>CM077637.1:40000000-50000000 GCA_039660915.1 Euphorbia tirucalli | reverse complement strand
AATAATATTCCAGTGCATCGCAGGTACAAAATAACAGTTTCTTAGTTCCAAAACAAGTCCACTAGGCATCTCCAAGAAATAATCTCCGATCTCCATGGCCTGAACTCGAGCACCATTTCCGACTCAAAGATCTACTTCTCCAGATCCTAATAATCTCCTATTTCTTAGACCCTGCACATTTGAACAAATGTGAGATCCACATCCAGTGTCCAAGACCCAAGATGTAGAAATAGCCAGATTAATCTCAACAACATAAATACCTGAAGTAGTAGTTTTGCCCTTCAGTTGCTCCCGTAGCTTCGGACATGAGCTCTTCCAGTGCCCCTTCTCATGACACTCATGGCAGACATTGTCAGGAGCAGCAATCCTTGCTTTAGGTTGGGCCACCACCTTTTTTCCCTTAGCCTTGGCCTTTTAGGCCTTAGCCTTGGCCTTAGATTTGGCCTTTCCCTTAGCAATGGATGTATTGCCCTTGTTCACCAGCAATACTTCAGGAGTCTTCTTAAGAGACTGCTCAGCAAGCTTGAGCATGCCATGCAGCTCAACTACCGATTTATCCAACCCTTGCATATGGTAATTCATGATAAACTGGTTGTAAGACTCAGGAAGTGACCCGAGAATAATGTCTGCTGCCAAGTCCTGCGGAACTGGCAAGCCGAGGCGGGCAGGTGTATCAATATACTCCTTCAACTTTAGCACATGAGTGCTAACAGAAGTCCCAGCTGCTATCACACTCGTGCAAAGTGCCTTAGTTGTCAGGTAACATTCCTGACGAGCCTGATCTTGGAACATCTTTTCAAGCTGATCCATCATTTCATAAGCATGCTCATCCATGAACTGCTTCTGAAGATCAGAAGCCATGGTACCCAGCATGAGGCACGAGACATCTCGGTCATCCCCCACAATGCCGATAATACTGCTCCACCATCGCCGTGGTGACGCCTTGACCTGTGGGAGGGCCAGCTGGTAAAGGAGCATTCAGTACATACTCCTTAGACTCTTGTCTAAGAAGTATTTGTAAGTTCCTAGCCCAGTCCAAGAAGTTAGTCCCCGAAAGCTTCTCCTTCTCCAAGAGTGTCCTAAGTGAGAGTGAGTTGTTGTTTGTTGCAGCCATTTAAATTGCTTAACTGAAATGGGATTATCTAAATGGAAGAAATCATTGCTTGAGTTAGAAATAAAGGACTTTCAAGCCAATTCAAATTAATAATCCGATTTTAATTTGTTTGTTGGTGTTGTTAATTGGCTGACTTGACCAAGATCCACAACTTATCAATGACTGGCCAAACTAGGGCTCGCTAACCAACCATTGAGTCGTTTGGTAGGACAACCTATCCAATCCTTCCACGAAGGACTCTTAGTTTGATGGGCTTATTGACACTTTACCCATCTGTGCTTAGGGCCTGCTCTGAGCTAATGCTACCCATGTTGAGTCAAACCACCATTCACATGTTAACCATACCAAGTATCTTAACCCTCGACGGCCCACCGAATACTACAATGTACCCAGCTAGGGCATGGCGCACATTGCAGCATCAATGGGAGGAAGTGGTGTGAATGTGGGAAGCACTTTTAAGCGACTCAATATTTTAATTTCCGGATTATAATTAAGTGATACGGCTTAGCATGCATAAATACGGGTAATAATTTGGTGATCCATACATCCATATCATATGACAAATGCAATAGCATACATAATTTAAAATAAATGAGATCCTATGGGCCTTTAATTACAACCTAATGAAAAACTAGATATCCTATCTAATTCTTCATGGGTCGGACTGCAATCCTTCTTAGGCTCCCACCATAGGCTTGCTCCATCTGGGCCTTCCTCCATACTTGATACAATTACAACAATTTCATTGAAAATAAAATCTATTCTAAAATTACATCAAAATAAAATAAAAAATGGCACGCAGGCCATATTTCCCAAAATTAAATTACAACCGATAATAATTTAGGGCCCATAGAACTCAACATTACATTTCAAACAAAGTACCTGTCATGCACATACATACCAATATGATGCATGATCATGGCATTCCAAATTATAAATATAAATGTTAAGCCGAGTTACTTAGGGTGAAATCGCCAATTTTAACAAATGTGACTAAGGCTCGTAAAGGCCCAATGGATAACATCCATAAATGCAAAATTCACAATTTTGCTCCCACTTGAATTTGGGTTGTCACAAATTTAAAATTTAGCTCTCCCAATTTTAACCGGTGTCCCGGTTTATTGGGCCAATTTCACAAGGTCCATATTCAATTTAATATGCAAACAAATAAATTAAATATGTATGCCAACAAAATAAACAATTTAAATACAAATTAATTAAAAAAAATTTAATTTAATTTTCATCAGGGTCTGGGATAAAAAAATACCCGCAAAATCCAAAACCGGACCCAAAATCCCCACGCGGCGCCCCTGTCCCGGCGGGGCAGCAGTGCCTCTGCGCGGCAGCAGATGCTGCCGCTGGATGGAATCGTAATTTGCAATTCCATCCAGCCCCAATATTTTTTTTAACCAAATTAAAACATAACATTAATATCCAGCCATCAAGAAAAATAAATAATCAATAAAACAACAATTTTAGATGGAAACCAATTGGGGAAAAATAATCAAAAAAACCCCAATCCAAAAGTCTAGGGTTTATGCAAAACCAAAACAAATTGAACAAAAAATCCTAAAATCACAAACTTGAAACCTATTCTTTCTTCAAGAACGCTTTCAAGAACCAATTCCAATCAATCTAATGGACAAAACCTAGGCTCTGATACCACTGGTGGGATTCGTCATCGGAAAAATAACATGGCGCAGCGCAAAATACACCATTTAAAATTTCCTAGAATCCACCTATCGTGTCCAATTACCATTGATTAGAATAAAATCAATTTGAATCAAGAGAGATTAACTCACCGGATTAGTCTCTTCTAGAGACTGCTGCAGAATCGTTTCTTGAAACTGCGATCTCCAAAGTCCGGTGCACGACCAACTATTGAGCGAGAACTGGTGCTAGCCGAAGACGCGAAGCAATGGAGGTTTAATGTTGGGATTTTCGGCTGTTTTGGGGCTGCTCTTGGTGGCTGAAATTTCCAGCAATTAATTAGAGTTGAATTAGGGTTTTATTCCTTAAGTGTGCCCTTTTATAGACACCTTGTCTAATTGGGTTCTAATTAGGTTAATTAAACCCAAGCCCACTAGGATTATAATTACATAAATAAACTTTAATTAAAAAGTATATACTATGTAATTTAATTCCATTTGGCTAAATTTAATTACCTCTAAATAAAATTAAATCACACTTAAGTAAATACAACACATGTATTTAATTTTCCTATTTAGGAAAATTATTTAATTAATTGTTTACTTTATATAATTCAATTAATTAAATTAATTAATTAATTACATTATGTAAACTTATTAATTAAATTAAATTCAACCCAATGTTAATTAATTACCTTGACACCGAATATCAACTAATTAATTAACGCATTCCATCTAATGTACATTACATGTACAACTTCTATAAGTTCCGGCTCAGTTGATCTATGTGCACGATCCTATAGGCCTGTCTTTATGTTGGCAGTAGGCCCAAGGCCCACAGACTGTAAGTGGGTTCTAGCAAACCATTACAGCCCCCAATTAAGACAGAGATGCAGCAGTCTTTAGAAGACATTCACCCGGTAGTAATCTCATAGTGTCCTTTGCCTAACGATATCGATATGAATAAACAAGAGACATGGTGTCCGTCATCCTCTTCTATTGTTTATTATATTTCTTGATCTTGAGTTGACTGATTAATCAAATAAGCAACCAACTTATTTAGGTATGGCCATACACTTATCAGTCCCACTCATCAAGTGGCCAATGATATCATCTCGGTATTACCCAAGTGGCAATTCCATCACTTCATCATCAATATCAACATGTTCACCGGTCCACCCAATCATACCCGTATTTAGCATCCTTTTACAGACTTGTTAGGCGTATGTCAAAGTGAACCGGATTCCATATTGATATTATAATGAAATCTGGTCTGAGGACAAAAGAGACCTATTCAAGAAAGACCTATGACGCGACAACCATGTGGCTTTCTTGTGCGGATTGAACCAGTCCCATGTCAACGACATGTATCTATATTCATGACTGACTATATAAGTACTATGGCTAATTAAGAAATGCCATACAATCATCGAGTATACAAGTCTGTGGTTCTATTCGTTCCCACGTTTAGAACAGACCTGGGATTGGTTTTATGATTATCAATCAATGGATACTCTACTCATATTGTAGCACAAGATATAAATGAAATAGATTAATTACCTTTATTAATGTGGCACAAATAATGTATTCATACATGGCTCTTAATGTATAATTCAAAATACAAGAATCCAATGCCCTAAGAACTAGGGCACACCAACAGATGTGGTTCTCACATTTGTTCAAATGTGCAGGGAATAAGAGATAGGAGATTACTAGGATCTGGAGAAGTAGATCTTCGAGTTGGAAATGGTGCTCGGGTTCAGGCCATAGAGATTAGAGATTATTTCTTGGAGATTCCTAGTAGACTAGTTTTAGAATTAAGAAACTATTATTTTGTACCTACAATGCACATGAATATTATTTCCATTTCTTTGTTGGTTATTTCTAGTTTTGTATTTAATAGTGGACATGGTAGAATTTCTATGTAATGTGGCAGTATTATTTATGGAACATCATTTCTTAAAAATGCTTATATATCCTTGATCTAAAACTTAAAAGTTCAATCTATAACATAAATACTAAAAGGATTACATAAAATGAAATTAATCCTACATATATTAGCACTGTCTTCTTGGGCACATAAATGAGAAGCGCATTACTTGGCTTGACTCTAGTAGAGTGCTAGGGTCATTTGACATTTAGTCTTATAACACATGTGAATCTTGTTTAAGAGGCAAGATGACAAAGACGCCTTTTAGTAAGGCTACTGAAAGGGCCTCAGAGCTATTAGAGCTGATACATTCTGATGTATGTGGCCCAATAAGCACTAGTGCTAGATCCTGTTTTTTTGTACTTCGTCACCTTCATAGATGACTTCAGCAGATACGGTTATGTGTACCTGATGAAGCATAAGTTTGAGACTCTTTAGAGATTCAAGGACTTTAAGAATGAAGTAGAAAACCAGCTTGGCAAGAAAATAAAACCAATTCGATCTAACCGAGGGGATGAATATTTGAGCCAAGAGTTTGACTTATTCTTGAGAGAGTGTGGGTTTGTATCCCAAGTCACTCCTCCTGGTACACCCTAGTGGAATGGAGTGTCGGAAAGGAGGAATAGGACCTTGCTAGACATGGTCTGCTTGATGATGAGTCATGCTACACTTCCTGTCTCCTTTTGCGAATATACTTTAGAGACAGCTGCTTACATACTTAATGATACACCAAGTAAGGCAGTTAAGGGAACACCATATGAACTGTGGAAGGGCCCAAAGCCTAATGTTTCCTTCTTGAAGATTTGGGGTTGTGATGCACATATCAAGAAATTGACAAGTTGGAAACTCGAGTCTAAATCTGTCAAGTGCCAGTTTGTGGGTTACCCTAAGGAAACTAACTAGCACTTGACAGATTTAGACCTAGACGAAGCTGAGACGATTTTAGGGATCAGGATCTACAAAGATAGATCTAATCAGCTTCTAAGCCTAAGTCAAGCCACGTACATAGATAAGGTTCTAAAAAGATTCAGCATGGACAAGGCAAAGAAAGGATTCTTGCCTTTGCGTTATGGGTTGAAACTTAGTAAGAAAGATGGTTTTAAAATAAGAAGGACCAGGACAGCATAGAGAAGGTCCCTTATGCATCTGTTATAGGATCTATCATATATTCCAAGTTGTGTATGAGGCTTGATGTCGCGTTCGTACTAAGTATGACTAGCCGGTACCAGTCGAATCCCGGGGAGGAACACTGGAAGGCTGTCAAGGCAATCCTGAAGTACCTTAACTGGACTAAGGATACTTTCTTAGTGTATGGAGGTGAAGATGAGTTGGTAGTGTCAGGTTACACTGATGCAAGCTTTGAGAACGATAAGGATGAGAACCAGTCATAGTCTGGTTATGTTTTTGTCCTGAATGATGGTATAATTAGTTGAAGGTCCTCAAAGCAGGCCACTATTGCTGACTCTATAACGGAAGCTGAGTACACAACAGCATGCGAAGTAGCAAAGGAAGCCATTTGGATCAAGAAGTTCATAACTGAGTTGGGAGCAGTACCCACTATCCTAGTCCAAGTTGATGTTTTCTATGGCAACAATGGGGCCATCGCACAAGCTAAGGAGCCCTAATCACATAAGAGATACAAACACGTGCTCAGAAAGTTTCACCTCATTCGGGAGATAGTGAACAGAGCAGACATATCATTACAGATGGTTTACACCAAGAATAATGTCGATGATCCGTTGACAAAGGTGCTACTGTAGACACAGCATGACGGTCATACCAGATCTATAGGAATTAGGGCAATGCCCACTTAGAACTAGTGCAAGTTGGAGATTATTGGTATGCCCTAGTTCTTAGGGCATTGGATTCTTGTATTTTGTTTTATACATTCAGACTCTTTGTATAAATATATTATTTATGTTGCATTAATAAAGGCATTTAATCTATTTTATATATATCTTATGCTATAATATGAATAGAGTATCCATTGATTGATAATCATAAAACATATCCTAAGTCTATTCTAATCATGGGAACGAATAAAATCACAAACTTGTATATCCAATGACTATATGGTATTTCTTAACTAGCCATAGTACTTTTATAGTCAGTCATGAATATAGGTACATTTCGTTGACATGGGACTTGATCGATCCATACAAGAAAGCCATATGGTTGTCACGTCATAGGTCTTTCTTGAGTAGGTCTCTTTTGTCCTCAGACCGGATTTCATTATAGTATCAATATGGAATCTGGTTCACTTTGACATACTCCTAACAGGTATACAAAAGGATGCTAAATATGGGCATGATTGGGTGGACAGGTGAACATGTTGACACTACTATTGAAGTGATGGAATTGCCACTCGTGTAACACCAAGATGATATCACTGGCCACTTGATGAGTGGGACTGATAAGTGTATGGCTATACCTAAATAAGTTGGTTACTTATTTGATTAATCAGTCAACTCAAGATCAAGAAATATAATAAACAGCAGAAGAGGATGACAGACACCGTGCCTCTTACTTATTCATATCGATGTCATTTGGCAAAGGACACTATGAGATTACTACCGGATGAGTGTCTTCTAAAGACTACTGCATCTCTATCTTAATTAGGGGCTGTAATGGTTTGCTAGAACCCACTTATAGTTTGTGGGTCTTGGGCCCATTGCCAATATAAAGACAGATCCATAGGATCGTGCACATAGATTAATAGAGCCGGAACTTATAGAAATTGTACATGTAATGTAAATTAGAAGGAATACATTAATTAATTAGTTGACATTTGGTGTCAAGGTAATTAATTAACATTGGATTGATTTTATTTAATTAATAAGTTTACATAATATAATTAATTAATTTATCAATTAATTGAATTACATAAAGTAAACAATTAATTAAATTATTTTCCTAAGTGGGAAAATTAAAATACATGTATTGTATTTTTTTTAGTGTGGTTTAATTTTAATTTAGGGGTAATTAAATTTAGCCTAATGGAATTAAATTATATAGTATAAACTTTTAATATAAAGTTTATTTATGTAATTATAATCCTAGTGGGCTTAGGTTTGATTAACCTAGTCAAAAACTCAATTAGACAAAGAGTCTAAATAAAGGCACACTTAAGAATAAAAATCAGCCCTAACCCAATTTTAATTGTTGGAATTTTCAGCCCCCTGCAGTAACCCCTTTGGCCAAAATTTCTAGCATCAATCTTCCATTCCTCTGCTTCTTCGGCTAGCAAAGGTTCCCGCTTGTGCACCAGACTTTGGAGGTCACTTAAAGAGTCGATTTTGTAGCAGTCTCTTGAAGAGACGGATTTGGTGAGTGAATCTCTCTTAATTCGAAATTGATTTTATTTCAATCAATGGTAATTGGACACGATTGATGGATTCTAGGAAAATTTTCAACGGTGTAATTCCGTTGTGCCATGTTATTTTTCCGATGACGAATCCTACCATTTGTATGTATACATTATCTGTGTCACATTAATAAAGGCATTTAATCTATTCCATTTATATCTTGTGCTATAACATGAATAGAGTATCTATTGATTAATAATCATAAAACATATCCCAACTCTATTCTAATCGTGGGAACAAATAAAATCAAAGACTTAAATATTCGATGACTGCATGGTAGTTCTTAACTAGCCATAGTACTTGTAAAGTCTGTCGTGAATATAGGTACATGTCATTCACATGGGACTAGATTGATCCACATAAGAAAGTCACATGGTTGTCGCATCATATGTCTTTCTTAAGTAGGTCCCTTTTGTCCTAAGACCATATTTCATTATAGTATCAATATGGAATCCAATTCACTTTGACATACACCTACAGGTCTGTAAAAGGAAGCTAAATATGGGTATGATCGGGTGGACAGGTGAACATATTCATATTGATGATGAAGTGATGGAATTGCCACTCGGGTAACACTGGGATGTATCACTAGCCACTAGATGAGTGAGACTTATAAGTGTATGGTCATTCCCAAATAATTCGGTTGCTTATTTGATTAATCAGTCAACTCAAGATTAAAAAATATAATAAACAGTAGAAGAGGGTGACGGTCACCGTGCCTCTTGTCTATTTATATCGATATCTTTTAGCAAATGACACTATAAGATTACTACTAGGTAAGTGTCTTTAACAGACTGCTATTTCTCTATCTTAATTGGGGGCTGTAACGATTTTTTAGAACCCACTTATAGTCTATGGGCCTTAGGCCCACTACCAACATAAAGACAGACCCATAGGATCGTACACATAGATCAACTGAGCTAGAACTTGTACATGTAATGTACATTGGAAGGAATGGGTTAATTAATTAGTTGACATTCGGTGTCAAGGTAATTAATTAAAATCGGGTTGATTTAATTTAATTAATAAGTTTACATAATGTAATTAATTAATTAATCAATTAATTGAATTACATAAAGTAAACAATTAATTAAATTGTTTTCCTAAGAAGAAAAATTAAAGACATGTATTGTATTTATTTAAATGTGATTTTATATAGGGGTAGTTAAATTTAGCCAATTGGAATTAAATTACATATTATAAACTTTTAACATAAAGTCATTTATGTAATTAAATCCTATTGGGCTTAATTAAATTAACCTAACTAAAGCCCATTTATAGAGGAAGATATAAAAGGCACGTTTAATCTAAAATCAAGTCCTAACCGTAGAATTGATTAAGGATTTTTGACCAACCACATAGCAGCTCCCTTTGGCAGAATTCTTCACCTTTTTTATCCATTCCTTTGGTTCTTCGACTAGCACCAGTTCCCACTTGAGAGTTGATCGTGCACCGGACTCTAGAGATCGCTCTTTGGATTGATTCTGCAACAGTCTCTAGAAGAGACGAACCTGGTGAGTTTCTAATCTCTCTTGTTCAAATGTTTTATTCCAATCAATGGTAATCTGACATGATAGGTAGATTCTAGGAAATTTAATTGGCAAAATTCTGCTGCGCCCAATTATTTTTCTCGTGACAAATCCCAATAATAGGAAGGAAAAGGCATACTGGTTCTACTCCACCTCAGTATTGGCACCATGCCTCTTCTAGTATCCCATCAAGGTGCTGCACTATAGCTTAGGCTGAGAAGGCCTGTATCCCAGTAGAATAGACACCACATCAGCACTGAAGTGGCTCACGCTCAAGGCACAGTTAAACTAGATCTGGGTGTTGGTGTGCCCTAGTTCTTAGGGCATTGGATTCTTGTATTTTGTATTATACATTAAGATTTCTTGTATGTATACATCATTTGTGTCACATTAATAAAGGCAATAATCTATTTCATTTATATATTGTGCTACAACATGAATAGATTATCCATTAATTGATAATCATAAAACATATCCCAAGTCTATTCTAGTCGTGGGAACAAATAGAATAACAGAGTTGTATATTCGATGACTGTATGGTAGTTCGTAACTTGCCATAGTACTTGTAAAGTCAGTCATGAATATAGGTACATGTCATTAACATGGGACTGGATCGGTCTGCATAAGAAAGCCGTATGGTTGTCACGTCATAGGTCTTTCTTGAATAGGCCTCTTTTGTCCTCAGACCAGATTTCATTATAGTATAAATATGGAATCCGGTTCACTTTGATATACACCTAATAGGTCTGTAAAAGGATGCTAAATACAGGTATGATTGGTTGGACAAGTGAACATATTGACCCTAATAATGAAGTGATCGAATTGCCACTCGGGGTAACACCGAGATGATGTCACTGGCCACTTAATGAGTGGGACTGACAAGTGTATGGCCATACCCAAATAAGTCAGTTGCTTATTTGATTAATCAGTCAACTCAAGATAAAGAAATATAATCAACAACAGAAGAGGATGACGGACATCGTGCCTCTTGTTTATTCATATCGATGTCATTTGGCAAAGGACACTATGAGATTACTACCGGGTGAGTGTCTTCTAATGACTACTACATCTCTGTCTTAATTAAGGGATGTAACGGTTTGCTAGAACCCACTTACAGTCTATGGGCCTTGGGCCTACTACCAACATATAGACAGACCCATAGGATCGTGCACATAGATCAACTGTGCTGGAACTTATAGAAATTGTACATGTAACGTACATTGGAAGGAATTGGTTAATTAATTAGTTAACATTCAGTGTCAAGGCAATTAATTAACATTGAGTTGTTTTAATTTAATCAATAAGTTTATATAATGTGATTAATTAATTTATTAATTAATTGAATTACATAAAGTAAATAATTAATTAAATAATTTTCCTAAGTAGGAAATTAATATACATGTATTGTATTTTCGTAAGTGTGACTTAATTTTAATTTAGGGGCAATTAAATTAAGTCTAATGGGATTAAATTTTATAGTATGAACTTTTAATTAAAGTTTATTTATATAATTTTAATCCTAGTAGGATTGGGTTTAATTAACCTAGTCAAAACCCAATTGGACAAGGAGTCTATAAAAGGCACACTTAAGAATAAAAAAATCAGCCATAATCCTATTTAGAGAAGCTGTAAATTTCAGCCAACACAACCAGTAGCCTCTTAGCCAAAAATTTCAAGCAATACTCTTCCATTCCTTCTACCTCTTGGGCTAGCACCGGTTCCCGTTTGATAGTTGGTCATGCACAGGACTTTGGAGATCGCAGTTTCTAGATTCGATTCTGTAGTCGTCTCTAAAAGAGACGAATCCGGTGAGCTTAATCTCTCTTGATTTAATTTTTTTTATTCCAATCAATGGTAATAGGACATGATAGGTGGATTCTAGGAAATTTTAAACGTGTAAATTCCACTGCGCCACGTTATTTTTCCGATGATGAATCTCTAAACCCACAAGATCTCATTATTTTAATTTAAGTATGTTATTGCATTTGTCATATAACATGGATGTATGGATCACCAAATTATAACCCACGTTTATGCATGGTAAGCCATGTCACTTAATTTTAATCCAGAGAATTAAAATATTGCGCCATTTAAAAGTGCTTCCCACATTCACACCTCTTCCCTCCCATTGATGATGCGATGTGCGCCATGCCCTAGCTGGGCACATTGTAGTATTTTGTGGGCCATCGAGGGTTAGGATATATGGTATGGTTAACACGTGAATGGTGGTTTGACTCAACATGGGTAGCAATAGCTCAGAGCGGGCCCTAAGCGCAGATGGGTACGTTCGGTTGTGCTAGTGAGCATGGCAAGACTATGAACATGCAAAGGGGAATGTCACTCAGTAAACCACCGAGAAGATATCACCATCACCAGCCTCTTGATGAATGTAACTGATAAGAGCGTGGCCACACCTAAACAAGTTGGAACTTGTTTGTGAGCATTATTCAGGATCAAGTTAATGTCCAGACACAAAAGAGGGTGATGACGTCATGCCTCCATTTTGGACACCATATCAATGACATGGGATATATAAGTTCAACTACAGGGTTAAGACTCCCATTAGACTATTGTCATCATCTTAATTGGGGCTTGTAATGGCTTGCTGAGCCCGCCTACAGTCTATGGGCCTTGGGCCCACTGCCAACATAAAGACGAGCCCACAGGATCATACACATAGAATGTCTGATTTGAACTAGTCGGATCACCTGTATACTTGGAGTATACTAACTGGAGAGATAAATATTAATTAATTAAATTATAGATCAATTGAATTGATGAATATAATTTAATTGACATATATTTTATTGGGTTGCATAAAGTTGATTTAAATAAATTAACTTGTGAATAAATTTCTTGGTGGAAATTTTATACATACATAGGTTTATATGTATTTGTTTTTAATCAAATCCTAAATTAATTTATTGGGTAATTTAAATAGACAAATCTATTTAATTTAAATGACTTGTATATTATATAATATGATATTATATAAATAAATGCATAGATATTAAATTAGAATTGATTAGGAATTAACCCATACTAATTAATTGGGATTTATGGAATTATGGGTATAAATTCCATTTATAGAAACATACTTATTCACCCCTAAAACTATGGCTATAATTGAGAAAAGGGAGTTGATTTCTCCTTAATGGAATTTCGGCCATAAAAAGGTTTTTGGTGGGTTGAACTTTTATAAGCTCTTCCTCTCCTCCTTTGATCCGCTGCTAACACGGGTTCCTCTAGATAGACGTTTATGTACGTGAGAGTGGAGGAAAACGATTTCGGTTTCTGCAGTGGTCTCTAAAAGAGACATAGAAAGATGAGAATGTAATTTTTGATCTTTTGATTTTGTGTTTTTTATTTCCTTTTCAATTGCTCCTGGGTCACGGATTTGAGAAAATCGATCCAAGCTTCGACTTTTATCGGTTGATTTTCTATGAAAAATCCCTACAATGGTATCAGAGCAGGCTTTTGAACCATGGAAATCTTAAATGGTTTGAATCCCATGTTTTTAAATTGGTGTTTTTCTTTTGGGATTTGTTTGGTTGGATGGGGTTTATGATTTTCCCCATTGGTTTTTCTATTCAAATGGAAATTGAATTGATATTTGGTTATATGCTTTTTAATTCCTATTTTGTGCTTTAATCTTGGTCATTGATGGTTTTATTTTGTTTTTAAAAAAAATCATAGGCTGTTTTTGGGCTATGGTGCTTCCAGCGATGGAATCCATCGCTGGCTGCCACCATAGGAGCAGAAACAGTGGCAACAGCCGCTGCCTGCTGCTATCTCAGCAGTAGTAGCTACTACTGCTGAGACCAGTAGCGGCTACTGCAGCTCTAGCAGCAGGCCGGGCAGAGTTTTCGATTTGGCGGGTTTTCCTAGTCCGGGTCTAGTTTTAATTTTTTGGGTTTTAGAATTTTGTGTGTTTAAATTTCTGCAATTTAAATGCGCATGGATTCTTGAATGAAATTTTAATTTTGTTCATGATATATATTAATTTGGAATTAATATGGTGTAGTGAAATTGGTTCGGGTTTTCTTAGCACGATTACCCGGACGGCGTGATATGGATTCATGGTCTTCCAATTACAGTGAGAGTAGTGTTCTACCTTAGGCTGGAAGCCCAAAGCCTATCAAGGGTTAGAATCGTGATGGGCCGAATTGGCCATTTCTATATAATGGCTAAGTAGATAATTTATTAGGATTAATTTCATGCATTTTAACATGTTTATAAATTGATGAATTGGAATATATCTCTATGTGATTAAATGTTTGAATGGATGCTATTGGGCCTTAATTCAAGATGGGTTATATTTTTTCTTTTAGGTAAATGCGGCTTGCGTAGCATTTTTCTTTTAATGTAATTTTATTTTAATTTTATTATTATTATGAAATTTATGTATAAGAAGCCCATTGGAGAGGCAAGCCCAGAAGGAAGGAAGGAGGCCCACCAGGTGTATTTCTAGTATAAGCTTACTAGAATTATATTAGGTTGTAATATAGTCTTATAGCATTCCATTATTTGTTTAATTATGCATTTATTTATTTCAATGTTATATGCCATGATCCAATCCCATTTCACCTGCTTATGCATCTAAGCCATTATTAAAATTGAATCTAAACCAAACGGTAATTACTAAGTCACTTAAAAGTGCTTCCCTCATTCAAAACCGACTTGAAGTAGGGATAGGCGAGTTGTAGACCATAACCTCATAGGATACACTTGAGTATCATCATTTTGTATTGGGTTGGAGTATTGGTTACTCTAACACTTGGATGGAGGTTTGGACTTAACATGGGTAGTAGGATTCTCCTGGCCCTAAGCATTGGGATTCGTCATCATAAAAACAACGTGGCGTAGTGGAAATTACACCGTTAAATTTTTCTAGAATCCACTTATTGTGCCCAATTACCATTGATTGAAATAAAAACAAATTTGAATCAAGAGAGATTAACTCACCGGATTCGTCTCTTTTAGAGACTACTGTAGAATCATTTCTTGAAACTACAATCTCCTAAGTGCGGTGCACGACCAACTATCGAGCATGAAAGGGTGCTAGCCAAAGAAGCGGAAGGAATGGAGAATTAATTGTTGTAAATTGTGGTTG
The DNA here is from genome assembly GCA_039660915.1 of Euphorbia tirucalli. Lineage (NCBI taxonomy): Eukaryota > Viridiplantae > Streptophyta > Magnoliopsida > Malpighiales > Euphorbiaceae > Euphorbia > Euphorbia tirucalli. The sequence continues at coordinate 49,985,300 of CM077637.1, read as the reverse complement.
TTTTGGGCCTGAAACTTCCAGCAAATAAAATAGGGTTAGGGTTAGGTTTTCTTCCCTAAGTGTGCCCTTATATAGACACCTTGTCTAATTCGGTTTTAATTAGGTTAATTAAACCCAAGCCCACTACGATTATAATTACATAAATAAACTTTAATTAAAAAGTATATACTAAATAATTTAATTCTATTTGGCTAAATTTAATTACTCCTAAATAAAATTAAATCACACTTAAGTAAATACAATATATGTATTTTCCTACTTAGGAAAATTATTTAATTAATTGTTTACTTTATGTAATTCAATTAATTGATAAACTAATTAATTACATTATGTAAACTTATTAATTAAATTAAATCAACCCAATGTTAATTAATTACCTTGACATCGAATGTCAATTAATTAATTAACGCATTCCTTCTAATGTACATTACATGTACAATTTCTATAACTTCCGGCTCAGTTCATCTATGTGCACAATCCTATGGGTCTGTCTTTATGTTGGCAGTAGGCCCAAGACCCACAGACTGTAAGTGGGTTTTAGCAAACTATTACAGCCCCCAATTAAGACAGAGATGCAGCAGTCTGTTGAAGACACTGACCCAGTAGTAATCTCATAGTGTCCTCTGCCAAACGATATCGATATGAATAAATAAGAGACATGGTGTCCGTCGTCCTCTTCTGCTGTTTATTATATTTCTTGATCTTGAGTCGACTGATTAATTGAATAAGCAACCGACTTCCTTTGGTATGGCCATACACTTAACAGTTCCACTCATTAAGTGGCCAGTGATATCATCTCGGTGTTACCCGAGTGGCAATTCCATCACTTCATCATCAATATCAATATGTTCACTGGTCCTCCCAATCATACCCATATTTAGCATGCTTTTACAGACCTGTTAGGCTTATATCAAAGTGAACTGGATTCCAATTGATACTATAATGAAATCTGGTCTGAGGACAAAAGAGACCTATTCAAGAAAGACCTATGACGTGACAACCATATGGCTTTCCTGTGCGGATCAATCCAGTCCCATGTCAACGATATGTACCTATATGACTGACTATACAAGTACTATGGCTAGTTAAGAACTACCATATAGTCATCGAATATACAAGTCTATGCCTCTATTCATTCCCACGATTAGAACAGACCTAGGATAGTTTTTATGATTATCAATCAATGGATACTCTACATATATTATAGCACAAGATATAAATGAAATAGATTAATTGCCTTTACTAATGTGACACAAATAATGTATTCATACAATGAGTCTTAATGTATAATACAAAATACAAGAAACCAATGCCCTAAGAACTAGGGCACACCAACAATCTCCCACTTGCACTAGTTCTAAGTGGGCATTGCTCTAATTCCTATAGATCTGGTATGATCATCGTGCTATATCTATGGTAGTGCCTTAGTCAACAGATCAGTGACATTATTCTTAGTGTCAACCCTCTGCAATGATATTTCACCTCTGTTCACGACCTCCCAAGCAAGGCGAAACTTTCTGAGCACGTGTTTGGATCTCTTGTGTGACCGGGCTTCTTAGCTTGTGTGATGGCCCCGTTGTTGTCACAGAAAACATCAACTGGGTCTAGAATAGTGGGTACTACTCCTAACTCAGTTATGAAATTCTTGATCCAAACGGTTTCGTTTGCAACTTCACATGTAGCATGTACTCAGCTTCTGTTGTAGAGTCAGCAATGGCACCGCCATTCAGGAGAAAAACATAACCAGACTGTGATTGGTTCTCGTCCTCATCAGTCTCAAAGCTTGCATCAGTGTAACCTGACACTAGCAGCTCATCTTGACCTCCATACACTAAGAAAGCATCCTTAGTCTGGCTAAGCATCTTGACCTCCCCGGGGTCCGACTGGTACTGGCTAGTCATAATTAGTGCAAATGCGACATCAGGCCTCGTACATAACATGGAGTACATGATAGATCCTATAGCAGATGCATAAGGGATCTTTTCCATGCTCCCCCAGTCCTTCTTTGTTTTAGGACCATCTTTCTTACTCAGCTTTAACCCATGGCGCATATGCAAGAATCCTTTCTTTGCCTTGCCCATGCTGAATCTTTTCAGACCTTGTCAATGTATATGGCTTGACTTAGGCCTAGAAGCCGATTGGATCTATCTCTGTTGATCCTAACCCCTAAGATCATCTGAGCTTCGCCTAAGTCCTTCATTGTGAAGCACTTACTCAACCACTACTTTACCCCTTGCAGTGTTGGTATGTCACCTCCAATGATAAGGATGTCGTCAACATACAGCACTAGAAAGGTGGAAATGCTCCCACTAACCATCTTATACACATATGGCTCATCAGAATTCTGTGTGAATCCATATTCCGTAATGGCCTCATTGAATCTCTGATTCCAAGACCTGGATGCCTGCTTCAATCCATAAATGGATCTATGAAGCTTGCATACCCAGTTAGGGTACTTCGGATCAGTAAAAGCCTTAGGTTGTGCCATGTACACATCCTTGAGTAGCTTTCCATTAAGGAAAGTGGTCTTAATGTCCATCTGCCATCTCCGATAATCGTACCATGCAGCTATGGGTAGTAGTATCCTAATGGATTTGAGCATAGCAACTAGTGAAAAGGTTTCATCATAGTCAATTCCTTGAACTTGCCTGAATCCTTTTGCCACCAATTGCCCCGCAAAGGTGTTGTCAGCTTTTAACTTGAAACACCACTTGCAACCTATCACCTTGGCACCCAGAGGTGGATTAACCAATTTTGATACTTGGTTATCATGCATAGATTGCATCTTAGCCTCCATGGCTTTGCGCCATTGATTTGAGTGTGGGCTTTCAATAGCCTCTTGATATGTTTTGGGCTCCTCTTGGTCAATGACCATAAGGTCCCCATCATCAGTCACAAGAAAGTTGTACCCCTCTGGATGATGACATGTCCTACCAGACCTTCTAAGGTCCTGTGCAACCGGTTCTAGTTCCTTAATTTCTTGAGTAGTCAGATCAGTTCCCGAAGCATCATTAGTAGTAGCTGCAGGAGTTTATGAGTCTTGAACTTCTGAAAGTTCAACATTACTCCCACTGTCTCTCTCGGAAAGGAATTCGTTCTCTAAGAAGACTGCATTTCTGGCTATGAAAAATTTTTTTCTGTCGGATCGTAGAAGTAATAACCCTTAGTTTCCTTAGGGTAACCCACAAATTGGTACTTGACAGATTTGGACTCGAGTTTGCCACTTGTCAATTTCTTAACATGTGCATCACAGCCCTAAATCTTCAAGAAGGAAACATTAGGCTTTCGGCCCCTCCATAGTTCATATGGTGTTCCCTCAACTGCCATGCTTGGTGTATTATTAAGAATGTAAGCAGCTATCTCTAATGCATATCCCTAAAAGGAGACATGAAGTGTAGCATGACTCATCATCAAGCGGACCATGTCTAGCAAGGTCCTATTCTTCCTTTCTGACACGCCATTCCACTAGGGTGTACTAGGAGGAGTGAATTGGGATAAAATCCCACACTCTCTAAAAAATGAGTAAAACTCTTGGCTCAAATATTCACCCCCTCGGTCAAACCGAAGTGCTTTTATTTTCTTACCAAGTTGGTTTTCTACTTCATTCTTAACGTCCTTGAACCTTTGAAGAGTCTCAGACTTATGCTTCATCAGATACACGTAATCGTATCTGTTGAAGTCATCCGTGAAGGTGGCAAAGTATAGAAAACTGGATCTAGCACTAGTGCTCATTAGGCCGCATACATCGGAATGTATCAGCTCCAATAGCTCTAAAGCCCTTTTAGTAGTCTTGCTAAAAGGCACCTTTGTCATCTTGCCTCTCAAACAAGTGTGGCCAAGTCAATCGTGCTAGATGTATGTAGGATTAATTTCATTCCATTTAATCCTTTTTAGTATTTATGTTATAGATTGAACTTTCACGTTTTGGATCAAGGATACATAAGAAATTTTCAAGAAATGCTATTCCATAAATAATATTGCCACATTGCATAGAAATTCTACCATGTCCAATATTAAATACAAAACCAGAAATATCCAACAAAGAAATAGAAATAATATTCATGCGCATCACAGGTACAAAATAACAGTTTCTTAGTTGCAAAACAAGTCCACCAGGCATCTCTAAGAAATAATCTCCGATCTCCATGGCCTGAACCCGAGCACCATTTCCGACTCAAAGATCTACTTCTCTAGATCCTAGTAATCTCCTATTTCTTAGACCTTGCACATTTGAACAAATGTGAGATCCACATCCAGTGTCCAAGACCCAAGATGTAGAAATATCCAGATTAATCTCAACAACAAAAATACCTAAAGCAGCAGTTTTGCCCTTCAGTTGCTCCCTTAGCTTTGGACATGAGCTCTTCCAGTGCCCCTTCTCATGGCACTCATGGCAGACATCCTCAGGACAAGCAACCCTTGCTTTAAGTTAGGCCACTACCTTTTTGCCCTTAGCCTTGGCCTTTTTGGGCCTTAGCCTTGGCTTTAGATTTGGCCTTTCCCTTAGCAATGGGCATATTGCCCTTGTTCACCAGCAAAACTTCAGGAGTCTTCTTCAGAGACTGCTCAGCAAGCTTTAGCATGCCATGTAGCTCAACAACTGATTTATACAACCCTTGCAAATGGTAGTTAATGATAAACTGGTTGTAAGACTCGGGAAGTGACCCGAGAATAATGTCTGCTGCTAAGTCCTGCAAAACTGGCGAGCCGAGGTGGCAAGTGTATCAATATACCCTTTCAACTTTATCACATGAGTGCTAACAGAAGTCCCAACTACCATTGCAGTCGTGCAAAGTGCCTTAGTTTTCAGGTAACGTTCCTGACGAGCCTGATCTTGGAACATCTTTTTAAGCTGATCCATCATCTCATAAGCATGCTCGTCCATGAACTGCTTCTGAAGATCAGAAGCCATGGTACCCAGCATGAGGCATGAGACATCTCGATCATCCCTCACGTGCTGGTCGTACTGCTCCACCATCACCGTGGTGACGCCTCGACCTACGGGAGGGCCAGATGGTCAAGGAGCATCCAGTATCTACTCCTTGGACTCTTATCTAAGAACTATTTATAAGTTCCTAGCCCAGTCTAGGAAGTTAGTCCCTGAAAGCTTCTCCTTCTCCAGGAGTGACCTAAGTGAGAGAGAGTTGTTGTTTGTTGCAGCCATTTTAAATTACTCATGTGAAATAGGATTATCTACATGGAAGAAATCATTGCTTTAGTTAGCAATAAAGGACTTTTGCCAATTCAAATTACTAAACCGATTTTAATTTGTTCGTTGGTGATGTTAATTAGCTGACTTGACCAAGATCCATAACTTATGAATGACTGGCCAAACTAGGGCTCGCTAACCAACCATTGATTCGTTTGGTAGGACAACCTATCCAATCCTTCCATGAAGGACTCTTGGTTTGATGGGCTTATTGACACTTTACCCATCTGTGCTTAGGGCCCGATCTAAGCTAATGCTACCCATGTTGAGTCAAACCACCATTCACATGTTAATCATACCAAGTATCCTAACCCTCGACGGCCCACCGAATACTAAAATGTACCCAGCTAGGGCATGGTACACATTGCAGCATCAATGGAAAGAAATAGGTGTGAATGTGGGAAGCACTTTTAAACGACTCAATATTTTAATTTCCGGATTAAAATTAAGTGATACGGCTTAGCACGTATATACACGGGCTATAATCTGGTGATCCATACATCCATATCATATGTCAAAAGCAATAGCATACTTGATTTAAAATAAATGAGATCCTATGGGCCTCTAATTACAACCTAATGAAAACCTAGATATCCTATCTAATTCTTCATGTGCCGGATTGCAATCCTTCTTGAGCTCCCACCATGGGCTTGCTCCATTTGGACCTTCCTCCACACTTGATTTTAAATAAAATGTGTTCTAAAATTACATCAAAATAAAAGAAATGGCACGCAGGCCATATTTCCCAAAATCAAATTACAACCGATAATAATTTAGGGCCCATAGAACTCAACATCACATTTCAAACAAGGTACCAGTCGTGCACATACATACCAATATGATGCATGATCATGGCATTCCAAATCATAAATATAAATGTTAAGCTGAGTTACTTAGGATGAAATCGCCAATTTCAATAAATGTGACTAAGGCCCATAAAGGCTCAATGGATAACATCTATTAATGCAAAATTGACAATTTTGCTCCCACTTGAATTTGGGTTGTCACAAATTTAAAATTTAGTCCTCCCAATTTTAACTGGTGTCACGATGTATTGGGCCAATTTCACAAAGTCCATATTCAATTTAATATGCAAACAATTAAATTAAATATGCATGCCAACAAAATAAAAAATTTAAATACAAATTAATTCAAAATAAAAACATTTTAATTTAATTTACATTACCGGTCCAGGATAAAAAAAATACCCGCAAAATCCAAAACTGGATCCGAACCCCGCGCGGCAGCTTGCTGCCAGCAATAGCCCAAAAGGGGCTACTGCCTTGCGTCAGCAGTAGTGCCAAAATTTATAATTTTTTTTAATCATTAAAAAAAATACCATCCATGAAAAAATATACAGCAGCCAAAAAATAATTAATTAGCAGCAGAAAATAAATCGCAGCAGGGAAAAAAAACAATAAAAGCAATCGGAGAAAAATTATTAAAACCCGAAAAACCATTCTGGAAACCTATTCTTTCATCAAGAACACAATCAAGAATGAATTCCAATCAATCTAATGGACAAAACCTAGGCTCTGATACCACTGTTAGGAATCGTTATCAGAAAAATAACATGGCGCAGTGGAAATTACACCGTTAAATTTTTCTAGAATCCATCTATCGTGTCCAATTACCATTGATTGGAATAAAAACCAATTTGGATGAAGAGAAATTAACTCACCGGATTCGTCTCTTCTAGAGACTGCTGCAGAATCATTTCTTGAAACTGCGATGTCCAAAGTGCAGTGCATGACCAACTATCGAGCGCGAAAGGGTGCTAGCCAAAGAAGCGGAAGGAATAGAGAATTAATTTCTGTAAATTGTGGCTGTTTTGGGGCTGAAACTTCCAGCAAATAAAATAGGGTTAGGGTTAGGTTTTCTTCCTTAAGTGTGCCCTTATATAGACACCTTGTGTAATTCGGTTTTAATTAGGTTAATTAAACCCAAGCCCACTATGATTATAATTGCATAAATAAACTTTAATTAAAAAGTACATACTATGTAATTTAATTCCATTTGGCTAAATTTAATTACCTCTAAATAAAATTAAATCACACTTAAGTAAATACAGTACATGAATTTAATTTTCATACTTAGGAAAATTATTTAATTAATTGTTTACTTTATATAATTTAATTAATTGATAAATTAATTAATTACATTATGTAAACTTCTTAATTAAATTAAATCAACTCAGTGTTAATTAATTACCTTGACACCGAATGTCAACTAATTAATTAACGCATTCCTTCCAATGTACATTACATGTACAATTTCTATAAGTTCCAGCTCAGTTCATCTAATGCACGATCCTATGGGTTTGTCTTTATGTTGGCAGTAGATCCAAGACCCACAGACTGTAAGTGGGTTCTATCAAATCGTTACAGCCCCCAATTAAGACAGAGATGCAGCAGTCTGTTGAAAACACTGACCCAGTAGTAATCTCACAGTGTCCTTTGCCAAACGATATCGATATGAATAAATAAGAGACATGGTGTCCATCGTCCTCTTCTGTTGTTTATTATATTTCTTGATCTTGAGTCGACTGATTAATCGAATAAGCAACCAACTTACTTGGGTATGGCCATACACTTATCAGTCCCACTCATCAAGTGGCCAGTGATATCATCTCGGTGTTACTCGAGTGGCAATTCCATCACTTCATCATCAATATCAATATGTTCACCGAATCCACCAAATCATACCCATATTTAGCATCCTTTTACAGACCTGTTAGGCGTACATCAAGGTGAACCGGATTCCAATTGATACTATAATGAAATCTGGTCTGAGGATAAAAGAGACCTACTCAAGAAAGACTTATGACGCGACAACCAAGTGGCTTTCTTGTGTGGATCGATCCAGTACTATGTCAACGACATGTACCTATATTCATGACTAACTATACAAGTACTATGGCTAGTTAAGAACTGCCATACAATCATCGAATATAAAAGTGTATGGTTCTATTCGTTCCCACGATTAGAACAGACCTGGGATAGGTTTTATGATTATCGATCAATGGATACTCTACTCATATTATAGCACAAGATATAAATGAAATAGATTAACTGCCTTTAATAATGTGACACAAATAAGGTATTCACACAATGAGTCTTAATGTATAATACAAAATACAAGAAACCAATGTCCTAAGAACTAGGGCACACCAACACTAAGCACATATGGGTACGTGCCAACAAGCCCATCAAACCGAGAGTCCCTAGGTTGGGATTGGACGGCATTCTTGTTGGGATTCGTCATCGGAAAAATAATGTGGCACAGCGGAAATACATCATTTAAAATTTCTTAGAATCCACCTATCGTGTCCAATTACCATTGATTAGAATAAAATCAATTTTGAATCAAGAAAGATTCACTCACCAAATTCGTCTCTTCTAGAGACTGCTGCAAAATCGAATCTAGAAACTGTGATCCCCAAAGTCTAGTGCACGACCAAAAATTGAGCGGAAACCAGTGCTAGCCGAAGAAGCGGAGGAATGGAAGATTGATACTGGAAATTTCGGCCAAAGGGGCTGCTATAAGGGGGCTAAAAATTACAACATACAAAATAGGATTATGGATAATTTTTTTCCTTAAGTGTGCCCTTATATAGTCTCCTTGTCTAATTGGGTTTTAATTAGGTTAGTTAAACCCAAGCCCACTAAGATTATAATTGCATAAATAAACTTAAATTAAAAAGTGTATGCTATGTAATTTAATTCCATTTGGCTAAATTTAATTACCCCTGAATAAAATTAAAGCACACTTAAATAAATACATTACATGTATTTAATTTTCCTTCTTAGGAAAATAATTTAATTAATTGTCTACTTTATACAATTCAATTAATTGATTAATTAATTAATTATATTATGTAAACTTATTAATTAAATTAAATCAACCCAATGTTAATTAATTACCTTGACACTGAATGTCAACTAATTAATTAATGCATTCCTTCCAATGTACATTACATGTATAATTTCTATAAGTTCCAGCTTAATTGATCTATGTGCATGATCCTATGGGTCTATCTATTTATTGGCAGTAGGCCCAAGGCCCATAGACTGTAAGTGGGTTCTAGCAAACCATTACAGCCCCTAATTAAGACAGAGATGCAATAGTCTTTAGAAGACACTCACCTGGTAGTAATCTCAGTGTCCTTTGCCAAATGACATCGATATGAATAAACAAGAGGCACGGTGTCCGTCATCCTCTTTTGATGTTGTGAGCACGGGTTTTCCCGACCTCGATGTGAAAATCCTATGTTACTTGTTAAGCAGACGAAAGTGAATTGGACTTGGGAATGAGCGGGATGTTGCTTGGAATGTCTCAAACACTCCAAAAACCGATCAGTCCTCGATCCAAAACCCCAAGAAAGGTTCTTCGAGTGATTAAAGGGCTTAGAGGTGAGTGTGGGATTTAGGAAAATCTGCCACAGCTCTGATTTAAGACGCATGGCTGTAGTTTCACAACTACAGCCGCGGGGCTATAATTCCAAAGCCGCACGGTTGTAACCTTATAGCCGCGCGGCTCTATCGAGCAGATAGAATTTTTCCTAAATAACTAAAATCAGTATTTGACTGGGATTTGGATTCCATAATTAGTGGGGAATAATCTGGGATTTCCTAGGTCTTAAGAGGAGAGAAAAAAAAAGAAAGAGGGGAGAGATAACAAAAACAACAAAGAAAACACAGAAAAAGAGAGAAATCATTCTAAGAGAGAAAACCAAAATTAGAGAGAAAAACCAAAAATAGAGCAACAAACACCTAGAAATTCACCAAAAACAGAAAGAAACACCTAAGAAACACATTAAGTGACAGTTCCTGGTTGCATCGAGTTCATTCAGGTTTGTTCTTGGATTGTAATCAGATCGATTCGGGACATATGATGATCAATCCAGTCCCATGTCAAAGACATGTACCTATATTCATAACTGACTTTACAAGTACTATGGCTAGTTAACAACTACCATGCAATCATTGAATATACAAGTTTGTGATTCTATTCGTTCCCACGATTAGAATAGACTTGGGATATGTTTTATGATTATCAATCAATGGATACTCTATTCATGTTATAGCACAAAAATGAAATAGATTATTGCCTTTATTAATGTGACACAAATGATGTATATGCTGGTGTGCCCTAGTCCAAATGGCATTAGTTCTTGTTTTGTATTATACTTTATATTTGGATATTTTGTATTATAGATTTTGTGTTGAAATAAAGGCATGAATCTATTTATTCATATCTTGTGCTATTTATAAATAGAGTATCCGATGATTATAACAATACTAAAGTAAACCAATGTAGGCCATTGGATTATGAGACCTTTTAGTAGAGTTAAAGTTATAATCATAAAGATATCCCTAGTCTGTTCTAATTATGGGAATGAATAGAACCAATGAATAGCATATCCTTGACTGGATGGCTACGTCTCACTGGCCATTGGACATGGTATGTCAGTCAATGATATGGGTACATGTTGGGTTGCATGGTACTGAATCGATCTGCCATGAGAACACCACATGGTTTAATCATCATAGGTGTTTCTTAAGTAGGTCTTGCTATTATCCTTAGACCCGATGTTCGCTATAACAAAACATGGAATCTCACAAACTTTGATATACGCCTAACGGGCCATAACAAGGTGCCAAGTATGGGTTTGTTGGGCGGGCCAGTGAACATGTTGATCTTGATAGTGAAGTTGACGGAATTACCACTCAGTGTCCCCTGAGATGACATCACTGTCCACTTGATGAGTGGGACTGACAAGTGTATGGCCATTCCTGAATAAGTTGGGATACTTATTTGCCAGGTTCAATCCACTCGGTATTAAGAGATATATAAGCATACAAGAGGATGACAAGGCCATGCCTTTTGCTTATATATCGATGTCAGTTGGCAAGGGATATACGAGATCACTATCGGGTTATGTTTCACATTAGACTGTTAGTCTCCATCTTAATTATGGGCTGTAACGGTTTGGTAGAACCCACTTACAATCTGTGGGCTTTGGGCCCACTGCCAACATAAAGACGGACCCACAAGATAGTACACATAGAACGACTGAACATTGACAAATCGGAATTTGAATGAAACCAAATTAATTAAGTTATTGACATTAGGTTATGTCATAATTGATTCAATATATATTAAGGGAGAAATTAATTTGATTTGATTAATTAATTTCTTGCAATAATTAATTAATTGAATAAAATAAAATTTCCTTGGTGGAAATATAAATACTAATGGTGTATTTATTAAGGTTGGTTTTAGTTTGACTTTGGGATATATTAATTTGATAAAATTATATTTAATTGTGTCAATTGTAATTTTATAATAAGGTTTTATTTAATTCTAATTATACAAGTTAAATTAATTTAATCAAATTAAATAACCTATAGTTTAATTAAAATCCTAGTAGGCTAAGGAGTATACTAAGGAGTATATAAAGGAAGCCTTAACCTAATTTCTCTCCTAGAAAGGATATTCAGCCAACTATAAGAAAATTGCAGCCGGCCCGTTCTTTGCTCTCTTGGGTTTTCGTTCAATCCGTTTGCTAGCACGAGTCCCATTCAACAGTCGTTCATGTACCGGATTGTGGAGGAAACATGCTTGAGTTTCTGCAGCAGTCTCTAGAGGAGACAGTTAAGGTGAGAAAATCTATTATTCTCTTCGTTCTTGATTTCATTCTTTTAATCTACATGAATCTTGGGCTATGGAATCGAGGAAAATTTTAATCGGCATTCCACCTCACGTTTAACCTGGGAATGAATGGAACAAGAGACTATCATTAACCTGGTTGTATGGCGGTGTCTTACCGGTCATTGGACATGGAATGTCAACCAAGTTAATGGGTACGTGCATAAGGGGCATGGTACTGGATAAATCCAGTAAACGAGAAATCCACATGGTATAGTATCACAAGTGATTCTCGTGTAGTACTTGTATAGATCCTTTGACCTGACCATATGATGGTGTTGCATGTGAGGTCGCATACTTAGGGGTATGCCTAAAGGGCCTGTAATAGGGTGCCAAGTATGGGTGCTTTCGGGTATGTCACTTAGCATTGCAATGCTATGGATATGCAGAAGGGATTTGTCACTCAGTAGTTGTAAGCGCCGGAATTTTCTACACTTAAAAAAAAAAAAAAAAAAAAAAAAAAAAACTATAGTCGTACGACTATTGTTACAGTCGTACGACTGTAATGTCGGAAAATCTGTAGAGGCCCATACCTCTGCAGCAGAAATGAAGGAAAGAGAAAGGGAGCATTAATTGCTCCCTTGTTGCAGCAAGCAAGGAGGAGGCAGAGAGATAAAAAGAGGAAAAAGAAGAAGAAAAAGGGGGATTTTTTTCTGGTGAGAGGAAGCTTAGAGAGAGAAAGAGAAGAGAGAGAAAAAGAAAACCACAAAGACTCATTTTTCTTCCTCTTTGATTTTCTTTAATTCTCGAAATCAAGCTTAAAATTTGTTAGAAATCCCTAGGTTAATCAACTAACTACATAACCAAATCAAAATTCGGACTTAAACCATCAGAAACCCTTGCAATTTGGATTTTGGACAAAAAGCTCTCAACTTCCATTCCAAAGGGGAAAGAGCGAATTTGTTGGGATCGGAGCGACGCCAGGGGTCAAAACGACTTGGAATAGCTTCTAAAAAGGTAGTCACTTCTTTTCCTTACATTTTTTCTCGCTTTCTGGGTGTTTGAAGTGAGTTTTGTGCCTTTTTGCTGCATTTTTCGTATTTCTGTTCCTGGAAATTAAGAACAGTCGTACGACTGTTCTTGGTTTTCATGAACAGTCGTACGACTGTATATACAGTCGTACGACTGTTCTTAATTTCCAGATTTATTTTCTTCAGATTTTGATTTTCAATGATTTTTGGCGAAATTCTGACCCTGAACTAATTACAGTCGTACGACTGTAATCCTTGTTCCAAAATCGGAATTTCAGTTTCATCCCAAAAAAAAAATTCCCAAAAAATCCCGAAAAAAAAATTAGAAAACCCAAAAAAAAAAACATCAAAATGGATTTTGTTGTGTGCATCACGACCATAGATTCAATTTTTAGTGAAATTGCATTTAGAACAATTCAACGACGGAGACCCATTTCTCCTGAAAACCGACCCACTTAAACATATGAAAAATGCATGTAAACTGGAAAAAATTGTTTTCAAATGATTTTCCCACAAAACCAAAAATACAGGGACGTTTCAAAACGTTTTCCAGGTCTAACCGGGCCGGCTTGCCGAGCCAACCCGGTTATCCCCTAAATGCATGCCCCCAATTCTCGATTTCCTAATTCTGTCTGCTTGAGTCCAACTTGTGGTGTGCCGTATAAATTGCGTTAACCTTCTGTTTTGCAGGCTCTAATTTTTATTTTTATTTTTATTTCTATTTTTGATGTATTTTAATAGATTAAATCGTGTATTTAGGCGGTTGTAATTATTCTTAGATTATCGTGTATATAGGCGATTGTATAAGTGAGGCAAGTGTTTATTTTTCTATTCGATTTGGTTGTAAGCCAATCAATATTTATTTCTTTTCTTTAATTTTGTATTAAATATTTTGTATGCGCGCTGTATGCTTTTCATATTCAATAAAATGGACTTTAGATTTTGAAATATCATTTGAGAACATTGACAATATTTATTTTAATTAGACACGAAATAAGGGACTTGTCCGGGCCCGAATCTCTGGATAGTGTAGCGACCGTTCGTCCGGTTCAGCTACATAAGAATTTCCCGGTTGAGCTGAGCCGGGTGGCGACTCTACAATATTCGTTGAGACTTAGGTCTCGGTTCTTTTATGCATTAATTCTATTTATTTTCCAAAACGCGGATTTCCATTATAAAAACCCCACGCGAGGGAGGGGCCCGCCCGAGATCGTGGCGCCCCATTCCGAAAGGGAGTCCCGCGTCCCGTCGAAAACGCGTCGTCCGCTCACAGTGGCGACTCTGCTGGGGAATTCTTCAAAAAGTTTTCTTAAAAACTTAAAAGAATATTGACAAGCCCTGAAAAGTGTCTAATTAAAATAACGTGGATGATTCTCTTTTGGTATTTTATTTGCATTTTTAGTTAGCCATTTTTTGCATTAGAATTAGGTATCCTTTTATAGCCCGGTGGATTGTTGAAGTGTCGCCTAAGTTCCTCCTGGTCTTAGGGGCACGAATACGAAACACCACTCATAGCCTCGTACGAACCCCTTCGCTAGGACCCTTGAGTGGGGAGAAGTGAGGAGTATATCTTGCTATGAGAGCCTTGATGTTATCCCGACTTTGACCGAACCCATATAGGCAACTCTAGTTGGATTCCCTTAGGATACCAAAATAATTATGTGAATAATAATAAAATCGCGCCTTCATCACCCCCGGTTGGTGATTGAAGTGAACCCCGCCTAGGACTCGGTTAGAAATTTTCGAGACCGACCACGTTGGAGGAATAAGGTTGGAAGAATTCGTTTTGCTTGCTATGTGTTCTTCACCATTTCGTGACACATCGCTGACACATGCATAACATACCATAATCACCATTTTCCATACACATGACATACCATACGCAAACATCTTTGTGTGATACAAACCCACATTTTTTATGCAGCCATTTTGCATTTTATTTCGTGTGTAAAACATTAATTCATTCGCTTGTCATCCATACTAACGATTTCTTTTTCAGCCATAGCATTAAACTTGTGTGATTAGCATTTTATTTTTGACATAGCATACATGACATCATTATGTATGTCATGCATCCTAACCCACGTTTTTGTGCAGCCATTTGCATATTGTGTGACATGTTCATTCACTACATTTCACTTAGATTAAATTAAGGGGCATTTCAAGGACGCCTATCATGACCATCCCATCCCATTCAATAACATATCGGGTACCCAAAATTACCCGTGTTTTGCCAATGCACCGGATTGCATTCGGCCATTCCACCAATATCATTTCATTCAATAAAAGCCACAACGGCCTTAGGCCCATTTTCGTGTAATAATTTACACGATGCATTTCATGACATCACACCCATCTATCATAGACATCATATAACACTGTGGTGCACGTCCGACCACTTCATGACATTAATTCACCATTTAAGGTACTCCCCGAGTGCCCGATTAGTATACATATAGGCCCATAACATCACCAAATCATGAAAGGCGTTCCTCGAATGCCGAATCCTTGTCCGTGTTCCTGTTACACGTGACTTTCTCATAACATCATTCCATATCATATGCTCAAAAGCATCAAGACCTTGTCTATGGGCCCGGCCCACGCGACCATTTCATATCATCTCATAGACCTATAAAGCGTCAAAACTACGTCTGTGTACCGGTACACACGCGACCATTTCACGAATTCATTAGGTGCCCCAAAGGCGCCGAAGTTCTGTCCGTGTGATGGCTCACACGTGACGTTTTTGCATAAACATTGGGTGTTCTTGGAATGCCTCGAAAAAGAAAATAAAATAATAATAAAAAATATATAAAAAAAAATATATTCATATCATCATTCCATACATAATTCCACTCCATGCATCTCAAGCATGTTAAATGTCTTAATTTTCATGTCATATCACGTCATTCATTCACGACCCTAATACCTCCTGTCTACCCCCAAGCAGAATACACTGGAGCGACCTTGGACAAGATCCCAAGCTTCAAGGGCGGCTAAGAGACAGAGGGTAGTCGAGAGTGACAGTGATTCTGAGCCTGGGGAAGGAGTGAATATGGTAGAACAGACACCGAGCATGGCTGATGTTTTGAGATATTTCTTCAGGTCGCAGGATTTCCGCGACATGTTAAAGGAAGAGATGAGGGCAGTCGTTAGAGAAGCTGGTGAGACCGGTGGTAGTGGAGCCGGGAAGGAAAAAGAAGCTGAGTCATCCCAACATGGTGGTGATGCTTCGGCTAGTCTTGAAAAGCTGCAGGAGATAGAGGCAGCTATGGAACAGAGGATGAAAGCCAAGTGCTCTGAACTAGACGAGGTCATGGCCCAGTTGAAGAAGGGGGTCGGGATCAGTGCTGAATCCAAGAAGGGGGTGACCGTTGATGCCATGATCAGTAGGGGCATCGAGACATTTCCTATTGGCTTCCAAGTGCCGAAAGTCCCCACTTACAAAGGAATGGGCTCGCCGGAGGCCCATGTGAATTTATATGCCCGGGTTATGCTAACAGCAGGCGCTACAAAGCAACAATTGATTTATCTTTTCCCTACCACACTGGAGGGAGGTGCTTTGGGATGGTATAACTCACTGTCAGAGGAGGAGCAATCTGATTGGGAAATTTTATCTGCTACCTTCATCAAATACTACAGCTTCAACACCAAGATCCAGGTGAAGCTGTATGATTTGGAGAGGGTGAAGCAGAAATTCAACGAGCCCTTTGATGAATACTACCAGAGGTGGATGAGCAAGATGATCCTCCTAAAGAACCGCCCTGATGAAGACGAGCTTATACAGAAGCTCATTGATGGCAGCAAGGATATTTTCAAGAACAACATGAAATTCCATCCCTTCAAGGAGCTTAGTGAGGTCTATAGCATGGCCATGAAGATAGAAAGGGATGAAGAGGAGAAGCCAGCTGGTCAGAAAGGGGGAAGAAGTACAGGGTATGGTTCAGGGTATAGATCAACCACAGCAGCTGGGTTTGGCAGTGGCTCTGGTTCAGGTTCTAGTGGCAAACAAGGGCAATCATCAGAGGTGAAGCAGGTTGAAGTGGCTACTGTGAATCAGCAGCAAGGCAATCAGAATAGGGGTCCTGGAGGACAAGGCATATCGCCTTGGACTCTTACTTTAGCAAAAATATTTGCCGAGTGTAGGAATGGCGGCCTGTTGCAATCCTTAAGGCCATTTGAGAAGCCATCAGAAGCTGACAAAGATAACTTCTGCACTTATCATGTGGTGACAGGCCACCGAACCAACAACTGCTACAAGCTAAGGGATGCCATCCAGAAGCTCATTGACGAGGGAAAACTGCAAGAGCCAGCCAAACCCAGCACTAAAACCAACCCACTGCCGGCATTCGAGAAGCGGGTTAACATGGTCCAGTCGGGGTTGCCGGCTAACTTTATATTTGCCCAAGTTCTGCAAGCGAACCCTATGATTCAGGCAGTGGCGGTAGGGGAATCCGAAGTGGAACCCGAAGTGGAACCGAGTGTGAGAAGAAGGGGGGATGTAAGGAGATCAAGCCCATAAATCTGGATGATCTCGACTCCGAAGATGAGTACGAAGAATTTGACAGAAGAGAGGCTGTTAAACTCCCAGCTGTTGAGAAGCCGAAGATTTCAGAAGTCCAGCACGTGACCCGAAGTGGAAGGGTATATTAGCCGGCAGATCAGACGAAAGATAAAGCACCGATGAATGGGTCGGGCAGTACTTCGGCACCGGAAAGAGTCGAGAAAGAAGACTTGGTCATTTCCCAATTGAAGAAGACCCCTGCACAAGCTAGTTTGTGGCACTTGCTTATGACCTCCAAAGAGCATAGGGAGGCTTTAGTGAAGAAGCTATCAGAAATTGAAGTCTCCCCTATAGTTTCACCAGAGGCTATGTGCTGCTTGCTAGACAAAGTCCATGCTGGAGCTCCTAATATTGTTTTCTCAGAGAAAGACCTACCAGCAGAAGAAAGGCTCACAACAAGGCTCTTTACATTAGAGCCTATATCATGGATAAGGTGATGCCGTGCGTCATGGTGGATGACGGCTCAGCTCTGAATATTTGCCCACTGAAAATGCTACCATTTCTAGGCATGAATGAAGAAGTGTTAAAGAGGTCCTCGACAGTCATCCGGGCGTATGACGATTCTAAAAGAACAGTGATAGGGACCTTCAAAACGGAAGTGGAGGTTGGGCCCATCAAGTCCATGGTTGTCTTCACAGTGATCGATATCCCGGTCACGTTCTCCCTATTGCTTGGAAGGCCCTGGTTCCATCCTTTGGGAGGTGTTCCTTCCACATTGCATCAGAAGATTAAATTCTCTATGAATGACAGAATTGTGACTGTTGAGGCAGACGCCCAGTCGATGGTAGCTGCAGTGGATGAAGGAGTGGTTCCTTTTGGTGGATTCCAAATTGCTGTCATTAAGGAGGAAGAAACCACAGATGCCTCTATGGTCCTTTATGAGAATTACATGCCGGAGTGGCTATCCCGATATCTGTACAAGCTGAACTTTGTCCCGGGAATGGGACTCGGGATTAATTTGCAAGGTGTGCTAGAATTCAAGATCGACTCGGGAAAGTCAAAGCATTACGGCCTTGGTTATGTAGAGGGGTCATCCGAGCAGAAGAACCTGAAAAAGGGTAAGAATGGCAAGGTCATGATGAAGCCATTTCTGAAGGCGGGAGAAAGCCTCTACAAGGGCCAAGCTGAACCGGTGCTGGTTGGAAATGTCAAGTACCCTGGCTTTGAGATCTTTGCAGATGTTGTGGATTTTGAGAAAAGCCAGGAAGAGCCAGTAGCCCCTGTAATGGAAGAAAAAGCAACTGCTGAATTTGAAATTTTGAAAGGAGAATCGTCTGAGGTGATAGCAGAAACCATAGAGGTGGCCAAGGAAGAAGATGAAAAGGAGACCTATGCCGAAGCTACAGAAGTGATCTCGGGAGCTTTAACTGCTGCATTAACCAAAGCTTTCGGGAAATCCAAGGAAGGATTTGGCGAAGAACTGATGGCCAAAGTGAACTTAGACTCTGTGGTTGCTGAAATCGCCAAGATTGTGGAAAAAGCTAAGGCACAGGTGGCCGAGAAAGCTGCAGTCCCAGATGATGCTCTGGAAGGGAAGATGGAAGCTGATGAAGAACAAGGCCCTCCGCCTGTGGAGGATGAAGATGATTTTGTTGTATCTATTTCTTCCATTTTCAATGTAACTGATGTACTTTATGATAAGTTCAATGCAATGAAATCCCAGTTTGCTTACTTGTGTGATGTGTATCCTGATAATTCTGTGCATGCATTCGAATCACCATCAAGCATATTTAGCATACATGACACTGCATTGCATGAAGTCAATATAAGTACAGATGAAAACCCTAAAATGGTACTCATTTCACATGAGCTAAAATCCGAGGAAGAAAGAGAATTAATAAGAATACTCCAAAAACATGTTAAAGCTTTCGCCTGGTCGTATGAAGACATGCCGGGTGTAGATGCCGAAATAGCAGTGCATAAAATCCCAACGGACCCCAAGTTCAGACCGGTAAAGCAGAAGTTGCGAAGACTAAGGCCGGAATGGGCTACACTGGTGAAGGAAGAAGTGGCCAAGCAGATAGATGCCAGGTTTCTTGAAGTGGTGGAGTATACGGAATGGCTAGCCAACATTGTCCCCGTGCCTAAAAAGGATGGAAGGGTCAGAGTATGTGTTGACTACAGGGATTTGAATAAAGCATGCCCAAAAGATAACTTTCCACTACCTCATATTGACGTATTGGTTGATAATGCAGCAAAGGCGGCAATGTACTCCTTCATGGATGGTTTTTCAGGGTATAACCAGATTCTAATGGATGTGATCGACAAGGTGAAAACATCATTCATCACAGAGTGGGGTACTTTTTGCTACAGAGTGATGCCTTTTGGATTGAAGAACGCTGGTGCCACTTATCAGAGGGCTGTCACAACTCTGTTGCATGACATGATTCATAAAGAAGTCGAAGTGTATGTCGATGATATTCTTGTTAAATCAGCAACCCGGGAGGAACACCCTGTTATCCTGGATAGATTTCTAACACGCATTGGAGAGTACAACTTGCAGCTTAATCCCAAGAAGTGCATATTCGGCATCACATCAGGGAAGCTGTTAGGCCATGTAGTCAGCCAGAGGGGTATAGAAATGGACCCAGATAAAATCAAAGCCATCCAAGATATGCCAGCTCCAAAGACTGAAAAGGAGGTCAGATCATTCCTGGGTTCCTTGCAGTATGTCAGCCGCTTCATAGCCAAGCTAACTTCCACTTGTGAGCCAATCTTCAAGCTATTAAAGAAAGATCAGCCAATTGTGTGGGATGACAAGTGTCAGCTGGCATTCGAGAAGATCAAGGCTTACCTGGTAAAGCCACCAGTGTTGAGTCCTCCAATTCCAGGGAAGCCTCTGACTTTGTATTTGGCAGTTGAAGAATCATCTATAGGGGCAATGCTTGCACAAGAGCAAGATGGCAAGAAGGAATATCCTATCTATTACCTTAGCAAGAAATTGCTGGAGTATGAAACCAAGTATACACTGGTGGAAAAGACATGTGTGGCAATGATCTGGTTGACCAAGAAGTTGCGCCACTATTTCCAATCCTACAAGATACAAGCTGTGGCTAAAGTGGACCCAATGAAGTACCTCTACGAAGCACCTGCATTGGTTGGGAAGCTGTCCAGGTGGTTGTTACTTTTGTCTGAATTCGACATCGAGTACATCACGAAGAAAACCATTAAAGGGCGAGCCGTGGCAGAGTTTCTGGCAAGTCAACCCCTAGAATCAGATTACACAGAGAACCTAGAATTCCCTGATGAGCAGTTGGCCATGGTGGAAGTGAAAAGATGGGTCATGTGTTTCGATGGGGCAGTGAATAGAAAAGGCGCCGGGATCGGGGTACTTATAGCAACACCGGATAGTGAGGTCATTCCTTTATCCAAAAGGCTGATCTTTCCTGTAACCAACAATGGGGCAGAATATGAAGCATGCTTGTTTGGAATGGAAGCTTTAGTAACCTTAGGGGCAAATGATGTCTTAATTGTTGGTGACTCACTTCTAGTGATCAGGCAAGCTCAGGGTGAATGGGAGCTAAAAGAAGAAGCCTTGAGGCCTTACTTGGAGTTGCTGCAATTCAGAAAAGGTTTATTTGGCCGGTGTGAATTCAGACATGTCTCCAGAGATGAGAATAAGATGGCTGATGCATTAGCTACTTTGTCCTCCATGTGGGAAAATCCAGAAGAGACACAAGCTCAACCACTGGTCATAGCTACTTCCAGACATCCTTGCTTCGAAGTGCACGAAGTGATGGAATTATCAGCTGAAGAAAAGCCGTGGTTCTTTGACATCTACCAGTATGTTAAGGAGGGGAAGTACCCAGAAGAGGCCAATGCCGCTGATAAGTTGACGTTAAGAAAGCTGGCCAGTCAATTCAGAATCTTCGAGGACAAGTTATACAAAAGAACAGCACATGGAGTTCTTTTGAGGTGTCTAACAGAACGAGAAGCAGAGGATGTGATGCAGCAGGTACATGTAGGATCTTGTGGGCCACATATGAATGGACTTGCCATGGCTAGGAAGATCATGAGACAAGGCTACTTCTGGATGACGATGCAAGCAGATTGTATAAGAAAAGTGAAGAGATGTCATGAATGTCAGATCCATGCAGACATTAGTCATCTTCCTCCACTTGAACTTCAGAATCTAGCGTCTCCTTGGCCGTTTTCAGCATGGGGGATAGATATGATTGGTGAAATTCATCCAGCTGCATCTAATGGGCACAGATTCATAGTTGTGGCAGTTGATTATTTCTCCAAATGGGTCGAAGCAGAATCCTTCACTAATGTTACAGCCAAGCACATGGTCAAGTTCATCCGGAAGAACATCTTCACTCGGTATGGGATTCCTCACCACATAGTAACTGATAATGGAGTACAGTTTCAAGGGGCAACAGCTGAGCTATTTGCAGAGCATGGAATTGAACATCATAAGTCCTCTCCATATAGACCGCAGGCTAATGGTGCAGTAGAAGCAACTAACAAGGCAATAAAGAAGATCTTATCAAAGATGGTAACTACTTACAGGGATTGGGCTGATAAACTGCATTATGCTCTCTGGGGTTACAGGACCAGTGTCAGAACGCCGACAGGAGAAACTCCTTATGCCTTGGTATATGGAATGGAAGCGGTGTTGCCAGTGGAAATCGAACTCAAGTCACTCAGAGTTGCCCTGGAAGCTCAATTGCCAGAGACTGAATGGGTTCAAGCTAGATATGAGCAGCTGGCTGCCCTAGATGAAAGGCGACTAAAGGCACTGGATCACCTACAGATGTATCAGCGCAGAATGGCTAGAGCCTATAATCGAAATGTGAAATACTCCAAGCGGCAGTTGAAAGCGGGAGATTTGGTTCTAAAGCAACTAAGGCCTTCAAATGTTGATGTTAGGGGCAAGTTCAGACCTAACTGGGAAGGACCCTATGTGGTGAAGAAGGTGTTATCAAAAGGCGCTGTCAGCATCATGGACATGGATGGAAACGAGTTCACCAACCCGATCAACCAAGACAGGCTAAAGCTTTATCATGTATAAAAAAAAATAAAAAAAAATAAAAAAAAGAGGTCTGCTAGGCTGAAAACTCGAAAAGAGCGGTCTAGGCAAAAACTAAGACACAAGAGAAAATAATCAATCGGAAAACCTGAAAAGGACGACTGGTGACGGATTCTGGCACAATGTGAAATGTGTATCACTTAGGAACCAACTTGTTTCAAATGTACTCATTTTGACTTCATCAATAAAGTGAAGTGTTTGTTTAAATATATTTGCATGGTTATGACAAATGCACAAACAAAGTTGTCTTGCATAAACACACATTCAAAGAAAGCACCTTGGATTCAACTGATCAATATCATCACATTAAGTGGCAAATGAAAATGTATTAAATACGTGCAATTTAAAATCTTTTATCGTCCTCTAAAGTCTAGTTCATCTTCCCAGACGAGCAATAAATTGTCACAACACCATTTTAGTAAAAAAAAAAAAAAAAAAAATGCTCGCTGAGGTGGAAACAGAAAAGGCACCTCAGGCAAAAAATTAGAGCAGCCCGCTAACCTGAAAACCCATATCGGGCAGTTTAGGCAAAAGTTAGGGCATATGAAAAGCTCGCTAAGGCGAAAACCGAAAAGGCGCCTTAGGCAAAAGTTAGAGCGGCTCGCTGGGCTGAAAACCCGAGTTGGGCGACCCAGGCAAAAATTAGAGCACTTACAAACTCATAACTCCCCCGTAAAGCAAGAAAAGCAGAACGTCCTCAGTATTCCCCGCAGAATTCGTCACATCACTCCCCAGCAGAGTTTCCCATACTATTCCCCAGCGGAGTCTACATAAAGAACACCATCAATTACTTCCCCGCAAAGTAGCCATGTTACTCCTTGGTGTAGTCTACACAAAGAACACCACGATTGTCTCTTCAATCAAGTCACCACACTCTTCCCCAGCGGAATCTCTACAAGGAATACTACGATCATTTCCCCAGTAATCACCTTACTCCGTCAATAATCACCAAACAATACCCCAAGAAAAGCAAAATCAACCAGGGGCATAACATATCTCCCCAGCGGAGGACAGAAACGTCCAATAACAGAAAATACATACATGTACATATACATCATCATGCATCCATACATTGCATATATCAATTACTTATCCCCGGCTAGTCTTCATTCTTGATCGAAGGGGCAAAAATTTTTGTTTAAAAATCTCTCGATCAAGGAATGAAGACTTGCCATTTTAAGTGCAGGAATTCATCCCTAGCTTAATATCTTCAGCAAGTCAGCAGATCCGCCTCGAGTAATTAAACTCGGTATCGGCCCAGGTCCGCTCCATCATCCAAGTCCCCTAGCAGATTCGCCTCGAGTAATGAAGACTCGGTATCGGCCCAGATCAGCTTCATCTATTTCCCCAGTAAACCTCGCCTCGGGTAACCTAGACCCGGCATCGGCCAATTTCTTCATCAACCTCGCCTCGGGTAACCTAGACCCGGTATCGGCCAATTTCTTCATCAATTTTGCCTCGGGTAACATAGACCTGATATCGGCTAATCTCATCTCCAGCATCGCCTCGGGTAACCTAGACCCGGTATCGGCCAATTTCTTTATCAATTTCACCTCGGGTAACATAGACCTGATATCGGCTAATCTCATCTCCAGCATCGCCTCGGGTAACCTAGACCTGATATCGGCTTATTTCCTCCCCAGTGTCGCCTCGAGTAACCTAGACCCGGTATCGGCCTATCTCATCAGAAGGTTCATTCCAGTGTTCAAGGCGCTTTAATTCACGCTCTCAAATTCATCATCACGGGTATTATAGACCCGGAGCTAGATGTCGAATTTGATTACGCGAGGGGCAGCTGTAAGCGCCGGAATTTTCTACACTTAAAAAAAAAAAAAAAAAACTATAGTCGTACGACTATTGTTACAGTCGTACGACTGTAATGTCGGAAAATCTGCAGAGGCAGCAGAAATGAAGGAAAGAGAAAAGGAGCATTAATTGCTCCCTTGTTGCAGCAAGCAAGGAGGAGGCAGAGAGATAAAAAGAGGAAAAAGAAGAAGAAAAAGGGGATTTTTTTCTGGTGAGAGGAAGCTTAGAGAGAGAAAGAGAAGAGAGAGAAAAAGAAAACCACAAAGACTCATTTTTCTTCCTCTTTGATTTTCTTTAATTCTCGAAATCAAGCTTAAAATTTGTTAGAAATCCCTAGGTTAATCAATTAACTACATAACCAAATTAAGAATTCGGACTTAAACCATCAAAAACCCTTGCAATTTGGATTTTGGACAAAAAGCTCTCAACTTCCATTCCAAAGGGGAAAGAGCGAATTTGTTGGGATCGGAGCGACGCCAGGGGTCAAAACGACTTGGAATAGCTTCTAAAAAGGTAGTCACTTCTTTTCCTTACATTTTTTCTCGCTTTCTGGGTGTTTGAAGTGAGTTTTGTGCCTTTTTGCTGCATTTTTCGTATTTCTGTTCCTGGAAATTAAGAACAGTCGTACGACTGTTCTTGGTTTTCATGAACAGTCGTACGACTGTATATACAATCGTACGACTGTTCTTAATTTCCAGATTTATTTTCTTCAGATTTTGATTTTCAATGATTTTTGGCGAAATTCTGACCCTGAACTAATTACAGTCGTACGACTGTAATCCTTGTTCCAGAATCGGAATTTCAGTTTCATCCCAAAAAAAAAATTCCCAAAAAATCCCGAAAAAAAATTAGAAAACCCAAAAAAAAAAAACATCAAAATGGATTTTGTTGTGTGCATCACGACCATAAATTCAATTTTTAGTGAAATTGCATTTAGAACAATTCAACGACGGAGACCCATTTCTCCTGAAAACCGACCCACTTAAACATATGAAAAATGCATGTAAACTGGAAAAAATTGTTTTCAAATGATTTTCCCACAAAACCAAAAATACAGGGACGTTTCAAAACGTTTTCCAGGTCTAACCGGGCCGGCTTGCCGAGCCAACCCGGTTATCCCCTAAATGCATGCCCATAATTCTCGATTTCCCAATTCTGTCTGCTTGAGTCCAACTTGTGGTGTGCCGTATAAATTGCGTTAACCTTCTGTTTTGCAGGCTCTAATTTTTATTTTTATTTTTATTTCTATTTTTGATGTATTTTAATAGATTAAATCGTGTATTTAGGCGGTTGTAATTATTCTTAGATTATCGTGTATATAGGCGATTGTATAAGTGAGGCGAGTGTTTATTTTTCTATTCGATTTGGTTGTAAGCCAATCAATATTTATTTCTTTTCTTTAATTTTGTATTAAATATTTTGTATGCGCGCTGTATGCTTTTCATATTCAATAAAATGGACTTTAGATTTTGAAATATCATTTGAGAACATTGACAATATTTATTTTAATTAGACACGAAATAAGGGACTTGTCCGGGCCCGAATCTCTGGATAGTGTAGCGACCGTTCGTCCGGTTCAGCTACATAAGAATTTCCCGGTTGAGCTGAGCCGGGTGGCGACTCTACAATATTCGTTGAGACTTAGGTCTCGGTTCTTTTATGCATTAATTCTATTTATTTTCCAAAACACGGATTTCCATTATAAAAACCCCACGCGAGGGAGGGGCCCGCCCGAGATCGTGGCGCCCTATTCCGAAAGGGAGTCCCGCGTCCCGTCGAAAACGCGTCGTCCGCTCACAGTAGTCCATTGAGAAGATATCACCGGCCCCTTAATGAATGTGACTGATAAGAGTGTGGCCACACCCAAACAAGTTTGGAACTTGTTTATGAGCTTCAGTACATTCGGGATCAAGTTAATGTCCGGACACAAAAGAGGGTAATCAATCCATGCCTCTGTGTCGGACACCGATATCAATGACATGGCATGTACAAGTTTAAACTACAGGGTTATGATATCAGCTGGACTGCCATCTCCATCTTAATTGGGGGCTGCAGTGGCTTGCTAGAGCCCAACTATAGTCTGTGGGCCAAAGGCCCACTGCCAACATAAAGATGGGCCCACGGGATCATACACATTAAGCGACTGAACACAGACTTAAGGAATCACATGTATACTTGGAGTATACACTCTGGAGAAAGAGGTATATATATATTAATTACATTATAAAGATCAATTGGATTGATCCTAATAATAAAATTAATATATTTAATTGGCTCTTCATAATTAATTGGATTAATTATAAGATTATTTCCTAGGTGGAAATATTCATATGTATAGGTTTACATATGATTTTATCTTGTAAAGATCTAATTTTAATTTGATGGATTAAATTAATTGGTCAAACTAATTTTAATTTAAATGTAAATAATATATTACTTGGTGTAATATATTAAATACATGGGTATATTAAAGTTGGGCTTGAAATTAATTTAAACCAGATTAATTAAAATAAGATTGGGCCTAAATTAAAAGAAGGAAGCCCACACAAAATGAATGAGCCAAGCTGGGCCTTAATACCCTTAGGGAATTCGGCCATCCCAGGGTTTTAACCCTAGGAGAATTCGGCCAACATGTGTGAAACATACCATAGCTGAAATCTGCCTCTTCCTCCTCTCTAGAGTTCGTGTTTTTTCCGACACTAGCACGGTTGGTGTTCGTTAGGTGTTCGTGTACGTGAACGAGGAGGGATTCTATATTGATTCCTGCAGTCTGCATCCATCTCTTGAAGAGATATTACGGGGTAAGAATATTATCTCTTGTGATTAATTTTTGTTTTTCCAATTTCCATTTCAATTGCTCCTAGGCACGGATTTGAGGAAATCATCGCGTTTTTCTGCTTTTATCAGGTGATTTCCGATGACAAATCCCAACAGATTCATTATTAATTAAATATGGAAAAAACTACTAAGACCTTTATTAATACTCATTAATTTTTCTGTGTAGTAATCAAATGGCAAATAACAACTTTTTATCACTGTGTTCGCTCCTTGAGAAGGATAAAATTTCTGGGACTAATTTCCTGGATTGGTCTAAGAGCTTGAGGATAGTTCTTAGACACAAATCTAAGGAATATGTGTTATAGAGAGCTGTACCACCTGCACCTACTGGGTGTAATCCACCGGCTGCATTGCTGGAGGAATACGAGGTGCATGTTAGGGACAACTGGGATGTGACATGCCTGATGCTAGCGTGCATGGTCCCTGAGCTACAAAAGCGGTTCATAGAAGAACAAGCCTTTGCTATGATAACAACTCTCAACGAGATGTTTCAGGAGAAAGCACGTCAAGAGAGATACTTGACCAACAAGGCATTTAACTGCTGCAAGATGGGGCCTAGGACATCTGTGAGCACTCACGTGCTCAAGATGAAGGGCTATCTAGATTCTTTAGCCCATCTTGATTCGCCTGTCTCACAAGAGTTGGCAATTGAAACAATCCTGGTGTCTTTGTCAGACTTTTATGATCAGTTCATCCTAAACTATAATATGCAAGGGATGAACCGCACTATTAGTGAGCTGCATAGGATGCTCAAGCTTGTTGAAAAGTGGATCAAAAAGACTCCGACGGTACTACTGGTTAACAAGGAGAACCCTCCTCTTGTTAAGGGCAAGGCAAAGGTGAAAGCCAAAGCCAAAGCTAAGAAAGCTAAGGCGAAGCCCAAGGCCGGTCCTGAGGATGTCTGCTTTTAGTGCAAGCAGGCAGGACACTGGAAGAGATCTTAGGGGAATTAGAAACAGGAGATCATTGGGATTTGGAGAGGTAGACTTACAGGTCTGAAATGGAGCAAGGGTAGCTACCATAGAGATCGTCGAGTACCATCTGATGATGCCTAGTGGATTATTTTTTATACTGGAACAATGTTACTTTGCACCTGCAATGTGCAAGAATATTATTTCCGTTTCAATTTTAGATATTTCTGGATTTAATTTTACTATTCGCAATGGTAGAATTACTTTATCTAGAGAGGGATTATTTTATGGAGATGCTTTATTAAATAATGGCCTAAATGTCCTAGATTTAAATAAAACTAATCATGTCTATAACATAAATACTAAAAGGATTAAGCCTAATGAACTTAATCTTGTCTACCTTTGGCATTGTCGTTTAGGCCACATAAACGATAAATGCATAGCTAGGCTTCACAAAGCTAGAATCCTAGGATCATTTGACATGGAGTCACTTGATATATGTGAATCATGTTTACACGGTAAAATGACCAAAACGCCTTTTGGCAAGAAAGCTGAAAAGGATACTAGCTTATTGGACCTAATACATTCAGACGTATGTGGGCCCATGAGTGCAGCTACTAAAGGTGGACATCTGTACTTCGTCACTTTCACGAATGATTTCAGTAGATATGGTTATGTTTATATGATGAAACACAAATCTGAGACCCTTGATAGGTTCAAGGAATTTAAGAATGAGGTATAGAACCTTCTAGGCAGGAATATTAAAACCCTTCGCTCAAATCGAGGAGGGGAATATATGAGCATAGAGTTTGACTCATACTTGAGAGGGTATAGAATCATTCCACAGCTCACTCCTCTAGGAACACCACAATGGAATGGGTGTCTGAAAGGAGGAATAGGACCTTGTTAGACATGGTCTGCTCAATGATGAGTCATGCCTCTCTCCCAATAACATTCTAGGGATACGCTCTTGAGACAGCAGCTCTCATTTTAAACAATACTCCTACTAAGGCTGTGGAAAAGACCCCATAAGAAATGTGCATGGGCAAGGCGCCCAATTTGTCTTTCCTACGAATATGGGGCTATGATGCACATGTCAAGAGATTGACTGGGGGCAAACTAGAACCCAAGACTGACAAATGCCTATTTATGGGCTACCCTAGGGAAACCAAAGGGTCTTACTTCTACAACCTTGCTAAGAACAAGGTGTTTGTGGCATAAAAAGGGGTCTTTCTTGAAAAGGATTTCATTTCCAAGAAAGACAGTGGGAGCAATGTTGAACTCAAGGAAGTTCAAAGCACACAAGCTCCTAAAGAGGATAACTCGGAGACCAGGGAGGAGCTTTCATAGGTGGAAGCACCAACCTAGGTCGCACAAGAACCTAGAAGGTCTGGTAGGGATCATCAGCAACCTGAGAGATATGGGTTTCTCGTTACTGATGATCACACCCTTCTCGTCTTTGATGAGGAATAGCCCAAAACCTACCAGGAGGCCATTGATAGCCCATAATCTACTAATTGGAATAAAGCCATAGAAGTGGAGATTCAATCTATGTATGATAATCACATTTGGAACCTAGTTGATCCACCTTCGGGTGCTCAGGTCATAGGTTGTAAGTGGTGCTATAGGCTTAAGGCCGATAACACCTTCAAGGGGTGGCTGGTTGCAAAAGGTTTCAGAGAAGTCCATAGAGTACACTACGATGAAACCTTCTCACCAGTTGCTATGCTCAAATCCATAAGGATCTTGCTAGCCATAGTCGCTTGGTATGACTATGAGGTCTGGCAGATGGATGTCAAAACTGCTTTCCTTAATAGGAAGCTACTCGAGGATGTGTACATGGCACAACCTGAGGGTTTCGTCGATCCAAAGCATCCTAGAAGGGTTTGTAAGTTTCAAAGATCTATTTATGGATTGAAGCAAGCATCTCGAAGTTGGAATCTTAGATTCAATGAAGCCATAAAGGAATACGGCTTCATACAGAATCAAGATGAGCCTTGTGTGCATAAGAGGATTAGCGGGAGCATTGTCACTTTTCTGGTGTTATATGTGGACGACATCCTTTTGATTGGAAGCAACATACCAACTGTGAGCGGACGACACATTTTCGACGGGACGCGGGACTCCCTTTCGGAATGGGGCACCACGATCTCAGGCGGGCCCCTCCCTCGCGTGGGGTTTTTATAAATGGAAATCTGTGTTTTGGAAAATAAATGGAATCAATACATAAAAGAACCGAGACTTAAGTCTCGATGGATATTGTAGAGTCGCCACCCGGCTCAGCTCAACCGGGAAATTCTTATGTAGCTGAACCGGACGAACGGTCGTTACACTATCCAGAGATTCGGGTCCGGACAAGTCCCCTATTTCGTGTCTAATTAAAATAAATATCGGCCAATGTTCAAAGATGGCATTTCAAATCTAAAGTCAATTTTATTGGAATAAATAAACATGCAGCACGCATACAAAATATTTAATACAAAAATAAGGAAAAGAAATAAATATTAATTGGCTTACAACTAAATCGAATAGAAAAATAAAAAAAAAAACTCTCGCCTCACTTATACAATCACCTAGGATACACGATTTAATCTATTAAATTACATCCATAATAAAAATAAAAATAAAAAGAAATTAAAACCTGCAAAACAGAGGGTTAACACAATATATACAGCACGCCACAGTTAGGACTCAAATAGACAGAATTGGGAAATCAAGAATTGGGGGCATGCATTTAGGGGATAACCGGGCTGGCTCGGCTAGCCGGTCCGGTTAGACCTGGAAAACATTTTGAAACGTCCCTGTATTTTGGTTTTGTGGGAAAATCATTTTGAAAACAATTTTTTCCGGTTTACATGCATTTTTATATATTAAGTAGGTCGGTTTTCGGGAGAACTGGGTCTCCATCGTTGAATTGTTCTAAATGCAACTTTACTGAAAATTGAATCTATGGTCGTGATGCACATAACAAAATTCATTTTGATGATTTTTGGGGTTTTCTAATTTTTTGGGAATTTTTGGGAATTTTTGGGGATTTTTTGGGATTTTTTATGGATTTTTTTTTTAAGAAATTTTTGGGTTTTAAAGGTGAAATTCTGATTCTGGAAACTACAGTGGTACGACTGTAAATTACAGTCGTGCAAACTCAACTACAGTCGTACGACTGTAATTACAGTCGTACGACTGTAATCACTCCAAACTCAGGATTTCGCCAAAATCTTATTTAAAACAAGCTAGAAATAAAATACCTGGAAATCAAGAATAGTCGTACGACTGTTCATCAATTCAAGAACAGTCGTATGACTGTTCTTGATCTCCAGAAACAGAAATGCAGAAAAACGGATAGAAATGCAGAAAAAGCACACCAATCACCTAGAAAGCTTGTAAAAGAGAGGGGAAAAGGAGTGTTTACCTCTTTGGCGTGCGTCCACCGTAGGATTGACCCCTGGCATCGCTCCAATCCACTAAAATCCGGGCTTTTCTCCTTGAGTTAGGGTTTGAGCTTTAGGTCTAAAGATTTCAAATGCTGAGGGATTCTGGTGAGGAGTTCCTCCTTTTCTCTTTGATTTTTTCCTCTCTTCTCTTCTCTTTTTCTCTCTTTTTCTTCTCCTTTTTTTTCTGTCTCATCTGTCTTTTTTTTTTTTTCATCCCCCCTTCCTGCCTTTCTTTTTCTACTTTTATGGGTAATGGTCTATAGTCGTACGACTATAGTTTGACTACATTCGTACGACTGTAGCGATAGTCGTACGACTATACTCTTTTTTTTTTGAAGTAAAATTCCGGCGCTTACACCAACATTGCAATGAGTTAAACAGTGGTTGTGTAAGTCCTTTGGAATGAAGGACTTAGACGAAGCTGAGATGATCTTGGGCATCAAGATCTATAGAGATAGACTCAATTTTCTTCTAGGCCTAAGTCAGGCTAAGTACATAGACAAAGTTCTGAAAAGATTCAGCATGGATCAGGCCAAGAAAGGTTTCTTGCTAATGAGCCATGGGATAAAACTTAGTAAGCAAAACTATCCTAAGACAAGGAAGGACAGAGAGAATATGAAGTTGGTCCCATATCCATCGGTTATAGGATCAATCATGTACTCCATGCTATGTACGAGACCTGATAGCGCCTTTGCACTAAGTATGACAAGCCGATACCAGCAGGATCCCATCGAAGACCACTGGAAAGCTATTAAAGCAATCCTAAAGTACCTTAACTGGACTAAGGATAGCTTCTTAGTGTATGGTGGTTAAGAAGAGCTATCAGTGACTGGGTACACTGATGCAAGCTTTCAAACCGACTAGGATGAGTACCAATCACAATCTGGGTACATGTTTTTGCTAAATAGTAGTGCTATCAGCTGGAAGAGCTCAAAGTAGTCGACCACCACCGACTCTACTATAGAAGCTGAGTACATTGCAACGTGTGATGCAACTAAAGAAGCTGCATGGATAAGGAAGTTTATCACTAAATTGGGAGTAGTACCAACTATCCTAGATCCAGTTGATATCATCTATGACAACAACGGGGCTGTTGCATAAGCTAAGGAGCCTCGGTCACATAAGAACACAAAGCATGTACTCAGGAAGTTTCACCTCATACGAGAAATTATCGAGAGGGGTGACATTTCATTACACAGAGTAGACACCGAGGATAATGTCACAGATCCTTTGACAAAGGCACTGGCTCAGCCCAAGCACGAGGGTCATACTAGATCTATTGGGATTAGGCCCATGCCTAGTTAGAACTAATGCAAGTGGGAGATTGTTAGGAATGCCGTAGTCCCAAGGCATTGGTCCTTGTATTGTATCATACATTTTGTATCTTATAATGAGATTTATGTATTATACATTTATGTCATTAATCTATTTATTATATAAATCTTATGCAATATTAAAAATGGAGTATCCAATGGACATATCCATATCCATGTTGACAAGTGTCATGCATTTGGTAGTAAGACCATGGATAGGGAAAACGATATGACCATAAAGTCATCCGTAGCTGTTCCAGTCATGGGAATGAATGAAACGAAAGGCTATCATAAGCTTGGTTGTATGGTGGTGTATTACCAACTATAGAACATGAAATATCAACCAAGTTTTTGGGTACATATAATGGGGCATGGTACTAGATAGATCCACTAAACAAGAAATCCACATAGTATGGTATCACAAGTGATTCTCATGTAGTACTTATATGGATCCTTTGACCTGACCATGTTATAGTCTTGCATGTGAAGTGATACACTTTGGTGTACGCCTAAAGGGCCTATGACAGGGTGCCAAGTATGGGTACGTTCGGGTGTGCCAGTGAGCATGGCAAGACTATGAACATGCAGAAGGGAATGTCACTCAGTAAACCACTGAGAAGATATCACCGGCCTCTTGATGAATGTAACTGATAAAAGTGTGGCCATACCCAAACAAGCTGGAACTTGTTTATGAGCATCGGTTCATTCAGGATCAAGTTAATGTCAGGACACAAAAGAGGGTGATGACGCCATGCCTCCATGTTGGACACCGATATCAATGACATAGGATATATAAGTTCAACTACAGGTTTAAGACTTTCGTTAGACTGCTGTAATGGCTTGCTAGAGCTCACCTACAATCTGTGGGCCTTGGGCCCACTGCCAACATAAAGATGAACCCACAGGATCGTACACATAGAATGTCTAAGTTGAACTAGTCGGATCACCTATATACTTAGAGTATACTAACTAGAGAGATAAATATTAATTAATTAAATTATAGATCAATTGGATTGATGAATATAATTTAATTAACATATATTTTATTGGGTTGCATAAAGTTGATTTAAATAAATTAACTTGTGAATAAATTTCCTGGTGGAAATTTTATACATATATAGGTTTATATGTATTTATTTCTAATCAAATCTTAAATTAATTTATTTGGTTAATTCAAATAGACAAATCTATTTAATTTAAATGACATGTATCTCATATGATATGATATTATATAAATACATGCATAGAAATTAAATTAGAATTGATTAGGAATTAACCCATACTAATTAATGGGGATTTATGGAATTATGGGTATAAATTTCTTTTATAGAAACATACTTATTCACCCCTAAAATTATGGCTATAATTGAGAAAAGGGAGTTGATTTCTCCTTGATGGAATTTCGGCCATAATAAGGTTTTTGGTGGGCTGAAATTTTATCAAGCTCATCCTCTCCTCCTTTGATCCACCACTAGCACGGGTTCCTCTCGATAGACATTCGTGTACGTGAGAGTGGAGGAAATCGATTTTGGTTTCTGCAGCCGTCTCTAGAAGAGATATAGAAAAGAAAGAATCTAATTCTTGATCTTTTGATTTTGTGTTTTTGATTTCCATTTTAATTACTCTTGGGTCACGGATTTAAGAATCGATCCAAGCTTCTGCTTTTATCGGTGGATTTTTTTATGAAAAATCCCTACACTACCTGCACCACCTTCTCTCATAATAGCCCGCATCTCTTCTTTCAAAATATCTCAGAAATCCTGTGACTTCAGGAAATCCTTCAGAATATTAGTAATGTTCGGTGTCTAATTTGCTATCTCAACATCTTCAACAAATTTTAACTCACTCTCTATCTCAACTGTCACATCTTCCTCCTCAACCCTTACAGTGTCAGCTTTCTCCCTACTTCGATCCAGCTTCTTTCTCAATAGACTCTCCAACTAAATTTTCTTTCTCTCTAACCTCTTTCCCAGTTTCTTTTTCCATGTACATTATGCTTCAAATCAAACATGAAACATTAGGAATATGGTTCACGATGAATGAATGAATGAAATGACGTCGTGAGGAAAATTGAACAAAAATAAATGAATGAATGAATGCATATAAATATGAGATGGAATGATATGAAACTTGGTTGAAAGTACATGATATACGTGTATCATGTATGGGGCTTTAGATAAATGATATGTATAGAACGGATTTTATATAGGGCATTGGTATGAATGTATAGAGCTGGTCTTATATGGTGTTTGGAATGAATGTATAGAGCTGGTCTTACACAGGGCTTTAAATTTGGTGTATAAAGCTGGTCTTATACAAGGTATTAGGTATAAATGTATAGAGCTGGTCTCATACGGTGTTTGGAATGAATGTATAGAGCTGGTCTTATATAGGGCTTTGGATTAATTAAATTTGTTTGAATATACATGATAATGTGTACCATGTATGGGGTTTTACAATAGGTGTATAGAGCTGGTGTTATATAGGGCATTGGGTATGAATGTATAGAGTTGGTCTTATATGGTGTTTGGAATGAAAGTATAGAGCTGGTTTTATACAAGATTTCAATTTGGTGTATAGAGTTGGTCTTATACAAGATTTAGATTAGGTGTATAGAGCTAGTCTTATACGAGGCTTTGGATTTGGTGTATAGAGTTGGTCTTATATAGGATTTTTGAATTTTGGTGTATAAAGCTAGTCTTATACAAGGTTTGGATTTGGAGTATAGATCTAGTCTTATATATGAATTTAGGTGTTTAGAGCTGGTCTTATACAGGGTTTGGATTTGGTGTATAGAGCTTGTCTTATACGGTGTTTGGTGTGAATGTGTAGAGCTGGTCTTATATAAGATTTGGATTTGGTGTATAGAGCTTGTCTATACAAGATTTAGATTAGGTGTATAGAGTTGGTCATATACTAGGCTTTGGATTTGGTGTATAGAGCTGGTCTCATACAGGTTTTTTGAATTTGGGTGTATAGAGCTGGTCTTAATAGGGTTTGGATTTGGAGTATAGATCTGGTCTTATACAGGGTTTTTAAATTTAGGTGTATATAGCTGGTCTTATACAGGGTTTGGAATTGGTGTATAGAGCTTATCTTATACAGTGTTTGGAATGAATGTATAAAGTTGGTCTTACATAAATTTGGATTTGGTGTATAGAGCTAGTCTTATACAAGATTTAGATTAGGTGTATAGAGCTAGTCTTATATGGGGCTTTGGATTTTGTGTATAGAGCTGGTCTTATATAGAGTTTTTGAATTTGGGTGTATAGAGCTGGTCTTATACATGGTTTGGATTTGGTGTACAAAGCTGGTCTTATATAGGGTTTTTGAATTTGGGTGTATAGAGCTGGTCTTATATAGAGTTTGAATTTGGTGTATAGAGCTGGTCTTATATGGAATTTGGATTAAGTGTATAGATCTGGCCTTATATAGAATTTGGATTGAGTGTATAGAGCTAGTCTTATACGGTATTTAAATTTGGTGTATAGAAAAGTGGAATGTACAAAGCTGGTCTTATACAGGCTTTGGGTTTGGAATGTATAGGAATATGGAATGTACAAAGTTGGTCTTATACAAGGTTCAAAATGTTGGTGCATAAAGCTGGTCTTATATAAGTTTTGGATAATTGTGAATTTGATTGAAAATGGGCAGCACTTCTGCGTATTTTGGGATTTAGGGATTTTGGCAATTTGAGAAAATTTGGTGATTTGGGGATTTGTGATTTGGTGATTTAGGATTTGGAATTGGGGATATATGAAATTTGGGATTTTTGTGATTTGGGGGTTTATGGTTTTAGGGATTTATGGAAATCGGAGATTTGTGAATTTGGGGATTCATAGTTTTAGGGATTTATGGAAATCTGGGATTTGTGAGATTTGGCGGTTTGGGAATTAGCAATTTGGGATTTGGCGATTTGGCTTTTAGCTATTCAGGATTTGGCGATTTGGGATTTGGTGATTTGGGATTTAGGAATTTGCGATTTGGGGATCTATGGAAATTCGGAGATTTAGTTTTAGCGATTTGGGAAATTGGGAATTTGAAGTTTGGTGATTTAGCGGTTTTGGGAAAAGATGCAATATAATGCACAAATTTATGTGAATCTAAATGGTTTATGAAAATGCATAATGCACTCCCTTCCAACCTTATTTCTCCATGCTTGGTCTTGAAAATCTTTCCCAGGAGTTGGTTCTCTCTACCATCAACAGGGGATAATATAGGTCGTCACTCAACAAGTTAATGTAATTTGCATTTTGGTTTTCGTAAGGAAGGTTACTACGGTTACCTTATATGGACCAAGTCAAAAAGTCTCAAATTCACATCAAGGCTCTCATAGCAAAATATACTCCTTACTTCTCCCACACAAAGGGTACAAACGAAAGGGTTCGTACGAGGCTATGAGTGATGTACTATTTCAATGTCCCCAAGACCTGGCGGAACTTAGGCAACGCATTCAACAGCACATCGGGGTTTAAAAGGGCACCTTAAAAGCCTATGTACAAAGTGTTTCTAAGTGACATGCAAATAAAAAGCATTGATATAAAGTGATAAAATATTTTGAATCGAAAATTTTCAGTGTTTGTCAATTTTTATTTTGAAAAAAAAAATCCCCAAAAGAGTCGCCACTATGAGCGGACAATCCTAAAAAGAGAAAAGGGCCTCGCAACCGGGCTGAGGTTTTTATAATTTGAAAATAAACAAACTCGAATGCTCTTACTAAAAAGTGACAAGAGTCGCCACCCAACTCAACTTAACGGAGAAAATTGTGGTACAATCAAAACGAGCTACAACTCACTGTACCTTTTAATAAGAGATTCAAGTTCGGGCAACTCACCTATTTCTTCTCAATTCAAAATATATCTAACAACTTATATCAATGCCTTTTATATTTTCTATGGTTGATTTTATCTTTGTTTTGTTAAGTCAATGCTCAAACACGAGATGCAATACTGAAAGTGATAAATAAATTCAGAGAGCAGTAAATAAATTCAGGAAATTTAAAATATACAGACTGGTCAAATGACTACCCTAGGGGATATAATTTTATAAAAGGGATTTGGGGTACAATTTTATCCATATACAAAATTCCTAAAAATAGAAAGCTAAACATACATCTATCCTAACATACATCTACCTACAAAACAAAGTTAGTACGGATAAATATGTATACATGTAGGACTCATACAAACTCAGAATGGGGAATTCCAGATAGCTCTGGGCATGAAACGGGGAAAATCAGGAAATTTGATAAATTACCCGATTTGACCTGGAAAATATTTTTAAATGTGATTTGATGTGATTGGAAATTCGTTTGAAAATCAATTTGTCTGGTTTATTATTTTTGCATTAAAAAGTGGCCCGATTTTCAAGAAACTCGTGTTTCTATTGTTGGACTGATTTACAACAAATATAATACAGAAATCAAATAAACACAAAATTTATATCTAGTTGAAAATGATATGCCAAAATAAGAAAAATTAATAAAAAACCAATTCTGAAATTAAAACTACAGCCGTAAGGGTGTAGCAGGAACAACCGTGCCACTATTCTCAATAGCTGTACGGCTCTGGTTTGCTAGAAAACAAAAAACAAAGTAAAACTTTAAAACGATGCAATGCACCGAAATTCAACCCAGAGAGCTGTAAATGAGTTTAAGGCCTCTTAGAATTGCCTTTAAGATGTCTCTCCAGTGTTCAATTTAAAGAAAATCCAATTCTTGAAGCTTTAATCAGGATTTGAAATTAAACTCGAACTTTGAAACCCAGCTTGAAATCCCAAGAAATTGAACTCCAATTCCCCAATCCAACAACCCAAATAGGTCTCTCAAGGCTTTAGGAATGGTTTGAAGAATGAATTTAGTGTCTGAGTTTGAGGAATTTCAAATTTGATTATTGTTTTGGATTTTAAAATTTTGAGAATTTGGAAAATTTTCTTAGTTCTTTCTCTCCTCTCCTAATTCTGTGTTCTTCTTATTGTTGGTGTTCTTGTCCTTGTCAATAGTTGATTACGGATCTCCCTTCAATCCAAATTTCCTATAATGAGAAACTGAGTAGAAAAAATGTTGTCCTCCTCATAATCCAATAGCTGTTATCTTTATGCAGCAACCTGGTGATTCATTGACGTGTGGTTGTTGCACTACAGCCATATGACTGTTGCATAAATAGTCATGTAGCTATAACCATAGCTGTACGGCTATAGTCTTCAACCCAACCCTAATTCTTTAAATTTTCTCAATTTCAAGTTTCAAGTTCAATCAAATCCAAATCTTCACTTCTCGAATCGAATTTCGTAATGAACACTAAGAATAAATTACATTCGGTACTCTACCATCATTGAGGTCGGGAAAACCCAGCACTCGCACTCCTCCAAAGAGGTTAAAAAGAGATTAATTAACCACTTTGTTGCATCAGCAGTCAACATCACACTTACGTACTGGTTGATATGTTATATTGGTGAACCAACCCCATTATATACAGATGTTTTAGCCATTTGGAAATCCACAGGGAATCACTCAATCCCTTTACTTATCATGGTATCAACATCTACATAATTCTTGGAAGTGATATTGGCCTTCTTTTTCATTTCAGAAATCACTTCATCCATTTCAACATACTTTGCTTTCATTTTCTTCTCCATCTCAACTTCCACTTGCTATACTCTCTCGACACTAAGATCATCCTTAAACCCAGATGATATAGGAGCCTTTCCACTTTTGGTAGCACTGTGTTCAATATCCTCCCTCACAACAATGTTTAACTCTTCCTTCAAGATATTAGGAAAATCCTAGGACGACAGGTATTCCCTAAGAACATCAGCAATACTTGGTGTACCTAGAGCTACCATTTTGACACTTTCAACTGTCTTTAAGTCGCTATCTGATTGAAATAACACATAATCTACCAAAAACCCTTTTGTCTCTGTAACTGGTTCAGATACACTGCCATTCTCAACTATGGTTGTTCTTAATCTTACTTTCTTTCCTCTGATACCCACTAAACTCTTCACCTGACAATAGGCAACACCTTCAATGCTTTTTCTGATGAGTCCTTTATTTGTCAGTCTCTTCCACAAAGGAAATGTTTCATTTAAATAGAAAATGTTAATGACCTAGTAATTGTATATTAACAGAAAAAGTCAACACATATGGCATATGACATACATGTATGCATGAGACGTGATTATGGTTATTGTATGATGCATGGCATAAACAAATGTGATGTAACACAAATGAAAATGTATATGGTTTTATGTAAAATGTAAGAAACGTATACACATCCTTTGTGTATATGAAAATGCATAGAAATTTATGCAACTGGCTTATGAAATTATACATAGCCTTTGTGTACAAGAAAATGCAGAGGAATTTATGCAACCAATTTATGAAATGTGTATAAGAAAATGCATCGACATTTATGCAATTGGTATTGTGAAATGTGTATAAAAATTTATATGTGGATTTTAAATGAGAAATGTATAGAAATTTATGCAATTGGTTTTGTGAAATGTGTATAGAAATTTATACACAAATTTTAA
This sequence comes from Euphorbia tirucalli, assembly GCA_039660915.1. Classification (NCBI taxonomy): domain Eukaryota; kingdom Viridiplantae; phylum Streptophyta; class Magnoliopsida; order Malpighiales; family Euphorbiaceae; genus Euphorbia; species Euphorbia tirucalli. Next base: position 49,944,978 of record CM077637.1, on the reverse strand, counting down.
ATGAGAAATGCATAGAAATTTATGCAATCTCATCTTGAAATGTAAACAACCTTTGTGTACAGAAGAAATGCATAGCAATTTATGCAATAGGTTCATGAGATGTATACACGGGCTTTTGGTATACATGAAAATGCATGAAAATTTATGAGACTAGTTTATGAAATATGTACACAGATCTTGTGTATACGAAAATGCATAGAAATTTATGCAATTGACTTGGTACTGAAAATGCATAGAAATTTATGCTGTTAGTTTTATGAAATGTGTATAGAAATTTATACATGAGTTTTATATGTGAAATACATAGAAATTTATGCATATGATTTTGTGAAATGTGTATAGAAATTTATACACAGTTTTTTTTTGTGTTAAATGCATGCATAGAACTTTATGCATATGATTTTGTATAGAAATTTATACATAGGATTTTCATGTGAGAGATGATATGCATAGAAATTTCTGCATACAATTTTGTGAAATGTGTATAGAAATTTATACACAAGTTTTTATATGGGAAATGCATAAAAATTTATCTGTATGGTTTTGTGACGTGTGTATAGAAATTTATACATGGGTTCTTATATGTGAAATGCATAGAAATTTATGCATATGATTTTATATGGGGTTTGTGAAATATGCATAAAATTTTATGCATGAGTTTTAAATGTATGTATAAAACCTTTCTATATGGGATTTATATGGCAAATGCACAGAAATCTTTGTTTGAATTGTATGAAATATACACAACCTTTGTGTACTGGGTTTATATGGTTAAAATGAATATTACAAAAAAATGTACACATTCTTTATGTAACAAATGCAGGGATTTTAAATTTTGAATGACTATATATTTAGACCACACAAATGCATATGGCTGCATAAAAGGGTTAATGAATGACATTCAATTTGTTGAATGTATGATTTGTTACGATGCATAACATATGGTAAACATGGATGCATAAAATGGGTTAATGAAAAATGTGCTCACAAATCTGTTAAATGTGCATTTATGATTTAATTGAATAACTTATAATGAGAATGCTTATGAAAATGCTTATGATTTCCTGAACAGGGAACAAATTATTAGCGCATGCAAAGATGCACACCTTTTCAACCTTATATCTCCACGGTGGTCGACAAAAATCCTTCTTAGGAATTGGCTTATTTACCACCAACAAAGGGTGATAAAATCGTATCTCTCAAAGCAAATCAATGCAATTTATATTTTGGTCAACCGAAGGAAAGTTGTTATGGTTACCTCATGGGTTCAGGTCAAAGTCCAAGGGTTAACATCAAGGTTCCTATAGCAAAATATACTCCTCACTTCTCCCCACTCAAGGGTCCAAATAAAGGGGTTCGGACTAGGCTACGATTGATACACTATATCTGTGTCCCTAAGAGCTTTCGGTCTTTCGGCTACACTTCAATTGAGAAAGGAATTTTGGGAATGTGTGTGCATAAGTGTCCGTGATATGATGCAACAAAAGGCATAAAAATAAAAGAGTTAAAATTTTTTTAAACAAGACATTTTCAGTGTTTATCTTTTAGATTTTATAAAACTAGTCCCTAACAGAATCGCCATTGTGAGCAGATAATCCATTCAGTAGGTTATGGGCCACGAGTTATGACCGAGGGTTGAAATGAAAATGAGAAACAGCTTTTGAAAATAGTGAGAAAATGAACGAAACTGAGCAATCTCACTAAAAGTGACAAGAGTTGCCACCTGGTTCAGCTCAACCGAGAAATTATGGTATAACCAAACCGAGTAGGAATCACTATACCTTTTGGTTAGAGGTTCGGGTCTGGATAAACTACTTATTCCTATCTTGTTTAAAATGATTATTAACTATACCGAATTATGCCTTTTATATTTTATAAGTTGATTTTAATTTTATTTAAACTATCTCACACAAAAATATAAATAAAGTATGAGATATAAATAAATTTAGAAAAGATATAAAATATTACAACCTAATCGAATAAACTATCCTAGGGGATACAAATTCGATAAAAGAGGATCAGGAATACAAAATTCCTATATACAATGATCTATATTTACATTCACCTATATTTACATGAAGTCTAAAATAAAAGCTAACATGCATCTAACCTAATTCTACTTGTAAAACAAGGGTTAGTACACAAATAAATATGAACGTAGGACTCAAACAGACAAAGTGAGGGATTTAGATAGCTCAAACATGCACGTAGGACTCAAACAGACAAAGTGAGGGATTTAGATAGCTCAGGGCATGAATGAGGGAACTAAATGAATCCGACAAATTCACTCGATTAGACCTAAAAAATCTTTTAAAACTCTAAATTTTTTTTAAAAATAATTTTAAAAAAATTTTAATCTGATTTTAATTATATTAGAGATGCAATAGTCGGTCTGTATTCAAGAAACTGGTGTTTTTATCATTGCACTTGTCTATTATAAACAATGAAACTTGAAACTAGGTCGAAATGCATGAAAAATTATTTGAACTGCAAAATAGAAATTCTAAATTTGAGACAAGAGGTGTACGGCTCTCGCAGTACAGCCACGCAGCTTTCATTAAATCGCTAAACTCAGAAATTGCTAAAACTAAAATGAAACGATGAACTCATAACTATACTCGTATTGATGATATATTATAATTGTGCGGCTATTGCGATATCCGTACGGATCTAGTTTCTAGAAACATAAAATTTTCAAAGATGATGCAATTCAAACAGAATCAAACCAAAACATTGTAGACGAGATTTAAGGCCTCTCAGAAGTTACCCTTGATGCTTTTCTCCAGCTTTTGGTCCTTAGAAACCGATTAAAGAGTGAGAATTGAAGATTTGAAAAGCTTGAGAATGTGAACCCTAAAACTTGAAATTAGCTATGAATTGAGTCCTGATTCCTCGATTATCAGCTTGAATATGATCTTGCAATTACCCAAACATATAAGGATTCTTCTTTGTTGATTTGAAGATTGAATTTGATTTTGGTTTTGTTGGTAAGTTTCTTACTTTCTCTCTCTAAGATTTCTCTCTAATTTCGTACTTAATTTCTTTCTCTCAGATGTTGATTCCTCTGTAATCCTTTTTCTTGCTTATCTATAATCTCCTCCTTATCCTGTAATGATTTCCCTTAAGGATTAGGAATCCAAAAGCAGGAAGTGGATTCATCAAGCAGGAGGTGTCAAGCTCTCTTCAATCTAAAATTCTATCCATCGAGAGCTGTATGACTTAAATTAAATAGTTTAGAGCCGTACGGCTCTTCTGGTTAGAGTCGTGCGGCTACACTTTAAAGCCCTACGGCTTAAACCAAATAATTTAAATGGTCACTCTAGAAAATGATTTTGGGGTCCAATTCTCAAACTCGTCAAATCCACATTCTATTGGTATTCTCCTGGTGCAAAACAAAACTTTAAAACCACAGCTGAAGCGATTTCGTTTAGCACTTCAATCTGTTATAGGAACGAATAGTTTAGATTATGGAGTAGAACAAAGAAATACAAGAATGGAGTTTCAATTCCATGCCTATGTCATCCCTGCACAACGAGATCGAATTAAAGAACTTGCCTATCTACGAAGTTCCTCCACCCTCAAGCACACGGATGCCGTACGAGCAAAACTCGTGCTAGCGATCGGACGAATGGAGTCTCTACCCACTTTTTGTGTGATGGCCGAAATTCCAAGCCTTGGAATAAAGGTGGCCAAGTTTTCCTTAATCTCAGGGTTAGGAGAGAAAAGCTACTTTTTGTACCCATGTATAAAATTAGGATTTTATTAAATTAGGTTTATATGTCAATTTTATTTAATTAGTTTAATTCATTTAATCATCTTAAATCATAACCATATGATTAAATTTAATTGCATAAATCAAACTTAATTAATTAAATTGACTAAGCCTTAATTTAATTAACATCACTCTTAATAATAAATATTATCAATGTATTTTATTGAGAGATTATTTCATCCAATTAATTAATTACATCAAGCAAGTAAATCAATAAGCTGAAATAAAATTTCTCCCATAGTTAATTATATTAATTTGACTTTACCAAAAAGGCTATAAATACAATTAACATAAAGCTCTATATAATACGTAACCAATACATATTAAGTCTGTAACAAAGTTGTTTAGACATCTTTGTGTGCAATCCTGTGGATTCATCTTGTGTTGGCAGTTGGCCTAAAACCTTAAGGCCTACATACTGCTAGTGGGTTCTAGCAAACCATAGCAGCTACCCAAATAAGACAAAGACATCAATCTCATGCTAGGCATAAACCCTCTAATAACTTATACATCCTCTGCCAATGATATCGGTGTCCTGCAAGAGGCATGACAATGTCATCCTCTATAGTTGCATGGACATTCCTTGATACCAAGTAGATTGAAGCTCACGATTAAGTATCCCACTTACTCAGGTATGGCCACACTCTTATCAGTCCTACTCATCAAGTGGTCGGTGCTATCTTTTCAGATTTAACTGAGTGGCATACCCCTTCACATCCCTCCTAGTCCTACGATGGTCACTTATATACCCAACCATACCCATACTTAGCACCTTGTTACAGGCTCGTTAGGTGTACGTCAAAGCATGCGAGCTCACATCTGGGCCCATAGAAATATCAGGTCTAAGGATCCAATACCATTACTACTTAAGAACCACCTATGACATAGGGACCATGTGGTGTTCTCAAAGTGGACCGATCCAGTACCATGTAACCTAATATGTACCCATGTCCTTGATTGATAATCTATGTCCAATGGTCAGTAAGACATCACCATACAATCAATCCACATGTTAGTATTTAGTTATTATTGTTGGATATGCCCTAGTCCCGAGGCATTGGTCCTTGCATTTGTATCATACATTAATTGGATTCATGTATTATACTTATTTGTGTTATTAATAAAGGCATTAATTCATTTATTATATTTATGTTGTGCAATATATTAAATGAAGTATCCGATGGACATATCCATATCCATAATGACCAGTGTCATGCACTTGGCAGTAAGACCATGGATAAGGTAAATGATATGACCATAAATAGATCCGTAGTCTGTTCCAGTCATGGGAATGAATGGAACAAGAAACTATCATTAACCTGGTTGTATGGCGGTGTCTTACCGGTCATTGGACATGGAATGTCAACCAAGTTAATGGGTACATGCATAAGGGGCATGGTACTGGATAGATCCACTAAACGAGAAATCCACATGGTATAGTATCACAAGTGATTCTCGTGTAGTACTTGTATGGATCCTTTGACCTGACCATATGATGGTGTTACATGTGAGGTCGCATACTTAGGGGTGTGTCTAAAGGGCCTGTAATAGGGTGCCAAGTATGGGTACTTTTGGGTATGTCACTTAGCATGGTAATACTATGGATATCCAAAAGGGATTTGTCACCCAGTAGTACACTGGGAAGATATCACTGGCCTCTTGATGAATGTGACTGATAAGAGTGTGGCCACACCCAAACAAGTGGGAACTTGTTTGTGAGCTTCAGTGCATTCGAGATCAAGTTAATGTCAGAAACAAAAGAGGGTGATCAATCCATGCCTCTGTGTTGGACACCGATATCAATGACATGGGATGTACAAGTTTAAACTACAGGGTTATGATAACAGTTAGACTGCCATCTCCATCTTAATTAGGGGCTGCAGTGGCTTGCTAGAGCCCAACTGCAGTCTGTGGACTAAAGGCCCGCTGCCAACATAAAGATGGGCCCACGGGATCGTACACATAAAACGACTGAACACCGACTTAAGGAATCACGTGTATACTTGGAGTATACACTGTGGAGAGAGAGGTATATATATATATATATATATATATATATATATATATATATATATATATATATATATATATATATATATATATATATATATATTAATCATATTATAAAGATCAATTGGATTGATCCTAATAATAAAATTAATATATATTCAATTGGCTCTTCATTATTAATTGGATTAATTATGAGATTATTTCCTAGGTGGAAATATTCATATGTATAGGTTTACGTATGATTTTGTTTTGTGAAGATTTAATTTTAATTTGATGGATTAAATTAATTGGTCAAACTAATTTTAATTTAAATGTAAATAATATATTACATGGTGTAATATATTAAATACATGGGTATATTAAAATTGGGCTTGAAATTAATTTAAACCAGAATAATTAAAATTAGATTGGGCTTGAATTAAAAGAAGGAAGCCCACATAAAATAAAGGAGCCAAGCTGGGCCTGAATTCCCCTAAGGGAATTCGGCCAACCTAGGTTTTTAACCTAGGAGAATTTCGGCCAAGGCAGACTAACCACACCATAGCCGAATCCTCTAGCCCCCTCTCTCCATTGTTCGTGTTTTCCAACTCTAGCACGGGTCATGTTCGTTCGGCGTTCGTGTACGAGAACGAGGAGGGACTCTACTTTGATTCCTGCAGTCTTCATCCATCTCTAGAAGAGATATTCCGGGTAAGAGAATGATCTCTTTCTATTGAATTTTTATGTGTTACAAATTCCATTTCAATTGCTCCTGGGACTGGATTTGAGGAAATCATCGCGTTCTTCCTTATTTATCGGGTGATTTCCGGTAAAAAAATCCCAACAATTATCATTCCCATAATTCTAACAGACTAGGGATAGATTTATAATTGTGTTTGATTTCTTACTCACAGTCTTACTACCTGGAGAATGTTACAGATAATCATGAGTACAAACACAATTAATAGATACTTTGTTACTATTAATTGCACAAGAAATTAATAAAACAAATTATGCCTTTATTAATTGCACACTAATATATGATACATGAACCATAATCTATAATACAAATGAGATACAATGCCTTAGGACTAGGGCATACACCAATACATTCTCATTCCATTAACCGATTTCATTAAAGAACTCGAAGCAATCAACAACCAAATGAAATTTCATCATAGAGGTCTAAAAAATTTTGCACTCACAGGCCAACATGCCTGATATTCACTTCTCTATATACTTGTGTGATTGATTTCAATCTAACCTAAAAAAATCTCATTTATCAGCTGTTAAAAGAATTTTTAGATACTTAAATGGGACAATAATGTAAGGATTCATCACGGAAAATCAAATCAATCGCCACAGAAGCTGATTTAGATTTTCTAGCATTCGTGTCAGGAACTTATGAAGACAAAATCAAAATCAAAATTGAGAAAGAAAAAGATTTGATCTCACCTTACAACTCTCTTCTAGAGATGGTTGTAGAAATCAAATGAGATTCCTCCTCGCTCACATACACAGAACGCCTATTGAAAAAGCATTAATGCTAGCATCATATCAAAACTTGAGAGGAGAGTAGGGGGTGGCCGAAATTTTCAATATGAAAATTAGGTCTAGGGTTTTCTCTCTTAAGTGGGTTTATATATTCATTTAACCCTTGGCCTTAATTAATTAGCTCAGGTTACAATTTAATTCCAAATTTAATTTAATCATACATGTACAAATTAATATTATATGATTCGTAGCATGTCAACTAAATTTAATTATTCTTATTAAATTAACCCAAAATTAATTAGACACTACTCAAGAGAAAATACATATAAACCTATATATATGTATTAATCATATTTCCTCTAGGAAATAAATGCATAAAATTAATTTATTAAATTAATTCTATGAAACCCAATGATTATTGATTATATTATTTTGATCAACCCAATTGATTTATAATTTAATCAATAAAGTTCTCCTCTCTGGTAAGCATACTCTAAGTATACAGCTAACCCGTTAAATGCTAGTTTAAATGTTCAATGTGTACCATTCTGTGGACCCGTCTTTATGTTGATAGTGGGTCCATGGCCCACAGACTGTAGTTGGGCTCTAGCAAGCCATTACAGCACCCAATTAAGATAGAGACTGTAGTTTAATGGAAGTCATAACCCTGTAGTATAACTTATATGTCCCATGTCATTGATATTAGTGTCCAACACGGAGGCATGGTATTATCACCCTTTTTTGTGTTCTGACATTCACTTGATACTGAGTGAACTAATGCTCACAAATAAGTACCAACTTATTTGTGTGTGGCCACACTCTTATTAGTTGCACTCATTAAGGGGCCAGTGATATCTTCTCAATGAATCATTGAGTGACATATCCCTTCTGCTTATTCATGGCTTTGCCATGCTCACTGGCCCACCCAACCGTACCCATACTTAGCGCCTTGTTACAGGCCCTTTAGGCGCATGTCAAAGTGTATGAGTTCACATGCAACTCCATAATGTGGTTAGGTCGAAGGATCCAATATAAGTACTACATGAGAATCACTTGTGATTAGACCTGTGCAAACGACCCGCGGCCCGCAAAGCCCGTCCAAACCTGCCCGTTTTGGGTTGGGCTTGGACATACATATTTTACTTTAAGCCCGGCCCGGCCCGAACCCATACAAGCCCGAGTTAATGATGGGTTGGGCTTGGGAATAATTATAAGACCCATGACTGGCCCGGCCCGGCACGGATAATTTTATAATATATACTTTTATATTTTTATTTATATAATTATATACTGAATATTTAATCTGAACCATTGAAAAACTTATAGAAGATCTTGACCATTATAATTTCTCTATGAATACTATCTGTAAATTAAATTTGACTATGAATACTATTTGTAAATTAAATTTGTTTAAAATAAGTTATATTCAAAAATATAAACATTTATTTGATGGGCTGGTTGGGCTGGGCTTGGGAATGAGGTTCAATTGCCCGGCCCAGCCCGGCCCGAGCCCGATGTAAAATTAGTGCGGGCTGGCTGGGCTTGGACAAGAGATTTTTACATCAAACCCGATGTAGCCCGGCTCGAACCCGGCCTAGCCCGACCCATGAACATGTCTACTTGTGATATTATATCATGTTGATTTCTCATAAGTGGATCTATCCAGGACCATGTTCCATTACATGTACCCATATACCTGATTAACAATCCATGTAATATGGACGGTAAGACACCGCCAAACAATCAAGGTCATACTAGTCTTTTGTTTCGTTCATTCTTATGACTAGAATAAACTATGGATGGCTTTATGGTTACATCGATTCGTATCCATGATCTCACTACCAAATGCATGACATTTGACAACATGGATAAAGATATGACCATTGGATACTCTATTCATATTTATTGCACAAGATATAAAAAAAATAGATTATGCCTTTATATATTAACACAAGTGTATAATACATCAATCCTTAAATGGTCTAAGAATGTACGATATAAAACAAGGACCAATGCCTTGGGACTAGGGCATTCCTAACAAATAGATGTTGGACTATGCTATCCTAACAATAGCAATTTTGAGTTATTGGGATACAGTGATACTGATTATGTAGGTGACTAGTTAGACAAAAAAAAGTACTTAATAAAAGCTGCCAATTTCTTGGCAATTGTCTCGTTTTATGGTTCAGCAAGAAGCAAGCTTCAATAGATTTGTCAGCAACCAAAACTAAATATATTGTTGTTGGAAGCTATATGGCTCAACTACTATGGATTAAACAATAGCTTGAAGACTTTGGAATCAAGTCAAAATGCATATCTATCAATTGTCATAACATAAGTGCTATTGATATATTAAAAAAGCATGTTCAACGCAATCGAATGAAGCATGTCAATATTAGACATCAGTTTATTTGTGATCATATTCAGAAGGGAGACATCAAGTTGGAATTTATGCCAAAAGATGAAAAGGTTGCTAATATTTTCACAAAGGCTCTTCCGAAAGAAAATTTTCAAAAGATGAGGGTAGCTATCGGTATGTCAAATCCTATTTGATTTTAAGACTTCCTAGGTTTTCATGCATTATCATTTTTTAAAAATTTTATTGGAAAAGTTGTTGAAATCAGTTCCACTAAGTCCAACTCCTCATCTGACTATGACATCTCCAACAACAACATCAAAGACTCTCCCTCTACCACTTTTGGGCTGAATGCCACTTCTCATATGACTCTTGACTCCGCATTCTAAGGCACTCAATAGTTTCTGGATGTTATTGGTCAACAAATGGAGTCCCTAACTCCAATTGACCCGAATTTTGAAAATCTTATGGCTGGAACAAACATTGTTAAGAAAAATCTTGTTGAGGAAACCACTGCTAAAAAATTGAATGTTGACTTCACTGCTTTTGTAAGGGCAAATTCTTTTGACCAGGTTGTGTGTCCCTTAGACTAAGTCCTGCTAATTAAGATGGCAAACATCCAAGCCATGCTACATGAGATGGATGTTGATCATGCTCGTTACAATATCTTCAGATAGACTAACCATATTGCCACTATTCAAATCAGTCTTGAAACACTGCTTATTGATTTGGAAGCTCCATCCAAATTATGCCAAATGCACAAACCCTCCCTCATCTTGCCCATCAGTCACTCAAACTATACCTTTTGTATTACTCCAGTACTCTTGAACAAACTGATGAAAAGGTCAACACTCAATAAGATAAGTTGATTATTCACGCTGCTTATATCTCCGATGCTATTCGCTCTCTCAACTCTTCCTTCAATCCTGCTACTCTTGATGATTTTTGAAAAATTATGAATGAAGTTAACTCTAAGGTCACTTGATTTTATCAACAGAACAAAGTTCTCTTCGCCACTCAAGCATCCATGCTTCAGCACCTATCTCAAGTCATGTATTCAAACATTATATGGACGACTTTGCACCTTATTATGTCTGATATGTGTATTGCTGGTGTCTTAACCACATATAGACCCATCGTAGAGAAACTTCTCACAATTTCATTGAGTTTGAAACTATCAATCGCAATATCAATCGTCGCAAGATTCCTGCTCACCTCATTCGTTTGACTCCAACCGCCACCACCCTTGCTATCCTATTTATTATGATTCGCCTTCTTGGTTCGTCAATTTTTCCCTGTCCTGATGATGTCCAACAAGGGGATAAACCAACATATCCAACCTCCACATAAAAAATCCAAATCTAAGGGAAATCAAGCCAAGGATGGACCAACTACTGGAAATGACTCTACTGAAATATCCACTAAATTTATTTAGGATGGTTACGAAATGTGTTACTGCTTGAACAATTGTTTTCTTAAGCATGTTTGCATAGTTTAATTTTTAAATTTAATTTCTGTCTTAACTTGCATGCTAAGGAAATTTACTTCTAAACTTATGTATGTAGTTACTAAATCTATCCAGTACTATTGATTGCATGTCTATTGAATGAATCTTTTGTTGATCATATTGCATATCTGTTATCAGTACTAAAAGTTGTATGAGGATGGGGGAGTTTATCATAACATTTGCATATATTTTTAGGGAGTTGATTCCTGATTATTTATTGATATATTTTGTCGTCATCAAAATGAGGGAGATTATTGAAGAAAGCAAACTCATAATTCATTATTTTGAAAATGACAAAATATTAAGAACAAAAATATTATTCTTGTCTTATAATTTAATATTACTCTTTAGACAAAAGAGTTATTACTTTGAGGTTTTTATTGTTTAAAAGACTTCAGCTCAATTTGCATCTCTGATATTTGGAGAGCAAAAGGTAGTTACTAATATTGGAATGAAAGTAATCCCAAGACAAAATTGTAAGAAATTGGTAAGACAAAAAGCTTGTGAAGGTTATAGTCTCCAAGATAAAGTCTTCACCAAACCACTGACATAATGTTGATAGGAAGGGAATCTAAGTTAGTTTTCCTTTTCAGTGAAAGCGAAAAGTTGTCATTCAGCAATGAAAGTTGGCATGCCCCAATTCTGGAAATAGTCAACATAAAAACTGCTATTGAAGACCACTTTGATATCAAGAAGATTTAGAAATATCAAAAGGTTACCATATTTGTTCTAACGGCTATTACCTCTTTTGGTATACCCAAATCATCTCTCTAAACAGCTAATGGATTTGTCTAACGGCTCTATAATGGTCTGATCATCTAAGAAGCCTATAAATTGAAGCTTGATCTCCATTGAAGATTTGTTGAAGTTATCAAGAAGAAAGAAAATTGAAGAAGAAAAAGTTGTGAGCTTAAAATTTATTGTAATTTTTCTTCACTGTCAAAAACTTCTCTTAATTATAATCTGTTGTGAATGTGATACTAGTGAGAAGTAATGACTTAATGTATCAAAGCTTGTAAGGAGGGTAATTACATGAGTGAGATAGCATTAAGATTGTAAAGAGGTTTGAATTCTACCTTGGAGAAAGAATTCATAATGGATTGGAAACTCTCAAGGTAAGGTATCTTGGGGAGAGGAGTAGGCAAGGATGTCGAACCTCTATATACTGTGTTAGATCTCTCTTAACTCTACACTCTTTATTTCACTATTGCTTAATTTATGTGTTAATTGCTTCTATCCATTGCTATTGATATTAAACTGTGTTTATTATGATATTGTTGTTGGTAGGTTGATTAGTATTAGTCATATACACAATTGTTTATCTCTATTGAATATCTTCACTGATCTATTGTTATTGGGACTGAAAGCCAAAGTTGTTATTGACAAAAATTAAACTTGCATAATTCTTGCTACTGAGTTGAACACTTATTTATATATTAATTGTCTTTAACTATTGTTGCTACTGTCTGAGTTCTCTAATAAATATTGAAAACTTTATGAACCAGCCAAGTTCTAAAGAACCCAATTCACCCCCTTTTTCGGCATTGCAGTCCTTGGGACTAAACAGTACTCCTAAAAAATTTCTAACTTTTTTGTTTAGGTCTATTATATTTTTATTAACCAACTTGAAAAACTTCAGTTCAAAATAGACAAAAATATCATCTACTATGTCATTATCTAATATTAGTTATCTTTTTTTTTCCAACTTTTAAAACCATATGTCCTCTTTTTGATAAAAAAAAAAAAAGAACACAATCCTTGATTTGTTAACAATGAAACTACATGAGTGGTTTTTGAAGTTTTTCTTTTTGTAAATATTACATGTCATTTATGTAGGAAGCCCTGATAAAAAGTTGTCTATGATTGTTTTTAATAACACTCGTACAAGTGTGATAACGCATTGTAAGAGTTTTTAAAATTGTTTTCTTCTTATTATTGAAGTCAGAATTCCATAAAGATCATACAACGAATGTATAAATTACCATAAACAGAATAAATAAACAGACTTATAGTTTATATGCAGCGGAAACATGTTTATGGAATGGATCTAATCTACATAAGAAACCAGATCGTTCTGGTTGCCTTTCCTATGCGTGTATGAATACACTGAGTACGAGCTATATTTGTGAATTCTTCCGACGAACGAAGAAGTAATTCATGTTTTATCGGTAGGGACGTTTTCCCCGGATTTAGAAGGGAATCTCTACGATTCTCCATAGTTAGGAAATAGAGAAATTTCTTCTCTATTTATAGTGGAAATCCCAACTTCCATCTATATATAGGGTTAGACTAAATTACACATTTGGTCTCTGTAATTTACACATAATTATAGTTTAGTCCCTGCCATTCCCAAATGTCATGGGCGGACCAAAAACCAACATCTCCCACTCGCACATGACAAGACATACTTTCATGGCGATTGAACACACATACTTCTTTCAATTCTTATTCGGCGAATTCACACGACCAGTCAACGTAACAGTTAAACCTTTGAAGCTCTCCTTCATCGTTCCACCTTTAGCTTAACGTGACTTCCCCCTAGTCCATTTTCCATGATCACTAGTTTTTGACTCACTTTTGATCTCATGAAAACATTCATATACACTACATACCTTTTCCACGAAAAAGTATTGAGCTCGAGTGTTATATGATTACTAAGTGACATGTTACTGAAAATGTACTTCCTCTCTATAAATAACCTTTCGCCATATGTCTAATGCTTATCTGACTGGCCCTTATATGCCTGTTCATAGCTAACGAAGCCTGGTTTAGGGTTCCAATCAAGTTAATCATCAGACATACCCTTCTTGTTATTTACAAGAGTCTTTAAGGGTGAACTTGAAACTCATAGCTTCATTTGGGTCTCACATTAGGAAAGTTGAGATCAATTTTCTTCTTTCCATCCCTTGGTCAGCTTTTACACATATTACTAAAATATGTCATAGTGTTAATACATGCAGGACGTATGTTTCATGAACACTATGCAAAAGCATTCAGTCTCCGGATATGACTCATGTATCAAGACCTCTAGTCCACTTTTAAGCCTTTCACAGGACAGCTTTCGGTATCAACGAAATGATGATATTACACAAAATATCACATATGGAGTAACTCACACTCCCACTTTTACCTATGAACACACAATCATAGTAAAAGATTCATCTATGTGAGTAGATGATATTTCACCAACATACTGAACTATACTCAATAGCTTTATGTGTATCGCTTTAATTAGTGAATGAATTTGAACACAACAAATAACTCACATTCTATTCCAATAGAATTTGCCAAAGTTATTACAATAGTTCAAAAACAACAACATGTTCCTATAACCTATGAAGACCAAATTCCAAAATGTGTTTAGTAAAAACATTTGGGGCTATTGGCTTCGGTAACGAATCTGCAATCATATCACCGGTTGGAACATGCACTAAACTTATTTCTCCCTGTGCTATTTTGTCTTTAACAAAATGATATTTTTATATCGATATCTTGCTTTTTCCATGATAACAAGTATTCTTGGAATACGCTATCGATGCAGTGCTGTCGGAATAGATAGTCGTATATTTCCTTTTAGGCAATAGATCCAAAAGATCTATGAAGCGTTTTAACCAAACGGCTTCTTATACTGTAGCTGCTATAGCTACATATACCGACTTCATAGTCGATAATGCCATGCAAGCTTGTTTCTTGCTACACCAGGAAATTACACCATTTCCTAGAGTGAAAATATACTTAGACGTGGACTACCTCCCGTCTTTATCAGTTTCGTGATCAACATCTGTGTATCCCTTTAACTACAGATCCTTTCCTTGGTAATAAAAGGAATAATTTGAAGTCCCCTTCAAATATCTCAATATCCTTTTCACTACTTCCTAATGCATCAAACCTGGATTAGTCTGATAACGGTTTGCGAGACCCACCGTAAAACCTATATCAGGTCGTGTACAAATCATAGCGTATATTAAGCTACCAATTGCACACTTATAAGGAATTCTCTCCATCCTTTTAGTCTCTTCTGGAGTCGTGGGACACATACTTGCATTCAGTTCCGTACCTTATGCAATAGGGGTTGGATTGGGATCACAGTGAGCCATACCAAACCGTTCTAAGATCTTATTGATATACGTCTCTTGTGAAAGAGCCAATAATCTCTTAGATCAATCTCTGGAGATCTTAACCCCAAGAATGTAATTAGCTTCTCCTAGATCCTTCATCTCAAAGTTAGAAGACAACTAAGTCTTTACTTTCTTAAGTAAGGAAGTGCCATTTCCTGCTAACAAAATATCGTCAACGTATAACGTTAGAATGACAAAATTCCCTCCGTTTTCATGCTTAATGTAGACACACGAGTCTGCATTAATCACCTTAAATTGCATTGATATAATCGCTTCATGGAAACGAAAATACAATTATCTTGAAGACTGCTTAGGCCATAAATTGATCTTTTCAAGTTACAAACCTTATGTTTTGGTCCCTGGACAATGAAACCATATAGATTTCTTCATTCAGTTCGCCATGTAAGAACACAGTCTTTACATTAATTTGATGTAATTCAAGGTCCATACATGCTACAAAAGCAAGTACTATTCTTATAGACGCGAAACGGATAACAGATGAAAAAGTCTCCTAATAGTCAATTCCTTCCTGTTGTGTAAACCCCTTCGCAACCAGCCGACTCTTAGTCTGGATAGGTTTCCTATCCACTGATCACTTTATCGTATGTACCCACTTATTCCCAATGGCTTTATGCCCTTTGGGCAGGTCAACTAGTTCCCAAACTTTGTTGACCTTTATTGACTCCATTTCACTTTCCATTGCTTTAATCCATTTTTCTTTCGCTGGGGATTCCAATAACTCTGTCATGTTAGTTGAAATATCTTCAATTTGAGCTACGACAGAGAGTGCTTCGCTATCAATTAAATGACGGCATCGCAGGATATTTCCCCTCTAAGATCACCTTAGAGGTTCTGCTTCTTGATAAACAAATCTCATATATTCATCAAGGTGTTGGGCAGAACTCCTATTGGGACCACTCCCACTGGGATCTATATCTATATTCACAGTTGAATTTGGAACATGACTCCCACTCAAATCAAAACCACTCAAGTCAGGGTCAGGATTACTCAAATCTGCTTGTGAAGGTTGAAAAACATCATTCTCTTCCCTTTCCCTCACGTCTTCAACTTCATTCCTCCCACTCGGATTGAGTGATCCTAAAGTTTCAGACTCTTGATGTGACAACCCTAACTTTTGCAAGCATGCAATGGCGGAAACATTACATAAAGTTTAGGTCATCATTTTCAAAACTTCCTTTTTATCTTTAAAATAACATAATCATAAATGAGTACTCGAAAATTTCCATTTCAAAAACAGTAATTTAACATAAATAGGTATCTCAAAAGGTAATATAACGGAGTAAAAAAAAAAAAAAATAAATAAATCTTTGAACATCCATAACTACGAATAGATGATAAAATAACATGACGGAAACTCTCCACACAATCCCCGAGAACAGACATCAGGCATCTCCTATTCTGCACCGGCAAAATCTGAAAATATCAACAGCGCCACTTAGTGACGAGTAACTAATAAATCCCAAACATTAATTCAAAGTTCACATAGGAAGATGACAGATCATAAATTTCATATTACATTACTTAAGTATACTTCATCATGATTAATAGAAAGCAAATTTATCAATTTATACAAGCATGCATAATTCTCATAGTAACAATCATGTATCAGGGATCTTACCCTTATTTGTTAGCTGCATCACATACAACATATAAAGTTCAAGTTCAGCATATCACATAATTATCTATTTCAAATAATAGTACAAAACATTCCAAGTGGATAATCAATATCATCAAAATTCAGATTTCCAAGATAAGTCATGTACATACAAATACATACCAACATCCCAAATCAAAGTACTTCATCACAAATTTGACATCAACTCAATCATACCTTAACCTTTATTAATTTTGTGGTATACGCGTATAAATCATTTGTATTGACCTATACACCTATGTCCTTAGAGAGTTCGGCTCAGACGCTTCGGGGAACCACAACGGGACTTACCCCCTTATCAATAAGAAAAGAGTACCACGAAGGGATTTACCTCAGAGTGCCAACGAAGGGACTTACCTCACAGAGTGCCAACGAAGGGACTTACCTTAAAAATAAAATAAATTAGAGTACCACGAAGGGATTTACCTCTCTGAGTGCCAACGAAGGGACTTACCTCACAGAGTGCCAACGAAGGGACTTACCTCAAAAATAAAATAAATTAGAGTACCACGAAGGGATTTACCTCTCTGAGTGCCAACGAAGGGACTTACCTCGAAACAAAGGGCGCTGTCCTAGTGTCAACCAATCAAACATGGAAAACACTTAGCCAAACTAACCAAGACACCAGAGTATATGCCACTACAAACACCAATTTAATTATCATAATTATATCAATATTCAAAAGGTGCCTTTAACATAGGACTTATCCCAACCAATTCAATAACCATAAGGTGCCATTAAAATAGGACTTACCCCAAAACATAATCTGATACATCAATAAACACATGGTGCCATAAAAAAAATAGGACTTACCCCAAACTCGATTTCATAATTCCAATATGTATTAAATTTACCAAACCATATATGTAATTATTAGATTTCATGTCAAGAGTTCTAGCATAAATTCCTAGAATCAAATTATGCTTTGCACACATTAAAAAAATCAGTTCAAGGCCTAAGGTGAAAATTTCAGAATTCATAGTTCATGCCTCAACTTGCATATAATATTCCAGTAGGTTAGACACAGAATTCAGCATGGAAATACAAAGGTAAATTTAGCCTTACATCTTAGGAACACACGCCAACTTAAATCATGCAATTCGGATTCCTATAGCAAAAGATATTAAGGAAACACTAAAAACATGCAATCTGTAAATTCACTTCAGATCACTGCACATAGTCTGACTTCAACAGACAAAACAGATGTGTTACTCACTGATTTAGCAAAAATAATATAAAGCAACATTGAACATCAGAATTTCAGGAATACATAGAATTTTGTTTCATGGCAAACGGAGCTACAGAGAGAAAATAAAGCCATAATCAACACAAACTGTACAAACTGAAATTCAGCAGTTCCAGGAAATCGGCACAGTGCACATAAGGCAGTTTCAACAGGGAATACGAGCACTTTACTCACAGAATTTGCCAAAATAGTATAAAACAACCTTGTACATTTATGTCTCAGGAAAACACAGAAAGTTGAATCATGCCAATCGGAGTTATATAACGAAAATAAAGCTAAAATTTTCACAACCTGTACAATCTGAAATTCAGCAGTTCAAGAAAAATCGGCACAATGCACATAAGGCAGTTTCAATAGGGAATATGAGCACTTTACTCACGGAATTTTCCAAAATAATGTAAAAAAACCTTGTACACCTATATCTCAGGAAAACACAGAAAGTTGAATTATGCCAATCGGAGTTATATAACGGAAGTTATGCCATAATTACCATAAACAGTCAATTCTGAAAATACAGCAGCTTACCAATTTCGACTCAATCACATGTATTTTCATATTTCTACCAATCTTTTAACCTAAAAGCAATTTCTTACACCAATATCATATACATTCATGTCTCAACAATAATTTCAGTAATAATACAACCTAGGATCAAATTCATCTACCATACATCCTATATAAATTTCGAACCGACATTTAGGGTTTAGTTGTTACCCTGTTTGCAGTGAAACCAACTGAGGCAATTAACTCGGAATGGAGAAGAATGAAGCAGAGTCTGAATGAATGAAAGTGAGGGAGAGAAAGTTAAGAATTTCGGCTGCACTGGAGCTCCACACAATGGAATGGCCGAAATTTTAACCCTAATAGAGATGAAGAGATTGCCTTGGAGTGAAACTTGGAAAGTGGAAGAGATTAAGGAGAGATTTTCTCCTTAGGTTAAGGATTCCTAATTTTTTTGAATTGGTCAACTGAAAAAATGGGATATTTATCATGGATTTTCGGAATTCCAACCTTCCCAACACAAAAATAAAAAGGCACAAAAAAAAAATAAATTTAAGCCAGGTAAGGTTCGAACTCTAGACCACTAGCTATTAGTCAGGACTATCTACCGCTAGGCCAAAGCCTACGAATTGTTATAAGCATACAATGTTGGAGATTGTGCCCTAAGGCCAATATTGGATTATGTAATTTGACTTCTAAGATTAATCTAGTGTAGATTAGTATTATCATTTATGTTTGTATGTTAGCATTTATGATAAGTATCCATGAATAAATCGTGTTATTCTAAATTTCCCTAGTCGATTGTTATTATGGGAATAATAACAAATTAAGACTAGTGTGAGTGATAATGGATATTCATAAGATGAATATAGTGTATACAGATACAGATTATACTCACGGGCAATGTGTTAGAGAACATGTTGCTGGAGACCCACTATAAGATCAAGTTCATGGTCACGTGTCACAACTGATCTTGATTATAGTAGTGTCATCAGCTGATTCCTTTGACCTGAGGTCACCATGGATTCCGGGATGAATTCATGTTGTGCTTTGACGCAGTCAAACGCTGCTTGTAACAGAGTAGTTATAAAGGCTGTGGTTGGGTACAATATGACTCATGCTTAGGGATGTGAGTGACAGATATGGGATTTTGTCCCTCTCTAACAAGAGAGCGATATCACTGGGCCCCTCGATAAGTAAGACTGTTAAATGCATGGCCGTGCTCAAATAATTGATAAGAGTATCAATTGATTTGTCTGAACAGTTTACTTTGAGATCGAGAAAGCATATGATTAATTATATAAGATTGACAAGTGTACCATGTCTTATAATTAATCTTGATATCAAAGAGACAAAAGGGAATATGACATTCTATAAATAGGTATTGGATCATTCCAATCATATTAATTGGGTAGTCGTAATGGCTTGCTAGAGTCCGCTTGTGACCTGTAAGGACATTATGGTAATTTCCTTATTGCCAATTAATATGATCCTATGGGGTCACACACAAGAGCAAAATGAAGTTCATCTTATCGGGTATAAATTATTATTGGATAATAATTTATGAATGAGAAAGAGAATAAATATATATAGTGATATATATTTATGTATGTATATATAAATATTAATGTGATTAATATTGCATAAAGTATGCTACATATTATAATTAAATTATATGGAGATATAATTAATTATAATATTATATATACATATATGTATTATGGAGAATTGATTTGATTTAATGTTAATTGAGAATTAATATTAAATTGTGTGGGTTAATTTATAATTATAACTAATAAGTGTATTAGGGTATAATTATAATTAACTTATTAGGTTATATATATAAGGAAATATATAACCTAATTAATATATATATAAAAACTGATTTTTTCGGCAGCTACAACAAGTGGAATAGTGGCAGCCGAAATTCTCAAAAAACTCCAAGGAAAAATCTGATTTTTCGCTTTCTCTGTCTCGTTCGAAGAATCGTTCTTCAATCTCGGCGCTAGCACGCGGTGAATCAATTGCTCCGTGTGGATCAACCGTAGAGGGAAGCTAATTTGGTTCCTTTGATTCAAAACCTACAAAGAATTAAGGTGATTCTTTAACCCTCTTTCCGATTCAATGCAATATACATGGATCCGGTGGCGGGGATTAATCCGTTTTATTTCCGCTGCGTATTTTGTTTTTGTGTGATTAATCCCCAACATACAAAACATCGGTTAAATGCAAAAATGCTCACTCATATGCACACATCACAACATAACTAAGTCAACTTATATCTGGGGCGTTACAATCCTCCCACTAACAAAAAGTTTCGCCCTCGAAACTCAAGGACAAAAGAGTAAGCTAGGTTCTAACCTTGATTAGTTGCAAACAATTCCGGATATTTGGATCTCATGGTCTCTTCTAGCTCCCAAGTAGCCTCTTCAAACTTCTGGCTACGCCAAAGCACCTTTACCAAAGGCATCTCTTTTCTCCTGAGTTTGCGAACCTGACGGTCGAGGATCTGAACAGGCTTCTCCTCATATGTCAAATTGGGTTCCACCTCCACCGAATCCACAGCAATAACGTGAGAAGGGTCGCTCACATATCTTCGTAGCTGTGAAACATGGAATACATTATGAACTTTTGCCAATTCCGGTGGTAGAGCCAACCGATATGCAACTTCCCCAATCCTTTCAAGCACTTGATATGGACCAATATACTTGGGACTGAGCTTGCCTCTCTTGCCGAACCTCATCACTCCCTTCATAGGAGATACTTTCAGCAATACCTTGCTACCGACTTCGAAGGTAAGAGGTCTTCTCTTGAGATCTGCATAAGACTTCTGACGATCCTGGGCAGCCTTCATATTCGCCTGAATCACCTTCACCTTCTCAACTGTATCCCGAATCAATTCCGGACCCAACACCAATGTGTCACTAATGTCGTCCCAACATGTCGGACTACGACATTTCCTCCCATAGAGGGCTTCATACGGGGCCATACGGATACTAGCGTGATAGCTATTGTTATAGGAGAACTCTACCAAACTCAGACATTTCACCCAAGATTTCTGGAAGTCAAGAGCACATGACCGCAACATATCCTCTAAGGTTTGGATTGTCCTCTCCGTCTGTCCATCTGTAGCAGCATGAAAAGCTGTACTCAACTTCAACCTAGTGCCCAAAGCTTCTTGCAATGATGTCCAAAAATGTGACAAGAACTGTGGGTCACGATCTGACACAATCTCCCTAGGCACACCATGTAGCCTTATAATTTCACTCGCATATGCCTCAGCTAACTGCTCCATAGACCAGGTCTTCTTCATAGGAATAAACCGAGCCACCTTGGTCAAACGGTCTATAACAACCCACACTGTGTCTAAACCATTAGCAACCTTTGGTAAACCCGACACAAAGTCCATAGAAACCGAGTCAAACTTCCATGCTGGAATAGCCAAGGGCTGCAATAATCCCCCAGGCCTCCGATGCTCAATTTTCACCTTTTGACAAGTCAAGCACCGGGCCACAAACTCAGCTACCTCTTTCTTCATTCTAGGCCACCAAAACTGCATCTTCAAATCTTTGTACAATTTCGCACCTCCCGGATGCACAGAGTAGGGAGTGCAATGAGCTTCACTTAAGATCTGCTCTTTCAACATTGAATCATTAGGCACACACCATCGGCCTTTAAATTTCATACTCCCATCTGCAAGAATCTCGAAATCTACAGCATTACCCTGCTCCTTCGCTGCACGAATCTTCTGAAGTACAGGATCACTCAACTGCTTCTCTTTCAATTCTACAAACAATACTGGTTCCACACTGATTGCATTTAAACTCGCCCGAACCACTCCTCTCGGGACCACTTCAATTTCCAACTTGCTAAACTCCTTGCAAAGATCAATAGGAAGTCTTTTCATGAAGTTCACCGAATGGATGCTCTTTCTGCTCAATGCATCTGCGACTCTATTTGCCTTTCCTTCTTTATACTCCAAGGTTAAGTCATAATCCTTGATAAGCTCTAACCAACGTCTCTGTCGCATGTTTAGTTCTTTCTGGGTGAAAATATATTTGAGGCTCTTATGATCGGTGTATATCTTGCACGGCACACCATACAAGTAATGGCGCCAAATTTTAAGAGCAAACACCACCGCAGCTAACTCCAAATCGTGAGTCGGGTAGTTCCTTTCATGAACCCTCAATTGCCTTGAAGCATAGGCAATCACTTTTCCCAACTGCATAAGTACACACCCAAGTCCGTACTTGGAAGCATCACTGAACACTTCATACTCTACTCCGTCAGTCGGCAATGCAAGAACTGGGGCTGAAGTAAGTCTCTCTTTTAATATCTGGAACGCTTCTTCACATTCTGCAGTCCATTGAAACCTACAGTCCTTCTTCATCAACTGAGTCAAAGGTCGTGCAATAATTGAAAAGTTGTGCACAAACCTTCTGTAGTATCCAGCAAGACCAAGAAAACTTCTTACTTCGGTCACATTAGTAGGACTGGACCATTCAAGAACGGCTTTAATCTTCGCCGGGTCCACCTTCACACCTTCTTTGGTAATCACATGGCCTAGAAAAGCCACCTCTCCAAGCCAAAACTCACACTTAGAGAACTTGGCGTACCACTTCTGCTCTCTTAATACTTTCAACACCATTTTGAGATGCTTAGCATGCTCCTCTTCATTCTTCGAATATACTAAGATATCATCAATGAATACCACAACACACACATCAAGGAGCTCGTGGAAGGTTCGGTTCATCTGATCCATAAACACTGCTGGTGCGTTAGTGAGACCGAAGGGCATTACTTCGAATTCATAGTGCCCACACCTTGTCCGGAAGGCAGTCTTCTGAATGTCGTCTTCTTTTACCGGAATCTGATGATAGCCGGATCTCAGATCGATCTTAGAGAACACACCTGCACCCTTCAATTGATCAAACAAATCTTCAATTCTTGGCAGGGGATATTTATTCTTGATGGTCACCTTATTCAACTCACGGTAGTCAATACATAATCGCATGCTTCCATCCTTCTTCTTGACAAAGAGTACCGGAGCACCCCAAGGTGACACGCTGGGTCTAATAAAACCCTTATCAACAAGTTCTTGCAACTGGGTCTTCAATTCTCGCATCTCCGAGGGAGCCATCCGATAAGGAGCTTTAGAGATTGGAGCTGACCCCGGAATTAGGTCGATGGCAAATTCTACATCCCTTCCTGGTGGAATCCCTGGCAGTTCATCAGGAAACACATCCGCATATTCTCAAACAATAGGAATATCCTCGATCTTCAGTTCTTCCGAGGTATCCTTTATTCTACACAGAAATACTTCTTCGCCTTTCATCGCCATCTTTTTCAATTTCATAGCCGAAACTACCTTCACTCCTGGTTTCATCTTAACATTTGAATAAGAAACCCTCTTCCCTTTACCGTCCTTCAGCACCATTTTCTCATCCCTACAATAGAACACCGCTTGATGCTGCTTCAGCCAGTCCATACCGAAGATAACATCAAATTCGGTCAATGGAAATTCCCTCAAATTCGCCTTCAATTCAACTCCCTCGATAACTACGGGAACTTCGGGGAAAACACGACAGCAAGCAACACTCTCCCCATTAGGGAGGGAAACCATAGAATTAATTGGAACAGATACAGATAAATTCAACTTCTGAGCAAAAGTAGTAGAAATACAGGATATAGACGCACCAGTGTCAAATAATACATAAGCAGGAAAAGATTTGACAAGGATGGTACCTGCAACGATGTCATTCCCTGCCTCGTCAACTTCGGACTCCATCATGTTATAGACTCTGTTGCGAACAGGGCCTCCTGAGCTAGAATCGGGCTTCTTACTTCCTGACTTCTTCAGGCAAGATTGAGAGTAGTGACCCTCTTCCTTACAAGTGTAGCATCGGACAGGCGTCCCATCACAGTTCTTCCCATAGTGCCACTCTTTCTTACACTTGAAGCACTTCTTCTCCCTAGTCTGAGCGGTACTAGCAGCTTCCTTTGCCGGAACATACTTGGGTTTCTTGGAAGTCGGATGAACATACGAGGTAGGCTGAGACCTCTTTAAGAACATGGTCCGCCTCACCGCTTCATCCTCCTGAACGGATGCATAAACTCCTAAAGCCACTTCATAGGCTCTCTGGAAAGTTGTTGCTCCAGAACATAGGACAAGTGTCCTCACTTTGGGACTCATCCGCTTGATATAGAACTGCACCTTCTCCTCTTCAGTGGGGATGACTGAACCTGCAAATCTGGACAGTTCAGTAAATTTGTTGGTGTACTGCTGAACAGACATGCTTCCTTGAGTCAAGCATAGGAATTCCTCTCGTTTCTGCCACCTCAACTCACTTGGGTAGAAACGATTCTTCAACCTTTCAGTGAATTGTCCCCATCCAAACTCAGCCAATTCCAGGCACTCGGCCTTAACCATGCCCCACCAGTTATCAGCCTCGCCTTTCAAGTAGTAGGCTCCAATCACGACTTTCTCGGCGTTCGGACAGCCGGTCACATCAAAGAGTTTCTCTATCTCCCGGATCCATCCCTCAAGCACCACCGGGTCGGAAGATCCTTCATAAGTTGGGGGTCGGTGACGAGCAATGCGATCGAAGACAGTTTGGTTATTTGGATTTCTTTGAGCCATAGCGAGCACGGCATCTTCCAACAGCCGCATACGTCGCTGAGGAGAGTCATCGTGAACGGAATCTCTACGTGGAGGCATTCTAAAATTTTTGTTCTAGTTAGGTCTAAGCATATAATACATACAGCTAATAATAGAAAACAAGTAATCCAAAGCAATTAAACCCGTTCTACCTACCCATGCACCTCACACTATGTTCAAATCTCTATCCTAGGATTCTGAGTTTTGGTTCCAAGTGACTTATGCTACCAAAGCCTTGGAACCAACGCGGGCTCTGATACCAACTGTGACAACCCTAACTTTTGCAAGCATGCAATGGCGGAAACATTACATAAAGTTTAGGTCATCATTTTCAAAACTTCCTTTTTATCTTTAAAATAACATAATCATAAATGAGTACTCGAAAATTTCCATTTCAAAAACAGTAATTTAACATAAATAGGTATCTCAAAAGGTAATATAACGGAGTAAAAAAAAAAAAAAAAAAATAAATAAATCTTTGAACATCCATAACTACGAATAGATGATAAAATAACATGACGGAAACTCTCCACACAATCCCCGAGAACAGACATCAGGCATCTCCTATTCTGCACCGGCAAAATCTGAAAATATCAACAGCGCCACTTAGTGACGAGTAACTAATAAATCCCAAACATCAATTCAAAGTTCACATAGGAAGATGACAGATCATAAATTTCATATTACATTACTTAAGTATACTTCATCATGATTAATAGAAAGCAAATTTATCAATTTATACAAGCATGCATAATTCTCATAGTAACAATCATGTATCAGGGATCTTACCCTTATTTGTTAGCTGCATCACATACAACATATAAAGTTCAAGTTCAGCATATCACATAATTATCTATTTCAAATAATAGTACAAAACATTCCAAGTGGATAATCAATATCATCAAAATTCAGATTTCCAAGATAAGTCATGTACATACAAATACATACCAACATCCCAAATCAAAGTACTTCATCACAAATTTGACATCAACTCAATCATACCTTAACCTTTATTAATTTTGTGGTATACGCGTATAAATCATTTGTATTGACCTATACACCTATGTCCTTAGAGAGTTCGGCTCAGACGCTTCGGGGAACCACAACGGGACTTACCCCCTTATCAATAAGAAAAGAGTACCACGAAGGGATTTACCTCAGAGTGCCAACGAAGGGACTTACCTCACAGAGTGCCAACGAAGGGACTTACCTCAAAAATAAAATAAATTAGAGTGCCACGAAGGGATTTACCTCTCTGAGTGCCAACGAAGGGACTTACCTCACAGAGTGCCAACGAAGGGACTTACCTCAAAAATAAAATAAATTAGAGTACCACGAAGGGATTTACCTCTCTGAGTGCCAACGAAGGGACTTACCTCGAAACAAAGGGCGCTGTCCTAGTGTCAACCAATCAAACATGGAAAACACTTAGCCAAACTAACCAAGACACCAGAGTATATGCCACTACAAACACCAATTTAATTATCATAATTATATCAATATTCAAAAGGTGCCTTTAACATAGGACTTATCCCAACCAATTCAATAACCATAAGGTGCCATTAAAATAGGACTTACCCCAAAACATAATCTGATACATCAATAAACACATGGTGCCATAAAAAAAATAGGACTTACCCCAAACTCGATTTCATAATTCCAACATGTATTAAATTTACCAAACCATATATGTAATTATTAGATTTCATGTCAAGAGTTCTAGCATAAATTCCTAGAATCAAATTATGCTTTGCACACATTAAAAAAATCAGTTCAAGGCCTAAGGTGAAAATTTCAGAATTCATAGTTCATGCCTCAACTTGCATATAATATTCCAGTAGGTTAGACTCAGAATTCAGCATGGCAATACAAAGGTAAATTTAGCCTTACATCTTAGGAACACACGCCAACTTAAATCATGCAATTCGGATTCCTATAGCAAAAGATATTAAGGAAACACTAAAAACATGCAATCTGTAAATTCACTTCAGATCACTGCACATAGTTTGACTTCAACAGACAAAACAGATGTGTTACTCACTGATTTAGCAAAAATAATATAAAGCAACATTGAACATAAGAATTTCAGGAATACATAGAATTTTGTTTCATGGCAAACGGAGCTACAGAGAGAAAATAAAGCCATAATCAACACAAACTGTACAAACTGAAATTCAGCAGTTCCAGGAAATCGGCACAGTGCACATAAGGCAGTTTCAACAGGGAATACGAGCACTTTACTCACAGAATTTGCCAAAATAGTATAAAACAACCTTGTACATTTATGTCTCAGGAAAACACAGAAAGTTGAATCATGCCAATCGGAGTTATATAACGAAAATAAAGCTAAAATTATCACAACCTGTACAATCTGAAATTCAGCAGTTCAAGAAAAATCGGCACAATGCACATAAGGCAGTTTCAATAGGGAATATGAGCACTTTACTCACGGAATTTTCCAAAATAATGTAAAACAACCTTGTACACCTATATCTCAGGAAAACACAGAAAGTTGAATTATGCCAATCGGAGTTATATAACGGAAGTTATGCCATAATTACCATAAACAGTCAATTCTGAAAATACAGCAGCTTACCAATTTCGACTCAATCACATGTATTTTCATATTTCTACCAATCTTTTAACCTAAAAGCAATTTCTTACACCAATATCATATACATTCATGTCTCAACAATAATTTCAGTAATAATACAACCTAGGATCAAATTCATCTACCATACATCCTATATAAATTTCGAACCGACATTTAGGGTTTAGTTGTTACCCTGTTTGCAGTGAAACCAACTGAGGCAATTAACTCGGAATGGAGAAGAATGAAGCAGAGTCTGAATGAATGAAAGTGAGGGAGAGAAAGTTAAGAATTTCGGCTGCACTGGAGCTCCACACAATGGAATGGCCGAAATTTTAACCCTAATAGAGATGAAGAGATTGCCTTGGAGTGAAACTTGGAAAGTGGAAGAGATTAAGGAGAGATTTTCTCCTTAGGTTAAGGATTCCTAATTTTTTTGAATTGGTCAACTGAAAAAATGGGATATTTATCATGGATTTTCGGAATTCCAACCTTCCCAACACAAAAATAAAAAGGCACAAAAAAAAAATAAATTTAAGCCAGGTAAGGTTCGAACTCTAGACCACTAGCTATTAGTCAGGACTATCTACCGCTAGGCCAAAGCCTACGAATTGTTATAAGCATACAAAACATCGGTTAAATGCAAAAATGCTCACTCATATGCACACATCACAACATAACTAAGTCAACTTATATCTGGGGCGTTACACTTGAGTTTCAAAGAAAGTGAATTTCTTATCCACTTCTCCTAGTTTAGGAAATTCATTCTCTAAGAATGTGACATCTCATGACTCAAATTCTGTTATTTGACCATTCTCATTCTCTCCTACTAGAACATATCCTTTAGAGAGATCAAGATATCTTATAAAGATACCTTTCTTGCCTCTTAGGCCTAGCTAGCCATGCTTGCTAGATGTATCACGAACATAGGTAGCACATCCCTATGGTCACAAATGGTTCAAATTGGGCTTGCGTCTCATCCATAATTCACAAGGTGTGGTTTCAACGGACTTAGAAGGTACTCTATTGAGTACATATATGGCAGTCAATAGTGCGTCTCCCCAAAAGGAGATAGGCAAATTGCTTCAGCCCTCATAGACCTTACCATCTATCAGAAGGTTTGGTTTCTTCTTTCCGCTACTCCATTTTGTTGTGGAGTCCTAGGTATTGTCAACTGATGTTCAATACCTATTTCATCACACAAAACTTTAAATTCCTCGGAGAGGTACTCGCTTCCCCGATCGGTCCTTAAAGCTTTGATTCTTCACTCTAATTGAATTGCAACTAGAGCCATAAATCTTTTGAAACATGCTAATGCTTCAGATTTATGTGTAATCAAATAGACATGACCATACCTTGTATAGTCGTCTATGAATGTAATGAAATAGTACACACCATGCCTTACCCGAACATTCATTGGGCCACAGATATCAGAATGGATTAGTTGCAATGGTTGGTCAGCTCGCGTAGCTTTACCAAATGGTTTTCTTGTCATCTTTCCTTTTAAGCAGCTATCATAAGTTGGGAGATCTAGTTTTGATAAATTAGCCAACAAACCTGCTTTAGCCAATCGTACTAAATGAAGTTGACCAATGTGACTAAGTCTCACATGCCACATTTTTGAAATGCTAATATTATCCACAGACAAGTTAATAGTAAAGGAAAAACGATTATGACACACATAATTTGGATCAAAATCCAAAACAATAAAACCATCCAACAAATGTCCACCACTAAAGTAGATATTGTTCATAAAGAGACTAAAATTGTTTAATTCAAAAGATAACATGAATCCCAAATTCATAAGGGTAGAAACAGATATCAAGTTCCTTTGAATTCCTAGGAGCATAGAGGACATCTTTAAGAAATAGTGGTCGACCACCATTCATGACTAGCTGGCAACAGCCAATCCCTAAGACTTCCTCTTTAGAGTTGTTTCCCATGTATATCCACCTTGTTCCCGTGGAACACTGCAGAACTCAACAAAAGAATCTCGATCCTTTGTTACGTGGTCTGTTGCTCCTGAGTTTACGATCCACAAAGTATGAGATTCAGTTAGGAAAACAGAACTTGAAACAAATGTATAACACTTATACACTTCGGTAAAATTTACCTTAGGAGCTGTGTAATCTTTTACAAAAAGCCCCTTCTGTCTGCGATTGTAACATTTCACCCTAGAAATGTTAAAATCTTTCTTGCCCTTCTTTTGAACTGGAACACTGCCCACCGTTCCCTTTGCCTTCTTCTTGAAGAACCTCTTGTTCCTCTCCTTGGACTTCAGACCATGTCTTGAACTAGCCATGTGAACCTCAGATTTCACATTAAGAGAGGCCATACAGTCCTCTTCCAGTTCAAGATGATGAACAACATCATCAAAGGCCTTAATGTCATTGACATGAGTGAGTTGCAACTTCATATGCTCCCACCCATTCGGCAGAGAACGTATCACAGCTTGAACTTTCTGCTCCTCAAGAGCATAAATTGCACTAAGCATGTGTTTTATACTTGAAACTTTTTCATGATATCATCATTCATCGCACTAAGCATGGTGATGCAGGCAGATGAGTTCTTCCTCTTCCAGGCTTGATAAGCCTCAAGGTCCCTCTTTGTTTGGGCAGTGTTACCCTCTGCAGGAGGAATCATTATTCTCTCCAGGGTGTCAAGAACCTCTTGCTTTTCAATTATGTATCGGACTATCATAGCCCAAACTTTATAATTGTCACCATTCAACGAAGGTCCTTATTTAGTTAAGCAATTATTGCTTTTGAAGCAGCAATTAAAAAAAAACCTCTAAAGACAAAAGTAGCACTAATAAGTAAGCGATACACCATATTTATTATAAGATCATTTAAAAATAAAAATAGTGTTTGGTTCACGTAAAATCGAACATCCATGCGCAATGCATCGAGTCACCATTTACATAGGCTAATACAAACACCATATTAGGTTTAAATTTCCAATAATAAATATATATTTAGTTTTGTTTTAGATTATATTTTAATTTATTTAACATTTATACTTCTCTTAGGTATAAAACTAATGAGTAATATAACACTTAGTTATAATCTCAAAATAAATAAATTAAAAATTACTAAAACAAATAACTAAAATAGCAATGTTTAACAAATAAATATTTTATAATACCATAAAAATATCCAACATTTAGTCAAAATTACCACCACAATAAAAACTTTAGCACAAAGCCCTTCAATACAAAATTGAAAAACGAAATCAGCAAGAGAAAAAGTGAAAAATGAAGAGCTCAATCTTCATTTTCATCGAGTTGAACTATCTCAAATTCTTTTGAGGTGACTGGGATCATCTCTATGAACTTATAGCAGAGATCCAAAAGCATGTTCTCAACACCATCGATAACAACATCTAGACATGGGTGATGAACCAACTTATTACTTCTAAGTAACATGGTTCTAAGATTATAAGATAACTTAGTTCTTGTTTTAGCCAAGTTCAACATAAATACTTTGCATTAGGATCCATAATCCTGTTTAGGAACTAATCCTTCAATGGAGTCCACCAGTTCATCAAAAACAGCATTTTCTTAAAGTGCTTTTCACGAAAAGCCTTTTTCGCAAATTTTAACATTTTTAATTGATCAATTCCAGAGGAAAATCCTTCTTTCTAGACAAGCTCTTGGATTTCACGATTTAACGCATTAAACTACTCCATAACTCCAACAATATCCTCTTTTTCTAACGGAGGATACCGTTTAGAGAAAAGCTTATCTTCAAGTTTTTGTATAGTCCTTGCCACCTCCTGAGACTGGATTATTTTTGCCGTTCTTATGAAAGTTGCCATTTCTATAACACATATAGAAATAACAAAAACTTGTTATGATCAACCAAAATTCAGTATATAAATACACAATAAATATACTGAATTTTCTTGAATTTATTAAACATAAATTAAGCATTTATACACAATAAATACTAGTAAATTTAGTTTAAAAATATCAAATGAATTCCAAAAATTCATCAAAATATACCAAAAATTCAAGAAAAATGTAAATTTTAATTCTGGAAAAAATTTGACGAAATTTGGTGGCCGGAAACACCCGCACGCGCCGACACGCACCGATAGAAGTTGCTCCACGCTCCGCCACGCACAGACACCCGCCTCCACGCGCTCCCAAGGGTTCTGCTGACTCACGTGACACGTGGCAACTTGTGATTCATGCTGACGTGGCACACATACCATGTGTCATCACCTGATTGGATAAACGAATGACATGGATGATGACGTGGCATGCTGATGTGGCGCTGCCTTGACATGTGTCATCACCCTATTGGTCCACATTGATGACGTGGCAGATGACATGGCGCAATCACAACTGTTTTGCCACGTGGTGACATTCTATTGGTCCACGTGTTTGACTCGTGGCAGTTGACCGTTTCAAAAACTGTTGACTAGTACACGTGTCAACATGTTATTGGGCTGACTTTTCAACCGTTAGAAAATTAAACAATAGAGTCGCACCACGTGTCCAGCAGACCTAAACTTCCCTAACCGTCAGGCGGCCAATTCCAGCCGCAATGGTGGCACGTAAGGTCCACGCGTCGCCTTCCGGCCCTCCGTTGGCCATAAAATTTGACATTCTAACTTGATTTTTCATACTGATTTCAGTGGTGTGATCGGATTTTTGAAATTCCGACAAAAAATTTTGACACTTTGTACTGTTGGATCTAATACGGTATCATTTTGACGCGGATAACAATGCAAATCCGTATCAAAACGAACAAAAACGAATTCAAATGAACAAAAAACATATTCTTATTCGTGGAACATCAGATTTCAATATTTACGTAATCATTTTGACACGGATATCAATATAAATCCGTATCAAAACGAACAAATATGTATTTAAACGAATAAACATGCATTCATAACGGATAAAACTTATTTTAATTCACGGAATTCTTGAAATCAAGATTTGAACACATCAATCATTCATAGAATACCAGAAAACTAGATTCGAACACATCAATCTATAAAACCTGGCTCTGATACCAATGAAGTCAGAATTCCATAAAGATCATACAACGAATGTATAAATTACCATAAACAGAATAAATAAACAGACTTACGGTTTATATGCAGCGGAAACACGTTTATGGAATGGATCTGATCTACACGAGAAACCGGATCGTTCTGGTTGCCTTTCCTACGAGTGTATGAATACACTGAGTACGGGCTTTATCCGTGAATTCTTCCGACGAACGAAGAAGTAATTCGTGTTTTATCGGTAGGGACGTTTTCCCCGGATTTAGAAGGGAATCTCTACGATTCCCCATAGTTAGGAAATAAAGAAACTTCTTCTCTATTTATAGTGGAAATCCCAACTTCCATCTATATATAGGGTCGGACCAAATTACACATTTGGTCTCTATAATTTACACATAATTACAGTTTAGTCCCTGCCATTCCAAAATATAATGGACGGACCAAAAACCAACAATTATCAACTCTTCTAGTTACACCCTTTGTATGTTTTTTTCCTCTAAATTAAATTTTTTGCTTTAGAAATTTTAATTTTCAATGAACAACCTATACTTTTTTGGGGGTACCTTTTATTATTTTTAGTTGTCATATTACCTAATAATGTTCAACGAAAAAATTAAAATGTAATTTGCCAAATGTGTTTCAATAATCGTAAAAGTAAAAATATTTATTTTGAGAAAAAAAAAATTCAACTACTCAAAAATTGGAAGAAAATATCATTTAATTAAGAGTAAAATTGATATTTGACATTTATTAAATAGAAAAAAAAAATTTAAAACTGGCAAAAAAAACCTTCATAATGTGACATATTTAAAACTTAGGGTGACTAAAATTAGTTTTCTGAAAAGTTTTTAATTATTTGCCGTGACATTTGGAGGTGAGAAGTTATAGGTATAATATCCAATCCATTTAAACTTGTGTTTACCAAAAAAAAAAAAAAAAAGGAAAAATTGGAATTAGAATTTTTATATACACGGATTTAACAATCGGGAAAACCAGTTAGACAAGGTTTCACTGGAATTGGAAGTTATTGTGGTTCGTTTTTAATTGATTTTTTATATAGAATGTAGAAACCAGTCATGAACCGGTCAAACTGATAAACTATTGATCGAATTGATTTTTCAGTTTAATCAGACTATTTTAAAAAAATTATAGTATTTTAATTAAAAATTTAGAGTTAAACAAGTGTCGCTTTATAGATTATTTAAAAAAAGAAATTTTGATTATTTTTAATTACTTTAAATCAAAATAACCTTTAATTATAACTATAAAAACTTAATTAAATATATTTAACTTTTTTAATTAATATGTTGTGTTTAAAATTTATAAATTTTATTGAAGTGTTAAGTTTAATCATGTTATAAATTTATGTTATTTTATATATATATATTGAACTTTTAACTTTTGATCTTGTATCTTCACGGGTTCTAGAGACCAGTTTAGGTAGGTTATATACGAAAAAGATAGATTTGAAAATTTTACAAAATCAATAAATTTTTTCAAATTTAATTAGAGAAACAAATTCTTGTGGAGAAAAAAAGAGACCAACCTGAACAAATTCTTTCCTCTCTCCTCTTTCCTCTAGACAAGGAGAAACAAAATGCCAGAATGTCAAGCAAATTAAAAAGAAAAAAGAATCTTCTGAAAGCTCTCTCTAGTTTTTGATTTTGGGTCTCTTCTTTCTTCTTTTTGCTCTGTTTGGTCATTTTCCCTCTCACTCCACAGTCCAAACGCAACTGTATCTAACTCTCTACTCTTTACTTTCTTCTTTCCTCATCGTATAGTTATATTATATCTCTCTGTCCAAAAAAAATATACAAAAGCTACTCAAAAGCCTTCACCTTTTACTTTCTTTGTCTGCCATTAAAATGCTTAAATATATTGCTCTCCCCTTCTTCTTTCCCCACACTCTCTCAACGCTATCTCTCTCCTCGCCTTTCTCTCTTTCTTCCTGATTTTCTTTCTTGTATGTCTTTCTGATTTTTCATCCTTGATTATTATCTCTTCTGGGTTTCTATGAAATGGGTTAAAGGTCCATCCTTTTGATTTCTTCCTTCTTTCACAGAACAAAAACAAGGGAAATTCTTCGTGAAACTGTGGAAACTGATAAAGGTATCAACTTTCCTGCATTTTCTGCAATATCTCATCTGGTTTTGATTCTTCTCTCCATTTTCTTTGATTAATTAGAAAGGTTTGCCGCCAACCCACCATGATTAGTGGCACAGACCTCTACCATGTTCTAACAGCAGTTGTACCACTTTATGTGGCTATGATCTTAGCTTATGGTTCAGTGAAATGGTGGAAAATCTTTAGTCCAGATCAATGCTCAGGAATCAACAGATTTGTTGCTCTATTTGCTGTTCCTTTACTTTCTTTCCATTTCATATCAACCAACAATCCTTATGCAATGAACTACAGGTTCATTGCAGCTGACACTCTTCAAAAAGTCATAGTTTTACTGGTTTTAGCTGTCTGGTCCAGAATCAGCTCAAGAGGGTCCCTTGAATGGTCCATCACTCTTTTTTCACTTTCCACTCTGCCAAATACTCTTGTTATGGGTATCCCTTTGTTAAAGGGTATGTATGGAGATGCTTCTGGGAGCCTTATGGTTCAAATAGTTGTTCTTCAATGTATAATTTGGTACACTTTGATGCTGTTTCTGTTTGAATATAGAGGAGCTAGAATCTTGATTGGTGAACAATTTCCTGATACTGCCGGTTCTATTATCTCCTTCAGAGTTGATTCTGATATAATTTCCTTAGATGGTAGAGAGCCATTGCAGACTGATGCAGAGGTAGGAGAAGATGGAAAGCTTCATGTTACTGTGAGGAAATCAACTAGTTCAAGATCAGAAATCTTTTCTAGGAGATCTCATGGTCCGAATTCAGGCCTCTCATTGACTCCTAGACCCTCTAATTTGACTAATGCAGAGATTTATTCTCTACAATCTTCAAGGAATCCTACTCCTAGAGGTTCAAGCTTTAACCACACTGATTTCTACTCAATGGCAAATGGCAAGAATCTAAGTCCAAGGCATTCCAACTTTGGCAACTTGCCATTTGATGAAGAAAATGGAGGAGGGATTGGAGTATACGGAAATGTTCCTAGACCGAATGGAAGTGCTTATCCTGCTCCGCCTAATGCTGGGATTTTTTCTCCTGGAGCAAGGAAGAAGGCTAATGGGGCTGAAAATGGCAAGGATTTGCATATGTTTGTGTGGAGTTCAAGTGCTTCCCCTGTTTCAGAAGGTGGCCTTCATGTTTTTAGGGGAGGCGATCATGGCATTGACCTTGCTGTTAATGGTGTACCTCACCAGAAAGGTAAATTAAATCAAATAAAATAATGCTGAAAATGTTAGTACAAGACATATATATTCATATATTGTTGTTTTTTTTTCACTCATAATGTCTTGTCTGTTGGGATTAACACTACTTTGTCTTGTTGAAGTTGAAGTCTTTTTGGATTGGAGGGTTTGTTTGTTGTTATGCTGTTGCTATAATGTACTAGTATGTTTGTAGTTTATTTTATTTGGTATAAATTTATGTGGCTTTGTTCTGTTTTATTGCTTTATTTATAGAGACAGAGTCCTCTGTTTTAAAATGTAATGTAGAGTGTTGTTTTGAAAGTTGCAGAATATGATGAGTTTGGGAGGGATGAGTTCAGCTTTGGGAATAGAGGAGTGGCAAATGGGATGGAGAGGGAGGGTCAGGGTCCGGTCCTTTCAAAACTCGGTTCGAGTTCAACGGCCGAGCTCCACCCAAAGACTGGTCTCGATGGTGAACCCAAGTCAACTGCTATGCCACCTGCTAGTGTTATGACAAGACTCATTCTCATAATGGTTTGGAGAAAACTCATTAGGAATCCCAATACTTATTCAAGTCTCATTGGCCTCACTTGGTCACTTGTTTCCTACAAGTACGAAAAAAAAAAAAACATGATAAACGGAGTTTATCCCAATCTTTCCTTTCTTTCTGTTTGTCTAATATTTTTCGTAAATGTTCACAGATGGCACATCGAAATGCCTGCTATCATTGCTCGTTCCATCGCTATCCTATCTGATGCTGGTCTTGGAATGGCCATGTTTAGTCTTGGTAGGTTAATTTTAGCACCGAGAAATTTTACAACATACCTGAGATGCATGCTCATGCTCATTCAAAGATTAAAAGAAATGTGCATTTGTAATACTAAAAAAACTACTAGCGTCAATTTATTTATACTGCAAAATTTCATGGATACGTGCACCTTTTATTTAAAATGATGGGTAAAATGTTATCCTTGTAGGTTTGTTCATGGCATTGCAGCCAAGGATCATTGCCTGTGGAAACTCCATTGCCACATTTGCGATGGCTGTTAGGTTCCTCACTGGTCCCGCAGTCATGGCTGCTGCTTCAATTGCTGTAGGATTACGTGGAGTTTTGTTGCACATTGCTATAGTGCAGGTTCAGTTCAAGCAAAAGAAACGTTTCTACACTCCAAAATCAGCATTTTTTTTTTCCTCATGATTGATGACAGATAATATTCACATTTTGAATTTTTCAGGCTGCTCTTCCACAAGGAATTGTCCCGTTTGTCTTTGCAAAGGAATATAATGTCCATCCTGATATACTCAGCACTGGGTATGAACTCTAAATTGAATTCTTTCCTTTATTTAATTTATATATAATTAAAATTTACGCCTCTTTCCTTATTAAAGAAATGTAAAGATGTAAATTTATCCCTTTTGCATATGATACAGATACTAGTGGTCCTATAAAAAATGCTCCACCTTTTATGTAAGCAATCATGAATGTTTATACAAAGCAAATTCTTGAGCTGTAGCTATCATATCATCCATGTCAAATTTGAACAACTTGTTCTTTTTTTTTTTTTTATCGAAGCATGCTTGTACTATGATTTTTTTTTTTTTTCTTATCATTGTTATGCAAAAAGAGAATCCAATCCCTTTTTTTCAATTATGTAATGGATTTTCTTTTCTTGAATTTGATCATGATTGCAGGGTTATATTTGGGATGTTAATAGCTCTTCCAATCACACTTGTTTACTATATCTTGCTTGGACTTTGAAGATGGACCCGGCTCGGCCGTGTCTTAGATTATATTTTGACTAGTTTATAATATTGTAGTAGCATAGAATATACCCATTTTGGCATGGGAATTTTGGGCATTATGTCTAACACAACATGAATATGAAGTAGAAAGAAGAAGAAGAAGAAGAAGAGTTAGAAGAATGAGAAAACCATATTTTTCTCTTCAAAGAAACAAAAGGGTTGCTAAAAAGAGGGAACAAAGTGGAAGAGCAAAGATTTGACAATTGGTGGCTTGAAGTATTTTTGTTGTTTTTTCCAAGTTTACTTTTAACTATGAGCCTTGTGCCTTTTGCTTTTGTTCTTTTGGTGAAGAAAAGTGAAGCTTGTTTCTAGTTGAGAGATTTGTATCTTTTCTTCTCTTTTTTAATTAAGCTTACCAAACACTTTAGCCCTAGCTTTATTAGAATCTCTATGCAACACAACTCAATGCCTAAAAGGTCATATTGAATAGTAGGGTCTTGAGATTTTAAAATTAAAATTAATAATGAAATGAGATTGAAAAGTAAAGTAAAATATTGGAAAACATAAGCAAATAATGTTATATATTTTATTGTTCAAAGAGGAATTCATGAATGCCATTTGAATAAGATACCTTACTAATATACATAGATCAACAATACTATTATGTGGCTCTGTATGCCGATAATTTACTGTAAATACTTAAAAAAACCAAAAGCTTTAACTCTATATAAATTTTAAATAAGATTATTTTAATGAAATAAAAAATGTTTATATTTTTTATTAGTTTTCTTGCAAGTTTACAATTATTACTAACCTGAATGGGTTTTTTTTTTTTTTTTTTTTAAATAAGGAAATGGTTTTCATTTTAAATTGAAAAAAATTAGATTTTTGAGTAGTTAAATTTTATTAATCTTGATTTTAAGAAAAATCTTCTTATCCTTTAAGTATTTAATAAAAATACATATTTTCTAGAAAAGTTTCGGATTTAAAATTCGTGCATGAAAAATATAGTTGTTAAAAATATTTAATTTTTTAAAAATCATCCCAGCTCAAATTTAAATTTAATACTATAATTTTAATTAAAAAATTAAAAAATAAAATATTTTAAAAAGTATTTATGTTTTTATAAAAAAAAAAAAAAAATTAGATGTAATAATGTAAATTGGTGAAAAGGGTAGGGGAGGAGGAAGTGGGTAAGGCAGTAATAATGAGGAGAGGGGAAAAAGGCAACGTTGTCATAACATTATAAGAGCTAGGCGTAGGCTTTACCAGTTTTTGTTGGTCTATTGGAAACCTTAATCTGATTTCCCACACTTTATTTAATGTTCTGTCCTATTCCTTCCTTTTTCTCTTTTTTTTTTTTAATTAATCAATGAAATTAATTTTTCTCATAACCGCTGAAGGCATTGTAGCATAAAAAAAAACCCCTTTTCGGGCTTGATCCATTCATAATTTACCTATTTAGAGTGTAATTTATTGATTTGGGTTTTTTTACTTGATTTAAAGGAATTAAGAATATTTTTGTATTTAGACTATTACCTGTATCACTGTAATAATTTCTATAATTATTATTGTTTTGATAGATAAATTATTTATTTTTTTTGTTACTGCTCTATAAACTATCAATATCATCAATTTTATTATGTTCCATCGTTAAAGTACTATATGTTTTCGATTTCTATAATATAGACATTAAAAATATGTCAAACTCTTAAAAATGTCTTTTTTATATAATTAGATAACTGATAAAAAAATATTGGCATGTAATTTGAAAAATAAATTATAAGATTAAGGTTATTTCGAAGCTAGAATTAACGCCAATAATGGCGCAGAAAGCTTCCTCCAACCAGTTCGGTTTGCAGCACCAATTTGGAGGAAAGCAACAATGTAAAGCCAGTTTTGGAGTGTGTTATATTGTTTTCATTTTTCTTCTAAGTTTTAATTATT
Source organism: Euphorbia tirucalli (assembly GCA_039660915.1). NCBI lineage: Eukaryota > Viridiplantae > Streptophyta > Magnoliopsida > Malpighiales > Euphorbiaceae > Euphorbia > Euphorbia tirucalli. Next base: position 49,905,062 of record CM077637.1, on the reverse strand, counting down.
GGATAAACAATTATAACGGGATTTGTTGAAATAAATTAGTAGCTTTGTATTTTTAGCAATCTGATTTATGTATTCATGCCATTTATTTCTCTCATTATTATAATCTCTCTTCTCTTTATTTATTATTAGATCTTTTATAATCAAATTAATGAGAAATTTTAGAATAATCTCGGAGGATATACTCCTATAGTTATAAGATGTGATTTATATTTTTTTATTATACTCTAAAAAGAAAAGCAGCAACCTTTTTGTTAATATATCTTACGGGAGTATCATACACTGGGAGTATTCTAAAAATTTTCCAAATTAATTGACATTACATATATTTATGGACAAATTTAGCATTGCTCTCTCATCTCTGTTATTAATTTTATTAAATCATTCATTACAAAATTATCTTTTCATTATTAATTATTATTGTTATTATCATGGTTATGGGATCTATTTCTAATCTTTAAGTTATGGTTACGTTAGAAAAATGGCAAATAAATTTAATCAATAGGAACTAGGATCTAGAACATTTTAAGTGATGAAAGGTTGAGGTGATAATATTTGTCCATAAATATGTACCAATGTTCAAAATTTTTTATCGAAAATGATTTAGTAACAATAAAGGAAGGTTTGGAACGTGATAGAAACACTATGGAAAGAGATACAAGTTAGATAAGTATAAGGATAAACCTGCCATTTTGACCATTTGAGAACTAGAACATGTGATTTAAAACATTACAAACTGGGATATTTGGTTTCACAATATTAACTAAAGTAGTCTATCGTCTATATACAGTCCGTAAAATTTTTCTTATTTTTCGAATTTCACCTGCAATTTCGCACATTATTTGATTAAAATACAATGGACCTTGGCATCGAAACTTAAAAAGTTTTGGGAAGTTATTATATTTTTATTAATTAATAATGCAAAAAGAATAGAAAAATCATAAAAGAAAATGAAGAATGGCAAAAAAAAATTAACATATCTAAATCTTGATGGAAAGTTATTCAATAATGTGTATAAATTATTGGGACATTTAATAGTAAAAAACGTTATATTTTGAATGGAGACCTGGTTTAAAACCTAAATTTGCCACCGTTAGCCCATCTTGTGCAAAACATTTTTTTAGGTCAAATACATAAATACCCTCCTGAACTTGTCCAAAAACGCCTATTACCCCTCTGAAATTTTAAAATGTCCTAATGCCCCCCTGAACTTTGAAAAAGTGACTCAGTTTGCGCCTTACTGCCACGTGTCACTCAATTATTGGTTGTCTCATGTTTGACTTTTCAAAGTAAACTCTGATTTTTATGGGACTTAGGGGGACAAACTGTGCTAATTTTAAGAAATTCAGGGGGCATTAGAATACTTTTAAGAAGTTCAGGAGACATTAGGGTATTTTTAAAGTACAGGGGGGCAGTAAGCGTTTTTGGCCAAGTTCAGGGGGTATCTATGTATTCGGCCTTTTTTTTTTTAATTATTTAGCATCTCAATAGTTTACCTACATTATTTAAGAATGTCACATAGCTTTGAATACTTTCCGACCATTTTTCTATTTTTTGTGATTTTTTTTTTCATTGTTTCGCATTATTAATTAAAAAAAAAAAAATACATGCGCTTCTTGAAAATTTCAGGTTAAAATTAGAATGATAAAAGATATTTTAAGGGACTGTATTGGACAATAGACTACTTTTTTTAGTGTCGTGAAACCCCATGTCCCAATTTATAACGTTTTAAACTGCAAATGCCAATTCACAAATGGCGAAAACTATAAGATTTATTTTTGTACTTATTCCTAATTGAACATAGGAAGTTATGTATTTTGTCAAATTTGATGTATGTGATAATTTGATTACCTTAGTTATTTTTTTTTTAATATATTTGCTTTGTCATGTTTACGTTAATTTCTTATTCTCAATTTTATTGTATATGTATGGAATTCTTATATACATGCTTAATTTTTTTAGAGAAATTTTACTACATTTTTTAATGTTGTCTCAAAATATGACTTTCACAAGTGCACTAGAGTTAAGCAGTATAATGGTAGGTCTAAGTGTCATTTTCACAGGAATTTGTTAGTAAGCAATGTCAGATTTCTTAACAAGTAGTTGATTAATGTGTTTTCTTTCTTGAATAAAATGAGGGGAAAATAAAGTAATAAGCAATCTCAAAATGAGCATAAATAATGGAAATGAAATAATAAGACTCCAGTCAAGCAATTTCAGGCCATTTCAGTTCCATCTCCCTTATTTAACACAGGCACGGTAAAGATTATAGGTTTAAAGTTTCTTCTTCTTAAGTCATTAGGCTTAAGTCTCCTCCTCACTTGGATTCTATGAGATTTCATTTACTTAACTCTCATCCTCATAAATTACCTCTCAAGCATTAAGTTTTAAGAAGCATTTTATTATTTTAGTGACAAAAACCCTTAACATGTAAACAATCTCCTCTCAGTCTCATAACTTGCATATGTTAAATAGTTTTTCCATAATACAAATCTCCTTTGAGTCTCAATATATTACTTGATATGAGATGGCCAACTCCTAAGAATTAAGTTCAATATTTAACAACCAAAAATAGATTTTATGTGATAACAAATAAGAGAGTAAAGGATTTACTCGTGCAAGACAAGCTGACCCGAGCCTGCGTGGTGAGACTACTTGTGATTTGTAATTAGAAATCAAATAATCTAAACAAAAGAATTTTTAGAAAGCGAAAATAATATATATAGAGAGGGAAAGTTACAAAAGTAAAGGAGTGAGTAAAATGATCAAATTAATGATGACCCAGACCAACTACCCAAAGCTGCCACCTATTTATAGTAGTTCAAAAGGATAAAAATGTCATTACAAGATCAGCTACTTGCTTAATAAAATAACAAAAAGTAACAAAGCATGAGTTGTCCAATGAAGAGATAATCAACTTGCTTCTCTAAGTCTACCGCACTTGCATCTTAGCTTAATTTCTTTGACTTTACAGGGGTATTTTTGGAATTAAATCCAACAAAAGGTTCTCTCTTCCTCTCTTGGTGGATTCCACATCATCTTAAGGCAGCTAAGTCCAAATTCCTGATATATAAAACATCCAGCCTCTGACTCAGCTTGCGTAACAAGACTGCTCGACTTTGACACTGCTTCTCCTCAAGAAACCTGAAAACATACACATTTAGCTTACTTTACTTTCAATGAGGCTCAAATATCACTTAATAATCCCTTATAAATGTAGGTATTTTCACTTATCATTTCACTATATCATTTGATTGTTATTTACTATTTCATATTATTATTGGAATATCTATATTTCATATAGTACTCACAAAGAAATGTTTTCATTATAGAATTTTTTTTTTTTGTCACAATCTATAGTTTTTCTTTTAGTGTGAAAGCAAACCTCAAAAAACCTAAATCTATCGATGATGCCAAGTTAACAAAATTCTTAAATTGCGTACAAGCTTTAGCCCTATTAAAAATTCCCCCGAATTTCTCATTTTCTAAAAGCAAAGCATTGAAATCCCCCTAGCAACCAAGCACCATCTCAAACTATTAGCAATTTCCAAGAGATATCTTTAACTTATACGTCGACGATTCATTTGAGGAATAACATACACAGCGGTTAAGAACCGAACCTTATAACCATTAAAGATCACTTTTGCATGAATGAATTACCAGTGATTATACACAATTGAAATATCAACCAAAGTATCTAGATTCTCCTAGAGAAATCAATAGCTTCAATCATGTGATACCGATCAAATTATTGGTGCATAGAAATAATGTTTTCCATGTTTTGGAAGAAACTTCAACTACCAACACCTTGAGAATTCCAAATAATGGTTTTAAAATCCGTAAGAAAATAAAGTAATTGTAAATTATCCTTAGCACAAAACAATCATCGAACTATCAATTATTCTGAGGCACATCAACCTCCCTAGGATGCATTGCAACATCAATGGTACCATAATCCATCTTTTTTGGCCTTTCCTCCTCTTCACTAGAACTCACATCATCAAATAAAAATTTGCATCCATATTTACAATACGATTGATCATGTCTTTCTTCTTGACTTTAAGATTCTTCATCCTGAATTTGATACAAATGATCCTGGATTTATCCTTCCTTTTCTTATTTGAGCCCTTTTTGGTAGAACTTCCTTCTTCAGTAGATAATTTCGAGATAACAACATTCATCTCTGATCCCAAGGCATTGAAAGAAAAGTTTTCTTTGGCATCTGGATTAATCAAGACCAGTATTTATCGCCGAGAGGAAGACTATTTCTCTTAGGGTTTATAGAGATCTCACATGAAGGTCTTATTTTATTAAAAATTTGACTGGTGGTATCTTATTTTTCACATTGCTTTGAATTCAAAGCACCTGGTATGGTTTGTTTACTACTAGCAATGGCTTTCTTGTTCAAATTCTTTTTCGCACTATCAGGCTTGCTTGTCTCCAAGGCATATTCCTTAACAAGATTAGGATAAAAAACAACAGTAGTTTCCACTTTAAATTCTTCAAGGCCCATATCATACTAAGCATTAAGTGCAAAACACCTTTAGGATGTACCCCCACACAATGAATTTCTATTAATAGAGTTACTCGCTTCCCTTCTTCCTTCAACTTGCCCATTGACCTATGTGAAATTTAGTGCCTTGTCCACTAGGACATTCCTCTTAACTCTTATAGGAGCTTGCATTCACAAATCATACTCTCTCGATCCACTTCCCTAGTCTTACTAGCCTCCTCCTTCAGATTAGATTCTCCAATAATTTCCTTCCCCTTATCCATCTCTTTCTTCTTATCATACACATCCTGAGCATGCATAAAAATTTCATAGTGGAAACAAATATTTGGTAGCCCTTCATATTCTGTTGTATGTTGTTTTCCTTCCGCCTCAATCTTTGTAATTAGGGCCTTGGTCAAATCAATATGAATAGCAAATTGAGCATACTTCCTCCTACAAAGAGATTTTGTGTTCGTGTTAATCTTGATAACTTTTTCAACCATTCCTACAATGGCCTTTAAGACACTTGGCTGATAGTAATGCGCAAGGAGGTTGGGACAATAGAAGATATTATTATTAATCCAAACGTAAAGGACGAGGGTGTCTAAGGCTAAATTATCACATTGTGGCAATAGATCATCCAAGGGCCTCAAGTAACTGTATTCACATAGTCTTCCCTCACACCAAATTTCACCATAAAATATTGGGATCCTACGTCTGTTACATGCGCCACATGGCTAACCAGCTTCTATAGTTTCATCAATTGCGCATAAACTCCTTTATATCGAATCAATCCTCCAAGCAATCTCATAAAAATAATATGCTTCTTATTTTGGGCCATATGGTTATGAACTTTATCAGGGAATGAAATATTAAGGATATGAGCCACTTCTATCTATCATAACTTTATCATCCCTCAATTTTGATATTCTTTAAACTCATTTATTACCAATTAGGGTCATCAATTGGTCTAGTCTTCTCTACTAGTCCAAACTCCACTGGATCTTTTAAATATAAGCCCAAGATCATTCAATTATCAGGTCCATTTTTGCTCCAATACCATGAAGAGACTCTGTGGGCTTTGGGAGTGTTGAAATTGATTATATAAATGAACACATATGTAGGGTTAAACCCATGTAACACAAAACTAATTAAACAGCTTGTATGAAGGCACAATCTACACCACTTATATACCATTATTTGGACTCATTAATTTCCGATATCGGATCTCCAAAAAATTCAACGTCTTTTATCGTAATTGCCACATTACCTCTGTCATCAGTGTTTATAAGTTTGTCCTTGTAAGATTGCGGATTATGTCTTGGAGGCATTGCCCCAAAAGTAGCCCTTGAAGAATTACCATCTACAGCCATACAATCTCCATCCGGCCACGGGGATGTGAGGCTATCTAAAACCCTAGGCAGCAGCGCGGAGTTCTCTTTATCTTCAGTAAACAATTCTTAGTATCAAAGGATAATATGAATTGTTTCAAAGTTTCAACCTTGATAATATAATTATTCACATCTAGTGAATCTGAGCTACACTTGTCAAATGTATTTCAATTATTCTCAACCATTTTATCAACCTAAATTATTTGTTCAAATGTATACAACTCAAATACATTTTAAAATTTCAACCTTATTTGTTATATATTTTGATCATCAGTTTCCCAATCAATAAAATTAAAAAAAAAAAAAAAAAAGAAATCTAGTGTTTGAACTAGAATTTTAGTGACAATTGCAATTCATTGTAAAACTGCTTATGGTGAAGTTAGAAACATGACATTTAAATGATTTTTAATTTTTCATCATCTTTTTCAATTCAACTCATGGAAAATTATTTTGTTTTTTTGGCAGGCTAAAATTCAAGGTTAGAATTAAGGTATTTTCATAAACATAGAACTAACAGAGCCTCCATTCACCAAAAAAAAAAAAAAAAAAAAAAATCAGAGCCTTCTATATGTTAATTTTATGTGATTGAAAATTATAGGTGCTTTAACATCTTAATTGATAGATTATGAAAATAATTAGTACCCATTAGGACGTTGCTATTCTCGAGGAACATTGGTTGCTCGTCTTAAGGAAAACTGAGTTAGGACCTGCAAAACAGACATAAATACTCTAATACTTAAGTCAGTAAGAAATTAAGGGGCAAGAAAAATCAGATAAAGTCTTGTATCTTTTGAGATAGAGAAACTTTTATACAAACTCTAAATTGTCTTGTTATATTCAGGTTAATATTCTTATTTCCAATAGCAAAATTCCTAATTGGATAGAATAGTACTTTCTTTCAATTTTGTTACATATCATCCTTGCATGCATTTACATCTAAATTAATTGGCTATATGCGTTCTTCCTTAATTATTTACTTTCTTGTCTTTACATATGAGTTTTGTAGATTATAATACATTGTAAATTGATGTATATTGTTTACAAATGACTACTGTAAATTATTCTAGAAGAATTTCTAGTAAAGTATACACTAAAAAATAAAGATTTTGCAAATTAATTGTGGTAATGAATTTGATGGTGTATAAAAAAACAATGAAAATTGAGGAAATAAAATGATATGTCATCATTTCGATCCATGAAAAGGCCGCATTTTCAGACCAAGCATGCTGAATATATGGAATAATTAGGAATATATAAATAATCTAATGAAGAGAGATTTATTAGGGAGAATACAAATCATTACCTTTTTGCACACAAAAATCTGAAAAAAATGAGAATAAAGACAAAGACTGAGTAGTAAAGTAAAGTAGGGTGACACCAATCTCCATCAAACCAGACAATTACTGTTTCTTCCTCTTATTTTATATCACAAGTGCTTCTCTCCTTTTTCTTAATTTTCTTTTTTAAAAAATGCATATGCTCGTGTGTATATAATATAATATATCATTTTCTTTTCTTTTATTAAATGGAGACAAATATATCTATTTTGAAAAAATTATGGACCAATTTAAGTAAAAGAGAGTATTTCCAACTGACCTCACTGCTTTTATAGATTTACGATGAGTTTTCTATTAAACTCTTTAACACATTAAGTACATATTGTTGGAGATGTTGGATGTATTTGTATATTTGTATACAAGTAGGGTTAGGGTTCCTGATAAGTGAAATTATCACTAGTTAATTATGTAAGAATTCAGCAGCTAAATTGGTTAAATTCCTTTGAAGATAGAAAATCCATAGCTAATATTGAATTTTTTCAGGTCTTAGGCGTCGCTTAGGAAGGCTGCCGGATTTGGGAAGTCTCAGAGAGCAGAAAGGAGAAAAAGGAATTGGAGTGGGCTGTGACGTGAATGGGTCGGAGTTGAAGGAAGTGGCGCGGCCTAGAGAGGAGGAGAAGATATTTTCTTTTGGGAAATTTCAGACTTATTCTTGGCTTCTTAAGGAAGCCATTACATTTTGTGGTTGATAATTTTAGTTATTATTTTAATCTAGGAACATGTCTCTAGGTAGATTATTTTTCTTTTCTTTAAGGGGACTATATTTAGTTTGCCGTTCAAGGGGGTTGGGCATTGAATGCTTCTTCAACTACTATTATCTTCTTTGCTTTAATTTTAATTTTACAAAATTTTCTTCTTTCAAGTCGTTTTGATGTTAATTATGTGTTGTGAGTAGTTTCCCAGCAGGCTGAAGCCAGCTTAGGCTGGTAATCTTGGGAAGTCTTTCTCGTTTTTATTATGAATATTATGCTGAGATGATTGTGTTGTGATGTGTTTATCAAAATTACAATGAGGCCCTGTTGTATGCTTAGTATTCCTAATGAGACCAAGAGGAGATTTGGGGATATAGAAAAATCACACACACACACACTTGCCATGAGACCGAGAGGAGATTGGGGGTGTGCTAAGGGTTTCTATTTATGGTAGAATGCTTGCTTGACTTAATGCATGAATACCTAGGCTAAGTGAGGTCGAGATACAAGCTTAGTTGGGGATTCATAGATCCAAGTGAGGTCGAGAGATAAGCTTGGTGGGTAGAGAGCAAGAAACCTTAGATCTACGTTCCTTAATATATTCATAATAAATTCTAAAGAAAGATGTCTCAGATTGCCTGTCTAACTGGTGGAAGTCTGTGCTTTTATTATTATTGTTTTTCATCTTCTGTTTTAGGCAACCTTCCTTACTTTATCTTGTATGCTTTATATTAATTTCAGTTTATATAAAATTGTATTGCTGACTTATTTGGAAAACCTTATATCTGACAGTTTATTAGGAAGTCTTATAGTTTTCCCTTATTCCCTGTAAGATCGACACTTGTCTTGCCACTACTACAATTGACCTAGTACACTTGCTAGTGTACAATTTTAGGGCAACAGTTCCACTTGTATAAATATGTATTATCATTAATGAAATACTCAAGTTGCCTCATGTTCTTCACGGTATTAGAGCAGAAGAAGACCTGACAGTTGAAAAGATTCTGAGCCTACATTTAACGTTCTTGTGGAGTTTGAGCTAGTAGTGAAAACTAGACTCGTTGATGACTTTGGGCCTCATAGGAAATAGATCAAGGAATGTTTGACAAGTGACAACTGGTCCAGGCCCAGTTGCACTTGAGGGAGAGTGTTGGAGATGTTGATGAATGAATCACTGATCGAAAATATATAAGATCAAAGAGTAATATATAAGTGGTATAGACTAGGTCTTAACACAAGTCAATTGGTTTTGTGTTATATGGGCTCAATCCCACTTATGTGGTCACTCATCCAATCAAGCCCAGCACTCTCTGTGAGCGGACGACGTGTTTTCGACGGAACACGAGACTCCCTTTCCGAAGGGACGCCACGATCTCGGGTGGGCCCTTCCCTCCCGTGGGGTTTTATGAATGGAAAATCGGTTTTGGAAAATAAATGGAATTAATTCTTAAAAGAACCGAGACCTAAGTCTCAATGAATATTGTAGAGTCGCCACCCGGCTCAGCTCAACCGGGAAATTTATAATGCAGCTGAATCGGACAAACGGCCGCTACACTATCCAGAGATTTTGGTCCGGACAAGTCCCTTATTTCGTGTCTAATAAAAATAAATATTGGTCAATGTTCTTGAATGGTATTGCAAATTCTAAAGTCAATTTTATTGAAATAAATAGACATACAGCACGCATACAAGTTAAGTAAAATAGTTAAAAGATTAAGTTATTACAACCCAATCGAATAAAAAATAAAAACTCTCGCCTCACTTTACAAGCGCCTAGGATACACGAGAATCTAGAAAAATACAATCGCCCAGGATACACGGTTTAATCTATTAAATTACATCCAAAATAAAAATAAAAGAAATTAAAACCTGCAAAACAAAGGGTTAGCGCAATTTACGGCACGCCACAAGTTGGACTCAAATAGACAGATTTGGGAAATCAAGAATTGGGGGCAAGCATTTAGGGGATAACCAGGTTGGCTCGGCTAGCCGGCCCGGTTAGACCTGGAAAACATTTTGAAACGTCCCTGTACTTTGGTTTTTGTGGGAAAATCATTTTGAAAACAATTTTTCCAGTTTACATGCATTTTTTACATGTGAGGTGGGTCGGTTTTCGAGAGAACTGGGTCTCCGTCGTGGCATTGTTCTAAATGCAATTTTACTGGAAATTGAATCTATGTTCGTGGATGCACACCACAAAATTCATTTTGATGATTTTTAGGGTTTTCTGAATTTTTTGGCATTTTTGGAAATTTTTGAGAATAAAAACGGAAATTCTGATTCTGGAAATCACGTTACAGTCTTGCGACTGTAACTACAGTCGTACGACTGTAAATTACAGACATGCGACTGTAAACGTTCCAAGGTCAAAATCTCGTGAAAACTCATTTGAAACAAAACTGGGAAGAAAAAGCCTGGAAATCAAGAATGATCGTACGACTGTAACTACAGTCGTATGATTGTTCATCTAACTCAAGAACAGTTGCACGACTCTTCTTGATTTCCAGGAGCAGAAACGCAGAGAAATGAACAAAAACGGCACAAACCACACCAATCACCCAGAAAGCTTGTAAAAGAGAGGGGGAAAGGAGTGTCTACCTGTTTGGCATGTGTCCACCGTAGGATTGACCCCCTGGCGTCGCTCCAATCCACTAAAATCTGGACTTTTCTCCTTGAGTTAGGGTTTGAGAGCTTTTGGGTCTAAAATCTCCAAATACAAGGGTTTCTGATGATCCGTTCTTCTCTTCCTCTTCTTTGTTTCTTTTCTTCTTTCTCTTTTCTCCCTTTTCTCCCTTGTTCTTCGTTTTTTTTTTGTTTTTTTTTTTCTGTCTGCATTCGGCCCCTCTTTCGCGCGCCTTTCACCCTTCTTTTTCTTTTCTTTTTAGCTTTTAAGGTATGGCTTGGCTTATCTGCCATGATCTACAGTCGTACGACTATAGTTTAATTACGGTCGTACGACTGTAGTTAAAGTCGTACGACCATCTTTTTTTTTTTAAGGAAGTAACATTCCGGCGCTTATACTCTCAAGGCTCACAGAGTCTCTTCAATTTCGTGATGTGCTGTTTGTTCCTAAGTCGTCAGATAATTTGTTATCAGTTTATGCGATTACTAATGCTAACCCAGTTTTTGTTGAATTTTTTTTTTCTGATTCTTTTGTTATCAAGGACTTGGAAACGGGGAGGATCAAGTACACAGACTAGAGTAGTAATGGGTTCTATACTTTTTTTTTTTTTTACTTCAAATAAAGTATATGTAAATTTAGCTTCAGTTTCTAGGTGGCATGATCGCTTAGGACATGCATCTTTTCCAATTGTCAAACAGTTACTTAGATTAAATAAAATCTCTGTGTTGAACTCAAAGAATTTTATTTGTGATTCTTGTTCCATCAATAAAAGTCATAAATTTCCATTCCATTTATCGAATTTTGTGTCCAATGCTCCCCTTAAATTAATTTGTGCTGATGTTTGGGGCCCAGCTCTAGTTGTTTTTATTGATGGTTATTCTTATTATGTTGTGTTTGTTGACCATTTTTCTACATATTCTTGAGTATATTTTCTAAAGCCTAAATCGGATGTCTTTGATGTTATTGTGCATTTTCGTGCCCTTGTGGAGAACTTTTTTAGCACATCTATTAAGACTTTTTAGTCTTGTGAGTGAGAGAGTTTCAAAAATTAAAAACTTATTTTCATAAGCATAGGATTACACACATAATTTCTTGTCCCTACACCCCAGAACAAAATGGGACACCTGAGAGAAAACATAGAAACATTGTTGAACACGGCCTCACCCTATTGCATCGTGCAAAATTGCCTTCTAAGTTTTGGGCTTACGCCTTTGATACCGCCATTTATTTAATAACCCGGACTCAAACACCTATATTGAATTTTTATACACCTTATTAGAAATTATTTGGTGACGTGCCTGATAATCAATTTCTTCGTGTATTTGGTTGTTTGTGTTATCCATGGATGCACCCTTATGCAAAACCTAAATTTGATCCCAAATCAAAGGCATGCATTGTTCTTAGCTATAGTAAACTCCACAAGGATTATAAATGCTTTGATCCTGTCTCTTCGAAACTCTTTATCTCACGTCATGTTCTTTTTGATGAGTAGGTATTGTCATTCTCGGAGTTAAGTGCTATGTGGCATCTTAATCAAACTTCAGTTGATAACTCAGTGGTAATTTGGTTCCCAAACCCCAACCAACCAAACTTACTCCTCCCACTTACCTCAAACACACAATTTGACACCACAAATTAGCCCCACAATAAACCACCTTGGCTATAGCCACCAACAGTCCCACATTAGCCAATGATCTCACCAAATTTGATCCACTCTTTCCTGTGATTAGTGATACAGGTGGCACATCCACTGCAGTTGCTGCAATTTGACAAATTAGGTTCTTTTAATACAAAATTCCACTGTTATTGTTGTCTATGGTGATGATGCCCTGCCAATCCTGATGGATGTCATTTCATTAGCCAGTTCTGCTGCAACCTTGCCGTCGTCGCAACCAACAGCACCGGTAGTCCCTTTTTAGCCTTCTCGTATGGTTATAAGACAACAAGCTAGTTCTTTAAGGCGCAAACAGCCCATGGATCTTTCACACGTAGTTCCCTTGTTTGAACCTCGTACTAGTTGTATTTCTTCTTTAAGGGCTCCGTACGTATTTTCTGTTTGATTTATATAGATGATTTACTGTTGATGGGGTCTGATAATAAGTTGTTGGAGCATGTTGTCTCCTCATTGCAAAAACAGTTTTCTATTTGTAATCTTGATACATTGTCTTACTTTCTTGGGTTGAAGCCTTGTGGTGCAAGAAGGGATTGTTTCTCATTTCTGATATGTTAGTTAGAGCACAAATAGGGGACCGTAAAGGGGTTTCGACCCTAATGTGTACTAAGGAGCAGTTTTGTCTGGATTTGGGGGATCCGTATTTTGATCCTATAAATTATAGAGGCATTGTTGGTAGCTTACAATATCTGTCCTTGACCCGTCCTGATATATCCTTTGTAGTGAACAAGCTAGCTAAGTAAATGCATGAACCAACAGATATCCATTGGCAGGGCATTAAATGCATTCTGCGCTATTTATATCAAACGAGGCATTATGGGATCTTATTTCAGCAGGACTCCAGGTTGTTTTTGCATGGGTTTATAGATGCAGACTGGGCAGGAAATCTTGATGATAGGAAATCCACAACTGGCTATGCCATTTACTTGGGCAGAAATCTCATTTCCTGGAGTTCAAAAAAACAAACTTATATAGCCAGATCATCCACTGAAGCTAAGTATCGAGCCTTCACGACTGGTGCTTCCGAGACCAGTTGGCTTTGTATGTTATTGCATAAGATTGGATTTCATCTTCCTAGTGTGCCTCGGCTCTGGTGTGATAATTTATCTGCTACCTATCTTACTGTCGATCCTATTTTTCATCAACAGAGTAAACACTTGGAGATCGATTTTCACTTTGTACGGGATAAGGTTTCAAAGAAGCAACTTCAGGTTCGTTATATTTTGACTGTTGACCAAGTCGCCGATGTACTTACCAAACCTCTATTAAAGGCTCGGTTTCAAAACTTATGAAACAAGTTGAGTATTTGTTCATTCCCTGCTCAACTTGAGGGAGGATGTTAGATGTATGTGCAAATGTTATTTGTTCAAGGATGTATTTGTATACAAGTAGGGTTAGGGTTCCACTTGTATAAATATGTATTATCATTAATGAAATACTCAAGTTGCCTCATATTCTTCACATATTAACCCCAAAATTAACAATTTTATTTCAAGTAGGTTGCAGTATCTGTTAACTAGCACGTAACATAATTTTTGTGAAAAACATAAGACTTTGGAGTTCGTTTAAGGGATTTGAAAATCATACTTGCTTTTAGAGGCATACCATAAGTACAAATGTAAAGGACTATCTCGGTTTAGTCCCACATATCGGCGAAATTATGTCGTGCGCGAGTTAACAAATATTAAGACCAATACGAGACAAATGTGTAATGTTTGGAACTAATATTATCAAAACAAAAAAAACCTTATACTTAATATATTGAAAAAATTAATCAGGATATATTATGAAATTTGTAAAAAATTTAGGAAGTTTAAGATGTATTTTTGCAAAAAATATGCTCAAGAAAATTTCTATATATATATATGTTTGGTTGTATATGAATATTGGAAACTATTGGAAGGATATAACGAATGATATGTCTTTTAGCCGAATTCGGTCCTATTCAAAAAAATGTAAAAAATTAATGTATCTAAAGATTTATCTTCGTCTCAATGATTACATGTTTAGTACGGAGGAGAAGAGAAATGATGGAAACCAGGAAGAATCCAATACTATGTTTTCGTCCTTTTTTATTTTTTTAATTTTCTATTTTCTACTGTTTGCCTCTACGCAATTTGAACTGGACTCGATAAAAAAGATAGGCGTCGTTTATAAAATAATTTTTGAGATTTTTTCCTTTATATTTTTATACATTTAAAGTAATGTTTTAATTAAATTTTCGTAAATGATAAGCTTCGACAAAAAATATTAATTTTTCCTTTGTTTTCCATTAAAAAAAAAAAAAAAACACGATTTTGTAGGTCCCGCCCAATCTTTGAGTCTTTCCATTTCAGACTGGCCCAACCACATTTTTAGTTAAAATGTTTTTCAGTGTTGAACCAATTGGATCACTTGCCAATTTTCGGTCCAGGCAAACTATTTGGTCTAGTTTTATAACACTGGTTTGTTTTCCTCAAAAAATTGATGAACTGAGGTGAGACGATTTTTTTTTGAGATAAGGTACAAAAATACCTTCAATATTGGTAAGAACGTGTAATTTATCCATAACACAATGAGATATTTAGTTCAAATTTAGGAATCAAAATATTGAATCTAGAAAGCCAAATATATATATACCTCTGAACTGGTCTAACAACTCTTGCTGCGCCCCTGAACTTTTAAAATGTCTTAATGTCCTCCTGAAATTTGAAAAAGTGACTCAGTTTGCCCCTTTGATGCCATTCATCACTCAATTATTGGTTTTCTCATGTTTGACTTTTCAAAACAAACTCTGATTTTTATAGGACTTAGGAGACAAACTGAGCCAATTTTAAGAAATTTAGGGGGGCATTACAACACTTTTAAGAAGTTTAGGGGGTCAATAGTCATTTTTGTCCAAGTTCAGAGGTATCTATGTATTCGGCCAATCTAGAATCGAAACTGGTACAATTAAGGGTCTAATATCGCCACTTAAGGTCAATTTAGCCTTTGGCTAAAAGAATTTGTCATTTATCTATTTATTCTATTAATATTTACCCACATCAACGTCTTGTCATCACTAAAGCACCTAATACTAGATCTATATGAATGCTGATAAGAAATTTTTGGAAAATTAGTTTTTTAGTCTGGGCTTCAATAGTAGGTTCAATATCAGAGATAATTAGAGCAGAAATTAGAGAGAAATGGATAGGCAATATTGACATGTGACTGATCTTTAATGAGTTCAGTGATTACAAAGTCTTTACGTGGATAGGTATCTAATAATCCAAGGTATGTTGATGATTACAAATATGGATTTGCAGTGAATCTTGGAGATAAATTCGTAAAAGAGATACTTTGTATAAATAACTAATGTATTAACCAAAACAAGGTTTTGTCATATTTAGTTTATACAAAATAATATTGAGAGAAGAATAAATATTTTAAAGTTGGAAATATTAATTACAACGTAAATTTTAATTAATATTAAGTGTCTCAACAAAAACAGACTATTAGTATAATGTTACCATTTTAATATTAAGTTGAGAGGATTAAGTTAAAAGTATAATGTTAATTTTAATCATAAAGTATTTTTAGTAATCACTAATCGACGATAAAGTGTTTCACCAAAACAATCTACTATTAGAGTTCATAAAACCATCAAAACTTGATCCCATAAGCTAATATTAATAAAAAAAAAAAATCTCTAAACCTTATTAAGAACTTTTCTTACATTACTCAGTTGGCAACGTAGGCTGAGTATATGGGAAGAGACTTAGGTTCGAATCCCATTAAATACGTCCACAGGGAAAGGGGATGAGCTTTCATTATGACTAAACTCCGAGCATGATTATCTCAATAAGGATACCCATGGTTTACAAAAAAAAAAAAAAAAAAAAAGTAAAATTGTAAGGTTACACACCTGTGGTGTAGATCAAAGTTTGTCCCTTGATCTTAAAAAAAATTGAGATAGGTTTTCTAGCATCCTTGAAGTTCGAGGTTATAAAATTTCTCATAGATATTGTAAAAAGTGAGGAGATCAAGAACTCTTGAAGCTTGAAAGAAGTGAATCACTTGGGTAGCTTTTAAGCTGTAAAAGCTCTAAAGCCTAGATTCTTGCCCAAAAAAGAATCAAAGAAAATGAACTCTTAAGAGGCGCTCCTGAGGGGAGAACGTAGGCCAGTGATATTGAACCACTATAAGCTCTTGGAGTCTAATCTTTCTAACTCTAACCTCTTTACATTATATTGAATTATTGATGTCATACTCCAACATTTAAGAGTTAAGATGGATAGTGTCAGGTGAAGGCTCTTTGCGAACATCTATGTTGTATGGAAAAGGAAACAAAAATTGATACAAAAGTCGAAATGGACATTCTGAAGCCATATTGATAAAAAATATATAGGAAACAAAATATTGAGGGAAACATATGAAAAATAAAAATATAATGGTATATTATGTAAGTTTCTGTGAATACGGAATTTTTCGGGTCTCAAAAAAAAAAAAAAAAGAGCAGCCTTGATTACCACTATTGTAGTTACAGTCATGGTGTTTTCATTACAGTGGTATGACTGTAACCATATTACAGTCGTACGATTGTCTGTTCGGGGGCAGGTTGCAGAACCCATACCCCTTGAATTAAAAATTAGGGGAAAATCTTGAGCAATTAATGCTCAAGATTTTCTGGGAAAAGGAGAGATAAAAGGTAGCCAGAAAATCAGAAGAAGGGGGACTTTTGGCAGAGAATTGAGGGAAATTTAGAGAGAGAAAGAAGAGGGAAGGGAGAGAAAAACAAAAACCAAAACCCAACTTTTCTTCAATCTTTTTCTTCTCAAATCTAGTGTGTTAATGTTTAAAACGAATTAGAAATCATAAGCTAACATTCATACACAAAATCTAAATCGTTTCTGGACAAAAACAAACTCAAATTCGTGACTTTTTGGAAGATTTTTGGACTTCATTTGCAACCTTGACATTTCAAGGAAAGGGAGCGAATTCACGTGGATTGGTGCTTTGCCAGGGATCATACCAACGGTGGACGCACGCCAAAAAGGTAGACACTCCTTTTCCCTTCTCTTTTTCCTGCTTTCTGGGTGTTTTGGCTGATTTCGTGCATTTTTATTCAACTTTGTTCACTTCTGTTTCTGGAAAATTAAGAACAGTCGTATGACTGTTCTTGTCACAAAGAACAGGGGCACGACTCATCTATAGTCGTACCACTGTTTTTGATTTTCCCAGTTTTAGTCCTTCATTTTAAGTTTTTTGGCGATTTCTGCTTAAGGTAGGACTACAGTCGCATGACTGTAGTTTACAGTCGTATGATTGTAGTTCTCGCCCAGAAGCAGAAATCCCTAAAAATCTAAAAAATTCATAAAATCTCAAAAATTTCATAAAAATCAGAAAATTCAGAAAAAATCAAAAAATCTTGAAAATAAAAAATTATCAAAAATGAATTTTGGAGTGCGCATTCACGACCCTAGATTTATTTTTCGGTTTGTTGCACTTAGAACAAAACCACGACGGAGATCCGGTTCTCCCGAAAACCGACCCACCTTGTATGCTAAATTAAAATAAACCGGAAAAAATGTTTTCAAAAACGATTTTCTCACAAAACAAAAAATACAGGGACGTTTCAAAACTGTTTTCCAGGTCTAATCGGGCCGGCTGACCGAGCCGACCCGGTTACCCCTAAATGCATGATCCCCAACTCTAAAATCCCCAATTCTGTCCAACTTGAGTCCTATGTGTGGTGTGTCATATATTTGTGCTAACCATTTGTTTTGCAGCTTTAATTTCTTTATTTTTGTTTTTAATGTATTTAATAGATTTATCCGTGTATATTAGGCGATTGTACATTTTCTTAGATTCTCGTGTATTTTAGGCGTTTGTATTGTGAGGTCGAGAGTTTTATTTTTCCTTTCAATTGGGTTGTAAGCCTCTAAATATATATTCTTTTACTTTTATTTCTAGTATTATTGTATATGTATACGCGCCGCATGTTACTATTCAATAAAATCTATTTTAGCAATTTAAAGTGTCATAATTAGAACATTGGCCATTTTATTTTGATTAGACATGAAATAAGGGACTTGTCCGAACCTAGATCTCTGAAAAGTGTAGCAGTTCCCGCTTTGGTTCAGCTACACTGTAATTTCCCGGTTGAGCTGAGCCGGGTGGCGACTCCTGTACTTTTTATCGAGATTTAGGTCTCGATTCTTTTACGAAACAATTAATTTTTCAAAAAACGAATTTCTAATCCAAAAATCCCACGCGAGGGAGGGCCCCGCCCGAAATCGAGGTGCCACTTCCGAAAGGGAGTCCCGCGTCCAGTCGAAAACGCGTCGTCCGCTCACAGTGGCGACTCCGCTGGGGATTTCTCAAGAGTTTTTTAAAAAAACTTAAAAGAATTTAACAAGCCCTGAAAAATGTCTAATCAAAATACGGCGGATGATTCTTGTATGGCATTTTATGCATTATTGTAGTTAGACATCCTTGCATTAGGTTAAGTATCCATCACTTAGCCCGGTGAATCGTCGAAGTGTCGCCTTTGTTCCTCTTGGTCTTAGGGGCACGGATGCGAAACACCACCCATAGCCTTGTACGAACCCCTTTGTTCGGACCCTTGAGTGGGGAGAAGTGAGGAGTATATTTTTCTATGGGAGCCTTGATGTTATCCCGACTTTGGACCGAACTCATTTAAGCAATCCTAGTTGGATTCCCTTAGGATACCAAAATAAATCATGTGAATAAAATAAAATGCGCCTTCATCATCCCCGGTTGGTGATCGAAGGGAACCCCTCCTAGGACTCGGTTAGAATTTTCTCGACTTGACCACGTTTGGAGGAATAAGGTTGGAGGAATACGTTTCGTGTGCTATATGCTACGTGTTTCTCGTCCCTTCATAACATACCATTATCCACATTTTTTTTATGAATGTAGCATACCATATTAAAAGCATTTGTGTGATACTAACTCACATCTTTTGTACATCCATTTCCATTTTTCGCATGTAAATACATTAATCACCAGTGTGACATTTACACTAACCACATTTTTTGCAGCCATGCATCTTTTCATTGTGTGAAAAAACATTAATTCACATACATCAATCGAGTGTCATAAGCATTAATATACATGCATAAAACATTCATGTGGGCCTTGAATAACCCCATAAGGGTCACACACATTACACCGCCTACCAAGTAGGAAATCATTTAGGTGCTCCACGAGGGCCGAAAAATTTATTTCATTCCATTAAATCATTTAGAGCACCGAAAAAATTCATTTCATTCCATTAAATCATTTAGGTGCTCCACGAGTGCAGAAAAATTACATTTCATGTATTACACCATTTAGGTGCTCCACGAGCGCCGAAAAATTACATTTCATGCATCAAATCATTTGGGTGCTCCACGAGCGCCGGGAAAAAAAAATTCTATTTCATACATTAAGTCACATAGGTGCTCCACGAGCGCCGAAAAATTTCATCGCATACATTAAACCATTTGGGTGCTCCACGAGCGTCGAAAAATCTTATTTCACACATTAAATCATTTAGGTACTCCAAGAGCGTCGAAAAATTACATCCCATGCACTAAATCATTTAGGCACTCCACGAGCGCTAAAAAATTTCATCACGTACATTAAATCATTTAGGTACACCACGAGCGCTGAAAAATTCCATCGCATGCATTCATTTAGACGCTCCACGAGTGCCGAAAAAATTCATCGCGTCCATTAAAGCATTTAGGTGCTCCACGAGCGCCGAAAAAATTTCATTTCACATATTAAATCATTTAGCTGCTCCACGAGTGCCAAAAAATTACATTTCATGCATCAAATCATTTAGGTGCTCCCCGAGCACCGAAAATCCCGACCGTGTGCCAAGCGCGCGTTCATCTCATATCATAACACAAAAACCTAAGGTGCTTCCCGAGCGCCGAAACTTTGCCTATATGTCATTCTAACCACGTTTTCGTGCAGCCATTTTCAAGACATCAACATAAGTATAGCATTTATTCTAACCACGTTTTCATGCAGCCACGACATTCTACTTGTGTGCCATGCATATTTACGTCCTGTATGTTGTTCTCTTCACAAAGCATACACGACATCATCATATATGTCATGCATCCTAACCACGTTTTTGTGCAGCCACTTGCATTTTTGTGTGACACAAGCATCCACGTCATTTCATATCATTTAAAGTAAGGACATTCTGAGGATACCCTTCACGGTCATTTCATTTCATAACATATCGGGAGTCCTAAAACTACCCGTGTACCAGAATACACTCGGCCATTTCACTAGACCATTTCATTCAATAGGAGACCATAATGGTCTTAGGTCTTTTTTCGTGTAGCAGGTCACACGATATCATTGCATGGCTTCACGTCATTTATCATGGGCGTCGTGGGGATACCGAAGTTCTGTTGGTGCGTCGCAATCCATTTCAGATTGTTACATGACATTATTGTATCATTTGAGGTGCTCCACGAGTACCAGATTATTACGCATATAGGGGCATTTCATAGCATTACCGAATCATGAAAGGCGTTCCATGAACGCCGAACTTCCGTCCGTGTCCTTACCTACACGAGACTTGTCTGTAAACATCATCTCATATCATATGCCTCAAAAGCATCAGAACTCTATCCATGGGCCAGCCCCTATGTGACCATTTCACTTCATCTCATAGACCTACAAGGTGTCGAAACCCAATCCGTGTGTTGGTACACACGCAATCATTTCACGATATTCACTAGGTGCTCCAAAAGCACCGAACCCTGTTTGTGTGGCGGTCCACACGTGGTCTTTTCGCATTATCTCTTGCGTGGCATTGGGTATTCTCGGAATGTCCCGAAAATATATATATATATATATATCATTATCCTCGTCATGATCTCCCTTATGACAACATATATGCAACTCATTCATGCACATACATACCCCATCATGCATTCATGCCTATATTAGCTGTGATTTGGTTTTCTTCATGAGTATGCGCCGGTCAATGCTAATAAGTGTTTTTATCAGAGGGAAAAGGAAAAAGATTTCGGGGATGGCCAATCCAATGAACTTCAACTCCATAACGGATATCGTGGAGGATCATATCGCCTCATCATGGTTCCAAAGGGCGGTCAGGAAGGAAGTGGCAGCAATGCTGAGAGAAGTGCTGGGAGATGATCTTGGTAGAGTAGAAAGGCTAACAGCAAAGTGCACCAAATTGGAAGCACAAGTTGCAGAACTCGAAGGGAAAATGAAAAATTCGGTATTCTCAGACTCCAACACTGATGTTAGCGAGAAACAGAATGCCTAGTTTGCTAACACTTACCCTCGACACCTTGGAATGCCCTATCTCTAAGATTCGGGTTTCCCGAGGCCGACTGGTGAAATAGAACTGAAGAGGCCCTTTAAGATGAATGTTGATACCGACTCCATTCCATGGCATATCAAAAACTCACTTACCGTGAGTAGCAGAAAAGGCGTTTCTCCATGGGCTGACTCATTAGGCAAGCTATTCCTCAGATGTAGAGAGGAGGTTCTCCTGCAGAGTGTCAGGCCATTTGTAGAGCCAGCAAAAGCATAAAAGAACAATTTCTGCAGCTATCATATGGTGCTGGGCCATCGGACCAATGATTGTTTTGCTTTAAGGAAGGAGATTCAGAAGCTAATCGACGATGGAAAATTAGAAATCTCGACCTTCGCTGATAAACGACCAGGGGCAATCCGAGAGACCACCAAGGAAATTTCTCAAGTGTCCCGAGGAGAGGAGTATGATGAAGAACTTCAGAGTCTACTTTGATAAGAGTGGGTCGAGGATGCTGAAGCTGAAATGGTGACCAATCAGAGAATAATAAGATTCTATGAGATCAATGCCTCTTGTAGATTCCTTCTTACAAGGGACTCATTTTGTTTATGGGATGTATTGAATTCATCATGAATGCAATGAAAATTATTTTCGTCTTACTTATGTGATGATTACTTATCTATGGCATTATGCATGCATTTGACCATCTAAAACGACATATCCAACACACATAATATCAAAATGCATGACATCATTCTGAGTATTATGGGGAACCTAAAAGTGAACCTGGTCCTAAACGAACTCTCTCTTGAAAGGTGAGCTTGTGAGATAAATAAAATGATACGATGGTACCACTTCCGCCGAGATATCCGCTGATTCAACTCAATAATCTTTGAAAGACACTACCAATCCTACCCCGGAGCTTTAAAAGGCAAAATCAAACTAGAAAGCCCTCCTTAAGGCACAATCAAACCAGAAAGCCCTCCTTAAGGTAAAATCAAACCAGGAAGCCCTCCTTGAGGCAAAATAAAACTAGAAAGCCCTCATTGAGGCAAAATCAAACCAGAAAGCCCTCCTAGAGGCAAAATCAAACCAGAAAACCCTTCTTGAGGCACCCGAACCAAGAAAGCCCTCCTTGAGGCACCTGAACCAAGAAAGCCCTCCTAGAGGCAAAACCGAATCAAAAGCCCTCCTTGGGGCAATCACAAAAAAAAGGGTCCTCCCGGAGGCAAAAACTTGGTCTCATACCCCAGAAAGTACCCTATACCAAAACCCCGAAAATAAAAACCCAAACTTATCCAAAGCACCAACCATCAAGAAATTCGAGTGACCTTCAACATCCATCTTGTTGTAAAACTCTGAATCACTCCTCGGTTGTAGTGCCTGTATAATCTTGTTTGCATGACATTCTTGTGTACATGACATTACGCATGCATTATTCATTCAAAAAGGCATATTAAGCACACATGACATGCATGAATTTGAATGCAGCAGGAAAACCAAAAGGTGGCTGTGGCTTGGATTTAGTTCCTTCAAAAAAAAAAAAAGGATCAGTACAGGCAGAAGAATTTCTCTCTCATATGGCAGCTACAATTAACACGGGATTGACTCACCCCTCAATTTCCATCGCCATTGGATCTTTCGCACCCTTTCTGTGAAAAATTTGGACTTTCTCATTCTCAAAAAACCTGTGAAAGATTTAGACTCGTATATATCTTCAAACCCAAAACACCTCCTCATCTTGATCTTCATCCATACCTTCAACATCCTTTACCCTCCGTTCAAATTCAAAGAACAGTCTGCTTATGATTCCCTCTATTTGCCTATGGACTCCCGGATTGGAGAAAATATTGGTTATGCACTCATGAACTTCACCAATAGTGTTGGGGCAACCAGGTTTTACAAACCCTTCAACAATTGTGAACGGGAGGACTTGCAAAGCCTGCTGTGACAATGTCCAAAAGAAAGTTGCATTTACCAACCATTTCAAAGCTCGGTATTCGGCCACAACGGAAGTTACTACTTACCGGTGGTTCTTTTATCTTCTGGAGCAGTACTTTGAAGAATTAAAAGCTGTGCTCATCTTTAAGAACTATGCTCGAGTTGGAATTTGAGGTGTGCATTTAAACTCTTGGAGGATCCAATGGGTAATCAATTGATACAGTTTAGTGCTCAGCTGTACACTCTGACACATGTTAGCAAAAAAAAAAAAATCTCCAATGTGGAAAACCGAAAGGACATATTGGTAATTTGAAGGGGTATCAATCAAAACCAGAGCCACACTTTGGATTTTCCTAATGCATCCACATTCATTATGTCGTAGATGTTTTATATTCAATTTTGATGTTCAATATGCATTCGTCATGTCATTGCATGTCAATGCCCACGAACGGGTGACAGCACGCAGCGAACCATGTCTAATTCAATGTTTTATACCCCAAATACAAACCTCTAATACTAGGGGTAGGTAAAGACCAAACCACTGGATGTCATCAGCAACAATGTTCTCACGACTTCTGATGAGCATTGTCAAGGTGTGCTTTCCAATCTCAAAACGGATCAATACAGAGAGATCAATTCGGATGGAACGCTCACACAGAAATCTTGGACCATTAAAAAAAAAAAATACAAAGAGAAAATTTCTGACACGGAAAATCGAGAGGACGTGTTGGTAACAGGAAGAGGGTGATGTTTAAAGTCAGAGTCACTGTTAATTTCCCTATTATACTCATTATGATGTCATCGTAATGAAATTATACATGTTTGATATTTTGTTTAGACGTTCATATCGCATACATTGTGCCATTACACATAAACATCCATCAGTAGGTTGTTGCATCAAAATCCCATAATAATAAAAGTGAAGTTCATGTTGTGTACAGCAATCCAATACAAAAAAAAAAAAAAAAAAAACAAAGGTTGAAACAGAGCACTCTATCTAGCTCTCATCTTGTCCCTCTCCCCCCTCCTCCTCCTCCTCGGACTCACTCTAATGCGTAGCCCTATAGAAGTTGAAGTCCTCCCGTATTCGGGTAAGCTCAGCCTGCAACCTGACTACATCAGCTCTCATCCGATCCGCCTCCTGGGCCGAAGCCAAGGCCTGAGCCTAAAAAATAGCAGCCTGTCTGGGCTAGTCCTGGAACATCTGCACTCGAGTCTGCAAAATAACAATATAAATTAACATGCATACATACATACATACACATTCATGCATTGCATAAAACATCAGATAATGCAGAAAATGCAGAATGCTTACCGCCTAGATGGCGTTCTCCTGAACGAGAAAGGTCTCCAACAGGACGAGCACATAAGCTCAGGAACACCGCTCCACGTCCTCCTCGGATAGGTCTGGGCGAGCAGCCTAATAAGCCTCCACCCGCGAGCATAGAATCTTCCCCTTCTCAGGGGTGCAGCCAATCAGCCTCTCAATATAGTCCTCCACCAGCTGTTGACGAGTTAGATAGCAGTTGAACATAATCGGGGTCCCGCCGAATCCAAACCCGGTGATAGCCGCGAAGTCGGAGGGAGTGATGGTGAACTCCCCAATAGGTAGATGAAACGTATGGGTAGTGCAGACCCATCTCTCGCATAAGGCCGTCAACAAGGCATGAGTAGTATGCGGCGTACTCGTTGGCAACGACAAGATGAAGGTCTCCGACCCAAGATCCTGACCCGTGCCCTCATAGACTCGGGAAGCCGGTCCAACCAAACCCATGGCAATGAGAGATTACCGCTACCGGAAATCCTATACTCCTACATATTTGGGAAGTATAATGCATACATATTCAATTTTTGCATAATATCAACATAATCAACATTAATTAAAAGGGGGCATGCACAAGAGGCTATAGTCGTACAACTGTAGCATGCGTCGCATGAGCACGACTACAGTCGCACGACTATTCATCCTACAGTCGCACGACTATTCATAAATTGGATGAACAGTCGCACGATTGTTAATACACCTGCAAACAGATTTTGAAATTCATGTAATTTTCACAATTTCTAACTTGTTTTTCCTAGTTTCTTGTTCCTATGAACTACAGGGGACTCCTAGCATGCATTCTACTCAGTCAATCAACTTAGAAAGCAGTAAAACATGCCAAATCAGATTCAAATATTCAAAGGGAAAAATATTCAAAAACTCAAAATTAAAGACTAAATTCGGGTACCAACCTGAGTGGTAGACAGATGGGAGCCCATCTCCAGCAAAATCGGGATCTCCATCCCGAGTCTAATCCTGAAATGCTCCATATACCAAGGATGACCGTATCCATTTGAAACACTCACAAAAGGGATATCATCTGTATTGTTGGGCCTCTAAATCAGGTTACTTGATAGCTTCCTCACTTTCTTTCCCAATTTCTTCAACATTTTCGTAAGTTTTTGGGGTTAAAAATCGGTTTTGAGAGACAGAGAGAACTGAAATTTTCGAAAACGGGAGAATGGGAGAAGAAGGGGTGGAAACCGCCCTTTTAATGCATTCTGCCCACGAAGTACAGTCGTGCGACTATACTTCATCTATAGTCATACGACTGTAGTCAAAATTTGAATGCAGTCGCACGACTGTAGTGGGAAAAAGAGGAATTTTTAATTAATTTTTCTTTATTTATTTCCCAAACCCTACTTTATCACCAAATGCTTAATTATTCCCCACGGGAAGATATTTCAGTGATTTGCAGGGTCAAACCCGTCAGCGACCAATTTTTCCAGCAACG
The DNA here is from genome assembly GCA_039660915.1 of Euphorbia tirucalli. Classification (NCBI taxonomy): domain Eukaryota; kingdom Viridiplantae; phylum Streptophyta; class Magnoliopsida; order Malpighiales; family Euphorbiaceae; genus Euphorbia; species Euphorbia tirucalli. The sequence continues at coordinate 49,878,869 of CM077637.1, read as the reverse complement.
GTCCGCCTCATCCAAGGGGCACGAAACCCGAGAAAATCGTGAAAAAATTCACTGAAAGTACAATTCCACTAAATTTCATTTTTGACATATCCTATATGCCAAGTCATGCTAGTTTGTCACACACACACGCACACGCACGCACACACACCTTTCACCAATCTCAGTCCCCCCGTGACTATAAAACGGAACCAGAATTTCCGTGCCAGTCCATTGAGTGCGCCAAGTCGCACACGGCCGTCACACCCTTCCCCCAATTTCAGTCCACCGCGACTATAAAACGGAACCAGAATTTCCGTGTCAGTTCGTTGAGTGCACCAAGTCGCACACGGCTGTCACACCCTTCACCCAATTTCAGTCCATCGCGACTATAAAACAGAACCAGAATTGCCATGCCAGTTCGTTGAGTGCGCCAAGTCGCACATGGCTGTCACACCCTTCACCCAATCTCAGTCCACCACGACTATAAAATGGAACCAGAATTTCCGTGTTAGTCCGTTGAGTGTGCCAAGTCGCACATGGCTGTCACACCCTTCACCCAATCTCAGTCCACCACGATTATAAAATGGAACCAGAATTTCCGTGTTAGTCCGTTGAGTGTGCCAAGTCGCACACGGCTGTCACACCCTTCACCCAATCTCAGTCAACCGTGACTATAAAACGGAACGAGAATTTCCGTGTTAGTCCGTTGAGTGTGCCAAGTCACACATGGCTGTAACACCTTTCACCCAATCTCAGTCCACCGCGACTTTAAAATGGAACCAGAATTTCCGTGCCAGTCCGTTGAGTGCGCCAAGTCGTACACGGCTGTCACACTATTCACCAAGTCTCAGTCCACCACGACTTTAAAACGGAACCAGAAATTCCATGTCAGTTCGTTGAGTGCGCCAAGTCGCACACGGCTGTCACACACTCCACTATTTTAGTCCTACATGACTATAAAAGGTAACCAGAAACACATCTACCCGTATTTATTATTGATCGAAGGGGCAAAAATTTTTGTTTCAAAATTATCGATCAAGGAATAAATACGCTCACCAATTGCACACTACAAACACCACGGCTTTGTATGGTAAGTCATACACGGCTATTTATTTTTAAAAGTCATGTTTTTGCTGGCATCCTCCTTATATGAAAAATGATCATAGGGAAACGCTTGGCTCCAAGAACCATATTTCTCCGACGTCTTTCTTATGTGAAAAGGGATCATAAGAAACCGCCTATCTACCAAAAGTCTCATGAAATCAACCCATAAGCCACACACGTGCACACTATCTTCGATCCTGTGTTCTTTATCGTGTAAATTTGTGCAAAGAATCAGACTTTAGCTACACGAGGGGCAGCCTGTGAACACGAAATTTTTCGGGTCTAAAAAAAAAGAAAAAAGAGTAGCCTTGATTACCAAGACTGTAGTTACAGTCATGGTGTTTTCATTACAGTCGTACGACTGTAACCATATTACAGTCGTATGACTGTCTATTCGGGGGCAGGTTGCAGAACCCATACCCCTTGAATTAAAAATTGGGGGAAAATCTTGAGCAATTAATGCTTAAGATTTTCCGGGAATAGGAGAGATAAAAGAAAGCCAGAAAATCAGAAGAAGGGGGACTTTTGGCAGAGAATTGAGGGAAATTTAGAGAGAGAAAGAAGAAGGAAGGGAGAGCAAATCAAAAACCAAAACCCAACTTTTCTTCAATCTTTTTCTTCTCAAATCTAGTGTGTTAATGTTTTAAACGAATTAGAAATCATAGGCTAACATTCATACACAAAATCTAAATCGTTTCTGGACAAAACTCAAATCCGTGACTTTTTTGAGGATTTTTGGACTTCATTTGCAACCTTGACATTTCAAGGAAAGGGAGCGAATTCATGTGGATTGGTGCATTGCCAGGGATCATACCAACGGTGGACGCACGCTAAAAAGGTAGACACTCCTTTTCCCTTCTCTTTTTCCTGCTTTCTGTGTGTTTTAGCTGATTTCGTGCATTTTTATTCAATTTTGTTCACTTCTGTTTTTGGAAAATTAAGAACAGTGACTGTTCTTGTCACAAAGAACAGGGGCACGACTGTAATTACAGTCGTGCCATTTCATCTATAGTCGTACCACTGTTTTTGATTTTCCCAGTTTTAGTCCTTCATTTTAAGCTTTTTGACAATTTCTGCTCAAGGTAGGACTACAGTCGCACGACTGTAACCACAGTCGCACGACTGTAGTTCTCGGCCAGAAGCAGAAATCCCTAAAAATCCAAAAAATTCATAAAATCTAAAAAATTTCATAAAAATCAGAAAATTCAGAAAAAATAAAAAAATCTTGAAAAATAAAAAATCATCAAAAATGAATTTTGGAGTGCGCATTCAAGACCCTAGATTTATTTTTCGGTGTTTTTGCATTTAGAACAAAACCACGACGGAGACCCGGTTCTCCTGAAAACCGACCCACCTCGTATGCTAAATTAAAATAAATCGGAAAAAATGTTTTCAAAAACGATTTTCTCACAAAACCAAAAATATAGGGACGTTTCAAAACTGTTTTCCAGGTCTAATCGGGCCGGCTGACCGGGCCGACCAGGTTACCCCCAAATGCATGACCCCGAACTCTAAAATCCCAAATTCTGTCCAACTTGAGTCCTATGTGTGGTGTGCCATATATTTGTGCTAACCATTTGTTTTGCAGCTTCAATTTCTTTATTTTTGTTTTTAATGTATTTAATAGATTAATCAGTGCATATTAGGCAATTGTACATTTTCTTAGATTCTCGTGTATTTTAGGCGTTTGTATTGTGAGGTCGAGAGTTTTATTTTTCCTTTCGATTGGGTTGTAAGCCTCTAAATATTTATTCTTTCACTTTTATTTCTGGTATTATTGTATATGTATGCGCGCCGCATGTTACTATTCAATAAAATCTATTTTAACAATTTAAAGTGTCATAATTAGAACATTAGCCGTTTTATTTTGATTAGACATGAAATAAGGGACTTGTCTGAACCTAGATCTCTGCAAAGTGTGGCAGTTCCCGCTTTGGTTCAGCTACACTATAATTTCCCCGGCTGAGCTGAGCCGGGTGGCGACTCCTGTACTTTTTATCGAGATTTAGATCTCGATTCTTTTACGAAACAATTAATTTACCAAAAAACGAATTTCTAATCCAAAAACCCCAAGCGAGGGAGGGCCCGGCCCGAAATCGAGGTGCCCCTTCCGAAAGGGAGTCTCGCATCCCGTCCAAAATGCGTCGTCCGCTCATAGTTTCAAAGACTATTTTTTAACACACACACATATGTACACACACGCACACACACACACACACACACACACACACACACACACACATATATATATATATATAAAATAAAAGAGGTTCTTTCTAGTACTATAAATATGGTGATGAATTCCTATCCCCATTGAGGACCCACCTTGATGAGATGAGAAATCTTCGATAAGAATTTCCATGGGGCGAGGATGAAGATTTTTTTATTGCCGAATCCTTCGTGGGGATAGGGACGGTAATAACCTACACCACCTGAGAAATCTCTGTTGGTTTTTGGTCCGCCCATGACATTTTGGAATTGCAGGGACTAAACTGTAATTATATGTAAATTACACGGACCAAATGTGTAATTTGGTCCGACCCTATATATAGATGGAAGTTGGGATTTCCACTATAAATAGAGAAGAAGTTTCTCTATTTCCTAACGTAGAGAGAATCATAGAGATTCCCTTCTGGTTCCGGGAAAAACGTCTCTAAAGAGAAAACACGAATTACTTCTTCGTTCGTCGGAAGATTTCACGGAGATAGCCCGTACTCAGTGTATTCATACACTCATAGGAAAGGCAACCAGAACGATCCGGTTTCTTGTGTAGATCAGATCCATCCCATAAATGTGCTTCCGCTGCATATAAACTGTAAGTCCATTTATTTATTCGGTTTATGGTAATTTATATATTTGTTGTATAATCATTATGGAATCCTGACTTCATTGGTATCAGAGCCAAAAGGTTTATAGATTGATGTGTTCAAATCTGGTTTTCTGGTATTCCATGAATAATTGATGTGTTTATATCTTGGTTTATCGAAATCCGTGAATAAGAATATGTTTCTTTATTCGTTTGAATGCGTATTTATTCGTTTAAATACATATTTGTTCATTTTGATACGGATTTATATTGAAATCCGCATCAAAATGAATCCGTAGACATTGAAATCTGATATTCCATGAAAAGAATATGTTTCTGTTCATTTTGGATTCATTTTTATTCGTTTTGATACGGATTTGTATTGTTATCCATGTCAAAATGATACCGTATTTGATCCAACAGTACAAAGTGTCAAAATTTTTTGTGAGAATTTCGCAAATCTGACCACACCACTGAAATCAGCATGAAAAATCAAGTCGAAATGTCAAATTTCATGGCCAACGGAGGCCCAAAAGGCGGTGCGTGGACCTCACGCGCCACCACTGCTGCTGGGATTGGCCGCATGACGGTTGGGGAAGTTTAGGTCTGCTGGACACGTAGCGTGACGGGATTGGTTGATTTTTTTCTGACGGTTGTAAAGTCTGCCAAAAAACGTGATGACATATGTACCAGTCAACCGCTTTTGAAACAGTCAAAAGCCACGTGTCATACATGTTTCCCAAAAGCATGATGACGCGTGTCAAAACAATTGTGATTGTGCCACGTCATCATGCAACGTCATCACTGTGGACAAATAGGGTGATGACACGTGTTAAGGCAGTGCCACATCAGCATGCCACATCATCATCCACATCATTCGTTGACCCAATCAGGTGCTGACACGTGGCAGATAGGCCATGTTAGCACGAATCACAAGTTGCCACGTGGTACGTGAGTCAGCAGAACCCTTGGAGCGAGTGGAGGCGCGTGGAGCAGCTTCAGTCGGCTTGTGGTGGCGCTTGCGGGCGTTTCCGGCGTCCAAATTTCATCAAATTTTTTCCAGAATTAAAATTTACATTTTTCTTGAATTTTTGGTATATTTTGATGAATTTTTGGAATTCATTTGATATTTTTAAAATAAATTTACTAGTATTTATTGTGTATAAATGCTTTTTATGTTTAATAAATTCAAGAAAATTTAGTATATTTATTGTGTATTTATATACTGATTTTTGGTTGATCATTAACAAGTTTTTGTTATTTCTATATGTGTTATAGAAATGGCAATTTTCATAAAAACGGCGAAAATAATCCAGTCTCAGGAGGAGGCAAGGACTCTACAAAAACTTGTAAATAAGCTTTTCTCTAAACGGTATCCTCCGTTAGAAAAAGAGAATATTGTTGAACTTATGGAGCGGTTTAATGCGTTAAACCGTGAAATCCAAGAGCTTGTCTAGAAAGGAGGATTTTCCTTTAGAATTGATCAATTAAAAATGTTAAAATTTGCGAAAAAGGCTTTTCGTGAAAAGCACTTTAAGAAAATTCTGATTTTGACGAATTAGTGGGCTCCATTGAAGGATTAGTTCTTGAACAGGGTTATGGATCCCAATGCAAAGTATTTGTGTTGAACTTGGCTGAAACGGTAGCTAAGTTATCTTATAATCTTAGAACCAAGTTACTTAGAAATAACAAGTTGGTTCGTCGCCTATGTCTAGATGCTGTTATTAAGGGTGTTGAGAACATGCTCTTGGATCTCTACTATAAGTTTGTAGAGATGATCCCAGTCACCTAAAAAGAAATTGAGATAGTTTAACTCGATGAAAATGAAGAGCTCTTCATTTTTCACTTTTTCTCTTGCTGATTTCGTTTTTCAATTTTGTATTGAAGGGCTTTGTGCTAAAGTTTTTATTGTGGTGGTAATTTTGACTAAATGTTGGATATTTTTATGGTATTATAAAATGTTTATTTGTTAAACATTGCTATTTTATGTTGGGATTTTTCACCAGAAATCACCCGATAAAAGCAGAAGAACGCGATGATTTCCTCAAATCCAGTCCCAGGAGCAATTGAAATGGAAATTGTAAAACTTAAAATTGAAATAGAAAGAGATTAAATTCTTACTCGAAATATCTCTTTCAAGAGATGGATGAAGACTGCAGAAATCAAATTAGATTCCCTCCTCGTTCTCGTACACGAACGCCTAACGAACACAACCCGTGCTAGCGTAGGAAAAACGAGCAGTGGTGAGAGAGGGGGCTAGAGAATTAGGAAATAATCTCATAATTGATCCAATTAATTATGAAGAGCCAATTGAATATATTAATTTTATTATTAGGATCAATCCAATTGATCTTTATAATATGATTAATATATATATACCTCTCTCTCCATAGTGTATACTCCAAGTATACATGTGATTCCTTAAGTCTGTGTTCAGTCGCTTAGTGTGTACGATCTCGTGGGCCCATCTTTATGTTGGCAGTGGGCCTATGGCCCACAGACTGCAGTTGGGCTCTAGCAAGCCACTGCAGCCCCCAATTAAGATGGAGATGGCAGTCTAACTGTTATCATAACCCTGTAGTTTAAACTTGTATGTCCCATGTCATCGATATCGGTGTCCAACACAGAGGCATGGATTGATCACCCTCTTTTGTGTCCGGACATTAATTTGGTCCCGAATGCACTGAAGCTCACAAACAAGTTCCCACTTGTTTGGGTGTGGCCACACTCTTATCAGTTGCATTCATCAAGAGGCTGGTGATATCTTCCCAGTGGACTACTGAGTGACAAATCCCTTCTGCATATCCATAGTATTACCATGCTAAGTGACATACCCGAAAGTACCCATACTTGGCACCCTATTACAGGCCCTTTAGGCGTACCCCTAAGTATGCGACCTTACATGTAACATCATCATATGGTCAGGTCAAAGGATCCATACAAGTACTACACGAGAATCACTTGTGATACTATACCATGTGGATTTCTCATTTAGTGGATCTATCCAGTACCATGCCTCTTATGCATGTACCCATTAACTTGGTTGACATACCATGTCCAATGACCGGTAAGACACCGCCATACAGCCAGGTTAATGATAGTCTCTTGTTCCATTCATTCCCATGTCTGGAACAGACTACGGATCTATTCATGGTCATATCGTTTACCCTATCCATGGTCTTACTGCCAAGTGCATGACACTGGTCATCATGGATATGGATATGTCGATTGGATACTTCATTGAATATATTGCACAAGATAAATATAATAAATGAATTGATGCCTTTATTAATAACACAAATGAGTATGATACATAAATCCAATAAATGTATAATACAAATACAAGGACCAATGCCTCGGGACTAGGGCATTTCCAACAATCTCCCACTTGCACTAGTTCCAACTAGGCATGGGCCTAATCCCTATAGACCTAGTATGACCCTCGTGCTTGGGCTGAGCTAGCGCCTTGGTCAACGGATCCGCGACATTATCCTCGGTGTCCACTCTATGTAATGCAATGTCACCTTTCTCCGCGATCTCTCGTATGAGGTGAAACTTTCTGAGCACGTGCTTTGTGTTCTTGTGTGACCAGGGCTCCTTAGCTTGTGCAATGGCCCCATTGTTGTCACAGAAAATATCAACTGGGTCCTGGATAGTTGACACTACTCCCAACTCAGCGATAAACTTCTTCATCCACACAGCTTCCTTAGCCGCATCACACGCAGCGATGTACTCAGCTTCTGTTGTAGAGTCTGCTATGGCATTCAGCAAAAATACATACCCAGACTGTGACTGGTACTCATCTTGGTTGGTCTAGAAGCTTGCATCAGTGTACCTAGTAACTGATAGCACTTCCTGACCACCATACACTAAGAAGCTCTCCTTAGTCCGGTTAAGGTACTTGAGGATCTCCTTGACAGCTTTCCAGTGATCCTCCCTGGGATCCTGCTGGTACCGACTCATCATACTCAGTGCAAAGGCGACATCAGGTCTCGTACATAACATGGAGTACATAATTGATCCTATAGCTGAAGCATATGGAACCAATTTCATGTTCTCCCTGTCCTCCCTTGTTTTAGGATAGTGTTTCTTACTAAGTTTCAGCCCATGGCCCATTGGCTAGAAACCTTTCTTGGCCCGGTCCATGATGAACCTTTTCAGAACTTTGTTTATGTACGAGGCCTGACTTAGGCCCAGAAGCCGATTTGATCTATCCCTGTAGATCCTGATCCCTAGGATCATCTCAGCTTTGCCTAAGTCCTTCATTGCGAGGCACTTACTCAGCCACTGCTTTACCCTTGCAGTGTAGGTATGTCGCTTCCAATGAGTAGGATGTCGTCTACTTAAAGTACCAAGAATGTGACAATGCTCCCACTAGTCCTCTTATACACACAAGGCTCATCTTGATACTGTATGAAGCCATATTCCTTTATGGCCTCATTAAATCTTAGATTCCAACTTCGGGATGCTTGCTTCAGTCCATAAATGGACCTTTGAAGTTTGCATACCCTTCCCGGATACTTTGGATCGACAAAACCCTCAGGTTGTGTCATGTACACATCCTCGAGTAGCTTTCCATTAAGGAAAGCGGTTTTGACATCCATCTACCATACCTCATAGTCATACCATGCGGCTATGGCCAGTAGTATCCTGATGGATTTGAGCATGGCTACTGGTGAGAAAGTTTCATCATAGTATTTTCCATGGACTTGTCTGAAACCTTTTGCAACCAGACACCCCTTGAAGGTATTATCAGCTTTTAGCTTGTAGCACCACTTGCAACCTATTACCTTAGCACCCTGAGGTGGATCAACCAAGTTCCAAACTTGGTTATCGTACATAGATTGCATTTCTGCCTCCATGGCTTTGAACCAGTTTGCAGACTGTGGGCTTGCCATAGCCTCTTGGTAGGTTTTGGGTTATTCCTCATCCCAGATGAGAAGAGTTTGATCATCAGTGATGAGGAAACCATACCTCTCCGGTTCCCGACGATCCCTACCAGACCTTCTAGGTCCTTGTGTGGCCTGGGTCGGTGCTTCCTCCTGTGGAAGCTCCACCTGGGCCTCCGAGTTATTCTCTTCAGGAGCTTGTGGGCTTTGAACTTCCCTAAGTTCAACATTTCTCCCACTGTCTTTCTTGGAAAGGAACTCCTTTTCTAGAAAGACCCCCTTCCTTGCCACGAACACTTTGTTCTCGGCGGGGTTGTAGAAGTAATACCCTTTGGTTTCCCTAGGGTAGCCCACAAATAGGCATTTATCGGTTTTGGGCTCCAGCTTGCAACTAGTCAATCTCTTCACATGTGCTTCGCATCCCCAAATAGGAAAGACACATTGGGCTCCTTGCCCATCCATATCTGATATGGGGTCTTTTCCACTGCCTTAGTCGGAGTATTATTTAAGATGAGAGCTGCTATCTCGAGGGCGTGTCCCCAGAAACTAATTGGGAGAGAGGCTTAACTCATCATTGAGCGGACCATGTCCAACAGGGTCCTGTTCCTCCGGTCTGACACCCCATTCCATTGTGGTGTTCCGGGAGGAGTGAGCTATGGAACTATTCCATGCTCTCTCAAGTATGAGTCAAACTCTAGGCTCATATCTCACCGCCTCGGTCCGATCGAAGGGTTTTGATATTCCTACCTAGCTGGTTCTGTACCTCGTTCCTAAATTCCTTGAACCTATCAACGGTCTCGGACTTGTGTTTCATCAGATAGACATAGCTGTAAGCGCCGGAATTATCTATACTTAAAAAAAAAAAAAAAAGCTATAGTCGTACGACTATTGTTACAGTCGTACGACTGTAATTTAAAAATTACAGTCGTACGACTGTAATATCGGAAAAACTGCAGAGGCCCATACCTCTGCAGCAGAAATGGAAGAAAAAAAAAGGAGGAGCATTAATTGCTCCGGCTCTGCAGCAAGCAAGCAAGAAAAAGGGAGATAAAAGAGAGAAAGGAAAGAGAAAAAGGGAGAGGAAGAGATTTCTGGTGAGAAGAAATTTAGAGAGAGAAAGAGAAGAGAAAAAAAAGAAAACCAAAAAAAAAAAAAAACTCATCTTCTTCCTCTTGGATTTTCCTCAATTCTCGAAATTAAGCCTAAAACTTGTTAGAAATCTCTAGGTTAATCACTTAACTATGTAACCAAGTCAAGAACTCGAACTTAAACCATCAGAAACCCTTGCAATTCGGATTTTGGACAAAAAGCTCTCAACTTCAATTTCAAAGGAGAAAGTGCGAATTTGTTGGGATCGGAGCGACGCCAGGGGTCAAAACGACTTGGAATAGCTTCTAAAAAGGTAGTCACTTCTTTTCCTTACACTTTTCCTTGCTTTCTGGGCATTTGAAGTGAATTTTGTCTGATTTTTGCTGCATTTTCGTATTTCTGTTCCTGGAAATTAAGAACAGTCGTACGACTGTTCTTGGTTTTCATGAACAGTCGTACGACTGTATATACAGTCGTACGAATGTTCTTAATTTCCAGATTTATTTGCTTCAGATTTTGATTTTCAATGATTTTTGGCGAAATTCTGACCCTGATCTGATTACAGTTGCACGACTGTAAACTACAGTCATACGACTGTAATCTCTATTCCAGAATCAGAATTTCAGCTTTTATCCGTAAAAATTAGAAAACCCCCAAAAAATCATCAAAATGAATTTTGTTGTGTGCATCACGACCGTAGATTCAATTTTTAGTAAATTTGCATTTAGAAAAATTCAACGACGGAGACCCAGTTCTCCCGAAAACCGACCCACTTAACATATGAAAAATGCATGTAAACCGGAAAAATTGTTTTCAAAATGATTTTCCCACAAAACCAAAAATACAGGGACGTTTCAAAATGTTTTCCAGGTCTAACCGGGCCGGCTAGCCGAGCCGACCCGGTTACCCCCTAAATGCATGCCCCCGATTCTTGATTTCCCAATTTTGTCTATTTGAGTCCTAATTGTGACGTGCTGTATATATTGTGCTAACCCTCGGTTTTGCAGGTTTTTAATTTCTTTTTATTTTTATTTTTAATGTATTTAATAGATTAAATCGTGTATTTAGGCGGTTGTATTTATCTAGATTTTCGTGTATTCTAGGCGGTTGTACAAATGAGGCGAGAGTTTTTATTTTTTCATTCGATTTGGTTGTAAGCCAATTAATATTTATTTCTTTTCCTTGTTTTTGTATTAAATATTTTGTATGCGCGCTGTATGCCTTTTACATTCAATAAAATGGATTTAGATTTCTGAAATACCATTCGAGAACATTAACAATATTTATTTTAATTAGACACGAAATAAGGAACTTGTCCGGACCCGAATCTCTGGATAGTGTAGCGACCGTTCGTCCGGTTCAGCTGCATAAGAAGTTCCCGGTTGAGCTGAGCCGGGTGGCGACTCTATAATATTCATCGAGACTTAGGTCTCGGTTCTTTTATGCATTAATTCTATTTATTTTCCAAAAAAACGGATTTTCATTCATAAAAACCCCACGCAGGGGAGGGGCCTGCCCGAGATCGTGGCGCCCCATTCCGAAAGGGAGTCCCGCGTCCCGTCGAAAACGCGTCATCTGCTCACAGTGGCGACTCTGCTGGGGATGAGATTCTTTAAAACGTTTTCTTAAAAACTTAAAAGAATTTGACAAGCCCTGAAAAGTGTCTAATTAAAATAACGTGGATGATTCTCTTTTGGTATTTTATTTGCATTTTTAGTTAGCCATTTTTGCATTAGATTAGGTATCCTTTTATAGCCCGGTGGATTGTTGAAGTGTCGCCTAAGTTCCTCCTGGTCTTAGGGGCACGAATACGAAACACCACTCATAGCCTCGTATGAACCCCTTCGCTAGGACCCTTGAGTGGGGAGAAGTGAGGAGTATATCTTGCTATGAGAGCCTTGATGTTATCCCGACTTTGACCGAACCCATATAGGCAGCCCTAGTTGGATTCCCTTAGGATACCAAAATAATTGTGTGAATAATAATAAAATCGCGCCTTCATCACCCCCGGTTGGTGATCGAAGTGAACCCCACCTAGGACTCGGTTAGAAATTTTTGAGACCGACCACGTTGGAGGAATAAGGTTGGAAGAATTCGCTTTTGCTTGCTACGTGTTCTTCGCCGTTTCGTGACACATCGTCGACGCATGCATAACATGACATAATCACCATTTTCCATACACATGACATACCATACACAAACATCTTTGTGTGATACTAACCCACATTTTTTTTTATGCAGCCATTTTGCATTTTATTTCGTGTGTAAAACATTAATTCATTCGCTTGTCATCCATACTAACGATTTCTTTTTCAGCCATAACATTAAACTTGTGTGATTAGCATTTTATTTTTGACATAGCATTCATAACATCATTATGTATGTCATACATCCTAACCCACGTTTTTGTGCAGCCATTTGCATATTGTGTGACATGTTCATTCACTACATTTCACTTAAATTAAATTAAATTAAGGGGCATTTCAAAGAACGCCTACCATGACCATCCCATTCCATTTCATAACATATCGGGTACCCAAAATTACCCGTGTTTTGCCAATGCACCGGATTGCATTCGGCCATTCCACCAATATCATTTCATTCAATAAAAGCCACTACGGCCTTAGGCCCATCTTCGTGTAATAATTTACACGATGCATTTCATGACATCACGCCCATCCATCATAAACATCATATAACGTTGTGGTCCACATCCGACCACTTCATGACATTAATTCACCATTTAAGGTACTCCCCGAGTGCCCGATTAGTATACATATAGGCCCATAACATCACCAAATCATGAAAGGCGTTCCTCGAATGCCGAATCCTTGTCCGTGTTCCTGTTACACGTGACTTTCTCATAACATCATTCCATATCATATGCTCAAAAGCATCAAGACCTTGTCTGTGGGTCCGGCCCATGCGACCATTTCATATCATCTCATAGACCTATAAAGCGTCAAAACTACGTCCGTGTACCGGTACACACGCGACCATTTCATGAATTCATTAGGTGCCCCAAAGGCGCCGAAGTTCTGTCCGTGTGGTGGCCCACACGTGATATTTTTGCATATACATTGGGTGTTCTTGGAATGCCTCGAAAAAAAATATAATAATAAAAGGGAACCACCCACGTCATTATTCCATACATAATTCCATTCCATGCATCTCAAGCACGTCCAATGTCTTAATTTTCATGTCATATCACGTCATTCATTCACGACCCTAATCCCCCCTGTCTACTCCCAAGCAGAATACACTGGAGCGACCTTGTACAAGATCCCAAGCTTCAAGGGCGGCTAGGAGACAGAGGGTGGTTGAGAGTGATAGTGATTCCGAGACTGGGGAAGGCGTGAATATGGCAGAGCAGACACCGAGTATGGCTGATGTTCTGAGAGATTTCTTCAGGTCGCAGGATTTCCGCGACATGTTAAAGGAAGAAATGAGGGCGGTGGTTAGAGAAGCTGGTGAGACCGGTGGTAGTGGAGCCGGGAAGGAGAAAGAAGCTGAGTCATCCTAACATGGTGGTGACACTTCGGCTAGCCTTGAAAAGCTGCAGGAGATAGAGGCAGCTATGGAACAGAGGATGAAAGCCAAGTGTTCTGAATTAGACGAGGTCATGGCTCAGTTGAAGAAGGGGGTCGGGATCAGTGCTGAATCCAAGAAGGGAGTGAACGTTGATGCCATGATCAGTAGGGGCATCGAAACATTTCCTATTGGCTTCCAAGTGCCGAAAGTCCCCACTTACAAAGGAATGGGCTCGCCGGAGGCCCATGTGAATTTATATGCCTGGGTTATGCTAACAGCAGGCGCTACAAAGCAACAATTGATTAATCTTTTCCCTACCACACTGGAGGGAGGTGCTTTGGGATGGTATAACTCACTGTCAGAGGAGGAGCAATCTGATTGGGAAATTTTATCTGCTGCCTTCATCAAATACTACAGCTTCAACACCAAAATCCAGGTGAAGCTGTGTGATTTGGAGAGGGTGAAGCAAAAATTCAATGAGCCCTTTGATGAATACTACTAGAGGTGGATGAACAAGATGATCCTCCTAAAGAATCGCCCTGATGAGGATGAGCTTATACAGAAGCTCATTGATGGCAGCAAAGATATCTTCAAGAATAACATGAAGTTCCATTCCTTCAAGGAGCTTAGTGAGGTCTATAGCATGGCCATGAAGATAGAAAGGGATGAAGAGGAGAAGCCAGCTGGTCAAAAAGGGGGAAGAAGTACAGGGTACAGTTCAGGGTATAGATCAACCACAGCAGCTGGGTCTGGTTCAGGTGTCAGTGGCAAGCAGGGGCAGTCATCAGAAGTGAAGCGGGTAGAGGTGGCTACTGTGAATCAGCAGCAAGGCAATCAGAATAGGGGTCCTGGAGGACAAGGCATAACACCCTGGACTCTTACTTTGGCAAAGATATTCGCCAAGTGTAGGAATGGTGGCTTACTACAGTCCTTGAGGCCATTTGAGTTCCCACCTGAAGCTGACAAGGATAACTTCTGCACTTATCATGTGGTGACAGGCCACCGGACCAATAACTGCTATAAGCTAAGGGATGCTATCCAGAAGCTTATCGATGAGGGAAAGCTGCAAGAACCACCTAAGCCTAGCACTAAAACTAACCCACTACCAGCATTCGAGAAGCGGGTCAACATGGTTCAGTCGGGGTTGCCGGCTAACTTCATATTTGCCCAAGTTTTGCAAGCGAACCCTATGATTCAGGCAGTGGCGGTAGGGGAACCCGAGGTGGTGCTTAAATGTGAGGAAAAGGAGGGGTGTAAGGAGGTCAAGCCCATAAGTCTGGATGACCTTGACTCCGAGGATGAGTACGAAGAATTTGGCAGAAGAGAGGCTGTTAAACTCCCAGCTGTTGAGAAGCTGAAGATTTCAGAAGTGCAGCACGTGACCCGAAGTGGAAGGGTATATCAGCCGGCAGATCAGACGAAAGATAAAGCACCGATGAATGGGTCGGGCAGTACTTCGGCACCGGAAAAAGTCGAGAAAGAGGACTTGGTCATTTCCCAACTGAAGAAGACCCCTGCACAAGCTAGTTTGTGGCACTTGCTTATGACCTCCAAAGAGCATAGGGGGGCTTTAGTGAAGAAGCTATCAGAAATCGAAGTCTCCCCTATAGCTTCACCAGAGGCTATGTGCTGCTTGCTAGACAAAGTCCATGTTGGAGCTCCTAATATTGTTTTCTCCGAGAAAGACCTACCAGCAGAAGGAAAGGCTCACAACAAGGCTCTTTACATCCGAGCCTATATCATGAATAAGGTGATGCCGTGCGTTATGGTGGATGACGGCTCAGCTCTGAATATTTGCCCACTGAAAATGCTACCATTTCTAGGCATGAATGAAGAAGTGTTGAAGAAGTCCTCAACAGTCATTCGGGCGTATGATGATTCTAAGAGAACAGTGATAGGGACATTCGAGACAGAAGTGGAGGTTGGGCCCATCAAGTCCATGGTTGTCTTCACAGTGATCGATATCCCGGTCACATTCTCTCTATTGCTTGGAAGGCCCTGGTTCCATCCTTTGGGAGGTGTTCCTTCCACATTGCATCAGAAGATTAAATTCTCTATGAATGACAGAATTGTGACTGTTGAGGCAGACGCCCAGTCGATGGTAGCCGCAGTGGACGAAGGAGTGGTTCCTTTTGGTGGATTCCAAATTGCTGTCATCAAGGAGGAGGAAACCACAGATGCCCCTATGGTCCTTTATGAGAACTACATGCCAGAGTGGCTATCCCGATATCTGTATAAGCTGAATTTTGTCCCGGGAATGGGACTCGGAATTAATTTGCAAGGTGTGCCAGAATTCAAGATCGACTCGGGAAAGTCAAAGCAGTACGGCCTTGGTTATGTAGAGGGGTCATCCGAGCAGAAGAATCTGAAAAAGGACAAGAATGGCAAGGTCATAATGAAGCCATTTCTGAAGGCAGGAGAAAGCCTTTACAAAGGCCAAGCTGAACCGGTACTGGTTAGAAATTTCAAGTATCCTGGCTTGAAGATCTTTGCAGATGTTGTGGATTTTGAGAAAAGCCAGGAAGAGCCAGTAGCCCCTGTAATGACAGAAGAAAAAGCAACTGCTGAATCTGAAATTTTGAAAGGAGAATCATCCGAGGTGACAGCAGAAACCATAGAGGTGGCCGAGGAAGAAGATGAAAAGAAGACCCATGCCGAAGCTACAGAAGTGATCTCGGGAGCTTTGACTGCTGCATTAACCAAAGCTTTTGGGAAATCCAAGGAAGGATTTGGCGAAGAACTGATGGCCAAAGTGAACTTAGACTCTGTGGTTGCTGAAATCGCCAAGATTATGGAGAATGCTAAGGCACAGCTGGCCGAGAAAGCTGCAGTCCCAGATGATGCTCTGGAAGGGAAGATGGAAGCTGATGAAGAACAAGGCCCTCCGCCTGTGGAGGATGAAGATGATTTTGTTGTATCTATTTCTTCCATTTTCAATGTAACTGATGTACTTTATGATAAATTCAATGCAATGAAATCCCAGTTTGCTTACTTGTGTGATGTTTATCCTGACAATTCTGTGCATGCATTTGAATCACCATCAAGCATATTTAGCATACATGACACTGCATTGCATGAAATCAATATAAGTACAGATGAAAACCCTAAAATGGTACTCATTTCACACGAGCTAAAATCCGAGGAAGAAAGAGAATTAATAAGAATACTCCAAAAACATGTTAAAGCTTTCGCCTAGTCTTATGAAGACATGCCGGGTGTAGATACAGAAATAGCAGTGCACAAAATCCCAACGGATCCCAAGTTCAGACCAGTAAAGCAGAAGTTGAGAAGACTAAGGCCAGAATGGGCTACACTGGTGAAGGAAGAAGTGGCCAAACAGATAGATGCCAGGTTTCTCGAAGTGGTAGTGTATACGGAATGGCTAGCCAACATTGTCCCCGTGCCTAAAAAGGATGGAAGGGTTAGAGTATGTGTTGATTACAGGGACTTGAATAAAGCATGCCCAAAAGATAACTTTCCACTGCCACATATTGACGTATTGGTTGATAGCGCAGCAAAAGCGGTAATGTACTCCTTCATGGACGGCTTTTCAGGGTACAACCAGATTCTGATGGATGTGATCGACAAGGTGAAAACATCGTTCATCACAGAATGGGGTACTTTCTGCTACAGAGTGATGCCTTTTGGATTGAAGAACGCCGGTGCCACTTATCAGAGGGCTGTCACAACTCTTTTGCATGACATGATTCATAAAGAAGTCGAAGTGTATGTCGATGATATGCTTGTTAAATCAGCAACCCGGGAAGAACACCCTGTTATCCTGGATAGATTTCTGACACGCATTGGAGAGTACAACTTGCGACTTAACCCCAAGAAGTGCATATTCGGGGTCACATCAGGGAAGCTGTTAGGCCATGTAGTTAGCCAGAGGGGGATAGAAATGGACCCAGATAAAATCAAAGCCATCCAAGATATGCCAGCTCCAAAGACTGAAAAGGAGGTCAGGTCATTCCTGGGTTCCTTGCAGTATGTCAGCCGCTTCATAGCCAAGCTAACTTCTATTTGTGAGCCAATCTTCAAGCTATTAAAGAAAGATCAGCCGGTTGTGTGGGATGACGAGTGTCAGCTGGCCTTCGAGAAGATCAAGGCTTACCTGGTAAAGCCACCGGTGTTGAGTCCTCTAATTCCAGGGAAGCCTCTGATTTTGTATTTAGCAGTTGAAGAATCCTCTATAGGGGCAATGCTAGCACAGGAACAAGATGGCAAGAAGGAGTATCCCATCTATTACCTTAGCAAGAAATTGCTGGAGTATGAAACCAAGTACACACTAGTGGAGAAGACATGTGTGGCGATGATTTGGTTAACCAAGAAGCTGCGCCACTATTTCCAATCCTACAAGATTCAAGCTGTGGCTAAAGTGGATCCAATGAAGTATCTCTATGAAGCACCAGCATTGGTTGGGAAGCTGTCCAGGTGGTTGTTACTTTTGTCTGAGTTTGACATCGAGTACATCACGAAGAAAACCATTAAAGGGCGAGCCGTGGCAGAGTTTCTAGCAAACCAGCCCCTAGAATCAGATTACACAGAGAACCTAGAATTCCCTGATGAGCAGTTAGCCATGGTGGAAGTGAAAAGGTGGGTCATGTGTTTCGATGGGGCAGTGAATAGAAAAGGCGTAGGAATTGGAGTACTTATAGCAACACCAGATGGTGAAGTCATTCCCTTATCCAGGAGGTTGAATTTTCCCATAACCAATAACGGGGCAGAGTATGAAGCATGCCTATTTGGGATGGAAGCTTTGCTAACACTAGGGGAAAATAACGTCCTGATTGTTGGAGACTCACTTCTAGTGGTGAGACAAGCTCGGGGAGAGTGGGAACTAAAAGAAGAAGCCTTACGGCCTTATTTGGAGCTGCTACAGTTCAAAAAAAGTTTATTCGGACAGTGTGAATTCAGACACGTCCCCAGGGATGAGAATAAGATGGCTGATGCATTAGCTACTTTGTCCTCCATGTGGGAAAATCCAAAAGAGACACAAGCTCAACCACTGGTCATAGCCACTTCCAGACATCCTTGCTTCGAAGTGCATGAAGTAATGGAATTATCAGCCGAAGAAAAGCCATGGTTCTTTGACATCTACCGGTATGTTAAGGAGGGAAAGTACCCAGAAGAGGCCAGTGTTGCTGATAAGTTGACACTGAGAAAACTGACTAGTCAATTCAGAATCTTCGAGGATAAGTTATACAAAAGAACAGCACATGGAGTTCTTTTAAGGTGTCTAACAGAACAAGAAGCAGAGGATGTGATGCAGCAGGTACATGCAGGATCCTGTGGGCCACATATGAATGGACTTGCCATGGCTAGGAAGATAATGAGATAAGGGTATTTCTGGATGACAATGCAAGCAGATTGTATAAGAAAAGTGAAGAGATGTCATGAATGTCAGATCTATGCAGACATTAGTCATCTTCCTCCACTTGAACTTCAGAATCTAGCGTCTCCTTGGCCGTTTTCAGCATGGGGGATAGACATGATTGGTGAAATTCATCCGGCTGCATCTAATGGGCATAGATTCATAGTTGTGGCAGTTGATTATTTCTCCAAATGGGTCGAAGCGGAATCCTTCACTAATGTTACAGCCAAGCACATGGTCAAGTTCATCCAGAAGAATATCTTCACTCGATATGGGATTCCTCATCACATAGTAACAGACAATGGAGTACAGTTTCAAGGGGCGACGGCTGAGCTATTTGCAGAACATGGTATTGAACATCATAAGTCTTCTCCATATAGGCCTCAGGCTAATGGTGCAGTAGAAGCAGCTAACAAGGCAATAAAGAAGATCTTATCAAAGATGGTAACCACTTACAGGGATTGGGCTGATAAACTGCCTTATGCTCTTTGGGGTTACAGGACTAGTGTCAGAACGCCGACAGGAGAAACTCCTTATGCCTTGGTGTATGGAATGGAAGCAGTGCTGCCGGTGGAAATAGAACTCAAGTCACTCAGAGTTGCCCTGGAAGCTCAATTGCCAGAGACTGAATGGGTTCAAGCTAGATATGAGCAGTTGGCTGCACTAGATGAAAGGCGATTAAAAGCACTGGATCACCTGCAGATGTATCAGCGCAGAATGGCTAGAGCCTATAATCGAAATGTGAAATACTCCAAGCGGTAGTTGAAAGCAGGAGATTTGGTTCTAAAGCAATTAAGACCTTCAAATGTTGATGTTAGGGGCAAGTTCAGACCTAACTGGGAAGGACCCTATGTGGTGAAGAAGGTGTTATCAAAAGGCGCTGTCAGCATCATGGACATGGATGGAAACGAGTTCACCAACCCGATCAACCAAGACAGGCTAAAGCTTTATCATGTATAAAAAAAAAAAAGGGGTCGGCTAGGCTGAAAACTCGAAAAGAGCGGTCTAGGCAAAAGTTAAGACACGAGAGAAAATAATCAGCCGGAAAACTTGAAAAGGACGACTGGTGACGGATTCTGGCACAATGTGAAATCTGTACCATTTAGGAACCAACTTGTTTCAAATGTACTCATTTTGACTTCATCAATAAAGTGGAGTGTTTGTTTAAATATATTTGCATGGTTATGACAAATGCACAAACAAAGTTGTCTTGCATAAACACACAGTCAAAGAAAGCACTTTGCATTCAACTGATCAATATCATCACATTATTAGGCAAATGAAAATGCATTAAATGTGTGCAATTCAAAATCTTTTATCGTCCTTTGAAGTCCAGTTCATCTTCCCAGACGAGCAATAAAGGGTCACAACGCCATCTTAGTAAAAAAAAAAAAAAAAAAAAAATGCTCGCTGAGGTGAAAACCGAAAAGGCGCCTCAGGCAAAAATTAGAGCGGCCCGCTAAGCTGAAAACCCATATCGGGCAGTTTAGGCAAAAGTTAGGGCATATAAAGAATGCTCGCTAAGGTGAAAACCGAAAAGGCCCCAGGCAAAAATTAGAGCACCTAAAAAAAAAAAAAAACCCATAATTTCCCACGGAGCAGGAAAAATAAAACATCCTCAGTATTCCCCGCAGAATTCATCACATCGCTCCCCAGCAGAGTTCCCCATACAAGGAATACAACTATCATTTCCCCAGCAGTCACCTCACTCCGTCAATAATCACCAAACAATGCCCCAGGAAAAGCGAAATCAACCAGGGGCACAACATATCTCCCCAGCGGAAGACAGAAGCGTCCAATAACAGAAACTACATACATGTGCATATACATCATCACGCATCCATACATTGCACATATCAATTACTTATCCCCGGCTAGTCTTCATTCTTGATCGAAGGGGCAAAAATTTTTGTTTAAAAAATCTCTCGATCAAGGAATGAAGACTTGCCATTTTAAGTGCAGGAATTCATCCCCAGCAAGTTAGCAGATCCGCCTCGAGTAATATAAACTCGGTATCGGCCCAGGTCTGCTCCATTATCTCAACTTTCTCCAGTGAGTCCGCCTCGAGTAATGTAAGCTCGGTATTGGCCCAGATCCACTCCATTATCCAAGTCCCCTAGCAGATTCGCTTCGAGTAGTGTAGACTCGGCATCGGCCCAGATCAGCTTCGTCTATTCCCCCCAGTAAAATTTCGCCTCGGGTAACATAGACCTGATATCGGCTAATTTTTTCATCAACTCGCCTCGGGTAATATAGACCTGATATCGGCTAATTTCTTCATCAACTCGCCTCGGGTAACATAGACCTGATATCGGCTAATTTCTTCATCAATTTCGCCTCGGGTAACATAGACCTGATATCGGCTAATTTCTTCATCAACTCGCCTCGGGTAACATAGACCTGATATCGGCTAATCTCTTCATCAATTTCGCCTCGGGTAACATAGACCTGATATCGGCTAATTTCTTCATCAACTCGCCTCGGGTAACATAGACCTGATATCGGCTAATCTCTTCATCAATTTCGCCTCGGGTAACATAGACCTGATATCGGCTAATTTCTTCATCAACTCGCCTCGGGTAACATAGACCTGATATCGGCTAATTTCTTCATCAACTCGCCTCGGGTAACATAGACCTGATATCGGCTAATTTCTTCATCAACTCGCCTCGGGTAACATAGACCTGATATCGGCTAATTTCTTCATCAACTCGCCTCGGGTAACATAGACCTGATATCGGCTAATTTCTTCATCAACTCGCCTCGGGTAACATAGACCTGATATCGGCTAATCTCTTCATCAATTTTGCCTCGGGTAACATAGACCTGATATCGGCTAATTTCTTCATCAACTCGCCTCGGGTAACATAGACCTGATATCGGCTAATTTCTTCATCAACTCGCCTCGGGTAACATAGACCTGATATCGGCTTATTTCCTCCCCAGTGTCGCCTCGGGTAACCTAGACCTGGTATCGGCCTATCTCGTCAGAAAATTCATTCCAGTGTTCACGACGCTTTGATTCACGCTCTCAAATTCATCATCACAGGTATTATGGACCTGGAGCTAGATGTCGAATTTGATCACGCGAGGGGCAGCTGTAAGCGCCGGAATTTTCTATACTTAAAAAAAAAAAAAAAAGCTATAGTCGTACGACTATTGTTACAGTCGTATGATTGTAATTTAAAAATTATAGTCGTACGACTGTAATATCGGAAAAACTGCAGAGGCCCATACCTCTGCAGCAGAAATGGAAGAAAAAAAAAGGAGGAGCATTAATTGCTCCGGCTCTGCAGCAAGCAAGCAAGAAAATGGGAGATAAAAGAGAGAAAGGAAAGAGAAAAAGGGAGAGGAAGAGATTTCTGGTGAGAAGAAATTTAGAGAGAGAAAGAGAAGAGAAAAAAAAGAAAACCACAAAAAAAAAAAAAACTCATCTTCTTCCTCTTGGATTTTCCTCAATTCTCGAAATTAAGCCTAAAACTTGTTAGAAATCTCTAGGTTAATCACTTAACTATGTAACCAAGTCAAGAACTCGAACTTAAACCATCAGAAACCCTTGCAATTCGGATTTTGGACAAAAAGCTCTCAACTTCAATTTCAAAGGAGAAAGTGCGAATTTGTTGGGATCGGAGCGACGCCAGGGGTCAAAACGACTTGGAATAGCTTCTAAAAAGGTAGTCACTTCTTTTCCTTACACTTTTCCTTGCTTTCTGGGCATTTGAAGTGAATTTTGTCTGATTTTTGCTGCATTTTCGTATTTCTGTTCCTGGAAATTAAGAACAGTCGTACGACTGTTCTTGGTTTTCATGAACAGTCGTACGACTGTATATACAGTCGTACGACTATTCTTAATTTCCAGATTTATTTGCTTCAGATTTTGATTTTCAATGATTTTTGGCGAAATTCTGAATTTTGTTGTGTGCATCACGACCGTAGATTCAATTTTTAGTAAATTTGCATTTAGAACAATTCAACAACGGAGACCCAGTTCTCCCGAAAACCAACCCACTTAACATATGAAAAATGCATGTAAACCGGAAAAATTGTTTTCAAAATGATTTTCCCACAAAACCAAAAATACAGGGACGTTTCAAAATGTTTTCCAGGTCTAACCGGGCCGGCTAGCCGAGCCGACCCGGTTACCCCCTAAATGCATGCCCCCGATTCTTGATTTCCCAATTCTGTCTATTTGAGTCCTAATTGTGGCGTGCTGTGTATATTGTGCTAACCCTCGGTTTTGCAGGTTTTTAATTTCTTTTTATTTTTATTTTTAATGTATTTAATAGATTGAATCGTGTATTTAGGCGGTTGTATTTATCTAGATTTTCGTGTATTCTAGGCGGTTGTACAAATGAGGCGAGAGTTTTTATTTTTTCATTCGATTTGGTTGTAA
This sequence comes from Euphorbia tirucalli, assembly GCA_039660915.1. Taxonomy (NCBI): domain Eukaryota; kingdom Viridiplantae; phylum Streptophyta; class Magnoliopsida; order Malpighiales; family Euphorbiaceae; genus Euphorbia; species Euphorbia tirucalli. Next base: position 49,855,704 of record CM077637.1, on the reverse strand, counting down.
GCCAATTAATATTTATTTCTTTTCCTTGTTTTTGTATTAAATATTTTGTATGCGCGCTGTATGCCTTTTACATTCAATAAAATGGATTTAGATTTCTGAAATACCATTCGAGAACATTAACAATATTTATTTTAATTAGACACGAAATAAGGAACTTGTCCGGACCCGAATCTCTGGATAGTGTAGCGACCGTTCGTCCGGTTCAGCTGCATAAGAATTTCCCGGTTGAGCTGAGCCGGGTGGCGACTCTATAATATTCATCGAGACTTAGGTCTCGGTTCTTTTATGCATTAATTCTATTTATTTTCCAAAAAAACGGATTTTCATTCATAAAAACCCCACGCGGGGGAGGGGCCCGACCGAGATCGTGGCGCCCCATTCCGAAAGGGAGTCCCGCGTCCCGTCGAAAATGCGTCGTCCGCTCACAATAGCCATATCTGCTGAAATCGTCCGTGAACGTGACGAAGTACAGATGCCCACCTCTGGTCGCTATGCTCATAGGTCCACATACATCTGAATGTATTAGGTCCAATAAGCCAGTGGCCCTTTTAGCCTTCTTGCTAAAAGGCGCCTTTGTCATCTTGCCTCGTAAACATGATTCGCATGTATCAATTAACTCCAAGTCAAATGACCCTAAGACTCCAGCTTTGTGAAGCCTAGCTATGCGTTTCTGGTTTATGTGGCCAAGACGACAATGCCATAGGTAGACAGGATTAAGTTCGTTAGGCTTAACCCTTTTAGTGTTTATGTTATAAACATGATTGGTTTCATTTAAGTCCAGGATATATAGGCCATTATTTAATAGAGCTTCTCCATAAAATAATCCCTCTCTAGATAAAGAAATTCTACCATTGGAAATAGTAAAATTAAATCCAGAAATATCCAACATTTATACAGAAATAATATTCCTGCACATAGCAGGTACAAAATAACAATGTTCCAAAATTAAAACCAATCCGCTGGGCATCACAAGGTGATATTCACCAATCTCTATGGTAGCAACCCTTGCTCCATTTCCGACCCGCAAGTCCACCTCTCCCGACCCCAACGACCTTCTGTTCTTAAGTCCCTGCACATTGCAACAAATGTGAGAACCACATCCAGTATCCAATACCCAGGATGTTGAAACAGTAAGGTTAATGTCTATAACATAAATACCTGAAGAGGACACACCTTGGCCCCTTCTTTGCTCTCCCATCAGCTTGGGACATGATCTCTTCCAATGGCTTGTCTGTCTACACCCGAAACAGACATCTTCAGGACCTGCCTTCTGTTGGGCCTTGGGTTGGGCCTTGGCCTTCTTAGCCTTGGCCTTCTTGGCCTTGGCCTTGGCCTTTTTCTTGGCCTTACCCTTGGCAACAGGAGGGTTCCCCTTATTGACCAGCAGCACTGGCGGAGTCTTTTTGATCGACTGCTCAGTAAGCTTAAGCATCCCATGCAGCTCACTAACAGTGCGGTTCATCCCTTGCATGTTGTAGTTTAGGATGAACTGATCATAAGAATTCAGCAAGGATGCAAGGATTGTGTCCATCGCCAACTCCTGAGAGATAGGCGATCCAAGACAGGCCAAAGTGTCCAAATAGCCCTTCATCTTGAGCACGTGTGCGCTCACAGATGTCCCGGCCCCTATCTTACAAGAGTGGAATGCCTTATTGGTCAGGTACCTTTCCTGACGAGCTTGCTTCTGAAACATCTCATTTAGAGTTGTTATCATAGCATAGGCTTGATGGTCCATAAACTGTTTTTGCAGTTCGGGGACCATACAGGCCAACATAAGGCATGTCACATCCTTATTATCCTTGACATGCGCCTTGTATTCCTCCAGCTGGGCAGCCGGTGGATTACATCCTTGAGGCGCAGCCGGCACAGGCCTTTCTAGTACATACTCTTTTGACTCTTGTCTTAGAACAATTCTTAAGTTCCTAGACCAGTCCAAAAAGTTAGGACCGGAAAGCTTGTCCTTTTCAAGAATAGATTGCAGTGATAAGGTATTGTTGTTTGCCATTTAAGAGTTTCTACACAGAAAAACATTGAGAGTGTTAATAAAGGACTTTAAATTATTATTCCCATATGAAATTAATAATGAATCATGTTATTAATTTAAACCGAGTTGTTGGGCTCATGGGCCGAGATCCATATTTCATCAAGATATAGCCAAACGAAGGTTTGGTACAACTATACCTTAATTATTTAGGTAGGAACGCCGTCCAATCCCAACCTAGGGACTCTCGGTTTGATGGGCTTGTTGGCACTTACCCATCTGTGCTTAGGGCCAGGAGAATCCTACTACCCATGCTAAGTCAAAACCTCCATTCAAGTGTTAGAGTATCCCATACTCTAACCCAATACAAAGCGACAATACTCCAGTGCATCCTGCGAGGGCATGGTCTACAACTGGCCTATTCCCACTTCGAGTCGGTTTTGAATGAGGGAAGCACTTTTAAGCGACTTAGTAATTCCATTTGGTTATTAGATTCAATTTATAATGGCTTACATACATAAGGCGGGTGAAATGCTGTTGGATCATACATTCATACATGCAAATGAACATAAAGCATAATTAAATAAAAGTAAAATGGATTGCTATGGGCCTATATTACATCCTAATATTATTCTAGTACACCTATACTAGAAATAAATATCAAGTGGGCCTCCATCTTTTCCTTCTGGGCTCGCACCTCCACTTGGGCTTGCACCTCCACTTGGGCTCACCACTCCATGGACTTCTTCTTTTACAAATTTTATAATAATTAAATAAAATAAAATTATATTAAAAAAAGACAAACGACACGCAGGCCGTATTTACCCAAAAAGAAAAATACAACCCATCTTGAACAAGGCCCAATAGCATCCAACCATACAAACATTTAATCATTCATATGCATCCAATACATATAATTCATAAGCATGTTATAATGCATGATTTAAGCCCATTTCAATTATGTCCAAGCCATTATATAGAAATCGCCAATTTTGGCCCACCATGGTTCTAACCCTTAACGGGCTTTGGGCCTCCAGCCCAGGCAGTCCAACTGCTCCCACTGGAATTGGGAAACCATGGGTCCAATTCAGTAGTCCAAGTAATTGTGCCAAAATTACCCGAACCAATTTCAATTAACCATATTAATTTCCAAAATTAATATCACATGAATAAAATAAAATTTCATTCAAGAAACCACGCGCATTTAAATTGCATGAATTCAAACACACGAATTTTAAAACCAATTAAAATTTTAAAACTGGGCCCCGGGCCCAAGACCCGCCAAATCCAAAACACCGAGCTCGGCCCGCTGCAACTAGGGAAACAGAGTTGCCCTAGCGGCAGCAGCGGCACAGCCGCCTAGCGGCTGCCCGTTGCTATCGCACGGCAGCCACTGCCCAGCAGCAGCGGCCGCCTGCGGCGATTCCGCCACCTGCAGCCTCGCACCCCGGGAGCAAGATTTTTTTTTTTTAAAACAGAAATAATAAAAAAAAATGAACAAACAAATATTGCATCCATCAACAATAAGAAATTCACCAAGAATTCCAAAATCATACAATATAATTAAAGTAACATAAACCTATATGCAATTTTAATTTCAATTGTACAAAACAAATGGGAAAAATCTTAAACCCAAACCGAGAACCCCAATAAAAAAATCTCCAATTTTAAAACATGGGATTCAACCAATTTTAACAATTTCCACGGATCAAAAGCCTACTCTGATACCACTGTTGGGATTTTTCACCGGAAATCACCCGATAAAAACGGAAGAACGCAATGATTTCCTCAAATCCAGTCCCAGGAGCAATTGAAATGGAAATTGTAAAACTTAAAATTGAAATAGAACGAGATTAAATTCTTGCCCGAAATATCTCTTTCAAGAGATGGATGAAGACTACAGAAATCAAATTAGATTCCCTCCTCGTTCTCATACACGAACGCCTAACGAACACAACCCGTGCTAGCGTAGGAAAAATGAGCAATGGTGAGAGAGGGGGCTAGAGAATTCGGTAATGGCGTGGCTACCTTCCCTTGGCCGAATTCACCTAGGTTAAAAACCTAGGTTGGTCGAATTCCTTTAGGGGAATTCAGGCCCAGCTTAGCTCCTTCCATTCTGTGCGGGCTTCCATCTTTTAATTTAGGCCCAATCTAATTTTAATTATTCTGGTTTAAATCAATTTCAAGCCCAATTTTAATATACCCATGTATTTAATATATTACACCAAGTAATATATTATTTACATTTAAATTAAAATTAGTTTGACCAATTAATTTAATCCATCAAATTAAAATTAAATCTTCACAAAACAAAATCATATGTAAACCTATACATATGAATATTTCCACCTAGAAAATAATCTCATAATTAATCCAATTAATTATGAAGAGCCAATTGAATATATTAATTTTATTATTATAATCAATCCAATTGATCTTTATAATATGATTAATATATATATACCTCTCTCTCCATAGTGTATACTCCAAGTATTCATGTGATTCCTTAAGTCTATGTTCAGTCGCTCAGTGTGTAGGATCCCGTGGGCCCATCTTTATGTTGGCAGTGGGCCGATGGTCCACAGACTTCAGTTGGGCTCTAGCAAGCCATTGCAGCCCCCAATTAAGATGGAGATGGTAGTCTAACTGTTATCATAACCCTGTAGTTTAAACTTGTATGTCCTATGTCATCGATATCGGTGTCCAACACAGAGGCATGGATTGATCACCCTCTTTTGTGTCCGGACATTAACTTGATCCCGAATGCACTGAAGCTCAGAAACAAGTTCCCACTTGTTTGGGTGTGGCCGCACTCTTATCAGTTGCATTCATCAAGAGGCCGGTGATATCTTCCCAGTGGACTACTGAGTGACAAATCCCTTCTGCATATCCATATTATTACCATGCTAAGTGACATACCCGAAAGTACCCATACTTGGCACCCTATTACTGGCCCTTTAGGCGTACCCCTAAGTATGCGACCTCACATGTAACACCATCATATGGTCAGGTCAAAGGATCTATACAAGTACTACATGAGAATCACTTGTGATACTATACCATGTGGATTTCTCGTTTAGTGGATCTATCCAGTACCATGCCCCTTATGCATGTACCCATTAACTTGGTTGACATACCATATCCAATGACCGGTAAGACATTGCTATACAACCAGGTTAATGATAGTCTGTTGTTCCATTCATTCCCATGGCTGGAACAGACTACGGATCTATTCATGGTCATATCGTTTACCCTATCCATAGTCTTACTGCCAAGTGCATGACACTAGTCATCATGGATATGGATATGTCCATTGGATACTTCATTTAATATATTGCACAAGATAAATATAATAAATGAATTGATGCCTTTATTAATAACACAAATGAGTATAATACATAAATCCAATAAATGTATAATACAAATACAAGGACCAATGCCTCGGGGACTAGGGCATTGCCAACATTTTAGTTATTTGTTTTAGTAATTTTTAATTTGTTTATTTTGAGATTATAACTAAGTGTTATATTACTCATTAGTTTTATACTTAAAAGAAGTATAAATGTTAAATAAATCAAAATATAATCTAAAACAAAACTAAATATATATTTATTATTGGAAATTTAAACCTAATATGGTGTTTGTATTAGCCTATGTAAATGGTGACTGGATGCATTGCACATGGATGTTTGATTTTACGTGAACCAAACACTATTTTTAGTTTTAAATGATCTTATAATAAATATGGTGTATCGCTTACTTATTAGTGCTATTTTGTCTTTAACGTTTTTTTTCAATTGCTGCTTCAAAAGCAATAGTTGTTTAACTAAATAAGGACCTTCGTTTGCACGGTGATAATTATAAAGTTTAGGCTACGATAGTCCAATACATAATTGAAGAGCAAGAGGCTCTTGACACTCTGGAGAGAATAATGGTCCTCCTGCAGAGGGTAACACCACCTAAACAAAGAGGGACCTTAAGGCTTATCAAGCCTGGAAGAGGAAGAACTCATCTGTCCACATCACCATGCTTAGTGCGATGAATGATGATATCATGAAAAAGTTTCACATATACAACACATGCTTAGCGCGATTTTTTGCTCTCGAAGAGCAGAAAGTTCAAGCTGTGATACGTTCTCTGCCGAATGGGTGGGAACATATGAAGTTGCAACTCACTCATGTCAATGACATTAAGGCCTTTGATGATATTGTTCATCATCTTGAACTGGAAGAGGATCGTCTGGCCTCTCTTAGTGTGAAATCTGAGGTTCACATGGCTAGTTCAAGTCCTGGTCTGAAGTCCAAGGAGAGGAATAAGAGGTTCTTCAAGAAGAAGGCAGAGGGAATGGTGGACAGTGTTCCAGTTCAAAAGAAGGGCAAGAAAGATTTTAACATTTCTAGGGTGAAATGTTACAATCGCCGACAGAAGGGGCATTTTATAAAAGATTGCACAGCTCCTAAGGTAAATGTTACTGAAGTGTATAAGTGTTATACATTTGTTTCAAGTTTTGTTTTCCAAACTGAATCTCGTCCTTTGTGGATCATAGACTCAGGAGCAATAGACCCCGTAACAAAGGATCGAGATTCTTTTGTTGAGTTCCGCAGTGTTTCACGGGGAACAATGTGGATATACGTGGGAAACAACTCTATAGAGGAAGTCTTAGGGATTGGCTGTTGTCAACTGGTCTTAAATTGTGGTTGACCACTGTTTCTTGAAGATGTCCTCTATGCTCTTAGAATTTGAAGGAACTTGATATCCTTTTCTACCCTTATGAATTTGGGATTCATGTTATCTTTTGAATTGAACATTTTTAGTCTCTTTATGAACAATATTTACTTTGGTGGTGGACATTTGTTGGATGTTTTTATTATTTTGGATTTGGATCCAAAATTATATGTGTCATAATATTTTTTCCTTTACTGTTAACTTGTCTGTGGATAATGTTAGCATTTCAAAAATGTGGCATGTGAGACTTAGTCACATTGGTCAACATCGTTTAGTATGATTGGCTAAAGTAGGTTTGTTGGTTGATTTATCAAAAATAGATCTCCCAACTTGTGAAAGCTGCTTAAAAGGAAAGATGACAAGAAAACCATTTGGTAAAGCTACACGAGCTGACCAACCATTACAACTAATCTATTCTGACATTTGTGGCCAAATGAATGTTTGGGCCAGGCATGGTGTGTACTATTTCATTACATTCATAGATGACTATACAAAGTATGGTCATATCTATTTGATTGCACATAAATCTGAAGCATTAGCATGTTTCAAACGATTTATGGCTCTAGTTGAAAATCAATTAGAGCAAAGAATCAAAGCTTTAAGGACCGATCGGGGAAGAGAGTACCTCTTCGAGGCATTTAAAGTTTTATGTAATGAAACAGGTATTGAACATCAGTTGACAATAACTAGGACTCCACAACAAAATGGAGTAGCGGAAAGAAGAAACCGAACCCTCTTAGAGATGGTAAGATCTATGATGGCTGAAGCCAATTTGCCTATCTCTTTTTTGGGGAGACGCACTATTGGCTGCCATATATGTACTCAATAGAGTACCTTCTAAGTTCGTTGAAACCATGCCTTATGAATTGTGGACGAGCCGCAAGCCCAATTTGAACCATTTGCGACCATAGGGATATGCTACCTATGTTCATGATACATCTAGCAAGCATGGCAAGCTAGGCCTAAGAGGCAAGAAAGGTATCTTTATAAGATATCTTGATCTCTCCAAAGGATATGTTCTAGTGGGAGAGAATGAGAATGGTCAAATAACAGAATTTGAGTCACGAGATGTCCCATTCGTAGAGAATGAATTTCCTAAGCTGGGAGAAGTGGATAAGGAAATCACTTTCTTTGAAACTCAAGAGTCTGAAACTTCAGGATTGCTTAATCCGAGTGGGAGGAATGAAGTTGAAGACGTAAGGGAAAGGGAAGAGAATGATGTTTTTCAACCTTCACAAGCAGATTTGAGTAATCCTGACCCTGACTTGAGTGGTCTTGGTTTGAGTGGGAGTCTTGTTCCAAATTCAAGTGTGAATATGGATATAGATCCCAGTGGGAGTTCTGCCCAACACCTTGATGAATATATGAGATTTGTTTATCAAGAAGCAGAACCTCTAAGACGATCACAGAGGGGAAATATCGCATGATGCCATCATTTAATTGATAGTGAAGCACTCTCGGTCGTAGCTCAAATTGAAGATATTCCAACTAACATGACAGAGTTATTGGAATCCCCAGTGAAAGAAAAATGGATTAAAGCAATGGAAAGTGAAATGGAGTCAATAAGGGTCAACAAAGTTTGGGAACTAGTTGACCTGTCCAAAGGGCATAGAGCCATTGGGAATAAATGGGTACGTACTATTAAGCGACCAGCGGATGGGAAACCTATCCAGACTAAGAGTGGGCTGGTTGCGAAGGGGTTTACACAACAGGAAGGAATTGACTATCAGGAGACTTTTTCATCTGTTGTCCATTTCGCGTCTATAAGAATAGTACTTGCTTTTATAGGATGTATGGACCTTGAATTACATCAAATGGATGTAAAGACTGCGTTCTTAAATGGCAAACAGAACGAAGAAATCTATGTGGTTCAACCTAAAGGTTTCATTGTCCAGGGTCAAGAACATAAGGTTTGTAAGTTGAAAAGATCAACTTATGGCCTTAAGCAGTCTTCAAGACAATGGTATTTTCATTTCCATGAAGCGATTATATCAATGCAATTTAAAGTGATTAATGCAGACTCATGTGTCTACATTAAGAGTGAAAACGGAGGGAAGTTTGTCATTCTAACGTTATACGTTGATGGTTTTTTGTTAGCAGGAAATGACACTTCTTTACTCAAGAAAGTAAAGACTTAGTTGTCTTCTAACTTTGAGATGAAGGATCTAGGAGAAGCTAATTACATTCTTGAGGTTAAGATCTCAAGAGATTGATCTAAGAGATTATTGGCTCTTTCACAAGAGACGTATATCAATAAAATCTTAGAACGGTTTGGTATGGCTCATTGTGATCCTGATCCAACCCCTATTGCATAAGGTACGGAACTGAATGCAAGTATGAGTCCCACAACTCCAGCAGAGACTAAAAGTATGGAGAGAATTCCTTAAAGGTGTGTAATTGGTAGCTTGATGTACGCTATGATTTGTACACTACCTGATATAGGTTTTGTGGTGGGTCTCGCAAGCCCTTATCAGGCTAATCCAGGTTTGAAGCATTAGGCAACAGTGAAAAGGATATTGAGATATTTGAAGGGGACTTCAAATTATTCCCTTTATTACCAAGGAAAGGATCTGCAATTAAAGGGATACACAGATGCTGATCATGGAATTGATAAAGACGGGAGGTAGTCCACGTCTGGGTATATTTTCATTCTAGGAAATGGTGCAATTTCCTGGTGTAGCAAGAAACAAACTTGCGTGGCATTATCGACTATGGAGTTGGTATATGTAGCTACAGTACAAGAAGTGGTTTGGTTCGATTCATAGATCTTTTAGATCTATTGCCTAATAGGAAATATATGACTATCTATTTCGACAGCACTGCATCGATAGCTCATTCCAAGAATATTTATTATCATGGAAAAAGCAAGCATATCGATATAAAATATCATTTTGTTAAAGATAAAATAGCACAGGGAGAAATAAGTTTACTGCATGTTCCAACCGGTGATATGATTGCAGATTCGTTAACGAAACCAATAGCTCCAAATGTTTTTAGTAAACATATTTTGGAATTTGGTCTTCGTAGGTTATAAGAACATGTTATTGTTTTTGAACTGTTGTAATAGCTTTGGCAAATTCTATTGGAATAGAATGTGATTTATTTGTTCTGTTCAAATTCATTCACTATTTAAAGCGATACACATAGAGCTATTGAGTATAGTTCAGTATGTTGGCGAAATGTCATCTACTCACATGGATGAATCTTTTACTATGAATTGTGTGTTCATAGGTAAAAGTGGGAGTGGGAGTTACTCCATATGTGATATTTTGCGTAATATCATCATTTCGTTGATATCGAAAGCTGTCCTGTGAAAGGCTTAAAAGTGGCCTAGAGGTACTGATGCATGAGTAGCATTTAGAGACTGAATGCTTTCACATATTGTTTATAAAACATACATCCTCTGTGGATTAACACTATGGCATATTTTAGTAATATGTGTAAAAGCCGACCAAGGGATGGAAGGAAGAAAATTGATCTCAACTTTCCTAATGTGAGACCCAAATGAAACTATGAGTTTCAAGTTCACCCTTAAAGACTCTTGTAAATAACAAGAAGGGTATGTCGGATGATTAATTTGATTGGAACCCTAAACCAGGCTTCGTTAGCTATGAACGGGCATATAAGGACTAGTCAGATAAGCATTAGACATATGGCAAAAGGTTATTTATAGAGAGGAAGTACATTTTCAGTAACATGTCACTTAGTAATCATATAACACTCGAGCTCAATACTTTTTCATGGAAAAGGTATTCGTGTATATGAATGTTTTCGTGAGATCAGAAGTGAGTCGAAAACTAGTGATCATGGAAAATGGACTAGGGGGAAGTCACGTTAAGCTAGAGGTGGAACGATGAAGGAGAACTTCAAGTTTTAACCATTACGTTGACTGGTCGCGTGAATTCGCCGAATAAGAATTGAAAGAAGTATGTGTGTTCAATAGCCATGAACGTATTTCTTGTCATGTGCAAGTGGGAGATGTTGGTTTTTGGTCCGCCCATGACATTTTGGAATGGCAGGGACTAAACTATAATTATGTGTAAATTACAGGGACCAAATGTGTAATTTGGTCTGACCCTATATATAGATGGAAGTTGGGATTTCCACGATAAATAGAGAAGAAGTTTCTCTATTTCCTAACGTAGAAAGAATCGTAGAGATTCCCTTCTGGTTCCGGGAAAAACGTCTCTAGAGAGAAAACACGAATTACTTCTTCGTTCGTCGGAAGAATTCACGGAGATAGCCCGTACTCAATGTATTCATACACTCGTAGGAAAGGCAACCAGAACGATCCGGTTTCTTGTGTAGATCAGATCCATTCCATAAACGTGTTTCCGCTGCATATAAACTGTAAGTCCGTTTATTTATTCTGTTTATGGTAATTTATACATTTGTTGTATAATAGTTATGCAATCCTGACTTCAATCTCAAATCCCGATTCAGATAGCCCCTTGTTAAGGATCCCCAAAAAATTTCTGATATATATTACTTTATTTTATTTTTTTATTAATTTATTGGTTTTTACCTAATATGTTATAGGTAATTAATAAGCTATTGTTGTTTTTTAAAATACTAATCATCATATACAACTTTGAAGTTTAATTTGCTGAACAATTTTATGTTTCTAGTATTGAAGTGTTGTACTTTTATTTTGCACTATTTGAGTGTTAAAGATTTTTATTTAATTATTTTTGCACCGTTGAAGTTTTGATTGTTGAACACTTTTATTTTAGCTTTGAAATTACACTGTTGAAGTGTTGGACAATTTTAATTTTATTTTGTGAGGATGGGGACAAAAAAAATTTTTCCCCGATTCTTTCATGGAGATGGAAACGGGTAAATTTTTTTTCGTGATTCCTTAATGGGAACGACAATGAGGATTGCATTCCCCATTCCATTAAGCCCCATTTACAATTTTAGTTTTTTTTTTAATCATTTTGAAAGCATGAAGGAGATTATTTATAAAACAATACCGACTTAATGCCTGTGGTTGACACATGAAATACTATTAGTAGATTTGAAATGTGTTAAAAGTAATCATATAGACTTTCTACATTATATGAAACATGTTTCCTATTTTCATAAATTAATTGCACAAACGTGACCCAAAATGTGAAGTTTTGGTTTATGAGATTTTCAAAAACTTAGACGTTTATGAAATGTGGAAAATCTTGGAGGTCAAGGTATCCATGTCATAGGACCATTGATCCAAAAGATTAAGCTGATAGGTAAAATCCAAGAATAGTTTTTAATATTTGTTTGGATTCATCCTTGAAAATCAAATCAAGTGGCAGTGGAAGCCTTTTTCAATTTGTTAGAATTGAGATCTAAAGAGTTTATGTAGATGAAATCAAAATCAATTTAAATAAGAATTAAGAGATTAATTCTCACCTTTTCTGTCTCTTCTAGAGACTACTTAAGAATCAAAAGGAGATCCTCTCCACTCTCACGTACACGAACGACTATCAAACAAACACTCGTGCTAGCGTCGGATCAAGAGAAGCAATGAGAGAGGGAGGGGGGGCCGAAATTTTGATACTCAAATTTAGGTTAAGAATTTCATTTCTTAAGTGAGTATCTATACTCTATAAAACCCTAGGTCAAATGAATTACTTTGGGTTAAAAGTTAATTTCCAATTGATTTAATTTTATATGTATAAATTAAATCACACCATATGATATAATTTATATCATGTCAATTAAATACAGTCGGTCCATTAAAATTAACCCCTATAATTATTGAGACTTAACTTAAGAAATGATATATATAAACCTATGTATATTTAATTTTCATCTAGGAAATTAATTCATAAAATTAATTCATCAAATTAATTCTATGAAATAATAAATTCCTATTAATTAAATTATTTTGATCAATCCAATTGATTTATAATTTAATCAATTACTTTCCCTGCTTGTCAATATACTCTAAGTATAGAAGTGATCTGTTAAGTGTTAGTTCAGATGTTTAATGTGTATGATCCTGTGAGCTCATCTTTATATTGGCAGCGGACCCATGGCCCACAGAATGTAATTGGGTTCTAGCAAACCATTATAGCCCCCAATGAAGACGGACACTGTAATTTAATGGAAGTCATAACACTTGTAGTCTAGCTTATATCTCCTCTGTCATTGATATCAGAGTCCAACACGGGGGCATGATTTCATCACCCTCTTTTGTGCCTGGACTTTTACTTGATGCCGAGTGAACTGATGCTCTCAAATAAGATCCACCTTATTTAGGTGTGGCCATACTCTTATCAGTTCCACTCATCAAGAGGCTGGAGATATCTTTTCAGTGCAACACTGAGTGTAGGGTTGTCAATCGGGTGGCGGGGGCCCTCCCGGATGGGGACGAGGAATCCCCGATTAAGATCCCCGCGGGCGGGGATGGGGACGAATTTGCCCCTGTTTCTTAATTGGGGACAGGGATGGTAATAGCTCTACCTGCCCCGTTGGCCCCCGTCCCCATCCTCTTTTAAAACCCACGGGGATCCCTGATAAATTCCCCGGTTAAATACCTAAATCCTCGATAATTCCCCATTTATATTTCTTTATTATTAATATTATTACATTACATTATTATTATTTATTATTTATAATTTCATAAACTAAAGTAAAGAAGAAAACTAATCTCTCTCATGAATAATTATTAATTATATGTTAGTGTATTTGAGAACTGAATTTTGAAAATTTTATGTCTATAGTTTAATGCATATTTGGATAAGTTAGAGGGTGAAAATTAAAATTTTATAGGGTTTTTTTATAAAATTGAAAATTAGTTTAACAGAGATTAAAAATGGGGAATGGGAAAGAAATTTGTCCTCGATTAATAAACGGGGCGGGGATGGGGATCCGTGAATAGTCTGGGGATGGGGATGGGAAGTGCAATCCCCACCCCGTTTACAACCTTAACTGAGTGACATAGCCCTTCTCCACATTCATGGTCTTGCCATGCTCACTGACACACCCAACTGTACCCATATTTGGTGCCCTGTTACAAGCTTGTTAGGCGTACGTCAAAGTATGAGAGGTCACATGCAATTCAAAATGTCGAAAGATCTATTATAAGTACTACACGAGAATCACTTGTGAAACTGTACCTTGTGATTTCTCGTTAGTGGGTCTATTCAGTACCGTGTCCTATTACATGTATCCATGTGCTTGATTGACAACCCATGTACTATGGCAGTAAGACACCACCATACAATCAAGGTAATGCTAGTCTGTTGTTCCTATTGGGAATCGTCACGGGAAAAATTAAATATAAGGCGGAATGCCGATTAAAATTTTCCTCGATTCCATAGCCCAAGCTTTATGTAGATTAATAGAATGAAACCAAGAACGGAAAGAATATTGAAGACATCCTTTTATACTCCTTAGTAATATCCTTAGTATACTAGGTTTCTAATTCCTTTTATACTCCTTAGTGTACTAGGATTAAATTAAACTATAGATTATTTAATTTAATTTAATTGATTTACCTTGTATCATTAGGGTTAAATAAAACCATATTATAAAATTCTAATTGATACAATTAAATATAATTTTATCAAAAATAACCCAAAGTTAAATTAAAATCAGCCTTTATAAATTCAACCTTTGTATTTTATTTCCACCAAGGAAATATTATTTTATTTAATTAATTATTTACTAAATGTAATCAATTAATCAAATAAAATTAATTTCTCCCTTATAACTGAATTAATTATGACATAACCTAATGTCAATAACTCAATTAATTTGGTTCCAGTGCGCCTAAACCCCACAGATTGTAAGTGGGTTCTAGCAAACTGTTACAGACCCCCAATTACGACGGAGACTTGCAGTCTAAAGTGAAACATAATCCGGTAGTGATCTTGTACATCCCTTGCCAACTGACATCAATATATAAGCAAGAGATATGGCCCTGTCATCCTCTTATATGCTTATTTATTTCTTTGTGCCGAGTGGACTGAACCTAACGAATAAGTATCCCAACTTATTCGGGTATGGCCATATGCTTGTTAGTCCCACTCATCAAGTGGCCAATGATATCATCTCAGGGGATGCTAAGTTGCAATTCCGTCAACTCCATTATCAACATCAACATATTCACTAGCCCACCCAACATACCCATACTTGGCACCCTGTTACGGCCTCGTTAGGCGTATGTCAAAGTGTATGAGATCCTATGTTATGTTACAGCGAACATCGGGTCAAAGGATAATAGCAAGACCTACCAGAGAAACACCTATGATGATTGAACCATATGGTGTTCCCGTGGCGGATCGATCTAGTACCCTGCAACCCAACATGTACCTATATCATTAACTGATATTCCATGTCTAATGGCTGGTGAGATGCCACCATCCAGTCAAGGATATGCTAGTCTTTGGTTCTATTCATTCCCATGATTAGAACAAACTAAGGATATCTTTATAACTAGAACTTTAAGTCTACTAAAAGGTCTCATAATCCAATGACCTACATTAGTTTACTTTAGTATGGTTATAATCATTGGATACTCTATTTATAAATAGCACAAGATATGAATAAATAGATTCATGCTTTAATTTCAATATAAAATGTATAATACAAAATATCCAAATATAAATTATAATACAATACAAGAGCCAATGCCATTTAGACTAGGGCACACCAGCAGTTCCATTCATTCCTATGATTAGATAGGCTAGGGATGGCTTCATGGTTATATTGTTTCCCTATTCATTGTCTTATTGCCAAGTGCATAACACTTGACAACATGAATATTGATATGACCATTGGATACTTTATTTGCATTCATTGAATAGGAAATGAATTAAATAAATTATGCCTTTATTTAATGACACATAGATGTATAATACATCAATCAATAAAATATCCAATAATGTATGATACATAACAAGGACCAATGCCTTGGATTAGGGCATATCCCAACAATCTCCCACTTGCACTAGTTCCAACCAGGCATGGGCCTAATCCCTTTAGATCTAGTATGACTCTCGTGCTATGGCTGTGCTAGCGCCTTAGTCAAAGGATCTACGACATTGTCCTCGGTGTCTACTCTATGTAACAAAGTGTCACCTCTCTCCACAATCTCTCATATATGGTGAAACTTCTTGAGCATATGCTTTATGTTCATGTGTGACCGAGGCTCCTTAGCTTGTGCAACAGCCCCATTGTTGTCACAGAATATCAAATGGATCCTGGATAGTTGGAACTACTCCAAGTTTAGTGATAAACTTCCTCATCCACACTGCTTTCTTTTCTGCATCACACACAGCAATGTACTTAGCTTCTAGTGTAGAATTGGCAATAGTGGGTTGCTTTGAGCTTTTCTAGTTGATAGCACCAATATTAAGCAAAAATATGACCCAAACTGTGACTGGTACTCATCTTGGTCGGTCTAGAAGCTTGCATTAGTGTAACTTGTCATTGAGAGCTCTTCCTAACCATCGTACACTAAGAAGCTATCCTTTATCCCGTTAAGGTATTTCAGGTTTGCTTTGATGGCCTTCCAGTAATCCTCCCCAGGATCCTGTTTGTGAGCACGGATTTTCCCGACCTCTGTGATGAAAATCCTATGTTACCTGTTAGACAAATGAATGTGAGTCGGATTTGAGAATGAGCAGGATGTTGCCTGGAATGTCTCAAACACTTGAAAACTGAATAGTTTTTGATCCGAAAACCCTAGAAAGGTCCTTCGAGTGATTAGAGAGCTTAGATGTGAGTGTGGGATTTAGGAAAAGCCTTGTTAGCCCTGTTTAGAGTCATACGGCTGTAACATTACAACCGCGCAGCTCTAACGAGTGATCAGGTTACTTCCTAAATAACCAGTATTAGTCTTTGAAAGCAAGGTGGATTCCTAAGTTAGGGAAATTCAACCGAGATTCTCTAGGTTTTAAGTGGCAGAAACAAAAAGAAGAAAAGGAGTAACATTAAACATAATAGAAACACAAAAAATGTAATACAGAGAGCAAAAAACAAAAGAGAAAAGAGAACAACATAGAGAATTCTAGCAGAAAAGCAGAGAAACTAAAAAAGAAGGAAAAGGAGAGAAAAAGGGAGAAAGCCAAGAGAAAAAGATAGCGACAGAGAGAATACAGACTAGAAAAACATAGGGTGAGAGTTTCCAGTCACACTTTCACTTTTTCAGGTCGTCTTTCGGTTCGTTCGGATTGATTCGGGACATGTATTCGAGGATTTTGGGATGTTCGTGAGATTTTAAGTGGATTCCGACATCCAAATCCAATTCTGATCATTAAACACACTGGAACATCAAAAGGGTAAGCTCTGAGAGGCCTTAAACTTGTATTTAATTGCTTTTGTCGTGTGTTTTCTTGTTTTATGAAGCTTCCAGAAACTATCTGTTTGATTACAGATGTGCAGCTCTAATTAGATTCGAGCGGCTGCAATGCCTTAGAACAGAACCGAGCGGCTATACCACTCTAGTCGCACGGCTATGTTCTTCTGGGCAGAAACCTGAAGTGCCCTAAATCAACTGAATCCAGTTAGTTTTCCTATTCTAATCGTTCTGTTATGAACTATTTCGGTCCAATCACATCCATTACATTCAGAATTATGGTTTTCAGATTTCCTAGAACATTGATGTGAGATTTGGGTTTCGTTGATTTTGGTTTTTGGAATCTGGGGTTGTTCGATCCAAATAGGATCCACTGTCCAGCTTTAGCGGACCCTCAGATTCCACAAAATTCTTAGAAATCATTGAAACAAGTTCAAATAGTATTTACAAAAGCAAAGAAAACCGATTTTGAGTTCTAGACACTACAGTCGCATGGTTGTAGTGGCTATAGCTGCATGGCTATAGTTACCAGATAAAGGCAGAATCTCGGGACAACTCCTACAGATGTCGTCGTGTGATGCTGTCTTCAAAATCAAACTGTTTTTGATGTGTTTACTGCTTTAGGCCTTAGATGGATGTTTGAGGTAGGAACTCCCCCATAAACGGAACCCTGAGTTCCGAGATATTTGACTCACTAAAAAGAAGTAATTTTGCATGTAATCAAGCCAAATGGTTTTCCAAAACTGTTTTCAAGCACAAAAATCTACAGGGCGTTTCTAAAATTGTTTTCCAGGTCTAATCGAGTAAGTTGCCCGGACTTCTCAGTTACCCCCCCAGATGCATGCTCCCACTTCTTAAGATTCCCCATTCTGTCCTGTTGTGAGTCCTATGTGTGTTTATGATACGATTGTGCTAACCATTTGTTTTGTAGCTTTGATTTTTCTTTTCATTAGTTTGGATGTATTTGATAGATTATTCGTGTATCCTAGGCGATTGTATTTTTTAGATATTCGTGTATAGTAAGAGATTGTATTGGTGAGGATGAGAGTTTTTATCTTTTTTGGGTTGTAATGAGTGGCCTCTATCTTTTTGTTTGGTTTGGATGTATGGTTTACTTTTCAGCACTTTATTTTTATGCTATTTATTTATGTCATCTGAATGAACATGGGCTAACAACAAAAGAAAAAATGGGTAGAGAATAAAAGTGAGTAGAGTATTGTAAGATGGACTTATAAATGAAAGCAAGCTTAAGGTTGAATAGGTAAGTTGCCCGAACCCTAAATCTCTGGATTAGGTAGGACAGTCTACACTTGGTAGGGAGTTGTACTGGAATTTCCCGGATTAGCTGATTTGTGTGGCGACTTTGTCACTAATCCTGAAATTTAGGTTTTGAGATCTTTAAGTAATAAAATGAGATTTTCTAAAATGTAAAACCAGTTTTCCCAAAACTCACATTCAAAGAAAAGGTTTTCTACAAAAGGATTTCCAAACAAATCAATGGTTTTCCTAAGCAAGATACAAACCTTTTTTTAAAACAAACTCCAAACATTTAGTTCTCTTTTTCCCCGGTTCGCTTCGCCGCGTTCCTCTCGCTAAAATGTTGTCCACTCATAGAGGCCACTCTGTTGGGGATGAAATGTTTCTTTTTTTATAAAAAACTTAAGGAACTTAGGAAACTACTGAAATATAACCTCGCTTGCAGTCATTCACTAGTTTATAGTACCATATTTTACTCACAATTGCACAACATGACATTTTCTTCTCCTCAACCCCTCAAACTCACTGATCAGCTCGGTTTATTCCAGAAGGTGACCTACCTTTTCCGGCGGGATTGGAGGCACCCGAAGGGGTAAACCACTCACAGCATCGCATGAACCTCTCATGTTCTATATGGAGGAGTGTATATTCACTATGGGAACCTGTACGACCCTTAGTTTGACTTTGGCCCATATGTAATGACCTAATAACTTCCCCTTAGGATTACCAAAACATAAAACATGAAATTAGACATTGAGAGTGCGCCTTTGGTATCCCCGGTTGGTACCAAAGAGACCCAACACCTAGGAAGAATGTGTGCCAATTGAAAGGAGGAATAAGGTTGGAAGTGTGAGCATATTGTTGCGTGTGCTAACGTTTGTTCTGTGATGGTTTATTTGACCTTTTTATGAAACATCAAGCATGCATAATCATTCGTATGCCATTCTAACCACATCTTCGTGTAGCCATTTTCAAGACATGAACATATGTGTGACATTGATGCTAACCACATCTTCGTGCAGCCATGACATTTTATTTGTGTGCCATATACATTTGCATCTCGTGTGTTGACATTTCCATAAAGCATACACGACATCATCCCGTATGTCATGCATCCTCCCATGTCTTCATGCAGCCACTTACATTTCATATGACATGAACATTTATATCATCTCATTCCATTTAATACAAGATGTTCTGAGAATGCCCATCATGGTCATTTCATTTCATATCGGGGTATCCTAAAGCTACCCGTGTTCTGCCCATGCACTGGATTGCACTTGGCCATTCCACTATATCATGTCATTCATTAAAGGACCACGACGGTCTTAGGTCTATATCCGTGTGGCGGGTCACACGATAACATTACATGACATCATGCCTATTCATCATTGGTGTCACGGTGATGTCAGAGTCTTGTTTGTATGTTGCGATCCACATTGGATTGTTCCATCACATTTGTTGAGTTATGTTTTGAAGATCATAATAATTAACATTTTAATATAATGAGCTTTATAAGTGAAAATGCTTTTATATATTGTAAAAGCTCTTTATAGCATTTAAAATGCTTGGTTTATGAGTTGAGAATCAACTCTCTTAGGCATTCAATATTAATGACATAAGTACCACATACACACACACACACACACACACACACACACACATATAAGAGCTTATGAGATAAAAGATTTGGTAATCCATATTTGCTCAACCCATAAATGGCTTAAGACTTGAAAGTTTTTATATTTCGACCCTACATATATATATGCTAAAAGTTGACCTAATGTTAGCTTATGACTTGAAAGATTCAAAGATCTCTTTGGCATATATATATACCTACAATGTTGACCCCATATTTGATTATAAGGTAAAATAGTTTTGAGATCATACACATATGTTGACCTTATATTTGACCATAGGATGAAATACTTTTGAGAACTATTTCGGCAACTTATGTACACATATATTGATCTCATGTTTGATTATGGGGTGAATTGTTTTTAAGATCATTTCATTTATTGATCTCATGTTTGCTTATGAGGTGATACACTTAAAGAACAATTCAGCCACAATGTGAACTCATGTGACGAAAAATATTTGAGATATCTTTAAGTACCACATGTGACATTATAACCTAAGTTTGTGACCTTAGCTATGTAAGTCTTCATCCTTAAGATCA
The DNA here is from genome assembly GCA_039660915.1 of Euphorbia tirucalli. NCBI lineage: Eukaryota > Viridiplantae > Streptophyta > Magnoliopsida > Malpighiales > Euphorbiaceae > Euphorbia > Euphorbia tirucalli. Next base: position 49,835,274 of record CM077637.1, on the reverse strand, counting down.
CATGTGTGAAAACCATATCTTAAAAGATCAACCTATATCTTTAAGCTATGGTTTTGAAACTAAGGTTACATTTGCTTCTCACTTTTCAAAATTTGTCACATGTCTTTTATAAGAAAGGAACTCACTTATACTTTGCTTTATGGCCTTATTAAGATATGTATCAAAGTACAAACGACCATAAAATCTTGTGATATCAACAACTATATTCCATGCTTATGCTTATCACTTGAACTCATTCTTCTTCATGAAATGAAACAAACGGCCATACGACTTGGAGACAATGGTCATCTCTTGTATCTAACGGCTACAATCTTCATTGGTGTATAAAAAGGAAGAAGAAGAAGAAGATTTGAAGGTGTGGAAGACAATTCAAGATACATTCATACTTATGGTCTTCCATATTCCCAAAAGAGTTCAAAGAGAGAAAGAAGAAATATTGTTTCATTCACATATTCACATATTTGGGAAGTGTATTTTCACACAAGGTTGTGTGAAGGTGGTTTTGCTTTGTTGGTGGTTAATCAACAAAGGTTGTAAAAGTTTGGTTCTTAAGCTTCGAAAAAGCATCAATAGAGTTTGTTACTTAAGCTCCAAAAAGTAATGGTATAGGTTTGATACTGAGCCTGTAAAAGTATTGAGTTTGTTACTTGAACTCAGAAAAAGTAACATAGGCTTGTTCCCTGCCCGTAAAGGAAACGTTAATAAAAATCTCAAGCGGTTGGCTTAGGGACTGGATGTAGACCGTTGGGCCGAACCAGGATAAAATTCTGTGTCTACAATTTTCTATCCCTACTCTTTTATTATTATATGCAATTTAATTTCTTGCGATTTAAATTTATTGTTTTAGTACTTAAAGTTATTTTTACCAAGGCAATTTTGTATTCACAAGTTTTATTATAGTTTTAATTCCACATTTTTAATTAAACTTGTTTTTGAAAAAGATGTGTTTTTATAAAAAGTTTTTTTTAGGAGAGTGTGCAAATTTTTATTTGCCCTATAGTACTATTCACCCCTCCTTTAGTACTATAACTAGTCATTTGGGACCATTAACATTGATGAATCATTTGAGGTACTCCATGAGCACTGGATTACTACATGTATAAGGGCATTTCATGACATTAACAAATCATACAAGGCATTCCACGAATGCCAAACCCCTATTTGTGTCTCGGGTTACACGTGACTTGTTTGTAACATCATTTCATGTTGGATGCCCTAAAAGCATCGAAACTCTGTCTATGGGATGGCCCCCATGTGACCATTTCATATCACTTCATTGAGCTACAAAGCATTGAATCTCTATCTGTGTGTCGGTACACATGTGGCCATTCCATGACATTCACTAAGTGCCTAGAAAGCGCTGAAACTCTGTCTGTGTGATGGCTCACATGCAACCTTCTTGCATTGTCTTTCACATGTCAATGGGTATTCTTAGAATGTCTAAGGTGAAAAGAATGGAAACATAAAGATCATCCTCATTATCATTCCCATTCATGAGACATCATTCAACCATGATCATTTCACGACCATACCATACATGTCACTTAGTGCGTCGTGTCTAGAATCATGACATCCATTCACCGTTCTAACCCTATGTTGGACGTGTAGTTTGGAGTCGAACTATGAAGTGACTAGTATGTGTTGAATCAGAGTCCAATCAGTCAGTTCAGCTAGTTCAACCAGAATCAGTCACTGTGGAAGAGATTCCGACCAGGAATTTGGGGTTCGGTTACCTTTTTTGCCAGTTGAAAGTTAATTATGCTAGAGGAAGTGAATAGAACAGACCTGGCTCAAGACGAATCTGGTGGGGGGATGCCTTTTGTCATGAATGCCTCTATGGATGCCCTATTAAACTCGGACCGATTCAAGGCTACCTTGAGAGAACAGATGCAAGCTTTGATGACCACCAATGAGGGTCAGGCCATTCAACCGGTTTAGGCTCTAGTCAAGAATGAGGGGAATGTTGTTCAGGGGGTCCCTGGTTCGGGAAGAAGCATTCCCGATAGAAGTAGAATGGTTGTTCCTCATCAGGAAATTAATCGCTAGTCCGAATAAGATGAAGCTTTTGTGAGGGCGAGGGAGGCCTTGATTGAGACGGCTGCTGAAAAGTGTCTCAACTAGAAGTTCTCTGTTCTTAAAGCTCTACTACCGAGTTTGAAGGAGATGTCGCATCATAATCCCATTAAGTGTGCAGACCCAGCTACTCTGATGGCAGAAGGGGGAGAACCGTTGCCAGTAGGCTTTCAGATGCCATACTTACCCCCATACACTGGAGAAGGCCCACTAGAGGCTTACTTGGACAGTTATGTAAGTATTATGTCCAGTCTGGGAATTGGGAAGAATCACCTACTGAACCTATTCCCAACTACTCTAAGGGATGTTGCCGCTAAGTGGTACCTGAAAATGCCGATTCATACCCACTCCATATGGGAAGAGTTATCCGAGGCATTTGTGTAGCAGTATGCTTATAACACCTAAGTGGAAACTACTTTGGAGGATTTGGAAAGGATCCGCCAGAAGTCGAATGAATCCTTATTTCGTCTTACTATAAAAGATGGATGGATGTTTAACTGCTGGTAGACGGGGCTCCAAAGTTGGAATCTCTGGTTGGAAGCTGGTGGAAGGGGCTCCAAAGATGGAATCTCTTGTTGAGTTTGCCAAGCATATCGAAAGGTGCAAAGAGGAAGATCAATTGAACAAATAGAGCTTGGGCACTTATCAAGGCAGTCGAGGGTACACACAAGGTTATAATGCTGGTAGCTCCACAACCACACCGGCTGGGTCTAGTTCAAAACCGACTTAGATTGCATTATTAGTTCGGGTGATAGAAGTAGGTGTGGCTATCGTAGCTCAATGCAGACAATCACTTCCCCCTCAGAGGCTCACTAACCCGTGGGTAGAGCCTTTGCCTCACATCTTTGCCAAGTGTAGGAAAGTTGGTTTACTTTAGAATTTGAAGCCATATGTTCCTCTGTCCGAGTCAGAAAAAGACAACTTCTGTGCCTATCATGTGATGGCAGGTCATCGCATTAATGATTACACTCAACTGATAAAGGCCATTCAATAGTTGGTTACTGATAAGAAGATTGTGGAACCACCTTTGAAGCCAAGTGTTCAGAGTAAACCCTTGCCCAACTTTGGCTAATCCGGGTGTGTAAGTTGTTGAATTTGATGATGCTGTAACTAGAGAAGACCCTCCGCATGTGGAGGATGATAATTATTTTGATGTATTTGTTTCTTCTCTTTTATGATGTGAACAATTCAGCCTATAAGGCATTTAATGCACTGAAATTTGACTTCGATTACTTGTGTGATGTTTTTTAGGATGGAACTGTGCATGCATACAAACATTCATTTAATGTTTTTAGCATACATGATGCATCATTGCATGAAATGAATCTAGGGACAGAGGATGACCAAAAAATGGTATCCGTCTCGAAAGACCTCACGCTTGATAAGAGAAGAGAAATTGTAAAAGTAATGCAAAAACACATGAAAGCCCTCACATGGTCCTACGATGATATGCCTGGGGTTGACAGGGAGATTGCAGAATAACAAATTATAATGGATCCAAAGATGAAGCCCGTCAAGCAGAAGCTCCATAAACCCAGACCAGAAAAGGGGTTATCGCAGCATGGAGGACTGATATTATCGGTGAGATAAGGCCTCCTGCATCAAACGGACATTGATTCATAGTCCTAGCCATCATCTACCTCTCAAAATGGGTAGAAGCGGAATCATTTATGAAAAAAAAGGAAGAAGAATGGATGTGGATGAAAATGAATCCGTCATAAAAAACAACCGCTTAAGGCCAGGGTTTTGGTACTTAAGCTGATGAAGCAGACCAATACAGGCGTACGGGGAAAGTTCAAGCTGAATTGGGAAGGTCCGTATGTCATCAAGAAAGTGCTTTCAAAAGGCACTGTGAGGATCATGGATATGGGCAGAAACGAATTCATCAATCCCATCAATCAAGACAAGCTCAGGCGATACTACATTGTAAAAAAAAAAATTCGACGGATTGAAAACCGAAAAAGGCAATCCATGCAAAAGTTAGGATAGTCCGATGGATCGGAAACCAAAAAGGCGGTCCATGCAAAAGTTAGGACAGTGAGGTGAGCACCATCAGTAGGAAAATCTGCAAAGACCGGCTGGTGGCAGTTGTGGATTTGGTCGAGACGGATACCATCACTGATTCTGTCCTTAGCTTTATTTCATCTTTGATGTGAATTGTGCTAAGACATTATTAATGAATGAATGAAGGAATGCTTGACTCTGTCTTTTTAAATGTCCCGAGTCTACTCGAAGTTGAGTTCGTATCATGCATATATGGTAGTATGTATTTTCTGTCTCCATGCATCTCACTCAAAAAAAAAAAAAAAAAATAACAATAATAAAAAATGTCCAATAGATTGAAAACTTGAAAAGGCGATGTATGTAAAAGTCAGGACATAAATAAAAGTTTGCTGAGTTGAAAACCCAAGAGGGTGGTTCAGGAAAAAATTAAGACAGTCCGATAGGCCGAAAACCCAAAAGGTAAGGACATATAAAAAGAAAAAAAAGAAGAAGAAAGCCAATCAGCAGCAGTCCTAGATGATACAGATAAGTTACAAACCAAGATATCTCAAAGTTTTTGCCCCACGCTCACGTTTCATAGGGTAGGTCACTAAGTCAGCCAACTAAGCTCTGTAACGGCCATCCGTCTCCACTGGAGCTATGCTATCATATCTCAGTATTTCAGAGTGAATAGGGATCATCCACTATTGCTGCATATGTTTGGGCCACCACGGCATGAACTCTCCACACTCGGTCATGCACAGGGAATAGGGCACCCCCTGTACCTGCCCACCCTGTCTGCATAATCGTGCAGGAGAGTAGAATGTCACCTTGGTCAACCCGAGCAGCTGCACACCTTCTGCCTAAGTCTTGATGGTCACATGTGAAATGTCCCACCAGCGGCAGACCCAACGGATGGATGCATTTGTCCTCTCCCTCAACAAAGTAGACCACTCTGTTGGATATGCCCTAGTCCCGAGGCATTGGTCCTTGAATATGTATTGTAAATCTATTGGATTTATGTATTATACATTTTGTGTCATTAAATGAAGGCATTAATTCATTTATTATATTTATCTTGTGTAATATATTAAATGAAGTATCCAATGGACATATCCATATCCATGATGACCAGTGTCATGCACTTGGCAGTAAGACCATGGATAGGGCAAACGATATGACCATAAATAGATCCGTAGTCTGTTCCAGTCATGGGAATGAATGGAACAAGAGACTATCATTAACCTGGTTGTATGGCGGTGTCTTACCGGTCATTGGACATGGAATGTCAACCAAGTTAATGGGTACATGCATAAGGGGCATGGTACTGGATAGATCCACTAAACGAGAAATCCACATGGTAAAGTATCACAAGTGATTCTCGTGTAGTACTTGTATGGATCCTTTGACCTGACCATATGATGGTGTTGCATGTGAGGTTGCATACTTAGGGGTACGCCTAAAGGGCCTGTAATAGGGTGCCAAGTATGGGTACTTTCGAGTATGCCACTTAGCATGGTAATGCTATGGATATGCAGAAGGGATTTGTCACTCAGTAGTCCACTGGGAAGATATCACCGGCCTTTTGATGAATGCGACTGATAAGAGTGTGGCCACACCCAAACGAGTGGGAACTTGTTTGTGAGCTTCAGTGCATTCGGGATCAAGCTAATGTCCAGACACAAAAGAGGGTGATCAATCCATGCCTCCGTGTTGGACACAGATATCAATGTCATGGGATGTAAAAGTTTAAACTACAGGGTTACGATTACAGTCAGACTGCTATCTCCGTCTTAATTGGGGGCTGCAGTGGCTTGCTAGAGCCCGCCTACAGTCTGTGGGCCATAGGCCCACTGCCAATATAAAGACGGGCTCACAGGATCGTACACATAGAATGTCTGAGTTCGAACTAGTCGGATCACCTGTATACTAGGAGTATACTAATTGAAGAGATAAATATTAATCAATTGAATTAAAGATCAATTGGATTGGTCAATATAATTTAATTGACATATATTTATATTTATTGGGTTGGACAAAGTTGATTTGAATAAATTAACTCGTGAATAAATTTCCTGGTGGAAATTTAATACACATATAGGTTTTTATGTATTTGTTTCTAATCAAATCATAAATTAATTTATTGGGTTAATTCCAAATGGCAAATCTATTTAATTTAAATGACATGTATCTTATATAATATGGTATTATGTAAATAAATGCATAGAAATTAAATTAGAATTGATTAGGAATTAAACCTTATTAATTAATTAGGATTTATGGAATTATGGCATTAATTCCATTTATAGAAATAAAGTAAATCACCCAAATAAATATAGGCCATGATTTAAAAGCTAAATGGGGAATTTACTTAATGGGAAATTTCGACCATTATGTTTTTATAGGGCTGAAATTTTCGGCCAAGGTATGGATTCTTCTCTCTTCTTTTTGATCCGCCGCTAGCACGGGTTGGACTCGATAGGCATTCATGTATGTGAGAGTGGAGGGAATCTCCTTTGATTTCTGCAGCCATCTCTGAAAGAGATATTCCGGGTAAGAGAATTATCTCTTTCTTTTAAATTTTTGTTTTCACAATTTCCATTTCAATTGCTCCTGGGCACGGATTTGAGGAAATCATCGCGTTCTTTCGCTTTTATCGGGTGATTTCCGATGAAAAATCCCAACAGTGGTATCAGAGTGGGCTTTTGATCCATGGAAATTGTTTAATTGGTTGAATCCCACGTTTAAAATTAGAGATTTTTATTGGGGTTCTTGGTTTGGATTTAAGATTTTTCCCATTTGATTTTCATACAATTGAAATTGAATATGCATATTGGTTTGTGTTTGTTTAATTTAATTGTATGTTTTTGGAATTCTTGGTGGATTTCATGTTGATGGATGCTTCGATTTTTTTTAATATATTTTTCTGTTTTAAAAAAAAAATCTGGCTGTTCCGGGGTGCGAGGCTACCAGTGGAGGAAACGCCGCCGGCAGCCGACGCACGTGGCGGGAGCAGCGGCGGCAGGCGCTACCTGCTGCTGTGCCAGCAGCGGCAGCCACTGCCGAAGCAGCAGGCTGTTGCTGGGCGGCAGTGGCGGGCAGCCGCTAGGCTGTTGCGCCACTGCTGCCCCTAGCAGCGGCTGCTGCTGCTAGGGCAACTTGGTTGCCCTAGCCACAGTGGGCCAGGCCCAGTGTTTTTGGATTTGGCAGGTTTTTGGGCCCGAGGCCCAGTTTTGAAATTTTGATGGGTTTTAAAATTCGTGTGTTTAAATTTATGTAATTTAAATGCGTGTGGTTTCTTGAATGAAATTTTATTTTATTCATGTGATATTAATTTTGGAAATTAATATGGTTTTTTGAAATTGGTTCGGGGTAATTTTGGCATAATTACTTGGACGGCTGAATTGGACCCATGGTTTCCCAATTCCAGTGGGAGCAGTTGGATTGCCTGGGCTGGAGGCCCAAAGCCCGTTAAGGGTTAGAACCATGGGCGGCCAAGATTGGCGATTTCTATATAATGGCTTGGACATGATTGAAATGGGCTTAAATCATGCATTATAACATGCTTATGAATTATATGTATTAGATGCATATGGGTGATTAAATATTTTGTATGATTGGATGCTATTGGGCCTTATTCAAGATGGGTTGTATTTTCTTTTTTGGGTAAATACGGCCTGTGTGTTGTTTTCTTTTTGTTTTTTTTAATGTAATTTTATTTTATGCAGTTATTATAAAATTTGTAAAAGAAGAAGCCCGTGGAGTGGTGAGCCTAAGTGAAGGTGCAAGCCCAGAAGGAAGAAGACAACATCTAGTATAGGTTTACTAGAATAATATTAGGATGTAATATAGGCCCATAGCAGTGCATTTTACTTATTTATTTAATTATGCTTTTTATTGATATGCATGTATGAATGTATGATCCAACCGCATTTCACCCGCCTTATATATGGAAGCCGTTATTAATTGAATCTAATAACCAAATGAAATTACTAAGTCGCTTAAAAGTGCTTTCCTCATTCAAAACCGACTCAAAGTGGGAATAGGCCAGTTGTAGACCATGCCCTCGCAGGATACACTGGAGTATTGTCACTTTGTATCGGGTTAGGGTATGGGATACTCTAACACTTGAATGGAAGTTTTGACTTAGCATGGGTAGTAGGATTCTCCTAGCCCTAAGCACAGATGGGTAAATGCCAACAAGCCCATCAAACCGAGAGTCCCTAGGCTGTGATTGGACAGTGTTCCTACCTAAATAGTTAGGGTATAGTTGTACCAGGCCCTCGTCTGGCTATCTTAATGAAATATGGATCTCGGCCCATGAGCCCAACAACTCGGTTTAATTAATAACTTGATTCATTATTAATTTCATGTGGGAATAACGCTCTAAATGTTTTTCTGTGTAGAAACTCTAAATGGCAAACAACAATACTTTATCACTGCGATCAATCCTTGAAAGGGACAAGCTTTCCGGTCCTAACTTTTTGGACTGGTGTAGGAACTTGAGAATAGTTCTAAGATAGGAGTCCAAAGAGTATGTGCTGGAGAGGCCTGTACCGGCTGTGCCTCAAGGACGTAATCCACCGGCTGCCCAGTTAGAGGAATATGAGGTGCATGTCAAGGATAATAGGGATGTGACATGCCTAATGTTGGCCTGTATGGCCCCCGAACTGCAAAAACAGTTTATGGACCATCAAGCCTTTGCTATGATAACAACTCTAAATGAGATGTTTCAGGAGCAAGCTCGTCAGGAAAGGTACCTGACCAACAAGGCATTCCACTCCTGTAAGATGGGGGCTGGGACATCTGTGAGCGTACACGTGCTCAAGATGAAGGGTTATTTGGACACTTTAGCCCGTCTCGGATCGCCCATCTCTCAGGAGTTAGCGGTGGACACAATCCTAGCATCCTTGCCGGATTCTTATGATCAGTTCATCCTGAACTACAACATGCAAGGGATGAACCGCACTGTTAGTGAGCTGCATGGGATGCTTAAGCTTACTGAGCAGTAGATCAAAAAGACTCCGCCGGTGCTGCTGGTCAACAAGGGGAACCCTATTGGGATTTTTCACCGGAAATCACCCGATAAAAGCGGAAGAACGCGATGATTTCCTCAAATCCAGTCCCAGGAGCAATTGAAGTGGAAATTGTAAAACTTAAAATTGAAATAGAAAGAGATTAAATTCTTACCCGAAATATCTCTTTCAAGAGATGGATGAAGACTGCAGAAATCAAATTAGATTCCCTCCTCATTCTCGTACACGAACTCCTAACGAACACAACCCGTGCTAGCGTAGGAAAAACGAGCAATGGTGAGAGAGGGGGCTGGAGAATTCGGCAATGGTGTGGCTTCCTTCCTTTGGCCGAAATCTCCTAGGTTAAAACCTAGGTTGGCTGAATTCCTTTAGGGGAATTCAGGCCCAGCTTAGCTCCTTCCATTCTGTGCGGGCTTCCATCTTTTAATTTAGGCCCAATCTAATTTTAATTATTCTGGTTTAAATCAATTTCAAGCCCAATTTTAATATACCCATGTATTTAATATATTACACCAAGTAATATATTATTTACATTTAAATTAAAATTAGTTTGACCAATTAATTTAATCCATCAAATTAAAATTAAATCTTCACAAAACAAAATCATATGTAAACCTATACATATGAATATTTCCACCTAGGAAATAATCTCATAATTAATCCAATTAATTATGAAGAGTCAATTGAATATATTAATTTTATTATTAGGATCAATTCAATTGATCTTTATAATATGATTGATATATATATACCTCTCTCTCCATAGTGTATACTCCAAGTATACATGTGATTCCTTAAGTCTGTGTTCAGTCGCACAGTGTGTACGATCCCGTGGGCCCATCTTTATGTTGGCAGTGGGCCTATGGCCTACAGACTGCAGTTGGGCTCTAGCAAGCCACTGCAGCCCCCAATTAAGATGGAGATGGCAGTCTAACTGTTATCATAACCCTATAGTTTAAACTTGTATATCCCATGTCATTGATATCGGTGTCCAACACAGAGGCATGGATTGATCACCCTGTTTTGTGTCCGGACATTAACTTGATCCCAAATGCACTGAAGCTCACAAATAAGTTCCCACTTGTCTGGGTGTGGCCACACTCTTATCAGTTGCATTCATCAAGAGGCCGGTGATATCTTCCCAGTGGACTGCTGAGTGACAAATCCCTTCTGCATATCTATAGTATTACCATGCTAAGTGACATACCCGAAAGTACCCATACTTGGCACCCTATTACAGGCCCTTTAGACGTACCCCTAAGTATGCGACCTCACATGTAACACCATCATATGGTCAGGTCAAAGGATCTATACAAGTACTACATAAGAATCACTTGTGATATTATACCATGTGGATTTCTCGTTTAGTGGATCTATCCAGTACCATGCCCCTTATGCATGTACCCATTAACTTGGTTGACATACCATGTCCAATGACCGATAAGACACCGCCATACAACCAGGTTAATGATAGTCTATTGTTCCATTCATTCCCATGACTGGAACAGACTACGGATCTATTCATGGTCATATCGTTTACCCTATCCATGGTCTTACTGCCAAGTGCATGACACTGGTCATCATGGATATGGATATGTCTATTGGATACTTCATTTAATATATTGCACAAGATAAATATAATAAATGAATTGATGCCTTTATTAATAACACCAATATGTATAATACATAAATCCAATTAATGTATGATACAAATGCAAGGACCAATGCCTCGGGACTAGGGCATTTCCAATAAACCCTCTTGTTGCCAAGGTAAGGCCAAGGAAAAGGCCAAGAAGGCCAAGGCTAAGAAGGCCAAAGCCCAACCCAAGGCCCAGCAGAAGGTAGGTCCTGAAGATGTCTGTTTCGGGTGTAGACAGGCAGGCCATTGGAAGAGATCGTGTCCCAAGATGATGGGAGAGCAAAGAAGGGGCCAAGGTGCATCCTCTTCAGGTATTTATGTTATAGACATTAACCTTACTGTTTCAACATCCTGGGTATTGGATACTGGATGTGGTTCTCATATTTGTAGCAATGTGCAGGAACTTAAGAACAGAAGGTCATTGGGGTCGGGAGAGGTGGACTTGCGGGTCGGAAATGGAGCAAGGGTTGCTGCCATAGAGATCAGCAAATACCACCTTGTGATGCCTAGTGGATTGGTTTTAATTTTAGAACATTGTTATTTTGTACCTGCTATGTGTAGGAATATTATTTCAGTTTCTATATTGGATATTTCTGGATTTTATTTTACTATTTCTAATGGTAGAATTTCCATATCTAGAGAGGGATTATTTTATGGAGATACTCTATTAAATAATGGCCTGTATATCCTGGACTTAAATGAAACCAATCACGTCTATAACATAAACACAAAAAGGGTTAAGCCAAACGAACTTAATCCTGTCTACCTATGGCATTGTCGTCTCGGCCACGTAAACAATAAGCACATAGCTAGGCTTCACAAAGCTGGAGTCTTAGGGTCATTTGACTTGGAGTCAATTGATACATGCGAATAATGTTTACGAGACAAGATGACTAAGGCACCTTTTAGCAAGAAGGCTGAAAGGGCCACTGGCTTATTGGACCTAATACATTCAGATGTATGTGGACCCATGAGCGCAACGACTAGAGGTGGACACCTGTACTTCGTCACGTTCACGGACGATTTCAGCAGATATGGCTATGTCTACCTGATGAAACACAAGTCTGAGACCCTTGATAGGTTCAAGGAATTTAGGAACGAGGTACAGAACCAGCTAGGTAGAAATATCAAAACCCTTCGGTCAGACCAAGGTGGTGAGTATATGAGCCTAGAGTTTGACTCATATTTGAGAGAGCGAATAGTTCCACAGCTCACTCCTCCCGGAACACCACAACGGAATGAGGTGTCCGAACGGAGGAATAAGACCCTGTTGGACATGGTCCGCTTAATGATGAGTCAAGCTTCTCTCCCAATTAGTTTCTGGGGACACGTCCTCGAGACAGCAGCTCTTATCTTAAATAATACTCCGACTAAGGCAGTGGAAAAGACCCCATATTAGATATGGAAGGGCAGGGAGCCTAATGTGTCTTTCCTAAGGATTTGGGGATCCAAAGCACATGTCAAGAAATTGACTAGTGCAAGCTGGAGCCCAAAACCGATAAATGCCTATTTGTGGGCTACCCTAGGGAAACCAAAGGGTATTACTTCTACAACCCCGCCGAGAACAAGGTGTTCGTGGTAAGGAAGGGGGTCTTTCTAGAAAAGGAGTTCCTTTCAAAGAATGACAGTGGGAGCAATGTTGAACTCAGGGAAGTTCAAGGTCCATAAGCTCCTGAAGAGGATAACTCGGAGGCCCAGGTGGAGCTTCCACAGGAGGAAGCACCGACCCAGGCCGCACAAGGACCTAGAAGGTCTGGTAGGGATCGTCAGGAACCGGAGAGGTATGGTTTCCTCATCACCGATGATCAAACTCTTCTCATCTGGGATGAGGAAGAACCCAAAACCTACCAGGAGGCTATAGCAAGCCCGCAGTCTGCGAAGTGTTGCAAAGCCATGGAGGTAGAGATGCAATCTACGTATGATAACCAAGTTTGGAACTTGGTAGATCCACCTCCGGGTGCTAAGGTAATAGGTTGCAAGTGATGCTATAAGCTAAAGGCTGACAATACCTTTAAGGGATGTTTGGTTGCGAAAGGTTTCAGACAAGTCCATGGAATAGACTATGATGAGACTTTCTCACCTGTAGCCATGCTCAAATCCATCAGGATCTTACTAACCATAGCCATATGGTACGGCTATGAAGTCTGGCAAATGGATGTCAAAACTGCTTTCCTTAATGGAAAGCTACTTAAGGATGTGTACATGACACAACCTGAGGGTTTTATCAATCCAGAGTATCCAGGAAGGGTATGCAAGCTTCAAAGGTCCATTTATGGACTGAAGCAAGCATCCTGAAGTTGGAATCTTAGATTCAATAAGGCTATAAAGGAATATGGCTTCATACAGAATCAAGATGAGCCTTATGTGTATAAGAGGACAAGTGGGAGCATTGTCACATGTTTGGTACTTTATGTGGATGACATCCTAATCATTGGAAGCGACATACCTACACTACAAGGGGTAAAGCAGTGACTGAGTAAGTGCTTTGCAATGAAGGACTTAGGCAAAGCTGAGATGATCCTAGGGATCAGGATCTATAGGGATAGATCATATTGGCTTCTGGGCCTAAGTCAGGCCTCGTACATAGACAAAGTTCTGAAAAGGTTCAGCATGGACCAGGCTAAGAAAGGTTTCTTGCCAATGGGCCATGGGCTGAAACTTAGCAAGAAGCACTGTCCTAAGACAAAGGAGGATAGGGAGAACATGAAATTGATTCCATATGCTTCGGCTATAGGATTAATTATGTACTCCATGTTATTTACGAGACCTGATGTCACCTTTGCACTAAGTATGATGAGCCGGTACCAGCAGGATCCCTGGGAGGATCACTGGAAAGCTGTGAAGGCAATCCTTAAGTACCTTAACCGGACTAAGGATAGCTTCTTAGTGTATGGTGGTCAGGAAGTGCTATCAGTTACTGGGTACAGTGATGCAAGCTTCCAGACCGACCAGGATGAGTACCAGTCGCAGTCTGAGTATGTATTTTTGCTAATGATGGTGCTATAAGCTGGAAAAGCTTCTAGCAACCGACCATCATGGTCTCTACTATAGAAACTGAGTACATAGAAGCGTGCGACGCAGCTAAGGAAGCTGTGTAGATAAAGAAGTTTATCACTGAATTGGGAGTAGTGCCAACTATCCTGGATCTAGTTGATATCTTCTGTGACAACAATGGGGCTGTTACACAAGCTAAGGAGCCCCGGTCACACAGGTACATAGAGCACGTACTCTGGAAGTTTCACCTCATACGAGAAATCGTCGAGAGGGGTGATACTTCATTACATAGAGTGGACACCGAGGATAATGTCACAGATCCTTTGGCCAAGGTGTTGGCTCAACCTAAGCACGAGGGTCATACTAGATCTATAGGGATTAGGCCTATGCCTAGTTAGAACTAGTGCAAGTAGGAGATTGTTGGATATGCCCTAGTCCCGAGGCATTGGTCCTTGAATATGTATTGTAAATCTATTGGATTTATGTATTATACATTTTGTGTCATTAAATAAAGGCATTAATTCATTTATGATGTTTATCTTGTGCAATATATTAAATAAAGTATCCAATGGACATATCCATATCCATGATGACCAGTGTCATGCACTTGGCAGTAAGACCATGGATAGGGTAAACGATATGACCATAAACAGATCCGTAGTCAGTTCCAGTCGTAGGAATGAATGGAACAAGAGACTATCATTAACCTGGTTGTATGGCGGTGTCTTACCGGTCATTGGACATGGAATGTCAACCAAGTTAATGGGTACATGCATAAGGGGATCCACTAAACGAGAAATCCACATGGTAAAGTATCATAAGTGATTCTCGTGTAGTACTTGTATAGATCCTTTAACCTGACCATATGATGGTGTTGCATGTGAGGTCGCATACTTAGGGGTACGCCTAAAGGGCCTGTAATAGGGTGCCAAGTATGGGTACTTTCGGGTATGTCACTTAGCATGGTAATGCTATGGATATGTAGAAGGGATTTATCACTCAGTAGTCCACTGGGAAGATATCACCAGCCTCTTGATGAATGCGACTGATAAGAGTGTGGCCACACCCAAACAAGATTGGATCTTGTTTATGAGCATCAGTTCATTCGAGATCAAGTAAATGTCTAGACACATATGGAGGGTGATCAACCATGCCTCTGTGTTGGACACCGATATCAGTGACATAGGACATACAAGTTCAAACTACAGTGTTACGGTGATAGTTTGACTGCTATCTTCGTCTTAATTGGGGGCTGCAGTGGCTTGCTAGAGCCCGCCTGGAGTCTGTGGGCCTTGGCCCACTGCCAACATAAAGATGGGCCCATCGGATCGTACACATTGAATGTTTGGACTTTAACTAGTCGAATTAAGTGTGTACTTGGAGTATACACATTTGAAGAGAGAGAGATTTATTAATTACATTATATAGATCAATTGGATTGATGAAAATAATATAATTAATATTTATTTCGGCATTCTCTTAATTAATTCAATGATTAATTTATGAGATTATTTCCTAGGTGGAAATATTATTACATGTATAGGTTTACATGTATTTCATTTTATGTGTGTCTAATTTAATCCATTGATTAAATTAATAGGTCAAATGAATTTTAATTTAAATGTATGTAATATATTCTATGGTATAATATATAAGCACACATGTTAAATTAAATTTGCTTTTGAAATTAATTAAATCAATGGATTTAAATTTGGGCTTAGGCATAAAATGATTATGCCCACATAATGTGGGATTGAGTTGGCAAAATTACGCATGGAAAGGGATTGGAATGATGAGTCATTTTGTTGCACAAAATGTGATGATGTATATGGTGAGTCATGGCATGACTTTATGGTTGCAAAATTGGACTTTGCTTCCTTGATATTTTCATGATACTTATGGTAAGAAAAGAAAATATCCCATTCATTTTTCATCCATCCTTGGCCGAAATATGGAGCATAAAGAGTGAGTCATTGTTTGACTTTGAGGTAGCAAAGTGAGACTTTGCTTCTTATGCATAATGAAGAGATATTTTGGTGAGTCATTTGGATGAACCAATTAAGGAGTAATGAGTCATTAGTTTGACAAGTTAAGTTGCAAAGTTGGACATGGCATTCTCTTCATTATCCACCATCTTTTGGCCGCTACACTTGATGTATGAAATGGGAAATTGGTTTTTCTTTAAGAAAAATTTTGCCCACCTTTATGCATTATGTTTCTTTTGGAAAGTAACTTGTTTGCCCACTTGAGAAAATTGGGACTATCTTTTGGAAAGATATAGATATATTTCTTTTGGAAAGAAATATTGTAGAGCCATAATTTTTAGTGGGCATCCCCTTTCTCCCTCTCTTCTTGCATAATCCGGGTCGCTAGCACGGGTTTCGGTCCGAGAGCCGTTCATGTACATGACGTTGGAGGGAGTTAGCTTTGATTCCTACAGTCTGCATCCGTCTCTTTGAGAGACTTTGTGGTAAGTTTTTATACTCTCTCCTTTGTGCTTTCAGTTTTTGATTTCCACATCTTAAGCTCCTGGGACCGGATTCCAGGAAATTGACGCCTATTTCTGCTTTTATCGGTCGGTTTCCCGTGACGAATCCCAACACAATGGGGCAACCAGAATGAACAGAATCCAAGTAAATCAGGCTCTTAGCTAAGATAACCCCCCACAGGTGAAGCACCATTGGCCATTTGGGCCACTACTGAGGCCAATCAGAAGCCACAAGTCCCATCTCTGGACTCGCACAGATAACTAGACATCAGCAGGAGACTCATCAGAGGGGCCCAACCAGGGGCAGAAGTAGGTAAGGTGGACCACAAATCCATGATAGTAGATAGGCTAAAACTCATAGGGGCAGCCCCACCAGAAAGCAAACGGCCAAAACTTACCCGAACAACCTCTGAAGTGTATGTAAGCTACCAGAATCGGACTCAGGAATAGCTAACCTGACTCCACGGGAGCAAGGGATGCAAAGAATGGCACTAAACTCCTCCACCATAAGGCACAGCTCCTACCCAGAGAAGCAGAAAACATGGTCCATTAGATCCCAGAAACTAGCCGCGGCCACTAAAAAAGCCTGATTCGGAGTCAGAGTAGTGTAGAATCGCATTGACTACAGACCAAAATGAGTCAGTAAGGCCTAGTTAGAAGAGCAGGAGGTCCTCCAGTAATCTCTAAGGTGATCATGGATTTGATCCATTGGAAAGGGGTGTAGAAAGAAGAAAAGTTCCTGAAAGCCACCTATAGCCGTGCGGCTCTAACTAAATTTTCACCTATATCAGCGCTGTTGTAACTATAGTGGTGCGGCTGTACCTATAGCCGTGCAGCTATACTTCATAGACAATACCTTATCTATACTTAAATATAGAATTTCGAAGTTATAGCCACATGGCTCTATTGTTCAGAGGCAGTTTTCGGCCGAAATCGAGTCTATGATCATCAAATCGAGTCCCAGGAAGTGTTAAATTGATTCAAATGCAATAAAAGCGAGTATAGTCGAAAAAAAATTCATTCAAAAATGTAAAATCGATAGAGAAAAGTAATGAATATTAGAAGAAGTATCTGAATAACCACTTTATCAGGCCAAATGAACAAATGTAATAGAGTAAAGCCCACAGAAGGGCGACATGTCCTACAGTGCAGAGAGTTAAGCCTACAAGCGGGCTATCATAAAAAGAGAAATAGAAGGAAAGGAGCCTATGATTCTCCCCCGTCATCCTGATCATCCACCTGGTTCTCGTCCCTAGTGTCCTCTGCCTGCCTCGTCAACTAAAAATCTCAGAGAATACTACACTGGATCCTCCTATCCCGAGGCATCAAACCGATCAGCATGGTAATGATCTCAGGACTGAAGCCCCCCCTCTCCAGTGCCTAGTTGAACTCGATGGTGTCCACCAAAAGGAGTCTGGTAATAGCCGTAAAATCCTCGGGTGTAATAGTATATTCCCCAGTCTGGAAATATAAGGTATGTGTGGAATCCATCCACTACTCTATCAGTGTGGTCATCAACCCGTAACTCATCCTAGGATGATGCTCATACATGGAGCAGATCATTCTCTGAAGTCCTGTGGCATCAAGAATCTCCTTCATGCCATTCGAGAGCTTCCTATACCACTTCATAGCTTCTGACAGTGTCCTCGACCCGCAATTGCCGGCCTGATCTTGCAAAACAATAAACAAGGAGTTTTTATGAGTTGTTTGGATTGTATATAAGTCATATACCCCAAATAAAACATATTAGAATTGCAAAAAAGAATGAAAGATTTTTTGTTTTGGCAGTTAAAGCCGCACGGCTATAGTTATAGACGGCGGCTATAACCATCAGAGTTAGAGCCGTGCGGCTTTGATCGAGCAGTTCCTGCCTGGCTTTAGAACATAACTGCTCAGATATAACTTAGAGCCATGCGGCTCTGGCTGGAAAAAACAGAAGGTTCCGAAAAAACCCTAAATTTGACAAAATCAACCCTAAATCAACTCTAATCACTATCAAATCATCAATTGAATTTCCTAGGGGCAAAATCTACCCTAAGCATGCATCAAGTCCACCTAATTTCATCTACATTTACAGGAATTGGAGAAGCTTGAAAAAGGGAAAACTTGGGGAAAACTAACCAATCTCCGGGATGCATGCGTAGATGGCTGAAGTGTGACTGGCACCGGATCGTTTATCATAACCCCACAATACTCAATTGAGTTGCGAAGGCCATACACATTGGCTATGGACTAAGCGGGCAAGAAAAATGCCCCCTCAGGTGAAATATACCTCGTGTGAGGGGTGGGTTGTGAAGGAGCAGCCGGACGAAGCATCTATCCGAGTGTCGTCATCATCTTGGAAGTTAGAAATTGATTTGAAGAAAAGAGAGGAAAAGAAAGGTAGAAGAAGAAGAAGAATAATGTTGTGCTTCAAAAATAAGGCTTCTATCAGAAATTTGAATGGTCTCCCAATTTCATGCTAGAGCCGCGTGGCTCTAACGATGTGGCAGGTTATAGCCACACTGTTGGTGTGCCCTAGTTCTTAGGGCATTGGATTATTGTATTTTGTATTATACATTAAAACTCATTGTATGAATACGTTATTTGTGTCACATTAATAAAGTCAATTAATCTATTTCATTTATATCTTGTGCTATAATATGAGTAGAGTATCCATTGATTGATAATCATAAAACCTATCCCAGGTCTGTTCTAATCGTGGGAACGAATAGAACCACAGACTTGTATATTCGATGGCTATAAGGTAGTTCTTAACTGTTAGAGATTGTGCCCTAAGCCAATGTTGGATTATGTAAACAATCTTCTTAAGTCATTAATAAAGACTTATTTTATCATATATATTTGTATGTTAGTATTTATGATAATGTATCCATGGATTAATTGTGTAATTCTAAATTTCCCTAGTCGGTTGTTATTATGGGAATAATAACAAACTAAGACTAGTGTGAGTGATAATGGATATTCATAAGATGAATATAGTGTATACAGATACAGATTATACTCATGGGCAATGTGTTAGAGAACATGTTGCTGGAGACCCACTATAAGATCAAGTTCATGGTCACGTGTCACAACTGATCTTGATTATAGTAGTGTCATCAGCTGATTCCTTTGACCTGAGGTCACCATGGATTCCGGGATGAATTTATGTTGTGCTTTGACGCAGTCAAACGCTGCTTGTAACAGAGTAGTTATAAAGGCTGTGGTTGGGTACAATATGACTCATGCTTAGGGATGTGAGTGACAGATATGGGATTTTGTCCCTCTCTAACAAGAGAGCGATATCACTGGGCCCCTCGATAAGTAAGACTGTTAAATGCATGGCCGTGCTCAAATAATTGATAAGAGTATCAATTGATTTGTCTGAACAGTTTACTTTGAGATCGAGAAAGCATATGATTAATTATATAAGATTGACAAGTGTACCATGTCTTATGATTAATCATGATGTCAAAGAGACAAAAGGGAATATGACATTCTATAAATAGGTATTGGATCATTCCAATCATATTAATTGGGTAGTCGTAATGGCTTGCTAGAGTCCGCTTGTGACCTATAAGGACATTATGGTAATTTCCTTATTGCCAATTAATATGATCCTATGGGGTCACACACACAAGAGCAAAATGAAGTTCATCTTAACGGGTATAAATTATTATGGGATAATAATTTATGAATGAGGAAGAGAATAAATATATATAGTGATATATATTTATGTATGTATATGTAAATATTAATGTGATTAATATTGCATAAAGTATGCTACATGTCATAATTAAATTATATAGAGATATAATTAATTATAACATTACTTATACATATGAGTATTATGGAGAATTGATTTGATTTAATGTTAATTGAGAATTAATATTAAATTGTGTGGGTTAATATATAATTATGACTAATAGGTGTATTAGGTCATAATTATAATTAACTAATTAGGTTAATTATTTAAGGAAACTATTAACCTAAACCTAATCAACCCAATAATAAAAAGTGAGAAGAAAATTTCGGCCACCCCATCCCCTAATAGCCAGCCGACCTCCTCTTCTTCTCCTTCCAAGAGTTTTTCGAAACCTTGCTCTTCTCTCGGTTCGAAGAATCGGTTCTTCAATCTCGGCGCTAGCACGCGGTGGACGTATTGCTCCGTGTGGATCAACCATAGAGGGAAGCTATTTTGGTTCCTAATTGATTCAACCTTCAAAGAATTAAGGTAATTCTTTAACCCTCTTTTCAATTCAATGCAATGTACATGGGTCCTTGGTGGGGATTAATCCGTTTTTCCGCTGCGCATATTTTGTTTTGTGCGATTAATTCCCCAACATTAACTAGCCATAGTACTTGTATAGTTAGTCATGAATATAGGTACATTTCATTGACATGGGACTGGATCGATCTGCACAAGAAAGCCACATGGTTGTTGCGTCATAGGTCTTTCTTGAGTAGGTCTCTTTTGTCCTCAGACCAGATTTCATTATAGTATCAATATGGAACCCAGTTCACTTTGACATATGCCTAACAGGCCTATAAAAGCATGCTAAATAAGGGTATGATTGGGTGGACCGGCGAACATGTTGAAATTGATGATGAAGTGATGGAATTGCCACTCGGGGTAACACCGAGATGATATCATTGGCCACTTGATGAGTGGGACTGATAAGTGTATGGCCATACCCAAGTAAGTCGGTGCTTATTTGATTAATCATTCAACTTAAGATCAAGAAATATAATAAACAACAGAAGAGGATGACAGACACCATGCCTCTTATTTATTCATATCGATATCGTTAGGCAAAGGACACTATGAGATTACTACCGGGGTGAGTGCCTTCTAAAGACTGTTGCATCTCTGTCTTAATTGGGGGCTATAATGGTTTGCTAGAAGCCACTTACAGTCTGTGGGCCTTGGGCCTACTGCCAACATAAAGACAGACCCATAGGATCATGCACATAGCTCAACTGAGCCGGAACTTATAGAAATTGTACATGTAATGTACATTGGAAGGAATGCATTAATTAATTAGTTGACATTTGGTGTCAAGGTAATTAATTAACATTGGGTTGAATTTAATTTAATTAATAAGTTTACATAATGTAATTAATTAATTTATCAATTAATTGAATTACATAAAGTAAACAATTAATTAAATAATTTTCCTAAGTAGGAAAATTAAATACATGTATTGTATTTACTTAAGTGTGATTTAATTTTATTTAGGGGTAATCAAATTTAGCCAAATGGAATTAAATTACATAGTATATACTTTTTAATTAAATTTTATTTATGTAATTATAATCCTAGTGGGCCTGAGTTTAATTAACCTAATTAAAACCCGATTAGACAATGTGTCTATATAAGGGCACACTTAAGGAAGAAAAACCTAATTCAACCCTAATTAATTGTTGGAAATCTCAGCCACCAAGAGTAGCCCCAAAACAGCTGAAAATCCCAGCATTAATCCTCCATTCCTTCGTGTCTTCGGCTAGCATCGGTTCCCTCTCAATAGTTGGTTGTGCACCGGACTTTGGAGATCGCAGTTTCAAGAAACGATTCTGCAGCAGTCTCTAGAAGAGACGAATCCGGTGAGTTAATCTCTCTTGATTCAAATTGTTTTATTCTAATCAATGGTAATTAGACACGATAGGTGGATTCTAGGAAATTTTAAATGGTGTATTTTCCGTTGCGCCATGTTATTTTTCCAATGACGAATCCCAACACACATGGCTATACCTTGCAAATTATAGTCGCACGACTCTAAATCTCAGGTAAGAGAATTTTCTCAATTTTTAGAATTTCCATTTACGCCGATATAATCCCGAGAAAGGTACTCTTTGCTTTTTGCAGGCATCCAGGGGTAAAACAATAAAGCCGTATTTATTCTTGATCGAAGGGGCAAAAATTTTTATTTCCAAAATTATCGATCAAGGAATAAATACGCACTCTTGACACAACTCCAAAGCCAACACCCCTTGGGCTAACTTCAAACTAAAGCTTGTAGAGCCAACTCCAAAATTATTTCTCCGCCGAGAGCCAACTTCAAACCAAAGTTCCCAGAGCCAACTCCAAAATTATTGCTTCACCGAGAGCTAACTTCAAACCAAAGCTCCCAGAGCCAACTCCAAAATTATTGCTCCGCTGAGAGCCAACTTCAAACTAAAGCTCCTAGGGCCAACTCCAAAATTATTGCTCCACCAGGAGCCAACTTCAAACCAAAGCTCCCAGAGCCAACTATAAAATTATTCCTCCACCGAGAGCTAACTTCAAACCAAAGCTCCTAGAGCCAACTTCAAAATTATTGCTCCACCAAGAGAGCCAACTTCAAACCAAAGCTCCCAGAACCAACTTCAAAATTATTGCTCCACCATGAGAGCCAACTTCAAACTAAAGCTCCCAGAGCCAACTCTAAAATTATTGCTCTGCCGAGAGCTAACTTCAGAATTATTACTCCACCAAGAGAGCCAACTTCAAACTAAAGCTCCCAGAGCCAACTCCAAAATTATTGCTCCGCCGAGAGCCAACTTTAGAATTATCGCTTCGTCGAGAGCTAACTTCAAAATTATCGCTCTGGTGAGAGCCAACTTTAGAATTATCGCTCTACCGAGAGACAACTTCAGAATTATTACTCCGCCAAGAGCCAACTTCATAATTATTGCTCCACCGATAGCCAACTTCAGAATTATTGCTCCACTGAGAGCCAACTTCAGAATTATTACTCCGCCGAGAGGCAGCCAACTTCACAATTATTGCTCCACCGAGAGCCAGCCAACTTCACAATTATTGCTCCACTGAGAGCCAACTCCAAACCAAAGCTTCTAGAGCCAACTTCAGAATCATTACTCCACAAAGTGCTGAGGCACATCCCTAGCTAGTTGTTGCTCCTAATTTCCTCGACAAACCAAGACGGCAGGTATGTTTCCTTTTTTATTTTCTCACCATGCTCCCTATCGCGAGACCAAACTTGATCCGGGCACAACAGCCCGACCATGTATCGACTTTGATCTCATGAGGGATAGCCTATGAGCACGGGTTTTCCGACCTCTGCGATGAAAATCCTATGTTACCTGTTAGACAGACGAACATGAGTCGGACTTGAGAATGAGTGGTATGTTGCCTGGAATGTCTCAAACGCTTTGAAAACCGAACAGTCCTCGATCCGAAACCCCTAAAAAGGTCTTTCGAGTGATTAGAGAGCTTAGATGTGAGTGTGGGATTTAGGAAAATCCTTATTAGCTCTAGTTAGAGTCGTACGACTATAGTCTCAGAACTATAGCCATACGGCTATAACATCAGAGTCGCACGACTGTAATATTATAGCCTACAGAGAGTAGAAAACAAAAGAGAAAGAGAACAACAGAGAGAATTCTAACAGAAAAGCTGAGAAACTAAAAAAGAAGAGAAAGGAGAGAAAAAGGGAGAAAACCAAGAGAAAAAGATAGAGATAAACATAGAGAGAATACAGACTAGAAAAACATAGGGTGAGAGTTTCCAGTCACACTTTCACTCGTTTCGATCGTATTTCGATTCGTTCAGATCGATTCGGGATGTGTATTCGAGGATTTTAGGACATTCATGAGGTTCTAAGTGGATTTCGGCATCCAAATCCAATTCCGATCATCAAACACACTGGAACATCAAAAGGGTATGCTCTGAGAGGCCTTAAGCTTGTATTTGATTGCTTTTGCTATGTGTTTTCTGTGTTTTATAAAATTTCCAGAAACTGTTTGTTTGATTACAGCTGTGCGGCTCTAACTAGAGCTGAGCGACTATAATGCCTTAGAACAGAGCTGAGCAGTTGTACCACTCTAGCCGAATGGCTATTTTCTTCTGGGTAGAAACCCGAAGTGCCTTAAATCGATCGAATACAGTTAGTTTTCCTGTTCTAATCATTTTGTTATGAACTATTTCAGTCCAATCACATCCATTACATTTAGAATTGTGGTTTTCGGATTTCCTAGAATGTTGATGTGAGATTTGGGTTTCAATTGATTTTGGTTTTTGGAATCCAGGGTTGTTCGATCCAAATCGGATCTACCATCCTGCTTTAACGGACCCTTAGATTCCACAAAATTCTTAAAAATCCTTGAAACGAGTTGAAACAGTATTTACAAAAGCAAAGAAAACCAATTTCGTGTTCTAGACACTACAGCCGCATGGCTGTAGTGGTTATAGCCGTACGGCTCTAACTAAAGCAGTACGGCTATAGTTCCCAAATGAGGGCAGAATCTTGGGATGACTCCCATGGACTTCGTGGTGTGACGCTGTCTTTGGAATCAAACTGTTTTTGAAGTGTTTACTGCTTTAATCCTTAGATGAATGTTTGGGGTAGGAACTCCCCCACGAATGGAACCCCCAGTTTCGGGATATCCGACTTACTAAAAAGAAGTAATTTTGCATGTAATCGAGCTAAATGGTTTTCTAAAACTGTTTTCAAGCACAAAAACCTACAGGGCATTTCTAAAATGGTTTTCCAGGTCTAATCGAGTAAGTCGCCTGGACTTCTTGGTTACCCCCCTAGATGCATGCTCCAACATTTTAAGATTCCCCATTCTGTCCTGTTCTGAGTCCTATGTGTGTTTGTGCTACGATTATGCTAACCATTTTTTTGCAGCTTTTATTTTTCTTTTCATTATTTTTGATGTATTTGTTAGATTATCTGTGTATCCTGGGCGATTGTACTTTTTAGATATTTGTGTATAGTAGGCGATTGTATTGGTGAGGATGAGAGTTTTTATCTTTTTTGGGTTGTATAAGCAGCCTCTATCTTTTTGTTTGGTTTGGATGTATGGTTTACTTCTTAGCACTTTATTTTTATGCTATTTATTTGTCATCTGAATGAGCATGGGCTAATAACAAAAGATAAAATGGGTAGAGAATAAAAGTGAGTAGAGTATTGTAATATGGAATTATAAATGAAAGCAAGCTTAAGGTTGAATAGTTAAGTTGCCCAAACCCTAAATCTCCGGATTAGGTACGGCAGTCTACACTTGGTAGGGAGCTGTACCGGAATTTCCCGGATGTGTTGATCCGGGTGGTGACTCTGTCATGGATCTCGAAATTTAGGTTTTGAGATCTTTAAGTAATAAAACGGGATTTTCTAAACTGTAAAACTAGTTTTCCCAAAACTCACATTCAAAGAAAAGGTTTTCTACAAAAGGATTTCCAAACAAATCAATGGTTTTCCTAAGCAAGATACAAACCCTTTTTCAAAACAAACTCCAAACATTCAGTTCTCTTTTTTCCCCTGTTCGCTTTGCCGTGTTCCTCTCACTAAAAGGT
The DNA here is from genome assembly GCA_039660915.1 of Euphorbia tirucalli. NCBI lineage: Eukaryota > Viridiplantae > Streptophyta > Magnoliopsida > Malpighiales > Euphorbiaceae > Euphorbia > Euphorbia tirucalli. The sequence continues at coordinate 49,809,781 of CM077637.1, read as the reverse complement.
CATCCACTCACACTGTTGGTATCAGCTCATCATACTTAGTGCAAAAGCAATATCAGGCATTGTAAATTGCAGGGAGTACATGATCGATCCTAAAGTTGATATGTATGGGATTGTTTTCATCTTCTCCCTATCCTTCATTGTTTTGGGATAGTTCTTCTTACTTAGTTTCAATCCATGGCTCATTGGTAAGAAACCTTTCTTGGCCTCATCCATGCTGAATCTTTTCATTACTTTGTCTATGTATATAGCCTGATTTAAGCCCAGAAGCTGATTTGATCTATCCCTGTAGATCTTGATCCCTAGGATTGTCTCAGCTTCACCTAAGTCCTTCAGTGTAAAGCATTTACTCAACTACTGCTTAACTCCTTGCAGTGTTGGTATATCGCTTCCAATCAGAAGGATGTTGTCCACATATAACACCAAAAATGTGACAATGCTCCCACTATTCCTTTATACACACAAGGCTTATATTGATTCTATATAAAGTTGTATTCCTTTATGGCTTCATTGAATATAAGATTCCAACTTAGGGATGCTTGCTGCAATCCATAAATGGATTTATGCAGTTTGCATACCTGTCTAGGATGCATTGGATCAACAAATCCCTTAGGTTGTACCATGTACACATCCTCGAGTAGCTTTCCATTAAGGAAAGCGGTTTTGACATCCATTTGCCAAACCTCATAGTTGTACCATGCGGCTATAGCTAACAAGATCCTTATGGACTTGAGCATTGCGATTGGTGAGAAGGTTTTGGTCATAGTTTATCCTATGGACTTGTTTGAAACCCTTCGCGATCAATCACCCCTTGAAGGTGTTGTCAGCTTTCAACTTATAGCACCACTTACAACCTATGACTTTTGCACCCGAAGGTGATCAACAAGGTTCCATACCTGATTATCATACATAGATTGCAATTCCACTTTCATGGCTTTGCGCCAATTAGCAAATTGTGGGCTATCAATGGCCTCCTGATAGGTTTTAAGTTCTTCTTCATCGAACATGAAAAGAGTGTCGTCGCCAGTCATAAGAAATCCATATCTCTCGGGCACCTGATGTTCCCTACTAGACCTTTTAGGTTGTCCAGTCTCCAAGTTATCCTTTTGAGGAGTTTGTATGCTTTGAACTTCACTAAGTACAGCTTTGCTCCCACTATATTTTTTGGATACAAAATCCTTTTCAAGAAAGACTCCCTTTCATGCCACGAACACCTTGTTCTTAGCGGGATAAGAAGTAATACCTTTTGGTTTCCTTAGGGTAGCCCACAAATAGACCTTTATTGGTCTTGGGTTCAAGTTTGCCCCCTGTTAATTTCCTGACATGGACATCACAGCCCCAAATCCACAGGAACGACATATTGGGCACCTTGCTGTCCATATTTAATCTGGGGTCTTTTCCACAGCCTTAGTCGGAGTAATATTTTGGATGAGAGCAGTTGTCTTAAGCACTTATCCCCATAATATGATTGGGAGACAGGTATGGCTCATCATTGCGTAAACCATGTCTAACAGGGTCATATTCCTCCTTTTGGACATCTCATTCCATTTTTGTGTTCCTAGAGGAGTGAGTGGTGGAACAATTCCACACTCTCTCAAGTATGAGTCAAACTCTAGGCTCATATATTCGCCTCCCCGGTCGGAGTGAAGGGCTTTTATATTCCTACTAGTTGTTACTATACTTCATTCTTAAATTCCTTAAACCTATCATTGGTTTTAGATTTGCTTTTCATTAGATAGATATAGCCATAACTATTGAAATCATCTGTAAAAGTGACGAAGTACAAATGTCCACCTCTGGTAGCTGCGCTCATGGGCCCACATATTGTTGGGATTTTTCATAGAAAATCAACCGATGAAAGTGGAAGCTTGGATCGATTTTCTCAAATTCGTGACCCAGGAGCATTTGAAGTAGAAATCAAAAATATAAAATACAAAGATTAGAAATGAGATTCTCACCTTTCTATGTCTCTTCTAGAGACGGCTACAGAAACCGAAATCGATTGCCTCCACTCTCACGTACATGAATGTCTATCAAGTAGAACTCATGCTAGCGGCGGATCAAAGGAGGAGAGCAATGGTCGGCCGAAAATTTCAGCCTCAAAACCACTATAATGGCTAAAATTCTCATTAAGAGAATTAACTCGGCACCAATTATGGCCTTAATTTAAGCCTTGAGTTTAATTAGCTTTAAGTTGGGATTTAATACCATAAGTCCTTAAATCCAAATCAATTATTATGGATAAAATTAAATGCAATTCTGTTTTAATTTTCATGCATGTATTTATATAAAACCATATTATATAATATACATATCATTAAATTAAAATTGACCTAATAATTAATTGAGATTCAACTTAAATCAAAATACATATAAACTTATATATGTATTTTATTTCCACCCGAAAATAAATTCCCAATTAATATATATCAATTAAATTATATTGATTAATCCAATTGATCTATAATTTAATTAATTAATATTATCTCTCCAGTCTGTATACTCTAAGTATACAGGTGATCCGACAAGTTCAAACTCAGACATTCTTTGTGTACGATCATGTGGGCCCGTCTTTATGTTGGCAGTGGGCCCAAGGCCCACAGACTGTAGGTGGGCTCTAGCAAGCCACTACAGCCCCTAATTAAGATAGAGACAGTAGTCCAACGGAAGTCTTAACCCTATAGTTGAACTTATATGTCCTATGTCGCTGATATCGATGTCTAACACGGAGGCATGGTGTCATGCCCTCTTTTGTGTTCGGACATTTACTTGATCCCAAATGAATCAATACTCACAAACAAGTTCTAACTTATATGGGTGTGGCCACACTCTTATCGGTTGCATACATCAAGAGGCAAATGATATCTTCTTAGTGGTTTACTAAGTGACATTCCTTTCTGCATGTTCATAGTCTCGCCATGCTCACTGACACACTCGAACGTACCTATAATTGGCACCCTGTTATAGGCCCTTTAGGCATGCACCAAAGTGTGTCACTTCACATGCAAGACCATAACATGGTGAGGTCAAAGGATCCATATAAGTACTACAAGAGAATAACTTATAATACTAATACCATGTGGATTTCTCGTTTAGTAGATCTATTTAGTACCATGCCCCTTTGCTTGTACCATAAAATTGGTTGACATTCCAAGTCTAATAGCCAGTAAGACACTGTTATACAACCAAGCTTATGATAGTCTTTGGTTCCATCATTCCCATGACTAGAACAGACTACGGATGACTTTATGGTCATATTGTTTTTCCTATCCATAGTCTTATTGTCAAGTGCATGACACTTGTCAACATGGATATGGATATGTTCATTAGAGACTCTATTTATAATATTGCACAGGGATGTATATAATAAATAGATTAATGCCTTTATTCATTGACATGAATGTATAATACATAATTCTCATTATAAGATACAAAATGTATGATACAATACAAGGACCAATGCCTTGGGACTAGAGCATTCCTAACACATACGTATGAATATATTAGGTCTAATATGCTAGTAGCCCTTTTAGCTTTCTTACTAAAGGGTGCTTTGCTCATTTTACCTAGTAAATAGGACTCACATATATCAAGTGACTCCATGTCAAATGAGCCTAGGATTCCAGCTTTGTGAAGCCTAGCAATGTGCTTCCCATTTATGTGGCCTAAATGATAATGCCAAAGATAAATATGATTAAGTTTGTTAGGCTTAACCCTTTTAGTGTTTATATTATAGACTTGTTTAGTTTCTTTAAGATCAAGGATATACAAACCATTATTTAATAGAGCTTGTCCATAAAATAATCCCTCTCTAGATATATTAATTTTACCATTATCAATAGTAAAATAATATCGAGAAATATTCAAAATTGAAACAGAAATAATATTCCTGCATATAGTAGGTACAAATTAACACTGTTCCAATATCAAAACTAAACCACTAGGCATCTCTAAACGGTACTCTCCAATCTCGATGGCAGCTACCTTGGCTCCATTCCTGACTTAAAGGTTCACTTCCTTGGAGCCCAGCACCCTCCTATTCCTTAGTCTCTGCATATTACAACAAATGTGAGAACCACATCCAATATCTAATACCTATGATGTAGAAATAGTAAGGTTAACACCTATAACATAGATACCTGACGAAGACATGGCCATGTTCTTCATTTGCTCTGCCAGAAGCCAAGGACATATTCTCTTCCAAGGTCTAGTCTGTTTGCATTAAAAACAAACATCCTTAGTACTGGCCTTAGGCTTAGCAACTTTCTTGGCCTTCTTAGCTTTGGCTTTCTTAGCCTTAGCTTTTGCTTTGCCCTTACCAAGAGGATGGTTCCCCTTACTGACCATTAGTACTAGCGGAGTCTTCTTAACCAACTGTTTAGTGAGATTAAGCATCCTATGCAGCTTTGTAACAGTTTGGTTCATCCTTTGCATATGATAGTTTAGGATGAATTGGTCATAAGGCAAGGATGCCAGGATTGTATCTATTGCTAACTCTTGTAAGACCGACGTACCGAGGCAGGCTAAAGTTTCAATATAGCCCTTAACCTTGAGCACATATGCGCTCGTAAATGTCCCAGCCGCCATCCTGTAGGAGTTGAATGTCTTGGCGATCAAGTACCTCTCTTGAGGAGCTTGCTCTTGAAGCATCTCATTAAGAGATGTCATCATAGAAAAGGCTTGCATCTCTATGAACTATTTTTGCAGTTCAGGGACCATGCATGCCAACATCAGGCAAGTCGTATCCCGATTGTCCCTGGTGTGCACCTGGTATTCTTCTAGCTGTGCAGCTGGTGGATTACACTCAGTAGGTGCTGTCGGTACAACCCTTTTTAGCACATACTCCTTAGACTCCTGTCTTAGAACTATCCTCAAGTTCTAAGACCAGTCCAAGAATTTCGGCCCAGAAAGTTTGTCCTTTTCGAGGAGCAAATGCAGTGATAAAAAATTGTTTGCCATTTAAAACTACACAGAAAGAATAAAAAAGTATTAATAAAGGTCTTTATTACTTTTTCCCACATATAATTAATAATGAATCCAAATTTTATTAATTAAGTGAAGTTGTTGGGCTAGTGGGCCAAGATCCATATTTCATTAAAACATAGCCATACAAGGGCCTGGAAAAACTATGCCTCAATTATTTAGGTAGGAACGCCGTCCAATCCCAACCTACGGACTCTTGGTTTGATAGGCTTATTGGCACTTACCTATCTGTGTTTAGGGCCAGGAGGATCCTACTACCCATGCTAAGTCAAAACCACCATACGAGTGTTAGGGTAACCTATACCCCAACCTAATACAAAATGACGATACTCTAGTGCATCCGGAGAGAGCATGGTCTACAAGTGGCCTATCCCCACTTTGATAAGGTTTCGAAAGAGGGAAGCACTTTTCAGCAACTTAGTAATTTCTTATTATTTAGGGATTCGATTGTAATAATGGCATACTTGCATAAATGGCAGGTGAGATTAGAATGGCATTAGATGCGTAAACATGTAAATAAAATAACTGCATAAAAATAAATGATGAAATGTCATGGGCCCTTTATTACATCCTAATTGATTTCTAGTAAACCTATACTAGAAAAAATCAGGCAGGCTTACACACCTCCTTTCTGGGCTCAGCTCTCCAATGGGCTTCTTCTTCAGCAATTACAAATACTTTACATAATTAAATTAAAATTACATCAAAGAGAAACAGCACGCAGGTTGTAATTACCCAAAAAAAAAAAAATTACAAACCATCTTCATAATAAGGCCTAATGACATTCATTCATACATATAATTATACAAAATCCATGTAAACCAAAACAACATTTATTCACATGACATAATGCATGAAATATATTCAAATTAAATTTATGTCTCAGGCCATTATATAAAAATCACCGATTTGGCCCGTCATGGCTCTAACCCTTAACGGGCTTGGGCATCCAGCCCATACAGAACACTGCTCCCATTGGAATTGGGAAACCATGAATCCAATCACTACATTCGGTTAATCGTGCCAAGAAAAACCAAATCAATTTCATTATACCGTATTAATTTTCCAATTTATATCCATGAATAAAAATTAAAACTTCATTCAAGAAACCATGTACATCAAATTTAATTAAAATTAAACACACAAATATTAAAACCCATTAAAATTGAAATTCCGGGTGCAAAACAAAATAGCCACTAAATCCAAATAGGCCTGGCCCATTACTAGCCTAGTAGCAGCAGCAATGCCATTGCCTAATGGTAGCAGAGCCACTGGGGCGGCAGTAGCCCGCAGTGGCTGCTGCTGTTGCCGCTGTCAGAACCGACCCGACGGGTGACAAAAGAGATAATTGCAGGTTTCTCTCTTTTTTGCCTTTTCCTATTTATTATTATTTTTTGTCATGTTTTGATTTGAGTCACCACCAACGGATTTTTAGTGCTATTGGACACTATCATCAACAAGAGATTCTATTTTTGGTTCGTTGACCAATTACGTGTAGGGAAGACGAATGTCATCCTAACATGACCCTATTGGGTACTAAATGTTGTCAATTATATATTTTTTTATGATGATGTAATTTTTATTTTTTCACTCTTATGGCTATCCAAACTTAAAATATAAAGCTCTTATATAGAACATAATTAAGCTAAATCCTTATAATAAAAAAAAAACCTAATTTTTCAAGTTAAAAACTCTAAAATGATTCTAAACAAATTATATACACAAATCTCATTATATAAAAAAAGGAAATTCCTAAAAAAAAATCTATTTTGACAAACATTTAAATTAGACTTAAATTTAGTTAATACTAAAAAAATCATAATAAAAAATAAACTAAACATCATAAGAGCACAAATGGGCCTAATTCAATGTTTATTACCCGGATCCCTGGCCCAACCCGGTTTTGGCCCAATTTCAAACCCTAGGTTAATACCCACCATATAAAAAACTCACATTTACCTTACCTCTTTCAACCCTAGGTCTCTATTCTCTCGGTCGCCCCTCTCCATACTTTCCTATTAACCAGACTTCACTGCCGATCGCTAACTCTCACGGCCTTTCACAGCCCTAACGTTGACTAGAACTTATCGCCGCTACTCCCCCTTTGTTTCACCGACGGATAAATGATCGCCTCTCTCTCTCTCTCTCTCTAAACCTTCCTCCATTTTCTGTAATCACTCCATCTCTCTTTCCTTCACCGGCACCACTTCTCTCACCTAATAAAAAATTAAGCACTGCCTTATCCTCTCTCCTCCTCTCGTTGGCCCCTGAGCTACTACCGTTAAACTGGCTCTAAGGTAACTTCTATTCTCTTTTCTCGATTTTGTTTTCTCCTTGCTTTTGGGTTTGGTCTGTTATTTCTCATCATGCAGTCTTTTTCTATAAAAATTAAAGTGCAGCAGCATGAAATGATAGACCAACTGTAAGATCGGGGGTTATCACGGGTAATGGTGGATCAAAGGTATTCTTTCCCTTTTGTATCTATTTTCCACTGTTTTTCTTTATATTACTATCACTTCTATGAATTTGGAAACTAATGGGTTTTAATGGTGATTTTTACAAGTTTTGGAGTCTATCCATGACTGAGATTCCTAAAAAAAACCTATTATTTCTGAACCGTTCCAAATGATAAGTCTTTAAATTCTTTCTTTCATGATGCTATTATGAATGGGAGTGCATATGTGTGTGACTTGTACAGCGGCCTATATGTTTGGGGACTAAGAATGCTTACTGTTTATGTTTTGTTTTCAATTGTGAAATGGACTTGGACTTTTATGAATTTAGAGGATATGCATGCTGGTTCATGAATTGGATCTGATACCTTCATGTTTGTGGGATGTTCTAAAACTAGATTCATTATTGGGGGAATTTCAGCCTACTGTATGCGTATGAGAATGTGATGGCCTCTAATGTTGATGTATAAATGCTTCAAGTCTTTATGCTTGCTGGCTTGGATGGATATGAAATGGAGTTATGATTACACCTATCTTGTGGCATGTGTGCTGATATGTCAGACCATAAACTAACCGGATGAAAATATGAAATGTTGTTGATGTGTATATTTGTGTGATGATGATGATGAAGAATGCATATGCTGGTTTATACAAATTATGAAATCTTGGGAGCCAGTGAGAATGATGATGTCCTGACTATTCACTGATGAAGCTAATTAGATTTTCTGTTTTCTATTTTTGCTACCTAAATGTGTGAATGTGGGTTGACCCTTGCCTTAAATATGCAAATGCCTATCACATGAATACTATGTTTACTATTTGATGCATTATCATTACATAATGAATGGGCAATGAGGAAGAGGTTAAAACAAGGCTTATGGTCCGTGATCTTTTCAATGGTTTTCCCCTACTGTGTGAAAATGATTTTGAATTGGATTTCCCTAAGCAACTAGCTGTCCTTTTTGAGTTTTCTTTTTTAAGAGGTTTAGGGCTCAAAAATTTGATTTTTGTTGGTACTATTCCCTTTTTGAAAGAAGAAAACAAAGCTTTTTGAAACGATGCTAGGATGGCTTAGAGGGAACCTCCTACTCTTGTGCATCTTTACTAATGGAAAACCTCCCCCATGGCCAATAACTCAACACAAAATTTTGAACCCATTTCCTTACATAAATATCCCAAACTAAAAGTACTTGTTCATTAAAAACAGCTACAAGACCTAGACCTCTAATCATTAGTAAGAAATAGGTACATTACATGTCCTTTTTCTTATTAATGACCCTGGACACTACTCAAGGGGTATCTTTTCTCCATATGCATGGAGCAAGGATCTCCCCTTGAGTCATGAAGGACTTATATACCAACCATAAAGAAAACTTAAAAAAAAAAGGTTTTACATGGGAAGGACCTACTTAAATGAGTGGCTGTTTTAGAGATGAGGGGGAATGAAGTGCTTATCCTTGATGCCTTGTGCTTGGTTGCTTTGCTGGTCCTTAATGCCCTTTTTTTTTTTTTTGCTTTAAGGCTTCTAAAAACCAACTGCTTGTGTAAGGAGATGATGAACAATGAAAGAAAATGATGAACAATGAAAAGGGGATAAACAACTAGAAGAGGGATGATTGAATGGAATGGAAAGGTCGAGAGGTCGAAAGATGTTTTTTTCTAGATAGAAGAAAGCAGGAGATGGGCTTATACTGTTATTCTTTCTTCTCACTATCTAATTTCTCACTCCTAGCTTCCTGTCCTTTTACGCCATCTTTAGGACCCTTTTATAGTCCTCTTTCTTATCTAATTGTAATTGAATTCCCTCTGGTTTGTCTCTTTCTAGTTCTATCAAAACTAGAAACTAAATTTCCCTATATAGTGTGATCCTACGCAGTGAAAAAAAAATACAGCTTCCCCTGCCCCCTTGTTTTTTTTTGGAATCTTGTTGGACCTACAAATTTTTGGGTTTGGGCCCTTTGTTCTTTTCTGTAATTTTCTATTTATGGGCTTGTAACTAAGACTTGTAAAAATGAAAGACACTAATAAAAGAATTTGTTTATTTCCTCCCCTTTTTTTCACTTCCATTTATGATGGTCCCAAATGGGTAGTTATAGTACTAGAGGAGGGTGAATAGTACTGTAGGGCGAATAAAAATTTTTGCAGACCTTTTTTTCAAAAATAAGTTTTATTTACAAAATGCGGAATTATAAACTATAATAAAACTTGTATATATAAAATGCTTTTGTAAAAAAATAACTTTAAGTACTAAAGCATTTAATATAAAGTGCAGGAAATTAAATTGCATAAAATAAAGAGAGTAGATAGAGAAAATGTAAACGCAGAATTTTATCCTTGTTCGACCCAACCAGTCTACGTCCAGTCCCCAAGCCAACTGCTTGAGATTTCCACTAACGTTTCCTTTACAGGCAGGAAACAAGCCTATGTTACTTTTTTTCGATTTCAAGTAACAACTCAATACTTTTACAAGCTCAGTATCAAACCTATCCCCGTTACTTTTTGGAGCTTAAGTAACAAACTCAATCGATGCTTTTTCGAAGCTCAAACACCAAACTTTTACAACTTTTGTTGATCAACCACCAACAAAGTAATATCCCTTTCACATAACCTTGTGTGAAAATAAAATTCCCAAAATAGATGAATATATGAATGAATAATATTTTCTCTCTTCTCTTTGTGCTCTTTGGGAATATGGAAGACTTTATAACTTGAAAGCTTGTATAAGAATGTATCTTGAAATGTCTTCCACACCTTTACACATTCTTCTTCCTCCTTTTTCTAGCAAAGTGAGAATATGGCCGTTTGACACAAAATATGGCCGTTGGAAGATGAATTATGAATTGTCTTCAAGTGATAACTAAAGCAAAGAATATAGCCGTTTGTCATCACATTTTTTCATAGCTGTATGTCCTTAGGCCATATCGAAAGTACAGGTGGATTTCTTCTTCATAAAGACATGTGACAAAATGAGGTACAAGTGCATCCTTAGTTGTAAGCCGTAGCTATAAGAGATGGAGTGAAGAGAGACTTTATTCTTAAGGTAAGGTTTGACCTTAAGATTACATGTGACCATAAATTTAAGAATTCCTTAGCTATGGTTGCAAACTAAGGTAAAAGATATCACATGATGCAAGTACATAAAGTGGCCGAAATTCTTTAAGCATTACCACTTACAAGTCAAGGTAAGGTCAAAGTATGATCTCAAAAAAATAACTTACCTCATGATCAAATATGAGCTCAAAGTTGATATGTTCAAGTAATCAAAAGAGAGATCAAAGAGAATATGCCCATGTAGTAGAAAATGATCTCAAGATATTCTATCTCATGGTCAACATTTTACCTTACAAATGAATATGAAGTCAACTTGGTAAATATATAGATATATGCCAAAAGTTCTCAATTATCTCAAGTCATAAACACACCTTTGGTCAACATTAATGTTCTCAAGTCATAAACCAACCTTAGGTCAACATTAATATTCTCAAGTCATACCAACCTTAGGTCAACTTTAAGGCATATAAGAATATAAGTATGAAAGTGGCTGAACTATATATATATATAAGAAACTTTCAAGTCATAAGCCATTTAAGATGAGCAAAAAAAAAAAGGATTAAGCTATAATTATCTCATATGCTCTTTATATCCAATTGGTACTTTTTTTTCTCTTTTTGATAAAAGGAATGCTCATGAGTTGCTTTTTATATTATAAACCAAGTATAAAAACATTTTACCTTGTGAAGCTCATTATTTTAAAAATGTCAATTGTGATCATCAAAACTAAACTCAACAATTTATATTTTTGCTCTAGTCTATGAAAATGAAGATAGAAAGTTAAATTAAAATAAAAAGTAGTTGTTATAAAAATGAAAAATAAAATGGTTAACTCAAAATGGAAAGTTATTTCATTTTTGGATTTTTTTTTCTATATAATTAATTACAAAGACATAACAAACAAAATATCACTCGAATAAAATGGGTATCTACAGCCGCCGCAACATTGGCTGCGTAGATTTTCATAGGGAAAAACACACGTAGCAGAAAATAGCGATTAAAATTTTTCCTCAATTCTATAATTCCAAGACCTATGATTTTGATAGAATCAAAGAAAGAAGAAGAGAATAATTAAATTCTCACCTTAAACATCTTCTCTAGAGACTGCTGTAGAAACCCAAACATGTTTCCTCCATAATCCCGTGCATGATTTGCTCATGAACCGGACTCGTGCTAGCAAATGGTGACGAACGGAACTCGGAGTAGACTGATGATCGCTAATAAGTATCCCAACTTATTCGGGTATGGCCATACACTTATCAATCTCACTCATCAAGTGGTTAGTGATGTCATCTCAGGGGACACTGAGTGGCAATTTCGTCAACTCACTATCAACATTAACATGTTCACCGGCCCACCCAACATACCTATGCTTGGCACCTTGTTACGGGCCCGTTAGGCATATATCAAAGTGTATGAGATCCCATGTCATGTTATAGTGAAATCTGGTCTAAGGACAATATCAAAAGCTACCTGAGAAACACCTAGACATCGAACCATGAGGTGTTCTGGCAGATCGGTCCAGTACCATGTAACCTAACATGTACCCATATACTTGACTGACATTCTATGTCCAATGGTCAGTGAAACACTGCCATCCAGTCAAGTGCATGTTGGTCTTTAGCTCTATTCATTTCCATGATTAGAACAGACTCGGGACAACTTTATGATTATAGCTTTAACACTACTCACACTCTCAATAGCTAATGACCCACATTAGTTAACATGAGTATGCCTATAATTAATGGATACTCTATTTATTAAGTTGCATAAAAAACAAATAAATAAATTAAATGCCTTTATTTAACACAATGTATAATACAAAATATTCGCATACAATGTATAATAGAATCAAGAACCAATGCCTTTGGACTAGGGCACACCAACAGGCTGCTGGCGGCGGATCCCGCGGCTGGTAGCTCTGTTGCACTGGCAACATCCCCCCTTGATTTTTTTTAAATAAAATTAAAATAAAAACACATAAACAAAAAATCAAAATGAACAATAATCCATTAATTTTTCACTTTATGAAACCCATTGAGAAAAATCAAAACCTAATATGATTTAGGATCCCAAACCAAAATCATGCAGATTTAAAACATAGGATCCATCTAGTTAAAATTTCATCGAATCATAAGCCTGCTTTGATACTACTATTGGGATTCATCCTTGAAAATCAAATCAAGTGGTAGCGGAAGCCTTTTTCAATTTTCTAGCATCTAGATCCCAGGAGCTTATATAGATGAAATCAAAATTAATTTAAACAAGAATTAAGAGATTAATTCTCACCTTTTCTGTCTCTTCTAGAGACTGCTGAAGAATCAAAAGGAGACCCTCTCCACTCTCACGTATATATACAGTTATCAAACAAGCACCCATGCTAGTGTCGGATCAAGAGAAGTAAGGGGAGAGGAAGGGGGGAAGCCGAAATTTTGATGCTCAAAATTAGGTTAGGAATTTCATTCTTAAGTGAATATTTATACTCTATAAAATCCTAGGTCAAATGAATTACTTTGGGTTAAAAGTTAATTTGCAATTGATTTAATTTTATGTGTATAAATTAAATCGTACCATATGACATAATTTATATCATGTCAAATTAAATACAATTGGTCAATTAGAATTAACCCCAATAATTATTGAGACTTAACTTAAGAAATGATATATATAAACCTATATATATTTAATTTCCATCCAAGAAATTAATTCATAAAATTAATTCTATGAAATAATAAATTCCAATTAATTAAATAATTTTGATCAATCCAATTGATCTACAATTTAATCAATTACTTTCCCCGCTTGTCAATATACTCTCAGCATATAAATGATATTGTAAGCGCCATAATTTTCTGCCCTTAAAAAAAAACGCAGGTGCCACACGACTGTAACTGTAACTAAAAAATTTACAGTCGTATGACTGTAATATCGGAGCAGGTGCAGAACACCATGCCCATGACATAAGAAAGAAGAGGAGGAGATTTGGGCATTAATTGGCCCGGATTTTGTTGAAGAAAAGGGAGAAAAATCAGACATAAAAGGGAGAAAAAGTGAGAAAAGAGGGATTGGCTTTTGGATTTTCAGAAATTTAGAGAGAGAGAAAGAAAGACAAGGACAAGGAAAAGAAAAAGAAAACCCAACTTCAAAATTTTCTTTTTCTCTTCTATTTCTTTTGATTCTCAAGGGTAAAGCTTAAAAATTTGTTAGAAATCCCAAAGTAAATAATCTGGCACTTTAAACAAATCAAATTTTGGACTAGAAACCCTAGGATTCCCAAGCATTTTGGATTTTTGGACCTAAAGTTTCTAACTTCAAGTCAAGAAGAAAGGAGTGAGTTTCAGTGGATTGGAGCGACGCCAGGGGTCAATCCTACGGTGGACGGGCTCCAAAAAGGTTACCACTCTTTTTCCCTTCTTTTTTCAAGCATTTTGGGTGATTGGCGTGATTTTGTTCATTTTTGTTCAAATTTTCGCGTTTCTGTTCCTGGAAATCAAGAACAGTCGTGCAACGGTTCTTGAGTTTGATGAACAGTCGTGTGACTGTATGTACAGTAGTACGAGTGTTCTTGGTTTCCAAATGATTTTCTTTCAGTTTATTTCAAATGAAATTTTGGCGAAATCCTGTGTTTGGATTGTTTACAGTCGCAGGACTGTAATTACAGTCGTACGACTGTAGTTACAGTCGCACGACTGTAACATTTTTCCAGAATCAGAATTTCCAGAATAGTCCCCAAAAATTTCCAAAAATCCATAAAAATTCAAAAAAACCAGAAAATCACCAAAAATGAATTTTGTTGTGTGCATCCACGACCCTAGATTCAATTTTCAGTAAAATTGCATTTAGAACAATACCATGACGGAGACCTGATTCTCCCGAAAACCGACCCACCTCACATGTTAAATTAAATCAAACCAGAAAATTGTTTTCAAAATGATTTTCTCACAAAACCAAAATACAGGGACGTTTCAAAATATTTTTGAGGTCTAATCGGGCCGGCTAGCCAAGCCGACCCGGTTATCCCCCTAATTGTATGTTTCCGAATTCTAAATTCTCCATTCTGTCATGTTTAAGTCCTATTTATAGCGTGCCGTAAACTGTGCTAACTCTCTGTTTTGCAGCTTTTAATTTCTTTTATTTTTATTTTGAATGTAATTTAATAGATTAATCCGTGTATCCTAGGCGATTGTAAATTTTTAGATTATCGTGTATTTTAGGCGGTTGTAAAGTGAGGACGAGAGATTTTATTTTTTATTCGATCGGGTTGTAATAATTTAATAATTTACTATTTTCCTTTACCTGTATGCGCGCTGTATGTTTAATTTAATGCAATAAAATTGACTTTAGAGTTTGAAATACCGTCTATGAACATTGGCCAATATTTATTTTAATTAGACACAAAATTAGGGACTTGTCCGGACCTAGATCTTTGGATAGTGTAGTGGTCGTTCATTTGGTTCAGCTACAATATAAATTTCCCGCCCAAAATCGAGGCGCCTCTCTCGATTGGGAGTCCGCATTTTGTCGAAAACGACTCTGCTGGGGATTTCTTACAAAAAATTTTCTTAAAAACTTAAAAGAATTTGACAAGCCCTGAAAAGTGTCTAATTAAAATAAGGTGGAAGATTCTTGATTGGTATTTCATTTTGCATTTTTAGCTAGACATGATTGCATTAGGTTAAGTATCCCATTTTAGCCTGGTGGATTGTTGAAGTGTTGCCTTTGTTCCTCCTGGTCTTAGGGGCACGGATATGAAACACCACCCATAGCCTCGTATGAACCCCTTCGTTCAGACCCTTGAGTGGGCAGAAGTGAGGAGTATATTTTGCTATGGGAACCTTGATTTTTAACCCGACTTGGACCGAACTCATATAGGCAGCCCTAGTTGGATTCCTTTAGGATACCAAAATAAATTGTGTGGAATAATATAAATCGCGCCTTCATCATCCCCGGTTGATGATCGAAGAGAACCCCGCCTAGGACTCGGTTAGAGTTTTTAAGACCGACCATGCTTGGAGAAATAAGGTTGGAAGAATTCGTTTTGTGTGTTATGTGTTTCTCGCCATCCCATGACACACCACCATCACTATCTGCGCGTGCATAACATACCATAATCACCATTTTCCATACACATGACATACCATTCACAAAACATTTTTGGTGATACTAACCCACATTCTTATGTAGCCATTTGCATTTTATTTTCGTGTGAAAACATTAAATCATCCGTTTGCCATTCGTACTAACCATTTCTTTTTCAGCCATAACATTATATTTGTGTGATTAGCATTTTTTTCACATAGCATACATAACATCATTATGTATGTCATGCATCCTAACCCACGTTTTTTGTTCAGCCATTTGCATTTTGTATGTCATAAGCATTCATGACATATCACCTAAATTAAATTAGGGGCATTCCAAGGACGCTCACCATAATCATCTCATTTCATAACATATCGGGTATCCCAAAATGCCCGTATTCTGCCAATGCACCAGATTGCATTTGGCCATTCCACCAAATTATCTCATTTAAAAGAGACCACAATGGTCCTAGGAATATTTCCGTGTGACAATCCACACGATGCATTTCATGACATCATATCCATTCATCATAAATATCATATAACACTGTGATCCACATCGGGTTACTTCATGACATTACTACATTATTCAAGGTGCTCCCCGAGTGCCGGATTAGTATGCATGTAGGGGCATTTCATTCCCAAATCATGAAAGGTGTTCCCCGAACGCCAGCCTTCTGTCTGTGTCTCCTGTGGCACGTGACCCTCTTACAACATCATTTGATATCATATGCTTAAAAGCATAAGAACTTTGTCCAAGGGACAGTCCCATGTGACCATTTCATACCATCTCATAAACCTTTAAAGCATCAGACTCCATTCATGTGTCGGTACACACGCGACCATTTCACAAAATTCATTAGGTGCTCCAAAAGCGCTGAATCCCTATCCGTGTGATGGTCCACACGTGTTCTTTTGCATAGCATTGGGTGCACTTGGAATGTCCAAAATATAAAAAAAATGAATAAAAAAAAGTCATTCATTATCATCCACATTCACGAAGCATCATCCAAGCATTATCATCCATACCATCCAACCATGCACTTTTTAACCTTAACATTCTTTATGTGCATTAAAGCAGAATAAGCTGGGGCATCCTAGAACAAGATCCCAGACTGCAAGAGCATGTGAGAGCAAAAGATCAGTTGAATCAAGTAGCACAATCGAGTCCGGGGAAGAAGTAGCAATGGCTGATCAAACGCCAAACATTGCTAGTGTTCTGAAGGATTTCTTCCGATCCCAAGACTTCCGGGATATGCTGAAGGAAGAACTGAGGGCTGTTGTTAGGGAAAGTGGTGAAGCTGGTAATGGTGGAACCGGGAAAGAAAAAGAAGGGGAGACCTCTCAACATGGGGCTGATGCTTTGGCCAGTATAGAAAAGCTGCAGGAAATTGAGGCAGCTATGGAACAGAAAATGAAGGCCAAATACTCTAAGCTAGACGAGATACTAGATGAGCTGAAAAAGGGAGCTAATATCAGTTTGGTTTCTAAGCAGGGCGTCAATGTGGATGCCATGATAAACAAAGGCATCGAGACATTCCCTGTGGGGTTGCAAGTCCCCAAAATTCCTTCTTACAAAGGGCTCGGATGACCAGAAGCTCACATCAACCTCTACACCCGTATAATGCTGACCGCGGGGGTACCAAACAGCAGTTGGTCAACTTCTTCCCAACAACACTAGAAGAAGGAGCTTTGAACTCGTACAACTCCCTGATGGAGGAAGTACAGTCAGATTGGGGAACATTTTCAGCGGCCTTCATCAAGTATTATAGCTTCAACACAAAGATCCAGGTAAAGCTATATGACTTGGAGAGGATTAAACAGAAGCTCAATGAACCCTTTGATGAATATTATCAAAGGTGGATGAACAAGATGATCCTGTTGAAGAATCGCCTTGATGAAGACGAACTGATTTAGAAACTGATTGAGGGCAGTAGGGATGTCTACAGAGACAACATGAAGTTCCATGCTTTCAATGAACTTGGCGAGGTCTACAGTATGGCCATGAAAGTTGAGAGGGACGAGGAAGAAAAAGCGGCCAGTCAAAAGGGTAGCAGAAGGTTCAAGCATGGCGTGGTTATCGATCGACAATTGCCACCGGATCAAGCAGAGGATCCAGTTTCAGCTTTACAAACAAAAGTGACCAATCTCCAGGGGATAAACCAACTGAAGTTGCTGTAGTGTCTCAACAACAAGGTGATCAAGATGGAAATTTACAGAATTGAGGCCTATCCCCGTGGACCCTTTCTTTGGCCAAGATTTTTGCGAAATGCAGGAACGGTGTCCTCTTGAGTTCTCTGAAGCCATTTGAGAAGCCGGCTGAGACACACAAAGGCAAATTCTATTCCTATCACGTGACAGTGGGGCACCACATGAATGACTGCAAGCAACTACTGAGGGCTATTCGACAACTGATCGCTGACAAGAAAATCATGGAGCCACCCTTGAAGCCCAATGTCCAGAGCAATCCTTTGCCCAGCTTTGACTAGTCCAATCGAAGGGGACGATGTAGCAGCAAAAGAAGACCCTCCGTATGTGGAGAACGTTAATTATTTTGATGTATCTATTTTTATTTTCTATCTTGTTTTGTGAACAATGCGTTTTTTGAACAATGCAACCTACAAGGCGTTTAATGTTATGTAATTTGATTTCAATTATTTGTGTGATATTTTCCTGGACGTAACACTGTGTATGCATACAAAAATTCATCTAACGTCTTTAGCATACATGACACATCATTACATGAAATGAGCCTAAGGACAGATGAGCATCCAAAATGATATCCATCTTGAAAGACCTCATGACTGATAAGAGAAAGAAAAGAAAAATTGCAAAATACCTAAAATCATGTGAAGACCTTCGCCCAGTCCTATGACGGCACACCTAAGGATTGACAAAGGATTATAGGATACAGAATTACAAAGAATCCGAAAGACAAGTCCAGCCAAGCAGAAGTTCCTTAGATATTAAAAAAAACATGGTTTCAAGTTCTGAAATAAGAATACATATGTATCATATGATGTTTCGTACCATATCATCCTCGATAATAGAACACGAGTTCTGGGGCAACAGTGCAATCATTCCAGAATAAAGGAGAGAGGCATTATGCATTGTCTCTGTACCACCCGTAAGCCACCAGGATAGTATAAGCAGCCAACAAGCACATAAAAAAAAGCATAGCCATCAACCTACAGGATCGAAGTAGTTCTACCGAGAAAGACAGAAATCAAGTCATCAACCCCTTCAATCGGGACAGACCCAGGTTTCCAAAAAAATAAAAAATAAAAAAAGAGTCCAATGGATTGAAAATCACGAAAGCAATCCATGCGAAAGTTAGGACGGTGGGGTGAGCACCACCGGCATGAAAATTCACAAGGACCAGTTGGTGGCAGTCGTGGGTTCGGTCGAGACGGATACCATACTCATCTTGTCCTTAATTTCATTTCATATATAATGTGCATTATGTTAAAACATTATTAATGAATGAATGAATGAATGCCTTGCTTTATTCATTTAAATATCCAGGTTTGCTTGAAATTGAATTCACGTCGTGCATCATATATGGCTATACGCTTGTGAGCTTCAACAACAGTGATGGAGCAACCAAGTCCTACGAGACTTCCCACAATCACCTCATCATCAGAGGGACAGCAGAGGAAGTGGACATGGCGCCGCTTCAATTAATCCCTAGTTATTGTCGACTTCCAAATTCATGAAGCCTAGGGGCAGAGAAGGCAAAACCTCTCTGTCGTTCCCCCAGCAGGGAAATTTCATTAATCCCCAACCAGATCCTCTGCATTATTTCTCAACGACATCGTTACCAAGAACATCATCACTTTCTCTCCAACAGTCATCGTACTTCCTCATTAGCCATCATATATCCTTCGCAGGAATGCAAGAATTACATTGCACCCAAAATTTCGTTTCTCCAACTACGGATGATCAATCGTACAACAAATCTTCCCCGGTAAGAACCTAGAATGTCAAGATCGAGTAAATGGCGCGAAATGCATTTTCTAAAGTTCATTTGCACATGCACACATTGAAACATGTACATGCATTCAAAACATACATGCATACATGCATACATGTATCACAGCCAACCCAAGTACAGGTATCCATCATTATCATCGGACTATTCTGAACCAGGATTGTTCTCAAAGCAGAGATGGCACAATGCTGGGGCATCTATTGGGCCTCAAAATATGAGAAGGATCTGTGCAAACCCAAATCTCAACATATCAAGTCTCCAAGGGGCAGAACAATCAAGCCGTATTTATCCTTGATCGAAGGGACAAAAATTTTTATTTCCAAAATTATCGATCAAGGGATAAATAGTCATCCTCAAGCCAACATCAAAATTATCCTTCCTGAAGCTACCTCTTATTTCATTCAAGCCAGATTTCGAACCCTTGAGCCCCATTACGTTCAAGCATGGTTGCAAATCCTTGAACCCTTATTTTTATTCAAGTCAGATTTTGAGCCCTTGAACTCCATTACGTTCAAGCATGGTTGCAAACCCTTGACCCGTTTTTTTCATTCAAGTCAGATTTTGAGCCCTTGAACTCTATTACGTTCAAGCAAGATTATAAATCCTTGAACCCTTTTCTTCATTCAAGCCAGATTTCGAACCCTTGAACTCCATTACGTTCAAGCATGGTTGCAAATCCTTGAATCCTTTTCTTCATTCAAGCTGAATTTCGAACCCTTGAACTTCGTTACGTTCAAGCATGGTTTCAAATCCTTGAACCTCTTATTTCATTATTTCGAGTCCATCCAATTCCAGCAAGATTTCAAATCCTTAAAATTTCAGCAGATTTGCCTCGGGTAACCTAGACCCGGTATCGGCTTAGTTCTACATCAAACCCCTTTGTTTCATCCAAGCTAGATTTCGAATCCTTGAACACCTTCAATCTAGATCCTTAATCCTTGCAAATCTCTCAAGTGTGATTTTGGATCCTTGAAACATCTTCATGCCTGATTCATGATCCTTGCCCATATCTCTCAAGTGTGATTTTAGATCCTTGAAACATCTTCAAGCCTGATTCATGATCCTTGACCATATCTCCTCAAGCGTGATTTTGGATCCTTGAACTCCTTCAAGCCTGATTCATGATCTTTGACCAAATCTCCTCTCAAGTGTGATTTTGGATCCTTGAAACCTCTTCAAGCGTGATTCATGATCCTTGAAAAACCCTCCTTAAGCGTGATTTTGAATCCTTGAATTTCTTCAAGCCTGGTTCATAATCCTTGACAAACCTTCTCAAGAATGATTTTGGATCCTTGAAACCTCTTCAAGCATGGTTCTTAATCCTTGAAAACCGCCCAAGTCAGATTTCGGATTCTTGAAGATTGATTCAAACAAGATCCTAGATCTTTGAAGCCAATTCAAATCCCGCATTCCATTTTCCTTGCCTCGGGTAACCTAGACCCGGTATCGGCTTATTTCATCATCAACTCTGCCTTGGGTAACATAGACCTAGTATCGGCTTATTCCATCCAATCAACTCAATGCGTCCCCACGGCAGTGAGGCTTCAGCAACTCAGTTGCATGTTTTATTTCCTGTGTCTGCGGCGCTTTGATTCGCGCTCTCAAATTCATCACCTCAACTATTTCAGACCAAGATCGGGTGTTGAATTTAATCACACGAGGGGCAGCTATAAGCGCCAGAATTTTCCTCCCTAAAAAAAAACGCAGGTGTCACACGACTGTAATTTACAGTCGTGCGACTGTCATTACAATCGTGCGACTGTCACTAAAAAATTTACAGACGTACGACTGTAATATCGGAGCAGGTACAAAACACCATGCCCATGACATAAGAAAGAAGAGGAGGAGATTTGGGCATTAATTGGCCCAGATTTTGTTGAAGAAAAGGGAAAAAAATCAGACATAAAAGGGAGAAAAAGTGAGAAAAGAGGGATTGGCTTTTGGATTTTCAGAAATTTAGAGAGGGAGAAAGAAAGAAAAAGACAAGGAAAAGAAAAAGAAAACCCAACTCAAAATTTTCTTTTCCTCTTCTATTTCTTTTGATTCTCAAGGGTAAAGCTTAAAAATTTGTTAGAAATCCCTAAGTTAATAATCTGGCACTTTAAACAAATCAAATTTCGGACTAGAAACCTTAGGATTCCCAAACATTTTGGATTGTTGGACCCAAAGTTTCTAACTTCAAGTCAAGAAGAAAGGAGCGAATTTCAGTGGATTGGAGCGATGCCAGGGGTCAATCCTACGGTGGACATACTCTAAAAAGGTTACCACCCTTTATCCCTTCTGTTTTTCTAGCTTTCTAGGTGATTGGTGTGATTTTTTGCATTTTTGTTCAACTTTTCGCGTTTCTGTTCCTGGAAATCAAGAACAGTCGTGCGACGGTTCTTGAGTTTGATGAACAGTCATACGAGTATTCTTGGTTTCCAGATGATTTTCTTTTAGTTTATTTCAAATGAAATTTTGGCGAAATCCTGAGTTTGGATTGCTTACAATCGCACGACTGTAACATTTTTCCAGAATCATAATTTCCAGAATAGTCCCCAAAAATTTCCAAAAATCCATAAAAATTCAAAAAAAACAGAAAATCACCAAAAATGAATTTTGTTGTGTGCATCCACGACCCTAGATTCAATTTTTAGTAAAATTGCATTTAAAACAATACCACGACGGAGACCTGATTCTCCCGAAAACCGACCCACCTCACATGTTAATTTAAATCAAACCGGAAAATTGTTTTCAAAATGATTTTCTCACAAAACCAAAATATTGGGACGTTTTAAAATATTTTCCAGGTCTAATCGGGCCGGCTAGCCAAGCCGACCCGGTTATCCCCCTAATTACATGTTCCCGAATTCTAAATTCCCCATTCTGTCATGTTTAAGTCCTATTTATGGCGTGCCGTAAACTGTGCTAACCCTCTGTTTTGCAGCTTTTAATTTCTTTTATTTTTATTTTGAATGTAATTTAATAGATTAATCCGTGTATCCTAGGCGATTGTAAATTTTTAGATTATCGTGTATTTTAGGCGGTTGTAAAGTGAGGGCGAGATTTTTTATTTTTTATTTGATCGGGTTGTAATAATTTAATCATTTACTATTTTACTTTACCTGTATCCGCGCTGTATGTTTAATTTAATGCAATAAAATTGACTTTAGAGTTTGGAATACCATCTATGAACATTAGCCAATATTTATTTTAATTAGACACGAAATAAGGGACTTGTCCGGACCTAGATCTCTGGATAGTGTAGCGGCCGTTCGTCCGGTTCAGCTACAATATAAATTTCCCGGTTGAGCTGAGCCGGGTGGCGACTCCTACAATATTCATCGAGACTTAGGTCTCGATTCTTTTTTGAAATAATTCCACTTATTTTTCAAAACCAATTTTCCCATAATAAAAACCCCAAGCGAGGGAGAGGTCCGCCCGAAATCAAGGCGCCCCTCCTGAACGGGAGTCCGCTTTCTATCGAAAACGTCGTTCACTCATAGATATGTTAAGTGCTATTTAAGACGTTTAATATGTTCGATCCTTTGGGCCCATTTTTATGTTGGCAGTGGGCCTATGGCCTATAGATTATATGTAACACCCTTATATTTTTGCTATATACAAGTATTTAACTAATACTTTCCTGATAAAACTCTACATTTCTAATCCTTATCAGCTTGTATCATTTGTTTGGAAAGCAACCATAGACATAACGAGTTGCTACATAGAAATTATAAAACATTAACAAATTCAAAAATCACAACATAGTGAATATAAATCATTAACTACTTTAACAATCACAAGCAGTCATTCGTATGCATGTTAACACCCTTTCATGCACATGTAAAATGAATAAGCTATTTCTTTTATTTGTTGTGACATAACCAGCCAAACGACTGCCTCGGGATCATGAAACATATAACAGATGATTTCACACCAGCTCATATAACATGTGTTTGACCTTTCGGTCCAGATAACAAGTGGTTGACCTTACGGTGCATGTATCATATAATCCATGTGGGTGACCATATAGGTCCAGATAACAGATATTCCATATAATTGCAGTGTCTGGACAGGTATGTCATAATGTCCCTTTATTTTTCATGTAATCATGTATAATTCCATATATCATATAATCCATGTCATGCATACATCTTGTAATCTATGTCAAGTAATTAACATATGTTCAAATATATAAATTCTACATATACCATATATCATATGACATGTAATTTATAAATGCTCAAATACAATCATATACAATTTCTCATATAACATATATATAATTCATATACATTTATTTAAACAAATCACATAGCCCACATCATTGAATAATCAATTCATTCCAATCATATACTTACAAATTAACCTTTGATTTTCTGTGTCCATAACCTATACCATTTTCTAAAATATCCTCAAATAAGTTCATCTTTAACAACTTATCACCAATTCTACTATCAGGTAATCTCTTATTACTAAAAACTATCTATTCATATCTATCCGTTTGGCTTGGACTTGATATTAACTTAATATCAATCTTCCTACGTATCCCAGTAACTTAAATTCTCACCTTATTGGTCAGGCTCTCCCTCAATGCATCTTGCATCTTTTTTGTACAAATTATAGCAAGGCTAGATATTCATTACATTATATCTCCTGCCATTTAATACCATTTTCAATAAACATTTAATGACTATTCATCTCACCTCCCTTGAAAATTTTAGTGGGGCTTTTCTCATCTTTCTCAAATCTGAACCGGATCCCGTTATTAGATCCCATCTGTCAAATAATCTCTGGGTTTGCATTACCCAGGTAGCAAATCTCAATTTTTACATTTTTTTTTCCAGGCACCGCTACCTGCTCATGCATTTTCTTTCCAGGCACAGGTACTTGCTTATGCATTTTCTTTCTAAGCACAGTTACCTACTCATGTGTTTTCTTTTCAGGCACCGTTTCTTACTCATGCATTTTCTTTCCAAGCACGGCTACTTGCTAATGCATTTTGACCGAGCACGTTGCTCAAAAATAGTTTTATGGTGTTTTTCTAGGGCTCGCTACCTAAAAAGAATTTTGAGGTGTTTTGACAAGACACACAACCCTAATGGATTATCTATCGAGTATCCACTCCTTCACCTCAATCCCTCACTAATCTCTCCAAGTTAATCTTTCTCAGCTAGTGCCGTTCACACTTTGTTATTAGATTAACAAAGTCTTAGTGCAATTACATTTACCCATATTTAAATTCTTTATTGAACACGTAACATTCAAATTAATCATAATTTATAAGATATCATTATCACTACTATCATTGTTTAGATTAACTCAGTTTGTCAATTCATATGACCATGATCAATAGATTTTCAAGAAGGTATAAAATGGGCATACACATACACACACACAAACACACACACACACACACACACACATACACACACACACACACACACACACACACATATATATATTTGTAATGATTATACTATATGAGCTATGCTACTCATCACTATTTACATTATCGAATTACATTTACATTATTTCCAAATATTCATAAAGAAATGACAATTAAATATTAAATAATACTTAGAGAATAAACATAAAGAAATAACATCTAAATTACATAACTATCTCAAATTTAAAATATAATTTCCAAAAATGAACTTACCTCTATTCCTTCTTAAACCATTTAAAATAGATTTTCTACCAAGCTGCCAACGTACCCCAAATTTCCAATTGGGAATCAAAGCCTAACTTAGTTCTTTTTTAATCCCCTTCTTCCCTTTCTCTTTTCTCTCTCTAGAATTTCTCCTTCTGTCTCTAATTCTTTCTTTGAAACCCACAAAAAATGATGGCAGTTCCCCCTTTTTTTGTCTTTCCTTTCTTTCTTTGTGGACCTTGGAAAATAGAATTCTCTAGATTTTGTACACATGGTAAATTACATACATATATTTTAAATCCTAATACATGGCTACTTCTCCTTCTACCACATATGTTTTTCCATGGAAGAAATACCTTCTTCCATTGATTCTCTTTCCTCAACACACTTTGCACCATACCCTGCCAAACCATTAATCCTTACCGCATCTCCTTGAGCCTCTATTTTACCTGATCTCAACATGACGCATCCACTAATGACTCCGAGTCTCAATTCTTTGTCTCTTTTGTCGAGATATTAAAATTAATGTCCCTGCTCTTCCTCTTACTCAAATTTTGTGTTATTATTTGATCCATCCTCATTCTACTAATGTTATAATAAATATCTTATCTGGTTTGTGAATCTAACCCGGTACATCTCTTGACCCAGTCTGCATCTCCTTTATCATCTTACCTATCTAGTTCTCTTGAACTCAACACATCTCTAATCCGGCATTCCATCATCCTACCTATCCTCGAATCTTAACCCTTTAAAAATGAATATGATTCCATTTCTACCTTGATTTTATGATCTGATTTAGTTTCTTTAACCACTTCATTCTTTCTCAAATCTACCCTTGATCTTGTTCTCTTGTCTATTACTCCTCAAAAAATCTTAGCAAGAATTATTGTTCTTCTTCTAACCCAACTTTTGGGATGTTACGATTCTCCCCACATGAGGTTCTTTCATCCTTGTCTGAATCAACTTATTTTTGCATTGCATCTATTTAACAATTCTCTTTTCTGGTTAAACCCTTTTAACTACTACTATATTTATCTTTTCATATCTCTATCTTCTTAGTACTCTTCTTCGTACAACTACTATACATCCATTTCGTCTCCTATCGTATTATTCCACTCCAACTTTTACATACATCTTGTGTCAGAGGTATGCACTAGTTATTTCCTATTTTCACACTGCCTAAATCAATCACTTCTTATCCCTTTTCTCCACGTGTTTCATTCATTAATTACTGAGAAGACATGTCTCTTCACCTTCCTTCCTTCTTTCTTGTTTAACCACCATTTTCTTCTTTTCTTCTCTTTTACAAACTTTTGAAATTCATTCTCTCTCGGAACTTCCATTCCCTATGACTCTTACTCGCTCTAAACTTCATGCAATTTTTGTTCCAGATATCTAAATTTCAATCAAGCAAGCCTTCTTCTTCTTCTTCTTCTTCTTCCTTTAATTGCTTATATTTTTGCATGATTCCTTGTCTTTTCATATGTATATTTCTTCTCTTTGTTTCAATGACTGTTCATATTCCTATATGATTTCATCATTTGGCTTATACTTATACATTTATACTATTCTTTTGTTGCCTATTCGTTTTTAAATTTTTTTTTTTTTTGCATTTCAATAGAATTTATTTAATTTCTTAATTTTCCTATTTACTGCTCTTTCGAGATTTTAAAACTCTTAACTCTCAAAACTTTTAATTATTCATCACGTTTGACTCATCATCTCCAAAACCAGCCTTTGCCTGGTCTCAACATCCCGACTGTTGGTGTGCCCTAGTTCTTAGGGCATTAGATTCTTGTATTTTGTATTATACATTAAGAGTCATGTATGAATACATAATTTGTGTCACATTAATAAAGGTAATTAATCTATTTTGTTTATATCTTGTGCTATAATATGGTGGAGTATCCATTGATTGATAATCATAAAACATATCCCAGGTCTGTTCTATTCGTGGGAGCAAATAGAACCACAGACTTGTATATTCGACGACTGTATGGCAGTTCTTAACTAGCCATAGTACTTGTATAGTCAGTCATGAATATAAGTACATGTCGTTGACATGGGACTGGATCGATCCGCACAAGAAAGCCACATGGTTGTCGCGTCATAGGTCTTTCTTGAGTAGGTCTCTTTTGTCCTCAGGCCAGATTTCATTATAATTTCAATATGGAATCCGGTTCACTTTGACATACACCTAACAGGTTTGTAAAAGGATGCTAAATATGGGTATGATTGGGTGGACCGGTGAACATGTTGATATTGATGATGAAGTGATGGAATTGCCACTCGGGTAACACCGAGATGATATCATTGGCCACTTGATGAGTGAGACTGATAAGTGTATGGCCATACCTAAATAAGTTGGTTGCTTATTTGATTAATCAGTCAACTCAAGATCAAGAAATATAATAAACAACAGAAGAGGATGACGGACACCATGCCTCTTGTTTATTGATATCGATATTGTTAGGCAAAGGACACTATGAGATTACTACCGGGTGAGTGTCTTCTAAAGACTAATGCATCTCTGTCTTAATTGGGGGCTGTAATGGTTTGCTAGAACCCACTTGCAGTCTGTGGGCCTTGGGCCTACTGCCAACATAAAGACAGACCCATAGGATCGTACACATAGATCAACTGAGCTGGAACTTATAGAAATTGTACATGTAATGTACATTGGAAGGAATGTGTTAATTAATTAATTGACATTCGGTGTCAAGGTAATTAATTAACATTGGGTTGAATTTAATTTAATTAATAAGTTTACATAATGTAATTAATTAATTTATCAATTAATTGAATTACATAAAGTAAACAATTAATTCAATAATTTTCCAAAGTAGGAAAATTAAATACATGTATTGTATTTACTTAAGTGTGATTTAATTTTATTTAGGGGTAATTAAATTTAGCCAAATGGAATTAAATTACACAGTATATACTTTTTAATTAAAGTTTATTTATGTAATTATAATCCTAGTGGCTTGAGTTTAATTAACCTAATTAAAACCCAATTAGACAAGGTGTCTATATAAGGACATACTTAAGGAATAAAACTCTAATTCAACCCTAATTAATTGCTGGAAATCTCAGCCACCAAGAGCATCCCCAAAACAGCCAAAAATCCCAGCATTAAATCTCCATTCCTTCGCGTCTTCGGCTAGCACCGGTTCTCGCTCAATATTTGGTCGTGCACTGGACTTTGGAGATCACAGTTTCAAGAAACGATTCTACAGCCATCTCTAGAAGAGACGAATCCGGTGAGTTAATCTCTCTTGATTCAAATTGATTTTATTCTAATCAATGGTAATTGGACACGATAGGTGGATTTTAGGAAATTTTAAACGGTGTATTTTCACGGCGCCATGTTATTTTTCCTATGACGAATCCCAACAGTGGTATCAGAGCCTAGGTTTTGTCCATTAGATTGATTGGAATTGGTTCTTGAAAGCGTTCTTGAAGAAAGAATGGCTTTCAAGTTTTTGATTTTAGGGTTTTCATTTAATTGGTTTTGGTTTTGTTAAACCCTAAAATTTTTTTATTGGGGTTTTTGATTAATTTTCCCCAATTGGTTTCCATCTAAAATTGTTGGTTTTATTGATTATTTATTTTTTTTATGGCTTGAATTTTTATGATTGAAGGAAGAAAAAAAAATAATAATGTTCATTAGTTTGGGCTGCAATTTGGAATCGCAAGATTCCAAATTGCAGCTACTGCTGCTTGCCGCAGCAGGCATTGCTGCCTACTGCCGCCAGGCAGCAGCAACCCAATGTGGGCTACTGCCGCGCTCGGGATTTGCCTCAAGTTTTGGATTTTGCGGGTATTTTTTTATCCCGGACCCTAATGCAAATTAAATTAATTTTTTTTAATTAATTTGTATTTAAATTGTTCATTTTGTTGGCATGCATATTTAATTTAATTGTTTGCATATTAAATTGAATATGGGCTTTGTGAAATTGGCCCAATAAACCGTGACACCGGTTAAATTTGGGAGGGCTAAATTTTAAATTTGTGATAACCCAAATTCAAGTGGGAGCAAAATTGCTAATTTTGCATTTATGGTTGTTATCCATTGGGCCTTTATAGGCCTTAGTCACATTTGTTAAAATTAGCGATTTCATCCTAAGTAACTCGGCTTAACATTTATATTTATAATTTGGAATTCCATGATCCTGCATCATATTGGTATGTATGTGCACGACAGGTACTTTGTTTGAAATGTGATGTTGAGTTCTATGGGCTCTAAATTATTATTGGTTGTAATTTAATTTTGGGAAATATGGCCTGCGTGCCATTTTTTATTTTTATTTTGATGTAATTTTAGAATAAATTTTATTTTACAAAATTGTTGTAATTGCATCAAGTATGGAGGAAGGCCCAGATGGAGCAAGCCCATGGTGGGAGCCCAATAAGGATTGCTGTTGGCCCATGAAGAATTAGATAGGACATCTAGTTTTTCATTAGGTTGTAATTAAAGGCCCATAGGATCTCATTTATTTTAAATTAAGTATGCTATTACATTTGTCATATAATATGGATGTATGGATCCCTAAATTATTACCCACGTTTATGCATGCTAAGCCGTATCACTTTATTATAATCCGGAAATTAAAATATTGAGTCGTTTAAAAGTGCTTCCCACATTCACAAAAAGCTAAAAATAAGTAACCACTTGATATGAAATTGACTAAGTCAACTGCTTAGTCTTAGCTAACTAAATAACAAATAAAATCAAAGATGCTAAATATCTAATATTTTGAATTAAATCTCCAACACTCCCTCTTGATTCGAAATCTGTAAAAGAAAACTAAATCTCAAAATATAATTATCAAAGTTAAAAAAAAAAAAAACTAAATTTTCATAGAGCACCATCTCTCCATATTATCATCTTCCTGAATCTTGTTGAAGCACTT
Source organism: Euphorbia tirucalli (assembly GCA_039660915.1). NCBI lineage: Eukaryota > Viridiplantae > Streptophyta > Magnoliopsida > Malpighiales > Euphorbiaceae > Euphorbia > Euphorbia tirucalli. Next base: position 49,779,674 of record CM077637.1, on the reverse strand, counting down.
CTCTTCACAAACGTTGCACAATGCACTTCTCATCGTAGTTAATAGTTGTTGATGCATTTACTGACCAACCTTTAATGCACTTTCTCATCGATTTTTGGTACACTTTCTCATCAATTTTTGGTGCATTTTCTCACCATTATATCTCAAAAGAATTTTTTTTTATAATTTTTGTACTTTCTTCATTTGCAATTCTACAATTTTTGTTGGTGCCCAAGGATACTGCATTTGCAGTATTCAGTTTTTAATTTCTCAGTTTATGCTTCCTTCTTGAAATTCTACAAATGGTATCAGAGCCTTATTTTTTCTTGAGGGACTTGTGTGTGTTTTTTGAGAGGCACCAAAAATGGCATCAAATAACTCATCCCTTTCACCTCCAATCTTCAATGGAGAGAATTATCATGTTTGGGCAATTAAAATGAAAGCCTACTTGGGAGGGATTGGTTTATGGCAATGGGTTGAAACTGAGAGGGAATTACCAACTCTAGGAAACAATCCAACACTAAATCAAATTAGAGCTCATGAAGATGAAGAAGCCAAAGCTCCAAGAGCTTTGTCTCAAATCCATGCTGGTGTCACTGATTCGATCTTCCCAAGAATTATGGGTTGCGAAACTGCCAAAGAAGCTTGGGATACATTGAAACAATTCTATTATGACAATGATAGAATAAGACGGATGCTAATATTAAATTTCAAAAGGGATTTTCAGATGATGAGGATGGAAGAAAAGGAGACTCTACAAGAGTTTTCTGACAAGATAATGATTGTGATCAATAAAATCAGATTGATGGGAGAAGAGCTACCAGATAGTAGGATCGTAGAGAAGGTGCCTGTGAGTTTGCCTGAAAGATTTGAGGCAAAAATTTCATCTTTAGAAGATTCTAGAGATATGAGTCAAATTTCATTTTCAGAATTAATTAATGCCTTGCATGCTCTTGAGCAAAGAAGAATGTTGAGGAAAGAAGAAACTCAACATGTAGTTGATGGAGCTTATATAGCAAGGGCCTCATCTTTAAAAGGAAAAGTCCAATCCAAATGTTGCATTTACTATAAGCCTGGTCACCATGAAGACGATTGTTGGCATAAAGGAAAGCCTTAATGTTTCAAGTGCAAAAGGTTTGGGCACATTCAAAACAATTGTAGAATGAAGAAGGAAGAAAGTGTCAATTTGACACAAGTTGCTGAAGAAGAAGAAATTTTGTTTTAGTTGGTGAGATGTGCACCAAGAAGAAATATTGGGAGAGAAGTGCTCCAAAGGTGATGGGAAGTACATCATCAAGTGACTCCAATAATTGAAGGATGATGGCAAGTACAACATCAAAAATAATAAATTTTACAGATTTCGAATTAAGAGGGAGTGTTGGAGATTTAATTCAAAATATAAGATATTTAGCATCTTTGATTTTATTTGTTATTTAGTTAGCTAAGACTAAGGAGTTTACTTAGTCAATTTCATATCAAGTAGTTGCTTATTTTTAGCTTTTTTGTTGACTATAAGCCTATATATAGGCAGCCATATTGTTTCTATCATTAAATCAAATTATCAAAGTTATGAGTTTAAGATTCTCTCTTCTATTTTAATTATTTGCTTTCTAAAAAAACTATCAAAATAGAAGAGAGAATCTTAAACTCATAACTTTGATAATTTGATTTAATGATAGAAACAATATGGCTGCCTATATATAGGCTTATAGCCAACAAAAAAGCTAAAACTAAGTAACTACTTGATATGAAATTGACTAAGTAAACTCCTTAGTCTTGGCTAACTAAATAACAAATAAAATCAAAGATGCTAAATATCTAATATTTTGAATTAAATCTCCAACACTAATGCTGCAATGTGCGCCATGCCCTAGCTGGGTACATTGTAGTATTCGGTGGACCGTCGAGGGTTAGGATACTTGGTATGGTTAACATGGGAATGGTGGTTTGACTCAACGTGGGTAGCATTAGCTCAGAGCGGGCCCTAAGCACAGATGGGTAAAGTGTCAATAAGCCCATCAAACCAAGAGTCCTTCATGGAAGGATTGGATAGGTTGTCCTACCAAACGAATCAATGGTTGCTTAGCGAGCCCTACTTCGGCCAATCATTGATAAGTTGTGGATCTTGGTCAAGTCAGCCAATTAACATCACCAACAAACAAATTAAAATCGGATTATTAATTTGAATTGGCTTAAAAGTCCTTTATTTCTAACTCAAGCAATGATTTCTTCCATGTAGATAATCCCATTTCACTTAAGCAATTTAAATGGCTGCAACAAACAGCAACTCACTCTCACTTAGGTCACTCTTGGAGAAGGAGAAGCATTCAGGGACTAACTTCCTGGACTGGGCTAGGAACTTACAAAGAGTTCTTAGACAAAAGTCTAAGAAGTATGTACTGAATGCTCCTTTACCAGCTGGCCCTCCCGCAGGTCGAGGCGTCACCACGGAGATGGTGGAGCAGTATGACTAGCACGTGAGGGATGACTGAGATGTCTCATGCCTCATGCTGGGTACCATGGCTTCTGATCTTTAGAAGCAGTTTATGGATGAGCATGCTTATGAGATGATGGATCAACTTAAAAAGATGTTCCAAGATCAGGCTCGTCAGGAATGTTACCTGACAACTAAGGCACTTTGCACGACTGTGATGGCAGCTGGGACTTCTGTTAGCACTCATGTGCTAAAGTTGAAGGGGTATATTGATACACTTGCCCGCCTCGGCTCGCCAGTTCCGTAGGACTTGGCAGCAGACATTATTCTCGGGTCACTTCCTGAGTCTTACAACCAGTTTATCATAAATTACCCTATGCAAGGGTTGGATAAATCGGTTGTTGAGCTGCATGGCATGTTCAAGCTTGCTGAGCGGTCTTTTAAGAAGGCTCCTGAAGTATTGCTGGTGAACAAGGGCAATACGCCTATTGCTAAGGGAAAGGCCAAATCTAAGACCAAGGCTAAGGCCCAAAAGGCCAAGGCTAAGGGCAAAAAGGTGGTGGACCAACCTAAAGCAAGGGTTACTTCTCCTGACGATGTCTACCATGAGTGTCATGAGAAGGGGCACTGGAAGAGCTCATGTCCAAAGCTAAGGGAGCAACTGAAAGGCAAAACTGCTGCTTTAGGTATTTATGTTGTTGAGATTAATCTGGCTATTTCTACATCTTGGGTCTTAGACACTGGATGTGGATCTCACGTTTGTTCAAATGTGCAGGGTCTTAGAAACAGGAGATTATTAGGATCTGGAGAAGTAGATCTTTAAGTCGGAAATGGTGCTCGGGTTCAGGCCATGGAGATTTAGATTATTTCTTGTAATGGACTTGTTTTGGAACTAAGAAACTGTTATTTTGTACCTGCGATGAGCAGGAATATTATTTTTGTTTCTTTGTTGGATATTTCTGGTTTCGTATTTAATATTGGACATGGTAGAATTTCTATGCAATGTGGCAATATTATTTATGGAACAACATTTCTTGAAAATGGCTTATATATCCTTGATCTAAAACATGAAAGTTCAATCTATAACATAAATACTAAAAGGATTAAACAAAATGAAATTAATCCTACTTACATCTGGCATTGTCGACTTGGCCATATAAATGAGAAGCGCATAGCTAAGCTTCACTCTAGTGGAGTGCTAGGGTCATTTGACATCTAGTCTTATGACACATACGAATCTGGTTTGAGAGGCAAGATGACAAAGGCGCCTTTTAGCAAGACTGCTGAAAAGGCCTCAGAGCTATTAGAGCTAATACATTTCGATGTATGTGGCCCAATGAGCACTAGTGCTAGGTCTAGTTTTCTGTACTTCGTCACCTTCACGGATGACTTCAGCAGATACGGTTACATGTATCTGATGAAGCATAAGTCTGAGACTGTCTAAAGGTTCAAGGACTTTAAAAATGAAGTAGAAAACCAAGTTGGAAAGAAAATAAAAGCACTTCGGTCTGACCGAGGGGGTGAATATTTGAGCTAAGAGTTTGTCTCGTTTTTGAGAGAGTGTGGAATTGTATCCCAACTCACTCCTCCTGGTACACCCCAGTGGAATGGAGTGTCAGAAAGGAGGAATAGGACCTTGCTTGACATGGTCCGCTCGATGATGAGTCATGCTACACTCCCTGTCTCCTTTTGGGGATATGCTTTAGAGATAGCTGCTTACGTTCTTAATAATACACCAAGCAAGGCAGTTGAGGGAACACCATATGAACTATGGAAGGGCTGAAAGCCCAATGTTTCCTTCTTGAAGATTTGGGGCTATGATGCAAATGTTAAGAAATTAACAAGTGGCAAACTCGAGACCAAATCTGTCAAGTGCTAGTTTATGGGTTACCCTAAGGAAACTAAGGGTTATTACTTCTACAATTCGGCCGAAAACAAAGTTTTCATAGCCAGAAATGTAGTCTTCTTGAAGAAGGAATTCCTTTCCAATAGAGACAATGGGAGTAATGTTGAACTTTAAGAAGTTCAAGACTCACAAACTCCTACAGCTACTGCTGAGGATGCTTCGGGAACCGATCTGACTACTCAAGAAATTGAGGAACCAGAACCGGCTGCACAGGACCTTAGAAGGTCTGGTAGGACATGTCATCAGCTAGAGAGGTACAGCTTTCTCGTGACTGATGATGGAGACCTTATGGTCATTGACCAAGAGGAGCCCAAGACCTATCAAGAGGCTGTTGAAAGCCCACACTCAGATTAATGGCGCAAAGCCACGGAGGTTGAGATGCAATCTATGCACGATAACCAAGTATAGAACTTGGTGGATCCACCTCCGGGTGCTAAGGTGATAAGTTGCAAGTGGTATTTCAAGTTAAAGGCCCTGTGTGTATAAGATGGTTAGTGGGAGCGTTTCCACCTTCCTAGTGCTGTATGTTGATGACATCCTTATGATTAGAGGTGACATACCAACACTGTAAGGGGTTAAGTAGTGGTTAAGTAGGTGCTTCACAATGAAGGACTTAGGCGAAGCTGAGACGATCTTAGGGATCAGGATCTACAGAGATAGATCCACTCAGCTTCTAGGCCTAAGTCAGGCCACGTACGTTGACAAAGTTCTGAAAAGATTCAGCATGGATAAGGCAAAGAAAGGATTCTTGCCTATGCGCCATGGGTTGAAGCTGAGTAAGAAAGATGGTCCTAAAACAAAGAAGGACCGAGAGAACATGGAAGAGATCCCTTATGCATCTGTTGTTGGATTTATCATGTACTCCATGTCATGTACGAGGCCTAATGTCGCGTTTGCACTAAGTATGACGAGCCGGTATTAGTGAAACCCTGGGGAGGAAAACTAGAAGGCTATCAAGGCAATCCTAAAGTACCTTAATTGGACTAAGGATGCTTTCTTAGTGTATGGAGGTCAAGATGAGCTGGTAGTGTCAGGTTACACTAATGCAAGCTTTGAGACTGATGAGGATGAGAACCAGTCACAGTCTGGTTATCTTTTTCTCCTGAATGGCGGTGCCATTAATTAGAGGTCCTTAAAGCAGGCCACCATTACTGACTCTACAATGGAAGCTGAGTACATAGCTGCGTGCGAAGCTCAAAGGAAGCTGTTTGGATCAAGAAATTCATAACTGACTTGGGAGTAGTACCCACTATCCTAGACCCAATTGATGTTTTGTGACAACAACGGGGCCATCGCACAAGCTAAGGAGCCCTGGTCATATAAGAGATCCAAACATGTACTCAGAAAATTTCACCTCATTCGGGAGATCGTGAACAGAGGTGACATATCATTGTAGAGGGTTGACACTAAGAATAATGTCGCTGATCCATTGACTAAAGCGCTGCCGCAGACACAACATGACGGTCATACCAGATCTATAGGAATTAGGGCAATGCCCACTTGGAACTAATGGAAGTGGGAGATTGTTGGTGTGCCCTAGTTCTTAGGGCATTGGATTCTTGTATTTTGTATTATGCATTAAAAGTCATGTATAAATACATTATTTGTGTCACATTAAAAAAGGCAATTAATCTATTTCGTTTATATCTTGTGCTATAATATGAGTGGAGTATCCATTGATTGATAATCATAAAACATATCCCAGGTCTGTTCTAATCGTGGGAACGAATAGAACCATAGACTTGTATATTCGATTTCTATATGGCAGTTCTTAACTAGCCATAGTACTTGTATAGTCAGTCATGAATATAGGTACATGTCATTGACATGGGACTAGATCGTTCCGCACAAGAAAGCCACATGGTTGTCACGTCATAGGTCTTTCTTGAGTAGGTCTCTTTTGTCCTTAGACCAGATTTCATTATAATTTCAATATGGAATCTGGTTCACTTTGATATACGCTTAACAAGTTTGTAAAAGGATGCTAAATATGGGTATGATTGGGTGGACCGGTGAACATGTTGATATTGATGATGAAGTGATGGAATTGCCACTCGGGTAACACCGAGATGATATCATTGGCCACTTGATGAGTGAGACTGATAAGTGTATGGCCATACCCAAATAAGTTGGTTGCTTATTTGATTAATCAGTCAACTCAAGATCAAGAAATATAATAAACAACAGAAGAGGATGACGGACACCATGCCTCTTGTTTATTCATATCAATATCGTTAGGCAAAGGACACTATGAGATTACTACCGGGTGAGTGTCTTCTAAAGACTGCTGCATCTCTGTCTTAATTGGGGGCTGTAATGGTTTGCTAGAACCCACTTACAGTCTGTGGGCCTTGGGCCTACTGCCAACATAAAGACCGACCCATAGGATCGTGCACATAGATCAACTGAGCCGGAACTTATAGAAATTGTACATGTAATATACATTGGAAGGAATATGTTAATTAATTAATTGACACTCGGTGTCAAGGTAATTAATTAACATTGGAATGAATTTAATTTAATTAATAAATTTACATAATGTAATTAATTAATTTATCAATTAATTGAGTTACATAAAGTAAACAATTAATTAAATAATTTTCCTAAGTAGAAAAATTAAATACATGTATTGTATTTACTTAAGTGTGATTTAATTTTATTTAGGGGTAATTAAATTTAGCCAAATGGAATTAAATCACATAGTATATACTTTTTAATTAAAGTTTATTTATGTAATAGTGGGCTTGAGTTTAATTAGCCTAATTGAAACCCAATTAGACAAGGTGTCTGTATAGGGACATACTTAAGGAATAAAACCCTAATTTAACCCTAATTAATTGCTGGAAATTTCAGCCACCAAAAGCAGCCCCAAAACAGCCGAAAATCCCAGCATTAAACCTCCATTCCTTCGCGTCTTCGGATAGCACCGGTTCCCGCTCAATAGTTGGTCGTGCACCGGACTTTGGAGATCGCAGTTTCAATAAACAATTCTGCAGCAATCTCTAGAAGAGACGAATCCGGTGAGTTAATATCTCTTGATTCAAATTGATTTTATTCTAATCAATGGTAATTGGACATGATAAGTGGATTCTAGGAAATTTTAAACGGTGTATTTTTCGCTGCGCCATGTTATTTTTCCTTTGACGAATCCCAACACCGACCATCACCCAATCCTATTGGATCTTGGATATCCGTTCCAAAACCTAGGCATACCAAAGATACTGCCCATACACCTAAGTTGGTTGATGTAGTCGACTTAGAGCCTACTACATTTTCTGGAAAAGATTCAGGCACTTCTTTCGAATTTGTCTCTAAGAAACTAACTCCCCACATTGAGGACATGCCATCCAAAATGCATCCATATTGTCTTAGGATTAACCAAGAAGCACATTTTTGGCTTAAAAACTGTGAAGTCATTTTCCCATCTAAAAGTGATAGAGTTCATACTCCTCCCTTGGGTTATTTTTCAATCTATGTGGAACTAATGTACTTGGGATTTACTTACCTCTTACCGGATAACATCTCTAAAATTTTACATTCCTCGAGATTTTTTATGGCATAAATTCATCCCAACACATGGGTTGACATTTGTGCCACCCATTGGCTCTGCTCAAACCTTAGCTTTATTCTAACTGCCCCTTTCTTTCACAGACTTGTCTCTCCCATCATTTGCCTTTCCGGTGAAGATCATTACTCTTTCAAAAAGAAAGATTGTTATTTCTACCATTTTCTCCAATGCACCCAGTCTGTAAAACATTTCAATGAATATTTCTTTTACATCAAAAGAAACCTAGATTATCTCGTCTTTCATTTCAATGGTCATCCGAGTAATTTTCTTTAAGGAATCATCAACTTAATGATTTTGGGAAGGCGAATCTTTTTACCTTTCAATCTCTGAAACCTAATAAATGGAGATGACATGTAACCATTGAAGCTTACATCCTAAAGCTACCCCTTGTCACCTTTGACAGGGATATGGGAGAACTTGTCTACCATATTGGACCAATTCAAGTCGAAGCTATTTTCTTCCTCCTTTACTTGGTTTTTGTCCTCTTGAAGGAATGTAATTTTCTAACACACTTAAGAATACCTTTGTATCCATCCCAAAGATACATAGGGCTAAGCACATAATAACTGATGAGCTAACGATTTCCACTAAACCTCAAACTAATTTGGCTATTTCTCATCCGGCTGAGGAACAACAAAAGAAGAAGAACCATAAAAGAAAGCCTCCTGAGTGTACTAACGTGGTAATATATCCTTCCCGTTTCTAATTTAAATTAAATTTCATTCACTTGCTCTTATATTTTTATTTCCATTCTCAGGTGGCTACAGTTAGTCGAGATTCCTCATCCGCCCAACCTGCTGAGTCTCAGAAGTTTGACTCTCTATTAAACTTCTTGAACTCAACTTTTAGCCCCAAGGCCTCCATTTCCAATTCTCCGGTCTTAACTAAGTTTCACCAAAGTCTAACTCTCCTAGTTGAGGTTGAGAAGCTTGCTCTACAATGCTTTTTTTTTTTAGTTTTTCTTCAAAAGAATCCCACGCATCTATTAAACAAAGTCCATGCTTTATATATATATATATATATAAAATAAAATATATATGTAGGCTGGTGTTTTTAAAAGCTAATACCATACACAAACTACCACTTTCTTCCTTAACTGTCACTCAAAATGCGATATCGCATATTCTTTGTGTAAGTTTAATGAGTCTCTTCCTTTATCCTTTTCTTTTCTATTTTTACCTGAACTGTTACTCATTTACACAGGGTCTCTCCTAATTTGTGGAGGTCACAAACCGTCATAAGGAATTTGTCGAATTGCAAGAGGCAAAAACAAAGTTGGAGATGGACTCTAGACAACTCAAGGGGCTGTTGACGTAGCCAAGACTAAAGTTGAGGAGATCAAGTCTCTTCTCAAGAAAGAGATTGATGCACTGGAGGAGAGCTCCAACAACCCCAATCAGATCTAGAGACTGAGAAGGCTGCTCGGCAATCTGAGAAGGAAAGTGTCACCACGTCACTGAATCAGGCAGCTCAATTCACATGCCATTTAGGGTTACTTTATGGCAATCATCTTGTAGATGCATGTTGAACCCTCTATCCAAATAAATCTTCCGACCACATTGAGGCGGCTTTTCATCTTTCCCGAGGAAGTACCAGTGGAGGGAGTACAGACCGAAGAACCAGCCTCAAGCCGAGTCTTAATTTCTATTTTGTAAACTTTTTCTATGTACTTTAATCTGAATTTTATGCCTTTAGATATTTATCTTTGTATATTCTAATCTTTTTTCAGATTCCCACATTAACTATAGTTCTTACACTTTCTTAATTTTCTTAAAAATTTATTTCTCTACCCGGTTTTAAAAAACTATTCTTTGCGTAAGTGTAATTTATTCTTTATTTTCCCACAATTTATTCTTTGTGTAAGTATAATTTATTTTCTTCCAATTCTTGCAAGACTTTTCTTATCTGGTTTCACGCATTCTCTCTCTTTTCTTACCTGGTTTTCACTTTTCTGATGTGGTCTTAAAATACCTAAACCTTTGCTCTCTTAGATATGAATTTTCCAATTTTCGAATTAAGACATTGATAACCCTTATTTAATTTGTTGTAACCAAGATAAATACTGAAACTCCCTAACCCGGTTGGGCCGAATTAGCCCGTTAATTGACCATTTATTCCTTCCACAATTTTTCATTTTATCTCAATATTATCACTTTAATCATTTACTTATCACAAGCTTATAATGGTCAAGTTTTCCCTAATTTTATCTCGCATCATTTTTGTAAAAATTATAGCATGAGCAGATATTGATTACATTATATCTCCTTTCATTCAATACCATTTTCAATAAACATTTAACGACTATTCATCTCATAATGATCATTGCCCTTGAAAATATTAGTGGGGATTTTCTCATCTTTCTCAAGTCTTAATCGGATCTCGTCACTAGATTCCATCCGTCAAATCATCTCTAGGTATGTATTTCCCAGGTAACAAATCTCAATTTTTGTGTTTTCTTTCTCAGCATCACTAACTGCTCAAGCGTTTTCTTTCTAAGCACAACTACCAGCTCATGCACTGTTACTTGCGCATGCATTTTCTTTCTAAGCACCAGTACCCATTTTCTTTCTATCGACTTATGCGTTTTGACCAGGCATGCTACCTGAAAATAGTTTTATGACATTTTATCTAAGCTCGCTATCCGAATGGAGTATTTACTGAGTCTCCACTCGTTCAGTTCAATCCCCCATTAATCTCTCCAAGTTAATCTTTCTCAGCTAGTTCCGTTAACACCTTGTTATCATATTAACTGAGTCTCAGTGTAATTATCCATATTTAAATTTTGTATTAAACACACACTGTTCAAATTAATCACAATTTATAAGATATCATTATTATAATTATCACCGTTTAGATTAACTCAGTTTGTCAATTCATATCACCATGACCAATAGATTTCCGAGAAGATATAAAATAGGCATACATCCACATACATCTACACACACATACACACACACATATTCGTAATGATTATACTATACTAGCTACTATACTCTTCACTATTTATAGTATCATATTACATTTACATTATTTCCAAATATTCATAAAGAAATGACAATTAAATATTAAACAATACTTAGAGAAAAAGATAAAGAAATAACATCTAAATTACATAACTATCTCCAATTTAAAATATAATTTCCAAAAATAAACTTACCTCTATTCCTTCTTAAACCATTATTTGTTTAACTTTATTGGCTTGGACTTGATAGATTTTCTTACCAAGCTACCTACATACCCCAAATTTCCATTTAGTAAAGCCTAATATAGTTCTTCTTTAATCCCTTTCTTTCCCTTTTAGTTTACTTCCCTATTTCTCCTTCTCTCTCTAAAGTTCTCTGTGAAACCCAAAAGAAAAATGATGGCAGTTCCCCCCCTCTTTTTTTCTGCTTTGTTTCTTTCTTTTTATACCTTGGAAGATAGAATTCTTTAGATTTTGTACACGTGGATGAATTACATACACATATTTTAAATCTTCATATGTGGCTACTTCTCCTTCTACAACATATATTTTTCCATGCAAGAAATATCTTCTTCCACTTATTCTCTTTTATCAACACACTTTGCACCTCACCTTGCGACAACATTAATTGTCATCGCTTCTTCTATCTCCCTGAGCCTCTGTTTTACCTTATCTCAACATGATGCGTCCAATAATTTCTTTGAGTCTAAGTTCATTCTCTCTTTCGTCAAGATATTAAACTTAATCTCCTTACTCTTGCTCTTATTCAAATATGGTATTATTATCTAATATGTCCTCAGTTTATGAATCTAACCTGGTATCTTGAACTGGTCTTCATCTCCTTCACTAGCTTACCTATCTAATTCTCTTGAACTCAACACATCTCTAATCTAGAATTCCATCATCCTACCTATCACTGGATCTCAACCCTTTTAAACATGAATATGATGCCTTGTTTACCCTGATTTTATTATCTGATCTAGTTTCTCTAATCACTTCATTCTTTCTCGAATCTCCACTTGGATCTTGTTCTCTTATCAGTTACTCCTCAACAAATCTTTGCATGAAATCATGTTGTTCTTCTAACCTTGTTTTTAGGATGTTACAGAGCAGAACACTATTTTAACTTATTCTTTGAATAAGGATGAAGCCATGGAAAACACAAGCAACCAAAAGTACAAAGAAAAGAATAATTAGGTGATGCACCAAATAATTTATGAAACGAGTTATCAAATTGAATGACAACATATGGCAATCGATTTGTATTGTAAACAACACAGGAAAAAAGCAATAGTCCAACATTTGATAGGCAAAGGACTATGATGCAACAAAAATACACTAGTTTCAACAATGTGCCTCTATTTTGTTTCAACACAGCCATTTTGTTCATGTGTATAAGAACATGAAACACATTGATTTATACCATTATCTCTTAAATAAGGAGTAAGTGCTTGAAACTCACCCGCCCCCCAATCTGCTTGAAACATTTTAATTAAGGTATTGAAATATTTTTCAACAAGTTTGCGGAATGCTATAAAAGTAAGAAGAACATCTGGTTTGTGTTTCAAATAATATACCCAGCTGTATTTTGAATAGGAATAAAAGAATAAGAGATAATATGCATAACCATCTTAAGATTTAATAAGCGAGGGTCCCAAAATATCATAATAGATTAATTCAAAAGGACTAGAAGCAATATATTATGAACTGGTAAAAGGCAATTTGTGCATTCAGTTAAAGAACAAGCATGACATAATTTATGAGACAAATGATTAGAATAAAGAATTTTATTACTAGTAAGAGTCTTTTTGACAATAGGTAAAGATGTATGACCTAACTGGGCAAGCCAGAATTCTAAAGATTCTACATTGATTTTGGGGGAAATTGAGTTGCTAGAATCAAACATAAATAATATAAGCCAATGTCAATTAAGTCTTGGAATAACGTCCTCCTCGTAGCCAAATCCTTGATGATGAACTTATTTGCAAAAAAATTCAACAGAAACAAGATTATCATTAGTTAAGGCATAAACAGAAGTAATTTCTGTTAGAAGAAGGAACACATAATATTTTGATAAGACAACAATTAATCCCGAATACAAAATTTAGAATGGCCAAGATGAGTGATAGGAAGTGTTGTATCATTGCCAAGTTGGACTTCTTTAGGACCACAAGCTAAGTGGTCCAGGTTTAATGTCAAGTGATGAGTAGCTATGGTAACAAGCACCCAAGACTGGCTATTTGGATTTGGAGCAGCTAAATTTGAGATTGGCGTTGGAAAGTCACGATTGCGGTATTGGTTTTGAGATGGAGGTGGAGTTGGAGTTGGTTGTTGAGGCTTAGGCGAAGGGCACTTACTATGGTAATGACCAAAACCCCTACAATTATAGCACACAATTCTAGTAGTATCAAGACCAGAAGATCGGGAGAACTAAGGAGAATATGGAGTGAAATCGGTGCGCCATCCCCGTCGGCCTCCACAACCCCTATCTTTGCCCTTCTATTGACTACTAGTGGCACGTCCAACATAATAAGTAGTAGGATGGACTGAGAACTTAGTAGCTTTGGTTGCAACCTAACTGGTTTACCTTTCTTTAGTAAGAAGCAGTCCATAAAGTTCATTAAAAGAAAAGGGTTAGATGCGAACCTCAATTGTACTTTAAAAAGGTGATAACCTGTGTAAGTCAAGTAAATAACATCAACAAGATCCCTATCTGGGATTGCATGGCCAAGAGCAGCAAGCTGATCAACAAGACCCTTAACTATTTGAACAAACATTGTAATAGAATCATTCCCACTCTGCACTGTTTGCATTAAAGCACGCAAAGTGCGAATCTGAATCTTCAATCCAACTCCAAAGGTTGATACAATTTTATTTTAGGCTTGTCTAACGCTGGTCAATCCAATAAGCGTCGATAAAATATTAGTTTTTACAGACGTGATCATTCAACTCAGAACCTGATGATTATGGCACTTCCACTATTGAAACACATGATTCTTGGCTCCATCAACTGTTTCAACAGGAGCACTCCAAGTGATGCATTAAACCATACCCTTTTAATAAGGATGTAATTTGCAGCCACCAAAGTAAAAAATTATTTGGGTTGAGACGAGTTGGATGGAAGAGATGATGGAGGAGGTGGTGCCATAAAAAATAACATGTTCAGTCGATATATTGATCGAAAAAAAATTTAAAATTGGTATTGAAAACCTAAAGAGGCTCTGTTACCGTGTAAGGTTTCTATGAATGCGAGATGCTTTCATTAATCAACAAACATGAATATATATACAGCCAGTGGCGGAGCCAGGATCTCATCACTGGGGGGACCAAAAACAGACGGCAACCGGCAGGTCGTCAAGGCGGCAGACCGCTAGGTCGTCAAGGTGGCGGACCGGTAGACAGCGAGAGAGAAAAATCAAATAATAGTCCACACTTAAAAATTTTAAATAACGAACTATATAAATAATGTTTTAATTGGTACAATCATATTCATAATTACAAAAAATGAAACCCCATTTTTTTAGAAAATATATATTATGAATTCAAAAATTACAAATACATAAACAAACAATAAGAATACATATGATAATGGCATAAAAAAAAACTCCAATACAATATGAAAATTTGAAAATAACAAGAAATTCATCTCATTTAATTTTTTTTCCAAAAAAAGAAAGACAAAGAAAAAAAACATTTCATTGATTAATATATACAAATATGTTTCAAGTATACTTTAAATCAATTTAAAACAAATAGAAAGAATTTAAAAAAAATCATTTCATGAAAAAAAAAAACAAACAGCCCAGCCCATTGGGCTGGGCTGTTTTAATTTTGTTTTTTTAATCCTAGGGGCAAAACGACATCGTTTTGCTCTTGGGATTAAAAAAAAAAAAAAAAAAACAGCCCAGCCCTAATCCTTCTCCAAAAGTTGGGGGGGGGGGGGGGGGGGGGGGGGGGGGGAGGGGGGAGATTGCTGCACCCCCAAGCGGCTACCACCGAAAATACCCCTATTTGGGATGTTTTCCGGCGGCTGGGGCGTCAGCTGCCCCTCCATGACCCCCCCGGCGCCGCCCCTGTATACAGCCTTAGAGATGGTTCCAAATTAGACTTGTAACTAAACAAGAAGATACAAAAGCAATCCCAACCTAATATACAACAAATGATGATTCCTGCATAGTAGGAATATATACATTAATGACTAATTATCCTTTAAAGCCTATTAAGGTAAGATTTGTCCTTAGAATATAAATGATTTCCTAAAAAGGGGTTTGGAGTCTTAAAGTTAAGGTATGCAACACAAGGACTTTACAAGAGGTCATCCATCTTAGCACTACTCTTGTTTAAGCACGTTTAACTTTGAAAATCTGTTGGAATCCGGTGCATTAGTGTGTTGATATGATGGCATCCTTAGAGTCCTAAAGAAGAAAGAATAATGTTTCGAGAACTTTGTTATCGAGGATGCCTAATCTTTCTACGATTAAGCTCTAGTAGGAGAATCACTCAACCGTTCTGCTCGGTAATTGCATATTAATGCTTTTACCCGATACTAAATAGTATTATATATTCTAGTGTTATTTAATTTATGTCTTTTACAGTATTATATATTCTAGTGTTTTTTAATAAAATATATAAAAAAACATAAAATATATATTAAGCGCCAACCTTAAAAAGAGTGTCGACTATAACATAATATGTATACATAGTTCGAGTACAAATTGATTGAATTATACATAAAATAAACTAAAGTATATATTAGATATAGGAAAAATAAAACAATGAAATGACCTTAGTGATTATAAGGATGAAACCAGCTTAATCGATCTTCCGAAGAATGCTTAGCACATGTGCCACTTCCAGTCACTAACAATATATAGTATGATACCTCCAAGTTTTTTCTTTTTTCGTTTGATTTATTTTATTTTTTTGGCTCATGGGTTATGGCTTAGCTTTATTCATCTATTTGCTTTTAGTTACATATTAATGTATGATCAATAGAATTAATTATATTGATCGGATAATTTATGATTCATGCAGACCACCCATTTTATTATATAATAGAATGTTATGTTAATGGTGGTTGTAAAGTAGCTCAATTGTATGTGGAAACCATGAAGAGACACTTACTTTAACTTCAGATTTATTTGTTTGTTTTACTATTTTTATTTTATTCATTCAGTTTCAGTGCATCGACATAGGAGTGGATGTTATGGCTGGACTTTGAGTTATGTTGCTTCAATTTCATTAATTATTTGTATTTTATTATTATTATATATAACTCGGAGGATTCCAAACTCCAAAGATACTATTTTTAAATAAAAAAAAGCTTTTTTTAGCCAAAACGCCAATAATTTGTAGAATTTTTTCAAAGTTACTGAACATTCTGACTCTTTCCATAATAACATACTTTTGGAAAATCAATTCCAAAAATACCAGATTGCAACATTCGTAATATGTGAAAAACTAGAACGATTAAAACTAGAATATTTCTCTCTCTCGCATTCTTTCCAAAATAAAAAAATGAAAAATTTGCCAATCGATCAACATTTCAAAAATACTGAAATGAAACAAGCAGTAGTAGAGGCAGCATTCAATGCTGGGGGTAGAAAAGGACGGCAACCCGGCAGATGACAATGGAGAGAAACCAAATAATAACACACACTTATATAATTCTAAATACCAATTGTATAATTAATATTTTAACTGGTGAAGTCAGAATTTCATAATGATTATACAACGAATGTATAGATTACCATAAACGGGATAAATAAACAAACTTACAGTTTATATGCAGCGGAAACTCGTTTATGGAATAGATCTGATCTACACGAGAAATTGTATCGTTCTGGTTGCCTTTCCTACTGGTGTATGAATACACTGAGTACGGGCTATCTCCGTGAATTATTCCAACGAACGAAGAAGTATATCGTGTTTTCTCTCTAGGGACATTTTCCCCGGAACCAGAAGAGAATCTCTACGATTCTCTCATCCCTACGAAATAGAGAAACTTCTTCTCTATTTATAGTGGAAATCCCAACTTCCATCTATATATAGGGTTAGACCAAATTACACATTTGGTCCCTGGAATTTACACATAATTACAGTTTATTCCCTGCATTCCAAAATGTCATGGGCAGACCAAAAACCAACATCTCCCACTCGCACATGACAAGACACACTTTCATTGCGATTGAACACACATATTTCTTTCAATTCTTATTCGGCGAATTCACACGACCAGTCAACGGAACGGTTAAACCTTTGAAGCTCTCCTTCATCGTTCCACCTTAACGTGACTTCCCCCTAGTCCATTTTCCATGATCACTAGTTTTCGACTTGCTTTTGATCTCACAAAAACATTCATATTCACTACATACCTTTTCCACGAAAAAGTATTGAGCTCGAGTGTTATATGATTACTAAGTGGCATGTTACTGAAAATGTACATCTTCTCTATAAATAACCTTCCGCCATATGTCGAATGCTTATCTGACTGGTCCTTATATTCCATTCATAGCTAACGAAACCTGGTTTAGGGTTCCAATCAAGTTAATCATCAGACATACCCTTTTTGTTATTTACAAGAGTCCTTAAGGGTGACCTTGAAACTCATAGTTTCATTTGGGTCTCACATTAGGAACGTTGAGATCAATTTTCTTCTTTCCATCCTTTGGTCAGCTTTTACACATATTACTAAAATATGCCATAGTGTTAATCCACTTAGGATGTATGTTTTATAAACACTATGCCAAAGCATTCAGTCTCTAAATGCAACTCATGCATCAGTATCTCTAGTCCACATTTAAGCTTTTCATAGGACATCTTTCGATATTAATGAAATTATGATATTTCCCATATCACATATGGAGTTTCTCACATCTCCATTCATACTTTTACCTATGAACACACTGCTTATAGTAAAAGATTCATCTATGTGAGTAGATGCATTTCGTTAATATACTGAACTATACTCAATAGCTCTATGTGTGTCGCTTTAAATAGTGAATGAATCTGAACACAACAAATAACTCACATTCTATTCCAATAGAATTTACCAAAGTTATTACAACAGTTCAAAAACAACAACATGTTCCTATAACCTACGAAGACCAAATTCCAAAATGTGTTTACTAAAAACATTTGGAGCTATTGGTTTCGTAAACGAATCTGTAATCATATCTCTAGTTGGAATATGCACTAAACTTATTTCTCCTTGTGCTACTTTGTCTTTAACAAAATGATATTTTATATCGATATGCTTGCTTTTTCCATGATAACAAGGATTCTTGGAATAAGATCTCGCTGCAGTACTGTCAGAATAGATAGTTGTATATTTCCCTTTAGGCAATAGAGCCAAAACATCTATGAAGTGTTTTAACCAAACCGCTTCTTGTACTGCAGCTGCTGTAGCAACATATACCGACTCCACAGTCGATAATGCCACTCAAGTTTGTTTCTTGCTACACCAAGAAATTGCACCATTTCCTAGAATGAAAATATACCCAGACGTGGACTTCCTCTTGTCTTTATCAATTCCATGATCAGCATCTGTGTATCCCTTTAACTGCAGATCCTTTCCTTGGTAATAAAGGGAATAATTTGAAGTCCCCTTCAAATATCTCAATATCCTTTTCACTGCTACCCAATGGTTCAAACTTGGATTATCCTGATAAAGGCTTGCGAGACCCACCACAAAACCTATATCAAGTCGTGTACAAATCATAGCATACATCAAGCTACCAATTGCACACCTATAAGGAATTCTCTCCATCCTTTTAGTCTCTTCTAGAGTCGTGGGACACATACTAGCATTCAGTTCTGTACCTTTTGTAATAGGGGTTTTATCGGGATCATAGTGAGCCGTACCAAACCGTTCTAAGATCTTATTGATATACGTCTCTTATGAAAGGGCCAATAATCTCTTAAATCGATCTCTTGAGATCTTAACCCCATGGATGTAATTAACTTCTACTAGATCCTTCATCTCCAAGTTAGAAGACAACCAAGTCTTTACTTTCTTGAGTAAGGAAGTGTCATCTCCTGCTAACAAAATATCATCAACGTATAATGTTAGAATGAAAAAACTTCCCTCCGTTTTCACGCTTAATGTAGACACATGAGTCTGCATTAATCAGCTTAAATTGCATTGATTTAATCGCTTCATGGAAACAAAAATACCATTGTCTTGATGACTGCTTAAGGCCATAAATTAATCTTTTCAACTTACAAACCTTATGTTCCTGTCCCTGGACGATGAAACCTTCAGGTTGAACCATATAGATTTCTTCGTTCAGTTCACCATTTTAAGAACGCAGTCTTTACATCCATTTGATGTAATTCAAGGTCCATACATGCTATAAAAGCAAGTACTATTCTTATAGATGCGAAACTGACAATAGGTGAAAAATTCTCCTGATAGTCAACTCCTTCCTGTTGTGTAAACCCCTTCGCAACCAGCCGACTCTTGGTCTGGATAGGTTTTCCATCCACTGATCGCTTAATAGTATGTACCCATTTATTCCCAATGGCTGTACACCCTTTGGGTAGATTAACTAGTTTCTAAACTTTGTTGATCCTTATTAACTCCATTTCACTTTCCATCACTTTTATCCATTCTTCCTTTGCTGGAGATTCCAATATCTCTTTCATGTTAGTTGGAATGTCTATAATTTAAGCTACGATCGAGAAAACTTCGCTATCAACTAAATGACAGCGTCGTGGAATGTTTCCCCTCTTCGATCGCCTTGGAGGTTCTGCTTCTTGATAAACAAATCTCATACATTCATCAAGATTTTGGGCAGAACTCCCATTGGGACCACTCCCACTAGGATCCATATCCATATTCACACTTGAATTTAGAACAAGACTCCAACTCAAATCAAGACCACTCAAGTCAGGGTCAGGATTACTCAAATCCGCTTGTGAAGGTTGAAAAACATCATTCTCTTCCCTTTCCCTTACGTCTTCAACTTCATTCCTCCCACTCGGATTGAGTGATCCTAAAGTTTCAGACTCTTGAGTTTCAAAGAAAGTGAATTCCTTATCCACCTCTCCCAGCTTAGGAAATTCATTCTCTAAGAATGTGACATCTTATGACTCAAATTCTGTTATTTGACCATTCTTATTCTCTCCCACTAGAACATAGCCTTTGGAGAGATCAGGATATTTTATAAAGATACCTTTCTTGCCTCTAGGGCCTAGCTTGCCATGCTTGCTAGATGTATCATGAACATAGGTAGCACATCCCTATGGTCGCAAATGGTTCAAATTGGGCTTGCGCCTCGTCCACAATTCATAAGGTGTGGTTTCAACGAACTTAGAAGGTACTTTATTAAGTACATATGTGACAGTCAATATTGCGTCTCCCTAAAAGGAGATAGGCAAATTGGCTTCAACCATCATAGACCTTACCATCTCTAAGAGGGTTCGATTTCTTCTTTCCGTTACTCCATTTTGTTGTGGAGTCCTAGGTATTGTCAACTGATGTTCAATACCTTTTTCATCACATAAAACTTTAAATTCCTCGAAGAGGTACTCTCTTCCCCGATCGGTCCTTAAAGCTTTGATTCTCTTCTCTAATTGAATTTTAACTAGAGCCTATGAGCGGACGACGTTTTCGACGGAACGCGAGACTCCCTTTCGGAAGGGGCACCACGATCTCGGGCGGCTCGCGTGGGGGTTTTATAAATGGAAAATCGGTTTTGGAAAATAAATGGAATTAATTCATAAAAGGACCAAGACCTAAGTCTCGATGAATATTGTAGGAGTCGCCACCCGGCTCAGCTCAACCGGGAAATTTATAATGCAGCTGAACCGGACAAACAGCCGCTACACTATCCAGAGATTAGGGTCCGGACAAGTCCCTTATTTCGTGTCTAATTAAAATAATATTGATCAATGTTCGTAGACGGTATTTCAAATCCTAAAGTCAATTTTATTGAAATAAATAGACATACAGCGTGCATACGGGTTAAAGTGAAATAGTGAATAATTAAATTATTACAACCCGATCGAATAAATAAAAAATAAAAACTCTCGCCTCACTTTTACAAGCGCCTAGGATACACGAGAATCTAGAAAAATTACGATCGCCTAATATACACGAATAATTCTATTAAATACATTTAAAATAAAAATAAAAATAAAATAAAAGCTGCAAAACAAAGGTTAGCACAATATATAGCACGCCATAAGTAGGACTCAAATAGGACAGAATTGGAAAATCAGGAATTGGGGGCATGCATTGAGGGGATAACAGGGTTGGCTCGCCTAGCCGGCCCGGTTAGACCTGGAAAACATTTTGAAACGTCCTTGTATTTTTTTGGTTTTAAGGGAAAATCATTTTGAAAACAATTTTTCCGGTTTACATGCATTTATTATATGTGAGGTGGGTCGGTTTTCAGGAGAACTGCGTCTCCGTCGTGGCATTGTTGTAAATGCAATTTTACTAGAAATTAAATCTATGGTTGTGAATACACACAACAAAATTCATTTTAATGATTTTTGGGGTTTTCTGAATTTTTTGGGATTTTTGGAAATTTTTAAGGATAAAAACGAAAATTCTGATTCTGGTGGCATGTTACAGGCATGTGACTATAACTACAGTCGGACGACTGTAAATTACAGTCGTGCAACTGTAACGAGACCAAAGTCAGAATCTCGCCAAAAATTTATTTGAAGCAAAACTAGGAAGCAAACATCTGGAAATCAAGGACACTCGTACGACCGTAACTATAGCCATATGACTGTTCATCAAACTCAAGAACAGTTGCACGACTGTTCTTGATTTCCAGAAACGGAAAACATAGAAAATGGATAGAAATGGAACAAACCACACCAATCACCCAGAAGGCTTGTAAAAGAGAGGGGAAAAGGAGTGTTTACCTCTTTGGCGTTTGTCCACCGTAGGATTGACCCCTGGCGTCGCTCAAATCCATTGATATCCGGAATTTTCTCGTTGAGTTAGGGTTTGAGTGCTTTTGGGTCTAAAATCTCCAAATGCAAGGGTTTCTAATGATCCGTTCTTCCCTTCCTCTTCTTTTTTTTTCTTCTTTTTTTTCTTCTTTCCCTTTTCTCTCTTTTCTCTCTTTTTTCTATCTGCCTTCCTCTCTGTTCTGTCCCCTCCCCAATTTCTTTTTTGCCTCTCTTTTTTTTTCTTTGCTTTTCAGCTTTTGAGGTATAGGTTGGCTCACCTGCTGCGAGCTACAGTCGCACGACTGTAGTTTGATTACAATCATGCGACTGTAGGTAAAGTCGTATGACTATACTTTTTTTCTTTTGAGAAAGTAAAATTCCGGAGCTTACAGCTGCCCCTCTCATGATCAAATTCACCACTCGATCTTAGTCTATGATAGATGATGTGAATTTGAGAAACGCAACTCAAAGTGCCACAAACACAAGAAAGAACCCACAGTTGAAATAAGCCAATATTGGGTCTAGGTTACCCGAGGCGATGCTGGTGAGGAAATAAGCCGATATCGGGTTTAGGTTACCCAAGGCAAAGCTGAGGAAGAAATAAGCCGATATCGGGTCTAGGTTATCCGAGGCAAAGCTGAGGAAGAAATAAGCCGATATCGGGTCTAGGTTACCCGAGGCAAGACTAAGGAAGAAATAAGCCGATATCGGGTCTATGTTACCCCAGGCAATGCTGGAGATTTGAATTAGCTCCCATGATCTAGGATCTTGCTTGAATTGATCTTTAAGAATCCGAAATCTGGCTTGGGCGATTTTCAAGGATGAAGAATTAGGCTTGAATAGGTTTCAAGGATTCAAAATCACGCTTGAGGAGGTTTGCAAGGATTGGGAATCATGCTTAAAGAAGTTCAAGGATTCGAAATCTAGCTTGGATGAAATAATGGGTTTGATGTAGAACTACACCGATATCAGGTCTAGGTTACTCGAGGAAAAGCTGGGGGAGAAATAAGCCGATATTGGGTCTAGGTTACCCGAGACAAAGAAAGGTGGATTGTGGATTAGCCGATATCGGGTCTATGTTACCCGAGGCAATGAAGATGGAATTTGAATGATTTGAAATCTTACTGGAATTGGATGGACTTGAAATAATAAAAGGTTCAAGGATTGAAACCATGCTTGAACGTAATGGAGTTCAAGGGTTTAAAATCTGGCTTGAATGAAAAAGATGGTTCAAGGATTTGCAACCATGCTTGAATGTAATGGAGTTCAAGGGTTCAAAATCTGGCTTGAATAAAGAAAAGGGATAGCTTTAGGAATGATAATTTTGATGTTGGCTGGGGAATGAGTATTTATCCCCTGATCGATAATTTTGGAAACAAAAATTTTTGCCCCTTCGATCAAGGATAAATATGGCTTGGTTGTTCTACCCCTTGGAGACTTGATGCGTTGAGATTTGGATTTGCACTGACACTTAAGGTCCAATGTATGCCTCGGCGTTGTGCCATCTGTGCTTTGAGGGCGAACCTGGTTCGGAGAGACCTGGTAATGGCAGTGGGTACCTGCACTTGGATCAGTTGTGATGCATATGCATATGAATTGTGCGTGTTTATTTTAAACATATGCACGTATGTACGGATGCATGTATGGTTCTAAATGTATGTATGCATGCAACATGTGGCTTATGCTTTGTTCTTGGTATCCATGCTAGCCCGGAGACGGAATTTACGGCTTGTGACTGGCCCCGATGGTAACCTAGGTGACCTAGTCCGATTGCTCTCTGACCGACTGATTATTACACTGATCTAGGTATTAGAGGAGTTGGTTGTCTTGAGTGACTTTCCACTTTACCCTTTGTATATTCTAAAGCATTGTCAGGCTCAGTGGATCAGGGTAATAGGCCACGCCGACGGATGGTCCGTTTGGTTAAGCAAGAATATGAGAGTAAGACTTTGCATTTCTGTACCGCATAACAAGAGTTTCTGCGATATTATCATAGGCTTGGATGCAATGTCCTACTGATGGATGTTTATATGTAATGGCATGGTGCATGCAAGATGAACATCTGATCGGAAATCTAAACATACACAATATTACAATGGTGACACCAAAATGAGTATAATAGGGAATATGACAGTGACTCTGACTTTGTATATCACCCCTTTCCTATTGCCGACACGTCCTTTTGGTTTTCTGTGTCAACAATTTTTTTATTTTTTATTTTTTTTTGAAAGATTCTGTGAAGGGAATTTTGTCTCCCTTGATCCCTTTTGCAACAGTTTGTCTTAGGATAGGAAAGATATATCTTGATATGTTCATTGTGACTCGCGAAGATACTGCTGTCGATGATACCCAGTGGTCCGGTTTTTTACTTGCCCCTGATTTTATAGGTTTGTGTTTAGGGAGTATTGTAGGTTTGTGTTTGGGGAGTAAAGCACTTCCACAGACAAGGTTCACTGTGCGATGTAGCCCGTAAGTGAATATTGACATGCAATGACACAACAAATGCATATTGAACACCAAAGTTGAA
This sequence comes from Euphorbia tirucalli, assembly GCA_039660915.1. Classification (NCBI taxonomy): domain Eukaryota; kingdom Viridiplantae; phylum Streptophyta; class Magnoliopsida; order Malpighiales; family Euphorbiaceae; genus Euphorbia; species Euphorbia tirucalli. Next base: position 49,755,387 of record CM077637.1, on the reverse strand, counting down.
TACAAAACATTCATGGAATGAATACAGATGCATTACGAAAATCTAAAATATGGCTCTGGTTTTAATTGACGCCCCTTCAAATTACCAATGCATCCTTTCGGTTTTCCTCATTGGATTTTTTTTCAAAGCCCTATCACTGGATGGAGTTGCTATTGTGGACGGACAACCTGAGATGAATTCAATTAACCACTGGATTGTCATGCGGTCTGATGCCGTATTCATGTTTCCCATTCACCCCAGATTCTAGTTCAGGCACTGTTCCCGACGACTGAATACTTGAAATGGTTGGTAAATACAACTTTCCCTTTGAATATGAGCACAACAGACTTTGTAAGCTTTCCTGTTGATGGTATCGTCCCCTTCACGATTGTTGAAAGCTTTGTAAAACCAAGTTGCCCCAACACTGTTAGTGAAGTTCACAAATGCATAACTAACATTTCCTCCAGTCTTGAAATCCATAAGGAAATAGGGGAAACCATAAGCAGACTTCCCTTTGGACTTACTCTTGACCAGAATTTGTGGCAGACTATGTCTTTGGAACTGGCCTGGCAGATTTCTAGTCATCAGGCTTGTTTTCTCACCGAGACTGGTGTTGATCTCCCTCTTATTCGACTTGATCTCTTCAATAGTTAGGCTCTTGAGTAACCATTGGTAAGCTCATTTGAAGTAGACTCATATTCAAATCCTCTTTCTGCTCTGCCGCCCTTCTGGTGATGAGATGATGCAGAAAAATGTGATATGGAGAAGCATTGGGGTTCAACTTCTTGTTGGAAGCCATTGATGACAGAAAATAAGGCTTCACAGAGTCGGTTCAAGGGAGAAGATGAAAGTGTTGTGCCTTGTCACTTAATGCCATGAGATACTCCAGATTTAATTATGGTCGCGGTGTATGAGATAGATAAAGACATTGATCTTCTCTGCCATCGCGTGAAGTTAACTTTTCAGAAGCAACAAAAACATACTTATCTGTATTGTCTCAACTCACTTACCCCGACATTTCATGCAATAGATGGGCCACCCTTGGATTCATCAAGCACTCAACAGAATCGGACTCTATGATTGAAGAGAGCACAATTTTAGGCCAGGAGCAGAAATCTCACTGTAAGGGAGAGTTGAGGTCTTCCATAGGTATCGGTTTTTCTTTTTTTTTTTTCTTTTTTTTTTGAAGAAGTTAAATCCAAACCACAGCCACCTATTGATTTTCCTGTTGCATTCAGACCCATGTATATCATGCGTGTTTGATATGTCTTTTTGGATGAATAATGCATGTGTAATGTCATATGCACATGAATGCCACACAAATAAGACTATATATGCACTAAAACCAATGTCTGCTTCAGAGTTTTATAGCATGGTGGGTGGCGAAGGTCATTTGGATTTTTTAGGGCTGGGTACTTTTTGATGGGTTTGGTTTTTTTCGATGTCAGATGCTTTTTCGAGCATGAATTAGGCTCAAAGCCTCATCTTGGGGATTGGCTCTGAAATTTAGCAATGGTCCCTGGTTTGGAATGATTTGGGTGTATTGTGGGCTGTTCAAGGGTAAGACCAACAGTATTTTGGATTGTGGTTTATAGGGATCACTGATCTAGGTTGGCAATTGATTTGACGGAAACGATGCCATCTCATTACTTGCTCGGTAGAATTTTCTCTCTCCTTTTTTTTAGGGAAGGGATATAACTGAAGTCAGGTTCAGTTGTAAATTCCCTATAAGACTCAGATTGATGTCATGCATCTTAATATTATGCCTGATGGACATGTCGTTTCAGATGATCAGATGCATGCTCAATGCCATATACATGTAATCACCACATAAGTAAGAAAATAACAAAATGCATTGCATTCAAAATGAGTTCAATACACTTTACAAACAAAATGAGTTCCCTATGGGAAGGAGCCTCTAAAGGTATTGATCTCACAGCGTCCGACTATTCCTTATCCGGTCACTGCCCCACTTTCATCAAATCAAGCTTTGGAGCTCTTCATCATATTCCTCCCCCCGGGAGGTTTGAGGAATTTCCTTACCAGTCTCCTTACTTGCCCCCAGCTGCTCATTAATAGCTGATGGCACCTTTAACCTCCCCTCATCAACTAACTTCTGGATCTCCTTCCTTAAAACATAGCAGACATTGGTTCGGTGACCTGTCATTACATGATAGGTATAGAAGTTGTTCTTTTGATCCGGCGCTGGCTCCACATACGGCCTGATGCTCTATAGTAGCCCCTCTTTTCTACATTTGGCAAATAATCGGCTCAACGAAATATGCCACAGGGATATGCCCTTTCCGTCACTCTTAGGGAGTGAACTCCTGGTTGGTCGTGGAATAAGGCCCGTGTTGGCTTTAAAGGGGGCCCTCGGTTTTGCTTTACCGGTCAGCCCTCTTATTACTCCCTCAAGCTCAATCACACGTGCCTCCAGTTCAGAGCACCTTTTCATCAGCTTTTCAATCTTGTCCAGGTCACCTCCCAGCGTTTCCTTCAACATTACCGCTGCCTCTTCCCTGACCACCTTTCGGAATCGCGATGAGGCAACATAATCATCCACGACGTCTGTTATGGCATTGAAGTTCATTGGGCCAGCCATTCTCGAGACTTCTTCCTTTTCTCCCCTGATAAAAACATTTGTTAGCATCGACTGGGGCATGCGCACAGAGGATACCAAGTCAAGGGATGATGCAGGTATGAATGCGTGATGTAATGCATGCATCTATGAATGATGACGTCATGTGATGCCATGTCATGTTATGTAATTCTAAGCTAGTCAAGTGCACACAAAGCTAGGGATGGGAACATGCAAAATGCAATGAATGTTGTTGATGAAGCTATATGCTGAAGTATAGCGTGGCATATAAATATACACCACATGGATAAAATGACACACAGGGTGTCCACGGATCGAAGCAAGGTGATACTTGTGAAGTGCTTATATGTATAGGGCGGATCCTATACAAGAGGAGAGTTAATATTTGAAGTGGTACGTGTAGAGCGGATCTTACACGGGGAAGAGATGTAGTGTTTAAAGTGGTACGTGTAGAGTGTATCTTACACGGGAGAGGTTTGGTATTTGGAGCGATATGTGTAGAGTTTGTCTTACACGGGGAGGAAGGGTAGAGTTTGATGCGGTATGTGCAGAGCTTATCTTGCACGGGGAGATTTAGAGCGGTATGTGTAGAGCTTGTCTTACACGGGGAGGAAGTGTAGAGTTTGATGAGGTGCGTGCAGAGCTTGTCTTGCACGGGAAAAGATTTGGAGTGATACATGTAGAGCTTGTCTTACACAGGGAGGAAGCATAGAATTTGCTGCGGTACGTACAAAGCTTGTCTTGCACGGGAAAAGATTTGGAGTGATACATGTAGAGCTTGTCTTACACGAGGAGGAAGTGTAGAGTTTGATGTGGTACATGTAGAGCTTGTCTTGCACAGGAAAAGATTTGGAGTGATACATGTAGAGCTTGTCTTACATAGGGAGGAAGTGTAGAATTTGCTGCGGTACATGCAGAGCTTGTCTTGCACGGGAAAAGATTTGGAGTGATACATGTAGAGCTTGTCTTACATGGGGAGGAAGTGTAGAATTTGATGCGGTACGTGCAGAGCTGGTCTTACACTGGAAGATTTAGAGCGATATGTGTAGAGCTTGTCTTACACGGGGAGGAAGTGAGCAGAGCTTGTCTTGCATGGGAAGATATTTGGAACGATAAGTGTAGAGCTTGGTCTTACACGGGAAGGATGGGTAGAGTTTGATGCGGTACGTGCAGAGCTGGTCTTGCACGTGAAGATTTGGAGCGATATATGTAGAGCTTGTCTTACATAGGGGAAGTGTGCAGAGCTTGTCTTGCACAGAAAGATATTTTGGAATGATACGTGTAGAGCTTAGTCTTACACGGGGAGGATGGATAGAGTTTGATGCGGTACATGCAGAGCTTGTCTTGCACTGGAAGATTTGGAGCGGTACGTGTAGAGCTTGTCTTACACGGGGAGGAAGTGTGCAGAGCTTGTCTTGCATAGGAAGATATTTTGGAACGATACGAGTAGAGCTTATCTTACACGAGGAGGAAGTGTAGAATTTGATGCGGTACGTGCAGAGCTGGTCTTGCACAATAAGATTTGGAGTGATACGTGTAGAGCTTGGTCTTACACAGGGAGGAAGTGTGCAGAGCTTGTCTTGCATGGGAAGATATTTTGGAGCTTGTGTGTGTGGGACACAAGGAGAAGGTTTCTAATGATTATGGAAGACCTAAGGGGCTTGATGAAGTTTCTAGCATTTTTGGAACACTTAAATGACTTAGTGCATGCTGTAAAGTACTTGGTGCTTGTGAAATGCTTGAACGTTGTGGAGTGCTTGAATGTTTGATGGATGAATGAGATGTACATCGTGAGATAATAAGGATGATTCCCTTGTTATTATTCTTTTGACTTTGGACATTCCAAGAACACCCGATGCTATGCAAAAAAAAAATCTCACGTTTGGACCGTCACACAGATAGAAGTTCGGCGCTTTTAGGGCACCTAATGAATTTTGTGAAATGGTTGCGTGTGTACCGATACATGGATGGAGTTTGACGCTTTGAAGGTCTATGAGATGATATGAAATGGTCACATGGGACTGACCCACAGACAAAGTTTTGATGCTTTTGAGCATATGAAATGAAATGATATTGTAAAAGAGTCACGTGTACCGGGGACATGGACAGAGATTCAGCGTTTGGGGAACACCTTTCATGATTTGGGATGTTATGAAATGTCCCTACATGTGTACTAATCCGGCACTCAGGGAGCACCTTGAGTGATGTATTAATGTTATGAAGTAACCCCGATGTGGATCACAATGTTATATGATGTTTGTGATAAATGAGCATGATGTCATGAAATGCATTGTGCGGATTGTCATACGGAAATATACTTAGGACCATTGTGGTCTCTATTGAATGAAATGATTCAGTGGAATGGCTGAATGCAATCCGGTGCATTGGCAAAACACGAGTATTTTAGGATACCCGATATATGATGGAATGATATGATCGTGGTGGGCGTCCTTGGAATGCCCCTAATTTAATTTAGGTGATATGTCGTGAGTGTTCATGACACACAAAATGCAAATGGCTGCACAAAAACGTGGTTAGGATGCATGACACACATAATGATGTTATGTATGCTATGTGAAAAATGCTAATCACACAAATATAATGTTATGGCTGAAAAAGGAATGGTTAGTATGAGTGGAAAACGGATGATTTAATGATTTCATATGAAAATAAAATGCACATGGCTGCATAAAAATGTGGGTTAGTATCACACAAAATGTTTTATGAATGGTATGTCATGTGCATGGAAAATGTTAATTATGGTATGTAGTGAAATGTCGAGAAGCATGTAAAACGTAGCACATGAAGCGAATTCTTCCAACCTTATTTCTCCAAGCGTGGTCAGTCTCAAAAAATTCTAACCGAGTCCTAGGTGGGTTCTCTTCGATCACCAACCGGGGGTGATGAAGGCGCGATTTTATTTATTCACACAATTATTTTGGTATCCTAAGGGAATCCAACTAGGGCTGCCTATATGAGTTCGGTCCAAGTCGGGTTAAAATCAAGGTTCCCATAGCAAGATATACTCCTCACTTGTCGCCACTCAAGGGTCCGAACGAAGGGGTTCGTACAAGGCTATGGGTGGTGTTTTGTATTCGTGCCCCTAAGACCATGAGGAACAAAGGCGACACTTCAACAATCCACCGGGCTAAAAATGGATACTGAATCTAATGCAAGCATGTCTAGCTAAAGATGCAAAATGAAATAGCAATCGAGAATCATCCACCTCATTTTAATTAGACACTTTTCAGGGCTTATTAAATTCTTTTATGTTTTGAAGAAAACTTTTTTAAGAAATCCCCAGCAGAGTCGCCACTGTGAGTGGACGACGTTTTCGACGGAACGCGAGACTCCCTTTCGGAAGGGGCGCCACGATCTCGGGCAGGCCCCTCCCTCGCATGGGGGTTTTATAAATGGAAAATCGGTTTTAGAAAATAAATGGAATTAATTCATAAAAGGACCGAGACCTAAGTCTCGATGAATATTGTAGGAGTCGCCACCTGGCTCAGCTCAATCGGGAAATATATAATGTAGCTGAACCGGACGAACGGCCGCTACACTATCCAGAGATTAGGATCTGGACAAGTCCCTTATTTTGTGTCTAATTAAAATAATATTGGTCAATGTTCATAGACGGTATTTCAAATCCTAAAGTCAATTTTATTGAAATAAATAGACATACATCGCGCATACGGGTTAAAGTGAAATAGTGAATAATTAAATTATTACAACCCGATCGAATAAATAAAAAATAAAAACTCTCGCCTCACTTTTACAAGCTTCTAGGATACACGACAATCTAGAAAAATTACAATCGCCTAATATACACGAATAATTCTATTAAATACATTTAAAATAAAAATAAAAGCTGCAAAACAAAGGTTAGCACAATGCATAGCACGCCATAAATAGGACTCAAATAGGACAGAATTGGAAAATCAGGAATTGGGGGCATGCATTGAGGGGAAAACCGGGTTGGCTCGGCTAGCCGGCCCAGTTAGACCTGGAAAACATTTTGAAACGTCCCTGTATTTTTTTGGTTTTGAGGGAAAATCATTTTGAAAACAATTTTTCCGGTTTACATGCATTTATTACATGTGAGATGGGTCGGTTTTCAGGAGAATTGGGTCTCCGTCGTGGCATTGTTCTAAATGCAATTTTGCTGGAAATTGAATCTATGGTCGTGAATGCACACAACAAAATTCATTTTGATGATTTTTGCGGTTTTCTGCATTTTTTGGGATTTTTAAAAATTTTTAAAGATAAAAACGGAAATTCTAATTCTGGTGACACGTTACAGTCGTGTGACTGTAACTACAGTCGTGTGACTGTAACGAGACCAAAGTCAGAATCTCGCCAGAAATTTATTTGAAGCAAAACTGGGAAGAAAACATCTGGAAATCAAGAACACTCGTACGACTGTAACTACAACCATACGACTGTTCATCAAACTCAAGAACAGTCGCACGACTGTTCTTGATTTCCAGAAACGGAAAACACAAAAAATGGATAGAAATGGCACAAACCACACCAATCACCCAGAAGGCTTGTAAAAGAGAGGGGAAAAGGAGTGTTTACCTCTTTGGCGTGCGTCCACCGTAGGATTGACCCCTGGCGTCGTTCCAATCCACTGAAAATCCGAACTTTTCTCCTTGAGTTAGGGTTTGAGAGCTTTTGGGTCCAAAATCTCCAAATGCAAGGGTTTCTGATGATCAGTTCTTCCCTTCCTCTTCCATTTTTTCTTCTTTCCCTTTTCTCTCTTTTCTCCCTTTTTTTTGTCTGCCTTCCTCTCTGTTCTGCCCCCCCTTTCTTTTCTTTTCTGCCTCTCTTTTTTTTTTCCTTTGCTTTTCAGCTTTTGAGATATGGGTTGGCTCACCTCCCGCGATCTATAGTCGTACGACTGTAGTTTGATTACAGTCGTGCGACTATAGGTAAAGTCGTATGACTGTACTTTTTTTTTAGGAAGCAAAATTCCAGCGCTTACAGAGCCATAAATCGTTTGAAACATGCTAATGCTTCAGATTTATGTGCAATCAAATAGACATGACCATACCTTGTATAGTTGTCCATAAATGTGATGAAATAGTACGCACCATGCCTTGCCCGAACATTCATTGGGCCACAGATGTCAGAATGGATTAGTTGCAATGGTTGGTCAACTCGCGTAGCTTTACCAAATGGCTTTTTTGTTGGGATTCGTCATTGGAAAAATAACTTGGTGCAGCGGAAAATACACTGTTTAAAATTTCTTAGAATCCACGTATCATATCCAATTACCATTGATTAGAATAAAACCGAATTGAATCAAGAGAGATTAACTCACCGGATTCGTCTCCTCTAGAGACTGCTATAGAATCGTTTCTTGAAACTGCGATCTCCAAAGTCCGGTGCACAACCAACTATTGAGCGGGAATCGGTGCTAGCCGAAGACGCGAAGGAATGGAGGATTAATGCTGGGATTTTTGGCTATTTGGGGCTGCTCTTGGTGGCTGAAATTTCTAGCAATTAATTAGGATTGAATTAGGGTTTTATTCCTTAAGTGTGCCCTTTTATAGACACCTTGTCTAATTGGGTTTTAATTAGGTTAATTAAACCCAAGCCCACTAGGATTATAATTACATAAATAAACTTTAATTAAAAAGTATATACTATGAAATTTAATTCTATTTGGCTAAATTTAATTACCCCTAAATAAATTTAAATTACACTTAAGTAAATACAATACATGTATTTAATTTTCCTAATTAGGAAAATTATTTAATTAATTGTTTACTTTATGTAATTCAATTAATTGATAAAATAATTAATTACATTATGTAAACTTATTAATTAAATTAAATTCAACCCAATGTTAATTAATTATCTTGACACCGAATGTCAATTAATTAATTAACACATTCCTTCCAATGTACATTACATGTACAATTTCTATAAGTTTCGACTCAGTTGATCTATGTGCACTATCCTATGGGTCTGTCTTTATGTTGGCAGTAGGCCCAAGGCCCACAGACTGTAAGTGGGTTCTAGCAAACCATTACAGCCCTAATTAAGACAGAGATGCAACAGTCTTTAGAAGATACTCACCCAGTAGTAATCTCATAGTGTCCTTTGCCTAACGATATCGATATGAATAAACAAGAGGCATGGTGTCCGTCATCCTCTTCTGTTGTTTATTATATTTCTTGATCTTGAGTTGACTGAATAATTAAATAAGCAACCAACTTATTTGGGTATGGCCATACACTTATCAGTCCCAATCATCAAGTGGCCAATGATATCATCTCGGTGTTACCCGAGTGGCAATTCCATCACTTCATCATAATATCAACATGTTCACTGGTCCACCCAATCATACTTGAATTTAGCATCCTTTTACAGACATGTTAGGCGTATGTCAAAGTGAACCAGATTCCATATTGATATTATAATGAAACTGGTCTGAGGACAAAAGAGATGTACTCAAGAAAGACCTATGATGCGACAACTATATGGCTTTCTTGTGCTGATCGATCCAGTCCCATGTCAACGACATGTACCTATATTCATGACTGACTATGCAAGCACTATGGCTAGTTAAGAACTACCATACAGTTATCGAATATACAAGTCTATGGTTTTATTCGTTCCCACGATAAGAACAGACCTAGGATAGGTTTTATGATTATCAATCAATGGATACTCTACTCATATTATAGCACAAGATATAAATGAAATATATTAATTGCCTTTATTAATGTGACATAAATAATGTATTCATATAATGAGTCTTAATGTATAATACAAAACACAAGAATCCAATGCCTTAAGAGCTAGGGCACACCAACAATCTCCCACTTGCACTAATTCCAAGTGGGCATTGCCCTAATTCCTATAGATCTGGTATGACCGTCGTGCTGTGTCTGCAGTAGCACTTTGGTCAATGGATCAGGGACATTATTCTTGGTGTCAACCCTCTGCAATGATATGTCACCTTTGTTCACGATCTCCCGAATGAGGTGAAACTTTTTGAGTACTTGTTTGGATCTCTTGTGTGACCGGGGCTCCTTAGCTTGTGCGATGGCCCCATTGTTGTCACAAAAACATCAACTGGGTCTAGGATAGTGGGTACGACTCCCAACTCAGTTATGAATTTCTTGATCTAAGCAGCTTCCTTTGAGCTTCGCACGTAGCTATATACTCAGCTTCCATTGTAGGGTCAGCAATGGTAGCCTGCTTTGAGGACCTCCAACTAATGGCACTGCCATTCAGGAGAAAAACATAACCAGACTGTGAATGGTTCTGATCCTCATCAGTCTCAAAGCTAGCATCAGTGTAACCTGACACTACCAGCTCATCTTGACATCCATACACTAAGAAAGCATTCTTAGTCCGGTTAAGGTACTTCAAGATTGCCTTGATTGCCTTCCAGTGTTCCTCACTTGGGTTCGACTGGTACCGGCTAGTCATACTTAGTGTAAACACGGCATTAGGCCTCATACATAACATGGAGTACATGATAGATCCAATAGCAGATGCATAAGGGATCTCTTCCATTTTCTCCCGGTCCTTCTTTGTTTTAGGACCATCTTTCTTACTCAGCTTCAACCCATAGTGCATAGGCAAGAATCCTTTCTTTGCCTTGTCCATGCTGAATCTTTTCAGAACCTTGTCAATGTACGTGGCCTAACTTAGGCCTAGAAGCCGATTGATCTATCTCTGTAGATCCTGATCCTTAAGATCATCTCAGCTTCGCCTAAGTCCTTCATTCTGAAGCACCTACTCAACCACTGCTTAACCCCTTGCAGTGTTTGTATGTCGCCTCCAATGATAAGGATGTTGTCAACATACAGCACTAGGAAGGTGGAAACGCTCCCACTAACCATCTTATACACACAGGCCCTTTAACTTGAAACACCACTTGCAACTTATCACCTTAGCACCCGGAGGTGGATCCATCAAGTTCCATACTTGGTTATCGTGCATAGATTGCATCTCAGCCTCCATTGCATTGCACCATTAATCTAAGTGTGGGCTTTAAACAGCCTCCTAATAGGTCTTGGGCTCCTTTTGGTCAACGACCATAAGGTCCCCATCATCAGTCATGAGAAAGCCGTACCTCTTTGGTTGATGACTTGTCCTACCAGACCTTCTAAGGTCCTGTGCAACCTTTTCTGGTTCCTCAATTTCTTGAGTAGTTAGATCGGTTCCCAAAGCATCCTCAATAGTAGCTTCAGGAGTTTGTGAGTCTTGAACTTCTGAAAGTTCAACATTACTCCTACTATCTCTCGTGGAAAGGCATTCCTTCTCCAAGAAGACTACATTTCTGGCTATGAAAAACTTTGTTTTTGGCCAAATCGTAGAAGTAATAACCCTTAGTTTCCTTAGGGTAACCCACAAACTAGCACTTGACAGATTTGGACTCGAGTTTGCCACTTGTTAATTTCTTAACATGTGCATCACAGCCCTAAATCTTCAAGAAGGAAACATTGGGCTTTCGGCCCTTCCATGGTTCATATGGTGTTCCCTTAACTGCCTTGCTTGGTGTATTATTAAGAATGTAAGAAGCTGTCTCTAACGCATATCCCCAAAAGGAGACAAGGAGTGTAGCATGACTCATCATCGAGCGGACCATGTAAAGCATGGTCCTATTCCTCTTTTCTGACACTCCATTCCACTAGGGTGTACTGGGAGGAGTGAGTTGGGATACAATCCCACACTCTCTCAAAAACGAGTCAAACTCTTAGCTCAAATATTCACCCCCTCGGTTAGACCGAAGTGCTTTTATTTTCTTGCCAAGTTGGTTTTCGACTTCATTCTTAAAGTCCTTGAACCTTTGGAGAGTCTCAAACTTATGCTTCATCAGATACATGTAACCGTATCTGCTGAAGTCATCCGTGAAGGTGACGAAGTACATAAAACCAGATCTAGCACTAGTGCTCATTGGGCCACATACATCGGAATGTATTAGCTCCAATCGCTCTGAGGCCCTTTCAGCAGTCTTGCTAAAAGGTGCCTTTGTCATCTTGCCTCTCAAACAAGATTCACATGTGTCATAAGACTGGATGTCAAATGACCATAGCACTCCACTAGAGTGAAGCCTAGCTATGCGTTTCTCATTTATATAGCCAAGTCGACAATGCCAGATGTGAGTAGGATTAATTTCATTTTGTTTAATCCTTTTAGTATTTATGTTTAGATTGAACTTTAATGTTTTAGATCAAGGATATATAAGCCATTTTCAAGAAATGTTGTTCCATAAATAATATTTCCACATTGCATAGAAATTCTACCAAGTCCAATATTAAATACGAAACCAGAAATATCCAACAAAGAAATGGAAATAATATTCCTGCGCATCGCAGGTACAAAATAACAGTTTCTTAGTTCCAAAACAAGTCCACTAGGCATCTCCAAGAAATAATCTCTGATCTCCATGGCCTGAACCCGAGCACCATTTCCGACTCGAAGATCTACTTCTCCAGATCCTAATAATCTCGCATTTCTTAGACCCTGCACATTTGAACAAATGTGAGATCTACATCCAGTGTCCAAGACCCAAGATGGAGAAATAGCCAGATTAATCTCAATAACATAAATACCTGAAGCAGCAGTTTTGCCCTTCAGTTACTCCCTTAGCTTTGGACATGAGCTCTTCCATTGCCCCTTCTCATGACACTCATGGCAGACATCGTCAGGAGATACAACCCTTGCTTTAGGTTCGGCCACCATCTTTTTGCCCTTAGCCTTAGCCTTTTGGGCCTTAGCCTTGGCCTTAGATTTGGCCTTTCATTTAGCAATGGGTGTATTGCCCTTGTTCACCAGCAATACTTCAAGAGTCTTCTTAAGAGACTGCTCAGCAAGCTTGAGCATGCCATGTAGCTCAACAACCGATTTATCCAACCCTTGCATATGGTAATTCATGATAAACTGGTTGTAAGACTCAGGAAGTGACCCGAGAATAATATCTGCTGCCAAGTCATACGGAACTGGCGAGCCGAGGTGGGCAAGTGTATCAATATGCCACATCAACTTTAGCACATGAGTGCTAACAGAAGTCCCAGCTGCCATCACAGTTGTGCAAAGTGCCTTAGTTGTCAGGCAACGTTCCTGACGAGCCTGATCTTGGAACATCTTTTTAAGCTGATCCATCATCTCATAAGCATGCTCGTCCATAATCTGCTTCTGAAGATCAGAAGCCATGGTACCCAGCATGAGGCATGAGACATCTTGGTCATCCCTCACGTGCCGGTCGTACTGCTCCACCATCGCTGTGGTGACGCCTCGACCTGCAGGAGAGCTAGCTGGTAAAGGAGCATTCAGTACATACTCCTAGGACTCTTGTCTAAGAACTATTTGTAAGTTCCTAGCCCAGTCCAAGAAGTTAGTCCTCGAAAGCTTCTCCTTCTCCAAGAGGTCCCTAAGTGAGAGTGAGTTGTTGTTTGTTGCAGCCATTTAAATTGCTTAAGTGAAATGGGATTATCTACATGGAAGAAATCATTGCTTGAGTTAGAAATAAAGGACTTTTAAGCCAATTCAAATTAATAATCCGATTTTAATTTGTTTGCTGGTGAAGTTAATTGGCTGACTTAACCAAGATCCACAACTTATCAATGACTGGCCGAACTAGGGCTCGCTAACCAACCATTGATTTGTTTGGTAGGACAACCTATCCAATCCTTCCACGAAGGACTCTTGGTTTGATGGGCTTATTGACACTTTACCCATCTGTGCTTAGGGCCCGCTTTGAGCCAATACTACCCATGTTAAGTCAAACCACCATTCACATGTTAACCATACCAAGTATCCTAACCCTCGACGGCCCACCGAATACTACAATGTACCCAGCTAGGGCATGACGCACATTGCAGCATCAATGGGAGGAAGTGGTGTGAATGTGGGAAGCACTTTTAAACGACTCAATATTTTAATTTCCGGATTATAATTAAGTGATATGGCTTAGCAAGCATAAACGCGGGTAATAATTTGGTGATTCATACATCCATATTATATGACAAATGCAATAGCATACTTAATTTAAAATAAATGAGATCCTATGGGCCTTTAATTACAACCTAATGAAAAACTAGATATCCTATCTAATTCTTTATGGGCCAGACTGCAATCCTTCTTGGACTCCCAACATGGGTTTGCTCCATCTGGGTCTTCCTCCATACTTGATGCAATTACAACAATTTTGTAAAATAAAATCTATACTAAAATTACATCAAAATAAAATAAATAAATAAATGGCACGCAGGCCATATTTCCCAAAATTAAATTACAACCGATAATAATTTAGGGCCCATAGAGCTCAACATCACATTTCAAATAAAGTACCTGTCGTGCACATACATACCAATATGAAAGCATGATCATGGTATTCCAAATTATAAATATAAATGTTAAGCCGAGTTATTTAGGGTGAAATCGCCAATTTTAACAAATGTGACTAAGGCCCATAAAGGCCCAATGGATAACTTCCATAAATGCAAAATTAACAATTTTGCTCCCACTTGAATTTGGGTTGTCACAAATTTAAAATTTAGCTCTCCCAATTTTAACCGGTGTCCCGGTTTATTGGGCCAATTTCACAAGGTCCATATTCAATTTAATATCCAAACAATTAAATGAAATATGCATGCCAATAAAATAAACAATTTAAATACAAATTAATTAAAAAAAATTTAATTTAATTTGTATTAGCGTCCGGGATAAAAAATACCCGCAAAATCAAAACCGGACCCAAAACCCGCGCGCGATGCTGCTGTGCTATCCGGGGACAGCAGCGCTGCCCTGCGGCAGCACCCCACAATGGGCTACTACAAGCCGCAGCAGGCAGCCCACAATGGGCTACTGTACGTGTAACGCCCCAGATATAAGTTGACTTAGTTATGTTGTGATGTGTAAATATGAGTGAGCATTTTTGCATTTAACCGATGTTTTGTATGCTTATAACAATTCGTAGGCTTTGGCCTAGCGGTAGATAGTCCTGACTAATAGCTAGTGGTCTAGAGTTCGAACCTTACCTGGCTTAAATTTTTTTTTTTTTTGTGTTGGGAAGGTTGGAATTCCGAAAATCCATGATAAATATCCCATTTTTCAGTTGACCAATTCAAAAAAATTAGGAATCCTTAACCTAAGGAGAAAATCTCTCCTTAATCTCTTCCACTTTCCAAGTTTCACTCCAAGGCAATCTCTTCATCTCTATTAGGGTTAAAATTTCGGCCATTCCATTGTGTGGAGCTCCAGTGCAGCCGAAATTCTTAACTTTCTCTCCCTCACTTTCATTCATTCAGACTCTGCTTCATTCTTCTCCATTCCGAGTTAATTGCCTCAGTTGGTTTCACTGCAAACAGGGTAACAACTAAACCCTAAATGTCGGTTCGAAATTTATATAGGATGTATGGTAGATGAATTTGATCCTAGGTTGTATTATTACTGAAATTATTGTTGAGACATGAATGTATATGATATTGGTGTAAGAAATTGCTTTTAGGTTAAAAGATTGGTAGAAATATGAAAATACATGTGATTGAGTCGAAATTGGTAAGCTGCTGTATTTTCAGAATTGACTGTTTATGGTAATTATGGCATAACTTCCGTTATATAACTCCGATTGGCACAATTCAACTTTCTGTGTTTTCCTGAGATATAGGTGTACAAGGTTGTTTTACATTATTTTGGAAAATTCCGTGAGTAAAGTGCTCATATTCCCTATTGAAACGGCCTTATGTGCATTGTGCCGATTTTTCTTGAACTGCTGAATTTCAGATTGTACAGGTTGTGATAATTTTAGCTTTATTTTCGTTATATAACTCCGATTGGCATGATTCAACTTTCTGTGTTTTCCTGAGACATAAATGTACAAGGTTGTTTTATACTATTTTGGCAAATTCTGTGAGTAAAGTGCTCGTATTCCCTGTTGAAACTGCCTTATGTGCACTGTGCCGATTTCCTGGAACTGCTGAATTTCAGTTTGTACAGTTTGTGTTGATTATGGCTTTATTTTCTCTCTGTAGCTCCGTTTGCTATGAAACAAAATTCTATGTATTCCTGAAATTCTGATGTTCAATGTTGCTTTATATTATTTTTGCTAAATCAGTGAGTAACACATCTGTTTTGTCTGTTGAAGTCAGACTATGTGCAGTGATCTGAAGTGAATTTACAGATTGCATGTTTTTAGTGTTTCCTTAATATCTTTTGCTATAGGAATCCGAATTGCATGATTTAAGTTGGCGTGTGTTCCTAAGATGTAAGGCTAAATTTACCTTTGTATTGCCATGCTGAATTCTGAGTCTAACCTACTGGAATATTATATGCAAGTTGAGGCATGAACTATGAATTCTGAAATTTTCACCTTAGGCCTTGAACTGATTTTTTTAATGTGTGCAAAGCATAATTTGATTCTAGGAATTTATGCTAGAACTCTTGACATGAAATCTAATAATTACATATATGGTTTGGTAAATTTAATACATGTTGGAATTATGAAATCGAGTTTGGGGTAAGTCCTATTTTTTTTTATGGCACCATGTGTTTATTGATGTATCAGATTATGTTTTGGGGTAAGTCCTATTTTAATGGCACCTTATGGTTATTGAATTGGTTGGGATAAGTCCTATGTTAAAGGCACCTTTTGAATATTGATATAATTATGATAATTAAATTGGTGTTTGTAGTGGCATATACTCTGGTGTCTTGGTTAGTTTGGCTAAGTGTTTTCCATGTTTGATTGGTTGACACTAGGACAGCGCCCTTTGTTTCGAGGTAAGTCCCTTCGTTGGCACTCAGAGAGGTAAATCCCTTCGTGGTACTCTAATTTATTTTATTTTTGAGGTAAGTCCCTTCGTTGGCACTCTGTGAGGTAAGTCCCTTCGTTGGCACTCTGAGGTAAATCCCTTCGTGGTACTCTTTTCTTATTGATAAGGGGGTAAGTCCCGTTGTGGTTCCCCGAAGCGTCTGAGCCGAACTCTCTAAGGACATAGGTGTATAGGTCAATACAAATGATTTATACGCGTATACCACAAAATTAATAAAGGTTAAGGTATAATTGAGTTGATGTCAAGTTTGTGATGAAGTACTTTGATTTGGGATGTTGGTATGTATTTGTATGTACATGACTTATCTTGGAAATCTGAATTTTGATGATATTGATTATCCACTTGGAATGTTTTGTACTATTATTTGAAATAGATAATTATGTGATATGCTGAACTTGAACTTTATATGTTGTATGTGATGCAGCTAACAAATAAGGGTAAGATCCCTGATACATGATTGTTACTATGAGAATTATGCATGCTTGTATAAATTGATAAATTTGCTTTCTATTAATCATGATGAAGTATACTTAAGTAATGTAATATGAAATTTATGATCTGTCATCTTCCTATGTGAACTTTGAATTGATGTTTGGGATTTATTAGTTACTCGTCACTAAGTGGCGCTGTTGATATTTTCAGATTTTGCCGGTGCAGAATAGGAGATGCCTGATGTCTGTTCTCAGGGATTGTGTGGAGAGTTTCCGTCATGTTATTTTATCATCTATTCGTAGTTATGGATGTTCAAGAATTTATTTATTTATTTTTTTTTTTTTACTCCGTTATATTACCTTTTGAAATACCTATTTATGTTAAATTACTGTTTTTGAAATGGAAATTTTCGAGTACTCATTTATGATTATGTTATTTTAAAGATAAAAAGGAAGTTTTGAAAATGATGACCTAAACTTTATGTAATGTTTCCGCCATTGCATGCTTGCAAAAGTTAGGGTTGTCACAGTTGGTATCAGAGCCCGCGTTGGTTCCAAGGCTTTGGTAGCATAAGTCACTTGGAACCAAAACTCAGAATCCTAGGATAGAGATTTGAACATAGTGTGAGGTGCATGGGTAGGTAGAACGGGTTTAATTGCTTTGGATTACTTGTTTTCTATTATTAGCTGTATGTATTATATGCTTAGACCTAACTAGAACAAAAATTTTAGAATGCCTCCACGTAGAGATTCCGTTCGCGATGACTCTCCTCAGCGACGTATGCGGCTGTTGGAAGATGCCGTGCTCGCTATGGCTCAAAGAAATCCAAATAACCAAACTGTCTTCGATCGCATTGCTCGTCACCGACCCCCAACTTATGAAGGATCTTCCGACCCGGTGGTGCTTGAGGGATGGATCCGGGAGATAGAGAAACTCTTTGATGTGACCGGCTGTCCGAACGCCGAGAAAGTCGTGATTGGAGCCTACTACTTGAAAGGCGAGGCTGATAACTGGTGGGGCATGGTTAAGGCCGAGTGCCTGGAATTGGCTGAGTTTGGATGGGGACAATTCACTGAAAGGTTGAAGAATCGTTTCTACCCAAGTGAGTTGAGGTGGCAGAAACGAGAGGAATTCCTATGCTTGACTCAAGGAAGCATGTCTGTTCAGCAGTACACCAACAAATTTACTGAACTGTCCAGATTTGCAGGTTCAGTCATCCCCACTGAAGAGGAGAAGGTGCAGTTCTATATCAAGCGGATGAGTCCCAAAGTGAGGACACATGTCCTATGTTCTGGAGCAACAACTTTCCAGAGAGCCTATGAAGTGGCTTTAGGAGTTTATGCATCCGTTCAGGAGGATGAAGCGGTGAGGCGGACCATGTTCTTAAAGAGGTCTCAGCCTACCTCGTATGTTCATCCGACTTCCAAGAAACCCAAGTATGTTTCGGCAAAGGAAGCTGCTAGTACCGCTCAGACTAGGGAGAAGAAGTGCTTCAAGTGTAAGAAAGAGTGGCACTATGGGAAGAACTGTGATGGGACGCCTGTCCGATGCTACACTTGTAAGGAAGAGGGTCACTACTCTCAATCTTGCCCGAAGAAGTCAGGAAGTAAGAAGCCCGATTCTAGCTCAAGAGGCCCTGTTCGCAACAGAGTCTATAACATGATGGAGTCCGAAGTTGACGAGGCAGGGAATGACATCGTTGCAGGTACCATCCTTGTCAAATCTTTTCCTGCTTATGTATTATTTGACACTGGTGCGTCTATATCCTGTATTTCTACTACTTTTGCTCAGAAGTTGAATTTATCTGTATCTGTTCCAATTAATTCTGTGGTTTCCCTCCCTAATGGGGAGAGTGTTGCTTGCTGTCGTGTTTTCCCCGAAGTTCCCGTAGTTATCGAGGGAGTTGAATTGAAGGCGAATTTGAGGGAATTTCCATTGACCGAATTTGATGTTATCTTCGGTATGGACTGGCTGAAGCAGCATCAAGCGGTGTTCTATTGTAGGGATGAGAAAATTGTGCTGAAGGACGGTAAAGGGAAGAGGGTTTCTTATTCAAATGTTAAGATGAAACCAGGAGTGAAGGTAGTTTCGGCTATGAAATTGAAAAAGATGGCGATGAAAGGTGAAGAAGTATTTCTGTGTAGAATAAAGGATACCTCGGAAGAACTGAAGATCGAGGATATTCCTATTGTTCGAGAATATGCGGATGTGTTTCCTGATGAACTGCCAGGGATTCCACCAGGAAGGGATGTAGAATTTGCCATCGACCTAATTCCGGGGTCAGCTCCAATCTCTAAAGCTCCTTATCGGATGGCTCCCTCGGAGATGCGAGAATTGAAGACCCAGTTGCAAGAACTTGTTGATAAGGGTTTTATTAGACCCAGCGTGTCACCTTGGGGTGCTCCGGTACTCTTTGTCAAGAAGAAGGATGGAAGCATGCGATTATGTATTGACTACCGTGAGTTGAATAAGGTGACCATCAAGAATAAATATCCCCTGCCAAGAATTGAAGATTTGTTTGATCAATTGAAGGGTGCAGGTGTGTTCTCTAAGATCGATCTGAGATCCGGCTATCATCAGATTCCGGTAAAAGAAGACGACATTCAGAAGACTGCCTTCCGGACAAGGTATGGGCACTATGAATTCGAAGTAATGCCCTTCGGTCTCACTAACGCACCAGCAGTGTTTATGGATTAGATGAACCGAACCTTCCACGAGCTTCTTGATGTGTGTGTTGTGGTATTCATTGATGATATCGTAGTATATTCGAAGAATGAAGAGGAGCATGCTAAGCATCTCAAAATGGTGTTGAAAGTATTAAGAGAGCAGAAGTGGTACGCCAAGTTCTCTAAGTGTGAGTTTTGGCTTGGAGAGGTGGCTTTTCTAGGCCATGTGATTACCAAAGAAGGTGTGAAGGTGGACCCGGCGAAGATTAAAGCCGTTCTTGAATGGTCCAGTCCTACTAATGTGACCGAAGTAAGAAGTTTTCTTGGTCTTGCTGGATACTACAGAAGGTTTGTGCACAACTTTTCAATTATTGCACGACCTTTGACTCAGTTGATGAAGAAGGACTGTAGGTTTCAATGGACTGCAGATGACGTGTGTCGAATCCGTCAAAAATAAAATAATTCTCAACCTATTCTTTGCAAAAATTAATTTGTAGATAGAGTAAGTGGAGGTCGAACCCAAGGGAATTAACTACTCAATTTAACTAAAGATTATGACCTGATAGAAATAAATAAAAGGGGATTTGAGATTATGAAATTAAAATAAAACAATTGTAAGAAAATAGAACTAGCAATTAAATTAAATTGGTGATTGATTGAGAGAAAACTTCAGCTAAGGGAATTTTAAAACGGCAATTCATACCATATTGATCATTGACAGAAATTATGACCTCCAATTAATTATACCGGATTGGTTTGGGATATTCTTCCTTAATAATGAATTAATCAAGTAAGACTATAACTAATTCCTAATTGACGGATAACCTCGCCTTCGCGGTAGAGATTCAATCAATCAAAAGCATGAAGATTTAGAAGAACCCAATCTTGGCCAACCGATTCAAGCGAATTCGATTCAGAAACCAAATTATTTACTCATTCAATATTATAAATCTCCTAATCCTTATATTAATGTCACGGTGGAATTAACCCGATTTTGTCAGAAACTGATTAATTTTCCAACATAAAGAAAATTCGAAATATAATTATTGATTACTACCTTCAATTGGTTCAATTAAGATTACGATTAATTTCCCCAAATAGCAAATTGTTATGTAATTCTAAGAACAAGCCATTATCATTCAAAGATTAAATAACAAAATTAAATCTCCATGAATAAATAAACAATAAATCAAAAGGAGAAATTAAAGTGAAACGATCTCACAATATGGATGAATAAACCTTGTAGATTAATCCCTTAGCCGAAATTAAAAGTTTAGCTACACATAGCTAAAAGAAAATAATACATGGAGAGAAAAATAAATGTTGAAGAATGATAAAACTAGGAAGAAAAAGAAGAAAAGGACGTTCCAGAGGAGATCCCCCAAATAGACTCCTAAAAATCTCTTAAATACTAACCTCTAGAAAACCTACTTTGAATCCAACTCTAATTAGGAGAAACAACAATACTCCTAAATAAGAAATATAACTAATTTAGAAAATAATCAATTATCCTAATTTGATGCTGTCAAGACTTCCTAAATAATTGCTGAAAATTAGCTTCCAGGATAAGCCTTTTTCCCTGAATTTCAGCTCTTTCCTCTTTTGCAAAACAGCCCCTGCCGCAGCTCCCTTAGCCTTGGTCAAGGCTAATTATGGTTCAGTTCCAAATGACCCCAAATTCTCCACATTTTGTCTCCTTTTCTCCAAAACATTCCTGAAAACACACAATTCACTGAAAGCAAGTAAAAGGGCCCAAAATTGTGGATTTAAAAATCAAAATGAAACATATTTCATAGCAAAATACCACTATAAAAACGAGTTATCAAATTCCCCCACACTAACTCCATACTTGTCCTCAAGTATGAATCAAAACAAAACCACAGCCCTCTCTAATGTCATTCACCCAAGATCGAGTTTCTCAACTTCACTAATTTAGAGAAAACTGAAAAAAAAACATAACTTCTTTAGGCAACCTACACACTCATGTCACTTTCGTAAAATTCAAGCAAAATGGCTTGCACAATATTTTCATTCAAACCAAAGCGATTGAGTCCAATTAATTATTTATAGCACACATAATTAAGTTACCACTTCGAGATTTTAATCTTGTACTTATGGAATTCTCAACCAAGACTAAACAAAATACCTCATCAAATCACACAACCACTTGATTAAAGAGGACAGAAAATAATTTGGACAATTAATCTTTGAAATCGTTTTGTCTCATTTTTTTTTTCATCATTTCATTTTTTTTTCTTTTCTGATGCGAATATCCATTCCTATTAGAGCATTCCCGGTTGCTAGCCGAGTACCCCTAATCATAGTAAATATTGCAGTCCTTAACCTTACTTTGGGACGCGAATATCTGTTCCTATTAGAGCATTCCCGGTTGCCAGCCGAGTACCCCTAATCATAGTAAATATTGCAGTCCCTAGCGGCTACTAGCACGGCCCATAACCACTTTTGTGGACAGCGGGACCTATGAGACAATTAATATGAGACTTATTATAACCAAAAGAAAAAAAATTATCCATCTCTTTAACCAAACAATTCATGGATTTAACAAAGCAGTAAGCTAGCTCAATTAGAATTTTCATAATACAAGAAAGATTAAGAGCATGCAATAACTTTTAGTTTTATCCAAATTTGAACTCAAATCACATAATCATTTGAATTATCTTCTTGCTTAGCCTATTTACTCGACTAAATTCAGTGATAGAGATGGGGTATCCCTTGTAAGTCATGCTGATCAATTTATTCTTATCAGTAAAAAAAAATTAGAAATCTTCTTGGACAAATACAATCTCCTAGGGCTGTAAATTCAGCAATGATTCAGAGGACAGGTTTGTGAATTAGTTTCAAATGCAATCAGCCCAAATTTATTCAGAGAAAAAAAATCAGCAGCTTCTAAAATTAAAAAAAAATTCACTTGTCAAGTGTAATCCCAATTCACCAATTCACAGCAGAAACCCATCAATTAGCAGCTCATCAAAAAAATCAAAAATCAATTCTTAGACTTATTTCATCAATTCACAGCAAATATACCACTCCCCCACACTAAAAAAACTTGTCCACAAGTTTGAAATAGAAGAAAATCAACACATAAAAGACAAGAAAAGGAAAGAAATTACCCGGATTTGATGCTTATACTTTGGTTACTGCTGGTTCTAGCGATGGCCGGAAGAGGTGCTGCTCGTGGTAGATCGGTTGCTGCTGCGGTTCCGGCGTGGCTGGCGTCGTTTGTTGTGGCGGTTCCGGCGTGGCTGCTGGATGCACCGGCGGCGTGATGAAGAGGTATTGGGGAGAAGGAAATGTGGGGTGCGGCTGTGACTTGAAATTAGGTGAGGTAGGTGAAAATGAAATTAGGTGAGGTAGGTGAAAATGTGGGCCCATAATAAAAGCAGAGTATTTAAAACAAGTGGTTCTCCTTTAAAGCCCATGTACCCATGCTGCAGTATAAAGAGCTGAAGCCCATCTTAATTCCATGAAAACCCAAACCTTCATTTAAAAGCTGAAATCCAGAAGCCATTAAAGCCTCCCTCCATGAATAAGCCCAAACCTGCAAATTATAACATAAACAGTAAAAATTCAAGGAAGAAGATGACAGGTAAATCAGACATTAAAAAAAATAAATAAATAAAAATGAAATAAGAACGTTGATAGCCTTGCCCAAGGCTGACCACGGGTTGCCTCCCGTCCAGCGCCTCTATTTATTGTCTATGGCCAGACATAGTATCTATGCGAAGTTCATGCCAAGATCAGATCAATGCTCTCAGTGCTTCCCACTTCTGAATTTTCAAAATATGGTTTGAGCCGGTGGCCATTGACAAGTTGTGTTTTCCCACTTTCTAAACTCTGAATCTCAATTGCTCCATGGGAGAGTATTTTAGTGACTAAAAACGGACCAATCCACCATGAGCGGAGTTTACCAGGAAATAATTTCAGTCTAGAATGGTAGAGCAACACCTTCTGACCAATCTGAAAATTCTTCTGGTATATTATGTCATCATGGAACTTCTTCATTTTGAGCTTGTAAATTCTAGAGCTTTCATATGCATTGTATCTCAATTCTTCCAGCTCTTGAATTTGCAATTTCCTCTGTTCTCCTGCCTCATCAAAATTCATGTTGCACCTTTTTATTGCCCAAAAGGCCTTGTGTTCCAATTCAACTGGCAAGTGACAAGCTTTTCCGTATACCAAGCGATATGGAGTCATGCCAATTGGGGATTTGTAAGCCGTACGGTACGCCCACAGTGCATCGTCCAGTTTTACGCTCCAATCCTTTCGAGTGAAATTCACCGTCTTTTCCAGTATGGATTTTATCTCCCGGTTGGAAACTTCTGCCTGGCCGTTTGTCTGTGGATGATAAGCTGTAGACATCCGGTGTTGTACGCCGTATTTCTTTAGAAGATTCATCATTAATTTATTGCAAAAATGTGTACCTCTATCACTGATGAGAACTCTAGGCGTGCCAAACCTGCAAAAAATATTAGCCTGCACAAACTTTGTTACGGTTTTAGCATCATCAGCGCGTGTGGCTTTAGCTTCAACCCATTTCGATACATAATCAACAGCTAACAGGATGTATAAATTTCCGAAAGAATTTAGGAATGGACCCATAAAATCTATACCCCATACATCGAATATTTCGCAAGCGACGATCGATGTAAGTGGCATTTGATTTCTTTTACCAATATTTCCTGTTTTTTGACAATTCACACAACTCTTACAAAAAATATATGAGTCACGGAATAAACTAGGCCAGAACAAACCACTCTCAAGAACCTTACGAGCTGTTCTTTCTGGACCAAAGTGTCCTCCACATGCTCCTGAATGACAAAATTCCAGCACTGAATTTATTTCATGATTGGGAATGCATCGGCGGATGATTTGATCGGAGCAATGTTTCCATAAGTATGGTTCATCCCACACGAAATATTTTGATTCGGCTCTTAATTTGTCTTTCTCATGTCTGCTATACTCTGCTGGTATGGTACCTGTCACCAAAAAATTCACCAAATCAGCGTACCAAGGTGTAAGAGTTTCTAATCTAAACAAACCTTCATCGGGAAAGTCATCTTTGACAGGTAATGCTTCGTGGCTATTCGGTAGGCGACTGAGATGGTCGGCTACCAAATTTTCTGAACCCTTTTTATCCCGAATTTCTATATCAAACTCCTGCATCAGCATTATCCACCGTAGCAGTCTCGGCTTAGATTCCTTCTTCGTCATTAAGTACCGGAGGGCTGCATGATCGGAGTGTACCACCACCTTAGTTCCTAGTAAGTATGATCTGAATTTTTCTAAGGCGAAGATTACGGCTAGCAATTCTTTCTCCGTGGTGGAATAATTCTTTTGAGCACGATCCAAGGTCCTTGAGGCGTAGTAGATCACGTGATGATTCTTGCCAATTTTCTGACCTAACACAGCTCCCACGGCATGATTGCTGGCGTCACACATAATTTCGAATGGAAAGTTCCAATCGGGGGGCTGAATTATAGGTGCTGTCACCAATTTTTCCTTCAATGTATCAAATGCAATCTTACATTCTTGGTTGAAATCAAATAGCACATCATTTTGCAACAGCCGACATAAAGGTTGAGTGATGTATGAAAAATCTTTAATAAATCGTCTGTAAAAACCTGCATGACCAAGAAAAGAGCGAACTTCCCGTATATTGACGGGGTAAGAAAGAGTTTGAATTACATCAATCTTTGCCTTATCTACCTCAATCCCTTTAGATGACACAATATGTCCTAGAATCAAACCTTGTTCAACCATAAAATGGCATTTTTCATAATTTAAAACAAGGTTAGATTCTAAGCAACGATTTAGAATTTTTGTGAGATTAGATAAGCAATGGTGAAAGGAATCTCCATACACGGTAAAATCATCCATAAAAACCTCAATTATGTGCTCCACATATTCAGAAAAGATACTTACCATACACCGTTGAAATGTGGCTGGGGCGTTGCATAGCCCGAATGGCATCCTTCGGTAAGCGAAAGTTCCGAATGGGCAGGTAAAGGTGGTCTTTTCCTGATCATCCGGAGCGACTGGGATTTGGTAAAACCCTGTATAACCATCGAGACAACAATAGTAACTCTTACCTGCCAATCTTTCCAACATTTGGTCTATAAATGGAAGGGGAAAGTGATCTTTTCTTGTTGCAGCGTTGAGCTTCCGATAATCGATGCAAACTCGCCACCCATTTTGTACTCGCGTTGGAACCGACTCCCCATTCTCGTTCTCAATCACTGTAATACCCGTTTTCTTGGGTACCACTTGGACCGGGCTTACCCACTCACTATCCGATATGGGGAATATAACACCAGCATCTAGCATCTTTTGAATTTCTTTTTTCACCACTTCCATCATTGGTGGATTTAATCTCCTTTGAGCTTCACGCCTTGGTTTAGCACCGTCCTCCATGTGAATTCGGTGCATACACACGGCTGGACTGATGCCTTTAATATCTGCTATGGTCCACCCGATAGCCTCCTTGTGAGCCTTCAATGCTTCAATCAGCTTCTCTTCTTCTTGCGGCTTTAATTTGTTTGAGATAATTACTGGAAGTGTTTTGTTGCTGCCTAAGAACGCATACTTCAAATGGTTGGGCAGCTCCTTCAATTCCAATTTCGGTGCCTGCACAATAGAAGGTAAAAGTCGGTGGTCAGTTTGAGATATAGATTTTACAGAATTTTCATGCTTTTGTCTCAAGGCTGCCAGCTCGTGTATAACATCAATTATTCCTTCTTCTAGCTGAAAATCAGCCTCATTTTCCAGAGTTTCCAGCGTAATATTATTACGCATCACCACCTGCAATTTATCTTCGTTTGACAGCTCAAATACTCGTTCTATTAGTGGATCAATAACATCAATGCTACACACGGAAGACACATCGTTAGGAAATTTCATCGCATCATATACATTAAATTGAATTGTTTTACCGTCGAACTCCATGGTTAGTGTTCCTTTATGAACATCAATTTTTGTTCGAGCGGTAGTTAGAAAGGGCCTTCCTAACAAAATTTCCGATGATTCTTTAGAGCTTTCACTGTGTTCCATATCAATGATGTAAAAATCTGCTGGAAAGATTAATTCACCCACCTGCACTAAAACATCTTCTAACAATCCTTCAGGGTAAACAATAGACCTGTTAGCAAGTTGAATTACTACTCCTGTTTCTTCTAAGGGACCAGCATTTAAAGATAAATAAATAGATTTAGGCATAACATTAATAGATGCACCCAAATCACACATTGCCTTATTAATGCTAGTTTTTCCGATTTGACAAGGAATAGCAAACATACCTCTATCTTTACATTTTTGTGGCATACTACCTTGAAGGACAGCAGAAACATTAGCGCCCATAGTTATCTTTTCATATCCAATTGTTTTAACTTTGTTAGCACATAACTCTTTCAAGAACTTAGCATAACGAGGTATTTGACGAATAGCATCAATTAAAGGAATATTTACCTCAATTTTTCGAAAAACCTCAAAAATATCCCTATCCTCTTTCTCTTTTTTAGATTTATTAAATCGAGAAGGAAAAGGAGGAGGGATAGTGATATCTTTGGATGAGGACTTACCTGTAACTGGAAGAGGCAGCAGCTGTTCGCCCTCTTTTTCAACGCTTTCTTCTTGTTTACCTTGCCGATTCTCCTTTACCGGTTGCTCAACCGTCTTGCCACTTCTTAATGTAATGGCACTGGCATTCTGTTTTGGATTGACCTCCGGTTGGGAGGGTAATTTCCCCTGTGATTGGATCGAGCTTAAAGCATTAGCCAACTGCCCAATATGCTTCTTGATCTCTATGATTTCAGCATCTTTCTTTTCTGAATTTGCCAACAACGTTTGAAGCATCTCTTCCATTTGTTTGTTTGGATTTACACCAGCATAATTTGGTCTAGGCTGGAAGTTCGGTTGCCTTGGTGTATAGCTGAAATTTGGATGTTGACGCCACCCCGGGTTATATGTATTTGAATAGGGATCATTCAATTTAGGAGCTTGTCCTTGAAATCCACCGAGAGCGTTCAACTGTTCCGAACTATCTTCTTGCAACATTGGGCAAGCCTCCGTGTGATGAACCGTAGCGGCACAAATTCCACACTTCTTAACTGGAGCCATTTGTCCCATAGCTAAAGTCTGCACAAGATTAGTTAGTTTATTCAGTTTATCTTCAATATTAGATTCTCGTACCTCATAAGCTTTTCGCGGGATCTCTTGTTGCCTTCCGAATTGTTGAGAAGTTTCAGCCATAGCTCGAATCAATTCTTTTGCAGCTGTAGGTGTTTTGTCCAGAAAACTTCCGCCGCTTGCAGCATTCACCATCTTCTTTTCCATGGTCAACATTCCTTCGTAGAAATATTGAATCAAAGAATTTTCAGCAATTCCATGTTGTGGACAGCTTCCACACAACTTCTTGAAGCGTTCCCAATAATCATGAAGGTTCTCTACATCTCTCTGCTTGATTCCGCTGATCTCTCTTCGAATGTCCGCAGCTCGGGAAGCTGGAAAATATTTTTCCAAGAATAATTGCACCATGTCGGGCCATGTTGTAACTGTTCCGGATGGTAAATTGAGTAACCATTCCTTTGCCGAATCCTCCAATGAGAATGGAAAAGCTCTCAATTTGACTTGCTCTTCGGTTATGCCATGAGGACACATACCCGAACATACTACATGAAATTCTTTGAGATGCTTGTGTGGGTTTTCGTTTTCCAACCCGTGGAACTTAGGAAGTAGATGAATCAGTCCCGATTTGAGCTCAAATGCAGCATTTAGGTTCGGATAAAGAATGCACAGGGGCTGGTTGTTTGTTTCTGGTGTATTCAACTGCCTCAATGTTCGTTCAGCCATTGTCGCTTGTGCTGGAACCCTTTTTTCTGGTTCGTTGCTGCTGTTCCCTTCTTCCTCGCTATCGCTTTGGGAAAATTCTTCAATTAATTCCTCTTCGTTGGGGACTAAATATGAGGCAGCTTGTGCCTTTCGCAGTTTTTCCTCTTTCCGGAGCTTCTTTGCGGTCTTCTCAATTTCTGAATCAAAAAGAATGGGCTCCGAAATATTGCTCCTGGTCATAAAAAAAAAATTAAATCAAGTTAGAATAATTCCCCGGCAACGGCGCCAAAATTTGACGTGTGTCGAATCCGTCAAAAATAAAATAATAATTCTCAACCTATTCCTTGCAAAAATTAATTTGTAGATAGAGTAAGTGGAGGTCGAACCCAAGGGAATTAACTACTCAATTTAATTAAAGATTATGACCTGATAGAAATAAATAAAAGGGGATTTGAGATTATGAAATTAAAATAAAACAATTGTAAGAAAATAGAACTAGCAATTAAATTAAATTGGTGATTGATTGAGAGAAAACTTCAGCTAAGGGAATTTCAAACGGCAATTCATACCATATTGATCATTGACAGAAATTATGACCTCCAATTAATTATACCGGATTGGTTTGGGATATTCTTCCTTAATAATGAATTAATCAAGTAAGACTGTAACTAATTCCTAATTGACGGATAACCTCGCCTTCGCGGTAGAGATTCAATCAATCAAAAGCATGAAGATTTAGAAGAACCCAATCTTGGCCAACCGATTCAAGCGAATTCGATTCAGAAACCAAATTATTTATTCATTCAATATTATAAATCTCCTAATCCTTATATTAATGTCACGGTGGAATTAACCCGATTTTGTCAGAAACTGATTAATTTTCCAGCATAAAGAAAATTCGAAATATAATTATTGATTACTACCTTCAATTGGTTCAATTAAGATTACGATTAATTTCCCCAAATAGCAAATTGTTATGTAATTCTAAGAACAAGCCATTATCATTCAAAGATTAAATAACAAAATTAAATCTCCATGAATAAATAAACAATAAATCAAAAGGAGAAATTAAAGTGAAACGATCTCACAATATGGATGAATAAACCTTGTAGATTAATCCCTTAGCCGAAATTAAAAGTTTAGCTACACATAGCTAAAAGAAAATAATACATGGAGAGAAAAATAAATGTTGAAGAATGATAAAACTAGGAAGAAAAAGAAGAAAAGGACGTTCCAGAGGAGATCCCCCAAATAGACTCCTAAAAATCTCTTAAATACTAACCTCTAGAAAACCTACTTTGAATCCAACTCTAATTAGGAGAAACAACAATACTCCTAAATAAGAAATATAACTAATTTAGAAAATAATCAATTATCCTAATTTGATGCTGTCAAGACTTCCTAAATAATTGCTGAAAATTAGCTTCCAGGATAAGCCTTTTTCCCTGAATTTCAGCTCTTTCCTCTTTTGCAAAACAGCCCCTGCCGCAGCTCCCTTAGCGTTGGTCAAGGCTAATTATGGTTCAGTTCCAAATGACCCCAAATTCTCCACATTTTGTCTCCTTTTCTCCAAAACATTCCTGAAAACACACAATTCACTGAAAGCAAGTAAAAGGGCCCAAAATTATGGATTTAAAAATCAAAATGAAACATATTTCATAGCAAAATACCACTATAAAAACGAGTTATCAGCAGAATGTGAAGAAGCGTTCCAGATATTAAAAGAGAGACTTACTTCAGCCCCAGTTCTTGCATTGCCGACTGACGGAGTAGAGTATGAAGTGTTCAGTGATGCTTCCAAGTACGGACTTGGGTGTGTACTTATGCAGTTGGGAAAAGTGATTGCCTATGCTTCAAGGCAATTGAGGGTTCATGAAAGGAACTACCCGACTCACGATTTGGAGTTAGCTGCGGTGGTGTTTGCTCTTAAAATTTGGCGCCATTACTTGTATGGTGTGCCGTGCAAGATATACACCGATCATAAGAGCCTCAAATATATTTTCACCCAGAAAGAACTAAACATGCGACAGAGACGTTGGTTAGAGCTTATCAAGGATTATGACTTAACCTTGGAGTATAAAGAAGGAAAGGCAAACAGAGTCGCAGATGCATTGAGCAGAAAGAGCATCCATTCGGTGAACTTCATGAAAAGACTTCCTATTGATCTTTGCAAGGAGTTTAGCAAGTTGGAAATTGAAGTGGTCCCGAGAGGAGTGGTTCGGGCGAGTTTAAATGCAATCAGTGTGGAACCAGTATTGTTTGTAGAATTGAAAGAGAAGCAGTTGAGTGATCCTGTACTTCAGAAGATTCGTGCAGCGAAGGAGCAGGGTAATGCTGTAGATTTCGAGATTCTTGCAGATGGGAGTATGAAATTTAAAGGCCGATGGTGTGTGCCTAATGATTCAATGTTGAAAGAGCAGATCTTAAGTGAAGCTCATTGCACTCCCTACTCTGTGCATCCGGGAGGTGCGAAATTGTACAAAGATTTGAAGATGCAGTTTTGGTGGCCTAGAATGAAGAAAGAGGTAGCTGAGTTTGTGGCCCGGTGCTTGACTTGTCAAAAGGTGAAAATTGAGCATCAGAGGCCTGGGGGATTATTGCAGCCCTTGGCTATTCCAGCATGGAAGTTTGACTCGGTTTCTATGGACTTTGTGTCGGGTTTACCAAAGGTTGCTAATGGTTTAGACACAGTGTGGGTTGTTATAGACCGTTTGACCAAGGTGGCTCGGTTTATTCCTATGAAGAAGACCTGGTCTATGGAGCAGTTAGCTGAGGCATATGCGAGTGAAATTATAAGGCTACATGGTGTGCCTAGGGAGATTGTGTCAGATCGTGACCCACGGTTCTTGTCACATTTTTGGACATCATTGCAAGAAGCTTTGGGCACTAGGTTGAAGTTGAGTACAGCTTTTCATGCTGCTACAGATGGACAGACGGAGAGGACAATCCAAACCTTAGAGGATATGTTGCGGTCATGTGCTCTTGACTTCCAGAAATCTTGGGTGAAATGTCTGAGTTTGGTAGAGTTCTCCTATAACAATAGCTATCATGCTAGTATCCGTATGGCCCCGTATGAAGCCCTCTATGGGAGGAAATGTCGTAGTCCGACATGTTGGGACGACATTAGTGACACATTGGTGTTGGGTCCGGAATTGATTCGGGATACAGTTGAGAAGGTGAAGGTGATTCAGGCGAATATGAAGGCTGCCCAGGATCGTCAGAAGTCTTATGCAGATCTCAAGAGAAGACCTCTTACCTTCGAAGTCGGTAGCAAGGTATTGCTGAAAGTATCTCCTATGAAGGGAGTGATGAGGTTCGGCAAGAGAGGCAAGCTCAGTCCCAAGTATATTGGTCCATATGAAGTGCTTGAAAGGATTGGGGAAGTTGCATATCGGTTGGCTCTACCACCGGAATTGGCAAAAGTTCATAATGTATTCCATGTTTCACAGCTACGAAGATATGTGAGCGACCCTTCTCACGTTATTGCTGTGGATTCGGTGGAGGTGGAACCCAATTTGACATATGAGGAGAAGCCTGTTCAGATCCTCGACCGTCAGGTTCGCAAACTCAGGAGAAAAGAGATGCCTTTGGTAAAGGTGCTTTGGCGTAGCCAGAAGTTTGAAGAGGCTACTTGGGAGCTAGAAGAGACCATGAGATCCAAATATCCGGAATTGTTTGCAACTAATCAAGGTTAGAACCTAGCTTACTCTTTTGTCCTTGAGTTTCGAGGGCGAAACTTTTTGTTAGTGGGGAGGATTGTAACGCCCCAGATATAAGTTGACTTAGTTATGTTGTGATGTGTGCATATGAGTGAGAATTTTTGCATTTAACCGATGTTTTGTATGCTTATAACAATTCGTAGGCTTTGGCCTAGCGGTAGATAGTCCTGACTAATAGCTAGTGGTCTAGAGTTCGAACCTTACCTGGCTTAAATTTAATTTTTTTTTTTATTTTTTTTATTAATTTTTTTTTTTGTGCCTTTTTATTTTTGTGTTGGGAAGGTTGGAATTCCGAAAATCCATGATAAATATCCCATTTTTCAGTTGACCAATTCAAAAAAATTAGGAATCCTTAACCTAAGGAGAAAATCTCTCCTTAATCTCTTCCACTTTCCAAGTTTCACTCCAAGGCAATCTCTTCATCTCTATTAGGGTTAAAATTTCGGCCATTCCATTGTGTGGAGCTCCAGTGCAGCCGAAATTCTTAACTTTCTCTCCCTCACTTTCATTCATTCAGACTCTGCTTCATTCTTCTCCATTCCGAGTTAATTGCCTCAGTTGGTTTCACTGCAAACAGGGTAACAACTAAACCCTAAATGTCGGTTCGAAATTTATATAGGATGTATGGTAGATGAATTTGATCCTAGGTTGTATTATTACTAAAATTATTGTTGAGACATGAATGTATATGATATTGGTGTAAGAAATTGCTTTTAGGTTAAAAGATTGGTAGAAATATGAAAATACATGTGATTGAGTCGAAATTGGTAAGCTGCTGTATTTTCAGAATTGACTGTTTATGGTAATTATGGCATAACTTCCGTTATATAACTCCGATTGGCATAATTCAACTTTCTGTGTTTTCCTGAGATATAGGTGTACAAGGTTGTTTTACATTATTTTGGAAAATTCCGTGAGTAAAGTGCTCATATTCCCTATTGAAACTGCCTTATGTGCATTGTGCCGATTTTTCTTGAACTGCTGAATTTCAGATTGTACAGGTTGTGATAATTTTAGCTTTATTTTCGTTATATAACTCCGATTGGCATGATTCAACTTTCTGTGTTTTCCTGAGACATAAATGTACAAGGTTGTTTTATACTATTTTGGCAAATTCTGTGAGTAAAGTGCTCGTATTCCCTGTTGAAACTGCCTTATGTGCACTGTGCCGATTTCCTGGAACTGCTGAATTTCAGTTTGTACAGTTTGTGTTGATTATGGCTTTATTTTCTCTCTGTAGCTCCGTTTGCCATGAAACAAAATTCTATGTATTCCTGAAATTCTGATGTTCAATGTTGCTTTATATTATTTTTGCTAAATCAGTGAGTAACACATCTGTTTTGTCTGTTGAAGTCAGACTATGTGCAGTGATCTGAAGTGAATTTACAGATTGCATGTTTTTAGTGTTTCCTTAATATCTTTTGCTATAGGAATCCGAATTGCATGATTTAAGTTGGCGTGTGTTCCTAAGATGTAAGGCTAAATTTACCTTTGTATTGCCATGCTGAATTCTGAGTCTAACCTACTGGAATATTATATGCAAGTTGAGGCATGAACTATGAATTCTGAAATTTTCACCTTAGGCCTTGAACTGATTTTTTTAATGTGTGCAAAGCATAATTTGATTCTAGGAATTTATGCTAGAACTCTTGACATGAAATCTAATAATTACATATATGGTTTGGTAAATTTAATACATGTTGGAATTATGAAATCGAGTTTGGGGTAAGTCCTATTTTTTTTTATGGCACCATGTGTTTATTGATGTATTAGATTATGTTTTGGGGTAAGTCCTATTTTAATGGCACCTTATGGTTATTGAATTGGTTGGGATAAGTCCTATGTTAAAGGCACCTTTTGAATATTGATATAATTATGATAATTAAATTGGTGTTTGTAGTGGCATATACTCTGGTGTCTTGGTTAGTTTGGCTAAGTGTTTTCCATGTTTGATTGGTTGACACTAGGACAGCGCCCTTTGTTTCGAGGTAAGTCCCTTCGTTGGCACTCAGAGAGGTAAATCCCTTCGTGGTACTCTAATTTATTT
This sequence comes from Euphorbia tirucalli, assembly GCA_039660915.1. Classification (NCBI taxonomy): domain Eukaryota; kingdom Viridiplantae; phylum Streptophyta; class Magnoliopsida; order Malpighiales; family Euphorbiaceae; genus Euphorbia; species Euphorbia tirucalli. The sequence continues at coordinate 49,721,302 of CM077637.1, read as the reverse complement.
TATTTTTGAGGTAAGTCCCTTCGTTGGCACTCTGTGAGGTAAGTCCCTTCGTTGGCACTCTGAGGTAAATCCCTTCGTGGTACTCTTTTCTTATTGATAAGGGGGTAAGTCCCGTTGTGGTTCCCCGAAGCGTCTGAGCCGAACTCTCTAAGGACATAGGTGTATAGGTCAATACAAATGATTTATACGCGTATACCACAAAATTAATAAAGGTTAAGGTATAATTGAGTTGATGTCAAGTTTGTGATGAAGTACTTTGATTTGGGATGTTGGTATGTATTTGTATGTACATGACTTATCTTGGAAATCTGAATTTTGATGATATTGATTATCCACTTGGAATGTTTTGTACTATTATTTGAAATAGATAATTATGTGATATGCTGAACTTGAACTTTATATGTTGTATGTGATGCAGCTAACAAATAAGGGTAAGATCCCTGATACATGATTGTTACTATGAGAATTATGCATGCTTGTATAAATTGATAAATTTGCTTTCTATTAATCATGATGAAGTATACTTAAGTAATGTAATATGAAATTTATGATCTGTCATCTTCCTATGTGAACTTTGAATTGATGTTTGGGATTTATTAGTTACTCGTCACTAAGTGGCGCTGTTGATATTTTCAGATTTTGCCGGTGCAGAATAGGAGATGCCTGATGTCTGTTCTCGGGGATTGTGTGGAGAGTTTCCGTCATGTTATTTTATCATCTATTCGTAGTTATGGATGTTCAAAGATTTATTTATTTATTTATTTATTTTTTTACTCCGTTATATTACCTTTTGAAATACCTATTTATGTTAAATTACTGTTTTTGAAATGGAAATTTTCGAGTACTCATTTATGATTATGTTATTTTAAAGATAAAAAGGAAGTTTTGAAAATGATGACCTAAACTTTATGTAATGTTTCCGCCATTGCATGCGTGCAAAAGTTAGGGTTGTCACAGTACGCCGCAGCAGGCAGCAACGCCTGCTGCGGCAAGCAGCAACAGCTGCAATTTGGAATCTTGCGATTCCAAATTGCAGCCCAAACTAATATACATTTTTTTTCTTTTTTTAATTAATCAATCAATAAAATTTTAGCCAACAAATAAGAATGAATAATCAATAAAAAATGGATTGAAAACCAATTGGGGAAAAAAAATAAAAAAAAACCCCAATCCAAAATTCTAGGGTTCAACAAAACCAATTGAACAAAAAACCCTAAACTCACAAACTTGAAACCCATTCTTTCTTCAAGAACGCTTTCAAGAACCAATCATAATCAATCTAATGGACAAAACCTAGGCTTTGATACCACTGTTGGGATTCGTCATTGGAAAAATAACGTGGCGCAGCGGAAAATACACCGTTTAAAATTTCCTAGAATCCACCTATCGTGTCCAATTACCCTTGATTAGAATAAAACCAAATTGAATCAAGACAGATTAACTCACCGGATTCGTCTCCTCTAGAGACTGCTGCAGAATTGTTTCTTGAAACTGCGATCTCCAATGTCCGGTGCATGACCAACTATTGAGCGGGAACCGGTGCTAGCCGAAGACGCGAAGGAATGGAGGATTAATGCTGGGATTTTCAGCTATTTGGGGCTGCTCTTGGTGGCTGAAATTTCCAGCAATTAATTAGGATTGAATTAGGGTTTTATTCCTTATGTATGCCCTTTTATAGACACCTTGTCTAATTGGGTTTTAATTATATTAATTAAACCCAAGCCCACTAGGATTATAAGTACATAAATAAACTTTAATCAAAAAGTATATACTATGTAATTTAATTCCATTTGGCTAAACTTAATTACCCCTAAATAAAATTAAATCACACTTAAATAAATACAATACATGTATTTAATTTTCCTACTTAGGAAAATTATTTAATTAATTGTTTACTTTATGTAATTCAATTAATTGATAAATTAATTAATTACATTATGTAAACTAATTAATTAAATAAAATTCAACCCAATGTTAATTAATTACCATGACACCGAATGTCAATTAATTAATTAACACATTCCTTCCAATGTACATTACATGTACAATTTCTAAGTTCCGGCTCAGTTGATCTATGTGCATGATCCTATGGGTCTGTCTCTATGTTGGCAGTAGGCCCAAGGCCCACAGACTGTAAGTGGGTTCTAGCAAATAATTACAGCCCCAATTAAGACAGAAATGCAACAGTCTTTAGAAGACACTCACCCAGTAGTAATCTCATAGTGTCCTTTGCCTAACGATATCGATATGAATAAACAAGAGGCATGGTGTCCGTCATCCTCTTCTGTTGTTTATTATATTTCTTGATCTTGAGTTGACTGATTAATCAAATTAGCAATCAACTTATTTGGGTGTGGCCATACACTTATTAGTCCCACTCATCAAGTGGCCAATGATATCATCACGGTGTTACCCGAGTGGCAATTCCATCACTTCATAATCAATATCAACATGTTCACTGGTCCACCCAATCATACTTCTATTTAGCATCCTTTTACAGACCTGTTAGGCGTATGTCAAAGTGAACCGGATTCCATATTGATATTATAATGAAATCTGGTCCGAGGACAAAAGAGATCTACTCAAGAAAGACCTATGACGTGACAACCATGTGGCTTTCTTGTGAGGATCGATCCAGTCCCATGTCAACGACATGTGCCTATATTCATGACTGACTATGCAAGTACTATGGCTAGTTGAGAACTGCCATACAATCATCGAATATACAAGTCTGTGGTTCTATTCGTTCCCACGATTAGAACATACCTGGGATAGGTTTTATGATTATCAATCAATGGATACTCTACTCATATTATAGCACAAGATATAAATGAAATAGATTAATTGCCTTTATTAATGTGACATAAATAATGTAGTCATACAATGAGTCTTAATGTATAATACAAAATACAAGAATCCAATGCCTTAAGAACTAGGGCATACCAACATTTCTTGTCATCTTTCCTTTTAAGCAGCTTTCACAAGTTGGGAGATCTACTTTCGATAAATCAGCCAACAAACCTACTTTAGCCAATCGTACTAAATGATGTTGACCAATGTGACTATGTCTCACATGCCACATATTTGAAATGATAACATTATCCATAGATGAGTTAACAGTAAAGGAAAAACTATTATGACACATATAATTTGGATCCAAATCCAAAACAATAAAACCATCCAACAAATGTCCACCACCAAAGTAAATATTGTTCATAAAGAGACTAAAATTGTTCGATTTAAAAGATAACATGAATCCCAAATTCACAAGGGCAGAAACAGATATCAAGTTTCTTCGAATTCCAGGAGCATAGAGGACATCTTCAAGAAACAGTGGTCGACCATTATTTAAAACCAGCTGACAACAGCCAATCCCTAAGACTTCCTCTTTAGAGTTGTTTCCCACGTATATCCACCTAGTTCCCCATGGAACACTACGGAACTCAACAAGGGAATCTCGATCCTTTGTTACGTGGTCTGTTGCTCCTAAGTCTACGATCCACAAAGGACAAGATTCAGTTAGAAAAACAAAACTTGAAACAAATGTATAACATTTATACACTCCGATAACATTTACCCTTAGGAGCTGTACAATCTCTTACAAAATGCCCCTTCTGTCTGTAATTATAACATTTCACTATAGAAATGTTAACCTTTTTCTTGTCCTTCTTTTGAACTGGAACACTGCCCACCGTTCCTTTTGCCTTCTTCTTAAAAAACCTCTTGTTCTTTCCCTTAGACTTTGGACTAGGACTTGAACTAGCCATGTGAACCTCAGATTTCACACTAAGAGATGCCAGACGATCCTCTTCTAGTTCAAGATGACAAACAACATCATCAAAAGTCTTAATGTCGTTGACATGAGTGAGTTGCAACTTCATATGCTCCCACCTATTCGGCAGAGAACGCATCACAGCTTGAACTTTATGCTACTCGGTCAACTTATGACCAGCATCATGAAGCTCAGAAATCATGTTAGACATTTCCCTTAAATGCCTCTTCATTGTATGGTCAGCTTTTTTCTTGTAAGTATCAAACTTGATACTTAAAGAACAAAGTTTTGTTAAGGAGACACCTCTAAAAATTCTCCTTGAGAGCATGCCATAGTTCTTTAGCTGTGTTGTGTACGTGAAATTTTTTTTTTCATGATACCATCATTCATCGCACTAAGCATAGTGATACGGGCAGATGAGTTCTTCCTCTTCCAGGCTTGATAAGCCTCAAGGTCCCTCCCTGCTTGAACGGTGTTACCCTCTTCAGGAGGAAGCATAATTCTCTCCAGAGTATCCAGAGCCTTTTGCTCTTCAATTACGTATTGGACTTTCATAGCCCAAACTTCATAATTGTCACCGTTCAAACGAAGATCCTTATTTAGTTAAGCAACTTTTGCTTTTGAAGTAGTCATTGAAAAACCGTTAAAGAAAAAGTAGCACTAATAAGTAAGCGACACACCATATTTATTATAAGATCATTTAAAACTAAAAATAGTGTTTGGTTCATGTAAAATCAAACACTATGCGCAATGCATCGAGTCATCATTTACATAGGTTAATACAAACACCATATTAGGTTTAAATTTTCAATGATAAATATATATTTAGTTTTGTTTTAGATTATATTTTAATTTATTTAACATTTATACTTCTCTTAAGTATAAAACTAATGAGTAATATAACACTTAGTTATAATCTCAAAATAAATAAATTAAAAAAATTACTAAAACAAATAACCAAAATAGAAATGTTTAACAAATAAACATTTTATCATACCATAAAAAAATATCCAACATTTAGTCAAAATTACAACCACAAAAAAAACTTTAGCCCGAAGCTAATTCAATACACAATTGAAAAACGAAATCAGCAAGAGAAAGAGTGGAAAAATGAAGAGCTCAATTTGCATCGAGTTGAACTATCTCAATTTCTTTTGAGGTGACTGGGATCATCTCTATGAACTTATAGTAGAGATCCAAAGGCATGTTCTCAACACCCTCAATATCAGCATCTAGACATGGGCGACGAACCAACTTGTTACTTCTAAGTAATATGGTTCTAGGATTATAAGATAACTTAGCTCCCGTTTCAGCCAAGTTCAACACAAATACTTTGCATTGGGATCCATAATCCTGTTCAGGAACTAATCCTTCAATGGAGTCCACTAGTTCGTCAAATGCAGAATTTTCTCCAAACCAGAATTTCTTAAAGTGCTTTTCACGAAAAGCCTTTTTCGTAAATTTTAACATTTTCAATTGATCAGTTCTAGAGCAAATCCTCCTTTCCATACAAGCTCTTGGATTTCCCGGTTTAACGCATTAAACTGCTCCATAACTCCAACAATATCCCCTGGGGAATACCGTTTAGAGAAAAGCTCATCTTCAAGTTTTTGTATAGTCCTCGCCTCCTCTTGAGACTGGATTATTTTCGCCGTTTTTACGAAGGTTGCCATTTCTATAACTTATATAGAAATAACAAAAACTTGTTAATGATCAACCAAAAATCAGTATATAAATACATAATAAATATACTTAATTTTCTTGAATTTATTAAACATAAATTAAGCATTTATACACAATAAATACTAGTAAATTTAGTTTAAAATATCAAATGAATTCCAAAAATTCATCAAAATATACCAAAAATTCAAGAAAAATATAAATTTTAATTCTGGAAAAAATTTGACGAAATTTGGATGCCGGAAAAGCTAGCACGCACCGACACGCGCTGCCTGAGGCTCCACCACGCACCTCCACACACGGACACAGGCCTTCACGCGCTCCAAAGGTTTTGTTGACTCACGTGACATGTGGCAAAGTATGATTTGTACTAACGTGGCCCACATGGCATGTGTCATCACCTGATTGGCCCATCAAATGACATGGCACATTCACAACCGTTTTGCCACTTGTCGTAATGCTATTGGTCCACGTGTCTGACACATGGCTTTTGACGGTTTAAAAAATGGTTGACTTGGTACACGTGTCAACAGTTGATTGGTTGGACTTTTCAACTGTCAGAAAAATCTATCCAATACCATTGCGCCATGTGTCCCTCATCTTAACTTCTCCCAACTGCTTTGGAAACAAACTCCAACCGCAGTGGTGGCGCGTGAGGTCCACGCACTGCCTGTAGAGCCTCCGTTAGCCGTGAAATTTGAGATTCTGGCTCAATTTTTCGTACTGATTTCAGTGGTATGGTCAGATTTTTGAAATTTTGACAAAAAATTTTGACACTTTGCACTGTTGGATCAAATACGGTATCATTTAGACACGGATAACAATTCAAATCCGTATCAAAATGAACAAAAACGAATCTAAATGAACAAAAAACATATTCTTATTCATGGAACATCAGAGATCAAGATTTACAAAATCATTTTGACATGGGTATCAATATAAATCCATATCATAACGAACAAATATGTATTTAAACTAACAAATACACATTCAAACGAATAAAACTTATTCTAATTCATAGAATTCCAGAAATCAAGATTTAAACACATCAATTATTCATGGAATACCAGAAAACTAGATTTGAACACATCAATCTATAAACCTTTCGGCTCTGATACCAATGAAGTCAGAATTTCATAATGATTATACAACGAATGTATAGATTACCATAAACGGGATAAATAAACAGACTTATAGTTTATATGCAGCGAAAACTCGTTTATAGAATGGATTTGATCTACACGAGAAACTGGATCGTTCTGGTTGCCTTTCCTATGAGTGTATGAATACACTGAGTACAGGCTATCTCCGTGAATTCTTCCGATGAACGATGAAGTATATCATGTTTTCTCTCTAGGGACGTTTTCCCCGGAACAAGAAGGGAATCTCTACGATTCTCTCATCCCTACAAAATAGAGAAACTTCTTCTCTATTTATAGTAGAAATCCCAAATTCCATCTATATATAGGGTCGAAACAAATTACACATTTGGTCCCTGTTATTTACACATAATTACAGTTTAGTCCCTGCCATTCCAAAATGTCATGGGCGAACCAAAAACCAACAATTGGTATAAATCATAATCATAAATACAAACAATGGAATTCTATTTTTTTGGAACATATATATATGAATTTGAATTACAAAAATAAATAATAATAATGAAAATAATATATAAAAATTGATCAAATATAGAAAAAAAATGATAAAAATACATATGATTATGGCAAAAAAAAAAAAAAAACTCAATTAGACTATAAAAGTTCGAAGATCTCAAGAAATATATCTAATTTCATTCAACAAAAAAAAAAGGAGAAGAAAGAAAGAAAAAAAAAGAGAGACAAAGAAAAAAATGACATTTCATTGACGAATAATATATATTAATACTTGTTTAGTATACTTTAAATCAAATAATATACACAAACTTTCCATAAAAAAAATTACATACACAAATTGTTTGAAAATATATAAAAACCTAGCCTAATTGGGCTGGGCTATTTTAATTTTTTTTTTAATCCCAGGGGCAAAAGGGTAACAAGGTATGTGATTGTAAGCTCAGTCAATCCTCTATAATTATCTCTTTGTCACCCCCTCATGTTGAACAGGGTAAGAAGCAATGTTCAACTTGGTGCACATATGTTGAAACCGAGCCTTAGTGAGAGCTTTGGTCAATCCATCAGCCAATTGAATGACAGAATTAACAAAGCGAACCTATAATTCATTACGCGCAACCTAATCATGAACAAAAAAGAAATCCACCATCAAATGCTTACTCCAAGGGTGAAAAATTGGATTAGCAGTCATGTTGCACTCAAGTTTTCACACTAAACTCGAGAAGGACTAGGAGGTTGGAAACCGAGGTCACTAAGAAGAATCGGAACCCATTGAATATCTAATGACACAACAGCCAATGAGCCACAACTCGTTGTTTTAGCGAACTCCCAAAAGTTGTCTACACTCAAGATAAACAATGTAACCCAAAGTTGACTTTTATCATCTAGTGAAGCCGTCCAATTAGCATTAGAGTAACCTTCAAGAAAAAGAGACTTGTCTGGTCGAATCAAGATGCCACACTGAGTAGTATGGCGTATATACTATTGGGATTCGTCATCGGAAAAATAACGTGGCGTAGCAGAAATAACATCATTTAAAATTTCCTAGAGACTGCTGCAGAATTGTTTCTTGAAACTGCGATCTCCAAAGTCCAGTGCACGACCAATTATCGAGCGGGAACCGGTGCTAGCCGAAGAAGCGAAAGGAATGGAGAATTATTGCTGAAATTTTCGACTGATTTTGGGGCTATAATGGGGCTAAAATTTCCAGCAATTAATTTAGGTTAGGGTTAGGTTTTTTTTCCTTAAGTGTGTCCTCATATAGCCACCTTGTCTAATTGGGTTTTAATTAGGTTAATTAAACCCAAGCCCACTATGATTATAATTACATAAATAAACTTTAATTAAAAAGTATATACCATGTAATTTAATTCCATTTGGCTAAATTTAATTACCCCTAAATAAAATTAAATCACACTTAAGTAAATACAATACATGTATTTAATTTTTCTACTTAGGAAAATTATTTAATTAATTGTTTACTTTATGTAATTCAATTAATTGATAAATTTATTAATTATATTATGTAAACTTATTAATTAAATTAAATCAATCCAATGTTAATTAATTATCTTGACACCGAATGTCAACTAATTAAGTAATGCATTCCTTCCAATGGACATTACATGTACAAATTCTATAAGTTGCGACTCAATTGATCTATGTGCATGATCCTACGGGTCTGTTTTTATGTTGGTAGTAGGCCCAAGACCCACAGACTGTAAGTGGATTCTAGCAAACAATTACAGTCCCCAATTAAGACAGAGATGCTGCAGTTTATTAAAGACACTGACCCAATAATAATCTCACAGTGTCCATTGCCAAATGATATCAATATAAATAAACAAGAGGTATGGTGTTCGTCATCCTTTTCTGCTATTTATTATATTTCTTGATCTTGAGTTGACTGATTAATCAAATAAGCAACCAACTTATTTGGGAATGGCCATACACTTATCAGTCCCACTCATCAAGTGGCCAGTGATATCATCTCGGTATTACCTGAGTGGCAATTCCATCACTTCATCATCAATATCAATATGTTCACCAGTCCACCCAATCATACCCCTATTTAGCATCCTTTTATAGACTGGTTAGGCATATGTCAAAGTGAACTGGATTCCATATTGATACTATAATGAAATCCAGTATGAGGACAAAAGAGACCCCGATAGGTTGTCAACCCGTCAAAGTTTAATTAAATATCTCCGGTTCCTTATACTGGGTAGTATAGCAAGAACGGGGTCGAACCACAGGGATTAATGCATGTATATTTATTTGCAGAAAGAAAGAAAATAGATTGGATTGAAATTAGTTTATAATAAAGAAATAAATGAAGTGATTTGTGAATTTTCAGAATATAAATTAAAATAGAATAAATCAATAGAAAGAAAAACTAGCCAAGATACTTTTCAGTTCAATTCCGTAATTCAATCACAGAGACCAAAGATCAATTCAATTATCCAAATAAACAGAGTTATAATTAAAGGTGAAATGCACTCAATAACCAATCTTTTCTTAATTTATCGATAGTTCCAGGAAACGCCTGAATAAACTACTTCCCTAACCAATAGGTAATCTCCAAGAAACCTCTAACGAGAATTAACCTATGGTAGCATTAATCACAAAAAGACCTCTATCTTAGGTAATGAATCAGAAATACCGCAAATCATAAAAACTAAACTATTTAATTCCGTTAACTTTACACGAAGCTAACTTGCCACTATGATAGAACAACAATCACGGATATATTATTCTATTCAGCGATATGCAGTATAATCAATCCATTAATTAGCCAAATCAATTTGATTAAATCAACAGTAATACAACAAATTATAATCACAGGAATTGAATAAATATTCGGATAAAAGAATACAATTAAAACATAAGTCTCATGAATAAAATGGAATTAAACTTATAACTAAAAAATGGAATAAAATGGAATTAAGTACCTCAACTAGAGAAGAGTTTAGCTACTCATAACTAAAAAAAATCTACCGAAAAGCTTAAGGAAAATTGTGTAGCCTTCTCCTCTTGATAGCCTCCATAAAAGGTTGATCAAGAAGTCCTCAAAACCTCCTCCTTTCTTTCTTTTATAGGCTCCTCCTCTTTAAACCTAATTAGGAGTCTCAAATTAACCTACTTAAATAAAAGGCCTGCTGTAAATTTAAAGTGTAAGCTATGGGCCACTTAAAGAGAAATCTAGCCCAACAGGGAATGATGTGCCCAAATAAGAAGAAAAAGCCAACAAAGGAGGGTTGACCCGCTGGACCCGGACAAGCTACAGAAAACCTCAGCTAACTTCTCTGATATAGCTCCGATTGGTACGATTCAAGATGCTATGGAAAGCTAACGGACTGACGCACAATCTTGCAGAATAAATCCGGAGCTAAAACAGCCTCGAAATCTTCTAAAAATCCAGCTAAAGTTCAGTCTCCAACGAATCCTCTTCTAGCAGTCTTTCTAAATAGCCAAAATCTGCTTTTTAAACACCTAAAAGTGATGAATAACACTAAATAAGAGTAAAAAAAATAAAAAAAAAGCTAACTAACAAAATAATAAAACTAATCCTAAAATGCAAAAATAACTAAGAAAATAAGTTAAAAATGGACCTAAATATGCCTATGTGAATATGAGTTATCAAATTCCCCCACACTCGGATCTTTGCTTATCCTTAAGCAAACTAGGACTAAAGGAAAATTTCTCCCGAAATTGACTATGGTTGAACCCTAGTAAATCCTTAACTGTTCATTCAAGGAAGCTAAATCACCAAGATTCCATAGGAAGTTTCAAAACTCCACAAGCCAATGAGCTTAATCATAAGAACTAGAAAATCAAACAAGTCGACATAAACAAAACATTTAACCCAACTTCACAAAACTTAGTCAATTGAAAAACCACCACAAGTTATTTAATTAACTAACTTTAGGCAAGTGAATCGTCCAACTTAGAAGAACATCTAGAGATTTTAAGCTTTTATTTGCATTTAAAGCATTTCAAACCAGGGTAGTTATCAAATCGAGCACAGGGTCAACATCCCAATTTTGGGAGTATTGAAAAGCCCTCTAATGAGGGGTAACTCTCCCCATAAGTTATGATCCATACATAAAGTCATTATTTTTAACTTTGCTTAAGGTGAGTGTAAGCGGACGACACGTTTTCGACGGGACGCGAGACTCCCTTTCGGAAGGGGCACCACGATCTCGGGCGGGCCCCTCCCTTGCGTGGGGTTTTTGTAAATGGAAATCCGCATTTTTGGAAAATAAATAGAATTAATTCTTAAAAGAACCGAGACCTAAGTCTCGATGGATATTGTAGAGTCGCCACCCGGCTCAGCTCAACCGGGAAATTCTTAAAGTAGCTGAACCGGACGAACGGTCGCTACACTATCCAGAGATTCGGGTCCTGACAAGTCCCTTATTTCGTGTCTAATTAAAATAAAATTGGTCAATGTTCTCAAACGGTATTTCAAAAATCTAAAGTCAATTTTATTGAATATAAGAGGCATATAGCGCGCATACAAATATATAATACAAAAATGAAGAAAAATAAATATTAATTGGCTTACAACCAAATCGAATAGAAAAATAAAAACTCTCACCTCACTTATACAATCACTTAAAATACACGAGAATCTAAAAATATTTACAATCGCCTAGATGCACGATTAATTCTATTAAATTACAAATAAAATCAAAAATAAATATAAATAAAAGCTGCAAAACAAAGGTTAGCACAATTTATACGGCACGCCACAACTAGGACTCGAATAGACAGAATTGGGGAATCAAGAATTGGGGGCATGCATTTAGGGGATAACCGGGTTGGCTCGGCTAGCCGGCCCGGTTAGACCTGGAAAACGTTTTGAAACGTCCCTGTATCTTTGGTTTTTGTGGGAAAATCATTTTTTGAAAACAATTTTTCTGGTTTACATGCATTTTTATATTTAAGGTGGGTCAGTTTTCGGGAGAACTGGGTCTCCGTCGTTGAATTGTTCTAAATGCAATTTTACTGAAAATTGAATCTATGGTCATGAATGCACACAACAAAATTCATTTTGATGATTTTTAGGGTTTTCTAATTTTTTTGGGATTTTTGGAAATTTTTGGGGATAAAAACGGAAATTCTGATTCTGGAAGGCAAGTTACAGTCGTACGACTATAGTTAGAGTCGTACGACTGTAACCTACAGTCGTGCGACTATAAACATTCCAGGGTCAGAATCCCACTGAAATTTATTTGAAATAAACTGGAAAAAGAGGGCTGGAAATCAAGAACACTCGTACGACTATAATTATAGTCGTATGACTGTTCATCAAATCCAAGAATAGTCGTATGACTGTTCTTGATTTCCAGAAACAGAGATATGAAAAACAGAGCAAAAACGCACGAAATACACTTCAACCACCCAGAAAGCAATAAAAATGAAAGGAAAGGAGTGTTTACCTCTTTTAGAAGCTTATCCAAGTCGATTAGACCCCTGGCGTCGCTCCGATCCACAAGAACTTGCAATTTTCTCTTTGAATTTGGGTTGAAAACTTTGTGTCTTAAAATCCTCGATTGTCGAAGTTCTTTGAGATTTTTGGTCCGAAATTTGAGTTTGTTGGTGAGTTCAGATTGTTCCTTGGATCAATTTAACAAGCTTTTCATGTTAGTTTCACGATTTTTGAAGAATTAGATTGCTTTTCCTTTCTTTTTTTTTGCTCTTTTTTTCTTTCTTTCTTTCTCCCCTTTTTTTGCTGAAATCTCTCTCTCTCCCCAATCGCACCAGAATGTCCTCCTTATCTCAATCTTCTCCTTTTCCTTTTCATCATGTCTCGCCGCCTGAATTTGCTGCAAAGGGGTGGGCATTAATTGCCCTTCCCTTTGCAGCCCGTAATTCTGCTACTGGCAGAAGCAAGTGGATGTTACAGTCATACGACTGTAATGATTTTTAAGTACAGTCGCATGACTGTAACACATTGGCACGACTGTATATTACAGTCGTGTGAAATCTGCTCTCCCTTTTTTTTTTTTTTGAATCCGGCGCTTACAGCTGCCCCTCGCATGATCAAATTCACTACCCGACTTTAGTCTAGGATAGTTAATGTGAATTTAAGAGCGCGACTCAAAGCACCGCAGACACAGGAAATGAAGCACGTAACCGAGTTGCCGAAGCTTCACTGCTATGGTGATATGTTGAATTGATCGGATGGAATAAGCCGATATCGGGTTTATATTACCCGAGGCAAAGTTGATGCAGAAATAAGCCGATATCGGGTCTAAGTTACCCCAGGCAAAGCTGATGAAGAAATAAGCCGATATAGGGTCTATGTTACCCGAGGCAAAGCTGAAAAAGAAATAAGCCGATATCGATTCTATGTTACCCGAGGCAAAGCTGATGAAGAAATAAGCCGATATCGGGATCTATGTTACCCGAGGCAAAGCTGATGCTGAAATAAGCCGATATTAGGTCTATGTTACCCGAGGCAAAGCTGATGAAGAAATAAGCCGATATCGGGTCTATGTTACCCGAGGCAAAGCTGATGAAGAAATAAGCCGATATCGGGTCTATGTTACCCGAGGCAAAGCTTGCTGGGGATTTGAAATGGAATAGATCTGGACCGGTGCCGAGTTTACATTGCCCGAGGCGGATCTTCTGCGGAACTTGAGACAAAGCTGATCTGGGTCGATACTGAGTTCATAATACTCGAGACTGATCTGCTGGGGAAGAAGTGGGCTGATCTGGGTCGATACCGAGTTCATAATACTCGAGGCGGATCGGCTGGGGAATTGGATGATGAACTCCTGCACTTAAAATGGCAAGTCTTCATTCCTTCATCGAGAGATTTTTAAGCAAAAATTTTTACCCCTTCGATCAAGAATGATGACTAGCCGAAGATGAATGATTTATGTATGCAATGTGTGCATGCATGATGATGTATATGTATATGCATTCACTTTCTATCATTGGGTGTTCCCTCTTTCTGCTGGGGATGATATACTTTGTCCCTGGTTGATTCTGCTCTCTTTGAGGGCATTGTTCAATGATTGTCAAGGAAGTGAGGTGACTGCTGGGGAAGTATGATACCGCTGGTGAATTGAGTGTAGTGTTCTCCATAGACGTCCCGCCGTGGAATAGTGCGGGTAAACTCTGTTGGAGAGTACGTGGAGAATCCTGCGGGGCATCGCCGAGGAAATCTTGCTTTGCTTGCCCCTGGAGAGATTATGAATTTGTGAGTGCTCCATTTTTTTTTTTTTGCCTGGGTGGCCCGATGTGGGTTTTCAGCCCGGCGAGTTGCACTAATTTTTGCCTGAGGCGCCTTTTCGATTTTCACCTCAGCGAGCTGCTCTAATTTTTGCCTGAGGCGCCTTTTCGGTTTTCACCTCAGCGAGCTCCTTTTTTTTTTTTTGTTGAATGATGAAGATGGTACCGTGGCCCCCTTATTGCTCATATAGGAAGATGAACTGGATTTTGAAGAATGATAAAAGATTTCACATCACATGAATTTAGTGTGTCTTCATTGGTTAAGTAACACGATGATATTGATCAGTTAAATGCAAAGTGCTTTCTTTAAATGTATGTTCATGCAAGACAATTCTGCTTATGCATTTGTCACGCCCATGCAAATATATTTAAACAAACATTTCACTTTATTGATGAAAGTCAAAATGAGTACATTCAAAATGATCGACCCCTAGATGATACACATTCCACACCCAGCCAGAATCCGTCACCAGTCGTCTTTTTCAGATTTTCCGACCGGTCATTTTCTCTCGTGTCTTAATTTTTGCCTAGACCGCTCTTTTCGAGTTTTCAGCCTAGCAGACCTTTTTCTTTTTTTTTTTCTTTTTTTCTTTTTTTTTTTATACGTGATAAAGCTTCAGCCGGTCCTGATTGATCGGGTTGGTGAACTTATTTCCGTCCATGTCCATAATGCTGACAGCGCCTTTTGATAGCACCTTCTTCACCATATATGGTCCTTCCCAATTAGGCCTGAATTTGCCTCTAGCATCTACATTGGATGGCCTTAACTGCTTTAGGACCAAGTCACCCATTTTCAACTGCCTCTTGGAGTATTTCACATTACGGTTGTAAGCCCTGGCCATTCTACGCTGGTACATCTGTAGGTGATCCAATGCCTTTAGCCTCCTTTCATCTAGTGTAGCCAACTGCTCATACCTGGCTTGAACCCATTCAGTTTCTGGCAATTGAGCTTCCAGGGCAACTCTGAGTGACTTGAGTTCTATTTCCACTGGTAGCACTGCTTCCATACCATATACCAAGGCATAAGGGGTTTCTCCTGTTGGCGTTCTGATGCTGGTTCTGTAACCCCAAAGAGCATTAGGTAGTTTGTCGGCCCAATCTCTGTAGGTGGTTACCATCTTTGATAGGATTTTCTTTATTGCCTTATTAGCTGCTTCCACTGCACCGTTAGCCTGAGGCCTGTATGGAGAAGACTTATGATGTTTAATACCATGTTCCATAAGTAGCTCAGCTGTTGCCCCTTGAAACTGCACCCCATTGTCTGTTACTATGTGGTGAGGAACTCCATACCGAGTGAAGATATTCTTCTGGATGAACTTGACCATGTGTTTGGCTGTCACCTTGGCGAAGGACTCTGCCTCCACCCACTTGGAGAAGTAATCAACTGCCACGACTATGAATCTGTGCCCATTAGATGCAGCTGGGTGAATTTCCCCAATCATATCTATCCCCCATGCTGAAAATGGCCAAGGAGATGCTAGATTCTGTAATTGAAGTGGAGAAAGATGGCTGATATCTGCATAGACCTGACATTCATGACATCTCTTCACCTTTCTTATGCAATCTGCCTGCATAGTCATCCAAAAATATCCTTGTCTCATGATCTTCCTAGCCATAGCAAGCCCGTTCATATGTGGCCCACAGGATCCTGTATGTACCTGCCGCATCGCTTCTTCTGCTTCTTGCTCTGTTAGACACCTTAAAAGGACCCCGTGTGCTGTTCTTTTGTACAGCTTATCCTCGAAGATTCTGAATTGACTAGCCAGCTTCCTTAGTGTCAACTTATTAGCAGCACTAGCCCCTTCAGCCTACTTACCCTCCTTAACATACTGGTAGATGTCAAAGAACCATGGTTTCTCTTCAGCTGTCAGCTCCATCGCCTCATGCACTTCAAAGCAAGGATGTCTAGAAGTGGCTATAACCAGTGGTTGAACTTGTGTTTCCTTTGGATTCTCCCATATGGAAGACAGGGTCGCTAATGCATCGGCCATTCTGTTCTCATCCCTGGGGACATGTCTGAATTCACACTGGCCAAACAAATCCTTCTTAAAGTGTAGTAGCTTTAAGTAAGGCCGCAAGGCTTCTTCTTTCAGCTCCCAGTCACCCTGAGCTTGCCTAATCACCAAAAGCGAATCACCGACAATTAAAACATTATTTGCCCCTAAGGTTAACAACGTTTCCATTCCGAATAAGCATGCTTCATATTCTGCCCCATTATTGGTCACGGGAAAGATCAGCCTCTTGGATAAAGGAATAATCTCACCATCTGGCATGGCTATAAGTACCCCGATTCCGGTGCCTTTTTTATTTACTGCCCCATCGAAGCACATAACCCATCTTTTCACTTCCACTATGGCCAATTGTTCATCTGGGAACTCTAAATTTTTTGTGTAATCCGATTCCAGCGGTTGATTTGCTAGAAACTCTGCCACGGCTCGCCCTTTAATGGTTTTCTTCGTGACATACTTGATGTCAAACTCAGATAAGAGTAACAGCCATCTGGATAGCTTCCCAACCAATACTAGTGCTTCGTACAGATACTTCATTGTATCCACCTTAGCCACGGCTTGTATCTTGTAGGATTGGAAATAATGGCGCAGCTTCTTGGTCAGCCAAATCATTGCCACACACGTCTTCTCCACCAGTGTGTATTTGGCTTCATACTCTAGCAATTTCTTGCTAAGGTAGTAGATAGGGTATTCCTTCCTGTCGTCTTGTTCTTGTGCAAGCATTGCCCCTATAGAGGATTCTTCAACTGCCAAATACAAAATCAAAGGTTTCCCTGGAACTGGTGGACTCAATACTGGTGGCTTTACCAGATAAGCCTTGATCTTCTCAAACGCCAGCTGACACCTGTCATCCCACACAACCGGCTGATCTTTCCTTAAGAGCTTGAAAATCGGCTCACAAGTGGAGGTCAACCGTGCTATGAAGCGGCTGACATACTGTAAGGAACCCAGGAATGATCTGACTTCCTTTTCTGTCTTTGGGGCAGGCATATTTTGTATGGCTTTGATTTTGTCTGGATCCATTTCTATCCCCCTCTGGCTGACTACATGACCCAACTGCTTCCCTGATGTAACCCCAAATATGCACTTCTTGGGGTTAAGCCACAAGTTGTATTCTTCAATGCGTGTTAGAAATCTATCCAGGATAACAGGGTGTTCCTCTCGGGTTGCTGATTTAACAAGCATATCATCGACATACACTTCGACTTCTTTATGTATCATATCGTGCAACAGAGTTGTGACAGCCCTTTGATAAGTGGCACCAGCATTCTTCAATCCAAAAGGCATCACTCTGTAGCAGAAGGTACCCCATTCTGTGATGAACGATGTTTTCACCTTGTCAATCGCATCCATCAAGATTTGGTTGTACCCTGAAAAGCCGTCCATAAAGGAATACATTGCTGCTTTTGCTGCACTGTCAACTAGGACATCAATATTGGGCAATGGAAAGTTATCTTTTGGGCATGCTTTATTCAGGTCCCTGTAGTTCGACGCATACTCTGACCCTTCCATCCTTTTTAGGCACAGGGACAATATTGGCCAGCCATTCTGTGTACTCCACTACTTCAAGGAACTTGGCATCTATCTGTTTAGCCACTTCTTCTTTTACCAGCGTAGCCCATTCTGGCCTCAGTCTTCTCAACTTCTGCTTTACTGGTCTGAACTTGGAGTCTATCGGGATCTTGTGCACTGCTATCTCTGTGTCCACACCCGGCATGTCTTCATACGACCAGGCGAAAGCTTTAACATGTTTTTGGAGTATTCTTATTAATTCTTTCTCTTCTTCGGATTTTAGGTCGTGTGAAATGAGTACCATTTTAGGGTTTTCATCTGTACTTATGTTGATTTCATGCAATGCGGTGTCATGTATGCTAAATATGCTTGATGGTGATTTAAATGCATGCATAGAATTATCAGGATAAACATCACACAATTAAGCAAACTA
This sequence comes from Euphorbia tirucalli, assembly GCA_039660915.1. Classification (NCBI taxonomy): domain Eukaryota; kingdom Viridiplantae; phylum Streptophyta; class Magnoliopsida; order Malpighiales; family Euphorbiaceae; genus Euphorbia; species Euphorbia tirucalli. The sequence goes on along the minus strand of CM077637.1, from coordinate 49,703,038 downwards.
GGATTTCATTGCATTGAACTTATCATAAAGTACATCAATTACATTGAAAATGGAAGAAACAAATACAACAAAATCATTTTCATCCTCCACAGGCGGAGGGCCTTGTTCTTCCTCAGCTTCCATCTTCCCTTCCAGAACATCATCAGAGGTTGTAGCTTTCTCTGTTTCTTTTCCGGTCACTTGCATCTTAGCCTGCTCTATGACTCTGGCTATCTCAGCGATCACAGAATCTAAGTTCAATTTAGCCATCAGTTCTTCATCAAAGCCTTCCCTGGATTTTCCAAATGCCTTACTTAAAGCAGCAGTCAAAGCACTTGAAATCACCTCTCTAGCTTCAGCACAGGTCTTCTTTCCATCTTCCTTCTTGGCCACCTCCGTGGCTTTTGCTACCATCCTGGATGGTTCTCCTTGTAAAATCTCAGATTCAACAGCTGCTTCTCCCGCCCCCACGAGGGCCACTGGCCCTTCTTGACTTTTCTCAAAATCCACAACATCAGCAAAGATCTCAAAGCCAGGATACTCGACATTCCCAACCATCACAGGTTCAGTTTGGCCCTTGTAAAGGCCTTCCCCTGCCTTCAGAAATGGCTTCATCATAATCTTCCCATTCTTGTCCTTCCTCATATTCTTCTGCTCAGATGCCCCTTCTTCATAACCAAGGCCACACTGTTTCGACTTCCCTGAGTCGATCTTAAATTCTGGAACCCCTTGCAGATTGATTCCGAGCCCCATTCCCTGGATGAAGTCATACTTACACAAATACCGGGATAGCCACTCTGGCATGTAGTTTTCATAAAGAACCATAGGAGCATCCGTGGTTTCCTCTTCCTTGATTACAGCGACTTGGAATCCACCAAAGGGAACCACTCCTTCATTCACTGTAGCTATCATTGATTGGGCATCCGCCTCAACAGTCACAATTCTGCCATTCATAGGGAACTTGATCTTTTGATGCAATGTGGAAGGGACACCTCCTAAAGGATGAAACCAGGGTCTTCCAAGCAGCAAGGAAAAAGTGACTGGGATGTCAATCACTGTAAAAGCAACTGTGGACCTAACTGGCCCAACCTCTACTTCTGCCTCAAATGTTCCTATCACCGTCCTTTTGGAGTCATCATATGCTCGGATGATTGTTGAGGATCTCTTTAACACTTCTTCATTCAGCCCCAGAAATGGCAGCATCTTTAGTGGGCAGATATTCAGCGCCGATTCGTCATCAACCAGGATGCAAGGCATTACCTTATCCATCACATGGGCCCTGACATAAAGAGCCTTGTTGTGGGCCTTCCCTTCAGCAGGCAGGTCTTTCTCGGAGAAGACAATATCAAGACTTCTAGCGTGGACTCTGTCTAACAAACAACGCATAGCCTCTGGTGAAGCTATAGGGGAGACTTCGATCTCTGACAGTTTCTTTGCTAAGGCAGCTCTATGCTCCTTGGAGGTCAGAAGTAAGTGCCACAAGCTAGCTTGAGCGGGAGTCTTCTTTAGTTGGGAGATAACCAGGTCCTCTTTCTCGACTTCCTCTGACGCCGATGAACTACCCGACCCAGTCATCGGGGCTTTGTCTTTCATCTGATCTACTGGCTGATATACCCTACCACTTCGGGTCACATGCTGCACTTCCTGGACCTTCAGCTTTTCAATGGTTGGAAGCCTAACTGTTTCCTCTCCATCAGACCCCTCATACTCATCCTCAGAATCGAGATCATTTAAGCTTATTGGCTTGATCTCCTTCCGCTCCCCCTGTTCTTCACATTCTGTTCCCACTCCGGTTTCCCCTACTGCCACGGCCTGAATGGTAGGGTTTGCTTGAAGAACTTGTGCGAAGATGAAATTAGTGGGCAGTCTAGACTGAACCATATTAACCCGTTTTTCAAATGCCGGCAGCGGGTTGGTTTTAGTGCTGGGCTTGGGTGGCTCCTGCAGCTTCCCTTCATCAATAAGTTTTTGGATGGCATCCATTAGCTTATAGCAATTATTAGTCTTATGACCGACGACCACATGATAAGAGCAGAAATTTCCCTTGTCTGCATCGGAAGGCTTTTCAAAGGGCCTCAAGGATTGCAGCAGTCCGCCATTTCTACACTTGGCAAATATCTTCACCAAAGGAAAGGCCCAAGGGGATAGCCTAGTACCCCCGAATTCTTACTCAGATTGCCCTGTTGCTGAGTCACAGTAGCAACTTCCACCTGCTTTACTTCTGAGGCCTGCCCCCCTTTTCCGCCAGAACTCGAACCAGAACCACTGCTAGACCTAGCTGCTGCAGTTGACCTATAACCAGAACCGTATCTTGAGCCCCTACCACTCTTATGTCCGGTTACCTTTTCCTCTTCATCCCGTTCTATTTTCATTGCCATACTGTAAACCTCATTGAGCTCCTTGAAGGAATGGAACTTCATGTTGTTCTTAAAGACGTCTTTGCTGCCATCTATCAATTTCTGTATAAGCTCGTCTTCATCTGGATGGTTCTTCAGGAGAATCATTTTGTTCATCCAGCGTTGGTAGTATTCGTCGAAGGGCTCATTGAATTTCTGCTTCACCCTCTACAAATCATACAACTTCACCTGGATTTTAGTGTTGAAGCTGTAGTATTTGATGAAGGCTGCTGACAATACCTCCCAGTCAGACTACTCCTCCTCTGACAGTGAGTTATACCATCCCAAAGCACCTCCCTCCAGTGTGGTAGGGAATAGATTAATCAACTGTTGCTTTGTAGTGCCTGCTGTTAGCATAACTCGGGGCATATAGATTCACATGGGCCTCCGACGAGCCCATTCCTTTGTAAGTAGGGATTTTCGGCACCTGGAAGCCGATGGGAAATGTCTTGATGCCTTTACTAATCATAGCATCAACGTTCACTCCTTTCCTCGATTCTACACTAACACCGACCCCTTTCTTTAGCTGGGCCACTACTTCATCCAGCTCAGAACATTTTGCCTTCATTCTCTGTTCCATAGCTACTTCTATTTCTTACAGCTTCTCAAGACTGGCTGAAGCATCTCCACCATGTTTCGAGGACTCAGCCTCTTTTTCTTTCCCGGTTCTACTACCACCAGCCTCACCAGTTTCCCTCACGACTGCCCGCATCTCCTCCTTCAACATGTCGCGGAAGTCTTGGGATCTGAAGAAGTCTCTCATAACATCAGCCATGCTTGGTGTCTGTTCTGTCATATTCACTCCTTCCCCAGGCTCAGAATCACTGTCACTCTCAACTACCCTCTGTCTCCTGGCTGCCCTCGAAGCTTGGGATCTTGTCCAAGGTCACTCCAGTGTATTCTGCTTTTAGTAGATAGGAGGTATTAGGGTTGTGAATGAATGACGTGATATGACATGAAAATTAAGGCATTGAGAATGCTTGAAATGAATGGAATGGGGTTATGTATGGAATGATGATATGAATGTTTTCTTTTTATTATATTTCTTCTTTCAAGGCATTCCAAGAACACCCAATGTTTATGCAAAAACGCCACGTGTGGGCCGTCACACAAATAGAACTCCGGCGCCTTTGGGGTGCCTAATGAATTCATGAACTGGTCGCGTGTATACCTGCACACGGACAGGGTTTTGACGCTTTGTAGGTCTATGAGATGATATGAAATGGTCGCATGGGCCGGGCCCTCGGACAAGGTTTTGACGCTTTTGAGCACATGATATGGTGTTATGAGAAAGTCACGTGTAACAGGGACACGGACAAGGATTCGGCATTCGAGGAACGCCCTTCATGATTTGGTGATGTTATGGGTCTATGTGTATACTAATTGGGCACTCGGGGAGTACCTTAAATGGTGAATTAATGTCATGAAGTGGTCGGATGTGGACCACAGTGTTATATGATGTTTATGATAGATGGGTGTAATGTCATGAAATGTATCATGTAAATTGCTACACGAAAATGGGCCTAAGACCGTTGTGGCTTTTATTGAATGAAATGATTTTCGGCGGAATGGCCGAGTGCAGTCTGGTACATTGGCAAAACACGGGTAGTTTTGGGTATCCGATATGTTATGAAATGGAATAGGATGGTCATGATAGGCGTCCTTGAAATGCCCCTTAATTTAATTTAAGTGAAATGTAGTGAATGAACATGTCACACAACATGCAAATGGCTGCACCAAAACGTGGGTTAAGATGCATGACATACATAATGATGTTATGTATGCTATGTCAAAATAAAATGCTAATCACACAAGTTTAATGTTATGGCTGAAAAGGAAATCATTAGCGTGAATGACAAACAAATGAATTGATGTTTTACACACAAAATAAAATGCAAATGGCTGCATGAAAATGTGGGTTAGTATCACACAAAGATGCTTATGTATGATATGTCACATGCATGGAAAACGGTGATTATGGTATGTTATGCACGCGTAGGTGGCAATGGCGATGTGTCACGAGATGGTGAACAACACATAGCAAGCAAAACGAATTCTTCCAACCTTATTCCTCCAACGTGGTCGGTCTAAAAAATTTCTAACCGAGTCCTAGGCGGGGTTCACTTCAATCACCAACTGGGGATGATGAAGGCGCGATTTTATTATTATTATTCACACAATTATTCTGGTATCCTAAGGGAATCCAACTAGAGCTTCCTATATGGGTTCAGTCAAAGTCGGGATAACATCAAGGCTCTCATAGCAAGATATACTCCTCACTTCTCCCCACTCAAGGGTCCTAACGAAGGGGTTCGTATGAGGCTATGAGTGGTGTTTCATATTTGTGCCCCTAAGACCAAGAGGAACTTAGGCGACACTTCAACAATCCACCGGGCTATAAAAGGATACCTAAACTAATGCAAAAATGGCTAACTAAGATGCAAATAAAATACCAAAAGAGAATCATCCACCTTATTTTAATTAGACATTTTTCAGGGCTTGTTAAATTCTTTTAAGTTTTTAAAGAAAACTTTTTAAAGAAATCCCCAGCGGAGTTGCCACTGTGAGCGGACGATGCGTTTTCGACGGGACGCGGGACTCCCTTTCGGAAGGGGAGCCACGATCTCGGGCGCGTGGGGTTTTTGTAAATGGAAATCCGCATTTTTGGAAAATAAATAGAATTAATTCTTAAAAGAACCGAGACCTAAGTCTCGATGGATATTGTAGAGTCGCCACCCGGCTCAGCTCAACCGGGAAATTCTGAAGGTAGCTGAACCGGACGAACGGTCGCTACACTATCCAGAGATTCAGGTCCGGACAAGTCCCTTATTTCGTGTCTAATTAAAATAAAATTGGTCAATGTTCTCAAACGTATTTCAAAAATCTAAAGTCAATTTTATTGAATATAAGAGGCATACAGCGCGCATGCAAATATATAATACAAAAATGAAGAAAAATAAATATTCATTGGCTTACAACCAAATCGAATAGAAAAATAAAAACTCTCGCCTCACTTATACAATCGCCTAAAATACACGAGAATCTAAAAATATTTACAATCGCCTAGATACACGATTAATTCTATTAAATTACAAATAAAATAAAAAATAAATATAAATAAAAGCTGCAAAACAAAGGTTAGCACAATTTATACGGCACGCCACAACTAGGACTCAAATAGACAGAATTGGGGAATCAAGAATTGGGGGCATGCATTTAGGGGATAACCGGGTTGGCTCGGTTAGAACTGGAAAACGTTTTGAAACGTCCCTGTATCTTTGGTTTTTATGGGAAAATCATTTTTTGAAAACAATTTTTCTGGTTTACATGCATTTTTATATTTAAGGTGGGTCAGTTTTCGGGAGAACTGGGTCTCCGTCGTTGAATTGTTCTAAATGCAATTTTGCTGAAAATTGAATCTATGGTCGTGAATGCACACAACAAAATTGATTTTGATGATTTTTAGGGTTTTCTAATTTTTTTGGGATTTTTGGAAATTTTTGGGGATAAAAACGGAAATTCTGATTCTGGAAGGCAAGTTAGAGTCGTACGACTATAGTTAGAGTCGTACGACTATATCGTCCGACTATAAACATTCTAGGGTCAGAATCCCGCTGAAATTTATTCGAAATAAACTGGAAAAAGGGGGCTGGAAATCAAGAACACTCGTACGACTATAATTACAGTCGTATGACTATTCATCAAATCCAAGAACAGTCGTACGACTGTTCTTGATTTCCAAAAACAGAGATATGAAAAACAGAGCAAAAACGCACGAAATACACTTCAACCACCCAGAAAGCAATAAAAATTGAAAGGAAAGGAGTGTTTACCTCTTTTAGAAGCTTATCCAAGTCGATTAGACCCCTGGCGTCGCTCCGATCCACAAGAACTTGCAATTTTCTCTTTGAATTTGGGTTGAAAACTTTGTGTCTTAAAATCCTCGATTGTCGAAGTTCTTTGAGATTTTTGGTCCGAAATTCGAGTTTGTTGGTGAGTTCAGATTGTTCCTTGGATCAATTTAACAAGCTTTTCATGTTAGTTGCACGATTTTTGAAGAATTAGATTGCTTTTCCTTTCTTTTTTTCTTCTCTCTTTTTCTTTCTTTCTTTCTCCCCTTTTTTTGCTGAAATCTCTCTCTCTCCCTAATCCCACCAGATTGTCCTCCTTATCTCAATCTTCTCCCTTTCCTTTTCATCATGTCTCGCCGCATGAATTTGCTGCAAAGGGGAGGGCATTAATTGCCCTTCCCTTTGCAGCCCGCAATTCTGCTACTGGCAGACGCAAGTGGATGTTACAGTCATACGACTGTAATGATTTTTAAGTACAGTCGCACGACTGTAACACATTGGCATGACTGTATATTACAGTCGTGTGAAATCTGCTCTCCCCTTTTTTTCTTTTTTTTTTTTTTTGAATCCGGCGCTTACAGTGAGGTAGGCCCATCCCCCAACTCAAAACCTATGGGTGTTGGAATGCGAAAGGTCTTGCTTTTTCAAGACATGAAAAGGGTCTCCAATGAGAAGTTTGCTCTCCCTCTTAAGCCACTCTCTATACACAAGGATTGATTTTTGTCATACCTTGTTTAAGGTGAATTGGTCCCATCTCCCAATTCTTGACTCAACGGTAATCGAGACGATTAAATTCTAAAATTTACATTCTCAGCATAATTCAACAAACATCATTAATTATAAGCTAGACTCTAGTTATCTCGTCTTCCATAAGTTGGTAATAACTCACTTGCTTTACATTAACCAACATACTTTTTGGAAGCAATTGATCAATTAAACTTCATCATATTCTGTCAAAATTAGACGTAGAGTTATATGCAAACCAAGCTCAACCCCCAATCCTTATGACAAACCCCACTAACATGCTTTGTTTCTAATTCCTCCTACTTCCAATTGGTTTATTATATTCAATGATGACAAAAATTAGGATTTTCCAAGGGCTAAACCAAGACAATTTCAAATTTTAAATTTAAGCCTAATTTACTTGTGGGCAAACAATTGAGAATCCGATTTATGGAGGGAATTATGCGAAAACTACATGCAATTCCTAAATAACACAAGAATAAAACAAAAGCAAATATTAAACTATCCTAAAAATTGAAAATTATCTCCTAATTTGCCTAACCCCTTCCCCCACACTTATCATGCATTTGCTCCTGAAAATGAATCTAAATTAAGAACAAAGTGTAAAGAAAAGGAAAGAAGTACTCCCTTAGATTGTAGGTAAGAACGGTGGAGAATCGAAAGAATAATGTTTGCAAAGGCAGCAAGTTCAAGGCCAATTTTGACAAGGATAAATTCTGAATTTGGAAAAATGCAAAACTAAAATGTTGTACATCTTTCTCTTAGCTTTCTAACACATTTTGAATCACTACAATCGGAGGTTGGAGGCAAAAGTTATGGCTCAATTATGAAAAATTGTCAGATCTGCCAATGGCCAGCTCGCCGAGCTATCGTCTAGGCAAGGAGGGGTGACTTGCTGTTGCGGAATGGGGAAGTCAGCTCCCCGAGCTGTCGTTGAGGTAGAGAGGACTAACTTTCTGCTTCTCTTTTTCACATTTTTTTTTTGAGAAAAACTTACAAGAAACAACACACACAAATGCATTAGAAAAACACACATACATTAGAAACAAAGCCTTTTTTTTTTTAAGAAAAACTTATAAGAAATAACACACACAAATGCATTAGAAAAACCCTCATACATAAAACACTATGGAATGAAAATTTGGGTTGCCTCCCAAGAAGCACTTTTGTTTAATCAACGGTGGCCACTCTTAGTCTGGCAGTTTTTCAATGGAGGGAAGAATTTTGTTTCTTCCAACTACAACATGGCCAAGACATGATTCAGATGCTGTTTTGTACTGCATTTGACTCTGGTTTACAGATTTGAGAGCTTCGAGGTCTTGGACGACATATATCAGCTCTTTAGGCATTATCCATTCCTCCTCCCAGTCAGCTAATTTCGGATTTGTATGGTTTTAAGCCAAAGAAACCTGCAAGGGATCACTACTACACATCTCAAAAAATTTATTAGTGTAAATGTCAGAGAAATTGATTGCAAAAACACAAGCATAATCAACCGGGTGCTTAATTGCTCTATTTATGTCAAATTTAATCACAGCACCATCAAATTCCATAGTCAATGTCCCCTCATGCACATCAATCTTTGTGCGGGCTGTTTTCAAGAGTGGGCGTCCTAACAGTATCATTCTCGGGTTAGAAGAAGTTCCCCCTTCCATATTCAAGACATAAAAATCCGCGGGGAAGACTAAGTCATTTACTTGTACAAGAACATCTTCTAATACACCTTCAGGAAAAACACTAGACCTATCAGCTAATGTCAAAACTACACCATTTTGTTTCAAAGGACCAAAATTCAATGCAGAGTAAATAGACAAAGGCATCAAATTAATAGAAGCACCAAGATCACACATAGCTTATTTTATGCCTAAATTGCCTATCTTGCAAGGAATCATGAACAGACCCGCGTCTTGTTCTTTTATGGGTAATTTACCTTGAAGTACTGCTGAAACGGTCTCACCCATGGGTACCCTCTCATTGGCTCAAACTCTGTTCATTCTAGTGCAGAGTTCTTTTAAAAATTTGCAATACCGGGGTACATGTTTGATGGCAGTCAGAAGTGGGATGTTGATTTCCACCTTCTTCAAAGTTTCGAACACCTCTGTGTCATCTATAGCTTTCTTCTTTCTCGCCAATTGATATGGAAATGGTGGTTTTTTAGGATTGGATTGGATTAGCTCTTCGATGGGGGATGTTTTCTCTGTCTCTGCCGGTGTTGCACGGCCACATGGGGCTGACGCTTTTGGTGCTGGTGCTTCGAGTTCTTTACCGCTTCTCAAGGTAATTGCACTGACATTGTGCCTTGGATTCACATCAGGTTGGGAGGGCAATTTGCCTTTATTTTCAAGTTTGTTGAAAGAAGATATTAATTGGTTAATTTGATTTTCCATTGTGCTCATCTTATCAACACTCTTCTGCTCATATTCCACCAATTGTGCCATCATGCCTTTCAAAGAATTAATTTCTTCTCTATAATTCATCCGTGGGGGCTGTGGCTGCTGTTGTTGGTTATTGCCATATCTAAAATTTGGATGATCCCTCCACCCTGGATTGCATGTATTGGAGAAGGGATCATATTTCTTTCAGTGTTGGGCATTGAAGTCTCCCATGGCGTTAACCATCTCACTACTAGATTCCTCTTTGAAGTGTTGGATGTGCATCAGTGGAATGTCCCTGAAAACAACAAATACCACAAACTTGGGCTTGTGGCCCTTGGTTAGAAGTACCTGCATTTCCAATAATACTCTTTTCCAGCAATTGATTAAGCCTATCCAATTTAGATTCAAGATTGGAAGACCTTACCTAATGAATACCTCGTGTAGGAGTGTCAGAATGGCTGTTGAACTGTTGTGAATTTGCAGCCATGGAAGAAATCAGATCTCGGGCAGCTTGAGGTGCCTTGCTAACCAAAGCACCATTACTAGTAGCATCAATGACTCTTCGTTCAAGTGGTAGCAGCCCCTCATAAAAATATTGTATCAACAGTTGATTTGTTATACCATGTTAAGGGCAACTAGTGCATAGTCTCTTGAATCTTTCCCAATATTCATACAAGGACTCGGAGTCTTTTTGTCTGACGCTACAAATTTCCCTTCTCAAATTTGCAGCTTTAGATGCAGGAAAGAATCGCTCCAAAAATAGCCTCGCCATTTCAGTCTAAGTGTTAACGGTTCCAGAAGGAAGGTAGTACGGCCATTCTTTTGCAGTGGCTTCCAATGAGAATGGAAATGCACGTAACTTAATTTGGTCTTCAGTAACTCCACGTGGCCTGAATCCAGAACAAGCCACATGAAACACTTTTAAGTGCCAATTTGGGTCTTCCGCTTGTAAGCCATGGAATTTTCGTAGAAGCTTAATCAATGCAGGTTTCAGCTCAAATCCATCCTCCATATTTTGATATTGTCTACATAGTGGTTGTTGGTTGACAGGTGGGGCGAGCATATCTCACAGAGTTGCTAGATGTTAATCCACCATATCAGTTTCAGAATCTGAATCCGTTTCAATGGTAGGGAGAGTTTCGGTACTATCAGAGTCGTCTTCTGCAGCCTCAAGAACTTGTCTCCTATGCAACTTTGCTTCTTTTCTGAGCCGCTTTGTAGTTTTTTCAATTTCTGGGTCGAACAGAAGTCCACCTACAGAAGAAGAACACTGCATACACACTCAGAAAAGGAATTAGAAACAGCAAATAAATAAACCTTAAACACAAATCCCCGGCAACGGTGGCAAAATTTAATAGGTTGTCAACCCGTCAAAGTTAAATTTAATATCTCCGGTTCCTTATACTGGGTAGTATAGCAAGAACGGGGTGAACTACAGGGATTAACACAGGTATATTTATTTGAAGAAAGAAAGAAAATAGATTGGGTTGAAATTGGTTTATTAAAAAAAAATAAATGAAGTGATTTGTGAATTTTCAAAATGTAAATTAAAATAGAATAAATCAATAGAAAGAAAAACTAGCCGAGATACTTTTTAGTTTAATTCCGTAATTTAATCACAGACACCAAAGATCAATTCAATTATCCAAATAGACAGAGTTATAATTAAAGGTGAAACGCACTCAATAACCAATCTTTTCTTAATTTATCAATAGTTCCAAGAAACGCCTGAATAAACTACTTCCCTAACCAATAGGTAATCTCCAAGAAACCTCTAATGAGAATTAACCTATGGTAGCATTAATCACAAAAGACCTCTATCTTAGTTAATGAAATCAAAAACACCGCAAGTCATAAAAACTAAACTATTCAATTCCGTTAACTTTACACGAAGCTAACTTGCCATTATGATAGAACAACCATCACGGATATATTATTCTATTTGGCGATATGCAGCACAATCAATCAATTAACTGGCCAAATCAATTTGATTAAATCAACAGCAATATAACAAATTATAATCATAGGAATTGAATAAATATTCGGATAAAAGAATACAATTAAAATATAAGTCTTATGAATCAAATGGAATTAAACTTCTAAGTACCTCAACTAGAGAAGAGTTTAGCTACTCAAAACTAAACAAAATCTACCGAAAATCTTAAGGAAAATTGTGCAGCCTTCTCCTCTTGATAGCCTCCATAAAACGTTGATCAAGAAGTCCTCATAACCTCCTCCTTTCTTTCTTTTATAGGCTACTCCTCTTTAAACCTAATTAGGAGTCTCAAATTAACCTACTTAAATAAAAGGCCAGCTGTAAATTTAAGGTGTAAGCTATGGGCCCCTTAAAGAGAAATCTGGCCCAATAAGGAATGATGTGCCCAAATAAGAAGAAAAAGTCAACAAAGGAGGGTTGACCCGCAGGACCCAAACAAGCTCCAGAAAACCTCAGCTAACTTCTCCGATACAGAGCCGATTAGCATGATTCAAGATGTTATGGAAAGCTAACGGATAGACGCACAATCTTACAGATAAATCTGGTGCTAAAACAGCCTCCAACGCTTCCGAAAATCCAGCTGAATTTCAGTCTCCAATGAATCCTCTTCTAGCAGTCTTCCTAAATAGCCAAAATCTACTTTTTAAACACTTAAAAGTGATGAATAACACTAAATAAGAATAAATAAAATAAAACAAACAAACTAACTAAGAAAATAATAAAACTAATACTAAAATTCAAAAATAACTAAGAAAATAAGTTAAAAATGGACCTAAATATGCCTATATGAATATGAGTTATTAAGACCTACTCAAGAAAGGCCTATGACGCGACAACCATATGGCTTTCTTATGCGGATCGATCTAGTCCCATGTCAACGACATGTACCTATATTCATGACTGACTATACAAGTACTATGGCTAGCTTAGAACTGCTATACAGTCATCGAATATACAAGTCTGTGGTTTAATTCGTTACCACGATTAGAACAGACCTGGGATAGGTTTTATGATTATCAATCAATGGATATTTTACTCATATTATAGCACAAGATATAAATGAAATAGATTAATTACCTTTATTAATGTCACACAAATAAAGTATTCATACAATGAGTCGTAATGTATAATACAAAATACAAGAATCCAATGCCCTAAGAACTAGGGCACATCAACAATCTCCCACTTGCACTAGTTCCAAGTGGGCATTGCCCTAATTCCTATAGATCTGGTATGACCGCCGTGCTGTGCCTACGGTAGCGCTTTGGTTAATGGATCAGCAACATTATTCTTAGTTTCAACCCACTGTAATGATATGTCACCTCTGTTCATGATCTCCCAAATGAGGTGAAACTTTCTGAGCACATGTTTGGATCTCTTGAGTGACCGGGGATCCTTAAATTGTGATATGGCCCCGTTGTTGTCATAAAAAACATCAACTGGGTCTAGGATAGTGGGTACTACTCCCAACTCAGTTATGAACTTCTTGATCCAAACAGCTTCTTTTGCAGCTTCACATGCAGCTATGCACTCAGCTTTCGTTATAGAGTCAGTAATGGTGGCCTGCTTTGAGGACCTCCAACTAATGGCACCACCTAGGAGAAAAAAATAACCAGACTGTGACTGGTTCTCATCCTCATCAGTCTCAAAGCTTGCATCAGTGTAACCTGACACTATCAGCTCATCTTGACCTCCATACACTAAGAAAGCATCTTTAGTCCGGTTAAGGTACTTCAGGATTGCCTTGACTGCCTTCCAATGTTTATCACCGGGGTCTGACTGGTATCGGTTAGTCATACTTAGTGCAAATGTGACATCAGGCCTTGCACATGACATGAAGCACATAATAGATCCTATAGCATATGCATAAAGGATCTTTTCCATGCTATCCCAGTCCTTCTTTGTTTTAGGACCATCTTTCTTACTCAGCTTCAACCCATGGTGCACAGGTAAGAATCCTTTCTATACCTTGTCCATACTGAATCTTTTTAGAATCTTGTCAATGTACGTGGCCTGACTTAGGCCTAGAAGCCGATTGGATCTATCTCTGTAGATCCTGATCCCTAAGATCGTCTCAGCTTCACCTAAGTCCTTTATTACAAAGCACCTACTCAACCACTACTTAACCCCTTATAGTGTTGGTATGTCGCCTCCAATGAAAAGGATGTCATCAACATACAGCACTAAGAAGGTGGAAACACTCCCACTAGCCATCTTATACATACAGGGCTCGTTAAGATTCTGTGTGAAGCCATATTCTGTAATGGCCTCATTGAATCTCTGATTCCATGATCTCGATGCTTGCTTCAATCCATAAATGGATCTTTGAAACTTGCATACCCGGTTTGGATACTTTGGATCGATAAAACCCTTAGGTTGTGTCACGTACACATCCTTGAGTAGCTTTCCATTAAGGAAAGCGGACTTAACATCCATCTACCATATCTCATAATTGTGCCATGCAGCTATGGCTAGTAGTATCCTAATGGATTTCAGCATAGCAACTGGTGAAAAGGTTTCATCATAGTCAATTCCTTGAACTTACCTGAATCCTTGTGCCACCAATCGCCCCTTGAAGGTGTTGTCGACTTTTAACTTGAAACACCACTTGCAACCAATCACCTTTCCACCCGAAGGTGGATCCACCAAGTTCCATACTTGGTTATCATGTATAGATTGTATCTCAGCCTCCATAGCTTTGCACCATTGATCTGAATGTGGGCTTTCAACAGCCTCCTGATAAGTCTTGGGCTCTTCTTGGTCAACAACCATAAGGTCCCCATCATCAGTCACGAGAAAGCCGTACCTCTCTGGCTAATAATGTGTCCTACCAGACCTTCTAAGGTCATGTGCAATCGGTTCTGGTTCCTTAATTTCTTGAGTTGTCAGATCGGTTCCCAAAGCATCCTTAGCAGTAGCTGCAGCAGTTTGTGAGTCTTTAACTTCTAAAAGTTCAACATTACTCCCACTGCCTCTCTTGGAAAGGAATTCCTTCTCCAAGAAGACTATATTTCTGGCTATGAAAACTTTGTTTTTTGCTGGATTGTAGAAGTAATAACCCTTAGTTTCCTCAGGGTAACTCATAAACTAGCACTTGACAGATTTGGACTCGAGTTTGCCACTTGTCAATTTCTTAACATGTGCATCACAGCCACAAATCTTCAAGAAGGAAACATTGGACTTTCGGCCCTTCTATAGTTCATATGGTGTTTCCTTAACTGCCTTGCTTGGTGTATTATTAAGAATGTAAGCAACTACCTTCAACATATCCCCAAAAAGAGACAGGGAGTGTAGCATGACTCATCATTGAGCGAACCATGTCTAGCAAGGTCCTATTCCTCCTTTCTGACACTCCATTCCACTAGGTGTAGGAGTTGGGATATAATCCCATACTTTCTCAAACACGAGTTAAACTCTTGGCTTAAATATTCACCCCCTTGGTCAGACCAAAGTGCTTTTATTTTCTTACCAAGTTGGTTTTCTACTTCATTCTTAAAGTCCTTGAACCTTTGAAGAGTCTTAGACATATGCTTCATCAGATACACGTAACCATATCTGCTGAAGTCATCTGTGAAGGTGACGAAGTACAAAAAAGGGGATCTAGCAATAGTGCCCATTGGGCCGCATACATCAAAATGTATCAGCTCCAATAGCTCTGAGGCCCTTTCAGCAGTCTTGCTAAAAGGCGCCTTTGTCATCTTGCCTCTCAAATAAGATTCACATTTGTCATAAGATTGGATGTCAAATGACCCTAGCACTCAACTAGAGTGAAGCCTAGCTACGTGCTTCTCGTTTATGTGGCCAAGTCAACAGTGCCAGATGTATGTAGGATTAATTTCATTCTGTTTAATCCTTTTAGTATTTATGTTATAGATTGAACTTTCATGTTTTAGATCAAGGATATATAAGCCATTTTCATGAAATGCTGTTCCATAAATAATATTGCCACATTGCATAGAAATTCTACCATGTCCAATATTAAGTACAAAACCAGAAATATCCAACAAAGAAACAAAAATAATATTCTTGTGCATCGGTACAAAACAACAGTTTCTTAGTTCCAAAACAAGTCCACTAGGCATCTCTAAGAAATAATCTCCGATCTCCATGGCCTGAACTCGAGCACCATTTCCGACTCAAAGATCTACTTCTCTAGATCCTAGTAATCTCTTTTTTCTTAGACCTTGCACATTTTAACAAATGTGAGATCCAAATCCAGTGTCCAAGACCCAAGATATAATAATAGCTAGATTAATCTCAACAACATAAATACCTGATGCAATAGTTTTGCCCTTTAGTTGCTCCCTTAGCTTTGGACAAGAGCTCTTCCAGTGCCCTTTCTCATGACACTCATGGCAGACATCATCAGGAGAAGGAACCCTTGCTTTAGGTTGAGTCACCACCTTTTTGCCCTTAGCCTTGGCCTTTTGAGCCTTAGCCTTGGCCTTCGATTTGGCCTTTCCTTTTGCAATGGGCGTATTGCCGTTGTTCACTAGCAATACTTTAGGATTCTTCTTAAGAGACTGCTCAGCAAGCTTGAGCATGCCATGCAGCTCAACAACCGATTTATCCAACCTTTTGCATCTGGTAGTTCATGATAAACTGGTTGTAAGACTTAGGAAGTGAACTGAGAATAATGTCTGCTGCCAAGTCCTATGGAACTGGCGAGCTGAGGCGGGCAAGTGTATTAATATACCCCTTCAACTTTAGCATATGAGTGCTAACAGAAGTCCCAACTGCCATTATAGTCTTGCAAAATGCCTTAGTTGTCAGGTAACGTTCCTGATGAGCCTGATCTTGGAACATCTTTTTAATTTAATCCGTCATCTCATAAGCATGCTCGTCCATAAAATGCTTCTGAAGATCAGAAGCTATGGTACCCAGCATAAGGCATAAGACATCTCTGTCATCCCTCATGTGTCGGTCTTACTACTCCACCATCACCGTGGTGATGCCTCGACCTGCAAGAGGGCCAGTTGGTAAAGGAGCATTCAGTACATACTCCTTGGATTCTTGTCTAAGAACTATTTGTAAGTTCCTAGCCCAATCTAGGAAGTTAGTCCCCAAAAGCTTCTCCTTCTCCAGGAGTGACCTAAGTGAGAGTGAGTCGTTGTTTGTTGCAGCCATTTTAAATTGCTTATGTGAAAATGGGAATAATCTACATGGAAGAAATCATTGCTTGAGTTATAAAGAAAGGAATTTATGCCAGTTTAAATTAATAATCTGATTTTAATTTGTTCGTTGGTGATGTTAATTGGCTGACTTAACCAAGATCCACAACTCCTCTATGATTGGCCAAACTAGGGCTCGCTAACCGATCATTGATTCGTTTGGTAGGACAACCTATCCAATCCCTCCACGAAGGACTCTTGGTTTGATGGGCTTATTGACACTTTACCCATTTGTGCTTAGGGCCCGCTCTGAGCTAATACTACCCATGTTGAGTCAAACCACTATTCACATGTTAACCACACCAAGTATCCTAACCCTCGACGGCCCACCGAATGCTACAATGTACCCAGCTAGGGCATGGCGCACATTGCAGCATCAATGGGAGGAAGAGGTGTGAATGTGGGAAGCACTTTTAAATGACTTAATATTTTAATTTCAGGATTAAAATTAAGTGATGCGGCTTAGCATGCATAAACGCAGGTAATAATTTGGTGATCCATACATCCATGTTATATGACAAATGCAATAACATACTTAATTTAAAATAAATGAGATCCTATGGGTCTTTAATTACAACCTAATGAAAAACTAGATATCCTATCTAATTCTTTGTGGGCCGGACTGCAATTCTTCTTGGGCTCCCACCATGGGTTTGCCCCATCCGGGCCTTCCTCCATAGTTGATGCAATTACAACAATTTTATAAATCAAAGTCTATTCTAAAATTACATCAAAATAAAAGAAACTACACGCAGGCCATATTTCCCAAAATCAAATTACAACCGATAATAATTTAGGCCCCATAGAACTCAACATCACATTTCAAACAAAGTACCTGTCGTGCACATACATACCAATATGATGCATGATCATGGCATTCCAAATTTTAAATATAAATGTTAAACCGAGTTACTTAGGGTGAAATTGCCAATTTTAACAAATGTGACTAAGGCCCATAAAGGTCCAATGGATTACATCCATTAATGCAAAATTAATAATTTTGCTCCAACTGGAATTTGGATCGTCACAAATTTAAAATTAGCTCTCCCAATTTTAACTGGTGTCACGGTTTATTGGGCCAATTTCACAAAGTCCATATTCAATTTAATATGCAAACAATTAAATTAAATATGCATGCCAACAAAATAAACAATTTAAATACTAATTAATTTAAAAAAAAATTTAATTTAATTTGCATTAGGGGCCGGGAAAAAAAATTACCCGCAAAATCCAAAACCAGACCCGAACCATGCACATCGGTGCTGCTGTCCCGGTGGGGTAGCAGTGCTGCTATGCCCAGCTGAGGCTAGCAGTAGCTGCTGCAAACGGCATCAGACGATTCCATCTTTTGCCCATTTTTTTTTAATCATTAAAAATTCCAGCCAAGAAAATATAAATAATCAATAAAGAAAATACAATTCTAGATTGAAACAAATTTGGGAAAAAAAATAAAAAAAAACCCCAAACAATAATTCTAGGGTTCATTAAAAACCAAAACCAATTAAGTAAGAACTAGAGCACACCAACATATACCATAATATCCATTTCATTATGAGCCAATGTGTAGTTGTTGGTGCATGAAGAAATTGGGATACTTTGTTTACGGGTTAATTTCACTCATGGTATACCAACTATCTCCCTAATCACAGTTTGGTATACCAACTACTATTTTGCACACTATAGTACCCCAACTTCTAGGTGACCTCCCATTGTGGTACATGTGACCTGTTATTATAGGTTAACTGTGCCATGTCAGCACTTTGTTGGGCTTAATTTCACTTTTGGTATACCAATTATCTCCCTAATCATAGTTTGGTATACCACTTTATACGTATTGTTTCATTTTTTTTAAATAACAGAAATATATAAATTAAATTTGTTTTCTTTTATTTTCTCTGATTTATATATTTTTGTTATTTTTTTATAAAAATAAAATGAAACAATATGTATAAAGTGGTATACCAAACTATGATTAGGGAGATAATTGGTATACCATAAGAGAAATTAAGCCCAATAAAGTGCTGACGTGGAACAGTTAACCTACAATAACAGGTCACATGTACCACAATGGGAGGTCACCTAGAAATTGAGGTACAACAGTGTGCAAAACGTTAGTTGGTATACCAAACTATGATTAGGGAGATAGTTGGTATACCATGAGTGAAATTAAGCCCTTTGTTTACTGATAAGAGAAAATATTGAGATATTTTATCTAGTTATTCCAGTTGTTTTAAGTTGTTCTCTATGTTATTTTGGCTCTAGAATGCTCATTATATGCTTGATTCCATTTTAGCATATTTTATCATTTAATAGACCAAATCATGGATTTCTTATAGCGCGCGCTCACTCCGTCTAGTGACGTGGTGGAGAGAGGAAAATTGTGTCCACAAAAAGCTTGCCATTTCAGGAAATACTTTGCCATGAAGTTGTGAGCGGAGGACATTTTTCACCGCGAAGTGAACCACTGGCTTTTTATTCATTTTTGAGATATAACTATAATAGGAAACTCATTTTAGGAAAGTACAACAATCATAAAAGATTCAAGACCAAAATCTTAAAAAACTTTAAAAGTTGTCACCTAGCTCAGCTCAACTGGGAAATTCAGGTGTAGCCGGAACTGAGTGAGAATCATTGTATCTTCCAGAGATCTAGGTTTGGATGAGTCACTTACTTATTATCTAATTAAAATAACAGCTACAATATTTAGCTATGACATTTTTTAAAACTAGTTTATTTCATTTTATAGCACACGACGTTCATACAAGGTACATAGAACAAAATAAAATTACAACCGCGATCAAGTAAGCTATCCTAGGGGAATACACATGAATTAAATGGGGGATCGGGGTACAACCTCTCAAATACACGAGTTCAACTAATACAGAAATAAAATAATGAAATTAAGTTTAAAATGAAAACAATAGATATTAGTAACATGATAAAAACTTATACGTACGAGGTTCGAACATAAAAATGAAGGGTGGAAAAAACTGTTTTGAAAAAGGTTTTACAATTTGATCTTTAGCATGTTTAAAGTCGATTTTTTAAGGATAAGTCAATATCATCAATTTGGTTTAACATCTATTCTTGAAATTAGATCTAAGGTTCATTACGCGATGAAAAGCTTTAGAAAAAACTTTATAGTCCATTCAACCAGGAAATAAAAGCTGTTCAAATGCGGTTAACAACCGTGTGCTCATAGTTACATCTGCATGGACATAATTTCCAGGCACAAAACTGATTTAAACTGTTAGCAATTTCTTTTAAGGATTTCTTGAGATTAACAGCCATGCAGTCAAGAAAAAATAACCATATGGATAAAACTACAATCGTGAGGCTATGTCGGTGACCTTATGCATGTTATTTCTGGATAGAAAACAGAAATGCACAAAAACATAACAACTTGAAGAAGTGTATGAAATGATTCTCAAATGAAGAATATGTGCAGGAAAATCATTGGCTTCTCAGAATTATACCTTTGATGTGTGAATCCATTATTTTACAAGTTCAAGAACACTTCAAAGGAGCTCCGGATTGTTGAAATTTGACTAAGGTTCCACTGCTCCAAAATCACCTAAAATCTGCAAAAAGTTACGGGTTTGTGATTCATTTTAATCTTTGAACCTATTATTAATCTTAGTGAAGTGTTCACCTATGATTTCTAACAAGTTTGAAAGCATAATAACAGAGAATCAAGTAAGAAAATAAAGAAAAATCTCTTGAGTTCTTCCTTTCTCTTTTCTCTTTAACTCCTCTGCAACCTAATTTGTATCCTTACCTCACAAATGACCATTCTTTTCTCTCTCCTTATCCCTTTCCTTTTATACCAGCTGCATAATAGGCATTTAGATGTGATCCATATGCAAGTGGGGTGGATTATTGAACACCCATACTGGTATAATCTTCATCCATGTAGATGTAACATGTACATTCGTATAGCCATAGATTATAGCTGTGCGGTTATGATTATTTTGGCTATAAACCCTAATCCATTCGATTTAGTAATCCGCAGCTTCAACTTTGAGTTGGCCTCAACTTGTGCTCCTAGAAATAAGTCCAATAAAACTTTGTTTTCATCATCAAAACTGGGGACAAAAATCTCGTTCTCATAGAAGTTTTAGAGCTTGCTGCTGAATGGCTAAGGCTTGGAGATATTTTTAAAGCATCTTTAAAATATTTTTTTTGTTTTAGAATAGTTAGATCTTTGTGTTCATCAAGGACACATGTACGTTTGAAGCTATATTGAGGTTTTTTTTGTTAGGATTCTCTCAGTGCAAAACATAAATTTATAACTGTAGCGGAAGCGATTTCGTTAAGCACTCGAATTTGTTCCAGGAACGAATCGATTGGATTATGGAATAGAAAAAAGAACAACAAGGATTGAGTTATCAATCACATACCTATGCTATCCTCGCATAATGAAATTGAATATTCAGAGCTTGCTTTTTCATGGAGTTCCTCCACCCTCACACACACGAATGCCGTACGGACAAAACTCATGCTAGCGATCTGACGAACGAAGCCTCTACCCACCAATCTCTTAGTGGTCGAATTCACCCACCTCATTTTAGAGTTTGGTGGCTCAAAATTAGGATAGAGGGGAAGGAGAAAAAATAACTATTGATACCCTTGTATAAAATTAGGGTTTTAATTAAATTTATGCCCATGTGTTATTTTAATTCAATTAGTTTAATTTAATTCAAATTGAATTAAATCACAACCATATGATAAAATTCAATTTTATAAATTAAACTCAATTAATTAAAATTAACTCATCCATAATTTAATTAATCCCTCTCTTAATAAATATGATGCATATTTTTTATTAAGAGATTATTTCATCCAATTAATTAATTACACCATGTAATTAAAACAATAGGTTAAAATATATCTCCCAAAATTAATTGTGTTAATTTGACTTTACCAAAAAGTCTACAAATACAATTAACATAAAGCTCCATATAATATATAACCAATATATACTATGTCCATAACAATTATGTTCAGATATTTTTGTGTGCGATCCTATGGGTTCATCTTGTGTTGGCAGTGGGCCTAAAACCTTAAGGCCAACAAACTACCAGTGAGTACTGGCAAACCATAATAGCTACCCAAATAAGACAAAGACATCAATCTCATGCAAGAAATGAATCTTGTAGTAAATTATACATCCTTTGCTAGTGATGTCGGTGTCCTGCAAGAGGCATGGTAATGTCACCCTTTATAGGTACTGAGCAGACTAAAGTTCACAAATAAGTATCCCACTTATTTGGGTGTGGCCACACTCTTATCAGTCCTACTCATCGAGTGGCCGGTGATATCTTCTCGGAGTTAACTGAATGGCATATCCCTTCACATCCCTACTAGCCCTACCATGGTCACTGGCATATCCAATAGTACACATACTTAGCACCGTATTACAGACTCGTTAGGTGCATGTCAAAGCATATGAGCTTATATCTAAGGCTATAAGTGTTGGGATTCGTCATCGGAAAAATAACGTGGCGCAGCAAAAATTACACCGTTAAAATTTTCCTAAAATCCATCTATCGTGTCCGATTACCATTGGCTAGAATAAAAACCAATTTGAATCAAGAGAGATTAAAATCACCGTATTCGTCTCTTCTAGAGACTGCTGCAGAATCGTTACTTGAAACTGCGATCTCCAAAGTCCGATGCACGACCAACTATCAAGCGGGAACCGGTGCTAGCCGAAGAAGCGAAAGGAATAGAGAATTAATTGTTGTAAATTGTGGCTATATGGGGGCTGAAATTTCCAGCAAATAAAATGGGGTTAGCTTGGGTTGGGTTTTCTTCCTTAAGTGTGCCCTTATATAGACACCTTGTCTAATTGGGTTTTAATTAGGTTAATTAAACCCAAGCCCACTAGGATTATAATTACATAAATAAACTTTAATTAAAAAGTATATACTATGTAATTTAATTCCATTTGGCTAAATTTAATTACCCCTAAATAAAATTAAATCACACTTAAGTAAATACAATACATGTATTTAATTTTCCTACTTAGGAAAATTATTTATACTTTATATAATTCAATTAATTGATAAATTAATTAATTACATTATCTAAAGTTATTAATTAAATTAAATCTACCCAATGTTAATTAATTACCTTGACAATTAATGTCAACTAATTAATTAACGCATTCCTTTTAATGTACATTACATGCACAATTTCTATAAGTTCCGGCTCAGTTGATCAATGTGCACGATCCTATAGGTCTGTCTTTATGTTGGCAGTAGGCCCAAGGCCCACGGACTGTAAGTGGGTTCTAGCAAACCATTACAGCTCCCAATTAAGACTGTAACCTACAGCCGCGCGGCTGTAGTCTGAGAAGCAGAATTACAGTTATGCCCTTCTGGGCCTTTAACTTGTAATTTTGCCTCTTATTCTCATTCAAAACAGATTTTTGGCGTGTTTTCTTTTTCAGACCATAGATGGATGTTCAATTTAGGCCCACTCACGAACGGGACCCCGGGTCCTAGGATATCCGGTCCGCTAAAAGTTGGAAAATGCATGTAAAACGAGCCACATTGTTTTCAAAATTGGTTTTTCATCCATAAAATCTACAGGGCGTTTCAATAAAATGTTTTCGAGGTTTAATCGAGTAGTCGCCCGTACTTCTCGATTATCCCCCTATACATGACCCCATTTCGTAGAATACCCCTATTTTGTCTTATTTGAGTCCTTGGTTGTGCAAACTGTATTTGGATGCAGCTTTTATTTTTCTTTATTTCATTTTTGGATGTATTTTATAGACCAAATTGTGTATTTTAGGTGATTGTACTTTTTAGATTTTCATGTATCTACGCTATTGTAATGGTGAGGATAAGAGCTTTTTCTTTTCCTGGGTTGTATAATCTGGCCTCTACTTTATTTTTCCACACTTTTACTTTTCTGCACTTTATTTTGGATTTATATTTATGTCATGTGTATGAGCATTGATTAAAAATAAAAAAAGATAAAATGAGTAGAATTAAGTGGATGTTATATTATGTTATGAAATAATAATTGAAAACAAATGAGGATTAGTAGATTTGTTGCCAAAACCCTGAATCTCTGAATTAGGTAATGCGTCTACACTTGGTAGGGAGCTGTACCGGAATTTCCGATGAGCTGATATGGGTGGCGACTATGTATCTAATTTCGAAATTTAGGTTTTAAGATCTTTAAGTTCAAATTGGGATTTTCTAAAAACCTATTTTCCAAAATTGACACTTACAATTAAGTTTTCTACAAAAGGGTTTTTCCAATAAAATGAAAGGATTTTTCTTAAAGAAGATTAAAAACCCATTTTCACAAACCACATCATCACACTTCAAAAAGAAAATCCCCTGTTCCCGCTTCACAGCACGTTCTGTAAAAATGTTGTCCACTAACAGTGGTGACTTTGCTGGGGATTAACAGATTCTTTAAAAGGTTTTTCATAAAAACTTAAGGAACTTAGGCAACAATTGAAGTACGTCCTCACTTGAGGTCAATTATTAATTCATAATCCGATATCTCATCTACAACCGCATAGCATGACATTTTCTCTTCTTTAATCTCTCCAACACATGATTAAGCCCAGTTTACTTCCAAAGGTGACCTACCTCTTCCGCTAGGATTGGAGGCACCCGAGGGGGTAAACCACTCATAGCCTCATACGTACCCCTTCGTTTGGACCTTTGGGTGAGGAGAAGTGAGGAGTATATTTTCACTATGGGAACCTGTACGACCCTTGTTTTGACTTATACCTTCATGTAATGGCCTAGCAACCTCCCCTTAGTGTTACCAAAACATATATTTGAAAATGGACATTGAGAGTGCGCCTTTGGTATCCCCGGTTGATGCCAAAGAGACCCAACACCTAGGAAGAATGTGAGACCAATCGAGGAGGAATAAGGTTGGAAGGGTGAGCATATTGTTGCGTGTGCTAACGTTTGTTCTATGGTGGTTTCATTTTCTAACCACATCTTTATGCAGCCATACGCAAGAATCATCATACGTGTGGTATTATACTAACCACGTTCTATTGCAGCCGTAACGTCTTACTCGTGTGTCATATGCATCTTGTGTGCTTGCATTTCATAAAGCATACATGACAACATCTCGTGTGTCATGCATCCTAACCATGTTTTTGTGCAGCCATTTGCATTTTGTATGACATGGGCATTCATATCATCTCATCCCATCTAAAATGAAGGATGTTCTAAGTATGCCCCTCATGACATTTCATCTCATGACATATCAGGAGTCCCCAATCTTACCCATGTTTTCCTATGCACTGGATTGCACTTGGCCATTTCATTACATCATTGAGCCATTAGGGGACCACAACGGTCTTAGGCTAATGTTCATGTGGTGGACCACACAATACCATTATATGACATCATGCCCATTCATCATTGTGTCATGGCGACACTAAAGTCTCATTTGTGTGTCACACTCCACATCTGATTGTTTCATAACATTGAAAATTCATTCAAGGTACTCCATGAGTGATAGATTAGAACTTGTACTAGGACATTTGATAGCATGCCTAAATCATGCAAGGTGTTCCATAAACACCGAAATGATGTCCGTGTCTCGAGTTACACGTGACTTATTTGTGACATCACTTCATCTAAGATGCCATAAAATCGTCAAACCTTTGTCTATGGAACGACTCCTATATGACCATTGAATACCATTTCATCAATGTACAAAGTGTCAAACCACTGTACGTGTGTCGGTTCGCATGTGACCATTTCAAGACATTCGTTAGGTGCCCCAAAGGTGCCGAATTTCTGTCCGTGTGCCGGCCCACACGTGGCATTTTTTGCATTGTCTTTTGCATCTTGGAACATCCAAAACAAAACAAAAGAAAATACAAAAGTCATTTTCATCACCATCCACATCCATAAAGCATTATCCGATCATGAACCTTAACACACCATACACACCATTTAGTGTGTCGAGTTAAGGTATATGACATCCATCCGGGCTTCTAACCTTATGTTGAATGTGCAGTTTGGAGTCGCACCTCGAAATGGTTAGTTCACGTTGAGTTAGTGCCAAACCAACCAATTCAGTCAGTTCAATTAGAGCCGGTCACCATGGAGGGGATCAATTCAGGGTCAAACTCAGATCGGGAGATCAAAGTTCAGTTGCCCACCCTACCAGTTGACAGTCGAGTTTTGTTAGAAGAAGTAGATAAAGTGAAGATGGTCGACCGAAACAGTGGAAACCTGCCTTTTGATATGGCTACTTTTATGAGGAGTTTTCTCACCTCAAATGAGTTCAAGAATACTCTTAGGGAACAAGTGCAGGCCATGATAAGCACTATCCCTATCCTAACTGTTCCACCGGCTTAGACCTCGGTTGGAAATGGAGGACAATAGTTTATCCCATCTATGAATGGAACTGGAGGGAATACCCCTAGTGGAAGTGGCGGAATTGCCTATCACAGAGAACCTGACTGTCAGTCCGAAGAGGATGAGGCTTTTGAGAAGGCAAGGGAAGCCTCGATTGGGTCGATGCTAGAGAAATGGCTCAATTAGATATTTTCTGACATAGAAGCAATGCTACCGAAGCTGAAGGAGATGACTCACTTTAATCCCATCAAATGTGCTGATCCTGCCACATTGATGGCTGATGCAGAGGGGCCACTTCCGGTCGATTTTCACATGCCTTATCTTGCTCCCTACACCTAGGAAGGCCCGTCGGAAGCCCACTTGGATAGTTGTGTGAGGCTGATGACTAGTATGGGGATCGGAAAGGGTCATCTTTTGAACTTGTTTCCAACTACACTGAGGGGTGCTACAGCAAAGTGGTACATGAATATGCCCCTGTATACTCGTTCTACCTGGGAGGACTTATCTGATGCTTTTGTGAAGCAATACGCCTTCAACACCTAGGTTGAGACAACTCTTGAGGATCTGGAGAGAATCCGCCAGAAGCTGAATGAGTCTTTCTCGGCTTATTACGACCGGTGGATGGATGTGCAGGTTTTGGTGGATAGGGCACTGAAGTTGGAGTCTTTGATTGTAAAGCTTGTGGATGGTAGCCTGCCCCAATATAAGGACAAGATGAAGCTAAAGAGGTTCCATTCCTTTAATGAGGTGGTATAGTTTGCCAAGCGTATCCAGCGATACGAGGAAGAAGAGCAGAGGGGCGTACAGAGTTCGGGCTCCTACAGAAACAATCAGGGGTACTCTCAAGGGTACAAGAGTGGCAGTTCTAAGGCTACTGCAGTGGGATCTAATTCAAAGGCGACATTGAAAGCAGCCTCTATTGAAGCGTAGGAGGCAGAAGGGGCTATTGTGAATCAGGGGAGGCCAAGTGTTTAGAGAATTACCAGTCCATGGGCTAAATCAGTCAGCCGAATCTTTGCCAACTGTAGGAAGGCCGGGTTGTTATAAAGTTTGAGGCCGTTCTCACCTCCAACTAAGGCAGATAAAGATAATTTTTGTTCTTACCATGTGATGGTGGGTCATCATACAAACGAGTGCACCCAGCTGATTAAAGCCATCAAACAGCTGGTCACAAATGGAAAGATAGTAGAGCCGGCTCTGAAGCCGAACATGCAAAAAAATCCGCTCCCCACCTTTAGAGGTCAGGTGAACATGGTGCAGTCGGGTCTGCCAGCCAATTATGTGTTCTCCTAAATCATTAAGGCGAATTTGAGCGTGCGAGCTGTGTTAGTGGAAAGGGAGGAAGAGCCAGAGGTGGTTGAAGAGCAGACTTTGGCAGTGAGGGATAAGACAGGTCCCATCGATTTAGATGAAATTGAAGCAGAGGATGAATATGATGAGTTTGATGTGTAAGAGTCGAAGCCTGTTTACCCGGTGGAGACGAAGAGGGGGATTGTGATAGAGAAAGATGGGCCGGTGATGCACAGCACAAGAAGCGGTAGGGTTTATCAACCCACCAACGCACCACCTACGGCACCCCAAAGAAGGAACACTACACCGGTGCAGAATGATACGGTTCGATCACCTCTAGTGGCCAAGGAGGAAGACATGGTAGTGGACCAGCTGAAGAGGACACCGGCTCGTGCCAGTGTGTGGCACTTACTCATGGAATCGAAGAGGCACCGAGAGGCGATGGTCAAACAACTGATGGAGATGGATGCCAACCCTACTATGTCCCCCGATGAGGTGTGTGCAATGATTAAAGGAGTGGATTTAAAGGCCAACAGGCCCCGAAGATCAGTTTTGGGCTAGAAGACCTCCCACCTGAAGGGGTTAATCACAACAGGGCTCTGTACTTAAGGGTTGAAGTCATGGATAAAGTGATGCCGAGTGTGATGGTGGATGACGGCTCGGCCTTGAACAACTATCCTTTTCAGATCCTGCCTTTCTTGGGGGAGAGTACTGAAGCTCTTTGACTGTCCAACACCGTAATTAGAGCTTATGATGATAGCAAGAGAGCTGTGTTGGGAACCTTCGAGACTGAAGTCAAAGTGGGGGAGGTTAAGTCAAAAGTACTATTTACCGTGATCGACATTCCTGTCACCTTCTCTCTGCTCTTAGGGAGACCATGGTTCCATGCTCTAGGAGGAGTTCCATCGACCTGGCATCAGAAGGTGAAGTTTTTGATCGAGGGCAAAGTGGTAACTGTTGAAGCAGATGAACCTTCTGTTGTAGCTGCATTGAGCGCTACCGAGCAGCCAATGACTAGGTTTTAGGTTGCTGTGATCTCTGACAAGCCTGAGTTTTCAGACTGGATTCATAGGTACTTCGCCAAGCAGAACTATAAACCGGGTAAAGGATCAGGGGCCAAGCAACAAGGTGCCCCTGAATTCAACATTGAAGCAAGCAAGTGCCGCTAGTTTGGGCTTGGTTACCATGAGGGGAAGGCTAAGCAAGAAAAGAAGTGTGTGAACTTGTTGGTGTTGGATATGCCTTAGTCCCGAGGCATTGGACCGTGTATTTGTATTATACATTTATTGGATTTATGTATTATACTCATTTTGTGTTATTAATAAAGGCATTAATTCATTTATTATATATATCTTGTGCAATATATTAAATGAAGTATCCAATCGACATATCCATATCCATGATGACAAGTGTCATGCACTTGGCAGTAAGACCATGGATAGGGTAAACGATATGACCACAAATAGATCCGTAGTCTGTTCCAGTCATGGGAATGAATGGAACTGGAGACTACCATTAACCTGGTTGTATGGCGGTGTCTTACCGGTCATTGGACATGGGATGTCAACCACATTAATGGGTAAATGTAAAAAAGGCATGGTACTGGATAGATCCACTAAACGAGAAATCCACATGGCATAGTATCACAAGTGATTCTCGTGTAGTACTTGTATGGATCCTTTGACCTGACTATATGATGGTGTTGCATGTGAGGTCGCATACTTAGGGGTACGCCTAAAGGGCCTGTAATAGGGTGCCAAGAATGGGTACTTTCGGGTATGTTACTTAGCATGGCAATGCTATGGATATGCAGAAGGGATTTGTCACTCAGTAATCCACTGAGAAGATATCACCGGCCTCTTGATGAAAGTGACTGATAAGAGTGTGGCCACACCCAAACAAGTTGGAACTTGTTTGTGAGCATCAGTACATTCGGGATCAAGTAAATGTTCGGACACAAAAGAGGGTGATTAATCCATGCCTCTGTGTTGGACAGAGATATCAATGGCATGGGATATAAAAGTTCAAATTATAGGGCTACGATAACAGTTGGACTGCCATCTCCATCTTAATTGGGGGCTGCGGTGGCTTGCTAGAGCCCAACTGCAGTCTGTGGGCCATAGGCCCATTGCCAATATAAAGATAGGCCTATGGGATCGTACACATTGAGCGACTGAACATTGACTTAAGGAATCACATGTATACATGGAGTATACACTCTAGAGAGAGAGAGGATTATATTAATTATATTATAAAGATCAATTGGATTGATCATAATAATAAAATTAATATTCGATTGGCTCTCTTATGATTAATTGGATTAATTATGAGATTATCTCCTGGGTGGAAATATTCATATGTACAGGTTTGCATATGAATTTATTTTGTGAAAATCTAATTTTAATTTAATGGATTAAATTAATTAGTCAAACCAATTTTAATTTAAATGTAAATAATATGTTACTTGGTATAATATATTAAATACATGGGTAAATTAAAGTTGGGCTTGGAATTAATTTAAACTAGACTAATTAAAATAGATTTGGGCCTGAAATGAAAGGAAGAAAGCCCACACAAAGGAGGAGCCAATTGGGCCGAAATTCTCCTTGAGAATTTCGACCACCTAGGGTTAAAATAACCCTAGGATTTCGGCCTAGGGTTTACAAGCAACTGTGGCCGAAATCTCCCCTCCCTTTCTCTCCAAAGTTTCGTGTTTTCCGACGCTAGCACGGGTGGTGTTTATTAGGCGTTTATGTACGTGAACGAGGAGGAATTCTAGCTTGATTCCTGCAGTCTGCATCCATCTTTATTATAGATAATCCAAGTAAGAGATTTATCTCTTGTGATTAAATTTTTGTTTTTCCAATTTCCATCTTAATTACTCCTGGGCACAGATTTGAGGAAATCATCGCGTTCTTCCTCTTCAATTGGGTGATTTCCGGTGACAAATCCCAATAGGTGGACACTTTCATCCGGGCCACGGAATCAGCATATGATGGGACTCCTGGGCCCATAACTATTGAACGAGGTCAGCTCCCGGGGTTTGAGATTTTTATTGATGTCGTTGATTTCAGCAAGTATGGAACTGAACCTGTTGTGAACATGCTGCGAGCTGGAGCTGGAAATGAAGACAAGAAAACTCTGAGGTAGAAAGCTGTGGACCAAGTCAAAATTGAATTTAGGGTTATAGGAGAAACCTTTAAGAAGATTGACCTGGTAAGAAGTGAAATGGAAGTGGCCATGGGGGCCATCACAAGAGCATTTTCCACTTTGATGAAACCAAACAAGGGTTCAAAAAAGAAGGTGCCACCTGCTGAGAAGACATATAAAGAGCTAGTGGAGGAAGCTATGAAGGAACTCACCAAGCTGGTCATGAGGGGTAAGGCTAAGACACCAGAGGAAGAGCTGACTGAGAAGCAGAAGGAAGACCTAGAAGGAGACCTGGGCTACCTATTTGAAGAATTTGATTGTGCTGCTGTTGACGAAGACCCTCCGCATATGGAGGATGGAAACTTTTTAAATGTATCAGCTTTTTCTATTTTTGATGTGAACAATTCTTCCTACAAGGCACACAATGCAATAAAATCTAATTTTGCTTACTTTTGTGATGTTTTTCCGGATGGAACTATGCATATATACAAACATTCATTTAATGTCTTTAGCATACATTATGCATCATTGAATGAAATGAATCTAGGGACAGATGATGAACCAAAGATGGTATCCATCTCGAAAGACCTCACGCCTGACGAGAGGAAGAACTAGTAAAAATTTTGCAAAAACATGTCAAAGCCTTTGCCTGGTCCTACGACGACATGCCTAGGGTTGACAGGGAAATTGCAGAGCATAGAATCCTGACAGATCTAAAGATGAAACCTGTTAAGCAGAAACTCAGACGACTTTGACCAGAACGGGCTGAAAAGGTTAAGGAAGAAGTAGCCAAATAGATAAAGGCCAAGTTCTTAGAAGTAGTAGATTACCCGGAATGGTTGGCCAACATCGTGCCGGTTGCGAAGAAAGATGGCCGGGTTAAGGTCTGTGTAGATTACCGAGATCTGAATAAGGCATCTCCCAAAGACGACTTTCCGCTCCTGCATATCGATGTCTTGATTGACAGTGCCACCAGGGCAGCTATGTATTCCTTCATGGATAGGTTCTCGGGGTATAATCAGATCCTAATGAATGTAATTGACAAAGTGAAAATGGCCTTCAACACAGAGTGGGGGGTTTACTGCTACAGGGTCATGCCTTTCGGGTTGAAGAATGCCGGGGCGACTTATCAATGAGCTGTTACTACACTTCTACACGACATGATCCGTAAGGAGGTCGAGGTTTATGTGGACGATATGTTAGTCAAATCTTTGACCTGGGAGGAGCACCCAGCCATCCTGGATAGATTTCTAACCAGAATCGAGAAATACAATCTTCGCCTCAATCCTAAAAAGTGTGTATTCAGGGTGACCTCAGGGAAGCTACTTGGTCATGTAGTCAGCCAGAAAGGAATCGAGATGGATCCAGACAAGATCAAGGCCATCAGGGATATGCCAGCACCATAGTCAGAAAAAGAAGTAAGGTTGTTTTTGGGTTCACCATAGTCAGAAAAAGAAGTAAGGTTGTTTTTGGGTTCACTACAGTATGTCAGTCAGTTTATTGCAAGATTGACGATAGTTTGTGAGCCAATTTTCAGACTTCTGAAGAAGAACCAGCCAGTAGAGTGGAATGAATAGTGTCAGATAGCCTTCGATAGAATTAAAACTTATTTGATGAACCCTCCAGTTCTGGAACCACCGATACCAGACAAGCCTTTGATTCTATACTTGACCATTGAAGAGACTTATGTGGGAGCCATGTTGGTACAAGAGCAAGAGGATGGACATGAACATGCGATCTATTACTTGAGCAAGAAGCTATTGGTGTATGAGACTAGATATACGATAGTAGAAAAGACCTGTACGGCTATGGTATGGTTGACGAAGAAGTTAAGGCACTAGTTCCAATCATATAAGGTTCAGGTGGTAGCCAAGGTGGATCCCATGAAATATTTATGTCAACCTCCAGTGTTAGCGGGGAAGTTATCAAGGTGGTTGCTTTTGTTGTCGGAGTTCGATATAGAATATGTGACAAGGAAGACAATCAAGGGAAGAGATGTAGCGGAGTTTCTAGCCAATCAGCCAATAGATTCAGACTACGTGGAGAGCTTAGAATTCCCCGATGAACAATTGGCAGTGGTAGAAGAGGGGTTAAACAGATGGGTAATGTACTTCAATGGAGCGGTGAACAAACACAGCGTAGGCTTGAGGGTAATTATTGCTACACCAGAAGGAGAAATCATTCCTCTGGCAAGACGGCTTGACTTTCAAGTGACCAATAATGGGGCAGAATATGAAGCATGTCTCTTTGGTATTAATGCTCTGATCACATTGGGGGCAAACGAGGCGTTAGTTATTGGGGATTCAGCTTTGGTGATTCGGTAGGTTACCAGAGACTGGGAAATAAAAGAAGAATCACTATGGCCTTATCTCGAGATTGATTGAGAAAGGGCAAAGGTATGTAGCCAGTGTGAATTCCAACATGTGCCAAGAGAGGAGAATCAGATGGCAGATTCTTTGGCTACACTATCATCAATGTGGGAAGGTCCCCGAAAACAGCCAATACAGCCAGTCATCATGGAAGTCACGCAAATCCATGCTATTCATCAGTTAACGCGGTCGCAACAATTGGGGCACAACCTTGGTATTATGATATTCAACAGTTCATCCAGAATGGTCAGTACCCCGAAGATGCTAATGAGTCTGACAAGGTTTCCCTTCAAAGATTGGTAACATGGTTTCGGATATTTAAGAATCAACTTTTCAAAAGAACAGCTAACGGAGTTCTTCTGAAGTGTCTAACGGAGGAAGAGGCAGTTGTGGTTATGAAAAAGATACACTCTGATACGTGTGGCCCGCATATGAATGGGCTGGCCCTGGCAAAGAAAATACTGAGACAAGGCTACTTTTGGCTCACTCTGTAAGCCGACTGTATTGAGGAAGTTAAAAATGCCATGAATGTCAGGTGTACAGGGACCTCAATCATCTCCCCCCGCTTGAGCTTCAAGTATCTTCGACTCCGTGGCCATTTGCAGCATGGGGCATAGATAAAATTGGAGAGATAAGGCCACCTGCCTTAAATAGACATCGATTCATCGTTATGGCTGTGGATTACTTCTCTAAGTGGGTCGAAGCGGAATCATTTGCAAATATCAGTGCTAAGAAGATGGCCAAGTTCATAGAAAAGAACATCTTTGTAAGATATGGGATCCCTCATCATGTCATGACTGATAATGGGGTACAGTTCCAAGGGATGACGGCACAGTTGTTCCAAGAGAAAGGAGTTGAGCACCATAAGTCATCCCTCTATCACCCACAAGCTAATGGGGTGGTGGAAGTGGCCAATAAATCCATTAAGAAGATTCTATCAAAGATGGTAGTGACCTACAGAGATTGGGCCGACATGTTACCATTGGCCTTGTAGGGATATCGGACAAGCATTAGAACCCCTACCGGAGAAACTCCATATTCATTGGTTTACGGGATGGAAGCAGTATTGCCAGTAGAGATGGAAGTTAGATCATTAAGGGTGGTTATGGAGGCCCAGTTGCCAGAATCTGATTGGCTCCAATCGAGACATGAACAGCTAGAATTGATTAATGAAAAGCATCTTCAGGCCTTAAACCGGTTACAAATGTATCAACAGCGAATGGCTAGGATGTACAACAACAAGGTTCGTCATCAAAAGTGTCCGTTCAGGGCAGGGGATTTGGTACTCAAACAGATGAAACAGACCAACATGGATGTATGGGGGAAGTTCAAACCGAACTGGGAAGGTCCGTATGTAATCAAGAGGGTACTTCGAAGGGTGCTGCAAAGATTATGGACATGGACGAGAATGAATTTGTCAACCCCATCAACCAGGATAAGCTGAAACACTACTACGTGTAAAAAAAAAAGGTCCGGTGGGTTAAAAACCCAAAAGGCGATCCATGCAAAAGTTAGAACAGTCCGATAGGTCGAAAGCTGAAAAGGTGATCCATGCAAAAGTTAGGATAGAGAGGTGAGGACTATCAGCTAGAAAATCTGCAAAGATCATTTGGTGGCAAACGTGGGTTCAGTCGAGATGTATACCATTAATGATTCTGTCCATAGTTTCATTTCATCATTTGATGTACATTGTGCTAAAAACATTGCTTATGAATGAATGAATGAATGTTTAATTCCATTCGTTTAAATGCCCCGAGTTTAATTGCAATTCAGATTATTTTATGCATATCTGGCTTTACATATTTTATGCATATCACATCCACAGATTGAATATACAAAAAAAAGGGAGTCCGATAGATTGAAAACCCAAAAGGGCAGTCTATGCAAAAATTAGGACATAAAATAAAGTCTGTTGAATTGAAATCCCAAAAAAAAGGGGCAATTCAGGCAAAAATACCCCAAAAGGGCGACCTATGCAAAAGTTAGGACCAAAAAAAAAAAAACAAACAAAAAAAATGGAAAAGCAAAGAGATGCATGTTCAAAAACTCAAATTCATGGCTAAAAAGGTGCAAATGTTATGTAAATATCAAGTACATCAAATAAACCACTGAGTCAGACCTATGCAAGGGCTGAAATGTGCAAAGAAACAACCCACAGATGGGTCAATACATCAAAAGCAAGGAACGGAGAAATAAGCTTAAGAGGAATCAAAGACTGCATCGTCGTCTCCATCCCCGTCATCTTCTGCCTCATCATCCTAAACCTCGCTCATGTCCTTATCCGCATCTTCTCCCTAGGCATCCCAATTGTCTACTTGATCTGTGAAGGTCTGATTCATGACCTCCAACTCGGTGACCCAACGCCGCAACTGATCATTTTTGGCCCTCAAACGAGCGGACTCGTGATGCTCCATCCCGATCGTCGTCTACATCTAACGAAGCATGAGTAACATCACAATTACATGCATATGCATCCATACATACATGCATACATCCAGACATAAGCATAAAATCAAGTACAGGTACTGATGCAGGTACTTACAATCAAAGCGGCATTGTCCCAAAAAGAGAGCACCCTCAACGCATAAATGGCCTAGCCCATGTACATACCCGGCATCACTGGAATCTGCAATGATCGCAATTCAAGGGGATCAGCTAATGACAGATAATCAGGAAAAGGGGCAAGAATAGATAACGGCGGAAACACTCACATGCATGGTGTCAAGAGGAATGGCCGAGGGAAAATTATGGTCCTGGATATGGACATCGGCCCAATAAGATTGCCGAGAATCGTCAAATAGCTGAATGGAATCTTCAATCGGGAACTCAAGCCGACCATGTACATACTCGACCTCAGGAGCCTGAGGAGCCTGAGGTTGGGGAATAGGGATGTCTTCCACTCCAACGGTAGAACCCACTCCAGCGGTGGGAGAAGCAACGATACCAGACCTCCTACCTCTTCCTCTAGCAGACAGGGACGGATGTGCGCGCCCACCTCGCGAAGATGGCTGGAATCAGTTAAAAAAATAAAAATAAAATAATAATAAATAAATAAATAAAAACAAATAAATAAATAAATTTACCCCAGCATTAGCATCAACAGATGGCGGAAGCAGATGAACAGCGATAAAATGACTATAATCGCCATCCACATTGCCAGCCTTATATCTAGCGCCATAAAGGTCTGGGTGCAACTCCAGGGACAGAAGATTAGGCCAGAATAATCCCACCGGTAAGGCGGCTGGAATACTACGTGCCCCAACACCGGAGCACCAGTTGTGAGTCCTTTCGCCAAGGAACCACTCCTGACCATATGGGCACTACATCACAAAGCGCCTACTCGATAGCTCCTGTGCATTACGAAGCAACTGGGGCAGATCATCGCCCTCCCGTATCCAAGGAGCCTTGGCGATCTAGAACCAGAAAGTCAGAGCATCGTTAAAAAAAAAAGAGCGCATACCCCTTCAAACGTCATCTCCCTCAAGGCCTGGCGACACTCAGCCTCATTCTTCTCGACCTCACTCCAGACGAACCCCATGTACCGTCTGAGATGGGGGAATTCATCCGGATCAAACCCATCAGGAATCTACACTACTGGGGTGGAACGAAACGGTACTCGTAGATCCAGATCTGCAAAAGGGAAATGAAAACCAGAGTAAAAAAAAAGAAGGGGTCTGAGATACTCACATGCAGCAGAATCCAGAAAGCCTTTAACTCCTTATGAGAGCCTTGGGCACAGAGATCTAGGGCATAGTAAAGCTAAGCCAAGGCTGCCCGAGCCGAATTAAGAGTCCTCACATACTCCAGGTCAATCAAGGAGGGCAACACAGCTAGATTCAGACTGCTCCAGCCCGTGGGAAAAAGGGTGGTGGAAAGAGCATGCAACAGAAAGGCTCTAGCATACTTCCTCTCATCGGTCGCCCTGAAACCAACCCCCTCTGGGAGCGCACGCTGTCGCCCGAGCTAGTAGTCCTGGAGACTTCTACACTAAATCCGGCTATCTGGGAAGTCGATCCTAATAAGCAACGATACTAACTCTTGGCAATAGCCTCCATGTGCCAAGAATTGATTAAAGTGTATCGTTTTTTCGGAGAAAAGAAGACCGGTAATGGCAACGATGTCCTCCGGAGTCACCGTGTACTCTCCTATGGGGAAATGGAATGTGTGGGTGGAATCCATCGACCTCTCCAGGAGTGCAGCTAGAAGTCCTCAGCTCGTGCGAGGAGTAGTGATGGACATACTACGAACCAGCCGATGCAAACTAGTGGAGTTCACAATCTCTTTCACTCCTTGGGGGAGTCATCTATACCACTACAAGGCCTCTGTGATGGATCTGCAACCGCAAAATCAATAACCAAGCAGTTTATGAGCTTTTCAGAATGCATATATATGATAACAATCGAAGAAACACCATCGAAATCACGAAAATTTGGGCGGCCTTGAATCTGTGGGCTATAGCCGCCCGGCCAGGAGGTCACAGTCGCGCGGCTGTAACCCTTATGATCATAGCCATACGGTTGTGATCATCTCTGGGGCGGTTGTAGCTACAACGGCGAACCCCAATTTTTTTTCGTTTTTCGATTAAATCTTGTCCTAACTCAAGCCAAATCAACAAATAAACATCCTAGGGGCATATCCTACTCAAATCAAGCATCAATTTCACCTATTTTCTCTAGTTTTGCATAAATTTCAAACTTGGAAAAAGTAGGGAAATTTCAGAAAACTAACCGAATTCGTGTAAGCATGGTTCGAAATTTGGAGTTGGATGGGCACTGGGGCGTCGATCTTCACCCCACAATACTCATCATCCTCTTCTAGTCCATAGATACACTCCGTGGTTTCAAATGCTAGAGTAAAGTTTCCCTTCGGAATGCAAAACCACGTTTGAAAAGACAGGTTGAGTGGCAGGAACGGGCCGGAGGACTCTACCCATCTTTAGCCTTATCATTTTGGGTTTGGGTGAAGAAAATCACCAAGAGAAGGAAGAATTTTGGGTTTGGAGGAATGGCTGTGTTTTCATTTCAATGGCTTTTAAAAGCCATCTGAAACCCATTACTACAGCCAAATGGCTATAGTTTAAAACCACTACAGCCGCTCGGTTGTAGCTTGTTTATTTGCAAAATGCTTCTCTTTTTGTTTTTCAAAACATATTCTATGCTAATTTGATCCCAAGAAAGATAGTTTTCATGTTTGCAGGTGTCAAGGGGCAAGGTATTTGACGCGTATTCATTCTTGATCGAAGGGCCAAAAATTTTTGTTTCCAAAATTATCGATCAAGGAATGAATACACACCCAAAACAACTGCAAAGCTTTAAGAAAAATGATCAAATTTCTCAAATCACCAAATCATTCTTTCCCCGGATACTCTAATTTCGTGGGAAACACAATTACTCTTCCCTTCAGTCACACAGGCACCACTAGAAGTGAAATGACGAAAATACACTCCTGTTAGAAACTGAACTACCGGATGGCCAAAATAACTTCCCTTTGGGGACACTAGCTATACGGAGGACAAAATCACTAAAATATTTCCTCCCCTAGTGACACAAGCTCCACTAGAGGCGAAAAGACAAAAATACCCCCTTTGTTAGTCACTAAACAACCAAATGACCAAAACACCATTTTCATCAAAAAGGGAAACCAAACTGCCAAAACTCATTTCTGTTGGGATTCGTCATTGGAAAAATAACGTGGTGCAGCGGAAAATACACCGTTTAAAATTTCCTAGAATCCACCTATCGTGTCCAATTACCATTGATTAGAATAAAACCAAATTTTAATCAAGAGAGATTAACTCACCGGATTCGTCTCTTCTAGATACTGCTGCAGAATCGTTTCTTAAAACTGCGATCTCCAAAGTCCGGTGCACAACCAACTATTAAGCGGGAACGGTGCTAGCCGAGGACGCAAAGGAATGGAGGATTAATGCTGGGATTTTTGGCTATTTAGGGTTGCTCTTGGTGGCTGAAATTTCCAGCAATTAATTAGGAATGAATTAGGGTTTTATTCCTTAAGTGTGCCCTTATATAGACACCCTGTCTAATTGGATTTTAATTAGGTTAATTAAACCCAAGCCCACTAGGATTATAATTTCATAAATAAACTTTAATTAAAAAGTATATACTATGTAATTTAATTCCATTTGGTTAAATTTAATTACCCCTCAATAAAATTAAATCACACTTAAGTAAATACAATAGATGTATTTACTTTTCTTACTTAGGAAAATTATTTAATTAATTGTTTACTTTTGTAATTCAATTAATTGATGAATTAATTAATTACATTATCTAAACTTAGTAATTAAATTAAATTCAACCCAATATTAATTAATTACCTTGACACCGAATGTCAATTAATTAATTAACACATTCCTTCCAATGTACATTACATGTACAATTTCTATAAGTTCCGGCTCAGTTGATCTATGTGCACGATCCTATGGGTCTGTCTTTATGTTGGTAGTAGGCCCAAGGCCTACAGACTCTAAATGGGTTCTAGCAAACCATTACAGCCCCCAATTAAGACAGAGATGTAGTAGTCTTTAGAAGACACTCACCCGGCAGTAATCTCATAGTGTCCTTTGCCTAACGATATTGATATGAGTAAACAAGAGGCATGGTGTCCGTCATCCTCTTCTGTTGTTTATTATATTTCTTGATCTTGAGTTGACTGATTAATCAAATAAGCAACCAACTTATTTAGGTATGGCCATACACTTATCAGTCCCACTCATCAAGTGGCCAATGATATTATCTCGCTGTTACCTGAGTGGCAATTCCATCACTTCATCATCAATATCAACATGTTCACCGGTCCACCCAATCATACCCATATTTAGCATCCTTTTACAAACCTGTTAGGCATATGTCAAAGTGAACCAGATTCCATATTGATATTATAATGAAATCTGGTCTGAGGACAAAAGAGACCTACTCAAGAAAGACCTCTAACGCGACAACCATGTGGCTTTCTGGTGCGGATCGATCCAGTCCCATGTCAACGACATGTACCTATATTCATGACTGACTATATAAGTACTATGGCTAGTTAAGAACTACCATACAGTCATCGAATAAACAAGTCTATGGTTCTATTCGTTTCCACGATTAGAACAGACCTGGGATAGGTTTTATGATTATCAATCAATGGATACTCTACTCATATTATAGCACAAGATATAAATGAAATAGATTAATTGCCTTTATTAATGTGACACAAATAATGTATTCATACATGACTCTTAATCTATAATACAAAATACAAGAATCCAATGCCCTAAGAACTAGGGCACACCAACAATTTCTTTTCACGACGTAGGCCCCATGAGAAATCAAATGACCGAAGTACCCTTCCTTCAAAGGGTGCGACCAAAACATCCTTTCCTTTCATGATTTAGCATTACCTAAATCATGTAAGGTGTTCCCCGAGCACCGAACCTTTGTCCGTGTCCCCGGTTACACGCGACTTTTATGTAACATCATTTCATATCAGGTGCCTCAAAAGCATCAGTACTCTGTCCATGGGATGATCCCAATGTGACCATTTCATTTCATGTCATCGACCCACAAAATGTCGAAACTCTGCCTGTGTGTCGGCACACAAGCGGCCATTTCACAACAATTCATTAGGGGCCCCAAAGGTACCGAACCTTTATCTGTGTGGTGGCTCCCATGAGACATTCTTGCATTATTTTTGCATGACATCGGGCACTCTTGGGATATCACAATAAAGGACATCAGATGCATGAAGTTCATTATCATTTCCATTTTCATCCACGAAGCAGCATCCAAGCATCATTCTTCATGACATCACGTCATTCATTTACCCCCCTAACTCTCCACCTGTAATGTAGGACCATACATAAGTGAGACTAGAAAAGACCAAAGCTCCATAAAGACACTTCATAGAGTAAGCTGTATCAACCAAGGATAAGGTCTTAGACTTTGAGGACTATTGGGGAACGGAGAACAATAGAAACTGATAGTGAGTCTGATTCCGAAGAGGAAGTACAAATGGCCAATCAAACACCAAGTCTTGCTGATGCCCTGAAGCATTTTCTGAGATCCCAAGATTTTTGTGACATGCTAAAAGAAGAGATGCGTGTTGTCATAAGAGAAAGTGGGGAAATCAGAACCAGTAGGCCTGGAAGGGAAAAGGTGGATGAGTCTTCTCAGTTTGGTGCTGA
Organism: Euphorbia tirucalli; assembly: GCA_039660915.1. Classification (NCBI taxonomy): domain Eukaryota; kingdom Viridiplantae; phylum Streptophyta; class Magnoliopsida; order Malpighiales; family Euphorbiaceae; genus Euphorbia; species Euphorbia tirucalli. Next base: position 49,662,170 of record CM077637.1, on the reverse strand, counting down.
TGTCTCAGTTAGTGTAGAAAAGCGACAAGAGATTGAGGTAGCCATGGAAAAGAAAATGAAGGCAAAGTACTCGGAGTTGGATGAAGTAGTCGCCGAGCTAAAGAAAGGGGCCAACATCAGTTTGGGCTCTAAAAGAGGAGTGAATATAGATGCAATGATCAACAAGGGCATTGAGACCTTCCCCATTGGGTTTCAAGTGCCGAAAGTTCCTTCTTACAAGGGGATTGATTCACCGGAGGCCCACGTGAACCTTTATGCATAGGTCATGCTAACTACGGGTGCTACCAAGCAGAAGCTAATCAACTTCTTCCCGACCACACTCGAGGGGGGTGCACTGAGCTGGTATAACTCTCTGTCAGAAGATGTGTAGTCAGACTGGGAGGCCTTGTCAGTGGCTTTCATCTTACAGCTTCAACACTAAGATCCAGGTGATGCTGTATGACCTGGAAAGGTTTAAGCAAAAGCAGAATGAGTCCTTCGATGCATACTACTAAAGTCGGATGAATAAGATGATTCTGCTGAAAAACCACCTCGATGAGGATGAATTGATTCAGAAGTTGATTGACAGTAGTAGGGACATCTTCAGGAACCACATAAAATTCTACTCCTTTAGTGAGCTCAGTGAAGTGTATAGCATGGCTATGAAAATAGAGAGAGACGAAGAGGAAAAAGGCAGCAAGCTATAAGGGTAACAGAGGCTCCGGGTATCAATCAACTACTATAGCTGGGTCAAGCAGTGGGTCAAGTTCTGGTTCTGTAGGCAAGAGTGGCCAGTTTTCAGAAAATAAGCAAGCAAGGGTTACCGTTGTGTCCCAACAGTGGGGAAACCAAATCAGAAATCCTGAAGGCTAGGGCATATCTCCGTGGGCTTTCTCCCTGGATAAGATCTTTACCAAGTGTAGGAATGGCAGTCTGTTAAGCTCCCTCAAGCCTTTTAAGAAGCCAGCATAGGAAGATAAGCATAATTTCTACACCTATCATGTCACGTAGGACATAGAACCAATAACTGTTATAAGCTAAGGGATGCCATCCAAAGGCTGATCGACGAGGGGAAGTTAGAGGAGCCTGCCAAACCCAATACGAAGACTAATCCACTGCCAACATTTCAAAGGTAGGTCAATATGGTGCAGTCGGGGCTACCAGAAAACTTCATTTTTGCCCAAGTCCTGCAAGCAAACCCCACTGTGCAGTCTGTGGTGGCCAATGAAGCTGGGGCAAGGTCAGCTTATGGAGAGTTCATAGAGCAAAAAGAAGTAAAGCCTGTGAGTCTGGATGATCTGGATTTGGAAGATGAATACGAAGAATATGGCTGTAATGAGGTAGTTAAGCTGTCAGTTGTTGAGATGCCGAGTGTTCCTGAAGTACAAAATGTGACTAGGAGTGGCAGGGTTTACTAGCCAATGATCCAACAGAATGGAAAGGCTCCAGTGACCGGGTCAGGTGGTATGTCAGCACTGAGGGAAATGGAAAAGGAAGACCTGGTCATCTCATAGCTGAAAAAGACTCCAGCACAGGCTAGTCTGTGGCACTTATTGCTGACCTCTAAGGAACACAGGGCAGCACTAGTTAAAAAGCTGTCTGAAATTGATATTTCTCCACTTGCATCTCTGGAGGCCATGTGTTGCATGCTAGACAAGATTCATGTAGGGTCCCCTGACATCATGTTTTCAGAAAAAGACTTACCACAAGGGGGAAGGGCTCACAACAATGCCCTTTATGTCAAAGTTAATCTCCTGGACTGGGTTATGCCATGTGTGATGGTAGACGATGGATCTGCCCTGAATATATGCCCATTAAAGATGTTGGCATTCGTGGGTCTGAGTGAAGATAGTTTGAAAAAGTCCTCCACTATGATCAGGGCTTATGATGATTTCAAAAGGGTTATGATTGGGACTTTTGAAGCTGAAGTGGAAGTGGGACTGATCAAGTCAACGGTCACCTTTACTGTGATTGACATTCCAGTCACCTTCTCTTTGTTGTTGGGGAGGCCATGGTTCCACCCATTGGGGGGTGTCCCTTCGACCTTGCACCAAAAGATCAAGTTTTCAATAGGTGGTGAAGTTGTGACAGTTGAGGCAGATTCACAGTCTGTGATTGCTGCTGTTAGCGAGGAGACCATACCATTCGACGGATTCCAAGTCGCCATGGTTAGTGAGGAGGAAACTACAGATGCGGCAATGGTTATCTACGAGAACTATATGCCAGAATGGTTGTTCAAATACCTTAGCAGGCATGATTTTGTTCTAGGCATGGGACTTTAGGCCAATCTACAAGGGGTGCCCGAATTTAGCATCGACCCCGAGAAGCAGAGGCAGTATGGCTTAGGATACACGGATGAAGCATATGAGAAGAAAGACCTAAGGAAAGGAAAGAATGACAAGCCTATGATGAAGCCATTCATCAAAGCTGGAGAACTATTATACAAGGGGCAAGCTGAGCCGGTGAAGATTGGGAATATTGAATACCCAGGCTTCGAAGTATTGTCTGATGTTGTGGACTTTGAAAAGAGCTAAGAGGAGCCAGTTGCCCTGGCGGTAGTGGATGAGCCAGTTGTTAAGCCTGTTGTCCCCCAGGAGAAACCATCTGAGATAATAGCGGAAGCAGCAACAGTGGCCAAGGGGAAAGCTGAAGAGAAAGTCTATGATGAATATGTGAAAGCAATTTCGGAAGTACTGGCTGCCGCCTTAGGCAAGGCATTTGAAAAGTCTGAGGAAGGGTCCACTGAGGAGCTGATAACCAAGGAAAGCTTGGATTCTGTGGTTGCCAAGATAGCAAGTATCATGATTAAAGCTAAAGCGTAGGTGGCTGAGATTAAGGAGATTGTTCTTCCCGTTGAACAGGAATCTGAAATTGCTGCTGACCTAGATGACATCCTGAAGCTGAGCAAGAATGGCGAAGAAGTTCAAGGCCTTCCGCCTGTGGAAGATGAAAATGATTTCGTTGTATCTATCTCTTCTCTTTTTGATGTGAACGATGTACTTTTTAACAAGTTTAATGTAATGAAATCCCAGTTCGCTTACTTGTACGATGTTTATCTTGATAATTCTGTGCATGCATTAGAATCACCATCAAGCATATTGAGCATTCATGACACTGCATTGCATGAAATTAACATAAGTACAGATGCAAACCCCAAAATGGTATTCATTTCACACGAACTAAAGTCTGAAGAAGAAAGAGAATTGATAAGAATACTACAAAAACATGTTAAGGCTTTTGCTTGGTCATACGAGGACATGCCAGGGGTTGACACAGAAATAGCAGTTCACAAGATTCCGACAGATCCCAGATTCAGACCAGTAAAGCAGAAATTGAGATGGCTAAGACCAGAATGATCTGTATTAGTAAAGGAAGAAGTGGCTAAGCAGATTGAAGCTAACTTCCTTAAGGTGGTGGAACACACGGAATGGTTAGCCAACATTGTGCCAGTGCCTAAGAAAGATGGTAAGGTCAGAGTGTGTGTCGACTACAGGGACTTGAACAAGGCCTGCCTGAAAGATAATTTCCCCTTGCCTTACATTGATGTTTTCATCGACAGCGTAGCCAAAGCAGTAATGTATTCCTTCATGGATGGATTTTCAGGATATAACCAAATCCTGATAGATGTAATTGATAAGGTGAAGACATCCTTCATTACAGAGTGAGGCACCTTCTGCTACAGAGTAATGCCTTTTGGGTTGAAAATGCTAGGGCCACTTACCAGAGGGTTGTCACAACATTGCTTCATGACATGATTCAGAAAGAAGTGGAAGTGTATGTCGATGATATGCTTGTTAAATCAATGACCCAGGAGGAGCACCCTACTATCCTGGATAGATTTCTTACACGTATTTGGGAATACAACTTGCATCTTAATCCCAAGAAGTGCATATTTGGGGTTACATCGGGAATACTGCTAGCTCATGTGGTTAGTCAAAGGGGAATAGAAATGGATCCAGACAAAATGAAAGCCATTTGAGACATGCCAGCCCCTAAAACGAAAAAGGAGGTCCGGTCATTCTTGGGTTCCTGACAGTATGTCATCTGTTTCATAGCACAGTTAACTTCAGTGTGTGGGCCAATTTTCAAGCTGTTAAGGATAGATCAACCGATTGTATGGGATGACAGATGTCAGTTGGCTTTCGACAAGATCAAAGCTTACCTGGTAAATCCACCAGTTTTCAGCCCACCAACTTCAGGAAAGCCTCTGATTCTATACTTAGCCATCGAAGATGCCTCTATAGGGGCAATGTTGGCATAAGAGCAGGATGGAAGGAAGGAGTACCCCATCTACTATCTCAGCAAGAAGCTGCTAGAATATGAAACCAAGTACACAGTGTTAGAGAAGACGTGTGTAGCAATGATCTGGCTGACTAAGAAGCTGGGCCACTACTTTCAGTCATACAAGTTACAAGCCGTGGCTAAAGTGGATCCATTGAAATACTTGTACGAGGCACCGGTGTTGGTTGGAAAATTATCTAGGTGGCTACTACTCCTGTCACAATTCGACATTGAGTACATTACTAGGAAAACCATCAAAGGGTGAGCTGTGGCAGAATTCCTAGCGAATCAGCCACTAGAATCGGATCGTGTGGAGAATCTGGAGTTCCCCGAGGAACAATTGGCTGTAGTAGAAGTGAGGAGATGGGTTATGTGCTTCGTGGTGCCATAAACAGAAGGGGTGCTGGAATTAGGGTAACCATATCAACGCCAGATGGTGAGATTATTCCACTATCAAAGAGGTTGGACTTTCCCATAACTAACAATGGAGCAGAGTATGAAGCATGTTTATTTGGGATGGAAGCCTTCCTGACACTAGGGGTAGACAATGTCCTGATTGTTGGGGACTCACTTTTGGTGATCAGGCAGGCACAAGGTGAATGGGATCTGAGAGAGGAAGCCTTACGACCCGACATAGAGTTGCTGCAGTACAGAAGTGGGTTGTTCAGCCGGTGTGAGTTCAGACATGTGCCCCGGGAAGAGAATAAAATGGTAGATGCACTAGCTACATTGTCCTCTATGTGGGAAGATCTAGAGAAGACACAGATACAACCACTGGTTATAGCAATTTCCAGGCAACCTTGCTTTGATATGCACGAGGTGATGGAGTTAACAGCTAAAGAAAAGCCATGGTTCTTTGACATTTATCAGTATGTGAAAGAGGGAAAGTACCCAGAAGGGGCTAGTACCACTAATAGAGTTTCATTAAGAAGATTGGCTAGCCGGTTCAGAATCTTTGATGATAAGCTATACAACAAGTAAATGCAGGGTCCTGCGAGCCACATATGAATGGATCGCTATGGCTAGAAACATAATGAGACAGGGATTCTTCTAGATGACAATGCAGACCGATTGTCTGAAAGAGGTAAGAAGATGTCACGAGTACCAAATCTATGCTGATATCAGTCAACTACGACCACTTGAACTACAAAACCTAACATCTCCTTGGCCATTCTCGACGTGGGGGATTGACATGATTGGAGAAATCTATCCTGCAGCTTATAATGGGCACAGATTCATAGTGGTTGCAGTCGATTACTTCTCAAAATGGGTAGAAGCAGAATCCTTTTCCAATGTGACAGCTAATCAGATGGTTAAGTTCATTCAGACGAACATCCTCTCTCGATATGGAATCCCTCACCATGTAGTGATTGATAATGGAGTGCAGATTCAAGGGGCAACAGCCAAGCTACTCTTGGAACATGGCATTGAACATCATAGGTCTTCTCCATATAGACCACAGGCTAATGGTGCAGTGAAGGCAGCTAACGAGTCAATTAAGAAGATCTTGTTAAAAATGGTAACCACCTACAGGGACTGGGCCGATAAGTTGCCATATGCTATTTGGGGTTATAGAACCAGTGTCAGAACACCAACTGGCGAGACTCCCTACGCCTTGGTCTATGAAATGGAAGCAGTGTTACCAGTGGAAATGGAACTCAAGTCACTCAGAATAGCCTTGGAAGCTCAATTGCTAGAAACAGAGTGGGTCCAAGCCAGATACGAGCAGCTGTCAGCATTAGATGAAAAGCGGTTGAAAGCACGGGACCACTTGCAAATGTATCAACGCAGAATGGCTAAGGCCTATAATTGGAATGTAAAGTACCCTAGGCGGCAGCTGAAAGTTAAGGACCTGGTTCTGAAATAGTTGAGGCCTACAAACATTGATGTCCGAGGAAAATTCAGGCCAAATTGGGAAGGCCCATACATAATGAACAAGGTGCTATCAAAGGGTGGTGTAAGCATCACAGACATGGATGGGAATGAATTTTCAAATCCTGTCAACCTAGATCGCCTGAAGCCTTACCATGTTTAAAACAAAAAGTCTGCTAGGTTAAAAACTCGAAAAGGGTGGCATGGGCAAAAACCAAGACGCGAGAGAAAATGATCAGTCAGAAAGTAAGGTATGGCTAGTGATGGATTCTGGTACCGTGTGAAATGTATACCATTTTGGGAACCAATCGCTTCAAATGTACTCATGCTACTTTCATAAATAAAGTGTGATGTTTTGTTTAAATATATTCGTATGGTTATATCAGAATGCATAAGCAAAGTTATCTCGCCTAAACATCCATTTAAAGAAAGCACTTTTCATTTAATTGGTTAAAAGACTCGCATTACTTTAACAATAAAATGTGGTAAATACATGTAACCTCCAATCTTTCCTTATCTTCCAAGTCTAATGCCTCATTTCTTGAGATAGCTGAGAATTTCAAAATAAAGCCAAGTTCAATGTCACAGTACTAAAAAAATAAAAAAAGAGCTCACTAAGGTGAAAACCGAAAAGGCGCCTTAGGCAAAAGTTAGAGCAGCTCGCTGAGCTGAAAGCCCACATCGGGTAGCTCAAGTAAATTCTAGAGCACTTCCATATTTACCATTCCTAGGGGCAAAAAAAATAGTAGGATCCTCTGTGCCATTCTCCAGTAGGAACCTTTCCATTATTCCCCAGCGGAACCATCATGAAGAATGTCACCACCTGCCCCCTAGTAGTCTGAAGACTTTCCCAACAACCATTGTATATCCCTAGTAGAGGTGTAAAAGTCACATCACATAAAGAATATACTCTCCAGCTAGAATCAGTAATAGGTGCAATGTACTTCCCCTAACCAGAAGCACGACACGATCTCCCCAGCAGGAACGTAGGATTACGAGGGTGAACAAATAGCGGGAAAAGGGGCTCCCAAAGTTCATTCGCATATGCATACATTGAAACATGCACATATAAGCATTCAAAACACACACGTACACATGCATACATGTATCATGACCTATCCAAAAGCAGGTATCTAAGGGCAGGACGATTGACCCTTATTTATTCTTGATCAAAGGGGCAAAAGTTTTTGTTCCAAAATCATCGATCAAGGAATAAATACACGTCGTCAGTACAACCTCGGAAATCCAGCAGCTCCGCCTCGAGTAACCTAGACCCAATATCAACCTAGATCGGCTTTATTTTAGATCCAGCAGATCCGTCTCAGGTAACCTAGACCCGGTATCGGCCCAGATCGGCTTTATTTTAGATCCTCAGCAGATCAGCCTTGGGTAACCTAGAACCAGTATCAGCCCAGATCGGCTTTATTTCAGATCCTCAGCAGAACCGCCTCGGGTAACCTAGACCCGGTATTGGCCCAGATTGGCTTTATTTCAAATCTTCAGCAGATCCGCCTCGGGTAACCTAGACCCTGTTTTGAGCCAGATCGACTTTATTTTAGATCCTCAGCAGATCCGCCTCGGGTAACTTAGACATGGTATCGGCCCATATCGGCTTTATTTCAAATCCCCAGCAGATCCTCCTCGGCTAACCTAGACCCGGTATTGGCCCAGATCGGCTTTATTTTAGATCCCCAGCAGATCCGCCTTGGGTAACCTAGACCCGGTATCTGCCCAGATCGGCTTTATTTCAGATTCCCAGCAGATCCACCTCGGGTAACCCAGACCCGGTATCGGCCCAGATCGGCTTTATTTCAGATCCTCAGCAGATCCGCCTAGGGTAACCTAGGCCTAGTATCAGCCCAGATCGGCTTTATTTCACATCTTTAGTAGATCTGCCTCGGGTAACCTAGACCCGATATCTGCCCAGATCGGCTCATTTCATCACCAACCTCGCCTCGGGTAACCTAGACCTGGTATCGACTTATTTTCAAATCATTGCAACTCAGGTATGTCTTTCTGTCCTTCCGTTTATGGCGCTTCAATTCGCATTCTCAAATTCCCTTCAGGTAACCTAAACCCGGTATCGGGTATCGAATTTGATCACGCGAGGGGTAGCTGTAAGGGCTGGGTTTTCCCATCCTCTATGATAAGAATTCTTGTATTACCTATGGAGCAGACGGATATGAATCGGACTTGAAGACAACTGGAATATCACCCAGAGTGTCTCAAACGTTCTGAAAACCAAACTATCCTCGATCCGAAACCCCCTAGAAGGTCCCCCGAGTGATTTTTAGGGTTTAAAGTGAGCATCGGATTTTCATGAATGTCGACCTGGCTCTTGCTAGAGCCATATGGCTGTAGTCTAGAGCCACTCAGCTCTAGCATAACTAGAGCCATGCGGCTCTAATGGGTTCAACCAGGTTGCTCTGCAAAGCAGAGCAGCTTGGTTGAAGACAAAGGATTTCAGCCGAAATAGCAGGGATTCAGATAGCTCATTAATTGTTGGAAGTGATTGTGAGTGAGAGGTATAAAAGAAAAAGAAAAATCAAAACAAAAAAAGGGGGGCAGACATTTTGGGTCTAGAGGAAACAGAAATGAACAAGAAAAGAGAAAAAGGGAGAAGAGAGGGCAGGAGAAACTGTGAGCAAGAGGATCCCAAAAACCAACAATCCAAGATAGAAATCAATGCCAAAAAGAACAAAAGGGACATTCTTAACCTTCACACACTTGTTTGGGATCATTTTGGATTGGTTTCGAATCGTTTTCGGCTTCACTCTCGGATTTCGGCCGGTTGAGGTTTTCGATACATTTCGACTTTTCAATCTGTTTCTTGACATTAAACAAATCAAAACAACATCAAGGTAAACTCGGAGAGGCCTTAAACCTATGCACATTGCTTTTTCTCTGTGTTTTTCTTATTTTTGCAATTTTCAGAAATCGGATTACCCGAATACAACCGTACAGCTGTGTTCTTCATGGACACAGCCGCACGGCTGTAATTGTCATGAACAGAGCCGGGTGGCTATAGTACCTAGAGCCGTACGGTGATGTTCTGTAGGGCCAGAATTCCGAAACTACCCCGATCGGTCGAAAATAGTCCGTTTTCCATTTTATGCATTCTATTGTGATCAATTTCGGCTCAAATGCATCCGTATGTTGTAAAATTTTGGTTTTCATACATACGGATATTAGGGTTTTTGGTTTTCCCCTGGTTTTATTTTCTGAATTTCAGGGTCGTCCGATCCGAACCATATCCGTAGTCCAACATTAGCGGCCCCCCGAACCCCATGAAATCTTCAGGAAACATTGAAAACGAGCAAAATGACATTTTCAAAAATGAGAAAACTGTTTTTTTTCATGTTTTGGAAGCCATAGCCGCACGGCTATAATTTAGAGCCGCACGGCTGTAGTTTCCAGAATAAGGTAGAATCGGCTAAAACGTTGTCCGCTCACACCTAGAACTCCACTAGAGTGAAGCCTAGCTATGTGCTTCTCGTTTATGTGTCCAAGTTGACAGTGCCAGAGGTATGTAGGATTAATTTCATTCTATTTAATCCTTTTAGTATTTATGTTATTAATTAAACTTTCACATTTTAAATCAAGGATATATAAGCCATTTTCAAGAAATGATGTTCCCTAAATAATATTGCCAAATTGTATAGAAATTCTACCATGTCCACTATTAAATACAAAACCAGAAATGTCCAAAAACAAAATAGAAATAATATTCCTACGCATTGCAGGTACAAAATAACGGTTTCTTAGTTCCAAAACAAGTCCACTAGGCATCTCTAAGAAATAATCTCTGATCTCCATGGCTTGAACTCGAGCACCATATCCGACTTGAAGATCTACTTCTCCAGATCCTAGTAATCTCTTATTTCTTAGACCCTGCATATTTAAACAAATGTGAGATCCACGTCCAGTGTCTAAGATCCAAGATGTAGAAATAGCCAGATTAATCTCCGTAACATAAATACCTGAAGCAGCAGTTTTCCTTCGGTTGTTCCCTTAGCTTTGGACACCAGCTCTTCCAGTGCCCCTTCTCATGACACTCGTGGTAGACATCATCAAGAGAAGCAACCCTTGCTTTAGGTTGGGCGACCACCTTTTTACCCTTAGCCTTGGCCTTTTGGGCCTTAGCCTTGGACTTAGATTTGGCCTTTCCTCTAGTAATAGGTGTATTGCCCTTGTTCACCAGCAATACTTTAGGAGTCTTCTTAAGAGACTGCTCAGCAAGCTTGAGCATGCCATGCAACTTAACAACCAATTTATCCAACCCTTGCATATGGTAGTTCATGATAAAATGGTTGTAAGACTCAGTAAGTGACTCGAGAATAATGTCTACTGCCAAGTCCTGAGGAACTGGCAAGTGTATCAATATACCCCTTCAAACTTTAGCACATGAATGCTAATAGAAGTCCTAGCAGCCATTACAGTCGTGCAAAGTGCCTTAGTTGTCAGGTAACGTTCCTGACGAGCCTGATCTTGGAACATCTTTTTAAGCTGATCCACCATCTGATAAGCATGCTTGTCCATGAACTGCTTCTGAAGATCAAAAGCCATGGTATCCAGCATGAGGCACAAGACATCTCGGTCATCCCTCACGTGCCGGTCGTACTGTTCCACCATCACTGTGGTGACGCCTCGACTTGTGGGAGGGCTAGCTAGTAAAGGAGTATTCAGTACATACTCCTTGGACTCTTGTCTAAGAACTATTTAAAAGTTCCTAGCCAAGTCCAAGAAGTTAGTCCCAGAAAGCTTCTCCTTATCGAGGAGTGACCTAAGTGAGAGTGAGTTGTTCTTTGTTCCAGCCATTTTAAATTGCTAATGTGAAATGGGATTATCTACATGGAAGAAATCATTGCTTGAGCTAGAAATAAAGGACTTTTGACAATTTCAATTAATAATCTGATTTTAATTTGTGCATTGGTGATGTTAATTGGCTGACTTGACCAAGATCCACAACTTATTAATGACTTGTTGAACTAGGGCTCGCTAATCAACCATTGATTCATTTTGTAGGATAACCTATCCAATCCTTTAGCGAAGGACTCTTGGTTTGATGGGCTTATTGACACTTTACCCATCAATGCTTAAGGCCCGCTCTGAGCTAATGCTACCCATGTTGAGTCAAACCACCATTCACATGTCAATCATACCAGGTATCTTAACCCTCGACGGCCCACCAAATACTATAATGTACCCATCTAGGGCATGGCGCACATTGTAGTATCAATAGGAGGAAGAGGTGTGAATGTGGGAAGCACTTTTAAACGACTCATTATTTTAATTTCTGGATTATAATGAAAAATGCAATAGCATACATAATTTAAAAGAATGAGATCCTATGGGCCTTTAATTACAACCTAATGAAAAACTAGATATCCTATCTAATTCTTCATGGGTCGGACTACAATCCTTCTTGGGCTCCTACCATAGGCTTGCTCCATCTGGGACTTCCTCCATACTTGATGCAATTGCAACAATTTTATTTTAAATAAAATCTATTCTAAAATTACATCAAAATAAAAGAAATGGCACACATGCCATATTTCCCAAACAAATTACAACCGATAATAATTTAGGGCCCATAGAACTCAACATCACATTTCAAACAAAGTACATGTCGTGCACATACATACCAATATGATGCATGATCATGGCATTCCAAATTATAAATATAAATATTAAGCTTAGTTACCTAGGGTGAAATTGCCAATTTCAACAAATGTGACTAAGGCCCAAAAAGGTCCAATGGATGACATCCATTAATGCAAAATTGACAATTTTGCTCCCACTTGAATTTGGGTTGTCACAAATTTAAAATTTAGCCCTTCCAATTTTAACCGGTGTCATGGTTTGTTGGGCCAATTTCACAAAGTCCATATTCAATTTAATATGCAAACAATTAAATTAAATATACATACCAACAAAATAAACAATTTAAATACAAATTAATTTAAAAAAAATTAATTTAATTTGCATTACAGGCCTGGGATAAAAAAATTACTTGCAATATCCAAAACCGGACCCAAACCTCGTGCGCGGCAGCCAGCTACCACGCAACAGCTGCTGCGTGCCGCAATAGCAGCCACAAATTGGAATCGCAAACCCGATTCCAATTTTGGCCAACAATATTTATTTATTTTTATTTATTTTTGGTCAAACCATAAAAAGACTCCAGCCAATAAAAAAATAATGAATAAAGAAAAACAATTTTAGATTGAAACCAATTGGGAAAAAATAATCAAAAACCCCAATCCAAAAATACTAGGGTTCATCAAAAACCAAAACCAATTGAATAAGAACCCTAAAATCACATTCTTGAAAGCCATTCTTTCTTCAAGAATGCTTTCAAGAACCAATTCCAATCAATCTAATGGACAAAACCTAGGCTCTGATACCACTGTTGGGATTTGTCATTGGAAAAATAACGTGGCGTAGCGGACATTACACTTGTTAAAATTTTCCTAGAATCCACCTATCGTGTCCGATTACCATTGATTGGAATAAAAACGAATTTGAATCAAGAGAGATTAACTCACTGGATTCGTCTCTTCTAAAGACTGCTATAGAATCGTTTCTTGAAACCGCGATCTCCAAAGTCCGTTGCACGACCAACTATCAAGTGGGAACCGGTGCTAGCCGAAGAAGCAGAAGGAATAGAGAATTAATTGCCGTAAATTGTGGCTGTTTGGGGGCTGAAATTTCCAGCAAATAAAATAGGGTTGGGTTGGGTTTTCTTCCTTGAGTGTGCCCTTATATAGACACCTTGTCTAATTGGGTTTTAATTAGGTTAATTAAACCCAAGCACACTAGGATTATAATTACATAAATAAACTTTAATTAAAAAGTATATACTATGTAATTTAATTCCATTCGGCTAAATTTAATTACCCCTAAATAAAATTAAATCACACTTAAGTAAATACAATACATGTATTTAATTTTCCTACTTAGGAAAATTATTTAATTAATTGTTTACTTTATGTAATTCAATTAATTGATATATTAATTAATTACATTATGTAAACTTATTAATTAAATTAAACCAACCCAATGTTAATTAATTACCTTGACACCGAATGTCAACTAATTAATTAACGCATTACTTCCAATGTACATTACATGCATAATTTTTATAAGTTCCTGCTCAGTTGATCTATGTGCACGATCCTATGGGTCTGTCTTTATGTTGGCAATAGGCCCAAGGCCTACAGACTGTAAGTGGGTTCTAGCAAACCATTACACCCCCCCATTAAGATAGAGAAGCAGCAGTCTATTGAAGACAATGACCCAGTAGTAATCTCGTAATGTCCTTTGCCAAATGATATCGATATGAATAAACAAGAGGCATGGTGTCCATCATCCTCTTCTACTGTTTATTATATTTCTTGATCCTGAGTTGACTGATTAATCAAATAAGCAATTGACTTACTAGGGTATGGCCATACACTTATCAATCTCACTCATCAAGTGGCCAGTGATATCATCTCGGTGTTACCCGAGTGGCAATTCCTTCACTTCATCATCAATATCAATATGTTCACTGGTCCACCCAATCATACCCATATTTAGCATCCTTTTACAAACCTGTTAGGCGTATGTCAAAGTGAACCGGATTCCATATTGATACAATAATAAAATCTGGTCTGAGGACAAAAGAGACCAACTCAAGAAAGACTTATGACGCAACAACCATGTGCCTTTCTTGTGCCGATCGAACGAGTCCCATGTCAACAACACCTGTATTCATGACTGACTATATAAGTACTATGGCTAGTTTAGAACTGCCATATAGTCATCGAATATACAAGTCTGTGGTTCTATTCATTCCCACTATTAGAACAGACGTCGGATAGGTTTTTTGATTATCAATCAATGGATACTCTACTAATATTGTAGCACAAGATATAAATGAAATAGATTAATTGCCTTTATTAATGTGACATAAATAATGTATTCATACAATGAGTCTTAATGTATAATACGAAATATAAGAATCCAATGCCCTAAGAACTAGGGCACACCAACAATAAGAATATCAGGTATAAGGATCCAATACAAATACTACTTGAGAACCACCTATGGCATAGGGACCATGTGTTGTTCTCAAAACAGATTGATCCACTACCATGTAACCTAACATGTACCCATGTTCTTGATTGACATTTCATGTCCAATGGTCGATAAGACACCACCATACAATCAAGACACAGGCTAGTCCTTAGTTAAAATCAGTCCCATAACTTTAATATGCTAGGGATAGTTTCATAACTCATGTTCTTTTCCTACTCAAGGTCTTACTGCCCATGGAACGTTATCGACATACTGAGTAAAACACCAATTAATGGATTCTCTATTACTATTAATTGCAAAAGAAATTAACAAAATAGATTATATCTTTTTACTTATACCAAAATATCTGATTACATTATATAGGGACTAGGGCATACACTAGCATTTTTTCCCTAGTTGTGTGGTACTATAAATACTCTTGTTAAGTAGTCAAAATGTCATGTCAATCATAACATTTCTTTTAGTCCTTAGTTTGTGATAGTTTAATTTAGTTAGTTAGTTTTGTCATCAATGTTCTCCATTGGGGAAGTTGTTCTCTCTATTGGAGAAGCTATTCTCATGCAGGGAGGATTTAGTTTTCTCATCAGTACAATCCAACAATGGCTTGTTATTAGAAGTATTTCTACTTAATTTAAGGTATTTTCAATATATGAATGTCTCTTATATACGTCCTTTGTTAAAAAAAGCTTGATCTCCTTATTATTAATTCATCAAATACAAGAACCAATTGATTTAATGAATGGAAGATGCATGTTTGACACTTATAGTTCTTTGGGAATGCCCTTATATTGTATGTTAAGGGTCCACTTAAGAATATGGTCTTTTATTGATGTGTTCTTGCCATTAAATGTATATTTTGACTCGTAATTGTTAAGGCTACTATGGTTCACTGCTCATGACATAGGATCCCTAGTACAAAAATTGTTGGCTATGGTGAAGTTAGAAAAAGATGCCCTAGTTCATTTAATACTAAAAATATAAAGATTAAGAAGAAATACAAGTCAATTCCATGCTATTGTCTGTGCTTTCTTTGCCTTCTTTAACTATTTGCACTAGATCTTACTCAAGTCTTCTCATTTACATGTTATCGCTATAGATTTGTTAGTTTTAGTAGTTATTAGTTATAAAGATCACTCTTTTTACACTATTGGAAAATCTACCCCAAACTGTTTTCATTCAAGACTACTTTTGTTGTAAGTTACGCCCATCCTCAATCCGTGTGAAATACGATATCTGAAATTACAATTTATGTTATTTGCTGACCTAGTATGCAAACTCTTAAGGCCACAACAATTTTTTAGCATCGTTGCTAGAGATTGTAGTTGTTTTGGTGCATATTTTTCGTAACATTTGTGGGTTTAATCTGTTTGTTAGTTGTGAAGCTTTTTTTTTAGTATATTCATTAGTTTTTGTGAAGACTTGGTCCTCCACTTTTATAGGTTGATCTTGAGATTGAGAGAACTTATCGAAAGAGGGGTAGTATTGCTTGAAAAGCTAAAAAGTATAGAGTTAATGAGTTAGCTAGACAAGCTATTGAACAACTTATAGGGATTGAAAAAGAACCAAAAACAAGATGGTTTATCCACCCCCAAATAGTGATGATGTCGTCAACCTTAAAAGAATTAGCCTAGACTCGAACAACCAACCCAATCTTGAAGGACTAGCATCTAGTATTGTGATTTTGATGGAGATAACATGTTTGAAATTAATGCTTCCACGATTCAATTGTTATAAGCTAATACTCAGTTTGGAGGGCTACCTGATGAAGATCCAAATGGACATATTCATTACTTTGGGAATATATGTAGTACCTTTCAGATAAACCGAGGTATTTCTGATGAAGTCATTAGGCTGAAGTTGTTTCCTTTCTCGCTTAGATAAAAAGCTAAGATACGGTTGAAGAACTTGCCACCATGATCCATTTCTACCTAGAAGCAATTTATTTAGGCTTTTCTGTCAAATTATTTCCACCTAAATAGTTTATCAAGTTGTGCAATGAAGTTTCCTAATTCAAGTATGTAGATGATGAGTCACTATTGAAAGCATGGGAAAGATTCAAAGATTTGCTGAGAAGGGTTCTAAATCATGGAATTCCATTTCGGATGCAAACTCAAACCTTTTTTTAATGGTTTGACCAATGCTTTCTAGATTCAAATTGAATCTATAACCAATAGAGAGCAAGGAGCTACGGATGATGAAAGTCTCTTTGAGACTATTGAAAAGTTGGTGAATTAAAGTTACAAGAGGCATTTTGAAAGAAGTGAAGGCAAACCTAATGGTTTTGTAGATCCATAAATTGTTTGTAGACCATCTAAAGAAGTTTATGATCTTACAAAATATATCGAAAACATAAGGCCAAACACTGTAGTCGCTATGATGAATTTGCTGCCAAGTTGTCAAAGCTGTGCAGGAGAGCATAGACAAGTTGATTGCGAGGCTTTTCTCTCTACTAAAGAATAATGTGATTATATTGGATCTTAGTCTAGAAACCATAACAATTCATTCTCAAATCCTTATAATCCTTGATGGAGAAATCACCCTAACTTTTCCTAGAGTCAAAATCAAAACAAGCCTTTCTCATCCGATTTTCACCAATAACCTTATTTCTAGCAACCTGTTCACCACAATCCTGAAAAGAAACCATGTATTGAAGACTTTTGGTGTAATTTATGCAGCAAACTCAAACATCAATCAAGAGTTTGGAGACACAAGTTCATCAATTGGCAAATATGGTGAAACCTAATCAAAAGGGTGTATTGCCAAGTAAAAATGAAGTCAACCTTAAAGAAGAATCGAAAGTTATATTTCTCTAAGGAGTGGTAAGAAATTACTTGATGTTTCAATGCCAATGTAGAAAGTCACTCTTGAAGTAGCTGAGAAAGAAGAGGTTGAAGTTTTCCTTGAAGCTGTTCCACTCTAATTAAAGAATTTTAGAAGTTGTTCGGGATATTCTAGTTCAAGGTGTAGAAGTTATTCTAAGGAAGATGAGTGTAGATAAAGTTCCAAAGTTCAAGCCTCAAGTTTCATATCCATATTGACACAAAACAATTAAATGAAACAACATTTCATTAAATTTCTTGAAGTGTTCAAAAAGCTCTATATCAACATTCCATTTGCAAAAGCATTAGCTGAAATGCCTATGTATGTCAAGTTCTTGAAGGAATCAGTGTCTAATAAGACTAAGTTGGAGAGTGTTGCCTTGATTCAATTGAATCAAGATTCTTCCTCAATCCTTCAATCAAAGCAACTCTTACCTTAAAAGCTTAAGGGTCGAGTTTTTCTATCATGTTCTATTGGAAAATTGACTACTGGAAATGACTTATGTGATTTAGAAACTAGTAGTAATGTTATTCCATATTCTGTGTATAAATAGCTTGGGTTAGGAGAACCAAGTCCTACTACAAATTACTCTTCAATTGGTTGATAGATCTATTACATATCCTAAAGGCATAGTAAGAGATGTTCTTGTGAAAGTTGATAAGCATATCTTGCATCATGATTTTATTAACACGAATATTAATAAAGATATGCATACACCAATCAGACTTTGTAAACCTTTTCTTACTACTAGTAGAGCACTGAATAGATTTGCATAATGGCAAGCTTTTACAATTTCATGATGAGCAAGTTGTGTTTAAAATGAATGAAGCTATTCAACATGCTCCCTTCGGTGATGATTAATGTTATTTCCCTAATATTGAATTCCTTTGTATTATTAGTAGGAATATAATTCCAATGATCTATTGGAAGAGTGCTTAAAAAATGAAAATCCTGATATTATCTAGAATTTAGAAGATGTTTCTAAGGATGTCCAAAATAATGAAAGCTACTTTGAAACCTCAAATTCTTATGAACCTTTAAATAGTTTTTCATCTTAATCCATGATATTTTTCATTAAAGAGCCACCCACTCTTGACCTAAATCATTTCACTCTCACCTGGGGTATGCATTCGTTTACCTACCAAAAAATTTACCAATAATTCCTCTAAGCTTACCCAAGACCAAAAATACTAATTGTTATGTATTTTAAAAGCCCAGAAGGAGCTTTAGCCTGGAAGATTTTTGATATTAAGGGTATGCATAGACTTTCTTGCATGCAATGACTAAATGCAATCATATTGTTTGTTAACTAGGCGAGATATTATAATCTTTGGAGTCTTTATTTAATAAATAAAAAATTGATACTAGAAAGAAAATAAATAAAGCAATTAAAATTGATAGGAAATAAACAGATGAGTAACTAAGATGTTTGGTTTCACCTAGCATTCATTTTAGTAATTTCTTAATCATGCAATTAACTTAATTAAAATCCAAGGGTAATGAATTCCACCAGCTAACATAATCCACTAAACACAACAACCCTAATTCCCCATAACTCTCAAACTTAGGTCATCAAACATTAAAAGGTCGAGGATCAACAATTCTAAGTGACAGTCCCAAATAGGCTAGCTACACTACTAAAGGGGGGTGAATAGTACTAGATACCAAATAAAAATTTCACAAATGATTTAGAAAAATTCTTTTCAATGAAAAACAATTTTCTTTCGATAATCACAATTTTTATAAAAATGCGGAAATAATAAAGTAGTAAAACTTTGTGAAATATAAACTTGCTTGACCAAATAAAAATAAGTTTGGAAATAATGCTATTAAAATAAATTACAGAAATTTAAATAGCAATAAAATAGAGAGTATAGGGATAGAAAATCGAAGACACCAAGATTTATACTGGTTTGACCCAACCAGTCTACGTCCAGTCCCTAAGCCAAACACTTGAGATTTTCCACTAGTATTTCCTTTACGGGTAGGAAATAAGCATGTGTTACTTTTTACAAGTTTTAGTAACAAACTAATACTTTTGCAGGCAAAGTAGCAAAACTCTGCCATTACTTTTTTAGAGCTCAAGTAACAAAACTCTTCTGATGTTTTTTCAAAGTTAAAGCATCAAACTTTTACAGACTAAACACAAAACCCCTTTCACACAACCTTATGTGAAAATATAGTTCCCTTGAATAAATATTTAAATGTATGAACTAAGTTGAAACTTTTCTTCTCTTGGTTGCTCTCTTAAAGGAATTTTGGAAGACTTTTAGAATAACTTGTAAGTATGAATATTGGTAAGTCTCCCACCAATATATTTTATTTTTCTTGCTTTTGCAAGAAGTGGAAAGCTCTTCATGAAGGTGAGATGGTCGTTGCATTAAGTTCATAAGGGGAATATAGTTGTTGGAAACACCTCTTAAAGAAGATATGGCTGTTGGAGCTTTTGAAGCAATAATATGGTAGTTGCTTTCACCTCGTAAATAAAAAATAGTTGTTGGATATGCCTCTTATAGCCATTGGAATCATTTTTGAAGATAATGAGCATAACTTGTTTAGCTTCATAAACAAATCTTTGTCATATAGCACTCTTTTGATCATATAATGCTTTTTATGGTCTTGTATCATATGACTTCAATTTCATTTATTCTTTTAATTACAATATAATTGTAATTATTTAAGCAAGAAGAATTTATTTTTTTTTATGTCATCTTTTTGTGATCATAAGAACTTAAGTCAACATTCTCCCCTTTTTTGATGATTACAACTTCTAGTATGTGATAAAAAAAATAAGTTGACATCGTATGGCTCCCAATGAAAAAGTGATTCCCTTTGAGTTTTCTCCCCCTCAATAAGTGCATGTTCATTTTTTGGGATTTGTAGAAATAAAAAAAAATTTAAATTCTAATTTCTAAAAATGAACATTGTAATTAGCATCAGAGAAATCTTTGAAAAGCAAAGTTAATTATCACTTGTAAGAGATACAAGTGATTAGAAATGAAATGGGCTTTCATAAAGAGTTTGGCTACAAAAAATGTCCTAAAGAATAGTTAGAATCAATTTAGAGTAGCCCTATTAAAAAATGGCCCATAGATGATCAAAGCCCATTTACTTGTATTAAAGGCCTATGATTATTAAGAGCAAACTATGTGTAAGAGAAATGGCCCATATGCATTGATTTGTGTTTAAGTCCATAAATACTTTTGGACTTAAGGCTTAATGCTTTATGAGAATAGTTTATATACAAACTTATAACCCTGTAAGCAAAAAGAATATTCAGTAGGAGAGAAAACACATTTCCTTCATACAAGCATCAAGAAATTATAATGACTTAAGTGTAAGAATCTCGATCAAGATGCCAGAAAGACTAATGAGCTTTCTTTAAGCCTTACTATTAATCAGTCAAAAGTATTACTCATGTAATTCTTTTCCTACAAAGTGAATCAAACAAGATTTGTTTCAAATTAGAAGAAGAAAGATGTATGCTTAGTTATAAGCTCAACTTCTGTTTTAGAATAACATATGTCATATTGTTATTCCTCTTATTCCTGCATATCAGTCTAGACAAGAAGAGTTATTTTCAATGTTGGTCATAGGTTTATAGCTTATCACAGATCCATTGCTTAGGCATTTAAATGTATTAGCATGTCATATCAAACATGTAAACAATTTTCAACTTCTTAAACAGACACAAATTGGTTCAATTTCTGTGTAAACACAAACTCATTTCAATCATACAGCATGCAGATCAATTTATCTTACTGTATAGCAACTAAATATTTCGCAAATGATTTAGAAAAATTCTTTTCAATTAAAAACAATTTTCTTTTGACAATCACAAGTTTTACAAAAATGTGGAAATAATAGAATAGTAAAACTTTGTGAAATATAAACTTGCTTGACTAAATAAAAATAACTTTGGAAATAATGCTATTAAAATAAATTGCAGAAATTTACATAGCAGTAAAACAGAGAGTATAGGAATAGAAAATTGAAGACACCAAGATTTATACTGGTTCGACCCAACCGGTCTACGTCCAGTCCCCAAGCCAACCACTTAAGATTTTCCACTAGTATTTCCTTTACAGTAAGGAAATAAGCATGTGTTACTTTTTATGAGTTCTAGTAATAAACTCAATACTTTTGCAGGCTAAGTATCAAAACTCTACTGTTACTTTTTCAGAGCTCAAGTAACAAAACTCTTCCGATGCTTTTTCAAAGTTCAAGCACCAAACTTTTACAGACTTTGTTGATTATATTCTTAACAAAGAAACCCCCTTCACACAACCTTGTGTGAAAATTCAGTTCCTTTGAATAAATATTTGAATGTATGAACTAAGTTGAACCTTTTCTTCTCTTGACTGCACTCTTAAAGAAATTTTGGAAGACTTTTAGAATAGCTTGTAAGTGTATGAATATTGGTAAGTCTCCCACCAACAAATTTGATCTTTCTTGCTTTTATAGGAGGTGGAAAGCTCTTCATCAAGGTGAGATGGCCATTGCATTAAGGTTATAAGGGGAATATGGTTGTTGGAAACACCTCTTGAAGAAGATATAGCCATTAGGGAGCTTTTGAAGCAATAATATGGCAGTTGCTTTCACCTTGTAAACAAAAAATAGTTGTTGGATATGCCTTTTAAGGAAAGATATGATCATTTGTTATGCTTATCAAATGAAGTTTGTAGCCTGTGAAGGGATATTCATCTTCTAAGATATAAGACTTATAGTTCTTAAATCACTTTGTATTTCTTATAGTCGTTGGAATCATGTTTGAAGATAATGAGCATAATTTGTTTAGCTTCATAAACAAATCTTTGTCATATAGTACTCTTTTGATCTCATAATGCTTTTTATGGTCTTGTATCATATGACTTCAATTTCATTTATTCTTTGTTAATTACACTATAATTGTAATTATTTAAACAAGAAAATTTCTTTTTCTTTTATGTCAACTTTTTGTGATCATCAGAAATTAAGTCAACAATAAGCACATATGTTTCAAAGTTAAATTCATAATAATTAGCCAAGCAATATGCAAGCATCAACAATCCTCTTAAAATCAAATGCACAATGCTTGATAATTCTCATAAGGTTGTCAATCTTTGCACATAAGTGATTAAGGGTGAAATAATGGAGCTTTATAATTGTGAGCAGGCGATCCTGAATTTGGATTAAAAGAGAGGAGTTGCCACCCAGTTCAGCTCAACCGGGAAATTATGGTATAGCGAAACCGAGAGGGAATCACTACACCTTTTAGTCTGAGATTCGAGTTCGGATAAACTACATATTTTTGTCTTGTTTAAAATGATCAGTAACTATACTGAATTGTGCCTTTTACAATTTCTAAATTGATTTTAATTTATTTATATTATATGCTCACAGAAAAATATAAATAAATTCAGAAAAGTAAAAAAAAAATATTACAACCCAATCAAATAAACTATCCTAAGGGATAAATATTCGATAAAAGAGAATCAGATATACAAAATATCTATATACAAAAATCTAATATTTCCATTTGCCTAAATTTACACGAAATCTAAAATAAAAAGCAAAACATACATCTAACCTAATTCTACCTGAAAAACAAGAGCATAGTACACAAATAAATATGCATATAAATGAGGGATTCTACTCATGCATTCCCTCTGTTCCCTTGAGGAGGAACAATCCTTCTTACTTAAAGTAAGACCATGGTGAAATGGCAAGAAACCTTTCATTGCATTTACTGTTGGATATGCCCTAGTCCCGATGCATTGGACCTCGTATTTGTATTATACATTTATTGGATTCTTGTATTATACATATTTTATGTCATTAATAAAGGTATTAATTCATTTATTATATATCTTATGCTGTATTTTAAGTGAAGTATCCAATGGACATATCCATATCCAAGTTAATAAGTGTTATGCACTTGGAAGTAAGACCATGGATAGGGGAAACGATATGACCATAAAGAGATCCATAGTCTGTTCCAGTCATGGGAATGAATGGAACTAGAGACTATCATTAACCTGGTTGTATGGCGGTGTCTTACTAGCCATTGGACATGGGATGTCAACCAAGTTAATGGGTACATGCAAAAAGGGCATGGTACTGGATAGATCCATTAAACAAGAAATCCATATGGTAAAATATCACAAGTGATTCTCATGTAGTACTTGTATGGATCCTTTGACCTGACCATATGATTGTGCTGCATGTGAAGTCGCATACTTTGGGGTATCCCTAAAGGGCCTATAAAAGGGTGCCAAGTATGGGTACTTTCGGGTATGTCACTAAGCATGGCAATGCTATGGATATGCAGAAGGGATATGTCACTCAGTAGTCCACTGAGAAGATATCACCGGCCTCTTAATGAATGTGACTGATAAGAGTGTGGCCACACCCAAAAAAGTTAGAACTTGTTTATGAGCTTTAATACATTCGGGATCAAGTAAATGTCTAGACACAAAAGAAGGTGATCAATCCATGCCTCTGTGTTGGACACCGATATCAATGACATGGGATATACAAGTTTAAACTACAGGGTTATGATTTCAGTTGGACTACCATCTCAATCTTAATTAGGGGCTGCAGTGGCTTGCTAGAGCCCACCTGCAGTCTGTGGGCCAAAGGCCCACTGCCAAAATAAAGATGGGCCCACAGGATCATACATATTGAACGTCTAAACACGGACTTAAGGGATCACCTGTATACTTGGAGTATACACACCAGAGAGAGAGGATTATATTAATTATATTATGAGGATCAATTGGATTGATCATAATAATAAAATTAATATTTGCATTGGCCTTCTCATAATTAATTAAATTAATGTATGAGATTATTTCCTAGGTGAAAATATGTCATATGTATAGGTTTACATGTATCTTAATTTTATGAATGCCAAAATTAATTCAATGGTATAATTAATTGATCAAATTGATTTTAATTTAAATGTATCAAATATATTATCTGGAATAATATTTTAAGGATACATGTTAAATAAAATTAAGTTTGATAATAATTGGACCAAGGAAATTAATATTGGCCTGGGCTTTAAAAGGTGAAAAGCCCGCATAAAATAAGAGAATGGAACTGGGCCGAAATTGGGTTAAAAATTTCGGCCATCCCTAGGTTAAAATTGAAGAGAAAATTCGGCCAAGGAGAGAGAAAAGGATAGCCGAAAATTACAATCCCCTTCCTCTCTCAAACTCTTGATTCCATGGCTAGCACGGGTCGTGTTTGATAGCCGTTTATGTACGTGAACGCGGAGGGAATTGTTGGAAATGCCCTAGTCCCGAGGCATTGGTCCTTGTGTTTGTATAATACATTTGTACATTAATGTAAACTTTATGTATTATACAATTTGTGTCAAGGAAAGAAAGGCATTAATCTATTTATTATATGTCTTGTGCTATATTTTAAATAGAGTATCCAATGGACATATCCATATCCATGTTGTCAAGTGTGAGGCACTTGGCAGTAAGACCGTGGCTAGGGAAAACGATATGGCCATAAAGTCATCCGTAGTCTGTTCCAATCATGGGAATGAATGGAACTAAAGACTATCATTAGCCTGGTTGTATGGCGGTGTCTTACCGGTCGTAGAACATGGAATGTCAACCAGGTTAATGGGTACATGCAAAAAGGGCATGGTACTGGATCGATCCACTTAACGGGAATCTACATGGTATAGTATCACAAATGATTCTCGAGTAGTACTTGTATAAGTCCTTCAACGAGACCATATGATGGTGTTGCATGTGAAGTGGCACACTTTGGTGTACGCCCAACGGGCCTATAAAAGGGTGCCAAGTAAGGGTACGTTCGGGTGTGTCAGTGAGCATGGCAGCACTATGGATATGCAGAAGGGAATGTCACTCAGTGATTCACTGAGACGATATCATCGGCCTCTTGAGGAATGTTACTGATAAGTGTGCGGCCGCACCCAAACAAGATTGGATCTTGTTTGTGAGCATCAGTTCATTCGGTATCAAGTAAAGGTCCAGACACAAAGAGGGTGATACTTCTATGCCTCTGTGTTGGACACCGATATCAGCGACATGGGATTTACAAGTTCAAACTACAGGGTTACGTTTTCAGTTAGACTGCTTACTCCGTCTTAATTGGGGGCTGCAGTGGCTTGCTAGAGCCCGCCTGCAGTCTGTGGGCCTTGGCCCACTGCCAACATAAAGACGGGCCCATTGGATCGTACACATTGAACGTCTGGACTTTAACTAGTCCGATTAAGTGTGTACTTGGAGTATACACGTTTGAAGAGAGAGAGATATATTAATTATATTATATGAATCAATTGGATTGATCAAAGTGATATAATTAATATTTATTTTGGCCTTCTCATAATTAATTCAATGAATTAGTTTATGGGATTATTTCCTAGGTGGAAATATTATGACATGTATAGGTTTACATGTTTGTCATTTTATGTGTGTGTCTAATTTAATCCATTGATTAAATTAATAGGTCAAATGAATTTTAATTTAAATGTATGTAATATGTTACATGGTATCATATATAGACATACATGTGAAATTAAAGTTGCATTTGAATTTAATTAAATCAAAGGAACTAAATTGGGCTTAAAACTTAAAATGAATATTCCCACTTGGCTTGGAATGGTTTGGCCGAAATTCATGGGTGGAGAATTGATGAGATTGGTGACTCATTCTTGGACAAAAATAAGATGGTGAGTCATCTTTTTCATTTAATGAAGAAATGATGAGTCTTTATGTTTGTCCAATGGTGATGGAGTGAGTCATGGTTTGACTAAGTTAGTAGCAAAGTTGGACTTTGCATGCTAGGTGGCATTGGAGATTTTTTCTTGGTAAGAATATCCTGCCATCTTTTACTTGGCTTGGCCGTCCATCACTTGTGCTTTAAGAGAAATTAGTTTTCTTTTAAAGTATGGAGATTGCCCACTTTATGCTTGATTAATTCTATTGGTAAGAATTAGGTGCCATACTTTGTGAATATTGGTTCTCTCTTTTGGAAAGATAGATATTTCTTTTAGAAAGAAAAAGGCAGCCATAATTCTCAAAGTTAGCCGCCCCTCTCTCCCTCTCTTCTGGTCATCCGAGTCGCTAGCACGGGTTTCGGTCCGAGAGCCGTTCGTGTACGCATCGGTGGAGGAAATCTACACTTGATTTCTGCAGTCCCCGCATCCGTCTCTTAGAGAGACTTTGTGGTAAGTTTTTGAAACCCTCCTTTTATGCTTTAAGTTTTTGATTTCCACATCTTAAGCTCCTGGGCCGGATTCGAGGAAATCGACGCGTATTTCCGCTTTTATCGGTCGGTTTCCCGTGACGAATCCCAACAGGAATCTAGATTGATTTCTGCAGTCATCTCTAGAAGAGATATCTCGGGTGAGAAATCTTTTCATTGATATTTAATTTTGATTTTTACAATTTTCATATCAATTGTTCCTGGGTATGGATTTGAGGAAATCACTGCATTCTTCCGCTTTTATCGGATGATTTCCGGTGAAAAATCCCAACAGTGGTATCAGAGCGGGCTTTTGATCCGTGAAAATTTTTTAATTGGATTGAATTCCTTGGTTTTGAAATTGGAGTTTTTGATTTGGGATTCTTAGATTGGGCTTTGTGATTTTCCCCTTTGAATTTTTCAATTGAAATAAATTTACATATAGGTTTATGTTTATTTAATTTTGTTGAATGGTTGTATTTCTTGGTGAATTACATGTTGAATGGCTGCGATTTTATTTTGGATTAAAAATCACGGGCTGTTTCCATGCATACAGGATTGCTGGCGGTGGAATTGCCACGGGCAGCCACCGCGTGAGGCGGAAACAGTGGCAGCAGCCGCACCAGCAGCAGCCGCTGCCACTGCCTCAGCAGCGGGCTACTGCTGGGCAATGGCTGCCGCACGGCAGCGCCGCTGCTGCCCCTAGCTGCAGTGGGCCGGGACCAGTGTTTTGGATTAGGCCGGTTTTCTGGCTCGGGGCCTAGTTTTGAAATTTTGATGGGTTTTAAAATTTCGTGTGTTTAAATTTTTGCAGTTAAAATGCGCATGGTTTCTTGGTTCAAATTTTTTTTTTTATTCATGGGATATTAATTTTGGAAATTAATATGGTTAATTGAAATTGGTTCGAGTTTTTTTGGCACAATTACCCGGGCGGCTGATATGGACTCATGGTTTCCCAATTCCAGTGGGAGCAGTTTTTTGCCTGGCTGGTGGCCTAAAGCCCGTTAAGGGCTAGAACCATGATGGGCCAAGAATTGGCGATTTCAACATAATGGCTTTGGACATAATTGAAATGGGCTTAAATTCGTGTATTATAACATGCTTATAAATTGATGTATTGGATGCATTTTATATGATTGAATGAATGTATGATTGGATGCTATTGGGCCTTATTTCAAGATGGGTTGTATTTTTCTTTTTGGGTAAATACGGCCTGTGTGTCGTTTTTTTTATGTAATTTTATTTTTTTTTTTTATTATAAAATTTGTAAAAGAAGAAGCCCAGTGGAGTGGTGAGCCCAGTGGAGAGGCAAGCCCAGAAGGAAGGAAGATGGAGGCCCACCTGATGTGTTTTCTAGTATAGGTTTACTAGAATTATATTAGGTTGTAATATAGGCCCATAGCAGTCCATTTTACTTATTTAATTATATTTTATATTCATTTGCATGTATGTATGTATGATCAAAACCCATTCTCACCCGCCTTATGCATGTAAGCCGTTATTAAATGAATCTAATAACCTAATGGGAATTACTAAGTCGTTTAAAAGTGCTTCCCTCATTCAAAACCAGCTTGAAGTGGGGATAGGCTAGTTGTAGACCATGCCCTCGCTAGATGCATTGGAGTATCATCATTTTGTATTAGGTTGGAGTATTGGTTACTCCGACACTTAGATAGAGGTTTTGACTTAGCGTGGGTAGTAGGATTCTCCTGTCCCTAAGCACAGATGGGTAAGTGCCAACATGCCAATCAAACCGAGAGTCCCTAGGTTGGGATTAGACAACATCCCTACCTAAATAATTAGGGTATAGTTTTTCCCAGGCCCTCATCTGGCTATATCTTAATGAAATATGCATCTCGGCCCATGAGCCCAACAACTCGGATTAATTAATAACTTGATTCACTATTAATTAATAATGGGAAAATAATAATAAAGTCCTTTATTAACACTCTTAAATTTTTTTGTGTAGAATTTCTTAATGGCAAATAACATTTCACTTTCACTGCGATCTATTCTTGAGAGGGACAGGCTTTCCGGTCCTAACTTCTGAGACTGGTCTAGGAACTTAAGAATATTTCTAAGACAAGAGTCAAAGAAGTATGTACTGGAAAGGCCTGTACCGGCTGTGCCTCAGGGACGTAATCCGACAGCTGCCCGGCTGCAGGAATACGAGAAGCATGTTAAGGATAATAGGGATGTGATATGCCTTATGTTGGCTTGCATAGTCCCTGACCTACAAAAGAAGTTCATGGATCATCAAGCCTATGCTATGATAACAACTCTAAATGAGATGTTTCAAGAGGAAGCTCGTCAGGAAAGGTACCTGACCAATAAGGCATTCCACTCCTGTAAGATGGGGATTGGGACATCTGTGAGCGCTCACGTGCTCAAGATGAAGGGCTATCTGGATACTTTTACCCACCTCGAATCGCCCATCTCATAGGCGCTGGTAGTGGACACAATCCTTGCCTCCTTATCGGATTCTTACGATCAGTTCATCCTAAACTATAAAATGCAAGGGATGAACCGTACTGTTAGTGAGCTGCATGGGATGCTTAAGCTTACTAAATAATTGATCAAGAAGACTCCACCGGTGCTGTTGGTAAACAAGGGGGACCTTCCTCTTGCGAAGGGCAAAGCCAAGGAAAAGGCTAAGGCCAAGGCCAAGAAAGCCAAGGCCAAGAAGCCAAATGCCCAGCATAAGGTCCAGCTTAAGGCCAGTCTCAAGGATGTCTGCTTCGGGTGCAAGCAGGCGGAGCATTGGAAGAGATCATGTCCCAAGCTGTTGGGAGAGCAGAGGAAGACCCAGGGTGCGTCTTCGTCAGGTATTTATGTCATAGACATGAACCTTACTGTTTCAACATCCTGGGTATTGGATACTAGATGTGGTTCTCACATTTGTTGCAATGTGCAGGGACTTAAGAACAGAAGGTCACTAGGATAAGGGGAGGTGGACTGGCGGGTCGGTAATGGAGCAAGGGTTGCTGCTAGAGAGATCGGCAAATATCACCTCATGATGCCTAGTGGATTGGTTTTAATTTTGGAACAATGTTATTTTGTACCTGCCATATGCAGGAATATTATATCTGTTTCAATGTTGGATATTTCTGGATTTAATTTTTCTATTTCTAATGGTAGAATTGTTATATCTAGAGAGGGATTATTTTATGGAGAAGCTCTATTAAATGAAACCAATCATGTTTATAACATAAACACTAAAAGGGTTAAGCCTCACGAACTTAATCCTATCTACCTTTGGCACTGTCGTTTAGGCCACATAAACGAGAAACGCATAGCTAGGCTCCACAAGGCTGGAATCCTAGGGTAATTTGACTTGGAGTCATTTGACGTATGCGAGTCATGTTTACGAGGCAAAATGACTAAAGCGCCTTTAGCAAGAAAGCTGAAAGGGTTACTGGCTTATTACACCTAATACATTCAGACGTATGTGAGCCCATAAGCGCAGTTACCAAAGGTGGACATTTGTACTTCATCACATTCACAGACAATTTCAGCAGATATGGCGATGTCTATCTAATGAAGCACAAGTCCAAAACCCTTGATAGGTTCGAGGAATTTAGGAATAAAGTACAGAACCAGCTAGGCAGAACTATCAAAGCTCTTCGGTCAGACCGAAGAGGTGAGTATATGAGCCTAGAATTCGACTCTTATTTGAGAGAGCATGGAATAGTTCCAGAGCTCACTCCTCCGGGAACACCACAATGGAATTGGGTGTCTGAATGGAGGAATAGGACCCTGTTGGACATGGTCCGCTTAATGATGAGTCACGCCTCTCTCCCAATAAGTTTCTGGGGATAAACTCTCGAGACAGCCACTCTCATTTTAAATTGTACTCCGACTAAGGCAGTGGAAAAGACCCCATATGAAATATGGACAGGCAAGGAGCCCAATGTGTCTAACCTGAAGATTTTGGGATGCGAAGCACATGTCAAGAGATTGACTGGGGGCAAGCTAGAACCCAAAACTAATAGATGTTTATTTGTGGGCTACCCTAGGGAAACCAAAGGGTATTACTTCTACAACCCCGCCGAGAACAAGGTGTTCGTGGCAAGGAAGGGGGTCTTTCTATAAAAGGATTTCATTTCCAACAAAGACAGTGGGAGCAATGTTGAACTCAGGGAAGTTCAAAGCTCACAAGCTCCTGAAGAGGATAACTCGGAGACCCGGGTGGAGCTTCCACAGGAGGAAGCACCGATCCAGGTCACGTAAGGACCTAGAAGGTCTTGTAGGGATCGTCGGGAAATAGATAGGTATGGTTTCCTCGTCACCAATGATCACACTCTTCTCGTCTTGATGAGGAAGAACCCAAAACCTACCAGGAGGCTATGGCAAGTCCACAGTCTGTAAATTGGCGTAAAGCTATGGATGTAAGGATTCGTCATCAGAAAAATAACGTGGCGCAGCGAAAAATACACCGTTTAAAATTTCCTAGAATCCACCTACCGTGTCCAATTACCATTGATTGAAATAAAACAATTTGAATCAAGAGATTGAACTCACCAGATTATGTCTCTTCTAGAGATAGTTACAGAATTGTTTCTTATAATTGATCTCCACAGTCCGGTGCACAATCAACTATCGAACGGGAACCGATGCTAGTCGAAAAATGGAAGAAATTGCATCAAAGAATTCGGCTATTGGGGCTGATATTGTTGCTGGCCAAATTTCCCTTATGCCTAGGGTTTAAGAGAGTGATTTTTTTCCCATAAATGTGCCTTTTATAGTCCTTATGCAATATGGACTCCAATTAGGTTAAGTAAACCCAAGCCCATTAGGATATTAATTACATATTTAAATCCTTATTCCATAAGATTTATAATATATAATTCAATTCCACATGGCTTGATTTAATTACCCCTAATTAAAATAAAATCACACTTAAGAAAATAATTTAATTAATTATTTACTTTATGTAATTCAATTAATTGATAAATTAATTAATTACATTATGTAAACGTAAACTTATTAATTAAATTAAACCAACCCAATATTAATTAATTACCTCGACACCGAATGTCAACTAATTAATTAACTCATTCCTTCCAATGTACATCACATGCACAATATCTATACATTCCGGCTCAGTTGATCTATGTGCATGATCCTATGGGTCTGTCTTTATGTTGGCAATAGGCCCAAGGCCCATAGACTGTAAGTGGGTTCTAACAAACCATTACAGCCCCTAATTAAGACAGTGATGCAGCGGTCTTTAGAAGACACTCACCCGGTAGTAATCACATAGTGTCCTTTGCCTAACGATATCGATATGAATAAACAAGAGGCATGGTGTCCGTCATCCTCTTCTGTTATTTATTATATTTTTGGATCTTGAGTTGACTGATTAATCAAATAAGCAACCAACTTTTTTGGGTATGGCCATACACTTATCACTCCCACTCATCAAGTGGCCAATGATATCATCTCGGTGTTATCCGAGTGGCAATTCCGTCACTTCATCATCAATATCAATATGTTCACCTGTCCACCCAATCATACCCATATTTAGCATCCTTTTACAGACCTGTTAGGTGTATGTCAAAGTGACTTGGATTCCATATTGATACTGTAATGAAATGTGGTCTAAGGACAAAAGAGACCTACTCAAGAAAGACCTATGACGTGACAACCATGTGGCTTTCTTGTGCGGATCGATCTAGTCCCATGTCAACGACATGTACCTATATTCATGACTGACTATATAAGTACTATGGCTAGTTAAGAACTACCATACAGTCATCGAATATACAAGTCTGTGGTTCTATTCGTTCCCACGATTAGAACAGACCTGGGATGAGTTTTATGATTATCAATCAATGGATACTCTACTCATATTATAACAAAAGATATAAATGAAATAGATTAATTGCCTTTATTAATGTAACGCCAATAATGTATTCATACATGACTTTTAATGTATAATTCAAAACACAAGAATCCAATGCCCTAGGAACTAGGGCACACCAACAATCTCCCACTTGCACTAGTTCCAAGTGGGCATTGCCCTAATTCCTATAGATCTAGTATGACCGTCGTGCTGTGTCTGTGGCAGTGCTTTGGTCAATGGATCAGTGACATTATTCTTGGCATCAACCCTCTGCAATGATATGTCTCCTCTATGCATGATCTCCCGAATGAGGTGAAACTTTCTGAGCACATCTTTGGATCTCTTGTGTGACCGGGGCTCCTTAGCTTTTGCGATGGCCCTGTTGTTGTCACAAAAAAACATCAACTAAGTCTAGGATAGTGAGTACTACTCCAAACTCGGTTATGAATTTCTTGATCCAAACGGCTTCCTTTGTAGCTTCGCACGGAACTATGTACTCAGCTTCCGTTGCAGAGTCAGCAATGGTGGCCTGCTTTGAGGACCTCCAACTAATGGCACCACCATTCAGGAGAAAAACATAACCAGACTGTGACTGGTTCTCATCCTCATCGGTCTCAAAGCTTGCATCAGTGTAACCTGATCCTACCAGCTCATCTTGACCTCCATACACTAAGAAAGCATCCTTAGTCCGATTAAGGTACTTTAGGATTACCTTGACAGCCTTCTAGTGTTCCTCCCCGGGGTCTAACTGGTACCGACTGGTCATACTTAGTGCAAACACGACATTAGGCCTCGTACATAACATGAGTACATGATAGATCCAATAGCAGATGCATAAGGGATCTTTTCCATGTTCTCCCGGTCCTTTTTTGTTTTAGGACCATCTTTCTTACTTAGCTTCAACCCATGGTGCATTGGCAAGAATCCTTTCTTTGTATTGTCCATGCTGAATCTTTTTAGAACCTTGTCTATGTACATGGCCTGACTTAGGCCTAGAAGCCAATTGGATCTATCTCTGTAGCTCCTGATCCCTAAGATCGTCTCAGCTTCACCTAAGTCCTTCATTGCGAAGCACCTACTCAACCACTGCTTAACCCCTTGCAGTGTTGGTATGTCGCCTCCAATGATAAGGATGTCATCAACTTACAGCACTAGGAAGGTGGAAACGCTCCCACTAACCATCTTATACACACAGGGCTCATCAGAATTCTGTGCGAAGCCATATTCTATAATGGCCTCATTGAATGTCTGATTCAATGACCTCGATGCTTGCTTCAATCCATAAATAGATCTTTGAAGCTTGCATACCCGGTTTGGATACTTTGGATCGATAAAACCCTCAAGTTGTGCTATGTACACATCCTCAAGTAGCTTTCCATTAAGGAAAGCGGTCTTAACATCCATCTGCCATATCTTATAATCGTACCATGTAGCTATGGCTAGTAGTATCCTAATGGATTTGAGCATAGAAACTGGTGAAAAGGTTTCATCATAGTCAATTCCTTGAACTTGCCTGAATCGTTTTGCTACCAATCGCCCCTTGAAGGTGTTGTCAGCCTTTAACTTGAAACACCACTTGCAACCTATCACCTTAGGACCCGGAGGTGGATCCACCAAGTTCCATACTTGGTTATCGTGCATAGATTGCATCTCAGCCTCCATGGCTTTGCGCCATTGTTCTGAGTGTGGGCTTTCAATAGCCTCCTGATAGGTCTTGGGCTCCCCTTGGTCAATGACCATAAGGTCCCCATCATCAGTCATGAGAAAGCCGTACCTCTCTGGCTGATGACGTGTCCTACTAGACCTTCTAAGGTCCTGTGCAACCGGTTCTGGTTCCTCAATTTCTTGAGTAGTCAGATCAATTCCCGAAGCATCCTCAGCAGTAGCTGTAGGAGTTTGTGAGTCTTGAACTTTTGAAAGTTTCATATTACTCCCATTGTCTCTCTTGGAAAGGAATTCCTTCTCTAAGAAGACTACATTTCTGGCTATGAAAACTTTGTTTTCGGCCGGATCGTAGAAGTAATAACCCTTAGTTTCCTTAAGGTAACCCATAAACTGGCACTTGATAGATTTGGACACTAGTTTACAAATCAATTTCTTAACACGTGCATCACAGCCCCAAATCTTCAAGAAGGAAACATTGGGCTTTCGACCCTTCCATAGTTCATATGGTGTTCGCTCAACTGCCTTGCTTGGTGTATTATTAAGAATGTAAGCAGCTATCTCTAAAGCATATCCCCAAATGGAGACAGGGAGTGTATCATGACTAATCATCGAGCGGACCATGTCAAGCAAGGTCCTATTCCCCCTTTCTGACACTCCATTCCACTGGGGTGTACCAGGAGGAGTGAGTTGGGATACAATCCCACACTGTCTCAAAAACGAGTCAAACTCTTAGCTCAAATATTCACCCCCTCGGTCAAACCGAAGTGCTTTTATTTTCTTGCCAAGTTGGTTTTCTACTTCATTCTTAAAGTCCTTGAACCTTTGGAGAGTCTTAGACTTATGCTTCATCAGATACACGTAGCCGTATCTGCTGAAGTCATCCGTAAAGGTGACGAAGTACAGAAAACCAGATCTGGCACTAGTGCTCATTGGGCCACATACATCGGAATGTATTAGCTCTAATAGCTCTGAGGCCCTTTCAGTAGTCTTGCTAAAAGGAGCCTTTGTCATCTTGCCTCTCAAACAAGATTCGCATATGTCATAAAACTGGAGGTCAAATGACCCTAACACTCCACTAGAATGAAGCCTAGCTATGCGCTTCTCATTTATATGGCCAAGTTGACAATGCCAGATGTAAGTAGGATTAATTTCATTTTGTTTAATCCTTTTAGTATTTATGTTATAGATTGAACTTTCATGTTTTAGATTAAGGATATATAAGCCATTTTCTTGAAATTCTGTTCCATAAATAATATTGCCATATTGCATAGAAATTCTACCATGTCCAATATTAAATACGAAACTAGAAATATCCAACAAAGAAACAGAAATAATATTCCTGCGCATCGTAGGTACAAAATAACAGTTTCTTAGTTCCAAAACAAGTCCACTAGGCATCTCCAAGAAATAATATCCGATCTCCATGGCCTGAACCCGGGCACCATTTCCGACTCGAAGATCTACTTCTCCAGATCCCAATAATCTCCTATTTCATAGACCCTGCACATTTGAACAAATGTGAGATAGACCCAAGATGTGGAAATAGCTAGATTAATCTCAACAACATAAATACCTGAAGCAGCAGTTTTGCCCTTCAATTGCTCCCTTAGCTTTGGACATTAGCTCTTCCAGTGCCCCTTCTCATGACACTCATGGCAGACATTGTCAGGAGAAGCAACCCTTGCTTTAGGTTGGGCCACCACCTTTTTGCCCTTAGCCTTGGCCTTTTGGGCCTTAGCCTTGGCCTTAGATTTGGAATTTTCCTTTAGCAATGGGCGTACTGCCCTTGTTCACCAGCAATACTTCAGGAGTCTTCTTAAGAGACTGCTCAGCAAGCTTGAGCATGCCATACAGCTCAACAACCGATTTATCCAACCCTTGCATATAATAGTTCATGATAAACTGGTTGTAAGACTCAGCAAGTGACCCGAGAATAATGTATGCTGCCAAGTCCTGCGGAACTGGCAAGCCGAGGTGGGCAACTGTGTCAATATATCCCCTCAACTTTAGCACATGAGTGCTAACGGAAGTCCCAGCTGTCATCACAGTCGTGCAAAGTGCCTTAGTTGTCAGGTAACGTTCCTAACGAGCCTGATCTTGGAACATCTTTTTGAGCTGATCTATCATCTCATAAGCATGCTCATCCATGAACTACTTCTGAAGATCAGAAGCCATGGTACCCAGCATGAGGCACGAGACATCTCGGTCATCCCTCACGTGCCGGTCATACTGCTCCACCATCGCCGTAGTGATGCCTCGACCTGCGGGAGGGCTAGCTGGTTAAGGAACATTCAGTACATACTCTTTGGACTCTTGGCTAAGAACTATTTGTAAGTTCCTAGCCCAGTCCAGGAAGTTAGTCCCCAAAAATTTCTCCTTCTCCAAGAGTGACCTAAGTGAGAGTGAGTTGTTGTTTGTTACAGCCATTTAAATTGCTTATGTGAAATAGGATTATCTACATGGAAGAAATCATTGCTTGAGTTAGAAATAAAGGACTTTTAAGCCAATTCAAATTAATAATCTGATTTTAATTTGTTTGTTGGTGATGTTCATTGGCTAACTTGACCAAGATCCACAACTTATCAATGACTGGCCGAACTAGGGCTCGCTAACCAACCATTGATTCGTTTGGTAGGACAACCTATCCAAGCCTTCCATGAAGGACTCTTGGTTTGATGGGCTTATTAACACTTTACCCATCTGTGCTTAGGGCCCGCTCTCAGCTAATGCTACCCATGTTGAGCCAAACCACCATTCACATGTTAACCATACCAAGTATCCTAACCCTCGATGGCCCACCGAATACTACAATATACCCAGCTAGGGCATGGTGCACATTGCAGCATCAATGGGAGTAAGAGGTGTGAATGTGGGAACCACTTTTAAACGACTCAATATTTTAATTACCAGAATAAAATTAAGTGATACGGCTTAGCATGCATAAACGCGGGTAATAATTTGGTGATCCATACATCCATATTATATGACAAATGCAATAGCATACTTAATTTAAAATAAATGAGATCCTATGGGCCTTTAATTACAACCTAATGAAAAACTAGATATCCTATCTAATTCTTCATGGGCCGGACTGCAATCCTTCTTGGACTCCCACTATGGGCTTGCTCAGTAGGCCTTCCTCCATACTTGATGCAATTACAACAATTTTGTAAAATAAAATCTATTCTAAAATTACATCAAAAAAAAAAAAAAATATGGCACGCAGGCTATATTTCCCAAAATTAAATTACAACCGATAATAATTTAGGGCCCATAGAACTCAACATCACATTTCAAACAAAGTACCTGTCGTGCACATACATACCAATATGATGCATGATCATGGCATTCCAAATTTTAAATATAAATGTTAAGCCGAGTAACTTAGGGTGAAATCGCCAATTTTAACAAATGTGACTAAGGCCCATAAAGGCACAATGGGTAACATCCAGAAATGCACAATTCACAATTTTGCTCCCACTTGAATTTGGGTTGTCACAAATTTAAAATTTAGCTCTCCCAATTTTAACCGGTGTCACGGTTTATTGGGCCAATTTCACAAAGTCCATATTCAATTTAATATGCAAATAATTAAATTAAATATGTATGCCAACAAAATAAAAAAATTTAAATACAAATTAATTAAAAAAATTTAATTTAATTTGCATTAGGGTCCGGGATAAAAAAATACCCACAAAATCTAAAACAGAACCCAAATCCCGCGCGCAGCGCTATTGTCTCAACAAGGCAGCGGTGACGCTGCGCGGCAGCCTGCCACGGCCGCAACAGCCCAGTGGGCTACTGCGTGGCATGCTGATGGACAGAATGCCATGCAGCAGTTGTTGCAAACGGCAAGGATGGAATCGCAAATGCGATTCCATCTTTTGCCCACTTATATTTTTTTATATAAATCATAAAAATTAAAAAATTTCCAGCCAAAAAAAATATCTAAACAAAAACCTTAAACAATTTTAGATGGAAACCAATTTGGGGAAAAAAAATAAAAACCCCAAACAACAATTCTAGGGTTCATAAAAAATCAATACCAATTGAGAAAGAACCCTAAAATCACAAACTCGAAACCCATTCTTTCTTTAAGAATGCTTTCAAGAACCAATTCCAACCAATCTAATGGACAAAACCTAGGCTCTGATACCACTGTTCGGATCTGAAAAATAACGTGGCGCAGCGGAAAATACACCATTTAAAATTTCCTAGAATCCACGTATCGTGTCCAATTACCATTGATTGAAATAAAAACAATTTGAATCAAGAGATTCAACTCACCAGATTATGTCTCTTCTAGAGATAGCTGCAGAATTGTTTCTTATAATTGATCTCCACATTCTGGTGCACGATCAACTATCGGACGGGAACCGATGCTAGTCGAAGAATGGAAGAAATTGCACCAAAGAATTCGGCTATTGGGGCTGATATTGTTGCTGGCCGAATTTCCTTTGTGCCTAGGGTTTAAGAGAGTGATTTTTTCCCATGAATGTGCCTTTTATAGTCCTTATGCAATATGGACTCCAATCAGGTTAAGTAAACCCAAGCCCATTAGGATTTTAATTATATATTTAAATCCTTATTCCATAAGATTTATAAAATATAATTTAATTCCATATGGCTTGATTTAATTACCCCTAATTAAAATAAAATCACACTTAAGAAAATAATTTAATTAATTGTTTACTTTATGTAATTCAATTAATTGATAAATTAATTAATTACATTATATAAACTTATTAATTAAATTAAACCAACCCAATATTAATTAATTACCTTGACACCGAATGTCAACTAATTAATTAACTCATTCCTTCCAATGTACATCACATGACCAATATCTATACGTTCCGGCTCAGTTGATCTATGTGCACAATCCTATGGGTCTGTCTTTATGTTGGCAGTAGGCCTAAGGCCCACAGACTGTAAGTAAGTTCTAGCAAACCATTACAGCCCCCAATTAAGATAGAGATGTAGCAGTCTTTAGAAGACACTCACCCGGTAGTAATCTCATAGTGTCCTTTGCCTAACGATATCGATATGAATAAACAAGAGGCATGGTGTCCGTCATCCTCTTCTGTTGTTTATTATATTTCTTGATCTTAAGTTGACTGATTAATCAAATAAGCAACCAACTTATTTGGGTATGGCCATGCACTTATCAGTCCCACTCATCAAGTGGCCAGTGATACCATCTCGGTGTTACCCGAGTGGCAATTTCATCACTTCATCATCAACATCAATATGTTCACCTGTCCACCCAATAATACCCATATTTAGCATCCTTTTAAAGACCTGTTAGGCATATGTTAAAGTGAACTGGATTCCATATTGATACTATAATGAAATCTGGTCTGAGGACAAAAGAGACCTACTCAAGAAAGACCTATGACGTGACAACCATGTGGCTTTCTTGTGCGGATCGATCCAGTCCCATGTCAACGACATGTACCTATATTCATGACTGACTATATAAGTACTATGGCTAGTTAAGAACTACCATACAGTCATCAAATATACAAGTCTGTGGTTCTATTCGTTCCCACGGTTAGAACAGACCTAGGATGGGTTTTATGATTATCAATCAATGGATACTCTACTCATATTATAGCACAAGATATAAATGAAATAGATTAATTGCCTTTATTAATATGACACTAATAATGTATTCATACATGACTCTTAATGTATAATACAAAACACAAGAATCCAATGCCTAAGAACTAGGGCACACCAACAATGGAGGCAAAGATTCAATCTATGTATGATAACCAGGTTTGGAAGTTGGTTGATCCATCTTCGGGTGCTAAGGTAATAGGTTGCAAGTGGTGCTACAAGCTAAAAGCCGATAATACCTTTAAGGGGCGTCTGGTTGCAAAAGATTTTAGGCAAGTCCATGGAATAGATTATGATGAAACTTTCTCACCAGTCGCTATGCTCAAATCCATCAGGATCTTACTGGCCATAGCCGCATGGTACGACTATGAGGTCTGGCAAATGGATGTCAAAACTGCTTTCCTTAACAGAAAGCTACTCGATGATGTGTACATGACACAACCTGAGGATTTTGTCGATCCAGAGTATCTTGGGAGGGTATGCAAACTTCAAAGGTCCATTTATGGACTG
Organism: Euphorbia tirucalli; assembly: GCA_039660915.1. NCBI lineage: Eukaryota > Viridiplantae > Streptophyta > Magnoliopsida > Malpighiales > Euphorbiaceae > Euphorbia > Euphorbia tirucalli. Next base: position 49,622,284 of record CM077637.1, on the reverse strand, counting down.
AAGCAAGCATCCCGAAGTTGGAATCTTAGATTCAATGAAGCTATAAAAGAATATGGCTTCATACAGAATCAAGATGAGCCTTGTGTGCATAAGAGGATTAGTGGGAGCATTGTCACATTCCTGGTATTATATGTGGACGACATCCTACTCATTGGAAGTGACATACCAACACTACAAGGGGTAAAGCAGTGGTTGTGTAAGTGCTTCGTAATGAAGGACTTAGGTGAAGCTGAGACGATCCTAGGGATCAGGATCTACGGGGATAGATCCAATCGGCTTCTGGGTCTAAGTTAGGCCATGTACATAGAGAAAGTTCTAAAAAGATTCGCATGGATCAGGCCAAGAAAGGTTTCTTGCTGATGGGCCATGGGTTGAAACTCAGTAAGAAGAACTGTCATAAGATAAGGGAGAACAAGGAGAACATGAAATTGGTCCCATGTGCCTCAGCTATAGGATCAATTATGTACTCCATGCTATGTACGAGACCTAATGTCACCTTTGCACTGAGTATGATGAGCCGGTACCAGCAGGATCCTGGGAGGATCGTTGGAAGGCTGTTAAAGCAATCCTCACGTACCTTAACCAGACTAAGGATAGCTTCTTAGTGTATGGAGGTTAGGAAGAGCTGCCAGTTACTGGGTATACTGATGCAAGCTTCTAGACCGACCAGGATGAGTACTAGTCACAGTCTGGTTATATGTTTTTGCTAAATGGTGGTGCAGCTAAGGAAGCTGTGTGGATAAGGAATTTTATCACAGAGTTGGGAGTAGTACCCATTATCCAAGACCCAGTTGATATCTTCTATGAAAACAATGGGGCTATTGCACAAGCCAAGGAGCCCCGGTCATATAAGAACACAAAGCACATGCTCAGGAAGTTTCACCTCATACGAGAAATCGCGGAGAAGGGTGACATTTCACTACATAGAGTGGACACCGAGGATAATGTCGTAATAAAACAGGAAAACGTTTTCTACAAAATGAATTTCAAAGCAAATAAATGGTTTTCCCTGAAGCAAGATAAACAAAACCCGTTTTCATCAAAGATCATGAATTCACTCGTTTTCCCTGGTTCGCTTCGCCGCTTCCGTTTTGTTTTACGTAAAAGTTCATCCGCTCATGGTGGCGACTCTGCTCGGGATCCGTGTTTTTTAAAAAGTTTTTATAAAAACTTAAGGAACTTAGGGAACTACTGAAATATAACATCGCTTGTATTCATTTATTGATTTATAAATAACATATTTATTCATACCTTTGCATATCATGACATTTTCTTCTTCTCAACCCCTCAAATACATTGATCAGCCCCGTTTACCCCAGAAGGTGGCCTACCTCTTTGGCCAGGTTTGGAGGCACCTGACGGGGTAAACAACTCATAGCACCGCATGACCTTACATCGTGTTCTACGGTGAGGAGTGTATATTCGCTATGGGAGCCTGTATGATCCTTTGTTTGACTTTGGCCCACATGTAATGGCTTAGTAACTCCCCCTAGGATTACCAAAACATAAAATTAAAAATGAAAAAATTGAGTGTATGCCTTTGGTATCCCCCGTTGATGCCGAGAGACCCAACACCTAGGGAGAATGCTAGACCAATTGAAAGGAGAAATAAGGTTGGAAGGAAGAGCATATTTTTTCGTGTGCTAACGTTTGTTCCGTGGTGATTTCTTTTTACCTTTTCACAAAGCATCTAACTCGCATAATCATTCGCATGCCATTTTAACCATGTTTTCGTACATCCATCTTCAACACATGCACATATGCATGCCATTTCAATCACGTCTTCGTGCAACCATGACATTTCACTCACGTGACATATATATACATCTCATGTGCCAACATTTCCATAAAACATACACGACATCATCCTGTGTGTCACGCATCCTAACCACATGTTTCTGCAGCCACTTGTATTTTGTGTGACATACACATTCATGCCATTTCATTCCATTCCATCTAGTAAAGGACGTTCCGAGAATGCTTATCATGATCATTTAGTCCACCTGTGCACCTGTTTGCACTCGGCCAATTCACTACATCATACCATTCATTAGAAGATCATAAAGATCTTAGGTCTGGTTGTGAGGCAGGTCACACGACAACATAACATTACATCATCTTTATTCCATGTCCATTCGTTGTTGGCATTACGGTGATGCCGAAACTTTGCTTGCATGTTAAGATCCACATCGAATTTATTTCATGACATTAATAACTCATTCGAGATGCTCCATGAGTGCTGATTCATTACGCATATAGGAACATTTCATAACATTACCAAATCATGCAAGGTGTTACACGAACACCGAGCCTTTGTCCGGGTCTTAAGTTACATGTGACTTGTTAGCAATATCATTTCATAGTAGATGCCTCAAAAGCATCATAACTCTGTCCGTGGAATAGCTTCCACGTGACCACTTCATTGTTGGAAATGCCCTAGTCCCGAGGCATTGGTCCTTGTATTTGTACTATGCATTTATTGGATTTATGTGTTGTACTTATTTGTGTCATTAATAAAGGCATCAATTCATTTATTATATTTATCTTGTGCAGTATAGTAAATGAAGTATCCAATGGACATATCCATATCCATGACGACTAGTGTCATGCACTTAGCAATAAGACCATGGATAGGGTTAACGATATGACCATGAATAGATCCGTAGTCTGTTCTAGTCATGGGAATGAATGGAACAACAGACTATCATTAACCTGGTTGTATGGCGGTGTCTTACCGGTCATTGGACATGGAATGTCAACCAAGTTAATGGGTACATGCCTGGGTGCATGGTACTGGATAGATCCACTGAACGAGTAATCCACATGGTATGGTATCACAATGGATTCTCGTGTAGTACTTGTATGGATCCTTTGACCTGACCATATGATGTTGTTACATGTGATGTCGCATACTTAGGGGTACGCCTAAAGGGCCTGTAATAGGGTGCCAAGTATGGGTGCTTTCGGGTATGTCACTGAACATGGTAATACTATGGATATGCAGAAGGGATTTGTCACTCAGTAACCAACTGAGAAGATATCACCGGCCTCTTGATGAATGTGACTGATAAGAGTGTGGCCACACCCAAACAAGTTGGTACTTGTTTGTGAGCATCAGTACATTCGGGATCAAGTTAATGTCTGAACACAAAAGAGGGTGATCAATCCATGCCTCTGTGTTGGACACCGATATCGATGACATGGGATGTACAAGTTTAACTACAGGGTTATGATATCAGTTGGACTGCCATCTCCATCTTAATTGGGGGCTGCAATGGCTTGCTAGAGCCCAACTGCAGTCTGCGGGCCAAAGACCCGCTGCCAACATAAAGATGGGCCCACAGGATCGTACACATAGAACGATAGAATGCAGACTTAAGGAATAGCATGTATGCTTGGAGTATACACATTAGAGGGAGAGGTGTGTATATATTAATTATATTATAAAGATCAATTGGATTGGTCATAATAATAAAAATTAATATATTCTATTGGCTCTTCATAATTAATTGGATTAATTATGAAATTATTTCCTAGGTGGAAATATTCATATGTATGGGTTTACATATGATTTTATTTTGTGCAGAGTTAATTTTAATTTGATGGATTAAATTAAATGTCAAACCAATTTTAATTTGGATGTAAATGATATATTACTTGGAGTAATATATTAAATACATGGGTATATTAAAATTGGGCTTGAATTAATTTGAACCAAATTAATTAAAATTAGACTGGGCCTAAATTAAAACATGGAAGCCCGCACAGAATAAAGAGGAGCCAAGATGGGCCAGAATTCCTTATGGAATTCGGCCAACCCTAGGTATAAATACCTAGGGTTAGAAGAATTCGGCCAACCTAGCTAAAACCACTCATAGCCGAATTCTCTAGCCTCTCCTCTCCTTGGTTTTTGCTTTTCCATCGCTAGCACGGGTTGCATTCGCCAAGCGTTCGTGTACGTGAGAGTGGAGGAATTCTAAATTGAGTTCTGCAGTCATCATCCGTCTCTGAAAGAGATTTTTCTGGTATGAAATTTTAATCTCTTTCTATTTAATTTTATGTTTTTCAATTTCCACTTCAATTGCTCCTGGGACTCGATTTGAGGAAATCACCGCGTTCTTCCGCTTTTATCGGGGTGATTTCCGGTGAAAAATCCCAACAGTGGTATCAGAGCGGGCTTTTGATCCGTGGAAATTGATTAATTTGGTTGAATCCCTATTTTGAAATTGGATGTTTTTGATTGGGATTCATGGTATGGGTTTTTATGATTTTTCCCATGTGTTTTTGTGCAATGAAAATTAATATTGCATAATGGTTTATGTTGTTTTAATTTTATTGTATTGTTGTAATTCTTGGTGAATTGCTATGGATGATGATTGGGTATATTTTTTTTTATTATTGATTTTATTCTGGTTCCAGCAGCGGGCTGCTGCTGGGCAGTGGCCGCTGGGCGGCCACTGCGCAGCGGCTGTGCCGCTGCAGGCGGCAGCCACTGCTGGGCAGTGGCTGCTGCTGCTAGGGCAACTTTGTTGCCCTAGCTGCAGCGGGCCGGGCCCTGTTTTTGGATTTTACGGGTATTTGGGTTCGGGACCCAGTTTTGAAATTTTAATTGGTTTTAAAATTCGTGTGTTTAAATTTATGTAATTTAAATGCGTGTGGCTTCTTGAATGAATTTTAATTTCGTTCATGCAATATTAGTTTTGGAAATTAATATGGTTAATGGAAATTGGTTCGGGTAATTTTGGCACAATTACTCGGACGGCTAAATTGGACCCATGGTTTCCCAATTCCAGTGAGAGCAGTTGGACTGCCTGGGCTGGAGGCCCAAAGCCCGTTAAGGGTTAGAACCATGGTGGGCCAAAATTGGCGATTTCCTAATAATGGCTTTGACATAATTTAAATGGGCTTAAATCATGCATTTTGACATGCTTTTGAATTGTATGTATTGGATGCATATGTATGGTTGAATGAATGTATGATTGGATGCTATTGGGCCTTTTACGAGATGGGTTGTATTTTTCTTTTGGGTAAATACGGCCTGCGTGTCGTTTTCTTTTAATGTAATTTTATTTTATTTAAGTTAAATATTGTAAAATTTGTAAAAGAAGAAGCCCATGGAGTGGTGAGCCCAATTGGAGGTACAAGCCCAAATGGAGGTGCAAGCCCAAATGGAGGTGCAAGCCCAGAAGGAGAAGGAGGAGGCCCACCTAATATGTATTTCTAGTAGAGGTTTACTAGAATTATATTAGGATGTAATATAGGCCCATAGCAGTCCATTTTATTTTATTTAATCATTTATATATTCTTTTGCATGTATGAATGTATGTTACATTTAGCTCATTCACCCGCTTTATGTATGTAAGCCGTTATAATTGAATCTAATAACCAAATGGAAATTACTAAGTCGCTTAAAAGTGCTTCCCTCATCCAAAACCGAATCGAGGTGGGAATAGGCCAGTTGCAGACCATGCCCTCGCAGGATGCACCGGAGTATTGTCACTTTGTATTGGGTTAGAGTATGGGATACTCTAACACTTGGATGGAGGTTTTGACTTAGCATGGGTAGTAGGATTCTCCTGGCCCTAAGCACAGATGGGTAAGTGCCAACAAGCCCATCAAACCGAGAGTCCCTAGGTTGGGATTGGACGGCGTTCCTACCTAAATAGTTAAGGTGTAGTTGTACCAAACCCTCGTTTGGCTATATCTTAATGAAATATGGATCTCGGCCCATGAGCCCAACAACTCGGTTAAATTAATAACTTGATTCATTATTAATTTTATATGGGATCAACAAAGTAAAGCCCTATTATTAACACTCTAAATGTTTTTCTGTGTAGAAACACCCAAATGGCAAACACTAATACCTTATCACTGCGATCGATTCTTGAGAAGGACAAGCTTTCCGGTCCTAACTTTTTAGACTGGTCTAGGAACTTGAGGATAGTTCTAAGACAAGAGTCGAAAGAGCATGTGCTGGAAAGGCCGGTGCCGGCTGCGCCTCAGGGACGTAATCCGACGGCTGCACAGCTAGCGGAATACGAGGCGCACGTCAAGGACAACCGGGATGTGACGTGCCTTATGTTGGCATGCATGGTCCCCGAACTGCAAAAACAGTTTATGGACCATCAAGCCTATGATATGATAACAACTCTCAATGAGATGTTTCAGGAGCAAGCTCGTCAGGAAAGGTACCTGACCAATAAGGCATTCCACTCTTGTAAGATGGGGGCCGGGACATCTGTGAGTGCTCACGTGCTCAAGATGAAGGGCTATTTGGATACTTTGGCCTGTCTTGGATCGCCTATCTCTCAAGAGTTGGCGGTGGACACGATCCTGGCATCCTTACCGGATTCTTATGATCAGTTCATCCTAAACTATAATATGCAAGGGATGAACCGTACTGTCAGTGAGCTGCATGGGATGCTCAAGCTTACTGAGCAGTCGATCAAGAAGACTCCGCCGGTGCTGCTGGTTAACAAGGGGAACGCTCCTCTTGCTAAGGGTAACGCCAAGGAAAAGGCCAAGGCTAAGGCCAAAAAGGCCAAAGCCAAGAAGGCCAAGGCCCAACCCAAAGGCCAGCAAAAGGCAGGTCCTGAGGACGTCTGTTTCGGGTGCAGACAGGCGGGCCATTGGAAGAGATCATGTCCCAAGCTGATGGGAGAGCAGAGAAGGGGCCAAGGTGCGTCCTCTTCAGGTATTTATGTTATAGATATTAACCTTACTGTTTCAACATCCTGGGTATTGGATACTGGATGTGGTTCTCACATTTGTTGCAATGTGCAGGGACTTAAGAACAGAAGGTTGCTGGCATCGGGTGAGGTGGACTTGCGGGTCGGGAATGGAGCAAGGGTTGCTGCCATAGAGATCGGCGAATACCACCTAGTGATGCCCAGCGGATTGGTTTTAATTTTGGAACATTGTTACTTTGTACCTGCTATGTGCAGGAATATTATTTCTGTATCAATGTTGGACATGTCTGGATTTGAATTTTCTATTATAAATGGTCGAATTTCAATATCTAGAGAGGGGTTATTTTATGGAGATGCTCTATTAAATAATGGCCTGTATGTCCTGGACTTAAATGAAACCAATCACATCTATAACATAAACACGAAAAGGGTTAAGCCAAACGAACTTAATCCAGTCTACCTATGGCATTGTCATCTTGGCCATATAAACGAGAAGCGCATAGCTAGGCTTCACAAAGCTGGAGTCCTAGGGTCATTTGACTTGGAGTCAATTGATACATGCGAATCATGTTTAAGAGGCAAGATGACAAAGGCGCCTTTTAGCAAGAGGGCTGAAAGGGCCACTGGCTTGTTGGACCTAATACATTCAGATGTATGTGGACCTATGAGCGCAGCGACCAGAGGTGGACATCTGTACTTCGTCACGTTCATGGATGATTTCAGCAGATATGGCTACGTCTATCTGATGAAACACAAGTCCGAGACCCTTGATAGGTTCAAGGAATTTAGGAACGAGGTACAGAACCAGCTAGGCAGGAATATCAAAGCCCTTCGGTCGGACCGAGGCGGTGAGTATATGAGCCTAGAGTTTGACTCATACTTGAGAGAGCATGGAATAGTTCCACAGCTCACTCCTCCCGGAACACCACAATGGAATGGGGTGTCCGAACGGAGGAATAGGACCTTGTTGGACATGGTCCGCTCAATGATGAGTCAAGCAACTCTCCCAATTAGTTTCTGGGGACACGCCCTCGAGACAGTAGCTCTCATTTTAAACAATACTCCGACTAAGGCAGTGGAAAAGACCCCATATCAGATATGGACGGGCAAGGAGCCCAATGTGTCTTTCCTAAGGATTTGGGGATGCGAAGCACATGTCAAGAAATTGACTAGTGGCAAGCTAGAGCCCAAAACCGATAAATGCCTGTTTGTGGGCTACCCTTGGGAAACCAAAGGGTATTACTTCTACAACCCCGCCGAGAACAAGGTGTTCGTGGCAAGGAAGGGGGTCTTTCTGGAAAAGGAGTTCCTTTCCAAGAAAGATAGTGGGAGCAACATTGAACTCAGGGAAGTTCAAGGTCCACAAGCTCCTGAAGAGGATAGCTCGGAGGCCCAGGTGGAGCTTCCACAAATGGAGGCACCGACCCAGGCCACACAAGAACCTAGAAGGTCTGGTAGGGATCATCGGGAACCGGAGAGGTATCGTTTCCTCGTCACCGATGATCAAACTCTTCTCATCTGGGATGAAGAAGAACCCAAAACCTACCAAGAGGCTATGGCTAGCCCACAGTCTGCGAATTGGCGTAAAGCCATGGAGGCAGAAATGCAATCTATGTACGATAACCAAGTTTGGAACTTGGTTGATCCACCTCCGGGTGCTAAGGTAATAGGTTGCAAGTGGTGCTATAAGCTAAAAGCTGATAATACCTTCAAGGGGCGTCTGGTTGCGAAAGGTTTCAGACAAGTCCATGGGATAGACTATGATGAAACTTTCTCACCAGTAGCCATGCTCAAATCCATCAGGATACTACTGGCCATAGCCGCATGGTATGACTATGAGGTATGGCAAATGGATGTCAAAACCGCTTTCCTTAATGGAAAGCTACTCGAGGATGTGTACATGACATAACCTGAGGGTTTTGTTGATCCTAAGTATCCGGGAAGGGTATGCAAACTTCAAAGGTCCATTTATGGACTGAAGCAAGCATCCCGTAGTTGGAATCTAAGATTCAATGAGGCTATAAAGGAATATGGCTTCATACAGAATCTGGATGAGCCTTGTGTGTATAAGAGGACTAGTGGGAGCATTGTCACATTTTTGGTACTGTATGTAGATGACATCCTACTCATTGGAAGCGACATACCTACACTGCAAGGGGTAAAGCAGTGGCTGAGTAAGTGCTTCGCAATGAAGGACTTAGGCGAAGCTGAGATGATCCTAGGGATCAGGATCTATAGGGATAGATCAAATCGGCTTCTGGGCCTAAGTCAGGCTTCGTACATTGACAAAGTTCTGAAAAGATTCAGCATGGACCGGGCCAAGAAAGTATTCTTGCCAATGGGCCATGGGCTGAAACTTAGTAAGAAGAACTGTCCTAAAACAAGGGAGGACAGGGAGAACATGAAATTGGTTCCATATGCCTCGGCTATTGGATCAATCATGTACTCTATGTTGTGTACGAGACCTGATGTCACCTTTGCACTACGTATGACGAGCCGATACCAGCAGGATCCCGGGGAGGATCACTGGAAAGCTGTCAAGGCAATCCTTAAGTACCTTAACCGGACTAAGGATAGCTTCTTGGTGTATGGTGGTCAGGAAGTGTTATCAGTTACTGGGTATACTGATGCAAGCTTCCAGACAGACCAAGATGAGTACCAATCACAGTCAGGGTATGTATTCTTGCTGAATGGTGGTGCTGTAAGCTGGAGGAGCTCAAAGTAACCAACCATAACGGACTCTACAACAGAAGCTGAGTACATCGCTGCGTGTGATGCAGCTAAGGAAGCTGTGTGGATGAAGAAGTTTATCACTGAGTTGGGAGTAGTGCCAACTATCCAGGACCCAGTCGATATCTTCTGTGACAACAATGGGGCCGTCGCACAAGCTAAGGAGCCCCGGTCACACAAGAACACAAAGCACGTGCTCAGAAAGTTTCACCTCATACGAGAAATCGCGGAGAGAGGTGACATTGCATTGCACAGAGTGGACACCGAGGATAATGTCGCAGATCCATTGACCAAGGCGCTGGCCCAGCCCAAGCACGAGGGTCATACTAGATCTATAGGGATTAGGCCCATGCCTAGTTGGAACTAGTGCAAGTGGGAGATTGTTGGAAATGCCCTAGTCCCGAGGCATTGGTCCTTGTATTTGTACTATGCATTTATTGGATTTATGTGTTGTACTTATTTGTGTCATTAATAAAGGCATCAATTCATTTATTATATTTATCTTGTGCAGTATAGTAAATGAAGTATCCAATGGACATATCCATATCCATGACGACTAGTGTCATGCACTTAGCAGTAAGACCATGGATAGGGTTAACGATATGACCATGAATAGATCCGTAGTCTGTTCTAGTCATGGGAATGAATGGAGCAACAGACTATCATTAACCTGGTTGTATGGCGGTGTCTTACCGGTCATTGGACATGGAATGTCAACCAAGTTAATGGGTACATGCCTGGGTGCATGGTACTGGATAGATCCACTGAACGAGTAATCCACATGGTATGGTATCACAATGGATTCTCGTGTAGTACTTGTATGGATCCTTTGACCTGACCATATGATGGTGTTACATGTGATGTCGTATACTTAGGGGTACGCCTAAAGGGCCTGTAATAGGGTGCCAAGTATGGGTGCTTTCGGGTATGTCACTGAACATGGTAATACTATGGATATGCAGAAGGGATTTGTCACTCAGTAACCAACTGAGAAGATATCACCGGCCTCTTGATGAATGTGACTGAAAAGAGTGTGGCCTCACCCAAACAAGTTGGTACTTGTTTGTGAGCATCAGTACATTCGGGATCAAGTTAATGTCTGAACACAAAAGAGGGTGATCAATCCATGCCTCTGTGTTGGACACCGATATCGATGACATGGGATGTACAAGTTTAACTATAGGGTTATGATATCAGTTGGACTGCCATCTCCATCTTAATTGGGGGCTGCAGTGGCTTGCTAGAGCCCAACTGCAGTCTGCGGGCCAAAGACCCGCTGCCAACATAAAGATGGGCCTACAGGATCGTACACATAGAACGATAGAATGCAGACTTAAGGAATAGCATGTATGCTTGGAGTATACACATTAGAGGGAGAGGTGTGTATATATTAATTATATTATAAAGATCAATTGGATTGGTCATAATAATAAAAATTAATATATTCTATTGGCTCTTCATAATTAATTGGATTAATTATGAAATTATTTCCTAGGTGGAAATATTCATATGTATGGGTTTACATATGATTTTATTTTGTGCAGAGTTAATTTTAATTTGATGGATTAAATTAAATGTCAAACCAATTTTAATTTGGATGTAAATGATATATTACTTGGAGTAATATATTAAATACATGGGTATATTAAAATTGGGCTTGAATTAATTTGAACCAAATTAATTAAAATTAGACTGGACCTAAATTAAAACATGGAAGCCCGCACAGAATAAAGAGGAGCCAAGATGGGCCAGAATTCCTTATGGAATTCGGCCAACCCTAGGTATAAATACCTAGGGTTAGAAGAATTCGGCCAACCTAGCTAAAACCACTCATAGCCGAATTCTCTAGCCTCTCCTCTCCTTGGTTTTTGCTTTTCCATCGCTAGCACGGGTTGCATTCGCCAAGCGTTCGTGTACGTGAGAGTGGAGGAATTCTAAATTGAGTTCTGCAGTCATCATCCGTCTCTGAAAGAGATTTTTCTGGTATGAAATTTTAATCTCTTTCTATTTAATTTTATGTTTTTCAATTTCCACTTCAATTGCTCCTGGGACTGGATTTGAGGAAATCACCGCGTTCTTCCGCTTTTATCGGGTGATTTCCGGTGAAAAATCCCAACATTCATACCATTTCATTTTGACCCACAAAATGTCAAACTTTTGTCCATGTGATGGTGAACACATGACCATTTCATAACATCTATTAGGTGCCTCGAAGGTTCCGAACCTCTGTCCGTGTGATGGTGTGCATGTGACGTTTCTTGCATTGTCTTTTGCATAGTTTTAGGTATTCTTGGAACACTCGGAACAAAGAAATCACATCCATTATCATTCTCATTTATGAAGCATCAACACACACAGTCATCCGTGTGTCATCATAATCACATCTCCATGCAGCCATTTTCAAGACATCAACATATGTTTGACATTGACACTAACCACATTTTCATGCAGCCACGACATTTTATCCATGTTTCGGTCACATCTCATGTGTGACATGTTCACGAAGCATGCATCACCTTGTGTGTTAAACATCCTAACCACATTTTTCTGCAGCCATTTGCATTTTGTGCGACATACACATTCATGACATTTCATTCCATTCCATCTAGTAAGGGATGTTCTGAGAATGCCTATCATGATCATTTCACTTCATACCATATTGGGTATCCCAAAAACTACCCATAGTCTGCTTGTGACTGGTTCGCACTTGGCCTTTCCTTTATACCATGTCATTTACTAGAAGATCACAATGATTGTAGGTCTGTGTTGTGTGGCAAGTTGCATGACATCATAACACAGCACCTTTCTCATTCCATGTCCATTCATCTAAGGTGTCATGGTGATGCCGAAGCCTTACTTGTGTGTCGTAATCCACATCAGAATTATTTCATGATATTAATAACTCATTCAAGGTACTCCACAAGTACCGAATTTTTACGCACATAGGAACATCTCATAACATTACCAATTCACCCAAGGTGTTCCACGAACGCTGAACCTTTGTCCGTGTCTCCACTCACATGTGACTTGTTTGCAACATCATCCCATATTAGATGCCTCAAAAGCATCAGAACTCTGTCTATGGAAGGGCTTCCAACGACCATGTCACACCATTTCATTTTGACCTACAAAGCATCGAACCTTTGTCCATGGGTCGGTACACACGCGACCATTTCATAACACCCATTAGGTGCCCCAAAGGCGCTAAATCTCCATCCGTGTGTCGGCTCATGCCTAGTTTTCTTTTGCATTCCTTTTTGCATGGCGTTGGGTTTTCTTGGAAAGTCCAGAACAAAGAAATCACATCCATTATCATTTTCATTCATGAATCATTAAACACACATAGCCATCCATGTGTCATCATAAGCACATCCATATGCAGCCATTTTCAAGACATCGACATCTGTATGACATTGACACTAACCACATCTTTGTGCAGCCATGATCTTTCATTCGTGTTCCATACATGCCTTGTGTGTTGATATTTCCGAAGCATGCAAGACATCACCCTGTGTGTCATATGTGCTAACCACATCTTTGTGTAGCCACGATATTTTATTTATGTGACATATGCATTCATACCTTGCATGCACGACATCGCCTTATATGTCATTCTAACCACATCTTCGTACAGCCATTCACATCTTGTATGACATTAAAATTCATTCAAACCATTTCATTTAAGGATGTTCTAAGGATGCCCATCATGGTCATTTCATTTCATAAAGGGTGTCCTAAAACCATCCGTGTTTTGCCTGTGCCCAGGTTTGCACTAGGCTATTCCGATACACCATAACATTCACTAGGAAACCACAACGGTCCTAGATCTATTTTCGTGTGGGGAGTTACATGGCAAACATTGCACAACATCTCATCCATCCATCATTGGTGTCACAAGGATACCGAGATTTTGTTTGTGTGTCGCGATCCACATCGGATTGCTCATAACATTGTTGAGTCATCCAGGGTACTCCATGAGTGCCTAGTTCCTACACATATCGGGGCATTCCATGACATTACCAAATCATGCAAGGTGTTCCATGAATGCCAAATCTTTGTCCGTGCCTTAGGTTACACGTGACTTATCTATAACATCATTTCATATCGGATGCCTCAAAAGCATCAGAACTCTGTCCGTGGGACAGTCCCCACAAGACCATTTCATATCACCTCATAGAGCTGTAAAATGTTAAAACCTTATCCGTGTGTCGACCACATGTGACCATTTGATGACATCCACTAGGCGCCCCAAAGGCACCGAACCCTTGCCCACGTGTCAGATCACACACGGCCTGTTTACATTGCCTTTTGCATAATATTAGGGCATCCGTGGAACCTCCAAAATAAATAGTAAACCAATAATAATAACAATAATAAAACAAATAAAGTCCTTTTCATTCTAGTTACCATCTGTCTAACATCATTCAACCATGACTGAGTCATATCTCATCCATACATAAAAGCTGTTTAGGTGCTCCCTGAGCACCGAAACGCTGGCTGTGTGCCAAGCACACCATCTCATCTCATATCATCGTATTAAAGCACAAGGTGGTCCCCGAGCGTCGAAGGTGCCAAACGCGCTGTCTTATATCATTTCATAACATAAAAGCCGTTTAGGTGCTCCTCGAGCGCCGAAACACTGTCTGTGTGCCAAGCACACCTTTTCATCTCATTTCATTGCATAAGAACCTAAGGTGCTCCCCGAGCGCTGAAGTTCATCTCGCGTGCCCAGCACACCATCCCATTCCACACCATCTCATTTCATCGCATAAAATCCCGAGGTTCTTCCCGAGTGCTGAAATTCAGTTCGCGTGCCTAGCATGCCATCCCGTTTCATAACATCTCATTTAATTGCATAATAACCCAAGGCGCTCCTCGAGTGCCAAAACCCTTCTCTTGGGCCAGGCGTAAACTCATCTCATTTCATTGCATAATGACCTAAGATGCTCCCCGAGGATCGAAATGCTGTCGGTGTGCCAAGCACACCTTTCCATCCTTTTTCATCCATGAATACCTAAGGCACTCCCTCAGCACCGAAAACCTGCCCATGCACCAAGTGCAAGCTCATCTTACTTCGTGCATGCAAATCCAAGTTCCTTCGTAAGTACCACTTGCTTTGATCCGTGGACATCCCGTGTGTCATTTTATCCCCTGGTTTCAAATTCTCTTCGTAAGTACCACTTGCTTCGATCCGTGGACACCCCGTGTGCCATTTTATCCCCTGGGTGCATAGTTATACACCCTATTTCAAATTCTCTTCGCAAGTACCACTTACATTGATCCGTGGACACCCCGTGTGTCATTTCATCCCCTGGGTGTATAATTATGCACCCTATTTTAAATCCTATTAGCAAGTACCACTTGCTTCGACCCGTGGACACCCTGCGTGTCATTTTATCCATGTGGCATATATTTATACGCCATGCCTCACCTTAGCATGTAGTCTCTTCAATAGCATCTATTGCATCTGTGTGTTTCTGTCCTTGACTTTGCATACACTTTGTTGGTTTAGAATGGTATAGCCTGACATAGCATTACATGACATCACATGTGCAACTCACCATTCATACATGTGCACGTCACATCAGACACTCATGCATACATCATTCCCTATTTGGTATCTACCACACATGCGCCTGTCAACATTAACAAGTGTTCTTATCAGGGGAAGGGGAAAGAATTTAGGAAATGGCCAACCTAATGAACTTCAATGCCATAATGGATGTTGTGGAGGTCTATGTCGCTTCATCACGATTTCGAAAGGCAGTCAGGGAGGAAGTGGTAGCGATGGTGAGGGAAATGCTAGGGGATGATCTAGAAAAAGTAGAGAGACTGATGGCAAGGTGCACTGAGTTGGAAGCTCGGGTGGTAGAGCTCGAAAGAAAAATAAGAGATATGGCAAGCACAAACTCCAATGTCGATACTGACAAAAAGCAGAGTGCCCAGATTGCTGACGCTCACACTCAATACCCCGGGCAGCCCTCTCACTAGGACTTGGACTTACTAAGCCGGTCAATGAAGGAGAACTGAAGAGGCTTCTTGACACCAGTGCCAATGCTGACTCTGTTCTGTGACATATCCAGCACTCACCTCCAGAAGATAATGGAAAAGTCACATCCTCTGGGCCTCGCTCATTGAACAGATTGTTTGCCATATGCAGAAAGGTGTGTTTGCTGCAGAGTGTCAGACCATATATGGGGCCAATACCAGAACAAAAGGGCAATTTCTGCAGCTATCATGTGATAACGGGCCACTGGACCAATGAATACGTTGCTTTGCGAAATAAGGTCTACAGGTTGATCGATGAAGGAAAATTGAAAATCCCATCTACTTCTGATAAGCGACTAGAGGCAATCGATGAGACCACCAAGGAAACTCTTCAAACTTCTCAGGGAGAGGAATGTGATGAAGAACTACAAGGTCTGGTTTGATGAGAGTGGGGCAATGACACTGAAGCCGAGATAGTGACTGGACGGGGAATGATCAGATACCATGAAATCAAGACCCTTAGAGGCTTCCTTCTTGTAGGGGACTCATTTTTGTTTATAAGGTGTATTAAAATCATTTTGAATGCAATGTGTTTTGTTATCTTCTTACTCATGTGGTGATTGCATATACATGGCATTATGCATGCATTTGATCATCTAAAATGACATATCCAACACGCATAATATCAAAATGCATGGCATCAATCTGAATACAGTAGGGAACCTAAAAGTGAATCTGGTCCTGACCGAACTCTCTCGTGAAAGGTGAGCTTATGAGATAAATAAATGACATGATGGCATCACCTCCACCGAGTCGTTTGCCAATCCGAATCAAAAGTCCTTACAAATCACAATCCAATGTGCTATTGGCCCTGCCCCAAAATTTCAATTCAAAATGCACACATGATACCTGAACTATTCTAAGCCAAAAGATTTCATTGAACTAATAGATGGCTATGGCTTGGATTTAGACCATTCAAAAAAAAAAAAAAAAGAGGAAAGAGATCGGTGCAGACGGAATAGTCTTTCTCTATCCTACATAGCGCCATAGCTAACATTAGAGTGCCTCCACTTCCCAATTTTCCATCACTGTCATATTTTTGTACCCTTTCTATGGAAGATTTGGACTTTCCTATCTTCAAACCTAAAACACTTCCCTTTACCACCTCCATCCATACCATGAACACCCTTTCTCTTCTGGTTATATGCAAGGCACAACACTTGCTTGATGAATCACCCCTTTCATCTTTTCCCCTGAACTGATTCTGTGAAACCTTATTCTCTACCATTAATGACTCCTAACAAGAAATTGAACCGCAATGTTGTTCCACATCTCATCACCAGAAAGGCAACGGAGCAGATTGTGGGAAGGTCCTTGATTTCATGACAGAGAATGGATCTGAATGTAAGTCTACTTTAACTGAGTTGAAGATTGCCGTTACACCAGCAAACTAGTGATGGAACTCCTAGACGAGCACTGGATGAAAAAGAATAAGAGTAATAATGAGAAGTCGATGTCAGCCTTTGATTTTATGGAGGGCTAGGAATGGTGACGCTTTAGATTACAGCATTAATTACAATCGGGAGAAGGATTTTGGTTCAATGCCTAATCATCCTATATTACCAGTTGAATTGGACGGCCAAGACACGACTGTATCCAATCAATACATGAGAAAATTATTGATGGAATTCTTGGATGGGGAATCCACACTAGCTTTTGATTCCTTGTAGCTTCTTGCTGATTGCAAAAAGGATGAAGGGTATGCATTTGTAAATTTCACAAACCCAAAAGCCGAATGCCAACTTCACCAAGCACTTCACAATAAGAGATGATCACTGTTCTTATCCAGCAAAGTCCCCACTATAGCCTATGCTAGGCTTCAGGGAAAAGAGGAGCTGGTGAGGCACTTTGATAGGTCAATATTTAAGTGTGAAAGGGATGATTATCTACTAGTAACATTCAACCCAGCAAGGAGTGGTATAAAGGGTTCAGCCGAGTAAAAGGTGATAGGGAGAAGGTGGTAGTACATCCATCAACTTCACCAATAGTGTTGGAGTAGCCAAGTTTTAGAAAGCTTTCAATAATCATGAATGGGATGCTACCATCACTAGAAAGACATACAAAACCTGATGCACCAATATTCAGGGGAAAGTTGCATTTACCAACCATTCCAAGAGCTCAGTCTTCAGCTGCAACAGAATTGACTACTTACCAGTGGTCCTTTCACCTCCTAAAGATGATGTGACTTGCTACAGGGCTATTGTGGCTAGCAGATGTAGGGAAACCACAGTTAACTTAAGTCATTCTGAATCAGGCCACACTTTGCAGAACTGAAAGTTGTGTCCATCTTTGGGGACTATGCATAAAATGGAATCTGGGATGAATTGGAAACATAAATGCAATTTCAGACCCTTGGAGGATCCAATGTTTAATTAACCCCATCTCAGGTCATCCACTCACAGTGGTGACTCCACTCAGTGTTCGACCGCATACCATGATGACTTGTCAAAAAAAAAAACTTCCAATATGGAAAACCGAAAGGACATATTGCTAATGTGAAGGGGCATAGATCAAAACCAGGGCCACGGGTTGGATTTTCCTAATGCATTCCCATTCATTATGTCATAGTTGTTTCATATTCTATTTCGATGTTCAATATGCATTCGTCATGTCATTTCATGTCAATGTCCATGTACAGGTTGCCGCACGTAGTGAACCAGATCTGATGAAGTGTTTTACACCTAAACCCAAACCTCTAACACTAGGGGCAGGTAAAAGCTAAGCCACTAGGCATCATCAAGAACAATGCTCTCTCAACTTTCAACGAACATGTTGAGGCACATTTTCCAATCCTAAGACAAGCCAGCACAAAGAGATCTACTTGGTTTGAGTACTAGTGTAGAATTTTCAGTCAATTCAAAAAAAAAGAGAGAGAAAATTTTCGACACAGAAAACTAAAAGGACGTGTTGGTTACAAGAAGAGAGTGATGTTCAGAGTCTGAGTCACTTCTAGCTTCACTATGTATTCATTCTACTGTCATCATAATGATATTAGGCATGTTTGATTTTCTGTTTAAATGTTCATATTGCATGCATCGTGCCATTACATATAAACACCCATTAGTAGGCCATTGCGTCCAAGCCCACGATGGCACAAATGGAATTCCTCTTGTAGATGGCAACTCCTGGTCCAAATGTGTTATCCCCAGCGGAATGCAACATAGGATACAAGATCTAATTCTCATCCTCCTGCTCAGACGGATAGGCCATCCCTTGGCAAAACAGGTAGCAAATCTTCGGTATCGGTGTGCTAAACCTACTCATACAATTGATCATAAAGGTCTGGAGAATACCAGGGTGGGCAAGCTCGGCTTAGAAGCACACTCAAATCTGGGAAGAAACATCCATCGGTCTCGATAGGGCGGATAGAAAGAGAAGAACCTAGATGAGTTAGGGCCCCAAGCAGATCCCTAGCGGTGTCACCAGCTAAGACAATCCCCACTGAGTTAGTGTCCCCAGCAGATCCCCAGTAGGGTCGCCAACAAGGCCATCTAGTCGAGATATTCCCTACTAAAGATCACCAGAAGTCACAAATCTCGTCCCCAGCCTCGCACAGATACCAAGCACAATAGCATAAAATGTTGCATACATGCATACACTCAAATCATGCATGCACCCATGCATACATGCATCATAAACATCTCAGTCGTATTTATCTTGATCAAAAGGGCAAAAATTTTTTATTCCAAAATTATCGATCAAAGAATAAATACACGCTCCTAAAGCAAAAGTGATTTAATCCAGGGACACCCTCAGAGTCATAGCGTGCAAATCGGAGCTATACGACTCCAAATCTCAAGTATGAAAGATTCTCCAATTATCAGAGTTTTTGTTCACGCCAATATAATCCTGAGAAAGATATTCCTCGTTGGTGTGCCCTAGTTCTTAGGGCATTGGATTCTTGTATTTTGTATTATACCTTAAGACTCATTGTATGAATACATTATTTGTGTCATATTAACAAAGGAAATTAATCTACTTCATTTATATCTTGTGCTATAATATGAGTAGAGTATCCATTGATTGATAATCATAAAACCTATCCCAGGTCTGTTCTAATCATGGAAATGAATAGAACCATAGACTTGTATATTCGATGACTATATGGCAGTTCTTAACTAGCCATAGTACTTGTATAATCAGTCATGAATATAGGTACATGTCATTGACATGGGACTAGATCGATCCGCACAAGAAAGCCACATGGTTGTCGTGTCATAGGTCTTTCTTGAGTAGGTCTCTTTTGTCCTCAGACCAGATTCCATTATAATATCAATATGGAATCCGATTCACTTTGACATACACCTAATAGGTCTGTAAAAGGATGCTAAATACGGGTATGATTGGGTGGACCGATGAACATGTTGATATTGATGATGAAGTGATGGAATTGCCACTTGGGTAACAACGAGATGATATCATTAGCCACTTGATGAGTGGGACTGATAAGTGTATGGCCATACCCAAGTAAGTCGGTGCTTATTTGATTAATCGGTCAACTCAAGATCAAGAAATATAATAAACAATAGAAGAGGATGACGGACATCATGCCTTTTATTTATTCATATCGATATCATTAGGCAAAGGACACTATGAGATTCCTACCGGGTGAGTGTCTTCGAAAGGCTGCTACATCTCTTTCTTAATTGGGGGCTGTAATGGTTTGCTAGAACACACTTACAGTCTGTGGGTCTTGGACCTACTACCAATATAAAGACAGACCCATAAGATCGTGCACATAGATCAACTGAGCCGGAACTTATAGAAATTGTACATGTAATGTACATTGGAAGGAATGTGTTCATTAATTAATTGACATTCGGTGTCAAGATAATTAATTAACATTGGGTTGAATTTAATTTAATTAATAAGTTTACATAATATAATTAATTAATTTATCAATTAATTGAATTACATAAAGTAAACAATTAGTTAAATAATTTTCCTAAGTAGGAAAATTAAATACATGTATTGTATTTACTTAAGTGTGATTTAATTTTATTTAGGGGTAATTAAATTTATCCAAATGGAATTAAATTACATAGGATATACTTTTTAATTAAAGTCTATTTATGTAATTATAATCCTAGTGGGCTTGAGTTTAATTAACCTAATTAAAACCCAATTAGACAAGGTGTCTATATAAGGGCACACTTAAGCAATAAAACCCTAATTCAACCCTAATTAATTGCTGGAAATTTCAGCCACCAAGAGCAGCCCCAAATCAGCCAAAAGTCCTAGCATTAATTCTCCATTCCTTCGCGTCTTCGGCTAGCATCGGTTCATGCTCAATAGTTGGTCGTGCACCGGACTTTGGAGATCCCAGTTTCAAGAAACGATTTTGTAGCAGTCTCTAGAAGAGACGAATCCGGTGAGTTAATCTCTCTTGATTCAAATTGGCTTTATTCTAATCAATGGTAATTGGGCACGATAGGTGGATTCTAAGAAATTTTAAACGGTGTATTTTCCACTGCGCCACGTTATTTTTCCAATGATGAATCCCAACAGTGGTATCAGAGTCTAGGTTTTGTCCATTAGATTGAATAGAATTGGTTCTTGAAAGCGTTCTTGAAGAAAGAATGGGTTTCAAGTTTGTGATTTTAGGGTTTGTATTCAATTTATTTATGGTTTTGATAAACCCTAAAATTTTTTGGATTAGAGTTTTTGATTATTTTTCCCCAATTGGTTTCCATCAAAAATAGTTGTTTTATTGATTTTTTTTCTTGATGCCTGGAATTTTTTTAATGATTAAAAAATAAATAAATAATAGATTTTGGGCAAAAGATGGAATCGCAATTCTGCGACTCCATCTGCTGCCCCATCGGGACAGCAGTGCCGCGAGCGGGATTTTGTTCCAGTTTTAGATTTTGCGGGTATTTTTTTTATCCCGAACCCTAATGCAAATTAAATTAAATTTTTTTAATTAATTTGTATTTAAATTGTTTATTTTGTTAGCATGCATATTTAATTTAATTGTTTGCATATTAAATTGAATATGGACTTTGTGAAATTGGCCTAATAAACCGTGACACCGGTTAAAATTGGGAGTGCTAAGTTTTAAATTTGTGACAACCCAAATTCAAGTGGGAGCAAAATTGTTAATTTTGCATTTATGGATGTTATCCATTGGGCCTTTATGGGCCTTAGCCACATTTGTTAAAATTGGTGATTTCACCCTAAATAACTCGGCTTAACATTTATATTTATAATTTGGAATGCCATGATCATGCATCATATTAGTATGTATGTGCACGCCAGGTACTTTTTTTTAAATGTGATATTGAGTTCTATGGACCCTAAATTATTATCGGTTGCAATTCGATTTTGGGAAATATGGCCTGCGTGCCATTTTTTATTTTGATGTAATTTTAAAATGGATTTTATATTACAAAATTATTGTAATTGCATCAAGTATGGAGGAAGGCCCAGATGGAGCAAACCCATGGCAGGAGCCCAAGAAGGATTGCGGTCCAGCCCATGAAGAATTAGATAGGATATCTAGTTTTTCATTAGGTTGTAATTAAAGGCCCATAAGATCTCATTTATTTTAAATTAAGTATGCTATTGCATTTGTCATATAATATGGATGTATGGATCACCAAATTATTACCCGCGTTTATGCATGCTAAGCCGTATCACTTTATTATAATCTAGAAATTAAAATATTGAGTCGTTTAACAGTGCTTCTCACATTCACACCTCTTCTTCCCATTGATGCTACAATGTGCGCCATGCCCTAGCTGGGTACATTGTAGTATTCGGTGGGCCATCTAGGGTTAGGATACTTGGTATGGTTGACATGTGAATGGTGGTTTGACTCAACATGGGTAGTATTAGCTCAGAGCGGGCACTAAGCACAGATGGGTAAAGTGTCAATAAGCCCATCAAACCAAGAGTCCTTCATGGAAGGATTGGATAGGTTGTCCTACCAAACAAATCAATGGTTGGTTAGTGAGCCTTAGTTCGGCCAATCATTGATAAGTTATGGATCTTGGTCAAGTCAGCTAATTAACATCACCAATGAACAAATTAAAATCAGATTATTAATTTGAATTGTCTCAAAAGTCCTTTATTTCTAACTCAAGCAATGATTTCTTCCATGTAGATAATCCCATTTCACTTAAGCAATTTAAATGGCTGTAACCAACAACAACTCACTCTCACTTTGGTCACTCTTGGAGAAGGAGAAGCTTTCAGGGACTAACTCCCTGGACTGGGCTAGGAACTTACAAAAAGTTCTTAGACAAGAGTCCAAGGAGTTTGTACTGAATGCTCCTTTACCAGCTGGCCCTCCTGCAGCTCGAGGTGTCACCACGGCGATGGTGGAGCAATACGATCGGCATGTGAGGGATGACCAAGATGTCTCATGCCTCATGCTGGGTACCATGCCTTCTCATCTTTAGAAGCAGTTTATGGATGAGCATGCTTATGAGATGATGGATCAGCTTAAAAAGATGTTCCAAGATCAGGCTCATCACGAATGTTACCTGACAACTAAGGTACTTTGCACAACTGTGATGGCAGCTAGGACTTCTGTTAGCACTCATGTGCTAAAATTGAAGGGTTATATTGATGCACTTGCCAGTCTTGGCTCACCAGTTCCACAGGACTTGGCAGTAGACATTATTCTCGGGTCACTTCCTGAGTCTTATAACTAGTTTATCATGAACTATCATATACAAGGGTTGGATAAATCGGTTGTTGAGCTGCATGGCATGCTTAAGCTTGCTGAGTAGTCTCTTAAGAAGACTCCTGAAGTATTGCTGGGGAAAAAGGGCAATACGCCCATTGCTAAGGGAAAGGCCAAATCTAAGGCCAAGGCTAAGGGCAAAAAGGTGGTGGCCCAACCTAAAGCAAGGGTTGCTTCTCCTGACGATGTCCGCCATGAGTGTCATGAGAAGGGGCACTGGAAGAGCTCATGTCCAAAGCTAATGGAGCAACTGAAGGGCAATACTGCTGCTTCAGGTATTTATGTTGTTGAGATTAATCTGGCTATTTCTACATCTTGGGTCTTGGACATTGGACATGGATCTCACATTTCTTCAACTATTCTGCGTTTAAGAAATAAGAGATTATTAGGTGCTCGGAAATGGTGCTCGGAAATGGTGCTCGGGTTCAAGCCATGAAGATTATTTCTTGGAGATGCCTAGTGGACTTGTTTTGGAACTAGGAAACTGTTATTTTCTACCTGCGATGCGCAGGAATATTATTTTCGTTTCTTTGTTGGATATTTCTGGTTTTGTATTTAATATTGGACATGGTAGAATTTCTATGCAATGTGGCAACATTATTTATGGAACAGCATTTCTTGAAAATGGCTTATATATCCTTGATCTAAAACGTGAAAGTTCAATCTATAACATAAATACTAAAAGGATTAAACAAAATGAAATTAATCCTACTTACATCTGGCATTGTTGGCTTGGCCATATAAATGAGAAGCGCATAGCTAGGCTTCACTCTAGTGGAGTGCTAGGGTCATTTGACATCCAGTCTTATGACACATGCGAATCTTGTTTAAGAGGCAAGATGAAAAAGGCACCTTTTAGCAAAACTGCTGAAAGGGCCTCAGAGCTATTGGAGCTAGTACATTCCGATGTATGTGGCCTAATGAGCACTAGTGCCAGATCTACTTTTATGTACTTCGTCACCTTCACGGATGACTTCAGCAGATACGGTTACGTGTATCTGATGAAGCATAAGTCTGAGACTCTCTAAAGGTTCAAGGACTTTAAGAATGAAGTAGAAAACCAACTTGGTAAGAAAATAAAAGCACTTTAGTCTAACCGAGGGGGTGAATATTTGAGCCAAGAGTTTGACTCGTTTTTGAGAGAGTGTGGGATTGTATCCCTACTCACTTCTCCTGGTACACCCCAGTGGAATGGAGTGTCAAAAAGGAGGAATAGGACCTTGCTTGACATGGTTCCCTCGATGATGAGTCATGCTACACTCCCTATCTCCTTTTGGGGATATGCTTTAGAGGCAGCTGCTTACATTCTTAATAATACACCAAGCAGGGCAGTTGAGGGAACACCATATGAACTATGGAAGGGCCGAAAGCCCAATGTTTCCTTCTTGAAGTTTGAGGCTGCGACACACATCTTAAGAAATTGACAAGTGGCAAACTCGAGTCCAAATCTATCAAGTGCCAGTTTGTGGGTTACCCTAAGGAAACTAAGTGTTATTACTTTTATGATCCGGTGGAAAATAAAGTTTTCATAGCTAGAAATGCAGTCTTCTTGGAGAAGGAATTCCTTTCCAAGAGAGACAGTGGAAGTAATGTTGAACTTTCAGAAGTTCAAGACTCAAAAACTCCTATAGCTAATGCTGAGGATACTTCAGGAACCAATCTGACTACTCAAGAAATTAAGGAACCAAAACCGGTTGCACAGGACCTTAGAAGGTCTGGTAGGACACGTCATCAGCCAGAGAGGCACGGCTTTCTCGTGACTGATGATGGGGATCTTATGGTCATTGACCAAGAGGAGTCCAAGACTGATCAAGAGGCTATTGAAAGCCCACACTCAGATCAATGGCGCAAAGCCATGGAGGCTGAGATGCAATCTATACATGATAACCAAGTATGGAACTTGGTGGATCCACCTCCGGGTGCTAAGGTGATAGGTTGCAAGTGGTGTTTCAAGTTAAAGGCCGACAACACCTTCAAGGGGCGATTGGTGGCAAAAGGATTTAGGCAAGTTCAAGGAATTGACTATGATGAAACCTTTTCACTAGTTGCTATGCTCAAATCCATTAGGATACTACTAGCCATAGTTGAATGGTACGATTATGAGATGTGGCAGATGGATGTTAAGACCACTTTCCTCAATGGAAAGCTACTTGAGGATGTGTACATGGCACAACCTGAGGGTTTTATCAATCCAAATTATCCAAACCGGGTATGCAAGCTTCAAAGATCTATTTATGGATCGAAGCAAGCATCGAGGTCATGGAATCAGAGATTCAATGAGGCCATTACAGAATATGGCTTCACAAAGAATTCTGATGAGCCCTGTGTGTATAAGAATTAGCTGGCAGCGTTTCCACCTTCCCAGTGCTGTATATTGACGATATCCTTATCATTGGAGGTGACATACCAACACTGCAAGGGGTTAAGCAGTGGTTGAGTAGATGCTTTGTAATGAAGGACTTAGGTGAAGCTGAGAGATCTTAGGGATCAAGATCTATAGAGATAGATCCAATAGGCTTCTAGGCCTAAGTCAGGCCATGTACATTGACAAGGTTCTAAAAAGATTGAGCATGGACAAGGCAAAAGAAAGGATTCTTGCCTATGCGCCATGGGTTGAAGCTGAGTAAGAAAGATGGTCCTAAAACAAAGAAGGACCGGGAGAACATAAAAAGATCCCTTATGCATCTACTATTGGATCTATCATGTACTCCATGCTATGTAGGAGGCCTGATGTCAAGTTTGCACTAATTATGACTAGCCGGTACCAGTTGGACCCTGGTGAGAAACACTGGAAGGTAGTCAAGGCAATCTTGAAGTACCTTAACCGGACTACGGATGCTTTCTTAGTGTATGGAGGTCAAGATGAGCTGGTAGTGTCAGGTTACACTAATGCAAGCTTTGAGACCGATGCGGATGAGAACCAGTCACAGTCTGGTTATTTTTTCTCCAGAATGGCGGTGCCATTAGTTGGAGGTCCTCAAGGCCAGTCACCATTGCTGACTCTACAACGGAAGCCGTTTGGATCAATGTGAGCGGACGACGCGTCTTCGACGGGACATGGGACTCCCTTTTGGAATAGGGCGCCACGATCTCGGGCGGGCCCCTCCCTCGCGTGGGGTTTTTATGAATGGAAAATCGGGTTTTGAAAAATAAATGGAATTAAAACATAAAAGAACCGAGACCTAAGTCTCGATGAATATTGTAGGAGTCGCCACCCCGGCTCAGCTCAACCCGGAAATTCTTATGCAGCTAAACCGGACGAACGGCCGCTACACTATCCAAAGATTCGGGTCCGGACAAGTCCCTTATTTCGTGTCTAATTAAAATAAATATTGCCAATGTTCTCGAATGGTATTTCAAAATCTAAAGTCAATTTTATTGAATATAAAAGGCATACAGCACGCATACAAAATACAAAAATAAGGAAAAGAAATAAATATTAATGGGCTTACAACCAAATCGAATGGAAAAATAAAAAACACTCACCTCACTTATACAATCGCCTAGAATACATGAAAATCTAAAAATAATTACAACCGCCTAAATATACGATTTAATCTATTAAAATACATCAAAAATAAAAATAAAAGAAATTAAAACCTGCAAAATAGAAGGTTAGCACAATTTATACGGCACGCCACAATTAGGACTCAAATAGACAGAATTGGGAAATCAAGAATTGGGGGCATGCATTTAGGGGATAACCGGGTTGGCTCGGCTAGCCGGCCCGGTTAGATCTGGAAAATATTTTGAAACGTCCCTGTATTTTTGGTTTTATGGGAAAATCATTTTGAAAACAATTTTTCCCGATTTACATGCATTTATTTTTTTTTACATTTAAAGTGAGTCGGTTTTCGGGAGAACCGGGTCTTCGTCGTTGAATTGTTCTAAATGCAAATTTACCAGAAAATTGAATCTATGGTCGTGATACACACAACAAAATTCATTTTGATGATTTTTGGGGTTTTCTAATTTTTTTGGGATTTTTTACGGATAAAAGCTGAAATTCTGATTCTGGAACAAAGGTTACAGTCGTACGACTATAGTTTACAGTCGTGCGATTGTAATCAGTTCAGGATCAGAATTTCACCGGAAATTCATTCTGAATCAAAAACTGAAGAAAATCAACTGGAAATTAAAACAGTCATACGACTGTATATACAGTCGTACGACTGTTCATGAAAACCAAGAACAGTCATACGACTGTTCTTAATTTCCAGAAACAGAAATGCGAAAATGCAGCAGAAAACGCACAAAACTCACTTCAAACACCCAGAAATCGAGAAAAAAGTGTAAGGAAAAGAAGTTTCTACCTTTTAAAAGCTAATCCAAGTCGTTTTGACCCCTGGCGTCGCTCCAATCCCAACAAATTCACACTTTTTCCTTTGGAGATGAAGTTGAGAGCTTTTTGTCCAAAATCCAAATTGCAAGGGATTCTGATGATTTAAGTCCGGATTCTTGATTTAGTTGTGAAGTTAATTGATTAACCTAAGGATTTCTAACAAGTTTTAACCTTAATTTCGAGAAATTAAAGAAAATAAAAGAGGAAGAAAATGAGTTTTTTTTTTGTGTGGTTTTTTTTTCTTTTCTCTTTTTCTCTCTAAATTTCTTTTCCACCAGAAAATCAACCTCCCTTTTTCTCTCTCTTTTTTCCTCCTTTTCTACTCTTTTTTCCTCTGCTTACTTGCTGCAAAACCGGAGCAATTAATGCTCATCCTCTCTCTCCTCCATTTTCTGCTGCAGAGGTATGGGCTTCTGCAATCTACCCGATATTACAGTCGTACGACTGTAAGAATAGTTGTACGACCATAATCTTTTTTTTTTTTAAGTATAGAAAATTCCGGCGCTTACAGCTGCCCCTCGTGTGATCAAATTCGACACCTAGATTCAAGTTTATAATATCTGAGATGATGAATTTGAGAGAGCGAATCAAAGCACCGCGAACACTGGAATGAATCCTCTGATGAGATAAGCCGATACCGGGTCTATGTTACCCGAGGCGAGACTGGGGAAAGAAATAAGCCGATACTGGGTCTATGTTACCCGAGGCAAAGTTGATGCGGATAGGCCGATACCGGGTCTATGTTACCCGAGGCGAGACTGGAGATGAGATTAGCCGATACCGGGTCTAGGTTACCCGAGGCGATGCTGGGGAGGAAATAAGCCGATATCAGGTCTAGGCTACCCGAGGCGGAGGAGTGGAAGAATTGCGGTTTAGCCGATACCGGGTCTAGGTTACCCGAGGCGGACTTGCTGAAGAGATTGGTCGATACCGGGTCTAGGTTACCCGAGGGGAGCTTGATGAAGAGATTGGCCGATACTGGGTCTAGGTTACCCGAGGCGAGCTTGACGAAGAGATTGGCCGATACCGGCCGGGTCTAGGTTACCCGAGGCGAGCTTTGCTGGGGAAATAGATGAAGCTGATCTGGGCCGATACTGAGTTTACATTACTCGAGGCGGATCTGCTGACTTGCTGAAGATATTAAGCTGGGGATGAATTCCTGCACTTAAAATGGCAAGTCTTCATTCCTTGATCGAGAGATTTTTAAACAAAAATTTTTGCCCCTTCGATCAAGAATGAAGACTAGCCGGGGATAAGTAATTGATATATACAATGTATGGATGCATGATGATGTATATGTACATGTATGTATTTCCTGTTATTTGACGCTTTTATCTTCCGCTGGGGAGATATGTTGTACCCCTGGTTGATTTTGCTTTTCTTGGGGCATTGTTTGGTGATTATCAAAGGTGTGAGGTGACTGCTGGGGAAATGATCGTAGTATTCCTTGTAGAGATTCTGCTGGGGAAGAGTGTGACAGCTCGATTGAGGAAATAATTGTGGTGTTCTTTGCGTAGACTACGCTGGGGAGTAATATGGAGACTTTACGGGGAAATAATTGATGGTGTTCTTTATATAGATTCCGCTGGGGAATAGTGGGGGAAACTCTGCTGGAGAGTAATGTGACGAATTCTGTGGGGAATACTAAGGACGTTCTGCTTTTCCTGCTTTATGGGGAAGTTATGAGTTTGTAAGTGCTCTAATTTTTGCCTGGGTTGCCCAACTCAGGTTTTCAGCCCAGCGAGCCACTCTATCTTTTGCCTAAGGCGCCTTTTCGGTTTTCGCCTTAGCGAGCTTTTCATATGCCCTAACTTTTGCCTAAACTACCGGATATGGGTTTTCAGCTTAGCGGGCCGCTCTAATTTTTGCCTGAGATGCCTTTTCGGTTTTCACCTCAGCGAGCTTCCTTTTTTTTTTTTTTTTAGATTTGGCTAAAATGGTGCTGTGACCCTTTATTGCTCGTTTGGGAAGATGAACTAGACTTTAGAGGACGATAAAAGATTTTAAATTGCACGTATTTAATACATTTTCATTTGCCAAATACTATGATGATATTGATCAGTTGAATGCAAAGTGCTTTCTTTGAATGTGTGTTTATGCAAGACAACTTTGTTTGTGCATTTGTCATAACCATGCAAATATATTTAAACAAACACTTCACTTTATTGATGAAGTCAAAATGAGTACATTTGAAACAAGTTGGTTCCTAAATGATGCACATTTCACATTGTGCTAGAATCCGTCACCAGTCGTCCTTTTTAGGTTTTCCGACTGATTATTTTCTCTCGTGTCTTAACTTTTGCCTAGACCGCTTTTTTCGAGTTTTCAGCCTAGCAGACCTCTCCTTCTTTTTTTTTTTATACATGATAAAGCTTTAGCCTGTCTTGGTTGATTGGGTTGGTGAACTCATTCCCGTCCATGTCCATCATGCTAACAGCGCCTTTTGATAGCACCTTCTTCACCATATATGGTCCTTCCCAATTGGGTCTGAACTTGCCTCTAACATCAACATTTGAAGGCCTTAGTTGCTTTAGAACCAAGTCTCCTGCTTTCAACTGCCGCTTAGAGTACTTCACATTTTGATTATAGGCTCTAGCCATTCTGCGCTGATACATCTGTAGGTGATCCAGTGCTTTTAGTCGCCTTTCATCTAATGCTGCCAACTGTTCATACCTAGCTTGAACCCATTCAGTCTCTGGTAATTGAGCTTCCAGGGCAACTCTGAGTGACTTGAGTTCTATCTCCACTGGCAACACTGCTTCCATTCCATATACCAAGGCATAAGGAGTTTCCCCTGTCGGTGTTTTGACACTGGTCCTGTAACCCCAAAGAGCATAAGGCAGTTTATCAGCCCAATCCCTGTAAGTGGTTACCATCTTTGATAAGATCTTCCTTATTGCCTTGTTAGCTGCTTCTACTGCACCATTAGCCTGAGGCCTGTATAGGGAAGACTTATGATGTTCAATACCATGTTCTGCAAATAGCTCAGCTGTTGCTCCTTGAAACTGTACTCCATTATCAGTTACTATGTGGTGAGGAATCCCATACCGAGTGAAGATGTTCTTCTGGATGAACTTGACCATGTGCTTGGCTGTAACATTAGTGAAGGATTCCGCTTCGACCCATTTGGAGAAATAATCAACTGCCACAACTATGAATCTATGCCCATTAGATGCAGATGGATGAATTTCACCAATCATGTCTATCCCCCATGCTGAAAACGGCCAAGGAGACGCTAGATTCTGAAGTTCAAGTGGAGGAAGATGACTAATGTCTGCATAGATTTGACATTCATGACATCTCTTCACTTTTCTTATACAATCTGCTTGCATCGTCATCCAGAAGGAGCCTTGCCTCATGATCTTCCTAACCATGGCAAGTCCATTCATATGTGGCCCACAGGATCCTGCATGTACCTACTGCATCACATCTTCTGCTTCTTGTTCTGTTAGACACCTCAAAAGAACTCCATGTGCTATTCTTTTGTATAACTTGTCCTCGAAGATTCTGAATTGACTGGCCAGCTTTCTTAATGTCAACTTATCAGCAGCACTGGCCTCTTTTGGGTACTTTCCCTCCTTAACATACCGGTAAATGTCAAAGAACCATGGCTTTTCTTCGGCTGATAATTCCATTACTTCATGCACTTCGAAGCAAGGATGCCTGGAAGTGGCTATGACCAGTGGTTGAGTTTGTGTCTCTTATGGATTTTCCCACATGGAGGACAAAGTAGCTAATGCATCAGCCATCTTATTCTCATCCCTAGGGACATGTCTGAATTCACACTGGCCGAATAAACCTTTTCTGAATTGCAGCAGCTCCAAATAAGGCCGCAAGGCTTCTTCTTTTAGCTCCCATTCACCCTGAGCTTGCCTGATCACTAGAAGTGAGTCACCAACAATTAAGACATCATTTGCTCCTAAGGTTAATAGAGTCTCCATTCCAAACAAGCATGCTTCATATTTCGCCCCATTGTTGGTTATAGGAAAAATCAGCCTTTTGGATAAAGGAATGACCTCACCATCTGGTGTTGCTATAAGTACTCCGATTCCAGCGCCTTTTCTATTCACTGCCCCATCGAAGCACATGACCCATCTTTTCACTTCCACCATGGCTAACTGCTCATCAGGGAATTCCAGGTTCTCTGTGTAATCTGATTCTAGGGGCTGGTTTGCCAGAAACTCTGCCACGGCTCGCCCTTTAATGGTTTTCTTCGTGATGTACTTGATGTCAAATTCAGACAAAAGTAACAACCACCTGGACAACTTCCCAGCCAATGCTGGTGCTTCATAGAGGTACTTCATTGGATCCACCTTAGCCACGGCTTGTATCTTATAGGATTGGGAATAGTGGCGCAGCTTCTTGGTCAACCAAATCATCGCCACACATGTCTTCTCTACCAGTGTGTACTTGGTTTCATACTCCAGCAATTTCTTGCTAAGGTAATAGATAGGATATTCCTTCTTGCCATCTTGTTCTTGTGCAAGCATTGCCCCTATAGAGGATTCTTCAACTGCCAAATACAAAATCAGGGGCTTCCCTGGAATTGGAGGGCTCAACACTGGTGGCTTTACCAGGTAAGCCTTGATCTTCTCGAATGCCAGCTGACACTTGTCATCCCACGCAATTGGCTGATCTTTCTTTAACAGCTTGAAGATTGGCTCACAAGTGGAAGTTAGCTTGGCTATGAAGCGGCTGACATACTGCAAGGAACCCAGGAATGATCTGACCTCCTTTTCAGTCTTTGGAGCTGGCATATCTTGGATGGCCTCAATTTTATCTGGGTCCATTTCTATACCCCTCTGGCAGACTACATGGCCCAACAGCTTCCCTAATGTGACCCCGAATATGCACTTCTTGGGGTTGAGTCGCAAATTGTACTCTCCAATGCATGTTAGAAATCTATCCAAGATAACAGGGTGTTCCTCCCGGGTTGCTGATTTAACGAGCATATCGTCGACGTACACTTCAACTTCTTTATGAATCATGTCATGCAACAGAGTTGTGACAGCCCTCTGATAAGTGGCACCAGCATTCTTGAACCCGAAAGGCATCACTCTGTAACAGAAGGTACCCCACTCTATGATGAATGTGTTGGAAATGCCCTAGTCCCGAGGCATTGGTCCTTGTGTTTGTATAATACATTTGTACATTAATGTAAACTTTATGTATTATACAATATCCCAACAGAATGATGTTTTCACCTTGTCGATCACATCCATCAGAATCTGGTTATACCCTGAAAAACCATCCATGAAGGAGTACATTGCCGCTTTTGCTGCGCTATCAACTAGGACGTCAATATGTGGCAGTGGAAAGTTATCTTTTGGGCATGCTTTATTCAAGTCCCTGTAGTCAACGCATACTCTAACCCTTCCATCCTTTTTAGGTACGGGGACAATGTTGGCTAGCCATTCTGTATACTCCACCACTTCGAGAAACTTGGCATCTATCTGTTTGGCCACTTCTTCCTTCACCAGTGTGTAGCCCATTCCGGCCTTAGTCTTCTCAACTTCTGCTTTACCGGTCTGAACTTAGGGTCTATCGGGATTTATGCACTGCTATTTCTGTATCTACACCCGGTATGTCTTTATACAACCAGGCGAAAGCTTTAACATGTTTTTGGAGTATTCTTATTAATTCTCTTTCCTCCTCGGATTTTAGCTCGTGTGAAATGAGTACCATTTTAGGGTTTTCATCTGTACTTATATTGATTTCATGCAATGCAGTGTCATGTATGCTAAATATGCTTAATGGTGATTTAAATGCATGCACAGAATTATCAGGATAAACATCACACAAGTAAGCAAACTGGGATTTCATTGCATTGAACTTATCATAAAGTGCATCAGTTACATTGAAAATGGAATAAATAGATACAACAAAATCATTTTCATCCTCTACAGGCGGAGGGCCTTGTTCTTCCTCAGTTTCCATCTTCCCTTCCAGAGCACCATCTTCTGGGACTGCAGCTTTCTCTACTTCTTTTTCGGTCTCCTGTGCCTTAGCTTTCTCCATGATCTTGGTGATTTCAGCGACCACAGAGTCTAAGTTCACTTTGGCCATTAGTTCTTCGCCAAATCCTTCCTTGGATTTCCCTAAAGCTTTGGTTAATGCAGCAATCAAAGCTCCTGAGATCACTTCTGTAGTTTCTGCACAGGTCTTCTTTTCATCTTCTTCCTTGGCCACCTCTATGGTTTCTGCTATCACCTCAAATGATTCTCCTTTCAAAATTTCAAATTCAGCAATTGCTTCCTCCATCATTACAGGGGCTACCGGCTCTTCCTGGCTCTTGTCAAAATCCACAACATCTGCAAAGATCTCAAAGCCAGGGTGCTCGACATTTCCAACCAGCACCGGTTCAGCTTGGCCTTTGTAAAGGCTTTCTCCTGCCTTCAGAAATGGCTTCATCATGACCTTGCCATTCTTGCCCTTTTTCGGATTCTTCTGCTCGAATGACCCCTCTTCATAACCAAGGCCGTACTGCTTTAACTTTCCCGAGTCGATCTTGAATTCTGGCACACCTTGCAAATTAATCCCGAGTCCCATTTCTGGGACAAAGTTCAGCTTGTACAGATATCGGGATAGCCACTCCGGCATGTAGTTCTCATAAAGGACTATAGGGGCATCTGTGGTTTCTTCCTCCTTAATGAAAGCAATTTGGAATCCACCAAAAGGAACCACTCCTTCATCCACTGCAGCTACCATCGACTGGGCATCCGCCTCAACAGTCATAATCCTGTGATTCATAGAGAATTTAATCTTCTGATGCAATGTGGAAGGAACACCTCCCAAAGGATGGAACCAGGGCCTTCCAAGCAATAGGGAGAATGTGACCGGGATATCGATCACTATGAAGACAACCATGGACTTGATGGGCCCAACCTCCACTTCTGTTTCGAAGGTCCCTATCACTGTTCTTTTAGAATCATCATACGCCCGAATGACTGTTGAGGACCTCTTCAACACTTCTTCATTCATGCCTAGAAATGGTAACATTTTCAAAGGGCATATATTCAGAGCCGAGCCATCATCCACCATAACGCACGGCATCACCTTATCCATGACATAGGCTCTAATGTAAAGAGCCTTGTTGTGGGCCTTTCCTTCTGCAGGTAGGTCTTTCTCAGAGAAAACAATATTAGGAGCTCCAGCATGGACTTTGTCTAGCAAGCAGCATATAGCCTCTGGTTAAGCTATAGGGGAGACTTCGATCTTTGATAGCTTCTTCACTAAAGCCTCCCTATGCTCTTTGGAGGTCATAAGCAGATGCCAGAAACTGGCTTGTGTAGGGGTCTTCTTCAATTGGGAAATGACCAAGTCTTCTTTCTCGACTCTTTCCGGTGATGAAGTACTGCCCGACCCATTCATCGGTGCTTTATCTTTTGTCTGATCTGCCGGCTGATATACCCTTCCACTTCGAGTCACGTGCTGCACTTCTGAAATCTTCAGCTTCTCAACAGCTGGAAGTTTAACAGCCTCTCTTTTGTCAAATTCCTCGTAATTATCTTCGGAGTCAAGATCATCCAGACTTATGGGTTTGATCTCCTTACACCCATCCTCCTTCTCACACTCGGGTTCCACTTCGAGTTCCCCTACCGCCACTGCCTGAATCGTAGGGTTCGCTTGCAGAACTTGGGCAAATATAAAGTTAGTCGGCAACCCCGACTGAACCATGTTAACCCGCTTCTCGAATGCCGGCAGGGGGTTGGTTTTAGTGCTGGGTTTGGCTGGCTCTTGCAGCTTTCCCTCATCAATTAGCTTCTGGATAGCATCCCCTAGCTTGTAGCAGTTGTTGGTTCGGTGGCCTGTCACCACATGATAAGTGCAGAAGTTATCTTTGTCAGCTTCTGATGGCTTCTCAAATGGCCTTAAGGATTGCAACAGGCCACCATTCCTACACTTGGCGAATATCTTTGCTAAAGTAAGAGTCCAAGGTGATATGCCTTGTCCTCCAGGACCCCTATTCTGGTTGCCTTGCTGCTGATTCACAGTAGCCACTTCAACCTGCTTCACCTCTGATGACTGCCCTTGCTTGCTACTAGAACCAGAACCAAAACCACTGCCAGACCCAACTGCTGCGGTTGATCTATACCCAGAACTATACCTTGTACTTCTTCCCCCTTTTTGACCAGCTGGCTTCTCCTATTCATCCCTTTTTATCTTCATGGCCATGCTATAGGCCTCACTAAGCTCCTTGAAGGGATGGAATTTCATGTTGTTCTTGAAAATATCCTTGCTGCCATCAATGAGCTTCTGTATAAGCTCGTCTTCATCAGGGTGGTTCTTTAGGAGGATCATCTTGTTCATCCACCTCTGGTAGTATTCATCAAAGGGCTCGTTGAATTTCTGCTTCACCCTCTCCAAATCATACAGCTTCACCTGGATTTTGGTGTTGAAGCTGTAGTATTTGATGAAGGCCGCTGACAATACCTCCCAGTCAGATTGCTCCTCCTCTGACAGTGAGTTATACCATCCCAAAGCACCACCCTCCAGTGTGGTGGGGAAAAGATTAATCAATTGTTGCTTGGTAGCGCCTGCTGTTAGCATAACCCGGGTATATAAATTCACATGGGCCTCCGGCAAGCCCATCCCTTTGTAAGTAGGGATCTTCGGTACTTGGAAGCCAATGGGGAATGTCTCGATACCCTTACTGATCATGGCATCCACATTCACCCCTTTCTTGGATTCAGCGCTGATACTGACCCCCTTCTTCAACTGGGCCATAACTTCATCTAGTTCAGAGCACTTGGCTTTCATCCTCTGTTCCATAGCTGCCTCTATCTCCTGCAGCTTTTCAAGGCTAGCCGAAGCATTACCACCATGTTGGGATGACTCAGCTTCTTTTTCCTTCCCGGCTCCACTACCACCGGTCTCACCAGCTTCTCTAACCACTGCCCTCATCTCTTCCTTTAACATGTCACGGAAATCCTACGATCTGAAGAAATCTCTCAAAACATCAGCCATGCTCGATGTCTGTTCTGCCATATTCACTCCGTCCTCAGGCTCAGAATCACTGTCACTCGCAACTACCCTCTGTCTCCTAGCTGCTCTTGAAGCTTGGGATCTTATCCAAGGTCGCTCCAGTGTATTCTGCTTGGAGTAGACGGAAGGTATTAGGGTTGTGAATGAATGACGTGATGTGACATGCAAATTAGGGTATTGAGAATGCTTGAAATGAATGGCATGGGATCATGTATGAAATGATGATATGAATGTTTTCTTTTTATTATCTTTCTTCTTTCGAGGCATTCCAAGAACACCCAATGTTTATGCAAAAACGTCACGTATGGGCCATCACACGGACAGAGCCTCGGCGCCTTTGGGGCACCTAATGAATTCGTGAAATGGTCGCATGTATACTGGCACACGGACGTAGTTTTGATGCTTTATAGGTCTATGAGATGATATGAAATGGTCGCATGGGCCGGGCCCACGGACAAGGTCTTGATGCTTTTGACCATATGATATGGAATGATGTTATAAGAAAGTCACGTGTAACAGGAACACAGACAAGGATTCGGCATTCGAGGAATGCCTTTCATGATTTGGTGATGTTATGGGCCTATATGTATACTAATTGGGCACTCGGGGAGTACCTTAAATGGTGAATTAATGTCATGAAGTGGTCGGATGTGGACCACAGTGTTATATGATGTCTATGATAGATGGGTATGATGTCATGAAATGCATCGTGTAAATTATTACACGAAAATGGGCCTAAGGCCATTGTGGTTTTTATCAAATGAAATGATATTGGTGGAATGGCCGAATGCAATCCGGTGCATTGGCAAAACACGGGGAATTTTGGGTACCCGATATGTTATGAAATGGGATGGGATGGTCATGATAGGCGTCCTTGAAATGCCCCTTAATTTAATTTAAGTGAAATGTAGTGAATGAACATGTCACACAATATGCAAATGGCTGCACGAAAATGTGGGTTAGGATGCATGACATACATAATGATGTTATGTATGCTATGTCAAAAATAAAATGCTAATCACACAAGTTTAATGTTATGGCTGAAAAAGAAATCATTAGTATGGATGACAAGCGAATGAATTAATGTTTTACACATGAAATAAAATGCAAAATGGCTGCATAAAAATGTGGGTTAATATCACACAAAGATGTTTGTGTATGGTATGTCATGTGTATGGAAAATGGTGATTATGGTATGTTATGCATGCGTCGGTGATGTGTCACGAAATGGTGAAGAACACATAGCAAGCAAAACGAATTATTCCAACCTTATTCCTCCAACGTGGTCGGTCTCAAAAATTTCTAACCGAGTCCTAGGCGGGGTTCACTTCAATCACCAACCGGGGGTGATGAAGGCGCGATTTTATTATCATTATTCAGACAATTATTTTGGTATCCTAAGGGAATCCAACTAAAGCTGCCTATATGGGTTTGGTCCAAGTTGGGTTAAAAATCAAGGTTCCCATAGCAAAATATACTCCTCACTTCTCCCCACTCAAGGGTCCTAGCGAAGGGGTTCGTACGAGGCTATGAGTGGTGTTTCGTATTCGTGCCCCTAAGACCAGGAGGAACTTAGGCGACACTTCAACAATCCACCGGGCTATAAAAGGATACCTAATCTAATGCAAGAAATAGCTAACTAAAAATGCAAATAAAATACCAAAAGAGAATCATCCGCCTTATTTTAATTAGACACTTTTTAGGGCTTGTCAAAATTATTTTAAGTTTTTAAGAAAACTTTTTGAAGAAGTCCCCAGCGGAGTCGCCACTGTGAGCGGACGACGCGTTTTCGACGGGACGCGGGACTCCCTTTCGGAATGGGGCACCACGATCTCGGGCGGGCCCCTCCCTCGCATGGGGTTTTTATGAATGGAAAATCGGGTTTTGAAAAATAAATGGAATTAATACATAAAAGAACCGAGACCTAAGTCTCGATGAATATTGTAGGAGTCGCCACTCGGCTCAACTCAACCGGGAAATTCTTACGCAGCTGAACCGGACGAACGGCCGCTACACTATCCAGAGATTCGGGTCCGGACAAGTCCCTTATTTCGTGTCTAATTAAAATAAATATTGCCAATGTTCTCGAATGGTATTTCAAAATATAAAGTCAATTTTATTGAATATAAAAGGCATACAGCGCGCATACAAAATACAAAAATAAGGAAAAGAAATAAATATTAATGGGCTTACAACCAAATCGAATGGAAAAATAAAAAACTCTCACCTCACTTATACAATCGCCTAGAATACACGAAAATCTAAAAATAATTACAGCCGCCTAAATACACGATTTAATCTATTAAAATACATCAAAAATAAAAATAAAAGAAATTAAAACCTGCAAAATAGAAGGTTAGCACAATTTATACGGCACGCCACAATTAGGACTCAAATAGACAGAATTGGGAAATCAAGAATTGGGGGCATGCATTTAGGGGATAACCGGGTTGGCTCGGCTAGCCGGCCCGGTTAGACCTGGAAAATATTTTGAAACGTCCCTGTATTTTTGGTTTTGTGGGAAAATCATTTTGAAAACAATTTTTCCCGGTTTACATGCATTTATTTTTTTTTTACATTTAAAGTGAGTCGATTTTCGGGACAATCGGGTCTCTGTCGTTGTGTAATACCCCGAATATTTTAATAATATTTTTCATCATTATTTCCATTAAATAAATTATTCTCATTATTTTAATTTAATGGCATTTAATATTTTTAGGCTTAATTAATTTAATTTAATACCTTAAGCTTATTATATTTAAATGCATCTTTAAACATGATTAAATTTTGTGAATATTTTGGGGTTAGGAAAATTATATATTTTAGGACTAATATATTTAGACATTTCGGCCAACTTGTATTTATCATAATCCCTCTCTATTTAATCCCTCCTTAACCTAATTCACACTCATTCTACAACATAAAGTCCTAACTACACTAAAGCTCATCTCCCCCTCTCCCTTGTGTGTGCAATTCGGCCAAGCATCCCACCTTCCCCTCTCTCAAATTTTCGACCTCCTACCTCTACCACACCCCTTC
Source organism: Euphorbia tirucalli (assembly GCA_039660915.1). Classification (NCBI taxonomy): domain Eukaryota; kingdom Viridiplantae; phylum Streptophyta; class Magnoliopsida; order Malpighiales; family Euphorbiaceae; genus Euphorbia; species Euphorbia tirucalli. Next base: position 49,582,761 of record CM077637.1, on the reverse strand, counting down.
ATTGATTGTTCTCATTGCATACTTGAGGTTTAGAAGCTCAATTCAAGGTATTCCCCTCCCTTTTCCTTGTTAAAAGTTTCGACCATGACAAAGAATTTAGGGTTTAAACTTTTTGTTCAACAATTGTTAGGAAGTTGGTTTTGGGTTTGATTTGCTCCTTGGATTTGGCCATCAACACCTTTAATTCTTCCCTTGGATCATCAATTTGAGCAATAGGACTTAGCAATCAAAGGTAACTACTCTATCCATACTCCTACACTTAGGGTTGAATGGTAGAAATTAGGGCTTTTATGTTTTTTTTTTTTTATGTTGGAATTGATTAAATTAATTGTAATAACTTGATTGGTATTGCTAGAATTTGAATTGGCATGATTTGTTTACTGATTTTGGTCAATTGGGTTGATAGAATTCGAATTATAGGGCTGGTATGATGATTTAAAAACTTGCACATAAGGTGTTTGATAGAATACCCTTGCTGGACAGCCTGCACAACATTTTTCTAAATTCGTTTTAAATAGGTTATGGTTCTCAGAAACTTCTGAAATTTTTTATATGTTTTAGATAACATGTTAAACTGAAAATTCGTAGAAGAAACCATGTCAAAATTCATTGGTTTTCATGTCCTAAAAATTCACCCAAAACTGTTGCTTGAAACTGCCCCTGATTGTTTTCAGCACTGACCTATAATGTTTGAAAATTCATATCTTTTTGTGTACTTCGAATTTTTACATGAAAACACTTGCAAAATTTTTCTAAGATTATGAACTACAAAAGTGCTTTATATTTTCTCTTCTAATTCTGATGGTAAACTGGGGTTATACTGATTTTAAGATAGTGTAAAATTTGGTGCTCTGTTTCCAGGAATCTGTGATCAGTAATCTTTGGACGCTTTTAACTTTTGCTCTGGTTAATGAATGCATGAAATTCCAGTTGGTATTTGAAGATTATAATGCTATGTTGCTCCCTGAATTATTTCATGATTTTTGGACAAGTACAACTATTTTATTCTGAATTTTGTTTTCCTGACCTGCTGCCTGCCCTGTTTTCGGGACAGCCTCACTGTTTGGCCTATATTTTTTTTTTGTACACTTATCCGAATGACACGAAACGAATTGCATTTTGTGTATATTAAATTGAACTTGGTTCCTTAAAATTTTGAGAATTTTTGGAAGAGTTTTCATATGGTTTATACTGTTTTGAAATTCAGGCAGTGGATCTGCCATATTTGGTGTTTTGGATTAAGGATGTTTTTATACCACACTTGGTGGATTTTTGATGAACTGAATTGGTTTATGTGGACACTTGGTCTTTTGGTTTTATATTGAGGAAGAATAGCCTATAATGGCATGTTTTGGACAATTGGTCCTTGGATTTGATGTTGATTTTGGGTTAAGCCTAAAGTGGCACCCTAATGTTGATTTGATGAGATTGGTTTGAAAATTGGTTTTTGATACACGATTGCATATGGGAGTTGCCGGACTGCGGTTTTTCTGGCATATGGACAGTGTTTCCCTTGTGATATTTTTGACCTCTTCATGGTGCACTTGGCCCATGATGGACTCACTTGACTGCGGTTTTTCTTGTGAGTGGTCCGACCTCTTCATTGGTATTTGTCCAATGATGGACTCTTTCAACTGCGGTTTTTCGATTGAGTGGTCATAGACCTCTTCATTGGTATTTGTCCAATGATGGACCTGCTTGACTGCGGTTTTTCGAGTAGGCGGTCTAGTCGTTCTCATTAGGCGAGTGGACTGCGGTTTTTCCCTCGTAAATGGGAGAGTTGGCCAGCTTAGACTTTTTGATTGATTGTGGGATTAGGGGACTGCGTTTTTTTCCCGAGCGTCCGACCTATTTGCTATTCGTTGGCGATTTTGGATTGAGAAATTGACTGATGAGTTTTATATCCGAGACTGATTTTTTTTATCATGAGATTTTTATACAAATGTTGGTTTGATTTCGTATCATGTTTCTTAATTTAATTAGTTTAAACTCTTTTTCTTCGCTTTACTTTATTCTTGTTTTATTATTTAAACTGTTTTACTCGCTCAGCTTTATTTCAATTTGTTTTTGCCTTATTTTTCAAGCTATTCGGTTTTAAGTGTTCGAATATGGACACTGTAGTTACTCGTCACTAAGTGGCGACCATTTTTTTTTTCAGATTTTGTAGGTACCGATGCCGATGCTTGACGTGTGATTGTTGTGTCGTGATGGGACTTGGGCGAGTGGACGGATTCTTTTTAGGCATTAGTGTTGGAGATTGTGCCCTAAGGCCAATATTGGATTATGTAATTTGACTTCTAAGATTAATCTAGTGTAGATTAATATTATCATTTATGTTTGTATGTTAGCATTTATGATAAGTATCCATGAATAAATCGTGTTATTCTAAATATCCCTAGTCGATTGTTATTATGGGAATAATAACAAACTAAGACTAGTGTGAGTGATAATGGATATTCATAAGATGAATATAGTGTATACAGATACAGATTATACTCACGGGTAATATGTTAGAGAACATGTTACTGGAGACCCACTATGAGATCAAGTTCATGGTCATGTGTCACAACTGATCTTGATTATAGTAGTGTCATTAGCTGATTCCTTTGACCTGAGGTCACCATTGATTCCGAGATGAACTCATGTTGTGCTTTGACGCAGTCAAACGCTGCTTGTAACAGAGTAGTTATAAAGGCTGTGATTGGGTACAATATGACTCATGCTTTGGGATGTGAGTGACAGATATGGGATTTTGTCCCTCTCTATCAAGAGAGCGATATCACTGGGCCCCTCGATAAGTAAGACTGTTAAATGCATGGCCGTGCTCAAATAATTGATAGAGTATCAATTGATTTGTCTAAACAGTTTACTTTGAGATCGAGAAAGCATATGATTAATTATATAAGATTGACAAGTGTACCATGTCTTATGATTAATCATGATATCAAAGAGACAAAAGGGAATATGACATTCTATAAATAGGTATTGGATCATTCCAATCATGTTAATTGGGTAGTCATAATGGCTTGCTAGAGTCCGCTTGTGATCTATAAGGACATTATGGTAATTTCCTTATTGCCAATTAATATGAACCTATGGGGTCACACACAAAGAGCAAAATGAAGTTCATCTTATCGGGTATAAGTTATTATTGGATAATAATTTGTGAATGAGAAAGAGAATATATATATATAGTGATATATATATTTACATATATATGTATATGTGAATATTAATATGGTTAATATTGCATAAGGTATGCCACATATTATAATTAAATTATATAGAGATATAATTAATTATAATATTGTATATACATATGTGTGTTATGGAGAATTGATTTGACTTAATATTAATTGAGAATTAATATTAAGTTGTGTGGGTTAATTTATAACTATAACTAATAAGTGTATTAGGATATAATTATAATTAACTTATTAGGATATATATATAAGGAAATATATAACCTAATTGATATACAACAAAAAACACTAATTTTCGGCAGCCACAATAAGGTGAATAGTGGCAGCCGAAATTCTCAACAAAACTCCAAGGAAAAATCTGATTTTTCGCTTTCTCTGTCCCGTTCGAAGAATCGTTCTTCAATCCCGGCGCTAGCACGCGGTGAATGAATTGCTCCGTGTGGATCAACCGTAGAGGGAAGCTATCTTGGTTCCTTTTGATTCAAAACCTACAAAGAATTAAGGTAATTCTTTAACCCTCCTTCCAATTCAGTGCAATGTACATGGATGCTTGGAGGGGATTAATCCGTTTTTCTTTCCGCTGCGTATTTATTTTGTGTGATTAATTCCCCAATAGTGGTATCAGAGCCACTTGTGCATTGGTTGAATTGGATTTGTTATTTTGATTAGATCAAAATTGCATGTTAGGGTTGTATGTTCTTGATTTAGGGTTCAATGTTATTGTGAATAACATGTTTAAAATTTGATTTTAATGTGAATCATTGTGAATGATTTGTTTTAATAATTTGAAATGTTTAAGGGGTTGGTATCATGAATTTGATTCATGGGATTTTAATTGAAATTGTTTCAATTAATTAAATGAAATTAAAAAAAAAAAAAAAAAAAAAGGTTTTCGTGATTCTGGGCATAATGCCCAGAATAATTGTGGGTGCAATGCAATTGCAATTGCAATTGCGCCCAACTGCAATTGCAATTGCAATTGCAATTGCACATGCTGCGTAAGCAGCATGCTGCTTACGCAGCATGGGCTGCGCAGCTGCGTGTTGCGCAGCATCAGCTGCGCAGCTACGTGTTGCGCAGCCCGTCGGGCTGCGCGCAGTATTGGATACTGCAGTGCGCGGCCCGACGAGCATGCTGTCCGACAGTTTTACCCCTTTTTCGTTTTAAGTGTGGAAAATTGTTTCTGCATATTTACGAATTTTTCCAAATTAATTAATTCTAAATACAATGTGATTGTATTTTACCACTTTGAACCCTAAATATTTTTAGATATAAAATTATTGTTGATAATTTTATGCATGGTGTTATGGTATAGTTTTGGACCCCGTGGATGCTTTATTTTATTTATTATGGTTTTATATAAATACGACCTGCGAGTCGTTTGTATTTATGTAAATTTTAATTTTAATTTTACTAGATAAATTGTATAGGATGCAATTTATAATATGTAAATTTTATTTTACTAAAAAAAATTGTATAGGTTGCAATTTTGTAAAATATGTAAATCCATGAGATGGTGCCAAGGAACAAAGACGTGAAGACGGATCCAAGGGATGCGGCTGTGCTGCTACCATGCGATGGTTACAACCACCTAGGAAATGACCTGTTGATTTTCATATTGGCCTGTGAAAATCAATGTAGATAAAACCATACCATAACACGGTCTTTCGAGTCTATTGCATGTTTTATATTTTGATGCCATGTGATGCCATGCTAAGTATGATATATGCATGCTAGATGAATGTATGACATTGGATGCCATGCTAGAATTAATATTAACTTAGAAAGATTAATGTTAATGCCATGTATTGTATGAGATACATTTTAATCACAGGAATTAATAAACCCCAAATAAACTTATGAAGTTTATATTTTTGCCACCCAATTACGTATAACACTAGTCAAGTACTATGTTCGCATCATGGTAGCCACGCCAAAGCGGGTACGCATGTTGTGACCTTAGCGAAGCGATAATATGAGAAATGGTGATTCTCATTGTGTTGTAATTGGTTTAACAAAGGGTTAATCAAAACGGTGTTTGAGCCCGAGGCAAAGATGAGATGAGTAACATACAATTAAATATGATATATGATATCATGCATCTCATAAATTAGAAGAGTTGCATAATGATGCAATTGGCAAAGAAGTGCACATCCAAAATATGTTTAAATGGTTTAAAGCATGATTTTGAGTCTTTGCCTACCGAAATTGTATTTAATCATAGGGACATGCCAAAGCAGTGCTATGGTTAAGTATGGATTTTGGATCTTCACCCACTTAAATATTTTAAAGGGTTTTATAATTTAAGTGGGAGCATTTAAATAAAAATCTTTACACGCTTTATTATAGTTATGATTGCTATTACCATGATCTCGATTGTTATTGAACTTTGAGAATTGTTCTCAAATCAAAAGGAATCATATGTTCTCAATAATCCTTTTGCCCAATGAACCACTAGCAATTGTAACATGAGTATAAAAGATGCTTACTTGAAGCATCGAAGGGACTCTGTTTAAAATTTATTATCTTACACTTGCCACCAATTCTTCCGCACGTGGAAGTTTTACTTGAGGTATATGATACATCACAAATGGAAATGTTCCATCAGTTAGTGAGCAAGAAAAGATAAGTGTTTGAGGCAACATTTTCTCATTGGCCTCCAAAAGGCATTAAGATGTGATCTTGAATTCATTATTTGATAGTCATTGGTGATGAACTATCATTTGAATGACATGGGGAAAATTGTGAATTAGTTGCATAGGATGCAAAAGAATGTTAAGTTATCCATAAAGGATAAGCCCGCCTCGAATTGTGTGCTTATGGTTCAAAAGGAAAAGGATAAAAGGAAGGTCGAAAAGCATAAAGACCGAAAGGTTCGGGTGAAACATGTTTTAAAAGACCAAAGCTGTCGGCATAGAGAGATCTCCAAAAGAAGGGTGTTGCCATTTCTAGAATGAATCGTTCATTAGAATAGAAATAGCAAACTTTGTTTGGAGAACTATAAGAAGATGAAAGGCAGTGAGACTGCTACCTTAAGTATTTATTAACTATTCTACTTTTGTTTCTATATCAAAAGGTATTAGATATCGTTGTGAATCTCATATTAGTAGAATATGAAGAATCACAACTTGAATAGAAACCTTATGAAGGTGAAAGGTAGAATGCGAATAGGCAAAAGAAGCAAAGGTTGTTACTCGAAGGTTTTTGAACTTTTACATGAAAGTTGTGAACTTCAAGTTAAAAGTTATGAACCTTTTTACATAAAAGTTATGAACTTTGGTTAAAGGTTATGAACTTTTGCATGTGAGTTACGAACTCTTGTTGCCTATTGAACTTGTTGGCTTAAGTAAACAAATGTTGTTTATTTTATAATTGTGAATTATAAACTTTATAAAGACATGATTATGAAATGTAGATTTACATAATTGTCTTTATATGTGGAGCCCATCTGTAACATAAATACTGTAAGGATCGAATCAAATAGTTGATTCAACCTATTTTGGCAGTGTCCTCTTGGAGACATAAGCAAAGTCGCATTACGAAACTCCATGAGAATGGACTTTTGGATTCATGAGATTATGAATCATCTTGAATCATGCGAATGTTGTTTATTGTAAAAGATGATAAAGTTGTTCTTTGCTAAAAGTAGTTAAAGAATAATCGATTTATTAAGCATTATACATATGGATGTATATGAATTATAAATCAACTGCTAAAGGAGGTTTTAATACTTCATTACCTTTATGGAACTTTTCTCTAGATAAGAGTATCTAATTAAACACGAGTTTGGAACTTTTGAAGTGTTCAAAAGCTTGTAAAAGGAGTATGAAGTATCTTGACAAGATAGTAAAGTCATTTAGATATGATCCGAGTGGTGAATATTTGAGTCAAGATTTTGACAATCATCTTAGAAATTGTGGGACTGTCTCACAATTGACTCCTCCAAGTACGCCACAAAGGATGTTGTGTCGAAAAGGGAGTAATCGAACTCTATAAAGATATAGTTCAATCTATGATGAAGTCAAGTTGATCATCGTTTTCTCAAAAATATGCCATTAAAGCAGCTGTGTATATTGTTCCGTCTAAAACAATTCATGAATCAACATATGAGATATGGTTGGGTAAGAGACCCAAATTGTTTCATTGAATAAGTTTAGGGCTGTAAAGCTTATTTCGAATAAGTTGGCACCTAAATTTAAATATCGTATTGTGGATTACTCAAAAGGAAAGTAGGAGTTGTTACTCCTGTGTTTCTTTGGGATACAAAGTAGTTGTAGCTAGAAATGGTTTCCCCTTGAAGAGGGAGTTAATTTCTAGTAGAGTTAGTGGGAGTAAAGTACACCTACAAAACTCGTAATTCACAAAAGTGACATTTAACGTTGAAGAGGAACGTGGAAATGGTTTCATGATCATTGTTGAAATTACATAAGTCCAATGAAAGTCTAGTGGAATACGACATGATTAGGAGAGATATGGATTTCTCAAAATCATGATGTAATTTTACTAGATGAAGTAAGTCTTCTTTTATGAAGAAGCAATGTTAGATTTTGAATCTAATATGTGACTTGATGCTACAAAGGTTAAAGATAAGTCCATGTCTGACAATCAAAGTATAGACTTTGATAAGTCTTTTAGAAGATGCATATGCAATGGTTGCAAGTGAGTTTTCAAATTGAAAACCGATGTGGATGGTGATCTTCAAACTTATAAAGCACGACTAGTGACTATAAGGATACGAACAAATTCATAGTAGGACTATGATGAAATCCTCTTTAGTCATTAATCATGATCAAGTCATATTGAGTTCTTGTTGCCATATCCCCATAATATGATTATAAAATATGGCAAATGGATATCAAAATCTATTTTTTACGTGAAAACATGATTGAGGATGTGTACGTGACACAATCCAAAGTTTTGAGCATCCAAAGAATTCAAATAGCGTATGCAAGTTTTCAAAGATTCTCATAAGGATCGAAACATGCATCAAATAGTTGGAATCATAGTTTTGATAAAGAAATCAAATGGTTTGATTTTATCAAAAGGATGATGAATCTTGTGTTTCAAAAGGATCAGTGGGAGCATATCGGTATTCCTAATGCTATATGTGGATGACATATGGCTTGTTGGAAATAACATTCTTACCTTGCAAGAAGTAAAATCTTGGCTAAGAAAGTAATTTCAGTTAATGTTATAAGCATGACTGCCTGTATTCTTGAAATTGGAATCTATACAGATAGATCTAAAAGAATGTTTTGGCTTAAGTCAAAGCATTGAAAGCGTTCAATATAAAAGACTTAATAGAAGCTTGCTTATGTTAACTGTGTAAATAGTTGCACATATACAACTGATTGCAATTAGTTGCAATATATCAGTCGAGATCTAGTATTCTCTTAAAAAGAGAAGTTATGATTTTGAAAGGTTCAAAATAAAACGTTATAGCTAAATATCTATAATAGCAGCCAAAGTATACAGTTACATGTGATGTAAAGAAATTTTGGATGAAGAAGTTCATCAAAATTTTATGTTTTTGTTCTAAGCATTGCTTATCCTGTGAGACTATTGTAGGGACAATAGTTCAATGCGTAAGAACCTTGTATGACACAAGCATATACTTAGGCGTTTTTCACTAATTTAGAGAGGCTGTCTCTAAAGAGAGAGTGAATATGTGTAAAGTAGCAACGGAAGCGAAAATTAATAATTCATTGACAAAGACTCCTGCACGAGTGAATACATGAAAGTCATGTAGGTCAATGGGTATAAGATACATGTATGATTGGCCATAGTGCAAGTGGGAGATTGTTGGAGATTGTGCCCTAAGGCCAATATTGGATTATGTAATTTGACTTCTAAGATTAATCTAGTGTAGATTAATATTATCATTTATGTTTGTATGTTAGCATTTATGATAAGTATCCATGAATAAATCGTGTTATTCTAAATATCCCTAGTCGATCGTTATTATGGGAATAATAACAAACTAAGACTAGTGTGAGTGATAATGGATATTCATAAGATGAATATAGTGTATACAGATACAGATTATACTCACGGGTAATATGTTAGAGAACATGTTACTGGAGACCCACTATGAGATCAAGTTCATGGTCATGTGTCACAACTGATCTTGATTATAGTAGTGTCATTAGCTGATTCCTTTGACCTGAGGTCACCATTGATTCCGAGATGAACTCATGTTGTGCTTTGACGCAGTCAAACGCTGCTTGTAACAGAGTAGTTATAAAGGCTGTGATTGGGTACAATATGACTCATGCTTTGGGATGTGAGTGACAGATATGGGATTTTGTCCCTCTCTATCAAGAGAGCGATATCACTGGGCCCCTCGATAAGTAAGACTGTTAAATGCATGGCCGTGCTCAAATAATTGATAGAGTATCAATTGATTTGCCTAAACAGTTTACTTTGAGATCGAGAAAGCATATGATTAATTATATAAGATTGACAAGTGTACCATGTCTTATGATTAATCATGATATCAAAGAGACAAAAGGGAATATGACATTCTATAAATAGGTATTGGATCATTCCAATCATGTTAATTGGGTAGTCATAATGGCTTGCTAGAGTCCGCTTGTGATCTATAAGGACATTATGGTAATTTCCTTATTGCCAATTAATATGAACCTATGGGGTCACACACAAAGAGCAAAATGAAGTTCATCTTATCGGGTATAAGTTATTATTGGATAATAATTTGTGAATGAGAAAGAGAATATATATATATAGTGATATATATATTTACATATATATGTATATGTGAATATTAATATGGTTAATATTGCATAAGGTATGCCACATATTATAATTAAATTATATAGAGATATAATTCATTATAATATTGTATATACATATGTGTATTATGGAGAATTGATTTGACTTAATATTAATTGAGAATTAATATTAAGTTGTGTGGGTTAATTTATAATTATAACTAATAAGTGTATTAGGATATAATTATAATTAACTTATTAGGATATATATATAAGGAAATATATAACCTAATTGATATACAACAAAAAACAATAATTTTCGGCAGCCACAATAAGGTGAATAGTGGCAGCCGAAATTCTCAACAAAACTCCAAGGAAAAATCTGATTTTTCGCTTTCTCTGTCCCGTTCGAAGAATCGTTCTTCAATCCCGGCGCTAGCACGCGGTGAATGAATTGCTCCGTGTGGATCAACCGTAGAGGGAAGCTATCTTGGTTCCTTTTGATTCAAAACCTACAAAGAATTAAGGTAATTCTTTAACCCTCCTTCCAATTCAGTGCAATGTACATGGATGCTTGGAGGGGATTAATCCGTTTTTCTTTCCGCTGCGTATTTATTTTGTGTGATTAATTCCCCAACAATTAGCTACTATAGTTGGGCATATTACTAGACTTTATTTCATTTATTCATTTATTGCTTAACAATGGTTTGTAAGGATATTTATTTATTTATTTATTCATTACTTAGCATATTTAAGGCTCAATTTATATAGTTAGATAGTTGGTTTGCTCGATGATTACCGATCTCGTGCATTGAATTCCGCCTTTGCACGCTTACCAAGGTCGGGGTTGTCACACGTTGAATTGTTCTAAATGCAAATTTACCAGAAAATTGAATATATGGTCGTGATGCACACAACAAAATTCATTTTGATGATTTTTGGGGTTTTCTAATTTTTTTTGGGATTTTTTACGGATAAAAGCTGAAATTCTGATTCTGGAACAAAGGTTACAGTCGTACGACTGTAGTTTATAGTCATACGACTGTAATCAGTTCAGGATCAGAATTTCACCGAAAATTCATTCTGAATCAAAAACTGAAGAAAATCAACTGGAAATTAAGAACAGTTACAGTCGTACGACTGTATATACAGTCGTACGACTGTTACTGTTCTTAATTTCCAAAAACAGAAATATGAAAATGCAGCAGAAAATGCACAAAACTCACTTTAAACACCCAGAAAGTGAGAAAAAAGTGTAAGGAAAAGAAGTGTCTACCTTTTAGAAGCTAATCCAAGTCGTTTTGACCCCTGGCGTCGCTCCAATCCCAACAAATTCGCACTTTTTCCTTTGGAGATGAAGTTGAGAGCTTTTGGTCTAAAATCCAAATTGCAAGGGATTCTGATGATTTAAGTCCAGATTCTTGATTTAGTTGTGAAGTTAATTGATTAACCTAAGGATTTCTAACAAGTTTTAACCTTAATTTCGAGAAATTAAAGAAAATAAAAGAGGAAGAAAATGAGTTTTTTTTTTGTGGTTTTTTTTTCTTTTCTCTTTTTCTCTCTAAATTTCTTTTCCACCAGAAAATCAACCTCCCTTTTTCTCTCTCTTTTTTCCTCCTTTTCTACTCTTTTTTCCTGTGCTTACTTGCTACAAAACCGGAGCAATTAATGCTCATCCTTTCTCTCCTCCATTTTCTGTTGCAGAGGTATGGGCTTCTGCAATCTACCCCGATATTACAGTCGTACGACTGTAATTTTTAAATTCATAACTGAGTTGGGATTAATACCCACTATCCTTGACTCAGTTGATGTTTTATGTGACAACAATGGGGCCATCGCACAAGCTAAGGAGCCCCGGTCACACAAGAGATCCAAACATGTGCTTAGAAAGTTTCACCTCATTCGGGAGATCATGAATAGAGGTGACATATCATTGCAGAGGGTTGACACCAAGAATAATGTTGTTGATCCATTGACCAAAGTACTGCCGCAGACACAGCATGAGGGTCATATCAGATCTATATGAATTAGGGCAATGCCTACTTGGAACTAGTGCAAGTGGGAGATTGTTGGTGTGCCCTAGTTCTTAGGGCATTGGATTCTTGTATTTTGTATTATAAATTAAGACTCATTGTATGAATACATTATTTGTGTCGCATTAATAAAGGTAATTAATCTATTTCATTTATATCTTGTGCTATAATATGAGTAGAGTATCCATTGATTGATTATCATAAAACCTATCCTAGGTCTGTTCTAATCGTGGGAACGAATAGAACCACAGACTTATATATTCGATGACTGTATGGTAGTTCTTAACTAGTCATAGTACTTGTATAATCAGTCATGAATATGGGTACATGTCGTTGTCATGGGACTGGATCGATCCACACAAGAAAGCCACATGGTTATCGCATCATAGGCCTTTCTTGAGTAGGTCTCTTTTGTCCTCAAACCAGATTTCATTATAATATCAATATGGAATCCGGTTTAGTTTGACATATGCCTAACAGGTCTGTAAATGGATGCAAAATACGGTTATAATTGGATGGACCGGTGAACATGTTGATATTAATGATGAAGTGATGGAATTGCCACTCGGGTAACATCGAGATGATATCATTGGCCACTTGATGAGTGGGACTGATAAGTGTATGGCCATAGCCAAGTAAGTCGGTGCTTATTTGATTAATCAGTCAACTCAAGATCAAGAAATATAATAAACAACAGAAGAGGATGACAGACACCATGCCTCTTGTTTATTCATATCGATATCGTTAGGCAAAGGACACTATGAGATTCCTACAAGGTAAGTGTCTTCGAAAGACTGCTGCATCTTTGTCTTAATTGGGGGCTGTAATGGTTTGCTAGAACCCACTTACAGTCTGTGGGCCTTGGACCTACTGCCAACATAAAGACAGACCCATAGGATCGTGCACATAGATCAACTGAGCTAGAACTTATAGAAATTGTACATGTAATGTACATTAGAAGGAATGTGTTCATTAATTAATTGAGATTCGGTGTCAAGGTAAGTAATTAACATTGGGTTGAATTTAATTTAATTAATAAGTTTACATAATGTAATTAATTAATTTATTAATTAATTGAATTACATAAAGTAAACAATTAATTAAATAATTTTCCTAAGTAGGAAAATTAAATACATGTATTGTATTTACTTAAGTGTGATTTAATTTTATTTAGGGGCAATTAAATTTAGCCAAATGGAATTCAATTACATAGTATATACTTTTTAATTAAAGTGTATTTATGTAATTATAATCCTAGTGGGCTTGGGTTTAATTAACCTAATTAAAACCCAATTAGACAAGGTGTCTATATAAGGGCACACTTAAGCAATAAAACCCTAATTCAACCCTAATTAATTGCTGGAAATTTCAGCCACCATGAGCAGCCCCAAATCAACTGAAAATCCCAGCATTAATCCTCGATTCCTTCGCGTCTTCAGCTAGCACCGGTTTCTGCTCAATAGTTGGTCATGCACCGGACTTTGGAGATTTCAGTTTCAATAAACGATTCTGCAGCAGTCTCTAGAAGAGACGAATCCGTTGAGTTAATCTCTCTTGATTCAAATTGGTTTTATTATAATCAATGGTAATTGGACACGATAGGTGGATTCTAGGAAATTTTAAACGGTGTATTTTCCGCTGTGCCATGTTATTTTTCTAATGAGGAATCACAATAATAAGTTGGCTACTTATTTGATTAATCAGTCAACTCAAGATCAGGAAATATAATAAACAAGAGAAGAGGATGACATACACCATGCCTCTTGTTTATTCATATCGATATCGTTAGGAAAAGGACACTATGAGAGTACTATCAGGTGAGTGTCTTCTAAAGACTGCTACATCTCTATCTTAATTGGGGGCTATAATGGTTTGCTAGAACCCACTTACAGTCTGTGGGCCTTGGGCCTACTAAAAACATAAAGACAAACCCATAAGATCGTGCACATAGATCAACTGAGCCGAAACTTATAGAAATTGTACATGTAATGTACATTGGAAGGAATGCGTTAATTAATTAGTTGACATTCGGTGTCAAGGTAATTAATTAACATTGGGTTGAATTTAATTTAATTAATAAGTTTCCATAATGTAATTAATTAATTTATCAATTAATAGAATTACATAAAGTAAACATTGAATTAAATAATTTTCCTAAGTAGGAAAATTAAATACATGTATTCTATTTACTTAATTGTGATTTAATTTTATTTAAGGGTAATTAAATTTAGCCAAATGGAATTAAATTACATAGTATATACCTTTTAATTAAAGTTTATTTATGTAATTATAATTTTAGTGGGCTTGAGTTTAATTAACCTAATTAAAACCCAATTAGACAAGGTGTCTATATAAGGGCAAACTTAAGGAATAAAACCCTAATTCAACCCTAATTAATTGCTGGAAATTTCAGCCACCAAGAGCAGCGCCAAATGAGCCGAAAATCCCAGCATTAATCCTCCATTCCTTCGCGTCTTTGGCTAGCACCGGTTCCCACTAAAAAGTTGGTCATGCACCGGACTTTGGAGATTGCAGTTTCAAGAAACGATTCTGAAGCAGTCTCTAGAAGAGACGAATCTGGTGAGTTAATCTCTCTTGATTCAATTTGGACACGATAGATGGATTCTAGGAAATTTTAAACGGTGTATTTTCCGCTGCGCCACATTATTTTTCCAATGACGAATCTCAACAGTGGTATCAGAGCCTAGGTTTTGTCCATTAGATTGATTAGAATTGGTTCCTGAAAGCGTTCTTGAAGAAAGAATGGGTTTCAAGTTTGTGGTTTTAGGGTTTGTATTTAATTGGTTTTGTTTTGGATAAACCCTAGAATTTTGGATTGTGGTTTTTGATTATTTTCCCCAATTGTTTTCCATCTAAAATTGTTGTGCTCTATTAATTTTATATTTTGGCTGGAAACCTTTTTTTGTTTATGATTTAAGAAAAAAATAGAGATGTTGGCCAAAATTGGAATCGCTTTTACGATTCCAATACATGGCCATGGCTGCTGAGTGGCAACAGCAGCTGCTGCCCCGTCGGGCAGCGGCACCATGCATGGGGTTTGGGTCCGGTTTTGGCACTTAGCGTGAAATGCACCACGCTCCGAGCAGCAGCACCAGTGGCACCACGCGGGTATTTTTTTATCCCAGACCAGAATGCAAATTAAATTAAATTTTTAAAATTAATTTGTATTTTAATTATTTATTTTGTTAGCATGCATATTTAATTTTATTGTTTGCATATTAAATTGAATATGGACTTTGTGAAATTGGCCCAATAAACCGTGACACCGGTTAAAATTTAGAGAGCTAAATATTAAACTTGTGACAACCCAAACTCAAGTAGGAGCAAAATTGTTAATTTTGCATTTATGGATGTTATCCATTGGGCCTTTATGGGCCTTAGTCACATTTGTTAAAATTGGCGATTTCACCCTAAGTAACTCGGCTTAACATTTATATTTAATTTGGAATGCCATGATCATGCACCATATTGGTATGTATGTGCACAACAGGTACTTTGTTTGAAATATGATGTTGAATTCTATGTGCCCTAAATTATTATCGGTTGTAATTTAATTTTGGGAAATATGGCCTGCATGCCATTTTTTTATTTTGATGTTATTTTAGAATAGATTTTATTTTATAAAACTGTTGTAATTGCATCAAGTATGGAGGAAGGCCCAGATGGAGCAAGCCCATGGTGGGAGCCCAAGAAGGATTACAGTCCGGCCCATGATGAATTAGATAGGATATCTAGTTTCTCATTAGGTTGTAATTAAAGGCCCATAGGATCTCATTTATTTTAAATTAAGTATTCTATTGCATTTGTCATATAATATGGATGTATGGATCACCAAATTATTACCCGTGTTTATGCATGCTAAGCTGTATCACTTCATTTTAATCCGGTAATTTAAATATTGAGTCGTTTAAAAGTGCTTCCCACATTCACACCACTTCCTCCCATTATGCTGCAATGTGCGGCATTCCCTAGCTGGGTACATTGTAGTATTCGGTGGGCCATCGAGGGTTAGGATACTTGGTATGGTTAACATGTGAATGGTGGTTTGACTCAACATGGGTAGCATTAGCTCAGAGCGGGCCCTAAGCACAGATGGGTAAAGTGTCAATAAGCCCATCAAACTAAGAGTCCTTCATGGAAGGATTAGATAGGTTGTCCTACCAAACGAATTAATGGTTGGTTAGAGAGCCCTAGTTCGGCCAGTTATTGATAAGTTGTGGATCTTGGTCAAGTCAGCCAATTAACATCACCAACAAGCAAATTAAAATCGGATTATTAATTTGAATTGGCTTAAAAGTCCTTTATTTCTAACTCAAGCAATGATTTCTTCCATGTAGATAATCCCATTTCACTTAAGCAATTTAAATGGCTGCAACAAACAACAACTCACTCTCACTTAGGTCACTCTTAGAGAAGGAGATCCTTTTGGGGACTAACTTCCTGGACTGGACTAGGAACTTACAAATAGTTCTTAGACAAGAGTCCAAGGAGTATGTACTGAATGCTCCTTTACCAGCTGGCCCTCCCGCAGGTCGTGGCATCACCACGACGATGGTGGAGCAGTATGACCGGCACATGAGTGATGACCAAGATGTCTCGTGCCTCATGCTGGGTACCATGGGTTCTGATCTTCAGAAGTATTTCATGGATGAGCATGCTTATGAGATGATGGATCTGTTGGAGATTGTGCCCTAAGGCCAATATTGGATTATGTAATTTGACTTCTAAGATTAATCTAGTGTAGATTAATATTATCATTTATGTTTGTATGTTAGCATTTATGATAAGTATCCATGAATAAATCGTGTTATTCTAAATATCCCTAGTCGATTGTTATTATGGGAATAATAACAAACTAAGACTAGTGTGAGTGATAATGGATATTCATAAGATGAATATAGTGTATACAGATACAGATTATACTCACGGGTAATATGTTAGAGAACATGTTACTGGAGACCCACTATGAGATCAAGTTCATGGTCATGTGTCACAACTGATCTTGATTATAGTAGTGTCATTAGCTGATTCCTTTGACCTGAGGTCACCATTGATTCCGGGATGAACTCATATTGTGCTTTGACGCAGTCAAACGCTGCTCGTAACAGAGTAGTTATAAAGGCTGTGATTGGGTACGAGATGACTCATGCTTTGGGATGTGAGTGACAGATATGGGATTTTGTCCCTCTCTAACAAGAGAGTGATATCACTGGGCCCCCTCGATAAGTAAGACTGTTAAATGCATGGCCGTGCTCAAATAATTGATAGAGTATCAATTGATTTGTCTGGACAGTTTACTCTGAGATCGAGAAAGCATATGATTAATTATATAAGATTGACAAGTGTACCATGTCTTATGATTAATCATGATATCAAAGAGACAAAAGGGAATATGACATTCTATAAATAGGTATTGGATCATTCCAATCATATTAATTGGGTAGTCATAAAGGCTTGCTAGAGTCCGCTTATGACTTATAAGGATATTATGGTAATCTCCTTATTGGGTAGCACGCGGTGAATGAATTGCTCCGTGTGGATCAACCGTAGAGGGAAGCTACTTTGGTTCCTAATTGATTCAAAACCTACAAAGAATTAAGGTAATTCTTTAACCCTCCTTCCAATTCAATGCAATGTACATGGGTCCTTGGTGGGGATTAATCCTTTTATTTCCGCTGCGTATTGTTTTTGTGCGATTAAATCCCCAACAGTGGTATCAGAGCCACTTGTGCATTGGTTGAATTGGATTTGTTATTTTGATTAGATCAAAATTGCATGTTAGGGTTGTATGATCTTGATTTAGGGTTCTATGTTATTGTGAATAACATTTTTGATTTGATTTGGAAGTTAATCATTATGAATGATTTGTTTTACACTTGATTTGGATCATTTGGGGGCTGAAAATTCTGGGTTCAGCTTGTTGGCACGCCGGCGTGCTGGCATGGCACGGTGTGCCAACTGGAAATTGTTTCCAGAATATGAACCAGAATGGTGGCACGCCGGCGTGCCAACCTTGGCACGGCGTGCCACCTGGGAATTTTCAGAATGGCTTGTTTTTCTGCGCGACGTGCTGTTTGTTTGACAAATGCAACTGAGAAGCAGTTTGGGGGCACGACGGCGTGCTGGATCGGCACGCCGTGCCAACCTGATTGGCACGTCGTGCCAACATGAATGGCACGTCGTGCTCCCTTGATGCTGCAGTGCGCGAAAAAAATTTTTTTGCCTGCGGCGCTTGCTTGGGCTTGGTGTTCTTCGTTTAAGTGTGGAAATTGTTTCTGCATATTTACGATTTTCAAATCAATTATTTATAAATGCAATGAGATTGTGTTTTAGCGTTTTGAACCCTAAATCTTGAAGATTTTATGCATGGTGTTTTGGTATGGTTTTTGGACCCCATGGATGGTTTTGTTTCTTTTGGTTTTATGGATGTAAAGTTTTGTATAAATACGACCTGCGAGTCGTTTGTATTTATGTAATCTTATTTTTCTAGATAAATTGTATAGGATGCAATTTATTATATGTAAATTTATTTTGCTAGAAAGTTGTATAGGATACAATTTTATAAAATATGTAAATCCATGAGATGGTGCCAAGGAACAAAGACGTGAGGACGGATCCAAGGGGTGCGAGAGAGCTGTGACCATGCGATGGTTACAACCACCTAGGAAATGGCCTTGTTGATTTTCATATTGGCCTATGAAAATCAATGTAGATAAAACCATACCATAACACGGTTTTGAGTCTGATGCATGCTATATTTATTTTATGCCATGAGATGCCATGTTAATTTATATAGATGCATGTTAGAAATTCATTTGCATGTGATGCAAATGTTAATATTGTTGGAAATGCCCTAGTCCCGAGGCATTAGTCCTTGTCTTTGTATCATACTTTTGTACATTTATATGAACTTCATGTATTATACAAGTTGTGTTAAGAAATAAAGGCAACAATCTATTTACTATATGTCTTGTGCAATATTTTAAATAGAGTATCCAATGGACATATCCATATCCATGTTGTCAAGTGTGAGGCACTTGACAGTAAGACTATGGATAGGGAAAACGATATGGCCATAAAGTCATCCGTAGTCTGTTCCAATCATGGGAATGAATGGAACTAAAGACTATCATTAGCCTGGTTGTATGGCGGTGTCTTACCGGTCATAGAACATGGAATGTCAACCAGGTTAATGGGTACATGTAAAAGGGTGCATGGTACTGGATTGATCCACTTAACGGGAATCTACATGGTATAGTATCACAACTGATTCTCGCGTAGTACTTGCATAAGTCCTTTGACCGGACCATATGATGGTGCTGCATGTGAAGTGGCACACTTCGGTGTACGCCTAACGGGCCTGTAAAAGGGTGCCAAGTATGGGTACGTTCGGGTGTGTCAGTGAGCATGGCAGTACTATGGATATGCAGAAGGGAATGTCACTCAGTATTTTACTGAGACGATATCACCGGCCTCTTGATGAATGTTACTGATTAGAGTGTGGCCACACCCAAACAAGATGAGATCTTGTTTGTGAGTATCAGTTCATTTGGGATCAAGTAATGTCCGGACACATATAGAGGGTGATCAACCATGCCTCTGTGTTGGACACCGATATCAGTGACATGGGACATACAAGTTCAACTACAGGGTTACGGTGACAGTTTGACTGCTATCTCCGTCTTAATTGGGGGCTACAGTGGCTTGCTAGAGCCCGCCTGTAGTCTGTGGGCCTTGGCCCACTGCCAACATAAAGACGGGCCCATTGGATCGTACACATTGAACGTCTGGACTTTAACTAGTCGGATTAAGTGTGTGCTTGGAGTATACACGTTTGAAGAGAGAGAGATTTATTAATTATCTTCTAGGTCAATTAGATTGATCAAAAGAATATAATTAATATTTATTTTTGGCATTCTCTTAATTAATTCAATGAATTAATTTATGAGATTATTTCCTAGGTGGAAATATTTATACATGTATAGGTTTACATGTATCTCATCTTATATGTGTCTAATTTAATTCCTTGATGCATTTGATGTGTCAAATTAATTGTAATTTAGAGGTATGTAACATGTCATATGGTACAATATGCTTACATACATGTTGAATTACAATGATATTTGAAATCAAATAGAAACCAAAGAATTAAAGTGGACTTGGGCTTGAAATGGTAAGCCCACTTCTTCATCATATGTTGGACGAAATCCATGGTGGGTTTAAGGCAAGAATGATGAATTTTTAAGATGAGAAGAATGAGTCATGGTGGGACAAAAGGTGATGATTAAATGGGTGAGTCATGGTGGACTTTGGTTAGTAAAGTTGGACTTTACCAACTTGGATATTTGTTGGTCATTATGAGTTGGTCATTATGACTAAAGACAAGTGTCTTCCCCATTTCCTTTCCACCTCTTGGCCGAATCCTTATGTCTTTGGACAAGGGAGATGACTCATTCTTTAGCCAAAATGTAATGAGTGAAAGTGGTGAGTCATTGTTGACTTTGTGGTGAGTCATAGTTGACTTTGCTTTATGGGATATTTTTTGCCTCTTGGTGAGAGATATTAGATAAAAGGCTTCAACCATTTTCATTCTAAGCAAGTGCTCTTGGCTGCCATCTCTCCCTCTCTTCTTGAATTTCCGAGTTGCTAGCACGGGTTTCAGTCCGATAGCCGTTTGTGTACGCATCGGTGGAGGAAATCTATCCTTGATTTCTGCAGTCTTCTTCTATCTCTTAAAGAGATATCTTGGTAAGACTTTATTCTCCTCCTTTGTGTTTTGTTTTTGATTTTCACTACTTAAGCTCCCGGGACCCGGATTCGAGGAAATCGACGCGTGTTTCCGCACTTTGTCGGTCGGTTTCCCGTGACGAATCCCAGCAGTGGTATCAGAGCGGGCTTTTGTTTCGTGAAAATCTTTAACTTGGCGGATCCCGTGTTTTAAAATTGGTGTTTTATGGATCGGGATTCTTTCGGTTTTGGGGTTTTATATTTTTCCCCATTTGATTTTTCAAATTGAAATGGTTTTTGCATATTAGGTAATATGTATGTTTCAATTTGTTTATTTTTTTTTATGCATGTTGATTTAATTTTATACATCTTGGATTTAATTTTATGTCTCTTGGACTTGTTGATTTTATTCTTGATGTATTTATTTGATTATGCATGGAAAAAAAAAAAAAAAAAATAGTTGTGTGGGGGGCAGCAGCTTGCTGCTGGCCGCAGCAGCAGCTGCTGCTGGCGTGCTGCTGAGCAGCACGCCAGGCAGCTGCTTGCTGCTGCTGGCGTGCTGCTGGGCAGCACACCAGGCAGCAGCAGCTGCTGCTGGCGTGCTGCTGGGCAGCACGCCAGGCAGCAGCCTGCTGCTGGCCGCAGGGGCTGCTGCTGGGCAGCAGCCTCCCCGCGTGGTGGGCCGGGCCCGTTTTTGGATTTGGCGGGATTTTTGGGCCGGGCCGGATTTTAAAATTTTATTGATTTTAAAATTTTTGCGTGTTTAAATTTTGGTAATTTTTATGCGCGTGTTTTATGAATGGAATTTATTTTTCGTTCATGCGATATTAATTTTGGAAATTAATACGGTTAATTGAAATTGGTTCGGGTTTTCTTGGCACGATTACCCGGACGGCTAATTTTGGAATTCATGGTTACCCAATTAGATTGGGAGCAATTTTACCTGGGTTGGAGACCCAAAGCCCGCACGGGTTTAGAACCATGATCGGCCGAAATTTGGCGATTTCAAAATAATGGCTATGGACAAATGAAATCGGATTAAATCATGCATTTAACATGCTTATAATATACATGATGTATTGGTTTACATGTATGATTGAATATGTGGATGGATGTATATGGGCCTAATTTATGTTGGGTTGTAATATTCTTTTGTGTTTACGACCTGCGTGTCGTTTTCCTTTTATGTAATTTTATTATATATATGTATTCTAAAATTATGTAAGCAAGGAGCCGATTGGATTGGCGAGCCTAGAAGGATTAGGAGGCGGCCCACCTGATGCTGTTCTAGTATAGGTTTACTAGAATGATATTAGGATGTAAATTTTGGCCCGTTGCATTCCATTCTTTAATTTAATTATGCGGTATTTATTTGCATGTGTGAATGTATGTACAAACCCTTTTTCACCCGCTTTTGCATCTAAGCCGTTATTAATTGAATCGAATAACCAAATGGTAATTACTAAGTCGCTTAAAAGTGCTTCCCTCATTCATAACCTACTCGAAGTGGGGATAGGCCAGTCGTAGACCAACCCTCGTTGGATACACTGGAGTATCGTCATTTTGTATTGGGTTGGAGTATAGGTTACTCTAACACTTGGATGGAGGTTTTGACTTAGCGTGGGTAGTAGGATGTTCCTGGCCCTAAGCACAGATGGGTAAGTGCCAACAGACCCATCAAACCGAGAGTCCCTAGGTTGGGATTGGACGGCGTTCCTACCTAAAAATTGGGTATAGTTGTTCCAGGCCCTCGTCTGGCTATATCTAAATATAATATGGATCTCGGCCCTTGAGCCCAACAACTCGGTTTTATTAATAACATGATTCATTATTAATTATAGGAAAATGTTTATAAGTCCTTTATTAACACACATTTATTTTTCTGTGTAGTAATCAATGGCATCGAATAACACTTTATCACTGCGCACAATCCTTGAGAAGGACAAGCTTTCTGGTCCTAATTTCCTGGACTGGTCTAGGAACTTACGAATAGTTCTAAGACAGGAGTCTAAGGAATATGTACTAGAAAGGCCTGTACCGGCCGCACCTACTGGGCGTAATCCACCAGCTGCTCAGCTGGAGGAATACGGGGTGCATGTAAAGGATAACCGGGATGTTACTTGCCTTATGCTGGCGTGCATGGTCCCCGAACTGCAAAAACAGTTTATGGACCATGAGGCCTATGCTATGATAACAACTCTAAATGAGATGTTTCAGGAACAGGCACGTCAGGAAAGGTACCTGACGAATAAGGCATTCCATTCCTGCAAAATGGGGACTGGGACATCTGTGAGCGCTCATGTGCTCAAGATGAAGGGCTATTTAGATTCTTTAGCCCGTCTCGGGTCGCCCATTTCACAGGAATTGGCGATTGATACCATCCTGGCTTCCTTGCCAGAGTCTTATGATCAGTTCATCTTGAATTACAACATGCAAGGGATGAACAAAACTGTTAGTGAGCTGCATGGGATGCTTAAGCTTACGGAACAGTCGGTCAAAAAGACTCCACCGGTACTTATGGTAAACAAGGGGAAGGCTCCTCTTGTAAAGGCCAAGGCTAAGACAAAGGCTAAAGCTAAGGCCAAGAAAGCCAAAGCTAAGAAGGCCAAGGTCCAGCCCAAGGCCCGTCCTGAGGATGTCTGTTTCGGGTGCAAGCAGACGGGACATTGGAAACGATCATGTCCAAAGCTTCAGGGAGAGCTAAAGAAGGCGCAGGGCGCGTCTTCATCAGGTATATATGTCATAGACATTAACCTTACTGTTTCAACATCTTGGGTATTGGATACTGGATGTGGTTCTCACATTTGTTGTAATGTGCAGGGACTTAGGAACAGAAGATCACTGGGATCAGGAGAAGTGGACTTGCGGGTCGGGAATGGGGCAAGGGTTGCAGCCATTGAGATCGGCGAGTACCAGCTTAAGATGCCTAGTGGATTAGTTTTGTTACTGGAACAATGTTATTTTGTACCTGCAATGTGCAGGAATATTATTTCTGTTTCAGTTTTGGATACTTCTGGATATGTATTTACTATTGGTAATGGTAATATGGTTATATCTAGAGAAGGCATATTTTATGGAAATGCTCTATTAAATAATGGCCTTTATATCCTGAATTTAAATGAAACTAATCAAGTCTATAACATAAATACTAAAAGGATTAAACCAAATGAACTTAATCCTGTGTACCTTTGGCACTGTCGTTTAGGCCACATAAACGAGAAACGCATAGCTAGACTCCACAAAGCTGGAATTCTAGGATCTTTTGACTTGGAGTCACTTGATATTTGTGAATCTTGTTTACGGGGTAAAATGACTAAAGCGCCTTTTAGCAAGAAAGCTGAAAGGGCTACTGGCTTATTAGACCTAATACATTCGGATGTATGTGGACCTATGAGCACTGCTGCCAGGGGTGGGTTTCTATACTTCGTCACCTTTACAGACGATTTCAGCAGATATGGCTATGTCTATCTGATGAAACACAAGTCTGAAACACTTGATCGGTTCAAGGAATTTAGGAACGAAGTACAGAACCAATTAGGCCGAAATATTAAAGCCCTTCGGTCGGACCGAGGTGGCGAGTATATGAGCCTAGAATTTGATTCATACTTGAGAGAGCATGGAATAGTTCCACAGCTCACTCCTCCAGGAACACCACAATGGAATGGGGTGTCCGAACGGAGGAATAGGACCCTGTTAGACATGGTCCGCTCAATGATGAGTCATGCCTCTCTCCCAACAAGTTTTTGGGGATATGCTATTGAGACAGCAGCTCTCATTTTGAATAATACTCCTTCTAAGGTAGTAGAAAAGACCCCATTTGAGATATGGACGGGCAGGGCGCCCAATGTGTCTTTCCTACGGATTTGGGGTTGTTATGCCCATGTCAAGAAACTGACTGGGGGCAAACTAGAACCCAAAACTGACAAATGCCTGTTTGTGGGCTACCCTAGGGAAACCAAAGGGTATTACTTCTACAACCCCGCCGAGAACAAGGTGTTCGTGGCACGGAAAGGGGTCTTTCTTGAAAATGAGTTCATTTCCAAGAAAGATAGTGGGAGTAATGTTGAACTCAGGGAAGTTCAAAGCTCAGAAACTCCTGAAAAGGATAACTCGGAGACCAGGGTGGAGCTTCCACGGGAGGAAGCACCGGCCCAGGTCACACAAGGACCTAGAAGGTCTGGTAGGGATCGTCGGGAACCTGAGAGATATGGGTTTCTTGTTACCGATGATAACACTCTTTTTGTCTTCGACGAGGAAGAACCAAAAACCTACCAGGAGGCTATAGCTAGCCCACTATCCGCAAATTGGCAAAAGGCCATGGAGGCGGAAATGCAATCTATGTACGATAATCAGGTTTGGAATCTGGTTGATCCACCTCCGGGTGCTAAGGTAATAGGTTGCAAGTGGTGCTACAAGCTGAAGCCAGATAACACCTTCAAAGGGCGGCTAGTAGCGAAAGGTTTCAGGCAAGTCCATGGAATCGACTATGATGAAACTTTCTCACCAGTCGCTATGCTCAAATCCATTAGGATCCTGCTAGCCATAGCCGCTTGGTACGACTATGAGGTCTGGCAGATGGATGTCAAAACTGCTTTCCTGAACGGAAAGTTACTCGAGGATGTGTATATGACACAACCTGAGGGTTTTGTCGATCCAAAGTATCCTGAAAGGGTATGCAAGCTTCAAAGATCCATTTATGGATTAAAGCAAGCATCCCGAAGTTGGAATCTTCGATTCAATGAGGCTATAAAGGAATATGGCTTTATACAGAATCAAGATGAGCCTTGTGTGTACAAAAGGATTAGTGGGAGTATCGTAACATTCCTGGTTCTATATGTGGATGACATCCTTCTGATTGGAAGCGACATACCAACACTGCTTGGGGTAAAGCAGTGGTTGTGTAAGTGCTTCGCAATGAAGGACTTAGGCGAAGCCGAAACGATCCTAGGGATCAGGATCTACAGGGATAGACCTAATCGGCTTCTAGGCCTGAGTCAGACTAAGTACATAGACAAGGTTCTGAAAAGATTCAGCATGGACCAGGCTAAGAAAGGATTCTTGCCAATGGGTCACGGGCTGAAACTTAGTAAGAAGAACTGTCCTCAGACAAAACAGGACAGGGAGAAGATGAGTGAGATCCCATATGCTTCTGCTATTGGATCAATCATGTACTCTATGCTATGTACAAGACCTGATGTCGCCTTTGCACTAAGTATGACAAGCAGGTACCAGCAAGATCCTGGGGAGGATCACTGGAAAGCTGTCAAAGCAATCCTAAAGTACCTTAACCAGACAAAGGATAGCTTTTTAGTGTATGGTGGTCAGGAAGAGCTGTCAGTTACTGGGTACACTGATGCAAGCTTCCAGACCGACCAGGATGAATATAAGTCGCAGTCAGGGTACGTATTCATGCTTAATGGTGGTGCTATTAGTTGGAGAAGCTCTAAGCAACCGACCATTGCAGATTCTATCACGGAAGCTGAGTACATTGTAGCGTGTGATACAGCTAAGGAAGCTGTGTGGATAAAGAAGTTTATCATGGAACTGGGGATAGTATCATCTATCCAGGAATCGGTTGATATCTTCTGTGACAACAATGGGGCTGTTGCACAAGCTAAGGAGCCCCGGTCACACAGGAACTCAAAGCACGTACTCAGGAAGTTTCACCTCATCCGAGAAATTGTTGAGAGGGGTGACATTTCATTACGCAGAGTGGACACCGAGGAGAATGTCGCAGATCCTTTGACCAAGGTGCTGGCTCATTCCAAGCACGAGGGTCATATCAGATCTATAGGGATTAGGCCCATGCCTGGTTGGTACTAGTGCAAGTGGGAGATTGTTGGAAATGCCCTAGTCCCGAGGCATTAGTCCTTGTCTTTGTATCATACTTTTATACATTTATATGAACTTCATGTATTATACAAGTTGTGTTAAGAAATAAAGGCAACAATCTATTTACTATATGTCTTGTGCAATATTTTAAATAGAGTATCCAATGGACATATCCATATCCATGTTGTCAAGTGTGAGGCACTTGGCAGCAAGACTATGGATAGGGAAAACGATATGGCCATAAAGTCATCCGTAGTCTGTTCCAATCATGGGAATGAATGGAACTAAAGACTATCATTAGCCTGGTTGTATGGCGGTGTCTTACCGGTCATAGAACATGGAATGTCAACCAGGTTAATGGGTACATGTAAAAGGGTGCATGGTACTGGATTGATCCACTTAACGGGAATCTACATGGTATAGTATCACAACTGATTCTCGCGTAGTACTTGCATAAGTCCTTTGACCGGACCATATGATGGTGCTGCATGTGAAGTGGCACACTTCGGTGTACGCCTAACGGGCCTGTAAAAGGGTGCCAAGTATGGGTACGATCGGGTGTGTCAGTGAGCATGGCAGTACTATGGATATGCAGAAGGGAATGTCACTCAGTATTTTACTGAGACGATATCACCGGCCTCTTGATGAATGTTACTGATTAGAGTGTGGCCACACCCAAACAAGATGAGATCTTGTTTGTGAGTATCAGTTCATTTGGGATCAAGTAATGTCCGGACACATATAGAGGGTGATCAACCATGCCTCTGTGTTGGACACCGATATCAGTGACATGGGACATACAAGTTCAACTACAGGGTTACGGTGACAGTTTGACTGCTATCTCCGTCTTAATTGGGGGCTACAGTGGCTTGCTAGAGCCCGCCTGTAGTCTGTGGGCCTTGGCCCACTGCCAACATAAAGACGGGCCCATTGGATCGTACACATTGAACGTCTGGACTTTAACTAGTCGGATTAAGTGTGTGCTTGGAGTATACACGTTTGAAGAGAGAGAGATTTATTAATTATCTTCTAGGTCAATTAGATTGATCAAAAGAATATAATTAATATTTATTTTTGGCATTCTCTTAATTAATTCAATGAATTAATTTATGAGATTATTTCCTAGGTGGAAATATTTATACATGTATAGGTTTACATGTATCTCATCTTATATGTGTCTAATTTAATTCCTTGATGCATTTGATGTGTCAAATTAATTGTAATTTAGAGGTATGTAACATGTCATATGGTACAATATGCTTACATACATGTTGAATTACAATGATATTTGAAATCAAATAGAAACCAAAGAATTAAAGTGGACTTGGGCTTGAAATGGTAAGCCCACTTCTTCATCATATGTTGGACGAAATCCATGGTGGGTTTAAGGCAAGAATGATGAATTTTTAAGATGAGAAGAATGAGTCATGGTGGGACAAAAGGTGATGATTAAATGGGTGAGTCATGGTGGACTTTGGTTAGTAAAGTTGGACTTTACCAACTTGGATATTTGTTGGTCATTATGAGTTGGTCATTATGACTAAAGACAAGTGTCTTCCCCATTTCCTTTCCACCTCTTGGCCGAATCCTTATGTCTTTGGACAAGGGAGATGACTCATTCTTTAGCCAAAATGTAATGAGTGAAAGTGGTGAGTCATTGTTGACTTTGTGGTGAGTCATAGTTGACTTTGCTTTATGGGATATTTTTTGCCTCTTGGTGAGAGATATTAGATAAAAGGCTTCAACCATTTTCATTCTAAGCAAGTGCTCTTGGCTGCCATCTCTCCCTCTCTTCTTGAATTTCCGAGTTGCTAGCACGGGTTTCAGTCCGATAGCCGTTCGTGTACGCATCGGTGGAGGAAATCTATCCTTGATTTCTGCAGTCTTCTTCTATCTCTTAAAGAGATATCTTGGTAAGACTTTATTCTCCTCCTTTGTGTTTTGTTTTTGATTTTCACTACTTAAGCTCCCGGGACCCGGATTCGAGGAAATCGACGCGTGTTTCCGCACTTTGTCGGTCGGTTTCCCGTGACGAATCCCAGCAAATATATATATATATGTAAATGCATGTTTTGATACATTTAAATGCCGTGTGATGCCATGCTAAATATTCAATATGCATGCTTAACATATGTATGACATAGGATGCCATGTTAGTTAATATTAACAAACGTTGATTAATATTAATGCCATGTTAATGTATAAGATACATTTTAATCACAGGATTTTATAAACCCTAAATGAACTTAAGAAGTTTATATTTGCCACCCAATTACGTATAACACTAGTCAAGTACTATGTTCGCATCATGGTAGCCACGCCAAAGCGGGTACGCATGTTGTGACCTTAGCGAAGCGATAATATGAGAAATGGTGATTCTCATTGTGTTGTAATTGGTTTAACAAAGGGTTAATCAAAACGGTGTTTGAGCCCGAGGCAAAGATGAGATGAGTGACATACAATTAAATATGATATATGATATCATGCATCTCATAAATTAGAAGAGTTGCATAATGATGCAATTGGCAAAGAAGTGCACATCCAAAATATGTTTAAATGGTTTAAAGCATGATTTTGAGTCTTTGCCTACCAAAATTATATTTAATCATAGGGACATGCCAAAGCAGTGCTATGGTTAAGTATGGATTTTGGATCTTCACCCACTTAAATATTTTAAAGGGTTTTATAATTTAAGTGGGAGCATTTAAATAAAAATCTTTACACGCTTTATTATAGTTATGATTGCTATTACCATGGTCTCGATTGTTATTGAACTTTGAGAATTGTTCTCAAATCAAAAGGAATCATATGTTCTCAATAATCCTTTTGCCCAATGAACCACTAGCAATTGTAACACGAGTATAAAAGATGCTTACTTGAAGCATCGAAGGGACTCTGTTTAAAATTTATTATCTTACACTTGCCACCAATTCTTCCGCACGTGGAAGTTTTACTTGAGGTATATGATACATCACAAATGGAAATGTTCCATCAGTTAGTGAGCAAGAAAAGATAAGTGTTTGAGGCAACATTTTCTCATTGGCCTCCAAAAGGCATTAAGATGTGATCTTGAATTCATTAATTGATAGTCATTGGTGATGAACTATCATTTGAATGACATGGAGAAAATTGTGAATTAGTTGCATAGGATGCAAAAGAATGTTAAGTTATCCATAAAGGATAAGCGCGCCTCGAATTGTGTGCTTATGGTTCAAAAGGAAAAGGATAAAAGGAAGGTCGAAAAGCATAAAGACCGAAAGGTTCGGGTGAAACATGTTTTAAAGGCCAAAGCTGTTGGCATAGAGAGATCTCCAAAAGAAGGGTGTTGCCATTTCTAGAATGAATCGTTCATTAGAATGGAAATAGTAAACTCTGTTTGGAGAACTATAAGAAGATGAAAGGCAGTAAGACTGCTACCTTAAGTATTTATTAATTATTCTACTTTTGTTTCTATATCAAAGGTATTAGATACCAGTTATGGATCTCATATTAGTGGAATATGAAGAATCTTAACTTGAATAGAAACCTT
The DNA here is from genome assembly GCA_039660915.1 of Euphorbia tirucalli. NCBI lineage: Eukaryota > Viridiplantae > Streptophyta > Magnoliopsida > Malpighiales > Euphorbiaceae > Euphorbia > Euphorbia tirucalli. The sequence continues at coordinate 49,552,685 of CM077637.1, read as the reverse complement.
ATGAAGGTGAAGGTAGAATACGAATAGGCAAGAGAAGCAAAGGTTGTTACTCGAAGGTTATGAACCTTTTACATAAAAGTTATGAACTTTGGTTAAAGGTTATGAACTTTTACATGTAAGTTATGAACTTTTGTTGCCTATTGAGCTTATTGGCTTAAGTAAACAAATGTTGTTTATTTTATAATTGTGAATTATAAGCTTTATAAAGACATGATTATGAAATACAGATTTACATAATTGTCTTTATATGTGAAGCCCATCTGTAACATAAATACTGTAAGGATCGAATCAAATAGTTTGATTCAACCTATTTTGGCAGTATCGTCTTGGAGGCATAAGCAAAGTCGCATTACGAAACTCCATGAGAATGGACTTTTGGATTCATGAGATTATGAATCATCTTGAATCATGCGAATGTTGTTTATTGTAAAAGATGACAAAAGGTTTTCTTTGCTAAAAGTAGTCAAAGAACAATCGATTTATTAAGCATTATACATGTGGATGTATATGAATTATAAATCAACTGCTAAAGGAGGTTCTAATACTTCATTACTTTCATGGAACTTTTCACTAGATAAGAGTATCTAATGAAACACGAGTTTGGAACTTTTGAAATGTTCAAAAGCTTGTAAAATGAAGTATGAAGTATCTTGACAAGATAGTAAAGTCACTTAGATATGATCCAAGTGCTGAACATTTGAGTCAAGATTTTGACAATCATCTTAGGGGTTGTGGGACTGTCTCACAATTGACTCCTCCAAGTACGCCACAAAGTATGTTGTGTCGAAAAGGGAGTAGTCGAACTCTATACAGATATAGTTCAATCTATGATGAAGTCAAGTTGATCATCGTTTTCTCGAAAATATGCCATTAAAGCAGCTGTGTATATTGTTCCGTCTAAAATAATTCATGAATCAACATATGAGATATGGTTGGGTAAGAGACCCAAGTTGTTTCATTGAATAAGTTTAGGGCTGTAAAGCTTATTTCGAATAAGTTGGCACCTAAATTTAAATGTCGTATTGTGGATTACTCAAAAGGAAAGTAGGAGTTGTTACTCCTGTGTTTCTTTGGGATACAAAGTAGTTGTAGCTAGAAATGGTTTCCCCTTGAAGAGGGAGTTAATTTCTAGAAGAGTTAGTGGGAGTAAAGTACACCTACAAAACTCGTAATTCACAAAGTGACATTAACGTTGAAGAGGAACATGGAAATGGTTTCATGATCATTGTTGAAATTACACAAGTCCAAATGAAAGTCTAGTAGAATACGACATGAATAGGAGAGATATGGATTTCTCAAAATCATGATGTAGTTTTACTAGATTGGAATAAGTCTTCTTTTATGAAGAAGCAATGTTAGATTTTGAATCTAATATGTGACTTGATGCTACAAAGGTTGAAGATAAGTCCATGTCTGACAATCAAAGTATAGACTTTGATAAATCTTTTAGAAGATGCATATGCAATGGTTGCAAGTGAGTTTTCAAATTGAAAACCGACATGAATGGTGATCTTCAAACTTATAAAGCACGACTAGTGACAAAAAGGGGTTATAAACAGGTTCATAGTAGTGACTATGAGGATACGAACAAATTCATAGTAGGACTATGATAAAATCCTTTTTCGTCATTAATCATGATCAAGTCAAATTGAGTTCTTGTTGCCACATCCGCATAATATGATTATAAAATATGGCAAATGGATATTAAAATCTGTTTTCTACGTGAAAACATGATTGAGGATGTGTACGTGACACAACCCAAAGTTTTTGGGCATCCAAAGAATTCAAATAGCGTATGCAAGTTTTCAAAGATTCTCATAAGGATCGAAACATGCATCAAATAGTTGGAATCATAGTTTTGATAAAGAAATCAAATGGTTTGATTTTATCAAAAGGATGATGAATCTTGTGTTTCAAAAGGATCAGTGGGAGCATATCGGTATTCCTAATGCTATATGTGGATGACATATGGCTTGTTGGAAATAACATTCTTACCTTGCAAGAAATAAAATCTTGGCTAAGAAAGTAATTTCGGTTAATGTTATAAGCATGACTGCCTGTATTCTTGAAATTGGAATCTATACAGATAGATCTACAAGAATGTTTTGGCTTAAGTCAAAGCATTGAAAGCGTTCAATGTAAAAGACTTAATAGAAGCTTGCTTATGTTAACTGTGTAAATAGTTGCACATATACAACTGATTGCAATTAGTTACAATATATCAGTCGAGATCTAGTATTCTCTTAAAAAGAGATGTTATGATTTTGAAAGGTTCAAAATAAAACGATATAGCTAAATATCTATAATAGTAGTCAAAGTATATTGTTACATATGATGTAAAGGAAATTTTGGATGAAGAAGTTCATCACAAAATGTTGTGTTTTGTTCTAAGCATTGCTTATCCTGTGAGACTATTGTAGGGACAATAGTTCAATGCGTAAGAACCTTGTATGACACAAGCATATACTTAGGCGTTTCTCACTAATTTAGAGAGGCTGTCTCTAAAAAGAGAGTGAAAATGTGTAAAGTAGCAACGGAAGTGAAAATTAATAATTCACTGACAAAGACTCTCGCACGAATGAATACATGAAAGTCATGTAGGTCAATGGGTATAAGATACATGTATGATTGGCCATAGTGCAAGTGGGAGATTGTTGGAGATTGTGCCCTAAGGCCAATATTGGATTATGTAATTTGACTTCTAAGATTAATCTAGTGTAGATTAATATTATCATTTATGTTTGTATGTTAGCATTTATGATAAGTATCCATGAATAAATCGTGTTATTCTAAATATCCCTAGTCGATTGTTATTATGGGAATAATAACAAACTAAGACTAGTGTGAGTGATAATGGATATTCATAAGATGAATATAGTGTATACAGATACAGATTATACTCACGGGTAATATGTTAGAGAACATGTTACTGGAGACCCACTATGAGATCAAGTTCATGGTCATGTGTCACAACTGATCTTGATTATAGTAGTGTCATTAGCTGATTCCTTTGACCTGAGGTCACCATTGATTCCGGGATGAACTCATATTGTGCTTTGACGCAGTCAAACGCTGCTCGTAACAGAGTAGTTATAAAGGCTGTGATTGGGTACGAGATGACTCATGCTTTGGGATGTGAGTGACAGATATGGGATTTTGTCCCTCTCTAACAAGAGAGTGATATCACTGGGCCCCCTCGATAAGTAAGACTGTTAAATGCATGGCCGTGCTCAAATAATTGATAGAGTATCAATTGATTTGTCTGGACAGTTTACTTTGAGATCGAGAAAGCATATGATTAATTATATAAGATTGACAAGTGTACCATGTCTTATGATTAATCATGATATCAAAGAGACAAAAGGGAATATGACATTCTATAAATAGGTATTGGATCATTCCAATCATATTAATTGGGTAGTCATAAAGGCTTGCTAGAGTCCGCTTATGACTTATAAGGATATTATGGTAATCTCCTTATTGCCAATTAATATGAACCTATGGGGTCACACACAAAGAGCAAAATGAAGTTCATCTTTTCGGGTATAAATTATTATTGGATAATAATTTATGAATGAGAAAGAGAATAAATATATATATAATGATATATATATATTTATATATATATATGTATATATAAATATTAATATGATTAATATTGCATAAAGTATGCTACATATTATAATTCAATTATATAGAGATATAATTAATTATAATATCAAATATACATATGTGTATGATGGAGAATGGAATTGATTTAATATTAATTGAGAATTAATATTAAGTTGTGTGGGTTAATTTATAATTATAACTAATAAGGGTATTAAGTTATAATTATAATTAAGTTTAATGGATATAAAAGGAAGTTTTATAACCTAAAATCTCTAACCCTAGCCTACACATAAGATGCAGATTTTCTGCAGCCTCCAAGGAGCCAGCCGACTTCACCCTTCTCCATCACCCAAGGTTTTTGAAACTTTGGCTTTTTCCATTCGAAGAAATCGTTCTTCAATCCCGACGCTAGCACGCGGTGAATGAATTGCTCCGTGTGGATCAACCGTAGAGGGAAGCTACTTTGGTTCCTAATTGATTCAAAACCTACAAAGAATTAAGGTAATTCTTTAACCCTCCTTCCAATTCAATGCAATGTACATGGGTCCTTGGTGGGGATTAATCCTTTTATTTCCGCTGCGTATTGTTTTTGTGCGATTAAATCCCCAACAGGATCAACTTAAAAAGATGTTACAAGATCAGGCTCGTCAGGAACATTACCTGACAACTAAGGAACTTTGCATGACTGTGAAGGCAGTTGGGACTTCTGTTAGCACTCATATGCTAAAGTTAAAGGGGTATATTGATACACTTGCCCACCTCGGCTCGCTAATTCCACAGGAATTGGCAGCAAACATTATTCTCAGGTCACTTCCTGAGTCTTACAACAAGTTTATCATGAGCTGTCATATGCAAGGGTTGGATAAATCGGTTGTTGAGCTGCATGGCATGCTCAAGCTTGTTGAGCAGTCTCATAAGAAGACTCCTGAGGTATTGCTGGTGAACAAGGGCAATACACCCATTGCTAACAAAAAGGCCAAATCTAAGGCCAAGGCTAAGGGCAAAAAGGTGGTGGCCTAACCTAAAGCAAGGGTTGCTTCTCCTGATGATGTCTGCCATGAGTGTCATGAGAAGGGCCACTGGAATAGCTCATTTCCAAAGCTAAGGGAGCAACTAAAGGGTAAAACTACTACTTTAGGTATTTATGTTGTTGAGATTAATCTGGCTATTTCTACATCTTGGGTCTTAGACACTCCACATTTGTTCAAATGTGCAGGGTCTAAGAAATATGAGATTACTAGGATCTGGATAAGTAGATCTTCGAGTCAGAAATGGTGCTCGAGTTTAGGCCATGCAGATCGGAGATTATTTCTTAGAGATGCCTAGTGGACTTGTTTTGGAACTAAGAAACTGTTATTTTGTACCTGCAATGTGACGGAATATTATTTTTATTTCTTTGTTGGATATTTCTGGTTTCGTATTTCATATTGGACATGGTAGAATTTCTATGCAATGTGGCAATATTATTTATGGAATAGAATTTCTTGAAAATGGCTTATATATCCTTGATCTAAAACGTGAAAGTTCAATCTATAACATAAATACTAAAAGGATTAAATAGAATGAAATTAATCATACATACATGTGGCACTGTCGACTTGGCCACATAAACGAGAAGCGCATAGCTAGGCTTCACTCTAGTGGAGTGTTAGGGTGATTTGACATCCAGTCTTATGACACATGTGAATCTTGTTTGAGAAGGAAGATGACAAAGGTACCTTTTAGAAAGACTACTGAAGGCCTCATAGCTATTGGAGCCGATACATTCCGATGTATGCGGCCCAATGAGAAATAGTGCTAGATCTGGTTTTTTGTACTTCGTCACCTTCACGAATGACTTTAGCAAATACGGTTACGTGTATCTAATGAAGCATAAGTCTGAGACTCTACAAAGGTTCAAGGACTTTAAGAATGAAGTAGAAAACCAACTTGGTAAGAAAATATATGTACTTCGGTTTGACCGAGGGGGTGAATATTTGAGCCAAGAGTTTGACTCATTTTTTAGAAGAGCAACTTGGCTAGACAGAAGTGATTTAGGCGGATATAAGCAGAAAAACAGACAGCTCATTAATTGTACGTGTTGGGATTTTTCACCGGAAATCACCAGATAAAAGCAGAAGAACGTGATGATTTCCTCAAATCCAGTCCCAGGAGCAATTGAAATGGAAATTGAAGAATGCAGAAAGAGATTAAATTCTTACCCGAAATATCTCTTTCAAGAGATGGATGAAGAATGCAGAAATCAAATTAGATTCCCTCCTCGTTCTCGTACACGAACGCCTAACGAACACAACCCGTGCTAGCGTAGGAAAAACGAGCAATGGTGAGAGAGGGGGCTAGAGAATTCGGCAATGGTGTGGTTACCTTCCCTTGGCCGAATTCACCTAGGTTAAAAACCTAGGTTGGCCGAATTCCTTTAGGGGAATTCAGGCCCAGCTTAGCTCCTTCCATTCTGTGCGGGCTTCCATCTTTTAATTTAGGCCCAATCTAATTTTAATTATTCTGGTTTAAATCAATTTCAAGCCCAATTTTAATATACGCATGTATTTAATATATTACACCAAGTAATATATTATTTACATTTAAATTAAAATTAGTTTGACCAATTAATTTAATCCATCAAATTAAAATTAAATCTTCACAAAACAAAATCATATGTAAACCTATACATATGAATATTTCCACCTAGGAAATAATCTCATAATTAATCCAATTAATTATGAAGAGCCAATTGAATATACTAATTTTATTATTAGAATCAATCCAATTGATCTTTATAATATGATTAATATATATATACCTCTCTCTCCATAGTGTATACTCCAAGTATACATGTGATTCCTTAAGTCTGTGTTCAGTCGCTCAGTGTGTACGATCCCATGGGCCCATCTTTATGTTGGCAGTGGGCCTTTGGCCCACAGACTGCAGTTGGGCTCTAGCAAGCCACTGCAGCCCCCAATTAAGATGGAGATGGCAGTCTAGCTGTTATCATAACCCTGTAGTTTAAACTTGTATATCCCATGTCATCGATATCGGTGTCCAACACAGAGGCATGGATTGATCACCCTCTTTTGTGTCCGGATATTAACTTGATCCCGAATGCACTGAAGCTCACAAACAAGTTCCCACTTGTTTGGGTGTGGCCACACTCTTATCAATTGCATTCATCAAGAGGCCGGTGATATCTTCCCAGTGGACTAATGAGTGACAAATCCCTTCTGCATATCCATAGTATTACCATGCTAAGTGACATACCCGAAAGTACCCATACATGGCACCCTATTACAGGCCTTTTAGGCATACCCCTAAGTATGCGACCTCACATGTAACACCATCATATGGTCAGGTCAAAGGATCCATACAAGTACTACTCGAGAATCACTTGTGATACTATACCATGTGGATTTCTCGTTTAGTGGATCTATCTAGTACCATGCTCCTTATGCATGTACCCATTAACTTGGCTGACATACCATGTCCAATGACCGGTAAGACACCGCCATACAACCAGGTTAATGATAGTCTATTGTTCCATTCATTCCCATGACTGGAACAGACTACGGATCTATTCATGGTCATATCGTTTACCCTATCCATGGTCTTACTGCCAAGTGCATGACACTGGTCATCATGGATATGGATATGTCCATTGGATACTTCATTTAATATATTGTACAAGATAGATATAATAAATCAATTGATGCCTTTATTAATAACACAAATAAGTATAATACATAAATCCAATTAATGTATGATACAAATGCAAGGACCAATGCCTCAGGACTAGGGCATTTCCAATAATCTCTCACTTGCACTAGTTCCAACTAGGCATGGGCCTAATCCCTATAGATCTAGTATGACCCTCGTGCTTGGGCTGGGCCAGCGCCTTGGTCAAAGGATTTGTGACATTATCCTCGGTGTCCACTCTGTGTAATGCAATGTCACCTCTCTCCGTGATCTCTCATATAAGGTGAAACTTTCTGAGCATGTGCTTTGTGTTCTTGTGTGACCGGGGCTCCTTGGCTTGTGCAACAGCCCCATTGTTGTCACAGAAGATATCAACTGGGTCCTGGATAGTTGGCACTACTCCCAACTCAGTGATAATCTTCTTCATCCATACAGCTTCCTTAGCCGCATCACACGCAGCGATGTACTCAGCTTCTGTTGTAGAGTCCGCTATGGTTGGCTGCTTTGTGCTCCTCCAGCTTACAGCACCACCATTCAGCAAAATTACATACCCAGACTGTGACTGGTACTCATCCTGGTCGGTCTGGAAGCACGCATTAGTGTACCCAGTAGCTGATAGCATTTCCTGACCACCATACACTAAGAAGCTATCCTTAGTCCGGTTAAGGTACTTGAGGATCGCCTTGACAGCTTTCCAGTGATCCTCCCCGGGATCTTGCTGGTATCAGCTCGTCATACTCAGTGCAAAGGCGACATCAGGTCTCGTACATAACATGGAGTACATAATTGATCCTATAGCCGAGGCATATGGAACCAATTTCATTTTCTCCCTATCCTCCCTTGTTTTAGGACAGTGTTTCTTACTAAGTTTCAGCCCATGGCCCATTGGCAAGAAACCTTTCTTGGCCCGATCCATGCTGAACCTTTTCAGAACTTTGTCTATGTACGAGGCCTAACTTAGGCCCAGAAGCTGATTTGATCTATCCCTGTAGATCCCGATCCCTAGGATCATTTCAGCTTCGCCTAAGTCCTTCATTGCAAAGCACTTACTCAGCCACTGCTTTACCCCTTGTAGTGTAGGTATATCGCTTCCAATGAGAAGGATGTCGTCTACGTAAAGTATAAAGAATGTGACAATGCTCCCACTAGTCCTCTTATACACACGAGGCTCATCTTGATTCTGTATGAAGCCATATTCCTTTATGGCCTCATTGAATCTTAGATTCCAACTTCGGGATGCTTGCTTCAGTCTATAAATGGACCTTGAAGTTTGCACACCCTTCCCGGATACTTTGAATTGACAAAACCCTCAGGTTGTGTCATGTACACATCCTCGAGTAGCTTTCCATTAAGGAAAGCAGTTTTGACATCCATCTGCCATACCTCATAGTCATACCATGCGGCTATGGCCAGTTGTATCCTGATGGATTTGAGCATGGCTAGTGGTGAGAAAGTTTCATCATAGTCTATTCCATGGACTTGTCTGAAACCTTTTGCAACCAGATACCCCATGAAGGTATTATCAGCTTTTAGCTTGTAGCAACACTTGCAACCTATTACCTTAGCACCCGGAGGTGGATCAACCAAGTTCCAAACTTGGTTATCGTACATAGATTGCATTTCTGCCTCCATGGCTTTATGCCAATTCGCAGATAGTGGACTAGCCATAGCCTCCTGGTAGGTTTTGGGTTCTTCCTCATCCCAGATGAGAAGAGTTTGATCATCGGTGACGAGGAAACCATACCTCTCCAGTTCCCGACGATCCCTACAAGACCTTTTAGGTTCTTGTGCAGCCTGGGTCGGTGCTTCCCCTTGTGGAAGCTCCACCTGGGCCTCCGAGTTATCCTCTTCAGGAGCTTGTGGACCTTGAACTTCCCTGAGTTCAACATTGCTCCCACTATCTTTCTTGGAAAGGAACTCCTTTTCTAGAAAGACCCCCTTCCTTGCCACGAACACCTTGTTCTCGGTGGGGTTGTAGAAGTAATACCCTTTGGTTTCCCTAGGGTAGCCCACAAACAAGCATTTATCGGTTTTGGGCTCCAGTTTGCCACTAGTCAATTTCTTGACATGTGCTTCGCATCCCCAAATCCTTAGGAAAGACACATTGGGCTCCTTGCCCGTCCATATCTGATATGGGGTCTTTTCCACTGCCTTAGTCAGAGTATTATTTAAGATGAGAGCTGCTGTCTCGAGGGCGTGTCCCCAGAAACTAATTGGGAGAGAGGCTTGACTCATCATTGAGCGGACCATGTCCAACAGGGTCCTATTCCTCCGTTCGGACACCCTATTCCATTGTGGTGTTCTGGGAGGAGTGAGCTGTGGAACTATTCCATGCTCTCTCAAGTATGAGTCAAACTCTAGGCTCATATACTCACCCCCTCGGTCCGACCGAAGGGTTTTGATATTCCTACCTAGCTGGTTCTGTACCTCGTTCCTAAATTCCTTGAACCTATCAAGGGTCTCGGACTTATATTTCATCAGATAGACATAGCCATATCTGCTGAAATCGTCCGTGAGCATGACGAAGTACAGATGCCCACCTCTGGTCGTTGTGCTCATAGGTCCACATACATCTGAATGTATTAGGTCTAATAAGGCAGTGGCCTGTTCAGCCTTCTTCCTAAAAGGTGCCTTTGTCATCTTGCCTCGTAAACATGATTCGCATGTATCAATTGACTCCAAGTCAAATGACCCTAGGACTCCAGCTTTGTGAAGTCTAGCAATGCGCTTTTCCTTTATGTGGCCGAGACGACAATGCCATAGGAAGACAGGATTAAGTTCGTTAGGCTTAACCCTTTTAGTGTTTGTGTTATAGACATGATTGGTTTCATTTAAGTCCAAGATATATAGGCCATTATTTAATAGAGCTTCTCCATAAAATAACCCCTCTCTAGATAAAGAAATTCTACCATTAGAAATAGTAAAATTAAATCCAGAAATATCCAACATTGATACAGAAATAATATTCCTGCACATAGCAGGTACAAAGTAACAATGTTCCAAAATTAAAACCAATCTGCTGGGCATCACAAGGTGATATACGCTGATCTCTATGGCAGCAACCCTTGCTCCATTTCCGACCCGCAAGTCCACCTCTCCCGACCCCAGTGACCTTCTGTTCTTAAGTCCCTGAACATTGCAACAAATGTGAGAACCACATCCAGTATCCAATACCCAGGATGTTGAAACAGTAAGGTTAATATCTATAACATAAATACCTGAAGAGGATGCACCTTAGCCCCTTCTTTGCTCTCCCATCAGCCTGGGACACGATCTCTTCCAATGGCCCGTCTGTCTACACCCGAAACAGACATCTTCACGACCTGCCTTCTACTGGGCCTTGGGTTGGGCCTTGGCCTTCTTAGCCTTGGCCTTCTTGGCCTTGGCCTTGGCCTTTTCCTTGGCCTTACCCTTGGCAACAGGAGGGTTCCCCTTGTTCACCAGCAGCACCAGTGGAGTCTTTTTGATCGACTGCTCAGTAAGCTTAAGCATCCCATGCAGCTCACTGACAGTGCGGTTCATCCCTTGCATGTTGTAGTTCAGGATGAACTGATCATAAGAATCCGGGAAGGATGCAAGGATTGTGTCCACCACCAACTCTTGAGAGATAGGCGATCCGAGACGGGCCAAAGTGTCCAAATAGCCCTTCATCTTGAGCACGTGTGCGCTCACAGATGTCCCGGCCCCCATCTTACAAGAGTGGAATGCCTTATTGGTCGGGTACCTTTCCTGACGAGCTTGCTCATGAAACATCTCATTGAGAGTTGTTATCATAGCATAGGCTTGATGGTCCATAAACTGTTTTTGCAGTTCGGGGACCATACAGGCCAACATAAGGCATGTCACATCCCTATTATCCTTGACATGCACCTCGTATTCCTCCAGCTGGGCAGCCGGTGGAGTACATCCCTGAGGCATAGCCGGTACAGGCCTTTCTAGTACATACTCTTTTGACTCCTGTCTTAGAACAATTCTTAAGTTCTTAGACTAGTCCAAAAAGTTAGGACCGGAAAGCTTGTCCTTTTCAACAATAGATCGCAGTGATAAGGTATTGTTGTTTGCCATTTAAGAGTTTCTACACAGAAAAAAATTTAGAGTGTTAATAAAGGACTTTAATTTATTATTCCCATGTGAAATTAATAATGAATCGTGTTATTAATTTAAACCGAGTTGTTGGGCTCATGGGCCGAGATCCATATTTCATCAAGTTATAGCCAAATGAGGGTTTGGTACAACTATACCTTAATTATTTAGGTAGGAACACCGTCCAATCCCAACCTAGGGACTCTCGGTTGGATGGGCTTGTTGGCACTTACCCATCTGTGCTTAGGGCCAGGAGAATCCTACTACCCACACTAAGTCAAAACCTCCATTCAAGTGTTAGAGTATCCCATACTCTAACCCAATACAAAGTGCCAATACTCCAGTGTATCCTGCGAGGGCATGGTCTACAACTGGCCTATTCCCACTTCGAGTCGGTTTTGAATGAGGGAAGCACTTTTAAGCGACTTAGTAATTCCATTCGGTTATTAGATTCAATTTATAACGGCTTACATACATAAGGCGGGTGAAATTGTTGTTGGATCATACATTCATACATGCAAATGAACATAAAGCATAATTAAATAAAAGTAAAATGGATTGCTATGGGCCTATATTACATCCTAATATTATTCTAGTAAGCCTATACTAGAAATAAATATCAGGTGGGCCTCCATCTTTGCCTTCTGGGCTTGCACCTCCATTGGGGCTCTCCACTCTATGGGCTTCTTCTTTTACAAATTTTATAATAATTGAATAAAATAAAATTACATTAAAAAAAGAAAAACGACACGCAGGCCGTATTTACCCAAAAAGAAAAATACAACCAATCTTGTACAAGGCCCAATAGCATCCAACCATACAAACATTTAATCATACATATGCATCCAATACATATAATTCATAAGCATGTTATAATGCATGATTTAAGCTCATTTCAATTATGTCCAAGCCATTATATAGAAATCGCCAATTTTGGCCCACCATGATTCTATCCCTTAACGGGCTTTGTGCCTCCAGCCCAGGCAGTCCAACTGCTCCCATTGGAATTAGGAAACCATGGGTCCAATTCAGCCGTCCAAGTAATTGTGCCAAAATTACCCGAACCAATTTCAATTAACCATATTAATTTCCAAAATTAATATCACATGAATAAAATAAAATTTCACTCAAGAAACCACACGCATTTAAATTGCATAAATTTAAACACACAAATTTTAAAACCAATTAAAATTTCAAAACTGGGCCCCGGGAAAAAGACCCACCAAATCCAAAACACTGGGCCCGGCCCACTATAGCTAGGGAACAGAGTTGCCCTAGCAGCAGCCCGCTGCTCCGGCAGCAGCGGCTGCTGCTGGAACCAGCGGTAGCAGCCGCTAGTGCAGCTGCTGCTGCTGGCGCAGCAGCAAGCAGCGGCCGCTGCCTGTGGTGCCCAGCGCCATGGGCAGCGGCTACCGCCGCCGCTCCCGCAGCGTGCGGCGGCCATCGGCGGCGATTCCACGGCCGGCAACCCCGCACCCCGGGAGCCAGATATATATTTTTTTTAAACAGAAATAATAAAAAAAAAAATGAACAAACAAATATTGCATCCATCAACAATAAGAAATTCACCAAGAATTCCAATATCATACAATTTAATTAAACTAACATAAACCTATATGCAAATTTAATTTCAATTGTGCAAAACAAATGGGAAAAATCTTAAACCCAAACCAAGAACCCCAATAAAAAATCTCCAATTTTAAAACATGGGATTCAACCAATTTTAACAATTTGCACGGATCATAACCCTGTAGTTTAAACTTGTATATCCCATGTCATTGATATCGGTGTCCGACACAGAGGCATGGATTGATCACCCTCTTTTGTGTCTGGACATTAACTTGATCCCGAATGCACTGAAGCTCACAAACAAGTTCCCACTTGTTTGGGTGTGGCCACACTCTTATCAGTTGCATTCATCAAGAGGCGGTGATATCTACCCAGTGGACTACTGAGTAACAAATCCCTTCTGCATATCCATAGTATTACCATGCTAAGTGACATACCCAAAAGTACCCATACTTGGCACCCGATTATAGGCCCTTTGGGCATACCCCTAAGTATGCGACCTCACATGTAACACCATCATATGGTCAGGTCAAAGGATCCATACAAGTACTACACGAGAGTCACTTGTTATACCATGTGGATTTCTCTTTTAGTGGATCTATCCAGTACCATGCCCCTTATGCATGTACCCATTAACTTGGTTGATGTACCATGTCCAATGACCGATAAGACACCGCCATACAACAAGGTTAATGATAGTCTATTGTCCCATTCATTCCCATGACTGGAACAGACTACGGATCTATTCATGGTCATATCGTTTACCTTATCCATGGTCTTACTACCAAGTGCATGACACTGGTCATCATGGATATGGATATGTCCATTGGATACTTCATTTAATATATAGCACAAGATAGATATAATAAATGAATTGATGCCTTTATTAAAAACACAAATAAGTATAATACATAAATCCAATTAATGTATGATACAAATGCAAGGACCAATGCCTCGGGAATAGGGCATCTCCAACAGTAAGATATGATTATGAGTCAGGATATAAAAACAGAAATCAAAAAGAAGGAAGGGGACCTTTTCAGGGGGAGGATTCTTTTAGGTTCTCAAAGAAAGGAAAAGAAAAAAAGAAACACAGAGAGAAAAAAAGAGAGAAAAGAGAGCAAGGGAAAACCGTGAGCAAGGAAACCCAAAAACCAACAATTTAAGACCAAAAATTCATACCACAAACATTGAAGGGAGATCTGCGACCTTTGCACACTGATTCAGGATTGTTTCGGATTGTTTCGGATTCGTTTTGGTTTTCGGCCGGTTGAGCGTTCAAGGTGAATTTCAAGCTTCCAATATGTTTCTGGACGTTAAACACATCAAAACAACATCAAGGTAAACTCTAAAAGGCCTTAAACCTGCGTGCATTGCTCTTTCTGTGTGTTTTTTCTTATTTTTGTTAATTTTCTGGATAAGGGCTACCCATCACAGCCGTATGGCTGTGTTCTTCATGAATACAGCCACACGGCGGTATTTATCTTGAACAGAGCTGGGCGGCTCTGGTACTCAGAGCCACACGGCTATGTTCTTTAGGGGCAGAATCCTAGAACTGCCCCGATCGGTCGAAAGTAGTCCGTTTTCGATTTTATGTGTTCTGTTGCCATCAACTTCGACCCAAATGCATCAGTATGTTGTAAAATTTTGGTTTTGGGATTTCTATATGTACGAGTGTTAGTTTTTTCAATTTTTCACGGATTTTATTTTCTGATTTCAGGGTTGTTCGATCCGAATCTGATTTACAGTCCAGCATCAGCGGATCCCCGAATCCTATAAAATCTACAGCAAACACTGAAAACGAGCAAAAGAGCGATTTTTTAAGAAATGAGAAAACCGATCTCGGGTCTGGGTATTACAGCCGCCCGGCTGTGTTTTAGAGTCGCACGGCTTTAAACAGAGCCGTCCAGCTCTAACCAGAGCCGCACGGCTCTAGTTACAGCCGTGCGACTATAGTTCCCGAAAGAGACAGAGTCACAGGACGACCCGTATGGACATCGTCGTGCGATGCTATTTTTTGGTTCAAACTATTTTTGACGTGCTTACAACTTTCTAGACCTTAGATGGATGCTAAAATTAGTAAAACCCATACGAACGGAACCCCAAGTTCCGGGAGAATGGACCTAAATGTGGAAATTTGCATGAAACCGAGCCAAATGGTTTTCAAAAATTGTTTTCCAGCATAAAAATCTACTACGCATTTCAAAACCGTTTTCCACTTTTAACCTGTCCGACCGATCGGGTCGACCCGGTCACCCCTAAATGCATGACCCCCGCTCCTAAAAATCCCAATTCTATCTTCCTGTGAGTCCTATCTGTGCTCATAATATAAACTGTGCTAACTGTCTGTTTTGTAGCATTTATTTTCATTTTTATTATTTTTCATGTAACTAATAGATTAATTCGTTTATTTTAGGTGTTTGTAAATTTTTAGATTTTCGTGTACTCTAGGCGCTTGTAATATGAGGATGAGAGTTTTCCTTTTATTCGATTTGGTTGTATAAGTGGCCTTTATTATTTCTGTATATTTTGGGTGTATGATTTACTTTTTTGCAATTTATTTCTGTCATCTGCTTCAGCATCAGCTGATAAATAAACGTAGTTGCGTAGAGAAAGATAATACCTTGAATAAACGTGGTAATATAAATTATAAACTGAATACAATCTCAAGGTTAAGTAGGTAACTTGCCCGAACCCTAAATCTCTGGATTAGGTATGGCAGTCCACGCTCGGTAGGGAGCTGTACTGGAATTTCTCGGATGAGCTGATCTGGGTGGCGACTGTCACTAATCTTGAAGCTTAAGTTTCGAGGTCTTTAAGTAATAAAATGGGAAAACATTTTCTACAATACGAATTTCAAAGCGAATAAATGGTTTTCCCTAAAGCAAGATAAACGAAACCTGTTTTCATAAAAGATCACGAATTCACTCATTTTCCCTGGTTCGCTTCTCTTCGCCTCATCGTTTTTGTTTTACGTAAAAGGTCGTCTGTTCAGAAGATCCGTAGTCTGTTCTAGTCATGGGAATGAATGGAACTAGAGACTATCATTAGCCTGGTTGTATGGCGGTGTCTTACCAGCCATTGGACATGTGATGTCAACCAAGTTAATGGGTACATGCAAAAAGGGCATGGTACTGGATAGATCCACTAAACCAGAAATCCACATGGTAAAATATCACAAGTGATTCTCGTGTAGTACTTGTATGGATCCTTTGACCTGACCATATGATGGTGCTGGATGCAAAGTCGCATACTTTGGGGTATTCCTAAAGGGCCTGTAAAAGGGTGCCAAGTATGGGTACTTTCGGGTATGTCACTAAGCATGGCAATGCTATGGATATGCATAAGGGATATGTCACTCAGTAGTCCACTGAGAAGATATCACCGGCCTCTTGATGAATGTGACTGATAAGAGTGTGGCCACACCCAAACAATTTGGAACTTGTTTATGAGCTTTAGTACAATCGGGATCAAGTAAATGCCCGGACACCAAAGAGGGTGATCAATCCATGCCTCTGTGTTGGACACCGATATCAATGACATGGTATATACAAGTTTAAACTATAGGGTTATGATTTCAGTTAGACTACCATCTCCATCTTTATTGGGGGCTGCAGTGGCTTGCTAGAGCCTACCTGTAGTCTATGGGCCAAAGGCCCACTGCCAACATAAAGATGGGCCCATAGGATTGTACACATTGAACGTCTGAACACGGACTTAAGGGATCACCTGTATACTTAGAGTATACACACCAGAGAGAGAGGATTATATTAATTATATTATGAGGATCAATTGGATTGATCATAATAATAAAATTAATATTTGCATTGGCCTTCTCATAATTAATTAAATTAATGTATGAGATTATTTCCTAGGTGGAAATATGTCACATGTATAGGTTTACATGTATCTTAATCTTATGAATGTCAAAATTAAATCCATGGTATAATTAATTGATCCAATTAATTTTAATTTAAATGTATCAAATATATTATTTGGAATAATATTTTTGTTGGGATTTTTCACCGGAAATCACCCGAGAAAAGCGGAAGAACACGATGATTTCCTCGAATCCGTGCCCAGGAGCAATTGAAATGGAAATTGTAAAAACAAAAATTTAATAGAAAGAGATAATTCTCTTACCTGGAATATCTCTTTTAGAGATGGATGTAGACTGCAGGAATCAATGTAGAATCCCTCCTCGTTCACGTACACGAACACCTAATGAACACCACCCGTGCTAGCATCGGAAAACATGAACTATGGAGAGAAGAGAAGGGACAAGTTTCGGCTATTGTGTGTTACCCCATTTGGCCGAATTCTCCTAGGGTTAAAAACCCTGGCTTGGCCGAATTCCCTAAGGGCATTAAGGCCCAGCTTGGCTTATTCATTTTGTGTGGGCTTCCTCCTTTTAATTCAGGCCCAATCTTATTTTAATTAATATGATTTAAATTAATTTCAAGCCCAATTTTAATATACCCATGTATTTAATATATTACACCAAGTAATATATTATTTACATTTAAATTAAAATTAGTTTGACCAATTAATTTAATCCACCAAATTAAAATTAGATCTTCACAAAATAAAATCATATGTAAACCTATACATACGAATATTTCCACCTAGGAAATAATCTCATAATTAATCCAATTAATTATGAAGAGCCAATTAAATATATTAATTTTACTATTAGGATCAATCCAATTGATCTTTATAATGTAATTAATATATATATACCTCTTTCTCCAGAGTGTATACTCCAAGTATACATGTGATTCCTTAAGTCGGTATTTAGTCGCGCAATGTGTACGATCCCGTGGGGCCATCTTTATGTTGGCAGTAGGCCTTTGGCCCACAGACTGCAGTTGGGCTCTAGCAAGCCACTGCAGCCCCCAATTAAGATGGAGATAGTAGTCCAACTGATATCATAACCCTGTAGTTTAAACTTGTACATCCTATGTCATTGATATCGGTGTCCAACACAGAGGCATGGATTGATCACCCTCTTTTGTGTCAGGACATTAACTTGATCCCGAATGCACTGAAGCTCACAAATAAGTTCCCACTTGTTTGGGTGTGGCCACACTCTTATCAGTCGCATTCACCAAGAGGCCAGTGATGTCTTCCCAGTGGACTACTGAGTGACAATTCCCTTCTGCATATCCATAGCATCACCATACTAAGTGACATACCCGAAAGTACCCATACTTGGCACCCTATTACAGGCCCTTTAGGTGTACCCCTGAGTATGCGACCTCACACGCAACACCATCATATGGTCAGGTCAAAGGATCCATACAAGTACTACACGAGAATCACTTATGATACTATACCATGTGGATTTCTCGTTTAGTGGATCTATCCAGTACCATGCCCCTTATGCACGTACCCATTAACTTGGTTGACATTCCATGTCCAATGACCGGTAAGACACTGCCATATAAACCAGGTTAATGATAGTCTCTTGTTCCATTCATTCCCATGACTAGAACAGACTATGGATCTATTTATGGTCATATCTTTTACCCTATCCATGGTCTTACTGCCAAGTGCATGACACTAGTCATCATGCATATGGATATGTCCGTTGGATACTTCATTTAATATATTGCACAAGATAGATATAATAAATGAATTAATGCCTTTATTAATAACACAAATAAGTATAATACATAAATCCAATTAATGTATGATACAAATACAAGGACCAATGCCTCGGGACTAGGGCATATCCAACAATCCCCCACTTGCACTAGTTCCAACTAGGCATGGGCCTAATCCCTATAGATCTAGTATGACCCTCGTGCTTAGGCTGGGCTAGCACCTTGGTCAAAGGATCTGTGACATTATCCTCGATGTCCACTCTGTGCATTGCAATGTCACCTCTCTCCACGATCTCTCGTATGAGGTGAAACTTTCTGAGCACGTGCTTTGTGTTCTTATGTGACCGGGGCTCCTTAGCTTGTGCAACAGCCCCATTGTTGTCACAGAAGATATTAACTGGGTCCTAGATAGTTGGCACTACTCCCAACTCAGTGATAAACTTCTTCATCCGCACAGTTTCCTTAGCCACATCACACGCAGTGATGTACTCAGCTTCTGTTGTAGAGTCCGCGATGGTTGGCTGTTTTGAGCTCCTCCAGCCTACAGCACCACCATTTAGCAAAATTACATACCCAAACTGCGACTGGTACTCATCCTGGTCAGTCTGGAAGCTTGCATCAGTGTACCCAGTAACTGACAGCACTTCCTGACCACCATACACTAAGAAGCTATCCTTAGTCAGGTTAAGGTACTTAAGGATTGCCTTGACAGCTTTCCAGTGATCCTCCCCGGGATCCTACTGGTACCGGCTCGTCATAATCAGTGAAAAGGTGACATCAGGTCTCGTACATAACATGGAGTACATAATTGATCCTATAGCCGAAGCATATGGAACCAATTTCATGTTCTCCCTGTCCTCCCTTGTCTTAGGATAGTGTTTCTTACTAAGTTTCAGCCCATGGCCCATTGGCAAGAAGCCTTTCTTGGCCTGGTCCATGCTGAACCTTTTCAGAACTTTGTCTACGTACGAGGCCAGACTTAGGCCCAGAAGCCGATTTGATCTATCCCTATAGATCTTGATCCCTAGGATCATCTCAGCTTCACCTAAGTCCTTCATTGTGAAGCACTTACTCAGCCACTGCTTTACCCCTTGCAGTGTAGGTATGTCGCTTCAAATGAGTAGGATGTCGTCCACATAAAGTACCAAGAATGTGACAATGCTCCCACTATTCCTCTTATACACACAAGGCTCATCTTGATTCTGTATGAAACCGTATTCCTTTATAGCCTCATTGAATCTGAAATTCCAACTTCGGGATGCTTGCTTCAGTCCATAAATGGACCTTTGAAGCTTACATACCCTTCCCGGATACTCTGGATTGACAAAGCCCTTAGGTCATGTCATGTACACATCCTCAAGTAGCTTTCCATTAAGGAAAGCAGCTTTGACATCCATTTGCCAGACTTCATAGTCGTACCATGTGGCTATGGCTAGCAAGATCCTGATGGATTTGAGCATGGCTACTGGTGAGAAAGTTTCATCATAGTCTATTCCATGGACTTGTCTGAAATCTTTCGCAACCAGACGCCCCTTGAAGGTATTATCAGCCTTTAGCTTGTAGCACCACTTGCAACCTATTACCTTAGCACCCGGAGGTGGATCAACCAAGTTCCAAACTTGGTTATCGTACATAGATTGCATCTCTGCCTCCATGGCTTTGCACCAATTCACAGACTGTGGGCTTGCTATAGCCTCCTGGTAGGTTTTGGGTTCTTCCTCATCCCAGATGAGAAGAGTTTGATCATCAGTGATGAGGAAACCATACCTCTCCGGTTCCCGACGATCCCTACCAGACCTTCTAGGTCCTTGTGCGGCCTGGGTCGGTGCTTCCTCCTGTGGAAGCTCCACCTGGGCCTCTGAGTTATCCTCTTCAGGAGCTTGTGGACCTTGAACTTCCCTGAGTTTAACATTGCTCCCACTGTCTTTCTTGGAAAGGAACTCCTTTTCTAGAAAGACCCCCTTCCTTGCCCCGAACACCTTGTTCTCGGCGGGGTTGTAGAAGTAATACCCTTTGGTTTCCCTAAGGTAGCCCACAAACAGGCATTTATCAGTTTTGGGCTCCAGCTAGCCACTAGTCAATTTCTTCACATGTGCTTCGCATCCCCAAATCCTTAGGAAAGACACATTGGGTCCCTGCCCGTCCAGATCTGATATGGGGTCTTTTCCACTGCCTTAGTCGGAGTATTATTTAAGATAAGAGCTGCTGTCTCGAGGGCGTGTCCCCAGAAACTAATTGGGAGAGAGGCTTGACTCATCATTGAGTGGGCCATGTCCAACAGGGTCCTATTCCTCCGTTCGGACACCCCATTCCATTGTGGTGTTCCCGGAGGAGTGAGCGGTGGAACTATTCCATGCTCTCTTAAATATGAGTCAAACTCTAGGCTCATATACTCACCACCTCGGTCCGACCGAAGGGTTTTGATATTTCTGTCTAGCTGGTTCTGTACCTCGTTCCTAAATTCCTTAAACCTATCAAGGGTCTCAGACTTGTGTTTCATCCGATAGACAGCCATATCTACTGAAATCATCCGTGAACGTGACAAAGTGCAGGTGTCCACCTCTGGTCGCTGCGCTCATGGGTCCACATACATCTGAATGTATTAGGTCCAATAAGCCAGTGTCCCTTTCAACCTTCTTGCTAAAAGGCGCCTTAGTCATCTTGCCTCGTAAATATGATGGCATGTATCAATTGACTCCAAGTCAAATGACCCTAGGACTCTAGCTTTGTGAAGCCTAGCTACGCGCTTCTCGTTTATGTGGCCGAGACGACAATGCCATAGGTAGACAGGATTAAATTCGTTTGGCTTAACCTTTTTTGTGTTTATGTTATAGACGTGATTGGTTTCATTTAAGTCCAGGAAATACAGGCCATTATTTAATAGAGCATCTCCATAAAATAATCCCTCTCTAGATATTGAAATTCTACCATTAGAAATAGTAAAATAAAATCCAGAAATATCCAACATAGAAACTGAAATAATGTTCCTGCACATAGCAGGTACAAAGTAACATTGTTCTAAAATTAAAACCAATCCACTACGCATCACAAGGTGGTATTCGCCGATCTCTATGGAAGCAACCCTTGCTCCATTCCCGACCCGCAAGTCCACCTCTCCCGACCCCAGTGACCTTTTGTTCTTAAGTCCCTGCACATTGCAACAAATGTGAGAACCACATCCAGTATCCAACACCCAGGATGTTGAAAGAATAAGGTTAATATCTATAACATAAATACCTAAAGAGGACTCACCTTAACCCCTTCTTTGCTCTCCCATCAGCTTGGGACACGATCTCTTCCAATGGCCTGCCTGTCTACACCCGAAACAGACATCCTCAGGACCTGCCTTCTGCTGGGCCTTGGGTTGGGCTTTGGCCTTCTTAGCTTTGGCCTTCTTGACCTTGGCCTTGGCCTTTTCCTTGGCCTTACCCTTGGCAACAGGAGGGTTCCCCTTGTTCACCAGCAGCACCGGCGGAGTCTTTTTGATCGACTGCTCAGTAAGCTTAAGCATCCCATGTAGCTCACTGACAGTGCGGTTCATCCCTTGCATGTTGTAGTTCAGGATGAAATGATCATAAGAATCCGACAAGGATGCTAGGATAATGTCCACCGCCAACTCCTGAGAGATGGGCGATCAGAGACGGGCTAAAGTGTCTAAATAGCCCTTCAACTTGAGCACGTGTGCGCTCACAGATGTCCCAGCCCCCATCTTACAAGAGTGGAATGCCTTGTTGGTCAGGTACCTTTCCTGAAGAGCTTGCTCCTGAAACATCTCGTTTAGAGTTGTTATCATAGCAAAGGCTTGATGGTCGATAAACTATTTTTGCAGTTCGGGGACCATACAGGCCAACATTAGGCATGTCACATCCCTATTATCCTTGACATGTACCTCGTATTCCTCCAGCTGGGCGGTCGGTGGATTACGTCCTTGAGGCGCAGCTGGTACAGGCCTCTCCAGCACATACTCTTTGGACTCCCGTGTTAGAACTATTCTCAAGTTCCTAGGCCAGTCCAAAAACTTAGGACCGGAAATCTTGTCCCTTTCAAGAATTGATCGCAGTGATAAAGTATTGTTGTTTGCCATTTAGATTTTCTACATAGAAAAACATTTAGAGTGTTAATAAAGGACTTTGCTTTGTTATTCCCACATGAAATTAATAATGAATAAAGTTATTAATTAAACCTAGTTGTTGGGCTCATGGGCCGAGATCCATATTTCATTAAGATATAGCCAGACGAGGGCCTGGTACAATTATACCCTAACTATTTAGGCAGGAATGCTGTCCAATCCCAACCTAGGGACTCTCGGTTTGATGGGCTTGTTGGCACTTACCCATCTGTGCTTAGGGCCAGGAGAATCCTACTACCTACACTAAGTCAAAACCTCCATTCAAGTGTTAGAGTATCCATACCCTAACCAATACAAAATGACAATACTCCAGTGTATCCTGCAAGGGCATGGTCTACAACTGGCCTATTCCCACTTCGAGCCGGTTTTGAATGAGGGAAGCACTTTTAAGTGACTTAGTAATTTCATTTGGTTGTTAGATTCAATTAACAACGGCTTGCATACATAAGGCGGGTGAAATGCGGTTGGATCATACATACATACATGCATATAAATATAAAGCATAATTAAATAAATAAGTAAAATGGATTGCTATGGGCCTTTATTACATCCTAATATTATTCTAGTAAACCTATATTAGAAAACAATATCAAGTGGGCCTCCATCTTCTTCCTTCTGGGCTTGCACCTCCAATTGGGCTACCACTCCATGGGCTTTTTTACCCAAAAAAGAAAACAACACGCAGGCCGTATTTACCTAAAAAAGAAAATACAACCCATCTTGAATAAGCCCCAATAGCATCCAATCATACAAAATATTTAATCACCCATATGCATCCAATACATATAATTCATAAGCATGTTATAATGTATGATTTAAGCCCATTTCAATTATGTCCAAGCCATTATATAGAAATCACCAATCTTGGCCCACCATGGTTCTAACCCTTAACAGGCTTTGGGCCTCCAGCCCAGGCAGTCCAACTGCTCCTACTGGAATTGGCAAACCATGGGTCCAATTTAGCCGTCCAAGTAATTGTACCAAAATTATCCAAACCAATTTCAATTAACCATATTAATTTCCAAAATTAATATCACATGAATAAAATAAAATTTCATTCAAGAAACCACACGCATTTAAATTACATAAATTTAAACACACGAATTTTAAAACCAATTAAAATTTCAAAACTGGGCCCTGGGCCCAAAAACCCGCCAAATCCAAAAAACACTGGGCCCGGCCCACTGCGGCTAGGGCAACCAAGTTGTCTTAGCAGCAGCAGCCGCTGCTAGGGGCAGCTGCTACCGCTGGCGCAGGGGCAGGCAGCGGCTGCCGCTGCTGCTCCCGCCATGTGCGGCGGCCGCCGGCAGCCCCGCACCCCGGGAACAGCCAGATTTTTTTTTTTTAAACAGAAAAAAATATATAAACACAACAGGAAATTCACCAAGAATTCCAAAACATATGATTAAATTAAACAAACACAAACCAATATGCATATTCAATTTCAATTGAATGAAAATCAAATGGGGAAAAATCTTCAACCCAAACCAAGAACCCCAATAAAAAATCTCCAATTTTAAAACATGGGATTCAACCAATTTTAACAATTTCCATGGATCAAAAGCCTGCTCTGATACCACTGTTGGGATTTTTCACCGGAAATCACCCGATAAAAGTGGAAGAACACGATGATTTCCTCGAATCCGTGACCAGGAGCAATTAAAATGGAAATTGTAAAAACAAAAATTTCATAGAAAGAGATAATTCTCTTACCCGGAATATCTCTTTCAGAGATGGATGCAGACTGCAAGAATCAATGTAGAATCCCTCCTCGTTCACGTACACGAACGCCTAACGAACACCACCCGTGCTAGCATCGGAAAACACAAACTATGGAGAGAAGAGAAGGGACAAGTTTCGGCTATTGTGTGTTACCCCATTTTGCCAAATTCTCCTAGGGTTAAAAACCCTGGGTTGGCCGAATTCCCTAAGCGAATTAAGGCCCAGCTTGGCTTATTCATTTTGTGTGGGCTTCCTCCTTTTAATTCAGACCCAATCTTATTTTAATTAATCTGGTTTAAATTAATTTCAAGCCCAATTTTAATATACCCATGTATTTAATATATTACACCAAGTAATATATTATTTACATTTAAATTAAAATTAGTTTGACCAATTAATTTAATCCATCAAATTAAAATTAGATCTTCACAAAATAAAATCATATGTAAACCTATACATACGAATATTTCCACCTAGGAAATAATCTCATAATTAATCCAATTAATTATGAAGAGCCAATTAAATATATTAATTTTACTATTAGGATCAATCCAATTGATCTTTATAATGTAATTAATATATATATACCTCTTTCTCCAGAGTGTATACTCCAAGTATGCATGTGATTCCTTAAGTCGGTGTTTAGTCGCTCAATGTGTACTATCCCGTGGGCCCATCTTTATGTTGGCAGTGGGCCTTTGGCCCACAGACTGTAGTTGGGCTTTAGCAAGCCACTGCAGCCCCCAATTAAGATGGAGATGGCAGTCCAACTGATATCATAACCCTGTAGTTTAAACTTGTACATCCCATGTCATTGATATCGGTGTCCCACTTGTTTGGGTGTGGCCACACTCTTATCAGTCGCATTCACCAAGAGGCTGGTGATATCTTCCCAGTGGACTACTGAGTGACAAATCCCTTCTTCATATCCATAGCATAACAATGATAAGTGACATTCCCGAAAGTACCCATACTTGGCACCCTATTACAGGCCCTTTAGGCGTACCCCTAAGTATGTGACCTCACATGCAACACCATCATGTGGTCAGGTCAAAGGATCCATACAAGTACTACACAAGAATCACTTGTGACACTATACCATGTGGATTTCTCGTTTAGTGGATCTATCCAGTACCATGCCCCTTATGCACGTACCCATTAACTTGGTTGACATTCCATGTCTAATGACCAGTAAGACACCGCCATACAACCAGGTTAATGATAGTCTCTTGTTCCATTCATTCCCATGACTGGAATAGACTACGGATCTATTTATGGTCATATCTTTTACCCTATCCATGGTCTTACTGCCAAGTGCATGACACTGGTTATCATGGATATGGATATGTCCATTGGATACTTCATTTAATATATTGCACAAGATAGATATAATAAATGAACTAATGCCTTTATTAATAACACAAATAAGTATAATACATAAATCCAATTAATGTATGATACAAATACAAGGACCAATGCCTCAGGACTAGGGCATATCCAACAATTTTAAGAATACATGTTAAATAAAATTAAGTTTGATAATAAATTGGACCAAGGAAATTAATATTGTCCTGAGCTTTAAAAGGTGAAAAGCCTGCATAAAATAAGAGAATGGAATTGGACCGAAATTGGGTTAAAAATTTTGGCCATCCCTAGGTTAAATCCGAGGAGACAATTCGGCCAAGGAGAGAGAAGAGGATAGCCGAAAATTGTAGCCCCCTTCCTCTCTCAAACTCTTGATTCCATCGCTAGCACATGTCATGTTTGATAGCCATTCGTGTACGTAAATGCAGAGGGAATCTAGATTGATTTCTGTAGCCATCTCTAGAAGAGATATCTCAGGTGAGAAATCTTTTCTTTGATATTTAATTTTGATTTTTACAATTTTCATAACAATTGCTCCTGGGCACGGATTTGAGGAAATCACCGCGTTCTTCCACTTTTATCGGGTGATTTCCGGTGAAAAATCACAACATTTCCCATGTTGAATCTTTCCAGGACTTTATCTATGTACCTTTCCTGACATAGAGCCTGAAGCCGAAGTGATATATCCCTGTAGATCATGATACCAAGTATCGTCTCAACTTTGCCTAAGTCCTTCATTGCGAAACACTTTCCTAACCACTCTTTAACACTTAAGAGTGTTGGGACGTCGTTTCCAATGAGTAGGATATCATCCACATATAAAACTAAAAACACGATTGTGCTCCCACTAGCCTTCTTGTACACACAAGGCTCATCTTCATTCTTGATGAATCCAAATTCCTTGATTGCTTCATCAAAACAAAGATTCCAACTTTGGAATGCTTGCATAAGACCATAAATAGATCTCTGCACATTATAGACCCAATTAGGATATTTTGGATGAACAAAACCCTTCGGTTGAGACATGTAAATATCCTCAAGCAGGTTTCCACTAAGGAAAGCAGTTTTGACATCCATTTGCCTTATGTCATAGTCATACCATATAGCTATGTCATGCAATATCCTAATGGACTTGAGCATTATGACTAGTGAGAAGGTTTCGTCATAGTCTATTCCATGGACTTATTTGAAACCCTTCACCATAAATCATTCCTTAAAGGTGCTGTCAACCTTCAACTTGAAGCACCATTTGCAACCAATTACCTTAGCACCCAGAGGTGTGTCAACCAAGTTCTAAATTTGGGTATCGTACATTGATTGCATCTCATCTTCCATGGCTCCAAAGATGCTTGGCTGATTTGGGGCTTTCAATGGCTTCCTAGTAGGTGGTAAACTCTTCTTGATCACATATCATAAGAGTGTTATCATTAGTCATAAGAAATCCATATCTCTCTAGCTGTTGACTAGTCCTACCAAACCTTCTTAGGTCTTGTATGATTGGTTTAGATTCCTCAAACCTTTGAGAATCTGAATCAAACCCCAAGCCATCCTCTACAGGAGCTTATGGGTGCTGAACTTTGCTGAGTGCAATTTTTCTCCCACTGTCCATTTTGGAAAGGAACTCCTTTTTAAGAAATGTATTAGGTCCAATAGTCCTAAGGCCCTTTTAGCTTGTTTGTTAAAAGGGCTTTTGGTCATCTTTCTACATAAACAAGGTTCGCAAGTTTCATATGACTCCAAGTCAAAAGACCCTAGCACACCAAACAGGTGGAGTCTAGTAATTCATTTCTCATTTATATGGCCAAGATGACAATGCCAAAAACAAGTTAGGTTCAATTGATTTAATTTAACCCTCTTTGTATTGATGTTATATACTGAATTAAAATATGATAAGTCAAGGATATAAAGACCATTATCTAAAGATGCAAATCAATAAACAATGTTTGAATGAGAGATTGTAAGTTTACAAACCACTAATGTTTAAAACAAAATCCTTTAATATCCAAAATTGAAAATGAAATAATATTCCTGCTCATGGCAGGTACAAAGTAACAGTTTCTCAAAACTAGATCCAACCCAGATGGCATCTGAAGGTAGTAGTCCCCAACATCAATGGCGCCACTCTTACCCTATTTCCTACTCTGAGGTCTACCTCGCCAGGTGCCAGTGATCTTCTATTTCTTAGTCCCTACACACTACAACAAATGTAAGAACCACATTCGGTATCTAATACCAAAGATGTTGAAACAGACAGATTTAGTTCAATAACAAAAATACTAGAAGTAGAAGTAGCATCCTTGCCTTTCTTGAGCTCTTCTAGGTAGAGAGGATAATGCCTCCTCCAATGCCCTGGTTGGTAGCAGTGGAAGCAAGGCTCCTCTGAGGTGGGCCTTGGCCTTGGGCTTAGGCGCAGGGGCAGACTACTTTCCCTTTGGATAAAATCTTTCTTGCAAATAGGAAAAGCCTTAGCCTTGCCTTTGCCTTTGCCCTTTCCCTTGCCAATATGGTTGGAACCCTTGTTTACCATAAGGACCGCACTCGTCTTCTTGATATAATGTTTTACAATGTTAAGCATGCCATGTAACTCAAACATAGTCTTTTCCATCCATTACATATTGTAATAAAGGATGAACTGGTTGAATGAGTCAGGTAGCGATGACAGGACAATATCGATTGCCATCTCCTACTGAAGTGGAGTTCTAAGGCTAGAGAGCTTATCAATATACCCCTTCATCTTCCATACATGAGCACTAACAGATATGCTTGGATCCATCTTATAGTTGTACAAAGCCTTTATAATCAGGAACCTCTCCTGATAAGCATGTACCTAGAACTAGTGCTTGAAACTATCATTGATTGCATACGCCTCCATATCCATGAGCTGCTGTTGCAGCTCAGGAACCATGGTGGCTAGCATCAAGCAAGTCACATCGCGAGAGTCCCTAATGTGAGGCATTCCCTGGCAACCCCATAAGTAAGGCCCTAGCTAGGACGTACTCCTTGACTTCTTGTCACAGGACTATCCAAAGATTCCAGGACCAGTCCAAGTAGTTTGGCCCAGAAAACTTATCCTTCTTGGGGATAGATCGCTGTGATAATATGTTGTTTTCAATTATTGATCTGCACAAAAAAATTTCAAGGTTTTGATTAATAAAAGGAATTTTTATTTTCTCTACATAAATGAATAAATATCCATTTTAATTATCCATTTTGGTTAATGCTCTTAAGTGGACCAAGATCCTTAATGGCCAAGACTTAGTCAAGCTGAGCTTGTATACCTAAGCTTTGGTTATTTAGGTAGGATTACATGCAATCCACATCATATGTGACTCTTGGTTTGGTGGGATTATTGGCACTTCCCCACTCGTGCCCTATAGTAGCAGCTTCCATCAGTGGGCTGGGCTCGGATACCATCTCCAGGATCCTCCTCCATCTGGGCTTGGACTTGTAATTACAATGGAAATAAGCCTATTACAATTTTCTAACTATTCCAAATAAAAGAGAATTACAATAAACAAAATGACACGCAGGCCATATTTACCAAAATTTTAAATTACAACCCATCTTCATAATAGGCCCATGAAATGCACAGGCTGATCCAAATACGTACATATAACACAATATCCAATAAAATCAAATTTACTGGAATAAAATACATGAATATGTTAAGCAATTTTATTTGCCATAGCCATTATGGAAATTGCCAACTTTGGAATTCTTGGTCTAAGCCTTGTGACAGGCATAGGCTCTAGGTCCATTGACCAATCCTATTGTCTCCCACTAGAATGGGGTGACCAAGAAACTGAGTCAGCTATTCAGAGATTCATGCTAGAAACTCTCGACTCAATTTCTGTTACCAGTTTCAATTTTACATATCCAATATGAAAAACTCAATCAAGAAACCATGTGCATCCAATGCTATAATTTAAACATATGAATTTTAAAACATTTTAAAATTCATCATCTCAGGCCAAGATAACCAGCAAAACCAAAACCATGTTGGGATTCATCCTAGAAAAATGAAATGAAAGCAGTGGAAGCCATTTTCATTTTTCTCAAATTTGGATCCACGAACTTATATGGATGAAATCAAAATCAAAAATTTGAAAAGAACAAAAGATTGGATCTCACCTTTTGTATCTCTTCTAGAGACTACTGAAGAATCAAGCAAGATTCCCTCCACGCTCATGTACATGGAAAGCCTATAGAACCAACACCCATGCTAGCATCGATCTAGAGCAAAGGGAGCCGGGGGTGATTTTCTTGTTAGAAATTAGGTTAGCCGGTTTGACTTTCTTAAGCGTGTTTATATGGTTTGTAAACCCTAGGTCTAATTAATTCACCATTGGTTAAAATTAATTTTCCAGTTGAATTAATTTTTATGTATATAAATTAAATCATACCATATGCTATAATGTATAGCATGTTAATTAAATGCAATTGGTCTATCAAAATTATCACAATAATTTATCACAATAATTAATTAGACCAGACTTAAGAAATAATATATATAAATCTATTTATATATTAATTTAAATTCTAGCCAAGAAACTAATTCATATAATTAATTCTAGAAAATAATCAATCCCAGTTAATTAAATCATTTTGATCAATCCAATTGATCTATAATTCAGTTAATAACTCTCCCTTGAAGTCAATATACTCCTAGTATATAAGTGATCCGTTAAGTGTTGGTTCAGACATTCAATGTGTATGATCCTGTGGGCCTGTCTTTATGTTGGCAGTGGGCCCATAGCCCACGAGCTGTAGTTGGACTCTAGCAAGCCATTACAGCCCCCAATTAAGATGGATACTGTAGTCTAATGGAAGTCATAACCCTATAGTATAACTTGTATGTCCCATGTCATTGATATCAGAGTCTAACATGGAGGCATGGTATTATCACCCTCTTTTGTGTTTGGACATTTACTTGATATCGAGTGAACAGATGCTATTAAATAAGTTCCAACTTATTTGTGTGTGGCCACACTCTTATTAGTCACACTCATCAAGGGGACAATGATATCTTCTCAATGAATCACTGATGACATATCCCTTCTGCACATTTATGGCCTCCCTATGCTCACTGACACACTCAATTGTACCCATACTTGGCACCCTGTTACAGGCCCTTTAGGAGTATATAAATTAAATCATACCATATGCTATAATTTATAACATGTTACGTCAAAGTGTGTGAGTTCACACATAACTCCATAATATGGTCAGGTCGAAGGATCCATTATAAGTACTACATGGTAATCACTTGTGAAATTGTACCATATGGATTTCTCATTAGTGGATCTGTCCAGTACCATGTCCCATTACATGTACCCATGTACCTGATTGACAATCCATGTACTATGGCCAGCAAGACACTGCCATCCAACCAAATAATGCTAGTCTTATGTTCCATTCATTCCTATGACAGGAACAGACTAGGGATGGCTTTATGGCTATATTGTTTCCCTATTCATGGTCTCATTGCCAAGTGCATGACACTTGACAACATGAATATAGATATGACCATTGGATACTCTATTTGCATTCATTGCATCAGTAACAAATTGAAAAGATTATGCCTTTATTCAACAACACAAATGTATACTACATTAATCCATAAAAGGTCCAACAATGTATGATACAAATCAAGGACCAATGCCTTAGGACTAGGGAATTTCCCAACAATCTGCCACTTGCACTAGCTCCTACTAGGAATAGGCCTAATCCCTATAGATCAAGTATGACCCTCATGCTTTGGCTATGCCAGTGCCTTGGTCAAAGAATCTACAATGTTGTCCTTGGTGCCTACTCTATGTAATAAACTATCACCCATTTCCATGATCTCTCGGATAAGGTGAAACTTCCTAAGCAGGTCCTTTTTGTTCTTGTGTGAGCAAGGCTCCTTAGCTTGTGCAACAGCCCCATTGTTGTTACAGAAGATATCAACTAGATCCTGGATAGTTTACTAATCCCAATTCAGTGATAAACTTCCTCATCCACATAGCTTCCTTTGTTGCATCACATGTAACGATGTACTCAGCTTCTATAGTAGTAACACCAATGGTCGACTGCTTTGAGCTTTTCCAGCTGATAGCACCACCATTAAGTAGAAATATGTACCTAGGCTGTGACTAGTACTCATCTTGGTTGGTCTCAAAGCTTGCATCAGTGTAACCTGTCATTGATAGCTCTTCTTGACCACCATACACTAAGAAGCTATCCTTTGTCAAGTTAAGGTACTTCAGGATCACTTTGAGAGCCGGGATCCTGCTGGTATCAGCTGGTCATACTTAGTACGAAGGTGACATCAAGCCTTTTACATAGCATGGAGTACATGATTGATCCTCTAGCTGATGGTTATGGGATTGTTTTCATATTCTCCCTATCCTTCCTTTTTTGGGTCAATTCTTCTTACTCAGTTTCAACCTATGTCTCATTGGCAAGAAACCTTTCTTGGCCTAATCCATGTTGAATATTTTCAGAACTTTGTCTATGTACATGGCTTGACTTAGCCCAAAAGTTGATTTGATTTATCCCTATAGATCCTGATGCCTAGGATCATCTCAACCTTGCCTAAGTCCTTCATTGTAAGCACTTAGTCAACCACTACTTAACCCCTTGTAGTGTTGGTATGTTGCTTCCAATTAGACGGATGTCATCTCCATATAGCACTAAAAATGTGACAATGCTCACACTATTCCTTTTCTACACACAAGGCTCATTTTGATTCTATATGAAGCAGTATTCCTTTATGGCTTCATTGAATCTAAGATTCCAACTTCGGGATGCTTGCTTCAATCTATAATTAGATCTCTACAGTTTGCATAACCGTCCAAGATGCTTTGGATAGACAAATACCTCAGGCTGTGTCATGTACACATATTCAATTAGCATCTCATTAAGGAAAGCGGTTTGCTAGACCTTATAATTGTACCATGTGACTATGGCCAGCAAGATCCTTATGGACTTAAGCATAGCGACTGGTGAGAAGGTTCCGTCGTAGTCTATCCCATGGACTTGCTTGAAACCCTTTACAACCAATCGCCCCTTGAAGGTGTTTTTGGCCTTCAACTTGTAGCACCACTTACAACCTATAACTTTCGCACCCATAGGTGGATCAACCAGGTTTAATAATTGATTATCATACATAGATTGCATTTTTGCTTCCATGAGTTTATGTTAATTGGCAGATTGCAGGCTATCAATGGCCTCTTAATAGATTTTAGGCTCTTCCTCATCGAACATGAGAAGAGTTTTCTCGTCAGTCATGAGAAATCCATATCTCTCAGGCACTCGACATTACCTACCAGACCTCCTAGGTTCTTGTATGACTAAGGCTGGTGCTTCGATCCTTTGAAGCTCCTGCCTAGTCTCTAAGTTATCCTTTTCAAGAGTTTGTCTGCTTTGAACTTCGTTGAGTTCCACATTGCTCCCACTATCTTTCTTGGAAATGAAATCCTTTTCAAGAAAGACTCCTTTTCGTGCCATGAACACCTTGTTCTTGACGGGATTGTAGAAATAATACCATTTGGTTTCCCTAGGGTAGCCCATAAACAGGCATTTATTGGTCTTGACAGTTTGCCCCCTGTCATTTTCTTGACATGGGCATTATAACCCCAAATCCATAGGAATGACACGTTAGGCGCCTTACCCATCCATCTTTCATATTGGTTCTTTTCCATAGCCTTAGTCAGAGTATTATTTAGAATGAGGGCGGCTATCTCTAGCGTGTATCCCCAGAATGTGATTGGGAGAGAGGTATAACTCATCATTGAGTGGACCGTGTCTAACAAAGGTGAGTGAACGACCTTTTTCAATGGGATGCGGCGAAGTGAACCGCAGAAAAAGAAAAGATTGATTGGTTTTGGTGAGGCTTTGGGAGAAACATGTTTTGTTTATCTTGCTTTAGGGAAAATCGTTTATTTGTTTTGAAATCTACTTTCTAGAAAAATGTTTTCCTGTTTTATAACTTAAAGACCTCAAAACCTCAATTTCGAGATCAGTGACAGAGTTGCCACCCAGATTAGCTCATCCGGGAAATTCCGGTACAGCTCCCTACCGAGCGCAGACTACTATACCTAATCCAGAGATTCAGGGTTTGGGCAACTTATCTACTTAACCTCAAGCTTGTATTCGATTATTATTTATAAAACCATATTTATTCAATTTATTATCTTTTCTAACCCCAATTTGTTTTTTTTTATTAGCCCGATGCTTAAGCAGGATGCATAAAATAAATTGTGGGAAATTAAATCATCCACAGAAATTATATAAACGAATAGTAAAGGCTGCTTATACAACCAAATTGAATAAAATAGAAAAACTCTCATCCTCACATTACAAGCGCCTAGGGTACACGAGGATCTAAAAAGACAGCCGCCTAAATACACGAATTAATCTATTAAATACAGCAAAAATAAAAATAAATGCTGCAAAACAGACTAGTTAGCGCAATTTATATTATAAACACAAGTAGGACTCAAATCAGGACAGAATTGGAAATTGGAAAACGGGGGCATGCATCTAGGCGGTAACCGGTTCGACCCGATTGGTCGGACCGATTGGATCTGGAAAACAGTTTTGAAACGCCCTGTAGATTTTTATGCTGGAAAACAACTTTTGGAAACCATTTGGCTCGGTTACATGCAAATCTCAACTTTTGTGGGTCCGTTATCCCGGAACTCAGGGTTCCGTTCGTGTGGGTTTTCCTAATTTCACAAACACCTAAGGTCCAAAAAGCAGTAAACACACCAAAAACGGTTTGAATCCGAAAACAGCATCTCGCAACGACGTCCGTACGGGCCATTTTGCGATTTTGTCTTTTCCGAGAATCACAGCCACGCGGCTGAAAATAGAGCCGGGCGGCTCTAACCCACTCTGGGCGGCTGTAATGCCCGGACCCGAAACCGATTTTCTCTTTTTTTTTGAAAAAAACGCTATTTTTGCTCGTTTTCAATGTTTTCCTAAGACTTTATAATGTCCGGGGGTCCGCTGATGCTGAACTACGGATCCGTAACAGATCGAACAACCCCGAAACCGAAATATAAAACTCGGAAAAAACCAAAAAACCAATATTCATATGTCCAGAAATCTGAAAACCGAATCTAAAATGACGAACAAATATTCTTGGGCCGAAAATATCAAAACAAAAGGTATAAAATGAAAAACAGACTCTTTCCAGCCGTTTAGGATAGATCGACAATCTATCCCTTAGGAGCAGAGTCGAGCGGCTCTAGGGTCAGAGCCGGCCGGCTCTGTTCTTCACTATCACAGCCGTGCAGCTGTGTTCTTGAAGAACACAGCCGTACGGCTATGATGGGTTGAGCCTGTTTTCCAGAAAATATAAACAGAGAACAAACATGCAGAAAACACAATGTCAATAGGTTTAAGGCCTCTCAGAGTTTACCTTGGTGTTGTTCCGGTGTACTGGATATGCAAGAACGGATTAAAAGCTTGAAATTGGTGCTGGAATCTCAATTGGACGAAAACCGCAGTAATCCTAAGCAAACTGAAACCAACCCGGACGTGTCCCAGATTGATCAGCAAAGGTTTTAGGTCTTTTTCTTAATGTCTTTTGAATGGTGTAGGGTTTTTAACTTTGAGATTCTGGTTCACTCTTGTCTCTCCTTCAGTCTTTTTTTCTTTTCTTTTCTTTTTTCTGCTCTCTTTTCCTCGATATAATATTTCTATCTTAAGATTGTAATCCCTCCTACCCTGATTTTTTCTCTTTTTATATCCCTATCTCTCATATCATATCTCGCATTTAATGGCTGCCTGACTTCTGATATGCCTATATTTCTTTCTAGCAAGACAAGTTGTTTTGCTTTGCAAGGCAACTTATCTTGCCCACTAAGCCAGCCGGCTCTAGTTCAAGAAACCAGAGCCACCTGGTTCTAACAAAAGCTAGAGCAAAAATCAAAAAATCAAACATGCACCCTAAACCTTAGAGACCACCTGGGAGACCTATCCGGGAGTTTCGGATCACGGATTGCTTAGTTTTCAGGGCATTTGAGACACTGCAGGTAGCAATTCGATCGCTTTCGAGCGTAATTCAAGTCTGTCTACTCCATAGGTAACATATGAACTCTCATCACAGAGGTTGGGAAAACCCATGCTCAAAGGCTGCCCCTCGCGAGATCAAAGTCGACTAGATCGATAGCTTATGTCCTATTCGAGTTTGGTCTCGCAATTGAGAGCGCGGTGAGAAAGGACGAGAAAACATACCTGACGCCCTTTGTCGGCGGTACAAAGTCATTGACTCACTGCAGTGGAATGTGCCAGTGGTGCCCACTCGCTGTGGTGGAGTGTGCCCGTGGTATCAACTCGCTGTGGCGGAGTGTGCCCGTGATATCGACTCGCTGTGGTGGAGTGTGCTTGTGGTATCGACTCGCTGTAGTGGAGTGTGCCCGTGATATCGACTCGCTGTGGTGGAGTGTGCCCATGGAGATTTTTTTAACTCTTCTCCGTGTGGTGGAGTGACCAAATAAGACCATTTTCTCTGTGTGGTGGAGTACCCATATAGAATCTTCTCCTTCCTCCGTGTGGTGGAGTAAACCATTGAAGTTGAGTTGGAAGCGTGTGTTTATTCCTTGATCGACAATTTTGGAAACAAAAAATTTTTGCCCCTTCGATCAAGAATAAATACGGCTTAGGCTTGTTTGGCCCCCGGATACCTGCAAAAGTGAAAAATACTCTTCTCGGGATTAAATTGGAATAATTGAAAATTACGAAAAATCAAGAGAAACATAATACCTGGAGAATCAAAGCCGGGCGGCTCTGTCTTGGTGAGACAGAGCCCGCCGGCTCAAACATAGAGCCGCCCGGCTCAAGACTAGAGTCGACCGGCTCTAGCTTGCCATACAAGCTAGAGCCATACGGCTCTAGTGGGTTAAGATTGGAAATAAAAGGAGGCGCCCCCCTGTAACCTCATTTCTTCCTTTCTCTTCTTCCTGCTTAGTCTGTGAACAATTTCTTCATTTCCTTCAGATCAAAATGAGGAAAATGCGAAGAGCTATTCTTCCAAATGCTCCCATACAGCCATCCTCTCATGTGAGATATTCTTTACCCGAAGGGGAGTTTTTCTTGCCCACTGAATCTACAGTGGATGTATATGGATTACGAGAGACGGTCCCGTATTATGGGGTTAGAAGAGATGATCCCGTATCTGTGACTTTCAAACCATTTATGCACATTATTCAGAATTTGGTTAGTTTCCTTTTCTTTAATTTCACACTTTTTCTCTATTTTTGAATTCCTGCAAAATAGCCTAAATTAGGTGAAATTTCATTAAATTGAAGCATGATTAGAGTAGATTTTGCCCGTAGAAAACTTAATTGATGATTTAGAGTTGATTAAAACCGATTTTTGGATGAAAAATCATAAAACCTAGGTTTCAGGAACAAGCCACCGGTTTTCCGAACAGAGCCGATCGGCTCAACGCTAGAGCCAGGCAGCTCTAACCATAGCCAGGCGGCTCTGGTTCGACCAAAACCAGGATTCTAAGCCTCTAATTTTATTTTAAATGCTTTATTCATGCAAAGCAACATATAAATAACTCATAAAACTCCCTATTTATTGTTTTTCAAATGAGAAAGCATAACCGAGGGGCTGGCTCCGTGTCTGACGCCTTAACCTAGTACTGAAGACTCCTCGACGAGGTGTGGGAACCAGTTGATTCTACCCGGCTGGACCGGTTCATTTGCTCAATGTATGAGTCTGCGTCTCGGATGAGCAGGGGTCTACTGATGGTGCTCCTGGAGCGGTGGATGGATTCCACCCATATTTTTCATTTCCCGATCGGGGAGTTCACCATCACGCCCAAGGATTTCGTGGCCATCACTGGGCTATCCTTTGGTGGGTGTACAATAAACTTTAACCAGTCACTAGAGCGAGAAGGCTTCAGACCAGATGTGATCGCCATATTGGTTGGCTTGACTCCCACGGGCAGGCGGGTCCAGAGGAGTACTCTGTAGGATTATTGGCTCAGTAGACAAGATAGTCTGCCTGAGGGCTCCTCATTTCCACTTAGGAATGTGAGACGTTATGCCCGGGCATTCTTACTGTTCGCTTTGAGTACTCTGCTATTCCTCACAGGTCAGAGCGACCTAAACTTTGCTGTGCTCCCATCATTGATACAGTTAGAGGATGTTGGGAGTCTGAGCTGGGGGCAAGCCGGGCTGGCTCAACTATATTATGGCCTTGACATTAGTGCCCGCGGGAGGCACAAAGAGTTGAAGGGTGCTTGGATAGTTCTTCATGTGAGTTGCCTTTTTCTTCCTCTTTTTTGGACATACACTTTGCTGTTATTGTGCAGTAATGGGCGCATGAGTACGCCTTCATTCCTCAACCAAAATTAGCCATACCGGCTAATGCTGTGATTCCTGACTTTCCTCGGTTGCATCGGTGGCTTGGCTTTGGCTGGAGTGAGGTAGACACCGACCCTTGGATTTGTCGCCAGCTTTTGGCAAGTATGACTTTTGAGCAGGCACTCCTCCAATTCAATCATCATTTAATTTTCATTTACTCTGTGTTTTTTTTTTTTTTACTTTCGTCTGTTTTTAGGTGATCAAGGAACCGTGGGGGAATGCTGTATGGCCCCTAGAGCTTATAGATGCTCGGAGGTTGGTGCCTCGATAATTCATCATGGAGAGCCCCATTATCTTCGAGCGGTACCTCGGGGAGAGGGTCACTGATTGGCGTGCCAGGCCTTAAGAGCGCAAGATCCTGCCTGCGCTTCTAGTCGGACTATTCTGGCCACATCTGTTGCCAGAGAGGACCATCCGGATCTGTTTGGGTCTGGGTATGTAGTTATGGGAGATGATGGCGACTACCCACAGTTCATTAGTACATAGATTCTTCCTCCCATTGGGATTGCACCACCAGAGGATGTGCCAGCTGGGGTACTTCTTTGCCTTGCTTTATCTTCTGTTTGTTTTGAGGTTGGACTGCCACTTACCATTCCTTTTATTATTATTTTTTTTAGCCATCTGAGAGAGGTAAGCACCCACGTTCTTCATCTGGCAGACATTCTAGTGGTTGCGGCTCTAGGACTGCCGGTGGCCGGGGAGATGGAGGTTCCTCTGCTCACACGGGTGTGCCTAGTGTCGACACCGAGACGGGTTACACTGAGCCTATTCCCTCTATGGTCCCTCCAGTGGTTCCTCCTGCTGGTTTCACCCCAAGATGTCTGGAGTACTTCATGGAGCCCTAGGTGATGCTATATAATGAGGCCGGGGAGCTTTATCGAACAGATCTGCATATCGAGGCACACCCTCCTCCTAATACTATTCCTCTTGACACGACACATGTGCATATCCCTGCCCCTGCTTACTTTTGACTGTTGCTTTTGTTACTGACCCAATCTGTGTGCTGTTCTTTTGTAGAGATTTCAGTGACGTAGGGGATGGCCCTGTGGCAGGCGACTTCTGCTCTCAGGAACCTCTTTCTTATGGATAACGGGGTATTAACGGTAAGTACCTATGTTGACAAGTGTATATGCATGTATGTATCTTCAGATGCACGTCCATGATGCTTCTGTTGTTTATGGTGCAGGCTACACTTGCCACCCATCGAT
Organism: Euphorbia tirucalli; assembly: GCA_039660915.1. NCBI lineage: Eukaryota > Viridiplantae > Streptophyta > Magnoliopsida > Malpighiales > Euphorbiaceae > Euphorbia > Euphorbia tirucalli. Next base: position 49,513,336 of record CM077637.1, on the reverse strand, counting down.
GTAAGGATGCCCGCACAAGAGTGGAGATGGAGGAGATGCAAAGGACCATTGCAGACCTCACATTCATGAACGAGACTCTCCGCACTCAGTTGGATGACTGGGAGGCCGGTTGGTGTATCTTTGGTGATGGTGTCGGAGCCGAGGGCGAGGAGGATGATGACTCGACTAATAGGGGACAGTCGTAGACCTTGTTATCTGTAGCTTTGTAGTTTCATATTGATGCAGCCCGCTTGTGAGCTAGGATATGACGTCATTGTGTACATATACATATTTTCATTGTGTGACTAGTGACTGATGTACCATTTTTACTGATATTCTATGGAAATTCCTCTACTTTTTTGTTGACTTGCTACCCCCCCCCCCCCTTTACTGGGACTTACATTACTGATGGCATTTCATCTGTTTTCTATGCAGAAAAGAGTAACCATCCAGTTCTATTTCCCGCACCCTCTTTGATGGATCAGCTTCATGACCGCCTCAAGGACTACTGGAGGACATGCCGCACTTCCAGCTGGACCTTATTGGTGCCTTTAGTCTACATTCCATGCAGTTTTACATAAATGTACTGGACCTTTCTGGCGACTATAGCCCGGTTTTGGGATCCGATGGATCATGTTTTCCTCTTTTCCAGGCAAGAATTGTGCCCCATGGTAGAGGAATTCGGGGCCATCCTCTTTGCTTCCTATCCACGTGGAGTCAGGTTAGCTGTTCCTGATCCTGATTCAGACAACCTATAAACACTTCAAGGATTGCTGAATACAGCACATGTGGACCGCCTGCTCTTTGGTGAGACTACCCCTAGGAGACTCAAAATGTCCGTCATTATGGACGTGTGTTTTGCCCTAAACCCCTCTGCCCCTGGTTGGGTTTTTCTGATGGGTCTGTTGTTGATGTCCCTATATCTGTGTGAGTCAAGAGATGGGACTTGTGGTTTTTGGTTAATCCCGGTGATAGCCCAGATGGCCGATGGTTCTTCACCTATGGGAATCATCTTAGCTGAGACCTTGATCTATCTGGATTCTATCCACTCTGGTCACCTGATTGAAACATATGGATGTCCTTTTCTACTTCAGGTCAATTCTCAACTCTAAGTTTGATATTCTGATTAAACATGCACTCTACTGATTGTCATCTATTTTGCAGATCTGGCTATTAGAAAAGCTAAGTCTCCTGAATGCTCCTCCACCTCAGCCGAGATATGTTCCAAAACATTTCTGGACCCGTCGTATAGAACTTACAGACTTCGCCACATGGACTACAAAGGAATGGTTCAGTTGGCTGAGAGAAAGAACAGACGCATCAATCCGCTGGGTGTGTCCCTGGTGGGAAATCTCGTAGGTGACTACAGAGACTTGGGCAGGAGGTGTACAGCTCCTCGGATTATTCAAGGTGACATTTTATTCTCCTTCACGATTATTTAGACAATACGGGCAAGCTCAAGGGATGCCTCGTTCCTTATGCACAACCGAGTGTGGGGAGTTCACACAATAGTGGCCTCGGCACGTGCAACAGCAGTGGATGAATCCCACCCGCTTTGAGGTTTTGAGGTATGACGAAATAGCCTCGATAGAGATAGATGGTCATTACGGAGCTTGGTTAGCAGAGTTGATGACCTGTCCTACAAGGCGTGAGCGTGGGATCCTAACCCTGAGGCATCTCGGCCTGTAGGTCTCCTTTATGCTGTATGGAGTAATCACTGGATAATATTTACTTTTGACATTTTATTTTATGTCCTTACTTTTGCATAAATTGCCCTTGTGGGTTTTCAATCTATCGGACCGTCTTAACTTTTGTCCGGACCGCCCTTTTGGGTTTTCAATCCAGCAGACTTTTTATTTGCATCTTAAATTTTGCGTGGATCGCCTTTCGGTTTTCGATCCACCAGATTTTTTTTTTTGAACACGAAGAGCAAAAAGATAAGAATGAGCAGTTATGCAAAATAGATTACTAAATTCAGCAAACTTAAAATGTTTATCACATGAAAATGAATATGAATTCATTCATTCATTAAAGAAACGTTTTAGCACAAATGATATCAATAATGAAATAAAACTAGGGACAAGTTTAGTAATGGTATGCGTTTCAACCGAACTCACACCTGCTATCAACCAGTCTATATAGATTTTCTGGCCTACAGGAATTCCTCACCTGTCCTAGTTTTTGCGTCGACTTCCTTTTCGGTTTTCAAACCATCAGACTCATTCTATTTTTTTATATAAAGTACTGCTTAAGCTTCTCTTGATTGACGGGGTCGACAAATTTGTTTCCATCCATATCCATGATTTTTGCGACACCTTTAGACAGCACCCTCTTTACCACATACGGTCCTTCCTAGTTAGGTCTGAACTTCCCTTGCGCATCCGTATGAGTCTGTTGGGATTTTTCACAGGAAATCACCCGATAAAAACTGAAGAACGCGGTGATTCCCTCAAATCCAGTCCCAGGAGCAATTGAGATGGAAATTGAAAAACTTAAAATTAAATAGAAAGGGATTAAATTTCTTGCTAGAAATATCTCTTTCTAGAGATGGATGATGACTGCAGAATTCAAAATAGAATTCCTCCCCGTTCCCGTACACGAGCGCCTAACGAACACCGCACGTGCTAGCGTCAAAAAATCACGAAGATTAGAGAGTTAGAGAGGGAAGGAGAATTCGGCCAAAAGGGGGCTAGATGCTCTTCTATGTTGGCCGAATTCCCCTTAGGGTTTTTAACCCTAGGGCTTCCAAATTCCCTTGCTGGAATTTGGCCCAGTCTAGCTTCTGTGTCTGTGTGGGCTTCCTCCTTTTAATTCAGGCCCAAACTTATTTTAATTAGTCTGGTCTAAATCAATATCAAGCCCAATTTTAATTAACCCATGTATTTAATATATTACTCCAAGTAATATATTATTTACATTTAAATTAAAATTAGTTTGACTAATTAATTTAATCCATCAAATTAAAATTAAGTCTTCACAAAACAAATTCATATGTAAACCTATACATATAAATATTTCCACCTAGGAAATAATCTCATAATTAATCCAATTAATTATGTGAAGCCAAATATTAATTTTATTATAATGATCAATCCAATTGATCCTTATAATATAATTAATATATATAGTTCTCTCTCTCTAGAGTGTACACTCCAAGTGTACTTGTGATTCTTTAAATCGGTGTCCAGTCGCTCAATGTGTACGATCCCGTGGGCCCATCTTTATGTTGGCAGCGGGCCTTTGGCCCGCAGACTGCAGTTGGGCTCTAGCAAGCCACTGCAGCCCCCAATTAAGATGGAGATGGCAGTCTAACTGATATCATAACCCTGTAGTTTAAACTTGTACATCCCATGTCATTGATATCGGTGTCCAACACAGAGGCATGGATTGATCACCCTCTTTTGTGTCCGGACATTAACTTGATCCCGAATGCACTGAACCTCACAAACAAATTCCAACTTGTTTGGGTGTGGCCACACTCTTATCAGTCACATTCATCAAGTGGCCGGTGATATCTTCTCAGTGGGTTACTAAGTGACAATTCCCTTCTGCATATCCATAGCATTACCATGTTTAGTGACATACCCGAAAGCACCCATACTTGGCACCCTATTACAGGCCCTTTAGGCGTACCCCTAAGTATGCGACATCACATGTAACACCATCATATGGTCAGGTCAAAGGATCCATACAAGTACTACACGAGAATCCATTGTGATACCAAACCATGTGGATTACTCGTTTAGTGGATCTATCCAGTACCATGCTTCCAGGCATGTACCCATTAACTTGGTTGACATTCCATGTCCAATGACCGGTAAGACACCGCCATACAACCAGGTTAATGATAGTCTGTTGTTCCATTCATTCCCATGACTGGAACAGACTACGGATCTATTTATGGTCATATCGTTTACCCTATCCATGGTCTTACTGCTAAGTGCATGACACTTGTCGTCATGGATATAGATATGTCCATTGGATACTTCATTTAATATGTTGCACAAGATAGATATAATAAATGAATTGATGCCTTTATTAATAACACAAATGAGTACAATACATAAATCTAATAAATGTATAGTACAAATACAAGGACCAATGCCTCGGGACTAGGGCATTTCCAACAGAGTCTGCTTCATTCGTTTGAGCAAAAGATCATCGGCTTTAAAAGGGCACTTCAGATGGCGAACTCTACCATTATAAGCCAGGGCCATTTGCTACTGATACATCTGCAGACGATTTAATGCTTGAAGTCCCTTTTCATCAATTAAGGCCAACTGTTCGTACCATGACCGTATCCATTCTAATTTAGGTATCTGTGCCTCCATCACTATTCTAAAGGATTTCAACTTGATTTCAACTGGCAATACAGCCTCCATTCCGTACACTAATGAGTAAGGTGTCTCACTAGTTGGGGTCCTGATACCCCTTCTGTACCCCCACAAAGTGAAAGGTAGCTTGTCTGCCCAATCCCTGTATGTGACAACCATCTTAGCCAGAATTTTCTTGATACTTTTATTGGCTGCCTCCACTGCCCCGTTGGCTTGTGGGCGATACGGTGAAGACCTATGGTGCTCGACTCCTCTGTCATGAAACAATGGAGCTGTTATCCATTGAAACTAAACACCATTATCTGTTACCACGTGGTGTGGGACACCGTACCAGGAGAAGATGTTTTTCTCAATGAACTTAGACACTTTCTTGGCCGTGAGGCTCGTAAAATATTCTACCTCCACCCACTTCAAAAAATAATCTACAGCCACCACAATGAAGCGGTACCCATTTGATGCCGGTGGCCTTATTTCTCCAATAATGTCGATCCCCCAAGCAGCGATGTCTGAAGATCGAGTGGGGGAAGATGGCTAATGTCTCCATATATCTGACACTCATGGCACCTTTTTACCCTTTCAATACAATCAGCCTGAAGTGTGAGCCAAAAGTATCCTTGCCTCAGAATTTTCTTTGCCAGGGCTAAACCGCTCATGTGCAGGCCGCACGTTCCCGCAAGAATATGATCTATCACCACTCTGGCTTCTTTCTTGGTTAGACATTTTAGTAGTAATCCATTCACAGTTTGCTTAAAAAGCTGATTCTCAAAGACCTTGAATTGCGCTGCTAACCTCCGGAGGGTAATCTTATCTGCTTCAGTGGCATCTTCGGGGAATGACCCTTTCTGAAGAAACTGTAAAATATCATCATACCATGGACGATCTTCTACCATAGCCACCATAACATTCTCTACTCTATAGTAAGGACTCTGTGATACCTCCAACACAATTGGCCGAATCAGTTGTTTCTGGGGACCTTCCCACATGGACGACAGAGTGGCCAACAAATCCACCATCTGATTTTCTTCCCTAGGCACATGTCTGAATTCAAAATTCCCAAAGACTTTGATCCTTTCCCAAACGGCCTCAAGGTAGGGGTAAAGGGACTCTTTTTTAATTTCCCAATCTCCAGTGATTTGCTTCACGACTAACATCGAATCTCCGATGATAAGGGTTTCATGCGCTCCTAAGGTGATCAGGGCATCAATTTCAAATAGACATGCTTCATACTCCGCCCCATTGTTGGTTACAGGAAAATTCAACCTCTTTGCTAGGGGAATGACTTCTCCGTCAGGTGTCCCAATGATCACGCCCAATCCTGCTCCGTGCTTATTTACAGCCCCGTCGAAGTACATAATCCATCTGGTCGATTCTGCTTCTACCACTGCTAACTGTTCACCTGGAAATTTCGAGATTCTCCACATAATCCGAGTCAACTGGCTAATTTGCTAAAAATTCGGCCACAGCTCTTCCCTTGATCGTGTTCTGAGTGATGTATTCAATGTCAAATTTTGACAACAGTAACAGCCACCGCGATAGCTTCCCCGTTAATGCTGGAGTTTGGCATAGATACTTCATTGGGTCGACCTTGGCCACTGCCTGAACCTTGTAAGATTGAAAGTAATGCCTGAGTTTCTTTGTTAGCCATACCATTGCGGCACAACTCTTCTCTACTACTATGTATCGAGCCTCGTACTCCAGCAGCTTCTTGCTCAAATAATAAATAGCATTCTCCCGGCCATCTTCTCGCTCTTGAACCAGCATTGCCCCAATCGACGCATCTTCGATGGCCAAATAGAGGATCAAAGGCTTTCCTGGTATTGGAGGCTTCAGAACTGGAGGAATCATCAAGTAGCTTTTAATCCTGTCAAATGCTATCTGACACTGCTCATTCCTCTCCACCGGCTTGTTCTTCTTTTGCTGGTTAAATATCGGTTCACAGACCGTTGTCAACCTTGCAATGAACCGGCCAACATACTGTAGTGATCCCAGGAACAACCTCACCTCCTTTTCCGTTTTAGGCACAAGCATATCCCTGATTGCTTTGACCTTATATGGATCCATTTCTATACCCCTCTGACTCACAACGTTCCCCAGAAGCTTTCCCGATGTTACTTCAAACATGCACTTCTTTGGATTCAGACTTAGATTATACCTCTCAATCCTAGTCAGGAATCTATCTAGGACAGCGGGGTGCTCTTCCCGGGTCATTGATTTGACTAGCATATCATCAACATACACCTCTACCTCCTTATGGATCATATCATGCAAAAGTGTCATGACAGTCCGTTGAAAAGTCGCTCCAGTGTTCTTCAGCCCAAACGGCATGACCCTGTAGCAGTAAACTCCCCATTCCGTGATGAAGGCCATCTTTACTTTATCGATGATGTTCATGAGGATCTGGTTATACCTAGAGAAACCATCCATGAATGAATACATAGCTGCCCTAGTAGCACTGTCAATCAGAACATCAATATGTGGAAGCGGGAAGTCGTCCTTCAGCAAGGCCTTGTTCAAATCTCTGTAATCCACACAAACCCAGACTCTTCCATCCTTCTTCACAACCGGTACGATGTTCGCCAACCATTAAGGGTACTCCACTACCTCTAAGAACTTGGCCTTAATTTGCTTTGCTACCTCCTCTCTTACTTTTTCTGCCATTCTGGATGCAGCCTTCTGAGCTTCTGCTTCACTGGTGTGATCTTTGGATCGGTGGAAATTCGATGCTTTGCTACCTACCTGTCTACCCCGGGCATGTCATCATAGGACCACGCGAATGCTTTTACATGCTTAAACAATATTTTCACTAACTCTTTTCTCTCGTCCGGTGTGAGTTCTTTCGAAATGGATACCATTTTCGGATCATTCTCTGTCCCTAGATTTATTTCATGCAAAGATGCTTCATGAATACTGAAAACATTAAATAAATGCTTGAATGTATGCACAGTTCCATCAGGAAAAAATCACACAAGTAAGCGAAATCAGATTTTATTGCATTAAATGCCACATAGGCAGCATTGTTCACGTCAGAAAGAGGTGAACTAAATACATTAATGTAATTTTCATCCTCCACATGTAGAGGGTCTTCATTATCAGCACATTCTTCAAAAAGGTTTGTCAGATCACCGCCCAACTTGCTTTTCTGCTCTTCAAACAGCCTCTCCTCTAGGGCCTTTATTTTGCCCTTCATCGTAATCTTTGTCGATTCTTTCACGGCCTCCTCAACCAGCTTCTCTTGAACCTTCTTAGTCTTCAACTTTTCCTCCTCACCTACTTTGCTTGGTTTCATCAAAATAGATAGAGCACGGGCAATGGCGTCCACTGCCACTTCCACTTCACCTTTCATCAAGTCTACTTTCAGAAACTGCTTGCCTTTGTTCCCGAACTCAATCTGGACTTCAGCCACTTCTTCCACAACGGCCTTCCCCTTGCCACTTACTTCGGATCTTAGCATGCCCGCGATCAGCTCCACACGGTACTTTCCATAATCAACTACATCAGCAAAGATTTCAAAACCCGGCACCTCCTTATCTTCGAACTTGACAGGCTCATATTCTCCCTTGTAGACTTCCTCGGTTGCACGCATAAAAGTATCAACCAAGTTCACATACTTCTTTGCAGATCTTTTCGCGTCTTTATTATAACCCAACCCAGCTCAGCAGTACTGGCCCACTTCGATATTGAACTTGGGGATACCTTGTTGATTTGCCCCTAGCCCTTTTCCCGGCTTAAACTTTTGCTTGGCAAAATATTTATGGATCCAGTCGAGGAATTTCTTCTTGTCTGATATGACTGCTACCTGAAATCCAGTGACAGGCTGCTCTGTAATGTTCAAGGTTGCCACTACAGAATGCTCATCTGCTTCAACAGTCACTATCTTTCCTCCAATTAGAAACTTGATCTTTTGGTGCAAAGTGGAGGGTACCTCACCAAGAGCATGAAACCATGGCCTCCCTAACAGCAAAGAGAATATGACTGGAATATCTATCACAGTGAACATAACTTTGGACTTGACCTCGCCCACCTTCACTTCAGCCTCAAAAGTTCCAATCACAGTTCGTTTACTATCGTCGTAGGCCCTTATAACAGTCGTAGAGTTACACAGTGCTTCAAGACTGATCCCCAGATATGGTAGTACTTTCGCTGGGCAGATATTCAAGGCTGAGCCATCATCCACCATAACACAAGGCATCGTTCGATCCATGACTTCTACTTTTAGATACAATGCCTTGTTATGGTTTACTCCTTCTGGTGGTAAATCAGATACTCCAAAACTGATCTCTGGTGCTTTATTAGGCTTCACATCTACTCCTCTAATTAATGTACAAACCTCATTAGGGGACGCAGTGGGGGAAGCATCCATCTCCATAAGCTGCTTCACTACTGCCTCGTGATGCCTCTTCGATTCCATGAGCAAATGCCAAACAATAGCACGCGTCGGAGTCCTTTTCAACTATACCACCACTTCATCTTTTTCGCCTATCCTCGGAATAGGATCCACAGCATCATTGTCTACCGGAGTGGTATTCCTCCTTGGTGGAGCAGGAGGTGTTGCGACCACAGGTTGATAAACCCTTCCACTCCTCATTATGTGCACTACCAGCCTGTTCTTAGCTATAATTGTTCCTCTTTTTGTCTCTATCAAGTAGACAAGCTTTATTGTCTCGTAAGGCCTACAAACTTCCTCTTCATCATCATCCAACCGAATGTCATTTATATTGAACGGACCTTGCTTACTTCCAAATGTTGCCCCTTGAGTCTTAACCCTCTTTTTCTACTCTTCTTCAACTGATACTGCCTGCACACTTGGATTTGCCTTAATGATCTGAGCAAAAACAAAATTATCAGGGAGGGATGACTGCACCATGCTCACTTGGTTCCCAAAGTTTGGAAGAGGGTTTGTTTGAACATTTGGCTTCAATTGGGGCTCGACTATCTTTCCATCTGCGATCAACTGGTGGATAGCTTTAATTAACAGAGTACACTCATTTGTCCAGTGCCTAGTCATGACATGATATCCACAAAAATTATCCTTGTCAGCTTCAGACGGAGGAGAAAATGGTTTTATACTCTGTAGTAACCCAACCTTTCTGCATTTCATGAAAATTCTCCTCGGCGATTCTACCCACGGGCTAGTGATTCTTTGGGGAGTCCGCACTAGTCTACCTAGATTTACCGCCGCTATTTCTGCCCTTGTTCTTGAATAAAAGCCATGGTCTGGCCTGCCTTAACACCACTGCCTGTGGCTACTGGTTCTGAGCTCCCACTTTTGTTATCTCGGGAATACCCTTGGCTACCTCGATATCCCCCTACACTTTGCTTGGTCCTCTGCTCCTCCTCTTTGTACCTTTCTATATGTTTCGCATACTCCATAACATCATTGAAGACTTGGAACCTCTTCAGCTTCATTTTATCTTTATATAGGGGTAGGCTCCCATCTACCAATTTCACAATTAAAGATTCTTACTTCGGGGCTCCATCCACAAGGACCTGAGCGTCCATCCATCTCCGGTAATATGCCTAATCCTCTCCAAATCCTCCAAGGTCGTCTCAACCTGGGTATTATATGCATATTGCTTGATGAAAACCTCAGTGAGATCCTCCTAAGAAGAGCAAGTGTGCGAGGGGACTCTCATGTACCATTTAGCCACTGCACCTCTGAGGGTTGTCGGGAAAAGATTGAGCAAGTGATTCTTATTTAGTCCCATGCTTGTCAGGAGCCTTATATAATTATCCAGATGAGTCTCTGGTGGACCTTCCCCGGTATAGGGGGTAATATAAGGCATATGAAACCAATCGAAAGAGGATCATTTTCAGCTAGCAGTCCATATCGACTCATTGAGTTAGACCTGACTTTGTCTTAGGCGATGGGGTATCAAGATTCAAGAACTTTTGGTGTAGGAGCCTTTCTATTGTCATCTCGATGGACAACTCTTTGGCCTTTTGGGTAGTTGGCTCCTTTTCTGTCTGACTATCTACATTCTTGGCTGCAGCCTCTACTCCGCTACCTCCAGGCACATTTCTCTGACATCCAGTCCTAATTTGCACATTCTCATCTGCACTTCCCATGAATCCCAAGTTCAGTTGTCTTGAACTACCCCTATTCATAATCGGAATCCCATCCTATCGGGTCAACTCTTTTTCTTCAGCCATCGCCTTCTTCACTTGCTCTTTGATTGTTGCCTTAAACTGATCAGATGTTAGATAGGCATTCACAATGGCAGCTATATCCTGCACAGACACTCCTCCAACATTAGTTTCATTCGGGTTAGCCATTTCTGGTTCTGCTGCTTCTTCTAGCAAGAACTGACTGTCAATCGGTAAAGAAGGCAACTGAACCCCTAACTCTTCCTCTGAATCAGATCCCAATCCTTCTCTAGTCTCAGCCACAGTGTTTGATTCTGGTCGATTGATTTCCAGCTCTACTCTCACTACCCGCTTCGAGATTTTATTCCACACTGCACATTTTAATGAAAAGTTAGGCATAAAAAGAAGGTGGTATGGACCTAGACTTGATTCTCTAAATGCCACACTTTGCATGGATGTGGGATGATTGTGATGAGATAAAAATGGATACATGAACATGATGATGACATCTAATAAACTCTCCCTCTTTGTTCTCCCTTTCTTTTTTACTCGGCCTCTCGAGAACGCCCAACACTATGCATAACAAGGGCGTGAGAGCCATCACGCAGACAGAGTTTCGGCACTTTTTAGGGCACCTAATGAAAAATGAAATGAATTTACGTGTGTCACTTCACACGGACAGAGATTCGGTGCTTTAGGAGCAAAATGATGATATGGAATAGTCGCATTGGAATCGATCCATGGACAAAGCTTCGACGCTTTTAGGGTGTCGAACATGTTATGATACATGAAAAAAAAAGTCACGTGTACAATAGTACTCGGACAGAGGTTCGACATTCATGGAACGCATTGCGTGATTTGGGAATGTCATGAAATGCCGCTAGATGCGTAGGATTCGGCGCTCGTGGAACACCTTGAATGATGGATGAGATGTCATGAAATAATCCAATGTAGATTACAACACAAGATGAGACTTTCAGAATCTCCTTTATTCCAACGATAAATGATTATGATGTCATGAAATGGAATTGTGTATTCTGCTTACACAATCATAGGCCTAAACCCTTTTCGAGTGTTCTAATTGGTGCATTTGGTGAAATGGTCGATGTAATCCAATACACCAACATTAAAGGGGATTTTTTGGGGCTCCCAGGATGAAATGTGATGAAAGCGCTTGGCATTCTTAGGATGCCTTAATTTTAGTCAAAATGAAATGGATGCATGCTTGAGTCACGCAAATGCAAATGGCTCTACAAACATGTGGTTAATTGTGGCATATGAAGTGGTGCATATATGATTATGGGTATGTCGGTGCATAAAAAAATGTACATGGCACACGAAAATAGACATGGCTACAAAAGATGTGGTTAGAAACACGCATACGTGCAGCCATGCTTTAAAATATGGCTGCACAAAAAACGTGGTTAGTGGTGATTATGAATGATGATGGATTTGATGCTTGATGCATGATGCACCAGGAGACGAAAAGAAAGGTAAACAAACACAAACAAACGTTAGCACATGCAACAGTGCACTCCCTTCCAACCTTATTTCTCCTTTCGATTGGTCTTGCATTCTTCATAGGTGTTGGGTCTCTTTGGCATCAATGGAGGATACCAAAGGCGCAAGCTCAAATGTCCAAATTTTTTATTTATGTTTTGGTGACCCTAGGGAAAGTTACTAAGCCATTACATGTGGGCCAAAGTCAAACCAAGGGTCGTATAGGCTACCATAGCGAATAAACACTTCCCCACCATAGAACACGATGTAAGGTCATGCGGGACTATGAGTGGTTTACCCCGTCGGTTGTCTCCAATCCTAGCGGTAGAGCTAGGCCACCGTCTTGGGTAAACTAGGGTGAAACAGTGTATTTGAGGGGTTGAGAAGAAGAAAATGTCATGATATGTAAGGGTATGTGTGAGCAGATGATGTTTTTGACAGAACGTGAGACTCCCTTTTGGAAGGGGCGCCACGATCTCGGGCGGGCCCCTCCCTCGCATGGGGGTTTTATGAATGGAAAATCGGTTTTCAAAAATAAATGGAATTGATTCTTAAAAGAACCGAGACCTAAGTCTTGATGAATATTGTAGAGTCGCCACCCGGCTCAGATCAACCGGGAAATTTATAATGCAGCGGAACCGGACGAATGGCAGCTACACTATCTAGAGATTTGGGTCCGGACAAGTCCTTTATTTTGTGTCTAATTAAAATAAATATTGGTCAATGTTCATAGATGGTATTTCAAATTCTAAAGTCAATTTTATTGAAGTAAATAGACATACAACGCGCATACAAGTAAGGTAGAATAGTAAATAATTAAATTATTACAACCCGATTGAGTAAAGGATAAAAACTCTTAGCCTCACTTTTACAAGCACCTAGAATACACGATTTATCTAGAAAAATACAATCACCTAGGATACACGATTTAATCTATTAAATTACATCCAAAATAAAAATAAAAGAAATTAAAGCCTACAAAATAGAGGGTTAGCACAATTTATGGGATAACCGGGTTGGCTCGGCTAACCGGCCCTGGTTAGACCTGGAAAACGTTTTGAAACGTCCCTCTATTTTTGGTTTTTGTGGGAAAATCATTTTGAAAACAATTTTTCCGGTTTACATGCATTTATTACATGTGACGTGGGTCAGATTTCGGGAGAACTAGGTCTCCATCATGGCATTGTTCTAAATGCAATTTTACTAAAAATTGAATCTATGGTCGTGAATGCGCACAACAAAATTCATTTTGATGATTTTTGGGGTTTTCTGGATTTTTATTGATTTTTTGAAATCTTTAAGGATAAAAACAGAAATTCTGATTCTGGAAATACGTTACAGTCATGCGACTGTAACCGTTCCAAAGTCAGAATCTCACCAAAATTTTATTTGAAGCAAACTGGAAAGAAAATCGCTTGGAAATCAAGAACACTCATACGACTATAAACTACAGCCGTACGACTGTTCATCAGATTCAAGAACAGTCGCACGACTGTTCTTGATTTCTAGAAATAGATGTAAGGAAAAATGGACAAAAATACAGAAAAAGCACACCAATCACCTAGAAAGCATGGAAAAGAGGAGGGAAAAGGAATGGCTACCTGTTTGGCATGCGTCCACTGTAAGATTGACCCCTGGCGTCGCTCCAATCCACTAAAATCCGGACTTTTCTCCTTGAGTTAGGGTTTGAGAGCTTTTGGGTCTAAAATCTCCAAATGTAAGGGTTTCCGATGATCAGTTCTTCCTTTCCTCTTCTTTGTTTCTTTCTTCTCTTCTCTCTTCTCTCTTTTTCTTTTTTCTCTCCTCCGTTTTCTATCTGTGCCTCCCCCCTTTTCTTTCTCCTCCTTTTTCTCTTCTTTTAGGGTGTAGGTTGGCTCACCTACCACGATCTACAGTCGTATGACTGTAGTTTGGTTACAGTCGTACGAATGTAGTAGAGTCGTACGACTGTACTCTTTTTTTTTTGGAAAATTCTGGCGCTTACAGCTGCCCCTCGCGTGATCAAATTCACCACTCGATCTTAGTCTGGGATAGTTGACCTGAATTTGAGAAACGCGACTCAAAGCACCGCAGATACAGCAAAGAACCCACCGTTGAAATAAGCCGATATCGGGTCTAGGTTATCCGAGGCAAGACTGAGGAAGAAATAAGCCGATATCGGGTCTTGGTTACCCGAGGCAAGAATGAGGAAGAAATAAGCCGATATCAGGTCTAGGTTACCTGAGGCAAGACTGAGGAAGAAATAAGCCGATATCGAGTCTATATGCTGGGGAAGAAATAAGTCGATATCGGGTCTAGGTTAGCCAAGGCAAGACTGGGGAGGAAATAAGCCAATATCGGGTCTTGGTTAGCCGAGGCAAGACTGGGGAAGAAATAAGCCGATATCAGGTCTAGGTTACCCGAGGCAAGACTGAGGAGGAAATAAGCCGATATCGGGTCTAGGTTACCCGAGGCAAGACTGAGGAAGAAATAAGCCGATATCGGGTCTAGGTTACCTGAGGCAAGACTGAGGAAGAAATAAGCCGATATCGAGTCTATATGCTGGGGAAGAAATAAGCCGATATCGGGTCTAGGTTAGCCAAGGCAAGACTGGGGAGGAAATAAGCCAATATCGGGTCTTGGTTAGCCGAGGCAAGACTGGGGAAGAAATAAGCCGATATCAGGTCTAGGTTACCCGAGGCAAGACTGAGGAGGAAATAAGCCGATATCGGGTCTAGGTTACCCGAGGCAAGACTGAGGAAGAAATAAGCCGATATCAGGTCTAGGTTACCCGAGGCAAAGCTGAGGAAGAATAAGCTGATATTGGGTCTAGGTTATCCGAGGCAAAGTTGAGGAAGAAATAAGCCGATACCGGGTCTATGTTACCCGAGGCAAAGGAAGGTAGAAGGCGGATAGGCCGATACCAGGTCTATGTTACCCGAGGCAAAGAAAGGTGGAAGGCAGATAAGCCGATACCGGGTCTATGTTACCCGAGGCAAAGGAAGATAGATTGTAGATAGGCCGATACCGGGTCTAGGTTACCCGAGGCAAGACTGAGGCAGATATAAGCCGATATCGGGTCTAGGTTACCCGAGAAGACTGAGGAAGAAATAAGCCGATATCGGATCTAGGTTACCCGAGGCAAGACTGAGGAAGAAATAAGCCGATATCGGGGTCTAGGTTACCCGAGGTGATGTTGGGGAGGAAATAAGCCGATATCGGGTCTAGGTTACCCGAGGCAAGACTGAGGAAGAAATAAGCCGATATCGGGTCTAGGTTGCCCGAGGCAGAGCTGAGGAAGAAATAAGCCGATATCGGGTCTAGGTTACCCCAGGCAAAGCTGAGGAAGAAATAAGCCGATGCCGGATCTAGGTTACCCGAGGCAAAGAGAATTGGAAGTGTGGGATTTAAATTGGTTACAAAGATCTAGGACCTTGCTTGAATCGATCTTCAAGAATCTAAAATCTGACTTGGGCGATTTCCAAGGATTAAGAATCAGGCTTGAAAAGGTTTCAAGGATTCAAAATCATGCTTGAGGAGGTTTACAAGGATTGGGAATCTTGCTTGAAGAAGTTCAAGGATTCGAAATCTAGCTTGGAGAGGTGTTTATCAAGGATTGGGAACCTTGCTTGAAGAAGTTCAAGGATTTGAAATCTAGCTTGGATGAAATAATGGGTTTGATGTAGAACTAAGTCGATATCGGGTTTAGGTTACCCGAGGCAAAGGAAGATGGAATTTGAATGATTTGAAATCTTACTAGAATTGGATGGACTTGAAATAATAAGGGGTTCAAGGATCTGAAACCATGCTTGAACATAATTGTGAGCTCAAGGGTTCGAAATCTGGCTTGAATGAAGAGAAGGGTTTAAGGATTTGTAACCATGCTTGAACGTAATGGAGTTCAAAGGTTCGAAATATGGCTTGAGTAAAGAAAAGGGTTCAAGGATTTGTAACCATGCTTGAACGTAATGGAGTTTAAGGGTTTGAAATGTGGCTTGAATGAAATGAGGGGATAGGTTTAGGAATGATAACTTTGATGTTGGCTTGAGGATGAGTATTTATCCCTTGATCGATATTTTTGGAAACAAAAATTTTTACCCCTTCGATCAAGGATAAATACGGCTTGACTGTTCTACCCCTTCGAGACTTGATATGTTGAAATTTGAGTTCATGCTGATGCTTAAAGCTCGATAGATGCCCCGGCATTGTGCTGTCTCGGAGAGACCTGGTGATAGCAGTGGGTACCTGCACTTGGAACAGTTGTGATGCGTATGCATATGAATTGTGCATGTTTACTTTAAATGTATGCATGTATGTACGGATGCATGTGTGATTCTAAATGTATGTATGCATGCAACATGTGGCTTATGCTTTGTTCTTGGTATCCGTGTGATAAGGTCAGTTTTTGACCTTATCTTTTAGGCAATTTCGTGGTTTGAACGGAAATTTTTAGAGTCTTTTGTGTGAATGTTTGTGTGGTTTTTGAATATTGTGTGATTTTTATGTTTTGGATAGATTTTTATAACTTTTAGTATTTTTCGTGTTTTCTAGGGTTGTTTTTGTAATTTTTGTTAATTTGTTGTTTTTATGGTCCGTGGCGTTGGTGCCGTTATGTTTCTTTGTGCTTGTTTTGGACAGGTATTATGACCCGGACCGGAAGTTGGAGCATCGGCGGCGAAGAAGAGTTCAAAGTGCTGAAAATCAAGGTGGCACGGCGTGCCACAATTAGGGTACGGCGTGCCAAGCCGGCGTGCCTGGTTAAGCAGTCCAGTGGAGTGGCACGAAAACGTGCCACTCAGATCAACGTGTTGTGCCAACTCTAAAATCACACGGCACGGCGTGCCAACTCCACCAGCACGGCGTGCCGAGCCCCGAAACCTGCTGTTGCCCTACTTTCATCTCTTCTTTTTCCTGGTTTTAACCTAGCCATATAAATAGATTATTTTCTTTGTTTGAAAGGATCTTTTTCCAGTCTTTTTGAGTGAGAGCAGAAACTTTTAGTGAGGTTTTGAGCTTGAACTATTTGATTTCTTTGAGTTTGAACCATCGATTGGTTGTAGTTTTACATAGAATCTTCCCCTTTTGCGACGTTCCTAGTTCCGGCTTGAGTTCGTCTATAGAGGTACACCCCAAGCATCTTCACACCGTCGGAATCCGGTTAATCGGACCAAAAGGGCATAAGTTTTTCTTCTTCTCTTTTGTAATTTGATTAAGTTAGTTTTGATTCCACAATTTGATTGTGTTTGGTTGTAAACATTGAATTCGTTTCATCTTTCTTGATTAATACAATTGATTGCAAGTTAATTTCAATTTTTATTCCTTTTCTTTATGCAATTCCTCTAATGAATATCTAGTCTCATAAGATCTTAATTTATTAAGTTCATATTTGTGGCATTACCTAGATTGATGCCTAGGAAACCATTAGTATTGACGACACTGTGGAACTTACGTGCCCCTATTTTCTGAGCTTTAGAATTAGACCGCCTCTAAACAAGGAAAACCGGCTAAGGACCTAAAAGATCTAGATACGCTAGGTTGTATTATCGAAAGAGCATAATTAAGGGTTAATTGTTGAGTTAAATTCATCTTTTGTAGTTAATTGATAAAGCCATCCCCGTTAGCATTCATAGGTCGGTAAACCGCCAATTGATAACACAAAACTCAAGTGCAAAGTAAGCTGGAATAGGTCAACTAGGAGTAGGATAGTTTAGTTGTTAACATAATCAACCCAAACTACGTTCCGCCTAGGACACGCAGGGAACCCGAGTAGTTTAGTGTTTGCAGAATATTCTTTTCTCTGTGGGATCGATACCTGGACCAACCAGAATTATTACTTGTCAACGATAGGTACACTGCCTTAGTTGTGCGTTTCTAAGTTTAGTTTTACTACTACGCCTAGGACCCATCAAGTTTTTGGCGCCGTTGCCGGGGAAATTTATATTTCTGCATCATTTAGCAAAAGGTCTATTTGCTGATCTAGGCAACATTTCTGTGCATATAGTTAAATAATTTTTCTTTTCTGTGAATATTTATTACAATTTAGTTTTCTTTAATTTCTGTGTGTGTGTGTTTTCTAGCTTATGCGAACTCGCTCTCAGCATCCTGAGCTTTTACCTTATAACCCTGAAATTGAACGTTTGTGTAGCAGGAACCGTAGAGTACGCCAAGAGCAGATTGTTCAAATGGAGCATCAGCAGCATGATGACGAGGAGAGACAACTCCGGGAAAGAGTTGAGCAAGAGCAACTCCGGCGAGAGCGGGAGGAGTTTGACAGGAGAAGGGGTGGTGATAGAGATAACATGGTCATGACTGACCTAATGGCTCCACATCGGCCCCGGAACAGATCCGGAGTGGTTATCCCAGCCATCACTGCCAATCAATTCGAGCTGAAGTCCAGTATGATCCATTTGATCCAAGGGAACGGACTATTCAGTGGCGGAATAAGTGACAACCCTAATGATCACTTAAACCGGTTCCTCATGGTGGCTGATACAGTCCGAATCGGTGGGGTGCCCCAAGATGCTGTGCGGTTGAAGCTGTTCCCCTTTTCACTATGCGGGGGAGCAATGGAATGGTACAAATCCTTGAGGCCTGGATCAGTGACATCATGGGACCAATTGGAAGAGCAATTCTTAGCATACTACTTCCCACCATCAAAGACGGTTCAGCTAAGGAACGAGATCATGGGATTCCGGCAATTTGGACGGAGACTCTTAATGAAGCATGGTAGAGATTCCAACGGTTATTATGGAACTGCCCCCACCATGACATGCCGCGTTTCACTTAGGTAAGCACGTTTTATCATGGTTTGACACCAGCTAACCGTGCCATTATTGATTCTTCTGCAGGTGGGGACATTTTTAAGAAGACTGCTGCACAAGCCGAAGAGTTGATTGCGGAGCTGGCTAGAAAGAGTACCTTGTGGCAGTCGGACACGCCAACAAGGAATGAGGTTCGAGCTGCAGATTTGGGACGCCAAGATGCAGCTATGGACCATGTAAACAAGAAGTTGGACCTGTTAATGTCCCGCCTGAACTTAAATGGGCACAATACCAACCGGTGTTGTGTGTATCATGCGGGGCGGAGCATCCCGGGCAAGATTGTGAATTGGGCGACCCATTCGCTCAATTGTACGAAAACATAAGTTTTGTGGGAGGAAACCAAAGGTACAATAACTCTAACTCTTATTCACAAAACTTCAATAATAATAATAATTACAGAAGAAGGTATCAACACCCGAACATGTCCTATAGAAACAACCAAAATGTGTTGAGACCTCCTTCCGGATTCCATTATGAGCACCATGAGCAGGGGTTAGGTAAGGCCCCATTTATTCCTAATGATCAATCTCCACAACAGCCTCAACAGTCTAAGCAAGATGAGACGGTTTTGTCGTTACTAAAAGACATCTCGTCTCGGCTTGCTGATAATGAAGCGTACTGTAGGGATTTGGGTAAGCAGGTGGCTCAATTGAGTAGGGAGAGGCAGGAAAGACCTCAAGGAGCACTTCCGAGTAGAACTGAACAAAACCCTAAGGGTAATCATCGGGAGACAGCTCAGGCTATAACCCTACGTAGTGGTAGGCAAGTGGAGGACCGGGTGCAAAACGCTGATATTCCATCCCAACCTACCGAGGTAAGTGAAGAGTCGGGAGAGGTAAGCAACCCCGACTCGATTTCTGAACCCGAACCCAGCATAAATGAAAAAGGGAAAATTCCTGACCCAGTGAGAGCCTATGTGCCTAAACTTCCTTATCCTCAAAGGGAGAAGAAAGATAAACTGGGGCATAAATATTCCAAATTCCTGGAAATTTTTAAGAAGTTAGAATTTAATTTGCCATTGATTGAGGCTCTCCAGGAGATGCCTTCTTATGCTAAATTCTTTAAAGAACTTCTTGCAGGGAAACGAAAGCTAGGTGAGGATGAAGTGGTGGTCTTAACAGAGGAATGTTCGGCAATTATCACTAACAAACTTCCACCCAAGCTCAAGGATAAGGGCAGTTTTACTATCCCATGCCGAATAGGGAACTTGGAGATCGCCAATGCCCTATGCGACTTGGGTGCAAGTATAAATCTGATGCCTCTGTCGTTTTTCAGGAGACTCGGACTGGGAGACCCAAAGCCAACCAACATGACTCTCCAATTGGCGGATAGATCTCTCACGAGACCAAAGGGGGTGGTCGAGGACGTGCTAGTAAAAGTGGACAAATTTATTTTCCCCGCGGACTTCATGGTGATGGATATAGAGGAAGATAGAGCGGTGCCCCTTTTGCTTGGAAGGCCATTTCTTGCAACCGGTAGGACTCTGATAGATGTCCAGGAAGGTAAGATTATTCTTCGGTTGCACAATGAGGAGGTAAAGTTCAACGTCTATAACTCAATGAATTATCCATTAGATGTTGAAAGTTGTAATTTTGTAGACCCTTTTTGCCCTATGAATGCTTATGTGATAGAAAAGAGTTTTAACCAAGGGGAATTGGAGCTCTTGTCCGATTTCCGATTGAAACTCTTTCCGGGCAAACTGCGAAGTCGATGGATGGGACCGTTTACCGTGCATAAGGTTTACCCTTCCGGGATGGTGGAAATTGAAACCCCGGAGGGAATTCAACAAGTAAACGGGCACCGGTTGAAGCCCTATGTCAGCGGAGGAATAAAGAAGGAGAAGCAAGTCTTGCTCCTTCGTGATGTGTAATGCTAAATCGCGGAAGTAGGAGTCGAGCTATTCCGACTATAAACATAGCACTGAGGTACGTATGCCTCCCGTGTACAGTAGTTTTCACGTTAATATGTTTTTATGGGTTTTTGTGTGTAGGATTAGGTACTTAAGCAAGTTAATCGAAAATCGTAATCAAAATGTGGAAAAAAAGCAACAGTTGGCAGAATTCAGGGTGGCACGCCGTGTCACTAAGCAGCACGTCGTGCCAAGGTGAAGTTGGGTGTAGCACGTGACGTGCCAAAGTGGCATGAAATCGTGCCAGGCTGCTGTTCTGGATGAAAATTGTGCATAAGTAAACAGCACACCGTGCCACATTCAGCACGCCGTGCCAAGGTAATGGTATGCAGGGCGGCATGGCGTGTCATTTCAGCACGCCCGCATGCCGTTGTTCTGTTCCGCGAGAGGTTGATGCATAAAAGGGCAGCACGCCGTGTCACCAAGCAGCACGCCGTGTCAATCACAGTTCTGAAGGGCGGCACGACGTGCCAATATGGCACGCCAACGTGCCGTCCCTCTATTCCAAAAGTGAGTTTTGAGAAAAAGGAGCAGCACGCCGTGTCAAGGCTTCAGCACGCCGTGTCACATATTCAAATTTCAAGGCAGCACGCCGTGCCAAGACAGCACGTCGGCATGCCATCATTCTATTTCCAGGTAAGTCTTTTTGACCCGCTCAGCACACCGTGTATGAGATAGATAAAGACACCAATCTTCTCTGCCACCGCGAAGTTAACTTTTCAGAACAGGCAAAAATATACTTATCTCCATTGTCTCAACTCACTGACCCCGGCATTTCATGCAACAATTGGGCCACCCCTGGATTCATCAGGCACTCAACAGAGTTTGACTCTATGATTGAAGAGAGCATAACTTTAGGCCAGGAGTAGAAATCCCACTGTAAGGGAGAGCTGAGGTCTTCCGTCGGTACTAGTTTTTTTTTTTTGGAAGAGGTTAAATCCAAACCACAGCCACCTATTGATTTTCCTGATGCATTCAGATCCATGAATGTCATGCGTGTTTGATATGTCTTTTTGGATGAACAATGCATGTGTAATGTCATATGCATATGAATGATATACAAATAAGACTATATATGCACTAAAACCGATGTCTGCTTCAGAGTTTTACAGCATGGTGGATGGCGAAGGTCATTTGGATTTTTTTTTTTTTAGGGTTTGGTGCTTTTTGATGGGTTTGGTTTTTTTTTTTTTTTTTTGTTGTGAGATGCTTTTTCGAGCATGAATTAGGCTCAAAGCCTCATCTTGGGGATCGGCTCTGAAATTTAGCAATGGTCCCTGGTTTGGAATGATTTGGGTGTATTGTGGGCTGTTCAAGGGTAAGACCAATAGTATTTTGGATCGTGGTTTATAGGGATCACTGATCTAGGTTGGAAATTGATTAGATGGAAATGGTGCCATCCCATTACTTGCTTGGCAGACTTTTTTTTTTTTTTTTTTTTTTGAAGAAAGGTGGTTAACCAAGTCAGGTTCACTTGTAAATTCCCTGTAAGACTCAGATTGATGTCATGCACCTTAATATTATGCGTGATGGACATGTCATTTCAGATTATCAAATGCATGCTTAATGCCATATACATGTAATCACCACATAAGTAAGAAAATAACAATATGCATTGCATTCAAAGTGAGTTCAATACACTTTACAAACAAAATAAGTTCCCTACGGGAAGAAGCCTCTAAAGGTGAGATCTCACAGCGTCTGACTATTGCTTATCCGGTCACTGCCCCAGCTTCAATGTCACTGCCCCACTTTTATCAAATCAAGCTTAGGAGTTCTTCGTCATATTCCTTTCCCCGGGAGGTTTGAGCAATTTCCTTGCTATTCTCCCTGCTTGTCCCTAGTTGCTCATTAGTAGCGGATGGCACCTTTAATCTTCCCTCATCAACTAACTTCTGGATCTCCTTCCTTAAAACATAGCAGACATGGGTTCGGTGACCTGTCACTACATGATAGGTGCAGAAGTTGTTCTTTTAATCCGGTGCCAGCTCCACATACAGCCTGACGCTCTAGAGTAGCCCCTCTTTTCTACATTTGGCGAATAATCAGCTCAACGAAATAGGCCACAAGGATATGCCCTTTCCGTCACTCTTGGGGAGTGAACTCCTGGTTGGTCGCAGAACAAGGTCAGTATTGGCTTTGAGGAGGGCCATTAATTCTGCTTCACCATTCAGCCCTCTTATTACTCCCTCAAGCTCAATCACATGTGCCTCTAATTTAGAGCACCTTGTCGTCAGCTTTCCAATCTTGTCCAGGTCACCTCCTAGCATTTCCTTCAACATAGCTGCTGCCTCTTCCCTAACCATCTTTTGAAATCGGGATGAAGCAACATAATCATCTAGGACATCTGTTACGGTGTTGAAGTTCATTGGGCCAGCCATTCTCGAGACTCCTTCCCTTTCTCCCCTGATAAAAACATTTGTTAGCATTGGCCGGGGCGTTCGCACGGAGAATGCCAAGTCAAGATATGATGTAGGTGTGGATGTGTGATGTGATGCATGCGTGTATGAACTGCGATGTCATGTAATGCCATGTCATGTTATGCAACTCTAAGTTAGTCAAGTGCACACAAAGCCAAGAATGGAAACGTGCAAAATGCAATGAATGTTGTTGATGAAGCTATATGCTGACGTAGAGTGTGGTGTATAAATATACACCACATGGATAAAATGACACGCAGGGTGTCCACGGATCGAAGCAAGGTGATACTTGCGAAGCGCTTTCGTGTAGAGCGTATCTTACATGGGAGGAGAGTTAATATTTGAAGCGGTACGTGTAGAGCGGATCCTACACGGGGAGGCTATATAGAGTTTGACGCGGTACATACAGAGCTTGTCTTGCACTGGAAAAGATTTGGAGCGATACGCGTAGAGCTTGTCTTACACGAGGAGGAGGTGTGCAGAGCTTGTCTTGCATGGGAAGATATTTTGGAACGATACATGTAGAGCTGGTCTTACACGGGGAGGATGGGTAGAGTTTGATGTGGTACATGCAGAGCTTGTCTTACACGGGATGATTTGGAGCGATACGTGCAGAGCTTGTCTTACAAGGGGAGGAGGTGTACAGAGCTTGTCTTGCACGGGAAGATATTTTGGAACGATACGTGTAGAGTTGGTCTTACACGGGGAGGATGGGTAGAGTTTGATGTAGTACGTGCAGAGCTTGTCTTGCACGGGAAGATTTGGAGCAGTACGTGTAGAGCTTGTCTTACACGGGGAGGAAGTGTGCAGAGCTCGTCTTGCACAAAAAGATATTTGGAACTGTACGTATAGAGCTTAGTCTTACACGGGGATGAAGTGTGCAAAGCTTGTCTTGCACGGGAAGATTTGGAGTGGTACGTGTAGAGCTTGTCTTACACAGGGAGGAAGTGTGCAGAGCTTGTCTTGCACGGGAAGATATTTTGGAATAGTACGTGTAGAGCTTAGTCTTACACGGGGAGGAAGTGTGCAGAGCTCGTCTTGCACGGAAAGATATTTGGAACAGTATGTATAGAGCTTAGTCTTACACGGGGATGAAGTGTGCAGAGCTTGTCTTGCACAGGAAGATTTGGAGCGGTACGTGTAGAGCTTGTCTTACACGGGGAGGAAGTGTGCAAAGCTTGTCTTGCACGGGAAGATATTTTGGAACAGTACGTGTAGAGCTTAGTCTTACATGGGGAGGAAGTGTGTAGAGCTTGTCTTGTATGGGAATATATTTTGGAGTGGTACGTGTAGAGCTTAGTCTTACACGGGGAGAGATTTTGGAGTTTATGTGCGCGGGACACAAGGATAAGGTTTCAAATAATTATAGAAGACCAAAGGGGCTTGATGAAGTTCTAACGTTTTTGGAACACTTAAATGACTTAGTGCATGCTGTAAAGTACTTGGTGCTTGTGGAGTGCTTGAACGTTGTGGAGTGCTTGAATGTTTGATGGATGAATGAGATGTACATCGTGAGATAATGAGGATGATCCCTTGTTTTTATTTTTTTATTTTTTTATTTTTTTACTTTGGACATTCCAAGAACACCCAATGCTATGCAAAAATGTCACATGTGGACCATCACACGGACAAAAGTTCGGTGCTTTTGGAGCACCTAATGAATTTTGTGACATGGTCGTGTGTGTACCAACACACGGATAGAGTTCGACGCTTTGAAGGTCTATGAGATGATATGAAATGGTCATATGGGACCGGCCCATGGATAAAGTTCTGATGCTTTTGAGCATATGATATGAAATGGTGTTATAAGAAAGTCGCGTGTGATGGGGACACGGACAAAAGCTTGGCGTTTGGGGAACACCTTTCATGATTTTGGATGTTATGAGATGCCCCTACATGTGTACTAATTCGGCACTCGGGGAGCGCCTTAAATAATGTAGTAATGTCGTGAAGTAGCCCGATATGGATCACAGTGTCAAATGATGTTTGTGATAAATGAGCGTGATGTCATAAAATGCATTGTGTGGATTGTCACACGGAAATATACCTAGGACCATTGTGGTTCCTATTGAATGAAATGATTTAGTGGAATGGCCGAATGCAATCCGGTGCAATGGCGGAACACGGGTATTTTGGGATACCCGATATGTGATGGAATGATATGATCGTGGTGGGCATCCTTGGAATGCCCCTAATTTAACTTAAATGATATGTCGTGAATGCTTGTGACACATAAAAAGCAAATGGCTGCACAAAAACGTGGTTAGGACGCATGACATACATAATGATGTTATGTATGCTATGTGAAAAATGCTAATCACACAAATTTAATGTTATGGCTGAAAAAAAGAAAGGATTAGTATGAATGGCAAACGGATGACTTAATGATTTCATGAGAAAATAAAATGCAAATGGCTGCATAAAAATGTGGGTTAGTATCACACAAAAATGCTTTATGTATGGAAAATGTTAATCGTGTATGGAAGATGATGATTGTGGTATGTTGTGAAATGTCGAGAAGCATGTAACACGTAGCACACGAAGCGAATTCTTCCAACCTTATTTCTCCAAGTGTGGTCAGTCTCAAAAAATTCTAACCGAGTCCTAGGTGGGGTTCTCTTCGAGCACCAACCGGGGGTGATGAAGGCACGATTTTACTTATTCACACAATTATTTTCGTATCCTAAAGGAATCCAACTAGGGCTGCCTGTATGGGTTCGGTCCAGGTCGGGTTAAAAATCACGGTTCCCATAGCAAAATCTACTCCTCACTTCTCCCCACTAAAGGGTCCGAATGAAGGGGTTCATATGAGGCTATGGGTAGTGTTTCATATCCGTGTCCCTAAGACCATGAGGAACAAAGGCGACACTTCAACAATTCACCAGGCTAGAAATGGATACTAAATCTAATGCAAGCATGTCTAGCTAAAGATGCAAAATGAAATACCAATCAAGAATCATCCACCTTATTTTAATTAGACACTTTTCAGGGCTTGTCAAATTCTTTTAAGTTTTTAAGAAAACTTTTTTAAGAAATCCCCAACAGAGTCGCCACTGTGAGCGGGCGACGTTTTCGACGGAACGCGAGGCTCCCTTTAGGAAGGGGCACCATGATCTTGGGCAGGACCCTCCCTTGCATGGGGGTATTTATGAATGGAAAATCGGTTTTGAAAAATAAATGGAATTGATTCTTCAAAGAACCGAGACCTAAGTCTCGATGAATATTGTAGAGTCGCCACCTGGCTCAGCTCAACCGGGAAATTTATAATGCAGCTGAACCGGATGAACGGCAGCTGCACTATCCAGAGATTCAGGTCCGGACAAGTCCCTTATTTCGTGTCTAATTAAAATAAATATTGGTCAATGTTCATAGATCGTATTTCAAATTCTAAAGTCAATTTTATTGAAGTAAATAGACATACAACGCGCATACAGGTAAGGTAGAATAGTAAATAATTAAATTATTACAACCTGATCGAATAAAGGATAAAAACTCTCAGCCTCACTTTTACAAGCGCCTAGAATACACGATTTATCTAGAAAAATACAATCGCCTAGGATACACGATTTAATCTATTAAATTACATCCAAAATAAAAATAAAAGAAATTGCAGCCTGCAAAACAGAGGGTTAGCACAATTTACAGCACACCACAAGTTGGACTCAAACATGATAGAATGAGGAATCATAAATCAGGGGCATGCATTTAGGGGATAACCGGGTTGGCTCGGCTAACCAGCGCGGTTAGACATGGAAAACGTTTTGAAACGTCCCTGTGTTTTTGGTTTTTGTGGGAAAATCATTTTGAAAACAATTTTTCCGGTTTACATGCATTTATTACATGTGAGGTGGGTCGGTTTTCGTAAGAACTGGGTCTCCGTCGTGGCGTTGTTCTAAATGTAATTTTACTGAAAATTGAATCTATGGTCGTGAATGCGCACAACAAAATTCATTTTGATGATTTTTGGGGTTTTCTAGATTTTTATGGATTTTTGGAAATTTTTGAGGATAAAAACGGAAATTATGATTCTGGAAATACGTTACAATCGTGCGACTGTAAATACAGTCGTACGACTGTAAATTACAGTCATGCGACTGTAACCGTTCCAAAGTCAGAATCTCGCCAAAATCTTATTTGAAGCAAACTGGAAAGAAAATCGCCTAGAAATTAAGAACACTCGTACGACTGTAACTACGGTCGTACAACTGTTCATCAGATTCAAGAACAGTCGCACGACTGTTCTTGATTTCCAGAAACAGATGCGAGGAAAAATGGACAAAAATGCAGAAAAAGCATACCAATCACCCAGAAAGCGTGGAAAAGAGGAGGGAAAAGGAATTTCTACCTGTTTGGCATGCGTCCACCATAGGATCGACCCCTGGCATCGCTCCAATCCACTAAAATCCGGACTTTTCTCCTTGAGTTAGGGTTTGAGAGCTTTTGGGTCTAAAATCTCCAAATGCTAGGGTTTCTGATGATCAGTTCTTCCCTTCCTCTTCTTTGTTTCTTTCTTCTCCTCTCTCTTCTCTCTTTTTCTTTTTTCTCTCCTCCGTTTTCTGTCTGCGCCTCCCCCCTTTTCTTTCTCCTCCTCTTTCTCTGCTTTTAGGGTATGGGTTGGCTCACCTGCCACGATCTACAGTCGTACGACTCTACTACAGTCGTACGACTGTAGTAGAGTCGTACGACTGTACTCTTTTTTTTTATTCCGACTGTAGTAGAGTCGTACGACTGTACTCTTTTTTTTTTATTCCGACTGTAGTAGAGTCGTACGACTGTACTCTTTTTTTTTTTATTCCGGCGCTTACGCATTCATTCCCATGATTGGAACGGACTACGGAGACTTTATGGCCATATCATTTTCGCTATCCACAGTCTTACTGCCAAATGCATGACACTTGACAACATGGATATGGATATGTTCATTGGATACTCTATTTAAAATATAACACAAGACTTATAATAAATAGATTAATGCCTTTATCTCTTGACACAATTTGTATAATACATAAAGTTCACATTAATGTACAAATGTATTATACAAACACAAGGACTAATGTCTTGGGAGTAGGGCATTTCCAACACACCCCTCTCTTGGAGCCCAGACCGATGTTGGCCCCTTTCCTTAGTTCAGCCGCTACTTCGTTAAGTTCAGAGTACTTGGCCTTCATTTTCTTTTCCATGGCTGCTTCCATCTCTTGCAGCTTCTCCACATTGGCTAAGACGTCAGCCCCATACTGGGAAGATTCGTCCACCTTTTCCTTTCCAGGCGTACTAGTGCCGGTTTCCCCAGTTTCCTTCACAACAGCCCGCATTTCTTCTTTCAATGTGTCATAGAAATCCTAGGATCTCAGTAAATCCTTCAGGACATCAGTAAGACTTGGTGTTTGATTAGCCATCTCCATTTCCTCCCAAAATCAGAATCACTGTCAGTTTCTAATGCTCTCTGTTCCCCAACAGCCCTCAAAGCCTGAGACCTTGTCCTTAGTCAATCCAGCTTACTCTATGAACTATCTTTACAGAGCTTTAGCCTTTTTTAGTCTCACGTGTGTATGGTCCTACATCATAAGTGGAGAGTTAGGGATGGCAAATGAATGATGTGGTGTCGTGGAGAATGATGCTTCATGAATGGAAATGAAAATGAGGATGATCTTTGCATGTTTGAATTTCCTTTGTTTGGGATGTCCCAAGAGTGACCAATGCTATGCAAAATATTGCAAAAATGTCTCATAGGAGCTGCCGCACGAACAAAGGTTCGGTGCCTTTGGGGCACTTAAAGACTTGTAGTGTGATGGCCGCATGTGTACGGACACATAAGCAGAGTTTCGATGCTTCATAGGTCGATGACATGAAGTGAAATGGTCGCATGGGGACCGACCCACAAATAGAATTCTGAAGCTTTTGAGGCGAAGTGATATGAAATGATGTTGCAGAAAAGTCACGTGCAACTACAGACATGGACAGGGGTTCATCGTTCATGGAACACCTTTATAACTTTGATAATGTTATGGAATGCCCCTATATGTGTACTAATCCAGTACCTAGGGAGTACCTCGAATGATTTCACAATGTTATGAAATGGTCAGATATGAACCATAATGCGTGAATTAGACTCTAGCATCGCCGGGACACTTATGATGAATGAATGTGATGTCATGTGATGACATCGTATGAACCGCTACATGGAAATAAATCTAGGACCATTGTGGTCTTCTATTGAATGACATGATATTTGAAATGGCCGAGTGCAATCCGATGCACGGGTGAAACACAGGTAGTTTTAGGGTCCCCAATAAGTTATGGAATGAAATGATCGTGAAGGGCACACTTGGAATCATCTTTTATTAGGTGAGATGAAATGAGGTGGATGTGTATGTCACACAAACATGCAAGTGACTACACAAAAATGTGGTTAAAATGCATGACACACGTGTATGCTTTATGGAAATGTTGCACGCGAGATGTGAACGGCACATAAACAAAATGTCATGGCTGCACGAAAATGTGATTAGCTTCACGCATATGTCGATGTTTGAAAATGGCTGCATAAAGATGTGATTAGAATGGCACGTGAATGCTATGCATGTTTGATGCTTCATGAAAAGTCAAATAGAAAACACCACGGAACAAACGTTAGCACACACAAAAATATGTGCTCCCTTTCGACCGTATTTCTCCTTTCGATTGGTCTCGCATTCTTCCTAGGTGTTGGGTCTCTTTAGCATCAATAGGGGTTACCAAAGGTGCACGCTCAATGTTCAATTTGAATTTAAGTTTTGGTAATCCTAAAGGAAGTTACTAAGTCCTTACATGTGGGTCAAAGTCAAAACCAACAGTCGTACAGGTTCCCATAGCGAAAATCACTTCCCCACTGTAGAACACGATGTAAGGTCATGTGGTGCTATAAGTGGTTTACCCCGTCGGGTGTCTCCAATCCTGGCGGAAGAGGTAGTCCACCTTCTTGGGTAAATCGAGGCTGATCAATGTGTTGGAGGGATTGAGAAGAAGAAAATGTCATGATATGCAAGGTGCAAATAAATATGGTAATATGAACTAGTGAAGTGACTATAAGCGAGGTTTTATTTCGGTAGTTGCCTAAGTTCCTTAAGTTTTTATGAAAACTTTTTAAGAAAATTATCATTCCCCAGCAGAGTCACCAATGTAAGTGGACGACCTTTTCACAAAGAATGGAACGTGGCAAAGCAAACTGGGGAAAAACGTTTTCATTTTGTTTTGGTTTTGGAAAACAGGTTTTGTTTATCTTGAGTTAGGAAAACCATGGATTTATTTGGAAATCCCTTTGTAGAAAACATTTTCCCATTTTAACTTAAAGACCTCGAAACTTAAATCCCGAGATTAATGACAGAGTCGCTACCCGGATCAGCTCATCCGGGAAATTCCAGTACAGTTCCCTACCGAGGGCAGACTACTGTACCTAATCCAGAGATTTAGGGTTCGGGCAAGTGACTTACTGAACCTCTAGCTCACTTTCACTTTACATTTTATATTACCATATTTAATTCGTTTTATTATCTTTCTCTATCCCATTTTGTTTATTTTAATCAGCCGATGCTAAAGCAAAATGCAGAAAATAAATTGCAGAAAAATAAAGCATACATCCAAAATATACAAGAAAAAAGTAGAGGCTGATTATACAATCCAATCGAATAAAAGATAAAAACCCTCGTCCTCACATTACAATCATATAAGTACACGAGGATCTAAAAAATTACAACCACCTAAAAATACATGAAATAATCTATCAATTACAGTGAAAATAAAAATAAAAATAAAAGCTGTAAAACAAATTGGTTAGCACAATTTATATTGCACACACGGATATGACTCAAATAGGACAGAATTGGGAATTTAGGAAACGGGGGCATACATTTAGGGGGTAACCGGGTCGACCCGACCGGTCAAACCGGTTAGACTTGGAAAACAGTTTTGAAATACCCTGTAATTTTTTGTGCTGGAAAACAATTTTTAGCAAATTATTTGGCTCAATTCCATGTAAATTTTCCGTTTTAGTGGGTCTGTTATCCCGGAACTCAAGGCTCCGTTCATGCGGGTTCCTGATTCCAACATTCATCTAGGGTCCAAAAAACAACAAACACACCAAAAACATTTGTGAAAATACCGTTTTGGTCGTTTTCAATATTTTCCGATTATTTAATAGGGTTCGAGGGTCCGTTAATGTTGGACTACAGATCCATTTCGGATAAAATAACCCCGAAAATCATAAAATAAAACCTCGGGAAAACTGATAACCCGAATATCTGTACGTACAGAAATTCAAAAACCAAAATTTTATGACATACGGATGAAGTTGGGCAAAAAATGATCACAACAGAATGCGCAAAATGGAAAACAGACTGTTTTCGGTCGATCGGAACGACTCAAAAATCTATCCCTGAAGAACAGAGCCATGTAGCTCTGTTCATCATGAACACAGCCGCCCAGCTCTATTCGGGCAATCTGGTTTTCGAAAGTTGCAAAAAAGAACAAACTGCATAAAAAAGACAATGCAAAAGGTTTAAGGCCTCTCAGAGTTTACCTTGATGTTGTTTTGATACTTTAAACGTCAAGAAACGGATTGAAAGCTTCGAATTTGTCCTGAAAGCTCAATTAGCCAAAAACTGAAATTCGATCTGAAACAACCCAAAACGAATCCAAAATGATCCCAAATCAATGCACAAAGGTTAAGTAACTGGTTATTAGAATTTAAGGATTGATTTTAGGTCTTAGCTTGAATGTTTCTGTTGATTTTAGGTCTTAGCTTGAATGTTTCTGAGCTCTCCTTTGGCTTATGTCTCGGCCCCCTTTCTTTCTTTTTCTCTGTTTCTCTTTTTCTCTTCTGTGTTCTTTGGAAAGTGGTTTTCTGCCTAAGATTGGAAAAGTCTCTTTTTTTTCTTGATTTGATTTTTTTTCTTCTTATACTCTCCTCACACCTATCATTTCGAACATTAAATGGCCGCCTGACTTTCTGATTTTGCCCTAATTTCTCCTCTGCCGAGCCAAGTTGCTCTGCTTTGCAGAGCAACTTGGTTTACCCACTAGAGCCGTACGGCTCTAGTTTGGAGCCGCCTGGCTCTAGTTTAGAGCCATCCGGCTCTAGCTTAAAAGCTAGAGCCATGCGGCTCTAACAAGAGCCGGGGTAAAATTTCGAAAATCAGACGCACACCCTAAACCCTAGAAACCAGTCGGGAGACCTTTTCGGGGATTTTGGATTGCAGATAGATTGGTTTTTAGGAAATTTGAGGAACTCCAGGCAACATTCTGGTCGTTTCTAAGTCCGATTCAAGTCCGTCCGTTCCACAGGTATCATAGGAATTCTCATCATAGAGGTCGGGAAAACCCAGCGCTTACAAGGATTTTTGTCGTGACTTAACATATACCAGTAGAAATCAATAAACCAAAGGAAGGAGAATATCACATACAAAATAAAAAAAATGTTAAAGCAACCAAAATTGAAGTTATCTAATATTTCTACAGCACCTATACCTGGCAATGGTGCCAAAAACTTATGCATGAGATTTAACAAGCAAGTGCACCCAGTCACAAGTAGTATAAAACGCTTTTTAAGTTCGAGTATCAATCCCACGAGGACTATGAATAGAGACTACTAGATCCTTAAAATCTTTATGTTATCTGATGGAACAATAAATGATGAAAGTGAAAACTAATCCTAATAAATAATCAACCTATGGTAAGGCAACCATAAAAAAGTAATTAAGGGATAAACTAAGGATTAAAAGTAAGTTAAGGTGTTGGGATCCTATGGAAGTCTAGCTAATCATGTTTTTACTTGGGTATTTTTAGGTAGGAAGCAGGGTAATTCCTACAAGAATAAGGCTAAGGCAATGGTCATGCTACAATGCCAACTATCTTAGTTTCTCTAACAATTTGGTCATTCGCCTTAAAGAAAACTAAGATGCAATAAGCTCAAAGAAAGTCATGCCAAGTGTTAGTTGAGCTTGAATCCCCACAATCTAACCTATGGTTTGGTCATTTAACATATTAAAAGGTTGAAAACTCTAAATCTAAGGTTCAAAAGCCAATGGTCATTGTCAATCAACCTTTAAGATCTAATTATGGGTAGCTGGGCCATAACTAGCATTAAGAATAAGAGAAATCAAACATCTCATACCAAAGAACCTAAAATAAATAGACATTCAAATCATGTAGACAACTATATTCACCTTAAACATTAACAATTCAATTAATCAATCATAATAAACAAGAAATACATGAGAAAAAAAAAAGTCTCTAAAGTTCACTAGAGGGATTTGAATCATACTTTCTATGCAATCTTGCAATAGCAATAGATGTGAACTATACCTCTGATTTAGTCTCATGTGTCCACAAAAAATATGTCATGTATAAGTTAACGGATACTACAAACCACATGATGAGAAAAGTGTCAAAACTTAAGGTAAATATTGTCAAAATATAAAGATCATGTATCCAATGTGTTGAAAAAATTTATCAGAGAACCAATTATGAAACAATAAAAGTTTAGGGGCTCAGGATGAGTTTTGCCTTTTTTATTTTGACGGTCCCAAAATGGCTAGCTACAATACTAGAGGGGGGGTGAGTAGTACTGTAGGGCGATTAAACATTTTCGCACACTTTCTTTAGAAAAATTCTTTTTGAAGAAACATAAGTTTCTTTCTGAAAACATAAGTTTTATAAAAATGTGGAATTAATTAAAATAATAAAACTTGTGAATATAAAATGCTTTTGTAAAAATGGCTTTAAGTAATAAAGCACTTAATTTAAATCGCAAGAATTTAAATAGCATAAAATATAAAGAGAGTAGGGATAGAAAAATGTCGATGCCGAATTTTATCCTGGTTCAACCCAACCGGTCTACGTCCAGTTCCCAAGCCAACCGCTTGAGATTTTCACTAATGTTTCCTTTACGGGCAGGAAACAAGCCTATGTTATTTTTGCGAGTTCAAGTAATAAACTCAATACTTTTATAGGCTAAGTATCAAACCTCTACCGTTACTTTTTGCAGCTTAAGTAACCAAACTCAACTGATGCTTTTTCTAAGCTCAAGCACCAAACTTTTACAGCCTTTGTTGATCTCACCACTAATAAAGTAAACCCCCTTTACACAGCCTTGTGTGAATATACAATTCCCAAATATATGAATTTTTGAATGAAAACAAATGTAGCTCTTTTCTCTTTTCTCTCTTTGGGAATTTTGGAAGACTAGATATTGAATGCTTAAAATTGATAATTGGCCTTCCTTACTTCATTTCTTCATCTTCATTCCTTTTATAGGATAAGTTATTTTCATGGCCGTTTGATTCACTTTATAAGACAAAGTGGACGTTGATCTCAACTCATAAACATCATTCAGCCATTTGAATCATTTCACAAAGGAAGATGTGTAAGCGCCGGAATTTTACTTCAAAAAAAAAAAAGTCATACGGCATTGGCTACAGTCGTACAACTGTAGATCATTAGCCATAAAAGCAGAAAAAGAAGGACGAACGGAGGAGAACGAAAAAAAAAAAGAGAAAAACAAAAAAAACGGACAGATAGAAAAAAGGAGAAAGAGGAGAAAAAGAAAAGAAAAAAAAAAGAGAGAAAAAGGGAGAGAAGAAAAAAAAACAAAGAAAAGGAACAACTAAACTTCAAGAATCCCTCAGCATTGGGAAATCTTTGGACTCAAAACCCTCAAACCCTAACTCAAGGCGAAAAGTCTGGATTTTAGTGGATTGGAGAGACGTCAGGGGTCAATCCTACGGTGGACGCACTCCAAAGAGGTAAACACTCCTTTTCCCTTCTCTTTTACAAGCTTTCTGGGTGATTGGTGTGGTTTTGTGCCGTTTTCATTAATTTTTCTGCATTTCTGCTTCTGGAAATCAAGAACAGCTGCACGACTGTTCTTGAGTTTGATGAACAGTCGTACACCTGTAGTTATAGTCGTACGAGTGTTCTTGATTTCCAGCATTTTTTCCCCAGTTTTCTTCAAATAAAGTTTTGGCGAGATTCTGAGTTTGGACTCGTTACAGTCGTACGACTGTAGTTACAGTCGCACGACTGTAACGTGGTTTCCAGAACCAGAATTTCTATTTTTATCATAAAAAAAAAATTTCCAAAAATCCATAAAAATTCAGAAAACCCCAAAAACCATCAAAATGAATTTTGTTGTGTGCATTCACGACCATAGATTCAATTTTCAGTAAAATTGCATTTAGAACAATTCAACGACGGAGACCCGGTTCTCCCGAAAACCGACCCATTTTATATGTAAAAATGCATGTAAACCAGAAAAATTGTTTTCAAAATGATTTTCCCACAAAAACCAAAATACAGGGACGTTTCAAAACGTTTTCCAGGTCCAACCGGGCCGGCTAGCCAAGCCAGCCCGGTTATCCCCTAAATGCATGCCTCCAATTCTTTATTTCCCATTTTGTCATAATTGAGTCCTATTTATGGCGTACCGTATTCTGTGCTAGCCCTCTGATTTGCAGGTTTTAATTTCTTTTATTTTTATTTTCGATGTAATTTAGTAGAATTAATCGTGTATCCTAGGTGTAAGCGCCGGAATTTTCTTTACTTAAAAAAATTAAAAAAAAAAAGTTTATGGTCGTATGACTATCCTTACAGTCGTGGGACTGTAATTTAAAAATTACAGTCGTACGACTGTAATGTCGAAAAAATTGCAGGAGCCCATACCTCTGCAGCAGAAAATGGAGGAGAGAGAAGGAGCATTAATTGCTCCGTTGTTGCAGCAAGTAAGCCGAAAAAATCAGAGTAGAAAAGGAGAAGAAAAGGGAGAAAAAGGGTTAGCTTGAATTCTGGTAAAAACTTGGAGAGAGAAGGAGAAAAGAGAGAAGGAAAAGAAAGAAGTGAAAAACCCACAAAACTCATCTTTTCCTCTTCTATTTTCGTTTAATTCTCAGAATTAGGATTAAAACTTGTTAGAAATCCCTAGGTTTATCAATTAACTTCACAACCAAATCAAAAATCCGGACTTAAATCATCAGAATCCCTTGCAATTTGGATTTTTGGACATAAAGCTCTCAACTTCAATTTTAAAGGAAAAAGTGCGAATTTGTTAGGATTGGAGCGATGCCAGGGGTCAAAACGACTTGGATTAACTTCTAAAAAGGTAGACACTCGCTCTCCCTCACTTTTTCTCGCTTTCTGGGTGTTTGAAGTGAGTTTTGTGCATTTTTTGTTGCATTTTCGTGCTCCTGCTTCTGGAAATTAAGAACAGTCGCACGACTGTTCTTGGTTTTGTTGAACAGTCGTACGATTGTATATACAGTCGTACGAGTGTTCTTAATTTCCAGATTGTTTTCTTCCATTTTTAATTCAAAATAAATTTTGGCGAAATCTTGATCCTGGACCGTTTACAGTCGCACGACTATAACTCTTGTTCCAGAATCAGAATTTCAGCTTTACCCCATAAAAATTTCCAAATCCATAAAAAATCAGAAAAATCCGAAAAATCATCAAAATGAATTTTGATAGGTGCATTCACTACCTTAGGTTTAATTTCCAGCAATTTTGCATTTAGAACAATTCAACGACGGAGGCCCAGTTCTCCCGAAAACCGACCCACTTAACATATGAAAAATGCATGTAAACCGGTAAAACTGTTTTCAAAAATGATTTTCCCACAAAACCAAAAATATAGGGATGTTTCAAAATGTTTTCCAGGTCTAATTGGGCCGGCTAGCCGAGCCAACCAGGTTATCCACTAAATGCATGCCCCCAATACTTGATTTCCCAATTCTGTCTATTTGAGTCCTAGTTGTGGCGTGCCGTATAAATTGTGCTAACCTTTGTTTTGTAGCTTTTATTTATATTTATTTTTGATTTTATTTGTATTTTAATAGAATTAATAGTGTATTTAGGCGGTTGTAAATATTTTTTTTAAGATTCTCGTGTATCCTAGGCGATTGTACAAGTGAGGCAAGAGTTTTTATTTTTCCATTCGATTTGGTTGTAAGCCAATTAATATTCATTTCTTTTCCTTACTTTTGTATTAAATATTTGTATGCGCGTTGTATGCCCTTTTATATTCAATAAAATTGACTTTAGAATTTGAAATACCATCTTTGAACATTGACCAATTTTATCTCAATTAGACACGAAATAAGGGACTTGTCCGGACCCGAATCTCTAGATAGTATAGCGACCGTTCATCCGGTTCAGCTACCTTAAGAATTTCCCGGTTGAGCTGAGCCGGGTGGCGACTCTGCAATATCTATCGAGACTTAGGTCTCGATTCTTTCATGTATTAATTCCATTTATTTTCCAAAATGTGACTTCCCATTTATAAAAACCCCACACGAGGGAGGTGTCCGCCCGAGATCATGGCACCCCTTCCGAAAGGGAGTCTCGCGTCCCATCGAAAACGCGTCGTCCGCTCACAGTGGCGACTCTGCTGGGGATTTCTTAAAATGTTTTCTTAAAAACTTAAACGAATTTGACAAGCCCTGAAAAGTGTCTAATTAAAATAAGGCGGATGATTCTCTTATGGTATTTTATTTGCATTTTTAGTTAGCCATTTTTTGCATTAGTTTAGGTATCCCTTTTATAGCCCGGTGGATTGTTGAAGTGTCGCCTAAGTTCCTCTTGGTCTTAGGGGCACGAATACGAAACACCACTCATAGCCTTGTACGAACCCCTTCGCTAGAACCCTTAAGTGGTGAGAAGTGAGGAGTATATCTTGCTATGGGAGCCTTGATGTTATCCCGACTTTGACCGAACCCATATAGGCAGCTCTAGTTGAATTCCCTTAGGATACCAAAATAATTGTGTGAATAATAATAATAAAATCGGGCCTTCATCACCCCCGGTTGGTGATCGAAGTGAACCCCGCCTAGGACTCAGTTAGAAATTTTTTGAGACCGACCACGCTTGGAGAAATAAGGTTGGAAGAATTCGCTTCATGTGCTATGTGTTACACGCTTCTCGACATTTCACGACATACCATAATCATCATCTTCCATACACAATTAACATTTTCCATACATAAAGCATTTTTGTGTGATACTAATCCATATTTTTAGGCAGCCATTTGCATTTTATTTTCGTGTGAAAACATTAAATCATGCGTTTGCCATTCATACTAACGATTTCTTTTTCAGCCATAACATTAAACTTGTGTGATTAGCATTTTTTCACATAACATACATAACATCATTATGTGTGTCATGCATCCTAACCCACATTTTTGTGCAGCCATTTGCATATTATGTGACATGTTCATTCACCACATTTCACTTAAATTAAATTAAGGGGCATTTCAAGGACGCCTATCATGACCATCCCATTGCATTTCATAACATACCGGGT
Source organism: Euphorbia tirucalli (assembly GCA_039660915.1). Taxonomy (NCBI): domain Eukaryota; kingdom Viridiplantae; phylum Streptophyta; class Magnoliopsida; order Malpighiales; family Euphorbiaceae; genus Euphorbia; species Euphorbia tirucalli. Next base: position 49,474,983 of record CM077637.1, on the reverse strand, counting down.
ACCCAAAGTTACCCGTGTTTTACCGATGCACCGGATTGCACTCGGCCATTCCACCAAAAATCATTTCATCTAATAAAAGCCACAACGGTCTTAGGCCCATTTTCGTGTAACAATTTACACGATGCATTTCATGACATCACACCCATTTATCATAAACATCATGTAACTCCATGGTCCACATCCAACCACTTCATGACATTAATTCACCATTCAAGGTACTCCCCGAGTGCTCAATTAGTATACATATAGGTCTATAACATCACCAAATCATGAAAGGCGTTCCTCAAATGCCGAATCTTTGTCCATGTCCCTGCTACACGTGACTTTTTCATAACATCATTTCATATCATATGCTCAAAAGCATCAAAACCTTGTCCGTGGGCCGGGCCCATGCGACCATTTCATATCATCTCATAGACCTACAAAGCGTCAAAACTCCGTCCGTATACTGGTTTACACGTGACCATTTCATGAATTCATTAGAAGCCCCAAAGGCACCGAAGCTCTGTCCATGTGACGGCCCACACGTGACATTCTTGCATAAGCATTGGGTGTTTTTGGAATGCCCCAAAAAGAAGAAAAATAAAAAAAAAAAAACATTCATACCATCATTTCATACATAACCCCATTCCATTCATTTCAAGCATTCTCAATGCCTTAATTTTCATGTCACATCACATCATTCATTCACAACCCTAATACCTCCAGTCTACTCCAAGCAGAATACACTGGAGCGACCTTGGACAAGATCCCAAGCTTCAAGGGCAGCTAGGAGACAGAGGGTGGTTGAGAGTGACAGTGATTCTGAGCCTGGGGAAGGAGTGAATATGGCAGAGTAGACACCAAGCATGGCTGATGTTTTGAGAGACTTCTTCAAATCCCAAGACTTCCGCGACATGTTGAAGGAAGAGATGTGGGCAGTCGTAAGGGAAGCTGGTGAGGCCGATGGTAGTGGAGCCGGGAAAGAAAAAAAGGCTGAGTCATCCCAACATGGTGGTGATGCTTCGGCTAGCCTTGAGAAGCTGCAGGAGATAGAGGCAGCTATGGAACAGAGGATGAAAGCCAAGTGCTCTAAACTAGACGAAGTTATGGCCGAGTTGAAGAAGGGGGTCAGTATCAGTGCTGAATCCAAGAAAGGGGTGAATGTGGATGCCATGATCAGTAAGGGCATCGAGATATTCCCCATTGGCTTCCAAGTGCTGAAGATCCCTACTTACAAAGGGATAGGCTCGCCAGAGGCCCATGTGAATTTATATGCCCGAGTTATGCTAACGGCAGGCGCCACGAAGCAGCAGTTGATCAATTTATTCCCTACCACACTGGAGGGAGGTGCTTTAGGATGGTATAACTCACTGTTAGAGGAGGAGCAATCTGATTGGGAAGTTTTGTCTGCGGCCTTCAATAAATACTACAGCTTCAACACCAAAATCCAAGTGAAGCTGTATGATTTGGAGAGGGTGAAGCAGAAATTCAACGAGCCCTTTGATGAGTACTACCAGAGGTGGATGAATAAGATGATCCTCCTAAAGAACCGCCCTGATGAAGACGAGCTTATACAGAAGCTCATTGACGGTAGTAAAGACATTTTCAAGAACAACATGAAATTCCATCCCTTTAAGGAGCTTAGCAAGGTTTACAGCATGGCTATGAAGATAGAGAGGGATGAAGAGGAGACGCAGACCGGTCACAAGGGAGGAAGAAGCACAGGGTAAACCTCGGGGTATAGATCAACCGTAGCAGCTGGGTCTGGCAGCAGTTCTGGTTCAGGTTCCAGTGGCAAACAGGGGCAATCATCAGAGGTGAAGCAGATTGAAGTGGCTACTGTGAATCAGCAGCAAGGCAACTAGAATAGGGGTCCTGGAGGACAAGGCATATCGCCCTAGACTCTTACTTTAGCAAAGATATTCATCAAGTGTAGGAATGGTGACCTGCTACAGTCTTTAAGGCCATTTGAGAAGCCATCTAAAGCTGACGAAGATAATTTCTGCACTTATCATGTAGTGACAGGCCATCGAACCAACAATTGCTACAAGCTAAGGGATGCTATCCAGAAGCTCATTGATGAGGGAAAGCTATAAGAGCCAGCCAAACCTAGCACTAAAACCAACCCACTACCGGCATTTGAAAAGAGGGTTAACATGGTCCAGTCAGGGTTGCCGGCTAACTTTATATTTGCACAAGTTCTGCAAGCGAACCCTACGATTCAGGCAGTGGCAGTAGGGGAACCCGAAGTGGAACCCAAATGTGAGGAAAAGGAGGGATGTAAGGAGATCAAGCCCATAAGTCTGGATGATCTCGACTCCAAAGATAAGTATGAAAAATTTTACAGAAGAGAGACAGTCAAACTCCTAGCTGTTGAAAAGCCAAAGAATCAAGAAGTGCAGCACGTGACCCGAAGTGGAAGGGTATATCAGCGGGCAGATCAGATGAAAGATAAAGCACCGATGAATGGGTCGGGCAGTACTTCGGTGCCGGAAGGAGTTGAGAAGGAGGACCTAGTCATTTCCCAGCTGAAGAAAACTCCTACTCAAGGTAGCTTATGGCACTTACTTCTGACCTCCAAGGAGCACAGGGCTACTCTAGTGAAGAAACTATCAGAAATTGAAGTCTCCCCTATAGCTTCACCAGAGGCTATATGCTGTTTGTTAGACAAAGTTCATGTTGGGGGTCCTGATATTATCTTCTCCGAGAAAGACCTGCCTGCTGAAGGAAAGGCCCACAATAAGGCTCATTATGTCAGGACCCATGTGATGGACAAGGTCATGCCTTGCGTCATGGTGGATGACGGGTCAGCACTGAATATTTTTCCACTAAAGATGTTGCCATTTCTGGGGCTAAGTGAAGAAGTGCTAAAGAAATCCTCAACAGTCATCCGAGCATATGATGATTCCAAAAGAATAGTGATAGGGACGTTTGAGGCGGAAGTAGAGGTTAGGCTAGTTAGGTCCACAGTTGCTTTTACGGTGATTGATATCCTAGTCACATTTTCCCTGTTGCTCGGAAGGCCCTGGTTCCATCCTTTGGGAGGTGTCCTTTCCATATTGCATCAAAAGATCAAATTCTCTATGAATGGCAGGATTGTGACTATTGAGGCGGACGCTCAGTTGATGGTAGCTGCAGTGGATGAAGGAGTGGTTCCTTTTGGAGGATTTCAAGTTGCTGTCATTAAGGAGAAAGAAACCACAGATGCCCCTATGGTCCTTTAAGAGAATTACATGCTGGAGTGGCTATCCCGATATCTGTACAAGCTGAACTTTGTCCCGGGAACGGGACTCGGAATCAACTTGCAAGGGGTTCCGAAATTTAAGATCGACTCTGGGAATTCGAAGCAGTATGGCCTTGGTTATGAAGAAGGAGCATCTGAGCGGAAGAATCTAAGAAAGGGCAAGAATGGGAAGATTATGATGAAGCCATTTCTAAAGGCGGGAGAAGACCTTTACAAGGGTCAGGCTGAACCGGTAATGGTTGGAAATGTCGAGTATCCTGGCTTCGAGATCTTTGCTGATGTCGTGGATTTTGACAAAAGCCAGGAAGAGCCAGTAGCCCCTGTAATGGTGGAGGAAGCAATTGCTAAATCTGAGATTTTACAAGGAGAATCATCTGAGGTGGTAGCAGAAGCCATAGAGGTGGCCGAGGAAGAAGATGAAAAGAAGACCTGTGCTGAAAGTACAGAAATCATCTCAAGTGCTTTGACTGCTGCATTGAACAAAGCTTTTGGAAAGACCAAGCAAGGATTTGGCGAAGAACTGATGGCCAAAGTGAATTTAGACTCTGTGGTCGCTGAAATTGCCAAGATTATGGAAAGAGCTAAGATGCAAGCGACCAGGAAAGAAGCAGAGAAAGTTGCAAACCCGGATGATGCTCTGGAAGGGAAGATGGAAGCTGATGAAGAACAAGGCCCTCCGCTTGTGGAGGATGAAAATGATTTCGTTGTATCTATTTCTTCCATTTTCAATGTAACCGATGTACTTTATGATAAGTTCAATGCAATGAAATCCCAATTTGCTTACTTGTGTGATGTTTATCCTGATAATTCTGTGCATGCATTTAAATCACCATCAAGCATATTTAGCATACATGACACTGCATTGCATGAAATCAATATAAGTACAGATGAAACACCTAAAATGGTACTCATTTCACACGAGATTAAATCTGAGGAAGAGAAAGAATTAATAAAAATACTCCAAAAACATGTTAAAGCTTTCCCTTGGTCGTATGAGGACATGCCGGTTGTGGACACAGAAATAACAGTGCATAAAATCCCAACGGACCCCAAGTTCAGACCGGTAAAGCAAAAGTTGAGAAGACTAAGGCCGAAATGGGCAATGCTGGTGAAAGAAGAAGTGGCTAAACAGATAGATGCCAGGTTTCTCGAAGTGGTGGAGTATACAGAATGGCTAGCCAACATTGTCCTCGTGCCTAAAAGTATGGAAGGGTCAGAGTATGCGTCGACTACAGGGACCTGAATAAAGCATGCCCAAAAGATAACTTTCCACTGCCCCATATCGACGTCCTAGTTGATAGGGCAACAAAAGCGGCAATGTACTCCTTCATGGACAGCTTTTCAGGGTACAACCAGATTCTGATGGATGTGACCGACAAGGTGAAAACATCATTCATCACCGAATTGGGTACTTTCTGCTACAGAGTGATTCCTTTTGGATTAAAGAATGCCGGTGCCACTTATCAGAGGGCTGTCACAACTCTGTTGCACGATATGATCCATAAAGAAGTCGAAGTGTATGTCGATGATATGCTTGTTAAATCAACAACCCGGGAGGAACATCCTGTTATCCTGGATAGATTTCTACCACACATTGGAGAGTACAACTTGTGACTTAACCCCAAGAAGTGTATATTTGAGGTCACATCAGGGAAGCTGTTGGGCCATGTAGTCAGCTAGAGGGGGATAGAAATGGACCTAGACAAAATCAAGGCCATCCAAGATATGCCAGCCCCAAGGATAGAAAAGGAAGTCAGATCATTCCTTGGTTCCTTGCAGTATGTCAGCCGCTTCATCACACAGCTGACCTCCACTTGTGAACCAATCTTCAAGCTATTAAAGAAAGATCAGCCGGTTGTGTGGGATGACAAGTTTCAGCTGGCATTCGAGAAGATCAAGGCTTACCTGGTAAAGCCACCAGTGTTGAGTCCTCCGATTCCAGGGAAGCCTCTGATTTTGTATTTGGCAGTTGAAGAATCCTCTATAGGGGCAATGCTTGCACAAGAACAAGATGGCAAGAGGAAACATTCTATCTGTTACCTTAGCAAGAAGTTGCTAGAGTATGAAACCAAGTACACACTGGTGGAAAAGACATGTGTGGCAATGATTTGGTTGACCAAGAAACTGCACCACTATTTCCAATCCTACAAAATACAAGCTGTGGCTAAGGTGGATCCAATGAAGTGTCTCTATGAAGCGCCAACATTGGTTGGGAAGCTATCAAGGTGGCTGTTACTTTTGGCTGAATTCGACATCGAGTACATCACGAAGAAAACCATTAAAGGGCGAGTCGTGGCAGAGTTTCTGGCAAACCAACCCCTAGAATTAGATTACACAGAAAATCTAGAATTCCCTGATGAGCAACTAGCCATGGTGGAAGTGAAAAGATGGGTCATGTGCTTTGATGGGGCAGTAAATAGAAAAGGCGCTGGAATCGGGGTACTTGTAGTAACACCGGATGGTGAGATTATCCCTTTATCCCAGAGGCTGATCTTTCTTGTAACCAATAATGGGGTGGAATATGAAGCATGCTTATTTAGAATGGAAGCTCTATTAACCTTAGGGGCAAATGATGTCTTAATTGTCGGTGATTCACTTCTAGTGATCAGGCAAGCTCAGGGTGAGTGGGAGTTGAAAGAAGAAGCCTTACGGCCTTATTTGGAGCTGCTACAATTCAGAAAAGGTTTATTCGGCCAGTGTGAGTTCAGACATGTCCCCAGGGATGAGAATAAAATGGCTAATGCATTAGCAACTTTGTCTTCCATGTGGGAATATCCAGAGGAAACACAAGTTCAACCACTGGTCATAGCCACTTCTAGACATCCTTGCTTCGAAGTGCATGAAGTGATGGAATTATCAACTGAAGAAAAGCCATGGTTCTTTGACATCTATCAGTATGTTAAAGAGGAAAGTACCCAGAAGAGGCCAGTACTACTGATAAGTTGACACTAAGAAAGCTGGCTAGTCAATTCAGAATCTTTGAGGATAGGTTATAGAAAAGAACAGCACATGCAGTCCTTTTGAGGTGCCTGACAGAGCAAGAAGCAGAAGAAGTGATGCAGCAGGTATAGGCAGGGTCCTGTGGGCCACACATGAATGGACTTGCCATGGCCAGAAAGATCATGAGACAAGGCTACTTCTGGATGACAATGCAAGCAGATTGTATAAGAAAAGTGAAGAGATGTCAAATGTCAGATCTATACAGACATTAGTCATCTTCCTCCACTCGAACTTCAGAATCTAGCATCTCCTTGGCCTTTTTCAGTATGGGGGATAGATATGATTAGTGAAATTCTTCCAGCTGCATCTAATGGGCACAGATTCATAGTTGTAGTAATTGATTATTTCTCCAAATGGGTCGAAGCAGAATCCTTCACTAATGTGACAGCCAAGCACATGGTCAAGTTCATCCAGAAGAACATCTTCACTCGGTATGGGATTCCTCACCATATAGTAACTGACAATGGAGTACAATTTCAAGGGGCAACAACTCAGCTACTTGCAGAGCACGGAATTGAACATCATAAGTCCTCTCCATACAGGCCCCAGGCTAATGGTGCAGTAGAAGCAGCTAACAAGGCAATAAAGAAGATCTTATCAAAGATGGTAACCACTTACAGAGATTGGGCCGACAAACTGCCTTATGCTCTTTGGGGTTGCAGAACCAGTGTCAGAACACTAACAGGGGAAACTCTTTATGCCTTGGTATATGGAATGGAAGCGGTGTTGCCAGTGGAGATAGAACTCAAATCACTCAGAGTTGCCCTGGAAGCTCAATTACCGGAAACTGAATGGGTTTGAGCTAGGTATGAGCAGTTGGCTGCACTAGATGAAAGGCGATTAAAGGCACTGGATCATCTTCAGATGTACCAGCGCAGAATGGCTAGAGCCTATAATCGGAATGTGAAGTATTCCAAACGACAGTTGAAAATAGGTGACTTGGTTTTAAAGCAGCTAAGGCCTTCAAATGTCGATGTTAGGGGCAAGTTCAGACCCAACTGGGAAGGACCTTATGTGGTGAAGAAGGTGCTAGCAAAAGCCACTGTCAGCATCATGGACATGGATGGAAACGAGTTCACCAATCCTATCAACCAAGAGAGGCTAAAGCTTTATCATGTATAAAAAAAAAAAGGTCTGCTAGGCTGAAAACTCAAAAGGAGCGGTCTAGGCAAAAGTTAAGACATAAGAGAAAATAATCAGTCGGAAAACCTGAAAAGGACAACTGGTGACGGATTTTGGCACAGTGTGAAATGCGTATCATTTAGGAACCAACTTGTTTCAAATGTACTCATCTTGACTTCATTAATAAAGTGAAGTGTTTGTTTAAATATATTTGCATGGTTATGACGAATGCACAAACAAAGTTGTCTTGCATAAACACACATTTAAAGAAAGCACTTTGCATTCAACTGATTGAAATTCTCGCATTATTTAACAAGTGAAAATGTATTAAGTACATGCAATTTGAAATCTTTTGTTGACCCTTTAAGATCCAGTTCATCTTCCTAAAAGAGCAATAAAACGGTCATCGTGACATTTCAATCATCTTAAAAAAAAAAAAAAAAAAAAAAAAGAGAGAGCTCGCTGAGGTGAAAACCGAAAAGGCACCTCAGGCAAAAATTAGAGCAGCCTGCTAAGCTGAAAACCCATATTGGGCAGTTTAGGCAAAAGTTAGGGCATCAGGCAAAAATCAGAGCAGCTTGCTGGGCTGAAAACCCATATTGGGTAACCCAGGCAAAAGTTAGAGCATTTACAAACTCATAATCACCCCACAAAGCAGGAAAAGCAGAATGTCCCCAACATTCCCTACAGAAGTCATCACATCGACTCCCCATAGAGTCATCATGTAATTTCCCCAGCAGAATTTACATAAAGAACACCATAATTATTTCCACAATCGAGTTGCTACACTCTTCCCTAGCGGAATCTCTGTAAGTAGCACTACGAGTATCTCCCCAGCAGTATCATACATACCTAATAGGCACCTCATTCCTTCGAAGATCACCAAGCAAAGCCCCGAGGAAAGCAAAATCAACCAGGGGCACGACATATCTCTCTCCAGTGGAAGGCAGAAATGTCAAATGACGGAAAATGCATACACGTGCATATGCATTATCATGCGTTCATGCATTACATACATTGATCACTCATCCCCAGCTAGTCTTCATTCTTGATCGAAGGGGCAAAAATTTTTGTTTAAAAATCTCTCGATCAAGGAATGAAGACTTGCCATTTTAAGTGCAGGAATTCATCCCCAGCTTAATATCCTCAACTTTCCCCAGCAGATCCGCCTCGAGTAATGTAAATCGGTATCAACCCAGATCAGCTTCATCTATTTTCCCAACAAAACTCGCCTCGGGTAACCTAGACCCGGTATCGGCCAATTTCTTCATCAACTTTGCCTCGAGTAATGTAAACTCGATATCGGCTTAATCACAATTTCATCTTCCTTTGCCTCGGGTAACATAAACCCGATATTGGTTTAACCGCATTTCATCTTCCTTTACCTCGGGTAACCTAAACCTGATATTGGCTTATTCCTTCCTCAGCTCTGCCTCGGGTAACCTAAACCTAATATCGGTTTATTCCCTCCTCAGCTCTGACTCAGGTAACCTAAACCTGATATCGGCTTATTCATTCCTCAGCTCTGCCTCGGGTAACATAGACCTGATATCGGCTTAACCGCATTTCATTTTCCTTCGCCTCAGGTAACCTAAACCTGATATCGGCTTATTTCCTTCCCAGCATTGCCTCGGGTAACCTAGACCCGGTATCGGCCTATCTCATCAGAAGATTCATTCCATTGTTCATGGCGTTTTGATTCGCGCTCTCAAATTCATCATCTCAGGTGTTGTAAACCTGGAGTTAGGTGTCGAATTTGATCACGCGAGGGGTAGCTGTAACCGCCGGAATTTTTTTTACTTAAAAAAAAGTTTATGGTCGTACGAGTATCCTTACAGTCGTGGGACTGTAATTTAAAAATTACAGTCGTACGACTGTAATGTCGAAAAAATTACAGGAGCCCATACCTCTGCAGCAGAAAATGGAGGAGAGAGAAGGAGCATTAATTGCTCCATTGTTACAGCAAGTAAGCCGAAAAAATCAGAGTAGAAAAGGAGAAGAAAAGGGAGAAAGAGGGTTAGCTTGAATTCTGGTAAAAACTTAGAGAGAGAAGGAGAAAAGAGAGAAGGAAAAGAAAGAAGTGAAAAACCCACAATACTCATCTTTTCCTCTTCTATTTTCTTTTAATTCTCAAAATTAGGATTAAAACTTGTTAGAAATCCCTAGGTTAATCAATTAACTTCACAACCAAATCAAAAATATGGACTTAAATCATCAGAATCCCTTGCAATTTTGATTTTTGGACATAAAGCCCTCAACTTCAATTTCAAAGGAAAAAGTGTGAATTTGTTAGGATTGGAACGATGCCAGGGGTCAAAACGACTTGGATTAGCTTCTAAAAAGGTAGACACTCGTTCTCCCTACACTTTTTCTCGCTTTCTGGGTGTTTGAAGTGAGTTTTGTGCATTTTTTGCTGCATTTTCGTGTTCCTGCTTCTGGAAATTAAGAACAATCGCACAACTGTTCTTAGTTTTGTTGAACAGTCGTCCGACTGTATATACAGTCGTACAAGTGTTCTTAATTTCAAGATTGTTTTCTTCCATTTTTGATTCAAAATAAATTTTGGCAAAATCTTGATCCTGGACCGTTTACAGTCGCACAACTGTAAACTATAGTTGCACGACTGTAACTCTTGTTCCAGAATCAGAATTTCAGCTTTACCCCATAAAAATTTCCAAAAATCCATAAAAAATCAGAAAAATCCGAAAATCATCAAAATGAATTTTGATATGTGCATTCACTACCTTAAGTTTAATTTCCAGCAATTTTGCATTTAGAACAATTCAACGACGGAGACCCAGTTCTCCCTAAAACCGACCCACTTAACATAAGAATAATGCATGTAAACCGGTAAAACCATTTTCAAAAATGATTTTCCCACAAAACCAAAAATACAGGGATGTTTCAAAATGTTTTCTAGGTCTAACCGGGCCGGCTAGCCGAGCCAACCTGGTTATCCCCTAAATGCATGCCTCCAATACTTGATTTCCCAATTCTGTCTATTTGAGTCCTAGTTGTGGCGTGCCGTATAAATTGTGCTAACCTTTGTTTTGCAGCTTTTATTTATATTTATTTTTGATTTTATTTGTATTTTAATAGAATTAATCATGTATTTAGGCGGTTGTAAATATTTTTTTTAGATTCTCGTATATCCTAGGCGATTGTACAAGTGAGGCGAGAGTTTTTATTTTTCCATTCGATTTGGTTGTAAGCCAATTAATATTCATTTCTTTTCCTTACTTTTGTATTAAATATTTGTATGCGCGCTGTATGCCCTTTTATATTCAATAAAATTGGCTTTAGAATTTGAAATACCATCTTTGAACATTGACCAATTTTATCTTAATTAGACACGAAATAAGGGACTTGTCCGGACCCGAATCTCTGGATAGTGTAGCGACCGTTCGTCCGGTTCAGCTACCTTAAGAATTTCCCAGTTGAGCTGAGCCGGGTGGCGACTCTACAATATCTATCGAGACTTAGGTCTCGGTTCTTTTATGTATTAATTCCATTTATTTTCCAAAACGCAACTTCCCATTTATAAAAACCCACGCGAGGCAGGGGTCCTCCCGAGATTGTGGCACCCCTTCCGAAAGGGAGTCCGCGTCCCGTCAAAAACGCGTCGTCCGCTCACACTAGGCGGTTGTATTTTTCTAGATTCTCGTGTATATTAGGTGCTTGTAAAGTGAGGCGAGAGTTTTTATTTTCTATTCGATTGGGTTGTAAACCATTCAAATATTCATTACTTTACTTTTATTTTTGTAATACCTGTATGCGCGCTGCATGTCTATTTATTTCAATAAAATTGACTTTTAGAATTTAAAATACCATCTTTGAACATTGACCAATTTTATTTTAATTAGACATGAAATAAGGGACTTGTCCAGACCCGAATCTCTGGATAGTGTAGCTGCCGTTCGTCCGGTTCAGCTGGATTATAAATTTCCCGGTTAAGCTAAGCCGGGTGGCGACTCTACAATATTCATCGAGACTTAGGTCTCGGTTCTTTTATGCATTAATTCAATTCATTTTCCAAAATGCGTATTTCCATTCATAAAAACCCCATGGGAGGGAGGGGCCTGCCCAAGATCGTGGCGCCCCATTCCGAAAGGGAGTCCCGCGTTTTATCGCAAACGTGTTGTCCGCTCACAGTGGCGACTCTACTGGGGATTTCTTAAAAAGTTTTCTTAAAAACTTAAAAGAATTTGACAAGCCCTGGAAAGTGTCTTATTAAAATAAGGCGGATGATTCTCTTATGGTATTTTATTTGCATTTTAGTTAGCCTTTTTTTGCATTAGTTTAGGTATCCTTTTATAGCCCGGTGGATTGTTGAAGTGTCGCCTAAGTTCCTCTTGGTCTTAGGGGCACGAATACGAAACACCACTCATAGCCTCGTACGAACCACTTCGCTAGAACCCTTGAGTGGGGAGAAGTGAGGAGTATATCTTGCTATGAGAGCCTTGATGTTATCCCGACTTTGACCGAACCCATATAAGCAGCTCTAGTTGGATTCCCTTAGGATACCAAAATAATTGTGTGAATAATAATAATAAAATCGTGCCTTCATCACCCCCTGTTGGTGATCGAAGTGAACCCCGCCTAGGACTCGATTAGAATTTTTTGAGACCGACCACGCTTGGAGAAATAAGGTTGGAAGAATTTGCTTCGTGTGCTACATGTTACATGCCTTTCGACATTTCACTCCATACCATAATTCATATTTATCATATATATGACATTTTCCATACATCAAACATTTTGTGTGATACTAACCCACATTTTTATGCAGCCACGTGCATTTTATTTTCGTGTGCAATCATTAAATCATTCGTTTGCCATTCATACTAACCATTTCTCTTTCAGCCATAACATTATATTTGTGTGATTAGCATTTTTTCACATAGCATACATAACATCATTATGTATGTCATGCATCCTAACCATGTTTTTGTGCAGCCATTTGCATTTTGTGTGTAATAAACATTCACGACATATCAGCTAAATTAAATTAGGGGCATTCCAAGGACGCCCACCGCGATCATATCATTCCATCATATATCGGGTATCTTAAAATACCCGTGTTCTGCCAATAAACCGGATTGCATTCGGCCATTCCACCAAATCATTTCATTCCATAGAGACCACAATGGTCATAAGTATATTTTCGTGTGACAATCCACACAATGCATTTCATGACATAATACCCATTCGTCATAAACATCAAACAACACTGTGATCCACATCGGGTTACTTCATGACATTACTATATCATTCAAGGCGCTCCCCGAGTGCCGGATTAGTACACATGTAGGGGCATATCATAATATCCCAAATCATAAAAGGTGTTCCCCGAACACCAAATTTCTGTCCGTGTCTCCTATAGCACATAACTTTCTTACAACATCATTTCATTTCATATGCTCAAAAGCATCAGAACTCTATCCATGGGCCGGTCCCATGTGACCACTTCATATCATTTCATAGACCTTCAAAGCGTCGAACTCTGTCCGTGTGTCGGTGCACATGGGACCATTTCACAAAATTCAGTAGGTGCCCCAAAAGCACCGAACCTTCGTCCGTGTGGCGGTCCACACGTGACATCTTTGCATAGCATTGGGTGCACTTGGAATGTCCAAAATAAAAAAGGGAAAGAAAAAAAAGAAATAAATAAAAAGGTCACATTCGTTATCGTCCACATTTACGAAGCATCATCCAAGCATTATCATCAATACCATCCAACCGTGCACTTTTTAGCCCTAATAATATTTATGTGCATTAAAGCAGAATAAGCTGGGGCGTCCTAGAACCAGAGCCTAGGCTGCAAGTGCACGTGAGAGCGAAAGATCAGTTGAATCAAGCAGCGCAACAGAGTCCAGGGAAGAGGTAGCAATGGCCGATCAAACACCAAGCATTGCTAATGTTCTGAGGGATTTCTTATGATCCCAAGACTTTTGGGATATGCTAAAGGAAGAACTGAGGGCTGTTGTTAGGGAAAGCGGTGAAACTGGTAATGGTGGAACCGGGAAAGAAAAAGAAGGGGAGACCTCTCAATAAGGGGCTGATGCTTTGGCCAGTATAGAAAGGCTGTAGGAAATCGAGGCAGCTATGGAACAGAAAATGAAGGCCAAGTGCTCTGAGCTGGATGAGATGCTAGCTGAGCTGAAAAGGGGAGCCAATGTTAGTTTGGGTTCCAAGCAGGGCGTCAATGTGGATGCCATGATAAACAAAGGCATCGAGACATTCCCTGTGGGGTTCCAAGTCGCCAAAATTCCTTCTTACAAGGGGCTCGGATCACTAGAAGCCCACATCAACCTTTATGCCTTTATAATGCTGACAGCGGGTGCTACCAAATAGCAGTTGGTCAACTTCTTCCCAACAACACTAGAAGAAGGAGCTTTGAACTGGTACAACTCTCTGACGGGGGAAGTACAATCTGATTGGGAAATGCTGTCAGTGGCCTTCATCAAATACTATAGCTTCAACACAAAGATCCAAGTGAAGCTATATGACTTGGAAAGGGTTAAGCAGAAGCTCAATGAACCCTTTGATGAGTATTATCAAAGGTGGATGAACAAGATGATCCTGCTGAAGAATCACCCCGATGAAGACGAGCTGATTCAGAAACTAATTGAAGGCAGCAGGGATGTCTACAAAGACAACATGAAATTCCATGCTTTCAATGAACTCAACGAGGTCTACAGCATGGCCATGAAGGTTGAAAGGGACGAAGAAGAAAAAGCAGCCAGCCAAAAGGGTGGCAAAAGCTTCAAGCACCGTCTGGGGTATCGATCGACAACTGCCACCGGATCAAGCAGTGGATTCGGTTTCAGCATCACAAACAAAGGTGACCAATCCCCGGAGGATAAACCAGCTGAAGTTGTGGTGGTGTCCCACCAACAAGGAGATCAAGCTAGAGATTCGCAAAATCTAGGCCTATCCCCATGGACCCTCTCTTTGGCTAAGATTTTTGTGAAGTGCAGGAATGGGGGCGTCTTGAGTTCTCTGAAGGCATTCGAGAAGCCGGCCGAGACAGAGAAAGGCAAATTCTGCTCCTATCATATGACGGTGGGGCACCACACGAATGACTGCAAGCAACTGCTCAGGGCTATTCGTCAACTGATCACTGATGGGAAAATTGCAGCACCACCCTTGAAGCCCAGTGTGTAAACCAATCCTCTACCCAGCTTTGACTAGTCCAATCAAAGTGGGCAATACAGCAACAAAAGAAGACCCTCCGCATGTGGAGGATGTTAGTTATTTTGTATCTATTTTGTCCTTTATCTTGATTTGTGAACAATGCAACCTACAAGGCATTTAATGTAATGCAATTTGATTTCAATTATTTGCATGATATTTTCATGGATGGAACACTGTGCATGCATACAAACATTCATTTAATGCCTTTAGCATACATGACACATTATCACGTGAAATGAACCTAAAGACAGATGAGCATCTAGAATGATATCCGCCTTGAAAGACTCCACGATTGATAAAAGAAAAATTTCAAATTCCTAAAAGCATGGAAGACCTTCGCCTAGTCCTGTGACGGCACGTCCAGAGATCGACAAAGGATCGCATGATGCCCACGTTGCAAAGAATCCGAAGGACAAGTCCAACCAAGCGAAAGTTCCGTGAAAAAAAAAACGACAATAAAAACAATGACGACAACAACAACACAAGAAAAATAAGCACCGTTTCAAGGTCCAAAATAGGAATGCACATCTGTATCATATGATGTTTCGCACCATAGCATCCTCGACAATAGAACGCACAGTTCTGGGGCAATAGTACAGTCATTCAAGAATAAAGGAGAGAGGCATCATGCATCGCCTCCATACCACTCATAAGCCAGCAAGATAGTTCAAGCAGCTAACAAGCACATCAAAAGACGCAGCCATCAATCTACAGGATCAAAGCAGTCCCACACAGAAAGACAAAAACCAAGTCATCAACCCCTTCAATCGGGACAGGCTCAGGTTTCCAAAAAAAAGAGAAGTCTGATGGATTGAAAATCACGAAAGCAATCCTTGCAAAAGTCAGGACAGTGAGGTGAGCATCACCGGCAGGAAAATCTGCAAGGACCAGTGATAAGTGTATTTTATATACTTATTTGCCCTTGTTTTTGTGCTTTAAATGAATTGTTTCTATTTATTTAAGGCATATTTTACTTCCTTTTTATGTATTTTCCTTATTAGGACTCCTAAGAAGAGAATGGAGCTAAAAGTGCATGATAAAGGAGCAAAATTGACTTAAAATAGCCCAGGAGCAATCCTACGGCGTGACCATGCCCTGTGAGGTGCTGATTTTGGAGTTTTTGTGCTGATTTGGTGATTTGGGCCTAAGTTCATGATGGGCCAAGGAAAAGTTGCGGGTTTAGTCTCTTTGAGGAGAGAACTAGAAGTCTTTTGGCTGAGAAATCTTGATAGCTAATGGACTCCTTGTCAAAGGAGGAATGTTTTCTTTTTTTGGTAAATCCCTTAAAAGAAGGAAGGGTTTTTGACTCTTAGGAGAACTCTTCTTCCCTTTTTGTTTTAGGAGGGGAGAGTTAGAAAAGGGAGGATTCATTTATTCATTATTCAGCAGTAGTTTTTTAGGTTTTTGGAGTTTAGTTTTAGAGTTTAATTTTTCAGATTTTATTCTTACTTTCTCTCTTGGAAGAGTGGATTGGAAGACCGTGTTCTTGGGAGCTAGGGTTTGGAGGAACATTCATCTTTTCATCTCAACGATCCATACATCAACCACTTTGATTCTAGTTTTCTCTAAACCTTTCTTTCTACCATGTTTTCTTTAATCCATTTTTGTGTTATTAGTTTAGTGATGAACTAATTCCACCATAGCTAAGGCTATGGTGGATCTTAGCAATTGTTTCATGTAATTATTTTATGTTTAATGCAATTTTCATTCGTATTATTTTCCAATATTGTGTTGTGTATGTTTAATGCTTTGGATGCATGACCATCAATTCCAATGTTCATAGCTAATCTATAATTGACCAAAGGACTAGATTAACGGAATCATACAACATGACTTTTGCATGACCATTGCTCTAGTGGCTCACTAGTTAGTGCTAGGATTTCTTAGACTTAATGCTTTCTTGCTTGACGCTTAGAACTGAGAGGTTTAAGTGTTTAGGTTAAGAATTAGAATTAATAGCCCTAACCAGTATTGATTATTTATGGAAATCGCCATTTTGGAATCTAATCGAATTAGTTGCATAATATAAAATATTGCTGGAATTAATGCTAAGTGAAATCGAACGCCTTAGTTAGCTTCCTCATTGAATTTCTCTTATACAATTTTATTACATTCTTAATTTTAATTTAATTGTTTTTAGCAGTAATTTTAATTCACAATCCAAAATCAAAGATACATTATTTTCTCCGCCTAGATTAATAGAAATCCGACTACTTTTAGGATTTGCATAAGTTAGTCCTCGTGGGATCGATACTCTACTTACTATATATTACTTGAGCGACAAAGTGCACTTGCTTCTATTATTGGTGTGTATTTATCACACATCAAGTTTTTGGTGCCGTTGCTGGGGACTATTTTTATGCAATACTAGATTAAAGGGTTTTTGTTGATTTAGGCTTTTTGTATATATTTTTATATTCACTTGTTCTTTTTCTTTTATTTTGCGAGGTGATAGCGATTAATCTTTTTGAGCCATCGATGGAGGAACTAATGATGAATTTTCTATCTTCAAAAGATGCTCAACGTGATAGTTTGTACAGTTCAAAACAAAATTTATGCGAACGATTAGGTTTAGTAGTTGATATGGCTGCAGACATATCAATTGCAGAGGCCGATTCAAATGAAAATATTGAAATCTCTGTCTTAATTGAAGCTCATCATGGAAAAATTATTGAGGAAAATTTAGAGTTAGTTCTAAGTCAAGAAGAAGGTATGTTGGAGGTCGTTAGTGAACCTGCCAAGTGTAAAGTTTCCATGATGGGGATTAAAGATATAAAATTTGAGGTGCCCTTTGTTCAATTATTTTATGTTGTGTATGAGCTACCAAAAGAATCGCAAAGGGAGAAATCAAGAATTTTCGTAAAAGAACTCAAATTTTTGGCATGGAACTTGTTAACTTGGGATCAACTAGAGCCTTCGATGTGCACTCACAAGATTTTTCTCAAAGAGTTTGGATTCCTCATACGACTCCAAACTTTTACATGAAAGGGAAGTTTAAGTCGAGCTAAACGACAATAAAATTAGCACTTTTGGGAGGCAACCCAATTTTTGTTTTAATTTTTGTTCATTTTTTGGTTAATTAGTTTTTTTTTTGTTTTAATTTGTAGGATTTAATTGTGTTAATTTTTGATTTTTTGTTGTAGGTTCTAACGTGTGACCGTGCCTTAGGGACAGCTCTTTGCTGTTTTTAAAAGGAATTCTAGAAAGATGACTAAGGCGTGACCGTGCCTTAGGAAAATTTTCAGCTAAAATCGGAATTTTCTCTTTAAGCATGACCACGCCTTAAACCTTGCTTTCTTCTGTTTTTATTTTCAAAAAAAAAAAAAATTTTTTTGGTCGAAAACATGCCTTAGACATCCCTCTCTACTGTTACTTTCCCACTTTCTTTTATAAAAAAAATAAATAAATAAATAAATAATAAAACAATTTTTTTTTGGCGATAGGCCTTAGGCCATGTTCCCCTCTGTTTCCCAACCTTTATTTCTCAAAAAAAAAAATAAAAAGCAATTAAACAAAACAAAAGTCAAGATACCTAATTACTAACCCAATTTTTTTGCTTTTCCCTCTTTCACATCAACTAAAAAAAAAAATAAATAAATAAATTTTCAAATTAGGCTAACAAAATCATTAGCCCTAACTCTCTTCTTTTCTTTCCTTTTTTTTTTCTTTTTTTACAGCATCCTTCATCCGCCCCTGCTTCTCCTTTATCCGACGAGTCACCACCTTCTCCATAATAGCGCTCGGACTTTGGCCTTCGATAACCAGGGGAGTTTTCTCGTTCCATTCTTTTTAGTTTTTTATTATTGTTGGTTAATTTACATTGGGGACAATGTACATTTTAAGTGTGGAGAAGGGAAATTGTGCATATTGAGTTGTAAATAGACTTCTTTTTTATGCTTTTGTTCCATCCTTTTAAGCTGCTTTAAGTTCATTCTCTGTGGTCCTATGTTTGTCACTTGCCACTTAATGCTCCAACTCCTCAAAGCAATGTTTTTGTTTTTCAAAAAAAAAAAAACGCAAACACAAACTCTCATTTTACATCTTTCTAGGTTAAGTATGCTTGTTAATAGGGAAGTTTACATTAAAGACAACATGAGGACCCATTTGATTGGCACCTTTGTAATAATATAGACTTTGGGGTTGAGATGTATCACTTCTAGACATAAACTTTCTAGGAAGCTTCTTTTTGATTGAGCATAAGTAAAGAGATGAAATAGGCAACTTGTGTGCTTTATTTTGAATTAATCTTGGGGTAATGGAAATTAATTATTTGTGCTTAATGAAAATTGACAAAAAAGTCAAGAATGGAGATTGGAAATTTATTCCGCTGGCTTCACTTGCAAGGTGGAGTTATGAATAGTGCTAGTAGCCGCTTAATTGAATGTGCATAGTTGAGTAAGTAGGGTGCATTGTGTTTGCTCCATCTTTGTTATCTGTTCAGAAAGGCCAAGTAACATCTCAAGTAAGGTCAAAAATTATTAAAGTTAATTAAATGGAATCGATCAATGTATCGTAATATTTCCCCCAAGAAAATTGTGTGAATTCTAAAGTCCTATTGATCTTTATCTATGTGATTGATTGGGAAGTGACTTAGAAGGTTACTATTTTAGTGATGCAAATCATATTCTGATAGTTAATTGAGTTGCTTTGTGCGCATAAGATTGGGGTTAAATGCCAAATTCTTTTGTGACAGCCTTATTGATTGAGTATGCTTGACTTGTGGATGAAAGTGAGGTTGTAGTTTGTGATGTTTTGAAAATCGGTTATTTGATCTATAATTTTCCTTAATTATTTTCGGGAGTTGGAGATGTTTCGCTTGCTTGAGGACAAGCAAGGTTTAAGTGTGGGGAAGTTGTGGGTTCGGTCGAGACGGATACCATACTCATCTTATCCTTAATTTCATTTCATATATAATGTGCATTATGCTAAGGCATTATCAATGAATGAATGAATGAATGAATGAATGCCTTGCCCTATTCATTTAAATATCCCAGTTTTGCCTGAAATTGAATTCACATCATGCATCATATATGGCTATACGCTTGTGAGCTTCACCAACAACGATGGGGCAACCAAATCCTACAAGATTTCCTACAATATTCTCATCATTAGAGAGTGCCTTGAATTGGAAGTCTTCTTCTAATTCCACGACATCTCTTAAAAAAAAAAAAAAAAAAAAAAGCTCACTGAGGTGAAAACTGAAAAGGCCCCTCAGGTAAAAGTTAGAGCAGCCCGCTAAGCTGAAAACCTATATTGGGCAGTTTAGGCAAAAGTTAGGGCATATGAAAAGCTTGCTGAGGTGAAAACCGAAAAGGCGCCTCAGGAAAAAGTTAGAGTAGCCCGCTAAGCTAAAAACCTATATTGGTCAGTTTAGGCAAAAGTTAGGGCATATGAACAGCTCACTAAGGTAAAAACCGAAAAGGCGCCTTAAGCAAAAGTTAGAGCAGCTCGCTGAGTTGAAAACCCACTTTGGGCGGCTCAGGCAAAATTTAGAGCACTCCCAAATTCATAAAGCCTAGGGGCAGAAAAGTCAAAAACTCTCTATCATCTTCCCAGCAGGAGCATTGTATCAATCTCCAACGAGATCTTCTGTTCATTTCTCAACGACATCGTTGCCAAGGACATCATCACTTTCTCTCCAACAGTCATCATATTTCCGCATTAGCCATCATATGATCAATCACACAACATACCCCCCAGCGAGAACCTAGAATGTCAAGATAGGGAAAATGGCGCGAAATGCATTTTCTAAAGTTCATTTGCACATGCACACATTGAAACATATACATGCATTCAAAACATGCATGCATACATGCACATACATACCACAACCAACCCAAGTGCAGGTATCCACCATTATCATCGGATTATTCCGAACCAGGATCGCTCTCAAAGCAGAGATGGCACAACACTGGGGCATCCATTGGACCTTAAGCATCAGCACAAACTCAAATCTCAACATATCAAGTCTCCAAGGGGCGGAACAATCAAGCAGTATTTATCCTTGATGGAAGGGGCAAAAATTTTTGTTTCCAAAATCATCGATCAAGGGATAAATACTCATTCCCCAGCCAACACTAAAATTATCCTTCCTAAACCTATTTCCTCATCTTATTCAAGCAAGATTTTTAAACCCTTGAACTCCATTACGTTCAAGCATGGTTGCAAATCCTTGAATTCCCTTCCTTTATTCAAGCCAGATTTCAAACCCTTGAACTCCATTACGTTCAAGCATGGTTGCAAATCCTTGAATTCCCTTCCTTTACTCAAGCAAGATTTTTAAACCCTTGAACTCCAGTACGTTCAAGTATGGTTTCAAATCCTTGAACCCTTCTCTTCATTCAAACCAGATTTCAAACCCTTGAACTCCATTACATTCAAGCATGGTTGCAAATCCTTGAATTCCCTTCCTTTATTCAAGCCAGATTTCGAACCCTTGAACTCCATTACGTTCAAGCATGGTTTCAAATCCTTGAACCCCTTTCTCCATTCAAGCCAGATTTTGAACCCTTGAACTCCATTACGTTCAATCATGGTTTCAAATCCTTGAACCCCTTTCTCCATTCAAGCCAGATTTCAAACCCTTGAACTCCATTACGTCCAAGCATGGTTACAAATCCTTGAACCACCCTCTTCATTCAAGCCAGATTTCAAACCCTTGAACTCTATTACGTTCAAGCATGGTTATAAATCCTTGAATCCCTTTCTTTATCAAGCTAGATTTTCGAACCCTTGAACTCTAGTACGTTCAAGCATGGTCGCAAATCCTTGAACCCCTTTTTCAATCAAGCCAGATCTTAAATCCTTGAACTCCATTATGTTCAAGCATGGTTTCAGATCCTTGAACCTCTTATTATTTCAAGTTCATCCAATTCTAGTAAGATTTCAAATTGTCAAAATTCCATCTTTCTTTGCCTCGGGTAACATAGACCCGATACCGGCTAATCCACAATCCACCTTCCTTTGCCTCGGGTAACATAGACCCGATATCGGCTTAACCGCATTCCATCTTTTCTTGCCTCGGGTAACCTAGACCCGGTATCGGCTTAGTTCTACATCAAACCCTTTATTTCATTCAAGCTAGATTTCGAATCCTTGAACCTTCTTCAAGCATGATTCCCAATCCTTGAACATCTCTCCAAGCTAGATTTCGAATCATTGAACTTCTTCAAGCATGATTCCCAATCCTTGAAAAATCGCCCAAGCCATATTTCGGATTCTTGAAGATCGATTCAAGCAAGATCCTAGATCTTTGAAACCAATTCGAATCCCACACTTCAAACTCACCTTTGCCTCAGGTAACATAGACCCGATATCGGCTTACTTCTTCCTCAACTTTGCCTCAGGTAACCTAAACCTGATATCGGCTTATTCCCTCCTCAGCTTTGCCTCGGGTAACCTAGACCGGATATCGGCTTATTTCTTCCTCAACTTTGCCTCGGGTAACCTAAACCTGATATCGGCTTATTTCCTCATCAACTTTGCCTCGGGTAACCTAAGCCTGATATCGGCTTATTTCCTCCCCAGCATCGCCTCGGGTAACCTATACCTGATATCGGCTTATATGGCGGGTTCTTTCCTGTGTCTGCTGCACTTTGAGTCGCGTTTCTCAAATTCACATCATCTATCCCAGACTAAGTTCGGGTGGTGAATTTGATCACGCGAGGGGTAGCTGTAAGCGACGGAATTTACTTCAAAAAAAAGAAAAAGAAAAAAGTCGTACGGCATTGGCTACAGTCGTACGACTGTAGTCAAACTACAGTCGTACGACTGTAGATCATTACCCATTAAAGCAGAAAAAGAAGGACGGATGGAGGAGGATGAAAAAAAAAGAGAAAAATGAAAAAACGGATAGACAGAAAAAAGGAGAAAGAGGAGAAAAAGAAAAGAAAAAAAAAAGAGAGGAAAAAGGAGAGAAGAAAAAAAAAACAAAGAAAAGGAAGAACTGAACTTCAAGAATCCCTCAGCATTGGAAAATCTTTGGACTCAAACCCCTCAAACCCTAACTCAAGGTGAAAAGTCCAGATTTTAGTGGATTGGAGCGATGCCAGGGGTCAATCCTATGGTGGACGCACTCCAAAGAGGTAAACACTCCTTTTCCCTTCTCTTTTACAAGCTTTCTGGGTGATTGGTGTGGTTTTATGCCGTTTTCATTCATTTTTCTGCATTTCTACTTCTGGAAATCAAGAACAGTCGCACGACTATTCTTGAGTTTGATGAACAGTCGTACGACTGTAGTTACAATCGTACGAGTGTTCTTGATTTCCAGCGTTTTCTTCCCAGTTTTCTTCAAATAAAGTTTTGGCGAGATTCTGAGTTTGGACTCGTTACAGTCGCACGATTGTAATTTACAGTCGTACGACTGTAGTTACAGTCGCACGACTGTAATGTAGTTTCCAGAACCAGAATTTCCCTTTTTATCCCAAAAAAAAATTTTCAAAAATCCATAAAAATTCAGAAAACCCCAAAAACCATCAAAATGAATTTTGTTGTGTGCATTCACGACCACAGATTCAATTTTCAGTAAAATTGCATTTAGAACAATTCAACGATGGAGACTCGGTTCTCCCGAAAACCGACCCATTTAATATGTAAAAATGCATGTAAACCAGAAAAATTGTTTTCAAAATGATTTTCCCATAAAAACCAAAATACAGGGATGTTTCAAAACGTTTTCTAGGTCCAACCGGGCTGGCTAGCCGAGCCAACCCGGTTATCCCCTAAATGCATGCCCCCAATTCTTGATTTCCCATTCTGTCATAATTGAGTCCTATTTATGGCGTGCCGTATTCTATGCTAACCCTCTGTTTTGCAGGTTTTAATTTCTTTTATTGTTATTTTGGATGTAATTTAATAGAATTAATCGTGTATCCTAGGCGGTTGTATTTTTCTAGATTCTTGTGTATATTAGGCGCTCGTAAAGTGAGGCGAGAGTTTTTATTTTCTATTCGATTGGGTTGTAAACCATTCAAATATTCATTACTTTACTTTTATTCATTCAAATATGATCTCAAGTCATAAGCATTATTTGGGTGTTTGAACCATCTTTCAAAGAAAGATGTATGTTGATCTCAAGTAATAAGGAATTGTTGATTTCAAGGGACAAGCTTATGTATCCTTTGATATTAATTCATAAAGAGATCTCAAGTCATAAGCATTTTCAACTTAAGTCATAAGATCACTTCATAAAATAGTTTGTACTTCTTAAAAATGGAAAGATGATCTTTCTCAAGTCATAAGCAAATAAAGTTGTTGATCTCATTTCATAAGATCATATTTGTGGCCGTTTACATAGGTCATAAGCTTTGTATAAAGTATGCCAAGATTTCTCAAGTAGTAAAGCATTTTCTTCAAGTCATAAAGATATTCAAGTGTCATATTGTTAAGCTCATAAGCTAAAGTGAGTGTCAAAACATTTTAAGGCCGAATATATGTATACATATCTTTCATCTCATAAGCTATAATCTTTTAATTCATAAGCCAAGATCTTTCAACTCATAAGACAAGATTTTTGAATTCAATTCATAAGCTAAGATATTTAAACTCATCTCATAAGCTAATATCTTTCAATTCAACTTATAAGATAAGATTAATAAATTCAACTCATAAGCCATATTAACTCTTAAGTTATATTATGGACTTTATGTGGCCGAGAGAATTAATCTTTAACT
This sequence comes from Euphorbia tirucalli, assembly GCA_039660915.1. Classification (NCBI taxonomy): domain Eukaryota; kingdom Viridiplantae; phylum Streptophyta; class Magnoliopsida; order Malpighiales; family Euphorbiaceae; genus Euphorbia; species Euphorbia tirucalli. The sequence continues at coordinate 49,450,767 of CM077637.1, read as the reverse complement.
CATAAGGTATTTTGGCAATTTTAGGAATTATGAAGCCATAAAGTACTTTTGTGAGTTATAAAACCATTTTATTTTATAAGGTGTAATTCTCAACTCATAAAGTTCTTGAATGTCAACTTTGTGATCATCAAAACCGAAGTCAACATTCTCCCTCTTTTTGACGATTGCAATTTGATGGGTTGACATTTTATAACTTAAAACATTTTCCGTATGCTCCCCCTTAATATGTGGCTCCCCCTCAATATGTGCGCGGTTGATTTAGATGAGATTTTTAGAGATTAAAAATCTTGTTTTTCAACCGAAATAATAAGTGATTATAAAAGTATAAAAGTTATGGGCTTTATATTGAGGGAAGTTAATTTGAAGCCCATTAACCATTTTTATATGAGATTTAGGTTGAGATGAAGGCTTTGTGTTAAACCCATATATACGGATCATTCATAATAATGAAGCATTACTTGAAGAGTGTTGATTATAACCTGCTCAAGTTAGCTTCAATTCATATGATAGGCAGTTTATATGAAATCAAGCTAAATTAAGCTCATTCTGCTCAAATTTCAACAATCAATGAGCTCATTAAAAAAGTTATACATGTACCCTGTATAGTTTAGATAAAACCACATGTCATCATAATGCATATGTATGTAGCTTTAAGGTATAAGCTGGAGAGCACATGTTAAAGTCACACATTATACTATTCCAATACATTATCATTCCCTTGCATCATTTCTTAAGTCTCATTACTCAGGGATAGTTCAAATCATAGCACTTAGAAAACAAAAGTGTATTTCTATCAAAGTGGTTAATTTTGACATTTTTAAGATATGAAGTCATAAGTCATCAAGCTAGATGTGATGCACCTAATGCCAGCTCATAGAGTTAAATGATTCACGCATTATACTTAGACTATCACTACTTATGCATTTTGCAAACAAATAGGGTTTTATCTACTCTTATCACGCAGCACAAGTACTCTGTAGGCAGCCATAAACTACACATGTATCAGAACTTATGGACCTATGCGATAGTGGTAGTTAATATCTTAGGCTCGTAAGCACAACAACATATCACCATGTATACTAGTAATGTTCAACACAGCAGCTTGTCAATATACTCAATATAGCATCAATGAGCTAATATGTCAACAAGGCATGTTAATGTTCTTAAAATGTGTCAACATAATTAGTTAATCATCACAACATGTCAGCCTTGTCTATATATATGGCAATCATATCAGGCATATAAGCAGCCCTAATGTCTACACACATCTCAATGTTAACACAACATGTCAATCAGCACTAATTGTCTTTATCTAAACACCAAAGTCAGTCCACATGTCTAACTATCATGTCAATGAACTCAAAAATGTTCAACTAACATGTCAACCCCTTCTCCCCCTTTCAAATCATTAAAAAGAGACAATGATAGTTAAGATAGTAGACAATCAAGACAATGTCAAGCAGAGTAATGCCTATGAGATCAACAGTCATATATATATGCAAAATAGACTTAGATGCAGTTCAGAGCATTAGTAAGCAATAGTGCGAGTGAATAGACAATAATTCATGTAAATCACAGGATAGGTATTAGTTATGAAAAAATGGTGCAGCAAGATAGAGAAACATAAACAAAGTATATCTAGGGTGCATTTCCATTTTATCCCTTGAAAGTACTTGTTCTAAAGCAATAACTAGCTGTTTTACCAAAAATGCTGAGAAAAGTTAAGCAGGCTGATAAGTGCTAAAAAGGCACTTATTTATGATATAATCTATAAGGAATTTACGATGTGTTTACTTATTATATATTAGATTTCACGTTCGTATTGCTTGTTTTTGATGATTTACAGTTTTAAAGACTAAGTATGTAAACATGTGGAATTTAGCTATAAAAGGAAGCAAAAACGAAAAGATATTAAAGGAAAGAGACAGGTCAGGATCGCGATGGATATCACGATCATGACCTAGCCAATGGACAGACTTTGACTTCAGCGTTTTGCAAAGAAACCCGTGCGAATCACGACTGTGACACTCTGTCACGATCTTGATATGCACTCAGCAGCAGTTATTTGATCTTATCTATTTGGAACTTCAACCACCACTATGGATAGACATAACTCCTCATGAAAAGACATAACCCTTCATGAAAAGACATAACTCTTCATGAAAGGACATAACTTTCCAAGAAGAACCAATAGTATTCAAATGACACAACCCTTCATGAACCAACACAATCTTTCACAAAGAGACACAATGCTTCAATGCTTATAAATAGAGAAGGAATTCCAGATTGCAGGGTGTGCCCCCAATGGGATGCCAAAAGAGAGAGAGAATCGACAGAAGCTAGAGAAATAAAGTGTCTAGAGAGTTCGAGTCTTTTTTGTAATATTTAGTGTACGTAAAGGGAAGCCTAACGCCAAGGTCCTTGAATCAAGTATTGTCACTGTATAGAGAAAAGATACCCCGAGGTTGCAATATACCTATAGGCGTAAGGGAGTTTTTTATGCCCAATTGCTTTCTTAAGTCTATTCTTTTGCTTTTCCTTTATGAAAGCGTCACACTTGTATATGTATTGAATATTTACGAAATCAAGATCGATAAGTTTTCTTATATCTTACTCTTCATTGCATGACTAATGCCAAGTATCTTTTGATTTCTTATTTTACATTACATGACTAACACCAAGTATGTATTGTGATTCATAACAAGATATAGAGAACTTCACATTTTACTTTGTCTTGGTTAGTTACTAAGATAGAATAAATTATGATGTATGATTGTTTTGCTTCACTTTGTTAAATTAATTGAAGATCATCTTAATATAGCTTGGCCATTGTGTATTAAGACCTTTAGTTATTTTGGCAAAGGTATTCGATAATTTTAGTTATTGAATAAAATCTATTTCTAGACATGCCTGTTGAAATAAAACTAATCCGACATACTCTTATCATAAGGATTGAATAAATAATTGATGCATGTGCAACGAATATCAACGATAAAATGCTTGTATATTTATGTAACTAAGATATTAAACAACAACTCAACTCAATAATAGTGCTTTAATTGACTTAACTTGCCATTTACCCAATTCTCCATATCACTTTATAATTCGATACTCTATAAACACGAAAAAAAAAAACCAAAGTGTACATACTTATTCCTCGTGGGATCGATATCTTTTATTACTACGTTGCGATTTGTATACTTGTGAGCACTAATCTCTGAATGAAATTATTATTAAAATTACTATTAAAATTATTATCAAAAGCTAAGTAAGAGATTTGTACTGAATATAGAGCAAGCAACATAGGCATCAGATGTTTCATTGGATCATCTTCTGCAAGTCAACATTAAGCAAAGACCTTGTTCATGGAGCTTGAGTCTTGTGAGAACAGGCCTTAAGCATCTTTGATAGATTGGGTTTGTTGATCACAGACCTCTGGCTAAAAAGGAAAGGAATAAGTCCAGCTATTGAAACATTGAAATGTTTGAAGTACCTGGAAAGCAGCATGCTGTATGACAAGGCTGAGTTGCTCCTAAGATAAGTCATATGATTGAGCATGATATAAGGCGGGATTATACTTATATAACTAGCCAAATGCCAAATAAAACATAGGCTAAACCCATTCATTATTGCCAGACTGCCTTTCTAAGGAACAAAGACAGTAAAGATAAGCAATTGAAGAATTCTATAGTCTTCCCTTAGGTACCTTGAATCAAGCTTAGACCATGGAATAGTATGTCCTATAGGGATTCTAAACAGCTCATAGACAAACTCAATGGCATCGTACTTACCTAATGTCATCAACGCAGAGCATCTATCTAATTTTACTCCTCCAAGAGGCAGATCAAATACTTCACTAAGGACATTTTCATTAACATGTAACTTTCTCCCTTGAATGGTTACTTCAAAATTTCTATCTCTTATATAAGTGAGTGTACTATACAATTCTCTAATTAGAGAGTCATATATTGGTTCATTTATGCAAAGAAAGTTCTCCCACTTCTGTGATTTGAAAAACCAAATGAAAGGCTTATCTGTCTCACCTAGATATTTCAAATCAACTCTTCTACTACTAACTCTCTTTCTAACATAAATTAGTTTACATGGTTTGAATTTCAGAACTTTGCATGGGGGATCAGAGTCTGATGCTGTGGGAGTAGAGCCTGAGGCTTCCTATGATGGAAGTGATTTAGTTGCTCCTTTTCTTCTTGAGTATTTTACATCCATAGAATAGATTCCTCTCCTTTTGGTTTTATGAATCCTTTTGGTAGTTTCAGATTCTTCTCTTTTTCCTTTCATCTGTTCCTTGGTTAGATATACTCGAATTTTCTTAGTTGCATTTGCTGAATAGTGTTTCATCATGCTTGTGAGAAGAAGATGATGACAGAGAGTTTCAAGGTCAGGGTATGGTTTTAGAGAGACACTAGGAGGGATTTTCAGCTCAAAGTGTGAAGTCTTTTCAGTGTTCTAATTTCGTGAGAAGGCAGGAATGAGGCTGGTGAAAAATGAGAAGTTGGCGCCTTGATTGGAACTGTGTCATTTTAAGGAGGGAGTGTATACCAGTTTTCTTTGTTTGTTCCTTCCCTTTCCACACTTACATCCTTAATTATTTGGGCTTATTTTTGCAAATATTAGTTTAGCCCATCTTTATGAGCTTATGAGCTCATTCGGCCAAAATTGGCCCATTTTAATTCAAATATCATTAGTCCAAAAATTGAACTATGAAATATAAATATATATCTATATATCAAAGCATTTAAAGAAAAATTGTTTATTAGTTGAGCATATATTATGTGACAAAAATATTTTCATGATCTAAGTTTTTTAATTGTAATCTCGATTCAATAGTAAAATTTTAATCAATTTTACGTAACCTAGACTTATAATTAAAAATTAGTTATCACTAATTATGTTTATTTTTTGTCACAAAATATTATTTATCATATATCGATGCAGACATGCTGGTTTTTATTCTCAACTCATTAAACTTGTTTTCACTTAGAGGTTTTGTGAAAATATCTGCTATTTGCTCATCTATTGGAACAAAGTCTAAGTACACATCACCTTTTTGTATATGATCTCTGATAAAGTGATGCTTTATATCAATATCTTTGTTCTTGAGTGCTAAATTGGATTTTTTGTTAGATATATTACACTAGTATTATCGCACCTTATTTGAATATGATCATGCTTTAGGCCATAATCTTCAAGATGTTGTTTCATTTATAGGATTTGTGTAACACAACTACTTGCAGTTATGTATTCGGCTTCTGTTGTTGACATTGCTACTGTTGACTGCTTTTTACTTGTCCATGAGACTAGTGCTTCTCCTAGAAATTGACAAGTACCTAAAGTACTTTTTCTGTCTAATTTGCATCCAGCATGATCAGCATGACTATATCCTATAAGTCAAAGTTTTCACATTTTGGATACTAGATCCCAATTTCTTGAGTACCGTTTAGATACTATAGAATTCTGTTAACAGCCTTTAAGTGAGACTCTTTGGGATTGGCTTGAAATCTTGCGCACAAACATACGCTAAATTGCATATCAAGTTTACTAGATGTTAAATAGAGTAGAGAACCAATCATACCTTGATATTTCTTGGTATCTACACTTTTACCTTTCTTATCCTCATCTAGTGAGACTAATGTACCCATCGGTGTTTTTGCTGGTTTGGAATTCTCCATTCCATATTTCTTTATGAGTTCTTTAGTGTACTTTGATTAGCATATAAATGTTCCCTTCTTGCCTTGCTTTATTTGAAAACCAAGGAAGAAATTCAGCTCGGCCATCATAGACATTTCAAATTCAGTACTCATTTCTTTGGAGAATTCCTTACACAACATATCGTTAGTAGAACCAAATATAATATCATCAACATATATTTGAACGAGTAATATATGGTTCTTTTCATGCTTTATAAACACTATTGTGTCAACTTTTCCATGAATAAAACCCTTTTTCAGTTAGAATGTACTTAACCTTTCATACCATGCTCTCAGTACCTATTTTAGTCTATATAAAGCTTTAGTTAGCTTGTAGACATGGTCAGGATGATGACAATCTTCAAATCCTGGTGGTTGCTTTATATAGACTTCTTCATTGATATAGCCATTAAGGAATACACTTTTCACATCTATTTTATAGAGTTTCAAGTCTTTGTAGCAGGCAAATGCACATAGCATTTTGATTGCTTCCAACCTTGCAACAGGAGCAAATGTTTCATCATAATCTATTCCTTCTTGCTGGTTGTATCCTTAAGCAACTAATCTGGCTTTATTTCTGACAACTTTTCCTGATTCATCCAGTTTGCATCTAATCACTGAATGATTTTTAGGTTTTGGAACGAGCTTCCAGACATTGTTTCTTTTGAACTGATCTAATTCTTCTTACATAGCCATCATCTAGCTTTCTTCTGTTTCAGCTTCACTGAAGTTCTTTGGCTCTAATTTAGAGACAAATGCCATATTTGCAAATTATTCTTTCAGTTGTCTCCTGGTCATCACCCTATCAGAAGGATTATCAAGAATGTTCTCCTTGGAGTAATGTCTGTGATATTTAAATTCTTTTGGTAGATCATCATGTTGATTTTCTTGAGTTTGCAATTCCTACATGTTATGCTTATTTTGATCACCAGAGTTGTTTTCCTTTTGCCGATCATTTTCATTACTTTCTATGTTTTCAACCTGCGAGTCAAAAATCTCAAGAGTATCTTTAGCTTCTTTATCTGGGAGAGAGTTAGTTTCTTCAAACATTACATGCATGGACTCATCAATAGTGAGAGTTCTTTTGTTGAAGACTCTGAATGCTTTGCTATGCAATAAATACCCCAAGAATATACCTTCATCTGACTTAGAGTCAAATTTATTGAGATATTCCTTCTTGTTGAAAATAAAACATTTACAACCAAATGGATGGAAATAACCAATATTAGGTTTTCTACCATTCCATCATATGGTGTTTTCTTTAAAATGGGTCTAATTAAAGCTTGATTTAAAATATAGCAAGCAGTGTTCATAGCTTTTGCCCAAAATTATTTTGGTAAATTATTTTCATTAAGCATGGTTCTTGTCATTTCTTCTAAAGTCCTATTTTTCCTTTCAACAACACCATTTTGTTGAGGAGTTCTAAGAGCAAAGAAGTTGTGTGATATTCCATGCTCTGAGTAAAACCTTTCAAAAAGACTATTTTCAAATTCTTTTCCATGATCACTTCTAATAGATGTTATAGAAGTGGTTTTCAAATTTTGAAGCTTTTTACACAAGGTAGAAAATTGCTAAAAAGCTTCATCTTTTTGACTCAAAAATAATGTCCATGTAAAATGTGAATAATCATCTACAATAACTAATGCATATCTCATGCCTCCTAAGCTTGTTGGTTGAATAGGACCAAGCAAGTCTAAATGCAGTAGTTGTAAGGGTCTAGTGGTAGAAACAACTCCTTTGGTATTAAAAGAACTCCTGGATTGTTTTCCTCTTTGACTTGCATCACATATATGAGTTTTATCAAACTTGATTTTGGGTAAAACTTTAACAAGATCCTTTTTTGAAAGTTTTGATATTGGATGCATGCTAGCATGACCTAGTCTACGATGCCATAACCAACTCTCCTCTTCTTGTGAAATTAAACAATCATCATTAGTAAGAGTACTTAAATTTAAAAGATAAATATTTCCAATTCCAAGAACTTCAAGTAAAGTCTACCACTATTGGCTTCCACAATTTCACATTTCTTAAAATCAAAGATTTTGTCATAGAGTTGACTCACACTTAGAAGATTGAATTTTAATCCATCAACTAGAGATACTTCATCGATGCATGGATTATTTCCAATCTTTCCTTTCGATGACCCGTCCTGCTAGATTATCTCCAAATATTATGGCTCCTCCCTTAACTTGTTTCACGGAAGTAAAATATCTTCCATCACCAGTCATATGTCTAAAGCACTTGCTATCAATATACCACTTTGAAATTCCAAGAGTGTTCTTTAGACATACTTGCAAAACAAATCAAGTAGATTTAGGTACCCAAATACTGTTGGGTCCTTTTGGGTTAGAGACATATTTTTCTTTGGGAACCCAGATTGTTTTCCCTTTGTATTTTCTTTTCCAAAAAATGTAATCACTAATTACATGTCCCTTATGATTATAGTAGTGACATGTAATATCCTTCTTTTTCTTGAACTGATGTGATTGATTATGTTTTAAAAGATAAATTTTGTGATCAGAAACATAGTTAAGTTTATATAAGCTTTTAGGGTTGTAACTATGTTTTTTATTAGACCTATAAGTATAAGATTTTTGGGAGTATGTAGGTCTATGTGGGTTTTTGTAAGTAACCTTCTGATGTGAAAAGGGTTTCTGGTTTGGTTTAGAAGATTACACTTCTTTTGGCTTGGAGAAATGTGTATGCTGAGCATAAATAACTTTCTGGCTTGGCTTGTGACTGTACTATGCTTTTGATATGTAGGTTCAGGGGGATTTAGTTTGCATAGTAGAAGTGGAGAAAGAACAAAATATAATTGGTTTTTGGGGATTTTGTGGGGATATCCTATCAGTATAACCAATTCTTGTTTTATCATTTGGATTTCTTTGGGAATCCAAAATCACATTTAGCATATTTTCACCGTTAGTGAACTTGCTAATTGTAGAATCTAACTTTTCACATTTATTATCAAGATGAGATATTTTATTGATAAGTTCAAGATTGCAGTTTTCCAGAAAACTCACTTTGCTCTGTAATTCAAGCTTCTCGGACTCTTTTTCTAAAAGCTTATTTTCGTATTCTTTACACTTAGAAATTATATTAAGCTTATCATCATGCATCTTAAAAAAATTCTAATATAAGATCATTATGAGATAAAGTCTGTAGAATTACCTCATCTTCCTTATTTTGACCTTGATGTGACGATCTTTCTGAATTATCATTTGCCATGAAGCATATTTAGGCCTTTTCTTGCTTCTGGTCATCATCATCGTCGGAGCTGGATTCATCACTGTCGCTCCATATTGCCATCATAGCTTTCTTGTCCTTTTTCTTAAACTTATTTTTAAGCCTTGGACAATCAGCTCTGAAATGACCAAGTTTATTACATTCAAAACATGTAATTTCCTATTTTGAATCTTTCTTTGATTTATCAACCTTGTGGTTGTTGAATTGCCTCATGTAAGATGTTTTGCCTTTGTTTTTGCTTTTTAGGAATTTTCTAAATTTTCTTACCAACAGAGCTTCATCGTCATCTTCTTTGTCATCACTATCTGAATCGGATGTGGATTCTTCAGAAGTTGAGTTGGCAACTTTTAGTGCTATAGGCTTTTTCTTGTCAATAGGTTCATGATCAGTAGTAGACTTAACCTTCATCCCATATATGAGTAATGAACCAATAAATTCATCATATGAGTATGAACTTAAATCTTTTCATTCTTCAATAGCTGTGAGCTTTGCATCCCACGACGTTGGCATTGTTCTGATTAGTTTTCTAATCAGTTCCTCATCTGTGAAGTTCTTGCCAAGATTCTTTAATTTGTTCACAATGAGAGTGAACCTTGTGTTGATTTTTGCAATTGATTCTTTTGCGTCTACTTTGAACAACTTATATTCTGTGATGTAAAGATTGATCTTTCCATCTTTGACTTATTTGGTTCCTTCATGAGTTGTTTCTAGCTTGTCCCCTATTTGCTTTGCTGTCATGCAACCTGAAACATGATTAAACTCATTAATATCTAAGGCACATTGTAATAAATTAATAGATTTAGAGTTTAAAGCCTCTTTGTTTCAATCAGCACTTTCAAATTCACTTTCTTCTTTAGAGACAAACTCTCCATCAACAATTTTTGTTAGAATACTAGGTCCTTCCTTGACAATTCTCCAGACCTGAATATTTGTTGACTACAAAAATATTCCCATTCGGTTTTTCCAAAAACTATAATTTTCTCCATTAAATAGTGGAGGCTTGTTGATGGAACATCCTTTAGATTTAAAAACATTTTGACTCCTGGAGGTGCTAGCCATATTGAGATCTTTCTAAGAATTTTACTTCTTTTGATTAGAGTCAGGCTCTGATACCGATTGACGGTCCCAAAATGGCTAGCTACAGTACTAGAGGGGGGTGAATAGTACTATAGGGCGATTAAAAATTTTTACACACTTTCTTTTGAAAAATTCTTTTTGAAGAAACACAAGTTTTATAAAAATGCGGAATTGATTAAAATAATAAAACTTGTAAATATGAAATGCTTTTGTAAAACTGGCTTCAAGTAATAAAGCAATTAATTTAAATTGCAAGAATTTAAATAGCATAAAATATAAAGAGAGTAGGGATAGAAAAATGTAGATGCTGAATTTTATCCTGGTTCAACCCAACCGATCTACGTCCAGTCTCCAAGCCAACCGCTTCATATTTTCACTAACGTTTCCTTTACGGGCAGGAAACAAGCCTATGTTATTTTTACGAGTTCAAGTAATAAACTCAATACTTTTATAGGCTAAGTATCAAACCTCTACCGTTACTTTTTGGAACTTAAGTAACCAAACTCAACTGATGCTTTTTCTAAACTCAAGCACCAAACTTTTACAGCCTTTGTTGATCTCACCACCAATAAAGTAAACCCCCTTTACATACTGCCTTGTGTGAATATACAATTCCCAAATATATGAATTTTTGAATGAAAACAAATGTAGCTCTTTTCTCTTTGCTCTCTTTGGGAATTTTGGAAGACTAGATATTGAATGCTTAAAATTGATAATTGGCCTTCCTTACTTCATTTCTTCATCTTCATTCCTTTTATAGTATAAGTTATCTTCATGGCCATTTGATTCACTTTATAAGACAAAGTGGCCGTTGATCTCAACTCATAAACATCATTTAGCTGCTTGAATCATTTCACAAAGGAAGATGTATGTTGATCTCAAGTCATAAGCATTATTTGGCCATTTGAATCACTCACAAAGAAAGATGTATGTTGATCTCAAGTAATAAGGAATTGTTGATTTCAAGGGACAAGCTTATGCATCCGTTGATATTAATTCTTAAAGAGATCTAAAGTCATAAGCATTTTCAACTTAAGTCACAAGATCACTTCATAAAATAGTTTGTAACTCTTAAAAATGGAAAGATGATCTTTCTCAAGTCATAAGCAAATAAAGTTGTTGATCTCATTTCATAAGATCATATTTGTGGCCATTTAACATAGGTCATTAGCTTTGTATAAAGTATGCCAAGATTTCTCAAGTAGTAAAGCATTTTCTTCAAGTCATAAAGATATTCAAGTGGCATATTGTTAAGCTTATAAGCTAAAGTGAGTGTCAAAACATTTAAGGCCGAATATATGTATATATATCTTTCATCTCATAAGCTACAATCTTTTCATTCATAAGCCAAGATCTTTCATCTCATAAGACAAGATTTTTGAATTCAATTCACAAGCTAAGATATTTAAACTTAACTCATAAGCTAAGATCTTTCAATTCAACTCATAAGATAAGATCAATAAATTCAACTCATAAGCCATATTAACTCTTAAGTTATATTATGGACTTTATGTGGCCGAGAGAATTAATCTTTGACTCATAAGGCCTTTTAGCACTTTTAGGAATTATGAAGCCATAAAGTACTTTTGTGAGTTATAAAACCATTTTATTTTATAAGGTGTAATTCTCAACTCATAAAGTTCTTGAATGTCAACTTTGTGATCATCAAAACCGAAGTCAACATATTTAATTAAAATTTGGATTCCTCCCGCATTTTAAAGAAAAGAAGCAGTAGTGCTTGCATCTCAAGCCACGCCTTGGCCCACAGAAAAATTTCAACTTAAATAAACAACAAATTAAAAAAAATTACTAAAATAAACAACAAATTAAATTAAATTTGGGTTGCCTCTTAGAAAACGCTAAGATTGTAGTCAATTAGCTCGAGTTAAACTTCCCTTTTATGTAAAAGATTGGAGTCATATGTCCAAACACTTTGAGAAAATTCCTATGGATGCACATTGAAGGCTCTCATTGATGCCAAGCAGACAATTTCCATGCCAAAAATTTGTGTTCCTTTTTGAAAGTTCTCGATATTTCTCCCTTTATGATACTCTTGGTAGCTTATATCCATCATAAAATAATTGAACATGAGGCATCTCAAACTTCATATTTGTAATCTCCACAATAAAAATTTCAATTTTGGCTTGTTCATCAATATTCGCCAACGTACTTTCTTATTGTCTTAAAACTACCTATGATTTTTTCTCAACAATTTTTCCATGAAGAGTTTCAACTGAGATAGATACTACAACTTTTTCATTTAAATCGGCCTCTTTAATTGATGTTCCTGCAGCCATATCAAACTATTAGACTTAATGGCTTAAATAACATTTTTGTTCAACTATACAAACTATTAAATTAAACATCTTTTGAAGAGAGGAAGTCCATCTTTAGTTCCTCCATCGATGGTTCAAAAGGGTCATTTTCAAAGTCACATCAATGTGTTCGCCATGAATAACCAGTGATCACCATCACGTCACAAAACAAAATAAACACATGGAAAAAGTCAAATTCATACAAAAACAAGCCAAGATTAACAAAAACCATTTAATTTAGTATTGCGTAAAAATAGTCCCCAGTAAATGGCGGCAAAAACTTGATGCATATAAAATAATACACACAAAATAGCTAGTTCACTCTATCAACCAAATAATAACGAGTAAGAAAAATGTCAATCCCATGAGGACTACATATGCAACAACTAAACACAATAAGATTAGTTGTTAATTAGGGAAAGTAAAACAAAATATAAATTAATATTGTTTTATTCTTTTCCTAAGTGAAATAGGAAAAGATGTCAAAATAAGATAAGGCTAAAACATTAAGTCTCCTAACTCGAATTAAATCCTAAGTTCAGATTTAGGTTACCCACGAGCGTGGGATAGTACTAGTTGATTTTTGTACTCCAATTAAATCATACTCTTTCTGATACCATCTAGTGTTTTGAGAGAAGAAGTTGAATTATCTATTGTTACAAGTAACACATGATGTTAATATGGTTGTTATATAGCTCCAGCTAACTGACCATAGAAATTAATTTTTCAGATTAAATTTATTCAAAATGCATTATTTGGGTGAAAATTAAGCATTAGAAGTAGATTAAAAATTTTGAAAAAGTTTACGTAAATTAAAAAAAAAACCTTGTGGTTTCACTTTTTTGCAAATAAAGGACTGTGGTTTTTTTTTTTTTTTTTTAAAGAAGGATTGCGTTTTAAAATGTTAACAAAAAAAGGACAACTAACATTTTTCCGTTAAAAATGATGATATAACAAAATGTATTTTTTATTATTTAAAATACCAATAATTTATGCATATTATTTAAAAATTTTACATCAAGATTTGAATATTTTTCGAAGGTTTTTCAATTTGTTATGATTTTTTTAAATTTATTATCATTATTTAATTTTGAAAAGTATTTGCCCTTTTCAAAAAATTTCAAAATTTATCATTAATGTCTTTTGTATTTTTATTAACCAACTTGAAAATTTTGAGTTCAAAATGAACAAAAAAACCTTATGTAATGTCATGGTTTAATTTTAGTTATCCTTTTTTTGTTAACATTTTAAAATACAATCCTCCTTTTTTAACCAAAAAAAAAAAATCATAGTCCTTTATTTGTTAAAAAAGTAAAACCACAGGTTTTTTTTTTTTTTTAATTTGCCCAAAAGTTTATATAGTTTTTGTTTAAAACACTAAGAAATCTGGAAAGTAAAGGTAATTATAATATCTCTTTATTAACTTTTTTTTTAAACTGACATGTTAAAGGAAAGCAAACTCAAGCTTCAAATTTTACAAGGGGAGAGATGCAACTTTTAAAGGGTTTTACATTTTATGACATCTTTAGGCGTTGTCTCTAATTTAGCAAATTAAATGAAGTGATTAAGTCGGATTCATAGACAACCATTAGAAATTGAATTATTTTATCTATTCGATAGTTTCCTCAGTAAATTTTTTATTCACTTATTGATTTAAAGGTAAACATTTTAGTGGTCAATAGTTCATGATTTATATACGATAAATAAAAAAATATCTTCGTTGTTCACCCATAATGATGAACCTTGATTTAGGATAGATGAAAAATATTTTCATTTTTTTTTAGCGCATACTTGACATTTTTAAGTTTTCAATTTTTTAATCATGTAACTGTAACAGTTTCTTCTTAAAAAAAAAAAAAAAAAAAAAAAACCCTATAATAGTTTCTTTGCATTTATGCAATAGTTACTGATTAGCCTACTTGGTAGACATGTGAAAAATAATACCCCTTTAACCCCTAAATTTTTTTCTCTTAAAAAAACATGCGAAAGCGGATAGTTTATGAAGGACGTCAAATTACGTGCTTTGGGGAAAATATTGATTTGAGTTTAACAAACTTAAGTGGTACGTAGTTTAGTTTGTAACATTTTCAATTTTGAAAGATCACACATGTCAGTATCATATAATGTCGAATTTTTTTTCTTTTTCTTGGTAAACTAAAACATGATTTATGCGAATATAATTGTGTAGAATTATGCTAAAAACTGTTATATCGTTTTAAAACATGTACATGACTAGTTTTTCTAATTAGTTTTCGAAATTCAACCAGTAATTTTAATAACTTGAACAGTTGCTTAGAAACTCTTAATTAATGGTTATGACAATTGCATGGTCACCCATTTTAATTTCTCTCCTCCCTCCGATTAAATTGTTCCTTATTTGGTGTTATTTGACTTCTACACTTATCAGTTCTGATAAATAGAGTTCGTAATTTCTTTCTTCTCTTCAAATTTCTCAATGCTATAGTGGCTGGACCGTCTATTCGTATTCCCAGCACTTTTCCTCTTTCATCTTTTAAAATCATTAATTACCGATTCTATTGAAACGCTGATCAACCTTTAAAGCCTTTTATTTATGAATAGAATTCCTCAAGAATTTTCCTGCTTCAAACAGATTTCATAGATGTTTTCCGGAAGAAAAATTTCTATGAGAAATGAAATTCATAATGTTATGATTATAGATAAATTAACAATCAATCAAGTTCGATGAAATAACGAGCATTGAATCCACTGAGGGTATACTTTTGGATTGTTATGTGGTATTTAACTAACAAAGAAATTAAACTACGGCTTGTAGGTTAGATAGCAACGCAAACTGAGTGTACGGAAAGAGATTCAGATTCAAATTCTACTAAATACATCTGCAAGGGAATGAGGAGCCTTAACTGCGATTAAACCTCAAACACGATTATATAAATGAAGATACATGTCATTTATACCAAAACCAAAACATTAACAAACAAATTTTGAACCCCAAACAGGAAATAGTATAGAAAATAAAAACAAAACAGAAAAATATATATAAACCAAAGAAAGGAAGAAGTACAAAAATAAACCCTGTGGTTGTAACTATTAGCAAAATGGTACTTGTGGTTTAAATTTTATAAAACGAGACATGTGATTTCATAATGCTAACAAAAGTAATCTATTATTCAATACATTCCCTAAAAACTCACTTATCCTCCTAATTTTTACCTGAAATTTCACATGTTGGTTGATTAAGACATAATAAACCTTAGTGACAAAGTTCATAAATTTTTGGAAAATGCATGCAACTTTTTTTAATTAACAATGAGAAATAGAGAAAAAAATTACACAAAATAGAAAAAGTTCCAAAAAGTTTTAAAACTTTGTAACGTATTGTTAAATAATATGTATAAAATATTGAGATAATAAATAGTAAAAAAATTAAGTTTCGTATAGAAATCATGTTAAAGGTGTAAACTTTATGTTTTTAACTTAATCTCCGTGCAAAACTCAATATTTCTATTATTTAGCATCTTAATAATTGAAACACATTATTAAATAAATCTCCATCAAATTTTAAAAATTTCAAAATTTTCTAGCCATTTTTTAATTTTTTATGTATTTTTTATTTTTTTACATTATTAATTACTAAAAATATAAGCACTTCACGAAAAATTCCAATTTTCAACACAATGGTCCATTGTATTTTAATTAACCAACATATAAAATTCAGATAAAAATTTGAAAGATAAGTAAGTTTTTAGAGAATGTATTTGATAATAGATTACTTTTATTAACATTGTAAAATAACATGTCCTATTTTGTAAAAATTTAAATTACAAGTATCATTTTGAAATTAACTAAAATCACAGAGTTTATTTTTGTACTTATACCAAAAAAAATTTACAAAAAAAGACCAAACAAGAAACTCACATATGACATACCTGTGTATTGCGCGGGCTTTCTACTGGTAACATATAAAAATCTGAGGGTTTCAGAGGAGATCATCAGAAGGTGAAGGTGATATTGGTGGAGGAGCAGATTGGGGCAGCGAGGGTTTGAGAAAATTTAGGTTTTGAAAAGTAAAGAATTTGTTGAAGAACGAATAAAAGATAATCAGAGAGTAAATGACATCATTGCCCTTTGTTTATTTTTTATTTATTTTTGTGATATAGGGTTAAAACGTCTTTGTCATTTTCAAACAATTTATATCTTCATCTTTTGCATTTTAATCAAGTCAAGACTTTATAAATTTTAAAAGTTGTTTCATCTCGGTATCGTTTATATTTTGATCAAGGATAATTACAATATGGTTTTAGCTATTTGCTAAGTAATATTTATAGTTTAAAACATTGCAATATGACATATATGGTTTTACAATATTAAAAAAAGTAGTTTATTGTTTAATACTCTAAAAGCTTTTCCAACCTCCAACTTTTTACTTGAAATATTTCATGTTGGTTAATAAATATACAATGAACTTTTGTGACAAAGCTCATAAATTTACACAAGTCCATGTATTTTTTTTTTTAATTAATATGTGAAAAAATAAAAAAGAATAAAAAAAACTACAAAAATTGTCAAAAAATGTTCAAACCTTTGTGACAAATTCTTAAACAATGTAGGTAAACTATTAAGATGCTAAATAGTATAAAATTTAAGTTTTACACGAGGATCAAATAACGGTGTAAATTTTATATTTTTAACCAAATCTATTTACAAAATTTGATATTTTATACTATTTAGCATCCCTATAATTTATACAGATTATTTAATAACATTCCACTAAGATTTGAATATATTTTCAGCTATTTTTCTATATTTTTGTATTTTTTTTTTCCATTTTTTTTGGCATTATTCATTAATAAAAAAATATAAGGGCTTCTTGAAAAAAATTTCAAGATTTGATACTAAAGTCCAATGTATTTTAAAATTTTAATCAACAAACGTGCAAAATTTCAGATAAAAATTTAAAGACTAAGAGAGTTTTTAGTAGAATGTATTAAATGATAGACTACTTTTGTTAACATTGTAAAACCACATGTTTCATTTTATAATGTTTTAAACTACAGATACCAGTTCACAAATAGCCAAAACTAGTGGATTTATTTTTGTAATCATCCCCAATTATTTAACCTAATTAATTAAGATTTTAATTTTATTTTACTTTTCGCTATTCTAATTATAATAACTCTCTTTAACAAATTTGTACTATTTTATTGCTTAAAATAACCTTCCTCAAGGCAGAAGAAGCTAGATATATGCATATTGGTTTTTCTGTTTAATGTGTGTGATTTTCACTATGAATCATTTTTACTCATTGAAGCTGGTACTGTCAAGACTTTAAAAAGGTGTAGAACAAAACAAAAAGAATTGCGTTCCAATACTTATTATTTTATTATTCTGAATTAATTAGTTCTTATTTTGTTAAGGATAAACTCTTGAAAAAATTCATGTAAATTCAATTTGTAATCATTTAATAAAACATATTTAATACAAAACAACTTTAAGATTTATGGTAACCATTATTTGTTTAAACAATTGTATGAAAAATTCAGTTTTCCAAATTAAAAATTCAAATTTCAAGTCAATATTCTTCATACATAAATTTCCACGATAATTTAATATTTTATTTGAGTAACCAATACATATTTCATATTTCATATTCCCGTGCACCGCATGACTAGTAATTATTTAAAAAAAAAAAAAAAAAAAAACATACTTCCGCATATTTTATTCAATTCATGGGTGAAAAGTGTCAAAAATAATTATTAAAATAATCTTGAGACTTATTTATCAGATTAAACTTTTGGATCAAATAGTTTCATGATATGGTATTAGAGCCGCTTAGATCTAATGATGGAGGGTTCAAATTCTGACAGTTTCATTTTTTAATTAAATTGCACAATATGGTAGGGTGAGTTGTGTTGGACACGCTTCAAACCCAATAAACATTTCCTTACGGAAGAGTATCAAAGATAATTATGAAAATGATCTTGGACTTTACCTATCAGCTTAAGTAAATTCTTCATGTAGATGTTGGTCCATGGTCATCTTTACACTTAGTCTTTCTTTGCTAACTTGAAAATTTTAACAATGCCTCCTGTCTCTATTGTGACCTTATGGAAACTCACCATCACGCTTTATCATATAGCTTACTTATTTGGAAGTCTTCATTTAATTTGATAGGGATTGAAATTGTGGATGTTACATAGTCGAGAAATTTAGAAAAGAAGAAATATGATGGCTTTGATTCTAGTTCTTCTCCAGAGGATACCCTTTACAAGGCTACGTATTTACAGATAGAATTTAGGTTTTGTGAAAACTCTCCTTAATTGTGGGGAGGGAATAACTTGTATATATATAGGTGCTTTACAAAGGGAAATTACAATAAGAGTCCTATACAAATTATAATTTGACAATTATATACAATATAATATACTACACTCTATTACTCCACCGCAAGTTGAGCTGGGTTAGAAACCACAGCCAACTTGTCTCTCAAAACTTGAAACCGGCGTCGGGGAAGAGACTTGGTGAGGATGTCCGCAATTTGATCATCTGTGGAGATATACCGAACTAACAGCTGCTTGGAGGCCACCCTTTCACGAACAAAATGGAAATCAAGTTCCAAATGCTTAGTGCGGTTGTGAAAAATTGGATTTGCCGTGAGGTATGTAGCACTAAGATTATCACACCATAGGGTAGGTGCTTGAACAAGAGGGAATCCAATCTCCACAAGAAGCATACCTAACCATGACAACTCAGACGTAGTGGTGGCCAAGGCACGGTACTCGGCCTCCGTCGAGGAGCGGGAAACGGTACGTTGCTTACGTGATGCCCAAGAAATCAAGTTTGTACCGTGATAAACACCAAAGCCAGAAGTCGACCGCCTATCATCAACATCTCTTGCCCAATCAGAATCAGAAAAAGCATTAAGGTGAATCTGCGGTTGAGGTTGAAACGGTAACCCATAAGAAGCCGTGGCCTTAATATACCGGAGAATCCGCTTCAGAGCTTGCCAGTGAGACTGAGTAGGAGCATGCATGTACTGGGCAACTTTGTGGACAGCAAAAGCAATATCAGGACGAGTGATGGTTAAATATTGCAAACTGCCAACTAGACTCCTGTATGCCGTAACATCAGGTGAAGGAGTACCAGAAGCCTGAAGTCGATCGGTTGAACTAGCAGGAGTGTCAACTGGTTTGGAAGCGAGCATGTTGGCCTTAGATAACACATCCAGAGCATATTTTTGTTGGACCAAGAATAGAGAGCCAGCATGCCAAGTCATCTCAATCCCCAAAAAGTATTTAGCAAACCCTAAATTCTTGATAGCAAACTGTGACTGAAGATAAGAGATCAAAGAAGCCAACTGACTCGGATCATTGCCCAAAACCAGGAGATCATCAACATATATCAAACAGAACAAAACATAGGAACCCTTCCGCAGAAAATACAAAGAGACATCAGCCCGAGAGCAAGTGAAACCATAGGCCGTAAGTGCATGTGTAAGTCGTCTGTGCCACATCCTGGGCGATTGCTTGAGCCCATATAAAGATTTACGAAGTCGACAAACACGAGTAGGAAAAGACTTATCTGTGAAACCAGGAGGCTGAGTCATAAACACAGGTTCATCTAGATCCCCATGTAAAAAGGCATTCGAGACATCCAAATGAGTGATGGACCATGAAAACGACACAGCAAGAGAGAGAAGTAGCCGAATAGTGGTTAGCTTCACTACTGGGCTAAAAGTGTCATGAAAATCCATACCCGGGCGCTGATGAAACCCCTTGGCAACTAAGCAAGCCTTATACCTTTCAATAGAGCCATCCGCTTTGAGTTTGGTCTTGAACACCCATTTACAACCAATAACATTGTGAGCATTAGAAGCCGGAACCAATTCCCAAGTCCCATTTGAAACCAAGGCAGAAAATTCCTCAGCCATTGCTTGGCGCCAATGCGCACTTTTAGACGCCTCCGTGAAGGATGTGGGGTCAGCTGGTAAGACAGAGGCATTAAACATCTTTGGAGGAGGAGGCAATTTCCCTGTTTGTTGCCGAGTAACCATTCGGTGAATCGGAGGTGACACCGGAGCCTCAGGAGTGGGGCAAAGTGCAGCAGAGGAGGTGGGAGCATTATTCGCAGCCCCCCTTAAGTCAACAATGAAGGGAATGCCGGGTGAATTATCTTGGGGAGGAGAGGGTGGGTGAGGAGGGTCTCGGGTTGGAGAAGGTAAGGGAGAGGGGTCATGGGGTGGTGCGTTGGTTGGTGGTTGGGTGTCTGGTAGGTGACGGGTGGCGGAAGTGGGGGCTAATCGGGGTGGAGATGAGGGTTCGGTAGGGGCTGTAGGTGTGTGGTGAGGACGAGAAGAGGTGGCTAGAATAATTTGGTAGGACGGTAGGCACGTGTTGGAGGGAGGCGGATCATGGAGAACAGAGCTGCACAAGTCCGAAAATGGGAACACCTGCTCATCAAAAATAACATGACGTGAGAAGAAAAATTTGTTGGAGACAGGATCAAAACAGCGATAGCCTTTATGAATTTTACTGTAGCCTAAAAAGACGCATTTACGAGAACGACAATGAAGCTTATTTGAGGAATACGGACGCAGCCATGGATAGCATAGACAACCAAACACACGAAGCATAGAATAATCAGGATGATGACAAAATAAAGTGTAATACGGAGAAAACATATTTAGCACATGTGATGGCATACGATTTATTAAATACACAGCTGTATCAAAGGCATATGTCCAAAAATTCATAGGCAATTTAGCACCATTTAACAAAGAGAGACCCGTTTCGACAACATGACGGTGTTTCCGCTCCGCTGCCCCATTTTGTTCAGGGGTATACGGGCAGGACATACGATGTTGGATACCATGCTCAGCTAAGTATGATTTCATAGCAACAAATTCACCCCCGCCATCAGATTGAAAAATTTTGATGGGGCGACCAAAAAACTTTTCAACAACAGAACGAAATTTAACAAACGTACTGAGCACTTCAGATTTATACCGCAGAAAATAAATCCAACAATACTTACTAAAATGATCATAGAATAGAACATAATAAAGAAAACCATCATCAGATTCAATCGGGGCTGGACCCCATAAATCAGAACAAATTAAATCCAACGGTCCATCAACAACAGTATCAGAAACAGGAAATGGTAATTTATGACTCTTACTGACCGCACAACTAGAACAAATATTGCGATCACGACTAGACAAAAAATTAATATTATTAGTTCGAAGAATATGACGAGTGATAGGAGCAGCAGGGTGTCCAAGACGCGCGTGCCAGGTGGCCAAAGAAGTGAGGTGCGACCGAACCAGGGATGGAGCACCGGGAGAGACAGCATATAGACCATTTTTATTCTGGCCTCGAAGTATCACCTGTTTGGAATTCAGGTCCTTCACAACAAAAAAAGAATCAAAAAACTCAACAGAAACATCATTAGCACGGGTTAGAGCACTAATAGAAATTAAATTGGACTTGGACTCAAGAACATGTAAAACTTGAGATAATTTTAAAGGAGTAACTGAAGTGGACAACAAAGAAGACCCAACATGAGCAATAGGGAGACGGGAACCGTTACCTAAATGAACTTCTTCGGGCCCAGAGTATTCGGAATGCAGGTTAAGTTGTCCCAAATCCGAAGTAAGGTGGTGTGTAGCTCCGCTATCCATGATCCATTGTGGCTCTGTTTGTTTAATGGTAGTGTGGTTGGAAGTGGGCGGGTTGCTGTTCCGGGATGAGTTAAATTTTGGAGAGGGGCATTGGCATGCATAATGACCCATTCCTCTGCAATTATGACAAGTAACGGTTGCCACATCTACTGGAGCAAATTGAGATTGCTGTCCCTGCTGTGGGCGTGTAAAATTGGGCCCATAAAATTGATTTTGCCCAAAAAATTGCTGCTGTTGATGTCCAGAAAACGGCTGCTGCTGATGCCGTCGAAAACCTTGGCCGTTTTGGCCATTCTGTCCCTGCTGGTGGCGTCCACGGCCCCTGCCTCTGCCACCTGAACCGCCAGTACTAGGCTGTCTTGCCGTAAAATGGGCTGCCGGAGTATTCAACTCTTCCGTCAGCATTTTTTCTTTCTTTAAATGACGTTCCTCCGTCAACAAAAGTCCAAACAAATCATCAAATGCAATTGAACGTGAACCAAAAGTTCGACACACATCTCTAAACGGTCCTCTAAGACCATCCAACACGGCATCTACCAAATCCTCCTCAGACACAACATATTGTAAAGCCGCTAAGCGATCCACAATTAACTTAGCGCGGTGCATATATTCTGAAATTGACTCTGTTTTTGATTTAACCAATGAATGTAACTGTTGCTTCAAATCTCTAACTTGCGCCCTAGACCCCGACGCATATGCATTCTCCAATTTTAACCAGGCTTCACGAGCCGTTTTAACACCAATAATTTGTGGAAGAATTGAAGGAGAGAGAGAATTAAGGATCCAACTTAATACCTGTTGATCTTTCTGAAACCAAAGTTGAAAAACGGGATTGATATCATTGTTGGCGAGCCTCTCTGCTGGAGTGGCTGCCGTCCCATCGACATGGTTGATCAAGCCACACCCCGCGAGCATTGGCATGATGAGGGTTCTCCATAAAACATAATTATTCGGGTCCAATTTTAACGGCAACTGATGGGAGAAAATGGGAGTTGCGGCGGCACCTAAGGAAGAGCCGGTGGAGTCAGCTACGGTGGAGCTGTGGGCTGAAGTGGTGGAGGCCATGACTGCTGAAAGAGGAAGAGAAGAAGAGAGAAGGTAGGGGCGGCTAGGGTTTGGGCGGTTAAGCCAAGTCAAGCTCTGATACCAAGATAGAATTTAGGTTTTGTGAAAACTCTCCTTAATTGTGGGGAGGGAATAACTTGTATATATATAGGTGCTTTACAAAGGGAAATTACAAGAAGAGTCCTATACAAATTATAATTTGACAATTATATACAATATAATATACTACACTCTATTATTTACTTGGCAATATTGTTCTTTGTTAGATGTAAACACCGTTTTTTTTTTTTTTTTTTTTCTTATTATGCTTCAAATGTCATCGTGAACACTTCATTGTTTTTCATGTAATTTTTCTAAACCTTTCCTTTTTAGATCTTCTTAATATAATTCAAATTTATGAAAAACATCATATATACATTCCATATAAAGAGAAAAAACACCATGTTATCTGTAATGATTAGATGTAGATGAAATTATGTGCAGGGCGGAGCCGCACCATATATAATGGACTGGGCTCACACAGAAAAAATATGTTGTGAATTCCTTTTTATAATATCTTGAATTTTTAAGGACTTAATGAATATTAAAATTTTCCCTTTCAAGCTTTTTCATTGTTTGGCCGTGACGAAAAAGAAAAGGTTTAGCTCAGTGTGTGGGAGTTCAATTGATCAAGTCGTAAATGTCAAATTAAAATATTTGCAAAAATAAAAAAACTTTATATACCAGATGATGATTGTTCCCTGGAATAAAATGAGATTTTTATGGAATAAGATATAAATCGAATAAAATCTCATCAGTAAAAAACAAGTGCACAAACCAAATCTCCAATAATTTTCAGCAAGAAAACATGAAGAAATGATTATTTACAGTCTAAGGAGGCATCATCAATCTTCAAGATTTTGTTCAGATTCTTTTTTCATTTTAGCCTAAGCAATTGTATATATTTATATACACTAAACCCTAGAATGCTTGAAGATTCCACAATCTAACATATCACATGATCCATACATCAAACCAATAAAATCATTCCACATAATTTATTTGAGGGTCTAGAGTCTATAGATAATCCTTTAGAATTTGTATTAGAGTCTAGAATTATATTTAAATAATCAACTATTAAATAATTAATTAATTACATATTGTTATTTTTCCATTGCTTAAGGTGAGTTGTCACAATCTTAGCGTATGAGATATTTCCGGTAAAATCAGACCATATCTATTGAACAATACCACACATGCATATACATTCCCCTTTGGAAATCATTTATTTTACATTCTACAATATTTTTTTTCATATTTTTTTCCCCTTTTCTGGCATTATTATGAGGAGGCAAATGCAGATCTTGACTTTAAAAAAAAAAAAAATAGATAGTTCAATATTGCATTAATAATACTTGTTATCTAATGCCCTTCTTCTTTTGGATCGATCACCAGAATTAGAACGTTCAATCAAAGATTTGAGAGCAGTTTGAAGGAAATGAACCGACTCAATAGTATGATCTTTCTCTGCAGCAACAATCAGAACATTCTTCATTCTGCCTCCCAGTGTTACCATTTCTGCCTTTAGAGTCTTCAAATGGAGTGATTTTAATATCTCAATTATCTCAGGCAACAGATCCGTACGATCTTCGCAGCATAAAGAAGCCGTAAATATCAACTGTCCTTCGTTTGAATATTCACCGGGGAATACATTTATCTCATCGGTCTTCGACGGGAATGATTCCAGGCCCGGAATTTGTTCTGTCTGTTCCTTCAATTCTCTCACTCTTTGAACTACTTTTGCTAATAGCGAAGCTTTGTCCGTCTGCCAAAAATTGATTAATGTGAAACTGTTAATAAAATTTCAGCACAAGCAAAGTGAGTTTAAAGTTACACGAGAACTTCTACATAGTGTCTCGTTCCAAACTAATTCTAGACCCCTATAATTGTGACACATCAATGTTAAAATTGCGGAACGTCAACACCGTTACTGATGTATCACAATCATAGCGGTCCAAAATTAGTGTGGACCAGGACCATAATAGGATTTTTGAAGTTACACACTAGGGATCATGTACCATTATATAATTGACACGTCAGCATAATTGATGACATGTTAATCATCGAACGATGCGGACCACCTTGATCCCGTACCACAAAAGAAATTTTGTAATTGATTTGATAATACATCAAACCCTAAAATTTTTGAATAAAAAGTAGATCAACTTTTCCCAAAATAAACCCTAGAAAAGGAAAATTTGAACGACTGGTTAAAAGAGGGAAAATTCTTTGTTGCTTTTCCTTTTTTGAAGGTAATCAGTTGAATGTTTTGAATATTAAAAAAAGTTTCTAAAGACAGATATTGATCTAATAATTCAAAATTTGGACTCTAGCTTTTGTATACACTTATACATATAGCACTAGATCCTTAAATCATTGCGTTTGGTTGAATATTCAAGGGAAAAAAGGGTTTGAAGAAAATTCAGCTAGTAATTAAAGCCTATCAAAATCCTCGTTTAATGACCATATAATTGATTAATTGAGTTAGGAAAATGTCAATTCAACAAGTATAAATCAATGTTTTTTTTTTTTTTTAAATACATCCATTAATTCTGATATAACACTCCAATAACATATATTGTTCTAGTTGATGTAAGAATAGTATTTTCGGGTATAAGAAAATATATGAAATCAAATTTTAAAACTAAATGGGTACATAGTAGGAAAATATTTTGAAATTTGAGAAAAAAAAACAAAAAGTAGTAGACTTCTAATCACCAATTTAGGAATAAATTAAAACAAAAATCATAATGACTGCAGTTACAACTCAAATAATAGCATCACAACTCAATCTCGCAATAACATCTAAAATCAAGAGAAATTATCCACATATATATTTCGAAGATAACTACAGCCTCAATAAATAGAATCATATCTCTTTAATCTCGCAATAACATCTAAAATTAAGAGAAATATCCCCAAATATATTTTAGAAGATAGTTCATCATATATCTAACATCTAATTTTTTATGCCAATCCATAGATAATTGAGAATAGATTCCGTGAGGGATAATATAGAAAAATTATAATTAAAATTTAAGCAAATGTTAGGCCAATTGAGTTCATATAATATCAGAGTCTAATTCAATTCATAATATCAGTCTCTTTTCAACTTCAATGGTTAGGTCAATTTGCAGATTAATAGGAAAGAAAATTTAACGATCCAAAGTTCAAAGCATAGCATTAATTTTCCATAATTATGTTAAAAAGAAAAAAGAAATAGAAAATTAAAAAATTAATACCTTAGAATTGCAAGGAAGAAGGTTCCTAAGTTTATCAAGATGAGAGTTAATTCTTTGTCTCCTACGCTTTTCGGCTTCCTTATGATTGTTCAAAGCAGCAAGAGCTTTATCTTGTGGTGTCATATGATCTGTAACTACTGAAGAACCCTCAACTGATGAGCTGCATATCGCCGGCGGAAAACCACAAGCACCGACGTTGAATACTCCGTTTTCGGCCAGAAACCGAAGCAAGTGAGAATTTACCGGGCTGTGCATGATTTTTGTTTGTTTTGTGAATGAAAAGGGAAAATAAGACCAAATTATATATAAGTGGAGAGATGATTGCTTGAAGAGAAAGAAAATGATAAGAAAAAGAAAATGCAGCACGCTTTGGCGGCAGTGACAGGAAAGTGTTAGGGAAGAAAAAGAGCACAGCGCAGCACAGCACGTATTTCCGACAAAACCCACTCTCTTTGTCTTCTTGAAATATGTAATTAAATTTTTACAATTGAATTCAAACCCCTTTTGTACCCTTCTTTTTCTTTTGTCAGTCTTCTTTTTGCACGCTGCTTATTTCTCTCTCAATTGTGGATGACATTTGGTCAAAATTCATTCTTCTTTTTGGGATGATCTATCATTAACTACTTTGGTTCTTTTAGTTTTACTTCTGAGTTTCAGTGATTTACTCTTTTACTAACTACTACCTTAAATTTTCTTAAAAAAAAAAAAAAAATACCTTAAGTTCGTTTTATATGCAGTTTAACTTGTTCATTGAGACTAATTAGTAATACTAAACCTCTCTTTCGGTGTAAATAAAAATAAATTTAAACAAAAAAAGAATTAAAAGTGTATAAATAATATGAAACGTCATGTAAAAAGGATAAATCGATAAAGCTAAAACGTCATATAAAACCAATTTGAGGAGTTTTTTTATTTTATATATTTCGAATTGTGGATTAAATCAAGATCAATCTATCGGTGACAAAACCAAATAAATTAAACAATCTCGTACAATGATCGAAATAACATAAACTCATCATGTTAGTGAGAGAAACAAAACTTGCCATTAGAGCAAGATGAAATACTAAAATAATAAAACTCAGAAAACCACACTCCAACCTGCATTTTACAAAGTTTCACCATTCTTTATCAGAGATCTATAGCCATAAGAACTCCAACTTACTGTATAACACCATATAGTTTAACATATATGGATAACTTTTGCTTAAAAAGGATAGATTTGGGTATCTACAATGTAAAGATCTCTATAAATCTTTGACTATAAATAGATGACGATCAACCTATTGATAGAAAATTATCAAATTTGTGCTGTATAGCAGCACATTTACAACTGAGAAAGGTTATTCTGAAGCTGAAACTAATAAAATATCATATGTGGATTATTTTAAGGAAAAAAAAAAAGCACACATCAAAAGAAGGAGAAGCAATTTAAAGAGAAGATCACTGCTGGAACATTTGTTGTTACTAAGGGACAAATATTCACGATTACCAACAGTCCGTCAGGAATTGCGAAATCCGTTGGTAAATGGGGGGCGACGAGCGTTTAACTGACGGACTGTTGGTAATCGTGAATTTTCTTACAATGGATGGAGATTAGTACAAGTATGAGGAAGAGAAGACAAAGAGGAAGTGCTAAAAAAAACTTTTTTTTTACGGCTATGGTTTTTTCTCCCTCTCTTAATGTAGGAATTATTTAGTTTTTATATATGAACCCTTTTATTTATTATTACAAATGGTACATGACACAAATTGTGTCGATGTATATGACACAATTTAACTCCTTCAAAAAATATCAACAAGTTAAATGCATGCTGACTTGAAGGGAGATTACAGCAGGGGCATGAAGCAATGGATCAATAGTTTTAATAGATGAGAGAGAAACTTTTAACTTTCTTTATTTATGAAGTTGGTTGCATGTTGAGTTGTAATGATGACAAATCTTGCCCTAAACACTCTATTTCACAATATAAAACACATTTTTCCCCAACTTTCCACACCTTTGCAATATCTTCCTAAGTTCCTTATCCTACATAGCTGCAATTCAATATGCATAACACGAGCATAGATGATGAATTCGCTAAGATTAACTGAAATATATCACTAAATCAAGAAGAAACCATGATGACAATGCCGTGAATAGAGGACTAAACAATTAAATTATAGATATCAGTATCGATGAAGATTTTGATATGGGTTTGGAATACAAAGGGGAAGACCGAGGAATTATATTCGGTAGTGATGAAGACGAAGTCATTAGGGATGGTAGTGGCCTACCCAATACCAGTGATGATGAAAAAGATGAAGTCTTTAAGTATGTTTGTGATGAAGACAAAGTCATTAAGGATGGTAGTTGTTGGATATGCCCTAGTCCCGAAACATTGGTCCTTGTATTTGTATCATACATTGATGTGAGATATATGTATTATACAATTTATGTCATTAAATAAAGACATCAATTTATTGATTACATATCATGTGCTATGTTTTAAATAGAGTATCCAATGGACATATCTATATCCATATTGTCAAGTGTGATGCACTTGGCAGTAAGACCATGGATAGGGAAAACGATATGACCATAAAGTCATCCGTAGTCTATTCCAATCATGGGAATGAATGGAACTAAATACTATCATTAGCCTGGTTGCATGGCGATGTCTTACCGGTACATGGAATGTCAACCAGGTTAATGGGTACATGCAAAGGGGCATGGTACTGGATCAATCCACTAAATGAGAAATCCACATGGTATTGGATCACAAGTGATTCTCGTCTAGTACTTGTATGGATCCTTTTACCTAACCATATGATGGTGCTGCATGTGAAGTGGCATACTTTGGTGCACGCCTAACGGGCCTACAATAGGGTGCCAAGTGTGGTACGTTCGAGTATGTCAGTGAACATGGCAGTGCTATAGATATGTAGATGGGAATGTTACTCAGTAGTCCATTGAAAAGATATCACTGGCCTCTTGATGAATGCAACTGATAAGAGTGTGGCCACACCCAAACAAGTTGGAACTTGTTTGTGAGCATCAGTTCATTCGGGATCAAGTAAATGTCCGGACATAATAGAGGATGATCAATCCATGCCTCTGTATTGGAAACCGATATCAATGACATGGTGTGAGCGGACGACTTTTTTTTAATAGAAATATAAACGCGGCGAAGCGGGCCGGGGAAAAAATTTTGATTTGGTGAAGTTTATGGAAAACGGGTTTTGTTTATCTTGAGTTAGGAAATTGTGGATTTAATTTGGAAATTTCTTTGAAGAAAACATTTTCCCGTTTTTAACTTAAAGACCTCAAAACTTAACTCCCGATATCAGTGACAGAGTCGCCACCCAGATCAGCTCATCCGGGAATTCGGGTTCAACTCCCTACCGAGGACAAACTGCTGTACCTAATCTAGAGATTTAGGGTCCAGGCAATTAACTTACTTAACCTCTAGCTTGCTTTCACCTTATCGTTCATATTACCATATTTAATTCGCTTTATTATCTTTTCTTAACCCCAATTTGTTTATTTTAATCAGCTGATGCTAAAGCAAAATGCAAAAAATAAATCGCAGAAAAATAAAGCATACATCTAAAATGGGGGCATTTCATGGCATTATCATGCAAGGCATTCCATGAATGTCGAACCTCTGTCTGTGTCTCGAGTTGCATGCGAATCTTCTGTAACATCATTTCATTTCACATGCCTCAAAAGCATCAGGACTCTGTCCGTGGGGCAGTTCCCATGTGACCATTTCACTTTATGTCATCGACCTACAAAGCGTCAAAACTCTACCCATGTATCGGCACACACGCGACAATTCATTAGGTGCCCTAAAAGCACCGAACCTCTGCCAGTGTGGCGGTCCATACGCGGTCTTCTTTGCATTATTTTTAAATAGCATGGGGTATTCTTAGAACATCCAACATCAAAAGAAAAAAAGAAAAACAAAGGAAGTCATTCTCATTACCTCACGATGTACATCTCATTCATCTATCAAACATTTAGATGCTCCACAAGCACTAAACAATCTTCATCTCATGCACTGATTTGGTATCCTTCGTGCGTGTGTCCCGGTCAATGCTAACAGGTGGTTTTATCAGGGTAGAAAGGGAAAGATTCTCGAGAATGGCTGGCTTAGTAAACTTCAATACTATAACAGATGTCCTGGATGATTATGTCGCTTCATCACTGTTTCAAAAGGCAGTCAGGGAAAAGGTAGCGACAATGCTAAAGGAGATGCTAGGAGGTGATCT
Source organism: Euphorbia tirucalli (assembly GCA_039660915.1). Taxonomy (NCBI): domain Eukaryota; kingdom Viridiplantae; phylum Streptophyta; class Magnoliopsida; order Malpighiales; family Euphorbiaceae; genus Euphorbia; species Euphorbia tirucalli. Next base: position 49,420,166 of record CM077637.1, on the reverse strand, counting down.
TGACAGGGTCAAAAAACTGACAGCAAGGTGCACTGAACTGGTGGCACATGTGATAGAGGTCGAAGGAAGAATAAAAGGGCTGACCGATGAAGTGGAACTGAAGGTGCCCTTCAAGGACAATACTAACCTTGTTATACGACACACCAGGGATCCACTCCCCAAGGGTGACGGAAAAGGCATATCTCCATGGCCTATTTCATTGAGCAAATTATTTGCCAAATGCAGAAGGGAGGGACTGCTGTAGACCATCAGGCCGTATGTAGAGCCGATGCCAAACCAAAAGAGTAACTTCTGCAGCTATCATATGGTGACAAGTCACCGAACCAACATGTGTTTTGATTTAGGAAAGGAGATCTAGAAGCTAGTCGACGAAGGAAAATTGAGGGTCCCATCTACCTCTAATAAGCGACTAGGGGCAAGCAAGGAGACCGTTAAGGAAATTCCTCAAACTTCCCAAGGACAGGAATATGATGAAGAACTACAAGATCTTGTTTGATGAGAGTGGGGCAATGACACTGAAACTGGGGCAGTGATTGGACGAGGAATGGTTGGACACTATGAGATCAATACCCTTGGAGGCTCTTTCTCGTAGGGAACTCATTTTGTTGTAAAGTCTATTGAACTCATTTTGAACGTAATGTGTCTTGTTGTTTTCTTACTTATGTGGTGATTGCATGTACATGGCATTATGCAGGAATTTGATCATCTAAAACGATGTGTCCAACACACATACTATTGAAATGCATAACATCAATCCGAGTGTTGTAGGGAATCTAAAAGTGAATCTAACTCTGATTGAACCCTTTCTTGAAAAAGTAAGTCTGCGAAATAAATAATGGGATGGCACCACTTCCGCTAAACCATTTGTCGACCTAGATCAATGATCATTACAAATCACAATCTATAATGTTGTTGGTCCTATCCTAAAGTTTCAACTTGAGCAACCCGCATAATACCTAAATTATTCTAAGCCAAAGACTATTGCTAAAATTCAGAACCAATTCCTAGAATGAAACTTCAAGCCTAGTGATGCATAACATCAATCCGAGTGTTGTAGGGAATCTAAAAGTGAATCTAACTCTGATTGAACCCTTTCTTGAAAAAGTAAGTCTGCGAAATAAATAATGGGATGGCACCACTTCCGCTAAACCATTTGTCGACCTAGATCAATGATCATTACAAATCACAATCTATAATGTTGTTGGTCCTATCCTAAAGTTTCAACTTGAGCAACCCGCATAATACCTAAATTATTCTAAGCCAAAGACTATTGCTAAAATTCAGAACCAATTCCTAGAATGAAACTTCAAGCCTAATGTTGGAAATGCCCTAGTCCCGAGGCATTGGTCCTTGTGTTTGTATAATACATTTGTACATTGATGTAAACTTTATGTATTATACAATTTGTGTCAAGGAAATAAAGGCATTAATCTATTTATTATATGTCTTGTGCTATATTTTAAATAGAGTATCCAATGGACATATCCATATCCATGTTGTCAAGTGTGAGGCACTTGCCAGTAAGACCGTGGATAGGGAAAACGATATGGCCATAAAGTTATCCGTAGTCTGCTCCAATCATGGGAATGAATGGAACTAAAGACTATCATTAGCCTGGTTGTATGGCGGTGTCTTACCGGTCATAGAACATGGAATGTCAACCAGGGTAATGGGTACATGCAAAAAGGGCATGGTACTGGATTGATCCAGTTAACGGGAATCTACATGGTATAGTATCACAAATGATTCTCGCGTAGTACTTGTATAAGTCCTTTGACCGGACCATATGATGGTGCTGCATGTGAAGTGCCACACTTTGGTGTACGCCTAACGGGCCTGTAAAAGGGTGCCAAGTATGGGTACGTTCGGGTGTGTTAGTGAACATGGCAGTGCTATGGATATGCAGAAGGGAATGTCACTCAGTGATTCACTGAGACGATATCATCGGCCTCTTGAAGAATGTTACTGATAAGTGTGCGGCCGCACCCAAACAAGATTGGATCTTGTTTGTGAGCATCAATTCATTCGGTATCAAGTCAAGGTCCAGACACAAGGAGGGTGATACTTCCATGCCTCTGTGTTGGACGCCGATATCAGCGACATGGGATTTACAAGTTCAAACTACAGGGTTACGTTTTCAGTTAGACTGCTTACTCCGTCTTAATTGGGGGCTGCAGTGGCTTGCTAGAGCCCGCCTGCAGTCTGTGGGCCTTGGCCTACTGCCAACATAAAGACGGGCCCATTGGATCGTACACATTGAACGTCTGGACTTTAACTAGTCGGATTAAGTGTGTACTTGGAGTATACACGTTTGAAGAGAGAGAGATATATTAATTATATGAATCAATTGGATTGATCAAAGTTATATAATTAATATTTATTTTGGACTTCTCATAATTAATTCAATGAATTAATTTATGGGATTATTTCCTAGGTGGAAATATTCTTATACATGTATAGGTTTACATGTATCTCATTTTATGTATGTCTAATTTAATCCATTGATTAAATTACTAGGGCAAATGAATTTTAATTAAATGTATGTCATGTATTATATGGTATAATATATATATGCATACATGTTAAATTAAAGTTGCATTTGAAATTAATTAAATCAATGGGATTAAAATTAGGCTTGGACTTTTAAAGGAATAAAGTCAACATTGAATGGGATATGTTGGCCGAAATTTGCATGGAATTAGTGTAAGAATTATGAGTCATTTTATGGACAAAAATGATGATGACATATTCTTATGGACCAATTAAAGAAGGGTGAGTCATTAGTATGACATTTTGGTTGCAAAGTTGGACTTTGCTTCCTTAAAGTAAATATCTTCTCCTTTCTTTCATCCTTGGCCGAAATTCATGCATGAATTGGATGAGTATGATGAGTCATTCTTGGGACAAAATAGCTTGGTGAGTCATGCTTGATAAGGAGGTGATATGTGATGAGTCATAAGGTGAGTCATTGGTTTGACTTTGTGATTGCAAGTTGGACTTTGCTTTCTTTTGCTTATGGCTTCTCCATATCATTTCTTTTGTGTGTGAGAAAAATTAGGCCGACCACTTTTGCTCCTTTTGAGAATAAAAGAAAAAGAGCTTGAGCTATTTTGCCCACTTTTATGCCTTATTTCTTTTGGAAAGAAATTGGGTGCACACTTGAGAAAATGGGTTCTATCTTTGCATAGATAGATCAAAGATAGATTTTTCTTTTGGAAAGAAAAAGGGACAGCCATAATTCTCAAAGTGAGCAGCCCCTCTCTCCCTCTCTTCTTGTCATCCGAGTCGCTAGCACGGGTTTCGGTCCGAGAGCCGTTCGTGTACGCATCGGTGGAGGAAATCTACACTTGATTTCTGCAGTCTGCATCCGTCTCTTAGAGAGACTTTGTGGTGAGTTTTTGAAACCCTCCTTTTACGCTTTAAGTTTTTGATTTCCACATCTTAAGCTCCTAGGCCGGATTCGAGGAAATCGACGCATATTTCCGATTTTATCGGTCGGTTTCCCGTGACGAATCCTTACAGTGGTATCAGAGCGGGCTTTTGATCCGTGGAAATCTTTAACTTGGCGGATCCCGTGTTTTAAAATTGGAGATTTTTGTGGACGGGATTCTTTTGGTTTCGGGTTTGTGATTTTGCCCGTTGAATTTTGCAAATGGAAAATCATGTTGCATATGGTGTATGCTAGGTTTATTTTGTATTTGTGATTTTCTTGTTTATGGAAATTTTTTTTTTTTGCATATAGGTTTATGCTAGATTTATTTTTCCATTGGATGTTTTTATTTCTTGGTGATTTAATTTCATGTTGCTATTTTTTTTTTCGGAAAAATCACAGACCGTTTCGGGTCGAAACGGGGGCAACAGCTGCTGCACGCCAGCAGCTGGGCTGCTGCTGGGCAGCAGCGCCGCGGCTGCCCCGAGCGGCGGGCCGGGCCCGTTTTTGGATTTGGCGGGATTTTTTGGACCGGGTCGGATTTAAAATTTTAGAAATATGCGTGTTTAAATTTTGGTAATTTTTATGCGCGTGGGATTTTAAATTTTAATTGTTTTAAACTTGTGCGTGTTTAATTTTGGAAATTTTATGCGCATGTTTTATGAATGAAATTTATTTTTCGTTCATACGATATTTTGGTTCGGGTTTTCTTGGCACGATTACCCGGACGGCTAATTTTGGAATTCATGGTTTCCCAATTGGATTGGGAGCAATTTTGCCTGGGTTGGAGGCCCGAAGCCCGCACGGGTTTAGAACCATGATTGGCCAAAATTTGGCGATTTCAAAATAATGGCTATGGACATATTTGAAATGGGATTAATTCATGCATTTAACATGTTTATAAATTGTTTGTATTGGTTTACATGGATGTATGATTAAATGCATGAATGGATGTTTTGGGCCTTATTTATTTGGGTTGTAATATTCTTTTGGTATATACGGCCTGCGCGCCGTTTTTCTTTTTATGTAATTTTATTTTATTTGTTTATTATGAAATTATGTAAAGAAGAAGCCGATTGGATTGGCGTGCTAGAAGGATGAGGATGCGGCCCACCTGATGTCGTTCTAGTATAGGTTTACTAGAATTATATTAGGATGTAAATTTTGGCCCATAGCATTTCATTTTTATTTAATTATGCTTTATTTATTTACATGTGAGAATGTATGAGCAAACCTATGTTCACCCGCCTTTGCATCTAAGCCGTTATTAAATGAATCTAATAACCAAAAGGTAATTACTAAGTCTCTTAAAAGTGCTTCCCTCATTCATAACCTACTCGAAGTGGGGATAGGCCAGCTGTAGACCAACCCTCGTTGGATGCACTGGAGTATCGTCATTTTGTATTGGGTTGGAGTATTGGTTACTCTAACACTTGGATGGAGGTTTTGACTTAGCGTGGGTAGTAGGATGTTCCTGGCCCTAAGCACAGATGGGTAAGTGCCAACAGACCCATCAAACCGAGAGTCCCTAGGTTGGGATTGGACGGCGTTCCTACCTAAAAACTGGGATATAGATGTTCCAGGCCCTCGTCTGGCTATATCTTGATATAATATGGATCTTGGCCCATGAGCCCAACAACTCGAGTTAATTAATAACATGATTCATTATTAATTATAATATGGGAAGAATAAGTTAAGTCCTTTATTAACACTCGTAATTTTTCTGTGTAGAAACCAATGGCTACGAATGATACTTTATCACTACGATCTTTCTTGGAATGGGACAAGCTTTCTGGCCCTAACTTTTGGGACTGGTCTATGAACTTAAGGAAAGTTCTAAGACAAGAGTCTAAAGAGTATGTGCTCGAAAAGCCTGTACCGGCTATGCCAACGGGAAGTAATCCACCGGCTGCCCAGCTGGAGGAATACTTGGCACATGTAAAAGATAACCGGGATGTGACATGCCTGATGTTGGCTAGTATGGTTCCTGAATTGCAAAAGTAGTTCCTGGATCATCAGGGCTTTGCTATAATGACAACTCTTAACGAGATGTTTTATGAGCAAGCTTATCAGGAAAGGTACCTGATCCACAAGGCATTCCGCAGCTGTAAGATGGGAGCCGGAACATCTGTGAGTGCACACGTGCTCAAGATGAAGGGCTATCTGGATAATTTAGCCCGTCTCGGAACTCCTATCTCACGGGGGCTGGCGGTTAGCACGATCCTGGATTCTTTACTGGATTCTTATGATCAATTCATCCTAAACTTTTACAAGCAAGGGATGGACCGTACTGTTAGTGAGCTGCATTGGATGCTTGAGCTCGCTGAACTGTCAATCAAAAAGACTCCGCCGGTACTTGAGGTTAACAAGGGGAAACCTCCTTTTGCTAAAGGCAAGGCAAAGGCCAAGGCCAAGGCTAAGGAAGCCAAGGCTAAAAAGGCTAAAGCCCAGCCCAAGGCCCGTTCCAAGGATGTCTACTTCGGTTGTAAGCAGGCTGGACATTGGAAAAGATCGTGTCCCAAGCTTTTGGGAGAGAAAAGAAAGACGCAGGGCGTGTCTTCATCAGGTATATATGTCATAGACATTAACCTCTGTTTCAACATCTTATGTATTGGATACTAGATGTGGTTCTCACATTTGTTGTAATGTGTAGGGACTTAAGAACAGGAGATCACTGGGATCGGGACAAGTGGACTTGCGGGTCAGAAATGGAGCAAGGGTTGCTGCCATAGAGATCAGCGGGACCAGCTTATGATGCCTAGTAGATTAGTTTTGTTACTGAAACTATGTTATTTTGTACCTGTTATGTACAGGAATATTATTTCTGTTTCAGTTTTGGATATTTCTGGATGTACATTTACTATTGATAATAGTAAATAGGGTTTATCTAGAAAAGAATTATTTTATGGAGTAGCTCTGTTAAATAATGTCTTTAATATCCTGGATAAATGAAACTAATCATGTCTATAATATACATACTTAAAGGGTTAAGCCTAACGAACTTAATCCGGTTTACCTTTGGCATTGTCATATAAACAAGAAGCGTATTTGACATGGAGTCACTTGATATATGCGAGTCTTGTTTATAAGGTAAAATGACTAAAGAACCTTTTAGCAAGGAGGCTAAAAGGGTCGCTAGCTTATTGGACCTTATGCATTGAGATGTATATGGACCGACAAGCATAGCAACTAGGGGTGAACATCGATACTTCGGCTCCTTCACAGACGATTTCATCCGAAATGGCTATGCCTATGTAATTAAATATAAGTCTGAGACCCTTGATAGGTTCGAGGGATTAAGGAACGAAGTACAGAACCAACTAGGCAGAAATATTAAAGCCTTTCGGTTGGACCGAGGTGGTGAGCATATAAGCCTATAGTTGACTCATTTTGAGAGAGCATGGAATAGTTCCACAGCTCACTCCTCCAGGAACACCATAATGGAATGGGGTGTCCGAACGGAAGAATAGGACCCTGTTGGACATGGTCCGCTCAAACGATGAGTCATGCATCTCTCCCAATAAGTTTTTTAATGGATACGCTCTTGAGACAATGGCTCTCATTTTCAATTATACTCCGACTAAGGCTTTGGAAAAGACCCCATTTGGAATATGGACGGGCAGGGTGCCTAATGTGTCTTTCTTACGGATTTGGGGTTGTTATGCACAAGTCAAGAAATTGACTGTGAGCAAAACTAGCACCCAAAACCGACTAATCCCTGTTTGTGAGCTACCCTAGGGAAACCAAAGGGTATTACTTCTACGACCCCGCTGAGAACAAGGTGTTCATGGCACGAAAGGGGGTCCTTCTTGAAAAGGGGTTTCTTTCCAAGAAAGACAGTGGGAGCGATTTTGAACTCAGGGAAGTTCAAAGCTCAGAAACTCCTGAAAAGGATAACTCGGAGACCAGGGTGAAGCTTCCAAAAGGGGAAGCACCAGCCCAGGTCACACAAGCACCTAAAAGGTCTGGTAGGGATCATCAGGAACATGAGAAACATCGGTTTTGTTTCTAATGATTACACTCCTTTTGTCTTGGACGAAGAGGAGCTCAAAACCTACTAGTAGGCTATAGCTAGCCCACTGTCTGCCATGGTGGTGGATTTGCAATCTATGTACGATGATCAGGTTTGGAACCTGGTTGATTCACCTCCAGGTGCTAAGGTAATAGGTTGCAAGTGGTGCTATAAGCTATAGGCCGACAATACCTTTAAGGGTGTGTATAAGAGGTTTAGTGGGAGCATAGTAACTATCCTGGTATTATATATGGATGGCATCCTTCTGATTGGAAGCGACATACCAACACTACAATGGTTGTGTAAGTGCTTCGCAATGAAGGACTTAGGCGAAGCTGAGATGATCCTAGGGATCAGGATCTACAGGGTTAGATCCAATCGGCTTCTAGACCTAAGTCAGGCCAAGTACATAGACATAGTTCTGAAAAGATTCGGCATGGACCAGGCTAAGAAAGGTTTCTTGCCAATGGGTCATGAGCTGAAACTTAGCGAAATACTATAGGGAGAACATGTATTGGTTCTATATGCTTCGGCTATAAGATCAATCATGTACTTCATGCTATGTACAAGACCTGATGTCGGCTTTGCACTTAGTATGATGAGCCGGATCCTGAATGGATCACAGGTAGGCTGTCAAAGCAATCCTAAAGTACCTTAACCGGACTAAGGATAGCTTCTTAGTGCATGAAAGTTAGGAAGAGCAGTTAGTTACTAGGTACACTGATGCAAGCTTCCAGACTGACCAGGATGAATAAGTCACAGTATAGGTATGTGTTCATGCTAAATGGTGGTGCTATTATTGGAGAGGCTCCAAGTAATCAACCATCGCAGTTTCTATCACAGGAATTGAGTACATTGCAACGTGTGAAGCAGCTAGGGAAGCTGTGTGGATAATGAAGTTTATCATAAAACTGGGGATAGTATCTACTATCCGGGAACCAGTTGATATCTTCTGTGATAACGCGGGGCTGTTGCACAAGCTATGTGCCTCGGTCACACATATACACGAAGCACGAACTCAGGGAGTTTCACCTATTGTGAGAAATCGCTGAGGGGGTGACATCTCATTACAAAGAGTGGACACCAAAGACAATGTCACAGATCTTTTGACCAACATGCTTGGCTATGCCTATGCACGAAGGTTATACTAGATCTATAGGGATTAGACCCATGCCTAGTAGGTACTAGTGCAAGTGGGAGATTGTTGGAAATGCCCTAGTCCCGAGGCATTGGTCCTTGTGTTTGTATAATACATTTGTACATTGATGTAAACTTTATGTATTATACAATTTGTGTCAAGGAAATAAAGGCATTAATCTATTTATTATATGTCTTGTGCTATATTTTAAATAGAGTATCCAATGGACATATCCATATCCATGTTGTCAAGTGTGAGGCACTTGGCAGTAAGACCGTGGATAGGGAAAACGATATGGCCATAAAGTTATCCGTAGTCTGCTCCAATCATGGGAATGAATGGAACTAAAGACTATCATTAGCTTGGTTGTATGGCGGTGTCTTACCGGTCATAGAACATGGAATGTCAACCAGGGTAATGGGTACATGCAAAAAGGGCATGGTACTGGATTGATCCACTTAACGGGAATCTACATGGTATAGTATCACAAATGATTCTCGTGTAGTACTTGTATAAGTCCTTTGACCGGACCATATGATGGTGCTGCATGTGAAGTGGCACACTTTGGTGTACGCCTAACGGGCCTGTAAAAGGGTGCCAAGTATGGGTACATTCGGGTGTGTTAGTGAACATGGCAGTGCTATGGATATGCAGAAGGGAATGTCACTCAGTGATTCACTGAGACGATATCATCGGCCTCTTGAAGAATGTTACTGATAAGTGTGCGGCTGCACCCAAACAAGATTGGATCTTGTTTGTGAGCATCAGTTCATTCGGTATCAAGTCAAGGTCCAGACACAAGGAGGGTGATACTTCCATGCCTCTGTGTTGGACGCCGATATCAGTGACATGGGATTTACAAGTTCAAACTACAGGGTTACGTTTTCAGTTAGACTGCTTACTCCGTCTTAATTGGGGGCTGCAGTGGCTTGCTAGAGCCCGCCTGCAGTCTGTGGGCCTTGGCCTACTGCCAACATAAAGACGGGCCCATTGGATCGTACACATTGAACGTTTGGACTTTAACTAGTCGGATTAAGTGTGTACTTGGAGTATACACGTTTGAAGAGAGAGAGATATATTAATTATATGAATCAATTGGATTGATCAAAGTTATATAATTAATATTTATTTTGGCCTTCTCATAATTAATTCAATGAATTAATTTATGGGATTATTTCCTAGGCGGAAATACACGTCGATTTCCTCGAATCTGGCCCAGGAGCTTAAGATGTGGAAATCAAAAACTTAAAGCATAAAAGGAGGGTTTCAAAAACTCACCACAAAGTCTCTCTAAGAGACGGATGCAGACTGCAGAAATCAAGTGTAGATTTCCTCCACCGATGCGTACACGAACGGCTCTCGGACCGAAACCCGTGCTAGCGACTCGGATGACAAGAAGAGAGGGAGAGAGGGGCTGCTCACTTTGAGAATTATGGCTGTCCCTTTATCTTTCCAAAAGAAAAATCTATCTTTGATCTATCTATGCAAAGATAGAACCCATTTTCTCAAGTGTGCACCCAATTTCTTTCCAAAAGAAATAAGGCATAAAAGTGGGCAAAATAGCTCAAGCTCTTTTTCTTTTATTCTCAAAAGGAGCAAAAGTGGTCGGCCTAATTTTTCTCACACACAAAAGAAATGATATGGAGAAGCCATAAGCAAAAGAAAGCAAAGTCCAACTTGCAATCACAAAGTCAAACCAATGACTCACCTTATGACTCATCACATATCACCTCCTTATCAAGCATGACTCACCAAGCTATTTTGTCCCAAGAATGAGTCATCATACTCATCCAATTCATGCATGAATTTCGGCCAAGGATGAAAGAAAGGAGAAGATATTTACTTTAAGGAAGCAAAGTCCAACTTTGCAACCAAAATGTCATACTAATGACTCACCCTTCTTTAATTGGTCCATAAGAATATGTCATCATCATTTTTGTCCATAAAATGACTCATAATTCTTACACTAATTCCATGCAAATTTTGGCCAACATATCCCATTCAATGTTGACTTTATTCCTTTAAAAGTCCAAGCCTAATTTTAATCCCATTGATTTAATTAATTTCAAATGCAACTTTAATTTAACATGTATGCATATATATATTATACCATATAATACATGACATACATTTAATTAAAATTCATTTGCCCTAGTAATTTAATCAATGGATTAAATTAGACATACATAAAATGAGATACATGTAAACCTATACATGTATAAGAATATTTCCACCTAGGAAATAATCCCATAAATTAATTCATTGAATTAATTATGAGAAGGCCAAAATAAATATTAATTATATAACTTTGATCAATCCAATTGATTCATATAATTAATATATCTCTCTCTCTTCAAACGTGTATACTCCAAGTACACACTTAATCCGACTAGTTAAAGTCCAGACGTTCAATGTGTACGATCCAATGGGCCCGTCTTTATGTTGGCAGTAGGCCAAGGCCCGCAGACTGCAGGCGGGCTCTAGCAAGCCACTGCAGCCCCCAATTAAGACGGAGTAAGCAGTTGTGAGCGGACGACGCGTTTTCGACGGGACGCGGGACTCCCTTTCGGAATGGGGCGCCACGATCTCGGGCGGGCCCCTCCCTCGCGTGGGGTTTTTATAAATGGAAATCCGTGCTTTGGAAAATAAATGGAATTAATAAATAAAAGAACCGAGACCTAAGTCTCGATGAATATTGTAGAGTCGCCACCCGGCTCAGCTCAACCGGGAAATTCTTATGTAGCTGAACCGGACGGACGGTCGCTGCACTATCCAGAGATTCGGGTCCGGACAAGTCCCTTATTTCATGTCTAATTAAAATAAATATTGCCAATATTCTCGAATGGTATTTCAAAATCTAAAGTCCATTTTATTGAATATGAAAGGCATACAGCGCGCATACAAAACATTTAATACAAACATAAAGAAAAGAAATAAATATTAATTGGCTTACAACCAAATCGAATAGAAAAATAAAAACACTCGCCTCACTGATACAATCGCCTATATACACGATAATCTAGAAAAATACAACCGCCTAGGATACACGATTAATTCTATTAAAATACATCAAAAAATAAAAATAAAAGAAATTAAAACCTGCAAAACAGAAGGTTAGTACAATATATACAGCACGCCACAAGTTGGACTCAAATAGACAGAATGGGAAATCAGGGATTGGGGGCATGCATTTAGGGGATAACCGGGTTGGCTCGACTAGCCGGCCCGGTTAGACCTGGAAAATATTTTGAAACGTCCCTGTATTTTTGGTTTTTGTGGAAAAAATCATTTTGAAAAAACAATTTTTCCGGTTTACATGTATTTTCATATATTTAAGTGGGTCGGTTTTCAGGAGAAATGGGTCTCCGTCGTCGAATTGTTCTAAATACAATATTACTAAAAATTGAATCTATGGTCGTGATGCACACAACAAAATTCGTTTTGATGATTTTTGGGGTTTTCTAATTTTTGGTATGAAGGTTGAAATTCTGATTCTGGAACATGGATTACAGTCGTACGACTGTAGTTTACAGTCGTGCGACTGTAATCAGTCCAAGATCAGAATTTCGCCAAAAGCCATTTTTAAGCAAAAACTGAAGAAAAATCGCCTGGAAACAAGAACAGTCGTACGACTGTATATACAGTCGTATGACTGTTCATGAAGACTAAGAACAGTCGTACGACTGTTCTTAGTTTCCAGGAACAGAAATACGAAAAATGAAGGAAAAACGCACAAAATTCACTTCAAACACCCAGAAAGCGAGAAAAAATGTAAGGAAAGGAAGTGACTACCTTTTTAGAAGCTATTCCAAGTCGTTTTGACCCCTGGCGTCGCTCCAATCCTAACGAATTCGCACTTTTTCCTTTGGAATGGAAGTTGGGAGTTTGAGTCCAAAAATCCAAATTTGCGAGGGATTCTGATTGTTTAAGTCCAAGTTCTTGATTTAGTTGTGTAGTTAAGTGATCAACCTAGAGATTTCTAACAAGTTTTAGGCTTAATTTCGAGAATTGAAGAAAATCAAAGAGGAAGAAAAGTGAGTTTTTTGTGGTTTTCTTTTTCTCTCTCTTCTCTTTCTCTCTCTAAGTTTTTTCTTTCACCAGAATTCTCTCCTCTTTTCTCTCTTCTTTTTCTCCTTTTTATCACTTCTTTTTCAGCTTGCTTGCTGCCAAACCCGAGCAATTAATGCTCCTCCTTCTTTTTCTTCCATTTCTACTGCAGAGGTATGGGCCTCTGCAGTCTGCCCGACATTACAGTCGTACGACTGTATCAATAGTCGTACGACTCTCTTCTTCTTTTTTTTTTTTTTTTTTTTTTTTTTTTTTTTAAGTATAGAAAATTCCGGCGCTTACAGCTGCCCCTCGCGTGATCAAATTCGACATCTAGCTCCAGGTCCATAACACCTGTGATGATGAATTTAAGAGCGTGAATCAAAGCGCCGTGAATGCTGGAATGAATCTTCTGATGGGATAAGCCGATACCGGGTCTATGTTACCCGAGGCGAGACTGGGGAGGAAATAAGCCGATATCAGGTCTATGTTACCCGAGGCGAGTTGATGAAGAGATTGGCCGATATCGGGTCTAGGTTACCCGAGGCGAAATTGATGAAGAAATTAGCCGATATCAGGTCTATGTTACCCGAGGCGAGTTGATGAAGAGATTGGCCGATATCGGGTCTAGGTTACCCGAGGCGAAATTGATGAAGAAATTAGCCGATATCAGGTCTATGTTACCCGAGGCGAGTTGATGAAGAGATTGGCCGATATCGGGTCTAGGTTACCCGAGGCGAAATTGATGAAGAAATTAGCCGATATCAGGTCTATGTTACCCGAGGCGAGTTGATGAAGAAATTAGCCGATATCAGGTCTATGTTACCTGAGGCGAAATTGATGAAGAGATTAGCCGATATCAGGTCTATGTTACCCGAGGCGAGTTGATGAAGAGATTAGCCGATATCAGGTCTATGTTACCCTAGGCGAGTTTTACTGGGAAAATAGATAAAGCTGATCTGGGCCGATACCGAGTTTACATTACTCGAGGCGGATCTGCTAGGGAACTTGGATGATGGAACGGATTTGGGCCGATGCCGAGCTTACGTTGCTCGGGGCGGACTCGCTGGAGATAGTTGAGATAATGGAGCGGGCCTGGGCCGATACCGAGTTTACATTACTCGAGGCGGATCTGCTGACTTGCTGAGGATATTGAGCTGGGGATGAATTCCTGCACTTAAAATGGCAAGTCTTCATTCCTTGATCGAGAGATTTTTAAGCAAAAATTTTTGCCCCTTCGATCAAGAATGAAGACTAGCCGGGGATAAGTAATTGATATATGCAATGTATGGATGCATGTTGATGTATATGTACATGTATGTATTTTCTGTTACTGGATGTTTCTGTCCTCTGCTGGGGAGATATGTTGTGCCCCTGGTTGATTTTGCTTTTCTTGGGGCATTGTTTGATGATTATCAAAGAAGCGAGGTGACTGCTGGGGGAATGATCGTGGTATTCCTTGTAGAGATTCCGCTGGGGAAGAGCGTGACAGCTTGACTGGGGAAACAATTGTGGTGTTCTTTGTGTAGACTGCACTGGGGAATAGTATGGGAAACTCTGCTGGGGAGTGATGTGACGAATTCTGCGGGGGATACAGAGGATATTTTGTTTTTTTTTTTGCTCTAATTTTTGCCTGGGTTGCCCAAATCAGGTTTTCAGCCCAGCGAGCCGCTCTAACTTTTGCCTAAGGCGCCTTTTCGGTTTTCACCTTAGCGAGCTTTTCGTATGCCCTAACTTTTGCCTAAACTGCCCAATATGGGTTTTCAGCTTAGCGGGTCGCTCTAATTTTTACCTGAGGCGCCTTTTCGGTTTTCACCTCAGCGAGCTTTTTTTTTTTTTTTTAAGATCTGACTAAAATGATGTTGTGACCCTTTACTACTGGTCCGGGAAGATGAACTGGATTTTAGAGGACGATGAGAAATTTTAAATTGCATGTATTTGATACATTTTCATTTGTCAAATAATGCGATGATATCGATCAGTTGAATGCAAAGTGCTTTCTTTGAATGTGTGTTTATGCAAGACAACTTTGTTTGTGCATTTGTCATAACCATGCAAATATATTTAAACAAACACTTCACTTTATTGATGAAGTCAAAATGAGTACATTTGAAACAAGTTGGTCCTTAAATGGTATAGATTCCACACTGAGCCAGAATCCGTCACCAGTCGTCCTTTTCAGATTTTCCGACTGATTATTTTCTCTCGTGTCTTAACTTTTGCCTAGACCGCTCTTTTCGAGTTTTCAGTCTAGCAGACCTCTCCTTTTTTTTTTTTTTTTTTTTTTTATACATGATAAAGCTTTAGCCTATCTTGGTTGATCGGGTTGGTGAACTCGTTTCCATCCATGTCCATAATGCTGACAGCGCCTTTTGATAACACCTTCTTCACCACATAGGGTCCTTCCCAGTTAGGTCTGAACTTGCCCCTAACATCAACATTTGAAGGCCTTAGTTGCTTTAGAACCAAATCTCCTGCTTTCAACTGCCGCTTGGAGTATTTCACATTCCGATTATAGGCTCTAGCCATTCTGCGCTGATACATCTGCAGGTGATCCAGTGCCTTTAGTCGCCTTTCATCTAGTGCCGCCAGCTGCTCATATCTAGCTTGAACCCATTCAGTCTCTGGCAATTGAGCTTCCAGGGCAACTCTGAGTGACTTGAGTTCGATTTCCACTGGCAATACTACTTCCATTCCATATATCAAAGCATAAGGAGTTTCTCCTGTCGGTGTTCTGACACTGGTTCTGTAACCCCAGAGAGCATAAGGCAGTTTATCGGCCCAATCCCTATAAGTGGTTACCATCTTTGATAAGATTTTCTTTATTGCCTTGTTAGCTGCTTCTACTGCACCATTAGCCTGAGGCCTGTATGGAGAAGACTTATGATGTTCAATTCCATGCTCTGCAAATAGCTCAGCTGTTGCCCCTTGAAACTGTACTCCATTATCAGTTACTATGTGGTGAGGAATCCCGTACCGAGTGAAGATATTTCTCTGGATAAACTTGACCATTTGCTTGGCTGTAACATTAGTGAAGGATTCCGCTTCGACCCATTTGGAGAAATAATCAACTGCCACAACTATGAATCTATGCCCGTTTGATGCAGCTGGATGAATTTCACCAATCATATCTATCCCCCATGCTGAAAACGGCCAAGGAGATGCTAGATTCTGAAGTTCAAGTGGAGGAAGATGACTAATGTCTGCATAGATCTGACATTCATGACATCTCTTCACTTTTCTTATACAATCTGCTTGCATTGTCATCCAGAAGTAGCCTTGTCTCATGATTTTCCTAGCCATGGCAAGTCCATTCATATGTGGCCCACAGGATCCTGCATGTACCTGCTGCATCGTATCTTCTGCTTCTTGTTCTGTTAGACACCTCAAAAGAACCCCATGTGCTGTTCTTTTGTATAACTTATCCTCGAAGATTCTGAATTGACTAGCCAGTTTTCTCAGTGTCAACTTATCAACAGCGCTGGCCTCTTCTGGGTACTTTCCTTCCTTAACATACCGGTAAATGTCAAAGAACCATGGCTTTTCTTCGGCTGATAATTCCATTACTTCATGCACTTCGAAGCAAGGATGTCTGGAAGTGGCTATGACCAGTGGTTGAGCTTGTGTCTCTTCTGGATTTTCCCACATGGAGGACAAAGTAGCTAATGCATCAGCCATCTTATTCTCATCCCTGGGGACATGTCTGAATTCACATCGGCCAAATAAACCTTTTCTGAATTGTAGCAGCTCCAAATAAGGCCGTAAGGCTTCTTCTTTTAGTTCCCACTCACCCTGAGCTTGCCTGATCACTAGAAGTGAATCGCCGACAATTAAAACATCATTTGCCCCTAGTGTTAGCAAAGCTTCCATCCCAAATAGGCATGCTTCATACTCTGCCCCGTTATTGGTTACAGGAAAGATCAGCCTTTTGGATAAAGGAATGACTTCACCATCTGGCGTTGCTATAAGTACTCCGATCCCAGCGCCTTTTTTATTCACTGCCCCATCGAAACACATGACCCACCTTTTCACTTCCACCATGGCTAACTGCTCATCAGGGAATTCCAGGTTCTCTGTGTAATCTGATTCTAGGGGCTGGTTTGCCAGAAACTCTGCCACGGCTCGCCCTTTAATGGTTTTCTTCGTGATGTACTTAATGTCGAATTCAGACAAAAGTAGCAACCACCTGGACAGCTTCCCAACCAATGCCGGTGCTTCATAGAGATACTTCATTGGATCCACTTTAGCCACAGCTTGTATCTTGTAGGATTGGAAATAGTGGCGCAGCTTCTTGGTCAACCAAATCATCGCCACACATGTCTTCTCCACCAGTGTGTACTTGGTTTCATACTCCAGCAGTTTCTTACTAAGGTAATAGATGGGATACTCTTTCTTGCCATCTTGTTCCTGTGCTAGCATTGCCCCTATAGAGGATTCTTCAACCGCCAAGTACAAAATCAGGGGCTTCCCTGGAATTGGAGGACTCAACACTGGTGGCTTTACCAGGTAAGCCTTGATCTTCTCGAAGGCCAGCTGACACTTGTCATCCCACACAACCGGCTGATCTTTCTTTAATAGCTTGAAGATTGGCTCACAAGTGGAAGTTAGCTTGGCTATGAAGCGGCTGACATACTGCAAGGAACCCAGGAATGATCTGACCTCCTTTTTAGTCTTTGGAGCTGGCATACCTCGGATGGCTTTAATTTTATCTGGGTCCATTTCTATCCCCCTCTGGCTGACTACATGGCCTAACAGCTTCCCTGATGTGACCCCGAATATGCACTTCTTGGGATTAAGCCGCAAGTTGTACTCTCCAATGCGTGTTAGAAATCTATCCAGGATAACAGGGTGTTCTTCCCGGGTTGCTGATTTAACAAGCATATCATCGACATACACTTCGACTTCTTTATGAATCATGTCATGCAAAAGAGTTGTGACAGCCCTCTGATAAGTGGCGCCGGCGTTCTTCAATCCAAAAGGCATCACTCTGTAGCAGAAAGTACCCCATTCTGTGATGAACGATGTTTTCACCTTGTCGATCACATCCATCAGAATCTGGTTGTACCCTAAAAAGCCGTCCATGAAGGAGTACATTGCCGCTTTTGCTGCGCTATCAGCCAATACGTCAATATGTGGCAGTGGAAAGTTATCTTTTGGGCATGCTTTGTTCAGGTCCCTGTAATCGACACATACTCTGACCCTTCCATCCTTTTTAGGCACGGGGACAATGTTGGCTAGCCATTCCGTATACTCCACCACTTCGAGGAACCTGGCATCTATCTGTTTGGCCACTTCTTCCTTCACCAGTGTAGCCCATTCCGGCCTTAGTCTTCTCAACTTCTGCTTTACAGGTCTGAACTTGGGATCCGTTGGGATTTTGTGCACTGCTATTTCTGTATCTACACCCGGCATGTCTTCATAAGACCAGGCGAAAGCTTTAACATGTTTTTGGAGTATTCTTATTAATTCTCTTTCTTCCTCGGATCTTAGCTCGTGTGAAATGAGTACCATTTTAGGGTTTTCATCTGTACTTATATTGATTTCATGCAATGCAGTGTCATGTATGCTAAATATGCTTGATGGTGATTCGAATGCATGCACAGAATTATCAGGATAAACATCACACAAGTAAGCAAACTGAGATTTCATTGCATTGAACTTATCATAAAGTACATCAGTTACATTGAAAATGGAAGAAATAGATACAACAAAATCATTTTCATCCTCCACAGGCGGAGGGCCTTGTTCTTCATCAGCTTCTATCTTCCCTTTCAGAGCATCATTTGGAACTGCAGCTTTCTCGGCCACCTGTGTCTTAGATTTTTCCATAATCTTGGCGATTTCAGCAACCACAGAGTCTAAGTTCACTTTGGCCATCAGTTCTTCGCCAAATCCTTCCTTGGATTTCCCAAAAGCTTTGGTTAATGCAGCAGTCAAAGCTCCCGAGATCACTTCTGTAGTTTCGGCATAGGTCTTCTTTTCATCTTTTTCCTCGGCCGCCTCTATGGTTTCTGCCGTCACTACAGATGATCCTCCTTTCAGGATATCAGATTCAGCAATTGCTTCCTTTATCATTACAGGGGCCACTGGCTCTTCCTGGCTTTTCTCAAAATCCACAACATCTGCAAAGATCTCAAAGCCAGGGCACTTGACATTTCCAACCAACACCGGTTCAGCTTGGCCCTTGTAAAGGCTTTCTCCCGCCTTCAGAAATGGCTTCATCATGGCCCTGCCATTTTTGCCCTTTTTCAGATTCTTCTGCTCGGATGACTCTTCTACATAACCAAGGCCGTACTGCTTTGACTTTCGCGAGTCGATCTTAAATTCTGACACACCTTGCTGATTAATCCCGAGTCCCATCCCCGGGACAAAGTTCAGCTTGTACAGATATCGGGATAGCCACTCTGGCATGTAGTTCTCATAAAGAACCATAGGAGCATCTGTGATTTCTTCCTCCTTGATGACAGCAATTTGGAATCCACCAAAAGGAACCACTCCTTCATCCACTGCGGCTACCATCGACTGGGCGTCTGCCTCAACAGTCACAATTCTGTCATTCATAGAGAATTTAATCTTCTGATGCAATGTGGAAGGAACACCTCCCAGAGGATGGAACCAGGGCCTTCCAAGCAATAAAGAGAAAGTGACCGGGATATCGATCACTGTGAAAATAACCATGGACTTGATGGGCCCAACTTCCACTTCTGTTTCAAAGGTCCCTATCACTGTTCTTTTAGAATCATCATACGCCCGAATGACTGTCGAGGACCTCTTCAACACTTCTTCATCCATGCCTAGAAACGGTAGCATTTTCAGTGGGCAAATATTCAGAGCTGAGCCGTCATCCACCATAACACACGGCATCACCTTATCCATGATATAGGCTCTAATGTAAAGAGCCTTGTTGTGAGCTTTTCCTTCCGCTGGTAGGTCTTTCTCAGAGAAAACAATATTAGGAGCTCCAACATGGACTTTGTCTAGCAAGCAGCACATAGCCTCTGGTGAAGCTATAGGGGAGACTTCGATTTCTAATAGCTTCTTCACTAAAGCCTCCCTATGCTCTTTGGAGGTCATAAGCAAGTGCCACAAACTAGCTTGTGCAGGGGTCTTCTTCAGTTGGGAAATGACCAAGTCCTCTTTCTCGACTTTTTCCGGTGCCGAAGTACTGCCCGACCCATTCATCGGTGCTTCATCTTTCGTCTGATCTACCGGCTGATATACCCTTCCGCTTCGGGTCACGTGCTGCACTTCTGAAATTTTCAGCTTCTCAACAGTTGGGAGTTTAACAGCCTCTCTTCTGTCAAATTCTTCATACTCATCCTCGGAGTCAAGGTCATCCAGACTTACGGGCTTGATCTCCTTACACCCCTCCTTTTCCTCACATTCGGGCTCCACTTCGGATTCCCCTACCGCCACTGCTTGAATCGCAGGGTTTGCTTGCAGAACTTGGGCAAATATGAAGTTAGCCGGCAACCCCGACTGAACCATGTTAACCCGCTTCTCGAATGCCGGTAGTGGGTTAGTTTTAGTGCTAGGCTTAGGTGGTTCTTGCAGCTTTCCCTCGTCGATAAGCTTCTGGATAGCATCCCTTAGCTTATAGCAGTTATTGGTCCGGTGGCCTGTCACCACATGATAAGTGCAGAAGTTATCCTTGTCAGCTTCAGGTGGGAACTCAAATGGCCTCAAGGACTGTAATAAGCCACCATTCCTACACTTGGCGAATATCTTTGCCAAAGTAAGAGTCCAGGGTGTTATGCCTTGTCCTCCAGGACCCCTATTCTGGTTGCCTTGCTGCTGATTCACAGTAGCCACCTCAACCCGCTTCACTTCTGACGACTGCCCCTGCTTGCCACTGGTACCTGAACCAGACCCACTGCCAGACCCAGTTGCTGTAGTTGATCTATACCCTGAACTATACCCTGTACTTCTTCCCCCTTTTTGACCAGCTGGCTTCTCCTCTTCATCCCTTTCTATCTTCATGGCCATGCTATAGACCTCACTAAGCTCCTTGAAGGAATGGAACTTCATGTTATTCTTGAAGATATCTTTGCTGCCATCAATGAGCTTCTGTATAAGCTCATCCTCATCAGGGCGATTCTTTAGGAGGATCATCTTGTTCATCCACCCCTGGTAGTATTCATCAAAGGGCTCATTGAATTTTTGCTTCACCCTCTCCGAATCATACAGCTTCACCAGGATTTTGGTGTTGAAGCTGTAGTATTTGATGAAGGCTGCTGACAATACTTCCCAGTCAGATTGCTCCTCCTCTGACAGTGAGTTATACCATCCCAAAGCACCTCCCTCCAGTGTGGTGGGAAAAAGATTAATCAATTGTTGCTTGGTAGCACCTGCCGTTAGCATAACCCGGGCATATAAATTCACATGGGCCTCCGGCGAGCCCATTCCTTTGTAAGTGGGGACTTTCGGCACTTGGAAGCCGATAGGAAATGTCTCAATGCCCCTACTGATCATGGCGTCAACGTTCACCCCCTTCTTAGATTCAGCACTGATCCCGACCCCTTTCTTCAACTGGGCCATGACCTCGTCTAATTCGGAACACTTGGCTTTCATCCTCTGTTCCATGGCTGCCTCTATCTCCTGCAGCTTTTCAAGACTAGCCGAAGCGTCACCACCGTGTTGGGATGACTCAGCTTCTTTTTCCTTCCCGGCTCCACTACCACCGGTCTCACCAGCTTCTCTAACCACTGCCCTCATTTCCTCCTTTAACATGTCGCGAAAATCCTGCGACCTAAAGAAATCCCTCAAAACATCAGCCATACTCTGTGTCTGCTCTGCCATATTCACGCCTTCCCCAGTCTCAGAATCACTATCACTCTCGACTACCCTCTGCCTCCTAGCCGCCCTTGAAGCTTGGGATCTTGTCCAAGGTCGCTCCAGTGTATTCTGCTTGGGGTAGACAGGAGGTATTAGGGTCATGAATGAATGACGTGATATGACATGAAAATTAAGACATTGGACGTGCTTGGGATGCATGGAGTGGAATTATGTACGGAATGATGATATGAATATATATATTTTTTATTATTATTATTATTATTATTATTATTATTATTATTTTTTTTTTTTTTTTTAGGCATTCCAAGAACACCCAATGTTTATGCAAAAATGTCACGTGTGGGCCATCACACGGACAAAACTTCGGCGCCTTTGGGGCACCTAATGAATTCGTGAAATGGTCGCGTGTGTACCGGCACACGGACGGAGTTTTGACGCTTTATAGGTCTATGGGATGATATGAAATGGTCGCATGGGCCAGGCCCACAGACAAGGTCTTGATGCTTTTGAGCATATGACATGGAATGATGTTATGAGAAAGTCACGTGTAACAGGAACATGGACAAGGATTCGGCATTCGAGGAACGCCTTTCATGATTTGGTGATTGTTACGAGCCTATATGTATACTAATCGGACACTCGGGGAGTACCTTAAAAGGTGAATTAATGTCATGAAGTGGTCGGATGTGGACCACAGTGTTATATGATGTCTATGATAGATGGGTATGATGTCATGAGATGCATCGTGTAAATTATTATACGAAAATGGGCCTAAGGCCGTTGTGGCTTTTATTGAATGAAATGGTATTGGTGGAATGGCCGAATGCAATCCGGTGCATTGGCAAAACACGGGTAATTTTGGGTACCCGATGTGTTATGAAATGGGATGGGATGGTCGTGATAGGCGTCCTTGAAATGCCCCTTAGTTTAATTTAAGCGAAATGTAGTGAATGAATATGTCACTCAATATGTAAATGGCTGCATAAAAACATGGGTTAGGATGCATGACACACATAATGATGTTATGTATGCTATGTCAAAAATAAAATGCTAATCACACAAGTTTAATGTTATGGCTGAAAAAGAAATCGTTAGTATGGATGACAAGCGAATGAATTAATGCTTTACACACGAAATAAAATGCAAAATGGCTGCATAAAAATGTGGGTTAGTATCACACAAATATGTTTGTGTATGGTATGTCATATGTATGGAAAATGGTGATTATGGTATGTTATGCATGCGTCGGTGATGTGTCACGAAACGGTGAAGAACACATAGCAAGCAAAACGAATTCTTCCAACCTTATTCCTCCAACGTGGTCGGTCCCAAAAATTTCTAACCGAGTCCTAGGCGGGGTTCACTTCAATCACCAACCGGGGGTGATGAAGGCGCGATTTTATTATTATTCACACAATTATTTTGGTATCCTAAGGGAATCCAACTAGATCTGCCTATATAGGTTCGGTCAAAGTCGGGATAACATCAAGGCTCTCACAGCAAGATATACTCCTCACTTCTCCCCACTCAAGGGTCCGAACGAAGGGGTTCGTACGAGGCTATGAGTGGTGTTTCGTATTCGTGCCCCTAAGACCAGGAGGAACTTAGGCGACACTTCAACGATCCACCGGGCTATAAAAGGATACCTAATCTAATGCAAGAAATGGCTAACTAAGAATGCAAATAAAATACCAAAAGAGAATCATCCACATTATTTTAATTAGACACTTTTCAGGGCTTGTCAAATTCTTTTAAGTTTTTAAGAAAACGTTTTAAAGAATTATATCCTCAGCGGAGTCGCCACTGTGAGCGGACGACGCGTTTTCGACGGGACGCGGGACTCCCTTTCGGAATGGGGCGCCACGATCTCGGGCGGGCCCCTCCCTCGCGTGGGGTTTTTATAAATGGAAATCCGTGCTTTGGAAAATAAATGGAATTAATAAATAAAAGAACCGAGACCTAAGTCTCGATGAATATTGTAGAGTCGCCACCCGACTCAGCTCAACCGGGAAATTCTTATGTAGCTGAACCGGACGGACGGTCGCTACACTATCCAGAGATTCGGGTCCGGACAAGTCCCTTATTTCGTGTCTAATTAAAATAAATATTGCCAATATTCTCGAATGGTATTTCAAAATCTAAAGTCCATTTTATTGAATATGAAAGGCATACAGCGCGCATACAAAACATTTAATACAAACATAAAGAAAAGAAATAAATATTAATTGGCTTACAACCAAATCGAATAGAAAAATAAAAACACTCGCCTCACTGATACAATCGCCTATATACACGATAATCTAGAAAAATACAACCGCCTAGGATACACGATTAATTCTATTAAAATACATCAAAAAATAAAAATAAAAGAAATTAAAACCTGCAAAACAGAAGGTTAGCACAATATATACAGCACGCCACAAGTTGGACTCAAATAGACAGAATGGGAAATCAGGGATTGGGGGCATGCATTTAGGGGATAACGGGGTTGGCTCGACTAGCCGGCCCGGTTAGACCTGGAAAATATTTTGAAACGTCCCTGTATTTTTGGTTTTTGTGGAAAAAATCATTTTGAAAAAACAATTTTTCCGGTTTACATGCATTTTCATATATTTAAGTGGGTCGGTTTTCAGGAGAAATGGGTCTCCGTCGTCGAATTGTTCTAAATACAATATTACTAAAAATTGAATCTATGGTCGTGATGCACACAACAAAATTCGTTTTGATGATTTTTGGGGTTTTCTAATTTTTGGTATGAAGGTTGAAATTCTGATTCTGGAACATGGATTACAGTCGTACGACTGTAGTTTACAGTCGTGCGACTGTAATCAGTCCAAGATACGAATTTCGCCAAAAGCCATTTTTAAGCAAAAACTGAAGAAAAATCGCCTGGAAACAAGAACAGTCGTACGACTGTATATACAGTCGTACGACTGTTCATGAAGACTAAGAACAGTCGTACGACTGTTCTTAGTTTCCAGGAACAGAAATACGAAAAATGAAGGAAAAATGCACAAAATTCACTTCAAACACCCAGAAAGCGAGGAAAAATGTAAGGAAAGGAAGTGACTACCTTTTTAGAAGCTATTCCAAGTCGTTTTGACCCCTGGCGTCGCTCCAATCCTAACGAATTCGCACTTTTTCCTTTGGAATGGAAGTTGGGAGTTTGAGTCCAAAAATCCAAATTTGCGAGGGATTCTGATTGTTTAAGTCCAAGTTCTTGATTTAGTTGTGTAGTTAAGTGATCAACCTAGAGATTTCTAACAAGTTTTAGGCTTAATTTCGAGAATTGAAGAAAATCAAAGAGGAAGAAAAGTGAGTTTTTTGTGGTTTTCTTTTTCTCTCTCTTCTCTTTCTCTCTCTAAGTTTTTTCTTTCACCAGAATTCTCTCCTCTTTTCTCTCTTCTTTTTCTCCTTTTTATCACTTCTTTTTCAGCTTGCTTGCTGCCAAACCCGAGCAATTAATGCTCCTCCTTCTTTTTCTTCCATTTCTGCTGCAGAGGTATGGGCCTCTGCAGTCTGCCCGACATTACAGTCGTACGACTATAATTTTTAAATTATAGTCGTACGACTGTATCAATAGTCGTACGACTCTCTTCTTCTTTTTTTTTTTTTAAGTATAGAAAATTCCGGCGCTTACAGCAGTCTAACTGAAAACGTAACCTTGTA
Source organism: Euphorbia tirucalli (assembly GCA_039660915.1). Taxonomy (NCBI): domain Eukaryota; kingdom Viridiplantae; phylum Streptophyta; class Magnoliopsida; order Malpighiales; family Euphorbiaceae; genus Euphorbia; species Euphorbia tirucalli. The sequence goes on along the minus strand of CM077637.1, from coordinate 49,395,074 downwards.
GTTTGAACTTGTAAATCCAATGTCGCTGATATCGGCGTCCAACACAAAGGGATGGAAGTATCACCCTCCTTGTGTCTGGACCTTGACTTGATACCGAATGAACTGATGCTCACAAACAAGATCCAATCTTGTTTGGGTGCGGCCGCACACTTATCAGTAACATTCTTCAAGAGGCCGATGATATCGTCTCAGTGAATCACTGAGTGACATTCCCTTCTGCATATCCATAGCACTGCCATGTTCACTAACACACCCGAACGTACCCATACTTGGCACCCTTTTACAGTCCCGTTAGGCATACACCAAAGTGTGCCACTTCACATGCAGCACCATCATATGGTCCGGTCAAAGGACTTATACAAGTACTACGCGAGAATCATTTGTGATACTATACCATGTAGATTCCCGTTAAGTGGATCAATCCAGTACCATGCCCTTTTTGCATGTACCAATTACCCTGGTTGACATTCCATGTTCTATGACCGGTAAGACACCGCCATACAACCAGGCTAATGATAGTCTTTAGTTCCATTCATTCCCATGATTGGAGCAGACTACGGATAACTTTATGGCCATATCGTTTTCCCTATCCACGGTCTTACTGCCAAGTGCCTCACACTTGACAACATGGATATGGATATGTCCATTGGATACTCTATTTAAAATATAGCACAAGACATATAATAAATGGATTAATGCCTTTATTTCCTTGACACAAATTGTATAATACATAAAATTGATTAAATTACTAGGGCAAATGAATTTTAATTAAATGTATGTCATGTATTATATGGTATAATATATATATGTATACATGTTAAATTAAAGTTGCATTTGAAATTAATTAAATCAATGGGATTAAAATTAGGCTTGGACTTTTAAAGGAATAAAGTCAACATTGAATGGGATATGTTGGCCGAAATTTGCATGGAATTAGTGTAAGAATTATGAGTCAGTTTATGGACAAAAATGATGATGACATATTCTTATGGACCAATTAAAGAAGGGTGAGTCATTAGTATGACATTTTGGTTGCAAAGTTGGACTTTGCTTCCTTAAAGTAAATATCTTCTCCTTTCTTTCATCCAGCGAGATCTTTTGGTAAGAATTAGGTGCCATACTTTGTGAATATTGGTTCTATCTTTTGGAAAGATAGGTATTTCTTTTGGAAAGAAAAAGGGACAGCCATAATTCTCAAAGTGAGCAGCCCCTCTCTCCCTCTCTTCTTGTCATCCGAGTCGCTAGCACGGGTTTCGGTCCGAGAGCCGTTCGTGTACGCATCGGTGGAGGAAATCTACACTTGATTTCTACAGTCTGCATCCGTCTCTTAGAGAGACTTTGTGGTGAGTTTTTGAAACCCTCCTTTTATGCTTTAAGTTTTTGATTTCCACATCTTAAGCTCCTGGGCCGGATTTGAGGAAATCGACGCGTATTTCCGCTTTTATCGGTCGGTTTCCCGTGACGAATCCTTACACCTAGTCCCATGCCTAAGAAAGTACCCCGTACTAGAACCTTGAAGCCAAGAACCTGAACTCGCCAAAAGCACCAACCTCTAAAAATCCAAATGACCTTCACCACCCACCATGTAGTAAAACTCTGAAGCAAATATCGGTTGTAGTGCATGTATAATCTTGTTTGTATGACATTCATGTACACATGACATTACGCATGCATTGTTCATCCAAAAAGTATATTAAACACACATGACGTGCATGAATTTGAATGCAGCAGGAAAACCAACAGGTGGCTATGGCTTGGATTCAATTTCTTCGGAAAAAAAAAGATCGGTGCAGACAGCAGAGTTTCTCTCATACATGGCCGCCATAGCTAACATTTAAATGTCTCATAGCATTAAATGGTAAGGTATGATGCACTTCCCTAGCTTCAAACCCAAAGCACTTCCCTTTTCCACACTCCTCTCTTTCTTCCTCCTTCCCTCCATCTGCTGGGATTCGTCACGGGAAACCAACCAACAAAAGTGCGAAAACACGCGTCGATTTCCTCGAATTCGGGTCCCGGGAGCTTAAGTAGTGAAAATCAAAAAAACAAAACACAAAGGAGGAGTATAAAAGTCTTACCAAGATATCTCTTAAGAGATAGAAGAAGACTGCAGAAATCAAGTATAGATTTCCTCCACCGATGCGTACACGAACGGCTCTCGGACTGAAGCCCGTGCTAGCGACTCGAAAAATTCAAGAAGAGAGGAAGAGAGGGTAGCCAAGAGAACTTGGTTAGAGTGAATTGGTAGAATGATATTTAGTCTTATATCTCTCACCAAAGAAGAGGCAAAATATCCAAAGAAGCAAAGTCCAACTTTGCTTACCACAAAGTCAACCATGACTCACTAATTTCAGCACCATCATATGGTCCGGTCAAAGGACTTATGCAAGTACTACGCGAGAATCATTTGTGATACTATACCATGTAGATTCCCATTAAGTGGATCAATCTAGTACCATGCCCCCTTTTGCATGTACCCATTAACCTGGTTGACATTCCATGTTCTATGACCGGTAAGACACCGCCATACAACTAGGCTAATGATACTCTTTAGTTCCATTCATTCCCATGATTGGAACAAACTCCGGATGACTTTATGGCCATATCGTTTTCCCTATCCACAGTCTTACTGCCAAGTGCCTCACACTTGACAACATGGATATGGATATATCCATTGGATACTCTATTTACAATATTGCACAAGACATATAGTAAATAGATTGATGCCTTTATTTAGTAACACAAATTGTACAATACATAAAGTTCACATTAATGTACAAATGTATGATACAAAGACAAGGACTAATGCCTCGGGACTAGGGCATATCCAACAATCTCCCACTTGCACTAGTACCAACCAGGCATGGGCCTAATCCCTATAGATCTAATATGACCCTCGTGCTTGGAATAAGCCAGCACCTTGGTCAAAGGATCTGCGAGATTCTCCTCGGTGTCCACTCTGCGTAATGAAATGTCACCCCTCTCAGCAATTTCTCGGATGAGGTGAAACTTCCTGAGTACGTGCTTTGAGTTCCTGTGTGACCGGGGCTCCTTAGCTTGTGCAACAGCCCCATTGTTGTCACAGAAGATATCAACCAGTTCCTGGATAGATGATACTACCCCCAGTTCAATGATAAACTTCTTTATCCACACAGCTTCCTTAGCTGTATCACACACTGCAATGTACTCAGCTTCCGTGATAGAATCTGCAATGGTCAGTTGCTTGGAGCTTCTCCAACTAATAGCACCACTATTAAGCATGAATATGTACCCTGACTGCCACTTATATTCATCCTGGTCGGTCTGGAAGCTTGCATCAGTGTACCCAGTAACTGACAGCTCTTCCTGACCTCCATACACTAAAAAGCTATCCTTTGCCCGGTTAAGGTACTTTAGGATTGCTTTGATAGCTTTCCAGTGATCCTCCCCAGGATCTTGCTGGTACCGGCTTGTCATACTTAGTGCAAAGGCGACATCAGGCCTTGTACATAGCATAGAGTACATGATTGATCCAATAGCTGAAGCATATGGGATCTCACTCATGTTCTCCTTGTCCTATTTTGTCTGAGGACAGTTCTTCTTACTAAGTTTCAGCCCATGACCCATTGGTAAGAATCCTTTCTTAGCCTGGTCCATGCTGAATCTTTTCAGAACCTTGTCTATGTACTTAGTCTGACTTAGGCCTAGAAGCCGATTAGGTCTATCCCTGTAGATCCTGATCCCTAGGATTGTTTCAGCTTCGCCTAAGTCCTTCATTGTGAAGCACTTACACAACCACTACTTTACCCCAAGCAGTGTTGGTATGTCGCTTCCAATCAGAAGGATGTCATCCACATATAAAACCAGGAATGTTACGATACTCCCACTAATCCTTTTGTACACACAAGTCTCATCTTGATTCTGTGTGAAGCTGTATTCCGTTATGGCCTCATTGAATCTAAGATTCCAACTACGGGATGCTTGCTTCAATCCATAAATGGACCTTTAAAGCTTGCATACCCTTTCAGGATACTTTGGATCGACAAAACCCTTAGGTTGTGTCATATACACATCCTCGAGTAACTTTCCGTTCAGGAAAGCAGTTTTGACATCCATCTGCCAGACCTCATAGTCGTACCAAGTGGCTATGGCCAGCAGGATCCTAATGGATTTGAGCATAGCGACTGGTGAGAAAGTTTCATCATAGTCGATACCATGGACTTGCCTGAAACCTTTCGCTACTAGCCGCCCCTTGAAGGTATTGTCTAGCTTCAGCTTGTAGCACCACTTGCAATCTATTACCTTAGCACCCAGAGGTGGATCAACCAGATTCCAAACCTGATTATCGTACATAGATTGCATTTCCGCCTCCATGGCCTTTTGCCAATTTGCGGACAGTGGGCTAGCTATAGCCTCCTGGTAGGTTTTTGGCTCTTCTTCGTCGAAGACAAAAAGAGTGTTATCATCGGTAACAAGAAACCCATATCTCTCAGGTTCCTGACGATCCCTACCAGACCTTCTAGGTCCTTGTGTGACCTGGGCCGGTGCTTCCTCCTGTGGAAGCTCCACCCTGGTCTCCGAGTTATCCTTTTCAGGAGTTTCTGAGCTTTGAACTTCCATGAGTTCAACATTACTCCCACTATCTTTCTTGGAAATGAACTCATTTTCAAGAAAGACCCCTTTCCGTGCCATGAACACCTTGTTCTCGGCGGGGTTGTAGAAGTAATACCCTTTGGTTTCCCTCGGGTAGCCCACAAACAGGCATTTGTCGGTTTTGGGTTCTAGTTTGCCCCCAGTCAATTTCTTGACATGGGCATAACAACCCCAAATCCGTAGGAAAGACACATTGGGCACCCTGCCCGTCCATATCTCAAATGGAGTCTTTTCCACTGCCTTAGTCGGAGTACTATTCAAAATGAGAGCTGCTGTCTCAATAGCATATCCCCAGATCAATCCAGTACCATGCCCCCTTTTGCATGTACCCATTAACCTGGTTGACATTCCATGTTCTATGACCGGTAAGACACCGCCAAACAACCAGGCTAATGATAGTCTTTAGTTCCATTCATTCCCATGATTGGAATAGACTACGGATGACTTTATGGCCATATCGTTTTCCCTATCCACAGTCTTACTGCCAAGTGCCTCACACTTGACAACATGGATATGGATATGTCCATTGGATACTCTATTTACAATATTGCACAAGCCATATAGTAAATAGATTGATGCCTTTATTTAGTACAAATTGTACAATACATAAAGTTCACATTAATGTACAAATGTATGATACAAAGACAAGGACTAATGCCTCGGGACTAGGGCATATCCAACACCATCACCCTTTCTCTTTTGTTTATTGCCCTTTTCATCTCCTTTCTTGAACTAATTCTGTGAAGCCTCATTTTCTACTATCAATGGCTTCTAACAAGAAATTGAACCCCAATGCTGCTCCATATCGCATTTGTTCGCATCATCTCATCGCTAGAAGGGTGACGGAACAGGTGGTTATGGCGCTGTTTCAATCTGTCTTCGTTTAGCATCAATTTGTACCGAATTGGGGATACCCTTTTAATCCTACACCATTTCTCTTCAATCTAAACTCACAGACTAATTATTTTGTACCCTCAGTCTATGGGAAAGATTTTGATTTCATGACAGAGAAAGGATTTGAATATAAGTCTGCTTTAAATGAGCTCAACAATGCTGAGAAAAGGGGAAAACAAGCCTGATGATCAGAATTTTACCAAATCAGTTTCAAAGACATAATCTGCTGCAAATTCTGGTCAAACATTGTCTCGAGGAAAACAAGAATAAGTCTGAAGGGACGTCTGCTTATGATTTTCTCTATTTGCCTATGAATTTCAAGACAATAGGAAGACTTGCAAAGCCTACTGTGCCAATATTCAAGGAAAAGTTGCATTTACCAACCATTTCAAGAACTCAGTCTTCAGCTGCAACAGAAGTGAATACTTACCAGTGATTCTTTCACCTCCAGAAGACGGTGTGATTTCCTATAGGGTCATTGTGAGTGGCAGTCATAAAGAAACCAAAGCAACTCAAGTCATTTTGAATCAGGTCATACCTTGAAGGATTAAAAGCTGTGTCCATCTTTGGGGACTGTACACGTATTAGGATCTGGTGTGAATTGGAAACATGTATACGGCTTCAAACTCTTGAAGGATCCAGTGGGTAATCAATTGATTCAGTTCAACGCTCATTTTGACACATGTTAGCACCATTAAAAAAAAAAAGACAGCCTCCAATATGTAAAACTGTAAAGGACATATTGGTAATTTGAAGGGGCATCAATCAAAACCAGAGCCACCCTTTGGATTTTCCTATTGCATCCACGTTCATTATGCCATAAATGTTTTGTATTCAATTTTGGTGTTCAATATGCATTTGTCATGTCATTGCGTGTCAATGCCCACACATGGGCTACATCACGCAGCAAACCATGTCCGTTGAAGTGTTTTACACCCCGAACACAAAACTCTAATACTGTGGGCAAGTAAAAAGCCGAACCACTGGGTGTCATCAACAACAGTGTCCTTGCAATTTCTGATGAACATATCGAGGGACATTCTCCAATCCCAAGACAAGCTATTGTAAAAAGGATCAACTCAGATAAAATGCTCATCACAGAATTTTTGGGCCATTCATTAAAAAAAAATCAATCACAAAGAAAATTTTCCGACACAGAAAACCGAGAGGACGTGTTAATAACAGGAAGGGAGTGATATGCAAAGTCACTGTTAATTTCCCTATTATACTCATTCCGATGTCATCATTGCAATATTATGTATGTTTGGATTTCTGATTAGATGCTCATCTTACATACATTGTGCCATTACATATAAACATCCATCAGTAGGACATTGCATCCAAGCCCATGATAATGCAAATGGAACTCCTGTTATAAACACCGGTATCAGGTCGGAGCGTGTCACAATAAAGAAATGCAAGGTCTAGTTCCTGGCTTCTTGCTCGACCAAATGGACCATCCCTTGGCACAACCTATGACCCTAATCCACTGAGCCTGATAGCACTTCTGAATGTACCAAGGATAAAGTGGAAGACACTTGAGAGGGTCAATTTCTCCAATACCTAGACCTGTGTGATAGTCAATCAATCAAAAAGATGTCGGAACAGTTGGACTGGGTCAATATGATACAAAAGCATGCTTAGAGTCAGGAGGAAGCATTCGTCTGTTTCAATGAGATTAAACCATATCGGCGTGTTGCTGTAAGCCATCTGGGCTACCACTGAGACTAATCGCAAGCCATGAATTCCATCCTCGGGCTTGCACAGATACCAAGAACAGAGCATAAGCAGCCTGTTGCATACATACATACATTTAGAATCATACATGCATACATGCATAAGTTTAAAATGAACACACACAATTCATATGCATACACACATCACAACCAATCTAGATACAAGTACCCACCGCCATCACTAAGCCACTACGAACCAGGACCACTCTCCAAGCAGAAAATAGTCCAACACTGGGGCATCCACTAGGTCTCAAGAGACAAGTCAAAGCCACGTAGGTCCAAACCTCAACATCTCAAGTACCCAGGAGCAAAATAATCAAGCTGTATTTATTCTTCATCGAAGGGGCAAAAATTTTTGTTTCCAAAATTATCGATCAAGGAATAAATACTCATCCTTAACCTGATTCGAAAATTATCACCCCTAAAGTCACCTGCCTCAAGCAAGATCCTAAATCCCTGAAACCCCTTCAAGCAAGATCCTAGATCCTTGAAATCATTTCAAATCCTCAGCAGATCCACCTCAGGTAACCTAAACCCGGTATCGGACCAGGTCGGCTTCATTCTAGATCCCCAGCACAACCTCGCCACGGGTAACCTAGACCCGGTATCGGTTTATTTCACCCTCAACCTCGCCTCGGGTAACCTAAACCCGGTATCGGCTTATTTCACCCCCAACCTCCCATCGGGTAACCTAGACCCGGTATCAGCTTATTTCACCACCAATCTCGCCTCGGTAACCTAGACCCGGTATCGGCTTATTTCACCCCCAACCTCGCCTTGGGTAACCTAGACCCGGTATCGGCTTATTTCACCATCAACCTCGTCTTGGGTAACCTAGACCCCGGTATAGGCTTATTTCACCATCAACCTCGCCTCGGGTAACCTAGACCGGTATCGGCTATTCCACCACCAACCTCGCCCCGGGTAACCTAGACCCGGTATCGGCTCATTCCACCACCAACCTCGCCCCGGGTAACCTAGACCCGGTATCAACTTATTCCACCACCAACCTCACCCCGGGTAACCTACACCTGGTATCGGCTTATTTCACCACCAACCTCGCCCCGGGTAACCTACACCTGGTATCGGTTTATTTCACCACCAACCTCGCCTCGGGTAACCTAGACCTGGTATCGGCTTATTTCACCACCAACGCCTCGGGTAACCTAGACCCGGTATCGGCTTATTTCACCAACAACCTCGCCTCGGGTAACCTAGACCCGGTATCGGCTTATTTCACCCCCAACATCGCCTTGGGTAACCTTGACCCGGTATCGGCTTATTCCACAACCAACCTCACCTCGGGTAACCTAGACCCGGTATCGGTTTATTTCACCCTCAACCTTGCCTCGGGTAACCTACACCCGGTATCGGCTTATTTCACCATCAACCTCGCCTCGGGTAACCTAGACCGGTATCGGCTATTCCACCACCAACCTCGCCCCGGGTAACCTAGACCCGGTATCGGCTCATTCCACCACCAACCTCGCCCCGGGTAACCTAGACCCGGTATCAACTTATTCCACCACCAACCTCACCCCGGGTAACCTACACCTGGTATCGGCTTATTTCACCACCAACCTCGCCCCGGGTAACCTACACCTGGTATCGGTTTATTTCACCACCAACCTCGCCTCGGGTAACCTAGACCTGGTATCGGCTTATTTCACCACCAACGCCTCGGGTAACCTAGACCCGGTATCGGCTTATTTCACCAACAACCTCGCCTCGGGTAACCTAGACCCGGTATCGGCTTATTTCACCCCCAACATCGCCTTGGGTAACCTTGACCCGGTATCGGCTTATTCCACAACCAACCTCACCTCGGGTAACCTAGACCCGGTATCGGCTTATTTCACCATCAACCTCGCCTCGGGTAACCTACACCCGGTATAGGGTTATTTCACCATCAACCTCGCCTCGGGTAACCTAGACCGGTATCGGCTATTCCACCACCAACCTCGCCCCGGGTAACCTAGACCCGGTATCGGCTCATTCCACCACCAACCTCGCCCCGGGTAACCTAGACCCGGTATCAACTTATTCCACCACCAACCTCACCCCGGGTAACCTACACCTGGTATCGGCTTATTTCACCACCAACCTCGTCCCGGGTAACCTACACCTGGTATCGGTTTATTTCACCACCAACCTCGCCTCGGGTAACCTAGACCTGGTATCGGCTTATTTCACCACCAACGCCTCGGGTAACCTAGACCCAGTATCGGCTTATTTCACCAACAACCTCGCCTCGGGTAACCTAGACCCGGTATCGGCTTATTTCACCCCCAACATCGCCTTGGGTAACCTTGACCCGGTGTCGGCTTATTCCACAACCAACCTCACCTCGGGTAACCTAGACCCGGTATCGGCTTATTTCACCCTCAACCTTGCCTCGGGTAACCTACACCCGGTATCGGCTTATTTCACCCTCAACCTCGCCTCGGGTAACCTAGACCCTGTATCGGCTTATTTCACCCCCAACCTCCCCTCGGGTAGCCTAGACCCGGTATCGGCTTATTTCACCACCAATCTCGCCTCGGCAACCTAGACCCGGTATCAGCTTATTTCACCCCGAACCTCACCTCAGGTAACCTAGACCCAGTATCGGCTTATTTCACCTCCATCTTCGCCTTGGGTAACCTAAACCCGGTATCAGCTTATTTCACCTCTATTTTCGCCTCGGGTAACCTAAACCCGATATCGGCTTATTTCACCACTAACATCACCTCGGGTAACCAAAACCCGGTATCGGCTTATTTCATCTCCATCCTCGCCTTGGGTAACCTAAACCCGGTATCGGCTTATTTCATCTTCATCCTTGCCTCGGTTATCCTAAACCTGGTATTGGCTTATTTCATCTCCATCTTCGCCTCGGGTAACCTAAACCCGGTATCGGCTTATTTCACCTCCGTCTTCGCCTCGGGTAACCTAAACCCGGTATCGGCTTATTTCACTCCCAACTTTGCCTCGGGTAACCTAGACCCGATATCGGCTTATTTCACCCCCAACCTCGTCTCAGGTAACCTACACCCAGTATCGGCTTATTTCACCTCCATCTTCGCCTCGAGTAACCTAAACCCGGTATCGGCTTATTTCATCTTCATCCTCGCCTCGAGTATCCTAAACCCGGTATCGGCTTATCTCATCTCCGTCTTCGCCTCGGGTAACCTAAACCCGGTATCGACTTATTTCATCTCCATCTTCGCCTCGGGTAACCTAAATCCGGTGTCGGCTTATTTCACCTCCATCTTCTCCTCGGGTAAACTAAACCCGGTATCGGCTTATTTCTCCACCATCTTCACCTCGAGTAACCTAAACCCATTATCAACTTATTTCATCTCCATCCTCGCCTCGGGTAACCTAAACCCGGTATCATCTTATTTCATCTCCATCCTCACCTCGGGTAACGTGAACCTGGTATCGGCTTATTTCATCTTCATCCTCGCCTCGGGTAACCTAAACCCAATATCGGGTTATTCCTACTCATCGCTGCAGCTCGGGTATGTCTTCCTTTCCTTCCATTTGCGGCGCTTTCATTCACGTTCTCAAATTCCCCTTAGGTAACCTAAACCTGGTATCGGGTATTGAATTTGATCATGCGAGGGGCAGGTGTAAGCACCGGGTTTTCCCGAACTCTATGATGAGAATTCCTGTATTACATGTGGAGCGGACGGACTCGAATCAGACTTGAAAATGATGGAATGTTGCCCGGAGTATCTCAAACATCCTGAAAACTGGACAATCCGGGATCCGAAACCCTCGGAAAGGTTTCTTGAGTGATTTTTAGGGTTTAAGGTGTGCGTCAGATTTTCAAGAATTCTACCCGGCTCTTACTAGAGCCGTACGGCTCTAGTTTTTAAACAAGAACTGGGCAGCTCTAGCCTCTAGTTTTTAAACAAGAACTGGGCGGCTCTAGCCTAGAGCCGTACGGATCTAGTTTTTAAACCAGAACCGGACAGCTCTAGTGGGTGAGCCAAGTTGCTCTGCAAAGTAAAGCAACTTGGCTCGGCAGAAGAGTGGTTGGGCGAAATCAGAGAATTTAGATGGCCGTTTAATGTTTGAAATGATATGTGAGGGGAGAGTATAAAAAGAAAAGAAAAATAAAATCAAGAAGGGAGGTTAGTAATCTTAGGCAGAAAAACTGTGAAAATGGAATACAAAGAGAAAGAAATGAAAGCAGAGAGAAAAGAGAGATAGAGGCTGAGACACAGGAGCTTAGCAAAGTGAACCAAAACACTCAAGCTAAGACCTAAAATTAATCTTCAAACTCTAATAACAAGTTCCTTAACCTTTGCTCATTGATTCGGGATTGTTTTGGATTGTTTCGGTTTTCGGCAGGTTGAGTAGTCAAGGCGAACTTCAAGCTTTCAATCTGTTTCTTGACATTCAAAGCATAAAAAAAAAAATCAAGGTAAACTCTGAGAGGCCTTAAACCTGTGTACATTGCTTTTTCGTTGCATTTTCTTCATTTTTGCAATTTTTGAAACCAGACTTTCCCGAATAGAGCCGGGCGGCTGTGTTCTTCATGAACACAGTCGAACGGCTGTGTTCATGATGAATATAGCCGGGTGGCTCTGGTACCCAGAGCTGCATGGCTCTGTTGTAAAGGGAAAATTCCTGATTTGTCCCGATCGGCCAAAAACAGTCCGTTTTCCAGTTTGTTATTCTGTTGTGATCAATTTCGGCCCAAATTCATCGTATGTTTTAAAATTTTGGTTTTCGGATTTCTGTACATACGGACATTAGGGTTTTCGGCTTATCTGGGGTTTTATTTTCTGAGTCTCGGAGTTATTTTATCCGAATCGGATCTATAGTCCAGCATCAGCAGAGCTCCGAACCCTATAAAATCCCCGAAAAATATTGAAAATGTGTAAAACGGTATTTTCACAAAATTAAGAAAATCAATTTTCTCGGGTTCTGGGGTCTACAGCCGTACGGCTATAATTACAGCTGTACAACTGTAGTTTCTAGAATAAAACAGAGCTACAAAATGACTCGTATAGACGTCGTTGCGCGGTGCTAGTTTCGAATGCAAATTGTTTTTGTCATGTTTACTGCTTTTTGGATCCTAGATGGATGTTGGAATTAGGAAACTCGCACGAACGGAACCCTAGATTCCGGGATAACAGACCCACAAAAATGGAATTTTGCATGTAACCAAGCCAATTGTTTTCCAAAATTGATTTCTCAACACAAAAATTACAGGGCGTTTCAAAACTGTTTTCCAGGTCTATTTGGTCTGACTGGTCGGGTCAACCCGGTTACCCCCTAAATGCATGCTCCCGTTTCCTAAATTCCTAATTCTGTCCTATTTGAGTACTATCCGTGTGTGCAATATAAACTATGCTAACTGTCTGTTTTGCAGCATTTATCTTTCTTTTATTTTCATTTTTTATGTAATTGATAGACTTCGTGTATTTTTAGGTGGTTGTAATTTTTAGATCCTCGTGTACTTAGGCGATTGTAATGTAAGGACGAGGGTTTTTGTCTTTTATTCGATTGGGTTGTATAATCGGCATCTACTACTTTCTTATATATTTTGGATGTATTCTTTATTTTTCTACAAGTTATTTTCTGCATTTTGCTTTAGCATCGGCTGATTAAAATAAACAAAATGGGGTTAGAGAAAGATAATAAAGTGAATCAAATATGGTAATATAAACTGTAAAGTGAAAGGAAGCTAGAGGTTAAAGTAGGTCACTTGCCTGAACCCTAAATCTCTGGATTAGGTACAACAGTCTGTCCTCAGTAGGAAGCTGTACCGGAATTTCCCGGATGAGCTGATCCTTGTGGTGACTCTGTCACTGATCTTGAAATTTAAGTTTCGAGGTCTTTGAGTTAAAAAGGGAAAATGTTTTCTACAAAGGAATTTTCAAATCAAATCCATGATTTTTTCTAATTCAAGATAAACAAAAACCCGCTTTTCACCAAAATCAAAACCAAACGAACGTTTTCCCTGGTTCGTTCCTTTTCTCGCTTTTCGAAAAAAGGTCGTCCGCTCACACAGTTCGTAGCAATCGGTGAAGCTGAAGCAGAGTTAGGATGTGTGGGGCAAACGGAACAGAAAGAAATCAAGCCTGTGAGCTTGAATGACCTCGACTCAGAGGATGAATACGAGGAGTTTACAGGGGATGAGACAGTTAAACCGCTAGTTATCGAAAAGCTGAAAATTCAAGAAGTGCAGAATGTGTCCTGAAGCGGCATGGTTTATCAACTAGTGGCCCAATTGAAAGACAAGGACCCGATGACTGGGTCTGGAAGTACATTAACATAGGAGGGAGTTGAGAAGGAAGACCTGGTTATTTCTCAATTAAAGAAAACCCTTGCCCAAGCTAGTTTGTGGCATCTATTGTTGACTTCCAAGGAGCACAGAGCGGCCTTGGTGAAGAGGTTGTCAGAAATTAAGGTTTCCCCCATTGCATCGCTAGAAGCCATGTGTTGTCTGCTAGATAAGATCCATTCTGGGTCTCCCAACATTGTTTTTTCAGAGCTAATGTTATGGACAAAGTAATGCCATGTGTGATGGTAGATGATGGGCCGGCACTGAACATATGTCCGTTGAAAATGCTACCATGTTTGGGCTTGAGTGAAGATGCCCTAAAGAAGTCCTCAACAGTGATCCGGGCATATGATGACTCCAAAAGAACAGTAATTGGAACTTTCGAAGCTGAAGTGGAGGTTGGGCCAGTTAAGTCAATGGTCGTTTTCACTATGATAGACATCCTGGTCACTTTCTCTCTATTGTTGGGAAGACCATGGTTCCACCCATTAGGAGGTGTCCCTTCTACTCTGCATCAGAAAATAAAGTTCTCGATAAACGGGGAGATTGTGACTGTTGAGGCGGATACCCAATCCATGATTGCTGCCGTAAATGAAAGGGACATACTATTTGGCGGATTCCAAATCGCCATGGTCAGGGAAGAGGAAGCCACGGATGCCCTGATGGTCATTTATGAAAACTATATGCCGGAGTGGCTGTCCAGATATTTACATAAGCAGAACTTTGTCCCAGGCATGGGACTCAGAATTAACCTGCAAGGGATGCCTGAGTTTAACATTGACTCGGGAAAGCTAAAACAGTTCGGGCTAGGGTATGCAGAAGAAACATCTGATCAGAAGAATCAGAGAAGGGGTAAGAACGACAAACCTATGATGAAACCCTTCATAAAGGTAGGAGAAGAACTGTTCAATGGCCAAGCTGAGCCAATGAGGGTTGGGAGCATTGAATACCCGGGCTTTGAAATATTTTCTGATGTTGTAGACTTTGAGAAGAGCTGGGAGGAACCAGTAGCCCCCGTAGTGATGGAAGAGGTAGTTGCTAAGTCCACTATTCTGTAAAATGAGCCACCTAAAGAGATAGTAGAAGCAGCAGAAGTGGCTAAGGAGAAAGATGAAGAGAAAGTCAGCGATGAATCAGTAGAAGCAATTTTAAGGGCGCTAGCTGCTACTTTAAGCAAGGCATTTGGGAAGTCTAAAGAAGGGTTCGAAGAGGAGCTGATGACCAAGGTAAACTTGGATTCTGTAGTTGCTGAGATAGCCGAGATCATGAAGAAGGCTAAGGTACAGGTGGCTGAAATTGAGAAGACCACTATTCCTGCTGAATAAGAAGCCAAAGTAGCTGCAGATCTGGATGATGTCCTAGAGCTGAATGGGAAAGCTGAAGAAGTGCAAGGCCCTCCACCTGTGGAGGATGAAAATGATTTTGTTGTATCTATTTCTTCCATTTTCAATGTGAATGATGAACTCTATAACAAGTTCAATGCAATGAAATCTCAATTTGCTTACCTGTGTGATGTTTATCCTGATAATTTTGTGCATGCATTTAAATCACCATCAAGCATATTTAGCATTCATGACACTGCATTGCATGAAATCAACATAAGTACAGATGAAAACCCCAAAATGGTATTAATTTCACATGAGCTAAAACCCAAGGAAGAGAGAGAATTGACAAAAATATTGCAAACACATGTTAAAGCTTTCGCTTTGTCATACGAGGACATGCCAGGTGTAGACACGGAAATAGTAGTTAACAAGATCCAGACGGACCCTAAGTTCAAGCCAGTGAAGCAGAAACTGAGAAGATTGAGGCCAGAATGGGCTACATTGGTGAAAGAAGAAGTGGCCAAGCAGATAGAAGCAAAAATTCCTTGAAGTAGTGGAGTATACAGAATGGCTAGCCAATATCATCCCAGTACCTAAAAAGGACGGAAGGGTCAGATTATGTGTCGACTACAGGGACCTGAATAAAACATGCCCAAAAGATAACTTCCCACTACCTCATATCAATGTCTTCATTGATAGTGCAACAAAAGCAGCAATGTACTCCTTGATGGATGGGTTTCAGGATATAATTAGATCCTGATGGATATAATTGACAAAGTGAAGATGTTATTCATCACAAAGTGGGGTACCTTCTACTACAGAATGATGCCCTTCGGATTGAAAAATGCTGGAGCCACTTACCAGAGAGCTGTCACAACTTTGCTGCATGTTAAAGTGTATATTGATCATATGCTTGTTAAATCAGTGACCCAGGAGGAGCATCCTGCCATCCTGGATAGATTTCTTACACGCATTAGGGAGTATAACTTGCAACTTAACCCTAAGAGGTGCATATTCAGAGTTACATCAGGGAAGCTGTTGGGTCACGTAGTCAGCTAAAGAGGAATTGAAATGGACCCAGATAAAATCAAGGCTATTCGAGATATGCCAGCTCCAAAAACAAAGAAGGAAGTCTGGTCATTTTTGGGTTCCTTGCAGTATGTCAGTTGCTTCATAGCACGGTTGACTTCCATTTGTGAGCCGATTTTCAAGTTATTGAGGAAAGATTAGCCTGTTGTATGGAACAACAGATGTCAGTTGGCATTTGAAAAAATCATGGCTTATCTGGTAAATCCACCAGTTCTGAGTCCACCAATTCCAGGGAAGCCTTTGATCTTGTATTTAGCAGTCGAAGATTTCTCCATAGGGGCAATGCTGGCATAAGAGCATGATGGCAAGAAGGAATACCCTATCTACTACCTCAACAAGAAGCTGCTAGAGTACGAAACCAACTACACACTGGTGGAGAAGACGTGTGTGGCAATGATCTGGCTGACCAAGAAGCTATGCCATTATTTTCAGCCATACAAAGTGTAAACCTTGGCCAAAATGGATCCAATGAAGTATCTTTATGAAGCACCCATGCTAGTCAGGAAGTTCTCTAGGTGGCTTTTGCTTTTGTCAGAATTCGACATGGAATACGTTACTAAGAAAACCATCAAAGGGTGAGCCGTAGCAGAATTTCTAGCAAATCAGCCACTAGAATCAGATTATACAAAGAATTTTGAGTTCCCGGATAAACAGCTGGCCATGGTAGAGGTGAAAAGATGGGTTATGTGCTTTGATGGTGCTGTAAATAGAAAGGGTGCTAGAATCAGGGTAATCATAGTAATGCCAGATGGTGAAATTATTCCTTTGTCAAAGAGATTGGATTTTCCCATAACCAATAACGGAGCAGAGTATGAAGCCTGCTTATTTGGGATAGAAGCTTTGTTGACACTAGGGGCAAATGATGTCTTAATCATGGGAGATTCATTTTTAGTGATTATGCAAGCCCAAGGTGAATGAGACCTAAAAGAAGAAGGCTTGCAGTCCTCCTTGGAGCTTTTTCAGTACAGAAGAGAGTTATTTAGCCAATGTGAATTCAGACATGTCCCTAGAGATGAGAATAAGATGGCTAATGGGCTAGCAACACTGTCTTCTATGTGGGAATATCCAGAAGAAATTCAAGTACAACCGTTAGTTATAGCAACTTCCAGACAACCGTGCTTTGAAGTGCACGAAGTAATGGAATTGATAGCTGAAGAAAAGCCATGGTTCTTCGATATTTACCAGTATGTGAAGGAAGGAAGATATCCAGAAGGATCAGTGTTGCTGATAAAGTGTCATTAAGAAGGCTAGCCAGTCAGTTCAGAATCTTTGAGACTGTAAATGGGGTTCTTCTGAGGTGTCTGACAGAGCAAGAGGTAGAAACAGTGATGCAGCAAGTACATGCAGGATCTTACGGACCACATATGAATGGACTCTCTATGGCCAAGAAGATAATCAGATAGGGGTATTTCTGGATAACAATGCAGGATGATTGCATGAGGAAAGTGAGGAGATGTCACAAGTGTCAGATCTACGCTGACATCAGTCATTTACCGCCACTTGAACTACAGAATATGGCATCCCCTTGGCCATTTTCAGTATGGGGAATAGATATGATTGGTGAAATTCACCCTGTAGATCTAATGGGCATCGATTTATAGTTATGGCAGTTGACTACTTTTCAAAATAGGTGGAGGCAGAATCGTTCGCCAGTGTAACAGCTAAGCAGATGGTCAAGTTCATCCGGAAGAACATCTTTGCCCTATACAGGATTCCCCATCATATGGTGACTGACAATGGAGTGCAGTTTCAAAGGGCAATTGCTGAGCTACTTGCAGAACATGGCATTGAGCACCATAAGTCTTCTCCATATAGGCCCCAAGCTAACGGTGCAGTGGCAGCAGCCAGTAAGGCAATAAAGAAGATCTTATTGAAAATGGTAACCACCTACAGAGATTGGGCTGACAAGCTGCCGTATGCTCTTTGGGGTTATAGAACCAGTTTCAGAACGCCAACAGGGGAAACTCCCTATGCCTTGGTATATGGTATGGAAGCAGTATTGCCAGTAGAAATAGAGCTCAAGTCACTCAAGGTCACCTTGGAAGCTTAGTTACCAGAGACTAAATGGGTTCAAGCTAGATACAAGTAGTTGGTGGCATTAGATGAAAGTGGCTGAAAGCATTGGATCATCTACAGATATACCAATGCAGAATGGCCACAGCCTATAATCAAAATGTGAAGTACCCTAGGCGGCAATTGAACGTTGGAGATTTGGTTCTGAAATAATTGAGGCCTTCAAGTGTCGATGTTAAGGGGAAATTCAGGCCTAATTGGGAAGGACCTTATATTGTGAAGAAAGCGCTATCGAAAGGCAGTGTCAGCATCATAGACATGGATAAAAATAAGTTCACAAATCCTGTCAACCAAGACCGCTTAAAGCTTTACCATGTGTAAAAATAAAATAAAAAAAAAGAAGAAAAGAGTCTGTTAGGTTGAAAATGCAAAAAGAGCATCCTAGGGAAAATTTAAGACACGAGAGAAAATGATCAGTCAGAAAATTTGAATGGGACGACTGGTGACAGATTCTGGCTCTATGCGGAGTGTATACCATTTTGGGAACCAATCTTTTCAAATGTCCTTACTTTGATTTTATCAACAAAGTGAAATGTTTGTTTAAATATATTTGTGTGGTTATGTCAAATGCATAAACAAAGTTATCTTGCTCAAACATCCATTTAAGGAAAGTGCTTTGCATTTAACTGGTTGAACATATCACGTTATTTAACAAAGAAAATGAATTAATACATACAATCTGAAATCTTGTATCATCCTCCAAATCTAATTCATCTTTCCAAAGAGCGTCAGTGATTGTCCAAGAACTTGACTATTGAAGAAATTAAGCTAAGTAAAAGCTACACTGGCCTGATGAGTTGCTCCTTTCATCTCTCTCTTGGACTGATTCTGTGAAACCTTACTTTTCTACCATCAATGGCTTGTAACAAGAAATTGAACCCTAATGCTGCTCCACATAGCATTTTTCTACATCATATCATCACCAGAAGGATGACGGGACAAGTAGTCACAACGCCATTTCATTTAGTCTTTGTTAATCTTAAAAAAAAAAGAGCTTGCTAGGGTCAAAATCGAAAAGGTGCCTCAGGCAAAAGTTAGAGCAGTTTGCTGGGCTGAAAACCCACATTGGGCAACCCAGGCAAAATTTAGAGCACCTCCAGATTCATAAATCACAGGGCCAGAAGGATAGAACCTCTCCACCGTTTCTCCACAGGAATCTTTACAGCATCCTCTATGGGGATTCTCCACATTATTCCCCAATGAAACATTTACAAGGGACACTGTGATCCTTTCCCCAACAGTTGTGACGCATCCCCAGCAATCATCTCATTTCTTCAGCAGTCCTCATATATCTTCAACAAGGAAAAGCTTTTGTGTAAAGAGTGTCTTCCACCAGCCGGGGGCAAAACATACCTTCCCTAACAAAAAAGAGAAACATCAATATTAAACAAACAACGAGAAATGCATCCTTTAGGATCCATGTGCATATGCATCATCGTGCATACATACCTTACTTACACAGAGCATTCATCCCCAGCTAGTCTTCATTCTTGATCGAAGGGGTAAAAATTTTTGTTCAAAATCTCTCTATTAAGGAATTAAGACTAGCTATTTCAAATGCAGGAATTTGTCATCACTGTCTCGGACATGGATAAATCCCTAGCAAATCCACCTCGGGTAACATAGACCCGGTATCGGCCCAGATCAGCCTCATTCCAAATCCCCAGTAGATCTGCCTCGGGTAACATAGACCCCGGTATCGGCCCAGATCGACTTCATTCCAGATCCCCAGTAGATCCGCCTCGGGCAACATAGACCCAATATCTGCCCAGATCAACTTCATCTCAGAGCAGACTCGCCTCGAATATATGTAAATCCGGTATCGGCCCAGACAAGCTTCGCCTTGGGTAACATAGACCAAGTATCGGCTTATTTTATCATCAACCTCGCCTTGGGTAACCTAAAACCGTTATCAATTTATTTTATCATCAACTTAGCCTCAGGTAACCTAGACCTAGTATCGGCTTATTTCATCATCAACCTCGCCTCGGGTAACCTAGACCTAGTATCGGCTTATTTCATCTTCAACCTAGCCTCGGGTAACCTAGACCCGGTATCGGCTGATGTCAGATTTGTCATTTCAACAGATCCGCCTCGGATATATGTAAATTCGGTATCAGCCCAGATCAGCTTCGCCTTTGGTAATGTAAACCTAGTATTGGCTTATTTCATCTAATCAATTCAGTTCATCATCACGATAATGAGACTTCAACAAGTAAGTGTGAATTTCTCCTCTTGCGTCTAGGGCGCTTCACTCCGCCCTCTCAAATTCATTACCTCAGGTATTTTAGAGTTGGTGTCGGGTGTCGAATTTGATCACGCGAGGGGCAGCTGTAAGCACAAAAATTTTTCATACTTCAAAAAAAATTTGTGTTACAGTCGTGCGACTGTATTTACAGTCGTATGATTGTAATAAAAAATTACAGTTCTACGACTGTAAATGCGTAGCAGGTAGCCGAAGCCCATACCTTAAAGAATAAAAAATTGAGGTGATTTGAAGGGCAATTAATGCCCGTTTTTAAGAATGGGGAGAAAAAGAAAAGAAAGAAAAGAAAGAGGGGGGCTTTTTCTTTGGACAGATTGAGAGAGAAAAGTGAGAAGAAGAGAAGGAAAAAGAAGAGAAGAAACCCAACACAAACCACTATTGTTCTTCTACTCTTTTTTCTTTCAATTCTAGTGTGATAAAGCTTAAAAAGTTGTTAGAAATCATAAGTAATAATTTGACTCACTAAACTAAATCAATCTTAAATCCATAACTCAATCAAATCCGTGAATTTCTGGGACATTTCGAACTCATTTTTGAATCTTAACACACAAAGGGAAAAGAGCAATCCGGTGCCGATTGAGGTGTTTCTAGCGGTCAAATCGATGGTGGATCAGCGCCACAAGGGTAACTATACTTGAATCCCTTGTTTTGCTTTGCTTTCTGGGTGTTTTGGTGCAATTTCACGCATAAAAATCTACATTTTCAGGCTGCGACTTCTGGAAAATAAGAACAGTCGTATGACTGTTCTTCCAGCTATGAACAGTCATGCGACCATAGCTACAGTTGTACGACTATTCTTAAATTCCCGTGGCCATTTGTTTTATCTGAATAAAATTTGACGATTTTCTACAAGTGGGGGAGTTACAGTCGCACGACTGTAGTTATAGTTGTACGACTATAATCACAGTTACACGGCTGTAATCACAGCCGAGTGACTGTAATTTCGTCCAGGAGCAGAATTTTTAGAAAAATCCATAAAAATTTACAAAAATCATAAAAATTCAGAAAAATCAGAAAATCATCAAAAGTGAATTTTATTGTGTGCATTCACGACCTTAGATTTTATTTTTGAAGTTATTGCATTTAGAACAATGCAATGACGGAGATCCAAATCTCCTAAAATCCGACCCACCTCACATGCTAAATGAATGTAAACCGGAAAAAGAAAATATTTTCAAAAGGTGTTTTCTCATGAAACAAAAATATAGGAATGTTTCAAAACCGTTTTCCAGGTCTAGTCAGGCGAACTAGCCGAGTTCGCCCAACTATCCCCCCTAAATGCATGTCCCCAATCTCTAATTTCCCAATTCTGTCCTATTTGAGTCCTATTTGTGGTGTGCTATAAATTGTGCTAACCATCTCTTTTGTAGCTTTAATTTCTTTTTATTTTCTTTTTTAATTTAATTAATAGCTTAATTCATGTATTTTAGGTGCTTGTAATTTTTAGATTCTCATGTATTCTAGGCGCTTGTAATGTGAGGATGAGAGTTTTTATTTTCATTCGATTAGGTTGTAATAATTTACTTATTCACTGCTTTATTTTTATTCGTGTGCATGCTGCATGTTTATGTCAATAAAAATCCATCTTAGAAATTTAAAATATCATCAATGAACATTGGCCAATTTTATTTTAATTAGACATGAAATAAAGGACTTGTCCGAACCTAGATCTTTGGAAAGTGTAGCAGCCTTCATCTGGTTCAGCTATACTATAATTCCTTGGTTGAGCTGAGCTAGGTGGTGACTCTTACACCTTCTATCGAGACTTAGTCTCGATTCTTTTACGAAATAATTGAATTTTCTAAAACCATATTTTCATCACAAAACCCCCCGTGAGGGAGGGTTGCCCGACATCGAGGCTCCCTTTTGAGCCAAAAAACGTCATCTGCTGAAATCAGACCTTGAAAGAGATGACATTTGATGGGGTATGATTTTTTTTTCAACTTATAATTTTTTGACTTTCTGATTTCATATCGTCAAGGCCCCATGGAGGCGAGAGGGGGATGATTTGCCCCAGCTAATTTGAGACGCGCAGGCATTGTCTAACAGGTGTTTTGTGATGGAGCGCCCATTTGGGCAAGAGTGGTACCTCGGTGAGAGGGTCCACGATTGGCGTTCTGGTCCAGATGCACGCAAGATTCTGGCTGCTTTGCCGGTGGGGTTATTTTGGCCCCACTTTTTGTCTTTTGAGCTGCATCCAGACCTATATGGTGCTAGAAATGAGGCTGGCAGTGTAGATGGTGATTATTGCCAGTTCATCGTGACTCATCTACTTCCGCTGACTATCGACACTGATGCTGGGCTATTTCCCTGTCCGTTAGGGGAGGTAAGAGGTCTAGTACTACTTTTGCTTGGACCGTTGGAGCTGGTTCTATCGTTGGAGCTGAGGCTATTCCCACTCCTGCTTTTCAGGCTCCTCAGGCCCCTACTATTGATTACGTGCATGGCTCAAGTTCCTAATTGAGAATGCTATTCAGCTGTTTGATGAGTCTCAACAGTCCTATCTAGCCGACCTCCACCTCCAGGATCACACTTTTCCATCGGCCATTCCTGAGGGCACCACGCATGTGAGTATCTCTGCTTTCCTTTGTTTTCATCCCTTTTCCTGATTAGTTGTCATAGGCTAATTCCTTTGAATTACGACATCTACAAATTCCAGTGATGTAGGGTATGTGTATGGGCCAAGCCATTTATACATTGAGGGCACTCACTTTTCGAGATAATGCCGCTTTGACTGTAAGTACCTGTACTTGGTTTTCAATGCATGTTTGGATGCATGGATGTATATGCATATGATTATGATGCTTGTTTATGTTTTGTTTGTTACAAACGATAATTGGAATCGAGCGCCATGAGTCTGCTCGTTTGAGGGCAGAGAATGATCAGTTATGGTGCCGTGTCACTGAGCTGGAGGTCATGAATCAAACTTTCAGAGACCAGGCGGACAATTGGGGTGCCCAGATGGGGTCTGTTAGTACCCATGTGGGTGAGAGCTCGACTAGTGAGCTAGGAGATGATGGGGATGATGACGATGACGCTGGGTTTGCCTCTTCTTAGGCCTATTTCCTAATTTTCTAATTGTGATGTAGTGGCCCAATTGTGGGTTGCTTTCTGATTATTTGTGACCCTAACTCTATGATGTACTTGATGCACATGATATTCACATGATATTTACATCTTCTAGCCATTGAATTTGAGTCTAGTGAACATGTATTTCTTTACCTTTTCATACTTTTATCGCCCCTCGGTTCAATTTTCTCGGGCCTGGGACGTGTTTCGGCATCTTCAGACTTTATTTTCCTTGAAAACAGCTCCTGGAACATATAGCCACATGGCTATATTCATAAAAAATCATATGAAGATATAGGCAAAGTGTTATCTGCATTACAACCATGCCACTATGCCATTACAGCTTCCCAGCACATTACAGCCGCACCACTATAGCCTACAGCCACGTGGCTGTGTGGGGTTATAACCGCCCCACACACAGATCCATCCCACATCGATTTTCAACCTTTCTTCAGCACAGCCGCTCCCCTATAAATATTACAGCCACCTAACACATTATAGCCACACCACTGTAGGGCATTATAGCCACCCTATATACTATAGCCGTCCCATCCCCTTTTTCAGCCTTTCTTCTTCTTTCGCTTCTCTTTTGGCATTGATCAACTTAGAAGACGAATCCGAGACTACTGGGGTACAACCTGCTTTTGTAATTGGGTTTTGTTTACACCCTTTGGCTTGTAGTACCTTAGGTTTTACACTGCTTTGACTTCGAATCGGGATTCTTGGATACAGCTATCAGCTTTTAGGATCCGATGGATCATGTCTTCTGCTTCTCTGGTTAGGAGTTATGCCCCTTGGTAAAGGATTTTAGTGCCATCCTCTATGTTCCTTGCCCTCGGGGGGTCCGATTAGCTATTCCTGACCTTGACTCGGGTGATGTGCACACATTTCTGAGCCGATTCGCTCCGGCTGTAGCAGACATGGGTCATGCGATTACTGATAGGCCTGTTCCTCCAAGACTCAACCTTTCTGTTATAGCTAATTTACATTTTGCTTTGCCTCCCACTACCCCTAGCTAGGCTCTATTGATGAGTTTGTTGCTGATGGCTTGCTTTTTGTGCGAGTCTCAACAGGATACTTGTAGCTTAGATTAGCCTTGGTAGTGACTCAGACGGCTCAGGGTGCATCACCTATGGGGGTTGCTTAGGCTGAGACACTGATCCACTTAGATTCTATCCATTCTGATTCTCCGATAGAGAGCTGCGGATCTCCCTTTCTGCTTTAGGTATGCTTCAGCACTGCACTTTCTAAATTCATACGTTCATTACTCCTTTTTCATTTGACTAATCCATATGCAGATCTGGCTGTTGGAGAAGCTGAGCCTCCTGAGCCCTCCTCCACCTCATCCAAGATACTCTCCGAAGCACTACTGGTCTCGATGCATCGACCTCCCAGATTTTAGTTTTATGACCATGGAGCACTGGTTTGATTGGCTGAGGAGGCGGACTGATGCCTCTATTCGATGGGTCTGCCCTTGGTGGGACATCTCTGATGTGACTATTGAGACTTGGGCCGGAGGCATTCAGCTACTTGGGTTGATCCATGTGACTTTCTATTCTCCTGCTCGGCTGTACAGACAGTATGGGCAGCTACAAGGGGTCCCCCGATCTTTGTACACCACTAAGTGTGGAGTGTTTACACCACAGTGGCCTCGGCATATGCAGCACTAGTGGATGCATCCTACTCACACTGAGATTCTGAGGTATGACAGTCTTGCACCAGTGGAAACGAATGGTTGCTATAGAGCTTGGCTGACAGATATGATTGGTTGCCCCACTAGGCGTGGATGTGAGGCGCTGACATTGCGGTACCTTGGACTTTAGATGACTAGGATTAGAGTTGACCACTGCTGCATGACTTTTATTCTGTTTTTGCTTTTCTTGTCCTAATTTTTGCATAGGTCACCCTTTTTGGTTTTCAGCCTATCATACAGTCTTTATTTTTGCCTGAACCGCCCTTTTTGGTTTTTCAATTCAGCAAACTTTATTTTATATCCTAGCTTTTGCATAGACCGCCCTTTTCGGGTTTTCAATCTATCGGACCTCTTTTTTTTCACGTATATATATTCAATCTATGGACGTGAGATTTATAAAATATGTAAAGCCAAATACGCATAAAATAATCTGAATTGCAATTGAACTCTGGACATTCAAGCGAATGGAACCGAACATTCATTCATTCATTCATAAATAATGTTTTAGCATAATGTACATCAAATGATGAAATGAAACTATAAACAGAATTAGTGATGGTATACATCTCGACTGAATCCACACTTGCCACCAACCGGTCTTTGTAGATTTTCTAGCTAATAGTCCTCGCCTCTCTATCCTAACTTTTGCATGGATTGCCTTTTTGGTTTTCGACCAATCGAACTATCCTAACTTTTACATGGATTGCCTTTTCGGTTTTCGACCCATCATACTTTTTTCTTACACATAGTAGTGTTTCAGCTTATCCTGATTGATAGGGTTGATGATGCAGCACCCTTTGAAAGTACCTTCTTGACTACATACCGGCCTTCCCAGTTCGGCTTGAATTTCCCCTGTACATCCATGTTGGTTTGTTTCATCTGCTTGAGTACCAGATCCCCTGCCTTAAACGGATGCTTCTGATGACGAACCTTGTTGTTATAGGTTCTAGCCATTCGCTGTTGATACATTTGTAACCGGTCTAAGGCCTAAAGACGCTTTTCGTCAATCTGTGCTAGCTGTTCATGTCTTGACTGGAGCCAATCAGATTCTGGCAATTGTGCGTCCATAACCACTCTTAATGATCTGACTTCCATCTCTACTGGTAAGATAGCCTCCATCCCGTAAACCAGCGAATATGGAGTCTCACCGGTAGGGGTTCTAATGCTCATCCGGTATCCCCACAAGGCCAATGGTAACATGTTGGCCCAATCTCTGTAGGTCACTACCATTTTCGATAGAATCTTTTTAATGAACTTATTGGCCACTTCTACTGCCCCATTGGCTTGTGGGCGATACGAAGATGACCTATGGTGCTTAACTCCCTTCTCTTGGAGCAACTATGATGTCACTCCTTGAAATTGTACCCTAGTATCAGTCACGACATGATGAGGGATCCCATATCTCGTAAAGATGTTCTTTTCTATGAACTTTGCCATCTTCTTAGCACTGATATTTGCAAATGATTCTGCTTTGACCCATTTAGAGAAATAATCCACGACTACAAAGATGAATCGGTGTCTGTTTGAGGTGGGTAGCCTTATCTTTCCAATTATATCTATGCCCCAAGCAGTGAATGGCCAAGGAGTCGGAGACACTTGAAGTTCAAATGTAGGAAGGTGATTGAGGTCTCTGTACACCTAACATTCATGGCATTTCTTAAGCTCCTCGATACAATCAGCTTGCAAAGTGAGCCAAAAGTATCCTTGTCTCAGTATTTTCTTTTCTAGGGCCAAACCGTTTATGTGCGGTCCGTAAGCTCCGGAGTGTATTTGTTTCATAACCATAACTGCCTCTTCCTTAATTAGACACTTCAGAAGGACTCCGTTATCTATTCTTTTGAAGAGTTGATTCTCAAATACCCAAAACTATGCTGCCAATCTTCGAAGGGAGCCCTTATCAGCTTCATTAGCGTCTTCGGGGTACTGACCATTCTGAATGAACAGTAAAATATCATAATACTAGGGCTGTTCTTCAATTTTTGTGACTAAATTTACTGATGAATAGCGCGGATTCTAAGCGATTTCCAGGATTACCGGCTATATCGGCTGTTTTTGGGGACCTTCCCACATTGATGATAGTGTAGCCAAAGAATCTGCCATCTGATTCTCTTCCCTTAATACATGCCGGAATTCACATTGATTGAATACCTTCACCCTTTCCCAAACCATCTCAAGGTAAGGCGGGAGTGATTCTTCTTTTATCTCCCAATCTCCGATAACCTGCTGAATCACCAAAGCTAAATCCCCAATAACTAATGCCTCATTTGCCCCTAATGTGATCAGAGTATCAATACCGACGAGACAAGCTTCGTATTCTGCTCCACTATTAGTCTCTTGAAAATTAAGCCGTTTCGCTAGGGAAATGATTTCTCCTTCGGGTGTAGCAATGATTACCCCTAAGCCTGTGTCGTGTTTGTTTACCACCTCATCGAAGTACATCACCCATCTGTTTGACTCTTTTTGACCACCACCAGCTGTTCATCAGGAAATTCCAAGTTCTCGATGTAATCTGAATCTATTGGCTGATTAGCTAGAAATTCTGCTATGGCTCTTCCCTTGATTATCTTCCTAGTCATATATTCTATGTCAAATTCTGACAGCAAAAGCAACCACCTCGATAACTTCCCGGCTAGTACTGGAGCTTGGCATAAGTATTTCATAGGATCCACCTTGGCTACAGCCTGAACCTTATACGACTGGAAGTAGTGTCTCAGCTTCTTTATTAGCCATACCATAGCTGCACAAGTCTTCTCTACTATCGTATACCTAATCTCATATTCCAGTAACTTCTTGCTTAATTAGTAGATTGCATGTTTACATCCATCTTCTTGCTCTTGTACCAACATGGCTCCCATAAAAGTTTCTTCAATGGCCAAGTATAGAACCAGAGGTTTTTCTAGTATCGAAGGCTTTAAAACTGGAGGGTTTATCAAATAAGCCTTAATTCTGTCGAAGGCTATCTGACACTGTTCATTCCACTCTACTAGCTGGTTCTTCTTTATAAGTCTAAAAATTGGTTCGCAAACTGTCGTCAATCTCATAATAAACCGACTAACATACTGTAGTGAACCCAGAAATGACCTTACTTCCTTTTCTGATTGTGGTGTCGGTATATCTCTGATGGCCTTAATTTTGTCAGGATCCATTTTGATTCCCTTCTGGTTGACTACATGACTAAGCAGTTTCCCAAAAGTTACCCCGAATACACACTTCTTAGGGTTGAGGTGAAGATTGTATTTCTCGATTCTGGTTAGAAATCTATCTAGGATAGCTAGGTGCTCCTCCCGGGTCATGGATTTGACTAACATGTCATCCACATAAACCTCAACCTCCTTGTGGATCATAATCATGTAGAAGTGTCATGACTGCTTGCTGATAAGTTGCCCCGGCATTCTTCAACCCAAAAGGCATGACCCTGTAGCAATAAACCCCCTACTCCGTGATGAAGGCTATTTTCACTTTGTCGACTACATTCATCAGAATCTGATTATACCCCGAGAACCCATCCATGAAGGAATACATAGTTGCCCTGGCAGCACTATCGATCAGAACGTCAATATGCAAAAGTGGGAAGTCGTCTTTAGGGGATGCCTTATTCAAATCTCGGTAATCTACACAGACCCTGACTTGGCCATCTTTCTTTACAACCGGTACAATGTTGTCCAACCATTCTGGATACTTTACTACTTCTAAGAACTTGGCCTTTATTTATTTAGCTACTTCTTCCTTAACCTTTTCAGCACATTCTGGTTGGAGTCTTCTAAGTTTCTACTTAACCAATTTCATCTTCGGATCTGTCAAGATTCTATGTTCTGCAATTTCCCGGTCAACCCCGAGCATGTCATCGTAGGACCAAGTAAAGGCTTTGATGTGTTTTTGCAAAATTTTTACACGTTCCTTTCTCTCATTTGGTGTGAGGTCTTTCGAGAAGGATACCATCTTTGGTTCATCATCTGTCCCTAGGTTCATTTCATGCAATGATGCATCATGTATGCTAAAGACATTAAATGAATGTTTGTATGTATGCACAGTTCCATCCGAAAAAACATCACACAAGTAAGCAAAATTAGATTTTATTGCATTGTGGGCCTTGTAGGCAGAATTGTTCACATCAAAAATTGAAAAAGAAAATACATTTGAAAAATTGCCATCCTCCACATGTGAAGGGTCTTCATCAACAGCAGCACAATCGAACTTCGAACAGGTACCCCAGGTCTTCTTCCAGGTCTTCCCTTTGTTCCTCGGTCAGCTCTTCCTCAAATATCTCAGCCTTACCCCACATAATGAGCTTGGTGAGCTCCTTCATAGCTTCCTCCACTAGCTCTTCATGTTTCCTCCTAGCCAATGGCTTTTTCTTGTCTGAACCCTTGCTTGATTCCATCAGGGTGGACAGTGCTCTTCTGATGGCTTCCATAGCCACCTCCATCTCACTTCTCACCAGGTCAGTCTTCTTAAAGGCTTCTCCCTTATCCCCAAATTCAATTTTGACTTGGTCAACAGCTTTCTTCTTTAGACTTTCTTTGTCTTCATTTCTGGCTCCAGCTCGCAGCATGTTCACAGCAGGCTTAGTTCCTTACTTGATGAAATCAACAACATCAGCAAAAATTTCAAACCCAGGGAGCTAACCTCCCCCAACAACTATTGGCTTAGGAGTCCCATCACACACTGATTCTGTGGCTCAGACGAAGGTGTCCACCAAGTTCACGTGCTTCCTTTCCTTCTTAGTCTTCCCCTCGCGATACCCCAACCCAAAGTGACGGTACTTGCTAGCTTCAATATTAAACTCAGGGATACCTTATTGTTTGGCCACTAGTTCTTTCCCCATATCATAGTTCTACTTGGCAAAGTATCTTTGAATCCAGTCCAGAAACTCAGGCTTATCAGAGATCACTACAACTTGAAAACCGGTCATCAACTGCTCAGTAGCACTCAGGGTAGCCACGACAGAAGGATCATCCACTTCAACATTTACCATTTTCCCCTTAATCTAGAACTTCACCTTCTGATGTAAAGTCGAGGGGACTCCTCCTAAGGCATGGAACCATGGCCTTCCTAAGAGCAGAGAGAAGGTGACAGGAATATCGATCACGGTGAACAACACTTTTGACTTGACCTCCCCCACTTTAACTTTAGCTTCAAAAGTTCCCAACACAGCTCTCTTGCTATCATCATATGCTCTATTCACAGTGTTGGACCGGCAAAGAGCTTCAGTACTCACCCCTAAGAAAGGCAGGATTTGGGAGGGGCAAATGTTTAAGGCTGAGCTGTCATCTACCATTACACTCGGCATTACTTTATCCATGACCTCAACCTTTAGATATAGAGCCCTATTGTGGTTAACCTCTTTAGGTGGGAGATCTTCAACCCCAAAACTGATCTTTGAGGCCCTATTGGCTTTCAAGTGTACTCCCTTTATCATTGCACACACCTCGTCCTGGGACATAGTAGGGTTGGCTTCCATTTCCATTAACTGTTTGACCACCACCTCGCGGTGCCTCTTTGACTCCATAAGTAGGTGCCAAACACTGGCATGAGTTGGTGTCCTCTTTAATTGGTCCACTACCATATCCTCCTCTTTAGCTATGGGGGATGATCAGGCAACATCATTTTGTGCAGGTGTGGTATTCCTCCTCGGAGGTGCTAGAGGTGGTATATTGGCGAGTTGATAGACCATTCCGCTTCTTGTGATATGCATCACTGGCCCATCTTTTTCAATCATAGTCCCTTTCCTTGTCTCCACCGGATAATTTGGCTTCGACTCTTGAACCTCAAAATTGTCGTATCATCATCCGCTTCAATCTCATTCAAATTGATGGGACCTGCCTTATCCTTCACTGCCAAAGACTGCTCTTCGGCTATTTTTGGCTCTTTTTCACTTTCCACTAGTACGGTTCGCACTCTCAGATTTGGTTGAATGATCTGAGCAAATATATAATTGGACGATATACTAGACTGCACCATGTTCACTTGACTTCCAAAAGTTAGGAGTGGATTCTTCTGCACATTTGGCTTTAGAGCGAGTTCAACAATCTTGCCATCAGTAACCAACTGCTTGATGGCTTTAATCAGCTGGGTGCGCTCGTTTGTATGGTGACCTATCATTACATGGCAAGAGTAGAAATTATCCTTATCTAACTCAGCTGGAGGCAAGAACAGCCTCCGTCTTTGCAATAGACCAGCCTTCCTACACTTGGCAAAGATCCGACTTACTGATTTGGCCTATGGACTAGTGATCCTCTGAGTAGTTGGTTTCCCTTGATTCACAGCAACCACCTCTACCTCCTGCACTTCAATAGAGGCCACTTTTGGCATTGTCTTGGAACTAGACCCCACTACAGTAGTCTTAGAGCTACTACCCTTGTACCCCTGGGAGTACCCTTGATTATTTCTGTAGGAGCCTGAACTCTGTTTACACCTTTGCTCCTCCTCTTCGTATCGTTTGATACATTTGGAAAACTCTACCACCTTGTTAAAGGAATGGAACCTTTTAAGCTTCATCTTATCCTTGTATTGGGGCAAACTACCGTCCACCAGCTTCACTATCAGAGACTCTAACTTCGGTGCCCCATCCACCAGAACCTGCACATCCATCGATCGTTTGTAGTAAGCTGGGAATGACTCATTCTGCTTCTGGCAGATTCTTTCTATATCTTCAAGAGTTGTCTCAACCTGGGTGTTGTAGGTGTATTACTTCACAAAAGCATTAGATAAGTCTTCCCAAGTGGAACGGGTATATAGGGCATCTTCATGTACCACTTCGCTGCAGCACCCCTCAAAGTAGTTGGAAACAAGTTCAAGAGATGGCCCTTTCCAATCCCCATACTGGTCATTAGCCTCACGTAACTGGCCAAGTGGGCTTCTGGTAGGCCTTCCCTGGTGTAGGGAGGAAGATAAGGTATGTGAAAACCGGCTGAAAGCGGCCCCTCTCCATCGGCCATCAGTGTGGCAGGATCTGCACACTTTATAGGATTAAAGTTGATCATTGCCTTCAGCTTTGGTAACATAGCTTCTATGTCAGAAAATTTTTGATTGAGACGCTTCTCTAGCATCATCTCATTCGAGCCTTCCCTTGCCTTCTTAAAGGCCTCATCCTCTTCGGATTGACGGTCGGGTTCTCTGTGGTTAATCACTCTACCGCGTCCTTCGGGAAGGCTTCCTCTAGTACCATTAGTAATTTGGACAAACTGCTGCCCCCCACTTCCAACTGAAGTCTGAGTCAGTGGGACAGTCTAGATAAGGACGGTGCTTATCACGGCCTACACTTGTTCCCTAAGAGTAGCCTCGAACTCATCTGAGGTTAGGAAGCTCCTTATAAAAGCAGCCATATCGAAAGGCAAGTTTCCACTATTTCTATCGGCCATCTCCGCTCTGTCCGCTTCTTCTAACAAAATCTGACTATCAACTGGTAGAGTGGGCAACTGAATTTTGTCCTCCCGATCTGAATCTGAGTCTGAGCTGATTCCCTCCACGGTGATAGGCTCTGATTGAAGTGACTGAATTGATGGGTTCGGCTCTGATTCAACACGAACTAACCTCTTCGAGGTGTGACTCCAAACTGCACATTCAACATAAGGTTAGAAGCTCGGATGGATGTCATGGACCTAGACTCGACACACTAAATGGCGTGTATGGTGCGTTCATGTTCATGATCGGATGATGCTTTATGGATGTGGACAAGGATGAAAAATGACTCTTGCATTTTCTTTCCTTTTGTTTTGGATGTTCCAAGCATACTCTATGCCATGCAAAAGACAATGCAAAAATGTCACATGTGAGCCGGCACACGGACAAAAGTTCGGTGCCTTCAGCACACCTAGTGGACATCATGAAATGGTCATAAGTGTACCGACACACGAACAGAGGTTTGATGCTTCATAGGTCAATGAGATGATATGAAGTGGTCATATGGGAACTGTTCCATAGACAGAGCTTCGATGCTTTATGGCATCTAAGATGGAATAATGTCACAAACAAGTCCCGTGTAACTTGAAACACGGACATCATTTCGGCTTTCATGGAACACCTTGCATGATTTAGGCATGTTATGAAATGTCTTACTATGAGTACTAGTTCGGCACTCGTAGAGTACCTTGAATGAATCATCAATGTTATGGTACAATCCGATGTGGATTGTGACACACAAGCAAGACTTTGGTGTTGCTATGACACCAATGGTGAATGGATATGATGCCATGTGATGATATTGTGTGATTTGCCACACGAATGTAAACCTAAGACCGTCGTGGTCACCTATCAAGTGAAATGACGTAATGGAATGGCCAAGTGCAATCCGGCACACCGGCGGAGCATGGGTAGTCTTAGGGAGTCCCAATATGTCATGAAATGAAATGGTCGTGAGAGGCACACTTAGAACATCCTTCTGTTTTAGATGGGATGAGATGAGATGAATGCTCATGTCATACAGAGTGTAAGTGGATGCACAAAAACATGGTTAGGATGCATGACATATAAGATGATGTTGTGTATGATTTATGGGAATGTCAACATGCAAGATGTGATGGTATATGAATAAAATGTCATGGCTGCAGGAAAATATGGCTAGTCAAATACCATATGTATGATGATGCTTCAAAATGGCTGCATAAAAATATGGTTAGAAAATGACATACGGATGATGCGTGTTTGATGTTGTATGTAAAGGTCAAGGATAAAACAACCATGGAACAAACGTTAGCACACATAAAAATATGCTCACCCTTCGAACCTTAGTCCTCCATTCGATTGGTCTCACATTCTTCCTAGGTATTAGGTCTCTTTGGCATCAACCGGGGATACAAAAGGTGTACTCTCAATGTCCATTTTGAAATATATGTTTTGGTAATCCTAAGGGGAAGTTGCTAGGCCATTACATGAAGGTATGAGTCAAACCAACGGTCGTACAGGTTCCTATAGTGAAAATATACTCCTCACTTCTCCCCACTCAAGGGTCCAAACGAAGGCGTATGTACGAGGCTATGAGTGGTTTACCCCACGGGTGCCTCCAATCCTAGCGGAAGAGGTAGGTCACCTTTGGAGATAAACCGGACTTAATCATGTGTTGGAGGAATTCAAGAAGAGAAAATGTCATGCTATGTGGTTGCAAATGAGATATCGGATTATGAACTAACAATTGACTACAAGTGAGGATATACTTTAATTGTTGCTTAAGTTCCTTAAGTTTTTATGAAAAACTTTTTTAAAGAAACTGTTAATCCTCAGCAGAGTCACCACTATGAGAGGACAACATTTTTCGAGACGCAAGTCGAAGTGGGAACTGGGGATTTTCTTTTTGTGTGATGATGTGTGTGGTTTTGAAAATGGGTTTTAATCTTCTTTAAGAAAGCTTTTCATTTTATTGGAAAAACCCTTTATGTAGAAAACTTAATTGTAAGTGTGAATTTTGGAAAATAGGTTTTTAGAAAATCCCAATTTTAAACTTAAAGATCTCAAAACGTAAATTTCAAGATTATATATAAAGTCGCCACCCGAATCAGCTCATCTGGGAAATTCCGGTACAGCTCCCTACCAAGTGTAGACGCAGTACCTAATCTAGAGATTCAAGGTTCGGGCAACACATCTACTAATTCTCAAACTTGTTTTCAATTATTATTTCATAACGTGATATGACATCCACTTAAATCTATCCATTTTATCTTCTTTTATTTTTAGTTAATGCTCATACACATGACATAAATATAAATCCAAAATAAAGTGTAGAAAAGTAAAAGAGCAGGAAAAGTAAAGTAAAGGCCAAATTATACAACCCATAAAAAGAAAAAGCTCTCATCCTCACCATTACAATCGCCTAGATACGCGAAAATCTAAAAAAGTACAATCACCTAGAATACACGATTTAGTCTATTAAATACATCCAAAAATAAAAATAAAGAAAAATAAAAGCTGCAAGACAAATTGGTTAGCACAGATATAGAAATCACATCAAGGACTCACATAGGACAGGATGGGGGCATTTTGGGAAACGGGATCATGCATAGGGGGGTAATCGAGAAGTCCGGGTGACTACTTGATTAGACCTGGAAAACATTTTATTGAAACGCCCTATAGCACGGGTTTTTTCCCGGTCTCGATGATAAGAATTCCCTAATTACCTGTGGACCGGACGGGCTCGAACGGGACTTGAAAGTGACCGAAATGCTGCCTGGGGAAGCTCAGACAACCTGAAAACTAGGCTACCCACAATCTGAAGCCCTAAAAAGGTCTCTCGAATCATTCCTAGGGTTTGATCTGCATGTCTGACTTTTCAAAATTCTGCCCTGACTCTTGCTTGAACCGGACGGCTCCGGTTTTTGAACCAAAGCCGGCCGACTCTAACTAGAGTCGTATGGCTCTAATGCCAACTAGAGCCGACAGGCTCTAGTGGGCAAGAACATTTGCTCTGTAAAGCAAAGCAACTTATCTTGGCAGCGAGAGTTTTGGCAGATTTTCAGAAAATCCGATGGTTGATTGATGGAATGGGAGAGAGAAGAGGAGCCATAAAAAATAAGAGAGAGGGACTTTTGGGGGGAGGACTTTTGGTTCTCAAGCCAGAAAAAGAAAAAAAGAGAAAGAAAAAGCAGAAGAGAAGGAAAAAGAAAGAAGAGGAAGAGAGACCGGGAAATACCCAAAAAATAATCCCATAAACACTCTTATTTAACCCTAAACCAATTCTTAAACATTAACAACATAACCAACAACCAATACTCCTTGATTCGGGATTATTTTGGCTTGGTTTCGGATCGTTCTGGGTCATTGAAGGATTCGGTTGATTGAGTTCTAGTGCACATTCCTGAGCTTTCAATCCGTTTCTTGACGTTCTTAGAATCCACACAACAATCTAGGTAAACCCTGAGAGGCCCTGAAACTTGTCTGTATTGATTTTCTGTGTTTGTTATTTTGATAAAAATATGGAACTGGTGCTGCCTATCATAGCCGTATATAGCCGACCGGCTGTGTTTCTGAAGAACAGAACTGGCCAGAGCTCTGACCCAGAGTCGGCCGACTGTGTTCCTAAGGGACAGATCCCCGATCTGTCCCAATTGGCCGAAACAGTCCGTTTTCCATTTTGATTTTTCCGTTGGGATCATTTTCGGCCCGGAATCATCCGTACGCGTTTATATTTTGATTTCTTGTTTATTTTTCACGCGGATATCGGGGTTTTCAGCATTTCCCGGGATTTATTTTATGAGTTTCGGGGTCGTTTCATGCGTTTCGGCTCCATTGTCTAGCATTTGCGGACCCCCGAATCCCACAAAATCCTCGAAAAATATTGAAAATAAGTAACATAATATTTTTACAAATGTTTTTGGTGTGTTTATTATATTTTGGACCCTAGATGGTTTGTGCATTTGGGAACCCACACAAACGGAACCCCGAGTTCCGGGATAACCGACCCACAAAAAATGGAAATTTGCATGTAACTGAGCTAAATGGTTTTCCAAAATTGATTTTCCAACACAAAAGTCCACAGGGCGTTTCAAAACTGATTTCCAGGTCTAACCGGTCCGATCGGTCGGGTTGAACCGGTTACCCCCGAAATGCATGCTCCCTTATCCTAAAATTCCCATTCTGTCCTGATTTGATTCCTATTTGCGTTTACAATATAAACTGCACTAACCAGTCTGTTTTGCATTATTTATTTTTATTTTTGCTGTGTTTAATAGATTAATTTGTGTAATTAGGCGGTTGTATTATTTTTAGATCCTCGTATACTTAGGCGTTTGTAAAAGTGAGGACGAGAGTTTTTATATTTTATTCGATTTGGTTGTATAATTGGCCTCTATTATTCTTTTGTATATTCGTGTAGATGATTTAATTTCTGCAATTTATTTCTGCATTTTTGCCTTAGCATCGGACTAATTAAAATAAACAAATTGGGATTAGAAAAGATAATAAATTGAATAAATATGACTTTATAAATAATAAACGAATACAAGCTTGAGGTTAAGTAGATAAGTTGCCCGAACCTTGAATCTCTGGATTAGGTACAATAGCCTGCGCTCGGTAGGGAGCTGTACCGGAATTTCCCAGATGAGCTGATCCGGGTGGCGACTCTGTCACTGATCTCGAGATTGAGGTTTTGAGGTCTTTAAGTTATAAAACGTAAAAACATTTTCTACAAAATAACTTTTGAAACAAATAAACGAATGGTTTTCCCAACTCAACATAAACAAAACCCGTTTTCCACAAATCTCACTAAATAAAAAATCTTTCCCCTAGCCCGCTTCGCCGCGCCTAATTTATTTTCTCGAGAAGTTCAACCTCTCACAGTGGCGACTCTGCTCGGGACCGTTTCTTAAATTGTTTTTTTCTTAAAAACTTAAGGAACTCAGGAAAGTAATGAAATATAACCTCGCTTGTATTCATTTATCGATTTATTTATCAATTTATAAACATCATATTTATTCATACCTTTGCATATCATGACATTTTCTTCTTCTCAACCCCTCGAATACACTATTTCACCCCGGTTTACCCAAGAAGGTGGCCTTCCTCTACCGCCAGGATTGGAGACACCCGACGGGGTAAACCACTCATAGCCTCGCATGACCTTGCATCGTGTTCTACGGTGGAGAAGTGTTTATTGGCTATGGGAGCTTGTACGACCCTTGGTTTTGACTTTGGCCCATATGTAATGGCTTAGCAACTTCCTCTAAGATTACCAAAAGTTAAATTCAAAATGAACATTGAGTGTGCGCCTTTGGTATCCCTCGTTGATGCTAAAGAGACCCAATACCTAGGAAGAGTTGCAAGACCAATCGAATGGAGAAATAAGGTTGGAAGGGAGCGCATATTTTTATTTGTGCTAATGTCTGTTCTGTGTTGTCTTTCCTTTCCTCTTTACCTTTCATAAAGCATCCAAAATGCATAATCATCTCATGTGCCATTTCTGATCACGTTTTCATACAACCATCTTTAAATACATATGCATGTGTGTGACATTTACGCTGACCACATCTTCATGCAGCCACGATATTTTACTCGTGTGACATACATATACATCCTGTGTGCAAATATTTCCATGAAACAAACATGACTTCATTCCGTATGTCACGCATTCTAACCACGTTTTCCTACAGCCACTTATATGTTTGTGTGACATATGCATCCATTCCATCTCATTCCATCTCACCTATTTGGGGATGTTCTAAGAATGCCCATCATGATCATTTCATTTCATCTAACGTCGGGTACCCCAAAACTACCCGATTTCCGCCCGTGCACCGGATTGCACTCGGCCATTTCACAAAATATCATATCATTTAATAGTAGACCACAATGGTCCTAGATTTGCTTTTGTGTACCAGTTCGCATGATGCCATCACATGACATCACGTTCCTTCATCATAGGTGTCCGAGTGACGCCAAGTCCTGTTTGTGCATTATGGTTCATATCGAACCATCTCATAACATTGTGAAATCATTTAAGGTGCTCCCCAAGTACCGGATCAGTACACACATAGGAGTATATCATGACATTATCAAATCATGCAAGGTGTTCCATGAACGCTGAACCCCTGCCCGTGTCTCCAGTTACACGCGACTTTCCTGCAACATCATTTCATATCACATTGCTTCAAAAGCATTAGAACTCTGTTCATGGGGTAGTTCCCATGCGACCATTTCATTTCATGCTATCGACCTACAAAGTATTGAAACTTTGCCCGTGTACTGGCTCACACATGGCTATTTCACAATAATTCATTAGGTGCCCCAAAAGCGCTGACTTTTTACCCGTGTGACGGTTCACACACGGTTTTCTTTGCATTATTCTTACACAGCATCGGGCATTCTTGGAACGTCCGAAATAAGGAATTCGTTCCCATTATTGTCTTCATTCACAAAGCATCAAATGCACACAATCATCTGTATGTCATTTATGTTTTGTATAATCGTTCCCAAGGTATCAATATTTGTGCAGCATTGATACTAACCGCATTATTCTGCATCCATGATATTTTATTCCCATGTGCCATGTACCTATTGTGTTAACTTTTTCCATGAAACATGCAAGGCATTAATTTGTGTGTGTGTTAGATGTATTAATCACGCCTTTGTGTCTCTTCGATGCTTTATTTGGGTGACATATGCATTCATTCCTTGCATGCATGACATCACCTCGTATGTCATGCATCCTAACCACTTTTTTTCTGCAGCCATCTGCATTTTGGATGACATATACATTTGTTCTTTGCACGCATAACATCATCTTGTATGCCATGCATCCTAACCACATCTTCTGCAGCCACCTGCATTCTGTGTGACATGTGCATTCACACCATTTCATATCATTACTCCTAAAAAAGGACGTCCCAAGGATGCTCATCATAATCATTTCATTTCACAACAGGTGCCCTAAAGTCACCTGTGTTTTGCCTGTGTCTTGGTTTACACTGGGTCACTTCTACATTCCATTCAATAGAAGAACACAACGGTCCTAAAACTATGATCATGTGGAAAGTCACATGATAAGCATTACACTACATCTCATCTATCTATCTGTTCCCAGTGTCATTGGGATACCGAGATCTCGCTTGTATGTCGTGATCCACATTGGATTGCTCATAACATTATCGAATCATCCAGGGTACTCTATGAGTGCCCAGTTAGTACACATATAGGGGCATTCCATGACACTAATAAATCATGCAAGGCGTTCCACGAGCGCCAAATCTTTGTCAGTGTCTCAAGTTACACGTTACTTGTCTGTAACATCATTTCATGTCAGATGCATCAAAAGCGTCAGAACTCTGCCTGTGTGTCGGCGCACACACGGTCGTTCCATAATATCCATTAGATGCCTCAAAAGCATCAGAACTCTATCCATATACCAGCCACGCGTGACCATTTCATGACATCCACTAGGTGCTCCAAAGGCATCGAACCTATGCCCGTGTGCAGGATCACATGCGGTCTGTTTGCATTGCCTTTTTGCATAGCATAGGGGCATCCGTGGAATGTCCAAAATATATAATGGGGTAAATCATCTTCATTCTTGTCTCTACCCATCTAACACCATTCAATCGCATCAACTCATGACCTCACATCTCATTCATACATAAACACAAGGCGCTCCCCTAGTGCCGAAACTCGGCTCATGTACCAAGCATGTTATCTCATGCCATTTCATCACATAAAAGCCCAAGGTGCTCCTCGAGTGCCGAAAAACAATTCACATGCCAAGCACTCTGTTCTGTCTCACCTCATATCATGCTTCATAATCCAAAGTACTCCTTAAGTGCTGAAGATTATGTTAGATCGTCATGCTCATACACACCATTATAGCATTTAACTTTCCTCTGCAAATAATATCTTGCTTCGACCCGTGGACACCCTAGTGTGTCATTCTTCCTGAGGGCATAACTATGCACCCCATCTCAACACTCCCTATTGTAAGCAATAACTTGCTTCGACCCGTGGACACCCTAGTGTGTCATTCTCCCCAGGGGCATAACTATGCACCCTTGCAAGCAATGTCTTGCTTTGACCTGTGGACACCCCAGTGTGTCATTCTCCCTAGGGGTATAACTATGCATCCTTGCAAGAAATGTCTTGCTTCGTCCCGTGGACACCCTAGTGTGTCATTCTTCCCAAGGGCATAACTATGCACCCCATCTCAACACTCCCTATTGCAAGCAATGACTTGCATCGATCCATGTACTACTTGCCTCGATTCGTGGACACTCTCGAGTGTCATTCTATCTATGTGGTGTATATTTATACACCATGTTTTATTTTAGCATGCATCATCCCCACCAGCATCCATTGCATCTGTATGAGTGACCTCCGATAGTATAGTATGACATGGCATTACATGACATCTCATGTGCAACTCACCATCCATGTGTGTGCATAACACATCATGCATATTCATGCATACATAGTTCCCTGTTTGGTATCTGCCTGTCGACACTAATAAGTGCTCTCATCAGGAGAAAGGATCTTAAGGATGACCAACCCAAGGAACTTCAATGCCATAACAGACGATGTGGAACACTATGTCACTTCATCTCGATTCCGAAAGGCAGTTAGGGAGGAAGCAGCAGCAATGTTGAGAGAAATGCTGGGGGATGATCTTCACAGAATAGAGAATCTGACGGCGAGATGCTCTGAGTTGGAAGCCCGGGTGGTAGCACTCGAAGGGAGAATAAGAGACATGACGAGCACAGACTCCAATGTTGGCATGGATAAGGAGCAGAATGCCAAAATTGCTGACACTCCTTCTCGACACCTTAGAAGGCCCTCTCACCAAAATTTGGGCTTATCGGGGTCATCCAATGAAGGAGAACTGAAAAGACCTCTTGACACCAGTGCCAACATTGACTCTGTTTCATGACAAATCCAGAGTTCGCCTCCCGAAGACAAATGGGCAGTCACATCCTCTGGGCCTCATTCAATGACCAGACTATTCACCATCTGCAGAAAGCTGGGCCTGTTACAGAGTGTTCGACCATACGTGTCACCAACACCAGAACAAAAGGGTAACTACTACAGCTATCATGTGATAGCCGGCCACCGGACCGATGAATGTGACGCTCTGCGAACGAGGATCCAGAGGTTGATTGACGAAGGAAAATTAAGGGTGCCGTCTACCTCTAACGAGCAATCTGTGGTAAGCAAGGGGACCCCCATAGGGATTCCTCAATCCTCTCGGGTAGAGGAATATGATGAAGAGCTATAAGGTCTGATCTGACGAGAACGGGGCAATGGTACTGAAGTCAAGGTAGTGACTAGTCGGGGGCGCAAAAAAAAAACAACCCTCGGAGCTGTCCTTTTTATAGGGAACTCATTTTTGTTGCTACGATGTATTAATATCATTTTGAATGCAATGCATTTTGTTATCTCCTTACTTAAGTGGTGATTACATGTATATGGCATTGCGCACGCATTTGATCATCTAATATGGCATATCAAAAACACATATTATCAAAATGCACGACATCAATCTAAATACTATAGGGAACCTAAAAGTGAACCTGGACCTGTTCGAACTTGCTCTTGAAAGGTGAGCTGGTGAGATAAATAAAATGATATGATGGCACCATCTCCGTCGAGGCATCTACTGATCCAACTCCGTGATCCTTGTAAGACGCTATCGATCCTGCCCCAAAATTTCAACTGGAATGGCACACAGGATGCCCAAACCATTCCAAACCAAAAGCCATCTTTGAAACTCCAAATCCTACCCAAAATACCTAAAAGGCCCTCCTTGAGGCACCC
This sequence comes from Euphorbia tirucalli, assembly GCA_039660915.1. Classification (NCBI taxonomy): domain Eukaryota; kingdom Viridiplantae; phylum Streptophyta; class Magnoliopsida; order Malpighiales; family Euphorbiaceae; genus Euphorbia; species Euphorbia tirucalli. The sequence continues at coordinate 49,352,797 of CM077637.1, read as the reverse complement.
AAACCGAAGAAAGCCCTCCTTGAGGCACCCAAACCAAAGAAAGCCCTCCTTCAGGCACCCAAACCAAAGAAAGCCCTCCTTGAGCCAATATCAAATCTAAAAAGCCCTCTTGAGGTATCCAAACTGAAGAAAGCCCTCCTAGAGGCAATTAAACCCAAGAAGCCCTCCCAGAGGCAAAACTTGGTCACATAAGAGGGCATTCCATGCCAAAACCCTAAAACTAAAACTCCCCATTCGCCAAAAATCTCCAACCGGTGGGGAATTCAAATGGCTTCCATCACCTTCATCACCCATCATGTGCTAAAATGCTGAAACAATTTTGGTTGTGGTGCATACATTATCTTGTTCGTGTGACAATCATATGTACATGACATTACGCATGCATTGTTCATCCAAAAAGCATATCAAACACACATGACATGCATGAGTTTGAATGCAGTAGGAAAACCAACAGATGGTCATGGTTGGGGCTCGGTTAAAACAATAAAATAAAATATATATAAAAATACAAAAAGGGGATCTCATAGCATTAAAGAGTGGTCTCCAGCTCTCGGCATTATCAGATCCTTCCCTCCTATCTATGAAAGATTTGGACTTTCCTGTCTTCAAAACCAAAGCTTTCCCCCTTCCCTTTCCCAACTTCTTCCACACCTTCAACACCCTTTGTCTTCCGTTTACCACCCAAACCACAAACACCTATTCGACAAAACCCCTTTTCACCTATTCCCTGAACTGACCCTGTGAAGCCTCATTTTCTACCATCAATGGCTTCTAACAAGAAATTGAACCCGTATGTTGTTCCATATTCACATCATCTCATCACCACAAATGTAACGAGGGCCTATGACAAAGTACTGACTCAATCAGTCTTTGTTTGTCATCAACCTGTAACAAATTGGGGATTCTCTTTCTGTCCCGTGCCGCTTCTCTTTAACCTAAACCCCCAGACCAAATATTTTGTGAGCTCAGACTGACAGGAATGGCCTTGATTTCATGATAGAGAGAGGATTTGAATATAAGCCTGCTTCAATTGAGCTGGAGTTTGCTACAACTCAAGCAATCATTGATGGAACTCCTAAGTAACCACTGTTCTCGCCCAACAAAATCCACACTATATCCTATACTGGACTCAACCCAGCATGAGATGGTTCTGTTAAGCAAAAATGTGCTAGGAAGAAGAGGAGACTTAGATCTACCCCTATAAACTTCACCAACAGTGTTGGAGCAACCAGGTTTCACAAAGTTTTCAACAATCATGAATGGGATGTTCCCATCAACAGAAGGATTTGCAAAACCTGCTGTGCTAATATTCAGGGGAAAGTTGCATTTACCAACCATTTCAGGAGCTCAGTCTTCAGCTACAACAGAAGTGACTACTTACCATTGGTTCCCTTCATCTCCTAGCCATGGTAGACCTTGCTCTAGGGTTATTATGGTTCACAGACAAAGGAAAATCACAATTAACTCAAGCCATTCTGAATCAAGCCATACCTTGAAGGACTAAAAGCTGTGTCCATCTTTGGCAACCGTGTGTGAATTGGAATCTGGGGTGAATTGAAGACATGAATACAACCTCTTACCTTAAGAGAATCCAGTGGTTAATTGATCCCATCTCAGATTATCCGCTCTGAAGCCATGGTTGGATTTTCCTAATGCATTCACATTCATCATATCATAAATGCTTCATATGCTGTTTTGATGCTCAATATGCATGTATTATGCCATTGCATGTAAATGTTCACGTTCAAGCTACAGCACGCAGCAAACCAAACTTAATGAAGCATTTCACATCCAAAACCAAAGCTCCAACACTTGGGGCAGATAAAAGTTGAACCATGAATTATCATCAAGGACAATCCATTCATGATCCCCCGAAGAATCGTCAAGGCGCACTCTCCAATCCCAAGACAAGCCAGTGTTATGAGATCCACTTGGCTGGCGCACTCTTATAGACTTGGGCATCGTTAAAAAAAAAAAAAAACCACAACGATCTTCAGCGAGAAAATCTCTAACACGGAAAACCGAAAGGACGTGTTGGTAACAAGAAGAGAGTGACATTCAGAGTCAGTGTCACTTTTGATTTTCCTATCGCATTCATTCTGATGTCATCATAAGGATACTAGGCATGTTTGATTTTATGCTTAGATGTTCACATTGCATGCATCATGCCATTACATATAAACATCTATCAGTAGGTCATTGCATTCAAACCACGGTGGCATCAACAAAATTGTCACTACAAATGGCAGCTACCAGCTTAGTTGCACCATCCCCAACATAATTATCCCTGGCAGAGTGGTCCCTAGTAGGATCATCCCCTCGAAGTCTCCAACAAAATCCCCAACGGGTTCCCAGCTAAGATTCTTCCCACTGAATCACCAGCTCCAACAGATCCCCCAGCGAGATCAAATGGATCAGAATACTCCCCAGCGGAATTCATAGCCAAAATGATCCCTACTGAGTCATTATCCTCAACAGAATCATTCGACGGACACAGTCCCTGCAGGAGATCATCAAGAGTCACAAGTTCACTCCCCAGCATAGTGCAGATACCAAACATATTATCAGAAGCATCATGACACATGCATACACATGAATCATGCATGCATTCATGCATACACGTGTTAAACCAAATCAGCCGTATTTATTCTTGATCGAAGGGGCAAAAATTTTTGTTTCCAAAATTATCGATCAAAGAATAAATACGTGCTCTTGCATACAAATTTGTTGAGATGCTCACCATCACCATTAGTTCATCTTGAGATGGGATCCCTCCCAAAGTGGAAATGATTTAGTCCAGGGGCACCTTTAGAGTCACAACATACAAATTGGAGCCCAACGACTCCAAAACTTTAGGTATGAAAAATTTCTATAATTATTAGAATTTTTTGTTCACACCAATATAATCCCGAGAAGGGTATTTCTTGCCTTTAACAGATTCTGGGGGCAAAACAATCTTACACCAATCTTCACGGGAACTCCACCACACGGAGAATCAACTTATTACTCGGTGCTCCACCACACGGAGAAGAACACCACATTCATTTCAATCCTGTCATCACATGGGCAGGAAAGAAATGCGTATCGAGGATTCACTTGCCTTTAACAGGGATCTGGGGGCAAGTCAATTCAATCAACCTCGTGCTGCTTCTTTGCCATATAGAAGGGACATCACATCTCTTACTTCGACCTTGTTGCCACATAGACAAGGAAGAATGTCTGTTGAAGAACTTCTCGCCTTTAACAGGTATCTAGGGGCAGAACAACAGACCAACTCATTCGACCTCTTCGCCACATAGGAGAGGAAGAACACCCATTTCAATCCTATCGTCACATGGGTAGGAAAGAAATGCCTATTGAGGAGTTTCTTGCCTTTAACAAGGATCTGAGGGCAAGATAACTACCAACCTCGTGCTGCTTCTTCGCCACATAGAAGGGACAACACATCTCTCACTTCAACCTTATTGCCACATAGACAGGGAAGAATGTTTGTTGAAGAACTTCTTGCCTTTAACAGGGATCTGGGGGCAGAACAACAAACCAATTTGTTCAACCTCTTCGCCACATAAAAGAGGAAGAACACTCATTTCAACCTTGTCATCACATGGGCAAGGAAGAAATGCCTTTTGAAGTTTCTTGCCTTTAACAGGGATCTGGGGGCAAGACAACTACCAACCTCATGCTGTTTCTTCACCATATAGAAGGGACAATACATCATCTTTCATTTCAATCATGTCATCACAGAGGTAGGAAAGAAATACCTTTTGAGGTTTCTTGCCTTTAATAGGTATCTGGGGGTAAGACAATCTTATGTCAATCTCACGGGGAACTCCACCACACGGAGACAACAACCAACCTCGTACTGGTTCTTCACCATATAGAAGGGACAGTACATCATCTTTCATTTCAATCCTATCATCACGTGGGCAGGAAAGAAATGCCTATTGAGTGGTTTCTTACCTTTAACAGGTATCTGGGGGCAAGACAAGCTTATATTAATCTCATGGGAACTCCACCACACGGAGACAACAACCAACCTCGTACTGCTTCTTCACCACATAGAAGGGACAGTACATCATCTTTCATTTCAATCCTGTCGTCACATGGGTAGGAAAGAAATGCCTATTGAGAGGTTTCTTGCCTTTAACAGGTATCTGGGGGCAAGACAATCTTATATCAATCTCACAGGAACTCCACCACACGGAGACAAAAACCAACCTCGTACTGCCTATAGTTCATCATCTTTCATTTCAATCCTGCCATCACATGGGTAGGAAAGAAATGCCTATTAAGAGGTTTCTTGCCTTTAACAAGTATCTGGGGGCAAGACAATCTTATATCAATCTCACGGGAACTCCACTACATGGAGACAACAACATCAACTTCGTGCTGCTTCTTCATCACAGAGGGAGATAGTACATCATCTCTTATTTCAACCTTGTCATCACATGGATAGGGAAGAAATATCTATTGAAGGATTCACTTGCCTTTAACAGGTATCTAGGGGCAAAGAAATTCAATCGTAGTTATTCTTGATCGAGGGGGCAAAAATTTTTTTTTCCAAAACTATCGATCAAGAAATAAATACGCTACTTAACATCAATCTTATGGGAACTCCACCACACAGAGAAGAACTCTAACTTCAGATTGCCTCTTTATCACAAAGGAGGAACAATAAGTTTCATTCAGCCTTCTCACCACAGAGAGCTAACTTTACAGGCATGCTCCGCCACAGTGAGCCAACTTTACGGGCACGCTCCACCACAGTGAGCCAACATTACGAGCATGCTCCACCGCAGTGAGCCAACGTTATGGGCTTACTCCTCCGTAGTGAGTCGACTTGGAACCACGGCCGGCACCTCCAGCAAGGAATGCCAGGTACGTTTCCTTTTCCTCCCTCACCGCGCTCCCAGTCACGAGACCAAACTCGATCTAGGCTTTAGAGCCCATGATGATCTGAATTTGATCCTGCAAGGGGCAGCCTGTGAGCATGGGTTTTTTCCCGGTCTCGGTGATGAGAATTCCTTAATTACCTGTGGACCAGACGGGCTCGAACGGGACTTGAAAGCTACCGGAATGCTGCCTGGGGAATCTCAGACGACCTGAAAACTAGGCTACCCATGATCTAAAGCTAACTCTTAATTGAACCGGACAGCTCTGGTTTTTGAACTAGAGCCGTACAGCTCTAATGCCAACTAGAGCCGGCCGGCTCTAGTGGGCAAGAACAGTTGCTCTGCAATGCAGAGCAACTTGTCTTGGCAGTGAAAGTTTTGGCAGATTTCCAGAAAATCAGACGGCTGATTGATGAAACAGGAGAGAGAAGAGGAGGTATAAAAAATAAGAGAGACAGGGACTTTTGGGGGAAGGACTTTTGGTTCTTAAGCCAGAAAAAGAAAAAAAGAGAAAAAAAAGCAGAAGAGAAGGAGAGAAAGAAAGAAAAAAGAGGAAGAGAGACCGGGAAATACCCAAAAAACTAATCCCAAAAACACTCTCATTTAACCCTAAACCAATTCTTAAACATTAACAACATAACCATCAACCTATACTCCTTGATTCGGGATTATTTCGGCTTGGTTTCGGATCGTTCTGGGTCGTTGAAGAATTCGGTCGATTGAGTTCCAGTGCACATTCCTGAGCTTTCAATCCATTTCTTGATGTTCTTAGCATCCACACAACTATCCAGGTAAACCCTGAGAGGCCCTAAAACTTGTCTGCATTGATTTTCTGTGCATTTTTGTTATTTTGACAAAAATCCGAAACTGGTGCTGCCCATCATAGCCGTACGGCTGTGCTCCTCAGGAACATAGCCGGCTAGCTGTGTTTCTAAAGAACAGAGCCGGTGATGGCGTAGAGGAATTGGCGCTAACCTATTTGGAGAAAGTCGAAAACGGAAAAAAATCAACGAAGCGGTGAAATTTTGCAAGTGTCTGATTTGGGCCCAAAATTAGTGGATTTTCAAGGGAATTAGGCCGGTGAACAGGACCCACGACTAATGTGGTGGGCACCACCGGATTTTGGTGAAATAATGCTGTTTAGTCCTTCAATTTTGCGTTTTTATATTTTTAGGGACCTAATTGCAAATTTGTAAAAGTTTTTCTGTTATTCTGTTATTTCCGAAATTTTAACCCTAGGTCTTAGACACTATTTAAAGGCTTGTAAGACAGGAATTTCGCAGTTTTGATGAATACAAAATTTATTCCTTTTTTCCTATCTCTTTGAATTTTCGGTAAATTCTAGGGTTAGAAGGATCATTTCCGGCATCGTGCGCGATCAACGAAATTCGATTGTTTATCCGCTGCATCAGTTGGTATCAGAGCCTAACCTTGCGTCATCATGCCTCGCGGAAGAGAGAGACGAGTCGGTGACATCGCAGGGGAGGAGGACCTGGAACGACGGATTGAGCAACGCCTCACTCAAACGATCGAACAGCAAATCCAAGCAGCTGTCGATCTTTTGACAGAGAGGATGGGAGAGCTGGTTGCGGCCCAAGTTAGGGTTAATCGGCCCCATAGAAGACGAGCAAACTTGGAAAACCCGTTCGGTAGGGATGAAGAGGACGAGGAAGAGGATTCAGATAGCGAAGAGGCCCCTATCAGGCGTCGTGCAGCAGGCGAAGATCGACGTTGGGAGAGTGGGTTGCGAACTGAAATCCCTGAATTACAAGGTACCCTTCAACCGGAGGAATTCCTAGATTGGCTTGCGACTGTTGAGGAAGTTTTAGAGTTTAAGGGCGTACCTGAGAACAGAAGAGTCCCGCTGGTTGCGACCAGGTTACGGGGGAGAGCGATGGCTTGGTGGCAACAGTTAAAGCTAACCAGGCAACGGATGGGAAAATCTAAGGTTACAACGTGGGAGAAGTTGAAGAAACATATGAGAGCGAATTTCTTACCCTATAATTACCAGCGATTGATGTATCAACGGTTACAAAACCTGAGACAAGGGAGTCGAACAGTCGAGGAGTATACCACCGATTTTTACCAGTTAATAGCCAGGAATGATATTCAAGAAACGGAGGAGCAGTTGGTGTCGCGATATATTGGAGGCCTAAGGGAGCAGCTCCGGGAATCAGTCAACGATTTTGATCCCCTGACTGTTTCAGAGGCGCATCAAAGGGCAGTGCGGATGGAGAGGAGAACGCGCCCTACGGGTTTCAGCAGTAGCGGGTTGCCCCGTACCTCAGTGGCATTACCCCGACCTTCAGGGTCAACGACAGCAATTACACCAAAACCTACACCTGTAACGGCCAACAATAACAACAGAAGGGTAGGACAGAGTAGTGGTATGAAGTGTTTTGCGTGTGGCGAGGTTGGACATCGTCAGTCTGAATGTAAGAAGGCCGGAAAGCGAGCCATGTTTGCTGATGTGGCCGAAGAAGAGGATCAGGATGATGAAGATGAAGGCGAGCCAATTTTTGAAGAAGAGGAATTTGAAGAAGAGATTGTGGGAGGAGATATAGGCCCTGCACTGGTGGTGAGGAGATCGTGTTTGGCCCCTCGCGTCGTCGAGGAAAACTGGCTGAGGCAAAACATTTTCCAGTCTACTTGCACCATCAAAGGTAAAGTGTGTAAGTTTATCATTGATTCTGGTTGTTGTGAGAATATCATGGCTGCTGAAGCTGTGAAAAAGTTAGGGCTTCCGACTGAAAAACACCCTAAACCTTATAAACTGTCTTGGCTGAAACAAGGAGGTGAATTGACGGTTTCGCAGAGGGTGCTGGTTCCTTTTTCAATGGGTAGTAAGTATAAGGATGAAGTCTGGTGTGATGTGGTGGAGATGGACGCGTGTCACTTGTTGTTGGGACGTCCATGGCAGTATGATAGAGAAGTTCACCATGATGGGAAAAAAGAACACCTACAGTTTCGTGTTTGAGGGGGTGAAGATCATGCTGGTTCCTCGAAAAGAGACCAGTAAGGAGGCTGGAAGTTTATTGACATTGGCACAGTTTGATGAAGAGTTGCAGAAGTCGGATGTAGTTTTTGCCTTGGTGGGAAAAACAGTGGCGGAGGAACAGCAGGTTCCTGAGGCAGTACAACCCCTGTTGCAGGAGTTTGCAGATCTGTTTCCTGAAGATTTACCTGATGGTTTGCCTCCTTTGCGAGATATTCAACATCAGATTGATTTGGAGCCTGGAGCAGTTCTTCCAAATCGACCCCATTACCGAATGAGCCCGGTTGAACATGAAGAGTTGAGGAGGCAGGTTGAGGAGTTAGTGGCCAAGGGTTATATTCGGGAGAGTCTCAGTCCCTGTGCTGTACCTGCATTACTGATTCCAAAAAAAGATGGAACGTGGCGAATGTGTGTTGACAGCCGTGCCATCAACAAAATTACAGTCAGGTATCGATTTCCTATCCCTAGGCTGGATGATTTACTTGACCAATTAAGTGGTGCCACTGTGTTTAGCAAGCTGGATTTGAAGAGTGGTTACTACCACAAACGGATCCGTCCAGGGGATGAGTGGAAGACTGCGTTCAAGACAAGAGAAGGGCTGTATGAATGGTTAGTTATGCCCTTTGGGCTTTCGAATGCTCCTAGCACCTTTATGAGAGTCATGAACCAAGTGTTGAGGCCTTTCATCGGTAAGTTCGTTGTGGTATATTTTGATGATATATTAATTTATAGTGCTAATGAGACTGAGCATTTGGGCCATTTGAGAGCTGTACTTGAGGTGTTAAGAAAAGAGCGTTTGTTTGCTGCCTCGAAAAAGTGTATTTTCTTGTCTAGTAGTGTTCTGTTTCTGGGATATGTGGTATCGGACAAGGGATTGCAGGTTGATGAGGCAAAAGTGCGGGCTGTTCAGCAATGGCCTAGACCCAATACAATCACTGAAGTTCGTAGCTTCCATGGGTTGGCATCTTTTTATAGGCGCTTCATTCCCCATTTTAGCACTATCATGGCACCTATTACAGACTGTATGAAGCAGACAGGGAGGTTCGAATGGTCGGAGGCAGCGGAGGAAGCATTTGAGATGATTAAACGCCGACTGACCACCGCCCCTATACTGATTCTACCGGATTTCCAGCAGCCTTTTGAGCTGCATTCTGATGCTTCAAAATTGGGGATTGGAGCAGTGCTAAGTCAGGGCGGAAGACCAATCGCATACTTCAGTGAGAAGCTGTCCGGAGCCAAACTGAATTACAGCACTTATGATGTAGAGTTCTATTCAGTCGTGCAGGCTGTTAAACATTGGAGGCATTATCTGTTTCAGAGGGAATTCGTCTTGTACACTGATCATGAGGCGCTCAAACATCTGCACAGTCAGGATAAAGTCTCCGCAAGACATGCTAGTTGGGTTGCCTATTTGCAGCAGTTCACATTTGTAGTCAAGCACAAGTCGGGGGTGGCAAATAAGGTGGCTGATGCGTTGAGCAGGAGGAAGACTTTGCTGGCTCGCATGACAGTCCAGGTACCGGGGTTTGAAAATTTTTCTGAATTGTTTGAGTCTGACCCGTACTTTGCTGCTGTCTTAAACAAAGTTGAAGCAGGAGAACGGACAGATTTCCATCTGCAGAATGGGTTTCTGTTCAAAAGCAACAGATTGTGTATTCCTGAGTGTAGTTTGAGGCTCCAGATCATCCAGGAGATGCATAATGAAGGTCATGTTGGTCGGGACAGAACATTACAGTTGGTACAGTCTAACTATTTTTGGCCTTCCATGCGCAAAGAAGTGGAGAAATTTGTGCAGCGTTACCGGGTCTGTCAGATTTAGAAGGGCACAGCCACAAATGCCGGATTATATATGCCATTACCAATACCGTCACAACCATGGGTGGATATCAGTATGGATTTTGTATTGGGCTTGCCGCGTACTCAGCGTGGTAACGACTCCATTTTTGGGGTGGTGGACAGGTTCTCGAAGATGGTGCATTTTATTCCATGTAAAAAGACTACGGATGCAGTTAAAGTGGCGCAGTTGTTCTTTCGAGAGGTGTATAAGTTGCATGGGCTGCCCGAGTCCATTGTTTCGGATCGGGATACGCGGTTTCTGAGTCACTTTTGGCGGAGTTTGTGGAAGATGGTGAACACACAGCTGAACTTTAGCAGTGCATATCATCCTCAAACGGATGGGCAAACGGAAGTGGTGAACCGTTCCCTAGGCAATCTGTTACGCTGCTTGGTTGGTGAACATGTGAAGAGTTGGGATTTGAAGCTGTGTCTAGCGGAGTTTGCTCACAATCATGCAGTGAACCGGAGCACGGGGTTCAGTCCCTTTGCCATAGTCTACTCGGTCATTCCTAAAGGGCCACTGGACTTGTTGCCTTTGCCTTCTCAGAATAAGCTCCATGGCAAGGCGGAGGATTTTGTTGGTAGTTTGCAGGAAGTCCATGAAGCAGTGCGCAACAATTTACGGGCCTCGACTGCCCAGTATAAGAAGGCTGCAGACAAAAAAAGGCGATATGTGGAGTTTGAAGTGGGCGACTTTGTTTGGGCTGTGCTGACCAAGGATCGCTTTTCTGTTGGCGACTATAACAAGCTGTCCGCTCGGAAAATTGGGCCTGTTGAGATCATTGCGAAAATTAATTCCAATGCCTACCGCTTGAAGTTGCCGAGTTCGATTCGTACATATGATGTTTTCAATGTGAAGCACCTTCTGCCGTATGTCAGTGATTCTTCTGAGGATGAAAATTCGAGGGCGAATTCTGTCCAACCCGGGGAGAATGATGGCGTAGAGGAATTGGCGCTAACCTATTTGGAGAAAGTCGAAAACGGAAAAAAATCAACGAAGCGGTGAAATTTTGCAAGTGTCTGATTTGGGCCCAAAATTAGTGGATTTTCAAGGGAATTGGGCCGGTGAACAGGACCCACGACTTAGTGGTGGGCACCACAGGATTTTGGTGAAATAATGCTGTTTAGTCCTTCAATTTTGCGTTTTTATATTTTTAGGGACCTAATTGCAAATTTGTAAAAGTTTTTCTGTTATTCTGTTATTTCCGAAATTTTAACCCTAGGTCTTAGACACTATTTAAAGGCTTGTAAGATAGGAATTTCGCAGTTTTGATGAATACAAAATTTATTCCTTTTTTCCTATCTCTTTGAATTTTCGGTAAATTCTAGGGTTAGAAGGATCGTTTCCGGCATCGTGCGCGATCAACGGAATTCGATTGTTTATCCGCTGCATCAGCCGGTCGGCTCTGACCCAGAATCGGCTGACTCTGTTCCTCTAGGACAGATCCCCGATCTATCCCAATCGGCCGAAACAGCCTATTTTCCATTTTGATTTTTCTGTTGGGATCATTTTCGGCCCGGAATCATCCATACGTGTTTATATTTTGATTTCCTGATTATTGTTCGTGCAGATAACGGGGTTTCAGTATTTCCCGGGGTTTATTTTATGAGTTTCGGGGTCGTTTCATCTGATTCGGATCCATTGTCTAGCATTTGCGGACCCCCGAATCCCACAAAATCCCCGGAAAATATTGAAAATAAGTAAAATAATATTTTTACAAATGTTTTTGGTGTGTTTATTGCATTTTGGACCCTAGATGGTTTGTACATTTAGGAACCCACATGAACGGAACCCCGAGTTCCTGGATAACCGACCCACAAAAAAATGAAAATTTGCATGTAATCGAGCCAAATGGTTTTTCCAAAATTGATTTTCCAACATAAAAATCCACAGGGCGTTTCAAAACAGATTTCCAGGTCTAACCGGTTACCCCCGAAATGCATGCTCCCTTATCCTAAAATCCCCATTCTGTCCTGATTTGAGTCCTATTTGCTTTTAAAATATAAACTGTACTAACCAGTCTGTTTTGCAGCATTTATTTTTATTTTTGCTGTATTTAATAGATTAATTCGTGTAATTAGGCGGTTGTATTATTTTTAGATCCTCGTGTACTTAGGCGTTTGTAAAATTTAGGATGAGAGTTTTTATATTTTATTCGATTTGGTTGTATGATCGGCCTCTATTATTCTGTTGTATATTTATGTAGATGATTTAATTTCTGCAATTTATTTTTGCATTTTTTCCTTAGCATTGGACTAATTAAAATAAACAAATTGGGGTTAAAAAGATAATAAATTGAATAAATATGACTTTATAAATAATAAACGAATAAAAGCTTGAGATTAGTAGATAAGTTGCCCGAACCTTGAATCTCTGGATTAGGTACAGTAGTCTGCGCTCGGTAGGGAGCTGTACTGGAATTTTCCGGATGAGCTGATCCAGGTGGCGACTCTGTCACTGATCTCGAGATTAAGGCTTCGAGGTCTTTAAGTTATAAAACGTAAAAACGTTTTCTACAAAATAACTTTCGAAACAAATAAACGAATGGTTTTCCTAACTCAACATAAACAAAACCCGTTTTCCACAAATCTCACTAAATCAAAAATCTTTCCCCCGGCCCGCTTCGCTGCGCCTAATTTCTTTTCTTGAGAAGGTCGTCCACTCACAGTAGCGTTATCAGTTGATTTAGGGCATTCGAAGCTTTTGCCCTAGGGATTATAGCAGCGTGGCTTTAGGTGACAGCCGAGCGGCTGTAATCATCAGGTGGGGCGGCTATAACCAAGCTCATTTCCAGAATCACAAAAAAAAAAAAAAAAAACAAAATCATACAAAAACAACACCCAGAATGAATCAAAAAAGGTTTATAAGGCCTCTCAAAATATACATTGTCTGTGTTCCAACATTTTGGATCACCAGGAATGGATTTGGATGCTAGGAAGTGCCTTGAAGTCACTACCAACCCGAAACGCCTATGATCTCCAAAGCCTGAACGGAACCCCGAATCAAATTGAATGTGTGTTTACAGATTAGAATGACCCCAGAAAATTAATCCCTAAAGAATTCCAATCTTTTCTATTGATTTAATTAAGGTCTTTTGATTGTTCCAGATTAAACCATTTAATTTCCTTTCTTTTTTTTCCAAATCTCTCAAGAACCCTAAATCTTTTGAATATGGCTACTTTTCTTTTTTTTTTTTCTGTGTCTTATTGTTAATTCTGTATTCTGTAACCCTATTTTTCGTTATTTTGTTTTTGTACCTCGCCAAATTGGTTAAAAAATTAGAATTTAAGACTGATTTATGCTAATTAGGAAATCTGGTGATTACAGCCGAGCGGCTATACTACAGCCGAGCGGCTATACTACATCCGCGTGGCTCTAGGGCACTATAGCCGAGCAGCTATAGTGACCACACTAGCCTATTTCTACATTTTTTACCTTTTCTCTTTGGTTCTTCCAAACGCTCACTCGACCTTCTTCGGGGTTCCGTACCAATACTTCTCACACATATTTGGTTCATCCGAGACATTTCCAACATTGTCCCGGTCATTCCGAATTTGCTTCATGTTTATCCATGAAAATGGTAATAATAGCTTTCATCACCGAAGTCGGGAAAAAACCCGTGCTCACACATATCCATATCCATGTTGACAAGTGTAAGGCACTTGGCTGTAAGGCCATAGATAGGGAAAACGATATGAGCATAAAGAGATCTGTAGTCTATTCCAGTCATGGGAATGAATGGAACTAGAGACTATCATTTACCTGGTTGTATGGCGATGTCTTACCAGCCATTGGACATGGGATGTCAACCAAGTTAATAGGTACATGCAAAAGGGGCATGGTATTGGATAGATCCACTAAACGAGAAATCCACATGGTAAAGCATCACAAGTGATTCTCATGTAATACTTGTATTGATCCTTTAACCTGACCATATGATGGTGCTCCATGCGAAGTCGCATACTTTGGTGTATGCCTAAAGGGCCTGTAAAAGGGTGCCAAGTATGGGTACATTTGGGTATGTCACTGAGCATGGCAGTGCTATGGATATGCAGAAGAGATATGTCGCTCAGTAGTCCACTGAGAAGATATCACCGGCCTCTTGATGAATGTGACTAATAAGAGTGTGGCCACACCCAAACAAGTTGGAACTTATTTGTGAGCATCAGTTCATTCGGGATCAAGTAAATGTCCAGACACAAAAGAGGGTGCTCAATCCATGCCTCTGTGTTGGACACTGATATCAATAACATGGGATATACAAGTTCAAACTATAGGGTTATGATTTCAGTTGGACTACCATCTCCATCTTAATTGGGGGCTGCAGTGGCTTGCTAGAGCCCGCCTATGAGTGGACGACCTTTTTAAAAGAAATAGGGAACACAACGCAGCGAAGCGAACCGGGGAAAACGTTTTCGTTCGGTTTGGTTTTGATTTTGGTGGAAAACGGGTTTTGTTTATCTTGAGTTTGGAAAATCGTGGATCTGATTTGGAAATTCCTTTTATAGAAAAAATTTTCCCGTCTTAACTTAAAGACCTCGAAACTTAAATCCCGAGATCAGTGATAGAGTCGCCACCCGGATCAGCTCATCCGGGAAATTCCAGTACAGCTCCCTACCGAGGGTAGACTTCTGTACCTAATCCAGAGATTTAGGGTTCGGGCAAGTGACTTACTTTAACCTCTTGCTTGCTTTCACTTTACATTTTATATTACCATATTTAATTCGCTTTATTATCTTTTTCTAATCCCAATTTGTTTATTTTTTTTAATCAGCCAATGCTAAAGCAAAATGCCGAAAATAAATTGCAGAAAAATAAAGCATACATCCAAAATATAAAAGAAAATAGTAGAGGCCGATTATACAACCCAACCGAATAAAAGATAAAAACCCTTGTCCTCACATTACAATCGCCTAAGTACACGAGGATCTAAAAATTACAACCGCCTAACAATACAAGAAATCTATCAATTACATAAAAAAAAATGAAAATAAAAGAAAGATAAATGCTGCAAAACAGACGGTTAGCATAGTTTATATTACATACACAGATAGGACTAAAGTAGGACAGAATTAGGAATTTAGGAAACGAGGGCATGCACTTAAGGGGTAACCAAGTCGACCCAACCGGTCGGACCGGTTAGACCTGGAAAACGGTTTTGAAATGCCCTGTAATTTTTGTACTGAAGAATCATTTTTGGAAAACAATTGGCTCGGTTACATGCAAATTTCCATTCTTTATGGGTCTGCTATCCCGGAATCTAGGGTTCTATTCGTGCGGGTTCCTAAATTCAACATCCATCTAGGGTCTAAAGTGCAATAAACACCAAAAACATTTGTGAAAATACCATTTTGCTCGTTTTCAATATTTTTCGGGGATTTTATAGGATTTGGGGGTCCGCTAATGCTGGACTACAAATCTGATTCGGATAAAATAAACCCCGAAACTTAGAAAATAAAACCCCGGGAAAACCGAAAACCCTAATATCCATACATACAGAAATCTGAAAACCAAAATTTTATAACATACGGATGGATTTGGGCCGAAAATGATCACAACAGGTTTAAGGCTCTATTCGGGTAAGTCCAGTTCCGAAAATTGCAAAAACGAAGAAAACATACAGAACAATGCAAACAGGTTTAAGGCCTCTTAGAGTTTACCTTAATGTTGTTTTGATATTTTGAATGTCAAGAAACGGATTGAAAGTTTGAAATGTGTCCTGGAAGCAACCCGGAACAAATTCAAAATGATCCCGAATCAATGAGCAAAGGTTAATAAGCTTGTTGTTAATGTTTTAGGATTGATTTTAGGTCTTAAATTTTGTGTTTTTGGGTTCTCCCTTGGCTTAGAATGTCTCGGCCTCTTCCTTTCTTTTTCTCTGCTTCTCTTTTTCTCTATGTGTCTTAAAAATTGTTTTCCTACCTTAAGATTGACAACCTCTCCTGATTTGATTTTTTTTCATACTCTCCTCTCACATATCATTTCAAACATTAAATGGCTATCTGACTTTTTGAGAATTTGGCCAACTTTTCTTTCTGTCGAGCTAAGTTGCTCTGCTTTGCAGAGCAACTTGGTTCACCCACTAGAGCCGCACTGCTCTAGCAAGAGCATGGGTAAAATTCTTGAAAATCTGACGCACACCCTAAACCCTAGAAATCACTCAAGAGACCTTCTCGGGGGTTTCGAATCGTGGATAGCTCGGTTTTCAGGACGTTGAGACACTCCGGGCGACATTCCGGTCATTTTCAAGTCCGATTTAAGTCCTTCTCAATAGGTAATACAGGAATTCTCATCATAGAGGTTGAGAAAACCCAGCGCTTACAACTACCCCTCGCGTGATCAAATTCAATACCCGATACCAGGTTTAGATTATCTGAGGGGAATATGAGAACGCGAATGAAAGCGCCGTAAGCGAAAGGAAAGAAAAACATACCTGAGCTACAGTGATGAGTTGGAATAAGCAGATACCGGGTTTATGTTACCCGAGGCAAGGTTGATGAAATAAGTCGATACCGGGTTTAAGTTACCCAAGGCGAGGTTGGTGGTGAAATAAGCCGATACCAGGTCTAGGTTACCTGAGGCAAAGATGAAGATGAAATAAGCCGAAACCGGGTCTAGGTTAACCGAGGCGAGGTTGGTGGGGAAATAAGCCAATACCGGGTTTAGGTTACTAGAGGTGAGGTTGGTGGTGAAGTAAGCTGATAACGGGTCTAGGTTACCCGAGGTGAAGATGGAGATGAAATAAGCCAATACCAGGTCTAGGTTACCCGAGGCAAAGATGGAGATGAAATAAGCCGATACCGGGTCTAGGTTACTCGAGGCAAATATGGAGATGAAATAAGCCGATACCGAGTCTAGGTTACCCGAGACGAACATGGAGATGAAATAGGCCGATACCAGGTTTAGGTTACCCGAGGTGAAGATGGAAATGAAATAAGCCGATACCGGGTCTAGGTTACCCGAGGCGAAGATGGAGATGAAATAAGCCGATACTGGGTCTAGGTTACCTGAGGCAAGGATCTGCCGGGGATTTGAAATAATTTCCAGGATCTAAGATCTTGCTTGAAGGGGTTTCAGGGATTTGAGATCTTGCTTGAGGTATATGACTTTAGGAGTGATAATTTTGGAATCAGTTTGAGGATGAATATTTATTCCTTGATCAATAATTTTGGAAACAAAAATTTTTGCCCCTTCGATCAAGAATAAATATGGCTTAATTATTTTGCCCCTGGGTACTTGAGATGTTGAGGTTTGGACTTGCGTGGCTTTGACTTGTCTCTTGAGACCTAGTGGATGCCCCAGTGTTGGACTATTCTTTGCTTTGAGAGTGGTCTTGGTTCTTAGTGGCCCGGTTATAGTAGTGGTTACCTGTACTTGGATTAGTTACGATGCATGTGCATATGAATTGTGTGTGTTCATTTTAAACTTATGCATGTATGATTCTAAATGTATATATGTATGCAACAGGCTGCTTATGCTTTGTTCTTGGTATCTGTGCGAGCCCAGGGATGGAATCGTGGCTTGCAATTAATCTTAATGGTAGCCCAGATGGCTTGTGGCGCCACGCTGATATGTTTTAATCTCATTGAAACAGACGAATGCTTCCTCCTGACTCGAAGCATACTTTTGTATCCTACTGACCCAGTCTGACTGTTCTGACATTTTCTGATTGATTGACTATCGTACAGATCTGAGTATTGGAGAAATTGACCCTCTCGAGTGTCCTTCCACTTTACCCTTGGTACATTCTAAAGTGCTATCAGGCTCAGTGGATCAGGATAACAGGAGTTCCAAGGGATGGTCCATTTGGTCGAGCAAGAAGCCAAGAACTAGACCTTGCATTTGTGTATTATATAATGCTTCGACCTAGTATCGATGTTTATAACAGGAGTTCCATTTGCATTATCATGGGCTTGGGTGCAATGTCCTACTGATGAATGTTTATATGTAATGGCATGATGTATGCAAGATGAGCATCTAATCAGAAATCCAAACATACATAATATCATAATGATGACATCGGAATGAGTATAATAGGGAAATTAACAGTGACTCTGACTTTGCATCACTCCCTTCCTGTTACCAACAAGTCCTCTCAGTTTTCCATGTCGTAAAATTTTCTTTGAGATTTTTTTTTGTTGAATGAATCGCCAAAAAATCCTGGGACGAGCATTTCTTCTGAGTTTATCCCTTTTGCAATAGCTTGTCTTAGGTTTGGAAAATGTGCCTCGATATGTTCATTGAAAATTGTGAGGACATTGCTGTTCACGACACCCAGTGGTTCGGCCTTTTACTTGGCCCTAGTATTAGAGATTTGTATTTAGGGTGTAAAACACTTCAACAGACATGGTTTGCTACGTGATGTGGCCCATATGTGGGCATTGACATGCAATGACATGACCAATGCATATTGAACACCAAAATTGAATACAAAACATTTATGACATAATGAATGTGGATACATTAGGAAAATCCAAAGGGTGGCTCTGGTTTTGATTGATGCCCCTTCAAATTACCAATATGTCCTTTTCGGTTTTACACATTGGAGGGTTTTTTTTTTGGTGCTAACATGTGTCAAAATGAGCATTAAGCTGAATCAATTGATTACCCACTGGATCCTTCAAGAGTTTGAACCCATATACATGTTTCCAATTCACGCCAAATTCCAATGCGCGCATGGTTCTTAGAAATGGACACAGTTTTTAATCCTTCAGAGTATGGCCTAATTTAGAATGACTTGAGTTAATTTTTTTCCCTTATGTTCACCAACCACAATAGCCCCGTGAAAGGAACACTGGTAAGTAGTCACCTTTGTTGCAGCTAAAGGCAGAATTCTTGAGACGGTTGGTAAATGCAACTTTCCCCTAAATATTGGCACAGTAGGCTTTGCAAGTCTTCCTGTTGATGGTGTCATCCCATTCATGATTGTTGAAAGCTTTGTAAAACCTAGTTGCTCCAACACTGTTGGTGAAGTTCACAAATGCATAACCGAAGTTTCCTCCAGTCTTGAGATCCATAGGCAAATAGAGGAAATCATAAGTAGACTTCCCTTGAGACCTATTCTTGTTTTCCTCTAGACAACACTTGACCAGAATTTACAGCAGATTATGTCTTTGAAACTGATTTGGTAAATTTCTGATCATCAGGCTTGTTTCCCCTTTTCTCAACATTGTTGAGCTCATTTGAAGCAGACTTATATTCAAATCCTTTCCCTATCATGAAATCAAAATCTTTCCCACAGTCGGAGGGTACAAAATAATTAGTTTGTGAGTTTAGATTGAAGAGAAATGGTGTAGGATTAAAAGGGTTTCCCTAATTCGGTACAGATTGATGCTAAGTGAAGACAGATTGAAGCGGCACCATAATCACCTACCCCATCATCCTTCTGGTGATGAGATGATGCAGAAAATGTGATATAGAGCAGCATTGGGGTTCAATTTCTTGTTAGAAGCCATTGATGGTGGAAAATGAGGCTTCACAGAATTAGTTCAAGAAAGGAGATGAAAGGGACAATAAACAGAAGAGAAAGGGTAATGAAGGAAAGGAGGAGGTAGTGAGGAGTGTGGAAAAGGGAAGTACTTTGGGTTTGGAGCCAGGGAAATGCATCATACCTTACCATTTAATGCTATGAGACACTCCTGTTAGCTATGGCGGCCATGTATGAGAAAAACTCTACTATCTGCACCGATCTTTCTTCGCCTTTTTGTTTTTTGTTTTTTTTTTTGTTTTTTTTTTTTTTTTTGAAGAAACAGAATCCAAGCCATAACCACCTGTTGGTAAGAAACAGAATCCAAGCCATAACCACCTGTTGGTTTTCCTGCTACATTCAAATTCATGCACTTCATGTGTGTTTAATATGCTTTTTTGGATGAAAAATGCATGCGTAATGTCATGTGCACATGAATGTCATACAAACAGGATTATACATGCACTACAACCGATATCTGCTTCAGAGTTTTACTACATGGTGGCCGGTGAAGGTCATTTGGATTTTTTTTTTTAGAGGTTGGTGCTTTTGACGGGCTTGGGTTTTTAGCTGCAGGGTTTTAGTGTGGGGTACTTTCTTGGGTATGGAATTAGGCTTGAAGCTTCATTTTGGGGGATCGACTCTGAATTTTAGCAATAGATTTTGGTTCAGGATTGTTTAGGTATTATGTGGGCTACTCAAGTTGAGACTCTAGGGTAGGACCAACAGTGTTTTGGATTGTGATTTGTAAGGATCATTGATCTAGGTCTGCAATTGATAGGTTGTCAACCCATCAAAGTTTAATTTAATATCTCCGGTTCCTTATACTGGGTAGTATAGTAAGAACGGGGTCGAACCACAGGGATTAATGCAGATATATTTATTTGCAAAAAGAAAGAAAATTGATTGGATTGAAATAAAAATAAATGATGTGATTTGTGAATTTGCAGAATGTAAATTAAAATAGAATAAATCAATAGAAAGAAAAACTAGCCGAGATACTTTTCATTTTAATTCTGTAATTGAATCACAGACACCAAAGATCTATCTCAATTATCCAAATAGACAGAGTTATAGTTAAAGGTGAAACGCACTCAATAACCAATCTTTTCTTAATTTATCGATAGTTCCAGGAAACGCCTGAATAAACTACTTGCCTAATCAATAGGTAATCTCCAAGAAACCTCTAACGAGAATTAACCTATAGTAGCATTAATCAAAAAAAGACCTCTATCTTAGTTAATGAAATGGAATAAAGACCTATTTAGCCCCTGTGCTATTATCAGTTTGCCCCTTTAGCCCCTATGCTATTGAACTCTCCCTTTTGCCCCCTGTGGTATGCAAAAACGTTCCAAATTGACACCTAGAAAGCATATTCCATCAGATTCTGTTGATAAAATTGTTAACAGAATCTGACATAATCTAATGGAATATGCTTTCTAGGTGTCATTTTGGAACCTTTTTGCATACCCCAGGGGGCAAAAGGGAAATTTCAATAGCACAAGGGTCAAAGGGGCAAACTGATGATAGTACAGGGGCTAAAAAGGTCTTTAATCCGTTAAGAAAATCAGAAACGCCGCAAATCATAAAAACTAAACTATTCAATTCCGTTAACTTTACACGAAGCTAACTTGCCACTATGATAGAACAACAATCACGGATATATTATTCTATTCAGTGATATGCAATACAATCAATCAATTAACTGGCCAAATCAATTTGATTAAATCAACAGCAATATAACAAATTATAATCACAGGAATTGAATAAATATTCGGATAAAAGAATACAATTAAAACAT
Source organism: Euphorbia tirucalli (assembly GCA_039660915.1). Taxonomy (NCBI): domain Eukaryota; kingdom Viridiplantae; phylum Streptophyta; class Magnoliopsida; order Malpighiales; family Euphorbiaceae; genus Euphorbia; species Euphorbia tirucalli. Next base: position 49,331,806 of record CM077637.1, on the reverse strand, counting down.
AAGTCTAATGAATCAAATGGAATTAAACTTCTAAGTACCTCAACTAAAGAAAGTTTAGCTACTCATAACTAAACAAAAATCTACCAAAAATCTTAAGGAAAAACGTGCAGCCTTGTCCTCTTGATAGCTTCCACAAAACGTTCAAGAAGAAGTCCAACACCTCCTCCTTTTCTTTCTTTTATAGGCTCCTCCTCTTTTAACCTAATTAGGAATCTCAAATTAACCTCCTTAATTACAAGGCCTGCTGGAATTTTAGATTGAGCAATGGGCTCCTTAAAGAGATATCTGGCCCAACAGTGAATGATGTACCTAAATAAGAAGAAAACGTCAATAAGGGAGGGTTGACCCGTAGGACCCGAACAAGCTACAGAAAACCTCAGCTAACTTCTCCGATACAGGTCCGATTGAGGCGATTCAAGTTGCTGTGGAAAGCTAACGGATAGACACACAATCTTACAGAATAAATCTGGAGCTAAAATAGCTCCAACGCTTCCGAAAATCCAGTCGAATTTCAGACTCCAAGGAATCCTTTTTTAGCAATCTTCCTAAATAGCCATAATCTACTTCTAAGAACCTAAAAAAGGTAAATGACACTAAATAAGGATAAATAAAATAAAACAAACAAACTAATTGAGAAAATAATAAAACTAATACTAAAATGCAAAAATAACTAGGAAAAGAAGTTAAAATGGACCTAAATATGCCTATGTAAATATGAGTTATCAAATTTCCTCACACTTGGATCTTTGCTTGTCCTCAAGCAAACTAGGACTAAAGGAAAATTTCTCCTGAAATTGACTATGGTTCAACCCTAGTAAATCCTTAACCGTTTATTCAAGGAAGCTAAACCACCAAGATTCCATAGGAAGTTTCAAAACTCCACAAGCCAATGAGCTTAATCATAAGAACTAGAAAATCAAACAAGTCGACATAAACAAAATATTTAGCCTAACTTCACAAGACTTAGTCAATTGAAAAACCACCACAAATTATTTAATTAACTAACTTTAGGGAAGTGAATCATTCAACTTAAAAGGACATCTAGAGATTTTAAGCTTTTATTCACATTTAAAGCACTTCAAACCAAGATAGTTATCAAATTAAGCACAGGGTCAACATCCCAATTTTGCGAGTATTGAAAAGGCCTCTAATGAGCGGTAACTCTCCCCATAAGTTATGCTCCATACACAAAGTCATTATTTTTTAACTTTGCTTAAGGTGAGGTGGGCCTATCCCCCAACTCAAAACCCATGGGTGTTGGAATGCGAAAGGTCTCGCTTTGTCGAGCAATGAAAAGGGTCTCTTATGAGAAGTTTGCTCTGCCTCTTAAGTCACTCTCCATACTCAAGGAATGATATTTTGTCATACCTTGCTTAAGGTGAATTGGTCCCATCTCCCAATTCAAGACTCAAGGGTAATCAAGACAATTGAATTCTAAAATTTACATTCTCAGCACAATTCAACTAATCATGATCAATTATAAGCTAAACTCTAGTTATCTCATCCTCCATAAGTTGGCAATAACTCACTTACTTCACATTAACCAACAAACTTTTTGAAAGCAATTGATCAATTAAACTTCATCACATTCTGTCAAAATTAAACATAGAGTCATATGCAAACCAAGCTCAACCCCCAATCCTTACTACAAACCTACTAACATGCTCTGCCTCTAATTCTTCCTACTTCCAATTGGTTTATTATATTCAATGATGACCAAAATTAGGATTTTCCAAGGGCTAAACCAAGAAAATTTCAAAATTTAAATTTAATTTAATTTACTCATGGACAAACAACTGAGAATCCGATTTATGGAGGGAATTATGCAAAAACTACATGCAATTCCTAAACAGCACAGGAATAAAACAAAAAACAAGCATTAAACTATCCTAAAAATTGAAAATTGTTTCCTAATTTTCCTAACCCCTTCCCCCACACTTAACATGCATTTGCTTCTAAAAATGCATCTAAATTAGGCACAAAGTGTAAAGAAAAGGAAAGAAGTACTCCCTTAGATTGTAGGAAAGAACGGTGGAGAATCGGAAGAACAATGTTTGTAAAGAAAGCAAGTTCAAAGACAATTTTGACAAGGATAAATTATGTATTAGGAGAAATGAAAAACCACAATGTTGTACATCTTTCTCTTAGCTTTCTAATGCAATTTGAATCACCACAATCGAAGGTCGAACGTAAAATTTATGGCGCAATTACGAAAAATGGTCAGATCTGCCAATGGCTAGCTCTCTGAGCTATGGACGAGGTGGGCGGGCGAGGCATGCTGGGGTGCGCAGACGGGGCGTAGCTCATCGAGGTGTGGGCGAGGTAGGCGGGCGAGGCATACTGGGGCACGTGAGTGGGGCATAGCTCGTCGAGGCGTGGGTGAGGCACGCTGGGGCGCGTGGGTGCTGCGTGCGGCTCGACGAGGCCTCCTCGAGGTAGACAGTCGCGCTCTGTTGCTTCTGCTGCCCTTTTTTGGTTTTTGAACTTTAACTTTGCAAGCCTTTTTTTTTAACTTTGCACAACTTTTTTTTTTTTTTTTGAACTTTAACTTTGCACACCTTTTTTTTTTTTGAACTTTACATATTATAAGCATAAATAAAACACTTATAGAGTGAAATTTTGGGTTGCCTCCCAAAAAGCGCTTTTGTTTAACATCGTTAGCTTGACGTTGGCCAATCTTAGTCTGGCAGTTTTTCAATGGAGGGAAGAATTTTGTTTCTTCCAACTATAGCATGGCCAAGACGTGATTCAGCTGCTATTTTGTACTGTATTTGACTCTAGTTTACAGGTTTGAGCGCTTCGAGGTCTTGGACGGCATATATCAGCTCTTTAGGCATTACCAATTCTTCCTCCCATTCAGCTAATTTTGGATTTGTGAGGTTGTTAGCCAAAGAAACCTGCAAAGGATCACCACTACACATCTCTAAAAATTTATTAGTGTAAATGTCAGAGAAATTGATTGCAAAAACAGAGGCATAATCAACCGGGTGCTTAATTGCTCTATTTATGTCAAATTTAATCATAGCACCATCAAATTCCATAGTCAATGTCCCCTCATGCATATCAATTTTTGTGCGGGCTGTTTTCAAGAATGGGCGTCCTAACAGTATCATTCCCAGGTTAGAAGAAGTTCCCCCTTCCATATTCAAGACATAAAAATCCGTGGGGAATACTAAGTCATTTACTTGTACAAGAACATCTTCTAATACTCCTTCAGGAAAAACACTAGACCTATTGGCTAATGTCAAAACTACACCATTTTGTTTCAAAGGGCCCAAATTCAATGCGGAGTAAATAGACAAAGGCATTAAATTAATAGAAGCACCGAGATCACACATAGCTTGTTCTATGCCTACATTGCCTATCTTGCAAGGAATCGAGAACATACCTGGGTCTTGTTCTTTTATAGGTAATTTACCTTGAAGTACTACCGAAACAGTCTCACCCATGGGTACCCTCTCATTGGCCCGAACTCTGTTCATCCCAGTGCAGAGTTCTTTTAAAAATTTGTAATACCGAGGTACATGTTTGATGGCTTTCAGGAGTGGAATGTTGATTTCCACCTTCTTTAAAGTTTCAAACACCTCAGTGTCATCTATAGCTTTCTTCTTTCTTGCCAATCGATGTGGAAATAATGGTTTTTCGGGATTGGATTAGATTAGCTCTTCAATGGGGGCTGTTTTCTCTGTCTCGGCTAGTGTTGCATGACCACATGGGGTTGATGCTTTTGGTGCTGGTGCTTCGAGTTCTTTACCACTTCTCAAGGTAATTGCACTGATGTTGTGCCTCGGATTCACATCAGGTTGGGAGGGCAACTTTCCTTTGTTTTCAAGTTTATTGAAAGAGGAGATTAATTGGTTAATTTGGTCTTCCATTGTGCTCATCTTCTCAACGCTTTTCTGCTGAGATTCCACCAATTGCGCCATCACACCTTTCAAAGAATTAATTTCTTCTCCATAATTCATCAGTGGGGGCTGTGGCTACTGTCGTTGGTGATTACCATATCTCAAATTTGGATGATCCCTCCACCCTGGGTTGTATGAATTGGGGAACGGATCATATTTCCTTCGGTATTGGGTGTTGAAGTCTCCCATGCTGGATTCCTCATGCAGTGTTGGACATGCATCAGTGGAATGTCCCTGAAAACAACAAATACCACAAACTTGGGCTTGTTGCCCTCAGTTAGAAGCACCTGCACTTCCAATAATACTCTTCTCCAACAATTGGTTAAGCCTAGCCAATTTAGATTTGAGATTATAAGACCTTAACTCATGAATACCTCGTGCAGGAGTGTCAGAACGGTTGTTGAACTGCTGTGAATTTGCAGCCATGGCAGAAATTAGATCTCAGGCAGCTTGAGGTGTCTTGCTGACCAAAGCACCACCACTAGCAGCATCAATGACTCTCCGTTCAAGTGGTAGCAGCCCTTCATAAAAATATTCAACAGTTGATTCGTTATACCATGTTGAGGGCAACTAGCGCATAGTCTCATGAATCTTTCCTAATATTCATACAAGGACTTGGAGTCTTTTTATCTGACGCTACAAATTTACCTTCTCAAGTTTGTAGCTCCAGATGGAGGAAAGAATCGCTCCAAAAATAGCCTTGCCATTTCGGTCCAAGTGTTAACAGTTCCAGAAGGAAGGTAGTACAGCCGTTCTTTTGCAGTGGCTTCCAATGAGAAGGGAAATGCATGCAACTTAATTTGTTCTTCAGTAACTCCACGTGGTCTGAATCCAAAACAAGCCACATGAAACTCTTTTAAGTGCCGATTTGCGTCTTCCGCTTGTAAGCTATGGAATTTTGGTAGAAGCTGAATCAATGTAGGTTTCAGCTCAAATCCATCCTCCACATTTTGATATTGGATACACAGTGGTTGTTGGTTAACAGGAGGGACGAGCATATCTCGCAGAGTTGCTAGAAGTGGATCGGCCATATCAGTTTCTGAGTCCGAATCTGTTTCAATGGTAGGGCGAGTTTTGGTACTATCAGAGTCATCTTCCACAGCCTCAAGAACTTGTCTCCTGCACAACTTTGCTTCTTTTCTGAGTCGCTTTGTAGTTTTCTCAATTTCTGGGTCAAATAGAAGTCCACTATAGAAGAAGAACGCTGCATACACACTCGGAAAATAAATCAGAAATAACAAATAAATAAACCTTATACAATAATCCCCGGCAACGGTGCCAAAATTTGATAGGTTGTCAACCCATCAAAGTTTAATTTAATATCTCTGGTTCCTTATACTGGGTAGTATAGCAAGAACGGGGTCGAACTACAGGGATTAATGCAAATATATTTATTTGTAAAAAGAAAGAAAATTGATTGGATTGAAATAAAAATAAATTATGTGATTTGTGAATTTGCAAAATGTAAATTAAAATGGAATAAATCAATAGAAATAAAAACTAGCTGAGATACTTTTCAGTTTAATTCCGTAATTCAATCACAGACACCAAAGATCTACCTCAATTATCCAAATAGCCAGAGTTATAGTTAAAGGTGAAACGCACTCAATAACCAATCTTTTCTTAATTTATCAATAGTTCCAGGAAACACCTGAATAAACTACTTCCCTAACCAATAGGTAATCTCCAAGAAACCTCTAATGAGACTTAACCTATGGTTGCATTAATTACAAAAAGACCTCTATCTTAGTTAATAAAATCGGAAACGCCGTAAATCATAAAAACTAAACTATTCAATTCTGTTAACTTTACACGAAGCTAACTTGCCACTATGATAGAACAACAATCACGGATATATTATTCTATTCGGCGATATGTAATACAACCAATCAATTAACTGGCCAAATCAATTTGATTAAATCAACAGCAATATAACAAATTATAATCATAGGAATTGAATAAATATTCGGATAAAAGAATACAATTAAAATATAAGTCTCATGAATCAAATGGAATTTAACTTATAAGTACCTCAACTAGAGAAAGTTTAGCTACTCATAACTGAATAAAAATCTCCCGAAAATCTTAAGGAAAAACATGCAGCCTTGTCCTCTTGATAGCTTCCACAAAACGTTTAAGAACAAGTCCAAAACCTCCTCCTTTTCTTTCTTTTATAGGCTCCTCCTCTTTTAACCTAATTAGGAGTCTCATATTAACCTCCTTAATTACAAGGCCTGCTGGAATTTTAGAGTGAGCAATGGGCTTCTTGGAGAGAAATCTTGCCCAACAGGGAATGATGTGCCCAAATAAGAAGAAAAAGTCAACAAGGGAGGGTTGACCCGCAGGACCCGAACAAGTTACAGAAAACCTCAGCTAACTTCTCCGATACAGCTCCGATTGGCATGATTCAAGATGATATGGAAAGCTAATGGATAGACGCACAATCTTGTAGAATTAATCTGGAGCTAAAACAGCCTCCAACTCTTCTGAAAATCCAGCCTAAGTTTAGACTCCAACGAATCCTTTTCTAGCAGTCTTCCTAAATAGCCATAATCTACTTCTAAGCACCTAAAAGAGGTAAATAACACTAAATAAGGATAAATAAAATAAAACAAACAAAATAATTAAGAAAATAATAAAACTAATACTAAAATGCAAAAATAACTAAGAAAATAAGTTAAAATGGACCTAAATATGCCTATGTAAATATGAGTTATCAGCAATCGACTCAATGGAAGTGGTGCCATCCCATTACTTATTTTGCAGACTTACTTTTTCAAGAAAGGGTTCAATCAAAGTTTGATTCACTTTTAGATTCCCTACAACACTCAGATTGATGTTATGCATTTTAATATTATGTGTGTTGGACATGTCATTTCAGATGATCAAATGCCTGCATAATGCCATGTACATGTAATCACCACATAAGTAAGAAAACAACAAGACACATTGCATTCAAAATGAGTTCAATACACTTTACACACAAAATGAGTTTCCTACGAGAAGGAGCCTTTAAGGGTATTGATCTCATAGTGTCCGACCATTCCTCATCCAGTCACTGCCCCAGTTTCAGTGTCACTGCCCCGCTCTCATCAAACCAGACCTTGTAGTTCTTCATCATATTCCTCTCCTCGGGAAGTTTGAGGAATTTCCTTGATGGTCTCCCCGCTTGCCCCTAGTCTCTTATTAGAGGTAGATGGGACCCTCAATTTTCCTTCGTCGACTGACTTCTAGATCTCCTTTCCTAAATCAAAACACATATTGGTTCGGTGACCCGTCACCACATGATAGCTGCAGAAGTTATTCTTTTGATTCGGCATCGGCTTGATAGATAGCATAATTCGCATAATTTAGTTGAATTTTATGGATTTATTTCGTTATGTTTTGTGTGATTTTTCATTTATTTGTGCTCTAATTAGTGTTTTGAATGTTTTTAGTGGTTTATGGCGGTTTTTAGTGATTTAAGGGTTTATTTCCATTTCTCAAATCTGAATGTTGGAGATCATCGTTGGAGATCCAGAAGGCATTTTTATCTAAAGGCAGATTGGGTGTAATTGGTGCAGCAATTCAGCCGTGCCAAGCCTACCAAATGCACGATTTCATGCTTTTATTAGCTGTAATTATTAGCTTTAAACAAAGGTGTTTCTCCTTGACAAACTTACGTGGATATTAATTGGGAATTAGATAACAAATTTAAGTGGAGAATAAATAACAAACTTAAGTGGAAAATGGGTGGTAACTACCACACTTTATTGTAAAGGCTGGCTTTTTGGCAGCTATAAAAAGGGCCATCAAGGGGAGAACGAAAAAATATATATCGTAATAGAGAGAAGCCTTTTGGCAGCTGAAAAAATTCCATCATAGCCATTGAGGGCTGCAACTTCCTTTCATCTGTTTCTCTATAAGTTTTTCATGTCTTCTATGCTTTCAATTGGTGTTATGCCTAGCTAGTTTCTTATTCTCAACCTAAGGAATTCAAGGCTTGGAAGAACTTGATTGTGAGATTGTTCTTATACTTTAATGCTATTTAATTGTTTCATATTCTTGTTTTTGCTTTAAAGGAGGGACCCTCTCTTTTTATTATTTTGTGGTTTAATTTTTTGGCCAGCTATTTTACTTGCAATCTAATAAATTGTTTCAATGAATCGTATCCGTGATCGATTCATTGAGTTAGAACACTAATGGAAACAAGGGTTTAAACTTAAATTGATATCCCTAAGAATTGATTGGTTTAGATTAGGCTTCTCTAGTTTCTAATGCTTTTAGTAAATTAAATTCTGGCTGCTAAGGAAGGGCTGTTTATCAATTAGGTAGTTGTTTGAGCCGTGCTAAGCAATCACATGTTAGGAGAAGTTGGTTCGTATGCACGAAGCTATGAACTATAACTAATCTGGAATGATTAATTTTTATCTCTGTACAATCTATGATCAATCTCAAATTATTCCAAGTTGAAGAATTACCTTAGGTAGGGGTTTCACTTATTTGATTTTTATTCATTCTTTGATCTTAATTCAATTGCTTTAAAATTTATAATTATTAGTTTTGTCATTCGAAAAATCATCAGTCCCCCCTTTAATTTTATTTATGTTTGTTCTTGCTGGATCATTAATGAATTAAATCAATTGATAGCTCTCTAGGGTTCGACCTTGATTTACCACTACGCTATTGTTATTGTGATAAGGTGAAACGAGTTTATAAATTGTATTTTTGGCGGAATCGACAACCGACCACGGCTCTACATATGACCTGACGCTCTACAGCAGTCCCACCCTTTTGCATTTGGCAAATAATTTGCTCAACGAAATAGGCCATGGAGATATGCCTTTTCCGTCACCCTTGGGGAGTGGATCCCTGGTGTGTCACATAACAAGGTCAGTATTGTCCTTGAGGGGCACCTTCAATTCCACTTCACTAGTCAGCCCTCTTATTTTTCCTTTGAGCTCTGTCACACGTGCCTCCAATTCAGTGCACCTTGAGGTCAGTTTTTCTACCCCGTCAAGATCACCTCCTAGCATCTCCTTCAGCATTGTCGCTGCCTCTTCCCTGACCGCCTTTCAAAACTATGATGAAGCGACATAATCATCCATGACATCTGCTATAGTGTTGAAGTTCACTGAGCCAGCCATTCTTGAGACTCTTTCTCTTTCTACCCTGATAAAACCACCTGTTAGCATTGACTGGGACATACGCATGAAGGCTACCAAGTCAGTGCATGAGATGAAGATTGTTTAGTGCTTATGGAGCATCTAAATGTTTGATAGATGAATGAATTACCGTGAAATGGCCACATGCAGATCGGCACACGAGCAGAGTTTCGATGCTTTGCAGGTTGATGATATTAAATAAAATGGTCATATGGGGACCGTCCCATGGACAGAGTTCTGATGCTTTTGAGGCGAAGTGATATGAAGTGATGTTACAGGAAAGTCAGGTGTAACTCGAGACACGGACAAAGGTTCGACATTCGTAGAACACCTTGCATGACTTGGTAATGTTATAAAATGCCCCTATATGTGTACTAATCTGGTACTCGGGGAGTACCTCGAATGATTTACAATGTCATGAAATGGTCCGATGTGAACCATAATGCACAAACAAGACTTCGGCATCACCAGGATACCTGTGATGAATATGATGTCATGTAATGCATCGTGTGAAATGTCACATGGATGTAGACCTAGGACCATTGTGTTGGGATTCGTCATTGGAAAAATAACGTAGCGCAGCAGAAAATACACCGTTTAAAATTTCCTCGAATTCACCTATCGTGTCCAATTACCATTGATTAGAATAAAAACAGTTTGAATCAAGAGAGATTAACTCATCGGATTCGTCTCCTCTAAAGACTACTACAGAATCGTTTCTTGAAACTACGATCTCCAAAGTCCGGTGCATGACCAACTATTAAGCGGGAATCGGTGCTAGCCGAAGACGCGAAGGAATGGAGGATTAATGCTGGGATTTTCGGCTATTTGGGGCTGTTCTTGGTGGCTGAAATTTCCTGCAATAATTAGGGTTGAATTAGGGTTTTATTCCTTAAGTGCGCCCTTTTATAGACACATTGTCTAATTGGATTTTAATTAGGTTAATTAAACCTAAGCCCACTAGGATTATAATTACATAAACAAATTTTAATTAAAAAGTATATACTATGTAATTTAATTCCATTTGGCTAAATTTAATTAACCCTAAATAAAATTAAATCACACTTAAGTAAATACAATACATGTATTTAATTTTCCTACTTAGAAAAATTATTTAATTAATTGTTTACTATATGTAATTCAATTAATTGATAAATTAATTAATTACATTATGTAAACTTATTAATTAAATTAAATTCAACCTAATGTTAATTAATTACCTTGACACCGAATGTCAACTAATTAATTAACGCATCCCTTCCAATGTACATTACATGTACAATTTCTATAAGTTCTGGCTCAGTTGATCTATGTGCACGATCCTATGGGTCTGTCTTTATGTTGGCAGTAGGCCCAAGGCCCACAGACTGTAAGCGGGTTCTAGCAAACCATTACAGCCCCCAATTAAGACAGAGATGCAGCAGTCTTTAGAAGACACTCAGCCGGTAGTAATCTCATAGTGTCCTTTGCCTAACGATATCGATATGAATAAACAAGAGGCATGGTGTCCGTCATCCTTTTCTATTGTTTATTATATTTCTTGATCTTGAGTTGACTGATTAATCAAATAAGCAACCAACTTATTTGGGTATGGCCATACACTTATCAGTCCCACTCATCAAGTGGCCAATGATATCATCTCGGTGTTACCCGAGTGGCAATTCTATCACTTCATCATCAATATCAACATGTTCACCGGTCCACCCAATCATACCCGTATTTAGCATCCTTTTTACAGACTTGTTAGGCGTATGTCAAAGTGAACCAGATTCCATATTGATATTATAATGAAATCTGGTTTGAGAACAAAAGAGACCTACTCAAGAAAGACCTATGATGCGACAACCATGTGGCTTTCTTGTGCGGATCGATCCAGTCCCATGTTAATGACATGTACCTATATTCATGACTGACTATACAAGTACTATGGCTAGTTAAGACCTGCCATACAGTCATCGAATATACAAGTCTATGGTTCTATTCGTTCCCACGATTAGAACAGACCTAGGATAGGTTTTATGATTATCAATCAATGGATACTCTACTCATATTATAGCACAAGATATAAATGAAATAGATTAATTGCCTTTATTGATGTGACACAAATAATGTATTTATACAATGAGTCTTAATGTATGCTACAAAATACAAGAATCCAATGCCTTAAGAATTAGGGCACACCAACACATTGTGGCCTTGTACTGAATGACATGATATTTGTGAACTGGCCGAGTGCAATCCGGTGCACGGGCAGAATATGGGTAGTTTTTAGGTACCTGATATGTTATGGAATGAAATGATCGTGAAGGGCACACTTGGAATCATCCTTTATTGGGTGAGATGAAATGATATGGATGTGCATGTCACACAAAGATGCAAGTGGCTGCAAGAAAACATGGTTAAAATGCGTGACACATAGGATGATGTTGTGTGTGCAAGGAACAAATGCATATGTCACACAAATAAAATATCGTGGCTACACAAAGATGTGGTTAGTACATATGACACACGGGGTGATGTCTTATATGCTTCGTGGAAATGTCAGCACACAAGGCGTGTATGGCATATGAATAAAATGCCATGGCTGCACACAGATGTGGTTAGTGTCAATGTCATACAAATGTTGATGTCTTGAAAATGATTGTATAAAGGCGTGATTAGAATGACACATAGATGTTTATGCGTGTTTGATGCTTTGCATATGAAAATGATAATAGATGTGACCCCCTCTTTTTTTCAGACTTTCCAAAAATGTCCAATGCTATGTAAAAGACAATGCAAGAAACATCGCGTGTGGACCGTCACACGGACAGAGGTTCGGTGCCTTCGGGGCACCTAATGGGTGTTATGAAATAGTCGCATGTGTTCCAATACACGGATGGCGTTTCGACGCTTTTTAGGTTAAAATGAGATGGTATGAAATGGTCACATGGAAGTCGTTCCTTGGACAGAGTTCTGATGCTTTTAGGGCATCCAATACGAAATGATGCTACAAACAAGTCACGCGTGTGTAGGGGCACGGATGGAGGTTCGGCATTCGTGGAAAACCTCGCATGAATTGATAATGTTATGAAATGCTCTTATATGCGTAAAAATTCGGCACTTGTGGAGTACCTCGAACGAGTTATCAATGTCATGACACAAGTCCGATGTGCATTGCGACACACAAGCAAGGTTTCAGCATGACCGCCAATCAATGAATGGACATAAAGATGACATAGCGTTATGTTGTCGTGTGACTTGCCATGCAACCAGACCTAAAATCTTTATGATTTTCTAGTGAATGATATGATGTAGTGAATTGGCCGAGTGCAAACAGGCACACAAGCAGACTACGGGTAGTTTTGGATACCCGATATGGTATAAAATAAAATGATCATGGTAGGCATTCTCAGAACGTCCCTTATTAGATGGAATGGAATGAAATGGCATGAATGTGTATGTCACACAAAATGCAAGTGGTTATAGAAAAATATGGTTAGAATGCGTGACACATGGGATGATGTCGTGTATGCTTTATAGGAATGTTGGCACACAAGATGTATATATATTTCACGCGAGTAAAATGTCATGGCTGCACGAAGACGTGATTAGTACAAATGCCATACATATGCATATGCGTAAAAGATGGATGTACAAGAACGTGGTTAAAAATGACACACGGATGATTATGTGTGTTGGATGCTTTATGAAAAGGTAAAAAGAAAATCACCACGGAGCAAACGTTAGCACATGCAAAAATATGCACTCCCTTCCGACCTTGTTTCTCCTTTCGATTGGTCTTGCATTCTTCCTAGGTGTTGGGTCTCTTTGGCATCAACGGGGGATACCAAAGGTGCACGCTCAATGTTCATTTTGAATTTAAGTTTTGGTAATCCTAGGGGAAGTTGCTAAGTCATTACATGTGGGTTAAAGTCGAAACCAAGGATCGTACAGGTTCCCATAGCGAATATACACTTCCCTACCGTAGAACACGATGTAAGGTCATGCGGTGCTATGAGTGGTTTACCTCGTCGGGTGTCTCCAATCCTGGCAGAAGAGGTAGTCCACCTTCTTGGGTAAACCGGGGCTGATCAGTGAGTTGGAGGGATTGAGAAGAAGAAAATGTCATGATATGCAAGGTGCAAATAAATATGGTAATATGAACTAGTGAAGTGACTGCAAGCGAGGTTATATTTCGGTAGTTGCCTAAGTTCCTTAAGTTTTGTGAAAACTTTTCAAGAACCTAATTCCCCAGCGAAGTCGCCATTATGAGTGGATGACCTTTTTAAAAGAAATAGGGAACACAACGCGGCGAAGCGAACCGGGGAAAACGTTTTTATTCAGTTTGGTTTTGATTTTGGTGGAAAACGGGTTTTGTTTATCTTGAGTTAGAAAAATCATGGATTTGATTTGGAAATTCCTTTTATAGAAAACATTTTCCCATCTTAACATAAAGACCTCGAAGCTTAAATCCCGAGATCAGTAATAGAGTCGCCACCAGGATCAGCTCATCCGGGAAATTCCGGTATAGCTCCCTATCGAGGGTAGACTACTGTACCTAATCTAGAGATTTAAGGTTCGGGCAAGTGACTTACTTTAACCTCTAGCTTGCTTTCACTTTACAGTTTATATTACCATATTTAATTCGCTTTATTATCTTTCTCTAACCCCAATTTGTTTATTTTTTTTTTTAATCAGCCAATGCTAAAGCAAAATGCAGAAAATAAATTGTAGAAAAATAAAGCATACATCCAAAATATACAAGAAAATAGTAGAGGCCGATTATGCAATCCAATCGAATAAAAGATAAAAACCCTCGTCCTCACATTACAATCACCTAAGTACATGAGGATCTAAAAATTACAACCGCCTAACAATACACGAAATCTATCAATTACATAAAAAAATGAAAATAAAAAAAAAGATAAATGTTGCAAAATAGACGGTTAGCACAGTTTATATTGCACACACAGATAGGACTTAAGTAGGACATAATTGGGAATCTAGGAAACAGGGGCATGCACTTAGGGGGTAACCGGATCGACCCGACCTGTCGGACCGGTTAGACCTGGAAAACTTTTTTGAAACGCCTTGTAATTATTGTACGGAGGAATCATTTTTGGAAAACAATTGGCTCGGTTACATGCAAATTTCCATTTTTTATGGGTCTGTTATCCCGGAATCCAGGGTTCCGTTCGTGCGGGTTCCTAAATTCAACATCCATCTAAGTTCCAAAGTGCAATAAACACACCAAAAATATTTGTGAAAATACCATTTTGCTCCTTTTCAATATTTTCCGGGGATTTTATAGGATTCGGGAGTCCGCTAATGCTCGACACAGATCCGATTCGAATAAAATAAACCCCGAAACTCATAAAATAAAACCTCGAAAAAACCCAAAACCCTAATATCCGTACGTACAGAAATCTGAAAAACCAAAATTTTATAACATACGGATGGATTTGGGCGGAAAATGATCACAACAGAATGCACAAAATGGAAAATGGACTGTTCTCGGTCGATCGGGGACAAATCGGGAGGCTGTCCCTACAAAACAGAGCCAGGCGGCTCTAGGTACCAGAGCTGCCCGGCTCTATTCGTGTAAGGCCGGTTTCGAAAATTGCAAAAACAAAGAAAACGCACAGAAAAGACAATGCAAGCAGGTTTAAGGCCTCTTAGAGTTTACCTTGATGTTGTTTTGATGCTTTGAACGTCAAGAAACTGGTTGAAATTTTGAAATGTGTCCTGGAAGCTCAACCGGCCGGAAACCGAAACAATCCAAAGCAACCCAGAACGAATCTGAAACGATCCTGAATCAATGAGCAAAGGTTAATAAGCTTGTTGTTAATGTTTTAGGATTGATTTTAGTTCTTATCTTTTGTGTTTTTGGGTTCTCCCTTGGCTTAGAATGTCTCGGCCTCTTCCTTTCTTTTTCTCTGCTTCGCTTTTTCTCTTTGTGTCTTGAAAATTGTTTTCCTGCCTTAAGATTGACAACCTCTCTTGATTTGATTTTTTTTTATACTCTTCTCTCACATATCATTTCAAACATTAAATGGCCGTCTGACTTTTTGAGAATTCGGCCAACTTTTCTTTCTGTTAAGCCAAGTTACTCTGCTTTACAGAGCAACTTGGTTCACCCACTCTAGCTGCCCACCTCTAGCAAGAGCCGGGAAAAATTCTCTAAAATCCGATGCACACCCTAAACCCTAGAAATCACTCAGGAGACCTTCTCGGGAGTTCAGATCATGAATAGCTCGGTTTTCAGGACGTTGAGACACTCCGGGCGACATTCCGGTCGTTTTCAAGTCTGATTCAAGTCCGTCTGCTCAATAGGTAATACAGGAATTCTCATCATAGAAGTTGGGAAAACTCGGCGCTTGCACCGCCTAAAGTTTATGGGCCAAAGGCCCACTGCCAACATAAAGATGGGCCTACAGATCATACACATTGAATGTCTGAACTCGGACTTAAGGGATCCCCTATATACTAGGAGTATACACACCGGAGAGAAACGATTATATTAATTATATTATAAGGATCAATTGGATTGATCAAAATTGTAAAATTAATATTTGCATCGGCCTTCTCAGAGTCAATTCTATGAATTAATTTATGAGATTATTTCCTGGTAGGAAATATTTTACATGTATAGGTTTACATGTATCTTAATTTTATGAAAGTCAAATTTAATTCCATGGTGAAATTAATTGATCAAATTAATTTTAATTTAAATGTATGAAACATATTATATGGTATAATGTGTTAAAATACATGTTGAATAAAACTAGATTTGATAATTAATTGGACCAAGAGAATTAATATAGACCTGGGCTTAAAGAGGAGAAAAGCCCACGTAAAATTAAGAAGGGATTCGGCTGAAATTTTTGAGAAAAATTTCAGCCTTCTAGGTTAAAAATTAACCTAGGAATTTCGGCCATGATATGAGTTTTTAAGCAAAAATTTTCAGCCACCAAACTTTCTCTCTCGGTTGATCCTCTCACTGGCACGGGTCGTATTAGATAGCCGCTCGTGTACTTGAACGCGGAGGGAATCAATTTTGGTTTCTGCAGCCATCTCTTGAAGAGATATTCTTGGTGAGAATATATTCTCTTCAATTTAATTTTAAAGTTTTACAATTTTCATATCAATTGCTCCTGGGCACGGATTTGAGGAAATCACCGTGTTCTTCCGCATTTAATCAGGTGATTTCTTGTGAAAAATCCCAACACCATCTAGGGTTCGGAAGTATAAACACACCTAAAATCCTTTTTGAATCGAAAAGAGAAGCAAAATTACAAGTTAGAGGCCAAAAAGGTAGAACTTGTAATTCTGTTTCATCAACTACATCCAAGCCACTGTAGTATGCTACAGCCGCGCCACTGTAGTGGCTAGGGCAGCTATAGGGCTCCAGAAGCACAAATCCAGTTTTCTTTCTTATTTTGAAAATCGTTTTGATTCTTTGATGGTTTTGGGTTATCTAGGGCTTTGAAAAACTTATAAAATCCATGAAATAGATCTGGATCGGATCAAATGAATCCTGAAAATCCTAAAAACCTAAAATCAACAAAACTAAATCTCACATCTATCAATCAAAAACCCGAAAACCGCAAACCTAATCATATGTGGATGTGATCCGACAGACATCATTCTTGAAAAATACATTTGATTTGAAAAAGGAAATGTTTTTGGTCGATTTAGGGCATTTGGTGCTTCTACCCTTGAGATTACAGCCGAGCGGCTATAATCAGATAACTATAGCCATGCCACTATAGGTTACATCTGTGCCACTGTAGTTATCAGACTATAGCCGGGTAGCTGTAAGCAACAAATGGGACGACCATAGCTGGATTTTCACTTTCAGCCTTTTGAAAAAAACACAAAACACATACAATAACATCCAAATCAATTTCAAATGAGTTTTTAGGGCCTCTCAGAGCCTACC
This sequence comes from Euphorbia tirucalli, assembly GCA_039660915.1. Lineage (NCBI taxonomy): Eukaryota > Viridiplantae > Streptophyta > Magnoliopsida > Malpighiales > Euphorbiaceae > Euphorbia > Euphorbia tirucalli. The sequence continues at coordinate 49,314,833 of CM077637.1, read as the reverse complement.
TTGTTTGCGTTCCAGTGTTTTGGACCACCAAAATGGATTCGGACGCCAGAAAACTCCTCGGAATCATGAACAACCCGAAATCATCCATGAACCTCAAAAACTTGAACGGAATCCCAAATCAACCCGAACGAACACTGAATCAATTAGAATCACTCCCAAATATGATTTCTCAAAGGACTCTAATAATTTCTATAGACTAGATTCGAGATTGGATGATTTTAAAGTGGATTTAGGGGTTTTTCTCACTAAAACCTAGTTTTCTCTCTCTAAAACCCAAACCAAACCTTCATGATCAGAATCTCCCTCGAGTCTCTGGATGAAAGCCCTAATCCTAGATGAAACCTAATGATTCTAACCCGTTTTGGTGAGGATTGGATTGAAGAATGGATTGAAAATCTGAATCTTTTGGGTTGAAAAATCCTTTTTCTCTCTCTAACTCTCCAAATTCCAAAACCCTAGCTCTCTCTCACTGATTGTGGCTGCCATTGATGTTCCCTTTGACCTAATTTTGAGTTTTACTTTTAATATGGTCAGATTAGCGTTAAAAAATCCCGAATTAATGAGATAAAATACACCCTATTTAAGAGAAAATCAAATTTGGCAGCTACAGCCGAGCGACTGTAGTGGCCTATAGTTGGCGGCTGTAGTTGTGCAAACTACAGCCGTGCCCCTATAGGGCGCTATAGCTGAGCGGCTATAATAGTCAGTTTTGCATTTCTCACCTTGTCTCACTTTTCTCTCCGCTTCTCTTAAACGCTCAATCGACCTTCTTTGGGGTTCCTCACCAAGATTTGTTACACTTCTTCGGGTCATCCGAGACATCTTTGACGTCATTCTGGTAGTTCTGAATCTGCCTGACACTTATTCATGAAAAAGGTAATAAAGACTTTCATCATCGAGGTCAGGAAAAAACCCGTTCTGACAGTGGCTCTGTTCAAACGTTTTTAGCCCGGCTTAAGAACATAGCAGCACGGCTATAACTTAGAGCCGCGCGGCTCTATCTGGAAAATCACGGTAGTTCTGTAGAAACCCTAGGTTTCACAAAATCAACCTAAATTCAACCCTAATCACTACCAAATCACTAATTGAAGTTTCTAGGGGCAAAATCTACCCTAAACATGCATCAATTTCATCTAATTTCACCTAATTTCGTCTACATTTACAAAATTGAAAAAAATTTGAAAAAAGGGAAAAATTAAGAAAACTGACTAGTTTCTGGTATGCATGTGTAGACGGCTGAAGTGTGACAGGTATAGGATCATCTCTCATAACCCCGCAATACTCAACCGAGTCTCGAAGCCTGTACACGTCGACTATGGACTTGGTGGGCAGAAAAAATTATCCCTCAGGTAAAACATACCTCGTGTGAGGAGCGGGTTGTGAAGGAGCAGCCGAACGAATCATCTTTCTAAGTGTCTTCATCATCTTGGAAGTTGAAAATCAATCAAAGGAAATGGGGGAAGAAGAAGAAGAAGATGAAAAAGTATGAGTGTTTTTTGTGAAATAAGCAGTCTGCCTGTGTTTTAAAAGATCTGCCAATTTCACGCTAGAGTCATGCAGCTCTAGCGTCGTGGTAAGTCAGAGCCGTGCTGCTATACTCTACAGTCGTACAACTATAATGTGCAAATTAGAGCCGTGCGGCTCTAACTCTCAGGTAAGGAGATTTTCTCAATTTTTTATAATGTCCATTTATATTGGTTAATCCCGAGAAGGGTATTTCTTGCCTTTTGCAGGTGTACAATGGCAAAACAACCAAGCCATATTTATTCTTGATCGAAGGGGCAAAAATTTTTGTTTTCAAAATTATTGATCAAGGAATAAATATGCACTCTCGACACAATTCTAGATCATTGCTCTGCTGCGGGCTAATTCCAGACTATCGGTCCGCTATCGGCCAATTCTAGACTATCGCTCCGCTATAGGCCAACCACAGATTTTTGCTCTGCTACGGGCCAATTCCAGGCTTTCGCTCCCCTGCAGGCTAATTCCAGATTTTTGCTCCCCTGCGGGCCAATTCCAGATCATCGCTACGCTGTGGGCCAATTCCAGATCATTGCTACGCTGTGGGCCAATTTCAAATTATCGCTCCGCTATGGCCCAACTCTAGACCATCTCTCCGCTGTAGGCCAACTCCATATTATCGCCCGCTGTGGGCCAGCTTCAGACTAGCGCTCTACTGTGGGCCAATTCCAGACCATCGCTACGCTGTGGGCCAATTCCAGATCATTGATTCGCTGTGGACCAACTACAGACTATCGCTCTGCTGTAGGCCAATTTCAGACCATCGCTCCACTATGGACCAACTTCAGACCATCGCTCCCCTATGGGCCAATTCCAGATTTTTGCTCCGCTATGGGCCAACTCTATATTATCGCTCCCCTGTGGGCCAATTCTAGTTTATCGCTCCGCTGTGGGCCAATTTCAAACCATCGCTCCACTGTGGGCCAACTCTAGATTATCGCTCCACTGTGGGCCAATTTCAGACCATCGCTTCGCTGTGGGCCAACCACAGATTATCGCTCCACTGTGGGCCAGCTTCAGTCTATCACTCCGCTGTGGGCCAACTTCAGACTATCGCTCCACTATGGGCCAGCTCCAGACTATCGCTCTGCTGTGGGCTAACTCCAGACTATCACTCCGCTGTGGGATAGCTATGGACCAAATTCAGATTATTGCTCCCCTGAGAGTCAACTCCAGATTATTGCTCCGATGAGAGCCAACTTCAAAACCAAAGCTCGTAGAGCCAACTTCAGAACCAAAGCCAACATCCCCAGCTGGATGTCGCACCTGACTTCCTCGACAAACCAAGGCATCAGGTATGTTTTCTTTCCTTTTCTCACCGTGCTCTTTATCGCGAGATCAAACTTGATCCTGGCACAATAGCCCGATTATGTCAACTTTGATCCCATGAGGGGCAGCCTGTGAGCATGGGTTTTTCTCGACCTTTATGATGAGAGCCCTATGTTACCTTTTAAGCAGACGAATATGAATTGGACTTGAGAATGAGCAGGATATTTCCTGGAATGTCTTAAACGCTCCGAAAACCAAATGATCCTCGATCCAAAACCCTGAGAAAAGTCCTTCGAGTGATTAGAGGGCTTAGAGGTAAGTGTGGGATTTAGGAGAATTTGTCACGGTTCTGATTAGAGGTGAACAGCTGTAATTCAAAGCCGCACAACTATAACCTTATAGCCGCACGGCTCTATCATACGAACAGAAATCTTCCTAAATAGCAAAATTAGAATTTTACAAGAAATAGATGTCTTAATTAGCAAAAATTTCCGAGATTCTCTAGGTTATAACAAAAAGACCATAACATAACAAAAGGAGGAAGGGAAAAAGAGATAACAAGAGAGAGAGAGAGAGAATTATGGAGGATTCGAGGAGAGAGCATAAAAAAACAAAAGAGAAAACTAAAGGAAGATAACAACAAAATCCACCAAAACATCTAAAAACGGATTAGAGATCATTAGGGTAAGGGTTTTCTAGTGACTTTCATTTACTTGGGACTATTCTCGGGTTGCATTCAGATCAATTTGGGATGCATACTCAAAGATTTCAAAGTGTTCACGGGATTCTGGGCATGTTCCACCTTTTCAATCCACTTTTAGACATCAAATATGCTGAAACATCAACAAGATAAACTCTAAGAGGCCTTAAACTCGTTCTTATTTGATTTGTGTTGTGTTTTTCTATGTTTTAATTAAATTTCCGGAACTGGCTGTTTGATTACAGCCGTGCGGCTCTAACTAGATCTGAGCGGCTGTAATCTCTTGGAACAGAGCTGAGCAGCTGTAACACTATAGCCGCACAGCTGTGTTCTTCAGGGCAGAAACTTTAAAAGCCCTAAAATCGACCGAAAGCATCCAGATTCCATTTTGTTTATTCTGTTATGATTTGTTTCGGCCCCAATCACATCCATTATATTCTGAATCATGGTTTTCGATTTTCATTGATTGTTGATGTGAGATTTTCGGATTCTTTGGTTTTAGTTTTTGAGTTTCCGGGTTGTTCGATCCAAACTAGATCCCCTATCTAGTATTAGCGGACCCCCATGTTCCTCAAAGTCCTTAGAAACAACTAAAAACGACAAAATGGTGATTTTCAAAGTAAAGAGGACCAATTTTGGGTTCTAGATGCTATAGTCATACAGCTGTAACTTCCAAAAGGAGGCAGAATCACGGGACGACCCACAAAGACGTCGTTGCGTGATGCTGTCTTTAGAATCAATCTGTTTTTGGCATGTTTACTACTTTTGGGCCTTAGATGGATGTTTATGATTAGGAACCCCCACGAACGGGACCTTAACTGGAGAAATTTGCATGTAATTGAGCCAAATAGTTTTCCAAAACTGTTTTCAATCACAAAAAACCTACAGGGCATTTCTAAAACCATCTTACAGGTCTAACCGAGTAAGTCGCTTGGACTTCTCAGTTACCCCCTAAATGCATGCCCCCATTTCCTAAAATCCCCATTCTGTCTTGTATGAGTCCCATTTGTGTTTTTAATATAATTGTCCTAACCAATCTGTTTTACAGCTTTTATTTTATTTTATTTTATTTTTGGATGTATTTTATAGATTAATCGTGTACTCTAGGCGATTGTACTTTTTAGACCTTCGTGTATCTAGGTGATTGTATTGGTGAGGATGCGAGCTTTTTCTCTTTTTGGGTTGTAATAAGTAGCCTTTATCTCTTTTTGGTTTATTTGGGATGTATGGTTTATATTTCTGCACTTTATTTTATGCAATTTATTTCTGTCATCTGAATGAGAATGGGCTAAATAATACAAAATAAAATGGGTAGAGATTTAAGTGAATATAATATGGTATTACAAACTCATTAATAAATACAAGCTTGAGGTTGAATAGGTAAGTTGCTCGAACCCTAAATCTCTGGATTAGGTACAGTAGTCTACGCTCAGTAGGAAGCCGTACCAGAATTTCCCAAATAAGCTGATTCAGGTGGCGACTTCATCACTGATCTTGAAATTTAGGTTTCGAGGTCTCTAAGTTAACAAAATGAGATTTTCTGAAATGCAAAACTAGTTTTCCAAAAACTTGTATTCAAATAAAAGGTTTTCTACAAAAGGATTTCCAAACAAATCAATGGTTTTCCTAAGCAAGATACAAATCCGTTTTCAAAAACAATCCAAAAACACTTTCTTTATCTTTTTTCCCCGGTTTGCTTTGCAGCGTTGCACTTAAAAGGTCGTCCGCTTGTAAAGGTTTTGATAGGTGTGGAGAATTTGTTTTGATGAAAAATGGGTTTGATGATTTTGCTCAAGAGAACCACTTGATATGATTTGAAATCCCTTTTGTAGGAAACATCATTTAGAATGTGAATTTTGGGAAAACTGGTTTTACTCTTTTATAAAATCCCGTTTTATTATCTTAAAGACCTCGAAACCCAAATTTCAAGATCAGTGATGGAGTCGTCACCCAGATCAGCTCATCCGAGAAATATCGCTACAGCTCCCTACCAAGTGTAGACTGCCATACCTGATCCAGAGATTCAAGGTACGGGCAACTTACCTATTCAACTTTAAGCTTGCGTTCACATAACAATTGTTCATATCACCATATTATACTCACTTATTCTCTACCTATTTTATCTTTTAATATTAGACGATGCTCATTCAAATGACATAAAAAAAAAAGATAAAAACTCTTATCCTCACCTTATAACCGCCTAGATACACGAAAATCTATAAAAAGTATAATCACCTAGAATACACGAGTTGATCTATTAAATACATCCAAAATAAAATAAAAAGAAATAAAAGTTGCAAAACAGGCGGTTAGCATAATTATATCACAAACACATATAGGACTCATAACAGGAAAAAATGGAGAATTTCAGGAAATGGGAGCATACATTTAGGGGGATAACTGAGAAGTCCAAGCAACTTACTCGATTAGACCTGGAAAACCGTTTTAAAAATGCCCTATAGGTTTTGGTGCTTGAAAACAATTTTGAAAATGGTTTGGCTAAATTACATGCAAATTACATCCTTTTCGTGAGTCGGTTATCCAGGAACTCGGGGTTCCATTCATGTGGGTTCAAAATTCCAACATTCATCTAAGGAATAAACTGTAAACACATCAAAAATAGTTTTGAATTTGAATTTGTAGACAGCATCACGCGACAAAATCTGTAAGAATCGTCCTGTGATTCTACCTCAACAACCAAAGCCATGCTGCTCTGGTTAAAGTCACGCGGCTATAGCCACTACAGCCGTGTGGCTATAGTGTCCAGAACCTGAATTGGATTTCTTTGCCTTTGTAAACCTCTGTTTTGAATCGTTTCAATGATTTCTAAGGATTTTAGGGAATCTGGGGGTCTGCTAAAGCTGAACCAGGGATTTGATTTGGATCGAACAACCCCGGATTATAAAAATCGAAATCAATGAAACCCAAATCTCACATCAACGTTATTGGAAATCTGAAAACCATAATTTTGAATATAATAAAATGGGAAACTGACTGTATTCGGTCGTTTTAGTGTATTTCGGGTTTCTGCCTAAAAGAACACAGTTGTGCGGCTATAGAGGTACAGCCGCGTGGCTCTATTCTAAGGGATTATAGCTGCTCCACTCTAGTTAGAGTCGCACTTCTATAATCAAGCAGACAGTTTCTGGATTTTCACAAAACTCAAAAACACAAAGCATAAAGCAATCAATTATGAGTCTAAAGCCTCTTAGAATTTACCCTTTTTGTGTTACAGCGTACTTAACAACTGGAAATGGATTTGAACATCGGAATGTGCTTAGAATCCCACGAATGTCCTGAAACTTAGAGCAGGAACCTTGAACCGATCCAAACTAACTCGAGATCAATCCGAACGAATGAGAAACACCCAGAAACCCTCATTCTATATATTTTCCAAGTGTTTTCTCTCTGTTTCACTCTTTTTCTTTTGTTCTTTGTCACTCTTTTTCTCTTTTTCCACTTTCTCTCTCTAAAAATCTCTCCTTTTTCTCTCTAAAATTCTTCCCTTTTCCCTCTAAAATGATTTCTCTCTATTCTCTGTTGTATCCCCCTTATTTTTTGCTGCTTATCACACCCTAATTCCTTTAATTAAGGGATTAAACCATTGGTCAAAGACAAGATTTTTTTTATTTAGGAAGTAACCCGGTCAACCGTTAGAGCCGCGTGGCTATAATGTTATAGCCGTGCGACTCTAATTCTCTACTATAGTTGTGAAACTATAGCCGTTTGGTTCTAAACAGAGCAATCATGGCTTTTCCTAAATCCTACACTCACATGTAAGCTTTCTAAGCACTCGGAGGATCTTTCTCGGAGTTTTGGATGGAGGACTGTTCTTTTTTTGGAGCGTATGAGTATATTCCTAGCATTATTCCTTTCATTTTCAAATCCAACTCACGTTCGTTTGTTTAACAGGTACCATAAGATTTTCATCACAGAGGTCAGGAAAACCCATGCTCAAAGGCTACCCCTCGAGGGATCAAAGTCGACTCATGGTCGGGCTATTGTGCCCTGTTCGAGTTTGGTCTTGTGATAGGGAGCACGGTGAGAAAAGGAAGAGAAAACATACCTGGCGCCTTTCTCGTATTGGTTCTCTGTGGTGGTTGTGTCATGGATGGAATTGTGTTGACTTCAGGGAGTTGTTTCGATGTCTGTACAAAACAGTGATCTTTCCCGAGTTGTTTCTGTTGGTGTGCCCTAGTTCTTAGGGCATTTGATTCTTGTATTTTGTATTATACATTAAGACTTATTGTATGAATACATTATTTGTGTCACATTAATAAAGGCACTTAATCTATTTCATTTATATCTTGTGCTATAATATGAGTAGAGTATCCATTGATTGATAATCATAAAACCTATCCCAGGTCTGTTCTAATCGTGGGAACGAATAGAAGCACAGACTTGTATATTCGATGACTGTACGGTAGTTCTTAACTAGCCATGGTACTTGTATAGTCAGTCATGAATATAGGTACATGTCATTGACATGGGACTGGATCGATCCGCACAAGAAAGCCACATGGTTGTCATGTCATAGGTCTTTCTTGAGTAAGTCTCTTTTGTCCTCAGACCAGATTTCATTATAATATCAATATGGAATCCGGTTCACTTTGACATATGCCTAACAGGTCTGTAAAAGGATGCTAAATACGGGTATGATTGGGTGGACCGGTGAACATGTTGATATTGATGATGAATTGATGGAATTGCCACTCGGGTGACACCGAGATGATATCATTGGCCACTTGATGAGTGGGACTGATAAGTGTATGGCCATACCCAAATAAGTTGGTTGCTTATTTGATTAATCAGTTAACTCAAGATCAAGAAATATAATAAACAACAGAAGAGGATGACAGACACCATGCCTCTTGTTTATTCATATCGATATCGTTAGGCAAAGGACACTATGAGATTACTACCGGGTGAGTGTCTTCTAAAGACTGCTGCATCTCTGTCTTAATTGGGGGCTGTAATGGTTTGCTAGAACCCACTTACAGTCTGTGGGCCTTGGGCCTACTGCCAACATAAAGACAGACCCATAGGATCGTGCACATAGATCAACTGAGCTGGAACTTATAGAAATTGTACATGCAATGTACATTGGAAGGAATGCGTTTATTAATTAGTTGAAATTCGGTGTCAAGGTAATTAATTGACATTGGGTTGAATTTAATTTAATTAATAAGTTTACATAATGTAATTAATTAATTTATCAATTAATTGAATTACATAAAGTAAACAATTAATTAAATAATTTTCCTAAGTAGGAAAATTAAATACATGTATTGTATTAACTTAAGTGTGATTTAATTTTATTTAGGGGTAATTAAATTTAGCCAAATGGAATTAAATTACATAGTATATACTTTTTAATTAAAGTTTATTTATGTAATTATAATCCTAGTGGGCTTGGGTTTAATTAACCTAATTAAAACCCAACTAGACAAGGTGTCTATATAAGGGCACACTTAAGGAAGAAAAACCTAATTCAACTCTAATTAATTGCTGGAAATTTCAGCCACCAATAGCAGCCCCAAATAGCCGAAAATCCCAGCATTAATCGTCCATTCCTTCGCGTCTTCGGCTAGCACCGGTTCCCGCTCAATAGTTGGTCGTGCACCGGACTTTGGAAATCGCAGTTTCAAGAAACGATTCTGCAGCAGTCTCTAGAGGAGACGAATCCGGTGAGTTAATCTCTCTCGATTCTTATTTGATTTTATTCTAATCAATGGTAATTGGACACGATAGGTGGATTCTAGGAAATTTTAAACGGTGTATTTTCCGCTGCGCCACGTTATTTTTCCAATGACGAATCCCAACAGTGGTATCAGAGCCTCGGTTTTGTCCATTAGATTGATTGGAATTGGTTCTTGAAAGCGTTCTTGAATAAAGAATGGGTTTCAAGTTTGTGATTTTAGGGTTTTTGCTTAATTGGTTTTGTTTTGGATAAACCCTAGAATTGTTGGATTGGGGTTTTTGATTATTTTTCCCCAATTGTTTTCCATCTAAAATTGTTTTGTATATTAATTTATATATATATATATATATATATATATATATATATATATATATTTTGTTGGAAACATTTTTTGTTTATGATTTAAAAAAAAAATAAGTTTTGGCAAAAGATGGAATCGCAGAATTGCGATTCCATCTGCTGCCTTGGCAGCAGCAGCGCGGGTTTTGGGTCCGGTTTTGGATTTTGCGGGTATTTTTTTTATCCCGGACCCTAATGCAAATTAAATTAAATTTTTTAAATTAATTTGTATTTAAATTATTTATTTTGTTGGCATGCATATTTAATTTAATTGTTTGCATATTAATTGAATATGGACTTTGTGAAATTGGCCTAATAAACCGTGACACCGGTTAAAATTGGGAGAGCTAAATTTTAAATTTGTGACAACCCAAATTCAAGTGGGAGCAAAATTGTTAATTTTGCATTTATGGATGTTATCCATTGGGCCTTTATGGGCCTTAGTCACATTTGTTAAAATTGGCGATTTCACCCTAAGTAACTCGGCTTAACATTTATACTTATAATTTGGAATGCCATGATCATGCATCATATTGGTATGTATGTGCATGACAGGTACTTTTTTTGAAATGTTATGTTGAGTTCTATGGGCCCTAAATTATTATCGGTTGTAATTTAATTTTGGGAAATATGGCCTGCGTGCCATTTTTTATTTTATTTTGATGTAATTTTAGAATAGATTTTATTTTACAAAATTATTGTAATTGCATCAAGTATGGAGGAAGGCCCAAATGGAGCAAGCCCATGGTGGGGGCCCAAGAAGGATTGCAGTCCGGCCCATGAAGAATTAGATAGGATATCTAGTTTTTCATTAGGTTGTAATTAAAGGCCCATAGGATCTCATTTATTTTAAATTAAGTATGCTATTGCATTTGTCATATAATATGGATGTATGGATCACCAAATTATTACCCGCGTTTATGCATGCTAAGCCGTATCACTTAATTATAATCCGGAAATTAAAATATTGAGTCGCTTAAAAGTGCTTCCCACATTCACACCTCTTCCTCCCATTGATGCTGCAATGTGCGCCATGCCCTAGCTGGGTACATTGTAGTATTCGGTGGGCCATCGAGGGTTAAGATACTTGGTATGGTTAACATGTGAATGGTGGTTTGACTCAACATGGGTAGCATTAGCTCAGAGCGGGCCCTAAGCACAGATGGGTAAAGTGTCAATAAGCCCATCAAACCAAGAGTCCTTCGTGGAAGGATTGGATAGGTTGTCCTACCAAACGACTCAATGGTTGGTTAGCGAGCCCTAGTTCGGCCAGTCATTGATAAGTTATGGATCTTGGTCAAGTCAGCCAATTAACAACACCAACAAACAAATTAAAATCGGATTATTAATTTGTATTGGCTTAAAAGTCCTTTATTTCTAACTCAAGTAATGATTTCTTCCATGTAGATAATCCCATTTCAGTTAAGCAATTTAAATGGCTGCAACAAACAACAACTCACTCTCACTTAGGTCACTCTTGGAGAAGGAGAAGCTTTCGGGGACTAACTTCCTGAACTGGGCTAGGAACTTACAAATAGTATGTACTGAATGCTCCTTTATCGGCTGGCCCTCCCGCAGGTCGAGGCATCAACACAGCGATGGTGGAGCAGTATGACCGGCACGTGAGGGATGACCGAGATGTCTCGTGCCTCATGCTGGGTACCATGGCTTCTGATCTTCAGAAGCAGTTCATGGATGAGCATGCTTATGAGATGATGGATCAGCTTAAAAAGATGTTCCAAGATCAGGCTCGTCAGGAACGTTACCTGACAACTAAGGCACTTTCCACGACTGTGATGGCAGCTGGGACTTCTGTTAGCACTCATGTACTAAAGTTGAAGGGATATATTGATACACTTGCCCGCCTCGGCTCGCCAGTTCCGCAGGACTTGGCAACAGACATTATTCTCGGGTCACTTCCTGAGTCTTACAACCAGTTTATCATGAATTACCATATGCAAGGGTTGGATAAATCGGTTGTTGAGCTGCATGGCATGCTTAAGCTTGCTGAGCAGTCTCTTAAGAAGACTCCTGAAGTATTGCTGGTGAACAAGGGCAATACGCCCATTGCTAAGGGAAAGGCCAAATCTAAGGCCAAGGCTAAGGCCCAAAAGGCCAAGGCTAAGGGCAAAAAGGTGGTGGCCCAACCTAAAGCAAGGGTTGCCTCTCCTGACGATGTTTGCCATGAGTGTCATGAGAAGGGGCACTGGAAGAGCTCATGTCCAAAGCTAAGGGAGCAACTGAAGGGCAAAACTGCTGCTTCAGGAATTTATGCTGTTGAGATTAATCTAGCTATTTCTACGTCTTGGGTCTTGGACACTAGATGTGGATCTCACATTTGTTCAAATGTGCAGGGTCTAAGAAATAGGAGATTATTAGGATCTGGAGAAGTAGATCTTCGAGTCGGAAATGGTGCTCGGGTTCAGGCCATGGAGATCGGAGATTATTTCTTGGAGATGCCTAGTGGACTTGTTTTGGAACTAAGAAACTGTTATTTTGTACCTGCGATGCGCAGGAATATTATTTCCGTTTCTTTGTTGGATATTTCTGGTTTTGTATTTAATATTGGACATGGTAGAATTTCTATGCAATGTGGCAATATTATTTATGGAACAGCATTTCTTGAAAATGGCTTATATATCCTTGATCTAAAACGTGAAAGTTCAATCTATAACATAAATACTAAAAGGATTAAACAAAATGAAATTAATCCTACTTACATCTGGCATTGTCGACTTGGCCATATAAATGAGAAGCGCATAGCTAGGCTTCACTCTAGTGGAGTGCTAGGGTCATTTGACATCCAGCCTTATGACACATGCGAATCTTGTTTGAGAGGCAAGATGACAAAGGCGCCTTTTAGCAAGACTGCTGAAAGGGCCTCAGAGCTATTGGAGCTAATACATTCCGATGTATGTGGCCCAATGAGCACTAGTGCTAGATGTGGTTTTCTGTACTTCGTCACCTTCACGAATGACTTCAGCAGATACGGTTACGTGTATCTGATGAAGCATAAGTCTAAGACTCTCCAAAGGTTCAAGGACTTTAAGAATGAAGTAGAAAACCAACTTGGCAAGAAAATTAAAGCACTTCGGTCTGACCGAGGGGGTGAATATTTGAGCCAAGATTTTGACTCGTTTTTGAGAGAGTGTGGGATCATATCCCAACTCACTCCTCCTGGTACACCCCAGTGGAATGGAATGTCAGAAAGGAGGAATAGGACCTTACTTGACATGGTCCGCTCGATGATGAGTCATGCTACACTCCCTGTCTCCTTTTGGGGATATGCTTTAGAGACAGCTGCTTACATTCTTAATAATACACCAAGCAAGGCAGTTGAGGGAACACCATATGAACTATGGAAAGGCCGAAAGCCCAATGTTTCCTTCTTGAAGATTTGGGGCTGTGATGCACATGTTAAGAAATTGACAAGTGGCAAACTCGAGTCCAAATCTGTCAAGTGCCAGTTTGTGGGTTACCCTAAGGAAACTAAGGGTTATTACTTCTACGATCCAGCCGAAAACAAAGTTTTCATAGCCAGAAATGCAGTCTTCTTGGAGAAGGAATTCCTTTCCAAGAGAGACAGTGGGAGTAATGTTGATCTTTCAGAAGTTCAAGACTCACAAACTCCTGCAGCTACTGCTGAGGATGCTTTGGGAACCAATCTGACTACTCAAGAAATTGAGAAACCAGAAACGGCTGCATAGGACCTTAGAAGGTCTGGTAGGACATGTCATCAGCCAGAGAGGTACAGCTTTCTCGTGACTGATGATGGGGACCTTATGGTCGTTGACCAAGAGGAGCCCAAGACCTATCAGGAGGCTATTTAAAGCCCACACTCAGATCAATGGCGCAAAGCCATGGAGGTTGAGATGCAATCTATGCATGATAACCAAGTATGGAACTTGGTGGTTCCACCTCCGGGTGCTAAGGTGATAGGTTGCAAGTGGTGTTTCAAGTTAAAGGCCGACAACACCTTCAAGGGTTGATTGGTGGCAAAAGGATTCAAGCAAGTTCAAGGAATTGACTATGATGAAACCTTTTTACCAGTTGCTATGCTTAAATCCATTAGGATACTACTAGCCATAGCTGCATGGTACAATTATGAGATATGGCAGATGGATGTTAAGACCGCTTTCCTTAATGGAAAGCTACTTGAGGATGTGTACATGGCACAACCTGAGGGTTTTATCGATCCAAAGTATCCAAACCGGGTATGCAAGCTTCAAAGATCTATTTATGGATTGAAGCAAGCATCGAGGTCATGGAATCAGAGATTCAATGAGGCCATTACAGAATATGGCTTCACACAGAATTCTGATGAGCCCTGTGTGTATAAGATGGTTAGTGGGAGCGTTTCCACCTTCCTAGTGCTGTATGTTGACGACATCCTTATCATTGGAGGCGACATACCAACACTGCAAGGAGTTAAGCAGTGGGTGAGTAGGTGCTTTGCAATGAAGGACTTAGGTGAAGCTGAGACGATCTTAGGGATCAGGATCTACAGAGATAGATCCAATCGGCTTCTAGGCCTAAGTCAGGCCACGTACATTGACAAGGTTCTGAAAAGATTTAGCATGGACAAGGCAAAGAAAGGATTCTTGCCTATGCGCCATGGGTTAAAGCTGAGTAAGAAAGATGGTCCTAAAACAAAGAAGGACCGGGAGAACATGGAAAAGATCCCTTATGCATCTGCTATTGGATCTATCATGTACTCCATGATATGTACGAGGCCTGATGTCGCGTTTGCACTAAGTATGACCAGCCGGTACCAGTCAGACCCCGGGGAGGAACACTGGAAGGCTGTCAAGGCAATCCTAAAGTACCTTAATCGGACTAAGGATGCTTTCTTAGTGTATGGAGGTCAAGATGAGCTGGTAGTGTCAGGTTACACTGATGCAAGCTTTGAGACCGATGAGGATGAGAACCAGTCATAGTCTGGTTATGTTTTTCTCCTGAATGGCGGTGCCATTAGTTGGAGGTCCTCAAAGCAGGCCACCATTGCTGACTCCACAACGAAAGCTGAGTACATAGCTGCGTGCGAAGCTGCAAAGGAAGTCGTTTGGATCAAGAAATTCATAACCGAGTTGGGAGTAGTACCTACTATCCTAGACCCAGTTGATGTTTTTTGTGACAACAACGGGGCCATTGCACAAGCTAAGGAGCCCCGGTCACATAAGAGATCCAAACATGTGCTCAGAAAGTTTCACCTCATTCGGGAGATCGTGAACAGAGGTGACATATCATTGCAGAGGGTTGACACCAAGAATAATGTCGCTGATCCATTGACCAAAGCGTTGCCGCAGACACAACACGACGATCATACCAGATCTATAGGAATTAGGGCAATGCCCACTTGGAACTAGTGCAAGTGGGAGATTATTGGTGTGCCCTAGTTCTTAGGGCATTTGATTCTTGTATTTTGTATTATACATTAAGACTTATTGTATGAATACATTATTAGTGTCACATTAATAAAGGCACTTAATCTATTTCATTTATATCTTGTGCTATAATATGAGTAGAGTATCCATTGATTGATAATCATAAAACCTATCCCAGGTCTGTTCTAATCGTGGGAACGAATAGAACCACAGACTTGTATATTCGATGACTGTATGGTAGTTCTTAACTAGCCATGGTACTTGTATAGTCAGTCATGAATATAGGTACATGTCATTGACATGGGACTGGATCGATCCACACAAGAAAGCCACATGGTTGTCATGTCATAGGTCTTTCTTGAGTAAGTCTCTTTTGTCCTCAGACCAGATTTCATTATAATATCAATATGGAATCCGGTTCACTTTGACATACGCCTAACAGGTCTGTAAAAGGATGCTAAATACGGGTATGATTGGGTGGACCGGTGAACATGTTGATATTGATGATGAAGTGATGGAATTGCCACCCGGGTGACACCGAGATGATATCATTGGCCACTTGATGAGTGGGACTGATAAGTGTATGGCCATACCCAAATAAGTTGGTTGCTTATTTGATTAATCAGTCAACTCAAGATCAAGAAATATAATAAACAACAGAAGAGGATGACAGACACCATGCCTCTTGTTTATTCATATCGATATCGTTAGGCAAAGGACACTATGAGATTACTACCGGGGTGAGTGTCTTCTAAAGACTGCTGCATCTTTGTCTTAATTGGGGGCTGTAATGGTTTGCTAGAACCCACTTACAGTCTGTGGGCCTTGGGCCTACTGCCAACATAAAGACAGACCCATAGGATTGTGCACATAGATCAACTGAGCTGAAACTTATAGAAATTGTACATGTAATGTACATTGGAAGGAATGCGTTAATTAATTAGTTGACATTCGGTGTCAAGGTAATTAATTGACATTGGGTTGAATTTAATTTAATTAATAAGTTTACATAATGTAATTAATTAATTTATCAATTAATTGAATTACATAAAGTAAACAATTGATTAAATAATTTTCCTAAGTAGGAAAATTAAATACATGTATTGTATTAACTTAAGTGTGATTTAATTTTATTTAGGGGTAATTAAATTTAGCCAAATGGAATTAAATTACATAGTATATACTTTTTAATTAAAGTTTATTTATGTAATTATAATCCTAGTGGGCTTGGGTTTAATTAACCTAATTAAAACCCAACTAGACAAGGTGTCTATATAAGGGCACACTTAAGGAAGAAAAACCTAATTCAACTCTAATTAATTGCTGGAAATTTCAGCCACCAATAGCAGCCCCAAATAGCAGAAAATCCCAGCATTAATCCTCTATTCCTTCGCGTCTTCAGCTAGCATCGGTTCCCGCTCAATAGTTGGTCGTGCACCGGACTTTGGAAATCGCAGTTTCAAGAAACGATTCTGCAACAGTCTCTAGAGGAGACGAATCCGGTGAGTTAATCTCTCTTGATTCTTGTTTGATTTTATTCTAATCAATGGTAATTGGACACGATAGGTGGATTGTAGGAAATTTTAAATGGTGTATTTTCCGCTGCGCCATGTTATTTTTCCAATGACGAATCCCAACAGTTTCTCCTGGTACTTGTGTCACGGATGGAATTGTGTTGACTTCAAGGACTTGTTTCAATGTCGGTAAGAAATAGCGGCCTTGCCTGAGTTGTTTTCATAGACTTACCTTGGTTTCTGTATGAGGTAGCAGTCTTGCCTGAGTTGTTTCTACGGACCTACCTCGGTTTTTATGTGAGGTAGCGGTCTTGCCAGATTTGAATTAGTTTAGGGACTTTTTTTTATGTCTGTGCAAAATAACAGTCTTGCTTGAGTTGTTTCCAGGGACTTGCCTTGGTTTCTATGCGAGGTAGCAATCTTGCCCAAGTTGTTTCTCCGTGGTACTTATGTCAAGGATGGAATTATGTTGAGTTCAGGGACTTGTTTCAATGTCTGTGCGAAACAATGGTCTTACTTGAGTTTTTTGTAGGGACTTGCTCGGTTTCTGTGTGAGGTAGCGGTCTTGCCAGAGTTGTTTTTAGGGACTTGCCTTGGTTTCTGTGCAAGGTAGCGTGCTTGCCTAATTTGAATTGGTTCAGGGACTTGTTTTGATGTTTGTATGAAATAGCGGTTGTGACCATGGCTTTTCCCGACCTCAATGATGAAAATCCTATGTTACTTGTTAAACTGACGAACGTGAGTCAGACTTGAGAATGAGCGGGATGTTGCCTGGAATGTCTCAAACGCTCCGAAATCCTTAAACACGCGTCTCGATCCGAAACCCCGAGAAATGTCCTTCGAGTGATTAGAGGGCTTAGAGGTGAGTGTGGGATTTAGGAGAATTCATCATGGCTTTGATTAGAGTCGCACGACTGTAGTTTCACAACTACAGCCACGTGGCTATAATTCTAGAATTGGACGGCTATAACCTTATAGTCGCACGGCTCTATCAAGCGATCAGATTACTTTCAAAATAGCTAGCCAGTCTTTGATAGCAATGGGGATTCCTTAATTAAGGGGATTTATCTGTGATTCCCTAGGCTAAGAGAGGAGGGAACAAAAACAGAAAAGGGAGGCATAACATAAGACATAACAGGAAAAAAGAGAGAACACAGAAAAGGATTCAAAAAGAGAAATCAAAGAGAAAACCATTAAAACCAAAAAGAGAGAAAGCAAAGGAAAACTCCAAACACAGAGAGAAAACACACTAGAAACACCTAGGTTGAAAGTTACTGATCGTATCACATTCATTCGGGTCTGTTCTCGGGTTTTGTTCAGATCAATTCGGGACTTATATTCAATTATTTTGGATTCATGGGATTCTAAGTGGATTCCGACTTCCTAATCCACTTTCGGTCATCAAACACACTGGAACATTAACCAGGTAAACTCTGAGAGGCCGTAAACTCGTAATTAGTTGTTTTGTGCTGTGTTTTGTTAAATTTCTGAAAACTGTCTATTTGATTACAGCCGTGCGGCTCTAACTATAGTCGAGTAGCTGTAATCCCTTAGAATAGAGCCGAGCGACTGGAACACTATAGCCACATGGCTGTGTTCTTCTAGGTAGAAACCTGAAAAGCCTTAAGTCGACTGAAAGAAGTCAATTTTCCATTTTGATCATTCTGTTATGAATTATTTTAGTTCAATCACATCCGTTACATTTAGAATTTTGGTTTTCGATTTTCCTAGAATGTTGATGTGAGATTTTAGGTTTCTTTGATTTTGATTTTTAAAATCTGAGGTTGTTCGATCCAAATCGGATCCACTATCCAGCTTTAGTGGACCCCCAAGTTCTTCAAAGTCTTTAGAAATAATTAAAAATGATTGAAACAACGATTTTCAAAGCAGAGAAAACCAATTTTGGGTTCTAGATACTACAGATGCACGGCTGTAGTGCTATAGCCACACGGATATAGTTCTATAGCCGCACGGCTCTAACTAGAGCCGCACGGCTGTAGTTCCCAGAAGGAGGCAGAATCACTGGACAACTCCTATGGATGTCATCACCTGATGCTGTCTTCAGAATCAAACTATTTTTGGCGTGTTTACTGTTTTAGACTTTAGCTGGATGTTTGGAATTAGGAACCCCTACGAACGGAACCCTGAGTTCCAGGATATCTGACTCACCAAAATGAAGAAATTTTCATGTAATTGAGCAAAACCATTTTCCAAAATGTTTTCAAGCACAAAACCTACAGGGCGTTTCTAAAACGGTTTTCTAGGTCTAATCGAGTAAGTCGCCCGGACTTCTTGGTTATCCCCTAGATGCATGCTTCCGCTTCCTGAAAATCCCCATTCTATCCTGTTATGAGTCCTATTTGTGTTTGTAATATAATTGTGCTAACCATTTTTTTGCAGCTTTTATTTTTCTTCTTTTTTATCATTTTGGATGTATTTTATAGATCAAGTCATGTATCCTAGGCGATTGTAATTTTTTAGATACTTGTGTATTCTAGGCGATGGTATTGGTGAGGATGAGAGTTTTTTTCTCTTTTTGGGTTGTAATAAGCGGCCTCTATTTCTTTTTGGTTTGTTTTTGATGTATGGTTTATTATTCTACACTTTAATTTTATGTTATTTATTTATGTCATTTAATGAGCATGGGATAACAACAAAAGATAAAATGGGTAGAGAATTAAGTGAGTAAAATATTGTCATATGCACTTATAAATGAAAGCAACCTTGAGGTTGAATAGGAAGTTGTCCAGACCCTGAATCTCTGGATTAGGTACAGAAGTCTATGCTCGGTAGGGAGCTGTACCAAAATTTCCCAGATGAGCTATCCGGGTGGCGACTTTGTCACTGATCTTGAAATTTAGGTTTTGAGGTCTTTAAGTAATAAAACGGGATTTTCTAAAATGCAAACCAGTTTTCCCAAAACTCACCTTCTAAGAAAAGGTTTTCTACAAAAGGATTTCCAAACAAATCAATGTTTTTCCTAAGCAAGATACAAACCCGTTTTCAAAACATCAAACAAATCAAGTTCTTTCTTTTTTCCCTGATTCGCTTCACCGCGTTTCGCTTTTCTCGAAAAGGTCGTCCGCTCATAATGGTGACTCTGCTAGGGATAAAAGGCTTCTTAAAATTTTTTATAAAAACTTAAAGAACTTAGGCAACTATTGAAATATAACCTCTCTTGCAGTCATTTTGTTAGTTCATAATACCATATTTTACTCACAACTGCATAGCATGACATTTTCTTCTTCTCAACCCCTCAAATCATTGATCAGCTCGGTTTATTCCACAAGGTGACCTACCTCTTCCACCAGGATTGGAGGCATCTAATGGGGTAAACCACTCATAGCACCGCATGAACCTCTCATGTTCTGGTGGAGGAGTGTATTTTAACTATAGGACCTGCATGACCCTTGGTTTGACTTTGGCCCACATGTAATGACCTAGCAATTTCCCCTTAGGATTACCAAAACATAAACATGAAATTGGACATTGAGAGTACGCCTTTGGTATCCCGAGTTGATACCAAAGAGACCCAACACCTAGGAAGAATACATACCAATTGAAAGGAGGAATAAGGTTGGAAGGGTGAGCATATTGTTGCTTGTGCTAGCGTTTGTTCTATGGTGGTTTTGTTTTGACCTTTACATGAAACATTAAGCACATATGATCATTCGTGTGCCATTCTAGCCACATCTTTGTGCATCCATTTTCTAGACATAAGCATAGGTGTGACATTGATGCTAACCACATCTTCATGCAGCCACGACATTTTAAATTGTGTGCCATATAAATCTCGTGTGTCGACATTTCCATGAAGCATACATGACATTATCCTGTATGTCATGCATCCTAACCACATCTTCGTGCAGCCACTTGCATTTCTTGTGACATGAACATCCATATCATCTCATCTCATCTCATTCTATTTAATAAAGGATGTTCTGAGAATGCCCATCACAATCATTTCATTTCATAACATATTGGGTGTCCCAAAACTACTCGTGTTCTGCCCGTGCGCCGGATTGCACTTGGCCATTCCACTATACCATGTCATTCATTAGAGGACCACAATAGTCTTAGGTCTATATTCGTGTGGAAGGTCACACGATAACATTACATGACATCATGCCCATTTATCATTGGTGTCATGGTGATACTGAAGCCTTGCTTGTGTGTTGCGATCCACATCAGATGTTTCATGACATTATTGACTCATTTGAGGTACTCCATAAGTACCAAATTACTAAACACATATAGGGGCATTTCATGACATCACCGAATCATACAAGGTGTCCTATGAATGCCAAACCTCTGTCTATGTCTCTATTCGCACGTGATCTGTTTGTAACATCATTTCATCCAAGATGCACTAAAAGCATCGAAACTTTGTCTTTGGGACGGTCCCCATGTGACCATTTCATATCACTTCATTGACCTAAAAAGCGTCAAAACTCTATCCGTGTGTTGCTACATACGTGACCATTTCATGACATAGATTAGGTGCCCTAAAAGCACCGAAACTCTATCCATGTGACAGCTCACACGCGACCTTTTTGCATTGTCTTTCGCATGGCATTGGGTATTCTAGGAACATCCGAAATAAAAAAGGATGGAACATAAAGATAATCCTCATTATCATTCTCATTCATGTGAAATCATTCAACCATGTTCAACTCACGATCGTACATCTCACTCATCCATCAAAATGTTTGGGTGCTCCACAAGCACCGAAAACTTCATTCCATAACACCAAGCCATTTAGGTACTCCACGAGCACTGAAAACCACACCTCATACATCAATCCATTTAGGGATCCATAAACACTGAAAACTTCATTCCATAACACCAAGTCATTTGGGCACTTTGTGAGCACGGGTTTTCCCGACCACTGTGATGAGAGTCCTATGTTACTTGTTAAGCAGACGAATATGAATTGGACTTGAAAATTCTCAAATGCTCTGAAATCTAAATAGTTCTTGATCCGAAACACCGACAAAGGTCCTTCGAGTGATTAGAAGGCTTAGAGGTGAGTCTGGGATTTAGGAGAACCTGTCACGGCTTTGATTAGAGCCGTACATATGTAGTTTCACAACTACAGCAGCACAACTGTAATTCTAGAGTAGTACAACTGTAATACTACAACCGTGCAGATCTAGCGAGTGGTTATATTATCTCCCAAATAACCGGAATCAATCTTTGATAGGGAATCAAACTCCTTATTTAGGAGGATTCAGGGCCAAAATTTAAGGAGGGGTTTTAATAACAGAAAAAGAAAGAGAACAAAAGGAGGGAGACAAAAAAAATCAGAGCACCAGAGAATTCTAAGAAAAAAGGAAAGGAAAAAGAGAGAAAACTAATAAAAACTAAAGAACAAAACCAGAGAAACATGTTAAACAGACTTAGAAAGACTTAGCGTGAAGGGTTTCCAGTGACTTTCGTTCATTCGGGTCTATTCTCGGGTTTTAATCAGATCGATTCAAGATGCATGCTTGAGGATTTCGGGGTGTTCGAGGGATTCTAAGCACATTTCGACCTTTCAATCCAATTCCGGATGTCAAATATGCTAAAACATCAACAGGGTAAACTCTGAGAGGCCTTAAACTCGTATTTGTTTGATTTATGTGTGATTTTTCTGTGTTCTGCAAAATTTCCAAAAATTGGCTGTTTGAATACAGCCATGGGGCTCTAACTAGGGCAGAGTGGCTGTAATCTCTTAGAACAAAGTCGCTCGACTGGAATACTAGAGCCGCACGACTATGTTCTTTGGGGAAAAAACCTAAAAAGCCCTAAAATCGACCGAAAGCAGCCAAAATCTATTTTGTTCATTCTATTATGATTTATTTCGGTCCAATCACATCCGTTATACTCAGAATCATGGTTTTCGGTTTTCCTAGAAAGCGATGTGAGGTTTTCGGTTTCTTTGATTTTTATTTTTATTTTTTTTAAAAAAAATTTGGGGTCGTTCAATCCAAATTGGATCCACTGTCCAGCAGTAGCGGACCCCCGAATTCCATGAGATTCTCAGAAATCATCGAAATAGATTAAAACAGTGATTTTCAATGCAAAGAAAACCAATTTCGGGTTCTGAGTACTACAGCCGCATGGCTGTAGTGGTTATAGCCGCACAACTCTAATTAGAGCCGTATGGCTGTAGTTTCCAAAAGAAGGCAGAATCACAGGACGACCCATACGGATGTCGTCGTGTGATACTGTCTTCAGAATCAAACTGTTTTTGACATGTTTACTGCTTTAAGACCTTAGATGGATGTTGAAATTAGGAAACCCACACGAACGGAACCCCGAGTTCAGGAATAGCTGACCCACTAAATGGAGAAATTTTTGCATGTAATTGAGCCAAACCATTTTCCAAAATGTTTTCAAGCACAAAACCTACAGGGCATTTCAAAATTGCTTTCCAGGTCTAATTGAGTAAGTCGCCCGGACTTCTTAGTTATCCCCTAAATGCATGCTCCCATTTCTT
This sequence comes from Euphorbia tirucalli, assembly GCA_039660915.1. Lineage (NCBI taxonomy): Eukaryota > Viridiplantae > Streptophyta > Magnoliopsida > Malpighiales > Euphorbiaceae > Euphorbia > Euphorbia tirucalli. The sequence continues at coordinate 49,291,924 of CM077637.1, read as the reverse complement.
GAAATCCCCATTCTGTCCAATATAAGTCCTATTTGTGATGCCATTTGTTTTGCAGCTTTTATTTTTCTTTTTTTTTTTATCATTTTTGATGTATTTTATAGATTGATCGTGTAACTAGGCGGTTGTAAATTTTTAGATCTTCGCGTATTTAGGCAATTGTATTGGTGAGGATGAGAGCTTTTTCTCTTTTTTGGGTTGTAATAAGCGGCCTCTATTTCTTTTTGGTTATTTTGGACGTATGATTTATTTTTCTGTACTTTAATTTCATGTAATTTATTTCTATCATTTGAATAAACATGGGCTAATAACAAAAGATAAAATGGGTAGAGAATTAAGTGAGTAAAATATTGTCATATGCACTTATAAATAAAAGCAAGCTTGAGGTTGAATAGGTAAGTTGTGCGAACACTAAATCTCTAGATTAGGTACAGTAGTCTATGCTTGGTAGGGAGCTGTACCGGAATTTCCCAGATGAGTTGATCCAGGTGGCGACTCTATCAGTGATCTTGAAATTTAGGTTTTGAGATCTGTAAGTAATAAAACGGGATTTTCTAAAATGAAAAACTAGTTTTCCATAGACTCACATTCAAAAGAAAAAGATTTTTCTACAAAAGGATTTCCAAAATAAATCAATAGTTTTCCTAAGCAAGATCATAAAACCCGTGTTCAAATCCAAATCACAAAACAGTCAAAACACTCTTTTCCTTTTCCCCGGTTCACTTCGCCTCATTCCGCCTCTAATAGGTTGTCTTGTCACAGTGGTGACTCTATTAGGAATAAAAGTTTCTTAAAATGTTTTTATAAAAACTCAAGGAACTAAAGCAACTGCTGAAATATAGCCTCACTTATAGTCATTTACTAGTTCATAGTACCATATTTTACTCACACTTGCACATCATGACATTTTCTTCTTCTCAACCCCTCGAACTCACTGATCAACACGGTTTACTTCCAAAGGTGACCTACCTCTTCCGCTAGGATTGGAGGCACCCGAAGGGGTAAACCACTCATAGCATCGCATAAACCTCTCATGTTCTATGTGGAGGAGTGTATTTTCGCTGTGGGGACCTATACGACCCTTAAGTTGACTTTGGCCCTCATGTAATGATCTAGTAACCTCCCCTTAGGATTACCAAAACATATATTTGAAATTGGACATCGAGAGTACACCTTTGTTATCCCTGGTTGATGCCAAAGAGACGCAACACCTAGGAAGAATATGTGACCAATCGAAAGGAGGAATAAGGTTGGAAGGGTGAGCATATTATTGTGTGTGCTAACATTTGTTCCATGGTGGTTTTATTTTGACCTTTACATGAAATATCAAACCCATATAATCATTCGTGTGCCATTCTATCCACGTTTTCGTGCAGCCATTCTTAAGACATGAGCATATGTGCGACATTGATTCTAACCATGTCTTCGTGCAGCCATGATATTTTATCTGTGTGCCATTACATCTTGTGTGTTGACATTTCCATGAAACAGACAAGACATCATCCCGTATGTCATGCATCCTAACCATGTCTTCATGCAGCCACTTGCATTTCATGTGACATGAACATTAATATTATCTCATTTCATTCCATTTAAATAAAGGACGTTTTAAGGATGCCCATCACAGTCATTTCATTTCATATCATATCGGGTGTCCTAAAACTACCCGTGCATCCAGTTGCACTTGGCCATCTCACTAGACCATTTCATTCACTAGAAGACCACAGCGGCTTTAGGTCTATTTTTGTATGGTGGGTCACACGACATCATTACATGACATCAAATTCATTCATCATTGGTGTCACAGTGACGCTGAATTCTTGCTTGTGTGTCGCAATACTGACTCATTTGAGGTGCTCCACAAGAACCGAATTACTACATAGATATAGGGGCATTTCATGACATTACCAAATCATGCAAGGTGTTCCATAAATGCCTAATCCCTGTTCGTGTCTCGAGTTACACGCGACTTGTTTATAACACCACTTCATCCAAAATGCCCTAAAAGCATTGAAATTCTGACCATGGGACGGCCCCCATTTGACCATTTCATGTCACTTTATTGACCCGCAAAGCATCAAAACTCTCTCCGTGTCTTGGTACACATGTGACCATTTCATAACATCCACCAAGTGCCCCAAAAGTACCAAACCTCTGTCCTTGTGACGGCTCACACGTGACCTTTTTGCATTATCTTTTGCATGGCACTGGGCATGCTTGGAACATCCAAAATAAAAGGAAGTGAAAACATAAAGATCATCCTCATTGTCATTCTCTCAGGATCATACCATACTCGTCAATTAGTGTGTCACATCTAGACTCACGACATCTGCCCATTGTTCTATCCCATGTTGAACGTGCAGTTTGGAGTCGAACTTCGAAGCTGTTAGTGTGGGTTGAACCAGATTCCAGTCAGCCAATTCAGTCAAGTCAACCACTATCAGTCACTGTGGAAGAGATCAAGGACAATTTAGGGTTGGAATCAGAGCAGGATTTCGAGGGGCAGTTACCTTTTTTACCAATTGACAATCAGTTCGTGCTAGAAGAAGTGAATAGAACATAAATGGCTCAAGATAGATCTATCAGTGGAGGTTCCTGTTTTTGACATGAACGCATTTATGGATGCCCTGCTGAACTCATACCAGTTTGAAGGCTACTTTAAGAGAGCATATGAGAGCTGTTATGCCCACTGAAGGGGGTTAGACAATTCAACCAATCTCAGCCTCAGTCAGAAATGGAGGAGATACAATCCAAGTGTCAAAGGGAGCCGGAGGAGGCATTCCTGGTAATAGTAGAGTGGCCATTCCTCATTGGGAGATTAATCACCAGTCTGAGGAAGACGAAGCTATTCTGAGGGCAAGAGAGGCCTTAATTGAGACAGCTGCTGAAAAGCGTTTCAAGGAGAAATTCTCTAACTTGGAGGCTTTGATACCAAAACTGAAAGAGATGGTGCATTACAATCCCATCAAGTGTGCTGACCCAGCCACTCTGATGGCAGAAGGAGGAGAACCACTCCCGGTTGGTTTCCAGATGTCGTATCTACCTCCATACACTGGAGAAGGTCCACCAGAGGCTCACTTGGACCGCTATGTAAGGATTATGTCTAGTTTGGGAATTGGGAAGATCCACCTACTGGACCTATTCCTAACTACTCTAAGGGATGCCGTTGCTACGTGGTACTTAAGAATGCCGATCCACACCCGTTCCACATGGGAACATTTATCTAAGGCATTTATGAAGTAATATGCCTATAACACTCAGGTGGAAACCACTCTGAAAGATCTAAAAAGGATTCACCATAAACCTAATGAGTCCTTTCCATCTTACCACAAGAGATGGATGGATGTTCAAGTGCTGGTGAATGGAGCTCTAAAGTTAGAGTCTCTTATTGTAAAACTGGTGGATGGAAGCCTGCCGCATTATAAGGACAAAATGAAGCTAAAAAGATTCCATGCTTTTACAGAAGTTGTCAAATTTGCTAAGCATATTGAGAGATACGAAGAGGAAGACCAAAGGAATAAGCAGAGCTCGAGTACTTATCAAGGCAGTTGGGGGTACACATAAGGCTATAAGGCTGGTAACTCCACAACCACATCTGCTGGGTCTAGTTCAAAACCTGCTCAAACTGTAACCCTTGGACAAGTGCAAGAAGCGAATGTGGCTGCTGTAGCTCAAGGTAGATAAACAGGAACTCCTTAAAGGATCACGAACCTGTGGGCAGAATCTTTGGCTCATATCACCGCCAAATGTAGGAAGGCTAGGTTGCTACAGAGTCTGAAGCCGTATTCTCCTCTAGTTGAGGCATATAAGGGTAACTTCTGATCCTATCATGTGACATTAAGTCACCATACAAATGACTGCACTTAATTAATAAGGGCCATCCGACAATTGATTACCGAGGGGAAGATCGTGGAACCACCCTTGAAGCCAAATGTTTAAAGTGATCCCTTGCACAACTTTGGGGTCCAGATCCACTGTCGTAATGGATGATGTTGTAGTTAGAGAAGACCCTCCACATGTGGAGGATGGCAATTATTTCAATGTATATGTTTTTCTTTCAATTTCATTATGTAGCTGTCAGCACGGGTTTTTTCCCGACCTCAGTGATGAAAGCTATTATTACCTTTTTCATGGATAAACGTGAGGTGGGTTTGGAGTGACCAAAATGGTTCCGAAGATATCTCAGATGACACAAATGTGTGTGACAAGTCTTGATACAGAACCCCAAAGAAGGTCGAGTGAGCGTTTGGAAGAACAGAAGAGAAAAGGGGAAAAACGTAGAAATAGGCTAATCTGGTCACTACAACCGCTCGGCTGTAGTGCCCTACAGCTACGCGGCTATACTACAGCCGCACAGCTATAGTCAACTACAGCCGTACGGCTATAATCACCAGATTTCCTAAATAAGTGGAAATTAGTCATTAATTCGGATTTTAACCCTATTTTGGGGCGATATAAAAGCCATAGAAACGGAAATTAACAGGGAGACAGAACAGACAAGTTTTTAGAAGATTAAACACAAAAATTAGGGTTATTGGGGAGAGTTAGAGAGAGAAAATAGGGCTTTTGGAGAGAGAATTCTTTAGATTTGTTCAAAAAAGTAGTCAATCTCAATTTTAATCCATAGAAAACATTAGGGTTCTCAAATAAATCAAATTGGAGTGTAATCCTGATTGATTTGGCATTTGTTCAGGACAATTCAGGGTTCGTTCAAGTTTGGTTATTTCAAGTTTTTAGGGATTTTCGGACTCGTTTGATCTGATCCGGAACTGTTTTTGTGGAATTTCATGAGTTTCCAGAAATCCCCGATCTCTCAAAATCATCAAAATTCCAAAACGATTTCCAAAAAGAGAAAAGGAAACCAAAATGCGTTCTAAAGCATTATAGCCACATAGCTATAGGTGTTACAGCTGCACGGCTATAACCTTCAGCCGCGCAGCTTTAGCCTGAGAAACAGAATTACAGTTTTGCCCTTTTGGGCTTCTAACTTGTAATTTTGCCTCTCCTTCCCATTCAAAACAGATTTTTGGCGTGTTTACACTTTTAAACCTTAGATGGATGTCTAATTTAGGCCCACTCATGAACGGGACCCCTAGATCTTAGGATATCCGTCCCACTAAAAGTTGGAAAATGCATGTAAAATGAGCCAAATTGTTTTCAAAATTTGTTTTTCATCCACAAAATCTACAGGGCGTTTCAATAAAATGTTTTCCAGGTCTAATCGAGCAGTCATCTGGACTTCTCGGTTATCCCCCCATTTATGATCTCGTTTCCCAAAATACCCCTATTGTTTCCTATATGAGTCCTTGGTGTGTTTTATTTATTTGTGCTAACTATATTTGGATGCAGCTTTTATTTTTCCTTATTTTTTTATTATCAGATGTATTTTATAGATTATCCCATGTATTTAGGTAGTTGTACTTTTTAGATTATCGTGTATTATAGGCGGTTGTATATGGTGAGGATGAGAGTTTTCCTTTTTCTGGGTTGTATAATTTGGCCTCTACTTTACTTTTCCCGCTCTTTTACTTTTCTGCACTTTATTTTGGATTTATATTTATGTCATGTGTATGTGCATTAACTAAAAATAAAAAGAAGATAAAATGAGTAGAACTAAATGGATGTTATATCATATTATGAAATAATAATTAAAAATAAGTGAGGATTAGTAGATGTGTTGCCCCAACCTTGAATCTCTGGATTAGGTACCGCGTCTACACTTGGTAGGGAGCTGTACCGGAATTTCTCGGATGAGCTGATCCGGTTGACGACTCTGAATCTAATCTTGAAATTTAGGTTTCGAGATCTTTAAGTTTAAATTGGGATTTTCTAAAAACCTATTTTCTGAAATTCACACTTACAATTAAGTTTTCTACAAAAGGGTTTTTCCAATAAAATGAACGGTTTTCTTAAAGAAAATTAAAACCCGTTTTCTAAACCACTTTATCACACCTTCAAAAAGAAAATCCCCTGTTCCCACTTTGCCGCTTGTTCCAAAAAATGTCGTCCGCTCACAGTGGCGACTCTGCTGGGGATTAACAGTTTCTTTAAAAGGTTTTTCATAAAAACTTATGGAGCTTAGGCAACAATTGAAGTACATCCTCACTTGAAGTTAATTATTAATCCATAACATGATATCTCATCCACAACTGCATAGCATGACATTTTCTCTTCTTTAATCCCTCCAACATATGATTAAGCTCGGTTTGTCTCCAAAAGTGACCTACCTCTTCCACTAGGATTGGAGGCACCCGAGGGGGTAAACCACTCATAGCCTCGTACGTACCCCTTTGTTTGGACCCTTGAGTGGGGAGAAGTGAGGAGTATATTTTTGCTATGGGAACCTGTACGACCCTTGGTTTGACTTATACCTTTATGTAATGGCCTAGCAACTTCCCCTTTAGGTTACCAAAATATATATCTAAAAATGGACATTGAGAGTGCACGTTTGGTATCCCCGGTTGATGCCAAAGAGACCCAACACTTAGGAAGAATGTGAGACCAATCGAATGGAGAAATAAGGTTAGAAGGGTGAGCATGTTGTTACGTGTGCTAATGTTTCTTCTATGGTGGTGTCATTATTAACCCTTACATGCAACATCAAACATGCATCATCCATGTGCCATTTTCTAACCACGTTTTTTATGCAGCCATTTTGAAACATCATCATATGTGTGCTGTCATACTAACCACATTTTCTTGCAGCCATAACATCTTACTCATGTGTCATACACATCTTATGTGTTCGCATTCCATGAAGCATACACGACATCATCTTGTATGTCATGCATCCAAACCACGTTTTTGTGCAGCCATTTGCATTTTGTGTGACATGGGCATTCATCTCATCTCATCCTATATAAAATATAAAGATGTTCTAAATATGTCCTTCATGACCATTTCATTTCATGACATATCAGGAGTCCCCAAGGCTACCCGTATTTCGCCTGTGCACTAGATTGCACTTGGGCATTTCATTACATCATTGCACCATTAGAGGACCACGGCGGTCTTAGGCATACATTCATGTGGCGGGTCACACGATATCATCATGACATCATGTCCATTCACCGTTGGGGTCATGGCGACACCAAAGTCTTACTTGCGTGTCATGATCCACATCGGATTGTTCCATAACATCGATAATTCATTCAAGGTACTCCACAAGTACCGAGTTAGTACTCATATTAGGACATTTCATAACATGTTTAATCATACAAGGTGTTCCACGAATGCCAAAATGTTGTCCGTGTCTTGGGTTACATGCTACTTGATTGTGACATCACCTCATCTAAGATGCCGTAAAAGCATCGAACCTTCGTCTATGGAACAGCTCCCATATGACCATCACATGTCATTTCATTGACCAACAAAGCATCAAACCTCTATCGGCGTGTTGGTACACAAGTGACCATTTCACAACATCCGTTAGGTGCCCCGAAGGCACCAAATTTCTGTCCATGTGCTGGCCCACACGTGACATTTTTGCATTGTCTTTTGCATGGCATGGGGTATGCTTGGAACATCCAAAACAAGCAAAAAGTAAAAATAAAAATAAATTACAAAAGTCATTTTCATCAGCATCCACATCCATAAAGCATCATTTGATCATGAAGATGAACACACGATACATGCCATTTAGTGTGTCGAGTGTAGGTCCATGACATCCATCCGCGATTCTAACCTTATGTTGAATGTGTAGTTTGGAGTCGTACCTCAAAATAATTAGTTCATGTTGAATCAGAGCCGAACCAACCAATTCAATTAGTTCAATCAGAGCCTGTCACCGTGGAGGGAATCAGCTCAGGGTCAGACTCAGATCAGGAGGTCGAAACTCAGTTGCCCACTCTACCAATTGACACTCAAGTTTTATTAGAAGAAGCGGATAGAGCAGAGATGGCCGACGGAAACAGTGGAAACTTGCCTTTCGATATGGCTGCTTTTATGAGGAGCTTCCTAACCTCAGACGAGTTCAAGGCTACTCTTAGGGAACAAGTGCAAGTCATGATAAGCACCATCCCTGTTCAGACTGTTGGTGGAGTGGTTAACCACAAAAAGCCTGACCGTCAGTCCGAAGAGGATGAGGCCTTTGAAAAGGCAAGGGAAGCCTCGATTGAGACAATGCTGGAAAAGCATCTCAATCAGAAATTTTCTGATATTGAAGCCATGCTACCTAAGTTGAAGGAGTTGGTCCACTATAACCCTGTTAAGTATGTCAACCCGACTACTTTGATGGCTGATGGAGGACAGCCGATCCCAGCTAGTTTTCGGATGCATTACCTGCCTCCCTACACTAGGGAAGGCCCACCAGAAGCCTATTTGGACAGTTATGTGAGATTGATGACCAGCATGGGGATTGGGAAAGGCCATCTCTTAAACTTGTTTCCGACTACGCTTATGGGTGCTGTGGCAAAGTGGTATATAAAGATGCCTCTATACACCCGTTCTACTTAGGAGGACCTATATGAAGCTTTTGTGAAGCAGTACGCTTACAATACCCAAGTAGAGACTACCCTTGAAGACCTGGAGAGAATCCACCAGAAGCCAAATGCATCCTTCCTGGCTTACTACAAGCGGTGGATGGATGTGCAAGTTTTGGTGGATGGGGCACCAAAGTTGGAGTCACTCATTATGAAGCTAGTGGATGGTAGTCTGCCCCAATACAAGGACAAGATGAAACTGAAGAGATTACACTCCTTCAATGAAGTGGTTGAATTTGCCAAGCGTATCGAGTGATACGAGGAAGTGGAGCAGAGAGGCAAACAGGGTTCGGGCTCCTACAGAAATAACCAAGGGTACTCTCAAGGGTACAAGGGTAGCAGCTTGAAGGCTACTTCAGTGGGGTCCAGTGCTAAGACGACTCCGGATGCAGCTCCGTTCGAAGTGCATGAGGCGGGCGTGGCCACCGTGATCCAAGGAAGGCAGACTCCTCAAAGGGTCCGTGGGCTGAGTCAGTAAGCCTGATCTATGCTAAGTGTAGAAAAGCTGGTCTATTACAGAGTTTGAGGCCATTTTCGCCTCCAGCTGAGGCCTGTAAAGACAATTTCTACTCTTACCATGTGATGACGGGTCACCGTACAAACGAATGCACCCAATGTAAGCGCCGGGTTTTCTCGACCTTTATGATGAGAATTCCTGTATTACCTGTGAAGCGGATGGACTCTAATCGGACTTGAAAACGACCGGAATGTCACGCGGAGTATCTCAAACGTCCTGAAAACCAAGCTATCCACGATCTGAAACCCCCGAGGAGGTCTCCCTAGTGGTTTCTAGGGTTTAGGGTGAGCGTCGGATTTTTTAGAATTTTGCCCCGGCTCTAGTGGGTGAGCCAAGTTGCTCTGCAAAGTAGAGCAACTTGGCTCGACAAAAGAGATATATGGGCGAAATTTTAGGAAGTCAAGCGGCACATTAATTGTTTGAAATGATATGTGAAGGGGAGTATAAAAAGAAAAGTAAAATCAAATCAATGAGGCTTTTCCATCTTAGGCAGAAAAAAAACTTTGAAAAAAAATACAGAAAAAGAAAAAGAAAGCAGAGGAAAAGGAAGAAGGAGACTGAGAGCTTGAACATCAAAAGGGACCAATATTGACACTTAAAACCAATCTCCAAACACTAAGAACAAGTTCAACAACCTTTGCACATTGATTCGGGATCGTTTTGGATTCATTTTGGATTGTTTCGGATCGTTTCGGTTTTTAGCCGATTGAATATCCAGGCCAAATTCCAAGTTCTCAATCCGTTTCTTGATGTTCAAAGAATCAAAACAACACCAAGGTAAACTCTGAGAGGCCTTAAACCTGTTTGCATTGTCTATTCTGTGCGTTTTTCTCTACTTTGCATTTTCTGGAAAACGGCTTCAACCCATCATAGCCGCATGGCTGTGTTCTTCAAGAACACAGCTGCATGGCTATGTTCAACATGAACAGATCCAGGCGGCCCTGGTACTTAGAGCTGCACGGCTCTGTCCTTTAAGGGCAGATTCCTGAAAACTGCCCGTTTGGCCAAAATCGACCCATTTTCTGCATTTTCCTTCTGATCTTGATCCATTCTTGGCCTAAATGTGTCTGTGTATAGTAAAAGTTTGGTTTTCAAATTTCTAATCTCATGGATACAGGGTTTTTGGTTTCCTAAATTTTCGCTCTTCTTAGATTCATGGTTGTTCAATCCACACCGGATCCGTAGTCCAGCATTTGTGAACCCCCGGCTTCCACGGAAATTTTTAGGAAATCCTGAAAACGAGTAAAACTATTTTTTTTTAAATTGAGAAAGTCGTTTTCGGGTCCTGGAAATTATAGCCACATGGCTCAAATCACAGCCACACGGCTGTAATCCCCAGGAGAAAACAAAGTCACAGAACGACCCGTATTGGATTTGTTGTGTGATGCTGTTTTCATATTCAAATTGTTTTTGGCATGTTTATTGCTTTTTGGACCCTAGATGGATGTTGGAATTAGGAAACCCGCACAAACGAAACCCTGGATTCCGGGATAACAAACCCACAAAAATGGAAATTTGCATGTAACCGAGCAAATTGTTTTCCAAAAAAAATGATTTTTCAGCACAAAAATTACAGGGCGTTTCAAAACCGTTTTCTAGGTCTAACCAGTCCGATCAGTCGGGTCAACCAGATTACCCCCTAAGTGCATGCCCCCGTTTCCTAAATTCCCAATGCTGTCCTATTTGAGTCCTATCTGTGCATGCAATATAAACTGTGCTAACCATCTGTTTTGTAGCATTTATCTTTCTTTTATTTTCATTTTTTATGTAATTGATAGATTTCATGTATTTTTAGGCTGTTGTAATTTTTAGATCCTCGTATACTTAGGCGATTGTAATGTGAGGACGAAGGTTTTTATCTTTTTTTTCGATTGGGTTGTATAATCGACCTCTACTATTTTCTTGTATATTTTGGATGTATACTTTGTTTTTCTGCAATTTATTTTCTGCATTTTGCTTTAGCATCGGCTGATTAAAATAAAAAAAAATTGGTGTTAGAGAAAGATAATAAAGCAAATTAAATATGGTAATATAAACTTTAAAGTGAAAGCAAGCTAGAGGTTAAAGTAAGTCACTTGCCTGAACCCTAAATCTCTGGATTAGGTACAGTAGTCTGCCCTCGGTAGGGAGCTGTACCGGAATTTCCCGGATGAGCTGATCCGGGTGGTGACTCTGTCACTGATCTTGGAATTTAAGTTTCGAGGTCTTTAAGTTAAAACGGGAAAATGTTTTCTACAAAAGGATTTCCAAATCCATGATTTTTTCCAAGATAATAGCGGATGACCTTTTTCGAAAAGAAATTGGGAAAGGAATGCGGCAAAGCGAACCAGGGAAAACATTTGCGTTCGTTTTGATTTTGGTGGAAAACAGGTTTTGTTTATCTTGAATTAGGAAAATCATGAATTTGATTTGGAAATTCCTTTATAGAAAACATTTTCCCGTTTTAACTTAAAGACCTCGAAACTTAAATCCCGAGATCAGTAACAGAGTCGCCACCCGGATTAGCTCATCCGGGAAATTCTGGTACAGCTCCCTACCGAGAGTAGACTACTGTACCTAATCTAGAGATTTAGAGTTCGGGCAATTGACTTACTTTAACCTCTAGCTTGCTTTCACTTTACAGTTTATATCACCATATTTAATTCGCTTTATTATCTTTCTCTAACCCTAATTTGTTTATTTTAATCAGCCGATGCTAAAGCAAAATGCAGAAAATAAATTGCAGAAAAATAAAGCATACATCCAAAATATACAAGAAAATAGTAGAGGCTAATTATACAACCCAATCGAATAAAAGATAAAAACTATCGTACTTACATTACGATCGCCTAAGTACACGAGGATCTAAAAATTACAATAGCCTAAAAATACACGAAATAATCTATTAATTACATCGAAAATAAAAATAAAATAAAAGCTGCAAAACAAATTGGTTAGCATAATTTATATTGCACACACAGATAGGACTCAAATAGGACAGAATTGGGAATTTAGGAAATGGGGGCATGCATTTAGGGGGTAATCGGGGTCGACCCGGCCGGTTGGATCGGTTAGACATGGAAAACGGTTTTGAAACGCCCTGTAATTTTTGTGCTGAAAAATCATTTTTGGAAAACATTTGGCTCAGTTACATGCAAATTTTCATTTTTTGTGGTTCTGTTATTCCGGAATCCAGGGTTCCGTTCGTGCGGGTTCCTAATTCCAACATCCATCTAGGGTCCAAAGTGCAATAAACACACCAAAAACATTTGTGAAAATACCGTTTTGCTTGTTTTCAATATTTTTCAGGAATTTTAGAGGATTCAGGGGTCTGCTAATGCTGGACTATAGACCCGATCCGGATAGAATAACCCCGAAACTCAGAAAATAAAACCCCGGGAAAACCGAAAACCTAATATCCGTACGTATAGAAATCCCAAAACCATAATTTTAAAAAACATACAGATGGATTTGGGCCGAAATCGATCACAACAGAAAGCGCAAAATGGAAAATGGACTGTTTTCGGCCGATCGGGACGATTCTAAAATCTGTCCCTGTAGAAGAGAGTCGCTATTCGGGTAAGTCCGATTCCAAAAATTGCAAAAATGAAGAAAACTCATAGAAAAGACAATGCAAACAGGTTTAAGGCCTCTCAGAGTTTACCTTGATGTTGTTTTGATGCTTCAAACGGACTCGAATCGGACTTGAAAACACCAAGAATGTCGCCCGAAGTATCTCAAACGTCCTGAATACCAAGCTATCCACGATCCGAAATCCCCAAAAAGGTCTCCCGAGTGGTTTCTAGGGTTTAGTGTGTGCATCCGATTTTCAAAATTTTGCCCCGACTCTTGCTAGAGCCACACGGCCCTAGTTTTTAACTAGAGCCGGGCGGCTCTAGTACAAACTAGAGCTGCACGGCTCTAGTGGGTGAGCCAAGTTCAGACTTGTGTTTCTTTTGTATTTTTGTATATTCTTAGTTTTTTTTTTACTACTGATCTTTAATTAGTTTCCCCTTTTTTAGAGTTCAAAACCCAAGTGATGGATCACCAACAGCTCGATGGATTTCTAGAAGCTTCCGGACAGAAGCGGCTTTTCCAGTTAAGTCCCTGAAATTCCTAGTTTCTGTTGCAATGCATGTGTGTAATTGGAATTTGGTGTCCCTGTTATTGGTGACTGATGCTTGCTATTTTTTTATCTTTTTTTTTGTTTATGAAATGGATTTGTTATTTTGAAAATTTGGTCTATATGCAGGTTGATTCAAAGTGAGGCTCATTGTATGAGCTGAAACTGGATTTTTTTCCTGACATTTTGTCATATGCATGTGAATTTATGAATTGGATTTGTGTTTGTTTTGGCTATACGTGTTTGTTTATCCATGAAACAAATTTATTTGGTGGGAAAAAGGGAAATGTCATGATTATGCTTGCTACCTGTGATGAACCTAGTATGTAATGCATGCGTGGACTTGTAAACATAAACTTTAAATTTGCAAATGATATCTTTGGATACATGTGCCAGTGAAGATGTGTATGCGTGATGTTAAACTAAGAACTATTGGGTTTTATTTAGGTCTATATGCATACTGGATTCATGAACGTATGTTGATATATAATGCTTGTGTTAAGGATAAAAGAAAAACGAAAGAACCATTCTTTGTTACAAGAAGCATTATTGAAACAAAATTTATTTCTCCTTTTTTGACATGGGCATTTTGTGTGAAATGGATTGAAGCCATAAGCCCGTTCACTTCACATTATGACTCTTAATTTTGTTTCCGTAGTTTTAGAACAGAACACTACCTATTTCTGCTCTTCTTTCCACAGGAATGACTCGAACTCATGTAAGGGAAAACAACACCAGAAGACTCAAGACTAAAGAGTGGATTTTGACGAATATCTAATTTATTATTTTTTTCGGTTTTCTTAATCTAAGGATGACTATAGTAATTGTTTCTATTTTTTTTCTTGTTTGTTTTCATTGGCACATAACACACACATAAACACTAAGAGAAATTGAAATTAAACCTAGACTTCAAACCAATAGTAAGGAATGGGTACATTCCATGCCCCATCTCTTACTAGTGGTTTAGGACACTACTCGAAAGGAGAGTCCTTTCTCCATATACATAGAGATAGTATCCCTCTTTGGGTCATGACTGCCTACAGCTCTTTAACTTAGAACAAAATAAATAGAAATAACAGATTTTAAGAAAAAATGAAGGAAAAAGACTTGCTTTTAACTCTGCTCCTTTAAATGTGACTAATGGCTTCAAACACTCAATCGAACCAGTAAAAGAAATGTAGGAATGATAGGAGAAATTGGCAGATTGGGTTTATGAAATCCTTTACCTTTCTTTGGAACCTGTTTTTTTCAAATCTCTCTGTTTTTTTTTTTTACTGTGTTCCTTCTCTTCTCTGGGATTCTATTTTCTAAATCTCTATGGAATTCTCTCTCCCAAATCTCTCTGTTTTTCTCTGGATCCCCCTTCATTCTAAAAATATCTGTCCAATTTATAGAAAAAAATTGGTTACTATTCACATGAACAGTAACCTACGTGGTAAACAAGCAGGGCAGTAACAGCTGGCATTTTTTTAGTTTCTAGTTCCAATTTAATTAGATGGTAATTGTCCATTAAAGCTAACATTTTTGCTATATGGGCTTTTTTTGCAGGCCTATTTTTTGTAACATTTCAGCTTTATTGTAAAATTTGCAAGTCCAATTGTATATAATTTGTATTTTTTGTATTTTTTTAATTTTTGGTATTCATGAATTGTAACAAAAAAAACAGAATTCAATAAAATAATTTATTTATTTTCTGTCTCTTTCCACTTTTATTTTCTTTTTTCTTTTTCTTTTTTTATCTTAGTCTATAAAATAAAAATGAAAAGTTTGTTGTATTTTTGGATTTTTTTATATAATTAAACACATAAAAAAGAAAATATCACCCGGATAAAATGGGTATCTACAGTTGCCCCCCTTTGTATAACTTTAAATCTTTAAAGATATACAAAGTACCATAGATAACCATTTAAATGGAGAGAGTTGAATATCGTTTTTAGAGATGACTGTAAAAAGCAATTTCCCATCCGTAATGGGTCAGATCTCTTGAACTCAGTTCAACAAAAGGTTCAATTTTTTAGAAAAGTTTGCTCTCGAGGACTCCGTTCTTTGAGATACAACCGCAAAACATAACTTCTCATCTATAATGGGCTTGATCCTTAGACTCCGTTCAACAAAAGGTTCGATTTTTAAGAAAATGTCGCTCTTAAGGACTCTGTTCCTTGAGATGCAACTGCGAAACATAACTTCCCATCTATAATGGGCTCGGTCCCTTAGAACTCCATCCTTAAGAGGTTCGATTTTTTTTTAAAAATTGATCTTGAAAAAGAACTTCCCATCTATAATGGGCTCGACCTCTAAGACTCCGTTCTTAAGAGTTTCGATTTTTTTTTTTTTGAAAAATTGATCTTGAAAAAGAACTTCCCATCTATAATGGGCTCGACCTCTACGACTCCGTTCTTAAGAGGTTCGATTTTTTTTTTTTTTTTGAAAAATTGATCTTGAAAAAGAACTTCTCATCTATAATGGGCTCGACCTCTAAGACTCTGTTCTTAAGAGGTTCGATTTTTTTGAAAAGTTGATCTTGAAAAAGAACTTCCCATCTATAATGGGCTCGACCTCTAAGACTCCATTCTTAAGAGATTCGATTTTTTTTTTTGAAAAATTGATCTTGAAAAAGAACTTCCCATCTGTAATAGGCTCGACCCCTTAAGACTCCGTTCTTAAGAGGTTCGATTTTTTTTTTTTTTTTGAAAAATTGATCTTGAAAAAGAACTTCCCATCTATAATGGGCTCGACCTCTAAGACTCTGTTAGTAAAAGGTTCGATTTTTTTGAAAAATTGATCTTGAAAAAGAACTTTCCATCTATAATGGGCTTGACCCCTTAAGACTCCGTTCTTAAGAGATTCGATTTTTTTCAAAAATTGATCTTGAAAAAAAACTTCCCATCTATAATGGGCTCGACCCCTTAGGATTTCGTTCTTAAGAGGTTCGATTTTTTGAAAAATTGATCGTGAAAAAAACTTCCCATCTATAATGGGCTCGACCTCTAAGACTCCGTTCTTAAGAGGTTCGATTTTTTGAGAAAATAATTGTTAAGAAGGAACTTCCATCTTGAAATATGTTCGTTATCGCTAACAGAATTGACAAACATGGTTTTAAATTGAATTGATTCATTCTCTTAAACAGCACCAGCATATGGTTCTTAGGAAATATTCGACTTCTTAGATAGTCACAAGTTTGATGAAAGGCTTAGCTTGAACAATAAAGATCACGAGAGTTTCATTAGATTGCTTCACTTCAAAAATATGTAACGTTTGCTGACTCAATTGACCTTTCCAACAAAAAATTCAATGGCCTGCTTGGCTTTCTTGAAAAATTTGAATCATGAAAAGTTTCAAGATGTGTTTGGTCTCTTGAGGGGTACACGATCGTGACATGAAAAATGATTTAAATGTCCAAGAGTACTGGGGAAAAGACTTACTAGACAACAATACCATAAAAGTAAGAATTTTGCCCTTAAGGATCTTGATCACGAGTGGCTTCTTCTTTGTTTTGGAAAACTTTTGGCTTTATGAACTTCATTACTAAGGGTTCGATTCCAACCAACCTCTTATCTTGACATGCTAAATTAATGCCTCTTTGTAGGACAGCAATTTTGCTCACTTTGTGCTCAAATGAAAAAAGTTCTTTCCTAAGAACTTTGGTCCACGAGGTCTATACAACAATTGGTGAAATTTCCTCTCTTGATGGTCAAAAGTTGGAAAAGTTTAAATTGACTTGAATTTTCAAAATTAATGAAATTGATCTTACCTTGATTGTAGGATAATGAAAATTGATTGACTAGTTATCGACTAGATTTTGGCAAAGATAGAAAATGATTTTTATTTCATAAAACTTGACTGGATAATGAAATGAATATTTTACAACACAAAGGATGAAATCTAAAATATATTTACATAGAATTGCTTTGTAAAGATGTCTAGAATAAAAGCACACTCAAATTGTACAGATTATTATATTTCAAAAAAGAAAATTTTTTTTTTTAAAAATGAAATTATCCCTAGAGGAACTTTCATGAAAACGTATGCTATACAAGTTGGCTTTTTTGCCTTTTTTTTTTAACTTTTTTAACATCATAGAATGGAAGATCAAAATTGTTTTGAAAAAATCAAATAAACACATTGGTTCACATAAATCTTATTTGACTCATTCACCTATATAACCCGAGAAGACCAGTGTCATCCTTTCTCATAGAACACTTTGTAGATTATCTTCTTGAAATTCTTGAAGATACACTCTCATACATGTGCTTCTAACTAATCCTTAGAAAACCTTCCATGAACTTTGAAAATTTTTGTCCTGGAGCAATTACTTCTTCAAATAAGCACACTTTTCTCTCTCTCTTTTTTATGGGATTGATGGAAACGTTCAAAAGCTCTATATACAATCCATGCTTAACAATCATCTCTTGAGATATCATGGTAGCAGTCACTGATTCCTCTCTTAGTTGAGCATGTACTCGGTATGTGACTTTGAAAATGATGGTTCTTGATTACTTGTATCTTCTAGACTATGAACATTGCCCCTTACTATCTTGAGTGATTCATTAGTTCAAAATGTATGCATTCGAGCTAAAAGATCAAAATGGCACATTGCCCTTAGGCATACCTTGGCTCAATATTCATGATGTTCTAGAGAATTGTCCATCTCTCTGTTCTTGAGTAACCATGGCTTTTGTTGAACCATACAAGACTAGAGTATAACCTGTCAATTCATTGTTCAAAGCAAATATGGCACTACCATTGAAATTATTCATTTCTCATATTCTCAAGATCATAATTATTTAATGAATGCATAAATCCCCTTAAATGCTTTATTTTTGGGAAGATTATTTTAACAGTGAATCAAGGACGATTTGGCCAAAGAAGGAAGACATGCCTTAAGATTTGGGTTTTTGTATTGTGATGTATGGTTCAAAAAGGAATGGAACAATTTTTTTTAAAATAATAAGCAATTGGAAAAACCTAATGATTACAAAACAAGATAGATTTCATTGCTCAGAATTTTCGCTACCATATTCTTACACCCTGGTTGGTGTTATGTTTTTTATATTTGCTGATGACAACATTTTAGTGCCCCCGATTCCAGCTTCACTGTCTTGACCTTTATTAGTGAAATCCCTACTCTCTTGTATTGGTTTTGACTTTCTTTGGAGGCATCTTCTTGGTTGCCCCGTTTTAATTAAGTTCTTGCTCTTGCTATCTTGACTTTTATTGAAAATGCCATCTCGGTTACCTCCCAATTTTGTCCACCTATCAGCTTTGATTTCTTGCAGTTTGAATGCTAACATCGGCTTCTAAAGCTTGCATTTCTCTTTGAAGATGAACTATGAGTGAAGATATATCCTTTATTAATTGCTTATGAAGCATCTCGACATGGTACTTTTTCTTGCTCCTTTCGTTTCATTCTCTTTTCTTTTTTTTGTTGTTCTTCTTTTTTCTCTCTCTCTTTTTTTTTCTTTTCTTTTGCACTTTTTCTTTTTCTTTATTTTGTACTTTTTTCTTTTCTTTTCTTTTGTACTTCTTTCTTTTCTTTCTTTTGTACTTTGTACTTTTTCTTTTCTTTTGTACTTTTTTCTAATGTATCTCATTGGATTTATCTAGCTTCATTATGCTCCCTCTATGCATCATCAGCAAGGGTATCTCACTCAAATCTCAATTGTAATTCTTCAGGCTGACTTGAACAATTTGTATTCTTCTCACTTTGAGGCATTTATTGGTAAAGAAAAACTTCGGCCTTTTGATGGAGAGGCAATGCATTCCTCATTGCTTTCCTTAATCGCTGTCTGACTTCTTGCTTTAATGTCATGCAATTATAAATAAAAATTACCAAGATTAATGAACAATGTTAATTTTAAACTTTCGTAAACTTACCTTTTCATACCCCTGTTACTAATGAAAGCTAACATCATGATTAAAGATTGTAAGGTATTTTTTGGTTTATTAGGTTTACAGGATAATGTGGGGTGAAAGGAAGTGAATAAAGATGTTAGGTAATTCAAGAAAACCATATCAACTGAAAGATCTCCATATCTTCATCTCCCAATTTATAAAGCTTGAAAATTTGACCTGACAATTTCCCTTATTTGGCTGTGTTTTTCCACTTTATTACATTTCTCTGATCTTTTATATAGTCTCTTAATGTTGGAAACTTATACATTGCTTCTTGCCTATGTTGCTTGGATTAGACCCGCTCTTGTAGAGAATATCTTTGAAGGTTCATCAGTACGTTCTTCATCTAATATTTCACTTAATTGTTTGAATAATGCATTAAAGCTTGAAGAAGCAAATCTCTAAGGTTCTTTGACTTCAAGTATTCTAACAATCTATGCTCTCATGAAAATTACCACTTGCTAATTTCCTCTTAGTAATGATAGAAAAAAAAATGGAACATGTTTATTATTTTTGACAAAGTTTTCTAACTTCTTCATATGTCTATCCTTTAGAACATGTATATCACCAAAATGTTTATGAAACATTTATCCTGAAAGATGCCTCCTCTCTTTGAGATTATGCAGACCCTATCACTTTTGAACACTTTAGTGGGCCAACATGATTCAGACACGAGAAATTTTCTTCTTTCCAACAATTTTCTTTTCATCATCCAAATAAGATTTTTCTTTAAATGAAACTCCAGATAGAACCCTATTCACATCAGGTAGGCAATCTATCTTACCAAAGTTTATATGTACTTTCCAGATTCTACATCTTCGTTTTTTTTTCTTTTTTTTTTTAGAGAGAACATCCCATGCCCCGTTTGGAAACTTTGTCCAATCCGCTCAGAAAAATACCTTTAGGGTTTTATCACAATCATCGAATCTGATAAGAGACCTTAAAAGTCATCTTATCCTTGTTTGAGTGCTTGCTCTACCTACCTCCTTGAAACTTGTATATCCTTTTGATATGGATTTAGAATTTATTATGACCATTAAGGATGATATTAAAATTGTCCCATGAAAAAGCTTCCTATTGACAAAAAAAAATTCCATTGATGGTATTTCCGCTGTTGATATTTCTATGTTGCCTAAGGAAATTTTTGCATGATGTCCGCATTTATCATTTTCTTTCCAGCGTGTGATTTCTACACTTTAATTTAAATCCTCTAAAGTAAACCCGATTCACTCTAAAAGCATTGGGAGTTTCATCCTTAATGATGTGATCTGATCATAACACCTTTATCGATTCTTTCAACATTTTCACAAAATTTGCATTTGATCCGTCAATCGTTAATGAAAAGTCAACCCACATAATTGGATAAAGCTAATGTTGTGCCAATTTTTTAGAGAACTCTTTTTACTGTGACAAATATTTGTTTGAGGATTTTCTTTCTTTTTACTTACTTTTCTCCCCTTTTTCTCCTTTTTATTCCCTTTGGCCTCTTTTTATGCATGTGACTAGTTAGGCTTTTGAGGTTGAAATCCTTACTTCCATTCTTTTGAAATCAAATTTTTTTCCTTTTTCTTTCAATTGATTGGTTTTCTCACTTTGATATGAACATAGTGATACAAAAGGAAGGCTAAAAAGTCTCCGTAGGGCAAATCAGAATAATATAATGTAGGATAGTAAAGACTAAATAATCGATCCAGCGAATTTCTCAGTCAATTCTTTAATCATGAATAGCCTAATTTTTTCTAAGAAGTAATCAAATAAGTTCTGGAGTTTTGAAATTAACTCAATTCATTCCTCAAGGTAATTTTACTTACACATGCATCAATCATTTTTCAGGAAAGTGAGATGTGAAATGCGAATTCCTAATCATTCGATATGAATATATATTGGACTTGTTCTTTCTGGGTTTTTGCTTTGCAAACATGTGCCTCATGATCAAAAGCAGTGGATCATTTTCTTGGAGCAATGAAAATTTACCTTGATTCATAAGATCATTGTCATTTTTCAAATTTCTTATTATCTAATAGCAAAAATTAGGTATATGTACAAAATGATAAAGGTAAAGGCATGCAAAAGAAAAAAGAGTTGAAGGTTCAAGTTTAGAACAACACAAAAGCTGATAAAATGCACTCTAATTATGATTATTATTATTATCTTGAGAATATTCAGAAAAAAAAGCCTGCACCAACAACTTATTTTCCTTAAATATTGGGCATAATCTAAGGATATCTTGTTCTCACTAGATTTGACAAAATTACACCTTTTAGAAAATCATCTTAAGATGCGGGATTATCAACTTTTCTTGAGTTTCCCTTCCATCTTCACTAATCATTAGCTCATTCTCCTTCAGGATGCCAAATATTATGCTCTTTTCATCCATGAGTTGTTGCATCTCCCTTTTAAATGGCCAACATTCATCGATTGTATGATCATTAGCTCCTTCATGGTAATCACACATAAAATTTTGTTTAAGCCTGGTTGAGATTCTTGTGCTTGAACCATATTAGCATTGCAAAGTAATTGAAAAAGCATATACATAGGCATGCAAACTTCTTCAATTTTTTCTTTAAGATGATATTCACGACACTCAAAGGTGATTTTGTTCTCTTTCCCTTTAAGTGAATCATGGTTTTCAAACCTCAGCTGCCCTGACTTAATGAGCCATTAGACCTTATGCTTAAAAGCATGACAGTTTTCAACAGTATGCCCTGTAGCTCCAGCGTGATAATTGCACTTTGACTTATGATTATACCATCCTGGATATAGAGGTCTTATTGGTTTTAAAGGTAATGGAGTGATTAAACGCTCTTTGAAGAGGACTAAGCATAACTCTGTATAAGATATGGGAATAGGGTTATATCGATTATGCTTTTTTGTCCTTTTCTGGCTCTGCCTTGTTCCTAGATGATTTTCATTTGAGGGATCTATTGAGCAAATCCCGAAAGATTCCTTGATAGTATCTCTTAACACTTTGGATGAATTTCCACTATTATGTTTTTCAAATTCACTTATTGATGCCAATGATGATGAGTTCCCTTGTTGTATGACTTGTTTCTCATTATGCTCTTGTCTACAAGGAATACATATGCTTCTTTGCAATTCTTCATCCTTAACAAACTCTAAAAACTTGATCATTTGAATTTTCAAATCCGAGAGTCCAACCATTTGCTCATTTATCTCTTTAATCTTTCTTTGTATTTCTTTTTATCCTTGTGCATCCATTGTCTTCAAGCTCTTCTGAGTTCTATACATGAATGAGTCGACAAAGAACCAATTCAGAACTTAAATTTATATATTTTGTGCTTTTGCTTTTCGTAAAAATCTTTACACAAATAAAAGTCAAAAGGCGAAACGGAATGAATAAGAATATCAAGACTTAAACATCAATAAATTTTTATACAAAGATGCATATTTACAAAACTTATACTTGACCTACATAAACGTATATTCCTAATTTTGGTATAAGATAATGAATGCATCATGCCAAACATTTTCTTGAAGATTCCTCTGGGGCTTATTTTTTTGATCCGAAAAGCTGACCGAATTTCAATCCGAGAATCCAATTATCTCTAAAAACAAATCTCCTTAAAAACTCTTCTCAATTTTATTTAAACTTGTTCACACAATTAAAAAAATTTAAAATTTCCTGAAATTTTCTTTGTTTTAGAACAAAAAGAATTTTTTTTTCTTTACATGAAAAATTTTACAATTTACTTTTTTTTAAAAAAAAATAGAAGATGAGATTTACACAAGAATGAACAAAGATATGCAACTATAATTGCATAGAATTAAAAATTTTACAGATTGGACTCAGGCTTAAACGATTAACTTGGACTAGCATTATTATGATTCGCATTTTATTGATATATAAAATAAATAGATACAAATGGGAAAAAAATAATAATTTTCTTGAAAATTCCTCCGAGATTCATTCCTATTATTCATGTAAACTAATTAGATGCAAAATCTCAATCTTATGACATAACACTTTATGCACAAAAGCTTGCTCAATTTCTTTGGAAAATAGAAAAGTCATCGTCCTCAGAAACAGAATAGATACTTACTACTCGTAAAATATGTAATCTTGCTTGAGATAAAAAGAAGTGGATTCTTATTTTTTCTTTCAAAATGTGTATTCCTTATTTATAAAACTTGGGCTATTCTCTTTTTTGAAATAAAATGAGTTAACGAAAAGAAACCTACTTTAGTAATTCCTAAAAAAAATGTGCTTTATATGCCTAAAAAGGACGATATTGCAGGTAAAATGTAAAAATATATTTTACAATCATGAACAAATAAATGACTATTCTAAATTTTTTTTTTTACTTGTATATTTTTTGTTTTTTATAAACACGATATGATTTTATTTACAAAAAATTAAAAATGAAATTTGAATACCAATGGTGATAATATGCTTTTTCATTCAATAAATTTTTATCCTCGATATTAATTGAAATCATTATAGAAGAATATAAGCTATACACATATACAATGAAAAGTTATGAATTTTTTTTTTAAAAAAAAAAAAAAAGAAAATGACGGGCTATACAAATAGTACATTGAAACAATTTTATCACTTCCAATAATTATAACCCAGATATTGCAACATTCTCCTATTTGAAGCCTAAAATGGTACAAAATACACACTTATTACAACATTACAATTGTTAACCTAAAAGTGCAACATAAAAACACGAATATTATATACAGTATGCATGCCTAAAGGTTAGCTTGAACCTCAATCTAAAGGGTGGATATAAGAATCTGTTTTATTGTTTCCCGAATTATCTTTTATTGACGCCATTACATGGCTAGTAAAGATAATTCGAGTTGAGAATGTTTCAGAGACTTATCCAGATTTCTCATGGCAGTACTTGTACTTTATTCTCTCCTAGAAATCTAAAAGGGTAAGATTATACCATAACCTTTTAGTGGTGGGGTGCATGTGTTGGGTATTATGCATGCTAAATCGAAAGAAAATTACATCATTTCACTATACATAAAATAAATACAATACAAATAATTTACAACATAAATTAGCCTGGTAGTCCCCAGAAGAGTCGCCAACTGTCGGAACCAGCCCGAAGAGGGTGCAAATTTCATTATCATTTTTTTTTAGTCGCCACCAACCGATTTTTAGTGCGATTGGACACTATTATTAACCAGAGATTCTATTTTTTTGGTTCGTTTACCGATTACGTGTAGGGAAGACGAATGTCACCCTACCCCGCCCCTATTGGGTACTAAATGTTGTAAATTATAGATATTTTTATGATGATGTAATTTTTATTTCTTCACTTTTATGGTTATCCAAACTTAAAATATAAAGCTCCTACATAGAACATAATCAAGTTAAATCCTAACAATAAAAGAAAAACTTTATTTTTCAAGTTATAAACCCTAAAATGATTTTAAACAAATTATATACGCAAATCTTGTTATTTATATAAAAACCGAAGTCCTAAAAAAACTCTATTTTGGCAAACATTTAAATTAGACTTGGATTTAGCTAATACTAAAAAATAAAACCATAATCAGAAATAAACTAAATCCCATAAGAGCACCAATGGGCCTGGTTCAATGTTCATTACCCGGATTTCTGGCCCAACCCGGTCTTGACCTAATTCCACATCTTAGGTTAATACCCACCATATAAAAACTCACATTTACCTCAACTCTGTCAACCCTAGTTCTTAGCCGCCCCTCTCTATATTTTCCTGTGAACCAGAGTTCATCGCTGGCCACTAACTCTCATCGCCTCTCATAGCTCTAACGGCGACCAGAACTCATCTCTGTTACTCCCTCCTCCTTTCACCGACAGATAATTAATTGCCTCTCCCTATTACCCTTTCACCGGTCAAACTCCTCACTCCTCACCGTCGGCATCCACTCATCCTCATCGAACCATTTTCTACGGTAACCCACCTTTTTCTAATCTCACCTGACTCTTCTATCTTTGCCGATTTCTGTTATTTCTCTCTTTTTTGTTTGGTTTTCTTTTTTTGGGGTTTGATCTATGCTTACTACTGAGTGAATGTATCCAGATCTAAATGAGTCCATTCGCTGGAGACTCACAAGAGCTTGGTGGCAACCATGGCTTCGTAACACTTCCAGGTATCCCCCTTTATCTCCTTCTTTCTATTTCGATTTTCTCAACCCCGGTTTTGTTTTTCCTTCTGCTTCGGTTTCTAAGTTTGTCTATTTTGTTGTTGCGGACTTAAGAGGTAAAAGGGCGAATCTAATTCTCTTCGTCGGAGGCTCACCGGAGTAGGAGTGTACCCAAGGCTGAACAGTAGTATGGTTCCCCTCAAAGGTAATTTCTTGCTTTTAGCCTGATTTTAATTTTTTGTTCTTTGTTTCTCTACCTGATGTTTGCTTGGTTTGTGTTTCTTTTGTATTTTTGTATATTCTTAGTTTTTTTTTACTACTGATCTTTAATTAGTTTCCCCTTTTTTAGAGTTCAAAACCCAAGTAAGTGATGGATCACCAACAGCTCGCCAGATTTCTAGAAGCTTCCGGACAGAAGCGGCTTTTCTAGTTAAGTCCCTGAAATTCCTATTTTCTATTGCAATGCATGTGTGTAATTAGAATTTGGTGTCCCTGTTATTGGTGACTGATGCTTGCTATTTTTTTATTCTTTTTTTTTTGTTTATGAAATGGATTTGTTATTTTGAAAATTTGGTCTATATGCAGGTTGATTCAAAGTGAGGTTCATTGTAAGAGCTGAACCTGGATTCTTTTTTCTGAAATTTTGTCATATGCATGTGAATTATGAATTGGATTTGTGTTTGTTTTGGATATGCGTGTTTGTTTATCCATGAAACAAATTTATTTGGTGGGAAAAAGGGAAATGTCATGATTATGCTTGCTACCTATGATGAACCTAGTATGTAATGCATGCGTGGACTTGTAAACATAAACTTGAAATTTGCAAATGATATCTTTGGATAAATGTGCCAATGAAGATGTGTATGCGTGATGTTAAACTAAGAACTATTGGGTTTTATTTGGGTCTATATGCATGCTGGATTCATGAACGTATGCTGATATATAATACTTGTGTTAAGGATAAAAAAAAACGAAAGAACCATTCTTTCTTACAAGAAGCATTATTGAAACAAAATTTATTTCTCTTTTTTTGACATGGGCATTTTGTGTGAAACGGATTGAAGCCATAAGCCCGTTCACTTCACATTATGATTCTTAATTTTGTTTCTGTAGTTTTAGAACAGAACAGTACTTATTTCTGCTCTTCTTTCCATAGCAACGACTCGAACTCATGTAAGGGAAAACAACACTAGAAGACTCAAGACTTAAAGAGTGGATTTTGACGAATATCTAATTTATTATTTTTTTTCGGTTTTCTTAAGCTAAGGATAACTGTAATAATTGTTTCTATTTTTTTTTCTTGTTTGTTTTCATTGGCACATAACACACACATAAACACTAAGAGAAATTGAAATTAAACCTAGACTTCAAACCAATAGTAAGGAATGGGTACATTCCATGCCCCATCTCTTGCTAGTGGTTTAGGACACTACTCGAAAGGAGAGTCCTTTCTCCATATACATAGAGATAGTATCCCTCTTTGAGTCATGACTACGTACAGCTCATTGACTTAGAACAACATAAATAGAAATAAATAGAAATAACAAATTTTAAGAAAAAATGAAGGAAAAAGACTTGCTTTTAACTCTACTCCTGTAAATGTGGCTAATGGCTTCAAACACTCAATCGAACCAGTAAAAGAAATGTAGGAATTATAGGAGAAATTGGTAGATTGGGTTTATGAAATCCTTTACCTCTCTTTGGAACCTGTTTTTTTCAAATCTCTGCTTTTTTTTTTTACTGTGTTTCTTCTCTTCTCTAGGATTTTATTTTCTGAATCTCTATGGAATTCTCTCTCACAAATCTCTGTGTTTTTCTCTAGATCCCCCTTCATTCTGAAAATATCTGTCCAATTTATAGAAAAAAATTGTTTACTGTTCACATGAACAGTAACCTGCGTGGTAAACAAGCAGGGCAATAACAGCTGGCATTTTTTTAGTTTCTAGTTCCAATTTAATTATATGGTAACTGTCCATTAAAGCTAACATTTTTGCTATATGGGCTTTTCTTGCAGGCCTATTTTTTGTAACATTTCGGCTTTTTGGTAAAATTTGCATGTCCAATTGTATCTAATTTTGTATTTTTTGTATTTTTTTAATTTTTTGGTATTCATGAATTGTAACAAGAAAAAGAAAGAATTCAGTAAAATAATTTATTTATTTTCTGTCTCTTTCCACTTTTATTTTCTTTTTTCTTTTTCTTTTTTTATCTTAGTCTATAAAATAAAAATGAAAAGTTTGTTGTATTTTTGGATTTTTTATATAATTAAACACAGAAAAAAGAAAATATCACCCGGATAAAATGGGTATCTACAAACATCATAGGTATTCTCCATATAGACCGCAGGCTAATGGCATAGTAGAGGTGGCTAACAAGTCAATTAAGAAGATCTTATCCAAGATGGTAACTACCTACAGAGACTAGGCTGATAAACTGCCATATGCTCTTTGGGGTTATAGAACCAGTGTTACAACACCAACTGGCGAGACTCCCTACTCCTTGGTGTACGGGGATGGAAGCAGTGTTGCCAGTGGAAATGAAACTCAAGTCACTCAGAATAGCTTTGGAAGCCCAGCTACCAAAAATAGGGTGGATTCAAGTGAGGTAAAAGCAATTGGCAGTATTAGATGAAACGTGGTTGAAAGCACCGGTCACCTGTAGATGTATCAATGCAGAATGGCCAGAGCTTATAATAGAAATGTGAAGTATCCCAAACAGCAGCTGAAAGTCGGGGATCTGGTTCTGAAACAGTTAAGGCCTACAAATATGGAAGCCCGTGGGAAATTCAAACGAAATTGGGAGGGTCCTTATGTGGTGAAGAAAGTGCTGTCGAAAGGTGGTGTAAGCATCGCAGACATGGATGGGAATGAATTCGCAAATCCTGTCAATCGAGACTGCCTGAAGCCTTACTATGTCTAAAAAAAAAAAGAAAAAGAAAAAGAGTCTGCTAGGCTGAAAACTCGAAAAGGGCAGCCTAGGCAAAAATTAAGACATGAGAGAAAATGATCAGCCGAAAAATTCGCAAGGGACGACTGGTGACGGATTTGGTTCTGTGTGGAATGTATACCATTTTGGGGAACCAACCTTTTCAAATGTACTCATATTGATTTCATCGATAAAGTGTGATGTTTTGTTTAAATATGTTTGCATGGTTATTTCAGAATGCATGAACAAAGTTATCTCGTTTAAACATCCATTTAAAGACAGCACTTTGCATTAAATTGGTTAAAAGACTCGCATTATTCAATGATGAAATGTGCTAAAATGCTTACAACTCGCAATCTTTTCTTTTCCTCTGAATTCAATTCATCATTCCTTAGAGCGATCGAAAATTTCGAAACAAATCCAAGTTCAAGAGCCACAGGACCTTAAAAAAAAAGAGCTCGCTAAGATGAAAACTGAATAGGCACCTTAGGTGAAAATTAGAGCAGCTAGCTAAGCTAAAAACCCGCGCCGGGCAGTTTAGGCAAAATTTAGAGCATTTCCAAACTCACCACTCTTAGGCACAAAAAGATGAGACACTTTCGTCATTCCCTAGCGGAGACACTCTCATTCCCCAGCAGAAACTCTTCCACTATTCTCCAGCGGGGTCCTCTGCACTATCCCTAGCAGAACCATCACAAAGAACATGACCACTTTCTCCCCAGTAGTCATTGGACTTCCTTAACAGCCATTGCATATCCCTGCATATCCCCAGCAGAAGTGCGAGAGTCACATCACATAAAGAATATTCTCCCCAGCTAGGGGCAGTCATAGGCATGATGCACATTCCCTAACTGGAGACACTTTCATTCCCCAGTGGAGATCCCTTTCACCATTCCTCGGC
Source organism: Euphorbia tirucalli (assembly GCA_039660915.1). Classification (NCBI taxonomy): domain Eukaryota; kingdom Viridiplantae; phylum Streptophyta; class Magnoliopsida; order Malpighiales; family Euphorbiaceae; genus Euphorbia; species Euphorbia tirucalli. The sequence goes on along the minus strand of CM077637.1, from coordinate 49,263,005 downwards.
AGAAGCCTTTCCATATGTCCTCCAGCAGGATCACCGGCACTATTCCCAAGCGGAACTATCACAAAGAGTGCCACCACTTTCTCCCCCAGCAGGGACCCTTCCATGATATCGTCCCCAGCAGGAGCATCCACACAACTCCCAGTGGGACCCTTACAAGGGTGTTTTCATTTCATCCACAGTAAGTCATCGTACATCCCCAACAAGGCTATAAGGATCACACCGTCCAAGGACCTACTTCCTCAGCTAAAAGCCAGTTAGAGTCGTGGCATAATCTCTATAAACATCCCCAGCAGGAATGTGAGACACCCGGGTTGGACACGGTAAGAAACACATCTTTTAGAGTCTGCATTCATGTGCATCGTCATGCATACATACATATCATGCATAATGCACTCATCCCCAACTAGTCTTCATTCTTGATCGAAGGGGCAAAAATTTTTGTTCAAAATCTCTTGATTAAGGAATGAAGACTCGCTGTTTCAAACGCAGGAACTCATCAACTTTGGTCCGTCGTGGATATAGATAGATCCGATACCGATCTACATCAATTTCATCAGTAGATCCACCTCGGCTAACATAAACCCGGCATCGGTCCAGATTGGCTTTATTCGAAATCCCCAGCAGATCCACCTCGGGTAACCTAAACCCGGTATTGGTCCAGATCGGCTCTATTCTAGATCCCTAGCAGAACTTTGCCTTGGGTAACCTAGACCCGGTAGCGGCTTATTTCGTCATCAACTTTGCCTCGAGTAACCTAGACCCGGTATCAGCTTATTTCGTCATCAACTTTGCCTCGGGTAACCTAGACCCGGTAGCGGCTTATTTCGTCATCAACTTTGCCTCGGGTAACCTAGGCCCGGTATCGGCTTATTTCGTCATCAACTTTGCCTCGGGTAACCTAGGCCCGGTATCGGCTTATTTCGTCATCAACTTTGCCTCGAGTAACCTAGACCCGGTATCGGCTTATTTCATCATCAACTTCGCCTCGGGTAACCTAGACCCGGTATCGGCTTATTCCAACTCATCACTATAGCTCAGGTATGTCTTTCTTTCCTTCTATTTGCAGTACTTCATTCGCGTTCTCAAATTCCTCTCAGGTAACCTAAACCTGGTATCGGGTATTGAATTTGATCACGCGAGGGGCAGCTGTAAGCACTGGGTTTTCCCGACCTCTATGATGAGAATTCCAGTGTTACCTATGGAGTGAACGAACTCGAATCGGACTTGAAAACACCCGGAATGTCACCCGGAGTATCTCAAACATCCTGAAAACCAAGCTATCCACGATCCGAAATCCCAGAAAAGGTCTCTCAAGTGGTTTCTAGGGTTTAAGGTGAGCATCGAATTTTTGAAATTTTGCCCCGGCTCTAGTACAAACTAGAGCCGTTCTGCTCTAGTGGGTGAGCCAAGTTGCTTTGCAAAGCAGAGCAACTTAGCTTGGTAGAGGAGAAGTTGGGTAAAATCAGAAAAGTCAAGCGGCCATTTAATGTTTGAAATGATGAGGAGAGGAGAGTATAAAAAGAAAAGCAAAAATCAAATCGAAGGAAGAGAGTTGGTAATCTTAAGGTAGGACTTTGAAAAAAACTGAAAACAGAGAGAAAAAGAAACAGAGAAGAAAGGAGACGGGTACCGAGACACTAAAGCCAAAGGAGAACTCAGAAACACAAAGGCTAAGACTTAAAGCCAATCTCCAAACATCCATAACAAGCCTATTAATCTTTGCACATTAATTTGGGATCGTTTCGGATTCATTTTGGGTTGTTTCGGATCGAATTTTGGTTTTCGGCTGGTTGAGCTCCGAGGATAAATTCCAAGCTTTCAATCCTTTTCTTGACGTTCAAAGCATCAAAACAACATCAAAGTAAACTTTGATAGGCCTTAAACCTATTTGCATTGTCTTTTCTGTGCGTTTTCTTCATTTCTGCAATTTTTGGAACCGGACTTACCCTAATAGAGCCGGGCAGCTGTGTTCTTCATGAACACAGCCGGGCAGCTCTGGTGCCCAGAGCCCCTCGGCTCTGTTCTGTAGGGACAGATTTCCGAATCGTCCTGATCGGCCGAAAACAGTCCGTTTTCCATTTTGCGCTTTCTGTTGTGGTCGATTTCGGCCCAAATCCATCCATATGTTATAAAATTTTGGTTTTTGGATTTCTGTACGTACAGATATTAGGGTTTTTGGTTTTTCGGGGTTTTATTTTCTGAGTTTCGGGATTATTCTATCCAGATCGGGTCTGTAGTCCAGCATTAATGGAACCCCGAATCCTATAAAATTCCCGAAAAATATTGAAAACGAGCAAAACGGTATTTTCACAAATGTTTTTGGTGTGTTTATTGCACTTTGGACCCTAGATGGATGTTGGAATCAGGAACCTACACGAACGGAACCCTGGATTCTGGAATAACAGACTTACAAAAAATGGAAATTTGTATGTAACCGAGCTAATTGTTTTCCAAAAATGATTTTTCAGCACAAAAATTACAAGGCATTTTAAAACCGTTTTCCAGGTCTAACCTGTCCGACCGGTCGGGTCAACCTGGTTACCCCTCTAAATGCATACCCCTATTTCCTAAATTCCCAATTCTGTCCTATTTGAGTCCTATCTTTGTGTGCAATATAAATTGTGCTAACCAATTGGTTTTGCAGCTTTTATTTTATTTTTATTTTCGATGTAATTAATAGATTATTTCGTGTATTTTTAGGCGGTTGTAATTTTTAGATCCTTGTGTACTTAGGCGATTGTAATATGAGAACGAGGGTTTTATCTTTTATTCGATTGGATTGTATAATCGGCCTCTACTATTTTCTTGTATATTTTGGATGTATGCTTTATTTTTCTGCAATTTATTTTCTGTATTTTGCTTTAGCATCGGCTGATTAAAATAAACAAATTGGGGTTAGAGAAAGATAATAAAGCGAATTAAATATGGTGATATAAACTGTAAAGTGAAAGCAAGCTAGAGGTTAAAGTAAGTCACTTGCCCGAACCCTAAATCTCTGGATTAGGTACAGTAGTCTACCCTTGGTAGGGAGCTGTACCGGAATTTCCCGGATGAGCTGATCCATGTGGCGACTTTGTCACTGATATCAGGATTTAAGTTTCGAGGTCTTTAAGTTAAAACGGGAAAATGTTTTCTAGAAAGGAATTTCCAAATCAAATTCATGATTTTCCTAATTCAAGATAAACAATACCCGTTTTCCACCGAAATCAAAACAAACGCAAACGTTTTCCCCAGTTCGCTTTGCCGCGTTCCGTTCCCAATTTCTTTTCGAAAAAGGTCGTCCGCTCACATAATCAAAGCCTGTTTTCCACCAAAATCAAAACCAAACGAAAACGTTTTCCCCGGTTAACTTCAACGCGTCCCGCTTTAAAAGGTCGTCCGCTCATACCCAGTTGGTTAAGGCCATGAAGTAGTTGGTCGTTGACGGAAAGATTATCGAGCCAGCTTTGAAACCTAGCATTCAGAATAATCCCTTACACAACCTCAGATGATTCGGGTTCACAAGACATTGAGGACCATGATGCTGCAATAAAGAGAATACCCTCCGTATGTGGAGGAGATGGTCATTTTGATTTTTTAATTTGTTTTATTTTATTATTATTATCATTTATCATGTGAACAATTTAGCCTATGAGGTGTTTAATTTAATAGAGTTTGATTTCAATTACTTGTGTGATATTTTTCGGATAGAACTGTGCTTGCATCCAAACATTCATTTAATGCCTTTAACACACATGATACATCAATTCATGAAATGAATCTAAGGACATATGACGACCCAAAAATGATATCCATCTCGAAAGACCTCATGCCTGATGAGAGGAAAGAAAATTGCAACATACCACGAAAGAACATGGAAATCTTTGCCTGACTGAACGATGCCGCACGTAGATTGATGGAGAAATTACTGAATACCAAGTTCCAAAGGATTCGAAGATGAAATCAGCCAAGCAGGAGCTCTATAGACTCAAACTAGAAAAAGGAGGGTTGTCACACCATGGGGAATTGACAGTGTCAACAAAGTAAAGCCATTGGCATCGAATGGACATCACTCCATGGTCGCAACCATCGACCAATTCTCAAAGTGGGTAGAAACGGAACTTTGTATGAATGTCACTTCTAAAAAGAAAATTTAATCATGTCATGACCGATGATGGACTATAATCCCAAAGGGCAATAACACAGTGCTCCAGAATAAAGGGTTGAACATCATAGATCATCTTTGTATCCCTCATAGACCAACGGGGCGATAGTGGCGGCTAATAAATCCATCAAAAGGATTCCGTCAAAAGTAGTGGTACCTACAAAATATGGGTCAACAAATTACCATTTGCTTTGCAAGGACATAGAACTAGCATCAGAATATGCACTGAAGAAATGTCATACTCCTTAGCCTACAGGATGGAAGTGGTTCCACTAGGGGAGACAAAGACCAAGTCGTCAACCCCATCAACTCAGACAAGCCCAAGCGCTATTATGTGTTAAAAAAAGGGTCCACTAGATCGCAAACAGAAAAGGCGATTCATGTAAAAATTAGGACAGTCCGATGGATCGAAAACCGAAAAGGTGGTCCATGCAAAAGTTAGGACAGAGAGGTAAGCACCATCAGCGGGAAAATCTGCAAAGACCAGTTGGTGGTAGTCGTGGGTCCGGTCGAAACGGATACCATTACTGATTCTATCCTTAGCTTCATTTCATCTTTGATGTGCATTGTGCTAAAACATTATAAATGAGTAAATGAATGAACGCCATTCTCTGTTCAGGTTAAATGTCCCAAGTCTTCTTGAAATTGAATTCGTATGGAAGTGCACATTTTCTGTTTACATGCATCTCACTTAAAAAAAGAGGTCCGATGGATTCAAAACCGAAGAGGCGATCCATACAAAAATTAGGACAGTCCGATAGATCGAAAACCCAAAAAAGGCAGTCTATGCAAAAGCTAGGGCATAAAATAAAGTCTACTGAGTTGGAAACCCGAAAAGGCGGTTCGGGCAAAATAAAGACAGGCCGAAAACCCAAAAGGGCGACCTATACAAAAATGGACAAGTAATGAAAATAAAACAAACGTCATACAGTAGTATCAAGCTCAGACAACTCTAATCTTGTAAAAACTGGGGTACATCAAAGCCAGTGCCTCAGGTCCACGCCTCGTGGAGCAAGCAACCAGGTCAATCAACCAAACTTCAATGTGATATCCCACCAAGGACAGACTCATTTGGGCATCCCAATCGTCCGTCCGGTCCCTGAAAATTTGATTCATGACCTCCAGCTTGGTGACCTGCTGACGTAACTGGTCAACCTCTGTTCTCAAACGAGTGGACTCACGGTGCTCGATCCCAATCTCCATTTGCAACAAACAAAACATGAAGAAACACCATAATCATATGCATATGCATCCAGGTCATGCACATACACATACACTCAAAACATACACACACACATGCATACACGCATCAATGTGTACTCAAGTACAGGTACATGCTGTCATCATTAGGCTGTCTCGAGCCATGAGTACTCCAAAAGTGGAAATAACCTGACACTGGGGCATCCTCAAATCCCAAGTAAGAGACTTTTCTCAATTTTAGAATCCATCTTTATGCTAATATAATCCTGAAAAGGGTATTCCTTGTCTTTTACAGGTATCCATGGGCAAAATAATCAAGCCGTATTTATTCTTGATCGAAAGGGCAAAAATTTTTGTTTCCAAAATTATGGATCAAGGAATAAATACGCACTCCCGATCCAATTTCAATGGTATTGCTCTACCACAGAGAGCTGATTTCAATGGTATTGCTCCACCACAGAGAGCCGATTTCAATGGTATCGCTCCACCACAGAGAGCCGACTTCAATGGTATTGCTCCGCCATAGAGAGCCAACTTCAATGGTATTGCTCTACCACAGAGAGCCGATTTCAATGATATTTCTCTACCACAGAGAGCCGATTTCAATGGTATCAAGGGGCAAGATTTTCAGTCCATATTCATTCTTGATCAAAAGGGCAAAAATTTTTGTTTCCAAAATTATTGATCAAGGAACGAATACGCACCCAAAACAACTTTAAAACATCAAAGGAGATAATCAAGCTTCTCAAATCACCAAAGCATCTTTCCCCAGCCACACAAGCTTCACGGGAAACACTATTATCCTTTCCTTCAGTGACACAGGCCCCACTAGAAATGAAATGACCAAAATGCCCTTCTGTTAGTAACCAAACTACCAAATGGCTAAAACACCTTCCCTTTAGTAACACAGGCTTCACGGGAAACCCAACCATCAAAATATTTCTTCCCCTAGTGACATAGGCTCCACTAGAGGTGAAATGACCAAAATACCCTTCGTCCAAAGGACACCAACTTTCCAAGCTACAAAATTACCAAAATACCCTTCACCTTCATGAACATCAATTCACAAGGAAAATCCGATCCGGGCAAAGTCCTCTGCTTTGCAATGGAATCGAAGCACATCCCTGGAGCATTAACCCGATCCGGGAAAAGTCCTCTGCTTCGCAATGGAGTCGAAGCACGTCCCTGGAGCATCAACCCGATCCAGGCAAAGTCCTCTGCTTCGCAATGGAGTTGAAGCACATCCTTAGAGAACCAACCTAATCTAGGCAAAATCCTCTACTTCACGATGGAGTCGAAGCATTCCTTGGAGAACATCGAATCAATTCGAGAAAAGTCCTATGCTTCTCAAAGGAGTTCAAGTAAGTCCCTGAAAAATCAAACTCGCTTGGGCAAGACCGATGTTTTATGAATCAGCCGAGACAAGTCCCTACAAACATCAAAGCAGGTCAACACAAGAGAAACTACCGGGTACATCCTCTTTTCCTGCTCACCGTGCTCCCTATCACGGGACCAAACTCGAACCGGGCACAAGCACTCGGTCAAGTCGACTTTGGTCATGCGAAGGGCAGCCTCTGAGCATGGGTTTTTTCCCGACCTCAGTGATGATAGCTATTATTACCCTTTTCATGGATAAACATGAGGCAGGCTTACAGTGACCATAATGGTGCCGAAGATGTCCCGGATTACCCGAATGTGTGTGACAAGTCTTGGTACAGAACCCCGAAGAAGGTCGAGTGAGCATTTGGAAGAATCAAAGAGAAAAGGGAAAAAAACATAGAAATAGGCTAATCTGGTCACTACAACCGCTCGGCTGTAGTGCCTTACAGCCGCACGGCTATAGTCCACTACAGCCGTACAGCTGTAATCACCAGATTTCCTAAATAAGCAGAAATCAGTCATTAATTCGGATTTTAACCCTATTTTGGAGAGATATAAAAGCCATAGAAATAGAAATTAACAGGAAGACAGAACGGACAGGTTTTCAGAAGATTAAACACAAAAATTAGGGTTGTTGGGGAGAGTTAGAGAGAGAAAATAGGGCTTTTGGATAGAGATTTCCCTAGATTTGTTCAAAAAAGCAGTCAATCTCAATCTTAATCCGTAGAAATCATTAGGGTTCTCAAATAAATCAAATTGGAGTGTAATCCTGATTGATTTGGCGTTTGTTCGGGCCAATTTGGGGTTCGTTCAAGTTTGGTGATTTTAGGTTTTTAGGGATTTCCAGACTCGTTTGATCTAATCCGGATCTGTTTTTGTGGAATTTCATGAGTTTCCAGAAATCCGCGATCGCTTAAAATCATCAAAATTCCAAAACAATTTCCAAAACGAGAAAGGAAAACCGAAATGCATTCTGGAGCATTACAGCCGCACGGCTGTAGGTGTTACAGCCGTGCGGCTATAGCCTGAGAAATAGAATTACAGTTTTGCCCTTTTGGGCTTCTAACTTGTAATTTTGCCTCTCCTTCCCATTCAAAACATATTTTTGGCATGTTTACACTTTTGAACCTTAGATGGATGTCTAATTTAGGCCCACTCACGAACAGGACCCCTAGATCCTGGGATATCTGGCCCGCTAAAAGTTGGAAAATGCATGTAAAATGAGTCAAATTGTTTTCAAAATTGGTTTTTCATCCACAAAATCTACAGGGCGTTTCAATAAAATGGTTTCTAGGTCTAATCGAGCAGTCATTCGGACTTCTCGGTTATCCCCCCACTTATGATCCCGTTTCCCAAAATACTCCTATTCTGTCCTATATGAGTCCTTTGTGTGTTTTATTTATTTGTGCTAACCGTATTTGGATGCAGCTTTTATTTTTCCTTATTTTTTTATTATTGGATGTATTTTATAGATTATCCCGTGTATTTAGGCGATTGTACTTTTTAGATTATCATGTATTATAGGCATTTGTATATGATGAGGATGAGAGTTTTCTTTTTTCTAGGTTATATAATTTGGCCTCTACTTTACTTTTTTTTGCTCTTTTTACTTTTCTGCACTTTATTTTGGATTTATATTTATGTCATGTGTATGTGTATTAACTAAAAATAAAAAGAAGATAAAATGGTTAGAACTAAATGGATGTTTTATCATATTATGAAATAATAATTAAAAATAAGTGAGGATTAGTAGATGTGTTGCCCGAACCTTGAATCTTTGGATTAGGTACCGCGTCTACACTTGGTAAGGAGCTGTACTGGAATTTCCCGGATGAGCTGATCCGGGTGGTGACTCTATATCTAATCTCAAAATTTGGGTTTCGAGATCTTTAAGTTTAAATTGGGATTTTCTAAAAGCCTATTTTCCAAAATTCACACTTACAATTAAGTTTTCTACAAAAGAGTTTTTCCAATAAAATGAACGGTTTTCTTGAAGAAAATTAAAACCCGTTTTCTAAACCACTTTATCACACCTTCAAAAAGAAAATCCCCGATTCCCGCTTTGCTGCACGTTCCAAAAAACGTCGTCCGCTCACATCAGCCCATAAGACATTTAATACAATGCAAATTTGAATTGGATTACTTGTGTGATATTTTTCCGGATGGGACTGTGCAAACATACAAACATTCATTTAATGTCTTTAGCATACATAATGCATCATTGCATGAAATGAATCTAGGGACAGATGATGACTCAAAAATGACATCCATCTCGAAAGACCTCACGCCTGATGAGAGAAGAAAGATTGTAAAAGTACTGCAAAAGCACACGAAAGCCTTCGCTCGCTCCTAAAATGATATGCCTGGGGTTGACAGGAATATTGCAGAACACAGAATTCCGACGAACCCAAAAATGAAACCTGTCAAGCAGAAGCTCAAGAGACTCAAACCAGAATAGGGAGAAGGTTAAGATAGAGGACCAATTAGGTACAGTTTGATCGATACATCTCTCAATGTGGAGAAGGAAGATTATGGGTTCAATACCGAATCTCTTCAAAACCCAAATTTGTCAAAAAAATAAAAGAAAAAAGAAAATAAATAAATAAATAATAAAAAAGAAGAAGAAGAAGAAGAAGAAGAAGAAGAGAGACTGAGTTCATCGTTGCACGGTATGGAATCCCGCATCATGTTGTGACAGATAATGGAGTGCAGTTTCAGGGGCAACAACACAGTGTTCCAGAATAAAGGGGTTGAACATCATATATCATCTCCGTATCACCTGCCAGCCTATAGGGCGGTAGAAGCGGCCAATAAGCCTATCAAAAGAATTCTGTCAAAAATGGTAGTTGCCTACATGGATCCGACCGATATGTTACTATTTGGCATGTGGGGATACAGGACTAGCATCGGAACTCCTATTAGAGAGATGCCATACTCATTGGTCTATGGTATGGAGGCTGTTCTGCCAGTGGAAACCGAGATTAAATCATTGAAGGTAGTTAGGGAAGCACAGTCGCTAGAATCTGAATGGGTTCAGTTGAGATATGAGCATTTGGCATTGATCGATGAGAAGCATCTTCGGGCTTTAGATCACTTACAGATGTACCAACAGCGAATGGCCAGGACTTATAACAATAAAGTCCATCATCAAAACATCCACTTAAAGCCGGGGATTTGGTACTTAAGCAGATGAAACAGATCAATACAAATGTGCTGGAAAAGATCAAGCCTAACTAGGAAGGTCCTTATGTGGTCAAGAAGGTACTTTCAATGGGTGCTGCGAGGATCATGGATATGGACGGAAACGAATTCGTCAACCCCATCAATCAGGACAAGCTCAGGCGATACTACGTGTGAAAAAAAAAAGAAAGAGTCCGATGGATCGAAAACTGAAAAGGAAGTCCATGCAAAAGTTAGGATAGTAAGGTGAGCACCATCAGTGGGAAAATCTGCAAAGACTAGTTGGTGGCAGTCATGGATTCGGTCAAGACGGATACCGTTACTAATTCTGTTCTTAACTTCTTTTCATCTTTTGATGTGCATTATGCTAAAACATTATTAATGAATGAATAAATGAATGAATAAATGAATGCATTGCTCTATTCATTTAAATGTCCCAAGTCTGCTTGAAATTGAATTCACATCATGCATATATGGCTGTACACACTCTTTGTTTGCATGCATCTGACTTCAAAAAAAAATCGGATAGACTAAAAACCGAAAGGCGATCTATGCAAAAATTAGGATATGAATAAAGTCTGTTGAGTCAAAAACCCAAAAGGGCGGTTCAGGAAAAAGTTAAGACAGTCTGATAAACCGAAAACCCCTAAAGGGCAGTCTATGCAAAAGTTAGGACATAAAACAAAACACAAGTCACACAATAGCAGGTTCAAGAAATCCTAACTCCCTGCAACTTGAGGCATCTCAAGGTCAGTGCCGTGTGCTTGCAGCCAATATACCGAGACAAAATGTGCAAAAATAGGCCCACACATGGGCAATACAAGCAAAGTAGCAGAATGAACTCACATATGGGCTAGATTGTCAAAGAAGTAAAAGAGAAGGTCTAGGGTTATGCCCCCGTCACCCTGACCATCCACCTGGTTCTCATCCCTAGTGATCTCATGATAAGCAAGCTGCTCCTCTAGTAGGTCCATGCACATCTAGAAGGCTTGGTTCATGAGCTCTAGACTCGCAAGTAGTCTGACTTTCGATGCTAAAAGCCAGATGCGGGCTACACCAAGACCAACAGTAGGAACATCATGTCATATACATACATACATTCAAAACAAACACATATACATACATACATTTGAAACATACACACACATATGCATACACCCATCAATGCTAACTTAAGTATAAGCACTCACTGTCGTCATCAGGCTGTCCTGAATCGTTAGTGCTTTGAAAGCGGAAATAGCCCAACACTGGGGCATCCCCTGGGCTATAACATGCAAATCAGAGCTACACGGCTCTAACTCTCAGGTATGAGGATTTTCTCAATTTTTAGGATTTCCATTTATGCTGATATAATCCCGAGGAATGTACTCTTTCCTTTTTGCATTTATCCAGGGGCAAAACAATTAAGCCGTCTTTATTCTTGATCGAAGGGGAAAAATTTTTGTTTCCAAAATTATCGATCAAGGAATAAATATGTGTTCTCGATCCAACTCCAAAATTATTACTTCTAGAGCCAACTTTGAACCAACTTAAGAAAGATTTTGTTCCACACAGACATCAGAGCAAATCCTTGAATCCATTTCAACTCAAGCAATATTTTTTTCAACACAGACATCGGAGTGAATCCTTGAATTCAACTCAACTCAAGCAAGATCTTGTTCTGCACACACATCGGAGCAAATCCTTGAATCCATTTCAACTCAAGCAAGATTTTGTTTCGCACAGACATCGGAGCAAATCCTTGTATTCAACTCAACTGAAGCAAGATCTTATTCCTCACAGATATCAGAGCAAATCCTTGAATCCAGTTTAACTCAAGTAAGATTTTGTTCTGCATAGACATCGGAGCAAATCCTTGAATCCATTTCAACTCAAGCAAGATTTTGTTCCATACAGACATCGGAGTAAATCCTTAAATTCAACTCAACTCAAGTAAGATTTTGTTCCACACAAACATTGGAGCAAATCCTTGAATTCAGCTCAACTCAAGCAAGCTTTTGTTCCGCACAAACATCGAAGCAAATCTTTGAATTCAACTCAACTCAAGCAAGATTTTGTTCCGCACAAACATCGGAGCAAATCCTTAAATCCATTTCAACTCAAGCAAGATTTTGTTCCACATAGACATCGTAGCAAATCCTTGAATTCAACTCAACTCAAGCAAGATTTTGTTCCGCACAGACATCGAAGCAAATCCTTGAATCCATTTCAGCTCAAGTGAGATTTTCTTTTGCACAGACATCAGATCAAATCCTTGAATTCAACTCAACTCAAGCAAGATTTTGTTTCGCACAGATATCGGAGCAAATCCTTGAATCCATTTCAACTCAAGCTAGATTTTGTTTCGCACAGACATTGAAACAAATCCTTGAATCAATTCAACTCAAGCTAGATTTTGATTCAAACAGATATCAGAGCAAGTCCTTGAATCCAACTCAACTCAAGCAAGATTTTGTTTTGCACAGACATCGGAACAAGTCCTTGAATCAAACTCAACTCAAGCACCACCAACCCGAGACATGTTCCCAACTAGACGCTAGGTATGTTTTTTCCTTTTCTCATCACGCTCTCTATCGTGAGACCAAACTCGATCCTGGCACCATAGCTTGATTATGTCTACTTTGATCCCGCAAGAGGCAGCCTATGAGCACGGTTTTCCTGACCTCTATGATGAGAGTCCTATGTTACTTGTTAAGCAGATGAACGTGAATTGGACTTGAGAATGAGCAAGATATTGCCCGGAATGTCTCAATCATTCCAAAATCCAAACAGTTCTCAATCCGAAACCCTGAGAGAGGTCCTTCTAGTGATTAGAGGGCTTAGAGGTGAGTCTGGGATTTAGGAGAACCTATCACGGCTATGATTAGAGCCACACGGCTATAGTTTCACAACTACAGCTGCACGGCTGTAATTCCAAAGCAACACGGCTGTAATACTATAGCTGCGCAGCTCTAGTAAGTAGTCAGATTATCTCCCAAATAACCAGAATCAATCTTTGACAGAGAATCAAACTCCTTATTTAGGAGGATTCTTGGCCGAAATTTAAGGAGGGGTTTTAATAGCAGAAAAAGAAAGAGAACAAAGGGAGGGAGATAGAAAAAATCAGAGCAAGAGAGAATTCTAAGAAAAAAGGAAAGGAAAAAGAGAGAAAACTAACAAAAACTAAAGAACAAAACCAGAGAAACATATTAAACAGACTTAGAAAGACTTAGGGTGAAGGGTTTCCAGTTACTTTCGTTCATTCGGGTATGTTCTCGGGTTGTAATTGGATCGATTCGGGAAGCATACTTGATGATTTCGACGTGTTTGCAGGATTCTAAGCGCATTCTGACCTTTCAATCCACTGCCGGATGTCAAATATGCTAGAACATCAAGAAGGTAAACTCTGAGAGGCCTTAAACTCGTATTTGTTTGATTTGTGTGAGATTTTTCTATGTTCTACAAAATTTCTAGATATTGGCTGTTTGAATACAGTCGTGTAGCTCTAACTAGAGCTGAACGGCTGTAATCTCTTAGAACAGAGATGTACAGCTGTAATACTAGAGCCGCACGGCTATGTTCTTCTGGGTAGAAACCCGAAAAGCCCTAAAATCGACCGAAAGCAACCAGAATCCATTTTGTTCATTCTATTATGATTTGTTTTAGTCCAATCACATCCGTTATACTCAGAATCATGGTTTTCAGTTTTCCTAGAATGCGATGTGAGGTTTTCAGTTTCTTTGATTTTGATTTTTTTTTTTTTTAAATCTGGGGTCGTTCAATCCAAATTGGATCCACAGTCCAGCATTAGCGGACCCCCAGATTCCATGAGATTATCAAAAATCATCGAAACGGATTAAAACAGTGATTTTCAAAGAAAAGAAAACCAATTTCAGGGTTTGGGTACTGCAGCCACACGGTTGTAATGGTCATAGCCGTACTGCTCTAATTAGAGCTGTACGGCTGTAGTTTCAAGAAGAAGGCAGAATCACAGGACGACCCGGTCGTCATCACATGATGCTGTCATCAAAATCAAACTGTTTTTGGCATGTTTACTACTTTCAAACCTTAGATGGATGTTGAAATTAGGAAACCCGCACGAATGGAATTCTGAGTTCTGGGATAACCAACCCACTAAATGGAGAAATTTGCATGTAATTGAGCCAAACTGTTTTCCAAAATGTTTTCAAGCACAAAAGCTATAGGGTGTTTCAACATGGTTTTCCAGGTCTAACCGAGTAAGTCGCCCGGACTTCTCGGTTATCCCCTGAATGCATACTCCCACTTTCTAAAATCCCTATTCTGTCTAGTATGAGTCCTATTTGTGTTTATAATATAATTGTCCTAACCATTTATTTTGCATCTTTTATTTTTCTTTTTTATCATTTTCGATGTATTTTATCGATTGATTGTGTATCCTAGGCAGTTGTAAATTTTTAGATCTTTATGTATCTAGGTGATTGTATTGGTGAGGATGAGAGCTTTTTCTCTTTTTTGGGTTGTAATAAGCGGCCTCTATTTCTTTTTGGTTATTTTGGATGTATGGTTTACTTTTCTGAACTTTAATTTCAAGGAATTTATTTCTGTCATTTGAATAAGCATGGGCTAATAACAAAAGATAAAATGGGTAGAGAATTAAGTGAGTAAAATATTATCATATGCACTTATAAATGAAAGCAAGCTTGAGGTTGAATAGGTAAGTTGCCTGAACCCTAAATCTCTGGATTAGGTACAGTAGTCTACGCTCGGTAGGGAACTGTACCGGAATTTCCCGGATGAGCTGATTAGGGTGGTGACTTTGTTACTGATCTTGAAATTTAGGTTTCGAGATCTATAAGTAATAAAACGGATTTTCTAAAATGTAAAACCAGTTTTCCAAAGACTCACATTAAAAAGAAAAAGATTTTTCTACCAAAGGATTTCCAAAGTAAATCAATGGTTTTCCTAAGTAAGATCATGAAAACCGTTTTCAAATCCAAATCGCAAAACAATCAAAACACTATTTTCCTTTTCCCCGGTTCGCTTTGCCTCGTTCCACCTCTAAAAGGTCATTTGCTCACACACACCACAAGCATAAAAACCCAAAGTGCTCTCCAAGTGCCGAAACTCCGTCCGTGTACCACACACATGCACATATTGTTGGGATTTTTCACCAAAAATCACCCGATAAAAGCGAAAGAATGGGATGATTTCCTTAAATCCATGCCCAGGAGCAATTGAAATGGAAATTGAAAACAACAAAATTAAATAGAAGAGAATTGATTTCTCACCAGAAATATCTCTTCTAGGGATGGCTGCAGAAACCGAAACCGATTCCCTCCACTCTCACGTACACGAATGCCTATCGAGACGAACCCATGCTAGCGGCGGATCAATAAAATTTTGGAGAGCAAATTAAGCTAAAATTTCTACCTTAGTCAACCAAAAATTCCAGCCACCTAAATCCTTTAATGGCCGTATGCTTCTAATAAAGAAATTTGGTCAACTTACTCAATTAAAGCCATAATCCATGTGCCAAAATAAATCACAATTAAATGGCCAAAATTATGCCATTTATTAGCCGAAAATCAGCAGCCTATTCTTTCCACTTGGCCATGACTTTCATGCCAATTTGATTTTTAATTTTGGTCCAAAATTGAACTTTAATTTTGGCTTGGGTTTAATTTGATTTGAGTTAGGATTTAATGCCATTAATCCCTAAATCCAATTAATCACCATGGATAAAATTAAATGCAATTTTATTTTAATTTTTCATGCATGCAATTATATAAAATCATATTATATAATGTACATGTCATTAAATTAAAATTGATTTGCCAATTAATTGGTCTAATAAATTAATTGAGATTTAACTTAAATCAAAATACATATAAACCTATATATGCATTTTATTTCCACCTGGAAATAAATTCCTAATCAATATTCATCGATTAAATTATATTGATCTATCCAATTGATCTATAATTTAATTAATTAATATTTATCTCTCCAGTTTGTATACTCCAAGTATACAAGAGATCCGACAAGTTCAAACTCAGACATTCCATGTGTACAATCCTGTGGGTCCTTTTTTATGTTGGCAGTGGGCCTATGGCCCACAGACTGTAGGCGGGCTCTAATAAGCCACTGCAGCCCCTAATTAAGATGGAGATAGTAATCCGGCTGCCATCATAACCTTGTAGTTTAAACTCATATATCCCATGTCATTGATATCGGTGTCCAACACAGAGGCATGGATTGATCACCCTCTTTAGTGTCTGGATATTTACTTGATCCCGAATGAACTGATGCTCACAAACAAGTTCCAACTTGTTTGGGTGTGACCACACTCTTATCAGTTGCATTCATCAAGAGGCCGGTGATATCTTCTCAGTGGACTACTGAGTGACATTCCTTTCTGCATATCCATAGCATTGCCATGCTCACTGACATACCCGAACATATGCATACTTGACACCCTATTACAGGCCCTTTAGGCATATACCAAAGTATGCGAGTTCATATGCAGCACTATGATATGGTCAGGTCAAAGGATCCATACAAGTACTACATGAGAATCACTATGATACTATACCATGTGGATTTCTTGTTTAGTGGATCTATCCAGTACCATGCCCTTTTGCATGTGCCCATCAACTTGGTTGACATTCCATGTCCAATGGCCGGTAAGACACCGCCATCCAACCAAGGTAATGATAGTCTCTAGTTCCATTCATTCCCATGATTGGAACAGACTACGAATCTCTTTATGGTCATATCGTTTTCCCTATCGATGGTCTTACTGCCAAGTGCATGACACTTGTCAACATGGATATGGATATGTCCATTGGATACTCTATTTAATATACCACACAAGATATATAATAAACAGATTAATGCCTTTATTCAATAACATAAAATGTATAATACATAAATCCAATAAATGTACGATACAGATACAAGGTCCAATGCCTCAGGGCTAAGGCATATCCAACACATATCCATATCATAAAATTCCTTCGCAAGTATCATCTTGGTTCAACCCGTAGACACCCTGCATGCCATTTTATCCCCCAGGTGCATAGTTATACGCCTTATTTCAGGTTTCTTCGCAAGTATCATCTTGCTTCAACTCGTGGACACCCCACGTGTCATCTTTTTCCCCGGGTGCATAGTTATATGCCTTATTCCGAGTTCCTTTACAAGTATCATCTTTATTTTGAATTCCTTAGCAAGTATAATCTTGCTTCGACCGTGGACACCCCACATGTCATTTTATTCCCTGGGTCATAGTTATGCGCCTTGTTCCAAGTTCCTTCGCAAGTATCATCTTGCTTTGACCGTGGACACCCCGCGTGTCATTTTATTCCCCAGATCATAGTTATGCGCCTTGTTCCAAGTTCCTTTGCAAGTATCATCTTGCTTCGATCCGTGGACACCCTGTGTCATTTTATTCCCTGGGTGTATAGTTATACACCCTATTTCATGTTCCTTTGCAAGTATCATCTTGCTTCGATCCATGGACACCTTACGTGTCATTTTGTCCATGTGGTGCATACTTATACGCCATACCTTTTCTTAATCTGTGACCACCTCAGCGACATTCATTACATTTGTACATTTCTGTTCTTGATTTTGCATACACTTAGTTGGTTCGAAACAGTATAACATGACATGGCATTACATGACATCACATGTACGACTCACCATTCATACATGCACACATCACATCATATACCCATGCACACATCATCCTCCATTTAAGATTCTTCATGCATATGCCTGTTGACACTAACAAGTGTTCTTATAAGGGGTAGGAGAAAAAATTTCTAGAATGGCCAACCCAATGAACTTTGACACCATAACAGATGTTGTCAAGGATTATTTCGCTTCATCATGATTTCGAAAGGCAATCAGGCAGGAAGCAGCATCAATGCTGAGAGAAATGCTAGGGGGTGACTTTGGCAGAATAAAGAGACTAACGGCAAAGTGCACAAAATTGGAAGCAAAAGTGGTGGAGCTTGAAGGAATAATAAGAGATATGGTATGCACAAATTCTAATGTCGATGCCAGCAAGAAGCAGAATGCCTAGATTGTTGATGCTCATTCCCGACACCTTGGAAGGTCCTCTTACCGGGACTTGGGTCAACCACGGCTGAACATGGATGCAGAGTCACCTCCAACCACTGTGAAGACTGTAGCACAGCTGCTATACCTCATTGAATCAAAGGAATCCATAGGCTATCCAAAAAAAGATGTTGTAGTAGCCTCTCAAGGGCACCCTACTCAAATTGAAAGCCAAAGAATCACATGACACTCCCTGAGACGGCTTCTCTAGATCAGATCTTTCAAGGAGGTGTTCAAGGGCTGACCAATGAAGTAGAACTGAAGGGGCCCCTCAAGACCGATGTCGACACTGACTGCATTCTACGACACGCCCGAAACCCACCTACCAAGTATAATGGAAAAGGCATATCCCCGTGGCCCTACTCGATAAACATACTATTTATCGCGTGTAGAAGGAAGGGTCTGCTGCAGAATGTCAGGCCATACATGGAACCAGCAAAAGCACAAAAGAGTAATTTTTATAGTTATCATGTGATGGGGACCACTAGACCAAAGATTGTTTAGCTTTTAAGGGATGAGATTCAAAAGCTAATCGACAATGGAAAATTGAAAATCCCATCTGGCTTTGATAGATGACCTGGGGAAATCAAAGAAGCTGCAAAGGAAACTCCTCAAGCTTCTCGAGGAAAGGAATATGATGAAGAACTACAAGGCCTGATTTGATAAGAGTGAGGCAGTAGTATTGAAGCTGAAATGGTTACTAATCGGAGAATAATGAGATCAACACCTTTTAGAGATCTTCTTCTTATAGGGAACTAATTTTGTTTGTAAGGTGTATTGAACTTAGTTTGAATGCAATGCAATTTGTTATATTTTTACTCATGTGATGATTGCATGTACATGGCATTATGCATTCACTTGACCATTTGAAAGACATGTCCAACATACATAATATTAAAATGCATGACACCAATCTGAGTACTATAGGGAACCTGAAAGTGAATTTGGCTCTGATTGAACTATCTCTTGAAAAGTGAGCTTGTGAGATAAATAAATAACAGAATGGCATCACCTCTACCGAATCATTTGCCAACCTAGACCAGCAATCCCTGCAAATCACAATTCAAGATGCTACTAGCCCTGCTCTAGAGTTTCAATTTGAGCAGCACACATGATACCTAAACCATTCCAAGCCAAAAGCTACTGCTGAGTCTCATCAAACTCCAAATTGAAGCTCCAAGCCTAATTCCCTATCAAAGAAAGTACCTGTTGGAAATGCCCAAGTCCCGAGGCATTGGTCCTTGTGTTTGTATAATATATTTGTACATTAATGTACAGTTGATATATCATACAATTTGTGTCAAGGAAATAAAGGCATTAATCTATTTATTATATGTCTTGTGCTATATTTTAAATAGAGTATCCAATGGACATATCCATATCCATGTTGTCAAGTGTGAGGCGCTTGGCAGTAGGACCGTGGATAGGGAAAACGATATGGCCATAAAGTTATCCGTAGTCTGTTCCAATCATGGGAATGAATGGAACTAAAGACTATCATTAGCCTGGTTGTATGGCGGTGTCTTACCGGTCATAGAACATGGAATGTCAACCAGGTTACTGGGTACATGCAAAAAGGGCATGGTACTGGATTGATCCACTTAACGGGAATCTACATGGTATAGTATCACAAATGATTCTCGTGTAGTACTTGTATAAGTCCTTTGACCGGACCATATGATGGTGCTGCATGTGAAGTGGCACACTTTGGTGTACGCCTAACGGGCCTGTAATAGGGTGCCAAGTATGGGTACGTTCGGGTGTGTTAGTGAACATGGCAGTGCTATGGATATGCAGAAGGGAATGTCACTCAGTGATTCACTGAGACGATATCATCAGCCTCTTGAAGAATGTTACTGATAAGTGTGCGGCCGCACCCAAACAAGATTGGATCTTGTTTGTGAGCATCAGTTCATTCGGTATCAAGTAAAGGTCCAGACACAAAGAGGGTGATACTTCCATGCCTCTGTGTTGGACGCCGATATCAGTGACATGGGATTTACAAGTTCAAACTACTGGGTTACGTTTTCAGTTGGACTGCTTACTCCATCTTAATTGGGGGCTACAGTGGCTTGCTAGAGCCCGCCTGTAGTCTGTGGGCCTTAGCCCACTGCCAACATAAAGACGGGCCCATCGGATCGTACACATTGAACGTCTGGACTTTAACTAGTCGGATTAAGTGTGTACTTGGAGTATACACGTTTGAAGAGAGAGAGATATATTAATTATATTATATGAATCAATTGGATTGATCAAAGTTATATAATTAATATTTATTTTGGCCTTCTCATAATTAATTCAATGAATGAATTTATGGGATTATTTCCTAGGTGGAAATATTATGACATGTATAGGTTTACATGTTTATTCATTTTATGTGTGTCTAATTTAATCCATTGATTAAATTAATAGGTCAAATGAATTTTAATTTAAATGTATGTAATATGTTACATGGTATCATATATAAGCATACATGTTAAATTAAAGTAGCATTTGAATTTAATTAAATCGATGGAATTATAATTGGGCTTGGGCTTAAAATGAAAAAGCCCACATGATGTGGGACTTATGTTGGCCGAAATTTTGAGCATGGAAAGGGCTAGAAAGATGACTCATTTTGTTGGACAAAAGAGATGATGTAAGTGTTAAGTCATGGAAGACTTTTGGGGTGGCAAAGTTGGACTTTGCTACTTGGATATTTTGGTTCATTCTTATGGTAAGAATGGAATAAAACAAAATCATCCCACCATCTTTTGCTTGGCCGAATATTATGGCAAGTGGTGAGTCATTTTGTTGACAAAATTGAATGATGAAAAGTGATGACTCATGGTGTGAGTCATAGGTTGAAAAGTGGAAAGCAAAGTTGGACTTTGTTTACTTTCCAACTCATCCTTTTGTTTCTTTTGATAATGACTTGAAATTAATGAATGGATGATTTTTCTTCTTTCTTTGGTGATTTGGCCGTAGATATACATTCTTATGGTAAGAATGTTTAGCCTACTTTTTCATAAATGCTCTTTGTTTTGATGGGAAGAAAACAAGTGTGAGAAAAAGAGGTTTTAAAAACTTTCTTTTGGAAAGAAGTTTTGGGCAGCCATTACACTTGGCTTGGCCGCCCCTCTCTTCTCTTTTTCTCCCTCTCTTCTTTTGATCCGGGTCGCTAGCACGAGTTAGGTCCGAGAGCCGTTCGTGTATGTGACGTTGGAGGGAGTCTACTTTGGTTCCTGCAGTCCGCATCTGTCTCTTGGAGAGACTTTGTGGTAAGTTTTTGAAACCCTCCTTTTATGCTTTAAGTTTTTGATTTCCACGTCTTAAGCTCCTGGGCCGGATTCGAGGAAATCGACGCGTACTTCCGCTTTTGCCGGTCGGTTTCCCGTGGCGAATCCCAACAGTACCCCATTCCAAAACCCTAAAGCTAAAGTTCCAAACCCCTAAAGCTAAAGTTCCAAACTCACCAAAATCCCCAACCCATGGGAAATTCAAATGAGCTTCATCACCCATCATGTGTTAAAACCCAGACATAGTTCATGGTCGTAGTGCATATATTATCTTGTTCGTGTGACATTCATGTGTACATGACATTACACATGCATTGTTCATCCAAAAAGGCATATTAAACATACATGACACGCATGAATTTAACTGCAACAGGAAAACCAAAAGGTGGCTGTGGCTTGGGTTTAGTTTCTTTATAAAAAAAAAAGAGGTATCTTGATAGGACATTCAACCAGCGGGAGACAGACTCACATGATTGATCAACCTGCTGTTCAAATTTCTTGCTATCAGGGCTTAACGGATCTTGACCCCAATGGTATCCAAATTTGTAGCCTGAGTTCTCTATCCAAGTCATAACCAACCCATTCTTTAAATCAGCCACGCTTATTTGATATATGAGAATCCCGACACCTTCCGTTGTGTTTCCCTCAAAAAAAAAATTGCTTCTCACACCTAAATTACCATGCCACATCGCCCATGCCATCCTATTACTCCATTCCCTTTATAAGTTCGAACCTAGAACAACATCATTTATGTTGTCTCACCCACTTTTCTCATTTCGCCACAAAAGGGATGACCCAAGACAATTGCAACTGTCCAATATGACGTCGTTGGGGTCCAAGGTAAGGCGCAGATAATGCAAATGGTGCAAAGGCAATTTGATATCCAAACACCATAAGTCAAAGGATCATTGTACGACCCCCTACACTAGGGGTAGAAAATGAAGTAGTGACTATCACTTAAGTTTTAGAAACTGCTCGAGAAACAGAGATCCATGAATACCCTCCAAAGTAAACTTGACATTACATCAAAGGGAGGATTAGAAACTTCAGATTCGAGAACAAATCTCACAGAGAAGAAAAGCCTAAGATGAAAGATATCGAAATGACATGCATCAATCCATAATGATACCTAAAAAAAAGGTCTCCAATGTGGAAAACCGAAAGGACATGTTGGTAACATGAAGGGGCATTGATCAAAATCAGAGCCACAGTTTGGATTTTCCTAATGCATCCATATTCATTATGTCATGGATGTTTTATATCCTATTTCGACGTTCAATATGCATACATCATGTCATTGCATATAAATGTCCACATACAGATTGCAACATGCAGCGAACCATACTTGACGAAGCATTTTGTGCCCGAATATAAGTTCCTAATGTAAAGGGCTGGTCAAGGCTGAACCACTGGATGTCATCAGGAGCAAGGTTCTTACGACCTTCAATGAACATGTCAAGGCACGCTTCCCAATCCCAAGACGGGCCCAATACAAAGAGATTAACTTAGTAAGAATACTTATGTAGAATTTTCAGTCCATCTAAAAAAAGCTATCATAAAGAGAAAATTTTTGACATGGAAAACTGAAAGGACGTGTTGGTAACCAGAAGAGAGTGATGTTCAGAGTTAGAGTCACTTTTAATTTTCCTATTGTGCTCATTTTGATATTATATTATATGAATCAATTGGATTGATCAAAGTTATATAATTG
This sequence comes from Euphorbia tirucalli, assembly GCA_039660915.1. Lineage (NCBI taxonomy): Eukaryota > Viridiplantae > Streptophyta > Magnoliopsida > Malpighiales > Euphorbiaceae > Euphorbia > Euphorbia tirucalli. Next base: position 49,240,027 of record CM077637.1, on the reverse strand, counting down.
ATATTTATTTTGGCCTTCTCATAATTAATTCAATGAATTAATTTATGGGTTTATTTCCTAGGTGGAAATATTATGACATGTATAGGTTTACATGTTTGTCATTTTATGTGTGTCTAATTTAATCCATTGATTAAATTAATAGGTCAAATGCATTTTAATTTCAATGTATGTAATATGTTACATGGTATCATATATAAACATACATGTTAAATTAAAGTTGCATTTGAATTTAAATAAATCAAAGGAATTAAATTGGGCCTAAAACTTAAAATGCCAATTCCCACATGGAGTGGGATTTCATTTGGCCGAAAATTTGCATTGCAAGGGATGATAAGAATGAGTCATTTTGTTGGACAAAAAGTAATGATGAAGATGGTGAGTCACTCCCTCTCTTCTTGTTATCCGAGTCGCTAGCACTGTTGGGATTCGTCATGGGAAACCGACCGATAAAAGCGGAAATACGTGTCGATTTCCTCGAATCCGGCCCAGGAGCTTAAGATGTGGAAATCAAAAACGTAAAGCATAAAAGGAGGGTTTCAAAAACTTACCACAAAGTCTCTCTAAGAGACGGATACGGACTGCAGAAATCAAGTGTAGATTTCCTCCACCGATGCGTACACGAACGGCTCTCGGACCGAAACCCGTGCTAACGACTCGGATGTTATTGCAAGAGAAAGAGAGAGCTGAAATTTTCTTTCCAAAAGAAAATGTTCACCCAGTGATGGGCGGCCACAAAAAGAAATATATGGCTGTCCAATTTTTTTCTTCCAAAAGAAAAAAACCCAATTTCTTTGTAAGTGGGCATCAACTCATTCTAGCCAAAAGAATACAAAAAGTGGTCCAATTATTTCTTTCCAAGAAATAATATATACGGCCAAGAGAAGTCATCAAGTGTGAGTCACCATTTTTCCATTGGTCCAAATAAAAGCAAAGTCTAACTTTGCCTTTTGGTCCAAATGGTAACCCACCATTCTCATTAAAGAATGACTCATCTCCCCCAAAGCTTCATGTATATTCGGCCAAGACAAAGTTGATGGAGGAAAAATGAGTTGACATAGAAGATATTTCTCATAGGAAGAAAAGTCCAACTTTTCCACCATAAAATCAAGCCATGACTCATCCTTTTTCATCATCACAATTTTGTCCAAAAATGAGTCATCAACCTAATCACCAATGACTCATCATAAAGCCAAATGAACCCAAAATTTCGGCCACCATATCCCATTAAATGTAGACTTTATTCCTTTAAAAGCCCAAGCCTAATTTTAATCCCATTGTTTTAATTAATGTCAAATGCAACTTTATTTAACATGTATGCATATATATATTATACCATATAATATATTACATACATTTAAATTAAAATTCATTTGCCCTAGTAATTTAATCAAGGGATTAAATTAGACATACATAAAATGAGATACATGTAAACCTATACATGTATAAGAATATTTCCACCTAGGAAATAATCCCATAAATTAATTCATTGAATTAATTATGAGAAGGCCAAAATAAATATTAATTCTATCACTTTGATCAATCCAATTGAGTCATATAATATAATTAATATATCTCTCTCTCTTCAAACGTGTATACTCTAAGTACACACTTAATCCGACTAGTTAAAGTCCAGACGTTCAATGTGTACGATCCAATGGGCCCGTCTTTATGTTGGCAGTGGGCCAAGGCCCACAGACTGCAGGCAGGCTCTAGCAAGCCACTGCAGCCCCCAATTAAGACGGAGTAAGCAGTCAAACTGAAAACGTAACCCTATAGTTTGAACTTGTAAATCCCATGTCGCTGATATCGGTGTCCAACACAGAGGCATGGAAGTATCACCCTCTTTGTGTCTGGACCTTTACTTGAGACGGAATGAACTGATGCTCACAAACAAGATCCAATCTTGTTTGGGTGCGGCCGCACACTTATCAGTAACATTCTTCAAGAGGCCGATGATATCGTCTCAGTGAATCACTGAGTGACATTCCCTTCTGCATATCCATAGCACTCGCATGTTTACTAACACACCCGAACGTACCCATACTTGGCACCCTTTTACAGGCCCGTTAGGCGTACACCAAAGTGTGCCATTTCACATGTAGCACCATCATATGGTCCGGTTAAAGGACTTATACAAGTACTACGCGAGAATCATTTGTGATACTATACCATGTAGATTCCCGTTAAGTGGATCGATCCAGTACCATGCCCTTTTTGCATGTACCCATTAACCTGGTTGACATTCCATGTTCTATGACCGGTAAGACACAGCCATACAACCAGGCTAATAATAGTCTTTAGTTCCATTCATTCCCATGATTGGAACAGACTACGGATGACTTTATGGCCATATCGTTTTCCCTATCCACGGTCTTACTGCCATGTGCCTCACACTTGACAACATGGATATGGATATGTCCATTGGATACTCTATTTAAAATATAGCACAAGACATATAATAAATAGATTAATGCCTTTATTTCCTTGACACAAATTGTATCATACATAAAGATTACATTAATGTACAAATGTATTATACAAACACAAGGACCAATGCCTCGGGACTAGGGCATTTCCAACAATCTCCCACTTGCACTAGTACCTACTAGGCATGGGTCTAATCCCTATAGATCTAGTATAACCTTCGTGCATAGGCATAGCTAAGCATGTTGGTCAAAAGATCTGCGACATTGTCTTTGGTGTCCACTCTTTGTAATGAGATGTCACCCCCTCAGCGATTTCTCGCAATAGGTGAAACTCCCTGAGTTCATGCTTCGTGTATATGTGCGACCGGGGCACATAGCTTGTGCAACAGCCCCGCGTTGTCACAGAAGATATCAACTGGTTACTGGATAGTTGACACTACCCCCAGTTGCATGATAAACTTCATTATCCACACAGCTTCCCTAGCTGCTTCACACGTTGCAATGTACTCAGTTCCTGTGATAGAAACCGCGATGGTCAATTACTTGGAGCCTCTCCAACAATAGCACCACCATTTAGCATGAACACATACCTATACTGCGACTTATATTCATCCTGGTCAATCCGGAAGCTTGCATCAGTGTACCTAGTAACTGACTGCTCTTCCTAACTTTCATGCACTAAGAAGCTATCCTTAGTCCGGTTAAGGTACTTCAGGATTGCTTTGACAGCCCACCTGTGATCCATTCAGGATCCGGCTCATCATACTTAGTGCAAAGCCGACATCAGGTCTTGTACATAGCATGGAGTACATGATTGATCCTATAGCGGAAGCATATAGAACCAATACATGTTCTCCCTATAGTATTTCGCTAAGTTTCAGCTCATGACCCATTGGCAAGAAACCTTTCTTAGCCTGGTCGATGCCGAATCTCTTCAGAACTATGTCTATGTACTTGGCCTGACTTAGGTCTAGAAGCCGATTGGATCTAACCCTGTAGATCCTGATCCCTAGGATCGTCTCAGCTTTGCCTAAGTCCTTCATTGCGAAGCACTTACACAACCATTACAATTCCCTTGTAGTGTTGGTATGTCGCTTCCAATCAGAAGGATGCCATCCATATATAATACCAGGAAAGTTACTATGCCCACTAAACCTCTTATACACACCCTTAAAGGTATTGTCGGCCTATAGCTTATAGCACCACTTGCAACCTATTACCTTAGCACCTGAAGGTGAATCAACCAGGTTCCAAACCTGATTATCGTACATAGATTGCAAATCCACCACCATGGCAGACAGTGGGCTAGCTATAGCCTACTAGTAGGTTTTGAGCTCCTCTTCATCCAAGACAAAAGGAGTGTAATCATTAGAAACAAAACCGATGTTTCTCATGTTCCTGATGATCCCTACCAGACCTTTTAAGTACTAGTGTGACCTGGGCCGATGCTTCTAGTTGTGGAAGCTCCACCCTGGTCTTCGAGTTATCCTTTTCAGGAATTTGTGAGCTTTGAACTTCCCTGAGTTCAATAGCGCTCCCACTGTCTTTCTTGGAAAGAAACCCCTTTTCAAGAAGGACCCCCTTTCGCGCCATGAACACCTTGTTCTCAGCGGGGTTGTAGAAGTAACACCCTTTGGTTTCCCTAGGGTAGCTCACAAACAGGCATTAGTCGGTTTTGGGTGCTAGTTTTGCTCACAGTCAATTTCTTGACTTGGGCATAACAACCCCAAATCCGTAAGAAAGACACATTAGGCACCCTGCCCGTCCATATTCCAAATGGGGTCTTTTCCAAAGCCTTAGTCGGAGTATAATAGAAAATGAGAGCCATCGCCTTAAGAGCGTATCCATTAAAAAACTTATTGGGAGAGATGCATGACTCATCGTTTAAGCAGACCATGTCCAACAGGGTCCTATTCCTCTGTTCGGACACCCCATTCCATTGTGGTGTTCCTGAAGGAGTGAGCTGTAGAACTATTCCATGCTCTCTCAAAATGAGTCAAACTATAGGCTTATATGCTCACCACCTCGGTCCAACCGAAAGGCTTGGATATTTCTGCCTAGTTCTGTACTTCGTTCCTTACTCCCTTGAACCTATCAAGGGTCTCAGACTTATATTTCATTAAATAGGCATGGCCATTTCTGATGAAATTGTCTGTGAAGGATACGAAGTATAGATGTTCACCCCTGGTTGCTATGCTTGTCGGTCCATATACATCTCAGTGCATTAGGCTCAATAAGCTAGCAACCCTTTTAGCCTCCTTGCTAAAAGGTTCTTTAGTCATTTTACCTTATAAACCAGACTCGCATATATCAAGTGACTCCATGTCAAATGATCCTAGGATTCAAGCAATGTGAAGCCTAGCTATGCGCTTCTTGTTTATGTGACCTAAATGACAAAGGTAAACCGGATTAAGTTCGTTAGGCTTAACCCTTTTAAGTGTGTATAGTATAGACATGATTAGTTTCATTTAGATCCAGGATATAAAAGACATTATTTAATAGAGCTACTCCATAAAATAATTCTTTTCTAGATAAGCCTTTTTTACTATTATCAATAGTAAATGTACATCCAGAAATATCCAAAACTGAAACAGAAATAATATTCCTGTACAAAACAGGTACAAAATAACATAGTTTCAGTAACAAAACTAATCTACTAGGTATCATAAGCTGGTCCTACTGATCTCTATGGCAGCAACCCTTGCTCCATTTCTGATCCGCAAGTCCACTTGTCCCGATCCCAGTGATCTCCTGTTCTTAAGTCCCTGCACATTACAACAAATGTGAGAACCACATCTAGTATCCAATACATAAGATGTTGAAACAGAGGTTAATGTCTATGACATTTATACCTGATGAAGACACGCCCTGCGTCTTCCTTTTCTCTCCCAAAAGCTTGGGACACGATCTTTTCCAATGTCCAGCCTGCTTGCAACCAAAGCAGACATCCTTGGAATGGGCCTTGGGCTGGGCTTTAGACTTTTTCGCCTTGGCATCCTTAGCCTTGGCTTTGGCCTTTGCCTTGCCTTTAGCAAAAGGAGGTTTCCCCTTGTTAACCTCAAGTACCGGCGGAATCTTCTTGATCGACAGTTCAGCGAGCTCAAGCATCCAATGCAGCTCACTAACAGTACGGTCCATCCCTTGCTTGTAAAATTTTAGGATGAATTGATCATAAGAGTCCGGTAAAGAAGCCAGGATCGTGCTGACTGCCAGCCCCCGTGAGATAGGAGTTCCGAGACGGGCTAAATGTTGGGGAATTAATCACACAAAAACAATATATACGCAGCGGAAATAAAAGGATTAATCCCCACCAAGGACCCATGTACATTGCATTGAATTGGAAGGAGGGTTAAAGAATTACCTTAATTCTTTGTAGGTTTTGAATCAATTAGGAACCAAAGTAGCTTCCCTCTACGGTTGATCCACACGGAGCAATTCATTCACCGCGTGCTAGCGCCGGGATTGAAGAACAATTCTTCGAACTAGAGAAAAGAGCAGAAAAATCAGATTTTTCCCTTTGGCTTGGGAGGAGAATTTCGGCTGGCTGCTTTTCTTGTGGTGGCTGGCCGAATTCAGTTAGTGTATTTTTTGGAGAGAGTGATTAGGTTTAGGTTTTTATTTCCTTAAATATAAAACCTAATTAGTTAATTATAATTATAACCTGATACACCTATTAGTTATAATTATATATTAACCCACACAATTTAATATTAATTCTCAATTAACATTAAATCAAATCAATTCTCCATAATACACATATGTATATATAATATTATAATTAATTATATCTTTATATAATTTAATTATAATATGTAGCATACTTTATGCAATATTAATCAAATTAATATTTATATATATACACACTTAAATATATATCACTATATATATTTATTCTCTTTCTCATCCATAAATTATTATCCAATAATAATTTATACCCGATAAGATGAACTTCATTTTGCTCTTTGTGTGTGACCCCATAGGTTCATATTAATTGGCAATAAGGAGATTACCATAATATCCTTATAGGTCATAAGCGGACTCTAGCAAGCCTTTATGACTACCCAATTAACATGATTGGAATGATCCAATACCTATTTATAGAATGTCATATTCCCTTTTGTCTCTTTGATATCATGATTAATCATAAGACATGGTACACTTGTCAATCTTATATAATTAATCATATGCTTTCTCGATCTCAAAGTAAACTGTCCAGACAAATCAATTGATACTATTATCAATTTATTTGAGCACGGCCATGCATTTAACAGTCTTACTTATCGAGGGGCCCAGTGATATCGCTCTCTTGTTAGAGAGGGACAAAATCCCATATCTGTCACTCACATCCCAAGGCATGAGTCATATCGTACCCAATCACAGCCTTTATAACTACTCTGTTACGAGCAGCGTTTGACTGCGTCAAAGCACAACATGAGTTCATCCCGGAATCAATGGTGACCTCAGGTCAAAGGAATCAGCTAATGACACTACTATAATCAAGATCAGTTGTGACACATGACCATGAACTTGATCTCATAGTGGGTCTCCAGTAACATGTTCTCTAACATATTACCCGTGAGTATAATCTGTATCTGTATACACTATATTCATCTTATGAATATCCATTATCACTCACACTAGTCTTAGTTTGTTATTATTCCCATAATAACAATCGACTAGGGATATTTAGAATAACACGATTTATTCATGGATACTTATCATAAATGCTAACATACAAACATAAATGATAATATTAATCTACACTAGATTAATCTTAGAAGTCAAATTACATAATCCAATATTGGCCTTAGGGCACAATCTCCAACAATCTCCCACTTGCACTATGGCCAATCATACATGTATCTTATACCCATTGACCTACATGACTTTCATGTATTCATTCGTGCGGGAGTCTTTGTCAGTGAATTATTAATTTTCGCTTCCGTTGCTACTTTACACATTTTCACTCTTTCTTTAGAGACAGCCTCTCTAAATTAGTGAAAGACGCCTAAGTATATGCTTGTGTCATACAGGGTTCTTACGCATTGAACTATTGTCCCTACAATAGTCTCACAGGATAAGCAATGCTTAGAACAAAACACAAAAATTTTGATGAACTTCTTTATCCAAAATTTCTTTTACATCATATGTAACAATATACTTTGACTACTATTATAGATATTTAGCTATATTGTTTTATTTTGAACCTTTCAAAATCATAACATCTCTTTTTAAGAGAATACTAGATCTCGACTGATATATTGCAACTAATTGCAATCAGTTGTATATGTGCAGTTAACATAAGCAAGCTTCTATTAAGTCTTTTTACATTGAACGCTTTCAATGCTTTGACTTAAGCCAAAACATTCTTTTAGATCTATCTCTATAGATTCCAATTTCAAGAACACAGGCAGTCATGCTTATAACATTAACCGAAATTACTTTCTTAGCCAAGATTTTACTTCTTGCAAGGTAAGAATGTTATTTCCAACAAGCCATATGTCATCCACATATAGCGTTAGGAATACCGATATGCTCCCACTGATCCTTTTGAAACACAAGATTCATCATCCTTTTGATAAAATCAAACCATTTGATTTCTTTATCAAAACTATGATTCCAACTATTTGATGCATGTTTCGATCCTTATAAGAATCTTTGAAACTTGCATACGCTATTTGAATTCTTTGGATGCTCAAAAACTTTGGGTTGTGTCACGTACACATCCTCAATCATGTTTTCACGTAGAAAACAGATTTTGATATCCATTTGCCATATTTTATAATCATATTATGCGGATGTGGCAACAAGAACTCAATTTGACTTGATCATGATTAATGACGAAAAAGTATTTTATCATAGTCCTACTATGAATTTGTTCGTATCCTCATAGTCACTACTATGAACTTGTTTATAACCCCTTTTTGTCACTAGTCGTGCTTTATAAGTTTGAAGATCACCATTCATGTCGGTTTTCAATTTGAAAACTCACTTGCAACCATTGCATATGCATCTTCTAAAAGATTTATCAAAGTCTATACTTTGATTGTTAGACATGGACTTATCTTCAACCTTTGTAGCATCAAGTCACTTATTAGATTCAAAATCTAACATTGCTTCTTCATAAAAGAAGACTTATTCCAATTTAGTAAAACTACATCATGATTTTGAGAAATCCATATCTCTCCTAATCATGTCGTATTCCACTAGACTTTCATTGGACTTGTGTAATTTCAACAATGATCATGAAACCATTTCCACGTTCCTCTTCAACGTTAATGTCACTTTGTGAATTCCGAGTTTTGTAGGTGTACTTTACTCCCACTAACTCTTCTAGAAATTAACTCCCTCTTCAAGGGGAAACCATTTCTAGCTACAACTATTTTGTATCCCAAAGAAACACAGGAGTAACAACTCCTACTTTCTTTTTGAGTAATCCACAATACGACATTTAAATTTAGGTGTCAACTTATTCGAAATAAGCTTTACAGCCCTAAACTTATTCAATGAAACAACTTGGGTCTCTTACCCAACCATATCTCATATGTTGATTCATGAATTGTTTTAGACGGAACAATATACACAGCTGCTTTAATGGCATATTTTCGAGAAAACAATGATCAACTTGACTTCATCATAGATTGAACTATATCTGTATAGAGTTCGATTACTCCCTTTTCGACACAACATCCTTTGTGGCGTACTTGGAGGAGTCAATTGTGAGACAGTCCCACAATCTCTAAGACGATTGTCAAAATCTTGACTCAAATGTTCACCACTTGGATCATATCTAAGTGACTTTACTATCTTGTCAAGATGCTTCATACTCCTTTTACAAGCTTTTGAACACTTCAAAAGTTCCAAACTCGTGTTTCATTAGATACTCTTATCTAGTGAAAAGTTCCATAAAAGTAATGAAGTATTAAAACCTCCTTTAGCAGTTGATTTATAATTCATATACATCCACATGTATAATGCTTAATAAATCGATTATTCTTTAACTACTTTTAGCAAAGAACCACTTTTGTCATCTTTTACAATAAACAACATTCGCATGATTCAAGATGATTCATAATCTCATGAATCCAAAAGTCCATTCTCATGGAGTTTCGTAATGCGACTTTGCTTATGTCTCCAAGACGACACTGCCAAAATAGGTTGAATCAAACTATTTGATTCGATCCTTACAGTATTTATGTTACAGATGGGCTCCACATATAAAGACAATTATGTAAATCTACATTTCATAATCATGTCTTTATAAAGTTTATAATTCACAATTATAAAATAAACAACATTTGTTTACTTAAGCCAACAAGTTCAATAGGCAACAAGAGTTCGTAACTCACATGCAAAAGTTCATAACCTTTAACCAAAGTTCATAACTTTTATGTAAAAAGGTTCATAACTTTTAACTTGAAGTTCACAACTTTCATGTAAAAGTTCAAAAACCTTCGAGTAACAACCTTTGCTTCTTTTGCCTATTCGCATTCTACCTTTCACCTTCATAAGGTTTCTATTCAAGTTGTGATTCTTCATATTCTACTAATATGAGATTCACAACGATATCTAATACCTTTTGATATAGAAACAAAAGTAGAATGGTTAATAAATACTTAAGGTAGCAGTCTCACTGCCTTTCATCTTCTTATAGTTCTCCAAACAAAGTTTGCTATTTCTATTCTAATGAACGATTCATTCTAGAAATGGCAACACCCTTCTTTTGGAGATCTCTCTATGCCGACAGCTTTGGTCTTTTAAAACATGTTTCACCCGACCCTTTCGGTCTTTATGCTTTTCGACCTTCCTTTTATCCTTTTCCTTTTGAACCATAAGCACACAATTCGAGGCGGGCTTATCCTTTATGGATAACTTAACATTCTTTTGCATCCTATGAAACTAATTCACAATTTTCCCCATGTCATTCAAATGATAGTTCATCACCAATGACTATCAAATAATGAATTCAAGATCACATCTTAATGCCTTTTGGAGGCCAATGAGAAAATGTTGCCTCAAACACTTATCTTTTCTTGCTCACTAACTGATGGAACATTTCCATTTGTGATGTATCATATACCTCAAGTAAAACTTCCACGTGCGGAAGAATTGGTGGCAAGTGTAAGATAATAAATTTTAAACAGAGTCCCTTCGATGCTTCAAGTAAGCATCTTTTATACTCGTATTACAATTGCTAGTGGTTCATTGGGCAAAAGGATTATTGAGAACATATAATTCCTTTTGATTTGAGAACAATTCTCAAAGTTCAATAACAATCGAGATCATGGTAATAGCAATCATAACTATAATAAAGCATGTAAAGATTTTTATTTAAATGCTCCCACTTAAATTATAAAACCCTTTAAAATATTCAAGTGGGTGAAGATCCAAAATCCATACTTAACCATAGCACTGCTTTGGCATGTCCCTATGATTAAATATAATTTCGGTAGGCAAAGACTCAAAATCATGCTTTAAACCATTTAAACATATTTTGGATGTGCACTTCTTTGCCAATTGCATCATTATGCAACTCTTCTAATTTATGAGATGCATGATATCATATATCATATTTAATTGTATGTTACTCATCTCATCTTTGCCTCGGGCTCAAACACCTTTTTGATTAACCCTTTTTTTAAACCAATTACAACACAATGAGAATCACCTTTTCTCATATTATCGCTTCGCTAAGGTCACAACATGCGTACCCGCCCTGGCGGTATACCATGATGCGAACATAGTGCTTGACTAGTGTTATACGTAATTGGGTGGCAAATATAAACTTATTAAGTTTATTTAGGGTTTATAAAATCCTGTGATTAAATTGTATCTCATACAATTCATGGCATTAATATTAAACATACATTTGTTAATACTAATTAGCATTGCATCCTATGTCATACATATGTTAAGCATGCAATCTAGCATGGCATCACATGGCATCTAAATGATACAAGGCATGCATTTGCACATATATATAAACATTTTAACATGCATCAATATTTATTAACATGGCATCTTATGGCATAAAATAAATATAACATGCATAAGACTCAAAACCGTGTTATGGTATGGTTTTATCTATATTGATTTTCATAGGCCAATATGAAAATCAACAGGTCATTTCCTAGGTGGTTGTAACCATCGCATGGTCACAGCAAAGCCGCACCCCTTGGATCCGTCTTCACGTCTTTGTTCCTTGGCACCATCTCATGGATTTACATATATTACAAAATTGCATCCTATACAATTTTCTAGTAAAATAAAATTTACAAACAATAAATTGCATCCTATACAATTTATCTAGAAAAATAAGGTTACATACATACAAACTACTCGCAGGCCGTATTTATAAAACCTTACATCCATAAAACCAAAAGAAACAAAACCATCCATGGGGTCCAAAAACCATACCAAAACACCATGCATAAAATCTTCAAGATTTAGGGTTCAAAACGCTAAAACACAATCTCATTGCATTTATAAATAATTGATTGGAAAATCGTAAATATGCAGAAACAATTTCCACACTTAAACGAAGAACACCAAACCCAAACTCCAGCGATCCAACTCGCTGCTGAGTTGGACGGGGGTACGGGGGCGGTAGCCCCTGTTGGTAAGCAAGCGCCGCAGGCAAAAAAAATTTTTCGCGCACTGCAGCATCCAATGCTGTGCGCAGCATCAAGGGAGCACGGTGTGCCATTCATGTTGGCACGGCGTGCCAATCAGGTTGGCACGGCGTGCCGATCCAGCACGCCGTCGTGCCCCCAAGCTGCTTCTCAGTTGCATTTGTCAAACAAACAGCACATCGCGCGAAAAACAAGCCATTCTGAAAATTCCCAGGTGGCACGCCGTGCCAAGGTTGGCACGCCGGCGTGCCACCATTCTGGTTCATTTTCTGGAAACAATTTCCAGTTGGCACGCCGTGCCATTCCAGCACGCCGGCGTGCCAACAAGCTGAACCCAGAATTTTCAGCCCCCAAATGATCCAAATCAAGTGTAAAACAAATCATTCATAATGATTAACTTCCAAATCAAATCAAAAATGTTATTCACAATAACATAGAACCCTAAATCAAGATCATACAACCCTAACTTGCAATTTTGATCTAATCAAAATAACAAATCCAATTCAACCAATGCACAAGTGGCTCTGATACCACTGTTGGGGAATCAATCGCACAAAAACAATATATACGCAGCGGAAATAAAAGGATTAATCCCCACCAAGGACCCATGTACATTGCATTGAATTGGAAGGAGGGTTAAAGAATTACCTTAATTCTTTGTAGGTTTTGAATCAATTAGGAACCAAAGTAGCTTCCCTCTACGGTTGATCCACACGGAGCAATTCATTCACCGCGTGCTAGCGCCGGGATTGAAGAACAATTCTTCGAACTAGAGAAAAGAGCAGAAAAATCAGATTTTTCCCTTTGGCTTGGGAGGAGAATTTCGGCTGGCTGCTTTTCTTGTGGTGGCTGGCCGAATTCAGTTAGTGTATTTTTTGGAGAGAGTGATTAGGTTTAGGTTTTTATTTCCTTAAATATAAAACCTAATTAGTTAATTATAATTATAACCTGATACACCTATTAGTTATAATTATATATTAACCCACACAATTTAATATTAATTCTCAATTAACATTAAATCAAATCAATTCTCCATAATACACATATGTATATATAATATTATAATTAATTATATCTTTATATAATTTAATTATAATATGTAGCATACTTTATGCAATATTAATCAAATTAATATTTATATATATACACACTTAAATATATATCACTATATATATTTATTCTCTTTCTCATCCATAAATTATTATCCAATAATAATTTATACCCGATAAGATGAACTTCATTTTGCTCTTTGTGTGTGACCCCATAGGTTCATATTAATTGGCAATAAGGAGATTACCATAATATCCTTATAGGTCATAAGCGGACTCTAGCAAGCCTTTATGACTACCCAATTAACATGATTGGAATGATCCAATACCTATTTATAGAATGTCATATTCCCTTTTGTCTCTTTGATATCATGATTAATCATAAGACATGGTACACTTGTCAATCTTATATAATTAATCATATGCTTTCTCGATCTCAAAGTAAACTGTCCAGACAAATCAATTGATACTATTATCAATTTATTTGAGCACGGCCATGCATTTAACAGTCTTACTTATCGAGGGGCCCAGTGATATCACTCTCTTGTTAGAGAGGGACAAAATCCCATATCTGTCACTCACATCCCAAGGCATGAGTCATATCGTACCCAATCACAGCCTTTATAACTACTCTGTTACGAGCAGCGTTTGACTGCGTCAAAGCACAACATGAGTTCATCCCGGAATCAATGGTGACCTCAGGTCAAAGGAATCAGCTAATGACACTACTATAATCAAGATCAGTTGTGACACATGACCATGAACTTGATCTCATAGTGGGTCTCCAGTAACATGTTCTCTAACATATTACCCGTGAGTATAATCTGTATCTGTATACACTATATTCATCTTATGAATATCCATTATCACTCACACTAGTCTTAGTTTGTTATTATTCCCATAATAACAATCGACTAGGGATATTTAGAATAACACGATTTATTCATGGATACTTATCATAAATGCTAACATACAAACATAAATGATAATATTAATCTACACTAGATTAATCTTAGAAGTCAAATTACATAATCCAATATTGGCCTTAGGGCACAATCTCCAACACTAAATTATCCAGATAGCCCTTCATCTTGAGCACGTGTGCACTCACAGATGTCCCGGCTCCCATCTTACAGCTGCGGAATGCCTTGTGGATCAGGTACCTTTCCTGATAAGCTTGCTCATAAAACATCTCGTTAAGAGTTGTCATTATAGCAAAGGCCTGATGATCCAGGAACTGCTTTTGCAATTCAGGAACCATACTAGCCAACTTCAGGCATGTCACATCCCGGTTATCTTGTACATGTGCCAAGTATTCCTCCAGCTGGGCAGCTGGTGGATTACTTTCCGTTGGCACAGCCGGTACAGGCTTTTCGAGCACATACTCTTTAGACTCTTGTCTTAGAACTTTCCTTAAGTTCATAGACCAGTCCCAAAAGTTAGGGCCAGAAAGCTTGTCCTATTCCAAGAAAGATCGCAGTGATAAAGTATCATTCGTAGCCATTGGTTTCTACACAGAAAAATTACGAGTGTTAATAAAGGACTTAACATGTTCTTCCCATATATATAATTAATAATGAATCGTTTTATTAATTAACTCGAGTTGTTGGGCTCATGGGCCGAGATCCATATTATATGAAGATATAGCCAGACGAGGGCCTGGAACAACTATATCCCAATTTTTAGGTAGGAACGCCGTCCAATCCCAACCTAGGGACTCTCGGTTTGATGGGTCTGTTGGCACTTACCCATCTGTGCTTAGGGCCAGGAACATCCTACTACCCACGCTAAGTCAAAACCTCTATCCAAGTGTTAGAGTAACCAATACTCCAACCCAATACAAAATGACGATACTCCAGTGCATCCAACGAGGGTTGGTCTACAGCTGGCCTATCCCCACTTCGAGTAGGTTATGAATGAGGGAAGCACTTTTAAGAGACTTAGTAATTACCTTATGGTTATTAGATTCAATTAATAACGGCTTAGATGCATAGGCGGGTGAAAATGGGTTTGTACATACATTCTCACACGTAAATAAATAAAGCATAATTAAATAAAATGAAATGCTATGGGCCAAAATTTACATCCTAATATAATTCTAGTAAACCTATACTAGAACGACATCAGGTGGGCTGCATCCTCATCCTTCTAGCACGCCAATCCAATCGGCTTCTTCTTCTTTACATAATTCCATAATAAACACATAAAATAAAATTACATAAAAAGAAAACGGCGCGTAGGCCGTATTTACCAAAAGAATATTACAACCCGAATAAATAAGGCCCAAAACATCCATTCATGCATTTAATCATACATACACGTATCCAATACATACAATTTATAAACATGTTAAATGCATGAATTAATCCCATTTCATATATGTCCATAGCCATTATTTTGAAATCGCCAAATTTTGGCCGATCATGGTTCTAAACCCGTGCGGGCTTTAGGCCTCCAACCCAGGCAAAATTGCTCCCAATCCAATTGGGAAACCATGAATTCCAAAATTAGCCGTCCGGGTAATCGTGCCAAGAAAACCCGAACCAATTTCAATTAACCGTATTTATTTCCAAAATAAATATTGCATGAACGAAAAATAAATTCATTCATAAAACATGCGCATAAAATTTCCAAAATTAAACACGCACAAGTTTAAAAACAATTAAAATTTTAAAACCCCACGCGCATAAAAATTACCAAAATTTAAACATGCATATTTTTTAAAATTTTAAATCCGGCCCGGCCCTAAAAATCCCGCCAAATCCAAAAACGGGCCCGGCCCGCCGCGCGGGGCAGCCGCGGCGCTGCTGCCCAGCAGCAGCCCAGCTGCTGCCGAGGCAGCAGCCAGCAGCAGCTGCTGCCTGTGGCGCCTAGCGCCGCAAGCAGCGGCTGCTGCCCCCGTTTCGACCCGAAACGGTCCGTGATTTTTCCGAAACAAAAATAGCAACATGAAATTAAATCACCAAGACATAAAATCATGCAACGGAAAAATAAATCTAGCATAAACCTATATGCAAAAAATAATTTTCCCATAAACAATTCACAAATAGAAAATTAAATAAAACATAAACCATATGCAAATAATTTTCCATAAGTAAAATTCAAGGGGCAAAATCACCAAACCCCAAACCAAAAATAAATCCCCGTCCACAAAATCGCCAATTTTAAAACACGGGATCCGCCAAGTTTAAAGATTTCCACGGATCAAAAGCCCGCTCTGATACCACTGTTGGGATTCGTCACGGGAAACCGACCGATAAAAGCGGAAATACGCGTCGATTTCCTCGAATCCGGCCCAGGAGCTTAAGATGTGGAAATCAAAAAACTTAAAGCATAAAAGGAGGGTTCCAAAAACTCACCACAAAGTCTCTCTAAGAGACGGATGCAGACTGCAGAAATCAAGTGTAGATTTCCTCCACCGATGCGTACACGAACGGCTCTCGGACCGAAACCCGTGCTAGCGACTCGGATAACAAGAAGAGAGGGAGAGAGGGGCGGCACACAAGAAGGAATATGGCTGTCCAAGTTTTCTTTCCAAAAGAAAAATCTATCTTTCCAAAAGATAGAACCAATATCCACCAAGTATGCACCCAATTCTTAGCAAAAGAATTAATCAAGCATAAAGTGGGCAATCTTCGTACTTTAAAAGAAAACCAATTTCTCTTAAAGCACAAGTGATGGACGGCCAAGCCTTCCTCAAAGTAGATGAGTTAAGACAAAATCATTCTTATTAAATCCTTAATAGAAGAATTAAGATGATGGTGAAAAGAGAAGTCAAAGTCCAACTTTGCTACCCCATTTTCAACCTAATGACTCACACCATGAGTCATCACCAACCCATCATCATCTTTTGTCCAAAGTTGACTCATCCCTTCACTTGCCAAGCTTCATTCGGCCAACACCAAAAATTGTCATCATTCTATTTCATTTAAGGAAGCAAAGTCCAACTTTGCTACCTCAAAATCAAAGAATGACTCACTCTTTTCCTATTGGTCCTAAGGAATGTGTCATCATCATTTTGTCCAACAAAATGACTCACCATCCTTGCCCATTCCACACCAAAATTTCGGCCAACACAATTCCTATTTAAGTGGGAATATTCATTTTACATCTTAAGCCCAATTTTAATTCCTTTGATTTAATTAAATCAAATGCAACTTTAATTTAACATGTATGCTTATATATGATACCATGTAACATATTACATACATTTAAATTTAAAATTCATTTGACCTATTAATTTAATCAATGGATTAAATTAGACACACATAAAATGACAAACATGTAAACCTATACATGTCATAATATTTCCACCTAGGAAATAACCCCATAAATTAATTCATTGAATTAATTATGAGTAGGCCAAAATAAATATTAATTATATAACTTTGATCAATCCAATTGATGCATATAATATAATTAATATATCTCTCTCTCTTCAAATGTGTATACTCCAAGTACACACTTAATCCGACTAGTTAAAGTCCAGACGTTCAATGTGTACGATCCAATGGGCCCGTCTTTATGTTGGCAGTGGGCCAAGGCCCACAGACTACAGGCGGGCTCTAGCAAGCCACTGTAGCCCCCAATTAAGACGGAGTAAGCAGTCCAACTGAAAACGTAACCCAGTAGTTTGAACTTGTAAATCCCATGTCACTGATATCGGTGTCCAACACTGAGGCATGGAAGTATCACCCTCCTTATGTCTGGACCTTGACTTGATACCGAATGAACTGATGCTCACAAACAAGATCCAATCTTGTTTGGGTGCGGCCGCACACTTATCAGTAACATTCTTCAAGAGGCCGATGATATCGTCTCAGTGAATCACTGAGTGACATTCCCTTCTGCATATCCATAGTGCTGCCATGCTCACTGACACACCCGAACGTACCCGTACTTGGCACCCTTTTACAGGCCCGTTGGGCGTACACCAAAGTGTGCCACCTCACATGCAGCACCATCATATGGTCCGGTCTAAGGACTTATACAAGCACTACACGAGAATCATTTGTGATACTATACCATGCAGATTCCCGTTAAGTGGATCAATCCAGTACCATGCCCATTTTGCATGTACCCATTAACCTAGTTGACATTCCATGTTCTATGACCGGTAAGACACCGCCATACAACCAGGCTAACGATAGTCTTTGGTTCCATTCATTCCCATGATTGGAACAGACTACGGATGACTTTATGGTCATATCGTTTTCACTATCCACAGTCTTACTGCCAAGTGCCTCACACTTGACAACATGGATATGGATATGTCCATTGGATACTCTATTTAACATATAGCACAAGACATATAATAAATAGATTAATGCCTTTATTTCCTTGACACAAATTGTATAATACATAAAGTTTACATTAATGTACAAATGTATTATACAAACACAAGGACCAATGCCTCGGGACTAGGGCATTTCCAACAATCTCCCACTTGCACTAGTACCTACTAGGCATGGGTCTAATCCCTATAGATCTAGTACAACCTTCGTGCATAGGCATAGCCAAGCATGTTGGTCAAAAGATCTGCGACATTGTCTTTGGTGTCCACTCTTTGTAATGAGATGTCACCCCCTCAGCGATTTCTCGTAATAGGTGAACCTCCCTGAGTTCGTGCTTCGTGTATATGTGTGACCGAGGCACATAGCTTGTGCAACAGCCCCGTGTTGTCACAGAAGATATCAACTGGTTACTGGATAGTTGACACTACCCCTAGTTGAACTTCATTATCCACACAGCTTCCCTAGCTGCTTCACACGTTGCAATGTACTCAGTTCCTGTGATAGAAACCGCGAGGGTCTATTACTTGGAGCCTCTCTAACAATAGCACCACCATTTAGCATGAACACATAGCTATACTGCGACTTATATTCATCCTAGTCGGTCTGGAAGCTTGCATCAGTGTACCTAGTAACTGACTGCTCTTCCTGACCCACATGGGCGACATTAGGTCTTGTACATAGCATGGAGTACATGATTGATCCCATGGCTGAAGCGCATATAGGACCAATTCATGTTCTCCCTATCTTGCCTTGTCTTAGGACAGTACTTCTTGCTAAGTTTCAGCTTATGACAGATTGGCAAGAAACCTTTCTTAGCCTGGTCCATGCTGAATCTTTTCAGAACGAAGTCTATGTACTTGGCCTGACTTAGGCCCAGAAGCCGATTGGATCTAACCCTGTAGATACTGATCCCTAGGATCGTCTCAGCTTCGCCTAAGTCCTTCATTGCGAAGCACTTACACAACCATTACAATTCCCTTGTAGTGTTGGTATGTCGCTTCCAATCAGAAGGATGCCATCCATATTTCATACCATGAAAGTTACTATGCTCCCACTAAACCTCTTATACACACCCTTAAAGGTATTGTCGGCCTATAGCTTATAGCACCACTTGCCACCTATTACCTTAGCACCTGGAGGTGAATCAACCAGGTTCCAAACCTGATTATCGTACATAGATTGCAAATCCACCACCATGGCAGACAGTGGGCTAGCTATAGCCTACTAGTAGGTTTTGAGCTCCTCTTCGTCCAAGACAAAAAGAGTGTAATCATTAGAAACAAAACCCGATGTTTTCCATGTTCCTGATGATCCCTACCAGACCTTTTAGGTCCTTGTGTGACCTGGGCTGGTGCTTCCCCTTTTGGAAGCTTCACCCTGGTCTCCGAGTTATCCTTTGTAGGAGTTTCTGAGCTTTGAACTTCCCTGAGTTCAATATCGCTCCCACTGTCTTTCTTGGAAGGAAACCCCTTTTCAAGAAGGACCCCCTTTTGCGCCATGAACACCTTGTTCTCAGCGGGGTCGTAGAAGTAATACCCTTTGGTTTCCCTAGGGTAGCTCACAAACAGGCATTAGTCGGTTTTGGGTTCTAGTTTTGCTCACCGTAAATTTCTTGACTTGTGCATAACAACCCCAAATCCGTAAGAAAGACACATTAGGCACCCTGCCCGTCCATATTCCAAATGGGGTCTTTTCCAAAGCCTTAGTCGGAGTATAATTGAAAATGAGAGCCATTGTCTCAAGAGCGTATCCTTTACAACTTATAGGGAGAGAGGCATGACTCATCGTTTGAGCGGACCATGTCCAACAGGGTCCTATTCCTCTGTTCGGACACCCCATTCCATTGTGGTGTTCCTGGAGGAGTGAGCTGTGGAACTATTCCATGCTCTCTCAAAATGAGTCAAACTATAGGCTTATATGCTCACCACCTCGGTCCAACCGAAAGGCTTGGATATTTCTGCCTAGTTCTGTACTTCGTTCCTTACTCCCTTGAACCTATCAAGGGTCTCAGACTTATATTTCATTACATAGGCATAGCCATTTCTGATGACATATTCTGTGAAGGATATGAAGTATAGATGTTCACCCTTAGTTGCTATGCTTGTCGGTCCATATACATCTCAATGCATTAGGTTCAATAAGCTAGCAACCCTTTTAGCCTCCTTGCTAAAAGGTTCTTTAGTCATTTTACCTTATAAACCAGACTCGCATATATCAAGTGACTCCATGTCAAATGATCCTAGGATTCAAGCGATGTGAAGCCTAGCTATGCGCTTCTTGTTTATGTGGCCTAAATGACAATGCCAAAGGTAAACCGGATTAAGTTCGTTAGGCTTAACCCTTTAAGTATGTATAGTATAGACATGATTAGTTTCATTTAGATCCATGATATAAAAGACATTATTTAATAGAGCTACTCCATAAAATAATTCTTTTCTAGATAAACCCTTTTTACTATTATCAATAGTAAATGTACATCCAGAAATATCCAAAACTGAAACAGAAATAATATTCCTGTACATAACAGGTACAAAATAACATTGTTTCAGCAGTAACAAAACTAATCTACTAGGCATCATAAGCTGGTCCCGCTGATCTCTATGGCAGCAACCCTTGCTCCATTTCTGACCTGCAAGTCCACTTGTCCCGATCCCAGTGATCTCTTGTTCTTAAGTCCCTGCACATTACAACAAATGTGAGAACCACATCTAGTGTCCAATACATAAGATGTTGAAACAGAGGTTAATGTCTATGACATATATACCTGATGAAGACACGCCCTGCGTCTTCCTTTTCTCTCCCAAAAGCTTGGGACACGATCTTTTCCAATGTCCAGCCTGCTTACAACCGAAGCAGACATCCTTGGAACGGGCCTTGGGCTGGGCTTTAGCCTTTTTAGCCTTGGCTTCCTTAGCCTTGGCCTTGGCCTTTGCCTTGCCTTTAGTGAAAAGAGGTTTCCCCTTGTTAACCTCAAGTACCGGCGGAGTCTTCTTGATCGACAGTTCAGCGAGCTCAAGCATCCAATGCAGCTCACTAACAGTATGGTCCATCCCTTGCTTGTAAAATTTTAGGATGAATTGATCATAAGAATCCGGTAAAGAAGCCAGGATCGTGCTAACCGCCAGCCCCCGTGAGATAGGCGTTCCGAGACGGGCTAAATTATCCAGATAGCCCTTCATCTTGAGCACGTGTGCACTCACAGATGTCCCGGCTCCCATCTTACAGCTGCGGAATGCCTTGTGGATCAGGTACCTTTCCTGATAAGCTTGCTCATAAAACATCTCGTTAAGAGTTGTCATTATAGCAAAGGCCTGATGATCCAGGAACTACTTTTGCAATTCAGGAACCATACTAGCCAACATCAGGCATGTCACATCCCGGTTATCTTGTACATGTGCCAAGTATTCCTCCAGCTGGGCAGCTGGTGGATTACTTCCCGTTGGCACAGCCGGTACAGGCTTTTCGAGCACATACTCTTTAGACTCTTGTCTTAGAACTTTCCTTAAGTTCATAGACCAGTCCCAAAAGTTAGGGCCAGAAAGCTTGTCCTATTCCAAGAAAGATCGCAGTGATAAAGTATCATTCGTAGCCATTGGTTTCTACACAGAAAAATTACGAGTGTTAATAAAGGACTTAACATGTTCTTCCCATATATATAATTAATAATGAATCGTGTTATTAATTAACTCGAGTTGTTGGGCTCATGGGCCGAGATCCATATTATATGAAGATATAGCCAGACGAGGGCCTGGAACAACTATATCCCAATTTTTAGGTAGGAACGCCGTCCAATCCCAACCTAGGGACTCTCGGTTTGATGGGTCTGTTGGCACTTACCCATCTGTGCTTAGGGCCAGGAACATCCTACTACCCACGCTAAGTCAAAACCTCCATCCAAGTGTTAGAGTAACCAATACTCCAACCCAATACAAAATGACGATACTCCAGTGCATCCAACGAGGGTTGGTCTACAGCTGGCCTATCCCCACTTCGAGTAGGTTATGAATGAGGGAAGCACTTTTAAGAGACTTAGTAATTACCTTATGGTTATTAGATTCAATTAATAACGGCTTAGATGCATAGGCGGGTGAAAATGGGTTTGTACATACATTCTCACACGTAAATAAATAAAGCATAATTAAATAAAATGAAATGCTATGGGCCAAAATTTACATCCTAATATAATTCTAGTAAACCTATACTAGAACGACATCAGGTGGGCTGCATCCTCATCCTTCTAGCACGCCAATCCAATCGGCTTCTTCTTCTTTACATAATTCCATAATAAACACATAAAATAAAATTACATAAAAAGAAAACGGCGCGTAGGCCGTATTTACCAAAAGAATATTACAACCCGAATAAATAAGGCCCAAAACATCCATTCATGCATTTAATCATACATACACGTATCCAATACATACAATTTATAAACATGTTAAATGCATGAATTAATCCCATTTCATATATGTCCATAGCCATTATTTTGAAATCGCCAAATTTTGGCCGATCATGGTTCTAAACCCGTGCGGGCTTTAGGCCTCCAACCCAGGCAAAATTGCTCCCAATCCAATTGGGAAACCATGAATTCCAAAATTAGCCGCCCGGGTAATCGTGCCAAGAAAACCCGAACCAATTTCAATTAACCGTATTTATTTCCAAAATAAATATCGCATGAACGAAAAATAAATTCATTCATAAAACATGCGCATAAAATTTCCAAAATTAAACACGCACAAGTTTAAAAACAATTAAAATTTTAAAACCCCACGCGCATAAAAATTACCAAAATTTAAACACGCATATTTTTTAAAATTTTAAATCCGGCCCGGCCCTAAAAATCCCGCCAAATCCAAAAACGGGCCCGGCCCGCCGCGCGGGGCAGCAGCCCCGCTGCCGCGCAGCGGCTGCTGCCCAGCAGCAGCTGCTGGCGCGCAGCAGCCCTGCTGCTGGCGTGCAGCAGCTGCTGCCCAGCAGCCCAGCTGCTGCCGAGGCAGCAGCCAGCAGCAGCTGCTGCCTGTGGCGCCTAGCGCCGCAGGCAGCGGCTGTTGCCCCCGTTTCGACCCGAAACGGTCCGTGATTTTTCCGAAACAAAAATAGCAACGTGAAATTAAATCACCAAGACATAAAATCATGCAACGGAAAAATAAATCTAGCATAAACCTATATGCAAAAAATAATTTTCCCATAAACAATTCACAAATAGAAAATTAAATAAAACATAAACCATATGCAAATAATTTTCCATAAGTAAAATTCAAGGGGCAAAATCACCAAACCCCAAACCAAAAATAAATCCCGTCCACAAAATCGCCAATTTTAAAACACGGGATCCGCCAAGTTTAAAGATTTCCACGGATCAAAAGCCCGCTCTGATACCACTGTTGGGATTCGTCACGGGAAACCGACCGATAAAAGCGGAAATACGTGTCGATTTCCTCGAATCCGGCCCTGGAGCTTAAGATGTGGAAATCAAAAAACTTAAAGCATAAAAGGAGGGTTTCAAAAACTCACCACAAAGTCTCTCTAAGAGACGGATGCAGACTGCAGAAATCAAGTGTAGATTTCCTCCACCGATGCGTACACGAACGGCTCTCGGACCGAAACCCGTGCTAGCGACTCGGATAACAAGAAGAGAGGGAGAGAGGGGCGGCACACAAGAAGGAATATGGCTGTCCAAGTTTTCTTTCCAAAAGAAAAATCTATCTTTCCAAAAGATAGAACCAATATCCACCAAGTATGCACCCAATTCTTAGCAAAAGAATTAATCAAGCATAAAGTGGGCAATCTTCGTACTTTAAAAGAAAACCAATTTCTCTTAAAGCACAAGTGATGGACGGCCAAGCCTTCCTCAAAGTAGATGAGTTAAGACAAAATCATTCTTATTAAATCCTTAATAGAAGAATTAAGATGATGGTGAAAAGAGAAGTCAAAGTCCAACTTTGCTACCCCATTTTCAACCTAATGACTCACACCATGAGTCATCACCAACCCATCATCATCTTTTGTCCAAAGTTGACTCATCCCTTCACTTGCCAAGCTTCATTCGGCCAACACCAAAAATTGTCATCATTCTATTTCATTTAAGGAAGCAAAGTCCAACTTTGCTACCTCAAAATCAAAGAATGACTCACTCTTTTCCTATTGGTCCTAAGGAATGTGTCATCATCATTTTGTCCAACAAAATGACTCACCATCCTTGCCCATTCCACACCAAAATTTCGGCCAACACAATTCCTATTTAAGTGGGAATATTCATTTTACATCTTAAGCCCAATTTTAATTCCTTTGATTTAATTAAATCAAATGCAACTTTAATTTAACATGTATGCTTATATATGATACCATGTAACATATTACATACATTTAAATTTAAAATTCATTTGACCTATTAATTTAATCAATGGATTAAATTAGACACACATAAAATGACAAACATGTAAACCTATACATGTCATAATATTTCCACCTAGGAAATAACCCCAAAAATTAATTCATTGAATTAATTATGAGTAGGCCAAAATAAATATTAATTATATAACTTTGATCAATCCAATTGATGCATATAATATAATTAATATGTCTCTCCCTCTTCAAATGTGTATACTCCAAGTACACACTTAATCCGACTAGTTAAAGTCCAGATGTTCAATGTGTACGATCCAATGGGCCCGTCTTTATGTTGGCAGTAGGCCAAGGCCCACAGACTACAGGCGGGCTCTAGCAAGCCACTGTAGCCCCCAATTAAGACGGAGTAAGCAGTCCAACTGAAAACGTAACCCAGTAGTTTGAACTTGTAAATCCCATGTCACTGATATCGGTGTCCAACACTGAGGCATGGAAGTATCACCCTCCTTGTGTCTGGACCTTGACTTGATACCGAATGAACTGATGCTCACAAACAAGATCCAATCTTGTTTGGGTGCGGCCGCACACTTATCAGTAACATTCTTCAAGAGGCCGATGATATCGTCTCAGTGAATCACTGAGTGACATTCCCTTCTGCATATCCATAGTGCTGCCATGCTCACTGACACACCCGAACGTACCCGTACTTGGCACCCTTTTACAGGCCCGTTGGGCGTACACCAAAGTGTGCCACCTCACATGCAGCACCATCATATGGTCCGGTCTAAGGACTTATACAAGCACTACACGAGAATCATTTGTGATACTATACCATGCAGATTCCCGTTAAGTGGATCAATCCAGTACCATGCCCATTTTGCATGTACCCATTAACCTAGTTGACATTCCATGTTCTATGACCGGTAAGACACCGCCATACAACCAGGCTAACGATAGTCTTTGGTTCCATTCATTCCTATGATTGGAACAGACTACGGATGACTTTATGGTCATATCGTTTTCACTATCCACAGTCTTACTGCCAAGTGCCTCACACTTGACAACATGGATATGGATATGTCCATTGGATACTCTATTTAACATATAGCACAAGACATATAATAAATAGATTAATGCCTTTATTTCCTTGACACAAATTGTATAATACATAAAGTTTACATTAATGTACAAATGTATTATACAAACACAAGGACCAATGCCTCGGGACTAGGGCATTTCCAACAATCTCCCACTTGCACTAGTACCTACTAGGCATGGGTCTAATCCCTATAGATCTAGTACAACCTTCGTGCATAGGCATAGCCAAGCATGTTGGTGAAAAGATCTGCGACATTGTCTTTGGTGTCCACTCTTTGTAATGAGATGTCACCCCCTCAGCGATTTCTGCAATAGGTGAACCTCCCTGAGTTCGTGCTTCGTGTATATGTGTGACCGAGGCACATAGCTTGTGCAACAGCCCCGTGTTGTCACAGAAGATATCAACTGGTTACTGGATAGTTGACACTACCCCTAGTTGAACTTCATTATCCACACAGCTTCCCTAGCTGCTTCACACGTTGCAATGTACTCAGTTCCTGTGATAGAAACCGCGAGGGTCTATTACTTGGAGCCTCTCTAACAATAGCACCACCATTTAGCATGAACACATACCTATACTGCGACTTATATTCATCCTGGTCGATCTGGAAGCTTGCATCAGTGTACCTAGTAACTGACTGCTCTTCCTGACCCACATGGGCGACATTAGGTCTTGTACATGGCATGGAGTACATGATTGATCCCATGGCTGAAGCGCATATAGGACCAATTCATGTTCTCCCTATCTTGCCTTGTCTAAGGACAGTACTTCTTGCTAAGTTTCAGCTTATGACCCATTGGCAAGAAACCTTTCTTAGCCTGGTCCATGCTGAATCTTTTCAGAACGAAGTCTATGTACTTGGCCTGACTTAGGCCCAGAAGCCGATTGGATCTAACCCTGTAGATACTGATCCCTAGGATCGTCTCAGCTTCGCCTAAGTCCTTCATTGCGAAGCACTTACACAACCATTACAATTCCCTTGTAGTGTTGGTATGTCGCTTCCAATCAGAAGGATGCCATCCATATTTCATACCATGAAAGTTACTATGCTCCCACTAAACCTCTTATACACACCCTTAAAGGTATTGTCGGCCTATAGCTTATAGCACCACTTGCCACCTATTACCTTAGCACCTGGAGGTGAATCAACCAGGTTCCAAACCTGATTATCGTACATAGATTGCAAATCCACCACCATGGCAGACAGTGGGCTAGCTATAGCCTACTAGTAGGTTTTGAGCTCCTCTTCGTCCAAGACAAAAAGAGTGTAATCATTAGAAACAAAACCCGATGTTTTCCATGTTCCTGATGATCCCTACCAGACCTTTTAGGTCCTTGTGTGACCTGGGCTGGTGCTTCCCCTTTTGGAAGCTTCACCCTGGTCTCCGAGTTATCCTTTGTAGGAGTTTCTGAGCTTTGAACTTCCCTGAGTTCAATATCGCTCCCACTGTCTTTCTTGGAAAGAAACCCCTTTTCAAGAAGGACCCCCTTTTGCGCCATGAACACCTTGTTCTCAGCGGGGTCGTAGAAGTAATACCCTTTGGTTTCCCTAGGGTAGCTCACAAACAGGCATTAGTCGGTTTTGGGTTCTAGTTTTGCTCACCGTAAATTTCTTGACTTGTGCATAACAACCCCAAATCCGTAAGAAAGACACATTAGGCACCCTGCCCGTCCATATTCCAAATGGGGTCTTTTCCAAAGCCTTAGTCGGAGTATAATTGAAAATGAGAGCCATTGTCTCAAGAGCGTATCCTTTACAACTTATAGGGAGAGAGGCATGACTCATCGTTTGAGCGGACCATGTCCAACAGGGTCCTATTCCTCTGTTCGGACACCCCATTCCATTGTGGTGTTCCTGGAGGAGTGAGCTGTGGAACTATTCCATGCTCTCTCAAAATGAGTCAAACTATAGGCTTATATGCTCACCACCTCGGTCCAACCGAAAGGCTTGGATATTTCTGCCTAGTTCTGTACTTCGTTCCTTACTCCCTTGAACCTATCAAGGGTCTCAGACTTATATTTCATTACATAGGCATAGCCATTTCTGATGAAATCATCTGTGAAGGATATGAAGTATAGATGTTCACCCTTAGTTGCTATGCTTGTCGGTCCATATACATCTCAATGCATTAGGTTCAATAAGCTAGCAACCCTTGTAGCCTCCTTGCTAAAAGGTTCTTTAGTCATTTTACCTTATAAACCAGACGCACATATATCAAGTGACTCCATGTCAAATGATCCTAGGATTCAAGCGATGTGAAGCCTAGCTATGCGCTTCTTGTTTATGTGGCCTAAATGACAATGCCAAAGGTAAACCGGATTAAGTTCGTTAGGCTTAACCCTTTAAGTATGTATAGTATAGACATGATTAGTTTCATTTAGATCCATGATATAAAAGACATTATTTAATAGAGCTACTCCATAAAATAATTCTTTTCTAGATAAACCCTTTTTACTATTATCAATAGTAAATGTACATCCAGAAATATCCAAAACTGAAACAGAAATAATATTCCTGTACATAATAGGTACAAAATAACATTGTTTCAGCAGTAACAAAACTAATCTACTAGGCATCATAAGCTGGTCCCGCTGATCTCTATGGCAGCAACCCTTGCTCCATTTCTGACCTGCAAGTCCACTTGTCCCGATCCCAGTGATCTCCTGTTCTTAAGTCCCTGCACATTACAACAAATGTGAGAACCACATCTAGTGTCCAATACATAAGATGTTGAAACAGAGGTTAATGTCTATGACATATATACCTGATGAAGACACGCCCTGCGTCTTCCTTTTCTCTCCCAAAAGCTTGGGACACGATCTTTTCCAATGTCCAGCCTGCTTACAACCGAAGCAGACATCCTTGGAACGGGCCTTGGGCTGGGCTTTAGCCTTTTTAGCCTTGGCTTCCTTAGCCTTGGCCTTGGCCTTTGCCTTGCCTTTAGTGAAAAGAGGTTTCCCCTTGTTAACCTCAAGTACCGGCGGAGTCTTCTTGATCGACAGTTCAGCGAGCTCAAGCATCCAATGCAGCTCACTAACAGTACGGTCCATCCCTTGCTTGTAAAATTTTAGGATGAATTGATCATAAGAATCCGGTAAAGAAGCCAGGATCGTGCTAACCGCCAGCCCCCGTGAGATAGGCGTTCCGAGACGGGCTAAATTATCCAGATATCCCTTCATCTTGAGCACGTGTGCACTCACAGATGTCCCAGCTCCCATCTTACAGCTGCGGAATGCCTTGTGGATCAGGTACCTTTCCTGATAAGCTTGCTCATAAAACATCTCGTTAAGAGTTGTCATTATAGCAAAGGCCTGATGATCCACGAACTGCTTTTGCAATTCAGGAACCATACTAGCCAACATCAGGCATGTCACATCCCGGTTATCTTGTACATGTGCCAAGTATTCCTCCAGCTGGGCAGCTGGTGGATTACTTCCCGTTGGCACAGCCGGTACAGGCTTTTCGAGCACATACTCTTTAGACTCTTGTCTTAGAACTTTCCTTAAGTTCATAGACCAGTCCCAAAAGTTAGGGCCAGAAAGCTTGTCCCATTCCAAGAAAGATCGCAGTGATAAAGTATCATTCGTAGCCATTGGTTTCTACACAGAAAAATTACGAGTGTTAATAAAGGACTTAACATGTTCTTCCCATATATATAATTAATAATGAATCGTGTTATTAATTAACTCGAGTTGTTGGGCTCATGGGCCGAGATCCATATTATATGAAGATATAGCCAGACGAGGGCCTGGAACAACTATATCCCAATTTTTAGGTAGGAACGCCGTCCAATCCCAACCTAGGGACTCTCGGTTTGATGGGTCTGTTGGCACTTACCCATCTGTGCTTAGGGCCAGGAACATCCTACTACCCACGCTAAGTCAAAACCTCCATCCAAGTGTTAGAGTAACCAATACTCCAACCCAATACAAAATGACGATACTCCAGTGCATCCAACGAGGGTTGGTCTACAGCTGGCCTATCCCCACTTCGAGTAGGTTATGAATGAGGGAAGCACTTTTAAGAGACTTAGTAATTACCTTATGGTTATTAGATTCAATTAATAACGGCTTAGATGCATAGGCGGGTGAAAATGGGTTTGTACATACATTCTCACACGTAAATAAATAAAGCATAATTAAATAAAATGAAATGCTATGGGCCAAAATTTACATCCTAATATAATTCTAGTAAACCTATACTAGAACGACATCAGGTGGGCTGCATCCTCATCCTTCTAGCATGCCAATCCAATCGGCTTCTTCTTCTTTACATAATTCCGTAATAAACACATAAAATAAAATTACATAAAAAGAAAACGGCGCATAGGCCGTATTTACCAAAAGAATATTACAACCCGAATAAATAAGGCCCAAAACATCGATTCATGCATTTAATCATACATACACGTATCCAATACATACAATTTATAAACATGTTAAATGCATGAATTAATCCCATTTCATATATGTCCATAGCCATTATTTTGAAATCGCCAAATTTTGGCCGATCATGGTTCTAAACCCGTGCGGGCTTTAGGCCTCCAACCCAGGCAAAATTGCTCCCAATCCAATTGGGAAACCATGAATTCCAAAATTAGCCGTCCGGGTAATCGTGCCAAGAAAACCCGAACCAATTTCAATTAACCGTATTTATTTCCAAAATAAATATCGCATGAACGAAAAATAAATTCATTCATAAAACATGCGCATAAAATTTCCAAAATTAAACACGCACAAGTTTAAAAACAATTAAAATTTTAAAACCCCACGCGCATAAAAATTACCAAAATTTAAACACGCATATTTTTTAAAATTTTAAATCCGGCCCGGCCCTAAAAATCCCGCCAAATCCAAAAACGGGCCCGGCCCGCCGCGTGGGGCAGCAGCCCCGCTGCCGCGCAGCGGCTGCTGCCCAGCAGCCCAGCAGCTGCTGCCTGTGGCGCCTAGCGCCGCAAGCAGCGGCTGCTGCCCCCGTTTCGACCCGAAACGGTCCGTGATTTTTCCGAAACAAAAATAGCAACATGAAATTAAATCACCAAGACATAAAATCATGCAACGGAAAAATAAATCTAGCATAAACCTATATGCAAAAAATAATTTTCCCATAAACAATTCACAAATAGAAAATTAAATAAAACATAAACCATATGCAAATAATTTTCCATAAGTAAAATTCAAGGGGCAAAATCACCAAACCCCAAACCAAAAATAAATCCCGTCCACAAAATCGCCAATTTTAAAACACGGGATCCGCCAAGTTTAAAGATTTCCACGGATCAAAAGCCCGCTCTGATACCACTGTTGGGATTCGTCACGGGAAACCGACCGATAAAAGCGGAAATACGCGTCGATTTCCTCGAATCCGGCCCAGGAGCTTAAGATGTGGAAATCAAAAAACTTAAAGCATAAAAGGAGGGTTTCAAAAACTCACCACAAAGTCTCTCTAAGAGACGGATGCAGACTGCAGAAATCAAGTGTAGATTTCCTCCACCGATGCGTACACGAACGGCTCTCGGACCGAAACCCGTGCTAGCGACTCGGATAACAAGAAGAGAGGGAGAGAGGGGCGGCACACAAGAATTAATCAAGCATAAAGTGGGCAATCTTCATACTTTAAAAGAAAACCAATTTCTCTTAAAGCACAAGTGATGGACGGCCAAGCCTTCCTCAAAGTAGATGAGTTAAGACAAAATCATTCTTATTAAATCCTTAATAGAAGAATTACGATGATGGTGAAAAGAGAAGTCAAAGTCCAACTTTGCTACCCCATTTTCAACCTAATGACTCACACCATGAGTCATCACCAACCCATCATCATCTTTTGTCCAAAGTTGACTCATCCCTTCACTTGCCAAGCTTCATTCGGCCAACACCAAAAATTGTCATCATTCTATTTCATTTAAGGAAGCAAAGTCCAACTTTGCTACCTCAAAATCAAAGAATGACTCACTCTTTTCCTATTGGTCCTAAGGAATCTGTCATCATCATTTTGTCCAACAAAATGACTCACCATCCTTGCCCATTCCACACCAAAATTTCGGCCAACACAATTCCTATTTAAGTGGGAATATTCATTTTACATCTTAAGCCCAATTTTAATTCCTTTGATTTAATTAAATCAAATGCAACTTTAATTTAACATGTATGCTTATATATGATACCATGTAACATATTACATACATTTAAATTTAAAATTCATTTGACCTATTAATTTAATCAATGGATTAAATTAGACACACATAAAATGACAAACATGTAAACCTATACATGTCATAATATTTCCACCTAGGAAATAACCCCATAAATTAATTCATTGAATTAATTATGAGTAGGCCAAAATAAATATTAATTATATAACTTTGATCAATCCAATTGATGCATATAATATAATTAATATATCTCTCTCTCTTCAAATGTGTATACTCCAAGTACACACTTAATCCGACTAGTTAAAGTCCAGACGTTCAATGTGTACGATCCAATGGGCCCGTCTTTATGTTGGCAGTGGGCCAAGGCCCACAGACTACAGGCGGGCTCTAGCAAGCCACTGTAGCCCCCAATTAAGATGGAGTAAGCAGTCCAACTGAAAACATAACCCAGTAGTTTGAACTTGTAAATCCCATGTCACTGATATCGGTGTCCAACACTGAGGCATGGAAGTATCACCCTCCTTGTGTCTGGACCTTGACTTGATACCGAATGAACTGATGCTCACAAACAAGATCCAATCTTGTTTGGGTGCGGCCGTACACTTATCAGTAACATTCTTCAAGAGGCCGATGATATCGTCTCAGTGAATCACTGAGTGACATTCCCTTCTGCATATCCATAGTGCTGCCATGCTCACTGACACACCCGAACGTACCCGTACTTGGCACCCTTTTACAGGCCCGTTGGGCGTACACCAAAGTGTGCCACCTCACATGCAGCACCATCATATGGTCCGGTCTAAGGACTTATACAAGCACTACACGAGAATCATTTGTGATACTATACCATGCAGATTCCCGTTAAGTGGATCAATCCAGTACCATGCCCATTTTGCATGTACCCATTAACCTAGTTGACATTCCATGTTCTATGACCGGTAAGACACCGCCATACAACCAGGCTAACGATTGTCTTTGGTTCCATTCATTCCCATGATTGGAACAGACTACGGATGACTTTATGGTCATATCGTTTTC
The DNA here is from genome assembly GCA_039660915.1 of Euphorbia tirucalli. Lineage (NCBI taxonomy): Eukaryota > Viridiplantae > Streptophyta > Magnoliopsida > Malpighiales > Euphorbiaceae > Euphorbia > Euphorbia tirucalli. The sequence goes on along the minus strand of CM077637.1, from coordinate 49,206,989 downwards.
ACTATCCACAGTCTTACTGCCAAGTGCCTCACACTTGACAACATGGATATGGATATGTCCATTGGATACTCTATTTAACATATAGCATAAGACATATAATAAATAGATTAATGCCTTTATTTCCTTGACACAAATTGTATAATACATAAAGTTTACATTAATGTACAAATGTATTATACAAACACAAGGACCAATGCCTCGGGACTAGGGCATTTCCAACATAAGCATGGTATAGAAACATGCCCAAAGTGGGATGAGCATCTGTCGGTCTCAATAAGGCAACTAGAATGGATAGAATCCAGATAGATCAAGGTCCCAATTAAGATAACCCTTATGGGTAAAGCGCCATAAATCATCTGAGCCAACACTAAGGCTAATCGAAGGTCACAAATTCTATCTCTGAACTTGGATAGGCACCAAGATCAACAGCAGAAACATCATGTCACATATATGCATACATTCAAAACATACATACATACATGCATACATGCATCAAGACCAACCCAAGTATAGGTACTCACTATCATCATCGAGCTGTTCCGAATCAAGGGCGCTCTAAAAGCAGAAATAGCTCGACACTGGGGCGTCCCCTGGCCTATAAAATGCAAATTAGAGCCACACGGCTCTAAATCTCAGGTATGAAGAATTTCTCAATTTTCAGAATTTCGTTCACACCAATATAATCCTGAGAAAGGTACTCTTTACCTTTTATAGGTATCCAGGGGCAAAACAATCAAGTCATATTTATTCTTGATCGAAGGGGCAAAAATTTTTGTTTCCAAAATTATCGATCAAGGAATAAATACGTACTCTCGACAGGACTTCAGAATCAGCGCCCCCTAGGTCGACTTCAAAAGACTTCAAAATCAGTACCCCTTAGGCTGACTTCAGAATCAGCGCCCTCTGGGCCGACTTGAAAAGACTTTAGAATCAGCGCCCCTTGGGCCGACTTTAGAACCAGGGCTCCCTGGGCCGAATTTAAAAGACTTCGAAATCAGCATCCCTCGGGCTGACTTCAGAACCAGCGCCCCCTGGGCCGACTTTAAAAGACTTCGAAATTAGCGTCCCTCTGGCAGACTTCAAAATCAGCGCCCCATGGGTCAACTTTAAAAGACTTCAAAAACACCACTCGTTGGGCCGACTTCAGAATCAATGCCCCCTGGGCCGACTTGAAAAGACTTTAAAATCAGTGCCCCTTGGGCTGACTTCAGAATTAGTGCCCCCTGGGATGACTTTAAAAGACTTCAAAAATCAGCATCCCTTTGGATCGACTTCAAAAATCATCATCCCTTTGGATCGACTTCAAAAATCAGCATCCCTTTGGATCGACTTCAAAAATCAGCATCCCTTTGGATCGACTTCAAAAATCAGCACCCTTTTGGGCCAACTTTAAGCCAAAGCTCCTAGAACCAACTTCAGAATCATTGTTCCACGAAGAGCTGAGGCACGTCCCCAGGAAGATGTTACACCTGATTTCTTCGACAAACCAAGACATCAGGTATGTTTTCTTTCTTTTTCTCACCATGCTCTCTATTGCAAGACTAAACTCGATCCTGGCACAGTAGCCCAACTATATCTACTTTGATCCCGCGAGGGGTAGCCTGTGAGCACGGGTTTCCCCGACCTCAGTGATGAAAATCCTATGTTACCTGTTAGACTAATGAACGTGAGTCGAACTTGAGAATGAGTGGGATGTTTCCTGGAATGTCTCAAATGCTCTAAAATCCTTGAACACACGTCCCAATCCGAAACCCCGAGAAAGGTCCTTCGAGTGATTAGAGGGCTTAGAGGTGAGTATAGCATTTGGGAGAATCCGTCACGGCTCTGATTAGAGTCGTATGGCTATAGTTTCATCACTATAGCCTCGCGGATGTAATTTCAGAGTTGCACGGCTGTAACCCTACAGCCACAAGGCTCTATCGAGCAGTCAGATTACTTGCTAAATAGCCAGCCAGTCTTTGACAGCAACGGGGATTCCTTAATAAAGGGGATTTATCTGTGATTGCCTAGGTTGAGAAAGGAGGGAACAAAAAATAGAAACGGGAGGCATAACACAAGACATAACAGGGAAAAAGAGAGAACACAAGAAAGGATTCAAAGAGAGAACTCAAAGAGAAAACCATTAAAACCAAAAAGAGAGAAACCAAAGGAAAACTCCAAACAAAGAGAGAAAACACACTAGAAACACCTAGGGTAAGAGTTACTGATTGTATCACATTCGTCCAGGTCTATTCTCGGGTTTTGTTTGAATTGATTTGGGACTCGTATTCAATTATTTCAAAGTGTTCATGGGATTCTAAGCGGATTTCGACTTCCCAATCCACTTTCGGTCGTCAAACACATTGAAACATCAACCAGGTAAACTCTAAGAGGCCTTAAACTCGTAATTAGTTGTTTTGTGCTGTGTTTTTCTATGTTTCATTAAATTTCTAGAAACTGCCTTTTTTATTACAGCCGTGCGGCTCTAACTAGAGCCAAGTTGCTGTAATCCCTTAGAACAGAGCCGAGCAGCTGTAACACTATAGCCGAGTGGTTGTAACACTTTAGCCGCACGGCTGTGTTCTTCTAGGCAAAAACTTGAAAAGCCCTAAATCGACCGAAAGTAGTCAGTTTTCCATTTTGATCATTCTGTTATGAATTATTTCGGTCACTCACATCCATTACATTCATAATTTTGGTTTTCGGTTTTCCTAGAATGTTTTTGTGAGATTTTTGGTTTCTTTGATTTTGATTTTTGAAATCTGGGGTTGTTTAATCTAAATCGGATCCACTGTCTAGCTTTAGTGAACCCCCAGGTTCTTCAAAGTCTTTAGAAATCATTAAAAACAATTGAAACAGTGATTTTCAAAGTGAAGAAAACCAATTTCGGGTCCTGGATACTACAGAGGCACGGCTGTAGTGCTCTAGCCGTATCGATGTAGTTCTATAGCCGCACAGCTATAACTAGAGCTGCATGGTTGTAGTTCCCATAAAGAGGCAGTATCACGAGATGACTCCCACGGACGTCGTCGTGTGATGCTATCTTCAGAATCAAACTGTTTTTGGCGTGTTTACTATTTTAAACTTTAGATGGATGTTTGGAATTAGGAACCCCCACGAACGGAACCCCAAGTTTCAGGATATCCGACTCACCAAAATAAAGAAATTTGTATGTAATTGAGCCAAACGGGTTTTCTAAAATGTTTTCAAGCACAAAAACTACAGGGCATTTCTAAAATAGTTTTCCAGGTCTAATCGAGTAAGTCGCTCGGACTTCTTGGTTACCCCTTAGATGCATGCTCCCGCTTCCTGAAAATCCCCATTCTGTCCTGTTATGAGTCCTATTTGTGTTTGTAGTATAATTGTGCTAACCCTTTGTTTTGCAGCTTTTATTTTTCTTTTTTATCATTTTGGATGTATTTTATAGATCAACTCGTGTATCCTAAGTGATTGTAATTTTTTAGATACTCGTGTATTCTAGGTTATTTTATTAGTGAGGATGAGAGTTTTTTCTCTTTTTGGGTTGTAATAAGCAGCCTCTATTTCTTTTTGGTTTGTTTTTGATGTATGGTTTATTTTTCTGCACTTTAATTTTATGTTATTTATTTATGTCATTTGAATGAGTATGGGCTAACAACAAAAGATAAAATGGGTGGAGAATTCAATGAGTAAATTATTGTCATATGCACTTATAAATGAAAGCAAGCTTAAGGTTGAATAGGTAAGTTGTCCGAACCCTGAATCTCTGGATTAGGTACAGCAGTCTATGCTCGGTAGGGAACAATACCGGAATTTCCTGGATGAGCTAATTCAGGTGGCGACTTTGTCACTGATCTTGAAATTTAGGTTTCGAGGTCTTTAAGTAATAAAACGAGATTTTCTAAAATCCAAAACTAATTTTCCCAAAACTCACCTTCAAAGAAAAAGCTTTCTACAAAAGGATTTCCAAACAAATTAATGGTTTTCTTAAGCAAGATACAAACCCGTTTTCAAAACATCAAACAAATGAAGTTCTTTCTTTTTTCCCCGGTTCACTTCATCGCGTTCCGCTTTTCTCGAAAAGGTCATCCGCTCACAGCGGTCTTACCCGAGTTGTTTCCAGGGACTTACCTCGGTTTCTGTGCAAGGTAGCGATCTTGCCCGATTTGAATTGGTTCAGGGACATGTTTCGATGTTTGTGTGAAACAACGGTCTTGCCCGAGTTGTTTCTAAGGACTTACCTTAGTTTTCATATGAGGTAGCGGTCTTGCCCGATTTGAATTGGTTCAAGGACTTGTTTCGATGTCTGTGCGAAACAATGGTCTTGCCCAAGTTGTTTCCAGGGACTTACTTCGGTTTCTGTGCAAGGTAGTAGTCTTGCCCGAGTTGTTTCTCCGTGGTACTTGTGTTGCGAATGGCATAGTGTTGACTTCAGAGACTTGTTTCGATTTCTGTGTGAAACAGCAGTTTTGCTCGAGTTGTTTCCAAGGACTTACCTCGGTTTCTATGTGAGGTAGCGGTCTTTCCCGAGTTGTTTCCAGGGACCTGCCTCGGTTTCTATACGAGGTATTGGTCTTGCCCGATTTGAATTGGTTCAGGGACTTGTTTCAATATCTGTACGGAACAGCGATCTTGCCCGAGTTGTTTCTAGGGACTTGCCTTGGTTTTTGTATGAGGTAGTGATCTTGCCCGATTTGAATTTCCCTGTGAGATTGGTGTCACAAAGAAAGGGTATTTTGGTAATTTGGTGCCTTGTGGTGTTTATGTCACGAAGGAAAGGATATTTTGGTAATTTGGTTAAAATGTGTTTCTGAAGTTGAGTGATCTTGATTCTGTTCTTCTGGAAGCCATGCTTCTGAAGTTGTGTCAGCTATTCTTCTTGATCGATAATTTTGAAAACAAAAATTTTTATCCCTTCGATCAAGAATAAATACAGACCGATTGTTTTGCCCCTGGATACTTGCAAAAAGTAAGAAGTACCCTTCTCGGGATTATATCGGCGTAAATGGAAATTCTGAAAATTGAGAAAATTTTCATACCTGAGATTTAGAGCCGCTCGGCTCTAATTTGCATGCTATAGCCGAGGGGATGTCCCAATGTCAGGCTATTCCTACTTTTAGAGAGCTCACGACTTAGGACAACCCAATGATGACAGTAAATACCTGTACTTGAGTTAGCATTAATGCATGTATGCATGTGTGTATGTATGTTTCTACTATTGGTCTTGGTGTAGTCCGTATTTGGCATTCAGTGTCACAAGTCCACTCATCTGAGGTCAGAGGTGGATAAGCTACAGAGGTGGGTCATAGATCTAGAGCTCATGAACCAGATTTCGCGGATGCGCGTGGACACATTGGAGGAGTAGCTCGCTTATTATGAGGACACTGGGGATGAGAATCAGGTGGATGATTAGGGTGAAGGGGATAGTCTTAGGCTCCGTTCCCTTTGTTTCTATCAATATGAAACCCGACTGTGGGCTTATCTTTCTGGACTTTAACACATTTTGCCCCTCTGTGGGATTATTCTGATACCCTACTTTTATTACCTGTGTGTGGGCCCATTTTTGCACATTTTTTTTTGGTACGTTGGCCGTGAGCGCGGGGTGCTAACCTTGAAATGCCTCAAGTTGTAGGGAGTTAGGATTGCCTGAACCTACTGCTGCGTGGCTTTTGCTTTATTTTGTGTCCTTACTTTTGCATAGACCACCCTTTCAGGTTTTTGACCTATCGAACTGTCTTAATTTTTGCCTGAACCGCCTTTTTGGGGTTTTCGACTTAGTAGACTTTTATTTATATCTTAATTTTTGCATACATCACCTTTTTAGGTTTTCAATCTATTGTATTTTTTTTTCAAGATGCAAGCAAACAAAAAATGTACACAGCCATATATGCATAATACGAGCTCAACTCTAAGCAAACTCGGGACATTTAAATGAACAAAGCAAAGCATTCATTCATTCATTCATTAATAATGTTTTAGCACAATGCACATCAAAGATGAAATGAAGTTAAGGACAGAATCAGTAATGGTATCTATCTCGACCGAATCCACGACTGCCACCAACCGGTCTTTGTAGATTTTCCCACTGATGGTGCTCATCTCACTGTCCTAACTTTTGCATGGACTACATTTTCAGTTTTCGATCCATTGGACTGTCCTAACTTTTTCATGGATCTCTTTTCTTGATTTTTGACCCATCGGACTTTTTTTTTTACATGTAGTATTGCCTGAGCTTGTCTTGATTGATAGCGTTGACCAATTCATTTCCATCCATATCCATGATCCTCACAACGCCTTTTGAAAGCACCTTCTTGACTACATACGGACCTTCCCAATTCGGCTTGAACTTTCCCCGTATGTCTGTATTGGTTTGTTTCATCTGCTTAAGTACCAAAAACTCTGCTATTTTAAGCCCTGGCCATTTGCTGCTGATACATCTATATGTGATCTAATGCCCAAAGATGCTTCTCATCGATCAATGCTAACTGTTCATATCTCAACATAACCAACTCTGATTTTGGCAACTGTGCTTCCATGACAACCCTTAGCGACTTAATCTCTGTTTTCACTAGGAGAACGGCTTCCATCCTGTAGACCTATTGGTGTGCCCTAGTTCTTAGGGCATTGGATTCTTTTATTTTGTATTATACATTAAGACTCATTGTATGAATACATTATTTGTGTCACATTAATAAAGGTAATTAATCTATTTCATTTATATCTTATGCTATAATATGAGTAGAGTAACCATTGATTGATAATAATAAAACCTATCCTAGGTCTGTTCTAATCGTGGGAACGAATAGAACCACAGACTTATATATTTAATGATTGTATGGTAGTTCTTAACTAGCCATAGTACTTGTAAAGTCAGCCATGAATATAGGTACATGTCATTGACATGGGACTGGATCAATCCGCACAAGAAAGCCACATGGTTGTCGTGTCATAGGTCTTTCTTGAGTAGGTCTCTTTTGTCCTCAGACCAGATTTCATTATAGTATCAATATGGAATCTGGTTCACTTTGACATAGGCCTAACAGGTCTGTAAAAGGATGCTAAATATGGGTATGATTGGGTGTATAGGCGAACATATTGATATTGATGATGAAGTGATGGAAATGCCACTCGGGTAACACCGAGATGATATCATTGGCCACTTGTTTATTCATATCGATATGGTTAGGCAAAGGACACTATGAGATTACTACAGGGTGAGTGTCTTCTAAAGACTGCTATATCTCTGTCTTAATTGGGGGTTGTAATGGTTTGCTAGAACCCACTTACAGTCTATGGGCCTTGGGCCTACTGCCAACATAAAGACAGACCAAGAGGATCATGCATATAGATCAACTGAGCTGGAACTTGTAGAAATTGTGCATGTAATGTACATTGGAAGGAATGCGTTAATTAATTAGTTGACATTCGATGTCAAGGTAATTAATTAACATTGGGTTGATTTAATTTAATTAATAAGTTTACATAATGTAATTAATTAATTTATTAATTAATTGAATTACATAAAGTAAACAATTTTTGGGATTCGTCATTGGAAAAATAACGTGGCACAGTGGAAAATACACCTTTTAAAATTTCCTAGAATCCACCAATCGTGTCTAATTACCATTCATTGAAATAAAAACAATTTGAATCAAGAGATTGAACTCATCAGATTATATCTCTTCTAGAGACTGCTGCAGAATCGTTTCTTAAAATTGATCTCCACAGTCCGGTGCACGATCAACTATCGAACGGGAACCGATGCTAGTCGAAGAACGGAAGAAATTGCACCAAAGAATTCGGCTATTGGGGATGATATTGTTGCTGGTCGAATTTTCTTTGTGTCTAGGGTTAAGAGAGTATTTTTTCCATAAATGTGCCTTTTATAGTCCTTATGCAATATGGACTCCAATTAGGTTAAATAAACCCAAGCCCATTAGGATTTTAATTATATATTTAAATCCTTATTCCATAAGATTTATGATACATAATTTAATTCCATATGGCTTGATTTAATTACCCCCAATTAAAATAAAATCACACTTAAGAAAATAATTTAATTAATTGTTTACTTTATGTAATTCAATTAATTGATAAATTAATTAATTATATTATGTAAACTTATTAATTAAATTAAACCAACTCAATGTTAATTAATTACCTCGACACCGAATGTCAACTAATTAATTAACTCATTCCTTCCAATGTACATCACATGCACAATTTCTATAAGTTTCGGCTCAGTTGATCTATGTGCACGATCCTATGGGTCTGTCTTTATATTGGCAGTAGGCCTACGGCCCACAAACTGTAAGTGGGTTCTAGCAAACCATTACAGCCCCCAATTAAGACAGAGATGTAGCAGTCTTTAGAAGACACTCACCCGGTAGTAATCTCATAGTGTCCTTTGCCTAACGATATCGATATGAATAAACAAGAGGCATGGTGTCAGTCGTCCTGTTCTGTTGTTTATTATATTTCTTGATCTTAAGTTGACTGATTAATCAAATAAGCAACCAACTTATTTGGGTATGGCCATACACTTATCAGTCCCACTCATCAAGTGGCCAGTGATATGATCTCGGTGTTACCCGAGTGGCAATTGCATCACTTCATCATCAATATCAATATGTTCACCTATCCACCCAATCATACCCATATTTAGCATCCTTTTACAGACCTGTTAGGTGTATTTCAAAGTGAACCGGATTCCATATTGATACTATAATGAAAGTTGGTTTGAGGACAAAAGAGACCTACTCAAGAAAGACCTATGACGCGACAACCATGTGGCTTTCTTGTACGGATCGATCCAGTCCTATGTCAACGACATGTACCTATATTCATGACTGACTATACAAGTACAATGGCTAGTTAAGAACTACCATACAGTCATTGAATATACAAGTCTGTGGTTCTATTCGTTCCCACGATTAGAACAGACGTGGGATGGGTTTTATGATTATCAATCAATGGATACTCTACTTAATGTGACACAAATAATGTATTCATATATGACTCTTAATGTATAATACAAAATACAAGAATCCAATGCCCTAAGAACTAGGGCACACCAACAACAATTAATTAAATAATTTTCCTAAGTAGAAAAATTAAATACATGTATTGTATTTACTTAAGTATGATTTAATTTTATTTAGGGGTAATTAAATTTAGCCAAATGGAATTAAATTACATAGTATATACTTTTTAATTAAAGTTTATTTATGTAATTATAATTCTAGTGGGCTTGGATTTAATTAACCTAATTAAAACCCAATTAGACAAGGTGTCTATATAAGGGCACACTTAAGGAAGAAATTCCTAATTCAACCCTAATTAATTTCTGGAAATTTCAGTCACCAATAGCAGCCCTAAAATAGCCAAAAATCAAGCATTAATCCTCCATTCCTTCACATCTTCGGCTAGCATCGGTTCCCGCTCAATAATTGGTCGTGCACCGGACTTTGGAGATTGCAGTTTCAAGAAACGATTCTGTAGCAGTCTCTAGAAGAGACGAATCCGGTGAGTTAATCTCTGTTAATTCAAATTGGTTTTATTCTAATCAATGGTAATCGGACACGATAGGTGGATTCTAGGAAATTTTAAACTATGTATTTTTCACTGCTCCATGTTATTTTTCCAATGACGGATCCCAACAATGGTATCAGAGCCTAGTTTTTGTCCATTAGATTGATTAGAATTGGTTCTTGAAAGCGTTCTTGAAGAAAAAATGGGTTTCAAGTTTGTGTTTTTAGGGTTCTTATTCAATTGGTTTTGGTTTTTGACGAACCCTAGAATTTTTGGATTGGGGTTTTTGATTATTTTTCCCCAATTGGTTTCCATCTAAATTTGTTGTTTTGTTTATTTTATTTGATGGCTTTTTTATGATTTTATTTTATAAAAAATTATTATGTTTGGGAAAGGGAATCGCAAATTGCGATTCCCTTCCCCTGGAGCAGCAACTGTTGCTGCAGCCTACTGCCGCGGTAGCTTACCGCGCGCTGTGTTCGGGTCCAGTTTTGGATTTTGCAGGTATTTTTTATCCCGGACCCGTAATGCAAATTAAATTAAAATGTTTTATTTTGGATTAATTTGTATTTAAATTGTTTATTTTGTTGGCATGCATATTTAATTTAATTGTTTGCATATTAAATTGAATATGGACTTTGTGAAATTGGCCCAATAAATCATGACATCGGTTAAAATTGGGAGGGCTAAATTTTAAATTTGTGACAATCCAAATTCAACTGGGAGCAAAATTGTTAATTTTGCATTTATGGATGTTATCTGTTGGGCCTTTATGGGCCTTAGCCACATTTGTTAAAATTGGCGATTTCATCCTAAGTAACTTGGCTTAACATTTATATTTATAATTTGGAATGCCATGATCATGCATCATATTGGTATGTATGTGCACGACAGGTACTTTGTTTGAAATGTGATGTTGAGTTCCATGGGCCCTAAATTATTATCGGTTGTAATTTGATTTGGGGAAATATGGCTTGCGTGCCATTTCTTTTATTTTGATGTAATTTTAGAATAGATTTTATTTAAAAATAAAATTGTTGTAATTGCATCAAGTATGGAGGAAGGCTCAGATGGAGCAAGCCCATGGTGGGAGCCCAAGAAGGATTGCAGTCGGGCCCATGAAGAATTAGATAGGATATCTAGTTTTTCATTAGGTTATAATTAAAGGCCCATAGGATGTCATTTATTTTAAATTAAGTAAGCTACTGCATTTGTCATAGAATATGGATGTATGATCACCAGATTATAACCCGCGATTATGCATGCTAAGCCGTATCACTTAATTTAATCTGGAAATCAAAATATTGAGTCTTTTAAAAGTGCTTCCCACATTCACACCTCTTCCTCCCATTGATGCTGTAATGTGCGCCATGCCCTAGCTGGGTACATTGTAGCATTCGATGGGCCATCGAGGGTTAGGATACTTGGTATGGTTAACATGTGAATGGTGGTTTGACTCAACATGGGTAGCATTAGCTCAGAGCGGGCCCTAAGTACAGATGGGTAAAGTGTTAATAAGCCCATCAAACCAAGAGTCCTTCGTGGAAGGATTGGATAGGTTGTCCTACCAAACGAATTAATGGTTGGTTAGTGAACCCTAGTTCGGCCAATCATTGTGGTGTTATGGATCTTAGTCAAGTCAGCCAATTAACATCACCAACGAACAAATTAAAATCGAATTATTAATTTGAATTGGCTTAAAAGTCCTTTATTTCTAATTCAAGCAATGATTTCTTCCATGTAAATAATCCCATTTCACATTAGCAATTTAAAATGTCTGCAACAAACAATAACTACTCTCACTTAGGTCACTCCTAGAGAAGGAGAAGCTTTCGGGGACTAACTTCCTGGACTGGGCTAGGAACTTGCAAATAGTTCTTAGACAAGAGTATAAGGAGTATGTACTGAATGCTCCTTTACCAGCTGGCCCTCCCACAGGTCGAGGCATCACCACGGCGATGGTGGAGCAGTACGACCGGCACATGAGGGATGACCGAGAAGTCTCGTGCCTCATGCTGGGTACCATGGCTTCTGATCTTCAGAAGTAATTCATGTACGAGCATGCTTATGAGATGATGGATCAACTTAAAAAGATGTTCCAAGATCAGGCTCGTCAGGAATGTTACCTGACAACTAAGGCACTTTGCACAACTGCAATGGTAGCCAGGACTTCTGTTAGCACTCATGTGCTAAAGTTGAAGGGGTATATTGATACACTTGCCCACCTCAGCTCACTAGTTCAGCAGGACTAGGCATGAGAAGGGACACTGGAAGAGCTCATGTCCAAAGCTAAGGGGGCAACTGAAGGGAAAAACTACTGCTTCAGGTATTTATGTTGTTGAGATTAATCTGGCTATTTCTACATCTTGGGTCTTAGACACTGGATGTGGATCTCACATCCATTCAAATGTGCAGGGTCTAAGAAATAGCAGATTACTAGGATCTGGAGAAGTAGATCTTCGAGCTAGAAATGGTGCTCGGGTTGAGGCCATGGAGATCGGAGATTATTTCTTAGAGATGCCTAGTGGACGAGTTTTGGAACTAAGAAACTATTAATTTGTACCTACAATGCGCAAGAATATTATTTATGTTTCTTTGTTGGACATTTCTGGTTTTCTATTTAATATTGGACATGGTAGAATTTCTATGCAATGTGGCAATATTATTTATGGAATAGCATTTCTTGAAAATGGCTTATATATCCTTGATCTAAAACGTGAAATTTCAATCTATAACATAAATACTAAAAGGATTAAATAGAATGAAATTAATCCTACATACATCTTGCACTGTTGACTTGGCCACATAAACAAGAAGCGCATAGCTAGGCTTCACTCTAGTGGAGTGCTAGGGTCATTTGACATCCAGTCTTATGACATATGCGAATCTTGTTTGAGAGGCAAGATGACAAAGGTGCCTTTTAGCAAGACTGCTGAAAGAGCCTCAAAGCTATTGGAGCTGATACATTCCGATGTATGCGACCCAATGAGCACTAGTGCTAGATCTGGTTTTTTGTACTTCGTCACCTTCACGGATGACTTCAGCAGATACGGTTACATGTATCTGATGAAGCATAAGTTTGAGACTCTCCAAAGGTTTAAGGACTTTATGAATGAAGTAGAAAACCAACTTGGCAAGAAAATAAAAGCACTTCGGTCTGACCGAGGGGGTGAATATTTGAGCCAAGAGTTTGACTCATTTTTTAGAGAGTGTGGGATTGTATCCCACTCACTCCTCCTGGAACACCCCAGTGGAATGGAGTGTCAGAAAGGAGGAATAGGACCTTGCTAGACATGGTCTGCTTGATGATGAGTCATGCTACACTCCCTGTCTCCTTTTGGGGATATGTTATAGAGACAGCTACTTACATTCTTAATAATACACCAAGCAAGACATTTGAGGGAACACCATATGAACTATGGAAGGGCCAAAAGCCCAATGTTTCCTTCTTGAAGATTTGGGGCTGTGATGCACATGTTAAGAAATTGACAAGTGGCAAACTCGAGTCCAAATCTGTCAAGTGCCAGTTTGTGGGTTACCCTAAGGAAACTAAGGGTTATTACTTCTACGATCTGGCAGAAAACAAAGTTTTCATAGCCAAAAATGCAGTCTTCTTGGAGAAGGAATTCCTTTCCAAAAGAGACAGTAGGAGTAATGTTGAACTTTCAGAAGTTCAAGACTCACAAACTCCTACAGCTACTGCTGAGGATGCTTCAGAAACCGATTGAGGAACCAGAACTGGTTGCACAGGACCTTAGAAGGTCTGGTAGGACACGTCATTAGCTAGAGAGGTACGGCTTTCTCATGACTGATGATGGGGACCTTATGGTCATTGACCAAGAGGAGCCTAAGACCTATCAGGAGGCTATTGAAAGCCCACACTCAAATCAATGGCACAAAGCCATGGAGACTGAGATGTAATCTATGCACGATAACCAAGTATGGAACTTGGTGGATGCACCTCCGGGTGCTAAGATGATAGGTTGCAAGTGGTGTTTCAACTTAAAAGCTGACAACACCTTCAAGGGGCGATTGGTGGCGAAAGGATTCAGGCAAGTTCAAGGAATTAACTATGATGAAACCTTTTCACCAGTTGATATGCTCAAATCCATTAGGATACTACTAGCCATAGCTGCATGGTATGATTGTGAGATATGGCAGATGGATGTTAAGACCGCATTCCTTAATGGAAAGCTACTTGAGGATGTGTACATGGCACAACCTGGGGGTTTTATCGATCCAAAGTATCTAAACTGGGTATGCAAGCTTCAAAGATCCATTTATGGATTGAAGCAAGCATCGAGGTTATGGAATCATAGATTCAATGTGACCATTACGGAATATGGCTTCACGCAAAATTCTGATGAGCCCTGTGTGTATAAGATGGTTAGTGGGAGCGTTTCCACCTTCCTAGTGTTGTATGTTGACGACATCCTTATCATTGGAGGTGACGTACCAACACTGCAAGGGGTTAAGTAGTGGTTGAGTAGGTGCTTCGCAATGAAGGACTTAGGCGAAGCTAAGATGATCTGAGGGATTAGGATCTATAGAGATAGATCCAATCGACTTCTAGGCCTAAGTTAAGCCACGTACATTGACAAGGTTCTGAAAAGATTCAGCATATACAAGGCAAAGAAAGGATTCTTGCCTATGCGCCATGGGTTGAAGCTGAGTAAGAAAGATGGTCCTAAAACAAAGAAGGACCAGGAGAACATTGAAAAGATCCCTTAAGCATCTGCTATTGGATCTATCATGTACACCATGTTATGTAAGAGGCTTGATGTTGCGTTTGCACTAAGTATGACTAGCCGGTACCAGTCGGACCTGGGGAGGAACACTGGAAGGCTATAAAGGCAATCCTAAAGTACCTTAATTGGACTAAGGATGCTTTCTTAGTGTATGGAGGTCAAGATGAGCTGGTAGTGTCAGGTTACACTGATGCAAGCTTTAAGACCGATGAGGATGAGAACCAGTCATAGTCTGGTTATGTTTTTCTCCTGAATGGCGGTGCCATTAGTTAGAGGTCATCAAAGCAGACAACCATTGCTGACTCTAAAATGGAAGCTGAGTACATAGCTACGTATCAAGAAATTCATAACCGAGTTGGGAGTAATACCTACTATCCTAGACCCAGTTGATGTTTTTTGTGACAACAACGGGGCCATCGCACAAGCTAAGGAGCCCCGGTCACACAAGAGATCCAAACATGTGCTTAGAAAGTTTCACCTCATTCGGGAGATCGTGAACAGAGGTGACATATCATTGCAGAGGGTTGACACCAAGAATCATGTCATTGATCCATCAACCAAAGCGCTACCGTAGACACAACATGACGGTCATACCAGATCTATAGGAAATAGGGCAATGCCCACTTGGAACTAGTGCAAGTGGGAGATTGTTGGTGTGCCTTAGTTCTTAGGGCATTGGATTCTTGTATTTTGTATGATACATTAAGACTCAATGTATGAATACATTATTTGTGTCACATTAATAAAGGCAATTAATCTATTTCATTTATATCTTATGCTATAATAGGAGTAGAGCATCCATTGATTGATAATCATAAAACCTATCCCAGGTCTATTCTAATCGTGGGAACGAATAGAATCACAGACTTGTATATTCAATAACTGTATGGCAGTTCTTAACTAGCCATAGTACTTGTAAAGTCAGTCATGAATATAGGTACATGTCATTGACATGGGACTGGATCGATCTGCATAAGAAAGCCATATGGTTGTCGCGTCATAGATCTTTCTTATCAATATGGAATCTGGTTCACTTTGACATACACCTAATAGGTCTGTAAAAGGATGCTAAATATGGGTATGATTGGGTGGATAGGTGAACATATTGATATTGATGATGAAGTGATGGAATTGCCACTCAGGTAACACCGAGATGATATCACTGGCCACTTGATGAGTATGACTGATAAGTGTATGGCCATACCCAAATAAGTTGGTTGCTTATTTGATTAATCAGTCAACTCAAGATCAAGAAATATAATAAACAATACAAGAGGATGACGGACACCTTGCCTCTTGTTTATTCATATCGATATCGTTAGGCAAAGGACACTATGAGATTACTACCGGGTGAGTGTCTTCTAAAGACTATTGCATCTCTGTCTTAATTGGGGGCCGTAATTGTTTGATAGAACCCACTTACAGTCTGTAGGCCTTGGTCCTACTGCCAACATAAAGACAGACCCATAGGATCATGCACATAGATCAACTGAGCGGAAACTTATAGAAATTGTGCATGTAATGTACATTGGAAGGAATGCATTAATTAATTAGTTGACATTCGATGTCAAGATAATTAATTAACATTGGGTTGATTTAATTTAATTAATAATTTTGCATAATGTAATTAATTAATTTATCAATTAACAGAATTACATAAAAAAAATATTAATTAAATAATTTTCCTAAGTAGGAAAATTAAATGCATGTATTGTATTTACTTAAGTGTGATTTAATTTTATTTAGGGGTAATCAAATTTAACCAAATGGAATTAAATTACATAGTATACACTTTTTAATTAAAGTTTATTTATTTAATTATAATTCTAGTTGGCTTGTGTTTAGTTAACCTAATTAAAACCCAATTAGACAAGGTGTCTATATAAGGGCACACTTAAGCAAGAAAACCCTAATTCAACACTAATTAATTACTGGAAATTTCAGCCACCAATAGCAGCCCCAAAATAGCCAAAAATCCAGCATTAATCCTCCATTCCTTAGTGTCTTCGGCTAGCACTGGTTCCCGCTCAATAGTTGGTCGTGCACCGGACTTTGGAGATCGCAGTTTCAAGAAACGATTTTGCAGCAGTCTCTAGAAGAGACGATTTTGGTGAGTTCATCTCTCTTGATTCAAATTGGTTTTATTCTAATCAATGGTAATCGGACACGATAGGTGGATTTTAGGAAATTTTAAACGGTGTATTTTCCGCTACGCCACGTTATTTGTCCAATGACGAATCCCAACAAGACCAACGATAGCTTCTTAGTGTATGGAGGTCAGGAAGAGCTGTCAGTTACTGGGTATACTGATGCAAGCTTCCATTGCAGACTCTACTACAGAAGCTGAGTATATTGCAGCGTGTGATGCAGCTAAGGAAGCTATGTGGATAAAGAAGTTTATCACTGAATTGGGAGTAGAACCAACTATCCAGGATCCAGTTGATATCTTCTTTGACAACAATGGGGCTGTTGCACAAGCTAAGGAGCCCCGATCACACAAGAACACGAAGCACGTGCTCAGGAAGTTTCACCTCATACAAGAAATTACTGAGAGGGGTGACATTTCATTACATAGAGTGGACACCAAGGATAATGTTGCAGATCCTTTGATTAAGGCGCTGGCTCAGCCCAAGCATGAGGGTGATAGTAGATCTATAGAGATTAGGCCCATGCCTAGTTGGAACTAGTGCAAATGGGAGATTGTTGGATATGCCCTAGTCCTGAGGCATTGGTCCTTGTATTTGTATTATACATTTGTACTAAGTAATTGGATTTGTGTATTAAACAAATTTGTGTCATTAAATAAAGGCATTAATCTATTTATTATATATCTTATGCTATGTTTTACATAGAGTATCCAATGGACATATCCATATCCATGTTGACAAATGTCATGCACTTGTAGTGAGACCATGGATAGGGGAAACGATATGAACATAAAGTCATCCATAGTCTATTCCAGTCATGGGAATGAATGGAACCAAAGACTATTATAAGCTTGGTTGTATGATGGCATCTTACCAGCCTTTGGACATGGAATGTCAACCAAGTTAATGGGTACATGCAAAGGTGCATGGTACTGGATAGATCCACTAAATGAGAAATCCACATGGTATAGTATCACAAGTGATTCTTGTGTAGTACTTGTATGGATCCTTTGACCTGACCATATCACAATGCTGCATGTGAAGTGACATACTTTGGTGTATGCCTAAAGAGCCTGTAATAACGTGCCAAGTATGGGTACATTCGGGTATGTCAGTAAACATGGCAGGACTATGGATATGCAGAAGGGAATGTCACTCAATAGTCCACTGAGAAGATATCACTGGCCACTTGATGAATGCAACTGATAAGAGTGTGGCCATACCCAAACAAGTTGGAACTTGTTTGTGAGTATCAGTTCATTCGAGTTCAAGTAAATGTTCAGACACAAAAGAGGGTGATCAATCCATGCCTCTATGTTGGACACCGATATCAATGACATAGGATATACGAGTTTAAACTATAAGGTTATGATTACAGTTGGACTGCTATCTCCATCTTAATTAGTGGCTGCAATATCTTACTAGAGCCCACCTACAGTCTACGGACCATAGGCCCACTGCCAACATAAAGACGAGCCCACATAATCGTACACATAGAATGTCTGAGTTTGAACTTGTCGGATCGCCCATATACTTGGAGTATACAGACTGGAGAGATAAATATTAATTAATTAAATTATAGATTAATTGGATTGATCAATATAATTTGATTAATAAATAATGATTGGGAATTTATTTCCAAGTGGAAATAAAATGCATATATAGGTTTATATGCATTTTGATTTAAGTTAAATCTCAATTAATTTATTGGGTAAATTAATTGGTAAATCAAATTTAATTTAAATGACATGTACATCATATAATATGAATTTTATATAAGTACATACAGGGAAAATTAAAATAGAATTGCATTTAATTTTATCCATGGTGATTAATTTGGATTTAGGGATTAATGACATTAAATCCTAACTCAAATCAAATTAAACCCAAGCCAAAATCAAGGCTCAATATTTTGACCAAAATGAGAATTAATTATCCATGAAAATCACGGTCGAACAAGAAATAAAGGTTGCTGCTTTTGGGCAATGAATGCAATGACTTTTGGCCATTTAATTGGGATTTTTTTTGGCACATGGATTATGGCTTTGATTGAGCAAATTGACCAAAGTTCTTAATGAGAATAATACAGCCATTAAATTGATTTAGGCTGTTCGAATTTTTGGTTGACTAAGGCAGAATATTCGGCCATATTTTCTCTCCAAAAATTTTATTGATCCTCCGCTAGCACAGGTTCGACTCTATAAGTGTTCATGTACGTGAGAGTGGAGTAGATCAAATTCGATTTCTGCAGCCATCTCTAGAGGAGATATTTCTAGTGAGAAACTCAATCTTCTCTTTTGATTTTGTTGTTTATGATTTCCATTTCAATTGCTCCTAGGCACAGATTTAAGGAAACTCTCCGTAGTTCTGCTTTAATCAGGTGTTTCGCGATAAAAAATCCCAACACTGGACACTACAGTAGCATGGCTAGAGTGGCTAGAGCCGTGCGGCTTTAACTAGACCGTATGGCTATAGTTGCTGAGGTAGCATCCTGGGACGACTCCCACATACGTCGTCGTGTGATGCTGTCTCCAGTTTCAGATTCAAAACTGTTTTTGGCGTGTTTATAGCTTTAGACCTTAAATGGATGTTTGAATTAGGAACCCACATGAATGGAACCCCGAGTTCCAGGATAACTAACTCACTAAAAAAAGAGTGATTTGCTTGTAATTGAGCCAAATTGTTTTCCAAAATTTTTTTCAAGCACAAAAAACTTACAAGGTGTTTCTAAAACAATTTTCCAGGTCTAATCGAGTAAGTCACCAGGACTTCTCAGTTACACCCTAAATGCATGCCCCTATTTCCTGAGATTCTCCATTCTATCCTGTTGTGAGTCCTATGTGTGTCTGTGATATAATTATGCTAACCGTATGTTTTGTAGCTTTTATTTTTCTTTTTAATTCATTTTGGATGTATTTAATATATCAAATCATGTATTCTAGGCTATTGTACTTTTTATAAACTTTCATGTATCTAGGCGATTGTAAGGTAAGGATGAGAGTTTTTATCTTTTTGGGTTGTAATAAGTGGCCTTTATCCTTTTTGCTTGGTTTTGATGTATGGTTTACTTTTTTGCACTTTAATTTTATGCTATTTATTTATGTCATCTGACTGAGCACTCGGCCAATATTAAAAGATAAAATGGGTAGAAAATAATTGAGTATAATATGGTGGTATAAACTATTAAATGAAAGCAAGCTTGAGGTTAAATGGGTGAGTTGCGCGGACTCTGAATCTCTAGATTAGGTATGGCAGTCTACACTTGGTAGGGAGCTATACCAGAATTTCCCAGATGAGCTGATCCGGGTGGCGACTCCATCACTGATTTTGAAATTTGGGTTTCGAGGTTTTTAAGCTAATAAAACTGGATTTTTTCTAAAATGTAAAACTAGTTTTCCCAAAATTCACATCCTAAATGATGTTTCCTACAAAAGGGATTTTCAATCATATCAACTGGTTTTCTTAAACAAAATCATCAAACCCGTTTTTTCATCAAAACAAATTCCAACTCAACACTTATATCAAAAAACCTCCCCGGTTCGCTTTGCCATGTTCCAACCTTAAGGTCGTCCGCTCATAGTTATCGCTTCATAGGTCTTTCTTGAGTAGGTCTCTTTTGTCCTCAAACCAGATTTCATTATAGTATCAATATAGAATTTGGTTCACTTTGACATACACCTAACGGGTCTGTAAAAGGATGCTAAATACAGGTGTGATTGGGTGGACCGGTGAACATATTGATATTGATGATGAAGTGATAGAATTGCCACTCGGGTAACACCGAGATGATATCATTGGCCACTTGATGAGTGGGACTGATAAGTGTATGACCATACCCAAATAAGTCGGTTGCTTATTTGATTAATCAATCAACTCAAAATCAAGAAATATAATAAACAACAGAAGAGAATGCAGACACCGTGTCTCTTGTTTATTCATATCGATGTCATTTTGGCAAAGGACACTATGAGATTACTACCGAGTGAGTGTCTTCTAGAGATTGTTGTATCTCTGTCTTAATTGGGGGCGGTAACAGTTTGCTAGAACCCAATTACAGTCTGTGGGCTTTGGGCCTACTGC
The DNA here is from genome assembly GCA_039660915.1 of Euphorbia tirucalli. Classification (NCBI taxonomy): domain Eukaryota; kingdom Viridiplantae; phylum Streptophyta; class Magnoliopsida; order Malpighiales; family Euphorbiaceae; genus Euphorbia; species Euphorbia tirucalli. Next base: position 49,186,525 of record CM077637.1, on the reverse strand, counting down.
TAACATAAAGACAGACCCATAGGTTCGTGCACATAGATCAATTGCGTCGGAACTTATAGAAATTGTACATGTAATGTACATTGGAAGGAATGCATTAATTAATTAGTTGACATTTGGTATCAAGGTAATTAATGAATATTGGATTGATTTTATTTAATTAATAAGTTTACATAATGTAATTGATTAAGTTATCAATTAATTGAATTATATAAATTAAACAATTAATTAAATTATTTTCCTAAGTAGGAAAATTAAATAAATGTAATATATTTACATAAGTTTGATTTAATTTTATTTAGGGGTAATTAAATTTAGCCAAATGGAATTAAATTACACAGTATAAACCTTTTAAATTAAAGTTTATTTATGTAATTATAATCCTAGTAGGCTTGGGTTTAATTAACCTAATTAAAACCCAATTAGACAAGTAGTCTATTTAAGGGAACACTTAAGTAGAAAAAAATCAGCCCTAACCCTAGAAAATTCCAGCAATTACTCTTCCATTCCTTCTCTCTTTGGCTAGCACTGGTTCCCGCTCGATAGTTGGTCGTGCACCAGACTTTAGAGATAGTAGTTTCAAGAAACAATCCTGTAGCAGTCTCTTGAAGAAACATAACTAGTGAGTTTAATCTCTCTTGGTTCAAATTTGTTTTGATTCTAATCAATGGTAATCAGACACGATAGGTGAATTTTAGGAAATTTTAATCGGTATACTTCCACTGTGCCCTATTATTTTTCAGATGACAAATCCCAACACAAGCTCTAGCTATTATACATAAGAGTGGAAAGGAAGTGGAAACTCAACCTCCTAAGCAACCATCTCCATCTCTGCAAGTAGGTAAGCAAGCTGAAGAGGTACGTGATTCTAATGATAAATCTGATAACTTTGTACCTTCTAAATTATTTGTTGATCCTATTATTAAACACATTTATGACTAATTTACCTTTTCCTCAAAGGTTAGAAAAGGAAAAGCAAGATCAACAGTACTCTAAATTCCTAGAAATTTTCAAGAAATTGCATATTAACATACCTTTTGTAAAAGCTTTAGAACAAATGCTTGTTTACGCTAAATTCTTGAAGGATATTTTTTTTCTAAGAAAACGAAGATAGAGGACTATGAAACAATTGCCATGACTAAAGAATGTTCAACCATTATCCTTAACAAGCTATCCCCTGGACTCTGGTAGAGCGTTATGTGGTGGTGCCCTTAGTAAGGCTCTGTCCAGCACATACTCCTTAGACTCTTGTCTCAAAACTATCCTCAAGTTTTGTGACCAGTCTAAGAAGTTAGGTCCAGATAGTTTGTCCTTTTCAAGGATGGATCGCAGTGAAAGTGTGCTTTGGTTTGCCATTTTAATCTACACAAAAAGATTCAAAAGGTATGATTAATGAAAGGAATTTTAATTTCCCACTTAGTAAATAAATGATCCTAATTAATTTATTTAGTTAGTGTTGCAAGGTAAGTGGGTCAAGATCCATATTTCATTAAGACTTAGTCAAGCTGAGCTTGTACACATAAGCCTTAACTTATTTAGGTAGGAACTCTGTCCAATCCCAAGCTAAGGACTCTTGGTTTGATGAGGTTATTGGCACTTATCCATTTGTGCTTAGGGCTAGGGCCTTCCTAATACCTATGTTAAGTCAAACCACCATTCGAGCATTTAGGCATACCCATTACCCTCAACCTTTTACAAAATGCAGATAGCCCAATGCACTTGGCTTTGGCACGGCCTACATTGGTTTATCCACACCTTGATAAGGTTTGAATATGGAAAGCACTTTTAATCGACTTAATATTTAAAGGGATTCCAATGTTAAATATGCTTACATGCAGAATCATGGGTTTTAATTGGAGAAATTAAAAACATGCATAACAAATATGAATAAGCAATAAATAAATGAGACATTACGGGCCTAATGTTATAACCTAATGGAAAACTAGTAAACCTATACTAGCTTGTGGGCTTCTATTAGGCTGGGTTTGCATTCTCTTTTGGGCTTGTCACCAACTGGGCTTCCTCTCCACGTTGGGCTTGAGTAATTATAATTTATAAATAAAAACCTATCTGTTTAATAAATAAAATTGCAACAAAATAAAAATGGCACACAGGCCATATTTACCAAATCCAAAATCTTTATTCTAGGCCCAATAATACTTAAATCCATACACACCAAGTATACACATTATTGCACAAAATTATACATGTTAAAATGCCCGAAATTAATCCAATTTTAATTATATGTCATAGCTGTTATGGAATTGCCAGATTTTGACAATCGTGGTTTAAAGCCTTGTTACAGGCTTAGGCAAACCAATTGTTTCCACTAGAATGGGGCAACCACAAATCCAAAATTAGCCGCTCAATTTTTATGCCAAGAAACATTCGAGCCAATTTCCTTTACCAATTTAATTAACCAAAAATTAAATCCCATGTATGAAATAAATCACACAAGAAACCACACGAAACCAATCGTGAAAAATAAATCATGCAAATTTTAAAACAAATTTAAAATTTCATATAGGGTCTGAAAATAAAAACACCGGCAAAATCTAAAAAATGGACCCAAAAACCTGCTCGTCGGTACTACTATCCCAGATATTGGATATAGTTGCAAAATTGCAATTCCATCTCACCCACATTCATTTTTTTAAAAAAATAGAAAATTAAAAATCAAATTTGGGGAAAATAAATTAAAAACCCTAAATCACCAAATTAGGGTTCCTATGAAAAACCAATTGAAAACCAAATCCAACAAAATCAATCAAGAACAATGAACCCTAATTTCCAATTCCATAATCAAGAACGGTCCCATACTCATGCCACCATTGGGATTCTTTCAGTGGAAAATAAAACTTTAAATTGCAGCTCAAGCGATTTCATTTTGCCCTCAAATCTGTTCCAGGAACTAATCGTGTAGATTATGGAAAAGAACAAAGAAATAACAAGGATTGAATTTTTAATCTCACCTATGCCGTACCCGCACAATGAAATTGAATCAAATGAGCTTGATTTGTGCGAAGTTCCTCCACCCTCACGCACACGGATGCCATATAAGCAGAACTTGTGCTAGCGATCGGACGAATAGAGACTCTCACCTTTTCTTTCTCCTTGGCCGAAATCCTCTCTCTAAGACTAGGGTTTGGTGGCCAAAAATTAGGTTAGAGGAAGGAGGAGAAATTCTTTTCCTTTTATAACCTTGCTGAGTCTGAGCCTGTGCATTTTTATATTATTGTTAGTCTTCACTATTTTAGCCAACAATCTTAGATATGTTAATTTCTTGTTTTAGTATTTCTAGTTATTTTTATCTTTAAATCTCTAATCAAATATAGGAAGAAATTAGATCTACTTGTTTACTTGAAAATTTAAGGTTGCTCACTACTAATCTTGAAGGGATTTCACAGAAAATCAACCGATTAAAGTGGAAGTTTGCATTGATTTTCTCAAATCCGTGCCCAGGAGCAATTGAAATGTAAATCAAAAACAACAAAATTCAAAAGAGAAGAATGAGTTTCTCACCGGACATATCTCCTTTAGAGATGGCTGCAGAAATCGAATTCAATCTCCTCCACGATCCCGTACATGAACGACTAACGAACTTGAACCCATGCTAGCGGTTGGACCTTCGAAAGAGTGGATTTTTCCTGCTGAAATTTTTTGCCTCTCTTCCCCTAGAGCTGGCTGAAATTTTTAATCTTACAAGAGTTAGAGTTTGGCCAAAATTCTGCTTCTAAGTAACAGAGTTTTGGCTGAACAAAAACACTCTAGATGGCTTAGGGTTTCCTGCTTCTTTGAGTAGGTTAAAATTAATTACCATGGGTTAATTTTAATTTCAATTCAATTTTAATTTTATGTACATTTCATTATATTAAACCATATAATATAATACATTGTACTCAAATTAAAATTAATTGAAATACATATAAACCAATATATGTAAAATATTTCTACCAGGAAATAAACTCATGAATTAATTTAATTAATTCATAGAAACCTAATTAAATTGATTATATTATACTGATCAATCCAATTAATCTATAATTTAATCAATTAATAATTCAACTCTCCATTTAGTATACTCCAAGTATATGGTTAACCCCGTTTAATTCAAGCTCAAACGCCCAATGTGTATGATCATGTGGGTCTGTCTTTATATTAGCAGTGGGCCTATGGCCCACAGACTGCAGGCGGACTCTAGCAAGCCACTGCATCCCCCAATTAAGTCGAAGATATCATTCCGACTGAAATCTAAACCGTGTAGTTTAAATGCGTATATCCCATGCCATTGATATCGGTGTCCAACACAGAGGCATGGATTGATCACCTTCTTTTGTGTCCGGATATTTACTTGATCCCAAATGAACTGATGCTCATAAACAAGTTCCAACTCATTTAGGTGTGGCCACACTCTTATCAGTTGCATTCATCAAGTGGCCGGTGATATCTTCTCAGTGGACTACTGAGTGACATTCCCTTCTGCATATCCATAGCCCTGCCATTTTTACTGACATACCCAGCACCCTGTTACAGGCCCTTTAGGCATACACCAAAGTATGTCACTTCATATGCAGCACCATGATATGGTCAGGTCAAAGGATCCATACAAGTACTACACGAGAATCACTTGTGATACTATACCATGTGGATTTCTCATTTAGTGGATTTATCCAGTACGATACCCCTTTGCATGTACTCCTTAACTTGGTTGACATTCCATGTCCAATGGCCGATAAGACACCACCATACAACCAGGCTAATGACAGTCTTTGGTTCCATTCATTCCCATGATTAGAGCAGACTACGGATGACTTTATGGTCATATCATTTCCCCTATCCATGGTCTCACTGCCAAGTGTATGACACTTGTCAACATAGATATGGATATGTCCATTGGATACTCTATTTATAATATTGTACAAGGTATATAATAAATAGATTAATACCTTTATTTATTGACATAAAATGTATAATACATAAATCTCATAACAAAGTATAAAATGTATGATACAAAACAAGGACCAATGCCTCGGGACTAGGGCATATCCAACAAATCCATATGGAAATAACACTTCGACTCACCATTCTACTGCTTAATCGACCTAGTGCACTTTTGTTGGTGTGCCCTAGTTCTTAGGGCATTACATTCTTGGATTTTGTATCATACATTAATACTCATTATATGAATGCATTATTTTTGTCACATTAATAAAGGCAATTAATCTATTTCATTTATATCTAATGCTATAATATGAGTAAAGTATCCATTGATTGATAATCAAAAAACCTATCCCAGGTCTGTTCAAATCGTGAGAACGAATAGAACCAAAGACTTGTATATTCGATGATTGTATGGCAGTTCTTAACTAGCCATAGTACTTGTATAGTTAGTCATGAATATAGGTACATGTCGTTAACATGGGACTGGATCGATCCGCATAAGAAATCCACATGGTTGTCGCATCATAGGTCTTTCTTGAGTAGGTCTCTTTTGTCCTCAGACTAGATTTCATTATACTATCAATATGGAATCCGATTCACTTTAACATACGCCTAACAGGTCTGTAAAAGGATGCTAAATACGTGTATGATTGGGTGGACTGGTGAACATGTTGATATTGATGATGAAGTGATGGAATTGCCACTCGGGTAACACCGAGATGATATCATTAGCCACTTGATGAGTGGGACTGATAAGTGCATGGCCATACCCAAGTAAGTCGGTGCTTATTTGATTAATTAGTCAACTCAAGATCAAGAAATATAATAAACAACAGAAGAGGATAACGGACACCATGCCTCTTGTTTATTCATATCGATATCGTTAGGCAAAGGACACTATTTGATTACTATCGGGTGAGTGTCTTCAAAAGATTGTTGCATCTCTGTCTTAATTAGGGGCTGTGATGGTTTGCTAGAACCCACTTACAGTTTGTGGGCCTTGGGCCCACTGCCAACATAAAGACAGACCCATAGGATCGTGCATATAGATCAACTGAGCCGGAACTTATAGAAATTGTACATGTAATGTACATTTGAAGGAATGTGTTAATTAATTAGTTGACATTCGGTGCCAAGGTAATTAATTAACATTGGGTTGAATTTAATTTAATTAATAAGTTTACATAATGTAATTAATTAATTTATCAATTAATTGAATTACATAAAGTAAAAAATTAATTAAATAATTTTCCTAAGTAGGAAAATTAAGTACATGTATTGTATTTACTTAAGTGTGATTTAATTTTATTTAGGGGTAATTAAATTTAGCCAAATGGAATTAAATTACATAGTATATACCTTTTAATTAAAGTTTATTTATGTAATTATAATTCTAGTGGGCTTGGGTTTAATTAACCTAATTAAAATCCAATTACACAAGGTGTCTATATAAGGGCACATTTAAGGACTAAAACCCTAATTCAACCCTAATTAATTGCTGGAAATTTCAGCCACCAAGAGCAGCCCCAAAACAGCCGAAAATCCCAGCATTAATCCTCCATTCCTTCCCGTCTTCGGCTACCACGGGTTCTCACTCAATAGTTGGTCGTGCACCGGACTTTGGAGATCGCAGTTTCAAGAAACGATTTTGCTACAGTCTCTAGAAGAGATGAATATGGTGAGTTAATCTCTCTTGATTCAAATTGTTTTTATTCTAATCAATGGTAATTGGACACGATAGGTGGATTCTAGGAAATTTTAAACAGTGTATTTTCCGCTGCGCTATGTTATTTTTTCGATGACGAATCCCAACAACTTTCTAGGGCACTTTTGGGGACAAAAAAGTCCTTAATGGGGTTTGTGATTTATCTGGGTTCTTATGTTTTTTATTGGTCTTCACACAAGTAAAAGGCAGTGTCTCGTTCATCCATAAAGGCTTAGTGTAGAGCATTGCCATTAGCTATTTTGAATAATGAGCTCCAATTTTTTTGCTTGGCAACTCCTTCATTGTTTTGTGATAATTTGAGAGCTACATACTTTACATTTAAACTACTATTTCATAACCTTAAGAAGCATTTGGAAGTTCACTTCCATTTTTTCCGTGATATAAATGCTGATAAACAACTACATACACCCATAGGGCCATAATTAATATTGTGCCTATACTTAAATACTCCATGGCATCTTTACGCTGCTGAGATTAAGGAATCAAGGCATAAGCTATCGAGGTGGAGATGCTAGAGGAGTGCAAGTGCCCCATTGACCTTCTAGTCTTAATGCCAACTGCTACAATTTGTTCATCAATTTTAAAATATTTCCTTTGAAATATCAAAAGAGTAACAGCAAGCCAACAATGTGAATACTAAATGAAAATGCAATTAACTAAAGCCTACTTGCTTAAAATGATTAGGAGCACAAAGTTGGCATGCAACTCACTTGGTTAAAAATGGAAAGTGGAAAATAAATGATGAAAAATATCTTCAATAAATATTCATATGGAAAAGCTTTGAACAAAATTATCTAAAATAGCCAGGTCATCATTCCTTATTGCATTAGTGTACCTCAAATTTTCTCTCCTAATTTGCTACACATTACTCCAAATATGGACTAGACTTCAAAAAAATTGAGGTAGCTAAAAAAAACCCTCCATATTTGTCTCTATTCTATTGGTTTAACCTTTTAACAGACAACAAATCAAACGTAAACCAAAACCTCTTTGGTCTCTATTTTTTCTAGCCAATATTTTCTAAATATTAAGTCAAGGTAGACTAACAAATTTTTCCATGTCAATAGAGAAATATATGAATAATTTGAAGAGAAAAAAAAATCGTTAACTTGTTTGTTTCCACTAGTTGATGTATTATGTCAACAAAAGATGTTTTGTTCTCTCAAGCCAGTCAGTCATTACTCATTGTTTTAGACAAAATCAATAAACAACTATGACATTCCATAAAAAAAAAATAAAACTATAACAATTTAAACGTAGAGTGGGCAAAAAGCTCCAAAATTTTATGGATCGCCCTTCAATTTCACCATTTTTTGTCATTCTTTATATTAGAATGTAAATTAATCCTTAGTCTTTTTAAAGGAATTTTGTCTCTTCCATATTTTCATATTATCTATTCCATATTTTAAAAAAAATTACAGAAATTTAAAACACTTATTGTTGATTCCATAAATATAAAATACATATATTATGCACATTGCACGATTGAGCGAACAAAAAGAAAATCCAGAACCCTTTTAGGGTTTGGAATCGAACCTGAATCATGGTATTAAGAAAAAGTAATGTGTAAACATGCTGAGGACAACAAAAAAATGAAAGGATTACAAATTAAAAAAGATAATGAGATCCCTTCAAGGTTTTATTGAATTTACCAAAGGAATTGAAAGAGTTGAAGAGAATTACTACGTACAAAGTTAATGATTAACCATTTCTTAGATTTAAAGCAAACAACTCAGAACCAAACAGAGACATTACTTATAAACACTTTAAGGAGAGAAATTACTAATACAAAATCTCTAACTGAAGTAACCGAAAATTGAAAGAAAGAATCTAGGATTTTAAAATGCTCAAATTTTGGAACATAGTAAGAATTTAAAAGTTTAGATCTAGGAGAGTTTTGAACTTGTACTGATATAGAATAAAATGAAAATTGAAAACTAGAATCTTACTTTCATTGTCTTTCTACGGTAACGGAAATCAAGGTCGCTCAAATAATAGAAAAATTGCAGCTATCATAGCAAAAGATTAAAATACCAAGTAGCCTATAAGTTTCTTTTAGCTTAAATAGAAAAAGGGGAATACCGACAATTTATTTCCAATGCAAAATAAGGTTAGTTTTGATAGTTCGTTCTTTTTCCCTTTAAGCATCTTCCTCAAAATAGAAAAGATGTCAAAATTGTTGAAAAACTCAATTCACTACATATCTATATTTAGAAAGATTTCACATTTGAATTAACATCCTGTACGCATGGCAAAAGAAAATAAATTAATCGTAAGATCTTTATTGGGTAATGAGAAGTCCTAAACTTTTACATAAATTTCCATTAAAACAAATTTTTCTACTGTTACTAGATCTAACATCATACACAAAAACTCATAACTTGATTCAAGTGTAAAAACAAGAACTCCATAGTTATAATCTATGCTCTATGAAAAACTAATGATGTTAGCAGTAAATGAAAAACAGTTGTTATAAGTAGCTATGAATTCGTTCTAAGAGATTATAGGAAAAAAATTGAAAAAATCAAGAAAGATGTTGTAGTGCAATTCAATAAACGTAGAAAATGCAACTCAAATCCATTAACGAATAAGGGTGATCCTTTGATTGTGCTTGTATCAAACTATTATAAGTAGATAAGGGATAATGAATAAGTAATATTCAACTTCATATATATCCTATTTATGGTACAAAATATGAATTTAAATTAATGTTACATTCTTTCACAAACCAACCACATAAAAACCCAAAAAACAAATAAAAAAAATGACTATAAGATCCCAAATCTAGCGATGAAGAACTAGAGAAAGGAAAAATCTCACACTCATCACTCCTTACAAAAATAACCACTCTTTCCTATGCTTTTCTAAAGATCCAAAATTCCAAGCAAATAAATTAATAAGGTGGAAGAAAACAAATATGATGATCAATTTAAAAAAAGGGAATAGCCAAAAGCTACGATTAGAGAATACCTTCAAAAAAGCTTTACCTTGGTAAAGCTTTGGAATACAGATCGTCAAGCCACCATGATTTGCCTTCTTTAAACACCAGAAAATAACAAGATAAGAAGGAGAAACAGAGGAAACCGAAAATAATGAAGAAAGAGATGGCAATAAGATATCGTAATGAAGCTCACTAATCACGAGGAAGAGGAGGTAGAAGGGAAATTAAAAACTTCTAATATGTAAGTGAATAACGAATTGTTGTAAGCTAGAAAATTGACACCGATCTTACCTATTCAAAATCCATATGAGAAAAGCAAAGCAGAAATAGAGAAACACCAAGATGCAGAAAGAAGTGGAGAAGACATTGCAACAGACCCAAACACAGGTAAGGGAACCCTAGCTTTTTGTATGTGAACAATGATCCAATGAATATGTAAGAAAGAGGAGATTAGTGTGGAAAACAGTTTGATTCGAAATCTAAGAGCAAATCAAGGATGTACTTGAGTGATAAGACAGGAATAGGAATAGCTAAGGATGCAGAGAAGTCGTTTCTCTGGAGTAACAAAATAGAGTGAGGAAGTGTGAAAGGAAAAAGAGAAGCAACAGTTAAGGAGTCATTAATAAAAAAAAAAAAAAGTAATTATTTAATTTAAAATGATTTAAGCTCAAATTAACCACAAAACGACAACTCAGCTCAATGGTTACTCCTTTCACATATACAGTTTTCATTGGTATCTAGGTAAAATGTCATTTTATTATATTCTAAAAATAATAAAGTTTATTTTATAAATATAGTGGGTATAGTATTGTAAATTAAAAAATTAACTAACTAAAAAGATATTCAATTTATAAATTTAATGGGTAAAATATATATTCTAACTTAGTTAGTGCAATATTATGGTCATTAAATTCATAATATTGCACTAACTATTTGATTATGGTTCTAATTTATATGTAAATTTGAAAAGATATAGGGCGTTAAGGGTTTTTTTACCTTCATGCCATAAGACATATCAAGAAATAACATATTATTATTATTATTTATGAAAATTAATATCATTAATTAATTAACTAAGAATTACAAATTTTGAATCAAAAGATGAAAGAACAAAAATCCAACTCCTTATATCAGACATAAAACTAAAAGTATGCAGCTAAAGGTTATGAAACATGATTTGCTGAATAAAAACACAAATATTAGAAAAACACATAAAAATTTACAGCTCTCAACTCAACAACTAAATTAAAAAAAAAAAAATTATTCGAATATATGAGAGCCGAAAACAAACAGGTACAAATTAGTCACATCCTTATTATGCTTGATCTAGAATAATGCTTCCTTCTAAGAGATTGCTTCAACCAAATGAGCATAAGAAATAGGATAAGATTTGCAACGAGCAACTACAAATAAATATGAGGAATCCCACATAATTCATTCAAAATCAGTCGTATTACTCTCCACAACGATAATTGTATCATTGTTGCACTTAAAAACACCAGTTAGAAAAAACTGCAAAAAACGAATAGATATCTGATTAACGCTAATAGCAACTGAAAAGCTCAAAGGTTGTAATCATGGAAAATAAGACAAAAAAAACAAACCTAAAATTTCGATACGACCCCATAAAAGGGTACAAACAAAACCCATAAGAAGGTAGTAAATAATGATAATAATAATAATAATAATAATAATAATAATAATAATAATAATAATAATAAGTAAAAAAGGAGAAAGAAGGATGCTATTATTATTTTTATTATTAGGGGAAACTTCAAAAACCACCCTTGTGGTTCCATCTCTTAACAAATCAAAGATTGTGTTTTGTTTTGTTTTGTTTTGTTTTTATTTTTATTTTTTTATTTATTTTTTTTTCCCAAAAAGAGGACACGTGTTTTCAAGTTTAAAAAAAAAAGGATAACTAATGTTTTTCCTTATAAATAATAATATGGATGATGGTTTTTTTATCTATTTAGCATTTTAATAGTTTAGTCATATAATTTAAAAATCCTACATCAAAATTTGAATATTTTTTATAACTTACTTATTTTATTGTATTTTCTAAAATTTATAACATTACTTAATTAAAAAAAATATTTGCACTTATCGAAAAATTTCAAAATTTATCGCTAAGGTCTTTTGTATTTTTATAAACCATCTGAAAAAAAAAATTCAATTCAAAATGGACAAAAATACCTCTATCATTCTATGATTTTATGTTATTTGTTCTTTTTTTTTACAAACTTTTGAAACCACATGTCCTCTTTTTGGTAATAATAATCAAAAAAATAAATAAAAAAACATGATTCTTGATTTGTTAAGGAGTGGAACCACAAGGATGGTTTTTGGCAATGTTATCAGAACCAGACTGGACAGATCGGTTTGACCGATTAAATCGCGAACCGGCCATGGGTCCGGTCAATTCAATTAAATTCTCTGATTTTCAATAATATTAATGATTATTTATAATTTATTAAATAATATTTTTTTGGATGAATTATACCATGATTTATTATAATATATTATTAAATATTTATTTTTTAAAAATAAATATTTGGTTAAACCACAAGTTTGAACCAGTTGAATCGATAAAACTATCGGACCAATAGCTTCACTGATTCAATCTTTAGTCTAGTTATGATAACATTGGTTTTTGGAGTTTCCCTTTCTTATTATTATTGTTAGTAATAATGATTGTAATAATAGTAGTGGTAATAATAATAATAATAATATTATTATTATTATTATCTAGCCCCGAATAGGTGTTCTTTAACTCAACCGCTCCATTTGTCCCCAAAAACTCATTTGAAGCATTACATCCTTAAGGTAATTAATTAATTCCACTTAATGGTAAGGATGAACATGGTACGTTGACAGTCCATTAACATAAAATTTCACAATCCATTGACCGGTTCTTTAGAATCGGTTAACCATAAATCGATTAACCTATTATTTCGATCGTTTAATCAATATCCATTGGATTAATCATTAACAAATTTTCGTAGAAAAAATTAATTTTTAAATATTAAATATAATTATTAAGTGATAAACTATGAATTTTATATGAAAAAATTTTGAAGTTTTCCAATATTTTTCACATAAAAATTAAATATAAATAGATATATTTATATATGCATAACTAAAATTTCACATATCTTTACAGTAATTATAAGTAAATATACAAATAATCGGTTAATTTTTCGGTTTCGGTTAACTAACGATTTTAAAATGAAAAACCATAACATAGTCTATCAATTTCGGTTAACCTATTTTTGGGTTTGGTTTCGTTTTAAAAATCGGTTTTTTGGTTTTCGGTTAATTTGGTACCCCCTAGTTAATGGAGTCACAAAATATTTTTCAAACTCATGCTGTAATAGATATCTCCAAACTTCATTAAGGGAGTCAAGTCACCGCTGACACTCAAGGTCATCAGCGTGAGAGAGGATTTTGGTTTGTTATTACTTAACCACCTTAAGAAATGTTATATACGCTTTGCTTTTCTTGTAAAAAGGGATGTGAGATATGGGAATTGTAATCCTATATTTCCTCTATAATTCCTTGCAACTAGCACACTTTCAACATCAATTTTTTATCCATTATTTACCCATTTTGGACATATTATATATCGTTGGAGAAATCTTATTACGTAAAATAAGATTACATAATTCATGTTATTCAAATTATAATCTATTTGTAAAATAATTAAGCTTAAAATTGATAAATAATTATATTTAGTTTTACCAATTCTCGAACTGTTCCTTTGTCTTAATATTGAGTTTTCTTTTTCTTTTTAACTATGATTGAATTAGGTATGTATGTATATTGGAGCCAAGAAGTATGAATTATCAATTTTTAGTAAAAGGATTTAAATTTTATGATAATTATATTTCATTTAGCCACAAGACCATAACACAATTAGGGGTGAGCAAAACACGGTTCGGTTCAAAAACCAAACCAAAAACCAAAGTAGAAGAAAAGTATAAACCAAAACCAAACCAAAATTCATATGGTTCGGGTCGGTTCCGTTATGGTTTGGTTCGGTTAAAACCGAATCAACAAAAATTTTAATTTTGTAATTTTTATTATCATTATTTTTATAAATTATATGTAAAATATTGCTTAAAAATGATTTATATTATGTGTATATTACTAAAGTCTCATAAATACAAACTATATAATAATATAAATATATAATATGCCAAATAAAATTTATTTATATACATATACATATTTTTAAAAAATATTTTTTCCTATTACGGTTCAGTTCGGTTCAGTTTTGGTTTTTTTACCAAAAACAGAAAACCGAACCAAAAACCAAATTATTATATTTTATAAAACCCAAACCAAATCAAACCAAATAGAGTTTGGTTCGGTTTTTTAGCCTCAGTTCGGTTCGATTTTTGGTTCGCGGTTTGGTTTTGCTCACCCCTAAACACAATCTAAAATCTATTTTTTATTAAAGAAATTTACTCATGAGTCACTACAAGAACTCCAAGATTTAGTAGCAAAAAAAAAAAAATTGTTGTTAAAAATATAAAACTTGTTGCTATAACTTTACGTAGCAATATTGTATGTTATTGCCATAAAGTTGTGATTGTAAGAATTTGCAACAAAATTTTGTTATCAAATATGTTTTTTGGTAGCAACTTTTGGTTACTGTTGCTAAATGTAATTTTTGGTAGCAAACCTTAGTTTACTGTAAACTATTGATCATTTCTTTCTATTGGCAAAAAATTTCTTATTATAATTATTGATAGAATCGTATGTTGCGCCCTTTTAGGACAAAATACGAGAGTTGATGCAAATTGGGTAATGGCCAAACAAGTATCGGGCCCATATATGGTATCAATTGTCCTTATTACGGCCCAAGTCTGCGGTAGGCCCAATTCAGATTCAAGAAATAAGGACATTTTCATGTGGCTATCCACATGAATATTCTCCAATGTAAAACAATTACATGACCCATGCCCATGACCCATGCCCATGCATTAGGCAAAGCATCGAGGTTCCAAAAAACACACACGGACAAACGATCGAAAATTTTTCGATTATTTAATTCGGTTACAAGAAATGAAAATAAATAAGAAGAAATAATAAAATTTGATGATAATAGTATCAATTCAACCAAATGAAAAGAATAGTCAAATTAATATATAGTAAATTTAACTTTTCAAATTGGAGGAAAGAACGAGAGAATTAGTTGATTATTAATTTTATACATATATATATATACAACAATTGATCAAAACAAAAATAAAAATATATGAGACAAGAATGCACAATCTCAAACTCTCAAATTAAGGTTACCGAAATTGACAATAGACTTTAGAAAAAAAAAAAAATCAATATTTTTAATCAAAAGTTATCATAAAATTCGCGTAAGCTTTAAATTTATTGGGTTTGAATTAAAATCCTACTAGTGAAGAAAAACAAAATAGGAGATAAGCTAACCTAGCTCATTCTTTCAAGATCACTTGGTTAGGCATAAGGGTCTCTTTATGGTTTCTTGATTGGTCTAAATGATATTGATTAGCTCATAGAGTGCTTTTTAGACCTTTGATACTCTGAACTTGTAATCACCCTAATAGGTTATATATATAAATGATCATTTTTTTTCAACTCCATGTCATGCTTGTTCTATCCTTGATTTATTTTGGTATTTCCTCCCTTGCTCAAATCTTCATCACCTACATCAAACATGTAACAAACATTGAAAGTAATATGTATAACATACTAATCGGTACAATCCAACTCGTAAGCATAATGTCCCCAATACTTGGAAAGTTGGGGAATGGTATATATAACTTGGTTTGCCTTAAAACTGAAAACCTTTCCCTAAGCATAGCTCTATTAGATGTGTCATTGATAGATTATTAACAATTTACGCAATTAAGCACATGTCTTCGCCATATCACATCTGTTTCTAACATATTTATACTTCTAGTATATATATATATATATATATAAATTTCCACACCTCAATTAATTAGAACTTTTAAAAGGCCAAAATCTGGGAGAATGAAATGCAATCTCTCAAAGTGCTATATATATACATGCATATATATATAATTTAATTTATCGCGATTTGTGCAATTGCAGTTTTTTGGTCTTTGGATTCTCATTAATTATCAACTATACTATTAACAAACATTTGACTAAATTGGTCTAAGGAATTTTCTGTTTGGAAACATCTGTATCCCATGTTCTCGCATGTTCACATGCCAATTTTTGTTATCTGTAAATTTTTTTAAAAAATGCATTTATATAAAAATTGATTTTATTCCCTGCCAACTTTATTCTATTTTTAAAAAAAGAAATGGTGGAAGGAACGGTATCATGGAATAAGAATATATATATCTTTTATAATTTTGAACAAAGTTTTTCCACTAACTGGAAAAGGAAGCATCGATTAATTATATTGCTGGTAAGGCATAATACATCTTCTATTATCTGTTCTTATGTACAATAATTAATTAATATATAATAGTCCAAAAAGAGCGGACCAAATCTAATTTAATATGGATCTAATTACTTTCTTTTTTTTTTTTCTGTTTTTGAGATAAAATAATTCGGTGAAAAGGAGTTTCTTTCTGTTTCCATGTATTAATGTCTTTGACAAATGTCGGTTATTTTATCATGCTTACATAAGAAATAATACAGCGTAGAGCTAGACTACATGTCTGAAGTCAGAATTTCATAAACAGAATAAATAAACGGACTTACAGTTTATATGTAGCGGAAACACGTTTATGGAATGGATCTCATCTATACGAGAAACCGGATCATTCTGGTTGCCTTTCCTACGAGTGTATGAATACACTGAGTACGGGCTATCTCCGTGAATTCTTCCGACGAACGAAGAAGTAATTCGTGTTTTATCGATAGGGACGTTTTCCCCGGAACCAGAAGGGAATCTCTACGATCCTATCATCATTAGGAAGTAGAGAAACTTCTTCTCTATTTATAGTGGAAATCCCAACGTCCATCTATATATAGGGTCGGACCAAATTACACATTTGGTCCCTGTAATTTACATATAATTAGAGTTTAGTCCCTGTCATTCCAAAATGTCATGAGCGGACCAAAAACCAACATCTCCCACTCGCACATGACAAGATATACTTTCATGGCGATGGAACACACATACTTCTTTCAATTCTTATTCGGCGAATTCACGCGACCAGTCAACGTAACGGTTAAACCTTTGAAGCTCTCCTTCATCGTTCCACCTTTAGCTTAACGTGACTTCCCCCTAGTCCATTTTCCATGATCACTAGTTTTCGACTCACTTTTGATCTCACGAAAACATTCATATACACTACATACCTTTTCCACAAAAAAGTACTGAGCTCGAGTGTTATATGATTACTAAGTGACATGTTACTGAAAATGTACTTCCTCTCTATAAATAACCTTCCGCCATATGTCCAATGCTTATCTGACTGGTCCTTATATGCCCGTTCATAGCTAACGAAGCTGGCTTAGGGTTCCAATCAAGTTAATCATCAGACATATCCTTCTTGTTATTTGCAAGAGTCCTTAAGGGTGAACTTGAAACTCATAGTTTCATTTGGGTCTCACATTAGGAAAGTTGAGATGAATTTTCTTCTTTCCATCCCTTGGTCAGCTTTTACACATATTACTAAAATATGCCATAGTGTTAATCCACTTAGGACGTATGTTTTATAAACACTATACGAAAGCATTCAGTCTCCGGATACAACTCATGTATCAAGACTTCTAGTCCACTTTTAAGCCTTTCACAGTACAGCTTTTGGTATAAACGAAATGATGATATTACACAAAATATCATATATGGAGTAACTCACACTCCCACTTTTACCTATGAACACACAATTAATAATAAAAGATTCATCCATGTGAGTAGATGACATTTCGCCAACATACTGAACTATACTCAATAGCTCTATGTGTATCGCTTTAAATAGTGAATGAATTTGAACACAACAAATAACTTACATTCTATTCCAATAGAATTTGCCAAAGTTATTATAACAGTTCAAAAACAACAACATGTTCCTATAACCTACGAAGACAAAATTCCAAAATGTGTTTACAAAAAAACATTTGGAGCTATTGGCTTCGTTAACGAATCTGCAATCATATCACCAGTTGGAACATGCACTAAACTTATTTCTCCCTATGCTATTTTGTCTTTAACAAAATGATATTTTTATATCAATATCTTGCTTTTTCCATGATAACAAGTATTCTTGGAATAAGCTATCGATGCAGTGCTGTCGGAATAGATAGTCGTATATTTCCTTTTAGGCAATAGATCCAAAAGATCTATGAAGCGAACCAAATCGCTTCTTGTACTGCAGCTACTGCAGCTACATATACCGACTCCATAGTCGATAATGCCACGCAAGTTTGTTTCTTGCTACACCAGGAAATTGCACCATTTCCTAGAATGAAAATATACCCAGACGTGGACTACCTCCCGTCTTTATCAGTTCCGTGATCAGCATCTGTGTATCCCTTTAATTGCATATCCTTTCCTTGGTAATCTAGGGAATAATTTGAAGTCCCCTTCAAATATCTCAATATCCTTTTCATTACTGCCTAATGCATCAAACCTGGATTAGTCTGATAACGGCTTGTGAGACCCACCGCAAAACCTATATCAGGTCGTGTACAAATCATAGCGTACATCAAGCTACCAATTGCACACCTATAAGGAATTCTCTCTATCCTTTTAGTCTCTTCTGGAGTCGTGGAACACATACTTGCATTCAGTTCCGTACCTTGTGCAATAGGGGTTGGATCAGGATCACAGTGAGCCATACCAAACCGTTCTAAGATCTTATTGATATACTTCTCTTGTGAAAGAGCCAATAATCTCTTAGATCGATCTCTGGAGATCTTAACCCCAAGAATGTAATTAGCTTCTCCTAGATCCTTCATCTCAAAGTTAGAAGACAACTAAGTCTTTACTTTCTTAAGTAAGGAAGTGTCGTTTCCTGCTAAAAAAATATCATCAACGTATAACATTAGAATGACAAAGTTCCCTCCGTTTTCATGCTTAATGTAGACACACGAGTCTGCATTAATCACCTTAAATTGCATTGATATAATCACTTCATGGAAACAAAAATACCATTGTCTTGAAGACTGCTTAAGGCCATAAATTGATCTTTTCAACTTACAAACCTTATGTTCTCGTCCCTGGACAATGAAACCATATAGATTTCTTCGTTCAGTTTGCCATTTAAGAACACAGTCTTTACATCCATTTGATGTAATTCAAGGTCCATACATGCTACAAAAACAAGTACTTTTCTTATAGACATGAAACGGACAACAGATGAAAAAGTCTCCTGATAGTCAATTCCTTCCTGTTGTGTAAACCCCTTCGCAACCAGCCGACTCTTAGTCTGGATAGGTTTCCCATCCACTGATCGCTTAATAGTGTGTACCCATTTATTCCCAATGGCTCTACGCCCTTTGGGTAGATCAACTAGTTCCCAAACTTTGTTGATCCTTATTGACTCCATTTCACTTTCCATTGCTTTAATTCATTCTTCTTTCGCTGGGGATTCCAATAACTCTCATGTTAGTTGGAATATCTTTAATTTGAGCTACGATCGTGAGAGCTTCGCTATCAACTAAATGACAGCATTGTAGAATATTTCACTTCTGTGATCGTCTTAGAGGTTCTGTTTCTTGATAAACATATCTCATATATTCATCAAGATTCGGAACAGAACTCCCACTGGGATCTATATCCATATTCACACTTGAATTTGGAACATGACTCCCACTCAAATCAAGACCACTCAAGTTAGGGTCAGGATTACTCAAATCCGCTTGTGAAGGTTGAAAAACATCATTCTCTTCCCTTTCCCTTACGTCTTCAACTTCATTCCTCCCACTCGGATTAAGTGATCCTGAAGTTTCAGACTCTTGAGTTTTAGAGAAAGTGATTTCCTTATCCACTTCTCCCAGCTTAGGAAATTCATTCTCTAAGAATGTGACATCTCGTGACTCAAATTTTGTTATTTGACCATTCTCATTCTCTCCCACTAGAACATATCTTTTGGAGAGATCAATATATCTTATGAAGATACCTTTCTTGCCTCTTAGGCCTAGCTTGCCATGCTTGCTAGATGTATCATGAACATAAGTAGCACATCCCTATGGTCACAAATGGTTCAAATTTGGGCTTGCAGCTCGTCCACAATTCACAAGGCGTGGTTTCAACAGACTTAGAAGGTACTCTATTGAGTACATATGTGGCAGTCAATAGTGCGTCTCCCCAAAAGGAGATAGGAAAATTGCTTCAGCCATCATAGACCTTACCATCTATCAGAAGGTTCGGTTTCTTCTTTCCGCTACTCCATTTTGTTATGGAGTCCTAGGTATTATCAACTGATGTTCAATACCTGTTTCATCACATAAAACTTTAAATTCCTCGGAGAGGTACTCTCTTCCCCGATCGGTCCTTAAAGCTTTGATTCTCTACTCTAATTGATTTGCAACTAGAGCCATAAATCTTTTGAAACATGATAATGCTTTAGATTTATGTGTAATCAAATAGACATGACCATACTTTGAATAGTCGTCTATGAATGTAATGAAATAGTACACACCATGCCTTGCCCGAACATTCATTTGGCCACAGATGTCAGAATGGAGTAGTTGCAATGGTTGGTCAGCTCGTGTAGCTTTACCAAATGGTTTTCTTGTCATCTTTCCTTTTAAGTAGCTTTCACAAGTTAGGCGATCTACTTTTGATAAATCAGCCAACAAACCTGCTGTAGCCAATCGTACTAAACGATGTTGACCAATGTGACTAAGTCTTACATGTCACATTTTTGAAATGCTAACATTATCCCAAGACGAGTTAACAGTAAAGGAAAAACTATTATGACACACATAATTTGGATCCAAATCCAAAACAATAAAACCATCCAACAAATGTCCACCACTAAAGTAGATATTGTTCATAAAGAGACTAAAATTGTTTAATTCAAAAGATAACATGAATCCCAAATTCATAAGGACAGAAACAGATATCAAGTTCCCTCGTATTCCAGGAGCATAGAGGACATAACAGTGGTCACCCACTATTAAAGACTAGCTGACAACAGCCAATCCCTAAGACTTCCTCTTTAGAGTTGTTTCCCACGTATATCCACATTGTTCCCCGTGGAACACTGTGGAACTCAACAAAAGAATCTCGATCCTTTGTTACGTGGTCTGTTGCTCCTGAGTCTACGATTCATAAAGGATAAGATTCAATTTGGAAAACAAAACTTGAAACAAATGTATAACACTTATACACTTCGGTAACATTTACCTTAGGAGCTGTGCAATCTTTTGCAAAATACCCCTTCTGTCTGTGATTGTAACAGTTCACCCTAGAAATGTTAAAATCTTTCTTGCCCTTCTTTTGAACTGGAACACTGCCCACCGCTCTTTTTGCCTTCTTCTTGAAGAACCACTTGTTCCTCTCCTTGGACTTCAGACCAGGACTTGAACTAGCCATGCGAACCTCAGATTTCACACTAAGAGAGACCAGACGGTCCTCTTCCAGTTCAAGATGATGAACTGCATCATCAAAGTTCTTAATGTCGTTGGTATGGGTTAGGTGCAACTTCATATGCTCCCACTCATTCGACAGAGAACGTATCACAGCTTGAACTTTCTGCTCCTCAAGAGCATAAATCGCACTAAGCATGTGTTTTAAACGTGAAACTTTTTCACGATATCATCATTCATCGCACTAAGCATGGTGATGCGGGCAGATGAGTTCTTCCTCTTCCAGGCTTGATAAGCCTCAAGGTCCCTCTTTGTTTGGGCGGTGTTACCCTCTACAGGAGGAACCATTATTCTCTCTAGAGTATCAAGAGCCTCTTGCTCTTCAATTATGTATTGGACTATCATAGCCCAAATTTTATAATTGTTACCGTTCAAACGAAGGTCCTTATTTAGTTAAGCAACTATTGCTTTTGAAGCAGCAATTGAAAAAAAACCGCTAAAGACAAAAGTAGCACTAATAAGTAAGCGAGACACCATATTTATTATAAGATCATTTAAAACTAAAAATAGTGTTTGGTTCAAGTAAAATCGAACATCCATGCGCAATGCATCGAGTCACCATTTACATAGGCTAATACAAACACCATATTAGGTTTAAATTTCCAATAATAAATATATATTTAGTTTTGTTTTAGATTATATTTTAATTTATTTAACATTTATACTTCTCTCAATTATAAAACTAATGAGTAATATAACACTTAGTTATAATCTCAAAATAAATAAATTAAAAATTACTAAAACAAATAACTAAATAGCAATGTTTAACAAATAAACATTTTATAATACCATAAAAATATCCAATATTTAGTCAAAATTACCACCACAATAAAAACTTTAGCACAAAGCCCTTCAATACAAAATTGAAAAACAAAATCAGCAAGAGAAAAAATGAAAAATGAAGAGCTCAATCTTCATTTTCATCGAGTTGAACTATCTCAATTTCTTTTGAGGTGACTGGGATCATCTCTACAAACTTATAGTAGAGATCCAAAGGCATGTTCTCTACCCCCTCGATAACAGCATCCAGACATAGGTGACGAACCAACTTGTTACTTCTAAGTAACATGATTATAGGATTATAAGATATCTTCGCTCCCGTTTTAGCCAAGTACAACACAAATACTTTGCATTGGGATCCATAATCCTGTTCAGGAACTAATCCATCAATGGAGTCCACCAGTTCATCAAAAAAAAATTTTCTTAAAGTGCTTTTCACGAAAAGCCTTTTTCGCAAATTTTAACATTTTTAATTGATCAATTCCAGAGAAAAATCCTCCTTTCTAGACAAGCTCTTGGATTGCACGGTTTAACGAATTAAACCGCTCCATAACTCCAACAATATCCACTTTTTCTAACGGAGGATACCGTT
Source organism: Euphorbia tirucalli (assembly GCA_039660915.1). Taxonomy (NCBI): domain Eukaryota; kingdom Viridiplantae; phylum Streptophyta; class Magnoliopsida; order Malpighiales; family Euphorbiaceae; genus Euphorbia; species Euphorbia tirucalli. The sequence continues at coordinate 49,163,983 of CM077637.1, read as the reverse complement.
TAGAGAAAAGCTTATTTACAAGTTTTTGCAGAGTCCTTGTCTCCTCCTGAGACTGGATTATTTTTGCCGTTTTTGCGAAAATTGCCGTTTCTATAACACATATAGAAATAACAAAAACTTGTTATGATCAACCAAAATTCAGTATATAAATACACAATAAATATACTGAATTTTCTTGAATTTATTAAATATAAATTAAGTATTTATACACAATAAATACTAGTAAATTTTAGTTTAAAAATATCAAATAAATTTCAAAAATTCATCAAAATATATCAAAAATTCAAGAAAAATGTAAATTTTAATTCTGGAAAAAATTTAACGAAATTTGGACGTCGGAAGCCACCGCACGCGCCCACACACGCCGTCTGCATCTGTTACACACGCCTCCACGCGCAGACACGTGCCTTCACGTGCTCCATAGGGTTTGCTGACTCACGTGACATGTGGCAACATGTGATTCTTGCTTACGTGGCATATAAGCCACGTGTCATCACCTGATTGGATCAACAGATGACGTGGATGATGATGTGTCATGCTGATGTGGCACTGCCTTGACACGTGCCATCACCCTATTGGTCCATAGTGATGACGCGTCATGATGACGTGGCACAATCACAGCTGTTTTGACACGTGGCGTCATGTTATTGGTCCACGTGTCTTATACGTGGCAGTTGACCGTTTCAAAACGGTTGACTTTGTTCACGTGGCAACAAGTGATTGGTTGGACTTTTCAACCGTTAGAAAATAATCCAATCCAATTGCACCACGTGTCCATAATCCTTAATTTCTCCCAACCGTTTGGAAACAAACTCCAGTCGCAGTGGTAGCACGTGAGGTCCACGCGCTACCTTCCGCTCCTCCGTTGGCGGTGAAATTTGAGATTCCGACTCGATTTTTCATGCTGATTTCAGTGGTGTGGTCAGATTTTCTAAATTCTGACAAAAAATTTTGACACTTTGTACGGTTGAATCTAATATGGTATAATTTTGACACGGATAACAATGCAAATCCGTATCAAAACGAACAAAAACGAATCCAAATGAACAAAAAACATATTCTTATTCATGGAACATCTGATTTCAATATTTACGTAATCATTTTGACATGGATATCAATATAAATCCATATCAAAACGAACAGATATGTATTTAAACGAATAAACACGCATTCATAACGGATAAAACTTATTTTAATTCACGGAATTCCTGAAATCAAGATTTGAACACATCAATCAATCATGGAATACCAGAAAACTAGATTCGAACACATCAATCTATAAACCTTTCGGCTCTAATACCAATGAAGTCAGAATTCCATAAACATAATAAATAAACGGACTTACAGTTTATATGCGGCGGAAACATGTTTATGGAATGGATCTGATCTACACGAGAAACCGGATCATTCTGGTTGCCTTTCCTACGAGTGTATGAATACACTGAGTATGGACTATCTCTGTGAATTCTTCCAACGAACGAAGAAGTAATTCGTGTTTTATCGGTAGGGACGTTTTCCCCGGAACCAGAAGGGAATCTCTACGATCCCATCATCATTAGGAAATAGAGAAACTTCTTCTCTATTTATAGTGGAAATCCCAACTTCCATCTATATATAGGGTCAGACCAAATTACACATTTGGTCCCTGTAATTTACATATAATTACAGTTTAGTCACTGCCATTCCAAAATGTCATGGGCGGACCAAAAACCAACAATGTCATTGCTTTAGTTACCATAATATTATATCTCCATAAATAAAAGCATCTATATTCATAATCACTTCATTTATTGTATTCTAATTTTACAATCATACAATACTGATTTGATAAGAGTTAATTTTTACATTTATATTAAGGATAGTTAGAAAAATAAACCATATTCGGCTACTTACAAACTGGTATATCTGGTTTAAAATGTTACATATTGAAATATGTGGATTCTTAATGTTAATAAAAGCAGTCTATATCATTCAATACTCCCTAAAAGTTCGTTTACCCTTTGAATTTTCATCTAAAATTTTTCATGTTGGTTTATAAAATACAATGCACCTTAGTAACAAAGCTCATAAATTTGCAAGAAACACATGTATTTTTTTATTATAATAATGCAAAAAATAAAATAAAAATCACCCAAAAAAAATGGTAAAAAAAATTCAAATATATGTGACATGCTTAAATAATGTAGGTAAACAATTGAGATACTAAATAGTGAAAAATCAAATTTTGCACAAAAATTGGACTAAAGGTATGAACCTTAGGTTTGTAACAAAATTTCCATGCAAAACTCAACATTTTCTACTATTTAGCATCATAATAATTTTTACACACTGTTTAATAACTTTCCATCAAAATTGGAAGATTTGAACATTTTCTGACAATTTTTCTTTATTTTATGATTTTTTCATTTATTAATTAATAAAATATAAGCGCTTTCAGAAAATTTTCAAGCTTCGATATTAAGGTTCATTGTATTTTAATCAACCAACGTGGAAATTTTCGGGTGGAAATTCGAAGGATAATATATAGAGTTTTTAGTGGAGTGTATTAAACGATAGAGTATTTTTATTATCATTGTGAAACCATATATTTCAGTTTATAATATTTTAAAATGCATGTCTCAATTAACAAATGGTCAAAATTATAGGGTTTATTTTTTTACTTATCCTTGTATATTATCCTAAATTATTTCATATTATCATATAACAAGACAATAATTGGAAGATAGGAAAATTTGAACATATATGGTTGTTAATGTAAAGTTATACAAGAAGAATACTTATACATGGCATTTAAATAATAGATAAATAAAAGGGTTAATTTGAGGGGAAAATAGAAAAAAAAACTCACGACTTCACTATTTCATAAATAAGTCCGTCTGGTTTGTTTTGCAACAAATCAAGAATTGTGGTTTTGAATTGTTAGCAAAAAAACGAAAGAAATTTCGTCTCACATTGTTAATTTAATGACTTAGCAAGAGATCGTGTCTAAAACATTTTTTATTATTTTATTCGAAATCTCTTTTTGCATGGCTGCCATTTCATGTCAAAGGTTTTTGGTAAAGATCTCCGCCCAAGATTGCATATCTTCTTGATTTCTTGGAAGTCCATTATGATCATTCGGCAATACCCCTTCGGACAAGTATTTTTAAATGGGAGCCATCCATCCAAATTCATCTAAAAAGACATAAACCTCATCTTTTTTTGATACTTGGGTGATACTGCATCTCAAACAAGCTAGATATTTCTAATTCTGAACTTGTTGTTGCCTTAGTAAATTTATCAGCGTCATGGTTTTCATCCTTGGAAATGTTGATTAATTGCCATGTGACTATTAATCTTCTTGAACAATTTTTAGGTCTCCTTGAGGTACCCAACCATGGAAGAGATCCTTTGCCTCAAAATTCTTAATGATCAGACTAGACATTAGCTAAGAATCGCTATATATCTAGACCTCATCCGAGCCAATTTCCTTTATCAGTAAAGTTATATGGATTATAGCCTCATAGTTAAGGCGCGTCATTGTTATATTAGAAAATCAATTCAACAGCATATGACATGTAAGTTTGTTATGGACCCTCAATGTAAACACTAATCCATGCTCCTTCTAAAAAAGATGCTCCATCCATATATACTTACCATTGTTTTGTTTTTAAAGATTTCTCCAATTATGCACTAGCAACAGCTACTACAGGGTTCACAAGAATTCTACTAATATCAAACTCATTAAGGCAAATTTCCCATTTAGCCAATCTACAAAATGTCTTTAACCTTTTTATTATCCTCTTGATGGGTAAGTTAGTTTGAACAATAATGGTATGTCCATGGAGATAAGGTTAAAGTCTTATTGATGCTAGAAAGATTGCTAGAGCTAGCTTTTCAATCTGTGAATTTTAAGCTCCGCACTCTTTAGGACCTTACTCGTGTAATATACGATAAATTGCTACTCATCTTCGCATGCCAATTAGTACCCAAAGCTTCATATGTGGTAACGTTGTACAAGTAGAAAATTGCCCCTTTGATTATTGAATAATAGTGATGTTAAAAGGACAGTTTGATGCCTTTAAAGGCTTCTTGGAATTCACTAATCCATCTAAAATCTTATATTTCCTTAATGCTTCATAAAATGGGAGGCACTTCTTCACCAAACACGAGACAAACCTACCAAGGGCATTGATCTGCCTATTCAATTTTTGTAATTCATTTAAAGTGGCAAGTAATCTCATGCCAAGAATAACTTAATTTTTCTTGGGATTTACTTTTATCCCTCTATAAGAGATCATGTAACTTAGAAATTTCTTAGATTTAACACCAAAAATACATATCTTTTAGCTTATTTTAAGATGATACTTCTACTAAATTGCAAAAGCATTATCGTTGTCATTTGGATGCTTGGTCTTATCCACACTCTAAATGACCATATCAATATAAACCTCTACTGTACCCCCAACATGATCTATGAACATTTTGTTCATTAAACATTGGTAAATTGCTCTAGCATTTAATAATTGATAAGGGCATAACCTTATAATAATAGGTGCCTTTATAGGTTACAAAGAAGTCTTCTTGGAAAGTATTAGATCTATGGGAATTCGGTGATATTCAGATGTGATATCTAGCAAAACATAAATGGCATACCTTTAGTAGAATCAACGAGTTGATTAAAGCCCGGTAAAGGGTAATTATCATTAGGGCAAGCCTTATTCAAATTTGTGAAGTCCACATATGTTTTCCATTAGCTTTATTGACCATGACAACATTCACCAACAAATATGGGTAAAAAACTTCTCATGTAAACCTATATCTAACAGCTTATAAACCCCATGCTCGATTGAATTTTGCCTCGTTAAGGAATGATTGTGTAACTTCTTCTAATCGGTTTGATGAATGGGTTAATATTTAACTTATGTGTTATGACTTTTAGGTAAAACATTGGATGGTGCTTGTATTCCAAGCAAACATGTTATGTTCTTCAGTGAGATCTTAAACTATCTCTGTCTAGGGGCTTCCTACAAATCCTTCACAACCTTAATTGTTTAATCTTGTCTAATAACCAGAGCTTCCACTTCATCAATAAGTTACATTCTTTCATGATCCACCTATTCTCAATTGTTGTGCTTAATTTATAACATATAATACTAGAAAGTATACTAGGTCAGTAAGTAATATAGATGGTAAGTCCAGATATCGTATTCCACAGGGATTAAGGATGGGCACATCTTTGAATAAAAGTGGTTCTAAACAAAAAAAATTTGTGGCAGGGATATCAATATTGTTCGAAGAGTGATTTTTACAACTAATGACTACTAAAACTAACATACATGTTATAAAGGCTTAGTAAGCAAAGATGAAAGCATGGAAAACAAAATCTATTTCTTCTTAATCTTTATATTTTCAGTATTACATGAAATAGGTATCTTTAACTAACTTCAACATAGCTAATGTTCATTGTACTATGGATCTTATGTCCTAAACAATTAATTAGATTAGCCTCCGTAATTAAGAGTCAAAAACATGCATTAATCAAGAAAACATGAATAAAAGAGTGCACCTTAAATGAACCCTTAACATGCAATCCAAGGCCATCCCTAACTATTTGTAAGTGTTAAACATGCATTTGCATCCATTAAACCAATTGGTTCTTGTATTTAATTAACTAATAATGAGGTAGCTAAACTCATTTAACAAAACATGCACATGAGAGATATTCATGTACTAAAAATACCATAGAATAATTAGAAATATTTACAATAAATAGCCAACTTAGCTAAACTAGTAAAAATTAAGAATTAAAGGTGGTGATATGAGTCACAATGCATTTCAACTGCTTAACAAAAGTGTTTATTGTACTTCTAGCAAACTAGGGCAACAAAACCTCAAAAAAACTTTGATAGTACATGTGTCCTTACAGAGATCTAACGGTTCTAAAATAAAAGGAATATTCTAAAGATGATTTAAAAATATCTCCTAACTTTGGCCAATCAGTGGCAAACTCTAAAACTTCATGACAAAGTATATCCTAAAATGGAAAGTGATTTCTAAACATAAGTTTTCTCTCTCCACCATGTCACCAAACAACACCAATGCATGCAGCATAAAATTCGTGAATTAATATAAAAAATGCGAAAATCTGCTAAAATGGAATCAAACGTGTAATGATCACTAAGGAACATGTTTTCTAAGCTGTTTAATGCTAAAATAACATAGAAAAAATCTTAAAATAGCAAATATAACTACATTATTTATCTCGATATTTTCACTTATCTTCAATCTATCTCATCCGGATTTAGAAGGGAAAGGTGTATCCTTTGTGCGATTTATTAATTTCCCCTTGCTATTTAGCTCCAAATTCATTGGTACTTACAAAGCTATATATCATATTGAAAGAAGGGTCTTACCAATGGTGTATCCATCATTGTGAATTCGTAATTTCTCTATGTGTGAGTATCATCTCCAACCTCAAGGCTTAAAGATACTTGTCCAACGATAAGTATCGCATGTCCATTGAGGCCTACTAAGGTAGCATGAGTTGACTAGATCCAGCTTTGATAATTTTGAGCATAGCCCTTGTAGTTATTACATTGACCAAACTAACATTGTCAACTAAAATTTTTTTATAATGAACCCTTGCGTCCACATACTGTGCTAGAACATATAATTACAACATAAAAAGAATAATTTAGCACATCATACCTTCGAGTGTTAGTAGGCTTACAGCTGGATGTAAGCTTTCTTTTTTTAGGGACTTAAAATCAAGTCTATTGGCTATCATAAAAACCACACTTTTTGATTTCTTAGTGATCAAATAATCCCCATTTAGTGTCAGGCCCTTTTTTGTAATCTTCCTAACATGATTAACTTATTGACTTATATAATATTATGCATGATGTCCGTTTAGCTGAAACCAACAATGTTGTTTCATGTTTCTCACATAGTTGACCACCTTCTTATTAACAAGATAAGTAATTTCCATGCTTTCCTTACCCTTTTCTATTAGTAACAAGACCTCACTTAGAGGTGCATTAAGAGGAGTCCATTATCTATAAGGTTTTTCCCTATTTCATATATGTCTTCTTCTTTTGGTATTCCTTACTATCTAGCTTTGGTTTTGTTTCTCCTTGATCGATTTTTTTATCCCTTGGGAAGATCACCTACCTTATCCAACTCGATGAAAATCTTGGTTTGCTCCATCAATCATACCATATCTTGAGGTTTTCGTAATACAAGGTTTGTTCGTAGCTTGTTGTTAATTGTATTGGTAATCTTTACCTCAAGCATAGTATAAAAATATAACTTTTGAATGTCTAAAAAAAGCAAATTGAACCTATCCATGTAATCCCTAAGTGGTTCTCCCACCCTTTACACCATCGAATGAAGAGTTCGGCTTGTAGTGATATTTGAAATAAAGGCTAAGGACTTAATGTGAAATTGATGACTTAGTTGCTCCCAACTATGCATTGATTCAACTTCCAACATTTCAAGCCAATAAGATGTTGGTCCTGCTAAAGTTGAAAAGAACAGTCAAGATATTAGTGCCTTATTTCCTTTGTTGTCTATATTTTATTCCTTTAATTTTTAGCATGAACTAAAGGGTCCATATCTCCTTAGTAATTATCCAATGGTGTTTGTTTTTAGGGTCTAAAGGTTGTTGTAAGATATGTAGAATGAATGGAGATTTCGATCTCTCAAGAAGTGGTTGTTGTATTGAAACTCTAAAAGTGGTTAAACCTAAAGGAGTTTAGGGTTGATACAACGTAAGCATATATCCCATAAACAGATAATATTGTAGTGCTTGAAATTGACTGCCTTGTGTCAAGGGTGTGTCTTGCCCTACTTGGAAGTTAGGAGGCATCACGATGGTGTGTTCAATTATGCTGATTGGCTAACCAAGGGGCCATGTTAATATTGTGTGTTGCCAGAGATCGAATTGAACCTAATTCATGCTAAGTCCTTGGAGGTGGTGTACAAAATTATAAAATTTGTATTCAATATAGGAAATTTATTATTTCTTTAATTTGAAGCCTAAAGGGTGGTGTTCAAGCCTAGCTTCTCATGGTATACTAGTAAATGGAGGCCCTTGAAGAACCCTTGGAAGATATCTCTCAAAAGCTTCATCCTCCTACCCATGGCTTACATATTTACATCAAAGCTGCAAAGTTCTATTGCATTATTTGGATTCATCACAGTAGCTATCTTATTTATAGCTGAAGTTTGTGCATAAAGGTTGTCAGTGGGAGCAATTGAAACCACTATGGCGGTGGTGCTAATAGCCTCTATGATTCATTCGACCATTGCAAAAAGTATATTATCTTGTGAACTCGACCAACTCATTGTGTCTTATATTTCCATTATACTATTATATTAATTATTAATACTAATTTGTAGTTTCCATCATTTACTTCAAAAAACGAGAAAGTTGAGAAAGAATCATTCAAACATAAAATTAGGGGTGAGCAAAACTGAATCGAACCCAAAAATCGAATCGAAACTGAACTAAAAAAATCAAACTCAACTATACCAAATACAATTTGGTTTGGTTTTGGTTTTTATAATTGGGGTGGTTTGGTTTTTGGTTCGGTTTTTTTATTTTTGTTGAAAAGACCAAAACAATTGAAACGAACCAAATTAATAAAAATTATTCAAGAAAATAATATATATGAATAAAATAAATTTTATTTGATCTATTATATATTTATATTATTGCGACACATATATAGTACAAACTCTTTTAAGTAATAAGTTACAATCATTAATAATAGTATAATAACAATAATAATTTTTCAAATATGAAAGTTCTAATAATTTGATTTTAAATCGAACTGATTTCGTTTGGTTTGGTTCAATCCAAACTAAATAAATTTGGTTTTTATTTTTTCTCTAATTTAATTTTTGATTTGGTTCAATTCAATTTGATTTTTAACATGAACTGAATTTTGCTCATCCGTACATACAATGCATGATAGAGCTTTGGGTGCTGTATATAATTATTCAAATAGCATATTTAATTGAGATTTAATTTGATTGGATAATGATTCATTGAAACGGGACCCAATTAAGAAAGAGTCTCAATGGAACTAATAGAGATGTTAATGGGGCAGAGATGGTGGAAGGATACATCCTCCATTCCCATTTTCAAAAATGACATGTGGATAATTTTATCTACATTCCCATATCATTGGGAATCTCCATCCCCACGAGAATCTCCATTCCCCGTAAAAAATATTTAACTTTTTTCAAAATGTATCTTATTCATATGGAAAATTAAATCGAAGTATCTATTGAAAAATTAAATTACACACCATTCATTTAACAATAATTATTAATAAAGAAATTCTTTGATTCATATATAAACTAATGAGGAAATAAAATAGTAAAAATCTATAGCAACAAATTTCGGGGAATCAATGGGAAACTCTATGGGATCCCCATTAAGACTAATTCGGGTAGAGACGGGGATGGGGCAAGAAAGGGTATAACAATCTCCGTCCCAATTAAGTGTTTGGAAAAAAAATTTAACTCTATCCCTTGCCTATGAGGATTTTTTTCCCAAGATTCCCCTTCCTTGTTAGGGTAGATCCCCATGATGGGGAATCCTTGACTTATTTTTATCCCTAGGAACTATTCATATAACACATAATATTTTTTGAAAGCCACGTACCTTCATTTTCCACGAATAGTTACACGTGCTTTGACAATTCTTTTCGTCATATATTTTTAGGTCAAATTGGAACCATTGTCACTCAAGTTTGTCTTGTGTGCGCTCAAGATCACCAAACTTGATTTTCTATCAATAAATCACCCAACTTCTAATCTGGTTTTAATAAAATTATTTTGACTAATTTTTAAGAAGTCAAAGCTGGAATAGTGATGTGTATAGTCTACTCTACGTTTGGCCATCCTGCTCATTGAAATGTCACATATAAGGAATTAAAATCTGCCACATGACACAAATGCCACACTTGACTTATCAATGAGTTGGAAGGCCAAAAGCAGGGTTGACTATCCACATCATTATTCCTGCTTTGGCTGTTTAAAAATCAATCAAAATAATTTTATTGACATGGAATTAAAAGTTGGGTGAGTTTATTGACACACAACCGAGTTCACTAACCTTGAGCGCATAAAAAGCAAACTTACGTGACTGTAGTTGTAATTTACCCAACTATAAGTTATAGACATTTGGTAAAATGTATCTGAATCCCTTAACTGTTATAGGTTTCCTCATTGGTCTTTTGATCAAGTCTTTTAACACATTGATGTTGGTGTGTCCTAATCCAAAGGCATTGGTTCCTGATTGTATTAGACATTATATGTGAATATTTTGTATTGTACATTATGTTAAATAAAAGGCATTTAATCTATTTATTTGTTTCTTATGTAATTTGATAAATAAAGTATCCATTGATTATAGTCATACTCATGTTAACTAATGTAGGTCATTAGCTATTGAGACCTTGAGTAGTGTTAAAAGCTATAATCATAAAGTAATCTCGGGTCTGTTCTATCATGGGAATGAATAGAGCTAAAGACAAGCATGTACTTGACTAGATGGCAGTGTCTCATTGACCGTTGGAAATGGGATGTCAGTCAGGTATATGGATACATGTTAGGTTACATGGTACTGGACCGATCCACCTCAAGAACACTGTGAGCACGGGTTTTTTCCCGACCTCAGTGATGAAAGCCATTATTACCTTTTTCACGGATAAACGTGAAGCGGATTCGGAATGACCGGGATGACGTCAGAAATGTCTCGGGTGACTCGAATGTGTGTAACAAGTCTTGGTACGGAACCTCGAAGGAATTCGAGTGAGTATTTAAGAAAACCGAAGAAAAGAATGAAAAATAAGCAAAATCGGCTAATCTGGTCACTACAGTTGCTCGGCTGTAGTGCCTACAGCCGCGCGGCTGTAATCATCAGATTTCCTTTTTTGTCCAAATCAGTATTTAATTCGGATTTTTAACCAAAATAGGAGATATAAAACCCTAATTTTCGGGTTTAGGGTTAGAAAGAGAAGACAAAAAATTGGAAAAGAAAGAGAATTGAGAGAATTAAGAGAAAAACACATCCACACTTAGGGTTTTTGAGAAGAAAAGATTAAAATTGAGCATTTTAATCCTAAACAATCAAAGAAACCTTAACTAAAATGTGTTTAAATAATCATAACTAGTTTTCTAGGGACATTCAGAAACCATAATCACTCATTCAATCTCGTTCGGGGTTCCATTCGGGCTTCGGAAATCGCACAAGCTTTTGGCTTGTTCGTGATTGTAAGGCGTTCCTGGTATCCGGATTCATACCTGTGGTCCAAAACACTGGAACACAGATAAGGTACATTCTGAGAGGCCATAAAAATCCCCTTTTCTTTCGTTTTGATTGTTGTTTGTCGGTGTTTTTTTTTTTTTTTTTTTTTGCGATTTTGGAAGTGATTTTTTTATTACAACCGCCCCACTCATGATTACAGCCGCCTGTGTGACAACCCTAACTTTTGCAAGCATGCAATGGCGGAAACATTACATAAAGTTTAGGTCATCATTTTCAAAACTTCCTTTTTATCTTTAAAATAACATAATCATAAATGAGTACTCGAAAATTTCCATTTCAAAAACAGTAATTTAACATAAATAGGTATTTCAAAAGGTAATATAACGGAGTAAAAAAAAAAAAAAAAAATAAATAAATAAATCTTTGAACATCCATAACTACGAATAGATGATAAAATAACATGACGGAAACTCTCCACACAATCCCCGAGAACAGACATCAGGCATCTCCTATTCTGCACCGGCAAAATCTGAAAATATCAACAGCGCCACTTAGTGACGAGTAACTAATAAATCCCAAACATCAATTCAAAGTTCACATAGGAAGATGACAGATCATAAATTTCATATTACATTACTTAAGTATACTTCATCATGATTAATAGAAAGCAAATTTATCAATTTATACAAGCATGCATAATTCTCATAGTAACAATCATGTATCAGGGATCTTACCCTTATTTGTTAGCTGCATCACATACAACATATAAAGTTCAAGTTCAGCATATCACATAATTATCTATTTCAAATAATAGTACAAAACATTCCAAGTGGATAATCAATATCATCAAAATTCAGATTTCCAAGATAAGTCATGTACATACAAATACATACCAACATCCCAAATCAAAGTACTTCATCACAAACTTGACATCAACTCAATTATACCTTAACCTTTATTAATTTTGTGGTATACGCGTATAAATCATTTGTATTGACCTATACACCTATGTCCTTAGAGAGTTCGGCTCAGACGCTTCGGGGAACCACAACGGGACTTACCCCCTTATCAATAAGAAAAGAGTACCACGAAGGGATTTACCTCAGAGTGCCAACGAAGGGACTTACCTCACAGAGTGCCAACGAAGGGACTTACCTCAAAAATAAAATAAATTAGAGTACCACGAAGGGATTTACCTCTCTGAGTGCCAACGAAGGGACTTACCTCGAAACAAAGGGCGCTGTCCTAGTGTCAACCAATCAAACATGGAAAACACTTAGCCAAACTAACCAAGACACCAGAGTATATGCCACTACAAACACCAATTTAATTATCATAATTATATCAATATTCAAAAGGTGCCTTTAACATAGGACTTATCCCAACCAATTCAATAACCATAAGGTGCCATTAAAATAGGACTTACCCCAAAACATAATCTGATACATCAATAAACACATGGTGCCATAAAAAAAATAGGACTTACCCCAAACTCGATTTCATGATTCCAACATGTATTAAATTTACCAAACCATATATGTAATTATTAGATTTCATGTCAAGAGTTCTAGCATAAATTCCTAGAATCAAATTATGCTTTGCACACATTAAAAAAATCAGTTCAAGGCCTAAGGTGAAAATTTCAGAATTCATAGTTCATGCCTCAACTTGCATATAATATTCCAGTAGGTTAGACTCAGAATTCAGCATGGCAATACAAAGGTAAATTTAGCCTTACATCTTAGGAACACACGCCAACTTAAATCATGCAATTCGGATTCCTATAGCAAAAGATATTAAGGAAACACTAAAAACATGCAATCTGTAAATTCACTTCAGATCACTGCACATAGTCTGACTTCAACAGACAAAACAGATGTGTTACTCACTGATTTAGCAAAAATAATATAAAGCAACATTGAACATCAGAATTTCAGGAATACATAGAATTTTGTTTCATGGCAAACGGAGCTACAGAGAGAAAATAAAGCCATAATCAACACAAACTGTACAAACTGAAATTCAGCAGTTCCAGGAAATCGGCACAGTGCACATAAGGCAGTTTCAACAGGGAATACGAGCACTTTACTCACAGAATTTGCCAAAATAGTATAAAACAACCTTGTACATTTATGTCTCAGGAAAACACAGAAAGTTGAATCATGCCAATCGGAGTTATATAACGAAAATAAAGCTAAAATTATCACAACCTGTACAATCTGAAATTCAGCAGTTCAAGAAAAATCGGCACAATGCACATAAGGCAGTTTCAATAGGGAATATGAGCACTTTACTCACGGAATTTTCCAAAATAATGTAAAACAACCTTGTACACCTATATCTCAGGAAAACACAAAAAGTTGAATTATGCCAATCGGAGTTATATAACGGAAGTTATGCCATAATTACCATAAACAGTCAATTCTGAAAATACAGCAGCTTACCAATTTCGACTCAATCACATGTATTTTCATATTTCTACCAATCTTTTAACCTAAAAGCAATTTCTTACACCAATATCATATACATTCATGTCTCAACAATAATTTCAGTAATAATACAACCTAGGATCAAATTCATCTACCATACATCCTATATAAATTTCGAACCGACATTTAGGGTTTAGTTGTTACCCTGTTTGCAGTGAAACCAACTGAGGCAATTAACTCGGAATGGAGAAGAATGAAGCAGAGTCTGAATGAATGAAAGTGAGGGAGAGAAAGTTAAGAATTTCAGCTGCACTGGAGCTCCACACAATGGAATGGCCGAAATTTTAACCCTAATAGAGATGAAGAGATTGCCTTGGAGTGAAACTTGGAAAGTGGAAGAGATTAAGGAGAGATTTTCTCCTTAGGTTAAGGATTCCTAATTTTTTTTGAATTGGTCCACTGAAAAATGGGATATTTATCATGGATTTTCGGAATTCCAACCTTCCCAACACAAAAATAAAAAGGCACAAAAAAAAAAAAATAAATAAATAAATAAATAAATTTAAGCCAGGTAAGGTTCGAACTCTAGACCACTAGCTATTAGTCAGGACTATCTACCGCTAGGCCAAAGCCTACGAATTGTTATAAGCATACAAAACATCGGTTAAATGCAAAAATGCTCACTCATATGCACACATCACAACATAACTAAGTCAACTTATATCTGGGGCGTTACAATCCTCCCCACTAACAAAAAGTTTCGCCCTCGAAACTCAAGGACAAAAGAGTAAGCTAGGTTCTAACCTTGATTAGTTGCAAACAATTCCGGATATTTGGATCTCATGGTCTCTTCTAGCTCCCAAGTAGCCTCTTCAAACTTCTGGCTACGCCAAAGCACCTTTACCAAAGGCATCTCTTTTCTCCTGAGTTTGCGAACCTGACGGTCGAGGATCTGAACAGGCTTCTCCTCATATGTCAAATTGGGTTCCACCTCCACCGAATCCACAGCAATAACGTGAGAAGGGTCGCTCACATATCTTCGTAGCTGTGAAACATGGAATACATTATGAACTTTTGCCAATTCCGGTGGTAGAGCCAACCGATATGCAACTTCCCCAATCCTTTCAAGCACTTCATATGGACCAATATACTTGGGACTGAGCTTGCCTCTCTTGCCGAACCTCATCACTCCCTTCATAGGAGATACTTTCAGCAATACCTTGCTACCGACTTCGAAGGTAAGAGGTCTTCTCTTGAGATCTGCATAAGACTTCTGACGATCCTGGGCAGCCTTCATATTCGCCTGAATCACCTTCACCTTCTCAACTGTATCCCGAATCAATTCCGGACCCAACACCAATGTGTCACTAATGTCGTCCCAACATGTCGGACTACGACATTTCCTCCCATAGAGGGCTTCATACGGGGCCATACGGATACTAGCGTGATAGCTATTGTTATAGGAGAACTCTACCAAACTCAGACATTTCACCCAAGATTTCTGGAAGTCAAGAGCACATGACCGCAACATATCCTCTAAGGTTTGGATTGTCCTCTCCGTCTGTCCATCTGTAGCAGCATGAAAAGCTGTACTCAACTTCAACCTAGTGCCCAAAGCTTCTTGCAATGATGTCCAAAAATGTGACAAGAACCGTGGGTCACGATCTGACACAATCTCCCTAGGCACACCATGTAGCCTTATAATTTCACTCGCATATGCCTCAGCTAACTGCTCCATAGACCAGGTCTTCTTCATAGGAATAAACCGAGCCACCTTGGTCAAACGGTCTATAACAACCCACACTGTGTCTAAACCATTAGCAACCTTTGGTAAACCCGACACAAAGTCCATAGAAACCGAGTCAAACTTCCATGCTGGAATAGCCAAGGGCTGCAATAATCCCCCAGGCCTCTGATGCTCAATTTTCACCTTTTGACAAGTCAAGCACCGGGCCACAAACTCAGCTACCTCTTTCTTCATTCTAGGCCACCAAAACTGCATCTTCAAATCTTTGTACAATTTCGCACCTCCCGGATGCACAGAGTAGGGAGTGCAATGAGCTTCACTTAAGATCTGCTCTTTCAACATTGAATCATTAGGCACACACCATCAGCCTTTAAATTTCATACTCCCATCTGCAAGAATCTCGAAATCTACAGCATTACCCTGCTCCTTCGCTGCACGAATCTTCTGAAGTACAGGATCACTCAACTGCTTCTCTTTCAATTCTACAAACAATACTGGTTCCACACTGATTGCATTTAAACTCGCCCGAACCACTCCTCTCGGGACCACTTCAATTTCCAACTTGCTAAACTCCTTGCAAAGATCAATAGGAAGTCTTTTCATGAAGTTCACCGAATGGATGCTCTTTCTGCTCAATGCATCTGCGACTCTGTTTGCCTTTCCTTCTTTATACTCCAAGGTTAAGTCATAATCCTTGATAAGCTCTAACCAACGTCTCTGTCGCATGTTTAGTTCTTTCTGGGTGAAAATATATTTGAGGCTCTTATGATCGGTGTATATCTTGCACGGCACACCATACAAGTAATGGCGCCAAATTTTAAGAGCAAACACCACCGCAGCTAACTCCAAATCGTGAGTCGGGTAGTTCCTTTCATGAACCCTCAATTGCCTTGAAGCATAGGCAATCACTTTTCCCAACTGCATAAGTACACACCCAAGTCCGTACTTGGAAGCATCACTGAACACTTCATACTCTACTCCGTCAGTCGGCAATGCAAGAACTGGGGCTGAAGTAAGTCTCTCTTTTAATATCTGGAACGCTTCTTCACATTCTGCAGTCCATTGAAACCTACAGTCCTTCTTCATCAACTGAGTCAAAGGTCGTGCAATAATTGAAAAGTTGTGCACAAACCTTCTGTAGTATCCAGCAAGACCAAGAAAACTTCTTACTTCGGTCACATTAGTAGGACTGGACCATTCAAGAACGGCTTTAATCTTCGCCGGGTCCACCTTCACACCTTCTTTGGTAATCACATGGCCTAGAAAAGCCACCTCTCCAAGCCAAAACTCACACTTAGAGAACTTGGCGTACCACTTCTGCTCTCTTAATACTTTCAACACCATTTTGAGATGCTTAGCATGCTCCTCTTCATTCTTCGAATATACTAAGATATCATCAATGAATACCATAACACACACATCAAGGAGCTCGTGGAAGGTTCGGTTCATCTGATCCATAAACACTGCTGGTGCGTTAGTGAGACCGAAGGGCATTACTTCGAATTCATAGTGCCCATACCTTGTCCGGAAGGCAGTCTTCTGAATGTCGTCTTCTTTTACCGGAATCTGATGATAGCCGGATCTCAGATCGATCTTAGAGAACACACCTGCACCCTTCAATTGATCAAACAAATCTTCAATTCTTGGCAGGGGATATTTATTCTTGATGGTCACCTTATTCAACTCACGGTAGTCAATACATAATCGCATGCTTCCATCCTTCTTCTTGACAAAGAGTACCGGAGCACCCCAAGGTGACACGCTGGGTCTAATAAAACCCTTATCAACAAGTTCTTGCAACTGGGTCTTCAATTCTCGCATCTCCGAGGGAGCCATCCGATAAGGAGCTTTAGAGATTGGAGCTGACCCCGGAATTAGGTCGATGGCAAATTCTACATCCCTTCCTGGTGGAATCCCTGGCAGTTCATCAGGAAACACATCCGCATATTCTCGAACAATAGGAATATCCTCGATCTTCAGTTCTTCCGAGGTATCCTTTATTCTACACAGAAATACTTCTTCGCCTTTCATCGCCATCTTTTTCAATTTCATAGCCGAAACTACCTTCACTCCTGGTTTCATCTTAACATTTGAATAAGAAACCCTCTTCCCTTTACCGTCCTTCAGCACAATTTTCTCATCCCTACAATAGAACACCGCTTGATGCTGCTTCAGCCAGTCCATACCGAAGATAACATCAAATTCGGTCAATGGAAATTCCCTCAAATTCGCCTTCAATTCAACTCCCTCGATAACTACGGGAACTTCGGGGAAAACACGACAGCAAGCAACACTCTCCCCATTAGGGAGGGAAACCACAGAATTAATTGGAACAGATACAGATAAATTCAACTTCTGAGCAAAAGTAGTAGAAATACAGGAAATAGACGCACCAGTGTCAAATAATACATAAGCAGGAAAAGATTTGACAAGGATGGTACCTGCAATGATGTCATTCCCTGCCTCGTCAACTTCGGACTCCATCATGTTATAGACTCTGTTGCGAACAGGGCCTCCTGAGCTAGAATCGGGCTTCTTACTTCCTGACTTCTTCGGGCAAGATTGAGAGTAGTGACCCTCTTCCTTACAAGTGTAGCATCGGACAGGCGTCCCATCACAGTTCTTCCCATAGTGCCACTCTTTCTTACACTTGAAGCACTTCTTCTCCCTAGTCTGAGCGGTACTAGCAGCTTCCTTTGCCGGAACATACTTGGGTTTCTTGGAAGTCGGATGAACATACGAGGTAGGCTGAGACCTCTTTAAGAACATGGTCCGCCTCACCGCTTCATCCTCCTGAACGGATGCATAAACTCCTAAAGCCACTTCATAGGCTCTCTGGAAAGTTGTTGCTCCAGAACATAGGACATGTGTCCTCACTTTGGGACTCATCCGCTTGATATAGAACTGCACCTTCTCCTCTTCAGTGGGGATGACTGAACCTGCAAATCTGGACAGTTCAGTAAATTTGTTGGTGTACTGCTGAACAGACATGCTTCCTTGAGTCAAGCATAGGAATTCCTCTCGTTTCTGCCACCTCAACTCACTTGGGTAGAAACGATTCTTCAACCTTTCAGTGAATTGTCCCCATCCAAACTCAGCCAATTCCAGGCACTCGTCCTTAACCATGCCCCACCAGTTATCAGCCTCGCCTTTCAAGTAGTAGGCTCCAATCACGACTTTCTCGGCGTTCGGACAGCCGGTCACATCAAAGAGTTTCTCTATCTCCCGGATCCATCCCTCAAGCACCACCGGGTCGGAAGATCCTTCATAAGTTGGGGGTCGGTGACGAGCAATGCGATCGAAGACAGTTTGGTTATTTGGATTTCTTTGAGCCATAGCGAGCACGGCATCTTCCAACAGCCGCATACGTCGCTGAGGAGAGTCATCGCGAACGGAATCTCTACGTGGAGGCATTCTAAAATTTTTGTTCTAGTTAGGTCTAAGCATATAATACATACAGCTAATAATAGAAAACAAGTAATCCAAAGCAATTAAACCCGTTCTACCTACCCATGCACCTCACACTATGTTCAAATCTCTATCCTAGGATTCTGAGTTTTGGTTCCAAGTGACTTATGCTACCAAAGCCTTGGAACCAACGCGGGCTCTGATACCAACTGTGACAACCCTAACTTTTGCAAGCATGCAATGGCGGAAACATTACATAAAGTTTAGGTCATCATTTTCAAAACTTCCTTTTTATCTTTAAAATAACATAATCATAAATGAGTACTCGAAAATTTCCATTTCAAAAACAGTAATTTAACATAAATAGGTATTTCAAAAGGTAATATAACGGAGTAAAAAAAAAAAAAAAAAATAAATAAATAAATCTTTGAACATCCATAACTACGAATAGATGATAAAATAACATGACGGAAACTCTCCACACAATCCCCGAGAACAGACATCAGGCATCTCCTATTCTGCACCGGCAAAATCTGAAAATATCAACAGCGCCACTTAGTGACGAGTAACTAATAAATCCCAAACATCAATTCAAAGTTCACATAGGAAGATGACAGATCATAAATTTCATATTACATTACTTAAGTATACTTCATCATGATTAATAGAAAGCAAATTTATCAATTTATACAAGCATGCATAATTCTCATAGTAACAATCATGTATCAGGGATCTTACCCTTATTTGTTAGCTGCATCACATACAACATATAAAGTTCAAGTTCAGCATATCACATAATTATCTATTTCAAATAATAGTACAAAACATTCCAAGTGGATAATCAATATCATCAAAATTCAGATTTCCAAGATAAGTCATGTACATACAAATACATACCAACATCCCAAATCAAAGTACTTCATCACAAACTTGACATCAACTCAATTATACCTTAACCTTTATTAATTTTGTGGTATACGCGTATAAATCATTTGTATTGACCTATACACCTATGTCCTTAGAGAGTTCGGCTCAGACGCTTCGGGGAACCACAACGGGACTTACCCCCTTATCAATAAGAAAAGAGTACCACGAAGGGATTTACCTCAGAGTGCCAACGAAGGGACTTACCTCACAGAGTGCCAACGAAGGGACTTACCTCAAAAATAAAATAAATTAGAGTACCACGAAGGGATTTACCTCTCTGAGTGCCAACGAAGGGACTTACCTCGAAACAAAGGGCGCTGTCCTAGTGTCAACCAATCAAACATGGAAAACACTTAGCCAAACTAACCAAGACACCAGAGTATATGCCACTACAAACACCAATTTAATTATCATAATTATATCAATATTCAAAAGGTGCCTTTAACATAGGACTTATCCCAACCAATTCAATAACCATAAGGTGCCATTAAAATAGGACTTACCCCAAAACATAATCTGATACATCAATAAACACATGGTGCCATAAAAAAAATAGGACTTACCCCAAACTCGATTTCATGATTCCAACATGTATTAAATTTACCAAACCATATATGTAATTATTAGATTTCATGTCAAGAGTTCTAGCATAAATTCCTAGAATCAAATTATGCTTTGCACACATTAAAAAAATCAGTTCAAGGCCTAAGGTGAAAATTTCAGAATTCATAGTTCATGCCTCAACTTGCATATAATATTCCAGTAGGTTAGACTCAGAATTCAGCATGGCAATACAAAGGTAAATTTAGCCTTACATCTTAGGAACACACGCCAACTTAAATCATGCAATTCGGATTCCTATAGCAAAAGATATTAAGGAAACACTAAAAACATGCAATCTGTAAATTCACTTCAGATCACTGCACATAGTCTGACTTCAACAGACAAAACAGATGTGTTACTCACTGATTTAGCAAAAATAATATAAAGCAACATTGAACATCAGAATTTCAGGAATACATAGAATTTTGTTTCATGGCAAACGGAGCTACAGAGAGAAAATAAAGCCATAATCAACACAAACTGTACAAACTGAAATTCAGCAGTTCCAGGAAATCGGCACAGTGCACATAAGGCAGATTCAACAGGGAATACGAGCACTTTACTCACAGAATTTGCCAAAATAGTATAAAACAACCTTGTACATTTATGTCTCAGGAAAACACAGAAAGTTGAATCATGCCAATCGGAGTTATATAACGAAAATAAAGCTAAAATTATCACAACCTGTACAATCTGAAATTCAGCAGTTCAAGAAAAATCGGCACAATGCACATAAGGCAGTTTCAATAGGGAATATGAGCACTTTACTCACGGAATTTTCCAAAATAATGTAAAACAACCTTGTACACCTATATCTCAGGAAAACACAGAAAGTTGAATTATGTCAATCGGAGTTATATAACGGAAGTTATGCCATAATTACCATAAACAGTCAATTCTGAAAATACAGCAGCTTACCAATTTCGACTCAATCACATGTATTTTCATATTTCTACCAATCTTTTAATCTAAAAGCAATTTCTTACACCAATATCATATACATTCATGTCTCAACAATAATTTCAGTAATAATACAACCTAGGATCAAATTCATCTACCATACATCCTATATAAATTTCGAACCGACATTTAGGGTTTAGTTGTTACCCTGTTTGCAGTGAAACCAACTGAGGCAATTAACTCGGAATGGAGAAGAATGAAGCAGAGTCTGAATGAATGAAAGTGAGGGAGAGAAAGTTAAGAATTTCGGCTGCACTGGAGCTCCACACAATGGAATGGCCGAAATTTTAACCCTAATAGAGATGAAGAGATTGCCTTGGAGTGAAACTTGGAAAGTGGAAGAGATTAAGGAGAGATTTTCTCCTTAGGTTAAGGATTCCTAATTTTTTTTGAATTGGTCCACTGAAAAATGGGATATTTATCATGGATTTTCGGAATTCCAACCTTCCCAACACAAAAATAAAAAGGCACAAAAAAAAAAATAAATAAATAAATAAATAAATTTAAGCCAAGTAAGGTTCGAACTCTAGACAACTAGCTATTAGTCAGGACTATCTACCGCTAGGCCAAAGCCTACGAATTGTTATAAGCATACAAAACATCGGTTAAATGCAAAAATGCTCACTCATATGCACACATCACAACATAACTAAGTCAACTTATATCTGGGGCGTTACAGCCTGGCTGTAACCTATAGCCGTGCGACTATAACCTATAGGGGCGCGGCTGTAATTTTCATATTACAACCGCGCGACTGTAACTTATAAGGGCAGAAGCTCCAATCACCCTGAATCGACCGATAACAATTCCGTTTTCAGATTTAATGCGTTTTTCATGTTTATTATCGGTCCAATTACATCCATGTATGCTTAGATTCCCGGTTTTCTTATTTTTAATTGACGGATGTGATTTCAAGTTTGGCAATTTTGAGTTTTTAAGGATTTCCGGACTTATTTTGATCCGTTTTGGATCCGTTTGGTTGAAATCAATGTGTTTCCAGAAATCCTAGATTACCTGAAACAGCTAAATTTGCAAAACGATCTTAAAAAACGAGAAAAGAAGGCCGAAACACATTCTAGAGCATTACAGCCGCGAGGCTGTAGTCAAGGCAAAACTACAGTTTTGTCCTTTTAGGCCCCAAACTTGTAATTTTGCATCTTTTTGCTATTCAAAACTAAATTTTGGTGTTTTTACATTCTTTTTGGACCCTAGATGGATGTTTAATTTAGGCCCACACACGAACGGGACCCCCGGGTCCCGGGATATCCAGCCCACTAAAGTTGGAAAATGCATGTAATGAGCTAAATGGTTTTCAAAATTGGTTTTTCATCCATAAAACCTACAAGGCGTTTTAAAAAACTGTTTTCCAGGTCTAACCGGGCCGACCCAGTTACCCCCTATGCATGATCCTATTTCCTAAAATACTCCTATTCGGTCCTATATGAGTCCTTGGTGTGTTTTATTTACTTGTGCTAACCGTATTTGGATGCAGCTTTTATTTTTCTTTATTTTTATTTTTGGATGTATTTTATAGATTAAATCGTGTATCTAGGTGATTGTAATTTTTTAGATCATCGTGTATTATAGGTGGTTGTAATGGTGAGGGTGAGAGCTTTTTCTTTTTTATAGGTTGTATAATTTGGCCTCTATTTTACTTTTCCCACACTTTTACTTTTCTGCACTTCATTTTGGTGTTTATATTTATGTCATTTGCATGAGCATTGATTAATAACAAAAAGAAGATAAAATGAGTAGAATTAAGTAAATGCAACATTACATTATGAAATAATAATTCAAAATAAGTGAGGATTAGTAGGTATGTTGCCCGAACCCTGAATCTCTGAATTAGGTACCGCGTCTACACTTGGTAAGGAGCTGTATCAGAATTTACTGGATGAGCTAATCCGGATGGCGACTCTATATCTAATCTTGAAATTCATGTTTCGAGATCTTTAAGTTAAATTGGGATTTTCTAAGAAAAATTTATTTTCCAAAATTCACACTTTCAATTAAGTTTTCTACAAAATGAGTTTCCCAATAAAATGAAAGGTTTTCTTAAAGAAGATTAAAAACCCGTTTTCAAACCACATCATCTCACTTCAAAAAGAAAGTCCCCGGTTCCTGCTTCACCGCGCGTTCCGCAAAAGGTCGTCCGCTCACAAACACCTCATGGTCCGATCGTCATAGGTGTTTCTCAAGTAGTTCTTGATATTATCCTTAGACCCAATTTCACTATAACATGATATGAGATCTCATGCACTTTGATATATGCCTAACAGACCCATAACAAGGTACCAAGTATGAGTATGTTGGGTGAGCCGATGAATATGTTATAGGGAATTGTCACGGGAAAAATTAAACGCAAGGCAGAATACTAATTAAAATTTCCTTGATTCCACAGCCCAAAATTCATATAGATTAATAGAATGAACCAAGAACGGAGAGAATAATAAATTTTCTCACCTTAACTGTTTCCTCTAGAGACTGCTGTAGAAACCCAAGCGTGTTTCCTCCATAATCCGATACACGAACGACTCTTGAACAGCACTCGTGCTAGCGAACGGATTGAATGAAAACCAAGAGAAAGCAAAGAAAGGGGCTGCTGTAATTTTTATTAGGTTCGCTGAATTCCTTATGCTAGGGTTAGGGAGAATTAGGTTAAGGCTTTCTTTATATACTCATTGGTATACTCCTTAGCCTATTAGGATTTTAATTAAACTATAGGTTATTTAATTAGATTAAATTAATTTAAATTGTACAATTAGAATTTTATAAAACCTTATTATAAAATTTCAATTGACACAATTAAATATAATTTTATCAAATTAATATATCCCAAAGTTAAATTAAAACCAACCTTAATAAATACACCTTTTGTATTTATATTTCTACTAAGGAAATTTTATTTTATTTAATTAATTACTTACTGCATGTAATTAATTAATAAAATAAAATTAATTTCTCCCTTAATATATATTGAATTAATTATGACATAACCTAATATCAATAACACAATTAATTTGGTTTCCGTTTAAATTTCGATTTGTCAACGTTCAGTCGTTCTATGTGTACGATCCTGTGGGTCTATCTTTATTTTGGCAGTGGGCCCAAAGCCCACAGACTGTAAGTGGGTTCTAGCAAACCCTTACAGCCCCCAATTAAGACTGAGACTAGCAGTCTAATGTGAAAGATAACCTGACATCAATATATAAGCAAGAGGCATGGCCCTGTCATCCTCTTATATTCTTATTTATCTCTTGATACCGTGTGGACTGAACCCAACGAATAAGTATCCCAACTTATTTGGGTATGGCCATACACTTGTCAGTCCCACTCATCAAGTGGCCAGTGATGTCATCTCAGGGAACACTGAGTGGCAATTCCATCAACTTCACTATCAACATCAACATGTTCATTGGCCCACCTAACACACCTATACTTGGTACCCTATTACGGGCTCGTTAGGCGTATGACAAAGTGTATGAAATCCTATGTTATGTTACAGCGAACATTGGGTCTAAGGATAATAGCAAGACCTACTTGAGAAACACCTATGACGATCGAACCATGTGGTGTTCTCTTGGCGGATCGATCCAGTACCATGCATCCCAACATGTACCCATATCATTGACTGAGATTCCATATCCAATGGCCGGTGAGACGCTGCCATCCAGTCTAGGATATGCTAGTCTTTGGTTCTATTCATTCCCGTGATTAGAACAGACTAGAGATATCTTTATGATTATAACTTTAACTCTACTAAAAGGTCTTATAACCCAATGACCTATATTGGTTTACTTTAGTATGGTTATAATCATTGGATACTCTATTTATAAATAGCACAATGTGAATATATAGATTTATGCCTTTATTTCAACACAAAATGTATGATACAAAATATCCAAATATAAAATATAATAGAATACAAGAACCAATGCCATTTGGACTAGGGCACACCAGCACATGTTGATGTTGTATATCCTCTTGCTTATACACCGATATCAGTTGTCAAGGGATATACAAGAACATTATCGGGTTATGTTTCACGTGAAACTGCTAGTCACTGTCTTAATTAGAGACTGTAATGGTTTACTAGAACCAACTTACAGTCTGTGGGCCCTGGGCCCACTGTCTACATAAAGACGGACCCACAGGATCGTGCATATAAAACAGCTGAACTTGTGACATATCAGAAATGTGCACATTGGGTGTACTTAGAATGGAAACTCGTTTAATTAAATTAATGGCAATAGGTTTTGTCAAAATTAATTCAATTAATATAAAAGAGAAATTGATTATATTTGATTAATTAATTATAATATGTAAATAATTAATTAAATATATTTTTCTTGGTGGAAAATTAAATACACCGGTTGTATTTATTTAAGGTCGGATTAAATTAAATTTTGATTAAATAAATTTAATCAATTGGATTTTATTAAGTCAATTGGAATTTTATTATATGGTTTAATTTAATTCCAATTACATAAATTAAATTAATTTATTGAGTTAAAATTTAACCTAAAGTTAATTTAAAACCTAATTATACAAGGAGTATAAAAGGGGAACCTTAAGTCTATTTGTCTAACCTTAGCCACCTTGTGGATTTGGGCCAACAGTAGAGAAATAGAGCAAGTCGAATTTCTTTGTGGTGCATCTGAGTTCCATTCATCTCTGTTCCCTAGCTATGAGTGGATGACCTTTTAAAGCGGAATGCGGCAAAGTGAACAGGGGAAAAAAGAAAAGAGTTTAAGATGTTCGATTGTTTGTTTGAAAACGGATTTGCATCTTTGCTTAGGGAAAACCATTGACTTGTTTGGAAATCTTTTTGTCGAAAACCTTTTCCTTTGAATGTGAGCTTTTGGAAAACTGGTTTTGCATTTTAAAAAATTTCGTTTTATTAACTTAAAGACCTCAAAACCTAAGTTTCAAGAATAGTGATAGAGTCGCCACTCGGATCAGCTCATCTGGGAAATTCCGGTACAGCTCCCTACCGAGTGTAGACTACTGTACCTAATCCAGAGATTTAGGGTTCGCGAAACTTACCTATTCAACCTCAAGTTTGTATTCATATATAAGTGCATATGACAATACTTTACTCACTTAATTCTCTACCCAGTTTTATCTCTTGTTATTTAGCCCATGCTCATTCAGATGACAGAAATAAATCACATAAAATTAAAGGACAGAAATATAAACCATACAAAAAAAAAAAACAAAAAAGAAATAGAGGCCGCTTATTACAACCCAAAAGAGAAAAGCTCTCATCCTCACCATTACAACTGCCTAGATACATGAAGATCTAAAAAGTACAATCGTCTAGAATACACGATTAATCTATAAAATACATCAAAAAAAAAAAAAGAAAAAGAAAAGCTGCAAGACAAATTGGTGAGCACAATCATATTACAAACACAAGTAGGACTCACATAAGACAGAATGGGGGATCTTAGAGAATGGGAACATGCATTTAGGGGATTACCGAGAAGTCCAGACGATTTAATCAGTTAGACCTGGAAAACGGTTTTAGAAATGCATGTAGGTTTTTGTGCTTGAAAACAATTTTGAAAACAGTTTGGCTCAATTACATGCAAATTACTTCAGTTTAATGGGTTGGTTATCCCAGAACTCGGGGTTCCGTTCGTAGGGGTTCCTAATTCCAGACATCCATATAGGGTCTAAATGCAGTAAACATGCCAAAAACAGTTTGATTCTGAAGACATCATCACACGACGACATCCATGCGAGTTGTCCCATGATTCTGCCTCCTTATGGAAACTATAGCCGTGCGGCTCAAAGCCGCGTGGCTGTTACACTACAGTCGTACATCTATAGTATCCAGAACCCGAAATTGGTTATCTTCGATTTTGTAAACACTATTTTGATCATTTTCAATGATTCCTAAGGACTTTGAGGAACCTGAAGGTCCGTTAATGCTGGACAGTGGATCCGGTTTGGATCGAACAACCCTAAAACTCAAAAACTGAAACCAAAGAATATGAAAATCTCACATCAATGTTCAATGAAAACCGAAAACCATAATTCATAATATAACGGATGTGATTGGGATCGAAATAAATCTTAACAGAATGAACAAAATGGAATCTAACTGCTTTTGGTAGATTTTAGGGCTTTTTAGGTTTCTACCCTGAAGAACATAGCTGTGCGGCTATAGTATTACAGCCGTTCAGCTCTGTTCTAAGGGATTACAGCCGCTCGGTTCTAGTTAGAGCTGCACGGTTGTAATCAAACAGCCAGTTTCGGAAATTTTGCAAAAACACGGGAAAATCACAACACAGAATAAATAAGAACGAGTTTAAGGCCTCTAAGAGTTTACCTTGTTGATGTTCCAGCATGTTTGACGTCCGAAAGTGGATTGAAAGGTGGAGTGTGCTTAGAATCCCGTAAACACTCCGAAATCCTTTAGCATACATCCCGAATCGATTCGATTACCACTCGAGAATGATCCCGAATGAAAGAGATATGATCAGGAACCCCCACTCTATATTTTCTTAGTCTATTTTTATGTTTCTGGTCAATTCCATTTTTCTCTTTTAGTTTTCTCTCTCTTTTTTTTTAGTTTTCTCTCTTCCTCGAATTCTCCTTTCAAATCCCTCCGTTTCTATGTCTATTCTCTTGTCTTTATTTCTGTTGTGTTCTCTTTTCTGATATCCAAAAACCTAGATAATCTTGGGGTCTTTCCGCTAATTAAGAAATCAAATCCCTGTCAAAGACTGATTCTGCTATTTAGGAAAAATTCTGTCCGCTCGACAGAGCCGTGCGGCTGTGAGGTTATAGTCGTGCGGCTTCGTAATTATAGCTGTATGGCTGTAGTTGTGAAATTACAGCCGTGCGCCTCTAATCAGAGCCGTGACAGATTTTTCTAAATCCCACACTCACCTCTAGGCCCTTTAATCACTCGAAGGACCTATCTCGGAGTTTCGGATCAAGGACTGTTCGGTTTTCGGAGTGTTTGAGACATTCCAGGCAACATCCTGCTCAATCTCAAGTCTAATTCACGTCTGTCTGCTTAACAGATAACATATGATTTTCATCATAGAGATCAGGAAAACCCATGCTCACACTAGCACGAGTCTGGTTCTAGAGCTG
The DNA here is from genome assembly GCA_039660915.1 of Euphorbia tirucalli. Taxonomy (NCBI): domain Eukaryota; kingdom Viridiplantae; phylum Streptophyta; class Magnoliopsida; order Malpighiales; family Euphorbiaceae; genus Euphorbia; species Euphorbia tirucalli. Next base: position 49,135,536 of record CM077637.1, on the reverse strand, counting down.
TTCATGTAGTGGTTGTGTAGAGTTACTAGTATTTGTATCTGCAATCTTCAGCAGTCTCTAGAGTAGACGTATAAGATGAGAAATTTATTTTTTTCCATTCTATTTTTGATTTTATCAAAATCATGGGTCTTGAGATCATGGAATTGAGAGACAATTTTAATCGCTATTTTCCCCGCGGGTGTGTTTTCCCCGTGAAAATTCCGTACAATTGAGTATATGATCTTTTTTTTTACATCACTCACCCTACACCTAACATCTCCGTCTCCTGCATATTAGTTTTCATTGATTGGCCCATGACATAATTTTTTAGGACGCATGAGACTGAATAAGAAGTATTCATAACTATGTTATATTTGTATTGGAAGTATAGTTCAAGTTCTTCCAATGAAATCTAGAGCTTTGCACTTCCTTTTGTGTAACACGCTAGTTAACGAAAACTGTAACCCACATAAGGATCATGAAGTCTATGTGTTCACAAAATTAATCATGGAGTCAGTTGCAAAATCTATGGAAGTTTGGAGGGCTCGGGATGAAGTTTGAATATCTATTCCTAAAAAAAAAAAAGAAAAAGTTACTTTAAATGTGAAACTTCATGGATAATTGTATTAGCAAATGGAAGTTATGGAGCAATAGAGACAAAGAGGCAACACCTACGCAGTACAGCAATACATGGATCAAGCAGTGTTGTAACTTATAAATGATTAGTAAAGTTTGATTTTCCATATATTGTTAGAAACCATTAATTGGCTTGGCCAATTGTAGAGAGTGAGAGTATGGTTTGTTGAGTGCAAACACTATACAGCCTAATTAGCTTTTAATAGCGACATGAATGAAAGTAGATGACTTGCTTTTAAAGAAAAGTTCAAAGAGGCAATAAAAGGTAGTACAATCCAAATAGGATTATGTTCACGTAAGGACAACATATTAAGAGCAAATTTTAATTCCCAATGTCAGTTTTCGTTTCTCATTTATTATCAACCAATTAAATCAATATTATTATTTTCTAATCTTATTATAATATTAAAACCAAGGATATACAAAACATATTAGTATTTGTAGTAAAAAGCTCGATAAATTAATAACATCTATTATTTAATATTTTGAAATCTTTACTCAGATTAATGTGCTATAATAATAACTGTGATACATGTACAAGGTAATAACTTTTGATAAAGTACATAAAAAGCCTAATTACAAGTTGTATTCAGTTGGTAATGCAGATTGAATATGTGAGATTCGATTTAGGTTCGAATCCCACCAAATATTTAACTGTGACTAAGTTCCGAACAGGATTATCTCAACAAGAACACCCGTGGTTAATACAAGAAAAAAAAAAAAAAAACTCAAAGCCCAATTAATTACTTTTTAGACAATTTCTATCTTTTAAACGTTACTCTACGCTAAAATATGCATCTAAAGACTAAAGTCAATTGTTTTTTCCTTGCAAATGATCTAAGTTCAGTTTCATTATTAATTTTTCGCATGGCGTATATTACGTTTGGTATATTTTTCTCACGTAGTAGCAAGTAATATTTTTAAGATATCAACAACTATAAAAGCCTCTTTTCGAGAAACATATCATAAATACTATTGTCATTAACATGAATACTCGTTACTCTGAACATGATTCTACTAGAGCTGCATTTTTACTAAGATAATTAAAAACTTGATCCATATTATAGCATGTTTTAATAAGAAAAAACATAAAACATAGGAAAAACCTCAAAAATCCTCCTTATGGTTCCATTTTCTAACAAATCGAGAATTGTGTTTTATTTTTGTCAACATAAGGACATGTGGTTTCAAAAGTTAGCAAAAAAATGATAACCAATATTAAATCATGATATAGAAGAGGGCAATTTTGTTAATTTTGAATTGAAATTTTTCAAGTTGGTTAATAAAAATATAATAAACCTTAGCGATAAATTTTGAAAAATTTTGAAAAGTGCAAATTTTTTTAATTAAATAATAATTATAAATTTAAAAAATCACAATAAAATGAAAAATTTACAGAAAATATTCAAATTTTAATGTAACATTCTTCTATAATATGAATAAACTATTGAAATATTAAATGGATAAAAATGTCATCCGCCACATCATCATTTTTAACGGAAAAATGTTAGTTATTCTTTTTTTTTTTTTTTTTTTTTTTTTGCTAATTTTTAAAATCACATGTTTTCTTTTTGACAAAATAAAAATACAATCGTTAATTTGTTAATGAGTGGAACCACAATGGTGGTTTTTAAAGCTTCTCCTAAAATATAAAATATTTCCAATAAATCAATAAAATATTTATTTGTCGATAAATTAGTAATATCTATAAAATAATAACTTTTTAGATCTAATGATATTATTCTACAGAGGTTTTTGTCTATATTTTTGTCTTTCAAACTATGATATATTTATATTTTTTGATAGATGAAACTCTGAATTTGAATTAATGTAAGATTAGGTCCATATATAATACTGACTCAAAACTATTTCTTTCAGTTCCGGTAATTTGGCAACATATCATCAATGTGAAAGAAAAGTTTCTATTACTAAAAGCTTTTTGTTAAGTTAGAATAAGAGTTTTAGGTCTGAAAGCAATAAGAACATGAACACATAAGAAATAAGAAATATATATAAGTGAGATTTTGGGGAAATATCAAAACATATTTCAACAAATTAGGTTGGCAGAAGTCTACTGAAAATTCAACGCTTTGAAGCCTGTTTGATACACGTTATGGTAATTACTGAGCAAATAAAATACTTAAAATTAAAAAAAAAAAAAACAAAAAAGGATTTTCATAGATACTAAAACTACTATGAAGAATTTTTATCCTCTAGCTTTATTTTCTCATTTGGTTTGATGCATTTAGTCATTTATTATGATCGTAAGTGGGGTGAGACATGAGAACCAGATATCCTAGATCAGACTGAATATTCAAAGAAAAAGATCTATGATTAGACTGAACAGTTGAGTTTTTTTTTTTCTTTTTTTTTTTTTAAAGAATTGGATTGGACTAGATCGAGAATAAATTTATAGTATCGAGAATTTGTTAGTATTAAATTCATATTTCATATGCAAAAGAGATTATTTAATTTTAGAAATTTTATAATATATGCGAAAACAATAACTATTACCATGTAAAATAATTTATAATATTTTGATAGATATTATTTGAATTTGTATTTTTAAGTCGAAGCTGTATAAGAAAATATCTGCATTTTTTTTATGATTTATTTTATGTATTTGGATTGGATCGAACTGAATCTCCAGACTCCATAATCGGATAGGACTAAAACTGAATCCTCGAATACCCGAATTGGACTGGACCGAAATTTTTGAGACAATTCAATTATGAAGATTTCTAAATCTCTGGATTAAACCGAACTGTACCCAGTCTTATTGATAAGTAGACCTACTTAGTGGATTTGGGTATTATTAAATACAATATGCTTATCTATAAATTACATCTAACAATTTCATAGTATATACATAATAAAATAAAATTTATTTATTTTTTTAAATGAATAGATTAGTCCCAGTTTGAGATTTTTTCTCAAAACACAAGCAACTATAAAATTTAGGTGGACATGAGTTGAATTTGAGTAAACAATTTTCTAATTGGGTCCATTCAAACTCAATTCACAAACAAGTTTGATGATAAATAAAAATAGAGTATAAAAATAATGCCTTAAATTACTTTTGGAATAGTATCATAATTAAAAAATATTGCAAGAGATTATAAAATTTCCAATTCACAAAGAAAAATACAATTTGTGATTGCCATAGGTCACCATTGTATCATTAGTAATCTTTTATCTTAGTCCAAAACAACAAAATATATTATTAAATAATGCAAACATGTGGAAAATAAAATAATGGGAAAAAGGGCAGGGCAGGTCAGTCATTGTGGTCAAAGATAGAAGAATTGAAGTAAATATATCATCCAAATCAATTGATAATAATGCCACAAAGAAAAAGAAAATAAAATTACAAAAGAAAAAAAAAAGGCACCAAATTCATTTTGTAATTGGATGAATAAAGACAGGCTGGAAGGATCCAACTCTCTTCAAAGTTCAACCCCACATCTATGTTTATTTGGAGAGGAACAAGAAAATTGCCAAAGACACTCTTTAGGAGCCCTGTTGTACACTAATTGCTGTTTTATCCTCTGACATTTTATTTCACTTCTGACATATTGTATTTTAGCACAACTGATTCAGTTTAGATGTCTTGAATTTACACGTCCAATTGCATTGAAATCGACGAAAATAAGAAATTTATAATTTAGGTGATGTTATATTTATGTCTGTTAATTGCACCAAATATTTTAATTGGATAAACAATTTTTTACTGAAAAACAAAATAAAAAAACCAAATGTCAAAATTAAACTAAATATTTTGTGAAAAAAAATTAGGCCTTACTAATTGAAATAGAACAAGGACTAAATGCACTCACTTACAATAAATCAGGAGCCAAATACAGTTAATGAGTATAAAGGATGAAATGGTCAAATAGAGAAATCAAAAGGCAAAAGGGCAATTAGTGTATATTAGTGGGAGCAAAAATATCTTTTTGCCTAAGAAAATCAGTAAATCCTTTTCTTCAATTCTTCTTCTTTCGTCTATTCCCGCTTGAAGAAGAAGAAGAAGAAGAAGAAGAAGAAGAAGAAAGGATTAAATTTATTTTCAATCGGTAAGGGAATAAAAAAGGAAATAAAGAAGCTTGCAAAAAAGTAAGAAAAAGCAGAAGCATTGTTATTCTCTTTTCTTCTTTTTTAATTTAGTTTTATTTTTTCTCTTTTTCTTGATGCCTATAGTGAAGTGAGCATCTTTTCCCCTACTTTTCTCTTTGCTTTTGCCTTCTCTTTCATTCTTTCCTTGTAATTGGAATAATTCTTCCTCTGTTTCTTGCTTTGGTTTCTCCTCAATTCTCTCTGATCAAATTTCACCTCTAATTTTTATAGCTTACCATTTGTTTCTTTGATCACTAAAGTCTAGGCCCTTTTCTTTTCGGGGTTTTATTTTAAATTTCTTCCTTTTTCAATCTTTATTTTTGTTCAGAATTACGTTCTTGTGAATTTACAGTCTTAATCATTTCTGGGTTCTGTAATTAAAAATTTAAAGTTCAGTTTTATCCCCTTTATGCGAAACAATTGAAACTGAAAAGTTCAGGTTTAAATCCTTAAATTCTTCATTATTTAAAATGGTCTGAAAATTGTTTTTTTTTTCTTCAAATTTCTTGTCCATAATCTTCAACTTAGTTCATTCAATATTGAGTTGTTGAATTATCAGTTTGTTGGGTTTTTGTTCAAATGGGACTTTGTCATGGGAAACCCATTGAAACCCAGGAAAATGAATCCAACGGCCATAATAATCTCTCAATCGAAACTGAAACAAGACCTGCGAATTCAAGGACAAGCAGGGCTGCTAACTACTTCAAGAACTCACCTTTTTACAGTCCAAGTCCATTCAGGAACTCACCTGCAATATCAACCCCTTTGCGTATATTCAAGAGGCCATTTCCACCTCCTTCTCCGGCTAAGCATATCAGAGCATTGCTTGCACGCAGGCATGGCTCTGTTAAACCTAATGAAGCTTCAATCCCTGAGGATAATGAGAGTGATATTGGTTTGGACAAGAATTTTGGATATTCCATGCATTTTGGTCACCATTATGAGCTTGGAGAGGAAGTGGGTCGTGGGCATTTTGGGTATACTTGCTCTGCAAAAGCCAAGAAAGGCACCATCAAAGGCCAAGATGTTGCTGTCAAAGTTATCCCCAAATCTAAGGTTTGGTTCTTATATCTTCATTACCTTAATAAAGCACTGATGTTTAACAGTTACTATTCTGTTGCTGTTTAGAGGATTGATTGTGGCAGTTATTGACCTTTTGATATGATCAGGAAGGGGTACTCTTGATTGCTCTTAGTTGTGTCATTGTAGTTTTTGACTTGACTTCTATATATTCATGGTTTTTTATTAGATATATGTGAATTTGGCCTTTTAATTTGATTTGCAAATATCAAAATGTTTCAAAACGAACTTTGGGTATTAATGTGGTTCTTTATCTTGACATTTTTTTTGTCAAACTAATATAAAATCACGCTATCAGAATTAGATTTTGACACATGTCGAACAAACATGAATCACGCGATGACACAAATACCAAGTTGTGGACTAAATTAATAGTCGAAGTTCTTTTATTTGTTTTTTGATTATTTGACATTCCTTCACATAAAAGGCACTAAGTAGTATTCTATGGTCAATGTCATGTGCAAGCAATTTTATTTCTGGTTAATATTTGATCGATGGTACTCTGTGCTCTCAGTTGGTGTGTCCCATTTATCTTGTTTAAATGGAAAGTATGTTTAGATTCCAGTGCAATTACCATCTCTGTGAAACATTAAAATCGTCGTTTTCTTCTCATGATAATCAGCAACCTTTTGCAGATGAGTACTGCAATTGCTATTGAGGATGTAAGACGGGAAGTCCAAATATTACGAGCTCTAACTGGACATAAGAACCTGGTACAGTTCTATGATGCCTATGAAGATGAGAACAATGTCTACATTGTGATGGAGTAAGTTTCACTTGCTCTTCTCTATTCACAAAGCAACATGCTAAGATATCTTTAATGGCATGAGTGAAGTTATTTCGATTATCAGATAGTGGTTACCGCACCTCTTTATTTTCATTGGTACTTAACAATCTCAAAATAATTAAAGTATAATCATTGTTTACTTAGGTTTTTTTATCTGTCATTTGCATAAAAAGATAAATGCTGTAAATCATTTGGAGCTTATTACCATCTGCTTTATATTTTTTAGGTTTTGCAAAGGTGGGGAACTATTGGATAGAATACTTATGAGGTAATTCACACATAAACACTTGCAAACTGCTGTCTTTGTTCTATAACGTTCTAAGTGAGTTTCTTGAATCGATGATATCTAGGGGTGGAAAATACTCAGAGGAAGAAGCAAAGGCTGTTATGGTTCAAATATTAAGTGTGGTTGCCTATTGTCATCTCCAAGGGGTGGTTCATCGTGATCTCAAGCCAGAGGTAATAACTACAAGACTAATTACTTCAAATATGACTTTATTTATGAAATTACAATTCGTATAATCTGACAGCTAATCATCTTCACGTTGGTGGTGTTCCTTATGTAGTCTGCATTACCATTATAGCAGCGCATCATTAATATTTTTAGTTCTGGACCATTTTTTTCCTAAATCACGTTTTCTCATGTATGGACATGGATATCTGTTTTTCTAATTGTCAGTTCTTGCATTTTGCTTAAGAATTTTCTGTTCAGTACTAAGGAGGATAATTCCCAATTGAAGGCCATAGATTTTGGACTCTCTGACTATGTAAAGCCTGGTAATTGCATTACTACGCTACCCATTTTTTCTTCTCTTTGGGTGCGAATGGATTTGATTTTTAATAAAAGGTTCTACTGCAGACGAAAGGTTGAATGACATTGTAGGAAGTGCATACTACGTGGCTCCTGAAGTTCTTCATCGATCATATGGAACTGAAGCAGACATGTGGAGTATCGGTGTGATTGCTTATATTCTTCTTTGTGGCAGCCGACCATTTTGGGCTCGAACAGAATCTGGCATCTTTAGAGCGGTACTAAAAGCAGATCCAATCTTTAATGAAGCTCCGTGGCCTTCATTATCCCCCGAAGCAGCAGATTTTGTGAAGCGGTTATTGAACAAGGACTATCGAAAGAGACTGACTGCTGCTCAGGCCCTGAGTAAGTAGCTGAAGCCATTTCTGTTAAAGTCCTGGTTTCCCCATTGAGCGGATTTTTGTCTGGCAGGTCACCCGTGGTTAGCCACTCATCAAGATGTAAAGACCCCATTGGATATGATAGTTTATAAGCTTGTAAGAGCTTATATCTCCTCAACTTCTCTTAGGAAATCTGCACTCTCGGTATGTTATATAGAGTTTTGTTACTGACAATATTCTTTCATTGTCTTATTTGACAGTTTATGGTCGAACTTTGGTAGTTCAATTAGCTTAAGCAGTGTTGAAAGTAATATGGCAAAATGGCCATTAGTATGAAATGTATTCGTTAATAGTATACATATATAATAATAAAAAAAAATATTCGATATGTAGTGTTAATGTATGCGATTAAACTTTCTTTTGTCTCTCGAAGAATTGATTATAATGGGTATTGTAACCATGGCAGGCTTTAGTGAAGACATTAACTGTGCCTCAGCTGGCTTACCTCCGGGAACAATTTACATTATTAGGGCCCAGCAAAAATGGTTACATTTCCATGTCAAACTTCAAGACGGTGAGCTCTTTCCCTTACCATCTGTTCCAGGCTTCTTTTTTCCCAGTTAAAATTTTATGGTCTGCATTTTCTCATGTTATTCTGAATGATTTGGAATTGTCAGGCATTACTGAGGAATTCCACGGATGCTATGAAGGATTCAAGGGTCCTTGATTATGTGAACTTGGTAATGCAAAGCGCATGTATATATATATTTATGTTCATTTTTGAAAGCTCCCTATCCAATGTAATTATTTTGCCTTTTCCTGTCCCTTTCAGGTCAGTAGTCTTCAGTACAGAAAACTAGATTTTGCAGAATTTTGTGCAGCTGCTGTTAGTGTGCATCAGCTTGAAGCAATGGATTGTTGGGAGCAACAGGCAAGGAGTGCCTATGAGTTCTTTGATAAGGATGGGAACAGACCTATTATGATAGAGGAACTGGCTTCGGTATGATCTCTGTGTTCCTCTCTCAAATGCAAATCATATGATCATCATTTTTTATATATTTGAATACAAAATAGGGATTCTGCATTGTGAAGAAGAACAACAAATGGGATAGGATTAAATTAACGATTAGACTGAGTTTTGGTTGTGAAAAGTACGTGATACCTGCCTTGGTCAAGCTGAAAGAACAGTGTGTTTGATACGTGAAACTTCTTTTATCATGCTAATTTTGACCACTGAGCAATGTTGAGTTGAAGTCTATTTGGTACTTTAATTCCATTCTCTGACAGTTATAGGGAAGTAGAAATATTCAATTTCCATTTGTATTTGCAGGAGCTCGGTCTTAGCCCATCGATACCGGTTCACGCAGTGATCCAAGACTGGATTAGACATTCAGATGGGAAGCTTAGTTACATGGGTTTTGTCAGGCTTCTCCATGGCGTTTCATTGCGCACGTTCCAAAAATCTTGAAATGAGTAGTCTACTCATGTCGTATACATCTTCCATAGTGTTGTCTCTTAAAGAACATACATGTAAGACACCATGGCATGCCAAAAAGAAGAATTGTGTTGTGAATTGAGAGAGTGAAGCATGTTTTTTGTTATTAGCTATATATGTTACATAAAGGTGTTATTTTTTTTTTCTTTACATTTGGTGCTGCTTGGGGAATTAGAGGGCTTGTACATATGAGGGGTAGTTCAAAATGTGTAACTAGGATGAGCATAACAGTTTTTAGAACTTTCACTTTCACTGTGTTCTGAAATAAATCACATTTCTGTATGCTTCATCATGATGACGATGTTCTTTAATGATATTCAACTTATGGCTGGCTACTTCAATGTCTGTGTTGAAGGGTGCAGAAAGTTTATCACCCACCCTTCTTTAATAGTAAAAGAAATACTAATAATTTCTTTTAATTTTGTTTTTTTTTAAAAAAAAAAAACTTAATGATCCTAATTTATTCAGAATGTGCATTTTTGGTCTCCTAGCCTATTGTAACTGAACTCATTTGGTTTCAAAACTTTAAAATGTATGTATATTGGATGAAGAGGAGAAACTTATAATTAGATTGTACTATACTCGTATGTCTAATTTGCGTTAATGTCTAAATTAAATCATATATTTTCTACCAATTAAAAAATTACGTAAAACGTGTTTAATTTCAATAGGTGAGACACCAAATGTGTTCAATTGAATTTGGGAAAGCAAAGTTAAGAAACAAGGGTCAAAAAGCGTAGTTCACAAACTCACTATGAGGCGTAGGTTACAAAATTAATGTTCATTGAATTGTTTTATGTAAAATTCATTGGAAAAAGCATATCTTTGTGATCTTATTTATTTTTACTTTTGATACATCGAGTTATATAATTTTTTAATGCCATACGTTGAGCAATCTGTACTTAATAATTACAAATATTAAGCCCCTGATTTAGATGATAGTTAGCTTGTAACATCTAACTTAGTTGCAAACTCATAAATAATTTAAATGCAATTGATATAATATATTTTACAATTCTAAATGAAATTTTGTCTGATGTAGTTATTGAGTATATGTTTCATTGCTGTTTAACCCTCTCTAATTCGGGATGATGACTTCTTCTAATGTTAGATGTAGATAAACTGAGTTGCGTGCTTTTAATTACTTTAATGTTTCTCACAATTCACAAAGCATGTAATGGGCATTTATAATTGATTAATAGCTTAATGTGTCAAACTAAAGATCACATACTCAATATCTACGAAAATAAATAAGATCAAGAGTCTTAGAATGTCTTCTTTTTTCCAAATTAATTTGATGGGTTTTTTAACGGTTAAGATAATTTAGTTCGGTTATTAGTTATAGTTAGTGCTCATCATCCCTCCTTTTTACTTGCGATGAGCTGCGAGGCCGGTGCTAGGAAAAGGTTTTTATTGGTGATGAAAAAAAAACAAACAATTTTGGTTTTTGGAAAGCGAAAGAAATATATCCAAAATAGAATTCCCTCATTGAGAGATTTAAAGAGTCATCACTTGGTTCAGATCTACCGAGAAATTGCAGCATAGCAGTTCGGAGCAGGAATCACTATACCTTTTAATAAGAGATTCTGCTTCGAACAAATCACTTATTATTGTCTTGTTTTAAATAATTATTGACCAATTTAATCTTTACTTCTTTTATATTTATTTCTTATTCCATTTGCAGTCTTGATTATTTTTATATGCTTATGCGGAAAGCAATAAATAAATACAGAAAAGTAAACAAATTAAGGAAAATATATTAATAAAATCCAATCGAATAATCTAATCCAGGGAATACAATGATAAAAATGGGATGCGGGATACAATCACGTAGAATACACGAATAAATTAAAAAATAGAAAGCTAGATTTAACCTAACATACATCTATCTGCAAAATAGAGGTTAGTAACATAACAAATATATATGCACACATAAGGCTAAAACATGACAACAATGGATAATGGATAGTTCGGAATGTGAAACAAGGCGATCAGAAGAATCCGGAAGATTCGACCGACTTGACCTGGAAAAATGATTTTAAAACACATTTATATGAAAACGATTTCTAAAACATTTTTACCGATTAATTATTTAACATATATGCTTTGTTGAGTCGGTTATCCCAGGATCTCCATGAAATCTCATTCGTTGGGGTTTACTACACCATGAGAATTAAATCTAGGTCTAAAACAATAAACACATCACAATCGATTATATGCAAAAATACCGAAATATATATATAAATACTCAAAATAATCTTAATAACAAATATTACATAATATTATCAAAGTATGAAATTCCAGAATGTTTCCTTATCCTGTGAGTTTAGAGATTTCACGATTTACAAAACAGAACCTCACTAATTCATAAAAAAACAAGACTGGAATGAAGAACAGAGCCGTGCAGGCCAAATGAGAGCCACGCAGCTCTGGTTAAAATCGTGCGGCTTAAAAACTTGGTGAAACAGAAAATCTTGGAAAACTGAATTTTGCATGGGATTGCATGGAGGTGAGAGTCGTGCAGCTCTAACTAGAGCCGTGTGACTCTATTCTAGCGAAGAACAGAGCCGTGTGACTCAAATCTCCAGAAAACAAGGAGAAACTGTTGGGAATGCCCTAGTCCCAAGGCGTTAGTCCTTATATTGTATTAAACATTTTGTATCTTGTAACATATTAATGTATGATACATGTGTGTTATTAAATAAAGGCATTAATCTATTTATTATACATCTTGTGCAATATTATAGAAAGAGTATCCGATGGTCATATGTATATACGTGATGACAAGTGTCATACACTTGGCAGTGAGACCATGGATAGGGAAACTATATAACCATAAAGCCATCCATAGTCTGTTCCAATCATTGAATGAATGGAACAAAGACTATCATAACCTTGATTTTATGGCGGTGTCTTACCGGTTATAGAACATGGATTGTCAATCAAGCTTATGGGTGCATGTAATGGGGCATGGTACTGGATAGATCCACTAAACAAGAAATCCACATGGTATAGTATCACAAGTGATTCTCGTGTAGTACTTATATTTGATCCTTATACCTGACCATATTATGGTCTTATGTTCTCACACACTTTGATGTACACCCAAAGGGCCTGTAACAAGGTGCCAAGTATGAGTACGTTCGGGTGTGCCAGTGAACATGGCAAGGCCATGTGTATGTAGAAAGGAATGTCACTCAGTGATTCAATGAGAAGATATCACCGACAACTTAATAAGTGCAACTGATAATAGTGTGGCCGCACCCAAAAAAGTTGGAACTTGTTTGTAAGCATTAGTTCATTCGGGATCAAGTCAATGTCTGGCCACAAAAGAGGGTGATGACACCATGCCTCTGTGGTGGACACCAATATCAGTGACATGGGATATATAAGTTAAACTACAGGTTAATGACTTACGTGACTACAGGGTTATGACTTACGTTAGATTGTTGTCTCCATCTTAATTGGGGGCTGTAATGGCTTGCTATAGCCCACCTACAGTCTATGGGCCATATGTCCACTACGAACCTAAAGATGGGCCCACAGGATCATACAGATTGAATGACTGAGCTTGAACTTATCGGATCAAATGTATACTTGGGGTATACTGACTAGAGAGGAATTATTAATTGATTAAATTATAGATCAATTGGATTGATCAAAATAATATAATCAATTTATTGGGTTTCATAGAATTAATTTGAATAAATTAATTCATGAATTTATTCCTGGTGGAAATAATTTACATATATAGTTTTATATATAATTCATTTAAGTAAAGTCAAGATTAATTTATTGGGTTAATTTAATTAGGCAAATTAAATTTTAATTTAAATGCTATGTGTTATATTATATGGTTTAATATAATAACTGTTGGTGTGCCCTAGTCCAAATGGCATTGGTTCTTGTTTTGTATTATACTTTATATTTGGATATTTTGTACTATACATTTTGTGTTGAAATAAAGGCATGAATCTATTTATTCATATCTTGTGCTATTTATAAATAGAGTATCCAATGATTATAACCATACTAAAGTAAACCAATGTAGGCCATTGGATTATGAGATATTTTAGTAGAGTTAAAGTTATAATCATAAAGATATACCTAGTCTGTTCTAATCATGGGAATGAATAGAACCAAAGACTAGCATATCCTTGACTAGATAGCGGCGTCTCACCGGCCATTGGACATGGAATGTCAGTCAATGATATGGGTACATGTTGGGTCACATGGTACTTGATCGATCCGCCATGAGAACACCACATGGTTCGATCGTCATAGGTGTTTCTCAGGTAGGTCTTGCTATTATCCTTAGACCCGATGTTCGCTATAACATAACATGGGATCTCATACACTTTGATATATGCCTAACGGGCTTGTAATAGGGTGCCAAGTATGAGTATGTTGGGTGTGCCAGTGAACATGTTGATGTTGATAGTGAAGTTGACGGAATTGTCACTCAGTGTCCCCTGAGATGACATCACTGGCCACTTGATGAGTGGGACTGACAAGTGTATGGCTATACCCGAATAAGTTGGGATACTTATTCGTAAGGTTCAATCCACTCGGTATCAAGAGATAAATAAGCATATAAGAGGATGACAGGGCCATACCTCTTGCTTATGTATCAATGTCAGTTGGCAAGGGATATACGAGATCGCTACCGGGTTATGTTTCACATTAGACTGCTAGTCTCCGTCTTAATTGGGGGCTGTAATGGTTTGCTAGAACCCACTTATAGTTTATGGGCTTGGGTCCACTGCCAACATAAAGACGGACCCACAGGATCGTACACATAGAACGACTGAACATTGACAAATTGGAATTGGAACGGAAACCAAATTAATTGAGTTATTGACATTAGGTTATGTCATAATTGATTCAATTATAAAGGAGAAATTAATTTTATTTGATTAATTAATTACATGTAATAAATAACTAATTAAAGAAAATAATATTCCTTGGTGGAAATAAAATACAAAGGTTGAATTTATTAAGGCTGACTTTAATTTAACTTTGGGTTATTTTAATTTGATGAAATTGTATTTAATTGTATCAATTAGGATTTTATAATATGGTTTTATTTAATTCTAATGATACAAGGTAAATCAATTAAATCAAATTAAATAATCTATAGTTTAATTTAATCCTTGTACACTAAGGAGTATAAAAGGGATTAGAAACCTAGTATACTTAGTATAATACTAAGGAGTATAAAAGGATGTCTTAATAGTTAATTTCTCCCTAACCCTAATAGAGAATTTCGGCCAGCATTAATAAAATTACAGCAACCCCTTTTGTGACTTTCTCTTGGTTTTTGTTCAATCCGTTCGCTAGCACGAGTCCCCTTTAAGAGTCGTTCGTGTACTAGATTATGGAGGAAACGTGTTTGGGTTTCTGCGGAAGTCTCTAGAGGAGACAGTTAAGGTGATAAAATTTATTTTTTTCTGTTCTTGATTTCATTTTATTAATCTACATGTATCTTGGGCTTTGGAATAGAGGAAAATTTTAATCGGTATTCTGCCTTGCTTTTAATTTTTCCCGTGACGATTCCCTACAGTGGTTTCAGAGCATAGGTTCATGTTTCGATTAATAGAATGATTGGCATTAGGGTTCTTGGTATTTGAACTGATTTTATTGAATTGGTTTTCAATTTAATTTTGTTTGGAACCCTAATTTGGTGATTTGGGATTTTAATTATTTTTCCCCAATCTATTTTTCCTTTTAATTTTCTGGATTGATTTAAAAAAAATAAGTTTATTTGGCCAGATTGGAATTGCAATTTGCGATCCCAGTCTGGCCAAATTGGGGCTGCTTGCCGCAGCAAACAGCAGTGCTGACGCGCGGGGTGCGGGTACAATTTGGATTTTGAGGGCATTTTGATTTTTTGGACCCTATGTGAATATTTTAAATTGGTTTTAAAATTCGCATGATTTTATTTTCGTGATTGGATTCGTGTGGTTTCTTGTGTGATTTAATTCATGCATATAATTTAATTTTTTGGTTAAAATTAAATTGGTTAATGAAATTGGTCAAATTGACCCTTGGCACGGGTTGAGAGTTGGATGGCTAATTCGGATCCATGATCGGGGAACGGTTATGGATGCTAGAATCGACGATTTCACAAACGGCTGGACATAATTAATTGAAAAAATTGGAATTGCCATGTTCAGGCATTTTAATACATGTATATAGATTGATATTTGCTATGTGTGTATATATATGCTTCTATGCTTGGTTGTGTGGATTTGAGCACTATTGGGCCTTAGATGAAGTTAGGTTGTAAAAAATTTAATTTTGGGAAATACGACCTGCGTGTCATTTTATTTTATTTTGATGTAATTTTATTTAATTTATATTTTGTAAATTTAATTATAATTGCATCAAGCCGTTGGAGAGGAAGCCCATTGGTGCCAAAGCCCAAGAGGAGTTTGCAAGCCCACCCAGTGGATCTCTAGTATAGGCTTACTAGTTATTCATTAGGTTGTAAAATAGGGCCCATAGTGTCTCTTTTATTTATATACATATTTTATGCTTATGTTAATTGTATATACATATGTACAAATGTATGTTTTGCCATTCCAATCACCTACGATTATGCATGCTAAGCCGTTATTAATCAATCCAATTAAATATTGAGTCAATTAAAAGTGCTTTCCATATTAAAACCTTGTCGGTTTTTGAATAGTGTAATGTGGGCCGTGCCTCCATCGGGTGCATTGTAGTATTCATTTACTGTATAGGGTTAAGGTACTGGGTACGCTTAGTGCTCGAATAGTGGTTGGACTCAACATGGGTAGTAGGATAAGCTCTTGGCCCTAAGCACAGATGGGTAAGTGCCAATAAGCCCATCAAACCAAGAGTCCCTAGGTTGGGATTGGAGGGAGTTCCTACCTAAATAGTTAAGGGTTGGTTGACAAGCCTTCGCTTAGCCAATTCTTAATGAAATATGGATCTTGGTCTTGTAACAATACATTGCTGGCAAATTAATTAAAATGGATTGTTAATTAACATGGTTAAAATAATAAAGCCCTTTATTAATCACTCTACAAATTTTTCTGTGTAGATAATCAGTTAAAATGGCTGGTAATTCATTTTCACTGCGATCACTCCTCGAAAAGGAGAAACTATCTGGGCCTAACTTCCTAGACTGGACTCAATAGCTAAGAATAGTGTTGAGACAAGAGTCTAAGGAATATGTGCTAGATAGGGCCTTACCGGCCGCACCGCTTGTAGGTCGAGGGGTTACTCAAGCTCAAATTGAGCAGTACCACCTGCCTATGAGGGATAATAGAGATGTGTCTTGCCTTATGTTGGGCACGATGGTTTCTGAGCTGCAAAAAATAGTTTATGGACTATCAAGCCTATGCGATCATGGATGATCTAAAAAGGATGTACCAAGATCAGGCATGTCAAAAAAGGTTCTTAACAACTAAGGCACTCAACACCTGTAGGATGGCAGTTGGGACATCTTTAAGCACCCATGTTCTCAAGATGAAGGGCTATATCGATGCATTGGCCTGTCTCAGCACGCCAGTCCCGCAGGAGTTGGCGATAGACATCATCTTAGGATCCCTCCCTGAGTCTTATGATCAGTTCATCACGAACTATCACATGCAGGGCATGGAAAAGACTGTGGCTAAGCTACATGGAATGCTCAAGCTTGCTGAACAATCTGTCAAAAAGACTCCACCGGTGCTACTAGTAAACAAGGGGAACATGCCTACTGTGAGGGGCAAAGGCAAGGCTAAAGCTAAATGTTACGTCCCGCCACATTCGCACGCACAAGTAAAAATTTTCGCCGCGCATGAATGCCAAGATCAATCCATAAAGGCCAAGAGGGGAAAATGAGGAAGCCATTGATATAAATAAGCCCCATCTTGGGCTGGAGAGAACCCAAGGCGTGCACAAGGCAGCCCAGCCCAATGCACACTGATTAGCTACGGAATTCTCTGGAGACTTACAGATTTTTCCGTTGCTAACCAGAAACTTCTGGAATGCGTCCCTAAAACGGTTGGAAATCCATGGAACGCCCCAAGAAGCTTCTCCACCACCTCAAGGGACAGTTCTAGGTTATTCTAGGCAAATATCATGTGTAAATATCTAGAGAACATTCTAGATACTAATTTATAACCACATGTTAAAGGTGGCATGGCCTATAAATAGGGCACCACCCCTCATTTGTAACACACTCAAGTTTGAAGCAATAAAAGCAAACATTCCAAAACTCTCAAGTGCCCATTTGCTATCTCCTTAACCTCTCCATGTGCTAGGTGCTTACCACATCCCTTTCCACACGCAACCAAAAGGCCTACTTAGCGCATAAATGTCTAAGTGCCAGGCGGATAAAGAGCGAGTCCGTCACAGGTGGTATCAGAGCAAGGGTTCTTAAACCTAGGTACCAGTGTTGGCAAAGGAACTTCGCACTATGGCCAACGAGATGGAGAATGTCGCTGCCCCGGATGTGCAAACCGAGCAAGTCCGCGGGCGAGGAGATGAACCTGTTCACCGACAAGCTAGGCGCACTCGCGACAAATCCAAGGGCCCAAATGCTAGTGACCCATGGGAGCCGCGTGTCACTGCGTTGGAAGTGACTGTCGAAGATCTCAAAGCCACTATGGGCGACATATCCGACCAATGTGACAACCTCATTAGCGAAAATGAGGCAGTGTCAACGGCAGCAAGAGAGATGTTCGATAGTCTCAAGATGCTGCTTATGGACAAGATGTCCGCAATAGAAGCTGAGGTGAAGGAAATTCGTGCCGATGTCAATGTCCTCCAGCAAAAATGGCGGACACATCGCTGTTCGACTAGTCCTGTTGGCGAAAGCTCATCGGCTGCTGTCCCGAACCCCGTACAAACCCTTCAAAAGCCAGCAAATTATGCTGGAAATAGAAGCGCTGCGGCTGTAGAGAACTTTCTCTTCAGCATGGACCAGTATTTGAAAGGGTTGGCATTAGTCGACGAGGGAGCTAAAATTAACACTGCCCAATCCTTCCTCCGCGATTCAGCCCAAATGTGGTACCGAAGGCGCTGTCTCGACGCAGAAGAGGGTGACACTGGCATCGAGACGTGGGATCAATTCAAGAGGGAATTGCGGGAGAGATTCTGCCCTTCTAATGCATGCGAGAGTGTAAAGAAGAAGCTGTGGAATCTAAGACAAACAGGCAGTGTGTCCGACTACATCAAAGAGTTTAATGCTCTTATGTTCGAAGTCGGAAGAATATCGCGGGAAGACGCATTAGCATGCTTCAAAAGTGGCTTGAAGGATTTCTTCAAGACTGCTGTTATCCAGTCCCATGTGACTAACATTGATGATGCCATCTGGCTGGTCGAAGAGTTAACGGACACCCACACCTACGAAAAGAAATCCAATTGGGTTAAAGGTGGGGGAGACAAGTCCAAGAAGGGAAGCGACAAAAAGGACACCCAAAAGAACAAAGGCAGTAGCTCGAAGGGGGAGAAACAGCCTCAAGGTAAGAAAGATTTCAAACCCCCTAAGCCATGCTTTATTTGCGGTGGACCTCATTGGACGCGCGATTGCCCCGAACGAAAGGCAATTAGCGCTATAGTCGCTGAGCGTAAAGAAAAGGCTGTTGAAGGACCAGAAACAGAACTTGGTTCCATCCAACGCCTTAGTGCAATAACCAAAGTCTTCGCCCAAAAGAAAAGCGAAGACAAAGGGCTGTTCTATGTCGACCTATAGCTAAATGGGAAGGCGGCTACAGCGATGCTCGACACAGGAGCCACGCATAATTTTATCGATGTCCAAGAAGCTAAACGCTTGGGCATAACGTATAAGGCAGAAAATGGCACCATTAAAGCAGTAAATTCAGAAGCCAAGCGGATAGTTGGCACCGCCGAAGCCGTGAAGGCGAAGGTTGGTAGCTGGCAAGGTGAGCTCAACTTTACCGTTGTGCCCATGGACGATTTTAAAGTGGTACTTGGACTGGATTTCTTTTGCTCCGCACATGCATTTCCAGTCCCAGATTCTAGCTCGCTTGTTTTCATAAACAAAGGAGTCCAAGTAGTCCTGTTAAGTCGTAGGACGAGGGCTAACCCAATGCTCTCAGCCCTACAATTTAAACGGGGCCTCAAGGACTCAGAATGCTATATAGCAAGCGTGCGGGAACTGCGAGAAGAGGAGGGCCAAACTAAACAACAAGAGATGCTTCCGCAAAGCGTAAAAGTGGTCCTCAATGAATATAAAGACATAATGCTAGCCGAACTACCAAAGAAACTTAAGCCAAGGCGTGAAGTAGACTATGAAATTGAACTAGAACCAGGTGCCAAACCCCCTGCCATGGCTCCCTATCGCATGGCGCCCCCGGAGCTAGAGGAATTGAGGAAGCAGCTGAAGGATCTCCTTGATTCGGGATACATTCAGCCCTCAAAGGCCCCTTACGGTGCTCCTGTGCTATTCCAGAAGAAGAAAGACGGTTCCTTACGAATGTGCATAGACTACCAAGCCTTTGTTAGAGATTGTGCCCTAAGCCAATGTTGGATTATGTAAACAATCTTCTTAAGTCATTAATAAAGACTTATTTTATCATATATATTTGTATGTTAGTATTTATGATAATGTATCCATGAATTAATTGTGTAATTCTAAATTTCCCTAGTCGATTGTTATTATGGGAATAATAACAAACTAAGACTAGTGTGAGTGATAATGGATATTCATAAGATGAATATAGTGTATACAGATACAGATTATACTCATGGGCAATGTGTTAGAGAACATGTTGCTGGAGACCCACTATAAGATCAAGTTCATGTTCACGTGTCACAACTGATCTTGATTATAGTAGTGTCATCAGCTGATTCCTTTGACCTGAGGTCACCATGGATTCCGGGATGAATTTATGTTGTGCTTTGACGCAGTCAAACGCTGCTTGTAACAGAGTAGTTATAAAGGCTGTGGTTGGGTACGATATGACTCATGTTTTGGGATGTGAGTGACAGATATGGGATTTTGTCCCTCTCTAACAAGAGAGCGATATCACTGGGCCCCTCGATAAGTAAGACTGTTAAATGCATGGCCGTGCTCAAATAATTGATAAGAGTATCAATTGATTTGTCTGAACAGTTTACTTTGAGATCGAGAAAGCATATGATTAATTATGTAAGATTGACAAGTGTACCATGTCTTATAATTAATCTTGATATCAAAGAGACAAAAGGGAATATGACATTCTATAAATAGGTATTGGATCATTCCAATCATATTAATTGGGTAGTCGTAATGGCTTGCTAGAGTCCGCTTGTGACCTATAAGGACATTATGGTAATTTCATTATTGCCAATTAATATGAACCTATGGGGTCACACACAAGAGCAAAATGAAGTTCATCTTATCGGGTATAAATTATTATTGGATAATAATTTATGAATGAGAAAGAGTATAAATATATATAGTGATATATATTTATGTATATATAAATATTAATGTGATTAATATTGCATAAAGTATGCTACATATTATAATTTAATTATATAGAGATATAATTAATTATAATATTATATATACATATGTGTATTATGGAGAATTGATTTGATTTAATGTTAATTGAGAATTAATATTAAATTGTGTGGGTTAATATATAATTATAACTAATAGGTGTATTAGGTTATAATTATAATTAACTAATTAGGTTTTATATTTAAGGAAATAAAAACCTAAAACCTAATCAATCCTATAATGATATAGAAGAGAATTCGGCAGCCACACTAGACTAAGCAGCCAGCCGAAATTCTCCTCTCCAAGCCAAGAGAAAATTTGATTTTCTGCCTCTCTCTCAATTCGAGGAAACCGTTTCTTCTATCCCGGCGCTAGCACGCGGTGAACGTATTGCTCCGTGTGGATCAACCATAGAGGGAAGCTATTTTGGTTCCTAAGTGATTCAAACTTCAAAGAATTAAGGTAATTCTTTAACCCTCCTTCCGATTCAATGTAATGTACATGGGTCCTTGGTGGGGATTAATTTTTTTTCCGCTGCGTTTTATGTTTGTTTTGTGCGATTAATTCCCAACAGCCTTAAACAAGATCACTGTGAAGAACAAATACCCGATACCATTGATCGCGGATTTGTTCGACCAACTTGGCAAGGCAAGGTACTTCTCTAAACTTGATCTTCGTTCGGGTTATTACCAAGTACGCATCAAGGAAGGCGATGAGCCAAAAACTGCATGTGTGACACGTTATGGTGCGTTTGAATTTCTTGTAATGCCATTTGCCCTCACCAACGCACCAGCAACGTTTTGCACACTCATGAACAAGATCTTCCCCCAATTTCTCGATAAATTTGTGGTAGTTTACATGGATGACATAGTAGTCTATAGCACGACGCTCGCGGAGCACGTGCAACATCTTAAGCAAGTCTTCCAAGTACTACGCGAAAACGAGCTATATATCAAGCTAGAAAAATGCTCGTTTGCTCAACAAGAGGTGGAATTTCTTGGGCATAGAATCAAAGATGGAAAGTTATTAATGGATCCAGTTAAAGTGCGTGCCATCCAAGAATGGCAGCCGCC
This sequence comes from Euphorbia tirucalli, assembly GCA_039660915.1. NCBI lineage: Eukaryota > Viridiplantae > Streptophyta > Magnoliopsida > Malpighiales > Euphorbiaceae > Euphorbia > Euphorbia tirucalli. The sequence continues at coordinate 49,113,778 of CM077637.1, read as the reverse complement.
GATAAAAATCCCCGAACTGAGATCGTTCCTAGGCCTTGTGAACTACTATCGTAGATTCATCAAAGGCTATTCGGCCATTGCGGCCCCTCTAACGGAACTGTTGAAGAAAAACAAGGCGTGGCAGTGGACTGACGAATGCCAAGCTGCCTTCAAAAAGCTGAAGGATGTCGTATCCAAGGAGCCCGTGATGGTGCTGCCTGATCACACGAAGCAGTTTGAGGTGCAAACTGATGCCTCAGACTTTGCTATTGGCAGCGTATTAATGCAAGAAGGACAGCCCATTGCTTATGAAAGCCGCAAGCTCAATGACACTGAAAGGAGGTACACAGTGCAGGAAAAAGAAATGACGGCCATCGTCTACTGTTTACGGACTTGGCGTCATTATCTACTTGGAAGTAGCTTTGTAATAAAGACAGACAACGTGGCGACTAGCTACTTCTAAACACAAAAGAAACTCAGCCCCAAGCAGGCAAGATGGCAAGATTTTCTTGCAGAATTCGATTATCGGCTGGAGTACAAACCGGGCAAGGCAAATGTCGTTGCCGATGCATTAAGCCGAAAAGCGGAGCTTGCCGCAATCGCCACAAGCGAACCCCGGACAGATTTCCTTGATAGAATAAAGCAAGGAATGAAGGAAGACCCTATAGCCAACAACCTAGTGAAGTTGGCTAACGAAGGCAAAACTCGAAGGTTTTGGGTAATTGAAGGTGCACTTTACACGATTGGCAACCTTGTCTATGTACCAAAATGGGGAAGCTTAAGGCGAGAGATTCTTAAAGAGTGCCACGACTCCTTGTGGGCTGGACATCCGGGTATGGCGCGCACCCTGGCACTCATTCAAAACACATACTACTGGCCCCGGATGCAGGATGATGTAGAGGCGTACGTACGAACCTGCCTTGTCTGTCAACAAGACAAGGTGGAGCAACAACCCCCAGGAGGATTGTTAGAACCGCTGCCCATCGCCGAAAGACCTTGGGAAAGTGTCTCTATGGATTTCATAGTAGCACTCCCAAAGTCAAAAGGGTACGGAAGTATAATGGTGGTAGTTGATCGCTTTAGAAAGTACGCCACATTCGTTCCCACCACGGCAGAATGCAAGGTAGACGAGGTAGCTCCCCTATTCTTTAAGAACGTGGTAAAACTTTGGGGGCTCCCACGAAGCATCATAAGTGATCGAGATCCTCGATTCACCGGAAAGTTCTGGAGAGAATTATTCAAGCTGTTGGGAACTGACTTGAACTTTTCCACCAGCTTCCACCCCCAAAGTGATGGACAGACAGAGCGCATCAATGCACTCCTAGAGTTGTACCTCCGACATTATGTGAGTGCTCACCGACGAGATTGGGCAAAGTTGCTTGATGTGGCTCAATTCTTTTATAGCTTGCAAAGAAGCGAGTCAACGGGTAAAAGCCCATTTGAAATCGTCATGGGACAACAACCCTTGACTCCACATGCATTGGTGACTCCTTATGTAGGCAACAACCCTGCTGCCTACAAATTTGCCAAGGAATGGAAGGAGGAGGCAGATGTCACAAGAGCATATCTTGAAAAGGCCTCCCGAAAAATGAAGAAGTGGGCTGACAAAAAGCGAAGGCCCATAGAATTTGCGGAAGGCGACTTGGTGATGCTCAAGCTGCTGCCCAACCAGTTCAAATTGCTTCGCAAGACGCACAAAGGGTTGGTGCGATGCTACGAAGGTCCCTTCCAAGTCATACGAAGAGTTGGCAAGGCTGCCTATGAAGTCCAACTTCCTCCCAAACTCAAAATACATCCTGTCGTGCATGTGAGCTTATTAAAGAAGTATCATGGCGACGAAGAAGTTCCCTCGAGGAACATTAGCAAACGGGCGCCTATGGCGGTCGTGACAGAATTTGACAAGCAAGCCGAAGTTATTTTGGCCGATAGGATCGTGCGGAAACGTGGAGTCCCTCCATGCACAGAGTACTTAGTAAAATGGAAGGGCTTGCCTAAGGAAGAAGCGAGTTGGGAAAAGGAAGATGAACTTTGGCAATTCACCGATTTAATAGCGCAATACAAGGATGAAGGCATGCCGAGGGCATCACGCGATTAGGTGGGGGAGGGTGTTACGTCCCGCCACATTCGCACGCACAAGTAAAAATTTTCGCCGCGCATGACTGCCAAGATCAATCCATAAAGGCCAAGAGGGGAAAATGAGGAAGCCATTGATATAAATAAGCCCCATCTTGGGCTGGAGAGAACCCAAGGCGTGCACAAGGCAGCCCAGCCCAATGCACACTGATTAGCTATGGAATTCTCTGGACACTTACGGATTTTTCCGTTGCTAACCAGAAACTTCTGGAATCCGTCCCTAAAACGGTTGGAAATCCATGGAACGCCCCAAGAAGCTTCTCCACCGCCTCAAGGGACAGTTCTAGGTTATTCTAGGCAAATATCATGTGTAAATATCTAGAGAACATTCTAGATACTAATTTATAACCACATGTTAAAGGTGGCATGGCCTATAAATAGGGCACCACCCCTCATTTGTAACACACTCAAGTTTGAAGCAATAAAAGCAAACATTCCAAAACTCTCAAGTGCCCATTTGCTATCTCCTTAACCTCTCCACGTGCTAGGTGCTTACCACATCCCTTTCCACACGCAACCAAAAGGCTTACTTAGCGCATAAACGTCTAAGTGCCGGGCGGATAAAGAGCGAGTCCGTCACATAAAGCCAAGGCCAAGAAGGCCAAGGCTAAGAAGGCTAAGCAAGGGTCCAAACCCAAGGCCGCTCCTGAGGATGTGTGCTTCGAATACAAGCAGAAAGGACACTGAAAAAAAGACATGTCCAAGGCTCGTGGGAAAGCAAGTGAAGAGCCAGGGTAGTTCTTTAGGTGTATATGTTATTGACGTTAACCTCATTGTTTCGACATCTTGGGTGTTGGACACTAGATGTGTTTCTCACATTTAATGTGCAAGGACTAAGAAAAAGGAGGTTATTGGGATCCAGAGAAGTAGATCTTTGAGTCGGGAATGGCGCTAAGGTTGCTGCCATCGAGATTGGAGAATTCTACTTGGAGATGCCCACTAGATTGGTTTTGATTTTGAAAGATTGTTATTTTGTGCCTGCCATGTGTAGGAATATTATTTCAATTTCTATCTTGGATATTTCTGGATTTGTTTTCAATATTGGTTTTGAAAAAATTGATATTGTGAAAGATAATATTATTTATGGAAATTCTTTTCTAAATAATGGTTTATATATTCTAGACTTAAATAAAAACAATCCAATCTATAACATAAACAGCAAGAGGGTTAAGCCCAATGAACTTAATCCTGCTTACTTTTGGCACTGTCGTTTGGGCCACATAAATGAGAAGCGCATAGCTAGACTTCACAAAAGTGGAGTGCTAGGGTCATTTGACTTGGAGTCTTATGACACATGCGAATCTTGTTCAAGAGGCAAAATGACAAAGGCACCTTTCAACAAGAAAGCTGAGAGGGCCAAGGGCTTGTTAGAGCTAATACACTCGGATGTGAGTGGGCCCATGAGTACTAGTGCTAGAAATGGTTTTCACTACTTTGTTACTTTCACAGATGACTTCAGCAAATATGGCTATGTATATCTAATGAAGAACAAGTCTGAAACCCTTGATAGGTTCAAGGAGTACAAGAACGAAGTGGAGAACCAACTAGGCAAGACTATTAAGGCATTTCGGTCTGATCGAGGTGGCGAATATATGAGCCTAGAGTTTGATTCATTCTTGAGAGAGTGTGGGATAATCTCACAGTTCACTCCTCTTGGAACACCCCAATGGAATGGAGTGTTAGAAAGGAGGAATAGGACCTTGTTGGACATAGGTCACTCGATGATGAATCAAACCACTCTCCCAACATCTTTCTGAGGATATGCAATAGAGACAGCTGCATTCACACTTAACCGTACACCGAGTAAGCTAGTTGAAAAGATGCCATATGAGCTATGGATGGGCAAGGAGCCCAACGTCTCTTTCATGCGGTTTTGGGGTTGTGAGGCCCATGTCAAGAAATTGACAAGTGGTAAGCTAGACTCCAAAACTGAAAAGTGCCTATTTGTAGGTTACCCTAAGGAAAAAAGGGGATATTACTTCTACAATCCTGTTGAGAACAAGGTGTTCATAGCACGAAATGGTGTCTTTCTTGAAAAAGAGTTCATCTCTAAGAAAGACAGTGTTGGGATTTTCACCAGAAATCACTCGATAAAAGCGGAAGAACGCGGTGATTTCCTCAAATTCGTGCCCAGGAGCAATTGAAGTGGAAATTAAAAACATTAAAATTGAAATAGAAGAGAATCAATTCTCACCAGGAATATCTTTTCTAGAGATGGTTGTAGAAATCAATGAAGACTTCCTTCACGTTCCCGTACACGAACAGCTTTGGAACTCAACCCCGTGCTAGTGTCGGTATCGGTCAGAAGAGAGGGATTTTCTGCTGTAATTTTCGGCTGCAATTACTTATGTCTTGGTCGAAAATATCCTGAGGTTATTTAACCTAGATGGCTAAAATTCTTATGGGAATTTTAGGCCAAATTTTCTTTTGATTTCATATGGGCTTTTCTCCTCTTTAAGCCCAAGTCCGATTTAATTTCAATTCATCATGTAAGCAAACATATTATACCATATAACATATTACATACATTTAAATTAACATTAATTTGACCAATTAATTTAACCAAGGAATTAAATTAGACTTTCATAAAATCATATACATGTAAACCTATGCATGTAAGATATTTCCACCTAGGAAATCATCTCATAAATTAATTCATTGAATTAATTATGAGAAGGCCAATACAAATATTAATTATATTATTTTGATCAATCTAATTAATCTATATAATATAATTAATACAATCCTCTCTCTCCTTTACGTATACTCCAAGTATACTGGTGATCCCTTTAGTTCGAATTCAGACATTCAATGTGTACGATCCTGTGGGCCCATGTTTATGTTGGCAGTGGGCCTTTGGCCCACAGACTGCAGGCGAGCTCTAGCAAGCCACTGCAGCTCCCAATTAAGATGGAGATAGCAGTCCAACTGTAATCATAACCCTGTAGTTTAAACTTATATATCCCATGTCATTGATATCGGTGTCCAACACAGAGGCATGGATTGAACACCCTTTTTTGTGTCTGGACATTTACTTGATCCCGAATGAAATGCTCATAAACAAGTTCCAACTCGTTTGGGTGTGGCCACACTCTTATCAGTTGCATTCATCAAGAGGCCGTGATATCTTCTTAGTGGACTACTGACTGACATTTCCTTTCTGCATATCTATAGTACTGCCATGCTCAGTGACATACCCAAACGTACCCATACTTGGCACCCTTTTACAGGCCCTTTGGGCATACACCAAAGTATGCCACTTCACATGCAGCACCATCATATGGTCAGGTCAAAGGATCCATACAAGTACTACACGAGAATCACTTGTGATACTTTACCATGTGGATTTCTCGTTTAGTGGATCTATCCAGTACCAAGGATCGTCTCAGCCTCGCCTAAGTCCTTTATTGCAAAGCACTTACACAACCACTGCTTTACACCTTGCAGTGTTGGTATGTCACTTCTAATAAGAAGGATGTCGTCCACATATAATACTAGGAATATGACAATGCTCCCACTACACACAAGGCTCATCTTGATCCCGTATGATGTCGTATTCCTTTATGGCTGCATTGAATCTAAGATTCCAACTTCGGGATGCTTGCTTCAGTCCATAAATGGACCTTTGAAGCTTGCATACCCTTCCAGGATACTCTAGATCGATAAAACCCTCAGGTTGTGTCATGTACACATCCTGGAGTAGCTTTCTGTTAAGGAAAGCGGTTTTGACATCCATCTGCCAGATCTCATAGTTGTACCAAGCATCTATGGCCAGCAGGATCCTAATGGATTTGAGCATAGCGACTGGTGAGAAAGTTTCATCATAGTCTATTCCATGGACTTGTTTGAAACCTTTTACAACCAGACACCCCTTGAAGGTGTTATCAGCTTTTAGCTTGTATCACCACTTGCAACCTATTACCTTAGCACCCGGAGGTGGATCAACCAGGTTCCAAACCTGGTTATCGTATATAGATTGCATCTCTGCCTCCATGGCATTACCCCAATTTGTAGATTGTGGGCTAGCCATAGCCTCCTGGTAGGTTTTGGGCTCTTCCTCATCGAAGACGAGAAGAGTATGATCATCGTTGATGAGACAACCATATCTCTCTGGTTCCCGACGATCCCTACCAGACCTTTGTTGGATATGCCCTAGTCCCGAGGCATTAGTCCTTGCATTTGTATCATACATTAATTGGATTCATGTATTATACTTATTTGTGTTATTAATAAAGGCATTAATTCATTTATTATATTTATCTTGTGCAATATATTAAATGAAGTATCCGATAGACATATCCATATCCATGATGACCAGTGTCATGCACTTGGTAGTAAGACCATGGATAGGGTAAACGATATGACCATAAATAGATCTGTAGTCTGTTCTAGTCATGGGAATGAATGGAACAAGAGACTATCATTAACTTGGTTGTATGGCGGTGTCTTACCGGTCATTGGACATGGAATATCAACCAAGTTAATGGGTACAAGTATAAGGGGCATGGTACTGGATAGATCCACTAAACGAGAAATCCACATGGTATAGTATCATAAGTGATTCTCGTGTAGTACTTGTATGGATCCTTTGACCTGACCATATGATGGTGTTACATGTGAGGTCGCATACTTAGGGGTACGCCTAAAGGGCCTGTAATAGGGTGCCAAGTATGGGTACTTTCAGGTATGTCACTTAGCATGGTAATGCTATGGATATGCAGAAGGGATTTGTCACTCAGTAATCCACTGGGAAGATATCACCGGCCTCTTGATGAATGTGACTGATAAGAGTGTGGCCACACCCAAAGAAGTGGGAACTTGTTTGTGAGCTTCAGTGCATTCGGGATCAATTTAATGTCCGACACAAAAGAGGGTGATCAATCCATGCCTCTGTGTTGGACACCAATATCAATGACATGGGATGTACAAGTTTAAACTACAGGGTTATGATAACAGTTAGACTGCCATCTCCATCTTAATTGGGGGCTGCAGTGGCTTGCTAGAGCCCAACTACAGTCTGCGGGCCAAAGACCCACTGCCAGCATAAAGATGGGCCCACGGGATCGTACACATAGAACGACTGAACACAGACTTTAGGAATCACATGTATGCTTGGAGTATACAATGTGAAGAGAGAGGTATATATATATTAATCATATTATAAAGATCAATTAGATTGATCATAATAATAAAATTAATATATATTCAATTGGCTCTTCATAATTAATTGGATTAGTTATGAGATTATTTCCTAGGTGGAAATATTCATATGCATAGGCTTACATATGATTTTATTTTGTGAAGATTTAATTTTAATTTGATGGATTAAATTAATTGGTCAAACTAATTTTAATTTAGATGTAAATAATATATTACTTGGTGTAATATATTAAATACATAGGTATATTAAAATTGGACTTGAAATTAATTTAAACCAGAATAATTAAAATTAGATTGGGCCTGAATTAAAAGTAGAAAGCCCACACAAAAGTGAAGGAGCTAAGCTGGGCCTTAATTCCCCTAAGGGAATTCGGCCAACCTAGGTTGTAACCTAGGAGAATTCGGCCAAAGGTGACAAGCCACACCATAGCCGAATTCTCTAGCCCCCTCTCTCACCATTGCTCATTTTTCCTACGCTAGCACGGGTTGTGTTCGTTAAGCGTTCGTGTACGAGAACGAGGAGGGAATCTAATTTGATTTCTGCAGTCTTCATCCATCTCTAGAAAGAAATATTCCGGGTAAGAATTTAATCTCTTTCTATTTCAATTTTATGTTTTAGAATTTCCATTTCAATTGCTCCTGGGACTGGATTTGAGGAAATCATCGCGTTTTTCCGCTTTTATCGGGTGATTTCCGGTGAAAAATCCTAACAGTGGTATCAGAGTGGGCTTTCGATCTGTGGAAATTGTTAAAATTGGTTGAATCCTATGTTTTAAAATTGGAGATTTTTTATTGGGGTTCTTGGTTTGGGTTTAAGATTTTTCCCATTTGGTTTTGTACAATTGAAATTAAATTTGCATATAGGTTTATGTTAGTTTGATTTAATTGTATTATTTTGGAATTCTTGGTGAATTTCTTATTATTGATGGATGCTATATTTTGTTTGTTCATCTATTTTTATTTCTATTTAAAAAAAAAAAATCTACCTCCCAGGGTGCGGGGCTGCCGGCGGTGGAATCACCGCCGGTGGCCGCCGCACACGGCGGAAGCAGCGGCGGCGGCAGCCGCTGCCTGCTACCGCTGGTTCCAGCAGCAGCTGCTGCCCGAGCAGCGGGCTGCTGCTGGGCGGCCGCTAGGCGGCTGCGCTGCTGCTACCCCTAGCAGCGGTTGCTGCTGCTAGGGCAACTCGGTTGCCCTAGACGCAGCGGGCCGGGCCCAGCGTTTTTGGATTTGGCGGGTTTTGGACCCGGGGCCCAGTTTTGAAATTTTAATTGGTTTTAAAATTCGTGTGTTTAAATTTATGCAATTTAAATGCGTGTGGTTTCTTGAATGAGATTTTATTTTATTCATGTGATATTAATTTTGGAAATTAATATGGTTAATTGAAATTGGTTCGGGTAATTTTGGCACAATTACTTGGATGGCTGAATTGGACCCATGGTTTCCCAATTCCAGTGGGAGCAGTTGTACTGCTTGGGCTGGAGGCCGAAAGCCCGTTAAGGGTTAGAACCATGGTGGGCCAAAATTGGCGATTTCTATATAATGGCTTGGACATAATTGAAATGGGCTTAAATCATGCATTATAACATGCTTATGAATTATATGTATTGGATGCATATGTATGATTAAATGTTTGTATGGTTGGATGCTATTGGGCCTTGTACAAGATGGGTTGTATTTTTCTTTTGGGTAAATACGGCCTGCGTGTCGTTTTTCTTTTTTTAATGTAATTTTATTTTATTCAATTATTATAAAATTTGTAAAAGAAGAAGCCCATGGAGTGGTGAGCCCAAGTGGAGGTGCAAGCCCAAAAGGAAAAGATGGAGGCCCACCTGATATTTATTTCTAGTATAGGTTTACTAGAATAATATTAGGATGTAATATAGGCCCATAGCAATCCATTTTACTTTTATTTAATTATGCTTTATGTTTATTTGCATGTATGAATGTGTGATCCAATAGCAATTTCACCCGCCTTATGTATGTAAGCCGTTATTAATTGAATCTAATAACCAAATGGAATTACTAAGTCGCTTAAAAGTGCTTCCCTCATTCAAAACCGACTCGAAGTGGGAATAGGCCAGTTGTAGACCATGCCCTCGCAGGATACACTGGAGTATTGTCACTTTGTATTGGGTTAGAGTATGAGATACTCTAACACTTGAATGGAGGTTTTGACTTAGCGTGGGTAGTGGGATTCTCCTGGCCCCAAGCACAGATGGGTATGTGCCAACAAGCCCATCAAACCGAGAGTCCCTAGGTTGGGATTGGACGGCATTCCCACCTAAATAATTAAGGTATAGTTGTACCAAACCCTCGTTTGGCTATATCTTGATGAAATATGGATCTCGGCCCATGAGCCCAACAACTCGGTTTAAATTAATAACATGATTCATTATTAATTTCATATGGGAGTAACAAATTAAATTCCTTTATTAACACTCTAAATGTTTTTCTGTGTAGAAACTCTTAAATGGCAAACAACAATACCTTACCACTGCGATCAATTCTGGAAAGGGACAAGCTTTCCGGTCCTAACTTTTTAGACTGGTCTAGGAACTTGAGAATAGTTCTAAGGCAGGAGTCCAAAGAGTATGTACTGGAGAGGCTTGTACCGGCTGCGCCTCAAGGACGTAATCCACCAGTTGCCCAGCTGGAGGAATACGAGGCGCATGTCAAGGACAATAGGGATGTGACATGCCTAGTGTTTGCCTGCATAGTCCCCGAACTGCAAAAACAGTTTATGGACCATCAAGCCTTTGCTATGATAACAACTCTAAATGAGGTGTTTCAAGAGCAAGCTCGTCAGGAAAGGTACCTAACCAACAAGGCATTCCACTCTTGTAAGATGGGGGCCGGGACATCTGTGAGCGCACACGTGCTCAAGATGAAGGGCTATTTGGACACTTTGGCCTGTCTCGGATCGCCTATCTCTCAGGAGTTGGCGGTGGACACAATCCTTACATCCTTGCTGGATTCTTATGATCAGTTCATCCTGAACTACAACATGCAAGGGATGAACCGTACTGTCAGTGAGCTGCATGGGATGCTTAAGCTTACTGAGCAGTTGATAAAAAAGACTCCACCGGTGCTGCTGGTCAAAAAGGGGAACCCTCCTCTTGCGAAGGGCAAGGCCAAGGAGAAGGCCAAAGCCAAAGCTAAAAAGGCCAAGGCTAAGAAGGCAAAGGCCCAGCGCAAGGCTCAGCAGAAGGCAGGTCCTGAGGATGTCTGTTTCGGGTGCAAACAGATGGGCCATTGGAAGAGATCGTGTCCCAGGCTGATGGGAGAGCAAAGAAGGGGCCAAGGTGCGTCCTCTTTAGGTATTTATGTTATAGACATTAACTTTACTGTTTCAACATCCTGGATATTGGATACTGGATGTGGTTCTCACATTTGTTGCAATGTGCAGGGACTTAAGAACAGAAGGTCACTGGGGTCGGGAGAGGTGGACTTGCGGGTCGGGAATGGAGCAAGGATTGCTGCCATAGAGATCGGCGAATACCACCTTATGATGCCTAGTGGATTGGTTTTGATTTTAGAACATTGTTATTCTGTACCTGCTATGTGCAGGAATATTATTTCAGTTTCTATGTTGGATATTTCTGGATTTTATTTTACTATTTCTAATGGTAGAATTTCAATATCTAGAGAGGGATTATTTTATAGAGATGCTCAATAATGGCCTATATATCCTGGACTTAAATGAAACCAATCACGTCTATAGCATAAACACTAAAAGGGTTAAGCCTAACGAACTTAATCCTATCTACCTATGGCATTGTCGTCTTGGCCACATAAATGAGAAGCGCATTGCTAGGCTTCACAAAGCTGGAGTCTTAGGGTCATTTGACTTGGAGTCAATTGATACATGCGAATCATGTTTACGAGGCAAGATGACAAAGGTGCCTTTTAGCAAGAAGGCTGAAAGGGCCACTGGCTTATTGGACCTAATACATTCAGATGTATATGGACCTATGAGCGCAGCGACCAGAGGTGGGCATCTGTACTTTGTCACGTTCACGGATGATTTCAGCAGATATGGCTATGTCTATCTGATGAAACACAAGTCCGAGACCCTTAATAGGTTCAAGGAATTTAGGAACGAGGTACAGAACCAGCTAGGCAGGAATATCAAAACCCTTTGGTCGGACCGAGGCGGTGAGTATATGAGCCTAGAGTTTGACTCACACTTGAGAGAGCATGGAATTGTTCCACAGCTCACTCCTCCCGGAACACCACAATGGAATGGGGTGTCCGAACGGAGGAATAGGACCCTGTTGGACATGGTCCGCTCGATGATGAGTCAAGCCTCTCTCCCAATTATTTTCTGGGGACACGCCCTCGAGACAGCAACTCTTATCTTAAATAATACTCCGACTAAGGCAGTGGAAAAGACACTATATCAGATATGGACGAGCAAGGAGCCCAATGTGTCTTTCCTAAGGATTTGGGGATGCGAAGCACATGTCAAGAGATTGACTAGTGGCAAGCTGGAGCCTAAAACCGATAAATGCCTGTTTGTGGGCTGCCCTAGGGAAACCAAAGGGTATTACTTCTACAACCCCGCCGAGAACAAGGTGTTCGTGGCAAGGAAGGGGGTCTTTCTAGAAAAGGAGTTCCTTTCCAAGAAAGAAAGTGGGAGCAATGTTGAACTCAGGGAAGTTCAAGGTCCACAAGCTCCTGAAGAGGATAACTCGGAGGCCCAGGTGGAGCTTCCACAAGGGGAAGCACCGACCCGGGCCGTACAAGAACCTAGAAGGTCTGGTAGGGATCGTCGAGAACCAGAGAGGTATGGTTTCCTCATCACCGATGATCAGACTCTTCTCATTTGGGATGAGGAAGAACCCAAAACCTACCAGGAGGCTATGGCTAGCCCACAGTCTGCGAATTGGCGTAAAGCCATGGAGGCAGAAATGCAATCTATGTACGATAACCAAGTTTGGAACTTGGTTGATCCACCTCCCGGTGCTAAGGTAATAGGTTGCAAGTGGTGCTACAAGCTAAAAGCTGATAATACCTTCAAGGGGCGTCTGGTTGCAAAAGGTTTCAGACAAGTCCATGGAATAGACTATAATGAAACTTTCTCACCAGTAGCCATGCTCAAATCCATCAGGATCTTGCTAGCCATAGCCGCATGGTACGACTATGAAGTCTGGCAAATGGATGTCAAAACCGCTTTCCTTAATGGAAAGCTACTCGAGGATGTGTACATGACAAAACCGGAGGGTTTTGTCGATCCAAAGTATCCGGGAAGGGTATGCAAACTTCAAAGGTCCATTTATGGACTGAAGCAAGCATCCCGAAGTTGGAATCTAAGATTCAATGAGGCCATAAAGGAATATGGCTTCATACAGAATCAAGATGAGCCTTGTGTGTATAAGAGGACTAGTGGGAGCATTGTCACATTCTTGGTACTTTATGTAGATGACATCCTACTCATTGGAAGCGACATACCTACACTGCAAGGGGTAAAGCAGTGGCTGAGTAAGTGCTTTGCAATGAAGGACTTAGGCGAAGCTGAGATGATCCTAGGGATCAGGATCTACAAGGATAGATCAAATCGGCTTCTGGGCCTAAGTCAGGCCTCGTACATAGACAAAGTTCTGAAAAGGTTCAGCATGGACCGGACCAAGAAAGGTTTCTTGCCAATGGGCTATGGGCTGAAACTTAGTAAGAAACACTGTCCTAAAACAAGGGAGGATAGGGAGAACATGAAATTGGTTCCATATGCTTTGGCCGTAGGATCAATCATGTACTCCATGTTATGTACGAGAGCTGATGTCGCCTTTGCACTGAGTATGACGAGCCGGTACCAGCAGGATCCCGGGGAGGATCACTGGAAAGCTGTCAAGGTGATCCTTAAGTACCTTAACCGGACTAAGGATAGCTTCTTAGTGTATGGTGGTCAGGAAGTGCTGTCAGTTACTGGGTACATTGATGCGATTCCAAACCAACCAGGATGAGTACCAGTCACAGTCTGGGTATATGTTTTTACTGAATGGTGGTACTGTAAGCTGGAGAAGCTCAAAGCAGCCAACCATAGCAGACTCTACAACAGAAGCTGAGTACATCGCTACGTGTGATGCGGCTAAGGAAGCTGTGTGGATGAAGAAGTTTATCACTGAGTTGGGAGTAGTGCCAACTATCCAGGACCCAGTTGATATCTTCTGTGACAACAATGGGGCCGTTACACAAGCTAAGGAGCCCCGGTCACACAAGAACATAAAGCACGTGCTCAGAAAGTTTCACCTTATACGAGAGATCACGGAGAGAGGTGACATTGCATTGCACAGAGTGGACACCGAGGATAATGTCGTAGATCCTTTGACCAAGGCGTTGGCCCAGCCCAAGCACGAGGGTCATACTAGATCTACAGGGATTAGGCCCATGACTAGTTGGAACTAGTGCAAGTGGGAGATTGTTGGATATGCCCTAGTCCCGAGGCATTAGTCCTTGCATTTGTATCATACATTAATTGGATTCATGTATGATACTTATTTGTGTTATTAATAAAGGCATTAATTCATTTATTATATTTATCTTGTGCAATATATTAAATGAAGTATCCGATGGACATATCCATATCCATGATGACCAGTGTCATGCACTTGGTAGTAAGACCATGGATAGGGTAAACGATATGACCATAAATAGATCCGTAGTCTATTCCAATCATGGGAATGAATGGAACAAGAGACTATCATTAACCTGGTTGTATAGCGGTGTCTTACCGGTCATTGGACATGGAATGTCAACCAAGTTAATGGGTACATGCATAAGGGGCATGGTACTGGATAGATCCACTAAACGAGAAATCCACATGGTATGGTATCACAAGTGATTCTCGTGTAGTACTTGTATGGATCCTTTGACCTGACCATATGATGGTGTTACATGTGAGGTCGTATTCTTAGGGGTACGCCTAAAGGGCCTATAATAGGGTGCCAAGTATGGGTACTTTCGGGTATGTCACTTAGCATGGTAATGCTATGGATATGCAGAAGGGATTTGTCACTCAGAAATCCACTGGGAAGATATCACCGGCCTCTTGATGAATGTGACTGATAAGAGTGTGGCCACACCCAACCAAGTGGGAACTTGTTTGTGAGCTTTAGTGCATTCGGGATCAATTTAATGTCCGACACAAAAGAGGGTGATCAATCCATGCCTCTGTGTTGGACACCGATATCAATGACATGGGATGCACAAGTTTAAACTACAGGGTTATGATAACAGTTAGACTGCCATCTCCATCTTAATTGGGGGCTGCAGTGGCTTGCTAGAGCCCAACTACAGTCTGCGGGCCAAAGGCCCGCTGCCAACATAAAGATGGGCCGACGAGATCGTACACATAGAACGACTAAACACAGACTTTAGGAATCACATGTATACTTGGAGTATACACTGTGGTGAGAGAGGTATATATATATATTAATCATATTATAAAGATCAATTAGATTGATCATAATAATAAAATTAATATATATTCAATTGGCTCTTCATAATTAATTGGATTAGTTATGAGATTATTTCCTAGGTGGAAATATTCATATGTATAGGCTTACATATGATTTTATTTTGTGAAGATTTAATTTTAATTTGATGGATTAAATTAATTGGTCAAACTAATTTTAATTTAGATGTAAATAATATATTACTTAGTGTAATATATTAAATACATGGGTATATTAAAATTGGGCTTGAAATTAATTTAAACTAGAATAATTAAAATTAGATTGGGCCTGAATTAAAAGTAGAAAACCCACACAAAAGTGAAGGAGCTAAGCTGGGCCTGAATTCCCCTAAGGGAATTCGGACAACCTAGGTTTTAACCTAGGACAATTCGGCCAAAGGTGACAAGCCACACCATAGCCGAATTCTCTAGCCCCCTCTCTCACCATTGCTCGTTTTTCCTACGCTAGCACGGGTTGTGTTTGTTAGGCGTTCGTGTATGAGAACGAGGAGGGAATCTAATTTGATTTCTACAGTCTTCATCCATCTCTAGAAAGAGATATTCCGGGTAAGAATTTAATCTCTTTCTATTTCAATTTTATGTTTTACAATTTCCATTTCAATTGCTCCTGGGACTGGATTTGAGGAAATCATCGTGTTCTTCCACTTTTATCGGGTGATTTCCCGTGAAAAATCTCAACAACCTTCTATGTCTGCTTCCTCCTATGGAAGCTCCACCCTAGTCTCCGAGTTGTCCTTTTTAGAAGTTTGTGAGCATTGAACTTCTCTGAGTTCAACATTGCTCCCACTGTCTTTCTTGGAAATGAAATCCTTTTCTAGAAAGACCCCCCTTTCGTGCCACGAACACCTTGCTCTCAGCGGGGTTGTTGAAGTAATGCCCTTTGGTTTCCCTAGGGTAGCCCATAAACAGGCATTTATTGGTTTTGGGTTCTAGCTTACCCCTAGTCAATCTCTTGACATGTGATCACATCCCCAAATCCACAGGAAAGAAACATTAGGCGCCCTGCCCGTCCATATCTCATATGGGGTCTTTTCCACTGCCTTAGTCGGAGTATTATTCAAAATGAGAGCCACTGTCTCAAGAGCATATCCCCAAAAGATTATTGGGAGAGAGGCATGACTCATCATTAAGCGGACCATGTCCAACAGGGTTCTATTCCTCCGCTCGGACACCCCATTCCATTGTGGTGTTCCTGGAGGAGTGAGCTGTGGAATGATTCCATGCTCTCTCAAATATGAGTCAAACTCTAGGCTCATATACTCACCTCCTCGGTCTAATTGAAGGGCTTTGATATTTCTGCCTAACTGGTTCTGTACTTCGTTCCTAAATTCCTTGAACCTATCAAGGGTCTCAGACTTATGTTTCATCAGATAGACATAGCCATATCTGCTGAAATTGTCCGTGAACATGATGAAGTACAGATGTCCACCTTTGGTAGCTGCGCTCATGGGCCCACATACGTCTAACTCTATTAGGTCCAATAAGCTAGTAGCCCTTTCAGCTTTCTTGCTGAAAGGCGCTTTAGTCATTTTGCCTTGTAAACAAGACTCGCATATATCAAGTGACTCCAAGTCAAATGACCCTAGGATTCCAGCTTTGTGAAGCCTAGCTATGCGCTTCTCGTTTATGTGGCCTAAACGACAATGCCAAAGGTAGACATGATTAAGTTCATTAGGCTTAACCCTTTTAGTATTTATATTATAGACATGATTGGTTTCATTCAAATCCAGGATATATAGGCCATTATTTAATAGAGCTTCTCCATAAAATAATCCCTCTCTAGATAAACCAATTCTACCATTAGAAATAGTAAAATGAAATCCAAAAATATCCAATACTGAAACAGAAATAATATTCTTGCACATTGCAGGTGCAACATAACAATGTTCTAATATTAAAACCAATCCACTAGGCATCATGAGGTGGTATTCACTGATCTCTATAGCAACAACCCTTGCTCCATTACCGACCCGCAAGTCCACCTCCCCCGATCCCAGTGACCTCCTGTTCTTAGGTCCTTGCACATTACAACAAATGTGAGAACCATATCCAGTATCAATACCCAGAATGTTGAAACAATGAGGTTAATGTCTATGACATAAATACCTGATGAAGACGTGCCCTGGGCCTTCCTCTGCTCTCCCAACAGTTTGGGATACGATCTCTTCTAATGCCCTGCTTGCTTGCACCTGAAGCAAACATCCTCGGGACTGGCCTTGGGTTGGGCCTTAGGCTTATTGGCTTTGGCTTTCTTAGCCTTGGCCTTAGCCTTTTGCAAGAGGAGGGTTCCCTTTGTTGACCAGCATTACCGGTGGAGTCTTCTTGATCAACTGCTCAGTAAGCTTAATCATCCCATGCAGCTCACTAATAGTACGGTTCATCCCTTGCATATTATTGTTCAGGATGAACTAATCATAAGAATCCAATAAGGAAGCCAGGATTGTATCCACCACCAGCTCTTGTGAGATAAGTGAACCGAGATGGGCTAAAGTATCCAGATAGCTCTTCATCTTGAGCACGTGTGCGCTCACAGATGTCCCAGCCCCCATCTTACAGGAGTGGAATGCCTTATTGGTTAGGTACCTTTCTTGACGAGCTTGCTCTTGAAACATCTCACTTAGAGTTGTTATCATAGCATTGGCCTGATGGTCCATGAACTACTTTTGCAGCTCAGGGACCATACACGCCAACATAAGGCATGTCACATCCCTGTTATCCTTCACATGCACCTCGTATTACTCCAGCTGGGTAGCTGGTGGATTACGTCCCTGAGGTGCAGCCGACACAGGCCTTTCAAGTACATACTCCTTTAACTCTTGTCTTAGAACTATTCTTAAGTTTCTAGACCAGTCTAAGAAGTTAGGAACGGAAAGCTTGTCCCTTTCGAGGATAGATCGCAGTGAAAGTGAGTTGTTTGTTGCCATTAGATTACTACACAGAAAAATTTTAAGAGTGTTAATAAAGGGCTTTAACTTGTTTCCTATATTTAATTAATAATGAATCAGGTTATTAATTAACTCAAGTTGTTGGGCTCATGGGCCGAGATCCATATTTCATTAAGATATAGCTAGACGAGGGCCTGGAAAAACTATACCCTAACTATTTAGGTAGGAACGTCGTCCAATCCTAACCTAGGGACTCTTGGTTTGATGGGCTTGTTGGCACTTACCTATCTGTGCTTAAGACCAGGAGAATCCTACTACCCACGCTAAGTCAAAACCTCCATCCAAGTGTTGGAGTAACCAATACTCCAACCCACTACAAAATGACAATACTTTAGTGCATCCAGCGAGGGCATGGTCTACAACTGGCATATCCCCACTTTGAGTCAGTTTTGAATGAGAGAAGCACTTTTAAATGGATTAGTAATTTCCATTTGATTATTAGATTCATTTTAATAATGGCTTAGATGCATAGGCTGGTGAAACTAGGTTTGGATCATACATACATACATGTAAATAAATATAATGCATAATTAAATAAGTAAAATGGACTGCTACGGGCCTATATTACAATGCAATATGATTCTAGTAAACTTATACTAGAAAATTACATCAGGTGGGCCTCATTTTCCTACCTTTCAGGCTCACCTTTCCACTGGGCTTCTTCTTTACAAATTTTATAATAAATAAAAAAAAATTACATAAAAGAAAAAGAAAACGGCGTGCAGGCCGTATTTACCCAAAAAGAAAAATTACAACCCAACTCAAATAAGGCCCAATAGCATCCATACATACATTCAATCACACATCCATACATCCAATACATCAATTTATAAACATGTTATAATGCATGAATTTAAGCCCATTTCAATTATGTCCATAGCCATTATTTTGAAATCCCAAATTTTGGCCCATTATGGTTCTAGCCCTTAATGGGCTTTGGGCCTCCAGCCCAGGCAGAATACTGCTCCCACTGGAATTGGAAAACCATGAGTCCATATCAGCTGCCCGGGTAATCGTGCTGAGAAAACCTGAACCAATTTCAATTAAACCATATTAATTTCCAAAATTAATATCTCATGAATAAAATTAAAATTTCATCCAAGAAACCATGCGTATTTAAATTACAGAAAATTTAAATCATAAAATTTTAAAAGCCATTAAAATTTCAAAACTGGGCCCTGGGCCCAAAACCCGCCAAATCCAAAACAAGTCCCGGCCCGCTGCTAGGGATAGAAGCAGTGCTGCCGCCTAGCGGCAGCCTGCTGCTTCCGTGCGGTAGCCACTGCCCAGCAGCGGCCTTGCTCCCATGCATCAGCTGCCGCTGAGCTGCCTCTTTTTATGCCGGATACGGCGGCTGCCTGTGTTCCAGTGCCCCAGGCAGTGGCTGCTGCCGCTGTTTCTACCGGATACGGTGGCTACTGGCGGTGATTCCACCGCCGGCAGTCCCGTATGAGCGGAAACAGCCCATGATTTTCACCGGAAAAATAAAATTACAGCCATGAAATTAAAACACCAAGAAATAATCCAACAACAGAAAATTAAATCCAACATAAACCAATATGCACATTAATTTTCAATTGCAAAAATCCAAGGGGAAAATCACAAAACCCCAATCCAAAGAATCCCAAATAAAATCATCCATGATTCAATCCTGTTTAATAATTTCCATAGATCAAAAGCCCGCTCTGATACCACTGTTGGGATTTTTCACCGGAAATCACCCGATAAAAGCGGAAGAATGCGGTAATTTCCTCAAATCCGTGCCTAGGAGCAATTGAAGTGAAAATTAAAAACATTAAAATTGAAATATAAGAGAATCAATTCTTACCAGGAATATCTCTTCTAGAGATGGCTGCAGAAATCAATGGAGACTTCCTCCACGTTCCTATACATGAATGGCTTTGGAACTCAAGCCGTGCTAGCGTCAGTATCGGAAAGAAGAGAGGGATTTTCTGCTGTAATTTTCCACTGCAATTACTTGTGTCTTGGCCGAAAATATCCCTAGGTTATTTAACCTTGATGGCCGAAATTCCTATGGGAATTTTAGGCCCAATTTTCTTTTGATTTGATGTGGGCTTTTCTCCTCTTTAAGCCCAAGTCCGATTTAATTCTTTTGGTCCAATTTAATTTCAATTCATCATGTATGCAAACATATTATACCATATAACATATTACATACATTTAAATTAAAATTAATTTGACCAATTAATTTAACTGAGGAATTAAATTAGACTTTCATAAAATCATATACATGTAAACCTATACATGTAGGATATTTCCACATAGGAAATAATCTCATAAATTAATTCATTGAATTAATTATGAGAAGGCGAATACAAATATTAATTATATTATTTTGATCAATCCAATTGATCTATATAATATAATTAATACAATTCTCTCTCTCTTGTGCATATACTATACTGGTGATCCCTTTAGTTCGAGTTCAGACGTTCAATGTACGATCCTGTGGGCCTATCTTTATTTTGGCAGTGGGCTTTTGGCCCACAGACTGCAGGCGGGCTCTAGCAAGCCACTGCAGCCCCCAATTAAGATGGAGATAGCAGTCCAACTGTAATCATAACCTTGTAGTTTAAACTTGTATATCCCATGTCATTGATATCGGTGTCCAACACAGAGGCATGGATTGATCACCCTCTATTGTGTCTAGACATTTACTTAATCCCTAATGAACCGATGCTCACAAACAAGTTCCAACTCATTTGGGTATGGCCACACTCTTATTAGTTGCATTCATCAAGAGGTCGGTGACATCTTCTCAGTGGACTACTGAGTGACATTTCCCTTTTGCATATCCATACTAGTGCCATGCTCAGTGACATACCCGAATGTACCCATACTTGGCACCCTTTTACAGGCCCTTTAGGCATACACCAAAGTATGCCACTTCACATGCAGCACCATCATATGGTCAGGTCAAAGGATACATACAAGTACTACATGAGAATCACTTGTGATACTTTACCATGTGGATTTCTCATTCAGTGGATCTATCCAGTACCCTGCCCTTTTTGCATGTACCCATTAACTTGGTTGGCATCCCATGTCCAATGGCCTGTAAGACATCACCATACAACCAGGTTAATGATAGTGTGAGCGGACGACGTTTTTCAGAACGTGTAGTGAAGCGGGAATCGGGGATTTTCTTTTCGAGTGTGAGTATGTGGTTTTGATAATCTTCTTTAAGAAAGCCTTTCATTTTATTGGGAAAACCCCTTTTGTAGAAAACTTAATTGTAAGTGTGAATTTTGGAAACTAGGTTTTTAGAAAAGTCCATTTTAAACTTAAAGATCTCGAAACCTAAATTTTGAGATTAGATACAGAGTCGCCACCCGGATCAGCTCATCCGGGAAATTCTGGTACAGCTCCCTACCAATTATAGATGCGGTACCTAATCCAGAGACTCAAGGTTCGGGCAACACATCTACTAATCTTCACTTATTTTCAATTGTTATTTCATAACATGATATCACATTCACTTAAATCTACCCATTTTATCTTCCTTTATTTTTGGCTAATGCTCATACATATAACATAAATAAAGTGCATAAAAGTAAAAGTGCGGGAAAAGTAAAGTAGTGGCCAAATTATACAACCTAAAAAAGAAAAACTCTCATCCTCTCCATATACAACCGCCTATAATACATGATAATCTAAAAAGTACAATCTCCTAGATACATGAGATAATCTATAAAATACATCCAAAAATAAAAATAAAGAAAAATAAAAGCTACATCCAAATACAGTTAGTACAAGTAAATAAAGCACACCAAGGACTCACATAAGACAGAATAGGGGTATTTTGGGAAATGGGATCATGCATAGAGGGGATAATCGAGAAGTCCAGTCGACTACTCGATTAGACCTGGAAAATATTTTATTGAAACGCCCTGTAGATTTTGTGAATGAAAAATCAATTTTGAAAACAATTTGGCTCATTTTACATGCATTTTCCAACTTTTAGTGGGTCGGATATACCTGAACCCGATGGTTCCCTTCGTGAGTGGGTCTAAATTGAACATCCATCTAAGGTCCAAAAATGTAAACACGCCAAAAATCCATTTTAAATAGAAAGGAGACACAAAATTACAAGTTAGAGGCCCAAAAGGGCGAAACTGTAATTCTACCTCTCAAACTATAGCCGAGCGGCTGTAGGGTATCACAGCCGCGCCACTGTAGTGGATGGGGTGGCTGTAACACCTACAGCCAAGCGGCTGTAGTGCTCTAGAATCAGTTTTGCTTTTCTTTTCTCATTTTGAAAATCGTTTTAGAATTTCAATGGTTTCGGGCAATCTGGGATTTCTGGAAACTCACAAAATTCCTGAAAATAGATCCAAATCGGATCAAGCGAGTCCAGAAATCCCTAACAACCCGAAATCACCAAACTTCAACCTTACATCCATCAATTGTAAATCTGAAAACCGAAAATCTAACATATATGGATGTAATTAACCGATAATAATCATGAAAAACACATTTGATTTACAGAACAGAAGTGTTATCGGTTGATTTAGGGTATTCGGAGCTTCTGCCCTGAAGATTACAGCTGAGCAACTGTAATCAGAAGATTACAGCCTCGCACTGGGATCACTTCCAGATTCACAAAAAACATAAACTTACAAACAAATAACACCCATAATGAATCAAAAAGAGTTTTTAAGGCCTCTCATAATATACCTTCTCTATGTTCCAACGTTTTGGATCACCAAGAATCGATTCGAATGCTAGGAAACACCTTGAAATCACGAATAACCTGAAAACGTCTACGATCCTCCGAAGCTCGACAGAACCCCGAATTGATCCGAATGACAACTTTTGATCAGAATCTCTCCAGAATATCAATACCCACAAACCCTAATCGTTTCTACAGATTTAATTAAGGTTTTGAAGATTTTGGTTGAATTATTTTCTTTTTCCCTTTTTCTCTCCTTAAAACCCCAAAGAAAACCCTAATTCTGTGTTTTTGGTTATAGAGAAGACAATTCCCAATCTGCCTCCCTCTAATTTTTATTTATATTACTTCTTATATCACCAAAAATAGGGTTAAAATCCGAATTAATGGCTGATTTCCACTTATTTAGGAAATCTAATGATTATAGCTGCTTGGCTGTAGTGGCCTACAACCGGGCAGCTGTACTATTGTCGCGCAGCTGTAGGGCACTATAGACGAGCGGCTATAATGGCTAGACTTGCCTATTTCCACATTTTTTCGCTTTTCTCTTTGGTTCTTTCAAACGCTAACTCGACCTTCTTCGGGGTTCTGTACTGAGACTTGTCAAACATATTTGGGTAATCCTAGACACCTCCAGTGTCATTCTGGTCATTCCAAATCTACCTCACATTTGTCTATGAAAAGGGTAATAAAAGCTTTCATCATCGAGGTCGGGAAAAAACCCGTGCTCACAGGCTGCCCCTCGCGTGGCCAAAGTAGACTTAAATGGGTGCTTGTGCCCAATTCAAGTTTTGTCTCATGATAGGGACCACGGTGAGAAGGAAAAGAGGATGCCCTGGGGGTTCTACTCGTGCAGACCCGCTTTCATGTTTGTAGGGACTTGTCTCGGTTGATTCATGAAATAGCGGTCTTGCCTAAGTGCATTTGATTTTTCAGGGACTTACTTTGACTCTGTTGTAAAGCATAGGACCTTGCCTGAATTGATTCGATGTTCTCTAGGGATGCGCTTCAACTCCATCGCAAAGCAGAGGACTTTGCGTACATTAGATTGGTCTTCCAGGGACGTGCTTCAACTCCATCATTAAGTAGAGGACTTTGCCTAGATTACATTGGTTTTGCCAGGGACATGTTTCGACTCCATTGCGAAGCAGAGGACTTTGCCCGAATTGAATTCTCCTTGTCATTTGATGTTCATGAATGGACAGGGTATTTTAGTAATTTTGTAACTTGGAAAGTTGGTTCCTTTGAAGGAAGGGTATTTTGGTCATTTAACTTCTCATAGGGCCTATGTCACAAAAAGAAATGAGTTTTAATGGTTTGGTATCCCTTTTTGATGGGAAAAGGTTATTTTGTTCATTTGGGGTATTTTGGTCATTTCACCTCTAATAGAGCTTGTGTCACTAGGGGAAGAAATATTTTGATGACTTGGTCTTCCACGTAGCTTGTGTCGCAAAAGGAAAGGGTGTTTCGGCCATCTGGTAGTTTGGTTGCTATCAGAAGGGCATTTTGGTCATTTCACTTCTAGTGAGGCCTGTGTCACTGAAGGAAAGGATAATGGTGTTCCCCGTGAAGCTTGTGTGGCTGGGGAAAGATGTTTTAGGTGATTTGAGAAGCTTGATTATCCCCTTTGATGTTTTGAAGTTGTTTCGGACGTGTATTCATTCCTTGATTGATAATTTTGGAAACAAAAATTTTTGCCCCTTCGATCAAGAATGAATACGAGTCAGATATCTTCCCCTTGATACCTACAAGACATGAAAACTACCTTTCTTGGGATCAAATCGACATAGAATAAGTTTTGAAAAAATGAAAGAATGAAGATTTTCTAAAGCAGCAAGCTACAGCCGAGCGGCTATAGTGGCTTTAAACTACAGCCGCTCAGTTGTAGTAGTGGGTACGAAGTGAGTTTTAAAACACAAAAATGCAACAACCACACTTACCTTAATCCAAAACTGCACTTCTTATTTCCTTGGTGATTTTCTTGGCTCTAATCCCAAATCATGAGGCGAAAGATGCGTAGAGTACTCCGGCCCGTTCCCCCTACTCAACCCGCCTTTCAAATGAGGTTTTCTATCCCAGAAGGGAATTTCACCTTAGCTTATCAACCTATAGAGAGTATTTATGGGTTAAATGAAAGTGACAAGTATTGTGGAATGAAGATCGATGCCCCAGTGCCCATCCAACTCCAGATTTCGAATCATGCCTTCCTTAATCTGGTTAGTTTTCTTGAATTTCCTCATTTTTTTCAAGTTTGTAATTCTTGCAAAATTAAAGAGAATAGGTGAAATTGATGCATGATTTGAGTAGAATATGCCCCTAGGATGTTTAGTTGTTGATTTAGGTTGAGTTAGGACAAGATTTAACAGAGAAACGAGAGAATTTGAGGTTAGCCGAAATTCCTCAGCTATAGCCACCCTAGAGGATGATTACAGTCCCGTGGCTGTGATCATGAGGCTTACAGCCGTGCGGCTGTGAGCTCCTATAGCCGAGCGGCTGTAGCTGGCAGATTCAAGGCCGCTAGATTTTTTTGCGATTTCAAGGGTGTTTCTTTAATTTTTATGATGTATATGCATTCTGAAAAGCTCATAAACTCCCTGATTGTTGATTTTGCAGGTGAGATCTGGCCATTGTCGCTACGGATCGATTACGGAATCCTTGCAGTGGTATAGACGGCTTCCTCAAGGGGTGAAGGAGATTGTGAATTCTACCTGTCTGCAATGGCTAGTTCATAGCATGACTATTACTACTCCTCGCACCAGTCGAGGACTTCTGGTTGCACTTTTGGAGAGGTGGATGGACACCACTCATATGTTTCATTTCCCCGTCGGAGAGTACATGATGACTTCGGAGGATATTGTTGCTATCATCGGGCTTCCCTTCTCTGGGCAGGTGATCTATTTCAACCAGATCTTCACACATGGTGGATGTTGCTGGGAGCTAGTGGCGATGCTTATTGGGATTGACTCCCCTGATAGCCGGATCCAGTGAAGGAGCCTCCAGGATTATTGGATGAGGTGACAGATTGGGCTCCCAGAAGGGACTACCTTTGAGGCTCCTGATGAGAGGAGGTATGCGAGGGCCTTTCTGCTGCATGCTCTTTCCACCCTCCTTTTCCCTACAGGCCATAGTAGTTTGAATCTGGCCGTGTTGCCCTCCTTGATTGACCTAGAGTCTGTGAGGACTCTTAATTGGGGTCGAGCGGCCTTCACCCAGCTTTACTATGCTCTCGACCTCTGTGCCTGAGGCTCTCATAAGGAGTTAAAGACCTTCTGGATTCTGCTGCATGTGAGTATCTTGGACTCTTTATCTTAAGATTTTACTTTCTTTCGTATGTTTCCTGGATTATTATTGACTTGGTTTTCATACTTCTTTTGTAGATTTGGGTCTACAAATATCGCTTCATTCCACCCCCAGTAGTGCAAGTTCCTGATGACTATGATCTGGCCAAATTCCCCACCTTACATGGTGGCTGGGGTTTGTATGGAGCGAAGTCGACAAAAATCAGGCTGAGTGTCGATATGCTATGAGAGAGATGACATTTGCTTGGGTATGCCTCCTCCTTCTTTTTTTTTTTTTACAATTCTCTGACCTTCTGATTCTAGATTGCCAAGGCCCCTTGGAGGCGAGAGGGGGATAACTTGCCTCAGCTGCTTCGAGACGCGCAGGTGCTGTCGAACAGGCGCTTTGTGATGGAGTACCCGTACGGTCAGGAGTGGTACCTTGGTGAGAGGGTTCACGACTAGCGCTCCAGTCCCGAGGCCCGTAGGATTCCAGCCGCTTTGCTGGTGGGGCTATTCTGGCCCCATCTCCTGTCTCTTGAGCTGCATCCAGGCCTTTACGGTGCTAGATATGAGGCTGGCAGTATGGATGGCGATTATAGTTATTTCATAGCTACTCATCTACTTTTGCTGTCTGCTAATGCTGATGCTAGGGTATTTTGCAAACCTCTCCTTTTTTTTTTGTTTGATTGACATCCTCTTCTTAACTGATTCCAACCATCTTTGCGAGGTGGGCATGCACGCCCATCCCCGTCTGTCAAGGGAAGAAGTAGGAGGTCTGGTACTGTCACTGCTCGGGCCACTGGAGCGGGTTCTGCCGTTGGACCGGAGGATGTTCCTGTTCCTCATTCTCAGGCTCCTCAGGCTCCTGAGGTTGAGTATGTACATGGTTGGTTCGAGTTCCCGATTGGGAGCACCATTCAGCTGTTTCACAAGTCTCGGCAGTCTTATAAAGCCGATCTCCATCTCAAGGACCATACTTTTCCTTCGGCCATTCCTGATGGCACCACACATATGAGTATTTCTGCTCTTCTCTATTTCTGCCTCTTTTACTGGTCATTCATCATTGATTGATCCCTTTGAGTGTGATCTTTACAGATTCTGGTGATGCAAGGCATGTGTATGGCCAAGCCATTAATGCACTAAGGGCGCTCACTTTCTGGGACAACGCTGCTTTAACAGTAAGTACCTATACTTGATTTTATGCTTATGTCTGGATGTATGCATGTATGTATGGATGTATATGCATGTGATTATGATGTTTTCCCTGCTTTGCTTGGTGTAGACAACTATTGGGATCGAGCACCGTCAGTCCACTCGTTTAAGGGCAGAGAATGACCAGCTACGGCATTGGGTCACCGAGCTGGACATTATGAACCAGACCTTCAGAGATCAGATGGATGATTGGGATGTCCAGATGGGACATGCGGGCGAGGATATGAGTGGGAGTCTGGCTGATGAGGCAGGAGATGATGGGGATGATGATGAAGATGCTGGCTTTGACTCCTCTTAGGCCTATTTCCCTATTCCCTATTTGTGATGTATTGACCCACCTGTGGGTTGTTTTTTTGCACATTCCGGCCTTTGCGTGGGTCTGACTCAGTGATGTACTTGATGCACATGATATTTACATGACATTTGCACCTTTTGGCTATTGAATTTGAGTCTTTGAATGCATATTTCTTTGCCTTTTCATGCTTTTACCGCTCTTTGGTTCAATTTGGTCGAGCCTGGGATGTATTCCGATGTCTTGAGACTTTATTTTCCTTGAAAAACAGCCCCTGGAACCTATAGCCACGCAGTTATAATAATCAGAAATAGTATAAAGATATAGACAAAATGCTGTCTGCACTATAGCCGTGCGCCTGTGCTATTACAACCGCCCAGCATACTATAGCTGCGCCCCTGTAATCTACAGCCACGCCACTGTATAGGGTTATAGCCGCCACACACATCAAAGCTTTCCCACATCGAATTTCAACCTTTCTTCAGCACAGCCGCTCCACTATAAGCATTACAGCCGCTTAAGACATTATAGCTGCGCCACTGTAGGGCATTATAGGCGCCCCACAAACCATAGCCGGCCCACCCTTTTTTCAGCCTTTCTTCTTCTTCCATTTCTCTTTCAGCATGGATCAGCTTAAAGGACGACTCTAGGACTACTGGCGTACGACCCATTCTTCTAATTGGGCTTTGCTTGCACCCTTTGGCTTGCAGTACCTCAAGTTCTACACTACTTTGACTCCAAACCAGGTCTTTTTGGATGTAGCTACTAGCCTTTAGGATCCGATGGATTATGTCTTCTGCTTCTCTAGTTAGGAGTTATGCCCTTTAGTAGAGGAGTTTAGTGCTATCCTCTGTGTTCCTTGCCCTCGGGGGGTCCGATTAGCTGTTCCTGACCTAGACTCAGGTGACATTCATACATTCTTGAGCCGATTCACTCTGGTTATAGTAGGTATGGGTTGTGCACTTACTAGTAGGCCTGCTTCTCCCAGACTCACCCTTTCTATTATAGTTGATTTATGCTTCGCTTTACCCCCTACTGCCCCTGGCTGGGCTCCACTGATGAGTTTACTGTTGACGGCATGCTACTTGTGCGAGTCCTAAGATGGTAACTGTAGCCTTAGAATAGCCTCGGTAGTGACTCAGATGGCTCAGGGTGTATCACCTATGGGGGTCGTTTTGGATGAGACACTGATCCACTTAGATTCTATTCATTCTAATTCCCCCATCGAGAGCTGTGGATTCCCTTTTCTGCTTCAGGTATGTTTTTGCACTTGTAAGGGCCAGAATTTTCTATACTTAAAAAAAAAAAAAACAAAACCGGTCGTCACGACTATCATTACAGTCGTGCGACTGTAATTTAAATATTACAGTCATACGACTGTAATGTCGGAAAATCTGCAGAGGCCCATACCTCTGCAGCAAAAATGAAGGAGAGAGAAAGGGAGCATTAATTGCTCCCTTGTTGCAGCAAGCAAGGGGAGGAGGCAGAGATAAAAAGAGAAAAAGGAGGAAAAAGAGGGGGATTTTTCTGGTGAAAAGAAATTTAGAGAGAGAAAGAGAAAAGAAAAAAAAAACTCATTTTCTTCCCCTTTGATTTTCTTTAATCTCTCGAAATTAAGGTTAAAACTTGTTAGGAATCCCTAGGTTAATCAATTAACTTCACAACTAAATCAAGAACACGGACTTAAACAATCAGAATTCCTTGCAATTTGGATTTTGGACAAAAAGCTCTCAACTTCCATTCCAAAGAGGAAAGTGCGAATTTGTTGGGATAGGAGCGACGCCAGGGGTCAAAACGACTTGGAATAGCTTCTAAAAAGGTAGTCACTTCTTTTCCTTACACCTTTTCTCGCTTTCTGGGTGTTTGAAGTGAGTTTTGTGTATTTTCTGTTGCATTTTCGTTTTCCTGTTTCTGGAAATTAAGAACAGTCGTACGACTGTTCTTGGTTTTCATGAACAGTCGTACGACTGTATATACAGTCGTACGACTGTTCTTAATTTCCAGTTAATTTTCCTTAAGTTTTTGGTTAAAAATGATTTTTGGGGAAATTCTGATCCTGGATTGATTACAGTCGCACGACTGTAAACCACAGTCGTATGACTGTAAACCACAGTCGTACGACTGTAATCCTTGTTCCAGAATCAGAACTCCAGCCTCATCCCCAAAAAATTCCCAAAAATTCCCAAAAAATCCCAAAAAATTAGAAAACCCCAAAAATCATCAAAATGAATTTTGTTGTGTGCATCACGACCATAGATTCAATTTTCCGGTAAATTTGCATTTAGAACAATTCAACGACGGAGACCCAGTTCTCCTGAAAACAGGCCCATTTAACACATAAAAATGCATGTAAATCGGTAAAATTGTTTTCAAAAATTATTTTCCCACAAAACCAAAGATATAGGGATGTTTTAAAATATTTTCCAGGTCTAATCGGGCCGGCTAGCCGAGCCAACCCGGTTATCCCCTAAATGCATGCCCCCAATTCTTGATTTCCCATTCTGTCTATTTGAGTCCAACTTGTGGCGTGCTCTATATATTGTGCTAACCCTTTGTTTTGCAGGTTTTAATTTCTTTTTCTTTTTGTTTTTATTTTTAATGTATTTTAATAGATTAAATCGTGTATTTAGGCGGTTGTAATTATTTTTAGATTTTCATGTATTCTAGGCGATTGTATAAGTGAGGTGAGAGTTTTTATTTTTTTCATTCGATTTGGTTGTAAGCCAATTAATATTTATTTCTTTTCCTTATTTTTGTATTAAATATTTTGTATGCGCGCTGTATGCCTTTATATTCAATAAAATGGACTTTAGATTTTGAAATACCATCTTTGAACATTGACCAATTTTTTATTTTAATTAGACACGAAATAAGGGACTTGTCCGGACCCGAATCTCTGGATAGTGTAGCGGCCGTTCGTCCGGTTCAGCTACATAAGAATTTCCCGGTTGAGCTGAGCCGGGTGGCGACTCTACAATGTTCATCGAGACTTAGGTCTTGGTTCTTTCATGCACTAATTCCATTTATTTTCCAAAACGCGGGTTTCCATTTATAAAAACGCCACGCGAGGGAGGGGCCCACCCGAGATCGTGGCGCCCCTTCCGAAAGGGAGTCTCGCGTCCCGTCGAAAACGCGTCGTCCGCTCACAGTGGCGACTCCGCTGGGAATTTCTTAAAAAGTTTTCTCAAAAACTTAAAAGAATTTGACAAGCCCTGAAAAGTGTCTAATTAAAATAAGGTGGGTGATTCTCTTTTGGTATTTTATTTTCATTTTTAGTTAGCCATTTCTTGCATTAGATTAGGTATCCTTTTATAGCTCGGTGGATTGTTGAAGTGTCGCCTAAGTTCCTCCTGGTCTTAGGGGCACGAATACGAAACACCACTCATAGCCTCGTACGAACCCCTTCGCTAGGACCCTTGAGTGGGGAGAAGTGAGGAGTATATCTTGCTATGAGAGCCTTGATGTTAACCCGACTTGGACCGAACCCATATAGGCAGCTCTAGTTGGATTCCCTTAGGATACCAAAATAAATGTGTGAATAATAATAATAAAATCGCGCCTTCATCACCCCCTGTTGGTGATTGAAGTGAACCCCGCCTAGGACTCGGTTAGAATTTTTGAGACCGACCACGTTGGAGGAATAAGGTTGGAAGAATTCGTTTTGCTTGCTATGTGTTCTTCACCATTTCATGACACATCGCCGACGCATGCATAACATACCATAATCACCATTTTCCATACACATGACATACCATACACAAACATCTTTGTGGATACTAACCCACATTTTTATGCAGCCATTTTGCATTTTATTTCATGTGTAAAACATTAATTCATTCGCTTGTCATCCATACTAACGATTTCTTTTTCAGCCATAACATTATACTTGTGTGATTAGCATTTTATTTTTGACATAGCATACATAACATCATTATGTATGTCATGCATCCTAACCCATGTTTTTGTGCAGCCATTTGCGTATTATGTGACATGTTCATTCACTACATTTCACTTAAATTAAATTAAGGGGCATTTCAAGGACGCCTATCATGACCATCCCATCCCATTTCATAACATATCGGGTACCCAAAATTACCCCGTGTTTTGCCAATGCACCGGATTGCATTCGGCCATTCCACCAATATCATTTCATTTAATAAAAAGCCACAATGGCCTTAGGCCCATTTTCGTGTAATAACTTACACGATGCATTTCATGACATCATACCCATCTATCATAGACATCATATAACACTGTGGTCCACATCCGACCACTTCATGACATTAATTCACCATTTAAGGTACTCCCCGAGTGCCTGATTAGTATACATATAGGCCCATAACATCAGCAAATCATGAAAGGCGTTCCTCGAATGCCGAATCCTTATCCGTGTTCCTGTTATACGTGACTTTCTCATAACATCATTCCATATCATATGCTCAAAAGCATCAAGACCTTGTCTGTGGGCCCGGCCCATGTGACCATTTCATATCATTTCATGAACCTATAAAGAGTCAAAACTCTGTCCGTGTGCCGGTATACACGCGACCATTTCACGAATTCATTAGGTGCCCCAAAGGCGCCGAAGTTCTGTCCGTGTGACGGCCCACACGTGACGTGTTTACATTAACATTGGGTGTTCTTGGGATGCCTCGAAAAAAAAATAATAATAATAATAAAAGGAAACCATTCATATCATTATTCCATACATAATTCCACTCCATGCATCTCAAGCATGTTCAATGCGTTAATTTTCATGTCATATCATGTCATTCATTCACGACCCTAATACCTCCTGTCTACCCCCAAGCAGAATACACTGGAGCGACCTTGGACAAGATCCCAAGCTTCAAGGGCGGTTAGGAGACAGAGGGTAGTCGAGAGTGACAGTGATTCTGAGACCGGGGAAGGCGTGAATATGGCAGAGCAGACACCGAGTATGGCTGATGTTCTGAGGGATTTCTTCAGGTCGCAGGATTTCCGCGACATGTTAAAGGAAGAAATGAGGGTTGTGGTTAGAGAAGCTGGTGAGACCGGTGGTAGTGGAGCCGGGAAGGAAAAAGAAGCTGAGTCATCCCAACATGGTCATGACGCTTCAACTAGCCTTGAGAAGCTACAAGAGATAGAAGCAGTTATGGAGCAGAAGATGAAAGCCAAGTGTTCTGAATTGGACGAGGTCATGGCCCAGTTGAAGAAAGGGGTCGGGATCAGTGCTGAATCCAAGAAGGGGGTGAACGTTGATGCCATGATCAGTAGGGGTATCGAGACATTTCCTATTGGCTTCCAAGTGCCGAAAGTCCCCACTTACAAAGGAATGGGCTCACCGGAGGCCCATGTGAATTTATATGCCCGAGTTATGCTAACAGCAGGCGCTACAAAGCAACAATTGATTAATCTTTTCCCCACCACACTGGAGGGGGGTGCTTTGGGATGGTATAACTCACTGTCAGAGGAGGAGCAATCTGACTGGGAAGTATTGTCAGCAGCCTTCATCAAATACTACAGCTTCAACACCAAAATCCAGGTGAAGCTGTATGATTTGGAGAGGGTGAAACAGAAATTCAATGAGCCCTTTGACGAATACTACCAGACGTGGATGAACAAGATGATCCTCCTAAAGAACCGCCCTGATGAAGACGAGATTATACAGAAGCTCATTGATGGCAGCAAGGATATTTTCAAGAACAACATGAAATTCCATCCCTTCAAGGAGCTTAGTGAGGTCTATAGCATGGCCATGAAGATAGAAAGGGATGAAGAGGAGAAGCCAGCTGGTCAGAAAGGGGGAAGAAGTACAGGGTATAGTTCAGGGTATAGATCAACCACAGCAGCCGGGTCTGACAGTGGGTCTGGTTCAAGTGCCAGTGGCAAGCAGGGTCAGTCATCAGAGGTGAAGCAGGTTGAGGTGGCTACTGTGAATCAGCAGCAAGGCAACCAGAATAGGGGTCCTGGAGGACAAGGCATAACGCCCTGGACTCTTACTTTGGCAAAGATATTTGCCAAGTGTAGGAATGGTGGCCTACTACAGTCCTTGAGGCCATTTGAGATCCCACCTGAAGCTGACAAGGATAACTTCTGCACTTATCATGTGGTGAACCAACAACTGCTACAAGCTAAGGGATGCTATCCAGAAGCTCATTGACGAGGGAAAGCTGCAAGAGCCAGCTAAACCTAGCACTAAAACCAACCCACTGTCGGCATTTGAAAAGCGGGTTAACATGGTTCAATCGGGGTTGCCGGCTAACTTTATATTTGCCCAAGTTCTGCAAGCGAACCCTATGATTCAGGCAGTAGCGGTAGGGGAACCCGAAGTGGAACCCGAGTGTGAGAAGAAGGAGGGGTGTAAGGAGATCAAACCCATAAGTCTGGATGACCTTGACTCCGAAGATGAGTACGAGGAATTTGATAAAAGAGAAGCAGTCAAACTCCCAGTTGTTGAAAAGCTGAAAATTCAAGAAGTGTAGCACGTGACCCGAAGTGGAAGGGTATATCAGCCGGCAGATCAGACGAAAGATAAAGCACCGATGAATGGGTCGGGCAGCACTTCGGCACCGGAAAGAGTCGAGAAAGAAGACTTGGTCATTTCCCAATTGAAGAAAACCCCTGCACAAGCCAGTTTGTGGCACTTGCTTATGACCTCCAAAGAGCATAGGGAGGCTTTAGTGAAGAAGCTATCAGAAATTGAAGTCTCCTCTATAGCTTCACTAGAGGCTATGTGCTGCTTGCTAGACAAAGTCCATGCTGGAGCTCTTAATATTGTTTTCTCTGAGAAAGACCTACCAGCAGAAGGAAAGGCTCACAACAAGGCTCTTTACATTAGAGCCTATATAATGGATAAGGTGATGCCGTGCGTTATGGTGGATGACGGCTCAGCTCTGAATGTTTGCCCACTGAAAATGCTACCGTTTCTAGGCATGAATGAAGAAGTGTTGAAGAGGTCCTCGACAGTCATTCGGGCATACGATGATTCTAAAAGAACAGTGATAGGGACCTTTGAAACAAAAGTGGAAGTTGGGCCCATCAAGTCCATGGTTGTTTTCACAGTGATCGATATCTCGGTCACATTCTCCTTATTGCTTAGAAGGCCCTGGTTCCATCCTTTGGGAGGTGTTCCTTCCACATTGCATCAGAAGATTAAATTCTCTATGAATGACAGGATTGTGACTGTTGAGGTAGATGCCCAGTCGATGGTAGCTGCAGTGGATGAAGGAGTGGTTCCTTTTGGTGGATTCCAAATTGCTGTCATTAAAGAGGAAGAAACCACAGATACCCCTATGGTCCTTTATGAGAACTACATGCCAGAGTGGCTATCCCGATATCTGTACAAGCTGAACTTTGTCCCGGGAATGTGACTCGGGATTAATTTGCAAGGTGTCCCAGAATTCAAGATCGACTCGGGAAAGTCAAAGCAGTACGGCCTTGGTTATGTAGAAGGGTCATCCGAGCAGAAGAACCTGAAAAAGGGCAAGAATGGCAGGGCCATGATGAAGCCATTTCTGAAGGCAGGAGAAAGCCTTTACAAGGGCCAAGCTGAACCGGTGCTGGTTGGAAATGCCAAGTACCCTGGCTTTGAGATCTTTGCAGATGTTGTGGATTTTGAGAAGAGCCAGGAAGAGCCAGTAGCCTCTGTAATGGAAGAAAAAGCAACTGCTGAATTTGAAATTTTGAAAGGAGAACCATCTGATGTGATAACAGAAACCATGGAGGTGACCGAAGAAGAAGATGAAGAGAAAGCCTACGCTGAAACTACAGAAATCATCTCAGACGCTTTGATTGCTGCATTGAACAAAGCTTTTGGGAAATCCAAGCAAGGATTTAGCGAAGAACTGATGGCCAAAGTGAACTTAGACTCTGTGGTTGCTGAAATCGCCAAGATTATGGAGAAAGCTAAGGCACAAATGGCCGAGAAAGCTGCAGTCCCAGATGATGCTCTGGAAGGGAAGATGGAAGCTGATGAAGAACAAGGCCCTCCGCCGGTGGGGGATGAAAATGATTTTGTTATATCAATTTCTTCCATTTTTAATGTAACTGATGTACTTTATAATAAGTTCAATGCAATGAAATCCCAGTTTGCTTACTTGTGTGATGTTTATCCTGATAATTCTGTGCATGCATTTAAATCACCATCAAGCATATTTAGCATACACGACACTGCATTGCATGATATCGATATAAGTACAGATGAAAACCCTAAAATGGTACTCATTTCACACGAGCTAAAATCCGAGGAAGAAGGAGAATTAATAAGAATACTCCAAAAACATGTTAAAGCTTTCGCCTGGTCGTATGAAGACATGTCGGGTGTAGATACAGAAATAGCAGTGCACAAAATCCCGACGGACCCCAAGTTCAGACCGATAAAGCAGAAGTTGAGAAGACTAAGATGGGAATGGGCTACGCTGGTAAAAGAAGAAGTGGCCAAACAGATAGATGCCAGGTTTCTCGAAGTGGTGGAGTATACGGAATGGCTAGCCAACATTGTCCCCGTACCTAAAAAGGATGGAAGGGTCAGAGTATGCGTTGACTACAGGGACTTGAATAAAGCATGCCCAAAAGATAACTTTCCACTGCCACATATTGACGTCCTAGTTGATGGCACAGCAAAAGCGGCAATGTACTCCTTCATGGATGGCTTTTCGGGGTATAACCAGATTCTGATGGATGTAATCGACAAGGTGAAAACATCGTTCATCACAGAGTGGGGTACCTTCTGTTACAGAGTGATGCCTTTCGGGTTGAAGAACGCCGGTGCCACTTATCAGAGGGCTGTCACAACTCTGTTGCACGATATGATTCATAAAGAAGTTGAAGTGTATGTCGATGATATGCTTGTTAAATCAACAACCCGGGAGAAACACCCTGTTATCCTGGATAGATTTCTAACACGCATTGGAGAGTACAACTTGCGGCTTAATCCCAAGAAGTGCATATTCGGGGTCACATCAGGGAAGCTGTTAGGCCATGTAGTCAGCCAGAGGGGGATAGAAATGGACCCAGATAAAATTAAAGCCATCCAAGATATGCCAGCTCCAAAGACTGAAAAGGAGGTCAGATCATTCCTGGGTTCCTTGCAGTATGTCAGCCGCTTCATAGCCAAGCTAACTTCCACTTGTGAGCCAATCTTCAAGCTATTAAAGAAGGATCAGCCGGTTGTGTGGGATGACAAGTGTCAGCTGGCCTTCGAGAAGATCAAGGCCTACCTGGTAAAGCTACCAGTGTTGAGTCCTCCAATTCCAGGGAAGCCCCTGATTTTGTATTTGGCAGTTGAAGAATCCTCTATAGGGGCAATGCTTACACAAGAACAAGATGGCAAGAAGGAATATCCTATCTATTACCTTAGCAAGAAATTGCTGGAGTATGAAACCAAGTACACACTGGTGGAGAAGACATGTGTGGCGATGATTTGGTTGACCAAGAAGCTGCGCCACTATTTCCAATCCTACAAGATACAAGCTGTGGCTAAAGTGGATCCAATGAAGTACCTCTATGAAGCACCGGCATTGGTTGGGAAGCTGTCCAGGTGGTTGCTACTTTTGTCTGAATTTGACATTGAGTAAATCACGAAGAAAACCATTAAAGGGCGAGCCGTGGCAGAGTTTCTGGCAAATCAACCCCTAGAATCAGATTACACAGAGAACCTGGAATTCCCTGATGAGCAGTTAGCCATGGCGGAAGTGAAAAGATGGGTTATGTGTTTCGATGGGGCAGTGAATAGAAAAGGCGCTAGAATCGGAGTACTTATAGCAATACCAGATGGTGAGGTCATTCCTTTATCCAAAAAGCTAATCTTTCCTGTAACCAACAATGGAGCGGAATATGAAGCATGCTTGTTTGGAATGGAGACTCTATTAACCTTAGGAGCGAATGATGTCTTAATTGTTGGTGACTCACTTCTAGTGATCAGGCAAGCTCAGGGTGAGTGGGAACTAAAAGAAGAAGCCTTACGGCCTTATTTGGACCTGCTACAGTTCAGAAAGGGTTTATTCGGCCAGTGTGAATTCAGACATGTCCCCAGGGATGAGAATAAGATGGCTGATGCATTAGCTACTTTGTCCTCCATGTGGGAAAATCCAGAAGAGACACAAGCTCAACCACTGGTCATAGCCACTTCCAGGCATCCTTGCTTCGAAGTACACGAAGTAATGGAATTATCAGCCGAGGGAAAGCCGTGGTTCTTTGACATCTACCAGTATGTTAAGGAGGGGAAGTACCCAGAAGAGGCCAGTGCTGCTGATAAGTTGACAATAAGAAAGCTGGCCAGTCAATTCAGAATCTTCGAGGACAAGTTATACAAAAGAACAGCATATGGAGTTCTTTTAAGGTGTCTAACAGAACAAGAAGCAGAAGATGTGATGCAGCAGGTACATGCAGGATCCTGTGGGCCACATATGAACGGGCTTGCCATGGCCAGGAAGATCATGAGACAAGGGTACTTCTAGATGACAATGCAAGCAGACTGCATAAGAAAGGTGAAGAGATGTCATGAGTGTCAAATCTATGCAGACATTAGTCATCTTCCTCCACTTGAACTTCAGAATCTAGCGTCTCCTTGGTCGTTTTCAGCATGGGGGATAGACATGATTGCTGAAATTCATCCAGCTGCATCTAATGGGCATAGATTCATAGTTGTGGCAGTTGATTATTTCTCCAAATGGGTCGAAGCGGAATCCTTCACTAATGTTACAGCCAAGCACATGGTCAGGTTTATCCAGAAGAACATCTTCACTCGGTATGGGATTCCTCACCACATAGTAACTAATAATGGAGTACAGTTTCAAGGGGCGACGGCTGAGCTATTTGCAGAACATGGTATTGAACATCATAAGTCTTCCCCATACAGGCCTCAGGCTAATGGTGCAGTAAAAGCAGCTAACAAGGCAATAAAGAAGATCTTATCAAAGATGGTAACCACTTACAGGGATTGGGCTGATAAACAGCCTTATGCTCTCTGGGGTTACAGAACCAGTGTCAGAACGCCGACAGGGAAACTCCTTATGCCTTGGTATATGGAATGGAAGCAGTGTTGCCAGTGGAGATAGAACTCAAGTCACTCAGAGTTGCCCTGGAAGCTCAATTACCAGAGACTGAATGGGTTCAAGCCAGGTATGAACAGTTGGCAGCATTAGATGAAAGGCGACTAAAAGAACTGGATCACCTGCAGATGTATCAGCGCAGAATGGCTAGAGCCTATAATTGAAATGTGAAGTATTCTAAGCGGCAGTTGAGAGCAGGAGACTTGGTGCTAAAGCAACTAAGGCCTTCAAATGTTGATGTTAGAGGCAAGTTCAGACCCAATTGGGAAGGACCATATGTGGTGAAGAAGGTGCTATCAAAAGGCGCTGTCAGCATTATGGACATGGACGGGAATGAGTTCGCCAACCCGATCAACCAAGACAGGCTAAAGCTTTATCATGTATAAAAAAAAAAAAAAGAGAGAGGTCTGCTAGGCTGAAAACTCGAAAAGAGCGGTCTAGGCAAAAGTTAAGACACGAGAGAAAATAATCAGTCGGAAAATCTAAAAAGGAGGACCGGTGATGGATTCTGGCTTAGTGTGGAATCTGTACCATTTAGGAACTAACTTGTTTCAAATTTACTCATTTTGACTTCATCAATAAAGTGAAGTGTTTGTTTAAATATATTTGCATGGTTATGACAAATGCACAAACAAAGTTGTCTTGCATAAACACACATTCAAAGAAAGCACTTTGCATTCAACTAATCAATATCATCGCATTATTTGACAAATGAAAATGTATCAAATACATGCAGTTTAAAATCTCTTATCATCCTCTAAAGTCCAGTTCATCTTCTCAAACGAGCAATAAAGGATCACAACACTATTTTAGTCAAATCTAAAAAAAAAAAAAAAAAAAATGCTCGCTGAGGTGAAAATCGAAAAGGCACCTCAGGCAAAAATTAGAGCGGCCTGCTAAGCTGAAAACCCATATCGGGCAGTTTAGGCAAAAGTTAGGGCATATGAAAAGCTCGCTAAGGCAAAAACCGAAAAGGCGCCTTAGGCAAAAGTTAGAGCGGCTCACTGGGCTGAAAACCTAATTTGGGCTACCCAAGCAAAAAATTAGAGCACTTAAAAAAAAAAAAAATCTCAAAAACTCATAACTTCCCACGGAGCAGGAAAAACAGAACATCCTCAGTATTCCCCGCAGAATTCGTCACATCACTCCCCGGCAAAGTTTCCCAAGCGGAGTCTACATAAAGAACACCATCAATCACTTCCCAGCAAAGTCGCCATGTTACTCCTCAGTGTAGTCTACACAAAGAACACCACAATTATTTCTCCAGTCAAGCTGTCACACTCTTCCCCAGTGGAATCTTTACAAGGAATACTACGATCATTTCCTCATGAGTCACCTCACTCCGTCGATAATCACCAAACAATGCCCCAAGAAAAGCAAAATCAACCAGGGGCACAACACATCTCCCCAGTGGAAGACAGAAGCGTCCAATAACAGAAAATCCATACATGTACATATACATCATCATGCATCCATACATTGCATATATCAATTACTTACATTGCATATATCAATTACTTATCCCTGGCTAGTCTTCATTCTTGATCGAGGGGGAAAAAAAAAAATTTTTGTTTAAAAATCTCTCGATCAAGGAATGAAGACTTGCCATTTTAAGTGCAGGAATTCTTCCCCAGCTTAATATCCTCAGCAAATCAGCAGATTCGCCTCGAGTAATGTAAACTCGGTATCGGCCCAGATCAGCTTCATCTATTTCCCCAGTAAAGTTCGCCTCGGGTAACCTAGACCCGGTATCAGCTAATCCCTTCATCAACTCACCTCGGGTAACCTAGACCCGGTATCGGCTAATCCCTTCATCAACTCGCCTCGGGTAACCTAGACCCGGTATCGGCTAATCCCTTCATCAACTCGCCTCGGGTAACCTAGACCCGGTATCGGCTAATCCCTTCATCAACTCGCCTCGGGTAACCTAGACCCGGTATCGGCTAATCTCTTCATCAACTCGCCTCGGGTAACCTAGACCCGGTATCGGCTAATCTCTTCATCAACTCGCCTCGGGTAACCTAGACCCGGTATCGGCTAATCTCTTCATCAACTCGCCTCGGGTAACCTAGACCCGGTATCGGCTAATCTCTTCATCAACTCGCCTCGGGTAACCTAGACCCGGTATCGGCTAATCTCTTCATCAACTCGCCTCGGGTAACCTAGACCCGGTATCGGCTAATCTCTTCATCAACTCGCCTCGGGTAACCTAGACCCGGTATCGGCTAATCTCTTCATCAACTCGCCTCGGGTAACCTAGACCCGGTATCGGCTAATCTCTTCATCAACTCGCCTCGGGTAACCTAGACCCGGTATCGGCCTATCTCATCAGAAGATTCATTCCAGCGTTCGTGGCGCTTTAATTCACGCTCTCAAATTCATCATCACAGGTATTATAGGCCTGTAGCCAGATGTCAAATTTGATCACGCGAGGGGCAGCTGTAAGCGCCGGAATTTTCTATACTTAAAAAAAAAAAGGTCAAAAAAAAAAAACGGTCGTCACGACTATCATTACAGTCGTGCGACTGTAATTTAAAAATTACAGTCGTACGACTGTAATATCGGAAAATCTGCAAAGGCCCATACCTCTGCAGCAAAAATGAAGGAGAGAGAAAGGGAGCATTAATTGCTCCCTTGTTGCAGCAAGCAAGGGGAGGAGGCAGAGATAAAAAGAGAAAAAGGAGGAAAAAGAGGGGGATTTTTCTGGTGAAAAGAAATTTAGAGAGAGAAAGAGAAAAGAAAAAAAAAACTCATTTTCTTCCCCTTTGATTTTCTTTAATCTCTCGAAATTAAGGTTAAAACTTGTTAGGAATCCCTAGGTTAATCAATTAACTTCACAACTAAATCAAGAACACGGACTTAAACAATCAGAATCCCTTGCAATTTGGATTTTGGACAAAAAGCTCTCAACTTCCATTCCAAAGAGGAATGTGCGAATTTGTTGGGATCGGAGCGACGCCAGGGGTTAAAACGACTTGGAATAGCTTCTAAAAAGGTAGTCACTTCTTTTCCTTACATCTTTTCTCGCTTTTTGGGTGTTTGAAGTGAGTTTTGTGCATTTTCTGTTGCATTTTCGTTTTCTTGTTTCTGGAAATTAAGAACAGTCGTACGACTGTTCTTGGTTTTCATGAACAGTCGTACGACTGTATATACAGTCGTACGACTGTATATACAGTCGTACGACTGTTCTTAATTTCCAGTTAATTTTCCTCAAGTTTTTGGTTAAAAATGATTTTTGGCGAAATTCTGATCCTAGACTGATTACAGTCGCACGACTGTAAACCACAGTCGTACGACTGTAATCCTTGTTCCAGAATCAGAACTCCAGCCTCATCCCCAAAAAGTTCCCAAAAATTCCCAAAAAATCCCAAAAAATTATAAAACCCCAAAAATCATCAAAATGAATTTTGTTGTGTGCATCACGACCATAGATTCAATTTTCTGGTAAATTTGCATTTAGAACAATTCAACAACGGAGACCCAGTTCTCCTGAAAACAGGCCCATTTAACACATAAAAATGCATACGGTAAAATTGTTTTCAAAAATTATTTTCCCACAAAACCAAAAATACAGGGACATTTCAAAATATTTTCCAGGTCTAACCGGGCTGGCTAGCCGAGCCAACCCGGTTATCCCCTAAATGCATGCCCATAATTCTTGATTTCCCATTCTGTCTATTTGAGTCCAACTTGTGGCGTGCTCTATATATTGTGCTAACCCTTTGTTTTGCAGGTTTTAATTTATTTTTATTTTTATTTTTATTTTTAATGTATTTTAATAGATTAAATCGTGTATTTAGGCGGTTGTAATTATTTTTAGATTTTCGTGTATTCTAGGCGATTGTATAAGTGAGGTGAGAGTTTTTATTTTTTTCATTCGATTTGGTTGTAAGCCAATTAATATTTATTTCTTTTCCTTATTTTTGTATTAAATATTTTGTATGCGCGCTGTATGCCTTTATATTCAATAAAATGGACTTTAGATTTTGAAATACCATCTTTGAACATTGACCAATTTTTTATTTTAATTAGACACGAAATAAGGGACTTGTCCGGACCCGAATCTCTGGATAGTGTAGCGGCCGTTCGTCCGGTTCAGCTACATAAGAATTTCCCGGTTGAGCTGAGCCGGGTGGCGACTCTACAATGTTCATCGAGACTTAGGTCTCGGTTCTTTCATGCACTAATTCCATTTATTTTCCAAAACGCGGGTTTCCATTTATAAAAACCCCACGCGAGGGAGGGGCCCGCCCGAGATCGTGGCGCCCCTTCCGAAAGGGAGTCTCGCGTCCCGTCGAAAACGCGTCGTCCGCTCACAGCACTGTACTCTCCTAAATGCATATATCCATTACTCCTTTCTATTTTGACTAACTCATGCACAGATCTGGCTACTGGAGAAGCTGAGTCTTTTCAGCCCTCCTCCACCTCATCCGAGATACACTCCGAAGCGCTACTGGTCCCGACGTATCAAGTTTCCAGATTTTAGTTTTATGACTATGGAGCACTGGTTTGATTGGCTTAGGAGGCGGGACTGATGCCTCTATCCAATGGGTCTGCCCCTGGTCGGATATTTCTGATGTGACTACTGAGACCTGGGCTGGAGGTGTCTAGTTGCTTGGGTTGACCCTTGTGACTTTCTATTCTCCCGCTCGGCTGTGCAGATAGTATGGGCAGCTACAAGGGCTCCCCCGATCCTTGTGTACCAGCGAGTGCAGAGTGTTCACATCATAGTGGCCTCGGCATGTGCAG
Source organism: Euphorbia tirucalli (assembly GCA_039660915.1). Classification (NCBI taxonomy): domain Eukaryota; kingdom Viridiplantae; phylum Streptophyta; class Magnoliopsida; order Malpighiales; family Euphorbiaceae; genus Euphorbia; species Euphorbia tirucalli. Next base: position 49,070,827 of record CM077637.1, on the reverse strand, counting down.
CACCAGTGGATGCATCCTACTCGCACTGAGATTCTGAGGTATGATGGTACTACCCCTGTGGAGATAGATACTCATTACAAAGCTTGGTTGACTGAGCTGGTTGCTTCCCCTACTAGGCGTGGACATGAGGCAGTGACTTTGCGGTACCTCGGTCTTTAGAGGGTTAGGATTGTCTTTTTTTTGTCCTAATTTTTGCATAGGTCACCCTTTTTTGGGTTTTCAGCCTATCAGACTGTCTTTATTTTTGCCTGAACTGCCCTTTTGGGTTTTCAATCCCGCAGACTTTATTTTATGTCCTAATTTTTGTATAGACTGCCCTTTTCAGGTTTTCAATCTATCGGACCCTTTTTTTTTGCATATGTTCAATCTATGGATGTGAGATATGTAAAAGATATACAGCCAATTACGTATGAAATAATCTGAATTGCAGTTAAACTCGGAACATTTAAGCGAATCGAAACAACATTCATTCATTCATTCATAAATAATGTTTTAGCACAATGTACATAAAATGATGAAATGAAACTAGGGACAGAATTGGTGATGGCATACGTCTCAACTGAATCCACGCTTACCACTAACTGGTCCTTGTAGATTTTCCATCTGATAGTCCTCATCTCTCTGTCCTAATTTTTGCATGGATCACCTTTTCGGTTTTCGACCCATCGGACTGTCCTAATTTTTGCATTGATTTCCTTTTTGGTTTTTGACCTATCGGACTCTCTTTGTTTTTTAAATGTAGTAATGTTTCAGCCTGTCCTGATTGATGGGGTTGACAAATTTGTTCCTGTCCATGTCCATAATCTTTGCAGCGCCCTTCAAAAGTATCTTCTTGACTACATATGGACCTTCCCAATTCAGCTTGAATTTCCCCCGTACATCCGTGTTGGTCTGTTTCATCTGCTTGAGTACTAAGTCCCCTGCCTTAAACGGATGCTTCTAATGATGGACCTTGTTGTTGTAGGTTCTAGCCATTCGCTGTTGGTACATCTGTAACCAGTCTAAGGCCTGAAGACGCTTCTAATCAATTAATGCCAACTGTTCATGTCTCGACTAGAGCTAATCAGATTCTGGCAATTATGCCTCCATAACCACTCTTAATGATCTGACTTCCATCTCTACTGGTAAGACGGCCTCCATCTCATATACCAGTGAATATGGTGTTTCTCCGATAGGGGTTCTAATGCTCGTCCGGTATCCCCACAAGGCAAATGGTAAAATGTCGGCCCAATCTCTATAGGTCACTACCATTTTTGATAGAATCTTCTTAATGGACTTGTTGGCCGCTTCCACCACCCTATTGGCTTGTGGGCGATACGGGGATGATCTATGATGCTTGACTCCCTTTTCTTGAAGCAACTGAGCCGTTACTCCTTGAAATTGTACCCCATTGTCAGTCACAAAATGATGAGGGATCCCATTTCATGCAAAGATGTTCTTTTCTATGAATTTGGCCATCTTCTTGGCTATAACATTTGCAAATTATTCTGCTTCGACCCATTTTGAGAAGTAATCCACAGCCACGACAATGAATTGGTGTCCGTTTAAGGCTGGTGGCCTTATTTCTCCAATTATATCTATACCCCAAGTAGCGAATGGCCATGGAGTCAAAGATACTTGAAGTTTGAGTGGAGGGAGATGATTGAGGTCTCCGTACACTTGACATTCATGGTATTTCTTAACCTCTTTGATACAGTCAGCTTGCAGAGTGAGCCAAAAGTATCCTTGTCTCAGTATTTTCTTTGCCAGGGCCAAACCGTTTATGTGCGGTCTGCAAGCTCCAGAGTGTATTTGTTTCATAACCATAACTGCCTCTTCCTCTGTTAGACACTTTAGAAGGATTCCATTATCTATTCTTTTGAAGAACTGATTCTCAAATGCCTAAAACTGTGCTGCCAATCTTCAAAGGGAAACCTTATCAGCTTCATTAGTGTCTTCGAGGTACTGACCATTCTGAATGAACTGTAAAATATCATAATACCAAGGCCATTCTGCAGTGGGCGTAACTGCATTAACTGACGAATAACATGGATTTTGAGCAATTTCCAGGATTATCAGCTGTATCGGCTATTTTCGGGGACCTTCCCACATTGACAACAGTGTAGCCAAAGAGTCTACCTTTTGATTCTCTTCTCTCGGTACACACCGGAATTCACACTGACTGAATACCTTTGCCCTTTCCTAAACCATCTCAAGATAAGGCTGGAGCGATTCTTCTTTTATCTCCCAATCTCTGGTAACTTGCCGAATCACCAAAGCTAAATCCCTAATAACCAACACCTCATTTGCCCCCAATGTGATCAGAGCATCGATTCCAAAGAGGCAAGCTTCGTATTCTGCCCGTTATTAGTTACTGGAAAGCTAAGCTGTTTTGCCAGAGGAATGATTTCTCCTTCAGGCATAGCAATGATTACCCCTAAGCCCGCGCCGTGTTTGTTCACTGCACCATCAAAGTACATCACCCATCTGTTTACTTCCTCTTCAACCACCACCAGTTGTTCATTGGGAAATTTCGAATTCTCGACGTAGTCTAAATCTATCGGCTGATTAGTTAGAAATTCTGCCACAGCTCTTCTTTTAATTGTCTTCCTCGTCACATACTCTATGTCAAACTCTAACAACAAAAGCAACCATCTCGATAGCTTCCCTGCTAGTACTGCGGCTTGGCATAAGTATTTCATAGGATCCACCTTGGCTACTGCCTTAACTTTATATGACTGGAAGTAGTGTCTTAGTTTCTTTGTCAACCATACCATAGCAGCACAGGTTTTCTCTATTATCGTATATCTAGTCTCGTACTCCAGTAGCTTTTTACTCAAATAGTAAATCACATGTTCACGTCCATCTTCCTGCTCTTGTACCAACATCACTCCTATTGAAGTTTCTTCAATAGCCAAATACAGAATTAGGGGCTTATCCAGTATTGGGGGCTTTAGAACCAGAGGATTCATCAAATAAGCCTTAATTCTATCAAAGGCTATCTAACACTGCTCATTCCATTCCACTAGCTGGTTCTTCTTCAGAAGTCTGAAAATTGGCTCGCAAACTGTCGTCAACTTGTAATAAACTGACTAACATACTATAGTGAACCCATAAACGACCTCACTTCTTTTTCTGACTGCGGTGTCGGCATGTCCCTGATGCCTTTATCTTGTCTGGATCCATTTCAATTCCCTTCTGACTAACTACATGACTAAGCAGTTTTCCCGAAGTTACCCCAAATACACACTTCTTGGGATTGAGGCGGAGATTGTATTTCTCAATTCTAGTTAGAAATCTATCCAAGATGGGAGAGTGCTCCTCCCTGGTCATGGACTTGACTAACATGTCGTCCACATAAACCTCGACTTCCTTATGGATCATATCGTGTAGAAGTGTCATGACTGCTCACTGATAGGTTGCTCTGACATTCTTCAACCCAAAAGGCATGACCCTGTAGCAATAAACCCCCCACTCTGTGATGAAGGCTGTTTTCACTTTGTCAACCATGTTCATCAAAATTTGATTGTACCCCGAAAATCCATCCACAAATGAATACATTGCTGCCTTGGCGGCACTATCAATGAGAACATCAATATGCGGGAGCGGGAAGTCATCTTTGGGAGATGCCTTATTCAGATCCCCGTAATCCACGCAGACCCTGACTCGACCATCTTTCTTTGCAACCAACACAATATTAGCCAATGATTCCGGATACTCTACTACTTCTAAGAACATGGCCTTTATCTGCTTGGCTACTTCTTCTTTAACCTTTTCAGCCCACTCTGGTCGAAGTCTTCTGAGCTTCTGCTTAACCGGTTTCATCTTTGGATCTGTTGTGATTCTATGTTCTGCAATCTCTCTGTCAACCCAGGCAGGTTGTCGTAGGACCAAGCAAAGGCTTTAACATGTTTTTGCAAAATTTTTACAAGTTCTTTTCTCTCGTTCATTATGAGGTCTTTCGAGATGGATACCATCTTTGGATCATCATCTGTCCCTAGGTTCATTTCATGCAATGATGCATCATGTGTGCTAAAGACATTAAATGAATGTTTGTATGTATACACAGTTCCATCCGGAAAAACATCACACAAGTAAGCAAAATCAGATTTTATTGCATTAAAGGCCTTGTAGGCAGAATTGCTCACATCATAAATTGAAAAAGCAGATACATTAGAAAAATTTCCATCCTCCACATGTGGAGGGTCTTCATCAACAGCAGCACAGTCGAACTCTTCGAACAGGTACCCAAGGTCATCTTCCAGATCTTCCTTTTGTTCCGCAGTCCACTCCTTTTCAAGTGTCTCAGCCTTACCCCTCATTACCAGCTTGGTGAGCTCCTTCACAGCTTCCTCCACATGTGTCTTTCCTATAGGTGTCTCCTTCTTCTCTGAACCCTTGCTCGGCTTCATCAGAGTGGACAATGCCCTTGTGATGGCTTTCATAGCCACTTCAATCTCACTTCTTACTAGGTCAGTCTTTTCAAAGGCTTCCCCTTTATCCCCGAATTAAACTCTAACTTGGTCAACAGCTTTCTGGCTTGGAATTTCCTTGCCTCCATCTTCGGCTTCAGCTCGCAGCATACTTACAACAGGCTTAGTTCCATATTTGTTGAAATCAACAACATCAGCAAAAATCTCACACCTTGGGAGCTGGCCTCCCTCAACAACTATCAGTTCAGGAGTCCCATCATAAACTGATTCAGTGGCCCGGACGAAGGTGTCCACCAAGTTCACCCGCTTCTTCTCTTGCTTAGCCTTCCCCTCGCAGTAACCAAGCCCAAACTGATGGTACTTGCCTGCTTGGATATTAAACTCTGGGATACCTTATAGTTTGGCCCCTAACCCTTTTCCAGGCTCATAGTTTTGCTTGGCAAAGTATCTGTGAATCCAGTTTGGAAATTCCGGCTTATCAGAAATTACTGTGACTTGAAAATAGGTCATCGGTTGCTCAGTAGCACTCAGGGCAGCCACAACAGAAGGCTCATCTACTTCGATAATCACAACCTTCCCTTCAATCGAGAACTTCACCTTCTGATGCAAGGTCGAGGGCACTCCTCCTAGGGCATGGAACCAAGGCCTTCCTAAAAGCAGAGAGAATGTGACGGGAATGTCGATCACAGTGAATAGCACCTTTGACTTTATCTCTCCTACCTTGACTTCGGTTTCAAATGTCCCAAGCGCAGCTCTTTTGCTATCATCATACGCCCTAATCACAGTATTGGATCGGTAAAGAGCTTCAGTACTCACCCCCAAGAAAGGTAGGATCTGAGAGGGGTAAATGTTCAAGGACGAGCCGTCATCCACCATTACGCTTGGCATTACCTTATCCATGACTTCCACCCTCAAGTATAGAGCCCTGTTATGGTTGACTCCTTCCGGTGGGAGGTATTCGACTCCGAAACTAATCTCAAGGCCTCTATTGGCTTTCAAGTCCACTCCCTTAATCATTGCACACACCTCATCAGGGGACATAGTGGGGTTGGCTTCCATCTCCATTAACTGCTTGACCGCTGCCTCGTGGTGCCTCTTCGACTCCATAAGTAAGTGCCAAACACTGGCACAAGCTGGTGTCCTTTTTAGTTGGTCCACTACCATGTCTTCCTCTTTAGCCATGGGAGATGATCGGGCAGCATCATTCTGTGCAGTGTGGTATTCCTTCTCAGCGGCACCGGAGGTGGTACATTGGCAGGTTGATAAACCCTTCCGCTCCTTGTGATGTGCATCACTGGCCCATCTTTCTTAATCACAGCCCCCCTTTTCATCTCCACCGGATAAACTGGCTTCGACTCTTGAACTTCAAAATCCTTATATTCATCATCCACTTCAATCTCATCCAAATTGATGGGATCCTCCTTATCCTTCACTGCCAAAGTCTTCTCTTCAACCTCTGGCTCTTCTTCACTTTCCACTAGTACAGCTCGCATGCTCAGATTTACTTGGATGATCTGAGCAAATACATACTTAACCGGCAGACCAGAGTGTACCATATTCACTTGACTTCCAAAGGTCGGGAGTGGATTCTTTTGCACACTTGGCTTCAGAGCCAGTTCAACAATCTTGCCATCAGCAACCAACTGCTTGATGGCTTTAATCAGCTGGGTGCACTTGTTTGTATGATGACCCATCATTACATGGTAAGAGTAGAAATTATCCTTATCTACCTCAGCTGGAGGCAAGAACGGCCTTAGACTTTGCAACAGACCATCCTTCCTACACTTGGAAAAGATCTGACTCGCTGACTCGGCCCACGGACTGGTAATCCTCTGACGAGTTTGTCTCCCTTGATTCACAGCAGCTATCTCTGCCTCCTATACTTCAATAGAGGTTGCTTCCGGTGTCGTCTTGGAATTAGACCCAACAGCAGTAGTCTTGGAACTACTGCCCTTGTCCCCCTAGGAGTACCCTTGGTTATTTCTGTAGGAGCCTGAACTCTGTCTGTCCTGTTGGGATTTTTCATCGGAAATCACCCGATAAAAGCGGAAGAACGCGGTGATTTCCTCAAATCCAGTCCCAGGAGCAATTGAAGTGGAAATTGATAAAACAAAAATTAAGTAGAAAGAGATTAAAATTTCATACCAGAAAAATCTCTTTCAGAGACGGATGATGACTGCAGAACTCAAATTAGAATTCCTCCACTCTCACGTACACGAACGCTTGGCGAATGCAACCCGTGCTAGCGTCGGAAAAGCAAAACCAATGGAGAGAGGAGCTAGGAAATTTCGGCTAGGCTTGCTAATGCTTAGGTTGGTTGAATTTTTCTAACCCTAGGTATTTATACCTAGGGTTGGCCGAATCCTTCCAGTGGATTCATGCCCATCTTGGCTCTTTTCTATTTTGTGCGGGCTTCCATGTTTTAATTTAGGCCCAGTCTAATTTTAATTATTCTGGTTTAAATTAATTTCAAGCCCAATTTTAATATACCCATGTATTTAATATATTACTCCAAGTAATATATTATTTACATCTAAATTAAAATTAGTTTGATATTTAATTTAATCCATCAAATTAAAATTAACTCTACACAAAATAAAATCATATGTAAACCCATACATATGAATATTTCCACCTAGGAAATAATTTCATAATTAATCCAATTAATTATGAAGAGCCAATAGAATATATTAATTTTATTATTATGACCAATCCAATTGATCCTTATAATATAATTAATATATACATGCTTCTCCCTCCAATGTGTATACTCCTAGTATACATGTTATTCCTTAAGTCTGCATTCTATCGTTCTATGTGTACGATCCTGTGGGCCCATCTTTATGTTGGCAGCAGGCCTTTGGCCCGCAGACTGCAGTTGGGCTCTAGCAAGCCACTGCAGCCCCCAATTAAGATGGAGATGGCAGTCTAACTGATATCATAACCCTGTAGTTTAAACTTGTACATCCCATGTCATTGATATCGGTGTCCAACACAGAGGCATGGATTGATCACCCTCTTTTGTGTCCGGACATTAACTTGATCCCGAATGTACTGATGCTCACAAACAAGTTCCAACTTGTTTGGGTGTGGCCACACTCTTATCAGTCACATTCATCAAGTGGCCGGTGATATCTTCTCAGTTGGTCACTGAGTGACAAATCCCTTCTGCATATCCATAGTATTACCATGTTCAGTGACATACCCGAAAGCACCCATACTTGGCACCCTATTACAGGCCCTTTAGGCGTACCCCTAAGTATGCGACTTCACATGTAACACCATCATATGGTCAGGTCAAAGGATCCATACAAGTACTACACGAGAATCCATTGTGATACCATACCATGTGGATTACTCGTTTAGTGGATCTATCCAGTACCATGCTCCCAGGCATGTACCCATTAACTTGGTTGACATTCCATGTCCAATGACTGGTAAGACACCGCCATACAACCAGGTTAATGATAGTCTGTTGTTCCATTCATTCCCATGACTGGAACAGACTACGGATCCATGGTCTTACTGCTAAGTGCATGACACTAGTCGTCATGGATATAGATATGTCCATTGGATACTTCATTTACTATACTGCACAAGATAAATATAATAAATGAATTGATGCCTTTATTAATGACACAAATAAGTACAACACATAAATCCAATAAATGTATGGTACAAATACAAGGACCAATGCCTCGGGACTAGGGCATTTCCAACAATCTCCCACTTGCACTAGTTCCAACTAGGCATGGGCCTAATCCCTATAGATCTAGTATGACCCTCGTGCTAGGGCTGGGCCAGCGCCTTGGTCAATGGATCTGCGACATTATCCTCGGTGTCCACTCTGTGCAATGCAATATCACCTCTCTCCGCGATTTCTCGTGTGAGGTGAAACTTTCTGAGCACGTGCTTTGTGTTCTTGTGTGACCGGGGCTCCTTAGCTTGTGCGACGGCCCCATTGTTGTCACAGAAGATATCGACTGGGTCCTGGATAGTTGGCACTACTCCCAACTCAGTGATAAACTTCTTCATCCACACAGCTTCCTTAGCTGTATCACACGCGGCGATGTACTCAGCTTCTGTTGTAGAGTCCGCTATGGTTGGTTGCTTTGAGCTCCTCCAGCTTACAGCACCACCATTCAGTAAGAATACATACCCTGACTGCGATTGGTACTCATCTTGGTCTGTCTGGAAGCTTGCATCAGTATACCCAGTAACTGATAGCACTTCCTGACCACCATACACCAAGAAGCTATCCTTAGTCCGGTTAAGGTACTTGAGGATTGCCTTGACAGCTTTCCAGTGATCCTCCCCGGGATCCTGCTGGTATCGGCTCGTCATACTCAGTGCAAAGGCGACATCAGGTCTCGTACACAACATGGAGTACATAATTGATCCAATAGCCGAGGCATACGGAACCAATTTCATGTTCTCCCTGTCCTCCCTTGTTTTAGGACAGTTCTTCTTACTAAGTTTCAGCCCATGGCCCATTGGCAAGAAACCTTTCTTGGCCCGGTCCATGCTGAATCTTTTCAGAACTTTGTCAATGTACGAAGCCTGACTTAGGCCCAGAAGCCGATTTGATCTATCCCTATTGATCCTGATCCCTAGGATCATCTCAGCTTCACCTAAGTCCTTCATTGCGAAGCACTTACTCAGCCACTGCTTTACCCCTTGCATTGTAGGTGTGTCGCTTCCAATGAGTAGGATGTCGTCTACATACAGTACCAAAAATGTGACAATGCTCCCACTAGTCCTCTTATACACACAAGGCTCATCCAGATTCTGTATGAAGCCATATTCCTTTATAGCCTCATTGAATCTTAGATTCCAACTACGGGATGCTTGCTTCAGTCCATAAATGGACCTTTGAAGTTTGCATACCCTTCCCGGATACTTGGGATCGACAAAACCCTCAGGTTGTGTCATGTACACATCCTCGAGTAGCTTCCCATTAAGGAAAGCGGTTTTGACATCCATCTGCCATACCTCATAATCATACCATGCGGCTATGGCCAGCAGTATCCTGATGGATTTAAGCATGGCTACTGGTGAGAAAGTTTCATCATAGTCTATCCTATGGACTTGTCTGAAACCTTTCGCAACCAGACGCCCCTTGAAGGTATTATCAGCTTTCAGCTTATAGCACCACTTGCAACCTATTACCTTAGCACCCGGGGGTGGATCAACCAAGTTCCAAACTTGATTATCGTACATAGATTGCATTTCTGCCTCCATGGCTTTACGCCAATTCGTAGACTGTGGGCTAGCCATAGCCTCCTGGTAGGTTTTAGGTTCTTCTTCATCCCAGATGAGAAGAGTTTGATCATCGGTGACGAGGAAACCATACCTCTTCGGTTCCCGACGATCCCTACCAGACCTTCTAGGTTCTTGTGTGGCCTGGGTTGGTGCCGCCACTTGTGGAAGCTCCACCTGGGCCTCCGAGCTATCCTCTTCAGGAGCTTGTGGACCTTGAACTTCCCTGAGTTCAACGTTGCTCCCACTATCTTTCTTGGAAAGGAACTCCTTTTCCAGAAAGACCCCCTTCCTTGCCACGAACACCTTGTTCTCGGCGGGGTTGTAGAAGTAATACCCTTTGGTTTCCCTAGGGTAGCCCACAAACAGGCATTTATCGGTTTTGGGCTCCAGCTTGCCACTAGTCAATTTCTTGACATGTGCCTCGCATCCCCAAATCCTTGGGAAAGACACATTGGGCTCCTTGCCCGTCCATATCTGATATGGGGTCTTTTCCACTGCCTTAGTCGGAGTATTGTTTAAAATGAGAGCTGCTGTCTCGAGGGCGTGTCCCCAGAAGCTAATTGGGAGAGATGCTTGACTCATCATTGAGCGGACCATGTCCAACAAGGTCCTATTCCTCCGTTCGGACACCCCATTCCATTGTGGTGTTCCGGGAGGAGTGAGCTGTGGAATTATTCCATGCTCTCTCAGGTATGAGTCAAATTCCAGGCTCATATACTCACCGCCTCGGTCCGACCGAAGGGCTTTGATATTCCTGCCTAGCTGGTTCTGTACCTCGTTCCTAAATTCCTTGAACCTATCAAGGGTCTCGGACTTGTGTTTCATCAGATAGACATAGCCATATCTGCTGAAATCATCCGTGAACGTGACGAAGTACAGATGCCCACCTCTGGTCGCTGCGCTCATAGGTCCACATACATCCGAATGTATTAGGTCCAACAAGCCAGTGGCCCTTTCAGCTCTTTTGCTAAAAGGCGCCTTTGTCATCTTGCCTCTTAAACATGATTCGCATGTATCAATTGACTCCAAGTCAAATGACCCTAGGACTCCAGCTTTGTGAAGCCTAGCAATGCGCTTCTCATTTATATGGCCAAGACGACAATGCCATAGGTAGACTGGATTAAGTTCGTTAGGCTTAACCCTTTTCGTGTTTATGTTATAGATGTGATTGGTTTCATTTAAGTCCAGGACATACAGGCCATTATTTAATAGAGCATCTCCATAAAATAACCCCTCTCTAGATATTGAAATTCGACCATTTATAATAGAAAATTCAAATCCAGATAGGTCCAACATTGATACAGAAATAATATTCCTGCACATCGCAGGTACAAAGTAACAATGTTCCAAAATTAAAACCAATCCGCTGGGCATCACTAGGTGGTATTCGCCGATCTCTATGGCAGCAACCCTTGCTCCATTCCCGACCCGCAAATCCACCTCTCCTGACCCCAGCAACCTTCTGTTCTTAAGTCCCTACACATTGCAACAAATGTGAGAACCACATCCAGTATCCAATACCCAGGATGTTGAAACAGTAAGGTTAATATCTATAACATAAATACCTGAAGAGGACGCACCTTGGCCCCTTCTCTGCTCTCCCATCAGCTTGGGACACGATCTCTTCCAATGGCCCGCCTGTCTGCACCCGAAACAGACGTCCTCAGGACCTGCCTTTTGCTGGCCTTTGGGTTGGGCCTTGGCCTTCTTGGCTTTGGCCTTTTTGGCTTTAGCCTTGGCCTTTTCCTTGGCCTTACCCTTAGCAAGAGGAGCGTTCCCCTTGTTAACCAGCAGCACCAGCGGAGTCTTCTTGATCGACTGCTCAGTAAGCTTGAGCATCCCATGCAGCTCACTGACAGTACGGTTCATCCCTTGCATATTATAGTTAAGGATGAACTGATCATAAGAATCCGGTAAGGATGCCAGGATCATGTCCACCGCCAACTCTTGAGAGATAGGCGATCCGAGACGGGCCAAATTATCCAAATAGCCCTTCATCTTGAGCACGTGAGCACTCACAGATGTCCCGGCCCCCATCTTACAAGAGTGGAATGCCTTATTGGTCAGGTACCTTTCCTGACGAGCTTGCTCCTGAAACATCTCATTGAGAGTTGTTATCATAGCATAGGCTTGATGGTCCATAAACTGCTTTTGCAATTCGGGGACCATGCAAGCCAACATAAGGCACGTCACATCCCGGTTGTCCTTGACATGCGCCTCGTATTCCTCCAGCTGTGCAGCCGGTGGATTACGTCCCTGAGGCGCAGCCGGCACAGGCCTTTCCAGTACATACTCTTTTGACTCTTGTCTTAGAACTATCCTCAAGTTCCTAGACCAGTCTAAAAGTTAGGACCGGAAAGCTTGTCCTTTTTCAAGAATAGATCGCAGTGATAAGGTATTTGTTTTTGCCATTTGGGTGTTTCTACACAGAAAAACATTTAGAGTGTTAATAAAGGGCTTTGCTTTGTTGTTCCCATATAAAATTAATAATGAATCAAGTTATTAACTTAAACCGAGTTGTTGGGCTCATGGGCCGAGATCCATATTTCATTAAGATATAGCCAAACGAGGGTTTGGTACAACTACACCTTAACTATTTAGGTAGGAACGCCTTCCAATCCCAACCTAGGGACTCTCGGTTTGATGGGCTTGTTGGCACTTACCCATCTGTGCTTAGGGCCAGGAGAATCCTACTACCCATGCTAAGTCAAAACCTCCATCCAAGTGTTAGAGTATCCCATACTCTAACCCAATACAAAGTGGCAATACTCCAGTGCATCCTGCGAGGGCATGGTCTACAACTGGCCTATTCCCACCTCGATTCGGTTTTGGATGAGGGAAGCACTTTTAAGCGATTTAGTAATTTCCATTTGGTTATTAGATTCAATTATAACGGCTTACATACATAAAGCGGGTGAATGAGCTATATGTAACATACATTCATACATGCAAAAGAATATATATAAATGATTAAATAAAATAAAAAGGACTGCTATGGGCCTAAGTTACATCCTAATATAATTCTAGTAAACCTATACTAGAAATACATGTTAGGTGGGCCTCCTCCTTCTCCTTCTGGGCTTACACCTCCATTTGGGCTTGCACCTCCAATTGGGCTCACCACTCCATGGGCTTCTTCTTTTACAAATTTTATAATATTTAACTTAAAATAAAATAAAATTACATTAAAAGAAAACGACACGTAGGCCGTATTTACCCAAAAGAAAAATACAACCCAACTCGTAAAAGGCCCAATAGCATCCAATCATACATTCATTCAACCATACATATGCATCCAATACATACAATTCAAAAACATGTCAAAATGCATGATTTAAGCCCATTAAATTATGTCAAAGCCATTATTAGGAAATCGCCAATTTTGGCCCACCATGGTTCTAACCCTTAATGGGCTTTGGGCCTCCAGCCCAGGCAGTCCAACTGCTCCCACTGGAATTGGGAAACCATGGGTCCAATTTAGCCATCCGGGTAATTGTGCCAAAATTACCCGAACTAATTTCCATTAACCATATTAATTTCCAAAACTAATATTGCATGAACGAAATTAAAATTCATTCAAGAAACCACACGCATTTAAATTACATAAATTTAAACACACGAATTTTAAAACCAATTAAAATTTCTAAACTGGGCCCCGGACCCAAAACCCGCAAAATCCAAAAACTGGGCCCGGCCCGCTGTAGCTAGGGCAACAGAGTTGCCCTAGCAGCAGCAGCGGCGCAGCCGCCTAGCGGCTGCCTGCTGCTGCCGTGCGGCAGCCACTGCCCAGCAGTGGCTGCCGCCTGCAGTGGCCGCCCAGCGGCCACTGCCCAGCAGCAGCCCGCTGCTGCTGGTGCAGCAGCAGGCAGCGGCTGCCGCCCCGCCTCCCGCCGCGTGCGGCGGCAGCCCCGCCGTCGGGAGGCTGATTTTTTTTTTTTTATAAACAGAATAATAAAAAAAATAACCAATCACCATCCAAAGTAATTCACCAAGAATTACAAAATACACAATAAAATTAAACTAACATAAACCTATATGCAAATTTAATTTTTTTATTGCATAAAACATATGGGAAAAATCATAAAACCCATACCAAGAATCCCAAACAAAAACATCCAATTTCAAAACAGGGATTCAACCAAATTAATCAATTTCCACGGATCAAAAGCCTGCTCTGATACCACTGTTGGGATTTTTCACCGGAAATCACCCGATAAAAGCGGAAGAACGCGGTGATTTCCTCAAATCCAGTCCCAGGAGCAATTGAAGTGGAAATTGATAAAACAAAAATTAAGTAGAAAGAGATTAAAATTTCATACCAGAAAAATCTCTTTCAGAGACGGATGATGACTGCAGAACTCAAATTAGAATTCCTCCACTCTCACGTACACGAACGCTTGGCGAATGCAACCCGTGCTAGCGTCGGAAAAGCAAAACCAATGGAGAGAGGAGCTAGGAAATTTCGGCTAGGCTTGCTAATGCTTAGGTTGGTTGAATTTTTCTAACCCTAGGTATTTATACCTAGGGTTGGCCGAATCCTTCCAGTGGATTCATGCCCATCTTGGCTCTTTTCTATTTTGTGCGGGCTTCCATGTTTTAATTTAGGCCCAGTCTAATTTTAATTATTCTGGTTTAAATTAATTTCAAGCCCAATTTTAATATACCCATGTATTTAATATATTACTCCAAGTAATATATTATTTACATCTAAATTAAAATTAGTTTGATATTTAATTTAATCCATCAAATTAAAATTAACTCTACACAAAATAAAATCATATGTAAACCCATACATATGAATATTTCCACCTAGGAAATAATTTCATAATTAATCCAATTAATTATGAAGAGCCAATAGAATATATTAATTTTATTATTATGACCAATCCAATTGATCCTTATAATATAATTAATATATACATGCTTCTCCCTCCAATGTGTATACTCCTAGTATACATGTTATTCCTTAAGTCTGCATTCTATCGTTCTATGTGTACGATCCTGTGGGCCCATCTTTATGTTGGCAGCAGGCCTTTGGCCCGCAGACTGCAGTTGGGCTCTAGCAAGCCACTGCAGCCCCCAATTAAGATGGAGATGGCAGTCTAACTGATATCATAACCCTATAGTTTAAACTTGTACATCCCATGTCATTGATATCGGTGTCCAACACAGAGGCATGGATTGATCACCCTCTTTTGTGTCCGGACATTAACTTGATCCCGAATGTACTGATGCTCACAAACAAGTTCCAACTTGTTTGGGTGTGGCCACACTCTTATCAGTCACATTCATCAAGTGGCCGGTGATATCTTCTCAGTTGGTCACTGAGTGACAAATCCCTTCTGCATATCCATAGTATTACCATGTTCAGTGACATACCCGAAAGCACCCATACTTGGCACCCTATTACAGGCCCTTTAGGCGTACCCCTAAGTATGCGACTTCACATGTAACACCATCATATGGTCAGGTCAAAGGATCCATACAAGTACTACACGAGAATCCATTGTGATACCATACCATGTGGATTACTCGTTTAGTGGATCTATCCAGTACCATGCTCCCAGGCATGTACCCATTAACTTGGTTGACATTCCATGTCCAATGACCGGTAAGACACCGCCATACAACCAGGTTAATGATAGTCTGTTGTTCCATTCATTCCCATGACTGGAACAGACTACGGATCTATTTATGGTCATATCGTTAACCCTATCCACGGTCTTAATGCTAAGTGCATGACACTAGTCGTCATGGATATAGATATGTCCATTGGATACTTCATTTACTATACTGCACAAGATAAATATAATAAATGAATTGATGCCTTTATTAATGACACAAATAAGTACAACACATAAATCCAATAAATGTATGGTACAAATACAAGGACCAATGCCTCGGGGACTAGGGCATTTCCAACATGTCCCTCTGCCCCTCTTCCTCGTATCGTTCGATACGCTTAGCGAACTCTACCACCTCATTAAAGGAATGGAACCTTTTGAGCTTCATCTTATCTTTGTATTAGGGCAAACTACCATCCACCAACTTCACAATCAATGACTCTAACTTTGGTGCCCCATCCACTAGAACCTGCACATCCATCCACCGTTTGTAGTAAGCCGGGAAAGACTCATTTGGCTTCTGGCGGATTCTCTCCATACTGGTCATCAACCTCACGTAGCTATCCAATGGGCTTCCGGTGGGCCTTCCCCAGTGTAGAAAGGAAGATAGGGCATGTGAAAACTAACTAGAATCGGCTCTTCTCCATCGGCCATCAGAGTAGTAGGATCGACACACCTAATAGGATTGTAGTGCACCATCTCTTTCAGCTTGGGTAACATGGCTTCTATATTAGATAGCTTTTGATTGAGAAGCTTCTCCACTATGGTCTCAGTTGAGGCTTCCCTCGCCCTCTCAAAGGCCTCAACCTCTTCAGATTAATGGTTAGGTTCCCTATGGTTGACAACTCCACCGCTTCCTCCAGCACCATTAGTCATTTGGACAAACTGCTCTCCTCCATTTCCAAACGAAGTATGAGTCAGTGGGACAGTTTGAATAGGGGCAGTGTTCATCATGGCTTGCATCTGCTCCCTAATAGTAGCCTTACACTCATCCGAACTTAAAAAGCTTCTCATGAAAGCTGCCACATCGAAGGGTGCGTTTCCATTGTTTCCATCAGCCATCTCCGATCTATCAGCTTCTTCCAACAGAACTTGACTATCAGCTGGTAAAATAGGCAATTGAATTTCAATCTCCCGATCTGAGTCTGACTCTGAACTGATCACCTCTGCTGTGATCGGATCTGATTGAACCGATTGAACTGGCTCTGACTCGACATGAACTAATCATTTTGATGTTCATATCCAAATTGCATATTCAACATAAGGTTAGAATCTCGGATGGATGCCGTGTACCTAGACTCGACACACTAGATGGCATGCATGGTATGTTTGTGTTCATGTTTGGATGATGCTTCATGGATGTGAATGACGATGAAGATGACTCTTGTATTTTCTTTTTTTCTTTTTATTTTGGATGCTCTAAGCATACCCCATGTCATATGAAAAACAGTGCAAGAATGTCACATGTGAGCCGTCACATGGACAAAGGTTCGGCGCCTTCGGGGCACCTAGTGGATGTCATGAAATGGTCACATGTGTACCAACACACAGACAGAGGTTTGACACTTCATAGGTCAATGAGATGGTATGAAGTAGTCATATGGGAGCCATTCCATAGACAAGGGTTCGATGCTTTCATAGCACCTTGGATTAGGTGATGTTACAAACAAGTCACATGTAACTCGAAACACGAACAGAATTTCGGCGTTCGTGGAACACCTTGTATGTTATAGGAATGTTATAAAATGTCCTAATATAAGTTCTAGTTCAGCACTTATGGAGTACCTCAAATGAATTATCAATGTTATGGAACAACCCGATGTGGATCGAGACACGCAAGCAAGACTTTGGCATCGCCATGACACCAATGATGAGTGGACATGATGCCATGTGATGATATCGTGTGATCCGCCACACAAACATAAGCCTAAGACTGTTGTGGTCCTCTAATAATGTAATGAAATGGCCAAGTACAATCTAACGCACAGGCAGTATATGGGTAGCCTTGGGGACTCCCAATATGTCATGAGATGAAATGGTCGTGAAGGGCATACTTAGAACATCCTTACATTTTGGATGGGATGAGATAATATGAATGCCCATGTCATATAGAATGCAAGTGGCTGTACAAAAACATGGTTATAATGCATGACACACAAGATGATGTTGTGTATGCTTTTATGAGATTGTGAACACACAAAATGAATGTGGCACATGAAAAGGATCATGGCTGCACGAAAATGTGGTTAGTATAACAGCACACGTATGATGATGCTCCAAAATGGTTGCATAAAAATGTGGTTAGAAAATGAGACACAGATGATGCGTGTTTATGTTGCATGTAAAGGTCAAAAATAAAAAAACCATAGAGCAAATGTTAGCACAGGCAAAAATATGCTCACCCTTCCAACCTTATTCCTCCATTCGATTGGTCACACATTCTTCCTAGTTATTGGGTCTCTTTGGCATCAACCAGGGATACCAAAGGCATACTCTCAATGTCCATTTTCAAATATATGTTTTGGTAACCCTAAGGGGAAGTTGCTAGGCCATTACATAAAGGTATGAGTCAAACCAAGGGTCGTATAAGTTCCCATAGCGAAAATACACTCCTCATCGTAGAACACGATGTAAGGTTCATACGGTGCTATGAGTGGATTACCCCTTCGGGTGCCTCCAATCTTAGCAAAAGAGGTAGGTCACCTTTGGAAATAAACCAGGCTTAATCATGTGTTAGAGGGATTAAAGAAGAGAAAATGTCATGCTATGCGGTTGTGGATGAGATATCAGGTTATGAATTAATAATTGACTAAAAGTGAGGATGTACTTCAATTGTTGCCTAAGTTCCTTAAGTTTTTATGAAAACATAAAGAAACCGTTAGTCCCCAGCAGAGTCACCACTATGAGCGGACGACATTTTACAGAATGCGCGGTGAAGCAGGAACTAGGGATTTTCTTTTCGAGTGTGAGTATGTGGTTTTGAAAATGGGTTTTAATCTTCTTTAAGAAAGCCTTTCATTTTATTGGAAAAACCCCTTTTGTAGAAAACTTAATTGTAAGTGTGAATTTTGGAAACTCGGTTTTTAGAAAATTCCATTTTGAATTTAAAGATCTCGAAACCTAAATTTCGAGATTAGATACAGAGTCGCCACCCGGATCAGCTCATCCGGGAAATTCCGGTACAGCTCCCTACCAAGTGTAGACGCGGTACCTAATCCAGAGATTCAAGGTTCGGGCAACACATCTACTAATCCTTACTTATTTCCAATTATTATTTCATAACATGATATCACATTCACTTAAATCTGCCCATTTTATCTTCCTTTATTTTTAGTTAATGCTCATACATATGACATAAATGAATCATAAATAAAGTGCAGAAAAGTAAAAGTGCGGGAAAAGTAAAGTAGTGGCCAAATTATACAACCCGAAAAAGAAAAACTCTCATCCTCGCCATATACAACCACCTATAATACATAATAATCTAAAAAGTATAATCGCCTAGATACACGAGATAATCTATAAAATACATCCAAAAATAAAAATAAAGAAAAATAAAAGCTGCATTCAAATACAGTTAGTACAAGTAAATAAAGCACACAAAGGACTCACATAAGACATAATAGGGTATTTTGGGAAACGGGATCATGCATATAGGGGATAATCGAGAAGTCCGGACGACTACATGATTGGACCTGGAAAACATTTTATTGAAACGCCCTGTAGATTTTGTGAATGAAAAATCAATTTTGAAAACAATTTGGCTCATTTTACATTCATTTTCCAACTTTTAGTGGGCCGGATATCCCGGAACCCGGGAGTTCCGTTCGTGAGTGGACCTAAATTGAACATCTATCTAAGGTCCAAAAATGCAAACACGTCAAAAATCCATTTTGAATCGAAAGGAGACACAAAATTACAAGTTAGAGGCCTAAAAGGGCAAAACTGTAATTCTGCCTCTCAAACTACAGCCGAGCGGCTGTAGGGTATCACAGTTGCGCCATTGTAGTGGATGGGGCAGCTGTAACACCTACAACCAAGCGGCTGTAGTGCTCTAGAATTAGTTTCGGTTTTCTTTTCTCGTTTTGAAAATCATTTTAGAATTTCAATGGTTTCGGGCAATCTGGGATTTATGGAAACTCACAAAATTCCACAAAATAGATCCAAATCAGACCAAACGAGTCCGAAAATCCCTAACAACCCGAAATCACCAAACTTCAACCTTACATCCATCAATTGTAAATCCAAAAACCAAAAATCTAACATATATGGATGTAATCAACCGATAATAATCATGAAAAACACATTTGATTTAAAGAACGGAAGCGTTATCGGTCGATTTAGGACATTCAGAGCTTCTGCCCTGAAGATTACAACCAAGCGGCTGTAATCAGAAGATTATAGCCGTGCCACTATAGGTTCCAATAGCGTGGCTATAGTACAGCTGAGCGGCTGTAATCATCAGGTAGGGTGGCTATAACTCGGCTCACTTCCAGATTCGCAAAAAACACAAAATCACAAACAAATAACACCCAGAATGAATCAAAAAGCGTTTTTAAGGCCTCTTAGAATATACCTTGTCTGTGTTCCAGCGTTTTGGATCACCAGGAATGGATTCGGATGCCAGGAAACACCTTGAAATCACGAACAACCTGAAACATCTATGATCCTTTGAAGCCCGACAGAACCCCAACTTGATCTGAATGACAACTCTTGATCAGAATCTCTCCAGAATATCAATACCCACAAACCCTAATCGTTTCTACAGATTTAATTAAGGTTTTAAAGATTTTGGTTGAATTATTTTTTTTCCCTTTTTCTCTCCTTAAAATCCCAAAGAAAACCCTAATTCTGTGTTTTTTGTTGTAGAGAAGACAATTTCCAGTCTGCCTCCTTCTAATTTCCGTTTCTATTGCTTTTATATCGCCCAAAATAGGGTTAAAATCCGAATTAATGGCTGATTTCCACTTATTTAGGAAATCTAGTGATTACAGCCGCGTGGCTGTAGTGGCCTATAGCCAGGTGGCTGTACTACAACCCCACGGTTGTAGGGCACTATAGTTGAGTGGCTATAGTTGCCAGACTTGCCTATTTCCACGTTTTTTCACTTTTCTCTTTGGTTCTTTCAAACGCTCACTCAACCTCCTTTGGGGTTCTGTACCAAGACTTGTCACACATATTCGGGTCATCCTAGACATCTATGGTGTCATTCCAGCCATTCTGAATCTGCCTTACATTTGTCCGTGAAAAAGGTAATAAAAGCTTTCATCATCAAGGTCGGGAAAAAACCCTTGCTCACAGATAGTCTCTAGTTCCATTCATTCCCATGATTGGAATAGACTATGATTCTTTTAATGCTCATATCATTTTCCCTATCCATGGTCTTACTACCAAGTGCATGACACTTGTGAACATGGATATAGATATGTCCATTGGAAACTCTATTTAAAACACAGCACAAGATATATAATAAATAGATTGATGCCTTTATTTAATGACACGAAATATATAATACATAAATCCAATAACTGTACAATACAAATACAAGGTCCAATGCCTCGGGACTAGGGCATATCCAACAGACAGTGGAAGCAATATTGAGCTAAGGAAAGTTCAAGATCCACAAGATAGCTCGGAGATCGAACCAGGACCTCAAGCAATTGAGGAATCTAAACCGATCACATAAGACCTTAGAAGGTCTGGTAGGGTCTATCATTAACCCGAGAGATATGGGTTTCTCATGACCGATGATGGGAATCTTCTAGTCTTTGACCAAGAAGAACCCAGGGCCTACTAGGAGGCCATTGAAAGCCCACAGTCAGCTAACTTGTATAAAGCCATGGAAGCTAAGATGTAGTCGATATACGATAACCAAGTTTGGAATTTGGTTGATCCACCTCCAGGTGCTAAGGTAATCAGTTGCAAGTGGTGTTTCAAGTTAAAGGCCGACAACACCTTCAAAGGGCAATTGGTGGCGAAGGGTTTTAGACAAGTCCAGGGAATTGACTATGATGAAACCTTCTCACCAGTTGCAATGCTCAAATCCATTAGGATACTACTTGCCATAGCTGCATGGTATGATTATAAGATATGTCAGATGGATGTTAAGACCACTTTTCTGAATGGAAAGCTACTCGAGGATGTGTACATGACAAAACCTGAGGGTTTTATTGATCCAAAGTATCCTAACCGGGTATGCAAGCTTCAGAAGTCCATTTATGGATTGAAGCAAGCTTGTCAGAGTTGGAACCTGAGATTCAATAAGGCTATTAAGGAATATGGCTTCATACAGAATCCAGATGAGCCCTGTGTGTACAAGATGGTTAGTGGGAGTGTATCTACATTCTTAGTCCTATACGTAGATGACATCCTTCTCATTGGAAGCAATATACCAACACTGGAAGGGGTTAAGTAGTGGTTGAGTAAGTGTTTCGCAATAAAGGACTTAGGAGAAGATAAGATGATCTTAGGGATCAGGATCTACAGGGATAGATCTAATTGGCTTCTAGGCCAAAGTCAGGCCGCTTACATAGACAAAGTTCTGAAAAGGTTTGGCATGGATAAGGCAAAGAAAGGTTTCTTGCTTATGTGCCATGGACTCAAACCAAGTAGGAACAATGGTCCTAAGACAAAGGAGGATCGGGAGAAGATGCAGAAGATCCCATATGCTTCGGCTATAGGATCTATCATGTACTCCATGTTATGTATGAGACCTGATGTCCCTTTTGCATTAAGTATGACTAGTCAATACTAGTCAGATCCTGGAGAGGATCACTAGACGGCAGTCAAGGTAATCCTTAAGTACCTTAACAGGACTAAGGATAGCTTTTTGGTCTATGGAGGTAAGAAGAGCTGTCATTGATAGGGTACACTGACGCAAGCTTTGAGACCAATCAGGATGAAAACCAGTCACAGTCTGGTTATGTCTTCTTATTGAATGGTAGTGCCATCAGTTGGAGGAGCTTAAAACAGCCAACCATCACCGATTCTACCATAGAAGCTGAGTACATTGCTACATGTGAAGCTGCAAAGGAAGCTGTTTAGATGAAGAAGTTCATCACTGAGTTAGGAGTAGTTCCATTTATCCTAGACCCAGTTAATGTCTTCTATGACAACAACGGGGCCATCGCACAAACTAAGGAGCCTCGGTCAGATAAGAAGTCCAAACACGTACTCAGGAAGTTTCACCTCAACTAAGAGATCATGGACAGAGGAGACATTTCACTGCAGAGAGTTGACACTGGGAATAATGTCTCTAATCCGTTAACTAAGGTGCTACCACAGGCACAGCACGAGGGTCATACTAGATCTATACGGATTAGGGCAATGCATAGTTGGAACTAGTGTAAATGGGAGATTACTGGGGTGCCCTAGTCTAAATGGCATTGGTTCTTGTTTTGTATTGTACTTTATATTTGGATATTTTGTACTATACATTTTTTGTTGAAATAAAGGCATGAATCTATTTATTCATATCTTGTGCTATTTATATAAAGTATCCAATGATTATAACCATACTAAAGTAAACCAATGTAGGCCATTGGATTATGAGACCTTTTAGTAGAGTTAAAGTTATAAGCATAAAGATATCTGTGAGCATGGGTTTTTACCGACCTCTATGATGAAAATCCTATGTTACCTGTTAGACAGACGAATGTGAGTCGGACTTGAGAATGAGCGGGATGTTGCCTTGAATGTCTCAAATGCTCCAAAAACCAAACAGTCCTCCATATGAAACCCCGAGAAAGGTCCTTCAAGTGATTAGGGGGCTTAGAGGTGAGTGTGGGATTTAGGAAAATCCATCACGGCTTTAATTAGAGACATACAACTGTAGTTTTACAACTACAGCCGCGTGGCTATAATTCCAGAGTTGCAATACTGTAACCTTACAGGCACGTGGCTCTATCGAGCAGCCAGATTACTTCCTAAATAGCCAACGTCAGTCTTTGATTTATGGTAGAATTCCTGAATTAGGAGGGGAACTTGGCCAGGATTCTCGAGGTCTTAATATCAGAAAAACATAGTAGAGAAAAAAGAAGAAAAAAAAGAATTACAGAGAGGAATCAAAAAGAAAAACAAAAAGAGAGGAAAAGCTAGGAAAACTAAGAAAACACAATAGAAAAAGGCTAAAAACAGTGAGCATACAGATGAGAGACACTTAGGGTGAGAGTTCCCAGTCACACTTTCACTTGTTTGGGTCATTCTCGGGTTTGTTTGGATTGATTTGGGACACGTATTCGAGGATTTCGAGACGTTCGTGAGGTTCTAAGTGGATTCTGACTTTCCAATACACTTCCAATTGTCAAACACACTGGAACATCAACCAGGTAAACTCTGATTGGCCTTAAACTCGTATTTGATTGCTTTTGCTATATGTTTTTCTGTGTTTTACAAAAATTCTAGAAACTGTCTGTTTGATTATAGCTGTGCAGCTCTAACCAGAGCCGAGCTGCTATAATCCCTTAGAACAAAGCCACCCGGTTAAAATTCCATAGCTGCACGGCTGTGTTCTTCTGGGCAGAAACCTGAAAAGCCCTAAATCGACCGAAAGCAGTCAGTTTTCCATTTTGATCATTCTGTTATGAATTATTTCAGTCCAATCACATCTGTTACATTCTAAATTGTTGTTTTTAAATTTCCTAGAACATTGATGTGAGATTTTTGGTTTCTTTGATTTTGATTTTTGGAATTCGGGGTTGTTCGATCCAAATCGGATCCACTGTCCAGCTTTAGCGGACCCCCAAGTTCCTCAAAGTCTCTAGAAATCATCGAAAATGATTAAAACAATGTTTACAAAAGGGAAGAAAACCAATTTCAGGTTTTGGACATTATAGTCGCACGGTTGTAATGGCTATAGCCGCGTGGCTCTAACTAGAGCCGCACGGTTTTAGTTCCCAAAAGGAGGAAGAATCACAGGATGACTCCCATGGACATTATCATGTGATGCTGTCTTCAGAATCAAAACTATTTTTTGTTTTGGAATTAAGAACCCACACGAACGAAACCCTGAGTTCTGGGATACCCGGCTCACTAAAAAGAGGTAATTTGCATGTATCGAGCCAAATGGTTTTCCAAAATGTTTTCAAGCACAAAAACCTATAGGGCATTTCTAAAATGGATTTCCAGGTCTAATCGAGTAAGTCGCCCGGACTTCTCGATTATCCCCTAAATGAATGCTCCCGTTTCCTAAGATTCTCTATTCTGTACTGTTCTAAGTCCTACTTGTGTTTGTGATATAATTGTGCTAACCATTTGTTTTGTAGCTTTTATTTCTTTTTATTTTGTTTTGGATGTATTTAATAGATCGCCTCGTGTATCCTAGGCAATTGTACCTTTTTAGATATTCGTGTATTCTAGGCGATTATACTGGTGAGGATGAGAGTTTTTCTCTTTTTGGGTTGTAATAAGCGGCCTCTATTTCTTTTTGGTTTGGTTTGGATGTATGGTTTGTTTTTCTACACTTTAATTTTACGTTATTTATTTATGTCATTTGAATGAGCATGGGCTAACAATAAAAGATAAAAATGGGTGGAGAATATAAGTGATTAAAATATCATCATATGAACTTATAAATGAATGCAAGCTTGAGGTTGAATAGGTAAGTTGCCTGAACCCTAAATCTCTAGATTAGGTACAGTAGTCTACGCTCGGTAGGGAGCTATACCGGAATTTCCCGGATGAGCTGATCTAGGTGGCGACTCTATCACTCATCTTGAAATTTAGGTTTTGAGATCTTTAAGTAATAAAATAGGATTTTCTAAAATGTAAAACTAGTTTTCCAAAAACTCACATTCAAAGAAAATTTTTTCTACAAAAGGATTTCCAAATAAATCAATGGTTTTCCTAAGTAAGATACAAACCTGTTTTCAAATTCAAAAAATAAACAAACATTCAAGTTCTTCTTTTGTTTCACCGGTTCGCTTTGTCACATTCCGCTTTCTTTAAAAGGTCGTCTACTCATAGTGGCGACTCTACTAGGGATATTAGTTCTTAAAAAGTTTTTACAAAAACTTAAGGAACTTAGGTAACTATTGCAATATAACCTCGCTTGTAGTCAATCACTAGCTCATAGTACCATATTTTACCCACAATTGTATAGCATGACATTTCTTCTTCTCAACCCCTCAAACTCACTGGTTTACTCCAGAAGGTGACCTACCTCTTCTGCCAGGATTTGAGGCACCCGAAGGGGTAAACCACTCATAGCATCACATGAACCTCTCATGTTCTATATAAAGGAGTGTATATTCGCTATGGGGACCTGTACGACCCTTGGTTTGACTTTGGCCCACATGTAATGACCTAGTAACTTCCCCTTAGGATTACCAAAACATTAAACTTGAAATTACACATTGAGAGTATGCCTTTAGTATCCCCGGTTGATACCAAAGAGACCCAACACATAGGAAGAATGGGTGCCAATCAAAAGGAGGAATAAGGTTGGAAGGGTGAGCATATTGTTGCATGCGCTAACGTTTGTTCTGTGATGGTTTTATTTGACCTTTTGCATGAAACATCAAGCACGCATAATCATTCGTGTGCCATTCTAACCATATCTTCGTGTAGCCATTTTCAAGACATGAACATATGTGTAACATTGATGCTAACCACATCTTCATACAACCAGGACATTTTATTTGTGTGCCATACACATTTACATCTCATGTGTTGACATTTCCATGAAGCATACACGACATCATCCCGTATGTCATGCATGCTAACCATGTCTTCCTGTAGCCATTTGCATTTCGTGTGACATGAACATTCATATCATCTCATCTCATTCAATGTAATGAAAGGACGTTCTGAGGGTGCCCATCACAGTCATTTCATTTCATATCATATTGGGTGTCACAAAACTATCCGTGTTCTACCCGTGCACTGGATTGCACTTGGCCATTCCACTATACCATATCATCCATTAGAGGACCACAACGGTCTTAGGTTTATATTCGTATGATGGGTCACATGATAACATTGCATGAAATCATGCCTATTCATCATTGGTGTCATGATGATGCCGAAATCTTGTTTATGTGTCGCAATCCATATCGGTTCATGGCATTATTGACTCATTTATGGTGCTACATAAGTGCCGAATTACTAAACACATATAGGGGCATTTCATAACATTACCAAATCATACAAGGTGTTCCATGAACACCAAACCTTTGTCCGTGTCTCTAATCACACGTGACTTGTTTGTAACATCATTTCATGTTGGATGCCCTAAAAGCATCAAAAATCTATCCGTGGGATGGCCCCTATGTGCCATTTCATATCACTTCATTGACCTAAATAGAGTCGAAACTCTATCCTTGTGTTGGTACACACGCGACCATTCCATGACATTCATTAGGTGCCCCAAAAGGGCTGAAACTCTGTTCCTGTGACAGCCCACACATAACCTTTTTGCATTGTCCCTCGCATGGCATTGGGTATTCTTCGAACATCCAAAATAAAAAACAAACAAAAACAAAGAGAGTCATCCTCATTATCATTTCCATCCATCTGACATCATTCAACCATGATCAAGTTGTGACCATACATTTCACCTCATACATCAAACTATTTAGGTGCTCCACGAGCACCGAAAACTTTATTCCATAACACCAAGCCGTTTAGGTGCTCCACGAGCACTGAAAACTTCATCTCACACACCGAGTCATTTTGGTGTTCCATGAACACCGGAAACTTCATTTCGCACATCAATCCATTTAGGCACTCTGCAAACATCAAAAACCCACTTCATGCATTGATGATCCACGAACGTCAAAGAATCCCATCTTATATCATAGCATAAAAACCTAAGGTGCTCCCTGAGTGCTGAAACTCCACCCGTGTACCATGCATATGCACATATCCATAGCATAAAATTCCTTCACAAGTATCATCTTGCTTCGACCCGTGAACACCCCGCGTGTCACTCTTTCCCCGGGTGTGATTCATGCACCCTATCTTAAGTTCCTTCACAAGTATCATCTTACTTCGACCCGTGGACACCCCGCATGTCATTTTATTTCCCAGGTGTATAGCTATACACCTTATTCCAAATTCCTTTGCAAGTAACATCTTGCTTTGACCCGTGGACACCCCGCATGTCATTTTATTCCCTAGGTGTATAGTTATGCACCTTATTCCAAATTCCTTCGCAAGTATCATCTTGCTCCTGTGGACACCCCGTGTGTCATTTTATTCCCCGCGTGTATATTTATGCACCTTATTTCAAATTCCTTCGCAAGTATCATCTTGCTTCAACTTGTGGACACCCCATGTGTCATTTAATTCCCCGGGTGTTTAAGTTATGAACCCTATTTTAAGTTCCTTCGCAAGTATCATCTTGCTTTGATCTATGAACACCCTGCGTGTCATTTTATCCCCTAGGTGTATAATTATGCACCTTATTCCAAGTTCCTTTACAAGTATCATCTTGCTTTAACCTATAGACTCCCCGTGTGTCATTTTATTCCCTGGGTGTATAATCATGCACCCTATTTCAAATTCCTCGAAAGTATCATCTTGCTTTGATTCGTGGGTACCCTGTGTGTCATTTTATCCATGTGGTTTATACTTATATGCCATGCCTTGCCTTAATCTGTGACCATCTCAGTGGCATTCATATCATTTGTACATTTTCGTCCTTGACTCCGCATACATTTGGTTGGTTCAGAAGAATATAACATGACATCACATGTACAAATCACCATTCATACATGCACACACCACAGCATACACTCATGCATACATCACCCTCCATTTAAGATTCTTCATGCATACGCCCGTCGACACTAACAAGTGTTCTTATCATGAGGGAGAAAAATTTTGAGAATGGCCAACCCAATGAACTTTAACATCCTAACAGATGTTGTGGAGGATCATGTCACTTCATCATGATTTCGAAGGGCAGTCAGGGAGGAAGTGGCAGCAATGCTGAGGGAAATGCTAAGGGGTGACCTTGGCAGAGTGGACAGACTGACGGTGAAGTGCACCGAATTGGAAGCAAAAGTGGCAGAGCTCGAAGGAAAAATAAGAGATATGGTATGCACAAATTCCAATGCCAATGCTAGCAAGAAGCAGAATGCCCAGACTGCCGATGCTCATTCCCAGCACCTTGAAAGGTCCACTTATCTAGACTTGGGTCTACCAGGGTTGAACATGGATGTGGAGTCACCTTTAATCACTTTAAGGACTATAGCATGGCTGCTACACCTTCTTGAACCAAAGGAATTCACAGGCTATCCAAAAGAAGATGTTGTAGTTGCCTTTCAAGGGCACCCTACTCAGATCGAAAGCCAGAAGAATCACATGACATTATCCGAGACGGCTTCTCTGGATCAGATCTTTTAAGGAGGTGTTCAAGGGCTGACCAATGAAGTAGAACTAAAGGGGCCGCTCAAGACAGATGTCGACACCAACTCCGTTCCCCGACATGCCCAAAACCCACCTACCAAGGGTAACGAAAAAGGCATATCCTCATGGCCCTACTCGTTAAATAGACTATTTGCTGACTGTAGAAGGAAGGGTCTACTACAAAGTGTCAGGCCATATGTGGAACCAAAAGAAGCACAAAAGAGCAATTTCTGCAGCTATCATGTGATGGGAAGCCATCGGACCAAAGATTGTTTAGCTTTAAGGGATGAGATTTAGAAGCTAATCGACAATGAAAAATTGAAGATCTCATTTGGCTTTGATAGACGAACTGGGGCAATCAAGGGAGCTACCATGGAAACTCCTCAAACCTCTCGAGGAAAGGAATATGATGAAGAACTACAAGGTCTAATCTGATAAGAGTGGGGCAATGGCGCTAAAGCCGAATTGGTGACTAATCGAAAAATAATGAGATCAACACCATTTAGAGACTTCCTTCTCGTAAGGAACTCATTTTGTTTGTGAGGTGCATTGAGCTTATTTTGAGTGCAATGAAGTTTGCTATCTGTTTACTCATATGATGATTGCATGTACATGGCATTATGCATGCATTCGACCATCTAAAAAGACATGTCTAACACATATAATATTAAAATGCATGACATCAATCTAAGTACTGCAGGGAACCTAAAAATGAATCTGACTTTGATTCAAATCTCTCATGAAAAGTGAGTTTGTGAGATAAATAAATATGGAATGGCATCATCTCCGCCGAGTCATTTGCCAACCCAAATCAACAATCCTTACAAATCACAATTCGAGATGCTATCAATCCCGCTCTAGAGCTTCAATTTGAGTAGCACACATGATACTTAAACCATTCCGAGCCAAAAGCTACTACTAAACCTCAAAATCAAACTCTAAAATGAAGCTCCAACATAATTCCCTATCCAAGAAAGTACCTCGTGCCAAAACCCTAAAGCTAAAATTCCAAACTAGTCAAAATCTCTAACCCATGAGAAATCCAAATGACCTTCATCACCTATCACGTGGTAAAAACCAGAAACAGTTCATGGTCGTAGTGCATGTATTATCTTATTCGTATGACATTCATATGCACATGACATTTCGTATGCATTGTTCATCCAAAAAGGGCATATCAAACACACATGACATGTATGAATTTAAATGCAGCAGGAAAACCAAAAAGTGGTTGTGGCTCGATTTTAGTTTCTTTCTTGAGCAAAAAAAAAAAAAAAATAGGGGGTATCTCGATAGGTCATTCAACCAGCGAGAGATAGGTTCACATGATTGATCGAACTACTGCTCGAGGTTTTGCTATTAAGACTTAATGGATCTTGACCCCAGTGGCTTCCAAATTTGTAGCTTGACTCCCCCATCCAAGTCATAACCAACCCATTCCTTGAATAAGCCATGCTTCTTGGATATATGAGAATCCCGACACATCCTGTTGTGATTCAAAAAAAAAAAAACCCAAATTTCTTCTGTGCCTAAATTAGCCATGTCATCCCATTACTCCATTCCCTTCATAAGCTTGAACCTGGAACAATGTCATCTACATTATCTCACCCACTTTTTTCCTTTCGCCACCAAGGGCATGGCCTAAGATAATTGCAGCTGTCGTATATGACACCATTAGGGTCCAAGGTAGGATGCAGATAATGTAGATGGCGTAAGTACAATTCGGTATCCAAACACCACAAGTCAAAGGATCATCGCATGACTCCCTACACCAAGGGCAGAAAATGAAGGAGTGATTATCACTCAAAATCCAGAAACTGCTCAAGAAACAGAGATCCATGTATGCCAAGTTGTTCAGGCAACAAATGAAATACCTTCCAAAGTGAATGCGGCATTACATGAAAGGGAGTGTTGGAAGCTTTAGATCCGAAGAACAAATCCCATAAAGAATAAAGGCCTACGATGAAAGATATCAAAATAACATGCATCAGTCCACGTTGATACCTAAAAAAAAAGTCTCCAATGTGGAAAACCGAAAGGACATGTTGGTAACATGAAGGGGCATTGATCAAAACCAAAGCCACAGTTTGTTTTTTCCTAATGCACCCACATTCATTATGTCATGGATGTTTTATATTCTATTTTGATGTTTAATATGCATATGTCATGTCATTGCATCTAAATGTCCATATGTAGGTTACAACACGCAGTGAACCATATCTGACGAAGTGCTTTATGTCCAAATACAATTTCCTAATACTAAGGACAGGTAAAGGACGAACCACTGGACATCATCAGGAGCAATGTTCTCGGGATCTTTAATGAACACGTCAAGGTCCAATCCTAAGATGAGCCAATACGAAGATATCAAATTGGCTGGAGTACTTGTGTAGAACTTTCAGGCTATAAAAAAAAAGCAAGTTATCACAAAGAGAAAATTTCCAACATGGAAAACAGAAAGGACGTGTTGGTAACAAGAGGAGGGTGATGCTCAGAGTCAAAGTCACTTTTAACTTCCCCAATGTGCTTATCCTGATGTCATCATAATGATATTATGCATATTTGATTTTCTGCTTAGATGTTCATATTGCACACATCGTGCCATTACATATAAACATTCATCAGTAGGTCATTGCATCCAAGCCCACGATGATGCAAATGGAATCCATGCTATAAACAACAATGCCTGGTCAGGATGTTATGTACAAAACTATAGTACAAAATACGGAGTCTAACTCTCATCCTTTATCTCAGCCAAGTAGACCATTCCTTTGTAGAACGGGTGGCAAAGTTGGTGATCTTGATATGCCAAGCCCGATAGCACTTCGGAGCATACCACGAATAAGGTGGAGGAATACTCAAAAGGCTCAATTTCTCCAATAACAAAATCTGTATGATAACCTGTCGATCATGAGGGTATTGAGACAATCGGACTGAGTAAGCACAGTATAAAAACATGCTTAAAGTAGGAAGGAGCATCCATCGGTCTCAATAGGGCAATTAGAATGCACGAAATACAAATAAATCAGGGTCTCACCTAAGATAACCCCCATGGGTGAAGCGCCGTGGGCCATCTGGGCTGCCACTGAGGCTAATCAGAAGTCACAAATCCCGTCCCTGAACTTACACAAACACAAAGACCAACAGCAAAAACATCACATCACATACATGCATCCATTCAAAACATACACACATACATGCATACATGCATCAAGTGTTGGATATGCCCTAGTCCTGAGGCATTGGACCTTGTATTTGTATTGTACATTTATTGGATTTATGTATTATACAGTTTGTGTCATTGAATAAAGGCATCAATCTATTTATTATATATCTTGTGCTATTTTTTAATAGAGTATCCAATGGACATATCCATATCCATATTGACATGTGTCATGCACTTGGCAGTAAGTGTTGGGAATTAATCGCACAAAACAAACATAAAACGCAGCGGATAAAAGATTAATCCCCACCAAGGACCCATGTACATCGCATTGAATCGGAAGGAGGGTTAAAGAATTACCTTAATTCTTTGAAGATTGAATCAAGCAGGAACCAAAATAGCTTCCCTCTACGGTTGATCCACACGGAGCAATACGTCCACCGCGTGCTAGCGCCGGATTTGAAGAACAATTCTTCGAACGAGAGAAGAGAGAGCAGAAAATCAGATTTTCCCTTTTCTTTTGGAGGAGAGTTTCGGCTGGTTCACTTGGCTTGTGGTGGCTGGCCGAAATCTGCTTCTTAACTTATGGAGCAATTAGGTTTTCAGGTTTTTTTATTTCCTTAAATATAAACCCTATTTAGTTAATTATAATTATAACCTAATACAACTATTAGTTATAATTATATATTAACCCACACAATTTAATATTAATTCTCAATTAATATTAAATCAATTCAATTCTCCATGATACATATATGTATATATAATATTATAATTAATTATATCTCCATATAATTTAATTATAATATGTAGCATACTTTATGCAATATTAATTACATTAATATTTATATATACATACATAAATATATATCACTATATATATTTATTCTCTTTCTCATTCATAAATTATTATCCAATAATAATTTATACCCGATAAGATGAACTTCATTTTGCTCTTGTGTGTGACCCCATAGGATCATATTAATTGGCAATAAGGAAATTACCATAATGTCCTTATAGGTCACAAGCGGACTCTAGCAAGCCATTACGACTACCCAATTAATATGATTGGAATGATCCAATACCTATTTATAGAATGTCATATTCCCTTTTGTCTCTTTGATATCAAGATTAATTATAAGACATGGTACACTTGTCAATCTTATATAATTAATCATATGCTTTCTCGATCTCAAAGTAAACTGTTCAGACAAATCAATTGATACTCTTATCAATTATTTGAGCACGGCCATGCATTTAACAGTCTTACTTATCGAGGGGCCCAGTGATATCGCTCTCTTGTTAGAGAGGGACAAAATCCCATATCTGTCACTCACATCCCTAAGCATGAGTCATATTGTACCCAACCACAGCCTTTATAACTACTCTGTTACAAGCAGCGTTTGACTGCGTCAAAGCACAACATGAATTCATCCCGGAATCCATGGTGACCTCAGGTCAAAGGAATCAGCTGATGACACTACTATAATCAAGATCAGTTGTGACACGTGACCATGAACTTGATCTCATAGTGGGTCTCCAGCAACATGTTCTCTAACATATTGCCCGTGAGTATAATCTGTATCTGTATACACTATATTCATCTTATGAATATCCATTATCACTCACACTAGTCTTAGTTTGTTTTTATTCCCATAATAACAATCGACTAGGGAAATTTAGAATTACACAATTAATTCATGGATACATTATCATAAATACTAACATACAAATATATATGATAAAATAAGTCTTTATTAATGACTTAAGAAGATTGTTTACATAATCCAACATTGGCTTAGGGCACAATCTCTAACAGTAAGACCATGGATAGGGAAAACGATATAACCATAAAGAGATCCGTGGTCTATTCCAATCATGGGAATGAATGGAACAAAAGACTATCATTAGCTTGGTTGTATGGCGGTGTCTTATTGGCCATTAGACATGGGATGTCAACCAAGTTAATGGGTACATGCTAAGTGTTGGAGATTGTGCCCTAAGGCCAATATTGGATTATGTAATTTGACTTCTAAGATTAATCTAGTGTAGATTAATATTATCATTTATGTTTGTATGTTAGCATTTATGATAAGTATCCATGAATAAATCGTGTTATTCTAAATATCCCTAGTCGATTGTTATTATGGGAATAATAACAAACTAAGACTAGTGTGAGTGATAATGGATATTCATAAGATGAATATAGTGTATACAGATACAGATTATACTCACGGGTAATATGTTAGAGAACATGTTACTGGAGACCCACTATGAGATCAAGTTCATGGCCATGTGTCACAACTGATCTTGATTATAGTAGTGTCATTAGCTGATTCCTTTGACCTGAGGTCACCATTGATTCCGAGATGAACTCATGTTGTGCTTTGACGCAGTCAAACGCTGCTTGTAACAGAGTAGTTATAAAGGCTGTGATTGGGTACAATATGACTCATGCTTTGGGATGTGAGTGACAGATATGGGATTTTGTCCCTCTCTATCAAGAGAGCGATATCACTGGGCCCCTCGATAAGTAAGACTGTTAAATGCATGGCCGTGCTCAAATAATTGATAGAGTATCAATTGATTTGTCTAAACAGTTTACTTTGAGATCGAGAAAGCATATGATTAATTATATAAGATTGACAAGTGTACCATGTCTTATGATTAATCATGATATCAAAGAGACAAAAGGGAATATGACATTCTATAAATAGGTATTGGATCATTCCAATCATGTTAATTGGGTAGTCATAATGGCTTGCTAGAGTCCGCTTGTGATCTATAAGGACATTATGGTAATTTCCTTATTGCCAATTAATATGAACCTATGGGGTCACACACAAAGAGCAAAATGAAGTTCATCTTATCGGGTATAAATTATTATTGGATAATAATTTGTGAATGAGAAAGAGAATATATATATATAGTGATATATATATTTACATATATATGTATATGTGAATATTAATATGGTTAATATTGCATAAGGTATGCCACATATTATAATTAAATTATATAGAGATATAATTAATTATAATATTGTATATACATATGTGTATTATGGAGAATTGATTTGACTTAATATTAATTGAGAATTAATATTAAGTTGTGTGGGTTAATTTATAATTATAACTAATAAGTGTATTAGGATATAATTATAATTAACTTATTAGGTTATATATATAAGGAAATATATAACCTAATTGATATACAACAAAACACTAATTTTCGGCAGCCACAATAAGGTGAATAGTGGCAGCCGAAATTCTCAACAAAACTCCAACGAAAAATCTGATTTTTCGCTTTCTCTGTCTCGTTCGAAGAATCGTTCTTCAATCCCGGCGCTAGCACGCGGTGAATGAATTGCTCCGTGTGGATCAACCGTAGAGGGAAGCTATCTTGGTTCCTTTTGATTCAAAACCTACAAAGTATTAAGGTAATTCTTCAACCCTCCTTCCAATTCAATGCAATGTACATGGGTCCTTGGTGGGGATTAATCCTTTTATTTCCGCTGCGTATTGTTTTTTTTGTGCGATTAATTTCCCAACAGTGGTATCAGAGCCACTTGTGCATTGGTTGAATTGGATTTGTTATTTTGATTAGATCAAAATTGCATGTTAGGGTTGTATGTTCTTGATTTAGGGTTCAATGTTATTGTGAATAACATGTTTAAAATTTGATTTTAATGTGAATCATTGTGAATGATTTGTTTTAATAATTTGAAATGTTTAAGGGGTTGGTATCATGAATTTGATTCATGGGATTTTAATTGAAATTGTTTCAATTAATTAAATGAAATTAAAAAAAAAAAAAAAAAAAAAAGGTTTTCGTTATTCTGGGCATAATGCCCAGAATAATTGTGGGTGCAATGCAATTGCAATTGCAATTGCGCCCAACTGCAATTGCAATTGCAATTGCAATTGCACATGCTGCGTAAGCAGCATGCTGCTTACGCAGCATGGGCTGCGCAGCTGCGTGTTGCGCAGCATGGGCTGCGCAGCTACGTGTTGCGCAGTCCGTCGGGCTGCGCGCAGTATTGGATACTGCAGTGCGAGGCCCGACGAGCATGCTGTTCGACAGTTTTACCCCTTTTTCGTTTTAAGTGTGGAAAATTGTTTCTGCATATTTACGAATTTTTCCAAATTAATTAATTCTAAATACAATGTGATTGTATATTACCACTTTGAACCCTAAATATTTTTAGATATAAAATTATTGTTGATAATTTTATGCATGGTGTTATGGTATGGTTTTGGACCCCATGGATGCTTTATTTTATTTATTAAGATTTTATAAATACGGCCTGCGAGTCGTTTGTATTTATGTAATCCTAATTTTCTAGATAAATTGTATAGGATGCAATTTATTGTTTGTAAATTTTATTTTACTAGAAAATTGTATAGGATACAATTTTTGTAAAATATGTAAATCCAAGAGATGGTGCCAAGGAACAAAGACGTGAAGACGGATCCAAGGGGTGCGGCTGTGCTGTGACCATACGATGGTTACAACCACCTAGGATATGACCTGTTGATTTTCATATTGGCCTATGAAAATCAATGTAGATAAAACCATACCATAACACGGTTTTGAGTCTTATGCATGTTGTATTTATTTTATGCCATAAGATGCCATGTTAATAAATATTGATGCATGTTAGAAATTTTTTTGCATGTGATGCAAAATGTTAATATATATATGTAAATGCATGCTTTGTTTCTTTTAGATGCCATGTGATGCCATGCTAGATTGCATGCTTAACATATGTATGACATAGGATGCCATGCTAATTAGTATTAACAAGAGTATGTTTAATATTAATGCCATGAATTGTATATGATACAATTAAAATCACAGGATTTAACAAACCCTAAATAAACTTATGAAGTTTATATTTGCCACCCAATTACGTATAACACTAGTCAAGTACTATGTTCGCATCATGGTAGCCACGCCAAAGCGGGTACGCATGTTGTGACCTTAGCGAAGCGATAATATGAGAAATGGTGATTCTCATTGTGTTGTAATTGGTTTAACAAAGGGTTAATCAAAATGGTGTTTGAGCCCGAGGCAAAGATGAGATGAGTAACATACAATTAAATATGATATATGATATCATACATCTCATAAATTATAAGAGTTGCATAATGATGCAATTGGCAAAGAAGTGCACATCCAAAATATGTTTAAATGGTTTAAAGCATGATTTTGAGTCTTTGCCTACCGAAATTATATTTAATCATAGGGACATGCCAAAGCAGTGCTATGGTTAAGTATGGATTTTGGATCTTCACCCACTTAAATATTTTAAAGGGTTTTATAATTTAAGTGGGAGCATTTAACTAAAATCTTTACACGCTTTATTATAGTTATAATTGCTATTACCTTGATCTCGATTGTTATTGAACATTGAGAATTGTTCTCAAATCAAAAGGAATCATATGTTCTCAATAATCCTTTTGCCCAATGAACCACTAGCAATTGTAACACGAGTATAAAAGATGCTTACTTGAAGCATCGAAGGGACTCTGTTAAATTTTGTTATCTTACACTTGCCACCAATTCTTCCGTACGTGGAAGTTTTACTTGAGATATATGATACATCACAAATGGAAATGTTCCATCAGTTAGTGAGCAAGAAAAGATAAGTGTTTGAGGCAACATTTTCTCATTGGCCTCCAAAAAGGCATTAAGATGTGATCTTGAATTCATTAATTGATAGTCATTGGTGATGAACTATCATTTGAATGACATGGAGAAAATTGTGAATTAGTTGCATAGGATGCAAAAGAATGTTAAGTTATCCATAAAGGATAAGCCCGCCTCGAATTGTGTGCTTAAGGTTCAAAAGGAAAAGGATAAAAGGAAGGTCGAAAAGCATAAAGACCGAAAGGTTCGGGTGAAACATGTTTTAAAGACCAAAGCTGTTGGCATAGAGAGATCTCCAAAAGAAGGATGTTGCCATTTCTAGAATGAATCGTTCATTAGAATGAAAATAGCAAACTT
Organism: Euphorbia tirucalli; assembly: GCA_039660915.1. Lineage (NCBI taxonomy): Eukaryota > Viridiplantae > Streptophyta > Magnoliopsida > Malpighiales > Euphorbiaceae > Euphorbia > Euphorbia tirucalli. Next base: position 49,033,007 of record CM077637.1, on the reverse strand, counting down.
TGTTTGGAGAACTATGAGAAGATGAAAGGCAGTAAGACTGCTACCTTAAGTATTTATTAATTATTCTACTTTTGTTTCTATATCAAAGGTATTAGATACCGTGGTGGATTTCATATTAGTAGAATATGAAGAATCTCAACTTAAGTAGAAACCTTATGAAGGTGAAAGGTAGAATACGAATAGGCAAGAGTAGCAAAGGTTGTTACTTGGAAGTTATGAACTTCTGGTTAAAAGTTATGAACTTTTACATGAAAGTTATGAACTTCTAGGTAAAAGTTGTGAACTTTTACATAAAAGTTATGAACTTTGGTTAAAGGTTATGAACTTTTACATGTAAGTTATGAACTCTTGTTGCCTATTGGGCTCGTTGTTTTGAGTGAACAAATGTTGTTTATTTTATAATTGTGAATTATAAACTTTATAAAGACATGATTATGAAATACAGATTTACATAATTGTCTTTATATGTGGAGCCCATCCGTAACATAAATACTGTAAGGATCGAATCAAATAGTTTGATTCAACCTATTTTGGCAGTATCATCTTGGAGGCATAAGCAAGGTCGCATTACGAAACTCCATGAGAATGGACTTTTGGATTCATGAGATTATGAATCATCTTGAATCATGCGAATGTTGTTTATTGTAAAAGATGACAAAGGGTTTTCTTTGCTGAAAGTAGTCAAAGAACAATCGATTTATTAAGCATTATACATGTGGATGTATATGAATTATAAATCAACTACTAAAGGAAATTTTTAATACTTCATTACCTTTATGGAACTTTTCTCTAGATAAGAGTATCTAATTAAACACGAGTTTGGAACTTTTGAAGTGTTCAAAAGCTTGTAAAAGGAGTATGAAGTATATTGACAAGATAGTAAAGTCATTTAGATATGATCCGAGTGGTGAATATTTGAGTCAAGATTTTGACAATCATCTTAGAAATTGTGGGACTGTCTCACAATTGACTCCTCCAAGTACGCCACAAAGGATGTTGTGTCGAAAAGGGAGTAATCGAACTCTATAAAGATATAGTTCAATCTATGATGAAGTCAAGTTGATCATCGTTTTCTCAAAAATATGCCATTAAAGCAGCTGTGTATATTGTTCCGTCTAAAACAATTCATGAATCAACATATGAGATATGGTTGGGTAAGAGACCCAAATTGTTTCATTGAATAAGTTTAGGGCTGTAAAGCTTATTTCGAATAAGTTGGCACCTAAATTTAAATATCGTATTGTGGATTACTCAAAAGGAAAGTAGGAGTTGTTACTCCTGTGTTTCTTTGGGATACAAAGTAGTTGTAGCTAGAAATGGTTTCCCCTTGAAGAGGGAGTTAATTTCTAGTAGAGTTAGTGGGAGTAAAGTACACCTACAAAACTCGTAATTCACAAAAGTGACATTTAACGTTGAAGAGGAACGTGGAAATGGTTTCATGATCATTGATTGAAATTACACAAGTCCAATGAAAGTCTAGTGGAATACGACATGATTAGGAGAGATATGGATTTCTCAAAATCATGATGTAATTTTACTAGATGAAGTAAGTCTTCTTTTATGAAGAAGCAATGTTAGATTTTGAATCTAATATGTGACTTGATGCTACAAAGGTTGAAGATAAGTCCATGTCTGACAATCAAAGTATAGACTTTGATAAGTCTTTTAGAAGATGCATATGCAATGGTTGCAAGTGAGTTTTCAAATTGAAAACCGATATGGATGGTGATCTTCAAACTAATAAAGCACGACTAGTGACTATAAGGATACGAACAAATTCATAGTAGGACTATGATGAAATCCTCTTTAGTCATTATTCATGATCAAGTCATATTGAGTTCTTGTTGCCATATCCCCATAATATGATTATAAAATATGGCAAATGGATATCAAAATCTATTTTTTACGTGAAAACATGATTGAGGATGTGTACGTGACACAATCCAAAGTTTTGAGCATCCAAAGAATTCAAATAGCGTATGCAAGTTTTCAAAGATTCTCATAAGGATCGAAACATGCATCAAATAGTTGGAATCATAGTTTTGATAAAGAAATCAAATGGTTTGATTTTATCAAAAGGATGATGAATCTTGTGTTTCAAAAGGATCAGTGGGAGCATATCGGTATTCCTAATGCTATATGTGGATGACATATGGCTTGTTGGAAATAACATTCTTACCTTGCAAGAAGTAAAATCTTGGCTAAAAAAGTAATTTCAGTTAATGTTATAAGCATGACTGCCTGTATTCTTGAAATTGGAATCTATACAGATAGATCTAAAAGAATGTTTTGGCTTAAGTCAAAGCATTGAAAGCGTTCAATATAAAAGACTTAATAGAAGCTTGCTTATGTTAACTGTGTAAATAGTTGCACATATACAACTGATTGCAATTAGTTGCAATATATCAGTCGAGATCTAGTATTCTCTTAAAAAGAGAAGTTATGATTTTGAAAGGTTCAAAATAAAACGTTATAGCTAAATATCTATAATAGCAGCCAAAGTATACAGTTACATGTGATGTAAAGAAATTTTGGATGAAGAAGTTCATCAAAAATTTTATGTTTTTGTTCTAAGCATTGCTTATCCTGTGAGACTATTGTAGGGACAATAGTTCAATGCGTAAGAACCTTGTATGACACAAGCATATACTTAGGCGTTTTTCACTAATTTAGAGAGGCTGTCTCTAAAGAGAGAGTGAATATGTGTAAAGTAGCAACGGAAGCGAAAATTAATAATTCATTGACAAAGACTCCTGCACGAGTGAATACATGAAAGTCATGTAGGTCAATGGGTATAAGATACATGTATGATTGGCCATAGTGCAAGTGGGAGATTGTTGGAGATTGTGCCCTAAGGCCAATATTGGATTATGTAATTTGACTTCTAAGATTAATCTAGTGTAGATTAATATTATCATTTATGTTTGTATGTTAGCATTTATGATAAGTATCCATGAATAAATCGTGTTATTCTAAATATCCCTAGTCGATTGTTATTATGGGAATAATAACAAACTAAGACTAGTGTGAGTGATAATGGATATTCATAAGATGAATATAGTGTATACAGATACAGATTATACTCACGGGTAATATGTTAGAGAACATGTTACTGGAGACCCACTATGAGATCAAGTTCATGGTCATGTGTCACAACTGATCTTGATTATAGTAGTGTCATTAGCTGATTCCTTTGACCTGAGGTCACCATTGATTCCGAGATGAACTCATGTTGTGCTTTGACGCAGTCAAACGCTGCTTGTAACAGAGTAGTTATAAAGGCTGTGATTGGGTACAATATGACTCATGCTTTGGGATGTGAGTGACAGATATGGGATTTTGTCCCTCTCTATCAAGAGAGCGATATCACTGGGCCCCTCGATAAGTAAGACTGTTAAATGCATGGCCGTGCTCAAATAATTGATAGAGTATCAATTGATTTGTCTAAACAGTTTACTTTGAGATCGAGAAAGCATATGATTAATTATATAAGATTGACAAGTGTACCATGTCTTATGATTAATCATGATATCAAAGAGACAAAAGGGAATATGACATTCTATAAATAGGTATTGGATCATTCCAATCATGTTAATTGGGTAGTCATAATGGCTTGCTAGAGTCCGCTTGTGATCTATAAGGACATTATGGTAATTTCCTTATTGCCAATTAATATGAACCTATGGGGTCACACACAAAGAGCAAAATGAAGTTCATCTTATCGGGTATAAATTATTATTGGATAATAATTTGTGAATGAGAAAGAGAATATATATATATAGTGATATATATATTTACATATATATGTATATGTGAATATTAATATGGTTAATATTGCATAAGGTATGCCACATATTATAATTAAATTATATAGAGATATAATTAATTATAATATTGTATATACATATGTGTATTATGGAGAATTGATTTGACTTAATATTAATTGAGAATTAATATTAAGTTGTGTGGGTTAATTTATAATTATAACTAATAAGTGTATTAGGATATAATTATAATTAACTTATTAGGTTATATATATAAGGAAATATATAACCTAATTGATATACAACAAAACACTAATTTTCGGCAGCCACAATAAGGTGAATAGTGGCAGCCGAAATTCTCAACAAAACTCCAACGAAAAATCTGATTTTTCGCTTTCTCTGTCTCGTTCGAAGAATCGTTCTTCAATCCCGGCGCTAGCACGCGGTGAATGAATTGCTCCGTGTGGATCAACCGTAGAGGGAAGCTATCTTGGTTCCTTTTGATTCAAAACCTACAAAGTATTAAGGTAATTCTTCAACCCTCCTTCCAATTCAATGCAATGTACATGGGTCCTTGGTGGGGATTAATCCTTTTATTTCCGCTGCGTATTGTTTTTTTTGTGCGATTAATTTCCCAACACTAAGGGGCATGATACTGGATAGATCCACTAAACGAGAAATCCACATGGTATAGTATCACAAGTGATTCTCGTGTAGTACTTGCATGGATTCTTTAACCTGACCATATGATGGTACTGCATGTGAAGTGGCATACTTTGGTGCATACTTAAAGGGCCTGTAAAAGGGTGCCAAGTATGGGTACGTTCGGGTATGTCAGTAAGTATGGCAGTACTATGGATATGCAAAAAGGAATATCACTCAATAGTCCACTGAGAAGATATCACCGGCCTCTTGATGAATGCAACTGATAAGAGTGTGGCCACACCCAAACGAGTTGGAACTTATTTATGAGCATCAGTTCATAACGGATTAAGTAAATGTCCGGACACAAAAGAGGGTGATCAATCCATGTCTTTGTGTTGGACACTGATATCTATGACATGGGATATACAAGTTTATAATTACAGTTGGACTACTATCTCCGTCTTAATTAGGGGCTGCAGTGGCTTGCTAGAGCCTGCCTGCAGTCTGTGAGCCATAGGCCCACTGCCAATATAAAGACGGGCCCATAGGATCATACACATTGAACGTCTGAACTCGAACTAAAAGGATCAACTATACACTTGGAGTATACATACCAGAGAGAGAGAATTCCATTAATTATATTATATAGATCAATTAGATTGATAAAAAAAAATATAATTGATATTTGTATTGGCCATCTCATAATTAATTCAATGAATTAATTTATGAGATTATTTCCTAGGTGGAAATATTTTACATATATAGGTTTACATGTGTTTAATTTTATGAATGTCTAATTTAATTCATCGGTTAAATTAATTGGTCAAATTAATTTTAATTTAAATGTATGTAATATATTATATGGTATGTGTAAGCACCGGATTTTACAAAAAACAAACAAAAAAGAGCAGATCTCACACGACTGTAATATATAGTCGTGTCAATGTGTTACAGTCATGCGACTGTACTTAAAAATATTACAGTTGTAAGACTATAACGTCCACTTGCATCTGCCAACGGCGGGAATTGCGGGCTGCAAAAGGAAGGGCAATTAATGCCCGCCCCTTTGCAGCAAAATCAGGCGGCGAGGATTGATGTAAAAAGAAAAGGGGGAAGATTTGGGAAGAAAAGTAGATGATCTGGTGAGAGGTTTTCTTCTTAGAGAGAGATTTTTGAGAGAAGAAAAAAAAGAAGGAAAGAAAAGAAAAAAAGAGAAAAAAAAAGTGCAAGCATATCATTCCACTTCCTCTCTTCTTCTTCAAAAAATCCTAAAGCTAACATAAAAGACTTGTTAAACTAATAAAGAAACAATCTGATCTTACCAACAAAATCAAGTTTCGGACCAAAACTGCAAAGAACCTTGACAATTGAAGATTTTTAGACACAAAGTTTTCAAACCCAAGCTCAAGGAAAAATTGCAAATTCTTATGGATCAGAGCGACGCCAGGGGTCTAATCGACTTGGATAGGCTTCCAAAAAGGTAGGCACTCCTTTCCTTTCACTTTTTTTGTGCTTTCTAGGTGATTGAAGTGTATTTTATGCATTTTTACTCTATTTTCGTGCTTCTGTTTCTGGAAATCAAGAACAGTCGTACGACTATTCTTGGATTTGATGAACAGTCAAATCCAAGAACAGTCGTACGACTGTAGTTATGGTCGTACGAGTGTTCTTGATTTCCAGCCCCTTTTTCCAGTTTATTTCGAATAAATTTTAGCGGGATTCTGACCTCGGAACGTTTACAGTTGCATGACTGTGGTTTATAGTCGTACGACTATAGCTATAGTCGTACGACTGTAACTTATTTTCCAGAATTAGAATTTTTGTTTTTATCCCCGAAAATTTCCAAAAATCCCTAAAAATTCAGAAAACCCCAAAAATCATCAAAATGAATTTTGTTGTGTGCATTCACTACCTTAGGTTTAATTTCCAGTAAAATTGCATTTAGAACAATGCCACGATGGAGATCCAGTTCTCCCGAAATCCGACCCACTTAATATATAAAAATGTATGTAAACCGGTAAAATTGTTTTTCAAAAATGATTTTCCCACAAAACCAAAAATACAGGGACGTTTCAAAACGTTTTCCAGGTCTAAACGGGCCGGCTGGTCGAGCCAACCCAGTTATCCCCCAAATGCATGCCCCTAATCCTTGGTTTCCCAATTCTGTCTATTTGAGTCCTATTTGTGGCGTGCCGTATTCTGTGCTAACCCTCTGTCTTACAGGTTTTAATTTCTTTTATTTTTATTTTGGATGTAATTTGATAGAATTAATCGTGTATTTAGGCGGTTGTAATTATTTTTAGATTCTTGTGTATTCTAGGCGATTGTATAAGCAAGGCGAGAGTTTTTATTTTTTCCATTCGATTTGGTTGTAAGCCAATTAATATTTATTTCTTTTCCTTACTTTTGTATTAAATATTTGTATACACGCTGTATGCCTCTTATATTCAATAAAATTGACTTTAGATTTTAAAATACCATTTGAGAACATTGGCAATACTTAATTTAATTAGACATGAAATAAGGGACTTGTCCAGACCCGAATCTCTGGATAGTGTAGCGGCCGTTCGTCCGGTTCAGCGGCATTATAAATTTCCCGGTTGAGCTGAGCTGGGTGGCGACTCTACAATATTCATCGAGACTTAGGTCTCGGTTCTTTTAAGAATTAATTCCATGTTTTCCAAAACGTGAATTTCCCATTATAAAAACCCCACGTGAGAGAGGGGCTCACCGGAGATCGAGGCACTCCTTCCGAAAGGGAGTCCCGCGTTCCGTCGAAAACGTGTCGACGGCTCACAGTATGATATGTTAGCATACATATTAAATTGAAATTGGATTTGAAATTAAATTGGACCAAGTGAATTAATATAGAGTTAGGCTCAAAGAAAAGAAATAAGGCCACATAAAATTATAAGAAAATTGGGCCAAAAATTCCCAATGGGAATTTCAGCCATCTAGGTTTAAAAACCTAGATGAAAATTTCGGCCAACACAAGTGAAGAAGCCAAAAATTACAGCTGCAACATCCTCTCTTCCGGTTGATCCCCACGCTATCACGAGTTGAATTCCAAAGCCGTTCGTGTACGGGAACGTGGAGGAAGTCTCTATTGATTTCTGCAGCCATCTCTAGAGGAGATATTTTGGGTGAGAATTGATTCTCTTCTATTTCAGTTTTAATGTTTTTAATTTCCACTTCAATTACTCCTGGGCACAGATTTGAAGAAATCATCGCATTGTTCCACTTTTATCAGGTGATTTCCGGTGAAAAATCTCAATAGTGGTATCAAAGCGGGCTTTTGATCCATGGAAATTATTTAACAGGATTGAATCCCTTATTTTAAAATTGGTGTTTTTAATTTTGGGATTCTTGGTTTGGGGTTTATGTGATTTTCCCCTTGTTTTTACAACTGGAAATTTAATATGCATTAGGTTATGTTTGATTTTATTTTCCGGTATGTTACTATTTCTTGATGATTTAATTTCATATTGCTGCGTACAATTTTAAATTTTATTTTCTGGTGAAAATTATGAGCTGTTTCTGCAGATGCGGGGCTGATTCTGCTGCCGGCCATTGCCGCATCCGGCAGAAACAGCGGCAGCAGGTCTGCTGCTTGGCGGCAACACTGCTGCTGCTGCTAGGGCAACTCTGTTGCCCTAGCTGCAGTGTGCCGGGTCCAGTTTTGGATTTGGCGGGTTTCAGGCCCGGGGCCTAGTTTTGAATTTTAATGGGTTTTAAAATTTTGTGTGTTTAAATTTTTGTAATTTAAATGTGCATGGTTTCTTGAATGAAATTTTAATTTTGTTCATGTGATCTTAATTTTGGAAATTAATATGGTATAATTGAAATTGGTTCAGGTTTTCTTGGCATGATTACCCAGGCGGTTGATATGGACTCATGGTTTCCCAATTCCAGTGGGAGCAGTATTCTGCCTAGGCTGGAGGCCCAAAGCCCAGTAAGGGTTAGACCCATGATGGGCCAAAATTGGTGATTTCAAAAAAATGGATATGGACATAATTGAAATGGGATTTAATTCATGCATTATAACATGTTAATAAATTGATGTATTGGTTTCCATGTTTTATATGATTAAATGTGTGGATGGATGCGATTGGGCCTTATTTCAAGATGGGTTGTATTTTCTTTTTGGGTAAATACGGCCTGCGTGCCATTTTTCTTTTTTAATGTAATTTTATTTTATTTATTTATTATAAAATTTGTAAAGAAGAATCCCACTGGAAAGGGAGCCCAAAAGGAAGAAGAGGAGACCCACCTGGTGTATTTTCTAGTATAGATTTAGTAGAATTATATTAGGTTGTTATATAGGCCTATAGCAGCTCATCATTTATTTAATTATGCTTTATTTATTTTCATGTATGTACATGTATGATCCAATCTCAATTTCACCCGCCTATGCATCTAAGCCGTTGTTAAAATGAAACTAATAACCAAAAGGAAATTACTAAGTCGCTTACAAGTGCTTCCCTCATTCAAAACCGACTCGAAGTGGGGATAGGCCAGTTGTAGGCCATGCCCTCGCTGGATGGACTGGAGTATCATCATTTTGTAATAGGTTACTCTGATACTTGGATGGAGGTTTTGACTTAGCATGGGTATTAGGATTCTCCTGGCCTTAAGCACAGATGGGTAAGTGCCAACAAGCCCACCAAACTGAGAGTCCCTAGGTTGGGACTGGACGGTGTTCCTACCTAAATAATTAGGGTATAGTTTTTTTCCTAGGCCCTTGTCTAGCTATATCTTAATGAAATATGGATCTCGGCCCATTAGCCCAACAACTTGAGTTAATTAATAACCTGATTCATTATTAATTAAATATGGGAAAAACAAATTAAGTCCTTTATTAACACTCTTATAATTTTTTCTGTATAGTAATCTAATGGCAACAAACAACTCACTTTCACTGCGATCTATCTTGGAAAGGGACAAGCTTTCCGACCCTAACTTCTTAGACTGGTCTAGGAACTTGAGGATAGTTCTAAGACAAGAGTCAAAGGAGTATGTGCTGGAAAGGCTTGTACCGGCCGCACCTATGGGACGTAATCCACCGACTGTCCAGTTGGACGAATACGAGCTGCATATGAAGGATAACTGGGATGTGACATGCCTTATGTTGGCATGTATGGTCCCTGAGCTGCAAAAGCAGTTCATGGACCATCAGGCCTATGCTATGATAACAACTCTCAATGAGATGTTTCAGGAGCAAGCTCGTCAGGAAAGGTACTTGACCAATAAGGCATTCCACTCCTGTAAGATGGGGGCTAGGACATCTGCGAGTGCACACGTGCTCAAGATGAAGGGCTATCTGGACATTTTAGCCCATCTCAGATTGCCTATCTCACAGGAGCTGGTGGTAGACACGATCTTGGCTTCCTTACCGAATTCTTATGATTAGTTCATCCTGAATTATAATATGTAAGGGATGAATAATAATGTCAATGAGCTGCATGGGATGCTCAAGCTCACTGAGCAGTCGATCAAAAAGACTCCACCAGTGCTGCTGGTCAACAAGGGGAACCCTCCTCTTGCCAAGGGTAAGGCCAAAGCCAAAGCTAAGAAAGGCAAGGCTAAGAAGGCCCAGGCCAAGCCCAAGGCTAGTCTCGAGGATGTCTGCTTTGGGTGCAAGTAGGTGGGGCATTGGAAGAGATCCTATCCCAAGCTATTGGGAGAGAAGAGGAAGACCCATGGTGCATCTTCATCAGGTATTTATGTCATAGACATTAACCTTACTGTTTCAACATCCTGGGTATTGGATACTGGATGTGGTACTCACATTTGTTGTAATATGAAGAGACTTAAGAACAGGAGGTCACTGGGATCGGGGGAGGTGGACTTACGGGTCAGAAATGGTGCAAGGGTTACTGCCATAGAGATCAGCGAATACCACCTCATGATGCCTAGTGGATTGGTTTTAATATTGGAAGATTGTTATTGTGTACCTACAATGTGCAGGAATATTATTTCTGTTTCAGTATTGGATATTTCTGGATTTCATTTTACTATTTCTAATGGTAGAATTGATTTATCTAGAGAGGGGTTATTTTATGGAGAAGCTCTATTAAATAATGGCCTATATATCTTGGATTTAAATGAAACCAATCATGTCTATAATATAAATACTAAAAGGGTTAAGCCCAACGAACTTAATCTTGTCTACCTTTAGCATTGTCGTTTAGGCCACAAAAAGGAGAAGCGAATAGCTAGGCTTCACAAAGTTGGAATCCTAGGATCATTTGACTTGGAGTCACTTGATATATATAAATCTTGTTTACGATGTAAAATGACTAAAGCACCCTTTAGCAAGAAAGCTGAAAGGGCTACTAGCTTATTGGACCGAATACATTCAGACGTATGTGGGCCCATGAGTGCAGCTACTAGAGGTGGACATTTGTACTTCGTCATGTTCACGGATGATTTTAGCAGATTTGGCTATGTCTATCTGATGAAACATAAGTCTGAGACCCTTGATAGGTTCAAGGAATTTAGGAATGAAGTATAGAACCTGCTAGGTAGAAATATCAAAGCCGTTCGGTCATACTGAGGAGGTGAGTATATGAGCCTAGAGTTTGACTCATATTTGAGAGAGCATGGAATCATTCCACAGCTCACTCCTCCAGGAACACAATAATGGAATGGGGTGTCCGAATGGAGGAATAGGACCTTATTGGACATGGTCCGCTCAATGATGATCATGCCTCTCTCCCAATAAGCTTCTGGGGATATGCTCTTGAGACAGCAGCTCTCATTTTGAATAATACTCTGACTAAGGCTGTGGAAAAGAAACCATATAAGATATGGATCGGAAGGGAGCCCAATGTGTCTTTCCTACATATTTGGAGATGTGATGCACATGTCAAGAAATTCAGTGGGGGTAAACTAGAACCCAAAACTAACAAATGCCTATTTGTGGGCTACCCTAGGGAAACCAAAGGGTATTACTTCTACAATCCCACCGAGAACAAGGTGTTCGTGGCATGGAAGGGGGTCTTTCTAGAAAAGGATTTCATTTCCAAGAAAGACTATGGGAGCAATGTTGAACTCAGGGAAGTTCAAAGCTCATAAACTCCTGAAGAGGATAACTCGGAGACCAGGGTGGAGCTTCCATAGGGGGAAGCACCGACCCAGGTCACACAAGGACCTAGAGGTCTAGTAGGGATCGTCGAGAGCCAGAGAGATATGGGTTTCCCATCATCGATGATCACACTCTTCTCATCTTCAATGAGGCAAAGCCCAAAATGTACCAGGAGGCAATAGCTAGCCCACAGTCTGCCAACTGGCGTAAGGCCATGGAGGTGGAGATACAATCTATGTATGATAATCAGGTTTGGAACTTGGTTGATCCACCTCTGGGTGCTAAGGTAATAGGTTGCAAGTGGTGGTACAAGCTAAAGGCCGACAACACCTTCAGGGGGCGTCTGGTTGCGAACGGTTTCAAACAAGTCTATGGAATAGACTATGATGAAACTTTCTCTCCAGTCACTATGCTCAAATCCATAAGGATCCTGCTGGCCATAGCCGCTTGGTACGACTATGAGGTCTAGCAAATGGATGTCAAAACTGCTTCACTTAACAGAAAGCTACTCAAGGATGTGTACATGACACAACCTAAGGGTTTTGTCGATCTAGGGTATCCTGGGAGGGTATGCAAGCTTTAAAGGTCCATTTATGGATTAAAGCAAGCATCCCGAAGCTGGAATCTTAGATTCAATGAAGCCATAAAGGAATATGGCTTCATACAGAATTAAGATGAGCCTTGTGTGTATAAAAGGATTAGTGGGAGCATTGTCACCTTCCTGGTATTATATGTGGATGATATCCTTCTTATTAGAAGCGACATACCAACACTGCAAGGAGTAAAGCAATGGTTGTGTAAGTGCTTCGTAATGAAGGACTTAGGCGAGGCTGAGAGGATCCTAGGGATCAGGATCTACAAGGATAGATCCAATCGGCTTCTGGGCCTAAGTCAGGCCACATACATAGATAAAGTTCTGAAAAGAGTTAGCATGGATCGGGCCAAGAAAGATTTCTTACCAATGAACCATGGGCTAAAACTTAGTAAGAAGAACTGTCCTAAAACAAGGGAAGACAGGAAGAACATGAATTTAGTCCCATATGCATCCGCTATAGGATAATTATGTACTCCATGCTATGTACAAGACCTGATGTCGCTTTTGCACTGAGTATGATGAGCCGATACCAACAAGATCCTAGCGAGGATCACTGAAAGGCTATCAAAGCTATCCTGAAGTACCTTAATCAGACTAAGGAGAGCTTCTTAGTGTATAGGGGTCAGGAAGAGCTATCAGTTACTGGGTACACTGATGCGAGCTTCCAGACCAACCAGGATGAGTATTAGTCGCAGTCTAGGCATGTGTTTTTGCTAAATAGTGGTGTTGTAAGCTGGAGGAGCTCCAAGCAACTGACCATTGTGGACTCTATTATAGAAGCTGAGTACATTGCACCGTGTGATGCAGCTAAGGAAGCTGTGTGGATAAGGAAGTTTGTCACTGAGTTGGGAGTAGTACCAATTACCCAGGACCTAGTTGATATCTTCTATGACAATAATGGGGCTGTTGCATAAGCTAAGGAGCCTTGGTAACACAAGAACACAAAGCAGATGCTCAGGAAGTTTCACCTCATACGAGAAATCGCCGAGAGGGGTGACATTTCATTACATAGAGTGGACACCTAGGATAATGTCTCAGATCCTTTGACCAAGGTGCTGGCCCAGCCCAAGCACGAGGTTCATACTAGATTTATACGGATTAGGCCCATGCCTAGTTGGAACTAGTGCAAGTGGGAGATTATTGGATATGCCCTAGTCCCGACGCATTGGACCTTGTATTTGTATTGTACATTTATTGGATTTATGTATTATACATTTTGTGTCATTGAATAAAGGCATCAATCTATTTATTATATATCTTATGCTATGTTTCAAATTAAGTATCCAATGGACATATCCATATCTATGTTGACAGGTGTCATGCACTTGGTAGTAAGACCATGGATAGGGAAAATGATATGACCATAAAGAGATCCGTGGTGTGTTCCAATCATGGAAAGGAATGGAACAAAAGACTATCATTAGCTTAGTTGTATGGCGATGTCTTACCAGCCATTAGACATGGGATGTCAACCAAGTTAATGGGTACAAACTAAGGGGCATGATACTAGGTAGATCCACTAAATGAGAAATCCACATGGTATAGTATCACAAGTGATTCTCGTGTAGTACTTGTATGGATCCTTTGATTTGACCATATGATGGTGCTGCATGTGAAGTGGCATACTTTGGTGTACACCTAAAGGGCCTGTAAAAGGGTACCAAGTATGGGTATGTTCAGGTATGTCAGTGAGCATGGCTGTACTATGGATATGCAGAAGGGAATGTCACTCAGTAGTCCACGGAGAAGATATCACCGGCCTCTTGATGAATACAACTGATAAGAGTGTGGCCACACCCAAACGAGTTGGAACTTGTTTATGAGCATCAGTTCATTTCGGATCAAGTAAATGTCCGGACACAAAAAAGGGTGATCAATCCATTCCTCTATGTTGGACATCGATATCTATGACATGGGATATACAAGTTTAAGCTACAGGGTTATGTTTACAGTTGGACTACTATCTCCATCTTAATTAGGGGATGCAGTGGCTTGCTAGAGCCCACCTGTAGTCTGTGAGCCATAGGCCCACTGCCAACATAAAGATGGGCCCACAGGATCATACACATTGAACGTCTGAACTCGAATTAAAAGGATCAACTATATACTTGGAGTATACACACCAGAGAGAGAGGATTCCATTAGTTATATTATATAGATCAATTAGATTGATCAAAATAATGTAATTGATATTTGTATTGGCCATCTCATAATCAATTGAATGAATTAATTTATGAGATTATTTCCTTGGTGGAAATATTTTACATTTATAGGTTTACATGTGTTTAATTTTATGAAAGTCTAATTTAATTCATCGGTTAAATTAATTCGTCAAATTAATTTTAATTTAAATGTATGTAATATATTATATGGTATGATATGTTAGCATACATATTAAATTGAAATTGGATTTGAAATTAAATTGGACCAAGTGAATTAATATAGAGTTGGGCTCAAAGAAAAGAAATAAGGCCGTATAAAATTATAAGGAAATTAGGCCAAAAATTCCCAATGGGAATTTCGGCCATCTAGGTTTAAAAACCTAGATGAAAATTTCAGCCAACAGAAGTGAAGGAGCCGAAAATTACAGCTGCAACATCCTCTCTTCCAGCCGATCCCCACGCTAGCACGGATTGAGTTCCAAAGCCGTTCGTGTACGGGAATGTGGAGGAAATCTCTATTGATTTCTGTAGCCATCTTTAGAGGAGATATTTCGGGTGAGAATTGATTCTCTTCTATTTCAGTTTTAATTTTTTTAATTTCCACTTCAATTGTCCTGGGTACGGATTTGAGGAAATCATCACGTTATTCCGCTTTTATCGGGTGATTTCTGGTGAAAAATCCCAACATCAAGACCAACCCAAGTAAAGATATTCACTATCATCATCGGGCTGTCCCGAATTGTGGATGCTCTGAAACCAGAAATAGTTCGACATTGGGGCATCCCCTGGGCTATAACGTGCAAATTAGAGCCGTACGGTTTTAAACCTTAGGTAAGAGAATTTTCTCAATTTTCATAATTTCCATTTATGCCGGTATAATCCCGAGAAGGGTCCTCTTTGCTTTTTACAGGTATCCAGGGTCAAAACAATCAAGCCGTATTTATTCTTGATCGAAGGGGCAAAAATTTTTGTTTCCAAAATTATCGATCAAGGAATAAATACGCACTCTCGACTCAAAAATCAACGCCCCTTTGGGCCAATTTTAGGATCGGTGCCCCTTTGGGCCAATTTCAAAATCAGCGCCTCTTTGGGCCAATTTCAGAATCAGTGCCCCTTTGGCTCAATTTCAAAATCAGCATCCCTTTGGGCCATTTTCAGAATTAGTGCCTTTTTGGGCCAATTTCAAAATCAGCAACCCTTTGGATCAACTTTAAAATCAGTGCCCCCTTGGGCCAATTTTAGAATCAGTGCCCCTTTGGGCTAATTTCAAAATCAGCGCCCCTTTAGGCCAATTTCAAAATCAGCATCCCTTTGGACCAATTTCAAAATCAGTGCCCCTTTGGGCCAATTTCAAAATTAGCATCCCTTTGGATCAACTTCAAAATCAACACCCCTTTGGGCCAATGTGAAAACCAGCATCCCTTTTGGCCAACTTCAAAACCAGTGCCCCTGGCGGAGTGCCAACTTCAAAGGCATAGCTCCACCAAGAGAGCCAACTTCAAAGGCATAGCTCCACCAAGAGAGCCAACTTCAAAAGCATAGCTCCACCAAGAGAGCCAACATCAAAGGTATAGCTCTACCAAGAGAGCCAACTTCAAATGCATAGCTCTACCAAGAGAGCCAACTTCAAAGGCATAGCTCTACCAAGGGAGCCAACTTCAAAGGCATAGCTCCACTAAGAGAGCCAACTTCAAGGCATAGCTCCATCAAGATAGCTAACTTCAAAGGCATAACTCCACCAAGAGAGCCAACTTCAAAGGTATAGCTCCACCAAGAGAGCCAACTTCAAGCCAAAGCTCCTAGAGCCAACTTCAGAACCAAAGCTCCTAGAGCCAACGTCCCCAGCTAGATGTTGCGCATGATTGCCTCGACAAACCAAGACGTCGGGTAGTTTTCCATTTCGATCATTCCGTTATGAATTATTTCGGTCCAATCAAATCCATTACATTCTAAATTGTGGTTTTCAGATTTTCTAGAACGTTGATATGAGATTTTTGATTTCTTTGATTTTGATTTTTGGAATCTGGGGTTGTTTGATCCAAATCGGATCCACTATCCAGCTTTAGCGGACCCCCAGGTTCCTCAAAGTCTCTAGAAATCATCGAAAATGATTAAAATTGTGTTTACAAAAGCCAAGAAAACCAATTTCATGTTCTGGGCACTACAGCCACATGACTGTAATGGCTATAACCGTGGGGCTTTAACTATAGCTGCACGACTATAGTTCCCAGAAGGAGACAGAATCACAAGACGACTCCCATGGACGTCGTCATGTGACGCTATCTTCAGAATCAAAACTGTTTTTGGTGTGTTTACTGTTTTAGACTTTAGATGGATGTTTGGAATTACGAACCCACAAGAACAGAACCCTAAGTTCCGGGATACCCGACTCACTAAATAGAAGTAATTTGCTTGTAATCGAGCCAAATGTTTTTCCAAAATGTTTTCAAGCACAAAAACCTACAGGGCGTTTCTAAAATGGTTTTCCAGGTCTAATCGAGTAAGTCGCCCAGACTTCTCGATTATCCCCTAAATGCATGCTCTCATTTCCTAAGATTCCCCATTCTGTCTTATTATGAGCCCTACTTGTATTTGTGATATAATTGTACTATCCATTTGTTTTGCAGCTTTTATTTCTTTTTATTTTATTTTGGATGTATTTAATATATCACCTCGTGTATCCTAGGCAATTGTACCTTTTTAGATATTCATGTATTCTAGGCGATTGTAATGGTAAGGATGAGAGTTTTTCTCTTTTTGGGTTGTAATAAGCAGCCTCTATTTCTTTTTGGTTTGGTTTGGATGTGTGGTTTATTTTTCTGCAATTTAATTTTATGTTATTTATTTATGTCATTTGAATGAGCATGGGCAAACAATAAAAGATAAAAATGGGTAGAGAATATAAGTGATTAAAATATCATCATATGAACTTATAAATGAATGCAAGCTTGAGGTTGAATAGGTAAGTTGCCCAAACCCTAAATCTTTGGATTACGTACAGTAGTCTACGCTCGGTAGGGAGCTGTACTGGAATTTCCTGGTTGAGTTGATCCGGGTGGCGACTCTGTCACTGATCTTGAAATTTAGGTTTCGAGATCTTTAAGTAATAAAATGGGATTTTCTAAAATGTAAAACCAGTTTTCCAAAAACTCACATTCAAAGAAAAGGTTTTCTAAAAATGGATTTCCAAATAAATCAATGGTTTTCCTGAGCAAGATACAAACCCATTTTCAATTTCAAAAAATAAACAAACATTTAAGTTCTTCTTTTCATTCCCCGGTTCACTTCGCTGCATTTCGCTTTCTCTAAAAGGTCGTCCACTCACAATATCCCTAGTCTATTCTAATCATTAGAATGAATAGAACCAAAGACTAGCATATCCTTGACTGGATGGTAGCATCTCACTGGCCATTGGACATGGAATGTCAGTTAATGATATGGGTACATGTTGGGTCACATGGTACTAGATCAATCCGCCACGAGAACACCACATGGTTCGATCGTGATATGTGTTTCTGAGGTAGGTCTTGCTATTATCCTTAGACCCGATGTTCACTATAACATAACATGGGATCTCATACACTTTGATATATGCTTAAAGGGCCCGTAACAGGGTTCTAAGTATGGGTATGTTGGGTGGGCCAGTGAAAATGTTGATGTTGATAGTGAAGTTGATGGAATTACCACTCAGTGTCCCTTGAGATGACATCACTGGCCACTTGATGAGTGAGACTGACAAGTGTATGGCCATACTCGAATTCGTTGGGATACTTATTGGTTAGGTTCAGTCCACT
The DNA here is from genome assembly GCA_039660915.1 of Euphorbia tirucalli. Taxonomy (NCBI): domain Eukaryota; kingdom Viridiplantae; phylum Streptophyta; class Magnoliopsida; order Malpighiales; family Euphorbiaceae; genus Euphorbia; species Euphorbia tirucalli. The sequence continues at coordinate 49,014,960 of CM077637.1, read as the reverse complement.
CGGTATGAAGAGATAAATAAGCATATAAAAGGAAGACAGGGCCATGCCTCTTACTTATGTATCAATGTCAGTTGGCAAGGGATATATGAGATCGCTACCAGGTTATGTTTCATATTAGACTGCTAGTCTCCATCTTAATTGGAGGCTGAAATGGTTTGTTAGAACCCACTTACAGTCTGTGGGCTTTGGGTCCACTGCCAAAATAAAGACGGATCCACAGGATCGTACACATAGAACGACTGAACGTTGACAAATCAGAATTGGAATGGAAACCAAATTAATGTTGGATATGCCCTAGTCCTGAGGCATTGGTCCTTGTATTTGTATTGTACATTTATCAGATTTATGTATTATACATTTTGTGTCATTAAATAAAGGCATTAATCTATTTATTATATATCATGTGCTATGTTTTAAATAGAGTATCCAATGGACATATCCATATGTCCATGTTGACCAGTGTCATGCACTTGGCAGTAAGACCATGGATATGGAAAATAATATGACCATAAAGAGATCCGTAGTCTGTACCAGCCATTGGACATGGGATGTCAACCAAGGTAATGGGTACATGCAAAAGGGGCATGGTACTGGATGGATCCACTAAATGAGAAATCCACATGACAAAGTATCACAAGTGATTCTCGTGTTGTACTTGAATGGATCCTTTGACCTGACCATATGATGGTGCTGCATGTGAAGTGGCATACTTTGGTGTACGCCTAAAGGGCTTGTAACAGGGTGCCTGTTGGGGTGCCCTAGTTCTTAGGACATTGGATTCTTGTATTTTGTATTATACATTAAGACTCATTGTATGAATACATTATTTATGTCACATTAATAAAGGCAATTAATCTATTTCATTTATATCTTGTGCTATAATATGAGTAGAGTATCCATTGATTGATAATCATAAAACCTATCCCAGGTCTGTTCTAATCATGGGAACGAATAGAACCATAGACTTGTATATTCGATGACTGTATGACAGTTCTTAACTAGTCATAGTACTTGTAAAGTTAGTTATGAATATAGTATGTCGTTGACATGGGATTGGATCGATCCGCACAAGAAAACCACATGGTTGTCGCGTCATAAGTCTTTCTTGAGTAGGTCTCTTTTGTCCTCAGACCAGATTTCATTATAGTATCAATATGGAATCTAGTTCACTTTGACATACGCCTAATAGGTCTGTAAAAGGATGCTAAATATGGGTATGATTGGGTGGATAGGTGAACATAATGATATTGATGATGAAGTGATGGAATTGCCACTCGGGTAACACTGAGATGATATCACTGGCCACTTGTTGAGTGGGACTGATAAGTGTATGGCCATACCCAAATAAGTTGGTTGCTTATTTGATTAATCAGTCAACTCAAGATCAAGAAATATAATAAACAACAGAAGAGGATGACGGACACCATGCCTCTTGTTTATTCATATAGATATCGTTAGGCAAAGGACACTATGAGATTACTACCGGGTCAGTTCTAAAGACTGCTACATCTCTATCTTAATTAAGGGCTGTAATGATTTGTTAGAACCCACTTACAGTCTGTGGGCCTTTGGTCTACTGCCAACATAAAGACAGACCCATAAGATCGTGCACATATATCAACTGAGACGGAACTTATAGAAATTGTGCGTGTAATGTACATTGGAAGGAATGCATTAATTAATTAGTTGACATTCGGTGTCAAGGTAATTAATTAACATTGGGTTCATTTAATTTAATTAATAAGTATACATAATGTAATTAATTAATTTATCAATTAATTGAATTACATAAAGTAAACAATTAATAAAATAATTTTCCTAAGTAGGAAAATTAAATACATGTATTATATTTACTTAAGTGTAATTTAATTTTATTTACGGGTAATTAAATTTAGCCAAATAGAATTAAATTACATAGTATATACTTTTTAATTAAAGTTTATTTATGTAATTATAATTCTAGTGGACTTGGGTTTAATTAACCTAATTAAAACCCAATTAGAAAAGGTGTCTATATAGGGGCACACTTAAGGAAGAAAACCCTAATTCAACCCTAATTAATTGGTGGAAATTTCAGCCGCCAATAGCAGCCCCAAGACAACCGAAAATCCCAGCATTAATCCTCCATTCCTTCGTATCTTCGACTAGCACCGGTTCCCGCTCAATAGTTGGTCTTGCACCAGACTTTGGAGATCGCAGTTTCAAGAAACGATACTGCAGTAGTCTTTAGAAGAGACGAATCCGGTGAGTTAATCTCTCTTGATTCAAATTGTTTTTATTCTAATCAATGGTAATTGGACACGATAGGTGGATTCTAGGAAATTTTAAACGGAGTATTTTCCGCTGCGCCACATTATTTTTCCGATGAAGAATCCCAACAGTGGTATCAGAGCCTAGGTTTTGTCCATTAGATTGATTGGAATTGTTTCTTGAAAGCGTTCTTGGAGAAAGAATGGGTTCAAGTTTGTGTTTTTAGGGTTCTTATTCAATTGGTTTTGTTTTTTCTTTTATGAACCCTAGAATTTTTTATTGGGGTTTTTGATTATTTTCCCCAATTGGTTTCCATCTAAAATTGTTGTTTTGTTGATTAATTAATATATTTGATGGCTGTAATTTTTTTTTATGATTTAAAAAAATTAATAATAATAATTGTTGTGGGGAAGGGAATCGCAAATTTGTGATTCCCATCCCCTGCAGCGCCGACGCGCGGGGTTCGGGTCTAGTTTTGGATTTTGCAGGTATTTTTTTTAATCCCGGGCCCTAATACAAATTAAATTAAATTTTTTTTAAAAATTAATTTGTATTTAAATTGTTTATTTTGTTGGCATGCATATTTAATTTAATTGTTTGCATATTAAATTGAATATGGACTTTGTGAAATTGGCCCAATAAACCATGACACCGGTTAAAATTGGGAGAGCTAAATTTTAAATTTGTGACAACCCAAATTCAAGTGGGAGCAAAATTGTTAATTTTGCATTTATGGATGTTATCTATTTGGCCTTTATGGGCCTTAGTCACATTTGTTAAAATTTGCGATTTCACCCTAAGTAACTCGGCTTAACATTTATATTTATAATTTGGAATGCCATGATCATACATCATATTGGTATATATGTGCACGACAGGTACTATGTTTGAAATGTGAGTTTGAGTTCTATAGGCCCTAAATTATTATCGGTTGTAATTTGATTTTGGGAAATATGGCATGCATGCCATTTCTTTTATTTTGATATAATTTTAGAATAGATTTTATTTAAAATAAAATTGTTGTAATTGTATCAAGTATGGAGGAAGGCCCAGATGGAGCAAGCCAATAGTGGAAGCCCAAGAAGGATTGCAGTCCGACCTATGAAGAATTAGATAGGATATCTAGTTTTTCATTAGGTTGTAATTAAAGGCCCATAGGATCTCATTTATTTTAAATTAAGTATGCTATTGCATTTGTCATATAATATGGATGTATGGATCACCAAATTATTACCCGCGTTTATGCATGCTAAGCCGTATCACTTAATTTTAATCCGGTAATTAAAATATTGAGTCGTTTAAAAGTGCTTCCCACATGCACACCTCTTCCTCCCATTGATACTGCAATGTGCGCCATGCCCTAGTTGGGTACATTGTAGTATTCGGTGGGCCGTCGAGGGTTATGATACTTGGTATGGTTAACATGTGAATGGTGGTTTGACTCAACATATGTAGCATTAGCTTAGAGCGGGCCCTAAGCACAAATGGGTAAAGTGTCAATAAGCCCGTCAAACCAAGAGTCCTTCGTGGAAGGATTGGATAGGTTGTCCTACTAAATGAATTAATAGTTGGTTAGCAAGCCCTAGTTCAGCCAGTCATTGATAAGTTGTGGATCTTGGTCAAGTCAGCCAATTAACATCACCAACAAACAAATTAAAATCAGATTATTAATTTGAATTGCCATGAAGTCCTTTATTTCTAACTTAAGTAATGATTTCTTCCATATAGATAATCCCATTATACTTAAGCAATTTAAATGGCTGCAACAAACAACAACTCACTCTCACTTAGGTCACTCTTGGAGAAGGAGAAGCTTTCGGGGATTAACTTCCTGGACTGGGCTAGGAACATTACAAATAGTTCTTAGACAATAGTCTAAGGAGTATGTACTGAATGCTTCTTTACCAGTTGGCCCTCCCGTAGTTCGAGGCGTCACCACGATGATGGTGGAGCAGTACGACCGGCAAGTGCTGGATGACCGAGATGTCTCATGCCTCATGCTAGGTACCATGGCTTCTGATCTTCAGAAGCAGTTCATGGATGAGCATGCTTATGAGATAATGGATCAACTTAAAAAGATGTTCTAAGATCAGGCCCGTTAGGAACGTTACCTGACAACTAAGGCACTTTGCACGACTGCAATAGCAGCTGGGACTTCTGTTAGCACTCATGTGCTAAAGTTGAAGGGGTATATTGATACACTTGCCAGCCTCGGCTCGCCAGTTCCGCAGGACTTAGTAGCAGACATTATTCTCGGGTCACTTCCTGAGTCTTACAACCAGTTTATCATGAACTACCATATGCAAGGGTTGGATTAATCGGTTGTTAAGCTACATGGCATGCTCAAGCTTGCTAAGTAGTCTCTTAAGAAGACTCTTAAAGTTTTGCTGGTGAAAAAGGGCAATACCATTGCTGAGGGAAAGGCCGGATCTAAAGCCAAGGCTAAGGCCCAAAAGGCTAAGGCTAAGGGCAAAAAAGTGGTGGCCCAACCTAAAGCAAGGGTTGCATCTCCTGATGATTTATGCCATGAGTGTCATGAGAAGGGGCACTGGAAGAGCTCATGTCCAAAGATAAGGGAGCAACTGAAGGGCAAAACTGCTGCTTTAGGTATTTATGTTGTTGAGATTAATCTGGCTATTTCTACATCTTAGGTCTTGGACACTGGATGTGGATCTCACATTTGTTCAAATGTGCAGGGTCTAAGAAATAGGAGATTACTAGGATCTGGAGAAGTAGATCTTCGAGTCGGAAATGGTGCTCGGGTTCAGGCCATGGAGATCGGAGATTATTTCTTAGAGATGCCTAGTGGACTTGTTTTGGAACTAAGAAACTGTTATTTTGTACCTACGATGCGATGGAATATTATTTTTGTTTCTTTGTTGGATATTTTTGGTTTTTTTTTAATATTAGACATGGTAGAATTTCTATGCAATGTGGCAATATTATTTATCTAACAACATTTCTTGAAAATGGCTTATATATCCTTGATCTAAAATGTGAAAGTTCAATCTATAACATGAATACTAAAAGGATTAAACAAAATGAAATTAATCCTACTTACATCTGGCATTGTCAAATTGGCCATATAAATGAGAAGCGCATAGCTAGGCTTCACTCTTGTGGAGTGCTAGGGTCATTTGATATCCAGTCTTATGACACATGCGAATCTTGTTTGAGAGGCAAGATGACAAATGTGCCTTTCGACAAGACTGCTGAAAGGGCCTTAGAGCTATTGGAGCTGATACATTCTGATGTATACGGCCTAATGAGCACTAGTGCTAGATCTAGTCTTCTGTACTTTGTCACCTTCGTGGATGACTTCAGGAGATACGATTATATGTATCTAATGAAGCATAAGTCTGAGACTCATCAAAGGTTCAAGGACTTTAAGAATGAAGTAGAAAACCAACTTGGCAAGAAAATAAAAGCACTTCGGTCTGACCGCGGGGGTGAATATTTGAGCTAAGAGTTTCACTAGTTTTTGAGAGAGTGTGGGATTGTATCCCAACTCACTCCTCCTGGTACACCCCAGAGGAATGGAGTGTAAGAAAGGAGGAATAGGATCTTGTTTGACATGGTTTGCTTGGTGATGAGTCAAGCTACACTCCCTGTCTCCCTTTGGGGATATGCTTTAAAGACAACTACTTACATTCTTAATAATACACCAAGTAAGGCAGTTGAGGGAACACCATATGAACTATGGAAAGGCTGAAAGCCTAATGTTTCCTTCTTAAAGATTTGGGCCTGTGATGCACATGTTAAGAAATTGACAAGTGACAAACTCGAGTCCAAATCTGTCAAGTGCCAGTTTATGGGTTACCCTAAGGAAACTAAGGGTTATTACTTCTACGATCCAGCGGAAAATAAAGTTTTCATAGCCAAAAATGCAGTCTTCTTGGAGAAGGAATTCCTTTCCGAGACAGACAGTGGGAGTAATGTTAAACTTTCAGAAGTTCAAGACTCATAAACTCCTACAAGTACTGATGAGGATGCTTCAGGAACCAATCTGACTACTAAAGAAATTAAGAAACCAAAACCTGTTGCACAGGACCTTAGAAGGTCTGGTAGGACACATCATCCGCCAAAGAGGTACGGTTTCCTCGTGACTGATGATGGAGGCCTTATTGTCATTGACCAAGAGGAGCCCAAGACCTATCAAAAGCTGTTGAAAGCCCACACTCAGATCAATGGCGCAGAGCCATGGAGGCTGAGATGCAATTTATGCATGATAACCAAGTATGGAACTTGGTGGATCCACCTCCGGGTGTTAAGGTGATAGGTTGCAAGTGGTGTTTCAAGTTAAAGGCTGACAACACCTTCAAGGGGCGATTGGTGGCAAAAGGATTCAGGCAAGTTCAAGGAATTGACTATGATGAAACCTTTTCCCCAGTTGCTATGCTTAAATCAATTAGGATACTACTAGCCATAGCTACATGGTATGATTATGCGAGATGACAGATGGATGTTAAGACCGCTTTCCTTAATGGAAAGCTACTTGAGGATGTGTACATGGCACAACCTGAGGGTTTTATCAATCCAAAGTATCCAAACCGGGTATGCAAGCTTCAAAGATCCATTTATGGATTGAAGCAATCATCGAGGTCATGGAATCAGAGATTTAATGAGGCCATTATGGAATATGGCTTCACATAGAATGCTGATGAGCCTTGTGTGTATAAGATGGTTAGTGGGAGCATTTCCACCTTCCTAGTGTTGTATGTTGATGACATCCTTATCATTGAAGGTGACATACCAACACTGCAAGGGGTTAAGCAGTGGTTAAGTAGGTGCTTTGCAATGAAGGACTTAGGTGAAGCTGAGACGATCTTAGGGATCAGGATCTATAGAGATAGATCCAATTGGCTTCTAGGCCTAAGTCAGGCCACGTACATTGACAAGGTTCTGAAAAGATTCAGCATGGACAAGGCAAAGAAAGGATTCATGCCTATGCACCATCGGTTGAAGCTGAGTAAGAAAGATGGTCCTAAAACAAAGAAGGACCGGGAGAACATGGAAAAGATCCCTTACGCATCTACTATTGGATCTATCATGTACTCCATGTTATGTACGAGGCCTGATATCGCGTTTGCACTAAGTATGACCAGTAGGTACCAGTCGGACCCAGTGGAGGAACATTGGAAGGCTATCAAGGCAATCATGAAGTACCTTAGTAGGACTAAGGATGCTTTCTTAATGTATGGAGGTCAAGATGAGATGGTAGTGTCAGGTTACACTGATGCAAGCTTTGAGACCGATGAGGATGAGAACCAGTCACAGTCTCGTTATGTTTTTCTCTTGAATGGTGGTGCCATTAGTTAGAGGTCCTCAAAGTAGGCCACCATTGCTGACTCTACAACGGAAGCTGAGTACATAGCTGCGTGCGAAGTTGCTGTAAGCATCGGGTTTTTCCCGACCTCTATGATGAGAATTCTTATGTTACCCGTGGAGCAGACGAACTTGAATTGGAGTTGAAAATGACAGAATGTTGCCTGGATTCCCTTAAAGGTCCTGAAAACCAAGCTATCCGCGATCCAAAATCCCCTAAAAGGTCTCCCGTATGATTTCCAGGGTTTAAGGTGCACGTCGGACATTCAAAATTTTGCCTCGGCTCTAGTTTTCAAACTAGAGATGTACGGCTCTAGTCCAAACTAGAGCCGTACGGATCTAGTGGGTAAGACAAGTTGCCTTGCAAAGCAAAGCAACTTGTCTCGCAAGAGAAGAATCGGGGCATAATCAGAGAGAGTTAGACGGCCATTAAATGCTTGAAATGGTACGTAAGAAGAGAGTATAAAAGGAGAAAATCAAATCAGAAAAAAGAGAAGGCTTTTCAATCTAAAAGAAAATGAAAGAAACAGAGAAGAAAGTAGAGAAAAAAAGAAGAAAGGCCAAGCAAGGACAGAACCCAGAAATTCAAAGACTAAGGTTTAAAATCAATGCAAAAAAAACATAAAACATAAGTTACTTAACCTTTGCTTATTGATTGGAGACCATTTCGGATTCATTTCGGCTTGTTTTGGATCGTTGCGGTTTTTGGCCGATTGAGTTCCCAGGAAGAATTTCACGCTTTCAATCCATTCTTTGGACGTTTAAAGCCTTCAAACAACATCAAGGTAAACTCTGAGAGGCCTTAAACCTGTTTGCATTGTCTTTTCTGTACGTTTTCTTCATTTTTGCAACTTTCGGAATCGGATTGCCTGAATAGAGCCATACGGCTCTGTTCATGAAGAACAGAGCCGGTCGGCTACGTTCATGATGAACAGAGCCGACCGGCTTTAGTACTAGAGCCGTACGGCTCTGTTCTTCAGGGACAGATTCCCGAATCATCCCGATTGGCTGAAAACAGTCCGTTTTCCATTTTAAGCTTTCTATTGCGATCATTTTCGGCCCAAATCCATCGATATGTCATAAAATTTTAGTTTTTAGATTTCTATACGTACGGATATTAGTATTTTCGTATTTCCCGGGGTTTTATTTTCTATGTTTCGGAGTTGTTTTATCCGAATCTGATCCATAGTCCAGCATTAGCGGACCCCCGAACCTTATAAATCCTCAGAAAATATTGAAAACGAGCAAAATAGCATTTTTACAAATGTTTTTGGCGTATTTATTGCATTTTGGACCCTAGATGGATTGTGTATTTAGGAAACCCACACGAACGGAACCCTGAATTCCGGGATAACAGACTCACAAAAGTGGAAATTTGCATGTAACTTAGCCGATTATTTTCCAAAAATTGCTTTCCAACACAAAACAAATTACAGGGTGTTTCAAAACCGTTTTCCAGATCTAACAGGTCCGACCGGTCGGGTCGACCTGGTTATCCCCTAAATGCATGCCTCCGTTTCCTAAATTCCTTATTCTATCCTATCTGAGTCCTACATATAAACTGTGCTAACTAATTTGTTTTGCAGCATTTATTTTTATTATTTTTAATGTATTTAATAGATTCCCATGTAAATTAGGCGGTTGTAATTTTTAGATCCTCGTGTACTTAGGCGATTGTAAAGTGAGGACGAGAGTTTTCCCTTTTTATTCGATTGGGTTGTATTAATTGGCCTGTATTATTTTCTTGTATATTTTGGATGTATACTTTTTTTTTTTTGCAATTTATTTTCTGCATTTTGCTTTAGCATCGATTAATTAAAATAAACAAATTGGGGTTAGGAAAAGATAATAAAGTGAATTAAATATGGTAATATGAACGATAAGGTGAAAGCAAGCTAGAGGTTAAGTAATTTATTTGCCTGAACCCTAAATCTCTGGATTAGGTACAGCAGTCTGTCCTCGGTAGGGAGCTGCACCAGAATTCTCGGATGAGTTGATCCGAGTGGCAACTCTGTCACTGACCTCGGGATTTAAGTTTCGAGGTCTTTAAGCTAAAAACGGGAAAATGTTTTCTACAAAGGAATTTCCAAATTAAATCCACAATTTCCTAACTCAAGATAAACAAAACCCATTTTCCATAAACTTCACCAAATCAAAATCTTTTTCTCCGGCCCGCCTCGTCGCGTTTATATTTCTTTTAAAAAGGTCGTCCGCTCACAGCTGCAAAGGAAGCTGTTTGGATCAAGACATTCATAACCGAATTGGGAGTAGTACCTACTATCCTAGACCCAGTTGATGTTTTTTGTGAAAACAACAGGGCCATCGCATAAGCTAAGGAGCCTTGGTCACACAAGAGATCCAAACAGGTGCTCAGAAAGTTTCACCTTATTCGAGAGATCGTGTACAGAGGTGACATATCATTGCAGAGGGTTGACACCAAGAACAATGTCGCTGATCCAATGACCAAAGCGCTACCGCAGACACAGTACGATGGTCATACCATATCTATTGGAATTAGGGCAATGCCCACTTGGAACTAGTGCAAGTGGGAGATTGTTGGTGTGCCCTAGTTCGTAGGGCATTGGATTCTTGTGTCTTGTATTATACATTAAGACTCATTGTATGAATACATTATTTGTGTCACATTAATAAAGGTAATTAATCTATTTCATTTATATCTTGTGCTATAATATGAGTAGAGTATCCATTGATTGATAATCACAAAACCTATCCCAGGACTGTTCTAATCGTGGCAACGAATAGAACCACAGACTTGTATATTCGATGACTGCATGGCAGTTCTTAACTAGCCATAGTACTTATAAAGTCAGTCATGAATATAGGTACATGTCGTTGACATGGTACTGGATCGATCTGCACAAGAAAGCCACATGGTTGTCGCGTCATAGGTCTTTCTTGAGTAGGTCTCTTTTGTCCTCAGACAAGATTTCATTCTAGTTGTTGGGGAATTAATCGCACAAAACAAACATAAAACGCAGCGGATAAAAGATTAATCCCCACCAAGGACCCATGTACATCGCATTGAATCGGAAGGAGGGTTAAAGAATTACCTTAATTCTTTGAAGATTGAATCAAGCAGGAACCAAAATAGCTTCCCTCTACGGTTGATCCACACGGAGCAATACGTCCACCGCGTGCTAGCGCCGGATTTGAAGAACAATTCTTCGAACGAGAGAAGAGAGAGCAGAAAATCAGATTTTCCCTTTTCTTTTGGAGGAGAGTTTCGGCTGGTTCACTTGGCTTGTGGTGGCTGGCCGAAATCTGCTTCTTAACTTATGGAGCAATTAGGTTTTCAGGTTTTTTATTTCCTTAAATATAAACCCTATTTAGTTAATTATAATTATAACCTAATACACCTATTAGTTATAATTATATATTAACCCACACAATTTAATATTAATTCTCAATTAATATTAAATCAATTCAATTCTCCATGATACATATATGTATATATAATATTATAATTAATTATATCTCCATATAATTTAATTATAATATGTAGCATACTTTATGCAATATTAATTACATTAATATTTATATATACATACATAAATATATATCACTATATATATTTATTCTCTTTCTCATTCATAAATTATTATCCAATAATAATTTATACCCGATAAGATGAACTTCATTTTGCTCTTGTGTGTGACCCCATAGGATCATATTAATTGGCAATAAGGAAATTACCATAATGTCCTTATAGGTCACAAGCGGACTCTAGCAAGCCATTACGACTACCCAATTAATATGATTGGAATGATCCAATACCTATTTATAGAATGTCATATTCCCTTTTGTCTCTTTGATATCAAGATTAATTATAAGACATGGTACACTTGTCAATCTTCTATAATTAATCATATGCTTTCTCGATCTCAAAGTAAACTGTTCAGACAAATCAATTGATACTCTTATCAATTATTTGAGCACGGCCATGCATTTAACAGTCTTACTTATCGAGGGGCCCAGTGATATCGCTCTCTTGTTAGAGAGGGACAAAATCCCATATCTGTCACTCACATCCCTAAGCATGAGTCATATTGTACCCAACCACAGCCTTTATAACTACTCTGTTACAAGCAGCGTTTGACTGCGTCAAAGCACAACATGAATTCATCCCGGAATCCATGGTGACCTCAGGTCAAAGGAATCAGCTGATGACACTACTATAATCAAGATCAGTTGTGACACGTGACCATGAACTTGATCTTATAGTGGGTCTCCAGCAACATGTTCTCTAACACATTGCCCGTGAGTATAATCTGTATCTGTATACACTATATTCATCTTATGAATATCCATTATCACTCACACTAGTCTTAGTTTGTTATTATTCCCATAATAACAATCGACTAGGGAAATTTAGAATTACACAATTAATTCATGGATACATTATCATAAATACTAACATACAAATATATATGATAAAATAAGTCTTTATTAATGACTTAAGAAGATTGTTTACATAATCCAACATTGGCTTAGGGCACAATCTCTAACACTAGTATCAATATGGAATCTGGTTCGCTTTGACATACACCTAACAGGTCTATAAAAGGATGCTAAATATGGTTATGATTAGGTGGACAGGTGAACATGTTGATATTGATGATGAAATGATGGAATTGCCACTCGGGTAACACTGAGATGATATCACTGGCCACTTGATGAGTGGGACTAACAAGTGTATGGCCATACCCAAATAAGTTGGTTGCTAATTTGATTAATCATTCAACTCAAGATCAAGAAATATAATAAACAATAGAAGAGGATGACGGACACCATGCCTCTTGTTTATTCATATTGATATTGTTAGGCAAAGGACACTATGAGATTACTACAGGGTAAGTGTCTTTTAAAGACTGCTGCATCTCTGTCTTAATTGGGGGCTGTAATGGTTTGCTAGAATCCACTTACAGTCTATGGGCCTTGGGCCTACTGCCAACATAAACACAGACCCATAGGATCGTGCATATAGATCAAATGAGACGGAACTTATAGAAATTGTGCATGTAATATACATTGGAAGGAATGCGTTAATTAATTAGTTGATATTCGGTGTCAAGATAATTAATTAACATTGGGTTGATTTAATTTAATTAATAAGTTTACATAATGTGATTAATTAATTTATCAATTAATTGAATTACATAAAGTAAACAATTAATAAAATAATTTTCCTAAGTAGGAAAATTAAATACATGTATTGTATTTACTTAAGTGTGATTTAATTTTATTTAGGGGTAATTAAATTTAGCCAAACGGAATTAAATTACATAGTATATACTTTTTCATTAAAGTTTATTTATGTAATTATAATTCTAATGGGCTTGGGTTTAATTAACCTAATTAAAACCCAATTAGACAAGGTGTCTATACAAAGGCACACTTAAGGAAGAAAACTCTAATTCAACCCTAATTAATTGCTAGAAATTTCAACCACCAATAGCAGCCCAAAAATAGCCGAAAATCCCAGCATTAATCCTCCATTCCTTCGCGTCTTCGGGTAGCACCGGTTCCCGCTCAATAGTTGGACTTTGGAGATTGTAGTTTCAAGAAATGATTCTGTAGCAGTCTCTAGAAGAGATGAATCCGTTGAGTTAATCTCTCTTGATTCAAATTGTTTTTATTCTAATCAATGGTAATTGGACACGATAGGTGGATTTTAAGAGATTTTAAACGGTGTATTTTCCGCTGCGCTATGTTATTTTTCCGATGATGAATCCCAACAGTGCCAAGTATGGGTACGTTCGGGTGTGTTAGTGAACATGGCAGTGTTATGGATATGCAGAAGGGAATGTCACTCAGTAGTCTACTGAGAAGATATCACTAGCCTCTTGATGAATGCAACTGATAAGAGTGTGACCACACCCAAACAAGTTAGAACTTGTTTTGTGAGCATCAGTTCATTCGCGATCAAGTAAATGTCCGGACACAAAAGAGGGTGATCAATCCATGCCTTTGTGTTGGACACCGATATCAATGACATGGGATATACAAGTTTAAACTACAGGGTTATGATTACAGTTGGACTGCTATCTCCGTCTTAATTGGGAGCTGCAGTGGCTTGCTAGAGCCCGCCTGCAATCTGTGGACCATAGGCCCACTTCCAAAATATAAAGACGAGCCCAGAGGATTGTAGACATAGAATGTCTGAGTTCTAACTAATCAGATCACCTGTATACTTGGAGTATACTAATTGAAGAGATAAATATTAATTAATTAAATTAAAGATCAATTGGATTGGTCAATATAATTTAATTGACATATATTTATATTTTATTGGGTTACACAAAGTTTATTTAAATAAATTAACTTGTGAATAAATTTCTTGGTGGAAATTTAATACATAGTTTCTAGTCAAATCATAAATTAATTTGTTGGGTTAATTCTCATTGGCAAATCTATTTAATTTAAATGATATATATCTAATATGATATTATATAAATACATGCATAGAAATTAAACTAGAATTGATTAGGAATTAAACCTTATTAATTAATTAGGATTTATGGAATTATGGCATTAATTCCATTTATGGAAACAAAGTTAAATCACCCCAATAATAAGGCCATGATTTAAAGCTAAAAGGTTTTTTTCCTTAACGGGAATTTCGGCCATATTGGTTTGAGGGAGCTGAAATTTTCGGCCATGGCAATGGACTCTTCCTCTTCTCTTTTGATCCACCGCTAGCACGGATTCGACTTGATAGGTGTTCGTGTACGTGAGAGTGGAGGGAATCGGTTTCGGTTTCTGCAGCCATCTCTTAAAGAGATTTTTTGGTGAGAATCTCATTTTCTCCAATTGAATTTTGTTGTTTTCAATTTCCATTTCAATTGCTCCTGGGCACGGATTTGAGTCATCACGTTCTTCCGCTTTTATCGGGTGATTTCAGGTGAAAAATCCCAACAATTAATTGAGTTATTGACATTAGGTTATGTCATAATTAATTCAAATATAAGGGAGAAATTAATTTTATTTGATTAATTAATTACATGTAATAAATAAATAATTAAATTAAATAATATTTCCTTGGTGGAAATAAAATACAAAGGTTGAATTTATTAAGGCTGACTTTAATTTAATTGTATCAATTAGGATTTTATAATATGGTTTTATTTAATCCTAATGATACAAGGTAAATCAATTAAATCAAATTAAATAATCTATAGTTTAATTTAATCCTTGTACACTAAGGAGTATAAAAGGGATTAGAAACCTAATATACTTAGGATAATACTAAAGAGTATAAAAGGATGCCTTAATAGTTAATTTCTCCCTAACCCTAATAGAGAATTTTGGCCAGCATTAATAAAATTACAGCAGCCCCTTTTGTGACTTTCTCTTGGTTTTCGTTCAATCCGTTAGCTAGCACGAGTCCTGTTTGAGAGTTGTTCGTGTACTGGATTGTGGAGGAAACACGTTTGGGTTTCTGCAGCAGTCTTTAGAGGAGACAGTTAAGGTGAGAAAATTTATTTTTCTCTATTCTTGATTTCATTCTATTAATCTACATGTACCTTGGGCTTTAGAATCGAGGAAAATTTTAATTGGTATTCCACCTCGCGTTTAATTTTTCCCCGTGACCCAGGAGCAATTGAAGTAGAAATCAAAAACATAAAATACAAAGATTAGAAATGGGATTCTCACCTTTTTATGTCCCTTCTAAAGACAGCTGTAGAAATCGAAATCGATTCCCTCCACTCTCACGCATACGAATGTCTATCGAGTAAAACCCGTGCTAGCGGCGGATCGAAAGAGGAAGAAAAATAGTTGGCCAAAAATTTCAGCCTATACTTTTCTCTTATGGCCTAAATTCTCATTAATGGGAATTAATGCTTGGCTCAAATCAAGGCCTTGATTTAAGGCTTTGGTTTAATTAGCTTTTAAGTTGGGATTTAATGCCATAAATCCTTTAATCCAATTAAATTATTATGGGCAAAATTAAATGCAATGTATTTATATAAAACCATATTATATATTATACATGTCATTAAATTAAAATTGATTTGCCAATTAAATTGACAAAATAAAGTAATTGAGATTCAACTTAAATCAAAGTACATATAAACCTATATATGTATTTTATTTTCACCCGGAAATAAATTCCCAATTAATATATATCAATTAAATTATATTGATCAATCCAATTGATCCATAATTTAATTAATTAATATTTATCTCTCATATCTGTATACTCCAAGTATACAAGCGATCCAACAAGTTCAAGCTCAGACATTCTATGTGTATGATCCTATGGGCCCATCTTTTTGTTAGCAATGGGCCCAAGGCCCACAGACTGTAGGTGGGCTCTAGTAAGCCACTATAGCCCCCGAATTAAGATGGAGACAATAGTCTAACGGAAGTCTTAACCATGTAGTTAAACTGATAGATCCTATGTCATTGATATCGGTGTCCAACATAGAGGAATATTGTATTACCCTCTTTTGTGTTCAGACATTTACTTGATCCCGAATTAACTGATGCTCACAAAAAAGTTCCAACTTGTTTGGGTGTGGCCACACTCTTATCTGTTACATTCATCAAGAGGCCAGTGATATCTTCTCAGTGGTTTATTGAGTGACATTCCCTTCTGCATGTTCATAGTCTTGCCATGCTTACTAGCACACCCAAATGTACCCATACTTGGCGCCCTATTACAAGCCCTTTAGGCATATACCAAAGTGTGTCACTACACATACAAGACCATAACATGGTCAAGTCAAAGGATCCATATAAGTATTATACAAGAATGACTTGTGATACTATACCGTATAGATTTCTCGTTTAATGGATCTATCCAGTACCATACCCTTTTGCATGTACCCATAAACTTGGTTGACATTCCATGTCCAATAGTAGGTAAGACACTACTACACAACCAAGCTTATGAGTCTTTAGTTCCTTTCATTTCCATGACTAGAACAGACTACGAATGTTTTCATGGTTATATCATTGACCCTATCCATGGTCTTACCACCAAGTGCATGACACTTATCAACATGGATATGGATATGTCCATTAGGTACTCTATTTATAATATTACATAAGGTATATAATAAATATATTATGCCTTTATTCATTAACACAAATGTATAATACATAAATCTCATTATAAGATACAAAATGTATGATACAAAACAAGGACCAATGCCTTGAGACTAGGGCATTCCTAACAATCTTCCACTTACAGTAGTTCCAACTAGGCATGGGCCTAATCCCTATGGATCTAGTAAGACCCTCGTGCTTGGGCTGAGCCAGCACCTTGGTCAAAGGATCTGCGACATTATCCTTGGTGTCTACTCTGTGTAATGAAATGTCACCCCTCTCGGTGATTTCTCGTATAAGGTGAAACTTCCTGAGTACGTGCTTCATGTTCTTATGTGACCGGGGCTCCTTGGATTATGCAATAGCCCCGTTGTTGTCATAAAAGATATCAACTAGATCCTAGATAGTTAGTACTACTCCCAATTCAGTGATAAATTTCTTTATCCATACAGCTTCCTTAACCACATCACATGCCACAATTTACTCAGTTCGATAGTAGAGTCGATGATGGTCAGCTGCTTAGAGCTTTTCTAGCTTATAGCACCATCATTAAGTAAAAATACATACCCAAATTGCGACTGCTATTCATATTGGTCGGTCTGGAAGCTTGCATCAGTATACCCAGTCACTGATAACTCTTCCTGACCACCATACACTAAGAAGCTATCCTTAGTCTGATTAAGGTACTTTTAGGATTGCTTTGATAGCCTTCTAGTGGTCCTCGTCGAGATCCTACTGGTGTCGACTTGTCATACTTAGTGCAAAGGTGACATCAGGTCTCGTGCATAGCTTGGAGTACATGATTAATCCTACAGATGATGAATATGGGACCAACTTCATGTTCTCTCTGTCCTTCCTTGTCTTAGGACAGTTTTTCTTACTAAGTTTTTTGCCCATAGGTCATTGGTAAGAAACCTTTCTTGGCCTGATCCATGCTGAATCTTTTCAAAACTTTGTCTATGTATGTGGCCTGACTTAGGCCCAGAAGTCGATTAGGTCTATCCCTATAGATCCTGATCCCTAGGATTGTCTTAACTTTTCCTAAGTCCTTCATTGTAAAGCACTTACACAACCACTGCTTAACTCCTTCCAGTGTTGGTATGTCACTTCCAATTAGAAGGATGTCATCGACATATAACACCAGAAAAGTGACAATGTTCACACTAATCTTCTTATACACACAAGGCTCATCTTGATTGTGTATGAAGTCGTATTCCTTTATGGCTTTATTGAATCTAAGATTCCAACTTTGAGATGCTTGTTTCAATCCATAAATGGATCTTTGAAGCTTGCAAACCCTTGCAGGATGCTTTGGATCTATGAAACCCTCAGGTTGTGTCATGTACACATCCTCGAGTAGCTTCCCGTTAAGGAAAGTGCTTTTGACATCCATCTGCTAGACCTCATAATCGTACCAAGCAGCTATGGCCAGCAGGATCCTTATGGATTTGAGCATAGTAATTGGTAAGAAGGTTTCATTGTAGTCTATTCCATGGACTTGTCTGAAACCTTTTGCAACCAGCCACCCCTTAAAGGTGTTATCGACATTCATCTTGTAGCACCGCTTACAACCTATGACCTTAGCACCTGGAGGTGGATCAACCAGGTTCCAAACTTGATTATCATACATAGATTACATCTCCACTTTTACGGCTTTATGCCAATTAGTAAATTATGGGCTGTCAATGGTCTCCTGGTAGGTTTTGGGCTCTTCCTTATCAAAGACTAGAAGAGTGTGATCATCAATAATGAGAAACTCATATCTCTTAGGTTGCCGATGATCCCTACCTGACCTTCTAGATCCTTGTGCGACCTGGGCTAGTGCTTCCACCTGTGGAAGCTCCTCCCTGGTCTCTGAGTTATCCTCTTCAAGAGCTTGTGGGCTTTGAACTTCCCTGAGTTCAACATTGCTGCCACTGTCTTTCTTGGAAATGAAATCCTTTTCAAGAAAGACCCCCTTTTGTGCTACGAATACCTTGTTCTTAAAGGGGTTGTAGAAGTAATACCCTTTGGTTTCCCTAGGGTAGCCCACAAACATGTACTTATCGATTTTGGGTTCTAGTTTGCCCCCAGTCAATTTTTTGACATGTGCATCATAGCCCCAAGTCTGTAGGAAAGACACATTAGGCACCTTGCACGTCCATATTTCGTATGGGGTCTTTCCCACAGCCTTAGTCAGAGTATTATTTAAAATGAGAGCAGCTATCTCGAGAGCATATCCCCAGAAACTTATGAGGCGAGAGTCGTGAATCATCATTAAGCTGACCATATCCATCAAGGTCCTATTCCTCCTTTCAGACGCCCCATTCCATTGTGGTGTTCCTGGAGGAGTGAGCTGTTGAATGATTCCATGCTCTCTCAGGTATGAGTCAAACTCTAGGCTCATATACTCACCTCCTCGGTCTGAGTGAAAGGCTTTGATATTTCTGCCTAGTTTTCATTCTTGAACTCCTTGCACCTATCAAGGGTCTCGAATTTATGTTTCGTTAGATAGACATAGCCATATCTGCTGAAATCATCTGTGAAAGTGACGAAGTATAGATGTCCACCTCTGGTAGCTACGCTCATAGGCCCACATACGTCTGAATGTATTAGGTCTAATAAGCCAGTAGTCTTTTCAGCTTTCTTGCTAAAAGGTGCTTTAGTCATTTTACCTCGTAAACAAGACTCGCATATATCAACTGACTCCATGTCAAATGATCCTAGGATTCCAGCTTTGTGAAGCCTAGCTATACATTTATCATTTATGTGGCCTAAACGACATGGCCAAAGGTGGACTGGATTAAGTTTGTTAGGCTTAATCCTTTTAGTATTTATGTTATAGACATGATTAGTTTCATTTAAATCCAGGATATAAAGGCCATTATTTAATAGAGCATCTCCATAAAATAATCCCTCTCTAGATAAAGTAATTCTACCATTAACAATAGTAAAATTAAATCCAGAAATATCCAAAACTAAAACAAAAATAATATTCCTACACATTGTAGGCACAAAATAACATTGTTCCAGTATTAAAAATAATCCACTAGGCATCATAAGATGGTACTCGCTGATCTCTATAGCAACTACCCTTGCTCCATTTCCGACCCACAAGTCCACCTCTCCAGATCCCAGTGGTCTCCTGTTTCTGAGTCCCTACACATTTCAACAAATGTGAGAACCACATCCAGATCCAATACCCAAGATGTAGAAATAGTGAGGTTTATGTCTATGACATATATACCTGATGAAGAAGCACCATGACTCTTCTTTTGCTCTCCCAATAGCTGGGGACAAGATCTCTTCTACTGTCCTGCCTACTTGTACTAGAAGAAGACATCCTCGGGACTGGCCTTAGGCTTGGCCTTAGCCTTCTTTGCCTTAGATTTCCTAGCTTTGGCCTTGGCTTTCATCATTGCCTTGTCCTTAGCAAGAGGAAGGTTCCCCTTGTTGACTAATAGTACTGACGGAGTCTTTTTGATCACCTATTCTGCAAGCTTGAGCATACCATGCAGCTAGCTAACAATGATGTTCATCCCTTGTATGTTATAGTTCAAGATGAACTAATCATAAGAGTCAGGTAAGGACACCAGGATTGTGTCTATCGCCAACTCTTGCTAGATAGGCATGCCGAGATGAGCTAAAAAATCCAGATAGCCCTTCATCTTAAGCATGTGTGCACTCAGAGATGTCCCAGCCCCCATCTTCTAGGAGTTGAATGCATTGGTAGTCAAGTATCTCTCTTGACGTGCTTGCCCCTAAAACATCTCATTGAGAGTTGTTATCATAGCATAGGCTTGCTGGTCCATATACTGCTTTTGTAGCTCAGGGACCATGCATGCTAGCATCAGGTATGTCACATCCTGGTTGTCCCTAACATGCACCTCGTATTCCTCCAGCAATGCAGCCGGTGGATTACGGCCAGTAGGTGTAGGTGGTACAACTCTCTCTACACATATTCCTTACCATTTACTGACATTCTTCTTTTACTATTTGTATTTATCAGGGAGGGGTAAACGCCCCCGCACTTTATCCCGCGGATGCTCCAGGGGTCGGGGCTCCTAGTTTGCTAGTGGTCAGGGTAATGGGAGCTCCTCTGCGTGGATGGCCGAGTGTGTTGCTGATGTGAGGATGGGGGACGTTCCATCTGCTCCCCCGGTGCCTCCTACTGGCTTCATCCCCGGATGACTAAAGCTCCAGATAGAGCCATCCATTCAGCTGTTCGATGAGTTCAAAAGGTCATACCAAGCTAATTTGTATCTCGGGGACCATGTCTACCTACTGCTATTCCTTCTGACACCACCCACACTTTCATCTGCTTTTCGATTCTCACTGTTATCCATTTGTCTGACTTGTGTAACTATTTCCCATGTAGATTTTGGTAGCCCATAGGATGTCCCAATGTCAGGCTATTTCAGCTTTCAGAGCGCTCATGATTCGAGACAACACGATGTTGACAGTAAGTACATGTACTTGAGTTAGTATTGATGCACGTATGTATGTGTGTGTGTGTGTATGTTTAGAGTGTATGCATGTATGTGACATGATGTTTCTGCTGTTGTTTTTGGTGTAGTTTGCACTTGGCATTCAGCATCGCGAGTCCACTCATCTGAGGTCGGAGGTGGATCGGCTACAGAGGCCGGTCGCAGATCTAGAGCTCATGACTTGCGTGGACACACTAGAGGAGTAGCTTGCTTATTTTGAGGACATCAGGGATGAGAACCAAGTGGATGATCAGGGTGACAGGTCCTTTCCTTCTCTTTCTCTTGATATGATAGCCCTCCTGTTGGCTTAGCTTTCTGGCTTTTAGTACATTTTGCCCGCATGTGGGCTTTTCCCTGCTACATTTGTTTATTTGGTCTGATACATGGGCCATTTCGAAATTCCTTCTGATAATTACTACTTTCCTTTTGTCAAATTTGCACTTCTGAATGAGTTTTCTTCAATCATACTTATTTTTTTATTGCTATTTATCCCTATTTAACACTTCCCGAGACTTGACTTGGTGATTTTAGACTTGATTTCAACTGAAAACTACCTCTGAATAGTAGAGCCGCACAGCTATAACCTTGAACTTCTGTATATAAGTACAAAAAAAGTGTTGTCTCTGAACTATGGCCATACGGCTATAGGTACAGCCGCATGACTATTGGTAGACTTTAGCAACTTTTCTTCTTTCTTCACCCCTTTTCGATGGATAAACTCTGTGATTGCCTTAGAGATTACTGGAGGACCTCTCGCTCTTCTAACTAGGCCTTACTGCCACCTTTTGGCCCACAGTCCATATGGTTCTACACTGCTTTGGCTCCGAATTAGGCTTTTTCGGTGGCTGCAGCTAGTTTTTTGGATCCAATGGATCATGTTTTCCATTTCTCTGGGTAGGAGTTGTGTCCCATAGTGGAGGAGTTCAGCACCATTCTTTGCATCCCTTGCCCCTTTTGAGTCAGGTTAGCTGTTCCTGAGTCCGATTCTGGTAACTTACATACACCTCAGAGGCTATTCGCATTGGATACGGTAGGTTTAGGCTATTTGCTTTCTGGTGGAGCTGCCCCTACGAGTTTCAGACTATCTACTATCATGGATCTATGCTTCACCTTAGCCACTTCTGCCCCTAGTTGGGCCCCTTCGATGAGTTTACTGCTGATGTCATGCTACCTGTACGAGTCTAGAGATGGGACTTGCAGCTCCTGATTAGCCTCAGTAGTGGCCTAGATGGCCTACGGCGTTTCACCCGTGGGGGTTATCTTAGTTGAGACCCTGATTTATTTGGATTGCGTTCATTCTAGTTACCCTACTAAGACCAATGGATGCCCCTTCCTACAGTAGGTATGTTTCTATTCCATGTTTTCTCAATTTGATTATCTCAATGCCCTCATGATTGACTGGATATTACACAGATTTGGCTACTAGAGAAGTTGAGTCTCTAGAGTATTCCTCCACCTTATCCGAGGTATGCTCTGAAGTGTTATTGGGCTCGACACATCAAGATTACAGACTTTGCCACCCGTTCTGCAGAGGGGTGGTCTACTTGACTAAGGGAGAGGACAGATGCATCCATTCGTTAGGTTTGCCGCTGGTGGGATATTTCATGTGTGACTGTCGAGACTTGGGCAGGAGGTGTGCAGTTGCTCGAGTTGACCAAGGTGAAATTCTACTCTCTTGTATGATTATGCAAATTGTATAGGCGGGTACAGGGAGTGCCTAATTCCTTATGCACGACCGAGTGCGGAGAGTTCACGCAGCGGTGGCCTAGACACGTGCAACAATAGTGGATGAACCCTATTTGCTCTGAGATTCTAAGATATGATAGAATAGCTACAATGGATATGGATAGTCATTACAGAGCTTGGTTGGATGACTTGGTGACCTTCCCTACAAGACGTGAGCATGAGGCACTGACTTTGAGATATCTTGGGTTGTAGGGTATATGGATCATCTGGGACTACTACTGATTGACTTTTATTTGCCATGTTTAATGTCCTTATTTTGGCATAGACTGCCCTTGCGGGTTTTCGGCCTATCAGACCATCTTAAATTTTGCCTGAATCGTCCTTTCGGGTTTTTGGTTCAGCAAATGTTTATTTATATCCTAATTTTTGCATAGATTGCCTTTTCAGGTTTTCATTCTATCAGATTTTTTTTTTAAGTGAGATGCATGCAAACAGAAAATGTATACAGCCATATATGCATAATACGAACTCAATTTCAGGCAAACTCGGGACATTTAAACGAATAGAGCAAAGCATTCATTCAATCATTCATTCATTAATAATGTTTTATACAATGTACATCAAAGATGAAATGAAGCTAAGGAAAAAATCAGTAATGGTATCCGTCTCGACCGATCCACGACTGTCACCAACCAGTCCTTGCAGATTTTCTTGCTGATAATGCTCACCTCATTGTCCTAAATTTTGCATGGACCACCTTTTCGGTTTTCAATCCATCAGACTGTCCTAACTTTTGCATTGATCGCCTTTTTTATTTTTCAATCCATCGGACTTTTCTCTTTTTTTTCTTTATTATTATTTTTTTACACGTAGTATCGCCTGATCTTGTCTTAAGTGAGGAGGTTGACGAATTCATTTCCGTCCATATCCATGATCCTCACAGCACCATTTGAAAGCACTTTTTTGACCACATACGGACCTTCCCAATTCGACTTGAACTTTCCTTGTATATCTATACTGGTTTGCTTCATCTGCTTAAGTACCAAATCCTCGACCTTGAGCGGATGCTTTTTATGATGAACTCTACTGTTGTAAGCCCTGGCCATTCACTGCCGATACATCTATAGGTGATCTAATGCCCGAAGATGCTTCTCATCGATCATTGCTAACTGTTCATATCTCAATAGAACCCACTCAAATTCTGGTAACTGTGCTTCGATGACAACCCTCAGGGGCTTAATCTGTATTTCCACTGGTAGAATGACTTCCATCCCGTAGACCAACGAGTACAGTGTTTCTCCGGTAGGTGTTATGATGCTAATCCTGTATCCCTGCAAGGTAAAAGGTAACATGTCGACCAAATCTCTATAGGTAACTACCATTTTTGACATAATTCTCTTGATAGACTTATTGGCCGCTTCTGTAGCCCTATTGGCTTGCAGGCGATATAGAGATGATCTATGATGTTCAACCCCTTTATTCTGGAACAACTGTGTTGTTACCCCCTGAAACTGTACTCCATTATCGGTCACGACATGATACCGGATTCCATACCACGCAAATATGTTATTTTCTATGAACTTGGCCATCTTCTTAGCTGTAACATTTGCAAATGATTTCACTTCTACCCATTTCAAAAAGTAGTCCACAGCCACAACTATGAAATGGTGCCCTTTCGACGCAGGCAGCCTTATCTCTCCAATGATGTCTATTCCCTAAGTTACAAATGGCCATGGGGTTGATGATATTTGAAGTTCTAGTGGGGGAAGATGGTTGAGATATCCGTACACTTGACATTCATAGAACTTCTTTACTTCTTCAATACAATCGGTTTGCAAGGTAAGCCAAAAGTAGCCTTTCCTCAACACTTTCTTGGCTAAGGCTAAACCATTCATGTACGGTCCATAAGTTCCCGCATGGATCCGTTTCATGACCTTCTTTGCCTTTTCTTCTATTAAACACTTTAGTAGTAGGCCATTGGCGGTTCTTTTGAAGACATGATTTTCGAATATCCTGAATTCTACGGCTAACCATCGAAGAGAGATCTTATCTTCTTCATTGGCATCTTAAGGGTACTAACCGTTCTGAATGAACTATAAGATGTCATAATACCACGGGTGTTCTTCCATTGATGCCACAATACTAACTGACTGATAAAAAGGATTCTGTGTAGTTTCTAAGATCACGTGTTGTATCGGTTGTTTTTGGGGTCCTTTCCACATCGATGAAAGCATAACTAGGGAATCGGCCATCTGATTCTCTTCCCTCGATACATGCCTGAATTCACACTGACCAAAAACCTTCGCTTTTTCCCAAACCAACTCGAGATAAAGCCAGAGTGATTCTTCTTTTATATCCTAATCCCTGACAATCTGTCGAATCTCCAAAGCTGAGTCCCCAATAACTAACATTTCATCTGCCCCTAGTGCGATTAGGGCATCAATTCCAAAGAGGCAAGCTTCATATTCTACTCCGTTATTAGTTACTAAAAATTTGAGGCATTTTTCCAGGGGGATGATTTCTCCATCGGAGGTGTCGATGATTACTCCCAGACCTACACCATGTTTGTTCACAGCACCATCAAAATACATCACTCATCTACTTGTTTCTATCTCCACCACCGCTAACTGCTCATCTGGAAATTTGAAATTCTCAACATAATCTAATTCCAGAGGCTGATAGGCTAGGAATTCTGCTACAGCTCTTCTTTTAATCGTTTTCCTGGTTACATACTTAATATCAAATTCTGACAACAAGAGTAACCACCTTGATAGTTTTTCGGCCAATGTAAGGGTTTGGCATAAATACTTCATTAGATCAACCTTAGCCACTGCTTGAACTTTATACGATTGAAAGTAATGCCTTAACTTTTTAGTCAACCATACCATAGCAGTGCAAGTCTTTTCCACCATGGTATATTTGGTCTCGTAATCAAGTAGCTTCATACTCAAATAGTAGATTGCGTGTTCACATCCATCCTCTTGTTCTTGTACTAACATTACCCCTACTGAAGCGTCTTCGATAGCTAAGTATAGGATCAAAGGCTTATTCAGCATCAGAGGTTTCAGAACTGGTGGATTCATCAAATAAGCCTTGATCCTATCAAAGGCTAGTTGGCATTGATCGTTCCATTCCACTGGCTGTTTCTTCTTCAGGAGTTTAAAGATGAGCTCACAAACTATTGTTAATCTCATGATGAACCGACTGACATATTGTAATAACCCTAAAAATGATGTCACTTCCTTTTCTATCTTTGGTGCGGGCATATCTCTAATGGCCTTGATTTTGTCTAGATCCATTTCGATTCCTCTCTGACTTACTTCATGACCGATAAGCTTTCCTGAAGTTACCCTAAACACACACTTCTTGGGATTCAAGTGGAGGTTATACTTTTTGATCCTAGTTAGGAATCTATCCAGGACAGCGGGATGCTCTTCCCGGGTCATCGATTTAACTAGCATATCGTCCACATAAACTTCGACCTCCTTATGGATCATATCATTTAGAAGTGCAATGACTGCTCACTGATAAGTTGCCTCGGCGTTCTTCATTCCAAACGGCATAACCCTATAGCAATAGACTCTCATCCCTATTCCGTGATGAAGGCCATCTTCACTTTGTCGATGATGTCCATCAGAATCTGATTACACCTAGAAAATCCATCCATGAATGAATACATCGCTACCCTGGCGGCACTATCAATTAGAACATCAATATGCGGTAGTGGGAAGTCATCCTTGCGTGACGCCTTATTCAGATCCCTATAATCCACACAAACCCTGACTCGACCATCTTTCTTTGCAACCGGTATGATTTTGGCTAACCATTCTGGATACTCTACTACTTCTAGGAACTTAGCTTTTATCTGTTTAGCTACCTCTTCCTTATCCTTTTCTGCCCATTCTGGTCTAAGTCTCCTGAGCTTCTATTTGATAGGTTTCATTTTCAGATCTGTTAGAATTCTGTGTTTTGCAATCTCCTTGTCAACCCCAGGCATATCATCATAGGACTAGGCGAAGGCTTTCACGTGTTTTTGCAGTACTTTTACAATTTCTTTTCTCTTATTAGGCGTGAGGTCTTTCAAGATGGATACCATTTTTGGATCATCAACTATCCCTAGATTCATTTCATGTAATGCATCAAGTATGCTAAAAACATTAAATGAATGTTTCTATGTATGCACAGTTCCATCCGGAAAAACATCACACAAGTGAGTGAAATCAAATTTCATTGCCTTAAATGCCTTATAGGCTAAATTGTTCAAATCATAAATAGAAGAAACATATACATCAAAATAATTATCATCCTCCACATGTGGAGGGTCTTCTCCAACTGCAACATCATCAACTTCCTCGAACAGGTCTCCCAGATCACCCTCAAGGGCTTCTTTCTGACCAACAGACAGCTCTTCTTTAATTGCCTTTGCCTTCCATTTCATCATCAGCTTGGTCAATTCTTTCATAGCTTCATTCACTAATTCCTCTTAAGTCTTCTCCACAGGTGCCTTCTTCTTTTTAGAACCCACATTCGACTTCATCAGGACAGTCAGTGCCTTAATGATGCTTGAATAGTTGCTTCGACTTCTCCCTTTTCTAGGTTGGCTTTATCAAATGATTCTCCTTTACTCCCGAATTCAACCCTAATCTGGTCAACTACAGTCTTTGAACTACCTAGAACAATTTTCCCTTTGCTTTCAGTTCCGGTACACAGCATGCTCATAACAGGCTCAACCCCACACTTGTCGAAGTTCACAACATCAGCAAAAATCTCAAATCCCAGGAGTTGTCCTCCCTCAACTATCATTGGTTGAGGGGCTCCATCGTATACCTCTTCAGTTGCATGGAGAAAAGTGTCAACCAAATTCACGTACTTCTTATTCGGCTTATTCCTTTCCTCATGGTAACCAAGCCCATGCTAATGGTATTTGCCAATCTTAATATTAAACTTAGGAATGCCTTGCTATCTCGCTCCTAATCCTTTACCATGTTCAAATTTCTGCTTAGCAAAATATTTGTGGATCCATCCTAGGAACTTTGGCTCATTTTTGCTCTCATCTGAATTTACTGCCACCTGAAATCCGATCATTGACTGCTCCACAGCATTCAAAGCATCTACAACGGATGGCTCATCAGCTTCAACCGTTACAACCCTTCCTCCTATCAGAAATTTCACCTTCTGATGTAAAGTTGACGGCATTCCTCCTAAAGCATGGAACCAAGGCCTTCCAAGAAGCAAGGAGAAAGTCACGGGGGTTATCAATAACTGTGAGTAGCACCTTGGACTTGATCTCCTCTACACTGACTTCAGCTTCAAATGTCCCAATCATGGTCCTTTTGCTATCATCATATGCTCTGATCACTGTGTAGATCGGCAAAGTGCTTTTGTGATAATCCCTAGATACGGTAAAATCTTATAAGGGCAGATATTCAAGGCTGAGCCGTCATTGACCATCACACAGGGCATCACTCTATCCATGATTTCAAACTTCAAATATAGTGCCCGATTGTGGTTTACACCTTCTGGTGGCAAATCGGAAACTCCAAAGCCTATCTTTGGGGCTCGGTTAGCTTTCATATCAATTCCCCTAATCATTGCACAAACTTCATCGAGAGACATTGTGGGAGTGGCTTCCATCTCTATAAGTTGTTTCACTACCACCTCACGGTGCTTCTTAGACTCCATAAGGAGGTGCCAAATACTAGCTCGGGCCAGTGTCCTTTTCAGTTGCTCGACTACTACATCTTCTTCCCTGTTTCTTGGCATATGAACGGTAGTGACGGAGCCCATAGATGGGTTATTTCTTCTTGGTGGCACTTGAGGTGCCACATTAGCAGGTTAATAAACCCTACCACTTCTGGTAATGTGCATAATAGGGCTATCCTTTGTAATCATCGTTCCCCTTTTTATCTCAACTAAATAAACTGGCTTATATTCTTCCACTTTGAAACCCTTTACATCTTCATCTAAATCAATATCGGCCAGGTCAATCGGGCCTTGTTCCTTTCCTATGACATACGTTTGCCCTCCGGCTTCCTCTATCTTTTCCTCTTCTTCAATTATGATGGCTTGCACACTCAGATTAGCCTTGATAATATGAGCAAATACACAATTGGCCAGCATTCCAGATTGAACCTTATTAATTTGACCTCCAAAATTGGGTAAAGGGTTTTTCTTAACACTTGGCTTCAAAGGTGGTTCCACAATCTTCCTATCAGTAACCAGCTATCGAATGGCCTTTATCAGCTGAGTGCAATCATTAGTGTTAAGATTCAGCCCATGGGTTAGTGATCCTCTGAGGAACCACCACCTGCCTACCCTGATTTACTATGGCCACATCCGCTTCTGTCACCCGATCTAATACTGTAGTTTGACCCAGTTTTAAACTAGGCCTAGCCGGTGTGGTCGTAGAACTTCCACTCTTGTAACCTTGCAAATACCCTCGACTACCTTGATAAGTACCCAAATTCTGTTTATTCCTTTGGTCTTCGTCCTTGTACCTTTCGATATGCTTAGCATACTCAAAAACATCCACAAAAGCATGAAATATTTTCACCTTCATTTTGTCTTTATACAAAGGTAAACTGCCGTCAACTAGCTTGACAATAAGAGCTTCTAACTTCAGAGCTCTGTTTAACAACACCTGAACGTCCATCCATCTCTTATAATAAGCCGAGAAAGACTTATTAGGCTTCTAGTGAAACCTCTCTAAATCCTGCAAAGTGGTCTCCACTTGAGTATTATAAGCATATTGTTTCACGAATAACTTAGTCAAATCTTCCCATGTGGAGCGAGCGTGAATGGGTGTTTTCAGATACCATTTTGTAGCAGCACCCCTCAAAGTGGTCAGGAACAGATTTAGCATGTGATTCTTTCTGATCCTCAAATTAGACATTATTCTAACATAGCTATCCAAATGAGCTTCTGGTGGGCCCTCCCCGGTGTATGGAGGCAAATAAGGCATCTGGAAACCCACCGGTAACAGATCCCCTCTTTCAGCCAACAGAGTGGTTGGGTCAACACACTTGATGGGATTGTAGTGCACCATTTCCTTCAGTTTCGACAATAAGGCTTTAAAATCATAAAATTTCTCTTTGAGACGCTTTTCTACAGCCATCTCAACTGAGGCCTCCTTAGCTCTCATATTAGCTTCTTCTGGTTTAGATTGGCGATCAAACTCCCTATGGGGAACAGATCCTCCACTACTTCCTAGGATACTTCCCCCAACTTATTCGTCACTAGGACAACATTTCCTCCATTTTCGACCAGAGCCAAGTTTGGCTGGATGGTCTGACCCCCTTCAGTAGTCATCACAGCTCTCATCTATTCTCTCAAAGTTGCCTTAAATCAGTCTGAGTTCAATAAGGCATCCACAAATGCATTCATGTCAAAAGCCAGCACCCCACCAAATACATCCAGATTAGTCATTTCTGTTTCGTTCGCTTCTTCTAACAATAACTGACTATCAACTGGCAAAGAAGGTAACTATCCCCCGAACTCTTGCTCTAATTCTGAATCTGAACTAACCCTAACTTCTTCCATGGTTACTGATTCTGACTGAACTGGCTGAACTGACTAATTGGACTCTGATTCAACGCACACTAACCATTTCAAAGTTTGACTCCAAACTGCACGTTCAACATAGGGTTAGTATCGTGGATGGATGTTATGATTCTAGACATGACGCACTAAGTGACGTGTATGGTATGGTCATGAAATGATCATGGTTGAATGATGTCAGATGGATGAAAATGACAATGATGATGATCTTCTTTTATGTTTTCATTTCCTTTATTTTTGACGTCCTAAGAATACCCAATGCCATGTGAAAGACAATGAGAGATGGTCGTGTGTGAGCCGTCACACGAATAGATTTTTAGCACTTTTGGGGCACCTAGTGAATGTCATGGAATGGTCACATGCATACCGACACACGGACAGAGTTTCAACGTTTGTGAGCATGGGTTTTTCCCACCTCTATGATGAAAACCCTTTGTTACCTGTTAGGCAAATGAACGTGAATCGAATTTTAGAATGAGAGAAATAATGCCCAGAATGTTCTCAAACAGCCCAAAATTCAGAAGAGTCCTCGATCCGAAACCCCGAGAAAGGTCCATCGAGTGATTATGAAGCTTAGGTGTGAATGTAGGCTATAATTAAAGCATGTAGGCTCTATTTAAAGCTGTGCATCTATAGTTTCACAACTACAGTCACAAGACTGTAGTCTAAAGTTGCACAACTATAGTCTACAGTCACAAGGCTATAGTGTTGGAGATTGTGCCCTAAGGCCAATATTGGATTATGTAATTTGACTTCTAAGATTAATCTAGTGTGGATTAATATTATCATTTATGTTTGTATGTTAGCATTTATGATAAGTATCCATGAATAAATAGTGTTATTCTAAATATCCCTAGTCGATTGTTATTATGGGAATAATAACAAACTAAGACTAGTGTGAGTGATAATGGATATTCATAAGATGAATATAGTGTATACAGATACAGATTATACTCACGGGTAATATGTTAGAGAACATGTTACTGGAGACCCACTATGAGATCAAGTTCATGGTTATGTGTCACAACTGATCTTGATTATAGTAGTGTCATTAGCTGATTCCTTTGACCTGAGGTCACCATGGATTCTGGGATGAATTCATGTTGTGCTTTGATGCAGTCAAACGCTGCTTGTAACAGAGTAGTTATAAAGGCTGTGATTGGGTACGATATGACTCATGCCTTGGGATGTGAGTGACAGATATGGGATTTTGTCCCTCTCTAACAAGAGAGCGATATCACTGGGCCCCTCGATAAGTAAGACTGTTAAATGCATGGCCGTGCTCAAATAATTGATAAGAGTATCAATTGATTTGTCTGAACAGTTTACTTTGAGATCGAGAAAGCATATGATTAATTTATATAAGATTGACAAGTGTACCATGTCTTATAATTAATCATGATATCAAGAGACAAAAGGGAATATGACACATTCTATAAGTAGGTTTATTGGATTATACCAATCATATGAATTGGGTAGTCATAATGGCTTGCTAGAGTCCGCTTATGACTTATGAGGGCATTATGGTAATTTCCTCATTGCCAATTTATATGATCCTACGGGGTCACACACAAAGAGCAAAATGAGATTCACTTAATTCGGGGATAAATCATTATGAGATAATGATTTATTATTGATGAGAAATTAAATATATATAAAGATATATATTTACATGTATATGTATATACACATGAACATATTAATAAGATTAATATATTTATGGCATAAAATATGCTATATATATATATGTATATTATAATTATATTATATGGTGATATAATTAATTATAATATACATTTACGTATATGTGTATATATATATATATATATATGTATGTATGTATGTAAATATTAATAAGATTAATATAGCATAAAGTATGCTAATTATATTATATGGAGATATAATTAATTTTACATACATATGTGTATATGATGGAGAATTGACTAAGTTTAATATTAATTGAGAATTAATAAAACTTATGGGGGCTAATTTATAATTATAATTAAATATAGTATTTAATTACAATTATAAATTGATAATAAAATAATAAAAAACCCTAGAAAACAAGGTTTACATGTGGGTTGGACGAAAAAAACAAAAGGTGAGCAGCCCCCTCCCAATCTCCATCAAATGGCCGAAAAAATGCTTTTGGCAAAAGGTGAAAAATATCAATTTTTCACCTTCTCATTCGAAGAACTGTTCTACGATCCCGGCGCTAGCACGCGGTGAGTCAATTGCTCGGTGTGGATCAACTGTAGAGGGAATCTGCTTTGGTTCCTGTATCCAATCCTGCAAAAATTAAGAGGTAATTCTTTAACCCTCCTTCCAATTCAATGCAATGTACATGGGTCCTTGGTGGGGATTAATCCGCTTTTATTTTCACTGCGCATTTTGTTTTGTGCGATAAATCCCCAACAGTGGTATCAGAGCCACTTGTATTTTGATTGAATTGGATTTATGTTTTGATTGGATCAAAATTGTTGTTAGGAGTTTGTATGTTTTATTTAGGGTTCTATGTTATTGTGAATAACAAAATAAAATTTGATTTTGTTGATTAATCATTGTGAATGATTTTATTTTAATGATTTGGAATGTTTAAGGGGTTGGTGTCATGAATTTGATTCATGGGTTTTTATTGAAATTGTTTCAATTTAATTTAATTAAAAAAAAAAAATAAAATAAAAAAATAAAACTGTTACTGTTCGTATTCTGGGCATAATGCCCAGAATACTTTTTGGCCAACAAATTGCAATTGCAATTTGCAATTGCAGTTTGCAATTGCAATTTGCAATTGCACATGCTGCGTAAGCAGCATGCTGCTTACGCAGCATGGGCCGCGCACAGTATTGGATACTGTAGTGCGCGGCCCGTCGAGCCTGCTGTCCGACAGTTTTAACCCCTTTTTCGTTTTAAGTGTGGAAAATTGTTTTCTGCATATTTACGAATTTTTCCAAATTAATTAATTCTAAATACAATGTGATTGTATTTTACCACTTTGAACCCTAAATATTTTAGATATAAAATTATTGTTGATAATTTTATGCATGGTGTTATGGTATGGTTTTGGACCCCGTGGATGTTTTATTTTATTTATTATGGTTTTATATAAATACGACCTGCGAGTCGTTTGTATTTATGTAAATTTTAATTTTAATTTTACTAGATAAATTGTATAGGATGCAATTTATGATATGTAAAATTTATTTTACTAGAAAAATTGTATAGGTTGCAATTTTTTTTGTAAAATATAAATCCATGAGATGGTGCTTAGAAGCAAAGACGTGGAGGCGGATCCAAGAGGCGGTGCAATGACCATGTGATGGATGCTACCACCTAGGATATGACCTTGTTGATTTTCATATTGGCCTATGAAAATCAATGTAGATTTAAACCATACCATAACACGGTTCGAGTCATATGCATGTTTTATTTTATTTAGATGCCATGTGATGCCATGCTAGATATTCTATATGCATGCTAGACAATTGTATGCCATAAGATGCCATGCTAATTAATATTAACAAAATATGATTAATATTAATGCCATGAAATTGTATATGATACAATTAACTCACAGGATTTAATAAACCCTAAATAAACTTATGAAGTTTATATTTGCCACCCAATTACGTATAACACTAGTCAAGTACTATGTTCGCATCATGGTAGCCACGCCAAAGCGGGTACGCATGTTGTGACCTTAGCGAAGCGATAATATGAGAAATGGTGATTCTCATTGTGTTGTAATTGGTTTAACAAAGGGTTAATCAAAACGGTGTTTGAGCCCGAGGCAAAGATGAGATGAGTAACATACAATTAAATATGATATATGATATCATGCATCTCATAAATTAGAAGAGTTGCATAATGATGCAATTGGCAAAGAAGTGCACATCCAAAATATGTTTAAATGGTTTAAAGCATGATTTTGAGTCTTTGCCTACCGAAATTATATTTAATCATAGGGACATGCCAAAGCAGTGCTATGGTTAAGTATGGATTTTGGATCTTCACCCACTTAAATATTTTAAAGGGTTTTATAATTTAAGTGGGAGCATTTAAATAAAAAAATCTTTACACGCTTTATTATAGTTATGATTGCTATTACCATGATCTCGATTGTTATTGAACTTTGAGAATTGTTCTCAAATCAAAAGGAATCATATGTTCTCAATAATCCTTTTGCCCAATGAACCACTAGCAATTGTAACATGAGTATAAAAGATGCTTACTTGAAGCATCGAAGGGACTCTGTTAAATTTTGTTATCTTACACTTGCCACCAATTCTTCCGTACGTGGAAGTTTTACTTGAGATATATGATACATCACAAATGGAAATGTTCCATCAGTTAGTGAGCAAGAAAAGATAAGTGTTTGAGGCAACATTTTCTCATTGGCCTCCAAAAGGGCATTAAGATGTGATCTTGAATTCATTAATTGATAGTCATTGGTGATGAACTATCATTTGAATGACATGGAGAAAATTGTGAATTAGTTGCATAGGATGCAAAAGAATGTTAAGTTATCCATAAAGGATAAGCCCGCCTCGAATTGTGTGCTTATGGTTCAAAAGGAAAGGATAAAAGGAAGGTCGAAAAGCATAAAGACCGAAAGGTTCGGGTGAAACATGTTTTAAAGACCAAAGCTGTTGGCATAGAGAGATCTCCAAAAGAAGGATGTTGCCATTTCTAGAATGAATCGTTCATTAGAATGAAAATAGCAAACTTTGTTTGGAGAACTATGAGAAGATGAAAGGCAGTAAGACTGCTACCTTAAGTATTTATTAATTATTCTACTTTTGTTTCTATATCAAAGGTATTAGATACCGTGGTGGATTTCATATTAGTAGAATATGAAGAATCTCAACTTAAGTAGAAACCTTATGAAGGTGAAAGGTAGAATACGAATAGGCAAGAGTAGCAAAGGTTGTTACTTGGAAGTTATGAACTTCTGGTTAAAAGTTATGAACTTTTACATGAAAGTTATGAACTTCTAGGTAAAAGTTGTGAACTTTTACATAAAAGTTATGAACTTTGGTTAAAGGTTATGAACTTTTACATGTAAGTTATGAACTCTTGTTGCCTATTGGGCTCGTTGTTTTGAGTGAACAAATGTTGTTTATTTTATAATTGTGAATTATAAACTTTATAAAGACATGATTATGAAATACAGATTTACATAATTGTCTTTATATGTGGAGCCCATTCGTAACATAAATACTGTAAGGATCGAATCAAATAGTTTGATTCAACCTATTTTGGCAGTATCATCTTGGAGGCATAAGCAAGGTCGCATTACGAAACTCCATGAGAATGGACTTTTGGATTCATGAGATTATGAATCATCTTGAATCATGCGAATGTTGTTTATTATAAAAGATGACAAAAGTGGTTCTTTGCTAAAAGTAGTTAAAGAATAATCGATTTATTAAGCATTATACATGTGGATGTATATGAATTATAAATCAACTGCTAAAGAAGGTTTTAATACTTCATTACCTTTATGGAACTTTTCACTAGATAAGAGTATCAAATGAAACACGAGTTTGGAACTTTTGAAGTGTTCAAAAGCTTGTAAAAGGAGTATGAAGTATCTTGACATGATAGTAAAGTCACTTAGATATGATCCAAGTGGTGAACATTTGAGTCAAGATTTTGACAATCATCTTAGAGATTGTGGGACTGTCTCACAATTAACTCCTCCAATTACGCCACAAAGGAAGTTGTGTCGAAAAGGGAGTAGTCGAACTCTATACAGATATAGTTCAATCTATGATGAAGTCAAGTTGATCATCGTTTTCTCGAGAATATGCCATTAAAGCAGCTGTGTATATTGTTCCGTCTAAAACAATTCATGAATCAACATATGAGATATGGTTGGGTAAGAGACCCAAGTTGTTTCATTGAATAAGTTTAGGGCTGTAAAGCTTATTTCGAATAAGTTGGCACCTAAATTTAAATATCGTATTGTGGATTACTCAAAAGGAAAGTAGGAGTTGTTACTCCTGTGTTTCTTTGGGATACAAAGTAGTTGTAGCTAGAAATGGTTTCCCCTTGAAGAGGGAGTTAATTTCTAGTAGAGTTAGTGGGAGTAAGGTACACCTACAAAACTCGTAATTCACAAAAGTGACATTTAACGTTGAAGAGGAACGTGGAAATGGTTTCATGATCATTGTTGAAATTACACAAGTCCAATGAAAGTCTAGTGGAATACGACATGATTAGGAGAGATATGGATTTCTCAAAATCATGATGTAATTTTACTAGATGAAGTAAGTCTTCTTTTATGAAGAAGCAATGTTAGATTTTGAATCTAATATGTGACTTGATGCTACAAAGGTTGAAGATAAATCCATGTCTGACAATCAAAGTATAGACTTTGATAAGTCTTTTAGAAGATGCATATGCAATGGTTGCAAGTGAGTTTTCAAATTGAAAACCGATATGGATGGTGATCTTCAAACTTATAAAGCACGACTAGTGACTATAAGGATACGAACAAATTCATAGTAGGACTATGATGAAATCCTCTTTAGTCATTAATCATGATCAAGTCATATTGAGTTCTTGTTGCCATATCCCCATAATATGATTATAAAATATGGCAAATGGATATCAAAATCTATTTTTTACGTGAAAACATGATTGAGGATGTGTACGTGACACAACCCAAAGTTTTGAGCATCCAAAGAATTCAAATAGCGTATGCAAGTTTTCAAAGATTCTCATAAGGATCGAAACTTGCATCAAATAGTTGGAATCATGGTTTTGATAAAGAAATCAAATGGTTTGATTTTATCAAAAGGATGATGAATCTTGTGTTTCAAAAGGATCAGTGGGAGCATATCGGTATTCCTAATGCTATATGTGGATGACATATTGCTTGTTTAAAATAACATTCTTACCTTGCAAGAAGTAAAATCTTGGCTAAGAAAGTAATTTCAGTTAATGTTATAAGCATGACTGCCTGTATTCTTGAAATTGGAATCTATACAGATAGATCTAAAAGAATGTTTTGGCTTAAGTCAAAGCATTGAAAGCGTTCAATATAAAAGACTTAATAGAAGCTTGCTTATGTTAACTGTGTAAATAGTTGCACATATACAACTGATTGCAATTAGTTGCAATATATCAGTCGAGATCTAGTATTCTCTTTAAAAGAGAAGTTATGATTTTGAAAGGTTCAAAATAAAACGTTATAGCTAAATATCTATAATAGCAGCCAAAGTATACAGTTACATGTGATGTAAAGAAATTTTTGGATGAAGAAGTTCATCAAAATTTTATGTTTTTGTTCTAAGCATTGCTTATCCTGTGAGACTATTGTAGGGACAATAGTTCAATGCGTAAGAACCTTGTATGACACAAGCATATACTTAGGCGTTTTTCACTAATTTAGAGAGGCTGTCTCTAAAGAGAGAGTGAATATGTGTAAAGTAGCAACGGAAGCGAAAATTAATAATTCATTGACAAAGACTCCTGCACGAGTGAATACATGAAAGTCATGTAGGTCAATGGGTATAAGATACATGTATGATTGGCCATAGTGCAAGTGGGAGATTGTTGGAGATTGTGCCCTAAGGCCAATATTGGATTATGTAATTTGACTTCTAAGATTAATCTAGTGTGGATTAATATTATCATTTATGTTTGTATGTTAGCATTTATGATAAGTATCCATGAATAAATCGTGTTATTCTAAATATCCCTAGTCGATTGTTATTATGGGAATAATAACAAACTAAGACTAGTGTGAGTGATAATGGATATTCATAAGATGAATATAGTGTATACAGATACAGATTATACTCACGGGTAATATGTTAGAGAACATGTTACTGGAGACCCACTATGAGATCAAGTTCATGGTTATGTGTCACAACTGATCTTGATTATAGTAGTGTCATTAGCTGATTCCTTTGACCTGAGGTCACCATGGATTCTGGGATGAATTCATGTTGTGCTTTGATGCAGTCAAACGCTGCTTGTAACAGAGTAGTTATAAAGGCTGTGATTGGGTACGATATGACTCATGCCTTGGGATGTGAGTGACAGATATGGGATTTTGTCCCTCTCTAACAAGAGAGCGATATCACTGGGCCCCTCGATAAGTAAGACTGTTAAATGCATGGCCGTGCTCAAATAATTGATAAGAGTATCAATTGATTTGTCTGAACAGTTTACTTTGAGATCGAGAAAGCATATGATTAATTTATATAAGATTGACAAGTGTACCATGTCTTATAATTAATCATGATATCAAGAGACAAAAGGGAATATGACACATTCTATAAGTAGGTTTATTGGATTATACCAATCATATGAATTGGGTAGTCATAATGGCTTGCTAGAGTCCGCTTATGACTTATGAGGGCATTATGGTAATTTCCTCATTGCCAATTTATATGATCCTACGGGGTCACACACAAAGAGCAAAATGAGATTCACTTAATTCGGGGATAAATCATTATGAGATAATGATTTATTATTGATGAGAAATTAAATATATATAAAGATATATATTTACATGTATATGTATATACACATGAACATATTAATAAGATTAATATATTTATGGCATAAAATATGCTATATATATATATGTATATTATAATTATATTATATGGTGATATAATTAATTATAATATACATTTACGTATATGTGTATATATATATATATATATATGTATGTATGTATGTAAATATTAATAAGATTAATATAGCATAAAGTATGCTAATTATATTATATGGAGATATAATTAATTTTACATACATATGTGTATATGATGGAGAATTGACTAAGTTTAATATTAATTGAGAATTAATAAAACTTATGGGGGCTAATTTATAATTATAATTAAATATAGTATTTAATTACAATTATAAATTGATAATAAAATAATAAAAAACCCTAGAAAACAAGGTTTACATGTGGGTTGGACGAAAAAAACAAAAGGTGAGCAGCCCCCTCCCAATCTCCATCAAATGGCCGAAAAAATGCTTTTGGCAAAAGGTGAAAAATATCAATTTTTCACCTTCTCATTCGAAGAACTGTTCTACGATCCCGGCGCTAGCACGCGGTGAGTCAATTGCTCGGTGTGGATCAACTGTAGAGGGAATCTGCTTTGGTTCCTGTATCCAATCCTGCAAAAATTAAGAGGTAATTCTTTAACCCTCCTTCCAATTCAATGCAATGTACATGGGTCCTTGGTGGGGATTAATCCGCTTTTATTTCCGCTGCGCATTTTGTTTTGTGCGATTAATTCCCAACATATAGTTACTATAGTCACGTGACTGTAGTTAGAGTCGTGCGGCTCTAGTCTTTGACCCAACAGATTCCTAAATAGATCACAACTCTATCTTTGACTCAGATTTTACCTCCTTGACTTAGGTAAGTGGAGCGGGAAAAAAACTAGAAAAATATTCAAAAACAAAAGAAAAAGAGGGGGGATCAGTTTTGAGTGGCTGGAGAGATTTCTAGTGAGAGAAAATAGGGTTTTAGAGAGAGAAAGTAAGGGAAAATCACCTAAAATTAACAAAAGCCAATACAAAAAAGAGAAAAAAGGATCAAAACACTAGAAAAACACATTGAGGGTAAGTTTCTAGTCACTTTATCATTAGTTCAGATCGTTTTTGGGTTGTTCGGATCAATTCGGGATGTGTGTTCGAGGATTTTAGGACGTTTGGAGGTTTTAGGCAGATTCCGGCATCCAAATCCAATTCCAGTCGTCAAACACACTGGAACATAAAATAGGTAAACTCTGAGAGTTCTTAAAACTCTATTCATGTTGATTTGTGGTTGCGTTTTTGTGTTTAATCGATCATTTGGAAAACTATCTATGCAACTACAGTCGCACGACTCTAGTTACAGTCGCACGACTTTATTTGTCTGTAATACAGTTGCACGACTATGTACTATAGTTGCACGACTGTATTCTTCTGGGCAGAAGCTCGAAAAGCCCTAAAATGACCAAATACGGCCAGTTTTCCCATTTTAAATGATTTTTCATGATTCAATTCTGTCAATCACATCCGTACACTCTAAAATCATGGTTTTCGGATTTCCAATAATGTGGATGTGAGATTTATTTTTTTGTTTCTGTTCTCGGAATTTGTGGTTGTTAGATCCATAATCGAATCCTCAGTCCAGTGTTAACGGACCCTCGGATTTCCAGAGTCTCTAGAAATGATCAAAATCAATTGAAACAAGTGATTTTAGAAAACAAAGAAAACCATTGTCGGGCATTGTTCACTACAGTCTTGCGAGCATAATACTATAGTCATAAGACTTTAATTATAGTCTCATGACTATAGTTCTCAGAATACAGTCATGCTACTGTATATTACAGTCGCACGACTATAGTTTCTCAGAACACAGCCACACGACTG
Organism: Euphorbia tirucalli; assembly: GCA_039660915.1. Classification (NCBI taxonomy): domain Eukaryota; kingdom Viridiplantae; phylum Streptophyta; class Magnoliopsida; order Malpighiales; family Euphorbiaceae; genus Euphorbia; species Euphorbia tirucalli. The sequence goes on along the minus strand of CM077637.1, from coordinate 48,974,215 downwards.
TAGTTACAGAAAGGAGGCAGAATCTCAAGACGACTCACATGGACATCGTTGCGTGATACTGTCTTCAGAATCAAAATGTTTTTGGTGTGTTTACAGCTTTGGGCCCTAGATGGATGTTTGGAATTAGGAACCCTAACGAACGGAATCCTGAGTTCCGGGACACCCGACTCACCGAAAAGAAGTAATTTCTCAAGTAATTGAGCCAAACTATTTTCAAAAATGTTTTCAAGCATAAAAAACCTACAGGTCGTTTCTAAAATTATTTTCCAGGTCTGATCGAGTAAGTCGCCCGGACTTGTCGGTTATCCCCTAAATGCATGCTCCCATTTCCTAAGATTCCCCATTCTGTCCTATTGTGAGTCCTATGTATGCTTGTGATAATTGTGCCAACCATTTGTTTTGTAGTTTTTATTTTTCTTTATTTTTATTTTGGATGTACTTAATAGATTTTCGTGTATCCTAGGCGATTGTACCTTTTTTAGATATTCGTGTATTCTAGGCGATTGTATTGGTGAGGATGAGAGTTTTTCCCTTTTTGGGTTGTAATAAGCGGCCTCTATTTCCTTTTGGTTTGTTTTGGATGTATGGTTTATTTTTCTGCACTTCACTTTTATGTTATTTTTTTTATGTCATCTGAATGAGCATGGGCTAATAATAAAGGATAAAATGGGTAGAGAATAAGTGAATATAATGTGCTACTATAAACTTATAAATGAAAGCAAGCTTGAAGTTGAATATGTAAGTTGCCCGAACCCTGAATCTCTAGATTAGGTATGGCAATCTATGCTTGGTAGGGAGCTGTACCGAAATTTCCCGAATGAGCTGATCTGGGTGGTGACTCTGTCACTGATCCTGAAATTTAGGTTTCTAGATCTTTAAGTAATAAAATTGGATTTTCTAAAATGTAAAACCAGTTTTCCCAAAACTCACATTCAAAGAAAATATTTTCTACAAAAGGGATTTCCAAATAAATCAATGGTTTAAATAGAGTATCCAATGGACATATCCATATCCAGGTTGACAAGTGTCATGCATTTGGTAGTAAGACCATGGATAAGGAAAACGATATGACCATAAAGGGATCTGTAGTCTGTTCAAGTCATGGGAATGAATAGAACTAGAGACTATCATTAGCTTGGTTGTATGGCGGTGTCTTACCAGCCATTGGACATGGGATGTCAACCAAGTCAATGGGTATATGCAAAAGGGATATGGTATTGGATAGATCCACCAAACGAGAAATCCACATGGTAAAGTATCACAAGTGATTCTCGTGTAGTACTTGTATGGATCCTTTGACCTGACCATATGATGGTGCTGTATGTGAAGTGGCATACTTTGGTGTACGCCTAAAGGGCCTGTAATAGGGTGCCAAGAATAGGTACATTCAGGTATGTCAGTGAACATGGCAATGCTATGGATATGCAGAAGGGAATGTCACTCAGTAGTCCACTGAGAAGATATCACCAGCCTCTTGATGAATGCAACTGATAAGAGTGTGGCCATACCCAAACAAGTTGGAACTTGTTTGTGAGCATCAGTTCATTCAGGATCAAGTAAATGTCTGGACACAAAAAAGGGTGATCAATCCATGCCTCTATGTTGGACACCGATATCAATGACATGGGATGTACAAGTTTAAACTACAGGGTTATGATTTCAGTTGGACTACTATCTCCATCTTAATTGGGGGCTGCAGTGCCTTGCTAGAGCCCGCCTGTAGTCTGTGGGCCAAAGGTCCACTGCCAACATAAAGATGGACCTATAGGATCGTACACATTGAATGTCTGAACACAGACTAAAGGGATCAACTGTATACTTGGAGTATACGCACCGGAGAGAGAGGATTATATTAATTATATTATGCAGATCAATTGGATTGATCAAAATAATATGAGTAATATTTGTCTTGGCCTTCTCATAATTAATTGAATGAATTAATTTATCAGATTATTTCCTAGGTGGAAATATTTTACATGTATAGCTTTACATGTATTTAATTTTATAAAAGTCTAATATAATTCCTTGGTTAAATTAATTTGTCAAATTAATTTTAATTTAAATGTATGTGATATATTATACATCTTGGGTTTTAGACACTGGATGTGGTTCTCACATTTGTTGCAATGTGCAGGGATTAAGAAATAAGAGGTTGATAGGATCCGGAGAAGTAGATCTTCGAGTTGGGAATGACGCTAAGGTTGCTACTATCTAGATTGGAGATTTCTATTTGGAGATGCCCACTGGATTGATTTTAATTTTAAAGAACTATTATTTTGTGCCTGCCATTTGCAGGAATATTATTTTAGTGTCTGTCTTAGATATTGATGGTTTTAATTTTAACAGTGGATTTGGTAAAATTGAAATTTTCAAAGATGATTTTTGTATGGAAATGCTTTACGAAATGATGGTTTGCATATCCTTGACTTAAATCAATCCAACTCGGTCTATAACTTTAACACTAAGAGGATTAAACCCTCAGAGCTTAATCCTGCTTATATCTGGCACTGTCGTTTAGGCCACATAAATAAGAAGCGTATAGCTAGGCTCCACAAGGCTGGAGTGCTAAGATCATTTGACTTGGAGCCATATGATACATGCAAATCTTGTTTAAGGGGCACGATGACAAAGGCACCTTTCAACAAGCAAGCTGAAAGGGACATGGGCTTATTGGACCTGATACACTTAAACGTGTGTGGGCCTATGAGCGTAAGTGATAGAAATGGTTTTCACTACTTCATTACTTTCACAGACGACTTCAGAAGATTTGGAAATGTCTATCTGATGAAGAACAAGTTTAAAACCCTTGATAGGTTCAAGGAGTACAAGAACGAAGTGGAGAACCAACTAGGCAAGACTATCAAAGCACTTCGGTCTGATAGAGATGGCAAATATATATGAGCCTACAGTTTGAATAATTCTTAAGAGAGTGTGGGATCATCTCACAGCTGACTCCTTATGGAACACCGCAATGGAATGGAGTGTCAAAAAGGAGGAATAGAACTCTATTGGACATGGTCTACTTAATGATGAGTCAAACTACTCTCCCAACATCCTTTTAGGGATATGCCTTAGAGACGGCTACATTCACACTTAACCGTACATCGAGTAAGGCCGTGGAAAAGACGCCTTATGAAATATGGACAGACAGGCAGCCTAATGTCTCTTTTATGAGGATTTAGGGTTGTGATGCATATGTCAAGAAATTGACAAGTGGAAAACTAGACTCCAAAACTACCCATGTTCCGCCCATGCATTGGATTGCACTCGGCCATTTCACAAATACCATATCATTCAATAGAAGACCACAATGGTCCTAGATTTATTTTCGTGTGACGGTTCGCACGATGTCATTTCATAACACCATTTCCATCCATCATAGGCGTCACGATAACGCTAAAATCCTACTTGTGCATCATGGTTCACATCAGACCATTTCATAACATTGTGAAACCATTTAAGGTACTCTCCAAGTGCCGGACTAGTACACACACACAGGCATTTCATAACATCACCAAATCATAAAAGGGTGTTCCCCGAACGCCGAATCTCTGTCCGTATCCCCGTCACACGTGACTTTCTTTCAACATCATTTCATATCACATGCCTCAAAAGCATCAGAACTCTGTCCATGGGGTGGCCCCCATGCAACCATTTCATGTCATCTCATAGACCCACAAAGTGTCGAAACTCTATCCGTGTGTCAGCACACACTTGACCATTTCACAAAATTCACTAGGTGCCCCAAAATCACCGAACCCTTGTCCGTGTAATGGTCCACACGTGATCTTTCGCATAGCATTGGGTGTTCTTGGAATGTCCCAAAAGAGGAAAACGGTAATAAATAGAGCTTATTCATATCATCATGTCAGTCACGACATCATTTCATCCATTCATCATACATCATCTTTAATGTCTCACTTTTCATGTTATCATCCCATTCATTCATTGTCCCCGACATTTAGCACGCGATGTCAAGCAGAATAAACTGGAGCGACCTTGGACAAGATCTCAGGCTTCTGTTGGGGAACAAAGAGCAGTAGAAACAGAAAGTGAGTCTAATTCTGGGGAAGAATTTGAGATGGCCAATTCGACACCAAGTCTTGTTGATGCCTTGAAGGATTTCCTGAGATCACAGGATTTCCGTGACATGCTGAAGGAGGAAATGCAAGCTGTTGTGAGGGAAGCCGGGGAAACTGGCGCTAGTGGAGCCGAAAAGGAGAAAGAGGCTAAATCATCCCAGCAACGTGGTGATACATCGGCTAGTTTAGAGAAGCTATAAGAAATTGAGGCAGCTATGGAAAGAAAAATGAAGGCGAAGTATTTTGAGCTAGATGAAGTTGTGGCCCAGCTGAAGAAAGGGGCCAGTGTCAGTTCTGAATCCAAGAAGGCAGTTAATGTGGATGCCAGGATCAGTAAAGACATCGAGACTTTTCCCATTGGCTGTCAAGTGCCAAAGGTTCCTTCTTACAAGGGAATGGGTTCACCAGAGGCCCATGTGAGTATCTACGCCTAAGTCATGTTGACGGCGGGCACCACTAAGCAACAACTAATTAATCTCTTTCTGACTACACTTGAGGGAGGAGCATTGGGTTGGTATAATTCTTTGTCAGAGGAAGAGCAATCAGACTAGGAGGCTTTATAGATGGCCTTTATCAAATATTATAGCTTCAACACAAAGATTTAGGTGAAGCTGTATGATCTGGAACAAATCAAGCAAAAGCCCAATGAGCCTTTTGATGAGTATTATCAAAGATGGATGAATAAGATGATCTTGCTGAAAAACCACCCTGATGAAGGTGAATTGATCCAGAAGTTGATTGACGACAGCAAGGACATCTTTAAGAACAATATGAAGTTACATCCATTTAGTGAGCTTAGTGAAGTGTACAGCATGGCCATAAAAATTGAGCGAGATGAGGAAGAGAAAGCAGTAAGCCACAAGGGAGGCAGAAGTTCAGGGTATAGTTTCGGGCACATATCAACAGCTGTAGCCCGGTTTAGTGGTGGTTCTGGTTCAGGTTCTGGAGGCAAGCAGGGGCAGTCTTCGGAAGTAAAACAGGTCGAGGTTGCCACGGTAACCCAGCAGCCAAGCAATCAGAGCAGGAATCCAAGAGGATAGGGTATATCCCTTTAGACTCTCCCATTGGTCAAAATCTTTGCGAAGTGCAGAAATGGAGGATTGTTGCAGTCCTTGAAGCCATTTGAAGAGCCTACTAATGCGAATAAAGATAATTTCTGCACGTATCATGTAGTAACTGGCCACAGAACCAATAATTGCTACAAACTGAGGGATGCAATTCAAAAGTTAATTGATGAAGGGAAATTGCAGGAGCCTCTTCAGCCTAGCACGAAGACCAACCCGTTGCCGGCATTTGAGAAGCGGGTTAACATGGTACACTCAGGATTGCCAGCTAATTTCATTTTTGCTCAAGTCCTTCAGGCGAATCCTGCTATACAGTCTGTAGCAATTGGCAAAGCTGAAGTAGAGTCAGAATGTGTGGGGCAGACAGAATAGAAAGGAATCAAGTCGGTGAGCTTGAATGATCTCGACTCAGAGGATGAATACGAGGAGTTCGGTGGGGATGAGATAGTTAAGCCTCTAGTTATTGAGAAGCTAAAAATTCAAGAAGTTCAGAATGTAACCCGAAGTGGCAGGGTTTATCAACCAACGGCCCAACCGAAATATAAGGCCCCGGTGACTGGATCAGGTAGCACATCAACACAGGAGGGGGTTGAAGAAGAAGACCTAGTTATTTCTCAGTTGAAGAAAACCCCTGCCCAAGCTAGTTTGTTGCATCTACTTTTGACCTCCAAGGAGCATAGGGCGGCCTTAGTAAAGAAGTTGTCAGAAATTGAGGTTTCCCCCATTGCATCGTCAGAAGCTATGTGTTGTCTATTTGATAAGATCCATTCAGGGGCTCCTGACATTATTTTCTCTGAAAAAGATCTGCCTAGTGAAGGAAAGGCTCACCATAAGGCCCTTTACATTAGAGCCCATGTGATGGACAAAATAACGCCATGTGTGATGGTGGACGACGGATCGGCGCTGAACATATGTCCATCGAAAATGCTACCATGTTTGGGTCTGAATGAAGATGCTTTGAAGAAGTCCTCCACAGTGATCCGGGCATATGATGACTCCAAGAGAACTGTAACTGGGACCTTTGAAACTGAAGTGGAGGTCGGGCCAGTCAAGTTAATGGTCGTGTTCACTGTGACAGACATCCCGGTCACTTTCTCCCTACTGTTGGGAAGACCATGGTTCCACCCATTAGGAGGTGTCCTTTGTACTCTGCATTAAAAAATAAAGTTCCCAATAAATGGAGAGATTGTGACTGTTGAGGCGGATGCCCAGTCTATGATTGCTGCTGTAAATGAAGGGGTTGTACCATTTGGTGGGTTTCAAATCGCTATGGTCGGGGAAGAGGAACCACAGATGCTCCAATGGTCATTTATGAAAATTATATGCCAAAATTGCTGTCCAGATATTTGCACAAATAGAATTTTGTCCCGAGCATAGTTTTTGGAATCAACCTACAAGGGGTGCCTGAATTTAACATTGACTCGAGAAAGCCAAAGCAGTTCAGGCTAGGGTATACAAAGGAAACATCTGACCAGAAGAACCCGAGAAGGGGCAAGAACGGCAAGCTTATGATCAAACCATTCCTGAAGGCAGGAGAAGGGCTATACAATGGCCAGGCTGAACTAGTAAGGGTCGGGAACATTGAATACCCCGGCTTTGAAATATTTTCTGATGTCGTAGACTTTGAGAAAAGCCGGGAAGAACCAATAGCCCCCGTGGTGGTGGAAGAGGTAGCTGCTAAGTCTGTTGTTCTACAAAGTGAGCCGCCCGAAGTGATAGCAAAAGCAGTGGAAGTGGCCGAAGAGAAAAATGAAGAGAAAGTTTGCAATGAAGCTGTAGAAGTAATCTCAGGTGCGCATACTGCCGCTCTTAGCAAGGCATTCGGGAAGTCTAAAGAAGGGTTTGGTGAGGAGCTGATTGCTAAGGTAAACTTGGATTCTGTGGTTGCTGAGATAGCCAAGATCATGGAAAAGGCTAACGCACAGATGGCTGAAAGTGAGGAGACCATTGTTAATGCTAAGAAAGAAGTCAAAGCAGCTGCAGATTCGGATGATGCTCTGAAAGTGAAAGTGGAAGCCTAAGCAGTGCAAGGCCCTCCACCTGTGGAGGATGAAAATGATTTTATTGTATCTATTTCTTCCATTTTCAAGGTGAATGATGTACTCTATAACAAGTTTAATGCAATGAAATCTCAGTTTGCTTACTTGTGTGATGTTTATCCTGATAACTCCGTGCATGCATTTGAATCACCATTAAGCATATTTAGCATACATGACACTACATTGCATGAAATCAACATAAGTACTAATGAAAATCCCAAAATGGTATTCATTTCACATGAGCTAAAACCCAAGGAAGAGAGAGAATCAACAAGAATATTGCAAAAATATGTTAAAGCTTTCACTTGGTCATACGAGGACATGTCGGCTGTAGACAAAAAAATAGCAGTTCACAAGATTCCAACGGACCCTAAGTTCAGGCCAGTAAAGCAGAAACTGAGAAGATTGAGACTAGAGTGGGCTACGTTGGTGAAAGAAGAAATGGCTAAGTAGATAGAAGCCAAGTTCCTTGAAGTGGTGGAGTATATAGAATAGCTGGCCAATATTGTCCCAGTACCCAAGAAAGACGGCAGGGTCAGAGTATGTGTTGACTATAGGGATCTAAATAAGGCATGCCCGAAAGATATTTCCCACTACCTCATATTGATGTCCTGGTTGATAGTGTAGCTAAAGCGGCGATGTACGCCTTCATGGATGGGTTTTTAGGATACAACCAGATCCTGATGGATGTAATTGATAAAGTGAAGACATCATTCATTACAGAGTGGGGCACTTTCTGCTCCAGGGTATTGCCCTTCGGGTTGAAGAATGCCGGAGCAACTTACCAGAGGGCTGTCACTGTTGGGATTTGTCATGGGAAATCACCCAATTAAAGCGGAAGAACGCGATGATTTTCTCAAATCTGTGCCCAGGAGCAATTGAGATGGAAATTGTAAAAAAAAAATTTAATAACAAGAGATAAATCTCTTACCCAAATTATCTTTACAAGAGATGGATGCAGACTGCAGGAGTCAAGATAGAATCCCTCCTCGTTCACAGACACGAACGCCTAACGAACACCACCCGTGCTAGTGTCGGAAAAAAACAATAATAATAGAGAAGGAGGAGGGGGAGAATTCGGCTATGGTGGCTTTTAGTTGACTAGGCCGAAATACCTAGGGTTATTTTAACCCTAGGTGGCTGAAATTCTCAAGGAGAATTTCGGCCCAATTGGCTCCTCTTTGTGTGGGCTTACCTTCTTTCATTTTACGCCCAAATCTATTTTAATTGGTCTGGTTTAAATTAATTTCAAGCCCAACTTTAATTTACCCATGTATATAATATATTACACCATGTAACATATTATTTACATTTAATTAAAATTGGTTTGACTAATTAATTTAATCCATGAAATTAAAATTAGATCTTTACAAAATAAATTCATATGTAAGCCCATACATATGAATATTTCCACCCATAAAATAATCTCATAATTAATCCAATTAATTATGAGAAAGCCAATCAAATATTAACTTTATTATCATGATCAATCCAATTGATCTATATAATATAATTAATATAATCCTCTTTCTCCAGAGTGTATACTCCAAGTAGACGTGTGATTCCTTAAGTCAGTGTTCAGTCGCTCAATGTGTACAATCCCGTGGGCCCATCTTTATATTGGCAGTGGGCCTTTGACCCACAGACTGCAGTTGGGCTCTAGCAAGCCACTGTAGCCCCCAATTAAGATGGAGATGCCAGTCCAACTGTAATCATAACCCTGTAGTTTGAACTTATAAATCCCATGTCATTGATATCGGTGTCCAACATAGAGGCATGGATTGATCACCCTCTTTTGTGTCCGGACATTTACTTCATCCCGAATGTACTGAAGCTCACAAACAAGTTCCAACTTGTTTGGGTGTGGCCATACTCTTATCAGTCACATTCATCAAGTGGCCGGTGATATCTTCTCAGTGGACTACTGAGTGACAAATCCCTTCTACATATCCATCGCATTGCCATGCTAAGTGACATACCCGAAAGCACCTATACTTGGCACCCTATTATAGGCCCTTTAGGCGTACCCCTAAGTATGCGATATGGTCAGGTCAAAGGATCCATACAAGTACTACACGAGAATCACTTGTGATACTATACCATGTGGATTTCTCGTTTAGTGGATCTATCCAGTACCATGCCCTTTTTACATGTACCTATTAACTTGGTTGACATCCCATGTCCAATGATCGTTAAGACACCGCCATACAACCAGGTTAATGATATTCTCTAGTCCCATTCATTCCCATGGCTGGAATAGACTACGGATCTCTTTATGGTCATATAGTTTACCATATCCACGGTCTTACTGCCAAGTGCATGACACTTGTCATCATGGATATGGATATGTCCACTGCATACTTCATTTAAGATATTGCACAAGATATATATAATAAATGAATTAATGCCTTTATTAATAACACAAAATCGGTATAATACATAAATCCAATAAATGTATAATACAAATAAAAGGTCCAATGCCTCGGGACTAGGGCATATCCAACAATCTCCCACTTGCACTAGTTCCAACTAGGCATGGGCCTAATCCCTATAGATCTAGTATGACCCTCGTGCTTGGGCTGAACCAGCACCTTGGTCAAAGGATCTGTGACATTATCCTTGGTGTCCACTCTGCGTAATGCAATGTCACCTCTCTCCGTGATCTCTTATATGAGGTGAAACTTTCTGAGCACGTGCTTTATGTTCTTATGTGACCGGGGCTCCTTAGCTTGTGCAATAGCCCCATTGTTGTCATAGAAGATATCAACTGGGTCCCAGATAGTTGGTACTACTCCTAACTCAGTGATAAACTTCCTTATCCACACAGCTTCCTTAGCTGCATCACATGCCGCAATGTACTCAGCTTCTGTTGTAGAGTCCGTGATGGTTGGCTGCTTTGAGCTCCTCCAGCTCACAGCACCACCATTTAGCAAAAATGCATACCCAGACTACTATTGGTACTCATCCTGGTCGGTCTAGAAGCTCGCATCAGTGTACCCAGTAACTGATAGCACTTCCTAACCTCCAAACACCAAGAAGCTATCCTTAGTCCAGTTAAGGTACTTGAGGATCGCCTTGATAGCCTTCCAGTGATCCTCCTCGGGATCCTACTGGTATCGACTCATCATACTTAGTGCAAAGGTGACATCAGGTCTCGTACATAGCATGGAGTACATAATTGATCCTATAGCCGAAGCATATGGAACCAATTACATGTTCTCCCTGTCCTCCCTTGTTTTAGAACAGTTCTTCTTACTAAGTTTCAGCCCATAACCCATTGGCAAGAAACCTTTCTTAGCCTAGTCCATGCTGAACCTTTTCATAACTTTGTCTATGTATGAGGCCTGACTTAAGCCTACAAGCCGATTTGATCTATCCCTATAGATCCTGATCCCTAGGATCATCTCAACTTCGCCTAAGTCCTTCATTGCGAAGCACTTACATAGCCACTGCTTTACCCCTTGCAGTGTAGGTATGTCACTTCCAATGAGTAGGATATCGTCTACGTAAAGTACCAAGAATGTGACAATGCTCCCACTAGTCCTCTTATACACACAAGGCTCATCTTGATTCTGTATGAAGCCATATTCCTTTATAGCTTCATGGAATCTAAGATTCCAACTTTGGGATGCTTGCTTTAGTCCATAAATGGATCTTTGTGTTGGGATTTGTCACCGGAAATCACCCGATTAAAGCGGAAGAACGCGATGATTTTCTCAAATCCGTGCCCAGGAGCAATTGAGATGGAAATTGAAAAAACAAAAATTTAATCACAAGAGATAAATCTCTTACCCAGAATATCTCTTTAAGAGATGGATGCAGACTGTAGGAATCAATCTAGAATCTCTCCTTGTTCACGTACACAAACGCCTAACGAACATTACCCGTGCTTTCGCCGGAAAACATGAAACTTTGGAGAGGGAGGGAGGAGAATTTCGGCCACCTTGTCTTATATTCTTCCTAGGCTGAAAATCCTAGGGTTATTTTAACCCTAGGTGGCTGAAATTCTCAAGGAGAATTTCGGCCTAATTGGCTTCTCCATTTGTGTGGGCTTTCATCTTTTATTTCAGGCCCAAACCTATTTTAATTAGTCTGGTTTAAATTAAATTCAAGCCCAACTTTAATTTACCCATGTATTTAATATATTACACCAAGTAACATATTGTTTACATTCAAATTAAAGTTGGTTTGACTAATTAATTTAATCCATTAAATTAAAATTAGATCTTCACAAAATAAATTCATATGTAAACCTATACATATGAATATTTCCATCCAGGAAATAATCTCATAATTAATCCAATCAATTATGAGAAAGCCAACCAAATATTAATTTTATCATTATGATCAATCCAATTGATCTTCATCTCTCTCCAGAGTGTATACTCCAAGTATACAGTGATTCCTTAAGTCAGTGTTCAGTCGCTTAATGTGTACGATCCCGTAGGCCCAGCTTTATGTTGGTAGTGGGCTTGTGGCCCACAGACTGCAGTTAGGCTCTACAAGCCACTGCAGACCCCAATTAAGATGGAGATGGCAGTCCAACTGATATCATAACCCTGTAGTTTAAGCTTGTATATCCCATGTCATTGATATTGGTGTCCAACATAGAGGCATGGATTGATCACCCTCTTTTATGTCCGGACATTAACTTGATCCCGAATGTACTGAAGCTCATAAACAAGTTCCAACTTGTTTGGGTGTGGCCACACTCTTATCAGTCACATTCATCAAGAGGCCAGTGATATCTTTTCAGTGGACTACTGAGTGACAAATCCCTTCTGCATATCTATAGTATTGTCCTGCTAAGTGACATACCCGAAAGTACCGATACTTGGCACCCTATTACAGGCCCTTTAGGTGTACCCCTAAGTATGCAACCTCACATGCAATACCATCATATGGTCAGGTCAAAGGATCCATACAAGTACTACATGAGAATCACATGTGATACTATACCATGTGGATTTCTCGTTTAGTGGATCTATCAGGTACCATGCCCTTTTTGCATGTACCCATTAACTTGGTTGACATCCCATGTCTAATGACCGGTAAGACACTACCACATAACCAGGTTAATGATAGTCTCTAGTTCCATTCATTCCTATGACTAGAACATACTATAGATCTATTTACGGTCATATCGTTTACCCTATCCATGGTCTTACTGCCAAGTGCATGACACTTGTCATCATGGATATTGATATGTCCATTGGATACTTCATTTAATATACTGCACAAGATGAATATAATAAATGAACTAATGCCTTTATTAATAACACAAAATGAGTATGATACATGAATCCAATAAATGCATAATACAAATACAAGGTCCAATGCCTCAGGACTAGGGCATATCCAACAATCTCCCACTTGCACTAGTTCCAACTAGGCATGGGCCTAATCCCTATCAATCTAGTATGACCCTCATGCTTAGGCTGGGCCAGCACCTTGGTTAAAGGATCTGTGACATTATCCTCGGTGTCCACTCTATGTAATGCAATGTCACCTCTCTCTGTGATCTCTCATATGAGGTGAAACTTTCTAAGCACATGTTTTATGTTCTTATGTGACCGGGGCTCCTTAGCTTGTGTAATTGCCCCCTTGTTGTCACAGAAGTTATCAACTGGGTCCTGGATAGTTGGTACTACTCCTAACTCAGTGATAAACTTCTTCATCCACACAGCTTCCTTAGCTGCATCACACGCCGCGATGTGCTCAGCTTCTGTTGTCGAGTCCGCGATGGTTGGCTACTTTGAGCTCCTCCAGTTTACAGCACCACCATCATTTAGCAAAAGTACATACCCAGACTACGACTAGTACTCATCCTGGTCGGTCTGGAAGCTTGCATCAGTGTACCCAGTAACCGATAGCACTTCCTGACCTCCATACACTAAGAAGCTATCCTTAGTCCGGTTAAGGTACTTAAGGATTGCCTTGACAGCCTTCCAGTGATCCTCCCAGGGATCCTTCTAGTACCGGCTCGTCATACTTAGTGCAAAGGCAACATCAGGTCTTGTACATAGCATGGAGTACATAATTGATCCTATAGCCGAAGCATATGGAATCAACTTCATGTTCTCCCTATCCTCCCTTGTCTTAGGACAGTTCTTCTTACTAAGTTTCAGCCCATGACCCATTGGCAAGAAACCTTTCTTAGCCCGGTCCATGCTGAACCTTTTCAGAACTTTGTCTATGTATGAGGCCTGACTTAGGCCCAGAAGCCGATTTGATCTATCCTTATAGATCCTGATCCCTAGGATCATCTCAGCTTCGCCTAAGTCCTTCATTGCGAAGCACTTACTCAGCCACTGCTTTACCCCTTGCAGTGTAGGTATGTCGCTTCCAATCATCTACGTAAAGTACCAAGAATGTGACAATGCTCCCACTAGTCCTCTTATACACACAAGACTCATCTTGATTCTGTATGAAGCCATATTCCTTTATAGCTTCATTGAATCTAAGATTCCAACTTCGGGATGCTTGCTTCAGTCCATAAATGGACCTTTGAAGCTTGCATACCCTTCCCGGATACTTTGGATCGATAAAACCCTCAGGTTGTGTCATGTACACATCCTCGAGTAGCTTTCCATTAAGGAAAGTGGTTTTGACATCCATTTGCTAGACCTCATAGTCGTACCATGCGACTATGGCCAGCAAGATCCTGATGGATTTGAGCATGGCTACTGGTGAGGAAGTCTCATCATAGTTTATTCCATGGACTTGTCTGAAACCTTTTGCAACCAGACACCCCTTGAAGGTATTGTCAGCTTTTAGCTTGTAGCACCACTTGCAACCTATTACCTTAGCACCCGGAGGTGGATCAACCAAGTTCCAAACTTGGTTATCGTACATAGATTACATCTCTGCCTCCATGGCTTTACACCAATTTGCAGACTGTGGGCTTGCCATAGCCTCCTGGTAGGTTTTGGGTTCTTCCTCATCCCAGATGAGAAGAGTTTGATCATCGGTGATGAGGAAACCATACCTCTCCGGTTCCCGACGATCCCTACCAGACCTTCTAGGTCCTTGAATGGCCTAGGTCGGTGCTTCCTCCTGTGGAAGCTCCACCTGGGCCTCCGAGTTATCCTCTTCAGGAGCTTGTGGACCTTGAACTTCCCTGAGTTCAACATTGCTCCCACTATCTTTCTTGGAAAGGAACTCCTTTTCTAGAAAGACCCCCTTCCTTGCCACGAACACCTTGTTCTCAGCGAGGTTATAGAAGTAATACCCTTTGGTTTCCCTAGGGTAGCCCACAAACCGGCATTTACAGGTTTTAGGCTCTAGCTTGCCACTAGTCACTCTCTTGACATGTGCTTCGCATCCCCAAATACTTAGAAAAGACACATTGGGCTCCCTACCCATCCATATCTAATATGGGGTCTTTTGTTGGAGATTGTGCCCTAAGGCCAATATTGGATTATGTAATTTGACTTCTAAGATTAATCTAGTGTAGATTAATATTATCATTTATGTTTGTATGTTAGCATTTATGATAAGTATCCATGAATAAATCGTGTTATTCTAAATATCCCTAGTCGATTGTTATTATGGGAATAATAACAAACTAAGACTAGTGTGAGTGATAATGGATATTCATAAGATGAATATAGTGTATACAGATACAGATTATACTCACGGGTAATATGTTAGAGAACATGTTACTGGAGACCCACTATAAGATCAAGTTCATGGTCACGTGTCACAACTGATCTTGATTATAGTAGTGTCATCAGCTGATTCCTTTGACCTGAGGTCACCATGGATTCCGGGATGAACTCATGTTGTGCTTTGACGCAGTCAAACGCTGCTTGTAACAGAGTAGTTATAAAGGCTGTGGTTGGGTGCAATGTGACTCATGCTTAGGGATGTGAGTGACAGATATGGGATTTTGTCCCTCTCTAACAAGAGAGCGATATCACTGGGCCCCTCGATAAGTAAGACTGTTAAATGCATGGCCGTGCTCAAATAATTGATAAGAGTATCAATTGATTTGTCTGAACAGTTTACTTTGAGATCGAGAAAGCATATGATTAATTATATAAGATTGACAAGTGTACCATGTCTTATAATTAATCTTGATATCAAAGAGACAAAAGGGAATATGACATTCTATAAATAGGTATTGGATCATTCCAATCATATTAATTGGGTAGTCGTAATGGCTTGCTAGAGTCCGCTTGTGACCTATAAGGATATTATGGTAATTTCCTTATTGCCAATTAATATGATCCTATGGGGTCACACACAAGAGCAAAATGAAGTTCATCTTATCGGGTATAAATTATTATTGGATAATAATTTATGAATGAGAAAGAGAATAAATATATATATAGTGATATGTATTTATGTATGTATATATAAATATTAATGTGATTAATATTGCATAAAGTATGCTACATATTATAATTAAATTATATGGAGATATAATTAATTATAATATTATATATACATATATGTATTATGGAGAATTGATTTGATTTAATGTTAATTGAGAATTAATATTAAATTGTGTGGGTTAATATATAATTATAACTAATAGGTGTATTAGGTTATAATTATAATTAACAATTTAGGTTAATTATTTAAGGAAACAATTGACCTAAACCTAACCTAACTCTACACTCATAATACACTAAGGATTCGGCCACCAAACCAACACAAAGGGGCAGCCGAAATCCTCCTCAAAATACATAGAAAATTTTGATTTTCTGTCTCTCTCTCTCGTTCGAAGAATCGTTCTTCAATCCCGGCGCTAGCACGCGGTGAATCAATTGCTCCGTGTGGATCAACCGTAGAGGGAAGCTAATTTGGTTCCTTTGATTCAAATCCTATAAGAACTAAGAGGTAATTCTTTAACCCTTCCTTCCAATTCAATGCAATATACATGGATCCTTGGCGGGGATTAATCCGTTTTCTTTCTGCTGCGTATTTGTCTTGTGTGATTAATCCCCAACATCTTTTCCACTGCCTTAGTCGGAGTATTATTTAAGATGAGAGCTGCTGTCTCGAGGGTGTGTCCCCAGAAACTAATTGGGAGAGAGGCTTGACTCATCATTGAGCGGACCATGTCCAATAAGGTCCTATTCCTCCGTTCGGACACCCCATTCCATTGTGGTGTTCCGGGAGGAGTGAGCTGTGGAACTATTCCATGCTCTCTCAAGTATGAGTCAAACTCTAGGCTCATATACTCACCTCCTCGGTCTGACCGAAGGGTTTTGATATTCCTACCTAGCTGGTTCTGTACTTCATTCCTAAATTCCTTGAACCTATCAAGGGTCTCAGATTTATGTTTCATCAAATAGACATAGCCATATCTGCTAAAATCATCCGTGAACGTGACAAAATACAGATGTCCACCTCTGGTTGCTGCGCTCATGGATCCACATACATCTGAATGTATTAGGTCCAATAAACCAGTGGCCCTTTCAGCCTTCTTGCTAAAAGGCACCTTATTCATTTTGCCTCGTAAACATGACTCGCATATATCAATTGACTCCAAGTCAAAAGACCCTAAGACTCTAGCTTTGTGAAGCCTAGCTATGTGCTTCTCATTTATGTGGCCAAGACGACAATGCCATAGGTAGACAGGATTAAGCTCGTTGGGCTTAACCCTTTTAGTGTTTATGTTCTAGACATGATTGGTTTCATTTAAGTCCAAGATATATAGGCCATTATTTAACAGAGCATCTCCATAAAATAATTCCTCTCTAGATAAAGAAATTCTACCATTTGAAATAGTAAAATAAAATCCAGAAATATCCAACATCGAGACTGAAATAATATTCCTGCACATAGCAGGTACAAAATAACATTGTTCTAAAATTAAAACCAATCCATTAGGCATCATGAGGTGATATTCGCCGATCTCTATGGCAGCAACCCTTGCTCCATTTCCGACCTGCAAGTCCACCTCTCCCGACCCCAATGACCTTCTATTCTTAAGTCCCTGCACATTGCAACAAATGTGAGAACCACATCCAGTATCCAATACCCAAGATGTTGAAACAGTAAGGTTAATGTCTATAACATAAATACTTGACGAGGATGCACCCTGGGCCCTCCTCTGCTCTCCCATCAGCTTGGGACACGATCTCTTCCAGTGGCCTGCCTGTCTGCACCTGAAACAGACATCCTCAGGACCTACCTTCTGCTGGGCCTTGGCCTTCTTAGCCTTGGCCTTCTTGACCTTGGCCTTGGCCTTTTCCTTAGCCTTGCCCTTGGCAAGAGGAGGGTTCCCTTTGTTGACCAGCAGCATCGACGAACTCTTCTTAATTGACTGTTCAGTAAGCTTGAGCATCCCATGCAGCTCACTAACAGTACGGTTCATCCCTTGCATGTTATAGTTCAGGATGAACTGATCATAAGAATCCGGCAAGGATGCAAGGATTGTGTCCACTGCCAACTCCTGAGAGATGGGCGATCCAAGACGGGCTAAAGTGTCCAAATAGCCCTTCATCTTGAGCACAAATGCGCTTATAGATGTCCCAGCCCCCATCTTACAGGAGTGGAATGCCTTATTGGTCAGGTACCTTTCCTGACAAGCTTGCTCCTGAAACATCTTGTTAAGAGTTGTTATCATAACAAAGGCTTGATGGTCCATAAACTGTTTTTGCAGTTCAAGGACCATGCAGGCTAACATAAGGCATGTCACATCCCTATTATCCTTGACATGCACCTCGTATTCCTCCAGTTGGGCAGCTGGTGGATTACGTCCTTGAAGCACAGCCAGCACAGGCCTTTCTAGTACGTACTCTTTAGACTCTTGTCTTAGAACTATCCTTAAGTTCCTAAACCAGTCCAAAAAGTTGGGACCGGAAAGCTTGTCCCTCTCTAGTATAGATCGCAGTGATAATGAGTTGTTGTTTGCCATCTAAGAGTTTCTACACAGAAAAACATTTTAGGGTGTTAATAAAGGACTTTACTTTGTTATCCCCATATATAATTAATAATGAATCAAGTTATTAATTAAACCGAGTTGTTGGGCTCATGGGCCGAGATCCATATTTCATTAAGATATAGCCAGACGAGGGCTTGGTACAACTATACCCTAATTATTTAAGTAGGAACGCTGTCCAATCCCAACCTAGGGACTCTTGATTTGATGAGCTTGTTGGCACTTACCCATCTGTGCTTAGGGCCAAGAGAATCCTACTACCCATGCTAAGTCAAAACCTCCATTCAAGTGTTAGAGTATCCCATACCCTAACCCAATACAAAATGACGATACTCCAGTGCATCCTGCGAGGGCAAGGTCTACAACTGGCCTATCCCCACTTCGAGCCGGTTTTGAATGAGGAAAGCACTTTTAAGCGACTTAGTAATTTCCATTTGGTTGTTAGATTCATTTAATAACGGCTTGCATACATAAGGCGGGTGAAAGTGCTGTTGGATCATACATTCACACATGCAAATAAATATAAAGGATAATTAAATAAATAAGTAAAATGGATTGCTATGGGCCTATATTACATCCTAATATTTTTCTAGTAAACCTATACTAGAATCCAATATCAGGTGGGCCTCCATCTCCTTCCTTCTGGGCTTGCACCTCCACTTTGGCTCACCACTCCATGGGCTTCTTCTTTTACAAAATTTATAATAAGTAAATAAAATAAAATTACATTAAAAAAAGAAAATGACACCCAAGCCGTATTTACCCAAAAAAAAAATACAACCCATCTTGAATAAAGGCCCAATAGCATCCAATCATACAAATATTTAATCACCCATATGCATCCCATACATATAATTTATAAGCATGTTATAATGCATGATTTAAGCCCATTTCAATAATGTCCAAGCCATTATTTTGAAATCTCCAATTTTGGCCCACCATGCTTCTAACCCTTAACGGGCTATGGGCCTCCAGCCCAGGCAGTCCAACTGCTCCCACTAGAATTTGGAAACCATGAGTCCATTTTATCCGTCCAAGTAATTGTGCCAAAATTACCCGAACCAATTTCAATTAACCATATTAATTTCCAAAATTAATATCGCATGAATAAAATTAAATTTCATTCAAGAAACCATGGGCATTTAAATTGCAAAAATTTAAACACACGAATTTTAAAACCAATTAAAATTTTAAAACTGGGCCCCGGGCCCGAAACCCGTCAAATCCAAAAACACTGGGCCTGGCCCGCTACGGCTAAGGGCAGCAGTAGCGTTGCCGCACAGTGGCTGCCCAGCAGCAGGCAGCAGTCGCTGCCGCTGTTCCCGCCACGTGCAGCAGCCGCCAGCGGCGATTCTGCCTCCGGCAGCCCTGCACGCTGGGAACAGCCTAATTTTTTTTTAAACCAGAAAATAAAAAAAAAACATGCATCCACATCAAGAAATTCACCAAGAATCTCAAACATACAATAAAATTAAATAAACATAAACCTATATGCAAATTCAATTTCAATTGTATAAAATCAAAGGGGAAAAATCATAAACCCCAATCCAAGAACCCCAATAAAATTCTCCAATTTTAAAACCAAGGGATTCAACCAATTTTAACAATTTCTACGGATCAAAAGCCCGCTCTGATACCACTGTTGAGATTTGTCACCGGAAATCACCCAATTAAAGCGGAAGAACGCGATGATTTCCTTAAATCCGTGCCCAGGAGCAATTGAGATGGAAATTGTAAAAACAAAAATTTAATAACAAGAGATAAATCTCTTACCTGGATTATCTCTACAAGAGATGGATGCAGACTGCAGGAGTCAAGATAGAATCCCTCCTCGTTCATGTACACGAACACCACTCGTGCTAGCGTCGGAAAAAAAACACGAACAATGGAGAAGGAGGAGGGGGAGAATTCGGCTATGGTGGCTTTTAGTTGACTAGGCCGAAAGACCTAGGGTTATTTTAAGAATTTCGGTCCAATTGGCTCCTCTTTGTGTGGGCTTACCTTCTTTCATTTTAGGCCCAAATCTATTTTAATTGGTCTGATTTAAATTAATTTCAAGCCCAACTTTAATTTACCCATGTATATAATATATTACACCATGTAACATATTATTTACAGTTAATTAAAATTGGTTTGACTAATTAATTTAATCCATGAAATTAAAATTAGATCTTCACAAAATAAATTCATATGTAAACCCATACATATGAATATTTCCACCCAGGAAATAATCTCATAATTAATCCAATTAATTATGAGAAAGCGAATCAAATATTAACTTTATTATTATGATAAATCCAATTGATCTATATAATATAATTAATATAATCCTCTCTCTCCAGAGTGTATACTCTAAGTATACGTGTGATTCCTTAAGTCAGTGTTCAATCGCTCAATATGTACGATCCCGTGGGCCCATCTTTATGTTGGCAATGGGCCTTTGGCCCACAGACTGCAATTGGGCTCTAGCAAGCCACTGCAACCCCCAATTAAGATGGAGATTGCAGTCCAACTATAATCATAACCCTGTAGTTTGAACTTGTATATCCCATGTCATTGATATCGGTGTCCAACACAGAGGCATGGATTGATCACCCTCTTTTGTGTCCGGACATTTACTTGTGTTGGATATGCCCTAGTCCCGAGGCATTGGTCCTTGTATTTGTATCATACATTTATTGGAGTCATGTATCATACCAGTCCAACTGTAATCATAACCCTGTAGTTTGAACTTGTATATCCCATGTCATTGATATTGGTGTCCAACACAGAGGCATGGATTGATCACCCTCTTTTGTGTCCGGACATTTACTTGTGTTGGATATGCCCTAGTCCCGAGGCATTGGTCCTTGTATTTGTATCATACATTTATTGGATTCATGTATCATACTTATTTGTGTAATTAATAAAGGCATTAATTCATTTTCTATATCTATCTTGTGCAATATATTAAATGAAGTATCCAATGGACATATCCATATCCATGATGACCAATGTCATGCACTTGGCAGTAAGACCATGGATAGGGTAAACGATATAACCATAAATAGATCCGTAGTCTGTTCCAGTCATGGGAATGAATGGAACAAGAGACTATCATTAACCTGGTTATATGGCGGTGTCTTACTGGTCATTGGACATGGAATGTCAACCAAGTTAATGGGTACATGCATAAGGGGCATGGTATTGCATAGATCCACTTAACGAGAAATCCACATGGTATAGTATTACAAGTGATTCTCGTGTAGTACTTGTATGGATCCTTTGACCTGACCATATGATGGTGTTACATGTGAGGTCACATACTTAGGGGTATGCCTAAAGGGCCTGTAATAGGGTGCCAAGTATGGGTACTCTCGGGTATGTCACTTAGCATGGTGATGCTATGGATATGTAGAAGGGATTTGTCACTCAGTAGTCCACTGGGAAGATATCATCGGCCTCTTAATGAATGCGACTGATAAGAGTGTGGCCACACCCAAACAAGTGGGAACTTGTTTGTGAGCTTCAGTGCATTCAGGATCAAGTTAATATCCGGACACAAAAGAGGGTGATCAATCCATGCCTCTGTGTTGGACACCGATATCAATGACATGGGATGCACAAGTTTAAACTACAGGGTTATGATAATAGTTAGACTACCATCTCCATCTTAATTGGGGGCTGCAGTGGCTTGCTAGAGCCCAACTGCAGTCTGTGGGCCAAAGGCCCACTGCCAACATAAAGATAGGCCCACGGGATCGTACACATTGAGCGACTGAACACCGACTTAAGGAATCACATATATACTTGGAGTATACACTCTGGAGAAAGAGGTATATATATATTAATTACATTATAAAGATCAATTGGATTGATCCTAATAGTAAAATTAATATATTTAATTGGCTCTTCATAATTAATTGAATTAATTATGAGATTATTTCCTAGGTGGAAATATTCATATGTATAGGTTTACATATGATTTTATTTTGTGAAGATCTAATTTTAATTTGATGGATTAAATTAATTGGTCAAACTAATTTTAATTTAAATGTAAATAATATATTACTTGGTGTAATATATTAAATACATGGGTATATTAAAATTGGGCTTGAAATTAATTTAAACCAGATTAATTAAAATAAGATTGGGCCTGAATTAAAAGTAGGAAGCCCACACAAAATGAAGGAGCCAAGCTGGGCCTTAATCCCCTTAGGGAATTCGGCCAACCCAGGGTTTTTAACTCTAGGTGAATTCGGCCAAAGGCAGTGGAACACACCATAGCCGAATTGCTCTAGCCTCTCCTCTCCATAGTTCGTGTTTTTCCAACGCTAGCATGGGTCGTGTTTGTTAGGCGTTTGTGTACGTGAACGAGGAGGGATTCTACATTGATTCCTGCAGTCTGCATCTGTCTCTGAAAGAGATATTCCGGGTTAGAGAATTATTTCTTTCTATTAAAATTTTGTTTTCACAATTTCCATTTCAATTGCTCCTGGGCACGGGTTTGAGGAAATCATCGCGTTCTTCTGTTTTTATCGGGTGATTTCCGGTGAAAAATCCCAACAGTGGTATCAGAGCGGGCTTTTGATCCGTGGAAATTGTTAAAATTGGTTGAATCCCATGTTTTAAAATTGGAGTTTTTTCATTGGGTTCTTGGTTTGGGTTTAAGATTTTTTTCCCATTTGATTTTCATACAATTCAAATTGAATATGCATGATGGTTTGTGTTTGTTTAATTTAATTGTATGTTTTTGGAATTCTTGGTGGATTTTGTGTTCATGGATGCTTTTTTTAGATATATATATTTTCTGTTTAAAAAAAAATCTGGCTGTTCCCGGGTGCGAGGCTGCCAGCGGCGCGCAGGCGGCGGGAGCAGCGGCAGCAGCCGCTGCCCGTGGCGGTGGGCGCCATAGGCGGTGGCCGCTGGTTCCAGCAACAGGCTGCTGCTAGGGCAACTTGGTTGTCTAGCCGCAGTGGGCCGGGCCCAGTGTTTTTGGATTTGGCGGGTTTTTGGGCCCGGGGCCCAGTTTTGATATTTTAATGGGTTTTAAAATTCGTGTGTTTAAATTTATGTAATTTAGATGCATGTGGTTTCTTGAATGAAATTTTATTTTATTCATGTGATATTAATTTTGGAAATTAATATGGTTTATTGAAATTGGTTTGGGTAATTTTGGCACAATTACTTGGACGGCTGAATTGGACCCATGGTTTCCCAATTCCAGTGGGAGCAGTTGGACTGCCTGGGCTGGAGGCCCAAAGCCCGTTAAGGGTTAGAACCATGGTGGGCCAAAATTGGTGATTTCTATTTAATGGCTTGGACATAATTGAAATGGGCTTAAATCATGCATTACAACATGCTTATGAATTATATGTATTGGATGCATATGGGTGATTAAATATTTTGTATGGTTGGATGCTATTGGGCCTTATTCAAGATGGGTTGTATATCCTTTATTGGGTAGATATGGCCTGCGTGTCATTTTCTTTTTTAATGTAATTTTATTTTATTCAATTATTATAAAATTTGTAAAAGAAGAAGCCCATGGAGTGGTGAGCCCAAGTGGAGGTGCAAGCCCAGAAGGAAGAAGATGGAGGCCCACTTGATATTTCTAGTATAGGTTTACTATAATAATATTAGGATGTAATAAAGGCCCATAGCAGTCCATTTTACTTATTTATTTAATTATGCTTTATATTTATATGCATGTATGAATATATGATCCAACCACATTTCACCCGCCTTATGTATGCAAGCCGTTGTTAATTGAATCTAATAACCAAATGAAATTACTAAGTCGCTTAAAAGTGCTTCCCTCATTCAAAACCGGCTCGAAGTGGGAATAGGCCAGTTGTAGACCATGCCCTCGTAGGATACACTAGAGTATTGTCACTTTGTATTGGGTTAGGGTATGGGATACTCTAACACTTGAATGGAGGTTTTGACTTAGCATGGGTAGTAGGATTCTCCTGGCCCTAAGCACATATGGGTAAGTGCCAACAAGCCCATCAGAGTTCGACATCGAGTACATCACAAAGAAAACCATCAAAGGGCGAGCCGTAGCAAAATATCTAGCAAATCAGCCGCTGGAATCAGATTATACAGAGAATTTGGAGTTCCCAGATGAACAGTTAGCCATGGTGGAAGTAAAAAGATGGGTTATGTGCTTTGATGGTGCCGTGAACAGAAAGGGTCCTGGAATCGGGGTAATCATAGCGACACCAGACGGTGAAATTATTCCTTTGTCGAAGAGATTGAATTTTCCCACAACCAATAATGGAGCAGAATATAAAGCATGCTTATTTGGGATGGAGGCTCTGTTAACTTTACGGGAAAACGATGTCTTGGTTATTGGAGATTCACTTTTAATGATTAGACAAGCTCAAGGCGAATGGGAGTTGAAAAAAGAAGCCTTACAGCCCTACTTGGAGTTGCTACAGTACAGAAAAGAGTTATTCGACCAATGTGAATTCAGACATGTCCCTAGGGATGAGAACAAGATGGCTGATGCATTAGCAACACTGTCTTCTATGTGGGATAATCCAGAAGAAACTCAAGTACAACCAATGGTTATAGCCACTTCCAGACAACCCTGCTTTGAAGTGCATGCAGTAATGGAGTTGACTTCTGAAGAAAAGTTGTGGTTCTTCGATATTCACCAGTATGTGAAGGAAGAAAAATATCTAGAAGGAGACAGTACTGCTGATAAGATGTCATTAAGAAAGCTAGCCAATTAGTTTAGAATCTTTGAAGATAGGCTATACAAGAGAATGGAAAATGGTGTTCTTTTGAGATGCCTGACAGAACAGGAGGCAGAAACGGTGATGCAGTAAGTACATGCAGGATCCTGCGGGCCATATATGAATGGACAAGCTATGACCAGGAAGATAATAAGACAGGGGTACTTCTGGATGACTATACATGCTGATTGTATAAGACAAGTCAAGAGATGTCACGAGTGCAAAATCTACACTGACATCAGTCATTTACCACCACTTGAGCTACAGATTCTGGCTTCCCCTTGGCCCTTTTCAGCGTGGGGAATAGATATGATTGGTGAAATTCATCCTGTAGCATCTAATGGGCATCGATTCATAGTCGTGGCTATTGACTACTTTTCAAAATGGGTGGAAGCAGGATCCTTCGCTAGTGTAACAGCTAAGCAAATGATCAAGTTCATTCAGAAGAACATCTTTGCTCGATATGGGATTCCCCACCATGTAGTGACTGACAATGGAGTGCAATTCCAAGGGGCAATAGCTGAGTTGCTTGCAGAACATGGCATTGAACACCATAAGTCTTCTCTATACAGACCCCAAGCTAACGGTACAGTAGAACCAGCTAATAAGGTGATAAAGAAGATCCTATCAAAAATGGTAACCACTTACAGAGATTGGACTAACAAACTGCCATATGCACTTTGGGTAATAGAACCAATGTTAGAACACTAACAGGGGAGACTCCATATGCCTTAGTGTATGGTATGGAAGCAGTGTTACCAGTGAAAATAGAGCTCAAGTCACTTAGAGTTGCCTTGGAAGCTCAGCTACCAGAAGCTGAATGGGTTCAAGCTAGATACGAGCAGTTGGCGGTGCTAGATGAAAAGTGACTCAAAGCACTGGATCATTTACACATTTATCAACACAATATGGCTAGGGCTTATAATCAGAACGTGAAGTATCCTAAGCAGCAGTTGAAAGCAGGAGACTTGGTTCTAAAATAATTAAGGCCTTCAAACATCGATGTTCGGGGGAAATTCAGGCCTAACTGGGAAGGGCCTTATGTTGTGAAGAAAGTGCTATCAAAAGGTGGTGTCAGCATCATGGACATGGATGGAAATGAGTTCACAAATCCTATCAACCGAGATCTCTTAAAGCTTTATAATGTTTAAAAAAAAAAGGAAGTCTGCTAGGCTGAAAACTTGGAAAGAGCGGTCTAGGCAAAAGTTAAGACACGAGAGAACATGCTCAGTCAGAAAATCTGAAAAGGACGACCGGTGACGGATTCTGGCTATATGTGGAGTGTATACCATTTTAGGAACCAATCTTTTCAAATGTACTCATTTTGATTTTATTAATAAAGTGAAATGTTTGTTTAAATATATTTGTGTGGTTATGTCAAATGCATAAACAAAGTTATCTTGCTTAAACATCCATTTAAGGAAAGCGCTTTGCATTTAACTAGTTGAACATATCACATTATTGAACAATGAAAACGTATTAAAAACGTACAATCTGAAATCTTTTATCATCCTCCCAATTTAATTCATCTTTCCGAAGAGCGACAGTGATTGTCCAAGAACTTGCTGTTTCAATTGGTCTTTGTACAAAAAAAAAGAAGCTCGCTAGGGTGAAAACCGAAAAGGAGCCTCAGGTAAAAGTTAGAGTAGCTCACTGGGCTGAAAACCCACATACGGCAACCCAGGCAAAATTTAGAGCACTTTCAAAAATTACAGGGGCGATGGGTAGGACTTCTCCACTGTTTCCCCACAGGAATCCTTACAGCATTTCCCCCAGTAGGATCCTCCACGTTACTCCCCCAGTAGAACATTTACAAGGGACACTATGATCTTTTCCCAAGCAGTCATCTTATTTCCCCAGCAGTCCTCATATATATCTTCAACAAGGAGAAACTTCGTGCAAAGAGCATCTTCCACCAGCTAGGGGCAAAACATACCTTCCCCAGTAGAAAGGATGAGCATTAATATTGAACAAACAATAGGAAATGCATCATTTAGGATCCATGTGCATATGCATCATCATGCATACGTACATGACATACATAGAGCATTCATCCCCACCTAGTCTTCATTCTTGATCGAAGGGGCAAAAATTTTTGTTCAAAATCTCTCGATCAAGGAATGAAGACTCGCTAATTCAAATGCAGGAATTCATCATCACTATCTCGAATACGGATAACTTTCCCAGCAGATCCACCTCGGGTAACATAGACCCAGTATCAGCCTAGATCCGCTCCATTCCATAATCCCCAGCAGATCCACCTCGAGTAACATAGACCCGTTATCGGCTCAGATCCGCTCCATTCTAGGTCTCCAGTAGATCCACCTCGGGTAACTTAGACCCTGTATCGGCCCAGATCTGTTCCATTCTAGGTCTCCAGCAGATCCGCCTCGGGTAACATAGACCCGGTATCGGCCCAAATCGGCTTCATTCCACATCCCCATCAATCTTGCCTCGGGTAACCTAGACCCGGTATCAACTTATTTCATCTCTAACTTTGCCTCGGGTAACCTAGACCTGGTATCGGCTTATTTCACCATCAACCTCCCCTCGGGGTAACCTAGACTTAGTATCGGCTTATTTAATCTTTAACCTCGCCTCGGGTAACCTAGACCTGGTATTGGCTTATTCCATCTCCAACCTCATCTCTGGTAACCTAAACCCGGTATCAGCTTATGTCAGATTCATCATTTCAGCAGATCTGCCTCGGATATATGTGGATCCGGTATCGGCCCAAATCAGCTGTGTTTTCTTTCCTGTATCTGCGGTGCTTCAATCCATGCTCTCAAATTCATCACCTCAGGTATTTTAGACCTGGAGTCGGGTGTCAAATTTGATCACGCGAGGGGCAGCTATAAGCGCCGAAATTTTCTAGACCTGATAAAAAAATGTATGTCATGCCAGGACCATAATTAAAGTCATGGAGTTGTATTACAGTCGAACGACTGTAATACCGGAGTAGGTACAGCAGCCCATACCTTGTGACATAAAAAATGGGATTGATTTTTAAAGCAATTAATGCTCGTTTTCTCCAATAAGAGGGACTTTTGGAATTTGGAAATTTGAGAAACTTAAGGAGAGGAATTGATGAAGAAAAGAGAGAAAAATGAGAGAAAAAGCAAAACCAACACAACTCAATCTTTTTCTCCTCTTTTTCTTTTGATTCTTAAGTGTTAAAGTTAAAAATTGATAGAAATCATAGGTTAATAACTTGACACTTAAAACTCAATCAATTTCAGACCTTAAACTAATCAGAATCTGTGACATTTTGGGAGATTTTGGATAACTTTTCAAACCTTAGCTCAAAGGAAAAAGAAGCAATTCGAAGGTGATTGGGGCGTTTCCAGCGGTCAATCCTACGGTGGATCAGTGCCACAATGGTAAACATACTTCAAACCTTCATCTTGTTGCTTTTCTGGGTGATTTGGTGTGTTTTTGTGCATAAAAAACTTAATTTTCGGACTTGCTGTTTCTAGAAACTAAGAACAGCCATACGACTGTTCTTGTGGAGAAGAATAGTCATACGACTGTAATTACAGTCGTACGAGCGTTCTTGAATTCCCGTGGCTTTTAGTTTTATTTAAATAAAATTTTGGCGATTTTCTACAATTAGAGGGATTACAGTCGCACGACTGTAAGTACAGTCATACGACTGTAGTTACAGTCGCACGACGGTAACTTCCGTCCAGAGGCAGAATTTCCATTTTAATCCAGAAAAATTCCTAAAAATCATAAAAATTCAGAAAAATCAGAAAATCATCAAAAATGAATTTTTTTGTGTGCATTCATGACCTTAGATTTAATTTTCAGCATAATTGCATTTAGAACAATACCACAACGGAGACCCGATTCTCCCGAAAACTGACCCACTTCACATGGTAAATTAAAGTAAACCAGAAAATAAAATTTTTCCAAAATGATTTTCTCACAAAATCAAAATATAGGGACGTTTCAAAAAGTTTTCCAGGTCTAATCGGGCACTAAATGCATGTTCCCAGTTTCCAATTTCCCAATTCTGTCCTGCTTGAGTCCTATTTGTGGTGTGCTATAAATTATGCTACCCATCTATTTTGCAGCTTTTAGTTAGTTTTTATTTTTCATTTTTAATGTAGTTAATAGCTTAACTCGTGTGTTTTAGGCAGTTGTAAATTATCTAGATCATTCGTGTATTTTAGGCGTTTGTAAAGTGAGGTTGAGAGTTTTTATTTTTATTTAATCGGGTTATAATAATTTAATTATTTACTGCTTTATTTTTATTTGTGTGTGTACGCTGTGTGATTTAATTTAATAAAATTGATTTTAGAATTATAAAATTCCATCTATGAACATTGGCCGAATTTTATTTTGATTAGACATGAAATAGGGGACTTGTCCGGACCTAGATCTCTGGATAATGTAACGGCCTTTCGTCCGGTTCAGCTACACTGAAATTTCCCGGTTGAGTTGAGCCGGGTGGCGAGTCCTACACATTTTATCGAGACTTAGGTCTTGATTCTTTTATGAATTTATTTAATTTTTTTCAAAACCGAATTTCCATTCTAAAAACCCCCCACCCGAGGGAGGGTTGCCCGATCTCGAGGCCCCCTTCTGAGAGAGTCTGCGTTCTTTCGAAAACGTCGTCTGCTCATAGTGGCGACTCTGCTAGGGATTTCTTACAAAAGTTTTTTTAAAAACTTAAAAGAATTTGATAAGCCCTGAAAAATGTCTAATCAAAATAAGGTGGATGATTCTTGTATGGTATTTTATTTTTCATTCTTTAGTTAGACATTTTTGCATTAGGCTAAGTATCCTGTTTTTAGCCCGGTGAATTGTTGAAGTGTTGCCTATGTTCCTCTTGGTCTTAGGGGCATGGATACGAAACACCACCCATAGCCTCATATGAACCCCTTCATTCAGACCCTTGAGTGGGGAGAAGTGAGGAGTATATTTTGCTATGGGAGCCTTGATTTTAACCCGACTTGGACCGAACTGATATAGGCAATCTTAGTTGGATTCCATTAGGATACCAAAATAAATTGTATGAATGCTATAAATCGTGCCTTCATCTTTCCCAGTTGATGATCGAAGAGAACCCCAACTAGGACTCGGTTAGAATTTTCAAAAACTGGCCACGTTTAGAGGAATAAGGTTGGAGGAATACGTTTCGTGTGCTATGTGTTTCTCGCCCTCCCACGACATACCATCATCGGCATTTTCCATGAACATAACACACCATACACACAAAGCATTTGTGTGATACTAACTCACATCTTTGGTGCAGCCATTTGCATTTTATTTTTGTGTGTGAATACATCAAATCATACGTGTGCCATTCATACTAACTATTTCTTTTACAGCCATAAGATTATATTGGTGTGTTAACATATTTTCACAAAGCATACACGAAATCATCTCGTATGTCATTCATCCTAACCACTTTTTTGTGCAGCCATTTGCATTTTCGTGTGACATAAGCATTCATATCATCTCATCTCATTTAAATTAAGGACATTCCAAAGATGCCCATCATGATCATTTCATTTCATGACATATCGAGTACCCCAAAACTACTCGTGTTCTGCCCGTGCATTGGATTCCACTCGGCCATTTCACAAATACCATATCATTCAATAGAATACCATAATGGTCCTAGATTTATTTCCGTGTGACGGTTCACATGATGTCATTTCATAACACCATGTCCATCCATCATAGGCGTCACGGTAATGCCGAAATCCTGCTTGTGCATCATGGTTCACATCGGACCATTTCATAACATTGTGAAACCATTTAAGGTACTCCCCGAGTGCCGAACTAGTACACATATAGGGGCATTTCATAACATCACCAAATCATAAAAGTGTCGAAACTATATCCGTGTGTCGGTACACACGTGACCATTTCATAAAATTCACTAGGTGCCCCAAAATCGCCGAACCCTTGTCAGTGTGATGGTCCAATGTGAGCTTTTGCATAGCATTGGGTGTTCATGGAATGTCCTAAAAGAGGAAAACGGTAATAAATAGAGCTTATTCATATCATCATGTCACTCACGACATCATTTCACCCATTCATCATAAATAATCTTTAATGTCTCACTTTTAATGTTATCATCCCATTCATTCATTGTCCCTGACATTTCCTACGTGACGTCAAGCAAAATAAACTAGAGCGACCTTGGATAAGATTTTAGGCTTCGAGGGCTATTGGGGAACAAAGAGCAGTAGAAACGGAAAGTGAGTCTGATTCTGGAGAAGAATTTGAGATGGCCAATCCGACACCAAGTCTTACTGATGCCCTGAAGGATTTTCTGAGATCACAGGGTTTCTGTGACATGCTAAAGGAGTAAATGTGAGCTGTTGTGAGGGAAGCCGGGGAAACTGGTGCTAGTGGAGCCGGAAAAAAGAAAAAGCTTGAATCATCCCAGCAGGGTGGTGATACATCAGCTAGTTTAGAGAAGCTGTAAGAAATTGAGGCAGGTATGGAAAGGAAAATGAAGGCGAAGTATTCTGAGATAAATGAAGTTGTGGCCCAGCTGAAGAAAGGGGCTAGCGTCAGTTATGAATCTAAGAAGGCAGTTAATGTGGATGCCATGATCCATAAAGGCATCAAAACTTGTCCCATTGGCTTTCAAGTGCCAAAGGTTCCTTCTTACAAGGGAATGGGTTCACCAGAGGCCCATGTGAATCTCTACGCCCGAGTCATGTTGACGGCTGGCACCACTAAGCAACAACTGATTAATCTCTTTCTGACTAAACTTGAGGGAGGACTACTGGGTTGGTATAATTCTTTATTAGAGGAAGAGCAATCGGACTGGGAGGCTTTATCGGTGGCCTTTATCAAATATTACAGCTTCAACACCAAGATTCAGGGGAAGCTATATGATCTGGAACAAATCAAGCAAAAGCCCAATGAGCCTTTTGATGAGTATTATCAACGATGGATGAATAAGATGATCTTGCTGAAAAACCACCCTGATGAAGGTGAATTGATCCAAAAGTTGATTGACAGCAGCAGGGACATCTTTAAGAACAATATGAAGTTTCATCCATTTAGTGAGCTTAGTGAAGTATACAGCATGGCCATGAAAATTGAGCGAGATGAGGAAGAGAAAGCAGCAAGCCACAAGGGCCGGAGAAGTTCAGGGTATAGTTCTGGGTACAGATCAACAGCTGCTGCCGGGTTTAGTGGTGGTTCTGGTTCAAGTTCTGGAGGCAAGCAGGGGTAGTCTTTGGAAGTAAAACAGGTTAAGGTTGCTGTGGTAACCCAACATCCAAGCAATCAGAGCAAGAATCTAGGAGGACAGGGTATATCCCCTTAGACTCTCTCATTGGTCAAAATCTTTGCGAAGTGCAGAAATGGAGGATTGTTGCAGTCCCTGAAGCCATTTGAAAAGCCCACTGATGGGGATAAAGATAATTTCAGCACGTATCATGTAGTGACTAGCCACAGAACCAATAATTGCTACAAACTAAGGGATGCAATTCAAAAGTTAATTGATGAAGGGAAATTGCAGGAGCCTCCTAAGCCTAGCACGAAGACCAACCCGTTGCCGGCATTTGAGAAGCGGGTTAACATGGTACACTCAGGATTGCTAGCTAATTTCATTTTTGCTCAAGTCCTTCAGGCGATTCCTGCTATCCAGTCTATAGCAATTGGCAAAGCTGAAGTAGAGTCAGAATGTATGGGGCAGACAGAATAGAAAGGAATCAAGCCGGTGAGCTTGAATGATCTCGACTCAGAGGACGAATATGAGGAGTTTGGCGGGGATGAGATAGTTAAGCCTCCAGTTATTGGGAAGCTAAAAATTCAAGAAGTTCAGAATGTGACCCGAAGTGGCAGGGTTTATCAACCAACGGCCCAACTGAAGGATAAGGCCCCGGTGACTGGATCAGGTAGTACATCAACACAGGAGGGGGTTGAAGAAGAAGACCTGGTTATTTCTCAGTTGAAGAAAACCCCTGCCCAAGCTAGTTTGTGGCATCTACTGTTGACCTCCAAGGAGCATAGGGCGGCCTTAGTAAAGAAGTTGTCAGAAATTGAGGTTTCCCCCATTGCATCTTCGGAAGCCATGTGTTGTCTGTTCGATAAGATCCATTCAGGGGCTCCTGACATTATTTTCTCTGAAAAAGATCTGCCTAGTGAAGGAAAGGCTCACAATAAGGCCCTTTACATTAGAGCCCATATGATGGACAAAATAATGCCATGTGTGATGGTGGACGACGAATTGGCGCTGAACATATGTCCATCGAAAATGCTACCATGTTTGGGTCTGAATGAAGATGCTTTGAAGAAGTCCTCCACAGTGATCTGGGCATATGATGACTCCAAAAGAATTGTAATTAGGACTTTTGAAACTGAAGTGGAGGTCGAGCCAGTCAAGTCAATGGTTGTGTTCACTGTGATAGACATCCCGGTCACTTTCTCCCTGCTGTTGGGAAGACCATGGTTCCACCCATTAGGAGGTGTCCCTTCTACTCTGCATCAAAAAATAAAGTTCCCGATAAATGGAGAGATTGTGACTATTGAGGCAGATGCCCAGTCTATGATTGCTATTGTAAATAAAGGGGTTGTACCATTTGGCGGGTTTCAAATCGCCATGGTTGGGGAAGAGGAAACCACAGATGCTCCAATGGTCATTTATGAAAATTATATGCCAAAATGGCTGTCCAGATATTTGCACAAATAGAATATTTTCCTGGGCATGGGACTTGGAATCAACCTACAAGTGGCGCCTGAGTTTAACATTGACTTGAGAAAGCCAAAGTAGTTTGGGCTAGGGTATACAGAGGAAACATCTGACCAAAAGAACCCGAGAAGGGGCAAGAACGGCAAGCTTATGATCAAACCATTCCTGAAGGCAGGAGAAGGGCTATACAATGGCCAGGCTGAACCAGTTAGGGTCGAGAACATTGAATACCCCGGCTTTGAAATATTTTCTGATGTCGTAGACTTTAAGAAAAGCCGGGAAGAACCAATAGCCCCGCGGTGGTGGAAGAGGTAGCTGTTAAGTCTGTTGTTCGACAAAGTGAGCCACCTGAAGTGATAGCAAAAGCAGTGGAAGTGGCCGAGGAGAAAAATGAAGAGAAAGTTTGCAATGAAGCTGTAGAAGTAATCTCAGGTGCGCTGACTGCTGCTCTGAGCAAAGGCATTCGGGAAGTCTAAAGAAGGGTTCGGTGAGGAGCTGATGGCCAAGGTAAACTTGGATTCTGTGGTTACTGAGATAGCCAAGATCATGGAAACGACTAAGGCACAGATGGCTGAAAGTGGAGACCACTGTTAATGCTAAGAAAGAAGTCAAAGCAGCTGCAGATCCAGATGATGCTCTGAAAGTGAAAGTGGAAGCCGAAGCAGTGCAAGGCCCTCCGCCAGTGGAGGATGAAAATGATTTTATTGTATCTATTTCGTCCATTTTCAATGCGAATGATGTACTCTATAACAAGTTTAATGCAATGAAATCTCAGTTTGCTTACTTGTGTGATGTTTATCCTGATAACTCTGTGCATGCATTTGAATCACCATCAAGCATATTTAGCATACATGACACTGCATTGCATGAAATCAACATAAGTACAGATGAAAATTCCAAAATGGTATTCATTTCACATGAGCGAAAACCCGAGGAAGAGAGAGAATTAACAAGAATATTGCAAAAACATGTTAAAGCTTTCGCTTGGTCATACGAGGACATGCCGGGTGTAGACACAGAAATAGCAGTTCACAAGATTCCAACGGACCCTAAGTTTAGGCCAGTAAAGTAGAAACTGAGAAGATTGAGACTAGAGTGGGCTACGTTGGTCAAAAAAGAAGTGGCTAAGCAGATAGAAGCCAAGTTCCTTGAAGTGGTGGAGTATACAGAATGGCTCGCTAATATTGTCCCAGTACCCAAGAAAGACGGCAGGGTCAGAGTATGTGTTGACTATAGGGATCTAAATAAGGCATGCCCGAAAGATAATTTCCCACTGCCTCATATTGATGTCCTAGTCGATAGTGTAGCTAAAGCGGCGATGTTCTCCTTCATGGATGGGTTTTCAGGATACAACCAGATCCTGATGGATGTAGTTGATAAAGTGAAGACATCATTCATTACAGAGTGGGGCACTTTCTGCTACAGGGTAATGCCCTTCGGGTTGAAGAATGTCGGAGCCACTTACCAGAGGGCTGCCACAACTTTGGCTTATAATATGATCCACAAAGAGTTGAAGTGTATGGCTATGATATGCTGGTTAAATCAGTGACCCGAGAGGAGCATCCTGCCATCCTGGATAGATTTCTTACATGTATCGGAGAGTATAACTTATGTCTCAACCCTAAGAAATGTATATTTGGGGTCACGTTAGGAAAGCTATTGGGCCATGTAGTCAGCCAGAGGGGAATAGAAATAGGCACAGATAATATCAAGGCTCTTCGAGATATGCCAGCTCCAAAGACAAAAAAAAAGGAAGTCCGGTCATTCTTTGGCTACTTTCAGTACGTCAGTCGTTTCATAGCACGATTGACCTCCACTTGTGAGCCAATTTTCAAGTTGTTAAAGAAAGATCAGCCGATTGTAAGGGATGACAGATCTCAATTGGCATTCGAGAAAATCAAGGCTTACCTAGTAAGTCCGCCAGTTCTAAGTCCACCAATCCTCGGGGAGCCCTTGATCTTGTATTTGGCCGTTGAAGATTCCTCTGTAGGGGCAATGTTTGTGCAAGAACAAGATGACAAGAAGGAGTACCCTATCTACTACCTCAGTAAAAAGCTGCTACAGTATGAAACCAAGTACACACTGGTGGAGAAGACATGTGTGGCAATGATCTGGCTCACCAAGAAGCTGCGCCATTACTTCCAATCATACAAAGTGCAAGCTGTGGCCAAGGTGGACCCGATGAAGTATTTATGTGAAGCACCAGTACTAGTTGGGAAGTTATCTAGGTGGCTATTACTCTTATCAGAGTTCGACATCGAGTACATCACTAAGAAAACCATCAAAGGGCGAGCCGTAGCAGAATTTCTAGCAAATCAGCTGCTGGAATTAGATTACACAGAGAATTCGGAGTTCCCAGATGAACAGTTAGCCATGGTGGAAGTAAAAAGATGGGTTATGTGCTTCAATGGTGTCGTGAACAGAAAGGGTGCTGGAATCAGGGTAATCATAGTGACACCAGATGGTGAAATTATTCCTTTGTCGAAGAGATTCAATTTTCCCATAACTAATAATGGAGCAGAATATGAAGCATGCTTATTTGGGATGGAGGCTTTGTTAACTCTAGGGGCAAACGATATCTTGATTGTTGGAGATTCACTTTTAGTGATTAGACAAGCTCAAGGCAAATGGGAGTTGAAAGAAGAAGCCTTACGGCCATACATGGAGTTGCTACAGTACAGAAAAGAGTTATTCGACCAATGTGAATTTAGAAATGTCCCTAGGGATGAGAATAAGATGGTTGATGTGTTAGCAACACTGTCTTCTATGTGGGAGAATCCAGAAGAAGCTCAAGTACAACCAATGGTTATAGCCACTTCCAGACAACACTGCTTTGAAGTGCATGAAGTAATGGAGTTGACGGCTGAAGAAAAGTTATGGTTCTTTGATATTTACCTATATGTGAAGGAAGGAAAATATCTAGAAGGAGCTAGTACTGCTGATAAGATGTCATTAAGAAAGCTAGCCAGTCAGTTTAGAATCTTTGAAGATAGGCTATACAAGAGAACGGCAAATGGTGTTCTTTTGAGATGCCTGACAGAACGAGAGGCAGAAACGGTGATGTAGCAAGTACATGTAGGATCCTACGGGCCACATATGAATGGACTCACTATGGCCAGGAAGATAATGAGACAAGGGTACTTCTGGATGACTATGCAGGCTGATTGTATAAGACCAGTGAAGAGATGTCACGAGTGCCAAATCTACACTGACATCAGTCATTTACCACCACTTGAGCTACAGAATCTGGCTTCCCCTTGGCCCTTTTCAGCATGGGGAATAGATATGATTGGTGAAATTCATCCTGCAGCATCTAACCGGTACCGATTCATTGTCATGGCTGTTGCTACTTTTCAAAGTGGGTGGAAGCAGAATCCTTTGCTAGTGTAACAGCTAAGCAAATGGTCAAGTTCATTCAAAAGAACATATTTGCTCGATATGGGATTCCCCACCATATAGTGACTGACAATAGAGTGCAATTCCAAGGGGCAACAGCTTAGTTGCTTGCAGAACATGGCGTCAAACACTATAAGTCTTCTCCATACAAACCCCAAGCTAACGGTGCAGTAGAAGCGGCTAATAAGGCGATAAAGAAGATCCTATCAAAAATGGTAACCACTTACAGAGATTGGGCTGACAAAATGCCATATGCTCTTTGGGGTTACAGAACCAGTGTTAGAACACCAACAGGGGAGACTCTATATGCCTTAGTGTATGGTATCGAGGTAGTGTTACCAGTGGAAATAGAGCTTAAGTCACTTAGAGTCGCCTTGGAAGCTCAGCTACCAAAAGCTGAATGGGTTCAAGCTAGATACGAGCAGTTGGCGGCGCTAGATGAAAAGTGAGTCAAAGCACTGGATCATTTACAGATGTATCAACACAGAATAGCAAGGGCTTATAATCAGAATGTGAAGTATCCTAAGTGGTAGTTGAAAGCAAGAGACTTGGTTCTAAAACAATTAAAGCCTTCAAACATCAATGTTCGAGAGAAATTCAGGCCTAACTGGGAAGGGCCTTATGTTGTGAAGAAAGTGCTATCAAAAGGTGGTGTCAGCATCATGGACATGGATGGAAATGAGTTCACAAATCCTATCAACCGATATCGCTTAAAGCTTTATCATGTTTAAAAAATAAGGAAGTCTACTAGGCTGAAAACTTAGAAAGAGCGGTCTAGGCAAAAGTTAAGACACGAGAGAAAATGATCAGTTGGAAAATCTGAAAAGGACGACCGGTGACGGATTCTGGCTCTATGTGGAGTGTATACCATTTTGGGAACCAATCTTTTCAAATGTACTCATTTTGATTTTATCAATAAAGTGAAATGTTTGTTTAAATATATTTGTGTGGTTATGTCAAATGCATAAACAAAGTTATCTTGCTTAAACATCCATTCAAGGAAAGCGCTTTGCATTTAACTGGTTGAACATATCATGTTATTTAACAATGAAAACGTATTAAATATGTACAATCTGAAATCTTTTATCATCCTCCCAGTTTAATTCAACTTTCCAAAGAGCGACAGTGATTGTCCAAGAACTTGCCATTTCAATCAGTTTTTTTTCAAAAAAAAAAAAAAAAAAGAAGTTCGCTGGGGTGAAAACCGAAAAAGTGTCTCAGGCAAAAGTTAGAGCAGCTCGCTGCGCTGAAAACCCACATTGGGCAACCCAGGCAAAATTTAGAGCACTTTCAAAAATTACAGGGGCAAAAGGGTAGGACTTCTCCACTGTTTTCCCATAGGAATCCTTACAGCATTTCCCCCAGCAGGATCCTCCACGTTACTCCCCTGTAGAACATTTACAAGGGACACTACGATCTTTTCCCCAGCAATCATCTTATTTCCCCAGCAGTCCTCATATATATCTTCAACAAGGAGAAACTTCATGCAAAGAGTGTCTTCCACCAGCCAGGGGCAAAATATACCTTCCCCAACAGAAAGGAGGAGCATTAATATTGAAAAAACAATAGGAAATGCATCATTTAGGATCCATCTGCATATGTATCATCATGCATACATACATGACATACATAGAGCATTCATCCCCAGCTAGTCTTTATTCCTGATCGAAGGGGCAAAAATTTTTGTTCAAAATCTCTCAATCAAGGAATGAAGACTTGCTACTTCAACTGCAGGAATTCATCATCACTATCTCGAATACGGATAGCTTTCCCAGTAGATTCGCCTCGGGTAACATAGACCCGTTATCGGCCTAGATCCGCTTCATTCCATAATCCCCAGCAGATCCGCCTCGGGTAACATAGACCCGTTATCGGTCCAGATCCGCTCCATTCTAGGTCTCCAGCAGATCCGCCTCGGGTAACATAGACCCGGTATTAGTCCAGATCCGCTACATTCCAGGTCTCCAGCAGATTCGCCTCGGGTAACGTAGACCAAGCATCGGCCCAAATCGGCTTCATTCCATATCCCCAGCATTCTCGCCTCGAGTAACCTAGACCCGGTATCAGCTTATTTCATCTCCAACTTCGCCTCGGGTAACCTAGACCCGGTATCGGCTTATTTCAACATCAACCTTGCCTCGGGTAACCTAGACCCGGTATCAGCTTATTTCATTTTCAACCTCACCTCGGTTAACCTAGACCCGGTATCGGCTTATTCTATCTCCAACCTCGCCTCGGGTAACCTAGACCCGGTATCGGCTTATGTCAGATTCACCATTTCAGTAGATCTACCTCGGATATATGTGGATCCGGTATCAGCCCAAATTAGCTATGTTTTCTTTCATGTATCTGCGGTGCTTCAATCCGCGCTCTCAAATTCATCACCTCAAGTATTTTAGACCTGGAGTCGGGTGTCAAATTTGATCACGCGAGGGGCAGCTGTAAGCGCCGAAATTTTCTAGACTTGATAAAAAAAAATGTATGTCGTGTCAGGACTGTAATTACAGTCATGG
Source organism: Euphorbia tirucalli (assembly GCA_039660915.1). Lineage (NCBI taxonomy): Eukaryota > Viridiplantae > Streptophyta > Magnoliopsida > Malpighiales > Euphorbiaceae > Euphorbia > Euphorbia tirucalli. Next base: position 48,934,834 of record CM077637.1, on the reverse strand, counting down.
AGTTGTACTACAGTCGTACGACTATAATACCGGAGCAGGTACACCAGCCCATACCTTGTGACAAAATAAATGGGATTGATTTTTAGAGCAATTAATGCTCATTTTCTCTAGCAAGAAACCAGCAAATAAGAAGGAAAAAGAGAGGGGAGAGAGGAACTTTTGGAATTTGGAAATTTGAGAAACTTAAGGAGAGGAATTGATGGAGAAAAGAGAGAAAAAGGAGAGAAAAAGCAAACCAACACAACTTAATCTTTTTCTCCTCTTTTTCTTTTGATTCTTAAGTGTTAAAGTTAAAACTTGATAGAAATCATAGGTTAATAACTTGATACTTAAAACTCAATCAATTTCAGACCTTAAACCAATCAGAATCTGTGACATTTTGGGAGATTTTGGACAACTTTTCAAACCTTAGCTCAAAGGAAAAAGAAGCAATTTAGAGGTGATTGGGGCGTTTCCAGCGGTCAATCCTACGGTGGATCAGCGCCACAAAGGTAAACATACTTCAAACCTTCATCTTGTTGCTTTTTTTGGGTGATTTGGTGATTTTTTGTGTATAAAAAACTCAATTTTTAGACTTGCTATTTCTGAACATCAAGAACAGCCGTACGACTGTTCTTGTGGAGAAGAACAGTCGTACAACTGTAATTACAGTCGTACGAGTATTCTTGAATTCCCGCAGCTTTTAGTTTTATTTGAATAAAATTTTGGCGATTTTTCTGCAATTGGAGGGATTACAGTCGCACGACTGTAGTTACAGTCGCACGACTGTAGTTACAGTCGCACGACTGTAACTTCCGTCCAGAGGCAGAATTTCCATTTTAATCTAGAAAAATTCCTAAAAATCATAAAAATTCAGAAAAATCAGAAAATCATCAAAAATGAATTTTGTTGCGTGCATTCACGACTTTAGATTTAATTTTCAGTATAATTGCATTTAGAACAATGCCACGACAGAGACCCGATTCTCCTGGAAACCGACCCACTTCACATGCTAAATTAAAGTACACCAGAAAATAAAATTTTTCCAAAATGATTTTCTCACAAAATCAAAATACAGGAACGTTTCAAAATGTTTTCCAGGTCTAATCGGGCTAGCTAGTCAAGCCGACCTGGTTATCCCCATTAAATGCATGTTCCCAATTTCTATTTTCCCAATTCTGTCCTGCTTGAGTCCTATTTGTGGTATGCTATAAATTGTGCTAACCATCTATTTTGTAGCTTTTAGTTAGTTTTTATTTTTCATTTTTAATGTAATTAATAGCTTAACTCGTGTATTTTAGGCGGTTGTAAATTATCTAGATCATTCGTGTATTTTAGGCGTTTGTAAAGTGAGGTTGAGAGTTTTTATTTTTATTTGATCGGTTTATAATAATTTAATTATTTACTTCTTTATTTTTATTTCTATGTGTACGTTGTGTGATTTAATTTAATAAAATCGACTTTAGAATTATAAAATACCATCTATGAACATTGACCAAATTTTATTTTGATTAGACATGAAATAGGGGACTTGTCCGGACCTAGATCTCTAGATAGTGTAGCGGCCTTTCTTCCGGTTCAGCTACACTGAAATTTCCCGGTTGAGCTGAGCTGGGTGGCTACTCATACACATGTTATCGAGACTTAGGTCTCGGTTCTTTTATCAATATATTTAATTTTTTTCAAATCGAATTTCCATTCTAAAAACCCCCCACACGAGGGAGGGTTACCCGATCTCGAGGCTCCCTTCCGAGAGAGTCTGTGTTCCTTTGAAAACGTAGTCCGCTCACACTTGCCACTTGTCAATTTCTTGACATAGGCCTCATAACCCCAAATCCATGTGGAAGAGACATTAGGCTCCTTACCTGTCCATATTTCATACGGTGTCTTTTCAACTGCCTTACTCGGTGTATGATTAAGTGTGAATGTAGCTGTCTCTATTGCATATCCCCTGAAGGATGTTGGGAGAGTGGTTTGACTCATCATCAAGCAGACCATGTCCAACAATGTCCTATTCCTCCTTTTTGACACTCTATTCCATTAAGGTGTTCTAGGAGGAGTGAGCTGTGAGATTATCCCACACTCTCTCAAAAATGAATCAAATGCTAGGCTTATATACTCGCCACCTCGGTCAGATCGAAGTGCCTTAATAGTCTTGTCTAGTTGGTTCTACTTCATTCTTGTACTCCTTGAACCTATCAAGGGTTGTAGACTTGTTCTTCATCAGATAGACTTAGCCATATCTGTTGAAGTTGTTTGTGAAAGTAACAAAGTAGTGAAAACCATTTCTAGCACTAGTGCTCATGGGCCCACACACATCCGAGTGTATTAGCTCCAATAAGCTCTTGGCCCTCTCAGTTTTCTTGTTGAAAGGCACCTTTGTCATTTTGCCTCTTAAACAAGATTCGAATGTGTCATAAGACTCCAAGTCAAATGACCCCAACACTCCACTTTTGTGAAGTCTAGCTATACGCTTCTCATTTATGTGGCCCAAACAACAGTGCCAAAAGTTAGCAGGATTAAGTTTATTGGGCTTAACCCTTTCAGTGTTTATGTTATAGATTGGATTGTTTTAATTTAAATCTAGGATATATAAACCATTATTTAGAAAAGCATTTCCGTAAATAATATTATCTTTCACAATATCAATCTTTCCAAAACCAATATTGAAAACAAATCCAGAAATATCCAAGACAGAAAGTAAAAAATATTCCTGCACATGGCAGGTACAAAATAATAGTTTTTCAAAATCAAAAGCAATCCAGTGGCCATCTCCAAGTAGAAGTCTCCAATCTTGATGGCAGCAACCTTAGCGCCATTCCTGACTTGAAGATCTACTTCTCTGGATCCCAATAACCTTCTATTTCTTAGTCCCTGTACATTGCAACAAATGTGAGAACCACATCCAGTGTCCAACACCCAAGATGTCGAAACTGTGAGGTTAACGTCAATAACATATACCTGAAGAACTACCCTGGTTCTTCACTTGCTCTCCCATGAGCCTTGGACATGTCTTTTTCTAGTTTCCTTTTTGCTTGCATTCGAAGCACACATCCTCAAGAGTGGCCTTGGGCTTAGGCCCTTGCTTGGCCTCCTTAGCCTTGGCCTTCTTGGCCTTGGCTTTAGCTAGCCTTTGCCCTTCATAGCATGGGTGTTCCCCCTTGTTTACTAGCAGCACTAGTGGAGTCCTTTTGATAAACTGTTCGGCAAGCTTGAGCATTCCATGTAGCTCAATCACAGTCTTATCCATGCCCTGCATGTGATAGTTCATGATGAACTGATCATAAGCTCAGGGAGGGATCCCAAGATGATGTCTATCACCAACTCCTGCGGGAATAGCGTGCTGAGACAAGCCAATGCATAGATAGCCCTTCAACTTGAGCACGTGGGTGCTCACAGATGTCCCAACTACCATCCTATAGGTGTTGAGTGCCTTAGTTGTCAAGAAACTTTCTTAACGTGCTTGATCTTGGTACATCCTTTTGAGATCATCCATGATTGCATAGGCTTGATAGTCCATGAACTGTTTTTGCAACTCAGGTAACATCGTGCCCAACATAAGGCAAGACACGTCTCTATCATCCCTCCTATGCAGGTCGTACTCCATAATTTGAGCTTGAGTAACCCCTCGATCTACAGGCGGTGCGACCGGCAAGGCCCTATCTAGCACATATTCCTTGGACCCTTGTCTCAACACTATTCTTAGCTGTTGAGCCCAGTCTAAGAAGTTAAGACCAGATAGTTTCTCCTTTTTGAGGAGTGATCGCAATGAAAATGAATTACCAACCATTTTAAATGATTCTTTTACCCAGAAAAATTTGCAGAGTGATTAATAAAGGGCTTTATTATTTTAACCATGTTAAATTAACAATCCATTTTAATTAATTTGCTGGCGATGTATGGTTACAAGACCAAGATCCATATTTCATTAAGAATTGGCCAAGCGGAGGCTTGTCAACCAACCCTTAACTATTTAGGTAGGAACTCCCTCCAATCCCAACCTAGGGACTCTTGGTTTGATGGGCTTATTGGCACTTACCCATCTGTGCTTAGGGCCAGGAGCTTATCCTACTACCCATGTTGAGTCCAACCACCATTCGAGTGCTAAGCTTTAACTCTATATAGTAATTGAATGATACAATGTACCCAGTGGGGGCACGGCCCACATTGCACTATTTAAAAACTGACAAGGTTCAAATGTGGAAAGCACTTTTAATCGACTCAATATTTAATTGGATTGATTAATAACGGCTTAGCATGCATAATCACGGGTGATTAGAATGGCTAAACAAACATTCATACATATATATATGCAACTGACATAAGCATAAAATATGTATATAAATAAAGAGAAACTATGGGCCCTATTTTACAACCTAATGAATAACTAGTAAGCCTATACTAGAGATCCACTGGGTGGGCTTGCAAACTCTTCTTGGGCTTGGCACCAATGGGCTTCCTCTCCAATGGCTTGATGCAATTACAATTAAATTTATAAAATATAAATTAAATAAAATTACATCAAAATAAAATAAAACGACACGCAGGCCGTATTTCCCAAAATTAAATTTTACAAACCAACTTCATCTAAGGCCCAATAGTGCTCAAATCCATACAACCAAGTATATAAGCAAATATATACACATAGCAAATATCAATTTATATACATGTATTAAAATGCATGAACATGGCAATTCCAATTTTTAAATTAATTATGTCCAGCCGTTTGTGAAATCACTGATTCTGGCATCCATAACCAATGCCTGGTTACGGACCCGAATTAGCAGTCTAATTCTCAACCCGTGCCAAGAGCCAATTGGACCAATTTCATTAACCAATTTAATTTTAACCAAAAAATTAAATTATATGCATGAATTAAATCACACAAGAAACCACATGAATCCAATCACGAAATTAAAATCATGCGAATTTTAAAACCAATTTAAATTATTCACATAGGGCTCAAAAAAAATATCTGCAAAATCCAAATCAGACTCGCACCTCGCACGTCAGCGCTGCTGTCTGGAGAAAGCAGCGCTGCCGTGCGGTAGGCTACTGCCGTGCAGCAGGTGATTAATCACCTACTGTGGCAAGCAGCCCCAATTTGGCCAAATTGGGATCGCAATTTGCGATCCCAATCTAGCCAAATTAACATATAATTATATAATTATATATATATATATATATATATATATATATATATATATATATATATATATATATATATATATATATATATATATTCAAACCAGAAAATAAAAAAAAAAGATTGGGGAAAAATAATTAAAACTCCAAATCACCAAATTAGGGTTCCAAACAAAATTAAATTTGAAAACCAATTTCAATAAAATTAATTCAAACACAAAGAACCCTAATACCAATCATTCTATTAATCGGAACATAAACCTATGCTATGATACCACGGGAAAAATTAAACGCGAGGCAGAATACCGATTAAAATTTTCCTCGATTCCAAAGTCCAAGATACATATAGATTAATAGAATGAAAACAAGAACAGAGAAAAATAAATTTTCTCACCTTAATTGTCTCCTCTAGAGACTGCTGCAGAAACCCAAACGCGTTTCCTCCATAATCCAGTATACGAACGACTGTCGAACGGGACTCGTGCTAGCGAACAGATTGAACGAAAACCAAAAAGAAAGCTAGGAAAGGGGTTGCTGTAATTTTTATTAGGTTGGCCAAATTCCTTATGCTAGGGTTCGGGTTAGAGAGAAATTAGGTTAAGGCTTCCTTTTATATACTCCTTAGCCTACTAGGATTTTAATTAAACTATAGGTTATTTAATTTGATTAAATTAATTTAACTTGTACAATTAGAATTGAATAAAACCTTATTATAATATTCCAACTGACACAATTAAATAAAAATTTATCAAATTAATATATCCCAAAGTTAAATTAAAACCAACCTTAATAAATACACCTTTTGTATTTATATTTCCACCGAGGAAATTTTGTTTTATTCAATTAATTACTTACTACATGTAATTAATTAATCAAACAAAATTAATTTTTCCCTCAATATATATTGAATTAATTTCTCCTGCAATTCCGTCAACTTCACTATCAACATCAACTTGTTTACTGGCCCACCCAACATACCCATAGTTGGCACCCTGTTACGGGCCCGTTAGGTGTATATCAAAGTGTATGAGATCCCATGTTAAGTTACAGCGAACATCGGGTCTAAGGATAATAGCAAGACCTACCTACGAAACACCTATGATGATCGAACCATGTGGTGTTCTCTTGGCGGATCAATCCAATACCATGCAACCCAACATGTACCCATATCATTGATTGACATTCCATGTCCAATGGCTGGTGAGATGCCACCATCCAGTTAAGGATATGCTAGTCTTTGGTTCTATTCATTCCTATGATTAGAACAGACTAGGGATATCTTTATGATTATAACTTTAACTCTACTAAAAGGTCTCATAATCCAATGACCTACATTAGTTTACTTTAGTATGGTTATAATCATTGGATACTCTATTTATAAATAGCACAAGATATGAATAAATAGATTCATGCCTTTATTTCAACACAAAATGTATAATACAAAATATCCAAATATAAAGTACAATACAATACAAGAACCAATGCCATTTGGACTAGGGCACACCAGCAAGTTTAAGGTATTGACTATGATGAAACTTTTTCACCAGTTGCCATGCTCAAATCCATTAGGATACTACTAGCCATTGTTGCATGGTATGACTATGAGATGTGGCAGATGGATGTTAAGACCGCTTTCGTTAATGGAAAGCTACTCAAGGATGTGTACATGACATAACCTGAGGGTTTTATCGATCCAAAGTATCCTAACTGGGTATACAAGCTTCAAAGATCCATTTATGGATTGAAGCAAGCATTAAGGTCATGGAATCAGAGATTCAATGAGGCTATTGCCGAATATGGCTTCACACAGAATTCTGATGAACCCTGTGTGTATAAGATGGTTAGTGGGAGCGTTTCCACCTTCCTAGTGCTGTATGTTGACAACATCCTTATCATTGGAGGCAACATACCAACACTACAAGGGGTAAAGTAGTGGTTGAGTAAGTTCTTCACAATGAAGGACTTAAGTGAAGCTGAGATGATCTTAGGGATTAGGATCTACAGGTATAGATCCAATCAGCTTCTAGGCCTAAGTCAGGCCTCATAGACATATCATTACAAAGGGTTCACACCAAGAACAATGTCGCTAATCCATTAACCAAGGTGCTACCGTAGACACAGCACGATAGCCATACTATATCTATAGGAATTAGGGCAATGCCTACTTAGAAGTAGTTCAAGTGGGAGATTGTTGGGGTGCCCTAGTTCTTGGGCATTAGTCTCTTGTATTTTGTATTATACATTCTGACTCTTTGTATGAATACATTATTTGTGTCACATCAATAAAGGCAATTAATCTATTCCATTTATATCTTGTGCTATAACATGAATAGAATATCCATTGATTGATAATCATAAAACATATCCCAAGTATAATTTGATCATGGGAACGAATAGAATCACAGACTTGTATATTTAGTGACTATATGGTAGTTCTCAACTAACTATAGCACTTGTAAAGTTAGTCATGGATATAAGTACATGTCACTGACATGGGACTAGATCGATCCGTACAAGAAAGCCACATGGTTGTCACGTCATAGGTCTTTCTTGAGTAGGTCTCTTTTGTCCTTAGACCTGATTTCATTATAGTAACAATATGGAATCCCGTACACTTTGACATATGCCTAACACGTCTGTGAAAGGATGCTAAATACGAGTATGATTGGGTGGACCGATGAACATATTGATATTGATAATGAAGTGATAAAATTGCCACTCGGGTAACACTAAGATGATATCATTGGCTACTTGATTAGTGGGACTAAAAAGTGTATGGTCATACCCAAATAAGTTGGTTACTTATTTGATTAATCATTTCACTTAAGATCAAGAAATATAATAAATAGCAGAAGAGGATGACGGACACTATGCCTCTTGTTTAATCATATCGATATCATTTGGTGAATGACACTATGAGATTACTACCGGGTAAGTGTCTTCGCAAGACTGTTGTATCTCTGTCTTAATTAGGGGCTGTAACAGTTTGCTAGAACCCACTTACAGTTTATGGGCCTTGGGCCCACTGCCAATATAAAGACAGACCTATAGGATCGTGCACATAGATCAATTGAGCCAGAACTTATAGAACTTGTACATGTCATGTACATTGGAAAGAATGTGTTAATTATTTAGTTGACATTCGGTGTCAAGGTAATTAATTAACATTGGGTTGATTTAATTTAATTAATAAGTTTACAAAATGTAATTAATTGATTAATCAATTAATTGAATTACATAAAGTAAATAATTAATTAAATTATTTTCCTAAGGAGGAAAATTAAATACATGTATTTTATTTATTTAAGTGTGATTTAGTTTTATTTAAGGGTAATTAAATTTAGCTAATTGGAATTAAATTATATAGTATAAACTTTTAATATAAAGTTTATTTCTATAATTGGACCTATTGGGCTTAAATTAAGTTAACCTAACTAAAGCCCATTTATAGGAGGAGCTATAAAAGGCACATTTAAGCAAAATTTAACCCGAACCCTAGCAATACAAGGAGAATTTTGGCCCCCTTTAGAGCAGCCCCTAATAGCCTAATTCTTCACTCTATTGCACTAATTCCTTTGCTACTTCGGCTAGCACTAGTTTCCATTCGACAGTTGATCATGCACCGGATTGTGGAGATCACTTCCGTTTCAAGAATCGATTCTGCAGCAGTCCCTAGAAGAGACAAACCTGGTGAGTTTCTAATCTCTTTAGTTCAAATGTTTTATTCTAATCAATGGCAATTGGACATGATTAGGTGGATTCTAGGAAATTTTAAACTGTTAATTCCACTATGGTAAGTTATTTTTTTAATGATGAATCCTAACACAAATGATGTATGATAACCAAGTTTGGAACTTGGTTGATCCACCTCCAAGTGCTAAGGTAATCGGTTGCAAGTGGTGTTTCAAGTTGAAAGCTGACAATCCCTTCAAAGGGTGATTGGTGGTGAAGGGTTTCAGACAAGTCCATGGAATAAATTACGATGAAACCTTCTCACCAGTCATAATACTCAAATCCATCAGGATACTACTAGCCATGGCTACATGGTATGACTATGAGATATGCTAGATGGATGTTAAGAGTGCTTTCCTAAATGGAAAGCTACTCGAGGATGTGTATATGACACAACCTGAGGGTTTCATCGATTCAAAGTATCCTAACCGGGTATGCAAGCTTCAAAGATCCATTTATGGATTGAAGAAAGCATCCTCGAGTTGGAATCTTAGATTTAATAAAGCTATAAAGGAATATGGCTTCATACAGAATCAAGATAAGCCCTGTGTGTACAAGATGGTTAGTGGGAGTGTTGTTACTTTCCTAGTCCTATACGTGGATGACATCCTTCTTATTGGAAGCGACATACCAACACTGCAAGGGGTAAAGCAGTGGTTGAGTAAGTGCTTCGCAATGAAGGACTTGGGTGGGCCAATGAACATGTTGATGTTGATAGTGAGTTACCAGAATTACCACCAAGCGTCCTCTGAGATGACATCATTGGCCACTTGATGAGTAAGACTGATAAGTGTATGGCCATACCCGAATAAGTTGGGATACTTATTCACGATCATCAGTCCACTTAGAATCAAGGAATGAATAAGCATAAAAGAGGTTGACTGGAACCATACCTTTTGCTTATACATCGATATCAACTGATATACAAGAATACTACCAGGTTATATTTCATATGAGACTACTAGTCTCCATCTTACTTGCGGGCTGCAATGGCTTGTTGGAACCCACTTACAGTCTGTGAGCCCCGAGCCCATTGCCAACATAAAGATGGACCCATAGGATCATACACATATAATAGCTGAACTTGTGACAAATCGAAATTGTACACATTGGGTGTACTTAGAATGGAAACTCGGTTAATTGAATTATTGATAATAGGTTTTGTCAACATTAATTCAATTAATTTAAAAGAGAACTAATTATATTTGACTAATTAATTACAGTATGTAAATAATTAATTAAATATATTTTTCTTAGTGGGAAATTAAATACACGGGTTGTATTTATTTAAGGTCGGGTTAAATAAAATTTAAGTTGAATAAATTTAATTAATTGGATTTAATTGAGTCAATTGGAATTTCATTATATAGTTTAATTTAATTCCAATTACATACTTGAATCAATTAATCAAATTAAAATTTAACCTAAAGTTAATTTTAAAACCTAATTTTGTACTAGGTATAAAAGGGACCTTAAAAACTAATTTCTCTAACCCCAGCCACTAAGCATATTTTTGCCCTACAGTAGCTCTCAGTGCTGCCCCCTCTGCTTCCTGTGCATTCAAGTTTCATTCGTCTCCGTTCGCTAGCACGAGTCTAGTTTGGTAGCTGTTCATATACCTGACTGTGTTGAGTTGTCGTTCGCCCATTCTATAATCTACAGCAGTCTCTAGAAGAGACGAGAAAGGTGAGAAAAATTTATATTCTTCTTCTATCTTTGATTCTATCAAAATCATTGTTCCTGGAATCATAAAACTTGAGGCAAAATTTAAACTGTATTTTATGCTGTGCATCAATTTTACCCATGAAAATTCCCTACACTCAACACCTATAAGATGGCATCTGGGACATCTGTGAGCACCCATGTGCTTAACATGAAGGGCTATATCGATGTATTGGCCCGTCTCGGCATGCCAATCCTTTAGGAGTTAGCTATAGACATCATCTTAGGATCCCTCCCTGAGTCTTATGATTAGTTCATTATGAACTATCACATGCAGGGCATGGACCAGACTATGGCTGAGCTGTATGCAATGCTTAAGCTTACTGAATAGACTATCAAAAAGACTCCACCGGTGCTGCTAGTGAACAAGGGGAATACCCCTGCTGTGAAGGGCAAAGGCAAGGCTAAAGCCAAGGCCAAGAAGGTCAAGGCTAAGAAGGCTAAGGTTGCTACCATCGAGATTAGAGATTTCCACTTGGAGATTTAGTTTTGAAAGATTGTTATTTTGTACCTTCCATGTGCAGGTTTATTATTCCGGTTTCCATCTTGGATATTTCTGGTTTTGTTTTTTAACACTGGTTCTTGAAAAATTGACATTTTGAAAGATAATATTATTTATGTAAGTACTTTTCTAAATAATGGTTTGTATATCTTTAACTTAAATGAAAACAATCCAGTATATAACATAAACACTAAGAGGGTTAAGCCCAATGAACTTAATCTACTTACTTCTGGCACTGTCATTTAGGCCATATAAATGAGAAGCGCATAGACTTCACAAAAGTGGAGTGCCAGGGTCATTTGACTTAGAGTCTTATGACACATATGAGTCTTGTTTAAGAGGAAAAATGACAAAGGAGCCTTTCAACAAGAAAGCTGAAAGGGCCATGGGCTTATTGGAGCTAATACACTCGGACGTGTGTAGGCCCATGAGCACCAATGCTAGAAATGGTTTTCACTACTTTTTTACTTTCACAGATGACTTCAACAGATATAGCTATGTCAATCTGATGAAGCAGAAGTCTGAACCCTTGATAGGTTCAAGGAGTATAAGAACGAAGTAGACACCGACTTGGAAAGACTACAAAGGCGCTTCAGTCTGACCGAGGTGGCAAGTATATGAGCCTAAAGTTTCAATCATTCTTGAGAGAGTTGGGATCATCTCATAGCTGACTCCTCCCGGAACAGCCCAATGGAATGGAGTGTCAGAAAGGAGGAATAGGACCTTGTTAGACATGGCCCACTCAATGACGAGTCAAACGACTCTCCTAGCATCCTTTTTGGGGATATGCATTAGAGGCAGCTGCATTCACACTTAATCATACATCGAGTAAGGCAGTTGAAAAGATGCCATATGAACTATGGATGGATAAGAAGCCCAACGTCTCTTTCATACGGATTTGGGGTTATCAGGCCCATGTCAAGAAATTGACAAGTGGCAAACTAGACTCTAAAACTGAAAAGTGCATGTTTGTGGGTTACTCCAAGGAAACTAGGGATATTACTTCTACAACCCTAATGAGAAAAATGTGTTCATAGCATGAAAGGGTTTCTTGAAAAGGAGTTCATCTCCAAGAAAGACAGTGTGAGCAATATTGAACTCAAGGAAGTTCAAGATCCATAAGCACCTGTACAGGATAACTCGGAGATCAAACCAAAACCTCAAGCAATTGAGGTATATGAACCTATCACATAGGACCTTAAAAGGTCTGGTAGGGTCCGTCATTAACCCAAGAGATATGGATTTCTTATGACCGATGATGGGAATCTTCTAGTCTTTGACCAAGAAGAACCCAAGACCTACCAAGAGGCTATTGAAAGCCCACAGTCAGCTAACTAGAGTAAAGCCATGGAAGCTGAGATGCAATCGATGTACGATAACCAAGTTTGGAATTTGGTTAATCCACCTCTGGGTGCTAAGGTAATCAGTTGCAAGTGGTGTTTCAAGTTAAAGGCCGACAACACCTTCAAAGGGTGATTAGTGGCAAAGGGTTTCAGATAAGTCTAGGGAATTGACTATGATGAAACCTTCTCACCAGTTGTAATGCTCAAATCCATTAAGATACTATTTGCCATGGCTGTATGGTACAACTATAAGATATGATAGATGGATGTTAAGACTACTTTTTTAAATGGAAAGCTACTCGAGGATGTGTACATGACACAACTTGAGGGTTTTATCGATCCAAAGTATCCTAACCAGGTATGCAAGCTTCAATTATGGATTGAAGCAGGATTTTCAAAGTTGGAATATGAGATTTAATAAAGCTATTAAGGAATATGGTTTCATACAGAATCCAGATGAGCCGTATGTGTACAAGATGGTTAGTGGGAGTGTATCTATATTCCTAGTCCTATATATAGATGACATCCTTCCCATTGGAAGTGACATACTAACACTGCAAGGGGTTAAGCAGTGGTTGAGTAAGTGCTTCGCAATGAAGGACTTAGGAGAAGTGGAAATGATCTTAGGGATCAGGATCTACAAGGATAGATCCAATCGGCTTCTAGGCCTAAGTCAGGCCTCATGCATATGTGAAGATCCAATTGTCTTAGTGGAAATTACTATGGTTACTTATATGGGTTAGGTCCAAGTCCAGGAAAACATCAAGGTCCCCATAGCAAATATATACTCCTCACTTCTCCCCACTCAAGGGTACATGCGAAGGGGTTCGTACGAGGCTATAGGTGGTGTTCTGTATCTGTGCCCTACGACCTAGCAAAATGTAGTCGACAATTTCAATAGTTCACCGAGCTAAAAATGGTACCTTAACCTAATGCTCATTCTAGCTAATATGCAATGCATATAAAATGTTACGAGAAGTTTGTTGAAGCTATTTTAATTAGATACTTTTTTTGCTCGTCAAAATCTTTTTAATTTTTGAAAAACTTTTTTTTAAGATTCTCTCCAGTAGAGTCGCCACTATGAGCGGACGACGTTTTTAGTAGTTACATGAAACGTGACGAGGCAAACTGAGAAGTTTTTATTATTATGTTGTTTGTTTATATAATTATAGTAAGAAATTCATTTTGGAAAGTAATATCCATAAAAGATTCGAGACTGAAATCCCGAAGAAAATATAGGAGTCACCACTTGGCTCAACTCAACCGGAAAATTTAGGTATAGTCGAAACCATATGAGGGCCATTATACCTTCCAAAGATCTAAGTCTGGATGAGTCAGTTACTTGTTATCTAATTAAAATACATACTTCAACAACAAAATTATAGCATTTTATGAACTAAGTTGATTTTATTTGGAGCATACAACGTTCATGCAAGGTATTGAAAGCAGTAAATAAATTAATTATAGTGACCGAATCACATAAGCTACCATAGGGGATACATATGAATCAAATAGGGAATCAAGGTACAATCGCCTAAGATACACGAATTTATCTAACATAATAATAAAACCTAAACATACATCTAATCCTGCAAAACAGAGGTTAGTACGCAGATAATTGCATGTAGGACTCAATCAAGATAGAATGGGATAATAAATGAGTCGGGGTTATGCATTTGAGGGGATAGCTGGAGAGACTCGTCAAGTCTCACTGACTAGACCAGGAAAACATTTTGAAATGTCCTTGTGTTGATTTTTGAGAAAACGATTTTGTAAACAGTTTTTTGGGTTAATTATTTAACATGGCAAGTTGGTCAGATTTGAGGAAACTAGGTTTACATCATTGTTCTGTTCTAATATGTGCTTCTGGAATGTAAATCTAAGGTTTAAATGTCATGAAATGTACAAAAATCGATTTTCAATGATTCTGTCCTAAACTAACACCCGCGCGGGTGTTAAGACAATAGTCATGCTGCTATATATTTACACCCGTGCAGGAGTCACTTCAAGATCAGTGAAGGATTTCAAAATCCGAAGTTTTTGTGATTCTGTTCTGAGAACCAACAGTCGTGTGACTATAGCTGCAAGGCTTTGGTTCTCAGCCCAAAACCGAAAAATAGAGTATTTTAAAAAATGATGCAAATGATGCCCAAATACAGCACAGATAAGGCAAATGTTTTGGTTTCTCATATATAGACCCTTGTAGCATGAATCTATAGCTTTAGGAGGTGGAAATCTTTCAAGAAAAGCTTTGATTTTGAACCTAAACTTCAAACTCCAAAAATGGTTTCAAGCTCCGAAAGTTAGGGTTTTAGAGTTTAGATTAGTCTCTAAACCTATTAGAAGTCTTAGTGAAGTATTTTCCTAAGATTTCTAACCAATTTTAAGCCTAAGAACAGAGATTGAAGATGAAAATTGAAGAAAAAGCTTAGATTTCTTTTCCTCTTTTCTTCCTTTTTTATCCTTTGTCTCTCTACAAAAATCGCAAACCACTTAAACCAGAAACTAAAGGCCTTTTAATAGGCAAAAATGAGGCTTTTCCTTGTAGAATCCGCCCCCTAGAATCCAAAAAATCATTTCCAAGAAGAAGAGTCACAGTTCTGTCAGGGATCAACACCCGTGCTAGTGTTGATGCCACAATCGTGTGGCTGTTGTTCCTAAACAGCCTCCTCTTTGTCCAGGAAATGTTCCGAGGGTTGAAGTTCGGGCAACTGAAGCTTTGATCTTGAATTGACTCCAACTCCTACGGTTGTAGAAAGTTATAGAAGCAAACAATTTATTCATCACTGAAACCTGGGATGAAAATTCCACACTCACAGAGGGTTTTGCTTTCATATTCTTTAAAGGGAAACTAGAAGGCAAAGATGTTGGTGTATTTATGGATAGTGGAAGCTTAACTAATCTTATTTCACCAACTCATGCGTTTGATCTTGAAATGAGATGTAATTAACGTGGTCGTTTTCCTAAGCTATTGTGAGTGATTTGTAAAGAAATAAGCAGAAAGGTCTTTACCTTCATAAGCCACAAAGTGTGAACGTGGAAGAATGACTATTCCAATACAAATATTAAAGGAAAAAATAAAAAATAATTAATCTTGCTAAATACTTGTTAATACTTGGTCTCAAGAATATTTGAATCATGTACCTCCCATTCAGAGAGAGATGCACTTATGACATAGATCTTTAAAAAATAAAGAGGAAGATGACGACGATGGCACACGAGGATGCCATTATTACAAGTATGTAACACATTGGGAATTATATTAAATTATGCTATATAAACTACTTTTGTTTTGTGTTCTTAATTAGTTCTTTTGTTATAATTGATTATATGTGGTAATGATTTAAGATTATTATCAATTTTGTAGGTTTATGTAATTGGAATGAGAAAAAATACAATTTTTATTATCGACTTTATTTTGAAACATGCTTCTTTTAGAGCATTGTGTCTATTTTTGGTGAACGATTATGATTTCAATTTAAAGTGTCGTTGATTTCCAATAAATTTGGGCGAGATTGACTTAGATTTTAAAAAACCACCAAAGTACTAGTTGGCATTATTGGTTAAAAATAAACCAAAAAAAAAAGAAAGAAAAATGCTAACTCCCCCCACAAAGCACAATATGAAAAATGGGAATTAACGAGAACTAATTTAACTAATTGGAAGGAAAAGGATGACTTCAATCAATAGCTGAGGGTACAATGAGGTGGGATCGAATCCATTTAGTAAAGCTAGTTACGGCTAAAAATTGGAACATTGTTTATCGGGCTAGTCCTCATTGATTAGGGCTTATGAAAGCCGTACCTATTTTTTTCGGATCTCAAAATATAAGGCTCTACTTCTTCCTTGCATCTTGTCTTGTCATATATATTTGTTGCACCCGCCTCCCACGCTTAACATAAAAAATAGTAATAAGTCGTAAAATTAAAATGGAAAGAAAATTAAATAATTCTAAAAAAACTACAAAATTACACCTGAGCTTAAATGGTTACTGTTTTATATTATATTTAGATAGATGGACAAACAAAATAAAACCTAAAAAATATGCATCATATATAAAATAAATAAATATAAAAAAAAATATTGAAATATTAATGTTACATATAGTATTTAAGTAAAGTTGTAAAAATAAGATAAATAATATACATATATATATATATATATATATATATATATATAGTAAATTCGGTTTGGTTTCCATATAATCAAACTTTTTCGATAAATCTAAACTGCCAACCAATTTTTGAATTCATAAAAAAAAGCAAACTAAACGAAAATAGATAAATAACTAATCTAAAATTTTTGTCAGTTTGACTTCGATTCAGTTTTTTGTTATTTCAAAAATTTTCTCACCTTTAACTAGTCTAGTTGAGTTTGGGTGTAAGTATCTCCAGTATTTTCTCTTTATGTTTATAATTTGATTTAATTTTCTTTTAATAATAAATATAGAGAATAAGAAAATTATTTTGTATGAGAATATTTTTAGCCATGGATGAAAAAAAGACTAGTATGTCGTTTTGGGTAGGTAGATGCTACATAATCCATGACATTCCTCTCACTCATAGCTTCTTCATTAAGAAGAGAAGACCACATAAATGAAATGTAGAACCATACAAACATCTCCTCTTATGTACACTTAATCCATTCTAAAGACTGAAATTATGATCAAACATTTGAAGAATTTTTCAAAATTTCTTTTTTTTTTTTTCATCAACTAAGCATCATTCTCTGTCTTTACTTAAACACTATCAAAACCCTCTTCCCCTCAATTTCTCCCATACTTTCTATTTTCTTCGCACAAAATCCATCTCACCTGCCAAATTCTATCTTTATACCTATTTTTTATGCACTCTTATACATCTTTAATCAGTGGCAGTGCTAAGACCTGACTCTTTAGCGGGACAAAAAAAAAGGACGATGACTGCTTGTTGCCTATCGAAAGGTGTTTTCAAGGCCAACAACACCCTTACTAGGATTATTTTCAATAATCGTAATCATATTTATCTTAGTTCTAGTAAAAAAAACTCATTTACATCTATAATTCTTAAAATAAAAACAAAAACAAAATATTAAATATAAGTTTAAATTCATAATCTATCAATTTCAATCCAAATTATAATACAAATTAATTAATTCAATAATTAACTTTGTAATTAAATTAATTCAATTTCAATCCAAAACACATATAAATTAAATGAAATTATAGATATTGATTACAGATTAGCTTAATTTAAGTATTAATTTATCAAATTTCGGTAATTTAGCAATTCTATTTGGTATAAAACAAATAAATAGCTAATCTCAAATTACAAACCTTAATTTATTAAATTCATGGATAATAATTAAATAAATATTTATTTAAGTAAAATGGAGAACATTGAGTGGAAAGATTCTTATTAATTACTACTTTATAAAAAAAAAAATTAAATAAAATTAATATTTGATAAATAAATTGCTTGTTTTGAGAAATAAAAAGATCGGGACAGAGAAAGAAAAAGAAAAACAAAAGTAAAAAAGATACTTGGCCTTCCTAAGTTTTTTACATGAGTGTATTGGATTAAGACTTTTAATGACTTTTATATACTTTTAAAATCCGGAGGTATTCAATTAAGACTTTTTAGGAGTCTTTAAAAGCCATCAGGTGTTCAATTATGACTTTTTAAGAGTCTTTAAAAGCCATCATGTATTCAAAAAATCATTGATAATTGATGAAAATGACTTTGATAGACTTTTTTTACAAAATATAACACAAAATCGTTAGAAAAAAGTCATCTATAAGCAAGACTTTTCATTTATCATTTATCGTGAAATCCATAATCACCTGCCTTTCGATCTCTGGAAACGATCGACCTCCACCAACCTCCATAATCACCCGCTCTTTTTCGTTCTGCAACAAGCGTGAGCTGTTATCCTCTCTATCGCCAAGTTCAAGAGGTACGATTTCTTTTACGTTTGTTTTTTCTCATCGATCTTAGGTTTTCTAGTGTGAAACTGGAATTGATTTTCCACTGAGATCTCCATCTACTTCTTCAATTGTGAAACTTTTTAATTAATTGAATCATCAATTATCGGTAATGAGAGTTATCCCCCCTTTTTTCTGGCCCTGCAGACAGCTGCCTTTTATACTCGTCAGCTGCAGGCACAATTTAGTTTCATTGCTTCTTATTTCTCTACTTTGGGATTGGACAAACCATAATACTAGGGGTGAGCAAAACACAGTTCGGTTCAAAAACCAAACCGAACCGAAAACCAAAGTAGAAGAAAAATAGAAACCAAAACCAAACCAAAATTCATATAGTTCGGATCAAACTGAACTGAACCAGTTCGGTTCAGTTACTGTTTGGTTCGGTTAAAACCGAATCAACAAAAATTTTAATTTTTTAATTTTTATTATCATTATTTTTTTTATAAATTACATGTAAAGTATTGCTTAAAAAGGATTTACAGGATTTTAATGGGCAAGGTCGACATCCTGAAGATGCAAATGAGTTATTTAATTTTCATCATACTTCTCTGAGAAATAAAGTTGAGAGGTTATTTGGTATTTTCAAATCAAAATTTACCATCTTTAAAACAGCTCCCCCATTTTAGTTTGACACACAAACAGAGCTAGTCTTAACTTGTGCAGGATTGTATAATTTTTTCAGAAAGGAGTGTCGATTAGATAAGTTTCCAATTGAGTAAAATAGTGAAACTAATTTATCTACACCAATGTCAATTAATGAAGAAGAAGAAGATTTTAAACTATTTGTTGGAACACAAGAGCAATAAAGAAATTATGCTAATGAATGGAGAGCTAGAATTGCTACTGACACGTGGAATAATGTTGAACATATGAATGATGATGAATATTAGAAATTTTATAGCCAAATTACAATTTTTTTATTAACATTACTACTCAATTTTTATATTACTATTTCATATTTTATTTTTGGTGATTATTGTGGTCATTTATGTGCTGTATTATCATTGCACACATAGAGATTATTAGTATTTTCTAATAAGTCTATAAAAGTCTTTAAAAGTCTATAAAACTCTATGAAATAAACTTTTTAAAAATCATCAATACTTTTAAAAATTCTCTGCAAGATATTAAAAGTCACTAAAAATCGTTAAAGTCTATAAAAAAAATCATTTACTTAGGAAAAAAAAAAATATATAAAATCTTAATAGAATTCCACCCGCTTAATGTTTTATTCTTTTCGCAAACACAGTGGTTTAACTAAAACAAAAGAAAAAGAAGGGGTCATCTTCTTCAGCAAAACCTACAGCTGAACAACAACGCTACCCCTCCGCCGTTCAATAGCAGGAACCAAAGGGCCAAGGAAGGCCGATTTTTATGGCTTGCCGGCATCCAGCAGGTTCGTTCCTGCATAAGGGCTTCATCTCTCTGATTTGGGGGGCAAAATGCTCCCCCAAATCCCTAATTCAAGGGGCGAAGGCCGCCGGCTAAACACCTCTAGTAGGGTTTTTCTCGGCGGCTGGAGGGGCACCGGCCCCCCAAGGCCCCCCTCCCTCCGCCCCTTTAACATATATATATATATATATATATATATATATATATATATAAGCTACAGGTGAACGTCTTTTTTTCCCCCTCTCCTTTTCTTTTCTTTGTTGTCTTTGGTTTGCTGAAAAAAAGTAGTAGTTTAGCAAAATACATTTCCCTATTTTTTTTTGCTTATGTTATGATTTCTTTTGTGTAATAGATTGATTTTCCTCTTATTAACAGAGTCATATTCCAAAGGACACAAAAGGATAAAATTATCTAATGATGGAGGTGACTCTGGCAGCGTGCCCTTGTCTGCAACAAAGTGCAATGGAGCTGAAGAAAGAAAAGCTAAACCCTCTTCTGAAGTTGTTGACTATAAAGACCCATTTGCTTTAGCAACTTTCATTGACAAGCTAGACTCTGGAAAATACGGGAGTGTTACAAAAGAAATGGAAGCTCTCAATGCTAGAAAGCTTCAAGTACTCGGCCCTTTTCTCAAGAAGCATCCTTCGCTTTCAGCTGTTTTACTGAGTAAGAATAGGAATGAAAATGCTTCAGAAGCCCAACTTATTGTTGCAAAGAATCCTTCTCCTGCACCAACGCCTGTTGTGATTTTGGATTCAGATGATGAGGACAATGAAGATCATAGGCCTACTCATACTTTTCAGGACATTGTCCTGCCAAGGCCTGCTTTGAACCATCTTATGGGGACACCAGTAAGTTTCCTTTTCATATGTGATTTTGAAGCTGGTATTTGAAAATGCACATAATGACTAAAGAAAATACGTAGCTCGTCCAACCTATGACTCACTACAGAATTGTAGAAACAATTTTTTCATGATGAAACCTGTTAATAATTGTTACTGTGTCAATTGTTTTATGAGTAAACGGTTGAGTACTACGCTGTAGATTGAGTGGATTAGTGCACTGAAAAAGGAAAAAAAATTACAAATTGCAACTTAACAGAACCAAATGCTTACCCAAATCTAACTGCAGTTATCTCTGTTCACTTGGCTTAGAGCTTCATATATAAACTGAGCCTTGTTGATATGCATGCAGATATATTCATTGTGTTACTGTAATAGTTTTGCAATATGAATCTGTTGATGTATCCTGCAGATATTTCTTTATTTTGAAAGTGGATAATATGCTGATTAACTCAACTATGCTCTTCATGTGTTTAGACTTTAGAGCTGAATCTGGTGACCAAATGGATATTTTCTAAAACTGTTGCTTCCCATTATAAATGCTAGTGGACTAGTTTCACATGGGGTATTTTGATTCCACTACTTAAACATTGCCTACTGGGTCAGGGGTGATGTTTTATTTGAAGGACTAGGCTCTCTTCTCTCGCCTATAAGTGGGTGAGCTATCTAACCAACGCAAAAAAGGTTGCAGGTACCAGCTAGGGACATAGCATCACTTGCCATCAACTAATACATCAGTAACACTGACTTGTTAAATTTCCTTTTCACGTCAATAGTTTCATTTCTATCGTAGTGTTTATGTGCCTAATTGCTCAAATGCTTTTTTTTTTTTTTTTTTTTGGTATGGATAGAATGGTATTCACGTTAGGGGCCAAGAAGAGAGAATAAGTCATGGAAATTTAATTACTTTGGCTGGTGAAAGTGATATGGAGAGGGATAAAGGCGAATATGTGGGGGCAGAGGAATACGAGGATAATCAATCCAAAAGTGAAGATGATGGCCTTGGAGATATTTGGACAGAGATGTCAACAGCGCTACAATTATCAAAGGTACTCATTCTGTTAAATTAAAGTGGAACTAAAGGAACAAGTGACCCGCTTGGATGATCTTCAGGATATCATGGCTATTAGGAAAGAAACATAGGAATTTTTTTCTGATTTCAATTAGTAGATGTAGCCATGGTATGTGGTTCTTAAGAGTATTTTGTTTTTGTTATAATATTTGTTAATTTGCTGTGTTTGTTTTATTTGATTCATTTTTATATATATATATTTTTTATTGGATATGGGATTTAGAAATTTTGATTCAGAAAAATGTCTTGCCATGATGCATATTTTTCTGCTGGTCTCTTAGGATGTTGCTGAATATCCTTCTTCAAATGAGCACACGGAAGAAGAAGAAGATTGTGATCACTCTTTTGTTTTGAAGGATGATCTCGGTTATGTTTGTCGTGTGTGTGGAGTTATTCAGAGAGGAATTGAGACCATCATTGAGGTTCAGTTTTACAAAGTAAGCTCCTCATTTCGTATTTATGTTGCACTGTGAAAGAACTGTCAAATTTCCAATGTTAACCAAGTTGTATTTGCATTAATGGATTTCAAGGCTGAGCAATGTTTGTATAGTAAGTTAATTGACATTGTAAAGCACATTGCATTCTTCATTTCTTTACCATGTTACTTGTGGCATTTGAGACCTAACTCTTAATCTAGTGCATGCAATTTTGCTCTGAGAAAATGAACTGGACGAACCCTTAGGAAACTAGAAAGGAATTATGGTAGGATTTCACATCTTGGTTGTGTCTTCATGATGCAGAGAATCGAGGATTTCTTACTGCTCAACAGATGCCTTTGACTTGTCTTGGTGTTCTTGTTGTTGGCTTGATGCAACTTTTGCTTTTCTGGGGGATGTCTAGACATAGATGGTTCAGTTATTTTTATGTAGCACGCTTAATTTTAAGCATTTTATGGTGCAGCTTTGTGACACCAAGAGCTGTTATGGAAAAAAAAATTGTCAATGTAAAGCAAGAATAGTTACCTTTTGTCTACTGTGTATGTCAGTTGACATGTTTGTTTCCTCTCATCTATATTCTTTACTGAACTGTATATTGTAATGTAGAGTTAGTGTACTCTTCATCTATGTTCCGTTCATTTTATTGAACTTCTTTCTCTGTAATTAGTTTCTCTATTCCTTAATTGTGTGGTTGGAAACCTTTAAATTCATTCATGTTTTCTGTGATGTAATATTACATTTGAAGGCGTGCTCTTTGTGAACTTATATTACACATCAACTGCTTTGTGATATGACCATGGTTAAAGTTAGGGTCTAGCAACTTGGAAATCAAGTCTTCAATATGAAGTTTAGGTGTTGATTTTGGAGATCAATCATTAACCACCTATAAACATGTAGCCTGATAAACATTCTCACAAGACAATATTGAGAAATCCGAGTAATGCATAGGATAGACCGTAGACAGAGCTTGTGATTGAGGGTCACGCGATCTAAATGGATTAGAAGTAGTTTGAAAGGTTATACATATTCTCACTGCCTGAAAATAAATAATTTGTTTCATCATGCCTTTACATTTTGGCATTTGGTTGCAGTCGTTTTCTGTTTATTGATTGGTTTAATGTTAGGTGTATTGCATCTTACAACATTTTCACATGTTAGCTACTCGGATTCTGTTATTATTTGCTGATTGCTGCCTGGACTTTTTTTATTGATCTGATTTTTCTTTCCAATCCAGAAAAAGAGTTCACGGACATATTTCTCTGAGTCTCGGAACACCAGAGACAGGGATTCAAAGGACATGTTTGGAGTTGAATTGTCTGAGGAAGAGCTGATGGTTACTGACATCTCTGCGCATCCAAGGCACACAAAGCAAATGAAACCTCATCAGGTGGAGGGTTTCAACTTCCTTCGGAGTAACCTAGTATCGGATAACCCTGGAGGCTGCATCTTGGCCCATGCTCCTGGGTCTGGAAAGACTTTCATGATCATCAGTTTCATGCAAAGTTTCCTGGCTAAATATCCTAATGCGAGACCACTAGTGGTGCTTCCAAAAGGGATTTTAACTACATGGAAAAAGGAGTTCCAGAGATGGCAAGTCGAAGATATTCCACTATATGACTTCTATAGTGCGAAAGCAGATAGTCGTGCTCAGCAATTGGAGATCTTGAAGCAGTGGGTAGAAGAAAGGAGTATTCTTTTTCTAGGTTACAAACAATTCTCTACAATAGTTTGTGATGATGTAAATAATAAAGTAGCTGCTAGCTGCCAGGAGATCTTGCTTAAGAGACCAACAATCTTAATTTTAGATGAAGGGCATACGCCGAGGAATGAAAATACGGATGTTCTGCAATCCTTGGCTAAAGTGCAGACGCCTCGAAAAGTTGTACTTTCAGGAACTCTCTACCAAAATCATGTCAAGGAGGTGTTCAACATATTAAATCTTGTTCGTCCTAAGTTTGTGAGGTTGGATTCTTCCCGAGCTATAGTTAAACGTATAATGAGTAAAGTGCATATACAAGGTGTGAAGAAGCATCTCAAAACAGGGGAGACAGTTTTTTATGACTTGGTAGAGCACACATTACAGAAAGATCAAGATTTCAGAAGAAAAGTTTCTGTGATTCATGATTTGCGTGAGATGACTAGCAAGGTCCTTCACTATTACAAGGGAGATTTCTTGGATGAGCTTCCTGGACTTGTGGATTTCACTGTAGTACTCAACCTTAGTTCAAGACAGAAGCATGAAGTTGGGAAGTTGAGGAAGCTGGTAAGGAAATTCAAGAGAAATTCTGTTGGCAGTGCTGTTTATTTGCACCCGAATTTGAATTTTGGTTCTGAGAATTGTTCCTGGACTGATGACAAGATGGATGAGCTTCTAGAGAAAATAGACTTAAGAGATGGAATAAAAGCTAAATTCTTTCTCAATATGTTAAACTTGTGTGAGTCAGCTGGAGAAAAGCTGCTTGTTTTCAGTCAGTACTTGCCACCACTGAAATTCCTAGAGAGGCTAGCAGTGAAAGTGAAGTGTTGGGTTCTAGGAAGAGAAATTTTTGTGATCTCCGGTGAATCAAGTTCTGATCAACGCGAGTGGTCCATGGAGCGATTCAACAATTCATCTGAGGCTAAAGTGTTTTTCGGATCTATTAAGGCATGTGGAGAGGGAATATCGTTGGTTGGGGCATCACGCATTATAATCTTGGACGTTCACCTTAATCCATCAGTCACTCGCCAAGCAATAGGACGTGCTTTCCGACCAGGCCAGAAAAAGAAAGTGTTTGTCTATAGATTAGTCGCTGGAGATTCACCTGAGGAGGAAGATCACAGTACCTGTTTCAGGAAGGAAGCTATTGCAAAAATGTGGTTTGAATGGAATGAATATTGTGGTTATCAAGATTTTCAAGTCGAGACAATTGACTTGGAAGGGTGTGGCGATCCATTCCTGGAAAGTCCCCTTGTTCGGGAAGATGTGAAGGTACTTTACAAAAGGTTAGCACTCTCATCTATCCTGATTGGTTTTACTTGTAACAATTTCATATCTTTGTGCATTGAAATTTTGTTTTTATTTTACCAGGTAGTTCCAGATGTACATATCTAGTATGCAAAATTATGCAAGGGTAACGTATTTTGTTTGACTGTGAAGTATTTTTTTGCTAATTTTTTCTTTGATTTACATACCTGGAAGCAACTGGGCTGGTTTCTTAAGACCAAAACTGATAGAAGTTGCCTTAGAAATTATTAGTGTTGAACTCCACATTTTGTTGCTGCAGGTCATAAGCTATTAGATCTTTCAGTGCTTTTAAAATTTTGTTAGTATTGTCATCAAAAAAGTATAGATTAGACCCGTCAGCGCCATGCATTACTACTGCTGAAGAGAACTGAGGATGCACAATGTTTGACTCGTATTCTTCTTTTGCATCTTGGCTTTGAAAATGATTATCAGGTTCTAGAAGGAGATCAATTTTGTTGCTGGGACTAACAATAGGGACAAGAGAGAAACTAAAACTTGGACAAAGTTGCTGTTCTAAGTTTCGCATTTTTCAGAAACCACACATTGTATATAGTTTTTTTATGGATAGAAATGGCCTTAGATTTTACAGAACTAGCATCCTTTAAAATACAAGACCAAATAAGAGGTGGAGCGTTTTCTGATAAAATTAATGGGTCCGCTAGAGAAACAGCCAAATGTGAGTGGACATTAGCCACCTTATCACACGCCCTTGGAACATGAGAACATTATGCAATTACAATTAGCAGCGATCGCATGAATATCACCATGAAGCATACACAGCTCAGATAAATCTGCTCCTTTGGCGCTGAGAGCTTGAACAGCAGCGAGGCAATGATTCCAGCATTATTTCACTAGTTCTCGAGTCAACACACAGCTGTAACCCTTGTATCATTGCTAAAGTCTCTGCTATTTCAGCATTTAAGCAACTGGGAAGGGGAATTGCTGCCGTGAGTGTAACCTGACCAGCGGAATTTCTTACAAATATTCCAGCCAATGGTCTCTTAGACTCCGGAATCTAAGCTGCATCGGTACTTAATTTAAATAAACATCCAGGCGGAGGATGAATAAAAAATTTTCCAAACCGCTTTAGCATCAGAACACCCCTGAAACACATGAAGCAACTCCTCACCTCCACTTATGCACATTGGACAAATATCGATTGCTCCTACCCCTTGAGCAAGAGGAGATGATAGGCACGGCAAAATACTTTTACAGGCTCTCCATAGAAAATGTCTGATCTTTAGCGGCTAAGAGAGTCTCCATATAGTTTTCCATACCTCTAAATTAGGTTATGAAGAACTTGGTAAGGCCAAAGAAGAAATCCTCCTACTCTCTTCTAAAAAGTAACCTGATTTCATGTAATAGCATCCAAACCTTGTACCAATCCATCTAAATTTATCCTCCGGCAGCCTGAAGCTCAAGGGAATTTGAAGTAGCTTCAGATTCATCGAGCAGAAACGACACTTTAACCAAATATCAAGTTCCATCCGATTGGATTAGTTGAAATAAGACAACTAACCTTATCAGACGACAGGTGATTATGCTTAACAAGGGGCTTCAAATGATTACTCTCGGAATCCAATTATCGGACCAAATGTTGATACTGCTTCTGTTTCCAACTTGACAAAACCAATCCAGCTTTTTAGCTCCTTCCATCATTCCTCGCCAAACATAACTAGGAGCATACCCTATTGATGCTGATAACACATAATCTCTAGGAAAATATTTAGCCTTGAAAATCTGGCTGCATAACGACTCTGGTTGTGTCAACAAACGCCAAAATTGCTTTGCATGCATAGCCTTATTAAACTAAAGCAAGCATTTAAACCTGAGGCCCCTATTTCGTTTAGCCCGGCTGAGAGTATCCCATGAAAGTCAATTCATCCTTTTTCTCTCTTTACTATTTGTCTACCAAAAACGGCTAATCATTTTCTAAAGCTCTAGGCAAATGGTAGAAGACAACAAAAACAACTCATAATATACTACGGAATAGACTGAGCGACAAATTAATCAATACTTCTTTACCCCCTTTGAAAGCATTTTTTTCTCCCCACCTTGACAACCTTTTCCGAAGCCTATCTTTCAAAAATTGAAAAAGGGCTTTTTTCGAGTGCCCTATCATAGTAAGAAGGCCTAGATACTTTGGTAAGTACCCAATCTCTCGCACCTTAAGCACTTGCAACTTTCCTTTCTATTATTATCGCTTACATTGGCACTAAAGAACAACTCGGACTTTATAAGATTCACCGCTTGACCTGACGCAGCTTCATATTCCTTTAGAATTTTTAAGATATTCTCCCTTCCTTCGAATTTGCACACCCAAAAATAATAGAGTCATCTGCAACAAAAAAAAAAAAAAAAGATTTGTGATGCTGGGACTTCTTCTACACACTTTAACCCTATGGAGGAGCCCATAACATTTTGCATTGCTTATAGCTTTTGAAAGCCCTTTTGCACATAAAAGCAGTAAGTAAGGAGAAATAGGATCCCCCTGCCTTAGCCCCCTATTTGGTTTCAAGAATCCTTTAGGAACTCCATTAATAAGGTAAGAATAGGATACAGATCGCACACAGGTCATCACAAGAGACCTAAAATGCATAGGAAATCCCAACCGGTTCATCACACAATTCAAATAGTCCCATTCAATCCGATTATAAGCTTTACTGATATCGAGTTTCAATGCAAAAGATCCCTTTTAACCTATTCTTCATAGTATGAAAAATTTCAAAGGCCACCAGGGCATTATCAGTAATCATTCTACCAGATATAAAAGCGCTTTGGGTTACATTAATGATAGAAGGAAGAACTCTCTTTAGCCTATTAGCCAAGGTCTTTGAAATAATTTTATAAAGAACAATACAAAGGCTAATAGGGCGAAGATCTTTCATCGCACTAGGATTGTCAACTTTTGGAATAAGACACACGAAAGTATGATTCAACTTCTCAAGCATATTACGAATTTTTAAAAAATCAAGCACAAAATTAGTAACATCATTTCCAACTACATCCCAATATGATTGGTAGAATAAAGAAGATATACCATTAGGCCATGGGGCCTTGTGAGTAGGAATTTGTTTAAGCGCCTCCCGTGGGTTAATATATTTAAATTCCATTAAATAATTTTCAATAATTTTTTTTATTAAATTAAGAGGTATTATAACATTTGAACCTAGCTACTGTAGAATATATACATACAAATTAAATTTTTTCCACACGGTACATGTTAGATGAATTATTATAATGGTTGTAAAAGAGAAAGATAAGAACTTTGAAGCTTCATGTACAAAAACGAATTTCCAGCTTGACAGAAGTGCAAATCACAATGTCGGACGCTCTCCAAGGTTAATGCTACAAGATTCAAAATCATGCACTTGATGCTAAAACTTTGAAATAGTAGAACTACAATTTTCCATAAAATGTAGAGAAAAAACAAAATGTTTTAATAGAAGAAGATAGTTTTTTGGTGAATATTTAATTAAAGAGATAAGTTACAATGAATATTTCAAATAAGTTACAAAATCATTAAAGAGGTAGGTTACAAAACATTTAAAATTTTGTAACTACCATTATGAACTTAATGCATTTTGATGAATTAGTTTATTGATTATTAGGATAGAATATATATATATTAATTTGTTAGTTATGGCTTCTTGAATGATAATTTAGGAAAACAATGCTCAAAATTCAGAAAATTAGATACATAGGCTAGAACCAATTTAAGAGTGGTCAAGTAAGAGTGGGAATAAAATCCTAAAACCTTGTCTTCATATATATTTAAAATTTTGTTCCATTACACAAAATATTCACATATCAATAGTAAAAAGGTAGATTGAATATTTTTCTAAATCAAATATATAATTCTATAAATTTCCTAAGTAACAATCTTGATTAAAAGTGAAAGAAATTAAATTTAACTAACTAAAATTTTCAGTTGACAAAAAGTATTGGTAATAGATGAATTAATGTATTGAAAATAGACAATGAATTGATTTTAAAACCAATGAGGTAAAAAATTAAAACTAATTTATTAATAAAAAGTTAAAACAGAAAATATTAATAATTTATTATAGAATTAAAGTAACCATTATAGAATATTAAAAGAGTACTTCAATAGGAATTTGAATTCAATGAATGCATAGCTAATGGTTAAATTTAAACATTTATCATATATATTAAAGTTAAGAACCTTGAAATTTAAGTAAAAATTTTCAAATATTTAGGAATTGATAAAAAAAATACTCATAATACTATAAAGAAAATGACACATAGGAGATATGTAAATAATGAGTATAATTATATATTTTTATGCCAACTAAATATTAATGATTCACCAAACAGAATTAAATAATAAATTATATTTTTTTTAAAATTAGAATGAGTTACAAATTATTATATAAAAATTAATGAATACATTAAAACATACTAAATTGATAATAAAAAAATTAAGAAAAATATAAAATAGATGTGTAAAAGTAATACCGATGAGTATAATACCAAATAAAAAATTTCAAATTAATATAAAATAAGCAATGTAAAAGATACACAAATTATTAGTAACTTTTATATATATATATATATCTTTATTTTTAAAATAAAATATTTAACTATATGTTGTTAAAAAGAAATAAGTAACAAAGAGAAAATAGTTTAATTTAAATTATTGAACCTCTTATCTTAAGAAATAAAATTGTTGCATTTAATGGAATTAAAGAAATTTATCTTATATTGGCTTTGATATTAAATTTTTCTTCTATAACTATCAAATGGATCCCAACAAATGTATAAAAACGTTAAAACAAAATGGACCAAAATTTAGAATCTTATCTTTTGTATTACAATTTCTTTTGCATGGTACTGAAATATTAGAATAGCTCTTTTGATGAAATTAATTCATCAAAAGAAAAAGTATATAAATGGAAAAAAAAAAAAGCTAAAGAAATTATATAAATGGAAAACAAACATGTACAAACAAATATTTTTTTTAGAAATACAACAAAAAATTAATCAAATTATATCGAAATTCATATGTAATATAGAAATCATTATAATTCTTTTTTCCCTTAAAAAAAAACAATTCAGTATACACTTCCAATAATTAACTCACGTTTTCAATAACTTAAATCTCATTTTAAGTTATAATAATCATTAACGTCTCAAGTAACATATATATAAACTTTAAATAAAATTATTAAATAATTTTTAAAAATATAAAAAAATCTAGAAAATAGAATAGTATGAATGAAACTTTTTTAAGGATGTTAATTAAGAGAGAGAGAAGTGCTGGTTAAACCATGGCCATTTATTGCTGAATCATTTTAGGAACCTCTAGTTCTGAAAATGTAATTTTTTTTTTAATAAATTCCGAAATTGAGACATCAATGCACTGCTCCCAGTGCATTATATACATATGCCATGGCTTTTAAGCAATGGCATATGTGTATGTATATGTGTGTGTGTGTATATATATATATATTTTAAATAATAAATTATTTCTTATTAAAAAAATTATTTAATTATTTTGTATAAAAATAAAAGAAATATTAAAATTTGTAAAAATAATAATAAAATTAAAATACATTGTTATTTCATATTTTCAACCCAAGATTAATTAATTAATGTTTGAACAAAGGATCTTAAAATTGTAATAATAACCATACTTTTTTTTTTTTTTTGGTAATACCATCGGTTTCCGGATACCACATTGGATGCCGACTAATTTGGTTTCAGGATAATAGTTTGGTAGATTATGATATTAAGACCTCTCCCAATGTTGATACTGGGACTCGAACACATATTCTATTTTTAGTTCAGCTCACTATCTACCATCTGAGCTACCAAACATTGGTAACAATAACCATTCTTAAAAGATTGAATGTTGTCACAAAAATTGATCCTTTTGGTTTTATTACAAATTGTTGCATATAATAAGCTATTCTTAAACATGTCACTCCCTGCATTTATAGTATAAAAATTTAATTTTAAATAGATTATTGATCGGAGGTTAATTGCAAAATCCATAAAAATTTAAAAACTTAGAATGTATCTTCGAAGAAAAAAGAAATTAAAATAGTTACTTACATATATTAAAAAGGCAAAAT
Source organism: Euphorbia tirucalli (assembly GCA_039660915.1). NCBI lineage: Eukaryota > Viridiplantae > Streptophyta > Magnoliopsida > Malpighiales > Euphorbiaceae > Euphorbia > Euphorbia tirucalli. Next base: position 48,903,601 of record CM077637.1, on the reverse strand, counting down.
GTATAATTTTCACAGATTATATGGAGTTTATGACTTGATACAAAATAATAAAATAATTTGTTTTATCAAAAAAATATATGTTTACCACAAAATATTAAGTCTATAAAAAATTAATGTACAATTTTTTATTCTATATACGCACGTTCGAAATGTTAATTAATTAATGTTGAGTTGAAGATAAATGTATTTTTAATTTTATTTTTACAGTTTTTAATTTTAATTTTAATTTTATACAAAATAATTAAATAATTTATTTTTTTTAAAAAAATTTAAATATATATATACACATATACATATGCAAGGGCATATGTATATAATGCACTACTCCCAAGGGAGAAGTGCATTAATGTCCCAATTTCGGAACAATGAGTTCCGAAATTGGGCTCAATTTATTTATTTATTTTTTTAAAAATTACATTTTTGGAACTAGAAGTTCCGAAAATGATTCAACCAAATTTCTGAATCTTTAGTTCCAAAAATGACCATGGTTAAACCAGCACCATTCAGAAAATTTTGTACTAACCAAACATTATAATGTGATTTTTTTTTTAAATGGACATTATTTAGATCCATTAATGTCCATTATCCTACAATGCGATGATAAATTAATTTTTTTTCTTTTCTATTAATTACTAAAATATTATAGCTAATTTAACAAATATTTCACAATTGTGTCATTTGCTTAACATCCTATTGCAAATTAAGAGATATATATATATATATATATATATATATATATATATATATATAGCACCATTCAGAAAATTTTGTACTGACCAAACATTATAATGGGATTTTTTTTTGAAAATGGATATTATTTAGATCCATTATGCTACAATGCAATGATAAATTAATTTTTTTTCTTTTCTATTAATAACTAAAATATTATAACTAATTTAACAAATATGTTCACAATTGTGTCATTTGCTTAACATCCTATTGCAAATTAAGATATGTATATACTTTTTCCGATATATTTTTTTTCACTAAAGTATAACTAATTATGCCTTTGTATATTAAGCTATAATTACGGTATAATTAAGATATAACTAAAGTATAATCACTGTAATAGTGTTTATAACTAAAGTATAATCACTGTAATAGTGTTTCTTAATGTATAACTAAGTTATAATTAAGGTATAACTAAGGCATAAACACTTTAATAGTATATCTTGATGTATAATTGAAGTATAACTAATGTATAATCAATGTAATAGTGTATCTTAAGGTATAACTAAAGTATAATTAAGGTATAACTAAGGTATAAACACTGTATAGTGTATCTTAAGGTATAATTAAGGTACAACTAAGGTATAATCACTGCAATAGTGTATCTTAAGGTATAATTAAGGTATAACTAAGGTATAATCACTGTAATACTGTATCTTAAGGTATAACAAAGGTATAATCAATATAATAATGTATCTTAGGGTATAAATAGGGTATAAATAAGGAATAACTAAGGTATAATCACCAGAATAGTGTATCTTAAGGTATAATTAAGGTATAACTAAGGTATAATCAATGTAATACTGTATCTTAAGGTATAAGTAAGGTATAATCAATGTAATAACGTATCTTAAGGTATAATTAAGGTATAACTAAGGTATAATCACTGTAATAGTGTATCTTAAGGTATAACTAAGGTATAATAAGGTATAATCACTGTAATAGTGTATCTTAAGGTATAACTAAGGTATAATCACTGTAATAGTGTATCTTAAGGTATAACTAAGGTATAATCACTGTAATAGTGTATCTTAAGGTATAATTAAGGTATAACTAAGGTATAATCACTGTAATAGTGTATCTTTAGGTATAATTAATGTATAAGTAAGGTATAATCAATATAATAATGTATCTTAGGGTATAAATAGGGTATAAGTAAGGAATAACTAAGGTATAATCACTAGAATAGTATATCTTAAGGTATAATTAAGTTATAATCAATGTAATAGTGTCTCTTAATGTATAAATAGTGTATAATAATGTATAAGCAGTGTATAAAGAGTGTATAACAATGTATAATAAGTGTATAAACAGTGTATACAATGTATAAACAATGTATAATAATATATAATAATGTATAACAATGTATACGAAGTGTATAAACAGTGTATAACAATGTATAAATAGTGTATAAATAGTGTATAAAGAGTGTATAAACAATGTATAAAGTGTATAAATGATGTATAAACAATGTATAATAATATATAAGAAGTGTGTAATAATGTATAAGAAGTGTATAAACAGTATATAACAATGTATAATAGTGTATAAACAATGTATAAACAGTGTATAAACAATGCATAACAATATATAAATATATAAGAAGTGTATAACAATGTATAAACAATGTATAATAATGTATAAGCAGTGTATAAAGAGTGTATAACAATGTATAATAAGTGTATAAACATATAACATTGTATAAGAAGTGTATAATGTATAACAATGTATAAGTAGTGTGTAAACAATGTATAAGCAGTGTATAAAAAATGTATAACAATATATAGAAGTATATAAACAATGTATAAACAATGTATAAACAATGTATAAACAGTGTATAACAATATATAAACAGTGTATACCAATATATAAGAAGTGTATGACAATGTATAACAATGTATAAGAAGTGCATAAACAATGTATAAACAGTGTATAATAGTATACAACAGTGTATAAGAAGTGTATAAACAATGTATAAATAGTGTATAATAGTATACAACAGTGTATAAGAAGTGTATAAACAATGTATAAACAGTATATAAACAGTGTATAAACAATGTATAATAGTGTATAAGAAGTGTATAAACAATGTATAAACAATATATAACAATATATAAGAAGTGTATAACAATGTATAACAGTGTATAATAAATGTATAAACAGTGTATAACAGTGTATAAGAAGTGTATAAACAGTGTATAAACAATGTATAATAGTGTATAAGAAGTGTATAAACAGTGTATAAACAATATATAACAATATATAAGAAGTATATAACAATGTATAACAGTGTATAATAAATGTATAAACAATATATAAACAGTGTATAACAGTGTATAAGAAGTGTATAAACAGTGTATAAACAATGTACAAATAGTATATAAACAATGTATAAATAGTGTATAACAATATATAAGAAGTGTATAAATAATGTATAACAGTGTACAAGAAGATGTCATCTTGGACCAGACAATTCTACAGCATGTAGGTTCTCAGATGGAGCCAAATCTATCCCTTGCCCTACCACCTCTACCTTTTGCCACTCCTTCCATCTTTCTGCCAGTCCATCACCTTCAAGCATTCTCACAACCTCTGACTTCTTAGGCCGTTCCATTGGAGAGCTTTGCATGCATAACAATGCTACTTGAATCAGTTGTTCTACTTCAAAGGTGAAACTACTATGTAATCCAAAGGTTCAAGTGATGCAAGGACCTCCAACGATATATATAGCTTATATTACATTAGAGCATTGAAGCCACAACTGTGAACACGAAATTTTTACTTAAAAAAAAAATCTGTCGTTGACCGTTGACCCACGACTGTAAATGCAGTCGTGGGATTTTGGTTACAGTCGTACGACTGTAACGTAATTACAGTCGTACGACTGTACTTTCGGGGGCAGGTTGCAGAGCCCATACCCCCTTGACTTGGAAAAATGGGGAAATCTTGAGCATTAAATGCTCAATATTTCCGGGTTAGTGGGGAGATATAAAAGGTTAAAAAAATCAGAATAAGGGGACTTTTGGAGGAAATCTGGTTTTTAGAGAGATTTAATGAGAGAAAAAAGAGAGAAAAAGAAAGAAGAGAGAAAAGAAAATACCTTACTTTCTTCTAACATTTTCTCTTTAATTTCTTGTTGTTAATCACTAAAACGAATTAGAAATCCTAGGTTAACATCCACACTAAAAATCTAAATCATTTTGGGACAAAAACAAACACAAATCCGTGACATTTCTGGGATTATTTGGACACTTTTGCAACCTTGACTTCCTAAGGAAAAAGAGCGAATTCACGTGGATTGGTGCATAGCCAGGGGGTCATTCCAGCTGTGGATCGTCGCCAAGGAGGTAAACAACCTTTAACTCAACTCTTTTTCCAGCTTTCGGGGTGATTTACTTGTGTTTGGTGCTTTTTTATTCAAGTTTTTAAGTTTTTATTTCTGGAAAAATAAGAACAGTCGTACTACTGTTCTTGGAACAAGAACAGGGGCACGACTATAATTACAGTCGTGCCAAATCCTCTACAGTCGTACGACTGTTCTTATTTTCCCAAGGGTTTTTTAGCGATTTTTGCCTTAGCCAAGATTACAGTCGCACGACTGTGACTACAGTCGCACGACCGTAGTCCGCGGCCAAGAGCAGAAATCCCTAAAAATCCCTAAAATCTAAAAAAAAATTCATAAAATTCCAAAAATTTCATAAAAATAAAAAAATTAAAAACCCCAAAAATCATAAAAATGAATTTTGGTGTGTGCATCACGACCCTAGATTAAATTTTCAGTAAAATCGCATTTAGAACAATTCCACGACGGAGACCCGGTTCTCCCGAAAACCGACCCACTTTGCATGCTAAGTTAAAATAAACCGGAAAAATGTCTTCAAAAACGATTTTCTCACAAAAAACCAAAAATACAGGGACGTTTCAAAATGGTTTTCCAGGTCTAACCGGGCCGACTGACCGGGCCGACCCGGTTACCCCCAATTGCATGACCCCGAATCCTAATTTCCCAATTCTATCTATTTGAGTCCTATTTATGGCGTGCCGTATAAATTGTGCTAACTTCTGTTTTGCAGCTTTTGTTTTATTTTAATTTTCTATTTTATTTGTATTTCAATAGAATTAAATCGTGTATTTAGGCGGTTGTAAATTTTTAGATTCTCCTGTATTCTAGGAGGTTGTATCAGTGAGGCGAGAGTTTTATTTTTCTTTCGATTGGGTTGTAAGCTCTTAAATATTTATTCTTTTTACTTTATATGTTGTATTATTATTACGTATGCGTGCTGCGTGTATTATTCAATAAAAATCAACTTTTAGCAAATTAAAGTGTCATAACTAGAACATTGGCAATAATATTTAAATTAGACACGAAATAAGGGACTTGTCTGAACCTAGATCTCTGACATGTGTGGCAGTTCCCGCTTTGGTTCAGCTACACTGTAATTTCCCGGTTGATCTGAGCCGGGTGGCGACTCTTATACTTTTTTATCGAGATTTAGGTCTCGATTCTTTTTCGAAATAATCCGCTTTTCCAAAAACCGAATTTCCAAACCAAAAACCCCACGCGAGGGGGGGCTCCACCCGGAATCGAGGCGCCCCTTCCGAAAGGGAGTCCCGTGTCCCGTCGAAAACGCGTCGTCCGCTCACAGTGGCGACTCCGCTGGGGATTTCTCAAAAGTTTTTCAAAAACTTAAAAGAATTTGACAAGCCCTGAAAAGTGTCTAATTTAAATTAAGCGGATGATTCTTATATGGCACTTTATGCATTTTGTAGTTAGACATTTTTGCATTAGGTTAGGTATCCGTTATTTAGCCCGGTGAATCGTTGAAGTGTCGCCTAAGTTCCTCCTGGTCTTAGGGGCATGAATACGAAATACCACCTATAGCCTCGTATGAACCCCTTCGTTCGGACCCTTGAGTGGGGAGAAGTGAGGAGTATATTTTGCTATGGGAGCCTTAATGTTATCCCGACTTTGGACCGACCTCATTTAGGCAACCTTAGTTGGATTCCCTTAGGATACCAAAATAAATTGTGTGAATAAAATAAAATCCGCCTTCATCATCCCCGGTTGGTGATCGAAGAGAACCCCTCCTAGGACTCGGTTAGAATTTATCGACCTGACCACGGTTGGAGGAATAAGGTTGGAAGATTACGATTCGCGTGCTAATTGTTACGTGTCTTCTTGTCCCTCCATAACATATCATCATCTACATTTTTCACAAACATAACATACCGCATCTAAAGCATTTGTGTGATTCTAACTCACATCTTTCGTACAGCCATTTCCATTTTTCACGTGTAAATACATTAATTACCTGTGTGACATTAAACTAACCACATTTTTTTTGTAGCCATGCATCTCTTCATTGTGTGAAAAAATTAGTTAATTTACATACATCACTTGAATGTCATAAGCATCAATTATTTTATTTTGCAGCCATGGGAAACGCGTGTCATGCATAAAGCATTCACGCGAATCTTGAATAACTCTATAAGGGTCACACACATCACACCACCTACCAAGTAGGAGATCATTTTAGGCGCTCCACGAGTGCCGACAAAATTCATCACATTTCATTAAATCATTTTAGGCGCTCCACGAGTGCCGACAAAATTCATCACATTTCACTAAATCATTTTAGGCGCTCCACGAGTGCCGACAAAATTCACCACATTTCACTAAATCATTTTAGGCGCTCCACGAGTGCCGACAAAATTCATCACATTTCACTAAATCATTTTAGGCGCTCCACGAGTGCCGACAAAATTCATCACATTTCATTAAATCATTTTAGGCGCTCCACGAGCGCCGACAAAATTCATCACACTTCATTAAATCATTTTAGGCGCTCCATGAGTACCGACAAAATTCATCACATTTCATTAAATCATTTTAGACGCTCCACGAGTGCCGAAAATTTCATTTTACACATCAAACCATTTAGATGCTTCTCGAGCGCCGGAACTCTGCACGTTCACCAAGAACGCATTCATTTCACGTTACGATGCGGAAACCGAGATACTCCCCGAGTATTGAAATTCGCTTGTACACCAAGCACGAGTTCACTTCATAACATCAAAAATTCGAGGTGTCCCCCGGACACCGAAACCCCGACCATGTGCCATACACATGTCGATCTCGCATCACAAAAAAATCTGAGGCACTCCACGAGTGCTGAAACTCTGTCCGTTCGCTAAGAACATTCATCTCATTTCACAAAAACCTAAGGTGCTCCAAAAGCACCGAAAAATTCATTTCATTCCATTTAGGTGCTACATGAACGCTTAAAACTTTTTATTTCACACATTAAATCATTTAGGTGCTCCACGAGTGCCGAAAAATCCATTCCATTCCACTAAATCATAGGTGCTCCACGAGCGCCGAAAAAAATTCCATTTCATGCATTTAATCATTTAGGTGCTCCACAAGCACCGAAAAATTTCATTTCATGCATTCAATCATTTAGGTGCTCCACGAGCGCCGAAAAAATTCCATTTCATGCATTCAATCGTTTAGGTGCTCCACAAGAACCAAAAAATTTCATTTCATGCATTAAATTTTTTAGGCGCTCCACGAGCGCTGAAAAATTTCATCGCATCCATCACATCATTTAGGGGCTCCACGAGCTCCGGGAACCCATTTTATTAAATCATTTAGGTGCTCCACGAGCACCGAAAAATTCATTCCATTCCACTAAATCAGAGGTGCTCCACGAGCGCTGAAAAATTCATTTCATTCCACCAAATCATTTAGGTGCTCCACGAGCACTAAAAGTTCATTTCATTTCATCGAATCATTTAGGTGCTCCACAGGCGCCGAAAAATTACATTCCATGCATTCAGGTGCTCCACAAGTGCCGAAAAATTCCATCGCATACATCAAGTGACTTAGGCACTCCACGAGTGCCGAAAAATTCATTTCATTCCACCAAATCATTTAGGTGCTCCACGAGCACCGAAAAGTTCATTTCATTTCATCGAATCATTTAGGTGCTCCACGGGCGCCGAAAAATTACATTCCATGCATTCAGGTGCTCCACGAGTGCTGAAAAATTCCATCTCATACATCAAGTGAGTTAGGCACTCCACGAGTGCTGAAAATTTACATTTCATGCACCAAATCATTTAGGTGCTCCACGAGCACCGAAAAGTTCATTTCACTTCATCGAACCATTTAGGTGCTCCACGAGCGCCAGAAAAAATTACATTTCATCCATTAAATCATGTAGGCGCTCCACGGGTGCCGAAAATTCCATCGCATGCATTAAATCATTTAGGTGCTCCCCGAGCACCGAAAATCCCGACCATGTGCCACGCGCATGTTCATCTCATTTCATATCACAAAAACCCAAAATGCTCCCTGGGGCACCAAAACTCTACCCGTTCACTAAGAACTTATTTATTTCATATCATGATTTGGAAGTTAAGATGCTCCCCGAGCATCGAAATTCCATTCGTGCACCAAGCACGAGTTCATTTCATATCACGACATTAAAACTCAAGGTACTCCCTGAGCACCGAGAATCCCGACCATGTGCCACGCGCATGTTCATCTCATATCATATCATGAAATCCCAAGGTGCTCCTCGAGCGCCGAAACTTTGCTTATGTGTCGTTCTAACCACGTTCTCGTGTAGCCATTTTCAAGACATCTACATAAGCATGACATCTAGTCTAACCACATTTTCATGCAGCCACGACATTTTATTTGTGTGCTATGCATATTTATGTACTGCATATTATTATCTTCACGAAGTAAACACGACATCATCATGTATGTCATGCATCCTAACCATGTTTTTGTGCAGCCACTTGCATTTTGTGTGACACAAGCATTCACGTTATCTCATATCATTTAAATTAAGGACATTCTGAGGATACCCTTCACGGTCACTTCATTTCATAACATATCGGGAGTCCTAAAACTACCCGTGTTCTGCCCGTGTACCGGAATACACTCGGCCATTTCACTAGACCATTTCATTCAATAGGAGATCACAATGGTCTTAGGTCTATTTTCGTGTAGTAGGTCACACGATATCATTGCATGACTTCACGTCATTTATCATTGGCATCGTGGGGATGCCGAAGTTCTGTTGGTGCATCGCGATCCATTTCGGATTGTTGCATGACATTGACATTATCGTATCATTTGAGGTGCTCCACGAGTACCGGATTATTACGCATAGGGGCATTTCATAGCATTACCGAATCATGAAAGGCGTTCCATGAACGCCGAATTTCCGTCCGTGTCCTTGCCTACACGTGACTTATCTATAAACATCATCTCATATCATATGCTTCAAAAGCATCAGAACTCTGTCGGTGGGCCGGCCCCTGCGTGACCATTTCACTTCATCTCATAGACCTACAAGGTATCGAAACCCTATCCTTGTGTTGGTACACACGCGATCATTTCACCATATTCACTAGGTGCTCTAAAAGCACCGAACCCCTGTTTGTGTGGCGGCCCACACGTGGTCTCTTGCATGGCATCAGGTGTTCTCAGAATGTCCCAAAAAGAAAAAAAAATCAAATCAAATCATCCTCATCATTATCTCCCTCATGACATCATATATGCAACTCATTCATGCACATACATATCCCATCATGCATTCATGAATAAACCATCTGTGATTTGGTCTTCTTCACGAGTATGTGCCCGCCAATACTAATAAGTGCTCTTATCAGAAGGAAAAAGGAAAAGATCTCGGAGATGGCCAACCCAATGAACTTCAACTCCATAACGGATATCGTGGAGGATCATCTCGCCTCATCACGGTTCCGAAATGCGGTCAGGAAGGAAGCAGCGGCAATACTGAGAGAAGTGCTGGGGGATGACCTTGATAGAATAGAAAGACTGACAACGAGGTGCACTGAATTGGAAGCACGAGTGGCAGAACTCGAAGGGAGAATGAAAAATGCAGCATTCTCAGACTCCAATACTGATGCTAGCGAGGGACAGAATGCCCAGTTTGCTAACACTCGCCCTCGACACCTTGGAAGACCCTCTCTCCGGGATTCAGGTTTGCCAAGGCTAACTGATGAGGTAGAGCTCAAGAGGCCCCTCAAGACGAATGTTGGCACCGACTCCGTTCCACGGCATACCAAAAACTCGCCTACCGGGAGTAGTGGGAAAGGCATTTCTCCATGGGCTGACTCATTAGGTATGCTATTCCTCAGATGCAGAAATATGGGTCTCCTGTAGAGTATCAGACCTTATGTGGCGCCAACACCAGAGCAAAGGAGTAATTTCTGCAGCTATCATGTGATCGCAGGCCATCGGACCAATGAATGTCATGCTTTAAGAAAGGAGATCCAGAGACTAGTTGATGATGGAAAATTGGAAATCTCGGCCTTCTCTGATAACCAACCAGGGGCAATCAGGGAAACCACTAAAGAAATTTCTCAAACCTCCCGAGGAGAGGAATATGATGAAGAAGTTCTGAGTCTGCTCTGATAAGAGTGGGTCAAGGATGCTGAAGCTGAAATGGTGACCAATCGGAGAATAACCGGATTCTGTGAGATCAATACCTCTTGGAGATTCCTTCTTACAAGGGACTCATTTTGTTTATGGGATGTATTGAATTCATTATGAATGCAATAAAAGCTATCTTCGTCTTACTTTTGTGATGATTACGTGTACATGGCATTATGCATGCATTTGACAATCTGAAATGACATGTCTAACACACATAATATCAAAATGCATGACATCATTCTGAGTATTATGGGGAACCTAACAGTGAACCTGGCCCTGAACGAACTCTCTCTTGAAAGGTGAGCTTATGAGATAAATAAAATAGTACGATGGTACCCCTTCCGCCGAGGCATCTGCTAATTCAATTCAACAATCCTTGAAAGACACTACCAATCCTGCCCCAAAGCTTCAATTTAAAAAGCACGTACGATACCCAAATCACCCTAAACCGAAAAGCCCTTCTTAAGGCAAAACAAAACCAAAAAGCCCTCATTGAGGCACCCTAAACCGAAAAGCCCTTCTTAAGGCAAAACAAAACCAAAAAGCCCTTGAGGCACCCTAAACCGAAAAGCCCTTCTTAAGGCAAAACAAAACTAAAAAGCCCTCCTTGAGGCACCCTAAACCGAAAAGCCCTTCTTAAGGCAAAACAAAACCAAAAAGCCCTCATTGAGGCACCCTAAACCGAAAAGCCCTTCTTAAGGCAAAACAAAACCAAAAAAGCCCTCCTTGAGGCACCCTAAACCGAAAAGCCCTTCTTAAGGCAAAACAAAACCAAAAAGCCCTCATTGAGGCACCCTAAACCGAAAAGCCCTTCTTAAGGCAAAACAAAACCAAAAAGCCCTCCTTGAGGCACCCGAAACCGAAAAGCCCTTCTTAAGGCAAGACAAAACCAAAAAGCCCTCCTTGAGGCACCCTAAACCGAAAAGCCCTTCTTAAGGCAAGACAAAACCAAAAAGCCCTCCTTGAGGCACCCAAACCGAAAAGCCCTTCTTAAGGCAAAACAAAACCAAAAAGCCCTCCTTGAGGCACCCTAAATCGAAAAGCCCTTCTTAAGGCAAAACAAAACCAAAAAGCCCTCCTTGAGGCACCCAAACCCAGAAAGCCTTTCTTAAGGCAAAATAAAACCAGAAAACTCCAATTAAGGCAAGATCGAACCAGAAAGCCTTCCTTAAGGCGAAATCAAACCAGAAAGCCCTCCTTAAGGCAAAATCAAGCCAGAAAGCCCTCCTTGAGGCGAAATCAAGCTTATCCAAACTTATCCAAAGCACCAACCACCAAGAAATTCAAATAACCTTCACTACCCAACTTATTGTGAAACTCTGGGCCTTTCCTTGGTTGTAGTGCATGTGTAATCTTGTTTGCATGACATTCCTGTGCACATGACATTACGCATGCATTATTCATCTAAAAAGGCATATTAAGCACACATGACATGCACGAATTTGAATGCAGCAAGAAAACCAAAAGGTGGCTGTGGCTTTGATTTAGTTCTTTAAAAAAAAAAAGAACCTCAATGCTGCCCTATATCGTATTTTTCTGCATCATCTCATCACCAAAAGGGCGCCAGAGCAGAGACAGAATTTGAATACAAGTCTACTTCAAATGAACTCAACAATGGTTACCCAAGAAATTGACTATTGAAGAGACCAAGCTGAATAAAAAAAAAAAGATTGAAGCTAATCCTTGTGGGAAAAACAAGCCTGATGATCAGAAACCTACCAAATCAGTTTCAAAGACATAATCTGCTACAAATTCTGGGCAAGCATTGTCTGGAGGAAAACAAGAATAAGTCCAAAAGGAAGCCTGCTTATGATTTCCTCTATTTGCCTATGGATTTCAAGACTGGAGGAAATTTTGGTTATACATTTGTGAACTTCACCAACTGTGTTGGGGCAACTTGACTTTACAAAGCTTTCAACAATCATAAAGGGGACGATACCATCAACAGGAAAGCTTACAAAGTCTATTGTACTCATACTCAAAGGGAAAGTTGCATTTGCCAACCATTTCAAGAATTCAGTCTTCGGGAGCCGTGCTTAAACTGAAATCTGGGGTGAATTGGAAACATGAATACGGCATCAGGCCGCAGGAGAATCCAATGGTTAATTGAATTCATCTCAGGTTATCCGTCCACAATGGTAACTCTATCCAGTGATCGGGCAGTCATCTCAAAAAAAAAAAAAAAAAAAAAAAAACTCCAATGTGGAAAACCGAAAGGACATATTGATAGTTTGAAGGGGCGTCAATCAAAACCAGAGCCACACTTTGGATTTTCCTAATGCATCTACATTCATTATGTCATAGATCTTTTATATTCAATTTTGATGTTCAATATGCATTCGTCATGTCATTGCTTGTCAATGTCCACATACGGGTGACAGCATGCAGCGAACCATGTCCGATTCAGTGTTTCATACCCCAAACACAAATCCTTAATGCTAGGGGTACGTAAAAAGCCAAACCACTGGGTGTCATGAGCAGCAACGTCCTCACGACTTCTGATGAGCATTGTCAAGGTGTACTTTCCAATCTCGAAACGAATCAATACAAAGAGATCAATTCGGCTGGAACGCTCGTGCAAAACTCTTGGACCATCTCAAAAAAAAAAAAACAAAAAAAAATACAAAGAGAAAATTTCTGACACGGAAAACCGAGAGGACATGTTGGTAACAAGAAGAGGGCGATGTCTAAAGCCGAAGTCACTGTTAATTTCCCTATTGTACTCATTATGATGTCGTCGTAATGATATTATACGTGTTTGACATTTTGCCTAGATGCTCATATCGTATACATCATGCCATTACACATAAATATCCATCAGTAGGTTGTTGCATCCAATTCCCATAATAATAAAAATGAAGTCCATGTTGTGTACAAAAAAAAAAAAGAAAGAGGTGTAGTACAGAGCACTCTATCTAGCTCTCATCCTGTCCTTCACCCACCTCCTTCTCCTCGGACTCATTCTAATGCGAAGCTCTATAGGCGTCAAAGTCCTCCTGCACCCGAGTCAAATCAGCCTGCATCCGGGCCATGTCAACTCGCACCCGGGTCAACTCCTAGGTCGCAGCTAAAGCCCGAGCCTCAAAAGCAACTGCCTGTCTAGCCTGATCCCGGAGCATCTGCACTCGAATCTGCAAAATAACAACAAAAGTTAACATGCATACATATATGCATATTCATCCATGCATTGCATAAATCATGTAATGATACAGGGATTGTAGAATGCTTACCGCCCAGCTGGCATCCTCCTAGACCAGATGAGCCTCCAAGCCCAAAGCGACCTGAGAAGTAGATGCCGCAACACTGGCAGAACATACGGGATGACTCCTATCCTGAACAAGGCCATGCCCACCAGCAGTGGCACTCTCAGCACTTTCGTATGTTGGACTAGTCCGCTGACCAGGACCGCATCCCCTACGTCTTTTGACCTACAAAAAAAAAGGAGTAAAGGGGAAAGACGATACCAGAAGGCCAAAACAAAAACCAAAGATCTCCAGCTGCCACCCCCCGGCGCACAGGTCAAGTCCGTGGAAACTGCTCCAACGCAGCTCGAGCACAATCCAAAGAAGGAAAGGCAGTCAGATCTGTTAGAGTGGGAAGCAAAGTCAGATTACAAGTACTCTGCTTGGTGGGAAAAAGCGTGCTTGATAACAAGACAAACACATAAGCCCGAGCACACCGCTCCAAGTCCTCCTCGGACAGGTCTGGGTGAGCAGCCCAATAAGCCTCCACCCTGGAGCATAAGATCTTCCCCTTCTCAGGGGTGCAGCCGATCAACCTGCCTATATAATCATCCTCCGACTGATGGCGAGTAAAATAGCAGTTGAGGCTGATCGGGGGTCCGCCGAACCAGAACCCAGTGATAGCAACGAAATCTAAAGGAGTAACGACGAACTCCCCGATGGGCAAATGAAATGTGTGGGTGATGCACGCCCACCTCTCACACAAAGCCGTCAACACAGCATGGGTAGTAGGCGGCGTGCTCGTCGATAATGACATAATAAGGGTCTCAGGACCCTGAATCCTAACTCGATCTCTCACAGACTCGAGGAGGCGGCCCCGCCAGACCCTGGACGGAGAGAGATTTATGCTGTCAGAAATTCCCCGGTCCTACACATTGAGGAAAGCCAACAAGCCAGCGGTTAATCTTTCTAACAACGGTCCGCCTCATCCAAGGGGCACGAAACCCGAGGAAACCGCGAAAAAATTCATTGTAAGTACAATCTCACCAAATTTCATTTTCGACATATCCTGTATGCCAAGTCATACTAGTCTGCCACACACACAAACACACACACACACACACACACACGTACCCTTTACCAAATCTCAGTCCCCCCGCGACTATAAAACGAATCTAGGTTTTTTGTGTCAGTCCGTTGAGTGTGCCAGGTCGCACATGGCTGTCACACACTCACATTCACACATTTCACAAATCTCAGTCCCACATGACTATAAAAAGGTGACCCGAAACGCATCTTCTCGTATTTATTCTTGATCGAAGGGGCAAAAATTTTTGTTTCAAAATTATCGATCAAGGAATAAATACGTTCACTAAACACACATTGCATGCTTTCTTTTGGCTCTGTATGGCAAATCATAAATGACCATTTGACTCTAAAAGTCATATTCTTCTCTCTGTATCATCTCGGCGTCATCCTTACGTGAAAATCATCGTAAGGAACCGCTTGACTCCAAAAGTCGCATTCTTCTCTGTATCATCTCGGCGTCATCCTTACGCGAAAATCGTCGTAAGGAACCGCACGACTCCAAAAGTCACATTCTTCTCTGCATCATCTCGGCGTCATCCTTACGCGAAAATCATAGTAAGGAACCGCTCGACTCCAAAAGTCGCATTCTTCTCTGTATCATCTCGGCGTCATTCTTACGCGAAAATCATCGTAAGGAACCGCACGACTCCAAAAGTCACATCCTTCTCTGTATCACCTCGGAGTCATCCTTAAGCGAAAATCATCGTAAGGAACCGCCTGACTCCAAAAGTCGTATTCTTTTTTGTATTATCTTGGCGTCATCCTTACGCGAAAATCGTCGTAAGGAACCGCCCGACTCCAAAAGTCGCATTCTTCTTTGTATCATCTTGGCGTCATCCTTATGCGAAAATCATCGTAAGAAATCGCCCGACTCCAAAAGTCGTATTTTTCTCCACACACGAGTCACACGCTTGCATATCATCTCGAATTTCGTGTTCTTTATCGTGTACCTAAATCCATTTCGAAAATCGGACTTTAGATACACGAGGGGCAGCCTATGAACACGAAATTTTTACTTTAAAAAAAAATCCGTCGTTGACCGTTGACCCACGACTGTAAATACAGTCGTGGGATTTTGGTTACAGTCGTACGACTGTAATGTAATTACAGTCCTACGACTGTACTTTCGGGGGCAGGTTGCAAAGCCCATACCCCCTTGACTTGGAAAAATGGGGAAATCTTGAGTATTAAATGCTCAAGATTTCTGGGTTAGTGGGGAGATATAAAAGGTTTAAAAAATCAGAATAAGGGGACTTTTGGAGGAAATCTGGTTTTTAGAGAGATTTAGTGAGAGAAAAAAGAGAGAAAAAGAAAGAAGAGAGAAAAGAAAATACCTTACTTTCTTCTAACATTTTCTCTTTAATTTCTTGTTGTTAATCACTAAAACGAATTAGAAATCCTAGGTTAACATCCACACTAAAAATCTAAATCATTTTGGGACAAAAACAAACACAAATCCGTGACATTTCTGGGATTATTTGGACACTTTTGCAACCTTGACTTCCTAAGGAAAAAGAGCAAATTCACGTGGATTGGTGCGTAGCCAGGGGGTCATTCCAGCTGTGGATCGTCGCCAAGGAGGTAAACAACCTTTAACTCAACTCTTTTTCCAGCTTTCTAGGTGATTTACTTGTGTTTGGTGCTTTTTTATTCAAGTTTTTAAGTTTTTATTTCTAGAAAAATAAGAACAGTCGTACGACTGTTCTTGGAACAAGAACAGGGGCACGACTATAATTACAGTCGTGCCAAATCCTCTACAGTCGTACGACTATTCTTATTTTCCCAAGGGTTTTTTAGCGATTTCTGCCTTAGCCAAGATTACAGTCGCATGACTATAGTATACAGTCGTACGACTCTGACTACAGTCGCACGACTGTAGTCCGCGGTCAGGAGCAGAAATCCCTAAAAATCCCTAAAATCTAAAAAAAAATTCATAAAATTCCAAAAATTTCATAAAAATAAAAAAATTAAAAACCCCAAAAATCATAAAAATGAATTTTGGTGTGTGCATCACGACCCTAGATTAAATTTTCAGTAAAATCGCATTTAGAACAATTCCACGACGGAGACCCGGTTCTCCCAAAAACCGACCCACTTTGCATGCTAAGTTAAAATAAACCGGAAAAATGTCTTCAAAAACGATTTTCTCACAAAAAACCAAAAATACAAGGATGTTTCAAAATGGTTTTCCAGGTCTAACCGGGCCGACCCGGTTACCCCTAATTGCATAACCCCGAATCCTAATTTCCCAATTCTGTCTATTTGAGTCCTATTTATGGCGTGCCGTATAAATTGTGCTAACTTCTGTTTTGCAGCTTTTGTTTTATTTTAATTTTCTATTTTATTTGTATTTCAATAGAATTAAATCGTGTATTGAGGCGGTTGTAAATTTTTAGATTCTCGTGTATTCTAGGCGGTTGTATCAGTGAGGCGAGAGTTTTATTTTTCTTTCGATTGGGTTGTAAGCTCTTAAATATTTATTCTTTTTACTTTATATGTTGTATTATTATTACGTATGCGCGCTGCGTGTATTATTCAATAAAAATCAACTTTTAGCAAATTAAAGTGTCATAACTAGAACATTGGCAATAATATTTAAATTAGACACGAAATAAGGGACTTGTCCGAACCTAGATCTCTGAAAAGTGTGGCAGTTCCCGCTTTGGTTCAGCTACACTGTAATTTCCCGGTTGAGCTGAGCCGGGTGGCGACTCCTATACTTTTTTATCGAGATTTAGGTCTTGATTCTTTTTCGAAATAATCCGCTTTTCCAAAAAACGAATTTCCAAACCCAAAACCCCACGCGAGGGGGGGCCCCACCCGAAATCGAGGCATCCCTTCCGAAAGGGAGTTCCGCGTCCCGTCGAAAACGCGTCGTCTGCTCACAATAACAATAACTGATTAGAGTCTAAAAGCCACAACAATATCTGACAAGTGACAAGGTTTATCCTATATATTGCTTTCTGCCATAAGGGATCAGTATAACCAAACGTGTAACTGAATCGAGACAGGCGAAAACCTGGAGTAGATTAACTGTTGATTGCCAGCTTATGAAGATTCAACAGAATCTGGCCATATCTGTAGTAGCATGTACCAATTTGATGATATCAGTATTACTGTTCCAATAATCAAATCAAGATGCCACATCTCAGTACTAACTGTATAAACATACAAGAAAAAAGTGAAATGAAAGCTTCTAAATTGGCCGTAACAGATTCAGAATGTATGCAAACATAAACTATATACATGAGACTAATGTATTGCAATAAAGGAGATGCAACAAGAGAAACCTAGAAATAGGAAGTAGGGGATAGATTCAAAACACATATCATGTACCATGTTAACACAATAGCATTTTTTACGAGAATTTCATTAGTGTTAAACAGACAAAACTCGGAAAGCAAGATATGTAATATGTGTTTTGGTTCGGTCGAATGGTGCAAGTCATAAACATAATTTCCCACTTCTTAGAAATTAAGAGAGCAAGAATTAAATAAAAGGGATATAGTAATTAATGGATTAAAGAAAAATTTGGTTTATTAAGTAACGAGGATGGCCTGATTTGTTGATAAAATTAAGGAAAGTGTAGATACCCGATTTTGTCCGGGTTAATCTTATTATTTTTATACGCATAATTTATCGATTAATAGTATATTTTAATTTTTGAAATTTAAAAAATTGAATTACTAATAAAATGCACACAAAAAATTTAAATGATCTTTTATAGATTTTTTTTTATAGTATAAGAGTAATGATAAAAAAATCATAACAATAATAATAACAATAGAAACCAAAATTTAGCAGTAATAATAATAATGATAATAATATTTAAAAGGGTCCAAATTGGGCAGCAGAAATAGTAGAAAGTATGGCACAAAATATGGCCAGCATAATAAGAAAATCAGTCCCTAAAGTTACACATAGGGCAAAACCCAAAATTGGTAAAATTACAACTTTAACCTTTAAGAGTCCTTAATTTTACAAGTTTGGGATTGCCCACCATTTGCCTATAAAAGGGCAGTCCCACAACACACAAAAAAAGGGCAGAGATACACAAAAAAAAGAGCATACACCAAACGAAAAAAGAAAAAAAAAAAACACTAAATCACAAATTCTTTTCTTCTTATTCTTTCAGTCAAAAGAACCAGGTTCTGGTTCCTCTAACCTAGAGAGAAAAGCTTCATCTTTCCATCTCTTGCAAATTCGAACTTTCTTTGAATTTCATTTCACCTGTTGGAAGCAAACAGCAAGAAAGAAGTAAGTATTAGTCCTTCAATCCCTTCGAAATATTCAGTAAGAGAATCAATTAAAGGAGCTCACAAGCATTCCAGCAAAACTTTTGAACATTAACAAAGCCACAAGCATTAGATCAAAACAGCAATACGTATACATCTCTTCTTTTTATCTTCAAATTAATATACTAGGAAAAAAACATCTCACATGTAATACATTAATATGGTTTCACCATTATCCTGTAAGGACATGCTATGTCTATACTAAATATTTGGCTATTTATATACTTATTTATATATTTGTTTTTACAATGTTTCTCTTTTCTGTGTTCTCTTTTATATGTTCATCTAAGAACATCATTAATCACCAATCTGTGTTATTCAACCAAATTCCTATCCGCATAATTATAAACTCAATATAAGTCCTAAATCCATCATACTACAATCATCAGTACCAAGTATTGCAAAATCAACAACATAAATCCAACAATTCAGAGGATGCATAAAACAAAAACAAAACAAACAAACCAGAGAAACACCAAAATCAGTCCCAAACCATCACCAACATCAAAAACCCAAGTTTAAATCAACAACACAGCAGAGTCATGGGTGTGTAAAGAGGCCATTTTAAGCTCATACAGACAGAGTATAAAAGTCCCTATAAACTCAATCAAGCACATATAAACAGAGTATGCTTTCTTTATTTTATACTCATGCATTTCACAGAAAGGGTTTAGAGACTTAGCTAACACAAGCACACTAAAACCAAATTTAGCTTTGACATCCTCAAACCCTGTAAATAATAAACTCATGTTAGAAAGTAAACAATAAAAGCAAAAAAATAAAAAATAAAAAACAGCAAACAGAGAAAAATGAGCAAGAGGTTGCCTCGGATCTGGTTAGAAATCGGAGAGAGTAGATCGACGGAGAGCAAGAGTGAACGGAGAGAGCAGATCGATAGAGTGAGTACAGATCGACGGCGAGGACAAGAGTGAACGGAGCAAGCAGATCGACAGAGAGTAAGAGAGAACAGAGAGGAGAGCGGCCGGCGAAGAGTGAAATCGAGAGAGAGAAGAGGCTGCCGGCGAGAACAAAAGCAGCGGCCGGCGAAGAGTGAAATCGAGAGAGAGAAGAGGCTGCCGGCGAGAACAAAAGGGGCGGCCGGGAAAGAGAGAAGAGGCGGCTGGTTAGGCTTTAGGGTTTGCAAAAAGAGAGAGGAGAAAGAGGCAGCTGGTAGTGAGGAATGAATTCTAGGGTTTGGAATGAAAGAGAGGGCTTTTATATGGTGGGTAATAACCCTTGGGTAGGGATTCCGGGTTGGGTTCGGTTTAGTGCCTAGTTGCTGGGTTTAAAAGATTTGGTTTAAGGTTATATGGTTTGGGTCTTTTCTTTTTGGGCCTAAAAAAGGAATGGGTTAAAATTAATTGAATTAAGAATCATTTGTGGCCCAACCAAAAATTAAGTCTCTTATCTTATTTTTGTTTAATTTCTATGCTATTACACTTGTAGATTTTGTTAAAAATTAATTAAAAGTTTGGGTTTATAAAAATTTGAAATTTCTAAAAGTAAAGTAATTTAACAAAAAATAGATTTTTTATATGCCTAATTTTAGAGATTTAATTTCACGACCATGCTATGGTTGTGTAATTTAAGTTTAATGTATCTTAATGCGATTAACACCGTATTATGACCAAGTTTTGTAATGTCATCAACTTTATTACAAATGAGTTTTAAATTCCATTTTAATAAAAGGTGATATAAAATCCTTCATCGCGTTTATTGTAAGCATGAATGTATGATTTACATAATTATATAGATATTTCACATATTTGTTGTATTTATGTTACATGTTATACGTGTGTATTTTGCATCCATGTCATGGATGTAAAATACATTTTTTTTAAAATACTAACTCAATATTTGTATTCTTTTTTATGTCCATGTCATGGATATGAATAAATAAAAGTTAATCAAAATATAATATTATTATGAATATACACTCAGTTAATATATAGTTTTTTTTTATATTCATGTACGGATAAAAAAATGAAATGAAAGAAATACATCCCACAAAAATAATTTACGACTGCTAGTACCAATTACGGGCGGGGTAGGGTGATTATTGTCTTCCCTACACATAATTAGCAAACGAACCTATATAAATCTCTGGTTATTTAAGGTGTCCAATCGGACCAAAACTCGATTGGTGGCGACTCTATAAAATATTGTTATCAATCAGATATCACAATAAATTATTACACAAATAGTCATGCGCACTATAAAAACTAAACAAATTAAAATAAAATTAAGATTTTCCTCCCGTCGGTACGGTTCCGACAGTTGGCGACTCTGCTGGGGACACCTGCTAGGCTAATTTTATGTTGTAAATTATCTTGTGGATGTATTAATTCAAATGGTGAATATTATTATTTTGATAATATATATATTTATCATGTATACACCCAACACTATCACACGTAGACTAAAAGGTCATGTTATGATCTTACCCTATTTTAGGATCGTAGGAGAGAACAAAGTACGGATGCTGCCATGAGAAATCTGGTTAAGCTCCCGAAACGTTCTCAACTTAGGTTGCTGCTTTACTAGCCATGCAATGGCGGCAGTAAAAAGGTGACTTAAGGACCTTAAAACATATTCTCGTATCCACCTGATAGAATTAGTAACCACCAAACACTGGCAATTAAAAAACTCTAAACATATGTATGCTACTGCATATAATACTAATGCAATTCTTGTTTTATGATAGTTATGACTTTCCAATGGTATGTATGAATTTTATGCTAGAAATAAGAGAATGGCCCAGTTATATTTCGCTTTTTGGTCATCATTATTAGAAATAGTAAGAGTTATTTTGACATCAATAATAGCTTTTGTTTAATCCATCAATTTTAAAAGTTCCCATATATTTCCACGTGTATATATCTCATTTTGTTGGGCGCTTCAATTAATTTACGCCTAAAAATCATTTCCCTTTTATTTTGAAGTGATTAAATATGTTGTTACCATCATATATGTTCAAATTTTTTTTTTAAATTTTTTTTTTATGTTTATAAAAGAAGGAAAAATATACAAGCTTAAAGATAATTTCTTTTCTCTTGAGGTATGTCTGTACAATGTAAATTGATCCTGAAAGGATCTCGATATGTGATATTACTCTTTCACCCAATTTTTTTTTTATAAAAAAAAAGGGATTTTTTTAAAAAAAGAAAAATTAGATTTTATTTATTTATTTATTTATTTATTTTATTTTTTTCTAATAATTCTTTATACATAAAGTAGTATTTCATAAAGTTGAAATTTTGCATAATAAGAGTGAACTCTTGAGGAATCTTTAAGAAAATGTTTGGCATGATGCATTCATTTTTATTTATACCTGAAATTAGGAATACACATCTATAAGGGTACATTTATGTACAAATTTTGTGATGTTTAAAATATGATATTTTTATTCATTCCATTTCAACGTTTGACTTTTATGTTTTTTTTTTAAAAAAAAAACAAAATAGATAAAATTCAAAGTCTGGATTTAGTTTTTTTTTTTTAATTTGTTCATTCATATATAGAACCCAAGCAAGCTCAAAGATGATGGATGCACAGAAATTAAAGGAAGTACAGAGAGAGATTGAAGAGATAAATGAGCATATCGCTAGCTTCTCAGATTTGAAGATTCGGATGGCCAAATTTTTAGAATTCATTAAGGGAGAGGAGCTACAGAAGAGCATATACACTCCTTATGAGCAAGAACAAAATGAACCAAGGGGCTCATCATCATCGACATCGTTGATTGCACCTCAAGAACGTAATTATAATGATTCATCAGGTGTGTCAAAGGACCAGGGAACCTCCAAATTAGATTCCACAAGTCCATCCATTGGAAATTGCCAAGGAGAACAATCACTCCATAAAAGGAGAATGGCGAGTGATCGATATGACCCCATCCCCATGTCATACGAAGAACTGTATTCAATCCTCCTCGAAAAGAATTTAGTCCGTCCATCACCTTTAGAACCATTAAGACCTCCATATCCAAATTGGTATGATCATGATGCTAACTGTATGTATCATGCTGGAGCTCGAGGGCATACTGTTGAAAATTGCCTTGGTTTTAAGAAGAAGGTCCAATTATTTATTAAGTCAGGATGGTTGAAATTTGAAAAAAATACTCCACTCGACGAGGAAAATGATACAATTACCTTTGAAGGTCAAGAATATCAGTTCAAGACAAAAGTTGAAGAAATATGCATGCCTATGCATATGCTTTTTTAACTACTTTATAATGCTGATTTGGTCCAAGTACAAAAATCTTCATTAGGTATGAGCAAAAGAGTTATATGTGAGTACCATAAGGGAGCTGGCGATTATGGAGTGTTGGCCTTTCAGAAATAAGGTTCAAGAGCTAATGGACAAGAAGGTCATAATCTTTGGAATCCCAGAGAAGGAGTCAATGGTTAAAGAGGAAAAGGTAGCTTTGGAAAAGTTGATAATCCCACATCTTAAAATGATATTGTGAAATGTGTAATCTTGTCAACTCTTGTGTAAAAGTAGGATCTCCTTAAATTCTGCCTAGGATTTAAGGAATCAAATTGTCACTCAAAGCTTTTGTTTCTAATGTTCTCAGGATAATAATAGTGATTTAGTGGAATGCATTTTATAGTTTTGTGCGATTCTCTTGACTTAACTTTCTGCTCTTGTTTCTTGGTTCTTTTTTTGTTTTTTTTTTCTTTTCATCATTTGTTTATATACCTAATTTTTGTTATTAGACAATAAATAATTTGAAAAATGAAATGAATATATGAATCAAGGTAAATTTTTATTGCTCGAAGTGGATTATTCATTTGTTGATCATTTTATTATGGACTGCAAAGCAAAGAGCTAGGAACGAAGAAACACCTTATTGGTTCAAGGTGAATGCCCGTGAAAGTAGTTAGTGGGATGGCCCATCTCACTCATCTGCAGAGAAGTTACTTCATAACCGATTCATGCATTTCTAAATTTTTCTCGATAAATGAATAAGGTTAATCGTAAAACTCTAGAACTTATTTGATTATTCCTCAAGATGAAATGCTAGACTACTCGTAACTAATGAAAGGACTAACGCATTCTTTGGATTACACATTTAAGCCCTTTACCTACCTTTTCATTATATCCCTTTGTATACCCCTTTGAGATGTAGCCCTTTCTTTGTATTCACTTTATCCATTCTACTAAAATCAAGAAGATCATTTGATTGAGAGCGTGAGGAATAGAAACTTGATGGCAAGAACAACCGGTGAGGAAATGATTACTGTCCATGAAATGAGAGTAGATAGATACATTATCAGATTGTTAAAGTGCACGGCTATGTTTTCTCTCATTTTTGTCAAAGTCTATTGGACTAAAAGGTATCGATATGGATATTGATAGAGGTTATAGTATAATATGGTAATATTGGGAGAAGAAGCTCCCGATATATATATAGAGGAAATCAAATTCTTAAGAAGCATTCAAGTTTGAAGTCTCAAAATCATATACTCAAAGGAAAGTACTAGTTGTTTTGTCTAAGAAGAATGCGCTTATAAAATTTAAGACCTTCTAATGGTGATAGCACTACCAAGGGAATTTTTCTTATTAACAAGAAGTTCCCCTTTGGAATGATGCATGTCCAATCATCAATGATCACATCGTAGCCGAGTACTGTGGAAATAGCAAGGATAATCATCTTGGCAAGAATACATGGTCTTTTGAGGAATATCACTATGTTTT
Organism: Euphorbia tirucalli; assembly: GCA_039660915.1. Lineage (NCBI taxonomy): Eukaryota > Viridiplantae > Streptophyta > Magnoliopsida > Malpighiales > Euphorbiaceae > Euphorbia > Euphorbia tirucalli. The sequence goes on along the minus strand of CM077637.1, from coordinate 48,879,128 downwards.
TAAACTGTCCAAATGAGCTTTTTATGATTATGCTAGATGGCAGTCTTTAAAGAAGCTCATAATACTTTTTGAAGAAGGTGTGCAATGTTGTGAGCTATTAACCTTGGTTAGGATGACAGCTTCCGTAGTCAGAATGTGATTGCATCGGATACTCCTCTAGAAAGATCTTAACTCATTAAAATAGATAGACAATAAGAAGAAAGTCTCAGAAGGAGTGAAAATTTACCAAAAGATGATAAATGATCCAAAAGTTTGAAATATTTTGGAAAAACATCTTTTATGAGAGTTGTTGTCCGGGATCTAGGGTTTATCTCTTGATGATGTACATTTTTCAAAAAAAGTCAAATCAAAGAAGTTGGATAATTCCATGGAGAATACTAAGATTATCAAATTTTTGGGACCTTAATCATAGGAAAAGTGGTGACTTTGAGTCTCGGAATCCAAGTTGGCAGAATATTTTAGATCCAATGAACTTTAGACGACTACTTATGTCAATGTATTGTCTAAACGACCAAGTGAATTATCAAGTGAGGAATTCGAGAAAAAAAAAACTTCAAATCGGATTTCCAATCCCCGGTGCCTTAATAAGATTTAGAAATAAAGCTATTAGGGGACCTTTATTTCATCTGGTTTTCTTGAATCACTTAACATCCCTCTTATTCCTTTTACCCATCTCACTTGTAAACCCGATAAACCAAAAAAGTCCTTACGATCTCTAGTTATAATGTTAGTCTTCATTAATGAAGAGGAACATGAAAATAAGCACATAGTAGTTTAAAAATTTAGCTCGATTCATTAATCTTGTTAACGTTTAGAAATGCATGATATGAAAATTAAGAAAATCAAGTTATGATGAAGGCAAACAAGGATGAATGTAGTATCGCCAGATAACCAACATATTTCTTCTCAATTAGAAAGGAGAAATGTTTCATTCAACGATGCAACGGTACATATTAAGTGGGATATCCTAATTCATAAGGAACAAAATAAGCACACTGAGTCGGACGGATTCAAGTGGGTGCATTGCATCCATCCTAAGAAAAAAGGAAAAAGAAAAGAAAAGAAAAGAAAAGAAAAAAAAAAGAGAAAAGAAAAAAAAAGAAAAAAAAAAGAAAAGAAAAGAAAAGAAAAAAAAAAAGAAAGAAAAGAAAAGAAAAAAAAAAGAAAAAAGAAGAAGAAAAAGAAAAGAAAAGAAAAGAAATCATTTCAGGACCCTTTACAAGGAATGTGTCAATAGTAGATTCAAGCCTCAAAAATGAAATTCGAGGGGGGCATTACAAAATTGATAATGGAGCAACCAAGAAAGAGCCTACAATGAAACTCAAGATTAGCACAGATGGATAGGATCAAAGACTTCATCAACAACAAGTCTGGGGGCAACTGTGGAAAAGGCCTCTAATAAAAGTCAAAATTATCACAAGAACTTCATCTCCAATAAACTCGGGAGGCAACCATGAAAATGTCTTTGTTAGAAGTCAAAATCAATACGAGCTGATAAGACAATGATTTCATTGGAAACCAATTTGGGAGTAACTGCAAGGATGCCACCAATAAAATAGTGCAAGAACAAGGACATCATTGATAAAAGGATAAAGTCACTGTGAAACATCATTCCCTGAAGTCAAAAATTACTTAGGTTAGCAAGAGTAGTATCATCAACAAAGCAAGTGAAGACTGGGGGGCAATTAAAGTCACCGCTAATAAGGATCTGAATAATATGCTCCAATGGACAAGAAAACTATGACAGAACATTTTGAGCAATGAAATATATCTTGTTTTGTAATCATTTGGATTTTTCATATGACTTTATTGTCTAAAAATCTTCCCATTTCCTTCTCAAACATATCTCATTACGAAATACCCAAGTCTCAAGGCATTTTCCTTCCCTTATCAAGCAATCAATTCAAATTCACTATTTACCAATCTTTAATAATCTTACCCAAAATAAATGCATTTAAATGATTTTATGCATTCATTAAATAATTATGATCTTGTGAACAGGAGAAATGAACATTTTCCAATTCCAGGGTCGTATTTTTGCTTTGGACAATGAGCGGACAAATTATGCTCTGACATATGTGCGGTTCAACATTGATTATGCCATAATTACTCAAGGACTACGAGATGGATAATTTTCCAGAAATTTTTGCGTATTCCACCAAAAGATGCCTAAGGACAACAAGCAATTTAGGTCTTTTGACCAAAATGCATGATTTTTGGATCAACAACTTACTCATAAGAATGGGGGGCAAAGTTCATAGATGTACGCCGAGGTCTTGCTCAGACAAGATGCAAGTGGAATAGGTTACTGCAAGTAATTTGTTCAAAATATAACATAAGATGAGGATTAAACCATCACATTTATTCTTCCAAGAGCTACTCAATTTAGAAAAAAGGATTCTCAGGGCATGGACTATGTGTAGAGCTCTTAAGCACTGGCATCAATCTCTTCGAAAGGAAAATTTACATGAGAAAAACTGTGCATATTCGTTTGAAGAAATAATCACTATAAGACAGGGCCATTCAAAGTGGAAAAAGTACTCTAAGGACTTGTTGGAAACATAAGACGATATATATTTGAAAATCTAAGGAAGATAATTGATGCCATTAAAGTATCTTCCTAAAAAGACCCATTGATTTTTCCTGGGTTATATATATGAATGAATCAAAGAAGTGTTTTGTGAATTAAATTATTCATTTACTTCTTAAACCAATTTTGATCTTTCAGTATTTGATAAAACATTTTAGAAAAATCATATCATACATTTTCATGAAGGTTCCTCTAAGAATATTTTTATAAAAGATAGATTAATTTATTTAGTTTATCTCGTACAAGAATTATATTTGCCTAAAGGGTAGTTGTAATGCACTTTAATTACTTTTAGCATTTTGTTGTCAAAAAAAATATGTATGCTGTAAAATTTGTAAATTTTACGTCAAATTGTTTGAAAATATTGAATGGGAGGCATATTCTTGTTTAATTTGCCAAAATCAAACCCTTGGTGGAAACACAGGGATTAAGCATCAAACATATCTTTCGTCGACTTTAGAAGGATGTCAGTCAAAGTTCACTTTTTGTCTCTTAGGTTTTGATCAATGAAAAATTGATTTTCCTTTTGACTAAATTTGGACGCCAATCAAAATTAATTCTCTATCTTATGAAATTTGATTAATACAATTTCATCTCTTCTCGAAATTTAACTGGTTCGAGTTAATTCACAGCATTTTGAAATTTGACTAGGGCATGCCAATTTCAATATTCCATCAAAAGTCGACTGATACAAGTCAGCTTAACCCTTTAAAACATCAATTGGAGTCCTTGGGGTCAAACCTTTTCATTTTTCGAAGACTAAACCTCTTGTGATTCGAGTCCAGGAGATTGAAGCAAAAACCTTTCAAAGTTGAACCCTTAGCAACAGAGTTTATAGAGTCGAACTCTATCTTTTTCAAAATCAAATCACTTATGATTGTAGTTCTTAGGATTTGAAATGCTGCGCATTTTTATTCTTAAGAGTAGCTCCCTTTAGCAATTTGATCATTTTACTATGATTAGCTCCCTTTAATAGGTATAGCTTCGTAATTTTAAAAATTAACTCGATAATGATTTCTAGACATATTTAATGATCATGTGATGACCATTAAACCACCAAAAATTAGTAAAAATTTTCTTTCATATTAAATTAAACCATCAATTTAATTTGAATCCACCAAGCGACTGCTACATAGTCGATCTTACAAAGAAATTCTAATAATTTTACGGTTATGTCATAACCGTAAGATGAAGATTTGAAAAATATAAATTAAATCCTATGACAAGAATCGATTTAAATTTCTTGTTGGTGGGATCTGATCATGAAACGATTGATCTCATTCGGATTTGAATTCCCAGGAAATTGAGTCCAATTTCATGTCTATTGAGATTTGATAGTCACGTGATCAACTCTCATTTGGATTTCAATTCCAGAAAATTGAGTCCAATTTCTTGCTTGTGAGATTTCATCGTGAAGCGATTGATCCCATTCGGATTTCAATTATTAGAAAATTGATTCCAAATTTCCTGCTTGTGAGATTTGATCGTCACGTGATCGATCTCATTCAGATTTCAATTATTAGAAAATTGATTCCAAATTTCCTGCTTGTGAGTTTTGATCGTCACGTGATCGATCTCATTCGGATTTCAATTATTAGAAAATTGATTCCAAATTTCTTGCTTGTGAGATTTGATCGTCACGTGATCGATCTCATTCGGATTTCAATTATGCTTGTGAGATTTGATCGTCACGTGATCGATCTCATTCGGATTTCAATTATTAGAAAATTGATTCCAAATTTCCTGCTTATGAGATTTGATCGTCACGTGATCGATCTCATTCGGATTTCAATTATTAGAAAATTGATTCCAAATTTCCTGCTTGTGAGATTTGATCGTCACGTGATCAATCTCATTCGGATTTCAATTATTAGAAAATTGATTCCAAATTTCCTGCTTGTGAGATTTGATCGTCATGTGATCGATCTCATTCGGATTTCAGTTATTAGAAAATTGATTCCAAAATTCCTGCTCATGAGATTTGATCGTCACGAGATCGATCTCATTCGGATTTCAATTATTAGAAAATTGATTCCAAAATTCCTGCTCATGAGATTTGATTGTCACGTGATCGATCTCATTCGGATTTCAATTATTAGAAAATTGATTCCAAAATTCCTGCTTATGAGATTTGATCGTCACGTGATCGATCTCATTCGGATTTCAATTATTAAAAAATTGATTCCAATTTTTGGCTTATGAAATCGATCACGAAGTGGTCAATTTCGGTATAATTTGATACAGATTTGATTACGTGAAAATCAATCATGTATTCGAAATTCGATTGTGAAATAATCAATTTCGATGAAATTTGGTACGGATTCGATTATGTATGTTTTCACTTTAAAGTCGGATCACGATAAGATCAACAGAAAGTAACTTCTCGCTGGCTTAACTGGATCAACAGCCTCGGATATAATTCCCTAGTTTGTTATTAAAATATAAGATGAGATTATTATAATAATGCGAGTTTTGAGATTAAAAAATTATTTTGTAAAAAAGGAATTTCAATGGCTATGCTATAGTCGTTTAATGATAAAATGGACAAAAGCAGCTATCTAACACTACTTTGTATAACTTTAAATTTTTAAAGCTATACAAAGGGGGGCAACTGTAGATACCCGATTTTGTCCGGGTTAATTTTATTATTTTTATACGCGTAATTTATCGATTAACAGTATATTTTAATTTTTGAAATTTTAAAAATTGAATTACTAATAAAATGCACACAAAAAATTTAAATGGTCTTTTATAGATTTTTTTTATATATATAGTATAAGAGTAATGATAAAAAAATCATAACAATAATAATAACAATAGAAACCAAAATTTAGCAGTAATAATAAAAATGATAATAATATTTAAAAGGGTCCAAATTGGGCAGCAGAAATAGTAGAAATTATGGCACAAAATATAGCCAACATAATAAGAAAATCAGTCCCTAAAGTTACACATAGAGCAAAACCCAAAATTAGTAAAATTACAACTTTAACCTTTAAGAGTCCTTAAATTTACAAGTTTGGGACTGCCCACCATTTGCCTATAAAAGGGCAGTCCCACAACACACAAAAAAAGGGCAGAGATACACAAAAAAAAAAGAGCATACACCAAACGAAAAAAAAAAAAAACACTAAATCACAAATTCTTTTCTTCTTATTCTTTCAGTCAGAAGAACCAGGTTCTGGTTCCTCTAACCTAGAGAGAAAAGCTTCATCTTTCCATCTCTTGCAAATCCGAACTTTCTTTGAATTTCATTTCACCTGTTGGAAGTAAACAGCAAGAAAGAAGCAAGTATTAGTCCTTCAATCCCTTCGAAATATTCAGTAAGAGAATCAGTTAAAGGAGCTCACAAGCATTCCAGCAAAACTTTTGAACATCAACAAAGCCACAAGCATTAGATCAAAACAGCAATACGTATACATCTCTTCTTTTTATCTTCAAATTAATATACTAGGAAAAAAACATCTCACATGTAATACATTAATATGGTTTCGCCATTATCGTGTAAGGACATGCTATGTCTATACTAAATACTTGGCTATTTATATACTTATTTATATATTTGTTTTTACAATGTTTCTCTTTTCTGTGTTCTCTTTTATATGTTCATCTAAGAACATCATTAATCACCAATCTGTGTTATTCAACCAAATTCCTATCCGCATAATTATAAACTCAATATAAGTCCTAAATCCATCATACTACAATCATCAATACCAAGTGTTGCAAAATCAGCAACATAAACCCAACAATTCAGAGGATGCATAAAACAAAAACAAAACAAACAAACCAGAGAAACACCAAAATCAGTCCCAAACCATCACCAACATCAAAAACCCAAGTTTAAATCAACAACACAGCAGAGTCATGGGTGTGTAAAGAGGCCATTTTAAGCTCATACAGACAGAGTATAAAAGTCCCTATAAACTCAATCAAGCACATATAAACAGAGTATGCTTTCTTTATTTTATACTCATGCATTTCACAGAAAGGGTTTAGTGTTAGAGATTGTGCCCTAAGCCAATGTTGGATTATGTAAACAATCTTCTTAAGTCATTAATAAAGACTTATTTTATCATATATATTTGTATGTTAGTATTTATGATAATGTATCCATGAATTAATTGTGTAATTCTAAATTTCCCTAGTCGATTGTTATTATGGGAATAATAACAAACTAAGACTAGTGTGAGTGATAATGGATATTCATAAGATGAATATAGTGTATACAGATACAGATTATACTCACGGGCAATGTGTTAGAGAACATGTTGCTGGAGACCCACTATAAGATCAAGTTCATGGTCACGTGTCACAACTGATCTTGATTATAGTAGTGTCATCAGCTGATTCCTTTGACCTGAGGTCACCATGGATTCCGGGATGAATTCATGTTGTGCTTTGACGCAGTCAAACGCTGCTTGTAACAGAGTAGTTATAAAGGCTGTGGTTGGGTACAATATGACTCATGCTTAGGGATGTGAGTGACAGATATGGGATTTTGTCCCTCTCTAACAAGAGAGCGATATCACTGGGCCCCTCGATAAGTAAGACTGTTAAATGCATGGCCGTGCTCAAATAATTGATAAGAGTATCAATTGATTTGTCTGAACAGTTTACTTTGAGATCGAGAAAGCATATGATTAGTTATATAAGATTGACAAGTGTACCATGTCTTATAATTAATCTTGATATCAAAGAGACAAAAGGGAATATGACATTCTATAAATAGGTATTGGATCATTCCAATCATATTAATTGGGTAGTCGTAATGGCTTGCTAGAGTCCGCTTGTGACCTATAAGGACATTATGGTAATTTCCTTATTGCCAATTAATATGATCCTATGGGGTCACACACAAGAGCAAAATGAAGTTCATCTTATCGGGTATAAATTATTATTGGATAATAATTTATGAATGAGAAAGAGAATAAATATATATAGTGATATATATTTATGTATGTATATATAAATATTAATGTGATTAATATTGCATAAAGTATGCTACATATTATAATTAAATTATATGGAGATATAATTAATTATAATATTATATATACATATATGTATTATGGAGAATTGATTTGATTTAATGTTAATTGAGAATTAATATTAAATTGTGTGGGTTAATATATAATTATAACTAATAGGTGTATTAGGTTATAATTATAATTAACTATTTAGGTTAATTATTTAAGGAAACAATTAACCTAAACCTAATAACTCTCTACACTAATAATACAAGAGATTTTTCGGCCAGCCAAGAAATAGAAAAGAGCAGCCGACCCCCTCTTCCTCTCTTTTTCCAAGTTTTCGAAACTTTGGTCTCTCTCTCTCGTTCGAAGAATTGTTCTTCAAATCCGGCGCTAGCACGCGGTGGACGTATTGCTCCGTGTGGATCAACCGTAGAGGGAAGCTATTTTGGTTCCTTTTGATCCAATCCTATAAGAATTAAGAGGTAATTCTTTAACCCTTCCTTCCAATTCAATGCAATATACATGGATCCTTGGCGGGGATTAATCCGTTTTTCTTTCCGCTGCGTATTTATTTTGGCGATTAATTCCCTACATTTAGAGACTGAGCTAACACAAGCACACTAAAACCAAATTTAGCTTTGACATCCTCAAACCCTCTAAATAATAAACTCATGTTAGAAAGTAAACAATAAAAGCAAAAAAAAAAAAAAAAAAAAAGCAAACAGAGAAAAATGAGCAAGAGGTTACCTCGGATCTGGTTAGAAATCGGAGAGAGCAGATCGATGGAGAGCAAGAGTGAACGGAGAGAGCAGATCGACAGAGTGAGTACAGATCGACGGCGAGGACAAGAGTGAACGGAGCAAGCAGATCAACGGAGAGCAAGAGAGAACAGAAAGGAGAGCGGCCGGCGAAGAGTGAAATCGAGAGAGAGAAGAGGCTGCCGGCGAGAACAAAAGCAGCGGCCGGCGAAGAGTGAAATCGAGAGAGAGAAGAGGCTGCCGGCAAGAACAAAAGGAGCGGCCGGGAAAGAGAGAAGAGGCGGCTGGTTAGGCTTTAGGGTTTGCAAAAAGAGAGAGGAGAAAGAGGCAGCTGGTAGTGAGGAATGAATGCTAGGGTTTGGAATGAAAGAGAGGGCTTTTATATGGTGGGTAATAACCCTTGGGTAGGGATTCCGGGTTGGGTTCGGTTTAGGGCCTAGTTGCTGGGTTTAAAAGATTTGGTTTAAGGTTATATGGTTTGGGTCTTTTCTTTTTGGGCCTAAAAAAGGAATGGGTTAAAATTAATTGAATTAAGAATCATTTGTAGCCCAACCAAAAATTAAGTCTCTTATCTTATTTTTGTTTAATTTCTATGCTATTACACTTGTAGATTTTGTTAAAAATTAATTAAAAGTTTGGGTTTATAAAAATTTGAAATTTCTAAAAGTAAAGTAATTTAACAAAAAATAGATTTTTTATATGCCTAATTTTAGAGATTTAATTTCACGACCATGCTATGGTTGTGTAATTTAAGTTTAATGTATCTTAATGCGATTAACACCGTATTATGACCAAGTTTTGTAATTTCATCAACTTTATTACAAATGAGTTTTAAATTCCATTTTAATAAAAGGTGATATAAAATCCTTCATCGCGTTTATTGTAAGCATGAATGTATGATTTACATAATTATATAGATATTTCACATATTTGTTGTAGTTATGTTACATGTTATACGTGTGTATTTTGCATCCATGTCATGGATGTAAAATACATTTTTTTTTTAAATACTAACTCAATATTTGTATTCTTTTTTATGTCTATGTCATGGATATGAATAAATAAAAGTTAATCAAAATATAATATTATTATGAATATACACTCAGTTAATATATAGTTTTTTTTTTTTTTTTTATATTCGTGTACGGATAAAAAAATGAAATGAAAGAAATACATCCCACAAAAATAATTTACGACTTCTAGTACCAAATATGGGCGGGTTAGGGTGATTATTATCTTCCCTACACGTAATTAGCAAACGAACCTATATAAATATCTGGTTATTTAAGGTGTCCAATCGGATCAAAACTCGATTGGTGGCGACTCTATAAAATATTGTTATCAATCAGATATCACAATAAATTATTACACGAATAGTCATGCGCACTATAAAAACTAAACAAATTAAAATAAAATTAAGATTTTCCTCCCGTCGGTACGGTTCCGACAGACAGAATCAATTTGATCCAATGACTATTCAATTCTTTAATGGCCAAAATTAGTCGTAAATGCTTAATGATCTATACTAAATAACAATAACAGTAGATTGAGAACTCACAGCAAGTTTCAAAACAGAAACCAATCACCATTGCAGCCATATATTGAATTTGGAAAAGGATAATTAGCTACCCGTCCAGTGACTGCTGCTGTTGCTGCTGCACCTGCTTTGGCTCCGTACCACCATGCTCAGGAATCGACCCCTCCTTAGGCTTTACACCACCAAGACGCTTGGTGAGCGAAGCAACTATGTGCTGAGTCGGCGATGGCGGAGGGAAAGGCCGTCGAAAGAATCTCCTTGGAGTTTAGGCCCTCGACGGCAAAGGCGAAACACCTGTAGGAAGTGGACTAGATGAAACACCATGGGGATAGGGAAAAAAAATTGACAGAAAAGAGAGAAAGAGAGGGGAAGAGAGAAAGAGAGAGAGAGAGAGAGAAAGGGAGATATTTAAGTGAAGACACTCTCATAGTTGCTGCAGAAGAAAAAGATGAAAAACATATAAAAACGTAAAAAAGAAAAATATAAATATTAAAGTAATGAATAAAAGAATTTAAAGAAAAAACGTAATTCAGTAAATAGTTAACGGTATTGTTTGAAAGTAAACTTAATTTTGGGTATAAAACTGACAATTTCCCTATTTTTTACTTCTAGTCATCTTCTCTTTTGTTATCTTAAAAGCAAAGCCCGCAATTCGTCTAAACGACCTGCGTTTCGGCCTTCACTTCCTGCTTCCAAATCCACATTCTGGTCTACCAAATCCTCAATCGGATTCCAAACATCGGTTACTGCAGATTCTGTCCGGTGACAATGCCATCTCCTTCATAGCCATTGATTTCTCTGTTTTTTTTTTTTTTTGGTGCTATGGAAGAGTGTGCTTATGATCTGATCTCTGTTCCAACTGTCCAAACCTCAACTGGAAGCGACTGAAGTACCATATAATTCCTCTACTATGGCCACAATACACAAACCCCTTAGACCCAAGCCAAAGCCAGGGACTAGTGTTCTCACTATTCTGATCTGCATAGCTTCCATTGCACTGCTCTTCCTTTTTTCTTCTCTAATTTCCACCAATGGCTTTTCTTTCTCCTCTTCAATATTCCGAAATAACTTGCTCAGATCCTACAAAAGCAAGAGGCTGCATTCTCTCCACGACAAGTACTTGTATTGGGGTAACAGAATTGATTGTCCTGGCAAACATTGCGAGTCTTGTGAGGGTTTGGGTCACCAAGAATCCAGCCTCAGGTGTGCCCTTGAAGAAGCCTTGTTCTTAAATAGGTATATAATTGCTCAATTTACTTTATTCGTTTGGTGGATTCTTTTCTTTAGATTTTATATTTGAGTTCTGCGCTCTGTTTTAGACGCTGGGAAAGCTTGGGAACTGCTATTTTTTGTTTTTTTAGTAATGATTTTAGCACTAGTACTTGTTAGTTGGGTTGAATTTGGGCAAAAGAAAATTGTATTGTTGTACAGCAGTTACCTTTTTGGGATCAAGTAAACCACAATTTGGAAATTGAATTTCTGCAACTATGTGGCATATAATTGATACTTCAATGTGTCATCTTTATTATATTGATAAATGATTGATTTCCCTTCAGAAAACTTGCTCCGTCCCTCTGTCAGTTTATGGGGTTACTGTTATTAATTACTGGAGTGTTTAATCCAGGACAAGGATAACCTGAATCTTGAGATAATTCACTACTTTGTAATTCGTTGTGGATCCAGTGCAGCTCAGTTGACAGTTGGATGCATCCCATCTCCCTAGTTTTAATGACAATTCAACATCTTTATTTATTACCTGGAGTCAACTCTTTGTATTCTCTTCTTTGATAAACTTAATTCAGTCAACTGAACCTTATATTTCATGTACTTCGTATGGATCGTTTTATTCAAATAACTTGTTTAGTGACACCAAATGCAGAAAAGTTCACTGTTTTTCAACTCATGTTGTATTTCTGTTACAACTTGCCTTGTTGCAGGACCTTTGTGATGCCTTCTGGAATTTGTATTAATCCAATACACAATAAGAAGGGGATCCTTCATCATTCTAACAATGCAAGCTCAGAGGAAAGGTGTGTTTAAAAAACTCTTTCCTGCACATTCTCTGCTGGAAAACAAAATATACCTTGAACTTTGTGCAATCTATTTCTGAACCATGTTGGACTTGCAAGTTTTTGATATTGGCCATAAAGTTGCAATACAAGCTATTTCATTATAGCAATAACAAAAGTCAACTTTATGTACTAAACTTCATTTTATGTCTCAGGTGGGCAGCAAGCTCTTGTGCAATGGACTTTTTGTATGATATTGACCTCATATCTGAAACTATACCTGTAATTCTGGACAATTCAAAAGATTGGCATCATGTGCTATCAACAAGTATGAAGTTGGGAGCTAGAGGAGTTGCCCATGTTAAAGGAGTTAGTCGGGAATCTCTAAAAGAAACCAGTCACTACACAAATCTCTTGCTTATAAATCGAACAGCAAGCCCTCTTTCATGGTATTTAAAGTTATTTATCATGTTGGTTTATTCTTGCAGTTCTTGTTTATTTATTTATTCATTTATCTATTTATTTCAAGCTTGGTACAGAAGCAGTACCAGGTGTTGTTTAGGAATTTGGAAAAGGTTGTGGGCTAATGTTGATGGAAAACTAAACTAAAGCAAAATTTTAATGCCATCTTGTTGTACCCATGGATATACATTTTTCTAGAAAGTTTTGAAATGAACTTTTTGACATAGTCTTAAGAATGGATTGGACATGCTTTTTCTAAATGCTCTATGAGAGAAATTCTCATGTTTGTACTTGTTCTTTTTTTTTTTTTGGTTGACTTAGCACTATAGATTGATTCTTTGGTTGATAGGGTCAAGTGTCTGAAATCATTCCATTCAACTGGCTTTGTATCTAACAGTTCAGAATTGATATTGAGATGCAATATTCCCCATTGAGAATACAATATTAGAGGGAGGAATTAAATAAAATCAAAAGATTATGGATGATAAATCTTGTTAATGCACCTCTTTCATGAGATAGATTTCCTTACAATTCAAGTTGAATTTGGATGTTGCAAGTTTCTAAACGGTACTAATCATGGTGGTCATTCAGGTTCATGGAATGCAAGGATCGCAACAACCGTAGTGCTATACTATTGCCATATTCATTTCTTCCCTCAATGGCAGCAGAGAGATTAAGAGATGCAGCAGAGAAGGTCGTAACGTGTGATATCATTAATATCTTTTTCCTATTTTACTTTACAGAAAAACTTTTCCAGTTGTTTTACATGGACATAGGTTATTGATGTTGTTCAACATATGTCTGCCTTTATTTTGAAACCTGATGCCAAAATATGATCTTTTTTAGATTAAATTTGTACTGCAAATATTAATATAAGGTTTATCCAATTGGTTGCGTAGCATAATTCTAATTGAAAACATGTTTGGAACATGTCTGGGCTTTGCTCCCACAACTTCAAGTTTATTCATGCTTAAAATGACTGAAGTATGAATAAACTGGATATAAAATGACTGAAGTATCATCCATGTTGAGTTTCAATTGCACACATCTTTATTGCATGCTGCACTTCTATTTGAAACTATACGTCGAAAATAAATGTAGCATTATATGCATCAATCAATTTATTGGTGTTAGTTTAATGTACATATTTTCTTCTCAGACTTGTCACTTGGAGTTTTAAAATTCGTAGTCTGCTCTGCAATTGTTAATTGCGTGAAATCCCAAATTTTGCAAAGTTCATTATGCCAAGTCTCATTTATCACGTGCTTCTTGTTTTTCTCTTCCAGTCTTCAGAGCTTGATGCTTTTGAAACAAACTCTGGCTTTAGAATTTGCTGGACGTCATTTGGGAACTGTTAATGTTTTTCTGTACAACTATATAACTTGCTAGGTAAAGCTGCAAGTAAAAATACTCTGATAATTTTCTGTTGAATGATAATGGAAGTATCAGTACCAATTAAATCTGAACTTATGTTGCTCTTTATAGTTGAAAGCATCTTTCTGTATCTTTTTTGGTGGGTTTCGGGTTGTCGATGGGGGTGGGGTTGCTAGAGTGTTATATAGAGAATTTTTACTCAATAATCTCATTCTTTGGTGATATCTAATTCTATTTAATTTTGTTAATGCAGATTAAGGCACTCCTTGGTGATTATGATGCCATTCATGTTCGTCGCGGTGACAAGATAAAAACTAGGAAGGATCGGTTTGGTGTTGCACGTAGCCTGCATCCTCATTTGGACAGGGATACTCGACCTGAATTTATACTGCACAGGATTGAAAAGTGGGTTCCAGCTGGACGGACTCTCTTTATTGCTTCAAATGAGAAGACACCTGGGTTTTTTTCACTCCTTTCTGTCAGGTAACTTTGTTAATTTGCGTAAGAGCTTCAGGAGTCTACTGATGGTATTTTGTCTGATACTATATCTTGATTGCACGTTTGAAACGTTTCAAGATCAAAAGCATTTCTTGCAGAGATCATAAAAATTTTAAACATGTCTAAACTTAAAGACAATTAAACGAATTTTGGTCAGATCCTTTCTCTCATTAGTTTAGGACCTGAGTTTAGTTTGATGAATAGTAAATCGTCCTGCTTTTCTATGTTTTTAAGAAATCATTTTCACATTGCTGTGAATTAGTTATCAGTGGGAAGCCTATTTGCCTTGTCCTTGTTATGTTTAGTTGGATATGTCTTACAAATCAGTATCTTTGTTTCAACGGGCTATGTTTGTTTTTTACTCAACAATGAATAAGTTTCAATTAGCAAGTCTTTGCAACTCGTTCCAAATTTGTTCAAACATAATTTGGTAGCATTTTCTTTCTCATCAAAATTTCAAATATATTGGATTTATCAATCATTTTCCTTTATAGCTATGTTTCTTATATAAAATCCATAAGTTATTGCTTTTGAATGGTCACCTAAAATATAACGTTGCTTATGGAGTGGGCTTATGTCAGTGGTCTTTAGGCTAAGTTATATGCATCACTCCCTCCGTATCTTCCCGCGTAATCTTTATAGGCATGTGAGTTAAGTTGTTGCTTCAATTGGATTTAAAGATACAGAGTTCAAGTACTTCAAACTGAAATCTTTAATTCAATGGAAAATGAGCTTGCTGGATCTCTGTCTACTGGCATAGCTAATATTAGTTTTCTACAAATGTTAAAATAAAAGATTTATTTTGTCTTGGTAGAGCAGGCGTTTCGAATAAAATTTGAGCCTGCTGGTTATCTGTCCAATGTGATAGCTAGTTAAACTTTTCTAGGAATGTATTCACCTTCTAATTTGGTAGCTTGTGGTGTATCTAATTCATTGACCTTGTGGTGCTCGTACCGTCAATTTGGATGGATTGCCATTTTTGCCGAACAATAACCAAACAAGCCGTTATGCAATCTTGTTGAGACTGGCAATATGGGATTCTTTCCAATTTAGTACAAGATCCTATGAAATATTTAGTAATCGGAATTTATGTTCAGTAATCTTCGTTCAAGTGAATGTCTTCCTCTCTCTTTTTTAACTATAACATAACATTCCTGTTGCACCTCTCCATTTCAACCATCCTACTTTAATCCCATGATTGATATTCTCTTTTATATCTCCCATACTGTGAACGATAGATCTGAAGTAGCAAACTGGGAAGATGAAAGCACTGATATGCCCCGAAAGATAATGGAGCATCTACTTTATTAGTCTTACTATTTCCAAAACTGTATTCAAGTGCGCATGCTCTGTTTTGTTCTACTCGACTTCATCATACTTTGCCATTATTTCGGCTTCCAATTTACTCCCTCTTTAATCTCATTGATAAAAAAATCATGTTATCTGCAAATAATATGCATCAAAGTACCTCCTACTATATGCTTGGTTGGCTCATCTGAGGAGGACTTGATGCGGTTAATATGATCCAACGCTTATGAGGGATTTCCTTGATTCCTCTTGTGGAGTTCTGAATGTCGTGCTTACTTAATAGGAATTTGCTGTTTCTTAAACACCCGCCAAAGAACCTCTTTTGCTACTTCTATCATATGCTATCTCAAGGTCAATGGAAACCATATATAGGTCAAAGAAGAACTTCTTAGTCTTTGTTTAGTGACTCTCTCCCACACTTCATAGCACAACTGATAAACTTGATTATTCCATTTCAATAGTTAATACACTCAAGTACTTTGCCTTGATTTATTATTCATTAAGATTTTATAATCACCATCTGTTTAACTGTTGTTGAAATGTTTGGCTGCAGATATAAATTGGCATATGCATCTAACTATAGCGAGATATTGGATCCATTGATTGAGAACAACTACCAATTATTCATGATTGAGAGGCTTATAATGATGGGTGCGAAAACGTTTATTAGAACATTCAAAGAAGATGATACAGATCTCAGCCTTACCGATGATCCAAAGAAAAACACCAAGACTTGGCAAATACCAGTTTATACATTGGATGGATAGGGAAGCTGATTGCTTTTCGTTCAAATTGGCTGTGTTGCCTGTTGGTCCTCTCATTTGATACTATTCTCGTATCGACGCATCCACCAGTCTTACCATGTTGTCTGAATATCAGGATCATTTAGTGTCAGCAGAGACACAGCAGTACAAGTTACACGCATTGCTGGTCGGTAAATATACATGCGATTCCCAATGCTGTTTTAATCTGTTTCATTTCTTTTTTTGCCTCCCTGGTGTTGATGACTTTTATTGTAGAGAAAGGGGTTACACTTGTTGCTCTTAAAATTTAATGCTGTATGCAAATTGACATGGATATATACTATCATTGTATAGGTAAGTTTCTCTTAGTTTTAATAGCCATTCTTTCAATGGAGTCCATGATCACAAGTACAGTTGTGAAGAAAGATATGTCAAGTTGTCAACAGAAAAAAATGCTTATATATATATATATAGGGTTTGCATGCAGTTGATCACCTGCCTCACTTTTTTGAGTTGCAATTTTTTTTATGGAAAAAAAGCATGTCGAGGTCCTTGATCTTTTCTAGTTTTGACACATAGAATTCTCAATCAATTATAGTCACACGCATCGCAGAAAAGTTAGTTGTAAATATCAAACTCAATTAAAAGTGCATCACTCGTTTCATATGTATTTGAAATTGTAGTTTTAATAGTACGTCTAATGAGATTATTGAAAAATTGTAATACTGTTTTTGTTTTTTAATTGTTAAAAATGCTAGATTGAGACTAAATGAAGTAAGTTACGTATTTTAATTGAGTTTGATGTTTGTCTTTTTAACTTATGGGAATAATGAATGCGGTTATATTTAATTGAGAGCTTAATGTGTGAAAATGAGACATCAGAGTTTTTGGCTTTTTGAGGGAACAAAAGTAAAGTTTTAGCTTTTGCAAGGCAATGTAACATGACATGCCAAATAGCTCAAAAGGATTGAAGAACTTGAATGAATTCGTAAAAATAGGAGTAAGTCATGGATTACATCGATTATTTAATTCAAATCTGGAATCTTAAGTTATATGAATATGTATGCTAGACAAGTGGACTCCCAGCAAGAAATGACTTGAATAAAGTTAAAGATCTGTTGGGTGATGAAAATGGTGCCATGTGGGAGGCTCCTCTAACAGTTGCATATGTTAATATATTGTCTCCATAAACTTGTGTCCATCCACCAACCTGCCAACAACAATTATTATAACCATTCAGAAAATAATTTTCCAATATACAGAAGAATAAGATTATGGTGTGATATTTAAAACGATTTAGTAAAAATTATGATTTTTCTGTAGTACATTCTGGAACAGTGATTTGAACCTGTTTTTCTTGAAGCCAAGCTTTATAAGGAGAAGTTGTATTCACTTTCAGCCTCTTTGCCAAATCATCCACCAAATACCTTGAGCTAATAAATGGAATGACTGAATCTTGATCTCCACTGTAGGACAATTACTTGTAAAAACATGTTAAAAAAATTGCAGCAAATAATTAATTTCAACTTAAGAGATGAAATATCAATGCTCGACATTACCTGTATACTAAAACCCGGATGCCTGAGCTGACAAGTGAACCAACAACATCAATGGTAGGTATCTCCATATTTCGGCCATCATAATTCATTACTCTGTATCAAACAATATCTTTTTATAAAAACAAGAGGAAGTACCGATTCACCATTTATTTTTGTTTTTTATACAATTTTGTATAATCAAAAGGGAAAATATAAATTTGAGATTTTCACGTATTACAGATTGAGTTACTACAATTGTGTAAAACAAGGTTAAATATAACGACAATCACTTAACTTTACATATTTTTTTTACTGTGGTTATTGAACTTCAATTTGTATCGTGAAAATAAATGAAACTTTAATTTATATCTCAATAAAATTATTCTTACGAATTTTCGACCAATTTTGTATTAAAAAAATTAACTTGACATGATTTAACTATGAATTCAAGTCACGTTAAAACTCTAAAAGACGGCATGTGCTCTACCAATACCAAGGCAACAACAAAAATACTTAATTGCAGTTTATAAACAGCAATAAATTGAAGTTTGGGGTATTTTTGTTGGTGGTATCACATTAACGAAGCTGATATCTTGTGACTCATAATCTAATGCAGCTTAATCCATGTTCAAATAATTAGAAGTCGGTTTTCTAGAATACATTTGGTCGAAAATTCATAATACCGACCTTAGTGGGATAAAAATTAATGTTGAGTTATTTTCAAGTTGAAATTAATAATCCTAATGAAACAACACCCAAAATTTGAGTGACAATGAAAACCTATTTTGTAGGGTTTTTTTTTTTTTTTAATATAAGTTGCAAATCAATTTTTATATAAGATTAAGTAATAATTAAGCCTATCTAGATATATCATAGTGGTAAAAGTGTTTCTCCCCAATTGGGATTTAGAGTTCGAACCTCAGTGAGACCATATATTAAACCTTTAATTTAAGAATCCGAACTATAAAACAAAATTGTAAATAATTAAGAGTGAAAAATGATTAATTACTGGCTGCAGAAACTCCAATGGGTGATGCCAATAAGCTTGGCATGAAGAGCTGCTTGCACCTCTTTCATGTTTAAGTAAATAGAAGTCTTTTCTCCAACACAAACATCTATATTCTCCTTAGCTTCCTGCATGCGCTTACAAAAAAACCAAAATATAATCCCTCGTGTTTATTACTAAAAATGTTACCAACATTAAAGCTATGTTTGGTTGGAGGAAAAACAAGAATGAATGAAAGGATTAACGTGATACGTAAATCCTTTCCTTTCTTCCTTTCTCCTTTACCTTCAACTAAACATGTCTTAATTGATTTCATTAATAGAGAACTTACAAAGTTGGATGACAAAATCTCATTAAACCTAGGTTTGAATGGATGATTTTGTGACTGAAATTGTGTTGTAGTGTCTGATAAACAGACATCAGCAGTGACATCATAGGTGTCAATTTCATAAGGAATTTGTACTGAAAGCTCAGAATTTACAAGTTTACAACCATCTGATAGAGATCCGATTATGAAGGATTCTCTCCATAATTGTGACATGTTACAAATTGAATTAACAAGTGCAAAACAAGAATCTGATATCAACCCATGAGACCACAAGTATTCGCCTTGTGAATTAATATCTGTATTGAACTCCACCAGAGGATTTCCAATCTGCCAAGAATGAATCTAATTAAGTACTAATAATAGTTAGAAATATATGCGAGAAACAATCACACAAGACACAGAGATTTCCGTGTTCAATTAATCAATGTTTTCAACATCTACAGTCGCATTATTATTATTATTATTATTATTATTATTATTATTATTATTATTAACATACAATTAAACATACCATATGGGGTTTATGATAGAATTTATTTGTTGAGGCAAAGAAAGAAACCAATCGAAACTCATGAACATCCAAAGCTGAGCTAATTTATGTTAGAAATAACAAAACTATATTTACACTATAGTAAAAAAAGTTGTTGAGTTAGTTGTATGTTGTTGCTATAAAATTGTGTCATTAATATACATTTGTCAATAACTTTTGGATTTTGCTATTAAACGAATTTCTGGGTTGCAAAATTCTTTTTTTTTTTTTTTTGGCTACTAACCTAATACTCCCTCCATTTTCTTATGTTTGACGTTTTAGCTCTGTCAAAAAATTCTTTTATAATTAACATTTTATATTTTCTATAATTTTTTTTTTAGCTTGTCATATATTTACCCCCATTTAATAGATATATATATATATATATATATATATATATATATATATATATATATATATATATATATATATCTTAAATGAGTACTCTATTCAAGAAAAAGAACATAATCACTAGGAATATATATTTTCTAGATTTATGTATGGGGCATGGTTTAGTATTAATGAAACAAGTGATATAATTAGAAAGAGAGAGAATATTAGTGTGAGAAATAGAGTTTGGAGGGAAATTAATAAGGGTAAATTTAATGTATTTTGGTGTAGCAATTTACCTAAAACGAAAATTAAACGAAAATTAAACCAAAAAAGGTGGGAGTACTTCTTTTGAAGCAGTGATGAGTGAACTAATAATCCAATAAATCATTATCAGGCTACTCAGCAATTATCACTCATTTTATTACATTAATTTGTACTTACGGCAATGCCCTTCAAATTGAAATGGAGTCCAGAATCAACCACGAGTTTTGCAAGTTGTGGAACATAATGACCTGCGAAGGAGCTAATCAGTTCAACACTATAATAAAAATTATTGAAAATGGGTATCAATTGCTTAATTTGAGCGTATTAATGTACCTGCATAGCTTTCTCCAGTGATGAAGAAAGCTCTGTTTTTGTACTCGGGAAATTTCAGGAACCACTTTTGCAAGAATACCAGATTGTCTTGTGCTATATGTATGGTACATAAAACCAACCTTAATTTGGTTTTGATTAAATCAAATACCACAAAATAATTCAATTAAATTCAGTGTTAATGTAATTAAACCTGTAATGGTGTCGTTAACAAGGTCGTAGAAAGATTCGTCAGCAGAATAAGAGAATCCAACCCCTGCCGGAGATTCCAAATACAACATATTTGCTTCTTTATTCCAACTGTATTCATTAATTGTAAGATTGGCTCCACCACTTGGCCTGAAAGGCCCATGCTCTGAGAATGCTCCAGCCCCCACGGAAGAACACCCAGGTCCTTCATTCATTTACCCAAAAATTACTAATCCATATAATGTAATCTTAATTAAGAGATCAATTAATTAATATTATGATTTTTAGAATCCAATCAGTTATTGAGCCAGTGAAAGCAAAAGAACAAGGGTTAGAGATTAAATCAGAATTGAATGGATCAAATTAAGTTTGAAAAATATGTTAAAAAAATAATAATATATTATGTCATTTAAATTTATAACACATGAAAATTTAACATTTGTACACAATTTTATAAAATTAGAGATTTTAAATACAATTCATATTAATTAGTAAAGCTACATATATTTAATATAGTTTTTATAGTTTCATTTAAATTTCAATTTAATTTAAAATATTCTACAATATTAAAAATATTTAAATTTTATTTTATTTTAAAAATCCAAAAACCATATCTGGAATTTTCAATTGCAATAATATATTTTCCTCAAAACCAATATTGTCAAACCAAAAAATTAGTTTGGTTTACAGTTTTCTAATTTGACTGTCTGGCTAGACTAGACATTGACCGATTTTTTACTATGGAAAAAATCAACTGAAAACTGATCGGACTGACCTCTGGTTTTAGTCAAACCCAGTCAGTCTGGTATGGTTTTCAAAACCATCATTAACATAATACCTCCATTTAACCAGAGGACAAGAGGCTTAGAAGCAGGATCAGTCTCAGCTTCAACAAAGTAGTAAAACAAAGCTCTGTTTTGGTGTTCATCAATTGTAATGTATCCTCCATATTGATTGAAACTCACTTGTGGCTGCCCTGGCAGAATCGTAATTTTATCATCATCTTTAGATGTTGCTCCAACGGCTCTGCATATTTGCATCCAAATAATTACAGCTATTGTCAGCCATTTATGAGTTTCCATTATTCTGTGTGCAAGGAAGGGGCTGAGTTGTATGGGTTTTTATAAGGTAAAATTCATTGAATAACATTTCAACTTGAGAGCATAGTGATTCACGTAATATGAGAAATAAGAATGATTAATTAATCGCCATATTGTAAACCACGCTTGTGATTAATTATTCAAAGTTAATGCGTTGCAGGCTTAATCAACTGATTTAAAAAAATACGAAATACGTTAGACAAATTATTGTTGTCAACAATTGGTGTAATCTACTAAGATTATCTCCATGGCATAAGCTAAGTCCAGTTTTGACTTGATATAAAGCCACTCAAATAAGAGCTTTAGACCTGGTGACTTTGAAGGCCCAAAAAATTGGATTTTAATATTTGATTATATAAAGGGAAATTGTCACATTTACGCTCATTTTGGGCTTTTGTTTTTGGAACTACATTTTCCTATTTACTGAAATATACGTTTATTTATTTATTTATTTTACGTTTTACGGTTACGCTTTTCTTTTTTACGTTTTTCATTTGTTTTGTTTACCTTTTTGTATCCTCTCATTTTTGCTTCTTGTTTGGTTAGTGATAATCGTGTTTTTCAGTCTTCTTCTTTCTACTTTCTTCGATCTTTCTACTGTCGTGGCTGTTCATCATTTTCTTCTTTGCGGTTCGTGGTTTTGTTCATCATTTGTTTTGTGATTTTTTTTTGCGGTTCATCATTTTTCTAGGTATTTTTTTTGCTTTCGTTTAGTTTTTCTTTTTTTTGCATGCGTTTTTTTTTTTTTTTTTTTTGGTTGTTGTTGTTTGTTTTGTGATTTTGTAGTTTTGTTTTGCAGTGATATATTGTATAAAATGGTGAAGGGTACTAAAAACACTGATTCTCAGAAGAATAAGAATGTTTCTGTTAAGAAGTCACTTGCTGTTTTTAAGGGGAAATCCAGAGACGATGTTGTTTGTGAAAAGCTTGTGGTAAGTTTTTGTGTCATTTATGATTTTGAATTTATCCTGTATTTATAGTTTGTTATTTCTGTTTTCTGGGTGTATTTAAGCTACTGATTTTTTGATTATTTGTGTTTAAGCTACTGATTTTTTATTATTATTTATTTATTTATTTATTTTTTAATGATAGATTGATTAAACATAGTTTATACTTTTGTTACACACTGATTATACATTAATTATACCTTGTGATACACCTATTATACATTAGTTATACCTTAGTTATACTTTAATTATACCTTAAATATATATTAAGATATACTATACAGCGATTATACCTTAGTTATACCTTAATTATACGTTAATTATACCTTAAGATACATTATTACGTTTATTATACCTTATTATTCCTTAAGATACAATACTATAATGATTATAAACTTATTATAGACTTATTATATTGTTTTTCTACTGATTATACCTTAGTTATCATTTAATTGTACCTAAAGATACATTATTATAGTGATTATACCTTAGTTATACATTAATTATACCTTAATTATACCTAAAGATACATTATTATAGTGATTATACCTTAGTTATACATTAATTATACCTTAATTATACATTAATATACACTATTACATTGATTATACCTTAGCTATACATTTAGATACACTATTATATTGATTATACATTAGTTATACATTTTTTATACCTTATAACTTTTTTTGTTATATTTTGTGAATGATACACTGATTATACACTGATTATACTTTAGTTATACATTAAGATACACTATTATATTGATTATACATCAGTTATACATTTTTTATACCTTACTTTTACCTTTTTTTGTTATATTTGTTAATGATACACTGATTATACTTTTTTATACACTGATTATACCTTACTTATACCTTTTGATATTGTGAGTATAACTTGTTTATACTTTAGTTATACATTGTTTATCCATTAATTGTACCTTAGTTTGTTATTTTGTTACTGACAGACTAGTTACACACTGATTATACCCTACTTATACATTATTATAGTGATTATACATTAGTTATACCTTAATTATACCTTAAGATTCACTTTACCAGTAATTATACCATAGTTATACCTTAAGATACACTATTACAATGATTATACATTGATTTTAACTTTGTTATGCTTATGTTATACCTCAACAGACACTATTACATTGTTTATACATTAGTTATACCTTAATTATAGCTTAAGATGCACTTTGTCAGTAATTATACCTTAGTTATACCTTAATTATACCTTAAGATACACTATTACTTTGATTATACCTTTGTTATACCTTATTTATACCTTAATTTGTGAATGATACACTGATTATACACTGATTATACCTTAGTTATACCTTAGTTATACATTAAGATACACTATTATATTGATTATACATTAGTTATGCATTTTTTATACCTTACTTTTACCTTTTTTTTGTTATATTTGTTAATGATACACTGATTGTACACTGATTATACCTTACTTATACCTTCTGATATTGTGATTATAACTTGTTTATACTTTAGTTATACATTGTTTATACATTACTTGTACTTAAGTTTGTTATTTTGTTAATGACAAACTAGTTACACACTGATTATACCCTACTTATAAATTATTATAGTGATTGTACCTTATTTATACCTTAAGATACACTATTACTTTGATTATACCTTTGTTATACCTTATTTATACCTTAAGATGCACTTTTTTAGTAATTATACCTTAGTTATACCTTAATTATACCTTAAGATGCACTTTTTTAGTATTTATACATTAGTTATATTTTAATTTCTAAGGTATAATCAGTGTATAACCAAGTTATACACTGATTATACCTTAGTTATACCTTCTGGTGTAGTGATTATAACTTGGTTATACCTTCTGGTACAGTGATTACATCTTAATTATGTCTTTAGTTTGTTATTTTGTTATGTATACACTGATTATGCATAGTTTATACCTTAGTTATATATTGTATAATCACTGGTTATACCTTAGTTATATATTGTATAATCACTGGTTATACCTTAGTTTTACATTCTTTATAACTTACTTATACCTTAGTTTCTTATTTTGTTAATGGTATATGTTTAAGTCCTATTGTTTATATTTTTATGATACGTTTTTTGATATATTTTTATTACATTTTTCAGAGTGGTAGACCTATTTATAAGAAACGGGAGTATTAGGGAAGCCATGTTTCTGTTTTTTTTTATTATGATTTATTGACATTCTTGAAATTAAATTTGCCTGAATAAGTTATTAAGATGTTTAATGAAATATATTTGGTTATTTCTTGCATTTGCCAATTTTGAGGGTTACAAAGCAGCTGATCCGTTCTTTACTGCTAAGGGAGATTCATCAAGAGGAAGAAAATGATTCCATTGTTGTTGATGTTGCTAGTATTGAGTTGAGGTTTGGTGTTGAAGATTTTTTCGTTGATTTCTGGTTTGAAATCATTTGCTGATGATGATTTTGTTCTTTGTTCCACTGGTGTGGGTTCTCAATTACTTTCTCGTTATTTTGCTAATAAGAGTGAGGTGAAGAAGAAAGATGTTGAAGAAGTGCTGAAGAAGAATTCTAATGTTTTTAATGATGATTCTGCTGAAGATTGACTTAAGATTGCACTGGTATATTTTATCAGTTTTTACCCAATGGGGATAGATTTTTCGAAATATATTCCTAGTTACTATTTTGATGTGGTAGAGTCGGGTGATTATGTGAAGGCTATGTGGGGTTGCGAGTCTTATGTTGTAACCATTTTTTCTTTAAAGAAGACTGGAATTTCTAGATCAAAGCCTAAGTCTTATCGGGTTGAGGGCTGTCCGATTTTTTCCAGTTTTGGTTTTATGAGATTTGTCCTGCATGTAGTGGATTAATATGTGACAGAGTTATTAGTCAGAAGGCTGCAAATTTTCTTCCAAGGGTCTTCAATTGGCGGACTTATGTTGAGGAGTTATGGAGAGAAAAATTAGACAAACTTTTATTCAACAAGTCAGCCAAAAGCGTATGTTATTCCTCACTTATTCATTAATTATACCTTTGTTATACATTTTTTATACCTTAACAGATACTATTACATTGATTACACCTTAGTTATACCTTAATTATACCTTAAGATACACTTTTACGGTAATTATAACTTATTATACCTTAATTATACCTTAGTTATACCTTAAGATACACTATTACAATCATTATACTTTAGTTATACCTTAATTATACCATAAGATGCACTTTTACATTGATCATACCTTAGTTATACCTTAAGATACACTATTACATTAATTATACCTTAATTTTACCTTTGTTATACTTTAGTTATTGTTTGTGATACACTAATTATACCTTAGTTATACCTTTTTTCTTTTTTCTTTTTTTTTTTTTTGTTTTAGGTAGGATTAAAAAATATCTATGCTACTGATGAGGAGATTGAGGAGCTTTCTTTGGGAAATTTTTATGTGAAAAGGGACATTTCTTTACAAAATTTGGTTAAAATAGATGAAGATGATGGTGATAGTGATGATAAGCACATTGAGGCTGATATGGAAGAAGGTGATAGTGACCATGCACAGGATAATGTTGAAGTGGATGATGATGATTTGAAAGGTTCTTTTTCTCAATCTCAGACTTCTAGTCAAGGAACTGTTTTATCTGATATTGCATTGTTGAGGAAATATGTTGAGCAACAATTTGGTATAGTTATTTAGAAGTTGGATGATATCAGTAGCCGTGTTGATAAACTGGTATTTTTTGTTTACTTATGCTTCTATTCTTATATATATATTCTATTTTTTAACTTTTGTTTTTTATTTTTCGTTTTTTAAAGGAAACTTCAAGGGACTTTTTGAATAAGGTTTGTTTTTGTTCCTTTTTTTTTATTATACATTTCTTATACAGTTATTATATCTTTTATTATTCTTTGGTTATAGCTGTTTTTATTATATCTTTATTTTTTTGATTAACTTTTGTTTTCTCCAGACTATTTTTAATAAGGATGTCAAAGAATCGACTGATGAGAGTGATGATGGTTTTGATGTATCTGATGAGGATAATACTATGGATGATGAGGTTAGTAAATTGAGCATCACTATCTTACTATATGTATTTTGATGTCTTTAATTATACATTTTCTTGTTATATTTTCATTATACGTTAGTTATACATTGTAATACAAGGATTATACATGAGTTATGCTTTGTGTTAAACTGATTATGCCTTGGTTATACATTTTGTTATGTTGTTTATACCTTTTTTATGTCTTAGTTATACATTATGATACAATGTTTATACATTAGTTATACCTTAAGATACACTATTATACTGATTATACATTAGTTATACCTTAATTATACCATAATATACACTATTACATTGACTATATAATAGTTATACATTAATTATACCCTAAGTATAACTTAGTTATACCTTAATTATACCTTAAGATACACTATTACAGTGATTATACCTTAGTTATACCTTAATTATATCTTAAGATACACTATTACAATGATTATACCTTAATAATACATTGATTATACCTTAGTTATACCTTAATTATATCTTAAGATACACTATTATAATGATTATACCTTAGTTATACATTGATTATACCTTAGTTATACCTTAGTTATACCTTAATTATACCTTAAGATACACTATTACATTGATTATACCTTAGTTATACCTTAATTATACCTTAAGATACACTATTAGAGTAATTATACCTTAGTTATACCTTAATTATACTTTAAGATAGACTATTACAGTGTTTATACCTTAGTTATACCTTAATTATAAGTTTTTTTGTTATATTTGTTAATGATACACTGATTATACACTTATTATACCTTTTTATACACCGCTTATACCTTTTTTTATACCTTTTTATAGTTTGATTATACATTTTGTTATATATGAGATGTTAGTTTTACTTACTGATACACTTATTATACACTTACTATACTTTATTTATACCTTTAAATAGACTAATATAGTTATTATACCTTATTTATACATTAAGATACAGTAATATAGTGATTATACCTTTTGGTACTCTGTTTATACAATAGTTATACTTTGTGATACACCCATGATACTTCAGTTATACAATTTTTTTATACATTTAACTACTTTGTTTATAGATTTATTTATACATTTGTTTTTTTGTTTTTTTTTTCTTTTGTAGTATGTTGATAGTCAAGCACAAGAGGATAAGGCTGAGAATAAGGAGGATAAGGATGATAATGTTGATATGGATGATAATGATGTTGTTATGGAAGGCGAGGTGAAGACTGATGGTATGGATTTTAAAGATAAAAAGGATATTAATGAAGAAAGGTTCACTTTTGACAATGTGGTGACAGAGAAGGCAATAGTTTTGTATAAACCTCCTATTTTTCCACCAATAACAATGAATGATCCTGAGTTTGATTGTACTAGGTATTTTAACTTCGATGCTATAATTGCGATTGCTGATGAAGTTGTGTTGTCTTTGGGTGATCATTTAGAGATTCTTGATACTGTTCATAAGGAGAATGTTGTTGAGGGGAGTGAGCAAGAAGGTGCTGGTGTTAGTTTAAATAGTCTTGTTGTTAATAAGGAGGGTTCTGTTGTTGGTGTAAATAATGAAGTAGCTGCTGTTGGAAAATCGGATTCTATGGAAGATGAAAAGGCTGACACAGTAGCTGCTAGAAGTAATAAGAGAGAGCATGAAGCTGTTGTTGCTCTTGAAAAGCTTAACGAGGCTGTATGTTTTTCGTTTTTATGATTTTTTTGTTCTTTTTTTTGTGTTTTGTAATATTTATTTTTGTATTTATTGATTTTATACTTTGATATATGTTGTATTATACACTGATACATTAGTTATACATTATTTAAACCATCTTATAGTTTGAATATATTGATTATATTTCTGACTTTACTCATTACATATTATAGGGTATTGGTTCTATATGTTTCTTAGACTTTATTGATCCTGATATTTTGGATCAACTTGAAGTTGAGAGTTATGAGACAGTATATTCTATCAAAGATGACGTAAGCGCCGGAATTTTCCGTAAAAAAAAATCGCATGTCTCACACGACTGTAATATATAGTCGTGCAACTGTTGTTACAGTCGTGCGACTGTAATTAAAAATTATAGTCGTACGACTGTAACCTCAGGGCAGGTGCAGAAGACCATACCCATGACATTAGAAAGCTGAGGATTTTGGGGGGACATTAATTGCTCCGGGTTTTGGTAAAGCAAAGATTGAAAATAAGAGAGGGGAGAAGGAGGAAACAAGGGACTTTTGACACTTGATTTCTGGTTTTTAGAGAGAGAGAATTTAGAGAGATTTGGGAGAAAGAGACAAGGAAAAGAAAAACACAAAAAAAGAAGAAGCTCTTTTCTTCTTCTTTTTCTTTTAATTCTCAAGTGTTAGGATTAAAAATCTATTAGAAATCAATAGGTTAATAATGTGACTCTCTAAACAAATTAAATTTCGGTCTAGAAACCCTAAGAATCCCAAGCATTTTGGAGATTTTGGACCCAAACTTCTCAACTTCAATTCAAGAGGAAAAGAGCAAATTTAAGTGGATTGGTGTGACGCCAAGGGTCCATCCTACGGTGGATAAGCACCAAAGAAGTAAACACTCTTTATTCCCTCTACTTTTCATGCTTTCTAGGTGAATTGGTGTATTTTTGTGCATTTTATTCCACTTTTTCCGTTTTCTGTTTCTGGAAATCAAGAACAGCCATACGACTGTTCTTGAGTTGATGAACAGTCGTACGACTGTAAATACAGTGGTACGAGTGTTCTTGATTTCCATTAACTTCTCAGTTTTGTTTTGAATGATTTTGGTGGAATTTTGAAGTTGGATTGATTTACAGTCACACGACTGTAATTACAGTCGTACGACTGTAGTGCTCGTCCAAGAGCAGAATTTCCAGAATAACCCCCAAAAATTTCTAAAAATCCTTAAAAATTCAAAAAATCAGAAAATCATCAAAAATGAATTTTGTTATGTGCATCCATGACCCTAGATTTAATTTCAGTATTGTTGCATTTAGAACAATTCAACGACGGAGACCCGAATCTCCCGAATACCGACCCACCTCACATGCTAAATCAAATTAAACCGGAAAATAAATTGTTTTCAAAATGATTTTCTCACAAAACCAAAAATACAGGGACGTTTCAAAATGTTTTCCAGGTCTAATCGGGCCGGCTAGCCGAGCCGACCCGGTTATCCCCCTAATTGCATGTTCCCGAATTTTTAAAATCCTATTCTGTCTTACTTGAGTCCTATTTATGGTGTGCCGTATATTGTGCTAACCTTTTGTTTTGCAGCTTTTTATTTTTATTTTTAATGTATTTAATAGATTTATCCGTGTATCCTAGGCGATTGTATTTTTTTTAGATAAATCGTGTATTTTAAGCGATTGTAAAAGTGAGGATGAGAGTTTTTCCTTTTTTATTCAATTGGGTTGTATAATCGGCCTCTATTATTTTTTGTATATTTTGAATGTATGTTTTATTTTTCTGTAATTAATTTCCTGCATTTTGTTTTAGCATCGGATAATTAAAATAAGCAAATTGGGATTAGGAAAAGATAATAAAGCGAATTAAATATGGTAATATAAACAGTAAAGTGAAATCAAGCTAGAGGCTAAGTAAGTTATTTGCTCGGACCCTAAATCTCTGGATTAGGTACAGTAGTCTGTCCTCGGTAGGGAGATGTACCGGAATTCCCAGATGAGCTGATCCGGGTGGTGACTCTGTCGCTGATCTCGGGATTTAAGTTTCGAGGTCTTTAAGTTAAAAATGGGAAAATGTTTTCTACAAAAGAATTTCCAAATTAAATCCATAATTTTCTAACTCAAGATAAACAAAACCCGTTTTTCAAAATAATCTATAATAATCTTTCTCTTTTTCCCCAGTCCACTTCGCCACGTCCCGTTTTTTAAAAGGTTGTCCGCTCACAGTGGCGACTCTGCTGGGGAATAGTTCTTAAAAAAGTTTTCATAAAAACTTAAAGAACTTAGGCAACTACCTAAATCAAACCTTGCTTGTAGTCATTTCACTAGTTCATATTACCATATTTATTTGCACATTGCATATCATGACATTTTCTTCTTCTCAATCCCTCCAACACACTTATCAACCCCAGTTTACCCAAGAAGGTGGACTACCTCTTCCACCAGGATTGGAGACACCCGACGGGGTAAACCACTCATAGCACCGCATGACCTTACATCGTGTTCTACGGTGGGGAAGTGTATACTCCCTATGGGAACCTATACGACCCTTGGTTTTGACTTTGGCCCACATGTAATGGCTTAGAAACTTCCCCTAGGATTACCAAAACTTAAATTCAAAATGAACATTGAGCGTGCGCTTTGGTATCCCCCGTTGATGCCAAAGAGATCCAACACCTAGGAAGAATGTGAGACCAATCGAAAGGAGAAATAAGGTTGGAAGGGAGCGCATATTTTTACGTGTGCTAACGTTTGTTCCGTGTTGTTTTCTATTTTAACTTTTCACGAAGCATCAAACATGCATAGCTTTTGTGTGCCATACTAACCCACATTTTTATACAACCATTTGCATTTTTATTTTCGTGTGAAAACATTAGACCATTTGTATGTCATACATACTAACCATTATTTTTGCAGCCATGGCATTATATTTGTGTGTTGGCATTTTCGCATAGCATACATAACATCATTATGCGTATCATGCATTCTAACCACATTTTTATGCAGCCATTTATCATATATCAGGTATCCCAAAATACCCGTATTCTGCCAATGCGTTGGATTGCATTCGGCCATTCCACAAAATTATCTCATTTAATAGAAACCAGAATGGTCCTAGGTTTACTTCCATGTGACAATCCATACGATGCATTTCACAACATCATACTCATTTATCATATAGCACTGTGATCCACATCGGGTTACTTCATGACATTACTACATTATTCAAGGCGCTCCTCAAGTGCCGGGGTTAGTACATATGTAGGGGCATTTCATAACATCCCAAATCATTAAAGGTGTTCCCTGAACAGTGAGCCTCTATCCGTGTCCCCTGTCACACGTGACTTTCTTACGACATCATTTCATATCATATGCTCAAAAGCATCAGAACTTTATCCATGGGGTGGCCTCGTGCGATCATTTCATATCATCACATAGACCTACAAAGCTTCGAAACTCTATCCGTGTATCAACACACACACGACCATATCACAAAAATCATTAGGTGCCCCAAAGGCACCGAACCTTTGCCCGTGTGGTAGTCCACGCATGACCTTTTTGCACAGCATTGGGTGTTCTTGGAATCACTTTCATCATCATCATTTCATGCACGACATCACTCCATTCATTCTTCATAAATATTTTCAATGTCTCATGCTTCATGACATCATTCCATGCATCGACCCTAAACATTTCTCGATTGATGTCAAGTAGAATAAGCTGGAGCGACCTTGGACAAGATCTCAGGCTTTGAGGGCAGTTGGGGAACGGAGTGTTGGAAATGCCCTAGTCCCGAGGCATTGGTCCTTGTATTTGTACTATGCATTTATTGGATTTATGTGTTGTACTTATTTGTGTCATTAATAAAGGCATCAATTCATTTATTATATTTATCTTGTGCAGTATAGTAAATGAAGTATCCAATGGACATATCTATATCCATGACGACTAGTGTCATGCACTTAGCAGTAAGACCATGGATAGGGTTAACGATATGACCATGAATAGATCCATAGTCTGTTCTAGTCATGGGAATGAATGGAACAACAGACTATCATTAACCTGGTTGTATGGCGGTGTCTTACCGGTCATTGGACATGGAATGTCAACCAAGTTAATGGGTACATGCTTGGGTGCATGGTACTGGATAGATCCACTGAACGAGTAATCCACATGGTATGGTATCACAATGGATTCTCGTGTAGTACTTGTATGGATCCTTTGACCTGACCATATGATGGTGTTACATGTGATGTCGCATACTTAGGGGTACGCCTAAAGGGCCTGTAATAGGGTACCAAGTATGGGTGCCTTCGGGTATGTCACTGAACATGGTAATACCATGGATATGCAGAAGGGATTTGTCACTCAGTAACCAACTGAGAAGATATCACCGGCCTCTTGATGAATGTGACTGATAAGAGTGTGGCCACACCCAAACAAGTTGGTACTTGTTTGTGAGCATCAGTACATTCGGGATCAAGTTAATGTCTGAACACAAAAGAGGGTGATCAATCCATGCCTCTGTGTTGGACACCGATATCAATGACATGGGATGTACAAGTTTAACTACAGGGTTATGATATCAGTTGGACTGCCATCTCCATCTTAATTGGGGGCTGCAGTGGCTTGCTAGAGCCCAACTGCAGTCTGCGGGCCAAAGGCCCGCTGCCAACATAAAGATGGGCCCACAGGATCGTACACATAGAACGATAGAATGCAGACTTAAGGAATAGCATGTATGCTTGGAGTATACACATTAGACGGAGAGGTGTGTATATATTAATTATATTATAAAGATCAATTGGATTGGTCATAATAATAAAAATTAATATATTCTATTGGCTCTTCATAATTAATTGGATTAATTATGAAATTATTTCCTAGGTGGAAATATTCATATGTATGGGTTTACATATGATTTTATTTTGTGCAGAGTTAATTTTAATTTGATGGATTAAATTAAATGTCAAACCAATTTTAATTTGGATGTAAATGATATATTACTTGGAGTAATATATTAAATACATGGGTATATTAAAATTGGGCTTGAATTAATTTGAACCAAATTAATTAAAATTAGACTGGGCCTAAATTAAAACATGGAAGCCCGCACAGAATAAAGAGGAGCCAAGATGGGCCAGAATTCCTTATGGAATTCGGCCAACCCTAGGTATAAATACCTAGGGTTAGAAGAATTCGGCCAACCTAGCTAAAACCACTCATAGCCGAATTCTCTAGCCTCTCCTCTCCTTGGTTTTTGCTTTTCCATCGCTAGCACAGGTTGCATTCGCCAAGCGTTCGTGTACGTGAGAGTGGAGGAATTCTAAATTGAGTTCTGCAGTCATCATCCGTCTCTGAAAGAGATTTTTCTGGTATGAAATTTTAATCTCTTTCTATTTAATTTTATGTTTTTCAATTTCCACTTCAATTGCTCCTGGGACTGGATTTGAGGAAATCACCGCGTTCTTCCGCTTTTATCGGGTGATTTCCGGTGAAAAATCCCAACAGTGGTATCAGAGCGGGCTTTTGATCCGTGGAAATTGATTAATTTGGTTGAATCCCCATTTTGAAATTGGATGTTTTTGATTGGGATTCATGGTATGGGTTTTTATGATTTTTCCCATGTGTTTTTGTACAATGAAAATTAATATTGCATAATGGTTTATGTTGTTTTAATTTTATTGTATTGTTGTAATTCTTGGTGAATTGCTATGGATGATAATTGGGTATATTTTTTTTTATTATTGATTTTATTCTGTTTTTTAAAAAAAAAAAAAAAAAATCGGCCTCCCGGCGGCGGGATCACTCCCGGCGGCCGCCGCGCGCGGAGGGAGGCGCGGCAGCAGCCGCTGCCTGCTGCTGCGCCAGCAGCAGCAGCAGCCGCTGGTTCCAGCAGCAGCCGCTGCTGGACAGCAGCTGCCGCTGGGTGGCAGCAGCGGGCAGCCGCTAGGCGGCTGCACCGCTGCTGCTGCTAGGGCAACTTTGTTGCCCTAGCTGCAGCGGGCCGGGCCCTGTTTTTGGATTTTGCGGGTATTTGGGTTCGGGGCCCAGTTTTGAAATTTTAATTGGTTTTAAAATTCGTGTGTTTAAATTTATGTAATTTAAATGCGTGTGGCTTCTTGAATGAATTTTAATTTCGTTCATGCAATATTAGTTTTGGAAATTAATATGGTTAATGGAAATTGGTTCGGGTAATTTTGGCACAATTACTCGGACGGCTAAATTGGACCCATGGTTTCCCAATTCCAGTGGGAGCAGTTGGACTGCCTGGGCTGGAGGCCCAAAGCCCGTTAAGGGTTAGAACCATGGTGGGCGAAAATTGGCGATTTCCTAATAATGGCTTTGACATAATTTAAATGGGCTTAAATCATGCATTTTGACATGCTTTTGAATTGTATGTATTGGATGCATATGTATGGTTGAATGAATGTATGATTGGATGCTATTGGGCCTTTTACGAGATGGGTTGTATTTTTCTTTTGGGTAAATACGGCCTGCGTGTCGTTTTCTTTTAATGTAATTTTATTTTATTTAAGTTAAATATTGTAAAATTTGTAAAAGAAGAAGCCCATGGAGTGGTGAGCCCAATTGGAGGTACAAGCCCAAATGGAGGTGCAAGCCCAAATGGAGGTGCAAGCCCAGAAGGAGAAGGAGGAGGCCCACCTAATATGTATTTCTAGTATAGGTTTACTAGAATTATATTAGGATGTAATATAGGCCCATAGCAGTCCATTTTATTTTATTTAATCATTTATATATTCTTTTACATGTATGAATGTATGTTACATTTAGCTCATTCACCCGCTTTATGTATGTAAGCCGTTATAATTGAATCTAATAACCAAATGGAAATTACTAAGTCGCTTAAAAGTGCTTCCCTCATCCAAAACCGAATCGAGGTGGGAATAGGCCAGTTGCAGACCATGCCCTCGCAGGATGCACTGGAGTATTGTCACTTTGTATTGGGTTAGAGTATGGGATACTCTAACACTTGGATGGAGGTTTTGACTTAGCATGGGTAGTAGGATTCTCCTGGCCCTAAGCACAGATGGGTAAGTGCCAACAAGCCCATCAAACCGAGAGTCCCTAGGTTGGGATTGGACGGCGTTCCTACCTAAATAGTTAAGGTGTAGTTGTACCAAACCCTCGTTTGGCTATATCTTAATGAAATATGGATCTAGGCCCATGAGCCCAACAACTCGGTTAAATTAATAACTTGATTCATTATTAATTTTATATGGGATCAACAAAGTAAAGCCCTATTATTAACACTCTAAATGTTTTTCTGTGTAGAAACACCCAAATGGCAAACACTAATACCTTATCACTGCGATCGATTCTTGAGAAGGACAAGCTTTCCGGTCCTAACTTTTTAGACTGGTCTAGGAACTTGAGGATAGTTCTAAGACAAGAGTCGAAAGAGTATGTACTGGAAAGGCCTGTGCCGGCTGCGCCTCAGGGACGTAATCCGACGGCTGCACAGCTAGCGGAATACGAGGCGCACGTCAAGGACAACCGGGATGTGACGTGCCTTATGTTGGCGTGCATGGTCCCCGAACTGCAAAAACAGTTTATGGACCATCAAGCCTATGCTATGATAACAACTCTCAATGAGATGTTTCAGGAGCAAGCTCGTCAGGAAAGGTACCTGACCAATAAGGCATTCCACTCTTGTAAGATGGGGGCCGGGACATCTGTGAGTGCTCACGTGCTCAAGATGAAGGGCTATTTGGATACTTTGGCCCGTCTCGGATCGCCTATCTCTCAAGAGTTGGCGGTGGACACGATCCTGGCATCCTTACCGGATTCTTATGATCAGTTCATCCTAAACTATAATATGCAAGGGATGAACCGTACTGTCAGTGAGCTGCATGGGATGCTCAAGCTTACTGAGCAGTCGATCAAGAAGACTCCGCCGGTGCTGCTGGTTAACAAGGGGAACGCTCCTCTTGCTAAGGGTAAGGCCAAGGAAAAGGCCAAGGCTAAGGCCAAAAAGGCCAAAGCCAAGAAGGCCAAGGCCCAACCCAAAGGCCAGCAAAAGGCAGGTCCTGAGGACGTCTGTTTCGGGTGCAGACAGGCGGGCCATTGGAAGAGATCGTGTCCCAAGCTGATGGGAGAGCAGAGAAGGGGCCAAGGTGCGTCCTCTTCAGGTATTTATGTTATAGATATTAACCTTACTGTTTCAACATCCTGGGTATTGGATACTGGATGTGGTTCTCACATTTGTTGCAATGTGCAGGGACTTAAGAACAAAAGGTTGCTGGCATCGGGTGAGGTGGACTTGCGGGTCGGGAATGGAGCAAGGGTTGCTGCCATAGAGATCGGCGAATACCACCTAGTGATGCCCAGCGGATTGGTTTTAATTTTGGAACATTGTTACTTTGTACCTGCTATGTGCAGGAATATTATTTCTGTATCAATGTTGGACATGTCTGGATTTGAATTTTCTATTATAAATGGTCGAATTTCAATATCTAGAGAGGGGTTATTTTATGGAGATGCTCTATTAAATAATGGCCTGTATGTCCTGGACTTAAATGAAACCAATCACATCTATAACATAAACACGAAAAGGGTTAAGCCAAACGAACTTAATCCAGTCTACCTATGGCATTGTCGTCTTGGCCATATAAACGAGAAGCGCATAGCTAGGCTTCACAAAGCTGGAGTCCTAGGGTCATTTGACTTGGAGTCAATTGATACATGCGAATCATGTTTAAGAGGCAAGATGACAAAGGCGCCTTTTAGCAAGAGGGCTGAAAGGGCCACTGGCTTGTTGGACCTAATACATTCAGATGTATGTGGACCTATGAGCGCAGCGACCAGAGGTGGACATCTGTACTTCGTCACGTTCACGGATGATTTCAGCAGATATGGCTACGTCTATCTAATGAAACACAAGTCCGAGACCCTTGATAGGTTCAAGGAATTTAGGAACAAGGTACAGAACCAGCTAGGCAGGAATATCAAAGCCCTTCGGTCGGACCGAGGCGGTGAGATATGAGCCTAGAGTTTGACTCATACTTGAGAGAGCATGGAATAGTTCCACAGCTCACTCCTCCCGGAACACCACAATGGAATGGGGTGTCCGAACGGAGGAATAGGACCTTGTTGGACATGGTCCGCTCAATGATGAGTCAAGCAACTCTCCCAATTAGTTTCTGGGGACACGCCCTCGAGACAGCAGCTCTCATTTTAAATAATACTCCGACTAAGGCAGTGGAAAAGACCCCATATCAGATATGGACGGGCAAGGAGCCCAACGTGTCTTTCCTAAGGATTTGGGGATGCGAAGCACATGTCAAGAAATTGACTAGTGGCAAGCTAGAGCCCAAAACCGATAAATGCCTGTTTGTGGGCTACCCTAGGGAAACCAAAGGGTATTACTTCTACAACCCCGCCGAGAACAAGGTGTTCGTGGCAAGGAAGGGGGTCTTTCTGGAAAAGGAGTTCCTTTCCAAGAAAGATAGTGGGAGCAACGTTGAACTCAGGGAAGTTCAAGGTCCATAAGCTCCTGAAGAGGATAGCTCGGAGGCTCAGGTGGAGCTTCCACAAATGGAGGCACCGACCCAGGCCACACAAGAACCTAGAAGGTCTGGTAGGGATCGTCAGGAACCGGAGAGGTATGGTTTCCTCGTCACCGATGATCAAACTCTTCTCATCTGGGATGAAGAAGAACCCAAAACCTACCAAGAGGCTATGGCTAGCCCACAGTCTGCGAATTGGCGTAAAGCCATGGAGGCAGAAATGCAATCTATGTACGATAACCAAGTTTGGAACTTGGTTGATCCACCTCCGGGTGCTAAGGTAATAGGTTGCAAGTGGTGCTATAAGCTAAAAGCTGATAATACCTTCAAGGGGCGTCTGGTTGCGAAAGGTTTCAGACAAGTCCATGGGATAGACTATGATGAAACTTTCTCACCAGTAGCCATGCTCAAATCCATCAGGATACTACTGGCCATAGCCGCATGGTATGACTATGAGGTATGGCAAATGGATGTCAAAA
The DNA here is from genome assembly GCA_039660915.1 of Euphorbia tirucalli. Lineage (NCBI taxonomy): Eukaryota > Viridiplantae > Streptophyta > Magnoliopsida > Malpighiales > Euphorbiaceae > Euphorbia > Euphorbia tirucalli. The sequence goes on along the minus strand of CM077637.1, from coordinate 48,840,559 downwards.
CCGCTTTCCTTAATGGAAAGCTACTCGAGGATGTGTACATGACACAACCTGAGGGTTTTGTCGATCCTAAGTATCCGGGAAGGGTATGCAAACTTCAAAGGTCCATTTATGGACTGAAGCAAGCATCCCGTAGTTGGAATCTAAGATTCAATGAGGCTATAAAGGAATATGGCTTCATACAGAATCTGGATGAGACTTGTGTGTATAAGAGGACTAGTGGGAGAGTTGTCACATTTTTGGTACTGTATGTAGACGACATCCTACTCATTGGAAGCGACATACCTACACTGCAAGGGGTAAAGCAGTGGCTGAGTAAGTGCTTCGCAATGAAGGACTTAGGCGAAGCTGAGATGATCCTAGGGATCAGGATCTATAGGGATAGATCAAATCGGCTTCTGGGCCTAAGTCAGGCTTCGTACATTGACAAAGTTCTGAAAAGATTCAGCATGGACCGGGCCAAGAAAGGTTTCTTGCCAATGGGCCATGGGCTGAAACTTAGTGAGAAGAACTGTCCTAAAACAAGGGAGGACAGGGAGAACATGAAATTGGTTCCATATGCCTCGGCTATTGGATCAATCATGTATTCTATGTTATGTACGAGACCTGATGTCGCCTTTGCACTAAGTATGACGAGCCGATACCAGCAGGATCCCGGGGAGGATCACTGGAAAGCTGTCAAGGCAATCCTCAAGTACCTTAACCGGACTAAGGATAGCTTCTTGGTGTATGGTGGTCAGGAAGTGTTATCAGTTACTGGGTATACTGATGCAAGCTTCCAGACAGACCAAGATGAGTACCAATCGCAGTCAGGGTATGTATTCTTGCTGAATGGTGGTGCTATAAGCTGGAGGAGCTCAAAGCAACCAACCATAGCGGACTCTACAACAGAAGCTGAGTACATCGCTGCGTGTGATGCAGCTAAGGAAGCTGTGTGGATGAAGAAGTTTATCACTGAGTTGGGAGTAGTGCCAACTATCCAGGACCCAGTCAATATCTTCTGTGACAACAATGGGGCCGTCGCACAAGCTAAGGAGCCCCGGTCACACAAGAACACAAAGCACGTGCTCAGAAAGTTTCACCTCATACGAGAAATCGCGGAGAGAGGTGACATTGCATTGCACAGAGTGGACACCGAGGATAATGTCGCAGATCCATTGACCAAGGTGCTGGCCCAGCCCAAGCACGAGGGTCATACTAGATCTATAGGGATTAGGCCCATGCCTAGTTGGAACTAGTGCAAGTGGGAGATTGTTGGAAATGCCCTAGTCCCGAGGCATTGGTCCTTGTATTTGTACTATGCATTTATTGGATTTATGTGTTGTACTTATTTGTGTCATTAATAAAGGCATCAATTCATTTATTATATTTATCTTGTGCAGTATAGTAAATGAAGTATCCAATGGACATATCTATATCCATGACGACTAGTGTCATGCACTTAGCAGTAAGACCATGGATAGGGTTAACGATATGACCATGAATAGATCCGTAGTCTGTTCTAGTCATGGGAATGAATGGAACAACAGACTATCATTAACCTGGTTGTATGGCGGTGTCTTACCGGTCATTGGACATGGAATGTCAACCAAGTTAATGGGTACATGCCTGGGTGCATGGTACTGGATAGATCCACTGAACGAGTAATCCACATGGTATGGTATCACAATGGATTCTCGTGTAGTACTTGTATGGATCCTTTGACCTGACCATATGATGGTGTTACATGTGATGTCGCATACTTAGGGGTACGCCTAAAGGGCCTGTAATAGGGTGCCAAGTATGGGTGCCTTCGGGTATGTCACTGAACATGGTAATACCATGGCTATGCAGAAGGGATTTGTCACTCAGTAACCAACTGAGAAGATATCACCGGCCTCTTGATGAATGTGACTGATAAGAGTGTGGCCACACCCAAACAAGTTGGTACTTGTTTGTGAGCATCAGTACATTCGGGATCAAGTTAATGTCTGAACACAAAAGAGGGTGATCAATCCATGCCTCTGTGTTGGACACCGATATCAATGACATGGGATGTACAAGTTTAACTACAGGGTTATGATATCAGTTGGACTGCCATCTCCATCTTAATTGGGGGCTGCAGTGGCTTGCTAGAGCCCAACTGCAGTCTGCGGGCCAAAGGCCCGCTGCCAACATAAAGATGGGCCCACAGGATCGTACACATAGAACGATAGAATGCAGACTTAAGGAATAGCATGTATGCTTGGAGTATACACATTAGAGGGAGAGGTGTGTATATATTAATTATATTATAAAGATCAATTGGATTGGTCATAATAATAAAAATTAATATATTCTATTGGCTCTTCATAATTAATTGGATTAATTATGAAATTATTTCCTAGGTGGAAATATTCATATGTATGGGTTTACATATGATTTTATTTTGTGCAGAGTTAATTTTAATTTGATGGATTAAATTAAATGTCAAACCAATTTTAATTTGGATGTAAATGATATATTACTTGGAGTAATATATTAAATACATGGGTATATTAAAATTGGGCTTGAATTAATTTGAACCAAATTAATTAAAATTAGACTGGGCCTAAATTAAAACATGAAAGCCCGCACAGAATAAAGAGGAGCCAAGATGGGCCAGAATTCCTTATGGAATTCGGCCAACCCTAGGTATAAATACCTAGGGTTAGAAGAATTCGGCCAACCTAGCTAAAACCACTCATAGCCGAATTCTCTAGCCTCTCCTCTCCTTGGTTTTTGCTTTTCCATCGCTAGCACGGGTTGCATTCGCCAAGCGTTCGTGTACGTGAGAGTGGAGGAATTCTAAATTGAGTTCTGCAGTCATCATCCGTCTCTGAAAGAGATTTTTCTGGTATGAAATTTTAATCTCTTTCTATTTAATTTTATGTTTTTCAATTTCCACTTCAATTGCTCCTGGGACTGGATTTGAGGAAATCACCGCGTTCTTCCGCTTTTATCGGGTGATTTCCGGTGAAAAATCCCAACACGGAGAGCAGTTGAGACAGAAAGTGATTCTGATTCTAGGGAAGAAGCAGAGATGGCAAATCCAATATCAAGCCTTGCTAATGCTTTGAAGGACTTTCTAAGATCATAAGACTTTTGTGATATGCTGAAGGAGGAAGTGCGGGCAGTAGTGAGAGAGGCTAGAGAAACCGGTTGTAGTGGAACTAGAAAAGAGAAGGAGGCTGAATCATCCCAGCAGGGGGGTGATAGCTTGGCTAATCTGGAAAAACTGTAAGAAATAGAGGCAGCCATGGAAAGAAAGATGAAGGCGAAGTGCTCAGAATTGGAGGAGGCGGTGGCTCAGTTGAAGAAAGGGGCCAGTGTTAGTGTAGAGTCTAAGAAGGGTGCTAACATTGATGCCATGATCAGCAGGGGCACCGAGACTTTTCCCATCGGCTTCCAAATGCCAAGGGTGCCTTCTTATAAGGGAATGGGTTCACCAAAGGCCCATGTAAATCTTTACGCTTGGGTCATACTGATGGCGGGTGCCACTAAGCAACAGGTGATTAATCTCTTCCCGACTACCATGGAGGGAGGAGCATTGCGATGGTATAACTCATTATCAGAGGAGGAATAATCAGATTGGGAGGTTCTGTCAGCAGCCTTTATTAAATATTACAGCTTCAACGCCAAGATTCAGGTGAAGGTGTATGATTTAGAGCAGATCAAGCAGAAGCCCAATGAGCCTTTTGATGAGTATTACCAGTAGTGGATGACTAAGATGATCCTTCTGAAGAACCGCCCAGATGAAGATAAACTGATATAGAAACTGATTGATGGCAGTAAGTGTTGGGATTTTTCACCGGAAATTGCCCGATTAAATGCAGAAGAACGCGGTAATCTCCTTAAATCCGTGTCCAAGATCAATTGAAATGGAAATTACAAAACATAAAATTTTTTTCAACAAGAGATAAATCTCTTACCCGGATTATCTCTTCAAGAGATGGATGCAGACTGTAGGAATCAAAATAGACTCCCTCCTTGTTCATGTACACGAACGCCTCTCGAACACAACCCGTGCTAGCGTAGGAAAATCACGAACTTTGGAGAGGGAGAGGATGAGAATTTCGGCTATGGTGGCTTAGTTTTCTTTGGCTGAAATACCTAGGGTTATTTTAACCCTAGGTGATGTTGGCTCACTTTGTGTGGACTTCACTTCTTCTCTTGAGGCCCAAATCTATTTTGATTTATTTGGTTTAAATTAATTTCAAGCCCAACTTTAATTTTAACATGCATATAATATATTACACCATGTAACATATTATTTACATTTAATTAAAATTGGTTTGACTAATTAATTTAATCCAGGAAATTAAAATTAGATCTTTACAAAATAAATTCATATGTAAACCTATACATATGAATATTTCCTCCTAGGAAATAATCTCATAAATTAATCCAATTAATTATGAGAAAGCCAATCAAATATTAATCTTATTATTATGATCAATCCAATTGATCTTTATAATATAATTAATATAATCCTCTCTCTCCAGAGTGTATACTCCAAGTATAAAGGTGATTCCTTAAGTCTGTGTTCAGTCGCTCAGTGTGTACGATCCCGTGGGCCCATCTTTATGTTCGCAGTGGGCCTGTGGCCCACAGATTGCAGTTGGGCTCTAGCAAGCCACTGCAGCCCCCAATTAAGATGAAGATGGCAGTCCAACTGTAATCATAACCCTGTAGTTTGTACTTGTATATCCCATGTCATTGATATTGGTGTCCAACACAGAGGCATGGATTGATCACCCCCTTTTGTGTCCGGACATTTACTTGATCCCGAATGTACTGATGCTCACAAATAAGTTCCAACTTGTTTGGGTGTGGCCACACTCTTATCAATCACATTCATCAAGAGGCCGGTGATATCTTCTCAGTGGACTACTGAGTGAGAAATCCCTTCTGCATATCCATAGCATTGCCATGCTAAGTGACATACCCGAAAGTACCCATACTTGGCACCCTATTATAGGCCCTTTAGGCGTACCCCTAAGTATGCAACCTCGCATGCAATACCATCATATGGTCAGGTCAAAGGATCCATACAAGTACTACACAAGAATCACTTGTGATACTATACTATATGGATTTCTCGTTTAGTGGATCTATCTAGTACCATGCCCTTTTTACATGTACCCATTAACTTGGTTGACATTCCATGTCCAATGACCGATAAGACACCGCCATACAACCAGGTTAATGATAGTCTCTAGTTCCATTCATTCCCATGACTGGAACAGATTACGGATCTCTTTATGATCATATCGTTTACCCTATCCATGGTCTTACTGCCAAGTGCATGACACTTGTCATCATGGACATGGATATATCCATTGGATACTTCATTTAAGATATTGCACAAGATATATCTAATAAATGAATTAATGCCTTTATTAATAACAAAAAATGAGTATAATACATAAATCCAATAAATGTATAATACAAATACAAGATCCAATGCCTCGGGACTAGGGCATATCCAACAGTATGGACATCTTCAAAAACAATATGAAATTTCATCCATTCAATGAGCTTAGTGAAGTCTACAGTATGGCGATGAAAATCGAGTGGGATGAAGAAGAGAAGGCATCAAGCCATAAGGGTGGAAGAAGTTCAGGTTACAGTTTTGGGTATAGATCAACGACTGTAGCCGGGTCTGGTGATGGTTCTAGCTCAAGTTCTAGCTGAAAGGGGGGGGCAGACTTTAGAAGTAAAGCAGGTTGAAGTTGCTACGGTGACCCAGCAACAAGGCAGTCAGAACAGGAATCCAGGGGGGCAGGGCATATCACCTTGGACTCTTCCTTTGGTCAAGATTTTTGCTAAGTGCAGAAATGGTGGGTTGCTACAGTCCCTGAGGCCATTTGAAAAACCCACTAAGGTAGATAAAGATAATTTCTGCATGTATCATGTTGTTGCTAGCCACCAGACTAACAATTGTTACAAGCTGAGGGAAGCCATTCAAAAGCTGATAGATGAAGGGAAACTACAAGAACCAGCTAAGCCTAGCACGAAGACTAACCCGCTACCAGCATTTGAGAAGCGGGTCAATATGGTACATTCAGGATTACCGGCCAATTTTATATTTGCTCAAATTCTTCAAGGAAATCCCACTATTCAGGCTATTACAATTGGTGATGCTGAAGTAGAACTAGAATGTGAAGAGAAGGCAGAGCAGAAAGAGATCAAGCCAATAAGCTTGAATGACCTTGATTCCGAAGATGAGTATGAAGATTTTGGTGGACAAGAGACTGTTGAGACTCCAGCCATTGAGAAGTTAAAAGTTAAGGAGGTCCAGAATGTGACCCGGAGTGGCACAGTGTATCAACCAACAGATTAGGTGAAGGACAAAGCCCCGATGACTGGGTCGGGTAGTACATCAGCACCGAAGGGGGTTAAGAAAGAAGACTTGGTTATTTCCCAGTTGAAGAAGACTCCTGCACAAGCCAACCTATGGCATTTGCTTTTAACATCTAAGGAGCATAGGGCGGCCCTAGTGAAGAAACTGTCAGAGATTGAAGTCTCTCCTATTGCATCTCCAGAGGCCATGTGCTGTCTGCTAGACAAAGTCCATTCTGGGACTCTTGACATCATTTTTTCTGAGAAAGATCTGCTTGGTGAAGGAAAGGCTCACAACAAGGCTCTTTACATTAGAGCCTATGTGATGGATAAGGTGATGCCATGTGCAATGGTGGATGATGGCTCAACTCTGAATATATGTCCACTAAAGGTACTGCCATGTTTGGGCCTAAATGAAGATTTTCTGAAAAAGTCCTCAACAGTAATCCGAGCATATGACGACTCCAAGAGAACGGTGATAGGGACTTTTAAAACTGAAGTAGAGGTTAGGCCAATCAAGTCAATGGTCGTTTTCATGGTGATAGATATCCCGATCACCTTCTCCCTACTGTTGGGAAGGCCATGGTTCCACCCTCTAGGTGGTGTCCTTTCCATCTTGCACCAGAAAATTAAGTTCTCGATAGATGGTGAGATTATGACTGTTGAGGCAGATGCCCAATCGGTGATTGCTGCCGTGAATGAAGGCATTGTCCCTTTTGGTGGGTTCCAAATCACTGTGATCGGGGAAGAGAAAGCTACAGATGCTCCCATGGTCATCTGTAAAAATTATATGCTGGAGTGGCTATCTCGATATTTGCATAAACAGAACTTTGTCCCGGTATAGGACTTGGAATCAACTCGCAAGGAGTACCTGAATTCAACATTGACTCGAGGAAACCAAAGCAGTTCAGGCTAGGGTATACAGAGGATACATCTAACCAAAAAAACCCGAGAAGGGGAAAAAATGGCAAGGTTATAATGAAACCATTCCTGAAGGCAGGTGAAGAGCTTTATAAGGGCCAAGCTGAACCAGTAAGGGTTAGGAATGTTGAATACCCCGGCTTTGAGATTTTTGCTAATGTTGTTGACTTTGAGAAAAGCCGGGAGGAACCAGTAGCTCCTGTGGTGGTAGAAGAGACAGCTGCCAAATCTGTTGTTTTGCAAAATGAGCAGCCTAAAGTAATAGCAGAAGCAGTAGAGGAGGCAGAAGAGAAAAATGAAGAGAAAGCCTATGATGAAGCTACAGAAGTTATTTCAGGTGCATTGACTGCTGCCTTAAGCAAGGCATTTAGGATGACCAAGGAATGGTTCGGCGAGGAGCTGATGGCCAAGGTGAACCTGGACTCTGTGGTTGCTGAGATTGCTAAGATCATGGAAAGGGATAAGGCACAGGTGGCTGAAAAAGAAGCTGAAACAGCTATATCCCGGATAATGCTCTGAAGATGGAGGTGGAAGCTGAAGAAGTACAAGGCCTTCCATCTGTGGAGGATGAAAATGATTTTGTTGTATCTGTTTCTTCCATTTTCAATATGAATGATGTACTTTATGACAGTTTAATGCAATGAAATCTCAGTTTGCTTACTTGTGTGATGTTTATCCTGATAATTCTGTGCATGCATTTGAATCATCATCAAGTATATTTAGCATACATGACACTGCATTGCATGAAATCAATATAAGTACAGATGAAAATCCCAAAATGGTATTCATTTCAAGCGAGCTAAAACCCCAGGAAGAGAGAGAATTAATAAGAATATTACAAAAACATGTTAAAGCTTTCGCCTGGTCATATGAAGACATGCCAGGTGTAGACACAGAGATAGCAGTGCACAAGATTCCAACCGACCCCAAGTTCAGGCCAGTAAAGCAGAAGCTGAGAAGACTGAGGCCAGAATGGGCTACATTGGTAAAAGAGGAAGTGGCTAAGCAGATAGACACCAAGTTTCTCAAAGTGGTAGAATACACAGAATGGCTAGCTAACATCGTCCCAGTGCCTAAAAAGGATGGAAGGGTCAGAGTATGTGTTGACTACAGGGACCTGAATAACACGTGCCTAAAAGATAATTTCCCACTGCCTCATATTGACGTCCTAGTTGATAGTGCAGCAAAAGCAGTGATGTATTCCTTCATGGATGGCTTTTCAGGGTACAACCAGATCCTGATGGATGTGAATGACAAAGTGAAGACATCGTTTATCATAGAATGGGGTACTTTCTACTATAGAGTAACGCCTTTCGGATTAAAGAATGCTGGAGCCACTTACCAAAGGGCTGTAACGACTCTGTTACATGATATGATCCATAAAGAAGTTGAAGTGTATATTGATGATATGCTTGTCAAATTAATGACCCGGGAGGAACATCCTGTTATCCTGGATAGATTCCTCACACGCATTGGAGAGTATAACTTGTGGCTTAACCCCAAGAAGTGCATATTCGGGTTCACAACAGGGAAGCTATTGGGTCATGTAGTTAGCCAGAGAGGAATAGAAATGGACCCAGATAAAATCAAAGCTATTCAAGACATGCCAGCTCCAAAAACAGAAAAGGAAGTTTGCTCATTCTTGGGTTCCTTACAATAGGTCAGCCGCTTCATAACACGATTGACTTCCATTTATGAACCAATTTTCAAGCTGTTAAAGAGAGACTAGCCAATTGTGTGGGATGGAAGATGTCACCTGGCATTCGAGAAAATCAAGGCTTATCTGGTAAACCCGCCAGTTCTGAGTCCACCAATTCCAGGGAAGCCTCTGATCTTGTATTTGGCCATTGAGGATTCCTCTGTAGGGGCAATGTTGGCATAGGAGCAAGATGACAGAAAAGAGTATCCCATTTACTACCTCAGTAAGAAGCTGCTGGAGTATGAAACTAAGTACACACTAGTGGAAAAGATGTGTGTGGCAATGGTCTGGCTGACCAAGAAGCTGCGCCATTACTTCCAGTCCTACAAGATACAAGTCGTGGCTAAGGTGGATCCAATGAAGTATCTGTATGAAGCACCGGTGCTAGTTGGGAAGTTTTCTAGGTAGCTGTTACTCTTATCGGAATTTGATATTGAGTACATCACTAAGAAAACCATCAAAGGGCGAGCCGTGGCAGAATTTCTAGCAAATCAACCTCTGGAATCAGATTACACTGAGAATTTAGAGTTCCCAGATGAACAGTTATCCATGGTTGAAGTAAAAGATGGGTTATGTGCTTCGATGGTGCAGTGACCAGAAAGGGTGCTGGAATCGGGGTGCTAATAGCAATGCCAGATGGTGAAATCATCCCTTTATCAAAGAGGCTGAATTTTCCCATAACCAATAACAGGGCAGAGTATGAGGCATGCCTGTTTGGGATGGAAGCTCTGCTAACCCTAGGGGCAAATGACGTCTTGATCGTTGGAGATTCACTTTTAGTAATCATGCAAGCTTAGGGCGAATGGGAGCTGAAAGAAGAAGCCTTACGGCCTTACTTGGAGCTGCTACAGTTCAGAAGAGAATTATTCTGCCAATGTGAATTCAGACATGTCCCTAGGGATGAAAACAAAATGGCTGATGCACTAGCGACTCTATCCTCTATGTGGGAGAACCTAGAAGAAACTCAAGTATAGCCACTGGTTATAGCAACTTCCAAACAACCCTGCTTTGAAGTGCACGAAGTAATGGAGTTGACAGCTGAAGAAAAGCCATGGTTCTTCGATATCTACCAGTATGCAAAGGAAGGAAAATACCCAAAGGGAGCCAGTGTTGCTGATAAGGTGTCATTAAGAAAGCTAGCCAGTCAGTTCAGAATCTTCAAAGATAAGCTATACAAGAGAACGACAAATGGAGTTCTCCTAAGATGTCTGACAGAGCAAGAAGCAGAAGCAGTAATGCAGAAAGTACATGCAGATTGCATGAGAAAAGTGAAGATAATGTATAGCTATGGCTAGGAAGATAATGAGACAAGGGTACTTCTGGATGACTATGCAAGCAGATTGCATAAGAAAAGTGAAGAGATGTCACGAGTGTCAGATCTATGCGGATATCAATCACCTTCCCCCACTTGATCTACATCAGTATCAGGGATAGATATGATTGGGGAAATTCATCCAGCTACATCTAATGGGCACAGATTTATAGTCATGGTAGTTGATTACTTTTCCAAATGGGTGGAGGCAGAATCCTTCGCTAATGTAACAGCCAAACAAATGGTCAAGTTCATCCAGAAGAATATTTTTACCCGGTATGGAATCCCCCATCACATAGTGACTGACAACGGGGTGCAGTTTCAAGGGGCAACAGTTGAGCTGCTTGCAGAACATGGCATTGAGCATCATAAGTCTTCTCCATACAGGCCGTAAGCTAATGGTGTGGTTGTAGCGGCTAATAAGGCTATAAAGAAGATTTTGTCAAAAATGGTAACTACTTATAGAGATTGGGCTGACAAATTGCCATGTGCTCTTTGGGGTTACAGAACCAGTGTCAGAACACCAACAGGGGAAACTCCATACGCCTTGGTATATGGTATGGAAGTAGTACTACCAGTGGAAATAGAGCTTAAGTCACTTAGATTCGCCTTGGAAACTCAATTACCAGAAACTGAATGGGTTCAAGCCAGGTACGAGTAGTTAGCGACGCTAGATGAAAAGCTGTTGAAAGCACTGGATCATCTGCAGATGTACCAGCGCAGAATGGCCAGAGCGTATAACCGAAATGTGAAGTACTCCAAGCGGCAATTGAAAGCAGGAGATTTAGTGCTGAAGCAGTTAAGGCCTTCAAATGTCGATGTTCGGGGGAAGTTCAGACCCAACTGGGAAGGACCTTATATTGTGAAAAAGTTGCTATCGAAAGGTGGTGTCAGCATCATGGACATGGATGGAAATGAGTTCACCAATCCTATCAACCAAGACTAGTTAAAGCTTTATCATGTGTAAAAAAAATAGTCTGCTAGGCTGAAAACTCGAAAAGAACGTTCTAGGCAAAAATTAAGACACGAGAGAAAATGATCAGTCGGAAAATCTGAAAAGGACGACTGGTGACGGATTCTGGCTCTGTGTGGAATGTATACCATCTGGGAATTAATCTTTTCAAATGTACTCATTTTGGTTTCATAAATAAAGTGAAATGTTTGTTTAAATATATTTGCAACGGTTATGACAAAATGCATAAAAAAAGTTATCATGCTTAAACATCTACTTAAAGAAAGCACTTTACATTTAACTGTTCGAATATATCATGTTATTCAACAATGAAAATGTACTAAATACATCTAATATGAAATCTTTTATCGTCCTCCAAATCCAATTCATCTTTCCGAAGAGCGATAGTGATTGTCCAAGAACTTGCTTTTTCAATTAGTCTTTACTTAAAAAAAAAAAGAGAGAGACGTTGGGGTGAAAACTGAAAAGGCGCCCCAGGCAAAAATTAGAGCAGCTCGCTAGGCTAAAAACCCACATTGGGCAACCCAAGCAAAATTTAGAGCACTTCCGAATTCACCAATTACAGAGGTGAGAAGCCAAGTCTTCCCATCATCTCCCCAATAGGATACTCTACATCACTCCCCAGTGAAGCATTTACAAAGGACATTATGATTCTTTTCCCCAGCACCATTACGCATTCCTAGCAATTATCTTATTTCCCCAGCAGTCCTTACATATACCTTCAACAAGGGGAAGCCTTATGCAAAGAACGTCTTCCACTAGCCAGAGGCAAAGCATGCCTTCCCCAGTAGAAAGGAGGGCTATCAATCTTGCACAAATAATGAGAAATGCATTAATTAATCTCCATGTGCATATATATCCTTATAGATGCATACACATGATACACAAATCATTCATCCCTATCTAGTCTTCATTCTTGATCGAAGGGGCAAAAATTTTTGTCCCAAAATCTCTCGATCAAGGAATGAAGACTTGCCATTTCCAATGCAGGAACTCATCATCCACAGCTTCACATCTCCAGCAGATCCACCTCGGGTAACATAAACCCGGCATCGGTCCAGATTGGCTTCATCCCAAGTTCTCCAGAAGATCCACCTGGGGTAATGTAAACCCGGTATCGGCCCAGATCGGCTTCAATCCATAATCTACCTTTCATTTTCCTTTGCCTAGGGTAACCTAGACCCGGTATCAGCGTATCCATAATCCACTTTTCAGTTTCCTTTGCCTCGGGTGACCTAGACCCGGTATCGGCCTATCTGCAATCCACTTCTCATTTTCCTTTGCCTCGGGTAACCTAAACCCGGTATCGGCCTATCCGTAATCCACATTCCCTTGCCTCGGATAACCTAGACCAGGTATCGGCCTATCTGTAATCCACCTTCCTTCGCCTCGGGTAACCTAGACCCAGTATCGGCCTATCCTCAATTCACCTTCCTTCACCTCGGGTAACCTAGACCCGGTATCAGCCTATCCGCATTCCACCAACTTCGCCTCGGGTAACCTAGACTCGATATCAGCTTATTTCTTCCCCAGCTTCGCCTCGGGTAACCTAGATCTGGTATCGGCTTATTTCAACAATGGGTTCTTTCCTGTGTTTGTAGCGCTTTGATTCGCGCTCTCAAATTCATCATCTCAGGTATTTTAAACTTGGATCCATGTGTCAAATTTGATCATGCGAGGAGCAGCTGTAAGCGCCAGAATTTTTAGTAAAAAAAATCGCGTGTGTCACACGACTGTAATATACAGTCGTGAGAATGTTGTTACAGTCGAGCAACTGTAATTAAAAATTACAGTCGTACGGCTGTAACATCCGGGCAGGTGCAGAAGACCATACCCATGACATTAGAAAGCTAAGGATTTTGGGGGAGCATTAATTGCTCCGGTTTTTGGTGAAGCAAAGGCAGAAAATAAGAGAGGGGAGAAGGAGGAAACAAGGGACTTTTGACACTTGATTTCTGGTTTTTAGAGAGAGAGGATTTAGAGAGATTTGGGAGAAAGAGACAAGGAAAAGAAAAACACAAAAAAAAAGCTCTTTTCTTCTTTTTTTTCTTTTCATTCTCAAGTGTTAGGATTAAAAATCTATTATAAACCAATAGGTTAATAATCTGACTCTCTAAACAAATTAAATTTCGGACTAGAAACCCTAAGAATCCTAAGCATTTTGGAGATTTTGGACCCAAACTTCTCAACTTCAATTCAAGAGGAAAAGAGCAAATTTAAGTGGATTGGTGTGACGCCAGGGGTCAATCCTACGGTGGATAAGCACCAAAGAAGTAAACACTCTTTATTCCCTATACTTTTCATGCTTTCTGGGTGAATTGGTGTGTTTTTGTGCATTTTATTGCACTTTTTACGTTTTCTGTTTCTAGAAATCAAGAACAGCCGTACGACTGTTCTTGAGACTGTAAATACAATCACAGTCGTACGAGTGTTCTTGATTCCCATTAACTTCTCAGTTTTGTTTTGAATAATTTTGGTGAAATTCTGAAGTTGGATTGATTTACAGTCGCACGACTGTAGTGCTCGTCCAAGAGCAGAATTTCCAGAATAACCCCCAAAAATTTCTAAAAATCCTTAAAAATTCATAAAATCAGAAAATCATCAAAAATGAATTTTGTTGTGTGCATCCACGACCCTAGATTTAATTTTCAGTATTGTTGCATTTAGAACAATTCAACGACGGAGACCCGAATCTCCCGAAAACCGACCCACCTCACATGCTAAATCAAATTAAACCGGAAAATAAATTGTTTTCAAAATGATTTTCCCACAAAACCAAAAATACAGTGACGTTTCAAAATGTTTTCCAGCTCTAATTGGGCCGGCTAGCCGAGCCGACCCGGTTATCCCCCTAATTGCATGTTCCCTAATTCTTAAAATCCCATTCTGTCTTACTTGAGTCCTATTTACGGTGTGCTGTATATTGTGCTAACCTTTTGTTTTGCAGCTTTTTATTTTTATTTTTAATGTATTTAATAGATTTATTCGTGTATCCTAGGCGATTGTATTTTTTTTTAAGATAAATTGTGTATTTTAGGCGATTGTAAAAGTGAGGATAAGAGTTTTTCCTTTTTTATTCAATTAGGTTGTATAATCGGCCTCTATTATTTTTTTTTTGTATATTTTGAATGTATGTTTTATTTTTCTGCAATTAATTTCCTGCATTTTGTTTTAGCATCGGATAATTAAAATAAGCAAATTGGGATTAGGAAAAGATAATAAAGCGAATTAAATAATGTAATATAAATTGTAAAGTGAAAGCAAGCTAGAGGTTAAGTAAGTTATTTTCCTGGACCCTAAATCTCTGGATTAGGTACAACAGTCTGTCCTCGGTAGGGAGCTGTACCGGAATTCTCGGATGAGCTGATCCGGGTGGCGACTCTGTCACTGATCTCGGGATTTAAGTTTCAAGGTCTTTAACTTAAAAACAGGGAAAATGTTTTCTACAAAAGAATTTCCAAGTTAAATCCACAATTTTCTAACTCAAGATAAACAAAATCCGTTTTCCAAAATAATCTATAATAATGTTTCTCTTTTTCCCCGATCACCGCGTCCCATTTTTTCTCTTTTGTGTTGTTGTTGGTTTGTTTATATGGTGTTTATCTTTCTTATTGTTTTCTTGCTTTTTTAGGATGATGATATTATGGTTATTGATGATGAAATTATGAAGAAGGAGATTTATAAAAGAAGGAAGAGGCTTGGTGGTCGTGTGGTTTCTTCACCATATACTACTAAATTTGGGTATGATGAGAAGGTTGTTTTGAAGCCTGTTCGTGGATCATTTGTTTTGGATGATTTGTGTAAGTTAGGGGAGTATCCTGGTGATCATCAACTTACTAGTGATTTCATCTGTTTTATCAACAAGAATAAATACGTAGCTAAGAAGTAATTTTCTTTTCTTTTCTTTTTTTTTTTCTTTTAAGTTTTTATTTGTGTTGTTTCCTATTTTTTCCTTTTCCAGTACAAGGAACAACTGGTATGCTCCCAAGAATAATTTGATAAGTCCACCTTTCTGTTATGGTGTTGGTTCAATTGATTCAAAGACTTTCTTCCTTGAATTGTATACTCCTGGTGAGTAATTAAGTAGCGCTGTAAGTATTTCTTTCTTATAACTTGTTTATATTTTTGTAATACATTGATTATTTTTTAGTTTTACTATTGTTATAACTTAGTTATAGTTCAGTTATACCTTACTTATACTTTAAGATATATTACTAGAGTGATTATACTTTAGTTATGCATTAATTATACCTAAAGATATATTATTGTAGTGATTATACCTTAGTTATATGTTAATTATACTTTAGTTAGACATTACTTATACATTAAGAGGGATTATTACATTGATTATACATTATTTATACTTTAGTTATACATTAAGATGCACTATAATTTTGATTATACATGAGTCATACATTTTTATAAATTACTTATACAATTTTTTTTATATTTGTTAATGATACACCGATTATACAATTATTATACTTTAGTTATACACTGATCATACCTTAGTTATACCTTCTGGTTTCGTGATTATAACTTGGTTATACCTTCTGGTACAGTGATTATATCTTAGTTATATCTTTAGTTTGTTATGTATACACTACTTATACACAGTTTATACCTTAGTTATATATTGTATAATCACTAGTTATACTTATAAATGATATGTTTTTTTATTAGCATATGGATATAATTATGTATTATCTGAGGAAGAAGGGAAAATACTGTGATCGGATAACATATAACTTCACAACTACTGATATGAGGTTTGATGCTAGAGTGAAGTATATGTTAGGACTTGTGGATAATATTCTTGGGACTGGTGAGGTAATTCAACACATAAGATTTGATGATGTCATCACTAGTTTCATGACGGGTGTTGATATTTGGACCGGGAAGGCATGGTCTGATGTAGATGAAGTGTTGATGCCAATTCATGTTGGATAAAATCATTGGGTGTTGGGAAGGTATTGCTTGAAGTTGAGGAAACTTTTTATATAAGATTTTTATTTGGGTAGACGTAGTGCTGATTCCACTCCTGAAGGTGCTAATTAGTATGCTGTTATACTTCCATACTTTCTGCATCAGTGGTCAATTCTCGGTAGCAGGGTTGATCTTATGAAATCTGATGTGTATAGAGTTGGGAATCCTCTACGTCCTCTCGAAGTGGAAATTGTTGAAGGCGTACCTCAGCAGATTGACTGGTGTGTTTTATTTCTTTTTGTTATATTTTCATTATGTGTTAGCTGTACCTTGTAATACAAGGATTATATATGACTTATCCTTTGTGATAAACTGATTATACCTTGGTTACACTTTCTGATTCGTTAGTTATACCTTAGTTATGCATTGTGATATAATGATTATACCTTAGTTATACCTTAAGATACACTATTACAGTGATTATACCTTATTTATACCTTAATTATACACCTTAGTTATACCTTATGATACATTATTATATTGATTATACCTTAGTTATACCTTAATTATGCCTTAGTTATACCTTAAGATACACTATTACAGTGATTATACCTTAGTTATATCTTAAGATACACCATTATATTGATTATACCTTAGTTATACCTTAATTATACCTTAAAATACACTAATAAAATGATTATACCTCAGTTTACTTTAATTATACCTTAAGATACACTATCACATTGATTATACATTAGTTATACCTTAAAATACACTATTATAATGATTATAACTTAGTTATACATTAGTTATTCCTTAGTTATACATTGTGATACAAATGATTATACCTTGTTTATACCTTTTGTAAAAGTGTTTGACCTTAGTTATACATTATTTAAGCATTTTTATACATTGATTATATCTTATGATATTGTGTTTACTGATTATACATTTTATATGGTTATTAATACCCTGATTATACCTTTTTTTTTCAGTGATTGTGGAGTTTATGTTTTGAGCTTTCTGAGTATCTCATAGAGCAAAAGCCTTTTCCAGATCCATTTGATGTTAAAGCTCATAGGACAAGGTTGACAGTTTCTCTATACAACCATGGATTATTGAGGAATCAGGAGGAAGAAGAAAGTGAAAATGAATATTTGCATCCACTGGATGAATGAAGTATTTTTTCTTATGATGTTTTTTTATTTTTTATTTTTTTTCATATACAGAGTTTATACATTTTTAGATTTTGTTTTCATTTTTTATACAGTTTTTACATTTCAAATATAGCGTTTATTTGAATAAAAAAGCGCAAGTATAATGTATTTTTTATTCAATACAATTCAATTCAATACAACACTCAGTTAATCATTGTTTTGCTCCTCCACATGTTCTCTTGTTATGGCCTGGATTTCCACAAGTTCCACATTTTACTTTCATTTTTGTTTTTCTTTCCCAAGCTGCTCTGAATCTCTGTTTTCTTGGTCTTCCTGCTTTTTGTTTTACTTCTGGTGGATTGATTTCTGATCCCTTATTTCTTGAGGTATGTCCCACATATCTTTTGATGGTATTGGGTATATTGTTCCTTCATAAGTTACTAACATTTTTTGTTTTGTGAAGTAATGTTAGCAGTAATTATATGCGTTGAGGTGGAATTTCCTTATGTATGCAAGGGCATGTGGACATGGAAGCTCATCCATTTGGAATCTATTATAGGTACATGTCTTTTCTTTCACGTCAACTATGTAA
The DNA here is from genome assembly GCA_039660915.1 of Euphorbia tirucalli. Taxonomy (NCBI): domain Eukaryota; kingdom Viridiplantae; phylum Streptophyta; class Magnoliopsida; order Malpighiales; family Euphorbiaceae; genus Euphorbia; species Euphorbia tirucalli. Next base: position 48,822,640 of record CM077637.1, on the reverse strand, counting down.
TCTATCCCATTTCTTATGACTGTTACCAGATTAATTGTGGATGGTTTTACCTGCATTTTTGTAATCAATATTATGCGTATGTAGTGTATTTTGAATGTATAATAATTTGGTGATCCATACATCCATATAATATGACAAATGCAATAACATACTTAATTTAAAATAAATGAGATCCTATGGGCCTTTAATTACAACCTAATGAAAAACTAGATATCCTATCTAATTATTCATGGGCCGGACTGCAATCCTTCTTGGGCTCCCACCATGGGCTTGCTCCATGTGGGCCTTCCTCTATACTTGATGCAATTACAAAAATTTTGCAAAATAAAATCTATTCTAAAATTACATCAAAATAAAAAAATGGCACGCAGGCCATATTTCCCAAAATTAAGTTACAACCGATAATAATTTAGGGTCCATAGAACTCAACATCACATTTCAAACAAAGTACCTGTCGTGCACATACATACCAATATGATGCATGATCATGGCATTCCAAATTATAAATATAAATGTTAAGCCGAGTTACTTAGGGTGAAATCACTAATTTTAACAAATGTGACTAAGGCCCATAAAGGCCCAATGCATAACATCCATAAATGCAAAATTAACAATTTTGCTCCCACTTGAATTTGGGTTGTCACAAATTTAAAATTTAGCTCTTCTAATTTTAACCAGTGTCATAGTTTATTGGGCCAATTTCACAAAGTCCATATTCAATTTAATATGTAAACAATTAAATTAAATATGCATGCCAACAAAATAAACAATTTAAATATAAATTAGTTTAAAAAAATTTAATTTAATTTGTATTAGGGCCCGTAATAAAAAAAATACCCGCAAAATCCAAAACCAGTCCCAAATCCCACGCGCCGCGCTGCTGTCCCTGCGGGGCAGCAGTGCCGTGGCAGCAGCAGCCAGGTGCTGCTGCGCAAGGAAGGGGAATCACAATTTGCGATTCCCTTTCCCAAATCAGATTATTATTTTTTTTTTATAAATCATAAAAATTAAAAAATTTCCAGCCAAGAAATATCTAAACAAAAACCCTAAACAATTTTAGATGAAAACCAATTGGGGAAAAATAATAAAAAACCCCAATCCAAAATTCTAGGGTTCAACAAAACCAATTGAACAAAAACCCTAAAATCACAAACTTGAAACCCATTCTTTCTTCAAGAACGCTTTCAAGAACCAATTCTAATCAATCTAATGGACAAAACCTAGGCTCTAATACCACTGTTGGAATTCGTCATCGGAAAAATAACGTTGCGCAGCGGAAAATACACCGTTTAAAATTTCCTAGAATCCACCTATCGTGTCCAATTACCATTGATTGAAATGAAACAATTTGAATCAAGAGATTGAACTCACAAGATTATGTCTCTTCTAGAGACTGCTGCAGAATCATTTCTTAAAATTGATCTCCATAGTCCGGTGCACGATCAACTATCGAACGGGAACCGATGCTAGTCGAAGAACAAAAGAAATTGCACCAAAGAATTTGGCTATTGGGGCTGATATTGTTGCTGGCCGAATTTCCTTTGTGCTTAGGGTTAAGAGAGTGATTTTTCCCATAAATGTGCCTTTTATAGTCCTTATGCAATATGGACTCCAATTAGGTTAAGTAAACCCAAGCCCATTAGGATTTTAATTACATATTTAAATCCTTATTCCATAAGATTTATAATATATAATTTAATTCCATATGGCTTGATTTATTACCCCTAATTAAAATAAAATCACACTTAAGAAAATAATTTAATTAATTGTTTACTTTATGTAATTCAATTAATTGATAAATTAATCAATTAAATTATGTAAACTTATTAATTAAATTAAACCAACCCAATGTTAATTAATTACCTTGACACCAAATATCAACTAATTAATTAACTCATTCCTTCCAATGTACATCACATGCACAATATCTATACGTTCCGACTCAGTTGATCTATGTGCACGATCTTATGGGTCTGTCTTTATGTCGGCAGTAGGCCCAAGGCCCACAGACTGTAAATGGGTTCTGGCAAACCATTACAGCCCCCAATTAAGACAGAGATGCAACAGTCTTTAGAAGACACTCACCCGGTAGTAATCTCATAGCATCCTTTGCCTAACGATATCGATATGAATAAACAAGAGGCATGGTGTCCGTCATCCTCTTCTGTTGTTTATTATATTTCTTGATCTTGAGTTGACTGATTAATCAAATAAGCACCGACTTACTTGGGATGGCCATACATTACCGACTTACTTGGGATGGCCATACACTTATCAGTCTCACTCATCAAGTGGCCAGTGATATCATCTCGGTGTTACCTGAGTGGCAATTCCATCACTTCATCATCAATATCAATATGTTCACCTGTCCACCCAATCATACCCATATTTAGCATCCTTTTACAGACCTGTTAGGCGTATGTCAAAGTGAACTGGATTCCATATTGATACTATAATGAAATCTGGTCTGAGGACAAAAGAGACCTACTTAAGAAAGACCTATGATGCGACAACCATGTGGCTTTCTTGTGCGGATCGATCCAGTCCGATGTCAACGACATTTACCTATATTCATGACTGACTATATAAGTACTATGGCTAGTTAAGAACTACCATATAGTCATCGAATATACAAGTCTATGGTTCTATTCGTTGCCACGATTAGAACAGACCTGGGATGGGTTTTATGATTATCAATCAATGGATACTCTACTCATATTATAGCACAAGATATAAATGAAATAGATTAATTGCCTTTATTAATGTGACACAAATACTGTATTCATACATGACTCTTAATGTATAATACAAAATACAAGAATCCAATGCCCTAAGAACTTGGGCACACCAACAGTCTGAAGATGTGCAGTCGGACTGGGAGGCCCTATCAGTGTCATTCATCAAATACTACAGCTTCAACACCAAGATCCAGGTGAAGCTGTATGATCTGGAAAGGGTTAAGCAACAACAGAATGAATCCTTCGATGCCTATTACCACAGATGGATGAACAAAATGATTCTGCTAAAGAATCGCCCCGACGAAGATGAGCTGATTCAGAAGTTGATCAATGGGAGTAGGGACATCTTCCAAAACAACATGAAATTCCACTCCTTTAGTGAGCTCAACGAAGTGTATAGTATGGCCATGAAAATCGAGAGGGATGAAGAAGAAAAGGCAGCAAACCAAAAGCAGGGCTAGAGCTCCGGGTATGGTCTTGGGTATCAACCAGCGACTACCACTGGATCAGGCAGCGGACCTGGTTTTGGGCCCATAGGCAAAGGTGGGCAATCCTCAGAAGACAAGCCAGTTAAAGTTGCCGTTGTGTCCCAGCAGCAAGGTAGCCAAGAGGGAAACATACAAAATCAAGGCCTATCCCCTTGGACTCTTTATTTGGCCAAGATTTTTGCGAAATGTAGGAACAGTAGACTCTCAAACTCCCTGAAGCCATTTGAAAAGCCAGCTGAATGGACAAGGGTAAGTTCTGTTCCTATCACGTGACAGTGGGGCACCATACGAATGACTGCATGCAGCTATTGAGGGCTGTCCGACAATTGATTACCGAAGGAAAGATTGTAGAACCACATTTGAAGCCTAGTGTTCAGAACAATCCATTGCCCAGCTTCGACTGACCCAGGCAATCAAGCTGTTAAGGAGATGACGCAGCAACAAAAGAAGACCCTCCGCATGTGGAGGATGATAACTATCTTGATGTATCTGCTTTTGGTTTCTTTTCTGTTTTATGAACAATTCAGCCCACGAGGCGTTTAATGTTATGTAATTTGATTCCAGTTACTTATGCGATATTTTTCTGGATGGAACATTATGCATACATATAAACATTCATGTGGATTTCTCGTTTAGTGGATCTATCCAGTACCATGCCCCTTATGCATGTACCCATTAACTTGGTTGACATTCCATGTCCAATGACCAGTAAGATACCGCCATACAACCAGGTTAATGATAGTCTCTTGTTCCATTCATTCCCATGACTGGAACAGACTACAGATCTATTTATGGTCATATCGTTTACCCTATCCATGGTCTTACTGCTAAGTGCATGACACCGGTCATTATGGATATAGATATGTCCATCGAATACTTCATTTAATATATTGCACAAGATAAATATAATAAATGAATTAATGCCTTTATTAATAACACAAATAAGTATAATACATGAATCCAATTAATGTATGATACAAATGCAAGGACCAATGCCTCGGGACTAGGGCATATCCAACACATACATCTCAACCAATCCAGGTACGGGTACTCACCACCATCGTCGAGCCGTCCCGGATCAAGACCACTCTCAAAGCACAAATAGTCCAACACTGGGGTACCTTTCAGGCCTTAAAGGACAAGTCAAAGCTATGTGGGCCCAAGCCTCAACACCTCGAGTTCCTAGGGGTAAAGTAATCCAGCTGTATTTATTCTTGATCGAAGGGGCAAAAATTTTTGCTTCTAAAATTATCGATCAAGGAATAAATACTTATTCTCAACCTAATTCCAAAACTATCACTCCTAAAGCCCAACCACTCAAGCTAGATTTCGAATCCTTGAACCTTCTTCAAGCATGATTCCCAATCCTTGAAAACCCTCAAGCAAGATCTCAAATCCTTGAATCTATTCAATTCAAGCAAGATTTAAGATTCTTGAGCCAAACCTACTCAAGCTTGATTTTGAATCCTTGAAACCCCTTCAAGCCTGATTCATAATCCTTGACAAATCTTCTTAAGCTTGATTTTGAATCCTTGAAACCCCTTCAAGCCTGATTCATAATCCTTGACAAACCTCCTCAAGTGTGATTTTGAATCCTTGAAACCCCTTCAAGCTTGATTCATAATCCTTGACAAAATCTTCTCAAGCTTGATTTTGAATCCTTGAAACTCCTTCAGGCCTGGTTCATAATCCTTGACAAACGTCCTCGAGCGTGATTTTGGATCCTTAAAACCTCTTCGAGCCTGATTCTTAATCCTTGAAAACCGTCCAAGCGAGATTTCGAATCCTTGAACTTCTTCAAGCATGATTCCCAATCCTTGAAAACCTCTCCAAGCCAGATTTCGAATCCTTGAAACTTCTTCAAGCATGATTCCCAATCCTTGCAAACCTCTCCAAGCCAGATTTTGAATCCTTGAACTTCTTCATGCATGATTCCCAATCCTTGTAGATTCCCCAAGCATGATTTTGAACGCTTGAAATTCCCTTAAGCCTGGTTCATAATCCTTGATAAACCTCTCCAAGCTAGATTTTGAATCCTTGAACTCCTTCAAGCCAGATTCTTAATCATTGATAAACACCTCTCCAAGCCAGATTTTGAATCCTTGAAACTTCTTCAAGCATGATTCCCAATCCTTGCAGGCCTCTCAAGCTGGATTTTGAATCCTTGAACCTCTTCAAGCCTGATTCTTAATCCTTGAAAACCGTCCAAGTCAGATTTCGGATTCTTGAAAATCAATTCAAGCAAGATCCTAGATCTTTGAAGCCAATTCAAATCTCCAGCATTGCCTCGGGTAATATAGACCCGGTGCCGGCTTATTCCATCTAATCAATTCAACGCATCACCACGGTAGTGAGGCTTCAGCAACTCAGTTGCATGTCTTATTTCCTGTGTCTGCGGCGCTTTGATTCGCGCTCTCAAATTCATCACCTCAGGTATTTCAAACCAAGATCAGGTCATGAATTTGATCATACGAGGGGCAGCTGTAAGTGCCAGAATTTTTCGTCCTTAAAAAAAAAGCTGGTGTCACACGGCTGTAACGACAGTCATGCGACTGTCGTTACAGTTGTGCGACTGTAATTAAAAAATTACAGTCGTACGACTGTACGATCGGAGCAGGTGCAGAACACCATACCCCTGACATAAGAAAAGAGAGGGGAAAGATGGGGCAATTAATGCCCGGATTTTGGTGAAGAAAGAGCAGAAAATAAGAGAGGAGAGAAGAGAGAAAAGACGACACTGGGGGGACATTGTGATTTTTGGTTGCAAGGAGAGAGAATTGGGAGTAAAAGGAAAGAAAAGGAAAAAATACCAAACAAAGAGCATTCTTTTTCTCTTCTTTTTCTTTTGAATTCTTGAGTGATTAAGTTTAAAATCTGTTAGACATCAATAGGTTAACAACTTAACATTTTAAATTCAATCAATTTCGGACTAAAAATCATCAGAATCCCTAACATTTGGAAATTTTTGGGACCAAACTTCTCAACCTCAACTAAAGGAGAAAAAGAGCAAATTTAAGTGGATTAGAACGCCACCAGTGGTCATTCCTGTTGGGAATTAATCGCACAAAACAAACATAAAACGCAGCGGAAAAAGATTAATCCCCACCAAGGACCCATGTACATTACATTGAATCGGAAGGAGGGTTAAAGAATTACCTTAATACTTTGAAGTTTGAATCACTTAGGAACCAAAATAGCTTCCCTCTATGGTTGATCCACACGGAGCAATACATTCACCGCGTGCTAGCGCCGGGATAGAAGAAACGGTTTCCTCGAATCGAGAGAGAGGCAGAAAATCAATTCTCCATAATACACATATGTATATATAATATTATAATTAATTATATCTCTATATAATTAAATTATAATATGTAGCATACTTTATGCAATATTAATCACATTAATATTTATATATACATAAATATATATCACTATATATATTTATACTCTTTCTCATTCATAAATTATTATCCAATAATAATTTATACCCGATAAGATGAACTTCATTTTGCTCTTGTGTGTGACCCCATAGGTTCATATTAATTGGCAATAAGGAAATTACCATAATGTCCTTATAGGTCACAAGCGGACTCTAGCAAGCCATTACGACTACCCAATTAATATGATTGGAATGATCCAATACCTATTTATAAAATGTCATATTCCCTTTTGTCTCTTTGATATCAAGATTAATTATAAGACATGGTACACTTGTCAATCTTACATAATTAATCATATGCTTTCTCGATCTCAAAGTAAACTGTTCAGACAAATCAATTGATACTCTTATCAATTATTTGAGCACGGCCATGCATTTAACAGTCTTACTTATCGAGGGGCCCAGTGATATCGCTCTCTTGTTAGAGAGGGACAAAATCCCATATCTGTCACTCACATCCCAAAGCATGAGTCATATCGTACCCAACCACAGCCTTTATAACTACTCTGTTACAAGCAGCGTTTGACTGCGTCAAAGCACAACATAAATTCATCCCGGAATCCATGGTGACCTCAGGTCAAAGGAATCAGCTGATGACACTACTATAATCAAGATCAGTTGTGACACGTGACCATGAACTTGATCTTATAGTGGGTCTCCAGCAACATGTTCTCTAACACATTGCCCGTGAGTATAATCTGTATCTGTATACACTATATTCATCTTATGAATATCCATTATCACTCACACTAGTCTTAGTTTGTTATTATTCCCATAATAACAATCGACTAGGGAAATTTAGAATTACACAATTAATTCATGGATACATTATCATAAATACTAACATACAAATATATATGATAAAATAAGTCTTTATTAATGACTTAAGAAGATTGTTTACATAATCCAACATTGGCTTAGGGCACAATCTCTAACAATTCCTACGGTGGATTAGCGCCCAAGAAGTAAGCACACCTCATCCTCTCTTTTTCTTACGCTTTCTGGGTGATTGGATGTGATTTGGTGCATTTTATTTCAACTTTTGCGTTTTCTATTTCTGGAAATCAAGAACAGTCGTACGACTGTTCTTAAGTTGAGGAACAGTTGTACGATTGTATTTATAGTCGTACGAGTGTTCTTGATTTCCATTAATTTTTCAGTTTTATTTTGAATAATTTTGGTGAAATTCTGAAGTTGGATTGATTTACAGTCGTATGACTGTAATTACAGTCGCACGACGGTAGTGCTCGTCCAAGAGCATAATTTCCAGAATAATCCCTAAAAATTTCTAAAAATCCCTAAAAATTCAGAAAATCAAAAAATCACCAAAAATGAATTTTGTTGTGTGCATTCACTACCTTAGATTTAATTTTCAGTGCATTTGCATTTAGATCAATACCACAACGGAGACCCGATTCTCCCGAAAACTGACCCACCTCACATGCTAAAATTAAATTAAACCGGAAAATAAATTGTTTTCAAAATGATTTTCTCATAAAACTAAAAATACAGGGACGTTTTAAAATGTTTTTTAGGTCTAATCGGGCTGGCTAGCCGAGCCGACACGGTTATGCCCCTAAATGCATGCCTCTAATTTCTAAATCCCCCATTCTGTCTTGTTTTAAGTCCTATTTGTGGCGTGCCGTAAATTATGCTAACCCCTTTGTTTTGCAGCTTTTTTTTTTTACTTTATATGTATTTAATAGAATTAATCGTGTACTTTAGGCGATTGTAAATTTTTTATATCTCCGTGTATATTAGGCGATTGTAAAGTGAGGACGAGAGTTTTTATTTTTTATTCAATTGGGTTGTATGATCGGCCTTTATTATTTTTTTGTATATTTTGAATGTATGATTTAATTTCCCTCAATTTATTTTCTGCATTTTGCTTTAGCATCGGATAATTAAAATAAACAAATTGGAGTTGGAGAAAGATAATAAAGCAAATTAAATATGGTAATATAAACTGTAAAGTGAAAGCAAGCTAGAGTTTAAGTAAGTTATTTGTCCAGACCCTAAATCTCTGGATTAGGTACAGCAGTCTGTCCTCGGTAAGGAGCTGTATCGGAATTCCCGGATAAGCTGATCCGGGTGGTGACTCTGTCACTGATCTCGGGATTTAAGTTTCGAGGTCTTTAAGTTAAAAACGGGAAAATGTTTTCAACAAAAAAATTTCTAAGTTAAATCCACAATTTTCTAACTCAAGATAAACAAAACCCGTTTTCCAAATAATTTATAATAATCTTCTTTTTCCCCGGTCCGCTTCGCCGCATCCCGTTTTAAAAAAAGGTCGTCCGCTCACAACTTTGATGATATGATTTGAGTCATCTTTGAAGAAAATTATTAATTCTTTCAAACTTCAAGTATTACATATAATAAATCTTTTTTTTTTTTCATTTTTAGGCCACATCAAGTCAAATAAAGCACACGGTCAACTTAATTTGTTAAACTAAGCATGTGTGATAATATGTTATTACTTTTGCATTACAAAATAATAGTATTAGTATATAAAATAAGGTAGAGTAGACAAAGTCTAAATATTAAATGTAACCAAATAATAGTATATGAGCTTAACATAAGAAAAAAGGCAGAATGATTCAACTCTTATTTAACGGCAAAACAAAAAATAAAATTTATTTTTTCTTTTGTGAAACTGATGTAGTTGATGTAAGTTTAAAACTTTCATATTTAACTACATAAAAATTCAAGTTAATTATCTCATTCTATATAGTATTACATTACATACATCCATATATTATTTTGTTGTTGAACGAATGTGAGCATGAATTTTCCAGTCTCAGTGATGAACTTCCATGTTTCCTTCATCATTCATGAAGGAAGATGTGAAAATGGTTCTATGCCTTGATCTATGTGAAGAGCATTTAGAAACTAACCTTTCCATTGAATTGCTCTCATTTTTCACTTTTTGGAATATATTCAAATACTAACAAACATGTAATTTGCCCCCTATGATTTGTGATGGTTGCATGACCATCACGAGCAGTGCACTGTTGTGACGCGCAGGATGCCTCATTTTGTTTATTTTCACTTGTTTACACAATTTAGCACATGCAGACATTACCCGGACACGTTGTCCTCCCTTTTTGAGGTCTCCAAAACTCACGGAAACACTTGAAATCATGTTAGAGCATGCTTAAGCATATTTTATTGAATTTTTCTTTATTTCATTATAAAATCAAAAAGCTTTATGTGTCTTGACGTGTTTGTGTGAGAGGACCATGCTAGATCTCTTGATCCCACCATTTGAGGCCCCGAGATTCCCAATAAAGCCCATTACCGCACTCAAACACGTTTTAACTCACCTTTTATGAACTTTTGAGTATTTTCTTCAAATTTTAAGACTTTAAGTGTTTTTGATTTATTTGATGTTTGCTTTATGTATTTCTATGTGTTTGTATATGCAGACTATCTTATGTTACTCGGCCCTACCTTTTGAGGCTTATTTGAAATTTCGGATAAGTCCATTGCCGCTCATGAACATATCAAAATACATTTTTATTAACTCTTCCCTTTTTGAATATTTATTTTAAAAGGTAAATAATTATGACCTCCTTGATGTTTGGTCAAATACACTGGTACCTTCTGTGTTTTACATATATAATTAATACCTCCATGAAGTTTGTCTCTATCACATTATTACATCCCTCAATTCATTATTAATCTTTTTCTTTCAAAATTGTTGATGTTGTTAAGATTTGTGACTAAGATTAGCCTTGTCTCCTATCTAATGTTGATTTTCTAAGATCCTTTGTCATAATTTTTTTTTCTTTTTTTTGCTTATTATGAGACTTTTTCCATATCCTTTAAGTTGTAATTACATTAGAAAAAAGACATTAAAGGGGTCTAATTAAGAAAAACTTGAATGTAGAACATTTTAAGAGATGATATTAATCTGTAAATGTATATCACGTTAGAAATTTTGATAGAAACCAAACAATAATGAATAGAAGGAGGTCATATTATGATAGATGCAAAATACAGGGAGGTATAAATTATATATGTAAAATACAGAGAGGTACTAGTGTATTTGACCAAACCTCAGGGATGTTATAGTTATTTACCCTATTTTAAATTTTATATCCTTGTGCATATTTTATTTATTTATTCTTTTTTATTTGTGATTCATTTATTTGTGTTCATTTTATGAAATATATTTGTGTTTATTATGATTAAAAGACAGATCCCACACCCGCAAGCGAGCATGTATGATGGGTCCATATGCCCTTAAACCGAAATTACACGTAAGACGACCCTCGCTTGCACAACCTTAACTGTTTTCTATTTTGCATGATGTTTGCTTATCTAATTATCCATTAATTTACTTTATCTTTACAAAATGTATTTCTTAAATTATAATCTCCATTTGATTAAATGTATCCCTCTCCCTAAATTTTGTAAATAATTTGTAATAACTTTGTTTTTCCACAATGTGATGTTGCATCGTGTGAGCATGCTAAATCGAACCTAAAATCAATTTAGAAATCAAAGTAAAATATTTGTGATAAAGAATTAAAAGTATTTGACTTCAAGTAAGTAAGTGAGTGTCCCAGACCCTTTCTCTGAAGGATATAGAAGTCCAATTGCAGCTTCTCTTGTATCATTTCTCTGTATGATAGAAACAGGTGGTGACTCCACATCACTCTATTCAAATAAAACCCAACTAATAATAATTTGTTCTAGTGACGAGGTCGAACCGCAGTTGACCTGGGGGGAGGGGGGGCATTCAAACCATCTGGCTGCTCAAAGTGGCGACTTCGTTGGGGATTATTGGACAACACCAAAAGAAACTTAAGATAAATAATTTCTCAACATTTTACACACTTGCACGCCGGTCCCTATAGCCTGATGTTTGTGTATTCGCATCACCTCTGATCACTCAATCTTAGGGGTGTGCATATGCTCTCATCACTCATAGACCCAAACCTTGTATGCATCGCTCGAACCCTTGAGTGGGGAGACATATTGGAGGCATATTTTGCTGTTGGAGCCTTGTTATTATCCCAATCTCGACTCAAGCCCATATAAACAACTTCCCCTAGGTTACTAAATCTTTTCATTTGATATATTTGAGACACGTGATTATTATCCCTTGATGATGATAAGTAGACTTCTTCCTAGGAAAGAGATTCTATTAACCAATACGTGTGGAGTAACAAGGCTGGAAGGGTGGGTGCGCACACTTTTTGCATGATATATGCCTAACCGTGTTTGTTTGTGTTGTTTCTAAATTCTAAATTCTTACACGACCGTTCATCCATGTAGAATTTGCACAAATATAGGCATTATGTTATCCGTATGTACATTTGTATTAACCCTCCTCTGCAGCCATGTAGTCATATGTTAAAGACTCATTACCTATTACATTCATCTCACGTCTAACCAATTTTTTTCCTGTAGCCACGCAGTCGTCATGCTATCTGAGTGACCTACTTATGCATTTAGTATAGGACCGTCTCAACATACATCATCATCACACCTTCACGACCCATGAATTATAAGCACAAAATGTGTCACCTTGGCCTCCGTGGTGTTTTCAGTCAATTTATCGACCTTCCCCCAATGGAAGAGAGACGAGGTCGGAAGGTTGGCTTTATTAACACTGCCCAGTGACACAGTTACAAGACCATTTGATAGCACTGTTGGGATTCGTCAGCGGAAAAATAACGTGACGTAGTGGAAATTACACCGTTAAATTTTCCTAGAATCCAACTATCATGTCCGATTACCATTAATTAGAATAGAATCAATTTGAATCAAGAGAGATTAACTCACCGGATTCGTCTCTTCTAGAGACTGCTGCAGAATCGTTTCTTGAAACTGCGATCTCCAAAGTTCAGTGCATGACCAACCATCGAGCGGGAACCGGTGCTAGCCGAAGAGGTGGAAGGAATGGAGAATTAATTGTTGTAAATTGTGGTTGTTTTGGGGCTGAAATTTCCATCAAATAAAATGAGGTTTGGGTTAGGTTTTCTTTCTTAAGTGTGCCCTTACATAGACACATTGTTTAATTGGGTTTTAATTAGGTTAATTAAACCCAAGCCCACTAGGAGTATAAGTACATAAATAAACTTTAATTAAAAAGTAGATACAATGTAATTTAATTCCATTTGGCTAAATTTAATTACCCCTAAATAAAATTAAATCACACTTAAGTAAATACAATACATGTATTTAATTTTCCTACTTAGGAAAATTATTTAATTAATTGTTTACTTTATGTAATTTAATTAATTGATAAATTAATTAATAACATTATGTAAACTTATTAATTGAATTAAATCAACCCAATGTTAATTAAGTACCTTGACACCGAATGTCAACTAATTAATTAACGCATTCCTTCCAATTTACATTACATGTACAATTTCTATAAGTTCCGACTTAGTTGATTTATGTGCACGATCCTATGGGTCTGTCTTTATGTTGGCAATAGGCCCAAGGCCCACAGACTGTAAGTGGGTTCTAGCAAACCGTTACTGCCCCCAATTAAGACAGAGATGTAGCAGTCTTTAGAAGATACTCACCCGATAGTAATCTCATAGTGTCCTTTGCCAAATGATGTCGATATGAATAAACAAGAGGCATGGTGTCCGTCATCCACTTCTACTATTTATTATATTTCTTGATCTTGACTGATTAATCAAATAAGCAACCAACTTACTTGGGTATGGCTATACACTTATCAGTCCCACTCATCAAGTGGCCAATGATATCATCTCGGTGTTACCCGAGTGGCAATTCCATCACTTCATCATCAATATCAATATGTTCACTAGTACACCCAATCATACCCATATTTAGAATCCTTTTACAGACCTGTTAGGAGTATGTCAAAGTGAACCGGATTCCGTATTGATACTATGATGAAATCTGGTCTGAGGACAAAAGAGACCTATTTAAGAAAGACCTATGACATGACAACCATGTGGCTTTCTTGTACGAATTGATCCAGTCCCATGTCAAAGACATGTACCTATATTTATGACTGACTATACAAGTACTATGGCTAGTTTAGAACTGCCATATAGTTTCCACAATTAGAATAGACCTGGATAGGTTTTATGATTATCAATCAATGGATAATCTATTGATATCATAACACAAGATATAAATGAAATAGATGAATTAGCCTTATTAATGTGACACAAATAATGTATTCACATAATGAGTCTTTATGTATAATACAAAATACAAGAATCTAATGCCCTAAGAACTAGGGCACACTAACAATCTCCCACTTGCACTAGTTCCAAGTGGGCATTGCCCTAATTCCTATAGATCTGGTATGATCATCGTGTTATGGCTATGGCAGCGCTTTGGTCAATAGATTAGTGACATTATTCTTGTTGTCAACCTTCTACAATGATATGTCAACTTGGTTCATGATCTCTCGAATGAGGTGAAACTTTCTGAGCACATGTTTGGATCTCTTGTGTGACCGGGGCTCCTTAGCTTCTGCGATGGCCCTGTTGTTGTCACAAAAAACATCAACTGGGTCTAGGATAGTGGGTAATACTCCCAACTCGTTTATGAACTTCTTGATCCAAACTGCTTCTTTTGCAGCATCGCATGCAACTATGTACTCAACTTCCATTGTAGAGTCAGCAACGGTGGCCTGCTTTGAGGACCTCCAACTAATGGCACTACCATTCAAGAGAAAAACATAACCAGACTGTGACTGGTTCTCATCCTCATCAGTCTCGAAGCTTGCATTAGTGTAACCTGACACTACTAACTCATCTTGACCTCCATACACTAAGAAAGCATCCTTAGTCCGGTTAAGGTATTTCAAGATTGCCTTGACTACCTTCTAGTGTTCCTCACCGGGGTCCGACTGGTACCGGCTAGTCATACTTAGTGCAAACATTACATTAGTCCTTGTACATAACATGGAGTATATGATAGATCCAATAGCAGATGCATAAGGGATATTTTCAATGTTCTCCTGGTCCTTGTTTGTTTTAGGACCATCTTTCTTACTCAGCTTCAACCCATGGCGCATAGTCAAGAATCCTTTCTTTGCCTTGTCCATGTAGAATCTTTTCAGAACCTTGTCAATGTACGTGGCCTGACTTAGGCCTAGAAGCCGACTGGATCTATCTCTGTAGATCCTGACCCCTAAGATCGTCTTAGCTTTGCCTAATTCCTTCATTTCGAAGCACTTACTCAACCACTGCTTTACCCCTTATGGTGTTGGTATGTCGCCTCCAATGATAAGGATGTCATCAATATACAGCACTAGGAAGGTGTAAACACTCCCACTAACCATCTTATACACACAAGGCTCATTAGAATTCTATGTGAAGCCATATTCCATAATCGCCTCATTGAATCTCTGATTCGAAGACCTGGATGCCTACTTCAATCCATAAATGGATCTTTGAAGCTTGCATACTCGGTTAGGATACTTCGGATCAATAAAACCCTCAGGTTGTGCCATGTACACATCCTCAAGTAGCTTTCCATTGAGGAAAGTGGCCTTTGTTGGGATTCGTCATCGGAAAAATAAAATGGCGCAACATAATTCACACCGTTAAAATTTTCTTAGAATCCACCTATCGTGTCCGATTACCATTGATTGGAATAAAAAAAATTTGAATAAAGAGAGATTCACTCACCAAATCCGTCTCTCCTAGAGACTGCTGCAGAATCTAATCTTTAAGCGGAAACGATCTCCATAATCCGGTGCACAACCAACTATCGAGCGGGAACCGGTGCTAGCTGAAGAAGCAGAAGGAATGGAGACTCATTTGCTGTAAATTGTGGCTGTTTTGGGGGTGAAATTTCCAGCAAATAAAATAGGGTTGGGGTTAGGTTTTCCACCTTAAGTGTGCCCTTATATAGACACCTTGTCTAATTAGGTTTTAATTAGGTTAATTAAACCCAAGTCCACTAGGATTATAATTACATAAATAAACTTTAATTAAAAAGTATATACTATGTAATTTAATTTCATTTGGCTAAATTTTATTACCCCTAAATAAAATTAAATCACACTTAAGTAAATACAATACATGTATTTAATTTTCTTACTTAGGAAAATTATTTAATTAATTGTTTACTTTATGGAATTCAATTAATTGATAAATTAATTAATTACATTATGTAAACTTATTAATTAAATTAAATTAAATCAACTCAATGTTAATTAATTACCTTGACATCGAATGTCAACTAATTAATTAACGCATTCCTTCTAATGTACATTACATGCACAATTTCCATAAGTTCCGGCTCAGTTGATCCATGTGCATGATCTTATGGGTTTGTCTTTATGTTGGCAGTAGGTCCGAGGGCAACAAACTATAAGTGGGTTCTAGCAAACCATTACAGTCCCTAATTAAGACAAAGATGTAGTAGTCTGTTGAAGACACTGACCCAGTAGTAATCTCACAGTGTCCTTTGCCAAACAATATCGATATGAATAAACAAGAGGCATGGTGTCCATCATCCTTTTTTGCTGTTTATTATACTTCTTGATCTTGAGTTGATTGATTAATCAAATAACCAACCGACTTACTTGGGTATGACCATACACTTATCAATCCCACTCATCAAGTGGTCAGTGATATCATCTCAGTGTTACCCGAGTGGCAATTCCATCACTTTATCATCAATATCAATATGTTCACCGGTCCACCTAATCATGCCCATATTTAGCATCCTTTTACAGACCTGTTAGGCATATCTAAAAGTGAACCTGATTCCATATTGATATTATAATGAAATCTGGTCTGAGGACAAAAGAGACCTACTCAAGAAAGACCTATGATGCGACAACCATGTGGCTTTCTTATGCGGATTGATCCAGTCCCATGTCAATGACATGTACCTATATTCATGACTGAATATACAAGTACTATGGCTAGTTAAGAACTGCCATACAATCATCGAATATACAAGTCTGTGGTTCTATTCGTTCCCATGATTAGAATAGACCTGAGGTAGTTTTTATGACTATCAATCAATAGATGCTCTACTCATATTATAGCATAAGATATAAATGAAATAGATTAATTGCCTTTATTAATGTGACACAAATAATGTATTCATATAATATGTCTTAATGTATAATACAAAATACAAGAATCCAATGCCCTAAGAACTAGGGCACACCAACAGTCTTAACATGCATCTGCCATATCTCATAATCGTACCATGCAACTATGGCTATTTGTACCCTAATGGATTTAAGCATAGCAACTGGTGAAAAGGTTTCATCATAGTCAATTCCTTGAACTTGCCTGAATCATAAAATCTGCTGTGATTGACATAATCATGACTTCTCCAAAATAGAGAAAGGCTAAGATGGAAACCCTCCTAGATTCACTTCTCACTTATTATAGATTCAGTACTATACTATGAGAACAAGTTATTAGGGCTACAAATGGCGCCATTGGAAATAACAAAGGGAAAGGTCAAGTGAAAAGGTCAACATTAACCTTGAAAATGACTCTTCTCTTATCATGAAAAAAAGAAAATGCATAGATGCTTTGGAAAAGTTCAAACAAGAAGTATAATCTTACAGGAGGCATGATTAATGAGGTGCGGGTTATAGGAGGCATGTCAGTTGTCAATGTGAAATTTGAAGCAACGTAACATGTTAGAGCAGGTTGATAAAAGTTTAATTGATTTGACAGTTTGGTAGTCATTGCAAGATCAAACCCTCAAAGAGGTTCAATCTTCTATTCCATAATGAATTTGTAAAGTATTTCAAACTGAACCCATAAAGGATAAAATCCAACAAGAATGAACCCTAAGGAGATTTGGTGGCTACACTATTAGGGGGACATCTAGTAAGAGGAAAATATAAGTATAATCCTGCCCAAACACATAGAGCCTGGATCCACCTTGACTTCTTCAGCAGCTACAACATTAGACTCATCTAATTACATCTAGACATGTGTAAAGTAAGGTTTACCTTACCTTTTGCAGCAAGCATAACAACCACCTAGGGCAAGGGTGAGTATAAAAGGCTAAAGTACGGCTCATTTCACATTAGGTTATTCTTATCATCTCTTTAAAATTCGATTGACTTGAACGTTGAGGGGTATCACTGGACACCGGACTCCATCTAACTTTGTCTCTCATCTCATGTTAAAATCTTCCCCAAACAGCAGAATCATCTACATAGATCATCATTCTGGTTTAAGCACGTTTTATCATCAATCTATTAATGATCATAGTTAAATACTCAACCTCTTCTGTTTTCAAAAAAAAAAAAAAAACGTTTAAGAATAAATAAAAGTATTGCAATTTTATTGGTAATAGAATATTTTTATTCCAATTGAAGTTAATTCAAAATTATGATAAAATAATTTTATTATTAATTGATCAATAAATGAAATGAAATTTGAAAACTTTCATGCGGAAAATTGTAATGTCACACAAAATTTTCGAGTACCCGTTAATTACTCGTATCAACAAAATTACCATTCAATACAAAAAAATGGATAATAGAAATATAAATTAAGGAATCCATCACAAAATTAAAAATATAATCTATAAATAAATTTCATAATCCACAAATTAACAAACAACATAAATTTAACAAATAATCCCCACTAAATCCTTAAGGTTCTAAAAAATTATAATATATTTAATAACTAATCCTTAATTAGAAAATACATAATATTTTATATGTATATGAGTATGAATAGCGAGTACCTTGGTGGTATCACATATCCTATCCGTACGCGTAACAAGTAATATTTTAAATTACATCTTGTCTCATACCCTTTTATATAGACTGAGTTTGAATGTCCCATTAAGATTGGGTAGTACTAGTGTGAGTACCGGGTTTTCCCGACCTCAGTGATGATAGAATACCAAATGTTATGTATTCATATTGTTCATTACGAGAGTCGATTTGAGAAGCGGAGATTTGGATTTGAATGAACTTGAAACTTGAAACCAAGAAGAATTTGAAGAATTAGTATTGACTAAAGATAACAGCCGCATGACCATTGGAAGATCCACGCGAATGTTGTTTCAATATCCGTACAGATGTTGCATGACATCCGCACGGATGTTAATGTGTCACCAGCAACATTGCATGAAATGGACAGCTGTTGCAAAACGGGCTTTACACTTAATTTTCACCTAGCTTTCCCATTACAGGAAATTTTGGATTGAAGTGAGCTCAGGATGCAAGGAGAGAAGAAAAAGATATTTAACAACACAGAATTAAGAAAAAAAAGGGATTAACACAAAAAGAAAAACCAAATTCTGAAATTTTCAAAGCTTCAAAATCAAACAATCAAAACTGTAAATTCTTCATATCAATCACCAAAATCATCTTTCAAACCAATCCTTAAACCTTCAAAGACTTATTTGGTGGTGGGATTTGGAGAAGTGGAGGTGAATTGAAGAATTCAAAGCTTTTGGTTTCAAAAGTTCAAGTTTATTCAAATCCAAAATCAACCTTCAAGAATAGGTTTTCTTTCAAATTGAACCCAGGAGAGATATCTAAAAGGTAATTCTAAGAAGTCTTAAACTCATTTATAGCTTGGTTGAATTGTTATGCATATCATCATTTGGATACTTGCTTTGTTTTTAAGTTTTCTAGTGAACCAGAGCCATATGGCTATCGCAATATCTGCACAGATATTGTACTATAGCCACAAGATGTGGTTTGTTTCAGAATTTAGGGATTTCTTAATTTTCAGCAATTTGTTTGTTGTTCTTAAAACCAAAGTCGTACGGATGTTTCGATAGCCACACGACTATGGTTTTAATTGCAGAATTAACTTTTGTGAATTTTTGCATATCATTTTGATCTAGATTTACATTCTGTATTTATTTAATTTATGTATTAATTTTCTGTAAACTAGTGCAATGATAGAAACACAAGCTTCTTGAAATCCGGCCCATTTTTGTATGTGTATATAATAAACTGGAAAAAATAATTTTAAAATGAATTTCCATTCCCATCAAAATTGTGTTTAAAAATTTTTTCTAGGTCAAATCGAGTAATTTATCAAATTTTCCAATTTTCTCCATTTCACGTCCCGAGCTATCTTGAATCCCAATTCTGAGTCTGTATGAGTCCTATGTGTACATATATTTATCGGTACTAACTTTGTTTTGCAAGTAGATGTATGTTAGGATAGATGTATGTTTAGCTTTCTATTTTTAGATATTTGTATATAGGCATAATTTGTACCCTGAATCATTTTGAAAAATTGTACCCCCTAGGATAGTCATTTGATAGTTTGTATATTTTAAATTTTCTAAATTTATTTACTGCTTTCAGAATTTATTTATTGTTTTCTGCATTATATTTATATCTTATGTGTGAGCATCGGTTAAATAAAAAAAGATAAAATCAACTGTAGAAAATATAAAAGGTATTGATATAAATTGTTAAATATGTTTTGAATTGAGGAGAAATAGATGAGTTGTCCGAACCCAAATCTCTAACTAAAGGTATATCGATTCGTAGCTCAATTCGGTTGTACCACAATTTTCTTGGTTGAGCTAAGTCGGGTGATGACTTCTGTCACTTTAGTGGGAGCATTCGAGTTTGTCTATTTTCTCACTATCAAAACCCCGTTTTCATAAAAATCTTTTATTAAAAATCTTCCCGGCCCGGTCGCGATGTCCATCTCTTTAGGATCATCTGCTCACAGTGGCGACTCTGCTGGGGATTTTTATTTTTTGATTTTTAAGACAAAAATTGACAAACACTAAAAATCTTCGATTCAAAATTTTTTAACACTTTATATCAATGCCTTTTATTTGCATATCACTTAGAAACACTTTGCACACACACTTTTTGAGGTACCCTTTAAACCCCGATGTGTTGGTGAAAGTGTCGCTTAAGTTCCGTTAGGTCTTAAGGGCACTGAAATAGTACATCACTCAGTCCTGTATGAACGCCTTCATTTGTACCCTTGACGGGGGAGAAGTAACGAGTATATTTTGCTATGGGAGCCTTGATGTGAACCTGAGTCTTTTTTACTTGGCCCATATTAAGTAACCGTAGTAATTTTCCTTAGGAAACCAAAATGTAAATTGCATTAACCTGTTGAGAGACGATCTTTATTATTCCCTATTGATGATAAAGAGAACCAATTCCTAGGAAAGACTTGTGTCGACCAAACGGGGAAAAATAAGGTCAGAAGGGAGTGCATATTTATGCATGTTCTAATGTTTGTTCCATGTGCAGGAATTTGCATATTTTGCAATTTCATAAATAATTTAATTTGCATATTTGTGCATTTACACGTAATTCATTTCATTAAAAAAATCCCAAAATCACCAAATCCTAAATCCCTAAATTTTAAATCCCTAAATTCCCAAAATCGCTAAATTTCTCAAATCCCCAAATTTCAAGTCCTTAAATTCTTAAAATCGCTAAATTTCTCAAATCCCCAAATTCTTGAAATCACTAAATTTCTCAAATCCCTAAATTTCAAATCCCTAAATCCCAAATCGCTAAACACCAACTTACCAAATCCCTAAATCCATCAAAATCCCAAATCACGAAAAATCTCGAAATCGCTAAATCCCCAAATCCTTAAATCTCAAATTGCTAAATCCCTAAATCCCCAAAATACACTGAAAGGCTACCCATTTACACTCAAATTCACAAAGCCCTGTATATGACTAGCTCCATACACTAATCCAAAGCCCCGTATATGACCAGCTCTATACACCAATCTAAAGCCCCATATAAGACCAGCTCTATATACTAATCCAAAGCCCTAGATAAGACCAACTTTATACACATATCCAAAGCCCCATATAAGATTAGCTTTATACACATATTCAAAACCCTGTATAAGATCAACTCTATACACTAATCCAAAGCCCCGTATAAGTCAAGCTCTATACATATATTTAAAACCCTGTATAAGACCAGCTCTATACACATATCCAAAGCTGAGTCTGCAAGGGTTGAGGAAGAGTCAGTGACAGTTGAGAAAGAAAGTGAGACAGAATCAGTTGAGGAAGTTGAGATGGCCAATTAGACCCCAAATATTGCTGATGTATTGAAGGATTTCCTGAAGTCACAGGATTTCCAAGATATTTTGAAAGAAGAGATGCGGGCTATTGTGAAAGAAAGTAGTGGTGAAGGTAGTGCCACTAGACCTAGGAAGGAGAAGATAGCTGAATCATCCCAATCTGGGAGTGATATTTCTGCTAGTGTGGAGAAACATCAAGAGATTGTGGCTATAATGGAAAAGAAGTTAAGGGCAAAATGCACTGAGCTAGATGAAGTAGTATCTAAGTTGAAAAGAGGAGCAAGTATCAGTATGAAGTCTAAGAAGAGTGTGAATGTGGATGCCATGATTAACAAGGGCATTGAAACTTTCCCTATTGGGTTTCAAGTGTCGAAGATTGCTTCTTATAAAGGTATCAGTTCACTGGTAGCTCATATGAATCTATATGCCTGAGTGATGTTGATAGCGGGTGCCATGAAACAACAATTGATTAATTTCTTTCCAACTACACTTGAAGAAGGGGCATTGTCTTAGTATAACTCATTCTCAAAGGTTGTACAGTCAAACTAGGAAGCTTTGTCAGCTGCTTTTATCAAACATTACAGTTTCAACACCAAGATCCAGGTTAAGCTGTATGAATTGGAAAGGATAAAACAGAAACAAAATGAAACCTTTGATGAGTACGATCAAAGATGGATGAATAAGATGATCTTGCTGATGAATCGTCTAGATGAAGATGAGTTGATTCAGATTTTGATATATAACAGCAAAGATATATACAAAAACAATACGAAGTACCATACCTTCAGTGAGCTTAGTGAGATGTTGTGAGCAGACGACGTTTCTATGGAATGCACGGCGAAGCAGGAACTGGGGATTTTCTCTTTAGAGTGTGAGTGTTTATGGTTTTACAAAATTGGGTTTTAATCTTCTTTAAGAAAGCCTTTCATTTTATTGGAAAAACCCTTTTGTAGTAAACTTAATTGTAATTGTTAATTTTGAAAAAGAGGTTTTTAGAAAATCCCAATTTAAACTTAAAGATCTCGAAACCTAAATTTCGAGATTAGATACAGAGTCGCCACCCTGATCAGCTCATCCGGGAAATTCCGGTACAGCTCCCTACCAAGTGTAGACGCGGTACCTAATCCAGAGATTCAAGGTTCGTGCAACACATCTACTAATCCTCACTTATTTTCAATTATTATCATAATATAATATAACATCCACTTAATTCTACTCATTTTATCTTCTTTTATTTTTAATCAATGCTCATACACATGACATAAATATAAATCCAAAAATAAAGTGCAGAAAAGTAAAGTGTAAGAAAAGTAAAGTAGAGGCCAAATTATACAACCCATAAAAAGAAAAAGCTCTCATCCTTACCATTACAATCGCCTAGATACACGAAAATCTAAAAAGTACAATCGCCTAGAATACACGATTTGGTCTATAAAATTCATCCAAAAATAAAAATAAAGAAAAATAAAAGCTGCATCCAAATACAGTCAGCACAAGTAAATAAAACACACCAAGGACTCATACAAGACAGAATAAGGGTACTCTAGGAAACGGGGTCATGCATAGGGGGGTAATCGAGAAGCTCAGGTGACTACTCAATTAGACCTGGAAAACATTTTATTGAAACGTCCTGTAGATTTTATGGATGAAAAACCGATTTTGAAAACAATTTGGCTCATTTTACATGCATTTTCCAGCTTTTAGCGGGCCGGATATCCCGGGACCTGGGGGTCCCGTTCGTGAGTGGGCCTAAATTGAACATCCATCTATGGTCTGAAAATGTAAACACGCCAAAAATCCGTTTTGAATGGGAAGGAGAGGCAAAATTACAAGTTAGAAGCCCAAAAGGGCAAAACTGTAATTCTATTTCTCGGACTACAGCCGCGTGGCTGTAACACCTACATCCGGGCGGTTGTAATGCTCCAGACTGCATTTTGGTTTTCTTTTCTCATTTTTGAAAATCGTTGTACAAATTTAGTGGTTTCGGGTAATCTGGGATTTCTGGGAACACACAAAATTCAACAAAACAAATCCAAAACGGATCAAAACGAGTCTGGAAATCCGTAACAACCCGAAATCACCAAACTTCAAACTACATCCATCAATTAAAAATCAAAAAACCATGAATCTAAATATGCATGGATGCAATTGGACCGATAATAAACATGAAAAGCACATTTGATTTGAAAACAGAAGCGTTATCGGTCGATTTAGGGCATTCGGAGCTTCTACCTAGGAGATTACAACCGAGCAGCTGTAATCAGAAGATTACAGCCATGCCCTTATAGGTTACAGCCGCGTAGCTGTAGGTTACAACCTTGCAGATGTAATCATCAGGTAGGGCAGCTGTAACCGAATCGCTTCCAAAATTGCAAAAACTCAAAAATACCAACAAATAGCACCCATAATGAATTAAAAAGGATTTTTATGACCTCTCAGAATATACCTTATCTGTGTTCTAGTGTTTTGGACCACCAGGGATGGATTCAGATGCCGGGAAACGCCTTGCAATCATGACAACCCAAAAAGTATGTGCGATCTCCGAAGCCCGAGCGAAACCCCAAATAAAATCGAATGAATGATTAAAGTCTAGAAACACCCCTAGAAAAATAGTTCTCTGAAGATTATGATTGTTTCTACAGATTTTTTAAGGTTTTTTGATTATTTTTGCATTAAAACACTTAATTTCAATCTTTTTCTTTCAAGAACTCTAAGTGTGGTTGTGTTTTCTTTCAATTCTCTCTATTCTGTACGTTTTGTGTCTCTGTTGATCCCTAATCTCGTTATTATGGTTTTATATCTCCCATTTAGGTTAAGAAATCTAAATTAAAGGCTGATTGGCATCAAAAAAGGAAATCTGGTGATTACAGCCGCGCGGCTGTAATGACCAGGTTAGCCTATTTTTTATTTTTTTCCCCTTTTCTCTTTGGTTCTTTCAAACGCTCACTCGACCTTCTTCGTGGTTCTGTACCAAGACTTGTCACACACGTTCGGGTCATCTGGGATATCTTCGGCACCATTCTGGTCGCTCCAAACCCGTCTCACATTTATCCATGAAAAAAGGTAATAATAGCTTTCGTCACTGAGGTCGGGAAAAAACCCGTGCTCACAGACTGCCCCTCGCATGACCAAAGTAGACTTGAATGAGTGCTTATGCCTGATTCGAGTTTGGTCTCATGATAAGGAGCACGGTGAGGAGGAGAAGAGGACGTACTTGGTGGTTCCTCTCACATTGACCAACTTTGATGTTTGTAGGGACTTGTCTCGGTTATTTCATGAGACAGCGGTCTTGCCTAGGTTGATTTGATTCTTCAAGAACTTACTTCGATTCTGTTATGAAGCATGGGACTTTGCCCGAATTAATTTGACATTTTCTAGGGATATGCTTCGATTCCATTGCGAAGCAAAGGACTTTGCCCAGATTAGATTAGTTTTCCAGGGACGTGCTTCGACTGCATCGTGAAGTAGAGGACTTTGCCCAGATTAGATTGATTTTCCAGGGATGTGCTTCGACTCCATTGCAAAGCAGAGGACTTTGCCCAGATTAGATTAGTTTTCCAGGGACGTGCTTCGACTCCATCGTGAAGCAGAGGACTTTGCCTAGATTAGATTGATTTTCCAGGGATGTGCTTCGACTCTATTGCGAAGCAGAAGACTTTGCCCGGATCGGATTGGTTTGCTAGGGACATGCTTCAACTCTATTGCGAAGCAGAGGACTTTGCTCGGTGTTAGGTTATTTTTGCTTTCGGATTACTGATGGCTCGAGACAACCTGATGATGATAGCATGTACCTGTACTTGAGTACACATTGAAGCATGCATGCATGTGTATGTGTATGTGCATGTCCTGGATGCATATGTGATTGATTGTGGTGCTTTTTATGATTTGCTTGGTGTAGACGATGATTGGGATTGAGTGCCAAGAGTCCGCTCGCTCGAGGGTGAAGGTTGACCAGTTGTGTCGACGGGTTACCGAGTTAGAGATCATGAGTCAGACCTTTATAGATCGGGTGGATGATTTGGAGGCCCAGGTGGGTTTGCCCTTGATGGGATATTTCTGATGTGACAACTAAGACTTGGGCTGGAGCTATCTAGCTGCTTGGATTGACCCACGTGACCTTTCTACTCTCCCGCTCGGCTGTGCGGGTAGTATGGTCAGCTGCTGAGGGTCCTTCGATCTTTGTGCACCACCGAGTGTAGAGTGTTTACACCAAAACGGCCTCGACACGTACAACATCAGTGGATGCATCCTGGTTGCTTGCCTCATAAGACGTGGATGTGAGGTGCTGACTTTGAGGTGCCCCGATCTTTAGAGGATTAGGGTTACTTGAGCTTGTTTCTACTGTATGACTTTTATTCTTTTTTTTTAAAAAAATTTTATGTCCTAACTTTTGCATAGGCCACCTTTTTGGGTTTTCGGCCTATCAGACTGTCTTTACTTTTGCCTGAATTACCCCTTCGGGTTTTCAACTCAGTAGACTTTATTTTGTGTCCCAATTTTTACATAGATTGCCCTTTTGGATTTTCAATCTATCGGACTGTCCTAATTTTTGCATGGACCGCCTCTTCGGTTTTCGATCCATTGGAGTCTTTTTTTTTTGAAGTGAGATGCATGTAAATAGAAAATGTGTATATCCATATGAATTCAATTTCAAGTAGACTTGGGACATTTAACCAAACAGAAAATGGCATTCATTCATTCACTCATTTATAATGTTTTAGCACAATGCAAATCAAAGATGAAATGAAGCTAAGGACAGAATCTGTAATGGTATTCGTCTAGACTGGACCTATGCCTGCCACCAACTGGTCTTTGTAGATTTTCCCGCTGATGGTGCTTGCCTCTCTATCCTAACTTTTGCATGGACCTCCTTTTCGGTTTTTGATTCATCGGACTGTCCTGATGTTTGCATGGATCGCCTTTTCAGTTTGAGACCCATCGGACCCTTTTTTTTAACACATAATAGTGCCTGGGCTTGTCTGGGTTGATGGGGTTGATGACTTGGTCTTTGTCTCCCCTGGGGGAACCGCTTCCGTCTTATAGGCTAAGGAGTATGACGTTTCTTCAGTGCGTACTCTGATGCTAGTTTTGTGCCCTTGCAAAGCAGATGATAATACGTCGACCCAAACTCTGTACGTAACTACCACTTTTGACGGAATCTCTTTGATGGATTTATTGGCTGCTTCTATCGCCCCGTTGGTTTGTGAGAGAAACGAAGATTATCTATGATGTCTAACCCTTTATTTTGGAGCACTGCGTTATTGCCCCTAGGAACTGTACTCCATCATCAGTCATGACATAATAGCTCTTTTTTTTCCTTCTTTTTTTTTTTTTGAAGTGTCATTCATATATAGTTCTATTTCTACCCACTTTGAGAAGTAGTTGACGGTTGCGACCATGGAGCGATGTCCGTTCAAGTCTGTGGAGCTCTTGTTTGGCTGATTCCATCTTCGAATCCTTCGGAGCTTGGTGTTCAGTAATTTCTTTGTCACTTTGGCACGACATCGTACGGTCAGGCAAAGATTCCCATGTGCTTTTACGGTACTTTTGCAAATTTTTTTTTCATCAGGCGTGAGATCTTTCGAGATGGATATCCTTTTCAAGTCTTCATCTATCCTTAGATTCATTTCATGCATTGATGCATCATGTATGCTAAAGACATTAAATGAATGTTTGTATGCATGTAGAGTTCCATTCGAAAGAATATCACACAAGTAATTGAAACCAAATTCTATTGAATTAAACACTTAGAGGTTGAATTGTTCACAGAATAAATGATAAAGATAACAAAAGTAATACAAACTAAAACATCAAAATGACTATCATCCTCCATATGCGGAGGGTCTTCTTTTATTACAGCCTCATGGTCCTCAATAGCTTGTGCATCTGAATCACCCGAGGTTGGGCAAGGGATTATTTTGAATGCTAGGTTTTAGAGCCGGCTCGATGATCCTTCCATCAGCTACCAACTGCTTGATAGCCTTAATCAATTGGGTGCATTCATTTGTACGGTGACCCGTCATCACATGGTAAGAGTAAAAATTGTCTTTATCCACCTCAGCCAGAGGTGAAAATGGCCTCAAACTCTGCATCAACCCAGCTTTTCTACACTTAGCATAGATTAGGCTTACTGACTCAGCCCATGGACTAGTGACCCTTTGGGGAGTCTGCCTTCCTTGGATCACGACGATCACGCCCGCCTCTTGCACTTCAAACTAAGCTGCATCTAGAGTCGTCTTAGCATTGGACCTCGCTGAAGTAGCCTTAGAGCTGCTGCCCTTATACCCTTGAGAGTACCCTTGGTTATTTCTATAGGAGCCCGAACCCTATCTGCCTCTCTGCTCCTCTTCCTCGTATCGCTCCATAAGCTTGGCAAATCCAACCACTTCATTGAAGGAGTGGAATCTCTTCAGTTTCATTTTATCCTTGTATTGGGGTAGACTACCAACCACCAACTTCATAATGAGTGACTCCAGCTTTGGTGCCCCATCCACCAAAACTTGCACATCCATCCACCGTTTGTAGTAAGCCGGGAAGGACTCATTTGGCTTCTGGTGGATTCTCTCTAGGTCTTCGAGGGTAGTCTCTACTTGGGTATTGTAAGCGTACTACTTTACAAAAGCTTCAGATAGGTCCTCCCAAGTAGAACGGGTACATATTAGCATCTTTATATACCACTTCGTCATAGTACCCCTCAGAGTAGTTGGAAACAGGTTTAAGAGGTGACCTTCCCAATCCCCATGCTAGTCATCAACCTTACATAATTATCCAAATGGGCTTCCCAGGTGTAGGGAGGAAGATAGGGCATGTGAAAACTAGCTGGGAGCGGCTCTCCTCCATCAGCGATCAAAGTAGTCAGGTCGACATACTTAACAGGGTTATAGTACACCATCTCCTTCAGCTTAGGTAGCATGGCATCAATATCAAAAAATTTCTGATTGAGACACTTTTCTAGCATCGTCTCAATCGAGGCTTACCTTGCCTTCTCAAAGACCTCATCCTCTTTGGACTGATGGTCGGGTTCTCGGTGGTTAATCACTCCACCACTTCCTCCGGGAAGGCTTCCTCTAGCACCATTAGTAACTTGGACAAATTGTTGTCCCTCGCTTCCAACTGAAGTCTGAGCTGGTGGAACAGTCTGAACAGGGATGGTGTTTATCATGGCCTACACATGTTCCCTAAGAGTAGCCTTGAACTCGTCTGAGGTTAGGAAGCTTCTCATAAAAGTAGCTATATAAAAAGGCAAGTTTCCACTGTTTCCGTCGGCCATCTCCACTCTGTCCGCTTCTTGTAACAAGATTTGACTGTCAACTGGTAGAGTGGGCAACTGAATTTCGACCTCCCGATCTGAATCTAACCCGAAGCTGATTCCCTCCACGTTGACAGGCTCCGATTGAACTGACTGAACTGGTGGGTTTGGCTCTGATTCAACACGAACTAACCATTTCCAGGTGCAACTCCAAACTGCACATTCAACATAAGGTTAAAAGCTCGAATGGATGTCATGGACCTAGACTCGACACACTAAATGGCGTGTATGGTGTGTTCATGTTCATGATCGGATGATGCTTTATGGATATGGGTGATGATAAAAATGACTTTTGTATTTTCTTTTTATGGATGTGGGCGATGATAAAAATGACTTTTGTATTTTTTTTCTTTTGTTTTAAATGTTCCAAGCATACCCCATCCCATGCAAAAGACAATGCAAAAATTTCACGTGTGGGCCGGCACACGGATAGAAATTCGGTGCCTTCGGGGCACCTAGTGGATGTCGTGAAATGGTCAGGAGTGTACCGACACATGGACAGAGGTTCGACTCTTTATGGGTCAATGAAATGATATGTAATGGTCATATAGGAGTTGTTCCATAGACAGAGGTTCGATGCTTTTATGGCATCTTGGATGAAGCGATGTCACCAAAAAATCACGTGTAACTTGAGACACAGACGGCATTTGGGTGTTCGTGGAACACCTTGAATGATTAAACATGTTATGAAACGTCCTAATATGAATTCTAGTTCGGCACTCGTGGAGTACCTCAAATGGGTCATCAATGTTATGAAACAATCCGATGTGGATTGTGACACACAAACAAGACTTTAGTGTTGCATGACACCATGATGAATAGACATGATATCATGTGATGGTGTTGTGTGATCCGCCACACGAACACAAGCCTAAGACCGTTGTGGTCGTCTAATGGTGCAATGATGTAATGAAATGGCCAAGTGCAATCCAGTGCATAGGCGAACACGGGTAATCTTAGGGACTCCCGATATGTCATGAAATGAAATGTCATGAGGGGCATACTTATAACATCCTTCATTTTAGATGGAATGAGATGATGTGAATGCCCATGTCATACATAATGCAAATGGTTGCACAAAAACATGGTTAGGATGCATGACACACAAGATGATGTCATGTATGCTTTATGAAATGCCAACACATAAGATGTATATGACACACGAGTAAGATGTTATGGCTGCACGAAAAAAATGGTTAGCATAATACCACACGTATGATGATGCTTGCGAATGGTTGCATAAAGATGTGGTTAGAAAATGGCACACAGATGATGTGTGTTTGATGTTGCATATAAAGGTAAAAAATGAAACCACTATAGAACAAACATTGGCACACATAACAATATGCTCACCCTTCCAACCTTATTCCTCCTTTTGATCGGTCTTGCATTCTTCCTAGGTATTGGGTCTCTTTGGCATCAATTGGGGATACCAAAGGCATACTCTCAATGTCCATTTTCAGATATATGTTCTGGTAACCCTAAGGGGAAGTTACTAGGCCATTACATAAAGGTATGAGTCAAATGAAGGGTCGTACAGGTTCCTATAGCAAAAATATACTCCTCACTTCTCCCTACTCAAGGGCCAAACGAAGGGGTACGTACGAGGCTATGAGTGGTTTACCCCCTCGGGTGCCTCCAATCCTAGCGGAAGAGGTAGGTCACCTTTGGAGATAAACCAGGCTTAATCATGTGTTGGAGGGATTAAAGAAGAGAAAATGTCATGCTATGCGTTAGTGGATGAGATATAGTGTTATGGATTAATAATTGACTTCAAGTGAGGATGTACTTCAATTGTTGCCAAGTTCCTTAAGTTTTTATGAAAAACCTTTTAAAGAAACTGTTAATCCCCAGCAGAGTCGCCACTATGAGTGGACGACGTTTCTACGGAACACGTGGTGAAGCAGGAACTTGGGATTTTCTTTTTAGAGTGTGAGTGTTTGTGGTTTTGAAAAACGGGTTTTAATTTTCTTTAAGAAAGCCTTTCATTTTATTGGAAAAACCCATTTGTAGAAAGCTTAATTGTAAGTGTGAATTTTGGAAAATAGGTTTTTAGAAAATCCCAATTTAAACTTAAAGATCTCGAAACCTAAATTTCGAGATTAGATACAAAGTCGCCACCCGGATCAGCTCATCCAGGAAATTCTGGTACAGCTCCCTACCAAGTGTAGCCGCGGTACCTAATCCAGAGATTCAAGGTTCGGGCAACACATCTACTAATCCTCACTTATTTTCAATTATTATTTCATAATATAATATAACATCCACTTAATTCTGCTCATTTTATCTTCTTTTATTTTTAATCAATGCTCATACACATGACATAAATATAAATCCAAAAATAAAGTGCAGAAAAATAAAGTGGAAGAAAAGTAAAGTAGAGGCCAAATTATACAACCCAAAAAAAGAAAAAGCTCTCATCCTCACCATTACAATCGCCTAGAATACACGATTTCGTCTATAAAATACATCCAAAAATAAAAATAAAGAAAAATAAAAGCTGCATCCAAATACAGTTAGAACAAGTAAATAAAACACACCAAGGACTCATACAAGACAGAATAGGGGTATTCTAGGAAACGGGGTCATGCATAGGGGGTAATCGAGAAGCCTGGGCGACTACTTTATTAGACCTGGAAAACATTTTATTGAAACGCCCTGTAGATTTTATGGATGAAGAACCAATTTTCAAAACAATTTGGCTCATTTTACATGCATTTTTCAGCTTTTAGCGGGCTGGATATCCCTGGACACGGGGGTCCCATTCGTGAGTGGGCCTAAATTGAACATCCATTTATGGTCTGAAAATATAAACACGCCAAAAATCCATTTTGAATGGGAAGGAGAGGCAAAATTACAAGTTAGAAGCCCAAAAGGGCAAAACTATAATTCTGTTTCTTGGACTATAGCCGTGCGGCTGTAACACCTACAGCCAGGCAGCTGTAATGCTTCAGACTGCATTTTGGTTTTCTTTTCTCATTTTTGAAAATAGTTTTACAAATTTAGTGGTTTCGGGTAATCTAGGATTTCTGGGAACACATGAAATTCAACAAAACAGATTCAAAACAGATCAAAACGAGTCCGGAAATCCCTAACAACCAAAAATCACCAAACTTCAAATCAATTAAAAATCAGAAAATCGTGAATCTAAACATGCATGGATGTAATTGGACCGATAATAAACATGAAAAGCAAATTTGATTTGAAAATAGAAGCGTTATCGGTCGACTTAGGGCATTCGGAGCTTCTACCCAGGAGATTACAGTCGAGCGGCTGTAATCAGAAGATTATAGCCGCGCCCTTATAGGTTACAGCAGTGCGGCTGTAGGTTACAACATTGCAGCTGTAATCATCAGGTGGGGCGGTTGTAACCAGAATCGCTTCCAAAATCGCAAAAACTCAAAAACACCAACAAATAGCACATATAATGAATTAAAAAGGATTTTTAAGACTTCTCAGAATATACCTTGTCTGTGTTCCAGTGTTTTGGAACACCAGGGATGGATTCGGATGCTGGGAAATGCCTTGCAATCACAAACAACCCAAAAGCTTGTGCGATCTCTAAAGCCCGAGCTGAACCCCAAATGAAATCGAATGAATGATTATAGTCTAGAAACTGTTGGATATGTCCTCGTCCCGAGGCATTAGTCCTTGCATTTGTATCATACATTAATTGGATTCATGTATTATACTTATTTGTGTTATTAATAAAGGCATTAATTCATTTATTATATTTATCTTGTGCAATATATTAATTGAAGTATCCGATGGACATATCCATATCCATGATGACCAGTGTCATGCACTTGGCAGTAAGACCATGGATAGGGTAAAGGATATGACCATAAATAGATCCTTAGTCTGTTCCAGTCATGGGAATGAATGGAACAAAAGACTATCATTAACCTGGTTGTACGGCGGTGTCTTACCGGTCATTGGACGTGGAATGTCAACCAAGTTAATGGGTACATACATAAGGGGGCATGGTACTAGATAGATCCACTAAATGAGAAATCCACATGGTATAGTATCACAAGTGATTCTCGTGTAGTACTTGTATGGATCCTTTGACCTGACCATATGATGGTGTTACATGTGAGGTCGCATACTTAGGGGTACGCCTAAGGGCCTGTAATAGGGTGCCAAGTATGGGTACTTTTGGGTATGTCACTTAGCATGGTAATGCTATGGATATGCAGAAGGGATTTGTCACTCAGTAATCCACTGGGAAGATATCACCGGCCTCTTGATGAATGTGACTGATAAGAGTGTGTCCACACCCAAACAAGTGGGAACTTGTTTGTGAGCTTCAGTGCATTCGGGATCAAGTTAATGTCCGGCACAAAAGAGGGTGATCAATCCATGCCTCTGTGTTAGACACCGATATCAATGACATGGGATGTACAAGTTTAAACTATAGGGTTATGATAACAGTTAGACTGCCATCTCCATCTTAATTGGGGGCTGCAGTGGCTTGCTAGAGCCCAACTGCAGTCTGTGGGCCAAAGGCCCGGTGCCAACATAAAGATGGGCCCACAGGATCGTACACATAGGACGACTGAACACAGACTTAAGGAATCACATGTATACTTGGAGCATACGCTATGGAGAGAGAGGTATGTATATATTAATCATATTATGAAGATCAATTGGATTGATCCTAATAATAAAATTAATATATTTATTTGGCTCTTCATAATTAATTGGATTAATTATGAGATTATTTCCTAGGTGGAAATATTCATATGTATAGGTTTACATATGATTTTGTTTTGTGAAGATTTAATTTTAATTTGATGGATTAAATTAATTGGTCAAACTAATTTTAATTTAAATGTAAATAATATATTACTTGGTGTAATATTATTAAATACATGGGGAAATTAAAATTGGGCTTGAAATTAATTTAAACCAGAATAATTAAAATTAGATTAGGCCTAAATTAAAAGATGGAAGCCCGCACAGAATGAAAGGAGCAAAGCTGGGCCTAAATTCCCTTAGGGGAATTCGGCCACCCTAGGTATAAAAACCTAGGGTGAAAATTTCGGCCACTAAAAACACACATAGCCACCATTGCTGAAATTCTATAGCCCCTCTCACCATTGTTTTTGTTTTTCCAACGCTAGCACGGGGTTGTGTTCGTTAGGCGTTCGTGTACGAAAACGAGGAGGGAATCTAATTTGATTTCTATAGTCTTCATCCATCTCTAGAAAGAGATATTCCGGGTAAGAATTTAATCTCTTTCTATTTCAATTTTATGTTTTACAATTTCCACTTCAATTGCTTCTAGGACTGGATTTGAGGAAATCATCGCGTTCTTCCGCTTTTATCGGGTGATTTCCGATGAAAAATCCCAACAGAAACACCCCTAGAAAACTAGTTCTCTTAAAATTATGATTGTTTCTACAGATTTTTAAGGTTTTTTATTATTTTTGGATTAAAACACTTAATTTAAATCTTTTTCTTTCAAGAATTCTAAGTGTGGCTATGTTTTCTTTTAATCCTCTCTATTCTGTATATTATGTGTCTCTGTTGAACCCTAATCCTGTTATTATGGTTTTATATCTCCCATTTAGGTTAAGAAATCCAAATTAAAGGCTGGTTGGTGTCAAAAAAGGAAATCTAGTGATTACAGCCGCGCGACTGTAGTGGACTACAGCCATGTGGCTATAATACCACCGCACAGCTATAGTGACCAGATTAGCCTATTTTTTATTTTTTCCCATTTTCTCTTCGGTTCTTTCAAACGCTCACTCGACCTTCTTCGGGGTTCTATACCAAGACTTGTCACACACATTCGGGTCATCCGGGATATCTTCGGCACCATTCCGGTCGCTCCAAACCCACCTCATGTTTATCCGTGAAAAAGGAAATAATAGCTTTCATCATTGAGGTCGAGAAAAAACCCGTGCTCATAGATGTACAACATGGCATTGAAAGTTGAAAAAGATAAAGAGAAGAAAGTAGCAAGCTACAGAGGTGGCAGAAGTTCTGGGTATCGATCGACAACCACAGTTGGGTCAGGTAGCGGATCTAGTTTTAGTTCTGCAAGTAAAAGTGGGCAGTCATCAGAAGTAAAGCGAGTTGAATTTGCTACAGTGTCGCAACAACAAAGTAGTTAAGATAGAAATTCGAGAAGTCAAGGAATTTCTCCTTGGACTTTGTCTTTGTCCAGGATCTTTGCAAAATGCAGAAATGGTGGTTTATTGAATTCTTTGAAGCCTTTTGAAAAGCCAACTGATGTAGATAAGAATAATCTCTGCACATACCATGTTATTGTTGATCATAGAACCAATAACTATTACAAATTAAGAGATGCTATTCAAAGGTTAATAGATGAAGGCAACTTGCAAGAACCAGTAAAGCCTAGTACTAAAACCAGTCCATTGTCAAAGTTTGAAAAGCAAGTTAACATGTTGCAGTCAGGGTTACCGTATGTACATTTGTATTAACCCTCCTCTGCAGCCATATAGTCATATGTTAAAGACTGATTACCTATTACATTCATCTCACATCTAACCAATTTTTTTCCTGTAGCCATGCAGTCGTCATCCTATCTGAGTGACCTACTTATGCATTTAGTATAGGACCGTGTCAACATACATCATCATCACACCTTCACGACCCATGAATTATAAGTACAAAATGTGTCACCTTGGCGTCCATGGTGTTTTCAGTCAATTTGTCGACCTTCCCCCAATGGAAGAGAGACGAGGTTGGAAGGTTGGTTTCATTAACACTGCCTAGTGACACAGTTACAAGACCATTTGATAGCACTGTTGGGATTCATCATCCGAAAAATAACATGACGTAGTGGAAATTACACCGTTAAATTTTCCTAGAATCCAACTATCATGTCCGATTACCATTAATTAGAATAGAATCAATTTGAATCAAGAGAGATTAACTCACCGGATTCGTCTCTTCTAGAGACTGCTGCAGAATCATTTCTTGAAACTGCGATCTCCAAAGTTCAGTGCACAACCAACCATCGAGCGTGCTAGCCGAAGAGGTGGAAGGAATGGAGAATTAATTGTTGTAAATTGTGGTTGTTTTGGGGCTGAAATTTCCAGTAAATAAAATAAGGTTAGGGTTAGGTTTTTTTTCTTAAGTGTGCCCTTATATAGACACCTTGTCTAATTGGGTTTTAATTAGGTTAATTAAACCCAAGCCCATTAGGATTATAATTACATAAATAAACTTTAATTAAAAAGTAGATACAATGTAATTTAATTCCATTTAGCTAAATTTAATTACCCCTAAATAAAATTAAATCACACTAAAGTAAATACAATGCATGTATTTAATTTTCCTACTTAGGAAAATTATTTAATTAATTGTTTACTTTATGTAATTTAATTAATTGATAAATTAATTAATAACATTATGTAAACTTATTAATTGAATTAAATCAACCCAATGTTAATTAAGTACCTTGACACCGAATGTCAACTAATTAATTAACGCATTCCTTCCAATTTCTATTACATGTACAATTTCTATAAGTTCCGACTTAGTTATTTATGTGCACGATCCTATGGGTCTGTCTTTATGTTGGCAATAGGCCCAAGGCCCACAGACTGTAAGTGGGTTCTAGCAAACTGTTACTGCCCCCAATTAAGACAGAGATGTAGCAGTCTTTAGAAGACACTCACCCGATAGTAATCTCATAGTGTCCTTTGCCAAACAATATCGATATGAATAAATAAGAGGCATGCTGTCCGTCATCCTCTTGTGCTATTTATTATATTTCTTGATCTTGAGTTGACTGATTAATCAAATAAGCAACCAACTTACTTGGGTATGGCCATACACTTATCAGTCCCACTCATCAAGTGGCCAATGATATCATCTCGGTGTTACCCGAGTGGCAATTCCATCACTTCATCATCAATATCAATATGTTCACTGGTACACCCAATCATACCTATATTTAGAATCCTCTTACAGACCTGTTAGGAGTATGCCAAATTGAACCGGATTCCGTATTGATACTATAATGAAATCTGGTCTCCAGATTCCATATTGATACTATAATGAAATCTGGTCTGAGGACAAAAGAGACCTACTCAAGAAAGACCTATGACATGACAACCATGTGGCTTTCTTGTACGGATTGATCCAGTCCCATGTCAAAGACATGTACCTATATTCATGACTGACTATACAAGTACTATGGCTAGTTTAGAACTGCCATATAGTTCCCACGATTATAACAGACCTGGATAGGTTTTATGATTATCAATCAATGGATACTCTACTGATATTATAACACAAGATATAAATGAAATAGATGAATTAGCCTTATTAATGTGACACAAATAATGTATTCACATAATGAGTCTTAATGTATAGTACAAAATACAAGAATCCAATGCCCTAAGAACTAGGGCACACTAACAATCTCCCACTTGCACTAGTTCCAAGTGGGCATTGCCCTAATTCCTATAGATCTGGTATGATCGTCGTGCTGTGTCTATGGCAGTGCTTTGGTCAATAAATTAGTGACATTATTCTTGTTGTCAACCTTCTACAATGATATGTCAACTTGGTTCACGATCTCCCGAATGAGGTGAAACTTTCTGAGCACATGTTTGGATCTCTTGTGTGACCGGGGCTCCTTAGCTTCTGCGATGGCCCTGTTGTTATCACAAAAAACATCAACTGGGTCTAGGATAGTGGGTACTACTCCCAACCCGTTTATGAACTTCTTGATCCAAACTGCTTCTTTTGCAGCATCGCATGCAACTATGTACTCAACTTCCATTGTAGAGTCAGCAACGCTGGCCTGCTTTGAGGACCTCTAACTAATGGCACTACCATTCAAGAGAAAAACATAACCAGACTGTGACTGGTTCTCATCCTCATCAGTCTCGAAGCTTGCATTAGTGTAACCTAACACTACTAACTCATCTTGACCTCCATACACTAAGAAAGCATCCTTAGTCCGGTTAAGGTATTTCAAGATTGCCTTAACTACCTTCTAGCGTTCCTCACCGGGGTCCGACTGGTACCGGCTAGTCATACTTAGTGCAAATGCTACATTAGTCCTTGTACATAACAAGGAGTATATGATAGATCCAATAGCAGATGCATAAGGGATATTTTCAATGTTCTCCCGGTCCTTCTTTGTTTTAGGACCATCTTTCTTACTCAGCTTCAACCCATGGCGCATAGGCAAGAATACTTCTTTGCCTTGTCCATGTAGAATCTTTTCAGAACCTTGTCAATGTATGTGGCCTGACTTAGGCCTAGAAGCCGACTGGATCTATCTCTGTAGATCCTGACCCCTAAGATCGTCTCAGCTTTGCCTAAGTCCTTCATTGCGAAGCACTTAGTCAACCACTGCTTTACCCCTTATGGTGTTGGTATGTCGCCTCCAATGATAAGGATGTCATCAACATACAGCACTAGGAAGGTGTAAACTCTCCCACTAACCATCTTATACACACAGGGCTCATTAGAATTCTATGTGAAGCCATATTCCATAATGGCCTCATTGAATCTCTGATTCGAAGACCTGGATGCCTGCTTCAATCCATAAATGGATCTTTGAAGCTTGCATACTCGGTTAGGATACAAGTTGTGCCATGTACACATCCTCAAGTAGCTTTCCATTGAGGAAAGCGGTCTCTGTTGGGATTCGTCATCGGAAAAATAAAATGGCGCAACAAAATTCACACCGTTAAAATTTTCTTAGAATCCACCTATCGTGTCCGATTACCATTGATTGGAATAAAAAAAATTTGAATAAAGAGAGATTCACTCACCAAATCCGTCTCTTCTAGAGACTGCTGCAGAATCTAATCTTTAAGCAGAAACGATCTCCACAATCCGGTGCACAACCAACTATCGAGCGGGAACCGGTGCTAGCCGAAGAAGCAGAAGGAATGGAGACTTATTTGCTGTAAATTGTGGCTATTTTGGGGTTGAAATTTCCAGCAAATAAAATAGGGTTGGGGTTAGGTTTTCCACCTTAAGTGTGCCCTTATATAGACACCTTGGCTAATTGGGTTTTAATTAGGGTAATTAAACCCAAGTCCACTAGGATTATAATTACATAAATAAAATTTAATTAAAAAGTATATACTATGTAATTTAATTCCATTTGGCTAAATTTTATTACCCCTAAATAAAATTAAATCACACTTAACATGTATTTAATTTTCTTACTTAGGAAAATTATTTAATTAATTGTTTACTTTATGGAATTCAATTAATTAATAAATTAATTAATTACATTATGTAAACTTATTAATTAAATTAAATTAAATCAACTCAATGTTAATTAATTACCTTGACATCGAATGTCAACTAATTAATTAACGCATTCTTTCTAATGTACATTACATGCACAATTTCCATAAGTTCCGACTCAGTTGATCCATGTGCACGATCCTATGGGTCTGTCTTTATGTTGGCAGTAGGTCCGAGGGCGACAAACTATAAGTGGGTTCTAGCAAACCATTACAGCCCCTAATTAAGACAGAGATGTAGTAGTCTGTTGAAGACACTGACCCAGTAGTAATCTCACAGTGTCCTTTGCCAAACAATATCGATATGAATAAACAAGAGGCATGGTGTTCATCATCCTTTTTTGCTGTTTATTATACTTCTTGATTGAGTTGATTGATCAATCAAATAAGCAACCGACTTACTTGGGTATGACCATACACTTATCAGTCCCACTCATCAAGTGGTAAGTGAACTCATCTCGGTGTTACCCGAGTGGCAATTCCATCACTTTATCATCAATATCAATATGTTCACCGGTCCACCTAATCATGCCCATATTTGGCATCCTTTTACAGACCTGTTAGGCATATGTCAAAGTGAACCTGATTCCATATTGATATTATAATGAAATCTGGTCTGAGGACAAAAGAGACCTACTCAAGAAAGTCCTATGATGCGACAACCATGTGGCTTTCTTGTGCGGATCGATCCAGTCCCATGTCAATGACATGTACCTATATTCATGACTGACTATACAAGTACTATGGCTAGTTAAGAACTGCCATACAATCATAGAATATACAAGTCTGTGGTTCGATTCGTTCCTATGATTAGAATAGACCTGGGGTAGGTTTTATGACTATCAATCAATGGATGCTCTACTCATATTATAGCACAAGATATAAATGAAATAGATTAATTGCCTTTATTAATGTGACACAAATAATATATTCATACAATAAGTCTTAATGTATAATACAAAATATAAGAATCCAATGCCCTAAGAACTAGGGCACACCAACAGTCTTAACATGCATATGCCATATCTCATAATCGTACCGTGCAACTATGGCTATTTGTATCCTAATGGATTTAAGCATAGCAACTGGTGAAAAGGTTTCATCATAGTCAATTCCTTGAACTTGCCTAAATCATAAAATCTGCTGCGATTGACATAACCATGACTTCTCCAAAATAGAGAAAGGCTAAGATGGAAACCCTCCTAGATTCACTTCTCACTTATTATAGATTCAGTACTATACTATGAGAACAAGTTATTAGGGCTGCAAATGGCGCCATTGGAAATAACAAAGGGAAAGGTCAAGTGAAAAGGTCAACATTAACCTTGAAAATGACTCTTCTCTTATCATGAAAAAAAGAAAATGCATAGATGCTTTGGAAAAGTTCAAACAAGAAGTATAATCTTACAGGAGGCATGATTAATGAGGTGGGGGTTACAGGAGTCATGTCAGTTGTCAATGTGAAATTCGAAGCAATGTAACATGTTAGAGCAGGTTGATAAAAGTTTAATTGATTTGACAGTTTGGTAGTCATTGCAAGATTGAACCCTCAAAGAGGTTCAATCATCTATTCCATAATGAATTTGTAAAGTATTTCTAACTGAACCCATAAAGTATAAAATCCAACAAGGATGAACCCTAAGGAGATTTGGTGGCTACACTATTAGGGGGACATCTAATAAGAGGAAAATATAAGTATAATCCTGCCCAGACACATAGAGCCTGGATCCACCTTGACTTCTTCAGCAGCTGCAACTTTAGACTCATCCAATTACATCTAGACATCTGTAAAGTAAGGTTTACCTTACCTTGTGCAACAAGCACAACAACCGCCTAGGGCAAGGGTGAGTATAAAAGGCTAAAGTACGACTCATTTCACATTAGGTTATTGTTATCATCTCTTTAAAATTCGATTGACTTGAATGTTGAGGGGTATCACTGGACACCGGACTCCAGTAACTTTGTCTCTCATCTCATGTTAAAATCTTCCCCAAACAGCAGAATCATCTACATAGATCATCATTCTGGTTTAAGCATGTTTTATCATCAATCAATTAATGATCATAGTTTAATACTCAACCTCTTCTGTTTTAAAAAAAAACGTTTAAGAATAAATAAAAGTATTGCAATATTATTGGTAATAGAATATTTTTATTCCAATTGAAGTTAATTCAAAATTATGATAAAATAATTTTATTATTAATTGATCAATAAATGAAATGAAATTTGAAAACTTTCATGCAGAAAATTGTAATGTCACACAAAATTTTCAGGTACCTCGTTAATTACTCGTATCAACAAAATTATCATTCAATACAAAAAAATGGATAATAGAAATATAAATTAAGGAATCCATCACAAAATTAAAAATATAATCTATAAATAAATTTCATAATCCACAAATTAACAAACAACATAAATTTAACAAATAATCCCCACTAAATCCTTAAGGTTCTAAAAAATTATAATATATTTAATAACTAATCCTTAATTAGAAAATACATAATATTTTATATGTATATGAGTATGAATAGCGAGTACCTTGGTGGTATCACATATCCTATCCGTACGCGTAACAAGTAATATTTTAAATTACATCTTGTCTCATACCCTTTTATATAGACCGAGTTTAAATGTCCCATTAAGATTGGGTAGTACTAATGTGAGTACCGGGTTTTCCCAACCTCAGTGATGATAGAATACCAAATGTTATGTATTCATATTGTTCATTACGAGAGTCGATTTGAGAAGCGGAGATTTGGATTTGAATGAACTTGAAACTTGAAACCAAGAAGAATTTGAAGAATTAGTATTGACTAAAGATAATAGCCGCATGACCATTGGAAGATCCACACGGATGTTGTTTCAATATCTGTACAGATGTTGCATGACATCCGCACAGATGTTAATGTGTCACCAGCAACATTGCATGAAATGGACAGCTGTTGCAAAATGGGCTTTACACTTAATTTTCACCTAACTTTCCCATTACAGGAAATTTTGGATTGAAGTGAGCTCAGGATGCAAGGAGAGAAGAAAAAGATATTTAACAACACAGAATTAAGAAAAAAAAGGGATTAACAGAAAAAGAAAAACCAAATTCTGAAAGTTTCAAAGCTTCAAAATCAAACAATCAAAACTGTAAATTCTTCAAATCAATCACCAAAATCATCTTTCAAACCAATCCTTAAACCTTCAAAGACTTATTTGGTGGTGGGATTTGGAGAATTGGAGGTGAATTGAAGAATTCAAAGCTTTTGGTTTCAAAAGTTCAAGTTTATTCAAATCCAAAATCAACCTTCAAGAATAGGTTTTCTTTTAAATTGAACCCAGGAGAGATATCTAAAAGGTAATTCTAAGAAGTCTTAAACTCATTTATAGCTTTCTTGGTTGAATTGTTATGCATATCATCATTTGGATAATTGCTTTGTTTTTAAGTTTTCTAGTGAACCAGAGCCATATGGTTATCGCAATATCTGCACAGATATTGTACTATAGCCACACAGATGTGGTTTGTTTCAGAATTTAGGGATTTCTTAATTTTCAGCAATTTGTTTCTTGTTTTTAAAACCAAAGTCGTACGGATGTTTCGATAGCCGCACGACTATAGTTTTAATTGCAAAATTAACTTTTGTGAATTTTTTCTATTTTTGCATATCATTTTGATCTAGATTTACATTCTATATTTATTTAATTTCTGTATTAATTTTCTGTAAACTAGTGCAATGATAGAAACACAAGCTTCTTGAAATCCGGCCCATTTTTGTATGTGTATATAATAAACTGGAAAAAAATAATTTTAAAAGGAATTTCCAGTCCCATCAAAATTGTGTTTAAAAATGTTTTCTAGGTCAAATCGAGTAATTTATCAAATTTCCCAATTTTCTCCATTTCACGTCCCGAGCTATCTTGAATCCCAATTCTGAGTCTGTATGAGTCCTATGTGTACATATATTTATCGGTACTAACTTTGTTTTGCAAGTAGATGTATGTTAGGATAGATGTATGTTTAGCTTTTTATTTTTAGATATTTGTATATAGGCATAATTTGTACCCTGAATCATTTTGAAAAATTGTACCCCCTAGGATAGTCATTTGATAGTTTGTATATTTTAAATTTTCTAAATTTATTTACTGCTTTTAGAATTTATTTATTGTTTTCCGCATTATATTTATATCTTGTGTGTGAGCATCGGTTAAATAAAAAAAGATAAAATCAACTGTAGAAAATATAAAAGGTATTGATATAAATTGTTAAATATGTTTTGAATTGAGGAGAAATAGATGAGTTGTCCGAATCCAAATCTCTAACTAAAGGTATATCGATTCATAGCTCATTTCAGTTGTACCGCAACTTTCTTGGTTGAGCTAAGTCAGGTGATGAGTTCTGTCACTTTAGTGAGAGCATTCGAGTTTGTCTATTTTCTCACTATCAAAACCCCGTTTTCATAAAAATCTTTTATTAA
Source organism: Euphorbia tirucalli (assembly GCA_039660915.1). NCBI lineage: Eukaryota > Viridiplantae > Streptophyta > Magnoliopsida > Malpighiales > Euphorbiaceae > Euphorbia > Euphorbia tirucalli. Next base: position 48,778,954 of record CM077637.1, on the reverse strand, counting down.
ATATCTTCCCGGCCCGGTCGCGATGTCCGTCTCTTTAGGATCATCTGCTCACAGTGGCGACTCTGCTGGGGATTTTTGTTTTTTGATTTTCAAGACCAAAATTGACAAACACTAAAAATCTTCGATTCAAAATATTTTAACACTTTATATCAATGCCTTTTATTTGCATATCACTTAGAAACACTTTCCACACACACTTTTTGAGGTACCCTTTAAACCCCGATGTGTTGGTGAAAGTGTCGCTTAAGCTCCGTTAGGTCTTAAGGGCACTGAAATAGTACATCACTCAGTCCTGTATGAACACCTTCATTTGTACCCTTGACGGGGGAGAAGTAACGAGTATATTTTGCTATGGGAGCCTTGATGTGAACCCGAGTCTTTTTTACTTGGCCCATATTAAGTAACCGTAGTAATTTTCCTTAGGAAACCAAAATGTAAATTGCATTAACCTGTTGAGAGACGATCTTTATTATTCCCTATTGATGATAAAGAGAACCAATTCCTAGGAAAGACTTATGTCAACCAAACGGGGAAAAATAAGGTCAGAAGGGAGTGCATATTTATGCGTGTTCTAATGTTTGTTCCATGTGCAGGAATTTGCATATTTTACAATTTCACAAATAATTTAATTTGCATATTTGTGCATTTACACGTAATTCATTTCATTAAAAAAATCCCAAAATCACCAAATCCTAAATCCCCAAATTTTAAATCCCTAAATTCCAAAAATTGCTAAATTTCTCAAATCCCTAAATTTCAAGTCCTTAAATTCTTAAAATCGCTAAATTTCTCAAATCCCCAAATTCTTGAAATCACTAAATTTCTCAAATCCCCAAATTTCAAATCCCTAAATCCCAAATCGCTAAACACCAAGTTACCAAATCCCTAAATCCATCAAAATCCCAAATCACGAAAAATCACGAAATCGCTAAATCCCCAAATCCTTAAATCTCAAATTGCTAAATCCCTAAATCCCCAAAATACGCTGAAAGGCTACCCATTTACACTCAAATTCACAAAGCCCTGTATATGACCAACTCCATACACTAATCCAAAGCCCCGTATATGACCAGCTCTATACACTAATCCAAAGCCCCGTATATGACCAGCTCTATACACCAATCCAAAGCCCCATATAAGACCAGCTCTATATACTAATCCAAAGCCCTATATCAGACCAACTTTATACACATATCCAAAGCCCCATATAAGATTAGCTTTATACACATATTCAAAATCCTATATAAGATCAACTCTATACACTAATCCAAAGCCCCGTGTAAGTCAAGCTCTATACATATATTTAAAACCCTGTATAAGACCAGCTCTATACACATATCTAAAGCTAAGTCTGCAAGGGTTGAGGAAGAGTCAGTGACAGTTGAGACAGAAAGTGAGACAGAATCAGTTGAGGAAGTTGAGATGGCCAATTAGACCCCAAATATTGCTGATGTATTGAAGGATTTCCTAAAGTCACAGGATTTCCAAGATATTTTGAAAGAAGAGATGCGGGCTGTTGTGAAAGAAAGTAGTGGTGAAGGTAGTGCCACTAGATCTAAAAAGGAGAAGATAGCTGAATCATCCCAATCTGGGAGTGATATTTCTGCTAGTATGGAGAAACATCAAGAGATTGTGGCTACAATGGAAAAGAAGTTAAGGGCAAAATGCACTGAGCTAGATGAAGTAGTATCTAAGTTGAAAAGAGGAGCAAGTATCAGTATGAAGTCTAAGAAGAGTGTGAATGTGGATGCCATGATTAACAAAGGCATTGAAACTTTCCCTATTGGGTTTCAAGTGTCGAAGATTGCTTCTTATAAAGGTATCAATTCACTGGTAGCTCATATGAATCTATATGCCTGAGTGATGTTGATAGCGGATGCTATGAAACAACAATTGATTAATTTCTTTCCAACTACACTTGAAGAAGGGGCATTGTCTTGGTATAACTCATTCTCGAAGGATGTACAGTCAAACTAGGAAGCTTTGTCAGCTGCTTTTATCAAACATTACAGTTTCAACACCAAGATCCAGGTTAAGCTGTATGACTTAGAAAGGATAAAACAGAAACAAAATGAATCCTTTGATGAGTACCATCAAAAATGGATGAATAAGATGATCTTGCTGATGAATTGTCTAGATGAAGATGAGTTGATTCAGATTTTGATATATAGCAGCAGAGATATATACAAAAACAATATGAAGTACCATACCTTCAGTGAGCTCAGTGAGATGTTGTGAGCGGGCGACGTTTCTACGGAATGTACGACGAAGCGGGAACTGGGGATTTTCTCTTTGGAGTGTGAGTGTTTATTGTTTTGCAAAATTTGGTTTTAATCTTCTTTAAGAAAGCCTTTCATTTTATTGGAAAAACCCTTTTGTAGAAAACTTAATTGTAATTGTTAATTTTGGAAAATAGGTTTTTAGAAAATCCCAATTTAAACTTAAAGATCTCGAAACCTAAATTTCGAGATTAGATATAGAGTCGCCACCCTGATCAGCTCATCCGGGAAATTCTGGTACAGCTCCCTACCAAGTGTAGACGCGATACCTAATCCAGAGATTCAAGGTTCGGACAACACATCTACTAATCCTCATTTATTTTCAATTATTATTTCATAATATAATATAACATCCACTTAATTCTACTCATTTTATCTTCTTTTATTTTTAATCAATGCTCATACACATGACATAAATATAAATCCAAAAATAAAGTGCAGAAAAGTAAAGTGCAAGAAAAGTAAAGTAGAGGCCAAATTATACAACCCATAAAAAGAAAAAGCTCTCATCCTCACCATTACAATCGCCTAGATACACAAAAATCTAAAAAGTACAATCGCCTAGAATACACGATTTGGTCTATAAAATACATCCAAAAATAAAAATAAAGAAAAATAAAAGCTGCATCCAAATACAGTTAGCAAAAGTAAATAAAACACACCACGGACTTATACAAGACAGAATAAGGGTATTCTAGGAAACGGGGTCATGCATAGGGGGGTAATCGAGAAGCCCGGGTGACTACTCAATTAGACCTGGAAAACATTTTATTGAAACGCCCTGTAGATTTTATGGATGAAAAACCGATTTTGAAAATAATTTGGCTCATTTTACATGCATTTTCCAGCTTTTAGCGGGCCGGATATCCCGGGACCTGGGGGTCCGTTCGTGAGTGGGCCTAAATTGAACATCCATCTATGGTCTTAAAATGTAAACAAGCCAAAAATCCATTTTGAATGGGAAGGAGAGGCAAAATTACAAGTTAGAAGCCCAAAAGGGCAAAACTGTAATTCTATTTCTCGGACTACAGCCGCGTGGCTGTAACACCTACATCTGGGCGGTTGTAATGCTCCAGACTGCATTTTGGTTTTATTTTCTCATTTTTGATAATCGTTGTACAAATTTAGTGGTTTCGGGTAACTGGGATTTCTGGGAACACACGAAATTCAACAAAACAAATCCGAAACGGATCAAAACGAGTTTGGAAATTCCTAACAACCCAAAATCACCAAACTTCAAACTACATCCATCAATTAAAAATCAGAAAACCATGAATCTAAATATGCATGGATGCAATTGGACCGATAATAAACATGAAAAGCACATTTGATTTGAAAACAGAAGCGTTATCGGTCGATTTAGGGCATTCGGAGCTTCTACCTAGGAGATTACAACCGAGCAGCTGTAATTAGAAGATTACAGCCATGCCCTTATAGGTTACAGCCGCGTAGCTGTAGGTTACAGCCTTGCAGCTGTAATCATCAGGTAGGGCGGCTGTAACCGAATCGCTTCCAAAATCGTAAAAACTCAAAAACACCAACAAATAGCACCCAGAATGAATTAAAAAGGATTTTTATGACCTCTCAGAATATACCTTATCTGTGTTCTAGTGTTTTGGACCACCAGGGATGGATTCAGATGCCGGGAAATGCCTTGCAATCATAAACAACCTAAAAAGCATGTGCGATCTCCGAAGCCCGAGCGAAACCCCGAATGAAATCGAATGAATGATTAAAGTCTAGAAACACCCCTAGAAAACTAGTTCTCTAAATATTATGATTGTTTCTACAGATTTTTTAAGGTTTTTTGATTATTTTTGCATTAAAACACTTAATTTCAATCTTTTTCTTTCAAGAACTCTAAGTGTGGTTGTGTTTTCTTTCAATTCTCTCTATTCTATACGTTTTGTGTCTCTGTTGATCCCTAATCTCGTTATTATGGTTTTATATCTCCCATTTAGGTTAAGAAATCTAAATTAAAGGCTGATTGGCATCAAAAAAGGAAATCTGGTGATTACAGCCGCGCGGCTGTAGTGACCAGATTAGCCTATTTTTTATTTTTTTCCCCTTTTCTCTTTGGTTCTTTCAAACGCTCACTCGACCTTCTTCAGGGTTCTGTACCAAGACTTGTCACACACATTCGGGTTATCCGGGATATCTTTGGCACCATTCTGGTTGCTCCAAACCCGTCTCACATTTATCCATGAAAAAGGTAATAATAGCTTTCATCACTGAGGTCGGGAAAAAACCCGTGCTCACAGGCTGCCCCTTGCATGACCAAAGTAGACTTAAATGGGTGCTTGTGCCTGATTTGAGTTTGGTCTCATGATAAGGAGCACGGTGAGGAGGAGAAGAGGACGTACCTGGTGGTTCCACTCGCATTGACTAACTTTGATGTTTGTAGGGACTTGTCTCGGTTGTTTCATGAGACAGCGGTCTTGCCTAGGTTGATTTGATTCTTCAGGGACTTACTTTGATTCTGTTATGAAGCATAGGACTTTGCCCGAATTAATTCGGCATTTTCCAGGGATGTGCTTCAACTCCATTGCGAAGCAGAGGACTTTTCCCAGATTAGATTAGTTTTCCAGGCACGTGCTTCGACTCCATCGTGAAGGAGAGGACTTTGCCTAGATTAGATTGATTTTCCAGGGATGTGCTTCGACTCCATTGCAAAGCAGAGGACTTTGCCCAGATTAGATTAGTTTTCCAGGGACGTGCTTCGACTCCATCGTGAAGCAAAGGACTTTGCCTAGATTAGATTGATTTTCCAGGGACGTGCTTTGACTCCATTACGAAGCAGAAAAATTTGCCCGGATCAGATTGGTTTGCTAGGGACATGCTTCAACTCTATTGCGAAGCAGAGGACTTTGCCCGGATTGGGTTGATGCTCTAGGGATGTGCTTCGACCCCATTGCGAAGCAGAGGACTTTACTCAGATCGGATTGGTTTGCTAGGGACATGCTTCAACTCTATTGCGAAGCAGAGGACTTTGCCTGGATCAGATTCTCCTTGTGAATTGATGTTCATGAAGGTGAAGGGTATTTTGGTAATCTTGTAGCTTGGAAAGTTTATGTCCTTTGGAGGAAGGTCATTAAGGTAATTTCACCTCTAGCGGAGCCTATGTCACTAGGGGAAGGAATATTTCGATGATTTGGTTTCCCGTGAAGCTTGCATTACTAAAGGGAAGATGTTTTAGCCATTTGGTAGTTTGGTTACAAACAGAAGGGAATTTTGGTAATTTCACTTCTAGTGGGGCCTGTGTCACCGAAGGAAAGGATAATAGTGTTTCCCGTGAATCTTGTGTGGCTGGGGAAAGATGCTTTGGTGATTTGAGAAGCTTGATTATCTCCTTTGATGTTTTAAAGTTCTTTCGCGTGCATATTCGTTCCTTGATCGATAATTTTGGAAACAAAAATTTTTGCCCCTTCGATCAAGAATGAATATGGACTGAATATCTTGCCCCTTGATACCATTGAAATCGGCACTCTGTGGTGGAGCAATACCATTGAAGTCGACTCTTTGTGGTGGAGCAATATCATTGAAGTTGGCTCTCTATGGTGGAGCAATACTATTGAAGTCGGCTCTCTGTGGTGGAGTGATACCATTGAAATCAACTCTCTGTGGTGGAGCAATACCATTGAAATCGGCTCTTTGTGGTAGAGCAATACCATTGAAATTGGATCAGGAGTGCGTATTTATTCCTTGATCGATAATTTTGGAAACAAAAATTTTTGCCCCTTCGATCAAGAATAAATACGGCTTGATTGTTTTTCCCTTGGATACTTGGGATTTGAGGATGCCCCAGTGTTAGGTTATTTTTGCTTTCGAATTACTCATGGCTCGAGACAACCTGATGATGATAGCATGTACCTGTACTTGAGTACACATTGATGCATGCATGCATGTGTATGTGTATGTGCATGTTCTGGATGCATATGTGATTGATATGGTGCTTTTTATGATTTTCTTGGTGTAGACGATGATTGGGATTGAGTGCCAAGAGTCCGCTCGCTCGAGGGTGAAGGTTGGCCAGTTGTGTCGACGGGTCACCGAGTTAGAGATCATGAGTCAGACCTTTATAGATCGGGTGGATGATTTGGAGGCCCAGGTGGGTCTGCCCTTGATGGGATATTTCTGATGTGACAACTAAGACTTGGGCTGGAGCTATCCAGCTACTTGGATTGACCCACGTGACTTTTCTACTCTCCCGCTCGGCTGTGCAGGTAGTATGGTCAGCTGCTGAGGGTCCTTCGATCTTTGTGCACCATCGAGTGTAGAGTGTTTACACCACAACGGCCTTGACACGTGCAACATCAGTGGATGCATCCTGGTTGCTTGCCTCATAAGACGTGGATGTGAGGTGTTGACTTTGAGGTGCCCCGGTCTTTAGAGGATTAGGGTTACTTGAGCTTGTTTCTACTGTATGACTTTTATTCTTTTTTTAAAAAAATTTTATGTCCTAACTTTTGCATAGGCCACCTTTTTGGGTTTTCGGCCTATCAGACTGTCTTTACTTTTGCCTGAATTGCCCCTTCGGGTTTTCAACTCAGCAGACTTTATTTTGTGTCTTAATTTTTACATAGATTGCCCTTTTGGGTTTTCAATCTATCGGACTGTCCTAATTTTTGCATAGACCGCCTCTTCAGTTTTCGATCCATTGGAGTCTTTTTTTTTTTCGAAGTGAGATGCATGTAAATAGAAAATGTGTACATCCATATGAATTCAATTTCAAGTAGACTTGGGACATTTAACTGAACAGAAAATGGCATTCATTCATAACTGAACAGAAAATGGCATTCATTCATTCACCATTTATAATGTTTTAGCACAATGCACATCAAAGATGAAATGAAGCTAAGGATAGAATCTGTAATGGTATCCATCTCGACTGGACCCATGCCTGCCACCAACTGGTCTTTGTAGATTTTCCCGCTGATGGTGCTCGCCTCTCTGTCCTAACTTTTGCATAGACCGCCTTTTCAGTTTTCAATCCATCGGACTGTCCTGATGTTTGCATGGATCGCCTTTTAGGTTTGAGACCCATCGAACCCTTTTTTTTAACACATAATAGCGCCTGGGCTTGTCTGGGTTGATGGGGTTGATGACTTGGTCTTTGTCTCCCCTGGGGGAACCGCTTCCATCTTGTAGGGTAAGGAGTATGACGTTTCTTCAGTGCGTACTCTGATGCTAGTTCTGTGCCCTTGTAAAGCAGATGATAATATGTCGACCCAAACTTTGTACGTAACTACCACTTTTGACCGAATTTGTTTGATGGATTTATTGGCTTGCTAGAGCCCAACTGCGGTCTGTGGGCCACAGGCCCACTGCCAAGATAAAGATGGGCCCACGGGATCGTACACATTGAGCGACTGAACACTGACTTAAGGAACCGCATGTATACTTGGAGTATACACTCTGGAGAGAGAAGTATATATTAATTATATTATAAAGATCAATTGGATTGATCATAATAATAAAATTAATATTTGATTGGCTCTTTCATAATTAATTGGATTAATTATGAGATTATTTCCTGGGTGGAAATATTCATATGTATAGGTTTACATATGAATTTATTTTGTGAAGATTTAATTTTAATTTGGTGGATTAAATTAATTAGTAAAACCAATTTTAATTTAAATGTAGATAATATGTTACTTGGTGTAATATATTAAATACATGGGTAAATTAAAGTTGGGCTTGAAATTAATTTAAACCAGACTTATTAAAATAGATTTGGGCCTGAAATAAAAGATGGAAGCCCACACAGATGAAGGGACCAGCATGGGCTGAAATTCCCTTGTGAATTTCGGCCACCTAGCTTTTAATCACCCTAGGATTTTCGGCCAAGCACATAAGAGAATAGACTAGCCGAAATTCTCCAAGCCTCCCTGTCCAAAGTTTTATGTTTTCCGATGCTAACACGGGTGGTGTTTGTTAAGCGCTCGTGTACGTGAACGAGGAGGGACTCTAAGTTGATTCTTGCGGTCTGCATCCATCTCTGAAAGAGATATTCCAGGTAAAAGATTTATCTCTTTCAATTAAATTTTTGTTTTTCCAATTTCCATCTCAATTGCTCCTGGACATAGATTTGAGGAAATCATCGCGTTCTTCCTCTTTAATCAGGTGATTTCTGGTAACAAATCCCAACACAAGAAGCAGAAGCAGTGAGACAACAAGTACACTCGGGATCATGTGGATCTCATATAAATGGAATAGCCTTAGTTAGGAAGATAATAAGACAGGGTTTTTTCTAGATGACAATGCAGAGTGATTGTGTGAAGGAAGTGAGAAAATGTCAAGAATGCCAGATTTTTTTCTGATATAAGTCATCTACCACCACTTGAATTACAAAATTTGGCATCTACTTGGCCATTTTCAGGTTGGGGGATAGATATAATTGGGGAGATTCGACCTGCAGCATCAAATGCGCATAAATTCATAGTAGTGGCAGTTGATTACTTTTCGAACTAGGTAGAAGCAAAATCATTGGCTGGTATAACAACTACGAAGATGTTACAGCTTATTTAGAAAAACATCTTTGCTCGATATATAGTTCCTCATCATGTAGTGACTGACAATAGGGTAGAATTTTAAGGAGCAATAGCTAAACTATTTGCAGAACATGGTATTGAACATCATAGATCTTCTCCATACAGACCACGAGCTAATGGTGCAATGGAAGCAGCTAAAAAGTCAATAAAGAAGATTTTGTCAAAGATGGTAATCATTTATAGAGATTGGGCTGAAAAGTTACCGTATGCTCTTTGGAGTTATAGAACCAGTGTTAGAACACCAACAGGAGAAACACCATATTCTTCGGTGTATGGTATGGAAGTTGTGTTACTAATTGAGGTGGAACTCAAGTCACTCAAAATAGCTTTGGAAGCTCAATTTCCAGAAAACTAAAGGATTCAAGTTAGATATGAGAAGTTAGCAACTGTAGATGATAAGAGGTTGAAAGCACTTGATCATTTATAGATGTATCAGTGCAGAATAGCTAAAGCTTATAATCAGAGGGTGAAGCATCCTAAGAAAGCCGGGGATTTGGCTTTGAAATAGTTAAGATCTACAAATGTTGATGTTCAAGGAAAGTTTAAGCCAAATTGGGAACGTCCATATGTTGTGAAGAAAGTGCTATCAAAAGGTGGTGTCAGAATCATGGATATGGATGGAAATGAGTTTATGGATCCAGTCAACCAAGATCTATTGAAGCTTTATCATGTGTAAAGTGAAAAGAAAAAAAAAAGGGAAAAAGAAAAGAAAAGTCTGCTAGGTTGAAAACCCGAAAACAGCGGCTTAGGCAAAAATTATGACATAAGAGAAAATAATCAGTTGCAAAATCCAAAAGGCATGATTGGTGATGGGTCTGGTTCTGTGTGGAATATATAACATTTTGTGAATCAATTCTTTCAAATTTACTCATGTTGAATTCATCAATGAAGTGTGATGTTTTGTTTTAAATGTGCTTATATGGTTATGTCAAAATGCATAAACAAAGTTATCTTGCTTTAACACTCATTAAAAGAAAGCACTTTGCATTTAGCTAGCTATAAAGCTCACACTGTTTAACAATGGAAATGTATTAAACATATACAATTTGAAATCATTTTTATCCTCCAAAGCTGATTCATCTTTTTTTGATGTTGTTGAAATTTCGATACAGATTTAAGCTTAAATGTTGTAAAACTTTGTAATTTTGATCTGTATAATTGAATCACATATGATCCATCATTCTATTTCATTTTCATAAAAAAATAATAAGAAAAATGATCGTTGGTGAAAATCGAAAATGCGCCTCATGCAAAAATCAGAGCAGCTCGCTAAGCTGAAAACCCATATTGGGCAGTTTAGGCAACAGTTAGAGCATTTTCAAATTCATTCTTCCATAGCAGCAGTTAACAAAGGGGCATATTATAGAGATTTTTCATTATTCCCCAATGGAACCATAATAAAGAATATCATAATTTTCCTAAAGAAATATCACATATCCCCAGTGGAAATACAAAGCTTTCACTAAATAAAGAATGTACTCCCCAGTTGAAGTCAACTAGAAGTGTAATGCAATTTTCCCAGAAAAAAGAAGAATATCAAACTTGGACAATAGCCGAAAGTATATACTTTGATGTTTACACGCATATGAATTTTCATTGATACATACATAACATGTATTGAACATCCATTCGCAGGAAATTCCTCCTCAGCTAGTCTCACCCTTGATCAAAGGGGTAAAAAGTTTTGTTTCAAAATCTATCAATCAAGCAATGAAGACTGATTGCATCAACGATAGAGATTTAGCAATACTCAGCGAAAAGAATTTCATCTCCAGCAAACTACTCAACAAAGGATTTACAAAGTTTCAAATAAAGTGACACACAAGGTAATGGAATATCATTCCTACTAAGCCAGTTTCCCCATAGAGTATCCTTCATCAAATCCCCAATAATTCAAATTGCTTAAGGTCAGTGGAGTCAACAGTTGAAGTACAACATCTACGACATTGAATCCCAAAGCAGGTAAGTTTTCTTTCCTTCTTTCACGATGCTTTTTTCCACGTTTACAAATTCACCTTAGGTATTTCAGACCTAGTATCAGTATTGAATTTGATCATGCGAAGTGTAGCTATAAGCATTAGGTTTTCCCAACCTCAATGATGATGGAATACCGAATCTCATATATTCATATTGTACATTATGATAGTCGATTTGAGAAGTGAATATTTGGATTTGATTGAACTTGAAACTTGAAACCAAGAAGAATTTAAAGAATTAGGACTGACTAAAGACAATAGCCATACGGCCATTGGAAGATCCACACGGATGTTGTGTCAATATCCGCACGGATATTACATGACATCCACACAAATGTTAATGTGTCACCAGCAACGTTGTATGAAATGGACAGTTGTTGAAAATGAGTTTTACACCTAATTTTCACCTAACTTTCCCATTACGGGAAATTTTGAAATGAAGTGAGCTTAGGATGCAAGGAGAGAAGAAAAAGAGAATTAACAACACATAAGTAAGAAAAAAAAAGGGATTAACAAAAAAAGAATAACCAAATTCTAAAAGTTTCAAAGCTTCAAAATCAAACAATCAAAACTGTAAATTCTTCAAATCAATCACCAAAATCATCTTTCAAACCAATCCTTAAACCTTCAGAGACTTATTTGGCCATGGGAATTAGAGAATTGGAGGTGAATTGAAGAATTCAAAGCTTTTGGTTTCAAAAATTCAAGTTTATTCAAATCCAAAATCAAGCTTCAAGAACCGTTTTCTTTCAAATTGAACCCTGGTGAAACACCTAAAAGGTAATTCTGAAAGGCCTTAAACTCATTTATAGCTTTCTGGGTTGAATTGTTGTGTATTTCATCATTTGGATTTTTGCTCTATTTTTTAGTTTTATAGCGAACCAGAGCCGTATAGATGTTTCAATAGCCGCACGACTGTTACTGCCACATCCGCACGGCTATAGTTTTAATTCCAGAATTAATTTTTGTGAATTTTTTCTATTTTTGCATATCATTTTGACCTATATTTATATTCTGTATTTATTTAATTTATGTATTAGTTTTCTGTAAAATAGGGCAATGATAGAAACACAAGTTTCTTGAAATCCGGCCCATTTTTGTATGTGTATATAATAAACCAGAAAAAATAAATTTCAAATGAATTCTAATCCCATCAAAATTTTATTTAAAAATGTTTTCTAGGTCAAATCGGGTAATTTATCAAATTTCCCAATTTTCCCCATTTCACGTCCTGACCTATCTTAAATCCCAATTCTGAGTCTGTATGAGTCCTATGTGTATATATATTTATTTGTACTAACTTTGTTTTGCAGGTAGAAGTATGTTAAAATAGATGTATATTTAGCTTTCTATTTTTAGATATTTGTATATAGGCATAATTTGTACCCCGAATCCTTTTAAACAATTGTACCCCCTAAGATTGTCATTTGACCGTCTATATATTTTAAATTTCCTAAATTTATTTACTGCTTTCAAAATTTATTTATTGTTTTTTGCATTTTATTTATATCTCGCGTTTGAACATCAGTTAAATAAAAAAAGAAGATAAAATCAACTGTAGAAAATATAAAAGGCATTGATATAAAATTTTAAATACATTTTGAATTAAGGAGAAATAGGTGAGTTGTCCGAACCCGAATTTTTGAATAAACGTAAACGATTCCTAGCTCGTTTCAGCTATACCGTAATTTTTCCAGTTGAGCTGAGCTGGGTTGCAACTCCTGTCACTTTAGTGAGAGCATTCGAGTTTGTCTTTTTTCTCACTATCAGAAAACCCGTTTTCATAAAAATCTTTGGGAATTTTACAAAAATACTTACCTTTTGACACCATATAACATTTTTACTTAAAAATGAAAAGTTTGTAGAAATACATTAAAAACTTTCCAAATTTTCAAAAATACCTAAAACAAAGCATTCATTTTTACGTGATTCTTATCCAATAAACAACAAAACAAAAAATCATAATCTCCAAAATATCTTCTCTAGTTTGTCCACTTTTATCTCTCCTCTTTTATAATTTTAATCTACTTTCGTATTTATCTTACAATCCATTTATTTTTTCATCATGTGACTATATAAAGTTTTTTTTGCTTGTTTTTTCTCTTCGAAACGAGATCCATATATATATATATTTTTCAATTTTTTTTCACCTTCAGTTTTTGTATAAATAGTATATAAACAATGTATAAACAGTGTATATAGAATGTATGAAAATAGTATATAGTAGAAAAAAATGTATAAACAACGTATGTAACAATGAAAACATATATAATAATAATAAGAAACTGTTGTAAGGTATAACTAAGGTATAATCACTATAATAGTGTATCTTAGGGTATAATTAAGGTATAACTAAGGTATAATCACTATAATGGTTTATCTTAAGGTATAACTAGGGTATAATCAATGTAATAGTTTATCTTAAGGTATAACTAGGGTATAATCAATGTAATAGTATATCTTAAGGTATAACTAAGGTATAATCATGTTAACAGTGTATCTTAGGGTATAATTAAGGTATAACTAAGGTATAATTACTGTAATTATACATTAATTACAGAAATTATATATTGTGATACATTAATTATACCTTATTTATATATTGTTTAAGCATTATAGTGTATAAGTAGTGTATAACAGTGTATTTATAACTTTTATAAATATTATACGTTAGTTATACCTTGTGATACAATAATCATACTTTATTTATACATTGTTTATACCTTTGTGAAACTGTTAGACCTTGTTTATACATTGTTTGTACATTATTTTATACATTGTTTAAGCATTATAATGTATAACCAATGTATGAAAGTGTATAACAAATGTATAAGAAGCTATAATAGTGTATAACAATGTATAAGAAGTGTATAAATAGTGTGTAACGATGTATACTAGTGTATAAGAAGTATATAAATAGTGTATAACAATGTATAAGAAGTGTATAATAGTGTATAAAAATGTATAAGAAGTATATAACAATGTATAAGCAGTGTAGAAACAGTGCATAACAATGTATAAGAAGTGTATAAATAGTGTATAACAATGTATAAGCAGTGTATAAGAAGTATATAAATAGTGTATAACAATGTATAAGCAGTATATAAAGAGTGTATAATAAATGTATAACAATGTATAAGCAATGTATAAAGAGTGTATAACAATGTATAATAAGTGTATAAACATATAACATTGTATAAGAAGTGTATAACAATGCATAACAATACATAAGTAGTGTATAAACAATGTATAACAGTGTATAAGAAGTGTATAAACAATGTATAACAGTGTATAAGAAGTGTATAAACAGTGTATAATAGTGTATAAGAAATGTATAAATAATGTATAACAATGTATTTATAACTTTTATAAATATTACACGTTAGTTATACCTTGTAATGCAATAATCATACTTTAGTTATATATTGTTTATACCTTTGTGAAACTTTTAGACCTTGTTTATACATTGTTTATACTTTATTTTATATCAATGTATAACAGTGTATAACAATGTATAAGAAGTGTATAAACAGTGTATAACAATGTATAACAGTGTATAAGAAGTGTATAAACAATGTATAACAATGAATAAGAAGTGTATAACAATATATAAGAAGTGTATAAACGATGTATAACAATGCATGAGCATTGTATAAGAAATGTATAAACAGTATATAACAACATATAAGAAGTGTATAACAATGTATAAGCAGTGTATAAAAAGTACATAAACAGTGTATAACAATGTATAAGCGGTATATAAAGAGTTTATAACAGTGTATAATAAGTGTATAACAATGCATAAGCAATATATAAAGAGTGTATAACAATATATAATAAGTGTATAAACATATAACATTGTATAAGAAGTGTACAATAATGTATAACAGTGTATAAGTAGTGTATAAACAATGTATCAACAGTGTATAACAATATATAAGAAGTGTATAACAGTATATAAGAATGTATAAGAAGTGTATAAACAGTGTATTACAATGTATAAACGGTATATAACAATGTATAATAAGTGTATAAGCAGTGTTCATGTTTATAAGTGTATAAACAATTGTATAATTAAATTTAAAAAATAATAAAAAAAATGGCTCTGCAAGCTGTTCATATTTCAGAGGTGTCAATTCCTGATCAAATTCAACAAAATGCAGTCCCATAGTGCAGTTCCAAAAAGATGCAATCCCAATAATAAAATGTAGTCCAAAAAGTACAGTCCTAAAATGCAGTCCTAAAGTGCATATGCAGTCCCAAAATTGCAGTCCTAAAATACAGTCCTAAAAGTGCAGATGCAGTCCCAAATTTACAGTCCTAAAATGCATTCCCAAAGTGCAGTCTCAATAATAAAATGAAGTCCGAAAGTGCAGTCTCAATAATAAAATGCAATCCTAAAATACCATCTCAAAAGATGCAGTCTCAATAGTAAAATGCAGTCCCAAAATGCAGTCTCAAAGTGCAGTTTCAAAATGCACCAAAAAGATGTAGTCACAAAGTGCTGTCATAAAATGAAGTCCCAAAGTGCAGTTCAAAAAGATACAGTCCCAATAATAAAATGCAGTGTATAAGAAATGTATAACAATGTATAAGCAGTGTATAACAGTATATAATAATTGTATAACAGTGTATAATAGTGTATAACAATGTATTTATAAATTTTATAAATATTATAACTTAGTTATATCTTGTGATGTAAAGCAACAATCCAATCACTACAGTTAAATTTTCATCATTTCAACTTGAAAATTATGCTTTACAGTATTTAGAATAAGCATAAATCTTGACTGCATTTTCTGGTAGAAACCGATGAAACCTAATCACACCAGCTCCTACATACAAATCAGCCACAAATTCTCCATAAGGAATAAACTTTTGTAACTTTCGCAGTAAGGTATCAAAGACCTGAAAACAACAGTATTAATTAGTATTCATTAAGCTTGAAATATTATTCATTTATTGTATATAAAAAGAAGAAAAATTACATTAAAAAATCAATTCAAGGTTATTTTGCATCTTCTGTTCTTCATAATAAATTATACCTTAGTTATATTTGCTAATACACTAATTATACCTCAGTTATACTTTATGATACACTAATTATATCTTAGTTATACCTTTTAGTACATTGATTATACTTTATTTATACATTGTTTACGCATTATAGTGTGGCTGATACAGGTGAATTACTCTCAATTAATATTTTCTTAAAATTAGATTGCTTTCAATTATATTACAAAAGCAATTTAAATTTCAAATTTAAAAACTCACAAATCAAACCTAGAAAAAAAAATAAGATTAACAATTTAAATTTCAAAAACTCAAACTCATAACTCATCCAAAATTCAAATTCACAAAGACATAAAACTTACCGAGAGGAAGCAGATCAGGGCTAGAGGAGAAGTAAGAAAAGGTGGAAATGACATTAGCATGAAGATTTCAACCTAGCTACAATAGAGAGCAACACGAAAGGAGGAAAGAGTTCCCGGCGATGATGGAAAAAATAGGTAGAGTTAGCAGTGGAAGCAAGAAGAAAGAGCGCCGATGATAAGACAACAACCGTGGATAAACCACGATCAATGATGAAGAACGTGAAGAAGAGAATATGAAAAACCAGAAAAAAATAAAAAAAACATAAAAAAGAAAAAACTCAAGTGACAACGTAAAGAAGAATTGGATTTAAAAAAAAAAAAAAAAGGTAAAAGAATAAATAATAAAAGGTATGCTACCAAAATAAACCCTGAAACAAGGGTAGTTATAACAATTTCCCAACCGGGTCGCAAGGCCCGTCGCTTTATGATCGTCCACTCACAACTAGATACTTGTGAAACCCGTACCCTTGTCATCCCTAGTACCATTAATACATAACATGTGTTTTAATTTTTATTTCTAAAATATCTCTTTGTTTTCGAAGGAGTTTTTCTTCTCCATTCAACAAATTGTTTTCTATTTCTTTTGTCTACTTTCTTTATCATGGCTGTGTTTATTTATATTTTGGGCGGTTTGTTCAAATTTTCTTCGTTTTTTCTCTGTTTGTCGTTTATTTTTCTTTCTTTCTTTTTTTATTTATTTATTTATTTATTTTATTTGTTTTTCAAGGTTTTTCTGCTTATACTGCCTATTTTTGCGGGTACTATGTAATTTGAGTTTTTTTTTTTTTTTTTTTTTTTTTTTTTTTTTCCTGGAATATCATCTGTTTCACTTAAGTATTACCAAGGTATTACTAGGTATCACCAAGATAACCACTATTTTCGTCAAGATTTGCCAAAATATTAAGATACATTTAAAAACAACAAATTTGTAAAGAATATGATATTTTTACTGTGTTACCAATTTGCGACTTAATTAGTAATAAATTATATATTACTTCTCGCTCGTGAATGTAGGTATACTTAGTAGAATCACGTAAATATTGGGTTTTGAGTTAGGTTGTGAGTCTCCTTTTCATATATTAAACTTTTTAATCAATACCCAATTTGTTGCAATTCCGAACATAAAACATAAAGTTGAGAACTAAAGTAAATTATTTTTCAATCTTTCATTCAGAAAATATTTATAATTATATAATAATTTATACTTCGGTCAGTTGTTTCTTCTTTTGTTTAGCCTTTGTCGGCCTGGACAAGAACAAGATTCTGCATGCGGCAAATCTTTATCTACTTTATGCAAAGCCGTAAGTCCAATTTACCCCATAAATTATTTCTCGAAAGCCAATTTAATCCCTTAGATCTCAAAATTATCAATTAGTCCCCTAGTTCTCAAAATTATCAATTTAGTCTCTCGTCTGTTCAAATTTGACCAAAACACTCTCAGTAATAGATTACATCGATGCATTAATATGATAAGCATAACGGTGATTAACAGAATTAATAACTATAATGCAATAAGAAAATTTTTCTGCCAAATCAAATAGAAAAAATCACGCCTTGAATAGTTATGAACCCTTATAATCTCATATCCTCAAATTTCATAAAATTTGGATATAATTGTCTTATTTAATCACTAAAAATCATTTACAAATCACAAATTGGACATCACTATTGCTATTTTTTTCTCTTGCACAAAACAGAGGTGTGGTGGAGTATGAATATGAATGGAAAATCAATTTTTAATTTTGTGAAATTAAAACTTTGCTTTGGATATTTTAGAACTGTACTAATCCAGGTCGAAAGTTTGATGGCTTATGGATAAAGCTTATGCGTCTATAACACGCGTAACTTGTCATCTATAGATGACATTCTTTGCAAAAAAATGTTTTTCTCAAAATTGAATAAATGAAAGACTAAATCAATGATTTTGAAACTTGGAAGACTAAATTAACTCTTAAAAGGAAAAATTTAGGGGTGAACCACAAGTAATGGGATGAGACATGTAGTTGAATTCATAATGGAAAACGAATGGAAAGGAATGGACAGTATCAATACTCACAAACACTCTACCTGTTGCCTTCCCTAGATGGTATAGTGAAAAGGAAATCCTAAAAAGAGGCCATTTTTTATAATTTCCCCCACTATTTAAGACTTAGGGGAAGGGCGTAAGCTTTCAAGGTAAGACGCAGCCCGCAGCCCATTGCTCTATGCCGCTCACTTCAGTTCATTGGGTCATATGGGCTACTAGAGCCAGTTATGTAACAGTTCCATTAAAATTGGATGAGAATTTGAAGTCAAGAGCTAAGAGCTTTAGGGAATTAAATTGGTAAATTGCCCTCCTAATTGTTTCGAGTTCAGCTCATTTTATATCAAGCTAAAGCTATGCTTCATACATATTTCTAAAATTTTCCTTCAACTAGCACGCTTTTTTTTTTATTAAAAGTGTATATTATTCTACTAAGCGAAAAACATACAGCAAGAACAAAGATAAAATATCTTCATCTAAAAAATTCCATAAACAGAAAAATAGGCCACAAAAAGCAAAAATAAATCCAAAAATGATAAAAACGCAAACCATAAACTAAAACTTAGAAAAAATCCAACCATAATTGAACCATCAGCTATTGCAGGATATTGCTACAATCCTTTCTAGTCAATAGATTTGAGCAGATATTTTTAAAACAACTCACGAACTATGACCAAAAGTTGTTTAAAAAAAAATGCTTCCGCTTTCATTGTGCTAGACTCGAAAAGATGTGAAGTAGTTAAACACAAATGTAAATCCAATAGTCATAAATCAATTGATAGAAAATAAAAATAATAACACACAAAATAAAGATGAGGAAAAAATATGGAATTCCTTCTTCTCCTTCCTCAAAAGTAAAAACTTTGTTAGGTTTTTCTTTTTTCAGAGAGGACCGTGGCTAGAGTTTATTAATAAAATATAAAATAAAAAATAAAAACCATGTCCAAACACCAACCCAAATAAATATTAATTTCTTCAAATTTCTTAAGAATGTATACTACAATAAATGCTTTATCGCAGTGAAGCTTTAATAAAGTTTTCGCACAAAATGATTCCGTCTATCAGTTCACCCTCACAATCACAAACCAAATTTGCCTAAATTAAATATGCAAATCTTACAAGATCTATTATTACCAAAATTGCACACCCATAGTTCTTTATGCAATACATTACAAGTTATAACCATAAAATCAAATATAAGAAATTTCATATGAACTTGAAAATAAAAATGTTGCTCAGACTGGAAAATCAAAGACTAAAATATTGTTCAAATTCAAAATTTAGGGACTCGGACATAATATTCTTATGAAAGGACTAAAATGTAGGGAAACTCAAAAGCTTAGCATCATTAAATGGCAAGAATCAATCAGTGAATAAAAGTGAAAGCTTGAATTTACCAAAAAATATGCAGAACAGAAATGGATCGATACGACGGATATGCATTGAACTTTCATTAAGCCATTAATATGCACATGACTTGTACGAATAAGTCAGATGTAGAGTGCAGCCAAACAAAAACATTACAATAACTCACAACGAGATGAGGGCTCGAAGATCATCTACACTAACCTTGCGTGCTTTTGCACCGCGCTGTCCAAAAGCTTCCTTTGCCAGTTTTTTCTTCCTTTCTTGCATCTCTAATACCCTTTCCTCAATGCTATTTCGAGCAATCAACCTCACGATCGTTACATCCTCCTTCTGTCCAATTCGATGCACCCGATCCATAGCTTGTTCCTCAACTGCCGGGTTCCACCATGGCTCCATCAAATAGACAGTAGATGCAACTGTAAGGTTTATACCAGCACCTGAAGCCTTAAGGCTTGCAAGCAAAAGAGTTGGCCCCTCGGGTGCAGGCACTCCGAATTCCTTTATCACTTGAGCCTTTTTTTTCGCATTCATTGATCCATCCAACCGCAATATCTTAAAACCAGCTGCTTTTAGAGGGTCCTCAAGTAATATCAACATCTTCTGAAATTGTGAAAATATCACCGACTTTGCATTTGGATTTCTAACTCTTGCTTCTGTGAGAAGTTTTAATAGAAGAGTGACTTTGGAGGATATAGTTCTTGAAGAAAATGTTTCCTTGTTATCAGTGTCAGAAGATACGGGAGGGGCGGAGAACAAGTCAGACACTGATAGAGCACCGCGACAAAGTGGGCAGCAGGATTTCACACGCTGCAGGGTCTTCAAGATGCATGGTCTGCAAAATATGTGAGCACAACGTGTAATTACGATATCAGTTGGGGGAGACATGCAGATCGGACAGTCAAAATCTTCGCCATCTTGTAGCACAGCAACCACTTTTTCAAGCAACTCAGGGTTATTAGATAGATCTGTTTGGAAGGAATGTGTAAGCCGTTAGTAAAAATTGAACCACAAATATACCAAGTCGAAACTATTGCATCAAAAGCTTTAGCAATTCAGAAAACATAATCACAACAAAAATTCTTTATGGACACCTCTCAAAACAAATAAAACAACCAAAACACAACAGACAAATGAAGATTAATCAGCCAATAAGCATCCATAGGTGTATTTCAGAATGATGCAGTATAACCAGATCACTTAGGAAAATATAGATGACTTTGTGCACTGCACTTGTGCGTACAACTTCCAAAACAACTTCTACAGACATGTTGGTCAGCTACGGAAATTTTACTCAAAAAATAAAAAATTTTGAATTTCTTGTATACTGATCAAGAAAATAGAATTACTGTAGGAATCCCATTCCATTTCTATTTGAAAAAACCAAAAATAACACCACATCAAATTGAATAACCAGCCTAATTAAGACCAGGCAAATACTCATTTAAATTAGTTATCAATGAAAACTACACAATGAACAAAATTGAACTTGTAAAATGATATTGAGCACTTTGCAAGAAGATTTAAGAAAATAAATTTAAATAACTATAGAACAGTAAATTATTCCAGTACCTTCAATGCTGTTTGAAGGGAGTAGATTTCTCAGATCTGAAGGACACAAGGCTATATCATTACATATTTGTCGAAGTCTTAAAATTATGCAGAGCACAGTGGAATAGTTGCGTGTTAAACTTCCAGAACTAATAAAGCCTTGAATGACACCCTTAGCTTCCCCTTCCATTTGGTCATACAATTCACGCTCTTCTCCAGAAAGTTCAATAAAATATGTTTCTACAGTTTTCAAAGGCAACCCAATTAAGCCCTTGTCTTTCGTTCTCCGCAAGGAAATGGTTGCCATTAATACCTGAAATCAATCATATCATGTTATACAAATTATGCCTTATAGCTAAGTAAAAAGAAACAAAACAAATCAATTCATAAAAACAAAGGAAACCTGCTTACAAAAATTAAGTGGCTGTATTAAAACAATCCGTGGCATCCAGAAAACATAGAGTATTGTATTCACAAGTACAGAGGTTTCGAGGCTTTAATTGCCAAATGAAACATCAGCAGACCTCAACCCGAAAAGAAAAAAAGGGGTATTGATGCTGTCTTAGATGTATGAAGAAGGCAAATGTAAAAAGATGTTCTTTCCTAATCAAGCGCATGGAGTAAATTAAACGAAAGGTTGGATTGGAGCCACCTATGTTGCACGGAAATGAAAATAGCTACGGAAACTGACACCAAGAAACGATATTTGTAAAAAATATAGGAAACAGAAACGTGGGACAAATGTGTACATATAAAAAATATAAGGATATATTTATAAATTTAAAAACTATAATCATGCATTTTTTAGTGTTTTTATATGTATACCATAAAGAAAAAATAAATACAAATCATAAAAAATAAGAAAAAACGAATTTTTTATTTTTCACCTCACAAAAAATGAGTTTTCAAACTTTTAAAATTATGGAAACCTGACCCGAAACATTTTGTACAAGTTTCTGGGAGTTTCCGGTTTCCGAAATTTCAGAAACGTGGAAATGCTTCAAAATCAAAGTTTCCGTTCAACAAAGGAGCCACCAGAAGATCATTCCAGTTTGAAGGTAAATCCAACTTCTAGGCCCACATTTCTCTTAAATAGGGAATTTTATATTATATGGACAGATTGGTTATTCCTACAAATTTACCTTGGATTCCCATTCTCTTAGAAGAATTTCATTGCATTAAAATAACCTTATGCAGCTCGGACATAAGCAGTAAGTGATGCGGCTTTGTAGAATTCCAAAATCAATTTGCAGGATACTAACTCAAGATGACTTCAGCATAGCATCCTAAATCTAATTGGCAGACCTAAGTTATCAATAGGTATCTTGAATTGTACTGGCTATGTTTTACTGCTGATCAACCTAAGGGTTGGTCCTACTGGCTTCCTTGGGTGAGTTTGGAGTATTTTAACCTATCACTCATCTACTGCTACAACCTTAATTGAGATTGTTTATGGTACGAAGCCTCATTGGTTTTTTAATATATACTAGAGGAAATCAGAACAAAAGTTGTAGGCTTCTAGCTGAAATTGCAAGACAAAAATGAAGCTATCAAACAACTCAAGGTTCATTTGTCGAAATCAGAGTTTTAGATAAAAGAAGTGGCTGATAAACGTACATGATGTATCATTTGAGGTGAATGGGGTATTTTCTTCAACCTCATCGACAACAGTTTGTCTCCAAGAGTTCATCCCAAGTTGGCAGCAAGGTTGTATGACTCCCTTCAAATAATTAGTAACATAGGACCAATGGATATAAGCTTCAATTATATGAAAATTCTACAATTCATCTAGGGGTTCATGCATCTCTCTCTTAAAGAAGGCTACTTGGAACAAAGTACTAGAACTAACTGGATGATTCCTCTTTGAGGTTTCAAATAAATATTTTTTGGTTCTCACAAAGTGCTAAAGCAGGGAGAAGAGATTACCCAATAGATCCAATGTCAAATAAAAGGAATTAAGAAAAAGTAACATAGGAGGATGAATTATTACAGACAGTCGATTTCCTACTATTAATCTTGACAACAAGACTATTCAAGAGGGATAGTGATAAAGATTGTGAGTGTAAGGGAAAACTGCAAAATATTGAATCAACTCTCACATGGACCTGAAATATGGAGCG
The DNA here is from genome assembly GCA_039660915.1 of Euphorbia tirucalli. Lineage (NCBI taxonomy): Eukaryota > Viridiplantae > Streptophyta > Magnoliopsida > Malpighiales > Euphorbiaceae > Euphorbia > Euphorbia tirucalli. The sequence goes on along the minus strand of CM077637.1, from coordinate 48,755,711 downwards.
TTTATTTTAAAAGGCAGCATGAGAAGCATGCATCTAAGGCACAGGAGGACTTACTTATGGTAGTGATTTGAACATAAGGCATGCGGGGAATGACAACAGGTTTAGCGTAGTTTATGGCAACTGGCATTTTGGGTAGTATTAGCCAGAAACTTGGGAGAATGTGAACAAAGAACTTCTGTTTGTTTCATTTTCACTAATTTCTTCTTCCTGTTGCTCTATCTTTTGAGAGGTGCAACTACCTAATACTTCTCACTGAAAAACAAATTATTAATGCTACAAATGAGAACAATGGTTCAGGCGAAGACAAAAAGAAAGGAAAAGAAAAACGAGTAAAAGGAGATACTGCTGAAATGATGACGTAAAGAAATTTCATAGCCTTGTAGAAAGAATTACTAGCTACTTCCGATGAATCAAACTCAAATGTTATAGGTTATTTGTTGAATAGGCATCCAAGCAACACAATAATTCTAATTTATGTAAAGAACATAAAAAATGCAAATAAAATCAGCAGTACATAATACCTGTAATCGTGCGAGCCCCTTCTTATCTCCCTGAGAAAGCGGACGTTGAACTAGGCTTTGCCAATAATTTTTAATTGAAAAAGGTTCAAACCGCAAGAAAGCCATTAATGAAAACAAATCAAGAGATCCATTCTGTATGGGAGTTCCTGTAACAATCCATCTACGCTTAGCCTTCAAATTAGTAACTGCTCGACTTTGTTGTCCATTTGCATTCTTGATGATATGTGCCTCATCCAAAATGACTCTCCACCACTCAATCATCTTGATAGGAGAGTCTTCCCAAGAGTCTTCACTGGCCAAAATAGTATAAGTTGTTAATACTATATCTTGCTTCCTAAGCTCTTCAGCATCCTTAGTCCTTTCACCATAATACAAGTAAATCTTAAATGATCCACGTTTCGTGTGTTCTTCTAGTTGTGATATCCATGTCGAAAAGACAACAGGAGGGCACACAATTAATGTCATCTTCGTAGCCAAAAGATCAAAAGACCTATCAGTTTTGTCACGCAATGAAGTATCTATGGTTTTCTGCTTTTTTCTACCAGCAGTTCCCTTTGCACTCCTCGCTCTCTTACCTTTCTTACTACCACAAGTAGAAACACCTTCCACTTGACATGTAGTCTGTCCCACAACTCTATCATTAATGTTACTACTATCAACTTTATCAAAAGCAATCAAAGATAGCAAAGTTAGAGTCTTTCCCAAACCCATATCATCTGCGAAAATTCCACCACGCAATGGCTCAGGTCTCTGATTCACATGATAATTTGTCAGAACATTTATATATACCCCATCTTTCTCCTCCCAAAAGGGAGGCAACTCAGCAGAATTTTCTCTATGCATCAACCACCACAAACCCTCCTTTTGATGTAAAAACAATTCGGACACAATCAGCTCCTTGGGAGGCTCTAGAGTCCCTAATTCTCCTTTCTTACTCACATTCTCATCCACTAGCTTAAAGATTTCATCTAAATTCTTTAATCCACTCTTCTTATTCTTTTCTTTGACTACCACAGCCTCAGAAAGTCCAAAACTAGCATTAGTTTCCGATATCAAAAGCAACCCACCCCGCAAAAGGGCAGATTTAACATAATCAAATTCATGAAACCTAGCGAAAATATGAATTTGACAGGGAATCTTAAACTTGTTACCTGCACTACGCGAATTGACCACAATTCCTTCCACAGTGACCTTGTGAGAGTCAATTAAAGGAGATAAAACAGCAGCAACTGGCCTTTCAATGTGACCAACCTGAAGGGATCGTGTATTAAGGACTTTAATGGCATTCTGATCATAAGGATTAAGGGGATCACGGACCAAACCCACCAATTCGCGGCCGGTGATTGTGCCAGAATAGTGGCGAATACCAACTATGTTGGCGATAACGAAACCGACCAGGTAAGTGTCTGAGGAGGACTGAGACTGAGAAGAAGAATCTTGCCAATCGTCGAGAGACATGAAGAGGACAACTGGGTCTTGCACTTCATCTGAATCCATTGAAAATAGTAACTGTGATGACTCAGTTGGCCATGGGTTTATGAAGACGAAGAGAAAGAGAGGTTTCGCAGGTCTGAGAATTAGCGTCAAATTATTGATTTTGAAATAGAATCGAAAGGGCGGGTTGGGGTAAGAGAGACAGAGACAGACTACGTGTCAACTTCCTTTACTGGAGTTACCAATTTATACGACTTCTACTTTTCGAATTTTGAAATTGAGGTGATTTTATCGTAGGTTTTTTTTTTTTTTAACTTTCGGGGTTAAAAAAATTATAAATATTATAATATTGATAATATTAATTCGTCCAATAAAACGCCTTTATCTTTTAAATTTTCATCTAAATTTTATATGCTGTTTGATTAAACTACAATAGATTTTAGTAACAAAACTCAAAAAATTTCAAGAAACACATGTATTATTTTAATTAATAATACAAAAAAAATAGAAATTTTTATAGAAAATATTCAAATTTTTGTGACATATTCTTAAATAATACAGGCAAACTATGAGATATTAAATAGTGAGCAATTAAGTTTTACATAGGGACCGGGTTCATGTTGTAAACTTTAGGTGCAAAATTCAATATTTTATACTATTTAGCATCTCCATAATATATATGTTATTTAATAACTTTCCATCAAGATTTGAACATATGAGCATTTTCTAGCCATTTTTCTATTTTTTTATATATATTTTATTTGTTTCATTATTAAAAATTTTCAATCTTTTACATTAAGATCCATTGTATTTTATTCAATCAACGCGCATAATTTCATATGAAAATTCGAATGACAAGAGGATTCTTAGGAAGTGTATTAGATGATAGACTACTTTTGTTAACATTGCAAAACCACATGTCTCAATTTAAAACGTTTTAAGATATATTAAAATATATAATTTAGTGATATCAATTATTGTATCATGTAAAATATAGTCCTCTACTTCTTCTTTGTCTATCGTGTTGGTGTGCCCTAGTTCTTAGGGCATTCAATTCTTGTATTTTGGATTATACATTCAAACATTTTGTATAAATACATCATTTGTGTCACATTAATACAGTCATTTAATCTATTCCATTTATATCTTGTGCTATAACATAAATAGAGTATCCATTGATTGATAATCATAAAACATATCACAAGTCTATTCTAATAGTGGGAACGAATAGAATCACACAGACTTGTATATTCGATGATTGTATGGTAGTTCTTAACTAACCATAGTACTGGTAAAGTCAATCGTGAATATAGGTACATGTCGTTGACCTGAGACTGGATCGATCCACACAAGAAAGCCACATGGTTGTCACATCATAGGTCTTTCTTGAGTAGGTCTCTTTTGTCCTCAGACCAGATTTCATTATAGTATCAATATAGAATCCGGTTCACTTTTACATACGCCTAACAAGTCTATAAAAGGATGCTAAATATGGGTATGATTGGGTAGACAGGTGAACATATTAATATTGATGATGAAGTGATGGAATTGCCACTCGAGTAACATTGAGATGATGTCACTGGTCACTTGATGAGTAGGATTGATAAGTGTTTGGCCATACCCAAATAAATTGGTTGCTTATTTGATTAATCAGTCAACTCAAGATCAAGAAATATAATAAACGACAGAAGAGGATGACGGACACCATGCCTCTTGTTTATTTATATCGATATCGTTAGGCAAAGGACACTATGAGATTACTATCGGGGTGAATGTCTTCTAAAGACTGCTGCATCTCTGTCTTAATTGGGGGCTGTAATGGTTTGCTAGAACCCACTTACAGTCTGTGGGCCTTGGGCCCACTGCCAACATAAAGACAGACCCATAGGATCATGCACATAGATCAACTGAGCTGGAACTTATAGATATTGTACATGTAATGTACATTGGAAGGAATGCGTTAATTAATTAGTTGACATTCAGTGTCAAGGTAATTAATTAACATTGGGTTGAATTTAATTTAGTTAATAAGTTTACATAATGTACATAAAGTAAACAATTAATTAAATAATTATCCAACGTAGGAAAATTAAATACATGTATTATATTTACTTAAGTGTGATTTAATTTTATTTAGGGGTAATTAAATTTAGCCAAATGGAATTAAATTACATAGTATATACTTTTTAATTAAAGTTTATTTATGTAATTATAATCCTAGTGGGGTTGGGTTTAATTAACCTAATTAAAACCCAATTAGACAAGGTGTCTATATAAGGGCACACTTAAGGAAGAAAAACCTAATTCAACTCTAATTAATTGCTGGAAATTTCAGCCACCAATAGCAGCCCCAAATAGCCGAAAATCCCAGCATTAATCCTCCATTCCTTCGCGTCTTCGGCTAGCACCGGTTCCCGCTCAATAGTTGGTCGTGCACCGGACTTTGGACATCGCAGTTTCAAGAAACGATTCTGTAGCAGTCTCTAGAGGAGACGAATCCGGTGAGTTAATCTCTCTTGATTCTTATTTGATTTTATTCTAATCAATGGTAATTGGACACGATAGGTGGATTCTAGGAAATTTTAAACGGTGTATTTTCCACTGCGCCACGTTATTTTTCTAATGACGAATCCTAACAGTGGTATCAGAGCCTAGGTTTTGTCCATTAGATTGATTGGAATTGGTTCTTGAAAGCGTTCTTGAAGAAAGAATGGGTTTCAAGTTTGTGGTTTTAGGGTTTTACTTAATTGGTTTTGTTTTGGATAAACCCTAGAATTATTGGATTGGGGTTTTTGATTACTTTTCCCCAAATTGTTTTCCATCTAAAATTGTTTTGTATATTAATTATATATATATATATATATATATATATATATATATTTTTTTTTTTTTTTTTTTGCTGGAAACATTTTTTTGTTTAGGATTGAAAAAAAAAATATTGTTTGGGCAAAAGATGGAATCGCAGAATTGCGATTCCATCTGCTGCCTTGGCAACAGCTGCGGCAGCAGCTGCAGCCTGCTGCTGCCACGCAGCAGTGCCGCGCGCGGGTTTTGGGTCTGGTTTTGGATTTTGCGGGTATTTTTTTTATCCCGGACCCTAATGCAAATTAAATTAAATTTTTTTTAATTAATTTGTATTCAAATTATTTATTTTGTTGGCATGCATATTTAATTTAATTGTTTGCATATTAAATTGAATATGGACTTTGTGAAATTGACCCAATAAACCGTGACACAGGTTAAAATTGGGAGAGCTAAATTTTAAATTTGTGACAACCCAAATTCAAGTGGGAGTAAAATTGTTAATTTTGCATTTATGGATGTTATTCATTGGGCCTTAGTCACATTTGTTAAAATTGGCGATTTCACCCTAAGTAACTCGGCTTAACATTTATATTTATAATTTGGAATGCCATGATCATGCATCATATTGGTATGTATGTGGACGACAGGTACTTTGTTTGAAATGTTATGTTGAGTTCTATGGGCCCTAAATTATTATCGGTTGTAATTTAATTTTGGGAAATATGGCCTGCGTGCCATTTTTTTTATTTTGATGTAATTTTAGAATAGATTTTATTTTACAAAATTATTGTAATTGCATCAAGTATGGAGGAAGGCCCAAATGGAGCAAGCCCATGGTGGGAGCCCAAGAAGGATTGCAGTCCGGCCCATGAAGAATTAGATAGGATATCTAGTTTTTCATTAGGTTGTAATTAAAGGCTCATAGGATCTCATTCATTTTAAATTAAGTATGCTATTGCATTTGTCATATAATATGGATGTATGGATCACCAAATTATTACCCGCGTTTATGCATGCTAAGCCGTATCACTTAATTATAATCCGGAAATTAAAATATTGAGTCGCTTAAAAGTGCTTCCCACATTCACACCTCTTCCTCCCATTGATGCTGCAATGTGCGCCATGCCCTAGCTGGGTACATTGTAGTATTCAATGGGCCGTCGAGGGTTAAGATACTTGGTATGGTTAACATGTGAATGGTGGTTTGAGTCAACATGGGTAGCATTAGCTCAGAGCGGGCCCTAAGCACAGATGGGTAAAGTGTCAATAAGCCCATCAAACCAAGAGTCCTTCGTGGAAGGATTGGATAGGTTGTCCTACCAAACGACTCAATGGTTGGTTAGCGAGCCCTAGTTCGGCCAGTCATTGATAAGTTGTGGATCTTGGTCAAGTCAGCCAATTAACAACACCAACAAACAAATTAAAATCGGATTATTAATTTGAATTGGCTTAAAAGTCCTTTATTTCTAACTCAAGCAATGATTTCTTCCATGTAGATAATCCCATTTCAGTTAAGCAATTTAAATGGCTGCAACAAATAACAACTCACTCTCACTTAGGTCACTCTTAGAGACGGAGAAGCTTTCGGGGACTAACTTCCTGGACTGGGCTAGGAACTTACAAATAGTTCTTAGACAAGAGTCTAAGGAGTATGTACTGAATGCTCCTTTACCAGCTGGCCCTCCCGCAGGTCGAGGCATCACCACGGCAATGGTGGAGCAGTACAATCGGCATGTGAGGGATGGCCGAGATGTCTCGTGCCTCATGCTGGGTACCATGGCTTCTGATCTTCAGAAGCAGTTCATGGACGAGCATGCTTATGAGATGATGGATCAGCTTAAAAAGATGTTCCAAGATCAGGCTCATCAGGAACGTTACCTGACAACTAAGGCACTTTGCACGACTGTGATGGCAGCTAGGACTTTTGTTAGCACTCATGTGCTAAAGTTGAAGGGGTATATTGATACACTTGCCCGCCTCGGTTCACCAGTTCTGCAGGACTTGCAGCAGACATTATTCTCGGGTCACTTCCTGAGTCTTACAACCAGTTTATCATGAATTACCATATGCAAGGGTTGGATAAATCGGTAGTTGAGCTGCATGGCATGCTCAAGCTTGCTGAGCAGTCTCTTAAGAAGACTCCTGAAGTATTGCTGGTGAACAAGGGCAATACATCCATTGCTAAGGGAAAGGCCAAATACAAGGCCAAGGCTAAGGGCAAAAAGGTGGTGGCCCAACCTAAAGCAAGGGTTGCTTCTCCTGACGATGTCTACCATGAGTGTCATGAGAAGGGGCACTGGAAGAGCTCATGTCCAAAGCTAAGGGAGCAACTGAAGGGCAAAACTGCTGCTCCAGGTATTTATGTTGTTGAGATTAATCTGGCTATTTCTACATCTTGGGTCTTGGACACTGGATGTGGATCTCACATTTGTTCAAATGTGCAGGGTCTAAGAAATAGGAGATTATTAGGATCTATGGAAGTAGATCTTCGAGTCGGAAATGGTGCTCGTGTTCAGGCCATAGAGATCGGAGATTATTTCTTGGAGATGCCTAGTGGACTTGTTTTGGAACTAAGAAACTGTTATTTTGTACCTGCGATGCGCAGGAATATTATTTCCGTTTCTTTGTTGGATATTTCTGGTTTTGTATTTAATATTGGACATGGTAGAATTTCTATGCAATGTGACAATATTATTTATGGAACAGCATTTCTTGAAAATGGCTTATATATCCTTGATCTAAAACGTGAAAGTTCAATCTATAACATAAATACTAAAAGGATTAAACAAAATGAAATTAATCCTACTTACATCTGGCATTGTCGACTTGGCCATATAAATGAAGCGTATAGCTAGGCTTCACTCTAGTGGAGTGCTAGGGTCATTTGACATCTAATCTTATGACACATGCGAATCTTGTTTGAGAGGCAAGATGACAAAGGAGCCTTTTAGCAAGACTGCTGAAAGGGCCTCAGAGCTATTGGAGCTAATACATTCCGATGTATGTGGCCCAATGAGCACTAGTGCTAGATCTGGTTTTTTGTACTTCGTCACCTTCACGGATGACTTCAGCAGATATAGTTACGTGTATCTGATGAAGCATAAGTCTGAGACTCTCCAAAGGTACAAGGACTTTAAGAATGAAGTAGAAAACCAACTTGGCAAGAAAATAAAAGCACTTCGGTCTGACCGAGGGGGTGAATATTTGAGCCAAGAGTTTGACTCATTTTTTAGAGAGTGTGGGATTGTATCCGAACTCACTCCTCCTGGTACACCTCAGTGGAATGGAGTGTCAGAGAGGAGGAATAGGACCTTACTTGACATGGTCCGCTCGATGATGAGTCATGCTACACTCGCTGTCTCCTTTTGGGGATATGCTTTAGAGACAGCTGCTTACATTCTTAATAATACACCAAGCAAGGCAATTGAGGGAACACCATATGAACTATGGAAAGGCCGAAAGCCTAATGTTTCCTTCTTGAAGATTTGGGGCTGTGATGCACATGTTAAGAAATTGACAAGTGGCAAACTCGAGTCCAAATCTGTCAAGTGCCAGTTTGTGGGTTACCCTAAGGAAACTAAGGGTTATTACTTCTACGATCCGGCCGAAAACAAAGTTTTCATAGCCAGAAATGCAGTATTCTTGGAGAAGGAATTCCTTTCCAAGAGAGACAGTGGGAGTAATGTTGAACTATCAGAAGTTCAAGACTCACAAACTCCTGCAGCTACTGCTGAGGATGCTTCGGGAACCGATCTGACTACTCAAGAAATTGAGGAACCAGAAACGGTTGCACAGGACTGTAGAAGGTCTGGTGGGACATGTCATCAGCCAGAGAGGTATGGCTTTCTCGTGACTAATGATGGGGACCTTATGGTCATTGACCAAGAAGAGCCCAAGACCTATCAGGAGGCTGTTGAAAGCCCACACTCAGATTAATGGTGCAAAGCCATGGAGGCTGAGATGCAATCTATGCATGATAACCAAGTCTGGAACTTGGTGGATCCACCTCCGGGTGCTAAGGTGATAGGTTGCAAGTGGTGTTTCAAGTTAAAGGCTGACAACACCTTCAAGGGGCGATTGGTGGCAAAAGGATTCAGGCAAGTTCAAGGAATTGATTATGATGAAACCTTTTCACCAGTTGCTATGCTCAAATCCATTAGGATACTACTAGCCATAGTGGTATGGTATGATTATGAGATATGGTAGATGGATGTTAAGACCGCTTTCCTTAATGGAAGGCTACTCGAGGATGTGTACATGGCACAACCTGAGGGTTTTATTGATCCAAAGCATCCAAACTGGGTATGCAAGCTTTAAAGATCTATTTATGGATTGAAGCAAGCATCGAGGTCATGGAATCAGAGATTCAATGAGGCCATTACAGAATATGGCTTCACACAGAATTCTGATGAGCCCTGTATGTATAAGATGGTTAGTGGGAGCGTTTCCACCTTCCTAGTGCTGTATGTTGATGACATCCTTATCATTGGAGGTGACATACCAACACTGTAAGGAGTTAAGCAGTGGTTGAGTAGGTGCTTTGCAATGAAGGACTTAGGTGAAGCTGAGACGATCTTAGGGATCAGGATCTACAGAGATAGATCCAATCAGATTCTAGGCCTAAGTCAGGCCACGTACATTGACAAGGTTCTGAAAAGATTCAGCATGGACAAGGCAAAGAAAGGATTCTTGCCTGTGCGCCATGGGTTGAAGCTGAGTAAGAAAGATGGTCCTAAAACAAAGAAGGACCGGGAGAACATGGAAAAGATCCCTTATACATGTGCTATTGGATCAATCATGTACCCCATGTTATGTATGAGGCTTGATGTCGCGTTTGCACTAAGTATGACCAGCCGGTACTAGTCAGACCCCGGGGAGGAACACTGAAAGGCTGTCAAGGCAATCCTAAAGTACCTTAATCAGACTAAGGATGCTTTCTTAGTGTATGGAGGTCAGGATGAGCTGGCAGTGTCAGGTTACACTGATGCAAGCTTTGAGACCGATGAGGATGAGAACCAGTCACAGTCTGGTTATGTTTTTCTCCTGAATGGTGGTGCCATTAGTTGGAGGTCCTCAAAGCAGGCCACCATTGCTGACTCTACAACGGAAGCTGAGTATATAGCTGCGTGTGAAGCTGCAAAGGAAGCTGTTTGGATCAAGAAATTCATAATCGAGTTGGGAGTAGTACCTACTATCCTAGACCTAGTTGATTTTTTTGTGATAACAATGGGGCCATCGCACAAGCTAAGGAGCCCCGGTCACACAAGAGATCCAAACATGTGCTCAGAAAGTTTCACCTCATTCGGGAGATCGTGAACAGGGGTGACATATCATTGTAGAGGGTTGACACCAAGAATAATGTCGCTGATCCATTGACCAAAGCGCTATCGCAGACACAGCACGACGGTCATACCAGATCTATAGGAATTAGGGCAATGCCCACTTAGAACTAGTGCAAGTGGGAGATTGTTGGTGTGCCCTAGTTCTTAAGGCATTGGATTCTTGTATTTTGTATTATACATTAAGAGCCATGTATGAATACATTATTTGTGACACATTAATAAAGGTAATTAATCTATTTCATTTATATCTTGTGCTATAATATGAGTAGAGTATCCATTGATTGATAATCATAAAACCAATCCCAGGTCTGTTCTAATCGTGGGAACGAATAGAACCACAGACTTATATATTCGATGACTGTATGGCAGTTCTTAACTGGCCATAGTACTTGTATAGTCAGTCATGAATATAGGTACAAGTCGTTGACATGGGACTGGATCGATCCGCACAAGAAAGTCACATGGTTGTCGCGTCATAGGTCTTTCTTGAGTAGGTCTCTTTTGTCCTCAGACCAGATTTCATTATAATATCAATATGGAATCCGGTTCACTTTGACATACGCCTAACATGTTTGTAAAAGGATGCTAAATACGGGTATGATTGGGTGGACCGGTGAATATGTTGATATTGATGATGAAGTGATGGAATTGCCACTCGGATAACACCGAGATGATATCATTGGCCACTTGATGAGTGGGACTGATAAGTGTATGGCCATACCCAAATAAGTTGGTTGCTTATTTGATTAATCAGTCAACTCAAGATCAAGAAATATAATAAACAACAGAAGAGGATGACGGACACCATGCCTCTTGTTTATTCATATCGATATCGTTAGGCAAAGGACACTATGAGATTACTATCGGGTGAGTGTCTTCTAAAGACTGCTGCATCTCTGTCTTAATTGGGGGCTGTAATGGTTTGCTAGAACCCACTTACAGTCTGTGGGCCTTGGGCCCACTGCCAACATAAAGACAGACCCATAGGATCGTGCACATAGATCAACTGAGCTGGAACTTATAGATATTATACATGTAATGTACATTGGAAGGAATGCGTTAATTAATTAGTTGACATTTGGTGTCAATGTAATCAATTAACATTGGGTTGAATTTAATTTAATTAATAAATTTACACAATGTAATTAATAAATTTATTAATTAATTGAATTACATAAAGTAAACAATTAATTAAATAATTATCCTACGTAGGAAAATTAAATACATGTATTGTATTTACTTAAGTGTGATTTAATTTTATTTAGGGGTAATTAAATTTAGCCAAATCGAATTAAATTACATAGTATATACTTTTTAATTAAAGTTTATTTATGTAATTATAATCCTAGTGGGCTTGGGTTTAATTAACCTAATTAAAACCCAATCAAACAAGGTGTCTATATAAGGGCACACTTAAGGAAGAAAAACCTAATTCAACTCTAATTAATTGCTGGAAATTTCAGCCACCAATAGCAGCCCCAAATAGCCAAAAATCCCAGCATTAATCCTCCATTCCTTCGCATCTTCGGCTAGCACCGGTTCCCGCTCAATAGTTGGTCGTCCACCGGACTTTGGAGATCGCAGTTTCAAGAAACGATTCTGCAGCAGTCTCTAGAGGAGACGAATCCGATGAGTTAATCTCTCTTGATTCTTATTTGATTTTATTCTAATCAATGGTAATTGGACATGATAGGTGGATTTTAGGAAATTTTAAACGGTGTATTTTCCGCTGCGCCACGTTATTTTTCCAATGACGAATCCCAACATTAGCTGGGTACATTGTAGTATTCGGTAGGCCGTCGAGGGTTAGGATACTTGGTATGGTTAACATGTGAATGGTGGTTTGACTCAACATGGGTAGCAATAGCTTAGAGCAGGCCCTAAGCACAGATGGATAAGTGTCAATAAGCCCATCAAACCAAGAGTCCTTCATGGAAGGATTGGATAGGTTGTCCTACCAAACGAATCAATGGTTGGTTAGCGAGCCCTCGTTCGGCCAGTCATTGATAAGTTGGAGATCTTGGTCAAGTCAGCCAATCAACATCACCAACAAACAAATTAAAATAGGATTATTAATTTGAATTGGCATAAAGTCCTTTATTTATAACTCAAGCAACGAATTCTTCCATGTAGATTATTCTCATTTTCACATTAGCAATTTAAAATGGCTGCAATAAGCAATAAAAACTCACTCTCACTTGGGCCACTCCTGGAAAAGGAGAAGCTTTCAGGGACTAACTTCCTGAACTGGGCTAGGACTTTACAAATAGTTCTTAGACAGAGTCCAAGGAGTATGTACTGAATGCTCATTTACCACCTGGCCCTCCCGGAGCTCAAAGCTTCACCACAACGATGGTGGAGCTGTACGATCAGCACATGAGGGATGATCGAGATGTCTCATACCTTATGCTGGGTACCATGGCTTCTGATCTTCAAAAACAGTTCATGGAGTAGCATGCTTATGAGATGATGGATCAACTTAAAAAGATGTTCCAAGATCAGGCTCATCAGGAATGTTACCTGACTACTAAGGCACTTTGCACAACTCCAATGGCAGCCGGGACTTCTGTTAGCACTCATGTGCTAAAGTTAAAGGGCTATATTGAAACAATTGCCAGCCTCGGCTCACCAGTTCTATAGGACTTGGCAGTAGACATTATTCTTGGGTCACTTCCTGAGTCTTACAACCAGTTTATCATGAACTACCACATGTAGGGGTTGGATAAATCGGTTGTTGAGCTGCATGGAATGCTAAAAATTGCTAAGCAATCTCTTAAAAAGACTCCTGAAGTTTTGCTAGTGAACAAGGGCAATACGCCCACTGCTGAGGGAAAGGCTAAGTCTAAAGCCAAGGCTAAGGCCCAAAAGGCCAAGGCTAAGGGCAAGAAGGTAGTGGCCCTGAAGATGTCTGCCATAAGTGTCATAAGAAGGGGTACTAAAAGAGCTCGTGTTCAAAGCTAAGGGAGCAACTGCATGGGAAAACTGCCGCTTCAGGTATTGAGATTAATCTGGCTATTTCGACATCTTGGGTCTTAGACACTGGATGTGGATCTCACATTTGTTCAATTGTGCAGGGTCTAAGAAATAGGAGATTACTAGGATCTGGAGAAGTAGATCTTCGAGTCAGAAATGGTGCTCGGGTTCAGGCCATAGAGATCGGAGATTATTTTTTAGCGATGTCTAGTGGACTTGTTTTAGAATCAAGAAACTGTTATTTTGTACCTATGATGTGCAGGAATATTATTTCTGTTTCTTTGTTGGATATTTCTAGTTTTATATTCAATATTGGTGTAAGCGTCGGAATTTTCCAGACTTAAAAAAAAAATTCTGTCACATGACTGTAGTTATAGTCGTGCCACTGTATTTACAATCGTGCGACTGTAATTGAAAAATTACAGTTATACGACTATAAATACGAAGCAGGTAGCATAAGCCCATACCTTAAAAATAAAAAATGGGGATTGATTTGAAGGGCAATTAATGCCCGAATTTGCAGCAAGAAAGGCAGGAAATAAAAGGACAAAGAGGAGAAGAGAGAGGGACTTTTGGGGACTCTTAGGATTTGGCAGATTTGAGAGAAAAATTGGTAGAGAAAAGGAGGAAAAAGGAGAGAAAAAGGGAACCCAACAAAACATCATCTTTTTCTCCTCTTTTTCTTTTAATTCTAGTGTGATAAGTCTAAAATTTGATAGAAATCATAGGATAATAACTTGGCACACTAAATCAAATCAAATCCAGACCTCAAATCCACCAAAATCCGTGACATTTTGGAGAATTTTGGACAGCTTTTGAAACCTTTACATACAAGAAAAAAGAAGCAATTTGGAGTCGATTGAGGTGTTTCCAGCGGTCAAACCTACGGTGGATCAGTGCCACAAAGGTAATTACACCTAAAACTTTCATTTTGCTGCTTTTTCTGGGTGTTTTGGCGTGATTTCATGCATAAAACCCACATTTTCGACTTGCTGTTGCTAGAAAATAAGAACAGCCATGCGACTGTTCTTGTGGTAAAGAACAGTGGTATGACTGTAATTACAGTCGTACCATTCAAATAACAGTCGTACGACTGTTCTTAAATTTCCCTGCTTTCTCTTCTCATTTGATAATTTTGGCAATTTTTCTGCCCTTGGATGATCTACAGTCGCACGACTGTAATTACAGTCGTACGACTGTAGTTACAGTTGGACGGCTGTAATTACAACCGCATGACTGTAATCCTCGTCCAGGGGCAGAATTTCCAGAATAATTTGCAAAAATTCCCAAAAATCCTAAAAATTCAGAAAAATCAGAAAATCATCAAAAATGGATTTTGTTGTGCGTATTCACGACCTTAGATTTAATTTTTGATATTATTGCATTTAGAACAACGCAAAGACGGAGACCCGAATCTCCCAAAAACCGACCCACCTCACATGTTAAATTAAAGTAAACTGGAAAAGGAAAATATTTTCAAAATGATTTTCTTACAAAACAAAAATACAGGGACGTTTGAAAATCGTTTTCCAGGTCTAATGGGCCGGCTAGCCGAGCCGCCCCGGTTATCCCCCAATTGAATGCCCCCGAACTCCTTAAAATCCAATTCTGTCCTACTTGAGTCCTATTTGTGGTGTGCTATAAATTGTGCTAACCATCTGTTTTGCAGCTTTTAATTTCTATTATTTTTATTTTTGGTGTAATTAATAGATTAATCCGTGTATTTTTGGCGATTGTAATTTTTTAGATCATTTGTGTATTTTAGGCGCTTGTAAGGTGAGGTGGAGAGTTTTTATTTTTATTTTTATTCAATTGGGTTGTAATAATTTATTTATTTACTGCTTTTTACTTTATTTTGATTTGTGTGTACGTTGTGTGCCTTAATTTAATAAAAATGAACTTTAGAAATTTAAAATACCATCTATGAACATTGGCCAAATTTTATTTTGATTAGACATGAAATAGGGGACTTGTCCGGACCTAGGTCTCTGGAAGGTGTAGCGGCCTTCGTCCGGATCAGCTACACTGTAATTTCCTGATTGAGCTGAGCCGGGTGGCGACTCCTACACACTCTATCGAGAGTTAGGTCTCGGTTCTTTTATGAATTAATTTAATTTTTCCAAAACCGAATTCCATCATAAAAACCCCCGCAAGGGAGGATTGCTTGATATTACAGCTCCCTTCCGAGAGAGTCCGTACACCTGAAAAACGTCGTCCGCTCACAGTGGCGACTCCGCTGGGGATTTTTTACAAAAGTTTTCTTAAAACTTAAAAGAATTTGACAAGCCCTGAAAAATGTCTAATCAAAATAAGGTGGATGATTCTTGTTTGGTATTTTATTTTCCATTCTTTAGTTAGACATTTTTTGCATTAGGTTAAGTATCCCGTTTTTAGCCCTGTGAATTGTTGAAGTGTCGCCTATGTTCCTCTTGGTCTTAGGGGCACGGATGCAAAACACCACTCATAGCCTCGTACGAACCCCTTCGTTCAGACCCTTGAGGGGGGAGAAGTGAGGAGTATATTTTTCTATGGGAGCCTTGATTTTAACCCGACTTGGACCGAACTCATATAGGCAACCTTAGTTGGATTCCCTTAGGATACCAAAATAAATTATGTGAATGCTATAAATCGCACCTTCATCATCCCCAGTTGATGATCGAAGAGAACCCCTCCTAGGACTCGGTTAGAATTTTCAAAGACTGACCACGTTTGGAGGAATAAGGTTGGAGGAATATGCTTCATGCACTATGTGTTTCTCGCCCTCCCATGACATACCATCATCGCCATTTTCATGAACATGACACGCCATACATGCAAAGCATTTATTTGATACTAACTCACATCTTTTGTGTAGCCATTTGCATTTTATTTACGTGTGTGAAAACATTAAATCATCCATGTAACATTCACACTAACCATTTCTTTTACAGCCATAACATTATATTCGTGTGTTAGCATTTTCACAAAGCATACACGACATCATCGCATATGGCATGCATCCTAACCACATTTTTATGCAAGCCATTTGCATTTTTGTGTGACATATTCATTCATATCATCTCATCTCATTTAAATTAGGGACATTCCAAGGATGCCCATCACGACCATTTCATTTCATGACATATCGGGAGTCCCAAAACTACCTGTGCACCGGATTGCACTCGGCCATTTACAAATACCATGTCGTTCAATATAAGACCACAATGGTCCTAGGTCTATCTTGTTGTGGTGGTTCACACGATGTCATCATATAACATCATACCCATTCATCATAGGCGTCACGGTAACGCCGAAATTCTACTTGCACATCACGGTTCACATTGGACCATTTCATAACATTGTGAAACCATTTAAGGCACTCCCCGAGCATTGGATTAGTACACATATAAGTCCATTTCATAACATCACTAAATCATAAAAGGTGCTCCCCGAACGCCGAACCTCTATCCGTGTCCCCGGTTACACGTGACTCTCTTATAACATCACTTCATATCATATGCCTCAAAAGCATCAGAACTTTGTCCATGTGGCCGCCCCATGTGACCATTTCATGTCATATCATAGACCTGCAAAGCATTAAAACCCTGTCCATGTGTCGGCACACACGCGACCATTTCACAAAATTCACTAGGTGCCCCAAAAGCGCCGAACCCTTGTCCGTGTTGGGTCCACACGTGATCCTTTAGCATAATCTTTTGCACGGCATTAGGTGTTCTTGGAATGTCCCAAAAGAGAAAAAATATTAACAAATAGAGATCATCCATATCATCATGTCACTCACGACATCATTTCATTCATTCATCATAAATCACCTTTAGTGTATCACTCTTCATGTCACCATTCCATTCATTCATTGTCCTTAACATTTCCCGCGTGATGTCAAGTAGAGTAAACTGGAGCTACCTAGACAAGATCTCTGAGGGCTTTTAGGGAACAAAGAGCAGTAGAAACAGAAAGTGAATTTGATTCCGGGGAAGAATTTGAGATGGCCAATCCAACACCAAGTCTTGCTGATGCCCTAAAGGATTTCCTGAGATCTCAGGATTTCCATGACATACTAAAGGAAGAGATGCGGGCTGTTGTGAGAGAAGCTGGTGAAACCGGCACTAGTGGAGCTGGAATGGAAAAAGAGGCTGAATCATCTCAGCAAGGCACTAATGCCACGGCTAGTTTGGAGAAGTTGCAAGAAATTGAGGCAGCTATGGAAAGAAAAATGAAGCCGAAGTATTCAGAATTGGATGAAGTTGTAGCTCAGCTGAAGAAAGGGGACAGTGTCAGTTCGGACTCTAAGTAATGTAGATGCCATGATCAGCAAAGGCATTGAAACTTTTCCTATTGGCTTTCAAGTGCCAAAGGTTCCCTTCTACAAGGGAATGGGTTCACCAGAAGCCCATGTGAATCTCTATGCCCTGGTCATGTTGACGGTAGGTGCCACTAAGCAATAACTTATCAATCTCTTCCTGACTACACTCGAGGGAGGAGCATTGAGCTGGTACAATTCCTTATTCGAAGAGGAGCAATCAGACTAGGAGGCTTTATCGGTGGCCTTTATCAAATACTACAGCTTCAATACCAAGATTCAGGTGAAGCTGTACGACCTGGAAAGAGTTAAGCAGAAGTCAAACGAGCCCTTTGATGAATACTATCAAAGGTGGATGAATAAGATGATCTTGCTAAAGAACTATCCTGATGAAGATGAATTGATCCAGAAGTTGATTGACGGCAGTAGGGAAATCTTCAAGAACAACATGAAGTTCCACCCTTTCAGTGAGCTCAACAAAGTATACAGTATGACTATGAAAATTGAACGTGATGAGGAGGAGAAGACAACAGGCCATAAGGGAAGCAGAAGCTCTAGGTACAGCTCCGTGTATAGATCGACTGCTACAACTGGGTCAAGCAGTGGATCCAGCTCTGGTTCTACAAGTAAAGGAGGACAAGTTTCTGAGGTTAAGCAAGCTGGGGTTACTGCGGTGTCACAGCAGCTAGGAAACCAAAGCAGAGGTCCAGACGGTCACGGCATATCACCTTGGGCTTTCTCCCTGGCCAAGATTTTTGCTAAGTGTAGGAATGGTGGACTGTTAAGTTCTCTCAAGCCATTCAAGAAACTAGCAGATGAAGATAAAGACAATTTCTGTACTTACCATGTCATGGTAGGACATAAAACCAATAATTGTTATAAGCTGAGAGACGCCATCCAGAAGCTTATCGACAAGGGAAAGCTGCAAGAGCCTGCCAAACCTAGGACAAAGAATAATCCGCTGCCAACATTTGAAAGGCAAGTCAACATGGTACAATCGGGGTTACCAGACAATTTTGTCTTTTCTCAAATCCTCCAAGCAAAACCCACTGTATAGTCTATGGTGGCCAATGATGTTGAGGTGAAGTCAGAGAGTGGAAAGCCGATAGAGTAAAGGGAAGTGAAGCCTGTGAGCTTGGATGACCGGGATTCAGAGGATGAATATGAAAAGTACGACTGTGATAAGACCGTTAAGCTGCCTGTTGTAGAAAAGCCAAAAGTGTCCGAAGTTCAGAATGTAACAAGAAGTGGTAGGGTCTACCAGCCAGTAGTGAAGTAGAATGAGAAAACCCCAGTGACTGGATCAAGCAGTATGTCAGTGCCAAAAGAAGTAGAAAAGGAAGATCTGATTATTTTGCAACTGAAGAAAACTCTAGCCCAAGCCAGTCTGTGGCATTTATTGCTGACTTCCAAGGAGCACAAAGCATCTTTGGTCAAAAAGCTCTCTGAAATTGAAGTGTCTCTGATTGTTTCTCCGGAGGCAATGTGCTGCTTGTTAGATAAAATTCATATAGGATCCCCTGACATTGTACTTTCGGAGAAAGATCTGCCACACTGGGGAAGGGCTCACAATAAAGCTCTGTACATTAAGGTCAACATCATGGATAGGGTTATGCCATGTGTGATGATAGATGATGGGTCAGCCCTGAATATATGTCCTTTGAAAATGCTACCATTCCTGGGCCTGAGCAAAGAAAGTTTGAAAAAGTCTTCCACTGTGATCAGGGCCTATGATGATTCGAAAAGGACCGTGATCGGGACCTTTGAAGCTGAAGTGGAGGTCTGGCCAATCAAGTCTATGGTCATTTTCACTGTGATAGACATCCCGGTCACTTTATCTCTACTATTGGGAAGACTATGGTTCCACCCATTAGGAGGGGTCCCTTTTACTTTGCATCAGAAAATAAATTTCTCAATAAATGGGGAGGTTGTGACTGTTGAGGCAGATGCCCAATCCGTAGTTGCTGCAGTTAATGAAGAGATAATACCATTCGGTGGATTCCAAGTCACTATGGTTAGTCAAGAGAAAACCACAGATGCCCCAATGGTCATTTATGAAAACTATATGCCGGAGTGGCTGTCTAGATATTTGTACAAGCAGAATTTTGTTCCTGGCATAGGACTCGAAGCTAATTTACAAGGGGTGCCTGAGTTTAACATCGACTCGGGAAAGCCAAAACAGAGAAGGGGCAAGAACGGCAAGCTTATGATGAGACCATTCATAAAGGTAGGAGAAGAGCTGTATAATGGCCAAGCTGAGCTAGTGAGGGTTGGGAACAGTGAATACCCGGGCTTTGAGATATTCTTTGATGTTGTAGACTTTGAGAAGAGCCGGGAAGAACCAGTAGCCCTTGAAGTAGTGGAAAAGATGGTTGTTAAGCCTGCTGTAAAGAGATAGCAAAAGCAGTGAAGGTACCCAAGTAGAAATCCAAAGAGAAAGTTTGTGATGAATCTGTAGAGGTAATTTCAGAGGCACTGGATGTTGCCTTAAGCAAGGCGTTTGGGAAGTCTAAACAAGGATTTGAAAAGGAGTTGATGACCAAGGTAAACTTGGATTCTGTGGTTGCTGAGATAGCGAAGATCATGAAGAAGGCTAAGGTGCAGGTGGATGAAATTAAGAAGACCACTAGTCCTGCTGAACAAGAAGCCAAAATAGCTGCGGATCTGGATGATGTCCTGGAGCTGAATGGGAAAGCTGAAGAAGTGCAAGGCCCTCCACCTGTGGAGGATGAAAATGATTTTGTTGTATCTATTTCTTCCATTTTCAATGTGAATGATGTACGAAATTTAATGCAATGAAATCTCAGTTTGCTTACTTATGTGATGTTTATCCTGATAATTCTGTGCATGCATTTGAATCACCATCAAGCATATTTAGCATCCATGCCACTGCATTTGCATGAAATCAACATAAGTACAGATGAAAACCCCAAAATGGTATTCATTTCACATGAGCTAAAACCCAAGGAAGAGAGAGAATTAACAAGAATATTGCAAGAACATGTTAAAGCTTTCGCTTGGTCATACGAGGATATGCCGGGTGTAGACACAGAAATAGCAGTTCACAAGATCCCGATGGACCCTAAGTTCAAGCCAATGAAGCAGAAACTGAGAAGATTGAGGCCAGAATGGGCTACTTTGGTGAAAGAAGAAGTGGCCAAGCAGATAGAAGCCAAGTTCCTCAAAGTGGTGGAGTATACAGAATGGCTAGCCAATATCGTCCCAGTACCTAAAAAGGATGGAAGGGTCAGAGTATGCGTCGACTACAGGGATCTGAATAAGGCATGCCTAAAAGACAATTTCCCACTGCCTCATATCAATGTCCTGGTCGACAGTGTAGCTAAAGCAGTGATGTACTCTTTCATGGATGGGTTTTTAGGATATAATTTGATCCTGACGGATGTAATTGATAAGGTGAAGACATCCTTCATCACAGAGTGGGGCACCTTCTGCTATAGAGTAATGCCTTTCGGATTGAAGAATGCTGAAGCCACTTACCAGAGGGTTGTCACAACTTTGCTACATGATATGATCCATAAAGAAGTTGAAGTGTATGTCGATGATATGCTTGTTAAATCAATGACCTGGGAGGAACATCCTGTTATCCTGGATAGATTTCTTACACATATTGGAGAGTATAACTTGCGACTTAACCCTAAGAAGTGCATATTCGAAGTCACATCAAGGAAGCTATTAGGTCATGTAGTCAGCCAGAGAGGAATAAAGATGGACCCAGACAAAATCAAAGCTATTCTACACATGCCAGCTCCACAAACAGAGAAGGAAGTTCATTCATTCTTAGGTTCTTTACAGTATGTCAGTTGCTTCATTACACGGTTGACTTCTACTTGTGAGCTGATTTTCAAGTTGTTAAAGAAGGACTAGCCTATAGTATGGAACAATAGATGTCAGCTAGCATTCAAGAAAATCAAGGCTTATTTGGTAAATCCGCCAGTTCTGAGCCCACCAATTCCAGGGAAGCCTTTGATCTTATATTTGGTTATTGAAGATTCCTCTGTAGGGGTAATGTTGGTGTAAGAACAAGATAGCAGGAAGGAGTATCCTATTTACTACCTCAGCAAGGAGCTGCTAGAGTACGAAACTAAATACACACTGGTAGAAAACACATGTATGGCGATGATCTGGCTTACCAACAAGTTACACCATTATTTCCAGTCATACAAAGTGCAAGCTGTGGCCAAGGTGGATCCGATGAAGTATCTGTATGAAGCACTAGTATTGGTTGGGAAGTTATCTAGGTGGTTGTTACTCTTATCGGAGTTCGACATTAAATACATCACTGAGAAAACTATCAAAGGCCGAGCTGTAGCAGAATTTCTAGCAAATCAGCCGCTGGAATCAGATTACATAGAGAATTTGGAGTTCCCAGATGAATAGCTGGCCATGGTGGAAGTAAAGAAATGGGTCATATGCTTTGATGGTGCCGTGAATAGAAACGATGCTGGAATTGGGGTAATCATAGCAACACCGGACCGTGAAATCATTCCTTTGTCAAAAAGATTGGATTTTCCCATAACCAACAACAGAGCAGAATATGAAGCATGCTTATTTGGGATGGAAGCCCTATTGACACTAGGGGTAAATGATGTCTTGATCATTGGAGATTCACTTTTAATGATTAGGCAAGCTCAAGGTGAGTGCGAGCTGAAAGAAGCCTTACGGCCCTACTTCGAGCTGCTACAGTACATGAAAGAGTTATTCAGCCAATGTGAATTCAGACATGTCCCTAGGGATGAGAACAAGATGGCTGATGCACTAGCAACACTATCTTCTATGTGGGAGAATCCAGAAGAAACTCAAGTACGACCACTGGTTATAGAGACCTCCAGACAACCCTGCTTTGAAATGCACAAAGTAATGGAATTGACAGCTGAAGAAAAGCCGTGGTTCTTCGATATTTACCAGTTTGTGAAGGAAGGAAAGTACCCAGAGGGAGCCAGTACTGCTGATAAGGTGTCATTAAGAAAACTAGCCAATCAGTTCAGAATCTTTGAAGATAGACTATACGAGAGAATGGCAAATGGTGTTCTCCTAAGGTGCTTGATAGAACAAGGGGCAGAAACAGTAATGCAGCAAGTACATGCAGGATCTTGCGAGCCACATATGAATGAACTCACTATGGCTATGAAGATAATGAGACAAGGGTACTTCTGGATGACTATGCAGGCTGATTATATAAGGAAAGTAAGAAGATGTCATGAGTGTCAGATCTATTTTGATATTAGTCATCTTCCACCACTTGAATTACATAATCTGGCTTCTCCTTGGCTGTTTTCCGCATGGGGGATAGATATGATTGGACAAATTCATCCTGCAACATCTAATAGGCACCGATTCATAGTCGTGGCAGTTGATTACTTCTTAAAATGGGTGGAGGCAGAATCCTTCACAAGTGTAACAAGTAAGCAAATGGTCAAGTTCATTCAGAAGAACATCTTTGCTCGATATGGAATTCCCTATCATATAGTGACTGACAACGGAGTATAATTTCAAGGGGCAACAGCTGAGCTGCTTGCAAAACAGGGCATTGAGCACCATATGTCTTCTCCATACAGGCCCCAATAATAGTGCAGTAGAAGCAGCTAATAAGGCGATAAAGAAGATCTTATCGAAAATGGTAACCACTTACAGAGATTGGGCTGACAAGCTACCATATGCTCTTTAGGGTTACAGAACCAGTGTTAGAATCCCAACAGGGCAAACCCCCTATGCCTTGGTGTATGGTATGGAAGCAGTATTACCAGTAGAAATAGAGCTCAAGTCACTCAGAGTCGCCTTGGAAGTGTTGGTGTGCCCTAGTTCTTAGGGCATTGGATTCATGTATTTTGTATTATACATTAAGACTCATTGTATAGATACATTATTAGTGTCACATTAATAAAGGTAATTAATCTATTTCATTTATATCTTGTCTTATAATATGAGTAGAGTATCCATTGATTGATAATCATAAAACCGATCCCAGGTCTGTTCTAATCGTGGGAACGAATAGAACCACAGACTTGTATATTCGATGACTGTATGGTAGTTCTTAACTAGCCATAGTACTTGTATAGTCAGTCATGAATATAGGTACATGTCGTTGACATGGGACTGGATCTATCCGCACAAGAAAGCCACATGGTTGTCGCATCATAGGTCTTTCTTGAGTAGGTCTCTTTTGTCCTCAGACCAGATTTCATTATAATATCAATATGGAATCCGGTTCACTTTGACAAATGCCTAACAGGTCTGTAGAAGGATGCTAAATATGGGTATGATTGGGTGGACCGGTGAACATTTTGATATTGATGATGAAGTGATGGAATTGCCACTTAGGTAACACCGAGATGATATCTTTAGCCACTTGATGAGTGGGACTGATAAGTGTATGGCCATACCCAAGTAAGTCGGTGCTTATTTGATTAATCAGTCAACTCAAGATTAAGAAATATAATAAACAACAGAAGAGGATGACGGACACCATGCCTCTTGTTTATTCATATCGATATCGTTAGGCAAAGGACACTATGAGATTACTACCGGGTGAGTGTCTTCTAAAGACTGCTGCATCTTTGTCTTAATTGGGGGCTGTAATGGTTTGCTAGAACCCACTTACAGTCTGTGGGCCTTGGGCCTACTACCAACATAAAGGCAGACCCATAGGATCGTGCACATAGATCAACTGAGCCGGAACTTATGGAAATTGTACATGTAATGCACATTGGAAGGAATGTGTTAATTAATTAATTAACATTCGTTGTCAAGGTAATTAATTAACATTGGGTTAAATTTAATTTAATTAATAAGTTTACATAATGTAATTAATTAATTTATCAATTAATTAAATTACATAAAGTAAACAATTAATTAAATAATTTTCCTAAGTAGGAAAATTAAATACATGTATTGTATTTACTTAAGTGTGGTTATATTTTATTTAGGGGTAATTAAATTTAGCCAAATGGAATTCAATTACATAGTATATACTTTTTAATTAAAGTTTATTTATGTAATTATAATCCTAGTGGGCTTGGGTTTAACTAACCTAATTAAAACCCAATTAGATAAGGTGTCTATATAAGGGCACACTTAAGGAATAAAACCCTAATTCAGCCCTAATTAATTGCTGGAAATTTCAGCCACCAAGAGCAGCCCCAAATCAGCAGAAAATCCCAACATTAATCCTCCATTCCTTCGCGTCTTCGGCTAGCACCAGTTCCCGCTCAATAGTTGGTCGTGCACCGGACATTGGAGATCGCAGTTTCAAGAAATGATTCTGCAGCAATCTCTAGAAGAGCCGAATCCGGTGAGTTATTCTCTCTTGATTCAAAATGTTTTTATTCTAATCAATGGTAATTGGACACGATAGGTGGATTCTAGGAAATTTTAAACGGTGTATTTTCCGCTGTGCCACGTTATTTTTCCGATGATGAATCCCAACAGAAAGCTCAGTTACCAGAGTGTGAGCAGATGACCTTTTTACAGAACGCATGGTGAGATGGGAACCGGGGATTTTCTTTTTGAGATGTGATGATGTGGTTGAAAACAGGTTTTTAATCTTCTTTAAGAAAATCTTTCATTTTATTGGGAAACTCATTTTGTAGAAAACTTAATTGGAAGTGTGAATTTTGGAAAATAAGATTTTTTCTTAGAAAATCCCAATTTAACTTAAAGATCTTGAAACATGAATTTCAAGATTAGATATAGAGTTGCTACTCGGATCAGCTCATTCGGGAAATTCCGGTACAGCTCCCTACCAAGTGTAGATGTAGTACCTAATCCAGAGATTCGAGATTCGGGCAACATACCTACTAATCCTCACTTATTTTCAATTATTATTTCATAATGTAAAGTTGCATTCACTTAATTCTACTCATTTTATCTTCTTTTTTATTATTAACCAATGCTCATGCAAATGACATAAATATAAATACCAAAATAAAGTGCAGAAAAGTAAAAGTACGGGAAAAGTAAATAGGCCGAATTATACAACCCATAAAAAGAAAAGCTCTCATCCTCACCATTACAACCGCCTATAATACATGATGATCTAAAAAATTACAATCGCCTAGATACACGATTTAATCTATAAAATACATCCAAAAATAAAAATAAAGAAAAATTAAAGCTGTATCCAAATACAATTAGCACAAGTAAATAAAACACACCAAGGACTCACATAGGATATAATAGGGGTATTTTAGGAAACGGGGTCATGCATTTAGGGGGGTAACCGGGTTGACCCGACCGGTCAGCCCGGTTAGACCTGAAAAACAGTTTTTGAAACGTCCTGTAGGTTTTATGGATGAAAAACCAATTTTGAAAACCATTTGGCTCATTTTACATGCATTTTCCAACTTTTAGCGGGCTGGAGATCCCGGGACCTGGGGGTCCCGTTCGTGAGTGGGCCTAAAAACATCCATCTAGGGTCCAAAAAGAATGTAAACACGCCAAAATTCAGTTTTGAATAGAAAAAAGATGCAAAATTACAAGTTTGGGGCCCAGAAGGACAAAACTGTAATTCTGCCTCCTGAACTACAGCCGTGCAGCTGTAATGCTCTAGAATGTTTTCCAGCTTTCTTTCCTCGTTTTTGAAAATCGTTTTACAAATTTAGTGATTTTGGGCGATCTAGGATTTCTGGAAACACACTAAATTCAACAAAACGGATCCGAAACGGATCGAAACAAATCTGGAAATCCCTAATCACCAGAAATTACCAAACTTGAACTCACATCCATCAATTAAAAATCAGAAAATTAGGAATCTAAGAATACATGGATGTAATTGGACCGATAATAAACATGAAAAACACATTTAATTGGAAAACGGAAGCGTTATCGGTTGATTCGGGGCATTCAAGTTTCTACCCCTGAAGATTACCTCCACGTGGCTATAGGTTACAGCCGAACGGCTGTAATCATAGGTGGGGCGGCTGTAATCAAAACCACTTCCAAAATCGTAAAAAATTCAAAAACACCAATAAACAGCAATCAAAACGAAAGAAAAAGGGATTTTTAAGGCCTCTCAGAATGTACCTTGCCTGTGTTCCAGTGTTTCAGACCACCAGGGATGAATTCGGATGCTGGGAACGCCTTGCAATCACTAACAACCTAAAAGCTTGTGCAATTTCCGAAGCTCAAACGGAACCCCGAATGAGATTGAATGAGTAATTATGGTCTAAGAATGCCCCTAGAAAACTAATCCCTCCAAAGTTATGATGATTTAAACGGATTTTTGTTAAGGTTTCTTTGATTATTTAGGATTAAAACACTAAATTTTAATCTTTTTCACTCAAAAACCCTAAGTGTGGTTGTGTTTTCTCTCAATTCTGTCTCCTCTGTAAATTTTTGTCTGCTGCCTTAACCCTAATCCCGGTCATTATGGTTTTATATCTCCTATTTTGGTTAAAAATTCGGATTAAATGCTGATTTTGAACAAAAAAGGAAATCTGATGATTACAGCCGCACGACTATAATAGACTACAGCTGTGCGACTGTGGGGCACTACCGCCGAGCGGCTGTAGTGACCAAATTAACCTATTTTGCTTATTTTTTTATTCTTTTCTTCGGTTCTCTTAAATACTCACTTGAACTTCTTCGGGGTTCCGTACTAAGACTTGTCACACACATTCGGGTCACCCGAGACATTTCTGACGTTATCCCGGTCGCTCTAAATCAGCTTCATGTTTATCCGTGAAAAAGGTAATAATGGCTTTCATCACCGAGGTAGGGAAAAAACCCGTGCTCCCAGGCTGCCCCTCGCGTGACCTAAGTCGACTTGAATGGGTGCTTGTGCTCGGTTCGAGTTTGGTCCCACGATAGGGAGCACGGTGAGAAGGAGAAGAGGATGTATCTGGTGGCTCCTCCTGCATTGACCAGCTTTGATGTTTGTAGGGACTTGTCTCGGTTGTTTTGCAAAACAGCGGTCTTGCCCAGGTTGATTTGATTCTTCGGGGACTTACTTCGATTCTATTACGAAGCATAGGACTTTGCCCGAATTGGTTTGATGTTCTCCAGGGACGTGCTTCGACTCCATCGTGAAGCAGAGGACTTTGCCCGGATTGTATTGCTTTTTTAGGGTCGTGCTTCGACTCCATCGCGAAGCAAAGGACTTTGCTCGGATTGCATTGGTTTTTCGGGGACGTGCTTCGACTCCATCGTGAAGCAGAGGACTTTGCCCGGACTGAATTTTCCTTGTCATTTGGTGTTCATGAAAGGAAAGGGTATTTTAGTAATTTCAGAGCTTGGGAAGTCGGCACCCTTTGAAGGAAGGGTACTTTGGTCATTTGACTTCTCGTAGGGCCTACGTCACGAAAAGGAATGAGTTTTGATGATTTGGTTTCCCTTTTTGATGAAAAGGGTATTTTGGTCATTTGGTTGTTTGGTGACCAACAAAGGAGTATTTTGGTCTTTTCGCCTTTAGTGGAGCTTGTGTCACTAGGGGAGGAAATATTTTAGTAATTTGGTCCTCCATATAGCTGGTGTCGCTAAAGGGAAGTTATTTTGGCCATCCGGTAGTTCGGTTACTAGCAGGAGGGTATTTCCGTCATTTCACTTCTAGTGGTGCCTGTGTCACTGAAGGGAAGAGTAATTGTGTTTCCCGTGAAATTAGTGTATCCGAGGAAAATTTGCTTTGGTGATTTGAGAAATTTGATCATCTCTCTTGAAGCTTTGCAGTGGTTTTGGGCGCGTATTCATTCCTTGATCAACAATTTTGGAAACAGAAAATTTTGCCCCTTCGATCAAGAATGAATACAGACTGAATACTTTCCCTCTAGATACCATTAAAATAAGTTCTCTGTAGTGGAGCAATACCGTTGAAACCGGCTCTCGGTGGTAGAGCAATACCACTGAAATTGGCTCTCTGTAGTGGAGCGATACCGTTGATATCGGCTCTCTGTGGTAGAGCGTACCATTGAAATTGGCTCTCTACGGTGGAGCATACCGTTGAAATCAGCTCTCTGTGGTGGAGCAATACCGTTGAAATCGGATCAGGAGTGAGTATTTATTCCTTGATTGATAATTTTAGAAGCAAAAAGTTTTGCCCCTTCGATCAAGGATAAATACAGCTTGATTGCTTTGCCCCTGGATACTTGGGATTTGAAGATGCCCTGGTGTTAGGTTATTTCTACTTTTGGAATACTTATGGCTCGAGACAGCCTGATGGTGACAGTATGTACCTATACTTGAGTTAACATTGATGCGTATATGCATGTGAGCGTGTATGTTTTGAATGTATGTGTGTGTGCATGACTTGGATGCATATGCATATGATTATGGTGCTCCTCCATGTTTTGTTTATTGCAAACAATGATCTGGATCGAGCGCTGTGAGTCTGCTCGTTTCAGAACAGAGGTTGATCAGTTGCGTCAGTGGGTCACCGAGCTGGAGGTCATGAATTAGACTTTCAGGGACCGGACAGATAATTGGGATGCCTAGATGGGTCTGTCCTTGGTGGGATATTGCATTGAAGTTTGGTTCATTGACCTGATTGCTTACTCCATAAGGTGTGGGTGTGAGGCACTGGCTTTGATGTACCTCGGTTTTTACAGGATTAGAGTTGTCTGAGCTTGATACTACTGTATGACTTTTGTTTTATTTTCATTGCTTGTCCTAATTTTTGCATAGGTTGCCCTTTTTGGGTTTTCAGCCTATCGGCCTGTCTTTATTTTTGCCTGAACCGCCCTTTCGGGTTTTCAATTTAGCAGACTTTATTTTATGCCCTAGTTTTTGCATAGACCTCCCTTTTCGGGTTTTCGATCTATCGGACTGTCCTAATTTTTGTATGGACCGCCTCTTCGGTTTTTGATCCATCGGACTCTTTTTTTTTTTTAAGTTGAGGTGCATGTAAACGAATTCAATCTCAAGCAGAGTTGGGACATTTGACCTAACAAAAAATGGCATTCATGCATTTATAATGTTTTAGCACAATGCACATTAAAAGATGAAATGAGGCTAAGGACAGAATCAATAATGGTATCCGTCTCGATTGGTCCCATGCCTATCACCAACTGGTCTTCATAGATTTCCCGCTGATGGTGCTCGCCTCTTTGTCCTAACTTTTGCATTGACCGCCTTTTCAGTTTTCGATCCATTGGATTGTCCTGATTTTTGCATGGATCGCCTTTTCGGTTTGCGACCCATCGGACCTTTTTTTTAACACATAATAGCACCTGGGCTTGTCTGGGTTGATGGGGTTGATGACTTGGTCTTTATCTCCCCGGTGGAACCGCTTCCATCCTGTAGGCTAAGGAGTATGACGTTTCCTCAATGCATACTCTGATGCTAGTTCTGTGTCCTTGCAAAGCAAACGGTAATTTGTTGACCGATATTCTGTAGGTGCCACTACTTTTGACAGAATCCTTTTGATGGATTTATTGGCCGCCACTGTCACCCCTTTGGTTTGTGAGGGATACGGAGATTGTCTATGATGTCTAACTCCTTATTTTAGAGTTCTGTGTTATTGCCCCTAGGAATTGTACTCCATCATCAGTCACGACATAATAACACTTCCTTTTTTTTCTTTTTCTTTTTAATTCTTTTCTCTCTTTTCTTTTTATTTTTAGAAGTGACATTCATATATAGTCCTGCTTCTACCCACTTTGAGAAGCAGTTGATGGTTGCGATCATGGAGTGATGTCCGTTCGACGCTAGTGCTTTACTTTGCTGACACTATCAATTCCCTATGTTGTGACAACCCTCCTTTTTCTAGTTTGAGTCTATGGAGCTCTTGCTTGGCTGATTTCATCTTCGAATCCTTTGGAACTTGGTATTCAGTAATTTCTCCATAAATCTCCGTGCGACATCGTTCAGTCAGGCAAAGATTTCCATGTTCTTTTGTGGTATGTTGCAATTTTTTTTCCTCTCATCAAGCATGAGGTCTTTCAAGATAGATATCATTCATTTCATGCATTGATGTATCATGTGTGTTAAAGGCATTAAATGAATGTTTTGATGCATGCACAGTTCCATCCAAAAAATATCACACAAGTAATTGAAATCAAACTCTATTAAATTAAACACCTCAGAGGCTAAATTGTTCACATGATAAATGATAATAATAATAACATTAAACAAATTAAAACATCAAAATGACTATTGCCTCTACATGGGGAGGGTCTTCTCTTTATTATAGCATCATGGTCCTCAATAGCTTGTGCATCTGAATCACCCGAGGTTGGGCAAGGGATTATTCTAAATGCTAGGTTTCAGAGCCGGCTTGATGATCCTTCCATCAGTGACCAACTGCTTGATAGCCTTAATCAACTAGGTGCATTCGTTTGTACGGTGACCCGTCATCATATGGTAAGAGTAGAAATTGTCTTTATCCGCCTCAGCCGGATGCGAAATGGCCTCAAACTCTGCAACAACCCAGCTTTTCTACACTTAGCATAGATAAGGCTTACTGACTCAGCCCACGGACTAGTGACCCTTTGAGGAGTCTGCCTTCCTTGGATCACGGTGACCACGCCCGCCTCTTGCACTTCAAACTGAGCTGTATCTGGGGTTGTCTTAGCACTAGACCCCACTGAAGTAGCCTTAGAGCTGCTGCCGTTGTACCCTTGAGAGTACCCTTGGTTATTTCTGTAGGAGCCCGAACCCTATCTGCCTCTCTACTCCTCTTCCTCGTATCGCTCGATACGCTTGGCAAATTCAACCACTTCATTAGAGGAGTGGAATCTCTTCAGTTTCATTTTATCCTTGTATTGGGACAGACTACCATCCACCAGCTTCACAATGAACGACTCCAACTTTGGTGCCCCATCCACCAAAACTTGCACATCCGTCCACCATTTGTAGTAAGCAGGGAAGGATTCATTTGGCTTCTGGCGGATTCTCTCTAGGTCTTCGAGGGTAGTCTCTAGGTCCTCCCAAGTAGAACGGGTGTATAGAGGCATCTTCACATACCACTTCACCGCAGCACCCCTTAGGGTAGTCAGAAATAGGTTTAAGAGTTGACCTTTCCTAATCTCCATGCTAGTTATCAACCTCACATAACTGTCCAAATGGGCTTCCGGTGGGTCTTCCTCAGTGTACGGAGGTAGGTAGGGCATCTAAAAACCAGTTGGGAGCGGCTCTCCTCCATCAGCCATCAAAGTAGTCAGGTCGACATACTTAATAGGGTTATAGTGGGCCATCTCCTTCAACTTAGGTAGCATGGCTTTAATATGAGAAAAATTCTGATTGAGACGCTTTTCCAGCATCGTCTCAATCGAGGCTTCCCTTGCCTTCTCAAAGGCTTCATCCTCTTCGGACTGACGATCGGGTTCTCTATGGTTGATCACTCCACCGCTTCCTCCAGGAAGACTTGCTCTAGTAGCATTGGTAAATTGGACAAACTATTGTCCCCCACTTCCAGTGGAAGTCTGAGCCGGTGGAATAGACTGAATAGGGAGGGTGCCTATCACGGCCTGCACTTGTTCCCTAAGAGTAGCCTTGAACTCGTCTGAGGTTAAGAAGGTCCTCATAAAAGCAGCCATATCAAAAGGAAAGTTTCCACTGTTTTCGTCGGCCATCTCTGCTCTGTCTGCTTCTTCTAATAAAACTTGACTGTCAATTGGTAAAGTGGGCAACTGAGTTTCGACCTCCCAATCTGAGTCTGACCCTGAGCTGATTCCCTCCATGGTGACAGGCTCTGATTGAACTAACTGAATTGGTGGGATCAGCTCTGATTCAACACGAACTTATCATTTTGAGGTGTGACTCAAAACTACACATTCAACATAAGGTTAGAATCGCGAATGGATGTCATGGACCTAAAATCGACACACTAAATGGCATGCATGGTGTGTTCGTGTTCATGATCGGATGATGCTTTATGGATGCGGACGATGATGAAAATGACTTTGTATTTTCTTTCTTTTGTTTTGAATGTTCCAAGCATACCCTATGCCATGCAAAAGACAATGCAAAAATGTCACATGTGGGCCGGCACATGGACAGAAATTCGGCACCTTTGGGGTACCTAGTGGATGTCGTGAAATGGTCACGTGTGTATCGACACATGGACAGAGGTTCGACGCTTTATGGGTCAATGAAATGATATGTGATGGCCATATGGGAGCCGTTCCATAGACAGAGGTTTGATGCTTTTATGGCATCTTGGATGAAGTGATGTCACCAACAAATCACGTGTAACTCGAGACATGGGCAGCATTTGGGTGTTCGTGGAACACCTTGCATGATTAAACATGTTATAAAACGTCCTAATATGAATTCTAGTTTGGCACTTGTGGAGTACCCCAAATGGGTTATCAATGTTATGAAACAATCCGATGTGGATCGTGACACACAAACAAGACTTTAGTGTCGCCATGACACCATGATGAATGGACATGATATCATGTGATGGTGTTGTGTGATCCACCACATGAACACAAGCCTAAGACCGTTGTGGTCCTCTAATGGTGCAATGATGTAATGAAATGGCCAAGTGCAACCCGATGCACGGGCGAACACGGGTAATCTTGGGGACTCCCGATATGTCATGAAATGAAATGTCGTGAGGAGCATACTTAGAACATCCTTCTTTTTAGATAGGATGAGATGATGTGAATGCCTATGTCATATAGAATGCAAATGGCTACACAAAAATGTGGTTAGGATGCATGACACACGAGATGATGTCATGTATGCTTTATGAAATGCAAGCACACAATATGTATATGACACACGAGTAAGATGTTATGGCTGCAAGAAAATGTGGTTAGTATAATACCACATGTATGATGATGCTTGCGAATGGCTGCATAAAGATGTGGTTAGAAAATGGCACACGGATGATGAGTGTTTGATGTTGCATGTAAAGGTAAAAAATGAAACCACCATAGAACAAACGTTAGCACACGCAACAATATGCTCACCCTTCCAACCTTATTCCTTCACTCGATTGGTCTCGCATTCTTCCTAGGTTTTGGGTCTCTTTGGCATCAACTAGGGATACCAAAGGCATACTCTCAATGTCCATTTTCAAATATATGTTTTGGTAACCCTAAGGGGAAGTTGCTAGGCCATTACATGAAGGTATGAGTCAAGCCAAAGGTCGTACAGGTTCCCATAGAGAAAATATACTCCTCACTTCTCCCCACTCAAGGGTCCAAATGAAGGGGTTTGTACGAGGCTATGAGTGGTTTACCCCCTCGGGTGCCTCCAATCCTAGCAGAAGAGGTAGGTCACCTTTGAAGATAAACAGGGCTTAAACAAGTGTTGGAGGGATTCAAGAAGAGAAAATGTCATGCTTATGCAAATGTGAATGAAACATCGAATTATGATTTAATAATTGACTACAAGTGAGGATATACTTCGGTTGTTGCCTAAGTTCCTTAAGTTTTTGTGAAAAAATTTTTAAAAGAAACCGTTGATCCCCAGCGGAATCGCCACTGTGAGTGAACGACCTTTTTACAGAATGCATGGTGAGGCGGGAACCGGGGATTTTCTTTTTGAGATGTGATGATGTGGTTTGAAAACGAGTTTTTAATCTTCGTTAAGAAAATCTTTCATTTTATTGGGAAACTCATTTTGTAGAAAACTTAATTGGAAGTGTGAATTTTGGAAAATAATATTTTTTCTTAGAAAATCCCAATTTAACTTAAAGATCTTGAAACATGAATTTCAAGATTAGATATAGAGTCGCTACTCGGATCAGCTCATCTGGGAAATTTCGGTACAGCTCCCTACCAAGTGTAGAAGCAATACCTAATCCAGAGATTTGAGGTTTGGGCAACATACCTATTAATCCTTACTTATTTTCAATTATTATTTCATAATGTAAAGTTGCATTCACTTAATTCTGCTCATTTTATCTTCTTTTTTATTATTAACCAATGCTCATGCAAATGACATAAATATAAATACCAAAATAAAGTGCATAAAAGTAAAAGTACGGGAAAAGTAAATAGAGGCCGAATTATAAAACCCATAAAAAGAAAAAGCTCTCATCCTCACCATTACAACCGCCTATAATACACAACGATCTAAAAAATTACAATCGCCTATATACACGATTTAATCTATAAAATACATCCAAAAATAAAAATAAAGAAAAATAAAAGCAGCATCCAAATACAGTTAGCACAAGTAAATGAAACACACCAAGGACTCACATAGGACAGAATAGGGGTATTTTAGGAAATGGGGTCATGCATTTAGGGGGTAACCAGGTCGACCCTACCGGTCGGCCCGGTTAGACATGGAAACGGTTTTTGAAACGCCCTGTAGGTTTTATGGATGAAAAACCAATTTTGAAAACCATTTGGCTCATTTTACATGCATTTTCCAACTTTTAGCGGGCCGGATATCCCGGGACCTGGGGATCCCATTCGTGAGTGGGCCTAAAAAATCCATCTAGGGTCCAAAAAGAATGTAAACACGCCAAAATTCAGTTTTGAATAAAAAAAGATGCAAAATTACAAGTTTTTCCGGCTTTCTTTCCTTGTTTTTGAAAATCGTTTTACAAATTTAGCAATTTTGGACAATCTGGGAATTCTGGAAACACACTAAATTCAACAAAACGGATCGAAATAAATCCAGAAATCCCTAATCACCCGAAATTACCAAACTTGAAATCACATCCATCAATTAAAAATCAAAAAACTGGGAATCTAAACATACATGGATGTAATTGGACCGATAATAAACATGAAAAACACATTTAATTGGAAAACGAAAGCGTTATCGGTCGATTTGGGGCATTCAGAGCTTCTGCCCTTGAAGATTACAGCCACGCCCCTATAGGTTACAGCTGCGCAGCTGTAGGTTACAGCTGAGCGGCTGTGATCATAGGTGGGGGGGCTGTAATCAAAACCACTTCTAAAATCGCAAAAAATTCAAAAACACCAACAAACAGCAATCAAAATGAAAGAAAAAGGGATTTTTAAGGCCTCTCAGAATCTACCTTCTCTGTGTTCCAGTGTTTCAAACCAGCAGGGATGAATTCGGATGCCGGGAACACCTTGCAATCACGAATAATCCAAAAGCTTGTGCGATTTTCAAAGCCCGAACGGAACCCCGAATGAGTTGAATGAGTGATTATGGTCTAAGAATGCCCCTAGAAAACTAATCCCTCCAAAGTTATGATGATTTAAACGGATTTTTGTTAAGGTTTCTTTGATTATTTAGGATTAAAACACTCAATTTTAATCTTTTTCACTCAAAAACCCTAAGTGTGGTTGTGTTTTCTCTCAATTCTCTCAATTCTGTCTCCTCTGTAAATTTTTATCTGCTGCCTTAACCCTAATCCCGGTCATTATGGTTTTATATCTCCTATTTTGGTTAAAAATTCGGATTAAATGCTGATTTTGAACAAAAAAGGAAATATGATGATTACAGCCGCGCGGCTGTAATGGACTATAGCTGAGCTGCTGTAGTGACCAGATTAGCCTATTTTGCTTATTTTTTATTCTTTTCTTCGGTTCTCTTAAATACTCACTCGAACTTCTTTGGGGTTCCGTACCAAGACTTGTCACACACATTCGGGTCACTCGAGACATTTCTGACATTATCCCGGTCGCTCCAAATCTGCTTCAGGTTTATCCGTGAAAAAGGCAATAATGGCTTTCATCACCAAGGTCGGGAAAAAACCCATGCTCACATAGAGACTGAATGGGCTCAAGCTAGATACGAGCAGTTGGTGGCGCTAGATGAAAAGTAGTTGAAAGCACTGGATCACTTGCAGATGTACCAACGCAAAATTACCAGAGCATATAACCGGAATGTGAAGTGCTCCAGGCGGCAGCTGAAAGCAGGGGATTTGGTTCTGAAACAATTAAGGCTTTCAAATGTCGATGTTAGGGGGAAGCTCTGAGAAGGGCCCTATGTTGTGAAGAAAGTGCTATCAAAAGGTGGTGTCAGCATTATGGACATGGATGGAAATGAATTCACAAATCCTGTCAACCAAGAAGACTTAAAGCTTTATCATGTTTTAAAAAAAAACCAATAAAAGTCTGCTAGGCTGAAAACTCAAAAGAGCGATCTCGGCAAAAGTTAAGACACGAGAGAAAATAACCAGTCAAAAAATCTGAAAGGGACGACTGATGATGGATTCTGGCTCTGTGTGGAATGTATACCATTTTGGGAACCAATCTTTTCAAATGTACTCATTTTGATTTTATCAATAAAGTGAAATGTTTGTTTAAATATGTTTGTGTGGTTATGTCAAATGCATAAACAAGTTATCTTGCTTAAACATCCACTTAAAGAAAGCGCTTTGCATTTAACCGGTTGAACATATCATGTTATTTAACAATGACAATGTATTAAATACATACAATCTGAAATATTTTGTCATCCCCCAAAACTAATTCATCTTTCTAAAGAGCCATTGTGGTTGTCTAAGAACTTGACTGTTGAAGAAATCAAGTTGGCTTCTAACGAGAAATTGAATCCCAATGCTACTACATACAACACTTTTCTGCATTATATCATCACCAGAAGGATAACGAGACAAGTAGTCATGGTGCCATTTCAGTCGGTCTTCGTTCATTTTGAAAATTAAAAAACTCGCTGGGGTGAAAACTGAAAAGCCACCTCAGGCAAAAGTTAGAGCAGCTCGCTGGGCTAAAAACCCACATTGGGCAGTCCAAGCAAAATTTAGAGCAATTCCAGATTCATAAATCACAGGAACAGAAGGATACTATCTCTTCACCGTTTCCCTACAAGAATCCTTACAGCATTTCCCCAGCGGGATCCTCCACATTACTCCCCAGTAGGACAATTACAAGGGACACTATGATCCTTTCCCCCAGCAGTCGTCATGCATCCCCAGTAGTCATCTCATTTCCTCAGCAGTCCTCATATGTCTTCAACAAGGAGAAGCTTTATGTGAAGAGTGTCTTCCACCAGCCGGGGGGAAAACATATCTTACCCAGCAGAAAGGAGGAACATCAATATTAAACAAATGACAAGAAATGCATCCTTTATTATCCACGTGCAAACGCATCATCATGCATACATGCATAACATACACAGACCATTCATCCCCAGCTAGTCTTCATTCTTGATCGAAGGGGCAAACATTTTTGTTCAAAATCTCTCGATCAAGGAATGAAGACTCGTTATTTCAAATGCAGGAATTCATCATCACTGTCTCGGACATGGATAGATCCCTAACAGATCCGGCTCGAGTAACATAGACCCGGTATCAGCCTTAATCAGCGTCATTCCAAATCCCCAGTAGATCCACCTTGGGTAACATAGACCCAGTATCAGCTTCACTCCAGATCCCCAGCAGATCCGTCTCGGGTAATATAGACCCGGTATCGGCCCAGATCGGCTTCACTCCAGATCCCCAGCAGATCCCCCTCGGTAACATAGACCCAGTATCGGCCCAGATTGACTTCATTCCAGATCCCCAGAAGATCCGCCTCGGGTAACATAGACCCGGTATCGGCCCAAACCGGCTTCACTCCAGATCTCCAGTAGATCCGCCTCGGGTAACATAGACCCGGTATCGGCCTAGATCGGCTCCATTCTAAATCATCATCAACTTTGCCTCAGGTAACCTAGACCTGGTATTAGCTTATTTCATCTCCAACCTCACCTCGGTAACCTAGACCCGGTATCAGCTTATTTCATCCATTCAACTCAGTGCATCATCACGACAGTGGGACTTCAACAAGTCAGTTGCACGTGTTCTTTCTTGCATCTATGGCGCTTCAATCTGCGCTCTCAAATTCATCACCTTAGGTATTTTAGACCTGGAGTCTAGTGTCGAATCTGATCATGCAAGTTACAGTCGTGCGACTGTATTTACAGTCATTCGACTGTAATTGAAAAATTATAGTTGTGCGACTGTAAATGCAGAGCAGGTAGCAGAAGCCCATACCTTAAAAATAAAAAAAATGGGGATTGATTTGAAGGGCAATAAATGCTCGAATTTGCAGCAAGAAAGGCAAGAAATAAAAGCAGAAAGAGGAGAAGAGAGAAGGACTTTTGGGGACTCTTAGGATTTGGCAGATTTGAGAGAAAAATTGGTAGAGAAAAGGAGGAAAAAGGAGAGAAAAAGGGAACCCAACAAAACATCATCTTTTTCTCCTCTTTTTCTTTTAATTCTATTGTGATAAATCTAAATTTGATAGAAATCATAGGATAATAACTTGGAACACTAAATCAAATCAATTCCAGACCTCAAATCCACCAAAATCCATGACATTTGGAGAATTTTGGACAACTTTTAAACCTTTACATACAAGGAAAAAGAAGCAATTTGGAGTCAATTGAGGTGTTTCCAGCGGTCAAACCTACGGTGGATCAGTGCCACAAAGGTAATTACACCTAAAACTTTCATTTTGCTGCTTTTTGTGGGTGTTTTGGTGTGATTTCATGTATAAAACCCACATTTTCGACTTGCTATTGCTGGAAAATAAGAATAGCCGTGCGATTGTTCTTGTGGTAAAGAACAATGGTACAACTGTAATTACAGTCGTACCATTCAAATAACAGTCGTACAACTGTTCTTAAATTTCCCTGCTTTCTCTTCTCATTTAATAATATTGGCGATTTTTCTGCACTTGGATGATCTACAGTCGCACTACTATAGTTACAGTCGCAAGGCTGTAATTACAGCGGCACGACTGTAATCCTCGTCCAGGGGCAAAATTTCCAGAATAATCCGCAAAAATTCCCAAAAATCCTAAAAATTCAGAAAAATCAGAAAATCATCAAAAATGGATTTTATTGTGTGCATTCACGACCTTAGATTTAATTTTTGATATTATTGTATTTAGAACAATGCAACGACGGAGACCCGAATCTCCCGAAAATCGACCCACCTCACATGTTAAATTAAAGTAAACCGGAAAAAGAAAATATTTTCAAAATGATTTTCTTATAAAACAAAAATACAGGGACATTTCAAAACCGTTTTCCAGGTCTAATCGGGCTGGCTAGCCGAGCCGACCCCGCTTATCCCCCAATTGCATGCCCTCGAACTCCTTAAAATCCCATTCTGTCCTATCTGAGTCCTATTTGTGGTGTGCTATAAATTGTGCTAACCATCTGTTTTGCAGCTTTTAATTTCTTTTATTTTTATTTTTGGTGTAATTAATAGATTAATCCGTGTATTTTAGGCGATTGTAATTTTTTAGATCATTCGTGTATTTTAGGCGCTTGTAAGATGAGGTTGAGAGTTTTTATTTTTATTTTTATTCAATTGGGTTGTAATGATTTATTTATTTACTGCTTTTTACTTTATTTTGATTTGTGTGTACGCTGTGTGCCTTAATTTAATAAAAATCAACTTTAGAAATTTAAAATACCATCTATGAACAGTGGCCAAAATTTATTTTGATTAGACATGAAATAGGGGACTTGTCCGGACCAAGGTCTCTAGAAGGTGTAGCGGCCTTCGTCCAGTTCAGCTACACTGTAATTTCCCGGTTGAACTGAGCTGGGTGGCGACTCCTACACACTGTATCGAGACTTAGGTCTTGGTTCTTTTATGAATTAATTTAATTTTTCTAAAACCGAATTCCATCATAAAACCCCCGCGAGGTAGGGTTGCCCGATATCGCGGCTCCCTTCCGAGAGAGTCCTTACACCTGAAAAATGTCGTCTACTCATAATTGGACATGGTAGAATTTCTATGCAATGTGGCAATATTATTTATGGAAAAACATTTCTTGAAAATGGCTTATATATCCTTGATCTAAAACATGAAAGTGCAATCTACAACATAAATACTAAAAGGATTAAATAAAATGAAATTAATCCTACATACATCTAGCATTGTCATCTTGGGCACATAAATGAGAAGTGCATTGCTAGGCTTCACTCTAGTGGAGTGCTAGGTTCATTTGACATTCAGTCTTATGACATATACGAATTTGTTTAAGATGCAAAATGACAAAGACGCCCTTTAGCAAAACTGCTGAAAGGGCCTTAGATCTATTGGAGCTAATACATTCCGATGTATGCAGCCTAATGAGAAATAGTGCTAGATCCAGTTTTATGTACTTCGTCACCTTCACGGATGACTTCAGCAGATACGGTTACATTTATCTGATGAAGTATAAGACTAAGAATCTTCAGAGGTTCAAGGACTTTAAGAACGAAGTAGAAAACCAACTTGGCAAGAAAGTAAAAGCACTTTGGTCTGACCGAAGGGGTGAATATTTAAGCCAAGAGTTTGACTCGTTTTTGAGAGAGTGTGGGATTGTATCCCAACTCACCCCTCCTATTACACCCCAGTGGAATGGAGTGTAGGAAAGGAGGAATAGAACCTTGCTAGACATGGTCTGCTCGATGATGAGTCATGCTACACTCCCTGTCTCCTTTTGGGGATATGCTTTAGAGACAGCTGCTTACATACCTAATAATAAACTAAGCAAGGCAGTTGAGGGAACACCATATGAACTATGGAAGGGCCGAAAGCCCAATGTTTCTTTCTTGAAGATGTAGGGCTGTGATGCATATGTCAAGAAATTGACAAGTGGCAAGCTCGAGTCCAAATCTGTCAAGTGCCAGTTTGTGGGTTACCCTAAGGAAACTAAGTGCTATTACTTCTATGATCCGTTAGAAAATAAAGTTTTCATAGCCAGGAATGCAGTCTTCTTAGAGAAGGAATTCCTTTCCAAGAAAGACAGTGGGAGCAATCTTGAACTGTCTGAAGTTCAAAACTCACAGAATTTTACAGCTACTGCTGAGAATGCTTTGGGAATTGATCTAGCTACTCAATAAATTGACAAAGCAGAACTGGTTACACAGGACCTTAGAAGGTCTGGTATAACACATCATCAGCCAGAGAGATACTGTTTTCTCGTGACTGATGATGGGGACCTTATGGTCATTAACCAAGAGGAGCCCAAGATCTATTAGGAGGCTATTGAAAGCCCACACTCAAATCAATGGTGCAAAGCCACAGAGGTTGAGATGCAATCTATGCACTGAAGGGATTTTCATTGAAAATCAACCGATTGAAGCAGAAGCTCACATCAATTTTCTCAAATCCATGCCCATAAGCAGTTGAAATGGAAATAAAAAACAATAAAATAAAGATGAGAAAGATTACATTCTCACCCGGAATATCTCTTCAAGAGATGGCTGCAGAAATCGATTCGATCCCTCCCACGATCCCATACACCAACGGCTATCAAACATGAACCCGTGCTAGCGAATGGATCAACGGAGGAGAGGATTTTTCTTGCTGAAATTTTCTGCCTCTTCTTCCCTAGAGCTGGCCAAAATTTTCAGTCTCCCCAGTGTTAGTGTTTTGGCCAAAATTCTGCTTCTAAGTAGTAGAGTTTTGGCTGAACACAAACACTCTAGGTGGCTTAGGGTTTCCTGCTTCTTCGAGTAGGTTAAAATTAATTACCATAGGTTAATATTTAATTTCAATTCAATTTTAATTTTATGTACATGTCATTATATTAAACCATACAATATAATACATTATACTTAAATTAAAATTAATTGGTTAAATTAAATTCACCTGATGAATTAATTTTAACCTAACTTAAAAGAAATAGACATAAACCAATATATGCAAATTTTGCAACTAGGAAATAAACTCATGAATTAATTTAATTAATTTATAGAAACCCAATTAAATTGATTATATTATTCTGATCAATCCAATTAATCTATAATTTAATCAATTAATAGTTCCTCTCTCCAGTCAGTATACTCCAAGTGTAAGCGCCGGAATTTTTCCCGTCTAAAAAAAAGGTTTCACAACACTGTAATTACAGTCGTGCGACTGTATTTACAGTTGTGCGACTATAGGTTCGCAGCAGGTGCAGTAGCCCATACCCAAAAGAAAGAAAAAGAAGTTGATTTGAGGAGCATTAAATGCTCCTATGGCCAAAAATCAGAGAGGAAGGGATTAGATATAAAAAAGAGAAGGAAGAAAGATTAAAGGGGGATTTCTGGATAGATTTTGAGATTGAAAAAGAAGAGAAGGAAAAAGGAGAGAAAAAGGAAAACTCAACAAGAAGCACCATCTTTTTCTCCTCTTTTTTCTTTTAATTATGTGTTGTAAAGTTAAAACCGGATAGAATATAGGTTAACACTTGACACAATCAATCCCAGAACCTTAACTCACTCAAATCCGTGACTTTTTGGACATTTTTGGACTCAACTTTGGAACCTTAACACATAAAGGAAGAGGAGCAAATTGGAGTTAATTCAAAGCGTTTCCAGCGGTCAAATCGATGGTGGATCTGTACAACAAGGGTAACTACACTTAAATCTTTTGTTTTCCTTCGCTTTCTGGGTGTTTTGGTTCATTTTTGTGCATAAAAATCCATATTTTCGGGCTGCTATTTATGGGTAATAAGAACAGTCGTACGACTGTTCTTGTAGCGATGAACGGTCGCACGACTGTAATTACTGTCGTGCTACCGCAGCTACAGTCGTACGAGTATTTTTAAACTCCCTCTGCTATTTTCTTTCATTAAAATAATTTTGGTGATTTTCTGCAGAAGGGCGAATTACAGTCGCACGACCATAGTTACAGTCATGCGACTGTGGTTATAGTCGCACGGCTGTAATCACAGCCAGACGACTGTAATTTTCATCCAGAAGCAGAAAATTCAGAAAAATCCATAAAACATCAGAAAAATAAGAAAATCATCAAAAATGAATTTTGTTGTGTGCATTCATGACCTTAGATTTGATTTTTGAAGTTATTGCACTTAGAACAATGCAACGACGGAGAACCAAATCTCCCGAAAACTGACTCACCTCACATGCTAAATGAAATTAAACCAGAAAAAGAAAATATTTTCAAAAATATTTTTCTCATATAAATCTACAGGGCGTTTCAAAATCGTTTTCCAGGTCTAGTCGGGCGAACTACTCGAGTTCACCCGACTATCCCCCTAAATGCATGCCCCCGAAATCCTTAAGATCCCATTCTGTCTTGTTTAAGTCCTATATGTGTTTATAATTAAATTGCCGTTTGTTTGCAGCTTTTGGTTGCTTTTCATTTTTATTTTTGATGTAGTTAATGGCTTAACTCGTGTATTTTAGGCGGCTGTAATTTTTTAGATCCCCGTGTGTATTAGGTGTTTGTAATGTGAGGTTAAGAGTTTTCCATTTTTATTCAATTTGGTTGTATAAGTGGCCTTTATCTATATTCTTTTGAACTGTCTGGATGTATAATTTATTTATTCTGCAATTTATTCCAATTTTTTTTTCTTATGAGCATGGGTTAAGTAAATATAAAACAAAATTAGATAGGAAAAGATAATAAAGCGAACAAAATATGGCACTATAAACTATAAAGTAAATGCAAGCTAGAGGTTGAATAGGTAAGTTGCCCGGACCCTAAATCTCTAGATTAGGTAGGGTAGTCTACCCTCTATAGGGAGCTGTACTGGAATTTCCCGGATGAGCTGATCCGGGTGGTGACTCTGTCACTGATCTTGAAATTTAGGTTTCAAGGTCTTTAAGTCAATTAAATGGGAAAGGGTTTTCTATAAAATAGATTTCCAAAATAAAATCAATGGTTTTCTAAAACAAGATAATCAAAATCCCATTTTCCAAAAACCCTAACACACATTTTCCAACTATCCTTTTTCCCGATTTGCTTCGTCGCGTTCCAGTGATTGCTTTTCATGTCATCCGCTCACAATGGCAACTCTGCTGGGGAATACAAGTTTCTTAAAAAGTTTTTACAAAAACTTAAGGAATTTAGGCAACTACTGAAACATAACCTCGCTTGTAGTCTCTTTACCAGTTCATGATACCATATTTGTTCGCACTCGCATACCATGACATTTTCTTCTTCTTAATCCCTCTAATACACTAATCTACCCCGGTTTACCCAAGAAAGTGACCTACCTCTTCCGCCAGGATTGGAGGCACCCGCGGGGTAAACCACTCATAGCACCGCATGACCTTACATCGTGTTCTATGGTGTGGAGTGTATACTTGATATGGGAGCCTGTACGACCCTTGGTTTTGACTTTGGCCCACATGTAATGGCTTAGTAACTTCCCCTAGGATCACCAAAACATAAATTCAAAATTGGATATTGAGTGTGCACCTTTGGTATCCCCTGCTGATGCCCAAGAGACCCAATACCTAGGAAGAATACGAGACCATTCGAAAGGAGAAATAAGGTTGGAAGGGGGTGTATATTATTGCGTGTGCTAATGTTTGTTCCGTGGTGTTTTTATTTGACTTTTTCACAAAGCATTAAACATGCACGACCATTTGTGTGCCATTCTGACCACATCTTTTGCAGCCATTTTCAAAGCATCGACATATGTGTGACGCTAACCATGTTTTCGTGTAGCCATGACATTTTATTTGTATGCTATTTTACATCTTGTGTGTGACATCTCCACAAATCATACACGACATGATCATGC
Source organism: Euphorbia tirucalli (assembly GCA_039660915.1). Taxonomy (NCBI): domain Eukaryota; kingdom Viridiplantae; phylum Streptophyta; class Magnoliopsida; order Malpighiales; family Euphorbiaceae; genus Euphorbia; species Euphorbia tirucalli. The sequence continues at coordinate 48,711,022 of CM077637.1, read as the reverse complement.
ATGTCATGCATTCTAACCACGTTTTTGTGTAGCCATTTGCATTTTTGTGTGACACAAGCATTCATGTCATCTTATCTCATTTAAATTAAGGACGTTCCAAGGATGCCCATCACGGTCATTTCACCACATAACATATCAGGAGTCCCAAAACTACCCGTGTCCTGTCCGTGCATAGGATTGCACTTGGCTATTTCACTAAATCATTTCATTCCATAGGAGACCACAATGGTCTTAGGTTCATTTTCGTGTGGCAGGTCACACGATATCATTACATGGCATCATGTCATTTATCATTGGTGTCATGGTGACACCGAAGTCCTGTTTGTGCATCCCAATCCACTCTGGATTGTTGCATGACATTACCACATCGTTCGAGGTACTCCACGAGTATCGGATTACTACATATATAAGTGCATTGCATAACATTACCAAATCATGAAAGGTGTTCCACGAATGCCAAATCTCTATCCGTGTCACAAGTTACACACGGCTTGTTTGCAATATCACGTCATGTTAGATGCTCTAAGAAGCGTCAAAAATCCATCCATGGGCCGGCCCCCATGCGATCATTTCATGTCATCTCATTGACCTACAAAGCATCAAAACTTTGTTCGAGTGTCAGCACACATGCGACCATTTCACAAAATCCACTAGGTGCCCCAAAAGCGCCGAATCCCTATCCTGTGGCGGTCCACAAGCGATCTTCTTTGTATTATTTTTGCATAGCATTCGGTATTATTGGAGCGTCCAAAATAAAAAGAATAAAAACAAAGGAAGTCATCCTCATTATCTCACAATGGACATCTCACTCACCCGTCAAATGTTTAAGTGTTCCATAAGCACCGAAAAATTCATCTCATGCATTGAGTCATTTAGGTGTTCCAAGAACGCCGAAAATTTCATCAAACCCTTTAGGCATCCCGCAGGTATTGGAAACCCATTTCATGCATTGATATTCCGTGAACATCAAAAATGTCATCTCATATCATGAAAGTCTGAGCTGTTCTCTGAATACCGAAATTATGTCCATACCCCATGTGCATGCACACATCCATAGCATTACATGTCATCACATATGAAATTCATCATTCATACATATACATACCCTATTATGCATTCATGCATACATCATCCATGATATGGTATTCTTCGTGTGCATGCACCCATCAATGCTAACAAGTGTTCTTATCAGAGGAAAAGGGGAAAAATCTCGAGAATGGCCAACCTAATGAACTTCAACACCATAACAGATGTCGTGGATGATTATGTCGCCTCATCACGGTTTTGAAAGACAGTCAGGGAGGAAGCAGTAACAATGCTGAAGGAAATGCTAGGGGGTGATCTTGACAGGGTAGAAAGACTGATGGCAAAGTGCACCGAATTGGAAGCACGAGTGGTAGAGCTCGAAGGAAAAGTAAAAAGTATGGTGAGCACAGTTTCCAATGCCGGTGCTAGCGAGAAGCAGAATGCCCAGATTGCTAACACTCACCCTCGACACCTTGGAAGGCCCTCTCACCAAGATTCAGGTCTACCAAGGCTGAGTAATGAAATAGAACTGAAGAGGCCTCGTAAGACTGATGTCGACACCGAATCCATTCCATGACATACCATAAGCTCACTTACCAAGGGTAGCAGAAAAGGCACATCCCCTTGGCCCTATTTGCTGACCAAACTATTTGCCAAATGTAAAAGGGAGGGTCCTCTATAGAGTATCAGGCCATTTGTAGAACCAGAAAAAGCACCTAAGAGTAATTTCTGTAGCTATCATGTGGTGACGGGTCACCGGACCAATGAGTGTTCTATTTTAAGAAAGGAGATAGCTAGTCGACGACGGGAAACTGGAAGCTTGTCCAACTCTGGTAGACGACTTAGGACAATCAGGGAGACCGCCAAGGAGACTCCTTAAACCTTTCGAGGAGCAGAATATGATGAAGAACTTCAGGGTCTGGTTTGATAAGAGTGGGACAGGGGCATCGAAGCCAAAATGATAGCCAATCGGAAAATAATTAGTTTCTAGGAGATTAATATTTCTTTGAGGCTTCCTTCTTGTTGGGGACTCATTTTGCTTGTGAGATGTATTGAACTCATTAAGAATGCAATGAGATTTATTTTCATCTTACTTATGTGATGATTGCATGTACATGGCATTATGCATGCATTTGACCATCTGAAATGATATATCCAACACATATAATATTAGAATGCATGACATCAATATGAGTATTATAGGGAACCTAAAAGTGAATCTAACTCTGATTGAACCCTCATTTGAAAGGCGAGCTTGTGAGATAAATAAGTAATGGGATGTCATCACCTCCGTTGAGCCATTTGTTGACCGAGATCAATGATCCTTACAAATAACAATCCAAAACGCTATTGGCCTTACCCTAAAGTTTCAACTTGAGTAGGACACATAATACCTAAACCATTCCAAACCAAAGGCTATTGTTAAAATTCAGAGTCAAACTCCAAAATGAAGCCTCAAGCCTAGTTCCATACCCAAGAAAGTACCCCGTACCAAAACCCCGAAGCTAAAATTCCAAACTCATCGAAAGCACCAACCCCTAAGAAATTCAAATGACCTTCATTACCTACCATGTAGTAAAATTCTGAAGCCGTGCTTCGTTGTAGTGCATGCATAATCTTGTTTGTATGACATTCATGTGCACATGACATTACACATGCATTGTTCATCCAAAAGACATATTAAACACACATAACATGCACAAATTTGAATGCAGCAGGAAAACCAAGAGGTGGCTGTGGCTTTAGTTCCTTCAAAAAAAAAAAAAATCAGCGCAGACAGAAGAGTCTTTCTCTCTCATACATGGTCGCTACAGTTAGTACTGGAATGTCTTACCATCCCAATTTCCATCACCATCAGATTTTGCGGGAAGGGCTTTCATTCCATGGTAGAGAGAAGATTCAGATATAAGTCTGTTTCAAATGAGCTAGATAAGGAATAGCAGGAGTTACCTAAGAACTTGACGATTGAAGAGGCAAAGCTGAACAAGGAAAAGATTGAAGTCAACTTTGATGGGAAGACAAATCTGATAATCAGAAATGTACCCAATTTCTTATACTTTCCTATTGTTTTAAAAAACAAAGTGAACAAATGGTATGCATTTGTAAATTTCATAAATCCAAAGGCCGTATGCAAGTTCTAGCGAGCAGTTCACAATGAGAGATCACTTTTCTTGCCCAGCCAGATCTGCACTATAGCCTATGCTAGACTTCAGAGTAAGGAGAAGCTGGTAAGGCACTCTAAGAGGTCAATATTGTTGGAAATGCCTTAGTCCTGAGGCATTGGTCCTTGTATTTGTATTATACATTTATTGGATTTATGTATTATACGCGTTTGTGTTATTAATAAAGGCATCAATTCATTTATTATATTTATCTTGTGCAATATATTAAATGAAGTATCCAATGGACATATCTATATCCATGATGACAAGTGTCATGCACTTGGCAGTAAGACCATGGATAGGGTAAACGATATGACCATAAATAGATCCGTAGTCTGTTCCAGTCATGGGAATGAATGGAACAAGAGACTATCATTAACCTGGTTGTATGGCGGTGTCTTACCGGTCATTGGACATGGAATGTCAACCAAGTTAATGGGTACATGCATGGGGGCATGGTACTGGATAGATCCACTAAACGAGTAGTCCACATGGTATAGTATCACAACTGATTCTCGTGTAGTACTTGTATGGATCCTTTGACCTGACCATATGATGGTGTTACATGTGAAGTCACATGCTTAGGGGTATGCCTAAAGGGCCTGTAATAGGGTGCCAAGTATGGGTACTTTCGGGTATGTCACTGAGCATGGTAATACTATGGATATGCAGAAGGGATTTGTCACTCAGTAGCCCACTGAAAAGATATCACCGGCCTCTTGATGAATGTGACTGATAAGAGTGTGGCCACACCCAAGCAAGTTGGAACTTGTTTGTGAGCTTCAGTACATTCGGGATCAAGTTAATGTCCGGACATAAAAGATGGTGATCAATCCATGCCTCTGTGTTGGACACCGATATCAATGACATGGGATGTACAAGTTTAAACTACAGTGTTATGATAACAGTTAGACTGCCATCTCCATCTTAATTGGGGGCTGCAATGGCTTGCTAGAGCCCAACTACAGTCTGTGGGCCAAAGGCCCGCTACCAACATAAAGGTGGGCCCACGGGATCGTACACATTGAGCAACTGAACACCGACTTAAAGAATCAAGGGTATACTTGGAGTATACACACTAGAGAGAGAGGAGTATATATATTAATCATATTACAAGGATCAATTGGATTGGTCATCATAATAAAATTAATATTTGGCTTCACATAATTAATTGGATTAATTATGAAATTATTTCCTAAGTGGAAATAATCATATGTATAGGTTTACATATGAATTTGTTTTGTGAAGACTTAATTTTATTTTGATGGATTAAATTAATTGGTCAAACTAATTTTAATTTAAATGTAAATAATATGTTACTTGGAGTAATATATTAAATACATGGGTTAATTAAAATTGGGCTTGAAATTGATTTAAACCAGACTAATTAAAATAAGTTTGGGCCTGAATTAAAAGGAGGAAGCCCACACAGACACTGAAGCCAGATTGGGCCTAAATTCCAACAAGGGAATTTGGAAGCCTTAGGGTTAAAACCCTAAGGGGGAATTCGGCCAACACACATGTGTGTGTAGCCACCACTTTGGCCGAATTCTCTCAAGCTCCTCCCTCTCTGAATTTTGTGATTTTTGACGCAAGCACGTGCGGGGTTTTTTAGGCGCTCGTATACGTGAACGAGGAGGGATTCTGCTTTGAATTCTGTAGTCTTCATCCATCTCTAGAAAGAGATTTTCTGGTAAGAAAATTTATCTCTTTCTATTTATTTTAAAGTTTTTCAATTTCCATTTCAATTGCTCCTAGGACTGGATTTGAGGAAATCACCGCGTTCTTCCGCTTTTATCGGGTGATTTCCGGTGAAAAATCCCAACAAATATTTGAGTGTGAAGGGATGATTGTTTACCAACAACGTTCATGTTGGGATTCGTCACGGGAAACCGACCGATAAAAGCGGAAATACGCGTTGATTTCCTCGAATCCGGCCCAGGAGCTTAAGATGTGGAAATCAAAACTTAAAGCATAAAAGGAGGGTTTCAAAAACTCACCACAAAGTCTCTCTAAGAGACGGATGCGGACTGCAGAAATCAAGTGTAGATTTCCTCCACCGATGCGTACACGAACGGCTCTCGGACCGAAACCCGTGCTAGCGACTCGGATGACAAGAAGAGAGGGAGAAAGAGAGAAGAAAAAGGGCTGCCAAGCTAAGTCCTTATGGCTGTCCAAAATATTTCTTTCCAAAAGAAATAATACAATCTCTCTTTTTTTCTCACAATTGCTTTTTCTCACAAAGAAAAAACCAAAGTGCAAAAGTGGGCATAAATTCTTTCAAAGAAAGAATGTATACGGCCAAGCATGGAAGAAAATCATGGCTCATCATTTCAATCCATTGAAAATGAGATGGATGAGAATAAAGCAATAAATATCAATTTTGTCACTAAGCATGAGTCACCACTTTCCCATTGGTCAAAAGATGCAAAGTCTCACTTTGCTTCCTTTTCCCTTTAGTCCAAATGGTGACTCACCCCTCTCATCCCTCCATATTCGGCCAACTAGAAGATTGGTGATCCCACCTTCATCATTTCCTTACCATAAAGGAAAAGCAAGATACAAGGTGGCAAAGTCCAACTTTGCCCCATCATATGTCATACCAATGACTCACCATTCTTTAATTGGTCCATAAGAATATGTCATCATCATTTTTGTCCATAAAATGACTCACAATTCTTACTCATTCCATGCAAAATTTCGGCCAACATATCCCATTAAATGTTGACTTTATTCCTTTAAAAGTCCAAGCCTAATTTTAATCCCATTGATTTAATTAATTTCAAATGCAACTTTAATTTAACATGTATGCATATATATATTATACCATATAATACATTACATACATTTAATTAAAATTCATTTGCCCTAGTAATTTAATCAATGGATTAAATTAGACATACATAAAATGAGATACATGTAAACCTATACATGTATAAGAATATTTCCACCTAGGAAATAATCCCATAAATTAATTCATTGAATTAATTATGAGAAGGCCAAAATAAATATTAATTATATAACTTTGATCAATCCAATTGATTCATATAATATAATTAATATATCTCTCTCTTTTCAAACGTGTATACTCCAAGTACACACTTAATCCGACTAGTTAAAGTCCAGACGTTCAATGTGTATGATCCAATGGGCCCGTCTTTATGTTGGCAGTGGGCCAAGGCCCACAGACTGCAGGCGGGCTCTAGCAAGCCACTGCAGCCCCCAATTAAGACGGAGTAAGCAGTCTAACTGAAAACGTAACCCTGTAGTTTGAACTTGTAAATCCCATGTCACTGATATCGGTGTCCAACACAGAGGCACGGAAGTATCACCCTCTTTATGTCTGGACCTTTACTTGATACCGAATGAACTGATGCTCACAAACAAGATCCAATATTGTTTGGGTGCGGCCGCACACTTATCAGTAACATTCTTCAAGAGGCCGATGATATCGTCTCAGTGAATCACTGAGTGACATTCCCTTCTGCATATCCATAGTGCTGCCATGCTCACTGACACACCCGAAAGTACCCGTACTTGGCACCCTTTTACAGGCCCGTTGGGCGTACACCAAAGTGTGCCACTTCATATGCAACACCATCATATGGTCCGATCGAAGGACTTATACAAGTACTACTCGAGAATCATTTGTGATACTATACCATGTAGATTCCCGTTAAGTGGATCAATCCAGTACCATGCCCTTTATGCATGTACCATTAACCTGGTTGACATTCCATGTTCTATGACCGGTAAGACACCGCCATACAACCAGGCTAATGATAGTCTTTAGTTCCATTCATTCCCATGATTGGAGCAAACTACGGATAACTTTATGGCCATATCGTTTTCCCTATCCATAGTCTTACTGCCAAGTGCCTCACACTTGACAACATGGATATGGATATGTCCATTGGATACTCTATTTAAAATATAGCACAAGACATATAATAAATAGATTAATGCCTTTATTTCCTTGACACAAATTATATAATACATAAAGTTTACATTACTGTACAAATGTATTATACAAACACAAGGACCAATGCCTCGGGACTAGGGCATTTCCAATAATCTCCCACTTGCACTAGTACCTACTAGGCATGGGTCTAATCCCTATAGATCTAGGATAACCTTCGTGCATAGGCGTAGCCAAGCATGTTGGTCAAAAGATCTGCGACATTGTCTTTGGTGTCCACTCTTTGTAATGAGATGTCACCCCCTCAGCGATTTCTCGCAATAGGTGAAACTCCCTGAGTTCGTGCTTCGTGTATATGTGTGACCGGGGCATATAGCTTGTGCAACAGCCCCGCATTGTCACAGAAGATATCAACTGGTTACTGGATAGTTGACACTACCCCCAGTTGCATGATAAACTTCATTATCCACACAGCTTCCCTAGCTGCTTCACACGTTGCAATGTACTCAGTTCCTGTGATAGAAACCGCGATGGTCTATTACTTGGAGCCTCTCCAACAATAGCACCACCATTTAGCATGAACACATACCTATACTGCGACTTATATTCATCCTGGTCAGTCTGGAAGCTTGCATCAGTGTACCTAGTAACTGACTGCTCTTCCTAACTTTCATGCACTAAGAAGCTATCCTTAGTCCGGTTAAGGTACTTCAGGATTGCTTTGACAGCCTACCTGTGATCCATTCAGGATCCTGCTCATCATACTTAGTGCAAAGCCGACATCAGGTCTTGTACATAGCATGGAGTACATGAGTGATCCTATAGCCGAAGCATATAGAACCAATTCATGTTCTCCCTATAGCACTTCTTGCTAAGTTTCAGCTCATGACCCATTGGCAAGAAACCTTTCTTAGCCTGGTCCTAGCTGAATCTTTTCAGAACTATGTCTATGTACTTGGCCTGACTTAGGTCTAGAAGCCGATTGGATCTAACCCTGTAGATCCTGATCCCTAGGATCGTCTCAGCTTCGCCTAAGTCCTTCATTGCGAAGCACTTACACAACCATTACAATCACCTTGTAGTGTTGGTATGTCGCTTCCAATCAGAAGGATGCCAACCATATATAATACCAGGAAAGTTACTATGCTCCCACTAAACCTCTTATACACACCCTGAAAGGGATTGTCGGCCTATAGCTTATAGCACCACTTGCAACCTATTACCTTAGCACCTGGAGGTGAATGAACCAGGTTCCAAACCTGATTATCGTACATAGATTGCAAATCCACCACCATGGCAGACAGTGGGCTAGCTATAGCCTACTAGTAGGTTTTGAGCTCCTCTTCGTCCAAGACAAAAGGAGCGTAATCATTAGAAACAAAAACCGAGGTTTCTCATGTTCCTGATGATCCCTACCAAACCTTTTAGGTCCTTGTGTGACCTGGGCTGGTGCTGCTACCTTTGGAAGCTTCACCCTGGTCTCCGAGTTATCCTTTTCAGGAGTTTCTGAGCTTTGAACTTCCCTGAGTTCAATATCGCTCCCACTGTCTTTCTTGGAAAGAAACCCCTTTTCAAGAAGGACCCCCTTTCGCGCCATGAACACCTTGTTCTCAGCGGGGTTGTAGAAGTAATACCCTTTGGTTTCCCTAGGGTAGCTCACAAACAGGCATTAGTCGGTTTTGGGTGCTAGTTTTGCTCACAGTCAATTTCTTGATTTGTGCATAACAACCCCAAATCCGTAAGAAAGACACATTAGGCACCCTGCCCGTCCATATTCCAAATGGGGTCTTTTCCAAAGCCTTAGTCGGAGTATAATTGAAATTGAGAGCCATTGTCTTAAGAGCGTATCCTTTAAAAACTTATTGGGAGAGATGCATGACTCATCGTTTGAGCGGACCATGTCCAACAGGGTCCTATTCCTCCGTTTGGATGCCCCATTCCATTATGGTGTTCCTGGAGGAGTGAGCTGTGGAACTATTCCATGCTCTCTCAAAATGAGTCAACTATAGGCTTATATGCTCACCACCTCGGTCCAACCGAAAGGCTTTGATATTTCTGCCTAGTTGGTTTTGTACTTCGTTCCTTACACCCTTGAACCTATCAAGGGTCTCAGACTTATATTTCATTACATAGGCATAGCCATTTCTGATGAAATCGTCTGTGAAGGATACGAAGTATAGATGTTCACCCCTGGTTGCTATGCTTTTCGGTCCATATACATCTCAATGCATTAGGTCCAATAAGCTAGCGACCCTTTTAGTCCCTTTGCTAAAAGGTTCATTAGTCATTTTACCTTATAAACAAGACTCGCATGTATCAAGTGACTCCATGTCAAATGATCCTAGGATTCAAGCTATGTGAAGCCTAGCTATGTGCTTCTTGTTTATGTGGCCTAAATGACAATGCCAAAGGTAAACCGGATTAAGTTCGTTAGGCTTAACCCTTTAAGTATGTACATTATAGACAGGATTAGTTTCATTTAGATCCAGGATATAAAAGACATTATTTAACAGAGCTACTCCATAAAATAATTCTTTTCTAGATAAACCCTTTTTACTATTACCAATAGTAAATGTACATCCAGAAATATCCAAAAACTGAAACAGAAATAATATTCCTATCCAAAACAGGTACAAAATAACATAGTTTCAGTAACAAAACTAATATACTAGGTATCATAAGCTGGTCCCGCAGATCTCTATGGCAGCAACCCTTGCTCCATTTCTGACCCGCAAGTCCACTTGTCCCGATCCCAGTGATCTCCTGTTCTTAAGTCCCTGATGAAGACACGCCCTGCGTCTTCCTTTTCTCTCCCAAAAGCTTGGGACACGATCTTATCCAATGTCCAGCCTGCTTGCAACCGAAGCAGACATCCTTGGAACGGGCCTTGGGCTGGGCTTTAGCCTTTTTAGCCTTGGCTTCCTTAGCCTTGGCCTTGGCCTCTGCCTTGCCCTTGCCTTTAGCAAAAGGAGGTTTCCCCTTGTTAACCTCAAGTACCGGCGGAGTCTTTTTGATCGACAGTTCAGCGAGCTCAAGCATCCAATGCAGCTCACTAACAGTACGGTCCATCCCTTGCTTGTAAAAGTTTAGGATGAATTGATCATAAGAATTCGGTAAAGAATCCAGGATCGTGCTAACCGCCAGCCCCCGTGAGATAGGAGTTCCGAGACGGGCTAAATTATCTAGATAGCCCTTCATCTTGAGCACGTGTGCACTCACAGATGTTCCGGCTCCCATCTTACAGCTGCAGAATGCCTTGTGGATCAGGTACCTTTCCTGATAAGCTTGCTCATAAAACATCTCGTTAAGAGTTGTCATTATAGCAAAGGCCTGATGATCCAGGAACTGCTTTTGCAATTCAGGAACCATACTAGCCAACATCAGGCATGTCACATCCCGGTTATCTTTTACATGTGCCAAGTATTCCTCCAGCTGGGCAGCCGGTGGATTACTTCCCATTGGCACAACCGGTACAGGCTTTTCGAGCACATACTCTTTAGACCCTTGTCTTAGAACTTTCCTTAAGTTCATAGACCAGTCCCAAAAGTTAGCGCCAGAAAGCTTGTCCCATTCCAAGAAAGATCGCAGTGATAAAGTATCATTCGTAGCCATTGGTTTTTACACAGGAAAAAAAAACGAGTGTTAATAAAGGACTTAACATGTTCTTCCCATATATAATTAATAATGAATCGTGTTATTAATTAACTCGAGTTGTTGGGCTCATGGGCCGAGATCCATATTATATCAAGATATAGCCAGACGAGGGCCTGGAACAACTATATCCCAATTTTTAGGTAGGAACGCCGTCCAATCCCAACCTAGGGACTCTCGGTTTGATGGGTCTGTTGGCACTTACCCATCTGTGCTTAGGGCCAGGAACATCCTACTACCCACGCTAAGTCAAAACCTCCATTCAAGTGTTAGAGTAACCAATACTCCAACCCAATACAAAATGACGATACTCCAGTGCATCCAACGAGGGTTGGTCTACAGCCGGCCTATCCCCACTTCGAGTAGGTTATGAATGAGGGAAGCACTTTTAAGAGACTTAGTAATTACCTTTTGGTTATTAGATTCATTTAATAACGGCTTAGATGCATAGGCGGGTGAAATAGGGTTTGTACATACATTCTCACATGTAAATAAATAAAGCATAATTAAATAAAAATGAAATGCTATGGGCCAAAATTTACATCCTAATATAATTCTAGTAAACCTATACTAGAACGACATCAGGTGGGCCGCATCTCATCCTTCTAGCACGCCAATCCAATCGGCTTCTTCTTTACATAATTTCATAATAAACAATAAAATAAAATTACATAAAAAGAAAACGGCGCGTAGGCCGTATTTACCAAAAGAATATTACAACCCAAATAAATAAGGCCCAAAACATCCATTCATGCATTTAATCATACCTCCATGTAAACCAATACAAACAATTTATAAACATGTTAAATGCATGAATTAATCCCATTTCAATCATATGTCCATAGCCATTATTTTTTGAAATCGCCAAATTTTGGCCGATCATGGTTCTAAACCCGTGCGGGCTTTGGGCCTCCAACCCAGGCAAAATTGCTCCCAATCCAATTGGGAAACCATGAATTCCAAAATTAGCCGTCCGGGTAATCGTGCCAAGAAAACCCGAACCAATTTCAATTAACCGTATTTATTTCCAAAATAAATATCGCATGAACGAAAAATAAATTCCATTCATAAAACACGCGCATAAAAATTACCAAAATTTAAACACGCAAAATTTTAAAAACCAATTAAAATTTTAAAATCCCACGCGCATAAAAATTACCAAAATTTAAACACGCATATTTTTAAAATTTTAAATCCGGCCCAGGCCCAAAAAATCCCGCCAAATCCAAAAACGGGCCCGGCCCGCCGCGCGGGGCAGCCGCGGCGCTGCTGCCCAGCAGCAGCCCTGCTGCTGGCGCGCAGCAGCCCTGCTGCTGGCGTGCAGCAGCAGCCCAGCTGCTGCCTGTGGCGCCTAGCGCCGCAGGCAGCGGCTGCTGCCCCCGTTTCGACCCGAAACGGTCCGTGATTTTTCCAAAAAAAATAGCAACATGAAATTAAATCACCAAGAAATAAAATCATGCAATGGAAAAATAAATCTAGCATAAACCTATATGCAAAATAAATTTCCATAATCAAAACACAAATAGAAAAATAAACAAAGCATAAACCAATATGCAAAACTTTTCCATTTGCTAAATTCAAGGGGCAAAATCACCAAACCCCAAACCAAAAATAAATCCCGTCCACAAAAATCTCCAATTTTAAAAACACGGGATCCGCCAAGTTAAAGATTCCACGGATCAAAAGCCCGCTCTGATACCACTGTTGGGATTCGTCACGGGAAACCGACCGATAAAAGCGGAAATACGCGTCGATTTCCTCGAATCCGGCCCAGGAGCTTAAGATGTGGAAATCAAAACTTAAAGCATAAATGGAGGGTTTCAAAAACTCACCACAAAGTCTCTCTAAGAGACGGATGCGGACTGCAGAAATCAAGTGTAGATTTCCTCCACCGATGCGTGCACGAACGGCTCTCGGACCGAAACCCGTGCTAGCGACTCGGATGACAAGAAGAGAGGGAGAAAGAGAGAAGAAAAAGGGCTGCCAAGCTAAGTCCTTATGGCTGTCCAAAATATTTCTTTCCAAAAGAAATAATACAATCTCTCTTTTTTTCTCACAATTGCTTTTTCTCACAAAGAAAAAACCAAAGTGCAAAAGTGGGCATAAATTCTTTCAAAGAAAGAATGTATACGGCCAAGCATGGAAGAAAATCATGGCTCATCATTTCAATCCATTGAAAATGAGATGGATGAGAATAAAGCAACAAATATCAATTTTGTCACTAAGCATGAGTCACCACTTTCCCATTGGTCAAAAGATGCAAAGTCTCACTTTGCTTCCTTTTCCCTTTAGTCCAAATGGTGACTCACCCCTCTCATCCCTCCATATTCGGCCAACTAGAAGATTGGTGATCCCACCTTCATCATTTCCTTACCATAAAGGAAAAGCAAGATGCAAGGTGGCAAAGTCCAACTTTGCCCCATCATATGTCATACCAATGACTCACCATTCTTTAATTGGTCCATAAGAATATGTCATCATCATTTTTGTCCATAAAATGACTCACAATTCTTACTCATTCCATGCAAAATTTCGGCCAACATATCCCATTAAATGTTGACTTTATTCCTTTAAAAGTCCAAGCCTAATTTTAATCCCATTGATTTAATTAATTTCAAATGCAACTTTAATTTAACATGTATGCATATATATATTATACCATATAATACATTACATACATTTAATTAAAATTCATTTGCCCTAGTAATTTAATCAATGGATTAAATTAGACATACATAAAATGAGATACATGTAAACCTATACATGTATAAGAATATTTCCACCTAGGAAATAATCCCATAAATTAATTCATTGAATTAATTATGAGAAGGCCAAAATAAATATTAATTATATAACTTTATCAATCCAATTGATTCATATAATATAATTAATATATCTCTCTCTCTTCAAACGTGTATACTCCAAGTACACACTTAATCCGACTAGTTAAAGTCCAGACGTTCAATGTGTATGATCCAATGGGCCCGTCTTTATGTTGGCAGTGGGCCAAGGCCCACAGACTGCAGGCGGGCTCTAGCAAGCCACTGCAGCCCCCAATTAAGACGGAGTAAGCAGTCTAACTGAAAACGTAACCCTGTAGTTTGAACTTGTAAATCCCATGTCACTGATATCGGTGTCCAACACAGAGGCACGGAAGTATCACCCTCTTTATGTCTGGACCTTTACTTGATACCGAATGAACTGATGCTCACAAACAAGATCCAATCTTGTTTGGGTGCGGCCGCACACTTATCAGTAACATTCTTCAAGAGGCCGATGATATCGTCTCAGTGAATCACTGAGTGACATTCCCTTCTGCATATCCATAGTGCTGCCATGCTAACTGACACACCCGAAAGTACCCGTACTTGGCACCCTTTTACAGGCCCGTTGGGCGTACACCAAAGTGTGCCACTTCACATGCAACACCATCATATGGTCCGATCGAAGGACTTATACAAGTACTACTCGAGAATCATTTGTGATACTATACCATGTAGATTCCCGTTAAGTGGATCAATCCAGTACCATGCCCTTTTTGCATGTACCCATTAACCTGGTTGACATTCCATGTTCTATGACCGGTAAGACACCGCCATACAACCAGGCTAATGATAGTCTTTAGTTCCATTCATTCCCATGATTGGAGCAGACTACGGATAACTTTATGGCCATATCGTTTTCCCTATCCATAGTCTTACTGCCAAGTGCCTCACACTTGACAACATGGATATGGATATGTCCATTGGATACTCTATTTAAAATATAGCACAAGACATATAATAAATAGATTAATGCCTTTATTTCCTTGACACAAATTATATAATACATAAAGTTTACATTACTGTACAAATGTATTATACAAACACAAGGACCAATGCCTCGGGACTAGGGCATTTCCAATAGTTCATTCGATTAAGAGATGGTACAAGGGGTTCAGTTGAGCAAAAGGTGATGAGGAGAAAATAGGGATTGACACTTAGTCCCTTTCATGGCTGGAAGAAACCCTGGCGGTGCACTCATGAACTTCATCAATATTGTTGGAGCAACTAGGTTTTACAAAGCTTTCAACAATCGTGAATGGGAGAACTTGCAAAGCCTGCTGTGCTAATAGTCAGGGGAAAGTTGCATTTACCAACCATTTCAAGAACTCAGTATTCAGTTGCTACGAAAGTGACTACTTACCAGTGGTTCTTTAACCTCTTAGGGATAGTACGTCTTGCTTCAGAGTTATTGTGATTTGTGGGAACAGACAAACCAAAATTACTCAAGTCATTCTGAGTCAAACTATACCTCGAAAGACTAAGTGTTCATCTTTGGGAACTGTGCGTGCATTGGAATCTGGGGTGAATTGGGAACATGCATATGGGTTCAAACTCTTGGAGGATCTAGTGGGTAATCAATTGATTCAGTTCAATGCTCACTAGTGCACTTTGATATATGTTAGCATTGCATAAAAAAAAAACCTCCAATGTGGAAAACCGAAAGGACATATTGGTAATTTGAAGGGGCATCAATCAAAACAAGTGCCACAATTTGGATTTTCCTCATGCATCCACATTCATTATGCCATAGATGTTTTATGTTTAGTTTTGATGTTCAATATGCATTCGTCATGTTGTTGCATATCAATGTCTACATATGGGTTACAGCACGCATCAAACCATATCTAATGAAGTGTTTTACATCTCAAATACAAATCTCTAATACTAGGGGCAGGTAAAAGGCCACACCACTGGATTTCACTAGCAATGATGTTCTCGCAACCTTTCAAGGCACACTTTCCAATCCTAAGACAAGCTAGTGCAAAGGGGTTAACTCAGACGGAATGCTCGCACAGAAATTTTGGGCCATTCATCCCTAAAAAAAAATCAGAAAGAGAAAATTTTTGACATGGAAAACCGAGAGGACGTGTCGGTAACAAGAAGAGGGTGATGTTCAAAGTCAGAGTCACTGTTAATTTCCCTATTGTACTTATTATGATGTCATCGTAATGATATTATGCATGTTTGATCTTCTACTTAGATGTTCATATCGCATACATCGTGCCATTACATATAAACATCTATCAGTAGGTCATTGCATCCAAGCCCATGATAATGCAAATGGAGCTCCTGTTATAAACACCAATACTAGGTCAGAACGTTATACAATATAGAAATATAGGGCCTAATTCTCATCCTCTTGCTCAACCAAATGGACCATTCCTTGGCAAGGCATGTAATCCTGATCCACTAAACCTGATAGCACTTCAGGGCATACCACGAATAAAGCGGAAGGATACTCGAGAGGTTCAATTTCCCCAATAACCAGATCTGTGTGATAGCCAGTTGATCAGAAAGATGTTGAGACAATCAGACTGAGTCAGCATGGTATAAAAACTTACCTGAAATCGAGAAGAAGCATCTATGTGTTTCAATAGGCAATTACGGAATCTAAATAAATCAGGGCCTTAGCCGAGGCAACCCCCGTAGATGCGACACTGTAAATCATCTGGGCTACCACTGTGGCTAATGATAAGCCACAAGTCTAAACCCCAGACTCGCACAGATACCCAGAACAAAAAAAA
This sequence comes from Euphorbia tirucalli, assembly GCA_039660915.1. Classification (NCBI taxonomy): domain Eukaryota; kingdom Viridiplantae; phylum Streptophyta; class Magnoliopsida; order Malpighiales; family Euphorbiaceae; genus Euphorbia; species Euphorbia tirucalli. The sequence goes on along the minus strand of CM077637.1, from coordinate 48,694,695 downwards.
AAAAAAAAAATAGAAGCATCATATCACATACATGCATACACTTAAATCATACATGCATCCATGCATACATGTAAAGTGTACACATAATTCATGCGTACATGCATCAAAATCAATCCAAGTACAGGTACTCATTGCTATTATCAAACCATCTGGTATTCGAATCGCTCCTAAAGCAGAAATGGCCTAATCCACGGGCACTCTCAGGGTTACAACATGTAAATCAGAACTATACAACTCTAAATCTCAGGTATGGGAAATTCCTTAATCGTCAGAATTTTGTTCACGCCAATATAACCCCGAGAAGGGTATTTCTTGCCTCTTGTAGTTGTCTAAAGGCAGAGCAATCAAGCCATATTTATTCTTGATTGAAAGGGCAAAAATTTTTGTTTCCAAAGTTATCGATCAAGGAATAAATATGTATCCTTAATGCAGCCTCAAAAATTCGGCAGATCCACTTCGGGTAACATAAACCTGGCGTCAGGTCCAGATCGGCCTCACTTCAACCTCAGCAGATCCACCTCGGGTAACATAAACCCAGTGTCAGGTCCAGATCAGCCTCACTTCAACCTCGGCAAATCCACCTCGGGTAACATAAACCCGGTGTCAGGTCCAGATCGGCCTCACTTCAACCTCGGCAGATCCACCTCGGGTAACATAAACCCAGTGTCAGGTCCAGATCGACCTCACTTCAACCTGGGTAGATCCACCTTGGGGAACATAAACCCAGTGTCAGGTCCAGATCAGCTACACATCAACCTCGGCAGATCCACCTCGGGTAACATAACCCCGGTGTCAGGTCCAGATCGGCCTCACTTCAACCTCGGCAGATCCATCTCGGGTAACATAAACCCGACGTCAAGTCCAGATCGGCTTCACTTCAACCTCGGTGGATCCACCTCGGGTACCATAAACACGGTGTCAGGTCCAAATCGGCTTCACATCAACCTCGGCAGATCCACCTAGGGTAACATAAACCCGGTGTCAGGTCTAGATCGGCCTCACATCAACTTCGGTAGATCCACCTCGGGTAACATAAACCTGGTGTCAGGTCCAGATCGACCTCACTTCAACCTCGGCAGATCCACCTCGGGTAACATAAACCCGGTGTCAGGTCCAGATCGGCCTCACATCAACCTTGGCAGATCCACCTTGGGTAACATAAATCCGGTGTCAGGTCCAGATTGGCCTCACTTCAACCTCGACAGATCCACCTCGGGTAACATAAACTCGGTGTTAGGTCCATATCGGCCTCACTTCAACCGTGGCAGATCCACCTCGGGTAACATAAACCTAGTGTCAGGTCCAGATCGGCTTCACATCAACCTCGGCAGATCCACCTCGGGTAATAAAAACCTAGTGTCAGGTCCAGATCAGCTTCGCCTTGGGTAACATAGACCCAGTATCGGCTTATTTCTTCGTCAACTTCGCCTCGGGTAACATAGACTCGGTATCGGCTTATTTCGTCGTCAATTTCGCCTCGGGTAACATAAACCCGGTGTCGGCTTATGTCTGATTCGTTACTTCAGAAACTCAGCAGATTTGCCTCGGATATATGTAAATCTGGCATTGGCCCAGATCAGTTTCGCCTCGGGTAGAGTAAACCCGGTATCGGCTTATGTCACCCAATCAGCTCAGATCATCGTCTCAGTGAGATTTCGACAAGTCAGGTATGTCTTTCTTCCCTTACATTTGCGGTGCTTCAATTCGCGTTCTCAAATTCATCACCACATGTATTTTTAAACCTGACGTCAGGTGTCAAATTTGGTCACGCGATGGGCAGCTGTAAACGCCAAAATTTTTTCCGTCTAAAAAAAAAAGAGAGGTGTCACACGACTATAATTACAGTCGTGTGACTGTAATCGAAAATTACAGTTGTGCAACTATAGGTTCACAGCAGCTGCAACAGCCCATACCCTGAAAGAAAGAAAAAGAAGTTGATTTGAGGGGCATTAAATGCTCATGCAGCTAAAAATCATAGAGGAAGGGATTAGATATAAAAAGGAGAAGGAAGAAAGATTAAAGGGGGATTTTTTGACACATTTTGAGATTGAAAAGAAGAGACGGAAAAAGGAGAGAAAAAGGAAAACGCAACAAGAAGCACCATCTTTTTCTCCTTTTTTTTCTTTTAATTCTGTATTGTAAAGTTAAAACCGAATAGAATCATAGGTTAAAACTTGACACAATCAATCCCAGACCCTTAACTCACTCAAATCCGTGACTTTTTGGAGATTTTTGGACTCAACTTTGGAACCTTAACACACAAAGGAGGAGGAGCAAATTGGAGTTAATTCAAAGCATTTCCAGCGATCAAATCGACAGTGGATTTGCACAACAAGAGTAACTACACTTAAATCTTTTGTTTTCCGTCACTTTCTGGGTGTTTTGGTTCATTTTCATGTATAAAAATCCATATTTTCTGGCTACTGTTTCTGGGTAATAAGAACAGTCGTACGACTATTCTTGTAGCGATGAACGGTCGTACGACTATAATTACAGTCGTACGATTATTTTTAAACTCCCTTTGCTATTTTCTTTCATTAAAATAATTTTGGTGATTTTCTGCAGAAGGGCGAATTACAGTTGCACGACTGTAGTTCCAGGTCTAGTCAGGTGTACTAGTAGAGTTCACCTGACTATCCCCCTAAATGCATGCTCCCGAATTCCGTAAGATCCCATTCTGTCTTGTTTAAGTGCTATGTGTGTTTATAATTAAATTGTTCTAACCGTTTGTTTGCAGCTTTTGGTTGCTTTTCATTTTTATTTTTGATGTAGTTAATAGCTTAGCTCGTGTATTTTAGGCGGCTGTAATTTTTTAGATCCCCGTGTATATTACGTGTTTGTAATGTAAGGTTGAGAGTTTTTCATTTTTATTCAATTTGGTTGTATAAGTGGCCTTTATCTTTATTCTTTTGAACTGTCTAGATGTATAATTTATTTATTCTGCAATTTATTCCAATTTTTTTTTTCGTATGAGCATAGGTTAAGTAAATATAAAACAAAATCGGATAGGAAAAGATAATAAAGCGAACAAAATATGGTAATATAAACTATAAAGTAAATGCAAGCTAGAGGTTGAATAGGTAAGTTGCCCGGACCCTAAATCTTTGGATTAGGTACGGTAGTCTACCCTTGGTAGGGAGCTGTACCAGAATTTCCCGGATGAACTGATCCGGGTGGCGACTTTGTCACTGATTTTGAAATTTAGGTTTCGAGGTCTTTAAGTCAATTAAATGGGAAAGGGTTTTCTATAAAATAGATTTCCAAGATAAAATCAATGGTTTTCTAAAACAAGATAATCAAAATCCCGTTTTCCAAAAACCCCAACACATATTTTCCAAATTTCCTTTTCCCCAGTTCACTTCATCGCGTTCCAGTGATCGCTTTTCACGTCGTCCGCTCATACCAAGTAGACAATTGACCCATTTAGTTCAAGCTCAGACGTCCAATGTGTATGATCCTGTGGGCCTATCTTTACGTTGGTAATGGGCCTATGGTCAACAGCCTGTAGGCGAGCTCTAGCAAGCCATTGTAGCCCCAATTAAGACGGAGATAGCAGTCCGACTAAAATATAAACCCTGTAGTTTAAACTCGTATATCCTATGTCGTTGATATTGGTGTCCAACACAGAGGCATGGATTGATCACCCTCTTTTGTGTTCGGACATTTACTTGATCCCGAACGAACTGATGCTCACAAATAAGTTCCAACTCGTTTGGGTGTGGCAACACTCTTATCAGTTGCATTCATCAAGTGGCCGGTGATATCTTCTCAGTGGACTACTAAGTGACATTCCCTTTTGCATATACACAGCCCTGCCATGTTTACTGACATACTCGAACATATCCATACTTGGCGCCCTGTTATAGGCCCTTTAGGCATACACCAAAGTATGTCACTTCACATGCAGCACCATGATATGGTCAGGTCAAAGGATCCACACAAGTACTACACGAGAATCACTTGTGATACTATACCATGTGGATTTCTCGTTTAGTGGATCTATCCAGTACCATGCCCCTTTGCATGTACCCATTAACTTCGTTGACATTCCATGTCCAATGGCCGGTAAGACACTACCGTACAACCAGGCTAATGATAGCCTTTGGTTCCATTCATTCCCATGACTGGAACATACTACAGATGACTTTATAGTCATATCATTTCCCCTATCCATGGTCTCACTGCCAAGTGCATGACACTTGTCAATATGGACATGGATATGTCCATTGGATACTCTATTCATAACATAGCACAAGATATATAATAAATAGATTAATGCCTTTATTTAATGACACAAATTGTATAATATAAAAATCTCATAACAAAGTACAAATGTATGATACAAATATGAGGACCAATGCCTCGAGACTAGGGCATATCCAACAATCTCCCACTTGCACTAGTTCCAACTAGGCATGGACCTAATCCCTATAGATCTAATATAGCCCTCGTGCTTAGGCTGAGCCAGAGCCTTGGTCAAAGGATCTGCGACATTATCCTCGGTGTCCACTCTGTGTAATGAAATGTCACCCCTCTTGGTGATTTCTCATATGAGGTGAAACTTCCTAAGCATGTACTTCATGTTCTTGTGTGACCGAGGCTCCTTTGCTTGTGCAACAGCCCCGTTGTTATCATAGAAGATATCAACTAGATCCTGGATAGTTGATACTACTCCTAATTTAGTGATAAACTTCTTTATCCACACAGCTTCCTTAGCTGCATCACACGCTCTAATGTACTTAGCTTCTATAGTAGAGTCCATGATGGTTGGTTGCTTGGAGCTCTTCCAGCTAACAGCACCACCATTTAGCAAGAATACATACTCAGACTACGACTAGTATTCATCCTGGTCTATCTGGAAGCTTGCATCAGTGTACCCAGTAACTGACAGCTCTTCCTGACCCCCATACACTAAGAAGCTATCCTTAGTTTAGTTCAGGTACTTTAGGATTGCTTTGACAGCCTTCTAGTGCTCCTTGTCGATCCTACTGGTATCAGCTCGTCATACTCAGTGCAAAGGTGACATCAGGTCTCGTACATAGCATGGAGTACATGATTGATCCTATAGCTGATGCATATGGGACCAACTTCATGTTCTCCCTGTCTTGCCATGTCTTAGGATAGTTCTTCTTACTAAATTTTAGCCCAGGGCTTATTGGAAAGAAACCTTTCTTGGCCTAATCTATGCTGAATCTTTTCAGAATCTTATCTATATACGTGGCCTGACTTATACCCAGAAGCTGATTGGGCTTATCCCTGTAGATCCTGATCCATAGGATCATCTCAGCTTCCCCTAAGTCCTTCATTATGAAGCACTTACACAACGATTGCTTTACTCCTTGTAGTGTTGGTATGTCGCTTCCAATCAGAAGGATGTCATCCATATATAATACCAGGAAAGTGTTGGGATTTTTCACCGGAAATCACCCGATAAAAGCGGAAGAACGCGGTGATTTCCTCAAATCCAGTCCCAGGAGCAATTGAAGTGGAAATTGAAAAACATAAAATTAAATAGAAAGAGATTAAAATTTCATACCAGAAAAATCTCTTTCAGAGACGGATGATGACTGCAGAACTCAATTTAGAATTCCTCCACTCTCACGTACACGAACGCTTGGCGAATGCAACCCGTGCTAGCGATGGAAAAGCAAAAACCAAGGAGAGGAGAGGCTAGAGAATTCGGCTATGAGTGGTTTTAGCTAGGTTAGCCGAATTCTTCTAACCCTAGGTATTTATACCTAGGGTTGGCCGAATTCCATAAGGAATTCTGGCCCATCTTGGCTCCTCTATATTCTGTGCGGGCTTCCATGTTTTAATTTAGGCCCAGTCTAATTTTAATTAATTTGGTTCAAATTAATTCAAGCCCAATTTTAATATACCCATGTATTTAATATATTACTCCAAGTAATATATCATTTACATCCAAATTAAAATTGGTTTGACATTTAATTTAATCCATCAAATTAAAATTAACTCTGCACAAAATAAAATCATATGTAAACCCATACATATGAATATTTCCACCTAGGAAATAATTTCATAATTAATCCAATTAATTATGAAGAGCAAATAGAATATATTAATTTTTATTATTATGACCAATCCAATTGATCTTTATAATATAATTAATATATACACACCTCTCCCTCTAATGTGTATACTCCAAGCATACATGCTATTCCTTAAGTCTGCATTCTATCATTCTATGTGTACGATCCTGTGGGCCCATCTTTATGTTGGCAGCGGACCTTTGGCCCGCAGACTGCAGTTGGGCTCTAGCAAGCCACTGCAACCCCCAATTAAGATGGAGATGGCAGTCCAACTGATATCATAACCCTGTAGTTAAACTTGTACATCCCATGTCATTGATATCGGTGTCCAACACAGAGGCATGGATTGATCACCCTCTTTTGTGTTCAGACATTAACTTGATCCCGAATGTACTGATGCTCACAAACAAGTACCAACTTGTTTGGGTGTGGCCACACTCTTATCAGTCACATTCATCAAGAGGCCGGTGATATCTTCTCAGTTGGTTACTGAGTGACAAATCCCTTCTGCATATCCATAGTATTACCATGTTCAGTGACATACCCGAAAGCACCCATACTTGGCACCCTATTACAGGCCGTTTAGGCGTACCCCTAAGTATGCGACATCACATGTAACACCATCATATGGTCAGGTCCAAGGATCCATACAAGTACTACACGAGAATCCATTGTGATACCATACCATGTGGATTACTCGTTCAGTGGATCTATCCAGTACCATACATCCAGGCATGTACCCATTAACTTGGTTGACATTCCATGTCCAATGACCGGTAAGACACCGCCATACAACCAGGTTAATGATAGTCTATTGTTCCATTCATTCCCATGACTAGAACAGACTACGGATCTATTCATGGTCATATCGTTAACCCTATCCATGGTCTTACTGCTAAGTGCATGACACTAGTCGTCATGGATATAGATATGTCCATTGGATACTTCATTTACTATACTGCACAAGATAAATATAATAAATGAATTGATGCCTTTATTAATGACACAAATAAGTACAACACATAAATCCAATAAATGCATAGTACAAATACAAGGACCAATGCCTCGGGACTAGGGCATTTCCAACAGAAAGTGACAATGTTCCCACTAATTCTCTTATACACACAAGGCTCATCTTGATATTGTATGAAGCCATATTCCTTTATGGCTTCATTGAATGTAAGATTCCAAGTTCAGGATGCTTGCTTCAATCCTTAAATGGATCTTTGAAGCATGCATACCTTTCTAGGATGCTTTGGATCGACAAAACCCTCATGTTGTGTTATGTACACATGCTCGAGTAGCTTTCTGTTAAGGAAAGCAGTTTTAACATCCGTCTGCCAGATCTCATAGTCATACCAAGTGGCTATGGCCAGCATGATCCGTATGGATTTGAGCATAGCCACTGGTGAGAAAGTTTCATCATAGTCTATTTGATAAGGTCAGTTTTTGACCTTATCTTTCAGGTAATTTCATGGTTTAAACAGTAATTTTTTAGAGTCCTTTGTGTGAATGCTTGTTTGGTTTTGTGTATTTTGTGATTTTTATGTTTTGGTTGGATTTTCATAACTTTTAGTATTTTTTTGTGTTTTTAGTGGTGTTTTTGTAATTTTGGATAATGCGTCATTTTTATGGTCCGTGGCTGTGGTGCGGTTATGTTTCTTTATGTTTGTTTTAGACAAGCATTATGACTCGGACCGAAAGTTGGAGCGACAGCGGCGAAGAAGAGTTTGAAGTGCTGAAAAGCAAGGTGGCACGGTGTGCCACAATGAGGGCACGGCGTGCCATTCCAGCGTGTGAAGGGATGGAATCCAGTGGATCGGCACGAAGTCATGCCACTACCACCAGCACGGCGTGCCAACCCCAAATCTACACAGCACGGCGTGCCACCACCATCAGCACGGTGTGCCGAGCTCCGGAATTCTGCTGTTGCCCTACTTTCATCTTTCCTGTTTAGTGGTTTTAACCTAGCCATATAAATAGGTTATTTTCTAAGTTGTATGGATCTTTTTCCAGACTTTTAAAGTAGAGAGCACAAACTTGTAGCTAGGTTTATTGCTTGAACTCTTTGTTTCTTTGAGTTTGAACCCTCAATTGGTAGAAGTTTTGCATTGAATCTTCCCCTTTTGCGACGTTCTTGGTTCCGGATTGAGTTCATCTATAGAGGCACACCCCAAGCATCTTCACACCGTCGGAATTCGGGTAATCGGACCAAAAGGGCATAAGTTCCTCTTCTTCTCTTTTGTAATTTGATTATTTAGTTTTTGATTCCTCAATTGATTATGTTTGGTTGTAAACATTGAATTCTTATAATCTTTCTTGATTAATACAATTGATTGCAATTTAATTTCAATTTTTACACCTTTTCTTTATGCAATTCCTTTAATGATAATCTAGTCTCATAAGATCTTAACTTATTAAGTTCATATTTGTGGCATTACCTAGATTGACGCCTAGGAAACCATTAGTATTGACAACACTGTGGAATTTACGTGCCCCTATTTTCTGAGCTTTAGAATTAGACCACCTCTAAACAAGGGAAACTGGCTAAGGACGTAAAAGATCTAGACACGCTAGGTTGAATTATCGAAAGAACGTAATTAAGGGTTAATTGTTGAGTTAAATTCATCTATTTTAATTAATTGATAAAGCCATCACCATTAGCATTCATAGGTCGGTAAACCGCCAATTGATAACCCAAATTCAAGTGCAAAGTAAGCTGGGATAGATCAACTAGGAGTAGGATAATTTAGTTGTTAGTATAATCACAACCCAAAATTAAGTTCCGCCTAGGACACGCAAGGAACCCGAGTAGTTTAGTGTTTGCAGAATATTTTTCTCTGTGGGATCGATACCTGGACCAACCAGAATTATAACTTGTCAATGATAGGTACACTGCCTTAGTTGTGTGACTCTAGGTTTAGTTTCACTACTTCACCTAGGATCCACCAAGTTTTTGGCGCTGTTGCCGGGGAGATTTATTTTCCTGCATCATTGAACCAAAGGTCTATTTGCTGATCTAGGTACTGTTTATGTGCATATAGTTATATAATTTTTCTTTTCTGTGGATATTTGTTGCAAATTTTTTATTATTATTTTTTTTTCTCTGTGTGTGTGTGCTTTCTAGCTTATGCGAACTTGTTCTCAGCACCCTGAGCTTTTACCCTATAACCCTGAAATTGAACATTTTTGTAGCAGGAACCGTAGAGCACAACAAGAGCGAATTATCCAAATGGATCTTCAGCAACGTGAGGAAGAGGAGAGACAGCTACGGGAAAGAGCTGAGTAAGAGCGACTCCAGCGAGAGCGAGAGGAGTTTGAAAGAAGAAGGGGTGGTGATAGAGACAACATGGTCATGACTGACCTAATGGCTCCATATCGACCCCGGAACAAATCCGGAGTGGTCCTCCCAGCCATCACTGCTAATCACTTTGAGTTGAAGTCCAGTATGATCAATTTGATCCAAGGGAATGGGCTGTTCAGTGGTGGAAAAAGTGATAACCCTAATGATCACTTAGACTGGTTTCTCATGGTGGCTGATACAATCCGAATCGGTGGGGTGCCTCAAGATACGGTGCGGTTGAAGTTGTTTCCCTTCTCATTATGCGGGGGAGCAATGGAATGGTACAAGTCCTTGAGACCTGGGTCGGTGACTTCATGGGATCAATTGGAAGAACAATTCTTAGCATATTACTTTCCACCATCAAAGACGGTTCAGTTAAGGAACGAGATTATGGGATTCCGGCAATTTGGGACTGAGACTCTCAACGAAGAATGGCAGGTTTCAACGGTTGTTACGGAACTGTCCCCACCATGACATGCCGCGATTCACTCAGGTAAGAATGTTTTATCATGGTTTGACACTAGCTAACCGTGCCATTATTGATTCTTCTACAGGTGGAGACATTTTTAAGAAGACTGCTACGCAAGCCGAGGAGTTGATCGCGGAGCTAGCTAGGAAGAGTACCTTGTGGCAGTCAGACACGCCAACAAGGAGTGAGGTTCGGGCTATGGACTTGGGATGCCAAGATGTAGCCATGGACCATGAATAAGAAGCTGGACCTGTTGATGTCCCGCTTGAATTTAAATGTGCCGCAATACCAGCTGGTGTTGTGTGTATCATGTGGAGCGGAGCATCCCGGTCAAGAATGTGCATTGGGCGATCCATTCACCCAACCGTCCGAGAATGTAAGTTTTGTGGGAGGAAACCAAAGGTACAATAACTCTAACTTTTACCCACAAAATTTCAAAAATAATAACAATTACGGAAGAAGGTATCAACACCCAAACATGTCTTATGGTAATAACCAAAATGTGTTGAGACCTCCTTTCGGATTCCATTATGAGCACCATGAGCAGGGGTTAGGTAAGGCCCCATTTGTTCCTAATGACCAATCCCTACAGCATCCTCAATAATCGAAGCAAGATGAGACGGTTTTGTCTTTGTTAAAAGACATCTCGTCTCGGCATGCTGATAATGAGGCATACTGTAGGGATTTGGGCAAGCAGGTGGCTCAAATGAGTAGGCAGAGGCAGGAAAGACCTCAAGGAGCACTCCCGAGTAAAACTGAACAAAACCCTAAGGGACATCAACGGGAGACAGCTCAAGCTATAACCCTGCGAAGTGGTAGGCATGTGGAGTGTTAGTGTGCCCTAGTTCTTAGGGCATTGGATTCTTGTATTTTGTATTATACATTAAGAGTCATGTATGAATACATTATTTGTGTCACATTAATAAAGGCAATTAATCTATTTCATTTATATCTTGTGCTATAATATGAGTAGAGTATCCATTGATTGATAATCATAAAACCTATCCCAGGTCTGTTCTAATCATGGGAACGAATAGAACCACAGACTTGTATATTCGATGATTGTATGGTAGTTCTTAACTAGCCATAATACTTGTATAGTCAGTCATGAATATAGGTACATGTCATTGACATGGGACTGTATCGATCCGCACAAGAAAGCCACATGGTTGTCATGTCATAGGTCTTTCTTGAGTAGGTCTCTTTTGTCCTCAGACTAGATTTCATTATAATATCAATATGGAAGCCGGTTCACTTTGACATACGCCTAACAGGTCTGTAAAAGGATGCTAAATACGGGTATGATTGGGTGGACCGGTGAACATGTTGATATTGATGATGAAGTGATGGAATTGCCACTCGGGTGACACCGATATGATATCATTGGCCACTTGATGAGTGGGACTGATAAGTGTATGGCCATACCCAAATAAGTTGGTTGCTTATTTGATTAATCAGTCAACTCAAGATCAAGAAATATAATAAACAACAGAAGAGGATGACAGACACCATGCCTCTTGTTTATTCATATCGATATCGTTAGGCAAAGGACACTATGAGATTACTACCGGGTGAGTGTCTTCTAAAGACTGCTACATCTCTGTCTTAATTAGGGGCTGTAATAGTTTGCTAGAACCCACTTACAGTCTGTGGGCTTGGGCCTGCTGCCAACATAAAGACAGACCCATAGGATCGTGCACATAGATCAACTGAGCTGGAACTTATAGAAATTGTACATGTAATGTACATTGGAAGGAATGCGTTAATTAATTAGTTAACATTCGGTGTCAAGGTAATTAATTGACATTGGGTTGAATTTAATTTAATTAATAAGTTTAATAATGTAATTAATTAATTTATCAATTAATTGAATTACATAAAGTAAACAATTAATTAAATAATTTTCCTAAGTAGGAAAATTAAATACATGTATTGTATTAACTTAAGTGTGATTTAATTTTATTTAGGGGTAATTAAATTTACCCAAATGGAATTAAATTACATAGTATATGCTTTTTAATTAAAGTTTATTTATGTAATTATAATCCTAGTGGGCTTGGGTTTAATTAACCTAATTAAAACCCAACTAGACAAGGTGTCTATATAAGGGCACACTTAAGGAAGAAAAACCTAATTCAACTCTAATTAATTGCTAGAAATTTCAGCCACCAACAGCAGCTCCAAAACAGCCGAAAATCCCAGCATTAAACCTCCATTCCTTCACGTCTTCGGCTAGCACCGGTTCCCGCTCAATAGTTGGACGTGCACCGGACTTTGGAGATCGCAGTTTCAAGTAACGATTCTACAGCAGTCTTTAGAAGAGACGAATCCGGTGAGTTAATCTCTCTTGATTCAAATTGTTTTATTCTAATCAATAGTAATTGGACACGATAGTGGATTCTAGGAAATTTTAAACGGTGTATTTTCCGCTGCGCCACGTTATTTTTCCAATGACGAATCCCAACATGGAGGACCGAGTGCAAAATGCTGATATTCCATCCCAACCTACTAAGGTAAGTGAAGCGTCGGGAGAGGTAAGCAACCCCGACTTGATTTCTGAACCTGAACCTAGCACTAATGAAAAAGGGAAAATTCCTGACCCAGTGATAGCCTATGTGGCTGAACTCCCTTATCCTCAAAGGGAGAAGAAAGATAAATTGGAGAAGAAATATTCCAAATTTCTGGAAATTTTTAAGAAGTTAGAATTTAATATGCCATTGATTGAGGCTCTCCAAGAGATGCCTTCTTATGCTAAATTCTTCAAAGAACTTCTTGCAGGGAAAAGAAAGCTAGGCGAGGACAAAGTGGTGGCTTTAACAGAGGAATGTTCGGTAATTATCACTAACAAACTTCCACCCAAGCTCAAAGATAGGGGCAGTTTTACTATCCCATACCGGATAGGAAACTTGGAGATTGCCAATGCCCTATGTGACTTGGGTGCAAGTATCAATTTGATGCCTTTGTCATTTTTCAGGAGACTTGGACTGGGAAACCCAAAGCTGACCAACATGACCCTCCAATTGGCGGATAGATCTCTCACGAGGCCAAAGGGGGTGGTCGAGGACGTGTTAGTAAAGGTGGACAAGTTTATCTTCCCCGCGGACTTCGTGGTAATGGATATGGAGGAAGATAGCTCGGTGCCCCTTTTGCTTGGAAGGCCATTTCTTGTAACTGGTAGGACTTTGATAGATGTCCAGGAAGGTAAGATTATTCTTAGGTTGCACAACAAGGAGGTAAGTTTCAACGTCTATAACTCAATGAAATATCCATTAGATGTTGAAAATTGTAATTTTGTGGACTCCTTTTGTCCTATTAATGCTTGTGTGGTTGAGAATGTGTGTAGTGGACTAGAGTGCATCATAGGAGAAGGCCTAATTAAAAGTGAGGCGAACGAAGTGTTAGTTGAAGAATGCTCATGGGTGAAGGGACGGTTTGACAAGCTGGAGCGTGAAGTCAAGCCTGCACCTGAATCTTCACTGGATGAACCTCCATCATTAGAGCTCAAAACCCTTCCCCCTAACCTTAAGTATGTTTTTTTGCATCCTCCAAAGGACTTACCAGTTGTAATTTCTTCTTTGTTGACAGGAGAGGAGGAGGACAAGCTACTAGAGGTGCTAAGAGAGCACAAGAGAGCGTTTGGGTGGACAATCCATGACATTAAGGGAATAAGTCCGATGTTTTGCATGCATAGAATCTTTCTGGAAGACGAGGTAAAACCGTGTGCACAGCCTCAGCGTCGGTTGAACCCAAATATGAAGGAGGTGGTAAGAGCCGAGGTGATAAAACTCGTCGACGCAGGTATCATCTTCCCTATTTTTGATAGTCAGTGGGTGAGTCCAGTTCAATGTGTGCCTAAAAGGAAGGCACAACGATAGTGAAAAATGATGAAGGGGAACTAATCCCTACTAGAGCTATCACGGGTTGGCGGATGTGTATTGATTATAGGAAGTTGAATGACGCCACCCGGAAAGATCATTTTCCATTACCGTTCATTGATCAAATGTTAGAGAGGATGGCCAGGCACGAATATTTTTGTACATTAGATGGGCTATCCGAGTATAAGCAAATTCCAATGGACCCTCTCGATCAAGAGAAAACCACGTTTACGTGTCCATACGGGACATTTGCATATAGGCGGATGCCTTTTGGTTTTTGTAATGCCCCGGCCACCTTTCAAAGATGCATGCTAGCCATTTTTGCTGATATGATTAAGGATTTCATGGAAGTCTTTATGGATGATTTTTCCATTGTCGGTTATACTTTTGAGTCATGTCTTGGGAATTTAGACCAGGTGCTTCAGAGATGTGAAGACACCAATTTGGCACTTAGTTGGGAGAAGTGTCAATTTATGGTCCGGGATTGCATTGTCTTAGGGCACAAGGTGTCGAGAATGGGGATTGAGGTCGATCCGACCAAGATTGAGGTGATTGAGAAACTACCTCCCCCAAGTTCGGTTAAGTTAGTTAGGAGCTTCTTAGGACATGCGGGCTTTTATAGGCGTTTTGTGAAAAACTTTTCTAAGATTGCTAAGTCGTTGACTGAGCTACTCCTAAAGGATGCCCTATTTAATTTCAATGATGAGTGTATGTATGCTTTTAATTTGCTTAAGCAGAAATTGATTGAGGCACCGGTCATGGTGAGTCCGAATTCGGAAATCCCCTTTGAACTTATGTGCGATGCAAGTGACATAGCTGTTGGGGCATGTTTAGGTCAGAGGGTGGACAAAATTTTCCACCCAATTTACTATGCTAGTAAGACATTGAACGGTGCTCAAATGAATTATGCTGTGACTGAGAAAGAATTACTAGCTGTTGTGTTTGCTTTCGATAAGTTCAGGTCTTACTTGGTCTTATCGAAAGTAATTGTGTGCACTGACCATGCTGCTCTTAAGTATTTGTTGGCTAAACAGGATGCAAAGCCCAGGTTGATTCGATGGATTCTACTCCTCCAGGAGTTTGATGTGGAGATTAAGGACAAGAAGGGAGTAGAGAACGTAGTGGCCAACCATTTATCGAGACTACCAAGTGAAGGATCCGTATCCTCTCCAGAAGCGGACATTCGTGACACATTCCCCGATGAACAATTGTGTGGGGTAACCTCTATGCCATGGTTTGTGGACATCGCAAACTTCAAAGTCGGTAACATTCTTCCACCTAATCTCTCACATGCACAGAGACGTAAATTCTTTCATGATGCTAAGGATTATTTTTGGGATGACCCTTACCTTTTTAGATTATGTGCGGATAATGTGATTAGCCGGTGTGTTGCTTATGAGGAGGTTCCCTTCATTATTGGGATGTGTCATGATAGAGAAGCGGGTGGCCATTTTGGACCCGATAGAATCAGAGGAAAGATTTTATCTAGTGGGTTTTATTGGCCGACCATGAAATAGGATGTCATTAGCTATATTCGGGCCTGTGATGCGTATCAAAGGACGAGAAATATCTCCCAAAAGAATGAAATGCTTCAACAAGGTATCTTGGTGTGTGAACTTTTTGATGTCTAGGGCATAGATTTCATGGGACCTTTCCCAATATCCCACAACAACCAATACATTCTTGTGCCAGTTGAATATGTGTCTAAGTGGGTAGAAGTTGTCGCCTTACCAACCAATGATGCAAGGGTCGTTGTCAAGTTTCTAAAGAAAAACATTCTTACTAGGTTTGAAACCCCAAGGGCTATCATCAGTGATGGGGGATCCCATTTTTGTAATAGACAATTTGACAATCTTTTGCATAAGTATGGGGTTAAGCATAAGGTAGCAACTCCTTACCATCCTCAGACGAATGGGCAAGTTGAGGTATCGAACAGGGAATTGAAACGAATCTTAGAAAGGATGGTAGGTGCATCTAGGAAAGATTGGAGTCTAAGGTTAGACGATGCATTATGGGCATATAGGACTGCTTTTAAGACGCCTATAGGAATGTTCCCCTACCGCTTAGTCTTCGGTAAATCCTATCATCTACCTGTGGAACTAGAGCACAAGGCATATTGGGCTTTAAAATTTCTTAACTTTGATATGCAAGCTGTAGGTGAGCTTCGATTAAGGCAACTCATGGAGTTAGATGAGCTTTGGTTGAGTTCACATGAGAATGCCAAAATCTACAAGGAAAGGACCAAGTAGTGGCACGACCGGCATGTGATAGAGAAAGGTTTCAATTAAGGGGAGTTGGTGCTCTTATATAACTCCCGGTTGAAACTATTTCTGAGCAAATTGAGAAGTCGGTGGACTGGACTATTTACCGTGCATAAGGTCTATCCCTCCGGGATGGTGGAAATTGAAACCCCGGAGGGAATTCAACAAGTAAACGGGCATCGATTGAAGCCCTACGTCAGCGGAGGGGTGAAGGAGGAGAAGCAAGTCTTACTCCTTCGTGATGTGTAATGCGTAATCGTGGACGTAGAAGTCGAGCTATTCCGACTATAAACATAGCAATGAGGTACATGTACTTCCCTTGTACATTAATTTTTGTGTTAATATGTTTTTGTGTGTTTATGTGTGTAGGAATAGGTCACTAAGCAAGTCAATCACAGTCTCGATCAAAGTGGGAAAAAGCAAAGGTTGGCAGAATTCCATGATAGCACGCCGTGCCATAATGGGCACGTCGTGCCAAGATGAGAATGGGGTTAGCACGTGACGTGCTAGCCTGGCACGCAATCATGCTAGCCCGCTGGAACAAAACGTGTACAAGAGCCAAGCCACACGCCGTGCCAAAGTAAGGGTTTTCAAGAGAGCACGATGTGCCAAGTCAGCACGCCATCATGCCGTCATGCTGTTTCGAAAGTGGATTGTGCAAGAGCACTCAGCACGCCGTGCCAAAAAAGGGATTTTCAAGAGAGCACGACATGCCACTCCAGCACGCCATCGTGTCGTCGTGCTGTTTCAAAAGTGAATTGTTGCAAAAGCGAGCTGCACGCCGTGCCAATTAAATGGCTGTAGAAAAATGTGGTTAGGATGCATGACACACAGGATGATGTCATGTATGTCTTATGGAAATGTTTGCACACAAGATATATATATATATATATATCTCACGTGAGTAAAATGTCGTGGCTGCACAAAGACGTGGTTAGTACAAATGCCATACATATGCATATGTGTAAAAAATGGCTACATGAAAACATGGTTAAAAATGACACACGGATGATTACGCGTGTTGGATGCTTCGTGAAAAGGTAAAAAGAAATCACCACAGAACAAATGTTAGCACACGCAAAAATATGTTCTCCCTTCGAACCTTATTTCTCCTTTTGATCACATTCTTCCTAGGTGTTGGGTCTCTTTGGCATCAACGGGGGATAACAAAGGCGCGCACTCAATTGTTCAATTTTAATTTTATGTTTTGGTAATTCTAGGGGAAGTTATTAAGCCATTCCATATGGGCCAAAGTCAAACCAAGGGTCGTACAGGTTCCCATAGTGAATATACACTCCTCACTGTAGAACATGATGTAAGGTCATGCGAGGCTATGAGTTGTTTACCCCATCGGGTGCCTCTAATCCAGGCGAAAGAGGTAGGCCACCTTATAGGGTAAACAGGGCTGATTAGTGTATTTGATGGGTTGAGAAGAAGAAAATATCATGATATGCAAGGCATGAATAAATATGGCATTTATAAATTAGTAAGTGATTACAAACGAGGTTATATTTCAATAGTTGCCTATGTTCCTTAAGTTTTTTTTAAAAAACATTTTTAGGAAACTTTTGATCCCCAGCAGAGTCGCCACTTTGAGTGGACGACCTGGAAAATTAGAAGGGGTGGGAAGCGGCGAAGCGAACCCGGGACTTTCGAAAACGGGTTTCGTGATGTTTTGGAAAACGGGTTTTGTTTATCTTGCATTAGGAAAAAACATTTGTTCGTTTGGAAATTCCTTTTATAGAAAACGTTTTCCTGTTTTATTACTTAAAGACCTCGAAACCTAAATTTCAAGATCAGTGACAGAGTCGCCACCCGGATCAGCTCATCCGGAAAATTCCGGTACAGCTCCCTACTGAGCGTAGACTGCCGTATCTAATCCAGAGATTTAGGGTTCGGGCAACTTCCCTACTTAACCTCGAGCTTGTATTCATTTTATAATTTATATTGCCATATTTCTTGAATTTATTATCTTTCTCTACCCAATTAAGTATACTTATTAGTCGATGCTCAAACAAATGACAGAAATAAAGTGCGGAAAAGAAAATCATACATCTAAATATACAGAAATAATAAAGGCCGCTTATACAACCAAATCGAATAAAAAGGAGAAAACTCTCATCTTCACATTACAAGAGCCTAGAATACACGAGGATCTAAAAATTTACAAACGCCTAATACACACGAATTAATCTATTAATTACAGTAAAAAAAATAAAAAGGAAAATAAATGCTGCAAACACAAGTAGGACTCACAGCAGGACAAAATTGGGATTTTTAGGAATGGGGGCATGCATTTAGGGGGTAACTGGGTCGACCCGATTGGTCGGACCGGTTAGACCTGGAAATCGGTTTTGAAACGCCTTGTAGATTTTTGTGCTAGAAAACAATTTTTGAAAACCATTTGGCTCGATTTCATACAAATTTCCACATTTTAGCTGGTCTGTTATCCCGGAACTCGGGGTTCCATTCGTGTGAGTTTTCCTAATTTTCACAAACATCTAGAGTCCAAAAGCAGTAAACACACCAACAATAATTTGAATTCGAAAACAGCATCGCGTGATGACGACCGTACGGACCATTCTGTGATTCTGCCTTATTCTGGAAACTATAACCATGCAGCTGTATCTATAGCCCTGCGGCTATAATTAGAATCGTGCGGCTCTAACTTACAATGGTGCGACTATAGCTTCCAGAACCCAAAAAATTGGTTTTCTCATTTTTTTTTGAAAATGCTGTTTTGCTCTTTTTCGATGTCTCCTGGGGATTTTATAGGATTCGGGGGTCCGCTAATGCTAGACTACGGATCCGGTTCGGATCGTACAACCCCAAAATTAAGAAAATAAAACCCAGAGAAAAACCAAAAAACCCTAATATCTGTACGTACAGAAATCCAAAAACCAAAATTTTACAACATACGGATGCATTTAGGCCGAAATTGATCACAACAGAATGCATAAAATGGAAAACGGACTACTTTCGACCGATCGGGCATTTTCAGGTTTTAGCGTGGGAAGAACACAGCCGTGCAGCTCTGAGGTTAGAGCCGCCCAGCTCTATTCCAAGGGAACATAACCGTGCGGCTGTGTTCTTAGAAAACACAGCCGTACGACTCTGTTTGGGTAGCCAACTTTTGCAAAAAAAAGAAAATAGAGGAGAAAATCACAGGAAATGCAACAAACACAAGTTTAAGGCTCTCAGAGTTTACCTTGTTGTTGTTCCAGTGTAATGGATGTTTAGAAATGGATTGGACAGCAGAAATGTGCCTCAAATCCTTGAGCATTCCGAAATCCCGAAAATAACTTCTGAACCAAACCGAAATGAACCCGAGAATGCATCTAAACAAGTAAGTCACGGTCTAGAATTGTTGTAGGATTGTTTAAATATAAGTTTCAGATTTGAAAATCAAGTTCTCTCTATCTTTCTTCTTCCTTCTCTCTATCTCTCTACTTCTCTGTGTTTCTTTTTCTCTAAGTTTTTTTTTCGAAGACGCAAAAGCCCCCCTTCTCCCTCTGATTTTTTTTCTTTTTATACTCCCCTTTATTTTTTATCATTAAGAACATTAAATGCACCTGGTACCTTCTGACATTCTTTTTCGGCTAAAAAGATGGAAAACTCCCGCTTCAGAGAGTTGCTCTACTTTGCAGAGCAACTCCCCTAACCCACCAGAGTTGTGCGGCTCTAGCATCTAAGGCCTGGCAGCTCTGACCTAAGCCGTACGGCTATATTTCAGAAACTACAGCTGTGTGGTTCTGGATAGAACCGGGACAAGCTACCCTAACACCTACACTCGACTCTAAACCTTAAACTTACTCGAGGGACCTTTCTCGGGGTTTTCGAATCGCGGACGGTTCAGTTTTCGGAGCATTCAAGGCATTCCAGGCAACCCTCTGCTCCTTCCCAAATCGGATTGCTAAAAAAAAGGTAATAAATGACTCTCATCATAGAAGTCGGAAAAACCCATGCTCATAACTGCTCCTAACTTAGTTATGAACTTCTTGATCCAAACGGCTTCCTTTGCAGTTTCGCATGCAGTGATGTGCTCAGCTTCCGTTGTAGAGTCAGCAATAGCAGCCTACTTTGAGGACCTCCAACTAATGGCACCGCCATTGAGGAGAAAAAGATAACCAGACTTTGACTGGTTTTCATCCTCATTGGTCTCAAAGCTTGCATTAGTGTAACCTAACACTGCCAGCTCATCTTGACCTCCATACACTAAGAAAGCATCCTTAGTTTGGTTTAGGTACTTTAGGATAGCCTTGACTGCCTTCCAGTGTCCTTACCAGGATCCTACTGGTACCGGCTAGTCATACTTGGTGCAAACATGGCATCAGGCCTTGTACACAACATGGAATACATGATAGATTCTATAGCAGATGCATAAGGGATCTTTTCCATGCTCTCCTGATCCTTCTTTATTTTTGGACCATCTTTCTTACTCAGCTTCAACCTACGGTGCATGGGTAAGAATCCTTTCTTAGCCTTGTCCATGCTGAATCTTTTCAGAATCTTGTCAATGTACGTCGCCTGACTTAGGCCTAGAAGCTAATTGGATCTATCTCTGTAGATCCTAATCTCTAAGATCATCTCAGATTTGCCTAAGTCCTTCATTGTGAAGCACTTACTCAATCACTGCTTAAGCCTTTGCAGTGTTGGTATGTTGCCTCCAATGATAAGGATGTCATCAACATATAGCACTAGGAGGGTGGAAACGCTCCCACTAACCTTCTTATACACACAGGGCTCATCATAATTCTGTAATGGCCTCATTAAATCTCTTATTCCATGACCTCGATGCTTGCTTCAATCCATAAATGGATTAGTGTAACCTGACACTATCAGCTCATCTTGACCTCTATACACTAAGAAAGCATCCTTAGTTTGGTTTAGGTACTTCAGGATAGCCTTGACTGCCTTCTAGTGTCCTTACCAGGATCCTACTGGTACCGGCTAGTCATACTTGGTGTAAACATGGCATCAGACCTCGTACACAACATGGAGTACATGATAGATTCTATAGCAGATGCAAAAGGGATCTTTTCCATGCTCTCCCGGTCCTTCGTTATTTTAGGACCATCTTTCTTACTCCGCTTCAACCTATGGCGCATGGGCAAGAATCCTTTGTTAGCCATGTCCATACTGAATCTTTTCAAAATCTTGTTAATGTACGTGGCCTAACTTAGGCCTAGAAGCCGATTGGATCTATCTCTGTAGGTCCTGATCCCCAAAGATCATCTCAACTTCGCTAAAGTCCTTCATTATGAAGCACTAACTTAACCACTACTTAATGCCTTGCAGTGTTGGTATGTCACCTCCAATGATAAAGATATCATTAACATGTGGCATTAGGAAGATGGAAACGCTCCCACTAACCTTCTCATACACAAAGGGCTCATTAAAATTCTGTGTGAAGCCATATTCTATAATGGTCTCATTGAATCTCTAATTCCATGACCTCAATGCTTGCTTCAATCCATAAATGGATCTTTAAAGCTTGCATACCCCGGTTAGGATACTTCGGATCGATAAAACCCTCAGGTTATGTCATGTGCACATCCTCGAGTAGCTTTCCATTAAGGAAAGCAGTCTTAACGTCCATCTGCCTTATCTCATAATCATATCATGTAGCTATGGCTAGTAGTATCCTAATGGATTTGAGCATGGAAACAGTGAAAAGGTTTCATCATAGTCAATTCCTTGAACTTGTCTAAATCCTTGCGAAACCAATCACCCCTTGAAGGTGTTGTCAGCTTTTAACTTGAAACACCACTTGCAACCTATCACCTTAGCACCCGGAGGTGGATCCACCAAGTTTCATACTTAGTTATCGTGCATGTTGGATATGCCCTAGTCCCGAGGCATTGGTCCTCATATTTGTATCATACATTTGTACTTTGTTATGAGATTTATGTATTATACAATTTGTGTCATTAAATAAAGGCATTAATCTATTTATTATATATCTTATGCTATGTTATAAATAGAGTATCCAATAGACATTTCCATATCCATGTTGACAAGTGTCATGCACTTGGCAGTAAGACCATGGATAGGGGAAACAATATGACCATAAAGTCATCCATGGTTTGTTCCAGTTATGGGAATGAATGGAACTAAAGACTATCATTAGCCTAGTTCTATAGCAGTGTCTTACTCGCCATTGGACATGGAATGTCAACGAAGTTAATAGGTACATGCAAAGGGGCATGGTACTGGATAGATCCACTAAACAAGAAATCTGTATGGTATAGTATCACAAGTGATTCTCGTGTAGTACTTGTATGGATCCTTTGACCTAACCATATCATGGTGCTGCATGTGAAGTGACATACTTTGGTGTACACCTAAAGGGCCTATAACAGGGTGCCAAGTATGGCTACATTCGGGTATGCCAGTAAACATGGCAGGGCTGTGGATATGCAGAAGGGAATGTCACTCAGTAGTCCACTGAGAAGATATCACCGGCCACTTGATGAATGCAACTGATAAGAGTGTGGCCACACCCAAACAAGTTGGAACTTGTTTGTGAGCATCAGTTCATTTGGGATCAAGTAAATGTCCAGACATAAAAAAGGATGATCAATCCATGCCTTTGTGTTGAACATCAATATCAACGACATGGGATATACAAGTTTAAACTAGAGGGTTTAGACTTCAGTCGGACTGCTATCTCCATCTTAATTGAGGGCTGCAGTGGCTTGCTAGAGCCTACCTGTAGTATGTGGACCATAGGCCCACTACCAACATAAAGACGGGCCCATAGGATCTTACACATTGGACGTCTGAGCTTGAACTAAACGGGTCAACTGTATACTTAGAATATACTGACTAGAGAGAAGAACTATTAATTGATTAAATTATAGATTAATTGGATTGATTAGAATAATATAATCAATTTAATTGGGTTTCCATGAATTAATTAAATTAATTCATGAGTTTATTTCCTGGTGGAAATATTTTGTATATATTGGTTTATGTGTATTTCTTTTAAGTTAGGTTGAAATTAATTCATCAGGTGAATTTAATTTAACCAATTAATTTTAATTTAAGTACAATGTATGCCGTCATATAGTTTAATATAATGACATGTACATAAAATTAAAATTGAATTGAAATTAAATATTAACCTATGGTAATTAATTTTAACATACTCAAAGAAGCAAGAAACCCTAAGCCACCTAGAGTGTTTGTGTTTAGCCGAAACTCTTCTAATTAGAAGCAGAATTTCAACCAAAACACTAACACTGGAGACTGAAAATTTCGGCCAGCTCTAGGGAAGAAGAGGCAGAAAATTTCAGCAAGAAAAATCATCTTTTTCATCGATCCATTTGCTAGCACGAGTTCATGTTCGATAGCCGTTCATGTACGGGATCGTGGAGGAGATCGAATTCAATTTCTGCAGCCATCTCTTGAAGAGATATTACGGGTGAGAATCTAATCTTTCTCATCTTTATTCTATTGTTTTTTATTTCCATTTCAATTGCTCTTGGGCACGGATTTTAGAAAATCGATGAGAGCTTCCGCTTCAATCGATTGATTTTAGGTGAAAATCCCTTTAGCGGTTTCAGAGCAAGCTTTTGATCCATGGAAATCATTAACAGGATTGAATCCCTTGTTTTAAAATTGGTGTTTTTGATATTGGGATTCTTTGGATTTGGGGTTTTATGATTTTCCCCTCTTCTATTTTCTATTGAAAATTAACATGGCATATTGGTTATGTTTTGATTTAATTTTTTGTTGATTGGTTGCATCTTGGTGATTTGGTTTTGCTATTTTTTTCTGTTAAAAATCATGGGCTATTTTTGAGAATACGAGGCTGCCGATGGCCGAATCCACCGCCGTAGCAACGAAAACACCGGTAGCAGCCGCTGAAACCAGCAGCCGAGCGGCTACCGTTGGGCGACAACTGTTGCGATAGTAGGGCCGGTGCTATTGCCCCTAGCTGCAGCGGGTCAGGCCCTGTTTTGGATTTGGCAGGTTTTTCGGGCTCGGGCCTAGTTTTAAATTTTAATGGACTTTAAAATTTTGTGTGTTTAAATTTTCTGTAATTTAAATGTGCATGGTTTCTCGAATGAAATTTTAATTTTATTCATGAAATATTAATTTTGGAAATTAATATGGTGTAATTGAAATTGGTTCTGGTTTTCTTAGCATGATTACCCGACGGATAATTTGGATTCATGTTTTCCCAATTCCAGTTGGAGCAGTGTTCTGTCTGGGCTGGAGGCCCAAAGCCTATTAAAGGTTAGAACCATGATGAGCCAGATCGGCAATTTCAAAATAATGGCTAAAGATATAGTTAAAATGGGATTAATTTCATGCATTTTTACATGTTTATAAATTGATGTATTGGATTACATGCTTATATGATTAATGTATGAATGGATGCTATTGGGCCTTATTTCAAGTTTGGTTGTACTTCTTTTTGGGTAAATACGCCCTGTGTGCTGTTTTTCTTTTTTATGTAATTTTATTTTATTTATATATTATAAAATGTTGTAAAGAAAGCCCATTGGAGAGGCAAGCCCAGAAGGAAGGAAGGAGGCCCACCTGGTGTTTTTCTAGTATAGGTTTACTAGAATTATGTTAGGTTGTAGTATAGGCCCATAGCATTTCATTATTTATTTAATTATGCTTTATTTATTTACATGAATGAATGTATGATCCAAACCCATTTTCTCTTGCCTATGCATCTAAGTCATTATTAAAATGAATCTAATAACCAAAAGGAAATTACTAAGTCGCTTAAAAGTGCTTTGCTCATTCAAAACTGACTCAAAGTGGAGATAGGCTAGTTGTAGACCATTCCTTCGCAGGATACACTGAAGTATCATCATTTTGTATTGGGTTGAAGTATTGGCTACTCTAACATTTGGATGGAGGTTTAGACTTATCATGGGTAGTAGGATTCTCCTGGCCCTAAGCACAGATGGATAAGTGCCAACAAGCCTATCAAACCAAGAGTCCCTAGGTTAGGATTGGAAGGCGTTCCTATAACACTCTTTAATTTTTCTGTTGGATATGCCCTAGTCCCGAGGCATTGGTCCTTGCATTTGTATCTTACATTTGTACTTTGATGTGAGATATATGCATTATACATTTTGTGTCATTAAATAAAGGCATCAATCTATTTATTATATATCTTGTGCTATGTTTTAAATAGAGCATCCAATGGACATATCCATATCCATGTTGTCAAGTGTGATGAACTTGGCAGTAAGACCATGGATAGGGAAAACGATATGAACATAAAGTCATCCATAGTCTGTTTCAATCATGGGAGTGAATGGAACTAAAGACTATCATTAACCTAGTTGAATGGCGGTGTCTTACCGGTCATTGAACATGGGATGTCAACCAGGTTAATGGGTACATGTAAAGGGGCATGCTACTGGATAGATCTGCTAAACGAGAAATCCATATGGTATAGTATCATAAGTGATTCTCATGTAGTACTTGTATGGGTCCATTGACCTGACCATATGATGGTGCTGCATATGAAGTCGCACACTTTGGTGTATGCCAACGGGCCTATAAAAGGGTGCCAAGTATGGGTACGTTTGGGTATGTCAGTGAACATAGCAGTGCTATGGATATGCAGAAGGGAATGTCACTCAGTAGTCCACTAAAAAGATATCACTGGCCTCTTGATGAATGCAACTGATAAGAGTGTGGCCACACCCAAACAAGTTGGAACTCATTTATGAGCATCAATTCATTCAGGATCAAGTAAATGCCTGGATACAAAAGAGGGTGATCAATCCATGCCTCTGTGTGGGACACTAATATCAAGGACATAGGATATACAAGTTTAAACTACAGGGTTACAGTTTCAGTTGGACTACTATCTCCATCTTAATTCGAGGCTGTAGTGGCTTGCTAGAGCCTGCCTGTAGTCTATGAGCCATAGGCCCACTGCCAACATAAAGATAGGCCACAGGATCGTATACATTGAACATCTAAACTTTAACTAAAAGGATTAAGTGTGTACTTGGAGTATACATACTGGAGAAAGAGGAATCCGTTAATTATATTATATAGATCGATTAGATTGATCAAAATAATATAATTAATTTTTGTACAATCCTTCTTATAATTAATGCAATGAATTAATTTATGAGATTATTTCCTAGGTGGAAATATTTTACATGTATTTAATTTTATGAAAGTCTAATTTAATTCCTTGGTTAAATTAATGGGTCAAATTAATTTTAATTTAAATGTATGTAATATATTATATGGTATAATATATAAGCATACATATTGGATTAAAGTTACATTTGAAATTAAATAAAACAAAGGAATTAAAATGGACTGGGGCTTGAAAAGGAAAAGCCCACATAGAATTAAATTTGGGTTGGGCCAAATGTTTCAAATAGGAAACTTGCCCACCAAGTTTGGAAACTTGCCCACCAAGTTTAATTAACTTGGATATTTATATAAGGATAAGGATAAAAAACAAAAAACCCTTTTTTCCACTTTTAAGCTTATCCTCTCTTTTCTTCTTTAGTTTCCTAACTGCTAGCACATGTTTTAGTTCTAAAGCCGTTAGTGTACAGGAACGTGGAGGAAGTCTAGTTTGATTTCTACAGCCATCTCTTAAGAGATATACTGGTGAGAATCTAACTTTCCTCTTTTTGGATTTGATTTTTTGATTTCCACATCATTAGCTCTTGGGCACGGATTTGAGGA
The DNA here is from genome assembly GCA_039660915.1 of Euphorbia tirucalli. NCBI lineage: Eukaryota > Viridiplantae > Streptophyta > Magnoliopsida > Malpighiales > Euphorbiaceae > Euphorbia > Euphorbia tirucalli. The sequence continues at coordinate 48,668,005 of CM077637.1, read as the reverse complement.
AATCAACACATTCTTCTGCTTTTATTGACTGATTTCCGGTGAAAAATCCCAACATTTTCTATATAGTAATCAAACGGCAATGAATAACTCACTTTCACTGCGATCTATCCTAGAAAGGGATAATCTTTCCAGGCCCAACTTCTTGGATTGGTTTAGGAACTTGAGGATAGTTCTAAGACAGGGGTCCAAAGAGTATGTGGTGGAAAGGCCTATGCCGACTACACCTACTGGGCGTAATCCACCAGCTACCTAGCTGGAGGAATACAAGGTGCATGTCAAGGATAACCGGGACATGACATACTTGATGTTGGTATGCATGGTCTCTGAGCTGCAAAAATAGTTCATGGACCATCAGGCCTTTGCTATGATAACAACTCTAAATGAGATGTTTCAAGAGCAAGCTTGTCAAGAATGGTTCTTGACCAACAAGGCATTCCACTCCTGTAAGATAGGGGCTGGGACATCTATGAGCCCACACGTTCTCAAGATGAAAGGCTATTTGGATATTCTCGGATCGCCTATCTCATAGGAGCTGGTTATCGACACAATCCTGGCATCCTTAGCGAATTCTTATGATCAGTTCATCCTGAATTCCAACATGCAAGGGATGAACTGTACTGTTAGTGAGCTACATGGGATGCTCAAGCTTATTGAACAGTCGATCAAAAAGACTCTGCCGGTACTGCTGGTCAATAAGGGCAACCCTTATCTTACTAAAGGCAAATGCCAAGGCCAAGGCTAAGAAGGTAAAGGCCAAGGCCAAGGCTAAGAAGGCCAAGGCCAAGGCCAGTCCTGAGGATATCTGCTTCCAGTGCAAGCAGGCTAGGCATTGGAAGAGATCTTGTACCCAGCTGTTGGGGGAGTAAAGGAAGAGCCAGGGTGCATCTTCATCAAGTATATATGTCATATACATAAACCTCACTATTTCTACTCTTGGGTATAGGATACTAGATGTGGTTCTCACATTTGTTGTAATGTGCATGGACTTAGAAACAGGAGATCACTGACTTAAGGAATCACATGTATGCTTGTCGTATACACTCTGGAGAGAGAGGTATATATATTAATTATATTATAAAGATCAATTGGATTGATCCTAATAATAAAATTAATATATTTAATTGGCTCTTCATAATTAATTGGATTAATTATGAGATTATTTCCTAGGTGGAAATATTCATATGTATAGGTTTACATATGATTTTATTTTGTGAAGATCTAATTTTAATTTGATGGATTAAATTAATTGGTCAAACTAATTTTAATTTAAATGTAAATAATATATTACTTGGTGTAATATATTAAATACATGGGTATATTAAAGTTGGGCTTGAAATTAATTTAAACCAGATTAATTAAAATAAGATTGGGCCTGAATTAAAAGAAGGGAGCCCACACAAAATGAATGAGCCAAGCTGGGCCTTAATTCCCTTATGGAATTTGGCCAACCCAGGGTTTTAACCCTAGGAGAATTCGGCCAACATGTGTGCAACATACCATAGCCGAAATTTGTCTCTTCTCTTCTCTCCATAGTTTGTGTTTTTCCGACGCTAGCACGGGTGGTGTTCGTTAGGCGTTCATGTGCGTGAACGAGGAGGGATTCTACATTGATTCCTGCAGTCTGCATCCATCTTTGAAAGAGATATTCTGGGTAAGAGAATCATCTCTTTCTATTAAATTTTTGTTTTTACAATTTCCATTTCAATTGCTCCTGGGCACGGATTTGAGCAAATCATCGCGTTCTTCTGCTTTTATCGGGTGATTTCCGGTGAAAAATCCCAACAGTGGTATCAAAGCGGGCTTTTGATCCGTGGAAATTGTTAAAATTGGTTGAATCCCATGTTTTAAAATTGGAGATTTTTTATCGGGGTTCTTGGTTTGGGTTTAAGATTTTTCCCATTTGATTTTCATACAATTGAAATTGAATATGCATATTGGTTTGTGTTTGTTTAATTTAATTGTATGTTTTGGAATTCTTGGTGAATTTCCTGTTGTTGGATGCCATGATATTATATATATATATATATATATATATATATATATATATATATATATATATATATATATATATTTCTGTTTTTAAAAAAAAAAAAATCTGGCTGTTCCCAGGGTACGGGGCTGCCGATGGCGGAATGGCCACCGGTGGCCGCCGCACGCCGCAGGAGCAGCGGCGGCAGCCGCTGCCTGCTGCTGGACAGCAGTTGCCACAGGAGCAGCAGGCTGCTGCTGGGCAGAGTGGCTGCCGCATGGCCGCAGCGGGCCGGGGCCCAGTGTTTTTGGATTTGGCTGGTTTTTGGGCTCGGGGCCCAGTTTTGAAATTTTAATTGGTTTTAAAATCGTGTGTTTAAATTTATTTAATTTAAATGCGTGTGGTTTCTTGAATGAAATTTTATTTTATTCATGCGATATTAATTTTGGAAATTAATATGGTTATTTGAAATTGGTTCAGGTGATTTTGGCACAATTACTTGGACGGCTGAATTGGACCCATGGTTTCCCAATTCCAGTGGGAGTAGTTAGACTGCCTGGGCTAGAGGCCCAAAGCCCGTTAAGGGTTAGAACCATGGTGGACCAAATTGGCGATTTCAATAAAATGGCTTGAACATAATTGAAATGGGCTTAAATCATGCATTATAACATGCTTATGAATTATATGTATTGGGTGCATATGGGTGATTAAATATTTTGTATGATTGGATGCTATTGGGCCTTATTCAAGATGGGTTGTATTTTCTTTTTTTGGATAAATACGGCCTGCGTGTCGTTTTCTTTTTTAATGTAATTTTATTTAATTCAATTATTATAAAATTTGTAAAAGAAGAAGCCCATGGAGTGGTGAGCCCAAGTGAAGGTGCAAGCCCTGACGGAAGAAGATGGAGGCCCACCCGATATTGTTTTCTAGTATAGGTTTACTAGAATAATATTAGGATGTAATAAAGGCCCATAGCAGTCCATTTTACTTATTTATTTAATTATGCTTTATATTTAGATGCATGTATGAATGTATGATCCAATCGCATTTCACCCGCCTTATGTATGCAAGCCGTTGTTAATTGAATCTAATAACCAAATGAAATTACTGAGTCGCTTAAAAGTGCTTCCCTCATTCAGAACCGGCTCGAAGTGGGAATAGGCCAGTTGTAGACCATGCCCTCGTAGGATACACTGGAGTGTTGTCACTTTGTATTGGGTTAGGGTATGGGGTACTCTAACACTTGAATGCAGGTTTTGACTTAGCATGGGTAGTAGGATTCTCCTGGCCCTAAGCACAGATGGGTAAGTCCCAACAAGCCCATCAAACTGAGAGTCCTTAGGTTGGGATTGGACAGCATTCCTACCTAAATAGTTAGGGTATAGTTGTACCAGGCCCTCGTCTGGCTATATCTTAATGAAATATGGATCTCGGCCCATGAGCCCAACAACTCGGTTCAACAACTCGGCTTAATTAATAACTTGATTCATTATTAATTTCATATAGGAATAATAAAATAAAGTCCTTTATTAACACTTTAAATGTTTTTCTGTGTAGAAACTCTAAATGGCAAACAACAATACTTTATCACTGCGATCGATTCTTGAAAGGGACAAGCTTTCCGGTCCTAACTTTTTGGACTGGTCTAGGAACTTGAGAATAGTTCTAAGACAGGAGTCCAAAGAGTATGTGCTGGAGAGGCCTGTACCGGCTGTGCCTCAAGGATGTAATCCACCAGCTGCCTAGCTGTAGGAATACAAGGTGCATGTCAAGGATAATAGGGATGTGACATGACTAATGTTGGCCTGTATGGTCCCCGAACTGCAAAAACAGTTTATGGACCATCAAGCCTTTGCTTTGATAACAACTCTAAACGAGATGTTTCAGGAGCAAGCTCGTCAGGAAAGGTACCTGACCAATAAGGCATTCCACTCCTGTAAGATGGGGTTGGGACATCTATGAGCGCACACGTGCTCAAGATGAAGGGCTATTTGGACACTTTATCCCGTCTCGGATCGCCCATCTCTCAAGAGTTGGCGGTGGACACTATCCGAGCATCCTTACCGGATTCTTATGATCAGTTCATCCTGAACTAGAATATGCAAGGGATGAACTGCATTATCAGTGAGCTGCATGGGATGCTTAAGCTTACAGAGTAGTCGATCAAGAAGACTTCGCCGGTGCTGTTGGTCAACAAGGGGAACCCTCCTGTTGCCAAGGGTAAGGCCAAGGAAAAGGCCAAGGCCAAGGCCAAGAAGACCAAGGCTAAGAAGGCCAAAGCCCAACCCAAGGCCCAGCAGGAGGCAGGTCCTGAGGATGTCTGTTTCGGGTGTAGACAGGCGGGAAATTGGAAGAGATCGTGTCCCAAGCTGATGGGAGAGTAAAGAAGGGGCCAAGGTGCGTCCTCTTCAGGTATTTATTTTATAGACATTAACCTTACTGTTTCAACATCCTGGGTATTGGATACTGGATGTGGTTCTCACATTTGTTGCAATGTGTAGGGACTTAAGAACAGAAGGTCACTGGGGTCAAGAGAGGTGGACTTGCGGGTCGGGAATGGAGCAAGGGTTGCTGCCATAGAGATCGGCGAATACCACCTTGTGATGCCTAGTGGATTGGTTTTAATTTTAGAACAATGTTATTTTGTACCTGCTATGTGCAAGAATATTATTTCAGTTTCTATGTTGGATATTTCTGGATTTTATTTTACTATTTCTAATGGTAGAATTTCAATATCTAGAGAGGGATTATTTTATGGAGATGCTCTATTAAATAATGGCCTGTATATCCTGGATTTAAATGAAACCAATCACGTCTATAACATAAACACAAAAAGGGTTAAGCCAAATGAACTTAATCCTGTCTACCTATGGCATTATCGTCTCGGCCACATAAACGAGAAGCGCATAGCTAGGCTTCACAAAGCTGGAGTCTTAGGGTCATTTGACTTGGAGTCAATTGATACATGCGAATCATGTTTACGAGGCAAGATTACTAAGGTGCCTTTTAGCAAGAAGGCTGAAAGGGCCATTGGCTTATTGGACCTAATACATTTAGATTTATGTGGACCTATGAGCGCAGCGACCAGAGGTGGACACCTGTACTTCGTCACGTTCACGGACGATTTCAGCAGATTTGGCTATGTCTATTTGATGAAACACAAGTCTGAGACCCTTAATAGGTTCAAGGAATTTCGGAACGAGGTACAGAACCAGCTAGGCAGAAATATCAAAACCCTTCGGTCGGACCGAGGTGGTGAGTATATGAGCCTAGAGTTTGACTCATATTTGAGAGAGCATGGAATAGTTCCACAGCTCACTCCTCTCGGAACACCGCAATGGAATGGGGTGTCCGAACAGAGGAATAGGACCCTGTTGGACATGGTCCGCTCAATGATGAGTCAAGCCTCTCTCCCAATTAGTTTCTGGGGACACGCCCTCGAGACAACAGCTCTTATCTTAAATAATACTCCGACTAAGGCAGTGGAAAAGACCCCATATCAGATATGGACGGGCAAGGAGCCTAATGTGTCTTTCCTAAGGATTTGGGGATGCGAAGCACATGTCAAGAAATTAACTAGTGGCAAGCTGGAGCCCAAAACCGATAAATGCCTGTTTGTGGGCTACCCTAGGGAAAACCAAAGGGTATTACTTCTACAACCCCACCGAGAACAAGGTGTTCGGGGCAAGGAAGGGGGTCTTTCTAGAAAAGGAGTTCCTTTCCAAGAAAGATCTAGAAAGACAGTGGGAGCAATGTTGAACTCAGGGAAGTTCAAGGTCCACAAGCTCCTGAAGAGGATATCTTGGAGGCCCAGGTGGAGCTTCCACAGGAGGAAGCACCGACCCAGGCTGCACAAGGATCTAGAAGGTCTGGTAGGGATCGTGGGGAACCGGAGAGGTATGGTTTCCTCGTCACCGATGATCAAACTCTTCTCATCTGGGATGAGGAAGAACCCAAAACCTACCAGGAGGCTATAGCAAGCCCACAGTCTGCGAACTGGCACAAAGCCATGGAGGCAGAGATGGAATCTATGTACGATAACCAAGTTTGGAACTTGGTTGATCCACCTCCGGGTGCTAGGGTAATAGGTTGCAAGTGGTGCTATAAGCTAAAGGCAGACAATACCTTTAAGGGGGGTCTAGTTGCGAAAGGTTTCAGACAAGTCCATGGAATAGACTATGATGAGACTTTCTCACCATTAGCCATGCTCAAATCCATCAGGATCTTGCTAGCCATAGCCGCATGGTACGACTATGAAGTGTGGCAAATGGATGTCAAGACCGCTTTCCTTAATGGAAAGCTACTCGATGATGTGTACATGACACAACCTGAGGGTTTTGTCGATCCAGAGTATCCGGGAAGGGTATGCAAGCTTCAAAAGTCAATTTATGGACTGAAGCAAGCATCCCGAAGTTGGAATCTCAGATTCAATGAGGCTATAAAGGAATATGGCTTCATACAGAATCAAGATGAGCCTTGTGTGTATAAGAGGACTAGTGGGAGCATTGTCACATTCTTGGTACTTTATGTGGACGACATCCTACTCATTGGAAGCGACATACCTACACTGCAAGGGGTAAAGCAGTGGCTAAGTAAGTGCTTCGCAATGAAGGACTTAGGCGAAGCTGAGATGATCATAGGGATCAGGATCTATAGCGATATATCAAATCGGCTTCTAGGCCTAAGTCAGGCCTCGTACATAGACAAAGTTCTGAAAAGGTTCAGCATGGACCGGGCTAAGAAAGGTTTCTTGCCAATGGGCCATGGGCTGAAACTTAGTAAGAAGCACTGTCCTAAGACAAGGGAGGACAGGGAGAACATGAAATTGGTTCCATATGCTTCGGCTATAGGATCAATTATGTACTCCATGTTATGTACGAGACCTGATGTCGCCTTTGCACTAAGTATGACGTGCCAGTACCAGCAGGATCCCAGGGAGGATCACTGGAAAGCTATCAAGGTAATCCTTAAGTACCTTAACCTGACTAAGGATAGCTTCTTAGTGTATGGTGGTTAAGAAGTGCTATCAGTTACTGGGTACACTGATGCAAGCTTCCAGACTGACCAGGATAAGTACCAGTCATAGTCTGGGTATGTATTTTTGCTAAATGGTGGTGCTATAAGCTGGAGGAGCTCAAAGCAGCCAACCATCGCTGACTCTACAACAGAAGCTGAGTACATTGCTACATGTGATGCGACTAAGGAAGCTGTATGGATGAAGAGGTTTATCACTAAGTTAGGAGCAGTGCCAACTATCCAGGACCCAGTTAATATATTCTGTGATAACAATGGGGCTATTGGACAAGCTAAGGAGCCTGGTTCACATAAGAACACAAAGCATGTGCTCAGAAAGTTTCACCTCATACGAGAGATCATGAAAAGAGGTGACATTACATTGCACAGAGTGGACACCGAGGATAATGTCGCAGATCCTTTGACCAAGGTGCTGGCCCAGCCCAAGCACGAGGGTCATACTAGATCTATAGGGATTAGGCCCATGCCTAGTTGGAACTAGTGCAAGTAGGAGATTGTTGGATATGCCCTAGTCCCGAGGCATTGGTCCTTGTATTTGTATCATACATTAATTGGATTCATGTATTATACTTATTTGTGTTATTAATAAAGGCATTAATTCATTTATTATATTTATCTTGTGCAATATATTAAATGAAGTATCCAATGGACATATCCATATCCATGATGACCAGTGTCATGCACTTGGCAGTAAGACCATGGATAGGGTAAACGATATGACCATAAATAGATCTGTAGTCTGTTGCAGTCATGGGAATGAATGGAACAAGAGACTATCATTAACCTGGTTGTATGGCAGTGTCTTACCAGTCATTGGACATGGAATGTCAACCAAGTTAATGGGTACGTGCATAAGGGGCATGGTACTAGATAGATCCACTAAACGAGAAATCCACATGGTATAGTATCACAAGTGATTCTCGTGTAGTACTGGTATGGATCCTTTGACCTGACCATATGATGGTGTTGCATGTGAAGTCGCATACTTTGGGGTACGCCTAAAGGGCCTGTAATAAGGTGCCAAGTATGGATACTTTCGGGTATGTCACTTAGCATGGTAATGCTATGGATATGCAGAAGGGATTTGTTACTCAGTAGTCCACTGGGAAGATATCACTGGCCTATTGGTGAATGCGACTGATAAGAGTGTGGCCACACCCAAACAAGTGGGAACTTGTTTGTGATCTTCAGTGCATTCGGGATCAAGTTAATTTCCAGAAACAAAAGAGGGTGATCAATCCATGCCTCCGTGTTGGACACAGATATCAATGACATGGGATGTACAAGTTTAAACTACAGGGTTATGATAACAGTTAGACTGCCATCTCCATCTTAATTGGGGGCTGCAGTGGCTTGCTAGAGCCCAACTGCAGTCTGTGGGCCAAAGGCCCACTGCCAACATAAAGATGGGCCCATAGGATCGTACACATTGAGCGACTGAACACTGACATAAGGAATCACATGTATGCTTGGAGTATACACTCTGGAGAGAGAGGTAGATATATTAATTATATTATAAAGATCAATTGGATTGATCCTAATAATAAAATTAATATATTTAATTGGCTCTTTATAATTAATTGGATTAATTATGAGATTATTTCCTAGGAGGAAATATTCATATGTATAGGTTTACATATGATTTTATTTTGTGAAGATCTAATTTTAATTTGATGAGTTAAATTAATTGGTCAAACTAATTTTAATTTAAATGTAAATAATATATTACTTGGTGTAATATATTAAATACATGGGTATATTAAAGTTGGGCTTGAAATTAATTTAAACCAGATTAATTAAAATAAGATTGGGCCTGAATTAAAAGAAGGAAGCCCACACAAATAAGGAGCCAAGTTGGACCAAAATTCCCCTAGGGAATTTCGGCCCACCTAGGGTTATTTTAACCCTAGGAATTTCAGCCAAGTGGGTGACAAAAAGAGATAGCCGAAATTTGTCTCTATCTTCGCTCCATAGTTCGTGTTTTTCCGACGCTAGCACGGGTAGTGTTCGTTAGGCGTTCGTGTATGTGAACGAGGAGGGATTCTATATTGATTCCTGCAGTTTGCATCCATCTCTTAAAGAGATATTACGGGTAAGAATATTATCTCTTGTGATTAAATTTTGTTTTTCCAATTTCCATTCGAATTGCTCCTGGCAACAGATTTGAGGAAATCATCACGTTCTTCCGCATTTATCGGGTGATTTCCGGTGAAAAATCCCAACACATTCCACCCCAGGAAGTTGATCATCATTCTGAGGAAGACGAGGCCTTTAAAAGGGCTAGGGAGGCCTCGATTGAAATAGCCGTTGAAAGGCGCTTTAAGGAGAAATTCTCTGATTTTGAGGCACTGTTGTCGAAGCTGAAGGAAATGATGCACTACCATCTGGTTAAGTGTGCAGACCCAGCCACCTTGCTAGCAGAAGGAGGAGAGCCGCTCCCTGTTGGATTTCATATGCCCTATTTGCCTATATAAAATGGGGAGGGTCCGCCGGAGGCACATTTGGATAGCTATGTGAGAATTATGTCTAGCCTGGGCATTGGAAAAGTTCATTTGCTGAATTTGTTCCCAACGACCTTGTGGGGTGCAGCCGCCAAATGGTATTTGAAGATGCCAATCCATACTCGTACCACCTAGGAGGATCTATCTGAGGCATTTGTTAAACAATATGCCTATAACACTAAAGTGGAAACAACATTGGAGGATTTGGAAGGAATACGATAAAGGCCTAATGAATCCTTTTCTGCTTATTATAAGAGGTGGATGGACATGCAAGTGCTGGTAGACGGGGCTCCTAAACTAGAGTCTCTGGTTGTAAAGCTAGTTGATGGCAGCTTGTCCCTGTATAAGGAAAAGATGAAACTGAAGAGGTTTCACTCCTTCAATGATGTGGTAGATTTTGCGAAGCGGGTTGAGAGGTATGCTGAAGAAGAACAGCTAAGTAAGCAGGGCTCGAGTACCTACCGGGGTAGCCGGGGATATACCCAGGGGTACAAAGCTAGTAGTTCTACATCTTTTCCAACGAGGTCTAAGCCGGCCCAGATAGCAACAGTGGACCGGGCAAAGGAGGCCGACATGGCAACCGTGGCCCAAGGAGGGCATATAAGAACACCTCAGAGACTCACCAATCCATGGGTCGACTCCTTGGGCCGTATCTTCGCTAAGTGCAAAAAGGCTGGTTTGTTGCAAAGCCTGAAGCCCTATGTTCCCCCTACTAAAGCCAATAAAGACAACTACTGTGCCTACCATGTGACAACAGGCCACCGCACCAATGAATGCACCGGTCTGATAAGGGCTATCCAGCGGCTTGTTACTGAAGGGAAGATTATGGAGCTAACTTTGAAACAGAATGTTCAGAGAAACCCCCTGCCTAATTTCGGGGGCTAGGTCAATATGGTTCAATCTGCGATTCCGGCCAACAGTGTATTCGCCCAGATAATCAAAGCCAACCTAAGTGTGCGGGCAGTTGTAGCTGAAGGATAAGAAGAACCAGAAGAGGTTGAAAAATGGACATCAGTGGTATAGAGGGGACAGGGTCCTATTGATCTGAACAACATTGATCTGGGGGATGATGACGAAGATTTTGGATTTGAGGAACCAAAGTTGGTGTATCCGATGGAGACGAGACAAGGGACAGTGGTCACAAAAGACGGCCCCGTCATGCATATTACCCGGAGCGGCATGGTTTGCCAACCTATCAATTCAGGCACCACCTAGGAGGAACTATCCTGCTGTAGAATCAGACACTGTAACCTAAGGATCGAAGGGTAAGGAAGAGGATGTGGTAATGGAGCAACTAAAGAGAATGCCCACCCGAGCTAGCATCTAGCACCTTCTCATGGAGTCTAAAAGACACCATGAGGCAGTAGTAAAGCAACTGAAGGAAATGGAGGTGTGTACAGCAATAAGAGGGGTTGATTTGAAGGCCAACAGGGCCCAGGAAATCAGTTTCAGGGTATCAGACCTGCCACCAAAGGGGGTGAATCATAATAGGGCTCTGTATCTAAAGGTGGAGATTATGGACAAAGTTATGCCCTGTGTAATGGTTGACGATGGCTCGGCCCTTAACATTTGCCCCCTTAAAGTTTTGCCCTACCTGGGCATTGAAACAGAAGCCCTCTGTAATTTTGGCATAGTAATCAGGCATATGACGACAGCAAGAGATTAGTAATCGACACCTTCGAAGCCGAGGTTAGTGTGGGGGAGGTCAAATCCAGTGTGTTGTTTATAGTCATCGACATCCCAGTTACATTTTCCCTGCTCCTGTGGAGGCCATGGTTCCATGCCTTAGGAGGTGTACCTTCAACTCTGCATTAAAAGGTGAAGTTCCTGATAGGTGGAAAGGTGGCGACTGTGGAGGCAGACGAGCCATCGGTAGTGGATACTTTAAGTGCTCTTGAGCAGCCAATGACAGGTTTTCAGGTGGTAGTTGTGACAAAGGAAAGTGGTAATGAACCAAAGTTTCCGGAGTGAATACATAAATACTTTGCCAAGTAGAAATTTGAGCCTGGAAAGGGCCTAGGAGTAAGACAACAAGGTATCCTTAAATTCGACATTGAACCAGGGAAGTATCGTCAGCGCGAACTTGGCTACCATGAGAAAGGAGATGGGCCGAGTTAGAGATCTATGAATTTTGTCAACACATTTATGCATGTGACTGAGAAAGTGTATGATGGGGCTCTGGAGCCGGTAGAAGTCGAGGGGGGTCAGCTCCTGGGATTTGAAATTTTTTTGATGTTGTGGATTTCGAGAAGTACGGGGTTGAACCAGTTGTCAACATGCTCCGTATTGAGACTGAGGATGAAAAGGGGAAATTTCTGAAAAAGTAGGGAACAGCAGTCAACTAAGTCAGAATTGAGTCCAGGAATAAGGGGGAATCTGCTGAGAAAGTGGGCCCCGAGAGTGGGGAAACTGAAGAGGCCATCACAGCCATCACCAAAGCACTAGCCGCGCTGATGAAAGTCAACACGGGTTCTGAACTAAAGCAAGCACCTATGCCAAAAACTCAGAAGGAGTTGATGAACCAAGCTGTGAAGGAATTGGCTAAGCTGATGATGACAGGGAAAGTAAAGATGGCTGAGGAAGAACTATCTGCTGACCAGGAATAGGCCCTTGAGGGTGACCTGGGAGACTTGTTCGAGGAGATCGAAGATGCTGTAACAAATGAAGACCCTCCGCATGCGGAGGATGATAATCATTTTAATGTATCTATTTCTTCTCTTTTTGATGTAAACAACTCTTCCTACAAGGCTTTCAATGTAATGAAATCTGATTTTGCTTACTTGTGTGATGTTTTTCCTGATGGAACTGTGTATACATACAAACATTCATTCAATGTCTTTAGCATACATGATGCATCATTGCATGAAATGAATCTAGGAACAGATTATGACCTAAAAATGGTATCCGTCTCGAAAGACCTCATGCCGAACGAGAGAAAAGAAATTGTGAAAGTGCTCCTCAAACACGTAAAAGCCTTTGCCTGGTGTGAGCGGATGACGTTTTCGACGAAACATGAGACTCCCTTTCGGAAGGGGCGCCTCAATTTCGGGTGGGACCCTCCCTCACGTGGGGCTTTTAGATTAGAAATTCATTTTTGGAAGATTAATTATTTCATAAAAGAATCGAGACCTAAATCTCGATAAAAAGTGTAAAAGTCGCCACCTGGCTCAGCTCCACCGGGAAATTACAGTGTAGCTGAACCAAAGTGAGAACTGCCACACTTTTCAGCGATCTAGGTTCGGACAAGTCCCTTATTTCATGTCTAATCAAAATAAAATGGCCAATGTTCTATAATGACACTTTAAATTCTAAGAATTGATTTTATTGAATAATAACATGCGGCGTGCATACATACATAATACAAAATAAAAGTAAAGAAATAAATATTTAAAAGGCTTACAACCAGATTGAATGAAAAATAAAAACTCTCGGCCTCACAATACAAACGCCTACATACACGAGAATCTAAGAAAATTTGCAATCGCCTAAAATACATGAATTGATCTATTAAATACATTAAAAATAAAAATAAAGAAATTATAGCTGTAAAACAGATTGTTAGCACAGATATAAAGCACACCATACATAGGACTCAAGTTGGACAGAAGTGGGAATTTTAGAGTTCGGGGGCATGCATTAGGGGGTAACCAGGTCGGCCCGGCTGGCCGGCCCGATTAGACCTGGAAAACAGTTTTGAAACGTCCTTGTATTTTGGTTTTGTGAGAAAATCTTTTTGAAAATATTTTCCTGTTTAATTTAATTTAACATGTAAGGTAGGTCAGTTTTCAGGAGAATCGGGTCTCCGTCGTGGTTTTGTTCTAAATGCAAATACACCGAAAAATAAATCTAAAGTCGTGAATGCACACTCCAAAATTCATTTTTGATTATTTTTTATTTTTCTGGATTTTTCTGATTTTTATGAAATTTTTGAGATTTTTATGAATTTTTTTGGGATTTTTAGGGATTTTCTGCTTCTGGCTGAGGACTACAGTCGTGCTACTGTGATTATAATCGTACGACTGTAACTACAGTCGTGCTACTGTAGCTCTCCCTTAAGCAGAAATCGCCAAAATTATTAAATGAAAGAGCTAAAACTGAGGAAATTCAACAACAGTGGTACGACTATAGATGAAATGGCACGACTGTAATTACAGTCATGCCCCTGTTCTTTGTGACATGAACAGTCGTACGACTGTTCTTAATTTTCCAGAAACAAAAATGCAAAAAGTTGGATAAAAATGCACAAAATCAACCAAAACACCCAGAAAGCATGAAAATAAACGGGATTGAGGTGTGTTTACCTATTTAGCGCTGATCCACCGTTGGTATGACCCCTAGCGACGCACCAATCCATGTGAAATTGCTTCTTTTTCTTGGTGTGTTAAGGTTGCAAAAAGGGTCCAAAACTCCTCTAAAAAGTAACGGATTTGAACAAGTTTATGGTCTGGAATTGATCTAAATTTCGTGTGTCAAGTTAACCCTATGATTTCTAATTCATTTTAGACATTAACACATTGAAATTAGAAGAAAAAGATTGAGCAAAGTAGAGTTTTGGTTTTTCTCTTCTTCTCTCTTTTTTCTCTTTTTCCCTTTTTCTCTCTCTCTAAAATTTTCTTAAGATTCAAAATCTGCCCAAAAGCCCCTTCTCCTCCTAATTCCTGCATCTTATCCCTCTTCTTTTTCCGAAAATCTTGAGCATAAAATGGTGGAAAATCTTGAGCATTAAATGCTTAAGATTTTCCACCATTTTTTTTATTTTAGGGGTATGGGTTCTGCAACCTGCCCCGATTTGACAGTCGTACGCTTGTAATTTAGTTACAGTCGTATGACTGTAACAAATTACCCACGACTGTAATTACAGTTGTGGTAATCAAGGCTTCTTTACTGTAACAAAATACCCACGACTGTAATTACAGTTGTGGTAATCAAGGCTTCTTTTTCTTCTTTTTTTTTTAGACTTGGAAAATTCAGTGTTCACAGGTTGCCCCTCGTGTAGCTAAAGTCTGATTCTTTACAAGGATTTAGGTACACGATAAAGAACACTGGATCAAAGGTAGTGTGCACGTGTGTGGCTTATGGGTTAATTTCATGAGACTTTTGGTAGATAGGTGGCTTCTTATGATCCTTTTTCACATAAGAAAGACGCCGGGGAAATACAGCTTTTGGAGCTAAGCGGTTCCCTATGATCCTTTTCACATAAGGAGGATGCCAGCAAAAACATGACTTTTGAGACCAGATAGCTGCATATGACCTACCATACAGAGCCATGGTGTTTGTAGTGTGCAATTGGTGAACGTATTTATTTCTTGATTGATAACTTTGAAACAAAAATTTTTGCCCCTTCGATCAAGAATAAATACGGGTGGATGCATTTTTGGTTACCTTTTATAGTCATGCAGGACTGAATTTGTGAAGTGTGTGACAGTCGTGTGCAACATGGCACACTCAACGGACTGAGACTGAATTTTGGGTTCCATTTTAAAGTCCTGGTGGACTAAGATTTGTGCAGTGTGTGATAGCCGTGTGCGACTTTGCGCACTCAACTAACTGACACGGAATTTCGGGTTCCATTTTAAAGTCGTGGTGGACTAAGATTTGGGAAGTGTGTGACAGCCGTGTGCGACTTGGCGCACTCAACGGACTGACATGGAATTTCGGGTTCCGTTTTAAAGTCGTGGTGGACTAAGATTTGTTAGAGTGTGACAGCCGTGTGCAACTTTGCACACTCAACGGACTGACACAGAATTTCGAGTTCCGTTTCAAAGTCGTGGTGGACTAAGATTTGCTAGTGTGTGACAGCCGTGTGCAACTTGGCACACTCAATGGACTGACACAGAATTTTGGGTTCCGTTTTAAAGTCATGGTGGACTAAGATTTTGTTAGTGTGTGACAGCCGTGTGCAACTTGGAGCACTCAACGGACAGACACGGATTTTCAGATTCCGTTTTAAGGTCGTGGTGGACTAAGATTTGTTGACATGTGTGACGAGCTAGTACGACTTGGTATATAGGATGTGTTGAAAATGCAATTTGGTGAAATTGTGCTTACATTGAATTTTTCGCGATTTCCTTGGGTGTCGTGCCCCTAGACGAGGCGAGCCATTGTTAGAAAAATTTTCACTGACGTGTTGGCCCTGCAAAATTACTGAAATATCTTCCCGTGGGGAACATTAAAGATTCAGTGCTAAAATGGGTTTACAAAATAAATAAGGAAATAAGAGAATTTTTTCCCCCTTTTCATTATAGTCGTACGACTGTATTTGAATTCAACTACAGTCGTACGACTGTAGACGAAGTACAGTCGCACGACTATACTTCGGGGGACAGAAAAAAATAAAATTGCTCACCGCCCCTTTCTCTCCCACTTTCTCCTCTTCTCCGTTTTTCTCAAAGAAAACCGACTCCCAAACCTTCCAATCTATGAAAATGTTGAAGAAGCTTGGAAAGAAGGTGAGGAAACTTTCCACTAACTTTATTCAGAGACCAGAGAATGCGCAGGACATCCCCTTCGTTAGTGTTTCCAACGGGTACGGCCACCCACGTTATGTGGAGCACTTCGGGATCAAGTCTGGGTTGGAGATCCCTATTTTACTGGAGATGGGCTCGCATCTATCCACATTTCAGGTTGGTACCCGAATCGGAGCCTTAATTTTAAGTTTTCCAATATTTTCCTCTTTGCATTTTTTGATTCGATTTGGCATGATTTACTGCTTTCTGGGTGAATTAAGTGAGTAGAATGCATGCTAGGAGCCCCCTATAGTTCATAGGAACAAAAAACTAGGAAAAACAAGTTAGAAATCGTGAAATTTGCCTGAAATTGAAATTCTGTCCACAGGAGTATGAACAGTCGTGCGACTGTTCATCCATTTTTTGAACAGTCGTATGACTGTGGGATGAACAGTCGTACGTCTGTAGCCACGCTCGTACGGCATTTGCTACAGTCGTACGACTCTAGCCTAATTTCCATTTTTTTTAATATAAGGATTAATGATTTATGGAATTTTCTCTACAATACATGCATGCCCCCCTTTTAATTAATGATGATTATGTTGATAATTAATGTGTTAAATTATGAAAAAATTAAACATGTATGCATTGTACTTCCTGAATATGTAGGATCGGGAGATTTCTGGCTCTGGAAATCTCTCTTTGCCTCGGCTCTGGTGGGGCCACCTCCCCGAGTCTGTGAGGGCTCGGGTTAGGCTGTTGGGCTTAGAGACTTTTATTTTGTCACTGCCGACGAGCACGCCTCATACCACTCATGCCGTGTTGACGGCATTATGCGAGAGATAGGTCTACACCACTCACACCTTTCACTTGCCCATTGGGGAGTTCACTGTCACTCCCTCGGACTTCGCGGCGATCACCGGCTTCGGGTTTGGCGGGACCCTAATCAGCTTCAACTGCTATTTGACCCGCCATCAGTTGGTGGACGATTATATCGGCAGGTTGATTGGATGCACCCCCGAGAGGGGGAAGATCTTATGCTCCAGTGTGGAGGCTTATTGGGCCGCTCGCCCAAACCTGTCAGCGATGGACGTGGAGAGATATGCCCGGGCTTATGTGCTGGTTTTGTTATCATGCACGCTTTTCCCTACGGGGCAGAGCACCTGCCACATGACACTGCTTCCGACCTTGGAGGATTTAGCTGCCTTTCCTACTTTGGATTGGGCTCGAGCTGCTCTTGGACAGCTGTATTATGGACTGGACCTGTGTGCCAGGGGGAGGTAGTAGGAGATTTTAGGCTTTTGGCTCGGCCTTCTGGTATTACCTTTTCCTTCTCTCTCTTTTTTTTTCTTTTTTTTTTACTCTTTTATTAATTGCAGATTTGGGTATTCGAGCACCGTATCTTGGAGCCGCCGGAGTTGAGGGACGTGTATGTTGGGGAATTAATCGCACAAAACAAAATATGCGCAGCGGAAAAAAAAAAAAAACGGATTAATCCCCACCAAGGACCCATGTACATTGCATTGAATCGGAAGGAGGGTTAAAGAATTACCTTAATTCTTTGAAGATTGAATCAAGCAGGAACCAAAATAGCTTCCCTCTACGGTTGATCCACACGGAGCAATACGTCCACCGCGTGCTAGCGCCGGATTTGAAGAACAATTCGTCGAACGAGAGAGAGAGAGACCAAAGTTTCGAAAACTTGGAAGGAGAGCAAGGCAAAAGTCGGCTGCCTTTAGCTTGTGGTGGCTGGCCGAAAAAATGGTGTATTATGAGTGTAGAGAGTTATTAGGTTTAGGTTAATTGTTTCCTTAAATAATTAACCTAAATAGTTAATTATAATTATAACCTAATACACCTATTAGTTATAATTATATATTAACCCACACAATTTAATATTAATTCTCAATTAACATTAAATCAAATCAATTCTCCATAATACATATATGTATATATAATATTATAATTAATTATATCTCCATATAATTTAATTATAATATGTAGCATACTTTATGCAATATTAATCACATTAATATTTATATATACATACATAAATATATATCACTATATATATTTATTCTCTTTCTCATTCATAAATTATTATCCAATAATAATTTATACCCGATAAGATGAACTTCATTTTGCTCTTGTGTGTGACCCCATAGGATCATATTAATTGGCAATAAGGAAATTACCATAATGTCCTTATAGGTCACAAGCGGACTCTAGCAAGCCATTACGACTACCCAATTAATATGATTGGAATGATCCAATACCTATTTATAGAATGTCATATTCCCTTTTGTCTCTTTGATATCAAGATTAATTATAAGACATGGTACACTTGTCAATCTTATATAATTAATCATATGCTTTCTCGATCTCAAAGTAAACTGTTCAGACAAATCAATTGATACTCTTATCAATTATTTGAGCACGGCCATGCATTTAACAGTCTTACTTATCGAGGGGCCCAGTGATATCGCTCTCTTGTTAGAGAGGGACAAAATCCCATATCTGTCACTCACATCCCTAAGCATGAGTCATATTGTACCCAACCACAGCCTTTATAACTACTCTGTTACAAGCAGCGTTTGACTGCGTCAAAGCACAACATGAATTCATCCCGGAATCCATGGTGACCTCAGGTCAAAGGAATCAGCTGATGACACTACTATAATCAAGATCAGTTGTGACACGTGACCATGAACTTGATCTTATAGTGGGTCTCCAGCAACATGTTCTCTAACACATTGCCCGTGAGTATAATCTGTATCTGTATACACTATATTCATCTTATGAATATCCATTATCACTCACACTAGTCTTAGTTTGTTATTATTCCCATAATAACAAACGACTAGGGAAATTTAGAATTACACAATTAATTCATGGATACATTATCATAAATACTAACATACAAATATATATGATAAAATAAGTCTTTATTAATGACTTAAGAAGATTGTTTACATAATCCAACATTGGCTTAGGGCACAATCTCTAACAATCTCCCACTTGCCCTAAGTCCAATCTTCAAATGTATCTAATACCCATGGACCTAGCATGACCATCATGTACAGCTTGTGAAAGAGCTTTTGTTAGTGGATCGGCAACATTGTCTTCAGACGCAACTTTGCATATCTTCACATCTCCTCTTGAGATGACTTCTCTTATGTAGTGAAAACGCCGAAGTATATGTTTGGATTTCTGTGACACACTAGGTTCCTTAGCAAGTGATATTGCCCCATTGTTGTCACACAAGAGGCTCACAGGACTCACTATGCTAGGAACGACACCAAGTTCTTCGATGAACTTCTTGATCCAAACAGCCTCTTGGGCTGCATCTGATGCAGAAATATACTCGGCTTCTGTTGTAGATGCAGCTATCGTGCTTTGCTTAGAACTCTTCCAACTTATCGCACCTCCATTCAGAATGAACACATACCCAGACTGTGACTGCATCTGATCTTGATCAGTTTGGAAACTTGCATCCGTGTAACCATTTACAACAAGATCTTCGTCCGAGCCTCCATATATCAAGAATGTATCTTTAGTTCTTCTTAAGTACTTAAGAATACTCTTGACAGCAGTCCAGTGACTATCACCTGGATCAGACTGATATCTACTTGTCATGCTCAAAGCAAAAGAGACATCTGGCCGAGTACATACCATGGCATACATGATAGATCCTATAGCTGACGCATAAGGAATCTTATCCATGCGTTGACGTTCTTCAACTGTCACAGGACATTGCTTATGACTAAGCTTTATCCCTTGCCCAATAGGAACATTTCCTTTCTTTGATTGATCCATACTGAACCTTTTCAGTATTTTGTCAATGTATGTACTCTGGCTCAAACCTATCAATCTCTTAGATCTATCTCTATAGATCTTTATTCCAAGAATGTAGGCTGCCTCACCCAAGTCTTTCATAGAAAAACACTTTCCTAGCCAAGATTTTACTTCTTGCAAGGTAGGAATGTGATTTCCTATTAACAATATGTCATCGACATATAGAACTAGGAAAACTATATTACTCCCACTGAACTTCTTGTACACACAAGGCTCATCTTCGTTTTTGATGAAACCAAACTTTTTGACTGATTCATCAAAACAATGATTCCAACTTCTTGATGCTTGCTTCAAACCATAAATGGCCTTTTGAAGCTTGCATACTTTATCAGGATTCTTTGGATCGACAAAACCTTCAGGCTGTGTCATGTACACATCCTCAACAAGGTTTCCATTTAGGAAAGCTGTTTTGACATCCATTTGCCATATTTCATAGTCATAATATGCTGCTATGGCAACAAGAATTCTGATGGACTTGATCATAGCTACTGGCGAAAAGGTTTCGTCATAGTCTATACCATGAACTTGTCGGTAACCCTTTGCCACTAACCTTGCTTTATAAGTCTGAATGTTCCCATCCATGTCCGTTTTCAACTTGAAAACCCATTTGTGCCCTATTGCTTTAGCACCCTTTGGGAGATCAACCAAAGTCCATACTTTGTTGTCGTCCATGGATTGAATTTCTGACTTTATAGCATCAAGCCATTTTTCAGATTCTGAATTAGAGACAGCTTCCATGTACGTGGAAGGTTCATTCTCTTCTAACAGAATCAGATCATTTTCGTTCGTGACGAGAAATCCATATCTCTCGGGCTCATGACGAACTCTACTTGATCTACGTTGGACTTGTGTTATCGGTTCTGACTCAACAACTTCTTGTGAATCAGATTGTTCCATTTGAAACTCACTTTCAACTTGGTTATCCATATTTTCTTGTAGGTGTACTTTACTCCCACTGATTCCTTTGGAAATAAACTCTTTTTCCAGGAATGTACCATTCCTAGCAACAAACACTTTGTTTTCACTAGGATTGTAAAAGAAATAACCTTTAGTTTCTCTTGGATAACCAACAAAATTGCACTTCACAGATTTTGGTGCTAACTTATCTGAAATCAAGTATTTCACATAAGCTTCGCAACCCCAAATCTTGAGAAAAGACAAATTTGGTCTCTTACCAACCCATATCTCATATGGTGTCTTTTCAACTGCTTTTGATGGAACTCGGTTCAGTGTGAATGCCGCTGTTTCAAGTGCATATCCCCAAAAGGATAGAGGAAGATTTGTTTGACTCATCATCGACCGAACCATATCCAATAAAGTACGGTTCCTCCTCTCAGACACACCATTCCACTGTGGTGTACCAGGAGGAGTTAGTTGTGAGACAATCCCACACTTTCTAAGATGATCGTCAAAGTCTTGGCTCAAATATTCACCACCTCGATCAGATCTAAGTGCTTTAATTGTCTTGCCAAGTTGGTTTTGTACTTCATTTTGGAAGGCTTTGAACATTTCAAAGGATTCCGACTTATGCTTCATTAGATATAGATAACCATATCTACTGAAATCATCAGTGAACGTAATGAAGTATTGAAAACCACCTCTAGCAGTTGTGCTCATAGGCCCACATACATCTGTATGTATGAGTTCTAATAAGTCACTAGCCCTTTCACTGTGACCAGTAAAGGGACTCTTGGTCATTTTACCCATTAAACAAGACTCGCAAGTGTCATATGTTTCAACAACATCTAGACCCAAAATTCCATCTTTATGGAGTTTTGAAATGCGTTTCTCATTAATGTGTCCTAGACGACAGTGCCAGAGATAAGTAGGATTCACAACATTTGTTCTTATCCTTTTGGTATTTATGTTATATACATGCTCATTATAACCTTCACTAAGGTTCAACAAATAAAGACCATCATGTAAATCCGCATTTGCATAAAACAAGTCTTTATTGAAAAGCAATAAGTGATTATTCTCAATAACACATTTAAATCCTTCCTTGTCCAAACATGAAATAGAAATGATGTTCCTAGACAAATTAGGAACAAAATAACAATTATTCAAAGAAAGAACAAGTCCACTTGGCAACTTGAGCTCGTAGCGACCGACTTCATAAGCAGCAACTCTAGCTCCATTAGCCACATGGAATTCTACCTCGCCCTTCTTGAGCTTTCTACTTCCTTTAAGCCCCTGCACATTCATACAAATGTGAGAACCACAACCGGTATCTAATACCCACGAAGTAGAAACAGAAGTAGAATGAAATATTTCAATAACATAAATACCTTGATTAGCGGTCTCACCGCCTCTCTTCTTCCTCAAGTCCTCCAAATAAAGCTTGCAATTTCTGCGCCAATGACCAGGCTGATTGCAGAAATGGCATGTGCCTTCCTTTGGAGGCTTTGCCTTGGTAACAGCTTTGGGCTTCTTTGCATCCTTCCCAAACTCTTTGGGTTTGTTTGCTTTACCCTTCTTCTTCTGGATCCTACCCTTTTGCACCATATGGATCCCTTTGGAGCTTGGCTTCTCTTTTATCGTTACTTCAGCGTTTTTCAACATCCCATGCAGTTCGCTGACCGTTTTGTCCATATCATTCATGTGATAATTCATGACAAAATGGGAGTAACTCTCGGGAAGAGAATTAAGGATCAAATCCGTTGCCAACTCAGGTCTGAGTGGCGAACCAAGCCTCTCCAACTGATCAATGTACCCTTTCATCTTCAGAACATGGGCACTAACCGAACTCCCTTCGGTCATCTTGCACCCAACCAAGGATCTCAAGGTCTCATACCTTTCCCTTCTCGCTTGCTTTTGGAACATTTCCTTAAGCTCTTGAGACATCTCATATGCCTCAAATGTTTCCAGATCCTTCTGAAGTTCCGGAATCATTGATGCGAGCATCAGGCATTGTACATCAATCTGATCATTTTGATGCTTGTGAAAAGCATCCCTTTCAGCTCTTGAAGCTGTGGTGGGTGGAGGGTTAGTGGGCAAAGGCCCATCCAGAACATACAGCTTTCGCTCTTGCTTGAGAACAATTCTCAAGTTGCGATACCAATCTAGGTAATTGGTTCCGTTCAGTTTATCCTTCTCAAGGATAGATCGAATAGAACCGGGATTGCTTGTGTTGGCCATTTATCTACAACAGAAAATATATGCAAAGTTAATTACATAAGAGAATTAAACTCCCACTAAAATTATAAAACCCTTTAAAATATTTAAGTGGTTAAAAGACCCAAAATCCATACTTAACCATAGCACTGCTTTGGCATGTCCCTATGATTAAATATAATTTCGGTAGACATCACCATGTCAATTACATCATTATGTAACTCTTTTAATTTATGAGATGCATGATATCATATATCATATTTAATTTGCATGTTACTCATCTCATCTTTGCCTCGGGTTCAAAACACCATTTTGATTAACCCTTTGTTAAACCAATTACAACACAATGAGAATCACCATTTCTCATATTATCGCTTCGCTAAGGTCACAACATGCGTACCCGCTTTGGCGTGGCTACCATGATGCGAACATAGTACTTGACTAGTGTTATACGTAATTGGGTGGCAAAAATATAAACTTCATAAGTTTATTTAGGATTTATTAATTCCTGTGATTAAAATGTATCTCATACAATACATGGCATTAACATTAATCTTTCTAAGTTAATATTAATTCTAGCATGGCATCCAATGTCATACATTCATCTAGCATGCATATTTCATACTTAGCATGACATCACATGGCATCAAAATATAAAACATGCAATAGACTCGAAAGACCGTGTTATGGTATGGTTTTATCTACATTGATTTTCATAGGCCAATATGAAAATCAACAAGGCCATTTCCTAGGTGGTTGTAACCATCGCATGGTCACAGCTCTCCCGCACCCCTTGGATCCGTCCTCACGTCTTTGTTCCTTGGCACCATCTCATGGATTTACATATTTTACAAAATTGCAACCTATACAATTTTTTTTAAGTAAAATTTACATATTATAAATTGCATCCTATACAATTTATCTAGTAAAATTAAAATTAAAATTTACATAAATACAAACGACTCGCAGGTCGTATTTATATAAAACCATAATAAATAAAATAAAGCATCCACGGGGTCCAAAACCATACCACAACACCATGCATAAAATTATCACAATAATTTTATATCTACAAGATTTAGGGTTCATAAAGGGTAAAATACAATCCTATTGTATTTAGAATTAATTAATTTTGGGAAAAAGAAAAAAAAAAAAAAAAATTCACAAAATATAGCGTGCAGCCCGACGGGCTGCGCAGCCCATGCTGCTTTCGCAGCATGTGCAATTGCAATTGCAATTGCAATTGCAGTTGGGCGCAATTGCAATTGCAATTGCATTGCACCCAAAGAAATTCTGGGCATTGTGCCCAGAATAACGAATTTATATATATATATATATTTTTTTTTTTAATTTTCATTTAATTAATTGAAACAATTTCAATAAAATCCCATGAATCAAATTCATGATACCAACCCCTTAAACATTTCAAATTATTAAAACAAATCATTCACAATGATTCACATTAAAATCAAATTTTAAACATGTTATTCACAATAACATTGAACCCTAAATCAAAAACATACAACCCTAACATGCAATTTTGATCTAATCAAAATAACAAATCCAATTCAACCAATGCACAAGTGGCTCTGATACCACTGTTGGGGAATTAATCGCACAAAACAAAATATGCGCAGCGGAAAAAAAAAAAAAAACGGATTAATCCCCACCAAGGACCCATGTACATTGCATTGAATCGGAAGGAGGGTTAAAGAATTACCTTAATTCTTTGAAGATTGAATCAAGCAGGAACCAAAATAGCTTCCCTCTACGGTTGATCCACACGGAGCAATACGTCCACCGCGTGCTAGCGCCGGATTTGAAGAACAATTCGTCGAACGAGAGAGAGAGACCAAAGTTTCGAAAACTTGGAAGGAGAGCAAGGCAAAAGTCGGCTGCCTTTAGCTTGTGGTGGCTGGCCGAAAAAATGGTGTATTATGAGTGTAGAGAGTTATTAGGTTTAGGTTAATTGTTTCCTTAAATAATTAACCTAAATAGTTAATTATAATTATAACCTAATACACCTATTATTTATAATTATATATTAACCCACACAATTTAATATTAATTCTCAATTAACATTAAATCAAATCAATTCTCCATAATACATATATGTATATATAATATTATAATTAATTATATCTCCATATAATTTAATTATAATATGTAGCATACTTTATGCAATATTAATCACATTAATATTTATATATACATACATAAATATATATCACTATATATATTTATTCTCTTTCTCATTCATAAATTATTATCCAATAATAATTTATACCCGATAAGATGAACTTCATTTTGCTCTTGTGTGTGACCCCATAGGATCATATTAATTGGCAATAAGGAAATTACCATAATGTCCTTATAGGTCACAAGCGGACTCTAGCAAGCCATTACGACTACCCAATTAATATGATTGGAATGATCCAATACCTATTTATAGAATGTCATATTCCCTTTTGTCTCTTTGATATCAAGATTAATTATAAGACATGGTACACTTGTCAATCTTATATAATTAATCATATGCTTTCTCGATCTCAAAGTAAACTGTTCAGACAAATCAATTGATACTCTTATCAATTATTTGAGCACGGCCATGCATTTAACAGTCTTACTTATCGAGGGGCCCAGTGATATCGCTCTCTTGTTAGAGAGGGACAAAATCCCATATCTGTCACTCACATCCCTAAGCATGAGTCATATTGTACCCAACCACAACCTTTATAACTACTCTGTTACAAGCAGCGTTTGACTGCGTCAAAGCACAACATGAATTCATCCCGGAATCCATGGTGACCTCAGGTCAAAGGAATCAGCTGATGACACTACTATAATCAAGATCAGTTGTGACACGTGACCATGAACTTGATCTTATAGTGGGTCTCCAGCAACATGTTCTCTAACACATTGCCCGTGAGTATAATCTGTATCTGTATACACTATATTCATCTTATGAATATCCATTATCACTCACACTAGTCTTAGTTTGTTATTATTCCCATAATAACAAACGACTAGGGAAATTTAGAATTACACAATTAATTCATGGATACATTATCATAAATACTAACATACAAATATATATGATAAAATAAGTCTTTATTAATGACTTAAGAAGATTGTTTACATAATCCAACATTGGCTTAGGGCACAATCTCTAACAGTGTAGGATGATGATCAGCCTATTGTGCTACGCTCCTGGATGCAAGGGTGGCAGGGCATTAGCCGTGACCTGAGGGAGATCCGGCAGGGTCTTCGGGATGTTTCCTGGCAGAGGGTAAGCAAACTAATTTTCGTTAGTAAGAAAAATTTAACTTGGCATTTTACTTACCTATGTTGAAATCTTTATTTCTTTGATTGTATTTTTGCAGGTTCAACACCACCCATGGTGTGGTCAGGGCGCCATTTCCCTCATTGTGCAGACTTCCGTGTGGTATGATGACCGCCGGTTCGTCTTGGAGAGTCCCATGTCCTAGGAGTGGTACCTGGGTGAGCGTCTTCGCTTATTTGATCACGTAGATGATGGGTCCTAGGCGAAGTAGTGAAACTAAACCTAGAAATGAACAACTAAGGCAGTGTACCTATCGTTGACAAGTAATAATTCTGGTTGGTCCAGATATCGATCCCACAGAGAAAAATATTCTGCAAACACTAAACTACTCGGGTTCCTTGCGTGTCCTAGGCGGAACTTAGTTTTTGGATTCGATTATACTAACAACTAATTATCCTACTCCTAGTTGATCTATTCCAGCTTACTTTGCACTTGAATTTGGGTTATCAATTGGCGATTTACCGACCTATGAATGCTAATGGAGATGGCTTTATCAATTAACTACAATAGACTAATTTAACTCAACAATTAACCCTTAATTATGTTCTTTCGATAATTCAACCTACCATATCTAGATCTTTTAGGTCCTTAGCCGGTTTCCCTTGTTTAGAGGCGGTCTAATTCTGAAGCTCAGAAAATAGGGGCACGTAAGTTCCACAGTGTCGTCAATACTAATGGTTTCCTAGGTGTCAATCTAGGTAATGCCACAAATATGAACTTGATAAATTAAGATCTTATGAGACTAGATTATCATTAAAGGAATTGCATAAAGAAAAGGAATAAAAATTGAAATTAACTTGCAATCAATTTGTAT
This sequence comes from Euphorbia tirucalli, assembly GCA_039660915.1. Lineage (NCBI taxonomy): Eukaryota > Viridiplantae > Streptophyta > Magnoliopsida > Malpighiales > Euphorbiaceae > Euphorbia > Euphorbia tirucalli. Next base: position 48,640,926 of record CM077637.1, on the reverse strand, counting down.
TAATCAAGAAAGGTGATACGAATTTAGTGTTTACAACCAAACACAATCAATTGCGGAATCAAAAACTAACTTAATCAAATTACAAAAGAGAAGAAGAAAAACTTATGCCCTTTTGGTCTGATTAACCGGATTCCGACGGTGTGAAGATGCTTGGGGTGTACCTCTATAGACAAAATCAAGCCGGAACCAAGAACGTCGCAAAAGGGGAAGGTTCTATGTAAAACTTCTACCAATTGATGGTTCAAAACTCAAAGAAAACAAATAGTTCAAGCCAAAACCTAGCTACAAGTTTCTGCTTTTCACTCTAAAAGTCTGGAAAAAGATCCTTAAAACTTAGAAAATAACCTATTTATACTGCTAGGTTAAAACCACGAAATAGAAAAGATGAAAATAGGGCAACAGCAGAATTCCGGAGCTCGGCACGCCGTGCTGGTGGAAGTGGCACGCCGTGCTGAGCAGAATTGTGGGTGGCACGTCGTGCTGGTGGAGTTGGCACGCTGCACTGGTAGGGGTGGCACGATTTCGTACCGATCCGCTGGATCCCATCCCTTGGCACGCTGAAATGGCACGCCATGACCTCATTATGGCACGCCGTGCCACCTTGCTTTTCAGCACTTCAAACTCTTCTTCGCCGCCGATGCTCCAACTTTCCATCCGGGTCATAATGCCTGTCCAAAACAAACATAAAGAAACATAACCGCACCAACGCCACGGACCATAAAATCGACATATTATCCAAAATTACAAAAACACCCCTAGAAAACACGAAAAATACTAAAAGTTATGAAAATCTATCCAAAACATAAAAATCACAAAATACTCAAAAACCAAACAAACATTCACGCAAAGGACTCTAAAAATTGCTGTTCAAACCACGAAATTGCCTAAAAGATGAGGTCAAAAACCGACCTTATCAGTAGACGACCCTGTTGGCCGGCTCGTACCTCTGCCCTTCTGCTTGCACTGTTTTGGCCCCATTTCTCCGATCTTGCTGTGGATCCTGATATTTTCAGGGATGGATATTGTGCTGATACTGTTGACGGTGATTATCTGGTATTCATCCGCCAGTGTCTGCTGCCCGTCGAGGGTGATGCACCGGCGGCTCCTCCAAGTCGTCAGGTATTCATTTATTTGGTTTTTTTTAATGTTCTTCCATTTGTAGGTTAAGAGACGCAGATGGTCCAGTTCTACTCAGCCGACTGGTCTAGCATGCGAGGGTGCTAAGACCACCACTACTGGTGGACATGCCCATGTTTAGGATAGGAGTCATCCTGTGTATGCCGGCAGCACTGTGGCATCTGCTTCTCAGACTGCTGGAGTGGTGGAGGGTTAGCTAATGACGGATCTCAGGACTGGCTTTAGCCTGATAGGGCTAGATGGCAACCATGCTTTTAGGGAGCTGCCAATTCACCGTGAGCAGCAGCTTGTGTTTGCCCCGGTGGACACCACTCATGTAAGTCTTCTATCTATTTTTTTTGACACTCTTGTATGCTCTAAGTCCCTCGGGCTCAGGTGGAGGATGTAGCCTATCAGCACTTGGGCTTGGAGACCTTTCTGGTTCAGGAGAATGCCATCTGGGCAGTAAGCATTCTACAATCCCTGCATTATCGCATGATTTATGCAATGCATGAATGAATATGTATGTATGTATATATGTATGTTAATTTGTATTGTTATTTTGTAGACTCGAGTGTAGATGCTCCAGGATCAGGCCAGACATGTAGCTGCTTCTGAGGCTCGGGCCTTGGCTGAGACCCACGAGTTGACTCGGGTGCAGGCTGACATGGCCCAGATGCAGGCTGATTTAACCCAGGTGCAGGAGGACTTTAACGCCTATAGGGCTATGCATCGGAGTGAGTCTGAGGAGGAGGAGGAAGAGGATGAGAGCTAGATTGAGTGCTCTGTTTCACACATTTTTTTTTTGTCTTTCTTTCTTGTATTGGATTTTCTACGCACAACATGAACTGAATTTTTATCATTATGGGAGTTGGATGCAACAACCTACTGATGGATGTTTATGTGTAATGGCACGATGTATGTGATATGAACGTCTAAACAAAATATCAAACATGCAAAATATCATTACGATGACATCATAATGAGTACAATAAGGAAATTAACAGTGACTCCGACTTTAGACATAACCCTGTTCTTGTTACCAACACGTCCTCTCAGTTTTCCGTGTCAAATTTTCTTTTTGTATTTTTTTTGAATGGTCCAAGAGTCCTGAGCAAGCATTCCAGCCGAATTGATCTCTCCGTATTGATCCATTTTGAGATTGGAAAGCACACCTTGACAATGTTCATCAGAAGTCGTGAAAACATTGCTGCTGATGACATCCAGTGGTTTGGCCTTTACCTGCCCCTAGTATTAGAGGTTTGTATTTGGGGTATAAAACACTGAATCAGACATGGTTCGCTACATGTTGTCACCCGTATGTGGACATTGACATCCAATGACATGACAAATGCATATTGAACATCAAAATTGAATATAAAACATCTACGACATAATGAATGTGGATGCATTAGGAAAATCCAATTGTGGCTCTAGTTTTGATTGATGCCCCTTCAAATTACCAATATGTCCTTTTGGTTTTCCACATTGGAGGATTTTTTTTTTATTTTTTTACATATGTCAGAGTGTACAGCTGAGCACTGAACTGCATCAGTTGATTACCCACTGGATCCTCCAAGAGTTTGACCCCATAAGCATGTTTCCAATTCACCTCAGATTCCAACTCGAGCACAGTTCTCAAAGATGAACACAGCTTTTAATCCTTCAAAGTACGGCCCCAGAAGATGAAAGAACCACCGGTAAGTAGTCACTTCCGTTGTGGCTAGAGACTAAGTTCTTGAAACGGTTGGTAAATGCAACTTTCTTTTGGATATTGTCGCAACAGGCTTTGCAAGTCCTCCTATTCATGATTGTTGAAGGGTTTGTAAAACCTAGTTGCCCCAACACTGTTGGTGAAGTTCATGAGTGCATAACCAGTATTTCCTCCAATCCTGGAGTCCATAGGCAAATAGAGGGAATCATAAGCAGACTGTTCTTTGGACTTGCCCTTGTTTTCCTCCAGACAATGTTTGTCCAGAATTTCCTTCTGGTGATGATATGATGCAGAAAAGTGCAATATCGGACAGCATTGGGGTTCAATTTCTTGTTAGGAACCATTGATGGCAAAGAGTAAGGTTTCATAGAATCAGTTCTAGAGAGAAGAATAAACAGGCAATTTATCAAACAAGTGTTCGAGCCCTATATGTATACAGAAGGGAAAGGGTATTGAAGGTATGGATGAAGATTGAAATGGGGAGTGTTTTGGGTCTGAAAATACATAGGAGCCCAAATCTTTCACAGGTTGTTTGAAAATGAGAAAGTCTAAATTTTTCACAGAAAGGGTGCGAAAGATCCGGTGGCGATGGAGATTGAGATGGTGAGTCATTCCCATGTTAATTGTAGCTGCCATATGAGAGAGAAATTCTTCCGTCTGCACTGATCCTTTTTTTTTGAAGGAACTAAATTCAAGCCATAGCCACCTCATGGTTTTCTTGCTGCATTCAAATTCATGCATGTCATGTGTGCTTAATATGCCTTTTTGGATGAACAATGCATGCGTAATGTCATGTGAACAGGAATGTCATGCAAACAAGATTATACATACACTACAACCAAGGAATGATTCAGAGTTTTACAATAAGATGGATGGTGAAGGTCATTTGAATTTCTTGGTGGTTGGTGCTTTGGATAAGTTTGGGTTTTTATTTTCGGGGTTTTGGTATAGGGTACTTTCTGGGGTATGAGACTAAGTTTTGCCTCCGGGAGGACTTTTTTTGCCTCAATGAGGGCTTTTGATTCAGTTTTGCCTCTAGGAGGGCTTTCTTGGTTTAGGTGCCTCAAGGAGGGCTTTTCGGTTTGATTTTGCCTTAAGGAGAGCCTTTTAGGTTTTTTTTTTTTTTGGGGGCAGGATTTGGAGTTTCAAAGATGGCTTTTGATTTAGAATGGTTTGGGTATTGTGTGTGCCTTTTAAGTTGAAGCTCTAGGGCAGGATTGGTAGTGTCTTTCAAGGATTGTTGAGTTGAATCAGCAGATGCCTCAGCGGAAGTGGTACCATAGTATCATTTTATTTATCTCACAAGCTCACCTTTCAAGAGAGAGTTCGTTCAGGACCAGGTTCACTTTTAAGTTCCCCACAATACTCAGAATGATATCATGCATTTTGATATTATGTGTGTTGGATATGTCATTTCAGATGGTCAAATGCATGTATAATGCCATGGACAAGTAATCATCACATAAGTAAGACGAAAATAAATCTCATTGCATTCATAATGAATTCAATACATCCTACAAAAAAATGAGTCCCTTGTAAAAAGGGATCTCCAAGAGGCATTGATCTCACAGAATCCGATTATTTTTCGATTGGTCACCATTTCAGCTTCAGCATCCTTGACCCACTCCTATCAAACCAGATTCTGAAGTTCTTCATCATATTCCTCTCCTCGGGAGACTTGAGAATTTTCCTTGGTGGTCTCCCTGATTGCCCCTGGTTGTTTATCAGAGAGGGTCGAGGTTTCCAATTTCCCATCGTCGACTAGCTTCTGGATCTCCTTTCTTAAAGCAAAACTATCATTGGTTCGATGGCCCAGCATCATATGATAGCTGTAGAAATTGTTCCTTTGTGCTTTTTTTGGCTTTACGAGTGGCCTGATACTTTGCAGCAGACCCTCCTTTCAACATCTGAGGAATAGATTGCTTAATGAGTCAGCCCATGGAGAAATGCCTTTTCCGCTACCCCCGGTAAGTGAGTTTTTGGTATGCCATGGAATGGAGTCGGTACCAACATTTGTCTTAAGGGGCCTCTTCAGTTCTATTTCATTGGTCAGCCTTGGCAAACCTGAATCTTGGAGAAAGAGCCTTCCAAGGTGTCGAGGGCGAGTGTTAGCAATCTGGGCATTCTATTTCTCGCTAGCATCAGTATTAGAGTCTGAGGATACCATATTTTTCATTTTCCCTTTGAGTTCTGCCACTCGTGCTTCCAATTTGGTGCACTTTGCTGTCAGTCTTTCTACTCTGTCAAGATCACCTCCCAGCATTTCTCTCAGCATTGCTGCCGCTTCCTTCCTGACTGCCTTTCGAAATCGTGATGAGGCGATATGATCCTCCACGATATCCGTTATAGAGTTGAAGTTCATTAGGTTCGCCATTCTCAAAATCTTTTCCCTTTTCCCTCTGATAAGAAGACTTATTAGCATTGACAGGCGCATACCCATGAAGAATACTAAATCACAGATGATATAGGCATGAATGCATGATGGGATATGTATGTGCATAAATGATGAGTTGCATATATGATGTCAAGAGGGAGATGATGATGAGGATGATTTTTTTTAACATTCCAAGAACACCCGATGCCATGCAAGAGATAATGCGAAAAGACCACGTGTGGACCGCCACACAAATAGGGGTTCGGCGCTTTTGGAGCACCTAGTGAATATTATGGAATGATTACGTGTTTGCCAACACATGGACAGAGTTTCGACACCTTGTAGGTCTATGAGATGAAGTGAAATAGTCACATAGGGGCCGGCCCATAGACAGAGTTCTGATGCTTTTGAGGCATATGATATGAGATGATGTTTACGGACAAGTCACGTGTAGGCAAGGACACGGACGGAAGTTCGGTGTTCATGGAACACCTTTCATGATTCGGTAATCCTATGAAATGCCCCTATATGCGTAATAATCTGGTACTCGTGGAGCACCTCAAATGATACAATAATGTCATGTAACAATCCCAAAAGGATAGCGATACACCAGCAGAACTTTGGCATCCCCATGACGCCAATGATAAATGACGTGAAGCCATGCAATGATGTCGTGTGACCTGCTACACAAAAATAGACCTAAGACCATTGTGGTCTCCTATTGAATGAAATGGTCTAGTGAAATGGCCGAGTGTATTCCGATACACGGACAGAACACGGGTAGTTTTCGGACTCCCGATATGTTATGAAATGACATGACCGTGAAGGGTATCCTCAGAATGTCCTTAATTTAAATGATATGAAATGACGTGAATGCTTGTGTCACACAAAAATGTAAGTGGCTGCATAAAAACGTGGTTAGGATGCATGACATACATGATGATATTGTGTATGCTTTGTGAAGATGACAATATGCAGGACATAAATGTGCATGGCACACAAATAAAATGTCATGGCTGCACACAAATATGGTTAGAATGACACATAGGCAAAGTTCTGGCGCTCGAGGAGCACCTTGGGATTTCATGTTATGATATGAGATGAACGCACACTTGGCACACGGTCCGAACTTCGGCGCTCGGGGAGCACCTTGGGTTTTAATGTCGTGATATGAAATGAACTCATGCTTGGTGCACGAAAGGAAGTTTCGATGCTCAGGGAGTATCTTAACTTGCAAATCGTGATATGAAATGAATACGTTCTTGGTGAACGGGCAGAGTTTCGGCGCTCAAGGGAGCATTTTCGGTTTTTGTGATGTGAAATAAGACGAACATGCGTGTGGCACATGGTCGGGATTTTCGGCGCTTGGGGAGCACCTAAATGATTTAATGGAATGAAATGAATTTTTTCGGCACTCGTGGAGCACCTAAATGATTTGATGTAATTGTTTCGGCGCTCATGGAGCACCCAAATGGTGTAATGCATGAAATGTAATTTTTCGGAGATCGTGGAGCACCTAAATGGTTTCCTACTTCGTAGGCGGTGTGATGTGTGTGACCTTTATGGAATTGTTCAAGGCCCACATGAATGTTTTATGCATGACATACGTTCCATATGGCTACAAAACAAGTCGGTTAATGCTTATGACATTAAAATGATGTATATGAATTAATATTTTTCACACAATGAGAAAATGCATGGCTGCAAAAATATGGTTAGTGTAAATGTCACACGGGTGATTAATGTATTTTCAGACGAAAAATGCATGTGGCTGTACAGAAGATATGAGTTAATATCACACAAATGCTTTGCGTGTAATATGTTATGTTCGTGAAGAATGTTGATGATGGTATGTTATGAAGAAACAAAAGGCAAGTAGCATATTGCATACAAAGCAACCTTATTTCTCCAAACATGGTCGGTCTCAAAAATTCTAACCGAGTCCTAGGTAGGGTTCTCTTCAATCATCAACCGGGGATGATGAAGGCGCAATTTAGAAATTTTCATACAATTTATTTCGGTATCCTAAGGGAATCTAACTAAGGTTGCTTAAATGAGTTCGGTCCGAAGTCGGGATAACATCAAGGCTCCCATAGCAAAATATACTCCTCACTTCTCCCCACTCAAGGGTCCAAACGAAGGGGTTCATACGAGGCTACGAGTGGTGTTTCATATCCGTGCCCCAAAGACCAAGAGGAACTTAGGCGACATTTCAACAATTCACCGGGCTAAATAATGGATACTTAACCTAATGCAAGAATGTCTAACTACAAAAATGCATAAAATGCCATACAAGAATCATCCGCCTTATTTTGATTAGACATTTTTCAGGGCTTGTCAAATTCTTTTATGTTTTTGAAAAACTTTAGTAAGAAATCCCCAGCAGAGTCGCCACTTTGAGCAGACGACATTTTTGACGGAACGTGAGACTCCCTTTCGACAGGGGCACCTCGATTTCGAGCGGGACCCTCCCTCGCGTGGGGTTTTTAGATTAGAAATTCATTTTTGGAAGATTAATTATTTCATAAAAGAATCGAGACCTAAATCTCGATAAAAAGTGTAGGAGTCGCCACCTGGCTCAGCTCCACCGAGAAATTACAGTGTAGCTGAACCAAAGTGAGAACTGCCACACTTTTCAAAGATCTAGGTTCGGACAAGTCCCTTATTTCATGTCTAATCAAAATAAAATGGCCAATATTCTATAATAACACTTTAAATTCTAAGAATTGATTTTATTGAACAATAATATGCGGCGCGCATACATACATAATACAAAATAAAAGTAAAGAAATAAATATTTAAAAGGCTTACAACCAGATCGAATGAAAAATAAAAACTCTCGACCTCACAATACAAATGCCTACATACACGAGAATCTAAGAAAATTTACAATCGGCTAAAATACACGAATTGATCTATTAAATACATTAAAAATAACAATAAAGAAATTAAAGCTGCAAAACAGATTGTTTAGCACAGGTATAAAGCACACCACACATAAGACTCAAGTTGGACAGAATTGGGAATTTTAGAGTTCGGGGGCATGCATTTGGGCGTAACCGGGTCGGCCCGGCTGGCCGGCCCGATTAGACCTGGAAAACAGTTTTGAAATGTCCTTGTATTTTTGGTTTTGTGAGAAAATCTTTTTGAAAATATTTTCCGGTTTAATTTAATTTAACACGTGAGGTGGGTCGGTTTTCAGGAGAATCGGGTCTCCATCGTGGTTTTGTTCTAAATGCAAATACACCGAAAAATAAATCTAAAGTCGTGAATGCACACTCCAAAATTCATTTTTGATGATTTTTTATTTTTCTGGATTTTTCTGATTTTTATGAAATTTTTGAGATTTTTATGAATTTTTTGGGATTTTTAGGGATTTTCTGCTTCTGGCCAAGGACTACAGTCGTGTGACTGTGATTACAGTCGTACGACTGTAACTATAGTCATGCGACTGTAGCTCTCCCTTAAGCAGAAATCGCCAAAATTATTAAATGAAAGAACTAAACCTGAGGAAATTCAAGAACAGTGGTACGACTATAGATGAAATGGCACGACTGTAATTACAGTCGTACCCTTATTCTTTGTGACTAGAACAGTCGTATGACTGTTCTTAATTTTTCAGAAACAGAAACGTAAAAAGTTGGGTAAAAATGCACAAAATCAACCAAAACACCCAGAAAGCATGAAAATGGGGTTGAGGTGTGTTTACCTATTTGGCGCTGATCCACCATTGGTATGACCCTTGGCGACGCACCAATCCACGTGAAATTGCTTCTTTTCCTTGGTGTGTTAAGGTTGCAAAAAGGGTCCAAAAATCCTCCAAAAAGTCACGGATTTGAACAAGTTTATGGTCTGGAATTGATCTAAATTTCGTTTGTCAAGTTAACCCTATGATTTCTAATTCATTTTAGGCATTAACACATTGAAATTTAGAAGAAAAAGATCGAGCAAAGTAGAGTTTTGGTTTTTCTCTTCTTCTCTCTTTTTTCTCTTTTTCCCCTTTTCTCTCTCTCCAAAATTTTCTTAAGATTCAAAATCTGCCCAAAAGTCTCTTATCCTCCTAATTCCTGCCTCTTATCCCTCTTCTTTTCTGGAAAATCTTGAGCATTAAATGCTCAATATTTTCCACCATTTTTTTATTTTAGGGGTATGGGTTCTGCAACCTACCCCGATTTGACAGTCGTACGACTGTCATTTAGTTACAGTCGTATGACTATAACATAATACCCACGACTGTAATTACAGTCGTGGTAATCAAGGCTTCTTTTTCTTCTTTTTTTTTTGAGACCCAAAAAATTCCGTGTTCACACCTGGTCATATGATGAAATGCCCGGGGTCTACAGGGGAATTGGAGAACACAGAATCCCAACAGATCCGAAAATAAAGCCCATTAAGCAAAAACTCAGACGACTTCGACCAGAGTGGGCAGAAAAAGTCAAAGAAGAAGTGACCAAACAGATAAAAGCAAAGTTCCTAGAAGTTGTGGAGTACCCGGAACGGTTGGCCAACATAGTGCCAGTTCCGAAAAAGGATGGTAGAGTCAGAGTTTGTGTGGATTATAAGACCTAAATAAAGGATCACCTAAAGACGACTTCCCGCTGCCACATATTGATGTTTTGATCGACAATGTCGCCAGGGCCACAATGTATTCATTCATGGACAGGTTCTTGGGGTATAACCAGATCCTCATGGACATAGTTGACAAGGTGAAGACAGCCTTCATCATGGAATGGGGGGTCTACTGTTATAGAGTTATGCCGTTCAGACTGAAGAATGTTGGAGCCACTTACCAGAGGGCTATCACAAAATTGCTGCACGATATGATTCACAAAGAGGTTGAGGTCTATGTGGATGACACGCTAGTCAAATCAATGACTCGAGAGGAGCACCCTGCTATCTCTGATAGATTCTTAACTAGAGTTGAAAAGTACAACCTCCGACTTAATCCTAAGAAGTTTGTGTTCAGAGCAACTTAGGGAAGCTGATCGGCCACGTGGTAAGTCAAAGGGGGATCGAAATGGACCCGGACAAAATCAGAGCCATTATTGACATGCCTGTGCCAAAAACAGAGAAAGAAGTGAGATCATTTCTGGGATCGCTACAGTATGTCAGTCGGTTCATTGCAAGGTTAACGACAGTTTGTGAACCCATCTTCAAGCTCATGAGAAAGAATCAACCGGCGAAATGGAATGATCAGTGCCAGTTAGCCTTCGACAGGATCAAGGCTTACTTGGTAAACCCACCAGTTTTGAAGCCTCCAATGCCAAATAAGCCTTTCGTCCTGTACTTGGCTATCGAAGATGCTTCAATAGGGGCAATGTTGGTCTAAGAACAAGAAGACGGGCGGGAACATGCAATCTACTACCTGAGTAAGAAATTGCTCGATTACGAAGTTAGATATACTATAGTAGAAAAGGCCTGTGCTGTTATGGTATGGCTGACTAAGAAATTGAGACATTACTTCCAGTCATACAAGGTTCAGGCAGTAGCAAAAGTTGATCCAATGAAGTATTTATGCCAGACCCCCCGCCTTGGCTGGAAAATTATCAAGGTGGTTACTTCTGTTGTTAGAATTTGACATTGAATATGTGACCAAGAAAACGATCAAAGGAAGGGCTGTTGCAGAATTTCTGGCTAACCAACCTCTGGAGACAGATTATGTGGAGAATCTAGAGTTCCCTAATGAACAGCTAGCCGTAATAGAGACAGAACCAAGTAGATAGGTAATGTACTTTGATGGGGCCGTGAACAAGCGTGAGGTAGGACTAGGAGTAATCATTGGCAAGCCTGATGGAGAAATCATGCCCCTGGCTAAGTGCCTGGAGTTCCCGGTGACTAACAACGGGGCGAAATGCGAAGCTTGCCTCTTTGGAATTGATGCCTTCATCACGCTAGGGGCACACGAGGTGTTAGTGATTGGAGACTTGGCACTGGTAATTCATCAAATCACTAGAGAATGGGAGATGAAAGAAGGGTCGCTCCGGCCTTATCTCCATTTGGTTTGGGAAAAGGTGAAAGTATTTAGACTGTGTGAGTTCAGACACATTCCGAGGGAGGAGAATTAGATGGTGGACTCTTTAGCCACACTCTCGTCAATGTCTGAGGAACCTCAGAGACACCCTATGTAGCTAGTGATAGTGCAGATCGCACATAATCCTTGTTACTGGTCAGTCAGTGTTATAGCAACGGCGGAGGAACATCCTTGGTATCACGATATTCTATATTTTATTTAGAATGGGCAGTACCTTGAAGATTTCAATGAGTCAGATAAGGTCTCTCTCAGGAGATTAGCAGCGCAGTTTAGATTATTTGAGGGTCAGATCTTCAAGAGGACCACCAACGGCCTGCTCCTAAAGTGCTTAACAGAAAGAGAAGCCAAGGAAGTCATGAGGCAAATCCACGCGGGAACTTGCGGGCCACAAATAAATGGGTTAGCCCTAGCCAAGAAAGTGTTAAGACAAGGCTACTTCTGGCTTACACTACAAGTAGATTGTATCAAAGAGGTGAAAAGATGTCACGAGTGTGAAGTGTACGGAGACCTCAATCATCTCCCACCACTTGAACTCTAAATATCTTCAACTCTGTGGCCATTCGTTTCTTAGGGGATAGATATCATTAGAGAGGTAAGGCCGCCTGCATCAAACGGACACCGATTCATAGTCGTGGTTGTTGACTATTTTTCGAAGCGGGTGGAAGCAGAATCATTTATGCATTTTATGGCCAAGAAAATGGCCAAGTTCATTGAGAAGAGTATCTTCACGAGGTATGGGATTCTGCACCATGTTGTGACAAACAGTGGTGTACATTTTTAAGGGGCCACGGCACAGTTACTCTAGGATAAAAGGGTTGAACAGTTGTTCTGTCGTCCGAACTCCTAGTCGTTCAGTTGAGTGCGGAGAGTCTTATTCATAAACCTGAGATCTGCATTAGCCCTCTGCAACTGATCTACCTCTGATCTCCAATGGGCCTCCTCGCGCCGACGTGCATTAACCGTAGCCTGCGTTAGAATCAAACAATGTGGATATCATGTCACACACATACATGCATTTAAAACACGCATACACACATGCATACATATATCAAGGCATGAACTTACCGCCATCGCCCCGTTGTCTCGAAGCGAAAGTGACCTAAAAGCGGAGACCGCCTGACACAGGGCCATCCCCTATGACACCGAAACTGCATAAAGAACGGTGCACAAATCAGGCTGATGGTAACAAGCGAAAAAAAAACAGGGGCAAGAATACTCACATGAGTCATGTCAGGAGGGACGGCTACAGGAGGAGGCTGTTCCTGGGGGGATAGATCGGCCTGATAAAGCTGCCTGGACTTATTAAGCAGCATGACCCACGGCTCCACCAAGTACTCGAGGCAGCTCGGAATGAAGCCTGCAGGAGGGACCACCGGGGGCATTGCCGAGGGAATGGGCTCGGTATGCCCCATCTCAGCCTCAGCGCTGTACTCATCTGCATACACGGCAGAACTCCCATCTCCTCAACCGCCGGTAGTCTGGGACCCAAAGCCACTGAAGCATCTACCGGACGATGTACGTGGGCGCTTGCCCCTCCCAGACGACTGTAAAAAAATAGGGAATCAGTGAACGATAGAACAGTCCAAACAAACAGAAAGTGAAAGAGAAAGAAAACATACCTCGGCTGGTGTAGATCCAGTAGCAGGAAGGAGCTGCGCACGGATGAACTGGAGATAGTCTCCCTGGTCCCCTATAACTGTATATCCAGACCCGAACAGATCTGGATGGTCCTCCTCCCATAACAAGTGTGGCCAGAACAGTCCAACCGGAGGTGTTGGCGGGATCCTGCGCTCTACAGGGCCGACACGCCAGTCAGTCACCCTCTCCCCTAGATACCACTCCAGACCGATGGGGCTCTCCATCATAAACCGTTGGGGGTGTCAGCCTCCTGGCATCTATAAGCTTCATGGACCACACTGCATTTCCCCACGGCTCCTGGATCACCTAAAATCAGAGTGTCAAAAGTCAAAAAATCTAAAAACAGCCAGCAGACTATAAAAATCAGGACGAATAAGGAAGAGGAGAACTTTACCCCTTCAAAACTCATGCTCGACAAGAGCTGGTGACAGATCCACGGGTCATTTTCCATCTAGGACCAGCCGTAACCTAGCCACCGCCTCAGCCGAGGGAAGTCTAGGAACTCAGCATTGGCTGGTATGGCCAGCTTTGGCTGAGGGACGAAGGTGTACTCGTATGCCCAGACCTGCACAATAAAGAAGTCAGCACAAAAAAAAAACTCACATGAATAAGGATCCATGAGCCCTACACTTCCCGATGCTTTCCACGGGCGCAGATGTCGAGGCCATAATATAGTTGAGCCAACCTGGCTCATCCCCAGTTCAAACTTCCCACATCCTCCAACTGGAAAAGAGAACTTAGAATAGCCAGGTTCAGATCGCTCTGGCTTGTGGGGAAGAGCAAGGTGCTCAGAGCATATAACAGAAATACCCTGGCATAAAGCCTCGCATCCATCGAAGAAAAAGTCGAACCCTCAGGAAGGCCAGCCTGCCTACCCAGCCAATAATCCTGTAGTGTACTGCCTTAGACCTGCTTGCCCAGAGGAGTCAGGCCGATCAGCATAGCAATGAGCTCTAGATGGAAACCTCCTCGCTCCAGGGTCTGGTTGAACTCTATACTCTCGCCAAATGATAGCCCTATAATAGCCATAAAGTCTTTGGGCGTGATGGTATACTCCCCGATCGGGAAGTGGAAAGTATGGGTGGAGTCCATCCACCGCTCCAGCAACGCCATCAACAGACCCCTGCTCATCTGGGGTGGGACCTCGCACATAGAACATACAAATCGGTCCAGCCCGGTAGAGTCAACAATCTCCCTCACAGCATCAGGAAACCTCCTATACCAGATCAGGGAGTCTAAAACGGACCCGTCCCCGCCATTGCGATTTCAGTCCTATAAGACAGTGAACAGGGAGTTTCATGGGTTATTTGTATAATGCATTGCTTGGATAAATCGGATGAAAGCATTTAAATAGAATTAAAACAAGGAAAAGCCCATTTCTGCCTAAACAGAGCCGCACGCCTGTAGCCAGAGCCACACGGCTATAGCCAGAGCCGCCTGGCTGTAGCTACAGCCATGCGGTTGTGTTCTTGAGAAACAGAGCTGTCCGGCTCTGTTCCTCAATCATAGCCGCCAGCCCAAGAACAGAGCCGCCCGGCTCTGTCGTTGAGCTGCATGGTTCTGTTCGGGAAATCGGTGTTTTAGTTTTGATAACCTAGGTTTTGTAATTTTCCACCCTAAAATCGATTCTAATATACTTCAAATCATCAACCAAGGTTTCTAGGGGCATAACCTACTATACACATGCATCAATTTCATGTAATTTCATCTAATTTTGCCTATATTATAGAAACTCAAAAATTGGGAAAAGAGGAAAAAGTGAGAAAAACTAACCAAATGGTGGACAACATGCATCAACGGCTTAAGCAACCGACTCTGGAAGCCCATACACATATACTGTGGATTCACTAGGAAGTGAAAACTCTCCCTCAGGTAACACGTATCTAGTGTGAGGGGCGGGTTGTGCAGGAGTAGTGGGGTGAAGAACTTTCCGCATCTTCCTCAACATTTTGGTAGAACAAATTCAAGCAAGGAATTTTAGAGGAAAAGAGGGGGAAAGAGAAGAGAATTTGTGAGTTATGGCAAAGGAGGGGTCCTTTTCCCCTTTTATTCCACCCTCTCCCACGCTAGAGCTGCCCAGCTCTAGAGTGTGCACCAAGCTAAAGCCAGCCGGCTCTAGGCCAGCCGCCCAGCTCTGTCCTGTTAAGACAGAGCCGTGCAGCTCTGGCTCACTGGGAAGTCATTTTTTTTTCTATCTCTTGATCTTTTCATATTTCCATTCATTCCAACATGATCTCGAGGAAGGTATTTCTCGTCTTTTATAGATATCTAGGGGAAAAGACGACTCACCCGTATTTATTCTTGATCGAAGGGGCAAAAATTTTTGTTTCCAAAATTATCAATCAAGAAATAAATACGCACTTTCAACTCCATTTCAAAAGTATCACTCCTCCACGCGGAGAAATTAGTCTTATTCGTTGCTCCACCACATGGAGAATCAACTTTTTACTCGGTACTCCACCACACAGAGAAATCAGTCTTATTCGGTGCTCCACCATACGAGAATCAACTTTTTACTTGGTGCTCCACGACACGGAGAAATCAGTATTGTTCGGTGCTCCACCACACGGAGAATTAACTTTTTATTCGGTGCTCCACCACATGGAGAAATAGTCTTATTCGGGGCTCCACCACACGGGGAAGAATCAAAATTTTATCGGGCGTGCTCCACCACAGTGAGTCGATATCACGGGCACACTCTACCACAGCGAGTCGACATCACAGGCATACTCCACTGCAGAGAGTTAACTCAGACCCAAGGCCGGCATCCCCAGCGAGGGACACCAGGTACGTTTCCATCTCCTTTCTCACCGCGCTCCCATTCGAGAGACCAAACTCGATTTGGGCCTAGTAGTCCGGTCATGAACCGAATTTGATCCCGCAAGGGGCTGCCTGTGAGCATGGGTTTTTCTGACCTCCGTGATGAGAGTCATTTATTACCTTTTTTTTTAGCAATCGAATTTGGGAAGGAGCAGAGGGTTGCCTAGAATTCCTTGAATACTCTAAAAACTGAATTATCCGTGATCCGAAAATCCCGAGAAAGGTTCCTAGAGTAAGTTTAGGGTTTAGAGGTGAGTGTAGGTGTTAGTGTTGGGATTCGTCACGGGAAACCGACCGATAAAAGCGGAAAAACGCGTCGATTTCCTCGAATCCGGCCCAGGAGCTTAAGATGTGGAAATCAAAAACTTAAAGCATAAAAGGAGGGTTTCAAAAACTCACCACAAAGTCTCTCTAAGAGACGGATGCAGACTGCAGAAATCAAGTGTAGATTTCCTCCACCGATGCGTACACGAACGGCTCTCGGACCGAAACCCGTGCTAGCGACTCGGATGACAAGAAGAGAGGGAGAGAGGGCTGCCCACAAGAGGAAATATGGCTGTCCAAATTTCTTTCCAAAAGAAAAATCTATCTAGCCAAAGATAGAACCAAGTTTCTCTCAAGTGTGCATCTAATTTCTTTCCAAAAGAAATAATGCATAAAAGTAGGCAAAATTCATACTTTAAAAGAAAACCAATTTCTCTTAAAGCAAGAGTGATGGACGGCCAAAAGTGGAGTCAAGTTTATGGTGATTATGTCTCATGAAAGAAAAGGAGATGAGATGGAAGAGCAAAGTCCAACTTGCTACCAATGAGTCAAACCAATGACTCACCATGGTGACTCACCACCATCACTCACCATCACCTTTTCTTCATCTTCATCCATAATACCAAAAAGTCAAGAATATGACTCACCAATACTCCAACAATTCGGCCAAGAGAGGAAAGAGAAAGGGGTGGATATTTTTCTCATCATCATACCATAATAATGACCAAAAAATATCTCATGAAGCAAAGTCCAACTTTGCCACCTAAAGTCATCCATGACTCATCCTTTCCACCATCTTCTTTTGTCTTAAGATGACTCACAATTCTTTCCTTTCCTTGCCCAAAATTTCGGCCAACACATCCCACTTAATGTGGGCATTTTCATTTCAAGCTTTAAGCCCAATTTTAATTCCTTTGATTTAATTAATTTCAAATGCAACTTTACTTTAACATGTATGCTTATATATTATACAATATAATATATTACATACATTTAAATTAAAATTCATTTGCCCTAGTAATTTAATCAAGGGATTAAATTAGACATACATAAAATGAGATACATGTAAACCTATACATGTATAATAATATTTCCACCTAGGAAATAATCCCATAAATTAATTCATTGAATTAATTATGAGAAGGCCAAAATAAATATTAATTATATAACTTTGATCAATCCAATTGATTCATATAATATAATTAATATATCTCTCTCTCTTCAAACGTGTATACTCCAAGTACACACTTAATCCGACTAGTTAAAGTCCAGACGTTCAATGTATACGATCCAATGGGCCCGTCTTTATGTCGGCAGTGGGCCAAGGCCCACAGACTGCAGGCGGACTCTAGCAAGCCACTGCAGCCCCCAATTAAGACGGAGTAAGCAGTCCAACTGAAAACGTAACCCAGTAGTTTGAACTTGTAAATCCCATGTCGCTAATATCGGTGTCCAACACAGAGGCATGGAAGTATCACCCTCCTTGTGTCTGGACCTTGACTTGATACCGAATGAACTGATGCTCACAAACAAGATCCAATCTTGTTTGGGTGCGGCCGCACACTTATCAATAACATTCTTCAAGAGGCCGATGATATCGTCTCAGTGAATCACTGAGTGACATTCCCTTCTGCATATCCATAGTGCTGCCATGCTTACTGACACACCCGAATGTACCCGTACTTGGCACCCTTTTACAGGCCCGTTGGGCGTACACCAAAGTGTGCCACCTCACATGCAGCACCATCATATGGTCCGGTCGAAGGACTTATACAAGTACTACACGAGAATCATTTGTGATACTATACCATGCAGATTCCCGTTAAGTGGATCAATCCAGTACCATGCCCTTTTGCATGTACCCATTAACGTAGTTGACATTCCATATTCTATGACCGGTAAGACACCGCCATACAACCAGGCTAATGATAGTCTTTGGTTCCATTCATTCCCATGATTGGAACAGACTACGGATGACTTTATGGTCATATCGTTTTCACTATCCACAGTCTTACTGCCAAGTGCCTCACACTTGACAACATGGATATGGATATGTCCATTGGATACTCTATTTAAAATATAGCACAAGACATATAATAAATAGATTAATGCCTTTATCTCCTTGACACAAATTGTATAATACATAAAGTTTACATTAATGTACCAAATGTATCATACAAACACAAGGACCAATGCCTCGGGACTAGGGCATTTCCAACAGTTAGGGTAGCCTGTCTTGATTCTATCCAGAACCGTACGACTATAGTTTCTGAACTATAGCCGTACGGCTTAGGTCAGAGCCGCTACGCCTTGGATGTCAGAGCCGCCTGGCCTTAGCTTACTAGAGCCGCCCGACCCTAAGCTTTAGAGCCGCACATCTCTGGTGGGTTAGAGTTACTCACTGAAGCGGGAGTTTCCATCTTTTCATCCAAAAACGAACGTCAAAAGGTACAAGGTGCATTTAATGTTCTTAATGATAAAAAATAAAAAGGAGTATAAAAAGAAAAAAAAATCAGAGGGAGAAGGGGGGCTTTTTCTTCTTCAAAAAAAAAAACTTAGAGAAAAAGAAACACAGAGAAGCAGAGTGAGAGAGAGAAGGAAGAAGAGAGATAGAGAGAACTTGATTTTCAAATCTGAAACTTATATTTAAACAATCCTACAACAATTCTAGACCGTGACTTATTTGTGTGGACACATTCTCGGGTTCGTTTCGGTTTGGTTCGGAAATTATTTTCGAGATTTCGGAACGCTCAAGGATTTGAGGCACATTTCTGCTTTCCAATCCATTTCTAAACATCCATTACACTGGAACAACAATAAGGTAAACTCTGAGAGACCTTAAACTTGTGTTTGTTGCATTTCCTATGATTTTCTCCTCTGTTTTCTGTTTTTCCAGAAAGTTAGCTACCCGAACAGAGCCGTACAGCTGTGTTTTCTAAGAACACAACCGTACGGCTATGTTCTCTTAGAGCAGAGCCGGGCGGCTCTAACCTCAGAGCTGCACGGCTGTGTTCTTCCCGGGCTAAAACCCAAAAATGCCCAATCGGCCGAAAGTAGTCAATTTTCCATTTTATACATTTTGTTGTGATCAATTTCAACCCAAATGCATTCGTATGTTGTACAATTTTAATTTTTGGATTTCTGTACATATAGATATTAGGGTTTTTTGGTTTTTCTCGGGGTTTTATTTTCTGAATTTCAAGGTTGTTCGATTCGAACCAGATCCGTAGTCTAGCAATAGCAGACCCTCGAACCTTGTAAAATCCCCAGGAAACATAAAAAACGAGCAAAATGACATTTTCAAAAAAATAAGAAAACTAATTTTTCGAGTTCCAGAAGCCATAGCTGCACGGCTGTAGTTATAGCTGCACGGCAGTAATTTCCAGATTAAGGCAGAATCACGGAACGGCCAGTACGGACGTCATTACATGATGCTATTTTCGAATTCAAATTATTTTTGGTGTGTTTACCACTTTCGTACTCTAGATGTTTGTGAAAATTAGGAAAACCCACACGAATGGAACCCCGAGTTCCGGGATAATAAACCCGCTAAAATGTGAAAATTTGCATGAAACCGAGCCAAGTGGTTTTCAAAAATTGTTTTCTAGCACAAAAATATACAAGGCGTTTCAAAACCGTTTTCCAGGTCTAACCGGTTCAACCGGTCGGGTCGACCTGGTTACCCCCTAAATTCATGCCCCCGTTCCTAAAAATCCCAATTCTGTCCTGCTGTGAGTCCTACTTATGCTTGTGATATAAACTATGCTAACCCTCTGTTTTGCAGCATTTATTTTCCTTTTTTATTATTTGACTGTAATTAATAGATTAATTCGTGTATATTAGGCGTTTGTAAATTTTTAGATCCTTGTGTATTCTAGGTGCTTGTAATGTGAGGACGAGCGTTTTCTCCTTTTTATTCGATTTGATTGTATAAGTGGCCTCTATTATTTCTGTATATTTTGGATGCATGATTTTCTTTTCCGCACTTTATTTCTTTCATTTGATTGAGCATCGGCTGATAAGTATACTTAATTGGGTAGAGAAAGATAATAAATTGAATAAATATGGCAATATAAATTATAAAATGAATACAAGCTCGAGATTAAGTAGGTAAGTTGCCCGAACCCTGAATCTCTGGATTAGGTACGGCAGTCTACGCTCGGTAGGGATCTGTACCGGAATTTCTCGGATGAGCTGATCCGGGTGGCGACTGTGTCACTGATCTTGAAATTTAGGTTTCGAGGTCTTTAAGTAATAAAACGGGAAAACATTTTCCATAAAAGGAATTTCCAAATGAACAAATGTTTTTCCCTAAAGCAAGATCAAAAAAACCATTTTCCGAAACATCACGAAACCCATTTTCGAAAGTCCCCGGTTTGCTTCGCCACATCCCGCCCCTTTTAGTTTTCTAGGTCATCCGCTCACAGCAGTACCCACTATTCTAGACCCAGTTGATGTTTTCTCTGACAACAACGAGGCCAACACATATGCTAAGGAGCCCCGGTCACACAGGAGATCCGAACATTTGCTCAGAAAGTTTCACCTTATTCGGGAGATCATGAATAGAGGTGACATATCATTGCAGAGGGTTGACACCAAGAATAATATAGCTGATCTGTTGACCAAGGCACTATGCAGACACAACACGATAGTCATACCAGATCGATAGGAACAATGCCTACTAGGAACTAGTGCAAGTGGGAGATTGTTAGTGTGCCCTAGTTCTTAGGGCATCCGATTCTTGTATTTTGTATGATACATTCAAACTCTTTGTATAAATACATCATTTGTGTCATATTAATAAAGGCATTTAATTTATTCCATTTATATCTTATGCTATAACATGAATAGAGTATCCATTGATTGATAATCATAAAACATATCCCAAGTCTATTCTAATCATGGGAACGAATAGAATCACACAGACATGTATATTCGATGACTCTATGGTAGTTCTTAACTGGCCATAGTACTTGTAAAGTCAGTCATGAATATAGGTACATGTCATCGACATGGGACTGGATCAATCAACATAAGAAAGCCACATGGTTGTCACGTCATAGGTCTTCCTTGAGTAGGTCTCTTTTATCCTCAGACTAGATTTCATTATAGTATCAATATGGAATCTGGCTCACTTTGACATACACCTAACAGGTCTGTAACAGGATGCTAAATATGGGTATGATTGGGTGGACAGGTGAACATACTGATATTGATGATGAAGTGATGGAATTGCCACTCGGGTAACACTGAGATGATATCACTGGCCACTTGATGAGTAGGACTGATAAGTGTACGGCCATACCTAAATAAGTTGGTTACTTATTTGATTAATCAATCAACTTAAGATCAACAAATATAATAAACAGTAGAAGAGGATAACAGACACGATGCCTCTTATTTATTCATATCGATATCTTTGGGCAAAAGACACTATGAGATTACTACCGAGTGTCTTCTAAAGAATGCTACATCTCTATCTTAATTGGGTGCTGTAATAGTTTGCTAGAACCCACTTACAGTTTGTGGGCCTTGGGCCTACTGCCAACATAAAGATAGTCCCATAGATCGTGCACATAGATCAACTGAGCAGGAACTTATAGAAATTGTACATGTAATGTACATTGGAAGGAATAGGTTAATTAATTAGTTAACATTCGGTGTCAAGGTTTTAATTTAATTAATAAGTTTATATAATATGACTAATTAATCTATTAATTAATTGAATTGCATAAGGTAAATAATTAATTAAATAATTTTCCTAAGTAGGAAATTAAAATAGATGTATTGTATTTTCTCAAGTATGATTTAATTTTATTTAAGGGTAATTAAATTTAGCTTAATGAGATTAAGTTATATAGTATGAACTTTTAATTGTAATCCTAGTTAGATTGGGTTTAATTAATCTAGTCAAAACCCAATTAGACAAGGAGTCTATATAAGGGCACACTTAAGTAGAAAAAATCAGCCCTAACGCTAATTTAATAGCTAGAAATTTCAGCCACTAAGAGCAGCCCTAACAGCCAAAAATTTCAACAATAATTCTCCATTCCTTCTGCCTCTTCGGCTAGCACCGATTCCTGCTTGATAGTTAGTCGTGCACCGAACTTTGGAGATCGAAGTTTGAAGAAATGATTCTGCAGCAGGCTCTAGAGGAGACGAATCCAATGAGTTAATCTCTCTTGATTCAAATTAATTTTATTCCAATCAATGGAAATTGGACATAATAGGTGGATTCTAGGAAATTTTAAACGGTGTAATTCCGTTGTGCCACGTTATTTTTCGGATGACGAATCCCAACTTATCAGTGTTGCTCTAGAACTATAGATGGACTTGAAGTTATCATAAGAAGTTGTTATGCATTGTGAAATTTTAGTGGACAAATCACTGTAAGCAAAATGATGGAAACAAAATAATTGAAACATAAAAATTGATAGAAATAGTCAAACAAAGACAGTTTGATTAAATTCAAAGAACTAATACACTAAAAAGAAAGCAAATATCAAGGACAGAAATGGATTAACCATAACTCGATCCCCACAGAAAGAGTCCTTCCCTCTCTACTCAAAGAACAGAGCCAAACACTCCAGAGGTGCTTACTAGCATAATTCTCCAATTCCCCCTCCTTCTCTCCTCTACAATCATACTAACTAAGCCCCTCTCTCTCTTATAACTAACTCATACACCACATGTCCCTTAATTCCTACAATACCCTTATGCTTATTAGCATATTCATTATCAACACTCCCCCCTCATAAAACAGTTTTGTCCCTAAGACTAGCTTTAAAATTGCTCCAACAATATAGTATATTTAGTAACTGGGTTCCCTGTGAGCGGACGACCTAAAGGCGGGATGTGGCGAAGCAAACCGGGGAAAAGGAGAAATAAATTGAATTGCGTTGTGGTTTTTGGAAACGGGATTTTGATTATCTTGTCTTAGGAAAACCGTTGATTTATTTGGAAATCCCTTTTTATAGAAAACCTTTTCCCATTTTAACTTAAAGACCTCAAAACTTAAATTCCAAGATCAGTGACAGAGTCACCACCCGAATCATCTCATTCAGAAAATTCCGGTACAGCTCCCTACCGAGCGTAGACCTACCTAATCTAGAGATTTAGGGTTTGGGCAAGTGACTTACTTAACCTCAAGCTTGCTTTCACTTTACAGTTCATATTACCATATTTTATTCGCTTTATTATCTTTCTCTACCCATTTTATATTTATTTAGCCTATGCTCAAGCGAATGATAGAAATAAATTGCAAAATAAGTAAACTATGCATCCAAACAGTTAAAAGAAGAAGAATAAAGGCCGCTTATACAACCAGATTGAATAAAAATGAAAACTCTCGTCCTCACTTTACAAACGCCTGGAATACACGAGAATCTAAAAAATTACAGTCACCTAATTAACATAAAAATCTATCAAAATACATCCAAAAATAAAATAAAAGCAATAGAGGCTACAAAACAGATTGGTTAATACAATTATAGAACAACACAAATAGGACTCAGATAGGACAGAATTGGCATTTTTAGGAATGGGGGCATGCATTTAGGGGGTAGCCGGGCTGACTCGACCAGTTGGCCCGACTAGACCTGGAAAATGATTTTGAAACACCCTATAATTTTTCTGTGCTGGAAAACCATTTTTGGAAATCAATTGGCTCAGTTACATGCAAATTTTTCCATTTTGGGGGTCTATTATCCCCGAAACTCGAGGTTTCGTTCGTGTGGGTTTCCTAAATCCAACATGCATCTAACGTCAAAAAGCTGTAAACATGCCAAAAATGGTTTGAATCTAAAGACAGCATCATGCGACGATGTCCGTAGGGGTCGTTCCGTGATTCTGTCTCCTTCTGGAGACTACACTCATACGACTGTAGTTAGAGCCGTGCAACTCAAATTATAGGCGTGCGACTGTAGTTAGAGCCGTGCAGTTCTAATTATAGTCGTGCAACTATAACAACTACAGGCATGCGACTGTTGCATCCAGAACCCGGAAAATGGTTTTGTCATTTTGAAAATGCCGATTCACTCGATTTCAGTGGTTCGTCAAGATTTCTATAGAGTCCAGGTGTAAGCGCTAGAATTTTCTATACTTAAAAAAAAGAAGAAGAGTCGTACGACTGTCCTTACAGTCGTGCAACTGTAATTTAAAAATTACAGTCGTATGACTGTAATATCGAGGTGGTTGCAGGAGCCCATACCTCTGTAGTAGAAAATGGAGGAGAGAGGTGGCACAATTAATGCACCGGGATGGACAGCAAGCAAGCCAGGAAGCAGAGGATAAAAGGAAAAAAAAGAGAGGAGAGAGGGGATTCTTGATTTCTGGTGGAAAATTTAGAGAGAGAAGAGAAGGAGAGAGATAAGAAAAAGGGGAAGGGAACTTTGCCCAAAAATCCTCTTTTTCTCTTCTATTTCTTTCGGATTCTTTAGGATTAAAGCTAAAATTTGTTAGAAATCCTTAGGTTAATCAATTAACTTCACAATCAAATTAAAATCCCGGACTTAAATCATCAGAATCCGTAACATTTCAGATTTTTGGGCATAAAGCTTCCCCTCTCAATTTCAAGGGAAAAGTTATAATTTGTGAGGATTGGAGTGACGCCAGGGGTCAAATCGACTTGGATAAGCTTCTAAAAAGGTAGACACTCCCTTTCCTTTCACTTTTTCTTGCTTTCTGAGTGTTTGAATTGAATTTTTATGCATTTTCTGCTGTGTTTTCGCGCTTCTGTTTCTGGAAATTAAGAACAGTCGCACGACTGTTCTTGGATTTGATAAATAGTCCTACGACTATATATATAGTCATACGAGTGTTCTTAATTTCCAGGTAGTTTTTCTTCAATTTTGATTCAAAATAAAATTTTGGCGAAATCTTGATTCTGGGCCGTTTACAGTCGCACGACTATAACCCTCGTTCCAGAATCAGAATTTCAGTTTTTTTTTATCCCCAAAAATTTATAAAAATCCCTAAAAAATTCAGAAAACCCCAAAAATCATCAAAATGAAAATTGTTGTGTGTATTCACGACCATAGATTCAATTTTCAGTAAAACTGCATTTAGAACAATTCAACGACGGAGACCCAGTTCTCCCAAAAACCAACTCGCCTTAAATATAAAAATGCATGTAAACCGGTAAAAAATCATTTTTAAAAATGAATTTCTCACAAAACCAAAAATACAGGGACGTTTCAAAATTTTTTCCAGGTCTAACCGGGCCGGCTAGCCGAGCCAACCCGGTTATCCCCTATATGCATGCCCCCAATTCTTGATTTTCCAATTCTGTCTATTTGAGTCCTAATTGAGGCGTGCTGTACAAATTGTGCTAACCTTTGTTTTACAGCTTTTGTTTATTTTTATTTCTATTTTTATTTGTATTTTAATAGAATTAATCGTGTAGTTAGGCGGTTGTAATTATTTTTAGATTCTCGTGTATTCTAGGCGATTGTATAAGTGAGGCGAGAGTTTTTATTTTTCCATTCGATTTGGTTGTAAGCCAATTAATATTTATTTCTTTTCTTTATTTTTTGTATCATATATTTGTATGCGCTCTGTATGTCTATTTATTTCAATAAAATTGACTTTAGAGTTTGAAATACCATTTCGAGAACATTGGCAATATTTAATTTAATTAGACACGAAATAAGGGACTTGTCCGGACCTGAATCTCTGGATAGTGTAGCGACCGTTCGTCTGTTTAGCTACCTTAAGAATTTCCCGGTTGAGCTGAGCCGGGTGGCGACTCTACAATATTCATCGAGACTTAGGTCTCGGTTCTTTTAAGAATTAATTAATTTATTTAGTTTCCAAAAACCGATTTTCATTCATAAAAACCCCACGCGAGGGAGGGGCCCGCCCGAGGTCGAGGTGCCCCTTTCGAAAGGGAGTCTCGCATTCCGTCAAAAATGCGTCGTCCGCTCACACCATGGGTCCGTTATTGCTACACAACGGATTCGATTCGGATCGAACAAACCCCAGATTCCAAAAAATAAAAATCGTGGAAACCGAGGATCTCACACCCATGCGAATATAAATCCGAAAACCAAAGTTTGATAGTGTACGGGTATGTTTGGGCCGAAATTATTACAATAGAATGGAAAAAATGGAAAACGAGCTATTTTCAGCCGATCCGGGGCAATTTCAGGTTTCTACCTAGAAGGACAGAGCAATATAGCTCTGTTCTTTAGAACTACAGTCTTACAGCTACGTTCTTGTCAAACACAGCCGTGCGGCTCTAGTTGGACAACCGGTGTTCCGAAAATTTGAGAAACAGAGAAAAATGCAAAGAAAAAGCAATGTACACAGGTTTAAGGCCTCTCAGAGTTTACCTTGATATTGTTTTGGTGTGTTTAATGTCCAAAATCAGATTGAAAAGTTGAAATGCTTTCCGAATCCTTAACCGGCTCAAATCCTGAAAACGAATCCGTATCGATCCGAAACCAACCCGAAACGATCCCAATTGAATGTGTAAAGGTCAAGAACACTTCCTTCGATGTTTATGAATTGATTTTAGTCTTGGTTTAAGTTCTCTCCCTTACCTTCTTCTCTTTATATCTCAGTTTCTTTGTTTCCCTTTTTTTGTTTCTTTTTCTTCCTACTTAAGCTAAAAAGATGTTCTCCTCCCCTTTTTGATTTTTATCTTTAGTTTTTATATCTCCTAATCTTTAATCATTTTAAGAATTAATGACCCGTTTACTTTTCTATGGATTTCGGCTGCTTTTCTTTCGTTTCAGAGACCAACTTGATTGACCCACTAGAGCCGCATGGCTCTAAAATTTAGAGTCATGCGACTCTAGAATTAGAGTCGTGCGACTCTAATCTACAGCCATACATTTGTAGTTTTGTAACTACAACCGTGCGGTTATAGACAGAGCTAGGGCTGATTCCGCAAAAAACCAACGCTCACCCTAAACCCTAAAATCACCTGGGGGATCTTTCTCGTGGTTTTGGATCGAGGATAGCTTTATTTTTGGAGCATTTGAGATATCCAAGGCGACATTTTGGTTGTTCTCAAGTCCGATTCATGTCCATCTGCTCAATAGGTAATACAGGTTTCTCATCATAGAGGTCAAGAAAACTCGGCGCTTACAACTGCCCTTTGCGTGATCAAATTTGATACCTGATACCAGGTTTAGATTACCTGAGGGGAATTTGAGAACGCGAATTGAAGCGCCGTAAACGGAAGGAAAGAAAGACGTACCTAACTTACCGAAGTGTCATTGTTGCAATGATGGTTTGGTTTGAGCTGATATCGGGTCTAGGTTACCCGAGGTGGTGTTGAGATTGGTTAAGATTGAGCCTAAACTAGATTTATCTGTATCTGAGGCGGTGATGGAATAAGCCTGTATCGGATTTATCTGTATCCGAGGCGGTGGTGGAATGAGCCTAAACCAGATTTATTTGTACCTGAGGCTGTGGAATGAACCTGTACCGGGGTTATCTGTACCCGAGGCTGTGGTGGAATGAACCTGTACTAGGTTTATCTACACCCGAGGCTGTGGAATGAACCTGTACCGGGTTTATCTATACTGGGGGCTGTGGTGGAATGAACCTGTACCGGGTTTATCTGTACCCGAGGCTGTGGTTGAATGAACCTGTACCGAGTTTATCTATACTTGAGGCTGTGGTGGAATAAACCTATACCGGGTTTATCTGTACCCAAGGCTGTGGTGGAATGAACCTGTATCGGGTTTATCAGTACCCGAGGCTGTGGTGGAATGAACTTGTACCGGGTTTATCAATACCCGAGGCTGTGGTGGAATGAACTTATACCGGGTTTATCTGTACCCGAGGCTGTGGTGAACTAAGTTGAGCTTTGGTTCAGGGACCTGATGCGATGTCTATACGAAACAGCAGTCATGCCTGAACTTAGTTGGGTTCAAGGATTCAAAATCTTGCTTGAATTGAATAAGGTTCAAGGATTTGAAATCTTGCTTGAATTGAATGAGGTTCAAGGATTCAAAATCTTGCTTGAATTGAGTGGGCTTCAAGGATTTGAAATCTACTTGAATTAAATGGGTTCAAGGATTCAAAATCTTGCTTGAATTGAATAAGGTTCAAGGATTTGAAATCTTGTTTGAATTGAATGAGTGTTGGCTTTAGGAGTGATGATTTTGAAATTGGGTCAAGAATAAGTATTTATTCCTTGATCGATGATTTTGGAAACAAAAAATTTTTGCCCCTTCGATCAAGTATAAATACGGCTTGATTGTTTTGCCCCTGGATACCTGAGATGTTGAGGTTTGGGGATGCACAGCTCTAATTTGTATCTTAAGGCCCAGTGGATGCGCCAGTGTTAAACTATTTCCACACTTTGAGGGTGATCCTAATTCGGGACGGCCCGATGATAGTGGTGGGTACCTGCACTTAGATTGGTCATAATGCATGTATGAATGTGTGTGTATGTTTTGAGTGTATGTATGTATACATTTCTATGTATGCATGTGCAAATGGACTCTAGAAGATGCATTTCCCGCTATTTGTCAAATCTTGTTATTCCACGTTCTTGCTGGGGGAACTGTGTCATGCTGTTGATTGACCGTGGCTGGGAGAACAAATTCTTTATGCAATGTAACCCTTATGTTTCTGCTAGGGGTATATGATGACTGTTGAGGTAGTATGATGACTGCTGGGGAGAAAGCGGTTACATTCTCTGTGATGGTTCTGCTGGGGAATAGTGTAGAGGATCCTGTTGGAGAAAAGTGGAAGGGCTCCTACTGGGGAATAGTGGAAGGGTTCCACCTTTTTGCCCCTAGGAATAGTGAATCTGGAAGTGCTCTAAATTTTGCCTGAACTGCCCGATGTGGGTTCTCAGCTCAGCGAGCTGCCCTAATTTTTACCTGAAGCACCTTTTTGGTTTTCACCTCAGCGAGCCTTTTTTTGAAAGCACTATAACTTTTACCCAAACTGCCCAATGCAGGTTTTCAGCTTAGCGAGCTACCCTAATTTTTGCCTAAGGCAACTTTTTGGTTTTCGCCCCAGTGAGCTCTTTTTTTTTTATGCATGTAAGTAGAAAATGTGCATTGTCATATATGATGCATGATGCGAATTCAATTTCAGGCAGACTTGGTACATTTAAATGAACAGAGCAAGGCATTCATTCATTCATTCATTAATAATGTTTTTGCATAATGTAAATTGGAGATGAAATGAGGCTAAGGACGGAATCAGTAATGGTATCCAGCTTGACCGAATCCACAACTGCCTCCAACTAGTCCTTGCAGATTTTCCCACTGGTGGTGCTCACCTCACCGTCCTAATATTTGCATGGACTGCTTTTTCAATTTTTGATCCACCGGACTGTCCGAATTTTTGCATGGACCGTCTTTTCGATTTTCGATCCATCAAACTGTCCTAATTTTTGCATGGACTACCTTTTCAGTTTTCGATCCATCGGATTGTTTTTTTTTCAGTGTAGTAGTGCCTGAGTTCATCCTGATTGATAGGGTTGACGACTTAGTCTCTGTTTCCTCTGTTAGAACCACTTCCATCTCATAGACCAACGAGTATAGTGTTTCTCCTGTGTGTGCTCTGCTGCTAGTTCTTCTGTTCTTACATGGCAAATGGT
Source organism: Euphorbia tirucalli (assembly GCA_039660915.1). Lineage (NCBI taxonomy): Eukaryota > Viridiplantae > Streptophyta > Magnoliopsida > Malpighiales > Euphorbiaceae > Euphorbia > Euphorbia tirucalli. The sequence goes on along the minus strand of CM077637.1, from coordinate 48,611,399 downwards.
AATGTGTTAGCCTAGTCTCTGTAGATAAATGGCATATTTGACAGCACCCTTTTGATGGACTTATTGGTTGCTTATACCACCCCGTCGGCTTACGGGTGATACAGGGACGATTGTGTTGTTGCCCTTGAATCTGCGTTCCGATACTGGGCATGATATGGTGCAGAATGCCATATAGTACGAATACGTTCTTCTTTCTGAACTTGGACCCACACACTCTCTTTTCTTTGTTTTTTTGCTGGGACATTCATATATAACCCTAATTCTACCCATTTTAAGGAATAGTTGACGGTTATGACCACGAATCAATATACAATCTACATAAGTGGCCCTGTTTCTCCAACACTATCAACCCCTCATCCTGTGACAACCCCTTTTCTAGTCTGAGTCTACGAAGCTTCAGCTTGGCTGGACTCGTGATGTCATATCGGCGGTGAGAAAGCCGAAATCAACTTTAATAAATTTGCCAAGTCTATCAATCAAGGTTGAAACTCACAAAAACGAAACAAAGATGGGTGATAGCAAACCAATCCTAAGGTGTTTAAGCGATAATGAAAGGGATTCAAACCTGACACCTTCGATTAAGCAATCTTAGAACCTGAATGTTGGATGATTCACAAGTACCTTACCCCAATACTTGTTCATAATCAAGATAAAATTGTAAGAATGAAGAACTCGATCTCACAAACTCATAAAATTAAAAATCAGCCCCGAGCTGGAATCTCAACAAAGAGAGAAAAATCAGAATTGTATTAAATTTCATCCATCTCTTTAACTATTACATTGGTGTTTAAATAGAAAACTTAAACCTAACCCTAAACTGAAAAGGAAAACAAATCCTTGTCGGACTAGGAAAGTTTAAATCAAAGCAAATAAGGAAAACTTAAAACTAATCCTTATGCAATAAGGATGAAAAACGAAATTCCCTTTTGAGGGTTGTTTATGGGCTGATTTTTAAGCCCAAAACAACTCACTTATGAAAAAAAATAGGGAAATTATCAAATTTACGTTGGATTTGGGCTTTTGTTTTTGGGCCTACCTTTTCCTATTTACTGAATTACGTGTTTTTGTTTTCTCTTTCTCATCTTTACCTTTTTCTTCTCTTTTCTCCCATCTTTACGCATTTCTTCTCCTTTCTCCCATCTGTACGCTTTTCTTCTTCTTCTTTCTCTGTTCACTACTTTTTTCTTCTTCAAACATTCACTCAGTCTTCACTCGTCGGCCACCACCTCCGTTCTTCCACCATTGCTCAGATCTGGTATTCCCCTTTTTCTCTTCTAACTTTTGCACTCTTAGATCTGTAGTTGTTTTTGGTTTTATTTTTTTCCTGATGCATTCCTGCATTTTCTCGGCAAGCAACCAGAACAATAAGTTCATGCTACTCCTCGTATGACTCATTCTGTTTTTGTATCTAATTTGTTTAATGGCTGTTATCATGCTATCGTGATATTTAGATCCTGAGTTTTTTGGTTTATAACGCAATCATATGCCGTTGATCTATTTGCATAATTTTGGATTACGATTTGTGATTGTGACTTTGATTTGTAGGGATTTCAGACTCGATAGTTGTGATTAATTGGTGAATTTGGGGCTTTTCATTTTGTTTTGGGTGTTCAATTTTGGTAATTTCTGGTATTCATAAATGTGTAGGTTAGATGTATGGATATCATTGTAATGCTGAGTTTTTGAAAGATGGAGGAAGATGATGATTATTGTAATTACGTAATTAGTTAGTGATATAACTTTTAAATGATTATTGAATGCTGTTATACCTGATTTATACCTTTGTTATACATTCTGATACACTATAGTAACTGATTATACCTTAGTTATACCGCAATTATACCTTAGTTATACTGAGTTATACATTAGTTATACCCTAAGATAGATTGTTATACCTGATTTATACCTTTGTTATACATTCAGATACACTTTTTTCACTGATTATACATTTGTTATACATTCAGATACACTATTTTCACTGATTATACCTTAGTTATACCGCAATTATACCTTAGTTATACTGAGTTATACATTAATTATACCTTAAGATACACTGTTATACATGATTTATACCTTTGTTATACGTTAAGATACACTGTTATTGTGATTATACCTTAGTTATACATTCTGATACATGAAGTATACCTTAGTTATACATTGATTATATAATTTTTTCACTGATTATACCTAGTTATACCTGAATTATACCTTAGTTATACTGAGTTATATTGAATTATACCTTAGTTATACCTGAATTATACCTTAGTTATACTGAGTTATACCTTAGTTATACCCTAAGTTACACTGTTATTGTGGTTATACCCTAGTTATACGTTCTGATACACTTTTTTCACTATTTATACCTTAGTTATATCTGAATTATACCTTAGTTATACTGAGTTATACCTTAGTTATACCCTAAGATACATTGTTATTGTGATTATACCTTTGTTATACATTCAGATACACTATTTTCACTGACTATACCTTAGTTATACTGAGTTATACCTTAGTTATATATGCTGATACACTTTTTTCACTGTTTATACCTTATTTATACCTGAATCATACCTTAGTTATACTGAGTTATACCTTAGTTATACCCTAAGTTACACTGTTATTGTGATTATACCTTAGTTATACATTCTGATACACTTTTTTCACTGTTTTATACCTTAGTTATACCTGAATTATACCTTAGTTATACCCTAAGATACATTTTTATTGTGATTATACCTTTGTTATACATTCAGATACACTATTTTCAGTGACTATACCTTAGTTATACTGAGTTATACCTTAGTTATATATTCTGATACACTTTTTTCACTGTTTATACCCTATTTATACCTGAATTATACCTTAGTTATACTGAGTTATACCTTAGTTATACCCTAAGTTACACTGTTATTGTGATTATACCTTAGTTATACATTCAGATACACTTTTTTCACTGTTTATACCTTAGTTATACCTGAATTATACCTTAGTTATACTGAGTTATACCTTAGTTATACCCTAAGATACATTGTTATTGTGATTATACCTTTGTTATATATTCAGATACACTTTTTTCACTGTTTATACCTTAGTTATACCTGAATTATACCTTAGTTATACTGAGTTATACCTTAGTTATACCTAAGATACAGTGTTATTGTGATTATACCTTTGTTATACATTCAAATACACTCTTTTCACTGATTATACCTTAGTTATACCTGAATTATACCTTAGTTATACTGAGTTATATTGAATTATACCTTAGTTATACCTGAATTATACCTTACTTATACTGAGTTATACTGAGTTGTAATTGATGAATCTGTAATCTTCAGTCCAAGTTCCATTATGATGGAGTAGAATTGTGATTTCTTGCACATCTCTGTGATCGATTGAATTGCTATGTCTGTTTTGCAGTGATCGATTGAATTGCAGTGATCGATTGAATGTGTAGGAGAGAGATCGATCGATACAGATGTGCGATTTCTAGATGGCGAAACTGATCTGTGATTATCGATCCAGGTATGCGATTCCAGGTGAAGAAACTGATCTGTGATTCTTGGCGAAATTGATCTGCGATTTCTTGGCGTTTGGGAGGTTTTTGAGCTGGCGGGAATCACGTATTTTGGAGATTTATGTTTTCTGTTTTGTGTTTTTTTCTGCAGATTTAGCGTAAAACAGGAATTTCCTGTTTTATGTATTTTTGTAATTTTGGAAAGTTTTTAAAGTATTTAAGTAAATATTTCCTTTATAGGTAAAAAAGTTAGGTGGTGTAAAAAGATAAGTATTTATGTAAAAACCCCAAAAAAATAACAATTAAATATGGATACCTAAGTCCAATTCGAAATCCATACATATTCCCTAAGGGTGCCTTAAGTGCTAACACTTAATTGTCCTTAGCTCATACGTAGAAGTCCAATTAGGCCCAGAAGATTCCCAATGGGCTCGTACATTCCTCACAAATAAACTATTGAGCTTCATTTTGCACCAAATCCTCCATAAATCAGCATTTGAAAGCTTGTTATTATTCTTTGCATCAACCAAACTAATTAGACAAGTTAAACCAAAGATCAGGCTATCTTAATTCACATCATTCTCCCTTTCTTTGAAAAGATTCGTCCTCAAATCTTGTATGTTCAGATCATAAGGAAGAATTATATCCTAAAAATCATGAAAAGAAACAATAGACAAACAATTGTCAAGTATGTTATTTGAAATCATGTCAATTTTTTCTAAGTGGTAATTATCTCCCACTTCATTCACAAGCTTTCCAACATGCTGATCTTCATGTTCTCCATGTTTCACCATAATATTAGCTCCAATCTTTTCTTTATCAGGTTGTGCATCTTTCTGGACAAGATGTCCAACAAGTTCAGACTCTTCAACAACACCAGCTTCAGTTTTGTCACCATCACATCCTTCATGATCACCAATATCTTTCACCTCTTTATTCACTTCAGATTCGGCATCAACATTGCAAGGAATTTCTTCATTAGCTTTCTTTTACTATTGTTTGTGCAAATACAACATGTCTTTATAAGCTTCTTCATCACATAATGGAAGAATCTTGTACATGCGTCCTTCTGATTTAAGTGAATAACAATTCTTCTCACCATCAAAGATAACATCTCTATGAACTTCCCATGGACGGCCAAGCAATAGATGACAATCTTCCATAGGATGAACATCACATAATATTTCATCTTTGTACCGACCAATGGAGAATTTTACCACAACTTGCTTATTTATTTCAATATCACATTTATTTAATGATGGCAAGATATATGGCTCTGGATGGGCAATAAGAGGCAAATTTAATTTCTCTACCAAAGTGAGACTAGCAACGTTTGCAAAATAAGTTCTATGAAGAATCACGCCGATCTTTGGTTTAACTTGTCTAATCAGTTTGGTTGATGCAAGGAATAATAACATCCTTTCAAATGCTGATTTATGGAGGATTCGGTGCAAAATGAAGCTTAATAGTTTATTTGTGAGGACTGTACGAGCCCATTGGGAATCTTCTGGGCCTAATTGGACTTCTATGTATGAGCTAAGGACAATTAAGTGTTAGCACTTAAGGCACCCTTAGGGAATATGTATGGATTTTGATTTGGGTTTAGGTGTCTTTAGTCAAATGTTAGTTTTAACAATAAGTGAGCGATTTTAGGCTCACAAATCAGCCCGTAAACCACATGCTAAAGGGAAGCACGTTTTTCAATCCTTATTGCATAAGGATTGATTTAAAGTTTTCCTTATTTGTGTTGGTTTGGCTTTCCTAAGTTTAAGGCTGAAATCCAGCCATTCCTTTTTCTTGGTTGTTCTTTTCCTAGTCAAATAAGGTTTTCTTTTCCTAAATAGTTTAGGTTAGGGTTTTTCTATTTAAACACCAATGTAATAGTTGAAAAGGGATATATGAAATTTAATACAATTGCATTATGAAATTTTCAGATTTTTCTCTCTTTGTTGAGATTCCAGCCCGGGGCTGATTTTAATATTGTGAGTTTGAGAGATCGAGTTCTTCATTCTTGCGATATTATCTTGATCGTGAACAGGTATTTTGGTATGGTACTTGTGAATCGCCTCATTCAGGTTCTAAGAATGCTTAATTGAAGGTGTCAGGTTTGAATCCCTTTCATTGTCTTTTAAACACCTTAGGATTGGTTTGCTATCACTAATCTTTGTGTCATGCTTGTGAAATTCGCATTATATATTGTTGTCCTTAGTGATTATAATTCTTCTTCTATATACTTTGCTGCAATTGAATAGATTCTATTGAACAAGAACCTAACCCTCAAATTCTGATTCATTGTTCAATTTGTTTTAAATCCTTCAAAATAGAACGGGGAAACTTGTTGATTTCGGTTTCTTAGCCAATATCACATCAACTCGTCTTTCAGATTCTTTGGAATTCTACGTCCTGCAACCCTTTGCGAACCCCCAGGCATACCATCATAGGACTAGGTGAAGGTTTTCACATGCTTTTCGGGTATTTTACAATTTCTTTTCCTCTTATCAAGTGTGAGGTCTTTCAAGACGGATACCATTTTTTGGGTCATCATCTGTCTTTAGATTCATTTCATGTAATGATGTGTCATGTATGCTAAATACATTAAATGAATGTTTGTATGTATGCACATTGTTCCATCCAGAAAAATATCGCACAAGTAATTGAAATCAAGTTGCATTACATTAAATGCCTTATGGGTTGAATTGTTCACAAAATAAAATAGGAAACAAAAGCAGATACATCAAAATAATTGTCGTCCTCCACATGTGGAGGGTTTTCTTTTGTTGCTTCATCATCAGCTTCAATAGCTTGAACACGCGGATTAGTTAAAGCTGGGCAAGGGATTGTTCTGAACACTAGGCTTTAAAGGTGGTTTCACAATCTTTCCTTCAACAATCAATTGTCAGATAGCCCTTATTAATTGCGTGCAGTCATTAGTGTTGTGCCCCACTGTCACATGATAGGTATAGAAATTACCCTTGTCTGTCTTGGTCGACTTTTCAAACAGCTTTAGAGAATTCAACAGACCGTCATTCTTACATTTTACGAAAATCTTGGCCCAGGAAAGAGTCAAAGGAGATAGGCCTTGATTTCACAGATTTGCATCTTGGCCACCTCGTTGCTGAGACACAACGGCAACTTCAGCTAGCTTATCTTTCGAGAATTGCCCGCTTTTACCTATAGAGCCGAAACCAGATCTGCTGCTTGTTCCAGTTGTAGTCACTAATCGATACCCAAAACTATAGCCAGAGCTCCTGCCACCTCTTTGGTTCACTGCCTTCTCTTCCTCGTCCCTCTCAATTTTCATAGCCATACTGTAGACCTCGCTGAGTTTATTGAAGGTATTGAATTTCGTGTTGTTCCTGTAGGTGTCCCTACTGCCATCAATTAGCTTTTAGATCAACTCATCCTCGTCAGGGCGGTTCTTCAACAGGATCATCTTATTCATCCACCTTTGATAATATTCATCAAAGGACTCATTAGGCTTCTGTTTGACCCTTTCCAAGTCATATAGCTTTACTTGGATCTTAGTGTTGAAGCTGTAATATTTGATTAAAGCCACTGACAAAGCTTCTTAGTCTGATTGCACATCCTCTGATAATGAACTGTACCAGGACAAAGCTCCCCCTTAAAGGGTGGTTGGGAAGAAATTAATCAGCTGCTGCTTTGTGGCCCCTGTTGTCAGCATGATTCTGGCGTAAAGGTTCACATGGGCTTCTAGTGAACCAATCCCCTTGTAGGAAGGAACTTTCAGCACTTGAAACCTGACGGGGAAAGTTTCAATGCCCTTGTTGATCATAGCATCTACATTCACTCCTCTCTTGGAGCCCAAGCTGATATTAGCCCCTTTCTTCAACTCGGTGACTACTTCGTCTAACTCTAAGTACTTTGCCTTTATTTTCTTTTCCTGCTGCCTCAATTTCTTGCAGCTTTTCTACACTAGCTAAGATATCGGCCCTATATTGAGAAGATTCAGCCACTTTTTCCTTTCTAGGCCCACTGGTTCCGATTTCCCCACTTTCTCTTACAACTACCCGTATTTCTTCTTTCAGAATGTCATGGAAGTCCTGAGATTTTAGGAAATCCTTTAGAGCATCAGCAAGACTTGATGGTTGGTTCGCCATTTCCACTTCTTCCCCGGAATCAGACTCACTTTCTGTTTCTACTGTCCTCTGTTCCTTAACAGCCTCAAAGTCTGAGATCTTGTCCTCTGTCGATCCAGCTTACTCGGTGAACTGTCTGTGCGGAGCTTTGGTCTTTTCTAGTTTCACGTGCATACTGTCCTACATCACATGTGGAGAGTCAGGGATGATAAATGAATGAAGTGATGACATAAAGAATGATGCTTGGATGATGCTTCATGAATGAAGATGAGAATGAGGATGCTTTTTAGGTTTTGATTTTCTTTATTTGGGATGCCCCAAGAGTGCCCAATGCCATGCAAAAATAATGCGAAAAGGTCTGGTGCGAGCCGTCACACGGACAGAGGTTCGACGCCTTTGGGGCACCTAATGAGTTGTCGTGAAATGGCCGCATGTGTGCTGACACACGGGTAGAGTTTCGATGCTTTGTAGGTCAATGAGATGACATGGAATGGTCGCATGGGGACCATCCCATGGACTAAGTTCTGATGCTTTTGAGGCATGTGATATGAGATGATGTTATAGAAAAGTCACGCGTAACTCGGAACACGGACAGGGATTCGGCCATTCATGGAACACCTTTCATGATTCAACAATATTATGAAATGCCCCTATATGTGTACTAATCTGGCACTCGGGGAGTACCTCAAATGATTTCATAATGTCATGAAATGATCCGATGTGGACCATGATGCGCAAGCAGGACTCTAACATTAAAGTCATATGACTCTAATCTACAACCTTTCGTCTGTAGTTTTGTAACTACAGTCGTGTAGCTATAGACAGAGCCAGGGCTGATTCCTAAAAAAAAACCAATACTCACCCTAAACCCTAAAATCACCCGGGGGATCTTTCTCATGGTTTCGGATCGAGGATAGCTTGGTTTTCAGAGCGTTTGAGATATCCAAGGTGACATTTTGGTCATTCTCAAGTCTGATTTGTATCCGTCTGCTCAACAGGTAATACAGGTTTCTCATCATAGAGGTCGGGAAAACCCAGTGCTTACACTCCCTTAATTCATATGGACTTGGCATGTTGAACTTAAAAAATAGTTCTTCATTACTATAGTTCCACATTAGAGGTTAGGAACCCAACTACTGCCACCATTCTTAATTGACACTCCTAGATTAGAGTGAAATGAGCACATGATAAAAAGAGAAGTAAGTACTCCAAGAGGCACCCTTTTAGCCTTTAGTTGTCCATGGAATCATCCAATGAAATGGCTCTGGTATATCAAAGTCGTAATTGTTGTAATGGATTGATTCAACCATTTGTTGTAAACAACATGCATCTAAATATAAACTTGAGCCACCCACCCATCTAGTCTTCCTCTATCACTAAGTTTTAACGGAACAATTTCTTTGACGTCAAGGCAATGAGAATTTTACCATAAAATTCTAGAGAGACCACCAAAGATGACACTTCGCCCATATGAATGAAAAGAAAGTTGAGGACCACCATAATTATGAACATGGCCTCCATGGCCCGAGTACAATACTCCAAATTTTCAAATTCAAATAGTGCCACTTCCGCACCAATTACCTCTGTAGAACACGGCTTCCCTAATTCTTCAATGTAATTCTTAATCTCACCATAGTGCCAACTTTAACACCCAAAAGATTCCTTATGCATGGAACTTACTTTGAGATTCACCCTTCATCTTCATGAAAAATTTGCAAATTGAACGGCTACCTCCATAAAAAAAATCTAGCCATATCCTATTTGATCCTTCTCTGCTTATGTCATTGCTGGTTGATATTCCCAAATTCCATTGGTTGCTTGCTTTTGAATGTTGAAAAATCGAACAAATTTTGTCCCTAAGTTTATCTTAAAAAGTAAATGAAGTTTTAAAGGAAATTTCCCCATTCTCTTAATGGGTCTAACACTATGACTTGTATCCACATATAATGAATCCATGTGTCCTTATAAACTAGAAACACATATAATGGAATACGCATCTGCTCATAAATCAAAGATACATAACTATTAAGCAACCACTCATGGAAAACACCTATAAAGGACCATACTTAACGAAATTGCCTTCGAGTAATCCTCAATTAGAAGGAATCAAAGAAATCCATCACTTTGTAATTTAGCAAAATCTCCTACTGTTGTGGAGTCAACTTTACGATGTTTGCCATTCCCATCACTTGTGGTCTGATCCAAATGAACAAACTGACCTCCATCACTTTGTGTTGTTGCCTTAACAATAGACAATTAGGTGTATGAAATTAAAACTAAAGACCCAGTAATATTTTCTTAGAGATATAAATGTCCAAATAGTTTCTTAGATTAGTGGTGTTGACCCGAGTCATTATAATTCAAATTTAAGGTGGGTGGACCTGTAACATAGGCTACTCACCATTGAATCGCTTGAAGCGAAGCCTCCCAAATAAAGATCCACATTTATGTCTCCATTGAATGTGAGTTTATCCAAACTTGGCCCATTCTCATTCCTCATTCTTCTTTTAGGTCCAAGGTCTTGGCCCGTATCAATATATGATGGTTTGACCATACCTTTTACAATTGGAGGCATGTGACTGGAGGTCCCTTACATGTTTAGAGAACCATCACTTTTGATTTATGATGTCGTTTAGCTTCTTTTAATGTAAAGAATAATAAGAAATATTTCTATTAAACTAGATCTTAATAGCAATAGAAAAAGATGTCGTGGTTGGTTGGTACTTGATCGTCTTCTTTGCAAAGCTCCTTCTAGGATGGAAACAACAACTGTTATTATTTCTTTTGAACAGGGATTTTATGGCATTTGAAATTTATAAGGATCGCCTACAACTTGATCTTGTTCATTGTAAATGTTTGTTTTGGAATGAATTAAGGCTTCAACCTAACCTCCCTCCGGCTGAAATTTTTCAAAGTTGTTCTGTACCTTCGAAATCTCCTCCATAAATTTGTCCTCTTTTCCAGAAACTATAGTCCCTAAACTAGACAGTGCAAAATACCCATTCTTTTAAGTTGGGTACACTTCTAAAGTGTTGTAAATCCATCTTGAACAATTATGTATCCTTCAAATCAAAATCAATTTCTCCAATATCGTATTTAGGCTACCATCCAAAAAACCTTCAATTGGCATATCAGATTCTCCTTTGATAACCTCCTCCAAAAGTTCTGCCTTGATTTGAGTAATCATTAGAGAAGTAGATTCAGATGTAACCAAGGTTTGTTTCCTCTTTTTTCAAAAACTTCTACCATGACCAATTGATGTTGTTCTACCACTACAACTTCTCCCACTTCCATAAGCTGGTTTTCCAAGTGTTTGTGAATTTTAGTACCAAACCGCTCACCTTAGCTTCCATTTGTTCCAAAGATTGTTGTATATTTATCACCATTTGTAGGTTATCCTTAAGAATTTGTAGTAAACTTCCCATCTCTGGCAAGAAATTTCCCTTAAACGGCGCCAATTGATGGAAAAAAATAGAAATTGAGAAATTGATAAGCATTGTCACACAAAGGCTATTAGATTGAATTCAAAGAACTAATACACTTGAATGAAAACAAATAACAAGGATTGAAATGGATTGAGCATAACCCAATCCCTGTTGGAAGAACCCTTTCTGCTCTACTCAAATAACAGAGCCAAGCAACCACAAAGTGCTTTATGAGTATAATTCTCCAATTCCCCCTCCCTTCTCTCTTTATAGCCATATATATACTAGGGTAAACTTTAAAAAGGTACCGGGTGGTTTTACTGATTTTCAATTCAAGGAAAATATATATATATATTTTTATCAAAACGAGGACTGTGGTTTCAAAAGTTAGCAAAAAATAATAACTAACATTAAATCATGACACGATAGAGAATCATTTTATCTAATTTGAACTGAAATTTTTCAAGTTCGTTAATAAAATACAATAGATCTTTCTGAGAAATATTAAAAATTTTCAAGAATAGCAAATATTTTTCTTAATTAAATAATTATAATAAATTAAAAAAATCATAAAAAATAGAAAATCTTCATAAAATATTCAAATCTTGATGTAAAATTCTTAGTTAATATGGATAAACTATTGGAATGCTAATTGGATAGAATACCCTTTGTCACATTATCATTTTTAATGGAAATTTATTAATTATCATTTTTTGCTAACTTTTCAACCCATAATCCTCATTTTGAAAAAAGAAAATTACATCATCCTAAAATTGAAAATCAATGAAACCATAAAGTAGTTTTTTGAACTTTATCCTATATACTACTAACTAAGCCCTCTCTCTCCTATAATTAACTCTCATACCACGTGTCCCTTAAATCCTACAATACCATTTATGCCTATTAGCATATTCTCTATCATAATCAAAAAAGCTTTGCTTGTGGCTTTGAATGCAAAGTTGTCACTTATTCTATTAGGTTTTACTTGAACACAATAGCTTAGTCTGTTTGTTGTGAACTTCATCTTTTCTATTGATGAGCAGCATATATACTCAGTCAAATCAATTTTCACCAAATCCAAACTTTTTAATTAATTATCAATGAAATTTTCATATGGACAAATGTTGTCTTCTTTAATAGAGACGATTATCGTCCATTCATTTGACAAAATAATCGTCTTTATACATAATAAAAAATGTATTCCCCTATACTTTCGCAAATAATTTTTCATACCCATTTCCTGTCTTTGATTATTCTATATCCATTTCTATTATAGGGACGACATTATGCTTGTAGTTCCCTATCAAATTCGGTACGAAGGAACCAAGGACGGAAAAAAATTGTCCTTAAAAGTACTAGGGACATTTTTTAAAATTTTAAGGGATGATTTTTGTCATCCTTGAAAATGATTTTTCTTGTAGTGTTCTCGCAATTTGAGTTTAAAGCGGATTTTCCACGACTACCCAGGAAATGGATCTTAACACCAATAATGCTACAATAACTCATAAAACATAAATCTAGCTCTTATGGGCTGAATTACACTTAGACTATACATTTTACATGGTGGCTTGATCAAGTTATGTTACATGGTGGCTTGATCAAGTTATGCCCCATGAATGTTCTAATTCAACTAGTGTAAGCGCCGGAATTTCACTTTCCAAAAAAAAAAAAAAAGTATAGTCGTACGACTATTGCTACAGTCGTACGACTGTAGTCAAACCCATAAAAGCAGAAAAGAAAGACAGAAAGGAGAGGAAGGACGGGGAAAAAAAAAAAAAAAAAAAGAAAAACGGACAGACAGAGAGAAAGGGAGAAAAAGAGAAAGAAGAGAAAACCAAAGAAAAAGAAAGAACTCCTCACCAAAATCCTCAGCATTTGGAAATCTTTGGACTCAAATCTCAAACCCTAACTCAAGGAGAAAAGTCCAGATTTTAGTGGATTGGAGCGACGCCAGGGTCAATCCTACGGTGGACGCACGCCACGGAGGTAAATACCCCTTTTCCCCTCTCTTTTACAAGCTTTCTGGGTGTTTGGTGTGCTTTTTCTGCATTTCTGTCCTTTTTTCTGCGTTTCTGTTCTGGAAATCAAGAACAGTCGTACGACTGTTCTTGAGTTGATGAACAGTCGTACGACTGTAGTTACAATCGTACGACTGTAGGTGGTTTTATTTTCAGCTTATTTTAAATGAAATTTTGATGAAATCTTGAATTTTCAGCATCTACAGTCGTACGACTGTAGTTGAGTTTCCACGACTGTAATCTACAGTCATACCCCTGTAGTTTTCAGAATCAGAATTTTACCTTTAAAACCCAAAAATTTCATAAAAAATCCCCAAAAATTCCCAAAAATTCCCAAAAAATCCCAAAAAATTAGAAAACCCCAAAAATCATCAAAATGAATTTTGTTGTGTGCATCACGACCATAGATTCAATTTTTAGTAAAATTACATTTAGAACAATTCAACGACGGAGACCCATTTCTCCTGAAAACCGACCCACTTAAATATATAAAAATGCATGTAAACCGGAAAAATTATTTTCAAAATGATTTTTTCCACTAAAAACAAAAAAAAAAATACAGGGACGTTTCAAAATGTTTTCCAGGTTCAACCGGGCCGGCTAGCCGAGCCAACCCGGTTACCCCCTAAATGCATGCCCCCGATTCTTGATTTCCCAATTCTGTCTATTTGAGTCCAACTTGTGGCGTGCTGTATATATTGTGCTAACCCTCTGTTTTGCAGGTTTTAATTTATTTTTATTTTGGATGTAATTGAATAGATTAAATCGTGTATCCTAGGCGGTTGTATTTTTCTAGATTCTCGTGTATATAGGCGATTGTATAAGTGAAGCGAAAGTTTTTATTTTTCCATTCGATTTGGTTGTAAGCCAATTAATATTTATTCCTTTTCCTTATTTTTGTATTAAATATTTTGTATGCGCGCTGTATGCCTATTATATTCAATAAAATGGACTTTAGATTTTGAAATATCATTTGAGAACATTGGCAATATTTATTTTAATTAGACACGAAATAAGGGACTTGTCCGAACCCGAATCTCTGGATAGTGTAGCGGCCGTTTGTCCGGTTCAGCTACATAAGAATTTCCCGGTTGAGCTGAGCCGGGTGGCGACTCCTACAACATCCATCGAGACTTAGGTCTCGGTTCTTTTATGTATTAATTCCATTTATTTTCCAAAACGCGGATTTCCATTATAAAAACCCCATGCGAGGGAGGGGCCCGCCCGAGATCGAGGCGCCCCATTCCGAAAGGGAGTCCCGCGTCCCGTCGAAATCGCGTCGTCCGCTCACAACTAGTTAATGGGTTTATTTATGATGAAAATGTTACTTTTGATTCAACAATTTATCCTTTTAGTAAATAAATTTTTTGTGTTAGCTATTTTGTTTGATATTTTCATTTTTCAGTTATTTTATTAATTAGGTACTATTTTAGGTCGAATAAAGGATCTTAGGACAAAAGTTTGAAGGATAATTTGGCTTTCAATTTAGCATTTTTGGTCAAATCAATATAAAAAAATAGTGTCAACATTAGAAGTTGACACATCAAAAAACCACAAAAATAATATATTGATATGTGACTTTTTAGACTAATTTAGGTATATATCTTAAGTTAATGAACTTAATTTGATCGTAAATTTATTAAAAGTAAAATATTTGTTTAACTAACTAAGGGAAGAATGACACTTTAACCATTTTAGGTTTGTTAATATAAAAATTATGTAAATAATCCACCAGTTAGACTAAGTTAATAACGAAAATGAAAGGCTCGCTTACCTAAAACAGAAGTAATAATTTGAAATTAGTCACCTTACTTCACTTCAGGTTTTTATATACGTTTTTAGTTTTTTCTATCCCAAATGACTATTGGTAGGTGTTTGATAAAAATTTCCAAATACCAAGCATTAGCCTAAAAGCTATTATTTCTCAAAAGCTCTAAATTGGAGCTTTTCGGGACTAAAGACTTTTTTACTTCCTGTGCTATCAACGGTTTGTCTTGTCCATTGTCATATTGATATTTTCTTTTATTCCCTGTGCTGTTGATAAAAAGCTCCAAAATAATCCTAATAAGCATATTCTGTTTATAATTTTGTTAATAGAATATGATGGAATATGCTTATTAGGGGACATTTTAGAGTATTTTTGTATACCACATGGGGCAAATAGGTAACAACAATATCATACCGGTAAAAAGAAAAAAGTGTGATAGCACAAAAGGCTAAAATGCCTTTAATCCGAGCCTTTCGTGCAATTTTTGTGTAAATCTATTAAGAAGGACGAAAACATCATTTTCACCTAATGCAAAATATAAATTTGTTTCCATTTTGCTTTTTTTTTTTTTTTTAAACTAATGCAAAATATAAATTTGTTTCCATTTCTTTTAAACTATAATTTGTGTGTATCCAATCTAAGGTGTTTTGCTAATCTATTTGACTTTTCTTTTTCTTTCTTTTAAGCAATTTTTTTTATATAGACATTTGTTGAAAAAATAAAGCATTATTTTGTAATCAGTTAGATTATTTTTATAAATATTTTTAATATTTTTTATTTTGTATATTAAAAATATATTTTTATTAGTCATTTGATATTGTAAAAACAATAATTCATAATATTTTACTAAATACTAAATTTGATAAGCAAACAACCAATAACTACAAGAAAGCCAACCACAATAACAATAGTAACAAACAACAGCCACAACCATGATTGTTAGATTGGATCAGTTATCGAACTATTTTAAGGTAGATAGTTAAGGGTTAGAAGTTCAATCGGAATCGAATTAGATTTTAAAAATATGTTAAATAATAAGATGTTTATGTCATTTAATTTGTAGCATGTAAAAATTTAACATTTCAATTACAATTCTATAAAAATAAGGATTTTATAAACAATATATTAATTAAAAACTAAATATATTTGTTACAGTAATTTATAGTTAACTTTTATGTCAATTTGATTAAAAATAATTTAAAAAATTCAAATTTTATTTTATTAATAATAAGACAGCAAAATGCAAAATGCGTAAGCAATGACGTCAGGAAATGAGCACCTTTTCAGAAACAAAGTTTTGGATAAACTCACGTGTAAAACATTTGGCAGAGAATTCAAAGCATCTTGGATCAACTTAAATAGCTGGCAGATAATTCAAAGCATCTTGGATCAACTATAAGAGCTGGCATTTTATAAATATTTTTAATATTTTTTATTTTGTATATTAAAAATATATTTTTATTAGTCATTTGATATTGTAAAAACAATAATTCATAATATTTTACTAAATACTAAATTTGATAAGCAAACAACCAATAACTACAAGAAAGCCAACCACAATAACAATAGTAACAAACAACAGCCACAACCATGATTGTTAGATTGGACCAGTTATCGAACTATTTTAAGGTAGATAGTTAAGGGTTAGAAGTTCAATCGGAATCGAATTAGATTTTAAAAATATGTTAAATAATAAGATGTTTATGTCATTTAATTTGTAGCATGTAAAAATTTAACATTTCAATTACAATTCTATAAAAATAAGGATTTTATAAACAATATATTAATTAAAAACTAAATATATTTGTTACAGTAATTTATAGTTAACTTTTATGTCAATTTGATTAAAAATAATTTAAAAAATTCAAATTTTATTTTATTAATAATAAGAAAAATCCGGAAATCATGACCTTAAATTTTTAAAGGTAAATAATTAATTAGTCCCCATGTTTTTACTTGCTATACTAGTCAATACACATGATAATTATATAGTTCTTACGTTTTATCATTATCAATTGTTTAGTCTTTTTAAGTCAAATTAGACTAATAATACCAAAATTACCCTTTATTTTATTTTTATAATAATAAAATATATTATCTTTTCTATTTTATATTTATTTCCTCACATAATACTAATATTAATAATATTACTAATATTGATCAATTAATTTATTAAATTTTATATAATTACATAACTAAACTTTTGGCAAACAGTTTACTTTATCAAAATAACTAAATAAAAAAATATTTTGAAAAATATAAAATTATGAGTTAACTATATAAATTATAAATTTGAAAATAAAAAATTAGGAGTAAAACTATATAAAAAATTATGAGAAATTCGAACTTTTCATTCTGTTGCATCAAGAGGCATAAAAACTCTAAATGTAAGAATTTATTTTGATAATATCAAACAAATGGACAAGAGAAATAATTGCAAAGGAATAGTACATTCAAAGTCCGTATCATTTATACAATAAGACCCTTGGAGTATAAGCGACACTTGGAAGTTCATAGTCTCAGCACTACAACTCTTTTGACTACAAGAATTCCAACTAAGGACTTGATACAAAGAAATCTTTGCCAAGAACATTGAAGAGATTGCCACTAAAGATTTCATGACATACACAAGAAGTGACCAAATGTGAAGTTAATTGAAAATGATAGCTGAATAAAAGCAGTAATTGAAAATGATAGCTGAATAAAAGCAGTATAGACATAATGATCAAAACTAACTCCATGCAGAAATGAACTTTTAGCTGACTAAAAAGGAAAGTTTCAGAGACAAAATGTTTGTTACAGAACAAGCATCATAAATTGTCAACTAAAAGAGGCAAACAGAACTCGCTAATTTTCACTCTCCAAGTCGCGTTCATTTTAGCTGATTAAAAGTGGAAACCAGTCGCTACGAGACAAAAAATAACGATTAGTTTCTGAAAGGGATTAAAGGCTAGTTTTTGGATATTTATCTATAAAAAAAAGCTCAAATCAGTTTGAGAGGTTAAGAGACTTAATATTCATCATAAGCATTCTCACTCTAAGCCAAGTTCTTCTCTCTCTAAAAGATTTGAATGTTTTGAGCTTCAAACCAAGTCTCTTCCAAGTCTCTTTTAGAACACACAATCACTAAACCGAGTTTTATCTTTGTGTTGTATTTTGGAAGATCACAAGTGTGTTACCATACCAAATTCTCATCTTTACAAACACCTTGAGTTTGTCTATTGAGCTTTAAAATAGATATTGCAGAGTTTCTCAATTGAGCTTTAAAATTGAGGGTGAAAAGTTTCCTAATTAAGCTTGTAAAAATTAGGGGTGAATTTTCTCAATTTCCTTATGAAAAATTAATGTGAGTAAGTAAGGGATTTACTTATTTGGGTAGCTTTAAGTTGTAAACCTCCAAGGCTTGATTCTTGCCCGTTCAAAAGGATCATAGTGGAACTCTCAAGTGGTGAAGCTTGAGGAGTGAAGTAGGCCAGAGTCGTCGAACCTCTATAAATCTCTTGAGCATAATCTCTCTAAACTCTACTCTATTTACTTACAAGCATTCTATTTATTCTGCTTCATTCTTTATGCTTTTTAATTTTGTACTTAAGGTGATACTTATTGATAATTACATAATACTTGTGTGTTATAATTCCATATTCTTTTCAAGTATTTTGTGTTGGGCATTATTGACCACTAGTAGTTGGTTATTCAATTGACCCCCCTCTTGAATCTAGACTAGCCTTTAGGACCCACAATTGGTATCAGAGCCTCACTCGTGCCTAATAGATTTAATAGGCTAAGAGTGATCTACATGGATAGTAGTAGCAATATGGACATGACCAACAACATTAGCGAAGGACAATCTGTCAATAGACCTCTTTTGTTTTGTGGTGAAAACTATACCTATTGGAAAGTGAGGATGAGAAACTTCATTCAATCAAATGATATATTTGTTTGGAAGATTATTAGAGATGGTCCGAAAATACCTAGTAAAATTGTTGGTAATGTGTCGTGTGCTGAGGAAGAAAAAGAGTACAATAATTGATATGATACCAAGATCATTAACTTTCCCGATCTGTCTTGAAGGATTTTAACCAAATTGAACACTTAAACAGATATGAACTTTATGTGTTGTTCAATTAAAACAATTCAATTGCAACAAACAAGTATTTAGAGAATTAAATACTTAATGGAAACAAACATGTACTTACAATAAAGAATGTAGAAGGATGAACTATAATCACTAAGAACAACAATATATAGTTCAAAATTTCACAAACATAAACAAAGATTGGTGATAACAAACCAATCCCAAGGTGTTTATGTTGGGATTCGTCACGGGAAACCGACCGATAAAAGCGGAAATACGCGTCGATTTCCTCGAATCCGGCCCAGGAGCTTAAGATGTGGAAATCAAAAACTTAAAGCATAAAAGGAGGGTTTCAAAAACTTACCACAAAGTCTCTCTAAGAGACGGATGCGGACTGCAGAAATCAAGTGTAGATTTCCTCCACCGATGCGTACACGAACGGCTCTCGGACCGAAACCCGTGCTAGCGACTCGGATGACAAGAAGAGAGCGAGAGAGGGCTGCCCATAACAAGAAATATGGCTGTCCCTATTTCTTTCCAAAAGAAATATCTATCTATCCAAAGATAGAACCAATTTTCTCAAGTGTGCACCCAATTTCTTTCCATAAGAAATAATGCATCAAAGTTGGCCAAAATTCTTTTCAAGAATAGATAA
Source organism: Euphorbia tirucalli (assembly GCA_039660915.1). NCBI lineage: Eukaryota > Viridiplantae > Streptophyta > Magnoliopsida > Malpighiales > Euphorbiaceae > Euphorbia > Euphorbia tirucalli. The sequence continues at coordinate 48,591,844 of CM077637.1, read as the reverse complement.
ATATCCCACGGCCAAATCAAGGTAAGTCTTGGCAGATTTTTTATTCCCTTTCACTTAAAGAAAAGAAGATCAACACAAGTAAAGCAAAGTCCAACTTTGCTTCATCAAAGTCAAACCTATGACTCATCCATATGACTCACCATTCTAATGATGAAAAGAATGACTCATCCTCTCTTGCCAACAATAATATTCGGCCAAAAAGAAGAAGACCATGAAGATGTCATATTTGTTTCTTACCATAAGAAGAAACAAAAAATCTAACAAGCAAAGTCCAACTTTGCTTACCAAAAAGTCATGTATGACTCACCATCTTCATCATTACTTTTTGTCCAACAAAATGACTCATTCTAATCATCCCTTTCAATGCAAACTTTCGGCCAAATAAAATCCCACTCCATGTGGGACTTGTCATTTTAAGTTTTAGGCCCAATTTAATTCCTTTGATTTATTTAAATTCAAATGCAACTTTAATTTAACAAGTATGTTTATATATGATACCATGTAACATATTACATACATTGAAATTAAAATTCATTTGACCTATTAATTTAATCAATGGATTAAATTAGACACACACATAAAATGACAAACATGTAAACCTATACATGTCATAATATTTCCACCTAGGAAATAATCCCATAAATTAATTCATTGAATTAATTATGAGAAGGCCAAAATAAATATTAATTATATAACTTTGATCAATCCAATTGATTCATATAATATAATTAATATATCTCTCTCTCTTCAAACGTGTATACTCCAAGTACACACTTAATCCGACTAGTTAAAGTCCAGACGTTCAATGTGTACGATCCAATAGGCCCGTCTTTATGTTGGCAGTGGGCCAAGGCCCACAGACTACAGGCGGGCTCTAGCAAGCCACTGTAGCCCCCAATTAAGACGGAGTAAGCAGTCCAACTGAAAACGTAACCCAGTAGTTTGAACTTGTAAATCCCATGTCACTGATATCGGTGTCCAACACTGAGGCATGGAAGTATCACCCTCCTTGTGTCTGGACCTTGACTTGATACCGAATGAACTGATGCTCACAAACAAGATCCAATCTTGTTTGGGTGCGGCCGCACACTTATCAGTAACATTCTTCAAGAGGCCGATGATATCGTCTCAGTGAATCACTGAGTGACATTCCCTTCTGCATATCCATAGTGCTGCCATGCTCACTGACACACCCGAACGTACCCGTACTTGGCACCCTTTTACAGGCCCGTTGGGCGTACACCAAAGTGTGCCACCTCACATGCAGCACCATCATATGGTCCGGTCTAAGGACTTATACAAGCACTACACGAGAATCATTTGTGATACTATACCATGCAGATTCCCGTTAAGTGGATCAATCCAGTACCATGCCCATTTTGCATGTACCCATTAACCTAGTTGACATTCCATGTTCTATGACCGGTAAGACACCGCCATACAACCAGGCTAACGATAGTCTTTGGTTCCATTCATTCCCATGATTGGAATAGACTACGGATGACTTTATGGTCATATCGTTTTCACTATCCACAGTCTTACTGCCAAGTGCCTCACACTTGACAACATGGATATGGATATGTCCATTGGATACTCTATTTAACATATAGCACAAGACATATAATAAATAGATTAATGCCTTTATTTCCTTGACACAAATTGTATAATACATAAAGAGTACATTAATATACAAATGTATTATACAAACACAAGGACCAATGCCTCGGGACTAGGGCATTTCCAACAATCTCCCACTTGCACTAGTACCTACTAGGCATGGGTCTAATCCCTATAGATCTAGTATAACCTTCGTGCAGAGGCATAGCCAAGCATGTTGGTCAAAAGATCTGCGACATTGTCTTTGGTATCCACTCTTTGTAAGGAGATGCCACCCCCTCAGCGATTTCTCGTAATAGGTGAAACTCCCTGAGTTCGTGCTTCGTGTATATGTGTGACCGGGGCACATAGCTTGTGCAACAGCCCCGCATTTGTTGGGAAATTAATCGCACAAAACAAAATATGCGCAGCGGAAAAACGGATTAATCCCCACCAAAGACCCATGTACATTGCATTGAATTGAAAAGAGGGTTAAAGAATTACCTTAATTCTTTGTAGGTTTTGAATCAAAAGGAACCAAGATAGCTTCCCTCTACGGTTGATCCACACGGAGCAATTCATTCACCGCGTGCTAGCGCCGGGATTGAAGAACGATTCTTCGAACGAGACAGAGAAAGCGAAAAATCAGATTTTTCCTTGGAGTTTTGTTGAGAATTTCGGCTGCCACTATTCACCTTATTGTGTCTGCCGAAAATCTGCTGTATTATTAGTGTAGAGAGTGATTAGGTTTAGGTTTATTGTTTCCTTAAATAATTAACCTAAATAGTTAATTATAATTATAACCTAATACACCTATTAGTTATAATTATATATTAACCCACACAATTTAATATTAATTCTCAATTAACATTAAATCAAATCAATTCTCCATAATACATATATGTATATATAATATTATAATTAATTATATCTCCATATAATTTCATTATAATATGTAGCATACTTTATGCAATATTAATCACATTAATATTTATATATACATACATAAATATATATCACTATATATATTTATTCTCTTTCTCATTCATAAATTATTATCCAATAATAATTTATACCCGATAAGATGAACTTCATTTTGCTCTTGTGTGTGACCCCATAGGATCATATTAATTGGCAATAAGGAAATTACCATAATGTCCTTATAGGTCACAAGCGGACTCTAGCAAGCCATTACGACTACCCAATTAATATGATTGGAATGATCCAATACCTATTTATAGAATGTCATATTCCCTTTTGTCTCTTTGATATCAAGATTAATTATAAGACATGGTACACTTGTCAATCTTATATAATTAATCATATGCTTTCTCGATCTCAAAGTAAACTGTTCAGACAAATCAATTGATACTCTTATCAATTATTTGAGCACGGCCATGCATTTAACAGTCTTACTTATCGAGGGGCCCAGTGATATCGCTCTCTTGTTAGAGAGGGACAAAATCCCATATCTGTCACTCACATCCCTAAGCATGAGTCATATTGTACCCAACCACAGCCTTTATAACTACTCTGTTACAAGCAGCGTTTGACTGCGTCAAAGCACAACATGAATTCATCCCGGAATCCATGGTGACCTCAGGTCAAAGGAATCAGCTGATGACACTACTATAATCAAGATCAGTTGTGACACGTGACCATGAACTTGATCTTATAGTGGGTCTCCAGCAACATGTTCTCTAACACATTGCCCGTGAGTATAATCTGTATCTGTATACACTATATTCATCTTATGAATATCCATTATCACTCACACTAGTCTTAGTTTGTTATTATTCCCATAATAACAATCGACTAGGGAAATTTAGAATTACACAATTAATTCATGGATACATTATCATAAATACTAACATACAAATATATATGATAAAATAAGTCTTTATTAATGACTTAAGAAGATTGTTTACATAATCCAACATTGGCTTAGGGCACAATCTCTAACAATCTCCCACTTGCCCTAAGTCCAATCTTCAAATGTATCTAATACCCATGGACCTAGCATGACCATCATGTACAGCTTGTGAAAGAGCTTTTGTTAGTGGATCGGCAACATTGTCTTCAGACGCAACTTTGCATATCTTCACATCTCCTCTTGAGATGACTTCTCTTATGTAGTGAAAACGCCGAAGTATATGTTTGGATTTCTGTGACACACTAGGTTCCTTAGCAAGTGATATTGCCCCATTGTTGTCACACAAGAGGCTCACAGGATTCACTATGCTAGGAACGACACCAAGTTCTTCAATGAACTTCTTGATCCAAACAGCCTCTTGGGCTGCATCTGATGCAGCAATATACTCGGCTTCTGTTGTAGATGCAGCTATCGTGCTTTGCTTAGAACTCTTCCAACTTATCGCACCTCCATTCAGAATGAACACATACCCAGACTGTGACTGCATCTGATCTTGATCAGTTTGGAAACTTGCATCCGTGTAACCATTTACAACAAGATCTTCGTCCGAGCCTCCATATATCAAGAATGTATCTTTAGTTCTTCTCAAGTACTTAAGAATACTCTTGACAGCAGTCCAGTGACTATCACCTGGATCAGACTGATATCTACTTGTCATGCTCAAAGCAAAAGAGACATCTGGCCGAGTACATACCATGGCATACATGATAGATCCTATAGCTGACGCATAAGGAATCTTATCCATGCGTTGACGTTCTTCAACTGTCACAGGACATTGCTTACGACTAAGCTTTATCCCTTGCCCAATAGGAACATTTCCTTTCTTTGATTGATCCATACTGAACCTTTTCAGTATTTTGTCAATGTATGTACTCTGGCTCAAACCTATCAATCTCTTAGATCTATCTCTATAGATCTTTATTCCAAGAATGTAGGTTGCCTCACCCAAGTCTTTCATAGAAAAACACTTTCCTAGCCAAGATTTTACTTCTTGCAAGGTAGGAATGTGATTTCCTATTAACAATATGTCATCGACATATAGAACTAGGAAAACTATATTACTCCCACTGAACTTCTTGTACACACAAGGCTCATCTTCGTTTTTGATGAAGCCAAACTTTTTGACTGATTCATCAAAACAATGATTCCAACTTCTTGATGCTTGCTTCAAACCATAAATGGCCTTTTGAAGCTTGCATACTTTATCAGGATTCTTTGGATCGACAAAACCTTCAGGCTGTGTCATGTACACATCCTCAACAAGGTTTCCATTTAGGAAAGCTGTTTTGACATCCATTTGCCATATTTCATAGTCATAATATGCTGCTATGGCAACAAGAATTCTGATGGACTTGATCATAGCTACTGGCGAAAAGGTTTCGTCATAGTCTATACCATGAACTTGTCGGTAACCCTTTGCCACTAACCTTGCTTTATAAGTCTGAATATTCCCATCCATGTCCATTTTCAACTTGAAAACCCATTTGTGCCCTATTGCTTTAGCACCCTTTGGGAGATCAACCAAAGTCCATACTTTGTTGTCGTCCATGGATTGAATCTCTGACTTCATAGCATCAAGCCATTTTTCAGATTCTGAATTAGAGACAGCTTCCATGTACGTTGGAAGGTTCATTCTCTTCTAACAGAATCAGATCATTTTCGTTCGTGACGAGAAATCCATATCTCTCGGGCTCATGATGAACTCTACTTGATCTACGTTGGACTTGTGTTGCTGGTTCTGACTCAACAACTTCTTGTGAATCAGGTTGTTGTTCCATTTGAAAACCATTTTCATTTTGGTTATCCAGATTTTCTTGCAGGTGTACTTTACTCCCACTGATTCCTTTGGAAATAAACTCTTTTTCCAGGAATATACCATTCCTAGCAACAAACACTTTGTTTTCACTAGGACTGTAAAAGAAATAACCTTTAGTTTCTTTTGGATAACCTACAAAGTTGCACTTCACAGATTTTGGTGTTAACTTATCTGAAATCAAGTATTTCACATAAGCTTCGCATCCCCAAATCTTGAGAAAAGACAAATTTGGTCTCTTACCAACCCATATCTCATATGGTGTCTTTTCAACTGCCTTTGATGGAACTCAGTTCAGTGTGAATGCCGCTGTTTCAAGTGCATATCCCCAAAAGGATAGAGGAAGACTTGTTTGACTCATCATCGACCGAACCATATCCAATAAGGTACGGTTCCTCCTCTCAGACACACCATTCCACTGTGGTGTACCAGGAGGAGTTAGTTGTGAGACAATCCCACAATTTCTAAGATGATCGTCAAAGTCTTGGCTCAAATATTCACCACCTCGATCAGATCTAAGTGCTTTAATTGTCTTGCCAAGTTGGTTTTGTACTTCATTTTGGAAGACTTTGAACATTTCAAAGGATTCCGACTTATGCTTCATTAGATATAGATAACCATATCTACTGAAATCATCAGTGAACGTAATGAAGTATTGAAAACCACCTCTAGCAGTTGTGCTCATAGGCCCACATACATCTGTATGTATGAGTTCTAATAAGTCACTAGCCCTTTCACTGTGACCAGTAAAGGGACTCTTGGTCATCTTACCCATTAAACAAGACTCGCAAGTGTCATATGTTTCAAAAACATCTAGACCCAAAATTCCATCTTTATGGAGTTTTGAAATGCGTTTCTCATTAATGTGTCCTAGACGACAGTGCCAGAGATAAGTAGGATTCACAACATTTGTTCTTATCCTTTTGGTATTTATGTTATATACATGCTCATTATAACCTTCACTAAGGTTCAACAAATAAAGACCATCATGTAAATCCGCATTTGCATAAAACAAGTCTTTATTGAAAAGCAATAAGTGATTATTCTCAATAACACATTTAAATCCTTCCTTGTCCAAACATGAAATAGAAATGATGTTCCTAGACAAATTAGGAACAAAATAACAATTATTCAAAGAAAGAACAAGTCCACTTGGCAACTTGAGCTCGTAGCGACCGACTTCATAAGCAGCAACTCTAGCTCCATTCGCCACATGGAATTCTACCTCGCCCTTCTTGAGCTTTCTACTTCCTTTAAGCCCCTGCACATTCATACAAATGTGAGAACCACAACCGGTATCTAATACCCACGAAGTAGAAACAGAAGTAGAATGAAATATTTCAATAACATAAATACCTTGATTAGCGGTCTCACCGCCTCTCTTCTTCCTCAAGTCCTCCAAATAAAGCTTGCAATTTCTGCGCCAATGACCAGGCTGATTGCAGAAATGGCATGTGCCTTCCTTTGGAGGCTTTGCCTTGGTAACAGCTTTGGGCTTCTTTGCATCCTTCCCAAACTCTTTGGGTTTGTTTGCTTTACCCTTCTTCTTCTGGATCCTACCCTTTTGCACCATATGGATCCCTTTGGAGCTTGGCTTCTCTTTTATCGTTACTTCAGCGTTTTTCAGCATCCCATGCAGTTCGCTGACCGTTTTGTCCATATCATTCATGTGATAATTCATGACAAAATGGGAGTAACTCTCGGGAAGAGAATTAAGGATCAAATCCGTTGCCAACTCAGGTCTGAGTGGCGAACCAAGCCTCTCCAACTGATCAATGTACCCTTTCATCTTCAGAACATGGGCACTAACCGAACTCCCTTCGGTCATCTTGCACCCAACCAAAGATCTCAAGGTCTCATACCTTTCCCTTCTCGCTTGCTTTTGGAACATTTCCTTAAGCTCTTGAGACATCTCATATGCCTCAAATGTTTCCAGATCCTTCTGAAGTTCCGGAATCATTGATGCGAGCATCAGGCATTGTACATCAATCTGATCATTTTGATGCTTGTGAAAAGCATCCCTTTCAGCTCTTGAAGCTGTGGTGGGTGGAGGGTTAGCGGGCAAAGGCCCATCCAGAACATACAGCTTTCGCTCTTGCTTGAGAACAATTCTCAAGTTGCGATACCAATCTAGGTAATTGGTTCCGTTCAGTTTATCCTTCTCAAGGATAGATCGAATAGAACCGGGATTGCTTGTGTTGGCCATTTATCTACAACAGAAAATATATGCAAAGTTAATTACATAAGAGAATTAAACTCCCACTAAAATTATAAAACCCTTTAAAATATTTAAGTGGGTAAAAGACCCAAAATCCATACTTAACCATAGCACTGCTTTGGCATGTCCCTATGATTAAATATAATTTCGGTAGACATCACCATGTCAATTATATCATTATGTAACTCTTTTAATTTATGAGATGCATGATATCATATATCATATTTAATTTGCATGTTACTCATCTCATCTTTGCCTCGGGTTCAAAACACCATTTTGATTAACCCTTTGTTAAACCAATTACAACACAATGAGAATCACCATTTCTCATATTATCGCTTCGCTAAGGTCACAACATGCGTACCCGCTTTGGCGTGGCTACCATGATGCGAACATAGTACTTGACTAGTGTTATACGTAATTGGGTGGCAAAAAATATAAACTTCATAAGTTTATTTAGGGTTTATTAATTCCTGTGATTAAAATGTATCTCATACAATACATGGCATTAACATTAATCTTTCTAAGTTAATATTAATTCTAGCATGGCATCCAATGTCATACATTCATCTAGCATGCATATATCATACTTAGCATGGCATCACATGGCATCAAAATATAAAACATGCAATAGACTCGAAAGACCGTGTTATGGTATGGTTTAATCTACATTGATTTTCACAGGCCAATATGAAAATCAACAGGTCATTTCCTAGGTGGTTGTAACCATCGCATGGTCGCAGCACAGCCGCATCCCTTGGATCCGTCTTCACGTCTTTGTTCCTTGGCACCATCTCATGGATTTACATACTTTACAAAATTGTATCCTATACAATTTTCTAGTAAATAAAATTTACAAACAATAAATTGCATCCTATACAATTTATCTAGAAAAATAAGATTACATAAATACAAACGACTCGCAGGCCGTATTTATAAAACCTTACATTCACCAAAACCAAAAGAAAAACAAAAAACATCCAAGGGTCCAAAACCATACCACAACACCATGCATAAAATTATCACAATAATTTTATATCTACAAGATTTAGGGTTCATAAAGGGTAAAATACAATCCTATTGTATTTAGAATTAATTAATTTTGGGCAAAAAAAAAAAAAAAAAAAAAAAAAAATTCACAAATTTGTAGTGCAGCCCGACGGGCTGCGCAGCCCATGCTGCTTACGCAGCATGTGCAATTGCAATTGCAATTGCAATTGCAGTTGGGCGCAATTGCAATTGCAATTGCATTGCACCCATAATTATTCTGGGCATTATGCCCAGAATAACGAAAACAACAATTGTTTTATATTTTTTTTTTTTTTTAATTTCATTTAATTAATTGAAACAATTTCAATTAAAATCCCATGAATCAAATTCATGATACCAACCCCTGAAACATTTCAAATTATTAAAACAAATCATTCACAATGATTCACATTAAAATCAAATTTTAAACATGTTATTCACAATAACATTGAACCCTAAAACAAGAACATACAACCCTAACATGCAATTTTGATCTAATCAAAATAACAAATCCAATTCAACCAATGCACAAGTGGCTCTGATACCACTATTGGGAAATTAATAGCACAAAACAAAATATGCGCAGCGGAAAAACGGATTAATCCCCACCAAGGACCCATGTACATTGCATTGAATTGAAAAGAGGGTTAAAGAATTACCTTAATTCTTTGTAGGTTTTGAATCAAAAGGAACCAAGATAGCTTCCCTCTACGGTTGATCCACACGGAGCAATTCATTCACCGCGTGCTAGCGCCGGGATTGAAGAACGATTCTTCGAACGAGACAGAGAAAGCGAAAAATCAGATTTTTCCTTGGAGTTTTGTTGAGAATTTCGGCTGCCACTATTCACCTTATTGTGTCTGCCGAAAATCTGCTGTATTATTAGTGTAGAGAGTGATTAGGTTTAGGTTTATTGTTTCCTTAAATAATTAACCTAAATAGTTAATTATAATTATAACCTAATACACCTATTAGTTATAATTATTTATTAACCCACACAATTTAATATTAATTCTCAATTAACATTAAATCAAATCAATTCTCCATAATACATATATGTATATATAATATTATAATTAATTATATCTCCATATAATTTAATTATAATATGTAGCATACTTTATGCAATATTAATCACATTAATATTTATATATACATACATAAATATATATCACTATATATATTTATTCTCTTTCTCATTCATAAATTATTATCCAATAATAATTTATACCCGATAAGATGAACTTCATTTTGCTCTTGTGTGTGACCCCATAGGATCATATTAATTGGCAATAAGGAAATTACCATAATGTCCTTATAGGTCACAAGCGGACTCTAGCAAGCCATTACGACTACCCAATTAATATGATTGGAATGATCCAATACCTATTTATAGAATGTCATATTCCCTTTTGTCTCTTTGATATCAAGATTAATTATAAGACATGGTACACTTGTCAATCTTATATAATTAATCATATGCTTTCTCGATCTCAAAGTAAACTGTTCAGACAAATCAATTGATACTCTTATCAATTATTTGAGCACGGCCATGCATTTAAAAGTCTTACTTATCGAGGGGCCCAGTGATATCGCTCTCTTGTTAGAGAGGGACAAAATCCCATATCTGTCACTCACATCCCTAAGCATGAGTCATATTGTACCCAACCACAGCCTTTATAACTACTCTGTTACAAGCAGCGTTTGACTGCGTCAAAGCACAACATGAATTCATCCCGGAATCCATGGTGACCTCAGGTCAAAGGAATCAGCTGATGACACTACTATAATCAAGATCAGTTGTGACACGTGACCATGAACTTGATCTTATAGTGGGTCTCCAGCAACATGTTCTCTAACACATTGCCCGTGAGTATAATCTGTATCTGTATACACTATATTCATCTTATGAATATCCATTATCACTCACACTAGTCTTAGTTTGTTATTATTCCCATAATAACAATCGACTAGGGAAATTTAGAATTACACAATTAATTCATGGATACATTATCATAAATACTAACATACAAATATATATGATAAAATAAGTCTTTATTAATGACTTAAGAAGATTGTTTACATAATCCAACATTGGCTTAGGGCACAATCTCTAACAGCGTTGTCACAGAAGATATCAACTGGTTACTGGATAGTTGACACTACCCCCAGTTGCATGATAAACTTCATTATCCACACAGCTTCCCTAGTTGCTTCACACGTTGCAATGTACTCAGTTCCTGTGATAGAAACCGCGATGGTCAATTACTTGGAGCCTCTCCAACAATAGCACCACCATTTAGCATGAAGACATACCTATACTGTGACTTATATTCATCCTGGTCAATCTGGAAGCTTGCATCAGTGTACCTAGTAACTGACTGCTCTTCCTAACTTTCATGCACTAAGAAGCTATCCTTAGTCCAGTTAAGGTACTTCAGGATTGCTTTGACAGCCCACCTGTGATCCATTCAGGATCCGGCTCATCATACTTAGTGCAAAGCCGACATCAGGTCTTGTACATAGCATGGAGTACATGATTGATCCTATAGCCGAAGCATATAGAACCAATACATGTTCTCCCTATAGTATTTCGCTAAGTTTCAGCTCATGACCCATTGGCAAGAAACCTTTCTTAGCCTGGTCGATGCCGAATCTCTTTAGAACTATGTCTATGTACTTGGTCTGACTTAGGTCTAGAATCCGATTGGATCTAACCCTGTAGATCCTGATCCCTAGGATCGTCTCAGCTTCGCCTAAGTCCTTTATTGCGAAGCACTTACACAACCATTACAATTCCCTGGTAGTGTTGGTATGTCGCTTCCAATCAGAAGGATGCCATCCATATATAATACCAGGAAAGTTACTATGCTCCCACTAAACCTCTTATACACACCCTTAAAGGTATCGTCGGCCTATAGCTTATAGCACCACTTGCAACCTATTACCTTAGCACCTGGAGGTGAATCAACCAGGTTCCAAACCTGATTATCGTACATAGATTGCAAATCCACCACCATGGCAGACAGTGGGCTAACTATAGCCTACTAGTAGGTTTTGAGCTCCTCTTCATCCAAGACAAAAGGAGCATAATCATTAGAAACAAAACGCGATGTTTTCCATGTTCCTGATGATCCCTACCAGACCTTTTAGGTCCTTGTGTGACCTGGGCTGGTGCTTCCCCTTTTGGAAGCTTCACCCTGGTCTCCGAGTTATCCTTTGTAGGAGTTTCTGAGCTTTGAACTTCCCTGAGTTCAATATCGCTCCCACTGTCTTTCTTGGAAAGAAACCCCTTTTCAAGAAGGACCCCCTTTTGCGCCATGAACACCTTGTTCTCAGCGGGGTCGTAGAAGTAATACCCTTTGGTTTCCCTAGGGTAGCTCACAAACAGGCATTAGTCGGTTTTGGGTTCTAGTTTTGCTCATAGTCAATTTCTTGACTTGTGCATAACAACCCCAAATCCGTAAGAAAGACACATTAGGCACCCTGCCCGTCCATATTCCAAATGGGGTCTTTTCCAAAGCCTTAGTCGGAGTATAATTGAAATGAGAGCCATTGTCTCAAGAGCGTATCCTTTACAACTTATAGGGAGAGAGGCATGACTCATCGTTTGAGCGGACCATGTCCAACAGGGTCCTATTCCTCTGTTCGGACACCCCATTCCATTGTGGTGTTCCTGGAGGAGTGAGCTGTGGAACTATTCCATGCTCTCTTAAAATGAGTCAAACTATAGGCTTATATGCTCACCACCTCAGTCCAACCGAAAGGCTTGGATATTTCTGCCTAGTTCTGTACTTCGTTCCTTACTCCCTTGAACCTATCAAGGGTCTCAGACTTATATTTCATTACATAGGCATAGCCATTTCTGATGAAATCGTCTGTGAAGGATACGAAGTATAGATGTTCACCCCTAGTTGCTATGCTTGTCGGTCCATATACATCTCAATGCATTAGGTCCAATAAGCTAGCGACCCTTTTAGCCTCCTTGCTAAAAGGTTCTTAAGTCATTTTACCTTATAAACAAGACTCGCATATATCAAGTGACTCCATGTCAAATGATCCTAGGATTCAAGCTATGTGAAGCCTAGCCATGCGCTTCTTGTTTATGTGGCCTAAATGACAATGCCAAAGGTAAACCGGATTAAGTTCGTTAGGCTTAACTCTTTAAGTATGTATATTATAGACATGATTAGTTTCATTTAAATCCAGGATATAAAAGACATTATTTAACAGAGCTACTCCATAAAATAATTCTTTTCTAGATAAACCCTTTTTACTATTATCAATAGTAAATGTACATCCAGAAATATCCAAAACTGAAACAGAAATAATATTCCTGTACATTACAGGTACAAAATAACATAGTTTCAGTAACAAAAACTAATCTACTAGGCATCATAAGCTGGTCCCGCTGATCTCTATGGCAGCAACCCTTGCTCCATTTCTGACCCGCAAGTCCACTTGTCCCGATCCCAGTGATCTCCTGTTCTTAAGTCCCTACACATTACAACAAATGTGAGAACCACATCTAGTATCCAATACATAAGATGTTGAAACAGAGGTTAATGTCTATGACATTTATACCTGATGAAGACACGCCCTGCGTCTTCCTTTTCTCTCCCAAAAGCTTGGGACACGATCTTTTCCAATGTCCAGCCTGCTTGCAACCGAAGCAGACATCCTTGGAACGGGGCCTTGGGCTGGGCTTTAGCCTTTTTGGCCTTGGCTTTTGCCTTGCCCTTGCCTTTAGCAAAAGGAGGTTTCCCCTTGTTAACCTCAAGTACCGGTGGATTCTTCTTGATCGATAGTTCAGCGAGCTCAAGCATCCAATGCAGCTCACTAACAGTACGGTCCATCCCTTGCTTGTAAAAGTTTAGGATGAATTGATCATAAGAATCCGGTAAAGAATCCAGGATCATACTAACCGCCAGCCCCCGTGAGATAGGTGTTCCGAGACGGGCTAAATTATCCAGATAGCCCTTCATCTTGAGCACGAGTGCACTCACAGATGTTCCGGCTCCCATCTTACAGCTGCGGAATGCCTTGTGGATCAGGTACCTTTCCTGATAAGCTTGCTCATAAAACATCTCGTTAAGAGTTGTCATTATAGCAAAGGCCTGATGATCCAGGAACTGCTTTTGCAATTCAGGAACCATACTAGCCAACATCAGGCTTGTCACATCCCGGTTATCTTTTACATGTGCCAAGTATTCCTCCAGCTGGGCAGCCGGTGGATTACTCCCCGTTGGCACAACCGGTACAGGCTTTTCGAGCACATACTCTTTAGACTCTTGTCTTAGAACTTTCCTTAAGTTCATAGACCAGTCCCAAAAGTTAGGGCCGGAAAGCTTGTCCCATTCCAAGAAAGATCGCAGTGATAAAGTATCATTCGTAGCCATTGGTTTCTACACAGAAAAATTACGAGTGTAAATAAAGGACTTAACATGTTCTTCCCATATTATAATTAATAATGAATCGTGTTATTAATTAACTCGAGTTGTTGGGCTCATGGGCCGAGATCCATATTATATCAAGATATAGCCAGACGAGGGCCTGGAACAACTATATCCCAATTTTTAGGTAGGAACGCCGTCCAATCCCAACCTAGGGACTCTCGGTTTGATGGGTCTGTTGGCACTTACCATCTGTGCTTAGGGCCAGGAACATCCTACTACCCACGCTAAGTCAAAACCTCCATCCAAGTGTTAGAGTAACCAATACTCCAACCCAATACAAAATGACGATACTCCAGTGCATCCAACGAGGGTTGGTCTACAGTTGGCCTATCCCCACTTCGAGTAGGTTATGAATGAGGGAAGCACTTTTAAGAGACTTAGTAATTACCTTTTGGTTATTAGATTCAATTAATAACGGCTTAGATGCATAGGCGGGTGAAATAGGGTTTGTACATACATTCTCACATGTAAATAAATAAAGCATAATTAAATAAAAATGAAATGCTATGGGCCTAAATTTACATCCTAATATAATTCTAGTAAACCTATACTAGAACGACATCAGGTGGGCCGCATCCTCATCCTTCTAGCACGCCAATCCGATCGGCTTCTTCTTTACATAATTCCATAATAAACACATAAAATAAAATTACATAAAAAGAAAACGGCGCGTAGGCCGTATTTACCAAAAGAATATTACAACCCAAATAAATAAGGCCCAAAACATCCATTCATGCATTTAATCATACATACACGTATCCAATACATACAATTTATAAACATGTTAAATGCATGAATTAATCCCATTTCAATAATGTCCGTTGCCATTATTTTGAAATCGCCAAATTTGGCCGATCATGGTTCTAAACCCGTGCGGGCTTTGGGCCTCCAACCCAGGCAAAAATTGCTCCCAATCCAATTGGGAAACCATGAATTCCAAAATTAGCCGTCCGGGTAATCGTGCCAAGAAAACCCGAACCAATTTCAATTAACCGTATTTATTTCCAAAATAAATATCGCATGAACGAAAAATAAATTCATTCATAAAACATGCGCATAAAATTTCCAAAATTAAACACGCACAAGTTTAAAAACAATTAAAATTTTAAAACCCCACGCGCATAAAAATTACCAAAATTTAAACACGCATATTTTTAAAATTTTAAATCCGGCCCGGCCCTAAAAATCCCGCCAAATCCAAAAACGGGCCCGGCCCGCCGCGCGGGGCTGCCGCGGCGCTGCTGGCGCGCAGCAGCCCTGCTGCCCAGCAGCAGCAGCTGCTGCCCAGCAGCAGCTGCTGCTGCTGCCCCCGTTTCGACCCGAAACGGTCCGTGATTTTTTTTTGCATAAAAACAACATGAAATTAAATCACCAAGAAATAAAATCATGCAATGGAAAAATAAATCTAGCATAAACCTATATACAAAAATAAATTTCCATAATCAAAACACAAATAGAAAAAATAAACAAAGCATAAACCAATATGCAAAAATTTTCCATTTGCAAAATTCAAGGGGCAAAATCACAAACCCGAAACCAAAAGAATCCCGTCCACAAAAATCGCCAATTTTAAAACACGGGATCCGCCAAGTTAAAGATTTCCACGGATCAAAAGCCCGCTCTGATACCACTGTTGGGATTCGTCACGGGAAACCGACCGATAAAAGCGGAAATACGCATCGATTTCCTCGAATCCGGCCCAGGAGCTTAAGATGTGGAAATCAAAAACTTAAAGCATAAAAGGAGGGTTTCAAAAACTTACCACAAAGTCTCTCTAAGAGACGGATGCGGACTGCAGAAATCAAGTGTAGATTTCCTCCACCGATGCGTACACGAACGGCTCTCGGACCGAAACCCGTGCTAGCGACTCGGATGACAAGAAGAGAGCGAGAGAGGGCTGCCCACAACAAGAAATATGGCTGTCCCTATTTCTTTCCAAAAGAAATATCTATCTATCCAAAGATAAAACCAATTTTCTCAAGTGTGCACCCAATTTCTTTCCATAAGAAATAATGCATCAAAGTTGGCCAAAATTCTTTTCAAGAATAGATAAATATCCCACGGCCAAATCAAGGTAAGTCTTGGCAGATTTTTTATTCCCTTTCACTTAAAGAAAAGAAGATCAACACAAGTAAAGCAAAGTCCAACTTTGCTCCATCAAAGTCAAACCTATGACTCATCCATATGACTCACCATTCTAATGATGAAAAGAATGACTCATCCTCTCTTGCCAACAATAACATTCGGCCAAAAAGAAGAAGACCATGAAGATGTCATATTTGTTTCTTACCATAAGAAGAAACAAAAAATCTAACAAGCAAATGTTGGAGATTGTGCCCTAAGGCCAATATTGGATTATGTAATTTGACTTCTAAGATTAATCTAGTGTAGATTAATATTATCATTTATGTTTGTATGTTAGCATTTATGATAAGTATCCATGAATAAATCGTGTTATTCTAAATATCCCTAGTCGATTGTTATTATGGGAATAATAACAAACTAAGACTAGTGTGAGTGATAATGGATATTCATAAGATGAATATAGTGTATACAGATACAGATTATACTCACGGGTAATATGTTAGAGAACATGTTACTGGAGACCCACTATGAGATCAAGTTCATGGTCATGTGTCACAACTGATCTTGATTATAGTAGTGTCATTAGCTGATTCCTTTGACCTGAGGTCACCATTGATTCCGAGATGAACTCATGTTGTGCTTTGACGCAGTCAAACGCTGCTTGTAACAGAGTAGTTATAAAGGCTGTGATTGGGTACAATATGACTCATGCTTTGGGATGTGAGTGACAGATATGGGATTTTGTCCCTCTCTATCAAGAGAGCGATATCACTGGGCCCCTCGATAAGTAAGACTGTTAAATGCATGGCCGTGCTCAAATAATTGATAGAGTATCAATTGATTTGTCTAAACAGTTTACTTTGAGATCGAGAAAGCATATGATTAATTATATAAGATTGACAAGTGTACCATGTCTTATGATTAATCATGATATCAAAGAGACAAAAGGGAATATGACATTCTATAAATAGGTATTGGATCATTCCAATCATGTTAATTGGGTAGTCGTAATGGCTTGCTAGAGTCCGCTTGTGACCTATAAGGACATTATGGTAATTTCCTTATTGCCAATTAATATGAACCTATGGGGTCACACACAAAGAGCAAAATGAAGTTCATCTTTTCGGGTATAAATTATTATTGGATAATAATTTATGAATGAGAAAGAGAATAAATATATATATAATGATATATATATTTATATATATATATGTATATATAAATATTAATATGATTAATATTGCATAAAGTATGCTACATATTATAATTTAATTATATAGAGATATAATTAATTATAATATCAATATACATATGTGTATGATGGAGAATGGAATTGATTTAATATTAATTGAGAATTAATATTAAGTTGTGTGGGTTAATTTATAATTATAACTAATAAGGGTATTAAGTTATAATTATAATTAAGTTTAATGGATATAAAAGGAAGTTTTATAACCTAAAATCTCTAACCCTAGCCTACACATAAGCTGCAGATTTTCTGCAGCCTCCAAGGGGCCAGCCGAAATCTCCCCTTCTCCATCTCCCAAGGTTTTCGAAACTTTGGCTTTTCATTCGAAGAAATCGTTCTTCAATCCCGGCGCTAGCACGCGGTGAATGAATTGCTCCGTGTGGATCAACCGTAGAGGGAAGCTACTTTGGTTCCTAATTGATTCAAAACCTACAAAGAATTAAGGTAATTCTTTAACCCTCCTTCCAATTCAATGCAATGTACATGGGTCCTTGGTGGGGATTAATCCTTTTATTTCCGCTGCGTATTGTTTTTGTGCGATTAAATCCCCAACAGTGGTATCAGAGCCACTTGTGCATTGGTTGAATTGGATTTGTTATTTTGATTAGATCAAAATTGCATGTTAGGGTTGTATGATCTTGATTTAGGGTTCTATGTTATTGTGAATAACATTTTTGATTTGATTTGGTAGTTAATCATTATGAATGATTTGTTTTACACTTGATTTGGATCTTTTGGGGGCTGAAAATTCTGGGTTCAGCTTGTTGGCACGCCGGCGTGCTGGCATGGCACGGCGTGCCAACTGGAAATTGTTTCCAGAAAATGAACCAGAATGGTGGCACGCCGGCGTGCCAACCTTGGCACGGCGTGCCACCTGGGAATTTTCAGAATGGCTTGTTTTTCTGCGCGACGTGCTGTTTGTTTGACAAATGCAACTGAGAAGCAGTTTGGGGGCACGACGACGTGCTGGATCGGCACGCCGTGCCAACTGATTGGCACGCCGTGCCAACATGAGTGGCACGCCGTGCTCCCTTGATGCTGCGCGCAGCATTGGATGCTGCAGTGCGCGAAAAATTTTTTGCCTGCGGCGCTTGCTTCGCAACAGGGGCTACCGCCCCCGTACCCCCGTCCAACTCAGCAGCGAGTTGGATCGCTGGAGTTTGGGTTTGGTGTTCTTCGTTTAAGTGTGGAAATTGTTTCTACATATTTACGATTTTCCAATCAATTATTTATAAATGCAATGAGATTGTGTTTTAGCGTTTTGAACCCTAATTCTTGAAGATTTTATGCATGGTGTTTTGGTATGGTTTTTGGACCCCATGGATGGTTTTGTTTCTTTTGGTTTTATGGATGTAAGGTTTTATAAATACGGCCTGCGAGTCGTTTGTATTTATGTAACCTTATTTTTCTAGATAAATTGTATAGGATGCAATTTATTGTTTGTAAATTTTATTTTACTAGAAAATTGTATAGGATGCAATTTTGTAATATATGTAAATCCATGAGATGGTGCCAAGGAACAAAGACGTGAAGACGGATCCAAGGGGTGCGGCTTTGCTGTGACCATGCGATGGTTACAACCACCTAGGAAATGACCTGTTGATTTTCATATTGGCCTATGAAAATCAATATAGATAAAACCATACCATAACACGGTTTTGAGTCTTATGCATGTTATATTTATTTTATGCCATAAGATGCCATGTTAATAAATATTGATGCATGTTAAAATGTTTATATATATGTGCAAATGCATGCCTTGTATCATTTAGATGCCATGTGATGCCATGCTAGATTGCATGCTTAACATATGTATGACATAGGATGCCATGCTAATTAGTATTAACAAATGTATGTTTAATATTAATGCCATGAATTGTATGAGATACAATTTAATCACAGGATTTTATAAACCCTAAATAAACTTAATAAGTTTATATTTGCCACCCAATTACGTATAACACTAGTCAAGTACTATGTTCGCATCATGGTATACCGCCAGGGCGGGTACGCATGTTGTGACCTTAGCGAAGCGATAATATGAGAAAAGGTGATTCTCATTGTGTTGTAATTGGTTTAAAAAAGGGTTAATCAAAAAGGTGTTTGAGCCCGAGGCAAAGATGAGATGAGTAACATACAATTAAATATGATATATGATATCATGCATCTCATAAATTAGAAGAGTTGCATAATGATGCAATTGGCAAAGAAGTGCACATCCAAAATATGTTTAAATGGTTTAAAGCATGATTTTGAGTCTTTGCCTACCGAAATTATATTTAATCATAGGGACATGCCAAAGCAGTGCTATGGTTAAGTATGGATTTTGGATCTTCACCCACTTGAATATTTTAAAGGGTTTTATAATTTAAGTGGGAGCATTTAAATAAAAATCTTTACATGCTTTATTATAGTTATGATTGCTATTACCATGATCTCGATTGTTATTGAACTTTGAGAATTGTTCTCAAATCAAAAGGAATTATATGTTCTCAATAATCCTTTTGCCCAATGAACCACTAGCAATTGTAATACGAGTATAAAAGATGCTTACTTGAAGCATCGAAGGGACTCTGTTTAAAATTTATTATCTTACACTTGCCACCAATTCTTCCGCACGTGGAAGTTTTACTTGAGGTATATGATACATCACAAATGGAAATGTTCCATCAGTTAGTGAGCAAGAAAAGATAACTGTTTGAGGCAACATTTTCTCATTGGCCTCCAAAAGGCATTAAGATGTGATCTTGAATTCATTATTTGATAGTCATTGGTGATGAACTATCATTTGAATGACATGGGGAAAATTGTGAATTAGTTGCATAGGATGCAAAAGAATGTTAAGTTATCCATAAAGGATAAGCCCGCCTCGAATTGTGTGCTTATGGTTCAAAAGGAAAAGGATAAAAGGAAGGTCGAAAAGCATAAAGACCGAAAGGTTCGGGTGAAACATGTTTTAAAAGACCAAAGCTGTCGGCATAGAGAGATCTCCAAAAGAAGGGTGTTGCCATTTCTAGAATGAATCGTTCATTAGAATAGAAATAGCAAACTTTGTTTGGAGAACTATAAGAAGATGAAAGGCAGTGAGACTGCTACCTTAAGTATTTATTAACTATTCTACTCTTGTTTCTATATCAAAAGGTATTAGATACCGTTGTGAATCTCATATTAGTAGAATATGATGAATCGCAATTTGAATAGAAACCTTATGAAGGTGAAAGGTAAAATGCGAATATGCAAGAGAAGCAAAGGTTGTTACTCAAAGGTTATGAACTTTTACATGTGAGTTACGAACTCTTGTTGCCTATTGAGCTTGTTGGCTTAAGTAAACAAATGTTGTTTATTTTATAATTGTGAATTATAAACTTTATAAAGACATGATTATGAAATGTAGATTTACATAATTGTCTTTATATGTGGAGCCCATCTGTAACATAAATACTGTAAGGATCGAATCAAATAGTTTGATTAAACCTATTTTGGCAATGTTGTCTTGGAGACATAAGCAAAGTCGCATTACGAAACTCCATGAGAATGGACTTTTGGATTCATGAGATTATGAATCATCTTGAATCATGCAAATGTTGTTTATTGTAAAAGATGACAAAAGTGGTTCTTTGCTAAAAGTAGTTAAAGAATAATCGATTTATTAAGCATTATACATGTGGATGTATATGAATTATAAATCAACTGCTAAAGGAGGTTTTAATACTTCATTATTTTGTGGAACTTTTCACTAGATAAGTGTATCTAATGAAACACGAGTTTGGAACTTTTGAAGTGTTCAAAAGCTTGTAAAAGGAGTATGAAGTATATTGACAAGATAGTAAAGTCACTTAGATATGATCCGAGTGGTGAATATTTGAGTCAAGATTTTGACAATCATCTTAGAGATTGTGGACAATCATCTTAGAGATTGTGGGACTGTCTCACAATTGACTCCTCCAAGTACGCCACAAAGTATGTTGTGTCGAAAAGGGAGTAGTCGAACTCTATACAGATATAGTTCAATCCATGATGAAGTCAAGATTGATCATCGTTTTCTCGAAAATATGCCATTAAAGCAGCTGTGTATATTGTGAACCAAGTTCCGTCTAAAACAATTCATGAATCAACATATGAGATATGGTTGGGTAAGAGACCCAAATTGTTTCATTGAATAAGTTTAGGGCTGTAAAGCTTATTTCGAATAAGTTGGCACCTAAATTTAAATGTCGTATTTTGGATTACTCAAAAAGAAAATAGGAGTTGTTACTCCTGTGTTTCTTTGGGATACAAAATAGTTGTAGCTAGAAATGGTTTCCCCTTGAAGAGGGAGTTAATTTCTAGAAGAGTTAGTGGGAGTAAAGTACACCTACAAAACTCGTAATTCACAAAGTGACATTAACGTTGAAGAGGAACATGGAAATGGTTTCATGATCATTGTTGAAATTACACAAGTCCAATGAAAGTCTAGTAGAATACGACATGAATAGGAGAGATATGGATTTCTCAAAATCATGATGTAGTTTTACTAGATTGGAATAAGTCTTCTTTTATGAAGAAGCAATGTTAGATTTTGAATCTAATAAGTGACTTGATGCTACAAAGGTTGAAGATAAGTCCATGTCTGACAATCAAAGTATAGACTTTGATAAATCTTTTAGAAGATGCATATGCAATGGTTGCAAGTGAGTTTTCAAATTGAAAACCGACATGAATGGTGATCTTCAAACTTATAAAGCACGACTAGTGACAAAAAGGGGTAATAAACAAGTTCATAGTAGTGACTATGAGGATACGAACAAATTCATAGTAGGACTATGATAAAATCCTTTTTCGTCATTAATCATGATCAAGTCAAATTGAGTTCTTGTTGCCACATCCGCATAATATGATTATAAAATATGGCAAATGGATATCAAAATCTGTTTTCTACGTGAAAACATGATTGAGGATGTGTACGTGACACAACCCAAAGTTTTTGAGCATCCAAAGAATTCAAATAGCGTATGCAAGTTTCAAAGATTCTTATAAGGATCGAAACATGCATCAAATAGTTGGAATCATAGTTTTGATAAAGAAATCAAATGGTTTGATTTTATCAAAAGGATGATGAATCTTGTGTTTCAAAAGGATCAGTGGGAGCATATCGGTATTCCTAACGCTATATGTGGATGACATATGGCTTGTTGGAAATAACATTCTTACCTTGCAAGAAGTAAAATCTTGGCTAAGAAAGTAATTTCGGTTAATGTAATAAGCATGACTGCCTGTGTTCTTGAAATTGGAATCTATAGAGATAGATCTAAAAGAATGTTTTGGCTTAAGTCAAAGCATTGAAAGCGTTCAATGTAAAAGACTTAATAGAAGCTTGCTTATGTTAACTGTGTAAATAGTTGCACATATACAACTGATTGCAATTAGTTGCAATATATCAGTCGAGATCTAGTATTCTCTTAAAAGGAGATGTTATGATTTTGAAAGGTTCAAAATAAAATGATATAGCTAAATATCTATAATAGTAGTCAAAGTATATTGTTACATATGATGTAAAGGAAATTTTGGATGAAGAAGTTCATCACAAAATGTTGTGTTTTGTTCTAAGCATTGCTTATCCTGTGAGACTATTGTAGGGACAATAGTTCAATGCGTAAGAACCTTGTATGACACAAGCATATACTTAGGCGTTTTTCACTAATTTAGAGAGGCTGTCTCTAAAGAGAGAGTGAAAATGTGTAAAGTAACAACGGAAGGTAAAATTAATAATTCACTGACAAAGACTCCCGCACGAGTGAATACATGAAAGTCATGTAGGTCAATGGGTATGAGATACATGTATGATTGGCCATAGTGCAAGTGGGAGATTGTTGGAGATTGTGCCCTAAGGCCAATATTGGATTATGTAATTTGACTTCTAAGATTAATCTAGTGTAGATTAATATTATCATTTATGTTTGTATGTTAGCATTTATGATAAGTATCCATGAATAAATCGTGTTATTCTAAATATCCCTAGTCGATTGTTATTATGGGAATAATAACAAACTAAGACTAGTGTGAGTGATAATGGATATTCATAAGATGAATATAGTGTATACAGATACAGATTATACTCACGGGTAATATGTTAGAGAACATGTTACTGGAGACCCACTATGAGATCAAGTTCATGGTCATGTGTCACAACTGATCTTGATTATAGTAGTGTCATTAGCTGATTCCTTTGACCTGAGGTCACCATTGATTCCGAGATGAACTCATGTTGTGCTTTGACGCAGTCAAACGCTGCTTGTAACAGAGTAGTTATAAAGGCTGTGATTGGGTACAATATGACTCATGCTTTGGGATGTGAGTGACAGATATGGGATTTTGTCCCTCTCTATCAAGAGAGCGATATCACTGGGCCCCTCGATAAGTAAGACTGTTAAATGCATGGCCGTGCTCAAATAATTGATAGAGTATCAATTGATTTGTCTAAACAGTTTACTTTGAGATCGAGAAAGCATATGATTAATTATATAAGATTGACAAGTGTACCATGTCTTATGATTAATCATGATATCAAAGAGACAAAAGGGAATATGACATTCTATAAATAGGTATTGGATCATTCCAATCATGTTAATTGGGTAGTCGTAATGGCTTGCTAGAGTCCGCTTGTGACCTATAAGGACATTATGGTAATTTCCTTATTGCCAATTAATATGAACCTATGGGGTCACACACAAAGAGCAAAATGAAGTTCATCTTTTCGGGTATAAATTATTATTGGATAATAATTTATGAATGAGAAAGAGAATAAATATATATATAATGATATATATATTTATATATATATATGTATATATAAATATTAATATGATTAATATTGCATAAAGTATGCTACATATTATAATTTAATTATATAGAGATATAATTAATTATAATATCAATATACATATGTGTATGATGGAGAATGGAATTGATTTAATATTAATTGAGAATTAATATTAAGTTGTGTGGGTTAATTTATAATTATAACTAATAAGGGTATTAAGTTATAATTATAATTAAGTTTAATGGATATAAAAGGAAGTTTTATAACCTAAAATCTCTAACCCTAGCCTACACATAAGCTGCAGATTTTCTGCAGCCTCCAAGGGGCCAGCCGAAATCTCCCCTTCTCCATCTCCCAAGGTTTTCGAAACTTTGGCTTTTCATTCGAAGAAATCGTTCTTCAATCCCGGCGCTAGCACGCGGTGAATGAATTGCTCCGTGTGGATCAACCGTAGAGGGAAGCTACTTTGGTTCCTAATTGATTCAAAACCTACAAAGAATTAAGGTAATTCTTTAACCCTCCTTCCAATTCAATGCAATGTACATGGGTCCTTGGTGGGGATTAATCCTTTTATTTCCGCTGCGTATTGTTTTTGTGCGATTAAATCCCCAACAGCAAAGTCCAACTTTGCTTACCAAAAAGTCATGTATGACTCACCATCTTCATCATTACTTTTTGTCCAACAAAATGACTCATTCTAATCATCCCTTTCAATGCAAACTTTCGGCCAAATAAAATCCCACTCCATGTGGGAATTGTCATTTTAAGTTTTAGGCCCAATTTAATTCCTTTGATTTATTTAAATTCAAATGCAACTTTAATTTAACAAGTATGTTTATATATGATACCATGTAATATATTACATACATTGAAATTAAAATTCATTTGACCTATTAATTTAATCAATGGATTAAATTAGACACACACATAAAATGACAAACATGTAAACCTATACATGTCATAATATTTCCACCTAGGAAATAATCCCATAAATTAATTCATTGAATTAATTATGAGAAGGCCAAAATAAATATTAATTATATAACTTTGATCAATCCAATTGATTCATATAATATAATTAATATATCTCTCTCTCTTCAAACGTGTATACTCCAAGTACACACTTAATCCGACTAGTTAAAGTCCAGACGTTCAATGTGTACGATCCAATGGGCCCGTCTTTATGTTGGCAGTGGGCCAAGGCCCACAGACTACAGGCGGGCTCTAGCAAGCCACTGTAGCCCCCAATTAAGACGGAGTAAGCAGTCCAACTGAAAACGTAACCCAGTAGTTTGAACTTGTAAATCCCATGTCACTGATATCGGTGTCCAACACT
Source organism: Euphorbia tirucalli (assembly GCA_039660915.1). Classification (NCBI taxonomy): domain Eukaryota; kingdom Viridiplantae; phylum Streptophyta; class Magnoliopsida; order Malpighiales; family Euphorbiaceae; genus Euphorbia; species Euphorbia tirucalli. The sequence continues at coordinate 48,566,330 of CM077637.1, read as the reverse complement.
GAGGCATGGAAGTATCACCCTCCTTATGTCTGGACCTTGACTTGATACCGAATGAACTGATGCTCACAAACAAGATCCAATCTTGTTTGGGTGCGGCCGCACACTTATCAGTAACATTCTTCAAGAGGCCGATGATATCGTCTCAGTGAATCACTGAGTGACATTCCCTTCTGCATATCCATAGTGCTGCCATGCTCACTAACACACCCGAACGTACCCGTACTTGGCACCCTTTTACAGGCCCGTTGGGCGTACACCAAAGTGTGCCACCTCACATGCAGCACCATCATATGGTCCGGTCTAAGGACTTATACAAGCACTACACGAGAATCATTTGTGATACTATACCATGCAGATTCCCGTTAAGTGGATCAATCCAGTACCATGCCCATTTTGCATGTACCCATTAACCTCGTTGACATTCCATGTTCTATGACCGGTAAGACACCGCCATGCAACCAGGCTAACGATAGTCTTTGGTTCCATTCATTCCCATGATTGGAACAGACTACGGATGACTTTATGGTCATATCGTTTTCACTATCCACAGTCTTACTGCCAAGTGCCTCACACTTGACAACATGGATATGGATATGTCCATTGGATACTCTATTTAACATATAGCACAAGACATATAATAAATAGATTAATGCCTTTATTTCCTTGACACAAATTGTATAATACATAAAGAGTACATTAATGTACAAATGTATTATACAAACACAAGGACCAATGCCTCGGGACTAGGGCATTTCCAATAGTTTAATTAACAATGAAAGGGATCAAGCCTGACACCTTTAATTAAGCATTCTCAGAACCTAAATGTGGGCGATTCACAAGTACCTTACCAAAATACTTGTTCACGGTCAAGATAATATCATAAGAATGTAGAACTCGATCTCACAAACTCATAATACCATAAAACAGTCTCGGGCTGGATTATCAACAAAGAGTAAATTCTAAAAATTTCAGGTTATATTCTTATTAAACTTGTATCCTCTCAAACAATTACATTGGCATTTAAATAGAAAACATAAACCTAACCCTAAACTAAAAAGTGAAACTAATCCTTATGCAATAAAGATGAAAAAAAGGAAATCCCCTTTTAAGTGTTGTTTATGGGCTGATTTTTAAGTCCACAATAGCTCACTTATTGAAAAGAATAACAATTAAACGAAGATACCTAAGCCCAATTTGAAATCCATACATATTCCCTAAGGGTGCCTTAAGTGCTAACACTTAATTGTCCTTAGCTCATACGTAGAAGTCCAATTAGGCCCAATCAAACTAAACATTAGTTTCAGATCCATAATCACTTTTATAGACTTGAATATAACACAAGACTGAATTATCTCCATGTGAAATATTTGGTATGTTGTGATTATCCCCAACCTCCATATGTTTAAATAAGTGCATAACTAGGCCATTAAGCACTTGTTGCATCTTCTTTGCACGGCTCTGTGTTATTGGACCAATTGGCAGCTCCATAGGATCTCTCTTGCCTCCATGCTCCACGCCTCTATATCCTTGTGGCGTGATGACCGCATCATTCCCTCTCTCTTAAAAAGGATTTGTCCTCAAATCTTCATCACCTACATCAAACAAGGACAAGTCAGCCACATTAAAGGTTGCATGCACACCATACTCACCTGGCAAGTCTAGCTTTTAGGCATTATCTTTTGGATATGCCCTAGTCCTGAGGCATTAGTCCTCATATTTGTATTGTACATTTATTGGATTTATGTATTATACATTTTGTGTCATTAAATAAACGCATTAATCCATTTATTATATATCTTATGCTATATTTTAAATAGAGTATCCAATGGACATATCCATATCCATGTTGACAAGTGTCATGCACTTGGCAGTAAGACCATGGATAGGGAAAACGATATGACCATAAAGAGATCCATAGTCTGTTCCAGTCATGGGAATGAATGGTACTAGAGACTATCATTAGCTTGGTTGTATGGCAGTGTCTTATCAGTCATTGGACATGGGATGTTAACCAAGTTAATGGGTACATGCAATAGGCGCATGGAACTGGATAGATCCACTAAACAAGAAATCCACATGGTAAAGTATCACAAGTGATTCTCTTGTAGTACTTGTATGGATCCTTTGACCTGACCATATGATGGTGCTGCATGTGAAGTGGCATACTTTGGTGTATGCCTAAAGGGCCTGTAACAGGGTGCCAAGTATGCGTACGTTCGGGCATTTCAGTGAACATGGCAGTGCTATGCATATTCAGAAAGGAACGCCACTCAGTAGTCCACTGAGAAGATATCACTAGCCTTTTGATGAATGCAACCGATAAGAGTGTGGCCACACCCAAATAAGTTGGAACTTATTTGTAAGCATCAGTTCATTTGAGATCAAGTAAATTTCTGGATACAAAAGAGGGTGATCAATCCATGCCTCTGTGTTGGACACCAATATCAATGACATGGGATGTACAAGTTTAAAATACGGGGTTATGATTTCAGTTGGACTGCTTTCTCCATCTTAATTGGGGGTTGCAGTGGCTTGCTAGAGCCCGCCTGCAGTCTGTAGGCCAAAGGCCCACTGCCAACATAAAGATGGGCTCACAGGATCGTACACATTGAACGTCTGAACTCATATTAAAGGGATCAACTGTATACTTAGAGTATACGCACCGGAGAGAGAGGACTGTATTAATTATATTATACAGATCAATTGGATTGATCAACATTATATAATTAATATTTGTATTAGCCTTCTTATAATTGATTCAATGAATTAATTTATGAGATTATTTCCTAGGTGGAAATATTTTCATGTACAGGTTTACATGTGTCTTAATTTTATGAAAGTCTAATTTAATTCCATGGTGAAATTAATTGATCAAATTAATTTTAATTTAAATATATGAAACATATTATATGGTATAATGTGTTAGAATACATGTTGAATAAAATTAAATTTGATATTTAATTGGACCAAGAGAATTAATATAGACTTGGGCTTAAAGAGGAAAAAAGCATGCATAAAATTAAGAAGGGAACTGGGCCGAAATTTTGAGAAAAAAATTTTCAGCCTTCTAGGTTAAAAATAACCTAGAGAATTCGGCCAATACATAAGAATTTTTTGGCATAAATTTCTAGCCACCAAATACTCTCTTCTTGCCGATCCTCTCGCTAGCACGGGTCGTGTTTAATAGCCGTTCGTGTATGTGAACGTGTAGGGAATCGGTTTCGATTTCTGCAACCATCTCTTATAGAGATTTTCTGGTGAGAATCTCAATTTATTTAATTTTGTTTTGTTGTTTTCAATTCCCACATCAATTGCTCCTGGGCACGGATTTGAGAAAATCAACGTGTGTTTCCATTTTATCGATTGATTTCCAGTGAAAAATCCCAACATTATCCCCAATGCGTGCAACGACTTGAAATGGTCGATCACCTCTCGGATGTAACTTTGAAAGCCTTTATGCAGGAAACCGCCCCTCGCGCATATGCACCCACAACCAATCACCGGGTTCAAACAACACTTGTTTGTGCCCCTTATTGGCCTGCCATGTGTAATGCTCATTCTTCTTCTCCAATTGTTGTCTCACTTGTTCATGCAACTTAAGCACCGATTCTGCCTTCTTCTTACCATCTATGCTTCTCCTTTCATCAACAGGTAAAGGGATAAAGTCTAATGGTGTCAAAGGATTAAAACCATAAACAGATTCAAATAGTGACAAGCTAGTAGATGAATGCACCACCCTATTATATGCAAATTCAATAATGGTATGCCTTCGTCCCATGATTTCAAGTTTTTCTAAATGATAGCTCTACATCGATGCACATTCACCAAGTTCTATCCTTTTTTTGTACGAGCCGGTACAGCACACGGACTCATAGATTCACGAATTAATCCCTTTGCCATATGCTCATCCACTTGCCTTTGAAGCTCCTTCGTCTCCTCCGGATTACTTCTATAGGCTGGTATATTAGGAATTTGTGCACCGGGTACAAAATCGATTTGGTGCTTAATTCCTCAGATCGAGGGCAACTTGTTCAGTTTCTCTTCAAGGAACACGTCGTCAAACTCCTGTAAAAGAGGGTAAACACTTGAAGGAAGGTCAAATTGGTTTAGAGATGATAAACAAAAAATCTTGCAATAAAATAACAATAGTTTTTTGTTTTCAGATTCAGCTTGCTTAATATCTCTCATTTTAGCATATAATGATAAATTTTGGGCTTTTTTAATGCTCCTCCCTTTTTCTCTCTTCTCACTCTCATCTCTCGACCTTAATGCCTTTTCTCTCACCTCTTCTCTCTTCTTACCCTCACTGATTTTAACACTCTTGTTTTCACTCTCCTTAACCATACCTCTACTCATAGTGTTTTCTTGAGACATTCTTTGCATATAGAGTTGGTCATCATATACTTCAGCAGGTGTTAAGGATGATAATGTTGGGATTTTTCACTAGAAATCACCCGATAAAAGCAGAAGAACGCGATGATTTCCTCAAATCCTTGCCCAAGAGCAATTGAAATGGAAATTGAAAACAACAAAATGAAATGAAAGAGAATTGATTTCTCACTAGAAATATCTCTTCTAGAGATGGCTGCAGAAACTGAAACTGATTCCCTCCACTCTCACATACACGAACGCCTATCTAGTCCAACCCATGCTAGCAGTGAATCAAAAGAGAAGAGCAAGAATCCATAGCCATGGCTGAAAATTTCAGCTCCCTCAAAAACCATTATGGCCAAAATTCCCCATTTGGAAAATCTACCATTTAGCTTTAAATCATGGCCTTATTTTATTGGGTGATTTAACATTGTTTCTATAAATGGAATTAATGCCATAATTCCATAAATCCTAATTAATTAATAAGGTTTAATTCGTAATCAATTCCAATTTAATTTCTTTGCATATATTTATATAATACCATATTATATAAGACACATGTCATTTAAATTAAATAGATTTACCAATTGGAATTAACCCAACAAATTAATTTATGATTTGACTAGAAACAAATAAATATAAACCTATATATGTATTAAATTTCCAACAGGAAATTTATTTAGAAGTTAATTTATTTAAATCAACTTTGTGCAACCTAATAAAATATAAATATATGTCAATTAAATTATATTGACCAATCCAATTGGTCTTTAATTTAATTGATTAATATTTATCTCTTCAATTAGTATACTCTAAGTATACAGGTGATCCGACTAGTTCGAACTTAGACATTCTATGTGTACGATCCTATGGGTCCATCTTTATGTTGGCAGTGGGCCTATGGCCCACAGACTACAGGTGGGCTCTAGCAAGCCACTGCAGCCCCCAATTAAGACAGAGATAGCAGTCCGACTGTAATCGTAACCCTATAGTTTAAACTTGTATATCCCATGTCATTGATATCGGTGTCCAACATAGAGGCATGGATTGATCACCCTTTTTTGTGTCCGGACATTTACTTGATCACGAATGTACCGATGCTCATAAACAAGTTCCAACTTGTTTGGGTGTGACCATACTCTTATCAGTCACATTCATCAAAAGGCCAGTGATATCTTCTTAATGGACTACTGACTGACATATCCCTTCTGCATATCCATAGTACTGCCATGCTCAGTGACACACCCGAACGTACCCATACTTGGCACCCTTTTACAGGCCCTTTAGGCATACACCAAAGTATGCCACTTCACAAGCAGTACCATCATATGGTCAGGTAAAAGGATCCATACAAGTACTACACGAGAATCGCTTATGATGCTTTACCATGTGGATTTCTCGTTTAGTGGATCTATCCTGTACCATACCTGTTTTGCATGTACTCATTAACTTGGTTGACATCCCATGTCCAATGACCAGTAAGACACTGCCATAAAACCAGGTTAATGATAGTCTCTACTTCCATTCATTCCCATGACTGGAACAGACTACGGATCTTTTTATGGTCATATCGTTTTCCCTATCCATGGTCTTACTGCCAAGTGCATGACACTTGTCAACATGGATATGGATATATCCATTGGATACTCTATTTAATATACAGCACAATTTAATAACACAAAATGTATAATACATAAATCCAATACATATACAATACAAATACAAGGTCCAATGCCTCGGGACTAGGGCATATCTAATAGATAATGCATACTTCTTCCTATCCTTAACAATGGTAAATTTGTTTTGTCAGCCGTGATGCAGCGCCGATCGATCAAATTGCCAAGGTCTCCGTAATAAAACATGACAAGCTTGCATTGGGCCAACATCACAAAGTACTTCATCAGTATAAGAACCAATTGCAAAGTTCAAAAGTACCTACCTAGTAACCTTGAGTTTGTTACTATCATTCAACCATTGTAATCGATATGGACTAGAATGTGGAATGGTTGAAAGTCCCAATCGATTCACTAAGACATGGCTAACCACATTACAGCAGCTCCATCCATCAATGATCATCAAACATGTCTTTCTTTTCACATTGCACCGGGCATGGAAAATGTGTTCCCTTTGTTCCATTGAGTTACTAAGTCCCAATTTCAATGTGCGCCGAGTGACCAGATTTACACCATGTCCTCCATTGCTATCCACCTCTTCAATGTCACTACAATCTTCCAAGCTGGGCATATCTGTGAGTTCAGGATCAGTTTCAGAGTCAGATTCAGATGCCAACTCTCCATGTTTCATGACCATGGTTCTTTGATTTGGGCAATCCCTTACATAATGCCTTCTCCCTTGACAATTAAAACAAACAATATCACAAGTTCGAGTTGAACTCTCAGTTTTTCCAGTCTTTAGGGAAGCCTCTCCCAACTTCATCTTCCCAAAAGCCTTTGTATCAATTCGAGCTTTTTGGTCATTTTTGGAGTGATAATCAGCCTTGGGCTTATGATCACTTCTCGTGTCCCCCTCTCTTGGTTCTGATCTCCACGGGGCAGCATTAGTACCCTTATAACATGATTTACCCTTTTCAGCTTCTTATAATTGATGCTCAATTTGTTTAGCTTTGTGAAGCATGTCCTCTATTATAAAACATGTTTACAGCTTTAGGACATTCTTAATTTCCCGTCTCATCCTAATAAGGAATCTTACTATAGTGGCCTCCTCATCCTCTTGCACATCAGCTCTGAAAAGTGCCATCTCCAACTGCTTGTGGTAATCCTCAATGGACTGATTACCTTATGTCATTCGCTAAAGTTCAGTCAATAGCTCTTTATGATAGTGAGCTAGCACAAATCTCTTTTTCATAAGGCGTTTCATCTCTCTCCAAGTAGTTATGGGCTCACACCATCTCTATGCCTTGTGCGTTTCAATTGGTCCCACCAAACAGTAGCATAATCAGTTAATTCAGAAATGACAAGCTTTACTTTCTTCTCTTCAGAATACTCATGAATGTCAAAAATAGCTTCTACTTTCCGAACCCATTCAATGTACCCTTCCGGATCACTAGCGCCTCAAAATGTTGGCATTTGTAGTTCAATCGCATTGAGATTACTATCTTTTCAGTCATGGACTCTCCGCCTTGAAGTGGACCACACTTCTTCATTAGATTCAGATAAGTCATCCTCCATACTAACTTCCCAACATTTCTTGAGTTCCAGTAGGGTCGTTCTTTGTGTTGCTTTCGTTCGGTCATCAAATCAATAACAATATTACTAATTCGTTTTAATTCACCTATAACAGCTTGTTGCCACGAATCTATATCAACCTTTGTAGGGTTGTCTCCTAAAGATTTGTCAGACATGGTACCGGTTAATTGCAGAAATGGATAAGAAAAGAAGCAAAAAGAAAAAAAACTAATCTAAAGCAAGAAAAGAAAGAAAAATAGAAGAAATACCTCCAATCGGTTCAACCACTCTTTTCTATTAACTTAATGGATCACAAGGATCAATATAAGTAATATGAATGCCACAAAAGCAAAAAGATGACAACAAAAAATGGTAGGGCAAAATTCTAGATGCAAAGATTACTAAAATTGAAATGAAAAACAAAACAACGCGCACTAGGAACAAGAATAAAAGATAATTTTTGAAGAAATGTCAAGGCTGGAAAAAAGAATCAAGTGTGTATTAGCATGCAACTTCATTAATTTCAAAAGCATAGATGCATGTTTCACTCAATTGCATATATTTCCAAACTTGCTTTCTTTCACCGTTTTCGGTATAAATGAATCACTTTTTTTTTAAACTTGTTATATGCAATCAAGATACATCACTTTGATTCACATGCAAATTAAAAATTTAGAATTGTAGAGATAATGAATTGCAATCAGCTTAATTAGAGCATACACACAAAGGTAGTGAATAAGAGTAGAGTCCAAAATTTAATCCAAATGCTACTACTATGAACCTAGTAATCTAGACGCAAAATTATGAGTAACTCAATCAATAAATTAGACTCTAGAAGGGCTGGCCCATGTTTAGGGTTTTCGGACGCGTATAAACCAATTTGATTACTTCTAATTTTACTGGAAAAATTAAAATCCTCAAGAGCCAAAGCTCTAATACCAATTGATATGATACAGGTTAAGACACTGAGATCATTAAGTTTTTCCCGATCTATCTTGAAGGATTTCAACCAAATTGAACACTTAAATAGAATATAAACTTTATGTATTATTCAATTAAAACAATTCAATTGCAACAAACAAGTATTTAGAGAATTAAATACTTAATGGAAACAAACATGTAATTGCAACAAAGAATGTAGAAGGATGAACTATAATCACTAAGAACAACAATATATAATTCAAAATTTCACAAACATGAATAAAGATTGGTGATAACAAACCAATCCCAAGGTGTTTAATTGACAATGAAAGGGATCGAAACCTAACACCTTCAATTAAGCATTCCTAGAACCTAAATATGGGTGATTCACTAGTACCTTACCAAAATACTTGTTCACGATCAAGATAATATCGCAAGAATGTAGAACTTAATCTCACAAACTCACAATACTGTAAAACAGCCCTGGGCTGGATTCTCAGCAAAGAGTAAATTCTGAAAATTTCAGGTTATATTCTTATTAAACTTGTGTCCTCTCAACCAATTACATTGGCATTTAAATAGAAAACATAAACCTAACCCTAAACTGAAAATGAAAACAAATCCTTATCTAACTAGGAAAGATTAAATCAAAACAAATAAGGAAAACTTAAAACTAATCCTTATGCAATAAGGATAAAAAAAAAGGAAATCCCCTTTTGAGTGTTGTTTATGAGCTGATTTTTAAGTCCAAAGTAGCTCACTTATTGAAAAGAATAACAATTAAATAAAGATACCTAAGCCCAATTTGAAATCCATACATATTCCCTAAGGGTGCCTTAAGTGCTAAAACTTAATTGTCCTTGGCTCATACATAGAAGTCCAATTAGGCCCAATCAAACTAAACGTTAGTGTTAGATCCATAATCACTTTTGTGGACTTGAATACAACACCAGACTGAATTATCTCCATGTGAAATATTTGGTGTGTTGTGATTAGCCCCAACCTCCATATGTTTAAAAAAGTACATAACTAGGCCATTAAGTACTTGTTGCATCTTTTTTGCTCTGCTCTGTGTTATTAGACCAATTGGCAGCTCTATAGAATCTCTCTTGCCTCCATGCTTCACGCCTCCATATCCTTGTGGCGTGATGACCACATTAATAATGATGATTGGAAAAATTTGCAATTTAACGCTAAAGCTATTAATAAGCTTCATGTGCACTTGATGTTAACGAGTACAATTTGTTGGGATTCTTCATCGAAAAAATAACATGGCGCAAGGGAATTACACCGTTTAAAATTTCCTAGAATCCACGTAATCGTTTCCGATTACCATTGATTGGAACAAAAATAATTTGCATCAAGAGAGATAAAACTCACCAGAAACGTCTCTTCTAGAGACAGCTGTAGAATTGATTCATGAAACGGAAGCGATCTCCAAAGTCCGGTGCACGATCAACTCACCAGCGGGAACTGGTGCTAGTCGGCGAAATGAAGAATAGCACTAAGAATTTCAGCAATTGGGCTGCTCTAGTATGGCTGGCCGAAATCTCCTTATGCACTAGGGTTAGGGTTGGTTTTTCTCCTTACATGTGCCTTGTATAGTCTTCTACTATAATTGGGCTTTAATCAGGTTAATTAAACCCAAGCCCACTAGAATTATAATTGCATAAATAAACTTTAATTAAAAGTTTATACTGTATAATTTAATTCCATTTGGATAAATTTAATTACCCCTAAATAAAATTAAATCACACTTAAATAAATACAATACATGTATTTAATTTTCCTTCTTAGGAAAATAATTTAATTAATTGTCTACTTTATGTAATTCAATTAATTGATTAATTAATTAATTACATTATGTAAACTAATTAATTAAATAAAATCAATTCAATGTCAATCAATTACCTTGACACTGAATGTCAACTTATTATTAACGCATTCCTTTCAATGTACATTACATGAACAAATTCTATAAGTTCCAGCTCAGTTGATCTATGTGCACGATCCTATGAGTTTGTCTTTATGTTGGTAGTGGGCCCAAGGTCCATAGACTGTAAGTGGGTTCTAGCAAATCGTTACAGCCCCCAATTAAGATAGAGATATAGCAGTCTGTTAAAGACACTTACCCAGTAGTAATCTCACAGTGTCCTTTACCAAATGACATCGATATGAATAAGCAAGAGGCACGGTGTCTGTCATCCTCTTCTGCTGTTTATTATATTTCTTGATCTTGAGTTGACTGGTTAATCAAATGAGCAACCAACTTATTTGGGGATGGCCATACACTTATCAGTCCCACTCATCAAGTGGCCAATGATATCATCCTAGTGTTATCCGAATGGCAATTCCATCACTTCATAATCAATATCAATATGTTCACTTATCTACCCAATCATACCCATACCCAATCATACCCATATTTAGCATCCTTTTACAAACTTGTTAGGTGTATGTCAAAGAGAAACAGATTCCATATTGATACTATAATGAAATCTGGTCTAAGGACAAAAGAGATCTACTCAAGAAAGACTTGTGACGTGACATCCATATGGCTTTCCTGTGCGGATCGATCCAGTCCCATGTCAATGACATGTACCTATATTCATGACTGACTTTACAAGTACTATGGCTAGTTGAGAACTACCACACAATCATCAAATATATAAGTCTGTGATTCAATTTGTTCCCACGATTAGAATAGACTTGGGATATGTTTTATGATTATTAATCAATGGATACTCTATTCATATTTTAGTAAAAGATATAAATGGAATAGATTAGATGCCTTTATTAATGTGACACAAATAATGTATACATACAAAGAGTCTTAATGTATAATATAAAATACAAGAATCCAATGCCCTAAGAACTAAGGCACACCAACAATCTCCCACTTGCACTAGTTCCAAGCAGGCATTGTCCTAATTCCTATAGATCTGGTGTGATCATCGTGCTATGTCTGCAGTAGTGCCTTGGTCAATGGGTCAGCAACATTATTCTTGGTGTCAACCTTTTGCAATGATATGTCACCTCGGTTCACGATCTCCTGAATGAGGTGAAACATTCTTAACACGTGTTTGGATCTCTTGTGTGACCAGGGCTCCTTAGCTTCTGTGATGGCCCTGTTGTTGTCATAGAAAACATCAATTGGGTCCAGGATAGTGGGTACTGCTCTTAACTCTATTATAAACTTCTTGATCCAAACGGCTACCTTTGCAGCTTTGCATGTAGTGATGTACTCAGCTTCTGTTGTAGAGTCAGGAATGGTGGCCTACTTTAAGGACCTCAAACTAATGGCTTCGCCATTCAGGAAAAAAACATAACCCGGATGTAACTGGTTTTCATCCTCATTGGTCTCAAAGCTTGCATCAGTGTAACCTGACACTACCAGCTCATCTTGACCTCCATACACTAAGAAAGCATCCTTAGTCCGGTTAAAGTACTTTAGGATTACCTTGACTATCTTCCAGTGTTCCCCCTCAGGATCCTACTGGTATCGGCTAGTCATACTCAGTGCAAATGTGACATCAGGCCTCATACATAACATGGAGTACATGATAGATCCTATAGAAGATGCATAAGGGATCTTTTCCATGCTTTCCCAGTCCTTCTTAGTTTTAGGACCATCTTTCTTACTTAACTTCAACCCATGGCATATAGGCAAGAATCCTTTCTTTGCTTTGTCCATGCTAAATCTTTTCAAAACCTTATCTATGTACGTGGCCTAACTTAGGCCTAGATGTCGACTAGATCTATCTCTATAGATCCTAATCCCTAAGATCATTTCAGCTTTGCCTAAGTCCTTCATCGTAGAGCACTTACTCAACCACTGCTTTACCCCTTGTAGTGTTGGTATGTCACCTCCAATGATAAGGATGTCGTCAACATACAGTACTAGGATGGTGGAAAAGCTCCCACTAAACATCTTATATACACAGGGATCATCAAAATTTTGTGTGAAGCCATATTATGTAATAGCCTCATTGAATCTCTGATTCCAAAACCTGGATGCTTGCCTTAATCCATAAATGGATCTATGAAGCTTGCATACCCGATTAGGATACCTTAGCTCAATAAAACCCTGAGGTTGTGTCATGTACACATCATCGAGTAGCTTTCCATTAAGGAAAGTGGTCTTAACGTCCATCTGCCACATCTCATAATCATACCATGCAGCTATAGCAAGCAGTATCCTAATAGATTTGAGCATGGCAACTGGTTAAAAAGTTTCAACATAGTCAATACCTTAAACTTTCCTAAACCTTTTGCCACCAATCGCCCTTTGAAGGTGTTGTCAGTTTTTAACTTGAAACACCACTTGCAACCTATCCCTTTAGCACCCGGAGGTGGATCCACCATGTTTTATACTTGGTTATTGTGCATAGACTGCATCTCAGCCTCCATGGCTTTGCACCATTGATTTGAGTGTGGGCTTTCAACAGCCTCCTGATAGGTCTTAGGCGCCTCCTGTTCAACTACCATAAGGTCCCCATCATCAGTCACGAGAAAGCCGTACCTCTCTGGCTGATGATGTGTCCTACCAGACCTTCTAAGGTCCTGTGTAACTGGTTCAGCTTCCTTAATTTCTTAAGTCACTGGTTCGGTTCCCAAAGCATCATCAGCAGTAGCTGCAGGAGTTTGTGAATCTTGAACTTCAGAAAGTTCAACATTACTCCCACTATCTCTCTTGGAAAGGAATTCCTTCTCCAAGAAGACGACATTCCTAGCTATGAAAACTTTGTTTTCTACCATATTGTAGAAGTAATAATCTTTAGTTTTCTTAGGGTAACCCATAAACTGGCACTTGATAGATTTAGACTCAAGCTTGCCACTTGTTAATTTCTTGACATGTGCATCACAGGCCCGAATCTTCAAGAAGGAAACATTGGGATTTTGGCCCTTCCATAGTTCATATGGTGTTCCCTCAATTGCCTTGCTTGGTGTATTATTAAGTATGTAAGCAGTTGTCTCTAAAGCATATCCCCAAAAGGAGACAGGGATGGTAGCATGACTCATCATCAAGCAGACCATGTCTAGCAAGGTCTTATACCTCATTTTTGACACTGCATTCCACTAGGGTGTGCTAGGAGGGGTGAGTTGTGATACAATCCCACACTCTTTTAAGAATAAGTCAAACTCTTAGCTAAAATGTTCACCCCCTCAGTCAGACCGAAGTGCTTTTATTTTCTTGCCAAGTTAGTTTTCTACTTCATTCTTAAAATCCTTGAATCTCTTAAGAGTCTCGGACTTATGCTTTATCAGATACCAATAACCGTATCTGCTGAAGTCATCCATGAAGGTAACAAAGTACAGAAAACTTGATTTAGCACTAGTGCTCATTGGGTCGCATACATCAGAATGTATCAACTCTAATAGCTCTGAGGCCCTTTCAGCAGTCTTGTTGAAAGGCGCCTGTGTCATCTTTCCTTTTAAACAAGATTCGCATGTGTCATAAGATTGGATGTCAGAGTGAAGCCTAGCTATGCGCTTCTCGTTTATGTGGCCAAGTCGACAATGCCAGATGTAAGTATGATTAATTTCATTTTGTTTAATCCTTTTAGTGTTTATGTTATATATTTAACTTTCATGTTTTAGATCAAGGATATATAAACCATTTTCAAGAAATGTTGTTCCATAAATAATATTGCCATATTGCGAAAAAATTCTACCACGTCCAATATTAAATACAAAACCATAAATATCCAATAAAGAAACAAAAATATTATTCATGTGCATCGTAGTACAAAATAACAGTTTCTTAATTCTAAAACAAGTCCACTAGGCATCTCTAAGAAATAATCTCCAATCTCCATGGCCTGAACCCGAACACCGTTTCCAACTTGAAGATCCATTTCTCCGGATCCTAGCAATCTCCTATTTCTTAGTCTCTACACATTTCAGCAAATATGAGAACCACATCCTGTTTCTAAAACCCAAGATGTAGAAATAGCCAAATTAATCTCAACAACATAAATACCTGAAGCAGCTGACTTGCTCTTCATTTGCCCAATTAGCTTTGGACACGAGCTCTTCCAGTGCCCCTTCTCATGATACTCATGGAAAACATCTTCAGGAGAAACAACCCTTGCTTTAGGGTGGGCCATCGCCTTCTTGCCCTTAGCCTTTGTAGGCAGTCATCAAGGAAAAAATTAAACGCAAGGCAGAATAGCGAATAAAATTTTCCTCGATTCCATAGTCTACGATTCATGTAGATTAATAGAATGAAACCAAGAATGAAAAGAATATTAAATTTTTTCACCTTAACTATCTCCTCTAAAGACTACTGCAGAAACCCAAATGAGTTTCCTCTACAATCCTGTACACAAACGACTCTTGAACGTTACTCGTGCTAGCGAATGGAAGAATGGAAACTAAGAAATTTTAGCCTGGGGATTTTTTTTTCTTTCTTTGGTGTAGGCCAAAAAATATCAAGTGGCTAGTGTTAGGGAGAAATTGACTTTAAGGCATCCTTTTATACTCCATAGTATTATCCTTAGTATACTAGGTTTATAATTTCTTTTATACTCCTTAGTGTACTAGGATTAAATTCAACTATAGATTATTTAATTTGATGTAATTGATTTACCTTGTATCATTAGGATTAAATAAAACCATATTATAAAATTTTAATTGATATAATTAAATACAATTTTATCAAATTAAAATAACCCAAAGTTGAATTAAAATCAGCCTTCATAAATTCAACCTTTGTATTTTATTTCCACTAAGGAAATATTATTTTATTTAATTAATTATTTACTACATGTAATTAATTAATTAAATAAAATTAATTTCTCCCTCGTAATTGAATTAATTATGATATAACCTAATGTCAATAACTCAATTAATTTGGTTTTCGTTCCTATTTCGATTTGTCAATGTTCGGTCGTTCTATGTGTAGGATCCTGTGGGTCCATCTTTATATTGGTAGTGGGCCCAAAGCCTACAGACTGTAAGTGGGTTCTAGCAAACCGTTATAGCCCCCAATTAAGATGGAGACTTGTAGTCTAATGTGAAACATAACCTGGTAGTGATCTTGTATATCCCTTACAACTAACATCGATATATAAGTAAGAGACATGGCCTTGTCATCCTCTTATATGCTTATTTATTTCTTGATACTGAGTGGACTGAACCTAACAAATAAGTATCCCAACTTATTCGGGTTTGGTCATACAATTGTCAGTCCCACTCATCAAGTGGCCAGTGATATCATCTCAGGGGACGTTGAGTGGCAATTCCGTCAACTTCACTATCAACATCAACATGTTTACTGGCCCACCTAAAATACCCATACTTGGCACCTTGTTACCGGCACGTTAGGTGTATATCAAAGTGTATGAGATCCCATGTTATGTTATAGCTAACATCGGGTCAAAGGATAATAGCAAGACCTACTAGAGAAACACCTATGACGATCGAACCATGTGGTGTTCCCGTGGTGGATCGATCCAGTACCATGCAATCCAACATGTACCCATATCAATGACTGACATTCCATGTCCAACGGCTGGTGAGACGTTGCCATCTAGTCAAGGATATGCTAGTCTTTGGTTTTATTCATTCCCATGATTAGAACAGACTAGGGATATCTTTATGACTATAACTTTAACTCTACTAAAAGGTCTCAAAATCCAATGATTTATATTGCTTTACTTTAGTATGGTTATAATCATTAGACACTCTATTTGTAAATAGCACAAGATATGAATAAATAGATTCATGCCTTCATTTCAACATAAAATGTATAATACAAAATATCCAAATATAAAGTATAATACAATACAAGAACCAATGCCATTTAGACTAGGGCACACCATAGTGGGGTATTTTAAATGTTGTTCAGGTTATTCCTAGCTCAGGAGGAAGTGCTTTAGGAAGTAGTAGAGGAGTTATTGCTTATAGGGAAGTCAATCATCATTCTGAGCAGGATGAAGCTTTTGAGAGGGCCAAGGAAGCTTGGATGGAGGTGGCTACAGAAAAGCGTCTCAAGGAGAAATTCTCTAACTTGGAGTCTTTGTTGCCAAAATTAAACGAGATGGTGCATTACAATCCCATTAAACGTGCGAACCCAGCTAGTTTGATGGTAGAAGAAGGGTAGCCACTCTCGATTAGTTTTCATGTGCCATATATCACCCCATACACTGGGGAAGGTCCACCAGAGTCTCATCTGGATAGTTATGTGTGGCATATGTCTAGTATGGGGATTGGCAAAGTCCATCTCTTGAATCTATTTACAACAACTCTAAAGGGCGCTGCTGTGAAGTGGTATTTGAAAATATCGATTCATACCTGCTCTATATGGGAAGATTTGTCCGAAGCATTTACGAAGCAGTACACTTATAACACTTAAGTGGAGACTACTTTGGAGGATTTAGAAAGGATTTGCCAGAAACCTAACGAGTCTTTCTCGGCTTATTATAAGAGATGGATGGATGTCCAAGAGTTGGTGGATGGAGCTCCGAAGTTAGAGTCTCTTATCGTAAAATTTGTTGATGGAAGCTTACCTTAATACAAAGACAAAATGAAGCTGAAAAGATTCCATGCTTTTACAAATGTTGTCGAGTATGCTAAGCATATCGAAAGATATGAGGAGAAAGACCAAAGGAACAATCAGAATTCAAGTACTTATCAAGGCAGTTGAGGGTATTCGTAAGGTTACAAGAGTGGGAGTTCTACGTCTACACTAGTTCAAAACTGGCTCAAACTACAGTATTAGATGAGATGATAGAAGCGGATGTGGCTATAGTAAATCAGGGTAGGCAGACAGTGGTTCCTCAAAGGATCACTAACCCATGGGCCAAATCTTTGGGCTGAATTTTTGCTAAATTTAGGTAAGCAAGACTGTTCCAGGGTTTGAAGCCGTATTCCCCTCCAGTTGAGGTAGACAAGGATAACTTCTGTTCCTATCATGTGACGATGGGCCATCGCACTAATAATTGCATTTAGCTGATAAAGTCCATCCAATGATTGATTGCTAATAAGAAGATTGTGGAACCACCACTAAAACCAAGCGTGGAGAGTTACCCCTTGCCCAACTTTGGGGGACAAATTAACACGGTTCAATTTGGGCTCCCAGCCAACTTTGTATTCGCACAGATCATCAGGGCTAATCTGAGTGACTAAGCTGTTGTAGAGGAAAATGTTGAAGCTGGAGAAGACCCTCCACATGTGGAGGATGATAATTATTTTGATGTATCTATTTCTTCTATTTATGAAATGAACAATTCATCCTATAGGGCATTTAATGCAATGAAATCTGATTTCGCTTACTTGTGTGATTTTTTTCCAAATGGAACTGTGTATACATACAAACATTCATTTAATGTTATTAGCATACATGATGCATCATTGCATGACATGAATCTAGGAACAGATGATGATCCAAAAATGTTATCCATCTTGAAAGACCTCAACCCTGATGAAGGAAAAGAATTGTAAAAGTACCATAAAAGCACATGAAAGCCTTTGCCTGGTCCTACGATGATATGCCTAGGGTTGACAGGGAGATTGCGGAACATAGAATACCAACAAATCCAAAAATGAAACCTGTCAAACAGAAGCTCAAGAGACTTAGACCAGAATGGGCAAAGAGGGTTATGGAAGAGGACCAATTGGGTGTAGCATAATCGGTACATCTTTCAATGTGGAGGTGGAAGATTAAAGGCTTAATACCGAACCTTTTCAAAATCCAAATTTATCAAAGAAAAAAAAGGAAAAGAAAAAAAAAAAGAAAAATAACAAAGAAGATGGCTAAGTTCATAGAAAAGAACATATTTGCATGGTATGGAATCCTACATCATGTCGTGACCGATAATGGAGTATAGTTTCAGGGGTAATAGGACAGTTGTTCCAGAATAAAGGGGTTGAACATCATAGATCATCTCTGTATCACCCACAAGCCAATGGGGCTGTAGAAGAGGCCAATAAGTTTATCAAGAGAATTCTGTCAAAAATGGTAGTTACCTATAGAGATTGGGCCGATATGTTACCATTTGCCTTGTGGGGATACAAGACTAGCATCAGAACACCTACCGGGGAAACACCGTACTCATTGGTCTATGGGATGGAAGCCATTCTACCAGTGGAAACAGAGATTAAGTCGCTGAGGGTTGTCATGGAAGCACAGTTGCTAGAATCTGATTGGGTTCTTTCGAGATATTAACAGTTAGCATTGATCGATGAGAAGCATCTTCGGGCATTAGATCACCTACAGATGTATTAGCAGCGAATGGCCAGGGCTTACAATAGCAGAGTTCATCATAAAAAACAATCACTCAAGGCCAGGGATTTTGTACTTAAGCAGATGAAGCTGACCAACATAGACGTACGGGGAAAGTTCAAATCAAATTGGGAAGGTCCGTATGTAGTCAAGAAAGTGCTTTCAATGGGTGCTGCGAGGATCATGGATATGGACGGAAAAGAATTCGTCAACCCCATCATTCAAGACAAGGTCAAACGATACTACATGTAAAAAAAAAGAGTTTGATGGATCAAAAACCAAAATAGGAATCCATGCAAAAGTTATGACAGTCCGATGGATCGAAAACTGAAAAGGCAGTCCATGCAAAAGTTAGGACAGTGAGGTGAGCACTATCAGTAGGAAAATCTACAAAGACTGGTTGGTGGTAGTCATGGATTCAGTCAGGACGGATACCATTATTGATTTTATCCTTAGCTTCATTTCATCTTTGATGTGCATTTTGCTAAAACATTATTAATGAATGAATGAATGAATGCTTTGCTCTTTTCATTTAAATGTCCCGAGTTTGCATGGAATTGAGCTTGTATTATGCATATATGGCTGTATACATTTTTTGTTTGCATGAATCTCACCTAAAATAAAAATCCGATAGATTGAAAACCTGAAAAGGTGACCTATGCAAAAGTTAGGATATAAATAAAAGTCTGCTTAGTCGAAAACCCAAACGGGCGGTTCAAGCAAAAATTAAGATAGTTCGATAGGCTGAAAACCCGAAAAGGTAGTCTATGCAAAAATAAGGACACAAAAGGTCACACAGCAGTAGGTTCAGACAATCCTAACACCCTACAACCCAAGGTATCTCAGGGTCAGCACCTCGCGCTCACGGCCAATGTACCAAAACAAAATAGACGTGCAAAAATGGGCCCACACACGGGCAATACAAGCAGAGTATCATAGTAAGCCCACAGAAGGGCAAAATGTACTAAACTACAAAAAGCTGAGCCCATAGGCGGGCTGTCATATCAATAGAAACAAAAGGAAAGGAGCCTAAGGCTGTCCCCTGTCACCCTGATCATCCACCTGGTTCTCGTTACTACACCAAAACCAATGGTGGAAAAATCATGTCACATACATACATGCATACACATGAAACATACATACACATATGCATACATGCATCAATACTAACTCAAGTGTAGGTACTTACTACCATCATCGTGTTGTCTCGAATCATGAGCGCTCTAAAGGCAGAAATAGCCTAACACTGGGACATCCCCTGGGCTATAGCATGCAAATTAGAGCCGCTCGGCTCTAAACCTCAGGTATGAAAATTTTCTCAATTTTTGGAATTTCCATTTATGCTGATATAATCATGAGAAGGCCATTTCCTGCCTTTTGTAGGTATCCAGGGACAAAACAATCGGTCTATATTTATTCTTGTTCGAAGGGGAAAAAATTATTATTTCCAAAATTATCGATCAAGAAATAAATACACACCCGACACAACTTCAGAAGCACGGCTTCACGAAGAACAGAATCAAGATCACCCAACTTCAGAAACACTCTTTAACCAAATTACCAAGATACCCTTTCCTTCATGACACAAACACCAAGAGGCACTAAATTACCAAAATACCCTTTCTTTGTGACACCAATCTCATAGGGAGACTCAAATCGGGCAAGACCACTGCTTTGCAAAGGAACCAAAGCAAGTCCCTAAACCAACTTAAATCGGGCAAGACCACTGCTTTGCAAAAGAGCCGAAGCAAGTCATCAAACCAACTCAAATCGGCCAAGACCACTTCTTTGCAAAAGAGCCGAAGCACGTCCCTAAACCAACTCAGATCGGGCAAGACCGCTGCTTTGCAAAAGAGCCGAAGTAAGTCCCTAAACCAACTCAAATTGGGCAAGCCACTGCTTTGGAAAAGAGCGAAGCACGTCCCCAAACCAACTCAAATCGGGCAAGACCACTGCTTTGCAAAAGAGCCGAAGCAAGTCCACAAACCAGCTCAAATCGGGCAAGACTGTTGTTCTCTAAAAGGGTCGAGCACGTCTTTAAACCAGCTCAAATCGGGCAAGACCACTGCTTTGCAAAAGGGCCGAAGCAAGTCCCCAAACCAACTCAAATCGGGCAAGACCATTGCTTTGCAAATGAGCTGTAGCAAGTCCCCGAACCAACTCAAATCGAGCAAGACCAAGGCTTTGCAGAAGAGCTGAAGCATGTCCCCAAACCAACTCAAATCGAGCAAGACCACTGCTTTGCAGAAGAGCCGAAGCATGTCCCCAAACCAACTCAAATCGAGCAAGAGCACTGCTTTACAAAAGAGCTGAAGCAAGTCCCCAAACCAACTCAAATCGAGTAAGACCACCGCATTGCAAAAGAGTCAAAGCATGTCCCCAAACTATCTCAAATTGGGCAAGACCCCTACTTTGTAAAGGAACCGAAGTAAGTCCCCAAACTAACTCAAATCGAGTAAGACCACTGCTTTGCAAAGAAATCGAGGCAAGTCCCTAAAATCAACACGGGCAAGACCACTACCTCATACAGAAACCAAGGCAAGTCCCTATAATCAACATGAGCAAGACCGTTGTTTCATATAGACATCGCAACAAGTCCCTAAAGTCAATACAATTCCATCAGTGACACAAGTACCACGGAGAACTAACACGAGAAAAACGCCAGGTACGTTTCCTCTTCCTTTTCTCACCATGCTCCCTATCGCGAGACCAAACTCAAACCGAGCACAATAGTCCGACCATGAGTTGATTGTGATCCTGTGAGGGGTAGCCTGTGAGCATGGGTTTTCTCGACCTCTGTGATGAAAATCTTATATTGCCTATTAGACAAATGAACATGAGTCGGATTTGAGAATGAGCAGAATGATTTCTAGAATATTCTCAAAATGCTCTAAAAAATAGAACATTCCTCGATCCGAAACCTTGAGAAAGGCCTTTCGAGTGATTAAAAGGCTTAGACGTGAGTGTAGGATTTAGGAAAAGCCGTGATAGATCTGATTAGAGCTAACAGCTATAGTTTCACAACTACAGCCATACGACTATAATATCAGAGTCGTGCGGCTATAACATTGGAGCCGTATAGGTCTCACTGTTGACCAGATTACTTTCTAAATAAACCATCCTTAATCTTTGACCAACGTGTTTGATGCCCTAATTAAAGGGATTGGAGAATGGATAGCTGGGGTGAAGCAGCTAGAAATAGAAAAAAAGAAAAAAAGGAGTTTTTAAAGAGGGGAAGAACTTTAGTGAGAGAAAAAGGGGTTTTGGAGTGAGGAGCTAAGAAAAATTGAGGAAAATCAAAGAAAAATATAAGAAACGGAGAGAAAATACTCAGGAAACACATAGGGTGATAATTTCTGGCCATTTCTTAATCATTCGTATTAATTTTAGGTTTGTTCGGATTGGTTCAAGGTTTGTGTTTGAAGTTTTAGGATATTCAGGGGATTTTGGGCGTATTCCGGAATCCAAATTCACTTCCTATCGTCAAATACACTGGAACACATAAATGGTAAACTCTGAGAGGCCTTAAACTCGTAATTGATTGCTTTATGGTGTGCATTTTGTTCTGTTTAAATGAAAACCCGAAAACTGTCTACTTGATTATAGCCGTGCGGCTCTAACTAGGGCCAAGCGGCTATAATCCCTTAGAACAGAGCCTCGCAGCTGTACATCTATGGTCGCACGGTTGTGTTTATTTGGGCAGAAACCCAAAATGCCCTAAAATGGGAACATAATCAGTTTCCCAGTTTAGTTGTTCTATTATGAATAATTTCAGTCAAATCACATCTGTTATATTCAAAATTGTAGTTTTTGGATTTCTGATAATGTTGATGTGAGATTTAGGTTTTTGGTGATTTTATTTTTGGAATCTGGAGTTATTTAATCAAAATCAGATTCCCGGTTCAGCTTTAGCTGACCTCTAGAATTCTAAAATCTTTTGAAATCATAAAAAAGATTCAAAATAGAGATTTACGAAAACAAAAAGAAAAAACCCAATTCGGGTTCTGTACACTACAGCCGCACAGCTGTAGTGGCTATAGCTGCAAGCCTAGAGTTTTTAAGGTAGAATCTCGGGATGATTCTTACGGATTTCGTCGTGTGATGCTATCTCCAGATTCAAATTCAAAACTGTTTTCGATGTGTTTACAGCTTTAGACCTTAGATGAATTTTGAAATTAGGAACCCTCACGAATGGAATTCCGAGTTCTGGGTTAACAGACTCACTAAAAGGGAGAAATTTGTATGTAATTGAGCTAAACTGTTTTCCAAAATTGTTTTCGAGCACAAAAACCTATAGGGTGTTTCTAAAATGGTTTTCCAAGTCTAATCAAGTAAGTCGCCCGGACTCTTCGGTTACCCCCTAAATGTATGCTCCCGTTTCTTGAGATTCCCCATTCTATCATGTTGTGAGTCCTATGTGTGTTTGTGATATAACCATGCTAACCGTCTGTTTTGCAGTATTTATTTATTTTTATTTTATTTTGGATGTATTTAATAGATCAAATCGTATATTCTAGGTGATTGTACTTTTTATAGATTTTCGTGTATCTAGGCGGTTGTAAGGTGAGGATGAGAGTTTTTATCTTTTTGGTTGTAATAAGTGGCCTCTATTCTTTTGTTTGGTTTGGATGTATGGTTTACTTTTCCATATTTTATTTTATGCTATTTATTTATGTCATATAAATGAGCATCGGCTAATATTAAAAGATAAAATGGGTAGCGAATAAGTGAATATAATATGGTGGTATGAACTATTGAATGAGAACAAGCTTGAGGTTGAATAGGTAAGTTGCCCAAACCCTAAATCCTTGGATTAGGTATGGCAGTCTACACTTGGTAGGGAGCTATACGAGAATTTCTCGGATGAGCTGATCCGGGTGGTGACTCCATCACTGATCTCGAAATTTAGGTTTCGAGGTCTTTAAGTTAATAAAATGGGATGTTCTAAAATGTAAAACCAGTTTTCCCAAAACTCACATTCTAAATGATATTTTCTATGTAAGGGATTTTCAATCATGTCAACTGGTTTTCTTAAACAAAATCATCAAACCCATTTTTTATCAAAACAAATTTTACACACTTACCAAAAACCTCCTCGGTCTGCTTCACCGCGTTTCCTGAAACGTCGTCTGCTCACACCTATACTAGAGATCCACTAGGCAGGCTTGCAAACTCCTCTTGGGCTTGGCATCAATAGGCTTCCTCCCCAATGGCTTGATGCAATTACAATTAAATTTACAAAATATGAATTAAATAAAATTACATCAAAATAAAATAAAATGACACGCAGACTGTATTTTCCAAAATTAAATTTTACAACCCAACTTCATCTAAGCCCTAATAGCCACACAACCAAGTATAGAAACATATATACACATAGCAAATATCAATATATATACATGTATTAAAATGCATGAACATGGCAATTCCAATTTTTAATTAATTATGTCCAACCGTTTGTGAAATCGCTGATTCTAGCATCTATAACAAATGTTCGGTCACGGGCCTGAATTAGCCGTCCAATTCTCAACTCGTGCCAATGGCCAATTGGACCAATTTCATTAAACAATTTAATTTTAATAAAAAATTAAATTATATGCAGGAATTAAATCACACAAGAAACCTACAAAATCCAAATTGAACCCGCACCCCACGCGTCAGTGCTGCTGTCCAGAGACAGTAGCAGCGAGGTAGTTGCCTAACGGCAGCAGCAATGGCCAAATTGGAATCGCAAATTGCGATTCCAATTTGGCCAAACATATAATTTTTTTTTTTAAATCAAACCAGAAAAAAAAATAAATTGGGGAAAATAAATAAAACCCCAAATCACCAAATTAGGGTTCCAAATAAAATCAAATTCAAAACCAATTTCAATAAAATCGAATCAAACACCAAGAACCCTAATATCAATCGTTCTAGTAATCGAACATGTATGCTCTGATACCACTGTAGGGACTTGTCACAGGAAAAATTTAATGCAAAGTGGAATACCGATTAAAATTTTCCTTGGTTCCATAGCCCAAGATTCATGTAGATTAATAGAATGAAACCAAGAATGGAAAGAATAATAAATTTTCTCACCTTAACTATCTCCTCTAGAGACTACTGCAGAAACCCAAATGCGATTCCTCCACAATTCGATACACGAACGACTCTTGAACGCGACTCGTGCTAGCGAACGGAAGAATGGAAACCAAGAAATTTCAGCCTAGGGAATTGTTTTTCTTTCTTTGGTGTAGGCAAAAAAATATCAAGTAGCTAGGGTTATGGCGAATATGACTTTAAGGCATCCTTTTATACTCCTTAGTATTATCCTTAGTGTTGGAAATGCCCTAGTCCCGAGGCATTGGTCCTTGTGTTTGTATGATACATTTGGTACATTAATGTAAACTTTATGTATTATACAATTTGTGTCAAGGAGATAAAGGCATTAATCTATTTATTATATGTCTTGTGCTATATTTTAAATAGAGTATCCAATGGACATATCCATATCCATGTTGTCAAGTGTGAGGCACTTGGCAGTAAGACTATGGATAGTGAAAACGATATGACCATAAAGTCATCCGTAGTCTGTTCCAATCATGGGAATGAATGGAACCAAAGACTATCATTAGCCTGGTTGTATGGCAGTGTCTTACCGGTCATAGAACATGGAATGTCAACTAGGTTAATGGGTACATGCAAAAGGGCATGGTACTGGATTGATCCACTTAACGGGAATCTGCATGGTATAGTATCACAAATGATTCTCGTGTAGTACTTGTATAAGTCCTTCGACCGGACCATATGATGGTGCTGCATGCGAGGTGGCACACTTTGGTGTACGCCCAACGGGCCTGTAAAAGGGTGCCAAGTACGGGTACGTTCGGGTGTGTCAGTAAGCATGGCAGCACTATGGATATGCAGAAGGGAATGTCACTCAGTGATTCACTGAGACGATATCATCGGCCTCTTGAAGAATGTTACTGATAAGTGTGCGGCCGCACCCAAACAAGATTGGATCTTGTTTGTGAGCATCAGTTCATTCGGTATCAAGTCAAGGTCCAGACACAAGGAGGGTGATACTTCCATGCCTCTGTGTTGGACACCGATATCAGCGACATGGGATTTACAAGTTCAAACTACTGGGTTACGTTTTCAGTTGGACTGCTTACTCCGTCTTAATTGGGGGCTGCAGTGGCTTGCTAGAGCCCGCCTGCAGTCTGTGGGCCTTGGCCCACTGCCAACATAAAGACGGGCCCATTGGATCGTACACATTGAACGTTTGGACTTTAACTAGTCGGATTAAGTGTGTACTTGGAGTATACACGTTTGAAGAGAGAGAGATATATTAATTATATTATATGCATCAATTGGATTGATCAAAGTGATATAATTAATATTTATTTCGGCCTTCTCATAATTAATTCAATGAATTAATTTATGGGATTATTTCCTAGGTGGAAATATTATGACATGTATAGGTTTACATGTTTGTCATTTTATGTGTGTGTCTAATTTAATCCATTGATTAAATTAATAGGTCAAATGAATTTTAATTTAAATGTATGTAATATGTTACATGGTATCATATATAAACATACATGTTAAATTAAAGTTGCATTTGAATTTAAATAAATCAAAGGAATTAAATTGGGCTTAAAACTTGAAATGAATATTCCCACTTGGCTTGGAATGGTTTGGCCGAAATTCATGGGTGGAATGGGCAAGAATGGTGAGTCATTTTGTTGGACAAAATGATGATGACACATTCCTT
The DNA here is from genome assembly GCA_039660915.1 of Euphorbia tirucalli. Taxonomy (NCBI): domain Eukaryota; kingdom Viridiplantae; phylum Streptophyta; class Magnoliopsida; order Malpighiales; family Euphorbiaceae; genus Euphorbia; species Euphorbia tirucalli. The sequence continues at coordinate 48,539,866 of CM077637.1, read as the reverse complement.
GGGGCCAATAGGAAAAGAGTGAGTCATTCTTTGATTTTGAGGTAGCAAAGTTGGACTTTGCTTCCTTAAATGAAATAGAATGATGACAAATTTTGTGTTGGCCGAAATTATGTCTTATATGGATGAGTATGGTGACTTATTCATGAGACAAAAGAGATGGTGAGTCATGGTTTTGTATTAAGGAAAAGATGATGAGTCATGTGTTTTCATTTAATGAAAGGATGAGTCATTCTTTTCATTTAATATGATGGTGAGTCATATGAGATGAGTCATTGCTTTTGACTTTGAAATTTAAGACTATCTCATAAGAGACTCACCATTTTTTTGGCCGTCCATCACTTGTGGTTTTTAAGAGAAATTGGTTTTCTTTTAAAGAAAGAAGATTGCCCACTTTTCATGAATTAATTCTTTTGGTAAGAATTAGGTGCACACTTAAGATTATTGGTGCTATCTTTTGGAAAGATAGATTTTTCTTTTGGAAAGAAAATAGGGACAGCCATAAATCTCAAAGTGAGCAGCCCTCTCTCCCTCTCTTCTTGTCATCCGAGTCGCTAGCACGGGTTTCGGTCCGAGAGCCGTTCGTGTACGCATCGGTGGAGGAAATCTGCACTTGATTTCTGCAGTCTGCATCCGTCTCTTAGAGAGACTTTGTGGTGAGTTTTTGAAACCCTCTTTTTATGCTTTAAGTTTTTGATTTCCACATCTTAAGCTCCTGGGCCGGATTTGAGGAAATCGACGCGTATTTCCGCTTTTATCGGTCGGTTTCCCGTGACGAATCCCAACAGTGGTATCAGAGCGGGCTTTTGATCCGTGGAAATCTTTAAACTTGGCGGATCCCGTGTTTTAAAATTGGCGATTTTGTGGACGGGATTTATTTTTGGTTTGGGGTTTGGTGATTTTGCCCCTTGAATTTTACTTATGGAAAATTATTTGCATATGGTTTATGCTTTATTTAATTTTCTATTTGTGAATTGTTTATGGAAATTTTATTTTGCATATAGGTTTTATGCTAGATTTAATTTCCTATGCATGATTTTATTTCTTGGTGATTTAATTTCATGTTGCTATTTTTGTTGCGGGAAAAAATCACGGACCGTGTCGGGGCGAAACGGGAGCAGCAGCCGCTGCCTGCGGCGCTAGGCGCCACAGGCAGCAGCTGCTGCTGGCTGCTGCTGGGCAGCAGCTGCTGCACGCCAGCAGCAGGGCTGTTGCGCGCAAGCAGCTGCTGCTGGGCAGCAGCTGCTGTACGCCTGCAGCAGGCTGCTGCTGGGCAGCAGCCGCTGCGCGGCAGCGGGGCTGCTGCTGGGCAGCAGCGCCGCGGCTGCCCCGCGCGGTGGGCCGGGCCCATTTTTGGATTTGGCGGGATTTTTGGGCCGGGCCGGATTTAAAATTTTAAAAAAATATGCGTGTTTAAATTTTGGTAATTTTTATACGCGTGGGATTTTAAAATTTTAATTGGTTTTAAACTTGTGCGTGTTTATTTTGGAAATTTTATGCGCATGTTTTATGAATGAATTTATTTTTCGTTCATGCGATATTTATTTTGGAAATAAATACGGTTAATTGAAATTGGTTCGGGTTTTCTTGGCACGATTACCCGGACGGCTAATTTTGGAATTCATGGTTTCCCAATTGGATTGGGAGCAATTTTGCCTGGGTTGGAGGCCTAAAGCCCGCACGGGTTTAGAACCATGATCGGCCAAAATTTGGCGATTTCAAAATAATGGCTATGGACATATTTGAAATGGGATTAATTCATGCATTTAACATGTTTATAAATTGTATGTATTGGATACGTGTATGTATGATTAAATGCATGAATGGATGTTTTGGGCCTTATTTATTCGGGTTGTAATATTCTTTTGGTAAATACGGCCTACGCGCCGTTTTCTTTTTATGTAATTTTATTTTATGTGATTATTATGGAATTATGTAAAGAAGAAGAAGCCGATTGGATTGGCGTGCTAGAAGGATGAGGATGCAGCCCACCTGATGTCGTTCTAGTATAGGTTTACTAGAATCATATTAGGATGTAAATTTTGGCCCATAGCATTTCATTTTTTTTATTTAATTATGCTTTATTTATTTACATGTGAGAATGTATGTACAAACCCTATTTCACCCGCCTATGCATCTAAGCCGTTATTAATTGAATCTAATAACCAAAAGGTAATTACTAAGTCTCTTAAAAGTGCTTCCCTCATTCATAACCTACTCGAAGTGGGGATAGGCCAGCTGTAGACCAACCCTCGTTGGATGCACTGGAGTATCGTCATTTTGTATTGGGTTGGAGTATTGGTTACTCTAACACTTGGATGGAGGTTTTGACTTAGCGTGGGTAGTAGGATGTTCCTGGCCCTAAGCACAGATGGGTAAGTGCCAACAGACCCATCAAACCGAGAGTCCCTAGGTTGGGATTGGATGGCGTTCCTACCTAAAAATTGGGGTATAGTTGTTCCAGGCCCTCGTCTGGCTATATCTTGATATAATATGGATCTCGGCCCATGAGCCCAACAACTCGAGTTAATTAATAACACGATTCATTATTAATTATAATATGGGAAGAACATGTTAAGTCCTTTATTAACACTTGTAAATTTTTCTGTGTAGAAACCAATGGCTACGAATGATACTTTATCACTGCGATCTTTCTTGGAATGGGACAAGCTTTCTGGCCCTAACTTTTGGGACTGGTCTATGAACTTAAGGAAAGTTCTAAGACAAGAGTCTAAAGAGTATGTGCTCGAAAAGCCTGTACCGGATGTGCCAACGGGAAGTAATCCACCGGCTGCCCAGCTGGAGGAATACTTAGCACATGTAAAAGATAACCGGGATGTGACATGCCTGATGTTGGCTAGTATGGTTCCTGAATTGCAAAAGCAGTTCCTAGATCATCAAGACTTTGCTATAATGACAACTCTTAACGAGATGTTTTATGAGCAAGCTTATCAGGAAAGGTACCTGATCCACAAGGCATTCCGCAGCTGTAAGATGGGAGCCGGGACATCTGTGAGTGCACACGTGCTCAAGATGAAGGGCTATCTGGATAATTTAGCCCGTCTCGGAACTCCTATCTCACGGGGGCTGGCGGTTAGCACGATCCTAGATTCTTTACCGGATTCTTATGATCAATTCATCCTAAACTTTTACAAGCAAGGGATGGACCGTACTGTTAGTGAGCTGCATTGGATGCTTGAGCTCGCTGAACTGTCGATCAAGAAGACTCCGCCGGTACTTGAGGTTTACAAGGGGAAACCTCTTTTCACTAAAGGCAAGGCAAAGGCCAAGGCCAAGGCTAAGGAAGCCAAGGCTAAAAAGGCTAAAGCCCAGCCCAAGGCCCGTTCCAAGGATGTCTGCTTCAGTTGCAAGCAGGCTGGACATTGGAAAAGATCGTGTCCCAAGCTTTTGGGAGAGAAAAGGAAGACGCAGGGCGTGTCTTCATCAGGTATATATGTCATAGACATTAACCTCTGTTTCAACATCTTATGTATTGGATACTAGATGTGGTTCTCACATTTGTTGAATGTGCAGGGACTTAAGAACAGGAGATCATTGGGATCGGGACAAGTGGACTTGCAGGTCAGAAATGGAGCAAGGGTTGCTGCCATAAAGATCAGCGGGACCAGCTTATGATGCCTAGTAGATTAGTTTTGCTGAAACAATGTTATTTTGTACCTGTTATGTACAGGAATATTATTTCTGTTTCGGTTTTGATATTTCTGGATGTACATTTACTATTGATAATAGTAAAAAGGGTTTATCTAGAAAAGAATTATTTTATGGAGTAGCTCTATTAAATAATGTCTTTTATATCCTGGATCTAAATGAAACTAATCATGTCTATACTATACACACTTAAAGGGTTAAGCCTAACGAACTTAATCCGGTTTACCTTTGGCATTGTCATTTAGGCCACATAAACAAGAAGCGCATAGCTAGGCTTCACATTGCTTGAATCCTAGGATCATTTGACATGGAGTCACTTGATATATGCGAGTCTGGTTTATAAGGTAAAATGACTAAAAGGGTTGCTAGCTTATTGAACCTAATGCATTGAGATGTATATGGACCGACAAGCATAGCAACTAAGGGTGAACCACTATACTTCATATCCTTCACGGACGATTTCATCAGAAATGGCTAAGCCTATGTAATGAAATATAAGTCTGAAACCCTTGATAGGTTCAAGGGAGTAAGGAACGAAGTACAGAACTAGGCAGAAATATCCAAGCCTTTCGGTTGGACCGAGGTGGTGAGCATATAAGCCTATAGTTTAACTCATTTTGAGAGAGCATGGAATAGTTCCACAGCTCACACCTCTAGGAACACCACAATGGAATGGGTGTCCAAACAGAGGAAAAGGACCCTGTTGGACATGGTCCGCTCAAACGATGAGTCATGCCTCTCTCCCTATAAGTTGTAAAGGATACGCTCTTGAGACAATGGCTCTCATTTTCAATCATACTCTGACTAAGGCTTTGGAAAAGACCCCATTTGGAAAATGGACGGGCAGGGTGCCTAATGTGTCTTTCTTACGAATTTGGGCTTGTTATGCACAAGTCAAGAAATTGACTGTGAGCAAAACTAGAACCCAAAACCGACTAATGCCTGTTTGTGAGCTACCCTAGGGAAACCAAAGGGTATTACTTCTACGACCCCGCTGAGAACAAGGTGTTCATGGCTCGAAAGGGGGTCCTTCTTGAAAAGGGGTTTCTTTCCAAGAAAGACAGTGGGAGTGATGTTGAACTCAGGGAAGTTCAAAGCTCAGAAACTCCTGAAAAGGATAACTCGGAGACCAGGGTGAAGCTTCCAAAAGGGGAAGCACCAGCCCAGGTCACACAAGGACCTAAAAGGTCTGGTAGGGATCATCAGGAACATGGAAAACATCGGTTTTTGTTTCTAATGATTACGCTCTTTTTGTCTTGGACGAAGAGGAGCTCAAAACCTACTAGTAGGCTATAGCTAGCCCACTGTCTGGCATGGTGGTGGATTTGCGATCTATGTACGATTATCAGGTTTGGAACCTGGTTAATTCACCTCCAGGTGCTAAGGTAATAGGTTGCAAGTGGTGCTATAAGCTATAGGCCGACAATACCTTTAAGGGTGTGTATAAGAGGTTAAGTGGGAGCATAGTAACTTTCCTGGTATGAAATATGGATGGCATCCTGCGGATTGGAAGCGACATACCAACACTACAAGGGAATTGTAATGGTTGTGTAAGTGCTTCGCAATGAAGGACTTAGGCGAAGCTGAGACGATCCTAGGGATCAGTATCTATAGGGTTAGATCCAATCGGCTTCTGGGCCCAAGTCAGGCCAAGTACATAGACTTCGTTCTGAAAAGATTCAGCATGGACCAGGCTAAGAAAGGTTTCTTGCCAAATGGGTCATAAGCTGAAACTTAGCAAGAAGTACTGTCCTAAGACAAGGCAGGATAGGGAGAACATGAATTGGTCCTATATGCGCTTCAGCCATGGGATCAATCATGTTCTCCATGCTATGTACAAGACCTAATGTCGCCCATGTGGGTCAGGAAGAGCAGTCAGTTACTAGGTACACTGATGCAAGCTTCCAGACCAGCCAGGATGAATATAAGTCGCAGTATAGGTATATGTTCATGCTAAATGGTGGTGCTATTGTTGGAGAGGCTCCAAGTAATAGACCATCGCGGTTTCTATCACAGGAACTGAGTACATTGCAACGTGTGAAGCAGCTAGGGAAGCTATGTGGATGAAGAAGTTTATCACAAAACTGGGGATAGTATCTACTATCCGGGAACCAGTTGATATCTTCTGTGACAACGCGGGGCTGTTGCACAAGCTATGTGCCCCGGTCACACATATACACGAAGCACGAACTCAGGGAGGTTCACCTATTGCGAGAAATCGCTGGGGGGGTGACATCTCATTACAAAGAGTGGACACCAAAGACAATGTCGCAGATCTTTTGACCAACATGCTTGGCTATGCCTATGCACAAAGGTTGTACTAGATCTATAGGGATTAGACCCATGCCTAGTAGGTACTAGTGCAAGTGGGAGATTGTTGGAAATGCCCTAGTCCCGAGGCATTGGTCCTTGTGTTTGTATGATACATTTGGTACATTAATGTAAACTTTATGTATTATACAATTTGTGTCAAGGAGATAAAGGCATTAATCTATTTATTATATGTCTTGTGCTATATTTTAAATAGAGTATCCAATGGACATATCCATATCCATGTTGTCAAGTGTGAGGCACTTGGCAGTAAGACTATGGATAGTGAAAACGATATGACCATAAAGTCATCCGTAGTCTGTTCCAATCATGGGAATGAATGGAACCAAAGACTATCATTAGCCTGGTTGTATGGCGGTGTCTTACCGGTCATAGAACATGGAATGTCAACTAGGTTAATGGGTACATGCAAAAGGGCATGGTACTGGATTGATCCACTTAACGGGAATCTGCATGGTATAGTATCACAAATGATTCTCGTGTAGTACTTGTATAAGTCCTTCGACCGGACCATATGATGGTGCTGCATGCGAGGTGGCACACTTTGGTGTACGCCCAACGGGCCTGTAAAAGGGTGCCAAGTACGGGTACGTTCGGGTGTGTCAGTAAGCATGGCAGCACTATGGATATGCAGAAGGGAATGTCACTCAGTGATTCACTGAGACGATATCATCGGCCTCTTGAAGAATGTTACTGATAAGTGTGCGGCCGCACCCAAACAAGATTGGATCTTGTTTGTGAGCATCAGTTCATTCGGTATCAAGTCAAGGTCCAGACACAAGGAGGGTGATACTTCCATGCCTCTGTGTTGGACACCGATATCAGCGACATGGGATTTACAAGTTCAAACTACTGGGTTACGTTTTCAGTTGGACTGCTTACTCCGTCTTAATTGGGGGCTGCAGTGGCTTGCTAGAGCCCGCCTGCAGTCTGTGGGCCTTGGCCCACTGCCAACATAAAGACGGGCCTATTGGATCGTACACATTGAACGTCTGGACTTTAACTAGTCGGATTAAGTGTGTACTTGGAGTATACACGTTTGAAGAGAGAGAGATATATTAATTATATTATATGCATCAATTGGATTGATCAAAGTGATATAATTAATATTTATTTCGGCCTTCTCATAATTAATTCAATGAATTAATTTATGGGATTATTTCCTAGGTGGAAATATTATGACATGTATAGGTTTACATGTTTGTCATTTTATGTGTGTGTCTAATTTAATCCATTGATTAAATTAATAGGTCAAATGAATTTTAATTTAAATGTATGTAATATGTTACATGGTATCATATATAAACATACATGTTAAATTAAAGTTGCATTTGAATTTAAATAAATCAAAGGAATTAAATTGGGCTTAAAACTTGAAATGAATATTCCCACTTGGCTTGGAATGGTTTGGCCGAAATTCATGGGTGGAATGGGCAAGAATGGTGAGTCATTTTGTTGGACAAAATGATGATGACACATTCCTTGGGGCCAATAGGAAAAGAGTGAGTCATTCTTTGATTTTGAGGTAGCAAAGTTGGACTTTGCTTCCTTAAATGAAATAGAATGATGACAAATTTTGTGTTGGCCGAAATTATGTCTTATATGGATGAGTATGGTGACTTATTCATGAGACAAAAGAGATGGTGAGTCATGGTTTTGTATTAAGGAAAAGATGATGAGTCATGTGTTTTCATTTAATGAAAGGATGAGTCATTCTTTTCATTTAATATGATGGTGAGTCATATGAGATGAGTCATTGCTTTTGACTTTGAAATTTAAGACTATCTCATAAGAGACTCACCATTTTTTTAGCCGTCCATCACTTGTGGTTTTTAAGAGAAATTGGTTTTCTTTTAAAGAAAGAAGATTGCCCACTTTTCATGAATTAATTCTTTTGGTAAGAATTAGGTGCACACTTAAGATTATTGGTGCTATCTTTTGGAAAGATAGATTTTTCTTTTGGAAAGAAAATAGGGACAGCCATAAATCTCAAAGTGAGCAGCCCTCTCTCCCTCTCTTCTTGTCATCCGAGTCGCTAGCACGGGTTTCGGTCCGAGAGCCGTTCGTGTACGCATCGGTGGAGGAAATCTGCACTTGATTTCTGCAGTCTGCATCCGTCTCTTAGAGAGACTTTGTGGTGAGTTTTTGAAACCCTCTTTTTATGCTTTAAGTTTTTGATTTCCACATCTTAAGCTCCTGGGCCGGATTTGAGGAAATCGACGCGTATTTCCGCTTTTATCGGTCGGTTTCCCGTGACGAATCCCAACACTTAGTACACTAGGTCTCTAATTCCTTTTATACTCCTTAGTGTACTAGGATTAAATTAAACTATAGATTATTTAATTTGATTTAATTGATTTACCTGAAATAAAACCATATTAGAAGATTCTAATTGATACAATTAAATACAATTTTATCAAATTAAAATAACCTAAAGTTAAATTAAAATCAGCCTTAATAAATTCAACCTTTGTATTTTATTTCTACCAAGGGAATATTATTTAACTTAATTAATTATTTACTACATGTAATTAATATATCAAATAAAATTAGTTTCTCGTTCATAATTGAATTAATTATGACATAACCTAATGTCAATAGCTCAATTAATTTGGTTTCCATTCCAATTTCGAATTGTCAATGTTCAGTCGTTCTATGTGTACGATCATGTGGGTCCTTCTTTATGTTGGCAATGGGCCCAAAGCCCACAGACTGTATGTGGGTTCTAGCAAACTGTTTATAGCTCCTAATTAAGATGAAGACTTGCAGTGTAATATGAAACATAACCCGGTAGTGATCTTGTATAACCCTTGCCAATTGACATCGATATATAAGCAAGAGACATGGCCCTGTCATCCTCTTATATGCTTATTTATTTCTTGATACCGATGTGAGCGGACGATGCATTTTCGACGGGACGCGGGACTCCCTTTCGGAATGGGGCGCCACGATCTCGGGCGGGCCCCTCCCTCACATAGGGTTTTTATGAATGGAAAATCGGTTTTAGAAAATAAATGGAATTAATGCATAAAATAACCGAGACCTAAGTCTCGATGAATATTGTAGAGTCGCCACCCGGCTCAGCTCAACCGGGAGATTCTTAATGTAGCTGAACCGGACGAACGGTCGCTACACTATCCAGAGATTTGGGTCCGTACAAGTCCCTTATTTTGTGTCTAATTAAAATAAATATTGGTTAATGTTCAAAGATGGTATTTCAAAATCTAAAGTCAATTTTATTGAAATAAAAAGACATACAGCGTGCATACAAATTAAGCAAAATAATAAATGAATAAATTATTACAACCCGATCGAATAAAAGATAAAAACTCTCGCCTCACTTTACAAGCGCCTAATATACACGAGAATCTAGAAAAATACAACCGCCTAGGATACACGATTTAATATATTAAATTACATTCAAAATAAAAATAAAAGAAATTAAAACCGGCAAAACAGAGGGTTAACATAGAATACGGCACGCCACAAATAGGACTCAAATATGACAGAATTGGGGAATCAAGAATTGGGGGCATGCATTTAGGGGATAACCGGGTTGGCTCGGCTAGCCGGCCCGGTTAGACCTGGAAAACATTTTGAAACGTCCCTGTAATTTGGTTTTTGAGGGAAAATCATTTTGAAAACATCTTTACCGGTTTACATGCATTTTTATTTTTAAGGTGGGTCGGTTTTCGGGAGAACTGGGTCTTCGTCGTGGCATTGTTTTAAATGCAATTTTACTGGAAATTGAATCTAAGGTCGTGGATGCACACAACAAAATTCATTTTGATGAATTTTTTTTAGGGTTTTCTGAATTTTTATGGATTTTTGGAAATTTTTGGGGATAAAAACGGAAATTCTGGTTCTGGAAACCATGTTATAGTCGTGCGACTGTAAGTGGCCCGGAGTCAGAATTTCGCCAAAACTTTATTTGAAGAAAACTGGGAAGAAAACGCTAGAAATCAAGAACACTCGTACGACTGTAACTACAGTCGTACGACTGTTCATCAAACTCAAGAACAGTCGTGCGACTGTTCTTGATTTCCAGAAGAAGAAATGCAGAAAAATGAATGAAAACAGCACAAAACCACGCCAATCACCCAAAAAGCTTGTAAAAGAGAAGGGAAAAAGGAGTGTTTACCTCTTTGGCGTGCGTCCATCATAGGATTGACCCCTGGCATAGCTCTAATCCACTGAAATCCACACTTTTCTCCTTGAGTTAGGGTTAGGGATTTTGGGTCCAAAGATTTCCAAATGCTGAGGTATTCTTAAAGTTCAGTTCTTTCTTTTCTTTTGATTTTCTCGTCTTCTTTCTCCCTCTCTCTTTTTCTTTTCTTTTTTCCTCTTTTCTTTTTTTTCTTTCTGTCTCTCCTTTTCTCTCCTTTTTTTTTATCCGTCTGGTCTCTTCCCCCTTTTTCTCTTCTGTTTTTTCCAGCTTTTGAGGTATGGGTTGGCTTACCTACCGTGATCTACAGTCGTACAACTGTAGTTTGGTTACAGTCGTACGACAGTAGTGATAGTCATACGACTATACTTTTTTTTTTGAAAGTAAAATTCAGGCACTTACAGCTGCCCTTCGCGTGATCAAATTCACCACCCGAACTTAGTTTAGGATAAATGATGTGAATTTGAGAAACGTGACTTAAAGCGCCGCAGACACAGGAAAGAACCTGCCGTTGAAATATGCCGATATCGGGTCTAGGTTACCCAAGGCGATGTTGGGGAGGAAGTAAGCCGATATCAGGTCTAGGTTACCCGAGGAAAAGCTAAGGAGGAAATAAGCCGATATCAGGTTTAGGTTACCCGGGGCAAAGGAATGGGTGAAATTACGGATTACCCAATATCGGGTCTATGTTACTCGAGGCAAAGGAAAATGAAATTGTGGTTAAGCTGATATCAGTTCTATGTTACCCGAGGCAAAGGGAGATGAAATTGCAGTTAAGCCGATATCGGGTCTATGTTACCCGAGGCAAAGGAAAAGGAAATTGTGGTTAAGCCAATATCGGGTCTATGTTACCCGAGGCAAAGGAAAATGAAATTGTGGTTAAGCCGATATCGGGTCTATGTTACCCGAGGCAAGGGAAGGTGGATTATGGATTGGCCGCTATCGGGTCTATGTTACCTGAGGCAAAGGAAGATGAAAATGCGGTTAAGCCGATATCGGGTCTATGTTACTTGAGGCAAAGGGAGATGAAATTATGGCTAAGCTGATATCGGGTCTATGTTACCTGAGGCAAAGGAAGATGAAATTGCGGTTAAGCCGATATCGGGTTTATGTTACCCGAGGCAAAGGAAGATGAAATTGTGGTTAAGCCGATATCGGGTCTATGTTACCCGAGGCAAAGGAAAATGAAATTGTGGTTAAGCCGATATCGGGTCTATGTTACCTGAGGCAAGGGAAGGTGGATTATGGATTGGCCGATATTGGGTCTATGTTACCCGAGGCAAAGGAAGATGAAATTATGGCTAAGTCGATATCGGGTCTATGTTACCTGAGGCAAAGGAAGGTTATGGATTGGCCGATATTGTGTTTAGGTTACCCGAGGCAAAGGAAGAGGAAATTTGGACGATTTGAAATCTTACTGGAATTGGATGGACTTGAAATGATAAGAGGTTCAAGGATCCGAAACCTTGCTTGAACATAATGGAGCTCAAGAGTTTAAGATCTGGCTTGAATGAAGAGAAGGGTTTAAGGATTTGCAACCATGCTTGAACGTACTGGAGTTCAAGGGTTTAAGATCTAGCTTGAATGAAGAGAAGGGTTCAAGGATCTGCAACCATGCTTGAACGCACTGGGGTTTAAGATCTGGCTTGAATGAAATGAGGGGATAGGTTTAGGAATGGTAATTTTGAGGTTAGCTGGAGGAAGAGTATTTATCCCTTGATCGATGATTTTGGAAACAAAAATTTTTGCCCCTTTCGATCAAGGATAAATACGGCTTGATTGTTCCACCCCTTGGGGACTTGATATGTTGAGACTTGAGTTTGTCCTGATACTTAAGGTCCAATGGGTGCCCCAGCGTTGTGCCATCTCTGCTTTAAGAGCGATCCTGGTTCAGGAATACTTGGTGATGGCGGTGGGTACTTGCACTTGAATTGGTTGTGATGCATATGCATATGAATTGTGCGTGTTTACTTTAAATGTATGCATGTATGTACGGATGCATGTGTGGTGCTAAATATATGTATGCATGCAACATGTGGTTTATGCTTTGTTCTTGGTATCCGTGTGAGCCCGGAGACGGAATTCACGGCTTGTGACTGGCCCCGATGGTAACCCAGGTGACCTAGTCCGATTGTTCTGGTGTGTCTTTTGATCGACTGACTATTACGCCGATCTAGGTATTAGAGGAGTTGGCTGTCTTGAGTGACTTTCCACTTTACCCTTTGCATATTCTGAAGCGTTGTCATGCTCAGTGGATCAGAGGAATAAGCCGTGCTGGCGGATGGTCCGTTTGGTTAAGCAAAAAGATGAGAGTGAGACTTTGCATTTCCGTACTGCATAGTAGGGGTTTTTGTGATATTGTCATGGGCTTGAATGCAATGTCTTACTGATGTACGTTTATATGTAATGGCATGGTGCATGCAAGATGAACATCTGGTTAGAAATCCAAACATGCACAATATTGCAATGGTGACATCAGAATGAGTATAACAGGGAGTATGACAGTGACTCTGACTTTGTATATCATCCCTCTCCTGTCGCTGACACGTCCTTTCGATTTTCCGTGTCAACAAATTATTTTTTTTCTGAGAAAGATTTTGTGATGGGCATTTTGTCTGCGTTGATCCCTTTTGCAACGATTTGTCTTAGGATGGGAAAGATATATCTTGATATGTTCATTGCGACCCGCGAAGATACTGCTGTCGATGATTCCCGATGGTTCGGCTTTTTACTTGCCCCTGGTATTATAGGTTTGTGTTCGAGGAGTATTATGGGTTTGTGTTTGGGGAGTAAAGCACTTCTACAGACAGGGTTCGCCGTGCGACGTAGCCCATAAGTGAACACTGACATGTAATGACACAACAAATGCATATTGAACACCAAAATTGAATACAAGACGTTCATAACATAATGAATGCGGATGCATTAGGAAAATCTAAAATGTGGCTCTGGTTTTAATTGATGCCCCTTCAAATTACCAATATGCCCTTTCGGTTTTACACATTGGATTTTTTTTTTAAGCCCGATCACTGGATTATTGTGGAGGGACAACCTGAGATGAAGTCAATCAACCACTGGATTCTCCAGCGGTCTGATGCCGTATTCATATTTCCAATTCACCCCAGATTTCAGTTTAGGAACGGCTCCCAAAGGCTGAATTCTTGAAATGGTTAGCAAATGCAACTTTCCCTTTGAATATGAGTGCAACAGACTTTGTAAGCTTTCCTGTTGATGGTATCGTCCCCTTCATGATTGCTGAAAGCTTTGTAAAGCCAAGTTGCCCCAACACTGTTGGTGAAGTTCACAAATGCATAACCAAAATTTCCTCCAGTCTTGAAATCCATAGGCAAATAGAGGAAATCATAAGCAAACTTCCTTTTTGACTTATTCTTGTTTTCCTCTAGACAATGCTTGTCCCGAATTTGCAGCAGATTATGTCCTTGAAATTGATTTGGTAGATTTCTGATCATCAGGCTTGTTTTTCCACCAAGATTAGCTTCAATCTCTCTTTTATTCAGCTTGGTCTCTTCAATAGTCAATTTCTTGGGAAACCACTGTTGTTCCTTTTCACCTGTAGAAACTATTTTCTTCTTACTCTGGAATCTTGGAGCTATATATTTCATTTTCCCCTTTTTTCAGCATTGTTGAACTTATTTGAAGCAGACTCATATCCAAATCCTCTATCTATCATCAAATCAAAACCCTTCCCACTATCTGAGGGTACAAAATAACTATTATGGGAGTTTAGATTGAAGAGAAATGGCGTGGGATTAAAAGGGTATCCCCAATTCGGTACAGGTTGATGATAAACGAAGACGGATTGAAACGGCGCCATAACCACCTGCTCCGACGCCCTTCCGCTGATGAGATGATGTAAAACAAAAACGATATGGAGTAGCATTGGGGTTCAACATCTTGTTAGAAGCCATTGAAGGTAGAAAATAAGGCTTCACAGGATCGGTTCAAGTTCCAAAGAGAAGATGAAAGATAGGAGATGAAAGTGAAGGAAAGGCAATGAAGGGAAGACAAAGGTGTTGAAGGCAAATGGAGAAGACAGAGAGGAGAATGAAAAGGGAGCTGCTTTGGGTAAAGACACCGATCTTCTCTATCACCGCGCGAAGTTAACTTTTCAGAACAGGCGAAAACGCACTTATCTCCATTGTCTCAACTCATTGACCCTGGCATTCCATGCAATAGGTGGGCCGCCCCCAGATTCATCAAGCAATCAACAGAGCTTGACTCTATGATTGAAGAGAGTGCAACTTTAGACCAGGAGCAGAATTCCCACTATAAGGGAGAGCTGAGGTCTTCCATCGGTGCTGGGTTTTTTTTTTTTGAAGAAGTTAAATCCAAACCACAGCCATCTATTGATCTTCCTGCTGCATTCAGATCCATGTATGTCATACGTGTTTGATATGTCTTTTTGGATGAACAATGCATGTGTAATGTCATATGCACATGAATGCCACATAAACAAGACTATACATGCACTAAAACTAATGTCTGCTTCGGAGTTTTACAGCATGGTGGGTGGTGAAGGTCATTTGGATTTTTTAGGGCTTGGTGCTTTTTGATGGATTTGGTTTTTGATGTGAGATGCTTTTTCAGGCGTGAATTAGGCTCAAAGCTTTATTTTGGGGCTCGGCTCTGAAACTTGGTGATGGTCTCTGGTTTGGAATGATTTGGGTGTATTGTGGGCTGTCCAAGTGGAAACTTTTAGGGCAAGACCAACAGCATTTTTGGATCGTGGTTTATAGGGATCACTGATCTAGGTTGGCAATTGATTCGAAGGAAATGGTACCATCCCATTATTTGCTTGGCAGACTTCTTCTCTTTCTCTCTCCTTTTTTTTTTAAGAAAAGGGCTTTAACGGAAGTCAGGTTCACTTGTAAATTCCTGTAAGACTCAGATTGATGTCATGCATTTTAATATTATACGAGATGGAAATGTCGTTTCAGATGATCAAATGCATGCTTAATGCCATATACATGTAATCACCACATAAGTAAGAAAATAACAAGATGCATTGCATTTAAAATGAGTTCAATACACTTTACAAACAAAATGAGTTCCCTATGGGAAGGAGCCTCTAAAGGTATTGATCTCACAGTGCCCGACTATTCCTTATCCGGTCACTGCCCTGTTTCCAATGTCACTGCCCCACTCTCATCAGATCAGGCTTAGGAGTTCTTCATCATATTCCTCTCCCCGGGAGGTTTGAGGAATTTCCTTGCCAGTCTCCCTGGTTGTCCCCGGTTGCTCATTAGTAGCGGATGGCACCTTTAACCTTCCGTCATCAACCAACTTCCGGATCTCCTTCCTTAAAACATAACAGGCATTGGTTCGGTGACCTGTCACTACGTGATAGGTGCAGAAGTTATTCTTTTGATCCCGTGCCGGCTCCACATACGGCTTGACGCTCTGCAGTAAGCCCTCTTTTCTACACTTGGCAAATAATCGGCTCAGTGAGATAGGCCATAGGGATATGCCCTTTCTGTCACTCTTGGGGAGTGAGCTCCTGGTTGGTCGCGGGACAAGGTCAGTATTGGCTTTGAGGGGGACCATGGATTCTGCTTCACTATTCAACCCTTTTATTACTCCCCCAAGCTCAATCACACGTGCCTCCAATTTAGAGCACCTTGTCATCAGCTTTTCCACCTTGTCCAGGTCACCTCCTAGCATATCCTTCAACATGACCGCCAACATGACCGCCTTTCGGAATCACGATGAGGCAACATAATCATCTATGACATCTGTTACAGTGTTGAAGTTCACTGGGCCAGCCATTCTCAGGACTCCTTCCCTTTCTCCCCTGATAAGAACATTTGTTAGCACTAACTGGGGCATGCGCACAGAGGATACCAAGTCAAGGGATGATGTAGGTACGAATGCGATATATGATGCATGCATGTATGAATGATGATATCATGGGATGCCATGTCATGTTATGCAATTCTAAGCTAGTCAAATGCATACAAAGCCAAGAATGGAGACATGCAAGATGCAATGAATGTTGTTGATGAAGCTATATGATGAAGGAGAGTATGGCATATAAATATACACCACATGGATAAAATGACACACAGGGTGTCCACGGATCGAAGCAAGGTGATACTTGCGGAAAGCTTACGTGTAGAGCGCATCTTACACGGGAGGAGAGTTAATATTTGAAGCGATACGTGTAGAGCGGATCTTACACGGGGAAGAGATGTAGTGTTTAAGCGATACGTGTAGAGCGTGTCTTACACGGAAAGAGGTTTAATGTTTAGAGCTGTGCGTGTAGAGTGTGTCTTACCCGGGGGAAGGTTTAGTGTTTAAAGCAGTACATGTAGAGCGTGTCTTACACAGGGAGAGGTTAAATGTTTAGAGCGATACGTGTAGAGCATGTCTTACGCGGCGAAAGGTTTAGTGTTTAGAGCGGTACGTGTAGAGCGTGTCTTACATGGGGAAAGGTTTAGTGTTTAGAGCGGTACGTGTAGAGCGTGTCTTACACGGGAAGAGGTTTAGTGTTTAGAGCGGTACATATAAAGCGTGTCTTACACGGGAAGATATTTAATGTATAGAGCGATACGTGTAGAGCGTGTCTTAGACGGGGAAAGGTTTAGTGTTTGGAGCAGTACATGTAGAGTGTGTCTTACACAGGAAGAGGTTTAGTTTTTAGAGCGGTACGTGTAGAGCTTGTCTTACACGGGAAGAGATTTAGTGTTTAGAGCGATACGTGTAGAGCGTGCCTTACACTGGGAAAGGATAGAGTTTAAAGCGGTACGTACAGAGCTTATCTTGCATGGGAAGATTTGGAAGGATACGTGTAGAACTTAGTCTTACATGGGGAGGAAGGATAGAGTTTAAAGTGGTACGTGTAGAACTTAGTCTTACACGGGGAGGAATATGTGTAGAACTTGGTCTTACACGGAGAAGAGATGTAGTGTTTAAAGTGGTACATGTAGAGCGTGTCTTACACGGGGGAAGGTTTAGTGTTTAAAGCGATACGTGTAGAGCGTGTCTTACACGGGAAGGAATGATAGAGTTAAAGCGGTACGTGTAGAACTTAGTCTTACATGGGGAGGAATGATAGAGTTAAAGCGGCACATGTAGAACTTAGTCTTACACGGGAAGGGTTAGAATGATAAGTGTAGAACTTAGTCTTACACGGGGAGGAAGTGTGCAGAGCTTGTCTTGCACAGAAAGATATTTTGAACGGTACGTGTAGAGCTTAGTCTTACATGGGGAGGAAGGATAGAGTTTAAAGCGGTATGTACAAAGCTCATCTTGCACGGGAAGATTTGGAACGACACATGTAGAACTTAGTCTTACACGAGAAGGAAGGATAGAGTTTAAAGCGGTACGTGCAGAGCTTGTCTTGCACGGGGGGATTTGGAACGACACATGTAGAACTTAGTGTTACACGGGGAGGAGGGATAGAGTTTAAAGTGGTACGTGCAGAGCTTGTCTTGCACGGGGGGATTTGGAACGACACGTGTAGAACTTAGTCTTACACGGGGAGGAAGGATAGAGTTTAAAACAGTACGTGTAGAGCTTGTCTTGCACGGGGAAGATATTTTGGTATGGGTGCATGAGACACAAGGATAGGGTTTCTAATGATTACGGAAGACCTAAGGGGCTTAATAAAGTTTCTAGCGTTTTTGGAACACTTAAATGGCTCAGTGTATGCTGTAAAGTCCTTGGTGCTCGCGAAATGCTTGAACGTTGTGGAGTGCTTGAATGTTAGATGGATGAATGAGATGTATAACGTGAGATAATGAGGATGATCCCTTTTTTTTATTTTTTTATTTTTTGACTTTGGACATTCCAAGAACACCCAATGCTTATGCAAAAAATGCCACATGTGGACCGCCACACGGATGAGAGTTTGGTGCTTTTGGGGCACTTAATGAATTTTGTGAAATGGTCACGTGTGTACCGACACACGGACGGAGTTTGACACTTTGTAGGTCTATGAGATGATATGAAATGGTCACATGGGACCGGCCTATGGATAGAGTTTTGATGCTTTTGACCATATGAAATGAAATGATGTTGTAAGAAAGTCATGTGCCATAGGAGACACGGACAGAAATTTGCCGTTCGGGGAACACCTTTCATGATTTGGGATGTTATGAAATGCCCCTACATGCATACTAATCCGGCACTCGGAGAGCGCCTTGAATAATGTAGTAATGTCATGAAGTAACCCGATATGGATCACAGTGCTATATAACATTTATGATGAATGGATATGATGTCATGAGATGCATCATGTGGATTGTCACACGGGAATATACCAAGGACCATTGTGGTCTCTATGGAATGACATGATTTGGTGGAATGGCCGAATACAATCCGGTGTATAGGCAACACACTGGTATTTTGGGGTACCCGATATATGATGGAATGATATGATCGTGGTGGGCATCCTTGGAATGCCCCTAATTTAATTTCGGTGATATGTCGTGAATGCTTATGACACGCAAAATGCAAATGGCTGCACAAAAACATGGGTTAGGATGCATGACATACATAATGATGTTATGTATGCTATGTGAAAAATGTTAATCACACGAATTTAATGTTATGGCTGAAAAAAGAAAGGGTTAGTGTGAATGGCAAGCGAGTGATTTAATGATTTCATACGAAAATAAAATGCAAATGGCTGCATAAAAATGTGGGTTAGTATCACACAAAATGGTCGATGTATGGAAAATGTCATGTGTATGATAAATATGAATTATGGTATGGAGTGACATTTCGAAAGGCGTGTAACATGTAGCACACGAAGCGAATTCTTCCAACCTTATTTCTCCGAGCGTGGTTGGTCTCAAAAAATTCTAACCGAGTCCTAGGCAGGGTTACTTCGATCACCAACAGGGGGTGATGAAGGCGCGATTTTATTATTATTCACACAATTATTTTGGTATCCTAAGGGAATCCAACTAGGGCTGCCTATATGAGTTCGGTCCAAGTCAGGTTAAAAATGAAGGTTCCCATAGCAAAATATACTCCTCACTTCTCCCCACTCAAGGGTCCGAACGAAGGGGTTCGTACGAGGCTATGGGTGCTTGTGAGCGGACGACGTGTTTTCGACGGGACGTGGGACTCCCTTTCGGAATGGGGCGCCACGATCTCGGGCGGGCCCCTCCCTCGCGTAGGGTTTTTTATGAATGGAAATCCGCGTTTTGGAAAATGAATGGAATTATTGCATAAAAGAACCGAGACCTAAGTCTCGATGGATATTGTAAAGTCGCCACCCGGCTAAGCTCAACCGAGAAATTTATAATGCAGCTGAACCGGACGAACGGCAGCTACACTATCCAGAGATTCAAGTCTGGACAAGTCCCTTATTTCGTGTCTAATTAAAATAATATTGGTCAATGTTCAAATATGGTATTTCAAATTCTAAAGTCAATTTTATTGAAATAAAAAGACATATAGTGCGCATACATGTTAAGTAAAATAGTAAAAGAATAAATTATTACAACCCGATTGAATAAAAGATAAAAACTCTCGCCTCACTTTACAAGCGCCTAATATACACGAGAATCTAGAAAAAATACAATCGCCTAGGATACATGATTTATTCTATTAAATTACATTCAAAATAAAAATAAAAGAAAATAAAAACCTGCAAAACAGAGGGTTAACACAATATATAGCACGCCAAAAGTTGGACTCAAATAGACAGAATTGGGAATCAAGAATTGGGGGCATGCATTTAGGTGATAACCGGGTTGACTCGGCTAGCCGACCCGGTTAGACCTGGAAAACATTTTGAAACATCCCTGTAATTTGGTTTTTGGGGGAAAATCATTTTGAAAATAATTTTTCCAGTTTACATGCATTTTTATACATGTGAGGTGGGTCGGTTTTCGGGAGAACTGGGTCTCCGTTGTGGCATTGTTCTAAATGCAATTTTACTGGAAGTTGAATCTATGGTCGTGAATGCACACAACAAAATTCATTTTTGAGATTTTCTATTTTTTTATGATTTTTATGGATTTTTGGGAATTTTTGGGATTAAAAACGGGAATTCTGATTCTGGAAACCATGTTACAGTCGTACGACTGTAAACTACAGTCGTGCGACTGTAAGTGGCCCGGAGTCAAAATTTTGCCAAAACTTTATTTGAAGAAAACTGAGAAGAAAACGCTGGAAATCAAGAACATTCGTACGAATGTAACTACAGTCATACGACTGTTCATCAAACTCAAGAACAGTCATGTGACTGTTCTTGATTTCCTGGACAGAAACGCAGAAAAATGGATAGAAATGCAGAAAAAGCACATCAATCACCCAGAAAGCTTGTAAAAGAGAGGGGAAAAGGAGTGTTTACCTCTTTTGCGTGCGCCCATCATAGGATTGAGCCCCTGGCGTCGCTCCAATCCACTAAAATCCGCACTTTTCTCCTTAAGTTAGGGTTAGGGATTTTGGGTCCAAAAACTCCAAATTCTGAGGGATTCTGATGATGAGTTCCGCCTTTTCTTTTTGATTTTCTCTTCTTTCTCTTTTTTTTTTCTTTTCTTTCTTTTCTTTTCCTTTTTTTCTCTATTTTTTCTTCTGTCTGTCTCTCCTTTTCTCTTTCTGCTTTTTCAGCTTTTGAGGTATGGGGTGGCTTACCTGCCGCGATCTACAGTCGTACGACTGTAGTGATTATCGTACGACTATGCTCTCTTTTCTTTTTTTTTTTTGGGAAGTAAAATTCCGGCGCTTACAGCTGCCCCTCGTGTGATCAAATTCACCACCCAAACTTAGTCTGGGATAGATGATGTGAATTTGAGAAACGCGACTCAAAGCGCCTCAGACACAGGAAAGAACCCGCCATTGAAATAAGCCGATATCAGGTTTAGGTTACCCAAGGCGATGTTGGGGAGGAAATAAGCCGATATCAGGTTTAGGTTACCCGAGGCAAAGCTGAGGAAGGAATAAGCTGATATCAGGTTTAGGTTACCCAAGGCAAAGTTGAGGAAGAAGTAAGCCGATATCGGGTCTATGTTACCCGGGGCAAAGGTGAGTTTGAAGTGTGGGATTTGAATTGGTTTCAAAGATCTAGGATCTTGCTTGAATCGATCTTCAAGAATCCGAAATCTGGCTTGGGCGATTTTTCAAGGATTGGGAATCATGCTTGAAGAAGTTCAAGGATTCGAAATCTAGCTTGAATGAAATAAAGGGTTTGATGTATAACTAAGCCGATATCGGGTGTAGGTTACCCGAGGCAAGAAAAGATGGAATGCGGTTATGCCGATATCGGGTCCATGTTACCCGAGGCAAAGGAAGGTGGATTGTGGATTAGCCGATATTGGGTCTATGTTACCTGAGGCAAAGAAAGATGGAATTTTGACGATTTGAAATCTTACTGGAATTGGATGAACTTGAAATAATAAGAGGTTCAAGGATCTGAAACTATGCTTGAACATAATGGAGTTCAAGGATTTAAGATCTGGCTTGAATGAAGGAGATGGTTCAAGGATTCACAACCATGCTTCAACGTACTGAAGTTCAAGGGTTCAAAATCTAGCTTGAATGAAGAAGATGGTTTAAGGATTTGTAACCATGCTTGAACGTAATGGAGTTCAAGGGTTTGAAATCTGGCTTGAATGGAGAATGGGGTGCAAGGATTTGCGACCATGCTTGAACATAATGGAGTTCAAGGGTTTGAAATCTAGCTTGAATGAAATGAGGAGATAGGTTTAGGAATGATAATTTTGATGTTGGCTGGGGAATGAGCATTTATCCCTTGATCGATGATTTTGGAAACAAAAATTTTTGCCCCTTCAATCAAGGATAAATACGGCCTGATTGTTCTGCCCCTTGGAGACTTGATATGTCGAGATTTGGATTTGCACTGACTCTTAAGGTCCAATGGATGCCTCGGCGTTGTACCTTCTCTGCTTTGAGAGCGATCCTAGTTCGGAATAGCCCGATGATAGCAGTGGGTACCTGCACTTGGATCAGTTGCGATGCATATGCATATGAATTATGCGTGCTTACTTTAAACGTATGCATGTATGTACGCATGCATGTATGGTGCCAAATATATGTATGCATGCAACATGTGGTGTATGCTTTGTTCTTGGTATTCGTGCAGGTCCGGAGATGGAATTCACGGCTTGTGACTGGCCCCGACGGTAACCCAGGTGACCTAGGCTGATTGCTCCGACATGTTTTCTGACCGACTGACTATTACGCCGATCTAGGTATGGGAGGAGTTGGCCGTCTTGAGTGACTTCCCGCTTTACCCTCTGCATATTCTGAAGCATTGTCAGGCTCAGTGGATCAAGGTAATAGGCCGTGCCGACGGATGGTCTGTTTGGTTGAGCAAGAAGATGAGAGTGAGACCTTGCATTTTCATACTGCATAACTAGAGTTTCTGCGATATTATCACGGGCTTGGATGCAATGTCCTACTGATGGATGTTTATATGTAATGGCATGGTATATGCAAGATGAACATCTGATTGGAAATCTAAACATGCACAATATTGCAATGATGACATCGGAATGAGTATAATAAGGAATGTGACATTGACTCTGACTTTGTATATCACCCCTCTCCTGTTGCCGACATGTCCTTTCGGTTTTCCGTGTCAACAATTATTATTATTATTATTATTATTATTATTATTATTATTTTGGAGAAAGATTCTGTGATGGGCATTTTGTCTGCGTTGACCCTTTTTGAGACAGTTTGTCTTAGGACCAAAAAAATATACCTTGATATGTTCATTGCGACTCGCGAAGATAATGCTGTCGATGATGCCCAGCGGTTCGGTTTTTTTTACTTGCCCCTAATGTTATAGGTTTGTGTTCGGGGAGTATTAAGGGTTTGTGTTTGGGGAGTGAAGCACTTCCACAGACAAGGTTTGCTGTGCAATGTAGCCTGTAAGTGAACATTGACATGCAATGACATGACAAATGCATATTGAACACCAAAATTGAATACAAAACATTCATGACATAATGAATGCGAATGCATTAGGAAAATCTAAGATGTGGCTCTGGCTTTAATTGATGCCCCTTCAAATTACCAATATGCCCTTTCGGTTTTGCACATTGGAGTTTTTTTTTTAAGCCCGATCATCGGATAGAGTTGCTGTTGTGGGTGGACAACCTGAGATGCATTCAATTAACCACTGGATTCTCCTGCGGTCTGCTGCTGTATTCATGTTTCCAACTCACCCCAGATTTCAGTTCAAGCACGGCTCCCAAAGACTGAATTCTTGAAATGGTTGGTAAATGCAACTGTCCCTTTGAATATGAGTGCAACAGACTTTGTAAGCTTTCCTGTTGATGGTATCGTCCCCTTCATGATTGTTGGAAGCTTTGTAAAGTCAAGTTGCTCCGACACAGTTGGTGAAGTTCACAAATGCATAACCAAAATTTCCTCTGGTCTTGAAATCCATAGGCAAATAGAGAAAATCATAAGCAGGCTTCCCTTTGGACTTATTCTTGTTTTATTCCAGACAATGCTTGCTCAGAATTTACAGCAGATTATGTCTTGAAAACTGATTTGGTAGATTTCTGATCATCAGGCTTGTTTTTCCACCAAGATTAGCTTTAATCTCTTTTTGTTCAGCTTGGTCTCTTCAACAGTCAATCTCTTGGGCAACCACTGCTGTTCCTTTTCACCTACAGAAACTATTTTCTTCTTACTCTGGGATCTCGGAGCTATATATTTCATTTTCCCCCTTTTTTTCAGCATTGTTGAACTCATTTGAAACAGACTCATATCGGAATCCTCTTTCTGCTCTGTCACCCTTCTGGTGATGGGATGATGCAGAAAAATGCAATATGGAGTAGCATTGGGGTTCAACTTCTTGTTAGGAGCCATTGAGGGTAGGAAATATGGAATCACAGAATCGGTTCAAGTCCCAGAGAGAAGATGAAAGATAGAAGATGAAAGTGAAGGAAAGACAATAAAGGGAAGACAAAGGTGTTGAAGGCAAATGGAGAAGACAGAGAGGAGGATGAAAAGGGAACTGCTTTGGGTAAAGACACCGATCTTCTCTGTCACCGCGCGAAGTTAACTTTTTAGAACAGGCGAAAACGTACTTATCTCCATTGTCTCAACTCATTGACCCCGGCATTTCATTCAATAGGTGGGTCGCCCCCAGATTCATCAAGCACTCAACAGAGTTTGACTCTATGGTTGAAGAGAGCATAACTTTAGGCCAGGAGCAGAAATTTGACTGTAAGAGAGAGCTGGGATCTTCCACCGGTGCTTGCCCTCTTTTTTTTTTCAAAGAAGCTAAATCAAAACCAAAGCCACCTATTGATTTTCCTGCTGCATTCAGATTCATGTATGTCATGTGTGTTTGATATGTCTTTTTAGGTGAACAATGCATGTGTAATGTCATATGCACATGAATGCCACATAAATAAGACTATACATGCACTAAAACTAATGTCTCTTCAGAGTTTTACGGCATGGTGGGTGGCGAAGGTCATTTGGATTTTTAGGGCTTGGTGCTTTTTGATGGATTTGGTTTTTTTTTTTTTTGATGTTAGATGCTTTTTCCAACATGAATTAAGCTCAAAGCTTCGTCTTTGGGATTGGCTCTGAAATTTGGCGATGGTCCCTGATTGGAATGATTCGGGTGTATTGTGGGTTGTTCAAGTTGAAACTTTTAGGGCAAGACCAACAGTGTTTTTGGATCATGGTTCGTAGGGATCACTGATCTAGATTGGTGATTGGTTCGACAGAAATGATGTCATCTCATTATTTGCTTGGCAGACTTCTTCTCTTTCTCTCTCTTTTTTTTTTTAAGAAAAGGGCTTAACCGAAGTCAGGTTCACTTGTAAATTCCCTGTAAGACTTAGATTGATGTCATGCATTTTAATATTATGCGAGATGGACATGTCGTTTCAGATGATCAGATGCATGCTTAATGCCATATACATGTAATCACCACACAAGTAAGAAAAATAACAAGATGCATTGCATTCAAAATGAGTTCAATACTCTTTACAAACAAAATGAGTTCCCTACGAGAAGGAGCCTTTAAAGGTATTGATCTCACAGCGCCCGACTATTCCTTATCCGGTCACTGCCCCACTCTCATCAGATCAGGCTTTGGAGCTCTTCATCATATTCCTCTCCCCGGGAGGTTTGAGGAATTTCTTTACCAGTCTCCCTGCTTGCCCCTAGTTGCTCATTAGTAGCGGATGGCACCTTTAATCTTCCCTCATCAACTAACTTCCGGATCTCCTTCCTTAAAATATAGCAAGCATTGGTTCGCTGACCTGTCACTACATGATAGGTGCAGAAGTTGTTCTTTTGATCCGGTGCCGGCTCCACATACGGCTTGATGCTCTGTAGTAGCCCCTCTTTTCTACATTTGGCAAATAATTGGCTCATCGATAAAGGCCACAGGGATATGCCCTTTCCGTCACCCTTGGGCAGTGAGCTCCTGGTTGGTCGCAGAACAAGGTCAGTGTTGGCTTTGAGGGGGGCCATTGATTCTGCTTCACCATTTAGCCCTCTTATTACTCCTTCAAGCTCAATCACACGTGCCTTTAGTTCAGAGGACCTTGTCGTCAGCTTTTCAATCTTGTCAAGATCACCTCCTAACATTTCCTTCAACATTGCCGCTGCCTCTTCCCTGACCGCCTTTCGGAATCATGATGAGGCAACATAATCATCTAGGATATCTGTTACGATGTTGAAGTTCACTGGGCTAGCCATTCTCGAGACTCCTTCCCTTTCTCCCCTGATAAGAACATTTGTTAGCATTGACTAGGGCATGCGCATAGAGGATACCAAGTCAAGAGATGATGTGGGCATGAGTGCGTGATGTGATGCATGCATGCATGAATGATGATTTCGTGTGATGCCATGTCATGTTATGCAATCCTAAGCTAGTCAAGTGCATACAAAGCCAAGAATGGAGACGTGCAAGATGCAATGAATGTTGTTGATGAAGCTATGTGCTGAAGTATAGCGTGGCGTATAAATATACACCACATGGATAAGATGACACAAGGGTGTTCACGGATGGAAGTAAGGTGATACTTACGAAGGATTTACATGTAGAGCGTATCTTACACGGGAGGAGAGTTGACATTTGAAACGGTACGTGTAGAGCGGATCTTACACGGGGAAGAGATGTAGTGTTTAAAGCGGTACGTGTAGAGCGTGTCTTACACGGGAAGAGGTTTAATGTTTAAAGCGGTACGTGTAGAGCGTGTCTTACACGGGGGAAGGGATGTTTAGAGCGATACGTGTAGATCTTGTCTTACACGGGGAGGATGGGTAGAGTTTGATGTGGTACGTGCAGAGCTGGTCTTACACGGGGAGGATGGGTAGAGTTTGATGTGGTACGTGCAGAGCTGGTCTTGCATGGGAAGGGTTAGAATGATACGTGTAGAACTTAGTCTTACACGGGGAGGAAGTTTGCAGAGCTTGTCTTACACAGAAAGATATTTTGGAACGATACGTGTAGAGCTTAGTCTTACACGGGGAGGATGGGTAGAGTTTAAAGCGGTACGTGTAGAACTTAGTCTTACACGGGAAATGGTAGAGTTTAAAGCGGTACGTGCAGAGCTTATCTTGCACGAGAAGATTCGGAATGACACGTGTAGAACTTAGTCTTACACGGGGAGGAAGGATAGAATTCAAAGCGGTAGGTGTAGAACTAAGTCTTACACGGGGAAAGGGTAGAGTTTAAAGTGGTACGTGCAGAGCTTATCTTGCACGGGAAGATTCGAAACGACACTTGTAGAACTTAGCCTTACACGGGGAGGAAGGATAGAGTTTAAAGCGGTACGTGCAGAGCTTACCTTGCACGGGAAGATTCGGAACGACACGTGTAGAACTTACTCTTACACGGGGAGGAAGGATAGAGTTTAAAGCGGTACGTGCAGAGCTTACCTTGCACACTAAGATTCAGAACGACACGTGTAGAACTTACTCTTACACGGGGAGGAAGGATAGAGTTTAAAGTGGTACGTGCAGAGCTTATCTTACACGGGAAGATTCGGAACGACACGTGTAGAACTTAGTCTTACACGGGGAAGAAGGATAGAATTTAAAGCGGTACGTGTAGAACTTAGTCTTACACAGGGAATGTTGGAAATGCCCTAGTCCCGAGGCATTGGTCCTTGTATTTGTATTAAACATTTATTAGATTTATGTATTGTACTATTTGTGTTATTAATAAAGGCATCAATTCATTTATTATATTTATCTTGTGCAATATATTAAATGAAGTATCCAATGGACATATCTATATCCATGATGACAAGTGTCATACACTTGGCAGTAAGACCATGGATAGGGTAAACGATATGACCATAAATAGATCTGTAGTCTATTCCAGTCATGGAAATGAATGGAACAAGAGACTATCATTAACTTGGTTGTATGGCGGTGTCTTACCGATCATTGGACATGGAATGTCAACCAAGTTAATGGGTACATGCATGGGGGCATGGTACTGGATAGATCCACTAAACGAGTAATCCACATGGTATAGTATCACAAGTGATTCTCATGTAGTACTTGTATGGATCCTTTGACCTGACCATATGATGGTGTTACATGTGAGGTCGCATGCTTAGGGGTACGCCTAAAGGGCCTATAATAGGGTGCCAAGTATAGGTACTTTCGGGTATGTCACTTAGCATGGTAATGCTATGGATATGCAGAAGGGATTTTTCACCCAGTAGTCCACTGGGAAGATATCACCGGCCTCTTGATGAATGCAACTGATAAGAGTGTGGCCACACCCAAACAGGTGGGAACTTGTTTGTGAGCTTCAATGCATTCGGGATCAAGTTAATGTCCGACACAAAAGAGGGTGATCAATCCATGCCTCTGTGTTAGACACCGATATCAATGACATGGGATATACAAGTTTGAACTACAGGGTTATGATAACAGTTAGACTGCCATCTCCATCTTAATTGGGGGCTGCAGTGGCTTGCTAGAGCCCAACTGTAGTCTGCGGGCCAAAGGCCAGCTGCCAACATAAAGATGGGCCCACGGGATCGTACACATAGAACCACTAAACACAGACTTAAGGGATCACATGTATGCTTAGAGTATACACTATGGAGAGAGAGATGTATACATGTTAATTACATTATAAAGATCAATTTGATTGATCCTAATAATAAAATTAATATATTCAATTGGCTCTTCATAATTAATTGGATTAATTATGAGATTATTTCCTAGGTGGAAATATTCATAAGTATAGGTTTGCGTATGATTTTGTTTTGTGAAGATTTAATTTTAATTTGATGGATTAAATTAATTGGTCAAACTAATTTTAATTTAAATGTAAATAATATATTACTTGGTGTAATATATTAAATACATGGGTATATTAAAATTGGGCTTGAAATTAATTTAAACCAGAATAATTAAAATTAGACTGGGCCTAAATTAAAACATGGAAGCCCGCACAGAGTGAAAAGGAGCCAAGCTGGGCCTGAATTCCCCTAGGGGAATTCGGCCACCCTAGGTATAAAAACCTAGGGTGAAAATTTTGGCCAACCTAACAAAAGAATGTGATAGCCGAAATTCCTAGCCCCCTCTCACCATAGTTTTTGTTTTTCCAACGCTAGCACGAGTCGTATTCGTTAGGCGTTCGTGTACGAAAATGAGGAGGGAATCTAATTTGATTTCTGCAGTCTTCATCCATCTCTTGAAAGAGATATTCCTGGTAAGAATTTAATCTCTTTCTGATATAATTTTAAGTTTTACAATTTCCACTTCAATTGCTCCTGGGACTGGATTTGAGGAAATCATCGCGTTCTTCCGCTTCTATCGGGTGATTTCCGGTGAAAAATCCTAACAGTGGTATCAGAGCGGGCTTTTGATCCATGGAAATTGTTAAAATTGGTTGAATCCCATGTTTTAAAATTGAAGATTTTTATTGGGGTTCTTGGTTTGGGTTTAAGATTTTTCCCATTTGTTTTTTTGTACAATTGAAATTAAATTTGCATATAGGTTTATGTTAGCTTAATTTAATTGTATGATTTTGGAATTCTTGGTGAATTTCTTTTTGTTGATGGATGGAATTCTTGATTGTTATTTTTTTTATTATTTCTGTTTTAATAAAAAAAAAATATCTGGCTCCCGGGGTGCGGGGCTGCCGGCAGTGCAATGGCCGCCGGCGGCCGCCGCACGTGGTGGGAGCGGCGGCGGCAGCCGCTGCCCGTGGCGTTGGGCGCCACAAGCAGCGGCCGCTGCCTACTGCTGGCGGCAGCCACTGCTGGGCAGTGGCTGCTGCTAGGGCAACTCCGTTGCCCTAGCTGCAGCGGGCCGGGCCCAGTGTTTTGGATTTGGCGAGTCTTGGGCCTAGGGTCCAGTTTTGAAATTTTAATTGGTTTTAAAATTCGTGTGTTTAATTTAAGCAATTTAAATGCGTGTGGTTTCTTGAATGAAATTTTATTTTATCCATGTGATATTAATTTTGGAAATTAATATGGTTAATTGAAATTGGTTCGGGTAATTTTGGCACAATTACTTGGACAGCTGAATTGGACCCATGGTTTCCCAATTCCAGTGGGAGCAGTTGGACTGCCTGGGCTAGAGGCCCAAAGCCCGTTAAGGGTTAGAACCATGGTGGACCAAAATTGGCGATTTCTATATAATGGCTTTGACATAATCGAAATGGGCTTAAATCATGCATTATAACATGCTTATGAATTATATGTATTGGATGCATATGTATGATTAAATGTTTGTATGATTGGATGCTATTGGGCCTTGTACAAGATGGGTTGTATTTTTTCTTTTTGGGTAAATACGGCCTGCGTGTCGTTTTTCTTTTTTTAATGTAATTTTATTTTATTCAAATATTATAAAATTTGTAAAAGAAGAAGCCCATGGAGTGGTGAGCCCAAGTGGAGGTGCAAGCCCAGAAGGAAAAGATGGAGGCCCACCGATATTCATTTCTAGTATAGGTTTACTAGAATAATATTAGGATGTAATATAGGCCCATAACAATCCATTTTACTTTTATTTAATTATACTTTATGTTTATTTGCATGTATGAATGTATGATCCAATAGCAATTTCACCCGCCTTATGTATGTAAGCCGTTATAAATTGAATCTAATAACCAAATGGAATTACTAAGTCGCTTAAAAGTACTTCCCTCATTCAAAACCGACTCGAAGTGGGAATAGGCCAGTTGTAGACCATGCCCTCGCAGGATACATTGGAGTATTGTCACTTTGTATTGGGTTAGAGTATGGGATCCTCTAACACTTGAATGGAGGTTTTGACTTAGCGTGGGTAGTAGGATTCTCCTGGCCCTAAGCACAGATGGGTAAGTGCCAACAAGCCCGTCAAACCGAGAGTCCCTAGGTTGGGATTGGACGGCGTTCCTACCTAAATAATTAATGTAAAGTTGTACCAAACCCTCGTTTGGCTATATCTTGATGAAATATGGATCTCGGCCCATGAGCCCAACAACTTGGTTTAAATTAATAACATGATTCATTATTAATTTCATATGGGAATAATAAATTAAAGTCCTTTATTAACACTCTAAATGTTTTTCTGTGTAGAAACTCTGAAATGGCAAATAACAATACCTTATCACTGCGATCTATTCTTGAAAAGGACAAGTTTTCCAGTCCTAACTTTTTAGACTGGTCTAGGAACTTAAGGATTGTTCTAAGACAAGAGTCAAAAGAGTATGTACTGGAAAGGGCTGTGCCTACTGCGCCTCAAGGACGTAATCCACCCGCTGCCCAACTGGAGGAATACGAGACGCATGTCAAGGATAATAGGGATGTGACATGCCTTATGTTGGCCTGCATGGTCCCCGAACTGCAAAAATAGTTTATGGACCATCAAGCCTATGCTATGATAACAACTCTAAACAAGATGTTTCAGGAGCAAGCTCGTCAGGAAAGGTACCTAACCAATAAGGCATTCCACTCTTGTAAGATGGGGGCCGGGACATCTGTGAGCGCACACGTGCTCAAGATGAAGGGCTATTTGGACACTTTGGCCCGTCTCGGATCGCCTATCTCTCAAGAGTTGGCGGTGGACACAATCCTCACGTCCTTGCCGGATTCTTATGATCAGTTCATCCTGAACTACAATATGCAAGGGATGAACCGTACTGTCAGTGAGCTGCATGGGATGCTTAAGCTCACCGAGCAGTCGATCAAAAAGACTCCGTCGGTGCTGCTGGTCAACAAGGGGAACCCCCCTGTTGCCAAGGGTAAGGCCAAGGAAAAGGCCAAGGCCAAGGCCAAGAAAGCCAAGGCTAAGAAGGCCAAGGCCCAACCCAAGGCCCAGCAGAAGGCAGGTCCTGAAAATGTCTGCTTCGGGTGTAGACAGGCGGGTCATTGGAAGAGATCGTGTCCCAGGCTGATGGGAGAGCAAAGAAGGGGCCAAGGGGCATCCTCCTCAGGTATTTATGTTATAGATGTTAACCTTACTGTTTCAACATCCTGGGTATTGGATACTGGATGTGGTTCTCACATTTGTTGCAATGTGCAGGGACTTAAGAACAGAAGGTCACTGGGGTCGGGAGAGGTGGACTTGCGGGTCGGGAATGGAGCAAGGGTTGTTGCCATAGAGATCGGCGAATACCACCTTGTGATGCCCAGTGGATTGGTTTTGATTTTGGAACATGTTACTTTGTACCTGCTATGTGCAGGAATATTATTTCTGTATCAATGTTGGATATTTCTGGATTTAATTTCACTATTTCTAATGGTAGAATTTCAATATCTAGAGTGGGATTATTTTATGAAGATGCTCTATTAAATAATGGCCTATATATCCTAGACTTAAATGAAACCAATCATATCTATAACATAAACACTAAAAGGGCTAAGCCTAACGAACTTAATCCTGTCTACCTATGGCATTGTCGTCTCGGCCATATAAACGAGAAGCGCATTGCTAGACTTCACAAAGCTGGAGTCCTAGGGCCATTTGACTTGGAGTCAATTGATACATGCGAATCATGTTTACGAGGCAAGATGACAAAGGCGCCTTTTAGCAAAAAGGCTGAAAGGGCCACTGGCTTATTAGACCTAATACATTCAGATGTATGTGGACCTATGAGCGCAGCAACCAAAGGTGGGCATCTGTACTTCGTCACGTTCACGGATGATTTCAGCAGATATGGCTATGTCTATCTGATGAAACACAAGTCCAAGACCCTTGATAGGTTCAAGGAATTTAGGAACGAGGTACAGAACCAGCTAGGCAGGAATATCAAAACCCTTCGGTCGGACCGAGGCGGTGAGTATATGAGCCTAGAGTTTGACTCATACTTGAGAGAGCATGGAATAGTTGTTGGAAATGCCCTAGTCCCGAGGCATTGGTCCTTGTGTTTGTATAATACATTTGTACATTAATGTAATCTTTATGTATTATGCAATTTGTGTCAAGGAAATAAAGGCATTAATCTATTTATTATATGTCTTGTGCTATATTTTAAATAGAGTATCCAATGGACATATCCATATCCGTGTTGTCAAGTGTGAGGCACTTGGCAGTAAGACCGTGGATAGGGAAAACGATATGGCCATAAAGTTATCCGTAGTCTGTTCCAATCATGGGAATGAATGGAACCAAAGACTATCGTTAGCCTGGTTGTATGGCGGTGTCTTACCGGTCATAGAACATGGAATGTCAACTAGGTTAATGGGTACATGTAAAAAGGGCATGGTACTGGATTGATCCACTTAACGGGAATCTGCATGGTATAGTATCACAAATGATTCTCGTGTAGTACTTATATAAGTCCTTCGACCGGACCATATGATGGTGCTGCATGTGAGGTGGCACACTTTGGTGTACGCCCAACGGGCCTGTAAAAGGGTGCCAAGTACGGGTACGTTCGGGTGTGTCAGTGAGCATGGCAGCACTATGGATATGCAGAAGGGAATGTCACTCAGTGATTCACTGAGACGATATCATCGGCCTCTTGAAGAATGTTACTGATAAGTGTGCGGCCGCACCCAAACAAGATTGGATCTTGTTTGTGAGTATCAGTTCATTCGGTATCAAGTAAAGGTCCAGACACAAAGAGGGTGATACTTCCATGCCTCTGTGTTGGACACCGATATCAGCGACATGGGATTTACAAGTTCAAACTACAGGGTTACGTTTTCAGTTAGACTGCTTACTCCGTCTTAATTGGGGGCTGCAGTGGCTTGCTAGAGCCCGCCTGCAGTCTGTGGGCCTTGGCCTACTGCCAACATAAAGACGGGCCCATTGGATCGTACACATTGAACGTCTGGACTTTAACTAGTCGGATTAAGTGTGTACTTGGAGTATACACGTTTGGAAGAGAGAGAGATTTATTAATTATATTATATGAATCAATTGGATTGATCAAAGTTATATAATTAATATTTATTTTGGCCCTCTCATTATTAATTCAATGAATTAATAAATGGGATTATTTCCTAGGTGGAAATATTAATATACATGTATAAGTTTACATGTATCTCATTTTATGTATGTCTAATTTAATCCCTTGATTAAATTAATAGATCAAATGAATTATAATTTACATGTATGTAATGTATTATATAGCATAATATATATATATACATGTTAACTTGGAATTGCATTTGAAATTAATTCAATCAAAGGAAGTCAAATTGGGCTTAAGACATAAAATGAAATTGCCCACATAAAGTGGGATTATTTGGCCGAAATTTTGGTGTGGAATGGGCAAGGATGGTGAGTCATTTTGTTGGACAAAATGATGATGACACATTCCTTAGGACCAATAGGAAAAGAGTGAGTCATTCTTTGATTTTGAGGTAGCAAAGTTGGACTTTGCTTCCTTAAATGAAATAGAATGATGACAATTTTTGGTGTTGGCCGAATGAAGTTTAGCAAGTGAAGGGATGAGTCAACTTTGGACAAAAGATGATGATGGGTTGGTGATGACTCATGGTGTGAGTCATTAGGTTGAAAATGGGGTAGCAAAGTTGGACTTTGACTTCTCCTTTCACCATCATCTTAATTCTTCTATTAAGGATTTAATAAGAATCATTTTTGTCTTAACTCATCTACTTAGAGGAAGGCTTGGCCGTCCATCACTTGTGCTTTAAGAGAAATTGGTTTTCTTTTAAAGTATGAATTTTGCCCACTTTTATGCATTTTTCTTTTGGAAAGAAATTGGATGCACACTTGAGAGAAACTTGGTTCTATCTTTGGCTAGATAGATTTTTCTTTTGGAAAGAAATTTGGACAGCCATATTTCCTCTTGTGGGCAGCCCTCTCTCCCTCTCTTCTTGTCATCCGAGTCGCTAGCACGGGTTTCGGTCCGAGAGCCGTTCGTGTACGCATCGGTGGAGGAAATCTGCACTTGATTTCTGCAGTCTGCATCCGTCTCTTAGAGAGACTTTGTGGTGAGTTTTTGAAACCCTCTTTTTATGCTTTAAGTTTTTGATTTCCACATCTTAAGCTCCTGGGCCGGATTTGAGGAAATCGACGCGTATTTCCGCTTTTATCGGTCGGTTTCCCGTGACGAATCCCAACAGTGGTATCAGAGCGGGCTTTTGATCCGTGGAAATCTTTAACTTGGCGGATCCCGTATTTTAAAATTGGCGATTTTTGGTGGACGGGATTTATTTTTGGTTTGGGGTTTTTGTGATTTTGCCCCTTGAATTTTGCAAATGGAAAAGTTTTGCATATTGGTTTATGCTTTGTTTATTTTTCTATTTGTGTTTTGTTTATGGAAATTTTATTTTGCATATAGGTTTTATGCTAGATTTAATTTCCTATGCATGATTTTATTTCTTGGTGATTTAATTTCATGTTGCTTGTTTTTGTTTCGGAAAAATCACGGACCGTTTCGGGTCGAAACGGGGGCAGCAGCCGCTGCCTGCGTCGCTAGGCGCCACAGGCAGCAGCTGCTGCTGGCTGCTGCCTCGGCAGCAGCTGGGCTGCTGCTGCACGCCAGCAGCAGGGCTGCTGCGCGCCAGCAGCTGCTGCACGCCAGCAGCAGGCTGCTGCTGGGCAGCAGCCGCTGCGCGGCAGCGGGGCTGCTGCTGGGCAGCAGCGCCGCGGCTGCTCCGCGCAGCGGGCCGGGCCCGTTTTTGGATTTGGCGGGATTTTTTGGGCCGGGCCGGATTTAACATTTTAAAACTATGCGTGTTTAAATTTTGGTAATTTTTATACGCGTGGGATTTTAAAATTTTAATTGTTTTAAAATTGTGCGTGTTTAATTTTGGAAATTTTATGCGCATGTTTTATGAATGGATTTATTTTTCGTTCATGCGATATTTATTTTGGAAATAAATACGGTTAATTGAAATTGGTTCGGGTTTTCTTGGCACGATTACCCGGACGGCTAATTTTGGAATTCATGGTTTCCCAATTGGATTGGGAGCAATTTTGCCTGGGTTGGAGGCCTAAGACCCGCACGGGTTTAGAACCATGATCGGCCAAAATTTGGCGATTTCAAAATAATGGCTATGGACATATATGAAATGGGATTAATTCATGCATTTAACATGGTTATAAATTGTATGTATTGGATACGTGTATGTATGATTAAATGCATGAATGGATGTTTTGGGCCTTATTTATTCGGGTTGTAATATTCTTTTGGTAAATACGGCCTACGCGCCGTTTTCTTTTTATGTAATTTTATTTTATTGTTTATTATGAAATTATGTAAAGAAGAAGCCGATTGGATTGGCGTGCTAGAAGGATGAGGATGCGGCCCACCTGATGTCGTTCTAGTATAGGTTTACTAGAATTATATTAGGATGTAAATTTTGGCCCATAGCATTTCATTTTTATTTAATTATGCTTTATTTATTTACATGTGAGAATGTATGTACAAACCCTATTTCACCCGCCTATGCATCTAAGCCGTTATTAATTGAATCTAATAACCAAAAGGTAATTACTAAGTCTCTTAAAAGTGCTTCCCTCATTCATAACCTACTCGAAGTGGGGATAGGCCAGCTGTAGACCAACCCTCGTTGGATGCACTGGAGTATCGTCATTTTGTATTGGGTTGGAGTATTGGTTACTCTAACACTTGGATGGAGGTTTTGACGTAGCGTGGGTAGTAGGATATTCCTGGCCCTAAGCACAGATGGGTAAGTGCCAACAGACCCATCAAACCGAGAGTCCCTAGGTTGGGATTGGACGGCGTTCCTACCTTAAAAATTGGGGTATAGTTGTTCCAGGCCCTCGTCTGGCTATATCTTGATATAATATGGATCTCGGCCCATGAGCCCAACAACTCGAGTTAATTAATAACACGATTCATTATTAATTATAATATGGGAAGAACATGTTAAGTCCTTTATTTACACTCGTAATTTTTTTGTGTAGAAACTAATGGCTACTAATGATACTTTATCACTGCGATCTTTCTTGGAATGGGACAAGCTTTCTGGCCCTAACTTTTGGGACTGGTCTATGAACTTAAGGAA
Organism: Euphorbia tirucalli; assembly: GCA_039660915.1. Taxonomy (NCBI): domain Eukaryota; kingdom Viridiplantae; phylum Streptophyta; class Magnoliopsida; order Malpighiales; family Euphorbiaceae; genus Euphorbia; species Euphorbia tirucalli. The sequence continues at coordinate 48,503,320 of CM077637.1, read as the reverse complement.
AGTTCTAAGACAAGAGTCTAAAGAGTATGTGCTCGAAAAGCCTGTACCGGCTGTGCCAACGGGTAGTAATCCACTGGCTGCCCAGCTGGAGGAATACTTGGCACACGTAAAAGATAACCGGGATGTGACATGCCTGATGTTGGCTAGTATGGTTCCTGAATTGCAAAAGCAGTTCCTGGATCATCAGGCCTTTGCTATAATGACAACTCTTAACGAGATGTTCTATGAGCAAGCTTATCAGGAAAGGTACCTGATCCACAAGGCATTCCGCAGCTGTAAGATGGGAGCCGGGACATCTGTGAGTGCACACGTGCTCAAGATGAAGGGCTATCTGGATAATTTAGCCCGTCTCGGAACTCCTATCTCACGGGGGCTGGCGGTTAGCACGATCCTGGATTCTTTACCGGATTCTTATGATCAATTCATCCTAAAATTTTACAAGCAAGGGATGGACCGTACTGTTAGTGAGCTGCATTGGATGCTTGAGCTCGCTGAACTGTCGATCAAGAAGACTCCACCGGTACTTGAGGTTAACAAGGGGAAACCTCTTTTTGCTAAAGGCAAGGCAAAGGCCAAGGCCAAGGCTAAGGAAGCCAAGGCTAAAAAGGCTAAAGCCCAGCCCAAGGCCCGTTCCAAGGATGTCTGCTTCGGTTGCAAGCAGGCTGGACATTGGAAAAGATCGTGTCCCAAGCTTTTGGGAGAGAAAAGGAAGACGCAGGGCGTGTCTTCATCAGGTATATATGTCATAGACATTAACCTCTGTTTCAACATCTTATGTATTGGATACTAGATGTGGTTCTCACATTTGTTGAATGTGCAGGGACTTAAGAACAGGAGATCACTGGGATCGGGACAAGTGGACTTGCAGGTCAGAAATGGAGCAACGGTTGCTGCCATAAAGATCAGCGGGACCAGCTTATGATGCCTAGTAGATTAGTTTTGTTACTGCTGAAACAATGTTATTTTGTACCTGTTATGTACAGGAATATTATTTCTGTTTCAGTTTTGGATATTTCTGGATGTACATTTACTATTGATAATAGTAAAAGGGGTTTATCTAGAAAAGAATTATTTTATGGAGTAGCTCTATTAAATAATGTCTTTTATATCCTGGATCTAAATGAAACTAATCATGTCTATAATATACATACTTAAAGGGTTAAGCCTAACGAACTTAATCCGGTTTACCTTTGGCATTGTCATTTAGGCCACATAAACAAGAAGCGCATAGCTAGGCTTCACATCGCTTGAATCCTAGGATCATTTGACATGGAGTCACTTGATATATGCGAGTCTGGTTTATAAGGTAAAATGACTAAAGAACCTTTTAGCAAGGAGGCTAAAAGGGTTGCTAGCTTATTGAACCTAATGCATTGAGATGTATATGGACCGACAAGCATAGCAACTAAGGGTGAACATCTATACTTCATATCCTTCACAGACGATCATCAGAAATGGCCATGCCTATTTAATGACTTATAAGTCTGAGACCCTTGATAGGTTCAAGGGAGTAAGGAACGAAGTACAGAACTAGGCAGAAATATCCAAGCCTTTCGGTTGGACCGAGGTGGTGAGCATATAAGCCTATAGTGTGACTCATTTTGAGAGAGCATGGAATAGTTCCACAGCTCACTCCTCCAGGAACACCACAATGGAATGGGGTGTCCGAACAGAGGAATAGGACCCTGTTGGACATGGTCCGCTCAAACGATGAGTCATGCCTCTCTCCCTATAAGTTGTAAAGGATACGCTCTTAAGACAATGGCTCTTAATTTCAATTATACTCCGACTAAGGCTTTGGAAAAGACCCCATTTGGAATATGGATGGGCAGGGTGCCTAATGTGTCTTTCTTACGGATTTGGGGTTGTTATGCACAAGTCAAGAAATTGACTGTGAGCAAAACTAGCACCCAAAACCGACTAATGCCTGTTTGTGAGCTACCCTAGGGAAACCAAAGGGTATTGCTTCTACAACCCCGCTGAGAACAAGGTGTTCATGGCGCGAAAGGGGGTCCTTCTTGAAAAGGGGTTTCTTTCCAAGAAAGACAGTGGGAGCGATGTTGAACTCAGGGAAGTTCAAAGCTCAGAAACTCCTGAAAAGGATAACTCGGAGACCAGGGTGAAGCTTCCAAAAGGGGAAGCACCAGCCCAGGTCACACAAGGACCTAAAAGGTCTGGTAGGGATCATCAGGAACATGAGAAACATCGGTTTTTGTTTCTAATGATTACGCTCCTTTTGTCTTGGACGAAGAGGAGCTCAAAACCTACTAGTAGGCTATAGCTAGTCCACTGTCTGCCATGGTGGTGGATTTGCAATCTATGTACGATAATCAGGTTTGGAACCTGGTTGATTCACCTTCAGGTGTTAAGGTAATAGGTTGCAAATGGTGCTATAAGCTATAGGCCGACAATACCTTTAAGGGTGTGTATAAAAGGTTTAGTGGGAGCATAGTAACTTTCCTGGTATTATATATGGATGGCATCCTTCTGATTGGAAGCGACATACCAACACTACAAGGGAATTGTAATGGTTGTGTAAGTGCTTCGCAATGAAGGACTTAGGCGAAGCTGAGACGATCCTAGGGATCAGGATCTACAGGGTTAGATCCAATCGGCTTCTGGGCCTAAGTCAGGCCAAGTACATAGACATAGTTCTGAAAAGATTCAGCATGGACCAGGCTAAGAAAGGTTTCTTGCCAATGGGTCATGAGCTGAAACTTCTAGGAGAACATGAATTGGTTCTATAGGCTTCGGCTATAGGATCAATCATGTACTCCATGCTATGTATAAGACCTGATGTCGGCTTTGCACTAAGTATGATGAGCCGGATCCTGAATGGATCACAGGTAGGCTGTCAAAGCAATCCTGAAGTACCTTAACCGGACTAAGGATAGCTTCTTAGTGCATGAAAGTTAGGAAGAGCAGTCAGTTACTAGGTACACTGATGCGAGCTTCCAGACCTACCAGGATGAATATAAGTCGCAGTATAGGTATGTGTTCATGCTAAATGGTGATGCTATTGTTAGAGAGGCTCCAAGTAATCGACCATCACGATTTCTATCACAGGAACTGAGTACATTGCAACGTGTGACACAGCTAGGGAAGCTGTGTGGATAGAGAAGTTTATCATGGAACTGGGGATAGTATCTACTGTCCGGGAACCAGTTGATATCTTCTGTGACAACTAGGGGCTGTTGCACAAGCTATGTGCCCCGGTCACACATATACACGAAGCACGAACTCAGGGAGTTTCACCTATTGCGAGAAATCGCTGAGGGGGTGACATCTCATTACAAAGAGTGGACACCAAAGACAATGTCGCAGATCTTTTGACCAACATGCTTGGCTATGCCTCTGCACGAAGGTTATACTAGATCTATAGGGATTAGACCCATGCCTAGTAGGTACTAGTGCAAGTGGGAGATTGTTGGAAATGCCCTAGTCCCGAGGCATTGGTCCTTGTGTTTGTATAATACATTTGTACATTAATGTAATCTTTATGTATTATGCAATTTGTGTCAAGGAAATAAAGGCATTAATCTATTTATTATATGTCTTGTGCTATATTTTAAATAGAGTATCCAATGGACATATCCATATCCGTGTTGTCAAGTGTGAGGCACTTGGCAGTAAGACCGTGGATAGGGAAAACGATATGGCCATAAAGTTATCCGTAGTCTGTTCCAATCATGGGAATGAATGGAACCAAAGACTATCGTTAGCCTGGTTGTATGGCGGTGTCTTACCGGTCATAGAACATGGAATGTCAACTAGGTTAATGGGTACATGTAAAAAGGGCATGGTACTGGATTGATCCACTTAACGGGAATCTGCATGGTATAGTATCACAAATGATTCTCGTGTAGTACTTATATAAGTCCTTCGACCGGACCATATGATGGTGCTGCATGTGAGGTGGCACACTTTGGTGTACGCCCAACGGGCCTGTAAAAGGGTGCCAAGTACGGGTACGTTCGGGTGTGTCAGTGAGCATGGCAGCACTATGGATATGCAGAAGGGAATGTCACTCAGTGATTCACTGAGACGATATCATCGGCCTCTTGAAGAATGTTACTGATAAGTGTGCGGCCGCACTCAAACAAGATTGGATCTTGTTTGTGAGTATCAGTTCATTCGGTATCAAGTAAAGGTCTAGACACAAAGAGGGTGATACTTCCATGCCTCTGTGTTGGACACCGATATCAGCGACATGGGATTTACAAGTTCAAACTACAGGGTTACGTTTTCAGTTAGACTGCTTACTCCGTCTTAATTGGGGGCTGCAGTGGCTTGCTAGAGCCCGCCTGCAGTCTGTGGGCCTTGGCCTACTGCCAACATAAAGACGGGCCCATTGGATCGTACACATTGAACGTCTGGACTTTAACTAGTCGGATTAAGTGTGTACTTGGAGTATACACGTTTGGAAGAGAGAGAGATTTATTAATTATATTATATGAATCAATTGGATTGATCAAAGTTATATAATTAATATTTATTTTGGCCCTCTCATTATTAATTCAATGAATTAATAAATGGGATTATTTCCTAGGTGGAAATATTAATATACATGTATAAGTTTACATGTATCTCATTTTATGTATGTCTAATTTAATCCCTTGATTAAATTAATAGATCAAATGAATTATAATTTACATGTATGTAATGTATTATATAGCATAATATATATATATACATGTTAACTTGGAATTGCATTTGAAATTAATTCAATCAAAGGAAGTCAAATTGGGCTTAAGACATAAAATGAAATTGCCCACATAAAGTGGGATTATTTGGCCGAAATTTTGGTGTGGAATGGGCAAGGATGGTGAGTCATTTTGTTGGACAAAATGATGATGACACATTCCTTAGGACCAATAGGAAAAGAGTGAGTCATTCTTTGATTTTGAGGTAGCAAAGTTGGACTTTGCTTCCTTAAATGAAATAGAATGATGACAATTTTTGGTGTTGGCCGAATGAAGTTTAGCAAGTGAAGGGATGAGTCAATTTTGGACAAAAGATGATGATGGGTTGGTGATGACTCATGGTGTGAGTCATTAGGTTGAAAATGGGGTAGCAAAGTTGGACTTTGACTTCTCCTTTCACCATCATCTTAATTCTTCTATTAAGGATTTAATAAGAATCATTTTTGTCTTAACTCATCTACTTAGAGGAAGGCTTGGCCGTCCATCACTTGTGCTTTAAGAGAAATTGGTTTTCTTTTAAAGTATGAATTTTGCCCACTTTTATGCATTTTTCTTTTGGAAAGAAATTGGATGCACACTTGAGAGAAACTTGGTTCTATCTTTGGCTAGATAGATTTTTCTTTTGGAAAGAAATTTGGACAGCCATATTTCCTCTTGTGGGCAGCCCTCTCTCCCTCTCTTCTTGTCATCCGAGTCGCTAGCACGGGTTTCGGTCCGAGAGCCGTTCGTGTACGCATCAGTGGAGGAAATCTGCACTTGATTTCTGCAGTCTGCATCCGTCTCTTAGAGAGACTTTGTGGTGAGTTTTTGAAACCCTCTTTTTATGCTTTAAGTTTTTGATTTCCACATCTTAAGCTCCTGGGCCGGATTTGAGGAAATCGACGCGTATTTCCGCTTTTATCGGTCGGTTTCCCGTGACGAATCCCAACAATAGTTCCACAGCTCACTCCTCCCGGAACACCACAATGGAATGGGGTGTGCGAACGGAGGAATAGGACCTTGTTGGACATGGTCCGCTCAATGATGAGTCAAGCATCTCTCCCAATTAGTTTCTGCGACATGCCCTCTAGACAGCAGCTCTCATCTTAAACAATACTCCGACTAAGGTAATGGAAAAGACCCCATATCAGATATGGATGGGCAAGGAGCCCAATGTGTCTTTCCTAAGGATTTGGGGATGCGAAGCACATGTCAAGAAATTGACTAGTGGCAAGCTGGAGCCCAAAAACGATAAATGCCTGTTTGTGGGCTACCCTAGGGAAACCAAAGGGTATTACTTCTACAACCCTGCCGAGAACAAGGTGTTCGTGGCAAGGAAGGGGGTCTTTCTAGAAAAGGAGTTCCTTTCCATGAAAGATAGTGGGAGCAATGTTGAACTCAGGGAAGTTCAAGGTCCATAAGCTCCTAAAGAGGATAACTCGGAGGCCCAGGTGGAGCTCCCACAAGTGGAAGCACCGACCCAGGCCACACAAGAACCAAGAAGGTCTGGTAGGGATCGCCAGGAACCGGAGAGGTATGGTTTCCTTGTCACCGATGATCAAACTCTTCTCATCTGGGATGAGGAAGAACCCAAAACCTACCAGGAGGCTATGGCTAGCCCACAGTCTACGAATTGGCGTAAAGCCATGGAGGCAGAAATGCAATCTATGTACGATAATCAAGTTTGGAACTTGGTTGATCCACCTCCGGGCGCTAAGGTAATAGGTTGCAAGTGGTGCTACAAGCTAAAAGCTGATAATACCTTCAAAGGGCGCCTAGTTGCAAAAGGTTTCAGACAAGTCCATGGAATAGACTATGATGAAACTTTCTCACCAGTAGCCATGCTCAAATCCATCAGGATACTACTGGCCATAGCCGCATGGTATGACTATGAGGTATGGCAGATGGATGTCAAAACCGCTTTCCTTAATGGAAAGCTACTCGAGGATGTGTACATGACACAACCTGAGGGTTTTGTTGATCCAAAGTGTCCGGGAAGGGTATGCAAACTTCAAAGGTCCATTTATGGACTGAAGCAAGCATCCCGAAGTTGGAATCTAAGATTCAATGAGGCCATAAAGGAATACAGCTTCATATAGAATCAAGATAAGCCTTGTGTGTATAAGAGGACTAGTGGGAGCATTGTCACACTCCTGGTACTTTATGTAGATGACATCCTGCTCATTGGAAGCGACATACCTACACTGCAAGGGGTAAAGCAGCGGCTGAGTAAGTGCTTCGCAATGAAGGACTTAGGCGAGGCTGAGATGATTCTAGGGATCAGGATCTACAGGGATAGATCAAATCGGCTTCTGGGCCTAAGTTAGGCTTTGTACATTGACAAAGTTCTGAAAAGGTTCAGCATAGACCGGGCTAAGAAAGGTTTCTTGCTAATAGGCCATGGGCTGAAACTTAGTAAGAAACACTGTCCTAAAACATGGGAGGACAGGGAGACACATGACATTGGTTCCATATGCTTCGGCTATTGGATCAATTATGTACTCAATGTTATGTACGAGACCTGATGTCACCTTTGCACTGAGTATGACGAGCCGATACCAGCAGGATCCCGGGGAGGATCACTGGAAAGCTGTCAAGGCGATCCTCAAGTACCTTAACCGGACTAAGGATAGCTTCTTAGTGTATGGTGGTTAGGAAGTGCTATCAGTTACTGGGTATACTGATGCGAGCTTCCAGACCGACCAGGATGAGTACCAGTCACAGTCTGGGTATGTATTTTTGCTGAATGGTGGTGCTGTAAGCTAGAGGAGCTCAAAGCAGCCAACCATAGCGGACTCTACAACAGAAGCTGAGTACATCACTGTGTGTGATGCGGCTAAGGAAGCTGTATGGATAAAGAAGTTTATCACTGAGTTGGGAGTAGTGCCAACTATCCAGGACCCAGTTGATATCTTCTGTGACAACAATGGGGCCGTTGCATAAGCTAAGGAGCCCCGGTCACACAAGAACACAAAGCACGTGATCAGAAAGTTTCACCTCATACGAGAAATCACGGAGAGAGGTGACATTGCATTGCATAGAGTGGACACCAAGGATAATGTCATGGATTCGTTGACCAAGGCGCTGGCTTAGTCCAAGCACGAGGGTCATACTAGGTCTATAGGGATTAGGCCCATGCCTAGTTGAAACTAGTGCAAGTGGGAGATTGTTGGAAATGCCCTAGTCCCGAGGCATTGGTCCTTGTATTTGAATTATACATTTATTGGATTTATGTATTGTACTATTTGTGTTATTAATAAAGGCATCAATTCATTTATTATATTTATCTTGTGCAATATATTAAATGAAGTATCCAATGGACATATCTATATCCATGATGACAAGTGTCATGCACTTGGCAGTAAGACCATGGATAGGGTAAACGATGTGACCATAAATAGATCCGTAGTCTGTTCCAGTCATGGGAATGAATGGAATAAGAGACTATCATTAACCTGATTGTATGGCGGTGTCTTACCGGTCATTGGACATGGAATGTCAACCAAGTTAATGGGTACATGCATGGGGGCATGGTACTGGATAGATCCACTAAACGAGTAATCCATATGGTATAGTATCACAAGTGATTCTCGTGTAGTACTTGTATGGATCCTTTGACCTGACCATATGATGGTGTTACATGTGAGGTCGCATGCTTAGGGGTACGCCTAAAGGGCCTATAATAGGGTGCCAAGTATGGGTACTTTCGGGTATGTCACTTAGCATGGTAATGCTATGGATATGCAGAAGGGATTTGTCACTCAGTAGTCCACTGGGAAGATATCACCGGCCTCTTGATGAATGCAACTGATAAGAGTGTGGCCACACCCAAACAGGTGGGAACTTGTTTGTGAGCTTCAGTGCATTTGGGATCAAGTTAATGTCCAACACAAAAGAGGGTGATCAATCCATGCCTCTGTGTTAGACACCGATATCAATGACATGGGATGTACAAGTTTAAACTACAGGGTTATGATAATAGTTAGACTGCCATCTCCATCTTAATTGGGGGCTGTAGTGGCTTGCTAGAGCCCAACTGTAGTCTGCGGGCCAAAGGCCCGCTGCCAACATAAAGATGGGCCCACAGGATCGTACACATAGAACGACTGAACACAGACTTAAGGGATCACATGTATACTTAGAGTATAAACTATGGAGAGAGAGATGTATATATGTTAATTATATTATAAAGATCAATTGGATTGATCCTAATAATAAAATTAATATTTTCAATTGGCTCTTCATAATTAATTGGATTAATTATGAGATTATTTCCTAGGTGGAAATATTCATATGTATAGGTTTGCATATGATTTTATTTTGTGAAGATTTAATTTTAATTTGATGGATTAAATTAATTGGTCAAACAAATTTTAATTTAAATGTAAATAATATATTACTTGGTGTATATATTAAATACATGGGTATATTAAAATTGGGCTTGAAATTAATTTAAACCAGAATAATTAAAATTAGAATGGGCCTAAATTAAAACATGGAAGCCCGCACAGAGTGAAAAGGAGCCAAGCTGGGCCTGAATTCCCCTAGGGGAATTCGGCCACCCTAGGTATAAAAACCTAGCGTGAAAATTTCGGCCAACCTAAAAAAAGAAAGTGATAGCCGAAATTCCTAGCCCCCTCTCACCATAGTTTTTGTTTTTCCAACGCTAGCACGGGTCGTGTTCGTTAGGCGTTCGTGTACAAAAACGAGGAGGGAATCTAATTTGATTTCTGCAGTCTTCATCCATCTCTTGAAAGAGATATTCCTGGTAAGAATATAATCTCTTTCTGTTATAATTTTAAGTTTTACAATTTCCACTTCAATTGCTCCTGGGACTGGATTTGAGGAAATCATCGCGTTCTTCCGCTTCTATCGGGTGATTTCCGGTGAAAAATCCTAACAGGGAAAGGGTAGAGTTTAAAGCGGTACGTGTAGAGCTTATCTTGCACGGGAAGATTCGGAATGACACGTGTAGAACTTAGTCTTACACGGGGAGGAAGGATAGAGTTTAAAGTGGTACGTGCAGAGCTTATCTTGCACGAGAAGATTCAGAACGACACATGTAGAACTTAGTCTTACACGGGGAGGAAGGATAGAGTTTAAAGCGGTACGTACAGAGCTTATCTTACACGGGAAGATTCGGAACAACACGTGTAGAACTTAGTCTTACATGGGGAGGAAGGATAGAATTTAAAGTGGTACGTGTAGAACTTAGTCTTACACAGGGAAAGGGTAGAGTTTAAAGCGGTAACTTAGTCTTACATAGGGAAAGAGTAGAGTTTAAAGCGGTACGTGTAGAGCTTATCTTGCACGGGAAGATTCGAAACGACAAGTTTAGAACTTAGTCTTACACGGAGAGGAAGGATAGAGTTTAAAGCGGTACATGCAGAGCTTATCTTGCACGGAAAGATTTGGAATGATACGTGTAGAACTTAGTCTTACACGGGGAGGAAGGATAGAATTTAAAGCGATACGTGTAGAACTTAGTCTTACATGGGGAAAGGGTAGAGTTTAAAGCGGTACGTGCAGAGCTTATCTTGCACGGGAAGATTCGGAACGACACGTGTAGAACTTAGTCTTACACGGGGAGGAAGGATAGAATTTAAAGCGGTACGTGTAGAACTTAGTCTTACACGGGGAAAGGGTAGAGTTTAAAGCGGTACGTCCAGAGCTTATCTTGCACGGGAAGATTTGGAACGACACATTTAGAACTTAGTTTTACACGGGGAGGAAGGATAGAGTTTAAAGCGGTACATGCAGAGCTTATCTTGCACGGAAAGATTTGGAATGATACGTGTAGAACTTAGTCTTACACGGGGAGGAAGGATAGAATTTAAAGCGGTACGCGTAGAACTTAGTCTTACACGGGAAAAGGGGAAAGCGGTACATTTCTAATGATTATGGAGGACCTAAGGGGCTTGATGGAGTTTCTAGCGTTTTTGGAACACTTAAATGATTCGGTGCATGCTATAGAGTACTTGGTGCTCGTGGAGTGCTCGAACATTGTGGAGTGCTTTAATGTTTGATGGACGGATGAGATGTACAACATAAGTTAATGAGGATGATCCCTTTGTTTTTTTTTTTTTTTTTGACTTTGGGCATTCCAAGTGCACCTAATGCTATGCAAAAATGCCACGTGTGGACCACCACAAGGATGAAGGTTCGGTGCTTTTGGGCCACCTAATGAATTTTGTGAAATGGTCGCGTGTGTACTGACACACGGACGAAGTTCGACGCTTTGTAGGTCTATGAGATAATATGAAATGTTCACATGGGACCGGCCCATGGACAGAGTTCTGATGCTTTTGAGCATATGAAATGAAATGATGTTGTAAGAAAGTCATGTGCCATAGGAGACACGGACAGAAATTTGGCATTCGGGGAACACCTTTTACGATTTGGTAATGTTATGAAATGCCCCTACATGCGTACTAATCCGGCACTCGAGGAGCGCGTTGAATGATATAGTAATGTCATGAAGTAACCCGATGTGGATCACAGTGCTGTATGATATTTATGGTCAATGAGCACAGTGTCATGAAATGTATCGTGTGGGTTGTCACACGGAAATATACCTAGGGCCATTGTGGTCTCTATTGAATGAAATGATTTGGTGGAATGACCGAATGCAATCCGGTGCATTGGCAAACATGAGTATTTTGGGATACCCGATATATGATGGAATGATATGATCATGGTGGGCATCCTTGGAATGCCCCTAATTTAATTTAGGTGGTATGTTGTGAGTGCTTATGACACACAAAATGCAAATGGTTGCACAAAAACGTGGTTAGGATGCATGACATACATAATGATGTTATGTATGCTATGTGAAAAATGCTAATCACACAAATATAATGTTATAGCTGCAAAAGAAATGGTTAGTATGAATGGCAAGCGAGTGATTTAATGTTCTCACACGAAAATAAAATGCAAATGGCTGCATAAATATGTGGGTTAGTATCACACAAGATGTTTTATGTATGGAAAATGTTGATTGTGTATGGAAAATAGTGATTATGGTATATCGTGAAATGTCGAGAAGCGTGTAACACGTAGCACATAAAGCGAATTCTTCCAACCTTATTTCTCCAAACGTGGTCATTCTCAAAAATTCTAACCGAGTCCTAGGTGGGGTTCTCTTTAATCACCAACCGGGGGTGACGAAGGCGCAATTTTATTTCTATTCACACAATTATTTTGGTATCCTAAGGGAATCCAACTAGGGCTGCCTATATGGGCTCGGTCAAAGTCGGGATAACATCAAGGCTATCATAGCAAGATATACTCCTCACTTCTCCCCACTCAAGGGTTCGAACGAAGGGGTTCGTACGAGGCTATGAGTGGTGTTTCGTATCCGTGCCCCTAAGACCATGAGGAACAAAGGCGACACTTCAACAATCCACCGGGCTATAAATGGATACTAAATCTAATGCAAGCATGTCTAACTAAAGATGCAAAATGAAATACCAATCGAGAATCATCCACCTTATTTTAATTAGACACTTTTCAGGGCTTGTCAAATTCTTTTAAGTTTTTAAGAAAACTTTATGAAGAATTCCCTAGCGGAGTCGCCACTATGAGCGGACGATGCGTTTTCGACGGGACGCCGGACTCCCTTTCGGAATGAGGCGCCACGATCTCGGGCGGGCCCCTCCCTCGTGTGGGGTTTTTATGAATGGAAATCTGCGTTTTGGAAAATGAATGGAATTAATGCATAAAAGAACCGAGACCTAAGTGTCGATGGATATTGTAGAGTCGCCACCCGGCTCAGCTCAACCGGGAAATTTATAATGCAGCTGAACCGAACGAATGGCAGCTACACTATCCAAAGATTCGGGTCCGGACAAGTCCCTTATTTCGTGTCTAATTAAAATAATATTGGTCAATGTTCAAAGATGGTATTTCAAATTCTAAAGTCAATTTTATTGAAATAAGAAGACATACAGCACGCATACATGTTAAGTAAAATAGTAAAGAATAAATTATTACAACCCGATTGAATAAAAGATAACAACTCTCGCCTCACTTTACAAGCGCCTAATATACACGAGAATCTAGAAAAAATACGATCGCCTAGGATACACGATTTATTCTATTAAATTACATTCAAAATAAAAATAAAAGAAATTAAAAACCTGCAAAACAGAGGGTTAGCACAATATATAGCATGCCACAAGTTGGACTCAAATAGACAGAATTGGGAAATCAAGAATTGGGGGCATGCATTTAGGGGATAACCGGGTTGACTCAGCTAGCTGGCCCGGTTAGATCTGGAAAACATTTTGAAACGTCCCTGTAATTTGGTTTTTGGGGGAAACTCATTTCGAAAACAATTTTTCCGGTTTACATGTATTTTTATACATGTGAGATGGGTCGGTTTTTGGGAAAACTGAGTCTCCATCGTCACATTGTTCTAAATGCAATTTTACTGGAAGTTGAATCTATGGTCGTGAATGCACACAACAAAATTCATTTTTGAGATTTTCTAATTTTTTATGATTTTTCTGGATTTTTGGGAATTTTGGGGATTAAAAACGGGAATTCTGATTCTGGAAACCACGTTACAGTCGTGCGACTGTAAACTATAGTCGTGCGACTGTAAGTGGCCCGGAGTCAAAATTTCGCCAAAACTTTATTTGAAGAAAACTGGGAAGAAAATGCTGGAAATCAAGAACACTCGTACGACTGTAACTACAGTCGTACGGCTGTTCATCAAACTCAAGAACAGTCGTGCGACTGTTCTTGATTTCCAGAACTGAAACGCTGAAAAATGGATAGAAATGCAGAAAAAGCACACCAATCACCCAGAAAGCTAAGAGAGGGGAAAAGGAGTGTTAACCTCTTTGGCGTGCGTCCACCATAGGATTGACCCTTGGCGTCGCTCCAATCCACTAAAATCTGCCCTTTTCTCCTTGAGTTAGGGTTAGGGATTTTGGGTCCAAAAACTCCAAATGCTGAGGGATTCTGATGATGAGTTCCTCCTTTTCTTTTTGATTTTCTCTTCTTTCTCTATTTTTTCTTTTCTTTCTTTTCTTTTCCTTTTTTTCTCTATTTTTTCTTCTGTCTGTCTCCCCTTTTCTCTTTCTGCTTTTTCAGCTTTTGAGGTATGGGGTGGCTCACATGCCGCAATCTACAGTCGTACGACTGTAGTTTGGTTACAGTCGTACGATTGTAGTGATAGTCATACGACTATGCTCTCGTTTTTTTTTTTTGGGAAGTAAAATTCCGGCGCTTACAGTGGTGTTTCGTATCCGTGCCCCTAAGACTATGAGGAATAAAGGCGACATTTCAACAATCCACTGGGCTATAAATGGATACTAAATCTAATGCAAGCATGTCTAGCTAAAGATGCAAAATGAAATACGAATCGAGAATCATCCACCTTATTTTAATTAGACTCTTTTCAGGGCCTGTCAAATTCTTTTAAGTTTTTAAGAAAACCTTTTAAGAATTCCCCAGCGGAGTCACCACTGTGAGCGGACGACGTGTTTTCGACGGGGCGCGGGACTCCCTTTCGGAATGGGGCACCCCGATCTCGGGCGGGCCCCTCCCTCGCGTGGGGTTTTTATGAATGGAAAATCGGTTTTAGAAAATAAATGGAATTAATGCATAAAAGAACCGAGAACTAAGTCTCAATGAATTTTGTAGAGTCGCCACCCGGCTCAGCTCAACCGGGAAATTCTTATTGTAGCTGAACCGGACGAACGGTCGGTACACTATCCAGAGATTTGGGTCCGGACAAGTCCCTTATTTCGTGTCTAATTAAAATAAATATTGGTCAATGCTCAAAGATGGTATTTCAAAATCTAAAGTCAATTTTATTGAAATAAAAAAACATACAGCGCGCATACAGATTAAGCAAAATAATAAATGAATAAATTATTACAACCTGATCGAATAAAAGATAAAAACTCTCGCCTCACTTTACAAGCGCCTAATATACACGAGAATCTAGAAAAATACAACCGCCTAGGATACACGATTTAATCTATTAAATTACATTCAAAATAAAAATAAAAGAAATTAAAACCTGCAAAACAGAGGGTTAACACAGAATACGGCACGCCACAAATAGGACTCAAATATGACAGAATTAGGGGATCAAGAATTGGGGGATCAAGAATTGGGGGCATGCATTTAGGAGATAACAGGGTTGGCTCGGCTAGCCGACCCGGTTAGACCTGGAAAACATTTTGAAACGTCCCTGTAATTTGGTTTTTGAGGGAAAATCATTTTGAAAACAGCTTTACCGGTTTACATGCATTTTTATTTTTAAGGTGGGTTGGTTTTCGGGAGAACTGGGTCTCCGTCGTGGCATTGTTTTAAATGCAATTTTATTGGAAATTGAATCTAAGGTCGTGGATGCACACAACAAAATTCATTTTGATGATTTTTTTTTTGGGTTTTCTGAATTTTTATGGATATATGGAAATTTTTAGGGATAAAAACGGAAATTTTGGTTCTGGAAACCATGTTACAGTCGTACGACTGTAACTACAGTCGTACGACTGTAAACTACAGTCGTGCGACTGTAAGTGGCCCCGAGTCAGAATTTTGCTAAAACTTTATTTGAAGAAAACTGGGAAGAAAACGGTAGAAATCAAGAACACTCGTATGACTGTAACTACAGTCGTACGACTGTTCATCAAACTCAAACTGTTCCTGATTTCCAAAAGCAGAAATGCTGAAAAATGAATGAAAACGGCACAAAACCACACCAATCACCCAGAATGCTTGTAAAAGAGAAGGGAAAAAGGAGTGTTTACCTCTTTGGCGTGCGTCCACCGTAGGATTGACCCCTGGCGTTGCTCCAATCCACGGAAATCTGCACTTTTCTCCTTGAGTTAGGGTTAGGGATTTTGGGTCCAAAGATTTCCAAATGCTGAGGGATTCTTGAAGTTCAGTTCTTTCTTTTCTTTTGATTTTCTCTTCTTCTTTCTCCCTCTCTCTTTTTCTTTTCTTTTTTCCTCTTTTCTTTTTTTTCTTTCTGTCTCTCCTTTTCTCTCCTTTTTTTTGTCCGTCTAGTCTCTTCCCCCCTTTTCTCTTCTGTTTTTTCCAGCTTTTGAGGTATGGGTTAGCTTACCTACCGCGATCTACAGTCGTACGACTGTAGTTTGGTTATAGTCGTACGACTGTAGTGATAGTTGTACGACTATACTCTTTTTTTTTTTTTGAAAGTAAAATTCTGGCACTTACAACCGAGTGGATTGAACCTAACAAATAAGTATCCTAACTTATTGGGGTATGGCTATACACTTGTCAGTCCCACTCATTATGTGGCCAGTGATATCATCTCAGGGGACGCTGGGTGGCAATTCCGTCAACTTCACTATCAACATTAACATGTTTACTGGCCCACCCAACATACCCATACTTAGCACCCTGTTACAGGCCTGTTAGGCGTATATCAAAGTGTATGAGATCCCATGTTATGTTACAGTGAACATCGGGTCAAAGGATAATAGTATGACCTACCAGAGAAACACCTATGGTGTTTCCGTGGCGGATCGATCCAGTACCATGCAACCCAACATGTACCCATAACATTAACTGACATTCCACATCCAATAGCTGGTGAGACACCACAATCTGGTCAAGGATATGCTAGTCTTTGGTTCTATTCATTCCCATTATTAGAACAGACTAGGGATATCTTTATGACTATAACTTTAACTCTACTAAAAGGTCTTATAATCTAATGATCTATATTGGTTTGCTTTAGTATGGTTATAATCATTTGATACTCTATTTATAAATAGCATAAGATATGAATAAATAGATTCATGCCTTCATTTCAACACAAAATGTATAATACAAAATATCCAAATATAAAGTATAATAAAATACAAGAACCAATGCCATTTGGACTAGGGCACACCAGCAGCCTTGGCCTTAGATTTGGCCTTTCCCTTAGCAAAGGGCATATTGCCCTTGTTCACCAGCAAAACTTCGAGAGTCTTTTTAAGAGACTACTCAGGAAGCTTGAGCATGCTATACAGCTTAACAACCAATTTATCAAGACCTTGCTTGTGGTATTTCATGATAAATTGGTTGTAAGACTCAGGAAGTGACCCGAGAATAACGTATGCTGTGAACTCCTGCGGAACTGGCCAGTCAATGTGGGCAAGTGTATCAATATACCCTTTCAACTTTAGCATATGAGTGTTAACGAAAGTCCTGGCTGCCATTGCAGTCGTGCAAAGTGCCTTCGTTGTCAGGTAACGTTCCTGACGAGCCTTCTTGCAACATCTTTTTAAGCTAATCCATAATCTCATAAGCATGCTACTCCATGAACTACTTTGGAAGATTAGAAGCTATGGTACCCAGCATAAGGCATGAGACATCTCGGTCATCTCTCGCGTGCCGGTTGTACTACTCCACCATCATTGTGGTGATGCCTCGACCTCCGGGAAGGCTAGCTGGTAAAGGAGCATTTAGTACATACTCCTTGGATTCTTTTCTAAGAACTATTTACAAGTTCCTAGCCCAATCCAGGAAGTTAGTCTCCGAAGCTTCTCCTTCTCCAAGAGTGACCTAAGTGAGAGTGACCTAAGTGAGAGTGACTCGATGTTTGTTGCAGCCACTTTAAATTACTAATGTGAAATGGGAATAATCTACATGGAAGGAATCATTGCTTGAGTTAGAAATAAAGGACTCTTAAGCCAATTCAAATTAATAATCTGATTTAATTTGTTTGTTAGTGATGTTAATTGGCTGACTTGACCAAGATCCAGAACTCATCAATGATTGGTCGAACTAGGGCTCAGTAACCAACCATAGATTTGTTTGGTCAGACAACCTATCCAATCCTTCCACGAAGGACTCTTGGTTTGATGGGCTTATTGACACTTTACCCATTTGTGCTTAAGGCCCGCTCTAAGCTAATGCTACCCATGTTGAGTCAAACCACCATTCACATGTTAACCATACCAAGTAATCTAACCTCGACGGCCCACCAAATACTACAATGTACCCAGCTAGGGCATGGTGCACATTGCAACATCAATGGGAGGAAGAGGTGTGAATGTGGGAAGCACTTTTAAATGACTCAATATTTTAATTATTTAGATTAAGAATTAAGTGATACGACTTAGCATGCTAAACGCGGGTAATAATTTGGTGATCCATACATCCATGTTATATGATAAATGCAATAGCATACTTAATTTAAAATTAATGAGATCCCATGGGCCTTAATTACAACCTAATGAAAAACTAGACTACCTATTTAATTCTCCATCGGGCTGAACTGCAGTTCTCCTTGGGCTCCCACCATGGGCTTGCTCCATCTGGACCTTCCTCCAAACTTGATGCAATTATAATAATTTTATTTAAAATAAAATCTATTCTAAAGTTACATCAAAATAAAGAAATGGCACGTAGGCCATATTTCCTAAAATCAAATTACAACCGATGATAATTTAGGGCCCATAGAACTCAACACAACATTTCAAACAAAGTGCCTGTCGTGCATATACATATCAATATGATGCATGATTATGGCATTCCAAATTATAAATATAAATGTTAAGCCGAGTTACTTAGGGTGAAATCGCCAGTTTCAACAAATGTGACTAAGGCACATAAAGGCCCAACGGATTGCATCCATTAATATAAAATTAACAATTTTGCTCCCACTGGAATTTGGGTTGTCATAAATTTAATATTTAGCTCTCGCAATTTTAACCGGTGCCACGGTCTATCGAGCCAATTTCATAAAGTCCATATTCAATTTAATATGCAAAACAATTAAATTAAATATGCATGTCAACATAATAAACAATTGAATCAATTTAATTCAAAATAAACATTTTAATTTAATTTGCATTACGGACTGGGTTAGAAATAAAATACCCATAAAATCCAAAAACGGACCTGAACCCCGCGCAAGACAGCAGCGCTGCTGCGGCAGTAGCCTGCTATGCACCGCGAGATGGGAATTGCAATTTTGGGATTCCCTTCTCCCACACAATAATTATTTTTAGAAACAGAAAAAAAAATAGCAGCAAATAAATAATTACAGCAACATAAAAAAACAATTACAGCAGCATCAAATAAATTGCAACAGAAAAATAATGATAAAACCAATCGGGGAAAATTATCAAAACTTAAAAAACCATTCTTGAAACCTATTCTTTCTTCAAGAACACTTTCAAAAATGAACTCCAATCAATCTAATGGACAATACCTAGGCTCTGAACCACTATTGGGATTCATCATCGGAAAAATAAGTGGCACAGTGGAATTACACCGTTTAAATTTTCCTGGAATCCACCTAATCGTGTCCAATTACCATTGATTGGAACAAAATCAATTTGCATCAAGAGAGATAAAAGTCACCAGATACGTCTCTTCTAGAGACAGCTGTGAGCGCCAGATCTTTCCAACCTTAATAATGAAAACCAAAGGTCATTTTTGCAGGTGTAAACATAGAATTTTCCGGGATTAAAAAAATAAATAATAAATAATAATAATAATAATAAATAAATAAAATAATAAAATAATAAAAAATATAGTCGTACGACTGTAATTACAGTCGTACGACTATAATTACAGTCGTACGACTGTAGATGCCGACAAATTACAGTCATACGACTGTAGATTTATTTTCTGACATTCCAACCAAGCCCACATGGGAGAGAAATGGGCGGATTTTGGGGGTGTTTTCTTATCTTCTTGCACCATATTTAAGCAGAAATGATTGCAGGAGAGAGGGGGGACAACCAGAAATAGGAAATTTTGGATTGAAGAGAGCTCTAAAGATTAGGAGAAGAGAAAGAAAGAGAAGAGAAGAAACACATCGAAAATATCATCTTCTTCTACTCTTTTTCTTTTGATTCTTGTGTTTGTGAGGTTAAAACTTGTAGAAATCATAGGTTAAAACTTAGCAAACACACACAAATCGTTCTAGAGACTTAAACACACTTAAATCCATAACTTGTGAAGGTTTTGGACATATATTTTATACCTTGACATACAAAGGGAAGGAGGTAATCCGGAGCTAATTCAAGGCTTTTTTCTAGTCAAATCAACGGTGGATCTACGCTACAAGGGTAAATATACCTAAAACTAGTGTTTTGCTTCATTTTCTGGGTGTTTTGGTTCGTTTCCATGCATAAATCACTTAAAACCCGAAATACAAGTTTGCTGTTTCTGGGCAGGTTGAACAGCAGTACGTTTGTAATTACAATCGTACGACTGTTCTTGGTGACCACGGCTCTAAATCTTGTCCATCTAAATAATTTCAGCAATTTTCTGACCAAAAATAAATTACAGCTGTACGATTGTAATTACAGTAGTACGAATGTAATTACAGCCGTACGACTATCATTTCTGGTCAACAACAGAAAATAAGAAAAATCACGAAAAATCCAGAAAAATTCGTAAAAAATCCAGAAAAATCCCAAAAAAATCATAAAAATTATAAAAATGCATAAAATCATAAAATCATAAAAGACAAATCAAAATAAATTCATCTCATGCATTCATGGCCTTAGATTTAATTTTTGTTGTTGGAATTAGAACGGAACAACGACGAAGATCTAAATCTCCCGAAATACGACTGTGAGCGGACAACCTTTTCAAAGTTAAAAGGCGAGAAGCGGCAAAGTGAATCGGGGAAAACATTTTTGTTCATTTTGATTTTGGAAAACGGGTTTTGTTTATCTTGAGTTAGGAAAAACCATTGATTTGATTTGAAAATTCCTTTGTAGAAAACAGTTCCCGTTTTATCTTAAAGACCTCGAAACTTAAATCCCGAGATCAGTGACAGAGTCGCCACCCGGATCAGCTCATTCGGGAAATTCCGGTACAGCTCCCTACCGAGGACAGACTACTGTACCTAATCTAAAGATTTAGGGTTCGGGCAAGTGACTTACTTAACCTCTAGCTTGCTTTCACTTTACAGTTTAGATTACTATATTTAATTCGCTTTATTATCTTTCTCTAACCCCAATTTGCTTATTTTGAATCAGCCGATGCTAAAGCAAAATGCAGAAAATAAATTACAGAAAAAAATAAAACATACATCCAAAATATACAATAAAATGGTAGAGGCCGATTATACAACCCAATCGAATAAAAGATAAAACTCTCGTCCTCACTTTACAATCGCCTAAGTACACGAGGATCTAAAAATTACAACCGCCTAATTTACACGATAATAATCTATTAATTACAGTAAAAATAACAAAAATAAAAATAAATGCTACAAGACAAATTGGTTAGCACAGTTTATATTGCACACACAGATAGGACTCAAATAGGACAGAATTGGGAATTTAGGAAATGGGGGCATGCACTTAAAGGGTAACTGGGTCGACCCGACCGGTCGGACCGGTTAGACCTGGAAAACGGTTTTGAAACGCCCTGTAATTTTTGTGCTGAAAAATCAGTTTTGGAAAACAATTGGCTCGGTTACATGTAAATTTCCATTTTTGTGGGTTTGTTATCCAGGAATCCAAGGTTCCGTTCATGCGGGTTCCTAACTTCAACATCCATCTAGGGTTTAAAATGTAATAAACACACTAAAAACATTTGCGAAAATACCATTTTGCGAGTTTTTAATATTTTTCAGGGATTTTATAGGGTTCGGGGATCCGCTAATGCTAAACTACGGATCCGTTTCGGATATAATAACCCCAAAACTCAGAAAATAAAACCCCGAAAAAACCAAAAACCCTAATATCCGTACGTATAGAAATCCGAAAACCAAAATTTTATAACATACGGATGGATTTGGGCTGAAATTGATCACAACATAATGCACAAAATAGAAAACGGATTGTTTTCGGCCGATCGGGATGATTAAAAAATCTATCTCTACAAAACAGAGCTGGACGGCTTTATTCGGGCAATCTGGTTTCTGAAAGTTGCGAAAATGAAGAAAATGCACAGAAAAGATAATGCAAATAGGTTTAAGGCCTCTCAGAGTTTACCTTGATGTTGTTTTGATGCTTTGAACGTCAAGAAATGGATTGAAAGCTTGGAATTTGTCCTGGAAGCTTAATCGGCCGAAAACCAAAATTCGATCCGACACAACCCGAAAAGAATCCGAAGTGACCCCAAACCAATATGTAAAGGTTGTAGAACTTGTTCTTAGTGTTTTAAGATTGATTTTAGGTCTTAGCTTGGATGTTTCTAGGTTCTCCTTTGGTTACTTTGTTTCGGTTTTCTTCTTTCTTTTTCTCTGCTTCTTTTGTCTCTCTGTTTTCTTTTGTTTTCAAAGTCTTTCCTTCTCTGCCCAAGACCCTCTCCCTTTGATTTGATTTTCACTTTCTTTTTATACCCTCCGCTCATCATCATTTGAAACATTAAATGGCCGCCTGACTTTCTCTGATTTTTGCCCAAAATCTTTGCCTGACTGAACGATGTTGCACGGAGATTGATGGAGAAATTACTAAATACCAAGTTCCAAAGGATTTGAAGACAAAATCAGCCAATCAGGAGCTCCATAGACTCAAACTAGAAAAAGGAGGGTTGTCACAACATGGGGAATTGACAGTGTCAGCAAAGTAAGGCCACTGGCGTCAAACGGACATCACTTCATGGTCGCAATCGTCAACTACTTCTCAAAGTGGGTAGAAGCAGAACTATATATGAATGTCACTTCTAAAAAAAAAGTTTGATGGGTCACAAATAGAAAGGCAATCCATGCAAAAATCAGGACAGTCCGATGGATCGAAAACCGAAAAGGCGGTCCATGCAAAGGTTAGGATAGAGAGGCGAGCACCATCAGCAGGAAAATCTGCGAAGACCAGTTGGTGGCAAGCGTGGGACCGATCGAGACGGATACCATTATTGATTATGTCTTAGGCCTCGTTTCATCTTTAATGTGCATTGCGCTAAAACTCATATGAGTGAATGAATGAATGCCATTTTCTGTTCGGTCAAATGTCCCAAGTCTGCTTGAGATTAAACTCATATGAATGTGCACATTTTTTGTTTACATGCATCTCACCTAAAAAAAAAGTCAGATGGATCGAAAACCGAAGAGGTAGTCCATGCAAAAATTAGGACAGTCTGTGTTGGGAATTAATCGCATAAAAAAAATACGCAGCGGAAAGAAAACGGATTAATCCCCGCCAAAGGACCCATGTACATTGCATTGAATTGGAAGGAGGGTTAAAGAATTACCTCTTAATTTTTGCAGGATTGGATACAGGAACCAAAACAGATTCCCTCTACAGTTGATCCACACCGAGCAATTGACTCACCGCGTGCTAGCGCCGGGATCGTAGAACAGTTCTTCGAATGAGAAGGTGAAAAATTGATATTTTTCACCTTTTTGCCAAAAGCATATTTCGGCCATTTGATGGATAGGGGGCTGCTGATTTTCGTCCCACTCACTTCAACTTGTGTCTAGGGTTTTTTATTTTTATAAGTAACTTATAATTGTAATTAAATACTATATTTAATTATAATTATAAATTAGCCCCCATAAGTTTTATTAATTCTCAATTAATATTAAACTTAGTCAATTCTCCATCATATACACATATGTATGTAAAATTAATTATATCTCCATATAATATAATTAGCATACTTTATGCTATATTAATCTTATTAATATTTACATACATACATACATATATATATATATATACACATATACGTAAATGTATATTATAATTAATTATATCACCATATAATATAATTATAATATACATATATATATATATATAGCATATTTTATGCCATAAATATATTAATCTTATTAATATGTTCATGTGTATATACATATACATGTAAATATATATCTTTATATATATTTAATTTCTCATCAATAATAAATCATTATCTCATAATGATTTATCCCCGAATTAAGTGAATCTCATTTTGCTCTTTGTGTGTGACCCCGTAGGATCATATAAATTGGCAATGAGGAAATTACCATAATGCCCTCATAAGTCATAAGCGGACTCTAGCAAGCCATTATGACTACCCAATTCATATGATTGGTATAATCCAATAAACCTACTTATAGAATGTGTCATATTCCCTTTTGTCTCTTGATATCATGATTAATTATAAGACATGGTACACTTGTCAATCTTATATAAATTAATCATATGCTTTCTCGATCTCAAAGTAAACTGTTCAGACAAATCAATTGATACTCTTATCAATTATTTGAGCACGGCCATGCATTTAACAGTCTTACTTATCGAGGGGCCCAGTGATATCGCTCTCTTGTTAGAGAGGGACAAAATCCCATATCTGTCACTCACATCCCTAAGCATGAGTCACATTGCACCCAACCACAGCCTTTATAACTACTCTGTTACAAGCAGCGTTTGACTGCGTCAAAGCACAACATGAGTTCATCCCGGAATCCATGGTGACCTCAGGTCAAAGGAATCAGCTGATGACACTACTATAATCAAGATCAGTTGTGACACGTGACCATGAACTTGATCTCATAGTGGGTCTCCAGTAACATGTTCTCTAACATATTACCCGTGAGTATAATCTGTATCTGTATACACTATATTCATCTTATGAATATCCATTATCACTCACACTAGTCTTAGTTTGTTATTATTCCCATAATAACAATCGACTAGGGATATTTAGAATAACACGATTTATTCATGGATACTTATCATAAATGCTAACATACAAACATAAATGATAATATTAATCTACACTAGATTAATCTTAGAAGTCAAATTACATAATCCAATATTGGCCTTAGGGCACAATCTCCAACAATCTCCCACTTGCACTATGGCCAATCATACATGTATCTTATACCCATTGACCTACATGACTTTCATGTATTCACTTGTGCAGGAGTCTTTGTCAGTGAATTATTAATTTTCGCTTCCGTTGTTACTTTACACATTTTCACTCTCTCTTTAGAGACAGCCTCTCTAAATTAGTGAAAAAACGCCTAAGTATATGCTTGTGTCATACAAGGTTCTTACGCATTGAACTATTGTCCCTACAATAGTCTCACAGGATAAGCAATGCTTAGAACAAAACACAACATTTTGTGATGAACTTCTTCATCCAAAATTTCCTTTACATCATATGTAACAATATACTTTGACTACTATTATAGATATTTAGCTATATCGTTTTATTTTGAACCTTTCAAAATCATAACATCTCTTTTTAAGAGAATACTAGATCTCGACTGATATATTGCAACTAATTGCAATCAGTTGTATATGTGCAACTATTTACACAGTTAACATAAGCAAACTTCTTTTAAGTCTTTCTCATTGAACGCTTTCAATGCTTTGACTTAAAACAAAACATTCTTTTCGATCTATCTATATAGATTCTAATTTCAAGAATATAGGCAGCCTTGCTTAAACATTAATTGAAATTACTTTCTTAGCCAAGATTTTACTTCTTGCAAGGTAAGAATGTTATTTCAAACAAGCAATATGTCATCCACATATAGCATTAGGAATACCGATATGCTCCCACTGATCCTTTTGAAGCACAAGATTCATCATCCTTTTGATAAAATCAAACCATTTGATTTCTTTATCAAAACTATGACTCCAACTATTTGATGCATGTTTTGATTCTTATAAGAATCTTTGAAACTTGCATACGCTACTTAAATTCTTTGAATGCTCAAAACTTTGGGTTGTGTCACGTACACATCCTCAATCATGTTTTACGTAGAAAACAGATTTTGATATCCATTTGCCATATTTTATAATCATATTATGCGGATATGGCAACAAGAACTCAATATGACTTGATCATGATTAATGATGAAGGAGGATTTCATCATAGTCCTACTATGAATTTGTTCGTATCCTCATAGTCACTACTATGAATTTGTTTATAACCCCTTTTGTCACTAGTCGTGCTTTATAAGTTTGAAGATCACCATCCATGTCGGTTTTCAATTTGAAAACTCATTTGCAACCATTGCATATACATCTTCTAAAAGATTTATCAAAGTCTATACTTTGATTGTCAGACATGGACTTATCTTCAACCTTTGTAGCATCAAGTCACTTATTAGATTCAAAATCTAACATTGCTTCTTCATAAAAGAAGACTTATTCCAATCTAGTAAAACTACATCATGATTTTGAGAAATCCATATCTCTCCTATTCATGTCGTATTCTACTAGACTTTCATTGGACTTGTGTAATTTCAACAATGATCATGAAACCATTTCCATGTTCCTCTTCAACGTTAATGTCACTTTGTGAATTACGAGTTTTGTAGGTGTACTTTACTCCCACTAACTCTTCTAGAAATTAACTCCCTCTTCAAGGGGAAACCATTTCTAGCTACAACTACTTTGTATCCCAAAGAAACACAGGAGTAACAACTCCTACTTTCCTTTTGAGTAATCCACAATACGATATTTAAATTTAGGTGCCAACTTATTCGAAATAAGCTTTACAGCGCTAAACTTATTCAATGAAACAACTTGGGTCTCTTACCCAACCATATCTCATATGTTGATTCATGAATTATTTTAGACGGAACAATATACACAGCTGCTTTAATGGCATATTTTCGAGAAAACGATGATCAACTTGACTTCATCATAGATTGAACTATATCTGTATAGAGTTCGACTACTCCCTTTTTGACACAACATACTTTGTGGCGTACTTGGAGGAGTCAATTGTGAGACAGTCCCACAACCCCTAAGATGATTGTTAAAATCTTGACTCAAATGTTCAGCACTTGGATCATATCTAAGTGACTTTACTATCTTGTCAAGATACTTCATACTTCATTTTACAAGCTTTTGAACATTTCAAAAGTTCCAAACTCGTGTTTCATTAGATACTCTTATCTAGTGAAAAGTTCCATGAAAGTAATGAAGTATTAGAACCTCCTTTAGCAGTTGATTTATAATTCATATACATCCACATGTATAATGCTTAATAAATCGATTGTTCTTTGACTACTTTTAGCAAAGAAAACGTTTTGTCATCTTTTACAATAAACAACATTCGCATGATTCAAGATGATTCATAATCTCATGAATCCAAAGGTCCATTCTCATGGAGTTTCGAAATGCAACTTTGCTTGTGTCTCCAAGACGACACTGCCAAAATGGGTTGGATCAAACTATTTGATTCGATCCTTACAGTATTTATGTTACAGATGGGCTCCACATATAAAGACAATTATGTAAATCTACATTTCATAATCATGTCTTTATAAAGTTTATAATTCACAATTATAAAATAAACAACATTTGTTTACTCAAGCCAACAAGCTCAATAGACAACAAGAGTTCGTAACTCACATGTAAAAGTTCATAACCTTTGAGTAACAACCTTTGCTTCTCTTGCATATTCGCATTCTACCTTTCACCTTCATAAGGTTTCTATTCAAATTGCGATTCATCATATTCTACTAATATGAGATTCACAACGGTATCTAATACCTTTTGATATAGAAACAAGAGTAGAATAGTTAATAAATACTTAAGGTGGCAGTCTTACTGCCTTTCATCTTCTTATAGTTCTCCAAACAAAGTTTGCTATTTCCATTCTAATGAACGATTCATTCTAGAAATGGCAACACCCTTCTTTTGGAGATCTCTCTATGCCAACAGCTTTGGCCTTTAAAGCACTTTCACCCGAACCTTTCGGTCTTTATACTTTTCGACCTTCCTTTTATCCTTTTCCTTTTGAACCATAAGCACACAATTCGAGGCGGGCTTATCCTTTATGGATAACTTAACATTCTTTTGCATCCTATGCAACTAATTCACAATTTTCCCCATGTCATTCAAATGATAGTTCATCACCAATGACTATCAATTAATGAATTCAAGATCACATCTTAATGCCCTTTTGGAGGCCAATGAGAAAATGTTGCCTCAAACACTTATCTTTTCTTGCTCACTAACTGATGGAACATTTCCATTTGTGATGTATCATATATCTCAAGTAAAACTTCCACGTACGGAAGAATTGGTGGCAAGTGTAAGATAACAAAATTTAACAGAGTCCCTTCGATGCTTCAAGTAAGCATCTTTTATACTCGTGTTACAATTGCTAGTGGTTCATTGGGCAAAAGGATTATTGAGAACATATGATTCCTTTTGATTTGAGAACAATTCTCTATGTCCAATAACAATCGAGATCAAGGTAATAGTAATTATAACTACAATAAAGCGTGTAAAGATTTTAGTTAAATGCTCCCACTTAAATTATAAAACCCTTTAAAATATTTAAGTGGGTGAAGATCCAAAATCCATACTTAACCATAGCACTGCTTTGGCATGTCCCTATGATTAAATATAATTTCGGTAGGCAAAGACTCAAAATCATGCTTTAAACCATTTAAACATATTTTGGATGTGCACTTCTTTGCCAATTGCATCATTATGCAACTCTTATAATTTATGAGATGTATGATATCATATATCATATTTAATTGTATGTTACTCATCTCATCTTTGCCTCGGGCTCAAACACCTTTTTGATTAACCCTTTTTTAAACCAATTACAACACAATGAGAATCACCTTTTCTCATATTATCGCTTCGCTAAGGTCACAACATGCGTACCCGCCCTGGCGGTATACCATGATGCGAACATAGTACTTGACTAGTGTTATACGTAATTGGGTGGCAAATATAAACTTCATAAGTTTATTTAGGGTTTGTTAAATCCTGTGATTTTAATTGTATCATATACAATTCATGGCATTAATATTAATCATACTTTTGTTAATATTAATTAGCATGGCATCTTATGGCATACAATTGTCTAGCATGCATATAGAATATCTAGCATGGCATCACATGGCATCTAAATAAAATAAAGCATGCATATGACTCGAACCGTGTTATGGTATGGTTTAAATCTACATTGATTTTCATAGGCCAATATGAAAATCAACAAGGTCATATCCTAGGTGGTAGCATCCATCACATGGTCATTGCACCGCCTCTTGGATCCGCCTCCACGTCCTTGCTTCTAAGCACCATCTCATGGATTTATATTTTACAAAAAATTGCAACCTATACAATTTTTCTAGTAAAATAAATTTTACATATCATAAATTGCATCCTATACAATTTATCTAGTAAAATTAAAATTAAAATTTACATAAATACAAACGACTCGCAGGTCGTTTTTATATAAAACCATAATAAATAAAATAAAGCATCCACGGGGTCCAAAACCATACCATAACACCATGCATAAAATTATCAACAATAATTTTATATCTAAAATATTTAGGGTTCAAAGTGGTAAAATACAATCACATTGTATTTAGAATTAATTAATTTGGAAAAATTCGTAAATATGCAGAAACAATTTTCCACACTTAAAACGAAAAAAGGGTTAAAAAAAAAACTGTCGGACAGCAGGCTCATCGGGCTGCGCATACTGCGCGCAGCCCATGCTGCGTAAGCAGCATGCTGCTTACGCAGCACGGCAATTGCAAATTGCAATTGCAAATTGCAATTGCAATTTGCAATTGCAATTAGTATTCTGGGCATTATGCCCAGAATACGAACAGTAGCCCCTTTTTTTTTTTTTTTTTTTTTTTATTAATTAAATTGAATTGAAACAATTTCAATAAAAACCCATGAATCAAATTCATGATTCCAAAAACCCCTTAAACATTCCAAATCATTAACATAAAATCATTCACAATGATTAATCAATAAAATCAAATTTTATTTTGTTATTCACAATAACATAGAACCCTAAATAAAACATACAAACTCCTAACAACAATTTTGATCCAATCAAAAATCATACAAACCCTAACATGCAATTTTGATCCAATCAAAACATAAATCCAATTCAATCAAAATACAAGTGGCTCTGATACCACTGTTGGGAATTAATCGCATAAAAAAAATACGCAGCGGAAAGAAAACGGATTAATCCCCGCCAAAGGACCCATGTACATTGCATTGAATTGGAAGGAGGGTTAAAGAATTACCTCTTAATTTTTGCAGGATTGGATACAGGAACCAAAACAGATTCCCTCTACAGTTGATCCACACCGAGCAATTGACTCACCGCGTGCTAGCGCCGGGATCGTAGAACAGTTCTTCGAATGAGAAGGTGAAAAATTGATATTTTTCACCTTTTTGCCAAAAGCATATTTCGGCCATTTGATGGATAGGGGGCTGCTGATTTTCGTCCCACTCACTTCAACTTGTGTCTAGGGTTTTTTATTTTTATAATTAACTTATAATTGTAATTAAATACTATATTTAATTATAATTATAAATTAGCCCCCATAAGTTTTATTAATTCTCAATTAATATTAAACTTAGTCAATTCTCCATCATATACACATATGTATGTAAAATTAATTATATCTCCATATAATATAATTAGCATACTTTATGCTATATTAATCTTATTAATATTTACATACATACATACATATATATATATATATACACATATACGTAAATGTATATTATAATTAATTATATCACCATATAATATAATTATAATATACATATATATATATATATAGCATATTTTATGCCATAAATATATTAATCTTATTAATATGTTCATGTGTATATACATATACATGTAAATATATATCTTTATATATATTTAATTTCTCATCAATAATAAATCATTATCTCATAATGATTTATCCCCGAATTAAGTGAATCTCATTTTGCTCTTTGTGTGTGACCCCGTAGGATCATATAAATTGGCAATGAGGAAATTACCATAATGCCCTCATAAGTCATAAGCGGACTCTAGCAAG
Organism: Euphorbia tirucalli; assembly: GCA_039660915.1. Lineage (NCBI taxonomy): Eukaryota > Viridiplantae > Streptophyta > Magnoliopsida > Malpighiales > Euphorbiaceae > Euphorbia > Euphorbia tirucalli. The sequence goes on along the minus strand of CM077637.1, from coordinate 48,472,930 downwards.
CCATTATGACTACCCAATTCATATGATTGGTATAATCCAATAAACCTACTTATAGAATGTGTCATATTCCCTTTTGTCTCTTGATATCATGATTAATTATAAGACATGGTACACTTGTCAATCTTATATAAATTAATCATATGCTTTCTCGATCTCAAAGTAAACTGTTCAGACAAATCAATTGATACTCTTATCAATTATTTGAGCACGGCCATGCATTTAACAGTCTTACTTATCGAGGGGCCCAGTGATATCGCTCTCTTGTTAGAGAGGGACAAAATCCCATATCTGTCACTCACATCCCTAAGCATGAGTCACATTGCACCCAACCACAGCCTTTATAACTACTCTGTTACAAGCAGCGTTTGACTGCGTCAAAGCACAACATGAGTTCATCCCGGAATCCATGGTGACCTCAGGTCAAAGGAATCAGCTGATGACACTACTATAATCAAGATCAGTTGTGACACGTGACCATGAACTTGATCTCATAGTGGGTCTCCAGTAACATGTTCTCTAACATATTACCCGTGAGTATAATCTGTATCTGTATACACTATATTCATCTTATGAATATCCATTATCACTCACACTAGTCTTAGTTTGTTATTATTCCCATAATAACAATCGACTAGGGATATTTAGAATAACACGATTTATTCATGGATACTTATCATAAATGCTAACATACAAACATAAATGATAATATTAATCTACACTAGATTAATCTTAGAAGTCAAATTACATAATCCAATATTGGCCTTAGGGCACAATCTCCAACAATCTGATAGATCGAAAACCCAAAAAGGGCGGTCTATGCAAAAGCTAGGGCATAAAATAAAGTCTGCTGAATTGAAAACCCGAAAGGGCGGTTTAGGCAAAAATAAAGATAGTCCGATAGGCCGAAAACCCAAAAAGGGCAACCTATGCAAAAATTAGGACAACCAATTGTAAGCGCCGGAATTTTCTATACTTAAAAAAAAAAACTATAGTCGTACGACTATTGTTACAGTCGTACGACTGTAATGTCGGAAAATCTGCAGAGGCCCATACCTCTGCAGCAGAAATGAAGGAAAGAGAAAGGGAGCATTAATTGCTCCCTTGTTGCAGCAAGCAAGGAAGAGGCAGAGTGAGAAAAAGAGGAAAAAGAAGGAGAAAAGGGGGATTTTTAGGGGTGAAAGAAAACTTAGAGAGAGAGAAAGAGAAGAGAGAGAAAAAGAAAACCACAAAAAAAACTCACTTTTCTTCTTCTTTGATTTTCTTTATTTCTCAAAATTAAACCTAAAACTTGTTAGAAACCCCTAGGTTAATCAATTAACTACATAACCAAATCAAGAATTCGGACTAAAACAATCAGAATCCTTTGCAATTCGGATTTTGGACAAAAAGCTCTCAACTTTAATTCCAAAGGAGAAAGTGCGAATTTATTGGGATCGGAGCGACGCCAGGGGTCAAAACGACTTGGAATAGCTTCTAAAAAGGTAGTCACTTCTTTTCCTTACACTTTTCCTTGCTTTCTGGGCATTTGAAGTGAATTTTGTGTGTTTTTGCTGCATTTTTCGTACCTCTGTTCCTGGAAATTAAGAACAGTCGTACGACTGTTCTTGGTTTTCATGAACAGTCGTACGACTGTATATACAGTCGTACGACTGTTCTTAATTTCCAGTCGATTTTTCTCAAGTTTTGGTTAAAAATTATTTTTGGCGAAATTCTGACCCTGAACTGATTACAGTCGCACGACTGTAAACTACAGTCGTACGACTGTAATCCTTGTTCCAGAATCAGAATTTCAGCCTCATCCCCAAAAAATTCCCAAAAAATCCCAAAAAATTAGAAAACCCCAAAAATCATCAAAATGGATTTTGTTGCGTGCATCACGACCATAGATTCAATTTTTAGTAAAAATTGCATTTAGAACAATTCAACGACGGAGACCCATTTCTCCTGAAAACCGACCCACTTACATATATAAAAATGCATGTAAACCGGAAAAATTGTTTTCAAAATGATTTTTTCCACTAAAACCAAAAATACAGGGACGTTTCAAAAATGTTTTCCAGGTCTAATCGGGCCGGCTAGCCGAGCCGACCCGGTTACCCCCTAAATGCATGCCCCAATTCCTGATTTCCCGTTCTGTCTATTTGAGTCCTAATTGTGGCGTGCTATATATATTGTGCTAACCCTCGGCTTTGCAGGTTTTAATTTCTTTTTATTTTTATTTTTATTTTTAATGTATTTTAATAGATTAAATCGTGTATTTAGACGGTTGTATTTATCTAGATTTTCGTGTATTCTAGGCGGTTGTACAAGTGAGGCGAGAGTTTTTATTTTTCCATTCGATTTAGTTGTAAGCCGATTAATATTTATTTCTTTTCTTTATGTTTGTATTAAATATTTTGTGTGTGCGTTGTATGCTTTTCGTATTCAATAAAATGGACTTTAGATTTTGAAATACCATTCGAGAACATTGACAATATTTATTTTAATTAGACACGAAATAGGGGACTTGTCCGGACCCGAATCTCTGGATAGTGTAGCGGCCGTTCGTCCGGTTCGGCTACATAAGAATTTCCCGGTTGAGCTGAGCCGGGTGGCGACTCCTACAATATTCATCGAGACTTAGGCCTCGGTTCTTTTACGTATTAATTCTATTTATTTTCCAAAATGTGGTTTTCCATTATAAAAGCCCCACGCGAGGGAAGGGATCCGCCCGAGATCGTGGCGCCCCATTCCGAAAGGGAGTCCCGCGTCCCGTCGAAAACGCGTCGTCCGCTCACAGTGGCGACTCCGCTGGGGATTTCTTTCAAAAAGTTTTCTTAAAAACTTAAAAGAATATTGACAAGCCCTGAAAAGTGTCTAATTAAAATAACGTGGATGATTCTCTTTTGGTATTTTATTTGCATTTTTAGTTAGCCATTTTTTGCATTAGATTAGGTATCCTTTTATAGCCCGGTGGATTGTTGAAGTGTCGCCTAAGTTCCTCCTGGTCTTAGGGGCACGAATACGAAACACCACTCATAGCCTCGTACGAACCCCTTCGCTAGGACCCTTGAGTGGGGAGAAGTGAGGAGTATATCTTGCTATGAGAGCCTTGATGTTATCCCGACTTTGACCGAACCCATATAGGCAGCTCTAGTTGGATTCCCTTAGGATACCAAAATAATTGTGTGAATAATAATAATAAAATTGCGCCTTCATCACCCCCGGTTGGTGATTGAAGTGAACCCCGCCTAGGACTCGGTTAGAAATTTTTGAGACCGACCACGTTGGAGGAATAAGGTTGGAAGAATTCGTTTTGCTTGCTATGTGTTCTTCGCCATTTCGTGACACATCGTCGACGCATGCATAACATACCATAATCACCATTTTCCATACATATGACATACCATACACAAACATCTTTGTGTGATACTAACCCACATTTCTTATGCAGCCATTTTGCATTTTATTTCGTGTGTAAAACATTAATTCATTCGCTTGTCATCCATATTAACGATTTCTTTTTCAGCCATAACATTAAACTTGTGTGATTAGCATTTTATTTTTGACATAGCATATATAACATCATTATGTATTTCATGCATCCTAACCCACTTTTTTATGCAGCCATTTACATATTGTGTGACATGTTCATTCACTACATTTCAATTAAATTAAATTAAGGGGCATTTCAAGGACGCCATCATGACCATCCCATCCCATTTCATAACATACCGGGTACCCAAAATTACCCGTGTTTTGCCAATGCACCGGATTGCATTCGGCCATTCCACCAATATCATTTCATTTAATAAAAGCCACAACGGCCTTAGACCCATTTTCGTGTAATAATTTACACGATGCATTTCATGACATCACACCCATCTATCGTAGACATCATATAACACTGTGGTCCACATCCGACCACTTCATGACATTAATTCACCATTTAAGGTACTCCCCGAGTGCCCGATCAGTATACATATAGGCCCATAACATCATGAAAGGTGTTCCTCGAATGTCGAATCCTTGTCCGTGTTCCTGTTACACGTGACTTTCTCATAACATCATTCCATATCATATGCTCAAAAACATCAAGACCTTGTCTGTGGGCCCGGCCCATGCGACCATTTCATACCATCTCATGGACCTATAAAGCGTCAAAACCACGTCCGTGTGCCGGTATACACGCGACCATTTCATGAATTCATTAGGTGCCCCAAAGGCGCCGAAGTTCTGTCCGTGTGGTGGCCCACACGTGACATTTTTGCATAAACATTGGGTGTTCTTGGAATGCCTCGAAGAAAAAATAATAATAAAAAATATATATATTCATATCATCATTCCATACATAATTCCACTCCATGCATCCCAAGCACGTCCAATGTCTTAATTTTCATGTCATATCACGTCATTCATTCACGACCCTAATACCTCCTGTCTACCCCAAGCAGAATACACTGGAGCGACCTTGGACAAGATCCCAAGCTTCAAGGGCGGCTAGGAGACAGAGGGTAGTCGAGAGTGATAGTGATTCTGAGACTGGGGAAGGCGTGAATATGGCAGAGCAGACACCGAGTATGGCTGATGTTCTGAGAGATTTCTTCAGGTCGCAGGATTTCCGCGACATGTTAAAGGAAGAGATGAGGGCAGTCGTTAGAGAAGTTGGTGAGACCGGTGGTAGTGGAGCCGGGAAGGAAAAAGAAGCTGAGTCATCCCAACATGGTGGTGACGCTTCGGCTAGCCTTGAAAAGCTGCAGGAGATAGAGGCAGCTATGGAACAGAGGATGAGAGCCAAGTGCTCTGAACTAGACGAGGTCATGGCCCAGTTGAAGAAGGGGGTCGGGATCAGTGCTGAATCCAAGAAGGGGGTGAACGTTGATGCCATGATCAGTAGGGGCATCGAGACATTTCCTATTGGCTTCCAAGTACCAAAAGTCCCCACTTACAAAGGAATGGGCTCGCCGGAGGCCCATGTGAATTTGTATGCCCGGGTTATGCTAACAGCAGGCGCTACAAAGCAACAATTGATTAATCTGTTCCCCACCACACTGGAGGGAGGTGCTTTGGGATGGTATAACTCGCTGTCAGAGGAGGAGCAGTCTGACTGGGAAGTATTGTTAGCAGCCTTCATCAAATATTACAGCTTCAACACCAAAATCCAGGTGAAGCTGTATGATTTGGAGAGGGTGAAGCAGAAATTCAATGAGCCCTTTGATGAATACTACCAGAGGTGGATGAACAAGATGATCCTCCTAAAGAACCGCCCTGATGAAGACGAGCTTATACAGAAGCTCATTGATGGCAGCAAAGATATTTTCAAGAACAACATGAAATTCCATTCCTTCAAGGAGCTTAGTGAGGTCTATAGCATGGCCATGAAGATAGAAAGGGATGAAGAGGAGAAGCCAGCTGGTCAGAAGGGGGGAAGAAGTACAGGGTATAGTTCAGGGTATAGATCAACCACAGCAGCTGGGTCTGGCAGTGGGTTTGGTTCAGGTGCCAGTGGCAAGCAGGGGCAGTCATCAGAAGTGAAGCGGGTTGAGGTGGCTACTGTGAATCAACAGCAAAGCAACCAGAATAGGGGTCCTGGAGGACAAGGCATAACACCCTGGACTCTTACTTTGGCAAAGATATTCGCCAAGTGTAGAAATGGCGGCCTACTACAGTCTTTGAGGCCATTTGAGTTCCCACCTGAAGCTGACAAGGATAACTTCTGCACTTATCATGTGGTGACAGGCCATCGAACCAACAACTGCTATAAGCTAAGGGATGCTATCCAGAAGCTTATCGACGAGGGAAAGCTACAAGAACCACCTAAACCTAGCACTAAAACTAACCCACTACCAGCATTCGAGAAGCGGGTTAATATGGTTCAGTCGGGGTTGCCGGCTAATTTCATATTTGCCCAAGTTCTGCAAGCGAACCCTACTATTCAGGCAGTGGCGGTAGGGGAACCCGGTGTGGAGCCCGAATGTGAGGAAAAGGAGGGGTGTAAGGAGGTCAAGCCCATAAGTCTGGATGACCTTGACTCCAAAGATGAGTACGAAGAATTTGACAGAAGAGAGGCTGTTAAATTCCCAGTTGTTGAGAAGCTGAAGATTTCAGAAGTGCAGCACGTGACCCGAAGTGGAAGGGTGTATCAGCCGGCAGATCAGATGAAAGATAAAGCACCGGTGAATGGGTCGGGCAGTACTTCGGCACCGGAAAGAGTCGAGAGAGAAGATTTGGTCATTTCCCAACTGAAGAAGACCCCTGCACAAGCTAGTTTGTGGCACTTGCTTATGACCTCCAAAGAGCATAGGGAGGCTTTAGTGAAGAAGTTATCAGAAATTGAAGTCTCCCCTATAGCTTCACCAGAGGCTATGTGCTGCTTGCTAGACAAAGTCCATGTTGGAGCTCCTAATATTGTTTTCTCTAAGAAAGACCTACCAGCGGAAGGAAAAGCTCACAACAAGGCTCTTTACATTAGAGCCTATATCATGGATAAGGTGATGCCGTGTGTTATGGTGGATGACGGCTCAGCTCTGAATATTTGCCCACTAAAGATGCTACCATTTCTAGGCATGAATGAAGAAGTGTTAAAGAGGTCCTCGACAGTCATTCAGGCGTATGACGATTCTAAAAGAACAGTGATAGGGACCTTCGAAACAGAAGTGGAAGTTGGGCCCATCAAGTCCATGGTTGTTTTCACAGTGATCGATATTCCGGTCACATTCTCCTTATTGCTTGGAAGGCCCTGGTTCCATCCTCTGGGAGGTGTTCCTTCCACATTGCATCAGAAGATTAAATTCTCTATGAATGACAGAATTGTGACTGTTGAGGCAGACGCCCAGTCGATGGTAGCTGCAGTGGATGAACGAGTGGTTCCTTTTGGCGGATTCCAAATTGTTGTCATTAAGGAGGAGAAAACCACAGATGCCCCTATGGTCCTTTATGAGAACTACATGCCAGAGTGGCTATCCCGATATCTGTACAAGCTGAACTTCGTCCCGGGAATGGGGCTCGGGATTAATTTGCAAGGTGTGCCTGAATTCAAGATCGACTCGGGAAAGTCAAAGCAGTACGGCCTTGGTTATGTAGAGGGGTCATCCGAGCAGAAGAATCTGAAAAAGGACAAGAATGGCAAGGTCATGATGAAGCCATTTCTGAAGGCAGGAGAAAGCCTTTACAAGGGTCAAGCTGAACCGGTGCTGGTTGGAAATGTCGAGCACCCTGGCTTTGAGATCTTTGCAGATGTTGTGGATTTTGAGAAAAGCCAGGAAGAGCCAGTAGCCCCTGTAATGGAAGAAAAAGCAACTGCTGAATCTGAAATTCTGAAAGGAGAATCATCTGAGGTGATAGCAGAAACCATAGAGGTGGCCGAAGAAGAAGATGAAAAGAAGACCTCTGCTGAAGCTACAGAAGTGATCTCGGGAGCTTTGACTGCTGCATTAACCAAAGCTTTTGGGAAATCCAAGGAAGGATTTGGTGAAGAACTGATGGCCAAAGTGAACTTAGACTTTGTGGTTGCTGAAATCGCCAAGATTATGGAGAATGCTAAGGCACAGCTGGCCGAGAAAGCTACAGTCCCAGATGATGCTCTGGAAGGGAAGATGGAAGCTGATGAAGAACAAGGCCCTCCGCCTGTGGAGGATGAAGATGATTTTGTTGTATCTATTTCTTCCATTTTCAATGTAACTGATGTACTCTATGATAAGTTCAATGCAATGAAATCCCAGTTTGCTTACTTGTGTGATGTTTATCCTGACAATTCTGTGCATGCATTTGAATCACCATCAAGCATATTTAGCATACATGACACTGCATTGCATGAAATCAATATAAGTACAGATGAAAACCCTAAAATGGTACTCATTTAGCATGAGCTAAAATCCGAGGAAGAAAGAGAATTAATAAGAATACTCCAAAAACATGTTAAAGCTTTCGCCTAGTCGTATGAAGACATGCCGGGTGTAGATACAGAAATAGCAGTGCACAAAATCCCAACGGACCCCAAGTTCAGACCGGTAAAGCAGAAGTTGAGAAGACTAAGGCCGGAATGGGCTACACTGGTAAAGAAAGAAGTGGCCAAACAGATAGATGCCAGGTTTCTCGAAGTGGTGGATGTTGGGATTCGTCACGGGAAACCGACCGATAAAAGCGGAAATACGCGTCGATTTCCTCGAATCCGGCCCAGGAGCTTAAGATGTGGAAATCAAAAACTTAAAGCATAAAAAGAGGGTTTCAAAACTAACCTCAAAGTCTCTCTAAGAGACAGAAGCAGACTGCAGAAACCAAGGGTAGGTTTCCTCCACCGATGCGTACACGAACGGCTCTCGGACCGAAACCCGTGCTAGCGACTCGGATAATTCAAGAAGAGAGGGAGAGAGGGGCGGCCTTGCTTCATTTAGTAGTTATAAAATCCCTAAAAAATAAATCCCTAAATGAAGCATATAAGTGATGGTGAGAAGGAAGCAAGCAAAGTCCAACTTTGCTACCTCTTTTCCACCTACATGACTCACACCATGAGTCATCACTTTCATCATTATAAAAGATGACTCACCCTCTCATTTCAAGTGATGAATTCGGCCAAGGATGGTGAGTAATGTGAAGATATTTGTTTAAGGAATCAAAGTCCAACTTTGCTACCAAAAAGTCATACCATGACTCACCAAATTTAATCATCATCTTTTGTTTAAAGAATGACTCATCATTCTTAAAACAAAAAGCATGACTAAAACCCTAACCCCTAAATTTCGGCCAACTCTCCCCAACATAATGTTGGCAATTTCATTTTATGTGTTAAGCCCAATTTGACTTCCTTTGATTTAATTAATTTCAAATGCAATTCCAATTCAACATGTATGTATATATATTGCTATATAATACATTACATACATTGACATTAGAATTCATTTGATCTATTAACTTAATCAATGGATTAAATTAGACATACATAAAATGAAATACATGTAAACCTATACATGGAAGAATATTCATTTTAAGTCTTAAGCCTAATATTACTTCCTTTGATTTGATTAATTTCAAATGCAACTTTACTTTAACATGTATGCTTATATATTATACCATATAATATATTACATACATTTAAATTAAAATTCATTTGACCTATTAATTTAATCAAGGGATTAAAATAGGTATACATAAAATGAGATACATGTAAACCTATACATGTATAAACATATTTCCACCTAGGAAATATATCCATAAATTAATTCATTGAATTAACTATGGAGGCCAAAATAAATATTAATTATATAACTATGATCAATCCAATTGATCATATAATATAATTAATGAATCTCTCTCTCTTCAAATGTGTATACTCCAAGTACACACTAATCCGACTAGTTAAAGTCCAGACGTTCAATGTGTACGATCCAATGGGCCCGTCTTTATGTTGGCAGTGGGCCAAGACCCACAGACTGCAGGCGGGCTCTAGCAAGCCACTGCAGCCCCCAATTAAGACGGAGTAAGCAGTCAAACTGAAAACGTAACCCAGTAGTTTGAACTTGTAAATCCCATGTCGCTGATATCGGTGTCCAACACAGAGGCATGGAAGTATCACCCTCCTTGTGTCTGGACCTTGACTTGATACCGAATGAACTGATGCTCACAAACAAGATCCAATCTTGTTTGGGTGCGGCCGCACACTTATCAGTAACATTCTTCAAGAGGCCGATGATATCGTCTCAGTGAATCACTGAGTGACATTCCCTTCTGCATATCCATAGTGCTGCCATGCTTACTGACACACCCGAACGTACCCGTACTTGGCACCCTTTTACAGGCCCGTTGGGCGTACACCAAAGTGTGCCACCTCGCATGTAGCACCATCATATGGTCCGGTCGAAGGACTTATACAAGTACTACACGAGAATCATTTGTGATACTATACCATGCAGATTCCCGTTAAGTGGATCAATCCAGTACCATGCCCTTTTGCATGTACCCATTAACCTAGTTGACATTCCATGTTCTATGACCGGTAAGACACCGCCATACAACCAGGCTAATGATAGTCTTTGGTTCCATTCATTCCCATGATTGGAACAGACTACGGATGACTTTATGGTCATATCGTTTTCACTATCCACAGTCTTACTGCCAAGTGCCTCACACTTGACAACATGGATATGGATATGTCCATTGGATACTCTATTTAAAATATAGCACAAGACATATAATAAATAGATTAATGCCTTTATCTCCTTGACACAAATTGTATAATACATAAAGTTTACATTAATGTACCAAATGTATCATACAAACACAAGGACCAATGCCTCGGGACTAGGGCATTTCCAACAATCTCCCACTTGCACTAGTACCTACTAGGCATGGGTCTAATCCCTATAGATCTAGTATAACCTTCGTGCAGAGGCATAGCCAAGCATGTTGGTCAAAAGATCTGCGACATTGTCTTTGGTGTCCACTCTTTGTAATGAGATGTCACCCCCTCAGCGATTTCTCGCAATAGGTGAAACTCCCTGAGTTCATGCTTCGTGTATATGTGTGACCGGGGCACATAGCTTGTGCAATAGCCCCGCGTTGTCACAGAAGATATCAACTGGTGTCTGGATAGTAGATACTATCCCCAGTTCCGTGATAAACTTCATTATCCACACAGCTTCCCTAGCTGCTTCACACGTTGCAATGTACTCAGTTCCTGTGATAGAAACCGCGATGGTCTATTACTCGGAGCCTCTCCAACAATAGCACCACCATATGGCATGAACACTTACCTATACTGCGACTTATATTCATCCTGGTCAGTCTGGAAGCTTGCATCAGTGTACCTAGTAACTGACTGCTCTTCCTGACTATCATGCACTAAGAAGCTATCCTTAGTCCGATTAAGGTACTTCAGGATTGCTTTAACAGCCTACCAGTGATCCACTCAGGATCCGGCTTATCATACTTAGTGCAAAGCCGACATCAGGTCTTGTACATAGCATGGAATACATGATTGATCCTCTAGCCGAAGCATGTAGAACCAACTTCATGTTCTCCCTGTCCTGCCTTACCTTAGGGCAGTACATCTTACTAAGTTTCAGCTTATGACCCATTGGCAAGAAACCTTTCTTAGCCTAGTCCATGCTGAATCTTTTCAGAACTATGTCTATGTACTTGGCCTGACTTAGGCCTGGAAGCCGATTGGATCTAATCCTGTAGATACTGATCCCTAGGATCGTCTCAGCTTCGCCTAAGTCCTTCATTGTGAAGCACTTACTCAACCATTACAATTCCTTTGTAGTGTTGGTATGTCGCTTCAACTTAGAAGGATGCCATCCATATTTCATACCAGGAAAGTTACTATGCTCCCACTAAACCTCTTATACACACCCTTAAAGGTATTGTCGGCCTATAGCTTATAGCGCCACATGCAACCTATTACCTTAGCACCAGGAGGTGAATCAACCAGGTTCCAAACTTGATTATCGTACATAGATTGCAACTCCACCACCATGGCAGACAGTGGGCTAGCTATAGCCTACTAGTAGGTTTTGAGCTCCTCTTCGTCCAAAACAAAAGGGGCATAATCATTAGAAACAAAAACCGATGTTTCTCAGGTTTCTGATGATCCCTACCAGACCTTTTAGGTCCTTGTGTGACCTGGGCTGGTGCTTCCCCTTTTGGAAGCTTCACCCTGGTCTCCGAGTTATCCTTTTCAGGAATTTCTGAGCTTTGAACTTCCCTGAGTTCAATATCGCTCCCACTGTCTTTCTTGGAAAGAAACCCCTTTTCAAGAAGGACCCCCTTTTACGCCATGAACACCTTGTTCTCAGCGGGGTCGTAGAAGTAATACCCTTTGGTTTCCCTAGGGTAGCTCACAAACAGGCATTGGTCAGTTTTGGGTTCTAGTTTTGCTCACAGTCAATTTCTTGACTTGTGCATAACAACCCCAAATCCGCAAGAAAGACACATTAGGCACCCTGCCTGTCCATATTCCAAATGGAGTCTTTCTAAAGCCTTAGTCGGAGTATAATTGAAATTGAGAGCCATTGTCTCAAGAGCGTATCCATTAAAACTTATTGGGAGAGAGGCATGACTCATCGGTTGAGCGGACCATGTCCAACAGGGTCCTATTCCTCCGTTTGGACACCCCACTTCATTGTGGTGTTCATGGAGGAGTGAGCTGTGGAACTATTCCATGCTCTCTCATAATGAGTCAAACAATAGGCTTATATGCTCACCACCTCGGTCCAACCGAAAGGCTTTGATATTTCTGCCTAGTTGGTTCTGTACTTCGTTCCTTAATCCCTTAAACCTATCAAGGGTCTCAGACTTAGATTTCATTACATAGGCGTAGCCATTTCTAATGAAATTGTCTGTGAAGGATACGAAGTATAGATGTTCACCTTTGGTTGCTATGCTTGTCGGTCCATATACATCTCAATGCATTAGGTCCAATAAGCTAGCAACCCTTTTAGCCTTTTAGTCATTTTACCTTATAAACCAGACTCGCATATATCAAGTGACTTCATGTCAAATGATCCTAGGATTCAAGCAATGTGAAGCCTAGCTATGCGCTTCTTGTTTATGTGGCCTAAATGACAATGCCAAAGGTAAACCGGATTAAGTTCGTTAGGCTTAACCCTTTAAGTATGTATATTATAGACATGATTAGTTTCATTTAGATCCAGGATATAAAAGACATTATTTAATAGAGCTACTCCATAAAATAATTCTTTTCTAGATAAACCCTTTTTACTATTATCAATAGTAAATGTACATCCAGAAATATCCAAAACTGAAACAGAAATAATATTCCTGTACATAACAGGTACAAAATAACATTGTTTCAGCAGTAACAAAACTAATCTACTAGGCATCATAAGCTGGTCTCGCTGATCTTTATGGCAGCAACCCTTGCTCCATTTCTGACCTGCAAGTCCACTTGTCCCGATCCCAGTGATCTCCTGTTCTTAAGTCCCTGCACATTCAACAAATGTGAGAACCACATCTAGTATCCAATACATAAGATGTTGAAACAGAGGTTAATGTCTATGACATATATACCTGATGAAGACACGCCCTGCGTCTTCCTTTTCTCTCCCAAAAGCTTGGGACACGATCTTTTCCAATGTCCAGCCTGCTTGCAACCGAAGCAGACATCCTTGGAACGGGCCTTGGGCTGGGCTTTAGCCTTTTTAGCCTTGGCTTCCTTAGCCTTGGCCTTGGCCTTTGCCTTGCCCTTGCCTTTAGCAAAAGGAGGTTTCCCCTTGTTAACCTCAAGTACCGGCGGATTCTTCTTGATCGACAGTTCAGCGAGTTCAAGCATCCAATGCAGCTCACTAACAGTACGGTCCATCCCTTGCTTGTAAAAGTTTAGGATGAATTGATCATAAGAATCCGGTAAAGAATCCAGGATCGTACTAACCGCCAGCCCCCGTGAGATAGGAGTTCCGAGACGGGCTAAATTATCCAGATAACCCTTCATCTTGAGCACGTGTGTACTCACAGATGTCCCGGCTCCCATCTTACAGCTGCGGAATGCCTTGTGTATCAGGTACCTTTCCTGATAAGCTTGCTCATAAAACATCTCGTTAAGAGTTGTCATTATAGCAAAGGCCTGATGATCCAGGAACTGCTTTTGCAATTCAGGAACCATACTAGCCAACATCAGGCATGTCACATCCCGGTTATCTTTTACATGTGCCAAGTATTCCTCCAGCTGGGCAGCCGGTGGATTACTTCCCGTTGGCACAGCCGGTACAGGCTTTTTGAGCACATACTCTTTAGACTCTTGTCTTAGAACTTTCCTTAAGTTCATAGACCAGTCCCAAAAGTTAGGGCCAGAAAGCTTGTCCCATTCCAAGAAAGATCGCAGTGATAAAGTATCATTCGTAGCCATTGGTTTCTACACAGAAAAATTTACGAGTGTAAATAAAGGACTTAACATGTTCTTCCCATATTATAATTAATAATGAATCGTGTTATTAATTAACTCGAGTTGTTGGGCTCATGGGCCGAGATCCATATTATATCAAGATATAGCCAGACGAGGGCCTGGAACAACTATACCCCAATTTTTAGGTAGGAACGCCGTCCAATCCCAACCTAGGGACTCTCGGTTTGATGGGTCTGTTGGCACTTACCCATCTGTGCTTAGGGCCAGGAACATCCTACTACCCACGCTAAGTCAAAACCTCCATCCAAGTGTTAGAGTAACCAATACTCCAACCCAATACAAAATGACGATACTCCAGTGCATCCAACGAGGGTTGGTCTACAGCTGGCCTATCCCCACTTCGAGTAGGTTATGAATGAGGGAAGCACTTTTAAGAGACTTAGTAATTACCTTTTGGTTATTAGATTCAATTAATAACGGCTTAGATGCATAGGCGGGTGAAATTGGGTTTGTACATACATTCTCACATGTAAATAAATAAAGCATAATTAAATAAAAATGAAATGCTATGGGCCAAAATTTACATCCTAATATAATTCTAGTAAACCTATACTAGAACGACATCAGGTGGGCTGCATCCTCATCCTTCTAGCACGCCAATCCAATCGGCTTCTTCTTCTTTACATAATTCCATAATAAACACATAAAATAAAATTACATAAAAGAAAAACGGCGCGTAGGCCGTATTTACCAAAAGAATATTACAACCCGAATAAATAAGGCCCAAAACATCCATTCATGCATTTAATCATACATACACGTATCCAATACATACAATTTATAAACATGGTAAATGCATGAATTAATCCCATTTCAATAATATGTCCATAGCCATTATTTTGAAATCGCCAAATTTTGGCCGATCATGGTTCTAAACCCGTGCGGGCTTTGGGCCTCCAACCCAGGCAAAATTGCTCCCAATCCAATTGGGAAACCATGAATTCCAAAATTAGCCGTCCGGGTAATCGTGCCAAGAAAACCCGAACCAATTTCAATTAACCGTATTTATTTCCAAAATAAATATCGCATGAACGAAAAATAAATCCATTCATAAAACATGCGCATAAAATTTCCAAAATTAAACACGCACAATTTTAAAACAATTAAAATTTTAAAATCCCACGCGTATAAAAATTACCAAAATTTAAACACGCATATGTTTAAAATTTTCAATCCGGCCCGGCCCAAAAAATCCCGCCAAATCCAAAAACGGGCCCGGCCCGCCGCGCGGGGCAGCCACGGCGCTGCTGCCCAGCAGCAGCCCCGCTGCCGCGCAGCGGCTGCTGCCCAGCAGCAGCCTGCTGCAGGCGTGCAGCAGCTGCTGGCACGCAGCAGCCCTGCTGCTGGCGTGCAGCAGCTGCTGCCCAGAAGCAGCTGCTGGCCAGCAGCAGCCCAGCTGCTGCCTGTGGCGCCTAGCGCCGCAGGCAGCGGCTGCTGCCCCCGTTTCGGCCCGAAACGGTCCGTGATTTTTTTTTCCGAAACAAAGACAACATGAAAATAAATCACCAAGAAATAAATTTCAACAATGGAAAAATAAAGATAGCATAAAACAAATATGCAAAATAAAATTCCATAAACAAGAAAATCACAAATAGAAAATAAAACCTAGCATACACCATATGCAACATGATTTTCCATTTGCAAAATTCAACGGGCAAAATCACAAACCCGAAACCAAAAGAATCCCGTCCACAAAAATCTCCAATTTTAAAAACACGGGATCCGCCAAGTTTAAAGATTTCCACGGATCAAAAGCCCGCTCTGATACCACTGTTGGGATTCGTCACGGGAAACCGACCGATAAAAGCGGAAATACGCGTCGATTTCCTCGAATCCGGCCCAGGAGCTTAAGATGTGGAAATCAAAAACTTAAAGCATAAAAAGAGGGTTTCAAAACTAACCTCAAAGTCTCTCTAAGAGACAGAAGCAGACTGCAGAAACCAAGGGTAGGTTTCCTCCACCGATGCGTACACGAACGGCTCTCGGACCGAAACCCGTGCTAGCGACTCGGATAATTCAAGAAGAGAGGGAGAGAGGGGCGGCCTTGCTTCATTTAGTAGTTATAAAATCCCTAAAAAATAAATCCCTAAATGAAGCATATAAGTGATGGTGAGAAGGAAGCAAGCAAAGTCCAACTTTGCTACCTCTTTTCCACCTACATGACTCACACCATGAGTCATCACTTTCATCATTATAAAAGATGACTCACCCTCTCATTTCAAGTGATGAATTCGGCCAAGGATGGTGAGTAATGTGAAGATATTTGTTTAAGGAATCAAAGTCCAACTTTGCTACCAAAAAGTCATACCATGACTCACCAAATTTAATCATCATCTTTTGTTTAAAGAATGACTCATCATTCTTAAAACAAAAAGCATGACTAAAACCCTAACCCCTAAATTTCGGCCAACTCTCCCCAACATAATGTTGGCAATTTCATTTTATGTGTTAAGCCCAATTTGACTTCCTTTGATTTAATTAATTTCAAATGCAATTCCAATTCAACATGTATGTATATATATTGCTATATAATACATTACATACATTGACATTAGAATTCATTTGATCTATTAACTTAATCAATGGATTAAATTAGACATACATAAAATGAAATACATGTAAACCTATACATGGAAGAATATTCATTTTAAGTCTTAAGCCTAATATTACTTCCTTTGATTTGATTAATTTCAAATGCAACTTTACTTTAACATGTATGCTTATATATTATACCATATAATATATTACATACATTTAAATTAAAATTCATTTGACCTATTAATTTAATCAAGGGATTAAAATAGGTATACATAAAATGAGATACATGTAAACCTATACATGTATAAACATATTTCCACCTAGGAAATATATCCATAAATTAATTCATTGAATTAACTATGGAGGCCAAAATAAATATTAATTATATAACTATGATCAATCCAATTGATCATATAATATAATTAATGAATCTCTCTCTCTTCAAATGTGTATACTCCAAGTACACACTAATCCGACTAGTTAAAGTCCAGACGTTCAATGTGTACGATCCAATGGGCCCGTCTTTATGTTGGCAGTGGGCCAAGACCCACAGACTGCAGGCGGGCTCTAGCAAGCCACTGCAGCCCCCAATTAAGACGGAGTAAGCAGTCAAACTGAAAACGTAACCCAGTAGTTTGAACTTGTAAATCCCATGTCGCTGATATCGGTGTCCAACACAGAGGCATGGAAGTATCACCCTCCTTGTGTCTGGACCTTGACTTGATACCGAATGAACTGATGCTCACAAACAAGATCCAATCTTGTTTGGGTGCGGCCGTACACTTATCAGTAACATTCTTCAAGAGGCCGATGATATCGTCTCAGTGAATCACTGAGTGACATTCCCTTCTGCATATCCATAGTGCTGCCATGCTTACTGACACACCCGAACGTACCCGTACTTGGCACCCTTTTACAGGCCCGTTGGGCGTACACCAAAGTGTGCCACCTCGCATGCAGCACCATCATATGGTCCGGTCGAAGGACTTATACAAGTACTACACGAGAATCATTTGTGATACTATACCATGCAGATTCCCGTTAAGTGGATCAATCCAGTACCATGCCCTTTTGCATGTACCCATTAACCTAGTTGACATTCCATGTTCTATGACCGGTAAGACACCGCCATACAACCAGGCTAATGATAGTCTTTGGTTCCATTCATTCCCATGATTGGAACAGACTACGGATGACTTTATGGTCATATCGTTTTCACTATCCACAGTCTTACTGCCAAGTGCCTCACACTTGACAACATGGATATGGATATGTCCATTGGATACTCTATTTAAAATATAGCACAAGACATATAATAAATAGATTAATGCCTTTATCTCCTTGACACAAATTGTATAATACATAAAGTTTACATTAATGTACCAAATGTATCATACAAACACAAGGACCAATGCCTCGGGACTAGGGCATTTCCAACAGTGGAGTATACGGAATGGCTAGCCAGCATTGTCCCCGTGCCTAAAAAGGATGGAAGGGTCAGAGTATGCGTTGACTACAGGGACTTGAATAAAGCATGCCCAAAAGATAACTTTCCACTGCCACATATTGACGTCCTAGTTGATAGCGCAGCAAAAGCGGCAATGTACTCCTTCAT
This sequence comes from Euphorbia tirucalli, assembly GCA_039660915.1. NCBI lineage: Eukaryota > Viridiplantae > Streptophyta > Magnoliopsida > Malpighiales > Euphorbiaceae > Euphorbia > Euphorbia tirucalli. The sequence continues at coordinate 48,454,880 of CM077637.1, read as the reverse complement.
GGATGGCTTTTCAGGGTACAACCAGATCCTGATGGATGTAATTGACAAGGTGAAAACATCATTCATCACAGAGTGGGGTACTTTTTGCTATAGAGTGATGCCTTTTGGATTAAAGAACGCCGGTGCCACTTATCAGAGGGCTGTCACAACTCTGTTGCATGATATGATCCATAAAGAAGTTGAAGTGTATGTCGATGATATGCTTGTTAAATCAACAACCCGGGAGGAACACCCTGTTATCTTGGATAGATTTCTAACACGCATTGGAGAGTACAACTTGCGACTTAACCCCAAGAAGTGCATATTCGGGGTCACATCAGGGAAGTTGTTGGGTCATGTAGTTAGCCAGAAGGGGATAGAAATGGACCCAGATAAAATTAAAGCCATCCGAGATATGCCAGCTCCAAAGACTGAAAAGGAGGTCAGATCATTCCTGGGTTCTTTGCAGTATGTCAGCCGCTTCATAGCCAAGTTAACTTCCACTTGTGAGCCAATCTTCAAGCTATTAAAGAAAGATCAGCCGGTTGTGTGGCATGACAAGTGTCAGCTGGCCTTCGAGAAGATCAAGGCCTACCTGGTAAAGCCACCAGTGCTGAGTCCTCCAATTCCAGGGAAGCCCCTGATTTTATACTTGGCAGTTGAAGAATCCTCTATAGGGGCAATGCTAGCACAGGAACAAGATGGCAAGAAGGAGTATCCCATCTATTACCTTAGCAAGAAATTGCTGGAGTATGAAACCAAGTACACACTGGTGGAGAAGACATGTGTGGCGATGATTTGGTTGACCAAGAAGCTTCGCCACTATTTCCAATCCTACAAGATACAAGCTGTGGCTAAAGTGGATCCAATGAAACATCTCTATGAAGCACCGGCATTGGTTGGGAAGCTGTCCAGGTGGTTGTTACTTTTGTTTGAATTCGACATTGAGTACATCACGAAGAAAACCATTAAAGGGCGAGCCGTGGCAGAGTTTCTGGCAAACCAGCCCCTAGAATCAGATTACACAGAGAACCTGGAATTCCCTGATGAGCAGTTAGCCATGGTGGAAGTGAAAAGGTGGGTCATGTGCTTCGATGGGGCAGTGAATAGAAAGGGCGCTGGAATTGGAGTACTTATAGCAACGCCAAATGGTGAAGTCATTCCCTTATCCAAGAGGTTGAATTTTCCCATAACCAATAACGGGGCAGAGTATGAAGCATGCCTATTTGGGATGGAAGCTTTGCTAACACTAGGGGCAAATGACGTCCTGATTGTTGGAGACTCACTTCTAGTGATCAGGCAAGCTCAGGGTGAGTAGGAGTTAAAAGAAGAAGCCCTACGGCCTTATTTGGAGCTGCTACAGTTCAGGAAGGGTTTATTCGGCCAGTGTGAATTCAGACATGTCCCCAGGGATGAGAATAAGATGGCTGATGCATTAGCTACTTTATCCTCCATGTGGGAAAATCCAGAAGAGACACAAGCTCAACCCCTGGTTATAGCCACTTCCAGGCATCCTTGCTTCGAAGTGCATGAAGTAATGGAATTATCGGCCGAAGAAAAGCCATGGTTCTTTGACATTTACCGGTATGTTAAGGAGGGAAAGTACCCAGAAGAGGCCAGTGCTGCTGATAAGTTGACACTGAGAAAACTGGCTAGTCAATTCAGAATCTTCGAGGACAAGTTGTATAAAAGAACAGCACATGGAGTTCTTTTAAGGTGTCTAACAGAACAAGAAGCAGAGGATGTGATGCAGCAGGTACATGCAGGATCCTGTGGGCCACATATGAATGGACTTGCCATGGCTAGGAAGATAATGAGACAAGGGTATTTCTGGATGACAATGCAAGCAGATTGTATAAGAAAAGTGAAGAGGTGTCATGAATGTCAGATCTATGCAGACATTAGTCATCTTCCTCCACTTGAACTTCAGAATCTAGCATCTTCTTGGCCGTTTTCAGCATGGGGGATAGACATGATTGGTGAAATTCATCCGGCTGCATCTAATGGGCATAGATTCATAGTTGTGGCAGTTGATTATTTCTCCAAATGGGTCGAAGCGGAATCCTTCACTAATGTTACAGCCAAGCACATGGTCAAGTTCATCCGGAAGAACATCTTCACTCGGTATGGGATTCCTCACCACATAGTAACTGATAATGGAGTACAGTTTCAAGGGGCAACAGCTGAGCTATTTGCAGAGCATGGAATTGAACATCATAAGTCTTCCCCATACAGGCCTCAGGCTAATGGTGCAGTAGAAGCAGCTAACAAGGCAATAAAGAAGATTTTATCAAAGATGGTAGCCACTTACAGGGATTGGGCTGATAACTTGCCTTATGCTCTTTGGGGTTACAGGACCAGTGTCAGAACACCGACAGGGGAAACTCCTTATGCCTTGGTATATGGAATGGAAGCAGTGTTGCCAGTGGAGATAGAACTCAAGTCGCTCAGAGTTGTCCTGGAAGCTCAATTACCAGAGACTGAATGGGTTCAAGCCAGGTATGAACAATTGGCAGCATTAGATGAAAGGCGACTAAAAGCACTGGATCACCTGCAGATGTATCAGCGCAGAATGGCTAGAGCCTATAATCGAAATGTGAAATACTCCAAGCGGCAGTTGAAAGCAGGAGATTTGGTTCTAAAGCAACTAAGGCCTTCAAATGTTGATGTTAGGGGCAAGTTCAGACCTAACTGGGAAGGACCCTATGTGGTGAAGAAGGTGTTATCAAAAGGCGCTGTCCGCATCATGGACATGGATGGAAACGAGTTCACCAACCCGATCAACCAAGACAGGCTAAAGCTTTATCATGTATAAAAAAAAAAAAAAAAAAAAAGAAGAAGAGGTCTGCTAGGCTGAAAACTCGAAAAGAGCGGTCTAGGCAAAAGTTAAGGCACGAGAGAAAATAATCAGCCGGAAAATCTGAAAAGGACGACTGGTGACGGATTCTGGCACAATGTGAAATCTGTACCATTTAGGAACCAGCTTGTTTCAAATGTACTCATTTTGACTTCATCAATAAAGTGAAGTGTTTGTTTAAATATATTTGCATGGTTATGACAAATGCACAAACAAAGTTGTCTTGCATAAATACACATTTAAAGAAAGCACTTTGCATTCAACTGATCAATATCATCACATTATTAGGCAAATGAAAATGTATTAAATACGTGCAATTCAAAATCTTTTATTGTCCTCTAAAGTCCAGTTCATCTTTCCAAACGAGCAATAAAGAGTCACAACACCATTTTAGTCAAATCTAAAAAAAAAAAAAAAAAAAAAAATGCTCGCTGAGGTGAAAACCGAAAAGGCGCCTCAGGCAAAAATTAGAGCGGCCCGCTAAGCTGAAAACCCATATCGGGCAGTTTAGACAAAAGTCAGGGCATATAAAAAATGCTCGCTAAGGTGAAAACCGGAAAGGCGCCTTAGGCAAAAGTTAGAGCGGCTCGCTGGGCTGAAAACCTGATTTGGGCTACCCAGGCAAAAGTTAGAGCACTTAAAAAAAAAAAAAAACTTCCCACGGAGCAAGAAAAACAGAACATCCTCAGTATTCCCCGCAGAATTCGTCACATCACTCCCCAGCAGAGTTTCCCATACTATTTTCCAGCGGAGTCTACATGAAGAACACCATCAATTACTTCTCCGCAAAGTCGCCATGTTACTCCTCAGTGTAGTCTACACAAAGGATACCACAATTGTTTCCCCAGTCAAGCTGTCACACTCTTCCCCAACGAAAGCTTTACAAGGAATACTACGATCATTTCCCCAGCAATCACCTCACTCCATCGATAATCATCAAACAATATCCCAAGAAAAGCAGAATCAACCAGAGGCACGACATATCTCCTCAGCGGAGGACAGAAAAGTCCAATAACAGAAAATACATACATGTACATATACATCATCATGCATCCATACATTGCATATATCAATTACTTATCCCCGGCTAGTCTTCATTCTTGATCGAAGGGGCAAAAATTTTTGTTTAAAAATCTCTCGATCAAGGAATGAAGACTTGCCATTTTAAGCGCAGGAATTCATCCCCAGCTCAATATCCTCAGCAAGTCAGCAGATCCGCCTCGAGTAATGTAAACTCGGCATCGGCTCAGGTCCGCTCCATTATCTCAACTTTCTCCAGCAAGTTCGCCTCGGGTAACATAGACCTGGTATCGGCCAATTTCTTCATCAACTCGCCTCGGGTAACATAGACCCGGTATCGGCCAATTTCTTCATCAATTTCGCCTCGGGTAACCTAGACCCGGTATCGGCCAATTTCTTCATCAATTTCGCCTCGGGTAACCTAGACCCCGTATCGGCCAATTTCTTCATCAATTTCGCCTCGGGTAACATAGACCCAGTATCGGCCAATTTCTTCATCAATTTCGCCTCGGGTAACCTAGACCCGGTATCGGCCAATTTCTTCATCAATTTCGCCTCGGGTAACATAGACCCGGTATCGGCCAATTTCTTCATTAATTTCGCCTCGGGTAACCTAGACCTGGTATCGGCTAATTTCTTCATCAACTCGCCTCGGGTAACATAGACCTGGTATCGGCCAATTTCTTCATCAACTCGCCTCGGGTAACATAGACCTGGTATCGGCCAATTTCTTCATCAACTCGCCTCGGGTAACATAGACCTGATATCGGCTAATTTCTTCATCAATTTCGCCTCGGGTAACCTAGACCCGGTATCGGCTAATCTCTTCAACTCGCTTCGGATAACATAGACCTGATGTCGGCTTATTTTATCCCCAGTATCGCCTCGGGTAACCTAAACTCAGTATCGGCCTATCTCATCAGAAGGTTCATTCCAGTGTTCACGGCGCTTTAATTCACGCTCTCAAATTCATCATCACAGGTATTATGGACCTAGAGCTAGATGTCGAATTTGATCACGAGAGGGGCAGCTGTAAGCGCCGGAATTTTCTATACTTAAAAACAAAAAAAAAAAAACTATAGTCGTACGACTATTGTTACAGTCGTACGACTGTAATTTAAAAATTACAGTCGTACGACTGTAATGTCGGAAAATCTGCAGAGGCCCATACCTCTGCAGCAGAAATGAAGGAAAGAGAAAGGGAGCATTAATTGCTCCCTTGTTGCAGCAAGCAAGGAAGAGGCAGAGTGAGAAAAAGAGGAAAAAGAAGGAGAAAAGGGGGATTTTTAGGGGTGAAAGAAAACTTAGAGAGAGAGAAAGAGAAGAGAGAGAAAAAGAAAACCACAAAAAAAACTCACTTTTCTTCTTCTTTGATTTTCTTTATTTCTCAAAATTAAACCTAAAACTTGTTAGAAACCCCTAGGTTAATCAATTAACTACATAACCAAATCAAGAATTCGGACTAAAACAATCAGAATCCTTTGCAATTCAGATTTTGGACAAAAAGCTCTCAACTTTAATTCCAAAGGAGAAAGTGCGAATTTATTGCGATCGGAGCAACGCTAGGGGTCAAAACGACTTGGAATAGCTTCTAAAAAGGTAGTCACTTCTTTTCCTTACACTTTTCCTTGCTTTCTGGGCATTTGAAGTGAATTTTGTGTGTTTTTGCTGCATTTTTCGTACCTCTGTTCCTGGAAATTAAGAACAGTCGTACGACTGTTCTTGGTTTTCATGAACAGTCGTACGACTGTATATACAGTCGTACGACTGTTCTTAATTTCCAGTCGATTTTTCTCAAGTTTTGGTTAAAAATTATTTTTGGCGAAATTCTGACCCTGAACTGATTACAGTCGCACGACTGTAAACTACAGTCGTACGACTGTAATCCTTGTTCCAGAATCAGAATTTCAGCCTCATCCCCAAAAAATTCCCAAAAAATCCCAAAAAATTAGAAAACCCCAAAAATCATCAAAATGGATTTTGTTGTGTGCATCACGACCATAGATTCAATTTTTAGTAAAAATTGCATTTAGAACAATTCAACGACGGAGACCCATTTTTCCTGAAAACCGACCCACTTACATATATAAAAATGCATGTAAACCGGAAAAATTGTTTTCAAAATGATTTTTTCCACTAAAACCAAAAATACAGGGACGTTTCAAAAATGTTTTCCAGGTCTAATCGGGCCGGCTAGCCGAGCCGACCCAGTTACCCCCTAAATGCATGCCCCCAATTCCTGATTTCCCGTTCTGTCTATTTGAGTCCTAATTGTGGCGTGCTGTATATATTGTGCTAACCCTCGGCTTTGCAGGTTTTAATTTATTTTTATTTTTATTTTTATTTTTAATGTATTTTAATAGATTAAATCGTGTATTTAGGCGGTTGTATTTATCTAGATTTTCGTGTATTCTAGGCGGTTGTACAAGTGAGGCGAGAGTTTTTATTTTTCCATTCGATTTGGTTGTAAGCCGATTAATATTTATTTCTTTTCTTTATGTTTGTATTAAATATTTTGTGTGTGCGTTGTATGCTTTTCGTATTCAATAAAATGGACTTTAGATTTTGAAATACCATTCGAGAACATTGACAATATTTATTTTAATTAGACACGAAATAGGGGACTTGTCCGGACCCGAATCTCTGGATAGTGTAGCGGCCGTTCGTCCGGTTCGGCTACATAAGAATTTCCCGGTTGAGCTGAGCCGGGTGGCGACTCCTACAATATTCATCGAGACTTAGGCCTCGGTTCTTTTACGTATTAATTCTATTTATTTTCCAAAACGTGGTTTTCCATTATAAAAGCCCCACGCGAGGGAAGGGATCCGCCCGAGATCGTGGCACCCCATTCCGAAAGGGAGTCCCGCGTCCCGTCGAAAACGCGTCGTCCGCTCACAGCAATGAAAATAAAACAAAAGTCATACAGCTGAAACAACTCTAATCTTGTAAAAACTAAGGTACATCAAAGCCAGTGCCTTATGCCCACGCCTCGTGGAGCAAGCAATCAGGTCAATCAACTAAACTTCAATGCGATATCAAACCAAGGACAGACCCATTCGGGCATCCCAATCATCCGTCTGGTCCCTAAAAGTCTGATTCATGACCTCCAGCTTGGTGACCCGTTGACGCAACCGATCAACCTCTGTTCTCAAACGAGCCGACTCACGGAGCTTGATCCAGATCATCATCTGCAACAAACAAAACATGGAGAAGCACCATAATCATATGCATATGCATCCAGGACATGTACATACACATACACTCAAAACATACACACACACATGCATACACACATCAGTGTGTACTCAAGTACAGGTACATGTTGTCATCATCGGGCTATCTCAAGCCATGAGTACTCCGAAAGTGGAAATAACCTGACACTGGGGCATCCTCAAATCCCAAGTAAGAGACTTTTCTCAATTTTAGAATTCATCTTTATGCTAATATAATCCCGAGAAGGGTATTCCTTGTCTTTTACAGGTATCTAAGGGCAACAATCTAGCCGTATTTATTCTTGATCGAAGGGGCAAAAATTTTTGTTTCCAAAGTTATTGATCAGGGAATAAATACGCACTCCCGATCCAATTTCAATGGTATTGCTCCACCACAGAGGGTCGATTTCAATGGTATCACTCCACCACAGAGAGCCGACTTCAATGGTATTGCTCCGCCACAGAGAGCCAACTTCAAGGGTATTGCTCTACCACAAAGAGCTGATTTCAATGGTATCGCTCCGCCACAGAGAGCTGATTTCAGTGGTATCAAGGGGCAAGATATTCAGTCCATATTCATTCTTGATCGAAGGGGCAAAAATTTTAGTTTCCAAAATTATCGATCAAGGAATGACTATGCACCCGACACAACTTTAAAACATCAAAAGAGATAATCAAGGTTCTCAAATCACCAAAGCATCTTTCCCCAGCCACACAAGCTTCATGAGAAACACTATTATCCTTTCCTTCAGTGACACAAGCCCCACTAGAAGTGAAATGACCAAAATTCCCTTCTATTAGTAACCAAACCACTAAATGGCTAAAACACCTCCCTTTTAGTGACACAGGCTTCACGGGAAACCCAACCATCAAAATATTTCTTCCCCTAGTGACATAGGCTCCACTAGAGGTGAAATGACCAAAATACCCTTCCTCTAAAGAACACCAACTTTCCAAGCTACAAAATTACCAAAATACCCTTCACCTTCATGAACAATCAATTCACAAGGAAAATCCGATTCGGCCAAAGTCCTCTACTTCGCATTGGAGTCGAAGTACGTCCCTGGAGCATCAACCCAATCCGGGCAAAGTCCTGTGCTTCGCAATAGATTCGAAGCATGTCCCTGGAGCATCAACCCAATCCCGGTAAAGTCCTCTGCTTCACAATAGAGTCGAAGCACGACCCTAGAAAACCAATACAATGTAGGCAAAGTCCTCTTCTTCATAATGGAGTCGAAGCATGACCCTAGAAAACCATTACAATCTGGGCAAAGTCCTCTGCTTCACGATGGAGTCGAAGCACGTCCCTGGAGAACGTTAAACCAATTCGGGCAAAGTCTTATGCTTTGTAACAGAGTCGAAGTAAGTCCCTGAAGAATCAAATCAACCTGGGCAAGACCGTTGTTTCATAAAACAACCAAGACAAGTCCTTACAAACATCAGAGCTGGTAGAGGCGGGAGGAGCCACCAGGTACGTCCCTTTCTCCTTCTCACCGTGCTACCTATCACAGGACCAAACTTAAATCAGGCACAAGCACCCGTTCAAGTCAACTTTGGTCACGCGAGGGGCAGCCTGTGAGCACGGGTTTTTTCCCGACCTCGGTGATGAAAGCCGTTATTACCTTTTTCACGGATGAATGTGAAGCGGATTCGGAATGACCGGGATAACGTCGAAAATGTCTCGGGTGATCCGAATTTGTGTGACAAGTATTGGTAATGAACCCCAAAGAAGTTCGAGTGAGTATTTAGGAGAACTGAGGAAAAGAATGAAAAATAAATGAAAATGGGCTAATCTGGTCACTACAGCCGCACCCCTGTAGTGCCCTATAGCCGCGCGGCTGTAATCTTCAGATCTCCTTTTTTGTTCAAAATCAGCATTTAATCTGGGTTTTTAACCAAAATATGAGATATAAAACCATAATGACCGGGATTAGGGTTAAGGCAGCAGAAAAAAATATTACAGAGCAGACATAATAGAGTGAATTGAGAGAAAACACATCCACACTTAGGGTTTTTGAGAAGAAAGATAAAAATTAAGTGTTTTAATCCTAAATAATCAAAGAAACCTTAACAAAAATCCATTTAAATCATCATAACTTTGGAGAGAACTAGTTTTCTAGGGGTGTTTCTAGACTGTAATCATTCATTCGATTTCATTCGGGGTTCCGCTCGGGCTTCGGAGATCGCACACGCTTTTGGGTTGTTCGTGATTGCAAGGCGTTTCCTGGCATCCGAATCCATCCCTGGTGGTCCAAAACACTGGAACACAGACAAGGTATATTCTGAGGGGTCTTGAAAATCCTTTTTAATTCATTCTAGGTATTATTCGTTGGTGTTTTTGAGTTTTTTGTGATTTTGGAAGCGATTCTGGTTACAGCCGCCCCACCTGATGATTATAGTCGCATGACTATAACCTACAGTGGCACGGCTGTAATCTACAGGGGCACAGCTGCAGCTTACAGGGGCACGGCTGTAATACCCTACGGTGGCGCGGTTGTAATGCGCTATAGGGGCACGGCTATAATCTACAGCCGTGCGGTTGTAACTTACAGGGGCGCGGCTGTAATCTTCTGATTACAGCTACACGGCTCTAATCTTCAGGGGCAGAAGATCCAAATGCCCCAAATCGACCGATAACGCTTCTGTTTTCAAATCAAATGTGTTTTTCATGAATATTATCGGTCCAATTACATTCATGTATGCTTAGATTCCCGGTTTTCTGATTTTAATTGATGGATGTAATTTCGAGTTTGGTAATTTCGGGTGATTAGGGATTTCCAGATTTGTTTTGATCCATTTTGTTAAATTTAGTGTGTTTCCAGAAATCCCAGATCCCCCAAAATCACTAAACTTGTAAAACAATTTTCAAAAACAAGAAAAGAAGGCCGGATTGAATTCTGGAGCACTAAAGCCGCATAGCTGCAGGTGTTATAGCTGCCCTAGCCACTACAGTGGCGCGGCTGTATGCTACAAGGGCGCGACTGTAGTTCAAGAGGTAGAATTATAGTTTTACCCTTTTGGGCCCCAAACTTATAATTTTGCATCTTTTTCCTATTCAAAACTGAATTTTGGCGTGTTTACATTCTTTTTAGACCCTAGATGGATGTTTAATTTAGGCCCACTCACGAACGGGGCCCCCGGGTCCCGGGATATCCAGCCCGCTAAAAGCTGGAAAATGCATGTAAAATGAGCCAAATGGTTTTCAAAATTGGTTTTTTCACCCATAAAACCTACAACGCGTTTCAAAAACCATTTTCCAGGTCTAACCGGCCTACCGATGGGGTCAACCCGGTTACCCCCCTAAATGTACGACCCGTTTCCTAAAATACCCCTATTCTGTCCTATGTGAGTCCTTGGTGTGTTTTATTTACTTTTGCTAACGGTATTTGGATGCATCTTTATTTTTCTTTATTTTTGGATGTATTTTATAGATTAAATAGTGTATCTAGGTGATTGTACTTTTTAGATCTTCGTATGTTATAAGCGGTTGTAATGGTGAGGATGAGAGTTTTACTTTTTATGGGCTGTATAATTTGGCCTCTACTTTACTTTTCTGCACGTTATTTTGGTTTTTATATTTATGTCATTTGTATGAGCATTAACTAAAAATAAAAAGAAGATAAAATGAGTAGAAATAAGTGGATGTTATATTATATTATGAAATAACAATTGAAAATAAGTGAGGATTAGTAGGTATGTTGCCCGAACCTCGAATCTCTGGATTAGGTACTGCGTCTACACTTGGTAGGGAGCTATACTAGAATTTCCCGGATGAGCTGATCCGGGTGGCGACTCTGTATCTAATCTTGAAATTCATGTTTCAAGATCTTTAAGTTAAATTGGGATTTTCTAAGAAAAGTTTATTTTCAAAATTCACACTTTCAATTAAGTTTTCTACAAAATGAGTTTCCCAATAACATGAAAGGTTTCCTTGAAGAAGATTAAAAACCCATTTTCAAACCACATGATCACACTTCAAAAAGAAAATCCCCGGTTCCCACTTCACCGCGCGTTCCGTAAAAAGGTCTTCCGCTCATAGCAGGTAGTATTCCTCGATGCATGTAAGAAATTTATCCAGGATAGCAGGCTGCTCTTCCTAAGTCATTGATTTAACAAGCATGTCATCGACATAAACCTCCACTTCTTTATGAATAATGTAATGCAGTAACATTGTGACAACCCTCTGGTAAGTGGCTCCTGCATTTTTCAACCCGAAGGGCATTACCTTGTAGTAGGAAGTGGCCCACTCTGTAATGAAGCATGTTTTCACTTTGTCAATCACATCCATTAAGATCTGGTTATATCCCAAAAATACATCCATGAAAGAATACACTGCTGCCTTAGCTGCACTGTCGATTAAAACATCAATGTGAGGTAAGAGGAAATTATCTTTTGGGCAAGCCTTGTTCAGGTCCCTATAGTCGACACACACCCTGACCCTTCCATCTTTCTAAGGCACTGGCACGATGTTGGCTAACCATTTTATGTATTCTACCACTTCAAGAAACTTTGCTTCAATCTGCTTAGCCACCTCTTCCTTTACTAAAGCAGCCCATTCTGGTCTTAGCCGTCTCAACTTCTGCTCTACTGGTCTGAATCTGGGATCCGTTGGAATCTTGTGAACTGCTATTTCTGTGTCGACCCTTGGCATGTCTTCGTATGACCAAGCAAAAGCCTTAACATGTTTTTGTATCTTCTTCGGATTTTAGTTCATATGAAATGAATACCATTTTAGGGTTTTCATCTGTACTTATGTTAATTTCATGCAATGTAGTGTCATGAATGCTAAATATGCTTGATGGTGATTCAAATGCATGCACAGAATTATTAGGATAAACATCATACAAGTAAGCAAATTAGGATTTCATTGCATTAAACTTGTTAAACAGTACATCGTTCACATCAAAAAGGGAAGAAACAGATACAACAAAAGAATTTTCATCCTCCACAAGTGAAGGGCCTTGAACTTCCTCAGCATCCTTGCTCAGCTCCAAGATGTTGTCCAGGTTAGCAGCAACTTTAGACTCCTGTTTAGCGGGAATAGCAGGCTTCTCGATCTCAGCCGCCTATGCCTTGGCTTTCATCATGATACCTGCTCTCCAGCAACCATAGAATCCAGGCTTGCCTTGGTCATCAGCTCCTTAGTGGACCCTTCCCCAGATTTTTCAAATGCTTTGCCTAAGGCAGTAGCTAGTGCCTCTGAAATTGCTTTCACAGATTCATCACAAACTTTCTCTTTGGCTTTCTCCTTGGCCACTTCCACTGCTTCTGCCATTATTTTATATGGTTTCTCCTGGGGGATGATAGGCTCAACAACTACCTCCTCTACTATTACTGGTGCAACTGGCTCCTCTTGGCTCTTTTCAAAGTCCACAACATCAGAAAATATCTCGAAGCCTAGGAGTTCGATGCTCCCGACCTTTACTGGTTCAGCTTGCCCCTTATACGGTTGTTCGCCAGCCTTAATGAATGGCTTCAACATGGGCTTGCCATTCTTTCCCCTCTTTGGGTCTTTCTTCTTAGATGCCTCAGCTGTGTAGCCTAAGCCAAACTACCTTGGCTGTCCAGAATCAATGCTAAATTCGGGCACCCCCTGTAGATTGGCCCCGAGTCCCATGCCCGAAACAAAGTCATGCCTGCGAAGGTATTTGGACAACCATTCTGGAATATACTTTTCATAGATGACCATTGGAGCATCCATGGCCTCCTCCTTGCTGACCATGGTGACTTAGAAACCGCCAAATGGTATGGTCTCCTCACTAACAACAACGATCATAGACTTAGAATCTGCCTCGACTGTCACAACCTCACTGCCTACTAAAAACTTGATCTTCTATTGCAAGGTCAGAGGGACACCTCCCAACGGATGGAACCATGGTGTAAGCGCCGAAATTTTCCTTCCGTCCTTAAAAAAAAAATTACAGTCATACGACTGTAACGTCAGAGCAGGTGCAGAAGACCATACCCATGACATAAGAAAGCTGAAGATTTAGGGGAGCACTAATTGCTCCGGTTTTTGGTGAAGAAAAGGTAGGACATAAAGAGAAGAAAAGGGGGGAGAAGGGAGGACTTTTGACACTTGATTTCTGGTGTTTAGAGAGAGAGAATTTAGAGAGATTTGGGAGAAAAAGGGAGGCAAAGGAAATATACAACTTCAAGCATTCTTTTTCTACTCTTTTTCTTGTTAAATCTTAAGGTTTGGATTAAAAATCTATTGGAAATCAATAGGTTAATAATCTGACTCTGTAAACAAATTAAATTTTGGACTAGAAACCCTAAGAATCCCAAGCATTTTGGAGATTTTGGACCCAAACTCCTCAACTTCAATTCAAAAGGTAAAAAGCAAATTTAAGTGGATTGGTACGACGCCAGGGGTCAATCCTACGATGGATAAGCGCCAAAGAAGTAAACACTCTTTATTCCCTCTACTTTTCATGCTTTCTGGGTGAATTGGTGTGTTTTTATGCATTTTATTTCAATTTTCTCGTTTTCTATTTCTGGAAACCAAGAACAGCTGTACGACTATTCTTGAGTTGATGAACAGTCATACTCTGTAAATACAGTTGTACGAGTGTTCTTGATTTCCATTAATTTCTCAGTTTTATTTTGAATAATTTTGGCGAAATCCTGAAATTAGAGGATTTACAGTCGCATGACTGTAATGCTCGTCCAAAATCAGAATTTCCAGAATAATCCCTAAAAATTTCTAAAAATCCATAAAAATTCAGAAAACCCAAAATCACCAAAAATGAATTTTGTTGTGTGCATTCACTGCCTTAGATTTAATTTTCAGTGCATTTGCATTTAGAACAATACCACGATGGAGACCCGATTCTCCCGAAAACCGACCCACCTCACTTGCTAAAATTAAGTAAACCGAAAAATAATTGTTTTCAAAATGATTTTCTCACGAAACCCAAAATACATGGACGTTTCAAAATGTTTTCCAGGTCTAATCAGGCCGGCTAGCCGAGCCGACTCGGTTATCCCCCTAATTGCATGTTCCCGAATTCTTAAAATCCCATTTTGTCTTACTTGAGTCCTATTTGTGGCGTGCTGTATATTGTGCTAACCCTCTGTTTTGCACCTTTTTATTTTTACTTTTGATGTATTTAATAGATTTATTTGTGTATCCTAGGAGATTGTATTTTTTAGATAAATCATATATTTTAGGCGATTGTAAAAGTGAGGACGAGAGTTTTTATTTTAATTGGGTTGTATAATCGGCCTTTATTAATTTTTTGTATATTTTGAATGTATGATTTAATTTCCCGTAATTTATTTCCTGCATTTTGCTTTAGCATCGGATAATTAAAATAAACAAATTGGAGTTAGAGAAAGATAATAAAGCAAATTAAATATGGTAATATAAACTGTAAAGTGAAAGCAAGCTAGAGGTTAAGTAAGTTATTTGCCCGGACCTTAAATCTCTGGATTAGGTACAGCAGTCTGTGAGCGGACGACGTGTTTTCGACGGGACGCGGGTGATAAGGTCCGTTTTTGACCTTATCTTTTAGCCAATTTCGTGGTTTGAACGGCAATTTTTAGAGTCCTTTGTGTGAATGTTTGTTTGTTTTTTGCGTATTTTGTGATTTTTATGTTTTGGATAGATTTTCATAACTTTTAGTATTTTTCATGTTTTTTAGGGGTGTTTTTGTAATTTTGGATAATATGTCATTTTTATGGTCCGTGGCTTTGGTGCGGTTATGTTTCTTTATGTTTGTTTTGGACAGGCATTATGACCCGGACCGAAAGTTGGAGCAACGGCGGCGAAGAAGAGTTTGAAGTGCTGAAAAGTAAGGTGGCACGGCATGGCACAATGAGGGCACAGCGTACCAATTCAGCGTGCCAAGGGATGGGATCCAACGGATCGGCACGAAATCATGCCACCCCTACTAGCGCGGCGTGCCAACCCCAAATCTACACAGCACGGCGTGCCACCTCCACCAGCACGGCGTGCCACCCATAATTCTGCACAGCACGGCGTGCCACCTCCACCAGCACAGAGTGTCGAGCTCCGGAATTCTACTGTTGCCCTACTTTCATCTTTTCTGTTTCGTGGTTTTAACCTAGCCGGATAAATAGGTTATTTTCTAAGTTTTAAGGATCTTTTTCCAGAATTTTAGAGTGTAAGCAGAAACTTGTAGCTAGGTTTTTGGCTTGAACTATTTGTTCTTTGAGTTTTGAACCATCAATTGGTAGAAGTTTTACATAGAACCTTCCCCTTTTGCGACATTCTTAGTTCCGGCTTGAGTTCATCTATAGAGGTACACCCGAAGCATCTTCACACCGTCGGAATCCGGTTAATCGGACCAAAAGGGCATAAGTTTTTCTTCTTCTCTTTTGTAATTTGATTAAGTTAGTTTTTGATTCCGCAATTGATTATGTTTGGTTGTAAACATTGAATTCGTATCATCTTTCTTGATTAATACAATTGATTGCAATTTAATTTCAATTTTTATGCCTTTTCTTTATGCGATTCCTTTAATGATAATCTAGTCTTATGAGATCTTAATTTATTAAGTTCATATTTGTGGCTTCATGGGATCAATTGGAAGAA
Source organism: Euphorbia tirucalli (assembly GCA_039660915.1). Classification (NCBI taxonomy): domain Eukaryota; kingdom Viridiplantae; phylum Streptophyta; class Magnoliopsida; order Malpighiales; family Euphorbiaceae; genus Euphorbia; species Euphorbia tirucalli. Next base: position 48,439,252 of record CM077637.1, on the reverse strand, counting down.
CAGTTCTTAGCATACTACTTCCCACCATCAAAGACGGTTTAGTTAAGGAACGAGATCATGGGATTCCGGCAATTTGGGACTGAGACTCTCAATGAAGCATGACAAAGGTTTCAACAGTTGTTGCGGAACTTTCCCCACTATGACATGCCATGATTCACTCAGGTAAGCACGTTTTGTCATGGTTTGACACCAGCTAACCGTGCCATTATTGATTCTTCTGCAGGTGGAGACATTTTTAAGAAGACTGCTACGCAAGCCGAGGAGTTGATTGCGGAGCTGGCTAGGAAGAGTACCTTGTGGCAGTCAGACACGCCAACAAGGAATGAGGTTTGGGCTGCGGATTTGGGATGCCAAGATGTAGCCATGGACCACGTGAACAAGAAGCTGGACCTATTGATGTCCCACCTGAATTTAAATGGGCCACAATATCAGCCGGTGTTGTGTGTATCATGTGGAGCGGAGCATCCTGGGCAAGAATGTACATTGGGCGACCCATTCGCCCAACTGTCCGAAAATGTAAGTTTTGTGGGAGGAAACCAAAGGTACAATAATTCTAACTCTTACCCACAAAATTTCAATAATAATAATAATTACGGAAGAAGGTATCAACACCCGAACATGTCTTATGGTAATAACCAAAATGTGTTGAGACCTCCTTCCGGATTCCATTATGAGCACCGTGAGCAGGGGTTAGGGAAGGCCCCATTTATTCCTAATGATCAATCCTCACAACAACCTCAACAGTCTAAGCAAGATGAGACGGTTTTGTCTTTATTAAAAGACATCTCGTCTCGTCTTGCTGATAATGAGGCATACTGTAGGGATTTGGGTAAGCAGGTGGCTCAAATGAGTAGGAAGAGGCAGGAAAGACCTCAAGGAGCACTTCCGAGTAGAACTGAACAAAACCTTAAGGGTAATCAATGGGAGACAGCTCAAGCTATAACCCTGCGAAGTGGTAGGCAAGTGGAGGACCGAGTGCAAAACGCTGATATTCCATCCCAACCTACTGAGGTAAGTGAAGAGTCAGGTGAGGTAAGCAACCCCGACTCGATTTCTGAACCCCGAACCTAGCACAAATGAAAAAGGGAAAATTCCTGACCCAGTGAGAGCCTATGTGCCTAAACTTCCTTATCCTCAAAGGGAGAAGAAAGATAAACTGGAGCGGAAATATTCCAAATTTCTGGAAATTTTTAAGAAGTTAGAATTTAATATGCCATTGATTGAGGCTCTCTAAGAGATGCCTTCTTATGCTAAATTCTTTAAAGAACTTCTTGCAGGGAAAAGAAAGCTAGGTGAGGATGAAGTGGTGGTTTTAACAGAGGAATGTTCGGCAATTATCACTAACAAACTTCCACCCAAGCTCAAGGATAAGGGCAGTTTTACTATCCCATGCCGGATAGGAAACTTGGAGATTGCCAATGCCCTATGTGACTTGGGTGGAAGTATAAATTTGATGCCTCTGTCGTTTTTCAGGAGACTCGGACTGGGAAACCCAAAGCCAACCAATATGACCCTCCAATTGGCGGATAGATCACTCACGAGGCCAAAGGGGGTGGTCGAGGACGTGCTAGTAAAGGTGGACAAGTTTATCTTTCCCGTGGACTTCGTGGTAATGGATATGGAGGAAGATAGCTCGGTGCCCCTCTTGCTTGGAAGGCCATTTCCTACAACCGGTAGGACTTTGATAAATGTCCAGGAAGGTAAGATTATTCTTAGGTTGCACAACGAGGAGGTAAGTTTCAACGTCTATAACTCAATGAAATATCCATTAGATGTTGAAAGTTGTAATTTTGTAGACTCCTTTTGCCCTATTGATGCTTATGTGATAGAAAAGAGTTTCAACCAAGGGGAGTTGGAGCTCTTGTATAACTTCCGATTGAAACTATTTCCGGGCAAACTGAGAAGTCGGTGGACGGGCCGTTTACTGTGAATAAGGTCTATCCCTCTGGGAAGGTGGAAATTGAAACCTCGGAGGGAATTCAACAAGTAAACGGGCATCAGTTGAAGCCCTACGTCAGCGGAGGAGTGAAGGAGGAGAAGTAAGTCTTACTCCTTCATGATGTGTAATGTGAAATCATGGACGTAGAAGTCGAGCTATTCCGACTATAAACATAGCAACGAGGTACGTGTACTTCCCTTGTACATTTTTTTTTTTGTGTTAATATATTTTTTGTGTGTTTTTGTGTGTAGGAATAGGTAATTAAGCAAGTTAATCAAAAGTCTTGATCAAAATGTGGAAAAAAGTAAAGGTTGGCAGAATTCAGGATGGCACGTCGTGTCACCATGGGCACGTCGTGCCAAGGTGAGATTAGGGTAGCACGTGACGTGCTGGTGTGGCACGCAATCATGCCAGGCCGCTGTTCGGAAATCGCGTGCAAGAGCAATTCAGCACGCCGTGCTACAATTCAGCACGTCGTGCTAGAGTAAGGGTCATCAAGGTGGCACGACGTGCCAATACAGCACGCCCACGTGCCGTCGTGCTGTTCCGGAAGAGGGTTGAGCATGACCAAGCAGCACGCCATGCCAAAATTTAGCACGCCGCGCCAATTATAGGGTCCTCAAGTTGGCACGACATGCCAGTACAGCACGCCAACGTGCCGTCGCGCTGTTTCTAAAGTGCATTGTTGTAGAGCAAGCAGCACGCCGTGCCAAATTGTAGCACGCCGTGCCAAATATGGAGTTTTCAAGACAGCACGACGTGCCGAGCCAGCACACCGGTGTGCTCTCATGCTGTTTCCAGGTAAGTTTTGATGCTCTGCTCAGCACGCCGTGCTGTTTGTTTGGCACCGCGTGCCGAGCGTTTGAATTTCGAATTTTTAGGTCACAATTCACCCGCCTATATAAACCCTTCTCTTCTTCTCTTTCTAAACCGCCCATCATCATCATCATCTTCTTCTTCTTCTTCTTCTTCTTCTTTCTCAACGTCTCTCACTTTCTCACTTTCTCTCTCTCTCTCCACTTTCTCTCTCTCTCTCCACTTTCTCTCTCTAGAACCAACCCTCACCTTCTCCTTCTCTACCCTTATTCTTCCTTCCCTTCTCACTTTCTCCCTTTCACCTTCTCTTCAACTCTTATTCTGACCTAGGATTTTATTTTGCATCATTCTCCTTGCTACCAGGTATGAATTCATGCTTTGCTCTTCCTTTACTCTTTTTATTGTTTTTTCTTTTTCTCACTTTGATTTTGGTTGATTGACTGCTTAATAGGGTGATTGTATTGCATTCTTTTTCTTTATATTTAGTGGTTTGTATTTATGACAGTAGGGTTTCTTTGGATTTGGGTTCTTTTGTTTTTGATTTTTTTGTTCTGTTTTTATGGTTGTGCAATTGTAGGATGAGGAAGAAGACTGTCGCTGATCGGAGACACGGTTCGTCTCGACGGCCCATAGACCCATCACCGCAACCGGTGCCAAGCGAAGAATCACCTACCGAACAGCAGATGGCCCCTTTAACGAGCCTCTCCAGGAAGTATAAATGCCCCTTCCCTCTCCTTTCGGATGATGAAGGTAAAAGATACAAAACTCTGTTTCCATTAGAAAGCACTCCCTTTCGAACCTTCGATTGGGAATTTTTGTTTGTGCAAGATAGGTCAGAGGCTGTACGTGCTAAATTAACTAGTTTAGGATGGTATGAGTTTGTGAAGTCTAATCCACCTGTCTTTAGGGAGTTGAACCTCGAATTCTACTCCACCTTAAGCTTCAAAACAAACCCTGATACGGGCCTTAGGAGCATGACTTTCCGCCTATTTGGCACTGAACACTCTTTAGATATTGAGGGCCTTAAGGCTTGTATAGGAATAAAGGGGAATAGTTACAAATGGCCGGAGAATATGGATGCCAAGAAATTTTGGCGTATGGTAGGGCAAGGGGTATACCAACCTAGGTTTGCTAAAACTTCCCAAATTCATAACCCTATCTTGCAATTAATTCACAAATTTGTATGTTTTAATTTTTTGGGCAAAACTGAAAGCAACCAAGTCAATGCATTTGAACTTTTAATACTGTGGCATGTGCATAATGATGTTAAGGTGCACATGGGCTTCTTCGTCATGGAAGCCCTATACAACCACCACAACAGATCTAAGTCAGAACTAGGGTTAGGACATATTGTAACTTGTATTGCGTGCTTCTTTCGTAGTAATACTTGTTATAAGAACCTCGATAGCATCCTTCCCAAGAAGCTTTCGAGGGGAATTTTGTCTTGCTCCCATGTTGTGATAGCTGCAGGTACTTCAAGTGCGAGAGGTTCGAGTAGGGGTAAGGCTCCTATGGACGTAGATGATGAGGATGAGAGTGAGGAAGTTGAGGATAATGAGAAGGATGAGGAGAATGTTTCGGTGGGCCTGGATTTTATGGGGCGGATCGAAGGACGGTTGGATGGTATAATTGAACAATTGGAGGGTCCAACTGTCCATCAGCTTATGCTTGAGGAGCGGATGAACGCGCGCCTTGATAGGCAAGCAGCTCAGCTCGCTAATTTTGAGGCGTTCGCCTCTCATTTTTGTACAGCCCAAGGGTGGCTGTACCCGCCGCCGCCACCACCAGCCCCCGATATGTGAGGTAACCCTTTTCCTTTCCTGCTTTATTTTGCTCCTTCTTCCATTGCACTTTTGGAAGTAAGTGCAATCTAAGTGTGGGGTGGGTAAAGGGATTTCTCCCTTTCTTTTGCTTCTTTTTACATTGCACTTTTTGATTGTTTGTTTCGTATGTTTGTTTGTGTTTTTGCTTATTTGGATGTTTTGCGTTGATTTTTGGTTAGATTTAGGTCTTAGCTTTTAATGCATGTGGAGTTGGTTTTGGTTTGTTTTTGGTTTGATAATGTTTTTAGGTTGTTTATGTGTCAATTGCCGTTTGAATAACATTGCTTAATCTACCCTCGAAACTAAGTCTCTGTGCTTGGATTGGTAGCAATTGGATAGGGATACTAGGAGTTGATTGCAAGTCATTAGCTTGTTTGTGCATGATTTGTGATTCTTGATGGTAACCATTGGTTAGATTTGTCATTAAGGTTGCATTAGGGAATTAACCCTCTACCTCTACTTGCATGATCGAGCTAGGATTACGCCTTGGAACATTGGTTGAGTCACACGACTTAGCATACAACCCCTAGTACACTTGTGAGAATTTGAGCCTTTGGAACCATTTCACATCGGTTCTATTTCTTTGTGAGGGTAAAAACAATCGTGGCACACTAGATCGTAGAACCCGGTGTCGTTTTGCACTTGGCATCGAGAGCTTAATATGTGGAGACCCTTAGGATTAACCCCTTGACTTAAATGAGCCTAACCCTAACTAGTAATTTATCCCTTAGATCACCCAAAGCCACTAAATTAACCTTTTTGACTTAAAAAACCTTCACCAAGCCAAATCTATCATCCTAACTTTTTACCACTAACTTTGATTTTCCTTTCTTACCCTCCTCTCTTAAATCAAGTAATTGGCTAAGTTGTTCATTCATTTTGGGGTCAATCACCGTTTTCATTTCAACTCTTTCACATCTAGACCTATGGAAAAATTGTGTTCAAAAAAAAAAAAACCAAAAACAAAAACAAAAATCCAAATAGAGTCAATGTGTATGTTCGGCTTCTTTTCGTAAAATTCGGAGTTTGTAGATGCATGTCTTGTTTGTCCGGTTTGCATCTTTAAGCCGGTATATGTGTTCCATTTTCAGTTCATTTGTTTAAATAAAGGATTAGGGCGATCATCTAATTGCCTTGACCCATGTCTTGTCATTTTTTTTCTTTTTCTTTTCCCCATTAAGTTGTGTTTTGGCCGTTAGGTGTGGATAAGGCCTTCTTATTGTCAAGTTAATTTCAAAAAAAAAAAAAGAAAAAAAAATATATAGCAAAGCAAACACTTTTAGGACTAGTTTTGAGTTGAAAGTTGCATGACCCATCTTTAGTACTTAGTCAATTTGTATTTATTACTTGATTTGTAGGAGTTGTATACCTAAAATTTCCCTTTTATCAAACCTACCCCAAGCTGTAACATTACAAGCCCCAGGTTCTCTGATTTTGCTCCTTGACCAATGACTTCACCGGGATTGCCATTAGTTCGCTATGTGATGTGTGCCATTGTTTGTTTTTGTGTGCTCATCCGCCTCACCTTGAACTTGAGTGTTGAAGTGACATCTTGTGAGGTGCTTTGTGGTCGTATAAACTCTGTTTGTTCCTCGCCGTTTGACTAGCTAAATTTTGTTGGGTTTGGGTATTGAGTGGTTTTGAACCTGGTGCACCTAGTGTCATTTCGAAAGTGATGCTTTACCTTCTTGAGTTTATGAATTTCATACGGTTAAACCCTTAGTTGGATTTGCAAGTAAAAGCGAGCAAGTTTACTCCTCTGTCTTTAGTTTATTTGCTTGAGGACAAGTAAGACTTTAAGTGTGGGGTGGTTGATAAGGTCGGTTTTTTACCTTATCTTTTAGGCAATTTCATGGTTTGAACGGCAATTTTTAGAGTCCTTTGTGTGAATGTTTGTTTGTTTTTTGCGTATTTTGTGATTTTTATGTTTTGGATTGATTTTCATAACTTTAGTATTTTTCGTGTTTTTTAGGGGTGTTTTTGTAATTTTGGATAATATGTCATTTTTATGGTCGGTGGCTTTGGTGCGGTTATGTTTCTTTATGTTTGTTTTGGACAGGCATTATGACCCGGACCGAAAGTTGGAGCAACGGCAGTGAAGAAGAGTTTGAAATGCTGAAAAGCAAGGTGGCACGGCGTGCCACAATGAGGGCATGGCGTGCCATTTCAGCTTGCCAAGGGATGGGATCTAGCGGATCGGCACGAAATTGTGACACCCCTACCAGCACGGCGTGCCAACCCCAAATCTACACAGCACAGCGTGCCACCTCCACCAGCACGGCGTGCCACCCATAATTCTGCACAGCACGGCATGCCACCTCCACCAGCACGGCGTGCTGAGCTCCGGAATTTTGCTGTTGCCTAACTTTCATCTTTCCTGTTTCGTGATTTTAACCTAGCCGTATAAATAGGTTATTTTCTAAGTTTTAAGGATCTTTTTCCAGACTTTTAGAGTGTAAGCAGAAACTTGTAGCTAGGTTTTTGGCTTGAACTATTTGTTCTTTGAGTTTTGAACCATCAATTGGTAAAAGTTTTACATAGAACCTTCCCCTTTTGCGACGTTCTTAGTTCCGGCTTGAGTTCATCTATAGAGATACACCCCAAGCATCTTCACACCGTCGGAATCCGGTTAATCGGACCAAAAGGGCATAAGTTTTTCTTCTTCCCTTTTGTAATTCGATTAAGTTAGTTTTTGATTCCGCAATTGATTATGTTTGGTTGTAAACATTGAATTCGTATCATCTTTCTTGATTAATACAATTGATTGCAATTTAATTTCAATTTTTATGCCTTTTCTTTATGCAATTCCTTTAATGATAATCTAGTCTTATGAGATCTTAATTTATTAAGTTCATATTTATGGCGTTACCTAGATTGACACCTAGGAAACCATTAGTATTGACGACACTGTGGAACTTACGTGCCCCTATTTTCTGAGCTTTAAAATTAGACCGCCTCTAAACAAGGGAAACCGGCTAAGGACCTAAAAGATCTAGACACGCTAGGTTGAATTATCGAAAGAACATAATTAAGGGTTAATTGTTGAGTTAAATTCATCTATTGTAATTAATTGATAAAGCCATCTCCATTAGCATTCATAGGTTGGTAAACCGCCAATTGATAACCCAAATTCAAGTGCAAAGTAAGCTGGGATAGATCAACTAGGAGTAGGATAATTTAGTTGTTAGCATAATCAAACCCAAAAATTAAGTTCCGCCTAGGACACGCAAGGAACCCGAGTAGTTTAGTGTTTGCAGAATATTTTTCTCTGTGGGATCGATACCTGGACCAACCAGAATTATTACTTGTCAACAATAGGTACACTGCCTTAGTTGTGCGATTCTAGGTTTAGTTTCACTACTTCGCCTAGGATCCACCAGCAGGACTTCCTTTCGGAAGGGGCACCTCGATCTCGGGCTGGGCCCTCCCTTGCATGGGGTTTTTGGATTTGGAAATTCGTTTTTGGAAAATCGTATTGTTTCGTAAAAGAATCGAGACCTAAATCTCGATAAAAAGTACAGGAGTCGCCACCCGGCTCAGCTCAATCGGGAAATTACAATGTAGCTTAACCAATGCGGGAACTGCCACACTTTTCAGAGATCTAGGTTCGGACAAGTCCCTTATTTCATGTCTAATCAAAATAAAATGGCCAATCTTCTAATTATGACACTTTAAATTGCTAAAATAAATTTTATTGAATAATACATGCGGCGCGCATACATAATAATACAAAAATAAAAGTAAAGAAATAAATATTTAAGAGGTTACAACCCGATTGAATGGAAAATAAAACTCTCGACCTCACGATACAAGCACCTAAAATACACGAGGATCTAATAAAATGTACAATCGCCTAAAATACACGAGTTGATCTATTAAATACATTAAAAATAAAAATAAAGAAATTAAAGCTACAAAACAGATGGTTAGCACAGATATATAGCACACCAATTGGACTCAAGTTGGACAGAACTGGGGATTTTAGAGTTCGGGGTCATGCATTTGGGGGTAACCGGGTCGGCCCGGTCAGTCGGCCCGATTAGACCTGGAAAATCATTTTGAAACGTCCCTGTATTTTTGGTTTTGTGAGAAAATCGTTTTTGAAAACATTTTTTTCAGTTTATTTTAATTTATTACATGTGAGGTGGGTCGGTTTTCGGGAGAAACGGGTCTTCATTGTGGTTTTGTTCTAAATGCAATTTCACTGAAAAGTAAATCTAGGGTCAATGCACACTCCAAAATTCATTTTTGGTGATTTTTTATTTTTCAAGATTTTTATGATTTTTCTGAAATTTCTGATTTTTATGAAATTTTTGGGGTTTTATGAATTTTTTTGGATTTTATGATTTTTTTTTTGGACTTTAGGGATTTCTGCTTCTAGCCGAGAACTACAGTCATATGACTGTAATTACAGTCGTGCGACTGTAGTCCTTACCTGAGGCAGAAATCGCCAAAAAACTTATAAGGAAGGACTAAAACTGAGAAAGTTGGTACGACTATATATCAAATGGCACGACTGTAATTACAGTCGTGCCCCTGTTCTTTGTGACAAGAATAGTCGTACGACTGTTCTTAATTTTCCAGAAACAGAAGTGTAAAAACTTGAACAAAAACATACAAAAACAAGCCAAAACACCCAAAAAGCAGGAAAAAGAGAAGGGAAAAGGAGTGCCTACCTCTTAGAAGCTAATCCAATGTCGAATTGACCCCTGGCGTCGCTCCAATCCACTGAAATTCGCTCCTTTTCCTTGTGTGTTAAGGTTGCAAATGAGGTCCAAAAATCCTCCAAAAAGTTATGGATTTGAGTTTGTTTTTGTCCAGAAACGATTTAGATTTTGTGTATGAATGTTAACCTAGGATTTCTAACTCGTTTTAAACATTAACACACTAGATTTGAGAAGAAAAAGATTAAAGAAATGTTGGGTTTTGTTTTTGTTTTTCTCTCCCTTCTCTCTTCTTTCTCTCTCTAAATTTTTCAATTCTCTGCCAAAGTCCAAAAGTTTTTTTTTTTCTTTCTGGCTTCCTTTTATTCTCTTCTTTTCCTGGAAAATCTTGAGCATTAATTGCTCAAGATTTTCCCCAATTTTTTATTCTAGGGGTATGGGTTTTGCAACCTGCCCCCGATTTGACAGTCGTACGACTGTAAAAGTATACCCACGACTGTAATTACAGTCGTGGTAATCAAGGCTGCTTTTTTTTTTTAAGACCCCGAAAATTCCGTGTTCACAGGCTGCCCCTCGTGTAGCTAAAGTCCGATTCTTTGCATGGACTTAGGTACACGAAAAAGAACACGGGATCAAGGGTAGTGTGCACGTGTGTGGCTTGCGGGTTGATTTCATGAGATTTTGGGTAGATAGGTGGTTTCTTATGATCCTTTTTTAGATAAGAAAGACGCCGGGGAAATACGATTCTTGGAGCCAAACGATTCCTTGTGATCCTTTTTTGTTGGGAATTAATCGCACAAAATAAATACGCAGCGGAAAGAAACGGATTAATCCCCACCAAGGACCCATGTACATTGCATTGAATTGGAAGGAGGGTTAAAGAATTACCTCTTAATTTTGTAGGATTGGATACAGGAACCAAAGCAGATTCCCTCTACAGTTGATCCACACCGAGCAATTGACTCACCACGTGCTAGCGCCGGGATCGTAGAACAGTTCTTCGAATGAGAAGGTGAAAAATCGATATTTTTCACTCTTGGCCAAAAGCAATTTTCGGCTAATGATGGAAGAGATGGGGCTGCTCCCCTTTTTTTTTTCGTCCAACTCTACCACTTGTTCTAGGGGTTTTTTTTTTTTTTTTATTATTAACTTATAATTGTAATTAAATACTATATTTAATTATAATTATAAATTAGCCCCCATAAGTTTTATTAATTCTCAATTAATATTAAACTTAGTCAATTCTCCATCATATACACATATGTATGTAAAATTAATTATATCTCCATATAATATAATTAGCATACTTTATGCTATATTAATCTTATTAATATTTACATACATACATACATATATATATATACACATATACGTAAATGTATATTATAATTAATTATATCACCATATAATATAATTATAATATACATATATATATATATAGCATACTTTATGCCATAAATATATTAATCTTATTAATATGTTCATGTGTATATACATATACATGTAAATATATATCTTTATATATATTTAATTTCTCATCAATAATAAATCATTATCTCATAATGATTTATCCCCGAATTAAGTGAATCTCATTTTGCTCTTTGTGTGTGACCCCGTAGGATCATATAAATTGGCAATGAGGAAATTACCATAATGCCCTCATAAGTCATAAGCGGACTCTAGCAAGCCATTATGACTACCCAATTCATATGATTGGTATAATCCAATAAACCTACTTATAGAATGTGTCATATTCCCTTTTGTCTCTTGATATCATGATTAATTATAAGACATGGTACACTTGTCAATCTTATATAAATTAATCATATGCTTTCTCGATCTCAAAATAAACTGTTTAGACAAATCAATTGATACTCTATCAATTATTTGAGCACGGCCATGCATTTAACAGTCTTACTTATCGAGGGGCCCAGTGATATCGCTCTCTTGATAGAGAGGGACAAAATCCCATATCTGTCACTCACATCCCAAAGCATGAGTCATATTGTACCCAATCACAGCCTTTATAACTACTCTGTTACAAGCAGCGTTTGACTGCATCAAAGCACAACATGAATTCATCCCGGAATCCATGGTGACCTCAGGTCAAAGGAATCAGCTAATGACACTACTATAATCAAGATCAGTTGTGACACATAACCATGAACTTGATCTCATAGTGGGTCTCCAGTAACATGTTCTCTAACATATTACCCGTGAGTATAATCTGTATCTGTATACACTATATTCATCTTATGAATATCCATTATCACTCACACTAGTCTTAGTTTGTTATTATTCCCATAATAACAATCGACTAGGGATATTTAGAATAACACGATTTATTCATGGATACTTATCATTAATGCTAACATACAAACATAAATGATAATATTAATCTACACTAGATTAATCTTAGAAGTCAAATTACATAATCCAATATTGGCCTTAGGGCACAATCTCCAACAATCTCCCACTTGCACTATGGCCAATCATACATGTATCTTATACCCACTGACCTACATGACTTTCATGTATTCACTTGTGCAGGAGTCTTTGTCAGTGAATTATTAATTTTCGCTTCCGTTGTTACTTTACACATTTTCACTCTCTCTTTAGAGACAGCCTCTCTAAATTAGTGAAAAAACGCCTAAGTATATGCTTGTGTCATACAAGGTTCTTACGCATTGAACTATTGTCCCTACAATAGTCTCACAGGATAAGCAATGCTTAGAACAAAACACAACATTTTGTGATGAACTTCTTCATCCAAAATTTCCTTTACATCATATGTAACAATATACTTTGACTACTATTATAGATATTTAGCTATATCATTTTATTTTGAACCTTTCAAAATCATGACATCTCTTTTTAAGAGAATACTAGATCTCGACTGATATATTGCAACTAATTGCAATTAGTTGTATATGTGCAACTATTTACACAGTTAACATAAGCAAGCTTCTATTAAGTCTTTTATATTGAACGCTTTCAATGCTTTGACTTAAGCCAAAACATTCTTTTAGATCTATCTGTATAGATTCCAATTTCAAGAATACAGGCAGTCATGCTTATAACATTAACTGAAATTACTTTCTTAGCCAAGATTTTACTTCTTGCAAGGTAAGAATGTTATTTCCAACAAGCCATATGTCATCCACATATAGCATTAGGAATACCGATATGCTCCCACTGATCCTTTTGAAACACAAGATTCATCATCCTTTTGATAAAATCAAACCATTTGATTTCTTTATCAAAACTATGATTCCAACTATTTGATGCATGTTTCGATCCTTATAAGAATCTTTGAAACTTGCATACGCTATTTGAATTCTTTGGATGCTCAAAACTTTGGGTTGTGTCACGTACACATCCTCAATCATGTTTTCACGTAAAAAATAGATTTTGATATCCATTTGCCATATTTTATAATCATATTATGGGGATATGGCAACAAGAACTCAATATGACTTGATCATGATTAATGGCGAAAGAGGATTTTATCATAGTCCGTACTATGAATTTGCTCGTATCCTCACAGTCACTACTATGAATTTGTTTATAATCCCTTTTGTCACTAGTCGTGCTTTATAAGTTTGAAGATCACCATCCATGTCGGTTTTCAATTTGAAAACTCACTTGCAACCATTGCATATGCATCTTCTAAAAGATTTATCAAAGTCTATACTTTGACTGTCACACATTGACTTATCTTCAACCTTTGTAGCATCAAGTCACTTATTAGATTCATAATCTAACATTGCTTCTTCATAAAAGAAGACTTACTTCAATCTAGTAAAATTACATCATGACTTTGAGAAATCCATATCTCTCCTATTCATGTCGTATTCTACTAGACTTTCATTGGACTTGTGTAATTTCAACAATGATCATGAAACCATTTCCATGTTCCTCTTCAACGTTAATGTCACTTTGTGAATTACGAGTTTTGTAGGTGTACTTTACTCCCACTAACTCTTCTAGAAATTAACTCCCTCTTCAAGGGGAAACCATTTCCAGCTACAACTACTCTGTATCCCAAAGAAACACAGGAGTAACAACTCCTACTTTCCTTTTGAGTAATCCACAATACGACATTTAAATTTAGGTGCCAACTTATTCGAAATAAGCTTTACAGCCCTAAACTTATTCAATGAAACAACTTGGGTCTCTTACCCAACCATATCTCATATGTTGATTCATGAATTGTTTTAGACGGAACAATATACACAGCTGCTTTAATGGCATATTCTCGAGAAAACGATGATCAACTTGACTTCATCATAGATTGAACTATATCTGTATAGAGTTCGACTACTCCCTTTTCGACACAACTTCCTTTGTGGCGTAATTGGAGGAGTTAATTGTGAGACAGTCCCACAATCTCTAAGATGATTGTCAAAATCTTGACTCAAATGTTCACCACTTGGATCATATCTAAGTGACTTTACTATCATGTCAAGATACTTCATACTCCTTTTACAAGCTTTTGAACACTTCAAAAGTTCCAAACTCGTGTTTCATTTGATACTCTTATCTAGTGAAAAGTTCCATAAAGGTAATGAAGTATTAAAACCTTCTTTAGCAGTTGATTTATAATTCATATACATCCACATGTATAATGCTTAATAAATCGATTATTCTTTAACTACTTTTAGCAAAGAACCACTTTTGTCATCTTTTATAATAAACAACATTCGCATGATTCAAGATGATTCATAATCTCATGAATCCAAAAGTCCATTCTTATGGAGTTTCAAAATGCGACTTTGCTTATGTCTCCAAGACGACACTGCCAAAATAGGTTGAATCAAACCGTTTGATTCGATCCTTACAGTATTTATGTTACGGATGGGCTCCACATATAAAGACAATTATGTAAATCTGTATTTCATAATCATGTCTTTATTAAGTTTATAATTCACAATTATAAAATAAACAACATTTGTTCACTCAAAACAACGAGCCCAATAGGCAACAAGAGTTCATAACTTACATGTAAAAGTTCATAACCTTTAACCAAAGTTCATAACTTTTATGTAAAAGTTCACAACTTTTACCTAGAAGTTCATAACTTTCATGTAAAAGTTCATAACTTTTAACCAGAAGTTCATAACTTCCAAGTAACAACCTTTGCTACTCTTGCCTATTCGTATTCTACCTTTCACCTTCATAAGGTTTCTACTTAAGTTGAGATTCTTCATATTCTACTAATATGAAATCCACCACGGTATCTAATACCTTTGATATAGAAACAAAAGTAGAATAATTAATAAATACTTAAGGTAGCAGTCTTACTGCCTTTCATCTTCTTATAGTTCTCCAAACAAAGTTTGCTATTTTCATTCTAATGAACGATTCATTCTAGAAATGGCAACATCCTTCTTTTGGAGATCTCTCTATGCCAACAGCTTTGGTCTTTAAAACATGTTTCACCCGAACCTTTCGGTCTTTATGCTTTTCGACCTTCCTTTTATCCTTTTCCTTTTGAACCTTAAGCACACAATTCGAGGCGGGCTTATCCTTTATGGATAACTTAACATTCTTTTGCATCCTATGCAACTAATTCACAATTTTCTCCATGTCATTCAAATGATAGTTCATCACCAATGACTATCAATTAATGAATTCAAGATCACATCTTAATGCCCTTTTGGAGGCCAATGAGAAAATGTTGCCTCAAACACTTATCTTTTCTTGCTCACTAACTGATGGAACATTTCCATTTGTGATGTATCATATATCTCAAGTAAAACTTCCACGTACGGAAGAATTGGTGGCAAGTGTAAGATAACAAAATTTAACAGAGTCCCTTCGATGCTTCAAGTAAGCATCTTTTATACTCATGTTACAATTGCTAGTGGTTCATTGGGCAAAAGGATTATTGAGAACATATGATTCCTTTTGATTTGAGAACAATTCTCAAAGTTCAATAACAATCGAGATCATGGTAATAGCAATCATAACTATAATAAAGCGTGTAAAGATTTTTTTTTTTATTTAAATGCTCCCACTTAAATTATAAAACCCTTTAAAATATTTAAGTGGGTGAAGATCCAAAATCCATACTTAACCATAGCACTGCTTTGGCATGTCCCTATGATTAAATATAATTTCGGTAGGCAAAGACTCAAAATCATGCTTTAAACCATTTAAACATATTTTGGATGTGCACTTCTTTGCCAATTGCATCATTATGCAACTCTTCTAATTTATGAGATGCATGATATCATATATCATATTTAATTGCATGTTACTCATCTCATCTTTGCCTCGGGCTCAAACACCGTTTTGATTAACCCTTTGTTAAACCAATTACAACACAATGAGAATCACCATTTCTCATATTATCGCTTCGCTAAGGTCACAACATGCGTACCCGCTTTGGCGTGGCTACCATGATGCGAACATAGTACTTGACTAGTGTTATACGTAATTGGGTGGCAAATATAAACTTCATAAGTTTATTTAGGGTTTATTAAATCCTGTGAGTTAATTGTATCATATACAATTTCATGGCATTAATATTAATCATATTTTTGTTAATATTAATTAGCATGGCATCTTATGGCATACAATTGTCTAGCATGTATATAGAATATCTAGCATGGCATCACATGGCATCTAAATAAAATAAAACATGCATATGACTCGAACCGTGTTATGGTATGGTTTAAATCTACATTGATTTTCATAGGCCAATATGAAAATCAACAAGGTCATATCCTAGGTGGTAGCATCCATCACATGGTCATTGCACCGCCTCTTGGATCCGCCTCCACGTCTTTGCTTCTAAGCACCATCTCATGGATTTATATTTTACAAAAATTGCAACCTATACAATTTTTCTAGTAAAATAAATTTTACATATCATAAATTGCATCCTATACAATTTATCTAGTAAAATTAAAATTAAAATTTACATAAATACAAACGACTCGCAGGTCGTATTTATATAAAACCATAATAAATAAAATAAAGCATCCACGGGGTCCAAAACCATACCATAACACCATGCATAAAATTATCAACAATAATTTTATATCTAAAATATTTAGGGTTCAAAGTTGTAAAATACAATCACATTGTATTTAGAATTAATTAATATGGAAAATTCGTAAATATGCAGAAACAATTTTCCACACTTAAAACGAAAAAGGGGTAAAACTGTCGGACAGTATGCTCGTCGGGCCGCGCACTGCAGTATCCAATACTGCGCGCAGCCCGATGGGCAGCGCAGCCCATGCTGCATGAGCAGCATGAGAAGAATTTCTGGGCGTCATGCCCAGAAAAGAAAAAAAAAAAACATATATATATATATATATATATATATATATATTTTTTTTTTAATAATGAGAGTTGCAATTGCGATTGGTGTTGCAATTGCAACACCAATTGCAATTGCAATTTCAAAGCTGTTTCTGGGCGTCATGCCCAGAAAAGAAAAAAAACATTTTTTTTTTTTTTATTTATTAATTGAAACAATTTCAATTAAAAACCCATGAATCAAATTCATGACACCAACCCCTTAAACATTCCAAATCATTAAAATAAAATCATTCACAATGATTAATCAACAAAATCAAATTTTATTTTGTTATTCACAATAACATAGAACCCTAAATAAAACATACAAACTCCTAACAACAATTTTGATCCTATCAAAATCATACAAACCCTAACATGCAATTTTGATCCAATCAAAACATAAATCCAATTCAATCAAAATACAAGTGGCTCTGATACCACTGTTGGGAATTAATCGCACAAAATAAATACGCAGCGGAAAGAAACGGATTAATCCCCACCAAGGACCCATGTACATTGCATTGAATTGGAAGGAGGGTTAAAGAATTACCTCTTAATTTTGCAGGATTGGATACAGGAACCAAAGCAGATTCCCTCTACAGTTGATCCACACTGAGCAATTGACTCACCACGTACTAGCGCCGGGATCGTAGAACAGTTCTTCGAATGAGAAGGTGAAAAATCGATATTTTTCACTCTTGGCCAAAAGCAATTTTCGGCTAATGATGGAAGAGATGGGGCTGCTCCCCTTTTTTTTTTCGTCCAACTCTACCACTTGTTCTAGGGTTTTTTTTTTTTTTTTTTATTATTAACTTATAATTGTAATTAAATACTATATTTAATTATAATTATAAATTAGCCCCCATAAGTTTTATTAATTCTCAATTAATATTAAACTTAGTCAATTCTCCATCATATACACATATGTATGTAAAATTAATTATATCTCCATATAATATAATTAGCATACTTTATGCTATATTAATCTTATTAATATTTACATACATACATACATATATATATATACACATATACGTAAATGTATATTATAATTAATTATATCACCATATATTATAATTATAATATACATATATATATATAGCATACTTTATGCCATAAATATATTAATCTTATTAATATGTTCATGTGTATATACATATACATGTAAATATATATCTTTATATATATTTAATTTCTCATCAATAATAAATCATTATCTCATAATGATTTATCCCCGAATTAAGTGAATCTCATTTTGCTCTTTGTGTGTGACCCCGTAGGATCATATAAATTGGCAATGAGGAAATTACCATAATGCCCTCATAAGTCATAAGCGGACTCTAGCAAGCCATTATGACTACCCAATTCATATGATTGGTATAATCCAATAAACCTACTTATAGAATGTGTCATATTCCCTTTTGTCTCTTGATATCATGATTAATTATAAGACATGGTACACTTGTCAATCTTATATAAATTAATCATATGCTTTCTCGATCTCAAAATAAACTGTTTAGACAAATCAATTGATACTCTATCAATTATTTGAGCACGGCCATGCATTTAACAGTCTTACTTATCGAGGGGCCCAGTGATATCGCTCTCTTGATAGAGAGGGACAAAATCCCATATCTGTCACTCACATCCCAAAGCATGAGTCATATTGTACCCAATCACAGCCTTTATAACTACTCTGTTACAAGCAGCGTTTGACTGCATCAAAGCACAACATGAATTCATCCCGGAATCCATGGTGACCTCAGGTCAAAGGAATCAGCTAATGACACTACTATAATCAAGATCAGTTGTGACACATAACCATGAACTTGATCTCATAGTGGGTCTCCAGTAACATGTTCTCTAACATATTACCCGTGAGTATAATCTGTATCTGTATACACTATATTCATCTTATGAATATCCATTATCACTCACACTAGTCTTAGTTTGTTATTATTCCCATAATAACAATCGACTAGGGATATTTAGAATAACACGATTTATTCATGGATACTTATCATTAATGCTAACATACAAACATAAATGATAATATTAATCTACACTAGATTAATCTTAGAAGTCAAATTACATAATCCAATATTGGCCTTAGGGCACAATCTCCAACATTTTTCACATAAGGAGGATGCCAGCAAAAACATGAATTTTAAGAATAGATAGCCGGGTATGACCTACCATACAGAGCCATGGTGTTTGTAGTGTGCAAGTAGTGGACGTATTTATTCCTTGATCGATAATTTTGAAACAAAAATTTTTGCCCCTTCGATCAAGAATAAATATGAGAAGATGCGTTTCTGGTTACCTTTTATAGTCATGCAGGACTGAAATTGTGGGGTGTGTGACAGCCATGTGCGACTTGGCGCACTCAATGGACTGACATGGAAATTCTGGTTCCGTTTTATAGTCGCGGTGGGACTGAGATTGGGTGAAGGGTGTGACAGCCGGGTGCGACGTGGCGCACTCAACGGACTGACACGGAAATTTTGGTTCCATTTTAAAGTCACGGTGGACTGAAATATGGTGAAGGGTGTGACTGCCGTGTGCGACTTGGCGCACTCAACGAACTGACACGGAAATCCTGGTTCCATTTTAAAGTCGTGGTGGACTGAAATTTGGTGAAGGGTGTGACAACCGTGTGCGACTTGGCGCACTCAACGAACTGACGTGGAAATCCTGGTTCCGTTTTATAGTCGCGGTGGGACTGAGATTGGGTGAAGGGTGTGACAGCCGTGTGCGACTTGGCGCACTCAACGAACTGACACGGAAATCCTGGTTCCATTTTAAAGTCGTGGTGGACTGAAATTTGGTGAAGGGTGTGACAACCGTGTGCGACTTGGCGCACTCAACGAACTGACATGGGAATCCTGGTTCCGTTTTATAGTCACGGGGGGACTGAGATTTGGTGAAGGGTGTGACAGCCGTGTGCCACTTGGCGCACTCAACGGACTGACACGGAAATTCTGGTTCTGTTTTATAGTCGTGGTGGACTGAGATTGAGGGAAGGGTGTGACAACCATGTGCGACTTGGCGCACTCAACGGACTGACATGAGAATTCTGGTTCCGTTTTAAAGTCGCGGTGGACTGAGATTTGTGAAGTGTGCGCATGTGCGTGTGACGGATTGGTATGACTTGGCATACAGGATGTGTCGAAAATGAAATTTGGTGGAATTGTACTTACAGTGAATTTTTTAAGGTTTCCTCGGGTTTCGTGCCCCTTGGATGAGGCAGGTTTCCTCGGGTTTCGTGCCCCTCGGATGAGGCAGACCGTTGCTGAAAAAAATTAGTCGCTGACGGGTTGGCCCTACAAAATTACTGAAATATCTTCCCGTGGGGAATAATTAAGCATTTGATGAAAAAGTAGGGTTTGGGAAATAAATAAAGAAAATTAATGAAAAATTTCACCTTTTCCCACTACAGTCGTGTGACTGTATTCAAATTTGAGTATAGTCATACGACTGTAGACGAAGTACAGTCGTGCGACTATACTTCGCAGGCAGAAAGAATAAAAAGGGCAGTTTCCGCCCCTTCTTCTCCCACTTTTCAAATTTCCGGAAATCCTAACCTCCTTTCTCTCTCGAAACCGATCCCTAACCCCAAAATCTCACAAAAATGTTGAAGAAACTGGGAAAGAAGGTGAAGAAACTCTCAAGCAACTTGATTCAGAGGCCCAACAATACAAACGACATCCCTTTCGTGAGTATTTCGAACGGATACGGCCATCCACTGTACACGGAGCACTTCGGGGTTAGACTCGGGATGGAGATCCAGATTTTGCTGGAGATGGACTCCCATCTGTCTGTCACTCAGGTTGGTACCCGAATTTAATCCTTGATTTTGAGTTTTTTGAACATTTTTTTCTTTAAATGTATGAATCTGATTTGGCATGTTTTATTGCTTTCTGGGATGATTGATTAAGTAGAATGCATGCTAGGAGTCCCCTGTAGTTATTAGGAACAAAAAACTAGGGAAAACAAGTTAAAAATCATGAAAATTGAACGAAAATCAAAATCTGCCTGCAGGGATATGAACAGTTGTGCGACTGTTCATGCTAATGATGAACAGTCGTACGACTGTGGGATGTACTATCGTGCGACTGTAGTTACGCTCGTACGAAGCGTACTACAGTCGTACGACTGTAGATAAAAATATGCCTAAAATTTTACCTTTTTTAATTAATTTTTGATTATGCTACTGTTATGCAAAAATTGAATATAGATGTATTGTACTTCCCAAAAATGCAGGCGAATAGGATTTCCGGCAGCGGAAACCTTTCCTTGCTGCGGGTCTGGTGGGACCGCCTTCCCGAGTCTATGAGGGCCCAGGTTAGGACTCTGGGTCTGGAGACCTGTAAATTATCGCTGCCCACGAGTACGCCGTATACCACTCATGCCGTGCTGACGGCTTTATGCGAGAGATGGGTCTGTACTACCCATACGTTTCATTTGGCCCTCGGGGAGTTCACCATCACTCCCTCGGACTTCGCGGCTATCACCGGGTTCGGGTTCGGCGGGACCCTATTGTGTTCAACTGCTACTTGACCCGTCAGC
The DNA here is from genome assembly GCA_039660915.1 of Euphorbia tirucalli. Lineage (NCBI taxonomy): Eukaryota > Viridiplantae > Streptophyta > Magnoliopsida > Malpighiales > Euphorbiaceae > Euphorbia > Euphorbia tirucalli. The sequence goes on along the minus strand of CM077637.1, from coordinate 48,418,127 downwards.
AACTGGTGGACGATTATATTGGCAGATTGATCGGCTGCACCCATGAGAAGGGGAAGATTCTATGCTCCAGGGTAGAGGCTTACTGGGTTGCTCGCCCAGACTATTGGATATGCCCTAGTCCCGAGTATGGTACTGGATAGATCCACTTAATGAGAAATCCACATGGTATAGTATCACAAGTGATTCTCATGTTGTACTTGTATGGATCCTTTGACCTGACCATATGATGGTGTTACATGTGAGGTCACATACTTAGGGGTACACCTAAAGGGCCTGTAATAGGGTGCCAGGTATGGGTACTTTCGGGTATGTCACTTAGCATGGTGATGCTATGGATATGCAGAAGGGATTTGTCACTCAGTAGTCCACTGGTAAGATATCACCGGCCTTTTTATGAATGCGACTGATAAGAGTGTAGCCACACCCAAACAAGTGGGAACTTGTTTGTGAGCTTCAGTGCATTCAGGATCAAGTTAATGTCCAGACACAAAAGAGGGTGATCAATCCATGCCTCTGTGTTGGACACCGATATCAATGACATGGGATGTACAAGTTTAAACTACAGGGTCATGATAATAGTTAGACTGCCATCTCCATCTTAATTAGGGGCTGCAGTGGCTTGCTAGAGCCCAACTGCAGTCTGTGGGCCAAAGGCCCACTCCCAACATAAAGATGGGCCCACGGGATCATACACATTGAGTGACTGAACACCGACTTAAGGAATCACATGTATACTTGGAGTATACACTCTGGAGAAAGAGGTATATATATATTAATTGCATTATAAAGATCAATTGGATTGATCCTAATAGTAAAATTAATATATTTAATTGGCTCTTCATAATTAATTGAATTAATTATGAGATTATTTCCTAGGTGGAAATATTCATATGTATAGGTTTACATATGATTTTATTTTGTGAAGATCTAATTTTAATTTGATGGATTAAATTAATTGGTCAAACTAATTTTAATTTAAATGTAAATAATATATTACTTGGTGTAATATATTAAATACATGGGTATATTAAAATTGGGCTTGAAATTAATTTAAACCAGATTAATTAAAATAAGATTGGGCCTGAATTAAAAGTAGGAAGCCCACACAAAATGAAGGAGCCAAGCTGGGCCTTAATCCCCTTAGGGAATTCAGCCAACCCAGGGTTTTTAACCCTAGGTGAATTCGGCCAAAGGAAGTGGAACACACCATAGCCGAATTGCTCTAGCCTCTCCTCTCCATAGTTCGTGTTTTTCCAATGCTAGCACGGGTCGTGTTTGTTAGGTGTTCGTGTATGTGAACGAGAAGGGATTCTACATTGATTCCTGCAGTCTGCATTCGTCTCTGAAAGAGATATTCCGGGTAAGAGAATTATCTCTTTCTATTAAAATTTTGTTTTTACAATTTCCATTTCAATTGCTCTTGGGCACGGATTTGAAGAAATCATCGCGTTCTTCTGTTTTTGTCTGGTGATTTCCGATAAAAAATCCCAACACAGACTTGTCCGAGGATGATGTGGAGAGGTATACCCGGGCTTATGTGCTCGTTCTGTTATCCTGCACCTTATTCCTTACGGGGCAGAGTACCTGTAATATGACTCTGCTCCCCACCTTGGCAGACCTGACTATCTTTCCCGCACTGGACTGGGCCTAAGCTGCGTTGGGGCAGTTATTCTATGGATTAGATTTGTGTGCTCGGGGGCAGCAGTAGGAGATCCTCGGCTTTTGGTTCGGCCTTCTGGTATTATCTCTTCTTTCGCTTCTTTTTTTTTAACTCTTTTGTTAACTACAGATTTGGGCCTTCGAGCACCGTATTTTAGAGCCGCCGGAGCTGAGGGACGTCCAGGATGACGTTTAGCCGACCGTCCTACGTTGCTTGACGTAGGGATGGTAGGGTATTGGCCAGGACTTAGAGGAGGTCAGGCAGAGCTTGCTTGATACTTCCTGACAGAGGGTAAGTAAACAAAACTCATTAGTAGAAAAACTTAATTAACTTTTACTTACCTGTGTTGAATTTCTTTTGTTGTATTTCTACAGATCCAGCATCATCCATGGCATGGTCAGGGTGCCATTTCCCTCATCGTGCAAACGTCTGTGCGGTTTGATGACCACCAGTTTGTCTTGGAGTGTCCTATGTCGTAGGAGTGGTATCTAGGCGAGTGCCTCACTCTTTCTGAACATGTAGACGGTCTGGCTTGTCGACCTGTACCTCCACCACTTCTGGATGCATTATTCTGGCCTCATCTCACTGATCTTGTAGTTGATCGTGACGTTGGACCTGTCGACGGGGACTATCCGACCTACATCCAGCAGTGTCTACTGCCGGTTGCGGGTGACACGCCGGCAGCTCCTCCCACTCGTCGGGTATTTACTTCTTCTTCTTTTTCTTTTTTTTAACGCCTTTCTTCTTGTAGGTTAAGAGGCATAGGGGAACTGGGTCCACTCAGCCGAGCGGGCCGGCCAGCGGGAGTGCCGAGGCGGCCACAATTGGTGGGGATGCCCCTATTCAGGATAAGAGCCACCCTGTCCATACTGGTGGCACTGCAACCTCAGCTTCCCGGGCTGCTGGTGTAGTGGAGGGTCACCTGATGACCAAGCTCAGGACCGGCTTCAACATGATGGGGCTGGATGGCAGCTATTCTTACAAGATATGGTCAGTTTCCCGCGAGCAACCGGCCAGATTCATTCCGGAGGACACCACTCATGTAAGTTTAGGCTCTTTTTTTTTGACTTTTTGGTAAGTTCTAGGTTCCTCGGGCCGAGGTGGAGGATATAACTTACCAATACATAGGCATGGGGGACTTCATGGTCCAGGAGCACGCCGTTTGGGCGGTGAGCATTCTGCATTTCCTACATCATTTTAATACTTTATGCAATGCATGAGTGTGTATGTATGTATGTATGCATGTTAATTTATGTTATTAATTGCAGTCTCGAGTCCAGATGCTTCAGGACCAGGTTAGACAGGCTATTGCTTCTGAGGCTCGGGCCTTGGCTTTGGCTCAGGAGGTGGATCGGATGAGAGTTGAAGCAGCCAGGCTGCAGGCTGAGCTGACCCGAGTGCGGGCGGACTTCGATTCCTATAGGGCTACGCATCAGAGTGAGTCCGAGGAGGAGGAGGAGGGTGAGGGACAAGATGAGAGCTAGATAGAGTGCTCTGTATTTATATTTTTTTTCTTTTTTTTTTTATATTGGATTGCTGTACACAACTTGAACTGCATTTTTATGATTATGGGATTTTGATGCAACAATCTATTGATGGATGTTTATGTGTAATGGCACGATGTATGCGATGTGAACGTCTAAGTAGAATATCAAACATGCATAATATCATTACGACGACATCACAATGAGTATAATAGGGAAATTAACAGTGACTCCAACTTTAGACATCACCCTCTTCTTGTTACCAACACGTCCTCTCGGTTTTCCGTGTCAGACATCTTCACTTTACGATTTATTTTTTTGAATGGCCTAAGAGTTCTGCGCGAGCATTCCAACTGAATTGTTCTTTCTGTATGAATCCCCTTTGAGATTGAAAAGCACACCTTGACAATGTTCATCAGAAGTCGTGAGAATGTTGCTGCTGATGACATCCAGTGGTTTGGCTTTTACCTGCCCCCAGTATTAGAGGTTTGTATTTGGGGTTTAAAACACTGAATCAGGCATGGTTCGCTGCGTGCTGTCACTCGTATGTGGACATCGACATGCAATGACATGACGAATGCATATCGAACATCAAAATTGAATATAAAACATCTATGACATAATGAATGTGGATGCATTAGGAAAATCCGAAGTGTGGCTCTGGTTTTGATTGATGCTCCTTCAAATTACCAATATGTCCTTTCGGTTTTCCATATTGGAGAAATTTTTTTTTTTGCTTGCTAACATATGTCAGAGTGTGCAACTGAGCACTGAACTGCATCAATTGATTACCCACTGAATCCTCCAAGAGTTTAAACGCACAGCTCAAATTCCAACTCGAGCACAGTTCTCAAAGATGAGCGCAGCTTTTAATTCTTCAAAGTACGGTTCCAGAAGATGAAAGAACCACCGGTAAGTAGTCACTTTCGCTATGGCCGAATACCGAGCTCTTGAAATGGTTGGTAAATGCAACTTTCGTTTGGATATTGGCGAGGTAGGCTTTGCGAGTCCTCCCGTTCACGATTGTTGAAGGGTTTGTAAAACCTGGTTGCCCTAACATTGTTGGTGAAGTTCATTAGTGCATAACCAATATTTCCTCCAGTCTTGGAGTCCGTAGGCAAATAGAGGGAATCGTAAGCAGATTGTTCTTTGGGCTTGAACGGAGGGTACCAGGTGTTGAAGGTATGGATGAAGATTGAGATGGGGAGTGTTTTGGGTTTGAAGATATATAGGAGTCTAAATCTTTCACAGGTTGTTTGAGAATGAGAAAGTCCAAACCCTTCACAGAAAGGGTATGAAAGATCCGGTGGCGATGAAAATTGAGACGGTGAGTAATTCCCGTGTTAATTGTAGCTGCCATGTGAGAGAAATTCTTCCATCTGCACTGATCACTTTTTTTTTCCTTTTTTTTTTAAGAACTAAATCAAAACCACAGCCATCTTTTGGTTTTCCTACTGCATTCAAATTCGTGCATGTCATGTGTGCTTAATAAGCCTTTTTGAACGAACAATGCATGCGCAATGTCATGTGCACAAGAATATCATGCAAACAAGATTATACAGGCACTACAACCGAGGAGTGATTCAGAGTTTTACAATAAGATGGATGGATGGTGAAGGTCACTCGAATTTCTTGATGGTTGTGCTTTGGATAAGCTCTGGTTTTTGTTTTCGGGATTTTGGTATAGGGTGCTTTCTGGGGTATGAGGCTAAGCTTTTTTCTTTCTTTTTTTTTTTTTTTTGAGATTGCCTCAAGGAAGGCTTTTGATTCGGTTTTGCCTCTAGGAGGGCTTTCTTGGTTCGGGTGCCTCAAGGAGGACTTTCTGGTTTGATTTTGCCTTAAGGAGGACTTTCTGGTTTGATTTTGCCTTAAGGAGGGCTTTTTGGTTTGATTTTGGTTTAAGGAAGGACTCTTGATCTGGTTTTGCCTCAAAGAGGGCTTTCTGGTTTGATCTTTTCTTAAGGAAGACTTTCTAGTTTGATTTTGCCTTAAGGAGGGCTTTCTGGTTTGATTTTGCCTTAAAAAGGACTTTCTGGTTTGATTTTGGTTTGGGTATCGTGTGTGCCTTTTAAGTTGAAGCTCTGGGGCAGGATTGGTAGTGTTTTTCAAGGATCGTTGAATTGATTCAGCAGATGCCTCGGCGGAAGTGGTACCATCGTATCATTTTATTTATCTCACAACGCAACTTTCAAGAGAGAGTTTGTTTAGGACCAGGTTCACTTTTAGGTTCCCTACAATACTCAGAATGATGTCATGCATTTGATATTATGTGTGTCCGATATGTCGTTTCAGATGGTCAAATGCATGCATAATGCCATGGACAAGTAATCATCACATAAGTAAGATGAAAATAACTTTCATTGCATTCATGATGAATTCAATACATCCCATAAACAAAATGAGTCCCTTGCAAGAAGGAATCTCCAAGAGGCATTGATCTCATAGAATCCGATTATTCTTTGATTGGCCACCATTTCAGCTTCAGCATCCTTGACCTACTCTTAACAAAGCAGACTCAGAAGTTCTTCATCATACTCCTCTCCTCGGGAGACTTGAGAAATTTCCTTGGCGGGCTCCCTGATTGCCCCTGGTTGTTTATCAGAAAGGGTCGAGGTTTCCAATTTCCCATCGTCGACCAGCTTCTGGATCGCTTTTCTTAAAGCAAAACAATCATTGGTCCGGTGGCCCAGCACTACATGATAGTTGCAGAAATTGTTCTTTTGTGCCTTTGTCGGCTCTACAAATGGCCTGACACTTTGCAGGAGACCCTCCTCTCTAAATCTGAGGAATAGCTTACCTAATGAGTCAGCCCATGGAGAAATACCTTTTCCGCTACCCACGATAAGCAAGTTTTTGGTAGGCCGTGGAATGGAGTCGGTGCCAACGTTCATCTTAAGGGGCCTTTTCAGTTCTACTTCACCAGTCGGCCTTGGGAAACCCGAATCTTGGAGAGAGGGAATTCCAAGGTATCGAGGGCCTTCTGTTTCTCGCTGGCATCAGAGTTGGAGTCTGAGAATGCCACATTTCTCATTTTCCCTTCGAGCTCTACCACTCGTGCTTCCAATTCGGTGCACCTTGCCATCAGCCTCTATACTTGGTCAAGATCATCTCCCAGAACTTCTCTCAGCATTGGTGCCGCTTCCTTCCTGACTGCCTTTCGGAACCGTGATGAGGCAATATGATCCTCCACGATGTCCATTATGGAGTTGAAGTTCATTCATCCTCGAAATCTTTTCCCCTCTGATAAGAACACTTATTAGCATTGACGGCGCATACTCATGAAGATCACCAAATCACAGCTTATATAGGCATGAATGCATGATGGGGTATGTATGTGCATGAATGATGAGTTGCATATGTGATGTCATGAGGGAGATGATGATGAGGATGGTTTCTTTTTTTCGGACATTCCGAGAATACTCAATGCCATGCAAGAGATAATGAGAAAAGACCACGCGTGGACCGCCACACAAATAGGGGTTCGGTGCTTTTGGAGCACCTAGTGAATATTGTGAAATGATCGTGTGTGTACTAATACATGGATAGGGTTTTGAAACCTTGTAGGTCTATGAGGTGAAATGAAATGGTCACGCAGGGGCCGGCCTACGGACAGAGTTCCGATGCTTTTGAAGCATATGACATGAGATGATGTTTACAGACAAGTCACGTGTAGGCAAGGACACGGATGGAAATTCGACATTCATGGAACGCCTTTCATGATTCGGTAATGCTATGAAATGCCTCTATATGCGTAATAATCCGGTACTCGTGGAGCACCTCAAATGATACAATGATGTCAATGTCATGTAACAATCCGAAATGGATCGCGACACACCAACAAAACTTCGGCATCCCCACGATGCCAATGATGAATGACGTGAAGCCATGCAATGATATCGCGTGACCTACTACATGAAAATATACCTAAGACCATTATGGTCTCCTATTGAATGAAATGGTCTAGTGAAATAGCCGAGTGTATTCAGATACACAGGCAGAACACGGGTAGTTTTAAGACTCCCGATATGTTATGAAATGAGATGACCGTGAAGGGTATCCTCAGAATGTCCTTAATTTAAATGATATGAAATGACGTGAATACTTGTGTCACACAAAAATGCAAGTGGCTGTATAAAAACGTGGTTAGGATGCATGACATACATGATGATGTCGCTTATGCTTTGTGAAGATAACAATAAATATAGGACATAAATATACATGGCACAGAAATAAAATGTCGTGGCTGCATAAAGATATGGTTAGAATAAATGCCATGCTTATGTTTATGTCTCGAAAATGGCTGCACGAAAATGTGGTTAGAATGACATATAGGCCAAGTTCCGGCGCTCGGGGAGCACCTTGGGTTTTCGCGATGTGAAATGAGTTGAATGTGTGTGTGGCACATGGTCGGGATTTTCGGCGCTCGGGGATAAGCTGAATGATTTAGTGCATGAAATGTAATTTTTCGGCGCTCGTGGAGCACCTAAATGATTTAATGCATGTGATCGAATTTTTCGGCACTCGTGGAGCACCTAAATGATTTGATGCATGAAATTTAATTTTTCGGTGCTCGTGGAGCACCTAAGTGATTTAATGGAATGAAATTAATATTTTTGGTGCTCGTGGAGCACTTAAATGATTTTATGGATGCGAGGAAATTTTTCGGCGCTCGTGGAGCACCTAAATGACTGAATGTATGTGATGAAATTTTTCGGCACTCGTGGAGCACCTAAATGCATGAAATATAAATTTTTCGGTGCTCGTGGAGCACTTAAATGATTTAATGGAATGAAGTGAATTTTTCTGGTGCTTTTGGAGCACCTAAATGATTTAATGGAATGAAATGAATTTTTCGGCGCTCATGGAGCACCTAAATGGTGTAATGTATGAAATGCAATTTTTCGGCGCTTGTGGAGCACCTAAATGATTTCCTACTTGGTAGGCGGTGTAATGTGTGTAACCCTTACGGGGTTGTTCAAGGCTCACATGAATGTTTTATACATGACATGTGTTCTCTATGGCTATAGAATGCTTTATGACATTCAAGTGATGCATGTGAATTAATTTTTTTTCACACAATGAAAAGATGCATGGCTGCAAAAAATGTGGTTAGTGTAAATGTCATGCGGATGATTAATGTATTTACACATGAAAAATAATGGATATGACTGTACAAAAGATGTGAGTTAGTGCCACACGAATGCTTTACATGTGGTATGCTATGTTCGTGAAAAATGTTGACGATGGTATGTTTTGGAGGGACAAGAAAACACGTAGCAATTAGCACATGGATCGTATTCCTCCAACCTTATTCCTCCAAATGTGGTCAAGTCGATAAAATTCTAATCGAGTCCTAGGAGGGGTTCTATTCAATCACCAACCGGGGATGATGAAGGTGCATTTTATTTTATTCACACGATTTATTTTGGTATCCTAAGGGAATCCAACTAGGGTTGCTTAAATGAGTTCAGTCCAAAGTCGGGATAACATCAAGGCTCCCATAGCAAAATATACTCCTCACTTCTCCCCACTCAAAGGTCCGAACGAAGGGGTTCGTATGAGGCTTTGGGTGGTGTTTCGTGTCCGTGCCCCCAAGACCAAGAGGAACTTAGGCGACACTTCAACAATTCACCGGGCTAAATAATGGATACCTAACCTAATGCAAGAATGTCTAACTACAAAAAAGCATAAAATGTCATATAAGAATCATCCGCCTTATTTTGATTAGACATTTTTCAAGGCTTGTCAAATTCTTTTAAGTTTTTGAAAAACTTTTGAGAAATCCCTAGCAGAGTCGCCATTGTGAGAGGACGACGCGTTTTCGATGGGATGAGGGACTCCCTTTCGGAAGGGGCGCCTTGATCTCGGGCAGGGCCCTCCCTCACGTGGGGTTTTTGGATTTGGAAATTCGTTTTTGGAAAATCGGATTGTTTCGTAAAAGAATCAAGACCTAAATCTCGGTAAAAAGTACAGGAGTCGCCACCCGGCTCAGCTCAACCGGGAAATTACAGTGTAGCTGAACTAATGCGGGAACTGCCACACTTTTCAGAGATCTAAGTTCGGACAAGTCCCTTATTTCATGTCTAATCAAAATAAAATGGCCAATGTTCTAATTATGACACTTTAAATTGCTAAAATAAATTTTATTGAATAATACATGCGGCGCGCTTACATAATAATACAAAAATAAAAGTAAAGAAATAAATATTTAAGAGGTTACAACCCGATTGAATGGAAAATAAAGCTCTCGACCTCACGATACAAGCGCCTAAAATACACGAGGATATAATAAAATGTGCAATCGCCTAAAGTATACGAGTTGATCTATTAAATACATTAAAAATAAAAACAAAGAAATTAAAGCTGCAAAACAGATGGTTAGCACATATATATAGCATACCACACATTGGACTCAAGTTGGACAGAACTGGGGATTTTAGAGTTTGGGGTCATGTATTTGGGGGTAACTGGGTCAGCCCGGTTAGACCTGGAAAATCATTTTGAAACGTCCCTGTATTTTTGGTTTAGTGAGAAAATCGTTTTTGAAAACATTTTTTTCGGTTTATTTTAATTTATCATATGTAAGGTGGGTCGGTTTTCGGGAGAAACGGGTCTCTGTCGTGGTTTTGTTCTAAATGCAATTTCACCGAAAAGTAAATCTAGGGCTGTGAATGCACAATCCAAAATTCATTTTTGATGATTTTTTATTTTTCAAGATTTTTATGATTTTTCTGAAATTTCTGATTTTTATGAAATTGTTGGGGTTTTATGAATTTTTTTGGATTTTATGATTTTTTTTCTTTGGATTTTAGGGATTTCTGCTTCTGGCCAAGAACTACAGTCGTGCGACTATAATTACATTCGTGCGACTGCAGTCCTTACCTGAGGTAGAAATCACCAAAAAGTTTAGAACAAAGGACTAAAACTGAGAAAGTTGGTACGACTATATATCAAATGGTATGACTGTAATTACAGTCGTGCCCCTGTTCTTTGTGACAAGAATAGTCGTACGACTGTTCTTAATTTTCCAGAAACAGAAGTGTAAAAACTTGAACAAAAACGCACAAAAACTAGCCAAAACACCCAGAAAGCAGGAAAAAGAGAAGGGAAAAGGAGTGCCTACCGCTTAGAAGCTAATCCAATGTCGAATTGACCCCTGGCGTCGCTCCAATCCATTGAAATTTGCTCCTTTTCCTTGTGTGTTAAGGTTGCAAATGAGGTCCGAAAATCCCCCAAAAAGTTATGGATTTGAGTTTGTTTTTGTCCAGAAACAATTTAGATTTTGTGTATGAATGTTAACCTAGGATTTTTAACTCGTTTTAAACATTAACACACTAGATTTGAGAAGAAAAAGATTAAAGAAATGTTGGGTTTTGTTTTTGTTTTTCTCTCCCTTTTCTCTTCTTTCTCTCTCTAAATTTTTCAATTCTCTGCCAAAGTCCAAAAGTTTTTTTTTCTTTCTGGCTTCCTTTTATTCTCTTCTTTTCTCGAAAAATCTTGAGCATTAATTGCTCAAGATTTTCCCCAATTTTTTATTCTAGGGGTATGGGTTCTGCAACCTGCCCCCAATTTGACAGTCATACGACTGTAATAATATTACAGTCATACGACTAAAAAAGTATACCCACGACTGTAATTACAGTCGTGGTAATCAAGGCTGCTTTTTTTTTTTTAAGACCCCGAAAATTCCGTGTTCACACAGTTTGTCCTCGGTAGGGAGCTGTATCAGAATTCCCGGATGAGCTGATCCGGGTGGCGACTCTGTCATTGATCTCGGGATTTAAGTTTCGAGGTCTTCAAGTTAAAAACGGGAAAATGTTTTCTACAAAAGAATTTCCAAGTTAAATCCACAATTTTCTAACTCAAGATAAACAAAACATGTTTTCCAAATAGTCTGTAACGATCTTCTTTTTCCCCGGTCTGCTTCGCCTCGTTCCATTTTAAAAGGTCGTTCGCTCACAGTGGCGACTCTGCTAGGGAAGAAGTTTCTAAAAAGTTTTCACAAAAACTTAAGGAACTTAGGCAACTACCGAAATAAAACCTCTCTTGCAGTCACTTCACTAGTTCATATTACCATATTTATTTCTAAATTACATATCATGACATTTTCTTCTTCTCAATCCCTCCAACACACTTATCAACCTCGGTTTACCCAAGAAGGTGGACTACCTCTTCCACCAGGATTGGAGACACCCGACGGGGTAAACCACTCATAGCACCGCATGACCTTACATCGTGTTCTACGGTGGGAAAGTGTATACTCGCTATGGGAACCTGTACGACCCTTGGTTTTGACTTTGGCCCACATGTAATGGCTTAGCAACTTCCCTTAGGATTAGCAAAACTTAAATTCAAAATGAATATTGAGTGTGCGCCTTTGGTATCCCCCGTTGATGCCAAAGAGATCCAACACCTAGGAAGAATGCGAGACCAATCGAAAGGAGAAATAAGGTTGGAAGAGATCATATTTTTTGCGCATTCTAACGTTTGTTCCGTGTTGTTTTCTATTTTGACTTTTCACGAAGCATCAAACATGCATGCATAGCTTTCGTGTGCCATACCAACCCACATTTTTATGCAGCCATTTGCATTTTTTATTTTCGTGTGAAAACATTATTCATCCACTTGCCATTCATACTAACTATTATTTTTGCAGCCATAGTATTATACTTATGTGTTAGCATTTTCATAAAACATACTTAGCATCATTATGCGTTTCATGCATTCTAACCACATTTTTGTGCAGCCATTTTGCATTTTACGTGACATAAGCATTCATATTATTTCACATAAGTTAGGGGCATTCCAAGGACACCTACCACGATCATATCATTCCATCATATATCGGGTATCCCAAAATACCCGTGTTCTGCCAGTGCACCGGATTGCAATCGGCCATTCCACTAAATTATTTCATTCAATAGAGACCACAATGGCCCTAGGTATATTTTCGTGTGACCATTCACACGATGCATTTCATGACGTCATGCTCACTTATCACAAACATCATATAACATTGTGATCCACATCGGATTACTTCATGACATTATTATATCATTCAAGGTGCTCCCCGAGTGCTGAATTAGTACGCATGTAGGGGCATTTCATAACATCCCAAATCATGAAAGGTGTTCCCCGAATGCCAAATCTTTGTCCGTGTCCCTATTACACGTGACTCCCTCATAACATCATTTCATATCATATGCTCAAAAGCATCAGAACTCTGTCCAAGGGGGGTCCCATATGACCATTTCATATCATCTCATAGACCTACAAAGCGTTGAAACTCTATCTGTGTGTCAGCACACACGCGACCATTCCATGAATTCACTTGGTGCCCCAAAGATGCCGAACCTCTGTCCGTGTGGTGGTCCACACATGATATTTTTGCATAGCATTGGGTGTTCTTGGAATGTCCGGAAAAATAAAAAAGTAGAATAAAAAGTGGAAATCACTTTCATCATCATCTCATGCACGACATCACTCCATTCATTCTTCATAAGTATTTTCAATATCTCACTCTTCATGACATTATTCCATACATTAACCCTAAACATTTCTCAATTGATGTCAAGCAGAATAAGTTGGAGTGACCTTGGACAAGATCTCAGGCTTTGAGGGCTATTGGGGAACGGAGAGCAGTTGAGACAGAAAGTGATTCTGATTCTAGGAAAGAACCAGAGATGCCAAATCCAATATCGAGTCTTGCTGATGCTTTGAACGATTTTCTAAGATCGCCAGACTTTCATGATATACTGAAGGAGAAAGTGCGGACAATAGTGAGAGAGGCTGGAGAAACTGGTGGTAGTGGAGCAGAAAAAGAGAAGGAGGCCGAGTCATCCCAGCAGGGTGGGGATACCTCAGCTAGTTTGGAAAAGCTGCAGGGAATAGAGGCAGCCATGGAAAGAAAGATGAAGGCAAAATGCTCTGAGTTGGAGGAGGCGATGGCTCAGTTGAAGAAAGGGGCCAATGTCAGTGCAGAGTCTAAAAACGGAGTTAACATTGATGTCATGATCAGCAGGGGCATCAAGACTTTTCCCATCAGATTCCAAATGCCAAGGGTGCCTTCTTACAAGGGAATGGGTTCACTAGAGGCCCATGTAAATCTCTACATGCTAACGGCAGGTGCCACTAAGCAACAAGTGATTAATATCTTCCCGACTACCTTGGAGGGAGGAGCATTGGGATGGTATAACTCGTTATCAGAGGAAGAGTAGTCAGATCGGGAGGTTCTGTCAGCAACCTTTATTAAGTATTACAGCTTCAACCCCAAAATTCAGGTGAAGCTGTATGACTTGGAGCGGATCAAGCAAAAACCCAATGAGCCTTTTGATGAGTATTACCAGCGATGGATGACTAAGATGATCCTTCTGAAGAACCGCCCAGATGAAGATGAACTGATACAGAAGCTGATTGATGGCAAGGACATTTTCAAAAACAATATGAAATTCCATCCATTCAATGAGCTTAGTGAAGTCTACAGTATGGCGATGAAGATTGAGCGAGATGAAGAAGAGAAGCCATCAAGCCATAAGGGTGGAAGAAGTTCAGGTTACACTTCTGGGTATAGATCAATGAATGCAGCTGGGTCTGGTGGCGATTCTAGCTCAAGTTCTGGTGGAAAAGGAGGGCAAACTTCAGAAGTAAAGCAGGTTGAAGTTGCTACAGTGACCCAGCAACAAGGCAATCAGAGTAGGAATCTAGGACGTCAGGGCATATCACCTTGGACTCTCCCGTTGGTGAAGATATTTGCTAAGTGCAGAAATGGTGGGTTGCTACAGTCCTTAAGGCCCTTTGAGAAACCTTCTGAGGCAGATAAAGATAATTTCTACACGTATCATATTGTTGCTAGCCACCAGACTAACAATTGTTACAAGCTGAGGGACACCATTTAAAAGCTGATCGATGAAGGGAAACTGCAAGAACCAGCTAAGCCTAGCATGAAGACCAACCCACTACCAGCATTTGAGAAACGGGTCAATATGGTACATTCGAGATTGCAGGCCAATTTTATATTTGCTCAAATTCTTCAAGCAAATCCCGCTATTCAGGCTGTTGCAATTGGTGATGCTGAAGTGGAACCAGAATGTGAAGAGAAGGTGGAATAAAAAGAGATCAAGCCAATAAGCTTGAATGACCTTGATTTCGAAGACGAGTATGAAGATTTTGGCGGAGAGGAGTCAGTTAAGCCTCCGGCCATTGACAAGTTGAAAGTTCAGGAGGTCCAGAATGTGACCCAGAGTGGCAGGGTGTATCAGCCAGCAGATCAAGTGAAGGACAAAGTCCCCATGACTGGGTCGGGTAGTACATCAGCACCGGAGGGGGTTGAGAAAGATGACCTAGTCATTTCCTAGTTAAAGAAGACTCCTACACAAGCCAGCCTGTGGCATTTGCTTCTGACTTCTAAGGAGCATATGGCTGCCTTAGTGAAGAAACTGTTAGAGATTGAAGTCTCCCCTATAGCTTCGCCAGAGGCTATGTGCTGTTTTTTGGATAAAGTCCATTCTGGGACTCCTGACATCATTTTTTCTGAGAAAGATCTGCTTGGTGAATGGAAGCCTCACAACAAGGCCCTTTACATCAGGGCCCATGTGATGGTGGATGATGGCTCAACTCTGAATATATATCCACTGAAGGTGCTGCCATGTTTGGGCTTGAATGAAGATTTTCTGAAAAAGTCCTCAATAGTAATCCGAGCATATGACGACTCCAAGAGAACAGTGATAGGGACTTTTGAAACTAAAGTAGAGGTTGGGCCAATCAAGTCAATGGTCGTTTTCACTGTGATAGATATCCCGATCACCTTCTCCTTACTGTTAGGAAGGCCATGCTTCCATCCTCTAGGCGGTGTCCTTTCCACCTTGCACCAGAAAATTAAGTTCTCGATAGATGGCGAGATTGTGACTATTCAGGCGGATGCCCAATCGGTGATTGCTGCTGTGAATGAAGGTGTTGTCCCTTTTGGCGGGTTCCAAGTTGCAGTGATCGGGGAAGAAGAAGCTACGATGCTCTCATGGTGATCTACGAAAATTATATGCCGGAATGGCCGTCCTGCTACTTATACCAACAGAACTTTGTCCCGGGCATGGTGTTGGAAATGCCCTAGTCCCGAGGCATTGGTCCTTGTGTTTGTACAATACATTTGTACATTAATGTAATCTTTATGTATTATACAATTTGTGTCAAGGAAATAAAGGCATTAATCTATTTATTATATGTCTTGTGCTATATTTTAAATAGAGTATCCAATGGACATATCCATATCCATGTTGTCAAGTGTGAGGCACTTGGCAGTAAGACCGTGGATAGGGAAAACGATATGGCCATAAAGTTATCCGTAGTCTGCTCCAATCATGGGAATGAATGGAACTAAAGACTATCATTAGCCTAGTTGTATGGCGGTGTCTTACCGGTCATAGAACATGGAATGTCAACCAGGTTAATGGGTACATGCAAAAAGGGCATGGTACTGGATTGATCCACTTAACGGGAATCTACATGGTATAGTATCACAGATGATTCTCGCGTAGTACTTGTATAAGTCCTTTGACCGGACCATATGATGGTGCTGCATATGAAGTGGCACACTTTGGTGTACGCCTAACGGGCCTGTAAAAGGGTGCCAAGTATGGGTACGTTCGGGTGTGTTAGTGAACATGGCAGTGCTATGGATATGCAGAAGGGAATGTCACTCAGTGATTCACTGAGACGATATCACTGGCCTCTTGAAGAATGTTACTGATAAGTGTGTGGCCGCACCCAAACAAGATTCGATCTTGTTTGTGAGCATCAGTTCATTCGGTATCAAGTAAAGGTCCAGACACAAAGAGGGTGATACCTCCATGCCTCTGTGTTGGACACCGATATCAGCGACATGGGATTTACAAGTTCAAACTACAGGGTTACGTTTTCAGTTTGACTACTGACTCCGTCTTAATTGGGGGCTGCAGTGGCTTGCTAGAGCCCGCCTGCAGTCTGTGGGCCTTGGCCCACTGCCAACATAAAGACGGGCCCATTGGATCGTACACATTGAACGTCTGGACTTTAACTAGTCGGATTAAGTGTGTACTTGGAGTATACACTTTTGAAGAGAGAGAGATATATTAATTATATCATATGAATCAATTGGATTGATCAAAGTTATATAATTAATATTTATTTTGGCCTTCTCATAATTAATTCAATGAATTAATTTATGGGATTATTTCCTAGGTGGAAATATTATTACATGTATATGTATGTCTAATTTAATCCATTGATTAAATTAATAGGTCAAATGAATTTTAATTTAAATGTATGTAATATATTATGGTATAATATATAAGCATACATGGTTTATTAAAGTTGCATTTGAAATTAATTCAATCAAAGGATGTTAAATTGGGCTTAACACTTAAAATGAATATTCCCACATGGATTGGAATTGTGTTGGCCGAAATTATGGTGGTGCAATTAGTAAGAATTGTGAGTCATGTTATGGACCAATTAAAGTGATGATGAATATGGTGAGTCATGTATGATCTTTTGGTAAGCAAAGTTGGACTTTGCTACTTAAGATATTTTGTTCATTCTTATGGTAAGAATGAAAAGAGAAAAATATCCCATGCATTCATCACTCTTGGCCGAATTATGGAGGGATTGAATGAGTCATATTTTTGACTTTAAATGGTAAAGTCTTTAATATGAAATGGTGATGGTGAAAGGTGATGGTGAGTCACCATGATAAGTCATTGGTATTGACTTATTTGAATGCAAAGTTGGACTTTCCTCTTTCAGGCATCATTACACTCATTCACTCCTTTATTCTTTTGGCCGTATATTATTTCTTTCAAGAAAGAGTTTGCCCATTTTTTGAACATTTTCATTCTTTTGGAAAGAATGAGTATTGCCCACTTGAAAAAGATGGTTTGATTTTTCTTTTGGAAAGAAAAATGGGACAGCCATTTTTCTTCTTGTAGGCAGTCCCTCTCTCCCTCTCTTCTAATCATCCGAGTCGCTAGCATGGGGTTTCGGTCCGAGAGCCGTTCGTGTACGCATCGATGGAGGAAATCTACACTTGATTTCTGCAGTCTGCATCCGTCTCTGAAAGAGACTTTGTGGTGAGTTTTTAAAACCCTCCTTTTATGCTTTAAGTTTTTGATTTCCACATCTTAAGCTCCTGGGCCGGATTCGAGGAAATCGACACGTATTTCCGCTTTTATCAGTCGGTTTCCCGTGATGAATCCCAACAGTGGTATCAGAGCGGGCTTTTGATCCATGGAAATCTTTAACTTGGCGGATCCCGTGTTTTAAAATTGGTGTTTTATGGATCGGGATTCTTTCGGTTTTGGGGTTTTATATTTTTCCCTATTTGTTTTTCCAAATTGAAATGGTATGCATATTAGGTTATATGTGTTTCAATTTGTTTATGTCTTTTTTTTATGCATGTTGAATTTAATTTTTACATCTTGGATTTAATTTTATGTCTCTTGGGCTTGTTGATTTAATTCTTGATGTATTTATTTTATTCTTATGCATGAGAAAAAAAAAAAATAGGGGCTTGGTGGGGGGCAGCAGCCTGCTGCTGGCCGCAGCAGCAGCTGCTGGCCGCAGGGGCTGCTGCCTCCCGCATGGTTGGCCGGGCCCGTTTTTGGATTTCGCGGGATTTTGGGCCGGGCCGGATTTAAAATTTTAAAAAATATGCGTGTTTAAATTTTGGTAATTTTTATGCGCGTGATGTTTTAAAATTTTTTAATTGTTTATGCGTGTTTAATTTTGGAAATTTTATGCGCATGCTTTATGAATGAAATTTATTTTTCGTTCATGCGATATTTATTTTGGCAATAAATACGGTTAATTGAAATTGGTTCGGGTTTTCTTGGCACGATTACCCGGACGGCTAATTTTGGAATTCATGGTTTCCCAATTGGATTGGGAGCAATTTTGCCTGGGTTGGAGGCCCAAAGCCCGCACGGGTTTAGAACCATGATCGGCCAAAATGTGGCGATTTCAAAATAATGGCTATGGACATATAGGAAATGGGATTAATTCATGCATTTAACATGTTTATAAATTGTATGTATTGGATAAGTGTATGTATGATTAAATGCATGAATGGATGTTTTGGGCCTTATTTATTTGGGTTGTAATATTCTTTTGGTAAATACGGCCTACGCGCCGTTTTCTTTTTATGTAATTTTATTATATTTGTTTATTATGAAATTATGTAAAGAAGAAGCCGATTGGATTAGCGTGCTAGAAGGGTGAGGATGCGACCCACCTGATGTCGTTCTAGTATAGGTTTACTAGAATTATATTAGGATGTAAATTTTGGCCCATAGCATTTCATTTTTATTTAATTATGCTTTATTTATTTACATGTGAGAATGTATGTACAAACCCTATTTCTCCCGCCTATGCATCTAAGCCGTTATTAATTGAATCTAATAACCAAAAGGTAATTACTAAGTCTCTTAAAAGTGCTTCCCTCATTCATAACCTACTCGAAGTGGGGATAGGCCAGCTGTAGACCAACCCTCGTTGGATGCACTGGAGTATCGTCATTTTGTATTGGGTTGGAGTATTGGTTACTCTAACACTTGGATGGAGGTTTTGATTTAGCGTGGGTAGTAGGATGTTCCTGGCCCTAAGCACAGATGGGTAAGTGCCAACAGACCCATCAAACCGAGAGTCCCTAGGTTGGGATTGGACGACGTTCCTACCTAAAAATTGGGGTATAGTTGTTCCAGGCCCTCGTCTGGCTATATCTTAATATAATATGGATCTCGGCCCATGAGCCCAACAACTCGAGTTAATTAATAACACGATTCATTATTAATGATAATATGGGAAGAACATGTTAAGTCCTTTATTAACACTCGTAATTTTTCTGTGTAGAAACCAATGGCTACGAATGATACTTTATCACTGCGATCTTTCTTGGAATGGGACAAGCTTTCTGGCCCTAACTTTTGGGACTGGTCTATGAACTTAAGGAAAGTTCTAAGACAAGAGTCTAAAGAGTATGTGCTCAAAAAGCCTGTACCGGCTGTGCCAACGGGAAGTAATCCACCGGCTGCCCAGCTGGAGGAATACTTGGCACATGTAAAAGATAACCGGGATGTGACATGCCTGATGTTGGCTAGTATGGTTCCTGAATTGCAAAAGCAGTTCCAGGATCATCAGGCCTTTGCTATAATGACAACTCTTAACGAGATGTTTTATGAGCAAGCTTATCAGGAAAGGTACCTGATCCACAAGGCATTCCGCTGCTGTAAGATGGGAGCCGGAACATCTGTGAGTGCACACGTGCTCAAGATGAAGGGCTATCTGGATAATTTAGCCCGTCTCGGAACTCCTATCTCACGGGGGCTGGCGGTTAGCACGATCCTGGCTTCTTTACCGGATTCTTATGATCAATTCATCCTAAACTTTTACAAGCAAGGGATGGACCGTACTGTTAGTGAGCTGCATTGGATGCTTGAGCTCGCTGAACTGTCGATCAAGAAGAATCCGCTGGTACTTGAGGTTAACAAGGGGAAACCTCCTCTTGCTAAAGGCAAGGCAAAGGCCAAGGCCAAGGCTAAGGAAGCCAAGGCTAAAAAGGCTAAAGCCCAGCCCAAGGCCCATTCCAAGGATGTCTGCTTCAGTTGCAAGCAGGCTGGACATTGGAAAAGATCGTGTCCCAAGCTTTTGGGAGAGAAAAGGAAGACGCAGGGCGTGTCTTCATCAGGTATATATGTCATAGACATTAACCTCTGTTTCAACATCTTATGTATTGGATACTAGATGTGGTTCTCACATTTGTTGTAATGTTCAGGGACTTAAGAACAGGAGATCACTGGGATCGGGACAAGTGGACTTGCGGGTCAGAAATGGAGCAAGGGTTGCTGCCATAGAGATCAGCAGGACCAGCTTATGATGCCTAGTAGATTAGTTTTGTTACTGAAACTATGTTATTTTGTACCTGTTTTGTACAGGAATATTATTTCTGTTTCAGTTTTGGATATTTCTGGATGTAAAGTTACTATTGGTAATAGTAAAAAGGTTTTATCTAGAAAAGAATTATTTTATGGAGTAGCTCTGTTAAATAATGTCTTTTATATCCTGGATCTAAATGAAACTAATCATGTCTATAATATACATGCTTAAAGGGTTAAGCCTAACGAACTTAATCCGGTTTACCTTTGGCACTGTCATATAAACAAGAAGCGCATAGCTAGGCTTCACATAGCTTGAATCCTAGGATCATTTGACATGGAGTCACTTGATATATGCGAGTCTTGTTGATAAGGTAAAATGACTAAAGAACCTTTTAGCAAGGAGGCTAAAAGGGTCGCTAGCTTATTGGACCTAATGCATTGAGACGTATATGGACCGACAAGCGTAGCAACCAGGGGTGAACATCTATACTTCGTATCCTTCACAGACGATTTCATCAGAAATGGCTATGCCTATGTAATGAAATCTAAGTCTGAGACCCTTGATAGGTTCAAGGGAGTAAGGAACGAAGTACAGAACTAACTAGGCAGAAATATCAAAGCCTTTCGGTTGGACCGAGGTGGTGAGCATATAAGCCTATAGTTTGGCTCATTTTGAGAGAGCATGGAACAGTTCCACAGCTCACTCCTCCAGGAACACCACAATGGAATGGGGTGTCCGAACGGAGGAATAGGACCCTGTTGGACATGGTCCCCTCAATCGATGAGTCATGCCTCTCTCCCAAATAAGTTTTTTTAATGGATACGCTCTTGAGACAATGGCTCTCAATTTCAATTATACTCCGACTAAGGCTTTGGAAAAGACCCCATTTGGAATATGGACGGGCAGGGTGCTTAATGTGTCTTTCTTACGGATTTGGGGTTGTTATGCACAAGTCAAGAAATTGACTGTGAGCAAAACTAGCACCCAAAACCGACTAATGCCTGTTTGTGAGCTACCCTAGGGAAAACCAAAGGGTATTACTTCTACGACCCCGCTGAGAACAAGGTGTTTATGGCTCGAAAGGGGGTCCTTCTTGAAAAGGGGTTTCTTTCCAAGAAAGACAGTGGGAGCGATACTGAACTCAGGGAAGTTCAAAGCTCAGAAACTCCTAAAAAGGATAACTCGGAGACCAGGGTGAAGCTTCCAAAAGGGGAAGCACCAGCCCAGGTCACACAAGGACATAAAAGGTCTGGTAGGGATCATCAGGAACATGAGAAACATCGGTTTTTGTTTCTAATGATTACGCTCCTTTTGTCTTGGACGAAGAGGAGCTCAAAACCTACTAGTAGGCTATAGCTAGCCCACTGTCTGCCATGGTGGTGGATTTGCAATCTATGTACGATAATCAGGTTTGGAACCTGGTTGCTTCACCTCCCGGTGCTAAGGTAATAGGTTGCAAGTGGTGCTATAAGCTATAGGCCGACAATAAGGGTGTGCATAAGAGGTTTAGTGGGAGCATAGTAACTTTCCTGGTATTGTATATGGATGGCATCCTTCTGATTGGAAGCGACATACCAACACTACAAGGGAATTGTAATAGTTGTGTAAGTGCTTCGCAATGAAGGACTTAGGCGAATCTGAGATGATCCTAGGGATCAGGATCTACAGGGTTAGATCCAATCGGCTTCTGGGCCTAAGTCAGGCCAAGTACATAGACATAGTTCTGAAAAGATTCAGCATGGACCAGGCTAAGAAAGGTTTCTTGCCAATGGGTCATGAACTGAAACTTAGCAAGAAGTACTGTCCTAAAACAAGGCAGGATAGGGAGAACATGAATTGGTTCTATATGCTTCGGCTATAGGATCAATCATGTACTCCTTGCTATGTACAAGACCTGATGTCGGCTTTGCACTAAGTATGATGAGCCGGATCCTGAATGGATCACAGGTAGGCTGTCAAAGCAATCCTGAAGTACCTTAACCAGACTAAGGATAGCTTCTTAGTGCATGAAAGTTAGGAAGAGCAGTCAGTTACTAGGTACACTGATGCAAGCTTCCAGACTGACCAGGATGAATGTAAGTCGCAGTATAGGTATGTGTTCATGCTAAATGGTGGTGCTATTGTTGGAAAGGCTCTAAGTAATAGACCATCGCGGTTTCTATCACAGGAACTGAGTACATTGCAACGTGTGAAGCAGCTAGGGAAGCTGTGTGGATAAAGAAGTTTATCACGGAACTGGGGATAGTATCTACTATCCGGGAACCAGTTGATATCTTCTGTGACAAAGCGGGGCTGTTGCACAAGCTCTGTGCCTTGGTCACACATATACACGAAGCACGAACTCAGGGAGTTTCACCTATTGCGAGAAATCGCTGAGGGGGTGACATCTCATTACAAAGAGTGGACACCAAAGACAATGTCGCAAATCTTTTGACCAACATGCTTGGCTATGCCTATGCACGAAGGTTATACTAGATCTATAGGGAGTAGACCCATGCCTAGTAGGTACTAGTGCAAGTGGGAGATTGTTGGAAATGCCCTAGTCCCGAGGCATTGGTCCTTGTGTTTGTACAATACATTTGTACATTAATGTAATCTTTATGTATTATACAATTTGTGTCAAGGAAATAAAGGCATTAATCTATTTATTATATGTCTTGTGCTATATTTTAAATAGAGTATCCAATGGACATATCCATATCCATGTTGTCAAGTGTGAGGCACTTGGCAGTAAGACCGTGGATAGGGAAAACGATATGGCCATAAAGTTATCCGTAGTCTGCTCCAATCATGGGAATGAATGGAACTAAAGACTATCATTAGCCTAGTTGTATGGCGGTGTCTTACCGGTCATAGAACATGGAATGTCAACCAGGTTAATGGGTACATGCAAAAAGGGCATGGTACTGGATTGATCCACTTAACGGGGAATCTACATGGTATAGTATCACAGATGATTCTCGCGTAGTACTTGTATAAGTCCTTTGACCGGACCATATGATGGTGCTGCATGTGAAGTGGCACACTTTGGTGTACGCCTAACGGGCCTGTAAAAGGGTGCCAAGTATGGGTACGTTCGGGTGTGTTAGTGAACATGGCAGTGCTATGGATATGCAGAAGGGAATGTCACTCAGTGATTCACTGAGACGATATCACTGGCCTCTTGAAGAATGTTACTGATAAGTGTGCGGCCGCACCCAAACAAGATTCGATCTTGTTTGTGAGCATCAGTTCATTCGGTATCAAGTAAAGGTCCAGACACAAAGAGGGTGATACCTCCATGCCTCTGTGTTGGACACCGATATCAGCGACATGGGATTTACAAGTTCAAACTACAGGGTTACGTTTTCAGTTTGACTGCTTACTCCGTCTTAATTGGGGGCTGCAGTGGCTTGCTAGAGCCCGCCTGCAGTCTGTGGGCCTTGGCCCACTGCCAACATAAAGACGGGCCCATTGGATCGTACACATTGAACGTCTGGACTTTAACTAGTCGGATTAAGTATGTACTTGGAGTATACACTTTTGAAGAGAGAGAGATATATTAATTATATCATATGAATCAATTGGATTGATCAAAGTTATATAATTAATATTTATTTTGGCCTTCTCATAATTAATTCAATGAATTAATTTATGGGATTATTTCCTAGGTGGAAATATTATTACATGTATATGTATGTCTAATTTAATCCATTGATTAAATTAATAGGTCAAATGAATTTTAATTTAAATGTATGTAATATATTATGGTATAATATATAAGCATACATGGTTTATTAAAGTTGCATTTGAAATTAATTCAATCAAAGGATGTTAAATTGGGCTTAACACTTAAAATGAATATTCCCACATGGATTGGAATTGTGTTGGCCGAAATTATGGTGGTGCAATTAGTAAGAATTGTGAGTCATTTTATGGACCAATTAAAGTGATGATGAATATGGTGAGTCATGTATGATCTTTTGGTAAGCAAAGTTGGACTTTGCTACTTAAGATATTTTGTTCATTCTTATGGTAAGAATGAAAAGAGAAAAATATCCCATGCATTCATCACTCTTGGCCGAATTATGGAGGGATTGAATGAGTCATATTTTTGACTTTAAATGGTAAAGTCTTTAATATGAAATGGTGATGGTGAAAGGTGATGGTGAGTCACCATGATAAGTCATTGGTATTGACTTATTTGAATGCAAAGTTGGACTTTGCTCTTTCATGCATCATTACACTCATTCACTCCTTTATTCTTTTGGCCGTATATTATTTCTTTCAAGAAAGAGTTTGCCCACTTTTTGAACATTTTCATTCTTTTGGAAAGAATGAGTATTGCCCACTTGAAAAAGATGGTTTGATTTTTCTTTTGGAAAGAAAAATGGGACAGCCATTTTTCTTCTTGTAGGCAGCCCCTCTCTCCCTCGCTTCTAATCATCCGAGTCGCTAGCACGGGTTTCGGTCCGAGAGCCGTTCGTGTACGCATCGGTGGAGGAAATCTACACTTGATTTCTGCAGTCTGCATCCGTCTCTGAAAGAGACTTTGTGGTTGTTGGAGATTGTGCCCTAAGGCCAATATTGGATTATGTAATTTGACTTCTAAGATTAATCTAGTGTAGATTAATATTATCATTTATGTTTGTATGTTAGCATTTATGATAAGTATCCATGAATAAATCGTGTTATTCTAAATATCCCTAGTCGATTGTTATTATGGGAATAATAACAAACTAAGACTAGTGTGAGTGATAATGGATATTCATAAGATGAATATAGTGTATACAGATACAGATTATACTCACGGGTAATATGTTAGAGAACATGTTACTGGAGACCCACTATAAGATCAAGTTCATGGTCACGTGTCACAACTGATCTTGATTATAGTAGTGTCATCAGCTGATTCCTTTGACCTGAGGTCACCATGGATTCCGGGATGAATTCATGTTGTGCTTTGACGCAGTCAAACGCTGCTTGTAACAGAGTAGTTATAAAGGCTGTGGTTGGGTACAATATGACTCATGCTTAGGGATGTGAGTGACAGATATGGGATTTTGTCCCTCTCTAACAAGAGAGCGATATCACTGGGCCCCTCGATAAGTAAGACTGTTAAATGCATGGCCGTGCTCAAATAATTGATAAGAGTATCAATTGATTTGTCTGAACAGTTTACTTTGAGATCGAGAAAGCATATGATTAATTATGTAAGATTGACAAGTGTACCATGTCTTATAATTAATCTTGATATCAAAGAGACAAAAGGGAATATGACATTCTATAAATAGGTATTGGATCATTCCAATCATATTAATTGGGTAGTCGTAATGGCTTGCTAGAGTCCGCTTGTGACCTATAAGGACATTATGGTAATTTCCTTATTGCCAATTAGTATGATCCTATGGGGTCACACACAAGAGCAAAATGAAGTTCATCTTAACGGGTATAAATTATTATGAGATAATAATTTATGAATGAGGAAGAGAATAAATATATATATAGTGATATATATTTATGCATGTGTATATAAATATTAATGTGATTAGTGTTGCATAAAGTATGCTACATGTTATAATTAAATTATATAGAGATATAATTAATTATAACATTATATATACATATGTGTATTATGGAAAATTGATTTGATGTTAATTGAGAATTAACATTAAATTGTGGGGGTTAATTTATAATTATAACTAATAGGTGTATTAGGTTATAATTATAATTAACTATTTTAGGGTTTTATTTAAGGAAATAAAAACTAACCTAAAAACCTAATTTTTCAACATATCACAACAAGGATTTTCGGCAGCCACAACAAGGAATAGTGGCAGCCGAAATTCTCAAAAAACCCCAAGGAAAATATGATTTTTCGCTTTCTCAGTCTCGTCCGAAGAATTGTTCTTCAATCCCGGCGCTAGCACGCGGTGAATGAATTGCTCCGTGTGGATCAACCGTAGAGGGAAGCTATCTTGGTTCCTTTGATTCAATCTTCAAAGAATTAAGGTAATTCTTCAACCCTCCTTCCGATTCAATGCAAAGTACATGGGTCCTTGGTGGGGATTAATCTTTTATTTCCGCTGCGCATTTTGTTTTGTGCGATTAATCACCAACAGTGGTATCAGAGCCACTTGTATTTTGATTGAATTGGATTTATGATTTTGATAGGATCAAAATTGTTGTTAGGAGTTTGTATGTTTTATTTAGGGTTCTATGTTATTGTGAATAACAAAATAAAATTTGATTTTGTTGATTAATCATTGTGAATGATTTTATTTTAATGATTTGGAATGTTTAAGGGGTTGGTGTCATGAATTTGATTCATGGGTTTTTAATTGAAATTGTTTCAATTAATAAATAAATAAATAAAAAAAAAAAAATTTTTTTTTTCTTTTCTGGGCATGACGCCCAGAAACAGCTTTGAAATTGCAATTGCAATTGGTGTTGCAATTGCAACACCAATCGCAATTGCAACTCTCATTATTAAAAAAAAAAAATAAATAAAAAAAAAAATATGTTTTTTTTTTCTTTTCTGGGCATGACGCCCAGAAATTCTTCTCATGCTGCGTAAGCAGCATGCTGCTCATGCAGCATGGGCTGCGCAGCCCATCGGGCTGCGCGCAGTATTGGATACTGCAGTGCGCGGCCCGACGAGCATACTGTCCGACAGTTTTACCCCTTTTTCGTTTTAAGTGTGGAAAATTGTTTCTGCATATTTACGAATTTTCCATATTAATTAATTCTAAATACAATGTGATTGTATTTTACAACTTTGAACCCTAAATATTTTAGATACAAAATTATTGTTGATAATTTTATGCATGGTGTTATGGTATGGTTTTGGACCCCGTGGATGCTTTATTTTATTTATTATGGTTTTATATAAATACGACCTGCGAGTCGTTTGTATTTATGTAAATTTTAATTTTAATTTTACTAGATAAATTGTATAGGATGCAATTTATGATATGTAAAATTTATTTTACTAGAAAAAATTGTATAGGTTGCAATTTTTTGTAAAATATAAATCCATGAGATGGTGCTTAGAAGCAAAGACGTGGAGGCGGATCCAAGAGGCGGTGCAATGACCATGTGATGGATGCTACCACCTAGGATATGACCTTGTTGATTTTCATATTGGCCTATGAAAATCAATGTAGATTTAAACCATACCATAACACGGTTCGAGTCATATGCATGTTTTATTTTATTTAGATGCCATGTGATGCCATGCTAGATATTCTATATGCATGCTAGACAATTGTATGCCATAAGATGCCATGCTAATTAATATTAACAAAAATATGATTAATATTAATGCCATGAAATTGTATATGATACAATTAACTCACAGGATTTAATAAACCCTAAATAAACTTATGAAGTTTATATTTGCCACCAATTACGTATAACACTAGTCAAGTACTATGTTCGCATCATGGTAGCCACGCCAAAGCGGGTACGCATGTTGTGACCTTAGCGAAGCGATAATATGAGAAATGGTGATTCTCACTGTGTTGTAATTGGTTTAACAAAGGGATTAATCAAAACGGTGTTTGAGCCCGAGGCAAAGATGAGATGAGTAACATACAATTAAATATCATATATGATATCATGCATCTCATAAATTAGAAGAGTTGCATAATGATGCAATTGGCAAAGAAGTGCACATCCAAAATATGTTTAAATGGTTTAAAGCATGATTTTGAGTCTTTGCCTACCGAAATTATATTTAATCATAGGGACATGCCAAAGCAGTGCTATGGTTAAGTATGGATTTTGGATCTTCACCCACTTAAATATTTTAAAGGGTTTTATAATTTAAGTGGGAGCATTTAAATAAAAATCTTTACACGCTTTATTATAGTTATGATTGCTATTACCATGATCTCGATTGTTATTGAACTTTGAGAATTGTTCTCAAATCAAAAGGAATCATATGTTCTCAATAATCCTTTTGCCCAATGAACCACTAGCAATTGTAACATGAGTATAAAAGATGCTTACTTGAAGCATCGAAGGGACTCTGTTTAAAATTTATTATCTTACACTTGCCACCAATTCTTCCGCACGTGGAAGTTTTACTTGAGGTATATGATACATCGCAAATGGAAATGTTCCATCAGTTAGTGAGCAAGAAAAGATAAGTGTTTGAGGCAACAATTTCTCATTGGCATCCAAAAGGCATTAAGATGTGATCTTGAATTCATTATTTGATAGTCATTGGTGATGAACTATCATTTGAATGACATAGAGAAAATTGTGAATTAGTTGCATAAGATGCAGAAGAATGTTAAGTTATCCATAAAGGATAAGCCCGCCTCGAATTGTGTGCTTATGGTTCAAAAGGAAAAGGATAATAGTAGGGTCGAAAAGTATAAATACCGAAAGGGTTTCGGTGAAAGTATTTTAAAGGCCAAAGCTGTTGGCATAGAGAGATCTCCAAAAGAAGGATGTTGCCATTTTTAGATTGAATCGTTCATTAGAATGGAAATAGCAAACTTTGTTTGGAGATCTATGAGAAGATGAAAGGCAGTAAGACTGCTACCTTAAGTATTTATTAACTATTCTACTTTTGTTTCTATATCAAAGGTATTAGATACCAGTTGTGGATCTCATATTAGTAGAATATGATGAATCGCAACTTGAATAGAAACCTTATGAAGGTGAAAGGTAGAATGCGAATAGACAAGAGAAGCAAAGGTTGCTACTCGAAGGTTCTGAACTTTTACATGAAAGTTGTGAACTTCAAGTTAAAAGTTACGAACCTCTTTTCATAAAAGTTATGAACTTTTATATGAAAGTTATGAACTTTGGTTAAAGGTTATGAACTTTTACATGTGAGTTACGAACTCTTGTTGTCTATTGAGCTTGTTGGCTTGAGTAAACAAATGTTGTTTATTTTATAATTGTGAATTATAAACTTTATAAAGACATGATTATGAAATATAGATTTACATAATTGTCTTTATATGTGGAGCCCATCTGTAACATAAATACTGTAAGGATCGAATCAAATAGTTTGATCCAACCCATTTTGGCAGTGTCGTCTTGGAGACATAAGCAAAGTTGCATTTCGAAACTCCATGAGAATGGACCTTTGGATTCATGAGATTATGAATCATCTTGAATCATGCGAATGTTGTTTATTGTAAAAGATGACAAAAGGTTTTCTTTGCTAAAAGTAGTCAAAGAACAATCGATTTATTAAGCATTATACATGTGGATATATATGAATTATAAATCAACTGCTAAAGGAGGTTCTAATACTTCATTACTTTCATGGAACTTTTCACTAGATAAGAGTATCTAATGAAACACGAGTTTGGAACTTTTGAAATGTTCAAAAGCTTGTAAAATGAAGTATGAAGTATCTTGACAAGATAGTAAAGTCACTTAGATATGATCCAAGTGCTGAACATTTGAGTCAAGATTTTGACAATCATCTTAGGGGTTGTGGGACTGTCTCACAATTGACTCCTCCAAGTACGCCACAAAGTATGTTGTGTCGAAAAGGGAGTAGTCGAACTCTATACAGATATAGTTCAATCTATGATGAAGTCAAGTTGATCATCGTTTTCTCGAAAATATGCCATTAAAGCAGCTGTGTATATTGTTCCGTCTAAAATAATTCATGAATCAACATATGAGATATGTTTGGGTAAGAGACCCAAGTTGTTTCATTGAATAAGTTTAGCGCTGTAAAGCTTATTTCGAATAAGTTGGCACCTAAATTTAAATGTCGTATTGTGGATTACTCAAAAGGAAAGTAGGAGTTGTTACTCCTGTGTTTCTTTGGGATACAAAGTAGTTGTAGCTAGAAATGGTTTCCCCTTGAAGAGGGAGTTAATTTCTAGAAGAGTTAGTGGAAGTAAAGTACACCTACAAAACTCGTAATTCACAAAGTGACATTAACGTTGAAGAGGAACATGGAAATGGTTTCATGATCATAGTTGAAATTACACAAGTCCAATGAAAGTCTAGTAGAATACGACATGAATAGGAGAGATATGGATTTCTCAAAATCATGATGTAGTTTTACTAGATTGGAATAAGTCTTCTTTTATGAAGAAGCAATGTTAGATTTTGAATCTAATAAGTGACTTGATGCTACAAAGGTTGAAGATAAGTCCATGTCTGACAATCAAAGTATAGACTTTGATAAATCTTTTAGAAGATGTATATGCAATGGTTGCAAATGAGTTTTCAAATTGAAAACCGACATGGATGGTGATCTTCAAACTTATAAAGCACGACTAGTGACAAAAGGGGTTATAAACAAATTCATAGTAGTGACTATGAGGATACGAACAAATTCATAGTAGGACTATGATGAAATCCTCCTTCATCATTAATCATGATCAAGTCATATTGAGTTCTTGTTGCCATATCCGCATAATATGATTATAAAATATGGCAAATGGATATCAAAATCTGTTTTCTACGTGAAAACATGATTGAGGATGTGTACGTGACACAACCCAAAGTTTTGAGCATTCAAAGAATTTAAGTAGCGTATGCAAGTTTCAAAGATTCTTATAAGAATCAAAACATGCATCAAATAGTTGGAGTCATAGTTTTGATAAAGAAATCAAATGGTTTGATTTTATCAAAAGGATGATGAATCTTGTGTTTCAAAAGGATCAGTGGGAGCATATCGGTATTCCTAATGCTATATGTGGATGACATATTGCTTGTTTGAAATAACATTCTTACCTTGCAAGAAGTAAAATCTTGGCTAAGAAAGTAATTTCGGTTAATGTTATAAGCATGACTGCCTGTGTTCTTGAAATTGGAATCTATAGAGATAGATCTAAAAGAATGTTTTGGCTTAAGTCAAAGCATTGAAAGCGTTCAATGTAAAAAGACTTAATAGAAGCTTGCTTATGTTAACTGCACATATACAACTGATTGCAATTAGTTGCAATATATCAGTCGAGATCTAGTATTCTCTTAAAAAGAGATGTTATGATTTTGAAAGGTTCAAAATAAAACAATATAGCTAAATATCTATAATAGTAGTCAAAGTATATTGTTACATATGATGTAAAAGAAATTTTGGATGAAGAAGTTCATCAAAATTTTTGTGTTTTGTTTTAAGCATTGCTTATCCTGTGAGACTATTGTAGGGACAATAGTTCAATGCGTAAGAACCTTGTATGACACAAGCATATACTTAGGCGTTTTTCACTAACTTAGAGAGGCTGTCTCTAAAGAGAGAGTGAATATGTGTAAAGTAGCAACGGAAGCGAAAATTAATAATTCATTGACAAAGACTCCTGCACGAGTGAATACATGAAAGTCATGTAGGTCAATGGGTATAAGATACATGTATGATTGGCCATAGTGCAAGTGGGAGATTGTTGGAGATTGTGCCCTAACGCCAATATTGGATTATGTAATTTGACTTCTAAGATTAATCTAGTGTAGATTAATATTATCATTTATGTTTGTATGTTAGCATTTATGATAAGTATCCATGAATAAATCGTGTTATTCTAAATATCCCTAGTCGATTGTTATTATGGGAATAATAACAAACTAAGACTAGTGTGAGTGATAATGGATATTCATAAGATGAATATAGTGTATACAGATACAGATTATACTCACGGGTAATATGTTAGAGAACATGTTACTGGAGACCCACTATAAGATCAAGTTCATGGTCACGTGTCACAACTGATCTTGATTATAGTAGTGTCATCAGCTGATTCCTTTGACCTGAGGTCACCATGGATTCCGGGATGAATTCATGTTGTGCTTTGACGCAGTCAAACGCTGCTTGTAACAGAGTAGTTATAAAGGCTGTGGTTGGGTACAATATGACTCATGCTTAGGGATGTGAGTGACAGATATGGGATTTTGTCCCTCTCTAACAAGAGAGCGATATCACTGGGCCCCTCGATAAGTAAGACTGTTAAATGCATGGCCGTGCTCAAATAATTGATAAGAGTATCAATTGATTTGTCTGAACAGTTTACTTTGAGATCGAGAAAGCATATGATTAATTATGTAAGATTGACAAGTGTACCATGTCTTATAATTAATCTTGATATCAAAGAGACAAAAGGGAATATGACATTCTATAAATAGGTATTGGATCATTCCAATCATATTAATTGGGTAGTCGTAATGGCTTGCTAGAGTCCGCTTGTGACCTATAAGGACATTATGGTAATTTCCTTATTGCCAATTAGTATGATCCTATGGGGTCACACACAAGAGCAAAATGAAGTTCATCTTAACGGGTATAAATTATTATGAGATAATAATTTATGAATGAGGAAGAGAATAAATATATATATAGTGATATATATTTATGCATGTGTATATAAATATTAATGTGATTAGTGTTGCATAAAGTATGCTACATGTTATAATTAAATTATATAGAGATATAATTAATTATAACATTATATATACATATGTGTATTATGGAAAATTGATTTGATGTTAATTGAGAATTAACATTAAATTGTGGGGGTTAATTTATAATTATAACTAATAGGTGTATTAGGTTATAATTATAATTAACTATTTTAGGGTTTTATTTAAGGAAATAAAAACTAACCTAAAAACCTAATTTTTCAACATATCACAACAAGGATTTTCGGCAGCCACAACAAGGAATAGTGGCAGCCGAAATTCTCAAAAAACCCCAAGGAAAATATGATTTTTCGCTTTCTCAGTCTCGTCCGAAGAATTGTTCTTCAATCCCGGCGCTAGCACGCGGTGAATGAATTGCTCCGTGTGGATCAACCATAGAGGGAAGCTATCTTGGTTCCTTTGATTCAATCTTCAAAGAATTAAGGTAATTCTTTAACCCTCCTTCCGATTCAATGCAAAGTACATGGGTCCTTGGTGGGGATTAATCTTTTATTTCCGCTGCGCATTTTGTTTTGTGCGATTAATCACCAACAGTGGTGAGTTTTTGAAACCCTCCTTTTATGCTTTAAGTTTTTGATTTCCACATCTTAAGCTCCTGGGCCGGATTCGAGGAAATCGACGCGTATTTCCGCTTTTATCAGTCGGTTTCCCGTGATGAATCCCAACACATGGGACTTGGAATCAACTTGCAAGAAGTACTTGAATTCAATATTGATTCAGGGAAACCAAAGCAGTTTGGGTTGGGGAATACAGAGGAAACGTCTGATCAGAAAAACCCAAGAAGGGGCAAGAATGGCAAGGTTATGATGAAACCATTCCTGAAAGTGGGAGAAGGCCTATACAAGGGCCAGGCTGAACCAGTAAAGGTTGGAAATGTTGAATACCCTGGCTTTGAAATTTTTACTGATGCTGTTGACTTCAAGAAAAGCCAGGAGGAATAACCCCAGTGGTGGCAGAAAAGGTAGCTGCTGAATCTGATGTTCTGCAATGTGAGTCACCTGAAATGATGGCAAAAGCAGTAGAGGCGCCCGAGGAAAAATATGACAAGAAAGCCTGTAATGAAGCTGCAGAAGTAATTTCAAGTACATTGACTGCTGCCTTAAGCAAGGCATTCGGGAAATCCAAGGAAGGGTTTGTTGAGGAGCTGATGGCCAAGGTGAACCTGGACTCTGTGGTTGCCGAAATAGCCAAGATCATGGAAAATGCTAAGGCACATGTGGCTGAAAAAGAAGCTGAAGCAACTATAGTCCCGGATAATGCTCTGAAGATAGAGGTGGACGCTGAAGAAGTACATGACCCTCTTCCTGTGGAGGATGAAAATGATCTTGTTGTATTTGTTTCTTCCATTTTCAATATGAATGATGTACTTTATGACAAGTTTAATGCAATGAAATCTCAGTTTTCTTACTTGTGTGATGTTTATCTTGATAATTCTGTGCATGCATTTGAATCACCATCAAGCATATTTAGCATACACGACACTACATTGCATGAAATCAACATAAGTACATATGAAAACCCCAAAATGGTATTCATTTCACATGAGCTAAAACCCGAAGAAGAGAGAGAACTAATAAAAATATTACAAAAACATGTTAAAGCTTTCGCTTGGTCATATGAAGACATGCCAGGTGTAGACACAGAGATAGTGGTGCATAAGATCCCAATGGACCCCAAGTTTAGGCCGGTAAAGCAGAAGCTGAGAAGACTGACACCAGAATGGGCTACACTGGTAAAAGAGGAAGTGGCTAAGCAGATAGATGCCAAGTTTCATGAAGTGGTAGAATACACAGAATGGCTAGCTAATATTGTTCCAGTGCCCAAGAAGGATGGAAGGGTCAGAGTATCATTGACTACCGGGATTTAAATAAGGCATGCCCAAAGGACAACTTCCCACTGCCTCATATTGATGTCCTGGTTGATAGTGCAACAAAAGCAGCAATGTATTCCTTCATCGATGGCTTTTCGGGGTACAACCAGATCCTGATGGATGTGATCGATAAGGTGAAGACATCATTCATCACAGAGTGGGATACCTTCTGCTATAGAGTAATGCCCTTCAAGTTAAAGAATGTTGGGGCCACTTATCAAAGGGCTATCACAACTCTGTTACATCATATGATCCATAAAGAAGTCGAAGTGTATGTTGATGATATGCTTGTCAAATCAACAACACGGGAGGAACATCCTTTTATCCTGGATAGATTTCTTACACGCATTGGAGAATACAACTTACGGCTTAAACCCAAGAAGTGTGTATTCGAAGTCACATCAGGGAAGCTGTTGGGCCATGTGGTCAGCTAGAGGGGAATAGAAATTGAACCAGATAAAATCAAAGCCATATGTGATATGCTAGTTCCAAAAACAGAAAAGGAAGTCCGATCATTTATGGGTTCCTTACAATATGTTAGTCGTTTCATAGCACGGCTGACTTCCACCTGTGAGCCAATCTTTAAGTTGTTAAAGAAAGATCAACCGGTTGTGTGGGACGACAGATGTTAGTTAGCATTCAAGATAATCAAAGCTTATCTGGTAAATCCACCAGTCCTGAGCCCACCAATTCCAGGGAAGCCTCTGATTTTGTACTTGGTCGTTGAAGATTCCTCTATAGGGGCAATGTTAGCACATGAAAAAGATGACAGAAAAGAGTATCCCATTTACTACCTCAGCAAGAAGCTGCTGGAGTATGAAACTAAATACACACTGGTGGAGAAGACGTGTGTGGCGATGATCTGGCTGACCAAGAAGCTGTGCCACTACTTCTAGTCATACAAAATACAAGCCTTCGCCAAAGTGGATCCAATGAAGTATCTTTATGAAGCACCAGTATTGGTGGGAAAGTTGTCTAGGTGGCTGTTACTCCTATCCGAGTTTGACATCGAGTACATCACTAAGAAAACCATCAAAGGGCGAGCCATGGTAGAATTTCTAGCAAATCAACCTCTGGAATTAGATTACATGGAAAATTTGGAGTTCCCAGATAAACAGTTAGCTATGGTTGAAGTAAAAAGATGGGTTATGTGCTTTGATAGTGGAGTAAACAGAAAGGGTGCTGGAATCGAGGTGCTTATAGCAACGCCGGATGGTGAGATCATTCCCTTATCAAAGAGGTTGAATTTTTCTATAACCAATAACAGGGCAGAATATGAAGCATGCCTGTTTAGGATGGAAGCTCTTTTGGCACTAGGGGTAAATGATGTCTTAATTGTCAGAGATCCACTTTTGGTGATCAGGCAATCTCATGGTGAATGGGAGCTGAAAGAAGAAGCCTTACGGCCTTACTTGGAGCTGCTACAGTTCAGAAGAGAATTATTCGGCCATTGTGAATTCAGACATGTCCCTAGGGATGAAAACAAAATGGCTGATGCACTAGCGACTCTATCCTCCTATATGGGAGAATCTAGAAGAAACTCAGGTCCAGCCACTAGTTATAGCAACTTCCAGACATCCTTGCTTCGAAGTGCACGAAGTAATGGAGTTGATGGCTAAAGAAAAGCCACGGTTCTTCGATATCTACCAGTATGAAAAGGAAGGAAAATACCTAGAGGGAACTAGTGTTGCTGATAAGGTGTCATTAAGAAAGCTAGCCAGTCAATTCAGAATATTTGAAGATAAGCTATACAAGAGAACGGCAAATGGTGTTCTTCTGAGGTGTCTAACAGAGCAGGAAGCAGAAGAAGTGATGTAACAGGTGCATGCAGGATCTTATGGGCCACACATGAATGGTCTAGCTATGGCCAGGAAGATAATAAGGCAAGGGTACTTCTGGATGACAATGCAAGTAGATTGTGTAAGAAAAGTGAAGAGATGTCACAAGTGTCATCTTCCACCACTTGAACTACAGAATTTGGCATCTCCTTGGCCGTTTTCAGCATGGGGGATAGATATGATTGGTGAAATTCATCCAGCTGCATCTAATGGGCATAGATTTATAGGTGGCAGTTGATTACTTTTCCAAATGGGTAGAAGCAGAATCCTTTACTAATGTAACAGCCAAACAAATGGTCAAGTTCATCCAGAAGAATATTTTTACTCGATATGGAATTCCCCATCACATAGTGACTGACAACGGGGTGCAGTTTCAAGGGGCAACAGCTGAGCTACTCGCGAACATGGCATTGAGCATCATAAGTCTTCTCTATACAGACCCCAAGCTAACGGTGCAGTAGAAGCAGCTAATAAGGTGATAAAGAAGATCTTATCAAAAATGGTAACCACCGACAGAGATTGGGCTGATAAGCTACCATATGCTCTTTGGGGTTATAGAACCAGTGTCCGAACACCAATAGGAGAAACTCCTTATACCTTAGTCTACGGTATGGAAGCAGTGTTGCCAATAGAAATAGAGCTCAAATTGCTCAGAGTTGCCCTAGAAGCTCAGTTATTAGAGACTGAATGGGTTCAAGCTAGATACGAACAATTAGCAGCACTAGATGAAAA
This sequence comes from Euphorbia tirucalli, assembly GCA_039660915.1. Taxonomy (NCBI): domain Eukaryota; kingdom Viridiplantae; phylum Streptophyta; class Magnoliopsida; order Malpighiales; family Euphorbiaceae; genus Euphorbia; species Euphorbia tirucalli. Next base: position 48,381,266 of record CM077637.1, on the reverse strand, counting down.
GCGGCTGAAAGCACTGGATCATTTACAGATGTACCAGCACAGAATAGCTAGGGCTTATAATCGAAATGTGAAATACTCTAAGCGATAGTTAAAAGCAGGGGACTTAGTTCTGAAACAGTTAAGGCCCTCAAATGTCGATGTTAGGGGCAAATTCAGACCCAATTGGGAAGGGCCCTATGTGGTGATGAAGGTACTATCAAAAGGTGGTGTAAGCATCATGGACATGGATGGAAATGAGTTCACGAACCCTGTCAACCAAGACTTGTTGAAGCTTTATCATGTATAAAAAAAAGTCTGCTGGGTTGAAAACTCAAAAAAGCGACCTAGGAAAAAATTAAGACACGAGAGAAAATGATCAGTCAGAAAATCCAAAAGGGACGATTGATGATGGATTCTGGCTCTGTGTGGAATGTATACCATCTGGGAATTAATCTTTTCAAATGTACTCATTTTGGTTTCATCAATAAAGTGAAATGTTTATTAAGTATATTTGCAATGGTTATGACGAAATGCATAAACAAAGTTATCATGTTTAAACATCTACTTAAAGAAAGCACTTTGCATTTAACTGGTAGAACATATCATGTTATTCAACAATGGAAATGCACTAAATACATCTAATATGAAATCTTTTATCGTCCTCCAAATCCAAGTCAGCTTTCCGAAGAGCGACAGTGATTGTCCAAGAACTTGCTTTTTCAATCGGTCCTTATTAAAAAAAAAGAGAGAGAGAAAGAAGAAGCTCGCTGGGGTGAAAACCGAAAAGGCACCCCAGGCAAAAATTAAAACAGCTCGCTGGGGTAAAAGCCAAAAAGGCACCACAGGCAAAAATTAGATCAGCTCACTGGATTGAAAACCCGCATTGGGCAACCTAGGAAAAATTTAGAGCACTTCCAAATTCACCAATTACAGGGGTGAGAAGCCAAGTCTTCCAATCATCTCTCCAACAGGATTCTCTACATCACTCCTCAGCGAAACATTTACAAAGGACACTATGATTCTTTTCCCCAGCACCGTCACACATTCCTAGCAATTATCTCATTTCCCTAGCAGTCATCACATATATCTTCGACAAGGGGAAGCCTTATGCAAAGAGCACCTTCCACCAGCCAGGGGCAAAGCATGCCTTCCCCAGCAGAAAGAAGGGATATCAATCTTGCACAAACAATGAGAAATGCATCAATTAATCTCCATGTGCATATATATCATTATACATGCATACATAGCATACACAAATCATTCATCCCCAGCTAGTCTTCATTCTTGATCGAAGGGGCAAAAATTTTTGTTTAAAATCTCTTGATCAAGGAATGAAGACTTGCCATTTCAAATGCAGGAACTCATCATCCTCAACTTCACATCTTCAGCAGATCCACCTCGGGTAATGTAAACCCCGTATCGGTCCAGATCGGCTTCATTCCATATCTCCAGTAGATCCCCCTCGGGTAATATAGACTCTGCATTGGCCTAGATCGGCTCCATTTTCAAGTCCCCAGCAGATCCACCTCAGGCAATATAAACCCAGTATCGGCCAAGATCGGCTCCATCTTCACATCTTCAGTAGATCCGCCTCGGGTAATGTAGACCCGGTATCGGCCCAGATCGGCTTCATTAAGTTCTCCAGCAGATTTGCCTCGGGTAATGTAAACCCGGTATCGATCCAGATCGGCTCCATCTTCACATCTTCAGCAGATCTGCCTTGAGTAATATAAACCCAGTATCAGCCCAGATGGGCTCCATTTTTACATCTTCAGCAGATCCGCCTCGGGTAATGTAGACCCGGTATCGGTCCAGATCGGCTTCATCTTAAGTTCTTCAGCAGATCCACCTCGAGTAATGTAAACCCGGTATCGGTCTAGATCGGCTCCATCTTCACATCTTCAGCAGATCCGCCTTAGGTAATGTAGACCCGGTATCGGTCCAGATCGACTTCATCTCAAGTTCTCCATTAGATCCGCCTCAGGTAATATAGACTCGGTGTCGGCCCAGATCGACTCCATTTTCAAGTCCCCAGCAGATCCGCCTCGGGTAATATAAACTCGGTATCGGCCCAGATCGGCTCCATCTTCACATCTTCAACAGATCCGCCTCGGGTAATATAGACCTGGTATCGGCCCAAATCGGCTTCATCTCAAGTTCTCTAGCAGATCTGCCTCGGGTAATGTAAACCCGGTATCGATCCAGATCGGCTCCAGCATCACATCCCCAACAGATCCACCTCGGGTAATATAAACCCGGCATCGGTCCAGATCAGCTTCATTCCATATCCCCAGCAATCCTTGCCTCGGGTAACCTAGACCTGGTGTCGGCTTATTTCAATATTTTCCTTTGCCTCGGGTAACCTAAACCCGGTATCGGCCAATCTATGATCCACCTTTCATTTTCCTTTGTCTCGGGTAACCTAAACCTAGTATCAGCCAATCCATAATCCACCTTTCACCTTCCTTCACCTCGGGTAACCTAGACCCGATATCGGCTTATCCATATTCCATCAACTTCGCCTCGGGTAACCTAAACCCGGTATCGGCTTATTTCGACAGTGGGTTCTTTCCTGTGTTTGCGGCGCTTTGATTCACGCTCTCAAATTCATCATCTCAGGTATTTTAAACCTGGATCTGGGTGTCAAATATGATCATGCGAGGGGCAGCTGTAACCGCCGGAATTTCATCCGTCCTTAAAAAAAAATCGCTTGTGTCACACGACTGTAACATATAGTCATGCGACTGTTGTTACAATTGTGTGACTGTAATTAAATTACAATCGCACGACTGTAACGTCAGAGCAGGTGCAGAAGACCATACCCATGACATAAGAAAGCTGAAGATTTGGGGGAGCATTAATTGCTCCGGTTTTTGGTGAAGAAAAGGCAGGAGATAAAGAGAAGAAAAGGGGGGAGAAGGGAGGACTTTTGACATTTGATTTCTGGTGTTTAGACAGAGAGAATTTAGAGAGATTTGGGAGAAAAAGGGAGGAAAAGGAAATATACAACTTCAAGCATTCTTTTTCTACTCTTTTTCTCGTTAAATCTTAAGGTTTGGATTAAAAATCTATTAGAAATCAATAGGTTAATAATCTAACTCTCTAAACAAATCAAATTTCGGACTAGAAACCCCAAAAATCCCAAGTATTTTGGAGATTTTGGACCCAAACTCCTCAACTTCAATTCAAGAGGTAAAAAGCAAGTTTAAGTGGATTGATGCGACGCCAGGGGTCAATCCTACGGTGGATAAGCGCCGAAGAAGTAAACACTTTTTATTCCCTCTACTTTTCATGCTTTCTGGGTGAATTGGTGTGTTTTTGTGCAAATTATTTCAATTTTTTCGTTTTCTATTTCTGGAAACCAAGAACAGCCGTACGACTGTTCTTGAGTTGATGAACAGTCGTACGACTATAAATACAGTCGTACGAGTATTCTTGATTTCTATTAATTTCTCAGTTTTATTTTGAATAATTTTGGCAAAATCCTGAAATGGAGGATTTACAGTCGCATGACTGTAATGCTCGTCCAAAATCAGAATTTCCAGAATAATCCCTAAAAATTTCTAAAAATCCATAAAAATTTAGAAAACCCAAAATCACCAAAATTAATTTTGTTGTGTGCATTCACTACCTTAGATTTAATTTTCAGTGCATTTGCATTTAGAACAATACCATGACGGAGACCCGATTCTCCCGAAAATCGACCAACCTCACATGCTAAAATTAAGTAAACCGGAAAATAAATTTTTTTCAAAATGATTTTCTCACAAAACCCAAAATACATGGACATTTCAAAATGTTTTTCAGGTCTAATAGGGCCGGATAGCCGAGCCGACCCGGTTATCCCCCTAATTGCATGTTTCCGAATTCTTAAAATCCCATTCTGTCTTACTTGAGTCCTATTTGTGGCATGCCGTATATTGTGCTAACCCTCTGTTTTGCAACTTTTTATTTTTATTTTTGATGTATTTAATAGATTTATTCGTGTATCCTAGGCAATTGTATTTTTTAGATAAATCGTGTATTTTAGGCGATTGTAAAAGTGAGGATGAGAGTTTTTATTTTTTATTCAATTGGGTTGTATACTCGGCCTTTATTATTTTTTCGTATATTTTGAATGTATGATTTAATTTCCCGCAATTTATTTCCTGCATTTTGCTTTAGCATCGGATAATTAAAATAAACAAATTGGAGTTAGAGAAAGATAATAAAGCGAATTAAATATGGTAATATAAACTATAAAGTGAAAGCAAGCTAGAGGTTAAGTAAGTTATTTGCCCGGATCTTAAATCTCTGGATTAGGTATAGCAATCTGTCCTTTGTAGGGAGCTGTATCGGAATTCCCGGATGAGCTGATCCGGGTGGCGACTCTGTCACTGATCTCAAGATTTAAGTTTTGAGGTCTTTAAGTTAAAAACGGGAAAATGTTTTCTACAAAAGAATTTCCAAGTTAAATCCATAATTTTCTAACTCAAGATAAACAAAACCTGTTTTCCAAATAATCTATAACAATCTTCTTTTTCTCTGATCTGCTTCACCGCGTTTCATTTTAAAAGGTCTTCCGCTCACACATGGCCTCCCCAACAGCAAGGAGAAGGTGACTGGAATGTCAATCACAGTAAAGGTGACCGTCGACTTGACCGGTCCCACTTCCACTTCAGCTTCAAAAGTACCAATCACAATCCTCTTCGAATGATCACAAGCCCAAATCACAGTGGAGGACTTTTTCAAACTGTCCTCGCTCAGACCCAGGAATGGCAGCATCTTCAATGGACATATGTTCAGGGTAGATCCATCATCTACCATCACACACGACATAACTAGGTCCAGGAGGTTAACCTTGACATTCAAAGCTTTGTTATGAGCTCTCCCTTCGTGTGGCAAATCTTTTTCAGAAAATACAATATCAGGGGACCCTATATGAATCTTGTCCAATAAGCAACATATGGTCTCTGGAGATGCAAGTGGAGAAACTTCTATTTCAGACAGCTTTTTGACCAGTGCTGCTCTGTGTTCCTTGGAAGTCACCAATAAGTGCCACAGACTGGCCTGTGCTGGGGTCTTTTTTCATTTGGGAGATAACCAGGTCTTCCTTTTCTATCTCCTTCGGTGCTGACATACTGCCTGACCTAGTCCCTAGAGCCTTTTCACTCTGCTGAACCACCAGCTGGTAGACCCTACCACTCCTGGTTACATTCTGGACTTTAGAAACTTTTGTCTCCATCACTGGCAGCTTGACTGTTCATACAGCCATATTCTTCGTATTCATCTACTGAATCCAGATCATCCAGACTCACAGGCTTCACTTCCTTTTGCTCTATCAACTTCTCACAATCAGACTTTGCCCCAGCTCCACTAGCCACTACAGACTATACGGTGCGATTTGCCTGCAGGACTTGTGCAAAAATGAAGTTGTCTGGCATGCCGGACTGCACCATATTAACCTGCCTTTCAAATGCTGGCAAAGGGTTAGTCTTAGTACTGGGTTTGGCAGGCTCCTGTAACTTCCCTTCATCAATCAACTTCTGGATGGCATCCTTTAGCTTGTAGCAGTTGTTGGTACTATGTCCCACCATGACATGGTAGGTGCAGAAATTGTCTTTGTCTTCCTCCGCGGGTTTCTTAAAAGGTCTGAGAGAGCTTAACAGACCACCATTCCTACACTTGGCAAAGATCTTAGCCAAGGAGAAAGCCTAGGGTGATATGCCTTGACTATCTGGATTTCTGCCTTGGTTTCCCCACCGCTAAGACACAACGGCAACCCCTACTTGCTTGGTCTCTGAAAACTGACTGCCCTTGCTTGCAGCACCAAAGCTGGACTCATCGCTCGACCTAGCTGTAGTAGTCGATCGATAGCCGGAACTACACCCGGAGCCTGTACTACCCCTTTGGTTTACTGCCCTTTCTTCTTCATCTCTCTCAATTTTCATTGCCATACTGTATACCTCGCTGAGTTCACTGAAAGAGTGGAACTTCATGTTCTTCCTGAAAATGTCCCGACTACCATCAATTAACTTCTGAATAAGTTCATCCTCATCGAGGCGGTTCCTTAGCTGAATCATCTTGTTCATCCATCTCTGATAGTAAACATCAAAGGATTCATTGGGCTTCTGCTTAACCCTTTCCAGGTCATACAGCTTCACCTGGATTTTAGTATTAAAGTTGTAGTATTTGATGAAGGATGCTGACAAGGCTTCCCAATCAAATTGCACATCTTTTGTCAGAGAGTTGTACCAATTCAGGGCTCCCCCTTCCAGTGTGGTCGGGAAGAAATTAACTAGCTGATGTTTAGTGGCACCCGCATTCAGCATTATCAGAGCATACAGATTCACATGAGCTTCTGGGGAGCCAATCCCCTTGTAGGAAGGAATTTTAGGCACTTGAAACCCAATGGGGAAGGTCTCGATGCCCTTGTTCATCATTGCATCTACATTCACCCCTCTCTTGGAGCCTAGGCTGATGTTACCCCTTTCTTCAGTTCAGCCACTACTTCGTCAAGTTCAGAGTACTTGGCCTTCATTTTCTTTTCCATGGCTGCTTCCATCTCTTGCAGCTTCTCGACACTGGCTGAGACGTCAGCCCTGTACTAGGAAGATTCATCTACTTTTTCTTTTCCGGGCCTACTAGTTCCAATATCCCCGGTTTCCCTTACAACAGCCTATATCTCTTCTTTCAGCATGTCACGGAAATCCTAAGATCTCAGGAAATCCTCCAAGGCATCAGCAAGACTTGGTGTTTGATTAGCCATCTCCACTTCCTCTCCAGAATCAGAATCACTATCAGTTTCTATTGCTCTCTATTCCCCAACAGCCCTCAAAGCCTGAGACCTTGTCCTTGGTCGATCTAGCTTACTCTGTGAACTATCTTTACGGAGCTTTAGCCTTTTCTAGTCTCGCGTGTGTATGGTCCTACATCATAAGCGGAGAGTTAGGGATGGTAGATGAATGACGTGATGTTATGGAGAATGATGCTTGGATAATGCTTCGTGAATGGAGATGGACATAAGAATGAACTTTATGTGTTTTACTTCCCTTATTTAGGATGTCCCAAGGGTTCCCAATGCTATGCAAAATAATGCAAAAGTGTCTCGTGGGAGCCGCCACACGGATGGAGGTTCGACGCCTTTGGGGCACCTAATGAATTATAGTGAGATGGCCGCATGTGTGCCGACACATGGGCAGAGTTTTGACATTTTATAGGTCAATGGTATGAAATGAGGCGGTCACATGGGGGCCATCCCACGGACAGAATTCTGATGCTTTTAAGGCATATGATATGAGATGGTGTTACAGAAAAGTCGCGTGTAACCGGGAACACGGACAGAGGTTCGGTGTTCGTGGAACACCTTGCATGATTTTGATAATGTTATGGAATGCCCCTATATTTGTACTAAGTCGGCACTCGGGGAGCACCTCGAATGATTTCACAATGTCATGAAATGGTCCGATGTGAACCCTAATACGCAAACAGGATTTCGGTATCACCAAGACACCTATGATGAATGAACGTGATGTCATATGATGATATCGTGTGAACCGCCAAACAAAAGCAAATCTAGGACCATTGTGATCTACTATTGAATGGTATGATATTTGTGAAATGGCCGAGTGTAATCTAGTGCATGGGTGCAATCTGGTGCATGGGCGAGACAGGGGTAGTTTTGGAGTACCCGATATGTTATGGAATGAAATGATCATGAAGGGCACACTTAGAATCATCCTGTATTAGGTGAGATGAAATGATATGGATGTGCATGTCACATGAAAGATGTAAGTGGCTGCACAAAAATGTGATTAAGATGCATGACACATGGAATGATGTCATGTATGCTTCGTGGAAATGTCGCACGCGATATGTAAATGGCATACGAATAAAATGTCGTGGCTGCACGAAGATGTGATTAGCGTCATGCATATGCTGATGCTCAAAAATGGATGCACAAAGATGTGGTTAGAATGGCACATGAATGCATAACTATGTGTGTTTGATGCTTCGTGAAAAGTCAAAAAGAAAACACCACAGAACAAACATTAGCACACACAAAAACATGCACTCCCTTCCGACCTTATATCTCCTTTCTATTGGTCTTGCATTCTTCCTAGGTGTTGGGTCTCTTTTGCATCAACGGGGGATACAAAAGGCACACACTCAATGTGTAATTTGAATTTAAGTTTTGGTAATCCTAGGTGAAGTTTCTAAGTCATTACATGTGGGCCAAAGTCAAAACCAAGGGTCGTACAGGTTCCCATAGCGAGTATACACTTCCCCACTGTAGAACATGATGTAAGGTCATGCGGTGCTATGAGTGGTTTACCCCGTCAGGTGTCTCCAATCCTGGAAGAGGTAGTCCACCTTCGTGGGTAAACCATGGTTGATCAGTGTGTTGGACAGATTGAGAAGAAGAAAATGTCATGATATGCAAGGTGCAAATAAATATGGTAATATGAACTAGTGAAGTGACTGTAAGCGAGGTTTTATTTCAGTAGTTGCCTAAGTTCCTTAAGTTTTTATGAAAACTTTTTAAGAAACTTTCATTCCCCAGCAGAGTAGCCACTGTGAGCGGATGACCTTTTCAAAGGTAAAAGGCGGGACGAGGCGAAGCGAACCGGGAAAACGTTTTTGTTGATTTGATTTTGGAAAACGGGTTTTGTTTATCTTGAGTTAGGAAAAACCATTGATTTGATTTGAAAATTCCTTTGTAGAAAACATTTCCCGTTTTAACTTAAGGACCCCGAAACTTAAATCCTGAGATCAGTGATAAAGTCACCACCCGGCTCAGCTCATCCGGGAAATTCCGGTACAGCTTCCTACCGAGGACATACTACTTTACGTAATCTAGAGATTTAGGGATCGGGCAAGTGACTTGCTTAACCTCTAGCTTGCTTTCACTTTACAGTTTATATTACCATATTTAATTCGCTTCATTATATTTCTAAAACCCCAATTTGTTTATTTTGATTTAGCCGATGCTAAAGCAAAATGCAGAAAATAAATTGTAGAAAAAAAAAACATACATCCAAAATATACAATAAAATGGTAGAGGCCGATTATATAACCCAATCGAATAAAAGATAAAAATTCTTGTCCTCACTTTACAATCGCCTAAGTACACTAGGATCTAAAAATTACAACCACCTAATTTACACGATAATAATCTATTAATTACAATAAAAATCATAAAAATAAAAATAAATGCTGTAAGACAAATTGGTTAGCACAGTTTATATTGCACACACAGATAGGACTCAAATAGGACAAAATTGGGAATTTAGGAAATGGGGGTATGCACTTAGGGGGTAACTGGATCGACCCGATCGGTCGGACCGGTTAGACCTGGAAAACGGTTTTGAAACGCCCTGTAATTTTTGGGCTGAAAAATCATTTTTGGAAAACAATTGGCTCGGTTACATGCAAATTTCCATTTTTGTGGGTCTGTTATCCCGGAATCCAGGGTTCCGTTCGTGCATGTTCCTAAATTCAACATCCATCTATGGTTCAAAATGCAATAAACACACCAAAAACATTTGTGAAAATACCGTTTTGCTCGTTTTCAATATTTTTCAGGGATTTTATAGGGTTCGGGGGTCCGCTAATGCTGAACTATGGATCCGATTCAGATATAATAACCCCGAGACTCAGAAAATAAAACCCCAGGAAAACCAAAAACCCTAATATCCGTACGTACAGAAATCCAAAAACCAAAATTTTATAACATACAGTGGATTTGGGCCGAAATTGATCACAACAGAATGCGCAAAATGGAAAACGGATTGTTTTCAGCCAATCGGGACGATTCAAAAATCTGTCTCTACATAACAGAGCCGCCCGGCTATGTTCATCATGAACATAGCCGCCCAGCTCTATTCGGGCAATCCGGTTTCCAAAAGTTACTAAAACGAAGAAAAAGCACAGAAAAGACAATGCAAATAGGTTTAAGGCCTCTCAGAGTTTACCTTGATGTTGTTTTGATGCTTTGAACGTCAAGAAATTGATTGAAAGCTTGGAATATGTCCTGGAAGCTCAACCGGCCGAAAAGCAAAATTCGATCCGAAAAAACCTGAAAAGAATCCGAAGTGATCCCAAACCAATATGCAAAGGTTGTAGAACTTTTTCTTAGTGTTTTAAGATTGATTTTAGGTCTTAGCTTGGATGTTTCTAGGTTCTCCTTTAGTTACTTTGTTTCGGTTTTCTTCTTTCTTTTTCTCTGCTTCTTTTTGTCTCTCTGTTTTCTTTTGTTTTCAAAGTCTTTCCTTTTCTACCCAAGACCCTCTCCCTTTGATTTAATTTCCACTTTCTTTTTATACCCTCCCCTCATCATCATTTGAAACATTAAATGGCCGCCTGACTTTCTTTGATTTTTGCCCAAAATCTCTTCTGTCGAGCCATATTGCTCTGCTTTGTAAAGCAACTTGGCTCACCCACTAGAGCTAGAGCCGGGGCAAAATCTCGAAAATCCGATGCACAGCCTAAACCCTAGAAATCACTCGAGAGACCTTTTCGAGGGGTTTCGGATCGCGGATAGCTTGGTTTTCAGGACATTTGAGGAACTCTAGGCAACATTCCATCGTTTTCAAGTCCAGTTCGAGTCCGTCCGCTCAATAGTTAATACAGGAATTCTCATCATAGAGGTCGAGAAAACCCGGCGCTTACACCGACCCATTTTGAATGTTAAATGGAAATAAACCAGTAAAAGAAAATATTTTCAAAAATGTATTTTCTCATAAAACAAAACACAGGAACATTTCAAAATCATTTTCCAGGTCTAGTCGGGTGAACTAGCCGAGTTTACCCAACTACCCCCCTAAATGCCTATCCTCAATCTCCAATCTCCCTGTTCTGTCTATTTGAGTCCAACTTATTGCATATATTTGTGCTAACCTTTGTCTTGCAGGAATTTAACTTAATTTATTTTTATTTATTTATTTCAATCTTAACGCATTAGATACTCGTGTAAAATAGGTGATTGTACCCCGATTCCCAAATTATACAAATGCATGCCCTAGGATAGTTTTGTTGTGATTCGATTGGGTTGTAAATAAATGATTAATTTATTTATCGTTTTTATCCGCATGTATGCCGCATGATTAAATCAATGGAAATCAACCTTAGAAAAAATGAAATGCTATCAATGAACATTGGCCATATTTATTTTGATTAGACATGAAATAAGGGACTTGTCCAGACCTAGATCTCTGGAAAATGTAGCGGCCCTCATCTGGTTCAGCTACGCTGTAATTTCCCGATTGAGCTAAGCCGGGTGGCAACTCTTACATTTTCTTTCGAGATTTAGATCTTGAATCTTTTATGAAAACGAATACAAATTTTCCAAAAACCAAATTTCGAGCAATTAAAACCAAAAACCCCCGAAAAACGGCCCATCTTGCGGCGCAGTTTCGTTCACCAAAAACATCGTCCACTCACAACAGCTATACAATCGATTCATGAAATAGAAGCGATCTCCAAAATCCGGTGTACGATTAACTCACGAGTAGGAACTAGTGCTAGCCGAAGAATGGAAGAATAGCACTAAGAATTTTAGCAATAGGGCTACTCTAGTATGGCTGGCTGAAATCTCCTTAAGCTCTAGGGTTAGGGTTGATTTTTCTCCTTAAATGTGCCTTATATAGTCTTCTACTATAATTGGGTTTTAATTAGGTTAATTAAACCCAAGCCCACTAGGATTACAATTACATAAATAAACTTTAATTGAAAGTTGATACTATATAATTTAATTCCATTTGGCTAAATTTAATTACTTCTAAATAAAATTAAATCACACTTAAGTAAATATAATACATGTATTTAATTTTTCTTCTTAGGAAAATAATTTAATGAATTGTCTACTTTATGTAATTCAATTAATTGATTAATTAATTAATACATTATGTAAACTAATTAATTAAATAAAATCAATCCAATCTTAATTAATTACCTTGACACTGAACGTCAACTTATTATTAACGCATTCCTTTCAATGTACATTACATGAACAAAATTTATAAGTTCTGGCTCAGTTGATCTATGTGCACGATCCTATGAGTCTGTCTTTATGTTGGTAGTGGACCCAAGGCCCCCAGACTGTAAGTCAATTCTAGCAAACCGTTACAGTCCCCAATTAAGATAGAAATACAATAGTTTGTTGAAGACACTTACCCAGTAGTAATCTCACAGTGTCCTTTGCCAAATGACATCGATATGAATAGGCAAGAGGCACGGTGTCCGTCATCCTCTTCTGCTGCTTATTATATTTCTTGATCTTGAGTTGACTGATTAATCAAATAACCAACCGACTTATTTGGGGATGGCCATACACTTATCAGTCCCACTCATCAAGTGGCCAGTGATATCATCCTACTGTTACCCGAGTGGCAATTCCATCACTTCATCATCAATATCAATATGTTCACCTGTCCACCCCATCATACCCACACCCAATCATACCTATATTTAACATCCTTTTACAAACCTGTTAGGTGTATATCAAAGTGAACCAGATTCCATATTGATACTATAATGAAATCTAGTCTGAAGACAAAAGCGACCTACTCAAGAAAGACCTATGACGTGACAACCATGTGGCTTTCTTGTGTCGATCGATCCAGTCCCATGTCAACGACATTTACCTATATTCATGACTGACTTTACAAGTACTATGGCTTGTTGAGAACTACCATACAGTCATTGAATATACAAGTCTGTGATTCTATTCATTCCCACGGTTCGAATAGACTTAGGATATGTTTTATGATTATCAATCAATGGATGCTCTATTCATGTTATAGCACAAAATATAAATGGAATATATTAGATGCCTTTATCAATGTGACACAAATAATATATACATACAATGTATAATACAAAATATAAGAATCCATTGCCTTAAGAACTAGGGCACACCAACGCAATCGAATTTCATGTTATTCCACCACTAAAGAAATATGGGACAAATTACAATTTACTCATGAGTGGACTATAAAAGTCAAAGACTCCAAAATCAATCTTCATACGGAAGAGTATGAGCTATTTCAAATGAAGCCAAATGAGTCCATTGGGGAAATGAACATAAGATTTACTCATATAGTGAATACACTTAAAACTCTTGGCAAAACACTTATTGATGAAGAGTTGATCATGAAATTGATAAGAGTCATGTCATCAAAATAGTATCCAAAACTCAAAGCTATTGAGGAAGCATAATACCTATCACAATATAGCTATGATGAGTTCATTGGCTCATTAATGATGCATAAAATTAAAATGAAGAATGTCAATGACAAAGAGAATGGAGACAAAAAAGCAAAAATCTATGGCTTTCAAAACCTCTCAAAACAATGAAAGCTCAAGTGATGACTCGGATAATGAAATTGTCATACTTGTTAAAAAGCTAAGATGTTCCTTCAAGAAAGGTGACAAATATAGCAAGAAATTCTTCAAGAAAAACTTCACAAAGCATGATGAATCAAAGAAAGATACATATCAAGAAATCACATGCTTTGAGTGCAAGAAACGGGGGCACATGAAAATGAATTGCCTAAAATTGAGAAAGAAAAGAGAGCTATGATTGCCACTTGGAGTGATAGTGATACATCTTTGAGTGATGATGAATCCAAAAAAGAAGAACTTAGTCAAGTATGCTTTGTGTATGAAAACTCCAACTCAAATGAGTAAGAGAAAAAGAATACCTCGAATAATGATTAAAACCTCGTGGTGAATTTCAACTTTATTACTCATGATGAATTGATCAAAATTTATTGTGAATTATATGATAGTGTTGAAAAGTACAAATGCAAGTATAGGAAGAGTAAGTTACTCATGCATGATCTAGAAGATGAAGTAAGATACCTAAGTGAGCAAAATGATGAGCTAGTTAAGGAAACTAGTTACTTGAAAATTAAGTTAGGTGATCTGAGAATATGCATGATAACATAAAAAAGGCTTGTGACAAATATGTTAATGGGAGCAAGTTGCTTGATGAAATTGCTAGTAATGAAAGGTCATCTTTTCTTAAGACCGGCATTGGTTATGTAGGAGAATGTTCTACATCTATGATATCACATGCATCATCACATAACAATGTCACACATAAGCATAACATTGCTAGAGCTCATAAAGTTATACATACTCATGAAGAAAATGTTATATGCGATTATTGCAATTAAGATGGACATGCCATAAGAGCATACATTTTCAAGAAAAAGACCTTTAAAGGAAGGCAATTTGGGTTCCAAAAGGAACTAGTCAAGGAAATGCTAACTACGGACCCAAAATGAAATGGGTACCTAAAGTTTCTTGATTGTGATGTACGTTTGTTTGGAAAGCACCAAAGATCCAAACATTTGGTATATGAATAGTTGTAAGCGCCGGGTTTTCCCGACCTCTATGATGAGAATTCCTATGTTACCTATCGGACAAACGAACATGAACCGGACTTGAAAATGATGGAATGTTGCCTAGAGTTTCTCAAACGTCCTGAAAACCAAGCTATCCACAATCCAAAATCCCCGAAGAGATCTCCTGAGCAGTTTCCAGGGTTTGGGGTGCGCGTCCAATTTTCAAAATTTTTCCCCGGCTCTTCACTAGAGCCGATGGGGCAAAATCAGAAAAGTAAGGCAGCCATTTAGTGCTTGAAATGATGAGAAGGGGAGGGTATAAAAGAAAAGAGAAAATCAGATAAAAAAGGGGAGAGACTTTTGCAACTTAGGCAGAAAAGCAATTCTCAAGACACAGAGAGAAACAAAGAAACAGGGAGAAAAGGGAAGAGAGGCTGACACATTCTAAGCAAGGAGGTGGACCAAACACAGAAGCTAAGACCCAAAATCAATCCCTAAACATTAGTCACAAGTTACTTAACCATTGCACATTGATTTGGAATCGTTTCGGATTCATTTCGGGTTGTTTCGAATCATTGCAGTTTCCGGCCGGTTGAGTTTCCAAGACACATTCCAAGCTTTCAAATCCATTTCTTGACATTCACGGCATCAAAACAACACCAAGGTAAACTCTGAGAGGCCTTAAACATGTTTGCATTGTCTTTTCTGTGCGTTTTCTTTGTTTTTGCAACTTTCAGAAATAGGATTGCACGAATAAAGCCGGGCGGCTGTGTTCTTCATGAACACAGCCACACGGCTATGTTCATGATTAATAGAGCCAAGCAGCTCTACTGCCAGAGCCGCCCGGCTCTATTCTTCAGGGACAGATTTTCGAATCGGCCCGATCAGCCGAAAACAGTCTGTTTTCCATTTCGTGCATTCTGTTGTGATCATTTTCAGCCCAAATCCATCTGTATGTCATAAAATTTTTGTTTTTGGATTTCTATATGTACGGATATTAGGGTTTTTGGTGTTTTCCAGGTTTATTTCCTGAAGTTTCGGGGTTGTTTATCCGAATCGGATCCATAGTTCAGCATTAGCGGACCCCCGAACCCTATGAAATCCCTGAAACTATTGAAAACGAACAACATAGTATTTTTCACAAATGTTTTTGGTGTTTTTATAGCATTTTGGACCCTAGATGGATTGTGTATTTAGGAACCCGCACGAACGGAACCCTGGATTTCGAGATAACAGACCCACAAAAATGGAAATTTGCATGTAACCGAGCCAAATGTTTTCCAAAAATTGATTTTCCAGCACAAAAATTACAGGGCGTTTCAAAACCGTTTTCCAGGTCTAACCGGTCCGACCGGTCAGGTCGACTCGGTTGCCCCCTAAATGCATGTCCCCATTTCCTAAATTCCCAATTCTGTCCTATTTGAGTCCTATCTGTGTGTGCAATATAAACTGTGCTAACAAATTTGTTTTGCATCATTTATTTTTATTTTTATCATTTTTATTGTAATTAATAGATTATTATCGTGTAAATTAGGTGGTTGTATTTTTTTAAATACTCGTGTACTTAGGCGATTTTAAAGTGAGGACGAAAGTTTTTATCTTTTATTCGATTGGGTTGTATAACCGGCCTTTATTATTTTTCTTGTACATTTTTGGATGAATGCTTTATTTTACTGTAATTTATTTTCTGCATTTTGCTTTAGCAACGGTTGATTTAAAATAAACAAATTGGGGATAGAAAAAGATAATAAAGCAATTAAATATGGTAATATAAACTGTAAAGTGAAAGCAAGCTAGAGGTTAAGTAAGTCACTTGCTCGAACCCTAAATCTCTGGATTAGGTACGGTAGTCTACCCTCGGTAGGGAGCTGTACCAGAATTCCAGGATGAGCTGATCCGGGTGGCGACTTTGTCACTGATCTCGGGATTTAAGTTTTGAGGTCTTTAGGTTAAAATGGGAAAATGTTTTCTACAAAAGGAATTTTCAAATCAACTCTATGGTTTTCCTAACTCAAGATAAACAAAACCCGTTTTCCAAAATCAAACCCAAACGAAAACGTTTTCCCCGATCCACTTCATAGCATCCCGTTTCTTTTCTAAAGAGGTCGTCTGCTCACAGTGGCGACTCTACTGGGGAATAAGGTTTCTTAAAAGGTTTTCACAAAAACTTAAGGAACTTAGGCAACTACCGAAATATAACCTCGCTTGCAGTCACTTCCTAGTTCATATTACCATATTTATTTGCACCTTACATATCATGACATTTTCTTCTTCTCTATCCCTCCAACACACTAATCAGCCCTGGTTTACCCAAGAAGGTGGACTACCTCTTCCGCCAGGATTGGAGACACCCGACGGGGTAAACCACTCATAGCACGGCATGACCTTATATTGTGTTCTACGATGGGGAAGTGTATATTCGCTATGGGAACCTGTATGACCCTTGGTTTTGACTTTGGCCCACATGTAATGGCTTAATAACTTCCCCTAGGATTACCAAAACTTAAATTCAAAATGGACATTGAGCTTGCGCCTTTGGTATCCCCCGTTGATGCCAAAGAGACCCAACACCTAGGAAGAATGTGAGGCCAATCGAAAGGAGAAATAAGGTCGGAAGGGAGTGCATATTTTTACATGTGCTAATGTTTGTTCCATGGTGTTTTCTATTTGATTTTTCATGAAGCATCAAACATGCATGGCTTTCATATGCCATTCTAATCACAGCTTTATGTAGCCATTTTCAAACATTGACATATGTGTGACACTAATCACATTTTTGTGTAGCCACAACATCTTATTCATGTGCCATTTACATCTCGCATGCAACATTTCCATGAAGCATACACGACATCATTCTGTGTGTCATGCATTTTAACCACATTTTCATGTAGCCACTTTCATTTTCGTGTGACATACACATCCATATCATTTCATCTCACCTAATAAAGGGTGTTCCAAGTGTGACCTTCATGGTCATTTCATTCCATAACATATCGGCTGCCCCAAAACTACCCGTGTTTCGCCCATGCACGGGATTGCACTCAGCCATTTCAGAAATACCATGCCATTCATTAGAAGACCACAATGGTCCTAGATTTATTTCCATGTGATAATCCACACGATGTCATCACATGACATCACATTCATTCATCATAGGTGTCCCAGTGATGCCGAAATCCTATTTGTGCATTATGGTTCACATCAAACCATTTCATAACATTGTGAAATCATTCGAGGTGCTCTCCGAGTACTGGATTAGTACACATGTAGGGACATTCCATAACATTATCCAAATCATGCAAGGTGCTCTAGGAACGCCGAACCTCTGTCCGTGTCTTGAGTTACACGCGACTTTCCTGTAACATCATTTCATATCACTTTGCTTCAAAAGCATCAAAACTCTATCCATAGGACGGTCCCCACGTGACCATTTCACTTCATGACATTGACCTAGAAAGCGTCAAAGCTCCGCCCGTGTGCCCGCACACATGCGGCCACCTCACGACAATTCATTAGGTTCCCCAAAGGCGCCGAACCTCTATCCGTGCGGCAGCTCCCACAAGACATTTTTGCATTATTTTGCACAGCATTGGGCACTCTTGGGACATCCCAAATGAAAGAAATTCAAACATGCAAAGTTCATTCTCATTTTCATTTCCATTCATGAAGCATCATTCAAGCATCATTTTCCACGGCACCACGTGATTCATTTGCCATCCCTAACTCTCCACTTATGATGTAGGACCATACACACGTGAGAGTAGAAAAGGCTAAAGCTCTGTAAAGACAGTTCACAGAGTAAGCTGGATCGACCAAGGACAAGGTCTCAGGCTTTGAGGGCTGTTGGGGAACAAAGAGCAATAGAAACTGATAGTGATTTAGATTCTGGAGAGGAAGTGGAAATGGCCAATCAAACACCAAGTCTTGCTGATGCCCTAAAGGATTTCCTGAGATCCCAGGATTTCTGTGACATGCTGAAAGAAGAGATGCCTGCTGTTGTAAGAGAAACTGGGGAAACCGAGACCAGTAGGCCTAGGAAAGAAAAGGTGGATGAGTCTTCTCAGTACGGGGCTGATGTCTCAGACAGTGTTGAGAAGCTGCAAGAGATGGAGGCAGCTATGGAAAAGAAGATGAAGGCGAAATACTCTGAGTTGGATGAAGTAGTCGCCGAGCTGAAGAAAGGGGCCAACATCAGCCTGGGCTCCAAGAGAGGAGTAAATGTTGATGCAATGATCAACAAGGGCATTGAGACCTTCCCCATTGGGTTTCAAGTGCCTAAAGTCCCTTCCTACAAGGGGATTGGCTCACCGGAGGCCCATATGAACCTTTATGTCAGAGTCATACTGACGGCAGGCACAACGATGTAGCACCTGATTAATTTCTTCCCGACCACACTCGAGAGAGGCGCAATGAGCTGGTATAATTCTTCATCCGAAGATGTGCAATCAGATTGGGAGGCCTGGTCAGCATCCTTCATCAAATACTACAACTTCAACACTAAGATCCAGGTGAAGCTGTATGACCTAGAAAGGGTTAAGCGACAACAAAATGAATCCTTTGATGCCTATTACCAGAGATAGATGAACAAAATAATTCTGCTAAAAAACCGCCCCGACGAGGATGAGTTGATCCAGAAGTTGATTGACGGCAGTAGGGACATTTTCAGAAACAACATGAAATTCCACTCTTTCAGTGAACTTAGCGAAGTATATAGCATGGCTATGAAAATTGAGAGGGACGAAGAGGAAAAGGCAGTAAGCCATAGGGGCAACAGAGGCTCTTGGTATAGTGTCGGGTATCGATCAGTGACTATAACTGGATCAGGCAGTGGATCTAGTTTCGACCCTATAGATAAAAGTGGGCAACTCTCAGAAGACAAGCCAGATGAAATAAGCGTAGTGTCCCAGCAGCGGGGCAGCCAAGACGGAAATTTTCAAACTCGGGGCCTATCACCTTGGACTCTTTCTTTGGCTAAGACTTTTGAAAAATGCAGGAACGGCGGTCTATTGAATTCTTTGAGGCCATTCAAAAAGCTGGCTGAGACCGATAAGGGAAATTTCTGTTCCTATCATGTGACAGTGGGGCACCACATGAATGACTACATGCAATTACTGAGGGCTGTCCGGCAATTGATCGCTGAAGAAAAGATTATAGAATCGCCTTTGAAGCCTAGCGTTCAGAACAATCCTTTGCCCATCTTTAACTGACCCACGTGTTCAAGCCATTAAAGGAGATGATGCAGCAGCAAAAGAAGACCCTCCGCATGAGGAGGATGACAACTATTTTGATGTATCTGTTTTGTATTACTTGTGCGATATTTTTCTGGATGGAACACTGTGCATGCATACAAACATTCATTTAATGTCTTTAGCATACATGTCACATCATTGCATGAAATGAATTTAAATACAGATGATGACCCAAAAATGGTATCCATCTTGAAAGACCTTACGCCTGATAAAAGGAAAAAAATTACAGAGCATCCAAAAGCGCATAACAAGCTTTGCCTGATCCTACCACGGTATCACTGAGGATCGACAGGGAAGTTACCAAATGCCAGACTCCAAAGGTTCTAAGGGCAAAATCAGCTGAGCAGAAACTCCACAGACCCAGATCAGACAAAGAGGGGAAACCATGATAGGAGAAACTGACATCGCTAGAAAAACAAGACTATTCATGGTAAATAGACATCAGTTCACAACCATGACTGTCAACCACCCCAAGTGGATGAAAACGGAGTCGACCATGATCTCACAGCCTTAAAAAAAATGTACTCCCAAATTTAGGAAGAAGAACACGCCTACATGAGATAGAATTTCGTGTTCCGTCAAGACCAAGAGGAGACTATGGCTTCAAGGGGCAACGGCACATGTGTTCCAGAATAAAGGGCTGGGGCATCGATCGTCAACTCCACATCATCCACGAACCGGTGGGGTGATGGAAGCAGCCAACAGATCTGTCAAAGGAATTCTATCAAAGTGGATTGGCATGTCATTATTCACCTTGCAAAGATGCTGGACTGGCATCAGAGCACTCACCAAGGAGGCACCGTAGTCATCGACCTTCAAGGTGGAAACGGTTCAACCAAGGAGAAGAGAGACCAAGCTGTCAACCCCATTAACCCGGACGGGCTAAAAAAAAGGGATAAAGAAGTCCGATGGATCGAAAACCGAAAGGTGGTCCACATAAAAATTAGGACAGTCCGATGGATCAAAAGTTGAGAAGATGATCCATGCAAAAGTTAGGACGGTGAGGTGAGCACCACCAGCGGGAAACTCTGCAAGGACCGGTTGATGGCAGTCGTGAATTCAGTCAAGACAGATGCCATTGCTGATTCCATTTTTAATTTCATTTCATCTATGATGTGCATTATGCTAAAACATTATCAATGAATGAATGAATGAATGCCTTGCTCTGTTCATTTAAATGTCCCAATTCTACTTGGAATTGAATTCACATCATGCATCAGGCATGGTGTGCACATCTTTCACTTACATACATAGCATTCAAAAAAAAAAAAAAGAGCTCATTGAGGCGAAAACCGAAAAGGCGCCCCATGAAAAAGTTAGAGCGGCTCGCTAAGCTGAAAACCTGCATTAGGCAGTTTAGGCAAAAGTTAAAGTACCTTTAAAAAAAGGCTCGCTGAGGTGAAAACCGAAAAGGTGCCTCAAGCAAAAGTTAGAGTAGCTCACTAAGTTGAAAACCCACATCGGGCAGTTCAGGTAAAATTTAGAGCACTTCCAGATCCACCATTCCCCAGCAAAAGCTCTTTTACCATTCTCCAATAGGATCCTCTGCACTATCCCCCATCGAACCCATCATAAAGAATGCCACCACTTTCTCTCCAACTGTCATCGGACTTCCCTAACAACCATTGCATATCCCTGCATATCCCCAGCAGGAGTGTAAGAGTCTCATCATATAAAGAATATGCACTCTAGCTAGATCAGCCATAAGCGTGATGTATCTTCCTTAGCCAGAGATGTGACCCAATCTCCCCAACAAGGGCATGGCATTTCAAGGCCGAACAAATACCAAGAAAACCATTTCCCAGTGTCATTCGCACATGCACACATTGCAACATGCACACACAAGCATTGAAAACATATGCACACATGTATACATACATCACAACTAATCCAAGTATAGGTAACCGCCACCATCGCCGGGCCGTCCCGAATCAGGATCACTCCCGAAGCAGAAAACATTCCAACACTGAAGCATTCATCAGGTCTCAAGAGATAAGTCAAAGCCACGCGGACTCAAGCCACATTTATTCTTGATCAAGGGGCAAAAATTTTTGTTTCCAAAATTATCAATCAAGGAATTAATACTCATCCTCAACCTATTTCCAAAATTGGCACTCCTAAAGTCCAACTCCTTCAACCAAGATTCTTAATCCTTGAAAACCTCTCCAAGCCAGATTTCGAATCCTTGAAACTCCTTCAAGCAAGATTCTTAATCGTTGAAAATCTCTCCAAGATAGGTTTCGAATCCTTGAAACTCCTTCAAGCAAGATTCCCAATCCTTAACAACCTATCCAAGCTAGATTTTGAATCCTTGAAACTCCTTCAAGCAAGATTCTTAATCCTTGAAAACCTCTTCAAGCAAGATTCCCAATCCTTGACAACCTATTCAAGCAAGATTCTTAATCCTTGAAAACCTCTCTAAGCTAGATTTCGAATCCTTGAAACTCCTTCAAGCAAGATTCTTAATCCTTGAAAACCTCTCCAAGCTAGGTTTCGAATCCTTAAAACTCCTTCAAGCAAGATTTCCAATCCTTGGAAACCATCCAAGCCATATTTTGAATCCTTAAAACTCCTTCAAGCAAGATTCCTAATCCTTGACAACCTATCCAAGCTAGATTTCGAATCCTTGAAACTCCTTCAAGCAAGATTCTTAATCCTTGAAAACCTCTCCAAGCTAGGTTTCGAATCCTTGAAACTCCTTCAAGTAAGATTCTTAATCTTTGAAAACCATCCAAGCCAGATTTTGAATCCTTGAAACTCCTTCAAGCAAAGATTCCCAATCCTTGACAACCTCTCCAAGCTAGGTTTCAAATCCTTGAAACTCCTTCAAGCAAGATTCTTAATCCTTGAAAACCATCCAAGCCAGATTTCAAATCCTTGAAACTCCTTCAAGCAAGATTCCCAATCCTTGACAACCTATCCAAGCTAGATTTTACATCGTTAAAAACTCCCCAAGCTAGATTTCGGGTCCCTGAAAACCAATTCAAGCAAGATCCTAGATCCTTGAAACCAATCCAGATTCCCAGCAGATCCGCCGTGGGTAACCTAAACCCGGTGTCAGGCTCAGATCAGCTTTACTCTAGATCCCCAGCAGATCCATTGTGGGTAACCTAAACCCGGTGTCAGGCTCAGATTTACTTTCATCTCAATCTTCAGTAGATCCATTGCGGGGTAACCTAAACCTAGTGTCAGGCTCAGATTTGCTTTCATCTCAATCTTCAACAAATCCGATGCAGGTAACCTAAACCCGATGTCAGGCTCAGATCAGCTTTCTATCTCAACTCCAGCAGATCTACCGCGGGTAACGTAAACCCAATGTCAGGTTCAGATCAGCTTTTTATCTCAACTCCAGCAGATCTGCCACAAGTAACCTAAACCCGATGTCAGGCTCAGATCAACTTTCTATCTCAACTTCAGCAAATCCACCGCGGGTAACCTAAACCCGATGTCAAGCTCAGATCAGCTTTCTATCTCAACTTTAGCAGATTTTCCATGGGTAACCTAAACCCAATGTCAGGCTTAGATCAGGTTTCTATCTCAACTTCAGCGGATCCGTCGCAAGTAACATAAACCCGATGTCAGGCCCAGATCAGCTGAAACTCAGGTACTTTTTTTCTTTCCTTTTGCTTACGGTGCTTCAATTCGCGTTCTCAAATTCCTCTCAAGTAACCCAGATCGGGTATTGAATTTGATCATGCGAGGGGCAGTTGTAAGCACCGGGTTTTCTCGAATTCTATGATGAGAATTCCCGTGTTACCTATCGGATGGACGGACATGAACCAGACTTGAAAACGACAAAATATTGCCTAGACTTTCTCAAACGTCCTGAAAACCAAGCTATTTGTAATCCAAAATGCCCGAAGAGATCACCCAAGCGGTTTCTAGGGTTTAGGGTGCGTGTCCGATTTTTGAAATTTTGCCCCGGCTCTAGTGGGTGAGCCAAGTTGCTCCGATAGAGTGGGAAATGGGGCAAAATAAGAAAATTAAGGCGGCCATTTAATGCTTGAAATAATGAGAAGGGGAGGGTATAAAAGAAAAGAGAAAATCAAGTCAAAAAGGGGAGAGACTTTTGCAACTAAGGCAGAAAAACAATTCTCAAGACACAGAGAGAAACAAAGAAACAGGGAGAAAAGGGAAGAGAGGCCAAGACATTCTAAGCAAAGAGGTGGACCAAACACAGAAGCTAAGACCCAAAATCAATCCCCAAACATTAGTCATAAGTTACTTAACCACTGCACATTGATTTGGAGTCGTTTCGGATTCGTTTCGGGTTGTTTCACATCATTGTGGTTTCCAGCCGATTGAGTTTCCGGGACATATTCCAAGCTTTCAAATCCATTTCTTGATGTTCAAAGCATCAAAACAACACTAAGGTAAACTCTGAGAGGCCTTAAACCTGTTTGCATTTTCTTTTTTGTGTGTTTTCTTTGTTTTTGCAACTTTCGAAAATAGGATTGCCCGAATAGAGCCGGGCAGCTGTGTTCATGATGAATAGAGCTGGGCGGCTCTAGTGCCAGAGCCGCTTGGCTCTGTTCTTTAGGGACAGATTTTCGAATCGCCCCGATTGACCAAAAATAGTCCGTTTTCCATTTCATGCATTCTGTTGTGATCATTTTTGGCCCAAATCCATCCGTATATCATAAAATTTTGGTTTTTGGATTTCTATACGGACAGATATTAGGGTTTTCGGTGTTTCTTAGGTTTATTTCCTGAAGTTTCGGGGTTGTTTATCCGAATCGGATCCATAGTTCAGCGTTAGCGGACCCCCGAACCCTATAAAATCCCCGGAAAATATTGAAAATGAACAAAATAGTATTTTTCACGAATGTTTTTGGTGTGTTTATCGCATTTTGGTCCCTAGATGGATTGTGTATTTAGCAACCCGCACGAACGGAACCCTAGATTCTGGGATAACAGACCCATAAAGATGGAAATCTGCATGTAACCGAGCCAAATGTTTTCCAAAAATTGATTTTCCAGCACAAAAATTACAGGGCCTTTCAAAACTGTTTTCCAGGTCTAACCGATCTGTTGGTGTGCCCTAGTTCTTAGGGCATTGGATTCTTATATTTTGTATTACACATTAAGATTCATTGTATGAATACATTATTTGTGTCACATTAATAAAGGCAATTAATCTATTTCATTTATATCTTATGCTATAATATGAGTAGAGTATCCATTGATTGATAATCATATAACCTATCCCAGGTCTGTTGTAATCATGGGAACGAATAGAACCACCGACTTGTATATTCAATGACTGTATGGCAGTTCTTAACTAGCCATAGTACTTGTATAGTCAGTCATGAATATAGGTACATGTCTTTGACATGGGACTAGATCGATGCGGACAAGAAAGCCACATGGTTGTCCCATCATAGGTCTTTCTTGAGTAGGTCTCTTTTGTCCTCAGACCAGATTTCATTATAATATCAATATGGAATCCGGTTCACTTTGACATACGCCTAACAGGTCTGTAAAAGGGTGCTAAATATGAGTATGATTGGGTGGACCGGTGAACATGTTGATATTGATGATGAAGTGATGGAATTACCACTCGGGAAACACCAAGATGATATCATTGGCCACTTGATGAGTGGGACTGATAAGTGTATGGCCAAACCCAAGTAAGTCGATGCTTATTTGATTAATTAGTCAACTCAAGATCAAGAAATATAATAAACAACAGAAGAGGATGACAGACACCATGCCCCTTGTTTATTCATATCGATATCGGTAGGCAAAGGACACTATGAGATTCCTACCGGGTGAATGTCTTCGAAAGACTGTTGCATCTCTGTCTTGATTGGGGGCTGTAATGGTTTGCTAGATCCTACTTACAGTCTGTGGGCCTTGGGCCTACTGCCAACATAAAGACAAACCCATAGGATCATGTACATAGATCAACTGAGTTAGAATTTATAGAAATTATACATGTAATGTACATTGGAAGGAATGCGTTAATTAATTAGTTAACATTCGGTGTCAAGGAAATTAATTAACATTGTGTTGAATTTAATTTAATTAATAAGTTTACATAATGTAATTAATTAATTTATCAATTAATTGAATTACATAAAGTAAACAATTAATTAAATAATTTTCCTAAGTAGGAAAATTAAATACATGTATTGTATTTACTTAAGTGTGATTTAATTTTATTTAGGGGTAATTAAATTTAGCCAAATGGAATTAAATTACATAGTATATGCTTTTTAATTAAAGTTTATTTATGTAATTATAATCCTAGTGGGCTTGGGTTTAATTAACCTAATTAAAACCCAATTAGACAAGGTGTCTATATAAGGGCACACTTAAGGAGGAAAAACCTAATTCAACCCTAATTACTTGCTGGAAATTTCAGCTACCAATAGCAGCCCCAAATAGCCAAAAATCCCAGCATTAATCCTCCATTCCGTCACGTCTTCGACTAGCACCGGTTCCCGCTCAATAGTTGGTCATGCACCGGACTTTGGAGATCGCAGTTTCAAGAAACGATTCTGCAGCAGTCTCTAGAGGAGACGAATCCGGTGAGTTAATCTCTCTTGATTCAATTTGGTTTTATTCTAATCAATGGTAATTAGACACAATAGGTGGATTCTAGGAAATTTTAAATGGTGTATTTTCTGCTGTTCCACGTTATTTTTTTCAATGACAAATCCCAACATGATCCGACTGGTCGGGTCGACCCGGTTACCCCCTAAATGCATGCCCCCGTTTCCTAAATTCCCAATTCTGTCCTATTTGAGTCCTATCTGTGTGTGCAACATAAACTGTGCTAACCAATTTTTTTTGTAGCATTTATTTTTATTTTTATCATTTTTATTGTAATTAATAGATTATTATCGTGTAAATTAGGCGGTTGTATTTTTTTAGATACTCGTGTACTTAGGCGATTGTAAAGTGAGGATGAGAGTTTTTATCTTTTATTCAATTGGGTTGTATAATCGGCCTTTATTATTTTTCTTGTACATTTTTGGATGAATGCTTTATTTTCCTATAATTTATTTTCTGCATTTGGCTTTAGCATCGGCTGATTTAAAATAAACAAATTGGGGTTAGAAAAAGATAATAAAGCGAATTAAATAAGGTAATATAAACTGTAAAGTGAAAGCAAGCTAGAGGTTGAGTAAGTCACTTGCCCGAATCCTAAATCTCTGGATTTGGTACGGTAATCTACCCTCGGTAGGGAGCTATACCGGAATTCCTGGATGAGCTGATCCGGGAGGTGACTCTGTCACTGATCTCGGGATTTAAGTTTCGAGGTCTTTAAGTTAAAATGGGAAAATGTTTTCTACAAAAGGAATTTTCAAATCAAATCCATGGTTTTCCTAACTCATGATAAACAAAACCCATTTTCCAAAATCAAACCCAAACGAAAATGTTTTCCCCGATCCGCTTCATAGCGTCCCGTTTCTTTTCTAAAGAGGTCGTCCGCTCACAATAGTGCTTGCTCAAGACACATGATCGGAAGCAATGAAATGTTCAAAAGCTTAAAAGATGTTATAGGAGGAAATGTGAGCTTTAGTGACAAAAAGAAAGGACTAATGTAATGATGTGGATGGCCTGAGCAAGGAGCGGCCCAGTGAGGGATGGTACCAGGGTAGAGAAACCTGAGCAAGGAGCGGCCCAATGAGGGGTGGCGCCGAGGTAGAGAAACCTGAGCAAGGAGTGGCCTTGAAGGATGTCGATGGGGGCAGGAATGAACCGAATCTATACCGGAAAGAGAGGGTTTCGAGACTATACTGGTATGGGATGATATAGTTAAGAAAGGCTAGATTTCGAGACTGTACTGGTATGGGACGGTACAGTTGAGAAATGGCATAAGAGATTTGATAAGTACTATCTATACTAACAAGATTCATCTTCTTTTCGGTAGCCCATTTGGAAGTAACTTTAAAGTTAAGTGTGCTTGACTTGGGGAAATTTCAAGATGGGTGACCTCCTGGGAAGAAATTTCCAGGAAGCATGTGAGTAAGGACAAAACATGCTGAAAAGACACGTGTTAGTTTGTGGGGACAGACGATCAGATCCCGGGTGGTACAAGCTGGTATCAAAGCCATCCCTCTCCCAGTACGGTTTGGTTCGGGGATGAACTAGGAGGAAGCTGGTGGGCCTATAACAACTCGGTCCTAAAAGGGGTGGTGTAAGCGCCGGAATTTTTTGTCCTAAAAAAAAAGTACACGTGTCACAAGACTGTAAATACAGTCGTGCAACTGTAATCAAAAATTACAGTCATACGACTGTAACCTCAGAGCAAGTATAGTAGCCCATACCTATGGAGCAGAAAACTAAGGAAGAAAAGAGGGGCATTAATTGCCCCGCCCTTGGCAGCAAGCAAGGAAGATAAAAAGAAGAAAAGAGCAAGAAAAGGAGGACTTTTGGTTCTAGAATTGAGGGAGTTTGGAGAGAGAAAATTGGGAGAGAATTGAAGAAAAAGGGAAGGAAAAAACCAACACAAAGACACAAGCTTTTCTTCTTCTTTTTCTTTTTAATTCTTGAGTGTTTGAATTAAAAATCTATTAGAAATCTTAGGTTAATAATCCGACACTCTAAACTCAATTAATTTCGGACTCAAATCTATTAGAAATCTTAGGTTAATAATCCGACACTCTAAACTCAATTAATTTCGGACTCAAAACTCTCAGAAACCTTAACATTTTGGAGATTTTTAGACTCAACTTTTCAAACCTTAACTCAAAGGAAAAGAAGTGATTTGAAGAGGAGTGGGGCGTTTCCAGTGGTCATTCATATGGTGGATCAGCGCCAAAGAGGTAACTATACTTCAAACCTTCATTTTCCTACGTTTTCTGGGTGTTTCGATGTGATTTTGTGCGTAAAACAAATTTTCTGTACTTGCTGTTTCTGGAAATCAAGAACAGTCGTACGACCATTCTTGAGTTGAAAAATAGTCATACGAGTGTTCTTGATTTCCTTCCAAGTTTTCAGTTTCTTTTGAATAAAATTTTGATGATTTTTTGCATCTTGATGATTTACAGTCGCACGACTGTAATGCTCCTCCAGGGGCAGAATTTCCATTTTAATCCAGAAAAATTTCTAAAAATCCATAAAAAATCTGAAAAATCTAAAAATCATCAAAATGAATTTTGTTCTGTGCATTCACGACCTTAGATTCAATTTTCAGTATTATTGTATTTAGAACAATACAATGACAGAGACCCGATTCTCCCGAAAACTGACCCACCTCACATGTTAAACTAAATTAAACCGGAAAAAAAATGTTTTCAAAAACGATTTTCTCACAAAACCAAAATAAAGGGACGTTTCAAAATGTTTTCCAGGTCTATTCGGGCCGGCTAGCCGAGCCGACCCGGTTATCCCCCTAAATGCATGTTCCCGAATCCTTAGAATCCAATTATGTTCTATTTAAGTCCTATTTGTGGTGTGCCGTAAACTGTGCTAACCCTCTGTTTTGCAGCTTTTAATTTCTTTTATTTTTATTTTGGATGTTATTAATAGATTAATACGTGTATTTTAGGCGATTGTATTTTTCTAGATAAATCATGCATTTTAGGCGGTTGTAAAGTGAGGATGAGGTTTTTTTTTTATTATTCGATCGAGCTGTAATAACTTAATTATTTTACTGCTTTTTATTTTATTTTTATCTGTATGTACGTTGCATGTTTTTATTTAATAAAATTGACTTTAGAATTATGAAATACCTTCAAAGAACATTGGCCAATGTTTATTTTGATTAGACACGAAATAGGGGACTTATCCGGACCTAGATCTCTAGATAGTGTGGCGGCCGTTCGTCCGGTTCAACTACACTGAAATTTCCCGGTTGAGCTGAGCTGGGTGGCAACTCCTACACTATTTATCGAGATTTAAGTCTCGATTCTTTTATGAAATAATTCAATTTTCTAAAAACGAATTTTCATCATAAAAACCCCACGCAAGGGAGAATTGCCTAATCTCGAGGCGCCCTTTCCGAGAGGGAGTCCGAGTTCCGTCGAAAACGTTGTCCGCTCACAGTGGCGACTCTGCTGGGGATTTCTCATAAAAGTTTTCTTAAAACCTAAAAGAATTTGACAAGCCATAAAAAGTGTCTAATCAAAATAAGGTGGATGATTCTTGTATGGTATTTTATTTTGCATTCTTTAGTTAGACATTTTTGCATTAGGTTAAGTATCCCATTTTAGCCCAGTGAATTGTTGAAGTGTCGCCTTTGTTCCTCATGGTCTTAGGGGCACGGATACAAAATACCACCCATAGCCTCGTACGAACCCCTTCGTTCGGACCCTTAAGTGGGAAGAAGTGAGGAGTATATCTTGCTATAGGAGCCTTGATTTTAACCCAACTTGGACCAAACTCATATAGGCAACCTTAGTTGGATTCCCCTAGAGTACCAAAATAAATCGTGTGAATAAAATAAAATCACGCCTTCATCATCCCCGGTTGATGATCGAAGAGAACTCCACCTAAGACTCGATTAGAATTTTCGAGGCCAACCACGTTTGGGGGAATAAGGTTGGAAGAATACGTTTCGTGTGCTGTGTGTTTCTCGTCATCCCGTGATATGCCATAATCAACATTTTCCATGCACATGACATACCATTCATAAAGCATTTGTGTGCTGCTAACCCACATTTTTTATACAGCTATTTGCATTTTATTTTGCTGTGAACACATTAATCATCCGCGTGACATTCACACTAACCATTTCTTTTGCAGCCATAACATTACATTTATGTGTTAACACTTTCACAAAGCATACACAACATCATTATGTATGTCATGCATTCTAACCACATTTGTGTGCAGCCATTTGCATTTTGTATGACATAAGTATCCATATCATTTCACCTCATTTAAATTAAGGACATTCCAAGGGTGCCCATCACGATCATTTCATTCCATAACATATTGGGTATCCCAAATTACCCGTTTTCTTCCAATGCACCGAATTGCATTCGCCCATTCCACCAAATCATATCATTCAATAGAGACCATAACGGTTCTAGGTCTACTTCCGTGTGACAATCCACACGAGGCATTTCATGACACCATGATTCATTTATCATAAATATCATATAACACCATGATCCACATCGGATTACTTCATGACATTACTCCATCATTCAAGGCTCTCCTCGAGTGCCGGATTAATACACATATAAGTACATTTCATAACATTACTAAATCATGAAAGGTGTTCCTCGACCGCTGAGCCCCTGTCCGTGTTCCCTGTTACACATGATTTTCTTACAACATCATTTCATATCATATGCTCAAAAGCATCAGAACTCTGTCCATGGGGCGGCCTCATGCGACCATTTCATATCATCACATTGACCTACAAAGCGTCGAAACTCTGTCCGTGTGTCGGCACACATGCGACCATATCATAAAAATCATTAGGTGCCCCAAAGGTGCCGAACCCTTTTCCGTGTGGTGGTCCACGCGTGACCATTTTGTACAGCATTGGGTGTTCTTGGAATGTCCAAAAAAAAAAAAAAGAATAATAAGTGGAAATCATTTTCATTATCATTTCATGCACAACATCACTCCATTCATTCATCATAAGTGTTTTCAATGTCTCACTCTTCATCACATCATTCCATCTAAACGTTTCCTAACTGATGTTGAGCAAATAAACTACAGTGACCTTGGATAAGATCTCAAGCTTCGAGGGCTGTTAGGGAAACAAGAACAGTAGAGCTAGAAAGTGAATCCGACTCAAGGGAAGAAGTTGAGATGGCTAATCCTGCACCAAACCTCGCTGATGCTTCAAAAGATTTCCTGAGGTCACAGGATTTCCATGATATGCTCAGGGAGAAAATACGGGCCGTAGTAAGAGAAGCCGGGGAAACTAGTGGTAGTAGGACCGGAAAGGAGAAAGAGGCCGAATCGTCCCAACAAGGTGGTGATATCTCGGCTAGTTAGAAAAGCTGCAGGAGACGGAAGCAGCCATGGAAGAGAAAATGAAGGCCAAATACTCTGAACTTGACGAAGTAGTCGCAGAATTGAAGAAAGGGGCCAACGTCAGCCTGGGCTTCAAAAGAGGGGTGAATGTAGATGCGATGATCAACAAGGGCATTGAAACCTTTCCCATTGGGTTTCAAGTTCCTAAAAGTCCCTTCCTACAAAGGGATTGGCTTGCCAGAGGCCCATGTGAACCTTTATGTCAGAATCATCCTGACTGTGGGCACCACTAAATAGCAGCTGGTTAATTTCTTCCCAACCACACTCGAAGGTGGATCCCTGAATTGGTACAACTCTTTGTCTGAAGATGTGTAGTTAGATTGGGAGGCCCTGTCAGAGTCCTTCATGAAATACTACAGCTTCAACACCAAGATCCAGGTGAAGTTGTACGATCTGGAAAGGGTCAAGCAACAATAGAATGAATCCTTTGATGCCTATTACCAGAGATGGATGAACAAAATGATTCTGCTAAAGAACTGCCCCGACGAAGATGAACTGATTCAGAAGTTGACCGATGGGAGTAGGGACATCTTCCGAAACAACATGAAATTCCACTCCTTTAGTGACCTCAATAAAGTGTATAGCATGGCCATGAAAATCGAGAGGGACGAAGAAGAAAAGGCAGTGAACCAAAAGCATGGCAGGAGCTCCAGGTATGGTCTTGGCTATCGACCAGCGACTACAACTGGATCAGGCAGCAGATCTAGTTTTGGATCTATAGACAAAGGTGGCCAATCCTCAGAAGACAAGCCAACTGAAGTTGCTGTTATGTCCAAGGAACAAAACACCCAAGATGGAAATGTACAAAATCGAGGCCTATCCCCTTGGACTCTTTCTTTGGCCAAGATTTTCGCGAAATGTAGGAACGACGGTCTCTTGAATTCTTTAAAGCCGTTCGAAAAGCTGGCTGAGATTGACAAGGGTGAGTTCTGTTCCTATCACGTGATAGTTGGGCACCACACGAATGATTGCATGCAGTTACTAAGGGCTGTCCGATAATTGATCGCTGAAGGAAAGGTTATAGAACCACCTTTGAAGCCCAGTGTCCAGAGCAACCCCTTACCCAGTTTCGACTGACCCATGCATTCAAGCTGTTTAAGGAGATGATGCCGCAGCAAAAGAAGACCCTCCGTATGTGGAGGATGATAACTATCTTAATGTACCTACTTTTTTTTTCTTTTCTATTTTGTGAACAATTCAGCCCACGAGGCGTTTAATATAATGCAATTTGGTTCCAGCTACTTGTGCGATATTTTTCTGGATGGAACACTGTGTGTGCATACAAACATTCATTTAATGTCTTTAGCATACATGACACATCACTGCATGAAATGAATTTAAAGACGGATGATGACCCAAAAATGGTATCTGTCTCAAAAGACTTCACGCCTGAAAAAAAAAAGAGATTGTAAAACACCCAAAAGTGCATAACAAGCTTTGCCCAATCCTACCACAACATGACTGGGGATCGACAGAGAAGTTACCAAATGACAGACTACAAAGGTTCTAAGGGCAAAATCAGCTGAGCAGAAACTCCACGGACCCCGATCAGACAAAGAGGGAAACCACGATAGGAGGAACTGACATCGTCAGAAAAATAAGACTATTCACAGTAAACAGACATCAGTTCACAGCCACGACCGTCAACCACCCAAGTGGATGGAAACGGAGTTGACCATGATGTCACAGCCTCTCAAAAAAAAATGTACGCCCAAATTTATGAAGAAGAACACACCTACACGATACAGAATTCCGTGTTCCATCATGAGCAAGAGGAGACCATGGTTTCAAGGGGCAACAGCGCATGTGTTCTAGAATAAAAGGTTGGGGCATCAATTGTCAACTCCATATCATCCACGAGCCGGTGGGGTGTTGAGAACAGCCAACAGATCTGTCAAAAGGAACTCTATCATCCTGTACCGTGCCCCTTTTTATGTACCTATAAACTTGGTTAACATTCCATGTTCTATAGCTGGTAAGACACCGCCATACAACTAAGCTTATGATAGTCTTTGGTTCCATTCATTCCCATGACTAGAACAGACTACAGATAGCTTTATGGTCATATTATTTTCCCTATCCATGGCCTTACTGCCAAGTGCATGACACTTGTCAACATGGATATGGATATGTCCATTGGATACTCTATTTATAATATTGCACAAGGTATATATAATAAATAGATTAATGCCTTTATTCATTAACATGAATGTACAATACATAAATCTCATTATAAGATACAAAATGTATGATACAATACAAGGACCAATGCCTTGGGACTAAGGCATTCCCATATCTCCACATGATACATGTCTTATTTCCAAGGTTGATAAAAGTTGGATGTGGCATAGAAGGCTTGGTCATGCTAGCATGCATCTTTTGTCTAAATTATCTAGAAAATATCTTGTGAAAGGTTTACCTAAGATTAGATTTGATAAAGATCATATATGTGATGCATGTCAACTAGGAAAAACAAACAAGAAGTTCTTTTAAATTGAAAGATGTTGTATCTACATGAAAACCTCTTGAACTTTTGCATCTTGATTTGTTTGGTCCGATTCAACCAACTAGCTTGGGTGGTAAGAAATATGCTATTGTTATTGTTAATGATTATTCACGTTATACTTGGACTATATTTCTTACTAACAAAGGTGAAGCTTATAAAAAGTTTGTGAATCTTTGCAAGAAACTTGAAAATGAAAAAGGCTACTCAATCATCTCCATAAGAAGTAATCATGGAAGAGAGTTTGAGAATCACCTATTTGAGAAGTTCTGCAATGACAAAGGATTCAATCACAACCGCACCAAGGACACTACAACAAAATGGTGTAGTTGAAAGGAAGAATAGGACACTTGGAGAAATGGCAAGGACAATGCTTAACGAAAATTCTTTACCTAAATAGTTTTGGAGTGAAGCAATCAACACGACATGCTATTTCTTAAATAGAACACTAATTCGTCCTATCTTGAAAAAGATACTGTATGAGCTATGGAAAGGAAAGAAGCCCAACATTGGTTACTTTCATGCTTTTTGGTGCAAATGCTTCATACTAAACAATGAAGATAACTTGGGTAAGTTTGATGTGAAATCAAATAAAGGTATATTTCTTGCTTACACTACTCATAATAAGGCATATAGAATTTATAACAAAAAAAACATATGTTGTAGAGGAATCCATGCATGTGATCTTTGTTGAAAATAACTCTTCTTATGAAAATAAAGAAGAAGAAGATCTTGTTGATAATATGAAACAGGTTGCAAAATAGCCAGCTAAATGTAGAACTGTAGAATGTTGAAACTCAACAAGACAATGTTGATCAAGAGGAAATACAAGAGAGCAAAGAGAATGATATGCAACAATAAGAACTACCAAAGGAATTTAGATATCACAAGTACCATCCCAAGGATGACATAATTGATACTCTGGAAGAAAGGAAAATGACTAGAAGCCAATTGAAGAAGTACCTTAATAATGTAAATGTTGCCTTCATTTCTCAACTAGAACCAAAGACTTTCAATGATGCCAGAAATGATGAAAATTGGTTGCTAGCAATGCAAGAAGAATTAGACCAACTTGAAAGAAACAAACTGTGGAAATCGGTTCCAAAACCCCAAAACCATTCTATTATTGGCACTAAGTGGGTATTTAGGAACAAACTTAATGAAAGTGGAAATGTCATAAGGAATAAAGCTAGGCTTGTAGCTCAAGGATACAATCAATAAGAGGGAATTGATTTTGAAGAAACGTTTGCCCCTGTTGCAAGAATTGAAGCTATCTGAATGCTTCGTGCATATGCATCATATAAGAAGTTCAAACTATATCAAATGGCTGTGAAAGTGCTTTCTTGAATAGATATGTTTCAGAAGAACTATATGTGAAATAACCTCCGGGCTTTGAAGATTATTAGCATCCAAATCATGTCTACAAACTTGACAAACCCTTGTATGGATTGAAGCAAGCTCCAAGAGCTTGGTATAAGAGGTTAAGTAATTTTCTTATTGATAAAGACTTCTATAGAGGTAAAGTGGATACTAATTTATTTATTAAGCATGTCAAAAATAGCATACTAATTATACAAATATATGTAGATGACATTATTTTTAGATCCACTAATGAGTCTTTATACAAGGAATTTTCACAACAAATGCACAAGGAAGTTGAAATGTCTATGATGTGAGAATTGAATTTCTTCTTGAGATTGAAAATTAAGTAAGATGACAAAGGGATATTCATCAATCAATCCAAATATATTAAAGAGCTTTTGAAGAAATTCAACATGGAAAGTGCTAAAAGTTTGCAGACACTAATGAGTACGGATGAAGATAAAAGAGGAAAAAGTATTGACATAAAATAATATAGAAGCATGATTGGCTTATTACTCTATCTCACATCAAGTAGACCGGAAATTCAATATAGTGTGTGTCTATATGCATGATTCTAAGCAAACCCCAAGGAATCACATCTCATTGCAGTCAAAATAATTTTGAGATACCTCATTGGTACATAAGACATGGTATATGGTATCTTAAATGTGATTATTTTGATCTAATTGGTTATTATGATGCAGATTATGTAGGAAGTAAATTAGATAAAAGGAGTACCTTTGGTACTTGTCAATTCTTAGGACATGCTTTGGTTTCTTGGTCAAGCAAAAAGCAAACTTCAATTGCATTATCCACGGCTGAAGCAGAATATGTATCCGCCAGAAGTTGTGTTGCTCAAATCCTATGGATGAAACAACAATTGAAAGATTATGGTCTATCCTATAGTCATATACCTATAAGATGTGACAACCCAAGTGCTATAAGTTTGACAAAAAATCCAATACAACATTCAAGGACTAAGCATATTGATATAAGACATCACTTTATAAGAGACCATGCTCTAAAAAGTGATATTGTGTTGGAATTTGTCTCTACAAATGATCAAGTAGTGGATATCTTTACTAAGCCCTTATGTGAAGAAAGATTCAACTATCTAAGAAAGGAGATTGGTATGAGCAATCAAATTGAAAAGTGATATTTTTATCATATATGTCGATTTTCAAAATGTCTTGATTATTTATCTTTTAGAAAATTGCTTTTGAAAGTTTTAGTTGATTAAAAGTTATTGAAAATCTTTAAAGTCTTTATGTTTTCAAAATGATACTTTTTAACACGCTAAAAGTTTTGCAAAATCTGTTTCCATGCTATTATCATCTTTAGATGCGTTAAAAGTAAGTGTCAAAATAGTTCATTACACTTTAGCTTTTCAAAATCAGTTTTAATAAATTAAAAATGCTTCTTGAATTTATAAAAGATTTTCATATGCTCATATTATTTTTACATCTCTATTTTGAAAAAGAATTATTAACAGCTTTTGACAAAGTTCTTTTATCTATTTTCATCAAAAAGGAAAAATGATTTTTGTCTTTCAAGGTGACATCATTTTGACTTAAACAGTGCAAGCCCATACACAAAACTACTGGCGCGCCCTAGTCCAAATGGCATTGGTTCTTCTTTTGTATTATACTTTATATCAGGACATTTGTATTATACATTTTGTGTCGAAATAAATGTTGGAAATGCCCTAGTCCCGAGGCATTGGTCCTTGTGTTTGTATAATACATTTGTACATTAATGTAAACTTACATTACAACAAATGTGAGAACCACATCTAGTATCCAATACATAAGATGTTGAAACAGAGGTGAATGTCTATGACATATATACCTGATGAAGACACGCCCTGCGTCTTCCTTTTCTCTCCCAAAAGCTTGGGACACGATCTTTTCCAATGTCCAGCCTGCTTACAACTGAAGCAGACATCCTTGGAATGGGCCTTGGGCTGGGCTTTCACCTTTTTAGCCTTGGCCTTTGCCTTGCCTTTAGCAAAAGGAGGTTTCCCCTTGTTAACCTCAAGTACCGACGGAGTCTTCTTGATCGACAGTTCAGCGAGCTCAAGCATCCAATGCAGCTCACTAACAGTACGGTCTATCCCTTGCTTGTAAAAGTTTAGGATGAATTGATCTTAAGAATCCGGTAAAGAATCCAGGATCGTGCTAACTGTAGCCCCCGTGAGATAGGCGTTCCGAGACGGGCTAAATTATCCAGATAGCCCTTCATCTTGAGCACGTGTGCACTCACAGATGTCCCGGCTCCTATCTTACAGCTGCGGAATGCCTTGTGGATCAGGTACCTTTCCTGATAAGCTTACTCATAAAACATCTCATTAAGAGTTGTCATCATAGCAAAGGCCTGATGGTCCATGAACTGCTTTTGCAATTCAGGAACCATACTAGCCAACATCAGGCATGTCATATCCCAGTTATCTTTTACATGTGCCAAGTATTCCTCCAGCTGGGCAGCCGGTGGATTACTTCCCGTTGGCACAGCCGATACAGGCTTTTTGAGCACATACTCTTTAGACTCTTGTCTTAGAACTTTCCTTAAGTTCATAGACCAGTCCCAAAAGTTAGGGCCAGAAAGCTTGTCCCATTCCAAGAAAGATCGCAGTGATAAAGTATCATTCGTAGCCATTGGTTTCTCCACAGAAAAAATATGAGTGTTAATAAAGGACTTAACTTGTTCTTCCCATAATATAATTAATAATGAATCGTGTTATTAATTAACTCGAGTTGTTGGGCTCATGGGCCGAGATCCATATTATATCAAGATATAGCCAGACGAGGGCCTGGAACAACTATACCCTAATTTTTAGGTAGGAACGCCATCCAATCCCAACCTAGGGACTCTCGGTTTGATGGGTCTATTGGCACTTACCCATCTGTGCTTAGGGCCAAGAACATCCTACTACCCACGCTAAGTCAAAACCTCCATCCAAGTGTTAGAGTAACCAATACTCCAACCCAATACAAAATGACGATACTTCAGTGCATCCAACGAGGGTTGGTCTACAGCTGGCCTATCCCCACTTCGAGTAGGTTATGAATGAGGGAAGCACTTTTAAGAGACTTAGTAATTACCTTTTGGTTATTAGATTCAATTAATAACGGCTTAGATGCATAAGCGGGTGAAAATGGGTTTGTACATACATTCTCACATGTAAATAAATAAAGCATAATTAAAAAAAAATGAAATGCTATGGGCCAAAATTTACATCCTAATATAATTCTAGTAAACCTATACTAGAACGACATCAGGTGGGCCGCATCCTCATTCTTCTAGCACGCCAATCCAATCGGCTTCTTCTTTACATAATATCATAATAAACAAATAAAATAAAATTACATAAAAAGAAAACGGCGCGTAGGCCGTATTTACCAAAAGAATATTACAACCCAATTAAATAAGGCCCAAAACATCCATTCATGCATTTAATCATACATCCATGTAAACCAATACATACAATTTATAAACATGTTAAATGCATGAATTAATCCCATTTCATATATGTCCATAGCCATTATTTTGAAATCGCCAAATTTTGGCCGATCATGGTTCTAAACCCACGCGGGCTTTGGGCCTCCAACCCAGGCAAAATTGCTCCCAATCCAATTGGGAAACCATGAATTCCAAAATTAGCCGTCCGAGTAATCGTGCCAAGAAAACCCGAACCAATTTCAATTAACCGTAATTATTTCCAAAATAAATATCGCATGAACGAAAAATAAATTCCATTCATAAAACACGCGCATAAAAATTACCAAAATTTAAACACGTAAATTTTAAAACCAATTAAAATTTTAAAACCCGGCCCGGCCCAAAACCAATCCCGCAAAATCCAAATACGGGCCCGGCCCGCCGCGCGGGGCAGCCGCGGCGCAGCTGCCCAGCAGCAGCTCCGTTGCGGCGTAGCGGCTGCTGCCTGTGGCACCCAGCGCCGCAGGCAGTGGCTGCTGCCCCCGTTTCCACCCGAAACGGTTCGTGATTTCCAAGAAAAAAAAATAGTAACATGAAATTAAATCACCAGGAAATAAAATCATGCAATGGAAAAATAAATCTAGCATAAACCTATGTGCAAAAAATAAATTTCCATAACAAATATCACAAATAGAAAATAAAAACCAAGCATAAACCAATATGCAACATAATTTTCCATTTGCAAAATCCAACGGGCAAAATCACAAACCCGAAACCAAAAGAATCCCGTGCACAAAAAATCTCCAATTTTAAAACACGAGATCCGCCAAGTTAAAGATTTCCAGGGATCAAAAGCCCGCTCTGATACCACTGTTGGGATTCGTCACGGGAAACCGACCGATAAAAGCGGAAATACGCGTCGATTTCCTGGAATCCGGTCCCAGGAGCTTAAGATGTGGAAATCAAAAACTTAAAGCATAAAAGGA
Source organism: Euphorbia tirucalli (assembly GCA_039660915.1). Lineage (NCBI taxonomy): Eukaryota > Viridiplantae > Streptophyta > Magnoliopsida > Malpighiales > Euphorbiaceae > Euphorbia > Euphorbia tirucalli. Next base: position 48,341,470 of record CM077637.1, on the reverse strand, counting down.
GAGTTTCAAAAACTTACCACAAAGTCTCTCTAAGAGACGGACGCGGACTGCAGAAATCAAGTGTAGATTTCCTCCACCGATGCGTACACGAACGGCTCTCGGACCGAAACCCGTGCTAGCGACTCGGATGACAAGAAGAGAGGGAGAGAGGGGCTGCTCACTTTGAGAATTATGGCTGTCCCTTTTTCTTTCCAAAAGAAAAATCTATCTATGCAAAGATAGAACCAACTTTCTCAAGTGTGCACCCAATTTCTTTCCAAAAGAAATAAGGCATAAAAGTGGGCAAATTTTTCTTCAAAAGAAAAATTCTCACGGCCAAAAATGAATGAGAATAGCTGCTGATTTTTTTTTCTTTTGTATCAACCTTCTTACCAAGAAAAAAATCTCCAATGCCACCTAGCATGCAAAGTCCAACTTTGCTACTAACTTAGTCAAACCATGACTCACTCCATCACCATTGGACAAACATAAAGACTCATCATTTCTTCACTAAATGAAAAACATGACTCACCATCTTATTTTTGTCCAAGAATGAGTCACCATTCTCATCTATTCTCTACCCATGAATTTCGGCCAAATAAATCCCACTTCATGTGGGAATTTTCATTTTATGTCTTAAGCCCAATTTGACTTCCTTTGATTTAATTAATTTCAAATGCAATTCCAATTTAACATGTATGTATATATATTATGCTATATAATACATTACATACATTTAAATTAGAATTCATTTGATCTCTTCATTTAATCGATGGATTAAATTAGACATACATAAAATGAAATACATGTAAATCTATACATGTAATAATATTTCCACCTAGGAAATAATCTCATAAATTCATTCATTGAATTAATTAAGAGAATGGCCAAAATAAATATTAATTATATTATTTTGATCAATCCAATTGACCTATATAATATAATTAATGGATCTCTCTCTCTTCCACGTGTATACTCCAAGTACACACTTAATCCGACTAGTTAAAGTCCAGACGTTCAATGTGTACGATCCAATGGGCCCGTCTTTATGTTGGCAGTGGGCCAAGGCCCACAGACTACAGGCGGGCTCTAGCAAGCCACTGCAGTCCCCAATTGAGATGGAGTAAGCAGTCAGACTGAAAACGTAACCCTGTAGTTTGAACTTGTAAATCCCATGTCGCTGATATCGGTGTCCAACACAGAGGCATGGAAGTATCACCCTCTTTGTGTCCGGACATTTACTTGATCCCGAATGAACTGATGCTCACAAACAAGATCCAATCTTGTTTGGGTGCGGCCGCACACTTATCAGTAGCATTCTTCAAGAGGCCGGTGATATCGTCTCTGTGAATCACTGAGTGACATTCCCTTCTGCATATCCATAGTACTGCCATGCTCACTGACACACCCGAACGTACTCGTACTTGGCACCCTTTTACAAGCCCGTTGGGCGTACACCAAAGTGTGCCACTTCACATGCAGCACCATCATATGGTCTGGTCTAAGGACTTATACAAGTACTACGCAAGAATCATTTGTGATACTATACCATGTAGATTCCCGTTAAGTGGATCAATCCAGTACCATGCCTTTTTTGCATGTACCCATTAACCTGGTTGACATTCCATGTTCTATGACCAGTAAGACACCGCCATACAACCAGGCTAATGATAGTCTTTAGTTCCATTCATTCCCATGATTGGAACAGACTAATTTGCCCACTTTTATGCCTTATTTCTTTTGGAAAGAAATTGGGTGCACACTTGAGAAAGTTGGTTCTATCTTTGCATAGATAGATTTTTCTTTTGGAAAGAAAATGGGACAGCCATAATTCTCAAAGTGAGCAGCTCCTCTCTCCCTCTCTTCTTGTCATCCGAGTCGCTAGCACGGGTTTCGGTCCGAGAGCCGTTCGTGTACGCATCGGTGGAGGAAATCTACACTTGATTTCTGCAGTCCGCGTCCGTCTCTTAGAGAGACTTTGTGGTAAGTTTTTGAAACTCTCCTTTTATGCTTTAAGTTTTTGATTTCCACATCTTAAGCTCCTGGGACCAGATTCCAGGAAATCGACGCGTATTTCCGCTTTTATCGGTCGGTTTCCCGTGACGAATCCCAACAATAAAGGCATGAATCTATTCATTCATATCTTATGCTATCTATAAATAAAGTATCTAATGATTATAATCATACTAAAGTAAACCAATGTAGGCCATTAGATTATGAGACCTTTTAGTAGAGTTAAAGTTATAATCATAAAGACATCCCTAGTCTGTTCTAATCATGGGAATGAATAGAACCAAAGACTAGCATATCCTTGACTGGATGGCGGCGTCTCACTGGCCATTGGACATAGAATGTCAGTCAATGATATGATTACATGTTGGGTTGCATGGTACTGGATCGATCCACCACGAGAACACCATATGGTTTGATCATCATAGGTGTTTCTCAGGTAGGTCTTGCTATTATCCTTAGACCTGATGTTTGCTATAACATAACATGGGATCTTATACACTTTGATATACTCCGAACGGGCCCATAACAGGGTGCCAAGTATAGGTATGTTAGGTGGGCCAGTGAACATGTGATATTGATAGTGAAGTTGACGGAATTGCCACTCAGCGTATCCTGAGATGACATCACTGGCCACTTGATGAGTGGGACTGACAAGTGTATGGCCATACCCGAATAAGTTGGGATACTTATTCGTTAGGTTTAGTCCACTCGGTATCAAGAGATAAATAAGCATATAAGAGGATGACAAGACCATGCCTCTTGCCTATATATCGATGTCAGTTGGTAAGGGATATACAAGATCACTACCGGGTTATGTTTCATATTAAAGTGTAAGTCTCCGTCTTAATTAGGAGCTATAAGGGTTTACTAGAACCCACTTACATTTTGTGAGCTTTAAGCCCACTGCCAACATAAAGACAAACCCATAAGATCATACACATAGAACGACTGAACGTTGACAAATCAAAATTGGAACAAAAACCAAATTAATTGAGTTATTGACATTAGGTTATGTCATAATTAATTCAATTATAAGGGAGAAATTAATTTTATTTGATTAATTAATTATATGTAGTAAATAATTAATTAAATTAAATAATATTTCCTTGGTGGAAATAAAAATACAAAGGTTGTATTTATTAAGGTTGACTTTAATTTAATTTTAGGTTATTTTAATTTGATAAAATTTTATTTAATTGTATCAATTAGAATTTTATAATATGGTTTTATTTAATCCCAATGATACAAGGTCAATCAATTAAATCAAATTTAATAATTTATAGTTTAATTTAACCCTTGTACACTAAGTAGTATAAAAGGAATTAGAAACCTAGTATACCAAGGATTACACGAAGGAGTATTTAAAGGAAGCCTTAACCTAATTCTCCCTAATCCCTAGAAGCAAGAATTCGACCACCAAATAAAAATTATAGCAGCCCCTTTCTTTGCTCTCTCTTGGTTTTCGTTCAATCCATTTGCTAGCACGAGTCTCGTTCAAGAGTTGTTCATGTACCGGATTGTGGAGGAAACACACTTGGGTTTCTGCAGTAGTCTCTAGAGGAAACAGTTAAGGTGAGAAAATTTAATATTCTCTCCATTCTTAGTTTCATTCTATTAATCTACATGTATCTTGGGCTATGGAATTGAGTAAAATTCTAATCGGTATTTCGCCTCGCGTTTAATTTTTCTCGTGACGATTCCCTTCAAAAACGTTAGTGCTTTGGAGAAAGAGAAAACTACTTGACAGTTATCACTTAGTTTCAAAAAGGCATACATGTGTTTTTGGAGAGAGAATGTTTACAACTGCATTTAATGCTGAAGAAGTTACCAACCGCAAATCAGAGAAAAATGGCAGTTTGAAACTATTTCAAAAAGAGAGAAACCCATCATTACCCACCAAACCCTCAAAACACTATTTGTCATCTTCATCGCACCTATCTCTTTGTGTGACTAATAAAACCTAATATTCATATCTTTATGTCATGTCAAACCACTCTCCTATAACATCCTTTATCATCTCTTGTTCAAATACCTTGCCAGAAGATATACCCAACAAGCGATATAGGAAGAGAAAACCCAAAACTCAAAAAAATCCAGCCATGGTGCGATTGAAGAAATCCGCCCCTGAAACAAGAAAGTTTGAAAAGAAAGAGCCAAAGAAAAAGAGAAAAGCAGAAGAAGAATCGAGTTCTTCAAAACTGAAGAAAGTTAAAACTGAAGCTGTAAAGGTAAAAAGAAAAATTACTTACGCTTCAAATGCACAAAAGGGAAAAGCTTCAAATCATAAGCCTGTTCATATTAAGATTCCAGATGAAGGAGAATTGGCATACTACAATATCCCTAATCGGAAGATTGTTGGTTCAAGGTACGTTGACTAGACTTACTTTAAGTCAAAGAGTCGCCCATTTCTGAAATGGTTCTCAGCTCAGAAGTTTGAGAAATTTCTACAAACTAATGAAGCCTACTTCGATGGACTGGTTAGAGAATTCTATACTTCTCTTGTTGCTATTGATGAGCAGAATTTCAATTTTACTATTGATGGTAAGACTTACTTGCTGAATGAGACTGTATTGAGTAATGTGTTTGAGCTGCCTGTTAATAGTGTGAGAATTAGTAAGTGTGATGATGTGAGTGAGATGGGAGACTATAAGGAACAAGTCTTTACTATAGGGATTTTTCATCGCAAAACGTCTGATTAAAGCAGAAGCTCGAATCGTTTTCTCAAATCCGTGACCCAAGAGCAATTGATGTGGAAATCAAAACAACAAAAGTAAATGAGAAAATTTTGATTCTCACCAGGAATATCTCTTTCAAAGATGGCCGCAGAAACCAAAATTGATCTCCTCCAAAATCCCGTACACGAATGGCTTTGGAGCGAGAACTCGTGCTAGAGTCGGATCGACAGAAGAGAAGGAAAAGTGAGATAAAATTTTCTACCTTGGAAGTGATGCAGTGGCCGAAATGTCAGCCCTATTTTTTATTCCTTTTAGGCTGAATTTTCCATGGTGGAAAGTTAGGTCTTTAGGGTTTTAATTCTTTTGGTTTAGTTTTAATTGCAAATTCAATTTTAATATGTCATGTATGTGAATATATTATACCATATAATATATTACATGCCATTTAAATTAAAATTAGTTTGACCAATTAATTCAACCTAGGAATCAAAATTAGACTCTCCATAAAATAAATACATGTAAACTTATACATGTGAAATATTTCCACCCAGAAAATAGTATCTTAAACTAATTCATTTGAATTAGTTATAAGAAACCCAATACAAATATTAATTATATTATTATGATCAATCTAATTGATCTACATAATATAATCAATAGAATCCTCTCTTTATAATGGGTATCCTCCAAGTATACAGTTGGTCCGTTAAGTTCAAGCTTAGACATTCAATGTGTACGATCCTATGGGCCTGTCTTTATGTTGGCAGTGGTCCTATGGTCCACAGACTGTAGGAGGGCTCTAGCAAGCCACTACAGCCCCTAATTAAGACGGAGATAGCAGTCCAACTGAAATCAAAACCCTATAATTTAAACTTGTATATCCCATTTCATTGATATCAGTGTCCAACACAGAGGCATGGATTAATCAACCTCTTTCGTGTCTGGACATTAACTTGATCCCGAATGACCCGATGCTCACAAACAAGTTCCAACTTGTTTGGGTGTGGCCATACTCTTATCAGTTGCATTCATCAAGTGGCCTGTGATATCTTCTAAGTGGACTACTGAGTGACATTCCTTTTTGCATATCCATAGTCCTACCGTGTTTACTGGCATACTCGAATGTACCCATACTTGGCACCCTGTTATAGGATTTTTAGGCATACACCAAAGTATGTCACTTCACATGCAACACCATGAGATGGTCAAGTCAAAGGATCCATACAAGTACTACACGAGAATCACTTGTGATACTATACCATGTGGATTCCTCGTTTAGTGGATATATCCAATACCATGTCCCACTGCATGTACCCATTAACTTGGTTGACATTCCATGTCCAATGGCTAGTAAGACACCACCATACAACCAAGCTTATAATAGTCTTTGGTTCCATTCATTCATATCGTTTCTGCTATCCATGGTCCTACTGCCAAGTGCATGACACTTGTCAACATGGATATGAATATGTCCATTGGATACTCTATTTATAACATTGCACAAGTTATGTAACAAATAGATTAATGCCTTTATTCATTGACACAAATTGTATAATACATAAATCTCATAATAAGGTATAAGATGTATGATAAAAAACAAGGACCAATGCCTCGGGTCTAGGGCATATCCAACATTTACAAGATTGATTTTCAACATATCTTCTGATCATGCCATTCCCAAAAAGCTTGACTCCACTTATCTTGAGATTAATCTCAGAGTGCTGCACCACATTATCCATCTTGTTTTCTGCCCTCACCTAAGTAGCCACACTAATGTGAATGCATTTGACCTATGCTTTATGTATCATGTGATTAACCTTATTCCTGTTAACATGCCCTTCACTCTTCTTAAGTTTATGACCACATTAACCCCTGATGCTCAACTTCCCTATAATTTGATCTTGACCTCTGTGTTCAAACATTACAAGATCAATTTGAAAGCCCACGCCAGTAGAGCTCTTACCTCAAAGTCTTATATTGGTGTTTGCTAAAGTGGAAGAATTGAAAGATAGGAGCAAGCATAAGGTTCAAATCCCATCTGTTCCTAAAACTAAGAAGAAAGAAGAAAGTAAAGAAGAGAGTGAGTCTATAGATGTGGATGTGGAAGGGTTTACTAAGTCAGAAGATGGAAACTCAATTGACAATGAGGAAGAAAGTAACAAGGAGAGTAGTGAAGACAAAATTTCTTCACAAAAGGCAAATTCTGACTCCACAGAGTTTGAGCCATACGCGCTAGATGTGGAAGTGGATGATGATGAGGACTTGACTAATCCCATCAATATTAATGAGCCTGAACCCTCTCTTGATCTTAACCATCCAACTAGTCCTGTGAGATCAGATCCTGTCCATTCAAATGAAAGTTCTGTTTTCAATATCCTCCACTCTTATAACCCATATCAGTGGAAGCCCTAGATATCTCTACTCTGCTCTCAGTGAAAGATTAAGAAAAGTTTCTTGTTAGTGTGAAAGAAATGGGGACACGTACTAATGGTTCTAAGACTACTCTTATTGCTGCATCTGCTATGACTCCAGAGCTAACCCCTGAATTTGCTTCAGATAATACTTATGATCCATTGCTTAGTCCTGCAAGTGAAGAACTTACTGCTACTCTTGCTGATGCAATCGTGAAGGCTTCTCCTTTAATCCCTCACCAATTGTCCATGGTTCCCCCAATTCCATCTTTACCCATAGTGCTGCAAGCCAGATCTTTTATTCTTCAAGCAACAACAGTGCCACCAATGTCAACAATGGCATCAATGTCTTCAACTCTCATTAGGTTAAGGCCTCCTGAGATGAGTGATACCTCTTCTGTTCTCAGAGTGATGGAGTCAGATCATCATATCTCTTTAAGGATGGAACTTACTATGAAACTTACAATAGAAATTCTGAAAATGGTACAGGAACTGCTACAGCAAGTTGAAGCTGCTAGAAGAATGTATTCATCTCATGCTCCATCTCATGGCCTTTCTAATTATACTGCTGATCCTGTTGCATCTAAGGAGATTCCATAAGCTAGTCTTGCTGAACATGGCTATCAGCACCTGCTTCTGAAAATTCAGAGATTTGAATGAAAAGTGGAAGCCATGCATACTTCTGTTGAAAAACAATTTCAGGACCTGGATGTCTCTATGGAGCAGAATTTTGTTGTTGTGACCGGGGAGGTTGCTCATCTTTTGCATAATGTTAAGGAACTGAAAGATAGTTTACCAGTACCCAAGTCTAACCTACCAGTTTGATCCACTTCACTCTACTCCTATTTCATTTTCAACATGAACACTTTTATATATATATATGTGTGTTTGTGTGTGTGTGTGTGTGTGTGTGTCTACTAGATGAAGACTTTTGCAGGTACCCTTTTTTTAATGACAAAAAAGGGGAGTAGAGAGCAATCAAGCGAAGAAGAACATGTTTGTTTTGGATAATGGCTTGCTTTCATGAACAATTTCTAGTTATTTAGTTAATTGTATGTTTAAGTACTTTATGGATACCTACTACTTATAACTTAATGCTTATCACTTATGAAAGTCTATGCATGATTAGATAGTAGCATATTAGCATACTTTAGAAATCTATAACGAATGCATGCATATGATATTGCCTTATGATAGAAATTATGTGTTTATAAGAAGATGGCATGCTTCAAAAGCATATATCCTATTATTAACATCCTCTTTAGAAAAATGTTCTATATTTCACAATGTTTTTAGGATATTCTTTACTCCGATCAAATTTGATAAGAATGCATATTCTTACTATATGATAGTTTACTATTATTTGAAGTAATCTGCTTTATCAAAGAGCTTATCATATGATCCTTTTCCTTAAAAAAATCTTTGGACAACAAAGTGATATTCAGTTTGTTTTTAAGGAAGTGCTATAGAAAAGATTTTTTGAAACTTTATGCTAAAAAGTTTCCCTATTCACTGTTTTCAGAAATATGTTAAGGAAAGAATGTTTTGTGGTATAAAGCTTTCCCATCTTGAAAATAACATCTTTCTTAAAAATTACTTGCCTGGGTGAGACCACATATGTTATCTTTATGCACGAGGTAAGAAGAGAGTTTGGTTAACCCGCTTAACTACTTTGAACCCAAATCTTTCAAATCAATGCTCTTCTCATTTATTCTCTTTACCATTATGCTAAAATGATCCAAGCATTTTTTCAGGAGGAGACAGAATCAGAATTTGTTGGAAAAACCTCAGAAATTATTACAATGTTTTGTCATCATCAAAAAGGGAGAGAATGTTAGATTAAGAGGCATTTAAATGCTCTAAATGCAAGAATTTATTTTGATGATATCAAACAAATGGACAAGAGAAATAATTGCAAAGTAATAGTACATCTAAAGTCCATATCATTTATACAAGAAGACCCTTGGAATATAAGTGACACTTGGAAGTTCATAGTCTCAACACTAAACTCTTTTGAGTACAAGAATTCCAACCAAGGACTTGATACAAAGAAATATTCTCCAAGTACATTGAAGAAATTGCCACTAAAGATTTCTTGACATGCACAAGAAGTGACCAAATGTGAAGCTAATTGAAGTCAACAAGATAGCTAAATAAAAGCAGTGCAAACATAATGATTAAGACTGACTCCATGTAGAAATGAACTTTTAGCTTACTAAAAAGGACAGTTTCAGAGACAGAATGTTTTGTCACAGAACAAGCATCACAAATAGTCAACTAAAAGAGGCAAATAGAACTTGCCAGTTTTCACTCTCTAAGTCACGTTCATTTTAGCTGATTAAAAGTGGAAGCCAGTCACTACGAGACAAAAATAACGGCTAGTTTTTGAAAGGGAGTAATGGCTAGTTTTTGGATATTTTCCTCTAAAAAGAAGCTCAAATCAGTTTGAGAGATTAAGAGACTTAATATTCATCATAAGCATTCTCACTCTAAGCCAAGTGCTTCTCTCTCTAAAAGATTTTAATGTTTTGAGCTTCAAAGCAAGTCTCTTCCAAGTCTCTTCTACAACACACAATCACCAAACCGAGTTGTATCTTTGTGTTGTATTTTGGAAGATCACAAGTGTGTTACCATACCAAATTCTCATCTTTACAAACACCTTGAGTTTGTCTATTGAAATTTAAAATAGATATTGTAGAGTTTCTCAATTGAGCTTTAAAATTGAGGGTGAAAAGTTTCCTAATTAAGCTTGTAAAAATTAGAGGTGAAGTTTCTCAATTTCCTTACGAAAAATTGAGGTGAGTAAGTAAGGGATTTACTTATAGCTTTAAGTTGTAAAGCACCAAGGCTTAATTCTTGCCTGTTCAAAAGGATCGTAGTGGAACTCTCAAGTGGTGAAGCTTGAGGATAGGAGTAGGCCGGAGTCATTGAACCTCTATAAATCTCTTGAGCACAATCTCTACAAACTCTACTCTATTTACTTACAAGCATTTTATTTATTCTGCTTCATTCTCTATGCTTGTTAATTTCGTGCTTTAGGTGATACTTATTGACAATTGCATAATACTTGTGTATTATAATTTCGCATTCTTTATAAGTATTTTGTGTTGGGCATTATTGACCACTATTAGATGGTTATTCAATTCACCCCCTCTTAAATCTAAACTAGTCTTTGGAACCCACACATTCTCATATACCTTAAAGGAAATATTAATAAAAAAAAATATCATTTTAAAATAATTAACAATATTCATAATAATATTTATTATTAGTGTATAGATATTTTATTAAACTAATAAAAAATGATAATATATATTAAAGAAAATAATAATAAGAAATAATTTTATTTTTATAACCAATGTATAAAAATATAGAAATATTGGTGTATGTGTATATACTACACAAAAATTTATTGGAAATATTTTAATTAAATTGAAAAATGAAATGATAAATTTTTACCAATAATCAATAGTAATTTTGTCCTTTCATAAGAAAAAAGTAAAAGAAATGACTAAAAAGTTCATTGAAATAAAACTTAAAATTTATCTATGTACTAACTAGTATAATATATAAAACCATATGGATTATAAATTGTATAGCCAATTTTTAACTAGACTAATATTTTTATTAAAACTAATCTAATCGAATTATAAAATCGGTCTGATTCAAGGTATTCTAATTAGACCAAACGATCCATTGTGGAATAATTTTTACCATTAATAAAATAGGCTGAAATCCGACCAATCCAACCTCTAGTTTGTCTAACTTAGTCCGATCAACCAGTCCAATTTCTAAAACAATTGAAACAATTAATAGCTGTAACAGCTAAAAGCCTTGATCAACCAAGCAAGTCTTACATTTACGAAACTTTGTACTTTTGTAAAATCTAATATCAACTTTTTTTAATTGACTTATTGGATTTTGGATACCTAATTACTTAATTTATTTATTACAATTATTTACCGACATGTCAGCCATATAAAAAGAAGTAAATTATACTATATAAATTGCGGTTTATTTGAGGATTATTACAAAAATTTATTATTGGACTAAAGCAAAAGCATCCTACTAATCAATTGCAGTAAGTTATAAATTTAGTTTCTAGTGTATTTAAAAAGTTTTATTTGGAAGAGGAAAATATCTTACATTTATATTTGTCATTTTATATTTTATATTGTAATAACAAAAATTCACAATATTTTTACTAAATATTAACTTTGATAAGTAAATGACAGGTACTAAAAAGCTAATAGCAACAATAACAATAATAATAATAATACCGATAACCACAATCATAGTTTTTAGAATCGGACTAGTAACGGAACTAATAAAGGTATAAAGTTAAGGATTAAAGGTTCAACTAAAATAAAATTGCGGTCAAGCTAAATTTTTAAAAATATGTTAAATTAATAATATAATTATGTTATTTAAATTTTCTACAATGATTTTAAAAATAATATATTAATTAAAAAAGCTAAATATATGTATCATAGTTTTTATAGTTACGATTAAATGTCAATTTAATTGAAAATAATTTACAAAATGTAAATTCCATTTTTATAAAGAAATTCAAAAATCATACTTGAAATCATATTTGCACCGACCGTACAACAAATGCATAGATCTCGTAAAAAATATAAATAAATGGACTTACAGTTTATATGAAGCAGAAAACTTGTCTACGGATTGAATCTGATTACCACGAGAAACCGGATCGTTCTGGTTACCTTTCCTACGTATGTACGAATACACAGAGTATGGGCTCTATCCATGAACTCTTCCGATGATCGAAAAAGTATGTTTTTCGTTTCGTGTTTTAGCTCTGGGAGCGTTTTCTGTTCTTGCACGTAAATGAATCAGAGAAACAACTTCTCAATTTATAGAAGAAATCCCAACTTCCATCTATTTATAGGGTTAGTCGAAATTACACATTTGGTCCCTGTAATTTACACATTAGTCCCTATAATTTATCATAATTACAGTTTAGTCCCTGCCATTCCAAAATGTCATGGGCGGACCTAAAACCAACATCTCCCACTCGCACATGACAAGACATACTTTCATTGCGATTGAACACACATAATTCTTTCAATTCTTATTCGGCGAATTCACATGACTAGTCAACGTAACGGCTAGACCTTTGAAGTTCTCATTCATCGTTCCACCTTTAGCTTAACGCGACTTCACCCTAGTCCATTTTCTATGGTCACTAGTTTTCGACTCACTTTTCAATCTCACGAAAACATTCATTCACACTACATACCTTTTCCATGAAAAAGTATTGAGCTCGAGTGTTATATGATTTACAAGTGACATGTTACTGAAAATGTACTTCCTCTCTATAAATAACCTTCCACCATATATCCAATGTTTATCTAAAAGGTCCCTATATGCCTGTTCATTGCTAACGCACCCTGGTTTGGGGTTCCAATCAAGATAATCATTAGACATACCCTTCTTGTTATTTACAAGAGTCCTTAAGGGTGAACTGAAACTTATATTTTCATTTTGGTCTCACATTAGGAAAGTTGAGATCAATTTTCTTCTTTCTATCCCTTGGTCGGCTTTTACACAGATTGCTAAAATATGCCATAGTGTTAATCCACTTAGGACGTATGTTTTATCAACACTATGCGAAAGCATTCGGTTTCTAAATGCAACTCATGCATTATTACCTTTAGTCCACATTTAAGCCTTTCAAAGGACAGCTTTCGGTATAAATGAAATTATGATATTACACATATCACATATGGAGTTTCTCACATCTCCATCTATACTTTTACCTATGAACACACCACTCATAGTAAAAGATTCATCTATGTGAGTAGATGCATTTCGTCAACATACTGAACTATACTCAATAGCTCTATGTGTATCGCTTTAAATAATGAATGAATTTGAACACAACAAAATAACTCACATTCTATTGCAATAAAATTTACCAAAGTTATTACAATAGTTCAAAAACAACAACATGTTCCTATAACCTACGAAGGCCAAATTCCAAAAAGTGTTTACTAAAAACATTCGGTGCTATTGGCTTTCTTAACGAATCTACAATCATATCTCTAGTTGGAACATGCACTAAACTTATTTCACCTTATGCTACTTTGTCTTTAACAAAATGATATTTTATATCGATATGCTTTCTTTTTCCATGATAACAAGGATTTTTGGAATAAGCTATCGATGCAGTGCTGTCAGAATAGATAGTAGTACATTTCCCTTTAGGCAATAGATCCAAAAGATCTATGAAGTGTTTTAACCAAACTGCTTCTTGTACTACAGCTGCTGCAACTACATATTCCGATTCCATAGTAGACAATGCCACGCAAGTTTGTTTCTTGCTACACCAGGAAATTGCACCATTTCCTAGAGTGAAAATATACCCAGACGTGGACTTCCTCGCGTCTTTATCAGTTCCATGATCAGCATCTGTGTATCCCTTTAACTGTAGATCTTTTCCTTGGTAACAAAAGGAATAATTTGAAGTCCCCTTCAAATATCTCAATATCCTTTTCACTGCTGCCTAATGCTTCAAACCTGGATTTGCCTTATATCAGCTTGCGAGACCAACCATAAAACCTATATCAGGTCGTGTACAAATCATAGCGTACATCAAGCTACCAATTGCACACCTATAAGGAATTCTCTCCATCCTTTTAGTCTCTTCTAGAGTCGTTGGACACATACTTGCATTCAGTTCTGTACCTTTAGTAATAGGGATTGGATCAAGATCACAGTGAGCCATACCAAACCATTCTAAGATCTTTTTGATATAAGTCTCTTGTGAAAGAGCCAATAATCTCTTAGATCGAACTCTTGAGTTCTAAACCCCAAGAATGTAATTGGCTTCTCCTAGGTCCTTCATCTCAAAGTTAGAAGACAACCAAGTCTTTACTTTCTTGAGTAAGGAAATGTCATTTCTTGCTAACAAAATATCACCAATGTATAATGTTAGAATGACAAATTTCCCTCTATTTTCACATTTAATGTAGACACACGATTCTGCATTAATCACCTTAAATTGCATTGATACAGTCACTTCATGGAAACGAAAATACCATTGTCTTGAAGACTGCTTAAGGCCATAAATTGATCTTTTCAACTTACAAAACTTATGTTCTGGACCTTGGACAATGAAACCTTCAGGTTGAACCATATAGATTTCTTCATTCAATTCACCATTTAAGAATGCAATCTTTATATCCATTTGATGTAATTCAAGGTCCATACATGCTACAAAAGCAAGTACTATTCTAATATACGCGAAACGGACAACAGGTGAAAAAGTCTCCTGATAGTCAATTCCTTCCTGTTGTGTGAACCCCTTCGCAACCGGCCGACTCTTAGTCTAGATAGGTTTCCCATCCGTTGATCACTTAATAGTATGTACCCACTTATTCCCAATGGCTTTACACCCTTTGGGTAGATCAACTAGTTCCCAAACTTTGTTGACCCTCATTGACTCCATCTCACTTTCCATTGCTTTTATCCATTCTTCCTTTGCTGGAGATGCCAATAACTCTCTCATGTTAGTGGGAATGTCTTAATTTGAGCTATGATCGAGAAAGCTTCGCTGTCAACTAAATGACAGGGTTGTGGAACATTTCCTCTCTTTGATTGTCTCGAAGGTTCTGCTTCTTGATAAATGAATCTCATATGTTCATCAAGATTTTGGGCAGAACTCTCACTGGGACCGCTCCCATTGGGATCTACATCCATATTCACACTTGAATTTTGAACAAGACTCCCACTCAAAATAAGACCACTCAAGTCAGGGTTAGGATTACTCAAATCTGCTTGTGAAGGTTGAAAAATATCATTTTCTTCCTTTTCCCTTACGTCTTCAACTTCATTCCTCCCACTTGGATTAAGTGATCCTGAAGTTTCAGACTCTTGAGTTTCAAAGAATGTGAATTCTTTATCCACCTCTCCCAGCTTAGGAAATTCATTCTCTAAGAATGTGACATCTCATTACTCAAATTCTGTTATTTGACCATTTTCATTCTCTCATACTAGAACATATCCTTTTGAGAGATAAGGATATCTTATAAAGATACCTTTCTTACCTCTAGGGCCTAGCTTGCCATGCTTGCTAGATGTGTCGTGAACATAGGTAGCACATCCCCATGGTCATAAATGGTTCAAATTAGGTTTGCGGTGTTAGGATTTTTCACCGGAAATCACCCGATTAAAGCAGAAGAACGAGATGATTTCCTCAAATCCGTGCCCAGGAGCAATTGATATGAAAATTGTAATATCAAAAATATTAACAACAAAGAAAAGATTTCACACCTGTGATATCTCTTCTATAGATGGCTGCAGAAATCAAAGTAGATTCCCTCCACGTTCAAGTACACGAACGGCTAAAGAACACGACCCGTGCTAGCGTTGGAATCAAAAATTTTGTGAGAGGAAAGGATGAAAATTTCGGCTCCCTTGGTAACTCACTCCTTGGCTGAATTGCTCTAGGTATTATACCTAGGGTTGGCCGAAATTCTTAGCCCAAGACTTGGACCAATCCCTTTCATTTATTTTATGCGGGCATTTCTTCTTTTAGAGCCCAGTCCAAAATTAATCTCCTTGGTCCAGTTAATTATCAAACTTAATTTTATTTAACATGTATTCTTAACATATTATTCCAAATAATATATTTGACCAATTAATTTTACCGTGGGATTAATTTTGACTTCATAAAATAAAGATACATGTAAACCTATACATGTGAAATATTTCCACCTAGGAAATAATCTCATAAATTAATTTAATTAATTATGAGAAGGCCAATGCAAATATTAATATTATTATTATGATCAATCCAATTGATCTTTATAATATAATTAATATAATCCTCTCTCTCCGATGTGTCTACTCTAAGTATACAGGTGATTCCTTAAGTCCGTATTCAGACGTTCAATGTGTACGATCCTGTGGGCCCATCTTTATGTTGGCAGTGGGCTTATGGCCCACAGATTGTAGGTGGGCTCTAGTAAGCCACTGCATCCCCCAATTAAGATGAAGATGGCAGTCCAACTAAAATCATAACCCTGTAGTTTAAACTTGTATATCCCATGTCATCGATATCAGTGTCCAACACAGAGGCATGGATTGATCACCCTCTTTTGTGTCCGGACATTTACTTGATCCCGAATGTACTGATGCTCACAAACATATTCCAACTTGTTTGGGTGTGGCCACACTCTTATCAGTCACATTCATCAAGAGGCCGGTGATATCTTCTCAGTGGACTACTGAGTGACAAATCCCTTCTGTATATCCATAGCACTACCATGCTTAGTGATATACCCGAAAGTACCCATACTTGGCACCCTTTTACAGGCCCTTTAAGCGTACCCCTAAGTATGCGACCTCGCATGTAGCACCATCATATGGTCAGGTCAAAGGATCTATACAAGTACTACACGAGAATCACTTGTGATATTTTACCATGTGGATTTCTCGTTTAGTGGATCTATCCAGTACCATACCCCTTTTGCATGTACCCATTAATTTGGTTGACATCCCATGTCCAATGGCTGGTAAAATACCGCCATACAACTAGATTAATGATAGTCTATGGTTCCATTCATTCCCATGACTGGAACAGACTACAGATCTATTTATGGTCATATTGTTTTCCCTACCCATGGTCTTACTTCCAAGTGCATGACACTTGTTAACATAGATATGGATATGTCCATTGGATATTTCATTTAAAATACAGCACAAGATATATGATAAATAAATTAATGCCTTTATTTATGACACAAAATATGTATAATACAAATATCCAATAAATGTACAATACAAATACGACGTCCAATGCCTTGGGACTAGGGCATATCCAACAATCTCCCACTTGCACTAGTTCCAACTAGGCATGGGCCTAATCCCTAAAGATCTAGTGTGACCCTCATGCTTGGGTTGAGCCAATGCCTTGGTAAATGGATCTGCGACATTATCCTCGGTGTCCACTCTATGTAGTGAAATGTCACCTCTTTCCGCTATTTCTCGTATGAGGTGAAACTTCCTAAGCACGTGCTTTGTGTTCTTGTGTGATCGGGGCTCCTTGGCTTGTGTAACAGCCCCATTGTTGTCATAGAAGATATCAACTGGGTCTAGATAGTGGGTACTACTCCCAACTCAGTGATGAACCTCCTTATCCACACAGCTTCCTTAGCTGCATCACATGCTGGGATGTACTCAGCTTCTATTGTAGAGTCTGCGATGGTTGGTTGCTTTGAGCTCCTCCAGCTTACAGCACCACCATTTAGCAAAAACATATAACCAGACTGTGACTGGTATTCATCCTGGTCAGTCTGAAAGCTTGCATCGGTATACCCAGTAACTGACAGCACTTCCTGACCTTTATACACTAAGAAGTTATCCTTAGTCCTGTTAAGGTACTTGAGGATCACTTTGACAGCTTTCCAGTGATCCTCTTTGGGATCCTGCTGGTACCGGCTCATCATACTTAGTGCAAAGGTGACATCAGGTCTCATACATAGCATGGAGTACATAATTGATCCTATAGCTGAGCCATATGGGATCAATTTCATGTTCTCCCTATCCTCCCTTGTCTTAGGACAGTTTTTCTTGCTAAGTTTTAGCCCATGACCCATCGACAAGAAAACTTTCTTGGCCCGGTCCATGCTAAATCTCTTTAGAACTTTGTCTATGTACGTGATCTGACTTAGGCTCAGAAGCCGATTAGATCTATTCCTGTAGATCCTGATCCCCAGGATCCATCTCAGCTTCGCCTAAGTCCTTTATTGCGAAGCACTTACACAACCACTGCTTTACCCCTTGCAGTGTTGGTATGTCACTTCAAATGAGTAGAATGTCGTCCACATATAACACCAGGAATGTCACAATGCTCCCACTAATCCTCTTATACACACAAGGCTCATCTTGATTCTGTATGAAGCCATATTCCTTTATAGCTTCATTGAATCTAAGATTCCAACTTCGGGATGCTTGCTTCAGTCCATAAATAGACCTCTGAAGTTTGCATACCCTCCCATGATACTTTGGATCAACAAAGCCCTCAGGTTGTGTCATGTACACATCCTCGAGTAGCTTTCCATTAAGGAAAGCGGTTTTGACATCCATTTGCCAGACCTCATAGTCGTACCATGTGGCTATGGCCAGCAAGACCCTGATGAATTTGAGCATGGCGACTGGTGAAAAAGTTTCATCATAGTCTATACCATGGACTTGTTTGAAACCTTTTGCGACCAGACACCCCTTGAAGGTATTGTCAGCTTTTACTTGTAGCACCACTTGCAACCAATTACCTTAGCACCCGGAGGTGGGTCAACCAAGTTCCAAACCTGGTTATCATACATAGATTGCATTTCTGCCTCTATGGCTTTACGCCAATTTGCAGACTATAGGCTTGCCATAGCCTCCTAGTAGGTTTTGGGTTCTTCCTCACCAAAGATGAGAAGAGTGTGATCATCGGTGATGAGGAAACCATACCTCTTCGGTTCCCGATGATCCCTACCAGACCTTCTAGGTCCTTACGTGACTTGAGTTGGTGCTTCCTCCTATGGAAGCTCCATCCGGGTCTCCAAGTTATCCTTTTTAGGAGCTTGTGAGCTTTAAACTTTCTTGAGTTCAACATTGCTCCCACTGTCTTTCTTGAAAATGAAATCCTTTTCTAGAAAGACCCCCTTCCTTGCCACGAACACCTTGTTCTCAGCGAGGTTATAGAAGTAATACGATTTGGCTTTCCTAAGGTAGCCCATAAATAGGCACTTTGGTATTGGGTTCTAGCTTGCCCCCAGTCAATCTCTTGACATGTGCTTTTCATCCCCAAATCTGCAGGAAAGACACATTGGGCTCCTTGCCCATCCATATTTGATATGGGGTCTTTTCCACTGCCTTAGTCAGAGCATTATTCAAAATGAGAGAGGCTGTCTCGAGAGCATATCCCCAGAAAATTATTGGGAGAGAGGCGTGACTCATCATTAAATGGACCATGTCCAACAGGGTCTTATTCCTCTGTTCAGACACCCCATTCCATTTTGGTGTTCCCGGAGGAGTGAGCTGCAGAACTATTCCATGCTCTCTCAAGTACGAGTCAAACTCTAGGTTCATATACTCACCTCCTCGGTCCGACCAAAGGGCTTTGATGGTTCTGCCTAGCTGGTTCTGTACTTCGTTCTTAAATTCCTTGAACCTATCAAGAGTTTCTGACTTATGCTTCATCAGATAGACATAGCCATATCTGCTGAAATCGTCTATGAACGTGACGAAGTACAGATGTCCACCTTTGGTAGCTGCGCTTATGGGCCCACATACATCTGAATGTATTAGGTCCAATAAGCCAGCAGCCCTTTCAGCTTTCTTGCTAAAAGGTGCTTTAGTCATTTTGCGTCATAAACAGGACTCGCATACATCAAGTGACTCCAAGTTAAATGACCCTAGGATTCCAGCCTTGTGGAGCCTAGCTATGTGTTTCTCGTTTATGTGGCCTAAACGACAGTGCCAAAGGTAGATAGGATTAAGTTCCTTAGGCTTAACCCTTTTAGTGTTTATGTTATAGACATGATTGGTTTCATTCAAATCCAGGATATATAGGCCATTATTTAATAGAGCTTCTCTATAAAATAATCCATCTCTAGATATAACAATTCTATTATTAGAAATAGAAAAATTAAATCCAGAAATATCCAACATTGAAACAGATATAATATTCCTGCATATGGCAGGTACAAAATAACATTGTTCCAAAATTAAAACCAATCCACTGGGCATCATGAGGTGATATTTGCCAATCTCTATGATAGCAACCCTTGCTCCATTACCGACCCGCAAGTCCACCTCCCCCGATCCCAGTAACCATCTGTTCTTAAGTCCCTGCACATTGCAAAAAATGTGAGAACCACATCCAGTATCCAATACCCAGGATGTTGAAACAGTAAGGTTAATGTCTATGACATAAATACCTGATGAAGACACACCCTGGGTCTTCCTCTACTCTCCTATCAGTTTGGGCCACGATCTCTTCCAATGCCCCACCTGCTGGCACCCAAAGCAGACATCCTCAGGATTGGCCTTATGCTAGACTTTGGGCTGGGCCTTTGGCTTCTTGGCCTTGGCTTTCTTAGCCTTGGCCTTGGCCTTGGCCTTGTCCTTCGCAAGAGGAGGGTTCCCCTTGTTCACCAGCAGTACCGGCAGAGTCTTCTTGATCAACTGTTTAGTAAGCTTAAGCATCCTATGTAGCTCACTAACAGTATGGTTCATCCCTTGCATGTTGTAGTTCAGGATCAATTGATCATAAGAATCCAGTAAGGAAGTAAGGATTGTGTCCACCACCAGCTCCTATGAGATGGGCGATCCAAGACAGGCCAAAGTATCCAAATAGCTCTTCATCTTGAGCACGTGTGCGCTCACAGATGTCCCAGCCCCCATCTTACAGGAGTGGAATGCCTTATTGGTCAGGTACCTTGACGAGCTTGCTCTTGAAACATCTCATTTAGAGTTGTTATCATAGCATAGGCTTGATGATCCATGAACTGCTTTTGCAGCTCAGGGACTATGCACACCAACATAAGGCATGTCACATCCCTATTATCCTTAACATGTGCCTCGTATTCATGCAGCTGGGCAGCTGTTGAATTACGTCCCTAAGGTGCAGCTGGTACAGGCCTTTTTAGTACATACTCCATTGACTCTCGTCTTAGAACTATCCTTAAGTTCCTAGACCAGTCTAAGAAATTAGGACTAGTGTGAGCGGACGACGCGTTTTCGACGGGACGCAAGACTCCCTTTCGGAATGGGGCGCCTCGATCTAGGGCGGGCCCCTCCCTCGCGTGGGGTTTTTATGAATAGAAAACGGGTTTTGGAAAATAAATGGAATTAATGCATAAAAGAACCGAGACCTAAGTCTCGATGAATATTATAGAGTCGCCACCCGGCTCAGCTCAACCGGGAAATTCTATGTAGCTGAACCGGACGAACGGTCGCTACACTATCCAGAGATTCGGGTCCGGACAAGTCCCTTATTTCGTGTCTAATTAAAATAAATATTGCCAATGTTCTCAAATGGTATTTCAAAACCTAAAGTCAGTTTTATTGAATATAAAAGGCATACAGCGCGCATACAAAATATTTAATACAAAAATAAGGAAAAGAAATAAATATTAATGGGCTTACAACCAAATCGAATGGAAAAATAAAAACTCTCGCCTCACTTATACAATCGCCTAGAATACACGAAAATCTAAAAATAATTACAGCCGCCTAAATACACGATTTAATCTATTAAAATACATCAAAAATAAAAATAAAAGAAATTAAAACCTGCAAAACAGAAGGTTAGCACAATTTATACGGCACGCCATAATTAGGACTCAAATAGACAGAATTGAGAAATCAAGAATTGGGGGCATGCATTTAGGGGATAACCGGGTTGGCTCGGCTAGCCGGCCCGGTTAGACCTGGAAAACATTTTGAAACGTCCCTGTATTTTTGGTTTTGTGGGAAAATCATTTGAAAACAATTTAGCCGGTTTACATGCATTTTTCATATGTTAAATGGGCTGGTTTTCAGGAGAGCTGGGTCTCCATCGTTGAATTGATCTAAATGCAAATTTACCAGAAAATTGAATCTATGGTCGTGATGCGCACAACAAAATTCATTTTGATGATTTTTGGGGTTTTCTAAATTTTTTTTTTTTGGATTTTTTTATGAATAAAAGCTGAAATTCTGATTCTGGAACAAGGATTACAGTCGTACGACTGTAGTTTACAGTCATGCGACTGTAATCAGTTCAGGATCAGAATTTCACCAAAATTTCATTCTGAATCAAAAACTGACGAAAATCAACTGGAAATTAAGAACAGTCGTACGACTGTATATATAGTCGTACGACTGTTCATGAAAACCAAGAACAGCCGTACGACTGTTCTTAATTTCCAGAAATAGAAATACAAAAATGCAGCAGAAAACGCATAAAACTCACTTCAAACACCCAGAAAGCGAGAAAAAGTGTAAGGAAAAGAAGTGTCTACCTTTTTAGAAGCTAATCCAAGTCGTTTTGACCCCTGGCGTCGCTCCGATCCTAACCTTTTCCTTTGGAGTTGAAGTTGAGAGCTTTTTGTCGAAAATCCAAATTGCAAGGGATTCTGATGATTTAAGTCCGGATTCTTGATTTAGTTGTGAAGTTAATTGGTTAATCTAAGAATTTCTAACAGGTTTTAACCTTAATTTCAAGAAATTAAAGAAAATAAAAGAGGAAGAAAATGAGTTTTTCTTTTTGTGGTTTTCTTCTTTTCTTCTCTTTTCTCTTTCTCTCTCTAAATTTCTTTTCACCAGAAAATCCCCCCTACTTTCTCCCTTTTCTTCTCCTTTTATATCTCTTTTTTCCTCTGCTTACTTGCTGCAAAACCGGAGCAATTAATGCTCATCCTCTCTCTCCTCCATTTCTGCTGCAGAGGTATGGGCCTCTGCAATTTTCCCGATATTACAGCCGTACGACTGTAATTTTTAAATTACAGTCGTACGACTGTAAGAATAGTCGTACGATCATAATCTCTTTTTTTTTTTTTTGAAAATTCCGGCGCTTACAGCTGCCCCTTGCGTGATCAAATTCGACATCTTGCTCCTGGTCTATAATACCTGTGATGATGAATTTGGGAGCATGAATTAAAACGCCGCGCACACTGGAATGGATCTTCTGATGAGATAGGCCGATATCGGGTCTAGGTTACCCGAGGCGATGCTGGGGAGGAAATAAGCCGATATCAGATCTAGGTTACCCGAGGCGAACTTGATGAAAAGATTGGCCGATACCGGGTCTAGGTTACCCGAGGCTAGTTGATGAAGAGATTGGCCGATACCAGGTTTAGGTTACCCGAGGCGAGTTGATGAAGAGATTGGCCGATACCAGGTTTAGGTTACCCGAGGTGGATCTGCTGGGGAACTTGGATGATGGAGCGCATCTGGGCCGATACCGAGTTTACATTACTCGAGGCGGACTCGCTGGGGAAAGTTGAGATAATGGAGCGGACCTGGGCCGATACCGAGTTTACATTACTCGAGGTGGACTTGCTGGAGAAAGTTGAGATAATGGAGTGGACCTGGGCCGATACCGAGTTTACATGACTCGAGGTGGACTTGCTGGAGAAAGTTGAGATAATGGAGCAGACCTGGGCCGATACCGAGTTTACATGACTCGAGGCGGACTTGCTGGAGAAAGTTGAGATAATGGAGCGGACCTGGGCCGATACCGAGTTTACATTACTCGAGGCGGATCTGCTGACTTGCTGAGGATATTAAGCTGGGGATGAATTCTTGCACTTAAGATGGCAAGTCTTCATTCCTTGATCGAGAGATTTTTAAACAAAAATTTTTGCCCCTTCGATCAAGAATGAAGACTAGCCGGGGATAAGTAATTGATATATGCAATGTATGGATGCATGATGATGTATATGTACATGTATGCATTTTCTGTTATTGGACTTTTCTATCTTCCGCTGGAGAGATACGTTGTGCCCCTGGTTGGTTTTGCTTTTCTTGGGACATTGTTTGGTGATTATCAAAGAAGTGAGGTGACTGCTGGGGAAATGATCGTCGTATTCCTTGTAGAGATTCCGCTGGGGTTGAGTGTGACAGCTCCACTGGGGAAGTAATTGTGGTGCTCTTTGTGCAGACTACACTGGGGAGTAACATGGCGACTTTGCAGGGAAATAATTGATAGTGTTACTTATGTAGATTCCGTTGGAGAATAGTGGGGGAAACTCTGCTGGGGAGTGATGTGATGAATTCTGTGGGGAATACTGAGGGCGTTCTGTTTTTCCTGCTTTGTGGGGAAGTTATGAGTTTGTAAGTGCTCTAATTTTTTCCTGGGTTGCCCAAATCAGGTTTTCAGCCCAGCGAGCTGCTCTAACTTTTGCCTAAGGCGCCTTTTCGGTTTTCGCCTTAGCGAGCTTTTCATATGCCCTAACTTTTGCCTAAACTGCCCGATATGGGTTTTCAGCTTAGCGGGCCGCTCTAATTTTTGCCTGAGGTGCCTTTTCGGTTTTCACCTCAGCGAGCTCCTTTTTTTTTTACTAAAATGGTGTTGTGACCCTTTATTGCTCGTTTGGGAAGATGAACTAGACTTTAGAGGATGATAAAAGATCTTAAATTGCACGTATTTAATACATTTTCATTTGCCAAATGATGTGATGATATTGATCAGTTGAATGCAAAGTGCTTTCTTTGAATGTGTGTTTATGCAAGATAACTTTGTTTGTGCATTTGTCATAACCATGCAAATATATTTAAACAAACACTTCACTTTATTGATGAAGTCAAAATGAGTACATTTGAAACAAGTTGGTTCCTAAATGGTACAGATTCCACACTGAGCCAGAATCCGTCACCAGTCGTCCTTTTCAGATTTTCCAACTGGTTATTTTCTCTCGTGTCTTAACTTTTTCCTAGACCGCTCTTTCCGAGTTTTCAGCCTAGCAGACCTCTCTTTCTCTCTCTTTTTTTTTTATACATGATAAAGCTTTAGCCTGTCTTGGTTGATCGGGTTGGTGAACTCGTTTCCATCCATGTCCATGATGCTGACGGCGCCTTTTGATAGCACCTTCTTCACCACATATGGTCCTTCCCAATTGGGTCTGAACTTGCCTCTAACATCAACATTTGAAGGCCTTAGTTGCTTTAGAACCAAATCTCCTGCTTTCAACTGCCGCTTAGAGTACTTCACATTTCGATTATAGGCTCTAGCCATTCTGCGCTGATACATCTGCAGATGATCCAGTGCTTTTGGTCGCCTTTCATCTAATGCTGCCAACTGTTCATACCTAGCTTGAACCCATTCAGTCTCTGGTAATTTAGCTTCCAAGGCAACTCTAAGTGATCTGAGTTCTATTTCCACTGGCAATACTGCTCCCATTCCATATACCAAGGCATAAGGAGTTTCTCCTGTTGGTGTTCTGGCACTGGTTCTGTAACCCCAAAGAGCATAAGGCAGTTTATCAGCCCAATCCCTGTAAGTGGTTACCATCTTTGATAAGATCTTCTTCATTGCCTTGTTAGCTGTGTCCACTGCACCGTTAGCCTGAGGCATGTATGGAGAAGACTTATGGTGTTCAATTCCATGCTATGCAAATAGCTCAGCTGTTGCCCCTTGAAACTGTACTCCATTGTCAGTTACTATGTGGTGAGGAATCCCATACCGAGTGAAGATGTTCTTCTGGATGAACTTGACCATGTGTTTGGCTGTCACCTTGGCGAAGGATTCTGCTTCCACCCACTTGGAGAAGTAATCAACTGCCACGACTATGAATCTATGCCCGTTAGATGTAGCTGGGTGAATTTCCCCAATCATATCTATCCCCCATGCTGAAAATGGCCAAGGAGATGCTAGATTCTGAAGTTCGAGTGGAGGAAGATGACTAATGTCTGCATAGATCTGACATTCATGACATCTCTTCACTTTTCTTATACAATCTGCTTGCATCGTCATCCAGAAGTAGCCTTGTCTCATGATCTTCCTAGCCATGGAAAGTCCATTCATATGTGGCCCACAGGACCCTGCATGTACTTGCTGCATCACCTCTTCCGCTTCTTGCTCAATTAGACACCTCAAAAGGACTCCATATGCTGTTCTTTTATACAACTTGTCCTCGAAGATTCTGAATTGACTAGCCAGTTTTCTCAGTGTCAACTTATCATTAGCACTGGCCTCTTCTGGGTACTTTCCCTCCTTAACATACCGGTAAATGTCAAAGAACCATGGCTTTTCTTCGACTGATAATTCCATTACTTCGTGTACTTCGAAGCAAGGATGCCTGGAAGTGGCTACGACGAGTGGTTGTACTTGTGTTTCCTCTGGATTTTCCCACATAGAGGACAAAGTAGCTAATGCATCAGCCATCTTATTCTCATCCCTGGGGACATGTCTGAATTCACACTGGCCGAATAAATCCTTTCTGAACTGTAACAGCTCCAAGTAAGGCCGTAAGGCTTCTTCCTTTAGCTCCCATTCGCCCTGAGCTTGCCTGATCACTAGAAGTGAGTCACCAACAATTAAGACATCATTTGCCCCTAAGGTTAATAAAGTTTCCATTCCAAACAAGCATGCTTCATATTCCGCCCCATTGTTGGTTACAAGAAAGATCAGCCTTTTGGATAAAGGAATGACCTCACCATCCGGTGTTGCTATAAGTACTCTGATTCCAGCGCCTTTTCTATTCACTGCCCCATCGAAGCACATGACCCATCTTTTCACTTCCACCATGGCTAACTGCTCATTATGGAATTCTAGGTTCTCTGTGTAATCTGATTCCAGGGGCTGGTTTGCCAGAAATTCTGCCACGGCTTGCCCTTTAATGGTTTTCTTCGTGATGTACTTGATGTCAAATTCAGACAACAGTAACAACCACCTACACAACTTCCCGACCAATGCTGGTGCTTCATAAATGTACTTCATTGGATCCACCTTAGCCACGGCTTGTATCTTGTAGGATTGGAAATAGTGGCGCAGCTTCTTGGTCAACCAAATCATCGCTACACATGTCTTCTCCACCAGTGTGTATTTGGTTTCATACTCCAACAGCTTTTTGCTGAGGTAGTAGATGGGATACTCCTTCTTGCCATCTTGTTCCTGTGCTAGCATTGCCCTTATAGAGGATTCTTCAACTGCCAAATACAAAATCAGAGGCTTCCCTGGAATTGGAGGACTCAACACTGGTGGCTTTACCAGGTAAGCCTTGATCTTCTCGAATACCAGCTGACACTTGTCATTCCACACAACCGGCTAATCTTTCTTTAATAGCTTAAAGATTGGTTCACAAGTGGAAGTTAGCTTGGCTATGAAGCGGCTGACATACTGCAAGGAACCCAGGAATGATCTGACCTCCTTTTCAGTCTTTGGAGCTGGCATATCTTGGATGGCTTTGATTTTATCTGGGTCCATTTCTATCCCCCTCTAGCTAACTACATGGCCCAACAACTTCCCTGATGTGACCCCGAATATGCACTTCTTGGGGTTAAGCCGCAAGTTGTACTCTCCAATGCGTGTTAGAAATCTATCTAGGATAACAGGGTGTTCCTCCCAGGTTGTTGATTTAACAAGCATATCATCGACATACACTTCAACTTCTTTATGGATCATATCATGCAACAGAGTTGTGACAGCCCTCTAATAAGTGGCACCAGCTTTCTTCAACCCGAAGGGCATCACTCTGTAACAGAAAGTACCCCACTCTATGATGAACGACGTTTTCACCTTGTCGATCACATCCATCAGAATCTGGTTATACCCCGAGAAGCCATCCATGAAGGAGTACATTGCCGCTTTTGCTGTGCTATCAACTAGGACGTCAATATGTGGCAGTGGAAAGTTATCTTTCGGGCACGCTTTATTCAAGTCCCTGTAATCGACGCATACTCTGACCCTTCCATCCTTTTTAGGTACGGGGACAATGTTGGCTAGCCATTCCGTATACTCCACCACTTCGAGAAACTTGGCATCTATCTGTTTGGCCACTTCTTCCTTCACCAGTGTAGCCTATTCCGGCCTTAGTCTTCTCAACTTCTGCTTTACAGGTCTGAACTTGGGGTCTGTCGGGATTTTGTGCACTGCTATTTCTGTATCCACACCCGGCATGTCTTCATACGACCAGGCGAAAGCTTTAACATGTTTTTAGAGTATTCTTATTAATTCTCTTTCCTCCTCGGATTTTAGCTCGT
The DNA here is from genome assembly GCA_039660915.1 of Euphorbia tirucalli. Classification (NCBI taxonomy): domain Eukaryota; kingdom Viridiplantae; phylum Streptophyta; class Magnoliopsida; order Malpighiales; family Euphorbiaceae; genus Euphorbia; species Euphorbia tirucalli. Next base: position 48,313,689 of record CM077637.1, on the reverse strand, counting down.
GTGAAATGAGTACCATTTTAGGGTTTTCATCTGTGCTTATATTGATTTCATGCAATGCAGTGTCATGTATGCTAAATATGCTTGATGGTGATTTAAATGCATGCACAGAATTATCAGGATAAACATCACACAAGTAAGCAAACTGGGATTTCATTGCATTGAACTTATCATAGAGTACATCAGTTACATTGAAAATGGAAGAAATAGATACAGCAAAATCATTTTCATCCTCCACAGGCGGAGGGCCTTGTTCTTCATCAGCTTCCATCTTCCCTTCCAGAGCATCATCTGGGACTGCAGCTTTCTCGGCCACCTGTGCCTTAGCTTTCTCCATAATCTTGGTGATTTCAACAACCACAGAGTCTAAGTTCACTTTGGCCATCAGTTCTTCGCCAAATTCTTCCTTGGATTTTCCAAAAGCTTTGGTTAATGCAGCAGTCAAAGCTCCCGAGATCACTTCTGTAGCTTCGGCACAGATCTTCTTTTCATCTTCTTCCTCAGCCACCTCTATGGTTTTTGCTATCACCTCAGATGATTCTCCTTTCAAAATTTCAGATTCAGCAATTGCTCCCTCCACCATTACAGGGACTACTAGCTCTTCCTGGCTTTTCTCAAAATCAACAACATCTGCAAAGATCTCAAAGCCAGGGTACTTGACATTTCCAACCAACACCGGTTCAACTTGGCCCTTGTAAAGGCTTTCTCCTGCCTTCAGAAATGGCTTCATCATGACCTTGCCATTCTTGCCCTTTTTCAGGTTCTTCTGCTCGAATGACCCCTCTACATAACCAAGGCCAAACTGCTTTGACTTTCCCGAGTCGATCTTGAATTCTGGCACACCTTGCAAATTAATCCCGAGTCCCATTCCCGGGACAAAGTTCAGCTTGTACAGATATCGGGATAGCCACTCCGTCATGTAGTTCTCATAAAGGACCATAGGGGCATCTGTGGTTTCTTCATCCTTAATGATAGCAATTTGGAATCCACCAAAAGGAACCACTTCTTCATCCACTGCAGCTACCATCGACTGGGCGTCCACCTCAACAGTCACAATTCTGTCATCCATAGAGAATTTAATCTTCTGATGCAATGTGGAAGGAACACCTCCCAAAGGATGGAACCAGGGCCTTCCAAGCAATAAGGAGAATGTGACCGGGATATCGATCACTGTGAAGACAACCATGGACTTGATGGGCCCAACCTCCACTTCTGTTTCGAAGGTCCCTATCACTGTTCTTTTAGAATCATCATATGCCCGAATGACTGTCGAGGACTCTTGAACACTTCTTCATTCATGCCTAGAAACGGTAACATTTTCAACGGGCATATATTCTGAGCCGAGCCGTCATCCACCATAACGCATGGCATCACCTTATCCATGATATAGGCTCTAATGTAAAGAGCCTTGTTGTGGGCCTTTCCCTCTGATGGTAGGTCTTTCTCAGAGAAAACAATATTAGGAGCTCCAGCATAGACTTCGTCTAGCAAGCAGCACATAACCTCTGGTGAAGCTATAGGGGAGACTTCAATTTCTGATAGCTTCTTCACTAAAGCCTCCCTATGCTCTTTGGAGGTCATAAGAAGATGCCACAAACTGGCTTGTGCAGGGGTCTTCTTCAATTGGGAAATGACCAAGTCTTCTTTCTCGACTCTCTCCGGTGCCGAAGTACTGCCCGACCCATTCATCGGTACTTTATCTTTCATCTGATCTGCCGGTTGATATACCCTTCCACTTCGGGTCACATGCTGCACTTCTGAAATCTTCAGCTTCTCGACAACTGGGAGTTTAACAGCCTCTCTTCTGTCAAATTCTTCGTACTCATCTTCGGAGTCGAGATCATCCAGACTTATGGGCTTGATCTCCTTACATCCCTCCTTTTCCTCACATTTGGGCTCCACTTCGGGTTCCCCACCGCCACTGCCTGAATTGTAGGGTTCGCTTGCAAAACTTGTACAAATATAAAGTTAGCCGGCAACCCCGATTGAACCATGTTAACCCGCTTCTCGAATACCGGCAGTGGGTTGGTTTTAGTGCTAGGTTTAGCTGGTTCTTGCAGCTTTCCCTCGTCAATGAGCTTCTGGATAGCATCCCTTAGCTTGTAGCAGTTGTTGATTCGGTGGCCTGTCACCACATGATAAGTGCAGAAATTATCTTTGTCGGCTTTTGATGGCTTCTCAAATGGCCTTAAGGATTGCAACAGGCCGCCATTCCTACACTTAGCAAATATCTTTGCTAAAGTAAGAGTCCAAGGCGATATGCCTTGTCCTCCAGGACCCCTGTTCTGGTTGCCTTGCTGCTGATTCACAGTAGCCACTTCGACCTGCTTCACCTCTGATGATTGCCCCTGTTTGCCACTAGAACCTGAACCAGAACCACTACCAGACCCAGCTGCTGTGGTTGATCTATACCCTGAACTATACCCTGTACTTCTTCCCCCTTTCTGACCAGCTGGCTTCTCCTCTTCATCCCTTTCTATCTTCATGGCCATGCTATAGACCTCACTAAGCTCCTTGAAGGGATGGAATTTCATGTTGTTCTTGAAAATATCCTTGCTGCCATCAATGAGCTTCTGTATAAGCTCGTCTTCATCAGGGCGGTTCTTTAGGAGGATCATCTTGTTCAGCCACCTCTGGTAGTATTCGTCAAAGGGCTCATTGAATTTCTGCTTCACCCTCTCCAAATCATACTGACGCGATTCCGGTTAAGCGAGATGCAACCGAATGCGAAATTTGCCCGACCGTTCGAAATCAAGTTGAGGTTCACGAATAGATGTGGAAGATGCAGTGGAACTTGATATGAAATTGCAGCAAAATAAAGTTGGCAATAGAAATACCCAATCCAACCACGTGAATGAACAATCAAGTTAATAACTCGATTAACCCAACCTTTCGATTCGTATGATAGAACCTGATATATGGTTTGATTCCTAATCGCCTAGCCTTGACGATTGATCACAATCAAAATAATATGTTAAGAGTTTAAGCCAATCACTCAAATCACTCAACAAAGAAAGAAGAACAAAGTTCTGAATTTTTATTAGCAAAAGCAAAATTGACATCCTCTAAAGAATTCGGCCATAGCCCTTAAATAGGCTTTACAAGCTTTGTCCTACTAAAATAAGGAATACTAACTTAGAAAGGAAAGCTAAAATAAGATAATTCTGAAATAGAAAATAATCCTAAGCTAAAAAGGAAAAATAACTAGAAATCAGCACTTAGTAATCCTTATCCCACAAGGAAAACCTAAATAGACAAGGATTCTTCTTTTACCATGTGTCCAAATGAGTAGATTCGGCCCCCACAACAAATCAGCCCACTCTCGCCATTTGACTTGCACGAAACAGCCTCTTTTTATGAAGATAATATTAATTTAAATTATACTAAGTTCCCAATGGGTTAACACATGTGCCATGCACATGCATGTCCAAAGCTCACTTAATATGACTTAAACCAATTCAGCCTCAAATCACAACCCTGATGGGCTGGTCTTCTTGGGCTTGAATTAAAACCATCAAACGAGTTGAACCATTCCATGCCATCTCACTTGGCCATGGTGCCTCTTGAATGCCTTGGTTATCCCATAAGCGTGCAATCAGTCCATTTAATGCCTCACGCACCCTCTTTGCCTTAGACCTTGTAATAGGCCCACTTGGAATCTTCAAGTCCACGCCATAATCAGCTCCTTGTTCCTTAGCTCCATGCTCTTGCTCTTTAGATTGATCTTTGTTAGATAGGCTGATCGCGTCATTCCCCTCCTCTTTAAAAGGATTCGTCCTCGAATCGTCATCGCCTACACCAAACAAAGACAAATCAGAAACATTAAACGTAGCATGTACACCATACTCACCCGGAAGGTCTAGTTTGTATGCGTTGTCTCCCACACTTGCCACTACTTGAAACGGCCCATCGCCCCTTGGATGCAACTTGGTTCGCCTTTGGGCGGGGAACCTCTCCTTTCGCATATGAACCCAAACCCAATCACCGGGCGCAAACACCACTTTCGAGCGATGCTTATTGGCTTGGGCGGCGTAGCGCTCATTTGCCTTCTCGATTCGCTGTTTCACTTGTTCATGCAACTTCTTCACCAAATCAGCCTTGCGCTTTCCATCTAAACTCTTTTTCTCATCACAAGGTAAAGGAATTAGATCTAAAGGAGTCAGTGGATTAAAACCATAAACAATTTCAAAAGGTGAAAAAGAAGTAGAAGAATGCACAGCCCTATTGTATGCGAATTCAACGAATGGTACACACTCTTCCCATGACTTTAAATTACTCTTTATAACAGCCCTTAACAACTGACCTAGAGTCCTATTCACGACCTCTGTTTGACCATCAGTTTGGGGATGACAAGATGTAGAGAATAAAAGCTTAGTTCCCAACTTTCCCCATAAGGTCTTCCAAAAGTGACTTAGGAATCTAGTATCACGATCACTCACAATGCTCTTAGGAACTCCATGTAGACGTATAATTTCCTTAAAGAACAAACCAGCAATGTTAGTAGCATCATCAGTTTTATGACATGGTATAAAATGTGCCATCTTAGAAAACCTACATACAACCACAAAAATTGAGTCATTGCCACGCTTCGACCTAGGCAAACCTAACACAAAGTCCATCGAAATATCAGTCCACGGTTCACTCGGTACCGGCAGAGGAGTATACAAACCATACGGCCTAGATTTAGACTTAGCTTGTCTACAATTCACGCACTTCGCACATATGTTCTCAACGTCGCGTTTCATGTGCGGCCAATAAAAATGCTCACATAACATGTCTAAAGTCTTAGTCACACCAAAATGTCCCATGAGACCTCCTCCATGAGCCTCACGAACCAGCAAATCACGTAATGAACACTTAGGCAAACACAATTTATTTTCCTTAAATAAAAATCCATCATGCCTATAGAACTTTCCAAACGCACCAGATTCACTCGCTTCAAATATAGACGCAAAATCAACATCAGTTGCATATAAATCTTTAATAAACTCAAATCCAAGCAACTTAGCATGCATCATATTCAATAAACTCACGCGTCTACTCAATGCATCAGCAACAACATTTTCTTTCCCTTTCTTATACCTAATCACATAAGGGAACGTTTCTATGAACTCCATCCACTTGGCATGTCTACGATTCAGCTTATTTTGACTCTTCAAAAATTTCAAGGATTCATGATCAGAATGTATAACAAACTCTTTAGGCCATAAATAGTGTTGCCAAGTCTCTAAAGCTCTAACTAAGGCATACAATTCTTTATCATAAGTAGGGTAATTCAAGGCTGCCCCATTTAATTTTTCACTAAAATACGCTATTGGGCGACCTTCTTGTATTAAAACAGCCCCTATACCAACACCACAAGCATCACATTCAATTTCAAATGTTTTGTCAAAATCCGGCAATGCTAAAACAGGTGCACTAGTAAGTTGTCGTTTTAATGTATCAAATGCAAGTTCTTGTTCCTTACCCCACTTGAACCCAACGTTTTTCTTTATTACCTCAGTCAACGGAGCAGCAATCGAGCTGAAATTCTTGACAAACCGACGGTAGAAGCTCGCCAAGCCATGAAAACTCCGCACTTCGGTAACGGACTTAGGCGTCGGCCACTCTTGAATGGCTTTAACCTTCTCCTCGTCCACTTCAATTCCACGGCCAGAAACTACAAAACCAAGAAACACAACCTTTTCCATACAAAACGTGCACTTAGAAAAGTTAGCGTAAAGCCTTTCTTTTCGAAGCACAAGCAACACAGCTCGTATATGGTCAAGGTGATCAGAATGCGATTTCGAATAGATAAGAATGTCATCAAAATAAACCACAACAAATTTACCTATGAAATCCCTCAAAACATGGTTCATTAAACGCATAAAGGTACTAGGCGCATTAGTTAGCCCAAAAGGCATAACCAGCCATTCATACAAACCATGCTTTGTTTTAAAAGCGGTTTTCCATTCGTCACCTATTTTCATTCTAATCTGATGGTAACCACTTTTTAAATCAATTTTAGTGAAAAGTACAGCCCCACTTAATTCATCCAACATATCATCAAGTCTAGGAATGGGATAGCGATACTTTACCGTAATTTTGTTAACAGCTCTACAATCAACGCACATCCTCCAAGACCCATCCTTTTTCGGTACTAGGATGACCGGAACAGCACACGGACTCATACTTTCACGTACCAACCCTTTAGACATCAGCTCCTCGATTTGCCTTTGAAGCTCCTTCGTCTCCTCTGGATTACTTTTATAGGCTGGTCGGTTAGGAATTGATGCTCCGGGTATGAAATCGATCTGATGTTCTATCCCACGAATTGGTGGCAGTCCACTCGGCATCTCCTCGGGAAAGACATCATCGAACTCCTGCAAAAGAGAAGAAACAACACTCGGAAGAGAGTGGTCAGATTTATTTACAGACAAGCATAAATCTTTACAATAAAATAAAAGCATATTTAGTTTATTAAATTCAGCTTGCTTTACATCCCTCTGTTGGGGAATTAATCGCACAAAAACAATACGCAGCGGAAATAAAAGGATTAATCCCCACCAAGGACCCATGTACATTGATTTGAATTAGAAGGAAGGGTTAAAGAATTACCTCTTAATTTTGCAGGATTGGATACAGGAACCAAAGCAGATTCCCTCTACAGTTGATCCACACCGAGCAATTGACTCACCGCGTGCTAGCGCCGGGATCGTAGAACAGTTCTTCGAATGAGAAGGTAGAAAATTGGAATTTTTCCCTTTTTGTCAAAAACAATTTTCGGCAAAACATGGGCAAAGATGGGGCTGCTATTTCGTGCAACACCTTGAGTTTCTAGGGTTTTTTTTCTTTTATTATTAACTTATAATTGTAATTAAATACTATATTTAATTATAATTATAAATTAGCCCCCATAAGTTTTATTAATTCTCAATTAATATTAAACTTAGTCAATTCTCCATCATATACACATATGTATGTAAAATTAATTATATCTCCATATAATATAATTAGCATACTTTATGCTATATTAATCTTATTAATATTTACATACATACATACATATATATATATACACATATACGTAAATGTATATTATAATTAATTATATCACCATATAATATAATTATAATGTACATACTTTATGCCATAAATATATTAATCTTATTAATATGTTCATGTGTATATACATATACATGTAAATATATATCTTTATATATATTTAATTTCTCATCAATAATAAATCATTATCTCATAATGATTTATCCCCGAATTAAGTGAATCTCATTTTGCTCTTTGTGTGTGACCCCGTAGGATCATATAAATTGGCAATGAGGAAATTACCATAATGCCCTCATAAGTCATAAGCGGACTCTAGCAAGCCATTATGACTACCCAATTCATATGATTGGTATAATCCAATAAACCTACTTATAGAATGTGTCATATTCCCTTTTGTCTCTTGATATCATGATTAATTATAAGACATGGTACACTTGTCAATCTTATATAAATTAATCATATGCTTTCTCGATCTCAAAGCGGACTGTTTAAACAAATCAATTGATACTCTTATCAATTATTTGAGCACGGCCATGCATATAACAGTCTCACTTATCGAGGGGCCCAGTGATATCGCTCTCTTGATAGAGAGGGACAAAATCCCATATCTGTCACTCACATCCCAAGGCATGAGTCATATCGTACCCAATCACAGCCTTTATAACTACTCTGTTACAAGCAGCGTTTGACTGCGTCAAAGCACAACATGAATTCATCCCGGAATCCATGGTGACCTCAGGTCAAAGGAATCAGCTAATGACACTACTATAATCAAGATCAGTTATGACACATAACCATGAACTTGATCTCATAGTGGGTCTCCAGTAACATATTCTCTAACATATTACCCGTGAGTATAATATGTATCTCTATACACTATATTCATCTTATGAATATCTATTATCACTCACACTAGTCTTAGTTTGTTATTATTCCCATAATAACAATCGACTAGGGATGTTTAGAATTACACGGTTGATTCATGGATACTTATCATAAATGCTAACATACAAACATAAATGATAATATTAATCTATACTAGATTAATCTTAGAAGTCAAATTACATAATCCATTATTGGCCTTAGGGCACAATCTCCAACAATCTCCCACTTGTACTATGGCCAATCATACATGTATCTTATACCCATTGACCTACATGGCTTTCATGTATTCACTCGTGCAGGAGTCTTTGTCAATGAATTATTAATTTTCGCTTCCGTTGCTACTTTACACATATTCACTCTTTCTTTAGAGACAGCCTCTCTAAATTAGTGAAAGACGCCTAAGTATATGCTTGTGTCATACAGGGTTCTTACGCATTGAACTATTGTCCCTACAATAGAGTCTCACAGGATAAGCAATGCTTAGAACAAAACACAAAATTTTGATGAACTTATTCATCCAAAATTTTCTTTACATCATATGTAGATATATACTTTGACTACCATTATAGATATTTAGCTATAACGTTTTATTTTGAACCTTTCAAAATCATAACATCTCTTTTAAGAGAATACGATATCTCGACTGATATATTGTAACTGATTGTAATCAGTTGTATATGTGCAACTATTTACACAGTTAACATAAGCAAGGTTCTTTTAAGTCTTTCACATTGAACCGCTTTCAATGCTTTGACTTAAGCCAAAACATTCTTTTAGATCTATCTCTATAGATTCTAATTTCAAGAATATAGGCAGCCATGCTTAAAAGATTAATCGCAATTATTTTCTTAGCCAAGATTTTACTTCTTGCTAGGTAAGAATGTTATTTCCAACGAGCAATATGTCATCCACATATAGCACTAGGAATACTGATATGCTCCCACTGATCCTTTTGAAATACAAGATTCATCATCCCTTTTGATAAAATCAAACCATTTGATTTCTTTATCAAAACTATGATTCCAACTATTTGATGCATGTTTCGATCCTTATAAGAATTTTTGAAACTTGCATACGTTATTTGAATTCTTTGGATTCACAAAACTTTGGGTTGTGTCACGTACACATCCTCAATCATGTTTTCACGTAGAAAACAGATTTTGGTATCCATTTGCCATATTTTATAATCATATTATACGGATATGGCAACAAGAACTCTATATGACTTGATCATGATTAATGGCGAAAGAGGATTTCATCATAGTCCGTACTATGAATTTGTTCGTATCCTCATAGTCACTACTATGAACTTGTTCGTATCCTCATAGTCACTACTATGAACTTGTTTATAACCCCTTTTGTCACTAGTCGTGCTTTATAAGTTTGAAGATTACCATCCATGTCGGTTTTCAATTTGAAAACTCACTTGCAACCATTGCATATGCATCTTCTAAAAGATCTATCAAAGTCTATACTTTGTTTGTCATACATGGACTTATCTTCAACCTTTGTAGCATCAAGCCACTTATTAGATTCAAAATCTAACATTGCTTCTTCATAAAAGAAGGCTTACTTCAATCTAGTAAAACTACATCATGATTTTGAGAAATCCATATCTCTCCTAATCATGTCGTATTCTACTAGACTTTCATTGGACTTGTGTAATTTCAACAATGATCATGAATCCATTTCCATGTTCCTCTTCAACGTTAATGTCACTTTGTGAATTACGAGTTTTGTAGGTGTACTTTACTCCCACTAACTCTTCTAGAAATTAACTCCCTTTTCAAGGAGAAACTATTTCTAGCTACAACCACTTTGTATCCCAAAGAAACACAGGAGTAACAACTCCTACTTTCTTTTTGAGTAATCCACAATACGATATTTAAATTTAGGTGCCAACTTATTCGAAATAAGCTTTACAGCCCTAAACTTATTCAATGAAACAATTTGGGTCTCTTACCCAACCATATCTCATATGTTGATTCATGAATTGTTTTAGACGGAATAATATACACAGCTGCTTTAATGGCATATTTTTGAGAAAACGATGATCAACTTGACTTCATCATAGATTGAACTATATCTGTATAGAGTTCGACTACTCCCTTTTCGACACAACATACTTTGTGGCGTACTTGGAGAAGTCAATTGTGAGACAGTCCCACAATCTCTAAGATGATTGTCAAAATCTTGACTCAAATATTCACCACTCGGATCATATCTAAGTGACTTTACTATCTTGTCAAGATACTTCATACTCCTTTTACAAGCTTTTGAACACTTCAAAAGTTCCAAACTCGTGTTTCATTAGATACTCTTATCTAATGAAAAGTTCCATAAAAGTAATGAAGTATTAAAACTTCCTTTAGCAGTTGATTTATAATTCATATACATCCACATGTATAATGCTTAATAAATCGATTATTCTTTGACTACTTTCAGCAAAGAAAACCCTTTGTCATCTTTTACAATAAACAACATTCGCATGATTCAAGATGATTCATAATCTCATGAATCCAAAAGTCCATTCTCATGGAGTTTCGTAATGCGACCTTGCTTATGCCTCCAAGATGATACTGCCAAAATAGGTTGAATCAAACTATTTGATTCGATCCTTACAGTATTTATGTTACGGATGGGCTCCACATATAAAGACAATTATGTAAATCTGTATTTCATAATCATGTCTTTATAAAGTTTATAATTCACAATTATAAAATAAACAACATTTGTTCACTCAAAACAACGAGCCCAATAGGCAACAAGAGTTCATAACTTACATGTAAAAGTTCATAACCTTTAACCAAAGTTCATAACTTTTATGTAAAAGTTCACAACTTTTACCTAGAAGTTCATAACTTTCATGTAAAAGTTCATAACTTTTAACCAGAAGTTCATAACTTCCAAGTAACAACCTTTGCTACTCTTGCCTATTCGTATTCTACCTTTCACCTTCATAAGGTTTCTACTTAAGTTGAGATTCTTCATATTCTACTAATATGAAATCCACCACGGTATCTAATACCTTTGATATAGAAACAAAAGTAGAATAATTAATAAATACTTAAGGTAGCAGTCCTACTGCCTTTCATCTTCTCATAGTTCTCCAAACAAAGTTTGCTATTTTCATTCTAATGAACGATTCATTCTAGAAATGGCAACATCCTTCTTTTGGAGATCTCTCTATGCCAACAGCTTTGGTCTTTAAAACATGTTTCACCCGAACCTTTCGGTCTTTATGCTTTTCGACCTTCCTTTTATCCTTTCCTTTTGAACCATAAGCACACAATTCGAGGCGGGCTTATCCTTTATGGATAACTTAACATTCTTTTGCATCCTATGCAACTAATTCACAATTTTCCCCATGTCATTCAAATGATAGTTCATCACCAATGACTATCAAATAATGAATTCAAGATCACATCTCAATGCTTTTGGAGGCCAATGAGAAATTGTTGCCTCAAACACTTATCTTTTCTTGCTCACTAACTGATGGAACATTTCCATTTGTGATGTATCATATACCTCAAGTAAAACTTCCACGTGCGGAAGAATTGGTGGCAAGTGTAAGATAACAAAATTTAACAGAGTCCCTTCGATGCTTCAAGTAAGCATCTTTTATACTCGTGTTACAATTGCTAGTGGTTCATTGGGCAAAAGGATTATTGAGAACATATGATTCCTTTTGATTTGAGAACAATTCTCAATGTTCAATAACAATCGAGATCAAGGTAATAGCAATTATAACTATAATAAAGCGTGTAAAGATTTTAGTTAAATGCTCCCACTTAAATTATAAAACCCTTTAAAATATTTAAGTGGGTGAAGATCCAAAATCCATACTTAACCATAGCACTGCTTTGGCATGTCCCTATGATTAAATATAATTTCGGTAGGCAAAGACTCAAAATCATGCTTTAAACCATTTAAACATATTTTGGATGTGCACTTCTTTGCCAATTGCATCATTATGCAACTCTTATAATTTATGAGATGTATGATATCATATATCATATTTAATTGTATGTTACTCATCTCATCTTTGCCTCGGGCTCAAACACCATTTTGATTAACCCTTTGTTAAACCAATTACAACACAATGAGAATCACCATTTCTCATATTATCGCTTCGCTAAGGTCACAACATGCGTACCCGCTTTGGCGTGGCTACCATGATGCGAACATAGTACTTGACTAGTGTTATACGTAATTGGGTGGCAAATATAAACTTCATAAGTTTATTTAGGGTTTGTTAAATCCTGTGATTTTAATTGTATCATATACAATTCATGGCATTAATATTAAACATACTCTTGTTAATACTAATTAGCATGGCATCCTATGTCATACATATGTTAAGCATGCAATCTAGCATGGCATCACATGGCATCTAAAAGAAACAAAGCATGCATTTACATATATATATTAACATTTTGCATCACATGCAAAATAATTTCTAACATGCATCAATATTTATTAACATGGCATCTTATGGCATAAAATAAATACAACATGCATAAGACTCAAAACCGTGTTATGGTATGGTTTTATCTACATTGATTTTCATAGGCCAATATGAAAATCAACAGGTCATATCCTAGGTGGTTGTAACCATCGTATGGTCACAGCACAGCCGCACCCCTTGGATCCGTCTTCACGTCTTTGTTCCTTGGCACCAGCTCTTGGATTTACATATTTTACAAAAATTGTATCCTATACAATTTTCTAGTAAAATAAAATTTACAAACAATAAATTGCATCCTATACAATTTATCTAGAAAATTAGGATTACATAAATACAAACGACTCGCATGCCGTATTTATAAAATCTTAATAAATAAAATAAAGCATCCATGGGGTCCAAAACCATACCATAACACCATGCATAAAATTATCAACAATAATTTTATATCTAAAAATATTTAGGGTTCAAAGTGGTAAAATACAATCACATTGTATTTAGAATTAATTAATATGGAAAAATTCGTAAATATGCAGAAACAATTTTCCACACTTAAAACGAAAAAGGGGTAAAACTGTCAGACAGCATGCTCGACGGGCCGCGCACTGCTGCGCAGCCCATGCTGCAGGAGCAGCATGCTGCTTACGCAGCATGAGAAGAAGGGCGTTGAAATTGCAATTGGTTTTGCAATTTCAACGCCCAAAAAAAATGTTTCTGGGCGAAAAGAAGGGCGTTGAAATTGCAATTGGTTTTGCAATTTCAACGTCCAAAAAAGTTTCTGGGCGTCATGCCCAGAAAAAAAAACAATTTTTTTTTTTTTTTTATATATTAATTAATTGAAACAATTTCAATTAAAAACCCATGAATCAAATTCATGATTCCAAAACCCCTTAAACATTCCAAATCATTAACATAAAATCATTCACAATGATTAATCAATAAAATCAAATTTTATTTTGTTATTCACAATAACATAGAACCCTAAATAAAACATACAAACTCCTAACAACAATTTTGATCCAATCAAAATCATACAAACCCTAACATGCAATTTTGATCCAATCAAAACATAAATCCAATTCAATCAAAATACAAGTGGCTCTGATACCACTGTTGGGGAATTAATCGCACAAAAACAATACGCAGCGGAAATAAAAGGATTAATCTCCACCAAGGACCCATGTACATTGATTTGAATTAGAAGGAAGGGTTAAAGAATTACCTCTTAATTTTGCAGGATTGGATACAGGAACCAAAGCAGATTCCCTCTACAGTTGATCCACACCGAGCAATTGACTCACCGCGTGCTAGCGCCGGGATCGTAGAACAGTTCTTCGAATGAGAAGGTAGAAAATTGGAATTTTTCCCTTTTTGTCAAAAACAATTTTCGGCAAAACATGGGCAAAGATGGGGCTGCTATTTCGTGCAACACCTTGAGTTTCTAGGGTTTTTTTTCTTTTATTATTAACTTATAATTGTAATTAAATACTATATTTAATTATAATTATAAATTAGCCCCCATAAGTTTTATTAATTCTCAATTAATATTAAACTTAGTCAATTCTCCATCATATACACATATGTATGTAAAATAATTATATCTCCATATAATATAATTAGCATACTTTATGCTATATTAATCTTATTAATATTTACATACATACATACATATATATATATACACATATACGTAAATGTATATTATAATTAATTATATCACCATATAATATAATTATAATGTACATACTTTATGCCATAAATATATTAATCTTATTAATATGTTCATGTGTATATACATATACATGTAAATATATATCTTTATATATATTTAATTTCTCATCAATAATAAATCATTATCTCATAATGATTTATCCCCGAATTAAGTGAATCTCATTTTGCTCTTTGTGTGTGACCCCGTAGGATCATATAAATTGGCAATGAGGAAATTACCATAATGCCCTCATAAGTCATAAGCGGACTCTAGCAAGCCATTATGACTACCCAATTCATATGATTGGTATAATCCAATAAACCTACTTATAGAATGTGTCATATTCCCTTTTGTCTCTTGATATCATGATTAATTATAAGACATGGTACACTTGTCAATCTTATATAAATTAATCATATGCTTTCTCGATCTCAAAGCGGACTGTTTAAACAAATCAATTGATACTCTTATCAATTATTTGAGCACGGCCATGCATATAACAGTCTCACTTATCGAGGGGCCCAGTGATATCGCTCTCTTGATAGAGAGGGACAAAATCCCATATCTGTCACTCACATCCCAAGGCATGAGTCATATCGTACCCAATCACAGCCTTTATAACTACTCTGTTACAAGCAGCGTTTGACTGCGTCAAAGCACAACATGAATTCATCCCGGAACCTCAGGTCAAAGGAATTAGCTAATGACACTACTATAATCAAGATCAGTTGTGACACATAACCATGAACTTGATCTCATAGTGGGTCTCCAGTAACATGTTCTCTAACATATTACCCGTGAGTATAATATGTATCTCTATACACTATATTCATCTTATGAATATCTATTATCACTCACACTAGTCTTAGTTTGTTATTATTCCCATAATAACAATCGACTAGGGATGTTTAGAATTACACGGTTGATTCATAGATACTTATCATAAATGCTAACATACAAACATAAATGATAATATTAATCTATACTAGATTAATCTTAGAAGTCAAATTACATAATCCATTATTGGCCTTAGGGCACAATCTCCAACACCCTTATCTTGGCGTATAGACTTAATCCTTTGGCTTTTGTTACGCCCTTACTTTCTTCTCTCCTCACGTCTCTCTCTCTCAACTCACTTGCCTTTTCACTCACCTCTTCTCTCAACACACCCTTACTGATTTTATCGCTCTTGTTTTCACTCTTCTCAACCTTACCCGATTCCTTACTTGTGGAATTTTGAAGGTGGAGTTGATCTTGATACACTTGAGCGGGAGTCAATGGCATAAGTGTGTATCGTTTGCCATCCTTAACAAGGGTGATCTTATTCAGCTTGCCGTTATGTATGGCCTCTCGGTCAAATTACCATGGGCGGCCCAAGAGAATGTGGCATGCTTGCATGGGAACGACGTCACAAAGAACCTGGTCATGGTATGCTCCAATTGACAAATTCACTAACACTTGCTTCGTCACCTTTACTTCGTTACTATCATTCAGCCATTGAAGCCGGTATGGCTTGGGGTGACGAATCGTTGGCAGACCCAACTTTTCAACCATGGTGGTGCTAGCAACATTACAACAACTACCGCCATCTACTATAAGGCTACACACCTTATCAAGGACACGACATCGAGCATGAAAAATATTTTCCCTTTGTTCATCAGAAAGTTTTTGTTTAACACTTAACACACGTCTAACAACAAGGGTAACATTTTCGTCTTCAAACTGATCTCCTTGATTTTCAGCGTCATCACAATCTTCTAAGGGTGGCATGCTACTATCAGATTCATATTCATCATCCGTAATGATCTCACCATGCTTTATGACCATTGTGCGTTTATTTGGACAATCACGCATCACATGGCCACGGCCTTGACACTTAAAGCATTTAATATCACGATTACGGGTTTGAGATTCAGAAGCCTTACCTCCACCTTGCGCGACTTCTTTCGGTTTGAAATCTAATTTCGGCTTCGGGGCTGGTGTTGCACCCTTTGAATCCTCACGTTTAAAGCTCGACTTCCAAGGAGTGGAAGAAGAAGAGTTAAAACGCGGCTTACTCTTGCGTCGGAGCTGCTTCTCTATTTTGATGGCTTTATGTAGCAACTCCTCAAAAGTCATGTAGTGCTGGAGGTCTACGGCATCAGCAATGTCCTCATTCAAGCCACTCACAAAACGTGCCATAGTGGCCTCTTCGTTCTCTTGGATATCAGCCCGCATCATTGCCATCTCCAATTCTTTGTGGTAGTCTTCAACACTTCTACTACCTTGCTTCAGCGTTTGCAGTTTGTGGAGAATCTCACGGTGATAGTAGGACGGCACGAAACGCTTTTTCATGATGCGTTTCATCTCGGCCCAAGTCTGAATGGCCGGATCTCCATCTCTTCTCCGGGTCTTTTTATCTTGATCCCACCATATTGCTGCATAGTCGGTTAGCTCGGAAACAACCAATTTTATCTTTTTTTCTTCCGAATAATGGTGAATATCAAATATGGCGTCTACCTTTCTTACCCAATTCAGATAAGCCTCCGGATCGCTTTTACCTTGGAAAGAAGGCATTTTCATCTTTATGGTACCTAGATTACCATCAGCTTGCGATCTCCTCCCGGGACTCCTTCTAGAGTCCTCGTCCGACAAATCAGCCTCGGAATCATTCCTGGACAGATTTCGCCTCCTATGGTGGGGACGGCCGTGATTTTGCTTTTCAAGCTCCATACGCTCCAACCGGTCTTCCAAGTTGTTTATATATTGTTGCATCCTCTCAAATTGTCCTGAAACAGCTTTTCGCAACAATTTTGGGTCCACATTTTCAAAGACGTTGTTTTCGTCTTCTAGGGACATGGTTAGACAGACAGAAATAAAAACACAGATGTAAAAGCAAGAAAAGAAAGAAAATCAGAATAAAAGCAAATAACTCACAATTGGCTCCAATACTCTCTTGTATTATGTTGATTAAGCTCAATGCGTATTAGGCCAAACGAATCAGAATCAAACAGAAGCAAGAAGGCACAAAACGAAAAAAAAGGACGGTTGAATACTAAGAAATCGAAACTGATATGATGGAACGAAACACAATACGAAGCACGAAATACACAGAAGAAGGGTAAAAACGAGTTTCAATCAAAACGAGGGTTTCAATAAAAATTGGGCTAGCTTGTGTGATAAATATGTAGAACACGTGATTCTAGGGATGCCAATTTGAGTTCAACAAATTTCAGGTTCGTTTAGGGTGAATCTTGAAGTTTCTTGAATTTTAGGTGCCTCTTTCGTGAAGAACAAAGCAAATCAGGTTGTTGGTTCTTGATTTTCACAGATCTGATTTTTTTTTTTTTTTTTTGTCTCCTTTTTTTTTTTTTTTTTTTTTTATATCAGATGTCACACACACAAATCAGAAATTCAGTAATGACGAATCAGCCAAAACGTAGCAGTAATGCGGAACAGAAAGCAAAAAACGCAATTTAGTAGTGGGGAAGATGAAAATCACGTAATTCAGCAATTGTGAGATGAGAAACACGAAATTGGTAATGGTAACATGAACACAACACGCAACCAGCAATTTGAGATGGTGAACACGTGGTTTATCACACAAGAGAAGAAAAGATGTAAGTTGAAGAGAAGGAAGAAAAAATTCAGCAACAGAGTGAACCCTAATTTTTCTAGATGCAAAAAGATGAGGAACTCGATGAAAGAAATAATGAAAGAAGAAAAATCAGAATTGACAAACCTCAATTTCGAAACCTTGCTCTGATACCAACTGACGCGATTCCGGTTAAGCGAGATGCAACCGAATGCGAAATTTGCCCGACCGTTCGAAATCAAGTTGAGGTTCACGAATAGATGTGGAAGATGCAGTGGAACTTGATATGAAATTGCAGCAAAATAAAGTTGGCAATAGAAATACCCAATCCAACCACGTGAATGAACAATCAAGTTAATAACTCGATTAACCCAACCTTTCGATTCGTATGATAGAACCTGATATATGGTTTGATTCCTAATCGCCTAGCCTTGACGATTGATCACAATCAAAATAATATGTTAAGAGTTTAAGCCAATCACTCAAATCACTCAACAAAGAAAGAAGAACAAAGTTCTGAATTTTTATTAGCAAAAGCAAAATTGACATCCTCTAAAGAATTCGGCCATAGCCCTTAAATAGGCTTTACAAGCTTTGTCCTACTAAAATAAGGAATACTAACTTAGAAAGGAAAGCTAAAATAAGATAATTCTGAAATAGAAAATAATCCTAAGCTAAAAAGGAAAAATAACTAGAAATCAGCACTTAGTAATCCTTATCCCACAAGGAAAACCTAAATAGACAAGGATTCTTCTTTTACCATGTGTCCAAATGAGTAGATTCGGCCCCCACAACAAATCAGCCCACTCTCGCCATTTGACTTGCACGAAACAGCCTCTTTTTATGAAGATAATATTAATTTAAATTATACTAAGTTCCCAATGGGTTAACACATGTGCCATGCACATGCATGTCCAAAGCTCACTTAATATGACTTAAACCAATTCAGCCTCAAATCACAACCCTGATGGGCTGGTCTTCTTGGGCTTGAATTAAAACCATCAAACGAGTTGAACCATTCCATGCCATCTCACTTGGCCATGGTGCCTCTTGAATGCCTTGGTTATCCCATAAGCGTGCAATCAGTCCATTTAATGCCTCACGCACCCTCTTTGCCTTAGACCTTGTAATAGGCCCACTTGGAATCTTCAAGTCCACGCCATAATCAGCTCCTTGTTCCTTAGCTCCATGCTCTTGCTCTTTAGATTGATCTTTGTTAGATAGGCTGATCGCGTCACATACAGCTTCACCTGGATTTTGGTGTTGAAGCTATAGTATTTGATGAAGGCTGCTGACAATACCTCCCAGTCAGATTGCTCCTCCTCTGACAGTGAGTTATACCACCCAAAGCACCTCCCTCCAGTGTGGTAGGGAAAAGATTAATCAATTATTGCTTGGTAGCGCTGCTGTTAGCATAACCCGGGCATATAAATTCACATGGGCCTCCGGCGAGCCCATCCCTTTGTAAGTAGGGATCTTCGGTACTTGGAAGCCAATGGGGAATGTCTCAATGTCCTTACTGATCATGGCATCCACATTCACCCCTTTCTTGGATTCAGCGCTGATACTGACCCCCTTCTTCAACTGGGCCATAACTTCATCTAGTTCAGAGCACTTGGCTTTCATCCTCTGTTCCATAGTTGCCTCTATCTCCTGCAGCTTTTCAAGGCTAGCCGAAGCGTCACCACCATGTTGGGATGACTCAGCTTCTTTTTCCTTCCCGGCTCCACTACCACCGGTCTCACCAGCTTCTCTAACCACTGCCCTCATTTCTTCCTTTAACATGTCGCGGAAATCCTGCGACCTGAAGAAATCTCTCAGAACATCAGCCATACTCGGTGTCTGCTCTGCCATATTCACGCCTTCCCCAGACTTAGAATCACTGTCACTCTCGACTACCCTCTGTCTCCTAGCTGCCCTTGAAGCTTGGGATCTTGTCCAAGGTCGCTCCAGTGTATTCTGCTTGGGAGTAGATAGGAGATATTAGGGTCGTGAATGAATGACATGATATGACATGAAAATTAAGATATTGAACATGCATGAGATGTATGGAGTGGAATTATGTATGGAACGATGATATGAATGGTTTCTTTTTATTATTATTATTATTTTTTCGAGGCATTCCAAGAACACCCAATGTTTATGCAAAAACGTCACGTGTGGGCCGTCACACGGACAGAACTTCAGCGCCTTTGGGGCACCTAATGAATTCGTGAAATGGTCGCGTGTATACCGAAACACGGACGTAGTTTTGACGCTTTATAGGTCTATGAGATGATATGAAATGGTCACATGGGCCGGGCCCACAGACAAGGTCTTGATGCTTTCGATCATATGATATGGTGTTACGAGAAAGTCACATGTATCAGGGACACGGACAAGGATTCGGCATTCGAGGAACGCCTTTCATGATTTGGCGATGTTATGGGCCTATATGTATACTATCGGGCACTCGGTGAGTACCTTAAATGGTGAATTAATGTCATGAAGTGGTCGGATGTGGACCACAGTGTTATATGATGTCTATGATAGATGGGTATGATGTCATGAAATGCATCGTGTAAATTATTACACGAAAATGGGCCTAAGGCCGTTGTGGCTTTTATTAAATGAAATGATATTGGTGGAATGGCCGAATGCAATCCGGTGCATTGGCAAAACACGGGTAATTTTGGGTACCCGATATGTTATGAAATGGGATGGGATGGTCATGATAGGCGTCCTTGAAATGCCCCTTAATTTAATTTAAGTGAAATGTAGTGAATGAACATGTCACACAATATGCAAATGGCTGCACAAAAACGTGGGTTAGGATGCATGACATACATAATGATGTTATGTATGCTATGTCAAAAATAAAATGCTAATCACACAAGTTTAATGTTATGGCTGAAAAAGAAATCGTTAGTATGGATGACAAGCGAATGAATTAATGTTTTACACACGAAATAAAATGCAAAATGGCTGCATAAAAATGTGGGTTAGTATCACACAAAGATGTTTGTGTATGGTATGTCATGTGTATGGAAAATGGTGATTATGGTATGTTATGCACGCGTTGGCGATGTGTCACGAGATGGTGAAGAGCACATAGCAAGCAAAACGAATTCTTCCAACCTTATTCCTCCAACGTGGTCTGTCTCAAAAATTTCTAACCGAGTCCTAGGCGGGGTTCACTTCAATCACCAACCGAGGGTGATGAAGGCGCGATTTTATTATTATTATTCACACAATTATTTTGGTATCCTAAGGGAATCCAACTAGAGCTGCCTATATGGGTTCGGTCAAAGTCGGGTTAAAAATGAAGGCTCCCATAGCAAGATATACTCCTCACTTCTCCCCACTCAAGGGTCCTAGCGAAGGGTTTCGTACGAGGCTATGAGTGGTGTTTCGTATTCGTGCCCCTAAGACCAGGAGGAACTTAGGCGACACTTCAACAATCCACCGGGCTATAAAAGGATACCTAATCTAATGCAAGAAATGGCTAACTAAAAATGCAAATAAAATACCAAAGAGAATCATCCGCCTTATTTTAATTAGACACTTTTCAGGGCTTGTTGTAAGCGCCGGAATTTCACTTTCAAAAAAAAAAAAAAAAGAGTATAGTCGTACGACTATTACTACAGTCGTACGACTGTAGTCAAACTACAGTCGTACGACTGTAGATCTACCCATAAAAGCAGAAAAAGAAAGACAGAAAGGGGGGGACGAAAAAAAAAAAAGAAGAGAGAAAAACAGACAGACAGAGAGAGAGAGCAGACAGAGAAAAAAGAAGAAAAAAAAAAGGAAAAAAAAAACAAGAGAAGAAGAAAATCAAAAAGAAAAGGAGGAACTCCTCATCAAAATCTCTCAGCATTTGGAAATCTCTGGACCCAGATCTCAAACCCTCACTCAAGGAGAAAAGTCCGGATTTTAGTGGATTGGAGCGACGCCAGGGGTCAATCCTACGGTGGACGCACGCCACAGAGGTAAATACCCCTTTTCCCTTCTCTTTTACAAGCTTTCTGGGTGATTGGTGTGATTTTTCTGCATTTTCATCCGTTTTTCTGCGTTTCTGTTCTGGAAATCAAGAACAGTCGTACGACTGTTCTTGAGTCGATGGACAGTCGTACGACTGTAGTTACAGTCGTACGACTGTAGTTGATTTCCAGGAAATTCTCTTTTCCAGCTTGTTTTAAATAAGATTTTGGCAAAATCCTAAATTTTCAGCATTTACAGTCGTACGACTGTAGTTGAGTTTGCACGACTGTAATTTACAGTCGTACCACTGTAGTTTCCAGAATCAGAATTTCACCTTTAAAACCCAAAAATTCCATAAAAAATCCATAAAAATCCCCAAAAATTCCCAAAAAATCTTAAAAAATTAGAAAACCCCAAAAATCATCAAAATGAATTTTGTTGTGCGCATCACGACCATAGATTCAATTTTCTGGTAAATTTGCATTTAGATCAATTCAACGATGGAGACCCAGTTCTCCTGAAAACCGACCTATTTAACATATGAAAAATGCATGTAAACTGGAAAAAATTGTTTTCAAAATGATTTTCCCACAAAACCAAAAGTACAGGGACGTTTTAAAATATTTTTCAAGTCTAACCGGGCCGGCTAGCCGAGCCAACCCGGTTATCCCCTAAATGCATGCCCCCAATTCTTGATTTCCCAATTCTGTCTATTTGAGTCCTAATTGTGGCGTGTTGTATATATTGTGCTAACCCTCTGTTTTGCAGGTTTTAATTTCTCTTTATTTTTATTTTTAATGTATTTTAATAGATTAAATCGTGTATTTAGGCGGTTGTAATTATTTTTAGATTTTCGTGTATTCTAGGCGATTGTATAAGTGAGGTGAGAGTTTTTATTTTTTCCATTCGATTTGGTTGTAAGCCAATTAATATTTATTTTTTTTCCTTATTTTTGTATTAAATATTTTGTATGCGCGCTGTATTCCTTTTATATTCAATAAAATGGACTTTAGATTTTGAAATACCATTTGAGAACATTGGCAATATTTATTTTAATTAGACACGAAATAAGGGACTTGTCCGGACCCGAATCTCTGGATAGTGTAGCGACCGTTCGTCCGGTTCGGCTACATAAGAATTTCCCGGTTGAGCTGAGCCGGGTGGCGACTCTACAATATTCATCGAGACTTAGGTCTCGGTTCTCTTATGCATTAATTCTATTTATTTTCCAAAACGCGATTTTCCATTCATAAAAACCCCATGCGAGGGAGGGATCCGCCCGAGATCGTGGCGCCCCTTCCGAAAGGGAGTCCCGCGTCCCGTCGAAAACACGTCGTCCGCTCACAGTGGCGACTCTGCTGGGGATTTCTTCAAAAAGTTTTCTTAAAAACATAAAAGAATTTGACAAGCCCTGAAAAGTGTCTAATTAAAATAAGGTGGATGATTCTCGATTGGTATTTCATTTTGCATCTTTAGCTAGACATGCTTACATTAGATTTAGTATCCATTTTCAGTCCGGTGGATTGTTGAAGTGTCGCCTTTGTTCCTCATGGTCTTAGGGGCACGGATACAAAACACTACTCATAGCCTCGTACGAACCCCTTTGTTCAGACCCTTGAGTGGAGAGAAGTGAGGAGTATATTTTCCTATGGGAACCTTGATTTTTAACCCGACTTGGACCGAACCTATATAGGCAGCCCTAGTTGGATTCCCTTAGGATACCAAAATAATTGTGTGAGTAATAATAAAATTGCGCCTTCATCACCCCCTGTTGGTGATCGAAGTGAACCTCGCCTAGGACTCGGTTAGAAATTTTTGAGACCGACCACGTTGGAGGAATAAGGTTGGAAGAATTCGTTTTGTGTGCTACGTGTTACACGCTTCTTGACATTTCACTCCATATCATAATCCATATTTATCATACATATGACATTTTCCATACATCGAACATCTTGTGTGATACTAACCCATGTTTTTATGCAGCCACGTGCATTTTATTTTCGTGTGCAATCATTAAGTCATCCGTTTGCCATTCATACTAACCATTTCTTTTTCAGCCATAACATTGTATCTGCGTGATTAGCATTTTTTCACATAGCATACATAACACCATTTTGTGTGTCATGCATCCTAACCACGTTTTTGTACAGCCATTTGCATTTTGTATGTCATAGCATTCACGACATATCACCTAAATTAAATTAAGGGCATTCCAAGGGCGCCCACCACGATCATATCATTCCATCATATATCGGGTATCCTAAAATACCCGTGTTCTGCCAATGCACCGGATTGCATTCGGCCATTCCACCAAATCATTTCATTCCATAGAGACCACGATGGTCCTAAGTATATTTCCGTGTGACAATCCACACGATGCATTTCATGACATCATACCCATTCGTCATAAACATCATACAACACTGTGATCCACATCGGGTTACGTCATGACATTACTATATCATTCAAGGCGCTCCCCGAGTGCCGGATTAGTACGTATGTAGGGGTATTTCATAACATCCCAAATCATGAAAGGTGTTCCCCGGACGCCAAGCTTTTGTCCGTGTACCTGTTACACGTGACTCTCTCATAACATCATTTCATTTCATACGCTCAAAAGCATCAGAACTCTGTCCATGGGCCGGTCCCATGTGACCACTTCATATCATCTTATAGACCTTCAAAGCATCAAACTCCGTCCGTGTGTCGGTACACACGAGACCATTTCACGAAATTCATTAGGTGCCTTGAAAGCACCGAAATCTCATCCGTGTGGCGGTCCACACTGACATTTTGCATAGCATTGGGTGTTCTTGGGATGTCCAAAAATAAAAATAAAAATAAAAATAAACACAAAGGGATCATCCCCTTATCTCACGATATACATCTCATTCATCCATCAAACATTCAAGCACTCCACAACGTTCAAGCATTCCATAAGCACCAAGGACTTCACAGCATACACTACCGTCATTTAGGTGTTCCAAAAATGCTAGAAACTCCATCAAGTCCTTTAGGTCCTCCATAATCATTAGAAACCCTGTCCTTGTGCCCCGCACACCCAAGTACCGAAATATCTTCTCGTGCAAGACCAGCTCTGCACGTACCGCTTTAAACTCTACCTTTCCTCCCCGTGTAAGACTAAGTTCTACACGCGTCATTCAAAATCTTCCCGTGTAAGACACGCTCTACACGTACCGCTTTAACTCTATCCTTTCTTCCCGTGTAAGACACGCTCTACACATATCGCTCTAAACACTAAACCTTCTCCCGTGTAAGACACGCTCTACACGTACCGCTCTAAACATTAAACCTCTACCTGTGTAAGATCCGCTCTACACGTATCACTTCAAATATTAACTCTCTTCCCGTGTAAGATCCGCTCTACACGTACCGCTTTAATCACTACACCTCTTCCCGTGTAAGACACGCTCTACACGTACCGCTTTAAGCTCTATCCTTCCTTCCTGTGTAAGACACGCTCTACACGTACCACTCTAAACATTAAACCTCTACCTGTGTAAGATCCGCTCTACACGTATCGCTTCAAATATTAACTCTCTTCCCGTGTAAGACACGCTCTACACGTACCGCTTTAACTCTATCCTTCCTCCCCGTGTAAGACACGCTCTACACATACTGCTTTAACTCTATCCTTCCTTCCCGTGTAAGACACGCTCTACACGTATCACTCTAAACATTCAACCTATTCCCGTGTAAGACATGCTCTACACGTATCGCTCTAAACACTAAACCTTCTCCCGTGTAAGATCCGCTCTACACGTATCGCTTCAAATATTAACTCTCTTCTTGTGTAAGATCCGCTCTACACGTACCGCTTTAATCACTACACTTCCTTCCCCCTTGTAAGACACGCTCTACACGTATCGCTCTAGACATCTAAACCTTCACCGGTGTAAGAGACACTCTACACGTACCGCTCTAAACATTAAACCTCTACCCGTGTAAGATCCGCTCTACATGTACCGCTTTAATCATTACATCTCTTTCCCGTGTAAGATTCGCTCTACACGTACCATTTCAAATGTTAACTCTCCTCCCGTGTATGATACGCTCTACACATGAACCCTTTGCAAGTATCACCTTGCTTCGATCCGTGGACACCCTGTGTGTCATTTTATCCATGTGGTATATTTATATGCCACGCTATACTTCAGCATATAGCTTCATCAACAACATTCATTGCATTTTGCATGTTTCTATTCCTGGCTTTGTTTGCACTTAACTAGCTTAGGATTGCATAACATGACATGGCATCACATGACATCATCATTCATGCATGCATGCAACACATCTTGCATTCATACCTACATCATCCCTTGACTTGGTATTCTCCGTGCACATGTCCCGGCCAATGCTAACAGGTATTTTTATCAGGACAGAAAAGGGAAGGAGTCTCGAGAATGGCTGGCCCAGTGAACTTCAACACCATAACAGATGTCCTCGATGACTATGTTGCCTCGTCGCGATTCCGAAAGGCAGTCAGGGAAGAGGCAGCGGCAATGTTGAAGGAAATGCTAGGAGGTGACCTGGACAAGGTGGAAAAGCTGACGACAAGGTGCTCTGAATTGGAGGCACGTGTAATTGAGCTTGAGGGAGTAATAAGAGGGCTGAATGGTGAAGCAGAATCGAAGGCCCCCGTCAAAGCCAATACTGACCTTGTTCCGCGACCAACCAGGTGTCCACTCTCTAAGGGTGACGGAAAGGGCATATCCCCGTGGCCTTTCTCGCTGAGCCAATTATTTGCCAAATGTAGAAAAGAAGGGCTACTGCAGAGCATCAAGCCGTATGTGGAGCCGGCACCGGATCAAAAGAACAACTTCTGTACCTATCATGTAGCGACAGGTCACCGAACCAATGCTTGCTATATTTTAAGGAAGGAGATCCGGAAGTTAGTTGATGAGGGATGATTAAAGGTGCCATCCATTACTAATGAGCAACTAGGGGCTAGTAGGGAGACTGACAAGGAAATTCCTCAAACCTCCCGGGGAGAGGAATATGATGAAGAACTCCTAAGCTTGATTGGATGAAAGTGGGGCAGTGACATTGAAGCAGGGGCAGTGACCGGATAAGGAATAGTCGGGCACTGTGAGATCAATACCTTTAGAGGCTCCTTCTCATAGGGAACTCATTTTGTTGTAAAGTGTATTGAACTCATTTTGAATGCAATGCATCTTATTATTTTCTTACTTATGTGGTGATTACATGTATATGGCATTAAGCATGCATTTGATCATCTAAAACGACATGTCCATCACGCATACTATTAAGATGCATGACATCAATCTGAGTCTTACAGGGAACTTACAAGTGAACCTGACTTCAGTTAAGCCCTTTTCTTAAAAAAAAAAAACAAAAAAACAAAAGAAGAAAGAAAGAGAGAAGTCTGCCAAGCAAGTAATGGGATGGCACTATTTCATCCGAATCAATTGCCAACCTAGATCAGTGATCCCTACAAACCACGATCCTAAAAGCTGCTTGTCTTGCCCTAAAAGTTTCAACTTGGACAGCCCCAATACACCCAAATCATTACAAACCAGGGACCATTGCCAAGTTTCAGAGGCGAGCCCCAAAATGAACCTTTGAGCCTAATCCGTGCTCAAAAGAAGCATCCCACGTCAAAGACCAAACCCATTAAAAGCACCAAGCCCTGAGAAATGACCTTCGCTACCCACCATGCTGTAATACTCTGAAGCAGACATTAGTTTTAGTGCATGAATAGTTTTGTTTGTGTGGCATTCATGTGCATATGACATCACACATGCATTGTTCATCCAAAAAGACATATCAAACACGCATGACATAAATGAATCAGAATGCAGCAGGAAAATCAATAGGTGGCTGTGGTTTGGATTTGGCTTCTTCAAAAAAAAAAAAAAAAAAAAAAAAACAAAGAGCACCGATGGAAGGCCTGAGCTCTCCCTTACAGGCAAATTTCTGCTCCTAGTCTAAAGTTGCACTCTCTTCAATCATAGAGTCAAACTCTGTTAAGTGCTTGATGAATCTGGGGGCAGCCCACCTATTGCATGAAGTGCCGGGGTCAATGAGTTGAGACAATGGAGATAAGTATGTTGTTGCCTGTTCTGAAAAGTTAACTTCATGCGGTGACAGAGAAGATCGGTGTCTTTACCCAAAGAAGTTCCCTTTTCACTCTCCTCTCTGTCTTCTCCATTTGCCTTCAACACCTTTGTCTCCCCTTTATTGTCTTTCCTTCACTTTCATCTTTTATCTTTCATCTTCTCTCTAGAACTTGAACCGATTCTGTGATTCCATATTTTCTACCTTCAATGGCTTCTAACAAGAAGTTGAACCCCAATGCTGCTCCATATCATTTTTGTTCCGCACCATCTCATCAGCGGAAGGACATCAGAACAGGTGGTTATAGCGCCGTTTCAATCCGTCTTCGTTTATCATCAACTTGTACCAAATTGGGGATACCCTTTTAATCCCACGCCATTTCTCTTCATTCTAAACTCCCAGACTAATTATTTAGTACCCTCAGATAATGGGAAGGGATTTGATTTGATGATAGATAGAGGATTTGGATATGAATCTGCTTCAAATGAGTTCAACAATGCTGAAAAAGGGGGAAAATGAAATATATAGCTCCGAGAGTCCAGAGTAAGAAGAAAATAGTTTCTGTAGGTGAAGAGGAACAACAGTGGTCGCCCAAGAAATTGACTATTGAAGAGACCAAGCTGAATAAAAAGAGGTTGAAGTTAATCTTGGTGGAAAAACAAGTCTGATGATCAGAAATCTACCAAATCAGTTTCAAAGACATAATCTGCTACAAATTCTGGGCAAGCATTGTCTGGAGGAAAACAAGAATAAATCCAAAGGGAAGCCTGCTTATGATTTCCTCTATTTGCCTATGGATTTCAAGACTGGAGGAAATTTTGGTTATGCATTTGTGAACTTCACCAACTGTGTTGGGGCAACTTGGCTTCACAAAGCTTTCAACAATCATGAAGAGGACGATACCATCAACAGGAGAGCTTACAAAGTCTGTTGTACTCAATATTCAAAGGGAAAGTTGCATTTGACAACCATTTCAAGCATGCAGTCTTCGGGAACCGTGTCATAGCTGAAATCTGGGGTGAATTGGAAATATGAATACAGCATCAGACCGCAGGAGAATCCAGTGGTTAATTGAATTCATCTCAGGTTGTCCATCCACAATAGCAACTCCATCCGGCGATAAAAAAAAAAAAACTCCAATGTGTAAAACCGAAAGGGCATATTGGTAATTTGAAGAGGCATCAATTAAAGCCGGAACCACATCTTAGATTTTCCTAATGCATCCGCATTCATTATCTCATGAATGTTTTGTATTCAATTTTGGTGTTCAATATGCATTTGTCATGTCATTGCATGTCAATGTTCACTTACGGGCTACACCGCACAGCGAACCTTGTCTGTGGAAGTGTTTTACTCCCTAAACACAAACCCATAATACTTCCCAAACACAAACCCATAACATTAGGGGCAAGTAAAAACCGAACCACTGGGCATCATCGACATCATTATCTTCGCGAGTCGCAATGAACATATCAAGATATATCTTTCCCATCCTAAGACAAACCATCGCGTAAGGGATCAACGCAGACAAAATGCCCATCGCATAATCTTTCTCAAAAAAAAAAAAAAAAAAAGAACTTGTTGACACGGAAAACCGAAAGGACGTGTCGGTAACAGGAGAGGGGTGATATAGAAAGTCAGAGTCAATGTCATATCCCCTGTTATACTCATTCTGGTGTCACCATTGTAATATTATGCATGTTTAGACTTCCGAACAGATGTTCATCTTGCATGCACCATGCCATTACATATAAACATCCATCAGTAGGACATTGTATCCAAACCCGTGATAATATCGCAGGAGCTCCTATTATGCGGTACGGAAATGCAAAGTCTCACTCTCATCTTCTTGCTCAATCAAACGGACTGTTCGTCGGCACGACCTACTATCCTGATCCGCTCAGCACTGACAACGTTTCAGAATATGCAGAGGGTGAAGTGGAAGGTCACTCAAGATGGCCAACTCCCCTAGTACCTAGGTCAGCGTAGTATTCAGTCGGTCAGAAGACACGCTGGAACAATCAGACTAGGTCACCTGGGTTACCATCGGGGCCAGTCTCAAGCCATGAATTCCGTCTCCGGGCTCACACGGATACCAAGAACAAAGCATAGGCCACATGTTACATGCATACATTTAGAACTATACATGCATCCGTACATACATGCATACGTTTAAAGTAAACACATACAATTCATATGCATATGCATCGCGACTCATCCAAGTGCAGGTGTCCACTGCCATCATCAGGTCTCCCTTGACCAGGATCGCTCTAAAAGCACAGATGGCATGACGCCGAGGCATCCATTGGACCTTAAGCGTCAGTGCAAATCCAAATCTCAACACATCAAATCTCAACATACCAAAGGGCAGAGCAATCAAGCCGTATTTATCCTTGATCGAAGGGGCAAAAATTTTTGTTTCCAAAATCGTCGATCAAGGGATAAATACTCATTCCCCAGCCAACACCAAAATTATCCTTCCTAAACCTATCTCCTAATTTCATTCAAGCAAGATTTCAAACCCTTGAACTCCACTACGTTCAAGCAAGGTTACAAATCCTTGAACCACTCTTTTCATTCAAGCAAGATTTCAAACCCTTGAACTCCATTACGTTCAAGCATGGTTACAAACCCTTGAACCTCTTATTATTTCAAGTCCACCCAGTTCCAGTAAGATTTCAAACCACAATTCCATTTTTCTTTGCCTCGGGTAACATAAACCCGATATCGGCTAATCCATAATCCACCTTCCTTTGCCTCGGGTAACATAAACCCGATATCGGCTTAACCACAATTCCATTTTCCTTTGCCTCAGGTAACATAAACCCGATATCGGCCAATCCATAATCCACCTTCCTTTGCCTCGGGTAATATAAACCCGATATCAGCTTAACCGTAATTCCATTTTTCTTTGCCTCGGGTAACATAAACCCGATATCGGCTAATCCACAATCCACCTTCTTTTGCCTCGGGTAACATAAACCCCGATATCGGCTTAACCGCAATTTCATTTTCCTTAGCCTCGGGTAACATAAACCCGATATCGGCTAATCCATAATCCACCTTCCTTTGCCTCGGGTAACATAAACCCGATATCGGCTTAACCGCAATTTCATTTTCCTTTGCCTCGGGTAACATAAACCCGATATCGACTTAACCGCAATTCCATTTTCCCTAGCCTCGGGTAACATAAACCCGATATCGGCTAATCCACAATCCACCTTCTTTTGCCTCGGGTAACATAAACCCGATATCGGCTTAACCGCAATTTCATTTTCCTTAGCCTCGGGCAACATAAACCTGATATCGGCTAATCCACAATCCACCTTTCTTTGCCTCGGGTAACATAAACCCGATATCGGCTAATCCACAAATCCATCTTCCTTTGCCTTGAGTAACATAGACCCGATATCGGCTTACTTCTTCCTCAGCTTTGCCTTAGGTAGCCTAAACTTGATATCGGCTTATTTCCTCCCCAGTATCGCCTCAGGTGACCTAGACCTGATATAGGCTTATTTCAATGGAGGATTCTTTCCTGTGTCTGCGGCGCTTTGAATCGCGTTTCTCAAATTCACATCATCTACCCCAGACTAAGTTCAGGTGGTGAATTTGTTCACGCGAGGGGCAGCTGTAAGCGCCGGAATTTCACTTTCAAAAAAAAAAGAGTATAGTCGTACGACTATTGCTACAGTCGTACGACTGTAGATCTACCCATAAAAGCAGAAAAAGAAAGACAGAAAGGGGGGGACGAAAAAAAAAGAAGAGAGAAAAACAGACAGACAGAGAGAGAGAGCAGACAGAGAAAAAAGAAGAAAAAAAAAAAGGAAAAAAAATAAGAGAAGAAGAAAATCAAAAAGAAAAGGAGGAACTCCTCATCAAAATCTCTCAGCATTTGGAAATCTCTGGACCCAGATCTCAAACCCTAACTCAAGGAGAAAAGTTCGGATTTTAGTGGATTGGAGCGACGCCAGGGGTCAATCCTACGGTGGACGCACGCCACAGAGGTAAATACCCCTTTTCCCTTCTCTTTTACAAGCTTTCTGGGTGATTGGTGTGATTTTTCTGCATTTTCATCCGTTTTTCTGTGTTTCTGTTCTGGAAATCAAGAACAGTCGTACGACTGTTCTTGAGTCGATAAACAGTCGTACGACTGTAGTTGATTTCCAGGCAATTCTCTTTTCCAGCTTGTTTTAAATAAGATTTTGGCAAAATCCTAAATTTTCAGCATTTACAGTCGTACGACTGTAGTTGAGTTTGCACGACTGTAATTTACAGTCGTACCACTGTAGTTTCCAGAATCAAATTTTCACCTTTAAAACCCAAAAATTCCATAAAAAATCCATAAAAATCCCCAAAAATTCCCAAAAAATCCCAAAAAATTAGAAAACCCCAAAAATCATCAAAATGAATTTTGTTGTGCGCATCACGACCATAGATTCAATTTTCTGGTAAATTTGCATTTAGATCAATTCAACGATGGAGACCTAGTTCTCCTGAAAACCGACCCATTTAACATATGAAAAATGCATGTAAACTGGAAAAAATTGTTTTCAAAATGATTTTCTCACAAAACCAAAAGTACAGGGACGTTTTCAAATATGTTCCAGGTCTAACCGGCCGGCTAGCAGAGCCAACCCGGTTATCCCCTAAATGCATGCCCCCAACTCTTGATTTTCCAATTCTGTCTATTTGAGTCCTAATTGTGGCGTGCTGTATATATTGTGCTAACCCTCTGTTTTGCAGGTTTTAATTTCTCTTTATTTTTATTTTTAATGTATTTTAATAGATTAAATCGTGTATTTAGGCGGTTGTAATTATTTTTAGATTTTCGTGTATTCTAGGCGATTGTATAAGTGA
Source organism: Euphorbia tirucalli (assembly GCA_039660915.1). Classification (NCBI taxonomy): domain Eukaryota; kingdom Viridiplantae; phylum Streptophyta; class Magnoliopsida; order Malpighiales; family Euphorbiaceae; genus Euphorbia; species Euphorbia tirucalli. The sequence goes on along the minus strand of CM077637.1, from coordinate 48,281,097 downwards.
GGTGAGAGTTTTTATTTTTTCCATTCGATTTGGTTGTAAGCCAATTAATATTTATTTCTTTTCCTTATTTTTGTATTAAATATTTTGTATGCGCGTTGTATTCCTTTTATATTCAATAAAATGGACTTTAGATTTTGAAATACCATTTGAGAACATTGGCAATATTTATTTTAATTAGACACGAAATAAGGGACTTGTCCGGACCCGAATCTCTGGATAGTGTAGCGACCGTTCGTCCGGTTCGGCTACATAAGAATTTCCCGGTTGAGCTGAGCCGGGTGGCGACTCTACAATATTCATCGAGACTTAGGTCTTGGTTCTCTTATGCATTAATTCTATTTATTTTCCAAAACGCGATTTTCCATTCATAAAAACCCCATGCGAGGGAGGGATCCGCCCGAGATCGTGGCGCCCCTTCCCAAAGGGAGTCCCGCGTCCCGTCGAAAACGCGTCGTCCGCTCACACTTGTCAAAATTCTTTTAAGTTTTTAAGAAAACTTTTTGAAGAATTCCCCAGCAGAGTCGCCACTGTGAGCGGACGACGCGTTTTCGACGGGACGCATGACTCCCTTTCGGAATGGGGCGCCCCGATCTCGGGCGGGCCCCTCCCTCGCGTGGGGTTCTTATGAATAGAAAACGGGTTTTGGAAAATAAATGGAATTAATGCATAAAAGAACCGAGACCTAAGTCTCGATGAATATTGTAGAGTCGCCACCCGGCTCAGCTCAACCGGGAAATTCTATGTAGCTGAACCGGACGAACGGTCGCTACACTGTCCAGAGATTCGGGTCCGGACAAGTCCCTTATTTCGTGTCTAATTAAAATAAATATTGCCAATGTTCTCAAATGGTATTTCAAAACCTAAAGTCAGTTTTATTGAATATAAAAGGCATACAGCGCGCATACAAAATATTTAATACAAAAATGAGGAAAAAAAATAAATATTAATGGGCTTACAACCAAATCGAATGGAAAAATAAAAACTCTCACCTCACTTATACAATCGCCTATAATACACGAAAATCTAAAAATAATTACAGCCGCCTAAATACACGATTTAATCTATTAAAATACATCAAAAATAAAAATAAAAGAAATTAAAACCTGCAAAACAGAAAGTTAGCACAATTTATACGGCACGCCACAATTAGGACTCAAATAGACAGAATTGAGAAATCAAGAATTGGGGGCATGCATTTAGGGGATAACCGGGTTGGCTCGGCTAGCCGGCCCGGTTAGACCTGGAAAACATTTTGAAACGTCCCTGTATTTTTGGTTTTGTGGGAAAATCATTTGAAAACAATTTAGCCGGTTTACATGCATTTTTCATATGTTAAATGGGCCGGTTTTCAGGAGAGCTGGGTTTCCATCGTTGAATTGATCTAAATGCAAATTTACCAGAAAATTGAATCTATGGTCGTGATGCGCACAACAAAATTCATTTTGATGATTTTTGGGGTTTTCTAAATTTTTTTTTTTTGGATTTTTTTACGAATAAAAGCTGAAATTCTGATTCTGGAACAAGGATTACAGCCGTACGACTGTAGTTTACAGCCGTACGACTGTAGTTTACAGTCGTGCGACTGTAATCAGTTCAGGATCAGAATTTCACCAAAATTTCATTCTGAATCAAAAACTAACGAAAATCAACTGGAAATTAAGAACAGTCGTACTACAGTCGTACGACTGTTCATGAAAACCAAGAACAGTCGTACGACTGTTCTTAATTTCCAGAAACAGAAATACGAAAATGCAGCAGAAAACCCACAAAACTCACTTCAAACACCCAGAAAGCGAGAAAAAGTGTAAGGAAAAGAAGTGTCTACCTTTTTAGAAGCTAATCCAAGTCGTTTTGACCCCTGGCGTCGCTCCGATCCTAACCTTTTCCTTTGGAGTTGAAGTTGAGAGCTTTTTGTCCAAAATCCAAATTGCAAAGGATTCTGATGATTTAAGTCCGGATTCTTGATTTAGTTGTGAAGTTAATTGGTTAATCTAAGAATTTCTAACAGGTTTTAACCTTAATTTCAAGAAATTAAAGAAAATAAAAGAGGAAGAAAATGAGTTTTTCTTTTTGTGGTTTTCTTCTTTTCTTCTCTTTTTTCTTTCTCTCTCTAAATTTCTTTTCACCAGAAAATCCCCCCTACTTTCTCCCTTTTCTTCTCCTTTTATCTCTCTTTTTTCCTCTGCTTACTTACCGCAAAACCGGAGCAATTAATGCTCATCCTCTCTCTGCTCCATTTCTGCTGCAGAGGTATGGGCCTCTGCAATTTTCCCGATATTACAGTCGTACGACTGTAAGAATAGTCGTACGACCATAATCTCTTTTTTTTTTTTTTTTTTTTGAAAATTCCGGTGCTTACAACTAGAAAGCTTGTCCCTTTCAAGAATAGATCGCAGTGAAAGTGGGTTGTCATTTGCCATTTGGAAATTCTACACAGAAAAATTTAAGAGTGTTAATAAAGGACTTTATTATTATTTTCCCATATATAATTAATAATGAATCAAGTTATTAATTAATCCAAGTTGTTGGGCTCATGGGCCGAGATCCATATTTCATTAAGATATAGCTAGACGAGGGCCTGGAAAAACTATACCGTAATTATTTAGGTAGGAACGCCGTCCAATCCCAACCTAGGGACTCTCGGTTTGATGGGCTTGTTGGCACTTACCCATCTGTGCTTAGGGCCAGGAGAATTCTACTACCCACGCTAAATCAAAACCTCCATTCAAGTGTCAGAGTAACCAATACTCCAACCCAACACAAAATGATGATACTCCAGTGCATCCAGCGAGGGCATGGTCTACAACTAGCCTATCCCCACTTCAAGCTGGTTTTGAATAAGGGAAGCACTTTTAAGCGACTTAGTAATTTCCATTAAGTTATTAAATTCATTTCAATAACGGCTTATATGCATAAGGCGGGTGAGAATGGGTTTGGATCATACATACATACATGCAAATAAATGTAAAGTATAATTAAATAAGTAAAATAGACTGCTATGGGCCTATATTACAACCTAATATTATTCTAGTAAAATGGACTGCTATGGGCCTATATTACAACCTAATATTATTCTAGTAAACCTATACTAGAAAGAAATATCAGGTGGGCCTCTTTTTCCTTCTTTCTGGGCTTGCACCTCCACTTGGGCTCACCACTCCATTGTGCTCCTTCTTCTTTTACAAATTTTATAATAAATAATAAAATTACGCCCATTTCATTTATGTCCAAGCCATTATTTTTGAAATCGCCAATTTGGCCTATCATGGTTCTGTCCCTTAACGGGCTTTGGGCCTCCAGCCCAGGCAGATAACTGCTCCCACTGGAATTAGGAAACCATGAGTCCATTTCAGCCGTTCGGGTAATTGTGCCAAATAAACCCGAACCAATTTCAATTAACCATATTAATTTCCAAAATTAATATCCCATGAATAAAATTAAAATTTCATTCAAGAAACCATGCATATTTAAATTGCAAAAATTTAAACACACGAATTTTAAAACCAATTAAAATTTTAAAACTGGGCCCTGGGCCCGAAACATGCCAAATCCAAAATACTAGGCCCGGCCCGCTGCAGCTAGGGCAACCGTGTTGCCCTAGCAGTAGCCACCGCTGCAGCCACTGCCAGCGGCACTGCTGCCACTGTTTTAGCCGCGTGCGGCGGCGATTCCGCCATCGGCAGTCTCGCACTGTGATTTTTAATTCCCCAAAAAAAAAAATTACAGCCAAACAACATGTAATTTCACCAAGAAATACATCCATCCAATAAAATTAAATAAACATAAGCCTATATGCAAATTTAATTTCAGTTGAAAAATTCCAAAGGGGAAAATCACAAACCCCAATACAAGAATCCCAAATAAAATCTCCAATTTCAAAACCAAGGGATTCAATCCAATTAAATAATTTTCACGGATCAAAAGCCGGCTTTGATACCACTGTTGGGATTTTTCACCAGAAATCACCCGATTAAAGTGGAAGAATGCGGTGATTTCCTCAAATCTGTGCTCAGGAGCAATCGATATGAAAATTGTAATATCAAAAATATTAACAAAAAAGAAAAGATTTCACACCTGTGATATCTCTTCTAGAGATGGTTGCAGAAATCAAAGTAGATTTCCTCCGCGTTCACGTACACGAACAGCTAACAAACACGACCCGTGCTAGCATTGAAATCAAAAATTTTCTGAGAGGAAAGGCTGAAAATTTCGGCTCCCTTGGTCACTCACTCCTTGGCCGAATTGCCCTAGGTATTATACCTAGGGTTGGCCAAAATTCTTAGCCCAAGACTTGGCCAAATCCCTTTCATTTATTTTATGCAGGCTTTTCTTCTTTTATTGCCCAGTCCAAAATTAATCTCCTTGGTCCAGTTAATTATCAAACTTAATTTTATTTAACATGTATTCTTAACATATTATTCCAAATAATATATTTGATACATTTAAATTTAAATTAATTTGATCAATTAATTTTACCATGGGATTAATTTTGACTTTCATAAAATAAAGATACATGTAAACCTATAGATGTGAAATATTTCCACCTAGGAAATAATCTCATAAATTAATTTAATTAATTATGAGAAGGCGAATGCAAATATTAATATTATTATTATGATCAATCCAATTGATCTTTATAATATAATTAATATAATTCTCTCTCTCCGACGTGTATACTCTAAGTATACAAGTGTTTCCTTAAGTCCTTGTTCAGACGTTCATGTGCATGATCCTGTGGCCCCATCTTTATGTTGGCAGTGGGCGTATAGCCCACAGACTACAGGTGGGCTCTAGCAAGCCATTGCAGCCCCCAATTAAGATGGAGATGCCAGTCCAACTAAAATCATGACCCTGTAGTTTAAACTTATATAACCCATGTCATCGATATCGGTGTCCAACACAGAGGCATAGATTGATCACCCTCTTTTGTGTCTGGACATTTACTTGATCCCGAATGTAATGATGCTCACAAACAGGTTCCAACTTGTTTGGGTGTGGCCACACTCGTATCAGTCATATTCATCAAGAGGCCGATGATATCTTCTCAGTGGACTACTAAGTGACAAACCCCTTCTGCATATCCATAGCACTGCCACGCTTAGTTACATTCCCGAAAGTACCTATTCTTGGCACCTTTTTACAGGCCCTTTAGGTGTACCCCTAAGTATGCGACCTCGCATGCAGCACCATCATATGGTCAGGTCAAAGGATCCATACAAGTACTACACGAGAATCACTTGTGATACTTTACCATGTGGATTTCTCGTTTAGTGGATCTATCCAGTACCATGCACCTTTTGCATGTACCCATTAATTTGGTTGACATCCCATGTCCAATGGCTGGTAAGACACCCTCATACAACTAGATTAATGATAGTCTATGGTTCCATTCATTCCCATGACTGGAACAGACTACAGATCTATTTATGGTCATATCGTTTTCCCTACCCATGGTCTTACTTCCAAGTGCATGACACTTGTTAACATGGATATGGATATGTCCATTGGATACTTCATTTAAAATACAGCACAAGATATATGATAAATGAATTAATGCCTTTATTTATGACACAAAATATGTATAATACAAATATCCAATAAATGTACAATACAAATACGAGGTCTAATGCCTTGGGACCAGGGCATATCCAACATGCGGCTCATCCATAATTCATATTGCGTCGTTACTCTATTGAGTACATATGTGGCAACTAACAATGCGTCTCCCCAAAAGGAGATAGGCAAATTTGTTTTAGCCATCATAGACCTCACTATCTCTAAGAGGGTTTGGTTTCTTCTTTCCGCAACTCCATTTTGTTGTGGAGTTCTTGGTATAGACAATTGATGTTCAATACTGTTGGATTATGCCCTAGTCCCGAGACATTGGTCCTCGTATTTGTATAATGCATTTGTACTTTAATGTGAGTTTTATGTATTATACAACTTGTGTCATTAAATAAAGGCACTAATCTATTTACTATATATCTTATGCTATGTTTTAAATAGAGTATCCAATGGACATTATCCATATCCATGTTAATAAGTGTCATGCATTTGGTAGTAAGACCATGGATAGGGAAAACGATATGACCATAAAGTCATTCGTAGTCTGTTCCAATCATGGAAATGAATGGAACTAAATACTATCATTAGCCTGGTTGAATGGCGGTGTCTTACCGGCCATTGAACATGGGATGTCGACCAGGTTAATGGGTACATGCAAAGGGGCATGGTACTGGATAAATCCACTAAACGAGAAATCCATATGGTATAGTATCATAAGTGATACTCGTGTAGTACTTGTATGGATCCTTTGACCTGACCATATGATGGTGCTGCATGTGAAGTGGTATACTTTTGTGCACACCTAACGGGCCTGTAAAAAGGTACCAAGTATGGGTATGTTCGGGTATGTTAGTGAACATGGCAATTCTATGGATATGCAGAAGGGAATGTCACTCAGTAGCCCATTGAGAAGATATCATCGGTCTCTTGATGAGTGCAACTGATAAGAGTGTGGCCACAACCAAACAAGTTGCAACTTGTTTGTGAGCATCAATTCATTCCAGATCAAGTTAATGTCCAAACATAAAAGAGGGTGATCATTCCATGCCTCTGTGTTCGACACCGATATCAATGACATGGGACATGCGAGTTTAAACTACAGGGTTACAGTTCTAGTTGGACTGCTATCTCTGTCTTAATTGGGGGCTGCAGTGGCTTACTAGAGCCCGCCTACAGTCTGTGGGCCATAGGCTCACTGCCAGCATAAAGACGGGCCTACAGGATCATACACATTGAACGTCTGAAATTTAACTAAAAGGATTGTGTACTTGGAGTATACACACTGGAGAAAAAGGAATCCGTTAATTATATTATATAAATCGATTGGATTGATCAAAATAATATAATTAATTTTTGTATAGGCCTTCTTATAATTAATTCAATGAATTAATTTATGAGATTATTTCGTAGGTGGAAATATTTAACATGTATAGGTTTACATGTATTTAATTTTATGAAAGTCTAATTTAATTCCTTGGTTAAATTAATAGGTCAAATTAATTTTAATTTAAATGTATGTAATATATTATAGGTATAATATATAAGCATACATATTGAATTAAAGTTATATTTGAAATTAAATAAGACAAAGGAATTAAAATGGACTCGGGCTTGAAAAGCAAAAGCCCACATAGAATTAAATTTGGGTTGGACTAAACGTTTCAAATAGGAAACTTGCCCACCAAGTTTAATTAACTTGGATATTTTGACCTATTTAAGGATAAGGATAAAAAAAAAAAAAGAAAAACCCCTTTTTTTCACTTTTAAGCTTATCCTCTCTTCTCTTCTTCAGTTTCCTAACTGCTAGCACAGCTTTTAGTTCTAAAGCCATTCGTGTACGTGACAGTGGAGGAAGTCTAGTTTGATTTCTGTAGCCATCTCTTAAGAGATATACTGTTGAGAATCTAACTTTCCTCTTTTTGGTTTTGAATTTTGATTTCCACATCATTAGCTCCTGGGCATGGATTTGAGGAAATCAACGCATTCTTCTACTTTTATCGGTTGATTTCCGGTGAAAAGTCCTAACAAATACCTCTTTCATCACATAAAACTTTAAATTCCTCGGAGAGGTACTCTCTTCCCCGATCGGTCCTTAAAGCTTTGATTCTCTTATCTAGTTGATTTTCAACCAGAGCCATAAGTCGTTTGAAACATGCTAATGCTTCAGATTTATGTGCAATCAAATAGACATGACCATACCTTGTATAGTCGTCTATGAATGTAATGAAATAATAAGCACCATGCCTTGCTCGAACATTCATTGGGCCACAGATGTCAGAATGGATTAGTTGCAATGGTTGGTTAGCTCGCGTAGCTTTACTAAATGGTTTTCTTCTCATTTTTCCTTTTAAGCAGCTTTCACAAGTTAGGAGATCTACTTTTGATAAATCAGCCAACAAACCTGCTTTGGCCAATCGTACTAAACGATGTTGACCGATGTGACTAAGTCTCGCATGCCACATTTTTGAAACATTAACATTATCCACAGACAAGTTAACAAAAAAGGAAAAGCTATTATTACATATATAATTTGGATCCAAATCCAAAACAATAAAACCATTAGACAAATATCCACCACCAAAGTAAATATTGTTCATGAAAAGACTAAAATTGTTTAATTCAAAAGATAACATGAATCCCAAATTCATTAGGACAGAAACAGATATCAAGTTCCTTCAAATGCCGGAAGCATAGAGGACATCTTTAAGAAATAGTGGATGACCACCATTTAAGACCAGCTGGCAACAGCCAATCCCTAAGACTTCCTCCCTTGAATTATTAACCACGTATATCCATTTTGTTCCCCGTGGAACACTTCAGAACTCTACAAAGGAATCTCGATCCTTTGTTACATGGTTTATGGCTCTTGAGTCTACAATCCACAGAGGATGAGATTCAATTAGGAAAACAGAACTTGAAACAAATGTATAACACTTATACAATTCGGTAACCTTTTCCTTTGGAGCTTTGCAATCTCTTGCAAGATGCCCCTTATGTTTGCAATTGTAACATCTCACCCTAAAAATGTTAAACTTCTTTTTGCCCATCTTTTGAATTGGAACACTGCCCGCCGTTCCCTTTGCCTTCTTCTTGAAGAACCTCTTGTTCTTCTTCTTGGACTTAAGACCTAAACTTGAACTGGCCATGTGAACCTCAGATTTCACACTAAGAGAAGCCAAATGGTCCTCTTCTAGTTCAAGATGACGAACTGCATCATCAAAGGTCTTAATGTCATTGGCATGAGTGAGGTGTAACTTTATATGCTCCCACCCATTTGGCAAAGAATGTATCACAGCCTGAACTTTCTATTCCTCGGTCAACTTATGACCAACATCATGAAGCTCAGTAATCATGTTGAACATTTCCCTTAAATGCCTCTTCATTGTGTGTCAGTCCTTTTCTTATAAGTATCAAACTTGATACTTAAAGAACAGAGTTTTGTTAAGGAGACACCTCTAAAGTTGTCCTTAAGAGCATCCCACAGTTCTTTAGCTACATTGCTGATGCAAAACCTTTTCGCGATGTCATCATCCGTCACTCTAAGCATGATGATAAGGGTAGACGAGTTCTTCCTTTTCCAGATTTGATAAGCCTCAAGGTCCCTTCTCGCTTGAGCGGTGTTACCCTCTTCAAGAGGAACCATAATTCTCTCCAGGGTGTCCAGAGCCTCTTGCTCTTCAATTATGTATTAGACTTTCATTGCCCAAACCTCATAATTGTCACCGTTCAAACGAAGGTCCTTATTCAATTCAGCGATAATTGATTTTGAAGAAGCCATTGAAAAGCTATATAGACAAAGTAGCATAAACAAGTAAGCGATACACCATATTTACTATAAGATTATTTAAAACTAAAAATAGTGTTTGGTTCACATAAAATAGAACACTATGAGCAATGCATAAAGTCACCATTTATATGGGCTAATACCAACACTATGTTAGTTTTAAATTTCTAATAATAAATATATCTATTAAGTTATGTTTTAGATTACATTCTAATTTATTTAACATTTATATTTTCTTAAATATAAAACTAATGAATTATATAACACTTAGTTATAATCTTCAAAATAAATAAATTAATATAACTAAAACAGTTAACCAAATTAGCAATGCTTAACGAATAAACATTTTGTTATTTATCTTTTTAAAAAATATCCAACAATAATCAAAATTACACCTACTTAAATAAAACTTAGCACGAAGCTGTTCAATACAAAATTGAAAAATGAAATCAGCAAGAGAAAAAGTGTTAATTTAGGAAACTGAAGAACTTAATCTTCCTTTCCAGTCTAATACTCCACACTGTGGTAATTTTCTGGAGTCATTGGATCATCCTCGACACTAGTGTCGATCTCTTCCTCTTCATCTAGTTCAATAATGTCAATTTCTTTTTGAGGTGACTGGGATCATCTTTACAAACTTATAGTAGAGATCCAAAGGTATGTTCTCAACACCCTCAAAAGCAGCATCCAGACAAGGGCGGCAAACCAGTTTGTTACATCTCAATAGCATGGTTCAAGGATTATGAGATAACTTGGCTCCAGTTTCAGCCAAGTGTAACATAAACACTTTGCATTGGTACTCATATTCCTTTTTAGGAACTAATCCTTCAATGGAGTCTATCGCTTTGTCAAAAACAGGGTTTTCACCATACTAGAATTTATTAAAATGCTTTTCACGAAAAGCGTTTTTTGCAAATTTTAACATTTTAAATTGATCAGTACCAGAGGAAAATCCTCCTTTCTAGACAAGCTCTTGGATTTCTTGGTTTAATGCATTAAACCTCTCCATAACTCCAACAATATCCTCTTTTTCTAACGGAGGGTATCGTTTAGAGAAAAGCTCATCTTCAAGTCTTTGTATTGTTCTTGCCTCCTCCTGAGACTGGATCACCTTCGCCGTTTTTACGAAAGTTGCCATTCTATAACACATATAGAAATAACAAAAACTTATTAATGATCAACAATAATCAGTATATAAATACACAATAAATATACTGAATTTTCTTGAAATTTTTTAAACATAAATAAAGCATTTATACACAATAAATACTAGTAAATTTAGTTTAAAATATCAAATGAATTTAAAAAATTCATCAAAATATGCCAAAAATTCAAGAAAATTGTGAATTTTAATTCTGGAAAAATTTGACAAAATTTGGAAGCCGGAAACACCCGCACGTGCTGACACGCGCCGCTGGAAGCGCTGCCACGCTCCCTCACGTGCCATTTAAGATCGGCTGACTCATGTGACATGTCGCGACATGTGATTGGTGCTGACGTGGCACACATGCCACATGTCATCACCTGATTGGTTCAAGTGCTGATGTGGCATGCACACAAATGATCTGCCACTTGTCATCACATGATTGGTCCACTATGATGATGTGGCACATACACAACAGCCCTGCCACGTGTCGTCACACTATTGGTCCACGTGTCTACCACGTGTGTAATTTGACCGTTTCAAAACGGTTGACTCAGTACACGTGGTGACACTCGATTGGTTTGAACTTTGAACTGTTTTAAAACTAACCAATATCATTGCGCCACGTGTACGTCGATCCAAAAACCTCTCAACCGTTCCACGACCAACTCCAACCGCAGTGGTGGCGCGTGTGGTCCACGCGCCACCTTCCAGGGCTCTGTTGGCCATGAAATTTGAGATTCCAACTCAATTTTTCGTGCTAATTTCTGTGGTGTGATTAGATTTTTCAAAAATCGGACAAAAAATTTTGACACTTTATACTGTTGGATCAAACACGGTATCATTTGACAAGAAAATCAATTCAAAAGCATATCAAAACAAACAAAAATGTATTCGATTCACGGATCACTAGAAATCAAGACTTGAACACATCAATCTTTGAACCTTATGGCTCTGATACCAATGAAATCATATTTGTACCGACCGTACAATAAAGGCACAGATCTCGTAAACAATGTAAATAAACGGACTTACAGTTTATATGCAGCGAAAAACTTGTTTATGGATTGAATCTAATTGCCATGAGAAACCATATCGTTTTGGTTGTCTTTCCTACGTATGTACGAACACACAGAGTATGGGCTCTATCCTTGAATTCTTCCGGCGATCAAAAAACTATGTTTTTCGTTTCGTATTTTTTTTCTGTGAGCGTTTTTTGTTCTTGCGCTTAAATGAATCAGAGAAATTACTTCTCTATTTATAGAGAAAATCCTAACTTCCATATATTTATAGGGTTATTCCAAATTACACATTTGGTCCCTGTAATTTACCACAATTATAGTTTAGTTCATGCCATTCCAAAATGTCATGGGCGGACCTAAAACCAACAATACTCTTAAATTGTTAATTAAAATAATAATTTTTTAAAAATAGCCTTGTTGAGCCAAAAAAAAAAAAAAAAAGGAATTCATAGTCTTTGAATTTTACTTGACATTTTGATCCGCGTTGACCAAATTTTTACCATTGATAAAACTGGCTGGAAGCTGAGTGAAATGTATAATTTTGGTCGGACAAGTCCAGTTAACCAATCCAATCTGGTTTTTAATAGTGTAGCCACAACTAATAACAATGATAGCTTAACTAAATAATCGCTCCGGTTTTGAATATTTGTCGTTTAAGGTTGTTCATCAAAACCAATAAATTATTAATTGTATTATTAAAATGACTAATCTACCCTTAATAATTTTGTACTAAAGCTCTACTTTTCATGTTAAAATTATCTTCTTTCTTAATTATTAAGACTTATTTGTATTAAATATTGAACTTCCCTCATATTTTTAATAAGGGTAAATATGAGAAAATATTGTAAAAAATGTATTGGTAATCTAAGATGACATATAAAAAAAAAACCAAAGTAAAAATTCCAAAGTGACTAATATTTGAAACTGGAGGGAGTATTAAACATTTTACAAAACATTGTACTTGTCCAAAATTTAGTATCCGACTTTTTAAACTGATTTATATTCCTAATTACAAAATTTATTTATTAATATTATCCACGAGCATGTCAACCATATTAATATAGTAAATTATACATAAATTGTGGTTTGTTTGAGTATTATTACAAAAAATTTATTTGACTAAAGGGTCCCTAGTCAATTGCATAATTTATGAATTCAGTTTCTAGTGTATTTAAAAAGTTTTTATTTGGGAAGTGGAAAATATCTGAATAACTTTCGTTTAATTAATCAAATTCACTTATTAAAAATTTCAAAAATATATAATTGGTAAAAATTTGAAACGTTGATAGTCTTGTTTACCAGAAAGGTTGGAATTTAAGGTTTGTTAGAAAAGTCGTTAAACACGTTGGCTTTTTTTTTTTTTTTTTTTTCAAAAAAATTTAAGCATATTGCACACGTTGGATTGAATTGCAAAATGTCTAAAATTTTCTTATAATTTTCCCTTTATAGAAGAAAATCCAACAAAAACGTATAATTAAGATTAAGAAATATCTTCCCCAAAACTACAACTATTTTATCCTAAAACTTGTTTTCTTCTAATTATTTCTTTTTTCTTTTTTTGTTTTATGGGTTATCGCTTTTCTTTCCGATGCCATAAAAGTATTTTTAAATCAAAGTAATATCATATTATTAATAGAACAAATCTGCACTTGTCGTTGCAGTGACATCATCTACGACTAAAAGATGCGGTACATGTGTTCTCTTCTTATCCCTTTCTTTCTTTCTTTTTTATATTTTCTTTTTCTAATGATGAAAATGTGTTAGTTGTTGAGTGGGAGAGAGAGATTAATTAATGATAATTAATTGCTTGTGGGTGGATTTTTGAGGAAGGACACCTTGCACTGAAACGACATTTGTTGATGATGATCTAAATTTTTTTAAGTGGATAAGCTTTAGAAAAAAAAATTTTCATTTATTTTATTCGGTAAATAAGTTATTCGCTTTTATGTTTTTATATTATGCATAAAATAATTATATTAATTTTAAAGTCTGTCTCTAAATTTCGTAAGATTTTATCGGTAACTTTTGCTAGAGTGCCAAAGTACTTGAGACTGATGCTGAAGTCGACATGTACACGTTCAATGCACTATTGATGTTGCAAAAGAAAACTTTGTTCGAGGTGTTGCTTAATCCGCTGCTGGGATGACCAAACATGCCTGATTGAACACCAAAATAAAAAGATGGTGTCCCGGTTGTGCGTAATTTGATGGTTAAGTTAGGTTATTCTTATAGAAAAAGAGTAATTCAAAAAGTTCAGAGAAAGCATGAATTACCTCTTTATATACAAACATGAGACTCACAATCTCATTAGAACAAAGATAACGTTTCTGTATATGTAAAAGTTTGATCCTATTTAGAATGCAATGCTTCTATTTAAAATACTTTTGCAGTTGTGTATTCATTAAATATATATTAGCAAAAAGAGTTTTTCCTTAGACTTTTAGAGTATAATAAGAAATATAAATCTCTTTTTATAACTAAGCGAGTATACACTCTGGGAATATTATAAAATTTATCCTTGTATAAGTATATGTTTGGGAAACGATCTCCTGATTAGACAATAATTCGTAATTAGATATGCGTTCTATTCTTATGATTAGATGATAATCTCGCTATCCAGTCTATCAATGATTAATTGCTGAAGGACTAGACCTACATACGGTGTAGTACAATGACCGAATCATCTGCTCAATGCTCAAAGACTTTTCCAGACACGTATAAGACAAGACCAAATCAAAAGGCCAAGGAATAAAAAGGCAATTTGTGTATAGGAGAAGGACCAAAAGGATTTTATGCTTTACACCTTACGTATATACATACATACATACAAGTCAAGGCCAAATCAAAAAGCCAAAAAGTAAAAGGCAATTAATTTATAGGACAAGGACCAAAAGAATATCTAAGCCTTAAACCTTATATATATATATATATATCATCCTAAAATTGAAAATTAACAAGTAGATAATATTGACTAAACAGTAATCAATTCATAATATCATGTTGTGTTTATGTCCCTTTTTTTCTTTTTTTCTTTTTTTTTTTTGTAATTGGTGATGTGTATTAAGAAACAAATTTAGAAAAAAGATCTAGAAACTTGCAAGGGAGAAACAAAAAGACTTACAAAGGAGAGAAAAGAATTAAAAAAAAAAAAAGAAAAAATTGAATGGTTCTTAATTGCATTTGAGGGAGAATAAGGAAAGTCAGGAATGCTAACGTTTCACAAAGAACATAGCTAGACAGGGGCGGCGGGGGGGCAGCTGACCCCCCAGCCGTCGGAAAAACCCCTGAGTAGGGGGCTCTCCGGCGGCCCCCTGCCCCTCCAAGAGCAGGCCCCTGCTCTTGGTCCCCTGATACAGGGGGCTAAACCCCCTGTATCAAGGGTTAATTTTTTTTTTTTTATTTGGGATGGGCAAAACGACGTCGTTTTACTCTGTAACTAAAAAAAAAAAAAAAATTAAACCAACCAAGGCAATACGCCCTTGTTCGGAAAAAAAGAAATAAAAGACAGATACAACACAGAATCATCATCCCATCTCCCTCCCTCACTTTCACTCTCTTCATCATCGATCCTCCCCTTCTCCTCTCTACTGCCGCCTGCCGCAAGCCCGCCTGTCGCTGCCGCCGCTCGCCGTCCGTCCGTCCTCTCCTCTCCTCCTTTCCTCCTTGTTTCTTATTCCGGTTAGTTTTAATTTTAAATATTAGGTTTTTGTAATTTATTTAGGTTTTATTGTAATTAGGTTTTAAAGATAAATATTTGTGTAAATTAGGTTTGAATTAATAAATTGAGGTATTAATTGATAAATTAATAAATTGATTATGTTAATTGTGTTGTTATTTGATAAATTAGGTTTGAATTGGGGTTTGAATTGATAAATTTGATAAATTGGGGAATTAATTGATAAATTGATAAATTGATTGTGTAAATTGTATTGTTAATTTTAGTTTTGAATTGATAAATTAGGTTTGAATGTGTGTTTGAATTGATAAATTGATGAATTATGTTTGAATGTGGGTTTGAATTAAATTGATTGTGCATTGTTATTTTTGGATTTGAATTGATAAAATATGTTTAAATTTAGTTATGAATTGATTAATTGATTGTAGTATTTGTGTTTTTATTTATAGGAATTAGAAATATGGATAAGTTTATTACTAGAACAAAGCAGAATACTTTATCAAATCCCGAACCATTATCAACTAGTAATGAAACCCCTATTGATCAAGGTAGTTAAAAAAGAGCCCGCATAGAGGTTAAAGTTTCAGACAATGATATTATTGGTGATCCGGGATTGAGGAAACCAATTGATAGTTGCCCAATTGAGATGAGAGATACATTGAGAAGGAGATACTTAGAGTTAGGGCCCTGTCAACCAATTGGTCATCAATTTCCTCAAAGTACTTATAGTAGATGTAAAAGGAGGTTTCAATCTGCTTGGTTTAAAAAATTTGCTTGGTTAGAGTATAGTGTTTCTAAAGACAAAGCATTTTGTTTATATTGCTACTTGTTTCCTACAAATAGCAATAAAAGTGGGGCTAATTCTTTTACAGAAGTTGGGTATAATAATTGGAAACATGCTATGGAAAATTTTGTTGGTCATGAAGGAGGTCCGGATAGTCCACACACTTTTGCTAGAATTAAGGTTGGTCAATATCAAAACCAAAGAGAGAATGTGGATTTTGTTTTAAGTAGTAAAAGTGATGCTTTAAATGGTGAGTATCGTACTCGGTTGACAACGGTTGTAAGAATAGCTCGATATCGCTTAGGGGAAGGTTTAGGTTTTCGAGGACACGATGAGTCCGAAGAATCAATGCATAGGGGTCATTTTCTTGAACTCATTTGTTGGTTTTGTAAATATAATGAAGAAGCAAATAAAGTGATGCAATCAAATGCTCCAAAAAATAATCAAATGACTTCGTCTACCATTCAAAGACAAATAATTGAAGCTTGTGCAAAAGAAACGAGAAAAGTCATTTTGAATGAGATCAAAGACAGGTACTTTTCTCTTTTGCTTGATGTGGCCCGAGATAGTTCTGCGAAGGAGCAAATGGCTGTGGTTTTGAGATTTGTGAATGATAGTGGAGAAGTTATTGAAAGATTTGTTGGAATGGTTCATGTAACTGAGGCTTCTGCACAATGTCTAAAAAATGCCGTTGATGAATTCTTTTCGAAGAATGGATTATCATTATCAAGACTTAGGGGTCAAGGTTATGATGGGGCTTCTAATATGTGCAGTGAGCTTAATGGATTGAAATCACTTATTCTAAATGAAAATAAGCACGCGCATTATATTCATTGTTTTGCTTACCAACTTCAGTTGGTTGTTATGTCTGCTGCGGAGGAAAATGATGATGTGAGCTAATTCCTTGACTATGTTTCCATAATTGTGAATATAGTTGGAGGTTCATGTAAAAGGCAGGATACTCTTCGCCAATTGCACCATGAAGAAGTTGTGAAGAGAATACAAAGTGGTGAGATTTCAACAGGAAAGGGGCAGAATCAAGAAATCAGTTTAGCGAGACCAGGGACTACACATTAGGGTTCTCACTATAAGACATTACTCCAGCTTTTTGATATGTGGAATTCAGTCGAAGAAGTGCTTTTGGCAATAAATAAAGATGATGATACAAGAAAAAATCGAGGCACAGCTAAGGGTTTGGTGAATAAAATGGGTTCTGTCGAATTTGTGTTTATTGGAAGGTTAATGTTGTATATTTTAGGAGTCCCAGATCCTTTATCAAAGATGCTTCAAGCCAAGGATCAAAACATAGGCACTGCTGTTGGTATGGTTCAAACGCTGAAAACGAAGTTACAAACATACAGAGAAAACGGTTGGGAAAAGTTGTTGAAAGAAACCACTGAATTTTGTGTGAAACAAAAAATTAAAGTGCCCAATATGGAGGACATTATTGAAAGCCGTAGTAGAGCACTTATTGATGGAGAACCCGTGACTCATTTTCACCATTTTCGGGTGGAAATCTTTGCAAAGGTATTCCATTTTATTTTATGGTAATTGATATATATATCCATTTTATTTTATATATATATATATATATATATATATATATATATATATCATCGGTTTCTATTCTTTAAATGGATAGTGTTCTAAATTGTTTTTACTTATATAATAATAGGTAATTGATGAGGTTGCTATAGAATTGAACAATCGTTTCAATGAGGCAAACACAGATCTGCTTAAGAGCATAATAA
The DNA here is from genome assembly GCA_039660915.1 of Euphorbia tirucalli. Taxonomy (NCBI): domain Eukaryota; kingdom Viridiplantae; phylum Streptophyta; class Magnoliopsida; order Malpighiales; family Euphorbiaceae; genus Euphorbia; species Euphorbia tirucalli. The sequence continues at coordinate 48,263,371 of CM077637.1, read as the reverse complement.
GTCTTGATCCTTCAAACTCATTTGCACATTTTGATCATGATGAAGTACTCAATCTTGCTGGGTTATACTCTAATGATTTCTCTAGTATTGAGCTAGCTGAGCTTAGCTACCAACTTGAGCTATACATTTCTGCTGTGAGAGAGAATCCTTAATTCTCTAATCTTGATGATATTGGAGCTCTTACAAGAAAGATGGTGGAGAGTAAGTCTCACATTTGTTTTCCTTTGGTGTATCGGCTTATTAAGTTGGCATTGGTCTTACCAGTTGTAACAGCTACTGTTGAAAGATGTTTTTCTGCCATGAATATTGTGAAGACTGATCTGCACAACAGGCTGGGCGATGAGTTGCTGTCAGATTGCTTATTGTGTTATATTGAGAAAAAGATATTCATCAGCATTGATGAAGAGGACATTATGCAGTGTTTTCAAAAATTTGCATCTCGGAAAAACAATTTGAAACCTCTCAAAACTTCTCATTTTACTAGTTCTTCATCGTCTCCTTCGATTAGAAAAAATTAATTCTTGGTATGTTTTTTTGTATTGAATTGTTTGGATTAATTTGATTGTGTTAGAGTAGACCTATGTTTTAAATGAAATTGTTGTTTGGATTAATTTAATTGTGTTTTTATTGAATTGAATTAAATTCATTCAGGTTTGTCGGTCAACCGGAAATTTTGGTTCGCCGACCGGAAATTTTTCTTAACAGGCCGGAAATTTTTTGAACCAAATTCTGCCCCCCCAGCGGACTAATCCTGGCACCGCCACTGTAGCTAGATAGAGAGCCTTGTATAGATTATCCTCGGTTGAAACCACATTGTGAAAAATCTTTTTGTTTCTGCACTTTCAAATCTCCCAACTTAGAATCATCCAAAGAGAGGTGTAAAAGGTTGGTTGGAAAGAGCCTCCAAATAAGGTCACCCATTGAGCAAAGAAATTAGAGAGATTGTTAGGAACAACTTCTACTTATCCACCTGAATAATGACTTCCAAATGACAAGGATATATTCACATATGCGAAATGGTATGATCTTGAGTTTCGAAAGTACCATAATTGGGACATGAAGAATTATCAATAGATAGAATATTCAATTATCAAGGCATAATCTAGTAAGCAGGAAATTATGGATAAGGGTCCATATGAAGAATTTAATAAGGACACAATCCGAGTCCCAACAATTGGAGAAATCGCTCAGAGATGGTAAGTAGGAATTGGCCTGAAGACTAAACTTTCTAATAAAGAGATCGCTAGAATAAGATGAAACTGTACCCCCTAACCAAGTAAAACAATCAATAGTATCATCAACCACAAATGTTGGGATTGATTGTTTAAGTTAAAGCTAAAGCTTCTAATTCAAGAATTCGGAGCCTTTCAATCCAATCTGGTCTAGTAATAGAACTCGAAAAGTATGGTAAGCTTCTACAACTGAAATGGAGTGATCAGCTGCTAAGGAAGAGAGGCCACTAAACCGGATTTTAAAAGGAGCATTCCTAAACCATAGATCATGTTAGAAACTGAATCTCCTCCCATTTCCAATAGAGATGGAAGTACCCTCGACAAAAAAAAAAAAAAAAAAAAATCCAAAACTCCAAGTTCCTACATCAAATTATAAAGATACCTTTTCAAATAGGAGAAATTTCATACATGCCTTGATCAATTAAGGGGATTCAGTTAGTAAAATCAACACGAGTAACACAAAACATCCTCCAAAGAGAGCTTGTATTTCGGTCTCTGATCTTCCAAACCTATTTAAAGAGCAAACTGGCATTCTTCAAATTTAATCCATGTAGATTCAGGCCACCTTTCTAAAAAAAGGGCAAATTTTGTCCCATCCTACTTTACAAAAGCTGCGCTTATTAGCATCACCTCTTGAAAAAAAAAAGTTTCACATGTAACCCTTAATTTTATTTAGAACAGCTACTGTGAGCGATCGATCCTAAAGGTTACAGACTTTACGACCGAACCAGGAAGATTTTATTAGGATTTTATGAAAATGGTTTTATTAGGATTTTATGAAAACGGGTTTTATAGTGAGAAAATGAACAAACTCGAATGCTCTCACTAAAAGTGATAGGAGTTGCCACCCGGCTAAGCTCAACTGGGAAATTGTGGTACAACCAAGACGAGCCACGACTCGCTATACCTTTTAATCAGAGATCGGGTTCGGACAACTCAGCTATTTCTTCTCAATTCAAAATGAGTTTAACAATTTTATATCAATGCCTTTTATATTTCTAAAGTTGATTTTATCTTAATTTATTTAGTCAATGCTCACACATGAGGAATAATAAAATGTTGAAAACGATAAATAAATTCAGAAAGTAGTAAATAAATTTAGGAAATTTAAAATATATACAGACTGATCAAATGACTACCCTAAGGGATACATTTAATAAAACGAGATTTTGGGAACATTTCATAAAACGAGATTTCGGGGGTACAAATTTGTCTATGTACAAAAATCCAAAAATTAAAAGCTATGCATACATCTATCAACAAAACTATTGGGATTTTTCATCGGAAATCACCCGAAAAAAGCGGAAGAACGTGGTGATTTCCTCAAATCCGTGCCCAGGAGCAATTGATGTGAAAATTGTAAAACTTAAAATCAAATAGAAAAGAATAGATTTCTCACCAGAGAGAGGGGACTGAAATTTTCGGCTTGTGTTCCTTCATCCCTTGGCCAAATCCTCTAGGTTAAAATGCTAACCTAGATGGCTGAAAATTTTTGACAAAATTTAAGCCCAATCCCATCTAAATTTTACCCAGGCTTTTCTCTTTTCAAAGCCTAGGTCAATGTTAATTCTTTTGGTCCAATTAATTATCAAACTTAATTTTTATTTAACATGTATTCTAACATATTATTCCATATAATGTGTTTCATACATTTAAATTAAAATTAATTTGATCAATTAATTTCACCATGGAATTAATTTTGACATTCATAAAATTAAGATACATGTAAACCTATACATGTGAAATATTTCCACCTAGGAAATAATCTTATAGATTAATTTATTTAATTAATTATGAGAATGCCAATGCAAATATTAATTTTATTATTTCGATGGTCTTACTGCCAAGTGCATGACACTGGTCATCATGGATATGGATATGTCCATTGGATACTTCATTTAATATATTGCACAAGATAAATATAATAAATGAATTAATGCCTTTATTAATAACACAAATAAGTATAATACATGAATCCAATTAATGTATGATACAAATTCAAGGACCAATGCCTCGGGACTAAGGCATATCCAACAATCTCCCACTTGCACTAGTTCCAACTAGGCATGGCCCTAATCCCTATAGATCTAGTATGACCCTCGTGCTTGGGCTGGGCCAGTGCCTTGGTCAAAGGATCTGCGACATTATCCTCGGTGTCCACTCTGTGCAATGCAATGTCACCTCTCTCAGTGATCTCTCGTATGAGGTGAAACTTTCTGAGCACTTGCTTTGTGTTCTTGTGTGACCGGGGCTCCTTAGCTTGTGCAACGGCCCCATTGTTGTCACAGAAGATATCAACTGGGTCCTGGATAGTTGGCACTACTCCCAACTCAGTGATAAACTTCCTCATCCATACAGCTTCCTTAGCCACATCACACGCAGCGATGTACTCAGCTTCTGTTGTAGAGTTCGCGATGGTTGGCTGCTTTGAGCTCGTCCAGCTTACAGCACCACCATTTAGCAAAAATACATACCTAGACTGCGACTGGTACTCATCCTGGTGTTGGAAATGCCCTAGTCTCGAGGCATTGGTCCTTGTATTTGTATCATACATTTATTGGATTTATGTATTATACTCATTTGTGTTATCAATAAAGGCATCAATTCATTTATTATATTTATCTTGTGCAATATATTAAATGAAGTATCCAATGGATATATCTATATCCATGATGACAGGTGTCATGCACTTAGCAGTAAAACCATGGATAGGGTAAACGATATGACCATAAATAGATCCATAGTCTGTTCCAGTCATGGGAACGAATGGAACGATAGACTATCATTAACCTGGTTGTATGGCGGTATCTTATCGGTCAATGGACATGGAATGTCAACCAAGTTAATGGGTACATGCCTGGAAGTATGGTATTGGATAGATCCACTTAACGAGTAATCCACATGGTATAGTATCACAATGGATTCTCGTGTAGTACTTGTATGGATCCTTTGACCTGACCATATGCTGGTGTTACATGTGAAGTCGCATACTTAGGGGTACGCCTAAAGGGCCTGTAATAGGGTGCCAAGAATAGGTACTTTCGGGTATGTCACTGAGCATGGTAATACTATGGATATGCAGAAGGGATTTGTCACTCAGTAACCCACTGAGAAGATATCATCGGCCTCTTGATGAATGTGACTGATAAGAGTGTGGCCACACCCAAACAAGTTGGAACTTGTTTGTGAGCTTCAGTGCATTCGGGATCAAGTTAATGTCCGACACAAAAGAGGGTGATCAATCCATGCCTCTGTGTTAGACACCGATATCAATGACATGGGATGTACAAGTTTAAACTACAAGGTTATGATAACAGTTAGACTGCCATCTCCATCTTAATTGGGGGCTGCAGTGGCTTGCTAGAGCCCAACTGCAGTCTGCGGGCCAAAAGGCCTGCTGCCAACATAAAGATGGGCCCACGGGATCGTACACATTGAGTGACTGGACACCGACTTAAAGAATCACAGGTACACTTGGAGTGTACACACTAGAGAGAGAGAAGTATATATATTAATTTTATTATAAGGATCAATTGGATTGATCATTATAATAAAATTGATATTTGGCTTCGCATAATTAATTGGATTAATTATGAAATTATTTCCTAGGTGGAAATATTCATATGTATAGGTTTACATATGAATTTGTTTTGTGAAAACTTAATTTTAATTTGATGGATTAAATTAATTAGTCAAACTAATTTTAATTTAAATGTAAACAATATGTTACTTAGAGTAATATATTAAATACATTGGTTAATTAAAATTGGGCTTGATATTGATTTAAACCAGACTAATTAAAATGAGTTTGGGCCTGAATTAAAAGGAGGAAGCCCACACAGACACTGAAGCCAGACTGGGCCTAAATTCCAACAAGGGAATTTGGAAGCCCTAGGGTTAAAACCCTAAGGGGAATTCGGCCAACAGACATGTGTGTGTAGTCCCCCCTTTGGCCGAATTCTCCCTACCTCCTCATTCTCTAATTTTCGTGATTTTTGACGCTAGCACGTGCGGTGTTCGTGAGGCACTCGTGTACGTGAACGAGGAGGGATTCTACTTTGAATTTTACAGTCATCATCCATCTCTAGAAAGAGATTTTCTGGTAAGAAAATTAATCCCTTTCTATCTAATTTTAAGTTTTTCAATTTCCATCTCAATTGCTCCTGGGACTGGATTTGAGGAAATTACCGCGTTCTTCCGCTTTTATCGAGTGATTTTCGGTGAAAAATCCGAACAGTGGTATCAGAGCGGGCTTTTGATCCGTGGAAATTGATTAATTTGGTTGAATCCCATTTTTGAAATTGGAGGTTTTTGTTGGGATTCATAGTATGGGTTTTATGATTTTTCCCATATGTTTTATACAATGAAAATGAAATTTGCATATAGGTTTATGTTAGTTTAATTTTATTGTGTATTATTGGAATTCTTGGAGAATTGCTATTTGTTGATGGATGGTGCATTTTTTTTATTTATTTAATTCTTTTTTTTAAAAAAAAAATCTGCCTCCCAGGGTGCGGGGCGGCCGCCGCACGTGGCGGGAGGCGTGGCGGCAGCCGCTGCCTGCTGCTGCACTAGCAGCAGCAGCCGCGCGATGGTTCCAGCAGCAGCCGCTGCTGGACAGCAGCTGCCGCAGCAGCGGGCTGCTGCAGGCGGCAGCAGCTTGCGGCCGCTGCTGCTGCTAGGGCAACTCCGTTGCCCTAGCTGCAGCGGGCTGGGCCCAGTATTTTGGATTTTGCCGGTTTTGGGTCCGGGGCCCAATTTTGAAATTTTTGAAATTTTTAATTAGTTTCAAAATTTGTGTGTTTAAATTTATGTAATTTAAATGCATATGGTTTCTTGGATGAATTTTAAATTTCGTTCATGTGATATTAATTTTGGAAATTAATATGGTTAATGGAAATTGGTTCGGGTAATTTTGGCACAATTACTTGGACGGCTAAATTGGACCCATGGTTTCCCAATTCCAGTGGGAGCAGTTGGACTGCCTGGGCTAGAGGCCCAAAGCCCGTTAAGGGTTAGAACCATGGTGGGCCAAAATTGGCGGTTTCCTAATAATGGCTTGGACATAATTGAAATGGGCTTAAATCATGCATTATAACATGCTCTTGAATTGTATGTATTGGATGCATATATGTAATTAAATGTTTGTATGGTTGGATGCTATTGGGCCTTTTACAAGATGGGTTGTATTTTTCTTTTTGGGTAAATACGGCATGCGTGTCGTTTTTCTTTTTTTTGGTGTAATTTTATTTTATTCATATATTATAAAATTTGTAAAAGAAGAAGCCCATGGAGTGGTGAGCCCAAATGGAGGTGCAAGCCCAGAAGGAAAAGATGGAGGCCCACCTGATATTCATTTCTAGTATAGGTTTACTAGAATAATATTAGGATGTAATATAGGCCCATAGCAGTCCATTTTACTTTTATTTAATTATGTTTTATATTCATTTGCATGTATGTATGTATGTTCCAGTAGCCATTTCACCCGCCTTATGTAAGTAAGCCGTTATAATTGAATCTAATAACCAAATGGAATTACTAAGTCGCTTAAAAGTGCTTCCCTCATTCAAAACCGAATCGAAGTGGGAATAGGCCAGTTGTAGACCATGCCCTCGCAGGATGTACTGGAGTATTGTCACTTTGTATTGGGTTAGAGTATGGGATACTCTAACACTTGGATGGAGGTTTTGACTTAGTGTGGGTAGTAGGATTCTCCTGGCCCTAAGCACAGATGGGTAAGTGCCAACAAGCCCATCAAACCGAGAGTCCCTAAATTAGGATTGGACGGCATTCCTACCTAAATAATTAAGGTGTAGTTGTACCAAACCCTCGTTTGGCTATATCTTAATGAAATATGGATCTCGGCCCATGAGCCCAACAACTCGGTTTAAATTAATAACTTGATTCATTATTAATTTTATATGGGAACAACAAAGTAAAGGCCTTTATTAACACTCCGAAATGTTTTTCTGTGTAGAAACACCCAAATGGCAAACACAAATACCTTATCACTGCGATCCATTCTTGAAAAGGACAAGCTTTCCGGTCCTAACTTTTTAGACTGGTCTAGGAACTTAAGGATAGTTCTAAGACAAGAGTCAAAAGAGTATGTGCTGGAAAGGCCTGTGCCGGCTGCTCCTCAAGGACGTAATCCACTGGCTGCCCAGCTGGAGGAATACGAGGCGCACGTCAAGGACAACCGGGATGTGACATGCCTTATGTTGGCCTGTATGGTTCCTGAACTGCAAAAACAGTTTATGGACCACCAAGCCTATGCTATGATAACAACTCTTAATGAGATGTTTCAAGAACAAGCTCGTCAGGAAAGGTACCTGACCAATAAGGCATTCCACTCTTGTAAGATGGGGGCCGGGGCATTTGTGAGTGCACATATGCTCAAGATGAAGGGCTATTTGGATACTTTGGCCCATCTCGGATCGCCTATCTCTCAAGAGTTGGCGGTGGACACAATCCTCGTGTCCTTGCCGAATTCTTATGATCAGTTCATCCTGAACTACAATATGCAAGGGATGAACCGTACTGTCAGTGAGCTGCATAGGATGCTTAAGCTTACTAAGCAGTCGATCAAGAAGACTCCGCCGGTGCTGTTGGTCAACAAGGGGAACCCTCCTCTTGCCAAGGGTAAGGCCAAGGAAAAGGTCAAGGCCAAGGCCGAAAAGGCCAAAGCCAAGAAGGCCAAGGCCCAACCCAAGGCCCAGTAGAAGGCAGGTCCTGAGGATGTCTGTTTCGGGTGCAAACAGGCGGGTCATTGGAAGAGATCGTGTCCCAGGTTGATGGGAGAGCAAAGAAGGGGCCAAGGTGCGTCCTCTTCAGGTATTTATGTTATAGATATTAACCTTACTGTTTCAACATCCTGGGTATTGGATACTGGATGTGGTTCTCACATTTGTTGCAATGTGCAGGGACTTAAGAACAGAAGGTTGCTGGGGTCGGGAGAGGTGGACTTGCGGGTCGGGAATGGAGCAAGGGTTGCTGCCATAGAGATCGGCGAATACCACCTTATGATGCCCAGTGGATTGGTTTTGATTTTAGAACATTGTTACTTTGTACCTGGCATATGCAGGAATATTATCTCTGTATCAATGTTGGATATTTCTGGATTTATTTTCACTATTTCAAATGGTTGAATTTCTATATCTAGAGAGGGATTATTTTATGGAGATGCTCTATTAAATAATGGCCTATATATCCTGGACTTAAATGAAACCAATCATATCTATAACATAAACACTAAAAGGGTTAAGCCTAACGAACTTAATCCTGTCTACCTATGGCATTGTCGTCTCGGCCATATAAACGAGAAGCGCATTGCTAGACTTCACAAAGCTGGAGTCCTAGGGTCTTTTGACTTGGAGTCAATTGATACATGCGAATCATGTTTACGAGGCAAGAAGACAAAGGCGCCTTTTAGCAAGAAGGCTGAAAGGGCCACTGGCTTATTGGACCTAATACACTCAGATGTATGTGGACCTAAGAGCGCAGCGACCAGAGGTGGGCATCTGTACTTCGTCACATTCACGGATGATTTCAGCAGATATGGCTATGTCTATTTGATGAAACACAAGTCCGAGACCCTTGATAGGTTCAAGGAATTTAGGAACGAGGTACAGAACCAGCTAGGCAGGAACATCAAAACCCTTCGGTCGGACCGAGGCGGTGAGTATATGAGCCTAGAGTTTGACTCATACTTGAGAGAGCATGGAATAGTTCCACAGCTCACTCCTCCCGGAACACCACAATGGAATGGGGTGTCCGAACGGAGGAATAGGACCTTGTTGGACATGGTCCGCTCAATGATGAGTCAAGCATCTCTCCCAATCAGTTTCTGGGGACACGCCCTCGAGACAGTAGCTCTCGTCTTAAACAATACTCCGACTAAGTCTGTGGAAAAGACCCCATATCAGATATGGACGGGCAAGGAACCCAATGTGTCTTTCCTAAGGATATGGGGATGCGAAGCACATGTCAAGAAATTGACTAGTGGCAAGCTAGAGCCTAAAACCGATAAATGCCTGTTTGTGGGCTACCCTAGTGTAAGCGCCGGGATTTTCTTACAAAAAAAAAATAATAAAAAAAAATTCGAAAAAAAAGAAAATTCAAAAAAAAAAATTCGAAAAAAAAAAATTCGAAAAAAAAAAAATTCGAAAAAAAAATTCGAAAAAAGAAAAGAAAAAAAAAATTCGAAAAAAAAAATTTGAAAAAAAAAAAATCTACAGTGGTACGACTGTAATTACAGTCGTACGACTGTATTATCGGGGCAGGTGCAGAACACCATACCCATGACATAAGAAAGAGGAGGAGAGATTTTGGGCAATTAATGCCCGGATTTTGGAGAGAAAAGGGGGAAAATCAGAGTAGAAAAAGAAGAAAAAAGAGAGAGAAAAGGGAGATTGGATTTCTGGTGAAAAATTTAGAGAGAGAAGGAGAAAAGAGAGAAGGAAAAGGAAGAAAGAAAAAAAAAACCACAAAAGCTCATCTTTTTCCTTTTCTATTTTCTTTAATTCTCGAAATTAAGATTAAAACTTGATAGAAATCCATAGGTTAATGAGTTAGCTTCACAAACAAATTGAAATTTTGGACTAAAACAATCAGAATCCTTTGCAATTTGGATTTTCGGACATAGAGACCCCAACTTCAATTCAAGAGGAAAAGAGCGAATTCTTGTGGATTGGAGCGACGCCAGGGGTCAATTTCGACTTGGAGGGACTTCTAAAGGGTAGGCGTCCTGTTTCTCTTTAATTTTGCTTGCTTTCTGGGTGTTAATTGTGATTTTTGTGCATTTTTATCTCTTTTTTCTGCGTTTCTGCTCCTGGAAATCAAGAACAGTCGCACGACTGTTCTTGAATTGATGAACAGTCGTACGACTGTGTAGTTGATTTCCAGGTGGTTTTATTTTCAGCTTGTTTTAAATAAGTTTTTGATGAAAATCTTGAATTTTCAGCATCTACAGTCGTATGACTGTAGTTACAGTCGTACGACTGTAGTTGAGTTTCCACGACTGTATTTACAGTCGTACCCCTGTAGTTTTCAGAATCAGAATTTTACCTTTAAAATCCAAAAATTTTATAAAAAATCCATAAAAAATCATAAAAAATTCCCAAAAAATCCCAAAAAATTAGAAAACCCCAAAAATCATCAAAATGAATTTTGTTGTGTGCATCACGACCATAGATTCAATTTTCTGGTAAATTTGCATTTAGATCGATTCAACGATGGAGACCCAGTTCTCCTGAAAACCGACCCACTTAATATATAAAAATGCATGTAAACCGAAAAAAAAATTGTTTTCAAAATGATTTTCCCACAAAACCAAAACTACAGGGACGTTTCAAAATATTTTCCAGGTCTAACCTGGCCGGCTAGCCGAGCCAACCCGGTTACCCCCCTAAATGCATGCCCCCGATTCTTGATTTCCCAATTCTGTCTATTTGAGTCCTAATTGTGGCGTGCCGTATAAATTGTGCTAACCTTTGTTTTGCAGCTTTTATTTATATTTATTTTTATTTTTAATTTTATTTGTATTTTAATAGAATTAATCGTGTATCCTAGGCGGTTGTATTTTTCTAGATTATCGTGTATATAGACGATTGTATAAGTGAGGCGAGTGTTTTTATTTTTCTATTCGATTTGGTTGTAAGCCAATTAATATTTATTTCTTTTCTTTATTTTTGTATTAAATATTTTGTATGGGCGCTGTATGCTTTTTATATTCAATAAAATGGACTTTAGATTTTGAAATATCATTTGAGAACATTGGCAATATTTATTTTAATTAGACACGAAATAAGGGACTTGTCCGGACCCGAATCTCTGGATAGTGTAGCGGCCGTTCGTCCGGTTCAGCTACATAAGAATTTCCTGGTTGAGCTGAGCCGGGTGGCGACTCCTACAATATTCATCGAGACTTAGGTCTCGGTTCTTTTTAAGATTGAATTCCATTTATTTTTCAAAACGCGGATTTCCGTTCATAAAAACCCCACGCGAGGGAGGGGCCCGCCCGAGATCGAGGCGCCCCATTCCGAAAAGGAGTCCCGCGTCCCGTGGAAAACGCGTCGTCCGCTCACAGTGGCGACTCCGCTGGGGATTTCTTCAAAAAAGTTTTCTTAAAAACATAAAAGAATTTGACAAGCCCTGAAAAGTGTCTAATTAAAATAACGTGGATGATTCTCTTTTGGTATTTTATTTGCATTTTTAGTTAGCCATTTTTTGCATTAGATTAGGTATCCTTTTATAGCCCGGTGGATTGTTGAAGTGTCGCCTAAGTTCCTCCTGGTCTTAGGGGCACGAATACGAAACACCACTCATAGCCTCGTACGAACCCCTTCGCTAGGACCCTTAAGTGGGGAGAAGTGAGGAGTATATCTTGCTATGAGAGCCTTGATGTTATCCCGACTTTGACCGAACCCATATAGGCAGCTCTAGTTGGATTCCCTTAGGATACCAAAATAATTGTGTGAATAATGATAATAAAATCGCGCCTTCATCACCCCCGGATGGTGATTGAAGTGAACCCCGCCTAAGACTCGGTTAGAATTTTTTTAGACCGACCACGTTGGAGGAATAAGGTTGGAAGAATTCGTTTTGCTTGCTAAGTGTTCTTCACCATCTCATGACACATCGCCATTGCTACCTACGCGTGCATAACATATCATAATCACCATTTTCCATTCATGTGACATATCATACATAAACATTTTTGTGTGATACTAACCCATATTTTTATGCAGCCATTTGCATTTTATTTTGTGTGTAAAACATTAATTCATTCGCTTGTCATCCATACTAACGGTTTCTTTTTCAGCCATAACATTAAATTTGTGTGATTAGCATTTTATTTTTGACATAGCATACATAACATCACTATGTATGTCATACATCCTAACCCACGTTTTTGTGCAGCCATTTGCATATTGTGTGACATGTTCATTCACTACATTTCACTTAAATTAAATTAAGGGGCATTTCAAGGACGCCTATCATGACCATCCCATTCCATTTCATAACATATCGGGTGCCCAAAATTACCCGTGTTTTGCCAATGCATCGGATTGCATTCGGCCATTCCACCAATATCATTTCATTTAATAAAAGCCACAACGGCCTTAGGCCCATTTTCGTATAATAATTTACACGATGCATTTCTTGACATCATACCCATCTATCATAGACATCATATAATACTGAGGTCCACATCCGACCACTTCATGACATTAACTCACCATTCAAGGTACTCCCCGAGTGCCCGATTAGTATACATATAGGCCCATAACATCACCAAACCATGAAAGGTATTCCTCGAATGCCGAATCCTTGTCCGTGTCTTTGTTACACGTGACTTTCTCATAACACCATATCATGTGCTCAAAAGCATCAAAACCTTGTCCGCGGGCCCAGCCCATGTGACCATTTCATATCATCTCATAGACCTACAAAGCGTCAAAACTTCGTCCGTGTGTCAGTACACATGTGACCATTTCACGAAATTCATTAGGTGCCCCAAAGGCGCCGAAGTTCTGTCCGTGTGGCGGCCCACACGTGACATTTTTGCATAAACATTGGGTGTTCTTGGAATGCCTCGAAAAAAAAAAAAAAAAATAAATAATAATAAAATAATAATAAAATAATAATAATAAAAATATAAAAAAATATAAAAAAATAAAAAAAAATAAAAAAATAAAAAGAAACCATTCATATCATCATTCCATACATAATTCCACTCCATGCATCTCAAGCATGTTCAATGTCTTAACTTTCATGTCATATCACGTCATTCATTCACGACCCTAATACCTCCTGTCTACTCCCAAGCAGAACACACTGGAGCGACCTTGGACAAGATCCCAAGCTTTAAGGGCAGCTAGGAGACAGAGGGTAGTCGAGAGTGACAGTGATTCTGAGTCTGGGGAAGGCGTGAATATGGCAGAACAGACACCGAGCATGGCTGATGTTTTGAGAGATTTCTTCAGGTCGTAGGATTTCCGCGACATGTTAAAGGAAGAGATGAGGGCAGTGGTTAGAGAAGCTGGTGAGACCGGTGGTAGTGGAGCCGGGAAGGAAAAAGAAGCTGAGTCGTCCCAACATGGTGGTGACGCTTCGACAAGCCTTGAAAAGCTGCAGGAGATAAAGGCAGCTATGGAACAGAGGATGAAAGCCAAGTGCTCTGAACTAGATGAAGTTATGGCCCAGTTGAAGAAGGGGGTCAGTATCAGCGCTGAATCCAAGAAAGGGGTGAATGTGGATGCCATGATCAGTAAGGGCATCGAGACATTCCCTATTGGCTTCCAAGTACCAAAGATCCCTACTTACAAAGGGATGGGCTCGCCGGAGGCCCATGTGAATTTATATGCCCGGGTTATGCTAACAGCAGGTGCTACCAAGCAACAATTGATTAATCTTTTCCCCACCACACTGGAGGGAGGTGCTTTGGGATGGTATAACTCACTGTCAGAGGAGGAGCAATCTGACTAGGAAATTTTGTCTGCGGCCTTCATTAAATACTACAGCTTCAACACCAAAATCCAGGTGAAGCTGTATGATCTGGAAAGGGTGAAGCAGAAATTCAACGAGCCCTTTGACGAATACTACCAGAGGTGGATGAATAAGATGATCCTCCTAAAGAACCGCCCTGATGAAGACGAGCTTATACAGAAGCTCATTGATGGCAGCAAGGATATTTTCAAGAACAACATGAAATTCCATCCCTTCAAGGAGCTTAGTGAGGTCTATAGCATGGCCATGAAGATAGAAAGGGATGAAGAGGAGAAGCCAGCTGGACAGAAAGGGGGAAGAAGTACAGGGTATAGTTCAGGGTATAGATCAACTGCAGCAGCTGGGTCTGGTAGTGGTTCTGGTTCAGGTTTCAGTGGCAAACAGGGGCAATCATCAGAGGTGAAGCAGGTCGAAGTGGCTACTGTGAATCAGCAGCAAAGCAACCAGAATAGGGGTCCTGAAGGACAAGGCATATTGCCTTGGACTCTTACTTTGGCAAAGATATTTGCCAAGTGTAGGAATGGCGGCCTATTGCAATCCTTAAGGCCATTTGAGAAGCCATCAGAAGCCGAAAAAGATAACTTCTGCACTTATCATGTGGTGACAGGCCACCGAACCAACAACTGCTACAAGCTAAGGGATGCTATCCAGAAGCTCATTGACGAGGGAAAGCTACAAGAGCCAGCCAAACCCAACACTAAAACCAACCCATTGCCGGCATTCGAGAAGCGGGTTAACATGGTTCAGTCGGGGTTGCCGGCTAAATTTATATTTGCCCAAGTTTTGCAAGCGAACCCTACGATTCAGGCAGTGGCGGTAGGGGAACCCGAAGTGGAACCCGAGTGTGAGAAGGAGGATGGGTGTAAGGAGATCAAACCCATAAGTCTAGATGATCTTGACTCCGAAGATGAGTACGAGGAATTTGACAGAAGAGAAGCAGTCAAGCTCCCAGTTATTGAAAAGCTGAAAATTCAAGAAGTGCAGCACGTGACCCGAAGTGGAAGGGTGTATCAGCCGGCAGATCAGACCAAAGATAAAGCACCGATGAATGGGTTGGGCAGTACTTCGGCACCGGAAAGAGTCGAGAAAGAAGACTTGGTCATTTCCCAATTGAAGAAGACCCCTGCACAAGCCAGTTTGTGGCATCTGCTTATGACCTCCAAAGAGCATAGGGAGGCTTTGGTGAAGAAGCTATCAGAAATTTAAGTCTCCCCTATAGCTTCACCAGAGGCTATGTGCTACTTGCTAGACAAAGTCCATGCTGGAGCTCCTAATATTGTTTTCTCTAAGAAAGACCTACCTGCAGAAGGAAAAGCCCACAACAAGGCTCTTTACATTAGAGCCTATATCATGGATAAGGTGATGCCGTGCATTATGGTGGATGACGGCTCGGCTCTGAATATATGCCCACTGAAAATGTTACCGTTTCTAGGCATGAATGAAGAAGTGTTGAAGAAGTCCTCAACAGTCATTCGGGCGTATGATGATTCTAAAAGAACAGTGATAGGGACCTTCGAAACAGAAGTGGAGGTTGGGCCCATCAAGTCCATGGTTGTCTTCACAGTGATCGATATCCTGGTCACATTCTCCCTATTGCTTGGAAGGCCCTGGTTCCATCCTTTGGGAGGTGTTCCTTCCACATTGCATCAGAAGATCAAATTCTCTATGAATGACAGGATTGTGACTGTTGAGGCGGATGCCCAGTCGATGGTAGCTATAGTGGATGAAGGAGTGGTTCCTTTTGGTGGATTCCAAATTGCTGTCATTAAGGAGGAAGAAACCACAGATGCCCCTATGGTTCTTTATGAGAATTACATGCCGGAGTGGCTATCTTGATATCTGCACAAGCTGAACTTTGTCCCGGGAATGGGACTCGGGATTAATTTGCAAGGTGTGCCGGAATTCAAGATCGACTCAGGAAAGTCGAAGCTGTGCGGCCTTGGTTATGTAGAAGGGTCATCCGAGCAGAAGAATCTGAAAAAGGGCAAAAATGGCAGGGCCATGATGAAGCCATTTCTGAAGGTGGGAGAAAGCCTTTACAAGGGCCAAGCTGAACCGGTGCTGGTTGGAAATGTCAAGTACCCTGGCTTTGAGATCTTTACAGATGTTGTGGATTTTGAGAAAAGCCAGGAAGAGCCAGTAGCCCCTGTAATGGAAGAAAAAGCAACTGCTGAATTTGAAATTTTGAAAGAAGAATCGTCTGAGGTGATAGCAGAAACCATAGAGGTGGCCGAGGAAGAAGATGAAAAAAAGACCTGTGCCGAAGCTACAGAAGTGATCTCGGGAGCTTTGACTGCTGCATTAACCAAAGCTTTTGGGAAATCCAAAGAAGGATTTGGCGAAGAACTGATGGCCAAAGTGAACTTAGACTCTGTCGTTGCGGAAATCGCCAAGATTATGGAGAATGCTAAGGCACAGCTGGCCGAGAAAGCTGCAGTCCTAGATGATGCTCTGGAAGGGAAGATGGAAGCTGAGGAAGAACAAGGCTCTTCGCCTGTGGAGGATGAAAATGATTTTGTTGTATCTATTTCTTCCATTTTCAATGTAACTGATGTACTTTATAATAAGTTCAATGCAATGAAATCCCAGTTTGCTTACTTGTGTGATGTTTATCCTGATAATTCTGTGCATGCATTTAAGTCACCATCAAGCATATTTAGCATACATGACACTGCATTGCATGAAATCAATATAAGTACAGATGAAAACCCTAAAATAGTACTTATTTCACATGAGCTAAAATCCGAGGAAGAAAGAGAATTAATAAGAATACTCCAAAAACATGTTAAAGCTTTCGCCTGGTCGTATGAAGACATGCCGGGTGTAGATACAGAAATAGCAGTGCATAAAATCCCAACGGACCCGAAGTTCAGACCGGTAAAGCAGAAGTTGAGAAGACTAAGGCCGGAATGGGCCACACTGGTGAAGGAAGAAGTGGCCAAACAGATAGATGCCAGGTTTCTCGAAGTGGTGGAGTATACGGAATGGCTAGCCAACATTGTCCCCGTGCCTAAAAAGGACGGAAGGGTCAGAGTATGCGTTGACTACAGGGATTTGAATAAAGCATGCCCAAAAGATAACTTTCCACTACCTCATATTGACGTATTGGTTGATAGTGCAACAAAAGCGGCAATGTACTCCTTCATGGATGGCTTTTCAGGGTATAACCAGATTCTGATGGATGTGATCGACAAGGTGAAAACATCATTCATCACAGAGTGGGGTACTTTTTGCTACAGAGTGATGCCTTTTGGATTGAAGAACGCTGGTGCCACTTATCAGAGGGCTGTCACAACTCTGTTGCATGACATGATTCATAAAGAAGTCGAAGTGTATGTCGATGATATGCTTGTTAAATCAGCAACCCGGGAGGAACACCCTGTTATCCTGGATAGATTTCTAACACGCATTGGAGAGTACAACTTGCGACTTAACCCCAAGAAGTGCATATTCGGGGTCACATCAGGGAAGTTATTGGGCCATGTAGTTAGCCAGAGGGGGATAGAAATGGACCCAGATAAAATCAAAGCCATCCAGGATATGCCAGCTCCAAAGACTGAAAAGGAGGTCAGATCATTCCTGGGTTCCTTGCAGTATGTCAGTCGCTTCATAGCCAAGCTAACTTCCACTTGTGAGCCAATCTTCAAGCTATTAAAGAAAGATCAGCCGGTTGTGTGGGATAACAAGTGTCAGCTGGCCTTCGAGAAGATCAAGGCCTACCTGGTAAAGCCACCAGTGTTGAGTCCTCCAATTCCAGGGAAGCCTCTGATTTTGTATTTGGCAGTTGAAGAATCCTCTATAGGGGCAATGCTAGCACAGGAACAAGATGGCAAGAAGGATTATCCCATCTATTACCTTAGCAAGAAATTGCTGGAGTATGAAACCAAGTACACACTGGTGGAGAAGACATGTGTGGCGATGATTTGGTTGACCAAGAAGCTGCGCCACTATTTCCAATCCTATAAGATACAAGCTGTGGCTAAAGTGGATCCAATGAAGTATCTCTATGAAGCACCGGCATTGGTTGGGAAGCTGTCCAGGTGGTTGTTACTTTTGTCTGAATTTGACATTGAGTACATCATGAAGAAAACCATTAAAGGGCCAGCCGTGGCAGAGTTTCTGGCAAACTAGCCCCTAGAATCAGATTACACAGAGAACCTGGAATTCCCTGATGAGCAGTTAGCCATGGTGGAAGTGAAAAGGTGGGTCATGTGTTTCGATGGGGCAGTGAATAGAAAAGGTGCTGGGATCGGGGTACTTATAGCAACACCGGATGGTGAGGTCATTCCTTTATCCAAAAGGCTGATCTTTCCCGTAACCAATAATGGGGCGGAATATGAAGCATGCTTGTTTGGAATGGAAACTTTATTAACCTTAGGAGCAAATGATGTCTTAATTGTCGGTGATTCACTTCTAGTGATCAGGCAAGCTCAGGGTGAGTGGGAACTAAAAGAAGAAGCCTTACGACCTTATTTAGAGCTGCTATAGTTCAGAAAGGGTTTATTCGTCCAGTGTGAATTCAGACATGTCCCCAGGGATGAGAATAAGATGGCTGATGCATTAGCTACTTTGTCCTCCATGTGGGAAAATCCAGAAGAGACACAAGCTCAACCACTGGTTATAGCCACTTCCAGGCATCCTTGCTTCGAAGTGCATGAAGTAATGGAATTATCTGCCGAAGAAAAGCCATGGTTCTTTGACATTTACCTGTATGTTAAGGAGGGAAAGTACCCAGAAGAGGCCAGTGCTGCTGATAAGTTGACACTAAGAAAACTGGCTAGTCAATTCAGAATCTTCGAGGATAAGTTATACAAAAGAACAGCGCATGGAGTCCTTTTAAGGGGTCTAACAGAACGAGAAGCAGAGGATGTGATGCAGCAGGTACATGCAGGATCCTGTGGGCCACATATGAATGGACTTGCCATGGCTAGGAAGATAATGAGACAAGGGCATTTCTGGATGACAATGCAAGCAGATTGTATAAGAAAAGTGAAGAGATGTCATGAATGTCAGATCTATGCAGACATTAGTCATCTTCCTCCACTTGAACTTCAGAATCTAGCGTCTCCTTGGCCGTTTTCAGCATGGGGGATAGACATGATTGGTGAAATTCATCCAGCTGCATCTAATGGCCACAGATTCATAGTTGTAGCAGTTGATTTTTTCTCCAAATGGGTCGAAGCAGAATCCTTCACTAATGTGACAGCCAAGCACATGGTCAAGTTCATCCGGAAGAACATCTTCACTCGGTATGGGATTTCTCACCACATAGTAACTGATAATGGAGTACAGTTTCAAGGGGCAACAACTGAGCTATTTGCAGAGCATGGAATTGAACATCATAAGTCCTCTCCATATAGACCACAGGCTAATGGTGCAGTAGAAGCAGCTAACAAGGCAATAAAGAAGATCTTATAAAAAATGGTAACCACTTACAGGGATTGGGCCGATAAACTGCCTTATGCTCTCTTGGGTTACAGAACCAGTGTCAGAACGCCGACAGGAGAAACTCCTTATGCCTTGGTATATGGAATGGAAGCAGTGTTGCCTTGATAGAAATCCATAGGTTAATGAGTTAGCTTCACAAACAAATTGAAATTTCGGACTAAAACAATCAGAATCCTTTGCAATTTGGATTTTCGGACATAGAGACCCCAACTTCAATTCAAGAGGAAAAGAGCGAATTCTTGTGGATTGGAGCGACGCCAGGGGTCAATTTCGACTTAGAGGGACTTCTAAAGGGTAGGCGTCCTGTTTCTCTTTAATTTTGCTTGCTTTCTGGGTGTTAATTGTGATTTTTGTGCATTTTTATCTCTTTTTTCTGCGTTTCTGCTCCTGGAAATCAACAACAGTCGCACGACTGTTCTTGAATTGATGAACAGTCATACGACTGTAACTACAGTCGTACGACTGTAGTTGATTTCCAGGTGGTTTTATTTTTCAGCTTGTTTTAAATAAGTTTTTGATGAAATCTTGAATTTTCAGCATCTACAGTCGTACGACTGTAGTTACAGTCGTACGACTGTAGTTGAGTTTCCACGACTGTAATTTACAGTCGTACCCCTGTAGTTTTCAGAATCAGAATTTTACCTTTAAAATCCAAAAATTTCATAAAAAATCCATAAAAAATCATAAAAAATTCCCAAAAATTCCCAAAAAATCCCAAAAAATTAGAAAACACCAAAAATCATCAAAATGAATTTTTTTGTGTGCATCACGACCATAGATTCAATTTTCTGGTAAATTTGCATTTAGATCAATTCAACGATGGAGACCCAGTTCTCCTGAAAACCGACCCACTTAATATATAAAAATGCATGTAAACCGAAAAAAAAATTGTTTTCAAAATGATTTTCCCACAAAACCAAAAATACAGGGACGTTTCAAAATATTTTCCAGGTCTAACCGGGCCGGCTAGCCGAGCCAACCCGGTTACCCCCCTAAATGCATGCCCCCGATTCTTGATTTCCCAATTCTGTCTATTTGAGTCCTAATTGTGGCGTGCCGTATAAATTGTGCTAACCTTTGTTTTGCAGCTTTTATTTATATTTATTTTTATTTTTAATTTTATTTGTATTTTAATAGAATTAATTGTGTATCCTAGGCGGTTGTATTTTTCTAGATTATCGTGTATATAGGCGATTGTATAAGTGAGGCGAGTGTTTTTATTTTTCCATTCGATTTGGTTGTAAGCCAATTAATATTTATTTCTTTTCTTTATTTTTGTATTAAATATTTTGTATGGGCGCTGTATGCTTTTTATATTCAATAAAATGGACTTTAGATTTTGAAATATCATTTGAGAACATTGGCAATATTTATTTTAATTAGACACGAAATAAGGGACTTGTCCGGACCCGAATCTCTGGATAGTGTAGCGGCCGTTCGTCCGGTTCAGCTACATAAGAATTTTCCGGTTGAGCTGAGCCGGGTGGCGACTCCTACAATATTCATCGAGACTTAGGTTTCAGTTCTTTTTAAGATTGAATTCATTTATTTTTCAAAACGCGGATTTCCGTTCATAAAAACCCCACGCGAGGGAGGGGCCTGCCCGAGATTGAGGCGCCCCATTCCGAAAGGGAGTCCCGCGTCCCGTCGAAAACGCGTCGTCCGCTCACACCTAGGGAAACCAAAGGGTATTACTTCTACAACCCCACCGAGAACAAGGTGTTCGTGGCAAGGAAGGGGGTCTTTCTAGAAAAGGAGTTCCTTTCCAAAAAAGATAGTGGGAGCAATGTTGAACTCAGGGAAGTTCAAGGTCCACAAGCTCCTGAAGAGGATAACTCGGAGGCCCAGGTGGAGCTTCCACAAGTGGAAGCACCGACCCAGGCCACACAAGAACCTAGAAGGTCTGGTAGGGATCGTCGAGAACCGGAGAGGTATGGTTTCCTCGTCACCGATGATCAAACTCTTCTCATCTGGGATGAGGAAGAACCCAAAAGCTACCAGGAGGCTATGGCTAGCCCACAGTCTGTAAATTGGCGTAAAGCCATGGAGGCAGAAATGCAATCCATGTACGATAACCAAGTTTGGAACTTGGTTGATCCACCTCCGGGTGCTAAGGTAATAGGTTGCAAGTGGTGCTATAAGCTAAAAGCTGATAATACCTTCAAGGGGCGTCTGGTTGCGAAAGGTTTCAGACAAGTCCATGGAATAGACTATGATGAAACTTTCTCACCAGTAGCCATGCTCAAATCCATCAGGATACTGCTAGCCATAGCCGCATGGTATGACTATGAGGTATGGCAGATGGATGTCAAAACTGCTTTCTTAATGGAAAGCTACTCGAGGATGTGTACATGACACAACCTGAGGGTTTTGTCGATCCTAAGTATCCGGGAAGGGTATGCAAACTTCAAAGGTCCATTTATGGACTGAAGCAAGCGTCCCGTAGTTGGAATCTAAGATTCAATGAAGCTATAAAGGAATATGGCTTCATACAGAATCTAGATGAGCCTTGTGTGTATAAGAGGACTATTGGGAGCATTGTCACATTCTTGGTACTTTATGTAGACGACATCCTACTCATTGGAAGCGACATACCCACACTGCAAGGGGTAAAGCAGTGGCTGAGTAAGTGCTTCGCAATGAAGGACTTAGGCGAAGCTGAGATGATCCTAGGGATCAGGATCTATAGGGATAGATCAAATCGGCTTCTGGGCCTAAGTCAGGCTTCGTACATTGACAAAGTTTTGAAAAGATTCACCATGGACCGGGCCAAGAAAGGTTTCTTGCCAATGGGCCATGGGCTGAAACTTAGTAAGAAAAACTGTCCTAAAACAAGAGAGGACAGAGAGAACATGAAATTGGTTCCATATGCTTCGGCTATTGGATCAATCATGTACTCCATGTTATGTACGAGACCTGATGTCGCCTTTGCACTGAGTATGACGAGCCGATACCAGCAAGATCCCGGGGAGGATCACTGGAAAGCTATCAAGGCAATCCTCAAGTACCTTAACCGGACTAAGGATAGCTTCTTAGTGTATGGTGGTCAGGAAGTACTATCAGTTACTGGGTACACTGATGCGAGCTTCCAGACAGACCAGGATGAGTACCAGTCGCAGTCTGGGTATGTATTTTTGCTGAATGGTGGTGCTGTAAGCTGGAGGAGCTCAAAGCAGCCAACCATAGCGGACTCTACAACAGAAGCTGAGTACATCGCTGCGTGTGATGCAGCTAAGGAAGCTGTGTGGATGAAGAAGTTTATCACTGAGTTGGGAGTAGTGCCAACTATCCAGGACCCAGTCGATATCTTCTGTGACAACAATGGGGCCGTCGCAAAAGCTAAGGAGCCCCGGTCACACAAGAACACAAAGCACGTGCTCAGAAAGTTTCAC
Organism: Euphorbia tirucalli; assembly: GCA_039660915.1. Classification (NCBI taxonomy): domain Eukaryota; kingdom Viridiplantae; phylum Streptophyta; class Magnoliopsida; order Malpighiales; family Euphorbiaceae; genus Euphorbia; species Euphorbia tirucalli. The sequence continues at coordinate 48,240,789 of CM077637.1, read as the reverse complement.
CTCATACGAGAGATCATGGAGAGAGGTGACATTGCATTGCACAGAGTGGACACTGAGGATAATGTCGCAGATCCATTGACCAAGGTGCTGGCCCGGCCCAAGCACGAGGGTCATACTAGATCTATAGGGATTAGGCCCATGCCTAGTTGGAACTAGTGCAAGTGGGAGATTGTTGGAAATGCCCTAGTCCCGAGGCATTGGTCCTTGTATTTGTATCATACATTTATTGGATTTATGTATTATACTCATTTGTGTTATTAATAAAGGCATCAATTCATTTATTATATTTATCTTGTGCAATATATTAAATGAAGTATCCAATGGACATATCTATATCCATGATGACAGGTGTCATGCACTTGGCAGTAAGACCATGGATAGGGTAAACGATATGACCATAAATAGATCCGTAGTCTGTTCCAGTCATGAGAATGAATGGAATGATAGACTATCATTAACCTGGTTGTATGGCGGTGTCTTACCGGTCATTGGACATGATATGTCAACCAAGTTAATGGGTACATGCCTGGAAGCATGGTACTGGATAGATCCACTTAACGAGTAATCCACATGGTATAGTATCACAATGGATTCTCGTGTAGTACTTGTATGGATCCTTTGACCTGACCATATGCTGGTGTTACATGTGAAGTCGCATACTTAGGGGTACGCCTAAAGGGCCTCTAATAGGGTGCCAAGTATGGGTACTTTTGGGTATGTCACTGAGCATGGTAATACTATGGATATGCAGAAGGGATTTGTCACTCAGTAACCCACTGAGAAGATATCACCGGCCTCTTGATGAATGTGACTGATAAGAGTGTGGCCACACCCAAACAAGTTGGAACTTGTTTGTGAGCTTCAGTGCATTTGGGATCAAGTTAATGTCCGACACAAAAGAGGGTGATCAATCCATGCCTCTGTGTTAGACACCGATATCAATGACATGGGATGTACAAGTTTAAACTACAGGGTTATGATAACAGTTAGACTGCCATCTCCATCTTAATTGGGGGTTGCAGTGGCTTGCTAGAGCCCAACTACAGTCTACGGGCCAAAAGGCCTGCTGCCAACATAAAGATGGGCCCACGGGATCGTACACATTGAGTGACTGGACACCGACTTAAAGAATCACAGGTACACTTGGAGTGTACACACTAGAGAGAGAGAAGTATATATATTAATTATATTATAAGGATCAATTGGATTGATCATTATAATAAAATTGATATTTGGCTTCACATAATTAATTGGATTAATTATGAAATTATTTCCTAGGTGGAAATATTCATATGTATAGGTTTACATATGAATTTGTTTTGTGAAAACTTAATTTTAATTTGATGGATTAAATTAATTAGTCAAACTAATTTTAATTTAAATGTAAACAATATGTTACTTGGAGTAATATATTAAATACATGGGTTAATTAAAATTGGGCTTGATATTGATTTAAACCATACTAATTAAAATGAGTTTGGGCCTTAATTAAAAGGAGGAAGCCCACACAGACATTGAAGCCAGACTGGGCCTAAATTCCAACAAGGAAGCCCTAGGGTTAAAACCCTAAGGGGAATTCAGCCAACAGACATGTGTGTGTAGTCCCCCCTTTGGCCGAATTCTCCCTACCTCCTCATTCTCTAATTTTCGTGATTTTTGACGCTAGCACGTGCGGTGTTCGTGAGGCGCTCGTGTACGTGAACGAGGAGGGATTCTACTTTGAATTCTGCAGTCATCATCCATCTCTAGAAAGAGATTTTATGGTAAGAAAATTAATCCCTTTCTATCAAATTTTAAGTTTTTCAATTTCCATCTCAATTGCTCCTGGGACTGGATTTGAGGAAATTACAGCGTTCTTCCTCTTTTATCGGGTGATTTCCAGTGAAAAATCCCAACACCTGGTTAGTCTGGAAGCTTGCATTAGTGTACCCAATAACTGATAGCACCTCCTGACCACCATACACTAAGAAGCTATCCTTAGTCCGGTTAAGGTACTTAAGGATTGCCTTGACAGCTCTCCAGTGATCCTCCTAGGGATCATGTTAGTACCGGCTCGTCATACTCAGTGCAATAACATGGAGTACATAATTGATCCTATAGCCGAAGCATGTGGAACTAATTTTATGTTCTCCCTGTCCTCCCTTATCTTAGGACAGTGCTTCTTACTAAGTTTCAGCCCATGGCCCATTGGCAAGAAGCCTTCTTAGCCCGGTTCATGCTGAACCTTTTCAGAACTTTATCTATGTACTAGGCCTGACTCAGGCCTATAAGTTGATTTGATCTATCCCTATAGATCCTGATCCCTAGGATCATCTCAGCTTCGCCTAAGTCCTTCATTGCGAAGCACTTACTCAGCCACTGCTTTACCCCTTGCAGTGTAGGTATGTCGCTTCCAATGAGTAGGATGTCGTCCACATAAAGTACCAAGAATGTGACAATGCTCCCACTAGTCCTCTTATACACACAAGGCTCATCTTGATTCTGTATGAAGCCATATTCCTTTATAGCCTCATTGTATCTGAGATTCCAACTTCGGGATGCTTGCTTCAGTCCATAAATGGACCTTTGAAGCTTGCATACCCTTCCCGGATACTCTGGATCGACAAAGCCCTCAGGTTGTGTCATGTACACATCCTCGAGTAGCTTTCCATTTAGGAAAGCGGTCTTGACATCCATTTGCCAGACTTCATAGTCGTATCATGCGGCTATGGCTAGTAAGATCCTAAAGGATTTGAGCATGGCTACTGGTGAGAAAGTCTCATCATAGTCTATTCCATGGACTTGTCTGAAACCTTTGGCAACCAAACGCCCCTTGAAGGTATTGTCGGCCTTTAGCTTATAGCACCACTTGCAACCTATTACCTTGGCACCCAGAGGTGGATCAACCAAGTTCCAAACTTGGTTATCATACATAGATTGCATCTCTACCTCCATGGCTTTGCGCCAATTCGCAGACTGTGGGCTTGCTATAGCCTCCTGGTAGGTTTTGGGTTCTTACTCATCCCAGATGAGAAGAGTTTGATCATCGGTGATGAGGAAACCATACCTCTTCGGTTCCCGACGATCCCTACCAGACCTTCTAGGTCCTTGTACGGCCTTGGTCGGTTCTTCCTCCTGTGGAAGCTCCACTTGGGCCTCCAAGTTATCCTCTTCAGGAGCTTGTGGACCTTGAACTTCCCTGAGTTCAACATTGCTCCCACTGTCTTTCTTGGAAAGGAACTCCTTTTCTAGAAAGACCGCCTTCCTTGCCACGAACACCTTGTTCTCGACGGGGTTGCAGAAGTAATACCCTTTGGTTTCCCTAGGGTAGCCCACAAACAGGCATTTATCGGTTTTGGGCTCAAGCTTGCCACTAGTCAATTTCTTGACATGTGCTTCGCATCTCCAAATCCTTAGGAAAGAAACATTGGGCTCCTTGCCCGTCCATATCTGATATGGGGTCTTTTCCCCTGCCTTAGTCGGAGTATTATTTAAGATAAGAGCTGCTGTCTCGAGGGCATATCCCCAGAAACTAATTGGGAGAGAGGCTTGACTCATCATTGAGCAGACCATGTCCAACAGGGTCCTATTCCTCCGTTTGGACACCTCATTCCATTGTGGTGTTCTGAGAGGAGTGAGCTGTGGAACTATTCCATGCTCTCTCAAATATGAGTCAAACTCTAGGCTCATATACTCACCACCTCGGTTCGACCGAAGGGTTTTGATGTTTCTGCCTAGCTGGTTCTATACCTCGTTCCTAAATTCCTTGAACCTATCTAGGGTCTCAGACTTGTGTTTCACCAGATTGACATAGCCATATCTGCTGAAATCGTCTGTGAACGTGACAAAGTACAGGTGTCCACCTCTGGTCGCTGCGCTCATGGGTCCACATACATCTGAATGTATTAGGTCCAATAAGCCAGTGGCCCTTTCAGCCTTCTTGTTAAAAGGCGACTTAGTCATCTTGCCTCGTAAACATGATTCTCATGTATCAATTGACTCCAAGTCAAATGACCCTAGGACTCCAGCTTTGTGAAGCCTAGCTATGCGTTTCTTCGTTTATGTGGCCGAGACGACAATGCCATAGGTAGACAGGATTAAGTTCATTTGGCTTAACCCTTTTGTGTTTATGTTATAGACATGATTGGTTTCATTTAAGTCCAGGATATACAGGCCATTATTTAATAGAGCATCTCCATAAAATGATCCCTCTCTAGATATTAAAATTCTACCATTAGAAATAGTAAAATAAAATCCAGAAATATCCAACATAGAAACTGAAATAATATTCCTGCACATAGCAGGTACAAAATAACATTGTTCCAAAATTAAAACCAATCCACTAGGCATCACAATGTGGTATTCACCGATCTCTGTGGCAGCAACCCTTGCTCCATTCCTGAGCCGCAAGTCCACCTCTCCCGACCTTATTGACCTTCTGTTCTTAAGTCCCTGCACATTGCAATAAATGTGAGAACCACATCCAGTATCCAATACCGAGGATGTTGAAATAGTAAGGTTAATGTCTATAACATAAATACCTGAAGAGGACGCACCTTGGCCCCTTCTTTGCTCTCCCATCAGCTTGGGACATGATCTCTTCCAATGGCCCGCCTGTCTACACCCGAAACAGACATCCTCAGGACCTGTCTTATGCTGGGCCTTGGGTTGGGCTTTGGCCTTCTTAGCCTTGGCCTTGGCCTTTTCCTTAGCCTTACCCTTGGCAACAGAAGGGTTCCCCTTGTTGACCAGCAGCACCGGTGGAGTCTTTTTGATCGACTGCTCAGTAAGCTTAAGCACCCCATGCAGCTCACTGACAGTGCGGTTCATCCTTTGCATGTTGTAATTCAGGATGAACTAATCACAAGAATCCGGCAAGGATGCTAGGATAGTGTCCACTGCCAACTCCTGAGAGATGGGCGATCCGAGACGGGCTAAAGTGTCCAAATAGCCCTTCATCTTAAGCACGTGTGCACTTACAGATGTCCCAGCCCCCATCTTACAGGAGTGGAATGCCTTATTGGTCAGGTACCTTTCCTGACGAGCTTGCTCCTGAAACATCTCGTTTAGAGTTGTTATCATAGCAAAGGCTTGATGGTCCATAAACTATTTTTGCAGTTCGGGGACCATACAGGCCAACATGAGGCATGTCACATCCCTATTATCCTTGAAATGCACCTCGTATTCCTCCAGCTGGGCAGCCGGTGGATTACGTCCTTGAGGCGCAGCCGGTATAGGCCTCTCCAGCACATACTCTTTGGACTCCTGTCTTAGAACTATTCTCAAGTTCCTAGACTAGTCCAAAAAGTTAGGACCGGAAAGCTTGTCCCTTTCAAGAATTGATCGTAGTGATAAAGTATTGTTGTTTGCCATTTAGAGTTTCTACACAGAAAAACATTTAGAGTGTTAATAAAGGACTTTGCTTTGTTATTCCCATATGAAATTAATAATGAATCAAGTTATTAATTAGACCGAGTTGTTATTTCATTAAGATAAAGCCAGACGAGGGCCTGGTACAACTATACCCTAACTATTTAGGTAGGAACGCCGTCCAATCCCAACTTAGGGACTCTCGGTTTGATGGGCTTGTTGGCACTTACCCATCTATGCTTAGGGCCAGGAGAATCCTACTACCCATGCTAAGTCAAAACCTCCATTCAAGTGTTAGAGTATCCCATACCCTAACCTAATACAAAGTGACAATACTCCAGTGTATCCTGCGAGGGCATGGTCTACAACTGGCCTATTCCCACTTCGAGTGGGTTTTGAATGGGGGAAGCACTTTTAAGCGACTTAGTAATTTCATTTGGTTATTAGATTCAATTAACAACGGCTTGCATACATAAGGCTGGTGAAATGCGGTTGGATCATACATTCATACATGCATATAAATATAAAGCATAATTAAATAAATAAGTAAAACGGACTGCTATGGGCCTTTATTACATCCTAATATTATTCTAGTAAACCTATACTAGAAAACAATATCAGGTTGGCCTCCATCTTCTTCCTTCTGGGCTTGCACCTTCACTTGGGCTCACCACTCCATGGGCTTCTTCTTTTACAAATTTTATAATAATTGAATAAAATAAAATTACATTAAAAAAAAAAAGAACACGACACGCAGGCCGTATTTACCCAAAAAAGAAAATGCAACCCATCTTGAATAAGGCCCAATAGCATCCAATCATACAAAATATTTAATCACCCATATACATCCGATACATATAATTTATAAGCATGTTATAATGCATGATTTAAACCCATTTCAATTATGTCTAAGCCATTATATAGAAATCGCCAATTTTGGCCCACCATAGTTCTAACCCTTAACGGGCTTTGGGCCTCCAGCCCAGGCAGTCCAACTGCTCCCACTGGAATTGGGAAACCATGGGTCCAATTTAGCCGTCCAAGAAATTGTACCAAAATTACCCGAACCAATTTCAATTAACCATATTAATTTCCAAAATTAATATCACATGAATAAGATAAAATTTCATTCAAGAAACCACACGCATTTAAATTACAAAAATTTAAACACACGAATTTTAAACTAATTAAAATTCAAAACTGGGCCCCGGGCCTAAAACCCGCCAAATCCAAAAACACTGGGCTCGGCCCACTGCGGCACTGCCGCTGTGCAGTGGCCGCCCAGTGGCTGCTGCTGGAACCAGCGGCAGCAGCAGCAGGCAGCGGCCGCTGCTCCCGCCGCCGGCAGCCCCACACCCGGGAACAGCCAGAATTTTATTTTTTTTAAACAAAAATATATAAAAATATATCATGGCATCCAACAACAAGAAATTCACCAAGAATTTCAAAAACATATAATTAAATTAAACAAACACAAACCAATATGCATATTCAATTCCAATTGTATGAAAATCAAATGGGAAAAATTTTAAACCCAAACCAAGAACCCCAATAAAAAATCTCCAATTTTAAAACATGGGATTCAACCAAATTTAACAATTTCCACGGATCAAAAGCCCGCTCTGATACCACTGTTGGGATTTTTCACTGGAAATCACCCGATAAAAGCAGAAGAACGCGATGATTTCCTCAAATCCGTGCCCAGGAGCAATTAAAATGGAAATTGTAAAAACAAAAATTTAATAGAAAGAGATGATTCTCTTACCCGGAATATCACTTTCAGAGATGGATGCAGACTGTAAGAATCAATGTAGAATACCTCCTCGTTCATGTACAAGAACACCTAACGAACACCACCCGTGCTAGCCTCGGAAAAACACGAACTATGGAGAGAAGAGAAGAGACAAATTTCGGCTATGGTATGTTGCACACATGTTGGCTGAATTCTCCTAGGGTTAAAACCCTGGGTTGGTCTAATTCCCTAAGGGAATTAAGGCCTAGCTTGGCTCATTCATTTTGTGTGGGCTTTCTTCTTTTAATTCAGGCCCAATCTTATTTTAGTTAATCTGGTTTAAATTAATTTCAAGCCCAACTTTAATATACCCTTGTATTTAATATATTACACCAAGTAATATATTATTTACATTTAAATTAAAATTGGTTTGACCAATTAATTTAATCCATCAAATTAAAATTAGATCTTCACAAAATAAAATCATAGGTAAACCTATACATATGAATATTTCCACCTAGGAAATAATCTCATAATTAATCCAATTAATTATGAAGAGCCAATTAAATATATTAATTTTATAATGTAATTAATATATATATACCTCTTTCTCCAGAGTGTATACTCCAATTATACATGTGATTCCTTAAGTCGGTGTTCAGTCGCTCAATGTGTACGATCCCGTGGGCCCATCTTTATGTTGGCAGTGGGCCTTTGGCCCACAGACTGCAGTTGGGCTCTAGCAAGCCACTGCAGCTCCCAATTGAGATGGAGATGGCAGTCCAACTGATATCATAACCCTGTAGTTTAAACTTGTACATCCCATGTCATTGATATCGGTGTCCGACACAGAGGCATGGAGTAATCACCCTCTTTTGTGTCTGGACATTGACTTGATCCCGAATGTACTGAAGCTCACAAACAAGTTCCAAATTTGTTTGGGTGTGGCCACACTCTTATCAGTCACATTCATCAAGAGGCCGGTGATATCTTCCCAGTGGACTACTGAGTGACAAATCCCTTCTGCATATCCATAGCATTACCATGCTAAGTGACATACCCGAAAGTATCCATACTTGGCACCCTATTACAGGCCCTTTAGGCGTACCCCTAAGTATGCAACCTCACATGCAACACCATCATATGGTCAGGTCAAAGGATCCATACTAGTACTACACGAGAATCACTTGTGATACTATACCATGTGAATTTCTCGTTTAGTGGATCTATCCAATACCATGCCCCTTATGCATGTACCCATTAACTTGGTTGACATTCCATGTCAAATGACCGGTAAGACACCGCCATACAACAAGGTTAATGATAGTCTCTTGTTCCATTCTTTCCCATGACTGGAACAGACTACAGATCTATTTATGGTCATATCGTTTACCCTATCCATGGTCTTACTGCCAAGTGCATGACACTGGTCATCATGGATATGGATATGTCCATTGGATACTTCATTTAATATATTGCACAAGATAAATATAATAAATGAATTAATGCCTTTATTAATAACACAAATAAGTATAATACATGAATCCAATTAATGCATGATACAAATACAAGGACCAATGCCTCGGGACTAGGGCATATCCAATAGTATGGTTTGCCTATTCTGTAATTTATTTCTTTCATTTGCGTGAGCATCGGCTGATAAAATAAACACAAATTGGGATAGAGAAAGATAATAAAGCAAATAAAATATTGTAATATAAGCTGTAAAGTGAAAGCAAGCTCGAGGTTAAAGTAAGTCACTTGCCCGAACCCTAAATCTCTGGATTAGGTACAGTAGTCTACCCTCAGTAGGGAGCTGTACCGGAATTTCCCGGATGAGCTGATCCGGGTGGCGACTTTGTCACTGATCTTGGCATTTAAGTTTCTAGGTCTTTAAGTAAAATGGGAAAAAGTTTTCTATAAAGGGATTTTCAAACAAATCAACAAATTCCCTAAAGATAAACAAAATCCTGTTTTCCAAAAGAACCTAAATGCCACTCAAAACTTGTTCATTTTTTCCAAAAGTCTCCTTTTCCCCAGTTCGCTTCGCCGTGTCCCGCTTTTTAGGTCGTCTGCTCACACCGTGCTGCTATTGTTTTCTTTTTAATCTTCATATTCTTTTCGGTTTCAAGTTTCAATTTTGTTTAAATCTGAATCCTTGTTTCTCGCAATGATTCTTATAAGGAATAGTAAGAATATTTTATCATCATCAAGGTCAGGAAAACCCAGTGCTCACAGCTACCAAAAATTGAAATAGGGACATTAGATACACAAGCATACAACACAACATGGATTTAATAAGAACCAAGCTCCCATCACAAGATAGACAAGATCCCTTTTACATTCATAATTTAGATTGAATCCTTGAAATCAATGGATTCCAGTCACTGATGTTAAACTTTTTATAGGAAAATGGTACTCCAAGGTACTGAATAGGAAGAGAAGAAGTCCTATAGTTAAGAATAAAAGCACAATGTTTTACGAAGGAGTTTTGCAAATTCAAACTAATTAAAGAGCTTTTGGAATAATTAATCTTTAAACCCCAAACAGTTTCAAAACATTTGAGCAGCCTCACAAAAATGATAACTTGTGATTCATTAACTGGGAGGAAATAAATAGTGTCATCTATAAATTGCATGATGGACAAGTTTAGTGTCGCGTCAATTAACTAAAAAACAGAGATGAAATTCTCCTCAACGACTTCGTCAACCATTCTTTTCAAGTCTTTTAACTGCTAGAACAAAAAGGAAAAGTAAAAAAGGGTCACTCTACTTCACTCCTTTCCGAAGGTAGATGGTTTTAATGGGAGACCCATTTACTAGAATTGAAGTAGGAGATTGATCATGACATCTTGTCATCAAGACAACCAAACATTCGAGAAACCTATGTAATTCACAACATTATACATAAACGGCCAAGAAACATTATCAAAAGCCTTGTGTAAGTTGGGCTTCAAAATAAAAGAAGGTTTTCTACTTGCCTTAATTCATAAAAAAAAATCTTAGAAGCTAAAAATGAATATCCATGTATGTTTCAATCTTTAACAAAAGCAAACTGATTATCAAAAATCAAATGGGAGAATGTTTATAAGTTTGAACTGTAGCAACTAAGAAATAATCTTATAAACACCATGGATAAGAGAGATTGGCCTGAAATTACAGAGATGTCGACTTGGCCACTTGATAAAAGCAAATTGATTATCAAAAATCAAATGAGGAGAATGTTTCTAAGTTTGAAGGAAAGCAACTATGAAATAATATTATAAATGTCATGGATAAGAGAGATTGGCCTTAAATTATCGATAGATGTTGACTTAGCCAATTTCAGAATCAACATATTGAAGAAAATTTTAAAAGCTAAAGAGAACCTATTTTATGGAAATCTAGGAAAATTTTCATAATTTCCTCTTTCACAAAAATGCGAGGTCATTGATAAAAGAAGAAATTGATGTTGGGATTCGTCACGGGAAACCGACCGATAAAAGCGGAAATACGCGTCGATTTCCTCGAATCCGGCCCAGGAGCTTAAGATGTGGAAATCAAAAACTTAAAGCATAAAAGGAGGGTTTCAAAAACTCACCACAAAGTCTCTCTAAGAGACGGATGCAGACTGCAGAAATCAAGTGTAGATTTCCTCCACCGATGCGTACACGAACGGCTCTCGGACCGAAACCCGTGCTAGCGACTCGGATGACCAGAAGAGAGGGAGAAAGAGAGAAGAAAAAGGGCAGCCAAGCTTGGGTATTATGGCTGTCCAAGAATTTCTTTCCAAAAGAAATTAAATCCAATTTCTCTCTTTTCTCACAATTGCTTTTTCTACCAAAGAAAAAACCAAAGTCCAAAAGTGGGCATAAATTCTTTTGAAAGAAAGAATGTATACGGCCAAGCATGGAAGAAAATCATGGCTCATCATTTCAATCCATTGAAAATGAGATGGATGAGAATAAAGCAACAAATATCAATTTTGTCACTAAGCATGAGTCACCACTTTCCCATTGGTCAAAAGATGCAAAGTCTCACTTTGCTTCCTTTTCCCTTTAGTCCAAATGGTGACTCACCCCTCTCATCCCTCCATATTCGGCCAACTAGAAGATTGGTGATCCCACCTTCATCATTTCCTTACCATAAAGGAAAAGCAAGATGCAAGGTGGCAAAGTCCAACTTTGCCCCATCATATGTCATACCAATGACTCACCATTCTTTAATTGGTCCATAAGAATATGTCATCATCATTTTTGTCCATAAAATGACTCATAATTCTTACACTAATTCCATGCAAATTTCGGCCAACATATCCCATTCAATGTTGACTTTATTCCTTTAAAAGTCCAAGCCTAATTTTAATCCCATTGATTTAATTAATTTCAAATGCAACTTTAATTTAACATGTATGCATATATATATTATACCATATAATACATGACATACATTTAATTAAAATTCATTTGCCCTAGTAATTTAATCAATGGATTAAATTAGACATACATAAAATGAGATACATGTAAACCTATACATGTATAAGAATATTTCCACCTAGGAAATAATCACATAAATTAATTCATTGAATTAATTATGAGAAGGCCAAAATAAATATTAATTATATAACTTTGATCAATCCAATTGATGCATATAATATAATTAATATATATCTCTCTCTCTTCAAATGTGTATACTCCAAGTACACACTTAATCCGACTAGTTAAAGTCCAGACGTTCAATGTGTACGATCCAATGGGCCCGTCTTTATGTTGGCAGTGGGCCAAGGCCCACAGATTACAGGCGGGCTCTAGCAAGCCACTGTAGCCCCCAATTAAGACGGAGTAAGCAGTCCAACTGAAAACGTAACCCAGTAGTTTGAACTTGTAAATCCCATGTCACTGATATCGGTGTCCAACACTGAGGCATGGAAGTATCACCCTCCTTGTGTCTGGACCTTGACTTGATACCGAATGAACTGATGCTCACAAACAAGATCCAATCTTGTTTGGGTGCGGCCGCACACTTATCAGTAACATTCTTCAAGAGGCCGATGATATCGTCTCAGTGAATCACTGAGTGACATTCCCTTCTGCATATCCATAGTGCTGCCATGCTCACTGACACACCCGAACGTACCCGTACTTGGCACCCTTTTACAGGCCCGTTGGGCGTACACCAAAGTGTGCCACCTCACATGCAGCACCATCATATGGTCCGGTCTAAGGACTTATACAAGCACTACACGAGAATCATTTGTGATACTATACCATGCAGATTCCCGTTAAGTGGATCAATCCAGTACCATGCCCATTTTGCATGTACCCATTAACCTAGTTGACATTCCATGTTCTATGACCGGTAAGACACCGCCATACAACCAGGCTAACGATAGTCTTTGGTTCCATTCATTCCCATGATTGGAACAGACTACGGATGACTTTATGGTCATATCATTTTCACTATCCACAGTCTTACTGCCAAGTGCCTCACACTTAACAACATGGATATGGATATGTCCATTGGATACTCTATTTAACATATAGCACAAGACATATAATAAATAGATTAATGCCTTTATTTCCTTGACACAAATTGTATAATACATAAAGTTTACATTAATGTACAAATGTATTATACAAACACAAGGACCAATGCCTCGGGACTAGGGCATTTCCAACAATCTCCCACTTGCACTAGTACCTACTAGGCATGGGTCTAATCCCTATAGATCTAGTACAACCTTCGTGCATAGGCATAGCCAAGCATGTTGGTCAAAAGATCTGCGACATTGTCTTTGGTGTCCACTCTTTGTAATGAGATGTCACCCCCTCAGCGATTTCTCGCAATAGGTGAACCTCCCTGAGTTCGTGCTTCGTGTATATGTGTGACCGAGGCACATAGCTTGTGCAACAGCCCCGTGTTGTCACAGAAGATATCAACTGGTTACTGGATAGTTGACACTACCCCTAGTTGAACTTCATTATCCACACAGCTTCCCTAGCTGCTTCACACGTTGCAATGTACTCAGTTCCTGTGATAGAAACCGCGAGGGTCTATTACTTGGAGCCTCTCTAACAATAGCACCACCATTTAGCATGAACACATACCTATACTGCGACTTATATTCATCCTGGTCGGTCTGGAAGCTTGCATCAGTGTACCTAGTAACTGACTGCTCTTCCTGACCCACATGGGCGACATTAGGTCTTGTACATAGCGTGGAGTACATGATTGATCCCATGGCTGAAGCGCATATAGGACCAATTCATGTTCTCCCTATCATGCCTTGTCTTAGGACAGTACTTCTTGCTAAGTTTCAGCTCATGACCCATTGGCAAGAAACCTTTCTTAGCCTGGTCCATGCTGAATCTTTTCAGAACTATGTCTATGTACTTGGCCTGACTTAGGTCTAGAAGCCGATTGGATCTAACCCTGTAGATACTGATCCCTAGGATCGTCTCAGCTTCGCCTAAGTCCTTCATTGTGAAGCACTTACACAACCATTACAATTCCCTTGTAGTGTTGGTATGTCGCTTCCAATCAGAAGGATGCCATCCATATTTCATACCATGAAAGTTACTATGCTCCCACTAAACCTCTTATACACACCCTTAAAGGTATTGTCGGCCTATAGCTTATAGCACCACTTGCCACCTATTACCTTAGCACCTAGAGGTGAATCAACCAGGTTCCAAACCTGATTATCGTACATAGATTGCAAATCCACCACCATGGCAGACAGTGGGCTAGCTATAGCCTACTAGTAGGTTTTGAGCTCCTTTTCGTCCAAGACAAAAAGAGCGTAATCATTAGAAACAAAATCAATGTTTTCCATGTTCCTGATGATCCCTACCAGACCTTTTAGGTCCTTGGGTGACCTGGGCTGGTGCTTCCCCTTTTGGAAACTTCACCCTGGTCTCCGAGTTATCCTTTTTAGGAGTTTCTGAGCTTTGAACTTCCCTGAGTTCAATATCGCTCCTACTGTCTTTCTTGGAAAGAAACCCCTTTTCAAGAAGGACCCCCTTTCGAGCCATGAACACCTTGTTCTTAGCGGGGTCGTAGAAGTAATACCCTTTGGTTTCCCTAGGGTAGCTCACAAACAGGCATTAGTCGGTTTTGGGTGCTAGTTTTGCTCACAGTCAATTTCTTGACTTGTGCATAACAACCCCAAATCCGTAAGAAAGACACATTAGGCACCCTGCCCGTCCATATTCCAAATGGGGTCTTTTCCAAAGCCTTAGTCGGAGTATAATAGAAAATGAGAGCCATTGTCTCAAGAGCGTATCCATTAAAAAACTTATTGGGAGAGATGCATGACTCATCTTTTGAGCGGACCATGTCCAACAGGGTCCTATTCCTCCGTTCGGACACCTCATTCCATTGTGGTGTTCCTGGAGGAGTGAGCTGTGGAACTATTCCATGCTCTCTCAAAATGTGTCAAACTATAGGCTTATATGCTCACCACCTCGGTCCAACCGAAAGGCTTTGATATTTCCACCTAGTTCTGTACTTCGTTCCTTACTCCCTTGAACCTATCAAGGGTCTCAGACTTATATTTCATTACATAGGCATAGCCATTTCTGATGAAATCGTCTGTGAAGGATATGAAGTATAGATGTTCACCCTTAGTTGCTATGCTTGTCGGTCCATATACATCTCAATGCATTAGGTTCAATAAGCTAGCAACCCTTTTAGCCTTTTAGTCATTTTACCTTATAAACCAGACTCGCATATATCAAGTGACTCCATGTCAAATGATCCTAGGATTCAAGCAATGTGAAGCCTAGCTATGCGCTTCTTGTTTATGTGGCCTAAATGACAATGCCAAAGGTAAACCCGATTAAGTTCGTTAGGCTTAACCCTTTAAGTGTGTATAGTATAGACATGATTAGTTTCATTTAGATCCAGGATATAAAAGACATTATTTAATAGAGCTACTCCATAAAATAATTCTTTTCTAGATAAACCCTTTTTACTATTATCAATAGTAAATGTACATCCAGAAATATCCAAAACCGAAACAGAAATAATATTCCTGTACATAACAGGTACAAAATAACATTGTTTCAGCAGTAACAAAACTAATCTACTAGGCATCATAAGCTGGTCCCGCTGATCTTTATGGCAGCAACCCTTGCTCCATTTCTGACCTGCAAGTCCACTTGTCCCGATCCCAGTGATCTCCTGTTCTTAAGTCCCTGCACATTCAACAAATGTGAGAACCACATCTAGTATCCAATACATAAGATGTTGAAACAGAGGTTAATGTCTATGACATTTATACCTGATGAAGACATGCCCTGCGTCTTCCTTTTCTCTCCCAAAAGCTTGGGACACGATCTTTTCCAATGTCCAGCCTGCTTGCAACCGAAGCAGACATCCTTGGAACGGGCCTTGGGCTGGGCTTTAGCCTTTTTAGCCTTGGCTTCCTTAGCCTTGGCCTTGGCCTTTGCCTTGCCCTTGCCTTTAGCAAAAGGAGGTTTCCCCTTGTTAACCTCAAGTACCGGCGGATTCTTCTTGATCGACAGTTCAGCGAGTTCAAGCATCCAATGCAGCTCACTAACAGTACGGTCCATCCCTTGCTTGTAAAAGTTTAGGACGAATTGATCATAAGAATCCGGTAAAGAATCCAGGATTGTACTAACCGCCAGCCCCCGTGAGATAGGGTTCCGAGACGGGCTAAATTATCCAGATAACCCTTCATCTTGAGCACGTGTGTACTCACAGATGTCCCGGCTCCCATCTTACAGCTGCGGAATGCCTTGTGTATCAGGTACCTTTCCTGATAAGCTTGCTCATAAAACATCTCGTTAAGAGTTGTCATTATAGCAAAGGCCTGATGATCCAAGAACTGTTTTTGCAATTCAGGAACCATACTAGCCAACATCAGGCATGTCACATCCCGGTTATCTTTTACATGTGCCAGGTATTCCTCCAGCTGGGCAGCCGGTGGATTACTTCCCGTTGGCACATCCGGTACAGGCTTTTTGAGCACATACTCTTTAGACTCTTGTCTTAGAACTTTCCTTAAGTTCATAGACCAGTCCCAAAAGTTAGGGCCAGAAAGCTTGTCCCATTCCAAGAAAGATCGCAGTGATAAAGTATCATTCGTAGCCATTGGTTTCTACACAGAAAAAATTTACAAGAGTTAATAAAGGACTTAACTTGTTCTTCCCATATTATAATTAATAATGAATCGTGTTATTAATTAACTCGAGTTGTTGGGCTCATGGGCCGAGATCCATATTATATCAAGATATAGCCAGACGAGGGCCTGGAACAACTATACCCCAATTTTTAGGTAGGAACGCCGTCCAATCCCAACCTAGGGACTCTCGGTTTGATGGGTCTGTTGGCACTTACCCATCTGTGCTTAGGGCCAGGAACATCCTACTACCCACGCTAAGTCAAAACCTCCATCCAAGTGTTAGAGTAACCAATACTCCAACCCAATACAAAATGACGATACTCCAGTGCATCCAACGAGGGTTGGTCTACAGCTGGCCTATCCCCACTTCGAGTAGGTTATGAATGAGGGAAGCACTTTTAAGAGACTTAGTAATTACCTTTTGGTTATTAGATTCAATTAATAACGGCTTAGATGCATAGGCGGGTGAAAAAGGGTTTGTACATACATTCTCACATGTAAATAAATAAAGCATAATTAAATAAAAATGAAATGCTATGGGCCAAAATTTACATCCTAATATAATTCTAGTAAACCTATACTAGAACGACATCAGGTGGGCTGCATCCTCATCCTTCTAGCACGCCAATCCAATCGGCTTCTTCTTCTTTACATAATTCCATAATAATCACATAAAATAAAATTACATAAAAAGAAAACGGCGCGTAGGCCGTATTTACCAAAAGAATATTACAACCCGAATAAATAAGGCCCAAAACATCCATTCATGCATTTAATCATACATACACGTATCCAATACATACAATTTATAAACATGTTAAATGCATGAATTAATCCCATTTCAAATATGTCCATAGCCATTATTTTGAAATCGCCAAATTTTGGCCGATCATGGTTCTAAACCCGTGCGGGCTTTGGGCCTCCAACCCAGGCAAAATTGCTCCCAATCCAATTGGGAAACCATGAATTCCAAAATTAGCCGTCCGGGTAATCGTGCCAAGAAAACCCGAACCAATTTCAATAAACCGTATTTATTTCCAAAATAAATATCGCATGAACGAAAAATAAATCCATTCATAAAACATGCGCATAAAATTTCCAAAATTAAACACGCACAATTTTAAAACAATTAAAATTTTAAAATCCCACGCGTATAAAAATTACCAAAATTTAAACACGCATATTTTTTTTAAAATTTTAAATCCGGCCCGGCCCAAAAATCCCGCCAAATCCGAAAATGGGCCCGGCCCGCCGCGCGGGGCAGCCGCGGCGCTGCTGCCCAGCAGCAGCCCCGCTGCCGCGCAGCGGCTGCTGCCCAGCAGCAGCCTGCTGCTGGCGTGCAGCAGCTGCTGCCCAGCAGCAGCTGCTTGCGCGCAGCAGCCCTGCTGCTGGCCAGCAGCAGCCCAGCTGCTGCCGAGGCAGCAGCCAGCAGCAGCTGCTGCCTGTGGCGCCTAGCGCCGCAGGCAGCGGCTGCTGCCCCCGTTTCGCCCCGAAACGGTCCGTGATTTTTTCCCGCAACAAAAAAAAACAACATGAAATTAAATCACCAAGAAATAAAATCATGCATAGGAAATTAAATCTAGCATAAAACCTATATGCAAAATAAAATTTCCATAAACAATTCACAAATAGAAAATTAAATAAAGCATAAACCATATGCAAATAATTTTCCATAAGTAAAATTCAAGGGGCAAAATCACCAAACCCCAAACCAAAAATAAATCCCGTCCACAAAATCGCCAATTTTAAAACACGGGATCCGCCAAGTTTAAAGATTTCCACGGATCAAAAGCCCGCTCTGATACCACTGTTGGGATTCGTCACGGGAAACCGACCGATAAAAGCGGAAATACGCGTCGATTTCCTCGAATCCGGCCCAGGAGCTTAAGATGTGGAAATCAAAAACTTAAAGCATAAAAGGAGGGTTTCAAAAACTCACCACAAAGTCTCTCTAAGAGACGGATGCAGACTGCAGAAATCAAGTGTAGATTTCCTCCACCGATGCGTACACGAACGGCTCTCGGACCGAAACCCGTGCTAGCGACTCGGATGACCAGAAGAGAGGGAGAAAGAGAGAAGAAAAAGGGCAGCCAAGCTTGGGTATTATGGCTGTCCAAGAATTTCTTTCCAAAAGAAATTAAATCCAATTTCTCTCTTTTCTCACAATTGCTTTTTCTACCAAAGAAAAAACCAAAGTCCAAAAGTGGGCATAAATTCTTTTAAAAGAAAGAATGTATACGGCCAAGCATGGAAGAAAATCATGGCTCATCATTTCAATCCATTGAAAATGAGATGGATGAGAATAAAGCAACAAATATCAATTTTGTCACTAAGCATGAGTCACCACTTTCCCATTGGTCAAAAGATGCAAAGTCTCACTTTGCTTCCTTTTCCCTTTAGTCCAAATGGTGACTCACCCCTCTCATCCCTCCATATTCGGCCAACTAGAAGATTGGTGATCCCACCTTCATCATTTCCTTACCATAAAGGAAAAGCAAGATGCAAGGTGGCAAAGTCCAACTTTGCCCCATCATATGTCATACCAATGACTCACCATTCTTTAATTGGTCCATAAGAATATGTCATCATCATTTTTGTCCATAAAATGACTCATAATTCTTACACTAATTCCATGCAAATTTCGGCCAACATATCCCATTCAATGTTGACTTTATTCCTTTAAAAGTCCAAGCCTAATTTTAATCCCATTGATTTAATTAATTTCAAATGCAACTTTAATTTAACATGTATGCATATATATATTATACCATATAATACATGACATACATTTAATTAAAATTCATTTGCCCTAGTAATTTAATCAATGGATTAAATTAGACATACATAAAATGAGATACATGTAAACCTATACATGTATAAGAATATTTCCACCTAGGAAATAATCACATAAATTAAATCATTGAATTAATTATGAGAAGGCCAAAATAAATATTAATTATATAACTTTGATCAATCCAATTGATGCATATAATATAATTAATATATCTCTCTCTCTTCAAATGTGTATACTCCAAGTACACACTTAATCCGACTAGTTAAAGTCCAGACGTTCAATGTGTACGATCCAATGGGCCCGTCTTTATGTTGGCAGTGGGCCAAGGCCCACAGATTACAGGCGGGCTCTAGCAAGCCACTGTAGCCCCCAATTAAGACGGAGTAAGCAGTCCAACTGAAAACGTAACCCAGTAGTTTGAACTTGTAAATCCCATGTCACTGATATCGGTGTCCAACACTGAGGCATGGAAGTATCACCCTCCTTGTGTCTGGACCTTGACTTGATACCGAATGAACTGATGCTCACAAACAAGATCCAATCTTGTTTGGGTGCGGCCGCACACTTATCAGTAACATTCTTCAAGAGGCCGATGATATCGTCTCAGTGAATCACTGAGTGACATTCCCTTCTGCATATCCATAGTGCTGCCATGCTCACTGACACACCCGAACGTACCCGTACTTGGCACCCTTTTACAGGCCCGTTGGGCGTACACCAAAGTGTGCCACCTCACATGCAGCACCATCATATGGTCCGGTCTAAGGACTTATACAAGCACTACACGAGAATCATTTGTGATACTATACCATGCAGATTCCCGTTAAGTGGATCAATCCAGTACCATGCCCATTTTGCATGTACCCATTAACCTAGTTGACATTCCATGTTCTATGACCGGTAAGACACCGCCATACAACCAGGCTAACGATAGTCTTTGGTTCCATTCATTCCCATGATTGGAACAGACTACGGATGACTTTATGGTCATATCATTTTCACTATCCACAGTCTTACTGCCAAGTGCCTCACACTTAACAACATGGATATGGATATGTCCATTGGATACTCTATTTAACATATAGCACAAGACATATAATAAATAGATTAATGCCTTTATTTCCTTGACACAAATTGTATAATACATAAAGTTTACATTAATGTACAAATGTATTATACAAACACAAGGACCAATGCCTCGGGACTAGGGCATTTCCAACAATCTCCCACTTGCACTAGTACCTACTAGGCATGGGTCTAATCCCTATAGATCTAGTACAACCTTCGTGCATAGGCATAGCCAAGCATGTTGGTCAAAAGATCTGCGACATTGTCTTTGGTGTCCACTCTTTGTAATGAGATGTCACCCCCTCAGCGATTTCTCGCAATAGGTGAACCTCCCTGAGTTCGTGCTTCGTGTATATGTGTGACCGAGGCACATAGCTTGTGCAACAGCCCCGTGTTGTCACAGAAGATATCAACTGGTTACTGGATAGTTGACACTACCCCTAGTTGAACTTCATTATCCACACAGCTTCCCTAGCTGCTTCACACGTTGCAATGTACTCAGTTCCTGTGATAGAAACCGCGAGGGTCTATTACTTGGAGCCTCTCTAACAATAGCACCACCATTTAGCATGAACACATACCTATACTGCGACTTATATTCATCCTGGTCGGTCTGGAAGCTTGCATCAGTGTACCTAGTAACTGACTGCTCTTCCTGACCCACATGGGCGACATTAGGTCTTGTACATAGCGTGGAGTACATGATTGATCCCATGGCTGAAGCGCATATAGGACCAATTCATGTTCTCCCTATCATGCCTTGTCTTAGGACAGTACTTCTTGCTAAGTTTCAGCTCATGACCCATTGGCAAGAAACCTTTCTTAGCCTGGTCCATGCTGAATCTTTTCAGAACTATGTCTATGTACTTGGCCTGACTTAGGTCTAGAAGCCGATTGGATCTAACCCTGTAGATACTGATCCCTAGGATCGTCTCAGCTTCGCCTAAGTCCTTCATTGTGAAGCACTTACACAACCATTACAATTCCCTTGTAGTGTTGGTATGTCGCTTCCAATCAGAAGGATGCCATCCATATTTCATACCATGAAAGTTACTATGCTCCCACTAAACCTCTTATACACACCCTTAAAGGTATTGTCGGCCTATAGCTTATAGCACCACTTGCCACCTATTACCTTAGCACCTAGAGGTGAATCAACCAGGTTCCAAACCTGATTATCGTACATAGATTGCAAATCCACCACCATGGCAGACAGTGGGCTAGCTATAGCCTACTAGTAGGTTTTGAGCTCCTTTTCGTCCAAGACAAAAAGAGCGTAATCATTAGAAACAAAATCAATGTTTTCCATGTTCCTGATGATCCCTACCAGACCTTTTAGGTCCTTGGGTGACCTGGGCTGGTGCTTCCCCTTTTGGAAACTTCACCCTGGTCTCCGAGTTATCCTTTTTAGGAGTTTCTGAGCTTTGAACTTCCCTGAGTTCAATATCGCTCCTACTGTCTTTCTTGGAAAGAAACCCCTTTTCAAGAAGGACCCCCTTTCGAGCCATGAACACCTTGTTCTCAGCGGGGTCGTAGAAGTAATACCCTTTGGTTTCCCTAGGGTAGCTCACAAACAGGCATTAGTCGGTTTTGGGTGCTAGTTTTGCTCACAGTCAATTTCTTGACTTGTGCATAACAACCCCAAATCCGTAAGAAAGACACATTAGGCACCCTGCCCGTCCATATTCCAAATGGGGTCTTTTCCAAAGCCTTAGTCGGAGTATAATAGAAAATGAGAGCCATTGTCTCAAGAGCGTATCCATTAAAAAACTTATTGGGAGAGATGCATGACTCATCTTTTGAGCGGACCATGTCCAACAGGGTCCTATTCCTCCGTTCGGACACCTCATTCCATTGTGGTGTTCCTGGAGGAGTGAGCTGTGGAACTATTCCATGCTCTCTCAAAATGTGTCAAACTATAGGCTTATATGCTCACCACCTCGGTCCAACCGAAAGGCTTTGATATTTCCACCTAGTTCTGTACTTCGTTCCTTACTCCCTTGAACCTATCAAGGGTCTCAGACTTATATTTCATTACATAGGCATAGCCATTTCTGATGAAATCGTCTGTGAAGGATATGAAGTATAGATGTTCACCCTTAGTTGCTATGCTTGTCGGTCCATATACATCTCAATGCATTAGGTTCAATAAGCTAGCAACCCTTTTAGCCTTTTAGTCATTTTACCTTATAAACCAGACTCGCATATATCAAGTGACTCCATGTCAAATGATCCTAGGATTCAAGCAATGTGAAGCCTAGCTATGCGCTTCTTGTTTATGTGGCCTAAATGACAATGCCAAAGGTAAACCCGATTAAGTTCGTTAGGCTTAACCCTTTAAGTGTGTATAGTATAGACATGATTAGTTTCATTTAGATCCAGGATATAAAAGACATTATTTAATAGAGCTACTCCATAAAATAATTCTTTTCTAGATAAACCCTTTTTACTATTATCAATAGTAAATGTACATCCAGAAATATCCAAAACCGAAACAGAAATAATATTCCTGTACATAACAGGTACAAAATAACATTGTTTCAGCAGTAACAAAACTAATCTACTAGGCATCATAAGCTGGTCCCGCTGATCTTTATGGCAGCAACCCTTGCTCCATTTCTGACCTGCAAGTCCACTTGTCCCGATCCCAGTGATCTCCTGTTCTTAAGTCCCTGCACATTCAACAAATGTGAGAACCACATCTAGTATCCAATACATAAGATGTTGAAACAGAGGTTAATGTCTATGACATTTATACCTGATGAAGACATGCCCTGCGTCTTCCTTTTCTCTCCCAAAAGCTTGGGACACGATCTTTTCCAATGTCCAGCCTGCTTGCAACCGAAGCAGACATCCTTGGAACGGGCCTTGGGCTGGGCTTTAGCCTTTTTAGCCTTGGCTTCCTTAGCCTTGGCCTTGGCCTTTGCCTTGCCCTTGCCTTTAGCAAAAGGAGGTTTCCCCTTGTTAACCTCAAGTACCGGCGGATTCTTCTTGATCGACAGTTCAGCGAGTTCAAGCATCCAATGCAGCTCACTAACAGTACGGTCCATCCCTTGCTTGTAAAAGTTTAGGACGAATTGATCATAAGAATCCGGTAAAGAATCCAGGATTGTACTAACCGCCAGCCCCCGTGAGATAGGGTTCCGAGACGGGCTAAATTATCCAGATAACCCTTCATCTTGAGCACGTGTGTACTCACAGATGTCCCGGCTCCCATCTTACAGCTGCGGAATGCCTTGTGTATCAGGTACCTTTCCTGATAAGCTTGCTCATAAAACATCTCGTTAAGAGTTGTCATTATAGCAAAGGCCTGATGATCCAAGAACTGTTTTTGCAATTCAGGAACCATACTAGCCAACATCAGGCATGTCACATCCCGGTTATCTTTTACATGTGCCAGGTATTCCTCCAGCTGGGCAGCCGGTGGATTACTTCCCGTTGGCACATCCGGTACAGGCTTTTTGAGCACATACTCTTTAGACTCTTGTCTTAGAACTTTCCTTAAGTTCATAGACCAGTCCCAAAAGTTAGGGCCAGAAAGCTTGTCCCATTCCAAGAAAGATCGCAGTGATAAAGTATCATTCGTAGCCATTGGTTTCTACACAGAAAAAATTTACAAGAGTTAATAAAGGACTTAACTTGTTCTTCCCATATTATAATTAATAATGAATCGTGTTATTAATTAACTCGAGTTGTTGGGCTCATGGGCCGAGATCCATATTATATCAAGATATAGCCAGACGAGGGCCTGGAACAACTATACCCCAATTTTTAGGTAGGAACGCCGTCCAATCCCAACCTAGGGACTCTCGGTTTGATGGGTCTGTTGGCACTTACCCATCTGTGCTTAGGGCCAGGAACATCCTACTACCCACGCTAAGTCAAAACCTCCATCCAAGTGTTAGAGTAACCAATACTCCAACCCAATACAAAATGACGATACTCCAGTGCATCCAACGAGGGTTGGTCTACAGCTGGCCTATCCCCACTTCGAGTAGGTTATGAATGAGGGAAGCACTTTTAAGAGACTTAGTAATTACCTTTTGGTTATTAGATTCAATTAATAACGGCTTAGATGCATAGGCGGGTGAAAAAGGGTTTGTACATACATTCTCACATGTAAATAAATAAAGCATAATTAAATAAAAATGAAATGCTATGGGCCAAAATTTACATCCTAATATAATTCTAGTAAACCTATACTAGAACGACATCAGGTGGGCTGCATCCTCATCCTTCTAGCACGCCAATCCAATCGGCTTCTTCTTCTTTACATAATTCCATAATAATCACATAAAATAAAATTACATAAAAAGAAAACGGCGCGTAGGCCGTATTTACCAAAAGAATATTACAACCCGAATAAATAAGGCCCAAAACATCCATTCATGCATTTAATCATACATACACGTATCCAATACATACAATTTATAAACATGTTAAATGCATGAATTAATCCCATTTCAAATATGTCCATAGCCATTATTTTGAAATCGCCAAATTTTGGCCGATCATGGTTCTAAACCCGTGCGGGCTTTGGGCCTCCAACCCAGGCAAAATTGCTCCCAATCCAATTGGGAAACCATGAATTCCAAAATTAGCCGTCCGGGTAATCGTGCCAAGAAAACCCGAACCAATTTCAATAAACCGTATTTATTTCCAAAATAAATATCGCATGAACGAAAAATAAATCCATTCATAAAACATGCGCATAAAATTTCCAAAATTAAACACGCACAATTTTAAAACAATTAAAATTTTAAAATCCCACGCGTATAAAAATTACCAAAATTTAAACACGCATATTTTTTTTAAAATTTTAAATCCGGCCCGGCCCAAAAATCCCGCCAAATCCGAAAATGGGCCCGGCCCGCCGCGCGGGGCAGCCGCGGCGCTGCTGCCCAGCAGCAGCCCCGCTGCCGCGCAGCGGCTGCTGCCCAGCAGCAGCCTGCTGCTGGCGTGCAGCAGCTGCTTGCGCGCAGCAGCCCTGCTGCTGGCCAGCAGCAGCCCAGCTGCTGCCGAGGCAGCAGCCAGCAGCAGCTGCTGCCTGTGGCGCCTAGCGCCGCAGGCAGCGGCTGCTGCCCCCGTTTCGCCCCGAAACGGTCCGTGATTTTTTCCCGCAACAAAAAAAAACAACATGAAATTAAATCACCAAGAAATAAAATCATGCATAGGAAATTAAATCTAGCATAAAACCTATATGCAAAATAAAATTTCCATAAACAATTCACAAATAGAAAATTAAATAAAGCATAAACCATATGCAAATAATTTTCCATAAGTAAAATTCAAGGGGCAAAATCACCAAACCCCAAACCAAAAATAAATCCCGTCCACAAAATCGCCAATTTTAAAACACGGGATCCGCCAAGTTTAAAGATTTCCACGGATCAAAAGCCCGCTCTGATACCACTGTTGGGATTCGTCACGGGAAACCGACCGATAAAAGCGGAAATACGCGTCGATTTCCTCGAATCCGGCCCAGGAGCTTAAGATGTGGAAATCAAAAACTTAAAGCATAAAAGGAGGGTTTCAAAAACTCACCACAAAGTCTCTCTAAGAGACGGATGCAGACTGCAGAAATCAAGTGTAGATTTCCTCCACCGATGCGTACACGAACGGCTCTCGGACCGAAACCCGTGCTAGCGACTCGGATGACCAGAAGAGAGGGAGAAAGAGAGAAGAAAAAGGGCAGCCAAGCTTGGGTATTATGGCTGTCCAAGAATTTCTTTCCAAAAGAAATTAAATCCAATTTCTCTCTTTTCTCACAATTGCTTTTTCTACCAAAGAAAAAACCAAAGTCCAAAAGTGGGCATAAATTCTTTTAAAAGAAAGAATGTATACGGCCAAGCATGGAAGAAAATCATGGCTCATCATTTCAATCCATTGAAAATGAGATGGATGAGAATAAAGCAACAAATATCAATTTTGTCACTAAGCATGAGTCACCACTTTCCCATTGGTCAAAAGATGCAAAGTCTCACTTTGCTTCCTTTTCCCTTTAGTCCAAATGGTGACTCACCCCTCTCATCCCTCCATATTCGGCCAACTAGAAGATTGGTGATCCCACCTTCATCATTTCCTTACCATAAAGGAAAAGCAAGATGCAAGGTGGCAAAGTCCAACTTTGCCCCATCATATGTCATACCAATGACTCACCATTCTTTAATTGGTCCATAAGAATATGTCATCATCATTTTTGTCCATAAAATGACTCATAATTCTTACACTAATTCCATGCAAATTTCGGCCAACATATCCCATTCAATGTTGACTTTATTCCTTTAAAAGTCCAAGCCTAATTTTAATCCCATTGATTTAATTAATTTCAAATGCAACTTTAATTTAACATGTATGCATATATATATTATACCATATAATACATGACATACATTTAATTAAAATTCATTTGCCCTAGTAATTTAATCAATGGATTAAATTAGACATACATAAAATGAGATACATGTAAACCTATACATGTATAAGAATATTTCCACCTAGGAAATAATCACATAAATTAATTCATTGAATTAATTATGAGAAGGCCAAAATAAATATTAATTATATAACTTTGATCAATCCAATTGATGCATATAATATAATTAATATATCTCTCTCTCTTCAAATGTGTATACTCCAAGTACACACTTAATCCGACTAGTTAAAGTCCAGACGTTCAATGTGTACGATCCAATGGGCCCGTCTTTATGTTGGCAGTGGGCCAAGGCCCACAGATTACAGGCGGGCTCTAGCAAGCCACTGTAGCCCCCAATTAAGACGGAGTAAGCAGTCCAACTGAAAACGTAACCCAGTAGTTTGAACTTGTAAATCCCATGTCACTGATATCGGTGTCCAACACTGAGGCATGGAAGTATCACCCTCCTTGTGTCTGGACCTTGACTTGATACCGAATGAACTGATGCTCACAAACAAGATCCAATCTTGTTTGGGTGCGGCCGCACACTTATCAGTAACATTCTTCAAGAGGCCGATGATATCGTCTCAGTGAATCACTGAGTGACATTCCCTTCTGCATATCCATAGTGCTGCCATGCTCACTGACACACCCGAACGTACCCGTACTTGGCACCCTTTTACAGGCCCGTTGGGCGTACACCAAAGTGTGCCACCTCACATGCAGCACCATCATATGGTCCGGTCTAAGGACTTATACAAGCACTACACGAGAATCATTTGTGATACTATACCATGCAGATTCCCGTTAAGTGGATCAATCCAGTACCATGCCCATTTTGCATGTACCCATTAACCTAGTTGACATTCCATGTTCTATGACCGGTAAGACACCGCCATACAACCAGGCTAACGATAGTCTTTGGTTCCATTCATTCCCATGATTGGAACAGACTACGGATGACTTTATGGTCATATCATTTTTCACTATCCACAGTCTTACTGCCAAGTGCCTCACACTTAACAACATGGATATGGATATGTCCATTGGATACTCTATTTAACATATAGCACAAGACATATAATAAATAGATTAATGCCTTTATTTCCTTGACACAAATTGTATAATACATAAAGTTTACATTAATGTACAAATGTATTATACAAACACAAGGACCAATGCCTCGGGACTAGGGCATTTCCAACAATTGAAACCATCAACTCTTTGAGTTTGGTTTTCACCAGACAAGGACGTAGCAGCAAAAATTTCAGGGTTTGAAAATAGAGTGGTGAGAGCAACATTATTTGTAGAAGAGAGCGCAAAAAAATCAATAGAATCTAGATCATAAGACACTTCACACTCTACTTTGAAAATATTTTTGTAGAAACCTTGAATGGCGTCTCTAATCTACATCGAATTAACTAGAGAACCCAAATTATCATTAACTCTAATTATTTTGTTATTCTTAAAATGGGAAGAAGCAACCCTGTGAAAAAAAGGTTGTGTTGTTGTGTCCAAGAAGAGTCTATTTTGTTGAAGTCACAAGTGTGATTTTTAGTTTTGAAGATGACAAAATAATTTTAAATGTAAAATTAACTATTAAAATCCAAGTCATTAATTTGTGCATTTATTTATGTTTAATAGTTCTTATGTTAGCAAAGATATGAACATTAGTATAAAAGAAACAGAAAGCATAATGCTATTAAGGGTAAGTTTCATACTTTCCCATAAATCTCATGTTGAGCATAGCAAGATGTAAAAAGTTGATGCACATGATCTCCAAGAAGATTTTCTCAGCTACCACTAATTAGGCAAGAAAGACATCTTTTCTTTAAGCATGATATTGATAGTTTTTTGTCCACAGTAGAAAATGAAGTAGTATCGAATTTAATAACTTGGTCAACAAAAAAGTTGCTATTAAAGCACTCATAGTATTGAAGAAATCATTTTATCTTTAGACTTACTAGATTTAGCCTAAAATGCCATTAGTAAAAAATGGTTCTTTAGTTCATCTCTGGAACAGCTAAATCTTTATGCCTAACGGTCAACAAATGACTAGCTTTGAAAAGAGCTTATAAATTAAAGCTCAAGATGCATTAAAGAATTGTTGAAGAATTGTTGAAGCTTTTATAAAAGAGAAAGAAAAGAAATAATTTGATTTTTCAAAATCTGTTCATACTCTTTCTTCATTGTAATACATCTTTTATTCAAAAATCTGTGGTGTTGTGCTACTTAAGAAGTAATGACTTTATATATCTGATCTTGAAAGGAAGGTACTTACTAGAGGGAGATATTATTAAGTTGTAAAGATGTTTAAATTCTACATTGAAAATATTTCAAAGTGAATTTGGAAACTCTCAAGGGAAGATACCTTGGGCAGGTGAGTAAGCAAGGAATATCGAACCACCATAAAATCTATTGTATTTGATTTTCTCATGTCTTGCTCTTCATAGTACTATTTATTTCATGTTAATACTTGTTACTGCAATTTATCAATTTTTCTTCTACGTTAAAATCTTTTCTAAAAAAGATATTGTTGTTGGTAATTTGACTAAGTATTGTTTCAATATTATTAGTCAGGTACACAATAATACGATCAATATTGGTTCTAACTATTGAGCATATCGCTGTTGAACTCAATATCACTATTGGTATTATTGACATATCAAATTTCTCAATAGTGAACAAATTAACTAGTCAATTACACAACAGTTAATATTGAGAGTCACAATGTTTGCTTATTATTGGCAATAGTATTTAGGTTTCATCAAGTCATTATTGAAAGGTTTCTAAATCCTACAAAAGTTTTTAAAACCCAATTACTCCCCCTCGGGTTATGACAACCTAATAGGACTAACACATGTCAATACGACAAATTGTTAGCACCACTAAGACTCCTTGTATTTCTTCTTCTGAGTTAGATAGATTCCCAAAGAGTGTAAAGAAGCTCGATGATGATCATTAAGAGGACGAACAATGTTAGCTAATGTGAAAGCAAAATATGTTGTTTCAAATCACTGATATCATTCCTAAATTCATCAAAGACCTCTTTATTCCAAGTCTTAATTTATCATAAAAACTTTCAATTTTGCAACCAAAAGAACATTTGCACTACAAACGCCAATATCCTTCCTATAACTTTTAAAATCGGAAAGGATCTATAATTATCCTACCAGCATTTAAAGATCTACATAGAACAGCACCCCAATCAACATCAACCGAAGACTTATAAGCAATCAAAAAATAATCTAACAAAGGTAGAGTCAACGGTGGAAATAGTCTAAAAAGGCCACTTATGCATAATACTACTAGAGACTAAGACTATCAATTATTGAAAAGGACAAAATGTTGTGACAAGTTTATGATCTTCCATGGAGTCGAATTCATACCATTCAGAACTATTGACAAAATTTTGAAAATCCAACAATGAATTATTAAAAAAGACATTAGAATGTTCTTCAGCACTAAGCACTTCATTAAAATCACCATAGATAATCAAATTTCCAAAATTCACAATAGTAGAACCAATTTTAGCCCACAAAATAGCATTGTCAGCCTAATTAGTAAGAACATACACAACTAAGATGTTTACAATAAGATCTTGGTCAGTAATATGCAGAAAAACCCATCTATTGGTAATTAAAAGCAGGCACAAAGCAATCAACCAAAGTTTTATTCCAAGAAATGATAATACCTCTAAACATTCGAACCAAAGGAAACAAATGAAAATTAAAATCTATATGACCCTAGTAATTAGGCATATCAAAGTAATTTACAAACTCTCTCTTAAACTTAGTAAGAGCATAAAAATGTAAACCATGTCTACTACCAAGCAATCAAATAAATTTCTATTTCAAATAATTCGACACACCCCCATGATAATTCAACACATTAAATCCAATAACATAATCAAGATATAAATAAACTTGGAAAGCAGAAACTTAATTTAAGCCATCGACAATAGCTCCTAAATCCGTCTAGTAACCTGCTTTTTTGAACTCCTGCTAAATAACCATGCTTTTGTTCTCAATGTCAGGACTAGAATCTTATTGAATTTTAAGACTAACTATTGTCCTTATAACACTTCTTCGTATAATTAATCTTTCCTTTCTCTTCCTACTAATCAATAACATGTTGTTTTGAATCCCTTTTAGTGCCTCCTTTTGACTCAATATCTGAAGACTACTCCTTCATAAAAAAAATGATTTAGTAATTTAAAAACCAAAATGGTGAACAAAATAGAGTTAATCTCAACCTTATAACATCCACCAATGTGGTTACTATTGGTGGAAACAAGCTATGAAATAACATCTAAGCAATTAGTTTTATTAAGATCATTATTAAGATAGATAATAAAACCAAAGTTAGCAGCCAATCAAGCAATAACTTCCTTCACCATAAATTGTGGTAGGATAACAGAGAATTGTAGCCAAGTCAATCATTCCAAGGAGGGAGGACAAATGGCAGGCTGAAACACCTCTTTAACATAGTCATTCAAAAATAATGCCATCTTTCATAAAACCAATTAAGTCATCATAAGAATGAAAGCAAATCAAAATCTTATATCCTCCCATTGGTGTAGAAAAAATTAAAACCAAAATAACACATTTGATTCAAAGCAAATAATAGATATCCCAGAACACCATAATACACAAGTAGTCAAACTAGTTAGGAGTTGAAATTCCACTTTCCAAATGAAATACTATAATAGCATTAAGAATCAAATTCACAAAATTCATTCATGAGTTTTGAAACCCTATCATCACTGTCTTCATTCGACTTACTTGTTTCAACATTAATACCCTTAAAATTCAAGCAATAATTCATGCCCTTTCCATTATTAGAAGTGATAAAAGCATACAATATGGAGTCTCTAATTACAGGTATTAAGTCATGATTGGGAGGAGCCGATTTCATAGTCTTTTGATTGCGATTCGCAGTAGAAGCAGCCTTACATGGGTGACAAACAATAAAAACCTTCAAACAAAAAGAACCAAAATAGATTTTGTTCAATTAAGAAATTGAAAAATGAAGACTCAAGTCTTAAATGCACTTGTAGGAATCCAAATAAACAATTACAAATATTCTTCTTCCTAGCAAAAGTGATGATTTCAAATTTGGCGTATTCCATCCATTAGGTTATCCCTTTAAGTATACAACCTTCTTTAATGATTTAGGGTTAGGGTTAGGGCTTAGGGCAGCTGGAAGTTTTGTTAAACGTGTTGAGTGGTGCTAATCTTAAGCGAGGAAGCGATTGCTAGAGCTAGGGTTCGGGTGGGAATTTTGCCTAGGGTGGGGGGTATTGGAGAGGGCGATCGAGTGTTTTCACATAATAAATTTATCTGATTTATTAACTTATTATTTATTATTAGTCAATTGTCTACTAATATTTAGAGTTTTTGCTTTCTTTACCCTTTTATTCTCTTTCTTGTCTTTTTCATTTCATCAATTTATCTTTTCTTCAAATTCCTGCTAAAAAATTTTTCTGTAATCATTTAAGTTAAGCTTTGTTCAAGTATAAGACTATAAACAAACTACAAATATATAGCATTTGTAGATCAAGTCAAACACACTTTTTAAGCCAAGTTCATTAAATCAGTCATGCATTATAACGAAAGCTTTCATTCACAACTTTAAAAAAAATACAAGGCGTTTTTCAAGCTTATAGTAAAGACATGTTTATTATTTGATTTTTACTGCTTTAAAAGGAAGATTGAGATAAATTTGTTAGATATTAATGCTAAAATTTTTATCAGTTCATGCTTTTAGTTTCATGTGGGTCTTATTTTGTGATCCGTTAAAATTAAAGTTATATTTAACCTATATTAAAGTTATATTGAAGCAATAGTGAAACTATATTAGATAAACAATTTAACAAATGGGTTCAACACACCAAAAAAAGTATATTGAAGCTATATATATTCAAGTTATGTTTAACATATATTCAAGTTATATTCAATCTATATTCAAGTTATATGAAATCTAAATTCAAGTTATATTCTATTCATTAGAAGCGGAGTATAAGTAAAAATAATATAAGAGCAAAACAGAATTGAAATAACAATTTTATTGAAATGTAAAGGAAATCACAAAATACAATCAAATGAAATTAAACCTTAACTGGAAACAGAGAAGAAAAGCTGAGGCATGTATAAACAGTTTCCTTAAGATAGGATTTGTCCGCTATAGACAACCGTCTCCTAGGATACAAAAACAACGTCGGCAAACTCAACCGTGTGTAGATTAGAATCACCAGAACCTAGAGTAAGCAGCCTATTTGGAAAACAGAGAGAAAATATTTCTGGAAATATTTTTCAAGTGTCTGTATCTGACAAAACTCAGTTTCATATATATAGGCTGCAGTAAGGAGTTAGAAAATTGGCACATAAATGACTCATTAATTTGTCATTAAACAACTTGTAGCTAACAAATTAATGTAATTAAGATTGCTCACTAATGATAAATATTACAGGTTATTAAACATGTCATTTAAACCTATCATTAGTATTATTAATGCTAAAACTGTTTTCAGAATTAAAGCTATTAATTCTTACTCTGAGCATCAATCTTTCATTCATTATTTATCTGTTTTGAACGTATTATACATCATGGAAAGATCTCATTGAGTAGAACACAATGATAATTCATCTTATTCAGACCCAATATATCTATAAATTAACTAAGCTTAAAGTTGACAAATTATCATAGTCAATTATACCAAATTTCCAACAATCCCCCACATGAATGAAAATTGAAAAAACCAAATGGACTTTTTCAAAACCTCGACATGGTGATAGAACTCTACAGTTGATATTTGTATAGGATAGGTAGGCTACAACCTTTGAACCTTCCCCGGTGAAATTATATTTACTTTACTAGCTGACTTGTAGATGCGATGTCCTTGAACTATTCTTCTGTTTGTGTAAAAGATAATATACCTCACATAAATACCAACATAACATGGTTTTTGGTTCTTATGGTTATGTTCATTATGGTCGCATACATCTTCTGATTTTGCAAGAGCTTAAAAGAACTAAGCACCATTGGTCTCCGTTGAAGAGACCCCACTTCACTCTCACACTGGTGATTTCTTTTGGTCAGACTTCTGATGCACAAAAAATGATTAAAAGCATAGATTAACCTTTTCACATTTTTATCACTGTTACATCACAAGAATGGACAAAGTCTTGAACAACTACAGTGACCTCATAAGGTTTATGCAATTAAGTTGTCCAATTGAAACTAGATCTTAGGATCTTCGGTCAATAAGGTTGGGTTTTCCTACATATAATGCCTTAAATATTTATGGGCTTAAAACCCTATTCCTCTTGATGCCTTATCAACTTGATCTCGATTTAAACCTTTGGTTAGTGGCTCCGTAGTGTTATCTTTTGAACCTACAGAGTCAATAGAGATAACTCTCATTGAGATCAGTTGTCTAACAATATTATGTCAATGACGCATGTGCCTCAACTTATCATTATATATCACATTCTGTTTCTCTTAATTGCTGCTTGATTATCACAATGTACACAAATTGTGGGCACAAGTTTTAGCCATTTAGGAATATCCTCTAAGAAGTTTCGTTGCCACTTGGCTTCTTCTCTAGTTTTATCCAGGGCTACAAACTCAGCTTCTATAATGGATCTGGTTATGATCTTTTGCCTAGACAATTTCCAAGACACTGCTTCTCCTCTTAGTGTGAACACATATCCACTAGTACCTTTGGAATTTTTAATGTCAGCTATCCAACTGGTGTTAGAATGTCCTTCTAATATAGTTGGTTCTCTTGTATAATGCAGTCCATAATCACGATTATATTGCAAATACCTCACGATAGCCTTCCAATGGCTCTTCCTAGGATTGGGATATTAACTAAATTATGGCACTATTCCATAGTATTTACGTTTTTGTGGTGAAAGGGGGGTAACTTACAAGTTTGTGGTGTTTTGATGGAAATCCGCTTGTCAAAACAGCGGATGGAATGATTTTTTTTCTCCGGTATCACTCCACCGGTCAAGGAAGCGGACGTCTCGTCTCTGCTATTATGAATAGCGGAAGAATTTGATGCTCCTGCACCACCCTGCCATCTCTGCACCTGCTGGACAAGACTTGACGAGGAAAAAATTTCAACGCTATTATAAAAAGCAGATGGAATATGACCGTTGATCTAAGATGATCAACGGTCTATTCTGTCCGCTTTTTAGAAAAGTGGATAAATCGTCCGCTTTTCATAAAAGCGGATAAAGCCGAGCAGCCAATCAACGGTTGTCCCTTTTTATGAAAAGCGGACGATTTGTCCGCTTTTCTAAAATGCGAACAGTTTTTGACTCCTCCCTAGCAATTGATCGTTTGATCAACGCCTGATTTTAAAATTGCTTCCAATAATTCACTCACTCACAAACTTTTGTTGCAGAAACGAAATTACTACCACACACTCAATAATTCACTCACCTAACCGCTCAATTAAATTTTATCCTCTTTCACCCAATTTTTTTTCTCCGTTTCCTTTCCTTTCCTTCCCTATTCATCATCTTCTTCATCTATTTTATTTCTGTTTCTCGGCTAAACCTCTCCTTTTTTTTTAATAATTCCCTTAATCACATTGTTGAAGTAATTAAGAGCACCAAAGGATATATTTACTCAATCACTTTGTTAAAGGTTAGTATTTTAAATATAGTAAATTTTTTTAGAATTATTAATATTTTTAAATCTTTTAAATTAATAGTTGTTAGATTATGTTGATATTAGTAATTAATTTATTTATTGCATTTTTTAAGTAAATGTGTTGTTTATTTTTTGTTATAGTAGTTACTAATTTAGATTTTTTTACCTAAGTTGGTTTTTGTTGCATTTTGTTATGGTAGTTACAAATTTAATTTTTTTTTTTTAAGTTAGGGATTTGTATTTTTACTACATATTAAGTAAATATATTTATTATAAATTTGTAATATATGATGAATGTACTATGTTTGTTGAAATGTGGTTGTAATTAGTAATTTGGATACTTAAATTTGTATTATATAGTGAGGGAAAAATATTGATTAGGGGTTATGATTGTATGAAAAAAATGAAATAATGTTATGGTAGTGACTAATTTATTTGTTGCTTTATTTTTTAATTTAAATGATTTGTATTTTTATCACATTTTAATATAAATCTGTAATACATGATGAATATATTATGTTTGTTGAGAGGTGGTTGTAATTAGTAATTTGGACACTTTAATTTGGAATATATAGTTAGGGATATATTTTTTACGACTTATGATTATATGAAAAAATTAAATAATATTATGGTAGTTAGTAATTTATTTGTTAGTTTTTTTTTCTACAAATTTAGGATTTACATTTTTATCACATGTTAAGTAAATATCATTATTATAAATTTGTAATATATGATTAATTAGGGTGAGCAAAATACGGTTCGATTAAAAAATCAAACCTAACCAAAT
Source organism: Euphorbia tirucalli (assembly GCA_039660915.1). Taxonomy (NCBI): domain Eukaryota; kingdom Viridiplantae; phylum Streptophyta; class Magnoliopsida; order Malpighiales; family Euphorbiaceae; genus Euphorbia; species Euphorbia tirucalli. The sequence goes on along the minus strand of CM077637.1, from coordinate 48,204,851 downwards.
TGAAATGAAAACTAAACAATTAAAAATATCTAAACAAAACTAAAACGAATATACATTCGGTTTGGATTGAACTGAACCGAATCGGTTCCAAACAAAATTTTCGAAATTTTAAATTTAAAGAATATATTTTGATTATGATTATTATCAATAAATTATTATTAATTATATATAAATTATTATAAAAAATAGTCTATATCACATATATTATTAAAATCTTATAAATATAAATATAAATTATATAATAATATAAATATATATTAATTGTTATATCTCAACTTAATGATAATGATTAAATGGTAATTTAATCATAGAATTAATGTTTCTTTTATTTGTTTACAATTATTGACAGAATAATGTCGACTTCATTGACTATATTGATTTGTTGGGGTGGAAAAGTCATTAAGAATCAATTCGGTGTGGATTATGAAAATGGATATTCGAAAGCAATACTGTTTCCTTAACAATTTGATTTTGCATTTTTGATTGATAAACTTAGGACTACTATGAGATTAGGGAGAAATGAAAAAATCACGCAAGTAGAATTCCGAAACCCTGTGGCAACTTACGGTGCAACCTTAGTGTTTAGCAGTCAACAAATATGGGATGATGATGATTTAAATATAATGTTGGGCATTATCATGAGTATTACTATAGTGTTTCGCTATGAATTATATGTAGAATATATTCATGATCAATCTAGTATAGCACTTGATAGTGGGGCAGGACCATCTAATTCTAAATGTCCTTAATTTAGTGTCACTAATTCTGCAAACACTGAGGATGAGGAGGTGGAGGATGAGGAGGAGGAGGAGGAGGAGGAGGAGGTGGAGGAGGAAGAGGAGGAGGAGGAGGAGGAGGAGGAGGAGGAGGATTCCGAGGATGAGGATGAGGATTCCGAGGAGGGGGTCAGGAGGATGATGACGGGGGTGTAAGCATTAATATACCCACTAATCATATTATACCTCCATCAAATATAGATGGTATTGTGGGATGCAATAATTTTGTCCCTATGTTTTTTCCAAATCTGCCTCAGTATTCAGAAGTTGATATTTCAAGGATGACAGTTGTCCCATATGATCAAAATGCAAATGCTGTAGTATAGAATTCCTCATTGGATCTTGCAGAAGGAATGCTTTTTAAATCAAGGGAAGAAGTTAAAATGGCAGCTAAGGAGTACTCAATGAGAAAGAATAGAGAGTTCAGAAGTAGAGAGACTCGGCCAAACACTATTACATTAGTTTGTCATCAATTCGATGAAGGTTGTCCATGGAGGTTGCGCTCTACTCTTAAAAAAAAGCCTCATTTTGGGAGATCACAAAATACATTGGTGAACATACTTGTCCACCTTTGACATCCCAAGATCACAGGAATCTTAACTCGGACTATATGTTGGGTATAGTTGAGGCTATGGTGCGTGAGGATCATAAATTGAAGGTGAAGGCCATTGTTGCAATCATGTCTCATAGATTCAAAATCAGAATCTCTTACAAAAAGGCATGGTATGCAAAAATGAAGGCAATTGCAAAGATATTTAGAGACTAGGAGGAGTCATGTGAATATCTACGTCCGTGGATGCATGCAGCAATATATATGAACCCTGGATCAGGCTACCTGATTGAAGATTGTCCATATTATGTTAATGGACAACTGATACAAGGAGTAAGAGTGTTTGACCATATGTTTTGGTTTTTCAAACCATGTGTTAAAGGTTTTAAACATTGTCCTCCTGTTTTGTACATTGATGGAACTTTTCTGACTGGAAAGTATAAGGAGGTATTACTCACAGCTTCAGCACTGGATGGTAACAACAATGTACTTCCTTTAGTATTTGCTATTGTTAATGTGGAAAATAACAAAAATTGGGACTACTTCATGCGCTGTATACGAGGCATTGTTTGTCCAGACAAGCCTGATGTATGTGTAGTCACTGATAGGCATGCTGGAATCTTGTATGCAATGAGAAGTAAGTGTTGGGATGAAGCAGCTCATCGATTCTTCATACGCCATATTGCAAGCAATTATAATAAGAAGTTCAAAAATACAGCGATAAAGAATTTTATCATCAATGCAGGTAACCATTACTTGCTATTCTTAGTTGAGTTTTAATAAAATTTCACGTTGTAATAAAATCCATTATACTATTCTTTTGTAGCATATCAAAGTCAAAAAACAAAATTCGATAAGATGATGAAGACACTTGAGGAGAAAGATCCTGAAAGTTATAAGTGGTTGGAGAAGATCCCAAAGGAGAAATGGGCTCTTTCATATGACGATGGATAACATTGGGGCAGTATGACAACAAATATTGCTGAATCTGTTAATGCATTATTAAAAAACGCTCGAGGCATGCCTATCATAATAATGATGGAAATGATATATGTTAATATTGTTGATCTTTTTGACAAGCAAAGAAGTGCTTATCAGAGTCAAATGGATGAAGGCTTCAAATTTACTGCAAATGCAATTAAGACATTGAAGAAGAGGTATGAAAATGCAAATGGTCATCATGTACGAAGGTATGATAGAAGAAGGGGTATATTTGAAATAACTACAACAAGGAGAAATTCATCCGGGAAAGGGGGCAAGAAGCAGGTGGTTAACTTAAGTGAGAAGAGTTGCAGCTGTGGGAAGTTCCAACAATTTAAAATTCCTTATTCTTATGCAGTTGCAAGATGTTTAAAACACAACATTGATGCAACTCTCTTTATTAATCCTATTTATAGAGTAGAAAATGCCATAAAATGTTGGTCCAAGTGTTTTGTCCCTTTAGGCAACCGTGACTACTGGCCAATTGTAGATGGATTACCACTTGTACCGAATCCAGAGTGGATGAGGAAAAGAGGTAGACCAAAGACATCCCAGATTTGAAATGAGATGGACTGGAAAGTTACCGAAGCTAATACTTTGACTTTTTGTAGTAAATGTGGAAAATCCGGTCATAACACTAGGACATGCAAGCATGGTTGATTATTATGTATTATGTATTGTTTAGTAATTTATGTTATGAATTTTGTATACTTTGAACATTGATATGTTTGGTATGATTTTTGTAATATTTTATGTATCAGCATATTTTTCATACTAGTTGTGTGACATATGAAAACTAATTTGAATGCATTGAAATTTGATACTGTAATAAGTTTATCCATGTGAAATACTGATATAATTTTATTAATGTAGCTATGTCAGATCATATACCTCAGCGTGCTTACATAGATCCCGGGCCGATTGATCCGACTGTATTACGTCGACAGTGATCACATAGGTCGGAAGCCGTTTGGTATAACCAGGTACTTCATGAATTTGTCATACAGTAGTGTAATCAATAAAGTAGATGAGTACTCTATTTGTATTTTATTCTTTTGATCCAAGTTAGTATTCTTATTTAAAATCTTGATTGCATAGCACTGAAATACTCAAAAGTAATAGCTTTTTATAATTATAATTATTATTTGATACTGAGGGATTGCAAAGGCTTTATGTCAGCATACCCCTATTGATCCAATAGAAATAGTTTAGCTTAAATAGGTAGTTAAAAACCACAATGTATCGTAATTGTTCTTTTTGACATTACATTGGTTTGAGGTAAAAATATGTCTATATGTGTGTATGTATATAGTATGCTTTATGAATCCTTGTTACTGTAAAATATAATTGCATCAATTTAGAGATGTGTTGAAAATGGATGAAGTTACAAATTATATTAGTAAATTGGTACATATTGTTTTATTACATTGACATTTTTTTAAAGAAAAGGGAAACGACTTTTTAAAGCTCTACATACAATCATTTGAAACCAAACCCTTTATTATTGAATAATAGATTGAGAGCAAATGCATTTATTATACTAGTAAATTGGTACATATTGTTTTATTACATTCATTTTTTTTCGTATCTTAATTTGTTACATATTGATTTATTATATTGATATTTTTTTTAAACTTTGTATATTAGGATGACAATAATGTGTTCAATTGTAGAAGAGAAGCAGGCATCATTCGTCTTGATGTTAACGATGAGAGGCTTATTCACATATTAAGACAAACAGGATTTTATTGTTTGTCTCAATTAGGTTTTTTCCAGCTTGATCATCATCTCATCACAGCATTAGTGGAGAGATGGAGACTAGAGACACATACATTCCATCTTCCTGAGGGTGAGGCCACAATTACATTACAGGATGTGGCTATATAAACAGGATTACCAATTGATGGTAATGCATTGATTTGCCCTCTTCCCAGAAATTGGGAGGTTGAGTGTGAAAGGTTGTTAGGTATTCTTCCTCCCTGATCTTCGATTAAAAATATGTACTTGAAGCATTCTTGGCTGGTAGAGAATTTTGATTTCACCCAGATACCTGCTAATGGCACGTTATACACGTGCATATTTATTGCAATTAATTAATATGTTGTTTTGCACAAAAAGCACAGGTAGTGTGAATCTGGCGTATCTACCACTTTTAGAAAACATTAATGCAATTAGGACATATAGTTGGGGAGCAGGTTGTCTAGCATTTTTGTATAGGGAGTTATGCAATGCCACAAACCCAGGCACGGCACAAATTGGTGGTGCATTATTTTTATTGCAGATTTGGGCATGGGATCGATTAAAATTTTTGTCACCTGGGTTAATGCATGGAGACATTGTGCCTGGCGTACCACTTGGTTGTCGGTATATTCCAAAAACTATAATTTTATTGTATATTACAGTTATATCATTTATGATAGTATCTAATTAACTAAAATGTGACAGGTGGAGTACCCCTAGGACAACCACTGAAATAGTAACACATAGTATCTCGCATATACGTTATGCGTTTGATCTTGCCGATAAGGATGCTGTAAGTCACATGGAATATTATTTTGACACATATTTATAATTAACATTCTGATGTTAATAGCACTTTGCTTGATTTTCAATATAAAGTAGTTGCAATTTTATTTCAATTTTAATATAACAAGTACCAAAATTTTTTTATTATTAGTATTATGGTATTTGAAATATTTGCCTCATTTCAGTTTGGATCCATATACTCCTAGAATTCATATGGCATATTATTTTGACACATATTTATAATTGATATTCTGCTCTTAATTGCATTTTATTTGATTTTCAATATAAACTACTAGCAGTTTTATTTGAATTTTATTATAAACAAGTATCGAATATATTTAATTATTAGTACTAACGGTGTATGAAATATTTGTCTTATTTCATTTGGGATCCATACACTCCTCAGATCCGAGCAGCATTGCCAGCATATTGCTTTCAAGGTCAATAAATATGGAGAGCTGTTGTGCCACTGATATGCAGGCATATTGTAGAATGGCACCAGCCTGACAGGGTTCTTTGCCAGTTTGGATTGAAGCAACATATTCCACGTGAACCTCGTCAGACGGATGCATTACATTCCATTGACTTGAAAAAAGCGAAGAATGAAATTATGACAAAACAAGCTCACTGGATTGCAATTTGGAATGATAGGGTACGCTATGTTTTCATGGCTGAACCTTCTAATGCCCCGCTCCATTATCATTCCCAATACATGGAGTGGTATAGGAACATAACAAAGAGATGGATTTCCATTCAAGGCGGTTCTCATGATGCTTGTGTAAGAAACTGATATCTTTTGTATAATTCATTAACTTCACAATTTTTTTTAATTGTATGCTAAGAATATATGATGTGTGCAGGTAGATGGACTCGAGAGAATGGCATTAGAGTCTGATGTGGATAACCTCCAAAATATCAGGAGGAGTATATATGGTGTACTTGGCGAAGAAAGACGTTATGTTGTTAGTGCACCACCTCAGCCAGCTACAACAGCCACATTTCCTGATGTAGAAGTGGATGAAGCTGAACCTACTAATACCACTCGTAGACGACGTCCACGGGACGCACCACGTAGGCGTGAGGTCCCACGACCACAAACCCCTTCGTGTGACATTGTTCCGCATCCGGTGACCTATCATTTACCGGGTTCATTTGAAGCAGGTACATCGCAGCCAACTGAGCCTCAAGCTTCATTCTTTGCTGGCCCATCTGTACCAAATACTTATGAATGTGGAGCATCTTCATCGGCAAACCATCCGTCGGGATCATCTCAGTATGGATTGGGTGTTTCACAAAATCCTTTTTCACCTTGGACTACTCAATCACCTTGGGGTGCACATAGTATGGGTCTTCAACCACAACATTCAGTTCAATTCGGTACACCCCAAACACCTGCTAATATGATTTGTTCTACATTCACTCGGCCATCGTCGGTAGACCATTGTCCAGGCTTGTCTAGTTTTCCATCTTACCAATATCAAGGTATGACACACCCTCAATTTGGAACAACATCCACAGATCAAAACGATCCATCACATACAATTGCACCACAACCAGGAAGACGACAGCCTCCACGGAAAGGAAGACGTCAAAATTGATTTGTCTTCAAATCAATTTTTTATGTTTTCTTTATTTTTGTCATTACAAAACTCCAAAACTTATGGATTAAGACTTTTCACTGGTTACTCGTATTTTTTTTAATTTATGAATCAATGCTCTAATTCATATTATTACTACATAATTTTAGGTTAGACATTATTACAATTAACTTTATATATACCTTCAGGTATTAAGAAAATAAAAATATTGCATAACATGATAAACAAAATTATTAAGTTTAATTAGTTTTTTTTATTTATTGTTCTAAAATTTTACGGTTTCATATTATTGAAAATCTGGTATTTGTAAAATTTTCAATTTAATTAGTTTAGGGTTTTTACAAATTTAATAGAATGGATGAATAATAGTTATGAGTAACTATTAACTATTACTCTAATTATATGGAATTATATAATTCTGTATATATTCCTATTAAAAATAATTATATACATAATTCTATACAAAATTACATAATTCTATATATATATCCCTACATAAAATAATTCTATCTATACAATGAATAATATAAAAAATTTAAACAGCGGACAAAGTATGGGGCTCAAAAAAGTAAAAAGGAGGTCAGTATGTAAAAGTAACAGATTTGATGAACCCCACTTCCCCACAGGATGATGTATTCCTATATTTTAATGCAATAAAAAGCAAATCTTGGATCATACGTATAGACATTGAATATAAAATTGGAATTCAATCCACATCTTGTCCGCTGTTATAAACAGCGGACAAGATGCCCGCTATTATAAGTAGTGGATAGTTGGGCCGCTGGTCTAAACACCGGAAATGTTGGGCCGCTGGTCTAACAGGTGGAAACATGGCTTATACGCTTTTATAAGCAGCGGACGACACTAATCCAATTCCATCCACTGGCACCCTGACAATTCTCACTTCATCTGCTATTCATATTAGCAGATGAAGCGTATCCGCTATTTACAAGTGCGAATGTATATGTCCACTGGTCTAACTAGCGGATCTGACCAAAAATACCATAAATTTGTAAATTAGCCACTTTTCACCACAAGTCTGTAATTAGTTTCAAATAGTGCCATAATTTAGTCAATATCCCCCTAGGATTACTCGTGAATCTGCTTAAATTGCTTATTGTGAAAGCAATATCAGATCTTGTACAACTTGAGAGGTACATCAGACTGCCTATAACCCTTGTATATTCCACTTGGTCTATGCTATCACCTTTGTTCTTGGATAGATGCTGGCTAATGTCTATAAGAGTTCTTGTTATACTAGTATCATCCTTACTAAACTTCCCAAGTATCTTGTCCATATAGTGTGACTGAGTTAGAATGACACTCCTAGGTAAACATTTAACTTGGATACCTAGTATCACATCTGCTGGTCCCATATGTTTCATGTCAAATCTAAAATTTAACATATTCTTGGTACTCTTTACCATTTTGTCATTGCTTCACACAATGAGTATGTCATTAACATACAAACATAGGATGACATATCCTTCATTAGTAGTTTTGACATAAATAAATTTGTCACACTCATTAATTTGATAACTGTTTGCCATCATGGCATCATCAAACTTTTTATGCCATTGTTTTGGTGCTTGATTTAAACCATATAAAGATTTCACTAATTTACAGACTTTCCTTTCCTGACCTAGTACTACACAACACTTAGCTTATTCCATGTAGATTTCTTCTTCAAGATCTCCATTCAGAAAAGGCTATTTTTACATCCATTTTATGTATTTCAAGAATGTGCAAAGCGTCAATTGCAAGTATCATCCTAATAGATGTTATTCTCGACATAAAGGAATATGTATCAAAGTAATCAAGGCCTTCCTTTTGTTTGTAACCTTTAATAACCAAACGAGCCTTATACTTGTCAATTTTTCCATCTGCTATCATTTTCCATTTGAAAATCCATTTAAAAGTTAGTGCTTTTGTTCTCGAAGGAAGATCCACTAATTCCCAAGTATGGTTATGTAATATGGAATCAATTTTACTCTTTTTGGCTTCCTTCCATAAAGGACTTTTTGTAGAACTTACAGCTTCTTTGCAAGTTTGAGGTTCAATCTCAACCATATAGGTTAAGAAACTGGACCAAAAGATTTTTAAGTTCTACCTCTTCTTTTGATTCATCCTCTTGTTGAGGATCTTGACTATTTTTTCAACCACTAGTTGAAGATCATCATCGTTAACAACAAACTTCTTGTTGATCAAGTTGACTGTCATTCTCAACAGTTTTATGAGACCATTTAGATCTCAACCCATCGTCTCTTTTCTTGTATGGAAAAATGTTTTCAAAGAACAAAGCATCCTTTGATTCCATTAAAGTGTTCTTGTGTATTTATGGGTTTTTAGATTCATGTACAGAAATTGATATGTGTTACTGTTTTTTATTTTTGGACTTATTTTCATTCTCTTAGGTAATGGAGCCATTACCTTTGCAAGCCACCCCCATACTTTCAAGTAATTATAAGAAGGTTTTCAACTTTTCCATAATTCAGAAGGAGTTTTATCTTGTTTCTTACATGGTATCTTATTCAAAAGATAATTTTTTGACAAAACAGCACCCCCCATAAGTTTTTTGGTAAACCTGAGTTGGTTAACATTGCATTCATCATCCCTTTCAGACTATGATTCTTGTGTTCTACTACTCCATTAAATTGAGGAGAATACGATGGTGTTACCTCATGAATAATACCATGTTAGGAGTAAAACTCACCAAATGGTGCAACATATTCACCACCATGATCACTTCTTATCACCTTAATTTTCTTATTAAGTTGGTTCTTTACTTCTTGCTTATAAAGAACAAATTTCTTTAAAGCCCCATCTTTGCTTTTGAGCAAATATACATAACAGTATTTTGTGCTATCATCTATGAAGGTATTAAAGTATTTATTTCCTCCTCTTGATTGAACAAACTTTAAGTCACAAATATCTGTATGTATAAGATCAAGTGGTTCTAAATTTCTTTCAACAGAATGAAATAAAGATCTTGTCAATTTTGTCTCAACACAAATTTTACATTTATGTTTTTTTATCAATATCAAATGAGGGTATATGATTTAAGTTAATTAAACTTTGGAATGTGTCGTAATTAACATGTCCAAGTTTACCATGCCATAAATCATGTGACACAACCATATAAAAAGAAGAAGTAACATTCTTATTTATTTCAATAGAGTTGGACTTACAAGAGATACAATTAATTTTAAACATTTCATTACATTCATATCCCTTGCCACATACATACCTCCCTTAGACAAAACAAACTTTTGGGACTCAAAAACCACCTTAAAGCTATGTGCACTCAAAAGGCTCCCAAATACAAGATTCTTCTGCACATCAGACATATATAAAACATTCTGCAGCTTCACTTCTTTTCTAGAAATCATCTTCAAGATCATAGTTCCCTTCCCTTTAACCTATGAAACAATAGCATTTTCCATGTAGGGTTTCTCCCCTTTTGTAATTAGAGTCAATCCAGCAAAAGACTCTTTGTCACAACATATGTGACGGGTAGCACCAGTGTCAAGCCACCACTCTCTTGGATTAGAATTAGCCATGTTCAATTCAAAGATCACAACATATAGGCCAATGTCAGACACATCTTGTCTAATTACTTCCATAGCATTGGGCTCAGCTGTCTTGACCTTCTTGGGTAGTCTACAATTAGATGACCTGTGGCCCATCTTGTTGCAATTGTAGCATTTTCCATTAAAGTTGGGCTTTTTAGAAACACCCCCTTTCGGACCCAACTTTGCCTTTCTTGGGGTCTTTCTTGACCTTCACCACATTGGCCCGTGGCACAAATTGGCTAGCAGCATTGGAATGTGTTTTCTCCGAACCTCTATTGCCTTCCTCTATGCGGAGTTGGACAATAAGATCCTCAATAGTCATCTCCTTCCGTTTATGCTTAAAGTAATTTTTAAAGTCACTCCATCTAGGTGGCAATTTCTCAATCATTACAGCCACTTGGAATGGCATTAATCACCATACGTTCAGCATGCATTCCATGGATCAGAAGCTGAAGTTCCTAAACTTGACTAACAACAGATTTAGAATCATTCATCTCAAAATCAAGGAATTGGCCAATTAAGAATTTCTTAGCACCCGCATCCTCAATTTTATATTCCTAATCCAAGGAATCCCAAACTTCCTTTGCAGTTTTCAAAAGTTCATAAATACTATAAAAGGAATCCACTAAACTGTAGGGAATTTTCACCGGGAAAAACATTGCACAGTGGAAAATAGCGATTAAAATTTATCCCTCATGATTCCAAGGACCCATAATTTTGATAGAATCCAAGAACAGAAAGAAATTAAATTTGTCACCTTATATGTCTCTTTTAGAGACTGTTGAAGATTATAGATATGAAGATCGGTAACTCTACATAGTCAGGTACACGAACAGCTCTCGAATCGGACTCGTGCTAGCGAACGGAGATGAACAGAACTCAAGATTGCACCGAGGAGAATTCTATGATGGCCAAATTCAACTATGGAGGCTAGGGTTAGAGAAGTTGATTTTAAGGCCCCCTTTTTATACTCCTTGTATAATTAAGTTTTAAATTAAATTTAGGTTAAATTTTAATTCAATCAATTGATTTAATTTATGTAATTGGAATTAAATTAAACCATATAATAAAATTTCAATTGACTTAATTAAATCCAATTAATTAAATTTATTTAACCCAAATTTAATTTAACCCGACCTTAAATAAATACAACTCGTGTATTTAATTTTCCACCAAGGAAAATATATTCAAATCAATTATTTACACACTTTAATTAATCAATCAAATAAAATCAATTTCTCTTTTATATTAATTGAATTTATTTTGACAAAACCTATTATCGTTAATTCAAGTAACCGAGTTTCCATTCTAAGCACACCCAATGGGCACATTTCCGATATGTCACAAGTTCAAATATTCTATGTGTACGATTTTGTGGATCCATCTTTACATTGCCAGTTGGCCCAGGGCCCACAGATTGTAAGTGGGTTCTAGTAAACCATTACAGCCCCTAATTAAGATGGATACTAGTAGTCTCGTGTGAAACATAACCTGTTAGTATTCTTGTATGTCCCTTGCCAACTGACATTGATGTATAAGCAAGAGGCATGGTTTCAGTCAACCTCTTCTATGCTTATTCATTCCTTGATTCCGATTTGACTGATGATCACAAATAAGTATCTTAACTTATTCGGGTATGGTCATACACTTATCAGTCCCACTCATCAAGTGGCCAGTGATATCATCTCAAGGGACATTGAATGGCAATTTCGTCAACTCACTATCAACATCAACATGTTCACTAGCCCACCCAACATACCCATACTTGGCACCCTATTATAGGCCCGTTAGATGTATATCAAAGTGTATGAGATCCCATGTCATGTTATAGTGAAATCAGGTCTAAGGACAATATCAAGAACTACCTAAGAAACACCTATGACAATGGGACCATGAGGTGTTCTCAAGGCAGATCGGTCCAGTACCATGTAAACTAACATGTACCCATGTACTTAACAGATCCCATATCCAATGGTCAGTGAGACACTGCCATCCAGTTAAGCACATGCTGGTCTTTAGCTCTATTCATTCCCATGATTAGAACAGACCCGAGAAAACTTTATGATTATAGCTTTAACATTACTCAAGGTCTCAATGGCTAATGACCACATGAGTATGGCTATAATCAATAGATACTCTATTTATTAAATTGCATAAGAAAAAAATAAATAAATCAAATGCCTTTATATATAACACAATGTCTAATACAAAATATCTACATACAATGTATAATACAATCAAGAACAAATAACTTTTGACTAGGGCACACCAATATAAATAGTTTAAGCTATGATTCTTGCAAACAAATTTAGAATGATTCCAAGCATCCATAACCCATTGGATTGAAGGATCAACCACATCCTTCCCAACATTGGGAGGATCCTTCTTCAAGAACTACTGAAGGTTCATCATAGTCAAGAAAAAAAACATCTTCTTCTGCCAAGTCTTGAAATTCACACCAGAAAATTTCTTAGGCTTATCCACATGATTCGCACCAAGTGCCATCACGTGACCCGAACCACTAGGACCCAAACTAGTAGGACCAGAACCAATAGGACCAAAGCCAGTAGGACCTGAACCAATAGGACCATCATGTCCATTTTGCCATTTTGTCCATTTTGGCCATTTCCAGCAAGTGGAATCTCTTTATTAGCCATGATCAATTCTGAAATTTACAAACCAAATCAAGTTAGTACAATTCCATAATATTAAACAGAAAATATAAAATACGAAAATACTGTTTTCTATATAACAAATAGATTGTTTAAAACAGTCTACACGATCGAGTTATTTGTCCAATTAATTCAAGTATTTTTTCTCCAAAGTCCAAGTAATCCAGTAAAGGTATCCATGGTCGTCTCTTATATGGTTCAAATCCTATCTTAAGATTGTTAGAAGCGGAGTATATGTAGAAATAATATAAGAGCAGAACAGAATTCAAATAATAATTTTATTAAAATGTAAAGGAAATTACAAAATACAATAAAATGAAATTAAACCTTAAGCAGAAACAGAGAAGCAAAGCTGAGGCCTGAATGAATAGTTTCCTTAAGACAGGATTTGTCCGTTATAGACAACCGTCTCTCAGGATACAATAGTAATGTCGGTGAACTCAATCGTGTGTAGATTAGAATCACCAGAACCTAGAGCTAGCAGCCTATTGTGATACAGAGAGAAAATAATTTTGGAAGTATTTTTCAAGTGTCTGTATCTAACAGAATCTATATCTAGAATGAAAAAACTCAGTTTCATATATATAGGCTGCAGGGAGGAGTTAGAAAGTTGGCACATAAATGACTCATTAAATTGTCATTAAACAACTTGCAACTGACAAATTAATGTCATTAAGATTGCTCACTAATGATAAACGTTACAGGTTATTAAACATGTCATTTAAACCTATCATTAGTATTATTAATACTAAAACCCTTTTCAGAATTAAAGTTATTAATTCTTACTCTGAGCATCAATTTTTTATTCATTATTTATCCGTTTTGAGCATATTATATATCATAGGAAAGATCTTATTGAGTAAAATACAGTGACACAATTCGTGTTATTCAAACCCAATCTATCCATAAATTAATTAAGCTCAAAGTTGACAAATAATCACACTTAATTATGTCAAATTTCCGACACTATTTATATCAAGGATTAATACATAAAATACAACCACTCTAGTTTGTACTTGAAATTGGTTATTCAATGATGTCAATCTCATGTTAACAGCTTGTGTCTATTTGAATTGGATTATGTACATTTAAGCTATATTCAAGTTATATCTAAAACATATTCAATAAAGCACATCCAACCATTTAACATGAGGTTAACAAACCCAATAAAGTATATTTAAGTTATATCTAATATATAAAGCAATTTACCCCTCCAAAAATAATTCATAGAAGAAACAAATACAAAATAGTTGAACGTGTATTAGAGGAAGCTATTTAATTAATTTAAGAAGTATAAGGGGATATATTATAGGACAATTACAACTCTATATATATATATATATATATATATATATATATATATATATATATATATATATATATATATATATATATATATATATATATATATATATATATAGGTGTTTCTACATATTTGCAACGTGTACATATTGACAAATTTCAATATAAATTATTTTGAAAAATCCAAATTCTATATTTGTAATTTTTTTTTTTTAGTATGATATAGGTTTATGTAGTTTTGTTATATATTGAAAGATAATTATTATGTAGATTTTAAAATTAAGAGTCATGTATGTGTAAAAACTCTTTTTCTAACACTTCACATTTACAACTAAGTAGCGATTATCAAAATTCACATTAATTATGACAAAATATTTCTTTTGTATAACATTTAGTGGATTGGATCACATTTTTTTAAGTTAAAATGGAATAATTGATTAGGTTATTTTTTCTTACTCAGGTGAAACTTTCAGGATTCTCATGCTTCTCCAATTGTAGCACATATTTTAACCGCACACTTTTTTATTATTGAAACTCTAACTGCATACTAGTTATAAGTAATTAGCTATAATAGTTTAGTTATAGGTGGTTTTTTTTTTTTTACACTAATTAGGTTATGAGTATTATTTTCTTTTATTTCATTTTTTTTTAATTCTCGAGTATTATATATATATATATATATATATTTACTAATTTAAATTTGAAATTTTTGAAGAAAAATGTTGACTTTGAAAAAAAAAGTTGTTGGTTTGTAAATACCTTAGAGTATTTTCTTCATTGGTTTTTGACATATAGGCGAAAAGCGAGAATCCAAAATATATAATAGTACAAGAAAAAAGGATTTTACCAATGCAATCATATGTGTTAAAATACATGGTCTAAAAACCACCTTTGGATCACCACTGAATACATAATTTATTGAATGAACTTTTTTTTTTTCGCATGATCTATTCATAATGTTACTCCCATCATCCATTTTATGTTGATTTATTATAATTTTTTCAACTATCAAATTTAGAATGTTGCATCTAATTTAAATAGTATTTTCTACGCTTTCTCAATTGAATTAAACTTATTGTTTCTGAACAATGCGTCCCATTTAGACAATTTGTTAATAACCAGTGCAACGTTTACACAAATTAAGGAGAGTTAAATGGAAAACTTTTGTTTTTTTGGATTTCTTTATTTTTTTGTATCAAGACATTTGCTTATGTCAAAAAATAATAAAGAATTATTTGTATTTCAGATTATATTTAGAAATGCGATGTTTGAGGTGAAGTTCAAAATAATTATTAACTGTAGGTTCAAAAAATAAGACTTGGAAAGACATTTAATAGCTAGATATATAAGGCAAGTTGTTACATACAAACAAAATTGTGGTCTGGAGCCAAATCAATAATTAATAATTTTAATAATATGTTTCCTCAAGGTGAATTTCAAAATAATTATTAATTTTAGTTTATTTTGATTTTTACAACGTATATATAACAACTTAGCTTATATGTTGCATCCTTAAGTTTGATCCTGTGAATCTAACATAATTTATTATTAAAAAAGAACTTCAACTTATATATATTAAATTTAAATTAATTTTCCAATTTCATTAAGTTTTAATTTATATGTATAAAAATTTTGAGATAAGTAAATAAACTATGTGGTTTTGACCATTTACAAACTGGTACTGTGGTTTAAAACGTTATAAACTAGGACTTGTGGTTTCACAATGTAAATAAAAGTAGTCTACTGTTCAATACATTCTCCTAAAAGCTCCCTTACCTTTTGAATTTTCACCTGAAATTTTGCACGTTAATTGATTAAAGTACAATGAACCTTCGGATCGAATCTTGAAATTTTTTGGGAAGCATTTGTATTTTTATTAATTCATAATATGAAAAAGATACAAAAATAACAAAAAATAGAAAAATGGCTGAAAAATGTCTAGATTGTCAAATCTTGATATAATGTTATCAAGAATATGTATATATTATTAGGATATTAAATAGTAGAAAATATTGAGTTTTTCAAGAAGATTTGGTTGAAAACTTAAAGTTCCCACCGTTAATTTCATCCTCGTACAAAACTTAACTTTTTCACTATTTAGCATCTAAGTAGTTTGCACATATTATTGAAGAATATGTCATTGAGATTTGAACATTTTCGACTATTTTTTCTACTTTTCGAGATTTTTTTCATTTTTCTCAAAATGTGCTTCTCGAAAAATTTATTAGTTTTGTCACTAAGGTCCATTGTATATTTATCAACCAACATAATCTCAGGTAAAAGTTTGAAGGGTGAAAGAGTTTTTAGAGAAGTATACTAGACAACAAACTATTTTTTGTTTATATTGAAAAAAAAAAGGTTCCACTTTGTATCATTTTAAACCATGAGTACCAGTTCACAAATGGCCGAAACCACGTAATTTATTTTTATAGTTATCCCAAAAAAATTTTTGAAAAAATTATTACTAATTCCGTTTTTTTTTTTTTTCTCATTATAAATGTTATGGTACTTTTTTTTTCATGTTCTTACTATTGCATTTTTTTTCTAATTAGTAGAATAAATATTTAGAAGATACATTAAGTAACAAAGTAAACTTTATCTTTTTGAAATAAAAGTAATGAACAAATACATAAGTTGCCCCCTGAAGTTGGCACTAAGTGCTTGCTGTGCCCCCTGTTGGGATTCGTCATTGGAAAAATAAAGTGGGGCAGCGGAAAATACACCGTTTAAAATTTCCTAAAATCCACCTATCGTGTCCAATTACCATTGATTAGAATAAAATCAATTTAAATCAAGAGAGATTAACTCACCGGATTCGTCTCTTCTAGAGACTGCTGCAGAATCGTTTCTTGAAACTGCGATCTCCAAAGTCCGGTGCACGACCAACTATTGAGCGGGAACCGGTGCTAGCCGAAGACGCGAAGGAATGGAGGTTTAATACTGGGATTTTCGGCTGTTTTGGGGCTGCACTTGGTGGCTGAAATTTCCAGCAATTAATTAGAGTTGAATTAGGTTTTTCCTCCTTAAGTGTGCCCTTATATAGACACCTTGTCTAATTGGGTTTTAATTAGGTTAATTAAACCCAAGCCCACTAGGATTATAATTACATAAATAAACTTTAATTAAAAAATATATACTATGTAATTTAATTCCATTTGGCTAAATTTAATTACCCCTAAATAAAATTACAGCATACTTAAGTTAATACAATACATGTATTTAATTTTCCTACTTAGGAAAATTATTTAATTAATTGTTTACTTTATGTAATTCAATTAATTGATAAATTAATTAATTACATTATGTAAACTTATTAATTAAATTAAATTCAACCCAATGTCAATTAATTACCTTGACACCGAATGTTAATTAATTAATTAACGTATTCCTTCCAATGTACATTACATGTACAATTTCTATAAGTTCCAGCTCAGTTGATCTATGTGCACGATCCTATGGGTCTGTCTTTCTTTATGTTGGCAGTAGGCCCAAGGCCCACAGACTGTAAGTGGGTTCTAGCAAACTATTACAGCCCCCAATTAAGATAGAGATGCAGCAGTCTTTAGAAGACACTCACCCGGTAGTAATTTCATACTGTCCTTTGCCTAACGATATCGATATGAATAAACAAGAGGCATGGTGTCCGTCATCCTCTTCTGTTGTTTATTATATTTCTTGATCTTGAGTTGACTAATTAATCAAATAAGCAACCAACTTATTTGGGTATGGCCATACACTTATCAGTCCCACTCATCAAGTGGCCAATGATATCATCTCGGTGTTACCTGAGTGGCAATTCCATCACTTCATCATCAATATCAACATGTTCACCGGTCCACCCAATCATACCCGTATTTAGCATCCTTTTACAGACCTGTTAGGCGTATGTCAAAGTGAACCGGATTCCATATTGATATTATAATGAAATCTGGTCTGAGGACAAAAGAGACCTACTCAAGAAAGACCTATGACGCGACAACCATGTGGCTTTCTTGTACGGATCGTTCCAGTCCCATGTCAACGACATGTACCTATATTCATGACTGACTATACAAGTACTATGGCTAGTTAAGAACTACCATACAATCATCGAATATACAAGTCTGTGGTTCTATTCGTTCCCACGATTAAAACAGACCTGGGATAGGTTTTATGATTATCAATCAATGGATACTCTACTCATATTATAGCACAAGATATAAATGAAAAAGATTAATTGCCTTTATGAATGTGACACAAATAATGTATTCATACATGACTCTTAATGTATAATACAAAATACTAGAATCCAATGCCCTAAGAACTAGGTCACACCAACAATCTCCCACTTGCACTAGTTCCAAGTGGGCATTGCCCTAATTCCTATAGATCTGGTATGACCGTCGTGCTGTGTCTGCAACAGCGCTTTGGTCAATGGATCAGCGACATTATTCTTGGTGTCAACCCTCTGCAATGATATGTCACCTATGTTCATGATCTCCCGAATGAGGTGAAACTTTCTGAGTATATGTTTGGATCTCTTGTGTGACTGGGGCACCTTAGCTTGTGCGATGGCCCCGTTGTTGTCACAAAAACATCAACTGGGTCTAGGATAGTGGGCACTACTCCCAACTCAGTTATGACTTTCTTGATCCAAACGGCTTCCTTTGAGCTTTGCACGCAGCTATGTACTCAGTTTCCATTGTAGAGTCAGCAATGGTGGCCTGCTTTGAGGACCTCCAACTAATGGCACCGCCATTCAGGAGAAAAACATAACCAAATTGTGACTGGTTCTCATCCTCATTGGTCTCAAAGCTTGCATCAGTGTAACCTGACACTACCAGCTCATCTTGACCTCTATACACTAAGAAAGCATCCTTAGTCCGGTTAAGGTACTTCAAGATTGCCTTGACTGCCTTCCAGTGTTCCTCACCGGGGTCCGACTGGTACCGACTAGTCATACTTAGTGCAAACACGACATCAGGCCTCGTACATAACATGGAGTACATGATAGATCCAATAGCAGATGCATAAAGAATCTTTTCCATGTTCTCCCAGTCCTTCTTTGTTTTAGGACCATCTTTCTTACTCAGCTTCAACCCATGGCACATAGGTAAGAATCCTTTCTTTGCCTTGTCCATGCTGAATCCTTTGAGAACCTTGTCAATGTACGTGGCCTGACTTAGGCCTAGAAGCCGATTGGATCTATCTCTGTAGATCCTGATCCCTAAGATCGTCTCAACTTCGCCTAAGTCCTTCATTGCAAAGCACCTACTCAACCACTGCTTAACTCCTTGCAGTGTTGGTATGTCGCCTCCAATTATAAGGATGTCGTCAACATACAGCACTAGGACGGTGGAAACGCTCCCACTAACCATCTTATACACACAGGGCCTTTAACTTGAAACACCACTTGCAACTTATCACCTTAGCACCCGGAGGTGGATCCACTAAGTTCCATACTTGGTTATCGTGCATAGATTGCATCTCAGCCTCCATGGCTTTACGCCACTGATCTGAGTGTGGGCTTCCAATAGGCTCCTGATAGGTCTTGGGCTCCTCTCGATCAACGACCATAAGGTCCCCATCATCAGTCATGAGAAAGCCGTACCGCTCTGGCTGATGACATGTCCTACCAGACCTTCTAAGGTCCAATGCAACCATTTATGGTTCCTCAATTTCTTGAGTAGTCAGATCGGTTCCCGAAGCATCCTCAGCAGTAGCTGCAGGAGTTTGTGAGTCTTGATCTTCTGAAAGTTCAACATTACTCCCACTGTCTCTCTTGGAAAGGAATTCCTTCTCCAAGAAGACTGCATTTCTGTTGGGATTTTTCACCGGAAATCACCCGATAAAAGCGGAAGAACGCGGTGATTTCCTCGAATCCGGTCCCAGGAGCAATTGAAGCGGAAATTGAAAAACTTAAAATTGAATAGCAAGAGATTGAAATTTCATACCAGAAAAATCTCTTTTAGAGACGGATGATGACTGCAGAACTCAATTTAGAATTCCTCCGCTCTCACGTACACGAACGCTTGGCAAATGCAACCCGTGCTAGCGATGGAAAAGCAAGAACCAAGGAGAGGAGAGGCTAGAGAATTCGGCTATGAGTGGTTTTGCTTAGGTTGGCCGAATTCTTCTAACCCTAGGTATTTATACCTAGGGTTGGCCGAATTCCATAAGGAATTCTGGCCCATCTTGGCTCCACTTTATTCTGCGCGGGCTTCCATGTTTTAATTTAGGCCAAGTCTAATTTTAATTAATTTGGTTCAAATTAATTCAAACCCAATTTTAATATACCCATGTATTTAATATATTACTCCAAGTAATATATTATTTACATCCAAATTAAAATTGGTTTGACATTTAATTTAATCCATCAAATTAAAATTAACTCTGCACAAAATAAAATCATATGTAAACCCATACATATGAATATTTCCACCTAGGAAATAATTTCATAATTAATCCAATTAATTATGAAGAGCCAATTGAATATATTAATTTTATTATTATGACCAATCCAATTGATCTTTATAATATAATTAATATATACACACCTCTCCCTCCAATGTGTATACTCCAAGTATACATGCTATTCCTTAAGTCTGCATTCTATCGTTCTATGTGTACGATCCTGTGGGCCCATCTTTATGTTGGCAGCGGACCTTTGGCCCGCAGACTGCAGTTGGGCTCTAGCAAGCCACTGCAGCCCCCAATTAAGATGGAGATGGCAGTCCAACTGATATCATAACCCTGTAGTTAGACTTGTACATCCCATGTCATTGATATCGGTGTCCAACACAGAGGCATGGATTGATCACCCTCTTTTGTGTTCAGACATTAACTTGATCCTGAATGTACTGATGCTCACAAACAAGTACCAACTTGTTTGGGTGTGGCCACACTCTTATCAGTCACATTCATCAAGAGGCCGGTGATATCTTCTCAGTTGGTTACTGAGTGACAAATCCCTTCTGCATATCCATAGTATTACCATGTTCAGTGACATACCCGAAAGCACCCATACTTGGCACCCTATTACAGGCCCTTTAGGTGTACCCCTAAGTATGCGACATCACATGTAACACCATCATATGGTCAGGTCAAAGGATCCATACAAGTACTACACGAGAATCCATTGTGATACCATACCATGTGGATTACTCGTTCAGTGGATCTATCCAGTACCATGCACCCAGGCATGTACCCATTAACTTGGTTGACATTCCATGTCCAATGACCGGCAAGACACCGCCATACAACCAGGTTAATGATAGTCTGTTGTTCCATTCATTCCCATGACTGGAACAGACTACGGATCTATTCATGGTCATATCGTTAACCCTATCCATGGTTTTACTGCTAAGTGCATGACACTGGTCGTCATGGATATGGATATGTCCATTGGATACTTCATTTACTATACTGCACAAGATAAATATAATAAATGAATTGATGCCTTTATTAATGACACAAATGAGTACAATACATAAATCCAATAAATGTATAGTACAAATACAAGGACCAATGCCTCGGGACTAGGGCATTTCCAACAATCTCCCACTTGCACTAGTACCCACTAGGCATGGGTCTAATCCCTATAGATCTAGTATAACCTTTATGCATAGGCATAGCCAAGCATGTTGGTCAAAAGATCTGCGACATTGTCTTTGGTGTCCACTCTTTGTAATGAGATGTCACCCCCTCAGCGATTTCTCGCAATAGGTGAAACTCCCTAAGTACGTGCTTCGTGTATATGTGTGACCGGGGCACATAGCTTGTGCAACAGCCCCTCGTTGTCACAGAAGATATCAACTGGTTCCCGGATAATAGATACTATCCCCAGTTCTATGATAAACTTCTTTATCCACACAGCTTCCTTAGCTACTTCACACGTTGCAATGTACTCAGCTTCTGTTGTAGAGTCCGTGATGGTTGGCTGCTTTAAGCTCATACAACTTACAGCACCACCATTCAGCAAAAATACATACCCAGACTGCGATTGGTACTCATCCTGGTCTGTCTGGAAGCTTGCATCAGTATACCCAGTAACTGATAGCACTTCCTGACCACCATACACCAAGAAGCTATCCTTAGTCCGGTTAAGGTACTTGAGGATTTGCCTTGACAGCTTTCCAGTGATCCTCCCCGGGATCCTGCTGGTATCGGCTCGTCATACTCAGTGCAAAGGCGACATCAGGTCTCGTACACAACATGGAGTACATAATTGATCCAATAGCCGAGGCATACGGGACCAATTTCATGTTCTCCCTGTCCTCCCTTGTTTTAGGATAGTTCTTCTTACTAAGTTTCAGCCCATGGCCCATTGGCAAGAAACCTTTCTTGGCCCGGTCCATGCTGAATCTGTTCAGAACTTTGTCAATGTACGAAGCCTGACTTAGGCCCAGAAGCCGATTTGATCTATCCCTATAGATCCTGATCCCTAGGATCATCTCAGCTTCGCCTAAGTCCTTCATTGCGAAGCACTTACTCAGCCACTGCTTTACCCCTTGCAGTGTAGGTATGTCACTTCCAATAAGTAGGATGTCGTCTACATACAGTACCAAAAATGTGACAATGCTCCCACTAGTCCTCTTATACACACAAGGCTCATCCAGATTCTGTATGAAGCCATATTCCTTTATAGCCTCATTGAATCTTAGATTCCAACTACGGGATGCTTGCTTCAGTCCATAAATGGACCTTTGAAGTTTGCATACCCTTCCCGGATACTTAGGATCGACAAAACCCTCAGGTTGTGTCATGTACACATCCTCGAGTAGCTTCCCATTAAGGAAAGCGGTTTTGACATCCATCTGCCATACCTCATAGTCATACCATGCGGCTATGGCCAGCAGTATCCTGATGGATTTGAGCATGGCTACTGGTGAGAAAGTTTCATCATAGTTTATCCCATGGACTTGTCTGAAACCTTTCGCAACCAGACGCCCCTTGAAGGTATTATCAGCTTTCAGCTTATAGCACCACTTGCAACCTATTACCTTAGCACCCGGAGGTGGATCAACCAAGTTCCAAACTTGGTTATCGTACATAGATTGCATTTCTGCCTCCATGGCTTTACGCCAATTCGCAGACTGTGGGCTAGCCATAGCCTCTTGGTAGGTTTTGGGTTCTTCTTCATCCCAGATGAGAAGAGTTTGATCATCGGTGACGAGGAAACCATACCTCTCCGGTTCCCGACGATCCCTACCAGACCTTCTAGGTTCTTGTGTGGCCTGGGTCGGTGCCTCCACTTGTGGAAGCTCCACCTGAGCCTCCGAGCTATCCTCTTCAAGTGCTTGTGGACCTTGAACTTCCCTGAGTTCAACGTTGCTCCCACTATCTTTCTTGGAAAGGAACTCCTTTTCCAGAAAGACCCCCTTCCTTGCCACGAACACCTTGTTCTCGGCGGGGTTGTAGAAGTAATACCCTTTGGTTTCCCTAAGGTAGCCCACAAACAGGCATTTATCGGTTTTGGGCTCCAGCTTGCCACTAGTCAATTTCTTGACATGTGCCTCGCATCCCCAAATCCTTAGGAAAGACACATTGGGCTCCTTGCCCGTCCATATCTGATATGGGGTCTTTTCCACTGCCTTAGTCGGAGTATTGTTTAAAATGAGAGCTGCTGTCTCGAGGGCGTGTCCCCTGAAACTAATTGGGAGAGTTGCTTGACTCATCATTGAGCGGACCATGTCCAACAAGGTCCTATTCCTCCGTTCGGACACCCCATTCCATTGTGGTGTTCCGGGAGGAGTGAGCTGCGGAACTATTCCATGCTCTCTCAAGTATGAGTCAAACTCTAGGCTCATATACTCACCGCCTCGGTCCGACCGAAGGGCTTTGATATTCCTGCCTAGCTGGTTCTGTACCTCGTTGCTAAATTCCTTGAACCTATCAAGGGTCTCGGACTTGTGTTTCATCAGATAGACGTAGCCATATCTGCTGAAATCATCCGTGAACGTGACGAAGTACAGATGCCCACCTCTGGTCGCTGCGCTCATAGGTCCACATACATCTGAATGTATTAGGTCCAACAAGCCAGTGGCCCTTTCAGCCCTTTTGCTAAAAGGCGCCTTTGTCATCTTGCCTCTTAAACATGATTCGCATGTATCAATTGACTCCAAGTCAAATGACCCTAGGACTCCAGCTTTGTGAAGCCTAGCTATGCGCTTCTCGTTTATATGGCCAAGACGACAATGCCATAGGTAGACTGGATTAAGTTCGTTAGGCTTAACCCTTTTCGTGTTTACGTTATAGATGTGATTGGTTTCATTTAAGTCCAGGATGTTCCAAAATTAAAACCAATCCGCTGGGCATCACAAGGTGATATTCGCCGATCTCTATGGCAGCAACCCTTGCTCCATTTCCGACCCGCAAGTCCACCTCTCCCGACCCCAATGACCTTTTGTTCTTAAGTCCCCGTACATTGCAACAAATGTGGGAACCACATCCAGTATCCAATACCCAGGATGTTGAAATAGTAAGGTTAATATCTATAACATAAATACCTGAAGAGGACGCACCTTGGCCCCTTCTCTGCTCTCCCATCAGCTTGGGACACGATCTCTTCCAATGGCCCGCCTGTCTGCACCCGAAACAGACGTCCTCAGGACCTGCCTTCTGTTGGCCTTTGGGTTGGGCCTTGGCCTTCTTGGCTTTGGCCTTCTTGGCCTTGGCCTTACCCTTAGCAAGAGGAGCGTTCCCCTTGTTAACCAACAGCACCGGCGGAGTCTTCTTGATCGACTGCTCAGTAAGCTTAAGCATCCCATGCAGCTCACTGACAGTACGGTTCATCCCTTGCATGTTATAGTTTAGGATGAACTGATCATAAGAATCCGGTAAGGATGCCAGGATCGTGTCCACCGCCAACTCTTGAGAGATAGGCGATCCGAGACGGGCCAAAGTATCCAAATAGCCCTTCATCTTGAGCACGTGAGCACTCACAGATGTCCCGGCCCCCATCCTACAAGAGTGGAATGCCTTATTGGTCAGGTACCTTTCCTGACGAGCTTGCTCCTGAAACATCTCATTGAGAGTTGTTATCATAGCATAGGCTTGATGGTCCATAAACTGTTTTTGCAGTTCGGGGACCATGCACGCCAACATAAGGCACGTCACATCCCGGTTGTCCTTGACGTGCGCCTCGTATTCCGCTAGCTGTGCAGCCGTCGGATTACGTCCCTGAGGCGCAGCCGGCACAGGCCTTTCCAGCACATACTCTTTCGACTCTTGTCTTAGAACTATCCTCAAGTTCCTAGACCAGTCTAAAAAGTTAGGACCGGAAAGCTTGTCCTTCTCAAGAATCGATCGCAGTGATAAGGTATTAGTGTTTGCCATTTTAGTGTTTCTACACAGAAAAACATTTAGAGTGTTAATAAAGGGCTTTACTTTGTTGATCCCATATAAAATTAATAATGAATCAAGTTATTAATTTAACCGAGTTGTTGGGCTCATGGGCCGAGATCCATATTTCATTAAGATATAGCCAAACGAGGGTTTGGTACAACTACACCTTAACTATTTAGGTAGGAACGCCGTCCAATCCCAACCTAGGGACTCTTGGTTTGATGGGCTTGTTGGCACTTACCCATCTGTGCTTAGGGCCAGGAGAATCCTACTACCCACGCTAAGTCAAAACCTCCATCCAAGTGTTAGAGTATCCCATACTCTAACCCAGTACAAAGTGACAATACTCCAGTGCATCCTGCGAGGGCATGGTCTACAACTGGCCTATTCCCACCTCGATTCGGTTTTGAATGAGGGAAGCACTTTTAAGCGACTTAGTAATTTCCATTTGGTTATTAGATTCAATTATAACGGCTTACATACATAAAGCGGGTGAATGAGCTAAATGTAACATACATTCATACATGCAAAAGAATATATTAAAATGATTAAACAAAATTAAAATGGACTGCTATAGGCCTATATTACATCCTAATATAATTCTAGTAAACCTATACTAGAAATACATATTAGGTGGGCCTCCTCCTTCTCCTTCTGGGCTTGCACCTCCATTTGGGCTTGCACCTCCAATTGGGCTCACCACTCCATGGGCTTCTTCTTTTACAAATTTTACAATATTTAACTTAAATAAAATAAAATTACATTAAAAGAAAACGACACGCAGGCCGTATTTACCCAAAAGAAAAATACAACCCATCTCGTAAAAGGCCTAATAGCATCCAATCATACATTCATTCAACCATACATATGCATCCAATACATACAATTCAAAAGCATGTCAAAATGCATGATTTAAGCCCATTTAAATTATGTCAAAGCCATTATAAGGAAATCGCCAATTTTTGGCCCACCACGGTTCTAACCCTTAACGGGCTTTGGGCCTCCAGCCCAGGCAGTCCAACTGCTCCCACTGGAATTGGGAAACCATGGGTCCAATTCAGCCATCCGAGTAATTGTGCCAAAATTACCCGAACCAATTTCCATTAACCACATTAATTTCCAAATTAATGTCACATGAACGAAATTAAAATTCATCCAAGAAACCATGCGCATTTAAATTGCATAAATACACGAATTTTAAAACCAATTAAAATTTCAAAACTGGGCCCCGGACCTAAAACCCGCAAAATCCAAAAACAGGGCCCGGCCCGCTGCAGCTAGGGCAACAGAGTTGCCCTAGCAGCAGCAGCGGCGCAGCCGCCTAGCGGCTGCCCGCTGCTGCCGCTGTGCAGTGGCCGCCCAGCGGCAGCTGCTGTCCAGCAGCGGCTGCTGCTGGAACCAGCGGCTGCTGTTGCTGGCGCAGCAGCAGGCAGCGGCCGCCGGCGGCGATTCCGCCGCCGGGAGGCCGATTTTTTTTTTTTTTTTTTTTTTTACAGAATTAAATCAAATAAAATATCCAATCAATCACCATCCAAAGTAATTCACCAAGAATCACAAAATACACAATAAAAACATAAACCTATATGTAAATTTAATTTTCATTCCATAAAACATATGGGAAAAAATCATAAAACCCATACGAAGAATCCTAATCAAAAACATCCAATTTCAAAACAGGGATTCAACCAAATTAATCAATTTCCACGGATCAAAAGCCCGCTCTGATACCACTGTTGGGATTTTTCACCGGAAATCACCCGATAAAAGCGGAAGAACGCGGTGATTTCCTCGAATCCGGTCCCAGGAGCAATTGAAGCGGAAATTGAAAAACATAAAATTGAATAGCAAGAGATTGAAATTTCATACCAGAAAAATCTCTTTTAGAGACGGATGATGACTGCAGAACTCAATTTAGAATTCCTCCGCTCTCACGTACACGAACGCTTGGCAAATGCAACCCGTGCTAGCGATGGAAAAGCAAGAACCAAGGAGAGGAGAGGCTAGAGAATTCGGCTATGAGTGGTTTTGCTTAGGTTGGCCGAATTCTTCTAACCCTAGGTATTTATACCTAGGGTTGGCCGAATTCCATAAGGAATTCTGGCCCATCTTGGCTCCACTTTATTCTGCGCGGGCTTCCATGTTTTAATTTAGGCCCAGTCTAATTTTAATTAATTTGGTTCAAATTAATTCAAACCCAATTTTAATATACCCATGTATTTAATATATTACTCCAAGTAATATATTATTTACATCCAAATTAAAATTGGTTTGACATTTAATTTAATCCATCAAATTAAAATTAACTCTGCACAAAATAAAATCATATGTAAACCCATACATATGAATATTTCCACCTAGGAAATAATTTCATAATTAATCCAATTAATTATGAAGAGCCAATTGAATATATTAATTTTATTATTATGACCAATCCAATTGATCTTTATAATATAATTAATATATACACACCTCTCCCTCCAATGTGTATACTCCAAGTATACATGCTATTCCTTAAGTCTACATTCTATCGTTCTATGTGTACGATCCTGTGGGCCCATCTTTATGTTGGCAGCGGGCCTTTGGCCCGCAGACTGCAGTTGGGCTCTAGCAAGCCACTGCAGCCCCCAATTAAGATGGAGATGGCAGTCCAACTGATATCATAACCCTGTAGTTAGACTTGTACATCCCATGTCATTGATATCGGTGTCCAACACAGAGGCCTGGATTGATCACCCTCTTTTGTGTTCAGACATTAACTTGATCCTGAATGTACTGATGCTCACAAACAAGTACCAACTTGTTTGGGTGTGGCCACACTCTTATCAGTCACATTCATCAAGAGGCCGGTGATATCTTCTCAGTTGGTTACTGAGTGACAAATCCCTTATGCATATCCATAGTATTACCATGTTCAGTGACATACCCGAAAGCACCCATACTTGGCACCCTATTACAGGCCCTTTAGGCGTACCCCTAAGTATGCGACATCACATGTAACACCATCATATGGTCAGGTCAAAGGATCCATACAAGTACTACACGAGAATCCATTGTGATACCATACCATGTGGATTACTCGTTCAGTGGATCTATCCAGTACCATGCACCCAGGCATGTACCCATTAACTTGGTTGACATTCCATGTCCAATGACCGGCAAGACACCGCCATACAACCAGGTTAATGATAGTCTGTTGTTCCATTCATTCCCATGACTGGAACAGACTACGGATCTATTCATGGTCATATCGTTAACCCTATCCATGGTCTTACTACTAAGTGCATGACACTAGTCGTCATGGATATGGATATGTCCATTGGATACTTCATTTACTATACTGCACAAGATAAATATAATAAATGAATTGATGCCTTTATTAATGACACAAATGAGTACAATACATAAATCCAATAAATGTATAGTACAAATACAAGGACCAATGCCTCGGGACTAGGGCATTTCCAACAATTTCTAGCTGTGAAAACTTTGTTTTTGGCCGGATCGTAGAAGTAATAACCCTTAGTTTCCTTAGGGTAACCCACAAACTGGCACTTAACAAATTTGGACTCGAGTTTTCCACTTGTCAATTTCTTAACATGTGCATCACAGCCCCAAATCTTCAAGAAGGAAACATTGGGCTTTCGGCCTTTCCATAGTTCATGTGGTGTTCCCTCAACTGCCTTGCTTGGTGTATTATTAAGAATGTAAGCAGCTGTCTCTAAAGCATATCCCCAAAAGGAGACAGGGAGTGTAGCATTACTCATCATTGAGCGAACCATGTCAAGTAAGGTCCTATTCCTCCTTTCTGACACTCCATTCCACTGGGGTGTACCAAGAGGAGTGAATTGGGATACAATCCCACACTCTCTTAAAAGCGAGTCAAACTCTTGGCTCAAATATTCACCCCCTCGGTCAGACCGAAGTGCTTTTATTTTCTTGCCAAGTTGGTTTTCTACTTCATTCTTAAAGTCCTTGAACCTTTGGAGAATCCCAGACTTATGCTTTATCAGATACACGTAATCGTATCTGCTGAAGTCATCCGTGAAGGTCACAAAGTACAGAAAACCAGATCTAGCACTAGTGCTTATTGGGCCACATACATCGGAATATATTAGCTCCAATAGCTCTG
The DNA here is from genome assembly GCA_039660915.1 of Euphorbia tirucalli. Taxonomy (NCBI): domain Eukaryota; kingdom Viridiplantae; phylum Streptophyta; class Magnoliopsida; order Malpighiales; family Euphorbiaceae; genus Euphorbia; species Euphorbia tirucalli. The sequence goes on along the minus strand of CM077637.1, from coordinate 48,175,420 downwards.
AGGCCCTTTCAGCAGTCTTGCTAAACAAGATTCGCATGTGTCATAAGACTAGATGTCAAATGACCCTAGCACTCCACTAGAGTGAAGCCTAGCTATGCGCTTCTCATTTATATGGCCAAGTCGAAAATACCAGATGTAAGTAGGATTAATTTCATTTTGTTTAATCCTTTTAGTATTTATGTTATAGATTGAACTTCCACGTTTTAGATCAAGGATATATAAGCCATTTTCAAGAGATGTTGTTCCATAAATAATATTGCCACAATGCATAGAAATTCTACCATGTCCAATATTAAATACAAAACCAGAAATATCCAACAAAGAAACGGAATTAATATTCCTGCACATTGCAGGTACAAAATAACAGTTTCTTAGTTCCAAAACAAGTCCACTAGGCATCTCTAAGAAATAATCTCCGATCTCCATGGCCTGAACCTGAGCACCATTTCCGACTCGAAGATCTACTTCTCCAGATCCTAATAATCTCCTATTTCTTAGACCCTGCACATTTGAACAAATGTGAGATCCACATCCAGTGTCCAAGACCCAAGATGTAGAAATAGCCAGATTAATCTCAACAACATAAATACCTGAAGCAGCAGTTTTGCCCTTCAGTTGCTCCCTTAGCTTTGGACATGAGCTCTTCCAGTGCCCCTTCTCATGACACTCATGGCAAACATCGTCAGGAGAAGCAACCCTTGCTTTAGGTTGGGCCACCACCTTTTTGCCCTTAGCCTTGGCCTTTTGGGCCTTAGCCTTGGCCTTAGATTTGGCCTTTCCCTTAGCAATGGGCGTATTGCCCTTGTTCACCAGTAATACTTCAGGAGTCTTCTTAAGAGACTACTCAGCAAGCTTGAGCATGCCATGCAGCTCAACAACCGATTTATCCAACCCTTGCATATGGTAATTCATGATAAACTGGTTGTAAGACTCAGGAAGTGACCCGAGAATAATGTCTGTTGCCAAGTCCTGCGGAACTGGCGAGCCGAGGCAGGCAAGTGTATCAATATACCCCTTCAACTTTAGCACATGAGTGCTAACAGAAGTCCCAGCTGCCATCACAGTTGTGCAAAGAGCCTTAGTTGTCAGGTAACGTTCCTGACGAGCCTGATCTTGGAACATCTTTTTAAGCTGATCCATCATCTCATAAGCATGCTCGTCCATGAACTACTTCTGAAGATCAGAAGCCATGGTACCCAGCATGAGGCACGAGACATCTCGGTCATCCCTCACGTGCCAGTCATACTGCTCCACCATCGCTGTGGTGATGCCTCGACTTGCGGGAGGGCCAGCTGGTAAAGGAGCATTCAGTACATACTCCTTAGACTCTTGTCTAAGAACTATTTGTTAGTTCCTAGCCCAGTCCAGGAAGTTAGTCCCCGAAAGCTTCTCCTTCTCTAAGAGTGACCTAAGTGAGAGTGAGTTGTTGTTTGTTGCAGCCAATTAAATTGCTTAACTGAAATGGGATTATCTACATGGAAGAAATCATTGCTTGAGTTAGAAATAAAGGACTTTTAAGCCAATTCAAATTAATAATCCGATTTCAATTTGTTTGTTGGTGTTGTTAATTGGCTGACTTGACCAAGATCCACAACTTATCAATGACTGGCCGAACTACGGATCGCTAACCAACCATTGATTCATTTGGTAGGACAACCTATCCAATCCTTCCACGAAGGACTCTTGGTTTGATGGGCTTATTGACACTTTACCTATTTGTGCTTAGGGCCCGCTCTGAGCTAATGCTACCCATGTTAAGTCAAACCACCATTCACATGTTAACCATACCAAGTATCTTAACCCTCGACGGCCAATCGAATACTACAATATACCCAGCTAAGGCATGGCGCACATCGCAGCATCAATGGGAGGAAGAGGTGTGAATGTGGGAAGCACTTTTAAGCGACTCAATATTTTAATTTCCGGATTATAATTAAGTGATACGGCTTAGCATGCATAAACGCGGGTAATAATTTGGTGATCCATACATCCATATTATATGACAAATGCAATAGCATACTTAATTTAAAATAAATGAGATCCTATGGGCCTTTAATTACAACCTAATGAAAAACTAGATATCCTATCTAATTCTTCATGGGCCGGACTGCAATCCTTCTTGGGCTCCCACCATGGGCTTGCTCCATCTGGGCCTTCCTCCAAACTTGATGCAATTACAATAATTTTGTAAAATAAAATCTATTCTAAAATTACATCAAAATAAAAAAATGGCACGCAGGCCATATTTCCCAAATTTAAATTACAACCGATAATAATTTAGGGCCCATAGAACTCAACATAACATTTCAAACAAAGTACCTGTCGTGCACATACATACCAATACGACGCATGATCATGGCATTCCAAATTATAAATATACATGTTAAGCCGAGTTACTTAGGGTGAAATCGCCAATTTTAACAAATGTGACTAAGGCCCATAAGACCCTATGGATAACATCCATAAATGCAAAATTAACAATTTTGTTCCCACTTGTATTTGGGTTGTCACAAATTTAAAATTTAGCTCTCCCAATTTTAACCGGTGTCACGGTTTATTGGGCCAATTTCACAAAGTCCATATTCAATTTAATTTGCAAACAATTAAATTAAATATGCATGCCAACAAAATAAAGTAATTTAAATACAAATTAATTAAAAAAAATTTAATTTAATTTGCATTAGGGTGCGGGATAAAAAAAAATACCCGTAAAATCCAAAACCGGACCCAAAACCCACGCACGGTGCTGCTGTCCCTGCGGGGCAGCAATGCCGCTACGCGGCAGCAGCAGCCCACTGCAGGTGAGGGAATCGCAAATTTGCGATTCCCTTCACCCAAAATCATTTTTTTTAACTTATTAAATCATTAAAAAAAAAAAAAATCCATCAAAATATCCAAATAAAACCAAAACAACTTTAGATGGAAACCAATTGGGGAAAATAATCAAAAACCCCAATCCAACAATTCCAGGGTTAATCCAAAAAAATAAAACCAATTGAGCAAAAACCCTAAAATCACAAACTTGAAACCCATTCTTTATTCAAGAACGCTTTCAAGAACCAATTCCAATCAATCTAATGGACAAAACCTAGGCTTTGATACCACTGTTAGGATTCGTCATTGGAAAAATAACGTGACGCAGCGGAAAATACACCGTTTAAAATTTCCTAGAATCCACCTATCGTGTCTAATTACCATTGATTAGAATAAAATCAATTTGAATCAAGAGAGATTAACTCACCGGATTCGTCTCTTCTAGAGACTGCTGCAGAATCGTTTCTTGAAACTGCGATCTCCAAAGTCCGGTGCACGACCAACTATTGAGCGGGAACCGGTGCTAGCCGAAGACGCGAAGGAATGGAGGTTTAATGCTGGGATTTTCGGCTGTTTTGGGGCTGCACTTGGTGGCTGAAATTTTCAGCATTTAATTAGAGTTGAATTAGGTTTTTCCTCCTTAAGTGTGCCCTTATATAGACACATTGTCTAATTGGGTTTTAATTAGGTTAATTAAACCCAAGCCCACTAGAATTATAATTACATAAATAAACTTTAATTAAAAAGTATATACTATGCAATTTAATTCCATTGGACTAAATTTAATTACCCCTAAATAAAATTAAATCATACTGAAGTTAATACAATACATGTATTTAATTTTCCTTCTTAGGAAAATTATTTAATTAATTGTTTACTTTATGTAATTCAATTAATTGATAAATTAATTAATTACATTATGTAAACTTATTAATTAAATTAAATTCAACGCAATGTCAATTAATTACCTTGACACCGAATGTCAACTAATTAATTAACGCATTCCTTCCAATGTACATTACATGTACAATTTCTATAAGTTCCAGCTCAGTTGATCTATGTGCACGATCCTATGGGTCTGTCTTTATGTTGGCAGTAGGCCCAAGGGCCACAGACTGTAAGTGGGTTCTAGCAAACCATTACAGCCCCCAATTAAGACAGAGATGCAGCAGTTTTTAGAAGACACTCACCTGGTAGTAATCTCATATTGTCCTTTGCCTAACGATATCGATATGAATAAACAAGAGGCATGGTGTCCGTCATCCTCTTCTGTTGTTTATTATATTTCTTGATCTTGAGTTGACTGATTAATCAAATAAGCAACCAACTTATTTGGGTATGGCCATACACTTATCAGTCCCACTCATCAAGTGGCCAATGATATCATCTCGGTGTTACCCGAGTGGCAATTCCATCACTTCATCATCAATATCAACATGTTCACCGGTCCACCCAATCATACCCGTATTTAGCATCCTTTTACAGACCTATTAGGCGTATGTCAAAGTGAACCGGATTCCATATTGATATTATAATGAAATCTGGTCTGAGGACAAAAGAGACCTACTCAAGAAAGACCTATGACGCGACAACCATGTGGCTTTCTTGTGCGGATCGTTCCAGTCCCATGTCAACGACATGTACCTATATTCATGACTGACTATACAAGTACTATGGCTAGTTAAGAACTACCATACAGTCATCGAATATACAAGTTTGTGGTTCTATTCGTTCCCACGATTAAAACAGACCTGGGATAGGTTATATGATTATCAATCAATGGATACTCTACTCATATTATAGCACAAGATATAAATGAAATAGATTAATTGCCTTTATTAATGTGACACAAATAATGTATTCATACATGACTCTTAATGTATAATACAAAATACAAGAATCCAATGCCCTAAGAACTAGGGCACACCAACACCCCCAACTTATAAGAAGTCTAATTTGTTAGTGTATACCCGAGTCCTTGTATTATGTAATCAGATGATTGGTTATAATAAAAGACATATTCTTATTTATTATATTTCTTGTGCAATTTAATAAATAAAAAGAATCCATTGACTATTGTTTTACCCATGTGTGTCGATAACGTTCTCCAGACAATAAGGCCATGAGTAGGTAAAGAAAACCAGTTATAAAGCTATCCCTAGTCTGTTGAAGTCATAGGAATGATTTTAGCTAAAGACTAACATGTTTCTTGATTGTATAGTGGTGTCTTACCAACCATTGGACGTGGAATGTCAATCAAGAACAAGGGTACATGTAAGGTTGCATGATATTGGATCGATTCGCTATGGGAACACCACATGGTTCCTATGTCATAGGTGGTTCTCCGGTAGTACTTATATCGGATCCTTTGACCTGATATCACTATAGACCTAGGTGATAGCTCACATACTTTGATGTATGCTTAACGAGCCTTTAACAGGGTGGTATGGGTACGGTTGGGAGTGATGTGATAGGACTTGCCTCTTTCTTAATTGAGAGTAGATATTACCGGCCACTTAATGAGTGAGATTGAGAAGAGCATGGCTATGTCCATGTAAGGTAATCACTAGGTGATTACTTGCTTGTGTTTTCAATCTACTCGGAATCAAGGAATGTCCTTGCAACTAAAGAGGGTGATGTTGGGGTTTTCCCAGTATAAATCAAAAAAATTTCAATGGAAGCATAATAAGATCTATACTGAAACCCGGACCCGAGAATGATCCATTCAGAAAACAGATGAACAACCAAGACTGACTAAACTAGAAAGCGTTAAATCATACCTATGCCGTCTTTGCAAAAAGATTGATTATGAGTTCTTACGTTTGCACAAAGAACTTCCACGTTCACGCACACGGACACCTCAAGAACACGTCAGTGTGCTAGCATAGAACGAAAGCAGTCACATTAACTCACCTTCCTTAGCCGAAATTCCCCCACCAAAAGGAGAGAGAGAGTTATGATAAGATTAGGAAATTAGAACTAATTAGTTTTTGGTTTTATTTCTTCTTTATTACTTTTATTCCCTTTTAGTTCTATTTTGCAAAAAGAAAATAACTAGATGGGAAATAAAATAAACTAAATAAGAAATAAAAAAACCTTATTATTATTATTCTAATTTTATGATTTAAACAAATACACCATATAATTAAACTAATTAATTCTCCAAGGGTTTATTTGACCAAGCCTTAACCATAAAGCTCATAAGCCTAAATGCTTTAAATAAATATGTATCCAATACATATTATAAGCAGTCCATGACAAACATGCTCAGATGCTATATATGTGATATCCTATGGGTCCATATTATGTTGGTAGTGAGCCTAATAACCCATTAAGCCCACAAGCTATAAGTGGGTTCTAGCAAACCATTATAGCTACCCAAATAAGATAGAAACATCAATCTAAATAAAAGGATTCCTATGTAGTAAACTTACATATCCTATGCCACGTGATATCAGTGTCTTGCAAGAGACATGGTAAAGTCACCCTCTATACTACAATGACATTCCTTGATGCCAAGTAGATTAAAGCTTACAAATAACTAATCACCTAATAATTACCTTGTTTGGGTGTGGTCACACTCTTAACAGTACTATTTAGAAAGAGGCCGGTGATATCAGCCCTTAATTAAGAGAGAGGCAAATCCCTTCACATCACTTACATTCCCAGCAAGTTCACGGGTATATCCAACCGTGCCCATACTTGGCACCCTGTTACAGGCCTGTTAGGCCCATGTCAAAGTATATGAGCTAGCACCTAGGTTTGTAGCAATATCAGGTCAAAGGACTAAGCATAAGTACTACTTGAGAGCCACCTATTGTTGGGATTTTTCACCGGAAATCACCCGATTAAAACGGAAGAACGCGATGATTTCCTCAAATCCGTGCCCAGGAGCAATTGAGATGGAAATTGGAAAACAAAAAAAATTTAATAGAAAGAGATAAATCTCTTACCAGGAATATCTCTTTCAAGAGATGGATGTAGACTGCAGGAATAAACTAGAAACCCTCCTCGTTCACGTACACGAACGCCTAACGAACACCACCCGTGCTAGCGTCGGAAAACACGAACTTTGGAGAGGGAGGCTAGGGAGAATTTCGGCTATCAATGTGTCTTGTTATGTTGGCCGAAATTCCTAGGGTTCCATAACCCTAGGTGGCTGAAATTCCTAAGGGAATTTTGGCCTAGGTTGGCCACTTCATCTGTGTGGGCTTCCTTCTTTTAATTCAGGCCCAAATCTATTTTAATTAGTCTGACTTAAACTAATTTCAAGCCCAATTTTAATTTACCCATGTATTTAATATATTACACCAAGAAACATATTATTTACATTTAAATTAAAATCAGTTTGACCAATTAATTTAATCCATCAAATTAAAATTAGATCATCACAAATAAATTCATATGTAAACCTATACATATGAATATTTCCACCCAGGAAATAATCTCATAATTAATCCAATTAATTATGAAGAGCCAATTAAATATATATTCATTTTATTATTATGATCAATCCAATTGATCTTTATAATATAATTAATATATATACCTCTCTCTCCAGAGTGTATACTCCAAGCATACATGTGATTCCTTAAGTCGGTGTTCAGTCGCTCAATGTGTACGATCCCGTGGGCCTATCTTTATGTTGGCAGTGGGCCTGTGGTCCACAGACTGCAGTTGGGCTCTAGCAAGCCACTGCAGCCCCCAATCAAGATGGAGATGGTAGTCTAACTGTTATCATAACCCTGTAGTTTGAACTTGTATATCCCATGTCATCGATATCGGTGTCCAACACAGAGGCATGGATTGATCACCCTCTTTTGTGTCCGGACATTAACTTGATCCCGAATGCATTGAAGCTCACAAACAAGTTCCAACTTGTTTGGGTGTGGCCACACTATTATCAGTTACATTCATCAAGAGGCCGGTGATATCTTCCCAGTGGACTACTGAGTGACAAATCCCTTATGCATATCCATAGCATTACCATGCTATGTGGCATACCCAAGAGTACCCATACTTGGCACCCTCTTATAGGCCCTTTAGGCGTACCCCTAAGTATGCAACCTCACATGCAACACCATCATATGGTCAGATCAAAGGATCCATACAAGTACTACATGAGAATCACTTGTGATACTATACCATGTGGATTTCTCGTTTAGTGGATCAATCCAGTACCATGCCCTTTTTGCATGTACCCATTAACTTAGTTGACATCCCATGTCCAATGACCGGTAAGACACCGCCATGCAACTAGGTTAATGATAGTCTCTTGGTCCAATCATTCCTATAACTGGAACAGACTACGGATCTATTTATGGTCATATCGTTTACCCTATCCATGGTCTTACTGCCATATGTATGACACTTGTCATCGTGGATATGGATATGTCCATTGGATACTTCATTTAATATATTGCATAAGATAAATATAATAAATGAATTAATGCCTTTGTTAATAACACAAATGAGTATAATACATAAATCCAATGAATATATAATACAAATGCAAGGACCAATGCCTCAGGACTAGGGCATATCCAACAATCTCTTACTTGCATTAGTTCCAACTAGGCATGGGCCTAATCCCTATAGATCTGGTTAACCCTCATGCTTGGGCTGGACTAGTGCCTTGGTCAAAGGATCTGCGACATTATCCTTGGTGTCCACTTTGTGCAATGTAATGTCACCTCTCTCCGCGATCTCTCGTATGAGGTGAAACTTTCTGAGCACGTGCTTTGTGTTCTTGTGTGACCGGGGCTCCTTGGCTTGTGCAACAGCCCCATTGTTGTCACAAAAGATATCAACTAGGTCCTGGATAGTTGGCACTACTCCTAACTCAGTGATAAACTTCTTTATCAACACAGCTTCCTTAGCTGCATCACACGCCGCGATGTACTCAGCTTCTGTTGTAGAGTCTGCAATGGTTGGCTGCTTTGAGCTCCTCCAGCTTACAGCACCACCATTAAGCAAAAATACATACCCAGATTGTGACTGGTCATCCTGGTTGGTCTGGAAGCTTGTATCAGTGTACCCAGTAACCGACAGCACTTCCTAACCACCGTACACTAAGTAGCTATCCTTAGTCTGGTTAAGGTACTTAATGATTGCCTTGACAGCCTTCCAGTGATCCTCCCCGGGATCCTGTTGGTACCGGCTTGTCATACTTAGTGCAAAGGTGACATCAGGTCTCGTACATAGCATGGAGTACATAATTGATCCTATAGCCAAAGCATATGGAACTAATTTCATGTTCTCCCTATCCTCCCTTGTCTTAGGACAGTTCTTCTTACTAAGTTTCAGCCCATGGCCCATTGGTAAGAAACCTTTCTTAGCCCGGTCCATGCTGAACCTTTTCAGAACTTTGTCTATGTATGAGGCCTGACTTAGGCCCAGAAGCCGATTTGATATATCCCTATAGATCCTGATCCCTAGTATCATCTCAGCTTCGCCTATGTCCTTCATTGCGAAGCATTTACTCAGCCACTGCTTTACCCCTTGCAGTGTAGGTATGTCGCTTCCAATGAGTAGGATGTCATCCATATAAAGTACCAAAAATGTGACAATGCTCCCACTTGTCCTCTTATACACACAAGGCTCATCTTGATTCTGTATGAAGCCATATTCCTTTATAGCCTCATTGAATCTAAGATTCCAACTTTGGGATGCTTGCTTTAGTCCATAAATGGACCTTTGAAGCATGCATACCCTTCCTAGATACTCTGGATCGACAAAACCCTCAGGTTGTGTCATGTGCACATCCTCGAGTAGCTTTCCATTAAGGAAAGCGGTTTTGACATCCATTTGCCAGACTTCATAGTCGTACCATGCGGCTATGGCTAGCAAGATCCTGATGGATTTGAGCATGGCTACTGGTGAGAAAGTCTCATCATAGTCTATTCCATGGACTTGTCTGAAACCTTTCGCAACCAGACGCCCCTTGAAGGTATTGTCGGCCTTCAGCTTGTAGCACCACTTGCAACCTATTACCTTAGCACCCGGAGGTGGATCAACTGTTGGAAATGCCCTAGTCCCGAGGCATTGGTCCTTGTATTTGTACTATACATTTATTGGATTTATGTGTTGTACTCACTTGTGTCATTAATAAAGGCATAAATTCATTTGTTATATTTATCTTGTGCAGTATAGTAAATGAAGTATCCAATGGACATATCTATATCCATGACGACTAGTGTCATGCACTTAGCAGTAAGACCATGGATAGGGTTAACGATATGACCATAAATAGATCCGTAGTCTGTTCTAGTCATGGGAATGAATGGAACAACAGACTATCATTAACCTGGTTGTATGGCGGTGTCTTACCGGTCATTGGACATGGAATGTCAACCAAGTTAATGGGTACATGCCTGGGAGCATGGTACTGGATAGATCCACTAAACGAGCAATCCACATGGTATGGTATCACAATGGATTCTTGTGTAGTACTTGTATGGATCCTTTGACCTGACCATATGATGGTGTTACATGTGAAGTCGCATACTTAGGGGTACGCCTAAAGGGCCTGTAATAGGGTGCCAAGTATGGGTGCTTTCGGGTATGTCACTGAACATGGTAATACTATGGATATGCAGAAGGGATTTGTCACTCAGTAACCAATTGAGAAGATATCACCGGCCACTTGATGAATGTGACTGATAAGAGTGTGGCCACACCCAAACAAGTTGGAACTTGTTTGTGAGAATCAGTACATTCGGGATCAAGTTAATGTCCGGACACGAAAGAGGGTGATCAATCCATGCCTCTATGTTGGACACCGATATCAATGACATGGGATGTACAAGTTCAAACTACAGGGTTATGATATCAGTTAGACTGCCATCTCCATCTTAATTGGGGGCTGCAGTGGCTTGCTAGAGCCCAACTGCAGTCTGCGGGCCAAAGGCCCGCTGCCAACATAAAGATGGGCCCACAGGATCGTACACATAGAACGATAGTATGCAGACTTAAGGAATAACATGTATACTTGGAGTATACACCATGGAGGGAGAAGTGTGTATATATTAATTATATTATAAAGATCAATTGGATTGGTCATAATAATAAAATTAATATATTCAATTGGCTCTTCATAATTAATTGGATTAATTATGAAATTATTTCCTAGGTGGAAATATTCATATGTATAGGTTTACATATGATTTTATTTTGTGTTGAGTTAATTTTAATTTGATGGATTAAATTAAATGTCAAACTAATTTTAATTTAGATGTAAATAATATATTACTTGGAGTAATGTATTAAATACATGGGTATATTAAAATTGGGCTTGAAATTAATTTAAACCAGAATAATTAAAATTAGACTGGGCCTAAATTAAAACATGGAAGCCCGCACAAAATAGAAAGGAGCCAAGATGGGCCTGAATTCCCCTAAGGGAATTCGGCCAACCCTAGGTATAAATACCTAGGGTTAGAAATTTCGGCCACTACTAGCTCAAACACTCCTAGCCGAAATTTCCTAGCTCCCCTCTCCATTGGTTTTGTTTTTCCGACGCTAGCACGGGTTGCATTTGCCAAGCGTTCGTGTACGTGAGAGTGGAGGAATTCTAAATTGAGTTCTGCAGTCATCATCCATCTCTGAAAGAGATTTTTCTGGTATGAAATTTTAATCTCTTTCTATTTAATTTTAAGTTTTTCAATTTCCACTTCAATTGCTCTTGGGACTGGATTTGAGGAAATCACCGCGTTCTTCCGCTTTTATCGGGTGATTTCCCGTGAAAAATCCCAACAGTGGTATCAGAGCGGGCTTTTGATCCGTGGGAATTGATTAATTTGGTTGAATCCCTGTTTTGAAATTGGATGTTTTTGATTGGGGTTCTTGGTATGGGTTTTATGATTTTTCCCATATGTTTTATGCAATAAAAATTAACTTTGCATATAGGTTTATGTTAGTTTAATTTTATTGTGTATTTTGTAATTCTTGGTGAATTGCTTTGGATGGTGATTGGTTGTTTTTTTATTTTTTTTTTAAATTCTGTTTAAAAAAAAAAAAAAAAATCGGCCTCCCGGCGGCGGGGCTGCCAGCGGCGGAATCGCTGCCGGCGGCCGCCGCACGCGGCGGGAGGCGCGGCGGCAGCCGCTGCCTGCTGCTGCTGCTAGGGCAACTCTGTTGCCCTAGCTGTAGTGGGCCGGGCCCAGTTTTTGGATTTTGCGGGTTTTGGGTCCGGGGCCCAGTTTTGAAATTTTAATTGGCTTTAAAATTCGTGTGTTTAAATTTATGCAATTTAAATACGCATGGTTTCTTGGATGAATTTTATTTCGTTCATGTGATATTAGTTTTGGAAATTAATATGGTTAATGGAAATTGGTTCGGGTAATTTTGGCACAATTACTCGGACGGCTAAATTGGACCCATGGTTTCCCAATTCCAGTGGGAGCAGTTGGACTGCCTGGGCTGGAGGCCCAAAGCCCGTTAAGGGTTAGAACCATGGTGGGCCAAAATTGGCGATTTCCTAATAATGGCTTTGACATAATTTAAATGGGCTTAAATCATGCATTTTGACATGCTTTTGAATTGTATGTATTGGATGCATATGAATGGTTGAATGAATGTATGATTGGATGCTATTGGGCCTTTTTCGAGTTGGGTTTATTTTTCTTTTGGGTAAATACGGCCTGCGTGTCGTTTTCTTTTAATGTAGTTTTATTTTATTTAAGTTAAATATTATAAAATTTGTAAAAGAAGAAGCCCATGGAGTGGTGAGCCCAAATGGAGGTGCAAGCCCAAATGGAGTTGCCAGCCCAGAAGGAGAAGATGGAGGCCCACCTAATATGTATTTCTAGTATAGGTTTACTAGAATTATATTAGGATGTAACATAGGCCCATAGCCGTCCATTTTATTTTATTTAATCATTTTATATATTCTTTTGCATGTATGAATGTATGTTACATATAGCTCATTCACCCGCTTTATGTATGTAAGCCGTTATAATTGAATCTAATAACCAAATGGAAATTACTAAGTCGCTTAAAAGTGCTTCCCTCATTCAAAACCGAATCGAAGTGGGAATAGGCTAGTTGTAGACCATGCCCTCGCAGGATGCACTGGAGTATTGTCACTTTGTATTGGGTTAGAGTATGGGATACTCTAACACTTGGATGGAGGTTTTGACTTAGCATGGGTAGTAGGATTCTCCTGGCCCTAAGCACAGATGGGTAAGTGCCAACAAGCCCATCAAACCGAGAGTCCCTAGGTTGGGATTGGACGGTGTTCCTACCTAAATAATTAAGGTATAGTTGTACCAAACCCTCGTTTGGCTATATCTTAATGAAATATGGATCTCGGCCCATGAGCCCAACAACTCGGTTAAATTAATAACTTGATTCATTATTAATTTTATATGGGAACAACAAAGTAAAGCCCTTTATTAACACTCTAAATGTTTTTCTGTGTAGAAACACCCAAATGGCAAACACTAATACCTTATCACTGCGATCGATTCTTGAGAAGGACAAGCTTTCCGGTCCTAACTTTTTAGACTGGTCTAGGAACTTGAGGATAGTTCTAAGACAAGAGTCGAAAGAGTATGTGCTGGAAAGGCCTGTGCCGGCTGCGCCTCAGGGACGTAATCCGACAGCTGCATAGCTAGCGGAATACGAGGCGCACGTCAAGGACAACCGGGATGTGACGTGCCTTATGTTGGCGTGCATGGTCCCCGAACTGCAAAAGCAGTTTATGGACCATCAAGCCTATGCTATGATAACAACTCTTAATGAGATGTTTCAAGAGCAAGCTCGTCAGGAAAGGTACCTGACCAATAAGGCATTCCACTCTTGTAAGATGGGGGCCGGGACATCTGTGAGTGCACACATGCTCAAGATGAAGGGCTACTTGGATACTTTGGCCCATCTCGGATCGCCTATCTCTCAAGAGTTGGCGGTGGACACAATCCTCGCGTCCTTGCCGGATTCTTATGATCAGTTCATCCTTAACTACAATATGCAAGGGATGAACCGCACTGTCAGTGAGCTGCATGGGATGCTTAAGCTTACTGAGCAGTCGATCAAGAAGACTCCGCCGGTACTGCTGGTTAACAAGGGGAACGCTCCTCTTGCTAAGGGTAAGGCCAAGGAAAAGGCCAAAGCCAAGAAGGCCAAGGCCCAACCCAAAGGCCAGCAGAAGGCAGGTCCTGAGGACGTCTGTTTCGGGTGCAGACAGGCGGGCCATTGGAAGAGATCGTGTCCCAAGCTGATGGGAGAGCAGAGAAGGGGCCAAGGTGCGTCCTCTTCAGGTATTTATGTTATAGATATTAACCTTACTGTTTCAACATCCTGGGTATTGGATACTGGATGTGGTTCTCACATTTGTTGCAATGTGCAGGGACTTAAGAACAGAAGGTTGCTGGGGTCGGGAGAGGTGGACTTGCGGGTCGGGAATGGAGCAAGGGTTGCTGCCATAGAGATCGGCGAATACCACCTAATGATGCCCAGCGGATTGGTTTTAATTTTGGAACATTGTTACTTTGTACCTGCTATGTGCAGAAATATTATCTCTGTATCAATGTTGGATATTTCTGGATTTGAATTTTCTATTATAAATGGTCGAATTTCTATATCCAGAGAGGGGTTATTTTATGGAGATGCTCTATTAAATAATGGCCTGTATGTCCTGGACTTAAATGAAACCAATCACATCTATAACATAAACACGAAAAGGGTTAAGCCTAACGAACTTAATCCAGTCTACCTATGGCATTGTCATCTTGGCCATATAAACGAGAAGCGCATTGCTAGGCTTCACAAAGCTGGAGTCCTAGGGTCATTTGACTTGGAGTCAATTGATACATGCGAATCATGTTTAAGAGGCAAGATGACAAAGGCACCTTTTAGCAAAAGGGCTGAAAGGGCCACTGGCTTGTTGGACCTAATACATTCAGATGTATGTGGACCTATGAGCGCAGCAACCAGAGGTGGGCATCTGTACTTCGTCACGTTCACGGATGATTTCGGCAGATATGGCTATGTCTATCTGATGAAACACAAGTCCGAGACCCTTGATAGGTTCAAGGAATTTATGAACGAGGTACAGAACCAGCTAGGCAGGAATATCAAAGCCCTTCGGTCGGACCGAGGCGGTGAGTATATGAGCCTGGAATTTGACTCATACCTGAGAGAGGACGCACCTTGGCCCCTTCTCTGCTCTCCCATCAGCTTGGGACACGATCTCTTCCAATGGCCTGCCTGCCTACACCCAAAACAGACATTCTTAGGACCTGCTTTCTGCTGGGCCTTGGCCTTCTTAGCCTTGGCCTTGGCCTTGCCCTTGGCAAGAGGAGGGTTCCCCTTGTTAACCAGCAGCACCGGTGGACTCTTCTTTATTGACTATTTAGTAAGCTTGAGCATCTCATGTAGCTCACTAACAGTGTGGTTCATCCCTTGCATGTTGTAGTTCAGGATGAACTGATCGTAAGAATCCAGTAAGGATGCAAGGATTGTGTCCACTGCCAACTCCTGAGAGATGGGCGATCCGAGACGGGCCAATATGTCCAAATAGCCCTTCATCTTGAGCACATGTGCGCTCACAGATGTCCCAGCCCCCATCTTACATGAGTGGAATGCCTTGTTGGTCAGGTACCTTACCTGACAGGCTTGCTCCTGAAACATCTCGTTAAGAGTTGTTATCATGGCAAAGGCTTAATGGTCCATAAACTATTTTTGCAGTATACAGGCCAACATCAGGCATGTCACATCCCTATTATCCTTGACATGCACCTCGTATTCCTCCAGCTGGGCAGCCGGTGGATTACGTCCTTGAGGCGCAGCCGGTACAGGGCTCTCCAGTACATACTCTTTAGACTCCTGTCTTAGAACTATTCTCAAGTTCCTAGACCAGTCCAAAATGTTAGGACCAGAAAGCTTGTCCCTTTCAAGAATTGATCATAGTGATAAAGAGTTTTTATTTGCCATTTAGAGATTCTACACAGAAAAACATTTAAGAGTGTTAATAAAGGACTTTACTTTGTTATTCCCATACATAATTAATAATGAATCAAGTTATTAATTAAACCGAGTTGTTGTGCTCATGGGCCGAGATCCATATTTCATTAAAATATAGCCAGACAAAGGCCTGGTACAACTATATGTTAACTATTTAGGTAGGAACGCCGTCTAATCCCAACCTAGGGACTCTCGGTTTGATGGGATTGTTGGCACTTACCCATCTGTGCTTAGGGCCAGGAGAATCCTACTACCGATGCTAAGTCAAAACCTCCATTGAAGTGTTAGAGTATCCCATACCCTAACCCAATACAAAGTGACAGTACTCCAGTATATCCTGCGAGGGCATGGTCTACAACTAGCCTATCCCCACTTCGAGCTGGTTTTGAATGAGGGAAGCACTTTTAAGCGACTTAGTAATTTCATTTGGTTATTAGATTCATTTAATAACGGCTTGCATACATAAGGCGGGTGAAATGCTGTTGGATCATACATTCATACATGCAAATAAATATAAAGCATAATTAAATAAATAAGTAAAATGGACTGCTATGGGCCTATATTACATCGTAATATTATTCTAGGAAACCTATACTAGAAAACAATATCAGGTTGGCCTCCATCTTCTTCCTTCTGGGCTTGCACCTCCACTTAGGCTCACCACTCCATGGGCTTCTTCTTTTACAAATTTTATAATAATGGAATAAAATAAAATTACATTAAAAAAAGAAAAACGACAAGCATGCCCTATTTACCCAAAAAAAAAAAGAAAATACAACCCTTCTCGAATAAGGCCAAATAGCATCCAACCATACAGAATATTTAATCACACATATGCATCCAATACATACAATTCACAGGCATGTTACAATGCATGATTTAAGCCCATTTCAATTATGTCCAAGCCATTATGTGAAATCGCCAATTTTGGCCCACCATGGTTCTAACCCTTAACGGGCTTTGGGCCTCCAGCCCAGGCAGTCCAACTGCTCCCACTGGAATTGGGAAACCATGGGTCCAATTCAGCCATCCAAGTAATTGTGCCAAAATTACCCGAACCAATTTCAATTAACCATATTAATTTCCAAATTAATATTACATGAATAAAAATTAAATTTCATTCAAGAAACCACACGCATTTAAATTACATGAATTTAAACACATGAATTTTAAAACCAATTAAAATTTCAAAACTGGGCCCTGGGCCCAAAAACCCCCCAAATCCAAAAACACTGGGCCTGGCCCGCTGCTAGAGGTAGCAGCGGTGCAGCCGCCTAGCGGCTGCCTGCAGCGGCCCTGCTGCCGCGCAATGACCGCCCAGTGGCCATTGCCCAGCGGCAGTCCGCTGCTGTTTCCGCCGTGTGCGGCGGCCACCAGCGGCTATTCCGCCGCCGGCAGCCCCGCACCTTGGAAACAGCTAGATTTTTTTTATTAAATAGAAAATTTTAAATAAAAAAAAACATGGCATCCAACAACAAGAAATTCACCAAGAATTCCCAAACATATAATTAAATTAAACACATATAAACCTATATGCAAATTCAATTTGAATTGTATAGAAATCAAATGGGAAAAATCTTAAACCTAAACCAAGAACCCCAAAAAAAAAATCTCCAATTTTAAAACATGGGATTCAACCTATTTTAACAATTTCCATGGATCAAAAGCCCACTCTGATACCACTATTGGAATTTTTCACCGGAAATCACCCGATTAAAGCGGAAGAACGCGATGATTTCCTCAAATTCGTGCCCAGGAGCAATTGAGATGGAAATTGGAAGAGAAAAAAAATTTAATAGAAAGATATAAATCTCTTACCAGGAATATCTCTTTTAAGAGATGGATGCAGACTGCAGGAATCAAACTAGAAACCCTCCTCGTTCACGTACACGAACGCCTAACGAACACCACCCGTGCTAGCGTCGGAAAACATGAACTTTGGAGAGGGAGGCTAGGGAGAATTTCAGCTATCAATGTGTCTTACTATGTTGGCTGAAATTCCTAGGGTTCCATAACCCTAGGTGGCCAAAATTCCCAAGGGAATTTTGGCCCAGGTTGGCCACTTCATCTGTGTGGGCTTCCTTCTTTTAATTCAGGCCCAAATCTATTTTAATTAGTTTGACTTAAACTAACTTCAAGCCCAATTTTAATTTACCCATGTATTTAATATATTACACCAAGTAACATATTATTTACATTTAAATTAAAATCAGTTTGACCAATTAATTTAATCCATCAAATTAAAATTAGATCATCACAAATAAATTCATATGTAAACCTATACATATGAATATTTCCACCCAGAAAATAATCTCATAATTAATCCAATTAATTATGAAGAGCCAATTAAATATATATTCATTTTATTATTATGATCAATCCAATTGATCTTTATAATATAATTAATATATATACCTCTCTCTCCAGAATGTATACTCCAAGCATACATGTGATTCCTTAAGTCGGTGTTCAGTCGCTAAATGTGTATGATCCCGTAGGCCCATCTTTATGTTGGCAGTGGGCCTATAGTCCACAGAGTGCAGTTGGGCTCTAGCAAGCCACTGCAGTCCCCAATCAAGACGGAGATGGAAGTCTAACTGTTATCATAACCCTGTAGTTTGAACTTGTATATCCCATGTCATCGATATCGGTGTCCAACATAGAGGCATGGATTGATCACCCTCTTTTGTGTCCGGACATTAACTTGATCCCGAATGCACTGAAGCTCACAAACAAGTTCCAACTCGTTTGGGTGTGGCCACACTATTATCAGTTACATTCATCAAGAGGCCGGTGATATCTTCCCAGTGGACTACTGAGTGACAAATCCCTTCTGCATATCCATAGCATTACCATGCTAAGTGACATACCCGAAAGTACCCATACTTGGCACCCTATTATAGGCCCTTTAGGCGTACCCCTAAGTATGCGACCTCACATGCAACACCATCATATGGTCAGGTCAAAGGATCCATACAAGTACTACACGAGAATCACTTGTGATACTATACCATGTGGATTTCTTGTTTAGTGGATCTATCTAGTACCATGCCCTTTTTGCATGTACCCATTAACTTGGTTGACATCCCATGTCCAATGACCGGTAAGACACCACCATATAACCAAGTTAATGATAGTCTCTTGTTCCAATCATTCCCATGACTGGAACAGACTACGGATCTATTTATGGTCATATCGTTTACCCTATCCATGGTTTTACTGCCAAGTGCATGACACTTGTCATCATGGATATGGGTATGTCCATTGGATACTTCATTTAATATATTGCACAAGATAAATATAATAAATGAATTAATGCCTTTATTAATAACACAAATGAGTATAATACATAAATCCAATGAATGTATAATACAAATGCAAGGACCAATGCCTCAGGACTAGGGCATATCCAACACCTATGACATAGGAACCATGTGGGGCTCTCAAAGTGGATCGATCTAGTACCATGTAACCTACATGCAACCATGCCCTTAATTGACAATTCATGTCCACGTTGGATATGCCCTAGCCCTGAGGCATTGGACCTCTTATTTGTATTGTACATTTATTGGATTCTTGTATTATACATATATTATGTCATTAATAAAGGCATTAATTCATTTATTATATATCTTGTGCTGTATTTTAAATGAAGTATCCAATGGACATATCCATATCCATGTGAACAAGTGTCATGCACTTGGAAGTAAGACCATGGATAGGGGAAAAGATATGACCATAAAGAGATCCATAGTCTGTTCCAGTCATGGGAATGAATGGAACTAGAAACTATCATTAACCTGGTTATATAGCGGTGTCTTATCGGCCATTGGACATGGGATGTCAACCAAGTTAATGGGTACATGCAAAAAGGGCATGGTACTGGATAGATCCACTTAGCGAGAAATCAACATGGTAACGTATCACAAGTGATTCTCGTGTAGTACTTGTATGGATCCTTTGTTGGGAATCGTCATTGGAAAAATAACGTAGCGCAGCGGAAAATACACCATTTAAAATTTTTTAGAATCCACCTATCGTGTCCAATTACCATTGATTACAATAAAACCAAATTGAATCAAGAGAGATTAACTCATCGGATTCGTCTCTTCTAGAGACTGCTGCAGAATCGTTTCTTGAAACTGCGATCTCCAAAGTCCAGTGCACAACCAACTATTGAGCGGGAACCGATGCTAGCCGAAGACACGAAGAAATGGAGGATTAATACTGGGATTTTCGGCTATTTGGGGCTGCTCTTGGTGGCTGAAATTTCCAGCAATAATTAGGGTTGAATTAGGGTTTTATTGCTTAAGTGTGCCCTTATATAGACACCTTGTCTAATTGGGTTTTAATTAGGTTAATTAAACCCAAGTCCACTAGGATTATAATTACATAAATAACTTTAATTAAAAAGTATATACTATGTAATTTAATTCCATTTGGCTAAATTTAATTACCCCTAAATAAAATTAAATCACACTTAAGTAAATACAATACATGTATTTAATTTTCCTACTTAGGAAAATTATTTAATTAATTGTTTACTTTATGTAATTCAATTAATCGATATATTAATTAATTACATTATGTAAACTTATTAATTAAATTAAATTCAACCCAATGTTAATTAATTACCTTGACACCAAATGTCAACTAATTAATTAACGCATTCCTTCCAATGTACATTACATGTACAATTTCTATAAGTTCCGGTGCATGATCCTATGGGTCTGTCTTTATGTTGGCAGTAGGCCCAAGGCCCACAGACTATAATTGGGTTCTAGCAAACCATTACAGCCCCCAATTAAGACAAAGATGCAGCAGTCTTTAGAAGATACTCACCCGGTAGTAACCTCATAGTGTCCTTTGTCTAATGATATCGATATGAATAAACAAGAGGCATGGTGTCCGTCATCCTCTTCTATTGTTTATTATATTTCTTGATCTTGAGTTGACTGATTAATCAAATAAGCAACCAACTTATTTGGGTATGGCCATACACTTATCAGTCCCACTCATCAAGTGGCCAATAATATCATCTCGGTGTTACCCGAGTGGCAATTCCATCACTTCATCATCAATATCAACATGTTCACTGCTCCACCGAATCATACCCGTATTTAGCATCCTTTTACAGACCTGTTAGGCGTATGTCAAAGTGAATCGGATTCCATATTGATATTATAATGAAATCTAGTCTGAGGACAAAAGAGACCTACTCAAGAAAGACCTATGACGACAAAACCATGTGGCTTTCTTGTGCGGATCGATCCAGTCCCATGTCAATGACATGTACTTATATTCATGACTGACTATACAAGTACTATGGCTAGTTAAGAACTGCCATACAGTCATCGAATATACAAGTCTGTGGTTCTATTCGTTCCCACGATTAGAACAGACCTAGGATAGGTTTTATGATTATCAATCAATGGATACTCTACTCATACTATAACACAAGATATAAATGAAATAGATTAATTGCCTTTATTAATGTGACACAAATAATGTATTCAAACAAGACTCTTAATGTATAATAGAAAATATAAGAATCCAATGCCCTAAGAACTAAGGCACACCAACATCCTTTGACCTGACCATATGACGGTGCTGGATGCAAAGTCACATACTTTGGTGTACGCCTAAAGGTCCTGTAAAAGGGTGCCAAGTATGGGTACGTTCGGGTATGTCTCTGAGCATCGCAGTACTATGGATATGCAGAAGGGATATGTCAGTCAGTAGTCCACTGAGAAGATATCACCGGCCTCTTGATGAATGTGACTGATAAGAGTGTGGCCACACCCAAACAAGTTGGAACTTGTTTGTGAGCATCAGTACATTCGGGATCAAGTAAATGTTCGGACACAAAAGAGGGTGATCAATCCATGCCTTTGTGTTGGACACCGATATCGATGACATGGGATATACAAGTTTAAACTACAGGGTTATGGTTTCAGTTGGACTACCATCTCCATCTTAATTGAGGGCTGCAGTGGCTTGCTAGAGCCCGTCTGCAGTCTGTGGGCCATAGGCAAACTGCCAACATAAAGATGGGCCCACAAGATCGTACACATTGAACGTTTGAATACGGACTTAAGGGATCACCCATATACTTGGAGTATACACACCGGAGAGAGAGGATTATATTAATTATATTATAAAGATCAATTGAATTGATCATAATAATAAAATTAATATTTGTATTGGCCTTCTCATAATTAATTAAATTAATCTATGAGATTATTTCCAAGGTGGAAATATTTCACATGTATATGTTTACATGTATCTTAATTTTACGTTTGTCAAATTTAATCACATGGTAAAATTAATTGATCAAATTAATTTTAATTTAAATGTATAGAACATATTATATGGTATAATATATGTGAGCGGACAACCTTTTCGAAAACGGAACACGGCGAAGCGGACCGAGGAAAGAGAAGATTATATAGATTATTTGGTTTTATTTTAGAAAACGGGTTTTGTTTATCTTCAGTTAGAAAATCGTAGATTTAATTTGGAAATTCTTTTGTAGAAAATATTTTCCCGTTTTTAAATTAAAGACCTTGAAACTTAAATCTCGAGATCAGTAACAGAGTCGCCACCCGGATTAGCTCATCCGGGAATTCCGGTATAGCTCCCTACCGAGGAGAGACTGCTGTACCTAATCCAGAGATTTAGGATTCGGGCAAATAACTTACTCAACCTCTAGCTTGCTTTCACTTTACAGTTTATATTACCATATTTAATTTGCTTTATTATCTTTCTCAAACTCCAATTTGTTTATTTTAATTATCCGATGCTAAAGCAAAATGCAAGAAATAATTTATGGGAAATTAAATCATACATTTAAAATATACAAAAAATAAGAAAGGTCGATTATACAACCCAATTGAATAAAAATAAAAACTCTCGTCCTCACTTTACAATCGCTTAAAATACACGATTTATCTAAAAAAAATATGATCGCCTAGGATACACGAATAAATCTATCAAATACATCAAAAATAAAAATAAAAAGCTACAAAACAGAGGGTTAGTACAATATACGGCACGCCACAAATAGGACTCAAATAGATAGAATCGGGAATTTAGAAATTTGAGGCATGCATTTAGGGGGATAACTGGGAAAACTCGGCTAGCCGGCCCGATCAGACCTGGAAAACATTTTGAAACGTCCCTGTACTTTTGGTTTTATGAGAAAATCATTTTGAAAGCAATTTATTTTCCGGTTTACATTAATTTAGCATGTGAGGTGGGTCGGTTTTCAGGAGAATCGGGTCTTCGTAGCATTGTTCTAGACGCAAATGCACTGAAAATTAAATCTAAGGTCATGGATGCACACAACAAAATTCATTTTGATGATTTTCTGATTTTCTGAATTTTTAGGGATTATTAGAAATTTTTAGGTATTATTCTAGAAATTCTGCTCTTGGACGAGCATAACAGTCGTGCGACTGTAACTACGGTCGTGCGAGTGTAAATAGTCCAAACTTAAAATTTCGCCAAAATCATTTGAAATAAAACTCAAAGAAAATAGCTGGAAACCAAGAACACTCGTACGATTGTATTTACAGTTGTACGACTATTCACCAACTCAAGAACAGTCTTACGGTTGTTCTTGATTTCCAGAAATAGAAGGCGCACAAAGTGAATAAAAATGCACAAAAAGGCACCAAATCACCCAGAATGCATGAGAAAAAAAGAAGGAATGAAGTGTGTTTACCTTTTAGGCGCTAATCCACCGTACGATTGACCCCCTGGCGTCGTACCAATCCACTGAAATTTGCACTTTTTCCTCTTGAGTCAAGGTTGTGAAGTTATGTCCAAATTCTCCAAAATGCTTGGGATTCCTAGAGTTTCTAGTCCGAAATTTAGTTTGTTTATGGAGTTAGTGTTGGAAATGCCCTAGTCCCGAGGCATTGGTCCTTGTATTTGTACTATACATTTATTGGATTTATGTGTTGTACTCATTTGTGTTATTAATAAAGGCATCAATTCATTTATTATATCAATCTTGTGCAATATATTAAATGAAGTATCCAATGGACGTATCTATATCCACGATGACAAGTGTCATGCACTTGGCAGTAAGACCATGGATAGGATAAACGATATGACCATAAATAGATCCGTAGTCTGTTCCAGTCATGGGAATGAATGGAACAATAGACTATCATTAACCTGGTTGTATGGCGGTGTCTTACCGGTCATTGGACATGGAATGTCAACCAAGTTAATGGGTACATGCCTGGAAGCATGGTACTGGATAGATCCACTAAACGAGTAATCCACATGGTATGGTACCACAATGGATTCTCATGTAGTACTTGTATGGATCCTTTGACCTGACCATATGATGGTGTTACATGTGAAGTCGCATACTTAGGGGTACGCCTAAAGGGCCTGTAATAGGGTGCCAAGTATGGGTGCTTTCGGGTATGTCACTGAACATGGTAATACTATGGATATGCAGAAGGGATTTGTCACTCAGTAACCCACTGAGAAGATATCACCGGCCACTTGATGAATGTGACTGATAAGAGTGTGGCTACACCCAAACAAGTTGGAACTTGTTTGTGAGCATCAGTACATTCGGGATCAAGTTAATGTCTGGACACAAAAGAGGGTGATCAATCCATGCCTCTGTGTTGGACACCGATATCAATGACATGGGATGTACAAGTTTAAACTACAGGGTTATGATATCAGTTAGACTGCCATCTCCATCTTAATTGGGGGCTGCAGTGGCTTGCTAGAGCCCAACTGCAGTCTGTGGGCCATAGGCCCACTGCCAACATAAAGATGGGCCCACGGGATCGTACACATAGAACGACTGAATGCAGACTTAAGGAATCTCATGTATACTTGGAGTATACACAATGGAGGGAGAAGTGTGTATATATTAATTATATTATAAAGATCAATTGGATTGGTCATAATAATAAAATTAATATATTCAATTGGCTCTTCATAATTAATTGGATTAATTATGAAATTTTTTCCTAGGTGGAATTATTCATATGTATGGGTTTACATATGATTTTATTTTGTGTAGATTTAATTTTAATTTGATGGATTAAATTAATTGTCAAACTAATTTTAATTTGGATGTAAATGATATATTACTTGGAGTAATATATTAAATACATGGGTATATTAAAATTGGGCTTGAAATTAATTTAAACCAGAACAATTAAAATTAGACTGGGCCTAAATTAAAACATGGAAGCCCGCACAGAATAGACAGGAGCCAAGATGGGCCTGAATTCCCCTAAGGGAATTCGGCCAACCCTAGGTATAAATACCTAGGGTTAGAAATTTCGGCCAACATAAGTGTTAAGCCCCTAGCCGAAATTCTCTAGTGATTTTCTCTCCATTGTTTCGTTTTTCCGACGCTAGCACAGGTCGCATTCGTTAGGCGTTCTTGTACGTGAGAGTGGAGGGATTCTACATTGAATTCTGCAGTCATCATCCATCTCTGGAAAGAGATTTTCTGGTAAGAAAATTAATCCCTTTCTATTTGATTTTAAGTTTTTCAATTTCCATCTGAATTGCTCCTGGGACTTGATTTGAGGAAATCACCGCGCTCTTCCGCTTTTATCGGGTGATTTCTGGTGACAAATCCCAACAGTTAGATTATTAACCTATTGATTTCTAATAGATTTTTAATCCAAACCTTAAGATTTGTCAAGAAAAAGAGAAGAAAAGGGATGCTTAGGGTTGTGTGTTTCTCTTTTCTTTCCTTTTTCTCTCAAATCTCTCTAAATTCTCTCCCTCTACCAGACCAGAAATCAAGTGTCAAAAGTCCTCCTTTTTCTTCTCTTCCTCCTCTTTTTTCCTACCTTCGCTTCACCAAAAACTGGAGCAATTAATGCTCCCCCAATTCTTCAGCTTTCTTATGTCATAGGCATGGTCTTCTACACCTGCTCCGACATTGCAGTCGTAAGACTGTAATTAATTATTGTCACACAACTGTAACGACAGTCGTACGACTGTATGTTACAGTCATGTGACACGCGTGATTTTTTGTTAAGGATAGAAAATCCTGGTGCTTACAGCTGCCCCTCGCATGACCAAATTCGACACCCGGATCCAGGTTTAAAATACCTGAGATGATGAATTTGAGAGCACGAATCAAAGAACCATAGACACAGGAAAGAACTTATTGTTGAAATAAGCCGATACCAAGTCTAGGTTACCCGAGGCGAAGCTGGGGAAGAAATAAGCCGATACCAGGTCTAGGTTACCCGAGTCAAGAAAGGTGGAATGCGGATAGGCCGATACTGGGTCTAGGTTACTCGAGGTGAAGGAAGGTGAAAGATGGATTACGGATTGGCTGATACCGGGTCTAGGTTAGCCGTGGCAAAGGAAAGTGAAATGTGGATTATGGATTGGCTGATACCGGGTCTAGGTTACCCGAGGCAAAGGAAAGTGAAAGGTGGATTATAGATTGGTCGATACCGGGTCTAGGTTACCCGAGGCAAAGAAAAGTGAAAGGTGGATTATGGATTGGCCGATACTGGGTCTAGGCTACCCGAGGCAAAGGAAAGTGAAAGGTGGATTATGGATTGGCCGATATCGGGTCTAGGCTACCCGAGGCAAAGGAAAGTGAAAGGTGGAGTATGGATTGGCTGATACCAGGTCTAGGTTACCCGAGGCAAAGGAAGGTGTTGAAATAAGCTGATACCGGGAGGCAAAGTTTACTGGGGATATGGAATGAAGCCGATCTGGACCGATGTCGGGTTTATGTTACCCGAGGCGGATCTGCTGGGGAACTGAGATGAAGCCGATCTGGGCAGATACCGAGTTAACATTACCCAAGGTGGATCTGCTGGAGAACTTGATGCTAGAGCTGATCTGGGCTGATACCGGGTTCACATTACCCGAGGCGGATCTGCTGGAGATTTGAAGATGAAGCCGATCTGGGCCGATACCGGGTTCATATTACCCGAGGAGGATCTGCTAGAGATGTAAAGCTATGGATGATGAGTTCCTGCATTTGAAATGGCAAGTCTTCATTCCTTGATCGAGAGATTTTGAACAAAAATTTTTGCCCCTTCGATTAAGAATGAAGACTAGCTGGGGATGAACGATTTGTGTATGCTATGTATGCATGTATAATGATATATATACACATGGAGATTAATAGATGCATTTCTCATTTTTTGTGTAAGATCGATATCCCTCCTTTCTACTGGGGAAGGCATGCTTTGCCCCTGGATGGTGGAAAATGCTCTTTGTATAAGGCTTTCTATTGTTGAAAATATTTGTGAGGTCTACTGGGGAAATGAGATAATTGCTAGAAATACGTGACGATGCTGGGGAAAAGGATCATAGTATCCTTTGTAAACGTTCCGCTTGGGTTATGATGTAGAGAATCCTGTTGGGGAGGTGATAGGAAGACTTGGCTTCTCACCCCTATAATTGACGAATCTGGAAGTGCTCTAAATTTTGCCTGGGTTGCCCAATGCGGGTTTTCAGCCCAGCAAGCTGCTCTAATTTTTGCCTGAGGCACCGTTTCGGTTTTCACCCCAGCGAGCTGCTCTAAATTTTTCCTGGGGCACCTTTTCGGTTTTCACCCTAGCGAGCTCGCTTTTTTTTTAAGACCGATTGAAACAGCAAATTCTTAGACAACCACTGTCACTCTTCGAAAAGCTGAATTGGATTTGGAAGACGATAAAAGATTTCATATTAGATGTATTTAGTACATTTTCATTGTTAAACAACATGATATGTTCGACCAGTTAAATGCAAAGTGCTTTCTTTAAATAAATGCTTAAGCATGATAACTTTGTTTATGCATTTCGTCATAACCATTGTAAATATATTTAAACAAATATTTCACTTTATTGATGAAACCAAAATGAATACATTTGAAAAGATTAATTCCCAGATGGTATACATTCCACATAGAGCCAAAATCCATCATCAATCGTCCCTTTCGGATTTTCTGACTGATCATTTTCTCTCGTGTCTTAATTTTTTCCTAGGTCGCTCTTTCGAGTTTTCAACCTAGCAGGCTTTTTTTTATACATGATAAAGCTTTAACCGGTCTTGATTGATAGGGTTGGTGAATTCATTTCCATCCATGTCCGTGATATTGACACCTCCTTTCGATAACAGCTTCTTCACCACATAGGGTCCTTTCCAATTAGGTCTGAATTTTCCTCGAACATCAACATTTGAAGGCCTTGACTACTTTAGAACTAAGTCTCCTGCTTTCAACTACCATTTGGAGTACTTCACATTTTGGTTATAAGCCCTGGCCAGTCTGCGCTGGTACATCTGTAAATGATCCAGTGCTTTCAACCGTTTTTCATCTAGTGCTGCCAATTGTTCATATCTAGCTTGAACCCATTCAGTCTCTGGTAGCTGAGCTTCCAGGGCAACTCTGAGTGATTTGAGCTCTATTTCCACTGGCAGTACTACTTCCATACCATATACCAAGGCATAAGGAGTGTCTCCTGTTGGTGTTCGGACACTGGTTCTATAACCCCAAAGAGCATATGGTAGCTTATCGGCCCAATCTTTGTACGTGGTCACCATTTTTGACAAAATCTTCTTTATTGCCTTATTAATTGCTTCAACCGCACCATTAGTTTGCGGTCTGTATAGAGAAGATTTATGATGCTCAATGCCATGTTCTGTAAGTAGCTCAGTTGTTGCCCCTTGAAATTGCACTCCGTTGTCAGTCACTATGTGGTGGGGAATTCCATACCGAGTAAAGATATTCTTCTGGATGAACTTGACCATTTATTTGGCTATTACATTAGCGAAGGATTCTACCTCCACCCATTTGAAAAAGTAATCAACTGCCACGACTATAAATCTATGCCCATTAGATGCAGCTGGATGAATTTCACCAATCATATCTATCCCCCATGCTGAAAACGGCCAAGGGGTCGCCAAGTTCTGTAATTCAAGTGGTAGAAGATGACTGACGTCCACATATATCTGACATTCGTGACACCTCTTCACTTTTCTTATTCAATCTGCTTGCATAGTCATCCAGAAGTACCATTGTCTCATTATCTTCCTGGCCACAGCCAGTCCATTCATATGTGGCTCACAGGAACCTGTATGTACTTGCTCACTTCTTTTGCTTCCTGCTCTGTCAGACACCTCAGAAGAACACCATTTACTATTCTCTTGTATAGCTTATCTTCAAAGATTCTAAACTGACTGGCTATCTTTCTTAATGAAACCTTATCAGCAACACTAGCTCCCTCTGGGTGTATTCCCTCCTTTGCATACTGGTAGATATCAAAGAACCATGGCTTTTCTTTAGCTGTTAGCTCCATTACTTCATACACTTCAAAGCAAGGATGTCTGGAAGTAGCTATAACCAGTGGCTGGATTTGGGTTTCTTCTAGATTTTCCCACATAGAGGATAGAGTCGCTAGTGCATCAACCATTTTGTTCTCATCCCTGGGGACGTGTCTGAATTCACACTGGCTGAATAATTCTCTTCTGAACTGTAGCAGCTCCAAGTAAGGCTGTAAGGCTTCTTCTTTCAACTCTCATTCTCCCTGAGCTTACCTAATCACTAAAAGTGAATCTCCAATGACCAAGATGTCATTTGCCCCTAGGGTTAATAGAGCTTCCATCCCAAATAGACATGCCTCATATTCTGCCCCGTTATTGGTTATGGGAAAATTCAGCCTTTTTGATAAAGGGATAATTTCACCATCTGGCGTTGCTATTAGCACCCTAATTCCAGCACCACTTCTGTTCATTGCACCATCGAAGCACATAACCCATCTTTTTACTTCAACCATGGCTAACTGTTCATCTGGGAACTCCAAATTCTCAGTGTAATCCGATTCCAGAGGCTGATTTGCTAGAAATTCTGCCACGGCTCGCCCTTTGATGGTTTTCTTAGTGATGTACTTGATATCGAATTCTGATAAGAGTAACAGCCATCTGGACAACTTTCTGACTAGCATCGGTGCTTCATACAGATACTTCATTGGATCCACCTTAGCCACTGCTTGTATCTTGTAGGACTGGAAGTAATGATGCAGCTTCTTGGTCAGCCATATCATTGCCACACACGTCTTCTCCACCAGTGTGTATTTGGTTTCATATTCTAGTAGCTTCTTATTGAGGTTGTAAATGGGATACTCTTTCTGTCATTTTGTTCCTGTGTCAACATTGCCCCTACAGAGGAATCTTCAACGGCCAATTACAAAATCAGGGGCCGGAATTGGTGGACTCAGGATTGGTGGATTTACCAAATAAGCCTTAATCTTCTAGAATGCCAGCTGACATCTGTCATCCCATATAATCGGTTGATCCTTCTTTAATAGCTTGAAAATTGGCTCACAGATGGAAGTCAACCATGCTATGAAACGACTGACATATTATAAGGAACCCATAAATGATCGGACTTCCTTTTCTGTTTTTAGAGCTGGCATATCACGTATGGCTTTGATTTTATCTAGGTCCATCTCTATTCCCCTCTGACTGACTACATGGCCCAATAATTTCCCTGATGTGACTCCAAATATGCACTTCTTAGGATTAAGATGTAAGTTATACTCTCCGATGCGAGTAAGAAATCTATCCAGGATAATAAGATGTTCCTCCCGGGTCACTGATTTGACAAGCATATCATCAACGTACACTTCGACTTCTTTGTGGATCATATCATGCAACAGAGTTGTAACAGCCCTTTGATAAGTGGCTCCAGCATTCTTTAATCTGAAGGGCATTACTCTGTAGCAGAAAGTACCCCCACTCTATAATGAAGGATGTCTTCACCTTGTCAATCACACCCATCAGGATCTAGTTGTACCCTGAAAAGCCATCCATGAAGGAATACATCGCTGGTTTTGCTGCACTGTCAACCATGACGTCACTATGAGGCAGTGGAAAGTTATCTTTTGGGCATGCTTTATTCAGGTCTCTATAGTCAATGCATACTCTGACCCTTCCATCTTTCTTAGGCACTGGGATGATGTTAGCTAGCCATTCTGTGTATTCTACCACTTCGAGAAACTTGGAGTCTATCTGCTTAGCCACTTCCTTTTTTACCAGTGTAGCCCATTCTGGCCTCAATCTTCTCAGCTTCTGCTTTGCTGGCCTGAACTTGGGATCTGTTGGAATCTTGTGCACTGCTATCTCTGTGTCTACACTCGGCATGTCTTCATATGACCAGGCGAAAGCTTTAACATGTTTTTGCAATATTTTTATTAATTCTCTCTCTTCCTCGGGTTTTAGCTCATGTCAAATGAATACCAGTTTAAGGTTTTTATCTGTACTTATGTTAATTTCATGCAATGCAGTGTCATGTATGCTAAATATGCTTGATGGTGATTCAAATGCATGCACAGAATTATTAGGATAAACATCACATAAGTAAGCAAACTTAGATTTCATTACATTAAACTTGTCATAAAGTACATCATTTACACTAAAAATAGAGGAAATAGATACAACAAAATCATTTTCATCCTCCACAGGAGGAGGACCTTGTTCTTCTTCAGCTTCCATCTTCATCTTCAAAGCACTATCCAAGTCTGCAGCTGCTTCGGCTTCTTTTTCAGCCACTTGTACCTTAGCCCTTTCCATGATCTTGGCAATCTCGGCAACCACAGAGTCCAGGTTCACCTTGGCCATCAGCTCTTCGTCGAACCTTTCCTTGGTCTTCCTAAATGCCTTGCTTAAGGCAGCAGTCAATGCACCTGAAATAACTTCTACAGTTTGATCACAGGCTTTCTCTTCATTTTTCTCTTCGGCCACCTCCACTACTTCCGCTATCTCCTTGGATGGTTTGCCTTGCAGAACATCAGATTCAATAGCTGCCTTTTCTATCACCACTGGGGCCACTGGTTCCTCCTGGCTTTTCTCAAAATCAACAACATCAGCAAAAATTTCAAAGCCAGGATATTCAACATTTCCAACCCTTATTGGTTCAGCCTGGCCTTTGTATAGCCCTTCTCCCGCTTTCAAGAATGGCTTCATCATAACCTTGCCATTCTTGCCCCTTCTCGGGTTTTTCTGCTCACATGTCTCCTCTGTATAGCCAAGGCCAAACTACTTTGGTTTCCCCGAATCGATGTTGAATTCAGGTACTCCTTACAAGTTGATTCCAAGTCCTATACCCAGGATAAAGTTCTATTTGTATAAGTAGTGGGACAGCCACTCCGGTATATAATTTTCATAGATCACCATGGGAGCATCTGTAGCTTCCTCTTCCCCGATCATGGCAACTTGGAACCTGCCAAAAGGGACAACGCCTTCATTCATAGCAGCAATCACCAATTGGGCATCCGCCTCAACAGTCACTATCCCACCATTCATCGAGAACTTAATTTTCTGATGCAATGTGGAAGGGACACCTCCTAGAGGATGGAAACATGGCCTTCCTAGCAGTAGGGAGAAGGTGATCGGGATACTATCACCGTGAAAATGACCATGGACTTGACTGGTCCAACCTCTACTTCAATTCCAAAAGTCCCTATCACTATTCTCTTGGAGTCATCGTATGCTCGGATTACTGTTGAGGACTTTTTCAGAAAATCTTCATTTAGGCCCAAACATGGCAGCACCTTCAGTGGACATATATTCAGAGCTGAGCCATCATCCACCATCACACACGGCATCACCTTATCCATCACATGAGCCCTGATGTAAAGGGCCTTGTTGTGACCCTTTCCTTCACCCGGCAGATCTTTCTCAAAAAAGATTATGTTGGGAATCCCAGAATGGACTTTGTCTAGCAGACAGCACATGGCCTCTAGAGATGCAATAGGGGAGACTTCAATCTTTGACAGTTTCTTCACTAAGGCTGCCCTATGCTCCTTAGATGTTAAAAGCAAATGCCATAGGCTGGCTTGTGTAGGAGTCTTCTTCAACTGGGAAATAACCAAGTCTTCTTTCTCAATCCCTTTTGGTGCTGATGTACTACCCGACCCAGTCATCGAGGCTTTGTCCTTCACCTGATCTGCCGACTGGTACACCCTGCCACTTTGGGTCACATGCTGGACCTCCTGAACTTTCAACTTCTCAATGGCTGGAGTCTTGACCTTCTCCTCTCCGCCAAAATCTTCATACTTGTCTTCAGAATCAAGATCATTCAAGCTTATTGGCTTGATCTCTTTCTGTTCTGCCTTCTTTTCATATTCTGCCCCCACTTCAGCTTCCTCTATTGCTACAGCCTAGAGAGCGGGATTTGCTTGAAGGATCTAGGCAAAGATGAAATTAGCCGGCAGTCCTGAATGCACCATGTTGACCCACTTCTCAAATGCTGGTAACGGGTTGGTCTTCATGCTAGGCTTAGCTGGTTCTTGTAGTTTCCCTTCATCTATCAGCTTATGAATGGCATCTCTCAACTTGTAGCAATTGTTAGTCCGGTGGCCAGCAACAACATGATATGTGTAGAAATTATCTTTATCTGCCTCAAAAGGTTTTTCAAAGGGCCTTAAGGACTGTAGCAACCCACCATTTCTACACTTAGCAAATATCTTCACCAACGGGAGAGTCCAAGGAGATATGCCCTGACCTCCTGGATTCCTCCTCTGATTGCCTTGTTGCTGGGTCACTGTAGCAACTTCAACTTGCTTTACTTCTGAAGTCTGCCCTCCTTCTCCACCAGAACTTAAGCTAGAACTGCCACTAGACCCGACTATAGTCTTTGATCTATACCCAGAACTGTAACCTGAACTTCTTCCACCCTTATGGCTTGGTGCCTTCTCTTCTTCATCTGGTTCAATCTTTATCACCATACTGTAGACTTCACTAAGCTCATTGAATGGATGGAATTTCATATTGTTTTTGAAGATGTCCTTACTGCCATTAATCAACTTTTGTATCAGTTTATCTTCATCTGGGCGGTTTTTCAGAAGGATCATCTTAGTCATCCACCATTGGTAATACTCATCAAAAGGCTCATTGGGTTTTTGCTTAATCCGCTCCAAGTCATACAGCTTCACCTGAATCTTGGTGTTGAAGCTGTAATACTTGATAAAGGCTGCTGATAGAACCTCCCAATCTAACTGCTCTTCTTCTAATAATGAGTTATACCATCCTAAAGCTCCTCCCTCCAAGGTAGTTGGGAAGAGATTAATTACTTGTTGCTTAGTGGCGTCCGCCGTCAGCATAACCCGAGCATAGAGATTTACATGGGCCTCCGGTGAGCCCATTCCCTTATAAGAAGGCACTCTTGGCATTTGGAATCCGATGGGAAAAGTCTCGATGCCCCTGCTGATCAAGGCATCAATGTTAACTCCCTTTTTAGACTCTACACTAACACTAGCCCCTTTCTTCAACTGAGCCACCACCTCCTCCAACTCAGAGCATTTTGCTTTCATCTTTCTTTCCATTGCTGCTTTTATTTCTTGCAGCTTCTCGATACTGGCTGAGGTATCACCACCCTGTTGGGATGATTCAGCCTCCTTCTCTTTCCCGGCTCCACTACCACCGGTTTCTCCAGCCTCTCTCACTAGTGCTCGCACTCCCTCCTTTAGCATATCACGAAAGTCCAGCGATCTTAGAAAATCCTTCAAAACATCAGCAAGGCCCGATATTGGATTAGCCATCTCTACTTCTTCCCCAGAATCAGAATCACTTTCTGTCTCAACTGCTCTCCATCCCCCAACAGCCCTCAAAGCCTGAGATCTTGTCCAAGGTCGCTCCAGCTTATTTAGCTAGGCATCATATGGAAAGTATTAGGGGCATGCATGAATGGCATGGTGGCATGAAGGGTAAGGCATTAAAAGTGCTTGTAATGAATGGATGGAGTGAGGTTATGAATGAAATGATGGTATGAATGATTTTCTTTTATTCTTTTCCTTATTTCCGGGACATTTCAAGAACACCCAATGATATGCAAAAATGTCACATGTGGACCGCCACACGGACAGAGGTTCAGTGCCTTTAGGGTACCTAATGATTTTTGTGATATGGTCGCGTGTGTGCCAACACACGGACAGATTTTCAAAGCTTTTAAGGTCTATGAGATGATATGAAATGGTCACACGGGACTGTCCCTTGGACAGAGTTCATATGCTTTTGGGGCGGATGATATGAAATGATGTTGTAAGAAAGTCACTCTCTGCAGGAGACACGGACAGAGGCTCGGCGTTCAGGGAACACCTTTCATGATCTGGGATGTTATGAAATGCCCCTACATGTGTACTAATTCGGCACTCGGGGAGCGCCTTGAGTAATGTAGTAATGTCATGAAGTAACCCGATATGGATCACAGTGTTATATGATATTTGTGATGAATGGGTATGATGTCATGAAATGCATCGTGTGGATTGTCACACGGAAATATACCTAGGGCCATTGTGGTCTCTTTTAAATGAGATAATTTGGTGGAATGGCCGAATGCAATCCGGTGCATTGGTAGAACACGGGTATTTTGGGATACCCGATATATGATGGAATGATATGATCATGGTGGGCGTCCTTGGAATGCCCCTAATTTAGATGAAGTGAAATGAGATGGATGTTTATGTCATACAAGATGCAAATGGCTGCACAAAAATGTGGTTAGAATGCATGACACGCATAATGATGTCGTGTGCTTTATAAAAAAAATGCTAATCACACAAATATAATATTATGGCTGCAAAAGAAAAGGTTAGTGTGAATGTCACACAGATGATTTAATGTCTTCACACGAAAATAAAAATGCAAATGGTTGTATAGAAATGTGGGTTAGTATGGCATACGAAAGCTATGCATGTTTGATGCTTCGTGAAAACTCAAAATAGCAAACAACATGGAATAAACATCAACACACACAAAACATGCACTCCCTTCCAACCTTATTCTCCTTTCGATTGGTCTTACATTCTTCCTAGGTGTTGGATCTCTTTGGCATCAACGGGGGATACCAAAGGCACACGCTCAATGTTCATTTTGAGTTTAGTTTTGGTAATCCTAGGGGAAGTTGCTAAGCCATTATATATGGGCCAAAGTCAAAACGAAGGGTCGTACAGGTTCCCATAGTGAGTATACACTTCGCCACCGTAGAACACAATGTAAGGTCATGCAGGGCTATGAGTGGTTTACCCCGTCGGGTGTCTCCAATCCTGGCGGAAGAGGTAGTCCACCTTCTTGGGTAAACCAGGGTTGATAAGTGTGTTGGAGGGATTGAGAAGAAGAAAATGTCATGATATGCAATGTGCAAATAAATATGATAATATGAACTAGTGAAGTGACTGCAAGCGAGGTTTTATTTCAGTAGTTGCCTAAGTTCCTTAAGTTTTTATGAAAACTTTTAGAAAATATTCCCCAGCGGAGTCGCTGCTATGAGCAGACGACCTTTTCGAAAATGGAATGCGGCGAAGCGGACCGGGGAAAGAGAAGATTATTATAGATTATTTGGTTTTATTTTAGAAAACGGGTTTTGTTTATCTTCAGTTAGAAAATTGTAGATTTAATTTGGAAATTCTTTTGTAGAAAACATTTTCCCGTTTTTAACTTAAAGACCTCGAAACTTAAATCCCGAGATCAGTGACAGAGTCATCACCTGGATCAGCTCATCTGGGAATTCCGGTATAGCTCCCTACCGAGGACAGACTACTGTACCTAATCAAGAGATTTAGGATTCGGGCAAATAACTTACTTAACCTCTAGCTTGCTTTCACTTTACAGTTTATATTACCATATTTAATTTGCTTTATTATCTTTCTCTAACTCCAATTTGTTTATTTTAATTATCCGATGCTAAAGCAAAATGCAAGAAATAAATTATGGGAAATTAAATCATACATTTCAAATATACAAAAAATAAGAAAGGCCGATTATACAACCCAATTAATGCTCCCCCAAATCTTTAGCTTTCTTATGTCATGGGCATGGT
Organism: Euphorbia tirucalli; assembly: GCA_039660915.1. Lineage (NCBI taxonomy): Eukaryota > Viridiplantae > Streptophyta > Magnoliopsida > Malpighiales > Euphorbiaceae > Euphorbia > Euphorbia tirucalli. The sequence goes on along the minus strand of CM077637.1, from coordinate 48,138,822 downwards.
CTTTTGCACCTGCTCTGACATTACAGTCGTACGACTGTAATTAATTACAGTTGCATGACTGTAACGATAGTCGTACGACTGTATGTTACAGTTGTGTGACACGTGCGATTTTTTTTTTAAGGACAGAAAATCCCGGCGCTTACAATATGTTAGAATACATGTTAAATAAAATTAAGTTTGATAATCAATTGGACCGAGAGAATTAAAATTGAACTGGGCTTGAAAAGGAGAAAAGCCCGCGTAGAATTTAGACGAATTGGGCTGAAATGTTTTGTAAAATATTTCAGCCATCTAGGTAAAATGGAGACCTAGAGAATTTCGCCAACATATGTAAAATTCCAGCCGAAAAATTACAGCCCCAATCCTCTCTCAAACCTCTGATTCCATCGCTAGCACGGGTCGTGTTCGTTAGCCGTTCGGGTACATGAACGCGGAGGGAATCTAGTTTGATTTCTGTAGCCATCTCTAGAAGAGATATTCCTGGTAAGAATTGATTCTCTTCTAGTTAAATTTTTGATTTTACAATTTTCATATCAATTGCTTCTGGGCAGCGATTTGAGGAAATCATCGCGTTGTTCCATATTTTATCAGGTGATTTCCGATGAAAATCCAAACGGTCCAATGGTTGGTAAGACACAACCACACAATCAAGGCCCATGTTGGTCTTTAGTTATTATCATTCCCGTGACATTAACAGACCAGGGATAGCTTTATAACTATGTTCTTTCCTTACTCAATGTATTACTACCTAGAGAACGTTGCCGGCATGAAGAGTAAAATAATATTTATTGGATTCTCTTTGTATATTAAATGCACCATAAATATAGTAAACATGATTATACCTTTAATTTTAACAAAACATCTGATTATATTACATAAGGACTATGGCATACACCAAAAGGTGACATCGCCATCTTGTAGGACACCAATATCATTGGCATAGGATGTACAAGTTAACTACAGGGTTTACATCGCCGATGGGATTGATGTTTCTATCTTATTTAGGTAGCTGTAACGGTTTGCTAGAACCTACTTGCAACTTATAGGCCTTAGGGTATTGGGCCTAATGACAACATAAGATAGACCTACAGGATCGCACACATAGGATGTCTAAATGAGTTTGTCACGGACCATGTGATATGTATTGGATACGTATCATAGACTTTGGAAATTTTGGATTTATGAGTTTTATGATAAAGACTTGGTTATATAAATCCTAAGAAAGATGTATTTTATTTATATTTTTAATTTATTACTGGGTAATAAATTAATCAATAAAATAAAATTCATATCAAATATTAAATTAGGTTATTTAATTTTTTCTTATGATTAATAAATATTTTGGATATTTATTTTAAGGTGGGAATTAAAATTGAGGTAGATTTATTTTAAGTTAATTTTAATTTCAAATATTAGATTTTTCTGGGTGGAAAATCTAATGAACGAAATTAGAATTAATTATGTTGGGATTCGTCATAGGAAAAATAACACGGCGTAGTGGAATTACACCGCTTAAAATTTCCTAAAATCCACCTAATCGTGTCCGATTACCATTAATTGGAATAAAAAATCAATTTGCATCAAGAGAGATAAATTTCACTAGATACGTCTCTTCTAGAGACTGCTGCAGAACTGATTCTTGAAACGGAAGCGATCTCCAAAGTTAGGTGCAAGATCGACTCATGAGCGGGAACTGGTGCTAGCCAAAGAAGCGGAGGAATGGAAAATTGCTGCTGTGAAATTCGGCCAAGGGGCTGCTCTAAAGGGGCTGAAATTTACAGCTCTATAATTAGGGTTAAAGCTGATTTTTTTTCTTTAAGTGTGCCTTATATAGTCTCCAACTATAATTGGGTTTTAATTGGGTTAATTAAACCCATGCCCATTAAGGTTACAATTATATAAATAAACTTTATATTAAAAGTTTATGCTACATAATTTAATTCTATTTGGCTTAATTTAATTACTCCTAAATAAAATTAAATCACACTAAATAAATACAATACATGTATTTAATTTTCCTTCTTAGGAAAATAATTTAATTAATTGTTTACTTTATGTAATTCAATTAATTGATTAATTAATTAATTACATTATGTAAACTTATTAATTAAATTAAATCAACCCAATGTTAATTAATTACCTTGACACCGAATGTCAACTTATTAATTAACGCATTCCTTCTAATGTACATTACATGCACAATTTCTATAAATTTCGACTCAGTTGATCTATGTCCAAGATCTTATAGGTCTGTCTTTATGTTGGCAGTGCGCCCAAGGCCCATAGATTGTAAATGGGTTCTAGCAAACCATTACAGCCTCTAATTAAGATAGAGATACAGCAGTATGTTGAAGACACTTACCCAATAGTAATCTCACAGTGTCTTTTTCCAAACGATATCGATATGAATAAACAAGAGGCAACCGTCATCCTCTTCTACTATTTATTATATTTCTTGATCTTGAGTTGACTGATTAAACAAATAAGCAACCAACTTATTTTGGTATGGCCATACACTTATTAGTCCCACTCATCAAGTGGCCAGTGATACCATCTTGGTGTTACCCTAGTGGCAATTCCATCACTTCATCATCAATATCAATATGTTCACCTGTCCAACCAATCATACCCATATTTAGCATCCTTTTACAGACCTGTTAGGTGTATGTCAACCAGATTCTATATCGATACTATAATGAAATCTGATCTAAGGACAAAAGAGACCTACTCAAGAAAGACTTATGACATGACAACAATGTGGCTTTCTTGTGTGGATCAATCCAGTTCTATTTCAACGACATGTACCTATATTCATGACTGACTTTGCAAGTATTATGGCTAGTTAAGAACTACCATACAGTCATCGAATATACAAGTCTATGATTCTATTCGTTCACACAATTAGAATAGACTTGGGATATGTTTTATGATTATCAATCAATGGATACTCTATTCATGTTATAGCACATGATATAAATGGAGTAAATTAGATGCCTTTATTAATGTGATACAAATGATGTATTCATACAATAAATCTTAATGTATAATATAAAATACAAGACTCTAATGCCTTAAAGCCACCTTAAATTTTCTCTTTAACCAAATGTCTCTCTCTCTTTTTCTCTCTCCCTGCAACGTGAAATACAAAGGAGTTTTCTCTAAAAATTTCAACCAATGCAATGAAAGGAAAAGGAAGTTTTTTTGGTCCGGTACTGTCACACCCGCTGATTCAATAGGCATACATGTGCGTGAACATGGAGGTTCTTTGAGCATAGCAAGAACTTACAATCAATCTTAATCAAGGATGACATAGGTATGGGATTACAATGCTTTCTGGTTGAGTTAGTTCTTGGTTTTCTTCTTTAATATGAACAATTGTTTTTGTTATTGGTTTCAAGTGTAAATCAATATCGCTTCCGCTGTGATTTTATTTTGATTTACACCGGGATAATCCCTACAATGGTATTAGAAATAGATTGTTCTTGATTAAGGAAGATTTTGATTATAGGGGGTTCTTGATTCTAGGTTGAATTTTTCAATTGATTTTATGAACCCTAGAATTTTGAAATTAGAGTTTTTATGTTTTAGGGATTTAAATTTTCCCTAATTATTTTTGTTTTTAAAATAAAAAAATTAATTTGGATTTTATGGGAGCAGCTGCCGCTTCTTGCTATGGCAACAGTAGGCCACAGCAGCGTTGCTGCCTTTAGGGCAGCACGCCGCGCGGCATCAGGTCTGTTTTTTGAATTTTACGGGTTTTGTTATATGGTCTAATTTCATGAGTTTTAAATTGGTTTTAAAATTCGTGTGTTTATTTTACATATTGGATGCGTATGGTTCTTGTATGAATTGGTTTCATACAATTTAAATAATTTGGTGAATTAATTATATTAAAGAAATTGGTTTGAGGATTCTTGGTATGAATCCTTAAATGGCTAAATTTGGGTTTGTGATTGCCCATTCAGTGGGAGGTAATTGGATTGCCATGGGCTTAGGGCCTAAACCTGTAACAAGGTTGGATCATAAACACAAAATTGGTGGTTTCCCTAATGGCTATGACATAATTAAATTTGGATTAATTCTCATGCATTTTGCCATTTATTATTTATGAAATAATATACATACTTGGTTGTATGGTATTGAGCATTATTGGGCATAGATTAAAGATAAATTGTATTTAATTTTGGATTTGGTAAATACAGCTTATGTGCTATTTTATTTTGTTGTAATTTCATTTTATTAAATAGATAGGTTTCAATTTGTAAAATGTAATTGCATAAGCCCAAGATGGAGAACAAGCCCATTTGGTGACAAGCCTAGAAGGAGATGCAAGCCTAACTTGATGAAGGAGCCAGTATAGGCTTACTAGTTTTTCATTAGGATATATAATTAGGCCCATAATGTCTCAATTTATTATTTTATTTATATATATGTTTGGCATGATATATTGCAAACCTGTGGTTATGCATGTAAGCCCATTAAAATTAATTAATCCCTATATATTAAGTCACTATAATGCTTTCCACATTAAAAATTTGTAGGGATGTAGGTTACCCAATGTGGGCCATGCCAAAGCCGGGTGCATTGGGGTATCCGTCTTGTATAGGGTTAAGGGTATTGGGTACGCCTTAACATTGGATTGGTGGTTTGACTTATCAAGAGTATTAGGATATTGCCTAGCCCTAAGCACAGTTGGTTAGTGCCAATAGGCCCATTAAACCAAGAGTCCCAAGGGTGGGATTGGACGACGTTCCTACCTCAATAGTCAAGGCTTAGGTGTACAGGCTCAACTTGACTAAGTCTTGATGAAATATGCATCTTGGCCCACTTTTATGCTACATTAACTTGAGTATAATTAAAATGAGATTTTCTATTCAAAGTAAAGTGGGAAAAACTAGAGACCTTTTTATTATTACCAACCTTACATTTGTGTAGATCTAGAATGGCCTCATCTTTATCTACATTTTCACTGCGATCTATCCTTGAAAAGGATAAGCTTTCTAGCCTGAACTTCTTAGACCAGTCTAAGAATCTTAGGATCATCCTTGGGTAAGAGTCCAAGGAGTACGTGCAGGAGCAGGCTTTATCACAATTGCCACCTATTAATGCTTCTAACGAGGTCATTGAGGAGTATCAAGTGTATAGGAAGGATTTGAAAGATGTATCATGTTTGATGCTGGTGACCATGGTTATTGAGCTGTAAAAGCCACTTAGAGATGGAAGCACCTGCTATTCTAAACTCTCTTTAAGAGATGTTTCAGGAGTAAGCATGTCACAAAAGGTTCATGACAATGAAGGCATTCAACTCATGTAAGATGGCTGCTGGTAAATCTGTGGGCACTCATGTGCTCAAGACGAAGGGGTATTTGGATACTTTATCTCGGTTGGGCATACCACTCCTAACTGAGTTGGCTATTGATATGATCCTTACATCCCTTTGTTAGTCCTTTGATGGGTTCACTATAAACTATAACATGAAGGGCATGAACAAGACTGTGGCTGAGCTGCATGGCATGCTTAAGACAGCCAAACAGTCCCTAAAAAATACTTAATTAGTGCTATTGGTAAACAAGGAGAATGCTCCTCTTACTAAGGCTAAAGGAAAGGCCAAGGCCAAAGCTAAGGGCAAGAAGCCCAAGGCAAAGAAGGCCCAGCCTATTCCTCAACCAAAGGCCTAACTTGAGGATGTTTGCATTTAGTGCAAATAGCGAGGCATTAGAAGAGGACATCCCCTTAGTTGTAGGATGATCAAAGGAAGAGCAAGGTTACTACTTCAAGTATCTATGTTATTGATATCAACCTAACTATTTCAACATCTTGGGTATTGGATACTGGATCTGGTTCTCATATTTGTTGCAATGTGCAAGAACTCAAAAATAGCTGGGTGCTGAGATCTAGCGAGGTGGACCTCTAAGTTGGAAATGGCACTAAGGTGGCCGCTATAGAGATTGGAGATTATCATTTGCAGATGCCGACTGGGCTTGTACTAGTTCTTAGAAATGTTTATTTTGTACCTACCATGTGTAGGAACATTATTTATTTTCCATGTTTGGATACTAATGGATATAATTTTAATATTGGATGTAATAAAATTAGTATCTATCTGAATGGTTTATTTTTATGGCTGAGGGCTATTAAATAATGGTTTATTTATCATTGAACTAGATGGTGCAAGTCTTATTTATAACATAAATACAAAAAGGGTTAAACCCTGTTTACTTTTGGCACTATCATCTAGGACATGTAAATGAGAAGCACATAGCTAGACTCCAGTAAGCTAGAATTCTAGGCTCATTTAACTTGGAGTCATTTGGGACTTGCGAATCTTATTTACGTGGTAAGATGATGAAGAGTCCTTTCAATAAACAAGTTGAAAGGTCTTTGGGCTTATTAGACTTGATACACTTAGATGTATGTGGGTCCATGAGCACTAGTACTAGAGGCGGGTTTTCATACTTTATGACATTCACAGATGACTTCAGCAGGTATAACTATGTCTACCTGGTGAAGCATAAATTTAAGACCCTCAATAGGTTCAAGGATTTTAGAAATAAAGTACCAAACCAATTAGGCAAGAGCATTAAAGTCATTCAATCGAATTGAGGTGGTGAATATATAAGCCTAGAGTTTAATTCATACTTGAAAAAGTGTGGGACAGTCTCACAACTCCTCCTAGAACACCCTAGTGGAATGGAATGTCTGAAAGGAGGAATAGGTGTTGGTGTGCCCTAGTCTAAAGGTATTAGTTCTTGATTGTATTAGACATTATATGTAGATATTTTGTATTATACATTGTGTTATATAAAAAGGCACTTAATCTATTTATTTGTTTCTTGTGCAATTTAATAAATAGAGTATCCATTGATTATAGCCATACTCATGTTAACTAATATAGGTCATTAGCTATTGAGACCTTGAGTAGTGTTGAAGCTATTATCATAAAGTTATCTTGGGTCCGTTCTAATCATGGGAATGAATAGAGCTAAAGACGAGCATGTACTTGACTGGATGGCAGTGTCTCACTGTCCATTGGACATAGGATGCCAGTCAAGTATATGGGTACATGTTAGGTTATATGGTACTAGACAGATCCACCTCGAGAACAACATATGGTCCGATCGTCATAGGTGTTTCTCAGATAGTTCTTAATATTGTCCTTAAACCTTATAACATGATATGGGATATCATACATTTTGATATATGCCTAATGGGCCCATAACAAGGTGCCAAGTATGGGTATGTTAGGTGGGCCGATGAACATGTTGATGTTGATAGTGAGTTGACGAAATTGCTATTGGACATGCCCTAGTCCTGAGGCATTGGTCCTCGTTTTGTTCATACACTTTGTACCTTGTTATGAGATTTATATATTATACAATTTGTTTCAATGAATAAAGGCATTAATCTATTTATTATATATCTTGTGCAACGTTATAAATAGAGTATCCAATGGACATATCTATATCTATGTTGACAAGTGTCATGCACTTGGCAGTAGGACCATGGATAGGGGAAACGATATGACCATGAAGTTATCCATAGTTTGTTCCAACCATGGGAATGAATGGAACCAAAGACTATCATCAGTTTCGTTGTATGGCAGTATCGTACCAGCAATTGGACATGGAATGTCAACCAAGTTAATGGGTACATGCAATGGGGCATGGTACTAGATAGATCAATTAAATGAGAAATCCATATGGTATAGTATCACAATTGATTCTCGTGTAGAACTTGTAAGGATCCTTTGACCTGACGATATCATGGTGCTGCATGTGAAGTGAAATACTTTGGTGTATGCCTCAAGTTCCTGTAACAAGGTGCCAAGTATGGGTATGTTCGGGTATGTCAGTAAACATGGCAGGACTATGGATATGTAGAAGGGATTGTCACTCAGTAGTCCACTAAGAAGATATCACCGACCACTTAATGAATGCAACTGAAAAGAGTGTGGCCACACCCAAACAAGTTGGAACTTGTTTGTGAGCATCGGTTCATTCGGAATCAAGTTAATGTCCGGACATAAAAGAGGGTGATTAATTCATGCCTTTGTGTTGGACACCGATATCAATGACATGGGATATACAGGTTTAAACTACAGGATTTCGATTTCAGTTAGACTGCTATCTCCATCATAATTGGGGGCTGTATTAGCTTACTAGAGCCCGCCTATAGTCTGTGGACCATAGGCCCACTGCCAATATAAAGATGGGCCCACAACATTGTACACATTGAACGTCTGAGCTTAAACTTAACAGATCAACCGTGTACTTGGAGTATGCCAACTAGAGAGAGAGGATTTTATTGATTATATTATATAGATCAATTGGATTGATTAAAATAATATAATTAATATTTTTATTGGTCTTCTTATAATTAATTCAATGAATTAATTTAAGATATTATTTCCTGGGTGGAAATATTTCACATGTATAGGTTTACATATGTCTAATTTTATAAAGAGTCTAATTTTAATTCATAAAATAAAAAAAGGGCCTAAATTCCACATGGGAATGTTGGCCAAGAGGTTAAAAACCCTAGCTGAAATTTTCAGCCAAAAGCATCACTTCCAAGGCAGAAAATTTCAGCTCACTTTTCCCTCTCTTCAGTCAATTCACGCTAGCACAGGTTCTCGCTCCAAAGCCGTTCGTGTACGAAATTATGGAGGAGATCAATTTTGGTTTTTACAGCCATCTCTAAAAGAGATATTCCTCGTGAGAATCTGAATCAAGGAATGAATAAACATAGAGGAGGTGTAGGGATCTGTCATCGAAAGCCAACCAAATGGCAGCGGAAGCCGATTTAGATTTTCTCAAATTCAATCCCTGGAGCTTCTGCAATAGAAATAAAAACAAAAAAATATGAATAAGATAAGAAACCGATTCTCACTATCCCCTCCACATTCCCGTATGCAAACGCCTAACGAGCAAGAACCCGTGCTAGCGGAGGATCAAATCAAAGATAGGTTCTAAGGGAGGCCGAAAATTTCCTCCAAGAAATTTTTGTGCTGGCCAAATTTTGCAGTGGAAAATTTTAATTTCATATGTATGTGATTATATTAAACTATATAATATAACACATAGCATTTAAATTAAAATTGATTTGTCCAATTAAATTAACCCAATAGATTAATTTAGATTTTAATTAAATAAAATGCATATAAACCTACATATGTAAAATATTTCCACCCAAAAATAAATATATATATGAATTAATTTATTCAAATTAATCCAATGAAACCCAATTAATTAATTATATTATTTTGATCAATCCAAATGATTTATAATTTAATCAATGAATTTCTCCTCTACAGTCAGTATACTCCAAGTATACAATTGACCCGTTTAGTTCAAGTTCAAACGTTCAAAGTGTACGATCATGTGGGCTCGTCTTTATGTTGGTAGTGGACCTATCCCACAGACTGTAGTTGGGCTCTACCAAGCTATTACAACCACCAATTAAGATGGAGCAGTAGTCTAACGGAAGTTATAACCCTATAGTTTAACTTATATATCCCATGTCAGTGATATCGGTGTCCAACATAGAGGCATAATGTCATCACCCTCTTTTGTGTTTAGAAATTAACTTGATCCCGAATGAACTGATGCTCATAAACAAGATCCAACTTGTTTGGGTGTGGCCACACTCTTATCAGTTGCACTCATAAAGTGGTCGGTGATATCTTCTCAGTGTATTATTGAGTGACATTTCCTTCTGTATATTCATGGTCTTGTCATGTTCACCGGCACACCCGAACGTACCCATACTTGGCACCCTGTTATAGGCCCTTTAGGCGTACACCAAAGTGTGTGACTTCACACACAAAACCATAATATGGTCAGGTCTAGGGATCCAATATAAGTACTACACGAGAATCACTTGTGATACTATACCATGTGGATTTCTCTTTTAGTAGATCTATCCAGTACTATACCCCACTGCGTGTATCCATAAGCTTGATTGACTATGGATGGCTTTGTGGTTATTATCGTTTCTCTATCCATGGTCCCACTGCCAAGTGCATGACACTTGTCAACATGGATATAGATCCGACCATCGGATACTCTATTTATAATATTGCATAAGATATAAAATAAATAGATTAATGCCTTTATTTACTAACACAAATGTACAATACATCAATCTCTTAAAAGATCCAAAATGTACAATAGGACTAATGCCTTGGGACTAGAGCATTCCCAACAAGAGGTTGACTAGAACTATGCCTCTTGCTTATACACCGATGTCAGTTGGCAAGGGTATACAAGAATACTATCGGATTATGTTTCATATGAGACTATTAGTCTTCGTCTTAATTGGAAGCTGTAATGGTTTGCTAGAACCCACCTACAGTCTGTGGGCCTTGGGCCCACTGCCAAGACAAAGACGGACTCACAGGATCGTACATATAGAACAACTGAACTTGTGACATATCGGAAATGTGCATATTGGGTGTACTTAGAATAGAAACTCAGTTAATTGAATTAATGACAATAGGTTTAGCCAAAATTAATTCAATTAATATAAAAGAGAAATTCAGTATATTTTATTAATTAATTACAGTATGTAAATAATTAATTAAATATTTTTTCTTGGTGGAAAATTAAATACATAGGTTGTATTTATTTAAGGTCGGGTTAAAGTAAATTTGGGTTGAATAAATTTAATTAATTAGATTTAATTAAGTCAATTAGAATTTTATTATATGATTTAATTTAATTTCAATTGCATAAATTTAATCAGTAAATTTTAATTAAAATTTAACCTTAAGTTAATTTGAAACCTAATTAGACAAGGAGTATAAATCGGAGCCTTAAATCAATTTCTCCTAACCCTAATACACTAGTAGAATTTGGCCAACCTAAGGGAGAGAGCAGCCGAATTTTCCTTGTGAAAAATCCGAGTTTCATTCATCTCTGTTCGCTAGCATGAGTCCGGTTCGTGTACCTAACTGTCTAGGAATTGTCGTTCTCTGGTTCTACAATCTTTAGTAGTCTCTAGAGGAGATGTATAAGGTAAGAAAATTTATTTTCTTTCTGTTCTATCTTTGATTCTATCAAAATCATGTTTCTTGGGATCATAAAATTCGAGGGAAAATTTTAATCGCTATTTCTATTGCGCAACAGTTTTTCCCCCCTCAATGATGAGTCATGCTGCTCTTTCAACATCATTCTGGGGTTATGCCCTAAAGATGACAATGTTTCTACTTAACCGTACATCGACTAAGGCAGTAACCATATGAAATATGGATGAGCAAGGTTCCCAATATGTCTTTCCTACGGATTTGGGGATGTGATGTCACGTCAAGAAATTGAGTATGGACAAACTATCCTCCAAAATCGATAAATGCCTATTTGTGGGATACCCTAAGGAAACTAAAAGATACTACTTCTACAACCCTAACGAGAATAAGGTGTTCACGTCAAGAAAGGGTGTCTTACTGGAAAAGGAATTTATTTCGAAAAAAAAACAATGGGAGTAGAGTTGAACTCCGGGAAGTTCAACAAACACAAAATCTTGAAGAGGATAGTTCAAGGATTGAGCCAGAGACTCAAGCAATTGAGGAGTCTAGACCAATCACACAAATATAAACAAAATTTTGATCTGTAAATCAATAATTTTTATTATTTATAAAAATTCTTGGAAAAAGTTATCCTCTAATAACAATAGAAGTTCTTGGATTTATACCCCCAATAATAAATCCAAGAAAAATACAAAATTCTTGTGGAGGATGTCCAATGACAAACACATATGTAAAGAGGAAAAGAAAAAGAAGAGTATTTATTTATTCACACAAAAATTACAAGTAAAAGAGCTAATGGGCTCTTTATATACACAGGAGTAAAAGAGGGAAAATTAGTTTCTAATTAGTTACAACAAACTTAACTAATCATCTAACAACTAATTAACCATAGTTAATTAACCCCTTTCATCATTAACCAAAGTTAATGTGATCCGGTTAAGTAACCACAATTAGTTAGCTGTAATATGATTTCTCAACATTCCCCCCTCAAGCTTGAAGTTGAACCATGCCAAGCTTGGACAATGTAGGAATCATGTGAGCTCGAGTAAGTTGTTTGGTGAATATATCAGTTGGCTGTACAGATGTGGATAAATGTGGAGTAACAAGAAAACCATCTTTAATGTAGCTGCGAATGAAGTGTACATCAATATCAAAGTGTTTAGTCTTCTCATGAGCAACTGGATTTGCTGCAATTGAAATGGCTGAAGTATTATCACAGTACAAAGATAATGGTAAGGAGATAGGGATATGGAATTCTTTCAACAGAAAAGTCACCCATTTAAGTACACAAGCTGTAGTTGCAAGGCTGCGATACTCAGCTTCTACAGAAGACCTTGAAACTATGGCTTGCTTCTTGGATTTCTAGGAAATTAAAGCATGCCCCAAAGTAAGACAATAACCAGTAATGGATTTTTTGGTTTGTTTGCACACTGCCCAATCTGCATCACTATATCCACGCAAGGTAAGATCATTTTGAACTGGATAGAATAAACCAAACTATTTGGTGCCTTTCAAGTATTTAACAATATGCAAGGCAGCATCCATGTGATGATCCATCGGTTCTGACATGAACTGACTAAGTTGCTGGGTTGGAAAAGCTATATCAGGGCAAGTAAAGCCCAAGTATAACAATCGACCAATTAATCTTCGATAAGAATTAGGGTCAGATAATTTCTGACTCTGAATATGAGGCTGAAATCCAGTAGGTAGAGGAGAAGATGCCATATGTGCTGTTGTCATTGCTGTATTTGTCAATAAATCTGTTATATATTTATTCTGAGATAACAGAATACCAGTAGAAGATCGAGCAACTTCAATGCCCAAAAAATATTTTACTGCTCCGAGATCTTTGATTGTAAATTGAGCATGTAGATACTCCTTATTAGCAATAATCAAAGCTTCTGAAGTACTTGTGATAAGCAAGTCATCAACATATAGAATTATAGCCAAGAAATGACCATCCACTGATTTTGTATATAAACAATGATCATGAGCAGAGCGATTAAAACCATAAGCCTGTAGTTTGGAAGACATTTCTTTGTTCCATTGTCGCCCTGCCTGTTTTAAGCCATATAAAGACTTGATCAATCTACACACCTGCCCTGCTCGAGCCTTTGTATATCCCTCAGGTGGCACCATGTAGAGTTCCTCCTCAATAAAGCCATGAAGGTAAGCATTATTGATATGAATCTAATGGATAGGCCATGTTTTAGCTGCTGCAATAGCTAAGAAAAGTCTAACTGTCACTAATCTAGCCACAAGAGAGAAAGAATCTGTGTAATCGAGCCCCTGCATCTGATTAAAGCCTTTAGCAACCAATCTAGCTTTCAATCTGTCAACACTACCATCTTGCTTATATTTTATTTGAAATACCCATTTAGAAGCAATAGGACGTTTGTTAGAGGGCAAGTCACATAAAATCCAGGTATCATTCTGTTCAAGAGCATGCAATTCATGATTCATAGCATCTACCCAAGCAGGTTATTGACTAGCCTCTTTATAATTCTTTGGTTCATGAACAGCAGTAATATTACTTAAGAAGGTCTGACGTGGAAGAGAAAAATTAGGTAACAAACCTGGTATATCAACAGATGGCTGAACTTGAACATTGGAAAAAAAATCATTTAACCAACGTGGTTTCCTCAATTCTCTACCAGTGCGGGACACTGAGAGTGGTTGATAGACAGGTAAAACAGTATCAGTGGAAACCTGTGGCACATTATCAGAGAATATGGGAGAAGAAAACAAATTATCAGAGAAAACCAGCCCATCCTGCTTAAAAGGAAATGTTTCTTCATGAAAGACAACATCTCGTGAGACTGTTAACACTTGAGAATCACAATTAAGAACTAAGAACCCTTTCTGGCCTATTTTATAACCCAAGAAGACTGCTTTATAGGCCCGAACATCAAATTTATCTTTATTGGGTTTGACATTAGAAATGTAACATAAACAGCCAAAGGGTTTTAAGTGAGTATAATCTGGATCCTTTTTGTGTAATCTGAAAAAAGGTGTAGTCCAATTCAGACACTCAATAGGCAACAAATTGATAATATGAGTAGCTTGTAGAATAGCTTCACCCCAAAACACAGTAAACAAACCAGATTGAAAAAGTAATGCCCGGGCCATGTCAAGTAAATGCCTATGCTTACGTTCTGCAATCCCATTTTGCTGAGGGGTATAAGGACAGGTTTTCTGATGTATTATACCTAGGAATTGAAACAAAGTCTGACAGCTGTTAGTTAAAAACTCAGTCCCATTGCCACTACGAACCACTTTGATAGAGACATTAAACTGAGTAGTAATCATAAGGAAAAACTACTGTAAAGCATAAACAACATCAGTTTTAGTAGCTAATATAATTATCCATAATGCCCGAGAGAAATCATCTACAATAGTAAGGATGTACTTAGCTCCTGAAGTAGACTGAATATGGTATGGTCCCCATAAGTCTATGTGTATTAAATCAAAAATAGCATCAGAAATAGTGGAACTTTTAGGAAAAGCTAACCTGTGTTGCTTAGCCAAAGGACAAATGTCACAAGGAACATTGACTTTTGTGCATTTAATAGCAGAAATATGCTGTAGTTTCTTCCAAGAAGTATGACCAAGTTTAAAGTGCCATAACATGGCCTTAGAAACAATATTATTACAAACAACATCCTCATGAGCAACAGAATTACAAGAATTGGAATTGAAAAATTGTGGCTGAAAAGACTGCTTTGTCAACTTATACAACCCTTCTTGAAGGAAACCCACTGCCAAAATCTGTTTAGTCTTCAGGTCCTGTAGGACACATTTATCAGGGTAGAACACAACTGTTATGTTCACATCCCACAGCAATTGTCCCACTGATAACAAATTGAACTTGAATGAAGGAACATAAAGGACATCATATAAACTGAAATGTGATGTAAAGCAAACAGTTCCCTTATGTGTAATTGTTTGTTGGCTTCCATCAGGCAAATGTACCATTTGTGGATGTAATAAAGATTCTAACTTAACAAATGAATTATCATAGGCACACATATGTGAAGATGCTCTTGAGTCTATAATCCATGACTCATCATTTGCAATAGGATTTTGAGTTAAGAAAACATTACCTGCAAATCCAGAAAATTGAGCAAGATTTGCTGTAACATTAGGAGGAGTAGAGCTTGCTTGATTCTTTAAGTACTTCTGAACCTCATGAATAAGCTGCTTCATGTAATCTGGTTCCTCCTCTAGTAGTTGTGACTGAATACCTTGAGCCAAATGAGCATGTGCCTGTTTTCTTCCTCCACCCCTAGATGTAGTTTTATTAGGTGATTTATACCAGTTAGGATAGCCAATTACCTTGAAGCAAGTTTCTCTTGTGTGTCTTGGTCGATTGCACATTGTACAAAACAGATTATCTTTGTCAGCAACAGTCTCATTATGCTTCTTATGGCCTTCTGAATGGTTGTTGTAAGAAAAATGTTGAGCCGCTGCTGCTATTGCATTAATTAATTGAAAACTAGGTATGCCATTAAGACTTTTTTGTTTTTCTTCAACATTGAACTTCTGCTTTTCCATTTTTTGTATCATGGAATAAGCTTTGTTGATGGAAGGTAAAGGATCCAGCATTAAAATTTGGTCTCTAATTGAATCATAACTATCATTAAATCCCGTTAAAAACTGCATTAAGTGGTCAGATTCAACCATTTGTATTATCTTCCGTGTCATTTCTCCACAATTACACACAAGGATGGGATAAAGGTCAGCAAGATCCGCTAATAGTTTCTTTAATTGTAAAATAGAGACTTACAGATAGGTCACCTTGAACAACTCCTGTTAACTCTCTTTTAATTTGATAAATCAGTGGTCCATTTGATTCACCAAATCTCTGTTTTAGTTCCTTCCACAGTTCTCTCGCAGTTTGAGCATAAAGAAAAGAATCAGCCAAATCTTTCGAAATCGAACCAATTAACCATTAGAGGACCATATTATCACACTTTTTCCATCTCTTGTAATTCTTAGAATTGACAGGTGGTTCTAAATCATCACACAAGACGAAATCAATTTTATCTTTTGCAGAAAGCCCTATTTTCACTGCCCTAATACAGGAGAGATAATTGGTTGTAGTGAGTGGGGAACTTACTAGAGTCATTCCTGGATTGTCAGAATTTCGTAGCTCCATTATCGCATCATCTTCATCGATTTCATTCTCCAAATCTTCATTGTTGTTTGCTTGCTTTGGATTCATGTCTTCCTCTTGAAGAACCTGGAATCCCGGACGAGCTCCCTTCTTTCTCACCATCGTGAAATTGGTTTATTGAGAAACCTAATTGCGGAAAATTTGAAGCTGATGAAACTCTGCTCTGATACATGTAAAGAGGAAAAGAAAAAGAAGAGTATTTATTTATTCACACAAAAATTACAAGTAAAAGAGCTAATGGGCTCTTTATATACACAGGAGTAAAAGAGGGAAAATTAGTTTCTAATTAGTTACAACAAACTTAACTAATCATCTAACAACTAATTAACCATAGTTAATTAACCCCTTTCATCATTAACCAAAGTTAATGTGATCCGGTTAAGTAACCACAATTAGTTAGCTGTAATATGATTTCTCAACAACATAATCTATTTATACAAAATTTTATTTACACCTCCATCACACCTTAAACATATAATCTATTATTTTCTCATCCTGTTTCTCGATGATATTCTCCATCGTTGTTCATTTCTTGATTTATTTTTATCTCTAAAATCAAATTACTACACATTATATGTAACTGAAATTTGAAAGCTTGTTTTTTCTGTTTGTAGATCCATGTCTTGCTTTATTTCCATCTAAAAGGGATTCTTAATTGGGTTTGTAGAAAGAAAAAATAAATAAATTGCAAGACATGGAGATAAAGGAAGAAGGATTAAAAGCATATTGATGAAGACAAGTGAGAGATAGAGAGAGTTTCTTTTAGGCGTTGATCCATATTTGATAAAAAAAAAAAAAAAAAAATTGTTAACCATTTGATCAATATTTATTAATTATTTTAACTTTGAAATAATCAATAAAGTAGCTCCACATGCCTACCAATGTTAGTCAAGTACTTGCTTTGCCACATCAACTCCAGAGGTTGATAGTATCACTTCGGCCAACTTTACGTGGTTAACTAGATTTCTTGTAAGTTTGAAAGACAGTAGGTGTTTAGTGCCAACTTTAAGGGATAATATATTTGGTCTAAAGTAATTGACAATTTTCTATGATTGCACAATTAAAAGGCAACAAGCATTCTTAGGCTTTTTTTTACAAAAAAAATTATATTTATAAAAATTAATTTATAGTTAACAAGATAAATAGCTACGAACTTAACCGTTAAAAACATGTGATTGATTTTATTTGGGTATAAATTATATTTTTTACTGTTTAACATTATGTTTTTGTATTTTCACAACACCATATGACAAAAGATAAACTTCTTTCAAACTAATAAAACTATAATCTCTAATGTTAATGAAATGGATAATTTAACTTTTAATTGAACTACATGTTCATTCCTTTTAAATAATATGTTTTCTCAATGTGAAGTTCAAAATAATTATTAATTGTAGTTTATTCTGCTTTTACAACTCATATACAGCAATTGCTCCCATATATGTAGAAATTGTTTAGATCTTTAAGTCTCATCCTCTGATTTGACATATTTATTATTAAAAAACTTCAGTTATCCATATTAGATTTATATTAATTTCTCAATTTAATTCAGTTTTATTTTTATGTACATCAAAATTTTTTGAAAAAAATTATTACTATTTTTTATTTTTTCTCATTTATAAATCTTATGGTATGTTTTTTTATTTTGCTATTATTGTATTTTTTTTCCCAAACAGTTGAATAAATATTTAGAAAATACATTTAATAACAAAATAGATTTGTTCTTTTTTTGAAATAAGGTAATTGATAATATTTTTATGATATTCTGATTGAAAAGCAACAAGCTTCTCTGGCTCTGGTTTTTATTTTCGATTCTTATATTCGAGTGTTTCTTTTTATTTTTTGTAGTTAATAAGATAACTATTTGCAAACATTAAAGTTGGTTGAAAATATGTGATTCATTTTATTTGCATCTAAATTGTATTTCATTTACTATTCAAAATTAAGTTTGTACATTTTTTACATCACTATATGACATATGAAAAATTTGTTTCGGCCTAATAAAATTATGATTTCAAATTTAAACGAAATGGATAATGAACTTTTAATTGGATTTCATATTCATTCCCTTTTTATGTTTCGTAAAGGTGAAATTCAAAGTAATTAGTAATTGTGGTGAAATTCAAAGTAATTAGTAATTGTAGTATATTCTACTTTTTATTAATTACTGCAACTCACATATGTTGAGATTTTCCCGGTGTAAATCAAAACAAAATTGCAGCAGAAACAATACTAATTTACAGCCGAATCCAATAACAGGAACAATTGTTCAAATTAAAAAAGAAAAACTAAGAACTGACTCAACTAGAAAACATTACAAACCTATATCTATCTCATCTCCAATTAAGATTGACTTCTAGTTCTTGCATATGCGCGAAGACCCTCTACCGTTTTGTATACGGATGCCACTCGAATCAGCTGGCGTGTTAGCACCAGACCAGCGAATCCTTCTCCTTCCTTTCTCACCTTGACCTTTTTTCACAAAGAACTTTTCTCTGTTTTTCACGATAGAGAGACTGAAAGAGAGGGAGAGAGAGACGTGTAGTGTAGAGAAAATTTAGGGTGAGTTTATTTTAATTAATTTTAATTTTCTTAATTAGATTTTCCTTCCAGAAAAATCTAATATTTGAAATTTAAATTAACTTAAAATAAATTTACCTCAATTTTAATCCCACATTAAAATAAATATCTCAAATATTTATTAATCATAATAAAAAATAAAATAGCCTAATTTAATATTTGATATGAATTTTATTTTATTGATTAATTTATCTCAGTAATAAATTAATAATACAAAGAAAACAAATCTCTCTGGGGATTCATATAATCGAGTCTTTACCATAAAACTCATGTAAGCGCCGGAATTTTCTATACTTAAAAAAAAATAATAAAAAATAAAAAATAAAAATAAAAAAGGGCTATAGTCGTACGACTATTATTACAGTCGTACGACTGTAATATCGGCAACACTGCAGAGGCCCATACCTCTGCAGCGGAAATGAAGGAAAGAGAAAAGGGAGCATTAATTGCTCCCTTGTTGCAGCAAGCAAGGAGGAGGCAGAGAGATAAAAAGGAGAAAAAGAAGAAAGGAAGGGGGAGGATTCTGGTGAGAGGAAATTGAGAGAGAGAAAGAGAAGAGAGAGAAAAGAAAGAAAACCATAAAAAAAACTCACTTTTCTTCCTCTTTGATTTTCTTTAATTCTCGAAATTAAACCTAAAAATTTGTTAGAAACCCCTAGAATAATCATTTAATTACATAACCAAATCAAGAATTCGGACTAAAACAATCAGAATCCTTTGCAATTCGGATTTTGGACAAAAGTTCTCAACTTCCATTCCAAAGGGGAAAGTGCAAATTTGTTGGGATTGGAGCGACGCCAGGGGTCAAAACGACTTGGAATAGCTTCTAAAAAGGTAGTCACTTCTTTTCCTTATACTTTTTCTCGCTTTCTGGGCGTTTGAAGTGAATTTTGTGTATTTTTGCTGCATTTTTCGTATTTCTGTTCCTGGAAATTAAGAACAGTCGTATGACTGTTCTTGGTTTTCATGAACAGTCGTACGACTGTACATACAGTCGTACGACTGTTCTTAATTTCCAGGTTTATTTTCTTCAGATTTTAATTTAAATTGATTTTTGGCGAAATTCTGACTCTGAACTGATTACAGTCGCACGACTGTAAACTACAGTCGTACGACTGTAATCCTTGTTCCAGAATCAGAATTTCAGCTTTTATTCGTGAAAAATTTCCAAAAAAATCCCAAAAAATTAGAAAACCCCAAAAATCATCAAAATGAATTTTGTTGTGTGCATCACGACCATAGATTCAATTTTTCAGTAAATTCGCATTTAGAACAATTCAACGACGGAGACCCATTTCTCCTGAAAACCGACCCACTTAAATATATAAAAATGCATGTAAACCGGAAAAATTGTTTTCAAAGTGATTCTTTCCACAAAACCAAAAATACAGGGACGTTTCAAAATGTTTTCCAAGTCTAATCGGGCCGGCTAGCCGAGCCAACCCGGTTATCCCCTAAATGCATGTCCCCAATTCTCGATTTCCCAATTCTGTCTGTTTGAGTCCAACTTGTGGCGTGCCATATAAATTGTGCTAACCCTCTGTTTTGCAGGTTTTAATTCCTTTTATTTTTATTTTTATTTTTTGATGTATTTTAATAGATTGAATCGTGTATTTAGGCGGTTGTAATTCTTTTAGATTTTCGTGTATTCTAGGCGATTGTATAAGTGAGGCGAGTGTTTTTATTTTTCATTCGATTTGGTTGTAAGCCAATTAATATTTATTCCTTTTCCTTATTTTTTGTATTAAATACTTTGTGTGCGCGTTGTATGCTTTTTATATTTAATAAAATGGACTTAGATTTTGAAATGCCATTTGAGAACATTGACAATATTTATTTTAATTAGACACGAAATAAGGGACTTGTCCGGACCCGAATCTCTAGATAGTGTAGCGACCGTTCGTCCGGTTCAGCTACATAAGAATTTCCCGGTTGAGCTGAGCCGGGTGGCGACTCTACAATATTCATCGAGACTTAGGTCTCGGTTCTTTTATTTATTAATTCCATTTATTTTCCAAAACTCGGATTTCCATTTATAAAAACCCCATGCGAGGGAGGGGCCCGCCCGAGATCATGGCGCCCATTCCAAAAGGGAGTCCCGCGTCCCGTCGAAAACGCATCGTCCGCTCACAGTGGCGACTCTGCTGGGGATTTCTTCAAAAAGTTTTCTTAAAAACTTAAAAGAATTTTGACAAGCCCTGAAAAGTGTCTAATCAAAATAACGTGGATGATTCTCTTTTGGTATTTTATTTGCATCTTTTAGTTAGCCATTTCTTGCATTAGATTAGGTATCCTTTTATAGCCCGGTGGATTGTTGAAGTGTCGCCTAAGTTCCTCCTGGTCTTAGGGGCACGAATACGAAACACCACTCATAGCCTCGTACGAACCCCTTCGTTCGGACCCTTGAGTGGGGAGAAGTGAGGAGTATATCTTGCTATGAGAGCCTTGATGTTATCCCGACTTTGACCGAACCCATATAGGCAGCTCTAGTTGGATTCCCTTAGGATACCAAAATAATTATGTGAATAATAATAATAAAATCGCGCCTTCGTCACCCCCGGTTGGTGATTGAAGTGAACCCCACCTAGGACTCGGTTAGAAATTTTTGAGACCGACCACGTTGGAGGAATAAGGTTGGAAGAATTCGTTTTGCTTGCTATGTGTTCTTCACCGTTTCGTGACACATCGTCGACGCATGCATAACATACCATAATCGCCATTTTCCATACACATGACATACCATACACAAACATCTTTGTGTGATACTAACCCACATTTTTTTTATACAGCCATTTTGCATTTTATTTCGTGTGTAAAACATTAATTCATTCGCTTGTCATCCATACTAACGGTTTCTTTTTTCAGCCATAACATTAAACTTGTGTGATTAGCATTTTATTTTTGACATAGCATTCATAACATCATTATGTATGTCATACATCCTAACCCACGTTTTTGTGCAGCCATTTGCATATTGTGTGACATGTTCATTCACTACATTTCACTTAAATTAAATTAAATTAAGGGGCATTTCAAGGACGCCTATCATGACCATCCCGTCCCATTTCATAACATATCGGGTACCTGAAATCACCCGTGTTTTGCCAATGCACTGGATTGCATTCGGCCATTCCACCAATATCATTTCATTCAATAAAAGCCACAACGGGCTTAGGCCCATTTTCGTGTAATAATTTACACGATGCATCTCATGACATCATACCTATCCATCATAAACATCATATAACATTGTGGTCCACATCCGATCACTTCATGACATTAATTCACCATTTAAGGTACTCCCCGAGTGCCCGATTAGTATACATATAGGTCCATAACATCACCAAATCATGAAAGGTGTTCCTCGAATGCCGAATCCTTGTCCGTGTTCCTGTTACACGTGACTTTCTCATAACATCATTCCATATCATATGCTCAAAAGCATCAAGACCTTATCTGTGGGCCCGGCCCATGCGACCATTTCATACCATCTCATAGACCTATAAAGCGTCAAAACTACGTCCGTGTGCCGGTATACACGTGACCATTTCATGAATTCATTAGGTGCCCCAAAGGCGCCGAAGTTCTGTCCGTGTGATGGCCCACACGTGACATTTTTGCATAAACATTGGGTGTTCTTGGAATGCCTCGAAAAAATATAATAATAAAAAGGAACCATTCATGTCATCATTCCATACATAATTCCACTTCATGCATCTCAAGCATGTTCAATGCCTTAATTTTCATGTCATATCACGTCATTCATTCACGACCCTAATATCTCCTACCTACACCCAAGCAGAATACACTGGAGCGACCTTGGACAAGATCCCAAGCTTCAAGGGCAGCTAGGAGACAGAGGGTGGTCGAGAGTGATAGTGATTCTGAGACTGGGGAAGGCGTGAATATGGCAGAGCAGACACCGAGTATGGCTGATGTTCTGAGAGATTTCTTCAGGTCGCAGGATTTCCGCGACATGTTAAAGGAGGAAATGAGGGCAGTGGTTAGAGAAGCTGGTGAGACCGATGGTAGTGGAGCCGGGAAGGAAAAAGAAGCTGAGTCATCCCAACACGGTGGTGACGCTTCGGCTAGCCTTGAAAAGCTGCAGGAGATAGAGGCAGCTATGGAACAGAGGATGAAAGCCAAGTGTTCTGAATTAGACGAGGTCATGGCCCAGTTGAAGAAGGGGGTCGGGATCAGTGCTAAATCCAAGAAGGGGGTGAATGTTGATGCCATGATCAGTAGGGGCATCGAGACATTTCCTATCGGCTTCCAAGTGCCGAAAGTCCCCACTTACATTGGAATGGGCTCGCCGGAGGCCCATGTGAACTTACATGCCCGGGTTATGCTAACAGCAGGCGCTACAAAGCAACAATTGATTAATCTTTTCCCCACCACACTGGAGGGAGGTGCTTTGGGATGGTATAACTCACTGTCAGAGGAGGAGCAATCTGACTGGGAAGTATTGTCAGCAGCCTTCGACAAATACTACAGCTTCAACACTAAAATCCAGGTGAAGCTGTACGATTTGGAGAGGGTAAAGCAGAAATTCAATGAGCCCTTTGATGAATACTACCAGAGGTGGATGAACAAGATGATCCTCCTAAAGAACCGCCCTGATGAAGATGAGCTTATACAGAAGCTCATTGATGGCAGCAAAGATATCTTCAAGAATAACATGAAGTTCCATTCCTTCAAGGAGCTTAGTGAGGTCTATAGCATGGCCATGAAGATAGAAAGGGATAAAGAGGAGAAGCCAGCTAGTCAGAAAGGGGGAAGAAGTACAGGGTATAGTTCAGGGTATAGATCAACCACAGCAGCTGGGTCTGGCAGTGGGTCTGGTTCAGGTACCAGTGGCAAGCAGGGGCAGTCATCAGAAGTGAAGCGGGTTGAAGTGGCTACTGTGAACCAGCAGCAAGGCAACCAGAATAGGGGTCCTGGAGGACAAGGCATAACACCCTGGACTCTTACTTTGGCAAAGATATTCGCCAAGTGTAGGAATGGTGGCTTACTACAGTCCTTGAGGCCATTTGAGTTTCCACCTGAAGCTGACAAGGATAACTTCTGCACTTATCATGTGGTGACAGGCCACCGGACCAATAACTGCTATAAGCTAAGGGATGCTATCCAGAAGCTTATCAACGAGGGAAAGCTGCAAGAACCACCTAAACCTAGCACTAAAACTAACCCACTACCGGTATTTGAGAAGCGGGTTAACATGGTTCAATCGGGGTTGCCGGCTAATTTCATATTTGCCCAAGTTCTGCAAGCGAACCCTACGATTCAGGCAGTGGCGGTAGGGGAACCCGAAGTGGAGTCTAAGTGTGAGGAAAAGGAGGGGTGTAAGGAGATCAAGCCCATAAATCTGGATGATCTTGACTCCAAATATGAGTATGAAGAATTTGACAGAAGAGAGGCTGTTAAACTCCCAGCTGTTGAGGAGCTGAAGATTTCAGAAGTGCAGCACATCACCCGAAGTGGAAGGGTGTATCAGCCGGCGGATCAGATGAAAGATAAAGCACCGATGAATGGGTCGGGCAGTAGTTCGGCACCGGAAAGAGTCGAGAAAGAAGATTTGGTCATTTCCCAACTGAAGAAGACCCCTGCACAAGCTAGTTTGTGGCACTTGCTTATGACCTCCAAAGAGCATAGGGAGGCTTTAGTGAAGAAGCTATCAAAAATTGAAGTCTCCCCTATAGTTTCACCAGAGGCTATGTGCTGCTTGCTAGACAAAGTCCATGCTGGAGCTCCTAATATTGTTTTCTCTGAGAAAGACCTACCAGCAGAAGGAAAGGCTCACAACAAGGCTCTTTACATTAGGGCCTATATCATGGATAAGGTGATGCCGTGTGTTATGGTGGATGACGGCTCAGCTCTGAATATTTGCCCACTAAAAATGCTACCGTTTCTAGGCATGAATGAAGAAGTGTTGAAGAGGTCCTCGACAGTCATTCGGGCGTATGATGATTCTAAGAGAACAGTGATAGGGACCTTTGAAACAGAAGTGGAAGTTGGGCCCATCAAGTCCATGGTTGTTTTCGCAGTGATTGATATCCCGGTCACATTCTCCCTATTGCTTGGAAGGCCCTGGTTCCATCCTTTGGGAGGTGTTCCTTCCACATTGCATCAGAAGATTAAATTCCCTATGAATGACAGGATTGTGACTGTTGAGGCGGACGCCCAGTCGGTGGTAGCTGCAATGGATGAAGGAATGGTTCCTTTTGGTGGATTCCAAATTGCTGTCGTTAAGGAGGAGGAAACTACAGATGCCCCTATGGTCCTTTATGAAAACTACATGCCAGAGTGGCTATCCCGATATCTGTACAAGCTGAACTTTGTCCCGGGAATGGGACTCGGGATTAATTTGCAAGGTGTGCCGGAATTCAAGATCGACTCGGGAAAGTCAAAGCAGTATGGCCTTGGTTATGTAGAGGGGTCATCCGAGCAGAAGAATTTGAAAAAGGGCAAAAATGGCAGGGCCATGATGAAGCCATTTCTGAAGGCGGGAGAAAGCCTTTACAAGGGCCAAGCTGAACCGGTGCTGGTTAGAAATGTCAAGTACCCTGGCTTTGAGATCTTTGCAGATGTTGTGGATTTTGAGAAAAGCCAGGAAGAGCCAGTAGCCCCTGTAATGATAGAGGAAGCAATTGCTGAATCTGAAATTTTGAAAGGAGAATCATCTAAGGTGATAGCAGAAACCGTAGAGGTGGCCGAGGAAGAAAATGAAAAGAAGACCTATGCCGAAGCTACGGAGGTGATCTCGGGAGCTTTGACTGCTGCATTAACCAAAGCTTTTGGGAAATCCAAAGAAGGATTTGGCGAAGAACTGATGGCCAAAGTGAATTTAGACTCTGTGGTTGCTGAAATCGCTAAGATTATGGAGAAGGCCAAGGCACAGGTGGCTGAAAAAGTTGCGGTCCCAGATGATGCAATGGAAGGGAAGATGGAAGCTGAGGAAGAACAAGGCCCTCCGCCTGTGGAGGATGAAAATGATTTTGTTGTATCTATTTCTTCCATTTTCAATGTAACTGATGTACTTTATGATAAGTTCAATGCAATGAAATCCCAGTTTGCTTACTTGTGTGATGTTTATCCTGATAATTCTGTGCATGCATTCGAATCACCATCAAGCATATTTAGCATACATGACACTGCATTGCATGAAATCAATATAAGTACAGATGAAAACCCTAAAATGGTACTCATTTCACACGAGCTAAAATCCGAGGAAGAAAGAGAATTAATAAGAATACTCCAAAAACATGTTAAAGCTTTCGCCTGGTCGTATGAAGACATGCCGGGTGTGGATACAGAAATAGTAGTGCACAAGATCCCAACGGACCCCAAGTTCAGACCGGTAAAGCAGAAGTTGAGAAGACTAAGGCCGGAATGGGCTACACTGGTGAAGGAAGAAGTGGCCAAACAGATAGATGCCAGGTTCCTCGAAGTGGTGGAATATACGGAATGGCTAGCCAACATTGTCCCCGTGCCTAAAAAGGATGGAAGGGTCAGAGTGTGCGTCGACTACAGGGACTTGAACAAAGCATGCCCAAAAGATAACTTTCCACTGCCACATATTGACGTCCTAGTTGATAGCGCAGCAAAAGCGGCAATGTACTCCTTCATGGATGGCTTTTCAAGGTATAACCAGATTCTGATGGATGTGATCGACAAGGTGAAAACATCGTTCATCACAGAGTGGGGCACTTTTTGCTACAGAGTGATGCCTTTTGGATTAAAGAACGCCGGTGCCACTTATCAGAGGGCTGTCACAACTCTATTGCACGATATGATCCATAAAGAAGTCGAAGTGTATGTCGATGATATGCTTGTTAAATCAACAACCCGGGAGGAACACCCTGTTATCCTGGATAGATTTCTAACACGCATTGGAGAGTACAACTTGCGGCTTAATCCCAAGAAGTGCATATTCGGGGTCACATCAGGGAAACTGTTAGGCCATGTAGTCAGCCAGATAAAATCAAAGCCATCCAAGATATGCCAGCTCCAAAGACTGAAAAGGAGGTCAGATCATTCCTGGGTTCCTTGCAGTATGTCAGCCGCTTCATAGCCAAGCTAACTTCCACTTGTGAGCCAATCTTCAAGCTATTAAAGAAAGATCAACCGGTTGTGTGGGATGACAAGTGTCAGCTGGCCTTCGAGAAGATCAAGGCCTACCTGGTTAAACCGCCAGTGTTGAGTCCTCCAATCCCAGGGAAGCCTCTGATTTTGTATTTGGCAGTTGAAGAATCCTCTATAGGGGCAATGCTAGCACAGGAACAAGATGGCAAGAAGGAGTATCCCATCTACTACCTCAGCAAAAAGCTGTTGGAGTATGAAACCAAGTACACACTGGTGGAGAAGACATGTGTGGCGATGATTTGGTTGACCAAGAAGCTGTGCCACTATTTCAAATCCTACAAGATACAAGCTGTGGCTAAAGTGGACCCAATGAAGTATCTCTATGAAGCACCAGCATTGGTTGGGAAGTTGTCCAGATGGTTGTTACTTTTGTCTGAATTCGACATCGAGTACATCACCAAGAAAACCATTAAAGGGCGAGCCGTGGCAGAGTTTCTGGCAAACCAGCCCTTAGAATCAGATTACACAGAGAACTTGGAATTCCCTGATGAGCAGTTGGCCATAGTGGAAGTGAAAAGATGGGTCATGTGTTTCGATGGGGCAGTGAATAGAAAAGGCGCAGGAATCAGAGTACTTATAGCAACACCAGATGGTGAGGTCATTCCTTTATCCAAAAGGCTGATCTTTCCTGTAACCAACAATGGGGCGGAATACGAAGCATGCTTGTTTGGAATGGAGACTCTATTAACCTTAGGGGCAAATGATGTCTTAATTGTTGGTGATTCACTTCTAGTGATCAGGCAGGCTCAGGGTGAGTGGGAACTAAAAGAAGAAGCCTTACGACCATATTTGGAGCTGCTACAGTTCAGGAAAGGTTTATTCGGCCAGTGTGAATTCAGACATGTCCCCAGAGATGAGAATAAGATGGCTGACGCATTAGCAACTCTGTCCTCCATGTGGGAAAATCCAGAAGAGACACAAGCTCAACCACTGGTCATAGCCACTTCCAGGCATCCTTGCTTCGAAGTGCATGAAGTGATGGAATTATCAGCTGAAGAAAAGCCGTGGTTCTTTGACATCTACCGGTATGTTAAGGAGGGAAAGTACCCAGAAGAGGCCAGCGTTGCTGACAAGTTGACCTTAAGAAAGCTAGCCAGTCAATTCAGGATCTTCGAGGACAAGTTATACAAAAGAACAGCACATGGAGTCCTTTTAAGGTGTCTAACAGAACGAGAAGCAGAAGATGTGATGCAGCAGGTACATGCAGGATCTTGTGGGCCACATATGAATGGACTCGCCATGGCTAGGAAGATCATGAGACAAGGCTACTTCTGGACTGTTGGGATTTTTCACCGGAAATCACCCGATAAAAGCGGAAGAAACGCGGTGATTTCCTCAAATCCGGTCCCAGGAGCAATTGAAATGGAAATTGAAAAACATAAAATTAAATAGAAAGAGATTAAAATTTCATACCAGAAAAATCTCTTTCAGAGACGGATGATGATTGCAGAACTCAATTTAGAATTCCTCCACTCTCACGTACACGAACGCTTGGCAAATGCAACCCGTACTAGCGTCGGAAAAACAAAAACAATGGAGAGGGGAGCTAGGAAATTTCGGCTAGGAGCTAATGGCATAGAGGTGGCCGAAATTTTCTAACCCTAGGTATTTATACCTAGGGTTGGCCGAATTCCTTAGGGGATTCTGGCCCATCTTGGCTCCTTTCTATTGTGTGCGGGCTTCCGTGTTTTAATTCAGGCCCAGTCTAATTTTAATTATTCTGGTTTAAATTAATTTCAAGCCCAATTTTAATATACCCATGTATTTAATATATTACTCTAAGTAATACATTATTTACATCTAAATTAAAATTAGTTTGACATTTAATTTAATCCATCAAATTAAAATTAACTCAACACAAATTCATATGTAAACCCATACATATGAATATTTCCACCTAGGAAATAATTTCATAATTAATCCAATTAATTATGAAGAGCCAATTGAATATATTAATTTTATTATTATGACCAATCCAATTGATCTTTATAATATAATTAATATATACACACTTCTCCCTCCATTGTGTATACTCCAAGTATACATGTTATTCCTTAAGTCTGCATTCTATCGTTCTATGTGTACGATCCTGTGGGCCCATCTTTATGTTGGCAGCGGGCCTTTGGCCCGCAGACTGCAGTTGGGCTCTAGCAAGCCACTGCAGCCCCCAATTAAGATGGAGATGGCAGTCTAACTGATATCATAACCCTGTAGTTTAAACTTGTACATCCCATGTCATTGATATCGGTGTCCAACACAGAGGCATGGATTGATCACCCTCTTTTGTGTCCGGACATTAACTTGATCCCGAATGTACTGATGCTCACAAACAAGTTCCAACTTGTTTGGGTGTGGCCACACTCTTATCAGTCACATTCATCAAGTGGCCGGTGATATCTTCTCAGTTGGTCACTGAGTGACAAATCCCTTCTGCATATCCATAGTATTACCATGTTCAGTGACATACCCGAAAGCACCCATACTTGGCACCCTATTACAGGCCCTTTAGGCGTACCCCTAAGTATGCGACTTCACATGTAACACCATCATATGGTCAGGTCAAAGGATCCATACAAGTACTACACGAGAATCCATTGTGATACCATACCATGTGGATTACTCGTTTAGTGGATCTATCCAGTACCATGCTCCCAGGCATGTACCCATTAACTTGGTTGACATTCCATGTCCAATGACCGGTAAGACACCGCCATACAACCAGGTTAATGATAGTCTGTTGTTCCATTCATTCCCATGACTGGAACAGACTACGGATCTATTTATGGTCATATCGTTAACCCTATCCACGGTCTTACTGCTAAGTGCATGACACTAGTTGTCAAGGATATAGATATGTCCATTGGATACTTCATTTACTATACTGCACAAGATAAATATAATAAATGAATTGATGCCTTTATTAATGACACAAATAAGTACAACACATAAATCCAATAAATGTATGGTACAAATACAAGGACCAATGCCTCGGGACTAGGGCATTTCCAACAATCTCCCACTTGCACTAGTTCCAACTAGGCATGGGCCTAATCCCTATAGATCTAGTATGACCCTCGTGCTTGGGCTGGGCCAGCGCCTTGGTCAATGGATCTGCAACATTATCCTCGGTGTCCACTCTGTGCAATGCTATATCACCTCTCTCCGCGATTTCTCGTATGAGGTGAAACTTTCTGAGCACGTGCTTTGTGTTCTTATGTGACTGGGGCTCCTTAGCTTGTGCGACGGCCCCATTGTTGTCACAGAAGATATCGTCTGGGTCCTGGATAGTTGGCACTACTCCCAACTCAGTGATAAACTTCTTCATCCACACAGCTTCCTTAGCTGCATCACACGCGGTGATGTACTCAGCTTCTGTTGTAGAGTCCGCTATGGTTGGTTGCTTTGAGCTCCTCCAGCTTACAGCACCACCATTCAGCAAGAATACATACCCTGACTGCGATTGGTACTCATCTTGGTCTGTCTGGAATCTTGCATCAGTATACCCAGTAACTGATAGCACTTCCTGACCACCATACACCAAGAAGCTATCCTTAGTCCGGTTAAGGTACTTGAGGATTGCCTTGACAGCTTTCCAGTGATCCTCCCTGGGATCCTGCTGGTATCGGCTCGTCATACTCAGTGCAAAGGCGACATCAGGTCTCGTACACAACATGGAGTACATAATTGATCCAATAGCCGAGGCATACGGAACCAGTTTCATGTTCTCCCTGTCCTCCCTTGTTTTAGGACAGTTCTTCTTACTAAGTTTCAGCCCATGGCCCATTGGCAAGAAACCTTTCTTGGCCCGGTCTATGCTGAATCTTTTCAGAACTTTGTCAATGTACGAAGCCTGACTTAGGCCCAGAAGCCGATTTGATGTATCCCTATAGATCCTGATCCCTAGGATCATCTCAGCTTCGCCTAAGTCCTTCATTGCGAAGCACTTACTCAGCCACTGCTTTACCCCTTGCAGTGTAGGTATGTCGCTTCCAATGAGTAGGATGTCGTCTACATACAGTACCAAAAATGTGGCAATGCTCCCACTAGTCCTCTTATACACACAAGGCTCATCCAGATTCTGTATGAAGCCATATTCCTTTATAGCCTCATTGAATCTTAGATTCCAACTACGGGATGCTTGCTTCAGTCCATAAATGGACCTTTGAAGTTTACATACCCTTCCAGGATACTTGGAATCGACAAAACCCTCAGGTTGTGTCATGTACACATCCTCGAGTAGCTTCCCATTAAGGAAAGCGGTTTTGACATCCATCTGCCATACCTCATAGTCATACCATGCGGCTATGGCCAGCAGTATCCTGATGGATTTGAGCATGGCTACTGGTGAGAAAGTTTCATCATAGTCTATCCCGTGGACTTGTCTGAAACCTTTCGCAACCAGACGCCCCTTGAAGGTATTATCAGCTTTCAGCTTATAGCACCACTTGCAACCTATTACCTTAGCACCCGGGGGTGGATCAACCAAGTTCCAAACTTGATTATCGTACATAGATTGCATTTCTGCCTCCATGGCTTTACGCCAATTTGCAGACTGTGGGCTAGCCATAGCCTCCTGGTAGGTTTTAGGTTCTTCTTCATCCCAGATGAGAAGAGTTTGATCATCGGTGACGAGGAAACCATACCTCTCCGGTTCCCGACGATCCCTACCAGACCTTCTAGGTTCTTGTGTGGCCTGGGTCGGTGCCTCCACTTGTGGAAGCTCCACCTGGGCCTCCGAGCTATCCTCTTCAGGAGCTTGTGGACCTTGAACTTCCCTGAGTTCAACGTTGCTCCCACTATCTTTCTTGGAAAGGAACTCCTTTTCCAGAAAGACCCCCTTCCTTGCCACGAACACCTTGTTCTCGGCGGGGTTGTAGAAGTAATACCTTTTGGTTTCCCTAGGGTAGCCCACAAACAGGCATTTATCGGTTTTGGGCTCCAGCTTGCCACTAGTCAATTTCTTGACATGTGCCTCGCATCCCCAAATCCTTAGGAAAGACACATTGGGCTCCTTGCCCGTCCATATCTGATATGGGGTCTTTTCCACTGCCTTAGTCGGAGTATTGTTTAAAATGAGAGCTGCTGTCTCGAGGGCGTGTCCCCAGAAGCTAATTGGGAGAGATGCTTGACTCATCATTGAGCGGACCATATCCAACAAGGTCCTATTCCTCCGTTCGGACACCCCATTCCATTGTGGTGTTCCTGGAGCAGTGAGCTGTGGAACTATTCCATGCTCTCTCAGATATGAGTCAAATTCCAGGCTCATATACTCACCGCCTCGGTCCGACCGAAGGGCTTTGATATTCCTGCCTAGCTGGTTCTGTACCTTGTTCCTAAATTCCTTGAACCTATCAAGGGTCTCGGACTTGTGTTTCATCAGATAGACATAGCCATATCTGCTGAAATCATCCGTGAACGTGACGAAGTACAGATGCCCACCTCTGGTCGCTGCGCTCATAGGTCCACATACATCTGAATGTATTAGGTCCAACAAGCCAGTGGCCCTTTCAGCCCTTTTGCTAAAAGGCGCCTTTGTCATCTTGCCTCTTAAACACGATTCGCATGTATCAAATGACTCCAAGTCAAATGACCCTAGGACCCCAGCTTTGTGAAGCCTAGCTATGCGCTTCTCGTTAATGTGGCCAAGACGACAATGCCATAGGTAGACTGGATTAAGTTCGTTAGGCTTAACCCTTTTCGTGTTTATGTTATAGATGTGATTGGTTTCATTTAAGTCCAGGACATACAGGCCATTATTTAATAGAGCATCTCCATAAAATAACCCCTCTCTAGATATTGAAATTCGACCATTTATAATAGAAAATTCAAATCCAGACATGTCCAACATTGATACAGAAATAATATTCCTGCACATAGCAGGTACAAAGTAACAATGTTTCAAAATTAAAACCAATCCGCTGGGCATCAATAGGTGGTATTCGCCGATCTCTATGGCAGCAACCCTTGCTCCATTCCCGACCCGCAAGTCCACCTCACCCGACCCCAGCAACCTTCTGTTCTTAAGTCCCTGCACATTGCAAAAAATGTGAGAACCACATCCAGTATCCAATACCTAGGATGTTGAAACAGTAAGGTTAATATCTATAACATAAATACCTGAAGAGGACGCACCTTGGCCCCTTCTCTGCTCTCCCATCAGCTTGGGACACGATCTCTTCCAAAGGCCCGTCTGTCTGCACCCGAACAGACGTCCTCAGGACCTGCCTTCTGCTGGCCTTTGGGTTGGGCCTTGGCCTTCTTGGCTTTGGCCTTCTTGGCCTTGGCCTTCTTGGCCTTGGCCTTGGCCTTTTCCTTGGCCTTACCCTTAGCAAGAGGAGCGTTCCCCTTGTTAACCAACAGCACCGGCGGAGTCCTCTTGATCGACTGCTCAATAAGCTTAAGCATCCCATGCAGCTCACTGACAGTACGGTTCATCCCTTGCATATTATAGTTTAGGATGAACTGATCATAAGAATCCGGTAAGGATGCCAGGATCGTGTCCACCGCCAACTCTTGAGAGATAGGCGATCCGAGACGGGCCAAAGTATCCAAATAGCCCTTCATCTTGAGCACGTGAGCACTCACAGATGTCCCGGCCCCCATCTTACAAGAGTGGAATGCCTTATTGGTCAGGTACCTTTCCTGACGAGCTTGCTCCTGAAACATCTCATTGAGAGTTGTTATCATAGCATAGGCTTGATGGTCCATAAACTGCTTTTGCAGTTCGGGAACCATGCACGCCAACATAAGGCACGTCACATCCCGGTTGTCCTTGACGTGCGCCTCGTATTCCGCTAGCTGTGCAGCCGTCGGATTACGTCCCTGAGGCGCAGCCGGCACAGGCCTTTCCAGTACATACTCTTTCGACTCTTATCTTAGAACTATCCTCAAGTTCCTAGACCAGTCTAAAAAGTTAGGACCAGAAAGCTTGTCCTTCTCAAGAATCGATCGCAGTGATAAGGTATTATTGTTTGCCATTTGGGTGTTTCTACACAGAAAAATATTTAGAGTGTTAATAAAGGGCTTTACTTTGTTGTTCCCATATAAAATTGATAATGAATCAAGTTATTAATTTAACCGAGTTGTTGGGCTCATGGGCCGAGATCCATATTTCATTAAGATATAGCCAAACGAGGGTTTGGTACAACTACACCTTAACTATTTAGGTAGGAACGCCGTCCAATCCCAACCTAGGGACTCTCGGTTTGATGGGCTTGTTGGCACTTACCCATCTGTGCTTAGGGCTAGGAGAATCCTACTACCCATGCTAAGTCAAAACCTCTATTCAAGTGTTAGAGTATCCCATACTCTAACCCAATACAAAGTGACAATACTCCAGTGCATCCTGCGAGGGCATGGTCTACAACTGGCCTATTCCCACCTCGATTCGGTTTTGGATGAGGGAAGCACTTTTAAGCGACTTAGTAATTTCCATTTGGTTATTAGATTCAATAATAACGGCTTACATACATAAAGCGGGTGAATGAGCTATATGTAACATACATTCATACATGCAAAAGAATATATAAATGATTAAATAAAATAAAATGGACTGCTATGGGCCTATGTTACATCCTAATATAATTCTAGTAAACCTATACTAGAAATACATATTAGGTGGGCCTCCTCCTTCTCCTTCTGGGCTTGCACCTCCATTTGGGCTCACCACTCCATGGGCTTCTTCTTTTACAAATTTTATAATATTTAACTTAAATAAAATAAAATTACATTAAAAGAAAACGACACGCAGGCCGTATTTACCCAAAAGAAAAATACAACCCAACTCGTAAAAGGCCCAATAGCATCCAATCATACATTCATTCAACCATACATATGCATCCAATACATACAAATCAAAAACATGTCAAAATGCATGATTTAAGCCCATTTAAATTATGTCGAAGCCATTATTTGGAAATCGCCAATTTTGGCCCACCATGGTTCTAACCCTTAACGGGCTTTGGGCCTCCAGCCCAGGCAGTCTAATTGCTCCCACTGGAATTGGGAAACCATGGGTCCAATTTAGCCGTCCGAGTAATTGTGCCAAAATTACCCGAACCAATTTCCATTAACCACATTAATTTCCAAATTAATGTCACATGAACGAAATTAAAATTCATCCAAGAAACCATGCGCATTTAAATTGCATAAATTTAAACACACGAATTTTAAAACCAATTAAAATTTCAAAACTGGGCCCCGGACCCAAAACCCGCAAAATCCAAAAACTGGGCCCGGCCCGCTGCAGCCGCCTAGCGGCTGCCCGCTGCTGCCGTGCGGCAGCCACTGCCCAGCAGTGGCTGCCGCCTGCAGCGGCACTGCCGCTGTGCAGTGGCCCCCAGCGGCCACTGCCCAGCAGCGGCTGCTGCCGCGCCTCCCGCCGCGTGCGGCGGCCGCGGGGAGGCCGATTTTTTTTTTTAAAAAAAAAAAAACAGAATTAAATCAATCAATAAAAACATACCCAATCATCATCCATAGCAATTCACCAAGAATTACAACAATACAATAAAATTAAAACAACATAAACCAATATGCAATATTAATTTTCATTGTATCAAAACACATGGGAAAAATCATAAAAACCCATACCATGAATCCCAATCAAAAAAACATCCAATTTCAAAATAGGGATTCAACCAAATTAATCAATTCCCACGGATCAAAAGCCCGCTCTGATACCACTGTTGGGATTTTTCACCGAAAATCACCCGATAAAAGCGGAAGAAACGCGGTGATTTCCTCAAATCCGGTCCCAGGAGCAATTGAAATGGAAATTGAAAAACATAAAATTAAATAGAAAGAGATTAAAATTTCATACCAGAAAAATCTCTTTCAGAGACGGATGATGATTGCAGAACTCAATTTAGAATTCCTCCACTCTCACGTACACGAACGCTTGGCAAATGCAACCCGTGCTAGCGTCGGAAAAACAAAAACAATGGAGAGGGGAGCTAGGAAATTTCAGCTAGGAGCTAATGGCATAGAGGTGGCCGAAATTTTCTAACCCTAGGTATTTATACCTAGGGTTGGCCGAATTCCTTAGGGGATTCTGGCCCATCTTGGCTCCTTTCTATTTTGTGCGGGCTTCCGTGTTTTAATTCAGGCCCAGTCTAATTTTAATTATTCTGGTTTAAATTAATTTCAAGCCCAATTTTAATATACCCATGTATTTAATATATTACTCCAAGTAATACATTATTTACATCTAAATTAAAATTAGTTTGACATTTAATTTAATCCATCAAATTAAAATTAACTCAACACAAAATAAATTCATATGTAAACCCATACATATGAATATTTCCACCTAGGAAATAATTTCATAATTAATCCAATTAATTATGAAGAGCCAATTGAATATATTAATTTTATTATTATGACCAATCCAATTGATCTTTATAATATAATTAATATATACACACTTCTCCCTCCATTGTGTATACTCCAAGTATACATGTTATTCCTTAAGTTTGCATTCTATCGTTCTATGTGTACGATCCTGTGGGCCCATCTTTATGTTGGCAGCGGGCCTTTGGCCCGCAGACTGCAGTTGGGCTCTAGCAAGCCACTGCAGCCCCCAATTAAGATGGAGATGGCAGTCTAACTGA
Organism: Euphorbia tirucalli; assembly: GCA_039660915.1. NCBI lineage: Eukaryota > Viridiplantae > Streptophyta > Magnoliopsida > Malpighiales > Euphorbiaceae > Euphorbia > Euphorbia tirucalli. The sequence continues at coordinate 48,102,293 of CM077637.1, read as the reverse complement.
TATCATAACCCTGTAGTTTAAACTTGTACATCCCATGTCATTGATATCGGTGTCCAACACAGAGGCATGGATTGATCACCCTCTTTTGTGTCCGGACATTAACTTGATCCCGAATGTACTGATGCTCACAAACAAGTTCCAACTTGTTTGGGTGTGGCCACACTCTTATCAGTCACATTCATCAAGTGGCCGGTGATATCTTCTCAGTTGGTCACTGAGTGACAAATCCCTTCTGCATATCTATAGTATTACCATGTTCAGTGACATACCCGAAAGCACCCATACTTGGCACCCTATTACAGGCCCTTTAGGCGTACCCCTAAGTATGCGACTTCACATGTAAAACCATCATATGGTCAGGTCAAAGGATCCATACAAGTACTACACGAGAATCCATTGTGATACCATACCATGTGGATTACTCGTTTAGTGGATCTATCCAGTACCATGCTCCCAGGCATGTACCCATTAACTTGGTTGACATTCCATGTCCAATGACCGGTAAGACACCGCCATACAACCAGGTTAATGATAGTCTGTTGCTCCATTCATTCCCATGACTGGAACAGACTACGGATCTATTTATGGTCATATCGTTAACCCTATCCACGGTCTTACTGCTAAGTGCATGACACTAGTCGTCATGGATATAGATATGTCCATTGGATACTTCATTTACTATACTGCACAAGATAAATATAATAAATGAATTGATGCCTTTATTAATGACACAAATAAGTACAACACATAAATCCAATAAATGTATGGTACAAATACAAGGACCAATGCCTCGGGACTAGGGCATTTCCAACATGGACAACGATGCAAGCGGATTGTATAAGGAAAGTGAAGAGATGTCATGAATGTCAGATCTATGCAGACATTAGTCATCTTCCTCCACTCGAACTTCAGAATCTAGCGTCTCCTTGGCCGTTCTCAGCATAGGGGATAGACATGATTGGTGAAATTCATCCAGCTGCATCTAATGGGCATAGATTCATAGTTGTGGCAGTTGATTATTTCTCCAAATGGGTCGAAGCAGAATCCTTCACTAATGTTACAGCCAAGCATATGGTCAAGTTCATCCGGAAGAACATCTTCACTCGGTATGGGATTCCTCACCACATAGTAACTGATAATGGTGTACAGTTTCAAGGGGCAACAGCTGAGCTATTTGCAGAACATAGAATTGAACATCACAAGTCCTCTCCATATAGACCACAAGCCAATGGTGCAGTAGAAGCAGCTAACAAGGCAATAAAGAAGATCTTATCAAAGATGGTAACCACTTACAGGGATTGGGCTGATAAACTGCCTTATGCTCTCTGGGGTTACAGAACCAGTGTTAGAACGCCGACAGGAGAAACCCTTTATGCCTTGGTATATGGAATGGAAGCAGTATTGCCAGTGGAGATAGAACTCAAGTCACTCAGAGTTGCCCTGGAAGCTCAATTACCAGAGACTGAATGGGTTCAAGCCAGGTATGAGCAGCTGGCTGCACTAGATGAAAAGCAATTAAAGGCACTGGATCACCTGCAAATGTATCAGCGCAGAATGGCTAGAGCCTATAATCGAAATGTGAAATACCACAAACGGTAGTTGAAAGCAGGAGATTTGGTTCTAAAGCAATTAAGGCCTTCAAATGTTGATGTTAGGGGCAAGTTCAGACCTAACTGGGAAGGACCCTATGTGGTGAAGAAGGTGTTATCAAAAGGCGCTGTCAGCATCATGGACATGGATGGAAACGAGTTCACCAACCCGATCAACCAAGACAGGCTAAAGCTTTATCATGTATAAAAAAAAAAAAAAGAAAGAGTCTGCTAGGCTGAAAACTCGAAAGGAGCGGTCTAGGCAAAAATTAAGACGCGAGAGAAAATAATCAGTCGGAAAACCTGAAAAGGACGACTGGTGACGGATCCTGGCTCAGTGTGAAATGTGTATCATTTAGGAACCAACTTGTTTCAAATGTACTCATTTTGACTTCATCAATAAAGTGGAGTGTTTGTTTAAATATATTTGCATGGTTATGACAAATGCACAAACAAAGTTGTCTTGCATAAACACACATTCAAAGAAAGCACTTTGCATTCAACTGATCGATATCATTGCATTATTTGACAAATGAAAATGTATCAAATACATGCAACTTAAAATCTCTTATCGTCCTCTAAAATCTAGTTCATCTTCCCAAATGAGCAAACAACATCATTTTAGTCCAAAAAAAAAAAAAATGCTCGCTGAGGTGAAAACCGAAAAGGCACCTCAGGCAAAAATTAGGGCGGCCTGCTAAGCCGAAAACCCATATTGGGCAGTTTAGGCAAAAGTTATGGCATATGAAAAAGCTCGCTAAGGCGAAAACCGAAAAGGCGCCTTAGGCAAAAGTTAGAGCGGCTCGCTGGGCTGAAAACCTGATTTGGGCTACCCAGGCAAAAATTAGAGCACTTAAAAAAAAAAAACAAAAAAAAAAAAAAAAAACACATAACTTCCCACGGAGCAGGAAAAACAGAGCATCCTCAGTATTCCCCGCAGAATTCGTCACATCACTCCCCAGCAGAGTTTCCCATACTATTCCCCGGCGGGGTCTACATAAAGAACACCATCAACTGCTTCTCTGCAAAGTCGCCATGTTACCCCTCAGTATAGTCTACACAAAGAACACCATAATTGTTTCCCCAGTCAAGCTGTCACACTCTTCCCCAGCGGAATCTCTACAAGGAATACTACGATCATTTCCCCAACAGTCACCTCGCTTCTTTGATAATCATCAAACAATGCCCCAAGAGAAGCAAAATCAACTAGGGGCACAACATATCTCCCAGGCAGAAGACAAAAACGTTTAATAACCGAAAATCTACACATTTACATATACATCATCATGCATCCATACATTGCATATATCAATTACTTATCCCCGGCTAGTCTTCATTCTTGATCGAAGGGGCAAAAATTTTTGTTTAAAAATCTCTCGATTAAGGAATGAAGACTTGCCATTTTAAGTGCAGGAATTCATCCCCAGCTCAATGTCCTTAGCAAGTCAGCAGATCCGCCTCGAGTAATGTAAACTCGGTATCGGCTCAGATCCGCTCCATTATCTCAACTTTCTCCAGCGAGTCCGCCTCGAGCAACGTAAGCTCGGTATCGGCCCAGATCTGTTTCATCATCCAAGTTCCCTAGCAGATCCGCCTCGAGTAATGTAAACTCGGTATCGGCCCAGATCAGCTTCATCCGGTTTCCCAGTAAAGTTCACCTCGGGTAACCTAGACCCGATATCGGCCAATCTCTTCATCAATTTTGCCTCGGGTAACCTAGACCCGATATCGGCCAATCTCTTCATCAATTTCGCCTCGGGTAAGCTAGACCTGATATCGGCTTATTTCTTCATCAATTTCGCCTCGGGTAACCTAGACCCGATATCGGCCAATCTCTTCATCAATTTCGCCTCGGGTAAGCTAGACCTGATATCGGCTTATTTCTTCATCAATTTCGCCTCGGGTAACCTAGACCCGGTATCGGCTAATCTCTTCATCAATTTCGCCTCGGGTAACATAGACCTGATATCGGCCAATCTCTTCATCAATTTCGCCTCGGGTAACCTAGACCCGATATCAGCCAATTTCTTCATCAATTTCGCCTCGGGTAACGTAGACCTGATATCGGCTTATTTTCTCCCCAGTATCGCCTCAGGTGCCCTAGACCTGATATCGGCTTATTTCAACGGAGAATTCTTTCCAGCATTCGCGGTGCTTTAATTCACGCTCTCAAATTCATCATCACAGGTATTATGGACCTGGAGCTAGATGTCGAATTTGATCACGCGAGGGGCAGCTGTAAGCGCCGGAATTTTCTATACTTAAAAAAAAAAAAGAGCTATAGTCGTACGACTATTGTTACAGTCGTACGACTGTAATTTAAAAATTACAGTCGTACGACTGTAATATCGGCAACACTGCAGAGGCCCATACCTCTGCAGCGGAAATGAAGGAAAGAGAAAAGGGAGCATTAATTGCTCCCTTGTTGCAGCAAGCAAGGAGGAGGCAGAGAGATAAAAAGGAGAAAAAGAAGAAAGGAAGGGGGAGGATTCTGGTGAGAGGAAATTGAGAGAGAGAAAGAGAAGAGAGAGAAAAGAAAGAAAACCACAAAAAAACTCACTTTTCTTCCTCTTTGATTTTCTTTAATTCTCGAAATTAAACCTAAAAATTTGTTAGAAACCCCTAGAATAATCATTTAATTACATAACCAAATCAAGAATTCGGACTAAAACAATCAGAATCCTTTGCAATTCGGATTTTGGACAAAAGTTCTCAACTTCCATTCCAAAGGGGAAAGTGCAAATTTGTTGGGATTGGAGCGACGCCAGGGGTCAAAACGACTTGGAATAGCTTCTAAAAAGGTAGTCACTTCTTTTCCTTATACTTTTTCTCGCTTTCTGGGCGTTTGAAGTGAATTTTGTGTATTTTTGCTGCATTTTTCGTATTTCTGTTCCTGGAAATTAAGAACAGTCGTACGACTGTTCTTGGTTTTCATGAACAGTCGTACGACTGTACATACAGTCGTACGACTGTTCTTAATTTCCAGGTTTATTTTCTTCAGATTTTAATTTAAATTGATTTTTGGTGAAATTCTGACTCTGAACTGATTACAGTCGCACGACTGTAAACTACAGTCGTACGACTGTAATCCTTGTTCCAGAATCAGAATTTTAGCTTTTATCCGTGAAAAATTTCCAAAAAAATCCCAAAAAATTAGAAAACCCCAAAAATCATCAAAATGAATTTTGTTGTGTGCATCACGACCATAGATTCAATTTTTCGGTAAATTCGCATTTAGAACAATTCAACGACGGAGACCCATTTCTCCTGAAAACCGACCCACTTAAATATATAAAAATGCATGTAAACCGGAAAAATTGTTTTCAAAGTGATTCTTTCCACAAAACCAAAAATACAGGGACGTTTCAAAATGTTTTCCAAGTCTAATCGGGCCGGCTAGCCGAGCCAACCCGGTTATCCCCTAAATGCATGTCCCCAATTCTCGATTTCCCAATTCTGTCTGTTTGAGTCCAACTTGTGGCGTGCCATATAAATTATGCTAACCCTCTGTTTTGCAGGTTTTAATTCCTTTTATTTTTATTTTTATTTTTTGATGTATTTTAATAGATTGAATCGTGTATTTAGGCGGTTGTAATTCTTTTAGATTTTCGTGTATTCTAGGCGATTGTATAAGTGAGGCGAGTGTTTTTATTTTTCATTCGATTTGGTTGTAAGCCAATTAATATTTATTCCTCTTCCTTATTTTTTGTATTAAATACTTTGTGTGCGCGTTGTATGCTTTTTATATTTAATAAAATGGACTTAGATTTTGAAATGCCATTTGAGAACATTGACAATATTTATTTTAATTAGACATGAAATAAGGGACTTGTCCGGACCCGAATCTCTAGATAGTGTAGCGACCGTTCGTCCGGTTCAGCTACATAAGAATTTCCCGGTTGAGCTGAGCCGGGTGGCGACTCTACAATATTCTTCGAGACTTAGGTCTCGGTTCTTTTATTTATTAATTCCATTTATTTTCCAAAACACGGATTTCCATTTATAAAAACCCCATGCGAGGGAGGGGCCCGCCCGAGATCGTGGCGCCCATTCCGAAAGGGAGTCCCGCGTCCCGTCGAAAACGCGTCGTCCGCTCACAACTCATAAATCCAAAATTCCCAAAGTATAAGATATGTATCCAATACGTATCATATGGTCCATGACAAACTCATTCAGACATCCTATGTGTGCAATCCTGTAGGTCTATCTTATGTTGGCAGTTGGCCCAATACCCTAAGACCCACTAGTTGCAAGTGGGTTCTAGCAAACCATTACAGCTACCCAAATAAGATAGAAACAACAATCCTAGCGATGAAAACCTTGTAGTTAACTTATACACCCTATGCCAACGATATCGGTGTCCTACAAGAGGCATGGTGATGTCACCCTCTTTAGCTGCAGGGACATTCCTTGATTCTGAGTAGATTGAAAAACAAAAGCAACTAATCACCTAGTGATTATCTTACTTGGACAAGGCCATGCTCTTTTCAATCTCGCTCATCAAGTGGCCGGTGATATCTACTCTCAATTAAGAAAGAGGTGAGTCTTATCACATCACTCACATCCCTAGCATGATCACTGGCATACACAACCGGACTCACACTTGGCACCCTATTAAAGGCTCGTTAAGCATACGCCAAAGTATGTGAGTTGGCATTTAGGTCTGTAGCGATATCAAGTCAAAGGATTCGATATAAGTACTATCAGAGAACCACCTATGACATAGGAACCATGTGGTGTTCTCATAGCGAATTGATGCGACCTAACATGTACCCATGTTCTTGATTGACATTCTATGTCTAATGGTTGGTAAGACACCACCATATAATCAAGAAACATGCTAGCCTTTAGCTAAAATCATTCCCATGACTTCAACAAACTAGGGATAGCTTTAAAACTTGTGTTCTTTCCTTACTCCTAGCCTTACTACTCGGAGAACGTTACCGACATACATGAGTAAAACAATAGTTAATAGATTCTATTTATTTATTAAATTGCACAAGAAATATAATAACAAAGATTATGCCTTTTATTATAACAAATCATTTGGTTACATAATACAGGGTCTCGGACATACATTAACAACATATAACAACTTGCCTTATATATATATATATATATATATATTGTTTGCATCCTTAAGTTTAGCCCTCAGAATTTGACATATTTACTTTCAATTCACTTATATTTATTGGATTTGTATTAATTTCTCAATTTCACTAAGTTTTATATTAAATACACTATTATTTTTTAAAAGAAGATATTACTCTTTCTGATTTTTCTCTCATTCGTAAATTTTATGGTACCTTTTTTTGTTTTCTTATCACTGGTTTTTTCAAATAGTTAAATAAATATTTAAAAAATACATTCAGTAACAAAATAAATTCAGTCTCTTTGAAATTAGCTGATTAATGTATTTCTATGAGTTTAGGATTGAAAAGCAATAAGAATTTTCATGCTATTGCTTTTGTTTCAATTCTAATATTTGTACATTCTAAATTTGTATTTCTATGTTTTTTTCTTTCTTTCCTCTATCTTTGAATTTCTCTCCCTATCCTCTCTTTTAAATCCCACATGATTCAAGTGTTGGAAATACCCTAGTCCCAAGGCATTGGTCCTTGTATTGTATCACGCATTTTGTATCTTATAAATGAGATTTATGTATTATACATTTGTATTAATAAATAAAGGCATTAATCTATTTATTATATATACCTTGTGCAATATTAGAAATAGAGTATCCAATAGACATATCCACATCCATGTTGACAAGTGTCATGCACTTGGTAGTAAGACCATGGATAGGGAAAATGATATGACCATAAAGTTATCGATAGTCTGTTCCAGTCATGAGAATGAATGGAACCAAAGACTATCATAAGCTTGGTTGTATGGCAGCAACTTACCAGCTATAGAACATGGAATGTCAACCAAGTTTATGAGTACATGCAAAGGGGCATGGTACTAGATAGATCCACTAAACGAGAAATCCATATGGTATAGTATCACAAGTGATTCTCGTGTAGTACTTATATGGATCCTTTGACCTGACCATATTATGGTCTTGCATGTGAAGTGACACATTTTGGTGTATGCCTAAAGGGCCTGTAACAGGGTGCCAAGTATGGGTATGTTTGGATGTACCAGTGAGCATGGCAAGACTATGAATAACCAGAAGGAAATGTTACTTAGTAAACGACTGAGAAGATATCACTGGCCTCTTGATGAATGCAACTGATAAGAGTGTGGCCACACCCAAACAAGTTGGAACTTGTTTGTGAGCATTAGTTCATTTAGGATCAAGTAAATATCTGGACACAAAAGAGGATAATATTACCATGTCTCCGTGTTAGACACCAATATCGATGACATGGGATATATAAGTTTAACTACAAGCTTAAGACTTCCGTTAGACTACTGGCTCCGTCTTAATTGGGGGCTGTAATGGTTTGCTAGAGCCCGCCTACAGTTTGTGCGCTTTGGGCCCACTGCCAACATAAAGACAGGCCCACAGGATCGTACACATAAAACGTCTGAGCTTGAACTAATCAAATCACGTGTATACTTGGAGTGTACTAACTGGAGAGATAAATATTAATCAGTTAAATTATGAATCAATTGGATTGATTAATATAATTTAATTGATAAATATTTTAAATGGGTTTCATAAAGTTAATTTAATTAATTTAAGAATTTATTTCTAGGTGGAAATAAAACATATGTATAGATTTACATATATTAGTTTTCAAGTGAGGCTTAAATTAATCTTAGGGATTAATTTAATTAGTCAATTTAATTTTAATTTGAATGTCATGTATCATATTATATGATTTAATATGATGACCTACATCAAAACTCAAATTGAAATTGAAATCAAATTAAAACCTAACACATTAATTTTAACCTAAGGTATTTATGGTATAAATACCCCCTTAAAGAACAAAAACCCTAACCCTATTTTGGAGCTGAAAATTTCGGCCCCCATAGAGAAAAAGAGGCAGAAAATTTCAGCCCCCATAGAGAAAAAGAGGCAGAAAATTTCAGCCACCAAATTCCTTCCTCTCCATCGATTCGACGCTAGCACGGGGTTCCGCTCCATAGCTGTTTGTGTATGGGATTATGGAGGAGATCGATCTCGGTTTCTGTAGTAGTCTCTAGAAGAGACATTCAAAGGTGAGAATCTATTTCTTGTTCTTTGATTTCATGTTTTGATTTCAGCTTCAATTGCTCCTGGGTCATGGATTTGAGAAAATCAATCCGAGCTTCTGCTTTTATCGGTTGATTTTCTATAAAAAATCCCTACAACAAGACACCATCTTTCAATTCTCCCTTATTCAAGAAGCTATAAGGGTAAGAATCTCATTTTTCCTTTATTTTTCAATTTTCTCGTTCCTCTAGTGATTTGATTTTGCTTTCTTTTTTTTATTGGTTGATTATAGATTCTTAACTAGATAAAGAGAACGACTCTCGCAGTTCGATTATGAAGTGCTGCTCTTGTTTCTCTCCAATTCTTCTTCATTTCTAATATGAATTTCGAAGAGTAAGAAAGATTTCCAATATATGGGATCAAGATTCAAACTGATTACAATTCTTATTTTAATCATTTGGCCTTCTTACTGTTGATATTTTCTTTCTCCATTGTAGAGAGTTTTCGTTTGAAACTGGTTTTGAACTGTGGTAGGTAACATGCTTTTGCCATTTTTTTATTTAAAATTTGTTAGAATAGAATATGTTTAACTCCCTTTTCAAATGAGTCCTTGAAATCCATCAATTTTACTTCTTCACAACGAGAATAACTCCCTAAAACTGCTTCCTCAAACTGCCAAAAACTTGTGTCTTTTTTTAAGCAAAAGAATTCGATGAATTCTTTTAGTTGTTCTGTCAAATTGATGCTTCTATTTTGGTTTTCATTGTTCTTGCTTATTCTCTTAGATTTGCTTTTATTCAAAGTATTACAACGAAGTTCCTTTAATCCATTTTAATTTCAAATGTAAATGAGATGGATAATGAACCTTTCATCGAACTTCATATTCATTCTAAACAATGTGTTTCCTCATACTAAAATTCAAAGTAATTTTTTAATTGTAGTTTATTTTGCTAGTCGTATATAACAACTTACTTTATATATGTGTAGGAATTATATCGAGTTTAGAGTTGTAGTCCGCTCGTAACTATGATAAGTGGATAAATACAATCCAAATAGAGATATAATTATCTAAGGCAATTAGGATTTGTCATACTACTAGAGTTTGATTCTAATTGGGATTGTCCCATTCACCTGCTATAAAAGATAGTGATAAATCAAAATAAAATAACCAACTAAGACACAACTCTCTCTGACCGAAATTTCTTTATGAGATTTCTCCTTTGTTCTTTGCATATCTAGTTCATGGATCATTGCCTACTCTCTCACAAGCAATTGATGTGGAGTAAACATGACCGGTAATACAAGTTCGTGGCTAAAGATCTTTCCGCTGCAAATCAATCTCAGGTAATCTACTCTACAAGAGGTAACCTAATTACTCTATTCAAATATTTAGGTGTATATATCCATCATTGGTATCAGAGCCATAAGACTATATTCTGTCTTAAAACTCCCTAATAACATGATTAGAACTTCCTATATGCATGATTAGTTAATTACATATGGTTATAGTTAATTTTTATGCATGATTTGGTGTTTATAGGGACTGATTTATGTTTTTTAGTGATTGAAAATCGCATAGAAATTCGTAGTACGCCTAGAAAACCTAGAAAGTTAATTTTGTTCTTACTTTTTAGTTTTATACTTTATGTTTTCAGTCTCAACAAAGGGTATGTGTACCTCAAACTCTAATTTACATTTGTCAAATGGACAAACGGACCTCACCATCAAGACTAGACACCCCAAAAACCCTAGGGCAAAAAAAGTTTCGAGACCAACCGATGCCCAAAAGGCGGCATGTGGCACACACGCACAACCTATGGCGCGCACGCGCCTAGCCACAATGCGTGCAGCGATTGGTTCACTGCCTACCATGTGGCCCACTGGTCCCCACGAACTAGCGAGTAGGCCACACACACAGAGCGTGTGGGCGGCACGTGTGGTGGCTCCGGCCCTTTTTTTGGCAGACCATGTTTTTACAATTTTTCCGATATTTTAGTATTTTTTATGAAATTTTTCGGAGAACATAAAATAAAGTGTCATATTATTTATTATATTAAACACTTATATATATATATATTATTTCTATTTTATGGTTTTATGTTAAACCTATTTTCTAAAAAATTTTTTAAAGTCAGAAATTATTTAACTAAATAATGGAAGGCTTTCTAATATTTCTTATTGGAAATTCTTGTATATGTACATTGATTTTTCCAATTTTTTTTTGTAACGTGTTACAGAAAATGGTTTGAATGCTTAGAACTCCTGTTATTATTTATTTCCCTGCTCAATGCACAAGGGTGTGTAGATTGAGAAAGGAGATTAAGAATTGTAAAATGGATTGGTTTGTTAGATGGGATGATCTTATCACTGTATTTATTCACATAACTAAGATTCATGGGTTGATGCAAGATGCATATGGGAGGGAGGCTTATTCAGGGGAATGTGCACTAAATTTCTTTTTAAATTGTTAAAAAAGGTTCCTTCCGTGCTCGTAAACTTAAGAGTTTATTTGATATATGCTGGTCTGCAAGGGAGGAAAACTATTCAAAGTTCATTAAGAGATTTATGTATGCTATTAATGTGGAAAGGGTCACAATGAGATAAGGATTGTCTGATATGAGATTAAGACATGGAAAAAATCTCAAAGCACCTTGGTATAAACGTGTTTTGCACCAAGTTGTGAGAGAATTTCTTCATCAAGTGATCATGTCTCTCCGGTCAACCGGAAATTTACCTTTAATTAGAGTTTATTTGCTATATTTTATGTCAAGGTTTTAGAATCTAATCAATTGGTTTCTATTTCTTTTAGCTAATTATGTTATTTCTTCGTTAAAATGTTTTATTATTGAACAAAGAGCATTTTATCATAATAAATGAGTTCATTTATTGATTTAATATTAAATATTGTCTTTGTTGATTTGTTATACATACTCTTTTGGTGATATGTTAAAATGACATAATTGCTTGTTCTATGGTACGAGTATCTTTCATATCCTATTTTAGTTCTTTATGCATGTATGAATAACTAGTAGAATTAAATATTAGAAAAGAGAGGGTAATTGGGACCATAGGTCTTCTTTTCGAATTGAACTCTAGTGAATAGTTCTATTAGTTAGACATTGGTTACGTAGAGAACTAGTGTGTATTGTAATGAAAAACCTCTATTAAACCATGCAACTATGTTATTTTGTAGATAAGTATCCTAGAAATGGCATCAGCTTCTAAGTCAATTGTTGTTGAATTGAACAAAGACCTTAAGTTGAATGGAGACAATTATGAGGTCCGGAGTATGAAAATCCAGTATGTGCTAGAGGAACAAGATGTTCTTGATGCATTAGTTACAATTAGGGTTGAACCAGAAGAAGGGACTACAACCCAGCATTGGCGGGACCACGAGCTCTACAATGCATGGAAGAAAAGAAATTCCATTACACGTATCATCTTGCTCAGTGCAATGGATGATGACATCACCAAGCAGTTTCGAAGTCATGAGACTGTAAAGCAATTGTGGGATGCTTTGAAGGAGAAGTTCGAAGGTGTATCTCTGACCAAGCTCTGCTCTTTGATTGTCAAGTTTGACATATATAAGAAACGTGCTTATCATACAATGAGGAAAAATTTAAGGGAAATGTCCAACATGATCAGTTAGATGAGTGATGATGGCCACCAAATGACCGATGAGCAAAAAGTATAAGCTATTATTCATTCCTTACCTAACAGTTGGGAGAATATGACGATGCATATGACTCACACTGTGGGTATAAGGACCTTCGATGATGTGGCACGCCACCTTGAACTTGAAGTTAGCTGTGAGCACGGGTTTTCCCAACCTCTGTGATGAGAGTCATATGTTACCTGTTAAGTAAACGAGCATGAATTGGACTTGAGAATGAGCGGGATGTCGCCTGGAATGTCTCAAACGCCCTGAAAAACCGAGCGGTCCTCGATCCAAAACCCCGAGATAGGTCCTTCAAGTGATTAGAGGGCTTAGAGGTGAGTGTAGTATTTAGGAGAATCTATCATGGCTCTGATTAAAGCCACACGGCTTTAGTTTTACAATTACAACCACGGGGCTATAATCCCAAAGCTGCATGGCTCTGATTTAAGCCGCGCGGCTCTAGTGAGTGGTCAGATTATCTCCCAAATGACCAGAATAAAGCCTGGAAAGAACAAAAAAATCCCAAAATGAGGAGACTTTAGCCGGATTTTAGAGTCTTAAAAGGAGAGAACAAATAGAGGAGAGAGGGATTGGAGCAGAATTGAAAAAAAAAGGAAGAGGAAAGAAAAGAAAAGAGAAAGAGAGAAAAGCTAAGAGAGAGAAAGGACCAGAAAACAAAACATAAAAACACACTAGGAACACTTAGGATGAAAGACTGATCATATCACATTTGTCCGGGTTTGTTCTCGGGCTGGTTCGGATCGATTCGGGATGCATATTCAAGGTTTCGGAGTGTTCACGAGATTCTAAGCGCATTCCAATGTTTCAATCCACTTCCGAGCGTCAAACACACTGGAACATCAACTAGGTAAACTCTATCAACCAGGTAAACTCTGAGAGTCCTTAAACTCGTGTTTGTTTAATTTGTGTTGTGATTTTTTTGTGTTTTGCAAATTTTTGGAAACTGGCTATTTGATTACAGCCGTGTAGCTCTAATTAGAGCCGAGTGGCTGTAATCACTTAGTACAAAGCCGTACAGCTACGTTCTTCAGGGAAGAAACCTGAAAAGCCCTAAAATTGATCGAAAGCAGTCAGATTTCCATTTTGTTTGTTCTGTCACAAACTATTTCGGTCCCAATCACATCCGTCACATTCTGATTTTCTTGGTTTTTGATTTTCAAATGACGTTGATGTGAGATCTTCGGATTCTTTGGTTTCAGTTTTTGAGTTTCGGGATTGTTCGATCCGAACCAGATCCTCTGTCTAGCTATAGTGGACCCCCAAGTTCCTCAAAATTCCTAGAAATCATTAAAAACTGCCAAAACAGGGATTTTCAAAGCAAAAAAAAAAAACCAATTTTGGGTTTTGGATGCTATAGCCGTACGGCTGTAGTTCTACAGCCGCGCGGCTCTAACAGAGCCACAAGGCTATAGCTTCCAGAAGGAGGCAGAATCATGGGACGGCCCATACAGATGTCGTCACGTGATGCTGTCTTCAGGATCAAATTGTTTTTGATGTGTTTACTATCTTTTTGACCCTAGATGAAAGTTTGTAATAAACCCCTACGAACGAAACCCCGAGTTCCTGCATAACCGACCCACTAAGTGGAAAAGTTTGCATGCAATTAAGCCAAATGGTTTTCCAAAAATGTTTTCAAGCATAAAATCCATAGGGCATTTCTACATTGGTTTTCCAAGTCTAACTAAGAAAGTCGCAAGGACTTCTCGGTTATCCCCTAAATGTATGCTCCCACTTCCTGACATCCCCATTCTATCCCGTATGAGTCCTATTTGTGTTTATGATGTAATTGTGCTGACCATTTGTTTTGTAGCTTTTATTTTTTCCTTTGTCATTTTGGTTGTATTTCATATATTGATCGTGTATTCTAGGCGATTGTAAATTTTTAGATCTTCGTGTATCTAGGCGATTGTATTGGTGAGGTGAGAGTTTTCTTTTTCATTTGATTTGGTTGTATAAGTCGGCCTCTATTTTTACTTTCCTACACTTTATTTTTCTACATTTTATTTTCCCTGTAATTTATTTCTATCATTTGTATGAGCATCGGCTAATAAATAATAAAAGATAAAAATAGGTAGAGAATTAAGTGAGTAAAATATTGTCGTATGCACTTATAAATGAAAGCAAGCTTGAGGTGGAATAGCTAAGTTGCCTGAACCCTAAATCTTTGGATTAGGTACAGTAGTCTACTCTTTGTAGGGAGCTGTATCGGAATTTCTCGGATGAGCTGATCCGGGTGTTGACTCTGTCACTGATCTTGAAATTAAAGTTTCGAGGTCTTTAAGTTAATAAAATGGGATTTTCTAAAACATAAAAACCAGTTTTCCAAAAACTAACATTTAAGGAAAAAAAATTTCTACAAAAAGGATTTCCAAACAAATTAAAGGTTTTCTTAAACAAGATGCAAACCCATTTTCCAAAACAAAAATCAATTCAAAAAGCTCTTTTCTTTGTTCCCCAGTTTGCTTCGCCGCGTTCTGCTTTCACTCAAAAGGTCATCCGCTCACATTGGCCTATGACATTCTTGCTTAAGCCATATAGGCCAAGACCATATGAACCGTTTAGCCAAAGAAGGTTTGTTAGGTAATTTGACCAAAATTGAACTACCACCATGTGAATCATGCCTTAAAGGAAAGATGTTTAGAAAACCATTTGGAAAAGGAACTAGAGCTGAATATCCATTACAATTAGTACACTCCGACGTATGTGGTCCAATGAATGTGAGGGCTAGGCATGGAGCCTACTATTTCATTACATTTATCGATGGCTATACTAGGTATGGTTATGTCTACTCAATTTCTCATAAGTCAGAAGCTTGGAGTTGCTTTAAATCCTACTTAAACCTTGTTGAGAATCAATTAGATAGAAAGATAAAGGCTTTGAGAACTGACCATGGTTAGGAATATCTTTCAGATGAGTTCAAAGCTTTATCTGATGAAAAGGGAATTGAACATCAATTTTCAATCCCACGTATCCCTTAACAAAATGGAGTAGCCAAGAGTAGAAATAGAACTCTTCTCGATATGGTTTAATCAATGACGACTGAAGCTAATTTACCCATCTTCTATTGGGGAGATGCATTACTTACATTTACTTATGTTCTTAACCATACGCCCTCCAAGTTTGTATCTTCTACATCATGAACTATGGACAACTCGTAAACTGAATTTGAGTCACTTTAAATCGTAGGGTTACACAATGTTTGCTCATGATACCTCAAGTAGGTATGGGAAATTAGGCCCAAAAGGTAGAAAGAGTATCTTTATAAGATACTCAGACACATCAAAGGGATATGTCTTGGTGGGCGAAAATGATGATAAGAAGATTACATAATTTGAATCACATGACGTTGCCTTTTTAGAGAATGATTTCCCTAAATTTGGCGAGGTCAACCATGACTCACCCCTATATGAGGAACTAAAAACATTAGGATCTCTTCCTTCGAGTGGGAGAAATTTTAAGGATGAAGAAGATCATGATATGGCTTATGATCTTCTAACCCAAAATAATCCGAATGTTCAAGATCCTAGTTTCAGTGGGAGTCTTAATGATCTTAATTCTAGTGGAAGTATGGAACATGGTCCTAGTGGGAGCATTCTAAATTTGAAGAATATATGCGATTACGAGCGGACGACCTTTTTGGAAGAGCGGAACACAGCAAAGCAAACAGAGGAAAAAGAAGAACTTGAATGTTTGATGTTTGAATTGAAAATGGGTTTGTATCATGTTTAGGAAAATCATTGATTTGTTTGGAAATCCTTTTGTAGAAAACCTTTCATTTGAATGTAAGTTTTGGGAAAACTGGTTTTTACATTTTAGAAAATCCTGTTTTATTACTTAAAGATCTCGAAACCTAAAGTTCGGGATCAGTGATAGAGTCGCCACCCGGATCAGCTCATTCGGGAAATTCCGGTACAGCTCCCTACACAGTGTATACTGCCTTACCTAATCTAGAGATTCAATGTTCAGACAACTTACCTATTCAACCTTAAGCTTGCTTTCATTTAATAGTTTATAGTACCATATTATATTCACTTATTCTCTACCTGTTTTTATCTTTTATTATTAGCCCATGCTCATTCAAATGACAGAAATAAATAGCATGAAATAAAGTGTAGAAAAGTAAACCATACATCCAAACCAAACCAAAAATAATAATAATAGAGGCCGCTTATTACAACCCAAAAAGATAAAAACTCTCATCTTCACCAATACAACCACCTAGATACACGAATATCTAAAAAATTACAATCGCCTAGGATAAACGGATAATCTATCAAATGCATCCAAAATAATAAAAAGAAAAATAAAAGCTGCAAAACAAATGGTTAGCACAATCATATCACAGATACAAGTGGGACTCATAACAGGACAAAATGGGGAATCTGAGGAAAAGGGAGCATGCATTTAAGGGGTAACCAAGAAGTCTGGGCGACTTACTTGATTAGACCTGGAAAACCATTTTAGAAACGCCCTATAGGTTTTTGTGCTTAGAAATATTTTTGAAAATGGTTTGGCTCGATTACATGCAAATTGCTTCTTTTTGGTGAGTCGGATATCCCAGAACTCGGGCTGCTCATGGGGGTTTCCTATCTCAAACATCCATCTAAGGCCTGAAGTAGTAAACACATAAACAAAATAGTTTGATTCTGAAGACAACATCATGCGACGATGTCCGTGGGAGTCATCCCATGATTCAGCCTCCTTTTGGAAACTATAGCCGTGCAGCTCTAGTTAAAGCCGCGTGGCTATAGCCACTATAGCTATGCGGTTGTAGTGTCTAGAACCCAAAATTGGTTTTCTTTGTTTCGTAAATCACTGTTTTGACTAATTTCGATGATTTCTGAGGATCTTAGAGAACCTGGGTATGAGCATGGGTTTTGTCCCGACCTCTATAATAAGAATTCTTGTGTTACTTGTGGACCGAACGGACTTAAATTGGACCTGAAAATGACGGAATTTTGCCTGGAGTCCCTCGGACGTCCTGAAAACCAATCTATCCCCGATCCGAAATCCCCAAAAAGGTCTCCTGTATGATTTCTAGGGTTTATGGTGCACGTCGGACTGTCGAAAATCCCCGGAGCCGTACGACTCTAGTGGGTAAGAAAGTTGCCTTGTAAAACAAAGCAACTTGTCTCACCAGAGGAAGTATGGGCAGATTCAAAAAGGTAAGGTGGCCATTTAATGTTGAAATGATACGTGAGAGGAGAGTATAAAAGGAGAAAATAAAATCAGAGAAAGGGGAAGCTTTTCAATCTTAAAAAGAAAAAGAAAGAAGCAGAGAAAAAGAGAGAGAGACTATGCAAGGAGGTGAACCAAATGCAGGAATTAAAACTTAAAATCAATCCTAATACATTAAACACAAATCTTTTAACCTTTACACGTTGATTGGGGATCACTTCGGATTTGTTTCGGATTGTTATGGTTTTTGGCCGATTGAGTTCCTAGGAGGCATTCCAAGCTTTCAATCCGTTCTTTCGACATTTAAAGCATTCAAACAACACCCAGTAAACTCTGAGAGGCCTTAAACCTGTTTGCATTGTCTTTTCTATGTGTATTCTTCGTTTTTGCAACTTTCGGAATCGGATTGCCCGAATAGAGCAGGCCAGCTCTAGTACTAGAGCCGTACGGCTCTATTCTCTAGGGACAGCCTCCCGGTTCGTCCCGATCGGCTGAATACTGTCCGTTTTCCATTTTAAGCCTTCTGTTGTGATCATTTTCGGCCCAAATCCATCCGTATGTCATAAAATTTTGGTTTTTAGATTTCTATACGTACGGATATTAGTATTTTCATATTTCTCGGGGTTTTATTTTCTGAGTTTCGGGGTAGTTTTATCCGAATCGGATCCATAGTCAGCGTTAGCGGACCCCCGAACTTAATAAAATTCCTGGAAAATTTTAAGAACAAGCAAAATAGTATTTTCACAAATGTTTTTGGTGTGTTTATTGCATTTTGGACCCTAGATGGATGTTGAACTCAGGAACCCACACGAACGGAACCCCGAGTTCCGGGATAACCGACCCACGAAAATGGAAATATGCATGAAACCGAGCCAAATGGTTTTCCAAAATTGATTTTCTAGCACAAAATCCATAGGCCGTTCCAAAACCGATTTCCAGGTCTAACCGGTTCGACCGGTTGGCTCGAACCGGTTACCCCCTAAATGCATGCCCCCGCTTCCCAAATCCCAATTCTGTCCTGATTTGAGTACTATTTGCGTTTATAATATAAATTGTGCTAACCAATCTGTTTTGTAGTATTTATTTTTATTTTTGCTGTATTTAATAGATTAATTCGTGTATCTTAGGCGGTTGTACTTTTAGACCCTCATGTATCCTAGGCGCTTGTAAAGTGAGGACGAGAGTTTTTATATTTTATTCGATTGGGTTGTATAAATGGCCCTTTATTATTCTTTTGTATAATTTGTGTGGATGATTTAATTTTCTGCAATTTATTTCTGCATTCTGCTTTAGCACAGGCTAATAAAAATAAACAAATTGGGTTAGAGAAAGATAATAAATTGAATAAATATGACTTTATAAATAATAAACGAATACAAGCTTGAGGTTAAGTAGGTAAGTTGCCCGAATCCTGAATCTCTAGATTAGGTACAGTAGTCTGCACTCGGTAAGGAGCTGTACCAGAATTTCCCGGATGAGCTGATCCAGGTGGCGACTCTGTCACTGATCTCGAAATTTAGGTTTCGAGGTCTTTAAGTAATAAAACGGGAAAAGGTTTTCTACAAAATAGAATTTCAAAACAAACAAACAATTTTCCCTAAAGCAAGATAAACTAAATCTGCTTTTCCCAAAACATCACTAAATAAATCAATTTCTTTCTTTTCTCTTTCCTTGGTTCGCTTCGCCGCGTCGGTTTCACGAAAAGGTCGTCCGCTCACAGTGGCGACCCTACTGGGGATTTTAGTTTCTTAAAATGTTTTTCTTAAAAACTTAAGGAACTTAGGCAGCTATTGAAATATAACCTCGCTTATATTAGTTTATCAATTTTATAAAATCATACTTATTCATATCTTTGCATATCATGACATTTTCTTCTTCTCAACCCCTCAAATACACTGTTTCACCCCGGTTTACCCAAGAAGGTGGCCTAACTCTACCGCTAGGATTGGAGACACCCGACGGGGTAAACCACTCATAGCATTCATGACCTTACATCGTATTCTATGGTGGGCAAGTGTTTATTCTCTATGGGAGCCTGTACAACCATTGGTTTGAATTGGGCCCACATGTAATGACTTAGTAACTCCCCCTAGGGTTACCAAAACATAAAACTAAAATTGAACATTTGAGTGTGAACCTTTGATGTCCCCCATTGATACCAAAGAGACCCAACACCTAGGAAGAATGCGAGACCAAGCGAAAGGAGAAATAAGGTTGGAAGGGAGAGCATATCTTTGTGTGTGCTAATGTTTGTTCTATGATGATTTTCCTTTTATCTTTTCACAAAGCATCCAACATGCACAATTATCCATGTGTTATTTTTAACCTCATGTTTATATGGCCATCTTTAACACACATGCATATGCATGGAATTTATACTGACCACATCTTAGTGCATCCACGACATTTCATTTGCGTATCATGTATATACATCTTGCGTGCCAACATTTCCATGAAACATACACGACCTCATTCCATGTGTCACGCATATTAACCACATTTTTCTACAGCCACTTGCATTTTGTGTAACATATACATCCATGCCATATCATTTCATTACACTTAATAACCGACGTTCTAAGAATGCCTATCACGATCATCTCATTTCATACCATATTGGGTACCTAAAAATACCTATAGCCCACCTGTGTGTCGGTTCGCACTCGGCCATTCCACCACATCAAATCATTCACTAACAGATCACAAAAATTTTAGGTCTGGTTATGTGGCAAGTCCCACAACAACATAACATCACATCATCTCCATTTCATGCCCATTCGTTGTTGGCGTTACGGTAATACCGAAACCTTACTTGTGAGTCGCAATCCATATTGGATTTGCTTCATGACATTAATAACTCATTCGAGGTGCTTCACTAGTACTGAATTATTATGCACATAGGAACATATCTGTGAGCACGGGTTTTTTCCCGACCTCGGTGATGAAAGCCATTATTACCTTTTTCACGGATAAACGTGAAGCGGATCCGGACCGACCAGAATGACGTCGGAAATGTCCCGGATAGCCCAGAGGTGTGTGACAAGTCCTAGTATGGCCCTGGAAAGTTTGAGCGAATATTTAAGAGAATCGAAGAACAAACCAAAGAAAATAAGTGAAAATGTATTTTTTTGGGCATTACAGCCGCTCGGCTGTAAGCTACAGCCGCTCGGCTGTAGTCTACAGCCACGCGGCTGTAATCTCATTATTTCCCTTTTTAGGCAAAATCAGCATTTAATTTGGTTTCTGAGCAAAATAGGAATTTTTCATGCTACAGCCGCCCGGCTGTATATTACAGGGGCGCGGCTGTAATGTTCAGTTTTCCTTTTTTGACAAAATCAGCAATTAATTCCGATTTTATTCTAAAACAGGAGATATTTAAGGTTTCTATTCGGGAATTAGGGCAGACAAGGGAGGTAGAAAAAACAGAAAAAGAGAGAAAAAAGAGAAAAAAGAAAATCACATAGTTTTTTTTCTTAGGGTTTTTTTTAACAACACAAAAAAAGAGAATTAGACAAAGAAAAGAAAGAAAAGAAAGAAAAGAAAGGTGAGAAGAAGAGAAAACACTTGAAAACCTATCCTTGAATTTTCCTCGTGGTTCCGTTCGAGGTTCGGGAAGCGCACTTTGCTCGGATCGTCCGTGACTACGGGACGTTTTCCGGCATCCAAAAATCTTTTTTGTGGTCCAAACGCTGGAACACATACAAGGTAATTTTCTGAGAGGCCTTAAAATCCATTGTGTTCATCTTCGTTGTGATTCTATTGCATGATTTGAGTTTTTTTCGCATTTGATTGATTTTTTTGGGCTACAGCCGCCCCACCAAAGATCACAGCCGCCCGGCTGTAATCTACAGCCGCGCTGACCTACAGGGGCACGACTGTAGTTCTTTTCCATTTTTCCTTCTGTTCTGTGGGAGTTTTCTGATTACAGCTGCCCCACAAGATCACAGCCGCTTGGCTGTGACCTATAGGGGCGCGGCTGTAATGCTTTTTTGTGGATTTTTATGTTTTTTTTGGGTTTTCTGTGATTACAGCTGCCCCATGTGATCACAGCCGCCCGGCTGTAACCTACAGCCGTGCGGTTGTGACCTACAGGGGCGCGGCTGTAACCTACAGGGGCCGAAGCTCCATCGGTCCAAATCGATCGATAACGCTCCCACGCTTCAATTAAATGTGTTTTTCACATCTGTTATCGGTCCAATCACATCTGTGCATGCTTCGATTCCATGTTCTCTTTTTTTTAATGAGCGGATGTGATGAATTTGGTGATTTTGGATGATTAGGGACTTCCGGATTCGATTTGGTCCATTTTGGATCTTTTCTGTTGGCTTTAGTATTTTTCCAGAAGTCCCGGATTGCCTAAAATCATCAAACTTTGCAAAATGATCTTCGAAAACACGAAAAATAAGTCGGAATCGATTCTGGAGCATTACAGCCGCCCGGCTGTAAGCTACAGGGGCGTGGCTGTAACCTACAGCCACGCGGCTGTAGCCTACAGGGGCGCGGCTGTAATATGGGCAGAATTACAGTTTTGCCCCTTTGGGGCCCCAAACTTGTAATTTTGCATCCTTTTTACATTGAAAAATGAATTTTGGCTTGTTTGTATACTTTTGGACCCTAGATGGATGTATGTTTTAGGCCCACACACGAACAGGACCCCCGGGTCCCGGGATATCCGGCCCGCTAAAGTTGGATAAATGCATGTAAATGAGCCAAACCGCTTTTAAAACCGATTTTTCATCCATAAAACCTACAGGGCGTTTAAAAAACCGTTTTCCAGGTCTAACCGGGCCGACCGGTCGGGTCGACCCGTTTATCCCTTTTTTGTATCGTTTCCTAAAATACCCGTCTTCTGTCTTATATGAGTCCTTATTGTGATTTATTTACTTGTGCTAACCATATTTGGATGCAGCTTTTATTTTTACTTTATTTTTATTTTTGAATGTATTTTATAGATTATCCCGTGTATCTAGGCGATTGTAATTTTTAGATTATCGTGTATAATAGGCGGTTGTAAAAGGTGAGGATGAGGGTTTTCTTTTTCTTGGGTTGTATAATTTGGCCTCTGATTTACTTTTCCGCACTTTTACTTTTCCGCACTTTTATTTTGGTTTTATATTTATGTCATATGTATGAGCATTGGCTAATGACAAGAGAAGAGATAAAATGAGTAGAATTATGTGAATGAAATGTCGTATTACGAAACAATAATTAAAAATTAGTGAGGATTAGTAGATGTGTTGCCCGAACCTCGAATCTCTGAATTAGGTACTGCGTCTACATTTGGTAGGGAGCTGTACCGGAATTTCCCGGATGAGCTGATCCGGGTGGCGACTCTGTATCTAATTTCGAAATTCACGTTTCGAGATCTTTAAGTTAAAATGGGATTTTCTAAAAAGCTTGTTTTCTAAAATTCGTGCTTGAAATTAAGTTTTCTACAAAAAGACTTTTTCCAATAAAGTGAAAGGTTTTTCTAAGAAAGAAACCCGTTTTCAAAACCAAAACATAACCACCCAAAAAGAAAATCCCCGGTTCCCGCTTCACCGCGCGTTCCGAAAAATGTCGTCCGCTCACAGTGGCGACTCCGCTGGGGATTAACGGTTTCTTCAAAAGAGTTTTCACAAAAAACTTAAGGAACTTAGGCAACAATTGAAGTACATCCTCACTTATAGTTGATTATTAAATCATAATTCAATATTTCATTCACATTGCATAAAGCATGACATTTTCTCTTCTTAAATCCCTCCAACACTCATTTAAACCCGGTTTATTTCTAAAGGTGACCTACCTCTTCCGCTAGGATTAGAGGCACCCGAGGAGGTAAACCACTCATAGCCTTGTACGAACCCCTTCGTTTGGACCCTTGAGTGGGGAGAAGTGAGGAGTATATATTCACTATGGGAACCTGTACGACCCTTGGCTTGACTCATACCTTCATGTAATGGCCTAGCAACTTCCCTTTAGGATTACCAAAACCATATACTTGAAAATGGACATCGAGAGTACGCCTTTGGTATCCCCCGTTGATACCAAAGAGACCCAATACCTAGGAAGAATGCGAGACCAATTGAATGGAGAAATAAGGTTGGAAGGGTGAGCATATTTTTGTGTGTGTGCTAACGTTTGCTCTATGGTTGTTTTATTTTCGACCTTTTCATACGACATAAACACGCATCACACGTATGCCACATTCTAATCACTTTCTTTATGCAGCCATTCTTGAGCATCCTCATACATGTGTGTTATACTAACCATATTTTTGTGCAGCCATAATCATTTCCCGTATGCCACATTCATTTTGTGTGTTCATGAATTCATAAAGCATACACGACATCATCTCGCGTGTCATTCTAACCACATTCTTGTGCAGCCATTTGCATTTTTGTATGACATAGACATCCACATCATTTCATTTTATCAAAAATGTAAGGATGTTCTAAGTATGCCCTTCACGACCATTTCATAACATAACATATCGGGAGTCCCCAAGGCTACCCGTATTCCGCCTGTGCATTAGCTTGCATTTGGCCATCCCATTACATTATTAGAAGACCACAACGGTCTTAGGCTCACATTTGTGTGATGGATCACACGAAATCACCACATCTTGATCATTCACATTTGGTGTCATGGAGACGCCTTTGTTTTGCTTGCATGTCCCAATCCATATTGGATTGTTACATAACATCGACAACCCATTTGAGGTACTCCACGAGTGCCGAGCTAGTTTTCATATTAAGACATTTCATAGCATTCCTAAATCATGTAAGGTGTTCCACGAACACCGAAATGCTGTCCATGTTTTGATTCGCACGTGACTTGTATGTGACATCACTTCATGTTAAGATGCTATAAAAGCATCGAGTGTCTATCTGCGGGATGGTTCCCTCAAGAACATTTCATGTCATTACATTGGCCTACAAAGTGTCAAACTTTAGTCCATGTGTCGGCACACATGCGACCATTTCACGACATCCCCTAGGTGCCCCAAAGGCACCGAACCTCTGTCCGTGTGATGGCTCGCACGTGACGTTGTTGCATTGTCTTGTGTATAGCATAGGGTATGCTTGGAACATTCAAAGCAAAAGAAAGTAAAGCACTAAAACTATCCATAGCATCATCCACATCCATGAGACATCATCCAAACATGAGCATAAGAGTGCCATTTAGAGTGTCGAGTCTAGGACCACGACATCCATCCGAAACTCTAACCTTATGCTGATTATGCAGTTTGGAGTTGCATCTCGGGAAGGTTAATTCGAGTTGAATCAGAACCAAACACACCAGTTCAGTTAATTCAATCGGAACCGGTCACCGTGGAGGGAATCAATTCAGGGTCGGATTCAGACAGGGAAGTCGAAGTTAAGTTGCCTACTCTACCGGTTGACAGTCAGGCGTTGTTAGAAGAGGTTGACAGAGCAGACATGGCTGACGGAAACTGTGGAAGCAGTGGAAACAGTGGAACTAGTGGAACCATGCCCTTCGACATGGCTGCCTTTATGAGGAGCTTCTTAAGCTCAGATGAATTCAGGGCTACCCTTAGGGAGCAGGTACAGGAGGTGATGACTACCTCCCTGTTCTAGTTGTCCAACCAGCCCAGACCTCGGTTGGGAACGAAGGACGACAGCCTGTTCGAGCCACTAATGGAACCGGGGGGAATACTCCTAGCGGCATTGGCGGAGTTGCTAATCACAGAGAGCTGGACCGTCAGTCCGAAGAGGATGGGGCTTTTGAGAAGGCGAGGGAAGCCTCGATTGAGTCGATGCTGGAGAAACGGCTCAACCAGAAATTTTCAGACATAGAGGCTATGATGCCCAAGCTGAAAGAAATGGTCCACTTTAATCCTATCAAGTGTGCCGATCCCGCGACGTTAGTTGCTGATGCGGAAGGACCGCTCCCGGCTTGTTTTCATATGCCATACCTCCCTCCATACACCGGAGAAGGACCACCGGAGGCCCATTTGGATAGCTATGTGAGATTGATGACCAGTATGGGGATTGGAAAGGGTCATCTCCTGAATTTGTTCCCTACTAATCTGAGAGGCGCTGCAGCAAAGTGGTACATGAAGACACCGTTGTACACCCGTTCCACTTGGGAAGACTTAGCTGATGCCTTTGTGAAACAATATGCTTACAACACCCAAGTCGAGACAACTCTTGAGGATTTGGAGAGGGTCCGCCAAAAGCCGAATGAGTCCTTTCCGGCATATTACAAACGATGGATGGATGTGTAGGTTTTGGTGGATGGGGCACCGAAGTTGGAATCTCTGATTGTGAAGCTTGTGGATGGCAGCTTGCCCCAATATAAAGATAAGATGAAGCTGAAGAGATTCCACTCCTTCAATGAGGTGGTGGAGTTTGCCAAACGTATCGAGCGATACGAAGAAGAGGAACAGAGGGGCAAGCAGGGTTCAGGCTCCTATAGAAACAACCAGGGGTACTCCCAAGGATACAAGAGTGGAGGTTCTAAGACCACTGCGGTAGGACCTAGTTCAAGGACGACACCGAAGGCAGCCTCCATTGAAACTCAGGAAGCCGAAGTAGCTGCTGTGAATCAAGGGAGAGCAAATGTTCCAAGAATCACCAGTCCATGGGCTGAGTCAGTCAGCCGAATCTTTGCCAAGTGTAGGAAGGCAGGGGTGCTACAGAGTTTGAGGCCATTCTCGCCTCTGGCAGAGGCAGATAAAGATAATTTATGTTCCTACCATGTAATGGCAGGTCACCGTACGAACGAGTGTACCCAATTGATCAAAGCCATCAAGCAGCTGGCTATAGATGGCAAGATAGTAGAGCCGGCTCTGAAGCCGAATGTG
This sequence comes from Euphorbia tirucalli, assembly GCA_039660915.1. Classification (NCBI taxonomy): domain Eukaryota; kingdom Viridiplantae; phylum Streptophyta; class Magnoliopsida; order Malpighiales; family Euphorbiaceae; genus Euphorbia; species Euphorbia tirucalli. The sequence goes on along the minus strand of CM077637.1, from coordinate 48,075,891 downwards.
CAGAAAAATCCACTCCCCACCTTTGGTAGTCAAGTAAACATGGTGCAGTTGGGCTTGCCAGCCAATTTTGTGTTCGCCCAGATCATTAAGGCGAATCCGAGTGTGCGAGCCGTACTGGTAGAAAAGGAAGAAGAGCCAGAGGTGTTTGAAGAACAGACTGTTGTGGTAGGGGACAAGATGGGTCCGATTGACTTAGATGACTTTGAGGCGGAAGACGAGTACGATGAGTTTGAGGTGCAAGAGTTGAAGCCAGTTTACTCGGTGGAGACAAGAAGAGGGACGGTAATAGAAAAAGATGGGCCGGTGATGCACATCACTAGGAGCGGCAGGGTTTATCAACCCATTAGTGCACCACCTCCAGCACCCCCAAGAAGAAACACAACACCAGTGCAGAACAATAGCCCAATGGTTAAAGAAGAAGATATGGTTGTGGACCAGCTGAAGAGGACACCGACCCGTGCCAGTGTATGGCACTTGCTTATGGAATCCAAGAGACACCGAGAGGCGGTGGTGAAACAACTGATGGAGATGGATGCTAACCCCACCATGTCCCCCGATGAGGTATGTGCAATGATAAGGGGAGCAGAGTTGAAGGTTAATAAGGCCCCGGAGATCAGTTTTGGGGTAGAAGACCTCCCACCCGAAGGTGTGAATCACAATAGGGCCTTGTACTTAAGGGTGGAAGTCATGGATAAAATAATGCCGAGTGTGATGGTGGATGATGGCTCGGCCTTGAACATTTGTCCTTCTCAGGTCCTACCTTTCCTGGGAGTGAGTCCTGAAGCTCTCTGCCGGTCCAACACTGTAATCAGAGCTTATGATGATAGCAAAAGAGCTGTCTTGGGGACCTTCGAAACGGAAGTCAAAGTAGGGGAGGTTAAATCGAAGGTGTTGTTTACCGTGATTGATATTCCTGTCACCTTCTCCTTACTCTTGGGAAGACCATGGTTCCATGCTTTAGGTGGAGTTCCATCGACTTTGCACCAAAAAGTAAAGTTCTTAATCGGAGGGAAAATAGTGACGGTGGAAGCGGATGGACCTTCTGTTGTAGCCGCATTGAGTGCTACCGAGCAGCCGATGACTGGGTTTCAGGTTGCTGTGATTGCTGATAAACCTGAGTTTCCTGACTGGATTCACAGGTATTTTGCTAAACAGAATTATGAGCCGGGAAAGGGGTTAGGGGCTAAGCAACAAGGAACCCCTGAATTCAACATAGAGGCTGGGAAGTACCGACAATTCGGGCTGGGGTATCAAGAAGGAAGGACCAAGCGAGAAAGGAAGAGTGTGAATCTAGTGGATACTTTTGTCTGGGCCACAGAATCAGTATATGATGGGACTCCTGCGCCGGTAATTGTAGAGGGAGGTCAGCTCCCTGGGTTTGAAATCTTTGCTGATGTGGTGGATTTCAGCAAGTATGGAGTAGAACCGGTTGTGAACATGCTGCGTGTCAAAGCTGGAGCTGGAAACAAGGGGGTTCAGAATCAGAAAGCTGTTGACCAAGTCAGGATTGAATTTGGGAATAAGGGAGAAGCTTTCAAGAAGACGGATCTGGTAAGAAGTGAGATGGAAGTGGCTATGGGGGCCATTACCAGAGCCCTATCCACCTTAATGAAACCAAGCAGGGGTGCTAAAGAGAAGACTTCGCCTGTGGGAAAAACACATGAAGACCTGGTGGAAGAAGCGGTAAAGGAACTCACTAAGCTGGTTATGAGAGGCAAGGCTCAAATGACAAAGGAAGAGCTGACTAACAAACAGAAAGAAGACCTGGAAGGAGACCTGGGATACTTGTTCGAAGAGGTCGACTATGCTGCCGTTGATGAAGACCCTCCGCATGTGGAGGATGGAAATTTTTTGAATGTATCTGCTTTTTCTATTTTTGATGTGAACAATTCTGCCTACAAGGCATACAATGCAATAAAATCTGATTTTGCTTACTTGTGTGATGTTTTTCCGGATGGAACTGTGCATACATACAAACATTCATTTAATGTCTTTAGCATACATGATGCATCATTGCATGAAATGAACCTAGGGACAGATGATGAACCAGAGATGGTATCTGTCTCGAAAAACCTCACGCCTGATGAGAGAAAAGAACTTGTAAAAATCCTACAGAAACACGTCAAAGCATTCGCTTGGTCCTACGACGACATGCCAGGGGTTGACAGAGAAATTGCAGAGCATAGAATCCCGACAGATTCGAAGATGAAACCGGTTAAGCAGAAACTTAGACGACTTCAACCAGAATGGGCTGAAAAGGTTAAGGAAGAAGTAGCCAAACAGATAAAAGCCAAGTTCTTAGAAGTGGTAGAATATCCAGAATGGTTGGCCAATGTCGTACCAGTTGCAAAGAAAGACGGTCGAGTAAGGGTTTGTGTGGATTACCGTGATCTGAATAAGGCGTCTCCCAAAGACGACTTTCCACTCCCGCATATCGACGTTCTTATTGACAGTGCCGCCAGGGCAGCCATGTATTCCTTCATGGATGGGTTTTCGGGATACAATCAGATTTTAATGAATGTGGTCGACAAAGTACAGACAGCCTTCATCACAGAATGGGGAGTTCACTGCTACAGAGTTATGCCTTTTGGTTTGAAGAATGCCGGGGCAACTTATCAACGGGCGGTCACGACACTTCTGCACGATATGATCCACAAAGAGGTCGAGGTTTATGTGGACGATATGTTGGTAAAATCGATGACCCGGGAGGAGCATCCAGCCATCCTGGATAAATTTTTAAATAGGATCGAAAAGTACAATCTTCGCCTCAACCCGAAGAAATGTGTATTTGGTGTCACTTCAGGGAAGTTGCTTGGTCATATAGTCAGCCAGAAAGGGATTGAGATGGATCCGGACAAGATTAAGGCCATCAGGGATATGTCGGCACCACAGTCAGAGAAGGAGGTAAGGTCGTTTCTCGGGTCACTACAGTATGTCAGTCGGTTTATTGCGAGATTGACGACAGTTTGAGAGCCAATTTTCAAACTGCTGAAGAAGAACCAGCCCGTGAAATGGAACAAGCAGTGTCAGATAGCCTTTGATAGAATTAAGTCTTATTTGATGAATCCCCCAGTTCTAAAGCCTCCAATACCAGACAAGCCTTTGATTCTGTACTTGGCTATCGAAGAGACTTCTGTGGGAGCCATGCTAGTGCAAGAGCAAGAGGATGGGCGTGAGCATGCGATCTATTATTTGAGCAAGAAGCTACTAGAGTATGAGAGTAGGTATACGATAGTAGAGAAGACTTGTGCTGCTATGGTATGGTTGACAAAGAAGTTAAGACACTACTTCCAGTCATACAAGGTTCAGGCGGTGGCCAAGGTGGACCCCATGAAGTACTTATGCCAAGCTCCGGTATTAGCGGGAAAGTTATCGAGGTGGTTGCTTTTGTTGTCAGAATTTGACATAGAATATGTGAAGAGGAAGACAATCAAGGGAAGAGCCGTAGCGGAATTCCTAGCTAACCAGCCAATAAATTCAGACTATGTGGATAACTTAGAATTTCCCGACGAACAGCTGGCGGTGGTGGAAGAGGGGTTGAATAGGTGGGTGATGTACTTCGACGGGGCGATGAATAAACACGGCGCAGGCTTGGGGGTAATCATTGCCACGCCCCAAGGAGAAATCATTCCTCTGGCAAGGCGACTTGACTTTCCAGTGACCAATAATGGGGCCGAATACGAAGCATGTCTTTTTGGTATTGATGCCTTGATCACACTGGGGGCAAACGAAGTACTAGTTATCGGGGATTCAGCCTTGGTGATTCGGTAGGTAACTGGAGACTGGGAAATAAAGGAAGAATCGCTTCGACCCTATCTCAAGTTGGTTTGGGAAAGGGCAAGGGTATTCAGTCAGTGTGAATTCCGACATGTACCGAGGGAGGAGAATCAGATGGCAGACTCTTTGGTCACATTGTCATCAATGTGGGAAGGCCCCCGAAAACAACCAATACAGCCGGTCATCCTAGAAATTGCTCAGAACCCATGCTATTTGTCAATCAATACGGTGGCAACTATTAAGGCACGCCCTTGGTATTATGATATTCTATTGTTCATCCAGAACGGCCAATATCCTGAAGGCGCCAATGAATCTGATAAGGTTTCCCTCAGGAAGTTAGCAGCACAGTTTCGGATATTTGAGAATCAACTTTTCAAGAGAACGGCTAACGGAGTTCTTCTGAAGTGTATCACGGAGGAAGAAGCAGTCGTGGTTATGAAACAGATACATTCCGGTGCTTGTGGCCCGCACATGAATGGGTTGGCTCTAGCAAAGAAGATATTAAGGCAAGGATACTTTTGGCTCACTCTACAAGCCGACTGTATCGAGGAAGTTAAGAAATGCCATGAATGTCAAGTGTATGGAGACCTCAATCATCTTCCCCCGCTTGAGCTTCAAGTATCTTCGACTCCATGGCCGTTCGTGGCTTGGGGCATAGACATAATTGGAGAGATGAGGCCGCCCGCTTCAAATGGGCACCGATTCATTGTTGTGGCCGTAGATTATTTTTCCAAGTGGGTCGAAGCAGAATCATTCGCGAATATCACTGCCAAGAAGATGGCCAAATTTATAGAAAGGAACATCTTCGCAAGATATGGGATCCCTCATCATGTCGTGACCGATAACGGGGTACAATTCCAAGGGGTAACAGCATAGTTATTCCAAGAGAAGGGGATCGAGCACCACAAGTCATCCCCGTATCGCCCACAAGCCAATGGGGTGGTGGAAGTGGCCAATAAGTCCATAAAAAAGATTCTGTCAAAGATGGTGGTAACCTACAGAGATTGGGCCGACATGTTACCATTGGCTTTGTAGGGATACTGGACAAGCATCAGAACCCCTACTGGAGAAACTCCGTATTCACTGGTTTACGGGATGGAAGAAGTGTTACCGGTGGAGATGGAAATCAGATCGTTAAGAGTGGTCATGGAGGCACAGTTACCAGAGTCTGATTGGCTTCAGTCGAGATACGAACAACTAGCACTGATTGACGAAAAGCGTCTTCAGGCTTTAGATCGGTTGCAAATGTACCAACAGCGGATGGCTAGGGTATACAACAACAAGGTTCCCCACCTAAAGCGTCCATTTAAGGCAGGGGATCTGATACTCAAGCAGATGAAACAGACCAACAAAGATGTGCGGGGGAAATTCAAGCCGAACTGGGAGGGTCCGTATGTAATTAAGAGGGTACTTTCGAAAGGTGCTGCAAAAATCATGGATATGGACGGGAACGAATTTGTCAACCCCATCAATCAGGACAAGCTGAAACACTACTACGTGTAAAAAAAAAAAAAAAAAAAAAGTCCGGTGGATTGAAAACCAAAAAGGCGGTCCATGCAAAAATTAGGACAGTCCGATGGGTCGAAAACCGAAAAGGCGATCCATGCAGAAATTAGGACAGAGAGGTGAGGATCATCAACTGGAAAATCTGCAAAGACTGGTTGATGGCAAGCGTGGCTTCAGTCGAGACTTATACCGTCGATAATTCTGTCCTTAGTTTCACTTCATCATTCGATGTACATTGTGCTAAAACATTATTTATGAATGAATGAATGAATGTTCGGTTTTATTCGTTTAAATGTCCCACGTTCACCTGCAATTCAGATTATTCTGTGCATATTTATCTTTATATATCTTCCACATATCTCACATCCATAGATTGAACATATGCATTCAAAAAAAAAAAAAAAGGGAGTCCGATAGACTGAAAACCCGAAATGGGCGGTGTATGCAAAAGATAGGACATAAAATAAGGTCTGTTGGATTGAAAACCCAAAAATGGGCAGTTCAGGCAAAAATAAAGACAGTCCGATAGGCCGAAAACCCAAAAAGGGCGACCTATGCAAAAAAATAAAAAAAAAAGGGGGTAATCAATCCTAATCATCTAGAGGCCAAGATACCGCAGCGTCAGCGCATCACGTCCTCGTCGGGTGGGACAGCCGACCAGATCTGCCAACCAAGCCCTGTAGCAAGCATCTGTCTCTATGGAGGTAAGACTATCATACTTCAGGACCTCAGTACGAGTAGGGTGCGTCCACTGGTGTTGCACATGCCGAGGCCACGGTGATGTAAACACCCCGTATTCAGTAGTGCACAAGGATCGAGGAACCCCTTGCAGCTGCCCATACTGCCTGCACAGCCGGGCAGGAGAGTAGAAAGTCACACGGGTCAACCCAAGCAACTGAACACCTCCAGCCCAGGTCTCAGTAGTCACATCAGTAATATCCCACCAAGGGCAGACCCATCGGATAAAGGCGTCAGATCGCCTCCTTAGCCAGTCAAACCAATACTCCATGGACATGAAACCGAAATCTGGAAGCTCGATGTGCCGAGACCAATAGCACTTCGGAGCATATCTCAGATAAGGTGGAGGAGGACTCAAGAGGCATAGCTTCTCCATCAGCCAAATCTGCAGGCGGTTTAGTCAGAATGAAGGGACAATGAATGTTTGAGTTCAAAAAAAAAAAAAAAAAAAGAGAGAACTAAAACATACCTGAAGCAGGAAGGAAGATCCACGGCTCTCGACAGGAGAATCAGAATGGATGGAGTCTAAGTATATCAAGGTCTCAGCCAGAACAACCCCCATGAAAGATGCACCCTGAGACACCTGAGTCACCACTGAAGCCAGCCTAAGACTACAAGTATCATCTTGGGACTCGCACAGATAGCAAGCCGTCAATAACAGACTCATCAGTGGAGCCCACCCAGGGGCAGTGGGAGATAAAGCAAAACACAAGTCAGCAACGATAGAAAGACTAAGTCTGGATGAGGTAGACCTACCAGTAAGTGCACGACTTATGCCGCCCATAGAAGGAGCAAACTGGCTTAAGAATGTGCGGGCATCATCATAATCGGGGTCAGGAACAGCCAACCGGACCCCCCGGGGGCAAGGAACACAGAGAATGGCACTAAACTCTTCTATCAAGGGGCATAACTCTTGACCGGAGAAACGGAACACATGATCCATTGGATCCCAAAAGCTGACAGCTGCGTCTAAGAAGACCCTGTTCGGGGTAAAAGCGATGTAATATCTGAGATACTGCAAGTTAAAGGGTGCAAGTAGGGCCCAATTAGAAGAGCGGAGCGTACCCCAGTAGCCCCGGAGTCGTCCTCTAAGCTTATCCATGTTAAAAGAGAAGCGAAAGAAGAAGAAGGGCTGAAAAATGAGTGGGGCGGCTATAATGCACTACAGGGGCTCGGCTGTAATACATGAGGCGGCTGTAATATTTATAGGGGCTTGGCTGTGCTGAAGAAAGCTTGCAAAACCGATGTGGGACAATTTTTTGGCATGGGGCGGCTGTAGCTGCTACAGGGGTGCGGCTGTAGCCTATAAGGGCGCGGCTGTAATGTCTACAAGGGCTCGGCTGTGCTGAAGAAAGCTTGAAAATCGATGTGGGATGGACCTTTTGGCATGGGGCGGCTGTAGCTGCTACAGGGGCGCGGCTGTAGTATGTGGGGCAGCTGTAATAGCTACAGGGGCGCGGCTGTAGTTCAGATAATCCCTTATCTATGGCCTTTTATGATTTCTGATTGCAAAAATAAGGGTTCTGGAGATCGCCTTTCAAGGAAAACGATGTATAAAGGCGCCAAGATGCGTCCCGGACCGGACCAAATTGAACAAAACAGCGATAAAATGTAAGAGAAGGCGAGAAAATACATAGATAAGAAGTACAAGTGTCATACAAAAGTTATATACATCAGACATATCCAATGCAAAGCTAAATCAGATCCACACCAGGACCCGATATGTGCTAAGAAGAATCATCGTCATCCTCATCATCTTCTGCCTCATCATCATCATCGTCGTCGTCGTCATCGTCTGCTTCTCCCATCTCAAAGTTCCAGTCGCCTGCCTGGTCTCTGAAGGTCTGATTCATGACCTCCAACTCGGTGACTCGACGCCGCAATTGATCGTTCTCGACCCTCAAGCGAGCGGACTCACGGCGCTCCATCCCGATCGCCATCTGCATTAAAACAAAACATGAAAAACATTGCATATGCATTCATGCATACAATGCATACATCCAGATATAAGCATAGCATTCTGTGCAGGTACTTACTGTCCTAGCAGAATTGTCTCGGAAAAAGAGCGCCCTCAGCGCATTAATGGCCTGACCCATGTACATACCCTGCATCACCGGAATCTGCAAAAACAAAATTTGGGATTCAGAGCATCAGCTAATGACAGAAAAAGGGGAAAATAGATTAACAAAGAGATACTCACATGTGTGGTGTCAGAAGGAATAGCCGGGGGAAAATTATGGTCTTGCAGATGCAGATCAGCCCGATAAGATTGCTGGAAGTCATCATACAGCTGAATGGAGTCTTCGATCGGGAATTCAAGCCGACCATGCACGTATCCAAGATCGGGGGCCAGAGGAGCCTGGAAATCAGGGATCAGAATATCCTCTGCAATGGCAGCAGAATCCACACCTGTGGCCCTGGGACCAGCGGGATGTGACCTACCTCCTTTTCTCCTAGCTGATGAAGAAGCGCGTGCCCGTCTACCCCGGGAAGATGGCTGGGGTCAATCGAGCACCACAGCGTTAAAAAAAAAAAAAAAAAAAAAAAAAAAAAGAGAGAGAGAAAAGAGGAAATTCCATTACCCCAGCGCCAGCACTAGCATCAGAGGATGGTGGGAGCAAGTGGACGGTGATGAAGCGGCTATAATCACCATCTACACTGCCGGCCTCATATCCGACACCATAGAGGCCCGGGTGCGACTCAAGGGATAGCAGATGAGGCCAGAATAACCCTATTGGCAGGGCAGCCGGGATCCTACGCGCCCCGGGACCAGAGCGCCAGTCGCAAGTCCTCTCCCCTAAGAACCACTCCTTTGGGGCAAATTTTCCCCTTCCCTGCTCCAAGGGGCCTTGACAATCTGAAATTGAGGAACTCGTCAATTGTAAAAAAAAAAAAAAAAAAAATTCATACCCCTTCGAACGTCACATCTCTCAGAGCCTACCGGCACTCCTCCTGGTTCTTATCCACCTCACTCCAGACGTATCCCATGTAACGACGGAGGCGGGGGAATTCGACCAAAGTGACCCCTTCAGGAATCTGCACGATCGGGGGGGGGGGGGGGGGGGGGGGACGAAGCGATACTCATAGACCCAAATCTGCGAGGGAAAATTTAAAGCAAAAAAAAAAAAAAAAAGATTCAAGACACTCACGTGCAGTAGAATCCAAAAGGCCTTCAACTCTTTATGGGAGCCCCGGGCACAAAGATCTAGAGCATAATAAAGTTGGGCCAATCCAGCCCGAGCCCAATTAAGGGTCCTCACAGCCTCCAAGTCGATCAATGAAGGAAATAGAGCCAAATTCACATTGCTCCGGCCTGTGGGGAAAAGAGTAGTGGATAGAGCATGCAACAGGTACACTCTAGCGTACTTCCTTTCATCACCAGCATCAAAGGTGGTTCCCTCCGGAAGCGCACGCTGCCGCCTGAGCCAGTACTCGCGGAGCCTACTACATTGGATCCGACTCTGGGGAGAACTAATCCCGATCAACGTGGATATCAACTCCTGATGATGTTCGCCATGCACGAAGACTTGATTGAAGTGAATCGTCTGGCCCGAGAAGGGAAGACCCGTAATAGCAACGATATCCTCCGGGGTCACGGTGTATTCCCCGAAAGGGAAATGGAATGTGTGGGTAGAGTCCATCCACCTCTCCAATAGTGCGGCCAAAAGCCCCCGACTCGTGCGAGGAGTGGTGATCGACATGCTGCGAACAAGTCGGTGCAGGCCGGTGGAGTTCACAATATCCTTCACCCCTTGAGGGAGACGCCTATACCACTTTAAAGCCTCTGTGATGGATCCGCAACCACAATGGCCAGATCTCGACTGCAAAATTAATAATCAGAGAGTTTATGATCTTTTTAGAATGCATACACACCATAAAAATCAAAGAAACATTATTTGAATCGGAAAAAATGGGGTTGCCTTAAAAATGTAGGACTACAGCCGCCCGGCTGTAGGGCTACAGCCGCCCAGCTATAGGGTTACAGCCGCGTGGCTGTAACCCACATGATCACAGCCGCACGGCTGTGATCAAAGGTGGGGCGGCTGTAGCTACATTTTTTCGGCCCAACTCAATTTTTTTCATTTTTTCGGATAAATCTCGTCCTAACTCGAGCCAAACCAACAGTTAATCATCCTAGGGGCATAATCTACTTAAATCATGCATCAATTTCACATATTTTCCTCAATTTTGCAGAAATTGGAAACTTGGAAAAAGTGGGAAAGTTTGAGAAAACTAACCGGATTTGTGTAAGCATGGTTCGAAACTTGGAGTAAAATGGGCACCGGGTCGTCGATCTTCACTCCACAGTATGCATCCTCCTCTTTTAACCCATAAATACACTCGGTGGGTTCAAAGGGTAGAGTAAAGTTTCCTTCCGGGATAGAAAACCGAGTTTGAAACACGGGTTGAGCAGCCGGGCCGGGACGGAGGACTCTACGCATCTTTTGCCTTATGGTTTCGGCTTGGGAGCAAGAAAAATCGCCAGAAAGGAGAGTATTTTCAGCCAAAATGGGTAAGTGGGGGCTGCCACATTGTGTGGCTCTTATAGACTCATCCCCACCTACCACTACAGCCGAGCGGCTGTAGTTTTCAAAACTACAGCCGCCCGGCTGTAGCTTCCTTTCCTTTAAAAATTTGTTTCGTTTTTCTTTTCCGAAATTTATTTTATGTCCATTTGACCCCGAGAAAGGTAATTTTCTTGTTTTGCAGGCATCAAGGAACAGGATTTCGGGCTCAAATTCATTCTTGATCGAAGGGGCAAAAATTTTTGTTTCCAAAATTATCGATCAAGGAACGAACATGCGCCCAAAACGACTTCAAAGCTACACGTGTCAACCAAAATTCTCAAGCCACCAAAGAACCATCTTCCCCGCTACAATAGCCCCGTGACGACGTAATCATCTTTTCCTTCAAGTGACACATTCTTCACAAGAATTGAAATGTCCAAAATGTCCTTCGGGTAATGACCACACCACCGGATGGCCAAAACAATTTCTCTTTAGCGATATGAGCTATATGAGAGACCAAGTCACCCAAAATACTTCTCCCCTTAATGACATAAGCTCCACTAAGGGCGAAATGGCCGAGATTCCTTCTGCCGGCCACCAAGCTGTCAAATGACCGAAATACCCCTTCCCACAAAAAGGGAACACCAGATCACTAAAAACCCATTTCTTTTGTGACGTAAGCACCGTAAAAGACCAAAGGCCCAAAGTCTCCTTACTTCAAGGAACGTCAACTTCCCAAGTTATAAAATTACCAAAACACCCTTCCCTTTCGTAGGCGCCGAAGGGGAAGGAGAATCCGATCTGGGCAAGTCCTCTGCTTCACAATAGAGTCGAAGCATGTCCCTAGCAAATCAAACATGGTCCGGGCAAGTCTTCTGCTTCACAACAGAGTCGAAGCATGTCCCTGGCAAGTCAAACATGATCTGAGCAAGTCCTCTGCTTCATAACAGAGTCGAAGCATGTCCCTGGCGAATCAAACGATATCTGAGCACAATCCTCTGCTTCACGATGGAGCTGAAGCATGACCCTGGCGAATCAAACGACATCTGGGCACAGTCCTCTGCTTTACAATGAAGTCTAAGTATGACCCTAGATAACGTCGGAACAACTCGGGCAAAGTCCTATACTTCGTATCAGAACCGAAGCAAGACCCTGAAAGAAAAGAAAGAAAAAAAATCAAATCAATTTAGGCAAGACCACTGTCTCAAAAGCAACCGAGACAAGTCCCTATGTACACCCAAACAAGTCGGCATGAGGAGAACACCTTAGGTACGTTCCCTTTTCCTTCTCACCGTGCTCCCTATCGCGAGACCAAACTCGAATCGGACATAAGCACCCATTTAAGTCGACTTTGGTCGCGCGAGGGGCAGCCTGTGAGCACGGGTTTTTTCCCGACCTCGGTGATGAAAGCCATTATTACCTTTTTCATGGATAAACGTGAAGCGGATCCGGACCAACCAGAATGACGTCGGAAATGTCCCGGATAGCCCAGAGGTGTGTGACAAGTCCTAGTATGGAACCCTGGAAAGTTTGAGCGAATATTTAAGAGAACCGAAGAACAAACCAAAGAAAATAAGTGAAAATGTATTTTTTTGGGCATTACAGCCGCTCAGCTGTAAGCTACAGCCGCCCGGCTGTAATCTACAGCCGCTCGGCTGTAGTCTACAGCCACACGGATGTAATCTCATTATTTCCTTTTTTGGGCAAAATCAGCATTTAATTCGGTTTCTGAGCAAAATAGGAATTTTTCATGCTACAGCCGCCCGGCTGTAAACTACAGCCGTGCGGCTGTATATTACAGGGGCGCGGCTGTGATCTACAGCCGCGCGGCTGTAATGTTCAGTTTTCCTTTTTTGACAAAATCAGCAATTAATTCCGATTTTATTCCAAAACAGGAGATATTTAAGGTTTCTATTCGGGAATTAGGGCAGACAAGGGAGGCAGAAAAAACAGAAAAAGAGAGAAAAAAGAGAAAAAAGAAAATCAGATAGTTTTTTTTCTTAGGGTTTTTTTTTAACAACACAAAAAAAGAGAATTAGACAAACAAAAGGAAGAAAAGAAAGAAAAGAAAGGTGAGAAGAAGAGAAAACACTTGAAAACCAATCCTTGAATTTTCCTCGTGGTTCCGTTCGAGGTTCGGGAAGCGCACTTTGCTCGGGTCGTCCGTGACTACGGGACGTTTTCCGGCATCCAAAAATCTTTTTTGTGGTCCAAACGTTGGAACACATACAAGGTAATTTTCTGAGAGGCCTTAAAATCCATTGTGTTCATCTTCGTTGTGATTCTATTGCATGATTTGAGTTTTTTTCGCATTTGATTGATTTTTTTGGGCTACAGCCGCCCCACCAAAGATCACAGCCGCCCGGCTGTAATCTACAGCCGCGCGGCTGTGACCTACAGGGGCACGGCTGTAGTTCTTTTCCATATTTCCTTCTGTTCTGTGGGAGTTTTCTGATTACAGCCGCCCCATAAGATCACAGCCGCTCGGCTGTGACCTATAGGGGCGTGGCTGTAATGCTTTTTTGTGGATTTTTATGTTTTTTTTAGGTTTTCTGTGATTACAGCCGCCCCATGTGATCACAGCCGCCCGGCTGTAACCTACAGCCGCGCGGCTGTGACCTACAGGGGCGCGGCTGTAACCTACAGGGGCCGAAGTTCCATCGGCCCAAATCGATCGATAACGCTCCCACGCTTCAATTAAATGTGTTTTTCACATCTGTTATCGATCCAATCACATCTGTGCATGCTTCGATTCCATGTTCTCTTTTTTTTAATGAGCGGATGTGATGAATTTGGTGATTTTGGACGATTAGGGACTTCCGGATTCGATTTGGCCCATTTCGGATCTTTTCTGTTGGCTTTAGTATTTTTCCAGAAGTCCCGGATTGCCTAAAATCATCAAACTTTGCAAAATGATCTTCGAAAACACGAAAAATAAGTCGGAATCGATTCTGGAGCATTACAGCCGCCCGGCTGTAAGCTACAGGGGCGCGGCTGTAGCCTACAGGGGCACGGCTGTAATATGGGCAGAATTACAGTTTTGCCCGTTTGGGGTCCCAAACTTGTAATTTTGCAACCTTTTTACATTGAAAAATGAAATTTGGCGTGTTTGTATACTTTTGGACCCTAGATGGATGTATGTTTTAGGCCCACACACGAACGGGACCCCCGGGTCCCGGGATATCTGGCCCGCTAAAGTTAGATAAATGCATGTAAATGAGCCAAACCTCTTTTAAAACCGATTTTTCATCCATAAAACCTACAGGGCGTTTAAAAAACCGTTTTCCAGGTCTAACCGGGCCGACCGGTCGGGTCGACCCGGTTATCCCTTTTTTGTATGACCCCGTTTCCTAAAATACCCGTCTTCTGTCTTATATGAGTCCTTATTGTGATTTATTTACTTGTGCTAACCATATTTGGATGCAGCTTTTATTTTTACTTTATTTTTATTTTTGAATGTATTTTATAGATTATCCCGTGTATCTAGGCGATTGTAATTTTTAGATTATCGTGTATAATAGGAGGTTGTAAAAGGTGGGGATGAGGGTTTTCTTTTTCTTGGGTTGTATAATTTGGCCTCTGATTTACTTTTCCGCACTTTTACTTTTCCGCACTTTTATTTTGGTTTTATATTTGTGTCATATGTATGAGCATTGGCTAATGACAAGAGAAGAGATAAAATGAGTAGAATTTTGTGAATGAAATGTCGTATTACGAAACAATAATTAAAAATTAGTGAGGATTAGTAGATGTGTTGCCCGAACCTCGAATCTCTGAATTAGGTACTGCGTCTACATTTGGTAGGGAGCTGTACCGGAATTTCCCGGATGAGCTGATCCGGGTGGCGACTCTGTATCTAATTTCGAAATTCACGTTTCGAGATCTTTAAGTTAAAATGGGATTTTCTAAAAAGCTTGTTTTCTAAAATTCGTGCTTGAAATTAAGTTTTCTACAAAAAGACTTTTTCCAATAAAGTGAAAGGTTTTTCTAAGAAAGAAACCCGTTTTCAAAACCAAAACATAACCACCCAAAAAGAAAATCCCCGGTTCTCGCTTCACTGCGCGTTCCGAAAAATGTCGTCCGCTCACAATATCATGACATTATCAGTTCATGTAAGGTGTTCCACGAATGCCGAACTTCCGTCCGTGTCCCTATATACCCACGACTTGTTTGCCACATCATTTCATATCGCATGCCCCAAAAGCATTATAGCTTTGTCCGAGGAACGGCTTCCTTGTAACCATTTTATACCATTGCATGTCAACCTACAAAGTGTTGAACCCCTACCCGTGCTTCGGTACCTGCACGGCCAATTCATAACATCCATCAAGCGCCTCAAAGGCATCGAACCTCCGTCCGTGTGGTGGTTCACACGTGACAATTCTTGTATTTTTTTTACATAGCAGTAGGCATTCTTGGGATGTCTAGAATAAAGAATTCGCACCCATTATCATTTTTGCTAACGAAGCATCAAATGCACACAATCATCTATATGTCATTCTGATAATGTCTTTATATAATCATTTCCAAGACATCAACACTTGTATGACATTGACACTAGCCACATCTTTACACAGCCATTTTTGAACATCGACGTATGTGTGACACTAATCATATTTTTGTGTAGCCATAACATTTTATTTGTGTGCCATTTACATCTCGTGTGTGACATTTTCACGAAGTATACACGACATCAGTATGCCTGTCATGCATCTTAACTACATTTTCGTGCAGCCATTTGCATTTTTATATAACATATGCATACATGTCATATCGTCCCACCTAATAAATGGATGTTCCAAGCGTGCCCTTCACGATCATTTCATTCCACGACATGTCGGGTACCCCAAAACTACCTGATTTCCGCCCATGCATCGGATTGCACTCGGCCATTTCACAAAATATTATATCATTCAATAGTAGACCACAGTGGTCCTAGATTTGCTTCCGTGTGACAGTTCACACGATGCCATCACATGACATCACATTCATTCATCATAGGTATCCGGGTGATGCCAAGCCTTTTTGTGCATTATGGTTCATATCGAACCATTTCATAACATTGTGAAATCATTCGCGGTGCTCCCCGAGTGCCAGATTAGTACATATATAGGGGCATCTTATGACATTATCAATTCATGCAAGGTGTTGTACGAACGCCGAACCTCTGTCCGTGTCCCGGCCTACACGTGACCTGTTTACAACATCACTTCATATTGGATGTCCCAAAAGCATCAAAGCTCTGTCTGAGGAAAGGCTTCCATATGACCACTTCATGCCATCTCATCTCGACATACAAAGTGTCAAACCCTTACCTGTGCGGCGGAACACACGTGTTCATTTCATAACATCCTTTAGGTCCTCCAAAAGCGCCGATCTTCGTTCGTGTGAAGGTCCGCACGCGACTATTCTTGTATTGTCTCTAACACAGCATTGGGCATTCTTGGAGCGTCCGGAATAAATAACTCACACTCATTATCATTTTCATGAAGCATCAAGTATACACTCAGTTATTTGTGTGTCATTCTAATCACGCATTTATGCAATCATTTCCAAGACATCAACATTTGTATGACATTGATACTAACCACATTCTGCTACAGCCGTGATATTTTATTCATGTACCATACACACATTGTGTGTTGACATTTCCATGAAGCATACAAGACATCACCCTGTGTGTTATATGCGCTAACCATGTTTCTATGTAGCCACGATGTTCTATTTGTGTGATATATACATTTGTTCTTTGCACATATGACGTCATCTCGTATGTCATACATCCTAACCACATTTTCCTGTAGCCACTTGCATTTTGTGTGGCATGTACATATTCACCATTTCATCCCACCACATAATAAAGGATGTTCCAAGGATGCCCTTCATGATCATTTCATTTCATAACAGGTGTCCCAAAGTCACCTATGTCTTGCCCATGCCTCGGCTTGCACTCGGCCATTCCTCTATACCATTACATTCATTAAGAGACCACAACGGTCCTAGATCTATGTTTGTGTGGGGATTCACATGAGAAACATTGAATTACACTTCATACATTCATCATTGGTGTCATAGGAATACCGAGATTTTGTTTGTGTATCGCAATCTACATCGGATTGCTCATGACATTATCAAATCATCCAGGGTATTCCATGAATACCCAATTACTACACATATAGGGGCATTCCATGACACTACCAAATCATGCAAGGCATTTCAAAAACGCCAAATTTTTGTCCGTGTCCCAAGTTACACGTGACTCATCGGTAACATCATTTCACGTCAGATGCATCAAAAGCATCAGAACTCTGTCTGTGTGACAACATACACACAACCATTCCATAACATCCATTGGATGCTTCAAAAGCATCAGAACTCTATTCGTGTACCAGCCATGCGTGACCATTTCATGACATCTGCTAGGTGCTCCAAAGGCACCGAATCTATGCCCATGTGCTGGATCACACGCGGTTTGTTTGCATTGCCTTTTTGCATAGCATAGGGGCATCCGCGGAACGTCCAAAATGTATAATAAGGAAAATCATCTTCACTCTTATCTCCATCCGCCTGACATCATTCAATCGTATTGACATATAACCCTACATCTCATTCATACATAAGCACTGGGCGCTCCCCCAGCGCCGAAACTCAGCTTGCATGCTAAACATGTTATTTCATATCATTCCATCGCATGAAAGCCTGAGGTGCTCCACGAGCGCCGAAAAAATTTCATCTCATACATCAAGCCATTTAGGTTCTCCCATAGCACCGAAATCCCTACCATGTGCCACACACATGTCTGTCTCATAACATAAAACCCCAAGGTGCTCCACGAGTGCCGAAACTTTGTTCGTGTGCCATTCTGACCACGTTTTTTATGCAGCCATTTTCAAGACATCAACATAAGCATGGCATTTATTCTAACCACATTTTCATGTAGCCACGACATTTTATTTATGTGCCATGCACATTTATGTACTGTATATTGTTATCTTCGCAAAGTATACACGACATCATCATGTATGTCATGCATCCTAATCACGTTTTTGTGCAGCTGCTTGCATTTTTGTGTGACATAAGCATTCATGTCATTTCATGTCATTTAAATTAAGGATGTTCTGAGGATACCCATCATGGTCATTTCATTTCAAAACATATTGGGAGTCCTAAAACTACCCGTGTTCTGCCTATGTACCGGAATACACTCAGCCATTTCACTAGACCGTTTCATTCATTAGGAGACCACAATGGTCTTAGGTCTATTTTCGTGTAGTAGGTCACACGACATCATTACATGGCTTCGCATCATTTATCATTGGTGTCGTGGGGATGCTGAAGTTATATTGGTGTGTCGCGATCCATTTCGGATTGTTACATGACATTATTGTAGCATTTAAGGTGCTCCACGAGTACCGGATTATTACGCATATAGGGGCATTTCATAACATTACCGAATCATGAAAGGCGTTCCATGAGTCCCGAACCTCCGTCCATGTCCTTACCTATACTTGACTTGTCTGTGAACACCATCTCATATCACATGCCTCAAAAGCATCAGAACTCTGTCCATGGGCTGGCCCCCATATGACCATTTCGCTTCATCTCATAGACCTACAAAGTGTCGAAACTCTATCCGCGTGTTGGTACACATGCGACCATTTCACAAAGTTCACTAGTGCTCCAAAAGCACCGAATCCCTGTCTGTGTGGTGGTCCACACGTGATCTATTTGCATTATTTCTTACATAGCATTGGGTGTTCTTGGAATGTCCGAAAAAAAGAAAAAAGAAAAAAAAAAGAGGTAAATAAAGATCATCCTCATCATCATTTCCCTTATGACATTACATATGCAACTCATCATTCATACATATACATATCCCATCATGCATTCATGCCTGTATCATCTGTGATTTGGTATTCTTCATACGCATGCGTTCGTCAATGCTAACAAGTGTTCTTATTAGAGGGGAAAGAGGAAAAGATCTCGAGAATGGCCAACACAATGAACTTCAACACCATAACGGATGTCATGGAGGATCATATCGCCTCATCAAGGTTTCGAAAGGCAGTCAGGAAGGAAGTGGCAGCAATGCTGAGAGAAGTGCTGGGAGCTGATCTTGACAGAGTAGAAAGACTAACAACAAAGTGCACCGAATTGGAAGCATAAGTGGCAGAACTCGAAAGGAAAATGAAAAATTCAGTGTTCTCAGACTCCAATACTGATGCTAGTGAGAAACAAAATGCCCAGATTGCTAACACTCGTCCTCGACACCTTGGAAAGCCCTCTCACCAAGATTCGTGTTTGCTAAGGCCGACTGATGAAATAGAACTGAAGAGGCCCCTTAAAACTAATGTCGGCACCGACTCCATCCCATGGCATACCAGAAACCCTCCTGTCGAGGGTAGCGAAAAAGGCATTTCTCTATGGGCTGACTCATTAAGCAAGCTATTCCTCAGATGTAGAAAGGAGGGTCTGCTGCAGAGTATCAGGCCATTTGTAGAGCTAGAAAAAGCACAAAAGAACAATTTCTGCAGCTATCATGTGATGTTGGGCCATCGGACCAATGACTATTTTGCTTTACGAGATATGATCCAGAAGTTAGTCAACGAAGGAAAATTAAGAGTCCCACCTGTCTCTGATAAGCGATCAGGGGCAATCAGGGAGCTTGCCAAGGAAATTCCTCAAGTCTCTCGAGGAGAGGAATATGAAAAAGAATTTCAGGGTCTGGTTTGATAAGAGTGGGTCGAGGATGCTGAAGCTGAAATGGCGACCAATCGGAAAGTAATCGGATTCTATGAGATCAATGTCTCTTGGAGACTTCCTTCTCACAAAGGACTTATTTTGCTTGTGGGATGTATTGAATTCATTATGAATGCAATGAGATTTATTTTCGTCTTACTTATATGGTGATTACTTGTACATGGCATTATGCATGCATTTGACCATCTGAAATGACATATCCAACACACATAATATCAAAATACATGACATCATTTTGAATATTGTGGGGAACCTAAAAGTGATTCTATCTCTGATTGAACCCTCTCTTGAAAAGTGAGCTTGAAAGAGAAATAAATAATATGATGGCATTACCTCTGCCGAGCCATTTACCGACCCATATCAGCGGTCCTTACAAATCACTATCCAAAATGCTTTTGACCCTACCCTAAAGTGTCAACTTGAGCAACCCACATAATACCTAAATTATTCCAAACCCAACTGCTAAAATTCAGAGTCGATCCCCAAAATGAAACTGCAAGCCTAATTCCATACCCCAGAAAGTACCCTATACCAAAACCCCGAAGATAAAAACCCAAACTTATCCAAAGCACCAACCATGAAGAAATTCAAATGACCTTCACCATCCGCCTTATTGTAAAACTCTGAAGCATTCCTTGGTTGTAGTGCATGTTTAATCTTGTTTGCATGACATTCTTGTGCACATGACATTACGCATGCATTATTCATCCAAAAAGGCATATTAAACAAACATGGCATGCACGAATTTGAATGTAAAGGAAAACCAAGAGGTGGTTATGGCTTGGATTTAATTCCTTAAAAAAAAAGGAAAAAAAAAAGATCAGTGCAGATGAAAGAATCTCTCTCTCTCATATGGCAGTTATAGTCAACACAGGAATGTTTCACCATCTCAATTTCCATCGCCACCGGATCTTTCGCCCCCTTTTTGTGAAAAATTTGGACTTTCTCATTTTCAAACAACCTATGAAAGACTTGGGCTCTTATATTTTCAAACCTAAAACACTCCCCATCTCGATCTTCATCATACCTTCAACACCTTTTCTCTTTCGTTTTCATATAGGGCATAAACATTTGTTTGATGAATTTCCTGTTTCTTCTTCTCTCTGGAATTGATTCTATGAAACCTTATTCTCTACCATCAATAGATTCTAACAAGAAACTGAACCCCAATGCTGTCCTATACCGCATTTTGCCGCATCATCTTATCACTAGAAAAGATGACAGAGTAAATGGTTGTGGCACTGTATCAAGCAGTCTTTTTTTATCATCAACTTGTACCAGATTGAGAATACTCTTTTATCCCACACCACTTCTCTTCAATCCTGGTAGTGCATCAGTGGACTTCACCAACAATATTGGAGCAATGTTGCAAATTCTAGACAAACATTGTCTGGAGGAAACAAGGGCAAGTCTAAAGAACAGTCTGCTTATGATTTCCTCTATTCGCCTATGAACTCCAAGACTGGAGGAAAGTTTGGTTATGGACCTGTGAACTTCACTAACAGTGTTGGGGTAACCAGGTTTTACAAACCCTTTAACAAACATGAATGGGAGGACTTGCAAAGCCTGCTGCACCAATATCCAGAAGAAAGTTGCATTTACCAACCATTTCAAGAACTCAATCTCCGGCTACAACAGAAGTGACTACTTACCAGTGGCTCTTTCATTTTTTGGGGCCGTACTTTGAAGGATTAAAAGCTGTGTTCATCTTGGAGGACTATGCTCAAATTGGAATCTGGTTTGAATTGAAAACATGCATATGGGTTCAAACTCTTAGAGGATCCAGTGGGTAATCAATTGATTCAATTCAATGTCCAGTTGTACACTCTGACATATGTTATCCAAAAAAAAAGAAGAAGAAGAATCTCTCCAATATGGAAAACCGAAAGGACATATTAGTAATTTGAAAGGGACATCAATCCAAACCAAAGCCACACTTTGGATTTTCCTAATGCATCCACATTCATTATGTCGTAGATGTTTTATATTCAATTGTGATGTTCAATATGCATTCGTCATGTCATTGCATATCAATGTCCACATACGGGTGACAACACTCAATGAACCAAATCTGATTCAGTGTTATACACCCCAAATACTAGGGGCAAATAAAGGCCAAACCACTGGATGTCATCAGCAGCAATGCTCTCGTAACCTCTAATGAACATGTTGAGATACGCTTTCCAATCCCAAGACGGATCAATAGGAAGAGATCAATTCAGCTGGAATGCTCACACAGAATTTTTTGGACCTTCAAAAAAAAAAATTTCGACAAAGAGAAAATTTCCGACACGGAAAACCAAGAGGACGTGTTGGTAACAAGAAGAGGGTGATGTTCAAAGTCGGAGTCACTATTAATTTTCCTATTATACTCATTATGATGTCGTCGTAATGATATTATGCATGTTTGATATTCTGCTTAGATGTTCGTATTCCATACATCATGCCATTACATATAAACATCCATCAGTAGGCCATTGCATTCAAACCCGCGATAGCTCCGATGGAATTATTATCACCGTATACTGTCCCCAGTAAGATTAGCCTGTAAGCACATCCATATCTGGGAGGAAGTGTCCATTGGTCTTAATCGAGCAGACGAAACGAACAGAATTCAGGGTAAACGGAATCCCCAGTACAGACAATTTCTCACAAAAATTAAATGGGCCAAGGTTCCCCAGAGTCTCCAGCAAAATCCCCGACGGAGTCCCTAGCTAAGACGATTCCTACCGAGTCAGAATCTCTAGATCCCCAGTAAAGTTAAACAGGTCAGGACTCCCCAGTAGAGTCTACAGCTAAGACGATCCCCACTGAGTTAAAATCCCCGACAAGGTCATCCGATTGAGATAGTCCCCACAGAAAGTCACCGAAAGTCACAAGTCCCTTCCCCAGCCTCGTGCAGATACCAAGCATGGTAGCATAATCATCATGTCAAATACATGTATACACATGAATCATGCACGCATTCATGCATACACGCATCAAACCAAATCAGCCGTATTTATTTTTGATCGAAGGAGCAAAAATTTTTGTTTCCAAAATTATCGATCAAGGAATAAATACGTGCTCTTGCATACAAATTTGTTGAGATGCTCATCATCACCATTAGGTTGTCTCGAGATGGGATCCCTCCCAAAGTGGAAATGACTTAGTCTAGGGGCACCTCAGAGTCATAGCGTGCAAATCAGAACTCTACGACTCCAAATCTCAGGTATGAAGACTTCCCCAATTACTAGAATTTTTGTTCACGCCAACTTAACCCCGAGAAGGCTATTTCTTGCCTTTTACAGGTTCTAGGGGCAAAACAAGTTAGCCGTATTTATTCTTAATCAAAGGGGCAAAAATTTTTGTTTCCAAAATTGTCGATCAAGGAATAAACACATGCTTACGACTCAACTTCAATGGTTACTCCACCACACAGAGAAAACAGTCTTATTTGGTTGCTCCACCACACGGAGGAAAGTGAAAACTTCAACGGTTACTCCACCACACGGAGAAAACAGTCTTATTTGGTTGCTCCACCACACAGAGGAAAGAGAAAACTTCAACGGTTACTCCACCACACGGAGAAAACAGTCTCATTTGGTTGCTCCACCACACAGAGAAAACAGTCTCATTTGGTTACTCCACCACACGGAGAAAACAGTCTTATTTGGTTGCTCCACCATACGGAGGAAAGAGAAAACTTCAACGGTTACTCCACCACATGGAGAAAACAGTCTTATTTGGTTGCTCCACCACATGGAGGAAAGAGAAAACTTCAACGGTTACTCCACCACACAGAGAAAACAGTCTTATTTGGTTACTCCACCACATGGAGAAAACAGTCTTATTTGGTTGCTACACCACACGGAGGAAAGAGAAAACTTCAACGGTTACTCCACCACACGGAGAAAACAGTCTTATTTGGTTGCTCCACCACACAGAGGAAAGAGAAAACTTCAACGGTTACACCACCACACGGAAAAAACAGTCTTATTTGGTTGCTCCAGCACATGGAGGAAAGAGAAAACTTCAACGGTTACTCCACCACATGGAGAAAACAGTCTTATTTGGTTGCTCCACCATACGGAGGAAAGAGAAAATTTTATGCGGTCTACTCCACCATATGGAGAAAACAGTTCTATCTGGTCGCTCCACCACAAGGAGAAGAATTAAAAATTTTCACGGGTGCAAGGGCACACTCCACCACAGCGAGTCAATACTATGGGCACACTCCACCACAGCGAGTCAATACTCCAGGCATACTCCACCATAGCGAGTCAATACTACGGGTACACTCCAACCACAGCGAGTCGACGACATAGTATTCCCATGAGGAACATCAGGTATGCTTTCTCATCCTTTCTCACCGCACTCTCAGTCGCGAGACCAAACTCGTTCTAGGCTTCATAGCCCACTATGAGCCCACTTAGGTCTCGCGACGGAATGTTGCCTGGAGTCCCTCGGACGTCCTGAAAACCAAGCTATCCATGATCCGAAATCCCTGAAAAGGTCTCCTGTGTGATTTCCAGGGTTTACGATGCGCGTCAGACTTTCGAAATTTTTACCCCGACTCTTGTTAGAGCCGCACGGCTCTAGCTTTAAAACTAGAGCCGTACGGCTCTAACTAGAGTCGGCCAGCTCTAGTGGGCAAGACAAGTTGCCTTGTAAAACAAAGCAACTTGTCTCGCCAGAGGAAGTATGGGCAGATTCAGAAAGGTAAGGCGGCCATTTAATGTTGAACTGATACGTGAGAGGAGAGTATAAAAGGAGAAAATCAAATCAGAGAAAGGGGAAGTTTTTCAATCTTAAAAAGAAAAAGAAAGAAACAGAAAGGAAAAAAAAAGAAGCAGAGAAAAAGAGAGAGAGGCTAAGCAAAGAGGTGAACCAAACGTAAGAATTAAAACTTAAAATCAATCCTAATACATTAAACACAAATCATTTAACCTTTACACGTTGATTGGGGATCACTTTGGATTTCTTTCGGATTGTAATGGTTTTTGTCCTAAGAGGCATTCCAAGCTTTCAATCCATTCTTTAGACGTTTGAACCATTCAAACAATACCCAGGTAAACTTTGAGAGGCCTTAAACCTGTTTGCATTGCCTTTTCTGTACGTTTTCTTCGTTTTTACAACTTTCAGAATCGGATTGCCTGAATAGAGCTGGCCAGCTATGTTCATGATGAATAGAGCCAGCTAGCTCTTGTAATAGAGCCGTACGGCTCTGTTCTCCAGGGACAACCTCCTGGTTCGTCCCGATTGGCCGAAAACTATCCGTTTTCCATTTTAAGCTTTCTGTTGTGATCATTTTCGGTCCAAATCCAACCGTATGTCATAAAATTTTGGTTTTTAGATTTCTATATGTACGGATATTAGTATTTTCATATTTCCCGGGGTTTTATTTTCTGAGTTTCGGGGTAGTTTTATCCGAATCGAATCTATAGTCAGCGTTAGCGGACCCCCGAACCTAATAAAATAGTATTTTCACAAATGTTTTTGGTGTGTTTATTTCATTTTGGACCCTAGATGGATGTTGAACTCAGGAACCCACATGAACGGAACCCCGAGTTCCAGGATAACCAACCCACGAAAATGGAAATATGCATGAAAACGTGCCAAATGGTTTTCCAAAATTATTTTCCAGCACAAAATCCACAGGGCGTTCCAAAACCGATTTCCAGGTCTAACCAGTCCGACCGGCCGTTACCCTCTAAATGCATGCCCCCGCTTCCCAAATCCCAATTTTGTCCTGATTTGAGTCCTATTTGCGTTTATAATATAAATTGTGCTAACCAGTTTGTTTTGTAGCATTTATTTTTATTTTTGTTGTATTTAATAGATTAATTCGTGTATCTTAGGCGGTTGTATTTTTAGACCCTTGTGTATCCTAGGCGCTTGTAAAGTGAGGACGAGAGTTTTTATATTTTATTCGATTGGGTTGTATAAGCGGCCTCTATTATTCTTTTGTATAATTTATGTGGATGATTTAATTTTCTGGAATTTATTTCTGCATTCTGCTTCAGCACGGGCTAAAAATAAACAAATTGGGTTAGAGAAAGATAATAAATTGAATAAATATGACTTTATAAATAATAAATGAATACAAGCTTGAGGTTAAGTAGGTAAGTTGCCCGAACCCTGAATCTCTGGATTAGGTACAGTAGTCTACGCTCGGTAGGGAGCTGTACAGAAATTTTCCGGATGAGCTGATTCGGGTGGCTACTCTGTCACTGATCTCGAAATTTAGGTTTCGAGGTCTTTACGTAATAAAATGGGAAAAGTTTTTCTATAAAATGGAATTTCAAAACAAACAAACAATTTTCCCTAAAGCAAGATAAACTAAATCCGCTTTTCCCAAAACATCACTAAATAAATCAATTTCTTTCTTTTCTCTTTCCCCGGTTTGCTTCGCCGGGTTCGTTTCATGAAAAGGTTGTCCGCTCATACTGGGGGTCTGCTAAAGCTGGACAGTGGATCCGATTTGGATCAAACAACCTAGAATTCCAAAAAACCGAAATCAACAAAACCCAAATCTCACATCAACGTTATAGGAAAATAAAAAACCATAATTCTGAGTGTAACGGATGTTATTTGACCGAAATAGTTGATAACAGAATGATTAAAATAGGAAAACTGACTGGTTTCGGTCGATTTAGGGCGTTTTGGGTTTCTGCCCTGAAGAACATAGCCATGCAACTATAGAGATACTGCCACCTAGCTCTGTTCTAAGGGATTACAGTCGCTTGGCTCTAGTTAGAGCTACATGGCTATAATCAAATAGACAGTTTCTGGAAATTTTACAAAACACAGAAAACACACAGTAAGAAGAAAATAACTAAGAGTTTAAGGACTCTCAGAGTTTACCATTTTGATGTTCCAGTGTGTTTGACGACCAGAATTGGATATGGAAGTCGGAATTTGCTTAGAACCTCACAAAAGTCCTTAAATCCTCAAATACACATCCCGAATCGATCTGAACAAACCTGATAACGACCTGAATAAGTGATAAGATGACTAGGAACTCTCACCCTGGATGTTTCTAGTCTGTATTTGTGAACACAGAATTTTCCGGGTAAAAAAAAAGGCTTCATTACCACGACTAAAATTACAATCGTGGGGATATTGTTATGGTCGTACGACTGTAACTAAATTACCGTCGTATGACCGTACATTTGGGCAGGTTGCAGAACCCATACCCCTAAAATAAAAAATTGAGGAAAATCTTGAGCATTTAATGCTCTAGATTTTTCGAAAGAAAGAAGGGATAAAGAGGCAGAAATCAGTGAAAGATAGGATTTTTTGGCAAAGATTTGGGAGAAAAAAGTTTAGGAGAGAGAGAAAAGAAAAAAGAGAGAAAAAGAGAGAAACCCAAAAAAACCCAACTTTCTTCAATCCTTTTTTCTTCTAATTTTCAAAGTGTTAATGTCTAAAATGAATTAGAGATCATAGGATAAACTTGTAACACGAAATCTAAATCATTTCTAAACACAAACTAGCTTAAATCTGTGACTTTTTGGAGGATTTTTGGACCCATTTGCAACCTTAATACACCAAGGAAAAGAAGCAATTTCACGTGGATTGGTGCATTGCCAGGGGTCATTCCAACGGTGGATTAGCACCAAAGAGGTAAACACACTTCAATCCCTCCAATTTTCATGTTTTCTGGGTGTTTTGGTTGATTTTGTGCATAAAATTTGCCTTTCTTAAACTTGCTGTTTCTGGAAAATTAAGAACAGTCGTACGACTGTTCTTGTCACAAAGAACAGGAGCACGACTATAATTACAGTCGTGCCATCTCATCTATAGTCGTACATCTGTTGCTGAATTTCCTCAGTTTTTAGCTTTTTCATTTAAATAATTTTGGTGATTTCTGCTTAAGGGAGAGGTACAGTCGCACGACTGTAGTTACAGTCGCACGACTGTAGTTACAGTCGCACGACTGTAATGCTTACCCAGAAGCAGAAAATCGGGAAAAACCCATAAAAATTCATAAAAATCACAAAAATTCATAAAAATCCTAAAAATCCAGAAAAACCTAGAAATCACCAAAAATGAATTTTATTGTGTGCATTCACTACCTTAGATTTAATTTCCAGTGAAATTGCATTTAGAACAATACCACGACGGAGACCCGACTCTCCCGAAAACCGACCCACCTCACGTGTTAAATTAAATTAAACCGGAAAAATGTTTTCAAAATGATTTTCTCACAAAACCAAAATACAGGGATGTTTCAAAAATGTTTTCCAGATCTGATCGGGCTGGCTAGCCGAGCCGACCCGGTTACCCCCCTAGATGCATGTCCCCCATCTCTAAAATCTCCAATTCTGTTCTGTTTGAGTCCAATTTGTGGTGTGCTATAAACTGTGCTAACCATTTGTTTTGCAGCTTTAATTTCTTTATTTTTATTTTTAATGTAATTTATAGCTTAATTCGTGTATTCTAGGCGTGTGTAATTTTTAGATTCTCTTGTATTCTAGGCACTTGTAACATGAGGCCGAGAGTTTTTTTTTATTCGATTGAGTTGTAATAATTTATACATATTTACTGCTTTATCTTTATTTGTGTGTATGCCGTATGTTTCAATTCAATAAAATCAATTCTTAGAAATTTAAAGTGTCATCATAGAACATTGGCCATATTTATTTTGATTCGACATGAAATAAGGGACTTGTCCGGACCTAGATCTCTGGAAAGTGTGGCAGTTCCCACTTTGGTTCAGCTACACTATAATTTCCGGGTTGAGCTGAGCCGGGTGGCGACTCCTACACTTTTTATCGAGATTTAGGTCTCGATTCTTTTACGAAACAATCTGATTTCTTAAAAACGAATTTCTAATCCAAAAACCCCACACGAGGGAGGGGTCCGCCCGAAATCGAGGCGCCCCTTCCGAAAGGGAGTCCGTGTTCCGTCGAAAACGTCGTTAGCTCATAGTGGCGACTCTACTGGGGATTTCTTATAAAAGGTTTTCTTAAAACTTAAATGAATTTGACAAGCCCTGAAAAATGTCTAATCAAAATAAGGTGGATGATTCTTGCATGGTATTTTATTTTGCATTTTTTAGTTAGACATCTTTGCATTAGGTTAAGTATCCATTATTTAGCCCGGTGAATTGTTGAAGTGTCGCCTTTGTTCCTCATGGTCTTAGGGGCACGGCTACGAAACACCACCCATAGCCTCGTACGAACCCCTTCGTTCGGACCCTTAAGTGGGGAGAAGTGAGGAGTATATTTTGCTATGGGAGCCTTGATTTTAACCCGACTTGGACCAAACTCATATAGGCAACCTTAGTTGGATTCCCTTAGGATACCAAAATAATTGTGTGAATAAATAAAATCGCGCCTTCATCATCCCCGGTTGATGATCGAAGAGAACCCCACCTAGGACTTTGTTAGAATTTTTGAGACCGACCACATTTGGAGGAATAAGATTGGAAGAATACGCTTTGTATGCAATATGCTACCTGTCTCTTGTTTCTTCATGACATACCATCATCAACATTTTTTTCACGAACATAACATACTACACGCAAAGCATTTGTGTGATGCTAACTCACATCTTTTGTACAGCCACTTGCATTTTTCACGTGAAAATACATTAATCACCCCATGTGACATTTACACTAACCATATTTTTGCAGCCATGTATTTCCTCATTGTGTGAAAAAAAATTAATTCATGTGCATCATTTGAATGTCATAAGCACTAACCAATTTGCTCTGTAGCCATATGGAATGCATGACATGTATAAAACATTCACGTGGGCCTTGAACAATTCCATAAAGGTCACACACATCACACCGTCTACCAAGTAGAAAATCGTTTAGGTGCTCCACGAGCACCGAAAAAATTCCATTTCATGTACTAAATCATTTAGGCACTCCACGAGCGTTGAAAAAATTCCATCGCATACATTAAGTCATTTAGCGCCGAAAAATTCCATCGCATACATTAAATCATTTAGGTGCTCCACGAGTGTCGAAAAATTTCATCACATCCATTAAGCCATTTAGGTGCTCCACGAGTGCCGAAAATTTTCATCGCATCCATTAAGCTATTTAGGTGCTCCACGAGCACCTAAAAATTTCATCCATACATTAAATCATTTAGGTGCTCCACGAGCGCCGAAAAATTCCATCGCATCCATTAAATCATTTAGGTGCTCCACGAGCGCTGAAAAATTTCACCACATACATTAAGTCATTTAGGCGCTCCACGAGTGCCGAAAAATTTCATTACATCCTTTAAGCCATTTAGGTGCTCCACGAGCGCCGAAAATCCCGACCATGTGCCACGCACATGTTCATCTCATTTCACATCACAAAAACCCAAAATGCTCCCTTGAGCTCCGAAACTCTGCCTGTTCACCAAGAACGTATTCATTTCATATCATGATTTGGAAGTTAAGATGCTCACCGAGCCTCGAAATTCCATTTGTGCACCAATCACGAGTTCATTTCATATCACGACATTAAAACCCAAGGTGCTCCTCGAGCGCCGAAATTCAGATTGTGTGCCAAGCGCACGTCCATCTCATGTCACAACATGAAAACCAAGGTGCTCCTCGAGCGCCGAAACTTTGCCTATGTGCCATTCTAACCACGTTTTCATGCAGCCATTTTGAAGACATCAAAATAAGCATGGCATTTATTCTAACCACATTTTCATGCAGCCACGACATTTTGTTTGTGTGCCATGCACATTTACATCCTATATATTGTTATCTTCGCAAAGCATACACAACATCATCATGTATGTCATGCATCCTAACCACATTTTTGTGCAGCCACTTGCATTTTTGTGTGACACAAGCATTCACGTCATTACATATCATTTAAATTAAGGACATTCTGAGGATACCTTCACGGTCATTTCATTTCATAACATATCGGGAGTCCTAAATCTATGCATGTTCTGCCCGTGTACCGAAATACACTCGGCCATTTCACTAGACCATTTCATTCAATAGGAGACCACAATGGTCTTAGGTCTATTTTCATGTAACAGGTCACACGACATCATTGTTGGAAATGCCCTAGTCCCGAGGCATTGGTCCTTGTATTTGTACTATACATTTATTGGATTTATGAGTTGTACTCATTTGTGTTATTAATAAAGGCATCAATTCCTTTATTATATCTATCTTGTGCAATTTATTAAATGAAGTATCCAATGGACGTATCTATATCCATGATGACAAGTGTCATGCACTTGGCAGTAAGACCATGGATAGGGTAAACGATATGACCATAAATAGATCCGTAGTCTGTTCCAGTCATGGGAATGAATGGAACAATAGACTATCATTAACCTGGTTGTATGGCGGTGTCTTACCGGTCATTGGACATGGAATGTCAACCAAGTTAATGGGTACATGCCTGGAAGCATGGTACTGGATAGATCCACTAAACGAGTAATCCACATGGTATGGTATCACAATGGATTCTCGTGTAGTACTTGTATGGATCCTTTGACCTGACCATATGATGGTGTTACTGTTGGAAATGCCCTAGTCCCGAGGCATTGGTCCTTGTGTTTGTATAATACATTTGTACATTAATGTAAACTTTATGTATTATACAATTTGTGTCAAGGAAATAAAGGCATTAATCTATTTATTATATGTCTTGTGCTATATTTTAAATAGAGTATCCAATGGACATATCCATATCCATGTTGTCAAGTGTGAGGCACTTGGCAGTAAGACCGTGGATAGGGAAAATGATATGGCCATAAAGTCATCCGTAGTCTGTTCCAATCATGGGAATGAATGGAACTAAAGACTATCATTAGCCTGGTTGTATGGCGGTGTCTTACCGGTCATAGAACATGGAATGTCAACCAGGTTAATGGGTACATGCAAAAAGGGTATGGTACTGGATTGATCCACTTAACGGGAATCTGCATGGTATAGTATCACAAATGATTCTCGGGTAGTACTTGTATAAGTCCTTTGACCGGACCATATGATGGTGTTGCATGTGAAGTGGCACACTTTGGTGTACGCCTAACGGGCCTGTAAAAGGGTGTCAAGTATGGGTACGTTCGGGTGTGTTAGTGAACATGGCAGTGCTATGGATATGCAGAAGGGATTGTCACTCAGTGATTCACTGAGACGATATCACTGGCCTCTTGAAGAATGTTACTGATAAGTGTGCAGCCGCACCCAAACAAGATTCAATCTTGTTTGTGAGCATCAGTTCATTTGGTATCAAGTAAAGGTCCAGACACAAAGAGGGTGATACTTCCATGCCTCTGTGTTGGACACCGATATCAGCGACATGGGATTTACAAGTTCAAACTACTAGGTTACGTTTTCAGTTGGACTGCTTACTCCATCTTAATTGGGGGCTACAGTGGCTTGCTAGAGCCCGCCTGTAGTCTGTGGGCCTTGGCCCACTGCCAACATAAAGACGGGCCCATCGGATCGTACACATTGAACGTCTGGACTTTAACTAGTCGGATTAAGTGTGTACTTGGAGTATACACGTATGACGAGAGAGAGATATATTAATTTTATTATATGAATCAATTGGATTGATCAAAGTTATATAATTAATATTTATTTTGGCCTTCTCATAATTAATTCAATGAATTAATTTATGGGATTATTTCCTAGGTGGAAATATTATGACATGTATAGGTTTACATGTTTGTCATTTTATGTGTGTCTAATTTAATCCATTGATTAAATTAATAGGTCAAATGAATTTTACTTTAAATGTATGTAATATGTTACATGGTATCATATATAAGCATACATGTTAAATTAAAGTTGCATTTGAATTTAATTAAATCAAAGGAATTAAAATTGGGCTTAAGGCTTAAAATGAATTTTCCCACTTAGATTGGAATGGTGTTGGCCGAAATTATGGTGGTGTAATGGGAGAAGAATGTGAGTCATTTTGTTGGACAAAATGTCATGATGAAATGGTGAGTCATGGAAGACTTTGTGGTAGCAAAGTTGGACTTTGCATCTTTGGATATTTTTTGGTCATTTATGGTAAGAATCAAAGAAAAACATATCCCACCATTTCATCCTCACACTTGGCCGAAATTCATGGGTTTTAGGGCAATAAAGATGACTCATTTGTTGGACAAAAGAGATGATGTAATGTTAAGTCATGGAAGACTTTTGAGGTGGCAAAGTTGGACTTTGCCACTTGGATATTTTTGGCTTATTCTTATGGTAGGAATGAAAGACAATTATCCCTCTCATGCATCTTCTTTTGGCCGTCCATTATGGCAAGGATGAGTCATGCTTTTTGCCTAACTTTTGATGATTAAGGTGATGACTCATGGTGTGAGTCATTAGGTTGACAATGGGTAGCAAAGTTGGACTTTGCTTTCTCTTTTCACCATCACCTTTTCATTCTTCTTATATTGATTTTAGAAGAATGATTTTCATCATCCTTTGAGAAGTATGGCCGCCCCTCTCACTCTCTCTTCTTGTCATCCGAGTCGCTAGCACGGGTTTCGGTCCGAGAGCCGTTCGTGTACGTGACGTTGGAGGGAGTCTACTTTGGTTCCTACAGTCCGCATCCGTCTCTTAGAGAGACTTTGTGGTAAGTTTTTGAAACCCTCTTTTTATGCTTTAAGTTTTTGATTTCCACATCTTAAGCTCCTGGGCCGGATTCGAGGAAATCGACGCGTATTTCCGCTTTTATCGGTCGGTTTCCCGTGACGAATCCCAACAGTTACATGTGAAGTCGCATACTTAGGGGTACGCCTAAAGGGCCTGTAATAGGGTGCCAAGTATGGGTGCTTTCGGGTATGTCACTGAACATGGTAATACTATGGATATGCAGAAGGGATTTGTCACTCAGTAACCCACTGAAAAGATATCACCGGCCACTTGATGAATGTGACTGATAAGAGTGTGGCCACACCCAAACAAGTTGGAACTTGTTTGTGAGCATCAGTACATTCGGGATCAAGTTAATGTCTGGACACAAAAGAGGGTGATCAATCCATGCCTTTGTGTTGGACACCGATATCAATGACATGGGATGTACAAGTTTAAACTACAGGGTTATGATATCAGTTAGACTGCCATCTCCATCTTAATTAGGGGCTGCAGTGGCTTGCTAGAGCCCAACTGCAGTCTGTGGGCCATAGGCCCACTGCCAACATAAAGATGGGCCCACGGGATCGTACACATAGAACGACTGAATGCAGACTTAAGGAATCTCATGTATACTTGGAGTATACACAATGGAGGGAGAAGTGTGTATATATTAATTATATTATAAAGATCAATTGGATTGGTCATAATAATAAAATTAATATATTCAATTGGCTCTTCATAATTAATTGGATTAATTATGAAATTATTTCCTAGGTGGAATTATTCATATGTATGGGTTTACATATGATTTTATTTTGTGTAGATTTAATTTTAATTTGATGGATTAAATTAATTGTCAAACTAATTTTAATTTGGATGTAAATGATATATTACTTGGAGTAATATATTAAATACATGGGTATATTAAAATTGGGCTTGAAATTAATTTAAACCAGAACAATTAAAATTAGACTGGGCCTAAATTAAAACATGGAAGCCCGCACAGAATAGACAGGAGCCAAGATGGGCCTGAATTCCCCTAAGGGAATTCGGCCAACCCTAGGTATAAATACCTAGGGTTAGAAATTTCGGCCAACACAAGTGTTAAGCCCCTAGCCGAAATTCTCTAGTGATTTTCTCTCTATTGTTTCGTTTTTCCGACGCTAGCACGGGTTGCATTCGTTAGGCGTTCGTGTACGTGAGAGTGGAGGGATTCTACATTGAATTCTGCGGTCTTCATCCATCTCTAGAAAGAGATTTTCTAGTAAGAAAATTAATCCCTTTCTATTTAATTTTAAGTTTTTCAATTTCCATCTCAATTGCTCCTGGGACTGGATTTGAGGAAATCACCGCGTTCTTCCGCTTTTATCAGGTGATTTCCAGTGACAAATCCCAACAATCATTGCATGGCTTCACGTCATTTATCATTGGCATCGTGGGGATGCCGAAGTTCTGTTGGTGTGTCGTGATCCATTTCGGATTGCTACATGACATTATTGTATCATTTGAGGTGCTCCACGAGTACCGAATTATTACGCATATAGGCGCATTTCATAGCATTACCGAATCATGAAAGGCGTTCCATGAATGCCGAACTTCCATCTGTGTCCTTGCCTACACGTAATTTGTCTGTAAACAGCATCTCATATCATATGCCTCAAAAGTATCAGAACTCTATCCATGGGCCGGCCCCTGCGTGACCATTTCACTTCATCTCATAGACCTACAAGGTATCGAAACTCTGACCACGTGTTGGTACACACGCGCAAAGTTCACTAGGTGCTCCAAAAGCGCCGAACCCCTGTTTGTGTGGCGGTCCACACGTGATTTTTTTCGCATTATCTCTTGCATGGCATTAGGTGTTCTTGGAATGTCCGTAAAAAAAAAATAAAAATCATCATCATCATCATCTCCCTTGTGACATCATATATGCAACTCATCATTCATGCACATACATATCCCATCATGCATCCATGCCTATATCATTTGTGATTTGGTATTTTTCATGCGTATGCGCCCGTCAATGCTAATAAGTGTTCTTATTAGAGGGAAAAGGGAAAAGATTTTGAGAATGGCCAACCCAATGAACTTCAACTCCATAACGGATATCGTGGAGGATCATATCGCCTCATCACGGTTTCGAAAGGCGGTCAGGAAGGAAGCGACAGCAATGCTGAGAGAAGTGCTGGGAGGTGATCTTTGACAGAGTAGAAAGACTGATAGCAAGGTGCACCGAATTGGAAGCACGAGTGGCAGAACTCGAAGGGAAAATGAAAAATGCGGTATTCTCAGACTCCAATACTGATGCTAGCGAGAAACAGAATGCCCAAATTGCTAACATTCGCCCTCGACACCTTGGAAGGCCCTCTCTTCAAGATTCGGGTTTGCCAAGGCAGACTGATGAAATAGAACTGAAAAGGCCCCTTAAGACGAATGTTGGTTCCGACTCCAGTCCACGGCATACCAAAAACTCACTTAGAGGGGGTAGTGGAAAAGGCATTTCTCCATGGGCTGACTCATTAAGCAAGCTATTCCTCAGATGTAGAAAGGAGGGTCTGCTGCAGAGTATCAGGCCATTTGTAGAGCCAGAAAAAGCATAAAAGAACATTTTTTTCGCAGCTATCATGCGATGCGGGGCCATCGAACCAATGATTGTTTTGCATTAAGAAAGGAGATCCAGAAGCTAGTCGATGATGGGAAATTGGAAACCTCGACCTTCTCTGATAAACGACTAGGGGTAATCAGGGAGACCACCGAG
This sequence comes from Euphorbia tirucalli, assembly GCA_039660915.1. NCBI lineage: Eukaryota > Viridiplantae > Streptophyta > Magnoliopsida > Malpighiales > Euphorbiaceae > Euphorbia > Euphorbia tirucalli. The sequence goes on along the minus strand of CM077637.1, from coordinate 48,040,296 downwards.
GAAATTTCTCAAGTCTCCCGAGGAGAGGAATATGATGAAGAACTTCAGAGTCTAGTTTGATAAGAGTGGGTCGAGGATGCTGAAGCTGAAATGGTGACCAATCAGAAAATAATCAGATTTTATGAGATCAATGCCTCTTGGAGACTCCCTTTTTACAAGGGACTCATTTTGTTTGTGGGAGGTATTGAATTCATTATGAATGCAATGAGATTTATTTTTGTCTTACATATGTGATGATTACTTGTACATGGCATTATGCATGCATTTAACCATCTGAAACGACATATCCAACACACTCATAATATCAAAATGCATGACATCATTCTAAGTATTATGGGAACCTAAAAGTGAATCTATCTCTCATTAAACCCCTTCTTGAAAAGTGAGCTTGAGCGAGAAATAAGTAATGGGATGGCATTACCCGTGCCGAGCCATTTACCAACCCAGATCAGCGGTCCTTTCAAATCACGGTCCAAAATGCTTTTGATCCTGCCCTAAAGTGTCAACTTGAGTAACCTACATAATACCTAAATTATTCCAAACCCAAGGCTATTGCTAAAATTCAGAGTAGATCCCCAAAATGAAGCTGTAAGCCTAATTCCATACCCAAGAAAGTACCCTATACCAAAACCCTGAATATAAAAACCCAAACTTATCCAAAGCACCAACCACCAAGAAATTCAAATGACTTTCACCATCCATCTTATCGTAAAACTCTGAATCATTCCTTGGTTGTAGTGCATGTTTAATCTTGTTTGCATGGCATTCCTGTGCACATGACATTACGTATGCATTGGTCATCCAAAAAGGCATATTAAGCACACATGACATGCACGAATTTAAATGCAGCAGGAAAACCAAGAGGTGGCTGTGGCTTGGATTTAGTTCCTTAAAAAAAATATCAGTGCAAACGGAAGAATTTCTCTCTCATATGGCAGCTACAGTTAAGACAGGAATGACTCACCATCTCAATTTCCATCGCCACCAGATCTCTCGCACCCCTTCCATGAAAAATTTGGACTTTCTCATTTTCAAACAACTTGTGAAAGAATTGGGCTCCTATATTTTCAAACCCAAAACACTCCCCATCTCGATCTTCATCCATACCTTCAACACCCTTTCCCTTCCCTCGAACACTTGTTTGATTAATTGCCCGTTTATTCTTCTCTCTGGAACTGATTCTTTGAAACCTTATTCTTTGCCATCAATGGTTTCTAACAAGAAATCAAACCCCAATGCTGTCCAATATCGCACTTTTCCTCATCATCTCATCACCAGAAGGACGACGGAGCAAATGGTTATGGCACTGTTTCAATCAGTCTTTGTTCATCATCAACTTGTACCAGATTGAGAATACTCTTTTATCCCACACCACTTCTCTCCAATCCTGGTAGTGCATTAATGGACTTCACCTACAATATTGGAGCAATGCTGCAAATTCAGGACAAATGTTGTCAGGAGGAAAACAAGGGCAAGTCCAAAGAACAGTCTGCTTATGATTTCCTCTATTTGCCTATGGACTCCAGGATTGGAGGAAATCTTAGTTATGCACTCATGAACTTCACCAACAGTGTTGGGGCAACGTGGTTTTACAAACCCTTCAACAATCATGAACGGGAGGACTTGTAAAGCCTACTACGACAATATCCAAAAGAAAGTTGCATTTACCAACCATTTCAAGAACTCAGTCTTCGGCCACAATGGAAGTGACTACTTATCGGTGGTTCTTTCATCTTCTGAGGCCGTACTTTGAAGGATTAAAAGCTGTGTTCATCTTTGAGAACTGTGCACGAGTTGGAATCTGAGGTGAATTGGAAACACGCATATGGGGTTAAACTCTTAGAGGACCCAGTGGGTAATCAATTGATGCAGTTTAGTACTCAGCTATACACTCTGACATATGTTAGCAAAAAAAAAAAAAAGAAAAAAAGAATCCTCCAATGTGGAAAACCGAAAGGACATATTGGTAATTTGAAGGAGCATCAATCAAAACCAGAGCCACACTTTGGAGTTTCCTAATGCATCCACATTCATTATGTCATAGATGTTTTATATTCAATTTTGATGTTCAATATGCATTCATCATGTCATTGCATGTCAATGTCCACATACGGGTGACAGCACGCAACGAACCATGTCTGATTCAGTGTTTTATACCCCAAATACAAACCTCTAATACTAGGGGCAGGTAAAGGCCAAACCACTGGATGTCATCAGCAGCAATGTTCTCACGACTTTTGATTAACATTGTTAAGGTGTGCTTTCCAATCTCAAAACAGATCAATACGGAGAGATCAATTCGGCTGGAATGCTTGCGCAGGACTCTTGGACCATTCAAAAAAATCACAAAGAGAAAATTTCTGACATGGAAAACCGAGAGGACGTGTTGGTAACAAGAAGAGGATGATGTCCAGAGTCAGAGTCACTGTTAATTTCCCTATTGTACTCATTATGATGTCGTCGTAATGATATTATGCATGTTTGGTCTTCTGCTTAGACGTTCATATCGCATACATCATGCCATTACACATGAACATCCATCAGTAGGTTGTTGCATCCAAGTCCCATAATAATAAAAATGAAGTTCATGTTGTGTACAAAAATCCAATAGAAAAAGAAGAAAATGTGTAATACAAAGCATCCAATCTAGCTCTCATCCTCTCCCTCCTCAGACGACTCAGACTCACTCGGATGCACCGCCCTATAAGCATCGAAGTCTTCCCGTATCGGGTTGAAGTCAGCCTGCACTCGACCCAACTGAGTCTGATAATCAGCCTGCACTCGTCCCAACTGAGTCTTATAATCAGCTTGCACCCAGTCCAGATCGGCTCGCACTCGAGTCAGCTCCTGTGTCGCAGCCAAGGACTGAGCCTCGAAAACTGCGGCCTGCCTAGCCTGACCCTGCAGCATCCGCACTTGAGTCTGTAAAATAACAATACAAATTAACATGCATACATACATTCATATTCATTCATGCATTGCATAAATTATGTGATAACGCAAGGACTACTCCTGAACCATAAAGGCCTCCAAGCCCAAAAACTGATAGGCTATATCCTGCACCTGAGCCCGAGGGACCTGGAGCATACAGGAGTGTCAAAAAGAAAAAAGAAAAGACTTACATGAGTGGTGTCTGCTGGGGCAAACACAAGCGGTCGCTCACGGTGAATCGGCAGCTCCCTATAAGCATAGCCGCCATCTAGCCCTATCAAACTGAAGCCAGTCCTGAGATTAGTCATTAGCTGACCCTCCACCACTCCAACAACCTGAGAACTGGATGCTGTAGCACTGGCAAAACGTACAGGATGACTCCTGTCCTGAATAGGGGCATGCCCACCAGTAGTGGCGGTCTCAACGCCCTCGTATACTGGACCAGATGGCTGAGCAGAACTCGACCCTCTGCTTCTCTTAACCTACAAATGAAAAAATGTTAGATGCAAAAAAAAATTAAGTAAATAAATAAATACCTGACGACTGGGAGGAGCCACTGGCACATCCTGGACGAGCAGCAGACACTCGCAGATGAAAGCCAAATAATCACCATCAACGGAATCGGCGATGTATCCATCCCCGAAGATGTCCGAATCCACAGCAGGATCAGCAATGTGGGCCCAGAATAATGAATGAGAAAGCAGCGAAGGGACAGGTCGGCCAACAGGGCCATTTGCATGATCTGCCAAACGGAGACGGTCGCCCAGGTACCACTCCTGGGATATGGGGCATTCCAAGACGAGTCAGCGGTCATCATACCGCAAGGAAGTCTGCACAATAGGAGGTATTGCTCCCTGACCTTGCATTGGAAAGTGGTCAAGCTGCAACAACACAATCATAGAAACAAAGATTTCAGAACAGGTAAGTAAATATTAAATTAAATTTTTTCTTGCTAACAAGAATTGGTTTGCTTACCCTCTGCTAGGAGACCTCCTGAAGACCCTGGCGGATCTATCACGACCGATGCCCTACCACCCCTGTGTCCAGGTGTGCAAGACAGTCGGGGCGATCCTCACCCTGAACATCCCGCAGCTTGGGTGACTTCAAAATACAGTACTCAAACACCCAAATCTACAATTAATAAAAGAGTTCAAAAAAAAAACAAAAAACAAAAAACAAAAAAAAAAGGGAAAAAGGATAACACCAGTAAGCCCAGCCAGAAACCTAAAATCTCCTGCTGCCTCCCTCTGGCACACAGGTCTAATCCATAATACAGCTGCCTGTAAGCGCCGGAATTTTCTATACTTAAAAAAAAAAAAAAAAAAGAAGCTATAGTCGTACGACTATTGTTACAGTCGTACGACTGTAATATCGGAAAATCTGCAGAGGCCCATACCTCTGCAGCAAAAATGAAGGAGAGAGAAAGGGAGCATTAATTGCTCCCTTATTGCAACAAGCAAGGGGAGAGGAGGCAGAGATAAAAGAGAAAAAGGAGAAAAGAAAAAGGGAGATTTCTGGTGAGAAGAGACTTAGAGAGAGAAAGAGAAGAGAGAGAAAAAGAAAACCACAAAAACACTCATTTCCCTCCTCTTTTATTTTCTTTAATTTCTTAAAATTAAGGCTGAAATTTGTTAGAAATCCCTAGGATAATCAATTAACTACATAACCAAATCAAGAATTCAGACTTAAACCATCAGAATCCCTTTGCAATTCGGATTTTGGACAAAAAGCTCTCAACTTCCATTCAAAGGAAAAAGTGCGAATTTGTTGGGATTGGAGCGACGCCAGGGGTCAAAACGACTTGGATTAGCTTCTAAAAAGGTAGACACTTCCTTTCCTTACACTTTTTCTCGCTTTCTGGGTGTTTGAAGTGAATTTTGTGTATTTTTGCTGCATTTTCGTATTTCTGTTCCTGGAAATTAAGAACAGTCGTATGACTGTAATCCTTGTTTCAGAATCGGAATTTCAGCTTTTATCCGTAAAAATCCCAAAAAAAAAAAAAATTAGAAAACCCCAGAAATCATCAAAATGAATTTTGTTGTGTGCATCACGACCATAGATTCAATTTTCTGGTAAAATTGCATTTAGAACAATTCAACGACGGAGACCCATTTCTCCTGAAAACCGACCCACTTAAATATATAAAAATGCATGTAAACCGGAAAAATTGTTTCAAAATGATTTTTTTCCACTAAAACCAAAAATACAGGGACGTTTCAAAGTGTTTTCCAGGTCTAACCGGGCCGGCTAGCCGAGCCAACCCGGTTATCCCTTAAATGCATGCCCCTAATTCCTGATTTCCCATTCTGTCTATTTGAGTCCAACTTGTGGCGTGCTGTATATATTGTGCTAACCCTCTGTTTTGCAGGTTTTAATTTCTTTTTATTTTTATTTTGGATGTAATTTAATAGATTAAATCGTGTATCCTAGGCGGTTGTATTTTTCTAGATTCTCGTGTATATAGGCGATTGTATAAGTGAGGCGAGAGTTTTTATTTTTCCATTCGATTTGGTTGTAAGCCAATTAATATTTATTCCTTTTCCTTATTTTTGTATCAAATATTTTGTATGCGCGCTGTATACCTTTCATATTCAATAAAATTGACTTTAGATTTCGAAATACCATTCGAGAACATTGGCAATATTTATTTTAATTAGACACGAAATAAGGGACTTGTCCGGACCCGAATCTCTGGATAGTGTAGCGGCCGTTCGTCCGGTTCAGCTACATAAGAATTTCCCGGTTGAGCTGAGCCGGGTGGCGACTCTACAACATCCATCGAGACTTAGGTCTCGGTTCTTTTACATATTGATTCCATTTATTTTCCAAAATGGTGATTTCCATTTATAAAAACCCCACGCGAGGGAGGGATCTGCCCGAGATCGTGGCGCCCCATTCCGAAAGGGAGTCCCGTGTCCCGTCGAAAACGCGTCGTCCGCTCACACTGCCCAAGAGCAGCTCGGGCCCAATCCAAAGTAGAAAAGGCAGCTAAATCCTCCAGAGTCGGGAGCAGCGTCATATGACAAGTACTCTTCCCAGTAGGGAATAGGGTGTAGGACAACAAAACGAGCACGTAAGCTCGAGTATACCTCTCCACGTCCTCCTTCGAAGGGTTTGGCCGAGCAGCCCAATATGCCTCTACCCTAGAGCACATAATCTTCCCCCTCTCGGGTCATCCACCAACTGATGACGGGTCAGGTAGCAGTTGAAGCCGATCGGGGTCCCGCCAAACCCAAAACCCGTAATCGCCGTGAAATCTAAGGGAGTAACGGTGAACTCGCCTATCGGGAGATGGAAGGTGTGGGTGGTGCAGACCCACCTCTCACACAATGCCATCATCACGGCATGAGTGGTATGAGGAGTACTCTCCGGCAGCGAAAGGATAAATGTCTCCAAGCCTAAAAGCCTAACTCGAGCCCTCACAGACTCGGGGAGATGACCCGGGGTAAGGAGAGATTTCCACAGCCAGAAATCTCCCGATCCTACACATTCAGGAAGTACAACGCATACATGTTTAATTTTTGCACAATTTATCACATTAATCATCATCATCATTAAAAAAAAATTGCTACAGTCGTACGACTGTAACAACAGTCGTACAGCTGTTCACGCTACCATCGTACGACTGTTCAAAAAATGGATGAACAGTCACATGACTGTTCATAACCTGCGAACAGAATAATTTTCAAATGCAATTTTTTACGATTTCTAACTCGTTTTTCCTAGATTTTTGCTCCTATGAACTATAAGGGGATCCTAGCATGTATTCTACTCAATCAATTCACCCAGAAAGCAGTAAATCATGCAAGTCGAATCCAAAAATTCAAAAGGAAAAATATTGAAAAAATCCAAATTAAGGCTCGAATTCGGGTACCAACCTGAAGTGAGGATAAATGAGAACCCATCTCCAGCAAGATAGGGATCTCCGACCCGAAACGGACTCCAAAATGGTCCGCGTAACGTGGGTGGCTGTACCTATCCACAACGCCAACAAATGGAATATCCTGCATGGTATCAGGTCCATGAATCTGATTGGGAGAGAGTTTTTTCAATTTCTTACCGAGTTTCTTCAACATCTTTGCAAATCTTAAGGTTTGGAAATAGGTTTTTCAAGAGAAAATAAGAGGAATAGAAAGTGAGAAATGAAGGGGGGCGAAACGGCCCTTTAAATCTTTCTGCCCGCGAAGTACAGTCGTACGACTCTACTTCGTCTACATTCGTACGACTGTAGTTGAACTTCAAATATAGGCGTGCGACTGTAGAGAAAGAAAAAAAAAAGAGAGAAATATATATATATATATATATATATATATATATATATATATAAAATTCTTTTATTTCTTTATTTTCTAAACCCTATTTTATCACCAAACTTTTAATATATCCCATGGGAAGATATTTCAGTGATTTTGCAGGGTCAACACATCAGCAACTAATTTTTCTAACAATGGTCCGCCTCGTCCAGGGGCACGAAACCCGAGGAAATCGCGAAAAATTCACTGTAAGTATAATTTCACCAAATTGCATTTTCGACACATCCTATATGCTAAGTCATAGCAGTTTGTCCACTTCAACAAATCTTAGTCCACCACGACTTTAAAACGGAACCTAAAATTTAGTCATAGTCTGTTGAGTGTGCCAAGTTGCACATGGCTGTCACACACTTCAACAAATCTTAGTCCACCACGACTTTAAAACGGAACCCAAAATTCAGTCACAGTCTATTGAGTGCGCCAAGTTGCATACGGCTGTCACACACTTTAACAAATCTTTGTCCACCATGACTTTAAAACGGAACCCAAAATTCAATCACAGTCCGTTGAGTGCGCCAAGTTTTACATGGCTGTCACACATTTCAACAAATCTTAGTCCACCACGACTTTAAAATGGAACCCGAAATTCAGTCTCAGTCCGTTGAGTGCGCAAAGTTGCACACGGCTGTCACACACTTCAACAAATCTTAGTCCGCCACGACTTTAAAATGGAACCCAAAATTCAGTCTCAGTCCGTTGAGTGCGCCAAGTTGCACACGGCTGTCACACACACACTTCAACAAATCTTAGTCCACCACGACTTTAAAACGGAACCCGAAATTGAGTCTCAATCCGTTGAGTGCGCCAAGTCGCATACGGCTGTCACACACTTCACAAATTTAGTCCTACATGACTATAAAAGGTAACCAAAAATGCATCGACCTGTATTTATTCTTGATCGAAGGGGCAAAAATTTTTGTTTCAAAATTATCGATCAAGGAATAAATACGTTCACCAATTGCACACTACAAAGGCTCTATATGGTAGGTCATACGCGGCTATCTGGTCTCAAAAGTCATGTTTTTGCTAGCATCCTCCTTATGTGAAAAGGATCATAAGGAACTGCCTGGCTCCAAGAGCCGTATTTCCCCGGCGTCTTTCTTATGTGAAAAAGGATCATAAGAAATCACCTATCTACCAAAAGTCTCAGGGAATTAATGCACAAGCCACATACGTGCACACTACCTTTGATCCCACGTTCTTTATCGTGTACCTAGATCCGTGCAAAGAATCAGACTTTAGCTACATGAGGGGCAGCCTGTGAACACGGAATTTTCCGGGTCCAAAAAAAAAGACTTAATTACCACGACTGTAATTACAGTCGTAGGGATATTGTTATGGTCGTACGACTGTAACTAAATTACCGTCGTACGACCATACATTTGGGCAGGTTACAGAACCCATACCTCTAAAATAAAAAATTGAGGAAAATCTTGAGCATTTAATGCTCTAGATTTTCCAGAAGAAAGAAGGGATAAAGAGGCAGAAATCAGTGAAAGATAGGATTTTTTGGCAAAGATTTGGGAGAAAAAAGTTTAGGAGAGAGAGAAAAGAAAAAAGAGAGAAACCCAAAAAAACCCAACTTTCTTCAATCCTTTTTTCTTCTAAATTTCAGAGTGTTAATGTCTAAAATGAATTAGAGATAATAGGATAAACTTGTAACACGAAATCTAAATCATTTCTAGACACAAACTAGCATAAATCCGTGACTTTTTGGAGGATTTTTGGATCCATTTGCAACCTTAACACACCAAGGAAAAGAAGCAATTTCACATGGATTGGTGCATTGCCAGGGGTCATTCCAACGGTGGATCAGCACCAAAGAGGTAAACACACTTCAATCCCTCCTATTTTCATGTTTTCTAGGTGTTTTGGTTGATTTTGTGCATAAAATTTGCCTTTCTTAAACTTGTTGTTTCTAGAAAATTAAGAACAGTCGTACGACTGTTCTTGTCACAAAGAATAGGGGCACGACTATAATTACAGTCGTGCCATCTCATCTATAGTTGTACGTCTGTTGCTGAATTTCCTTAGTTTTTTGCTTCTTCATTTAAATAATTTTGGCGATTTCTGCTTAAGGGAGAGGTATAGTCGCACGACTGTAATGCTTACCCAGAAGCAAAAAATCAGGAAAAACCCATAAAAATTCATAAAAATCACAAAAATTCATAAAAATCCTAAAAATCCAGAAAAACCTGAAAATCACCAAAAATGAATTTTATTGTGTGCATTCATTACCTTAGATTTAATTTCCAGTGAAATTGCATTTAGAACAATACCACGACGGAGACCCGACTCTCTCGAAAACCGACCCATCTCACGTGTTAAATTAAATTAAACTGGAAAAATGTTTTCAAAACGATTTTCTCACAAAACCAAAATACAGGGATGTTTCAAAAAAATTTTCCAGGTCTGATCGGGCCGGCTAGCCGAGCCGACCCGGTTACCCCCCTAGATGCATGTCCCCGATCTCTAAAATCCCCAATTATGTCCTGTTTGAGTCCAATTTGTGGTGTGATATAAACTGTGCTAACCATTTTTTTTGCAGTTTTAATTTCTTTATTTTTATTTTTAATGTAATTTATAGCTTAATTCGTGTATTCTAAGCCCATGTAATTTTTAGATTCTCGTGTATTCTAGGCGCTTGTAACATGAGGCTGAGAGTTTTTATTTTCATTGATTGAGCTGTAATAATTTATACATATTTACTGCTTTATCTTTATTTGTGTGTATGCCGTATGTTTCAATTCAATAAAATCAATTCTTAGAAATTTAAAGTGTCATCATAGAACATTGGCCATATTTATTTTGATTAGAAATGAAATAAGGGACTCGTCCGAACCTAGATCTCTGGAAAGTGTGGCAGTTCCCGCTTTGGTTCAGCTACACTATAATTTCCCAGTTGAGCTGAGCCGAGTGGCGACTCCTACACTTTTTATCGAGATTTAGGTCTCGATTCTTTTACGAAACAATCTGATTTCCTAAAAACGAATTCCTAATCCAAAAACCCCACGCGAGGGAGAGTCCACCCGAAATCGAGGTGCCCCTTCCGAAAGGGAGTCCGCATTCCATCGAAAACGTCGTTCGCTCACAGTATTCTTACTGTTTCTCTTGAATTCAGTTCTATTTTTCTTTAGTTTTTCCTCTTTTTTTTCTCTTTTCTATCTTTTAATGGTTTTTTCTTAGAATTCTCTTTATTCCCTTCTCTATTCTCCCTCTCTGTTTGTTATCTTTTCTCTTGTGTCTTCTGTCTCTCTTTTGTTCTGCTATTAACCTAGAGAAATCCAGTTTCCTCTAATTTAGGAATCCCAACCATAATCAAAGACTGATGTTTGTTATTTAGGAAGTAATCTGGCCGCTCGTCAGAGCAGTGCGCCTGTAAGGTTGCAGCCGTGCGGTTCTGGTATTACAGCCGTGCGGCTGTAATTATGGAACTACAGCCATACGACTATAACTAGAGCTAACAAGGTTTTTCTTAAACCCCACACTCATGTCTAAGCTCTCTAATCACTCGAAGGACCTTTCTCGGGATTTCAGATCGAGGACTGTTTGGTTTTCGGAGCGTTTGAGACATTCTAGACAATATTCCACTACTTTTCAAATCCGACCCATATTCATCTGTCTAACAGATAACATAGGATTTTCATCACAGAGGTAGGGAAAACCCATGCTCACAGCATGTTTATCAAGATACAAAACAATGTAGAACTAAAAGGAAAAAAGTCAAACATTGTCGATATGAGATCGAAGGCATGACACTTTTAGTATACCCACGAGATGATAAGGAGCCCAAGAACATTCCAAAGGCTCTTTCGTGCCCTCCCAAAGATAAATGGACTAAAGCAATGGAACTTGAAATGTCTTCCATGAGATCCAATAAAGTTTGGGAACTAGTTGATCTCCTAAAGGCTATTGGGAACAAGTGGGTTCTCAAGATTAAAAGAAAAGCTGATGGAAGTATCAAAAGATACAAAGCATAATTAGTAGCAAAGGGGTATACACAAATGGAAGGGATAGATTATGAGGAAACTTTCTCTCCAATTATTAGGTTTACATCAATTGGATTGATTCTAGCTATCGTGGTAAGCTTAGATCTAGAACTGCATCAAATGGATATGAAGACTGCCTTTCCCAAATGGACAATTAAAGGAAGAAATCTACATGGTTTAACCTCTAGGATTCATTGAAAAAAGCAATGAACATAAGGTATGCAAATTGAAAAAGTCAATTTATAGCCTTAAGTAGTCTTCTAGACAATGGTAAATTCGATTTCATAATCAAATGATGTCGAATGGCTTCAATTCAATTAAAGAAGACCATTATGTCTATATGAAAGGTTCTAGTAGTAAGTTTGTCATTTTGTCATTATATGTTGATGACATTTTAATAACCATAAATGACATTGAATATGTGAACCAGATCAAAGTTTGGCTTGCATCAAGTTTTGAAATGAATGATATGGGTGAAGCATCGTACATTCTTGGAGTTAAGATTTCAAGGAATCGCTTAAAGAAATTATTAGCCTTGTCTCAAGTGACATGCATCAATAAGATTCTACAATGATTCAATATGCATAATTACAAACCTATAGATACTCCTATGAACAAATTTGTGCTCCTAAGGAAGAACATGTGTCCCAAACACAATAAGAATAAGAACATATGAAAAGGATTTCTTATGCTAGTGCTGTTGGTAGTCTGATGTATGCAATGATGTGTACTAGACCTGATATTTGTCATGCCATTGGGATGGTGAGTAGATATCAAACCAACCTTGGAAAAGAGCATTAGATAGCAGTAAAAAGGATATTGATGTATCTTAAGGCTACTGCAATGTTAGGATTTTTCACTAGAAATCACCCGATAAAAGCAGAAAAATGCGGTGATTTCCTCAAATCTGTGCCCAGAAGCAATTGATGTGAAAATTGTGAAACTTAAAATCTAATAGAAAAGAATAAATTTCTCACCAGAGATATCTCTTCTAGAGATGGCTGCAGAAACCAAAATAGATTCCTTCCTCGTTCACGTACACAAATGGCTATCGAACACGACCCTTGCTTGCGATGAGATCGAACGAGAGTGAGAGAGAGGGGGCTGAAATTTTCAGCTTGTGTTGCTTACCCTCTTGGCCGAATCCTCTAGGTTAAATGTTAACCTAGATGGCTGAAATTTTTGACAAAAATTTCGGCCCAATCCCATCTCAATTTTACGTGGGCTTTTCTCCTTTTTTAAGCCCAGGTCAATGTTAATTCTTTTGGTCCAATTAATTATCAAACTTAATTTTTATTTAACATGTATTCTAACATATTATTCCATATAATATGTTTCATACATTTAAATTAAAATTAATTTGATCAATTAATTTCACCATGGAATTAATTTTAACATTCTTAAAATTAAGATACATGTAAACCTATACATGTGAAATATTTCCACTTAGGAAATAATCTCATAGATTAATCTATTTAATTAATTATGAGAAGGCCAATACAAATATTAATTTTATTAGTTTGATCAATCCAATTGATCGTCATAAGATATTAATATAATCCTCTCTCTCCTGTGTGTATACTCCAAGTATACCAGTGATCCCTTAAGTCCGTGTTCAGAATTTCAATGTGTACGATCCTATGGGCCCATCTTTATGTTGGCAGTGGGCCTATGGCCCACAGACTGAAGGCGGGCTCTAGCAAGCCACTGTAGCCCCCAATCAAGATGGAGATGGCAGTCCAACTGAAATCATAACCCTGTAGTTTAAACTTGTATATCCCATGTCATTGATATCGGTACACAGAGGCATGGATTGATCACCCTCTTTTGTGTCTGGACATTTACTTGATCTTGAATGTACTGATGCTCACAAACAAGTTCCAACTTGTTTGGGTGTGGCCACACTCTTATCAGTCACATTCATCAAGAGGCCGGTGATATCTTCTCAGTGTACTACTGAGTGACATATCCCTTCTGTATATCCATAGCACTGCCATGCTCAGTGACATACCCGAATGTACCCATACTTGGCACCTTTTTACAGGCCCTTTAGGCGTACACCAAAGTATGTGACTTTGCATGCACCACCATCATATGGTTAGGTCAAAGGATCCATACAAGTACTACACAAGAATCACTAGTGATGCTTTACCATGTGAATTTCTCGTTTAGTGGATCTATCTAGTACCATGCCCCTTTTGCATGTACCCATTAACTTGGTTGACATCCCATGTCCAATGGCCAGTTAGACACTACCATACAACCAGGCTAATGATAGTCTCTAGTTCCATTCATTCCCATGACTGGAATAGACTACGAATCTCTTTATGGTCATATCATTTTCCCTATCCATGGTCTTACTGCCAAGTGCATGACACTTGTCAACATGGATATGGATATGTCCATTGGATACTCCATTTAAATATAGCACAAGATATATAATAAATAGATTATTGCTTTTATTTAAATGACACAAAATATGTATAATACATAAATCCAATAAATGCACAATACAAATACAAGGTCCAATGCCTCGGGACTAGGGCATATCCAACATGCAAACTATTCTCTATGTTATCAAGGAAAGGACTTGAAACTGAGAGGATACACAAATGCAAACTGGGCAAGAGATCAGGATGAAAGAAAATCCACTTTTGGTTATGTCCTCTTGCTACGAAATGGTACAATATCCTGGAGTAGCAAGAAACAGACATATGTCTCCTTATCCACATTGGAAGCTGAGTATGTCGCATACTCATTAGTAGTCCAAGAAGCAGTATGGTAAAATCGATACTTGAACCATTTAAATGTTACTAGCTCTCATACGCTAGTTGTCATAAATAACATTAGTCAATCTGTAATTACCTTTGCTAAGGATTGGAGATTCCATAGCTAATCCAAGCATATAGAGATCAAGTATCACTTTGTGAGAGAACTAGTTGCTCGTTAAGAAGTTAATATGCAATATCCTTATTACTTCATGGATGATGCTAATAAGAATGAGACTATTTTTGTAACAAATGAGAGCTTATTCCAATAAACATAAGTCTTCTTGTTGGAAACTATGAAAGACTATTTCATAAAAGTAGTAAGATTAAAAGACACATACATGTGTCTTAATGGGTTAAGTGTAATCCATAAGGCAAGGTTTAAATGGTTTCCTTGACTTGTTCTGTCTTCATAGCCAAAAGGTGTCCTAATGGTTTGGACTAGGGTTAAATGTTTTAGTACATTATAACTTATACTTTCGTATTGTGTTAAATTAATTGATATATGTATCAAAATTTAAATGACATGTACTTCTTTCAAAAGAAGAAAACACCATATCACGTATTAAGGCATACGTGTGCTTTCGCGACCACCGAGATGGAAAAGATGTGATCTTAGCTTTTCCTAGCATGAGACTTATTTCGTGAAATAAAGTTTTCTTGATATTTATCTATCCTTATGACCTTTAGTTATTTCTGGAAATATGATTTAATGTGGCTACCTTATAAGGATACCATTAAGGGCTATATAGAAATTCAGCCTGGCCGGCTCAACCAGATAAGCAAGTTAAATTGTGCAAAAGGAATTTAGTAGGAAGGGAAGTTTTTTTTTTAATTCACATTTAATGTTTCTATCTTTCTCCACCATGGTAATTATGTATTGTTACATAATTGTGATGATAGAAAATTAAAAAGATCTAAGAAAGTACAGTGAATGTGAAAAAGAAAATCTAGGATAAGGCATACAATGACGGTATTTACTCGAGGAGAATATATATCCCTAACAGGTGTATACAATCCTCTATTTCTAATGAGAGACTATATATCTCTAACAGGTGTATAAGTTTCACTCTCAATGAAAGGCTACATATCCCTTACAGGTGTATAGCAAGTAGCTCTCAACTGTATACTGGTAACACGAACTATTTACAACAAGAAGAACAAAGATAATGGAATATGTTCTATTATGTGGGAGTGGGAGATATAGGAATTATATCGGGTTTAGAGTTGTACTCCGCCCGTAACTGTAATGGGTGGATAAATACAATCCAAATAGAGATATAATTATCTAAGGCAATTAGTATTTGTCCGACTACTAGAGTTTGATTCTGATTAGGATTGTCCCATTCACCTACTATAAAAGATAGCAATGAATCAAAATAAAATAACCAACTAGGACACAAATTAGTTCTTGCAAGTTTTCTCTCTCTCTCTCTCTCTCTCTCTCTCTCTCTCTCTCTCTTTCTCTGACCGAAATTTCTGTGTGTGATTTCTCCTTTGCTCTTCGCATATCTAGTTTGTCGATTTATTGCTTACTCTCTCAAAGCAATAAACGTGGAGTAAACATGACTTGTAATACAAGTCCGTGATTCAAGATCTTTCCGCTACAAATCAATATCAGATAATTTGCGCTACAAGAGAAAACCCGATTACTCTATTTGGATATTTAGGTGTACATATCCATCAATATGTTAATATTGTTTGCATCCTTAAGTCCCAATCTTTGAATCTAACATTTTTATTTAAAAAAAAATTCAATTATATATTTTTGGATTTATAGTAATTTCTCAATTTTAGTAAGTTTTATTCTATATACATTAAAACTTTTTAAAATAATTGTTACAATTTTCAATTTTTTCTCATTTATAAGTATTATGATTTTTTTATTTTGTTATTATTGTATTTTTTTTCCAAGTAGAAGAATAATTATTTAGATAATAAATTCAGTAACAAAATAAATTTGCTCTTTTAAAAATTAGATAATTGATAATTTTCAATAAGTTTATGATTAAAAAGCAACAAGTGAAAGTAGTTAGGGTTCTCTATTGATTATCATTGAGTATAACATGAGTATACATACAAGAAGGTATGGACCTGGGCCTTGTACACATGGGCTAATACATATACACTATAAACATATATACAAGTGAATATTACTTTACTCTATCTCCCCCCCCCCCCCCCCCCGGGAAGTTGAGCGGGACTAGTCACGGTCAACTTAGCACGAAGAGCAATGAACCGAAGTTTAGAGAGGCCCTGTGTCAAGATGTCAGCTGGTTACTGAATGGTAGAGATATATTGTACTCCCAACTGATGTTGAGCAACTTTGTCACGAACAAAATGAAAATCAAGTTCTAGGTGCTTGGTGTTATTATGAAAAATGGGATTAACACTCAAGTAGGTAGCTCCCAAGTTATCAGACTAGACTATTGGAGCCGTAGGAGTAGGGAAACTAAGCTCCCAAAGCAACATGGTGAGCCAAAAGACCTCAGAACTGACAATGACAAGTGCTCGATATTCAGCTTCTATAGATGATCGGGATACAGTGCGTTGTTTCCTAGAACTCAAAGAGACCAAGTTTCGGCCAACAAACACTACTAAACTAGTGGTGGATTTTCGGTCATCCAAACATCCTCCCCAATCGGAATCACAAAATCCATGAATGGCTAAAGAAGAAGATCGTCGCAATAGCAAACCATGAGAAGTGGTGTCCCGTAAGTAACGGAGAATTCGTTTGACTACCTTCCAATGTTTGGTTGTTGGACTGTGCATATACTGTTAAACTTTGTTCACTAAAAAATCCACATCAAGTCTAGTAACAGTCATATACTAAAGGTCCCCTACAATGGTGCGATATAAAGACGAATCATCAAAGGGGTCACCAGCTTGAAGTGTCAGATGGGTGCTGGAACAGAAAGGAGTTGAGATAGCTTTGGACTCATGCATTTTGGCACACAAGAGCAAATCAGAAATGTACTTGTGTTGATGGAGAAGTAAGCCACTTGTTTGCCATGAAGCTTTAAGATCGAGAAAATATTTTAGCCTGCCAAGATTCTGAATGGCAAATTTCTATTGCAAGAAGGTAATGACCCTATCCAGCATAGCAGTATCATTTCCAGTAACCAAATGTCATCAACATAAAGCAAATAGAACAACCAAACATTGTTAGAGTGATAATAGTATAAGGAGATATCAGCTTTGGAACAGGAAAAACCAAACTGAAGTAAGACATCAGTCAAACATTTGTGCCACATTCGAGGTGCCTGTTTCAGACCATACAATGACTTCTTCAAGAGACAAACATAATTAGGTTTGAGCTTGTCAACAAAACCAGGTGGTTGTTGCATATAAACTTTTTCCTCTAAAGTGCCACGCAGAAAGGCATTAGACACATCAAGGTGTATAACAGACCAACCAAAAGATACTGCTAAAGATAAGACAAGGCGAATTGTAGTGGGTTGGATTACCGAATTATAAGTTTGAACATAGTTTAATATAGGACATTGATGAACCCTTTAGCCACTAAGCAAGCTTTGTGCCGTTCAATAGATTCATCTGGATGCAATTTCTTTTGCTACCCAAATTGCCACGAGCCCCATACAATGCTGTCGGAGCAGCCCGTTCAGAGGTAACCTCCCGTTTCAAGTTTCGTTCTTCTAAAAGTAATAAACCATGGAGATCTTCAAAGCTAGTCGGATCAACCTTGATCTCTAGAGATCTGCAAAAAAGATGATAAGCCGGCAATAGTCCATCAATAACAGCATCGACGAGATCAGTCTCAGAAATCGCTGATTGAAGAGTAGCAAGATGATCTAAAATTCTTTTTGCACGATTGATATAAGAGGAAATTGTTTCTGTTTCTTCCTGTTTCAGATTGCATAATTGCAACCAGTAGCCTCTGCTTTCATAATGTGAGCCAGCAACATAGGCTACAGTTAATCGATTCCAAGCCTCCCGCGTAGTCTCAGCACCAACAATCTGTATTACAATTCCAGGAAAAAGGGAATTGATGATCCAACTCATTACCTGAGCATCTCTCTCTTCCCAACGTTCATCGTTAGGATTTTCTTCAGCCGATCCAGGCAGATTTTTTGGAGGAGGAACAATCCTTCCATCGATATGTCCCATTAATCGAGACCCTTTCAGCAGCGATACAAGCTGCTTTTCCAGAGCAGAAAATTTGTGGTATCAAGCTTGATTGAAAAAGTTGCAGCGGACGGTATAACAAGGGCTTGTGCCGATGCTGCCTGAGTTGAAGCAACGGCCAAAGATGTTGAGCTGCCAGCAGTAGCAGCGATAGAAGTAGGAGCTGTCATGTTTCACGACGGATTGTTGTAGTGTTAGCCGATGATGCTCTGATACCATGAAAGTAATTAGGGTTCTCTATTGATTATCATTGAGTATAACATGAGTATATAAATAAGAGGGTATGGACCTGGGCCTTATACACATAGGCCAATACATATACACTATAAACGTATATACAAGTGAATATTACATCACTCTATCAACAAGCATTCTCATGCTTTTATTGTTTTTTTCTTTTTTTATTTGTTTCAATTTATTATATTTGTACACATTAAATTTGTCGCCAATAAGATAAATAAATGTGAATTTAAAAATCGGTTAAAAAGACATGATTTATTTTGTTTGCACCTAAATTGTTTGTTTTACTTTCCAAAATTAAGTTTACATTTTCCTCATCACCATATTACGTAAGAAAAAATTATTTCGAACTAACAAATTTAAAATGTGAATGAAACGAATAATGAACTTTTAATCGAACTTCATATTAATTCCTTTTTGACAATATGTTTCCTCGTGATGAAGTTGAAAATCATTATTATTTGTAGTTTATTATGCTTTTTACAACTCGTATATAACAATTTGCCTTATATATGTAGCTATTTTGTGTATAATTAAGTCTCAACCTTTGAATCTGACATCTTGATTTTAAAAAAACAAATTCACTTGATTTATGTTAATTTTTCAATTTGATTAAGTTTTGTTTTATATACACCAAAATTTTTTGAAAAAATTATGAAAATTTTTTATTATTTTTCTAATTTATAAATCATATGTTACGTTTTTTTTTTCTTTGTTTGTTTTGTTGTTATTGTTTTTTTGCACATGGTGAAATAAATATATAGAAAATAAATTTAGCAACAAAGTAAATTTACTCTTTTTGAAATTGTGTAATTGATAAATTTTTACGATTTTATGATTGACAAACAACATGCGTTCTCCGTTTTTTTTTTTTTTTTTCCTTACATTCTTACATATCAAATTTGTGGTTAACAAGATAACTAGTTGTAAACTTAAAAATCGGTTAAAAAAGTTGATTCTTTTTATTTGCATCTAAGTTGTATTTTTTAACTTGAAGTTAGAAACACGTATAGATTATACAACAAATGTATAGAATCCGTAATCAGAATATATAAACAGACTTACATTTTGTTTTGCAGCGGAAGTTTGATTACGGTGCGATTCTGATCCACACAGGAAAAACCGGATCGTTCTGGTTGCCTTTCTTACGCATGTATGATTACACAGAGTACAAGCGTTAATCCGTGAATTTTTCCGATGAATTGAGGAAGATGTGTTTCGTGATTTCTCTCTGGGAGCGTTTTTCGTTTTTCTCACGTAATGAATCTGAGAAACGAAATCTCTATTTATAGTGGAAATCCCAAATTCCATCTATATATAGGGTCGAATCAAATTACACATTTGGTCCCTATAATTTACACATAATTACAGTTTAGTAACTGCCATTCCAAATTGTCATGGGCGGACCAAAAACCAACATCTCTCACTCGCACATGACAAAACATACTTTCATGGTGATTGAACACACATACCTTTTTCAATTCTTATTCGGCGAATTCAAGCGACTAGTCAACGTAACGGTTAAACCTTTGAAGCTCTCCTTCATCGTTCCACCTTTAGCTTAACGCGACTTCCCCGTAGTCTATTTTCCATGATCACTAGTTTTCGACTCACTTTTGATCCCACGAAAACATTCATATACACTACATACCTTTTCCACGAAAAAGTATTGAGCTCGAGTGTTATATGATTACTGAGTGACATGTTACTGAAAATGTACTTCCTCTCTATAAATAACCTTCCACCATATATCTAATACTTATCTGAAAGGTCCCTATATGCCCGTTCAGTGCTAATGCAGCCTGGTTTGGGGTTCCAATCAAGATAAACAATTAGACATATCCTTCTTGTTTTACAAGAGTCCATAAGGGTGAATTGAAACCTATAGTTTCATTTAGGTCTCACATTAGGAAAGTTGAGATCAATTTTCTTCTTCTTTCCATCCCTTGGTCGGCTTTTACACATATTACTAAAATATGCCATAGTGTTAATCCACTTAGGATGTATGTTTTATGAACATTATGCGAAAGCATTCAGTCTCTAAATGCAACTCATGCATCATTACCTCTAGTCCACATTTTAAGCCTTTCACAGGACAGCTTTCGGTATCAACAAAATTATGATATTACACATATCAGTTATGGAGTTTCTCACATCTCCATCTATAATTTTACCTATGACCACACTGCTCATAGTAAAAGATTCATCTATGTGAGTAGATGCATTTCGTTAACATACTAAACTATACTCAATAGCTTTATGTGTATCGCTTTAAATAGTAAAATGAATTTGAACACAACAAATAACTGACATTCTATTTCAATAGAATTTGCCAAAGTTATTACAATAGTTCAAAGACAACAACATGTTCCTATAATCTACAAAGACCAAATTCCAAAATGTGTTTAGTAAAAACATTTGGAGCTATTGGTTTCGTTAATGAATCTATAATCACATCTCCAGTTGGAACATGCACTAAACTTATTTCCCCTTGTGCTACTTTGTCTTTAACAAAATGATATTTTATATCGCTATGCTTGATTTTTCCATGATAACAAGGATTCTTGGAATAAGCTATCGATGCAGTGCTGTCGGAATAGATAGTTGTACATTTCCCTTTAGGCAATAGATATAAAAGATCTATGAAGCGTTTTAACCAAACCGCTTCTTGTACTGCAGTAGCTGCAGCTACATATTCCGACTCCATAGTCAACAATGCCACGCAAGTTTGTTTCTTGCTACACCAGGAAATTGTACCATTTCCTAGAGTGAAATTATACCTAGACGTGGACTTCCTCCCCTCTTTATCAGTTCTGTGATCAGCATCTGTGTATCCCTTTAACTGCAGATCCTTTCCTTGGTAACAAAGGGAATAATTTGAAGTCCCCTTCAAATATCACAATATCCTTTTCACTATTGCCCAATGCTTCAAACCTGGATTAGCCTGATAACGGCTTGCGAGACCCACCGCAAAACCTATATCAGGTCGTGTACAAATCATACCATACATCAAGCTGCCAATTGCACACCTATAAGGAATTCTCCCCATCTTTTTAGTCTCTTCTGGAGTCGTGGGACACATACTTGCATTCAGTTCCATACCTTTTGCAATAGGGGTTGGATCCGGATCATAGTGAGCCATACCAAACCGTTCTAAGATCTTATTGATATACGTCTCTTATGAAAGAGCCAATAATCTCTTAGATCAGTCTCTTGAGATCTTAACCCCAAGGATGTAATTAGCTTCTCCGAGATCCTTCATCTCAAAGTTAGAAGACAACCAAGTCTTTACTTTCTTGAGTAAGGAAGTATCATTGCCTGGTAACAAAATATCGTCAACGTATAATGTTAGAATGAAAAACTTCCCTCCATTTTCACGCTTAATGTAGACACATGAGTCTGCATTAATCACCTTAAATTGCATTGATATAATCGCTTCATGGAACCAAAAATACCATTGTCTTGAAGATTGCTTAAGGCCATAAATTGATCTCTTCAACTTACAAACCTTATGTTCTTGACCCTGAACAAACCATAGATTTCCTCGTTCAATTCACCGTTCAAGAATGCAATCTTTACATCCATTTGATGTAATTCAAGGTCCATACATGCTACAAAAGCAAGTACAATTCTTATAGACATAAAACGGACAACAGGTGAAAAAGTCTCCTGATAGTCAATTCCTTCCTGTTGTGTAAACCCCTTCGCAACCAGCCGACTCTTAGTCTGGATAGGTTTCCCATCCACTAATCACTTAATAGTATGTACCCATTTATTCCTAATGGCTTTGCACCCTTTGGGTAGATCACCTAGTTCCCAAACTTTGTTGATTCTCATTGACTCCATCTCACTTTCCATCGCTTTTATCCATTCTTCCTTTGCTGGAGATTCCAATATCTCTCTCATGTTAGTTGGAATGTCTTCAATTTGAGCTACGACCGAGAGAACTTTGCTATCAACTAAATGACGGCGTCGCGGAATATTTCCCCTCTTCGATCGCCTTAGAGGTTTTGCTTCTTGATAAACAAATCTCATATATTCATCAAGGTGTTGGGTAGAACTCTCACTGGGACCACTCCCACTGGGATCTATATCCATATTCAAACTTGAATTCGGAACAAGACTCCCACTCAAATCAAGACCACTCAAGTCAGGGTCAGGATTACTCAAATCCGCTTGTAAAGGTTGAAAAACATCATTCTCTTCCCTTTCCCTTACATCTTCAACTTCATTCCTCCCACTTAGATTGAGTGATCCTGAAGTTTCAGACTCTTGAGTTTCAAAGAAAGTGAATTCCTTATCCACTTCTCCCAGCTTAGGAAATTCATTCTCTAAGAATGTGACATCTCGTAACTCAAATTCTGTTATTTGACCATTGTCATTCTCTCCCACTAGAACATATGAACCTTTAATTGAACTTCATATTCATTCTTTTTAAATAATATGTTCCCACAAGGTGAAGTTACAAATAATTATTAATTGTAGTCTATCCAACATTTTAGAACTCACATATAACAAGTTGTCGTATATATGTAGATATTGTTTGCATCCTTAAGTCTTATCCTTTGAACAATGTCATATTTATTTAAAATAAATAAATAAATTCCCTTATATATATTAGATTTATATTAATTTCTCAATTAGATTAATTTTTATTTTATATTCAGCAAACATTTTTTGGAAAAAATTTTACTCTTTCCAATTTTTTTCTCATTTGTAAATTATTTGGTACCTTTTTTATATTAATATTTTTTTCAAATAATTGAATAAATATTTAGAAAATAATTTTCGTAACAAAGTGAATTTGCTTTTTTTGAAATTAAATAATTGATTATTTTCTATGATTTTGTGATTGAAAAGCAACAAGCAGTTTTAGGCTCTTGCTTTTTTGTTTCAAGTTTTATATTCATACACATTAAATGTACAAATATAATTTTACTGTTCAAAATCCAGTGTTTACCTTTTTCCCACTATTGGAATAGCCAGTATTAACCATTAATAGCCAAGAACTCACACCGAGTGCGCACAAAACATAACCAATCCCTAGGCTTAAACAGTGCAGCGTTGGTGAACCTGTTACTCATTGGCTAATAACAATTAATACCAACTATCCCATAGAATATTAATGTCTAATATTAAGAATAACTAATAGAATATAATTCAGAGAAAGAGAGTTTTAGAGGGCCATCTGTATAAGACAAAGGGATTTTTCATTTCTGGAAAAACTTATCTTACAAAACTAGGGAAGTCCCCATTTATAGAGCAGAGGACTTAGGAAAAGCATAAAGCATGATGCCACGTAGGGTAGACACCTTACTTCATAAACAGGACAACTACAGTACAAAGCTATTTTATAGCTCAAAAGATGAAATTATTAATGACATTACAGGACATTTCAGACATAGACAAAAAGTCTTACCGCTGGATATGACTCAGCTTAACTAAGACATGAGTAGCAAACTTATTATAGATAAGATAGAAAGTAATAGCATTATTAAAAGATATTTTACAAAACAGTAGCTGGCAGCTGTGATAGAGCATCTGATGTCGTGGAGGAACTAAAACCACTTCTTGCTGAGTGGTTCATGTGAGGGTGACATGTTCATTGATTCTGAACTTGGACTATCTGATTGACTCAAAGAAGAGAAGTCTTCAAACCAATTAGGAACTTCTGGGCTATCTGGATTTTGAGAATCCTGAAACAGATAGGAAGTAGTTATTTCCGGCATTTTCTGATAAGTTTCCTGAGTAGGTGAATCTATTTCCTCAAGCTTATAATCAACTGGCTTAACAGCTTGAAATTCTGGAGAGATTGTTAAAACCAATGGATAATAAGTAGTAGTATAAGCCCATGCTTCATATTTATCCTCATGACCATTAAGGTTACCGAGAAACTTCCTGAGTGATGTCCTTGTTGGGGATTGAATCGCACAAAACAATACGCAGTGGAAATAAAAGGATTAATCCCCACCAAGGACCCATGTACATTGCATTGAATTGGAAGGAGGGTTAAAGAATTACCTTAATTCTTTGTAGGTTTTGAATCAATTAGGAACCAAAGTAGCTTCCCTCTACGGTTGATCCACACGGAGCAATTCATTCACCGCGTGCTAGCGCCGGGATTGAAGAACGATTTCTTCGAATGGAAAAGCCAAAGTTTCGAAAACCTTGGGTGAAGGAGAAGGGTGAAGTCGGCTGGCTACATGGAGGCTGCAGAAAAACTGCATCTTATGTGTAGGCTAGGGTTAGAGATTTTAGGTTATAAAACTTCCTTTTATATCCATTAAACTTAATTATAATTATAACTTAATACCCTTATTAGTTATAATTATAAATTAACCCACACAACTTAATATTAATTCTCAATTAATATTAAATCAATTCCATTCTCCATCATACACATATGTATATTGATATTATAATTAATTATATCTCTATATAATTAAATTATAATATGTAGCATACTTTATGCAATATTAATCATATTAATATTTATATATACATATATATATATAAATATATATATCATTATATATATATTTATTCTCTTTCTCATTCATAAATTATTATCCAATAATAATTTATACCCGAAAAGATGAACTTCATTTTGCTCTTTGTGTGTGACCCCATAGGTTCATATTAATTGGCAATAAGGAAATTACCATAATGTCCTTATAGGTCACAAGCGGACTCTAGCAAGCCATTACGACTACCCAATTAACATGATTGGAATGATCCAATACCTATTTATAGAATGTCATATTCCCTTTTGTCTCTTTGATATCATGATTAATCATAAGACATGGTACACTTGTCAATCTTATATAATTAATCATATGCTTTCTCGATCTCAAAGTAAACTGTTTAGACAAATCAATTGATACTCTATCAATTATTTGAGCACGGCCATGCATTTAACAGTCTTACTTATCGAGGGGCCCAGTGATATCGCTCTCTTGTTAGAGAGGGACAAAATCCCATATCTGTCACTCACATCCCAAAGCATGAGTCATATTGTACCCAATCACAGCCTTTATAACTACTCTGTTACAAGCAGCGTTTGACTGCGTCAAAGCACAACATGAGTTCATCCCAGAATCAATGGTGACCTCAGGTCAAAGGAATCAGCTAATGACACTACTATAATCAAGATCAGTTGTGACACATGACCATGAACTTGATCTCATAGTGGGTCTCCAGTAACATGTTCTCTAACATATTACCCGTGAGTATAATCTGTATCTGTATACACTATATTCATCTTATGAATATCCATTATCACTCACACTAGTCTTAGTTTGTTATTATTCCCATAATAACAATCGACTAGGGATATTTAGAATAACACGATTTATTCATGGATACTTATCATAAATGCTAACATACAAACATAAATGATAATATTAATCTGCACTAGATTAATCTTAGAAGTCAAATTACATAATCCAATATTGGCCTTAGGGCACAATCTCCAACAATCTCCCACTTGCACTATGGCCAATCATACATGTATCTCATACCCATTGACCTACATGACTTTCATGTATTCACTCGTGCAGGAGTCTTTGTCAGTGAATTATTAATTTTACCTTCCGTTGTTACTTTACACATTTTCACTCTCTCTTTAGAGACAGCCTCTCTAAATTAGTGAAAAACGCCTAAGTATATGCTTGTGTCATACAAGGTTCTTACGCATTGAACTATTGTCCCTACAATAGTCTCACAGGATAAGCAATGCTTAGAACAAAACACAACATTTTGTGATGAACTTATTCATCCAAAATTTCCTTTACATCATATGTAACAATATACTTTGACTACTATTATAGATATTTAGCTATATCATTTTATTTTGAACCTTTCAAAATCATAACATCTCCTTTTAAGAGAATACTAGATCTCGACTGATATATTGCAACTAATTGCAATCAGTTGTATATGTGCAACTATTTACACAGTTAACATAAGCAAGCTTCTATTAAGTCTTTTACATTGAACGCTTTCAATGCTTTGACTTAAGCCAAAACATTCTTTTAGATCTATCTCTATAGATTCCAATTTCAAGAACACAGGCAGTCATGCTTATAACATTAACCGAAATTACTTTCTTAGCCAAGATTTTACTTCTTGCAAGGTAAGAATGTTATTTCCAACAAGCCATATATCATCCACATATAGCGTTAGGAATACCGATATGCTCCCACTGATCCTTTTGAAACACAAGATTCATCATCCTTTTGATAAAATCAAACCATTTGATTTCTTTATCAAAACTATGATTCCAACTATTTGATGCATGTTTCGATCCTTATAAGAATCTTTGAAACTTGCATACGCTATTTGAATTCTTTGGATTCTCAAAAACTTTGGGTTGTGTCACGTACACATCCTCAATCATGTTTTCACGTAGAAAACAGATTTTGATATCCATTTGCCATATTTTATAATCATATTATGCGGATGTGGCAACAAGAACTCAATTTGACTTGATCATGATTAATGACGAAAAAGGATTTTATCATAGTCCTACTATGAATTTGTTCGTATCCTCATAGTCACTACTATGAACTTGTTTATTACCCCCTTTTTGTCACTAGTCGTGCTTTATAAGTTTGAAGATCACCATTCATGTCGGTTTTCAATTTGAAAACTCACTTGCAACCATTGCATATGCATCTTCTAAAAGATTTATCAAAGTCTATACTTTGATTGTCAGACATGGACTTATCTTCAACCTTTGTAGCATCAAGTCACTTATTAGATTCAAAATCTAACATTGCTTCTTCATAAAAGAAGACTTATTCCAATCTAGTAAAACTACATCATGATTTTGAGAAATCCATATCTCTCCTATTCATGTCGTATTCTACTAGACTTTCATTGGACTTGTGTAATTTCAACAATGATCATGAAACCATTTCCATGTTCCTCTTCAACGTTAATGTCACTTTGTGAATTACGAGTTTTGTAGGTGTACTTTACTCCCACTAACTCTTCTAGAAATTAACTCCCTCTTCAAGGGGAAACCATTTCTAGCTACAACTATTTTGTATCCCAAAGAAACACAGGAGTAACAACTCCTATTTTCTTTTTGAGTAATCCAAAATACGACATTTAAATTTAGGTGCCAACTTATTCGAAATAAGCTTTACAGCCCTAAACTTATTCAATGAAACAATTTGGGTCTCTTACCCAACCATATCTCATATGTTGATTCATGAATTGTTTTAGACGGAACAATATACACAGCTGCTTTAATGGCATATTTTCGAGAAAACGATGATCAATCTTGACTTCATCATAGATTGAACTATATATGTATAGAGTTCGACTACTCCCTTTTCGACACAACATACTTTGTGGCGTACTTGGAGGAGTCAATTGTGAGACAGTCCCACAATCTCTAAGATGATTGTCAAAATCTTGACTCAAATATTCACCACTCGGATCATATCTAAGTGACTTTACTATCTTGTCAATATACTTCATACTCCTTTTACAAGCTTTTGAACACTTCAAAAGTTCCAAACTCGTGTTTCATTAGATACTCTTATCTAGTGAAAAGTTCCATAAAAGTAATGAAGTATTAAAACCTCCTTTAGCAGTTGATTTATAATTCATATACATCCACATGTATAATGCTTAATAAATCGATTATTCTTTAACTACTTTTAGCAAAGAACCACTTTTGTCATCTTTTACAATAAACAACATTCGCATGATTCAAGATGATTCATAATCTCATGAATCCAAAAGTCCATTCTCATGGAGTTTCGTAATGCGACTTTGCTTATGTCTCCAAGACGACACTTCCAAAATAGGTTGAATCAAACTATTTGATTCGGTCCTTACAGTATTTATGTTACAGATGGGCTCCACATATAAAGACAATTATGTAAATCTACATTTCATAATCATGTCTTTATAAAGTTTATAATTCACAATTATAAAATAAACAACATTTCTTTACTTAAGCCAACAAGTTCAATAGGCAACAAGAGTTCGTAACTCACATGCAAAAGTTCATAACCTTTAACCAAAGTTCATAACTTTTATGTAAAAGGTTCATAACTTTTAACTTGAAGTTCACAACTTTCATGTAAAAGTTCAAAAACCTTCGAGTAACAACCTTTGCTTCTTTTGCCTATTCGCATTCTACCTTTCACCTTCATAAGATTTCTATTCAAGTTGTGATTCTTCATATTCTACTAATATGAGATTCACAACGATATCTAATACCTTTTGATATAGAAACAAAAGTAGAATAGTTAATAAATACTTAAGGTAGCAGTCTCACTGCCTTTCATCTTCTTATAGTTCTCCAAACAAAGTTTGCTATTTCTATTCTAATGAACGATTCATTCTAGAAATGGCAACACCCTTCTTTTGGAGATCTCTCTATGCCAACAGCTTTGGCATTTAAAACATGTTTCACCCGAACCTTTCGGTCTTTATGCTTTTCGACCTTCCTTTTATCCTTTTCCTTTTGAACCATAAGCACATAATTCGAGGCGGGCTTATCCTTTATGGATAACTTAACATTCTTTTGCATCCTATGCAACTAATTCACAATTTTCTCCATGTCATTCAAATGATAGTTCATCACCAATGACTATCAATTAATGAATTCAAGATCACATCTTAATGCCTTTTGGAGGCCAATGAGAAAATGTTGCCTCAAACACTTATCTTTTCTTGCTCACTAACTGATGGAACATTTCCATTTGTGATGTATCATATACCTCAAGTAAAACTTCCACGTGCGGAAGAATTGGTGGCAAGTGTAAGATAATAAATTTTAAACAGAGTCCCTTCGATGCTTCAAGTAAGCATCTTTTATACTCGTGTTACAATTGCTAGTGGTTCATTGGGCAAAAGGATTATTGAGAACATATGATTCCTTTTGATTTGAGAACAATTCTCAAAGTTCAATAACAATCGAGATCATGGTAATAGCAATCATAACTATAATAAAGCGTGTAAAGATTTTTATTTAAATGCTCCCACTTAAATTATAAAACCCTTTAAAATATTCAAGTGGGTGAAGATCCAAAATCCATACTTAACCATAGCACTGCTTTGGCATGTCCTTATGATTAAATATAATTTCGGTAGGCAAAGACTCAAAATCATGCTTTAAACCATTTAAACATATTTTGGATGTGCACTTCTTTGCCAATTGCATCATTATGCAACTCTTCTAATTTATGAGATGCATGATATCATATATCATATTTAATTGTATGTTACTCATCTCATCTTTGCCTCGGGCTCAAACACCTTTTTGATTAACCCTTTGTTAAACCAATTACAACACAATGAGAATCACCTTTTCTCATATTATCGCTTCGCTAAGGTCACAACATGCGTACCCGCCCTGGCGGTATACCATGATGCGAACATAGTACTTGACTAGTGTTATACGTAATTGGGTGGCAAATATAAACTTATTAAGTTTATTTAGGGTTTATAAAATCCTGTGATTTAATTGTATCTCATACAATTCATGGCATTAATATTAAACATACATTTGTTAATACTAATTAGCATGGCATCCTATGTCATACATATGTTAAGCATGCAATCTAGCATGGCATCACATGGCATCTAAAAGAAACAAGGCATGCATTTACACATATATATAAACATTTGCATCACATGCAAAATAATTTCTAACATGCATCAATATTTATTAACATGGCATCTTATGGCATAAAATAAATATAACATGCATAAGACTCAAAACCGTGTTATGGTATGGTTTTATCTACATTGATTTTCATAGGCCAATATGAAAATCAACAGGTCATTTCCTAGGTGGTTGTAACCATCGCATGGTCACAGCTCTCCCGCACCCCTTGGATCCGTCCTCACGTCTTTGTTCCTTGGCACCATCTCATGAATTTACATATTTTACAAAATTGTATCCCATACAACTTTCTAGTAAAATAAAATTTACAAACAATAAATTGCATCCTATACAATTTATCTAGAAAAATAAGGTTACATAAATACAAACGACTCGCAGGCCGTATTTATACAAAACCTTACATCTATAAAACCAAAAGAAACAAAACCATCCATGGGGTCCAAAAACCATACCAAAACACCATGCATAAAATCTTCAAGATTTAGGGTTCAAAACGCTAAAACACAATCTCATTGCATTTATAAATAATTGATTGGAAAATCGTAAATATGTAGAAACAATTTCCACACTTAAACGAAGAACACCAAACCCAAACTCCAGCGATCCAACTCGCTGCTGAGTTGGACGGGGGTACGGGGGCGGTAGCCCCTGTTGCGAAGCAAGCGCCGAAGGCAAAAAAATTTTTCGCGCACTGCAGCATCCAATGCTGCGCGCAGCATCAAGGGAGCACGGCGTGCCACTCATGTTGGCACGGCGTGCCAATCAGTTGGCACGGCGTGCCGATCCAGCACGCCGTCGTGCCCCCAAACTGCTTCTCAGTTGCATTTGTCAAACAAACAGCACGTCGCGCAGAAAAACAAGCCATTCTGAAAATTCCCAGGTGGCACGCCGTGCCAAGGTTGGCACGCCGGCGTGCCACCATTCTGGTTCATTTTCTGGAAACAATTTCCAGTTGGCACGCCGTGCCATGCCAGCACGCCGGCGTGCCAACAAGCTGAACCCAGAATTTTCAGCCCCCAAATGATCCAAATCAAGTGTAAAACAAATCATTCATAATGATTAACTTCCAAATCAAATCAAAAATGTTATTCACAATAACATAGAACCCTAAATCAAGATCATACAACCCTAACATGCAATTTTGATCTAATCAAAATAACAAATCCAATTCAACCAATGCACAAGTGGCTCTGATACCACTGTTGGGGATTGAATCGCACAAAACAATACGCAGCGGAAATAAAAGGATTAATCCCCACCAAGGACCCATGTACATTGCATTGAATTGGAAGGAGGGTTAAAGAATTACCTTAATTCTTTGTAGGTTTTGAATCAATTAGGAACCAAAGTAGCTTCCCTCTACGGTTGATCCACACGGAGCAATTCATTCACCGCGTGCTAGCGCCGGGATTGAAGAACGATTTCTTCGAATGGAAAAGCCAAAGTTTCGAAAACCTTGGGTGAAGGAGAAGGGTGAAGTCGGCTGGCTACATGGAGGCTGCAGAAAAACTGCATCTTATGTGTAGGCTAGGGTTAGAGATTTTAGGTTATAAAACTTCCTTTTATATCCATTAAACTTAATTATAATTATAACTTAATACCCTTATTAGTTATAATTATAAATTAACCCACACAACTTAATATTAATTCTCAATTAATATTAAATCAATTCCATTCTCCATCATACACATATGTATATTGATATTATAATTAATTATATCTCTATATAATTAAATTATAATATGTAGCATACTTTATGCAATATTAATCATATTAATATTTATATATACATATATATATATAAATATATATATCATTATATATATATTTATTCTCTTTCTCATTCATAAATTATTATCCAATAATAATTTATACCCGAAAAGATGAACTTCATTTTGCTCTTTGTGTGTGACCCCATAGGTTCATATTAATTGGCAATAAGGAAATTACCATAATGTCCTTATAGGTCACAAGCGGACTCTAGCAAGCCATTACGACTACCCAATTAACATGATTGGAATGATCCAATACCTATTTATAGAATGTCATATTCCCTTTTGTCTCTTTGATATCATGATTAATCATAAGACATGGTACACTTGTCAATCTTATATAATTAATCATATGCTTTCTCGATCTCAAAGTAAACTGTTTAGACAAATCAATTGATACTCTATCAATTATTTGAGCACGGCCATGCATTTAACAGTCTTACTTATCGAGGGGCCCAGTGATATCGCTCTCTTGTTAGAGAGGGACAAAATCCCATATCTGTCACTCACATCCCAAAGCATGAGTCATATTGTACCCAATCACAGCCTTTATAACTACTCTGTTACAAGCAGCGTTTGACTGCGTCAAAGCACAACATGAGTTCATCCCAGAATCAATGGTGACCTCAGGTCAAAGGAATCAGCTAATGACACTACTATAATCAAGATCAGTTGTGACACATGACCATGAACTTGATCTCATAGTGGGTCTCCAGTAACATGTTCTCTAACATATTACCCGTGAGTATAATCTGTATCTGTATACACTATATTCATCTTATGAATATCCATTATCACTCACACTAGTCTTAGTTTGTTATTATTCCCATAATAACAATCGACTAGGGATATTTAGAATAACACGATTTATTCATGGATACTTATCATAAATGCTAACATACAAACATAAATGATAATATTAATCTGCACTAGATTAATCTTAGAAGTCAAATTACATAATCCAATATTGGCCTTAGGGCACAATCTCCAACAGTCCTATCATTAGGATTGGATAATGGAAAAGCAAAGTTTTTCCAATGAAAAGCCTGATTTTGAGTGAAAAAATGTCCTTGTGGATGCTTGAAATATGGCCTATGAACGATGAAATACCAATTGTTGTGTTTTCAATGAACTATCCTCTTTTCTTATCATAAAGATCTTCATACATCCATTCTCTTTGAATTGGTTGTTGCCACCAAGAGAGAAGAGCGGACCAATCCAAGAAAGTGAACAGAAAAGAACTCTGGTGATCTGGATTCATGATGTAATGATACATGGATAACAGTGGAATCTGGACTGCAGTACAGTAAAGAGTAACAGAACACCATAGACACCATAATTCATGTTCAAGAAGCTGGTGGAAAGGTGATAATGCCCATATCAAAAGGAAAGGATATTCCTTAAAGAAGGGTGAAGGATTGTCTGGAATTCTTCTAAGTTGGATTGCTCTGGCCAAGTACCTGAAAAGATTATTTTGTGCAAATGTTTGGATTTGTAGGGTTGTTATGAATTTTCCTCCAAGAGGAAAAGTCTTTTGGATTTTAGAAGGGAGAGGCCGTTTCCAAAGTTTTTCTGAATGTGAACTGGAAGCCATGAAAATCAAAGGGATGGTTGTTTTAGAGGTAATCAGAGAGATTGATTTTTGTGGAGGTGGTGGTTTAGATAAGAAATTTGGAATGAGGTTTTTGTCTCCTTTTATATGCTCTACAGAAAAATCATATTTTGCAAACCAGTCCTTTATTCTGAGTAATGGAGCACTAGGTAACAACTTATTCTGGAAGTCAAGAATCTTTGGGAAGGATGAGTTGTCCGTTCTCACAATAAAATGATAACTGATAAGATGAAATTCGAACTTATTGATTCCATAGTTAACAGCTAATATCTTTTTAATCGTAGAATGATAATTTTTTTCAGATTCTTTGAACTGTCCACTAGCATGTCCACAGTAATGTTCTGTACCATCAATCTTTTCAATCAACACTGCTCCTTAATATTCATCACTAGCATATGTCTGAAGAATGCATTGTCCATCTCCAGGAATCTTTAAAGGCGGTGGAGACTGTGCTATCTATTTGAGATAACGAACGGCTTCTGTCTGTGCTGGATCCCATGGCGGAGGCTTCTGTCTTGTCGATCTGGACAGATGGCTAGTATGAACAGAAACATG
Source organism: Euphorbia tirucalli (assembly GCA_039660915.1). NCBI lineage: Eukaryota > Viridiplantae > Streptophyta > Magnoliopsida > Malpighiales > Euphorbiaceae > Euphorbia > Euphorbia tirucalli. The sequence continues at coordinate 48,006,320 of CM077637.1, read as the reverse complement.
AGGGATAAAATCCCTGAGAAAATTTAATATGCCAAGAAACTATTGGATTTGCTTAATAGATAAATTTTCATTAGGAAATTTATACAAAGCTTATGCAATGTGGGGACCTGGAATATAATAACCATCTTTAAAGTGCATGCCAAGGAAGTCAATAGAATTGACTCCAATAGTACTCTTCTTCTCAGAAAGCATAATTCCATACGGTTGAACTATCGAATGGAACTAGGCCAAAAGATCATTATGGGCTTGATCATTTGGAGTGAACAACAGAATATCATCAATGTAGATAAGAGCACTGTGTAGTATAGGCTGGATAATTCTCATCATACTTTTTTGAAATAATGATGGGGCTGTTTTGAGATCAAATGGCATAAATGTCCATTGGTATTGAGTAGTTGGAATATAGAATTTTTTTTGTGTCTGTTTGTTGGATGAATACTAAGTTGCCAAAAGCCTGCCTTGAAATCAAACTTGGAATAAACACAAGCATTTTTAAGATTAATAAAAAAGGATTTGATCTTTGGAAGAGCAAACTTATCATCCTGAAGGAAATGATTAAGAGGCTTATAATCAATGACAAGTCTCTTTTTTCCTCTGAAAATTTCTAATCGTTTTTCCACATAAAAGGCTTGGCAAGCCCATTGAGACTGGTGGGCGTAATCAATCCTTGGGCCAGAAGTTATGAACATTCTTCTTGGGATAATTTAAGGTCTGAGGGCGTCATACCAGGGTGAGTTACTTTTGTTGGGTTGATATCTTCATTGAGTTTAAAAGGAAGGGTTATGAAGAAATCTGGGTTGATCCATAATGGATTTGGATGGGTGAAGTGTGAATCTGAATCAGCGCAAGAAGAGAGAATAAGGTCTCTTGTAGGCTGATAAGTGGGCTGGAATTCTGTCAAAGAATAAATTTTTTGGGTATGATCAAAAGGTTTGTAAAAATATTTAAATTTAAGCCCATCTAGAGGAATTCGAAGCCCTTTGGCCTTTCTATAATCTCTGAAACTGATCAGAATATCTTTGTCTGGCAAAGTTGATCTAAGAACCTTGGTCCATACAACACAATCTGGAAAGAACTATAGACCAATAGGCCTTTCGGATCTGAGCTTTGTAGCAAAAACTTCTTCATTGGTAGCTCTAAAATATGTCTTGTAAGACTCCCAATCTTCTGGTGGAAGGATAGATGGATTCATGATAGTGTGAAATGAACCTGTATCCATAAATGCAATTATTGAAATTGGCTTTGCATATTTGGATGGCAAAACATGAATCATCATATGAGGCATCAGATCATCATTGTCATCTTCTGGAGATTGAAGAAAACATTCCTGCAAAGAATAAATAGGAACTGTTTCATTGTTAGAAAAAGAGGATTCAGAGAAATATGAATTTGATGATGTGCCTTCATCTTCAATAGGATCCCATTGATTAGCAAAAATGGTATGCTTATCTTCTTCACTTTGTTCAAAATACAGAGATTCAATATCTGCAGAAGCATCTCCAAAGCTATACATAGAAACAAGCTTCTGAGCTCTAGCAGGTTTGTTAGGACAGTTTTTTGCAAAATGCCCTTTCTTGCCACATGCAAAACATTTATTGGATCCTTTCTTCTTTCCTCGTTACTACTTTTCTGAAGAACTTAAAGTGCTTAAAAGGCTTTCTGGAGAATTTCTTAGAAAAAGAAATCTTCTTCCTGGAAAATCTTCTAGAGGAGTGAGAAGATTTACAGTCACATTTCTTTTTGCATTTAATTTCAAGATGAGACTTACACAAATCTATTTAGCAATGTTGTTGTTGTGAAGTATGTCTGTAAAAAGAGTCTATTGTTCACATATCTTTTCCAGGGTAGCAAGAGTAAACTGGTGGATTTCCCCAATTGTAACATCAGTGAAAGGCTTTCTGGTCTGATTAATCAAATGATTGATCTCTAGCTGTAGCTCTATGGGCAAAGAAGAAATATAAACATATCGAAGGTTAGGATCATTAAGATCATTCAACATGTAATATCTCTTAGACATCTTTTTGTAATGCCTTTCAATATCTTTCTGTTTCAAAGAGCAGCATTTCATGTCAAAGTATTCTTGGCGAATTCTTTTTTCATATATGGAAAAATCACCAATGAAGTGTTGATGAATTATTCCTAATGCAGCCGCAATCTTAACATCCGGCTATCCGGTGCCATGTTCTAGCACATTGCCACCCCAGTCCTCTGGGACACCAACAGCGACCACCTCACTTTGGTGAAGGGGCCCGACTTCCGGTTCTTTACTAGTCGTACCTCATCAGTTAAGGGTTTTAAGAATCTTTTCTTCTTCATCCAGTGTAAGGATGATGCACCGGCATTCCCCACACTTGGCCCTTCCAACGTGCTCCAAAGATGAAGAGGGCGAAAGACAGCCTTTCCCCTCAGGAGAGATCATACTTGGAGCAGTTAAGCTCCGTTCCCACCCAGTACTGGAAGATCCAGTACGCGGTTAAGGCTCTCCCTCTGAACCTACCTCTAGCCGTGTTGGATGACTGGACCAGACTTCTGGTTTTCTTTAGTGATGCCTTAGAGGAGCACCAAGGTACTTTTTCTGTTTACTCATTCCGTACTTTTCATGCTTAGTAGGGATGTCACTTGCTGATACTGTTGTAGCATTAAAAAACCAAAAGAAGAAAGGGTCCTGAGCCTCGACCACTACCGCCACTGCACCTCCCGTTTTGTAGGCACCTATGTCACGTGTTTAAGGTCCGAACAAAGCTTCAGGTGGGAGCACTGAGGGCACTCCTCTGATCAAGAAAAGGGGCCCCGCCCCTATCCCTACCGCAGACAAGGGAAAGAAAATCCGTATGGTAAGATTTTTCTTTCTTCCTCCCTACCTCTTATGCATGTCAAAGGTTTTAACAGTTGAGCCTCTTTTGCAAGATGAGGTTCCAGACTTCACTCGGCCTTCTACTGATGACAGCCCTACCATTAAGGAGATCTTGCTCTCTAAGTTTAGGGAAGAGGCAAGATTGGCCGACCCTTTAGTGTAATTAGAGCTAAGTAATGGGATATACCTACCGGCTGATGCAGTCCCGATGAACAACCTGAGCAACCGTAGCATCGTCATTCGGGTTCTGAGAAAACTCTACACTATGAGTACCTTTGAACTTAATACCTGCACCTCTTTTTAGCATAATTTAGGTAACGCCTTTTGTTTGTTTACAGGCTATCATGTTTCTTTTTGAAGAGCTAAAACGGGTTGAAGAGGCAGACCTCTTCTACAGCCAGCACTTGGCTAGGGCATTAGAGAGGAAAAGAATGGAGAAAGAGTTGGCTGATGCTGCTAAAAAGAGCAAAAAGCAACAGAGGGCTCTAGAAGTGGCTAAGGCTGAAATCGCGAGCCTTAAGCAATCTTGGCCTTACTCGGAGGTGGCTCTGGCTATGGAGAGAGAGAGAGAGAGAAAGTCACTAGAGGGATCTAGCTGCTGGAGAGAAGAAGCTGAAGGAGAGGACTTTGACATATGGGCGATTGTCCCTGCTGTATGGTCACCACATCCTCTAAAAGTATACGGAGATTTATCCAGACATCTTCTTTGAGGGGGTCAACATGAGCTTCCCCCAAAAGACCGATCTTTCTCCCCTTTCCTTCTCTGAGTTAGAAGATCAAGCTCCCTTCAAAACGGATCCCGAGGCGATTACTTCGGCAACGGTCGGACTGGATGAAGCTAATTCAGGTGTGGCGAATGCGCCAGATCTAAAGAGTAGTTAGGATGTTTATGTAGCACTTTTTATATGTAATCATTCCCTTTTTTTATTGGGACATTAATACAATAGCAATTTTTGTTCAAGTGACTTTTAGTGTTATGGCGATATGTTCCGGGTCCTGTTGCCCTCTCTAGGAACTGATTATAACGATATTGCTTTTAAGATTTGTTCAAAAGCGAATAATATAACACCGAACTTATATGAATAATATATCCGAAAGCGAATTTGTTTATTATTGTAAGGCCGAGATGATACATCATTATAATGCTAAAGTTGCCTCATTAAAAACCTTAGCAAGGAAAACCCTGTGGGAAAAAACCGTTGTTGAGGGAAAAAGAGTGCAACATATATAATGATGAGTTTTAGCTCTGGTGGTACTTCGGAGTACTCTTGAATTCCATGTGAGTGGGATTTCTTTTCCATCTATGCAGCTCAATTTGTATGTTGCCAGACCTAATGCCTTCTCGATTTAGTAGGGCCCTTCCCACCTTACTGCTAACGTTCCTTTGCCTTTTTATGCCAACGAAGCTTCCACATCCTGGAGCACCGGATCCCTGGCTTGAATGCCACTGCTTTAACTTTCCTATCGTGATATCTGGCAATCTTATTTTTGTAAGCCGCTATGAGGACAAAGGTCCTATCTCATCTTTCTTCCAACGAGTCCAAATGAAAACGAAGGTTGATGTCGTTTTGTGCCTCGGTGTAATATGCCACTCTATCACTGGGGGAACCTATCTCCACTAGAATCACAGCCTCGGTGCCATATGTCAGTGTAAAGGGTGTTTCTCTTGTTGCTCACCTTGGAGTGGTCCGGTAGGCCCAAAGAACGCTATTGAGTTCCTAGGCCTATGCTTCTTTGTGCCCTTCCAACCTCTTTTCTATGTCGTCACACAGTGTTCGGTTTGTGACCTCAGTCATGCCATTACTCTACGGATGCGCCACCGAACTGCATCTATGTGTAATATGAAAGCTTTAGCAGAATTCTGTGAATTTTCTAGAGGTAAATTGTGTTCCATTATCCGTGATGATCACACTCGGTATGCTGAACCTACCCAGAATATGCTCTTGTATAAAGCTTATCACTTTTTCTAGAGTGATGGTGGAAATAGCTTCAGCTTCCACCCACTTGGTGAAGTGATCTACAGCTATGATTAGCCACTTCCATTGCCTACTTGCTTCTAGCATCGGGCCAACTAAATCAATTCCTCATGTGGAGAAGGGCCATGCAGTTAGAATTATCTTCTGCTCTACTGGGGGCTGGCTGGTCTTTCTAGCATACACTTGACATTGGTGGCAGGAGGCGATGTAGCAATCAGTGTCTTCCTTCATTGTATCCCAGAAATAACCCATCAGCATTGCCCTACGAATGGTAGATAGAGCTGCCTGATAAGACCTATATATCCCCTTATGGAGCTCTCTCAATATATACTTTTCCTCTTCCGTTGAGATGTACTTCATCCACGGGCGACTGAAGGACTTCCGGTAGAGCTGTCCTCCAATGATCGCATATCTAACTAATTTCTTTGAGATCCGCTTGGCTTCTATTTCCTTTTCTAGTAAATTTCCCTCTTTAAGAAAGTCCATAATGGGATTTGTCCAGCATGAGTTGCCTTGGTCCATCGTTAAGGTTTCCATTTGCTCTGCACTCGGATGCGACTGCACTTCATACTAATAGTATAGGTACTACTGTGAGCACGGGTTTTTCCTGACTTCTATGATAAAAACCCTTTGTTACCGGTTAGACAGGTGAACATGAATTGGATATAAGAATGAGCAGAACAATGCCCAGAATGTTCTCAAACAACCCGAAATTCAGAAGAGTCCTCGATCCGAAACCCTGAGAAAGGTCCGTCGAGTGATTAGGAAGCTTAGGTGTGAGTGTAGGCTATAGTTAAAGCATGCAGGCTCTATTTAAAGACGTGCGTCTATAGTTTCACAACTACAGTTGCACGCCTATAGTTACTACAGTCCCGCAACTATATTTAGAGTCATGCAACTCTAATCTTTGACCTAGCAATTTCCTAAATAGATCACAACTCTATCTTTGACTCCGATTTTAGCTTTTAAATTAAGTAAGTGGAGTGGGGAAAACCTAGAGAAGGGAGGTAGAAACAAAAGGAAAGGGGGGGAGATCAATTTGGGGGGCTAGAGAGAATCTTAGTGAGAGAAAATAGGGTTTTGAGAGAGAAAGTGGGAGAAAGTAAGGGAAAATCACTAAAAATCAACAAAAACAAATACAAAAGAGGGAAAAAGGGATCAAAACACTTGGAAAATATATTAAGAGTAAGTTTCTGATCACTTCATCACTTGCTCGGGTTGTTCGGATCAATTCGGGATGTGTATTTGAGGATTTCGGGACGTCCATGAGGTTCAAGTGGATTTTGGTGTCTGAATCCAATTTCGATCGTCAAAAACACACTGGAACATAAAAAAAGGTAAACTCTGAGGTGATTTGTGGTTGCGTTTTTGTGTTGAAACGATTATCCAGAAAGCTATCTGCGCAACTACAGTCGCACTACTCTAGTTATAGTCGTACGACTATAGTTATCGGAATAGAGTCGCATAATTGTATACTACAGTCGCAAGACTGTATTCTTCTGGGTAGAAGCCCGACATGCCCTAATACAACTGAATATGGCCAGTTTTCCCATTTTAAATGACTTTTCATGATTCAATTCAGTCGAATCACATTCGTACACTCTAAAATTGTGGTTTTCGGATTTCCAATAAGGCAAATGTGAGATTTAAGGTTTTGTTGGTTTCTATTCTTGGAATTCGCGGTTGTTAGATCCAAAATCAGATCCTCAGTTCAATGTTAGCGGACCCTTGGATTTGCATAATCTCTAGAAATCATCAAAATCGATTGAAACAAACGATTTTAGAAAATAAAGAAAACCACTGTCGAGCGCTATTCACTACAGTTGTACGACTGTAATTCTAGAGTCACACGACTCTAATTAAAGTCGTACAACTGTAGTTCCTCAAAATACATTTGTGCGACTGTAGTGCTGGAAGGCAGAATCTCGGGACCAATTCTTTGGACCTCGTCATGTGATGCTTTCTTTAGGATCAAACTGTTTTTGATATGTTTACAGCTTTAGGCCTTAGATGGATGTTAAAATTAGGAACACCCACGAACCCTGAGTTCCGGGATAGCCGACCCTCTAAAAGGAAGTAATATGCATGTAATTGAGCCAAATAGTTTTTCAAAATTGTTTTCAAGCACAAAACCTACAGGGCTTTTCTAAAATGGTTTTCCAGGTCTAATCATGTAAGTCGCTCGGACTTCTCAGTTATCCCCTAAATACATGCCCCTGTTTCATGAGATTCCCCATTCTGTCCTGTTGTGAGTCCTATATGTGCCTGTGATATAATTGTGCTAACCAGTCTGTTTTGCAGCTTTTTATTTCTTTTTTATTTTATTTTGGATGTATTTAATAAATCAACTCATGTATCCTAGGCGATTGTAATTTTTTAGATATTCGTGTATCTAGGCGGTTGTATTGGTGAGGATGAGAGTTTTTATCTTTTTGGGTTGTAATAAGCGGTTTCTATCTTTTTGTTTGGTTTTGATGTATGGTTTACTTTTCTGCACTTTAATTTTATGTTATTTATATATGTCATTTGAATGAGCATGGACTAAACATTAAAAGATAAAATGGGTAGAGAATAAGTGAGTAGAGTACTGTAATATGAACTTATAAATGAAAACAAGCTTGAGGTTGAATAGGTAAGTTGCCCAAACCCTAAATCTCTGGATTAGGTACGGTAGTCTACACTCAGTAGGGAGCTGTACCCGAATTTCCCGGATGAGCTGATCTGGGTGGCTACTCTGTCACTGATCCCGAAATTTAGGTTTCGAGATCTTTAAACAATAAAACGGGATTTTCTAAAATGTGAAACTAGTTTTCTCAAAAACTCACATTCAAAGAAAAGGTTTTCTAGGAAAGGATTTCCAAACAAATCAATGGTTTTCCTAAGCAAGATACAAACCCGTTTTCAATTAAATATAAACAATAAGTCCTCTTTTTCCTCTATTTGCTTCATCGCATTCCACTCTAAAAAGGTCGTCCACTCACAATTGCCATTTTGCTTTGCTGGAGGCAGCTTTAGTGAGCTCATCTACTATACTATTTGTATCTCGGGTTATATTTTCTATCTTCCAAGCCGTCCCCTGGCGCTCGATTTCCTTCAACAATTCTTGGACCTTTTCCACATACTTGCTTATGGATGGGTCTCTAACTTTAAAATGATTATTTATCTGGTTGGACATAAGTCTGGAATCACTGAGTATCTGAACCTTGTCTAGTCCAATTTCCTTTGTCAATTCCAATCCTTTTACCATGGCTTCATACTCGGCCGCTTTATTTGTGCTGGGAAAATCTAACTTCACTGCATAGTGCAGTAGGATCTGGTTCGGCTCCCAGATGTATATTCCTGCTCCAGCTCCTTCTTAAAAGGATACCCCATCTACGAAAACGTCCCACTCCTCTGAGGGTGGTGTTGAATCTGGCTCTAAACCAGCGAAATTTCGTTACGAAGTTGACCAGGATTTGGGCTTTCAAGGCCTATCTTGGCTCGAATCTGATGTCTAATTCCCTCAGCCATATCGCCTATTCCACCAGCCTACCGGATGTTTTTGGTCTTTGCAATTCCTTTTTGAGTGGGAATCCGGTTCTAACTATGATTGTGTGTGCTTGGAAGTACGGCCGTAGCTAGTTGGCCATAGATAGCAAGGCTAATGCTAGCTTTTCAATACTCAGGTACCTTATCTCCGCCCCTTTAAGCACTTTGCTTGTGTAATATACTGGGATCTGCTATCCTCTTTCTTCCCTCACGAGTACTGATCCTACCGCTTTGTCAATAGCAGCCAAGTATAGATACAATTTTTCTCCTTCCACTAGTATGCTCAGTAGCGGGGGTGAGACAAGGAATTGTTTGATTTGATCAAATTCCTGATGGCATTCTTTATCCCACTTGAAGGTTCAGCCTTTCTTCAGTGCCTTGTAAAAAGGCATAAATCTCTTTACCAAAAAGGAAATGAATCTTCATAGGGCCGTGATCCTTCCATTCAGCTTTTGAATCTCGTTAAGTATTTTAAGAGGTGTCATCTCCAACACAGCCTTTATTTTCTCCAGATTTGCTTCTATTCCTCTTTGTGAGATCATAAAGCCCAAGAACTTTCCGCCTCTCACTCCGAATACACATTTCTCCAGGTTGAGCTTGAGTCTGTATTTCTAAAGGATAGAGAACGCTTCCCTTAAGTCCTTGGGGTGTTCGGCTAAGGTCCGGCTTTTGACAATCATATCATCTACATACACCTCGATCGTTTTTCTGATTAGTTCTTTGAACATCATGTTCACCAGCCTCTGGTAAGTTACCCTTGCGTTGTTTAGCTCGAAGGGCATAACCCAATAGCAATAAGTTCCCTTGTGCGTAATAAAGGATGTTTTTTCCTGGTCAGCCGGATCCATAGGAATTTAGTGATATCTGAAAGCAGCATCGAGGAAGGAATACACCCCGTACCCAGCAGTGGAATCCACCAGTTGATCTATGTTTGGCAAAGGGTAGTTGTACTTGGGACACACTTTATTGAGGTCAGTGAATTCAACACACATTTGCCACTTCCCGTTTGCCTTCTTCACCATCAACACATTCGTCATCCATTTCAGGTAGTGAACTTCCCGGATGTTTCCTACAACCATCAATTTCTGGATTTCTTCCTCTATTGCTTTTTGTCTCTCGAGTGCATACCTCCTTCTCTTCTGAACTATCGGTGTTGCTTCCAAATCTATGTTCAGGGAGTGCTTCATAATTTCTGGTGGTACCCCTTCCATATCGCTAATTTTCCAAGCGAACGTGCTTTGTTATTCTTTTATCACTTGCACAATCTATTCTTTAAGGCTGTTATCGAGCTCTTTGGAGATCCGGATATCCCTTCATGAAGCTATTGTTAGCGTTTCCAGTTCGTCCACTGGCTCTGTCTTTCTTTCTTCATTTTCTTGATCGGTATTTTTTAGTTGCAGAGATGCCAAATATGTTCTTTGAGCTACCTGTTGGCTCCCTCTCACTATTGCCCATCCTGCAGAGGTTGGTATCTACAGCGTGAGATACCAAATGGACTATACTGCTTCTGACTCTAAGAGAAATGGCCTTCCCAGTATAGCGTTGTATGCCAACGGAGATTCTATAATTATGAACTCTACTTTGGTTCTCCAAACATGTTTCTCATCTTTAATCTCGAGATCCAGCGTTACTTGTTTAGCAACCGGGATAGTGTGGCCGTTGAGGCTGACTAGAGGTGCATGTCCTGGATGGATCCAGTTGGGATTAACTTTCAGTTTTTCTACTACATGTTTGGTGATGATGTTAGTGGAGCTTCCCGTGTCTATCAGGATATGTTTGACCGTGTATCCTTCTACCTCTGCTTCCATGACAAGGGTGTTTGCATGTCCTGGCTTCCTATCATGAAAGACGGGTTGAGTTTGTTATCCATTCTTGTTTCTCTGGTTCTTTTAGTCTTTTTACTTGGCGGGTCACCTCTGGCAATCACCATTACTACTCCCTTGTTCTTTTGGGCCGGCTTGCCTTTTTCTGGGTCCGGCCCCTTTGTCTTTTCCTTGCCTGATTTCTTATCCAATAAACTTTTAGAGTATGCCCCTTCTGATTAGCTCCTCAATATCTTTAGCTAGATGACTACATTCATCTTTGTCGTGGCCGTTCACCCAGTGGTACTAGCAATAGGCATCATTATTTTCTCCCATGGTTTGTCCTCTCCTTGCCTTAGGATAAGATAGGTTTTTCCTATCTGAGCTTTTTTCCATGACCATTAGTACTTCGCAAAGTGGGCGGTTCAATAGGGTGAACCTTTCGGACGGTCTGGAGTCCCTTCCTTCTATCCCTCTTGGGCCATCTATCTTCTGTTTTTTTCTCTTGCTCCTTGTGATTCCTGATCGGTGCCCCTACCTCATCCAGTTTGATGAAGGTTTTGGCCATGGAAATCATTTGAGTTATGTTCTAGGGTTTCCTGAGGACTAGGTCTTCTCTTAACCGCTCTTTGGTAGTGTTGGCTATTAGTGCCTCCAGCGCCGTGTGGAAATCTAGCTTCCGTATCTCTATTGTTGCCAAGTTAAACCGGTTTACAAAGTATTTGAGGGATTCCCCTTGTCTCTGCTTTACATCATGTAGGGTCCTGGTAAACGTTCCTGCGAGCATAGATCCATAGAGCTTCGTGTAAAAATACTCTCTCAACTGTTCCCAGCTATTGATTAAAGCTGGCTCCAGGGTTTTGAACCAGTAGGATGCTGGACCTACTAGCGTTGATGAGAATAGTCTGCACATCAGCCCCTCATTTGCTCCTGCTATCTCCGTTCAGTTCTTGTAATTTCTTGAATGGACATAGGGATCAGTTTTCCCATTATAACTCTCGAAATTAAGTTTCTTGAACTTCGGGTCGCATAGCATTTCTAGGATCCAGTTGGTGAAACAAGATCCTTCATTTTCAACTAACGGCTCCTGGATGGGGACTAAGAACTGGGAGAAGTAGTGTTTGAACTGTTCCATTATCTTCAGGTCATCTGCGCCTTCCAGTGCGAGTACTATTGCTGGCGTTGGCATTAGCAGTGGCGGTTGCCTCAGCATATACCCATGGGTGGGGTGATAACTGGGAGGTGGCATCTGGATTAGGATCTGATAACTAGGAAGCCTCGCTTATGGCGTCTGTAGAGCTATCGGATTGGGTGGTGTTCCCAATGTCAGAGGCTACCCGAATGTGTCCGGAGGTTCTCCGTACCTCATAAAAACCAGACTTGGCTGATTCATCTGCCTTGTAGAAAGCGTACGCTGGTGGGGTTGCTACATACTGTGCATCCTGGTTTCTCTCAGGTTGGAAAGGTGGGAAAAGATTCCTGGCTGCTCCTATTCCCAATCCGCTTGTCATACCCGTGATCAAGGGGAATATGTTGATGCTGATAGATGGGCCTACCATGCCAAAGTTCTGGATCTGAGAACTGCCTGCCTAAGATCTCTGGTGTCAGCAGGGCTTAGTCTGCTTGCAATGCGATTGATCACCACTGCTTCAGGGGACATTGATGAATTTAATTATCAGGGATGGGGTTGTCATGGTTGTGAGAGAGTTATCTCCAGTGGTTTCTAAAGTTGTCATGTTAGCGGAACTTGAAGTCATAATTAATCATCCAAGCTCGCCGCACCAAATGATGGATTCGATAGAAATCCTTCAAGAGAACCGGGATTGAGTGTGCTAGGCCGGATCTAGTAACGTTCCGGCAAAACAAAAGAATTAAGACACTGGTAACCTCTGGGGTATGGTCTGATGCCTAAGTCAGTCTAGATTGTTTAAGCTTAAGAGTGTACTAGCTTGAGTAGAATCAAAATTACATTTACCTCTATGCACCCTCTTTTTATGGGGCTAGTGGTAGAGTTTGACCTACAATAGAAGTACTCATAAGTCCCTGTTTTAGTCCAACTAGGAGACCTTTTAATGGATCCACTTGGGACATGGAATCCTTCTTCAGTCGAAGTACTATAAGCAGACTCCTACAAGGGCTCCATCACCCATCTTCTAGAATCTTCCATTAGGGAAAGACAATCTGGCCGGATCAGATCCGCGATCCGCCACATCTTTTCCAAGAAATCGGATGATGGACTCGGTATTGACCATCCGGGTGCTAGACCCGGCACCTTTGTATCCGGATGTCATCACCATTTAAATTGTATTTTTTTACTGTTTAAAATTAAGTTTTTATATTTCACATCACCATTTGACATATGAAAAACCTCTTTCAAACTAATAAAATTATAATTTCAAATGTAAATAAAATGGATAATGAACTTTTAATCAAACTTCATATTCATTCTTTTTAAACAATATGTTTCCTTAAGACAAAGTTCAAAATAATTATAAATTATTGTTTATTATTTAAAAAAAATGTTTTCTCATCAGGTTATTGATAATTATCTATGATTATGATTGAAAAGTAACAAGCATTCTCATATGATTGGTTTCTTGTCTTAATTTTTATATTTGTACACATTAAATTTTTAGTTAATAAGATAACTGATTGTGAACCTCAAAGCCGATTAAAAATACATGATTCATTTTATATGCACCAAAATTGTATCTTTTTACTATTCAAAATTAAGTTTTTACATTTTTCACATCACCATACAACACACTGAAAAACTTCTTTCAAACTAATAAAATCATAAATTCAAATATAAATGAAATAGATAATGAATTTTTAATCGAACTTCATGTTCATTCTAAAGAGTATCTTGTTCATTTAAGCACCACTGATAGTTGTTGATCTAAGTGAAATTGTCTTTAAAGAAAATGGCTATTAAACTAGGATAGATATCCCTGTAGCATTGCTAACTAGTGAACAAAACTTGTCAACATGGTAAATAATGCTGTAATATCCACAAAAACTTGAAACCCTTTCATACTTGAAACTAATGATAAATTATATCTCTGTGTTCCTTAATGTCATGCGTTTCCTTAGAGATTTAAAGATATCTAAGGAAACCCTACTACACATGTATGCTCGCTAGAATGTATTAAAAGTCCTCGCATTAGCCTTAGTGAACTTACCCATTGTAATCCCAACAACACAAGCGATGTTGTCATTTATTAGTCTGTCAGAGTTATGTAATTGTGTTTATAATATTTATACCTAATTGCATTTATGTCTTGTATTTAGGTCTCTTATGTTATTGTACAAGGACACAAGGATTCCTTTTGTACTGTATCATCATATATATAGAAGAATCATCTCCTCTCACATTGATAGAGTGAGATTTTCCCAAACCAAACCCTAGCTTTCATGGTATCAGAGCCTTAAGGCAAAACTGCCGAAAAGAAGAAGAGTTCCAGCACCACCATGTCGACCACTAGCATCACCACCGCTCCCGCTATCTCTTATGCGCTTTCATCAATAGCAGAATCTTCAACCATGGCTGCCACACCTACGCTCACCCATCACCTACCCCTAAAGCTTGATTTGAAAAATTATATCCTGTGGAAAATTCTAATTACACCAATGTTAGTAGGGTGTGATCTCCTTAGTCACATCGATGGAATAACTGTAATTCCGGCTGAACTATTAGCTGATAACTTAATCAATCCAGTGTACAAGGTTTGGAGTCATCAGGATCAGCAAGTATTAGGTTGGATATTGACTTCAATATCCCCATCAATTCTGCCGCAAGTAGTAGGAGTTAAGATAGCTAGAGAGGCATGGGTAAAACTGGAGAATACCTATGCTTCTGGGTCCAGGGTGTAGGTACGCGACGTGAGGCAACAATTGTATTCATTGAAGAAGGGTATTGAATCGGTTGCAGAGTATATGCAGCGGGCAAAGAAAATTTCGGATAGATTAATCTCTTTACAGTATCCAGTCCTTGAAGAGGACTTAGTAGATCCAATACTGGATGGACTGAATGGCCCCAATAGTCCATATTGAGATTTTCATAGATCTCTCGAAGCTCAAATGACTGTGGTTTTATTTGATGATTTGTTTGGTTTCCTGTTGACAGAAGAATGACAACTGAAGAAGGAAAAGAGTCCAGTAGAGGATTTGAATGTACCAGCTGCCCATGTTACGGTGAAGCAGTCATCACCAGTAGGGCGGGGGCATGGTTGTGGACGCAACCAACAGCATAGCCAGTAGTAGTTCCAGTAGTTCCAGCACTGGTAGAATTCGTATGTCGCTGTTGCTGGACAGAATCAGTAGAGTGTTCAATTTTTTCGACCAAATCAGCAACCACAGGTAACACAAGCAGCCTCATTTGATGTTTCAACTGTTGTGCGTCATAATTGCAAGAGATTAGGACACTATGCAAGGCAATGTCCTTCTCTAAAGTTCAATAACAGAGAAACTTGAACCCACCTGTTTAAAGCTACACCATTACCAATCCCAATAATCAAGCCTGGATTATGGATAGTGGTGCAACACATCACCTCACTTCGGACTTGGGGAACTTAAACCTGTATTCTGAGCATAGTGGTCCAAAAGAGGTACACTTAGGTAATGGCGCTTGTCTCTTAATTAAACATGTTGGTTCATCTGTTATTCCAAATACTTCTCTGAAATTAGGTACTGTTTTACATGTTCTTGATTCCAATTCCAATTTGATTTCTATTAGTGCTCTAACCAAAGCTAATGATGTATCTGTTGAGTTTTTTGATAAATTTTTTGTTGTGAAGGACTTGACTTCTAAATAAGTGATTCTTCGAGGCCCGAATAAGAATGGTCTCTATGCTCTTCCATCACAGCCGAAAGCACCAATTCAGTCCCATCTCACCTCACTGTCCACTTGGCATGAGAGACTTGGTTACCCTGCTCTACCCATTGTTAATCGTGTTCTATAGAAGAATAATATTAGATGTTTAGAGAGTCATACTAATCGCAATGTATGTTCTAGTTGTACAGTTAGTAAGAGTCATCGTTTACCTTTTCTGTTTCTGAGTCTGTTGTTTCTGGACCTTTGGATTTGACTTGTTCGGATTTGTGGGGTCCTGTTCTAGTTCAATCGCATGATGGTTATTCTTATTATATCCTGTTTTATGATCATTTCAGCAATTATTGTTGGATTTATTTTCTTGAATATAAATCTGATGCATTAAATGTGTTTGTGAAGTTCCATTCTCTTGTTGAAAAATACTTTGGGCGCCCTATTAAAATTTTTCAATCGGATGGGGATGGGGAATTCAAAGCTATGCAATCTTATTTTTCTGCTAATGGGATTCAACATAGAATGTAATGTCCTTATACACCTAAACAGAATGGCAATGCAGAACGAAAACACCGCCATGTAGTTGAAACCGACTTGTCTTTGTTAAATCGAACCTAATTACCAATGTCTTATTGGTCCAATGCCTTTGAAATAGTAGTCTATCTAATTAATAGAATGCCTTTGAAATAGCAGTCTATCTAATTAATAGAATGCCATCTCATGCTATTGATTTTGATACTCCTTATTTTCACCTATTCAAAGTCTCACCGGATTATCTCTTGTTACGTGTTTTTGGGTGTTTATGCTATCCTTGGTTGCATCCATATGCATCTTATAAGTTAAATTTTCATTCTCATCCTTGTGTCTTCATAGGATATAGTCGGGTTCATAAGGGATATCGTTGCTTGGATCCTATTTCTGGTAAATTTTTTGTCTCACGTCATGTTGTGTTTGACAAGTAGGTGTTTCCTTATCCGGAGTTGCGGAGTTCTTCTATCTATGGTTCAGGCTCACCACCATCTCCTATGCCATCCATTACTTTACATACTATTCCCTACCAAGCCTCTCCCTCTAGGCCGAGACATTCATCTGCTCCTCCTTCCTCAGTGGAACCTACCCCAACAAATCCAGCCACACCAACGCCCACGCCTTCCTCAGCCTCAGACTCTCCTCTTACCACTCTAACTTAGACATGACCAGCCTTATCTACGCATGCAATACCCCCACTGAACACCTAACTATCACCCAAGTTACCTCTAGTTGTTGATCTACAGCCGTTTGGAAAATTTGCACAGGCATGTTAACTTGAGCCCAAGCTCAGAAAATGGCACCCAGGGTGTTGACCACCAGTGTTGATGTCAAGGACCGTATGTGCTACACCAAGGCAACTAAGAGTTCTCATTAGCGTGCGGCTATGGCGGAGGAATTTTTAGCCTTAATTAAAAAATGGTACTTAGGAGTTAGTACCGGCCTCCAATGCTTAAAATTTCATAGGATGCAAATGGGTATTCAAGACGAAGTTGCACGCAGACGGGTCGGTTGAGCACTATAAAGCGCGTCTAGTAGCCAAAGGTTTTCACAAGCAGCTTGGTATGGATTTTCAATGACACCTTTAGCCCTGTGATTAAACCTACTACAATTCGTTTGCTGCTATGTTTAGCTACTAGTTTTTCTTGGTTTATTATGGATTTGGATGTCTCTAATGCCTATTTACATGGGGACCTTAATGAGCTTGTTTATATGCTGCAACCTCTTGGTTTTGTTGACCGGTCCTTTCCTAATCTTGTGTGTTGATTGAGGAAATCCTTGCATGGATTAAAGTAGTCACCCCGTATGTGGCATAAACGCCTCACTTAGTCTCTAGTTGCTTATGGTTTCCATTGTTCTTGGGCTGATGTTTCTTTGTATTTTTTGCTGAAAGGGTCATTTGTCTTGTTCTGCTTAATCTATGTTGATGATCTGTTGATTTTGGGAAGTGACAGACAAAAGGGTTCTCACTTAATTTGGTATTTACAGTTTTAGTTTGCTATCAAAGATTTGGGTCCAGTTCATTATTTCTTGGGCATTGAATTTCATCTCCACAAGGGCTCCTTCTTTTTGTCCCAAAAGAAGTATATTTGTAATATGTTAAAAAGGTCGCAGATGTGTGATTCCAAGCATGTAGCCACTTCAGCTAGTTCGGCTGGTAAACTCTTTATTTCTAGTGGTTCCTTATGCGGGAGCGAGTTGCCTCTAAGAAGCTGTCTGTTTGTTACATCTTCACAGAAGATCAGGTTATGGATGCTCTCACCAAACCATTGCCCCGGGCTTGGTTTCAGCTGCTTCGTCCAAGTTGGCTGTGGTTCCCACCCCTACCCAACTTATGGGGCATGTTAGAGTTATGTAATTTTGTTTATAATATTTGTACCTAATTGTATTTATGTCTTGTATTTAGGTCTCTTATGTAATTGTACAAGGGCACAAGGAAACCTATTGTAAAGTATCATCATATATATAGAAGAATCATCTCCTCTCATATTGATAGAGTGAGATTTTACCAAACCCAAACCCTAGCTTTCATAGTCCACATAGAACATCGTGAAATTGAATCCAAAAAATCTGTGTGAGATAGTAAGATTTGGAAAGCATGATCATCTGCCTCAAGGAGTTTGAGCAAAAGTACTATCTGATGGAAAGTCTAAGGGCCCCCTTCTTTTACTTTCAAGTAATCCTCCTCACACTAAAACTAGAACTAAAACATATTAGGGTTTAAAAGATTGAGTTTGTATCTCTCTGTAAGGATGCCAATATACTTTTTATAATAAGAAAATTAACTTCTCACTCCTTAACAAATCTCTATAAAAAACACCACTTAAAAGCCTTGACTATTGTTGAAATGTAGTTCGTCTTCAAGCTCTACTACCACATCATCCTCATCTAAAATATTCATGTTATCATAATCCTATGCTGATCGAGGTTCACATCAATCTGATTTTGATTAGTGCTTTTTGAAGCCACAAGGAAAGAAATTAGGGTTTGAATTGAAAAAGGTAGGAAAGAATTAGGGTTTGAGGTGAAAAAAGTAGTAGAGATAGACAAAAAGAGAAAGTAAAAAATAGAGTTAGGATTTAGACCTTTCCATCGCAAGATTGAATACTACGAAAAGGATTTTGTTAGATAGAGAATCCTCATAGAGCTGGTTAAAGGATTTCTTTAACTAAATTGGATCAGTGTATTAAAATTTGGTTTCACATAATTGAATCGAATTAAATAATAAATTATTGGTGAAATGAATTACTAATGTATACAATATATAAATATAATTAAGATGTGTTATATGTGTAGAATAAAATTTACGTAAAAAAATGAAGAATTTGCTTATATACATACATAATTGCTTATAACAAAAAATTGATAGAATATGTTAATGTGGGAGTTTAACACTTAAATGAAGGGAAAACTAAAATTAACATCTCTGTTGGCCCCAAAATAGGCTAGAGACACATTAGAGGAGGGTGAATATTGTGTATTACCAAATAAAAAATCTTTTATAAAACTTTTTTGGTAAAAATAATTTTGCCCAATAAAACAAGTTTTACTTAAAATACGGAATTACATAGTTAGTAAAACTTGTGAATAAATCACTTCGATTAGTTTAAATAATATCTCTAAATACCACTAATGCTATTAATTTAACTACTTAACAATCTATAAAGAGAGTAGGGATAGAGATATTAAAGACACAGCGATTTATACAGGTTTTGCTCAACCAGCCTACTCTTGTCCCTAAGCATACCACTTGAGATTTTCCACTATGATTTCTTTAACGGCAGAAATCAAGCCAACAAGTGTTTTTATAGCTTTAACACCAAACTTTAGCTAGTGCTTTTTATAGCTTTAGCATCAAACTCTAACCGGTGTTTTTGTAGCTTTAACACCCAAATTTAACCGGTGTTTTTGTAGCTTTAACACCAAACTTTGGCTGGTGCTTTTTGTAGCTTTAGCAACAAACTCTAACCGGTGTTTTTATAGCTTTAACACTAAACTTTACAAATGTTGTTTTTCAAAGATTAACAACCAAACTTGTGCAAACTTTGTTGATAACACCTAACAATAAAGCTCCCTTCGCACAAAGACCTCTTTATGTGTTTTTACGATTCCCTCAAAATATTTGATTTGAAAGTGTGTGAATTGTTTTGATGAAGACTTGATTTCTTAGAAATTCTCTCTTTGAAGAATATTGGAAATACTACTTAAGAATGCTTGTGTTGTATGATTTGTAATTTGTCTTCCCAAGTTGAAATGTTGCAATTGTCTTCTATTTATAGGCATTTGAGAAGTGATTTGGAGAAGATATTCAGAATCTATTCAAGTCTCTGAAACTAGTTGTTGCACAGTATTCAGCCATCAAAAGCTTTTATTTTGATCTTCTTTAGGTTTCTGAAACTAACCGTTGCACACTGTTTAGCCCTCTGAAGACTTGTGATGAACTTCTTCAAATCTCTGAATATATGCGTTATACTGTGTTTAGGTCTTTGAATGAGTTGAATTTCTTCAGGCCTCTGAATGAGGCAGTTATACTGTGTTCGGGAATTTTAATATTTGAAATTAACTTTTTCATGTTTCTGAATGTGGCCGTTATACAGTGTTAGGCCTCTAAAGATTTGTAACAGAATTTCTTAAGTCTTTAGCCTTCTGAAGCAATGTTTGTCTCATTACTTCAAACATTTTATCTTTTTTTTTTTTTTTTTTTTTTTTTTTTGTAATATCCTTCCAATGTCTATGTTGTAAGTCTTCACGTTTATACTTTGTTCACATAGTTAAAAATATAACATATTTATTTTTAATTAATTCTCAAAATATTTAATTTAATTTTATCTTCTCCAAATATAAAGTTGTTTTTATAAAAAATGAGTCAACAACCTCAAATCGTTATCATTTACCATTTCACGTATAATAACCAGTAACCTTCCTCCATCACAAAATAATAATAATAATAATAACACATTTATATCTCTTTTATGTTCTTTCTAAAATTAGCACAGTTTCCTTTAATAGACTATAAATTTATTTATAAATTTAAATCTTTTCATGTTCACTTTGAATATCAAATATCACTAAAATTCTCAACCATGATTAGAAATTAACACTCCACATGATAAACATACATAACTCTAGTAAACATGTTGGATATGTATTAAATTGATCGAATTACAATAGGGGATAGATTTAAAATCGAATAATCCACATAATAAACATGGAGAACCCTAAATAGTGTAAATCGTAATTTAAAAAAAAAAGTTCATCGGTCTCGAGTCCCTGCATCCATCACGGATTATAATATATTCATTTAATACCTATTGGATGACAATTTTGATACTGATGTAGTTTACGAGAAACATTTATGATAAATCACACTTCTTAAGCTAGAATAATTTTCTCATTACCTGTAAAAATAAAAATACATAAAGAAAGAAACCTATTAGTTAGGGAGCGAAAAAAAACCGTAACTAAAAATTGCTACCTACTTCTATTGACTGTAGAACAAGATGAATGATTTAAAAGAAATAAAAATAAAATAGGTGATACAAATTTGAAAATAATAAAAAAAGACAGTAGAAACTAGAAAGGAAACAAACAAAAAAAGTCACCCACAGAAAGCACATTCTCGCTTTCTCTCTCTTCCGTCTTTCGTATTTTCTCTGGAAATTTAAAAAAAAAAAACGTCAAAAAATAATAATAAAACCATTTCTTGTTACAAGGGGAGTGGTTTTGGGCTTTTGTTTTCTTAGGAGGAAAAAAAAAAAAAACAGGTAACAAAATTTTTTGGCTTCTGCAGCAGACAAGCCCCCGTTATTTTGCAGAAACCAAACAGAGAGTTAGAGAGAGAAAGAGAGGGCGCGGAGAGAAGTGTAGAAAGCAATTTTCTGGTATATATTCTGTGTGTAACTTAATTTTTCCGGGCAATTTCTTTTTTCCGGGAAAGTTTTATCTTAATCCGGGAAAGGATAACACGAATATTCTCTGTCGGATAGTGGGATTTTACCTGTGTTTATCACCGTCATTTCCTGATATCCTATCCTAAGATTAAAAAAAAAAAAATTTAAATAAACAAATATATCTACACAAGTTTTGATCGGAATTGACAATTTTGAGGCTTAAGTTTCTCTCTGATCATACTCTAAACTGTGTTCGCATCTGAATCGATTTCATTGTGAACCAGTTGGTTTTCAGTTTTTGTTTTGATCTTTTAACGTAATTGTTGAGGTTTTGACGATAATCAATTCTCGTTTCCTGGTAGTTTTTCAATTAATCCCGAGTGCTCGGTCGATCCGGGTCATCGAGTGACAATGAAATCGGCGTCACTTGATTACTGGAGGAACTATTTCCGGACGGCGAATTCGGATATATTTGGTATCATTGATCATGCGATCATGGTTGCAGTTTCAGACTGCCCTAAGGAGTTCCGGCTGCGTAGAGATCGAATTGCTGAGCGATTGTTCTCTTGCAATTTGACCCGGTGCTCCGGTTGCAATCAGGTGGAGCTGGCGGTTCCTGCTCATGAAGGTGAAAATGATGATGGAGATTGCAAAAGGAGAAATGGAGGTAATGGTCTGGATGATGATGATGATGATGATGAAGATATTGATATTGAAGGGTGTGGGTTTGATGCTGGAGGCAGTAAGGAAAGCAAAGTAAATAGTAGCGGTAGGGACGATAATGAATTTGTTGGAGAGGTGAATGTGAATGATCAATTGGTAAGTAATTACAGTTATGGAGAGGCAGAAGCCTTGACAGATGAGATTGAGGAGGAGACTCAGGTACTTGGTGAGGTCTTGAGGATCAAGAACATTCTTCTGAACAGCAGAGATGAGGTATCTAGTACTGCTCATCTTCTTATTGGCATCAGTTTTAGGAGTATTTTTGACAGAATTTTATTGTTTAATCGGTTATCATCTACTTTTGTTGCCTCCTTGACTTCAATTATATTAATTTATTGCCCCTTGATTGTTCTTGTTACAGTCTGATGCTGTGTTGTTTGAATCCTTGAGGAGGCTTCAGTTAATGGCTCTGACTGTGGATACACTTAAGGTTTGATACTTTTGCTCCCATTTAGTCTCTGAATCGAGATGGGAAATCTTTTGGCCATCACGAATTATCATCTCTTAATTTCATGTACTGTTGGTTTTGTCATAATGGAGCTGTTTTGCTTCAGGCAACTGAGATTGGAAAGCCTGTCAATGTTCTACGCAAGCATGGATCAAAGCAAATTCGCGATCTTGCACGAACTCTTATAGAGTATGACAATGAGCTTATTTTTCTGATCTTTGTGCTTTTATGATTGTGCTGCTTTCTTTTTTTGTTTGCTGATAGAAGATTCAGTTAGGAGATGTCATAATAGCTATTAAGATGTTAGCCCTTCTAACTAAGCTGTGGTCGGTCACGTGTCATTTGCTGATTCAGCCTATATATTTCCATATGAGCTGATTTGATCTATTACCTGAGTTCATATGTGCTTCTTGAACAATAGAAATCGCAGTGAACCCATTTTTTGTATCCAATTATTATGTGCTTTCATGACTGTGCTACATTCTGTTTTGTTTGCTGATAGAAGAGTTGGTTAACAGATGTCATAAAAGCCATTTAGATTTTAGCCCTTCTAACTAAGCTGTCATCACATGTCAGCTGCTGATTCGCACGATATGTTTCTATATTATGTGAGTTCAATATATGTCTCTCGAACAATGGAAATCACGTGAAACTATTTTTGGTATCCAATTATTATGCGCTTTCATGATTGTGATTAGCAGAAGTAGTTAACAGATGTCGTGACAGCTATTAAGATGTTTACCCTTTTAGCTAAACTGTTGTCACGTGTCTGTTGTCACGTGTCGTCTGTCGATTTGTCTGCATGATCTTTCGTACTTGCTAACTATATGTAGTCATTATTGTGTTTCTTAATTAGCCTTAAATTCACCGAACCGATTAATTTGCTTGTTGAGATGCTGAATTGTTTTTCGTGTTTTGGTTCTTGTTCATACAATTCTAGGTTTTGTAAATTTTAATGTAAATGTCTGTTTTATGGGTTGCAGTGGATGGAAGGTTTTGGTAGATGAATGGTATAGTACTGCAAAGACTATTGAAGGTAGGACCTTGCAAAGTTAATTTCATGTACATCAGCTTTAGCAGTTGAAATGCTTGTAGAATCTAAATATCATGGAATTTGTAGGTGATGAAGGTACTCCCGAGTCTGTAAATCCGTCTATTGTTGATGAAGAGGATGGGCTTCCATCTCCTCCATTAGATGAAGAATATGGGCTTCCGTCTCCTCCATTAGATGAAGCATTTTTCTTTACTGCTCAGACTACCGGAATAGAACTCTCACAAGTATGCATTATTTCCTTTCTAGTTATTTTGTTGTGTTATTATATTATCTGTAGTACATTCTGAGTTCTGTGGCCTGACATGTTTGGCTTTTGGCTGGTGCCGCTACTGCTCATGCAAAGTTCTTCGATGGCATGGATGATGATGGAAGTGAGTAGAATTTGCTCTCTTTTGTGCTTCTCATAGATAGCTTTTGCTCTTCGGTTCTTTATCTGAATTCCCCACATCTTAGATTCATGATTATGAATGGGGAATGTTGTTTCAGATCCTCGAAGTAGTGGGGAATTCATCAAGAACCGTGAAAAAGGAAGAAAACCATTGATGGAGCATCAGAATATTACAAAGCGGAAACAGCAGACCTCCCAGGAATCAAGTCATGTAGCTGAGGACAAGAAGAATCAACAAATAAGGAGGCAAGAACCTGTCATGAAGCCAACCAAGCCATCAATCGCTGGTTCTGGTCCTGGGAGACCGAAACATAACGCTGAACGAAAATCAAACAACGAAGCAAAGATTGAGCGAAAAGCTGATAAGATCATAAGCCCGAGAAAGCCTTCAAATATTCAAAAAGATGTAAGTATCAAAATCCGTATGAGGTTTGGATCTATGACTATGACTTATTTCTCACACTTATTGCTCAACCAGAAATTCAAGTGTCCAGATGAAGCTGCTGTCCAGATGAAACTTGAGGCCACAAAAAGGAAACTCCAGGAGCGTTATCAACAGGCTGAAAATGGTTAGTCTTATCTGCTACTAAAATTTGGATGCAATCCATGCTTGAGATCTAAATTGTGATTTGATTGTAATATATCAATTAGATTGAAATAAAATGTTTGCCAGATTGAGACAGACTAGAGATTTTTTTTATCTTCAAAACTGAGTGACTGAAATGTAGCAGCATTTGAGTATCTCTAATCGCTCTGCTCATTTATGATTTCCTTTTCTTGAACAGCGAAGAGACAGCGAACCATACAGGTCATGGAGTTGCATGATCTCCCGAAGCAAGGGCTTGTACACAAAAATCCACACATGAGACCTGGAAACCAGAACCGGCACTGGGCACATGGAAGGCGACATCATCAATAAGTCTATAGATTTTTCAGTTTAATTTTCAGTAGCCTTTCGCAGTTTTATCCATGCTGAAAGAGAGGGAAGAATACAAATAAATCTGGGGTAAATTTCACTTGATCCATTTGCAGCAGCAATAAGAATTAGTGGAGCAAGGCCATTCTGGATTTATTTTAGGGGAAAAAGAACATTTGAAAATGCATGCCTATGCTTGATAAGACTTAAAATTAGGCACTGAGACACATCTCAACATCCTGAGAGGGCGGAATTGGGAGTTAAGTTTTTCATTTACAGAGTCTTTATAAAAGGCTGGGATGAATTTTCATGAAAATATCCTTGCTTCCATTTACTGCTTGGCCACATATATATAATTTTTTCCCTGAGGAAAACCTTTTTCGCTTTACAGAATACAAATTTACTTCATGTGATCTTAGAGATGAATCTGCACAGGAAAAGTATATTTGACATTCAATAGTATGTCTCCTAAATCTCCACAAAGTGGAGGTGGGAGGTCGTGGGATTAAAAAAAAAAAAAAAAAAAAATCCCAATAGATTTGTTCTTGTCAATGTGTACGATGGAATTGACAGAAATTTAATAGATTAGTTTTTGTTTGTAACTTCTTGCTTGTGCATACTATAAACGTTTCAAATATTTTTTTGGTGAGGTAAACGTTTCAAATATTGAGTTGTGGACTTATGGTATATCTCTGAAACCGGGGTTTTATTATATTGGTGTCCCCTGTGTTATGAACGGTTTGTCTTTTTATCGATGTCCTATTGAAGTTTTATTTTTGCATCCTGAACTATTCAAATAAACCCCAAAATGGTTCAAAATTCACAAAATTAAATATATCGGTTGAGAACCGTTAATAAATTATGTGCTATATTTTTTTGTTAATTTTGATTCGTTTTAGAGTTTATTTGAATAGCCAAAGGGTATTTTACATAAGCGAAAAGTTATTTAAGCCTTGAAATCTTATAAAAGGTAGGAACCAGTAAAAATCATAGCTAGCCTTGTCATATTTGTCCAAGGAAATTAAACTTTATATATCCTCAGTTTGGTAAGTTTGAAACTGTTATTTCCATGGAATTAAATTATTTATATATGTTATTTTTGGTAAGAGAATTAAATATATTTTCAGTATTACCATTTATGTTGTTGCGCTGCATTACATATAAAGCAACTTTATTGAAATAGAGGGAAAGAATTATTTTCCAAGGGAAGTAATTAAAATCTCATTTTTGTTATTAGGGAATTATGTTTTAGAGATTTATAGGGTAAGAAAAATACAAATTGACGAAAAGAAGAATTAGAGATGTGAACATGAAGGTTCCTTGTCGGCCGAAATATCTTAATTATTTAAAATGGAAGTTGAAGTTTGACCAGAAAGTTGTCCACCTCTTAAAACACGTTTACTTGGCTTACCGAACGAGTAATTTGCAAACAACTTTGAATATTTCTAATATCTTCTTCCAAAAAATAAAAAATAAAAAACATAACTTGTCATATTTCCAATATATTTATACATGTCTATCCATATACACTATCTATGAAATAATTTATAAGTCAAAATATCATTTTAACCACCATGCGGCAGTGGAATATTGCACAGACCCACTTTGTAAAGTGAATTTATTCTTTTTGACAACTTTTCACCAAAGATGGATCTCTTTTCCTTCATTAGAATAACACATAAAATAAGATGTGGTCATTCTTGACGCACTAAAAGCAACTCATACCTTACTGCTTAACTAAGGACATCCCCATTTTTGGGTAGGGTTGAATTCATTTTGTTGGGGCAATCTCGGGACTGGTATAAAATGCTGTAAATTTGTAATAGCACTTGAAATACGCTAAATTTAGATATTACAAGTGTTGTTGTAAATTTGTAGCAGCAAATTATTATTTTTTATTAGGGTTGTAAACGGAGTGGGATGGGATGGGGCGGGGCGGGGATTACACTTCCCATTCCCAGACTATTCTGAGATCTCCATTCTCGTCCTGTTTATTAATTGAGGACAAATTTCTATTCCATCTACGATCCCGGTGGCGAATCCGTTAATTTTTTTAATTTTATAAAAAAACCCTGTAAAATTTCAATTTTCACCCCCTAACTTATCTAAATATGTATTAAACTATATACATAAAATTCTCAAAACTCAATTTTCAAATATACTAACATATAATTAATAATTATTCATGAGAGAGATTAGTTTTCTTCTTTACTTTAGTTTATAAAATTATAAATAATAAATAATAATAATGTAATGTAATAATATTAATAATAAAGAAATATAAACAAGGAATTATCGGGAATTTTGGTATTTAACTGGACAATTTACCGGAGATTCACGAGGGTTTTAAATGGGGATGTGGATGGGGGCCGCAGGGCGGGTAGAGCTATTACCATCCCCGTCCCCGATTAAGAAACGAGGACAAATTTGTCCCCGTCCCTGTCCCGCGGGGATCTTAATCGTGGATTCCTCATCCCTGTTTGGACGGGCTCCCACCAGGGATGGTCCCCCGTCACCTGATTGACAACTCTATTTTATTATTATTATTATTATTATTATTATTATTATTATTATTATTAACGTTTAATAAATTAATTGTAAAGAATAAATATAAATTATAGTAGGTTATTGCGTGAAATATTATGTTTTTAATATTTATTAGTGTTGTTTTGCTTTGATGTCAATCAACAAAGATTATAACCATATATATCCTTTGTATCCTACTAGTGATAAGTTTATAATCAAAATTTATTTTCTTTGATATTGTTCCGGGTCAATAAGAGCTTTGGTGTGTAATATTGGATTAAATAACGTTATTTATGTACTAAATTAATTTTATATATTCACTTATGTGTTTTATATCTTTTAACATAAAAAAAAAATGATTGTTACATATTTCAATAATTGCGGTCGAATTTTAAATTATTAAAAATAGTCATAGTTAGCTTAACTACTCATTTTTTATTTCTAAAATAATTATTCTAATTATATATGGTCAATTAGTACATATTTATCTTACTATATTATTATTTTTTACTTATTATCTAACATGAAAAAAGTAATTTTGGATATAATTTGTTAAATAATAATAAGAATATAAATGTGTGAAAATGAATATGATAATAATAAGATATTATTTGTTGAAAAGATTCTTTTTTGCCGAAAATGGAGTAATATGTTGGAGTGAAATTACTCTAATAATTTGCATAAATAAGGAAAAGAAAGTGAAAAATACAATTTGAAGTAGAGGAAATGGAGCTCTTGGTTGGACATGGCTTGAGCGCGAGGTGTTTGATTTCTGTAAGGGGATTTTACCAAAAAAAAAAAAAAGGGTTTGTTTACAAAAAAAAATACGATCCAAAGAAATTTTCGTCAAAATCAATTTCAAATTTTTTAAAATTACTTAAATACGCGATTCTATTTTGTTCACATTTCTCTCTTATCTTTTAATAATTTTGATATAAAATTTGTATTTATCTCTCAATTTGTTTATTTTTTTGTCATACGATTTTAAAAAGTTTTTTTTTTTCTATTCAATATAAGATGCATATGTATATATTTTTTCCGATATTTTTTTTCCACTAAGGTATAACTAATTATACTTTTGTATCTTAAGGTATAACTAAGATATAATCACTGTAATAATGTATTGTAAGGTATAACTAAAGTATAATCACTGTAATAATGTATCTTAAGGTATAACTCAAGTATAATAACTGTAATAGTGTATCTTAAGGTATAATTAAGTTATAATCACTGTGTACATTAGTTATACCATTGATACTCTTATTATACCTTAGTTATACCTTTGATACTCTTATTATACCTTAGTTATACCTTTAATACTCTTATTATACCTTTTGATACACTGATTATACCTTAGTTGCACCTTTTGATATATTAATTATACCTTAGTTATACTTACTGATACACTGATATACTAATTATAACTTAATTATACCTTCTGATGCACTGATTATACCTTATTTATATATTGTATAAGCATTATAGTGTATAATAGTGTATAAGCAACTTATAACAATGTATATGTAGTGTATAATAGTGTATAACAATGTATTTATAACTTTTATAAATATTATATCTTAGTTATACCTTGTGATACACTGATTATACCTAAGTTATACAATGTTTATACCTTTGTAAAACTGTTAGGTCTTGTTTATACATTGATTATACCATATGATACTTTAATTATACCTCTTAATACACTGATACATTGATTATACCTTAGTGATACCTTCTGATACACTGATTATCTTAGTAATACCTTCTAATACACTGATTATAACTCAGTTATACTTATTGATACACTGATTATAACTTGGTTATTCTTACTGATACACTGATTATATCTTAGTTTTAATACATTCATTACACCTTTTGATACACTGATTATACCTTATTTATACATTGTTTGTACCTTATTTATACATTGTTTAAACATTGTAGTGTATAAGCAGTTTATAATATTATATTTAACTTTTATAAATATTATACCTTAGTTATACCTTGTGATACACTAATTATACTTTAGTTATACATTGTTTATACCTTAGTAAAACTGTTAGACCTTGTTTATGCATCGATTATACCATCTGATACTTTAATTATACCTTTTGATATACTAATACACTGATTATACCTTAGTTATACCTTTTGATACACTAATTATACCTTAGTTATACTTATTGATACACTGATTATACCTTAGTTATACCTTATTATGCCTTCTGATACATTGATTATACCTTATTTATACATTGTTTGTACCTTATTTATACATTGTTTGTACCTTATTTATAATGTATAAACAGTGTATGCACAACTTATAACAATGTATAGGCAGTGCATAATAGTGTATAAGCGGTGTATAACAATGTGTAAGTAGCATATAACAATGTATTTATAACTTTTATAAATACTATACCTTAGTTATACCTTATGATACTTTTATTATACCTTAGTTATACCTTTGATACTCTTATTATACCTTAGTTATACCTTTGATACTCTTATTATACCTTAGTTTATACCTTTGTACAACTGTTATATCTTAGTTATACCTTTTGATACCATGTGATTGATACCTTTGAAAAAAAATATAAAAAAATATATACATATGGATCTCATTTTGAAGGGAAAAAAAACTTTCTAAAGTCGGATGATAAAAAAATAAACAGATTGAGAGATAAATGCAAAATTAGATTACAATTATAAAAAGAGGAGACAGAAATATGGACAAAGTGGAATCACATATTTAAGTGCTTTTGAAATGTTTGAAAGAGATTCTTGCAAGGGAAACATGTATAAAAGATATGAATTAAGACAAAAAGCTAATTCAACAATTATGAAAACAAAAACAAGTAGAAAAGTAATTTTGAAAAGGTCGAGTTCAAAACAAAACCTAAAACAGAGGTATTTTTGACAATTTCCCTTTAATCAAAGGAAATATCAAAGGGTTTTTATTCAAATTTGTCCCTTATCTATTAATTCATTGTTGGGATTCGTCATTGGAAAAATAACGTGGCGCTGCGAAATCACATCGTTTAAAATTTTCCTAGAATCCACCTATCGTGTCTAATGGTCCCAAATAGGCTAGCTATAGTACTAGAGGGGGGTGAATAGTATTGTAAAGCAAATAAAAATTTTCGCAAACTCTTTTTAAAAAATTCTTTTTGAAGAAACACAATTTTCTTTTTATAAACACAAGTTTTTCAAAAATGTGGAATTAATTAAAATAAGAAAACTTGTTTATATAAATTTGCTTTTCTAAAAATGAATTTAAATAATAAAGCTATTAATTTAAATTGTAAGAATTTAAATAGCAGTAAATATAAAAAGAGTAGGGATATAGAAATGAAGACATCGAATTTTATCCTAGTTCGACCCAACCGGTCTACGTCCAGTCCCTAAACCAACCGCTTGAGATTTTCACTAATTGTTTCCTTTACGGGCAAGAAACAAGCCTATGTTACTTTTTGTGAGTTCAAGTAACAAACTCAATACTTTTGCAGGTTAAGTGTCAAACCTCTATCGTTACTTTTTCCGAGCTCAAGTAACAAAACTCTACCAATGCTTTTTCTAAGCCCAAGCACCAAACTTTTATAGACTTTGTTGATCACACAACCAACAAAGTAAACCCCTTTTCACACAACCTTGTGTGAATATACAATTCCCGAATATATGAATATTTGATTGAAAGAATGTAGCTCTTTTCTCTTGACTTTGCTCTCTTTAGGAATTATGGAAGACTTCAAAGTATTATAGCTCAAGAGTGTGAATGTTGCAAATGAGTCTTCTTGTCTTCAAGCTTTGATCTCCATTTCTTTTTATAGGGAAAAGAAAGCTCCATGGCCGTTTGTATCAATTCATAAAGAGAAATGGTGGTTGATCTTAAGTCACAAGAAGAAATGGTGGTTGATCTTAAGTCATAAGGAGAGATGGTTGTTGATCTCAAGTCACAAGGAGAAAAGTTCAGTTAAGTGGCCGATTGTTTAAAGTAATAAGATGAATTGTTTTAAGTCATAAGCTTATAAACAAAATCTTTTCAAGTGTAAGCCAAAATCTCCCAAGTGATATAGCAGTCAAACTCAAGTCATAAGCCAAGGTGTTTTAAGTAATATAGCAGTTGAAGTTAACTCACAAACCAAGGTCTTCAAGTAATATATCAGTTAACTCATAAACCAAGGTCTTCAAGTAATAAAGTAGTTGAAGTTAACTCATAAACCAAGGTCTTTAAGTAATATAGCTGTTGAAGTTAACTCATAAGCCAAGGTCTTCAAGTAATATAGCAGTTGAAGTTAACTCATAAGCCAAAGTTTTTATCCAAAACATCAAATAAACTTTATGTAGCCGTATGTATTAGTTTCACTTCATAAGAGATTTTAGCTCTTAAAACAATGTGAAGTCATAAAAGAATTATATAGCTTATAAGTATGAGTTGTTTATTATATCAGGAGGTAATCTTAACTCATAAAGCTTTTAATGCTTAGTGTTATTTTAAGAAATTCTTTTTATTCAATTTCAACTTATGATCATCAAAACTGAAGTCAACATTCTCTCCCTTTTTTATGATTGCAATATGATAGGTTGACATTTCATAACTTATAAAAGAGATGTTTTCCATGTAAGTTATGTCTTCAAAGTCAACTGATCAAGGATGATTTTTAACTCATTAAGCAACAGAAGAATTTATAAAGCAGTCATATATATCATACTTGGATAGACACATATACCTTGTAGAGCTTATATATATTAGATGAAACCATATGTTATTAGCATAGTGTATACCTTTATTATGTTAGTCATAATGCACATTAGCAGAATATGTATGTAGCTTTAAAATATGAGACACAAAGTATATTATATCGATTGTGTAAAGTGCAATGCCACAGATCATACTTCTTCATGATTGTCAGTCCTAGACTGTATTCTTTCTAAGCATGTATCAACCTTCTTCATTATGTTAATCACATCAACACTTATATGTTAAGTGTTGTATAATATATCATATCTCAATGCTTATAGGCTGCAGATAGCAAAATGCAGTTCCAACCATAGCACACAGAACACACAAATTAAGTTTAGAGAAGTAATTTAAGTATCTTGTCAAAATATCTCATTTTTTCATTTGTAGGCTATGAATTAACAAATTTCATTGCTGTCAGTGTCATCAGACCATGTACCAAACTACGCAACTATGTTATATTTGCAACACACCTAATAAAGTATTATGTTAGTCAATATGTCAAGTGTCTCAACCCTAAACACTAACATAATTATATCAAGTGTCTTAATATTGATAGCAACACATGTCACATTTTACATGTATGTCAATATTAACACATATACTGGCAACCATTATGTCAACCCTTTTTCTTAGCATGTTAATGTTGGTGTGCCCTAGTTCTTAGGGCATTGGATTCTTGTATTTTGTATTATACATTAAGAGCCATGTATGAATACATTATTTTTGTCACATTAATAAAGGTAATTAATCTATTTCATTTATATCTTGTGCTATAATATGAGTAGAGTATCCATTGATTGATAATCATAAAACCAATCCCAGGTCTGTTCTAATCGAGGGAACGAATAGAACCATAGACTTGTATATTCGATGACTGTATGGCAGTTCTTAACTAGCCACAGTACTTGTATAGTCAGTCATGAATATAGGTACATGTCGTTGACATGGGACTGGATCGATCCGCACAAGAAAACCACATGGTTGTCGCGTCATAGGTCTTTCTTGAGTAGGTTTCTTTTGTCCTCAGACCAGATTTCATTATAATATCAATATGGAATCCGGTTCACTTTGACATACGCCTAACAGGTCTGTAAAAAGGATGCTAAATACGGGTATGATTGGGTGGACCGGTGAACATGTTGATATTGATGATGAAGTGATGGAATTGCCACTCGGGTAACATCGAGATGATATCATTGGCCACTTGATGAGTGGGACTGATAAGTGTATGGCCATACCCAAATAAGTTGGTTGTTTATTTGATTAATCAGTCAACTCAAGATCAAGAAATATAATAAACAACAGAAGAGGATGACGGACACCATGCCTCTTGTTTATTCATATCGATATCGTTAAGCAAAGGACACTATGAGATTACTACCGGGTGAGTGTCTTCTAAAGACTGCTGCATCTCTGTCTTAATTGGGGGCTGTAATGGTTTGCTAGAACCCACTTACAGTCTGTGGACCTTGGACCTACTGCCAACATAAAGACAGACCCATAGGATCATGCGCATGGATCAACTGAGCCGGAACTTATAGAAATTGTACATGTAATGTACATTAGAAGGAATGCGTTAATTAATTAGTTGACATTCGGTGTCAAGGTATTAATTAACATTGGCTTGAATTTAATTTAATTAATAAGTTTACATAATGTAATTAATTAATTAATTTAATTAATTGAATTACATAAAGTAAACAATTAATTAAATAATTTTCCTAGGTAGGAAAATTAAATACATGTGTTGTATTTACTTAAGTGTGATTTAATTTTATTTAGGGGTAATTAAATTTAGCCAAATGGAATTAAATTACATAGTATATACTTTTTAATTAAAGTTATTTATGTAATTATAATCCTAGTGGGCTTGGGTTTAATTAACCTAATTAAAACCCAATTAGTCAAGGTGTCTATATAAGGGCACACTTAAGCAATAAAACCCTAATTCAATCCTAATTAAAATTTCAGCCACCAAGAGCAGCCCCAAATCAGCCGAAAATCCCAGCATTAATCCTCCATTCCTTTGCGTCTTCGGCTAGCACCGGTTCCCGCTCAATAGTTGGTCGTGCACCGGACTTTGGAGATCACAGTTTCAAGAAAACGATTCTGCAGCAGTCTCTAGAAGAGACAAATCCGGTGAGTTAATCTCTCTTAATTCAATTTGGTTTTATTCTAATCAATGGTAATTGGATACGATAAGTGGATTCTAGGAAATTTTAAATGGTGTATTTTTCACTACGCCACGTTATTTTTCCAATGACGAATCCCAACAGTGGTATCAGAGCCAGGTTTTGTCCATTAGATTGATTGGAATTGGTTCTTGAAAGCGTTCTTGAAGAAAGAATGGGTTTCAAGTTTGTGATTTTAGGGTTTTTTTGTTCAATTTGTTTTGGTTTTGCATAAACCCTAGAATTTTGGATTAGGGTTTTTTTTATTATTTTTCCCCAATTGGTTTCCATCTAAAATTGTTGTTTTATTGATTATTTATTTTTCTTGATGGATGGATATTAAAGTTATGTTTTAATTAGGTTAAAAAAAATATTGGGGCTGGACGGAATCGTAAATTACGATTCCATCCTTTACGATTCCATCCAGCGGCAGCAGCCCACTAGGCTACTGCTGCCGCACAGCGGCACTGCTGCCTCGCCGGGACAGCGGCGCCGTGCGCGGGTTTTGGGTCCGGTTTTGGATTTTTCGGGTATTTTTATTATCCCGGACCCTAATACAAATTAAATTAAATTTTTTTAATTAATTTGTATTTAAATTGTTTATTTTGTTGGCATGCATATTTAATTTAATTGTTTGCATATTAAATTGAATATGGACCTTGTGAAATTGGCCCAATAAACCGTGACAACGGTTAAAATTGGGAGAGCTAAATTTTAAATTTGTGACAACCCAAATTTAAGTGGGAGAAAAATTGTGAATTTTGCATTTATGGATGTTATCCATTGGGCCTTTACGGGCCTTAGTCACATTTGTTAAAATTGGCGATTTCACCCTAAGTAACTCGGCTTAACATTTATATTTATAATTTGGAATGCCATGATCATGCATCATATTGGTATGTATGTGCACGATAGGTACTTTGTTTGAAATGTGATGTTGAGTTCTATGGGCTCTAAATTATTATCGGTTGCAATTTAATTTTGGGAAATATGGCCTACGTGCCATTTTTTATTTTATTTTGATGTAATTTTAAAATAGATTTTATTTTAAATGAAATTGTTGTAATTGCATCAAGTATGGAGGAAGGCCCAAATGGAGCAAACCCATGGTGGGAGCCCAAGAAGGATTGCAGTCCGGCCCATGAAGAATTAGATAGGATATCTAGTTTTTCATTAGGTTGTAATTAAGGGCCCATAGGATCTCATTTATTTTAAATTATGTATGCTATTGCATTTGTCATATGATATGGATGTATGGATCACCATATTATTACCCGCGTTTATGTATGCTAAGCCGTATCACTTAATTATAATCCGGAAATTAAAATATTGAGTTGCTTAAAAGTGCTTCCCACATTCACACCTCTTGCTCCCATTGATGCTGCAATGTGCGCCATGCCCTAACTGGGTACATTGTAGTATTCGGTGGGCCGTCGAGGGTTAAGATACTTGGTATGGTTAACATGTGAATGGTGGTTTGACTCAACATGGGTAGCATTAGCTCAGAGCGGACCCTAAGCACAGATGGGTAAAGTGTCAATAAGCCCATCAAACCAAGAGTCCTTCGCTGAAGGATTGGATAGGTTGTCCTACCAAACAACTCAATGGTTGGTTAGCGAGCCCTAGTTTGGCCAATCATTGATAAGTTGTGGATCTTGGTCAAGTCAGCCAATTAACTGTTGGAAATGCCCTAGTCCCGAGGCATTGGTCCTTGTATTTGTACTATACATTTATTGGATTTATGTGTTGTACTCATTTGTGTCATTAATAAAGGCATCAATTCATTTATTATATCTATCTTGTGCAATATATTAAATGAAGTATCCAATGGACATATCTATATCCATGACGACTAGTGTCATGCACTTAGCAGTAAGACCATGGATAGGGTAAACGATATGACCATAAATAGATCCGTAGTCTGTTCCAGTCATGGGAATGAATGGAACAACAGACTATCATTAACCTGGTTGTATGGCGGTGTCTTACCGGTCATTGGACATGGAATGTCAACCGAGTTAATGAGTACATGCCTGGGAGCATGGTACTGGATAGATCCACTAAACGAGTAATCCACATGGTATGGTATCACAATGGATTCTCGTGTAGTACTTGTATGGATCCTTTGACCTGACCATATGATGGTGTTACATGTGAAGTCGCATACTTAGGGGTACGCCTAAAGGGCCTGTAATAGGGTGCCAAGTATGGGTGCTTTCGGGTATGTCACTGAACATGGTAACACTATGGATATGTAGAAGGGATTTGTCACTCAGTAACCAGCTGAGAAGATATCACCGTCCTCTTGATGAATGTGACTGATAAGAGTGTGGCCACACCCAAACAAGTTGGAACTTGTTTGTGAGCATCAGTACATTCGGGATCAAGTTAATGTCCGGACACAAAAGGGGGTGATCAATCCATGCCTTTGTGTTGGACAACGATATCAATGACATGGGATGTACAAGTTTAAACTACAGGGTTATGATATCAGTTAGACTGCCATCTCCATCTTAATTGGGGGCTGCAGTGGCTTGCTAGAGCCCAACTGCAGTCTGCGGGCCAAAGGCCCGCTGCCAACATAAAGATGGGCCCACAGGATCGTACACATAGAACGATAGAATGCAGACTTAAGGAATCACATGTATACTTGGAGTATACACAGTGGAGGGAGAAGCATGTATATATTAATTATATTATAAAGATCAATTGGATTGGTCATAATAATAAAATTAATATATTCAATTGGCTCTTCATAATTAATTGGATTAATTATGAAATTATTTCCTAGGTGGAAATATTCATATGTATGGGTTTACATATGATTTTATTTTGTGTATATTTAATTTTAATTTGATGAATTAAATTAATTGTCAAACCAATTTTAATCTAGATGTAAATAATATATTACTTGGAGTAATATATTAAATACATGGGTATATTAAAATTTGGCTTGAAATTAATTTAAACCAGAATAATTAAAATTAGACTGGGCCTAAATTAAAACATGGAAACCCGCACAGAATAGACAGGAGCCAAGATGGGCCTGAATTCCCCTAAGGGAATTCGGCCAACCCTAGGTATAAATACCTAGGGTTAGAAATTTCGGCTAACCTAATGCTTAGAGCCTCCTAGCCGAATTCTCTAGCTCCTCCCTTCCATTGTTCCGTTTTTCCGACGCTAGCACGGGTTGCATTCGTTAAGCGTTCGTGTACGTGAGAGTGGAGGAATTCTACCTTGAATTCTGCAGTCATCATCCATCTCAGAAAGAGATTTTTCTTGTAAGAATTTAATCCCTTTCTATTTAATTTTAAGTTTTTCAATTTCCACTTCAATTGCTCCTGGGACTGGATTTGAGGAAATCACCGCGTTCTTCCGCTTTTATCGGGTGATTTCCGGTGACAAATCCCAACATTAACAACACCAATAAACAAATTAAAATCGGATTATTAATTTGAATTGGCTTGAAAGTCCTATATTTCTAACTCAAGCAATGATTTCTTCCATGTAGATAATCCCATTTCAGTTAAGCAATTTAAATGGCTGCAACAAACAACAACTCACTCTCACTTAGGTCACTCTTGGAGAAGGAGAAGCTTTCAGGGACTAACTTCCTGGACTGGGCTAGGAACTTACAAATAGTTCTTAGACAAGAGTCTAAGGAGTATGTACTGAATGCTCCTTTACTAGCTGGCCCTCTCGCAGGTCGAGGCGTCACCACGGCGATGGTGGAGCAGTATGACCGACACGTGAGGGATGACTGAGATGTCACGTGCCTCATGCTGGGTACCATGGCTTCTGATCTTCAGAAGCAGTTCATGGACGAGCATGCTTTATGAGATGATGGATCAGCTTAAAAAGATGTTCCAAGACCAGGCTCGTCAGGAATGTTACCTGACAACTAAGGCACTTTGCACGACTGTGATGGCAGCTGGGACTTCTGTTAGCACTCATGTGCTAAAGTTGAAGGGGTATATTGATACACTTGCAGCAGACATTATTCTTGGGTCACTTCCTGAGTCTTACAACCAGTTTATCATGAATTACCATATGCAAGGGTTGGATAAATCGGTAGTTGAGCTACATGGCATGCTCAAGCTTGCTGAGCAGTCTCTTAAGAAGACTCCTGAAGTATTGCTGGTGAACAAGGGCAATACATCCATTGCTAAAGGAAAGGCCAAATCTAAGGCTAAGGCTAAGGCCCAAAAGGCCAAGGCTAAGGGCAAAAAGGTGGTGGCCCAACCTAAAGCAAGGATTGCTTCTCCTGACGATGTCTGCCATGAGTGTCATGAGAAGGGGCACTGGAAGAGCTCATGTCCAAAGCTAAGGGAGCAACTGAAGGGCAAAACTGCTGCTTCAGGTATTTATGTTATTGAGATTAATCTGGCTATTTCTACATCTTGGGTCTTGGACAATGGATGTGGATCTCACATTTGTTCAAATGTGCAGGGTCTAAGAAATAGGAGATTATTAGGATCTCGAGAAGTAGATCTTCGAGTCGGAAATGGTGCTCGGGTTCAGGCCATGGAGAGCGGAGATTATTTCTTGGAGATGCCTAGTGGACTTGTTTTAGAACTAAGAAACTGTTATTTTGTACCTGCGATGCGCAGGAATATTATTTTCGTTTCTTTGTTGGATATTTCTGGTTTTGTATTTAATATTGGACATGGTAGAATTTCTATGCAATGTGGCAATATTATTTATGGAATATCATTTCTTGAAAATGGCTTATATATCCTTAATCTAAAACGTGAAAGTTCAATCCATAACATAAATACTAAAAGGATTAAACAAAATGAAATTAATCCTACTTACATCTGGCATTGTCGACTTGGCCATATAAATGAGAAGCGCATAGCTAGGCTTCACTCTAGTGGAGTGCTAGGGTCATTTGACATCCAGTCTTATGACACATGCGAATCTTGTTTGAGAGGCAAGATGACAAAGGCGCCTTTTAGCAAGACTGCTGAAAGGGCCTCAGAGCTATTGGAGCTAATACATTCCGATGTATGTGGCCCAATGAGCACTAGTGCTAGATCTAGTTTTCTGTACTTCGTCACCTTCACGGATGACTTCAGCAGATACGGTTATGTGTATCTGATGAAGCATAAGTCTGAGACTCTCTAAAGGTTCAAGGACTTTAAAAATGAAGTAGAAAACCAACTTGGCAAGAAAATAAAAGCACTTCGGTCTGACCGAGGGGGTGAATATTTGAGCCAAGTGTTTGACTCGTTTTTGAGAGAGTGTGGGATTGTATCCCAACTCACTCCGCCTGGTACACCCCAGTGGAATGGAGTGTCAGAAAGGCGGATAGGACCTTACTCGACATGGTCCGCTCGATGATGAGTCATGCTACACTCCCTGTCTCCTTTTGGGGATATGCTTTAGAGACAGCTGCCTACATTCTTAATAATACACCAATCAAGGCAGTTGAGGGAACACCATATGAACTATGGAAAGGACGAAAGCCCAATGTTTCCTTCTGGAAGATTTGTGGCTGTGATGCACATGTTAAGAAATTGACAAGTGGCAAACTCGAGTCCAAATCTATCAAGTGCCAGTTTGTGGGTTACCCTAAGGAAACTAAGGGTTATTACTTCTACGATCCGGCCGAAAACAAAGTTTTCATAGCCAGAAATGCAGTCTTCTTGGAGAAGGAATTCCTTTCCAAGAGAGACAGTGGGAGTAATGTTGAACTTTTAGAAGTTCAAGACTCACAAACTCCTGCAGCTACTACTGAGGATGGTCAGGGAACCGATCTGACTATTCAAGAAATTGAGGAACCAAAAACGGTTGCATAGGACCTTAGAAGGTCTGGTAGGACATGTCATCAGCCAGAAAGGTACGGCTTTCTCATGACTGATGATGGGGACCTTATGGTC
This sequence comes from Euphorbia tirucalli, assembly GCA_039660915.1. Lineage (NCBI taxonomy): Eukaryota > Viridiplantae > Streptophyta > Magnoliopsida > Malpighiales > Euphorbiaceae > Euphorbia > Euphorbia tirucalli. The sequence continues at coordinate 47,966,565 of CM077637.1, read as the reverse complement.
GTTGACCAAGAGGAGCCCAAGACCTATCAGGAGGCTGTTGAAAGCCCACACTCAGATCAATGGTGCAAAGCCATGGAGGCTGAGATGCAATCTATGCACGATAACCAAGTATGGAACTTGGTGGATCCACCTCCGGGTGCTAAGGTGATAGGTTGCAAGTGGTGTTTCAAGTTAAAGGCTGACAACACCTTCAAGGGGCGATTGGTGGCAAAAAGATTCAGGCAAGTTGAAGGAATTGACTATGATGAAACCTTTTCACCAGTTGCTATGCTCAAATCCATTAGGATACTACTAGCCATAGGTGTATGGTACGATTATGAGATATGGCAGATGGATGTTAAGATTGCTTTCCTTAATGGAAAGCTACTCGAGGATGTGTACATGGCACAACCTGGGGGTTTTATCGATCCAAAGTATCCAAACCGGGTATGCAAGCTTCAAAGATCTATTTATGGATTGAAGCAAGCATCGAGGTCATGGAATCAGAGATTGAATGAGGCCATTACAGAATATGGCTTCACATAGAATTCTGATGAGCCTTGTGTGTATAAGATGGTTAGTGGGAGCGTTTCCACCTTCCTAGTGCTGTATGTTGACGACATCCTTATCATTGGAGGCGACATACCAACACTGCAAGGAGTTAAGCAGTGGTTGAGTAGGTGCTTTGTAATGAAGGACTTAGGTGAAGCTGAGACGATCTTAGGGATCAGGATCTACAGAGATAGATCCAATCGGCTTCTAGGCCTAAGTCAGGCCACCTATATTGACAAGGTTCTAAAAAGATTCAGCATGGACAAGGCAAAGAAAGGATTCTTGCCTATGTGCCATGGGTTGAAGCTGAGTAAGAAAGATGGTCCTAAAACAAAGAAGGACCGGGAGAACATGGAAAAGATCCCTTATGCATCTGCTATTGGATCTATCATGTACTCCATGTTATGTACGAGGCCTGATGTCGCGTTTGCACTAAGTATGGCCAGCCCGTACCAGTCGGACCCTGGGGGGGAACACTGGAAGGCTGTCAAGGCAATCCTAAAGTACATTAATCAGACTAAGGATGCTTTCTTAATGTATGGAGGTCAAGATGAGCTGGTAGTGTCAGGTTACACTGATGCAAGCTTTGAGACCAATGAGGATGAGAACCAGTCACAGTCTGGTTATGTTTTTCTCTTGAATGGCAGTGCCATTAGTTGGAAGTCCTCAAAGCAAGCCACCATTGCTGACTTTGCAACATAAGCTGAGTACATAGTGTTGGAGATTGTGCCCTAAGGCCAATATTGGATTATGTAATTTGACTTCTAAGATTAATCTAGTGTAGATTAATATTATCATTTATGTTTGTATGTTAGCATTTATGATAAGTATCCATGAATAAATCGTGTTATTCTAAATATCCCTAGTCGATTGTTATTATGGGAATAATAAAAAACTAAGACTAGTGTGAGTGATAATGGATATTCATAAGATGAATATAGTGTATACAGATACAGATTATACTCACGGGTAATATGTTAGAGAACATGTTACTGGAGACCCACTATGAGATCAAGTTCATGGTCATGTGTCACAACTGATCTTGATTATAGTAGTGTCATTAGCTGATTCCTTTGACCTGAGGTCACCATTGATTCCGAGATGAACTCATGTTGTGCTTTGACGCAGTCAAACGCTGCTTGTAACAGAGTAGTTATAAAGGCTGTGATTGGGTACAATATGACTCATGCTTTGGGATGTGAGTGACAGATATGGGATTTTGTCCCTCTCTATCAAGAGAGCGATATCACTGGGCCCCTCGATAAGTAAGACTGTTAAATGCATGGCCGTGCTCAAATAATTGATAGAGTATCAATTGATTTGTCTAAACAGTTTACTTTGAGATCGAGAAAGCATATGATTAATTATATAAGATTGACAAGTATACCATGTCTTATGATTAATCATGATATCAAAGAGACAAAAGGGAATATGACATTCTATAAATAGGTATTGGATCATTCCAATCATATTAATTGGGTAGTCATAAAGGCTTGCTAGAGTCCGCTTATGACTTATAAGGATATTATGGTAATTTCCTTATTGCCAATTGATATGAACCTATGGGGTCACACACAAAGAGCAAAATGAAGTTCATCTTTTCGGGTATAAATTATTATTGGATAATAATTTATGAATGAGAAAGAGAATGAATATATATATATAATGATATATATATTTATATATGTGTATAAATATTAATATGATTAATATTGCATAAAGTATGCTACATATTATAATTCAGTTATATAGAGATATAATTAATTATAATATCAAATATACATATGTGTATGATGGAAAATGGAATTGATTTAATATTAATTGAGAATTAATATTAAATTGTGTGGGTTAATTTATAATTATAACTAATAAGGGTATTAAGTTATAATTATAATTAAGTTTAAAGGATATATAAAAGGAAGTTTTATAACCTAAAAACCCTAACCCTAGTCATTTTAACATAAGATGCAGATTTTCTGCAGCCTCCAAGGGGCCAGCCGAAATCTCCCCTTCTCCATCTCCCAAGGTTTTCGAAACTTTGGCCTTCTCTCGTTCGAAGAATCGTTCTTCAATCCCGGTGCTAGCACGCGGTGAATGAATTGCTCCGTGTGGATCAACCGTAGAGGGAAGCTACTTTGGTTCCTAATTGATTCAAAACCTACAAAGAATTAAGGTAATTCTTTAACCCTCCTTCCAATTCAATGCAATGTACATGGGTCCTTGGTGGGGATTAATCCTTTTATTTCCGCTGCGTTTTGTTTTGTGTGATTAATTCCCCAACAGTGGTATCAGAGCCACTTGTGCATTGGTTGAATTGGATTTGTTATTTTGATTAGATCAAAATTGCATGTTAGGTTTGTATGTTCTTGATTTAGGGTTCAATGTTATTGTGAATAACATGTTTAAAATTTGATTTTAATGTGAATCATTGTGAATGATTTGGTTGTAATTGTTTTAAATCAGAAAAAGGGGTGAAATTTTGGATTCAGCATGTTGGCACGCCGGCGTGCCGGTTTTGGCACGGCGTGCCAACAGGAAATCGTTCCTGAATGCTTGAGTTCAGAATGGTGGCACGCGGGCGTGCCGATTTGGCACGGCGTGCCAACCTGAAAATTTTGCATATGGCACGACGTGCTGGGCCTTTGCACGCCGTGCCAACTGGAAACCGTTTCCAGTGTTGCGAATCGTGCCGCCCTTGGCATGGCGTGCCACCTGGGAATTTTCAGAGGGGGCTGTTTTTTGCGCGAAAATTTTTTTTGCCTGCGGCGCTTGCTTCGCAACAGGGGCTACCGCCCCCGTACCCCCGTCCAACTCAGCAGCGAGTTGGATCGTTGGAAGTTGGGTTTGGTGTTTTTCGTTTATGTGTGGAAATTGTTTCTACACATTTACGATTTTCAAATCAATTACTCTAAATACAATAGGATTGTATTTTACCCTTTATGAACCCTAAATCTTGTAGATATAAAATTATTGTTGATATTTTTATGCATGGTGTTATGGTATGGTTTTGGACCCCGTGAATGCTTTATTTTATTTATTATGGTTTTGGACCCTTGGATGTTTTTTGTTTTTCTTTTGGTTTTGGTGAATGTAAGGTTTTATAAATACGGCCTGCGAGTCGTTTGTATTTATGTAATCTTATTTTTCTAGATAAATTGTATAGGATGCAATTTATTGTTTGTAAATTTTATTTACTAGAAAATTGTATAGGATACAATTTTGTAAAGTATGTAAATCCATGAGATGGTGCCAAGGAACAAATGTGAAGACGGATCCAAGGGATGCGGCTGTGCTGCGACCATGCGATGGTTACAACCACCTAGGAAATGACCTGTTGATTTTCATATTGGCCTGTGAAAATCAATGTAGATAAAACCATACCATAACACGGTCTTTCGAGTCTATTGCATGTTTTATATTTTGATGCCATGTGATGCCATGCTAAGTATGATATATGCATGCTAGATGAATGTATGACATTGGATGCCATGCTAGAATTAATATTAACTTAGAAAGATTAATGTTAATGCCATGTATTGTATGAGATACATTTTAATCACAGGAATTAATAAACCCTAAATAAACTTATGAAGTTTATATTTTTGCCACCCAATTACGTATAACACTAGTCAAGTACTATGTTCGCATCATGGTAGCCACGCCAAAGCGGGTACGCATGTTGTGACCTTAGCGAAGCGATAATATGAGAAATGGTGATTCTCATTGTGTTGTAATTGGTTTAACAAAGGGTTAATCAAAACGGTGTTTGAGCCCGAGGCAAAGATGAGATGAGTAACATACAATTAAATATGATATATGATATCATGCATCTCATAAATTAGAAGAGTTGCATAATGATGCAATTGGCAAAGAAGTGCACATCCAAAATATGTTTAAACGGTTTAAAGCATGATTTTGAGTCTTTGCCTACCGAAATTATATTTAATCATAGGGACATGCCAAAGCAGTGCTATGGTTAAGTATGGATTTTGGATCTTCACCCACTTAAATATTTTAAAGGGTTTTATAATTTAAGTGGGAGCATTTAAATAAAAATCTTTACACGCTTTATTATAGTTATGATTGCTATTACCATGATCTCGATTGTTATTGAACTTTGAGAATTGTTCTCAAATCAAAAGGAATCATATATTCTCAATAATCCTTTTGCCCAATGAACCACTAGCAATTGTAACATGAGTATAAAAGATGCTTACTTGAAGCATCGAAGGGACTCTGTTTAAAATTTATTATCTTACACTTGCCACCAATTCTTCCGCACGTGGAAGTTTTACTTGAGGTATATGATACATCACAAATGGAAATGTTCCATCAGTTAGTGAGCAAGAAAAGATAAGTGTTTGAGGCAACAATTTCTCATTGGCCTCCAAAAGGCATTGAGATGTGATCTTGAATTCATTATTTGATAGTCATTGGTGATGAACTATCATTTGAATGACATGGGGAAAATTGTGAATTAGTTGCATAGGATGCAAAAGAATGTTAAGTTATCCATAAAGGATAAGCCCGCCTCGAATTGTGTGCTTATGGTTCAAAAGGAAAGGATAAAAGGAAGGTCGAAAAGCATAAAGACCGAAAGGTTCGGGTGAAACATGTTTTAAAGACCAAAGCTGTTGGCATAGAGAGATCTCCAAAAGAAGGGTGTTGCCATTTCTAGAATGAATCGTTCATTAGAATAGAAATAGCAAACCTTGTTTGGAGAACTATAAGAAGATGAAAGGCAGTAAGACTGCTACCTTAAGTATTTATTAACTATTCTACTCTTGTTTCTATATCAAAAGGTATTAGATACCGTTGTGAATCTCATATTAGTAGAATATGATGAATCGCAATTTGAATAGAAACCTTATGAAGGTGAAAGGTAGAATGCGAATATGCAAGAGAAGCAAAGGTTGTTACTCAAAGGTTATGAACTTTTACATGTGAGTTACGAACTCTTGTTGCCTATTGAGCTTGTTGGCTTGAGTAAACAAATGTTGTTTATTTTATAATTGTGAATTATAAACTTTATAAAGACATGATTATGAAATGTAGATTTACATAATTGTCTTTATATGTGGAGCCCATCTGTAACATAAATACTGTAAGGATCGAATCAAATAGTTGATTCAACCTATTTTGGCAGTGTCCTCTTGGAGACATAAGCAAAGTCGCATTACGAAACTCCATGAGAATGGATTTTTGGATTCATGAGATTATGAATCATCTTGAATCATGCGAATGTTGTTTATTGTAAAAGATGATAAAGTTGTTCTTTGCTAAAAGTAGTTAAAGAATAATCGATTTATTAAGCATTATACATATGGATGTATATGAATTATAAATCAACTGCTAAAGGAGGTTTTAATACTTCATTACCTTTATGGAACTTTTCTCTAGATAAGAGTATCTAATTAAACACGAGTTTGGAACTTTTGAAGTGTTCAAAAGCTTGTAAAAGGAGTATGAAGTATCTTGACAAGATAGTAAAGTCATTTAGATATGATCCGAGTGGTGAATATTTGAGTCAAGATTTTGACAATCATCTTAGAAATTGTGGGACTGTCTCACAATTGACTCCTCCAAGTACGCCACAAAGGATGTTGTGTCGAAAAGGGAGTAATCGAACTCTATAAAGATATAGTTCAATCTATGATGAAGTCAAGTTGATCATCGTTTTCTCAAAAATATGCCATTAAAGCAGCTGTGTATATTGTTCCGTCTAAAACAATTCATGAATCAACATATGAGATATGGTTGGGTAAGAGACCCAAATTGTTTCATTGAATAAGTTTAGGGCTGTAAAGCTTATTTCGAATAAGTTGGCACCTAAATTTAAATATCGTATTGTGGATTACTCAAAAGGAAAGTAGGAGTTGTTACTCCTGTGTTTCTTTGGGATACAAAGTAGTTGTAGCTAGAAATGGTTTCCCCTTGAAGAGGGAGTTAATTTCTAGTAGAGTTAGTGGGAGTAAGGTACACCTACAAAACTCGTAATTCACAAAAGTGACATTTAACGTTGAAGAGGAACGTGGAAATGGTTTCATGATCATTGTTGAAATTACACAAGTCCAATGAAAGTCTAGTGGAATACGACATGATTAGGAGAGATATGGATTTCTCAAAATCATGATGTAATTTTACTAGATGAAGTAAGTCTTCTTTTATGAAGAAGCAATGTTAGATTTTGAATCTAATATGTGACTTGATGCTACAAAGGTTGAAGATAAGTCCATGTCTGACAATCAAAGTATAGACTTTGATAAGTCTTTTAGAAGATGCATATGCAATGGTTGCAAGTGAGTTTTCAAATTCAAAACCGATATGGATGGTGATCTTCAAACTTATAAAGCACGACTAGTGATTATAAGGATACAGACAAATTCATAGTAGGACTATGATGAAATCCTCTTTAGTCATTAATCATGATCAAGTCATATTGAGTTCTTGTTGCCATATCCCCATAATATGATTATAAAATATGGCAAATGGATATCAAAATCTATTTTTTACGTGAAAACATGATTGAGGATGTGTACGTGACACAACCCAAAGTTTTGAGCATCCAAAGAATTCAAATAGCGTATGCAAGTTTTCAAAGATTCTCATAAGGATCGAAACATGCATCAAATAGTTGGAATCATAGTTTTGATAAAGAAATCAAATGGTTTGATTTTATCAAAAGGATGATGAATCTTGTGTTTCAAAAGGATCAGTGGGAGCATATCGGTATTCCTAATGCTATATGTGGATGACATATGGCTTGTTGGAAATAACATTCTTACCTTGCAAGAAGTAAAATCTTGGCTAAGAAAGTATTTTCAGTTAATGTTATAAGCATGACTGCCTGTATTCTTGAAATTGGAATCTATACAGATAGATCTAAAAGAATGTTTTGGCTTAAGTCAAAGCATTGAAAGCGTTCAATATAAAAGACTTAATAGAAGCTTGCTTATGTTAACTGTGTAAATAGTTGCACATATACAACTGATTGCAATTAGTTGCAATATATCAGTCGAGATCTAGTATTCTCTTAAAAAGAGAAGTTATGATTTTGAAAGGTTCAAAATAAAATGTTATAGCTAAATATCTATAATAGCAGCCAAAGTATACAGTTACATGTGATGTAAAGAAATTTTGGATGAAGAAGTTCATCAAAATTTTATGTTTTTGTTCTAAGCATTGCTTATCCTGTGAGACTATTGTAGGGACAATAGTTCAATGCGTAAGAACCTTGTATGACACAAGCGTATACTTAGGCGTTTTTCACTAATTTAGAGAGGCTGTCTCTAAAGAGAGAGTGAATATGTGTAAAGTAGCAACGGAAGCGAAAATTAATAATTCATTGACAAAGACTCCTGCACGAGTGAATACATGAAAGTCATGTAGGTCAATGGGTATAAGATACATGTATGATTGGCCATAGTGCAAGTGGGAGATTGTTGGAGATTGTGCCCTAAGGCCAATATTGGATTATGTAATTTGACTTCTAAGATTAATCTAGTGTAGATTAATATTATCATTTATGTTTGTATGTTAGCATTTATGATAAGTATCCATGAATAAATCGTGTTATTCTAAATATCCCTAGTCGATTGTTATTATGGGAATAATAACAAACTAAGACTAGTGTGAGTGATAATGGATATTCATAAGATGAATATAGTGTATACAGATACAGATTATACTCACGGGTAATATGTTAGAGAACATGTTACTGGAGACCCACTATGAGATCAAGTTCATGGTCATGTGTCACAACTGATCTTGATTATAGTAGTGTCATTAGCTGATTCCTTTGACCTGAGGTCACCATTGATTCCGAGATGAACTCATGTTGTGCTTTGACGCAGTCAAACGCTGCTTGTAACAGAGTAGTTATAAAGGCTGTGATTGGGTACAATATGACTCATGCTTTGGGATGTGAGTGACAGATATGGGATTTTGTCCCTCTCTATCAAGAGAGCGATATCACTGGGCCCCTCGATAAGTAAGACTGTTAAATGCATGGCCGTGCTCAAATAATTGATAGAGTATCAATTGATTTGTCTAAACAGTTTACTTTGAGATCGAGAAAGCATATGATTAATTATATAAGATTGACAAGTATACCATGTCTTATGATTAATCATGATATCAAAGAGACAAAAGGGAATATGACATTCTATAAATAGGTATTGGATCATTCCAATCATATTAATTGGGTAGTCATAAAGGCTTGCTAGAGTCCGCTTATGACTTATAAGGATATTATGGTAATTTCCTTATTGCCAATTGATATGAACCTATGGGGTCACACACAAAGAGCAAAATGAAGTTCATCTTTTCGGGTATAAATTATTATTGGATAATAATTTATGAATGAGAAAGAGAATGAATATATATATATAATGATATATATATTTATATATGTGTATAAATATTAATATGATTAATATTGCATAAAGTATGCTACATATTATAATTCAGTTATATAGAGATATAATTAATTATAATATCAAATATACATATGTGTATGATGGAAAATGGAATTGATTTAATATTAATTGAGAATTAATATTAAATTGTGTGGGTTAATTTATAATTATAACTAATAAGGGTATTAAGTTATAATTATAATTAAGTTTAAAGGATATATAAAAGGAAGTTTTATAACCTAAAAACCCTAACCCTAGTCATTTTAACATAAGATGCAGATTTTCTGCAGCCTCCAAGGGGCCAGCCGAAATCTCCCCTTCTCCATCTCCCAAGGTTTTCGAAACTTTGGCCTTCTCTCGTTCGAAGAATCGTTCTTCAATCCCGGTGCTAGCACGCGGTGAATGAATTGCTCCGTGTGGATCAACCGTAGAGGGAAGCTACTTTGGTTCCTAATTGATTCAAAACCTACAAAGAATTAAGGTAATTCTTTAACCCTCCTTCCAATTCAATGCAATGTACATGGGTCCTTGGTGGGGATTAATCCTTTTATTTCCGCTGCGTTTTGTTTTGTGTGATTAATTCCCCAACACATAGATGCTTGCGAAGCTGCAAAGGAAGCCGTTTGGATCAAGAAATTCATAACCGAGTTGGGAGTAGTACCTACTATCCTAGACCCAGTTGATGTTTTTTGTGATAACAACGGGGCTATCGCACAAGCTAAGGAGCCCCGGTCACACAAGAGATCCAAACATGTGCTCAGAAAGTTTCACCTCATTCGGGAGATCATGAACAGAGGTGACATATCATTGCAGAGGGTTGACACCAAGAATAATGTCGATGATCCATTGACCAAAGCGCTGCTGCAGACACAGCATGATGGTCATACCAGATCTATAGGAATTAGGGCAATGCCCACTTGGAACTAGTGCAAGTGGGAGATTGTTGGTGTGCCCTAGTTCTTAGGGCATTGGATTCTTATATTTTGTATTATACATTAAGAGCCATGTATGAATACATTATTTGTGTCACATTAATAAAGGTAATTAATCTATTTCATTTATATCTTGTGCTATAATATGAGTAGAGTATCCATTGATTGATAATCATAAAACCAATCCCAGGTCTGTTCTAATCGTGGGAACGACTAGAACCACAGACTTGTTTATTGGATGACTGTATGGCAGTTCTTAACTAGCCATAGTACCTGTATAGTCATTCATGAATATAGGTACATGTCGTTGACATGGGACTGGATCGATCTGCACAAGAAAACCACATGGTTGTCGCGTCATAGGTCTTTCTTGAGTAGGTCTCTTTTGTCCTCAGACCAGATTTCATTATAATATCAATATGAAATCCGGTTCACTTTGACATATGCCTAACAAGTCTATAAAAGGATGCTAAATACGGGTATGATTGGGTGGACCAGTGAGCATGTTGATATTGATGATGAAGTGATGGAATTGCCACTCGGGTAACACCGAGATGATATCATTGGCCACTTGATGAGTGGGACTGATAAGTGTATGGCCATACCCAAATAAGGTGGTTGCTTATTTGATTAATCAGTCAACTCAAGATCAAGAAATATAATAAACAACAGAAGAGGATGACGGACACCATGCCTCTTGTTTATTCATATCGATATCGTTAGGCAAAGGACACTATGAGATTACTACCGGGTGAGTGTCTTCTAAAGACTACTGTATCTCTATCTTAATTGGGGGCTGTAATGGTTTCCTAGAACCCACTTACAGTCTATGGGCCTTGGGCCTACTGCCAACATAAAGACAGACCCATAGGATCGTGCACATAGATCAACTGAGCCGGAACTTATAGAAATTATCCATGTAATGTACATTAGAAGGAATGTGTTAATTAATTAGTTGACATTCGATGTTAAGGTAATTAATTAACATTGGGTTGAATTTAATTTAATTAATAAGTTTACATAATGTAATTAATTAATTTATTTAATTAATTGAATTACATAAAGTAAACAATTAATTAAATAATTTTCCTAAGTAGGAAAATTAAATACATGTGTTGTATTTACTTAAGTGTGATTTAATTTTATTTATGGGTAGTTATATTTAGCCAAATGGAATTAAATTACATAGTATATACTTTTTAATTAAAGTTATTTATGTAATTATAATCCTAGTGGGCTTGGGTTTAATTAACCTAATTAAAACCCAATTAGTCAAGGTGTCTATATAAGGGCATACTTAAGCAATAAAACCCTAATTCAATCCTAATTAATTGCTGGAAATTTCAGCCACCAAGAGCAGCCCCAAATCAGCCGAAAATCCCAGCATTAATCCTCCATTCCTTTGCGTCTTCGGCTAGCACCGGTTCCTACTCAACAGTTGGTTGTGCACCGGACTTTGGAGATCGCACTTTCAAGAAAACGATTCTGCAGCAGTCTCTAGAAGAGACGAATCCGGTGAGTTAATCTCTCTTAATTCAATTTGGTTTTATTCTAATCAATGGTAATTGGACACGATAGGTGGATTCTAGGAAATTTTAAACGGTGTATTTTCCGCTGCGCCACGTTATTTTTCCAATAACGAATCCCAACAGTTAAACCATTTCAAGCACATATGTCATATATATAATGTCAGTATCAGCACAAATACTATACTGGCAGCCATTATGTCAACCCTTTTTCTCCCCCTTTGAAATTATCAAAAAGAGAGGTAGGTCTAAATAGTGCCAGTCAAATGACATAGCATGTGTACATATGCAAACAGATTAAAAATAGTACTATTCACAAGGCAGTTAAGTAATATAATATGCTTAATAAAAGAGAAAACTAACAAATACATTGTATAAGGAGTATTCATATCCTATTTAGAGCTTGTTGGATCCAAATAGAACAAAATACCCTTAAAAGTACTAAAACCATTGTTCAATATCAAAATACCATAAAACTAACTGTTCACCAACAAAAAATTACAGAGTTAAGATGTGAAGCACCAGAGTTGTCTTGTGATCAACTCTACAAGTCAACATTAGTGATGCAAACCTTGGTCATAGAGGTGAAGAGGAGGAGGTGGCTGCTACAGACTTGAGAATGCTGGAAATAAGGCTCTTCATTGCATCTATTTGCTCTGACAGATGATTAAGTGTTCCTATCATTCTTGCAAGCTCCATTTCCATTCCTACATATGTGGTGCACCTTCTCCTCGATGTTGAGCAGTTGCATCTGGAGATCCCTGAGGGCTGAGGGGACCTCTGTGTTTGCCTTGGAACCCATGAGAGTTTTGGAAGCAGTTAATAATTCTGATATTACTTTGAAGCATGTTTCCAGGGTATATGCAATTACCCTGTGATAATCTGGTGGTGGAGGAGAATTTGTAATGTTTGATGTCATGGGCATAATTAGACATAAAGTGGATCCAAGGATGATGGAAGGAGGTGATGGTGGGCATATACTCAAAGGAAATAAGGATAGATTTGGGGGGGGGGAATTATTTTAAATCACTGAGGTTATGAGCCATGGTGAAGGTGGGTTGGTAAATCAGTGGTGTGTGCAGGAAGGCTTTATAGAAATCTGGGAGAGTGAATGAGCTAAAGAGACTTTCAGGGCTGGAATTTGAGAATTGGTTCAGAGGTGGATTTTCTTCAGGTCTTAGTGTCAAGTCAGCTTCATTGATTAGAGTCAGTAGAGACTCAAATATGTCACTTCCTCTCTGATCCTAATAGTACATTTTAGGCTGTGAGGCCTCTTTTCCTTTTCCCTGCTTTGTCACCTGTTCTGACCTTGTACTTTGCTCCTTACTGAGCTCTTTTCCAACTTGAGCTCCTGTGTGAACTATTAAAGCTTCAGGGTATGAAGGATCAGGAAAAAGTGTTCCAGAGCTGCTTAAAGAGGTTTCAGACTCAGAATCAATCTCTATAGGCTTGGTTGGAATTTGAGTCTTGTGAGCGCAAGCCTTGAGCATTCTTGAAATATTAGGTTTGTTGATTACTAATCTAGAGCTTACAAAAGAGGGTATGAGGCTAGCCTTTGAAACATTGAAATAGGTGAAGTATTTGGTGAGAAGCATGCTGTATGGCAAGGCAGAATTGCTTCTTACATGAGTCATGTGATTGAGCATAATGTAGGGCAAGTTTATCCTAATGTAATTAGCTAAGTGCCAGATGAAACAAAGGTTGAAGCTGTTCATAGTTGCAAGGCTAGCCTTCTGTGGAACAAAGAAGGTAGATATCATTAATTGGAGAATTTTGTAGTCCTCCCTCAGATAACCTGAGTCAAGTTCTGACCAAGGGATTGAGTGTCCAATGGGAATTATGAATAACTCAGAGACAAAGTCAGCTGCATTGTATTTTCCTAATATCATGGGTGTAGGACTCCTATCTAACTTAACCCCTTCAATAGGCAGATAAAAAACATCACCAAGCACTCCCTCATTCATAGGTAACTTTCTCCCCTGTATGGTTACTTCGTAGTCTCGATTTCCTATGTAAGTGAGTGTACCATAGAATTCACTTACTAAAGAGTCATATATAGGCTAATTAATACTAAGGAAATTTTCCATTTCTATGTCTTGAAAAAGGGTTTGTCTATTTCACTTAGGTATTCCCAGTCAACTTTCCTACATCTAACTCTTTCTTTTGTAAAGCCATCAGCATAGAGAGGTTTACCTTGTTGGAGTTTTAGAGAATTTTATGAGGGAACAGGCCTAATGCTTCTCTTGTTGGGAATGTTTTTGCTGCTCTCCTTCTTGATAAGTATATTTCTTCTATTGAACTGATTCTCCTGCTTTTTGTTTCACGAATCTATGCTGCAGTTTCAGATTCTTCTCTTTTCTCTCTTCATTTGTGCTCTTGTCAGATAAACTCTAAGCTTCTTCGTTGCATTTGTTGAGCACTGTCTTATCATGGTTGTCAAATGCTTGTGAGATGAAGTTTGTAGAGGACTCAAGGTGAAGGTATGGTTTCATAGAAGGTTTGGTGAGGATTTTGTTTCAGAGAAAAAACTCTTTTTAGAGTCCTGATTTTGTAAAGAGGCAAGAAGAGATTTGCTCAAAGAAATGAAAAAGTGGCGCCCTTGCAAAATGTTGTCGTTTCTGTGTTGATGAAGATGCCGGTTTAACATTTGTTCCTCCCTTTTCCATTCTTAAACTTATACTTGTTTATTTAGCCCAATTTATCTTAACTAATAAAGTGAGCTTATGGGCTCACAAAGTATTTTTATCCTATATATATTATTTTGAGTTTCTTTAGATAAAAGATATTGGCTTATAATTTGAACTAAGGTATCTTCACATGCATGTCATGATTATGTTTATGACAAAAAATTGGCTTGATAGTTGAACTAAAAAATTATAACTTGAAATTTTAATTGTAATCTTGATCCGATAGTAAAATTTTAGTCAATTTTAACATAATCCAGACTTACAACAAAAATTAGCCATTATTAATTTTGCTTTTTTTTTTCATAAAATATTAATTATCATATATTGGTGCTGACATGCCAATTTTTATTCTCAATTCACTGAATTTGTTTTCACTTAGAAACTTTGTGAAAATATAAGCTATTTGCTCATCTGTCGAAACAAAATCCAGATAGATATCACCTTTTTGTGTATGATCTCTGATGAAGTGGTGCTTTATATCAATATGCTTGGTTCTTGTATGCTGAATGGGATTTTTTGTTAGATTTATAACACTAGTATTATCGCACTTTATTGGTATATGATCATACTTTATGCCATAATCTTTGAGATGTTGTTTTGATCCATAGGATTTGTACAACACAGCTACTTGTAGAATTATATTCAACTTATGCTATTGATTTGCTATAGTTGACCGCTTTTTGCTTGAGCATGAGACCAATGCTTCACCTAAAAATTGACAGGTACCTGAAGTACTTTTTTTGTCCAGTTTGCATCCAGCATGATCAGTATCACTGTATCCTATAAGATCAAAGTTTTCACATTTTAGATACCAAATCCCAATTTCTTAAGTACCATTTAGATACTTAAGAATTCTGTTAACAACCTTTAAGTGAGACTCTTTGGGATTAGCTTGAAATCTTGTACACAAACATACACTGAATTATATATCAGGTCTACCAGATGTCAAATAGAGGAGAGAACCAGTCATACCTTGATATTTCTTAGTATCTATACTTTTACCTTTCTTATCCTAAACTAGAGAGACTGATGTACCCATCAGTGTCTTTACTGGTTCGAAATTTTCCATTCCATATTTCTTTATGAGTTCTTTAGTATACTTTGATTGGCATATAAATGTTCCTTTCTTTCCTTGCTTTATTTGAAGACCAAGGAAGAAATTTAGCTTGCCCATCATAGACATTTCAAATTCAGTACTCATTTCTTGCGAGAATTCCTTGCACAACTTATCGTGAGTAGAATCAAATATAATATCATCAATATATATTTGAACAAGTAATATATGGTTCTTTTCATGCTTTATAAACAGTGTTGTGTCAACTTTTCCATGAATAAAACCTTTTTCAAGTAAGAATGTACTTAACCTTTCATACCATGCTCCCGGTGCCTGTTTTAGTCCATACAAAGCTTTAGTTAGCTTGTAGACATAGTCAGGATGATGAAAATCTTCAAATCCTAGAGGTTGCTTTACGTAGACTTCTTCCTTGATGTAGCCATTAAGCAATGCATTTTTCACATCGATTTGATAGAGTTTGAAGTCTTTGTAGTAGGAAAATGCACATAGCATTTTGATTGCTTCCAATCTTGCAACCAAAACAAATGTTTCATTATAGTCTATTCCTCCTTGCTGGTTATATCATTGTGCAACTAATCTGGCTTTGTTTTTAATAACTTTGCCAGATTCATCCAGTTTATTTCTAAAAACCCATTTGGTTCCAATTAGTGATTGATTGTTAGGTTTTGGAACGAGCTTCCAGACATTGTTTCTTTTGAATTGTTCCAATTCTTCTTGCATAGCCATCATCCAGCTTTCTTCTATTTCAGCTTCATTGAAGTTCTTTGGCTCAATCTTAGAGACAAATGCCACATGCGCAAAATATTCTTTCAGTTGTCTCCTGGCCATTACCCTATGAGAAGGATTATCAATAATGTTTTCTTTGGAGTGATGTTTGTGATATTTGAATTCTTTTGGTAGATCATCAAGTTGATTTTCTTAAATTTGCATTTCTTGCACATTATGCTTATTTTGATCACCAGAGTTGCTCTCTTTTTATAGGTCATTTTAATTATTTTCTATGTTTTCAACCTACGAGTCAAAAATCTAAATAGTATCCTCATATTCTTTATCTGGGAGAGATTTAGTTTCTTCAAACACTACATTCATGGACTCATCAATGGTAAGAGTTCTTTTGTTAAAGACTTTATATGCTTTGCTATGCAATGAATACCCCAAGAAAATACCTTCATCTAACTTAAAGCCAAATTTATTAAGATATTCCTTGTTGTTGAAAATAAAACATTTACAACCAAATGGATGGAAATAACCAATATTAGGTTTTCTACCATTCACTCATATGTCTAGAGCACCCGTTATCAATATACCACTTTGAATTTCCAAAAGTGTTGTTTAGACATACCTACGAGACAAATCAAGGTTTTCTACCATTCACTCATATGTCTAGAGC
Organism: Euphorbia tirucalli; assembly: GCA_039660915.1. Lineage (NCBI taxonomy): Eukaryota > Viridiplantae > Streptophyta > Magnoliopsida > Malpighiales > Euphorbiaceae > Euphorbia > Euphorbia tirucalli. Next base: position 47,950,007 of record CM077637.1, on the reverse strand, counting down.
ACCCGTTATCAATATACCACTTTGAATTTCCAAGAGTGTTGTTTAGACATACCTGCGAGACAAATCAAGTAGACTTAGGTACCCAAATACTGTTGGGTCCTTTACGGTTAGAAACAACATATTTTTCTTTGGGAACCCAGATAGTTTTCCCTTTGTAATTTCCTTTTCGAAACATACAATTATTAATTGCGTGTCTTGTTTGGTTACATAGTAACATGTAATAATCTTCTTTTTCTTGAATTGATGTGATTGGTTGTGTTTCGAGGTATAGTGTTGGCGATAAGAAACATAGCTAATTTGATATGAGCTTTTAGGCTTGTAACTATGTTTTTGTTTTGTCGTGTAAGTATAAGGCTTTTGGGACTATAGGTTTATGTGTGTTTTTGTGAGTAATCTTCTATTGTGAATAAGGTTGCTAGTTTGGTTTAGAAGATTGCACAACTTTTGGTTTGGAGAAATGTATATATTGGGCATAATTAATTTTCTGGTTGATGTTTGACTTATTAACAGGTTTCTTGCTAAGTGTATAGTCTAACTTTTCACATTTCTTTTCAAGATGTGATATTTTATTGATAAGTTCAAGATTGGAGTTTTCCACAAAACTCACTTTGCTTTGTAATTCAAGCTTTTCAGACTCTTTTTCTAAAGCTTGTTTTCGTATTCTGTACACTTAACAATTATATCAAGCTTATCATCATTCATCTTAAAAAATTCTTGGATAAGATCATTATGAGATAAAGTTTGTAGAATTATCTCATCTTCCTCATTTTCATATTGATGTGATGAACTTTCTGCACTATCATTTTCCATGAAGCATATCTGAGCTTTTTCTTGCTTCTTGTCATCGTCATCATCAGAACTGGAATAATCACTATTGCTTCACGTTGCCACCATAGCTTTCTTGTCCTTTTTCTTATATTTATTTTTAAGCCTTGGACAATCGGCTTTGAAATGACCTAGTTTATTACATTGAAAACATGTAGTTTCTTGTTTTGAATCTTTCTTGGCTTTATCAACCTTGTTGTTGTTGAATTGCCTCCTGTACAACGTTTTGCCTCTGTTTTTGCTTCTCAGGAATTTCTATATAGAGCTTCCTCATTATCTTTTTTGTCATCACTGTCTGAATTTGAAGTAGATTCTTCAAGAGTTGAGCAAGCAACTTTTAGTGCTATGGACTTTTTCTTGTCAATCTGCTCACGGTCAGTGGTAGAATTAACCTTCATCTCATACATGAGTAATGAACCAATAAATTCATCATATGAGTATACGATTAAATCTTTCGATTCTTCTATTGCTATGAGCTTTGCATCCCATGAAGTTGGCATTGTTCTAGTTAATTTTCTAATCAGTTCTTCATCTGTAAAGCTTTTACCAAGATTCTTTAATTTGTTGACAATAAGTGTGAATCTTGTGTTCATTTCTGAAATTGACTCTTTTGGGTCCACCTTGAACAACTCGTATTCTATGATGTAAAGATTAATCTTTCCATCTTTGACTTGTTTAGTTCCTTCATGAGTTGTTACAAGTTTGTCCCATATTTGTTTTGCTGTTGTACAACCTGAAACACGATTAAACTCATTAATATCTAAAGCACACTGTAACAAATTAATAACTTTAGAATTTAAAGCTTCTTTGTTCTAGTCAGCACTTTCATATTCACTCTCTTCTTTAGGAATAGATTCTCCATCAACAATTTTTGTTGGAATACTCGGTTCTTCCTTGACAATTCTCCAGACCTGAATATATGTTGACTGCAAAAATATTTTCATTCTATTTTTCTAAAAACTATAGTTTTCTCCATTAAATAGTGGAGGCTTATTGATGGAACATCCCTCAGATATAAAAACATTTTGACTCCTAGATGTACTAGCCATATTGAGATCACTATAAGGATTTTACTCCTTTTGATCAGCTTCAGACTTTGATATCAATTGATGGTCCCAAATAGGCTAGCTACAACACTAGAGTGGGGGTGAATAGTACTGTAGATCAAATAAAATTTTTTGCAAACTCTCTTTAAAAAATTCTCTTTGAAGAAACACAATTTTCTTTTTATAAACATAAGTTTTACAAAAATGCGGAATTAATTAAAATAAGAAAACTTGTGAATACAAATTTACTTTTCTAAAAATAACTTTAAATAATAAAGCTATTAATTTAAATTGCAGTAAATATAAAGAGAGTAGGGATAGAGAAATGAAGACACCGAATTTTATCCTGGCTCGACCTAACCGGTCTACGTCCACTCCTCAAGGCAATCGCTTGAGATTTTCACTAATCATTTCCTTTACTGGCAGAAAACAAGCTTATGTTACTTTTTGCGAGTTTAAGTAACAAACTCAATACTTTTGTAGGTTAAGTATCAAACCTTTATCGTTACTTTTTCCGAGCTCAAGTAACAAAGCTTTATTGATGCTTTTTCTAAGCTCAAGCACCAAACTTTTACAGACTTTGTTGATCACACTACCAACAAAGTAAACCCCCTTTCACATAACATTGTGTGAATATACAATTCCTGAATATATGAATATTTGATTGAAAGAATATAGCTCTTTTCTCTTGACTTTGCTCTTTTTAGAAATTATGGAAGACTTTAAAGTATTATAGCTTAAGAGTGCGAATGTTGCAAATGAGTCTTCTTGTCTTCAAGCTTTGATCTCCATTTCTTTTTATAGGGAAAAGAAAGCTCCATGGCCATTTGTATCAATTCATAAAGAGAATGGTGGTTGATCTCAAGGCACAAGAAGAAATGGGGGTTGATCTCAAGGCATAAGGAGGGATAGTTGTTGATCTGAAGTCACAAGGAGAAAAGTTCATTTAAGTGGCCGTTTGTTTAAAGCAATAAGATGAATTGTTTTAATTCATATGCTTATAAACATAATCTTTTCAAGTGTAAGCCAAGAGCTCCCAAGTGATATAGCAGTTAACTCAAGTCATAAGCCAAGGTGTTTTAAGTAATATAGCAGTTGAAGTTAACTCATAAACCAAGGTCTTCAAGTAATATAGCAGTTAACTCATAAACCAAGGTCTTCAAGTAATAAAGTAGTTGAAGTTAACTCATAAACCAAGGTCTTCAAGTAATATAGCTATTGAAGTTAACTCATAAGCCAAGGTCTTCAAGTAATATAGCAGTTGAAGTTAACGCAAAAGCCAAAGTGCTTATCCAAAACATCAAATAAACTCTATGTAGCCATATGTATTAGTTTCACTTTATAAGAGATTTTAGCTCTTAAAACAATGTGAAGTCATAAAAGAATTATATAGCTTATAAGTATGAGTTGTTTATTATATCAGGAGGTAATCTCAACTCATAAAGCTTTTAATGCTTAGTGTTATTTTAATAAATTATTTTTATTCAATGTCAACTTGTGATCATTAAAACCGAAGTCAATAGTATCCAACTACCATTGATTGAAATAAAACTAATTTGAACCAAGAGAGATTAAACTCACTAGTTCTGTCTCTTCTAGAGATTACTGCAGAATCGTTTCTTGAAACTGTGATCTCCAAAGTCCGGTCCACAACTAATTATCGAGCAGAAACCAGTGCTAGCCGAAGAGCGGAGGAATGGAAGAATAATTGCTGGAATTTTCTAGGGTTAGGGCCGATTTTTTTCTATTTAAGTGTGCCCTTATATAGACTCCTTGTCTAATTGGATTTTAATTAGGTTAATTAAACCCAAGCCCACTAGGATTATAATTACATAAATAAACTTTAATTAAAAAGTTTATATTATGTAATTTAATTCCATTTGACTAAATTTAATTACCCCTAAATAACATTAAATCACACTTAATTAAATATATTATATGTATTTAATTTTCCTACTTTGGAAAATAATTTAATTAATTGTTTAATTTATTTAATTCAATTAATTGATAAATTAATTAATTACATTATGTAAACTTATTAATTAATTACCTTGACACCAAATGTCAACTAATTAATTAACGCATTCCTTCCAATGTACATTACATGTACAATTTCTATAAGTTCTGACTCAGTTGATCTATGTGCAAGATCCTATGGGTTTGTCTTTATGTTGGAAGTAGGCTCAAGGCCCACAGACTGTAAGTGGGTTCTATCAAACCGTTATGGTCCCCAATTAAGACAGAAATAAAATAGTCTTTAGAAGACACTCATCCGGTAGTAATCTCATAGTGTCATTTGCCAAATGACATTGATATGAATAAACAAGAGGTATAGTGTTTGTCATCTTCTTCTGCTGTTTGTTATATTTCTTGATCTCGAGTTGACTGATTAATTAAATAAGTAACCGACTTATTTGGGTATGGCAATACACTTATCAGTTCCACTTATCAAGTGGCTAGTGATATCATCTCGATGTTACTCGGGTGGCAATTCCATCACTTCATCATCAATATCAATGTTCACCGGTCCACCCAATCATACACATATTTAGCATTCTTTTACAGACTTGTTAGGCATATGTCAAAGTGAACCGGATTCCATATTGATACTATAATGAAATCTAGTCTGAGGACAAAAGAGACCTACTTAAGAAAGACCTATGACATGATAACCATGTGGCTTTCTTGTGTGGATCAATCCAGTCCCATGTCAATGACATGTACCTATATTCATGACTGACTATACAAGTACTATGACTAGTTAAGAACTACCATACAGTCTACAAGTCTGTGATTCTATTCGTTCCCATGATTAGAATAGACTTGGGATATGTTTTACGATGAACAATCAATGGATACTCTATTCATGTTATAGCACAAGATATAAATGAAATAGATTATTGCCTTTATTGATGGCACAAATGATGTATACATATGTACAGTCTTAATGTATAATATAAAAATTCAAGTATACAATGCCCTAGAACTAGGGTACATCAACAATCTCTCACTTGCAATAGTTCCAAGTGGGCATTGCCCTAATTCCTATAGATATGGTATGACCATCCTGCTGTGTCTACGGCAGTGCCTTGGTCAATGGATCAACGACATTTTTCTTGGTGTCGACCCTCGGCAATGATATGTCACCTCTATTCATGATCTCCCGAATGAGGTGAAACTTTTTGAGCACATGTTTGGATCTCTTGTGTGACCGGGACTCCTAAGCTTGTGCGATGGCCCCGTTGTTGTCACAAAAAACATCAACTAGGTCTAGGATAGTGGGTACTGCTCCTAACTCAGTTATGAACTTCTTGATCCAAAAGGTTTCCTTTACGGCTTCACATGTAGTTATGTACTCAGCTTCTGTTGTAGAGTCAGCAATGGTGGCCTACTTTAAGGACCTCCAACTAATGGCACCACTATTCAAGAGAAAGACATAACCAGACTGTGCATAGTTTTCATTCTCATTGGTTTCAAAGCTTGCATCAGTGTAACTTAACAGTACCAACTCATCTTGACTTCCATACACTAAGAAAGCATCCTTAGTCTGGTTAAGATACTTCAGGATTACCTTAATTGCCTTCTAGTGTTCCTCACCGGGATTCGACTAGTATCGGCTAATCATACTTAGTGCAAATGCAACATCAGGCCTCGTACACAATATGGAGTACATGATAGATCCTATAGCACATGCATAAGGGATCTTTTCCACACTCTCCCAGTCCTTCTTTGTTTTAGGACCATCTTTCTTACTCAGCTTCAGCCCATGGTGTATAGGTAAGAATCCTTTCTTTGCCTTATCCATACTGAATCTTTTCAGAACCTTGTCTATGTATGTGGCCTGAATTAGGCCTAGAAGCTGATTGGACCTATCTCTGTAGATCCTGATCCCTAAGATTGTCTCAGCTTCGCCTAAGTCCTTCATTGCAAAGCAGTTACTCAACCACTACTTTACCCCTTGCAGTGTTGGTTTGTAGCCTCTAATGATAAGGATGTCATCAACATACAGCACTAGGAAGGTGGAAATGCTCCCACTAACCATCTTATACACACAAGGCTCATCAGGATTCTGTGTGAAGCCATATTCGGTTATAGCCTCATTGAATCTCTGATTCCATGAACTTGATGCTTGCTTCAAACCATAAATGGATCTTTGAAGATTGCATATTTGGTTAGGATACTTCAGATTGATAAAACCGTCAGGTTGCACCATGTTATCCTCAAGTAGCTTTCCATTAAGGAAAGCGGTCTTAACGTCCATCTGCCTTATCTCATAATTGTACCATGCAGCTATGGCCTGTAGTATCCTAATGGATTTGAACATGGCAACTGGTGAAAAGGTTTCATCAGAGTCAATTCCTTGAACTTACCTAAATCCTTTTACCACCAATCGCCCCTTGAAGGTGTTGTCAGCTTTTAACTTGAAACACCATTTGCAACCTATCACCTTTGCACCCGGAGGTGGATCCACCAAGTTTCATACTTGGTTATCATGCATAGATTGTATCTCAGCCTCCATGGCTTTGCACCATTGATTTGAGTGTGGGCTTTCAATAGCCTCCTAATAGGTCTTGGGCTCCTCTTGGTCAACGACTATAAGATCCCCATCATCAGTTATGAGAAAGTCGTACCTCTTTGGCTGATGATGTGTCCTACTAGATGTGAGCACGGGCTTTTTCCTGACGTCGATGATGAAAGCCTTCGTTACCAATTTCACAAATAAATGTGAGTGGATTCGGAACGACTGGAACGATGTCAGAGATGTCTCGGATGACCTAAAGAAGTGTTACAAGTCTTATTGCGAAGCCCCGAAGAAGGTCAAGTGAGCACTTAAGGGAACTGGAGAGAAAAGTGACAAAGGGTGAGAAATGTAAATTTGGCTACTATAGCCGCTCCGCTATAGTGCTACAGCCGCTCGGCTATAGTATTGCTGCCCAGCTGTAGGCCACTACAGCTGCTCGGCTGTAGTTACCAGATTTAATTTCTTTCCTAAATAGGGTAAATTTTACCATTAATTAGGGATTTTAACTTTAAATTAGATCATATAAAAGGGAGACATGAAATTGGGTGAGATGGACGGAGTCCATTCCTCAGAATCAGAGAAAAAAAACTAGGGTTTTGATTTCTTGGAGAATTTAGAGAGAGAAAGAGAGAAAAACAAAAAATTCAGTCTAAAACCATTAAAACTTTTATCTAATCCTAGAAACCATTAGGGTCTTATGAGAATTAATATTCTAGGAGTGATTCTAATCAACTCGGTGTTCATTCAGATTGATTCGGGGTTCCATTTGAGCTTTAAAGAATTATAGGCGTTTTCAGCTTGTTCGTGATTCCGAGGACTTTTCCGGCGTCTGAATCTATTTCTGGTGATCCAAAACACTGGAACATAAATAAGGTATACTCTGAGAGGCCCTAAAAACTCATTTTGAATTGATTTGGATGTTGATTATATGTGTTTTGGTATTTTTCTCAAAGCTGGAAGTGCAAACCTAGCTATAGCTGCCCCACTAGATGCTTACAGCCGCTTGGCTGTAGTCTGATGACTAGAGTGGCATGGTTGTAACCTACAGTGGTGTGGCTATAGTCTTCTAATTACAACCGCTTGGCTGTAATCTCTAGGACCGAAGCTCCGAATGCCCTAAATCGACCGATAACACTTCCCTTTTCAAATTAAATATCTTTTGCATAAATAATATCGGTCGGATCACATCTGCATATGTTAGATTTATAGTTTTTGAGTTTTTGATTAATGGATGTGTGATTTAGTTTTGATGATTTTAGGTTTTTAGGGATTTCTAGATTCATTTGATCCAATATGGATCTATTTAGTGGATTGTATGAGTTTCCAGAAACCTCAGATTACTCGAAACCATCAAAATTCCAAAACGATTTTCAAAACGAGAAAGAAAACCGGATTGTTAATTTTGGAGCACTACAGCCGCTTAGCTGTAGGTGTTACAGCTACCCCAGCCACTACAGTGGCGCGGCTGTAATACTCTACAGTGGCTCGGCTGTAGTTGGAGAATCAGAATTACAGTTTTGCCCTTTTTGGCCTTTAACTTGTAATTTTGTTTCCCCTTTCGATTCAAAAAGGATTTTTGGTGTGTTTACATTTTCAGCCCCTAGATGGATGTTCAATTTAGGCCTACTCATGAACGGAACCCCCGGGTTCTAGGATATTCGGCCTACCAAAAAATGAAAAATGCATGTAAAATGAGCCAAACCGTTTTCAAAATTGATTTTCATTCACAAAATCTACAAGGTGTTTTATAAAATGTTTTCCAGGTCTAATCGAGTAGTCATCCAGACTTCTCGATTATCCCCCCCATGTATGATCCCATTTCCTAAAATACCCCTATTGTGTCTTATGTGAGTCCTTGGTGTGATTTGCTTATTTGTGCTAACCGTATTTGGATGCAGCTTTTATTTTTTTTTTATTTTTCCTTTGATGTATTTAATAGATCATTCCCTGTACCTAGATGGTTGCATTTTTTTTAGACTATCGTGTATTATAGGCAGTTGTAAATGGTGAGGATGAGAGTTTTTTTCCTTTTTCGGGTTGTATAATTTGGCCATTACTTTACTTTTCCTGCACTTTATTTTCCTGCACTTTATTTATGGTTTATATTTATGTCATTTGCATAAGCATTAACTAAAATTAAAAGAAGATAAAATGGGTAGAATTAAGTGAATGTTATATCGTATTATGAAATAATAATTGAAAACAAGTTGAGGATTAGTAGATGTGTTGCCCGAACCCTGAATCTTAGGATTAGGTACTGCGTCTACACTTGGTAGGGAGCTGTACCGGAATTTCCCAGATGAGCTGATCCAGGTGGCGACTCTGTCTCTGATCACAAAATTTAGATTTCGAGATCTTTAAGTTTAAATTGGGATTTTCTAAAAACATGTTTTCCAAAATTCACACTTAAAATTAAGTTTTCTACAAAAAGAGTTTTTCAATAAAATGAAAGATTTTCTTAAGAAAGATTAAAACTTGTTTCCGAACCACACTCACACTCAAAAAGAAAATCCCCGGTTCTTGCTTCACCGCACGTGTTTCGAAAAATGTCATCCGCTCACAGTGGCGACTCTGCTGGGGATTAACGGTTTCTTTAAAAAAGTTTTCATGAAAACTTAAGGAACTTTGGCAACTATTAAAGTGTATCCTCACTTATAGTCAATTATTAATTCATAATCCAATATCTCATTCGCAATCACATAGCATGACATTTTCTCTTCTCAATCCCTCCAACACATGATTAGCCTGGTTTATTTCCAAAGGTGACCTACCTCTTTCGCTAGGATTGGAGGCACCCGAAGGGGTAAACCACTCATAGCTCCACATGAACCTTCTATCATGTTCTACGATGAGTGTATTTTCGCTGTGGGAACCTGTACGACCCGTGGTTTGACTCATACCTTCATGTAATGGCTTAGTAACTCGCCTTAGGACTACCAAAACATAAATTTGTAAATTGGATTTTGAGAGTACACCTTTGTTACCCCCGGTTGGTATCAAAGAGACCCAACACCTAGGAAGAATGCGTGACCAATCGAAAGGAGGAATAAGGTTGGAAGGGTGAGCATGTTGTTGCGTGTGCTAATGTTTGTTCTATGGTTGTTTTGTCTTTAACCTTTACATGCAACATCAAACATGCATCACCCATGTGTCATTTTCTAACCACGTTTTTATGCAGCCATTTTGAAGCATCATCATACGTATGGTATTATACTAACCATATTTTTGTGCAGCCATAACATTTTATTTGTGTGCCATCATATCTTGAGTGTTGACATTCCCACAAAGCATACACGAAATCATCTTGTATGTTATGCATCCTAATCATATCTTTGTGCAGCCACTTGCATTCTATGTGACATGGACATTCATCTCATTTCATCCTATCTAAAATGAAAGGATGTTCTAAGTATATCCTTCATGACCATTTCATTTCATAACATATCAGGTGTCCCAAAACTACCCGTATTCCACCCGTGCACCGGATGGCACTTGGCAATTTCATTACATCATTTCACTCACTAGAGGACCACGATGGTCTTAGGTTTATATTCATGTGGCGGGTCACACAGTATCATTACATGACATCATGTCCATTCATCATTGGTGTCATGGTGACGCCAAAGTTTTATTTGTGTGTCGCGATCCATCTCGGATTGTTCTATAATATTAATGATTCTTTTGAGGTACTCCATGAGTGTTGAGCTATTACATACATGTAGGAGCATTTCATAACATTACTAAGTCATACAAGTGATAAGGTCGGTTTTTGACCTTATCTTTTAGGCAATTTCGTGGTTTGAACGGCAATTTTGAGCGTCTTTTGCGTGAATGTTTGTGTGGTTTTTGAATATTTTGTGAGTTTTATGTTTTGGATAGTTTTTTATAACTTTTAGTATTTTTCGTGTTTTCTAGGGTTGTTTTTGTAATTTTTGTTAATTTGTGTTTTTTTGGTCCGTGGCATTGGTGCTGTTATGTTTCTTTGTGCTTGTTTTGGACAGGTATTATGACCCGGACCGGAAGTGGAGCGTCGGCGGCGAAGAAGAGTTCAAAGTGCTGAAAATCAAGGTGGCACTGCGTGCCACAATTAGGGCAAGACGTGCCAATCCGGCGTGCCATTCAGGAGCAGTCCAGTGGAGTGGCATGAAAACGTGCCACTCAGATCAGCGTGGCGTGGCAACCCTAAAATCACACGGCACGGCGTGCCAACTCCAGCAGCACGGCGTGCCGCCTTCAGTTCTGCACAGCACGGCGTGCCAACTCCACCAGCACGGCGTGTCGAGCCCCGAAACCTGCTGTTGCCCTACTTTCAGCTCTTCTTTTTGCTGGTTTTAACCTAGCCGTATAAATAGGTTATTTTCTATGTTTCAAAGGATCTTTTTCCAGTCTTTTTGAGTGAGAGCAAAAACTTGTAGTGAGGTTTTGAGCTTGAACTATTTGTTTTCTTTGAGTTTGAACCATCGTTTGGTTGTAGTTTTACTTAGAATCTTCCCCTTTTGCGACATTCTTAGTTCCGGCTTGCGTTCGTCTATAGAGGTACACCCCAAGCATCTTCACACCGTCGGAATCCGGTTAATCGGACCAAAAGGGCATAAGTTTTTCTTCTTCTCTTTTGTAATTTGATTAAGCTAGTTTTGACTCCGCAATTTGATTGTGTTTGGTTGTAAACATTGAATTCAGTTCATCTTTCTTGATTAATACAATTGATTGCAAGTTAATTTCAATTTTTATTCCTTTTCTTTATGCAATTCCTTTAATGAATGTCTAGTCTCATAAGATCTTCATTTAGTAAAGTTCATATTTGTGGCATTACCTAGATTGACACCTAGGAAACCATTAGTATTGACGACACTGTGGAACTTACGTGCCCCTATTTTCTGAGCTTTAGAATTAGACCGCCTCTAAACAAGGAAAACCGGCTAAGGACCTAAAAGATCTAGATACGCTAGGTTGTATTATCGAAAGAGCATAATCAAGGATTAATTGTTGAGTTAAATTCATCTTTTGTAATTAATTGATAAAGCCATCCCCATTAGTATTCATAGGTCGGTAAACCGCCAATTGATAACACAAAACTCAAGTGCAAATTAAGCTGGAATAGATCAACTAGGAGTAGGATAGTTTAGTTGTTAACATAATCAACCCAAACTACGTTCCGCTTAGGACACGCAAGGTACCCGAGTAGTTTAGTGTTTGCAGATTATTCTTTTCTCTGTGGGATCGATACCTGGACCAACCAGAATTATTACTTGTCAACGATAGGTACACTGCCTTAGTTGTGCGTTTCTAGGTTTAGTTTTACTACTACGCCTAGGACCCATCAACAAGGTGTTCCATGAATGCCAAAATTTTATCCGTGCTTTGAGTTACACATGACTTGTTTGTGACACCACTTCATCCAAGATGCCATAAAAGCATCGAAACTCTGTCTATGGAAAGGCTCCCATATGACCACTTCATATCATCTCATTGACCTACGAAGTGTCGAAACCTTTGTCCGTGTGTCTGTACACATGAGACCATTTCATGACATCCACTAGGTGCCCCGAAGGCGCCGAACCTTTATCCGTGTGACAGCTCACATGCGACATTTTTGCATTGTCTTTCATATGGCATGGGGTATGCTTGGAACATCCAAAATAAAAAGAAGAAAAATATAAAGGTCATTTTCATCATCATCCCCATCCATGAAACATCATCCAATCATGAGCACGCACATACCATACACGCCACTTAGTGTGTCGAGTCTAGGATCACAACAGCCATCCGAAATTCTAACCTCATGTTAAATGTACAGTTTGGAGTCAAACCTCGAAGTGGTTAGTTCATGTTGAGTTAGAGAGGAGACAACCAGTTTAGTAAGTTGAATCAGAACCAGTCACCGTGGAAGGGGTCAATTCAGGGTCAGATTTGGATCAGGAGATTGAGGTTTTGCTGCCTTCTTTACCGGTTGATAGTCAAATTTTGTTGGAAGAAGCTGATAGATCAGAAATGGCTGATGGAAACAATGGGAATATACCTTTTGAAATGACAGCTTTCATGAGAAACTTCCTGAATTCTGAAGAGTTTAAGGCTACCCTTCGGGAGCAAATGCAGGCTGTGATGAATGCTACCCCTGTTCAGACTGTTCCACCGACTCAAACTTCGGTTAGAAGTGAAGGACAACAATTTGTCTAAGTAACGAATGGAGCTAGAGGGAATGTTCCCAGCGGAAGTGGTGGAGTTGTCAGCCATAGGGAGCCTGATTGTTAGTTAGAAGTTGATGAAGCATTTGAGAAGGCGAGGGAAGCCTCGATTGAGACTGTTGTGGAGAAGTGTCTCAATCAGAAATTATCGGACATTGAAGCCATGCTGCCTAAGCTGAAGGAGATGGTGCACTACAACCCTATTAGGTGCGCTGACCCTGCTACTCTGATGGCTGATGGAGAAGAGCCACTTCTGGCTGGTTTTCATATGCCTTATCTTCCTCCCTACACCGGGGAAGGCCCATCGAAAGCCCATTTGGACAGTTACGTGAGGCTGATGACTAGTATGGGGATCAGGAAAGGTCACCTCTTGAACCTATTTTCAACTACTTTCAGGGGTGCTACGGCAAAGTGGTATATGAAGATGCCTTTATACACCCGTTCTACTTGGGAGGACCTGTTTGAAGCTTTCATGAAGCAGTATGCTTACAATACCCATGTAAAGACCAATCTTGAAGACTTGGAGAGGATCTACCAAAAGCCAAATGAATCTTTCCTGGCTTACTACAAAAGGTGGACGGAAATGCAAGTTCTTGTGGATGGGGCCCCGAAGTTGGAGTCGCTAATTATAAAGTTGGTTGATGGTAGTCTACCCCAATACAAAGACAAAATGAAGCTGAAAAGGTTCCACTGTTTCAATGAAGTGGTCGATTTTGCTAAACGTATCGAGCGATCCGAAGAAAAGGAACAGAGGGGTAGACAGAGTTCGGGCTCCTACAGAAGTAATAAAGGGTACTCCCAAGGGTACAAAGGTAGTAGTTCTAAGACTACTATAGCCGGGTCTAGTACTAAGATGACTTTGAAAGCAGCCTCGATTGAAGAGGCGGATGTGGTTGCTGTGAACCAAGAAAGACAAACTCCTCAAAGGGTCACTAGTCCATGGGACGAGTTAACAAGTTGGATTTTTGCCAAGTGTAGAAAGGCTGGGCTGTTGCAGAGTCTGAGGCCTTTTTTGCCTCCAGCTGAGGCGGAGAGAGACAATTTCTGTTCTTATCATGTGATGACGGGTCACCGTATGAACGAGTGCACCCAGTTGATTAAGGCCATCAAGTAGTTGGTCATAGATGGCAAGATTGTTAAGCTGGCTTTGAAGCCGAGTGTTCAGAAGAATCCACTGCCTACCTTTGGAAGTCAAGTAAATATGGTACAGTCTGGTTCACCAGCTAATTATGTGTTCGCTTAGATTATCAAGGCTAATCCGAGCGTACGAGCTGTTTTAGTGGAAAGGGAAGAAAACCGGAAGTACTCGAAGAGTAGGTGATGGCAGTAAAGAATAAGGTGGGTCCCATCAATTTGGATGAGATCGAAGTGGATGATGAGTATGACGATTTCGAGATCCAAGAGTCAAAGCCGGTTTATCCGGTGGAGACAAGAAGGGGAACTACGATTGAGAAAGATGGGCCAGTAATGCACATTACAAGGAGCGAAAGGGTTTATCAACCCACTAATGTACCACCCTCGGCACCCCCAAGAAGGAATACCACTCCTGTGCATAACAATGCTGCCCGATCACCTCCAATGGCCAAAGAAGATGACATAGTGGTTGCCCAACTGAAGAGGACGCTAGCTCGTGCTAGTGTTTGGCACTTATGGAATCAAAAAGGCACCGCAAGGTGGTGGCTAAGCAGTTGATGGAGATGGAGGCCAATCCCACTATGTCCCCAGATGAGGTATGTGCAATGATTAAGGGAGTGGATTTGAAAGCCAATCGAGCCTCGAAGATCAGTTTTGGAGTTAAGGACCTCTTACTGGAAGGGGTCATCCATAATAGGGCTCTATACTTGAAGGTTGAAGTCATGGATAGAATGATGCCGAGTGTGATGGTGGATGATGGCTCGGCCTTAAATATTTACCCCTCCAAGATCTTGCCTTATTTGGGGATGAGTACTGAAGCTCTTTGCCGGTCCAACACCGTGATTAGGGCATATGACGATAGCAAAAGAGCTGTGCTTGGGACTTTTGAAGCCGAAGTCAAGGTGGGGAAATTAAGTCAAAAGTGTTGTTTACTATGATCGACATTCCTGTCACGTTCTCTCTACTTTTGGGAAGGCCATGGTTCCATACCCTAGGAGGAGTGCCCTTGACCTTGCACCAGAAGGTGAAGTTCTTTATTGAAGGGAAGGATGCGACTGTTGATGCAGATGAGCCTTCTATTGTGGCTTCTTTGAGTGCTACCGAGTAGCCGATGACTGGTTTTCAAGTGGCAGTAATTACTAATAAGCCGAAATTTCCAGACTGGATTCATAAGTACTTTGCCAAGCAGAACTATGAGCCTGGAAAAGGATTAGGGGCCAAGTAGCAAGGTATTCCTAAGTTTAACATTAAGGCCGGTAACTACCATCAATTTGGGCTCGGTTATCATGACGGGAAGACTAAGCAAGAGAATAAGCATGTGAACTTGGTGGACACTTTTGTCCGAGCCACTAAATCGATTTATGATGGGACTCCTGAGCTAGTAGTTATTGAGGGAGGCCAGCTCCCAGGATTTGAGATCTTTGCTAATGTGGTTGATTTCAGCAAGTATGGAAACGGGCCCATTGTGAGTATGCTGCGAACTGGAACCGAAGACACAGGAAAGGAAGTTTTGAGGTAGAATACGGTTGACCATGTCAAAGTTGAGTTCGGAAGTAAGGGAGAACCCTTTAAGAAGGCTGATTTGGTGAAAAGTGAGATTAAAGTGGCTATAGAAGCCATCTTTAAGGCACTGTCCACTCTGATGAAGCCGGGTAAGAGTTCAAAGAAGAAAGAGCCTCATGTTGGGAAGACGTATGAAGAGCTCATAGAGGAAGCTGTGAAGGAGCTTACCAAGCTGGTGATGAAGGGTAAGGCCGAAATGCTTGAAGAGGAGCTGACTGTGAAGCAAAAGGAAGACCTGGAAGATGATCTCGGGTACCTGTTTGAGGAGTTTGATTGTGCTGTTGCTGATGAAGACCCTCCGTATGTGGAGGATGGAAATTTTTCTAATGTATCTACTTTTTCAATTTATGATGTGAACAATTCTGCCTATAAGGCCTATAATGCAATAAAGTCTAATTTTGCTTACTTGTGCGATGTTTTTCCAGATGGAACTGTGCATACATACAAGCATTCATTTAATGTCTTTAACATACATGATGGATCATTGCATGAAATGAACCTAGGGATAAATAATGATCCAAAGATAGTATTCATCTCAAAAGACCTCATGCCTGACGAGAGAAAAGAACTTGTAAAAATTTTGCAAAAACATGTTAAAGCCTTCACTTGGTTCTACGATGACATGCCTGGGGTCGACAGAGAGATTGCAGAGCATAGAATCCCAATAGATCCGAAGATGAAACCAGTTAAGCAGAAGCTCAGAAGACTTCAACCAGAATTAGCTGAAAAGGTTAAGGAAGAAGTAGCCAAGGAGATAAAGGCCAAGTTCTTAGAAGTAGTAGAGTATCCGGAATGGTTGGCTAATATCGTACTGGTTGCGAAGAAAGATGGTCGAGTCAAGGTCTGTGTGGATTACAGGGATTTGAACAAGGCATCTCCCAAGGACGATTTCCCGCTCCCGCATATTGCTGTTGTGATTGACAGTGCTGCCAGGGCAGCAATGTACTCATTCATGGATGGGTTCTCAGGGTACAACCAAATTCTGATTAATATGATCGACAAAGTAAAAATGGCCTTCATCAAAGAGTGGGGGGGTTTATTGCTACAGAGTCATGCTGTTTGGGTTAAAGAATGCCAGGGCAACCTATCAGCGAGTAGTCATGACACTTCTACATGATATGATCCACAAGGAGTTTGAGGTCTATATTGACGATATGTTAGTTTAAATCCATGACCCGGGAGGAGCACCCAGCTATCCTGGATAGATTTCTAACTAGAATTGAGAAGTACAACCTCCGCCTTAATCCCAAGAAGTGTGTGTTCAGCGTAATTTCAGGAAAACTGCTTGGTCATGTAGTCAGCCAGAAGGGAATCGAAATGGATCCAGACAAGATCAAGGCCATCAGGGATATGCCGACACCGAAGTCAGAAAAGGAAGTAAGGTCGTTTCTGGGTTCACTATAGTATGTCAGTTAGTTTATTGCAAGGCTAACGACAGTTTGAGCCAATTTTTCGGCATCTGAAGAAGAACCAGCCAGTGGAGTGGAATGAGCAGTGTTAGATAGCTTTTGATAGAATTAAGGCTTATTTGATGAACCCTCCTGTGCTAAAGCCTCCAATACCGGAGAAGCCTCTGATTCTGTACTTGGCTATTGAAGAGACTTTAGTAGGAGCAATGTTGGTACAAGAGCAGGAAGATGGGCATGAATATGCGATCTACTACTTGAGTAAGAAACTACTAGAATACAAGACTAGATATACGATAATAGAGAAAACCTGTGCTGCTATGGTATGGTTGACGAAGAAGATAAGGCATTACTTCCGGTCATATAAAGTTCAGGCAGTAGCCAAAGTGGATCCTATGAAATACTTATGCCAAGCTCCCGTATTAGCTGGGAAATTATCGAGATGGTTAGTTTTGTTGTCAGAGTTCGACATAGAGTATGTGACGAGGAAGACAATCAAAGGAAGGGCAGTGGCAGAATTTCTAGCTAATCAGCCGATAGATTCAGATTATGTCGAGAACTTGGAATTCCCCGATGAACAACTAGCGATGGTGGAAGAAGAAGCAAACAGATGGGTGATGTACTTCGATAGTGCAGTGAACAAACACGGAGTAGGCTTAGGGGTGATCATTGCCACACCTGAAAGAGAAATCATTCCTCTGGCAAAACGGCTTGACTTTCAAGTAACTAATAATGGAGCATAATACGAAGCTTGCCTTTTTGAAATCATTCCTCTGGCAAAACGGCTTGACTTTCAAGTAACTAATAACGGAGCATAATACGAAGCTTGCCTTTTTGGAATTGACGCTCTGATCACATTAGGGGCAAATGAGGTACTAGTTATCGGGGATTCTGCTTTGGTGATTCGGCATGTTACCAGATATTAGGTGATAAAAGAAGAATCACTTCAGCCTTATCTCTAGATGGTTTGGGAAAGGGCGAAGGTATTCAATCAGTGTGAATTCCGACATATGCCGAGGGAAGAGAACCAGATGGCAGATTCCTTGGCTACACTATCGTCAATGTGGGAAGGCCCCCGAAAATAGTCGATATAGCTGGTAATCCTGGAAATTGCTCAAAATCCATTTTATTCGTCAGTCAACACAGTTGCACCAGTTGAAGAACAGCACTGGTACTATGATATTTTACAATTCATTCAGAATGGTCAGTACCCTGAAGACGCTAGTGAGAATGATAAGGTTTCCCTTTGAAGATTGGCAACACAGTTTTGGCTATTTAAGAATTAGCTTTTCAAAAGAACAGCCAGCGGAGTCCTTCAGAAGTGTCAAACAGAGGAAGAGGTAGTTAAGGTTACAAAACAAATATACTCTGGAGCTTGTGGACTGCACATGAACGGGTTGGCCCTGGCAAAGAAGATATTGAGGCAAGGATACTTTTGGCTCACTTTGCAAGCTGATTGTATCGAAGAAGTTAAGAAATGCCATGAATGCCAAGTATACGGGGACCTCATTCATCTCCCTCCACTCGAACTTCAAGTATCCTCAACTCTGTGGCCGTTTGCAGCTTGGGGCATAGATTGTTGGTGTGCCCTAGTTCTTAGGGCATTGGATTCTTGTATTTTGTATTATACATTAAGACTCATTGTATAAATACATTATTTGTGTCACATTAATAAAGGCAATTAATCTATTTCATTTATATCTTGTGCTATAATATGAGTAGAGTATCCATTGATTGATAATCATAAAATCTATCCCAAGTCTGTTCTAATCGTGGGAACGAATAGAACCACAGACTTGTATATTCGATGACTGTATGGTAGTTCTTAACTAGCCATAGTACTTGTATAGTCAGTCATGAATATAGGTACATGTCGTTGATATGGGACTGGATCGATCCGCACAAGAAAGCCACATGGTTGTCATGTCATAGGTCTTTCTTGAGTAGGTCTCTTTTGTCCTCAGACCAGATTTCATTATAATATCGATATGGGATCCGGTTCACTTTGACATACGCCTAACAGGTCTGTAAAAGGATGCTAAATACGGGTATGATTGGGTGGACCGGTGAACATGTTGATATTGATGATGAAGTGATGGAATTGCCACTCGGGTAACACTGAGATGATATCATTGGCCACTTGATGAGTGGGACTGATAAGTGTATGGCCATACCCAAATAAGTTGGTTGCTTATTTGATTAATCAGTCAACTCAAGATCAAGAAATATAATAAACAACAGAAGAGGATGACGGACACCATGCCTCTTGTTTATTCATATCGATATCGTTAGGCAAAGGACAGTATGAGATTACTACCGGGTGAGTGTCTTCTAAAGACTGTTGCATCTTTGTCTTAATTGGGGGCTGTAATGGTTTGCTAGAACCCACTTACAGTCTGTGGGCCTTGGGCCTACTGCCAACATAAAGACAGACACATAGGATCGTGCACATAGATCAACTGAGCTGGAACTTATAGAAATTGTACATGTAATGTACATTGGAAGGAATGCGTTAATTAATTAGTTGACATTCGGTGTCAAGGTAATTAATTGACATTGGGTTGAATTTAATTTAATTAATAAGTTTACATAATGTAATTAATTAATTTATCAATTAATTGAATTACATAAAGTAAACAATTAATTAAATAATTTTCCTAAGTAGGAAAATTAAATACATGTATTTTATTAACTTAAGTGTGATTTAATTTTATTTAGGGGTAATTAAATTTTACCAAATGGAATTAAATTACATAGTATATACTTTTTAATTAAAGTTTATTTATGTAATTATAATCCTAGTGGGCTTGGGTTTAATTAACCTAATTAGAACCCAATTAGACAAGGTGTCTATAAAAGGGCACACTGAAGGAATAAAAACCTAATTCAACTCTAATTAATTGCTGGAAATTTCAGCCACCAATAGCAGCCCCAAAACAGCCGAAAATCCCAGCATTAAACCTCCATTCCTTCGCATCTTCGGCTAGCACCGGTTCCCGCTCAATAGTTGGTCGTGCACCGGACTTTGGAGATCGCAGTTTCAAGAAACGATTCTGCAGCAGTCTCTAGAGGAGACGAATCCGGTGAGTTAATCTCTCTTGATTCTTATTTGATTTTATTCTAATCAATGGTAATTGGACACGATAGGTGGATTGTAGGAAATTTTAAACGGTGTATTTTCCGCTGCGCCACGTTATTTTTCCAATGACGAATCCCAACAGTGGTATCAGAGCCTAGGTTTTGTCCATTAGATTGATTGGAATTGGTTCTTAAAAGCGTTCTTTGAGAAAGAATGGGTTTCATGTTTGTGATTTTAGGGTTTTTGCTTAATTGGTTTTTTTTTAGATAAACCCTAAAATTGTTGGATTGGGGTTTTTGATTATTTTTCCCCAATTGTTTTCCATCTAAAATTGTTTTGTATATTAATTATATATTTATATTTTTTTTTGTTGGAAACCTTTTTTTGTTAATGATTTAATAAAAAAAAAAAGATTTTTTGGGCTGGATGGAATCGCAAATTGCGATTCCATCCAGCGGCAGCAGCCCACTGGGCTGCTACTGCCGCGGCAGGCTGCCGCGCAGCGGCACTGCTGCCCCGCCGGGACACCGGCGCCGTGCGCGGGTTTCGGGTCCGGTTTTGGATTTTGCGGGTATTTTTTTATCTCGGACCCTGATGCAAATTAAATTAAATTTTTAAATTAATTTGTGTTTAAATTATTTATTTTGTTGGCATGCATATTTAATTTAATTGTTTGCATATTAAATTGAATATGGACTTTGTGAAATTGGCCCAATAAACCGTGACACCGATTAAAATTGGGAGAGCTAAATTTTAAATTTGTGACAACCCAAATTCAAGTGGGAGCAAAATTGTTAATTTTGCATTTATGGATGTTATCCATTGGGCCTTTATGGGCCTTAGTCACATTTGTTAAAATTGGCGATTTCACCCTAAGTAACTCGGCTTAACATTTATATTTATAATTTGGAATGCCATGATCATGCATCATATTGGTATGTATGTGCACGACAGGTACTTTGTTTGAAATGTTATGTTGAGTTCTATGGGCCCTAAATTATTATCGGTTGTAATTTAATTTTGGAAAATATGGCCTGCGTGCCATTTTTTATTTTGATGTAATTTTAGAATAGATTTTATTTTACAAAATTATTGTAATTGCATCAAGTATGGAGGAAGGCCCAAATGGAGCAAGCCAATGGTGGGAGCCCAAGAAGGATTGCAGTCCGACCCATGAAGAATTAGATAGGATATCTAGTTTTTCATTAGGTTGTAATTAAAGGCCCATAGGATCTCATTTCTTTTAAATTAAGTATGCTATTGCATTTTTCATATAATATGGATGTATGGATCACCAAATTATTACCCACGTTTATGCATGCTAAGCCGTATCACTTAATTATAATCCGGAAATTAAAATATTGAGTCGCTTAAAAGTGCTTCCCACATTCACACCTCTTCCTCCCATTGATGCTGCAATGTGCGCCATGCCCTAGCTGGGTATATTGTAGTATTCGGTGGGCCGTCGAGGGTTAAGATACTTGGTATGGTTAACATGTGAATGGTGGTTTGACTCAACATGGGTAGCATTAGCTCAGAGCGGGCCCTAAGCACAGAAGGGTAAAGTGTCAATAAGCCCATCAAACCAAGAGTCCTTCGTGGAAGGATTGGATAGGTTGTCCTACCAAACGAATCAATGGTTGGTTAGCGAGCCCTAGTTCGGCCAGTCATTAATAAGTTGTGGATCTTGGTCAAGTCAGCCAATTAACAACACCAACAAACAAATTAAAATCGGATTATTAATTTGAATTGGCTTAAAAGTCCTTTATTTCTAACTCAAGCAATGATTTCTTCCATGTAGATAATCCCATTTCAGTTGAGCAATTTAAATGGCTGCAACAAACAACAACTCACTCTCACTTAGGTCACTCTTGGACAAGGAGAAGCTTTCGGGGACTAAGTTCCTGGACTGGGCTAGGAACTTACAAATAGTTCTTAGACAAGAGTCTAAGGAGTATGTACTGAATGCTCCTTTCCCAGCCGGCCCTCCCGCAGGTCGAGGCATCACCACGGCGATGGTGGAGCAGTACGATCGGCATGTGAGGGATGACCGAGATGTCTCGTGCCTCATGCTGGGTACCATGGCTTCTGATCTTCAGAAGCAGTTCATGGACGAGCATGCTTATGAGATGATGGATCAGCTTAAAAAGATGTTCCAAGATCAGGCTCGTCAGGAACGTTACTTGAGAACTAAGGCACTTTGCACGACTGTGATGGCAGCTGGGACTTCTGTTAGCACTCATGTGCTAAAGTTGAAGGGGTATATTAATACACTTGCCCGCCTTGGCTCGCCAGTTCCGCAGGACTTGGCAACAGACATTATTCTCGGGTCACTTCCTGAGTCTTACAACCAGTTTATCATGAATTACCATATGCAAGGGTTGGATAAATCGGTTGTTGAGCTGCATGGCATGCTCAAGCTTGCTGAGCAGTCTCTTAAGAAGACTCCCAAAGTATTGCTGGTGAACAAGGGCAATACGCCCATTGCTAAGGGAAAGGCCAAATCTAAGACCAAGGCTAAGGCCCAAAAGGCCAAGGCTAAGGGTAAAAAGGTGGTGGCCCAACCTAAAGTAAGGGTTGCCTCTCCTGACGATGTTTGCCATGAGTGTCATGAGAAGGGGCACTGGAAGAGCTCATGTCCAAAGCTAAGGGAGCAACTGAAGGGCAAAACTACTGCTTCAGGTATTTATGTTGTTGAGATTAATCTGGCTATTTCTACATCTTGGGTCTTGGACACTGGATGTGGATCTCACATTTGTTCAAATGTGCAGGGTCCAAGAAATAGGAGATTATTAGGATATGGAGAAGTAGATCTTCGAGTCAGAAATGGTGCTCGGGTTCAGGCCATGGAGATCGGAGATTATTTCTTGGAGATGCCTAGGGGACTTGTTTTGGAACTAAGAAACTGTTATTTTGTACCTGCGATGCGTAGGAATATTATTTCCGTTTTTTTGTTGGATATTTCTGGTTTTGTATTTAATATTGGACATGGTAGAATTTCTATGCAATGTGGCAATATTATTTATGGAACAGCATTTCTTGAAAATGGCTTATATATCCTTGATCTAAAACGTGAAAGTTCAATCTATAACATAAATACTAAAAGGATTAAACAAAATGAAATTAATCCGACTTACATCTGGCATTATCGACTTGGCCATATAAATGAGAAGCGCATAGCTAGGCTTCACTCTAGTGGAGTGCTAGGGTCATTTGACATCCAGCCTTATGACACATGCGAATCTTGTTTGAGAGGCAAGATGACAAAGGCGCCTTTTAGCAAGACTGCTGAAAGGGCCTCAGAGCTATTGGAGCTAATACATTCCGATGTATGTGGCCCAATGAGCACTAGTACTAGATCTGGTTTTCTGTACTTCGTCACCTTCACGGATGACTTCAGCAGATACGGTTACGTGTATCTAATGAAGCATAAGTCTGAGACTCTCCAAAGGTTCAAGGACTTTAAGAATGAAGTAGAAAACCAACTTGGCAAGAAAATAAAAGCACTTCGGTCTGACCGAGGGGGTGAATATTTGAGCCAAGATTTTGACTCGTTTTTGAGAGAGTGTGTGATCATATCCCAACTCACTCCTCCTGGTACACCCCAGTGGAATGGAGTGTCAGAAAGGAGGAATAGGACCTTACTTGACATGGTCCGCTCGATGATGAGTCATGCTACACTCCCAGTCTCCTTTTGGGGATATGCTTTAGAGACAGCTGCTTACATTCTTAATAATACACCAAGCAAGGCAGTTGAGGGAACACCATATAAACTATGAAAGGCCGAAAGCCCAATGTTTCCTTCTTGAAGATTTGGGGCTGTGATGCACATGTTAAGAAATTGACAAGTGGCAAACTCGAGTCCAAATCTGTCAAGTGCCAGTTTGTGGGTTACCCTAAGGAAACTAAGGGTTATTACTTCTACGATCCGACCGAAAACAAAGTTTTCATAGCCAGAAATGCAGTCTTCTTGGAGAAGGAATTCCTTTCCAAGAGAGACAGTGGGAGTAATGTTGAACTTTCAGAAGTTCAAGACTCACAAACTCCTACAACTACTGCTGAGGATGCTTTGGGAACCAATCTGACTACTCAAGAAATTGAGGAACCAGAAATGGTTGCACAGGACCTTAGAAGGTCTGGTAGGACATGTCATCAGCCAGAGAGGTACGGCTTTCTCGTCACTGATGATGGGGACGTTATGGTCGTTGACCAAGAGGAGCCCAAGACCTATCAGGAGGATGTTGAAAGCCCACACTCAGATCAATGGTGCAAAGCCATGGAGGCTGAGATGCAATCTATGCACGATAACCAAGTATGGAACTTGGTGGATCCACCTCTGGGTGCTAAGGTGATAGGTTGCAAGTGGTGTTTCAAGTTAAAGGCCCTGTGTGTATAAGATGGTTAGTGGGAGCGTTTCCACCGTCCTAGTGCTGTATGTTGACGACATCCTTATCATTGGAAGTGACATACCAACACTGTAAGGGGTTAAGCAGTGGTTGAGTAGGTGCTTCGCAATGAAGGACTTAGGCGAAGCTAAGACGATCTTAGGGATCAGGATCTACAGAGATAGATCCAATCGGCTTCTAGGCCTAAGTCAGGCCACGTACATTGACAAAGTTCTAAAAGGATTCAGCATGGACAAGGCAAAGAAAGGATTCTTGCCTATGCGCCATGGGTTGAAGCTGAGTAAGAAAGATGTTCCTAAAACAAAGAAGGACCGGGAGAACATGGAAAAGATCCCTTACGCATCTGCTATTGGATCTATCATGTACTCCATGTTATGTACGAGGCCTGATGTCGTGTTTGCACTAAGTATGGCTAGCCGGTACCAGTCGGACCCCGGTGAGGAACACTGGAAGGTAGTCAAGGCAATCTTGAAGTACCTTAACCGGACTAAGGATGCTTTCTTAGTGTATAGAGGTCAACATGAGCTGGTAGTGTTAGGTTACATTGATGCAAGCTTTGAGACCGATGAGGATGAGAACCAGTCACAGTCTGGTTATGTTTTTCTCCTGAATGGCGGTGCCATTAGTTGGAGGTCCTCAAAGCAGGCCACCATTGCTGACACTACAATGGAAGCTGAGTACATAGCTGCGTGCAAAGCTCAAAGGAAGCCGTTTGGATCAAGAAAGTCATAACTGAGTTAGGAATAGTGCCCACTATCCTAGACCCAGTTGATGTTTTTGTGACAACAACGGGGCCATCGCACAAGCTAAGGTGCCCCGGTCACACAAGAGATCCAAACATGTACTCTGAAAGTTTCACCTCATTCGGGAGATCGTGAACGTAGGTGACATATCATTGCAGAGGGTTGACACCAAGAATAATGTCGCTGATCCATTGACCAAAGCGCTGTTGCAGACACAGCACGATGATCATACCAGATCTATAGGAATTAGGGCAATGCCCACTTGGAACTAGTGCAAGTGGGAGATTGTTGGTGTGCCCTAGTTCTTAGGGCATTGGATTCTTGTATTTTGTATTATACATTAAGACTCATTGTATAAATACATTATTTGTGTCACATTAATAAAGGCAATTAATCTATTTCATTTATATCTTGTGCTATAATATGAGTAGAGTATCCATTGATTGATAATCATAAAATCTATCCCAGTTCTGTTCTAATCGTGGGAACGAATAGAACCATAGACTTGTATATTCGATGACTGTATGGTAGTTCTTAACTAGCCATAGTACTTGTATAGTCAGTCATGAATATAGGTACATGTCGTTGACATGGGACTGGATCGATCCGCACAAGAAAGCCATATGGTTGTCATGTCATAGGTCTTTCTTGAGTAGGTCTCTTTTGTCCTCAGACCAGATTTCATTATAATATCGATATGGGATCCGGTTCACTTTGACATATGCCTAACAGGTCTGTAAAAGGATGCTAAATACGGGTATGATTGGGTGGACCGGTGAACATGTTGATATTGATGATGAAGTGATGGAATTGCCACTCGGGTAACACTGAGATGATATCATTGGCCACTTGATGAGTGGGACTGATAAGTGTATGGCCATACCCAAATAAGTTGGTTGCTTATTTGATTAATCAGTCAACTCAAGATCAAGAAATATAATAAACAACAGAAGAGGATGACGGACACCATGCCTCTTGTTTATTCATATCGATATCGTTAGGCAAAGGATAGTATGAGATTACTACCGGGTGAGTGTCTTCTAAAGACTGTTGCATCTCTGTCTTAATTGGGGGCTGTAATGGTTTGCTAGAACCCACTTACAGTCTGTGGGCCTTGGGCCTACTGCCAACATAAAGACAGACCCACAGGATCGTGCATATAGATCAACTGAGCTGGAACTTATAGAAATTGTACATGTAATGTACATTGGAAGGAATGCGTTAATTAATTAGTTGACATTCGGTGTCAAGGTAATTAATTGACATTGGGTTGAATTTAATTTAATTAATAAGTTTACATAATGTAATTAATTAATTTATCAATTAATTGAATTACATAAAGTAAACAATTAATTAAATAATTTTCCTAAGTAGGAAAATTAAATACATGTATTTTATTAACTTAAGTGTGATTTAATTTTATTTAGGGGTAATTAAATTTTGCCAAATGGAATTAAATTACAGAGTATATACTTTTTAATTAAAGTTTATTTATGTAATTATAATCCTAGTGGGCTTCGGTTTAATTAACCTAATTTGAACCCAATTAGACAAGGTGTCTATAAAAGGGCACACTTAAGGAATAAAAACCTAATTCAACTCTAATTAATTGCTGGAAATTTCAGCCACCAATAGCAGCCCCAAAACAGCCGAAAATCCCAGCATTAAACCTCCATTCCTTCGCGTCTTCGGTTAGCACCGGTTCCCGCTCAATAGTTGGTCGTGCACCGGACTTTGGAGATCGCAGTTTCAAGAAACGATTCTGCAGCAGTCTCTAGAGGAGACGAATCCGGTGAGTTAATCTCTCTTGATTCTTATTTGATTTTATTCTAATCAATGGTAATTGGACATGATAGGTGGATTCTAGGAAATTTTAAACGGTGTATTTTCCGCTGCGCCACGTTATTTTTCCATTGACGAATCCCAACATAGATATCATTGGAGAGATAAGACCGCCCACCTCAAACGGACATCGATTCATTGTCATGGCCATGGATTACTTCTCAAAATGGGTTGAAGCAGAATTATTTGCAAATGTTACAGCTAAGAAGATGGCCAAATCATAGAGAAGAATATTTTTGCGATGTATGGGATCCCTCATCACTTCGTGACTGATAACGGGGTACAATTTCAAGGAGTAATGGCACAGTTGTTTCAAGAGAAGAGAGTTGAGCATCATAAGTTATTCCCGTATCACTCACAAGCCAATGGGGTGGTAGAAGCGACCAATAAATCTATTAAGAAGATTCTATTGAAAATGTAGTGACCTACAGAGATTGGGCTGACATGTTACCATTTGCCTTGTGGGGATACCGAACGAGCATTAGAACCCCTACCAGAGAGACACCATAGTCACTATTTATAGGATGGAAGCTATTTTGCCAGTAGAAATAGAAGTCAGGTCATTAAGAGTAGTCATGGAGGCACACTTGCCAGAATCTAAATGGCTTCAGTCGAGGTACGGACAGTTGGCACTGATTGATGAAAAGCGTCTTCAGGCCCTAGACCAATTACAGAGGTACCAACAACAAATGGCTAGGACCTACAACAACAGAGTTCATCATCAGAAATGTCCACTTAAGGTTGGGGATTTGGTACTCAAGCAGATGAAATAGACTAACACGGATGTACGGTGGAAATTCGAGCCGAACTGGGAAGGTCCGTATGTAGTAAAAAAGGTACTTTCGCAGGGTGCTGCAAAGATTATAGACATGGATGGGAATGAATTCGTCAACCTTATCAACTAGGACAAGCTGAAACATAAAAAAAAAGGTCCGATGGGTCGAAAACTGAAAAGGTGATCCATGGAAAAATTAGGACAATGAGGGGAGGACTATCAGCTGGAAAATTTGCAAAGACCTGTTGGGTGGTGAGCATGAATTCAGTCGAGACATGTACCATCACTGATTCTATCCTTAGTTTCATTTCATCATTAATGTGCATTGTACTAAAGCATTATTTATGAATGAATGAATGTTCAATTCTATTCGCTTAAATGTCCTGAGTTTAATGGAAATTCAGATTATTTTATGCGTAATTGGCTTCATATTTTTCGCATATCTCACATCCATAGATTGAACATATATGTAAAAAAAAAGTCTGATAGATTGAAAACCTAAAAAGGGTGATCTATGCAAAAGTTAGGACATAAAATAAAGTCTGCTGAATTGAAAACCTAAAAGGACAGTTTAGGAAAAATTAATGACAGTCTGATAGGCCAAAAACCCGAAAAGGTGACCTATGAAAAAGTGTGGACATGAAATAAAAGCAGAATAAAAGTCATACAATAGCATCCAACTATGATAATCCTAATCCTCTAAAGACCAAGGTGCCTCAAAGTCAGCACCTCACGTCTATGCCTCATGGGGCAAGCAATCAGGTAAGTCAGCCAAGCTCTATAGCGAGCATCTTTTAGTGCAAGTAGGATGCATCCACTGATGCTGCACGTGTCAAGGCCACTACGATGTAAACACTCTGCACTCAGTGGTACACAAAGACCGAGGGATCCCCTGCAGCTGACCATACTGTCTGCACAACCGAGCGGGAGAGTAGAAAGTCACATGGGTCAATCCAAGTAGCTGGACACCTCCGGCCTAGGTCTCAGTAGTCACATCAAAAATATCCCACCAGGGGCAGACCCATTGGATAAAGGCATCAGTTCGACTCAACCAATCAAACCAATGCTCCATGGATATAAAGCTAAAATCTAGAAGCTTGATGTGCCGAGACCAGTAACGCCTTGGAACATATCTCGGATGAGGCGGAGGAGTGCTCAGGAGGCTTAGCTTCTCTAGCAGTTAGATCTGTGCATGGGTTAGTCAAGGCAAAAGGGGTAATGGATAAATTGAATTCAGAAAGTACAGTGCAGAAGCATACCTGAAGCAGAAAAGGGGATCCATAACTCTCGATATGAGAATTAGAATGGATAGAATCCAAATGAATCAGTGTCTCAGCTAAGACAATCCCTATAGGTGAGACACCCTGAGCCATCTGAGTCACTATCGAGGCTAATCTAAGGCTACAAGTACCATCTCGGGACTCACATAAGTAGCATGCCATCAGTAGCAAACTCATCAGCAGAGCCCAACCAGGGGCAGAAGGGGGTAAGGCAAAGCATAAATCTAATATAACAGAAAGGCTGAGTCTAGGAGAAGTAGGCCTACCAGAAAGTGCACGACCCATACCTACAACATCTGGAGCAAATGGAACATAGAGAATAGCACTAAACTCCTTTACTAAGAAGCACAACTCCTAAATAGCGAAGTGGAAGACATGATCCATCGGATCCCAAAAGCTGGTAGTCGCATCCAAGAAGATCCGATTTGGAGTCAAAGTAGTGTAGAACTTGAGGTATTGCAAGCTAAAGGGCGCTAGCAAAGCCTAATTGGAAGAGCGGGTCATACCTTAATAGTCTCGGAGTCATCCTCGAAGTTGATCCATGCCAAAAGAAGAGTGAAAGAAGGAGAAGAAAGGCTGAAATGTAGTTTGGGGTGGCTATAGTGTGTCTGGCAGCTGTAATGTCCTACAGTGGCACGACTATAATGTTCCGGGTTGCTATAGTATTTATAGTGGAGCGGCTGCAGTGAAGAAAAGTTGAAATTCGATGTGGGATGGATCTGGGTGTCTTACGACTGTAGCACTATACTGTGGCATGGCTGTAGTGTGCCGGGCGGCTGTAGTATCACAGGGGCACATCTGTAGTGCAGACAACACTTTGTCTATATCTTTATATGATTTCTGATGATTATAGACTCGCGGCTATATGTTCCAGGGATAGTTTTTTAAGGAAAATGAAGTCAAAAAGCACCGGAACATGTCCCAGACTTAACCAAATTGAATCAAGGGGCAATGAAAGCATGAAAAGGCAGAGAAATACATACTCAAAGGCTCAAAATTCAATGGCTAGAAGATGTAAATATCATAAATCATGTGTAAATCATTCGAGCATCAAGTACATCACAAAGTAAGACCCGTGCGGGGATCAAAATGTGCAAATGTCAAAGGAAATAACCCACAGACGGATCAATACATCACAAATAGAAAATAGGGAAATAGTCTTAAGAAGAGGCAAAGCCAGCATCGTCATCATCATCCCCGCCATCTCCTAGCCCGTCAGTCAGGCTTTCACTCATGTTCTTAACCGTAGACCCCACCTGGGCATCCCAATCATCCGCCTGATCTTTGAAGGTCTGGTTCATGATCTCGAGTTGGTTTACCCATCGTTGCAACTGGTCATTCTCTACCCTCAAGCGAGTGGACTCACGATGCTCGATCCCAATCGTCGTCTGCACCAAGCAAAGCATGAAAAACATCATAATCATATATATATGCATCCATACATACATGCATACATCTAGACACAAATATAAAGCCAAATGCATGTACTTACCGTCAAAGCAGCATTATCCCGAAAGGCAAGCGCCCTCAGTGCAAAAATGGCCTGGCCCATACACATACCCTGCATCACTTGAATATGCAAAGATCACATTCAAAGGGATCAATCTATGACAAATAATCAGTAAAATGGGGCAAAAACAGAGAAAAGCAGGGATACTCACATGTATGGTGCCATCGGGAATAGCTGGAGGAAAAGAATGGTCAAGGAGATGGAGGTCAGATCGGTAAGATTGCCGAGAGTTGTTGAACTGCTGAATGGTGTTCTCGATCATGAACTCTAGCCGACCATGTAAGTAATCGACATCAGGGGCTTGAGCAGCCTGAGAAGGAGGAACGAGGCTATCCTCCACCCTAGCAGCGGAACCTGCTATGGCGGTCCGAGCAGAGCTAGTACCAGACCTCCTACCTGCTCCCCTAGTGGATAAGGATGGGCGCGCACTTCCTCCCCTCAAATATGGCTGACGTCAAAAGAATGTCAGTGAATGATGATTTTAAGCAAGCACAAGATAGAAAAACAAAAAGAAGAAAGGTTTAAAAAGTACCCCAACACCAGCACCAGTGTCAGCAGTCAGTGGAAGAAGATGAGTGGCAATGAACTGGTGGTAGTCACCATCCACACTACCAGCCTCATAACCAGCCCCGTATAAGTATGGATGTAGCTCAGGAGATAGAAGGTGAGGCCAGAATAACCCCACCAGCAAGGCGGATGGAATCCAACGTGCCTCGGGGTCAGAGTGCCAGTCGTGAACCCTCTTGTCGAGGTACCAGTCTTGCCTGAAAGGGCATTCCATCACAAAGTGCCTGTTAGACAGTGCTTGTGCATCCCAAAGAAGATAGGGCAAATCATCCCCCTCTCACCTCTAAGGGGTCTTGACAATCTAGAATCAGGAAATCAGGAAGCTCAAAAAAAAAAAAAAAAAGGGGAAGGCAGAAGCATACTCCAGCGAAAGTCATCTCCCTTAAGAACTGATGGCACTCGTCCTGGTCTTTATCAACCTCGCTCCAAATGAACCCCAACCATCATTTAAGGCGGGGAAACTCGGCCAACTCATAATCATTAGGGATGTGAACTACCGGGGTAGGAGCGAAGCAATACTCATAGGCCTAAATCTGTAGAAGAAGTATGAAAATAAAGTCAATAACAATTTAAGAAATGTACAAAAGAAAGTAAAATCTTAAGATAAAGGGCTTAAGATACTCACATACAACATAATCCAAAGGCCCTTCAGCTCCTTCTGAGAGCCTCGAGCGTAAAGGTCGAGAGCATAGTAAAGCTGGGCCAAAGCCGCTTGACCCCAGTTGAGAGTTCTCACTGACCCTAGCTCGATCAAGGATGGTAGCACGGCCAAGTTCAAGCTACTCCAGCTCGTGGGGAAGAGGAGTGTGGAAAGGGCGTGGAGCAGAAAGGCCCTCGCGTATCGCCTCTCATCGGGAGCCTCAAAAGTAGTCCCCTCCGGAAGCTCAGCTTGCCGATTCAACCAGTAATCCTTGTGAGTGGACGACATTTTTCGAAACGCGCGGTGAAGCGGGAACTGGGGATTTTGTTTTTGGGTGTTAACGTGTGTGGATGGATTTTAAACTTCTTTAAGAAAACCTTTCAGTTTATTGGAAAACCCTTGATCTTAAGTGTGAATTTTGGAAAATATGTTTTTTAGAAAATCCCAATTTAAAGTTAAAGATCTCAAAACCTAAATTTCATGATCAGACCCAGATCAGCTCATCCGGGAAATTCCGGTACAGCTCCTTACCGAGCGTAGACTACTGTACCTAATCTAGAGATTCAAGGTTCAGGCAACACATCTACTAATCCTCACTTATTTTCAATTATTATCTCATAATATGATATGACATCCACTTAATACTACTCATTTTATCTTCTTTTATTCTTAGTTAATGCTCATGCAAATGACATAAATAAAAATCACAAAATAAAGCACAGAAAAATAAAGAGCAGGAAAAGTAAAGTAATGGCCAAATTATACAACCCGAAAAAGAAAAAAACTCTCATCGTCACCATTTACAACTGCCTATAATACATGATATTCTAAAAAGTACAATCGCCTAAATACACTAGATAATCTATTAAATACATTAAAAATGAAAAATGAAAAGCTACATCTAAAAACGGTTAGCACAAGTAAATAAAGCACACCAAGGACTCACATAAGATAGAATAGGGTATTTTGGGAAACGGGATCATGCATAAGGGGATAATCGAGAAGTCCAGATGACTACTTGATTAGACCTGGAAAACATTTTGTAGAAACACCCTGTAGATTTTGTGAATGAAAACTAATTTTGAAAACAATTTGGCTCGTTATACATGTATTTTCCAACTTTTAATGGGCCGGATATGCCAGAACCCGGGGGTTCCATTTGTGAGTGGGCCTAAATTGAACATCTATCTAAGGTCTAAAAATATAAACGTGCCAAAAATTTGTTTTGAATAGAAAGGAGATACAAAATTTCAAGTTAGAAGCCCAAAAGGGAAAAATTGTAATTCTGTTTCTCAAACTA
This sequence comes from Euphorbia tirucalli, assembly GCA_039660915.1. NCBI lineage: Eukaryota > Viridiplantae > Streptophyta > Magnoliopsida > Malpighiales > Euphorbiaceae > Euphorbia > Euphorbia tirucalli. The sequence goes on along the minus strand of CM077637.1, from coordinate 47,917,184 downwards.
CAGTCGAGCGGCTATAGGGTATCACAGCCACGCCACTGTAGTGGCTGGGGCGGCTGTAACACCTACAGCCGAGTGGCTATAGTGCTCCAGAATCAAACTCAGTTTTCTTTTCTCGTTTTGAAAATCATTTTAGAACTTTTGATGATTTCGGGCAATCTTGGACTTCTGGAAACTCATGAAATTCCATAAAAATAGATCCAAATCGAATCAAATGAGTCCAGAAATCCCTAAAAACCTGAAATCACCAAATTTCAATCTCACATCCATCAATAAAAACCTGAAAACCGTGAATCTAAACATATATGGATGTAATTTAACCGATAATAATCATGTATAATACATTTGGTTTGAAAATGGAAGCGTTATTGGTCGATTTAGGGCATTCGGAGCTTTTGCCCTAAAGATTATAGCTGAGCGGCTATAATTATTAGACGGGGCGACTGTAACCGGGTTCACTTCTAGATTTGAGAAAAACATAAAATCATAAACAAATAACACCTAGAACGATTCAGAATGAGTTTTTAGGGCCTCTCAGAGTATACCTTGTCTGTGTTCCAGCGTTTTGGATCATCAGGAATGGATTCGGATGCCAGAAAATCCCTTGAAGTCGCGAATAACCCGAAATTGTCTATGATCCTCCGAATCAATCTGAATTACTATTGACTTGATCAGAATCACTCCAGAATGCTAACCTTCATAAAATCCTAATTGTTTTCTATAGATTCAGTTGAATTTTTTATGATTTTTATTTAATTATTTGATTTTTCTCTCTTCTCTCTCTAGAATCTCCAAAAACCCTAATTTTTTGTGTTTTGATTGCAGAATCCTAGTTGTCTGTTCTGTCCCCTTGATCTAATTTTGTTTTTTGGCTTTTATATCTCTCAAATTAGGTTAAAAATCCGAATTAAAGACTGATTTTGCCCTATTTAGAAAGTCTGATAATTACAGCTGAGCCGAGAGGCTATAGGGCACTATAGCCGAGCGGCTATAGTTGCCAGACTTACCTTTCTCCCCCTTTTTCACTTCTTTTCTTTGGTTCTCTTAAACGCTTACTCGGCCTTCTTCAGGGTTCCGCACCAAGACCTATCACACACATTCGGGTCATCTAAGATATCTCTGGCATCATTCTGGTCACTCCAAATTCACCTCATGCTTATCCAGGTAATAAAAGCTTTCATCATCGAGGTCGGGAAAAAACCCGTGCTTACAAGCTGCCCCTCGCATGACCAAAGTCGACTCATAGGTGCTTGTGCCCGATTCGAGTTTGGTTTCATGACAGGGAACACGATGAGGAGGAAAAGAGGACGTACCTGGTGGTTCACCTTATGCTGACTTGTTTTGATGTTTGTAGGGGCTTGTCTCAGTTGATTCGGGAAACAACGGTCCTATCTAAGTTGACTTAGTTCTTCAGGGACTTACTTGGACTCTGTTGTGAAGTATAGGACTTTGCCTAAATTGATCCGATGTTTTCTAGGGATATGCTTTAACTCCATTGCGAAGCAAAGGACTTTGCCTAGATTGGATTAGTTCTCCGAGGACATGCTTCGACTCTATTGCGAAGCAGAGGACTTTGCTCGGATTGCATTAGTTTTCCAGGGACCTGCTTCGACTCCATCGTGAAGTAAAGGACTTTGGTATCCTTTGGAGGAAGGGTACTTTGGTCATTTAACCTCTCGTGGGGCCTATGTCACGAAAAGAAATGAGTTTTAGTGGTTCGGTATCCCTTTTATTGAGAAAATGGGTATTTTGGTCATTTGGTAGCTTGGTGACTAACAAAAGGGGATTTTGGTCATTTCACCTCTAGTGGAGCTTATGTCACTAGGGGAAGAAATATTTTGAGGATTTGGTCTTCCATGTAGCTTGTGTCACTAAAGGAAAGGTATTTTGGCCATCTGGTAGTTTGGTTGCTAACAGAAGGGTATTTTGGTCATTTCACTTCTAGTGGGGCTTGTGTCACTGAAGGAAAAGGTAATAGTGTTTCTCACGAAGTTTGTGTAGCTGGGGAAGGATGCTTTGGTGATTTGAGAAGCTTGATCAACTCTTTTGATGTTTCAAAGTTGTTTCGGGAGCGTATTCGTTCCTTAATTGATAATTTTGGAAACAAAAATTTTTGCCCCTTCAATCAAGAATGAATACGGACTGAATATCTTACCCCTTGATACCTACAAGACATGAAAACTACCTTTCCCGTGATCAAATTGGCATAGAATAAGTGTTGAAAAACGAAAGAACAATCATTTTGAAAAAAAAAACAAGCTACAGCCGCTCGACTATAGCACTACAGCAGCGCAGCTGTAGTGGTTTTAAAATACAGCCGCTAGGTTGTAGTAGTGGGTAGGATGTGGCTTTTAATAGCCACAAAAGATGTAGTAGCCATAATTACCTACTCAAAGCCGAAAACTCTTCCTCTTCTTAGTGATTTTCTTGCCCCAAACCTTAAATCATGAGGTGAAAGATGCGTAGAGTCCTCCGACCCGTTCCTGCTGCTCAACCCATCTTTCACATAAGGTTTTCTATATTGGAGGGTAATTTCACTTTAGCCCACAAACCCACAGAGAGTGTTTACGGGTTAAAGGATGATCATAAGTATTGTGGACTAAGGATCGATGCTTCAGTACCCATCCAGCTTCAAATCTCGATTCACGCCCTCACAAATCTGGTTAGTTTTTTGAATTTCCCTATTTTTTTCCAAGTTTGAAATTTCTGCTAAATTAAATAAAATTGGTGAAATAGGTGCATGATTTGAGTAGAATATGCCCCTAGGATGCTTAGTTGTTGATTTGGGTTGAGTTAGAACAAGGTTTAACCGAAAAAGGACAAATTCTTGGATGGGATGAAAATTACTAGCTACAGCAGCCCTAGGGGATGATTACAATTATGCGGCTATGATCATGAGGCTTACAGCCACGCGGCTGTGACCTCCTACAACCGGGCGGTTGTAGCTAGCAGATTCAAGGCCCCCTGATTTTTTGTGATTCTAAGGGTGTTTCTTTGATTTTTATGATGTATATGCATTCTAAAAAGCTCATAAACTCCCTGATCATTGATTTTGCAGGTGAGATCCGGTCATTGCGGTAGTGGATCTATTGTGGAGTCCCCAAAGTGGTACATGCGGCTCCCTGCTGGGGTGAGGGCCATTGTGAATTCTACAGGCCTGCAACGGCTAGTTAGGAGCATGACTATTACTACTCCTCACATGAGTCGAGGACTTCTAGCTGCACTTTTGGAGAGGTGGATGGATACCACCCACATATTTCATTTCACATCCGGGAAGTACACGGTGACTCCTGAGGATATAGTTGCTATCACCGGCCTCCCTTTCACCGGACAGACAATTCACTTCAATTAGGTTTTCGCACATAGTGACTGCCGTTCAGAGTTGGTGTCTGTGCTTATCAGAATTAAGTCCCTCGACAGCCGGATTCAGTGTAGAAGCCTCAGAGATTACTAGCTGCAATGACATGTTGAGCTCCCGGAGGGGCCCACTTTCGAGGGTTGCAATAAGCTGTGATATGCGAGGGCCTTTCTGCTCCATGCCCTTTCTACACTTCTCTTCGCCACAGGCTAGAGTAGCTTGAACTTGGTCTTGCTACCATCTCTGATTAATCTAGATTCAGTGGGGACTTTTAACTGGGGTCGGGCAGCTTTGGCTCGGCTTTATTATGCCCTTGACCTTTATGCTCGAGGCTCTTAAAAGGAGCTAAAGGCCTTTTGGTTTATGCTCTATATGAGTAGCTTGGTCTCTTTATCTTAAGAATTTTTTTTTTTTTGCACATCTTCAAGATTGTTATTGACTTCGTGTTCATACTTCTTCTGCAGATTTGGGCCTATGAGTATCATTTTGTTCTTACCCCGGTAGTCCAAGTTCCTGACGGTTATGAGTTGGATGAGTTTCCTCGTCTTAAACGGTATTTGGGATTCTCTGGAGCGACGTCGATAAAAATCATGAAGAGTGCCGCCAGTGTTTGAGGGAGATGACCTTTGATGGGGTATACTTTTTTTTTTTTGGAACTTCCTGACTTTCTGATTCTAGATCATTATGACCCCTTGGAGGCGAGAGGGGGGTAACTTGCCCTAGTTGTTTATAGATGTGCAAGCACTATCTACCAGGTGCTTCATGATGAAGTGCCCCTTCGGGTAAGAGTGGTACCTCGGCGAGAGGATTCACGACTGGCGCTCTGGTCCCGAGGCATGCAGGATTCTTGGCGGGGTTATTTTGGCCTTACCTCCTGTCTCCTGAGCTACATCCGGACCTGTATGGTGCTGGATATGAGGCTTGTAGTGTGGACGGTGACTATCCCCAGTTCATCGTCAGTCATCTGCTTCCATTTACCACTGATAGTGGCGCTGGGGTATTTTCCAAGCCCTTCTTCTTTTTTTTATGTCCTTTTCTTAATTGACTTCAGCCATCTTCGAGAGGTGGACGTGAACACCCCCCTTGTCCGCTAGGGGAGTTGGTAGGAGGTCTAGTACTAGTTCTACCTGGACTGCTGGAGCGGGTTCTGTCATTAGGGTAGAGGATATTCCCATTCCTCCTTTTCAGGTTCCTCAGGCCCCTACCATCGATTATCTGCATGGTCGGCTTGAGTTCCTAATTAAGAGCACCATTCAGTTGTTCGACGAGTGTCGGCAGTCTTATCGAGCCGACCTCCATCTCCAGGACCATTCTTTTCCATCGGCCATTCCTGAAGGCACCACCCATGTGAGTATCTTTGCTTTTCTCCATTTCGCCTCTTTTTCTAATTATTTGTCATGGATTAATCCTTTTGAATGTGATCTCTGCAGATCCCAGTGATACAAGGCATGTACATGGGCCAAGCCATCAACGCACTGAGGGCACTTTCCTTCCGAGATAATGCCTCTTTGGTTGTAAGTACGGGCATTTGGCTTTAAATTTGTGTCTGGATGTATGCATGTATGTATGGATGTATATGCATATGATTATGATGTTCTCCATGTTTTACTTGGTACAGACGACGATCGGGATCGAGCGCCGTGAGTCCGCTCACTTGAGGGCAGAGAATGACTAGTTGTAGTGCCCTGTCACTGAGCTGGAGGTTATGAACCAAACTTTAAGAGATCGGGCTAATGATTGGGATGCCTAGATGGGACACACGGGCGAGAACCTGAGTGAGAGCCCGACTGATGATCAAGGAGATGACGGGGATGACGGTGATGATACTGGCTTTGATTCCTCTTAGGCCTATTTTCTCGTTTTCTGTTTATGATATATTGACCCCGTCTGTGGGTTATTTCTTTGTACATTATGGCCCTTGCATGGGTCTAACCCTGTGGTGTATCTGATGCTTGAATGGTATGTATATGATATTTTCATCTTTTAGCCATTGAATTTGGAGCTTTTAAGTGTGTATTTCTCTATATTTCATGTCTTTATTTCTCCTTAGTTCAATTCGGTCGGGCTCGGGATGTGTTCCGGAGTCTTTAGACTTTATTTTCCTTGAAAAACTGCCCTTGGAACCTATAGCCGCGCGTCTATAATCATCAGAAATCATATAAAGATATAGACAAAGTATTGTCTGCATTACAGCCGTGCCACTGTGACATTACAGCCGCACCATTATGATCTACACCTATGCCACTATACAGTTCTATAGCCGCCCGTGACATTAGAACCATCCCACATCGAATTTCAACGTTTCTTCAGTACAGCCGCCCCTATAAGTATCACAGCCACCTAGCACATTACAGCCGCACCACTGTAGGGCATCATAGTTGCCCCACACACCATAGCTGGCCCACTTCATTCTTCAACCTTTCTTCTTCTTTCACTTCCCTTTCAGCATGGATCAGCTCCGAGGATGACTTCGGGACTATTGGGGCACGACCTGCTCTTCTAATTGGGCCTTGCTTACACCCTTTGGCTTGCAGTACCTCAGGTTCTACACTACTTTGACTCCAAAATGGGTCTTCTTGGATGCAGCTACAAGCTTTTAGGATCCGATGGATCATGTCTTTCACTTTGCTAGTCAGGAGTTATGCCCCTTGGTAGAGGAGTTCAGTGCTATCCTCTATGTTCTCTACCCTCGAGGGGTCCAGTTAGATGTTCCTGATCTCGACTCAGGTGACATTCATGCATTCTTGAGTCGATTCACTCTGGCTGTAGCAGGTATGGGTCGTGCACTTACTGGTAGGCCTACTTCTCCCAGACTCAGCCTTTTCTGTTATAGCTGATTTATGCTTTGCTTTGCCCCTACTGCCCCTGGCCGGGCTCCGCTGATAAGTTTGCTGTTGATGTCATGCTACTTGTGTGAGTCCCGAGATGGCACTTGGGGTCTTAGATTAGCCTCGGTGGTGAATCAGATGGCTCAAGGTGCATCACCTATGGGGGTTGCTGTGGCTGAGACACTGATCCACTTGAATTCTATCCACACTGATTCTCCTGTTGAGAACTGTGGATCCCTCTTTCTGCTTCAGGTATGCTTATGTACTGTACTTTCTGAATTCAAATATTCACTACCGCTTTCTATATGACTAACCCATGTGCAGATTTAGCTGTTGGGAAGCTGAGCCTCCTAAGCCCTCCTCTGCCTCATCTGAGATACGCCCCGAAGCGTTACTGGTCACGGCATATCGAGCTTTTAGATTTTAGTTTCATGTCCATGGAGCACTGGTTTGATTGGCTGAGGATGCAGACTAATGCCTCAATTCAATGGGTCTGCCCTTGGTGGGATATTTCTGAAGTGACTACTGAGACCTGGGCCGGAGGTGTCCATCTGCTTGGGTTGACCCATGTGACTTTCTACTCTCCCACTCGGCTATGCAGACAGTATGATCAGCTGTAGGGGGTCCCTCGATCTTTATGCACCATTGAGTGCAGAGTGTTTACACCATAGTGGCCTTGACATGTGCAGCATCAGTGGGTGCATCCTATGGAGACAGATGCTCGCTACAGAGCTTGGCTGACGGATCTGATTGCTTACCCCACTAGGTGCGGACATGAGGTGCTGACTTTGCAATACCTCGGTCTTTAGAGGATTGGGATTATCAGAGTTGGCTACTACTATATGACTTTTATTCTGTTTTATTTCTTGTCCTAACTTTTGCATAGGTCGCCCTTGTTAGGTTTTCGGCCTATCGGACTATCTTTATTTTTGCCTGAACTGCCCTTTTGGGTTTTCAATTCAGCAGACTTTATTTTGTGTCCTAGCTTTTGCATAGACTGCTCTTTTCGAGTTTTCAATCTATCGAACCTATTTTTTTTGAAAGTGAGATGCATGTAAACAGAAAATGTACACAGCTGTGAGCGGATGACAGAGTCGCCACCTAGATCAGCTCATCTGGGAAATTCCGGTACAGCTCCTTACCGAGCGCAGACTACTGTACCTAATCCAGAGATTCAGTGTTCGAGAAACTTACCTACTTAACCTCAAGCTTGTATTCGATTTAGGATTTATAAAACCATATTTATTCAATTTATTATCTTTTCCCTACCCGATTAAGTTTATTTTATTAGCCCGTGCTCAAGTGAAATGCGGGAAATAAATAGCAGAATAATAAATCATACATCCAAAATATATAGGAAAATAATAGAGGCTGATTATACAACCCAATTGAATAAAAGATAAAAACTCTCGTCCTCACTTTACAATCGCTTAGAATACACAAAGATCTAAAAATTACAATCGCCTAATTTACACAGGAATCAAATAAATACAGCCAAAATAATAAAAATAAAATGCTGCAAAATAGAGGGTTAACACAGTTTATATTATAAATACAAATAGGACTCAAAACAGGACAGAATTGGGATTTCTAGAATTAGGGGCATGTATTTAGGGGGTAACCGGTTCGACCCGACTGGTCGGGCCGGTTAGACCTGGAAAATGGTTTTGAAACACCCTGTAGATTTTTATGCTGGAAAGTCGATTTTGGAAAACCATTTGGCTCGGTTTCATGAAAATTTTTGCTTTTGTGGGTCTGTTATCCCGGAATCTAGGGTTCCGTTCGTGTGGGTTCCTAAACTCAACTCGATCTATGGTCCAAAATGCAATAAACACACCAAAAACATTTGTAGAAAATTGTTTTATCCGTTTTCAATATTTTATAGGGATTTTGTAAGGTTCGGGGGTCCGCTAAAGCTGAACTGTGGATCTGATTCGGATAAAACAACCTCGAAACTCAAGAAACAAACCCGGGAAACATAAAAAAAAACCCTAATATCCATATGTACAGAAATTTAAAACCAAAATTTTATGACATACGAATGGATTTGGGCCGAAATAATCACAACAGAATGCTTAAAATGGAAAACGGACTGTTTTCGGCCGATCGGGACAGACCAGAAATCTATCCCTGAGGAACAACCGAGCGGTTCTAGGGTCAGAGCCGGCCGGCTCTATTCATCACGAACACAGCCGAGCAGCTGTGTTCATGAAGAACACAGCCGTACGGCTATGGTGGGCAGCACAGTTTCTGGAAAAAATGCAGAAATGAGAAAAACGCACAAAAAAGGTAATGCAAACAGGTTTAAGGCCTCTCAGAGTTTACCTTGGTTTTGTTTTGATACTTTGAACGTCAAGAAATGGATTGAAAGCTGGAAATGTGTCCTGGAGACTCAACCGGCTGAATTCTAGGATGATCCGAAACAATCCAAAACTGACCCGAAATGATCTCGAATTGAAGAGCAAAGGTTGTAGACCTGGTTGCTGTCATTTGGATGTGCTTTAGGTCCTGGCTTTGTGAGTTTGTGGGTATCTCCTGCTTTGAGTCTCAGTCTCTCCCTCTCTTTTCCTTTCTATTTCTCTCTTTTCTTTTCTTCAGAACCAGCCCTCCAAAAGTCTTTCCTGCCAAAAGTCCCCCACGCCAAAAAAGTCCCCCCTCTCATTTCTTTCTTCTCTTTTATACCTCTCTCTTTCTCTTTTCAATCAATCAATCGGCCACCTGACTTCTAACAAGAGTCGAGGAAAAATTTCAAAAGTCGGACGCGCACACCAAACCCTGGAAATGATTCAGGAGACCTTTTCGGGGGCATCGGATTGTGGATAGCCTGGCTTTCAGGACATTTAAGGTACTCCAGGCGACATTCCGGTCATTTTCAAGTCGTATTCAAGTCGGTCCGCTCCACCTGTAACTAAGGAATTCTCATCATCCAGGTCGAGAAAAACCCGTGCTCACAGGTTGCCCATCAGGGGACTAAAGTCGGCTCATGGTGGGCAATAAAGCCTAGATCAAGTTTGGTCTCGCGACTAGGAGTGCCATAAGGAAAGAAAAGGAAACGTACCTGGCGTCCCTTGCTGGGGGTACGGTCCTTGGTCCTGAATTTGACCTAGGTTCATCCAATTCTCGAGACAAGCCTATGGAGGCATTTGGTTTTCAAAGTCGGCCCAGGGGGCATTTGGTTTGTAAGATCGACTCAGAGGCATTTGGTTTGTGAAGTCGGCCCATGGGGCATTTAGTTTTCATGGTCGGCCTAGGGGCATTTGGTCCTTGAAGTCGGCCCAGGGGGCATTTGGTTTTTGAAGTCGGCCCAAGAGGCATTTGGTTTTTTAAGTCGGCCCAGGGGCCATTTGGTTTTTGAGGACGGCCCAAGGGGCATTTGGTTTGTATGGTGAAATGGTCCAATGGAATGCACTGTCCCTCCTATGTGGTGAAGTGATAGCACAAGCCAGAACATTCTTCAATAGGCATTTCTTCCTCTTTCATGTGGCAAAGAGGTTGAAATGGGTGTTCTTCCTTTCCCATGTGACGAAAAGGTTGAACGAGATGTACTTTCCCTCCCATATGACGAAAGGCAGCACGAGCTGTAGCTTATTTTTCCTTCCCCTCCTATGTGACGAAGAAGTCGGATGAAATGTACTGTCCCTCCCATGTGATGAGGAGCAGCATGAACTGGAGTTTGGGCCTTCAATAGGCATTTCTTCCTCTTTCATGTGGTAAAGAGGTTGAAATAGGTGTTCTTCCTTTCCCATGTGATGAAAAGGTTGAACGAGATGTACTATCCCTCCCATGTGATGAAGAGGCAGTAAGAGCTGGAATTTGTTTTTCCTTCCCCTCCCATGTGATGAAGAGGTCGGATGAAATGTACTGTCCCTCCCATGAGACGAAGTGTAGCACGAACTGGAGTTTGTTTTTCCTTCCCCTCCCATGTGATGAAGAGGTCGGATGAGATGCACCTAGCATCCTTTGCTGGGGATGCTGGCAGTGGTTCCCAGTCGACTCGCTGCGGTGGAGTGTGCCCATGAAGATTGATATAAGAGCGTATATTTATTCCTTGATCGATAGTTTGGAAACAAAAATTTTTGCCCCTTCGATCAAGAATAAATATGGCTGAGTTGCTTTGCCCCCAGAACCTGTTAAAGGTAAGAAATACCCTTCTCAGGATTATATTTGTGAACAAATATTCTGATAATTAGAGAATTTTCATACCTGAGATTTGGAGTCGTAGGGCTCTGATTTGCACGCTATGACTCTGAGGGTGCCCCTGGATTAAATCTTTTCTATCTTAAGAGGGATCCTAATTCAGAATGGCCCAATGATAGTGGGGAATGCCTGAACAAAGTTTGATGCAGGAGCATGTATTTATTCCTTGATCGATAGTTTTGGAAACAAAAATTTTTGCTCCCTCGATCAAGAATAAATATAGCTGAATGGTTTATGATGCATGTATGTGTGAATGCATGCATGATTGGAGTGTATGCATGTATACGACATGATGTTTATATCACTGTGCTTGGTATCTGTTCCAAGCTGGGGAAGGGATTTGTGACTTCCGATGATCTTCTATGGGAGAAGACCTCGGCTAGACGACTTTGTCAAGGACCCTGTTGGGGATCTGCCAAGGGATCTTGATTTAAGAAGGATAATCTTAGCTGGGGATTCTACTGGGGAGACTCTGAGCCGTTTAACCCTACTGGAGCTCTGTTGGAGATTCCTCTTTAATGGGGATCGTCCTAGCTGGGGATTCTGTTAGGGATTTGATGGAGACTCTATGGGGAATCCTGGCCCATTTAAATTTTGTAAGAAGTTGTTCGTGCTGGGGATTCTGACTCAGTGGGGATTGTCTTGGTTGGTAACATCACCGGGGATCTGCTGGGGATCCTGACTCGGCTAGGTTTTGTACACAGATGACCCTATTGGGGACGATGCACCTGGGCTAGGAGTTGCCATCTGTAACAGCTTCATTGGAGTTACCGTGGGCTCGGATGCAATGACCTACTAATGGATGTTTACATGTAATGGCACGCTCTATGCAATATGAACATCTAAGCAGAATATCAGACATGCTTAATATCATTATGATGAGATTAGAATGAGTATGATAGGGAAATCAAAAGTGACTCTGATTCTAAATGTCACTCTTTTCTTGTTACCACACGTCCTTTCAGTTTTCCGTGTCGAAATTTCTCTCCTGGGGGTTATAGTCTTCTTTCTTTTGTTTTTTGTTTTTTTTTTTTTTTTGGATGGACTGAAAATTACGTGTGAGCACTCCATCCGAGTAGATTTTTTGCACTGGCCTATCTTAGGATTGGAAAATGCGCCTTAATGTGTTCACCAAGGATTGTGAAAGGATTATTCTTTATGATGCTTAACGGCTTAGCTTTTACCTGCACCCAGTGTTAGAGGTTCGTGTTCGGGTGTTTGGTTGTAAAACACTTTATCAGATCTGGTTCACTGCGTGCGGCAACCTGTATATGGACATTTATATGCAATGACACGATGTATGCATTTTGAACATCAAAATAGGATATGAAACATTTATGATATGATGAATGTGAATGCATTAGGAAAATTCAACCCATGGCTCTGGTTTGGCCTATAACCCTTCATGCTACCAATATGTCCTTTCGGTTTTCCATATCGGAGGGATTTTTTTTTTGGATCCGCTGGGGAATATGTTAAGGGCAGGTCACCAAGGTATACAACCGATCACCAGTTGGAGCCGCCTCTGCGTGCAGACAACCCGAGATGGAGTCAATTAACCACTGAATTCTCCAAGGGTCTGGGACTATGTTCATTTTCTCAATTCACCCCAGATTCCAATTCACGCACAGTCTTCGAAGGTGGATACAGCTTTTAGTCCTTTAAGGCGTGGCCTGATCCAGAATGATTTGAGTTAATTGTGGTTTCCATATGTCTGCCAACCATAATAGCTCCGAAGCAAATCATACCATCTTTAGGAGGTGAAAGGAACCATTGGTAAGTAGTCACTTCTGTTGCAGCTAAAGACTGAGTTCTTGAAATGGTTGGTGAATGCAACTTTCCCCTAAATATTAGCACAGCAGTCTTTGCAAGTCTTCCTATTGATGGGGCTTATCCCATTCATGATTATTGAAAGCTTTGTAAAACCTGGTTGCTCCAACCCTGTTGGTGAAGTTCACAGGGGTGAGTGTCAGTATTCTCTTTTCCCTCTCACATTTTGCTCAACAGAACCATCCCATGCTGGGTTGAGTGTTATTGGTGGATGACCATCCCTTTCACAAAATGCCCCACCAGCTACTCTTTTCTAGTATAGGCTATGGTGCAGATTTGGATTTTGTTCACTTTGTTTTTGAAAACAAGAGGAATGCATAAGAAATCAAGGGTTGACACTGATATTCATTGCTACTCTAGTTCTCTTTCATGCGGTGTTCATCTAGGAGTTGCACCAATAGTTGTTTGCGCATGGGTAGTCTCCAGCTTAGCTAAAACAGACTTGTATTCAGATCCTCTCTCTATCATGAAATCAAAGCCTTTCCTGTCAGTCTAAGGTTACAAAATACTTGGTCTAGCGGTTTAGGTTGGAGAGAAGTGGCATGGGGTAGAAAGAGAATCCCCAATCTGGCACAAGTTGATGATAAACAAAGACTGATTGAGAACGTGCTGTAACCACCTGCCCCTTTGCCTTTCTAGTGATAGGATGAAGCAGTGTGGAACAACATTGGGTTTAATTTCTTGTTAGAAGCCATTGATGGTGGAAAATGAGGCTTCACAGAATCGGTTCAGGGAATAAGGTGAAAAGGGGTTTTGTCAAATAGGTGTTGGTGATTTAGTGGTTCATTTGCAAACGGAAGAAAGAGGGTGTTAAAGGTGTGGAAGAGATTGGAAAAGGGAATGGTAAGAGCTTTGGTTTTGAAGAAAGGAAAGTTCAAATCTCTCACAAAAAGAGTACAAAAATTTGATAGTGATGGAAAATGGGAGTTGGAGATTACCCTTTAATGCTATGAGACACTCCAGTGTTAGCTATGGTGACCACGCATGAGAGGGAGAAAGATTACTGTCTGCACCGATCCCTTTTTTTTGTTGTTGTTTTTTCTTTTTTTTGAAGGACTAAGCCCAAGCCATAGCCACCTGCTGGTTTTCCTGCTGCATTCAAATCCATGCATGTCATGCGTGTTTAATATGTCTTTTTGGATGAACAATGCATGTGAAATGTCATGTACATATGAATGTCACACGAACAGGATAATATATGCACTACGACCAAGACTGCTTCAGAGTTTTACCACATGATAGGTGACGAGGATGATGAAAGCCATTTGAATTTCCCAGGGGTTGGAGATTTTTGTGGGTTTGGAATTTTAGCTTTAGGGTTCCAGCGTGGGGTGCTTTCTTAGGTAAGGAATTAGGCTTAGGGTTTCATTTTGGAGTTGGGTTTGAGTTTCAATAATAGCTTTTGGCTTGGAATACTCGGGTGTTATGTGTGCTATTCAAACTAAAACTTTGAGGCAGGGCCAATAGCATCTTGCAAGGATTGATGATTTGGATCAGCAAATGACTCAACGGAGGTGGTGCCATAATATCATTTATTTATCTCACAAGCTCACCTTTCAAGAGAGAGTTTGGTTAAGACCAGATTCAGTTTTAGGTTCCCTCTGGTATTCAGACTGATGTCATGCATTTTGATATTATGCATATTGAATATGTCATTTTAGATGATCAAATGCATGCATAATGCCATGTACATGCAATCACCACACAAGTAAGAAGACAATGAACCGTATTACATTCAAAATGATTTCAATACACCTTATAAACAAAATGAGTCCCTTATAAAAAGGAAGCCTCCAAGAGTATTGACTCCATAGCATCTGATTATTCCCCGACTAGTCACTGCCTCAGCTTCAGTGCCATTGCCCCACGCTTGTCAAACCAGAGCTTGCAGTTCTTCATCATATTCCTCTCCCTGAGAAGTTTGAGGAATTTCCCTGGCAGTCTCCCTGATTGCCCCTAGTCGCTTATTGGAGGTGGATGGGACCCTTAATTTTCCCTCGTTGATAAGCTTCTGGATCCTCCTTCGCAGAGCAACACATGCATTGGTCCGGTGGCCTGCTACTACATGATAGCTACAGAAATTACTCTTTTGTTTTGATGTTGGCCCCACATATGGTCTGACACTCTGTAGCAAACCCTCCTTTCTACACCTAGCAAATAACATGTTCAACGAACGAGACCCCAGAGGATGTGATTTCCCCTCTACCTTTGGGAGGTGAGTTCTGGATATGTCGTGGAAGAGGGTCAGCGTTGGCACTAGCGTCAAGAGGCCCTTGCAATTCCCCTTCACTGGTCGACCTCGATGAGCCCAAGATCTGGTGAGAGGGCCCTCCAAGGAGTCGAAAGGGGGTGTCAGCAATCTGGGCATCCTGCTTCTTATTGGCATTGATGTTGGAGTCTGTGCTTGTTATGCCCCTTATTTTTCTTTGGAGCTCTGTCACCCGTGCCTCCAACTTAGTGCACCTTGCCATCAGCCTTTCTATTTTGCCAAGATCATCCCTCAAAATTTCCCTCAGCATTGTTGCCACTTCTTCCCTGACTGCCCTTCGAAACCGCGATGAAGCGACATAGTCTTCCACAACATCTGTTACGGTGTTGAAGCTCCTTAGGTTGGCCATCCTCAAGATTCTCTCCCCCTGATGAGAGCGCTCGTTAGTGTCAACAAGCGCATGCATGGCAAATACCAAACAGGGAATGATGTATGCATGAATATGTGGTGCAACATGTACGTGTGTGGATGGTGAGTTGTACATGTGATGTCATGTAATGCCATGTCATGCTATGCTATTCAGAACCAATGAATATGCATGTCAAGTGAAAAAGGGAAATGTGCAGATGCAATGAATGCTGTTGGGGATGATGCATGCATGCCAAAATAAAGCGTGGAGTATAAATATACACCACAGGGATAAAATGACACACAGGGGTGTCCACGGGTCGAAGCAAGTAGTACTTGCGAAGAATAGGGTGCATCAATATGCTCCTGGGGAAAATGACACACGGGGTGTCCACGGGTCGAAGCAAGACATTGCTTGTGAAGGAATTTGAAATAGGGTGCATAATTATGCCTCTGGGCAAGATGACACACTGGGGTGTCCATGGATCGAAGCAAGACATTGCTTGCGGAATTGAAATAGGGTGTATAACTATACACCCTGGGGAATGAAATGACACACAGGGTGTCCACGGATCAAAGCAAGACATTTCTTGCAGAATTGAAATAGGGTGCATAATTATGCCCCTGGGGAAGATGACACACTGGGGTGTCCACGGATCGAAGCAAGACATTGCTTGCGGAATTGAAATAGGGTGTATAACTATACACCCAGGGGAATGAAATGACACACGGGGTGTCATTTCATTCCCCTGGGTGTATAGTTATACACCCTATTTCAATTCCACAAGCAATGGTGTCCACGGATAGAAGCAAGACATTGCTTGGGGAATTGAAATAGGGTGCATAATTATACCCCTGGGGAAGGTGATGCACTGGGGTGTCCACGGGTCGAAGCAAGACATTGCTTGCGAAGAAACTGAGATAGGGTGCATAATTATGCCCTTGGGGAAGATGACACACTAGGGTGTCCATGGGTTGAAGCAAGACATTGCTCGGAAAGGAACTGAGATAGGGTGCATAATTATGCCCTTAGGGAAGACACACTAGGGTGTCCACGGGTTGAAGCAAGACATTGCCTGCGAAGGAACTGAGATAGGGTTTATAATTATGCCTCTAGGGAAGATGACACACTGGGGTGTCCACGGGTCGAAGCAAGACATTGCTTGTGAAGGAACTTTATGCTATGGATGCTTGCAGATGTGTGGTGTATGGGTATAGCTCCGGTACTTGGGAAGTACCTTTGGACGCATGGATGACATGGAATGAGGAAACGTGCTTGGCATGCAGACAACGCCTCAGTGCTCGGGGAGCGCCTTGGGCTTTTATGATATGAAATGAATTCACACTTGAAGCGTGAGCAGATTTTCGGTGCTCGAGGAGCACCTTAGGTTTTTATGCGATGACATGAAATGAGATGGTGTGGTGGACGCACAGATAATGTTTTGGCGCTCAGGGAGCACCTAAATGGCTTGGCGTATGAATGAGATGTGACTTAGTCATGGTTGAATGATGCCAGATGGATGAAAACTAGAATGAAAAATGGCTTTGTTCTTTTATTTATTTTGGATGTTCTACGGATGCCCCAATGCTATGTAAAAGGCAGTGCAAACAAACCGCGTGTGATCCGGCACACGGGCAGGGGTTTGGTGCTTTTGGGTCACCTAATGGGTGTAATGAAATGATCACATGTGGCCGATACATGGACAGAGTTCTACTGCCTTTGTCTGATAGATGTCATGGAATGGTCGCATGTGTGCCGACAAACAGACAGAGTTCTGATGCTTTTGATGCATCCAATATGAAATGATATTATTGGTGAGTCACGTGTAACTTAAGGCACGGACAAAGATCCTGCGTTCGTGGAACACCTTGCATGATTTAGTAATTTCATGGAATGCCTTTATATGTGTAGTAACTGGGCACTCATGGAGTACCCTAGATGGTTTGATAATGTTATGAGCAATCCGATGTGGATCACGACATACAAGTAAGATCTTGGTATTCCCGTGACACCAATGATGGAAGGATGAGATATTGTGCAATGTTTTTCATGTGATTACCCACACGAAAATAAATCTAAGACCGTTGTGGTCTCCTAGTGAATGTAATGATATATAGGAACGGTCGAGCGGAAACCAGGGCATAAGCGAAACACGGGTAGCTTTGGGACACCCGTTATGAAATGAAATGACCATAATGGAGCATCCCTGGAACATCCTTATTAGGTGTAATGGAATGAAATGGTGTGAGTGCACATGTCACATAAAATGCAGGTGGCTGCAGAAAAAAAATGGTCAGGATGCATGACACACAGGACGATGTCGTGCGTGCCGAATGCATATGTCATCCAAAGTGTAGGTGGCTGCAGCAAAATGTGGTTAGGATGCATGACACACAGAATGATGTTTTGTATGCTTCATGGAAATATCGCACACGAGATGTAAATGGCACACGAATAAAATGTCATGGCTGCACTGTAAGCGCTGGAATTTTCCGGACTTAAAAAAAAAGTGTTTTCGTACCACGACTATAATTACAGTTGTGGTATTGTATTACAGTCGTACGACTGTAATATCGGCTCAGTTACAGCAGCCTACACCTAGGAGATAGAAAATTGGGGGCTGAAGGGGAGAGCAATTAATGCTCGCCCCCTTGGCAGCTAAAAGAAAGAAAAAGAGATGAGATAGAAAGGAGGAAAGGCAGAAAGAGACGGGGCTGAAGTCTGGGATTTTTAGAGATTTAGAGAGAGAAAAGAAAGAAGAGGGGAGAAGTGAAAGAAAACAAAGAAAAAAAAAAGACACACTTTCTTCCTTTTAATTCTTGAAAGATTAAGCTTAAAATTGGATAGAATCTTAGGTTAATAATCTGATATTCTAACTCAATCAATTTCGGACCTAAAGCTCTTAAGAATCCTTAACATTTTGGGAAATATTTGGACTCAACTCTTCAAACCCCAACACACAAAGGAAAAGAAGCAATTTGAAGTGGATTGGTGCGTTGTCAGGGGTCATTCCTACGGTGGATTAGAGGCAAAGAGGTAAAAAAACTTCAATCCTTTGTTTTCTCGTGCTTTCTGGGTGATTTGGCTTGTTTTTGTGCATTTAAACTTTATTTTCGCGCTTTCTGTTTTTGGAAATCAAGAACAGTCCTACGACCGTTCTTGAGTTGAAGAACAGTCGTACGACTGTAATTACAGTCATATAACTTTTGCTTTTATCTTGAATAATTTTGGTGAAATCCTGCATCTGGGCAATTTACAGTTGCACGACTGTAGCTACAGTCGCACGACTGTAATCTCCATCCAGAAGCAGAATTTCCATTTTAACCCAGAAAAATTCATAAAAATCCATAAAAATTCAGAAAATTAAAAAATCATCAAAAATGAATTTTGTTGTGTGCATTCACAACCTTAGATTTAATTTTCCATATAATTGCATTTAGAACAAATACAACGACAGAGACATAATTCTCCCGAAAACCGACCCACCTCACATGCTAAAATCAAATTAAACCAGAAAATAAATTGTTTTCAAAATGATTTTCTCACAAAACCAAAATACAGGGACGTTTTAAAATGTTTTCAAGGTCTAATCGGGCCGGCTAGCCGAGCCAACTCGGTTATCCCCCTAAATGCATGTTCCCGAATCCTTAAAATCCCATTCTGTCCTAATTGAGTCCCATTTGTGGTGTGCCGTATATTGTGCTAACCCGTTGTTTTGCAGCTTTTTATTTTTATCTTTGATGTATTTAATAGATTAATTCGTGTATTTTAGGCGATTGTAAATTTTTAGATTATCGTGTATTTTAGGCGGTTCTAAAAGTAAGGTTGAGAGTTTTTATTTTTTGTTCGATTGGGTTGTAAGCCATTTAATTATTTACTGCTTACTTTTATTTCTATTTTATCTGTATGCGCACTATATATTTAACTTAATGCAATAAAATTGACTTTAGAATTTTGAAATACCATACTTGAACATTGGCCGATTTTTATTTTGATTAGACACGAAATAGGGGACTTGTCCGGACCTAGATCTCTGGATAGTGTGGCGGCCGTTCATCCGGTTTAGCTACACTAAAATTTTCCGGTTGAGCTGAGCTGGGTGGTGACTCCTACACTATTCATCGAGACTTAGGTCTTGATTCTTTTATGAAATAATCCAATTTTTAAGAAATGAATTTCCATTCTAAAAACCACACGCGTGGGAGGGGTTCACCCGAAATCGAGGTGCCCCTTCCGAAAGGGAGTTCGCGTTCCATCAAAAACGTCATCCGCTCACAGTGGCGACTCCGCTGGGGATTTCTTACAAAAGTTTTTTCTTAAAAACTTAAAAGAATTTGACAAGTCCTGAAGAGTGTCTAATTAAAATAAGGTGGATGATTCTTGTTTGGTATTTTATTTTGCATTCTTTAGTTAGACATTTTTGCATTAGGTAAAGTATCCCGTTTTTAGCCCGATGAATTGTTGAAGTGTTGCCTTTGTTCCTCATGGTCTTAGGGGCACGGATATGAAACACCACCCATAGCCTCATACGAACCCCTTCGTGTGGACCCTTGAGTAGGGAGAATTAAGGACTATCTCTTGCTATGGGAGCCTTGATTTTAACCCAACTTGGACTGAACTCATAAAGGCAACCTTAGTTGGATTCCCTTAGGACACCAAAATAAATCATGTGAATTAAATAAAATCGCACCTTCATCATCCCCGGTTGATGATCGAAGAGAACCCCACCTAGGACTCGGTTAGAATTTTCGAGACCGACCACACTTGGAGAAATAAGGTTGGAAGAATTAGTTTCGTGTGCTACGTGTTTCACACCTCTCGCCCTTTCATGACATGCCATAATTAACATTTTCATACATATGGCATACCATACAATAAACATTTGCATGATAATTAACTCACATCTTTACGAAGCCATTTGCATTTTATTTTTGCGTGAGAAACATTAATTCATCTGTTTGCCATTCATGCTAACAGTTTCTTTTTGCAGCCATAGCATTATACTTGTGTGTTGGCATTTTTGCATAGCATACATAACATCATCTTGTGTGTCATGCATCCTAACCACGTTTTTTATGTAGCCATTTGCATTTTGTGTGACATAAGCATTCATATCATTTTGTCGGATTGCATTCGGCCATTTCACCAAATCATTTCATTCAGAAGAGACCACAATGGTCCTAGGTATATTTCCGTGTGACAATCCACACGATGCATTTCATGACATCATACCCATTCATCACAAATATCATATAACACTGTGATCCACATCGGGTTATTTCATGACATTACTACATTATTCAAGGTGCTCCGCGAGTGCCGAGTTAGTACACATGTAGGGGCATTTCATAACATCCCTAATCATGAAAGGTGTTACCTGAAATCCGAGCCTCTGTCCGTGTCCCTATCACATGTGACTCCCTCATAGCATCATTTCATATCATATGCTCAAAAGCATCAGAACTTTGTCCAAGGGGCGGTCCCATGTGACCATTTCATATCATCTCATAGACCTACAAAGCGTCGAAACTTTGTCTATGTGTCAGCACACAGGCGACCATTCCATGAATTCACTTGATGCCCTAAAGGCGCTAAACCTCTGTCCGTGTGGTGGTCCACACGTGACATTTTTGCACAGCATTGGGTGTTCTTGGGATGTCCCAAAAAGAAGAAAAAGAATAAAAAAGAGACCATTCATGCCATCATTTCACCCATAACTTCACTCCATTCATTCATTATAAGCACTTTCAATACCTCATTTTTCATGTCACCATGCCATTCATTCATGTCCTTAATACTTCGCGTATGATCCCAAGTAGAATAAGCTGGGGCAACCTTGGACAAGATCTCAGGCTTTGAGGGCTATTGGGGGACGGAGAGCAGTTGAGACAGAAAGTGATTCTGATTCTAGGGAAGAAGTAGAGATGGCTAATCCAATATCGAGCCTTACTGATGCTTTGAAGGATTTTCTAGGATCACAAGACTTTCGTGATATGCTAAAGGAGGAAGTGCGGGCAGTAGTGAGAGAGGCTGGAGAAACTGGTGGTAGTGGAGCCGGAAAAGAGAAGGAGGCCGAATCATCCAAGCAGGGTGGTGATACCTCGGCTAATCTAGAAAAGCTACAGGAGATAGAGGCAGCCATGGAAAGAAAGATGAAGGCGAAATGCTCAGAATTGGAGAAAGGGGCCAGCGTCAGTGCAGAGTCTAAGAAAGGAGTTAACATTGATGCCATGATCCGCAGGGGCATCGAGACTTTTCCTATCGGGTTCCAAATGCCAAGGGTGCCTTCTTACATGGGAATGGGTTCAACAGAGGCCCATGTAAATCTCTACGCTCGGGTCATGCTGACAGCGGGTGCCAATAAGCAACAAGTGATTAATCTCTTCCCAACTACCTTGGAGGGAGGAGCATTGGGATGGTATAACTCGTTATCAGAGGAAAAGCAGTCAGATTCGGAGGTTCTATCAGCAGCCTTTATTAAGTATTACAGCTTCAACACTAAGATTCAGGTGAAGCTGTATGACTTAGAGCGGTGTGAGCGGACGACGCGTTTTCGACGGGACGCGGGACTCCCTTTCGGGATGGGGCGCCTCGATCTCGGGCGGATCCCTCCCTCGTGTGGGGTTTTATAAAGGAAATCCGCGTTTTGAAAAAAAAATAAATAGAATTAATAAATAAAAGAACCGAGACCTAAGTCTCGATGAATATTGTAGGAGTCGCCACCCGGCTCAGCTCAACCGGGAAATCCTTATGTAGCTGATTCGGATGAACGGCCGCTACACTATCCAGAGATTCGGGTCCGGACAAGTCCCTTATTTCGTGTCTAATTAAAATAAATATTGCCAATGTTCTCGAATGGTATTTCAAAATCTAAAGCCAATTTTATTGAATATAAAAAGCATACAGCGCGCATACAAAATATTTAATACAAAAATAAGGAAAAGAAATAAATATTAATTGGCTTACAACCAAATCGAATGGAAAAATAAAAACTCTCGCCTCACTTGTACAATCGCCTAGAATACACAAGAATCTAGAAAAATACAACCGCCTAAATACACGATTTAATCTATTAAATTACATCCAAAATAAAAATAAAAAGAAATTAAAACCTGCAAAACAGAGGGTTAGCACAATATATACAGCACGCCACAATTAGGACTCAAATAGACAGAACGGGAAATCAGGAATTGGGGGCATGCATTTAAGGGGTAACCGGGTCGGCTCGGCTAGCCGGCCCGGTTAGACCTGGAAAACATTTTGAAACGTCCCTGCATTTTTTTTTAGTTTTGTGGGAAAATCATTTGAAAACGATTTTTTCCAGTTTACATGCATTTTTCATATGTTTAAGTGGGTCGGTTTTCAGGAGAAATGGGTCTCCGTCGTTGAATTGTTCTAAATGCAATGTTACTATAAATTGAATCTATGGTCGTGATGCACACAACAAAATCCATTTTGATGATTTTTGGGGTTTTCTAATTTTTTAGGATTTTTTACGGATGAAAGCTGAAATTCTGATTCTGGAACAAGGATTACAGTCGTACGACTGTAGTTTACAGTCATGCGACTGTAATCAATCCAGGGTCAGAATTTCGCCAAAAAATCATTGAAAATCAAAATCTGAAGAAAATAAATCTGGAAATTAAGAACAGTCGTACGACTGTATATACAGTCGTACGACTGTTCATGAAAACCAAGAACAGTCGTACGACTGTTCTTAATTTCCAGGAACAGAAATACGAAAAAATGCAGCAAAAGGCACAAAACTCACTTCAAACACCCAGAAAGCAAGAAAAAGTGTAAGGAAAAGAAGTGACTACCTTTTTAGAAGCTATTCCAAGTCGTTTTGACCCCTGGCGTCGCTCCGATCCCAACAAATTCGCACTTTCTCCTTTGGAATTGAAGTTGAGAGCTTTTTGTCCAAAATCCAAATTGCAAGGGTTTCTGATGGTTTAAGTCCGAGTTCTTGATTCGGTTATGTAGTTAGTTGATTAACCTAGGGATTTCTAACAAATTTTAAGCTTGATTTCGAGAATTAAAGAAAATCAAAGAGGAAGAAAAAAATGAGTTTTTGTGGTTTTCTTTTTCTCTCTCTTCTCTTTCTCTCTCTAAGCTTCCTCTCACCAGAAATCTCCACCTCCTTTTTTCTTCTTCTTTTCCTCTTTTTATCTCTCTGCCTCCTTCTTGCTTGCTACAGAGCCGGAGCAATTAATGCTCAAACTCTCTCTCCTCCATTACTATAATTAAATTTTTTTTTTTTTAAGTATAGAAAATTCCGGCGCTTACAAGCGGATCAAGCAAAAACCCAATGAGCCTTTTGATGAGTATTACCAGCGATGGATGACGAAGATGATCCTTCTGAAGAATCGCCCAGATGAAGATGAACTGATACAGAAGCTGATTGATGGTAGCAAGGACATCTTCAAAAACAATATGAAATTTCATCCATTCAATGAGCTTAGTGAAGTCTATAGTATGGCGATGAAAATCGAGCGGGACGAAGAAGAGAAGGCACCAAGCCATAAGGGTGGAAGAAGTTCACGTTACAGTCCTGGGTATAGGTCAACGACTGCAGCCGAGTCTGGTGGCAGTTCTAGCTCAAGTTCTGGAGGAAAAAGGGGGGCAGTCTTCAGAAGTAAAGCAGATTGAAGTTGCTACAGTGACCCAGCAACAAGTCAATCAGGGTAGGAATCCAGGAGGTCAAGGCATATCGCCTTGGACTCTTCCATTGGTGAAGATATTTGCTAAGTGCAGAAATGGTGGGTTACTGTAGTCCTTAAGGCCCTTTGAAAAACCTTCTAAGGCAGATAAAGACAATTTCTGCACATATCATGTTGTTGCTGGCCATAGAACTAATAATTGTTACAAGCTGAGGGATGTCATTCAAAAGCACATTGACGAAGGGAAGTTGTAAAAGCCAGCTAAGCCCAGCACGAAGACCAACCCGCTAGCAACATTTGAGAAGTGGGTCAACATGGTACATTGAGGGTTGCCAGCTAATTTCATCTTTGCTTAAATTTTTCAAGCAAATCCCACAATCCAAGCTGTAGAATAGAGGAAGCTAAAGTGGAGTCAGAATGTGAGAAGAAGGCAGAGCAGAAGGAAATCAAGCCAATAAGCTTGAATGACCTTGATTCCGAAGATGAGTATGAAGATTTTTGTAGAGAGGAGATGGTTAAGTCTCCAACCATTAGGAAGTTGAAAGTTCAGGAGGTCCAGAATGTGACCCGGAGTGACAGGGTGTATCAACCAGTAGATCAAGTGAAGGACAAAGCCCCGATGACTGGGTCAGGTAGTACATCAACACTGGAAGTGGTTGAGAAAGAGGACCTAGTCATTTCCTAGTTAAAGAAGACTCCTGCACAAGCCAGCCTGTGGCATTTGCTTCTGACTTCTAAGGAGCATAGGGCTGCCTTAGTGAAGAAACTGTCAGAGATTGAAGTCTCCCCCATAGCTTCACCAGATGCTATGTGCTGTCTATTGGATAAAGTCCATTCTAGGGCCCTTGATATCATTTTCTCAGAGAAAGATCTACCAAGTGAAGGAAACGCTCACAACAAGGCTCTTTACATTAGAGCTTATGTGATGGATAAGGTGATGCCGTGTGTGATGATGGATGATGGCTCAGCTCTGAATATATGTCCACTGAAGGTGCTGCCATGTTTGGGCCTAAATGAAGATTTTCTGAAAAAGTCCTCAACAGTAATATGAGCATATGATGACTCCAAGAGAACAGTGATAGGGACTTTTAAAACTGAAGTAGAGGTTGGGCCAATTAAGGCAACGGTTATTTTCACGAGGAGAGATATCCCGATCACCTTCTCCCTACTATTAGGAAGACCGTGGTTCCATCCTCTAGGCAGTGTCCCTTCCACCTTACACCAGAAAATTAAGTTCTCGATAGATGGCGAGATTATGACTGTTGAGGCAGATGCCCAATCGGTGATTGCTACTGTGAATAAGGGTGTTGTCCCTTTTGGTGGGTTTCAAGTTGCAATGATCGGGGAAGAGGAAGCTACAAATGCTCCCATGGTGATCTATGAAAATTATATGCCGGAGTGGCTGTCCAACTACTTACACAAACAAAATTTTGTCCCGGGCATGGGACTTAGAATCAATCTGCAAGGAGTGCCAGAGTTTAAGATCGACTCGGGGAAGCCAAAACAGTTCGGCCTTGGCTATACAGAGGAGACATTTGAGTAGAAGAACCTGAAAAGGGCCAAGAATGGCAAGGTTATGATGAAACCATTCCTAAAAGCGGGAGAAGGGCTATACAAGGGCCAGGCTGAACCAATAAGGGTTGGAAATGTTGAATATCCTGGCTTTGAAATTTTTGCTGATGTTGTTGATTTTGAGAAAATCCAGGAGGAACTAATGGCCCCCGCAGTGGTAGTGGAAAAGGCAGCTGTTGAATCTGATGTTCTGCAAGGCGAGCCGTCCAAAGAGATAGCGGAAGCAGTAGAGGTGGCCGAGGAGAAAGATGAAAAGAAAGCCTGTGACAAAGCTGCAGAGGTAATCTCAGGTGCATTGACTGCTGCCTTAAGCAAGGCATTTGGGAAGTCCAAAGAAGGGTTTGGCGAAGAGCTGATGGCCAAGGTGAACCTGGACTCTGTGGTTGCCGAGATAGCCAAGTGTGGACACCGAATTTTCCGGGTCTCAAAAAAAAAAAAAAAAAAAAAAAAAAAGAAAAAGCAGCCTTAATTACCACGACTGTAGTTAGAGTCGTGGTGTTTTCATTATAGTCGTACGACTGTAACCATATTACAGTCGTACGATTGTCTGTTCGGGGGTAGGTTGTAGAACCCATACTCCTAGAATAAAAAATTAAGGGAAAAGTTGGGCATTAATTGCCTGAGGATTTTCCGGCATTGAGAGATAAAGGAAGCCAGAAATGAGGAAGGGAGGACTTTTGGCAGAGAGATAATTGAGAGGAAAAGAAAGAAAAGAGGGAAAGAAAGAATAGAGAAGAAAAAAGAAAAACAAAAAAAAAAAAAACTCACCATCTTCAACTGATTTCTTCTCAAATTCAGAGAGTTAATGCTTAAAATTTGTTAGAAACCCCTACGTTAATAACTTGACTTCACAAACACATCAAGATCTTGGACTTAAACCATCAGAATCCGTAACATTTGGGATTATTTTGGACAAGTTCTTCAAACCTCAAACTCAAGGAAAAGGAGTAAGTTTCAGTGGATTGGAGCGACGCTAGGGGTCATTTTTTCGACGTTGGATTAGCTTCTAAGAGGTAGACACTCCTTTTCCCTTCTCTTTTTCCTGCTTTTTGGGTGTTTTGGCTAGTTTTTGTGCATTTTTATTCAACTTTGTTCACTTCTATTTCTGGAAAATTAAGAACAGTCGTACGACTGTTCTTGTCACTAAGAACAGGAGCACGACTGTAATTACAGTCGTGCCATTTTGTATACAGTCGTACCACTGTTTTTTATTTTCCCTGTTTTAGTCCTTCATTTTAAGTTTTTTTGGCGATTTCTGCTTAAGGTAGGGCTACAGTCGCATGACTGTAGTTTACAGTCGTACGACTGTAACCACAGTCGCACGACTGTAGTTCTCAGCCAGAAGCAGAAATCCCTAAAAATCCAAAAAAATTCATAAAACCCCAAAAATTTCATGAAAATCAGAAAATTCAGAAAAATCAGAAAAATCTTGAAAAATTAAAAATCATCAAAAATGAATTTTGGAGTGTGCATCCACGACCCTAAATTTATTTTTCTGGTGTTTTTGCATTTAGAACAAAACCACGACGGAGACCCGATTCTCCCGAAAACTGACCCACCTCGTATACTAAATTAAAATAAACTGAAAAAATGTTTTCAAAAACGATTTTCTCACAAAACCAAAAATACAGGGACATTTCAAAATAGTTTTCCAGGTCTAATCGGGCCGGCCGACCGGGCCGACCTGGTTACCCCGAAATGCATGACCCCGAATTCTAAAATTTCACATTCTGTCCAACTTGAGTCCTATGTGTAGTGTGCTATATATTTGTGCTAACTATTTGTTTTGCAGCTTTAATTTCTTCTTTTTTGTTTTGTTATGTATTTAATAGATCAATTCGTGTATTTTAGGTGATTGTACATTTTCTTAGATTCTCGTGTATTTTAGGCGTTTGTATTGTGAGGTCGAGAGTTTTATTTTTTCCTTTCGATTGGGTTGTAAGCCTCTAAATATTTATTCCTTACTTTTATTTTTGAATTATTATGTATGCGCGCCGCATGTATTATTCAATAAAATTTATTTTAGCAATTTAAAGTGTCATAATTAGAACATTGGCTAATTTATTTTGATTAGACATGAAATAAGGGACTTGTCCGAACCTAGATGTCTGAGAAGTGTGGTAGTTCCTGCTTTGGTTCAGTTACACTGCAATTTTCCGGTTGAGCTGAGCCGGGTGGCTACTCCTATACTTTTTATCGAGATTTAGGTCTCGATTTTTTTACGAAACAATTAATTTTCCAAAAAACGAATTTCCAATGCAAAAACCCCACGCGAGGGAGGGCCCCGCCCGAAATCGAGGTGCCCCTTCCTAAAGGGAGCGTCCCGTCGAAAACGCATCGTCCGCTCACAGTGGCGACTCCGCTGGGGATTTCTCAAAAGTTTTTCACATACTTAAAAGAATTTGACAAGCCCTGAAAAATGTCTAATCAAAATAAGGCGGATGATTCTTGTATGGCATTTTATGCATTTTTGTAGTTAGACATTCTTGCATTAGGTTAAGTATCCATTATTAACCCGGTGAATCGTTGAAGTGTCGCCTAAGTTCCTCTTGGTCTTGGGGGCACGGATACGAAACACCACCCATAGCCTCGTACGAACCCCTTCGTTCGGACCGTTGAGTGGGGAGAAGTGAGGAGTATATTTTGCTATGGGAGCCTTGATATTATCCCGACTTTGAATCGAACTCATTTAAGAAACCCTAGTTGGATTCCCTTAGGATACCAAAATAAATCATGTGAATAAAATAAATTGCGCCTTCATCATCCCCGATTGGTGATCGAAGAGAACCCCTCAAAGGACTCAGTTAGAATTTTATCAACTTGACCACGACTAGAGGAATAAAGTTGGAGGAATTCGATTTATGTGCTAATTACTGCGTGTTTCCCGTTCCTTCGAGACATACCATCATCCACATTTTTTCACGAACATAACATACCACATGCAAAGCATTTGTGTAACGCTAACACACATCTTTTGTACAGCCATATCCCTTATTTTTCGTGTGTAAGTACATTAATCACCCGTGTGACATTTACATTAACCACATTTTTTTTGCAGCCATGCATCTTTTCATTGTGTGAAAAAACATTAATTCACATACATCATTCGAGTGTCATAAGCATTAACCAATTTATTTTGTAGCCATAGGGAACGCTTGTCATGCATAAAACATTCATGCAGACCTTGAACAACCTCAAAAGGGTCACACACATCACACCACCTACCAAGTAGGAAATCATTTAGGTGCTCCATGAGCGCCGAAAAATTCATTTCATTCCATTAAATCATTTAGGTGCTCCACGAGCGCCAAAAAATTTCATCGCATCCATTAAATCATTTAGGTGCTCCACGAGCACCGGAAAAAAAAATTCATCTCATTCTATTAAATCATTTAGGTGCTCCACGAGTGCCAAAATATTTCATCATGTACATTCAAACATTTAGGTGCTCCATGAGCGCCGAAAAATTTCATCGCATCCCTTAAATCATTTAGGTGCTCCACGAGCACCAAGAAAATTCCATTTCATACAGTAAATCATTTAGGTGCTCCACGAGCACCGGAAAATTACATTTCATGCATCAAATCATTTAGGTGCTCCACGAGCGCCAAAATCCCGACCATGTGCCATGCGCATGTCCATCCCATTTCACATCACAAAAACCCAAGGTGCCCCCCGAGCACCGAAACTTTGCCTATGTGCCATTCTAACCACGTTTTCATTCAGCCATTTTCAAGACATCAACATAAGCATGGCATTTATTCTAACCACATTTTTATGCAGCCATGACATTTTATTTGTGTGCCATTCACATTTACGTCCCGTATATTGTTATCTTCGCAAAGCATACACGACATCATTATACATGTCATGCATCCTAACCATGTTTTTATGCAGCCACTTGCATTTTTGTGTGACACAAGCATTCACGTCATTTCATATCTTTTAAATTAAAGACATTCTGAGGATACCCTTCACGGTCATTACATTTGATAACATATCGAGAGTCCTAAAACTACCCGTGTTCTGCACGTGTACCGGAATACACTCGGCCATTTCACTAGACCATTTCATTCAATAGGAGACCACAATGGTCTTAGGTATATTTTCGTGTAGCAGGTCACACGATATCATCGCATGGCTTCACCATTTATCATTGGTGTCGTAGGGATGCCGAAGTTTTGTTGGTGTGTCGTGATCCATTTCGGATTGTTACATGACATCGACAATATTGTATCATTTGAGGTGCTCCACGAGTACCGGATTATTATGCATCTAGGGGCATTTCATAACGTTACTGAATCATGAAAGGCGTTCCATGAACGCCGAACTTCCATCTGTGTCCTTACCTACACGTTACTTGTCTGTAAACATCATCTCATATCATATGCCTCAAAAGCATCAGAACTCTGTTCATGGGTCGGCCCCTGTGTGACCATTTCACTTCATCTCATAGACCTACAAGGTGTCGAAACCCTATCCGTGTATTGGTACACACGCGATCATTTCATGATATTCACTAGGTGCTCCAAAAGCACCGAACCCCTGTTTGTGTGGTGGTCCACACGTGGTCTTTTCGCATTATCTCTTGCATGGCATCGGGTGTTCTTGGAATGTCCAAAAAAAAAGAAAAAAAATCAAATCATCCTCATTATCATCTCCCTCGTGACATCATATATGCAACTCATCATTCATGCATATACATACCCCATCATGCATTCATACCTATATCAGCTGTGATTTGGTTTTCTTCATGAGCATGCGCCCGTCAATGCTAATAAGTGTTTTTATCATAGGGAAAAAGGAAAAGATTTCAGGAATGGCCAATCCAATGAACTTCAACTCCATAACAGATATCGTGCAGGATCATATCACTTCATCACGGTTCCGAAAGGCGGTCAAGAAGGAAGCGGCAGCAATGCTAAGAGAAGTGCTGGGTGACGATCTGGACAGAGTAGAAAGGCTGACATCAAAGTGCACTGAATTGGAAGCACGAGTGGTAGAACTCGAAGGGAAAATGAAAAACACGGTATTCTCAGACTCCAACACTGATGCCAGCGAGAAACAGAATGCCCAGTTTGCTGACCTTCACCCTCGACACCTTGGAAGGCCCTCTATCCAAGATTCGGGTCTGCCAAGGCTGACTGATGAGGTAGAACTGAAAAGGCCGCTTAAGACGAGTGTTGGCACCAACTCCATTCCACGGTGTACCAAAAACTCGCTTACCGTGGGTAGCGGAAAAGGCATTTCTCCATGGGCTGACTCATTAGGCAAGCTATTCCTCAAGTGTAGAGAGGAGGGTCTCCTGCAGAGTGTCAGGCCATTTGTAGAGCCGGCAAAGGCACAAAAGAACAATTTCTGCAGCTATCATGTGGTGCTGGACCACCGGACCAATGATTGTTTTGCTTTAAGAAAAGAGATCCAGAAACTAATCGACGATGGAAAATTGGAAATCTCGACCTTCTCTGATAAATAACCAGGGGGAATCAGGGAGCCCGCCAAGGAAATTTCTCAAGTCCTCCGAGGAGAGGAATATGATGAAGAACTTTAGAGTCTGCTTTGATAAGAGTGGGTCGAGGATGCTGAAGCTGAAATGGTGACCAAACGGAAAATAATGAGATTCTATGGGATCAATGCCTCTTGGAGATTCCCTTTTTACACGGGACTCATTTTGTTTATGGGATGTATTGAATTCATCATGAATGTAATGAAATTTATTTTTGTCTTACTTATGTGATGATTACTTGTCCATGGCATTATGCATGTATTTGACCATCTAAAACGACATATCCAACACGCATAATATCAAAATGCATGACATCATTCTGAGTATTGTGGGGAACCTAAAAGTGAACCTGGTCCTGAACGAGCTCCCTCTTGAAAGGTGAGCTTGTGAGATAAATAAAATGATACGATGGTACCACTCCCGCCGAGGCATCTGCTAAGTCAATTCAACAATCCTTGAAAGACACTACCAATCCTGCCCTAGAGCTTCAACTTAAAAGGCAGACACGATACCCAAACCAAAACCAAACCAGAAAGCCCTCCTTGAGGCAAAATCAAAACAGAAAGCCCTCATTGAGACAAAATCAAATCAGAAAGCCCTCCTTGAGGCAAAATCAAACTAGAAAGCCCTCCTTGAGGCAAAATCAAACCAGAAAGCCCTTCTTAAGGCAAAATAAAACCAGAAAGCTCTTCTAGAGGCAAAATCAAACCAGAAAGCCCTCCTTGAGGCAAAATCAAGCCAGAAAACCCTCCTTGAGGCAAAATCAAACTAGAAAGCCCTTCTTAAGGCAAAATCAAACCAGAAAGCCCTCCTAGAGGCAAAATCAAATCAGAAAGCCCTCCTTGAGGCAAAATCAAACCAGAAAGCCCTCCTTGAGGCAAAATCAAACCAGAAAGCCCTCCTTAAGGCAAAATAAAACCAGAAAGCCCTCCTTAAGGCAAAACCGAATCAGAAAGCCCTCCTAAAGGCAAAACTGAATCAAAAGCCCTCCTTGAGAAACTCACAAAAAAAAAAAAAATACTCCCGGAGGCAAAAACTTGGCCTCATACCCCAGAAAGTACCCTATACCAAAATCCTGAAAACAAAAACTCAAACTTATCCAAAACGCCAACCATCAAGAAGTTCAAGTGACCTTCACCATCCACCTTATTGTAAAACTCTAAATCATTCCTTGGTTGTAGTGCATGTATAATCTTGTTTGCATGACATTCCTGTGCACATGACATTAGGCATGCATTGTTCATTCAAAAAGGCATATTAAGCACACATGACATGTACAAATTTGAATACAGGAGGAAAACCATAGTGCATCGTCTAACCTTAAACTCCAGTCTTTCCTAGATGCACTTACCGTTTTTTCTAAGATGCGCTTTAGTTCCCTATTCGAAACCTCAACTTGCCCACTCGTCTGAGGATGGTAAGGAGTCGCTACCTTATGCTTAACCCCATATTTGTGCAAAAGATTGTCAAATTGCCTATTACAAAAATGGGAGCCCCCGTCACTGATGATAGCTCTTGGGGTTCCGAACCTAGTAAGAATGTTTTTCTTTAGAAACCTGACAACTACCCTCGCATAGTTGGTTGGTAAAGCGACAGCTTCTACCCATTTAGACACATACTCAACCGCCACAAGAATGTATTGGTTGTTGTGAGATATTGGGAAGGGTCCCATGAAATCTATGCCCCAAACATCAAAAAGTTCACACACCAAAATACCCTGTTGGAGCATTTCATTCTTTTGGGAAATATTTCCTGTCCTTTGACATGCATCACAGGCTCGAATATAACTAATGACATCCTGTTTCATGGTTGGCCAATAAAACCCACTAGATAAGATCTTTCCTACAGTTCGATCGGGTCCAAAATGGCCACCCGCTTCTCTATCATGACACATTTCAATAATGGAGGGAACCTCCTCATACGCAACACACCACCTAATCACACTATCAGCACATAATCTAAAAAGATAAGGGTCATCCCAAAAATAATCCTTAGCGTCATGAAAGAATTTACGCCACTGTGCATATGAAAGGTTAGGTGGAAGAATGTTACCGACTTTGAAGTTTGCGATGTCCGCAAACCATGGTATAGAAGTTACCCCACACAACTGTTCATCGGGGAATGTGTCACGAATGTTCGCTTCCGGAGAGGATACGGATCCTTCACTTGGTAGTCTTGACAGATGGTCGGCCACTACGTTCTCTACTCCTTTCTTATCCTTAATCTCCACCTCAAACTCCTGGAGGAGCAGAATCCATCGAATCAATCTGGGCTTTGCATCCTGTTTAGCCAACAAATACTTAAGGGCAGCATGGTCAGTATACACAATAACTTTTGATAAGACCAAGTAAGACCTGAACTTATCAAAAGCAAACACAACAGCCAGTAATTCTTTCTCAGTCACAGTATAATTCATTTGAGCACCATTTAATGTTTTACTAGCATAATAAATTGGGTGAAATATTTTGTTCACCCTCTGACCTAAACATGCCCCAACAGCATTGTCACTAGCATCGCACATAAGTTCAAAAGGAATTTCCCAATTCGGACTCACCATAACCGGTGCCTCAATCAATTTCCGTTTAAGCAAATTAAAAGCATACATACATTCATCATTGAAATTAAATGGGGCATCCTTTAAGAGTAACTCAGTCAATGGCTTAGCAATTTTAGAAAAATTTTTCACAAAGCGCCTATAAAAGCCCGCATGTCCCAAGAAACTCCTAACTAACTTAACCGAATTTGGGGGAGGCAGTTTCTCAATCACCTCAATCTTAGCCGGGTCGACCTCGATTCCCTTTCCCGACACCTTATGCCCTAAGACAATACAATCCCGGACCATAAATTGACACTTCTCCCAACTAAGTGCCAAATTGGTGTCTTCACATCTCTGAAGTACTCGGTCCAAATTCCCCAAACATGACTCAAACGTATGACCAACAACAAAAAAATCATCCATAAAGACTTCCATAAAATCCTCAATCATATCAGCAAAAATGGCTAGCATGCATCTTTGAAAAGTAGCCGGGGCATTACACAATCCAAAAGGCATCCGCCTATATGCAAATGTCCCGTATGGACACGTAAACGTGGTTTTCTCTTGATCGAGAGGGTCTACTGGAATTTGCATATAACCGGATAGCCCATCTAAAGTACAAAAATATTTGTGCCCGGCCATCCTTTCTAACATTTGATCAATGAACGGTAATGGAAAATGATCTTTCCGGGTGGCGTCATTCAACTTCCTATAATCAATACACATACGCCAACCCGTGACAGCTCTAGTAGGGATTAGTTCCCCTTTATCATTTTTCACTACCGTCGTGCCTCCTTTCTTAGGCACACATTGGACCGGACTCACCCATTGACTATCAGAAATAGGGAAGATGATACCTGCGTCGAGGAGTTTTATCACCTCGGTTCTTACCACTTCCTTCATGTTGGGGTTCAACCGACGCTAAGGCTGTGCACACGATTTTACCTCATCTTCCAGAAAAATTCTATGTGTGCAAAACGTCGGACTTATTCCCTTGATGTCATGGATTGTCCACCCGAATGCTCCCTTGTGCTTCCTTAGCACCTCTAGCAGCTTGTCTTCCTCCTCTCCTGTTAACAAAGAAGAGATTACAACGGGTAAGTCCTTTGGAGGTTGCAGAAAAACATATTTAAGGTTAGGGGGAAGGGTTTTAAGCTCCAATGATGGAGGTTCCTCCAATGAGGATTTAGGTGCTGGTTTGACTTCACGCTCCAGCTTATCAAACCGTCCCTTTACCCATGAACATTCCTCACTAATCACTGCATTTGCCTCACTTTCACCTAGACCTTCTCCTATGATGCAATCTAGTTCACTGCACAAACTCTCAACCACACAAGCATCAATAGGACAAAAGGAGTCCACAAAGTTACAATTTTCAACGTCTAACGGATATTTCATTGAATTATAGACATTGAAACTTACCTCCTCGTTATGCAACCTAAGAATGATCTTACCTTCCTGGACATCTATCAAAGTCCTACCGGTCGCGAGAAAAGGTCTCCCAAGTAGAAGGGGCACCGAGCTATCTTCCTCCATATCCATTACCACAAAATCCGCAGGGGAGATAAACTTGTCCACCTTTACTAACACATCTTCGACCACCCCCTTTGGTCTCGTGAGGGATCTATCCGCCAATTGGAGGGTCATATTGGTTGGCTTTGGGTTCCCCAATCCGAGTCTCCTAAAAAACGACAAAGGCATCAAATTTATACTCGCACCTAAGTCACACAGGGCATTGGCAATCTCCAAGTTTCCTATCCGGCATGTAATAGTGAAACTGCCCCTATCTTTGAGCTTAGGTGGGAGTTTGTTAGTTATAATTGCTGAACATTCCTCTGTCAAAGCCACCACTTCATCCTCGCCTAGCTTTCTTTTCCCTGCAAGAAGTTCTTTAAAAAATTTAGCATAAGAGGGCATCTCTTGGAGAGCCTCAATTAACGGCATGTTAAACTCTAACTTCTTAAAAATCTCAAGGAATTTGGAATATTTCTGCTCCAGTTTATCTTTCTTCTCCCTTTGAGGATAAGGAAGTTTAGGCACATAGGCTCTCACTAGTTCAGGAATTTTCCCTTTTTCGTTTATGCTAGGTTCGGGTTCAGAAATCGAATCGGGGTTGCTTACCTCTCCCGACTCTTCACTTACCTCTGTAGGTTGAGATGGGATATCAGCGTTGTGCACCCGGTCCTCCACTTGCCTACCGCTATGTAGGGTTATAACCTGAGCTGTCTCCCTTTGATTACCCTTAGGGTTTTGTTCAGTTCTACTCGGGAGTGCTCCTTGAGGTCTTTCCTGCCTCTCCCTACTCAATTGAGCCACCTGCTTACCAAGATCCCTACAGTACGCTTCATTATCAGCAAGCCAAGACGAGATGTCTTTTAGTAACGACAAAACCGTCTCGTCTTGCTTAAACTGTTGAGGCTGCTGAGGAGATTGATCATTAGGAATAAATGGGGCCTTACCTAACCCCTGCTCACGGTGCTCATAGTGGAATTCGGAAGGAGGTCTCAACACATTTTGGTTGTTACTATAGGACATACTCGGGTGTTGATACCTTCTTCCGTAATTGTTATTATTATTGAAGTTTTGTGAATAAGAGTTAGAGTTATTGTACCTTTGGTTTCCTCCCACAAAACTTACGTTTTCGGACGATTGGGCGAATGGGTCGCCCAGTTCACAATCTTGCCCGGGATGCTCCGCTCCACATGATACACACAACACCGGTTGGTATTGTGGTCCATTTAAGTTCAGGCGGGACATCAACAGGTCCAACTTCTTGTTTACATGGTCCATAGCTGCATCTTAGCATCCCAAATCTGCAGCTCGAACCTCATTCCTTGTTGGCGTGTCCGACTGCCACAAGGTACTCTTTCTAGCCAGCTCCGTGATCAACTCCTCGGCTTGTGTAGCCGTCTTCTTAAAAATGTCCCCACCTGCAGAAGAATCAATAATGGCACGGTTAGCTGGTGTTAAACCATGATAAAACGTGCTTACCTGAGTGAAACGCGGCATGTCGTGATGGGGGCAGTTCCGCAACAACCGTTGAAATCTCTGCCATGCTTCATTAAGAGTCTCCGTCCCAAATTGCCGGAATCCCATGATCTCGTTCCTTAGCTGAACCGTCTTTGATGGTGGAAAGTAGTATGCTAAGAATTGCTCTTCCAATTGGTCCCATGATGTCACTGATCCGGGCCTCAAGGATTTGTACCATTCCATTGCTCCCCCGCATAGTGAAAAGGGGAACAGCTTCAACCGCACAGCATCTTGGGGCACCCCACCGATTCGGACTGTATCAGCCACCATGAGGAACCGGTCTAAGTGATCATTGGGGTTGTCACTTATTCCGCCACTGAATAGACCGTTCCCTTGGATCAAAT
Source organism: Euphorbia tirucalli (assembly GCA_039660915.1). Classification (NCBI taxonomy): domain Eukaryota; kingdom Viridiplantae; phylum Streptophyta; class Magnoliopsida; order Malpighiales; family Euphorbiaceae; genus Euphorbia; species Euphorbia tirucalli. The sequence continues at coordinate 47,880,708 of CM077637.1, read as the reverse complement.
GGATCATACTGGACTTCAGCTCGAATTGATTAGCAGTGATGGCTGGGATAACCACTCCAGATTTGTTCCGGGGCCGATGTGGAGCCATTAGGTCTGTCATGACCATATTATCTCTATCACCACCCCTTCTTCTGTCAAACTCCTCCCGCTCTCGCCGGAGTTGCTCTTGCTCAACTCTTTCCCGGAGTTGTCTCTCCTCGTCATCATGCTGCTGATGCTCCATTTGAACAATCTGCTCTTGGCGTACTCTACGGTTCCTGCTACACAAATGTTCAATTTCAGGGTTATAAGGTAAAAGCTCAGGATGCTGAGAGCGAGTTCGCATAAGCTAGAAAACACACACAGAAATTAAAGAAAACTAAATTGTAATAACTATTCACAGAAAAGAACAATTATTTAACTATATGCACAGAAATGTTGCCTAGATCAGCAAATCGACCTTTTGCTAAATGATGCAGAAATATAAATTTCCCCGGCAACGGCGCCAAAAACTTGATGGGTCCTAGGCGTAGTCCTAGCTCAATCATGCAAGTCGGGGTAGAGGACTAATTCCCTAATGCAACCTAAATGACAAATCTAACCAATGGTTACGATCAAGAATCACAAACCACGCACAAACAAGCTAATGACTTGCAAACGACTCCTAATATCCCTAGCCAATTGCTATCAATCCAAGCACAGAGACTTAGGTTCGAGGGTGGATTAAGCAATGTTATTCAAACGGCAATTGATACAAAAGCAACCTAAAAATACTAACAAACCAAAACAACCAAAACCAACTTCACATGCATTGAAAAGTAAATCCTAAATCTAACCAAAAACCAACACAAAACATTCAATCATGCAAAAACACCAACAAACATGCTAAACAACAATCAAAAAGTGCAATATAAGAAAAAGAAAAAAGAAAAGGAGAAGTCCCTTTACCCACCCCACACTTAGATTGCACTTACTTCCAAAAGTGCAATGGAAGAAGAAACAAACTAAATGGGGAAGGAGAAGGGTTACCTCACATATCGGGAGCTGGTGGTGGTGGCGGTGGGTACGGCCACCCTTGGGCGGCACAGTAGCGGGAGGCGAACGCCTCGACGTTGGCGAGCTGAGCCGCTTGCCGATCAAGGCGCGCGGTCAGCCGCTGCTCCAGTAGAACCTGATGGACGGTTAAGCCTTCCAATTGCTCAATAATGCCATCCAACCGTCCTTCAATCCGCCCCATAAAATCTACCCCCACCGATACATTCTCCGCGTCCTCCTCGCCGTCTTCTCCTGCTTCACTCTCCTCCTCCTCATCTACTTCCATGGGGGCCTTTCCCCGACTTGAACCTCCTGCACTTGAAGGACCTGCAGCTGCACCAACATAGGAACAAGACAAGATTCCCTTCGAAAGCTTCTTGGGAAGAATGCTTTCGAGGTTCCTATAACAAGTATTACTGTGAAAAAAACATGCAATACAAGTCACAATATGCCCTAGTCCTAGTTCGGACTTGGCTCGGTTGTGATGATTGTATAAAGCTTCCATGACAAAGAAGCCCAAATGCATCTTAATTTCACTATGCACATGCCACAAGATCAACAATTCAAATGCATTAACCCGGGTTGCTCTCAGTCTTTCCCGAAAAATTAAAGCATACAAATTTATGAACTAATTGCAACACAGGGTCTTGGATTTGGGAGGTCTTGGCAAACCGGGGTTGGTAAACCCCTTGCCCTATCAATCGCCAAAATTTCTTGGCATCCAGATTTTCGGGCCACTTGTAACCATTCCCGTCAATCCCTATACAAGCCCTAAGGCCATCAATATCCAAAGTTCGCTCGACGCCAAAGAGGCGGAAGGTCATGCTTCTAAGGCCCGTGTCCGGGTTGGTTTTAAAACTCAAGGTAGAGTAAAATTCTAGGTTTAGTTCCCTAAAGACCGGGGGGTTAGATTTCACAAATTCGTACCACCCTAGACTAGTCAACTTAGCTTTCACGCCCTCTGACCTATCTTGCACAAAAAGAAATTGCCAATCGAAAGTACGAAATGGAGTGCTTTCTAAAGGAAATACAGTTTTGTACTTCTTACCTTTATCGTCCGAAAGTAAGGGAAAGTGACATTTGTATTTCCGGGAGAGATTTGTCAGTGGGGCCATCAATGGGTCGGTGGGCGGCGCGTCACGTGGCACCGGCTCCGGTGACGGTTCCAGGGTTGGCGAGACGAACCGTGTCTCCGATCGGCGACGGTTTTTCTCTTCATCCTACAATTGCACAAACATAAAAATAAAACAAGAATAAAAAACACAAGAACACAAAACCAAAGAACAACTACTGTCAAAGATACAAAACCCCAAAGAAGAAAAAAAAAGTAAAATAAAACCCTATTAAGCAGTCAATCCATCAAGCCAAAATAAGAAAAAGAACAACAATAATAAGAATAATGAATAAAAGAGAGAATAAAGCAAGAATTCATACCTGATTCAAGGAAATTGAAACAAAAATAAAAACCTAGGGCAAAAGAATGGGGGAAAAAGGGATGAGATGGAGAAGAAGAAGAAAAAGAAAAACAAGATGAAGAAGAAGAAGAAAGTAAGAGAAGATAGGGAGAAGGGGAGAAAGGGAGGAAGAAGAAGAAGAATGGAGAAGGAGAAGGAGAGAATGGGTTTTAGAGAGAGAGAGAGTGAAAAGGGGAGAGAGAAAGTGAGAAGGTGAGAGAAAGTGAGAGAGAGGAAGGAGAAGAAGGAGAAGTGGGTGGTTATGAGAAGGTGGAAGGGGAAAGAACATTAAATAGGCGGTGGAATTCCCTTGGGATTCAAAATTTGAACTCTCGGCACGCCGTGCCAAACATTTAGCACGGCGTGCTGAGCGGGTCAAATGTACGTACCTGGAAAAAGAATGGTGGCACGCCGGCGTGCTGCCTTGAAATTTAAACATATGGCACGGCGTGCTGAAGTCTTGACACGGCGTGCTGATCCTTTTTCTCACAACTCCCTTTTTGGAACAGAAAGCCGGCACATTGGCGTGCCAACTTGGCACGGCGTGCTGTTCTTCAGAACATTGATAGGCACGGCGTGCAGATTTTTGGCACGGCGTGCTGGCTTTTTTCTCACAAATCTCGCGCGGGACAGAACAGCGGCACGCGGGTGTGCTGAAGTGACACGCCGTGCCACCCTGCATAAGATTACTTTGGCACGGCGTGCTGAATGTGGCACAGCGTGCTGATGTCTTGTGCACACTTTTCTTCCAGAATAGCAGCCTGGCACGATTTCGTGCCACCTTGGCATGCCACGTGCCACACCCAACTGCACCTTGGCACGGCGTACTGAGTAGTGGCACGGCGTGCCACCATGAATTCTACCAACTATTGCTTTTTTTTCACATTTTGAACACGATTTCCGATTAACTTGCTTAAGTACCTAATCCTACACACAAAAACACACAAAAACATATTAACGTAAAAACTAATGTACACGGGAGGTATACGTACCTCAGTGCTATGTTTATAGTCGGAATAGCTCGACTTCTATGCCCGCGGTTTAGCATTACACATCACGAAGGAGCAAGACTTGCTTCTCCTCCTTTATTCCTCCGCTGACATAGGACTTCAACCGGTGCCCATTCACTTGTTGAATTCCCTCCGGGGTTTCAATTTCCACCATCCCGGAGGGGTAAACCTTATGCACGGTAAACGGTCCCGTCCATCGACTCCACAGTTTGCTCGGAAAGAGTTTCAATCGGGAGTTATACAAGAGCACCAACTCTCCTTGGTTGAAACCTTTCTTTATTACATGCTGGTCATGCCATCTCTTGGTCCTCTCCTTGTAAATCTTGGCATTCTCATACGAGCTCAACCGAAGCTCATCCAGCTCCATGAGTTGCCTTAATCGAAGCTCACCTACAACTTGCATATTAAAGTTAAGAAATTTTAAAGCCCAATATGCCCTATGCTCTAATTCTACAGGTAGATGACAAGATTTACCGAAGACCAAACTGTAGGGGGACATCCCTATAGGTGTCTTAAAAGCAGTTCTATATGCCCATAGTGCATCGTCTAACCTTAAACTCCAGTCTTTCCTAGATGCACTTACTGTTTTTTCTAAGATGCGCTTTAGTTCCCTATTCGAAACCTCAACTTGCCCACTCGTCTGAGGATGGTAAGGAGTCGCTACCTTATGCTTAACCCCATATTTGTGCAAAAGATTGTCAAATTGCCTATTACAAAAATGGGAGCCCCCGTCACTGATGATAGCTCTTGGGGTTCCGAACCTAGTAAGAATGTTTTTCTTTAGAAACCTGACAACTACCCTCGCATCGTTGGTTGGTAAAGCGATAGCTTCTACCCATTTAGACACATACTCAACCGCCACAAGAATGTATTGGTTGTTGTGAGATATTGGGAAGGGTCCCATGAAATCTATACCCCAAACATCAAAAAGTTCACACACCAAAATACCCTGTTGGAGCATTTCATTCTTTTGGGAAATATTTCCCGTCCTTTGACACGCATCAGAGGCTCGAATATAACTAATGACATCCTGTTTCATGGTTGGCCAATAAAACCCACTAGATAAGATCTTTCCTACAGTTCGATCGGGTCCAAAATGGCCACCCGCTTCTCTATCATGACACATTTCAATAATGGAGGGAACCTCCTCATACGCAACACACCGCCTAATCACACTATCAGCACATAATCTAAAAAGATAAGGGTCATCCCAAAAATAATCCTTAGCGTCATGAAAGAATTTACGCCTCTATGCATATGAAAGGTGAGGTGGAAGAATGTTACCGACTTTGAAGTTTGCGATGTCCGCAAACCATGGTATAGAAGTTACCCCACACAACTGTTCATCGGGGAATGTGTCACGAAGTTTTGTTGGTGTGTCGCGATCCATTTCGGATTGTTACATGACATCGACAATATTGTATCATTTGAGGTGCTCCACGAGTACCGGATTATTATGCATCTAGGGGCATTTCATAACGTTACTGAATCATGAAAGGTGTTCCATGAACGCCGAACTTCCGTCTGTAAACATCATCTCATATCATATGCCTCAAAAGCATCAGAACTCTGTTCATGGGTCGGCCCCTGCGTGACCATTTCACTTCATCTCATAGACCTACAAGGTGTCGAAACCCTATCCGTGTATTGGTACACACGCGATCATTTCATGATATTCACTAGGTGCTCCAAAAGCACCGAACCCTTGTTTGTGTGGCGGTCCACACGTGGTCTTTTCGCATTATCTCTTGCATGGCATCGGGTGTTCTTGGAATGTCCAAAAAAAAAGAAAAAAAATCAAATCATCATCATTATCATCTCCCTCGTGACATCATATATGCAACTCATCATTCATGCACATACATACCCCATCATGCATTCATACCTATATCAGCTGTGATTTGGTTTTCTTCATGAGCATGCGCCCGTCAATGCTAATAAGTGTTTTTATCAGAGGGAAAAAGGAAAAGATTTCAGGAATGGCCAACCCAATGAACTTCAACTCCATAACAGATATCGTGCAGGATCATATCACCTCATCACGGTTCCGAAAGGCGGTCAAGAAGGAAGCGGCAGCAATGCTAAGAGAAGTGCTGGGTGACGATCTGGACAGAGTAGAAAGGCTGACATCAAAGTGCACTGAATTGGAAGCACGAGTGGTAGAACTCGAAGGGAAAATGAAAAACACGGTATTCTCAGACTCCAACACTGATGCCAGCGAGAAACAGAATGCCTAGTTTGCTGACCTTCACCCTCGACACCTTGGAAGGCCCTCTATCCAAGATTCGGGTCTGCCAAGGCTGACTGATGAGGTAGAACTGAAAAGGCCGCTTAAGAAGAGTGTTGGCACCAACTCCATTCCACGGTGTACCAAAAACTCGCTTACCGTGGGTAGCGGAAAAGGCATTTCTCCATGGGCTGACTCATTAGGCAAGCTATTCCTCAAGTGTAGAGAGGAGGGTCTCCTGCAGAGTGTCAGGCCATTTGTAGAGCCGGCAAAGGCACAAAAGAACAATTTCTACAGCTATCATGTGGTGCTGGACCACCGAACCAATGATTGTTTTGCTTTAAGAAAAGAGATCCAGAAACTAGTCGACGATGGAAAATTGGAAATCTCGACCTTCTCTGATAAATAACCAGGGGGAATCAGGGAGCCCGCCAAGGAAATTTCTCAAGTCCTCCGAGGAGAGGAATATGATGAAGAACTTTAGAGTCTGCTTTGATAAGAATGGGTCGAGGATGCTGAAGCTGAAATGGTGACCAAACGGAAAATAATGAGATTCTATGGGATCAATGCCTCTTGGAGATTCCCCTTTTACACAGGACTCATTTTGTTTATGGGATGTATTGAATTCATTATGAATGTAATGAAATCTATTTTTGTCTTACTTATGTGATGATTACTTGTCCATGGCATTATGCATGTATTTAACCATCTAAAACGACATATCCAACACGCATAATATCAAAATGCATGACATCATTCTGAGTATTGTGGGGAACCTAAAAGTGAACCTAGTCCTGAACGAGCTCCCTCTTGAAAGGTGAGCTTGTGAGATAAATAAAATGATACGATGGTACCACTCCCGCCGAGGCATCTGCTGAGTCAATTCAACAATCCTTGAAAGACACTACCAATCCTGCCCCAGAGCTTCAACTTAAAAGGCACACACGATACCCAAACCAAAACCAAACCAGAAAGCCCTCCTTGAGGCAAAATCAAAACAGAAAGCCCTCATTGAGACAAAATCAAACCAGAAAGCCCTCCTTGAGGCAAAATCAAACTAGAAAGCCCTCCTTGAGGCAAAATCAAACCAGAAAGCCCTCCTTAAGGCAAAATAAAACCAGAAAGCCCTTCTAGAGGCAAAATCAAACCAGAAAGCCCTCCTTGAGGCAAAATCAAGCCAGAAAACCCTCCTTGAGGCAAAATCAAACTAGAAAGCCCTCCTTAAGGCAAAATCAAACCAGAAAGCCCTCCTTAAGGTAAAATCAAATCAGAAAGCCCTCCTTGAGGCAAAATCAAACCAGAAAGCCCTCCTTGAGGCAAAATCAAACCAGAAAGCCCTCCTTAAGGCAAAATCAAACCAGAAAGCCCTCCTTAAGGCAAAACCAAATCAGAAAGCCCTCCTAGAGGCAAAACTGAATCAAAAGCCCTCCTTGAGAAACTCACAAAAAAAAAACTCCCGGAGGCAAAAACTTGGCCTCATACCCCAGAAAGTACCCTATACCAAAATCCTGAAAACAAAAACTCAAACTTATCCAAAACGCCAACCATCAAGAAGTTCAAGTGACCTTCACCATCCACCTTATTGTAAAACTCTGAATCATTCCTTGGTTGTAGTGCATGTATAATCTTGTTTGCATGACATTCCTGTGCACATTACATTAGGCATGCATTGTTCATTCAAAAAGGCATATTAAGCACACATGACATGTACGAATTTGAATACAACAGGAAAACCAAAAAGTGGTTATGGCTTTGATTTAGTTCCTTAAAAAAAAGGGATCAGTGTGGACGGAAGAATTTCTCTCATATGGCAGCTACAATTAACATGGGAATGACTCACCATCTCAGTCTCTATTGCCCCTGGATCTTTCGCACCCTTTCAGTGCAAAATTTGGACTTTTTCATTTTCAAACAACCTGTGAAAGATTTGGGCTCCTATATTTTCAAACCCAAAACATTCCCCATCTCAATCTTCATCCATACTTCTACACCCTCCACCCTCCGTTCAAGCCCAAAGAACAGTCTACTTATGATTCCCTCTATTTGCCTATGGACTCCAGGACTGGAGGAAATATTGGTTAGGCACTTATGAACTTCACCAACAGTGTTGGGGCAACCAGGTTTTACAAACCCTTCAATAATCATGAATGGGAGGACTTCCAAAGCCTGCTGCAACAAAATCCAAAAGAAAGTTGCATTTACAAACCATTTCAAGAACTCAGTCTTCAGCCACAACGGAAGTGACTACTAACCGGTGGTTCTTTCATCTTCTAGGAACGTACTTTGAAGGATTAAAAGCTTTGTTCATCTTTGAGAACTATGCACGAGTTGGAATCTGGGATGAATTGGGAGCATGCATATGGGATTAAACTCTTGGAGTATCGAGTGAATAATCAATTGAGGCCATTCAGTGCTCAGCTGTACACACTGTCACATGTTAGCAAAAAAAAAATCCTCCAATATGGAAAACCGAAAGGACATATTGGTAATTTGAAGGAGCATCAATCAAAACTAGAGCCACACTTTGGATTTTCCTAATGCATCCATATTCATTATGTCGTAGATGTTTTATATTCAATTTTGATGTTCAATATGCATTAGCCATGTCATTGCTTGTCAATGTCCACATAAGGGTGACAGCACGCAGTGAACCATGTCTGATTCAATGTTTTATACCCTAAATACAAGCCTCCAATACTAGGGGAAGGAAAAAGCCAAACCACTGGATGTCATTAGCAGCAACGTCCTCACGACTTCTGATGAGCATTGTCAAGGCGTGCTTTCCAATCTCAAAACGGATCAATACAGAGAGATCGATTCGGTTGGAACGCTTACGCAAAACTTTTGGGCCATTAAAAAAAATCACAAAGAGAAAGTTTCTGACACGGAAAACCGAGAGGACGTGTTGGTAACAAGAAGAGGATGATGTCTAAAGCCAGAGTCACTGTTAATTTCCCTATTATACTCATTATGATGTTGTCTTAATGATATTATGCATGTTTGATATTCTGCTTAGACGTTCATATCGCATACATCATGCCATCACACATAAACATCCATCAGTAGGTTGTTGCATCCAAGTCCCATAATAATAGAAATGAAGTTCATGTCATGTACAGCAATCCAATACAAATATATATATATATATATATATATATATATATATATATATATATATATATATATATATACAGAGCACTCTATCTAGCTCTCATCCTGTCCCTTTCCCTCCTCCTCCTCCTTAGACTCACTCTGATGTGTAGCCCTATAGGAGTCAAAGTCCTCCCGCACTTGGGTCAGCTCAGCCTGCAACCTGACTACATCAGCTCTCATCCAATCCACCTCCTGGGCCGAAGCCAAGGCCCGAGCCTCAAAAACAGCAGCTTGTCTAGCCTGGTCCTGGAACATCTGCACTCGAGTCTGCAAAATAAAAACATAAATTAACATGTATACATACATACATACACATTCATGCATTGCATAAATCATCAGATAATACAGAAAATGCAAAATGCTTACCGCCCAGATGGCATTCTCCTGAACGAGAAAGGTCTCCAAGCCCAAGTGCCGATATGCCATATCCTCCACCTGAGCCCGTCTAGACCTATCATGCTGAACCCTGTCCTAAGCTCGGTCATCAGGTGACCCTCCACCACACCAACAGTCTGAGAAGCGGATGCTGCAGCGCTGCTAGCACGCACGGGATGACTCCTATCTTGCACCGAGGCATGCCCACCAATCATGGCGGTCTCAGCACTATCGCCTGCTGGGCCGCTCGGCTGAGCAGAACTAGACCCCCTGCGTCTCTTGACCGACAAACAGAAGAACATTAAAAAAAACAAAAAAAAAGAAGAAAAAAAAAAGAAGTAAATACCTGACGAGTGGGAGGGGCCACCGGCGCATCACTCTCGACAGGCAGCAGATACTAGCGGATGAATACCAGGTAATCGCCGTCAACGGTATCAGCACGGTACCCATCCCCAAAAATATCGGGATCCATAGCAGGATCGGCAAAATAGGGCCAAAAAAGTGCAAGCGGGAGCGGCGGAGGAACGAGCCGACCAGCAGGGCCGTCCACATGGTCAGATAGACAGAGGCGCTCGCCCAGGTACCACTCCTGGGACATGGGAGACTACAAGACAAATCGACGATCGTCAAACTGCACAGATGTCTGCACAAGGAGAAAAATGGTGCCCTGACCACGCCATGGATGGTGCTAGATCTGTAAAAATACAACAAAAGAAATTCAACACAAGTAAGTAAAAGTTAATTAAATTTTTCTACTAATAAGTTTTGTTTGCTTACCCTCTGCCAGGAAGCATCTAGTAAACCCTACCTGACCTCCCGCAAGTCACGGCCAATACCCTGCCACCCCAGCGTCCAGCAATGCAGAACGGTCGGCTGGGCATCGTCCTGGACATCCCTCAGCTCCAGCGGCTCTAGGATGCGGTGCTCAAAGGCCCAAATCTGTAATTAACAAAAGAGTAAAAAAAAATAGAGAAATGGGAAAAGATAATACCATAAGGCCGAACCAGAAGCCGAGGATCTCCTTCTGCCTCCCCCTGGCACACAGGTTAAGTCTATAGTATAGCTGTCCTAGCGTAGCTCGAGCCCAATTAAGCAAGATAGAGGCCTCAACCTCTAACTTAATTGCTCCAGAGACACCTCAGTCTCGTCTACGACCAGAAATAAATGTATTGCATGAAGATTCTCCGACAGAATCTCAAAGCATAAGTGAAAAAGAAATTGAACCTACTCCTCTGGTCAACAAGATTACATGGCCTATTGTTCCTGTTGCAAACCATTTGGACATAAGCAATCAAGCATCTAGTAGCCAGTCTAGATTTAATGCATCTTCTGTCTATGAGTGGAATCTAGATGGATTGTCTGAATATCAAATTCTGAATTTCTTGCAACAAATGACCATGGCAGCCAATGCATATAGAATACAGACCAATGTCCAGGATAGAGCCATTGCAGAACTTCTTACTGCAGGCTTTGCAGGACAGTTAAAAGGATGGTGGGACTACCATCTTACCGAAACTGAACGTCTTAGCATATTAAATGCTGTTAAGATTGACGAAGATGCAGAACCCATTTTAGATAATGAAGGTCAACCTGTTCAAGATTCTGTTTCTACATTAATTTTAACCATTTCTTTGCATTTTTTGGGAGATTCTTCGCATTTAAAGGATAAAAACGCTGAGCTTTTATCAAATTTAAGATGTAAAAAACTCAGTGATTTCCAGTATTATAAAAATACATTTTTATCTCGTGTTATGTTGAGAGAAGATTCCAACCAGCCTTTCTGGAAAGAAAAGTTTCTTGCAGGTTTACCTACCTTGTTAGGTGAAAAGGTAAGAAACAGAATTAAGGAAACTTTAGGGGTTCCAATCCCTTACTCAACATTAACATATGGTGAACTTATTAGTCTTATTCAAAAAGAAGGACTAAAGATTTGCCAGGATTTGAAACTTCAAAGGCATTTGAAATGGGAAATGAAAAGAACTAGGCAAGAATTAGGTTCGTTCTGTAAACAATTTGATGTTTCCATGGATAGGCCTGATTGTAATGGTTCTTGCCATAAGGAGTCTAAAAGATCCCATAAAAAACATTTTTATAAAAAGGAATTTCAAAAGAAAAAACGTTCAAAAGATTTTCCTGCCTACAAAAGGAATTTTCATAAGCATAAGTCTGGTTTTAAAAGAAATGAAAAACCAGAAGGGGTAAAACCCTTTGGAAATTTAAAGCATGTTACCTGTTATAAATGTAATAGGAAAGGGCATACTGCAAAGTATTGCCGCTTTAGCAAAAAACTGCATACATTGGGATTAGAAGAAGAAGTCTTAAGTAAACTTGAGGCTATTCTCATCTACTCTTCAGAATCAGATCCTGATTCAGGAACTGATGAAGAAAATGCATTTCAGGTTGATGAATTAGCAACTGATTCATCAACATCATCATCATCTTCTGATGACGATAGTAAAAGCATAAATGTTTTGACAAAAGACCAAGAACTTTTGTTAGATGTCATTAAGCATATCTCTGATCCTCAACTTCAAAAGGATTACCTTGATCGATTAATGAAAACCCTAGAAAGCAAACCTGAGGTCAAGCCTGTTAGTCTTCCTAAATTTAGCACTAACACATATAACTTGACCAGTATTTTAGAAAAGCAAAAGGCTAAGGGAAAGAATACTCCCTTATCCCTTTCTGATCTGCAAGCTGAGATCAAGAATGTTAAACTTGAACTCAAACAGGTCAAAGAAAAGCAAGAAAAGGATTCAGCCATTATCCAAGCCTTACTGAATAATCAGTTAGATAATTCAGAAAGCGAGAATGAAAATGACACTAACTTAGAGGAATCTAAGTTAGATAACTTAGAATGTGCACCTGAAGATTTTCTGTATGTTTTAAAAGAAATTACTTTAAGAAAGTATTTGATTAGCATTGTTTTGAAATTTTCTGATGATTTTCAACTCAATACTATTGCATTATTTGATACCGGTGCTGATTTAAATTGCATAAAACCTGATTTGGTTCCTAAAAGATTTTGGGAAAAAACCAAAGAAAAGCTGTCTGCCGCTAATAACTCAAAAATGAATATTAGCAGTAAGACTGAAGCATATGTGTTAAGTGAAAAAACCCGTATTAAAACTGCATTTGTTCTTGTTGATAACATAAATCATAGTGTTATCTTAGGAACACCTTTTATTACTCTTATTACTCCTTTTTCTGTATCAAACTCTGGTATTATTTTCAAAGTTAAGGATGAAAATATTATTTTCCCTTTTATTGAAAAACCCAGAACCAGAAATCTCAATTTATTGAAAGCAAATTCAATTTTTGATAATCAGATTAACAACCTGATTAAAACTAAAGAATTTGAAATCATGCATTTAAAGCATAACATTAATTTTCAAAGAATTTCTGCCCATTTGAAGAATGAATTTACTCAAAAAAGAATTTTAGCTTTTCAAAAGCAAATTGAAAATGAAATTTGCGCAGATATTCCTAATGCCTTTTGGAATAGAAAACAGCATATGGTAGATTTACCTTATGAACCTACTTTTGATGAAAGGGATATTCCGACTAAAGCTAGGCCAATCCAAATGAATTCTGAGCTTGAGCATCATTGTAGAAAAGAAATCCAAGATCTCTTAGATAAAGGTTTAATTGCCCAATCTAGGTCTCCTTGGAGTTGTGCAGCATTTTATGTGATTAAGGCATCTGAGATTGAGCGTGGAGTTCCACGATTAGTAATAAATTATAAGCCTTTGAATCAGGTTCTCAGGTGGATTAGGTACCCAATACCTAATAAAAAAGACCTGTTACAAAGATTGCATTCTGCATATGTATTTTCTAAATTTGACCTTAAATCTGGTTTTTGGCAAATCCAGATTGATCCAAAACATCGGTATAAGACTGCATTTACTGTCCCATTTGGTCAATACGAATGGAATGTTATGCCTTTTGGCTTAAAGAATGCTCCATCAGAATTTCAACGCATTATGAATGATATTTTCAATCCATATTCAGCATTTTGCATTGTTTAGATTGATGATGTACTTATCTTTTCAGAATCCATTGAACAGCATTTTAAGCATTTAAAGTCATTCTTTCATACAGCTAAGAAAAATGGCTTAGTTGTTTCTAAAAGCAAAATGTCATTATTTCAAATCAGAATTCGGTTTCTTGGCCATTACATTACCCAAGGAACGATCACTCCTATTGAGCGATCTTTAGAATTTGCAACTAAATTTCCAGATCAGATTCTGGAAAAACAACAACTTCAAAGGTTTTTAGGAAGCCTAAACTATGTTTTAGATTTCTGTCCTAATATCAATAGGATAGCAAAACCTTTGCATGATAGACTAAAGAAAAATCCACCAACATGGACTGAAGAACACACTCGGATAGTCCAAGAAATAAAACAATATGTGCATAAAATTCCTTGCTTGTATATTGCTAATCCTTTATTGCCTAAAATCGTTGAAACTGATGCTTCTGATTTTGGTTATGGAGGTATTTTAAAGCAGGTACAAGATAAGCATGAGTATATTGTCCAGTTTACTTCCGGGCACTGGAACGCCACTGAAAAGAATTATTCCACAATAAAAAAGGAAATCCTTTCCATTGTTAAATGTATTTCCAAATTTCAAAGCGATTTACTTAATCAAAAATTTTTATTAAGAATTGATTGTAAATCTGCAAAAGAAGTTTTACAAAAGGATGTTCAAAATATTGCCTCTAAACAAATTTTTGCAAGATGGCAAGCATTATTAAGTATATTTGATTTTGATATCCAATTTATTAGAGGAGATCAGAATTCTATTCCTGATTTCTTAACCCGAGAATTTTTGCAGGATCATGCCTCCTAAAAAGAAAAAGGGTGAAGATTCCTCAAAGAATCAGGCCAAGCTTTCTGCATTAGAAAAGGTAAAATCTTGGACAGCCATGTTTCAGGATGCCCAAGGAGAAAGCATTGAAAGCAAAGGCAGCTCTAGTTCTGCCAAACAGAATCAGCATAGTCAGAATTCTTTGGCAATCGCCAAAAACTCTCTTGAAAAAGCATTTAAAGCTTATTGGGATTCTATTGAAGAAGCAAAAAGGTTTCTTGCAGAACCATCGCCCTCTTCTCCTTCAAAAACTACTTCCCAATCGCATTTGCAAAAAATTTCAAAGGACAAAAGCATTTCTCAGCCCTCAAAAGATTTAACGGTTTCTAGTCCTTTCGGGCCAGTATTTTTAAAAGAATCAAAAGAAATTTTTGCTGAAAATTTTATCACTTTTCCTTCTTCTTCCAAAAGTATTTCTGCAAATATTATTTCTCAGAATACGGCTACCCAGCCTAAATCTGAATATTTTACCAAAAAGAATTTCCAGTATATTACTTCCATTGAGGACGGCTTTTATGATAAAAACCCCTCTGTGGCTGTATCAAAACTTTTTCCTCATGGATGGAATTTCAAGCCTTGGGATTATTCAAAGCCCATAGACTTTTATTTATCGATCCTAAAAGTAACAGAATCGGTGGAAATAAAGCATACATCTCATGGTGATTCAGGTGAACCAGCATACTCCCAATTCAAAATCTTGAAGGTCATCCACCCTCAGGATTGGGATACCAGCCCTTCAAAATTAAAATCTTTTCCAGCATCTTTTGCCAACAGAATAACAACCAGCAAAACCTTTTCTTACTGGGATTACCAACAAGCCTGGTACAATGCATTAATGGTCCAAAACACAAAAGGATCGCATACCTGGTTAATCATGTTTGACACCAGAAAAACAATTTCCAAAATTCCAAACTGGTTTAACCATTGGTGGGGATTTTTTGGGTCTTCTACCGAAATCCTACCTGATCAAGTTAACCAAGCATTTATTCTTTTTAAAGAAAAATATGACCCTTCTCCTTTACAGAAAAGGCATTCTCCTCTCCTAGTCTTCAGTACAATCTTTTTTGTACCTTGGACTTTAACCTGGCATTTTTCATACCAAACAAATCAAAATGCAACCATTGATCTTATAAGAATTTTTAAGATTAAGTGGTGGAATAAATTCCAAGCATTTAATAAATGCAATGAAGCTGCTGTCAGGACTTGGCTTAAATCTAAGGGCAAAATTGATCTGCCTATTGAACAGGTCCAAGCTCATTCAGAATTTTTGGCTCAAAAATCATTTGCAATTCCTCAGCTTGCAGCCGCTAAGTCCGAGGAAGAATTTTTCAAGATAATGAAAGAATTAATGGTATCCAGAGATTCAGCTGCTGGATCCAAAGCATCTTCTTCATCTTCTTCTGACAAGCCACCTTCCCTGGCTGATGAAAATGAAGATATATTTGGATTATTGTAATTCAATAACCTAATGAATATTATACCAGAATAAAAAAGGTTCCAATGTTCTAAAAGAATATGAACCGAGCTAGTAGCCGCTTGGTTTGGTAATGTGGTTAGGGGTACTTGGCTCATAACCAGGAATTCCCTGATATGCATACTTGCCAATGTAAGCATAACTGGTATACATCTTCTTACAAGGTTACGTATTTACAGTATCCAGACGTATCTGTCTCAGCATCTTTGGTGGGCCCGGCGCCGAAAGTAAAGTGGGTCCCAGGCACCAAAAGCATTTAAAGTGGGTCCCAGGCACCGAAAGCATTTTTGTCTTTTGCTCCTTACCTGTCTATTTAAGGAGTAGCTCTCGCATTTGTAAAGCACCTCTCTGAATACATCTCTCTCTGGATATATCTCTCAGTTTATCTCTCATAGATCTCTCAGATCTCTCTCTAATTCTCTCTTCCTTCTCTCTAGATCTCTACTTGTAATTATATTTCTGGAATCAAACCATTCCCCGAGCTGTAACAAAAGAATTTGTTTGAATAAAGAGTAAGCATTGTTTCTTCTTAATTTCCTAACTTAATCATATGCGATTATAAGTTGTGCGGATTACCGCCTGAATTTAGTCACATATGATTAAGGTGTTTGATTACTGCATTTAATTTTAAGAATTTATATGGCAGGTTTCTACCGCCTAGCATAAATTTGTTCTTGAGCATTTTATCTTCTGAATTTATAGATCTCTCTGCATTTTAACTTGTTGTGTATGCATAATCATTTTTTGAGTTTGGTTTAAATCTCCTCTGCATTAGTTTCATTATCACCCGTATGATCGTTTTATTCCCTGAGTGGTATATATATATATATAAATTCCAGCCACAAAAAAAATAGCAAGCATAGCAATTCAATAAACCTGAAATTAAAACTAACAACGTAAAGAATCGATAAAACCAATCGGAAAAAAATATCAAAAACTCGAAAAACCATCATGAAACCTATTCTTTCTTCAAGAACATAGTCAAGAATGAATTCCAATCAATCTGATGGACAAAACTTAGGCTCGAATACCACTGTTGGGATTCGTCATCGGAAAAATAACATGGCGCAGTGGAATTGTACCATTTAAAATTTTTCTAGAATCCACCTATCCTGTCCAATTATCATTGATTGAAATAAAACAAATTTGAACCAAAAGAGATTAAACTCACCAGTTCTGTCTCTTCTAGAGACTGCTTTAGAATCGTTTCTTGAAACTAGGATCTCCAATGTCCGGTGCATGACCAACTAAAGACCGGGAACCCATGCTAGCCGAAGAGCGAAGGAATGGAAGAATAATTGCTGGAATTTTCTAGGGTTAGGACTGATTTTTTTTCTACTTAAATGTGCTCTTATATAGACTCCTTGTCTAATTGGATTTCAATTAGGTTAATTAAACCCAAGTCTACTAGGATTATAATTACATAAATAAATTTTAATTAAAAAGTTTATACCATGTAATTTAATTCCATTTGGCTAAATTTAATTACTCCAAATAAAATGAAATCACATTTAAGTATATACATTACATATATTTAATTTTTCTACTTGGGAAAATAATTTAATTAATTGTTTATTTTATGTAATTCAATTAATTAATTAATTACATTACGTAAACTTATTAATTAAATAAAATCAATCCAATATTAATTAATTACCTTGACACTAAATGTCAACTAATTAATTAACGCATTCCTTCCAATGTACATTACATGTACAATTTCTATAAGTTCCGACTTAGTTGATCTATGTGCACGATCCTATGGGTCTATCTTTATGTTGGCAGTAAACCAAGGCCTACAGACTGTAAGTGGGTTCTATCAAACCGTTACGGCCTCTAATTAAGACAGAGATACAACAGTCTTTAGATGAGACTCACCCGGTAGTAAACTCATAGTGTCCTTTGCTAGATGACATCAATATGAATAAACAAGAGGCACGGTGTCTGTGATCCTCTTCTGTTGTTTATTATATTTCTTGATCTTGAGTTGAATGATTAATCAAATAAGCAACCGACTTATTTGGGTATGGCAATACACTTATCAGTCTCACTCATCAAGTGGCCAGTGATATCATCTCGGTGTTACCCTAGTGGCAATTCTTTCACTTCATCATCAATATCAATATGTTCACCGGTCCATCCAATCATACCCGTATTTAGCATCCTTTTACAGACCTGTTAGGTGTATGTCAAAGTGAACCGGATTCCATATTGATACTATAATGAAATCTGGTCTGAGGATAAAAGAGACCTACTCAAGAAAGACCTATGACGGGAGAACCATGTGGCTTTCGTTTGCGGATTGATCTAGTCCCATGTCAATGACATGTACCTATATTCATGACTGACTATATAAGTACTATGGCTAGTTAAGAACTACCATACAATCATCGAATATACAAGTCTGTGATTCTATTCATTCCCACGATTAGAATAGACTTGGGATATGTTTTATAATTAACAATCAATGGATACTCTATGCATGTTTTAGCACAAGATATAAATGAAATAGATTATTGCCTTTATTAATGTGATACAAATGATGTATACATACATAGAGCCTTGATGTACAATACAAAAATTCAAGAATACAATGCCCTAGATAACTTTCATATTTTCTTTTTATAATTCTTATAATTTTCTTTTTAATGGTTTAGTTTTCGCTTTTACACACTTTTCTCTCTCTCTCTCTCTTTCTCACACACACACACACACACACACACACACACACATATATATATATTGTCTTTTCCTATATGCTTCATATATATATAGGAAAAGACAAAATAAATGATCAGCCAAATCTTACGCAAGTGTGCATAATCAATCATAGTAATAATCTTGGAGTATTTTAGAGTCGAACCTTAGAGAGGAAATTAATCGCTTTTTAATTAATTCTAGTGTAAATGCAATAGTTTTGAATTAGTTTTGAATTGTATCAAAGAAAGTAATAAAAATAAGAAATCAGACAATGGAAGGAAACATTAGGGATTCAGGGTTCACCTAATCTAGGCAATCAATTATATTATCACCATATCTTCAACAAACAATTATAATGACAATTATTCCTAAGATATCTTAATACTCTATCGAGTTATTAAGTTGTACCTAATTAACTGTGATTATATGTTGATTTCTTACTAACATTAACTAAACACATTAAGCAACAAATACATCATGAAAATGATTTTGCCCCCACCAGAGTAGAAAGCAATCCTCACGGTATGGCCTTTCTCCATATGGGGAATTGACCTGGTAGGACTAATGTTGAAAGTAAGCAGGCAACGGAAGTGGTTGATAATGGCTGTTGATAACTTTACCAAGTGGGTTGAGGCAGAAGCTATTGCCACTATAACTCTAGAAAAGATGATACATTTTGTGCAAGAACACATCTTGAGCAGATTCAGTATACCCAAGGTCTTCGTCACGAATAATGGCACCCAATTCACCTTTAAGAAATTCATTGAGTTTTATAAAAGCTTCTGCGTTGATCATAGGCGCAATTCGATAGCTCATCCTTAAACCAACGGTATGAAAGAGGTTACAAATAGAACCTTATGTGAAGGGATAAAGAAGAGACTGGAAGAATGCGAGGAAGCACGGGTAGTCGAGCTAGACAGTGTGCTGTGGGCTTACCAAACCACTCCGAGGCGTGCAATAGGAGAGACACCTTTTGCCATGACATACAGAATTGAGATAGTTATTATAGTGGAGACAGGGTCCCCTAATGACAGGGTTGCATATTACAGTGAGGCGCGGAATGACATCAACATTCTTTTTCACCTTGATTCCTTGAAGAAAGATGGGACTAGGCTTTTATTCTCATGGTCACCTACAGAAGTCGAATCACGATGTATCATAACAGGAAAGTCAGAACAATATCTTTCCAACAGGGAGACCTAGTGCTAAGAGATGCCGAAGCCTCCCAAGCCTGGGAAGGCAAGGGGAAGTTAGCAGTGAAGTGGGAAGAGCTCTACCGAATTGAGAAGTTTGTCAATCCAGCCACCTATAAGTTAAGTTAGATAGACAAAAAGGAGGTCTCGTGTATATGGAATGCAAGAAATCTCTGGAAGTACTACCAAAGTTAGCTCTTGACTTTTGTAAAGTTGCACTCTTTTTCCCTTATTAATGGTTTTTTCCCTCATGGTTTTCCTTGATGAGGTTTTTAACGGGGCAACTTAAGAAAGTGCTAAAATTTTGTATCTATTCGGCTTTAAAACTTAATTCAATAGCTGTGATTTTTTATGTTCAGACCAAACTAAGACGTAAAGCATAAACCTTAGGCTTTAAATAGGGGTACAGAAGTCCCGGATATAATAAAGGAACAATATCCTAGATCTAGCCAAAAAACAAGAAGTGAATATGATAAAATGTCAGTCGTTTCATAAATACCCAATTGAAACGGGAAAAGTTAATTAGAAAGAGCTTCTTGAGAAGACTTGACAAAAGAAAAAAAAAACAATCCTTTAGGACTTGAATTACTCTTCGCAGCTGGGCTCGCCTTCTGCTGGCTCATAGAGATTCGTCCTTACTTGAGTCTCCACCACCGGTTCCGTGGAGGTGGCTTCGGCCTCTGGTACCAGCAAAGTCAAGTCCATGATGTCCAATGCTGGAGAATGGAGGGGAGAAAGATCTATCTCGGTAAGGAAGTTAGCATCGACATCACTAAAAGAGGCATTTGGATATGCTTCTACGCACTTCTGCAATAGGCGGTTTCCATATAGCAGGGCCAGTCGCCCATACATCTCCGTCTTTTCTTTCAAGCATCCTTCCTTAGTGGATAGATCCACCAAATGGGCTTCTTTCTCCTGCTTTAAGGCATCCTCACATTAGGCCCAAGACCTTTTTATGGCGACAATTTCAGTGGAGGCTGCTTCTAGGTTCTTTTACTGCTCTGCATTCCTCTTGGTGGTCTCTGCCAGCTCTTTCTCCATCCTCTTCCTCTCCATCAGTCCCTCCAAGTGCTGACCATAGATGCGATCTGCTTCCTCCACTCTCTTGAGTTCCCCATATGTGAAGGGGATGGCCTAAAAAGATAATTATGGTTATTCTGACATCCTCAGATCTAAAAGCATAAGACTGGGAAGGAACTTATCGTGTATAGTTTGCTAAGGACCCTAGTCCCTATAGTCTGGTTGCTGAGCTCATTGCACCTTGCCGCATCCGCTGGTAGGTACATTTCGGTGCTGAGCTCCAGCTGCACCAAGGGGTCCGCCAGACTTCCCCTTGTGCCAAATTTAGACAGTAAGATTTCTTTAATGGATAGGCCACTGTCCTCTCCTTGATTCTAGCCACTAAAATCCGGAACCACATCCTGCAAAAGTTAATTGGTAAGTGATGGCTATGTACGGAGGTAGATAAAAGGAAAAATGGAATGGGTCTTACTATACGAGTTTTTTTGCCTCTCTTAGAAGAGGCAGTCATCGTCTTCCTCTTACCCAATGAGGCAAGTTCCTTATTCCCACCTGCTTGGGTGCCTAAAGTTTTAGGCCTTTGTACTGCAGAAATGGGCACAAGGGGCGATATTATAGGAGCGGTGATAGTCAGAATGCAGTTCCCTCTCTTTCAGCTCTTCAAAGCTGCAGCAATGTCAGCTAGTGACATCCCTGCCAAACATAACAAGTATAGAATGAGTACAATAGGAAAAATGGTACCTTGGGGTCCTCTATGGGATCATTAAAGAAAACCGGAAGTCTAGTTAGGTCGTCCAGTGTGGCAAGAGGTAGTCTAAGGTGGAACGCCTTGACCGCATATGAGAGCTTCCAATACTTTTTAGGCATGAAGCTTAGCAGTCCTATAAAAGCTTTTTCCTTTGGCAAGAACGGTCCTTTACCCCTTTCATTTCTTTCGTGCTTCGGAAGGACCAAGAACTTGGAAAAGATGGAGCATCGTTTTTTAACTTAATGTAGAAAAATAGTTTTTTGAAGCCTTTGACGGAGGAGGTTCGGGTCATGAAGAACTAGAAGCTAGTGCCTTTGGCAAGTGTTAGGTGGTCATTATTCGCATCCCGATGGATGGGCGTGGCGATGTGCTGGAACATGGAGCTGGTTCGTTGGACACCGAGATTGTTACACAGCTAGTATAGGGTGTATATGTCTTTAATGAGGTTTAGGTGGATTTGTGTCGTATAAATATGGTACCGATTCAACACGCTCCAGATTTCTGATGGGTCCTAGGCAAAGTATTGAAACTAAACCTAGAAACGCACAACTAAGGCAGTGTACCTATCGTTGACAAGTAATAATTCTGGTTGGTCCAGGTATCGATCCCACAGAGAAAAGAATATTCTGCAAACACTAAACTACTCGGGTTCCTTGCGTGTCCTAGGCGGAACCTAGTTTTGGGTTTGATTATATTAACAACTAAATTATCCTACTCCTAGTTGATCTATCCCAGCTTACTTTGCACTTGAATTTGGGTTATCAATTGGCGGTTTACCGACCTATGAATGCTAACGGAGATGGCTTAATCAATTAACTACAATAAATGAATTTAACTCAACAATCAACCCTTAATTATGTTCTTTCGATAATTCAACCTAGCGTGTCTAGATCTTTTAGGTCCTTAGCCGGTTTCCCTTGTTTAGAGGCGGTCTAATTCTAAAGCTCAGAAAATAGGGGCACGTAAGTTCCACAGTGTCGTCAATACTAATGGTTTCCTAGGCATCAATCTAGGAAATGTCACAAATATGAACTTAATAATTTAAGATCTTATGAGACTAGATTATCATTAAAGGAATTGCATAAAGAAGAGGAATAAAAATTGAAATTAAATTGCAATCAATTGTATTAATCAAGGAAGGTGAAACGAATTCAATGTTTACAACCAAACACAATCAATTGCGGAATCAAAAACTAACTTAATCAAATTACAAAAGAGAAGCAGAAAAACTTATGCCCTTTTGATCCGATTAACCGGATTCTGACGGTGTGAAGATGCTTGGGGTGTACCTCTATAGACGAACTCAAGCTGGAACTAAGAACGTCGCAAAAGGGGAAGGTTCTATGTAAAACTACTACCAATTGATGGTTCAAAACTCAAAGAAAACAAATAGTTCAAGCTAAAACCTAGCTACAAGTTTCTGCTCTCACCCTAAAAGTCTGGAAAAAAGATCATTAAAACTTAGAAAATAACCTATTTATACGGCTAGGTTAAAACCAGGAAAAAGAAAAGATGAAAGTAGGGCAACAGCAGAATTCCGAAGCTTGGCACGCCGTGCTGCTGGAAGTGGCACGCCGTGCTATGCAGAATTGTGGGTGGCACACCGTACTGCTGGAGGTGGCACGCTGTGCTGTGTAGTTTTGGGGGTGGCACGCCGCGCTGGTATGAGTGGCACGATTTCGTGCCACTCCACTGGATTGCATCTCTTGGCCCGTCGGATTGGCACGCCGTGCCACCTTGATTTTCAGCACTTCGAACTCTTCCTTGCTGCCGATGCTCCAACTTCCGATCCAGGTCATAATACCTGTCCAAAACAAGCATAAAGAAACATAACCGCACCAACGCCACGGACCATAAAAACGACATGTTGTCCAAAATTGCAAAAACAACCCTAGAAACACATAAAAAATACTAAAAGTTATAAAAATCTATCCAAAACATAAAAATCACAAAATACTCAAAAACCACACGAACATTCACACAAAGGACTCTAAAAATTGCCGTTCAAACCACGAAATTGCCTAAAAGATAAGGTCAAAAACCGACCTTATCAATTTCTTTCGGTAAGGAGTAGGAAAAGCTGCCTTCGATGTGATGCTGTTATATGGAAAAGTAGCCTTCCGGCAGCTTATGCACCCATTGACCGGATAAAGGTTTCAGCCAGTCATAAGTCTGCATCCATTTTTGGGCAGCCCAAAGTATCTCTCCCTCTGTAATTACAGATGCCATATCTATAATTTAGGGAGTTAAGACCCTCTCTTGCTTCTTTTTTCCCTTAGTATTTTTTTTCTGGGTGAGGAACGGTTGTAAGGAGCATTAATGCTCTAGATGTGCTGGCAGATGGTGTTCTTTCTGATGACTCCGATAAGGAAATCCTCGTGAGGTCTGAGTCAACCTCGACTGGGGGTGACGGGGCATGATGTGTTGGGCTTGAGGACTAAGTATACTCAGGGGATTCCATGCTCTAAAGAAATGTTTGGAATGGAATTACGGACTTGGGTGCAAAGATTTCAGGCGTAGAATCTTAAAACATAGACTAATGGAAAGGAAATTATTGAAAAGGAGAAGAGTACCTACTAGTTTGACGAAGAATGCTCTGGAGAAGAATTGGAAGTTGAGAAGTATGGGAGAAGAGTGTGAGCTCTTCGCAGGTGTGCCAAATGTATAAGGTGTCTTGGGTGACATGAAAAATTGTAACCCCTCTCTGATAAGACGACCAAAGGTCGCACCTCTTTGGATTTTGACACATAGAAGGCGTTGGTATGGTGTGGTGCTCGAGGTTTGCTGTTTTTTGAATTTTGAAACCTAAAGGGTTTTTCTATGGACTAGAGGGGGACTTCTAATGACACCCGGATATTGTCATGCCGGATCGTGCAATAGGGTCAAGGCCGCTTGATGAGATCCGGTCTTATTTAGGATATGCCTATCTTAAGCTAAGTGAGCCTTCCAGAAGGAAGGAAATGGAGTCCTTATCAAAGTCTACCTTTATCTAGTAGCATGATTTAAGAGAAACTCTTATGTCTCACATGGGATCCGTGATGGGAGTCTTCTAGTCCGATTCAGACTCGAGCTTGGGCTTTCCTAGTTTTGATCAAACTCTACCACTGATCTTATAAAAGGAAGGAGCGTAGACGTAAGGCATAACAGACAATTAAGCTAATATAGCCTGAGATTGATATCAAAGCTAAGGCTAACTTAGGCATCAGAGAGTACTCCAGAGGTTGTCGGTGTCTTACCTCTTGTCCTTTTGCAGGAACACACTAGATCCAGCCTAACGATAAACGGACTTGGATCTTTAGAAGGATTTACAACTAAATCCATTATTAACTATGTCTAGTATAGGTTTAATTGTATCTATATTCCTAGTTTTGAATTCATACTTCACATGTTAGTTCATCATGCATATCCTAACACTGAATCATGCATTTCATACAAAAAAATTAGGAAGATAAATGTAATAAGAAAAAGAACTCAATTGAATTAAAATTCAGAAATCCAACATGGTAATATATAATTAATTACACAAACTAGACTACATCCCTAACCCTAGTTTGAGGACTTAGCTACTCATAACTAAATTAAACAATAGAGCAAAAGAGAAACTAAAATCCATGTTTGAAAGATTAAAGAGAAGAGAAGAAAACACGCTTTAAAGAATTAATGCGAACTCCATAGGTACCAAATGAATAATTCGTTGAGTTTTTCACATTGGTAGCTTCTCGTTTTCCTCCCAAGAACATGTTCAAAAATAAAAAGAAAGATGGAGAGAATTGTTGACCTTTTCTCCCTTAAAAACTAAAACTCAATAGGGATAATGTCTTTTTTTCTAAAAATAAGAAGTCTAAAAAGAATTCAACTCTAAAAAGGATTACAAGTTTTTCAATCCTAATTGGAATAGGAAAAATACAATCTAATAGAAACCCTATTGGAAAGGCTTCCAACTCCTTTTAAGTAAAATTCGCAGCTCCCATAAGCCAACCAATAATGCTGGCCCGATTAACAATTTCAATTCCAAATACTCAAATTCAGCATCCCATATGGCATGTTCATGCCTCAAGACTTCTCCTAGACTGATCCAAGCCATTTTTCCTCTGAAATCAAACACTTTTCACTCCTTTTTCATCTTCAAGGCCCTAACACGAAAAATAGCACCAAAGAAGTAAAATTCGCCTAACATAAAGCAAAATATATCAGTTATAACTCATAAATTAAGGCAAATTAAGTGCATAAAATGCACTAATCAATAAGCAAATAAATTACAAAGTATTTTTGTAAATTATAAATACAAGACATAACATTTTTTTATGGGGGAGAAAAATATGCTCCTTAAAAATATGGAGATTGATTTCATGATGACATTATCTGTCAATTTTTCGTGTAACATATTTGTAGTATAGAATGAGTATAATCACAGTATAAAACCAATATGAAATCCATATAAAATTGATATAAAAGTGATATATGTGAGAAAAAGCTATAAAAGCGGTATATACAGATTGTATATAATATTAGTGTCAAAAACGAAGATGACAAAAAAGAATATGTGTATATATATATGGATCTCATTTCCATTAGTCTACAATCAATATTGTTGTAGTATAAAATTAGTATGAAATCAATAAGAAATCGGTATAAAAGTGATATATGAGCAAAAAAATAGAGAAAAATAATATAAAATCAGTATATACGCTATATTTGTAGATTGTGTTATGTGTAATGTTAGTTCCAAAAATAAAAATGAAAAAAAATATATAGATTTGAATTTCATTTCGAAGAGAAAAAAAAAACTTTTTGAAATGGAATGACGAATAAATGAATGTATATATAATTAAATAAATAAATTATTTTTAATTATACGAGACCAGAGATAAAAATAAAGATAAGAAGGGGAAAATCTTTTGGAGAGAGGAAGACACAAAACAATTGAAGAGAAATGCTCTAAATATAATTTGCGAGAGATATTTATTCTAACCAATTCAATAATATAATTTTTTTTAAAAGGCCTGAGGTCCAATTTTCCCTTGAGCTTTTTCCTAAAGTCAATTTATTCCTTTAACCTTTCAAATTCACCAATCAGCCCCCTTGTCAACAGGCTGAAACGGAGGAACACGTTTGTTTGTATGTGGTACCCATTTGACCAATATAAAAAGTTTTTTTTTTTTTTTTTTTTTTTTTCTAAGCTTTTTCAACCGTTACATTTGAGTTAGTGGGTCCCACAATCGTCTTCGAACTCATTGACATAAATTTTCAATTCCTAATCATGAAATAGCTAAATTTTATTAGATTATATATCAGTTAATTGATTACAATTCGGCTTTTGCTAAACATTGTTTACTAGAATTGAAAAAATGGAACAATTATCGAAATGTGATATACGAGATTATAGTGCGATTGATTGTGATATTTTTAAATAATTGTTCTGTTTTGATTCGTTAAAATTGATGATTTGTTTTTACATTCCACTTATTTTTCTCTCTGATTTGGCTTTCAAGAAGTCGGAGCTGCACATAATATTTTCCTTCTGGTTCTTCTTCGT
The DNA here is from genome assembly GCA_039660915.1 of Euphorbia tirucalli. Taxonomy (NCBI): domain Eukaryota; kingdom Viridiplantae; phylum Streptophyta; class Magnoliopsida; order Malpighiales; family Euphorbiaceae; genus Euphorbia; species Euphorbia tirucalli. Next base: position 47,853,933 of record CM077637.1, on the reverse strand, counting down.
TGAGGCTTCTACTTGCTCACTGCTGTTAAAATCCATTGATTTATCAAACAATAAATCTCAGCCACTGAAACCAGTTATTTTCTCATATATCCTTACCATATCCCACCCCATTTAACATACTATACCACACTTTATTAACCCCTGAACTAAACATGGTGTTAATGGTATCATTGTAAACTTTAATGGAAAAGATAATATAATAATAAATTAAAAAGTAACAATGAAAGAGAGAAAAGAAATGATGTTTTGTGGGCAAGAAGAAAAATGAGAGCAGAAATGTAAAAGCATTTGTAACAAAGCAAGAAGACGAAGAAAAAAAAGAAATGAAAAATCATATGTGTTGAATGTAGAAATATAATGGGAGAATGATTTTGAAGAACAGAGGAACGAAGTGGGAGAAAAGAAGAGTTAAAAAAAAAAAGACATTTTGCATATATTTGGGTGCAGAAAACATGGGTATTTGGAAGGAGACAGTACCTTTTTTTTTTTTTTTTTTTTTTTTTTTAAAGGAAGGAGATAGTACATAGGGAATAGTAATTATATATTTTTAAAATTTAATTAAGTTTGGTTAGCATTTAATTTATTTTGAAATTTTAATATTTTATAATTTAATACACTAGCCCACTCTCATATACTCCCTCCGGTTTTGAATATTTGTCGTTTAAGGTTAATTATCAAAACCAATAAATTATTAATTGTGTTATTAAAATGACTAATCCACCCTTAATAATTTTGTACTAAAACTCTATTTTCTATGTTAAAATTCTCTTCCTTATTAATTATTAAGACTTATTTGTATTGAATACTGAACTTCTCTCATACTTTTAATAAGGATAAATATGACAAAATATTGAAAAAAATGTATTGGTAATCTAAGATGACATATAAAAAAAACCAAAGTAAAAATTTTAAAGTGACTAATATTTGAAACCGGATGGAGTAATAGAAAGTAGTGTACATGCTCTAACACCATCCGCCAGGGGAGGCACTTCGATGAAAATTAGAGAGTTGAGGGGGTGGATTGGTCATTTTGAGAGGTTGGGGATGAAATTGATTTCTGAACAAAAGTTTAGGTGGTGAATTGGACCCAAAACCTTTTTAAAAATATAAATACCTTAACATATAAAAACATGAGAAATTTTAAAATAATTTAGGAGTATGTACTGTTATAAAATGTAATTTATATTTTTTTTTATTATACCAAAAAAAGGAAACCAGTAACCCTTTTTTATTAATATATTTTACGGAAGTATTATATACTGGGAGTATTCTAAAATTTTTCTGAAAATAGATTACTCTTTTACATTTATTATATATATATATATTACCCTAAGGTACGCATAAAAACATGAGTTTTGCCTTAACCTTAAAATAATAAAATTACCCCTAATGTTAATAAGTAAGAACAAAAATTACCTTTATAATGTGATTTAAATTTTAATTGCATTGAATTAATTACACTTGTTGGCTAGAATGCCATGTGATATAAATGGACCAATTGTTGCTCAACATATGACCTTTAACAAAAAATTATTTTGGCAAAATTTCACCTGGTTATTAGAAAAACCTTACAGACATACAGCACAAAATTTGACCAGATTATGTGCGAATTAGTCAAAGTTCTTCCTCAAAGTGTCATCTTCTTCGGGGCTAAGTTCGAATCAATTGGAAAAGTTTCAAACTCCAATGTATAGGTGTGGCAAATTAGCAAGCAAACTATTAGCGGAAATTCATGTAAAAAAATTTAATAACGAATATATATTATAAGAAATTAAACGATATAAAATTTAATTAATAATTATTTTATTAGTGAGTATTAAACTAATATATTTGTTGAAGTACCAATAATTACTTTATCTTAACTCATGAGGATCAGTGGTCAAGCCAAAATTTTTTTAGGTAATCTGTATATGTTACCCTATAACAAAAATTAAATATATGTGATACTAGTTCTTTTTCAATATATAACAAATCTAAATAAACAAATAAGTATGTCACAACCCTAAAAAAATAAATATATGGCTTCAGATTTTCACAATAATTTATATTTGATTTTATTATAATATGCTATTGAAAAGTCAGAATTAATTACTTTATACAAGCTCAAATATATATATATATATATATATATATATATATATATATTTTCAAATTATTAATTATCCATATGTGTTAGATTTATTTGCAAATGAAGTCAGAATTCCATAAAAATCATACAACGAATGTATAAATTATCATAAACAGAATAAATAAACAGACTTACAGTTTATATGCAGCGGAAACACGTTTATGGAATGGATCTGATCTACACGAGAAACCCGATCGTTCTGGTTACCTTTCCCACGAGTATATGAATACACTGAGTACGAGCTATATCCGTGAATTCTTCTGACGAATGAAGAAGTAATTCGCGTTTTATCGGTAGGGACGTTTTCCCCGGATTTAGAAGGGAATCTCAACGATTCTTCATAGTTAGAAAATAGAAAAACTTCTTCTCTATTTATAGTGGAAATCCCAACTTCAATCTATATATAGGGTCAAACCAAATTACATATTGGGTCCCTGCAATTTACACATAATTACAGTTTAGTCCTTGCCATTCCAAAATGTCATGGGCGGACCAAAAACCAACATCTCCCACTCGCACATGACAAGACATACTTTCATGGCGATTGAACACATATACTTCTTTCAATTCTTATTCGGCGAATTCACGCGACCAGTCAACGTAACGGTTAAACCTTTGAAGCTCTTCTTCATCGTTCCACCTTTAGCTTAACACGACTTCCCCCTAGTCCATTTTCTATGATCACTAGTTTTCGACTCACTTTTGATCTCACGAAAACATTCGTATACACTACATACCTTTTCCATGAAAAAGTATTGAGCTTGAGTGTTATATGATTACTAAGTGACATGTTACTGAAAATATACTTCCTCTCTATAAATAACCTTCCGCCATATGTCTAATGCTTATCTGGCTGGTCCTTATATGCCCGTTCATAGCTGACGAAGCCTGGTTTAGGGTTCCAATCAAGTTAATCATCAGACATACCCTTCTTGTTATTTACAAGAATCTTTAAGGGTGAACTTGAAACTCATAGTTTCATTTGGGTCTCACATTAGGAAAGTTGAGATCAATTTTCTTCCTTCCATCCCTTGGTCGGCTTTTACACATATTACTAAAATATGCCATAGTGTTAATCCACTTAGGACGTATGTTTTATAAACACTATGCGAAAGCATGCAGTCTCTAAATGCAACTCATGCATCAGTACCTCTAGTCCACTTTTAAGCCTTTCACAGGACAGCTTTCGGTATCAATGAAATGATGATATTACGCAAAATATCACATATGGAGTAACTCACACTCCCACTCCTACTTTTACCTATGAACACACAATTCATAGTAAAAGATTCATCCATGTGAGTAGATGACATTTCGCCAACATACTGAACTATACTCAATAGCTCTATGTGTATCGCTTTAAATAGTGAATGAATTTGAACACAACAAATAACTCACATTCTATTCCAATAGAATTTGCCAAAGTTATTATAACAGTTCAAAAACAACAACATGTTCCTATAACTTACGAAGACCAAATTCCAAAATGTGTTTACAAAAAGACATTTGGAGCTATTGGCTTCGTTAACGAATTTGTAATCATATCACTAGTTGGAACATGCACTAAACTTATTTCTCCCTGTGCTATTTTGTCTTTAACAAAATGATATTTTTATATCGATATCTTGCTTTTTCCATGATAAAAAGTATTCTTGGAATAAGCTATCGATGCAGTGCTGTCGAAATAGATAGTCGTATATTTCCTTTTAGGCAATAGATCCAAAAGATCTATGAAGCGAACCAAACCGCTTCTTGTACTGCAGCTACTGCAGCTACATATACCGACTCCATAGTCGATAATGCCATGCAAGTTTATTTCTTGCTACACCAGGAAATTACACCATTTCCTAGAATGAAAATATACACAGACGTGGACTACCTCCTGTCTTTATCAGTTCCGTGATCAGCATCTGTGTATCCCTTTAACTGCAGATCCTTTCCTTGGTAATAAAGGGAATAATTTGAAGTCCCCTTCAAATATCTCAATATCCTTTTCACTGCTGCCTAATGCATCAAACCTGGATTAGTCTTGCGAGATCCACCGCAAAACCTAATCAGGTCGTGTACAGATCATAACGTATATCAAGCTACCAATTGCACACCTATAAGGAATTCTCTCCATCCTTTTAGTCTCTTCTGGAGTCGTGGGACACATACTTGCATTCAGTTCCGTACCTTATGCAATAGGGGTTGGATCGGGATCACAGTGAGCCATACCAAACTGTTCTAAGATCTTATTGATATACGTCTCTTGTGAAAGAGCCAATAATCTCTTAGATCGATCTCTGGAGATCTTAACCCCAAGAATGTAATTAGCTTCTCGTAGATCCTTCATCTCAAAGTTAGAAGACAACTAAGTCTTTACTTTCTTGAGTAAGGAACTGTCATTTCCTGCTAAAAAATATCGTCAAAGTATAACATTAGAATGACAAACTTCCCTCCGTTTTCACGCTTAATGTAGACACACGAGTCTGCATTAATCACCTTAAATTGCATTGATATAATCGCTTCATGGAAATGAAAATACCATTGTCTTGAAGACTGCTTAAGGCCATAAATTGATCTTTTCAACTTACAAACCTTATGTTCTGGTCCCTGGACAATGAAACCATATAGATTTCTTTGTTCAGTTCGCCATTTAAGAACACAGTCTTTACATCCATTTGATGTAATTCAAGGTCCATACATGCTATAAAAGCAAGTACTATTCTTATAGACGCGAAATGGACAACAGATGAAAAAGTTTCCTAATAGTCAATTCCTTCCTGTTGTGTAAACTCCTTCACAACCAGCCGACTCTTAGTCTAGATAGGTTTCCCATCCGCTGATTGCTTAATAGTATGTACCCATTTATTCCCAATGTCTCTACACCCTTTGGGTAGATCAACTAGTTTCCAAACTTTGTTGATCCTCATTGACTCCATTTCACTTTCCATTGCTTTAATCCATTCTTCTTTCGCTGGGGATTCTAATAACTCTCTGATGTTAGTTGGAATATCTTCAATTTGAGCTACGATCGAGAGAGCTTTGCTATCAACTAAATGACGACGTTGCGGAATATTTCCCCTCTGTGATCGTCTTAGAGTTTCTGTTTCTTGATAAACAAATCTCATATATTCATCAAGTTGTTAGGCAGAACTCCCACTGGGATCTATATCCATATTCACACTTGAATTTGGAACAAGACTCCTACTCAAACCAAGACCACTCAAGTCAGGGTCAGGATTACTCAAATCCGCTTGTGAAGGTTGAAAAACATCATTCTCTTCCCTTTCCCTTACGTCTTCAACTTCATTCCTCCCACTCAGATTGAGCGATCCTGAAGTTTCAGACTCTTGAGTTTCAAAGAAAGTGAATTCCTTATCCACTTCTCCCAGCTTAGGAAATTCATTCTCTAAGAATGTGACATCTCGTGACTCAAAGTCTGTTATTTGACCATTCTCATTCTCTCCCACTAGAACATATCCTTTGGAGAGATCAAGATATCTTATAAAGATACCTTTCTTGCCTCTTAGGCCTAGCTTGCCATGCTTGCTAGATGTATCATGAACATAGGTAGCACATCCCTATGGTCGCAAATGGTTCAAATTGGGCTTGCGGCTCGTCCACAATTCATAAGGCGTGGTTTCAACGGACTTAAAAGGTACCCTATTAAGTACATATGTGGCAGTCAATAGTGCGTCTCCCCAAAAAGGTACTCTTCTCTAATTGATTTTCAACTAGAGCCATAAACCGTTTGAAACATGCTAATGCTTCAGATTTATGTGCAATCAAATAGACATGACCATAACTTGTATAGTCGTCTATGAGTTCAATGAAATAATACACACCATGCCTTGTCTGAACATTCATTGGGCCACAGATGTCAGAATGGATTAGTTGCAATGGTTGGTCAGCTCGCGTAGTTTTACCAAATGGTTTTCTTGTCATCTTTCCTTTTAAATAGCTATCATAAGTTAGGAGATCTATTTTTTGATAAATCAGCCAACAAACCTGCTTTAGCCAATCGTACTAAACGATGTTGACCAATGTGACTAAGTCTCACATGCCACATTTTTGAAATGCTAACATTATCCACAGACAAGTTAACAGTAAAGGAAAAACTATTATGACACACATAATTTTGGATCCAAATCCAAAACAATAAAGCCATCCAACAAATGTCTACCACCAAAGTAGATATTCTTCATAAAGAGACTAAAATTGTTTAATTCAAAAGATAACATGAATCCCAAATTCATAAGGGCAGAAATAGATATCAAGTTCCCTCGTATTCCAGGAGCATAGAGGACATAATAGTGGTCACCCACTATTTAAGACCAGCTGACAATAACCAATCCCTAAGACTTCCTTTTTAGAGTTGTTTCCCACGTATATCCACTTAGTTCCCCTGGAACACTGCGGAACTCAACAAAAGAATCTCGATCCTTTGTTACGTGGTCTGTTGCTCCTGAGTCTATGATCCACAAAGGATGAGATCCAGTTTGGAAAACAGAACTTGAAACAAATGTATAACACTTATACACTTCGATAACATTTACCTTAGAAGCTGTGCAATCTTTTGCCAAATGCCTCTTCTGTCGGCGATTGTAACATTTTACCCTAGAAATGTTAAAATCTTTCTTGCCCTTCTTTTGAACTGGAACACTACCAACCATTCCCTTTGCCTTCTTCTTGAAGAACCTCTTGTTCCTCTCCTTGGACTTCAGACCATGACTTGAACTAGCCATGTGAACCTCAGATTTCATATTAAGAGAGGCCAGATGGTCCTCTTCCAGTTCAAGATGATGAACAACATCATCAAAGGCCTTAATGTTGTTGACATGAGTCAGTTGCAACTTCATATTCTCCCACCCATTCGGCAGAGAACGTATCACAGCTTGAACTTTCTGCTCCTCGAGAGCATAAATCACACTAAGCATATGTTTTATACGTGAAACTTTTTCACGATATCATCATTCATCGCACTAAGCATGGTGATGTGGGCAGATGAGTTCTTCCTCTTCCAGGCTTGTAAGCCTCAAGGTCCCTCTTTGTTTGGGCGGTGTTACCCTCTGTAGGAGGAACCATTATTCTCTCCAAGTTCTTCCTCTTCCAGGCTTGTAAGCCTCAAGGTCCCTCTTTGTTTGGGCGGTGTTACCCTCTGCAGGAGGAACCATTATTCTCTCCAGAGTGTCAAGAACCTCTTGTTCTTCAATTATGTATTGGACTTTCATAGCCCAAACTTTATAATTGTCACCGTTCAAACGAAGGTCCTTTTTTCTTTTTAGTTAAGCAACTATTGCTTTTGAAGCAGCTGTAAGCGCCGGAATTTTCTATACTTAAAAAAAAGAGTTTATGGTCGTACGAATATCCTTACAGTCATACGACTGTAATTTAAAAATTACAGTCGTACGACTGTAATGTTAGAAAAGTTGCAGGAGCCCATACCTCTACAGCAGAAAATGGAGGAGAGAGGGTGGCGCAATTAATGCACCGGGATCAGCAGCAAGCAACCAGGAAGCAGAGATAAAAGGAAGAAAAAGAGAGGAGAGAAGGGGGATTGGATTTCTGGTGGAGAAATTCAAAGAGAGAAGGAGAAAAGAGAGAAGGAAAAGAAAGCAGTGAAAAACCCACAAAACTCATCTTAAAGAAAGCAGTGAAAAACCCACAAAACTCATCTTTTCCTCTTCTATTTTCTTTTGATTCTCAGAATTAGGATTAAAACTTGTTAGAAAGCCCTAGGTTAATCAATTAACTTCACAACCAAATCAAAAATCTAGACTTAAATCATTAGAATCCCTTGCAATTTGGATTTTTGGACATAAAGCCCTCAACTTCAATTTCAAAGGAAAAGTGCGAATTCGTTAGGATTGGAGCAATGCCAGGGGTCAAAACGACTTGGATTAGCTTCTAAAAAGGTAGACACTTCTTCTCCCTACACTTTTTCTCGCTTTCTGGGTGTTTGAAGTGACTTTTGTGCATTTTCTACTGCATTTTCGTGCTTCTATTTCTGGAAATTAAGAACAGTCGCACGACTGTTCTTGGTTTTGTTGAACAGTCGTACGACTGTATATACAGTCGTACAAGTATTCTTAATTTCCAGATTGTTTTCTTCCATTTTTGATTCAAAATAAATTTTGGCGAAATCTTGATCCTGAACCTTTTACAGTCGCACGACTATAAACTACAGTCGTACGACTGTAGTTACAGTCGCACAACTGTAACCCTAATTCCAGAACCAGAATTTCACCTTTAAGCCCCAAAAATTTCATAAAAAAATCCATAAAAATCATAAAAAAAATTAGAAAATCCCAAAAATGAATTTTGTTGTTTGCATTCACGACCATAGATTAAATTTTCAGTAAAATTGTATTTAGAACAATTCAACGACGGAGATCCGGTTCTCCTGAAAACCGACCCACTTAATATGTAAAAATACATGTAAACCGGAAGAATTGTTTTCAAAATGATTTTCCCACAAAAACCAAAATACAGGGACGTTTCAAAATGTTTTCTAGGTCTAATCGGGCCGGCTAGCCGAGCCAATCTGGTTATCCCTTAAATGTATGCCCCCAATACTTGATTTCCCAATTCTGTCTATTTGAGTCCTAGTTGTGGCGTGCCGTATAAATTGTGCTAACCTTTATTTTGCAGCTTTTATTTATATTTATTTTTTATTTTATTTGTATTTTAATAGAATTAATGGTGTATTTAGGCGGTTGTAAATATTTTTTTAGATTCTCGTGTATCCTAGGCGATTGTACAAGTGAGGCGAGAGTTTTTTTTTTTTATTTTTCCATTCGATTTGGTTGTAAGCCAATTAATATTTATTTCTTTTCCTTACTTTTGTATTAAATATTTGTATGCGCGCTGTATGCCTTTTATAATCAATAAAATTGACTTTAGAGTTTGAAATACCATCTTTGAACATTGACCAATATTTATTTTAATTAGACACGAAATAAGGGACTTGTCCGGACCCAAATCTCTGGATAGTGTAGCGATAGTTCGTCCGGTTCAGCTACCTTAAGAATTTCCCGGTTGAGCTGAGCCGGGTGGCGACTCTACAATATCCATCGAGACTTAGGTCTAATTTTTAAATTTTTGTGGGTTTTTGGAAATTTTTAGGATAAAAGCAGAAATTCTAATTTTGGAACGAGAGTTACAATCGGGCGACTGTAACTACAGTCGTACGACTGTAGTTTACAGTCGTGCGACTGTAAATGGTTCAGAATCAAGATTTCGTCAAAATTTATTTTGAATCAAAAAAGGAAGAAAAACAATCTGGAAATTAAGAACACTCATACCACTGTATATACAGTCGTACGACTGTTCAACAAAACTAAGAACAGTCGTACGACTGTTCTTAATTTTCAGAAACAGAAGCTTGAAAATGCAGCAGAAAATGCACAAAACTCACTTCAAACACCCAGAAAGCAAGAGAAAGTGTAGGGAGAAGGAGTGTTTACCTTTTTAGAAGCTAATCCAAGTCATTTTGACCCCTGGCGTCGCTCCAATCCTAATAAATTCGCACTTTTCCTTTGAAATTGAAGTTGAGAGCCTTATGTCCAAAAATCCAAATTGCAAGGGATTCTGATGATTTAAGTCCGGATTTTTGATTTGGTTGTGAAGTTAATTGATTAACCTTGGGATTTCTAACAAGTTTTAATCCTAATTCTGAGAATTAAAAGAAAATAGAAGAGGAAAAGATGAGTGTTTGTGGGTTTTTTCACTTCTTTCTTTTCCTTCTCTTTTTTCTCCTTCTCTCTCTAAGTTTTTACCAGAATTCAAGCTAACCCACTTTCTCCCTTTTCTTCTCCTTTTCTACTCTGATTTTTTCGGCTTACTTGCTGCAACAACGGAGCAATTAATGCTCCTTCTCTTTCCTTCATTTTCTGCAGTAGAGGTATAGGCTCTTGCAACTTTTCTGATATTACAGTCGTAAGACTGTAATTTTTAAATTACAGTCGCACGACTGTAAGGATAGCCATACGACTGTAAGTTCTTTTTTCTCTCTCTCTCTTTTTTTTTTTAAGTATGGAAAATTCCAGTGCTTATAGCTGCCCCTCGTGTGATCAAATTCGACATCTAGTTCCAGGTTTACAACACCTGAGATGATGAATTTGAGAGCGTGAATCAAAGCGCCGTGAACACTGGAATGAATCTTCTGATGAGATAGGCCAATACCAGGTCTAGGTTACCCGAGGCGATACTGGGGAGGAAATAAGCCGATATCAGGTTTCGGTTACCCGAGGCAAAGGAAGATGGATTATGGATTGGCCGATATCGGGTCTAGGTTACCCTAGGCAAAGGAATATGAAATTATGGATTGGCCGATACTGGGTCTATGTTACCTGAGGCAAAGGATGATGGAATTTGTGGATTGGCCGATACCGGGTCTATGTTACCCGAGGCAAAGGAAGATGAAATTATAGATTAGCCGATATCGGGTTTACGTTACCCAAGGCAAAGTTGATAAAGAACTTGGCCGATTCCGGGTCAAGGTTACCCGAGGCGAGTTTTGCTGGGGAAATAGATGAAGCTGATCTGGACCAATACTGAGTTCACATTACTCGAGGTGGATCTGCTGGGGAAATGGATGATGAAGCCGATCTGGTACCGAGTTCACATTACTCGAGGTGGATCTACTGGGGAAATGGATGATGAAGCCGATCTGGGCCGATACCGAGTTCACATTACTCAAGGCGGACTTGCTGGAGAAAGTTGAGGATATTAAACTGGGGATGAATTCCTGCACTTAAAATGGCAAGTCTTCGTTCCTTGATCGAGAGATTTTTAAACAAAAATTTTTGTCCCTTCGATCAAGAATGAAGACTAGCTGGGGATGAGTGATCAATGTATGTAATGCATGAATGCATGATAATGCATATGCATGTGTACGCATTTTCCGTCATTTGACGTTTCCGCCTTCCGCTGGAAAAGGACATGAGATGCCCCTGGTTGATTTTGCTTCCTTCGGGGCTTTGCTTGGTGATTTTCGAAGGAATGAGGAGACTGTTAGGAATGTGTGATACTGCTGGGGAGATGATCGTAGTGCTCCTTACAGAGATTCCGCTGGGGAAGAGTGTAGTGACTCGATTGGGGAAATAATTATGGTGTTCTTCATGTAGATTCTGTTGGGGAATCATATGATGACTCTATAGGGAGTCAATGTGATGACTTCTGTGGGGAATGTTGGGGACATTCTGCTTTTCCTGCTCTGTGGGGAAATTATGAGTTTGTAAGTGCTCTAATTTTTGCCTGGGTTGCCCAATGCAAGTTTTTAGCCCAGCGAGTCGCTTTGATTTTTGCCTAAAGCGCCTCTTCGGTTTTCACCTTAGCGAGCTTTCCATATGCCCTAACTTTTGCCTAAACTGCCCAATATGGGTTTTCAACTTAGCGGGCCGCTCTAATTTTTGCCTGAGGTGCCTTTTCGGTTTTCACCTCAGCGAGGTTTTTTTTTTTTAAGATGATTGAGATGTCACCATGACCATATTATTGCTCTTTTAAGAAGATGAACTGGATCTTAAGGGTTGGCAAAAGATTTCAAATTGCATGTATTTAATACATTTTCAATTGTGAAATAATGCGAGAATTTCAATCAGTTGAATGCAAAGTGCTTTCTTTAAATGTGTGTTTATGCAAGACAACTTTGTTTGTGCATTCATCGTAACCATGGAAATATATTTAAACAAACACTTCACTTTATTGATGAAGTCAAAATGAGTACATTTGAAACGAGCTGGTTCCTAAATGATACATATTCCACACTGAGCCAGAACCCGTCATCAGTCGTCCTTTTCAGGTTTTCCGACTGATTATTTTCTCTCATTTCTTAATTTTTGCCTAGACTGCTCTTTTCTAGTTTTCAGCCTAGCGGACCTGTCTCTCTCTCTCTTTTCCTTTTTTTTTTATACATGATAAAGCTTTAGCCTGTCCTGGTTGATAAGATTAGTGAACTCGTTTCCATCCATGTCCAAGATGCTGACAGCTCCTTTTGATAGCACCTTCTTTACCACATAGGGCCCTTCCCAGTTGGTTCTGAACTTGCCCCAAACATCGACATTTGAAGGCCTCAGCAGAGTCGCCACTATGAGCGGACGATGCATTTTTAACGGGGACGCGGAACTCCCTTTCGGAATGGGGCGTCACGATCTCGGGCGGGCCCCTCCCTCGCGTGGGGTTTTTATGATTGGAAAATCGGTTTTAGAAAATAAATAGAATTGATGCTTAAAAGAACCGAGACCTAAGTCTCGATGGATATTGTAGATTCGCCACCCGGCTCAGCTCAATCTGGAAATTCTTATGTAGCTGAACCGGACGAACGGTCGCTACACTATCCAGAGATTCGGGTTCGGACAAGGCCCTTATTTCGTGTCTAATTAAAATAAATATTGCCAATGTTCTCAAATGGTATTTCAAAATCTAAAGTCAATTTTATTTAATATAAAAGGCATACAGCGCGTATACAAATATATAATATAAAAATAAAGAAAAATAAATATTAAATGGCTTACAACCAAATCGAATAGAAAAATAAAAACACTCGCCTCACTGATACAATCGTCTAGAATACACGAGAATCTAAAAATAATTACAATCACCTAAATACATGATTAATCTATCAAAATACAATTAAAATGAAAATTAAGATAAAATAAAAGCTGCAAAACAAAGGTTAGTACAATTTATATAGCACACCATAAGTTGGACTCAAGTACGACAGAACGGAAAATCAGGAATCGGGGGCATGCATTGAGGGGATAACCGGGTTGGCTCGGCTAGCCGGCCCGGTTAGACCTAGAAAACATTTTGAAATGTCCCTGTATTTTGGTTTTTCGTGGGAAAATCATTTTGAAAACAATTCTTCCGGTTTACATGCATTTTTCCTAGATTAGGTGGGTCAGTTTTCAGGAGAACCGGGTCTCCGTCGTTGAATTGTTCTAAATGAAATTTTACTGAAAATTGAATCTATGGTCGTGAATGCACACATCAAAATTCATTTTGGTGATTTTTGGGATTTTCTAAATTTTTATGGGTTTTTGGAAATTTTTAGGATAAAAGCTGAAATTCTGATTCTGAAACGAGAGTTACAATCGTGCGACTGTAACTACAGTCGTGCGACTGTAGTTTATAGTCGTGCGACTGTAAATGGTTCAGGATCAAGATTTCGCCAAAATTTATTCTGAATCAAAAAAGGAAGAAAAATAATCTGGAAATTAAGGACACTCGTACAACTGTATATACAGTCGTACGACTGTTTAACAAAACTAAGAACAGTCGTACGGCTGTTCTTAATTTCCAGAAACAAAAGCACGAAAATGCAGCAGAAAATGCACAAAACTCACTTCAAACACCCAGAAAGCGAGAGAAAGTGTAGGGAGAAGGAGTGTCTACCTTTTTAGAAGCTAATCCAAGCCGTTTTGACCCCTGGCGTCGCTCCAATCCTAACAAATTTCCACTTTTCCTTTGAAATTGAATTTGAGAGCCTTATGTCCAAAAATCCAAATTGCAAGGGATTCTGATGATTTAAGTCCGGATTTTTGGTTTGGTTGTGAAGTTAATTGATTAACTTAGGGATTTCTAACAAGTTTTAATCCTAATTCTGAGAAGTAAAAGAAAATAGAAGAGGAAAAGATGAGTTTTTGTGGGTTTTTTCACTTCTTTCTTTTCCTTCTCTCTTTTCTCCTTCTCTCTCTAAGTTTTTGCCAGAATTCAAGCTAACCCTCTTTCTCCCTTTTCTTCTCCTTTTCTACTCTGATTTTTTCGGCTTACTTGCTTCAACAACGGAGCAATTAATGCTCCTTCTCTTTCCTTCATTTTCTGCTGCAGAGGTATGGGCTCCTGCAACTTTTCCAGATATTACAGTCGTACGACTGTAATTTTCAATTACAGTCGCATGACTGTGGATAGTCGTATGACCATAAGTTCTTTTCTCTCTCCCTCTCTCTTTTTTTTAAGTATAGAAAATTCCGGCCCTTACAGCTGCCCCTTGCGTGATCAAATTCGACATCTAGTTCCAGGTTTACAACACGTGAGATGATGAATTTGAGAGCGCGAATCAAAGCACCGCGAACACTGGAATGAATCTTCTGATGAGATAGGCCGATACCAGGTCTAGGTTACCCGAGGCGATGCTGGGGAGGAAATAAGCCGATATCAGGTTTAGGTTACCCAAGGCAAAGGAAGATGGATTATGGATTGGCCGATATCGGGTCTAGGTTACCCGAGGCAAAGGAAGATGAAATTATGGATTGGCCGATACCGAGTCTATGTTACCTGAGGCAAAGGATGATGGAATTTGTGGATTGGCCGATACCGGGTCTATGTTACCCGAGGCAAAGGAAGATGAAATTATAGATTAGCCGATATCGGGTTTATGTTACCCAAGGCAAAGTTGACGAAGAACTTGGCCGATTCCGGGTCGAGGTTACCCGAGGTGAGTTTTGCTGGGGAAATAGATGACGCTGATCTGGACCAATACTGAGTTCACATTACTCGAGGTGGATCTACTGGGGAAATGGATGATGAAGCCGATCTGGGCCGATACCGAGTTCACATTACTCAAGGCGGACTTGCTGGAGAAAGTTGAGGATATTAAATTGGGGATGAATTCCTGCACTTAAAATGGCAAGTCTTCGTTCCTTGATCGAGAGATTTTTAAACAAAAATTTTTGCCCCTTCGATCAAGAATGAAGACTAGCTGGGGATGAGTGATCAATGTATGTAATGTATGAATGCATGATAATGCATATGCATGTGTATGCATTTTCCGTCATTTGACGTTTCCGCCTTTCACTGGAGAAGGACATGACATGCCCCTGGTGTTGGAAATGCCCTAGTCCCGAGGCATTGGTCCTTGTGTTTGTATAATACATTTGTACATTAATGTAATCTTTATGTATGATACAATTTGTGTCAAGGCAATAAAGGCATTAATCTATTTATTATATGTCTTGTGCTATATTTTAAATAGAGTATCCAATGGACATATCCATATCCATGTTGTCAAGTGTGAGGCACTTGGCAGTAAGATGATGGATAGGGAAAACGATATGGCCATAAAGTTATCCGTAGTCTGCTCCAATCATGGGAATGAATGGAACTAAAGACTATCATTAGCCTGGTTGTATGGCGGTGTCTTACCGGTCATAGAACATGGAATGTTAACCAGGTTAATGGGTACATGCAAAAGGGCATGGTATTGGATTGATCCACTTAACGGGAATCTACATGGTATTGTATCACAAATGATTCTCGAGTAGTACTTGTATAAGTCCTTCGACCGGACCATATGATGGTGTTGCATGTGAAGTGGCACACTTTGGTGTACGCCTAACGGGCCTGTAAAAGGGTGCCAAGTATGGGTACATTCGGGTGTGTTAGTAAACATGGCAATGCTATGGATATGCAGAAGGGAATGTCACTCAGTGATTCACTGAGACGATATCTTTGGCCTCTTGAAGAATGTTACTGATAAGTGTGCGGCCGCACCCAAAAAAGATTGGATCTTGTTTGTGAGCATCAGTTCATTCGGTATCAAGTAAAGGTCCAGACACAAAGAGGGTGATACTTCCATGCCTCTGTGTTGGACACTGATATCAGCGACATGGGATTTACAAGTTCAAACTACAGGGTTACGTTTTCAGTTTGACTGCTTACTCCGTCTTAATTGGGGGCTGCAGTGGCTTGCTAGAGCCCGCCTGCAGTCTGTGGGCCTTGGCCCACTGCCAACATAAAGACGGGCCCATTGGATCGTACACATTGAACGTCTGGACTTTAACTAGTCGGATTAAGTGTGTACTTGGAGTATACACGTTTGAAGAGAGAGAGATATATTAATTATATTATATGAATCAATTGGATTGATCAAAGTTATATAATTCATATTTATTTTGGCCTTCTCATAATTAATTCAATGAATTAATTTATGGGATTATTTCCTAGGTGGAAATATTATGACATGTATAGGTTTACATGTTTTTCATTTTATGTGTGTGTCTAATTTAATCCATTGATTAAATTAATAGGTCAAATGAATTTTAATTTAAATGTATGTAATATGTTACATGGTATCATATATAAACATACATGTTAAATTAAAGTTGCATTTGAATTTAAATAAATCAAAGGAATTAAATTGGGCTTAAAACTTAAAATGAATATTCCCACTTGGCTTGGAATGGTTTGGCCGAAATTCATGGGTGGAATGGGCAAGAATGGTGAGTCATTTTGTTGGACAAAATGATGATGACACATTCCTTGGGACCAATAGGAAAAGAGTGAGTCATTCTTTGATTTTGAGGTAGCAAAGTTGGACAAGGTTATACTAGATCTATAGGGATTAGACCCATGCCTAGTAGGTACTAGTGCAAGTGGGAGATTGTTGGAAATGCCCTAGTCCCGAGGCATTGGTCCTTGTGTTTGTATAATACATTTGTACATTAATGTAATCTTTATGTATGATACAATTTGTGTCAAGGAAATAAAGGCATTAATCTATTTATTATATGTCTTGTGCTATATTTTAAATAGAGTATCCAATGGACATATCTATGTCCATGTTGTCAAGTGTGAGGCACTTGGTAGTAAGACGATGGATAGGGAAAACGATATGGCCATAAAGTTATCCGTAGTCTGCTCCAATCATGGGAATGAATGGAACTAAAGACTATCATTAGCCTGGTTGTATGGCGGTGTCTTACCGGTCATAGAACATGGAATGTCAACCAGGTTAATGGGTACATGCAAAAGGGCATGGTATTGGATTGATCCACTTAACGGGAATCTACATGGTATTGTATCACAAATGATTCTCGAGTAGTACTTGTATAAGTCCTTCGACCGGACCATATGATGGTGTTGCATGTGAAGTGGCACACTTTGGTGTACGCCTAACGGGCCTGTAAAAGGGTGCCAAGTATGGGTACGTTCGGGTGTGTTAGTAAACAGGGCAGTGCTAGGGATATGCAGAAGGGAATGTCACTCAGTGATTCACTGAGACGATATCACTGGCCTCTTGAAGAATGTTACTGATAAGTGTGCGGCCGCACCCAAACAAGATTGGATCTTGTTTGTGAGCATCAGTTCATTCGGTATCAAGTAAAGGTCCAGACACAAAGAGGGTGATACTTCCATGCCTCTGTGTTGGACACCGATATCAGCGACATGGGATTTACAAGTTCAAACTACAGAGTTACGTTTTCAGTTTGACTGCTTACTCCATCTTAATTGGGGGCTGCAGTGGCTTGCTAGAGCCCGCCTGCAGTCTGTGGGCCTTGGCCCACTGCCAACGTAAAGACGGGCCCATTGGATCGTACACATTGAACGTCTGGACTTTAACTAGTCGGATTAAGTGTGTACTTGGAGTATACACGTTTGAAGAGAGAGAGATATATTAATTATATTATATGAATCAATTGGATTGATCAAAGTTATATAATTCATATTTATTTTGGCCTTCTCATAATTAATTCAATGAATTAATTTATGGGATTATTTCCTAGGTGGAAATATTATGACATGTATAGGTTTACATGTTTGTCATTTTATGTGTGTGTCTAATTTAATCCATTGATTAAATTAATAGGTCAAATGAATTTTAATTTAAATGTATGTAATATGTTACATGGTATCATATATAAATATACATGTTAAATTAAAGTTGCATTTGAATTTAAATAAATCAAAGGAATTAAATTGGGCTTAAAACTTAAAATGAATATTCCCACTTGGCTTGGAATGGTTTGGCCGAAATTCATGGGTGGAATGGGCAAGAATGGTGAGTCATTTTGTTGGACAAAATGATGATGACACATTCCTTGGGACCAATAGGAAAAGAGTGAGTCATTCTTTGATTTTGAGGTAGCAAAGTTGGACTTTGCTTCCTTAAATGAAATAGAATGATGACAATTTTTGGTGTTGGCCGAAATTATGTCTTATATGGATGAGTGTGGTGACTTATTCATGAGACAAAAGAGATGATGAGTCATGGTTTTGTATTAATGAAAAGATGATGAGTCATGTGTTTTCATTTAATGAAAGGATGAGTCATTCTTTTCATTTAATATGATGGTGAGTCATATGAGATGAGTCATTGCTTTTGACTTTGAAATTCAAGGCTATCTCATAAAAGACTCACCAATTTTGGCCGTCCATCTCTTGTGTGCTTTAAGAGAAATTAGTTTTCTTTTAAAGTGAGGAGATTGCCCACTTTTCATATATATATTTCTTTTGGTAAGAAATGTGGGTGCTCACTTAAAAAAAAGGATTGGTTTTATTTTTCTTTTGGAAAGAAAAATTGGACAGCCATATTCCTTCTTGTGTGCTGCCCCTCTCTCCCTCTCTTCTTGTCATCCGAGTCGCTAGCACGGGTTTCGGTCTGAGAGCCGTTCGTGTACGCATCGGTGGAGGAAATCTACACTTGATTTCTGCAGTCCGCATCCGTCTCTTAGAGAGACTTTGTGGTAAGTTTTTGAAACCCTCCTTTTATGCTTTAAGTTTTTGATTTCCACATCTTAAGCTCCTGGGCCAGATTCGAGGAAATCGACGCGTATTTCCGCTTTTATCGGTCGGTTTCCCGTGACGAATCCCAACTCCTGGTTGATTTTGCTTCCTTCGGGGCTTTGCTTGGTGATTTTCGAAGGAATGAGGTGATTGTTAGGAATGTGTGGTACTACTGGGGAGATGATCGTAGTGCTCCTTACAGAGATTCCCCTGGGGAAGAGTGTAGTGATTCGATTGGGGAAATAATTCTGGTGTTCTTCATGTAGATTCTGCTGGGGAATCATGCGATGACTCTATAGGGAGTCAATGTGATGACTTCTGTGGGGAATGTTGGGGACATTCTGCTTTTCCTGCTCTGTGCGGAAATTATGAGTTTGTAAGTGCTCTAATTTTTGCCTGGGTTGCCCAATACAAGTTTTTAGCCCAGCGAGTCGCTTTGATTTTTGCCTAAGGTGCCTCTTCGGTTTTCACCTTAGCGAGCTTTTCATATGCCCTAACTTTTGCCTAAACTGCCCAATATGGGTTTTCAACTTAGCGGGCCGCTCTAATTTTTGCCTGAGGTGCCTTTTCGGTTTTCACCTCAGCGAGTTTTTTTTTTTTTAAGATGATTAAGATGTCACCATAACCATATTATTGCTCTTTTAGAAAGATGAACTGGATCTTAAGGGTCGGCAAAAGATTTCAAATTGCATGTATTTAATACATTTTCACTTGTTAAATAATGCGAGAATTTCAATCAGTTGAATGCAAAGTGCTTTCTTTAAATTTGTGTTTATGCAAGACAACTTTGCTTGTGCATTCGTCGTAACCATGGAAATATATTTAAACAAACACTTCACTTTATTGATGAAGTCAAAATGAGTACATTTGAAACGAGCTGGTTCTTAAATGATACATATTCCACACTGAGCCAGAACCCGTCATTAGTCGTCCTTTTCAGGTTTTCCGACTGATTATTTTCTCTCATTTCTTAATTTTTGCCTAGACAGCTCTTTTCGAGTTTTCAGCCTAGCAACCTCTCTCTCTCTCTCTCTCTTTTTTTTTATACATGATAAAGCTTTAGCCTGTCCTGGTTGATAGGATTAGTGAACTCGTTTCCATCCATGTCCATGATGCTGACAGCGCCTTTTGATAGCACCTTCTTTACCACATAGGGCCCTTCCCAATTGGGTCTGAACTAGCCCCTAACATCGACATTTGAAGGCCTCAGCAGAGTCGCCATTGTGAGCGGACGATGCGTTTTCGATGGGACGCGGGACTCCCTTTCGGAATGGGGAGCCACGATCTCAGGCGGGCCCCTCCCTCGTGTGGGGTTTTTATGAATGGAAAATCTGTTTTAGAAAATAAATAGAATTGATGCTTAAAAGAATCGAGACCTAAGTCTCGATGGAAATTGTAGAGTCACCACCCGGCTCAGCCCAACCGGGAAATTCTTATGTAGCTGAACCGGACGAACGGTCGCTACACTATCTAGAGATTCGGGTTCGGACAAGTCCCTTATTTCGTGTCTAATTAAAATAATTATTGCCAATGTTCTCAAATGGTATTTCAAACTCTAAAGTCAATTTTATTGAATATAAAAGGCATACAGCGCGCATACAAATATATAATACAAAAATAAAGAAAAATAAATATTAATTGGCTTACAACCAAATCGAATAGAAAAATAAAAACACTTGCCTCACTGATACAATCGCCTAGTATACATGAGAATCTAAAAATAATTACAATCGCCTAAATACACGATTAATCTATCAAAATACAAATAAAAAGAAATTAAGATAAAATAAAAGCTGCAAAACAAAGGTCAGTACAATTTATATAACACACCACAAGTTGGACTCAAGTACGATAGAACGGGAAATCAGGAATCGGGGGCATGCATTGAGGGGCTAACCGGATTGGCTCGGCTAGCCGGCCCTGTTAGACCTGGAAAACATTTTGAAACGTCCCTGTATTTTGGTTTTTTGTGGAAAAATCATTTTGAAAACAATTTTTCCGGTTTACATGAATTTTTCCTAGATTAGGTGGGTCAGTTTTTGGGAAAACCGGGTCTCCGTCGTTGAATCGTTCTAAATGCAATTTTAATGAAAATTGAATCTATGGTCGTGAATGCACACATCAAAATTCATTTTGGTGATTTTTAGGATTTTCTAAATTTTTATGGGTTTTTGGAAATTTTTAGGATAAAAGCTGAAATTCTGATTCTGGAACGAGAGTTACAATCGTGCGACTGTAACTGCAGTCGTAAGACTGCAGTTTACAGTCGTGCGACTGTAAACGGTTCATGATCAAGATTTCGCCAAAATTTATTCTGAATCAAAAAAGGAAGAAAGACAATCTGGAAATTAAGAACAGTCGTACGACTGTATATACAGTCGTATGACTGTTCAACAAAACTAAGAACAGTCGTACGACTGTTCTTAATTTCT
Organism: Euphorbia tirucalli; assembly: GCA_039660915.1. Taxonomy (NCBI): domain Eukaryota; kingdom Viridiplantae; phylum Streptophyta; class Magnoliopsida; order Malpighiales; family Euphorbiaceae; genus Euphorbia; species Euphorbia tirucalli. The sequence goes on along the minus strand of CM077637.1, from coordinate 47,832,885 downwards.
AGAAACAGAAGCACGAAAATGCAGCAAAAAATGCACAAAACTCACTTCAAACACCCAGAAAGCGAGAGAAAGTGTAGGGAGACAGAGTGTCTACCTTTTTAGAAGCTAATCCAAGTCGTTTTGACCCCTGGCGTCACTCCAATCCTAACAAATTCGCACTTTTCCTTTGAAATTGAAGTTGAGAGCCTTATGTCCAAAAATCCAAATTCTGATGATTTAAGTCTAGATTTTTGATTTGGTTGTGAAGTTAATTGATTAACCTAGGGATTTCTAACAAGTTTTAATCCTAATTCCGAGAATTAAAATAAAATAGAAGAGGAAAAGATGAGTTTTTGTGGGTTTTTTCACTTCTTTCTTTTCCTTCTCTCTATTCTCCTTTTCTCTCTAAGTTTTTACCAGAATTCAAGCTAACCCTCTTTCTCCCTTTTCTTCTCCTTTTCTACTCTGATTTTTTCGGCTTACTTGCTGTAACAACGGAGCAATTAATGCTCCTTCTCTTTCCTTCATTTTCTACTGCAGAGGTATAGGCTCCTGCAACTTTTCCGATATTACAGCCGTACGACTGTAAGGATAGTCGTACAACCATAAGTTCTTCTCTCTCTCTCTCTCTCTCTCTCTCTCTCTCTCTCTTTTAATGTATAGAAAATTCCAGTGCTTATAGCTGCCCCTCGCGTGATCAAATTCGACATCTAGTTCCAGGTTTACAACACCTGAGATGATGAATTTGAGAGCGCGAATCAAAGAGCTGCGAACACTGGAATGAATCTTCTGATGAGATTGGCCGATACCAGGTCTAGGTTACCCGAGGTGATACTGGGGAGGAAATAAGCCGATATTCGGTTTAGGTTACCCGAGGCAAAGGAAGATGGATTATGGATTGGCTGATATCGGGTCTAGGTTACCCGAGGCAAAGGAAGATGAAATTATGGATTGGCCGATATCGGGTCTAGGTTACCCGAGGCAAACGAAGATGAAATTATGGATTGGCCGATACCGGGTCTATGTTACCCGAGGCAAAGGAAGAAGAAATTATAGATTAGCTGATATCGGGTTTATGTTACCCGAGGCAAAGGAAGATGGAATTTGTGGATTAGCCGATATCGGGTTTATGTTACCTAAGGCAAAGTTGATGAAGAAATTGGCCGATTCCGGGTCAAGGTTACCCGAGGCAAGTTTTGCTGGGGAAATAGATGAAGCTGATCTGGACTGATACTGAGATCACATTACTCGAGGTGGATCTACTGGGGAAATGGATGATGAAGCCGATCTAGGCTGATACCGAGTTCACATTACTCGAGGCAGACTCATTGGAGAAAGTTGAGGATATTAAACTGGGGATGAATTCCTGCACTTAAAATGGCAAGTCTTCATTCCTTGATCGAGAGATTTTTAAACAAAAATTTTTGCCCCTTCGATCAAGAATGAAGACTAGCTGGGGATGAGTGATCAATGTATGTAATGCATGAATGCGTGATAATGCATATGCATGTGTATGTATTTTCAGTCATTTGATGTTTCCGCCTTCCGCTGGAGAAGGACATGACATGCCCCTGGTTGATTTTGCTTCCTTCGGGGCTTTGCTTGGTGATTTTCGAAGGAATGAGGTGACTGTTAGGAATGTGTGATACTGCTGGGGAGATAATTGTAGTGCTCCTTACAGAGATTCCGCTGGGGAAGAGTGTAGTGACTCGACTGGGGAAATAATTATGGTGTTCTTCATGTAGATTCTGCTGGGGAATCACGTGATGACTCTATAGGGAGTCAATGTGATGACTTCTGTGGGGAATGTTGGGGACATTCTGCTTTTCCTACTCTGTGGGGAAATTATGAGTTTGTAAGTGCTCTAATTTTTTCCTGGGTTGCCCAATACAAGTTTTTAGCCCAGCGAGTCGCTTTGATTTTTACCTAAGGCACCTCTTCGGTTTTCACCTTAGCGAGCTTTTCATATGCACTAACTTTTGCCTAAACTGCCCAATATGGGTTTTCAACTTAGCGGGCCGCTCTAATTTTTGCCTGAGGTGCCTTTTCGGTTTTCACCTCAGCGAGTTTTTTTTTTTTTAAGATGATTGAGATGTCACCATGACCATTTTATTGCTCTTTTAGGAAGATGAACTGGATCTTAAGGGTCGGCAAAAGATTTCAAATTGCATGTATTATATACATTTTCACTTGTTAAATAATGCGAGAATTTCAATCATTTGAATGCAAAGTACTTTCTTTAAATGTGTGTTTATGCAAGACAACTTTGTTTGTGCATTCATCGTAACCATGCAAATATATTTAAACAAACACTTCACTTTATTGATGAAGTCAAAATGAGTACATTTGAAACGAGCTGGTTCCTAAATGATACATATTCCACACTGAGCCAGAACCCGTCATCTCTCATGTCTTAATTTTTGCCTAGACCACTCTTTTCGAGTTTTCAGCCTAGCAGACCTCTCTCTCTCTCTTTTTTATTTTTATTTTTTATACATGATAAAGCGTTAGCCTGTCCTGGTTGATGGGATTAGTGAACTCGTTTCCATCCATGTCCATAATGCTGACAGCGCCTTTTGATAGCACCTTCTTTGCCATATAGGGCCCTTCCCAATTGGGTCTGAACTTGCCCGTAGCATCGACATTTGAAGGCCTCTGCTGCTTTAGAACCAAGTCACCTGTTTTCAGCTATCGCTTAGAGTACTTCAAATTACAGTTATAGGCTCTGGCCATTCTGCGCTCGTACATCTGAAGATGATCCAGTGCCCTCAGCCGCCTTTCATCTAGTGCCGCCAATTGTTCATATCTGGCTTGAACCCACTCAGTCTCTGGCAGCTGAGCCTCCAGGGCAACTCTGAGTGATTTGAGTTTTATCTCCACTAGCAACACTGCTTCCATTCCATATACCATGGCATAAGGAGTTTCTCCTGTCAGCGTTCTGACACTGGTTCTGTAACCCCAAAGAGCATAAGGCAATTTATTGGCCCAATCTCTGTAAGTGGTTACCATCTTTGATAAGATCTTCTTTATCGCCTTGTTAGCTGCTTCCACTGCACCATTAGCCTGTGGTCTGTATGGAGAGGACTTATGATGTTCAATACCATGCTCTACAAGTAGCTCAGCTGTTGCCCCTTGAAACTGTACTCCATTGTCAGTTACTATGTGGTGAGGAATCCCATACCGAGTGAAGATATTCTTCTGGATGAACTTGACCATGTGCTTGGCTGTCACATTAGTGAAGGATTTTGCTTCGACCCATTTGGAGAAATAATCAACTACTACAACTATGAATCTATATCCATTAGATGTAGATGGATGAATTTCACCAATCATATCTATCCCCCATGCTGAAAACGGCCAAGGAGAGGCCAGATTCTGAAGTTCAAGTGGAGGAAGATGACTAATGTCTGTATAGATCTGACATTCATGACATCTCTTCACCTTTCTTATACAATCTGCTTGCATTGTCATCCAGAAATACCCTTGTCTCATGATCTTCCTAGCCATGGCAAGTCCGTTCATTTGTGGCCCATAGGATCCTGCATGTACCTGTTGCATCACTTCTTCTGCTTCTTGCTCCGTTAGACACCTTAAAAGGACTCTGTGTGCTGTTCTTTTGTACAGCTTATCCTTGAAGATTCTGAATTGAGTAGCCAGCTTTCTTAGTGTCAACTTATCAGTAGCACTGGCCTCTTCGGGATACCTACCCTCCTTAACATACTAGTAGATGTCAAAGAACCATGGTTTTTCTTCAGCTGACAATTCCATCACTTCGTGCACCTCGAAGCAAGGATGTCTGGAAGTGGCAATGACCAGTGGTTGTACTTGTGTTTCCTCTAGATTTTCCCACATGGAGGACAAAGTAGCTAATGCATGAGCCATCTTATTCTCATCCCTGGGGACATGTCTGAATTCACACTGGCCGAATAAACCTTTTCTGAATTGTAGCAGCTCCAAATAAGGCTGTAAGGCTTCTTCTTTTAGCTCCTACTCACCTTGAGCTTGCCTGATCACTAGAAGTGAATCACCGACAATTAAAACATCATTTGCCCCTAAGGTTAATAGAGCTTCCATTCCAAATAAGCATGCTTCATATTTTGCCCCATTATTGGTTACAGGAAAGATCAGCCTCTTGGATAAAGGAATAATCTCATCATCTGGTGTTGCTACAAGTACCCCGATTCCAGCGCCTTTTCTATTCACTGCCCCAGCGAAGCACATGACCCATCTTTTCACTTCCACCATGGCTAGTTGCTCATCAGGGAATTCCAGATTTTCTGTGTAATCTGATTCTAGGGGTTGGTTTGCCAGAAACTCTGCCACGGCTCGCCCTTTAATGGTTTTCTTCATGATGTACTCGATGTCAAATTCAGACAAAAGTAACAACCACCTGGACAGCTTCCCAACCAATACTGGTGCTTCATAGAGATACTTCATTGGATCAACCTTAGCCACGGCTTGTATTTTGTACGATTGGAAATAGTGGCGCAGCTTCTTGGTCAACCAAATCATCGCCACACATGTCTTTTCTACTAGTGTGTACTTGGTTTCATACTCTAGTAATTTCTTGCTAAGGTAATAGATAGGATATTCCCTCTTGCCATCTTGTTCTTGTGCAAGCATTGCCCCTATAGAGGATTCTTCAACTACCAAATACAAAATCAGAGGCTTCCTTGGAATTGGAGGACTCAACACTGGTGGCTTTACCAGGTAAGCCTTGATCTTCTCAAATGCTAGCTGACACTTGTCATCCCACACAACCGGCTAATCTTTCTTTAATAGCTTGAAGATTGGTTCACAAGTGGAGGTTAACCATGCTATAAAGCGGCTGACATACTGTAAGGAACCCAGGAATGATCTGACTTCCTTTTCTGTCTTTGGAGCTGCCATATCTTGGATGGCCTTGATTTTGTCTGGGTCCATTTCTATCCCCCTCTGGCTGACTACATGGCCCAACAGCTTCCCTGATGTGACCCTGAATATGCACTTCTTGGGGTTAAGTTGCAAATTGTACTCTCCAATGCGTGTTAGAAATCTATCCAGGATAACAGGATGTTCCTCCCGGGTTGTTGATTTAACAAGCATATCATCAACATACACTTCGACTTCTTTGTGAATCATATCATGCAACAGAGTCGTGACAGCCCTCTGATAAGTGGCGTCGGCATTCTTTAGCCCAAAGGGCATCACTCTGTAGCAGAAAGTACCCCACTCTGTGATGAATGATGCTTTCACTTTGTCGATCACATCCATCAGGATCTGGTTATACCCTGAAAAGCCATCCATGAAAGAGTACATTGCCACTTTTGCTGCGCTATCAACTAGGACGTCGATATGGGGCAGTGGAAAGTTATCTCTTGGGCATGCTTTATTCAGGTCCCTGTAGTCGATGCATACTCTGACCCTTCCATCCTTTTTAGGCACAGGGACAATGTTGGCTAGCCATTCTGTATACTCCACCACTTTGAGAAACTTGGCGTCTATCTGTTTAGCCACTTCTTCTTTCACTAGCGTAGCCCATTCCGGCCTTAGTCTTCTCAACTTTTACTTTACTGGTCTGAACTTGGGGTCCGTTGGGATTTTGTGCACTGCTATTTCTGTGTCCACACCCGGCATGTCTTCATACGACCAGGCAAAAGCTTTAACATGTTTTTGGAGTATTTTTATTAATTCTTTCTCTTCCTTGGATTTAAGCTCGTGTGAAATGAGTACCATTTTGGGGTTTTCATCTATACTTATATTGATTTCATGCAATGCAGTGTCATGTATGCTAAATATGCTTGATGGTGATTTAAATGCACGCACAAAATTATCAGGATAAACATCACACAAGTAAGCAAATTGGGATTTCATTGCATTGAACTTATCATAAAGTACATCAGTTACATTGAAAATGGAAGAAATAGATACAACAAAATCATTTTCATCCTCCATAGGCGGAGGGCCTTGTTCTTCATCAGCTTCCATCTTCCCTTTTAGAGCATCATCCGGGGCTGCAACTTTCTCTGCTTCTTTTCCAGTCACTTGCATCTTAGCTTTTTCCATAATATTGGCAATTTCAGTGACCACAGAGTCTAAATTCACTTTGGCCATTAATTCTTCGCCGATTCCCTCCTTGGATTTCCCAAAAGTTTTGCTTAATGCAGCAGTCAAAGCTCCCGAGATCACTTCTGTAGCTTCAGCACAGGTTTTCTTTTCATCTTCTTCCTCGGCCACCTCTATGGCTTCTGCTACCACCTCAGATGATTCTCCTTGTAAAATCTTAGATTCATCAATTGCTTCCTCCACCATTACAGGGGCTACTGGCTCTTCCTGGCTTTTGTCAAAATCCACAAAATCAGCAAAGATCTCGAAGCCAGGATACTCGACATTTCCAACCAGCACCGGTTCAGCTTGACCCTTGTAAAGGCCTTCTCCCGCCTTTAGAAATGGCTTCATCATAATCTTCCCATTCTTGCCCTTTCTTAGATTCTTTCGCTCAGATGCTCCTTCTTCATAACCAAGGCCATACTACATCGAATTCCCAGAGTCGATCTTAAATTCTGGAACCCCTTGCAAGTTGATTCAGAGTCCCGTTCCTGGGACAAAGTTTTGCTTAGACAGATACCGGGATAGCCACTCCGGCATGTAATTCTCATAAAGTACCATAAGGGCATACGTGGTTTCTTCCTCCTTAATGACAGCAACTTGAAATCCGCCAAAAGGAACCACTCCTTCATCCACTGTAGCTACCATCGACTGGGCATCCGCCTCAACAGTCACAATCCTACCATTCATAGAGAATTTGATCTTTTGATGCAATGTGGAAGGGACACCTCCTAAAGGATGGAACCAGGGCCTTCCGAGCAACAGGGAAAATGTGATTGGGATATCAATCACCGTAAAAGCAACTGTAGACCTAACTGGCCCAACCTCTACTTCCGCCTCAAACGTCCTTATCACTGTTCTTTTAGAGTCATAATATGCTCGGATGACTGTTGAGGATTTCTTTAGCACTTCTTCACTCAGCCCCAGAAATGGCAACATCTTTAATGGACAAATATTCAGTGCTGACCCATCATCCATAATGATGCAAGGCATGACCTTATCCATCACATGGGCACGGACATAAAGAGCTTTGTTGTGGGCTTTCCCTTTAGCAGGCAGGTCTTTCTCGGAGAAGACAATATCAGGACCCCCAGCATGAACTTTATCTAACAAACAGCATATAGCCTCTGGTGAAGCTATAGGGGAGACTTCAATCTCTGATAGTTTCTTCACTAGAGCAGCCCTGTGCTCCTTGGAGGTCAGAAGCAAGTGCCATAAGCTAGCTTGAGCAGGAGTTTTCTTCAACTGGGAAATGACTATGTCCTCCTTCTCAACTCCTTCCGGCGCCGAAGTACTGCCCAACCCATTCATTGGTGCTTTATCTTTCACCTGATCTGCTGGCTGATATACCCTTCCACTTCGGGTCACGTGCAGCACTTCTTGAATTTTCAGCTTTTCAACAGCTAGGAGTTTGACTGCCTCTCTTTTGTCAAATTCTTTATACTCATCTTTGGAGTCGAGATCATCCAGACTTATGGGCTTGATCTCCTTACATCCCTCATTTTCCTCACATTTGGGTTCCACTTCGGGTTCCCCTACTGCCACTGCCTGAATCGTAGGGTTCACTTGCAGAACTTATGCAAATATAAAGTTAGCCAGCAACCCTGAATGGACCATGTTAACCCTCTTTTCAAATGCCAGCAGTGGGTTGGTTTTAGTGCAAGGTTTGGCTGGCTTTTGCAGCTTTCCTTCGTCGATGAGCTTCTGGATAGCATCTTTCAGCTTATATCAGTTGTTGGTTCGATGGCCTGTCACTACGTGATAAGTGCAGAAATTATCTTTGTCAGCTTCAGACGGCTTCTCAAATGGCCTTAAAGACTGTAGCAGGCCACCATTCCTACATTTGGCGAATTTCTTTGCCAAAGTAAGAGTCCAGGGCGTTATGCCTTGTCGTCCAGGACCCCTATTCTAGTTGCCTTGCTGTTGATTCACAGTAGCCACTTCAACCTGCTTCACCTCTGATGATTGCCCCTGCTTGCCACTTGCACAAGAACTAGAACCATTGCCAGACCCAGCTGCTGCGGTTGATCTATACCCCGAGGTGTACCTTGTGCTTCTTCTTCCCTTGTGACTGGTCGGCTTCTCCTCTTCATCCCTCTCTATCTTCATAGCCATACTGTAAACCTCACTGAGCTCCTTGAAGGGATGGAATTTCATGTTGTTCTTGAAAATGTCTTTGCTGCCGTCAATGAGTTTCTGTATAAGCTCGTCTTCATCAGGGTGGTTCTTTAGGAGGATCATTTTTTTCATCCACCTCTGGTAATATTCATCAAAGGGCTCGTTGAATTTCTGCTTCACCCTCTCCAAATCATACAACTTCACCTGGATTTTGGTGTTGAAGCTGTAGTATTTAATGAAGGCCGCAGACAAAACTTCCCAATCAGATTGCTCGTCCTCTGATAGTGAGTTATACCATCCTAAAGCACCTCCCTCCAGTGTGGTGGGGAAAGATTAATCAATTGTTGCTTTGTAGCGCCTGCTGTTAGCATAACCCGAGGATACAAATTCATATGGGCCTCCGGCGAGCCCATTCCTTTGTAAGTGGGGACTTTCGGCACTTGGAAGCCGATAGGAAATGTCTCGATGCCCCTACTGATCATGGCATCAACATTCACCCCTTTCTTGGATTCAGCACTGATACTGACCCCCTTCTTCAACTGGGCCATAACTTCGCCTAGTTCAGAGCACTTGGCTTTCATCCTCTGTTCCATAACTGCCTCTATCTTCTGCAGCTTTTCCAGGCTAGCTGAAGCGTCACCAATGTTGGGATGACTCAGCTTCTTTTTCTTTCCCGGTTCCCCTATCACCGGTCTCACCAGCTTCTCTCACGACTGCCCGCATCTCTTCCTTCAACATGTCATGGAAGTCTTGGGATCTGAAGAAGTCTCTCAAAACATCAGCCATGCTTGGTGTCTGTTCTGCCATATTCACCCCTTCCCCAGGCTCAGAATCACTGTCACTCTCAACTACCCTCTGTCTCCTCGCTGCCCTTGAAGCTTGGGATCTTGTCCAAGGTCACTCCAGTGTATTCTGCTTGGGAGTAGACAGGAGGTATTAGGGTTGTGAATGAATGACGTGATGTGACATGAAAATTAAGGCATTGAGAATGCTTGAAATGAATGGAATGGGATTATGAATGAAATGATGGTATGAATGGTTTCTTTTCGTTATTTTTCTTCTTTTTGGAGCATTCCAAAAACACCCAATGCTTATGCAAAAATGTCACATGTGGGCCGTCACACGGACAGAGCTTCAGCGCCTTTGGGGCTCTTAATGAATTCTTGAAATGGTCACGTGTATACCGGCACACGGACGGAGTTTTGACGCTTTGTAGGTCTATGAGATGATATGAAATGGTCGCATGGGGCGGGCCCACGGACAAGGTTTTGATGCTTTTGAGCATATGATATGAAATGATGTTATAAGAAAGTCACGTGTAATAGGGACACGGACAAAGATTCGGCACTCGAGGAACACCTTTTTATGATTTGGTGATGTTATGGACCTATATGTATACTAATTGGGCACTCGGGGAGTACCTCGAATGGTAAATTAATGTCATGAAGTGGTTGGATGTGGACCACGGTATTATATGATGTTTATGATAAATGGGCGTGATGTCATGAAATGTATCGTGTAAATTGTTACACAAAAATGGGCCTAAGATCGTTGTGGCTTTTATTGAATGAAATGATTTTGGTGGAATGGCCGAATGCAATCCGGTGCATCGGTAAAACACGGGTAATTTTTGGTACCAGATATGTTATGAAATGGAATGGGATGGTCATGATAGGCGTCCTTGAAATGCCCCTTAATTTAATTTAAGTGAAATGTGGTGAATGAACATGTCACACAACATGCAAATGGCTGCACGAAAATGTGGGTTAGGAAGCATGACACACATAATGATGTTATGTATGTTATGTGAAAAAATGCTAATCACACAAATATAATGCTATGGCTGAAAAAGAAATTGTTAGTATGAATGGCAAACAGATGATTTTAATGTTTTCACATGAAAATAAACTGCAAATGGCTGCATAAAAATGTGGGTTAGTATCACGCAAAAATATTTGTGTATAGCATGTCATGTGTATGGAAAATGGTGATTATGGTATGTTATGCACGCGTAGGTAGCAATGGCGATGTGTCACGAGATGGTGAAGAGCACATAGCAAGCAAAACGAATTCTTCCAACCTCATTCCTCCAACGTGGTCGGTCTCAAAAAATTTCTAACCGAGTCCTAGGCGGGGTTCACTTCGATCACCAACCGGGGGTGATGAAGGCGCAATTTTATTATTATTATTCACACAATTATTTTGGTATCCTAAGGGAATCCAACTAGAGCTGCCTATATGGGTTCGGTCAAAGTCAAGATAACATCAAGGCTCTCATAGCAAGATATACTCATCACTTCTCCCCACTCAAGGGTTCTAGCAAAGGGGTTCGTACAAGGCTGTGAGTGGTGTTTCGTATTCGTGCCCCAAAGACCAAGAGGAACTTAGGCGATACTTCAACAATCCACCGGGCTATAAAAGGGATACCTAAACTAATGCAAAAAATGGCTAACTAAGAATTCAAATAAAATACCATAAGAGAACCATCCGCCTTATTTTAATTATACACTTTTCAGGGCTTGTCAAATTCTTTTAAGTTTTTTAAGAAAACTTTTTAAGAAATCCCCAGCAGAGTCGCCACTGTGAGCGGACGACGCGTTCTCGATGGGACACGGGACTCCCTTTCGGAATGGGGCGCCACGATCTCGGGCGGGCCCCTCCCTCGCGTGGGGTTTTTATGAATGGAAAATCGGTTTTAGAAAATAAATATAATTGATGCTTAAAAGAACCGAGACCTAAGTCTCGATGGATATTGTAGAGTCGCCACCCGGCTCAGCTCAACCGGGAAATTCTTATGTAGCTGAAACGGACAAACGGTCGCTACACTATCCAGAGATTCGGGTCCGGACAAGTCCCTTATTTCGTGTCTAATTAAAATAAATATTGCCAATGTTCTCAAATGGTATTGCAAAATCTAAAGTCAATTTTATTGAGTATGAAAGGCATACAGCGCGCATACAAATATATAATACAAAAATAAAGAAAAATAAATATTAATTGGCTTACAACCAAATCGAATAGAAAAATAAAAACACTCGGCTCACTGATACAATCGCCTAGAATACAGAGAATCTAAAAATAATTACAATCACCTAAATACATGATTAATCTATCAAAATACAAATAAAATGAAAATTAAGATAAAATAAAAGCTACAAAACAAAGGTTAGTACAATTTATATAGCACACCACAAGTTGGACTCAAGCACGACAGAATGGGAAATCAGAATCGGGGGCATGCATTGAAGGGATAACTAGGTTGGCTCGGCTAGCCGGTCCGGTTAGACCTGGAAAACATTTTGAAACGTCCCTGTATTTTGGTTTTTTGTGGGAAAATCATTTTGAAAACAATTTTTCCGGTTTATATGCATTTTTCCTAGATTAGGTGGGTCGGTTTTCGGGAGAACAGGGTCTCCGTCGTTGAATTGTTCTAAATGCAATTTTACTGAAAATTGAATCTATGGTCGTGAATGCACACATCAAAATTCATTTAGGATTTTCTGAATTTTTATGGGTTTTTGGAAATTTTTGGGATAAAAGCTGAAATTCTGATTTTGGAACGAGAGTTACAGCCGTGTGACTGTAGTTTACAGTCTTGCGACTGTAAACGGTTCAGGATCAAGATTTCGCCAAAATTTATTCTGAATCAAAAAAGAAAGAAAAACAATCTGGAAATTAAGAACACTCGTACGACTGTATATACAGTCGTACGACTGTTCAACAAAACTAAGAACAGTCTTACGACTATTCGTAATTTCTAGAAACAGAAGCACGAAAATGCAGCAGAAAATGCACAAAACTCACTTCAAACACCCAGAAAGCGAGAGAAAGTGTAGGGAGAAGGAGTGTCTACCTTTTTAGAAGCTAATCCAAGTCGTTTTGACCCCTGGCGTCGCTCCAATCCTAACAAATTCGCACTTTTCCTTTGAAATTGAAGTTGAGAGCCTTATGTCCAAAAATCCAAATTGCAAGGGATTATGATGATTTAACGGATTTTTGATTTGGTTGTGAAGTTAATTGATTAACCTAGGGATTTCTAACAAGTTTTAATCCTAATTCTGAGAATTAAAAGAAAATAGAAGAGGAAAAGATGAGTTTTTATGGGTTTTTTCACTTCTTTCTTTTCCTTCTCTCTTTTCTCCTTCTCTCTCTAAGTTTTTACCAGAAGTCAAGCTAACCCTTTTTCTCCCTTTTCTTCTCCTTTTCTACTCTAATTTTTTCGGCTTACTTGCTGCAACAATGGAGCAATTAATGCTCCTTCTCGTTCCTTCTTTTTCTGCTGCAGAGGTATGGGCTCCTGCAACTTTTCTGATATTACAGTCGTACGACTGTAAGGATAGTCATACGACCATAAGTTCTTTTCTCTCTCTTTTTTTTTAGTATAGAAAATTCCGGCACTTATAGTAGGCACAATAGTTGTCTTTATCTGCTTTAGAAGGAGGAACATACGGCTTCACACTTTGTAACAGGCCAGCCTTCCTGCATTTGGCAAAAATACGGCCTAAGGTATTGACCCACTGGTTTGTGAGTCTTAGAGGGGCCCTCGACTGTCCGCCTTGGGCTACTCTGCTACATCTGTCTCTTGTACCTGGTCTGTCACGGCATTCTGGATCAGTTTTGAACTAGATCTTGACGGGGTGGTTGTGGAACTACCGGTCTTCTACCCTTGAGTATATCCCCGGTTGCCCCGGTAAGTACCTGAACCCTATCTGCTCATCTGATCTTCTTCCTCATACATCATCAAAGGAATGGAATCTTTTCAGCTTCATCTTTACTTTGTAAGGCTGTAAGCTACCATCAACAAGCTTCATAATGAGAGATTCCAGTTTAGGAGCCCCGTCCAACAATACTTGCACATCCATCCATCTCTTATAATATGCCGAGAAGGATTCATTAGGCCTCTGACAGATCCTCTCCAGATCTTCCAGCATAGTTTCTACTTGAGTGTTGTCGGCATATTGTTTCACAAACACCTTAGATAGATCCTCCTAGGTGGAAAGGGTGTGGATTGGTGTCGTCAAATACCACTTAGCGGTTGCACCTCGTAAGGTAGTTGGAAATAGATTCAGCAAATGGACCAATCCGATCCCCAAGCTAGACATAATTCTCACATAGCTATACAAGTGAGCTTCCGACGGACCTTCCCCAGTGTAGGGGGGAAAATAAGGCATCTGAAACCCAACTGGGAGCGACTCTCCGCCCTCTGCCAGTAAAGTAGACAGATCCGCGCACTTAATAGGCTGATAAAGCACCATCTCCTTCAGCTTCAGCAATAGTGCTTCAAAGTCAGAGAATTTCTCCTCAAGGTGCCTTTTTGCAGCTGTCTCAATTGAAGCCTCTCTAGCCCTTTTAAAGGCCTTGTCCTCCTCAGAATGATGGTCAATTTCCCGAGGTGGGATGACCACCCTACTGCTACCAGGGATGTTTCTTCCTGAATAAGGACCCCCCTGAATGACATTCCTTTTGTTCTCGACTAGGGCTTAGGCCTGTTGACTAGTCTAGCCCATAAAGGCAGTCACCGCGATCTGCACTTGCTCCCTAATGCTAGCCTTAAACTAATCTGAATTCAAAAAAGCAGTCATGAATGCATTCATGTTCAAGGGTAGATTTCCACCATTCCCACCTTGGGCCATTTCTGTTCTGCTTGCTTCTTCCAACATAAATGGATTATCAACTGGTAAGGAAGGCAACAGTCCCCTGAATTCTTGTTCTGAATCTGAATCTCAACTAACCCTAACCTCCTCCATAGTGTTTGACTTTGTCTGAACTGGCTGAACTGATTGACCAGACCCTGAACTGATCCATACTAGTCACTTCAAAGTTTGACTCCAAACTGCACATTCAGCACAGGGTTAGCATTGTGGTTGAATGTCATGACCCTAGACACAATATACTAAATGGAATGTATGATATGATCGTGGGATGATCGTGGTTGGATGATGTTTTGTGAATGAAAATGATAATGAATGTGGTTTCCTTTGTTCCTATTTTCGGACGTTTCGAGAATGCCCAAAACTATGCAAAAGACAATGCAAGAATTGTCACGTGTGTACCGCCACATGGACAGAGGTTCGGTGCCTCTGGGGCACCTAATGGATGTTATGAAATGGTCATGCGTGTACCGACACACGGACAGAGGTTCGACGCTTTGCATGTCAAAATGAAATGGCGTGAAATGGTCACGCGGAGGCCGTTCTGCGGACAGAGTTCCGATGCTTCTGGGGCATCAAACGTGGAATGATGTTGCAAATAAGTCACGTGTAAGCAGGGACACAGACAGAGGTTCGGTGTTCGTGGAACACCTTGCATGAATTAGTAATGTTATGAATGTTCCTATGTGTGTAAAAATTTAGCACTCGTGGAGTACCTCGAATGAGTTATTAATGTCATGGAACAAACCCGATGTGGATTGCGACAAACAAGCAAGGTTTCATCGTCACTGTGACACCACCGACAAGTGGACATAAAATGGGGATGATGTAATGTTATGTTGTCATGAGACTTGCCAAACAATAAGGCCTAAGATCTTTGTGATCTTTTAGTGAATGATATGATATAGTGGAATGGCCGAGTGCAAACCGGTGCACAGGCCGACTACGGTTAGTTTTGGGGTACCCGATATGGTATGAAATGAAATGGTCATGAAAGGCATTCTCAGAACGTCCCTTATTAGATGGAATGGAATGAAATGGCATGAATGTGTATGTCACACAAAATGCAAGTGGCTACATAAAAACATGGTTAGGATGCGTGACACACGAGATGATGTCGTGTATGCCTTATGAAAATGTTGGCATGCGAGATGTATATATGTATGGCATGCGAATAAAATGTCATGGTTGCACGAAGATGTGGTTAGCATAAATGCCATACATATGTATATGTGTTGAAAATGGCTGCACGAAAATGTGATTAGAAATGGCACACAAATGATTATGCATTTTTATGCTTTGTGAAAAGGTAAAAAGAAAATCACCACGGAACAAACGTTAGCACATGCAAAATATGCTCCCCCTTCCAACCTTATTTCCCCTTTCGATTGGTCTTGTATTCTTCCTAGGTATTGGGTCTCTTTGGCATCAACGGGGGATACCAAAGGTGCACACTCGATTGTTCAATTTTAGATTTATGTTTTGGTAATCATAGGGGAAGTTGCTAAGCTGTTACATATGGGCCAAAGTCAAAACCAAGGGTCGTACAGGTTCCCATAGCGAATATACAGTCCTCACCGTAGAACACGATGTAAGGTCATGCTGTTCTATGAGTGGTTTACCCCATCGGGTGTCTCCAATCCTAGTGGTAGAGGTAGTCCACCTTCTTGGGTAAACCGGGCTGATCAGTGTATTTGAGGGGTTGAGAAGAAGAAAATGTCATGATATGCAAGGTATGAATAAATATGGCATTTATAAATCGATAAATGAATAAAAGCAAGGCTATATTTCAGTAGCTGCCTAAGTTCCTTAAGTTTTTATAAAAACTTCTAAGAAAACTTTCAGTCCCTAGAGGAGTCGCCACTGTGAGCGGATGACCTGAAAGCAGAACGCGGTGAAGCGAACCGGGGATTGTAAAAGTGAAAGATGTGTTGTAGATTTGTTTGGAAAACGGAGTTTTGTTTTATCTTGATTTAGGAAAATCGTCGATTTGTTTGGAAATTCCTTTTTGTAAAAAAATGTTTTTCCGTTTTATTACTTAAAGACCTCAAAACCTAAATTTCAAGATCAGTGATCGAGTCGCCACCCGTATCAGCTCATCCGTGAAATTCCGGTACAGCTCCCTACCGAGCACAGACTGCCGTACCTAATCTAGAGATTCAGGGTTCAGGCAACTTACCTATTCAACCAAAGCTGTGTGCATTTGGGCTACCTTCATGAGACTAGGGTTAAAGGCAAGAGTTGCGCTTTAACACTCGATTGGTGGTTTGACTTAACATAGGAAAGGAATGTCTGGATCCTAGCACAAGTTGGAAAGTGACAATAATCCCACCAAACCAAGAGTCACATAGGATGTGGATTGGATGTTATCCTACCTAAATAACTAAGGCTTAGGTGTACAAGCTCAGCTTGACTAAGTTATGCCGAAATATGGATCTTGGTCCACTTAAAGAGCATAACCAACATGAATAAGCATAAATTGGAATTTTAGTCATTAAGTGGAAAAATCAAAAGTCATTTTATTAATCAGAACCTTAATATTTTCTGTGTAGATTAATCGCAAACCATAGCAACACTTTTTCACTATGATATGTCCTTAAGAAGGACAAGTTATCTGGACCTAACTTCTTGGACTGGTCAAGGAATCTTTGTATTGTCCTTCGACAAGAAGTCAAGGAGTATGTCCTAGATAGGGCCTTACCTAGAGCATTGCCAAGGAATGTGTCTGAGGATGCTGTGGCTTAGTTTGAGGACAACAAGGACTCTCGAGCCACTATAACCTTCAAGTTGCAGTAGTAGTTCATAGACATGGAGGTGTATTCTATTATGAGAATCTTAAGGAGATGTTCTAGGTCCAAGCCCGTCAAGAAAGGTTCTTGACAGCTAAGGCTTTGTACACCTGTAAGATGGCACCAGACTTATTTATTAGTGGTCATGTGCTAAAGATGAAGGGGTATATTGATACGCTCTCTAGGCTCGGGACTCCCATCCTACAGAACTTGGCTATTGACATTGTTTTGTCATCTCTACTGGAGCTGTACGACCAATTCATCCTTTATTTCAACATGGAAGGGATGAGTAAGACTATTTCAAAGTGCATAAGACTGATGAACAGTTGGTCAAGAAGACTAATTCGGTGCTCTTGGTAAACAAAGGAAATTTCCTTATTGGCAAGGGCAAGCAAAAGGCCAAGGTTGCTCCTACAGGCAAGAAAGGTTATATGCCTAAAGGAAAGCACCAAGTCCGCTATAAAGCCTAAGGCCAAGGCCCATGCTCGGGAGCCCTACTTCTATTACCATCAACCAGGGCATTGGAAGAGGCAATGTCCTTTATACCTAGAAGAACTAAGGAAGAGCAAGGGTGCTGCTTCCAACACAAGTATCTATGTTATTGAAGTGAACCTTTCTATTTCTACATCTTGGGTATTGGATACCGGATGCGGTACTCATATTTTTTCAAAAGTGTAGGGACTTAGAAGTAGAAGGGCACTGGCATTTGGAGAGGTGGATCTTAGAGTCAGAAATGACACAAAGGTTACGACTGTAGAAGTTGGAGAGTTCCACTTGGAGATTCCGATAAGATTGGTTTTAGTTTTGAGAAATTGTTAATATGTGCCTTATATGAGTAGGAATATTATATCTGTTTCTACTTTGGATTGTGAAGGATTAAAGTCTTTCATGGAGCCATTTTTTATTATCATGCACAGTTAAATAATGGTCTCTATGTCCTAGAACTAAATGCATCTAATCTTGTTTATAACATAAATACTAAAAGGGTTAAACCAAATGAATTGAACACATCATACTTTTGGCACTGTTATTTAGGCCACATAAATGAGAAACACATAACTGGGCTTCACAAGGCTAGAGCACTAGGTGCATTTGACTTGGAGTCATATGATACATGTGAATCTTGTCTGGGGGTGGCAATGGGGCGGGGATTATCTGAAAACCGTGGGGATCCAAACAGGCGGGCGCAGGGAATAACTGATATTATCCCCCATGGGGATGGGGGTGGGGTTATTTTATCCCCGGTACTTAAACGGGCGTAGGGGCAAGGAGTACTATCCCCGCCCTGCCCCCATATAGATCCTGGTATATATATATATATATATATATATATATATATATATAGACAATAAGAAAGAAAGAAAGGAAGAGAGATGGGCTTGGACGATTATCGACAACTATTCTCTCTTTTTTTCCCTATTGTGTGTATGTGTGATAACAAAATAAATAGCTAAGCACATAATTAATGATAACATTAAAGTCCTGGTACTCTCACAAAAAAAAAATGTACAGGGAAGGTAGAACCAATGGCTCCTACAATACTAATTTAATTTTTGTTGAATAGCTAATTAGAAAATATAAGTTATTAGCATTCATACATCTTTCCCTAGTTCTTTGTAGACACGAAGCTTGCTAGGATGCTAATTTGGAACTAATTTTTGATGAACCAAAAACAAATTGTTTGGCTATGGGTGGGGATTCACCGATGCCCATAGGCACCCGCGCGGGGAGGGGATGGGTGAAAAACTGCCTGAAATATTAAACGAGGAATCCCCGAAACCGCCCCCGCAATCATTAGTGGCGGAGTGGGGAATGCACCCCCGTCCCCACACCCGCACCGTTGCCACCCCTTGTCTACGTGGCAAAATGACCAAGAGCCCATTTAATAAGAAAGGTGAAAGGGCTTTGGGCTTATTGGACCTAATACACTCAGATGTATATGGGTCCATGAGTACTAGTGCTAAAGGTGGTTTTTAGTACTTTGTGACTTTTATAGATGACTTCAGCAGGTATGGCTATGTCTACCCAATGAAGCACAAATATAAGACTCTTGAAAAGTTTAGAGAGTTTAAGAATGAAGTACAAAACTAGTTGGGTAGAAGTATTAAGGCCATTGAATTAGATTGAGATGGCGAATACCTTATCCTAGAGTTTTACTCATTTCTTAGAGAGTGTGGGATAGTCTCATAGCTCGCTCCACCTGGGACACCCCAATGGAATGAAGTGTCCGAGAGGAGGAACCGGATCCTATTGGACATGGACAGGTCTATGATGAGTCATGCAGCTCTTCCAGTATCATTCTAGGGCTATGCCGTAGAAACAACTGCATTCCTGTTGAACCGTACTCCAACTAAAGTAGTTGAAAAGACACCAGATGAGATATGGACGGGCAATGTGCCCAATATGTCATTCTTGTGAATTTAGGGATGCGAGTGCCACTTCAAGAAGTTGAGTGTGGATAAGCTATCTTCCAAAATTGATAAGTGCTTGTTTATGGGGTATCTTAAGGAAACAAAAGGGTACTATTTCTATAAAAATGATGAGAATAAAGTATTTATGTCTTGGAAAGCTATGTTTCTTGAAAAGGAGTTTAGCTCTAAGAAAGACAGTGGGAGTAGAATTGAACTCAGTGAAGTTCAACAACCACAAGCTCTTTAGCAGGATAGTTGTGAGCTCGGGTTTTTTCCCGACCTCGGTGATGAAAGCCATTATTACCTTTTTCATGGATAAACGTGAAGCCGATTCGAAATGACTGGGATGAAGTCAGAAATGTCTCAAGTGACCCAAATGTGTGTAACAAAGTCTTGGTACGGAACCCCGAAGGAATTCGAGTGAGTATTTAAGAAAACCAAAGAAAAGAATGAAAAATAACCAAAATAGGCTAATCTGGTCACTATAGCCGCACCCCTGTAGTGCCTACAGCCGCGCGTCTGTACTACAGTGGCGCTGTTGTACTACAGCTACGCGGCTGTAGTATATTACAGCCGTATGGCTGTAATCATTAGATTTCCTTTTTTTGCCCAAAATCAGCATTTAATCCGGATTTTCAACCCAAATATGAGATATAAATTGATTGCGACCAGATTTTAGGGTTAGGAAAAGCAGATAAAAATTAGAGAATTAAGAAATTGAGAGAAAAAGACATCCACGCTTAGGGTTTTGGAGTGAAAAAGATTAAAATTGAGTGTTTTAATCCAGAATAATCAAAGAAACCTTTAAAAAAAATCCGTTTAGATCATCATAACTTTAGAGGGATTAGTTTTCTAGGGGCATTCTTAGACTATAATCTCACATTCAATCTCATTCGGGGTTCCGCTCGGGCTTTGGAGATCGCACGCACTTTTGGGTTGTTCGCAATTGAAAGGCATTTCCCGGCATACGAATCCATCCCTGGTGGTCCAAAACACTGGAACACAGACAAGGTATATTCTGAGAGGCCTTAAAAATCCTTTTTAATTCATTCTGGGTGTTATTTGTTTGTGTTTTTGAGTTTCTTGAGATTTTGGAAGTGATTCCAGCACCCTTGGATCCCGGGATATCCGGCCCACTAAAGTTGAAAAATGCATGTAAATGAGCCAAATGGTTTTCAAAATTGGTTTTTCATCCATAAAACTTACAGGGCGTTTCAAAAAACCGTTTTCCAGGTTTAACCGGGCCGATCGGTTGGGTCGACCCGGTTACTCCCTATGCATGATCCCGTTTCCTAAAATACCCCTATTCTGTCCTATATGAGTCCTTGGTGTGATTTATTTACTTGTGCTAACCGTATTTTGATGCAGCTTTTATTTTTTTTCTTTATTTTTATTTTTGAATGTATTTTATAGATTAGATCGTGTATCTAGGCGATTGTAATTTTTATATCATCGTGTATTATAGGCGGCTGTAATGGTGAGGATGTGAGCATTTTCTTTTTATGGGTTGTATAATTTGGCCTCTATTTACTTTTCCCGTACGTTTACTTTTCTACACTTCATTTTGGTTTTATATTTATGTCATTTGCATGAGCATTTGTTAATAATAAAATAAAGAGATAAAATAAGTAGAATTAAGTGAATGCAACGTTACATTATGAAATAGTAATTGTAAATAAGTGAAGATTAGTAGATTTGTTGCCCGAACCCTGGATCTCTGAATTAGGTACCGCGCCTACACTTGGTAGGGAGCTGTACTGGAATTTCCCGGATGAGCTGATCCAGGTGGCGACTCTGTATCTAATTTCGAAATTTGGGTTTCGAGATCGTTAAGTTCAAATTGGGTTTTTCTAAAAACCTATTTTTCCAAAATTCACACTTACAATTAAGTTTTCTACAAAAGGGTTTTTCCAATAAAATGAAAGATCTTCTTAAGAAAGATTAAAGACCCATTTTCAAACCATATCACCATAACCCTTCAAAAATAACATCCCCGGTTCCCGCTTCGCCACGCGTTCCGTACAAACGTCATCCGCTCACAGTGGCGACTCTGCTGGGGATCAACGGTTTCTTTTAAAAGTTTTTTTTATAAAAACTTAAGGAACTTAGGCAACAATCGATGTATATCCTCACTTATAGTCAATTATTAAATCATAATTCAATGTTTCATTCACATTTGCATAAGCATGACATTTTCTCTTCTTGAATCCCTCCAACACTTGTTTAAGCCCGGTTTATCTTCAAAGGTGACCTACCTCTTCCGCTAGGATTGGAGGCACCCGCGGGCGTAAACCACTCATAGCCTCGTACGAACCCCTTTGTTTAGACCCTTGAGTGGGGAGAAGTGAGGAGTATATTTTCGCTATGGGAACCTGTACAACCCTTGGCTTGACTCATACCTTCATGTAATGGCCTAACAACTTCCCCTTAGGGTTACCAAAACATATATTTGAAAATAGACATTGAGAGTGTGCCTTTGGTATCCCCGGTTGATGCCAAAGAGACCCAATACCTAGTAAGAATGCGAGACCAATCGAATGGAGGAATAAGATTGGAAGGGTGAACATATTGTTGCATATGCTAACTTTTGTTCTATGGTGGTTCCATTCTTGACCTTTACATGCAACATCAAACATGCATCATCCGTGTGCCATTTTCTAACCACATTTTTTATGCAGCCATTTGCAAGCATCACCATACGTGTGCTGTTATACTAACCATATTTTCGTGCAGCCATAACATCTTACTCGTGTGTCATAAACATCTTGTGTGCCCGCATTTCATAAAGCATACATGACATCATCTCGTGTGTCATGCATTCTAACCATGTTTTTCTGCAGCCATTGGCATTTTGTTTGACATGGGCATTCATATCATCTCATCCCAGTCATCTCATGACATATCAGGAGTCCCCAAGATTACCCGTGTTTGCCTGTGCACCAGATTGCACTTGGCCATTTCATTACATTATTGCACCATTAGGGGACCACAATGGTCTTAGGCTCGTGTTCGTGTGGCGGACCACACAATACCATTACATGACATCATGTCCATTCATCATAGTGTCATGGCGATACTAAAGTCTTATTTGTGTGTCACGATCCACATCGGATTGTTTCATAACATTGAAAATTCATTCAAGGTACTCCACGAGTGCCGAATTAGAACTTGTACTAGGATATTTTATAACAGGCCTAAATCATGCAAGGTGTTCCATGAACGCCGAAATGATGTCCGTGTCTCGAGTTACACGTGACTTGTTTATGACATCACCTCATCTAAGATGCCATAAAAGCATCAAACCTCTGTCTATGGAACGGCTCCCATATGACCATCACATGTCACTTCATTGACCTACAAAGCATCGAACCACTGTCTGTGTGTTGGTACACATGTGACCATTTCACGACCTTCGCTAGGTGCCCCGAAGGCATCGAATTTCTATCTGTGTGTTGGCCCACACGTGACATTTCCTTTTGCATGGCATGGGATATGCTTAGAACATCGAAAACAAAAAGAAAGAAAATACAAAAGTCATTTTCATCATCTACATCCATAAAGCATCATTCGATCATGAACATGAACACACCATACACGTCATTTAGGGTGTCGAGTCTAGGTCTATGACATCCATCTGCGACTTTAACCTTTTGTTGAATGTGCAATTTGGAGATGAACCTCAAAGCGGTTAGTTCGTGTCGAGTTAGTGCCAAACCCATCAGTTCAATCAGTTCAATCAGAGCCAGTCACTGTGGAGGGGATCAGTTCAGGGTCAGACTCAGATAGGGAGATCGGAATTCAATTGCCTATTCTACCAGTTGATAGTTAGATTTTGTTAGAAGAAGCTGATAGAGCAGAGATGGCCAACGAAAACAATGGAAACTTGCCTTTTCACATGGCTGCTTTTATGAGGAGCTTTCTAACCTCAGAAGAGTTGAAGGCTACTCTTAGGGAACAAGTGCAAGCTGTGATAAGCACCATCCCTGTTCAGACTATTCCACCGGCTTCGACTTCTATTGGAAGTGAGGGACAATAGTTTGTCCAAATTACTAATGGTGCCACTGGAAGCCTTCCTGGAGGAAGTGGTGGAGTGGTTAAGCACAAAGAACTTGACCATCAGTCTGAAGAGGATGAGGCCTTTGAGAAGGCAAGGGAATCCTCAATTGAGATGATGCTAGAGAAGCACCTCAATCAGAAATTGAAGCCATGCTACATAAGATGAAGGAAATGGTACATTATAACCCTGTTAAGTATGTCGACCCGACTACTTTGATGGCCGAGGGAGGAGAGCCGCTCCCAGCTGGTTTTCAGATGCCTTACCTGCCTCCGTACACCGGGGAAGGCCTGCTGGAAGCCCATTTGGACAGTTATGTGAGTTGATGGCTAGTATGGGGATTGGGAAAGGTCATCTCTTAAACCTGTTTCCGACTACTCTAAGGGGTGCTGTGGCGAAGTGGTATATGAAAATGCCTTTCTATACCCATTCTACTTAGGAGGACCTATCTGAAGCTTTTGTAAAGCAGTATGCTTACAATACCCAAGTAGAGACTACCTTCAAAGACCTAGAGAGAATCCGTCAGAAGCCAAATGTGTCCTTCCCGGCGTACTACAAATGGTGGATGGATGTGTAAGTTTTGGTGGATGGAGCACCAAAGTTGGAGTCGCTCATTGTGAAGTTGGTGGATGGTAGTCTGCCCTAATACCAGGGTAAAATGAAACTGAAGAGATTCCACTCTTTCAATGAAGTGGTTGAATTTGCTAAGCGTATCGAACGATATAAGGAAGAGGAGCAGAGAGGCAGACAGGGTTCGGGCTCCTACAAAAATAACCAAGGGTACTCTTAAGGGTACAAGGGCAACAGCTCTAAGGCTACTTCAGTGGGGTCCAATGCTACAATGACTTCGGATGCAGCTGCATTCGAAGTGCATGAGACGAGCGTGGCCGCCATGATCCAAGGAAGGCAGACTCCTCAAAGGGACACTAGTCCGTGGGCCGAGTCAGTAAGCCTGATTATGATAAGTGTAGAAAAGCTGGTATGTTGCAGAGTTTGAGGCCATTTTCGCCTCCGGCTGAGGTGGATAAAGAAAATTTGTACTGTTAGCATGTAATGACGGGTCACTGTACAAATGAATGCACCCAGTTGATTAAGGCCATCAAGTAGTTGGTTGCTGATGGAACGATCATCGAGCCGGCTTTAAAACCTAGCATTTAGAATAATCCCTTGCCCAACCTCGGATGATTCAGGTCCACAAGACATTGGGGACCATGACGCTGTAATAAAGAGAAGACCCTTCACATGTGGAGGCGATAGTCATTTTGATGTTTTAATTTGTTTTATCTTATTGTTATTAACATTTATCATGTGAACAACTTAGCCTATGAGGTGTTTAATTTAATAGAGTTTGATTTCAATTACTTGTGTGATATTTTTCGGATGGAACTGTGCATGCATCCAAACATTCATTTAATGCCTTTACCACACATGATACATCAATGCATGAAATGAATCTAGGGACAGATGATGACCCAAAAAAGATATCCATCTTGAGAGACCTCACGCCTGATGAGAGGAAAGAAAATTGCAACATACCACAAAAGAACGTGTAAATCTTTGCCTGACTCAATGCTGTCGTGCTGAGGTGACAGAGAAATTACTGAACACCAAGTTCCAAAGGGTTTGATGATGGAACCAGCCAAACGGGAGCTTCATAGACTCGAATCAGAAAAAGGAGGATTGTCACAACATATTGACAGTGTCAGCAAAATAAAGCCACTGGCATCGAACGGACATCACACTATGGTTGCAACTGTCGACCAATTCTCAAAGTGGGTAGAAACAGAACTATGTATGAATGTCACTTCTAAAAAAAAAGGATCATGACCGGTGATGGACTATAATCCTAAGGGACAACAACAAGTTACTCCAGAACAAAGGGTTGAACATCATAGACCATCTCCGTATCCCTCACAAGTCAACAGAGTGACAGTGGCAGCCAATAAATCCATCAAAAGGATTCCGTCAAAAGTAGTGGTTACCTATAGAATATAGGTCGACAAATTACCATTTGCTTTGCAAGACATAGAAATAGCAGTATGCACTGAAGAAACATCATACTCCTTAGCCTATAGGATGGAAGCGGTTCCACCAGGGGAGACAAAGACTAAGTCGTCAGCCCCATCAACCCAGGCAAGCCCCAGGTGCTGTTACTTGTAAAAAAAAAAAAAAGAGGTCCGATGGGTTGCAAATCAAAAAGGTGATCCATGCAAAAATCAGGACAGTCCGATGGATCGAAAACCGAAAAGGCGATCCATGCAAAAGTTAGGACAGAGAGGCGAGCACCATCAGCGGGAAAATCTACAAAGACCAGTTGGCTGCAGGCGCGGGTCCAGTCGAGATGGATACCATTGCTGATTCTATTCTTAGCTTCATTTCATCTTTGATGTGCATTGTGCTAAAGCATTATAAATGAGTGAATGAATGAATTTCATTTTCTGTTCAGGTTAAATGTCCCAAGTCTGCTTGAAATTGAATTCGTATGGATGTGTACATTTTTTGTTTACATGCATCTCACTTAAAAAAAAAAAAAGTCCGATGGATCGAAACTGAAGAGGCGGTCCATGCAAAAATTAGGATAGTTCGATAGATCGAAAACCCAAAAAGGGCGGTCTATGCAAAAGCTAGGGCATAAAATAAAGTTTGCTAAATTGAAAACCCAAAAGGGCAATTCAGGCACAAATAAAGATAGTCCAATAGGCCGAAAACCTAAAAAAAGGTGACCTATGCAAAAATTAGGACAAGCAATGAAAATAACACAAAAGTCATACAGTAGTATCAAGCTCAGACAACTCTAATCCTATAAAAACCGGGGTACATCAAAGCCGGTGCCTCATGTCCACGCCTCATGGAGCAAGCAATTAGGTCAATCAACCAAACTTCAATGTGATATCCCACCTAGGACAGACTTATATGGGCATCCCAATCATCTGTCATGTCCCTAAAAATCTAATTCATGACCTCCAGCTTGGTGACCCGTTGACGTAACTGGTCAACCTCTGTTCTCAAACAAGCGGACTCACGACGCTTGATCCCAATCATCGTCTGCAACAAACAAAACATGAAGAAATGCCATAATCATATGCATATGCATCCAGGTCATGCACATACACATAAACTGAAAACATGCACACACACATGCATACACGCATCAATGTGTACTCAAGTACAGGTACATGCTGTCATCATCAGGCTGACTTGAGCCATGAGTACTCCGAAAGCGGAAATAACCTGACACTAGGGCATCCTCAAATTCCAAGTAAGAGACTTTTCTCAATTTCAGAATTCATCTTTATGCTAATATAATCTCGAGAAGGGTATTCCTTGTCTTTTATAGGTATCCAGGGGCAAAACAATCAAGCCGTATTTATTCTTGATTGAAGGGGCAAAAATTTTTGTTTCCAAAATTATCGATCAAGAAATAAATATGTACCCCAATCCAATTTCAATGGTATTGCTCTACCACAGAGGGCCGATTTTAATGGTATCGCTCCACCACAGAGAGCCGACTTCAATGGTATTGCTCCGCCACAGAAAGCCAACTTCAATGGTATTGCTCCACCACAGAGGGCCGATTTCAATGGTATCGCTCCACCACAGAGAGCCGACTTCAATGATATTGCTCTGCCATAGAAAGCCAACTTCAATGGTACTTCTCTACCACAAAGAGCCGATTTCAACCACCACATAGAGCCGACTTCAATGGTAGTGCTCCTTCATAGGGAGCCAACTTCAATGGTATTGCTCTACCACAAAGAGCTGATTTCAATGGTATTGCTCCACCATAGAGCGCTGATTTCAATGATATCAAGGGCAAGATATTCAGTCCATATTCATTCTTGATCGAAGGGGCCAAAATTTTTGTTTCCAAAATTGTCGATCAAGGAATGAATACGCGCCCAAAATAAGTGCAAAGCTTCGAGAGAGATGATCAAATTTCTTAAATCATCAAAGCATCTTTTCCTTGGATACACTAATTTTGCAGGACACAACTACTCTTCCCTTCAGTGACATAGGCATCATTAAAAGTGAAATGACCAAAATGCCCTTCTGTTAGGAACTGAACTACCGGATGGCCAAAACTCTTCCTTTTAGCGACGCCAGCTATATGGAGGACCAAATCACTAAAATATTTCTTCTCTTAGTGACACAAGCTCCAATAGGGACAAAAAGACCAAAATATCCCTTTTGTTAGCCACCAAGCTACCAAATGACCCAAAATACCCCTTTTCATCAAAAAAGGAACCAAATCATTAAAACTCATTCCTTTTCGTGACATAGGCCCTACGAGAAGTCAAATGACCAAAATACCCTTCCTTCAAAGGGTGCCAACACCCTAAACTATGAAATTACCAAAATACCCTTTCCTTTCATAAAAATCAAATGGCAAGGAAAATTCAATCCGGGCAAAGTCCTCTGCTTCGCAATGGAGTCAAAGCACATCCCTGGAAAACCAATACAATCTGGGCAAAGTCCTCTGCTTCGTAACGGAGTCGAAGCACGACCCTAGAAAACCATTACAATCTGGGCAAAGTCCTCTGCTTCACGATGGAGTCGAAGCACATCATTGGAGAACATTAAATCAATTTGGGCAAAGTCCTATGCTTCGTAACAGAGTCGAAGTAAGTCCCTGAAGAATCAAATCAACTTGGGAAAGACCATTGTTTTACAAAACAACCGAGACAAGTCCCTGCGAACATCAAAGCTGGTACCCGCGGGGAGGAGCCACCAGGTATGTCCTCTTCTGCTTCTCACCGTGCTCCCTATCGCGGGACGAAACTCGAATCGAGCATAAGCACCCATTGAAGTCGACTTTGGTCATGCGAGGGGCAGCCTGTGAGCACGGTTTTTTTCCCGACCTCGGTTATTACCTTTTTCATGGATAAACGTGAAGCTAATTCGGAATGACCAGGATGACATTAGAAATGTCTCAGGTGACCCGAATGTGTGTGACAAAGTCTTGGTACAAAACCTCGAAGGAATTCGAGTGAGTTTTTAAGAAAACCAAAGAAAAAAATGAAAAATAAGCAAAATAGGCTAATCTGGTCACTACAGCCGCGTGGCTGTAGTACATTACAGCCGTGCGGCTGTAATCATCAGATTACCTTTTTTGCCCAAAATCAGCATTTAATGCGGATTTTTAACCTAAATAGGAGATATAAATTGATTGTGACCTGATTTTAGTGTTAGGAACAGTAGACAAAAATTAGAGAATTAAGAAATTGAGAGAAAAAGACATCCACACTTAGGGTTTTGGAATGAAAAAGATTAAAATTGAGTGTTTTAATCCAAAATAATCAAAGAAACCTTAACAAAAATCCATTGAAATCATCATAACTTTAGAGGGATTAGTTTTCTAGGGGCATTCTTAGACCATAATCTCACATTCAATCTCATTCAGGGTTCTGCTCGGGCTTCGGAGATCGCACACACTTTTGGGTTTTTCGTGATTGCAAGGTGTTTCCCAACATTCGAATCCATCCCTAGTGGTCCAAAACACTGGAACACAGTCAAGGTATATTCTGAGAGGCGTTAAAAATCCTTTTTAATTCATTCTGGGTGCTATTTGTTTGTGTTTTGGAGTTTTTTGGAATTTTGGAAGCAATTCCAATTATAGCCGCGTGGCTGTAACCTACAGTGATACGGTTGTAACCTACATGGGTGCGGCTATAACCTATGGGGGCAGAAGCTCCAAACGCCCGAATCGACCGATAATGCTTATGTTTTCAAGTTAAATGTGTTTTTCATATTTATTATCGGTCCAATTACATCCATGTATGCTTAGATTGCTAGTTTTCTTATTTTAATTGATGGATGTGATTTCAAGTTTGGCTTTTCTAAGTTTTTAGGGATTGTCGGACTTATTTCGATCCGTTTCGGATCCGTTTGGTTGAAGTTAGTGTGTTTCCAGAAATCCCAGATTACCTGAAATCGCTAAATTTGCAAAATGATTTTCAAAAACGAGAAAAGAAGGTTGGAACACAATTCTGGAGCATTACAGCCCTGCGGCTATAAGCTACAGTGGCGTGGCTGTAGTTGAGGCAGAATTACAGTTTTGCCCCTTTGGGCCCCAAACTTGTAATTTTGCATCTTTTTCCTATTCAAAATGGAATTTTGGTGTGTTTACATTCTTTTTGGACCCTACATGGATGTTTAATTTAGGCCCACCCATGAATGGGACCCCCGGATCCTGGGATATCCGGCCCACTGAAGTTGAAAAATCCATGTAAATGAGCCAAATGGTTTTCAAAATTGGTTTTTCATCCATAAAACTTACAGGGCATTTCAAAAAACCGTTTTCCAAACTGGGCCGACCTATCGGGTCGACCCGGTTACCCCCTATGCATGATCCCATTTCCTAAAATACCCCTATTCTATCCTATATGAGTCCTTGGTGTGATTTATTTACTTGTGCTAACCGTATTTGGATGCAGCTTTTATTTTTTTTCTTTATTTTTATTTTTGAATGTATTTTATAGATTAAATCGTGTATCTAGGCGATTGTAATTTTTAGATCATCGTTCATTATAGGCGGTTGTAATGGTGAGGGTGAGAGATTTTTCTTTTTATGGGTTGTATAATTTGGCCTCTATTTACTTTTCCCGTACTTTTACTTTTCTGCACTTCAGTTTGGTTTTATATTTATGTCATTTGCATGAGCATTGGTTAACAATAAAATAAAGAGATAAAATAAGTAGAATTAAGTGAATGCAACGTTACATTATGAAATAGTAATTTAAAATAAGTGAGGATTAGTAGATTTGTTCCCCGAACCCTAAATCTCTGAATTAGGTACCGCGCCTACACTTGGTAGGTAGCTGTACCAGAATTTCCCGGATGAGCTGATCTAGGTGGCGACTCTTTATCTAATTTTGAAATTTAGGTTTCGAGATCTTTAAGTTCAAATTGGGATTTTCTAAAAGAATATTTTTCCAAAATTCACACTTACAATTAAGTTTTCGACAAAAGGGTTTTTCCAATAAAATGAAACATTTTCTTAAGAAAGATTAAAGACCCGTTTTCAAACCACATCACCATAACCCTTCGAAAAGAAAATCCCCGGTTCCCACTTCGTTGCTCATTCTGTAAAAACATCATCCGCTCACAATAGTTTGGAGAATGAGCAAGATTCTCAAAGGGTTGAGGAATCTGTGCCAATCATACAAGACCCAAAAAGGTCTGGTAGGGTTTGTCACCAGCTTGAGAGATATGGATTTCTTATGACTAATGATAATACACTTCTAATATATGATCAGGAAGAGCTGACCACCTACTAGGAGGCCATGGCAAGCCCCAACTAAGTTAAATGGCTTGGAGCCATGCAAGCTGAGATGTAATCAATGTATGATAACCAAGTTTAGTATGTGGGTGATCGACCTTTGGGCTGCTAAGGTCATTGGTGGTAAGTGGTGCTTCAAGTTGAAGGTCGACAACTCCTTCAAAGGGCGATTGGTAGCAAAGGGTTTCAAACAAGTCCATGGAATAGACTATGATGAAACCTTCTCTCCAGTTGCAATGCTCAAGTCCATTAGGATACTATTCACTATAGCTGTATGGTATGACTATGAGATATGGCAAATAAGATTGCTTTCCTAAAAGGAAACCTCCTTAAGGATGTTTACATGGCTCAAATCAAGGCGTTTGTCGATCCTAAGTATCTTGATCGGGTGTGCAAGCAACTAATATCCATTTATGGTCTTAAGCAGGCATCCAAAAGTTGGAATCTTTGTTTTGATGAAGCAATAAAGGAGTTAGGCTTCACCAAGAATGAAAAGGAGCCTTGTGTGAATAAGAAGGCTAATGGGAGCATAGTTTTATTACTAGTCTTATATGAGGATGACATCCTACTCATTGGAAATGATGTTCCAACATTTTTAAGTGTTAAGGAGTGGTTGGGAAAATGTTTCTCAATGAAGGACTTAGGCGAAGCGGAGACTATACTACGTATAAAGATATATAGGGATAGATCTCTTCGGCTTCTAGGCTTGAGTTAGGAGAGGTATATAGACAAAGTCCTTGAAAGGTTCAGCATGAAATATGCAAAGAAAAGTTTCTTACCATTTCATCATGGTCTTACTTTAAGTAAGAAGGACTATCCCTCCACAAGGGACCAGAGGGAATACATGAATGCGATTCCATATGCTTAGGCAATTGTATCCATTATGTATGCTATGCTATGTACCCGACCTGATGTTTCACATGCATAGAGTTTGAGTAGTTAGTACCAACAAGACCCAGGCGAGGCCTATTGGACCATGGTCAAACCCATCCTAAAGTTCATTGAAAGGACTAAGGATAGGTTCTTGGTGTTCAGTGGTTAGGAAGAGCTCATTGTAAGTGGTTACACTGATGCTAGCTTCTAGATAGATGCTGATGACTTTAGATTGCAGTCTGGTTATGTGTTTATGTTGAATGAAGATGTTGTAAGCTGGAAAAGCTCAAAGCAAGACACCATTGTTGATTCTACCATAGAAGCTGAGTATATTGTTGTATAGGATGCTAAAAAGGAGGCTATTTGGATTAGGAAGTTCGTCACTAAGTTAGGAGTTGTTCCCTCCATCCTAAACCCAGTTAACCTCTTTTGTGACAACATCGGGGCCATAGCATAAGCAAAGGAGCCACGGTCACATCAAAGATCCAAGCACATACTCAAGAGATTCCATCTCATTCGAGAATAGTCAACCGAGGGGATGTGAAGATTTATAGGGTTGCTTCAGAGGATAACATCGTTGATCCTTTAACAAAGGCATTGGCGTAGTTCAAGCATGATGGTAATATTAGATCTATTGGGATTAGACCCCTGCATAGTAGTAACTAGTGCAAGTGGGAGATTGTTGGGTTATGCCCTAGTCCCTATATGATGTACTCTATCTATTTTATGTATGAGAACACATTTGCTCTGAATTAATAAAAGGCATAATCATATTTATCGAATTACTTATGTAATTGATAAATATCAAGAATCCATAAACTGGTGTTCACTCATGTTTGTTAATAGCGTGTACTAAAGCCATCCCTAGTTTGTTATAATCATGGGAATGAATATAACTAAAGATTAGTATGTTCCTTATGGGATGGGTGGTGTCTTACCGACCATAGGACTTGGAAATTCTATCAAGGATATAGGTACATGTTAATGAATAGTGTACTGGATCAATCCGCTTGTGAGAACGCTACATGGTATAGTGTCATAAGTGTTTCACACGTATTGCTTATATTAGATCCTTAGACCCAACATTGCTACACTCATAGATGTGTGTTGGATGTGCCTTGGTCTCGAGGCATTAGTCCTTGTATTTATATTGTACATTTATTGGATTTATGTATTATACATTTTGGTTTATTAAATAAAGGCATTGATCTATTTATTATATACCTTGTGCTATGTTTTAAATAAAGTATCCAATTGACATATCCATATCCATGTTGACAAGTGTCATGCACTTGGCAATGGATAGGGAAAACAATATGACTATAAAGTCATCCATAGTCTGTTCTAGTCATGGGAATGAATGGAACTAGAGACTATCGTTAGCTTGGTTGTATAGCGGTGTCTTACCGGCCATTGGACATGGGATGTGAACCAAGTTAATAGGTACATGCAAAAGGGGCATGGTACTGGATAGATCCACTAAACAAGAAATCCACATGGTAAAGTATCACAAGTGATTCTCATGTAGTGCCTGTATGGATCCTTTGACCTGACCATATGATGGTGCTACATGTGAAGTGGCATACTTTGCTGTACGCCTAAAGGGCCTGTAATAGGGTCCCAAGTATGGGTATGTTTAGGCATGTCAGTGAACATAGCAATGCTATGGATATGTAGAAGGGAATGTCACTCAGGAGTCCACTGAGAAGATATCACAGCCTCTTGATGAATGCAACTGATAAGAGTGTGGCCACACCCAAATAAGTTGGAACTTGTTTGTGAGCATCAGTTCATTCGGGATCAAGTAAATGTCAGGACATAAAAGAGGGTGATCAATCCATGCCTCTATGTTGGACACCGATATCAATGACATGGGATGTACAAGTTTAAACTACAAGGTTATGATTACAGTTGGACTGCTATCTCCATCTTAATTGGGGGCTGTAGTGGCTAGTTAGAGCTCACCTGTAGTCTGTGGGCCATAGGTCCACTGCCAACATTAAGACGGGCCCACAGGATCGTACACATTGAACGTCTGAACTCGAACTAAAAGGATCAACAATATACTTGGAGTATACACACTGGAGAGAGAGGATTATATTAATTATATTATATAGATCAATTGCATTGATCAAAATAATATGATAAATATATGTATTGGCCTTCTTATAATTAATTCAATGAATTAATCTATGAGATTATTTCCTAGGTGGAAATATTTTACATGTATAGGTTTACATGTATTTAATTTTATGAATGTCTTGTTGGGATTCGTCATAAAAAAAATAACATGGCGCAGTAGAAAATACACCGTTTAAAATTTCCTAGAATCCACCTATCATGTCCAATTACCATTGACTAGAATAAAACCAATTTGAATCAAGAGAGATTAACTCACCGGATTTGTCTTTTCTAGAGACTGCTGCAGAATCATTTCTTGAAACTGCGATCTCCAAAGTCTGGTGCACGACCAACTATTGAGCGGGAACCGGTGCTAGCTGAAGACGTGAAGGAATGGAGGTTTAATGCTGGGATTTTTGGCTTTTTGGGGGCTGCTCTTAGTGGCTGAAATTTCCAGCAATTAATTAGGGTTGAATTAGGGTTTTATTCCTCAAGTGTGCCCTTATATAGACACCTTATCTAATTGGGTTTTAATTAGGTTAATTAAACCCAAGCCCACTAGGATTATAATTACATAAATAAACTTTAATTAAAAAGTATATACTATGTAATTTAATTCTAGTTGGCTAAATTTAATTACCCCTAAATAAAATTAAATCACACTTAAGTAAATACAATACATGTATTTAATTTTCCTACTTAGGAAAATGATTTAATTAATTGTTTACTTTATGTAATTCAATTAATTGATAAATTAATTAATTACATTATGTAAACTTATTAATTAAATTAAATTCAACTCAATGTTAATTAATTATCTTGACACCGAATGTCAATTAATTAATTAACACATTCCTTCCAATGTACATTACATGTACAATTTCTATAAGTTCCGGCTCAATTGATCTATGTGCATGATCCTATGGGTCTGTCTTTATGCTGGTAGTAGGCCCAAGGTCCATAGACTGTAAGTGTATTCTAGCAAACCATTACATCCCCCAATTGAGACAAAGATGCAGTAGTCATTAGAAGACACTCACCCAGTAGGAATCTTATAGTGTCCTTTGCCTAACGATATCGATATGAATAAACAAGAGGCATGGTGTCCGTCATTGTCTTCTATTGTCTATTATATTTCTTGATCTTGAGTTGACTGATTAATAAAATTAGCATTGACTTACTTGGGTATGGCCATACACTTATCAGTCCCACTCATCAAGTGGCCAATGACATCATCTCGGTGTTACCCAAGTGGCAATTCCATCACTTCATCATCAATATCAACATGTTCACTGGTCCACCCAATCATACCCGTATTTAGTATCCTTTTAGGTGTATGTCAAAGTGAACCAGATTCCATATTGATATTATAATGAAATCTGGTCTGAGGATAAAAGAGACCTACTCAAGAAAGACTTATGACGCAACAACCATGTGGCTTTCTTATGCGGATCAATCCAGTCCCATGTCAACGACATGTGCCTATATTCATGACTGACTATACAAGTATTATGTCCCATGGCCATACAGTCATCGAATATACAAGTCTGTGGTTCAATTCGTTCCCATGATTAGAATAGACCTGGGATAGGTTTTATGTTTATCAATCAATGGATACTCTACTCATATTATAGCACAGGATATAAATGAAATAGATTAATTGCCTTTATTAATGTGACACTAATAATGTATCTATATAATGAGTCTTAATGTATAATACAAAATACAAGAATCCAATGCCCTAAGAACTAGGGCACACCAACAATCTCCCACTTGCACTAGTTCCAAGTAGGCATTGCCCTATTTCCTATAGATCTAGTATGATCGTCGTGCTATGTCTATGGTAGCAGTTTGGTCAATGGATCAGTGACATTATTCTTTGTGTCAACCCTCTGCAATGATATGTCATCTCTGCTCACGATCTCCTGAATGAGGTGAAACTTTCTGAGCACATGTTTGGATCTCCTATGTGATCGGGGCTCCTTAGCTTGTACCATGGCCCCGTTGTTGTCACAAAAAACATCGACTACATCTAGGATAGTGGGTACTACTCCCAACTCGATTATGAATTTATTGATCCAAACGGCTTCCTTTGTAGCTTCGCACATAGTTATGTACTCAGCTTCAGTTGTAGAGTCAGCAATGGTGACCTGCTTTGAGGACCTCCAACTAATGGCACCGCCATTCAGGAGAAAAACATAACCAGACTGTGACTGGTTCTCATCCTCATCGGTCTCAAAGCTTGCATCAGTGTAGCCTGATACTTCCAGCTCATATTGACCTTTAGACACTAAGAAAGCATCCTTAGTCCTATTAAGGTACTTCAGGATTGCCTTGACAGCCTTCCAGTGTTCCTCCTCGGGGTCCAACTTGTACCGGCTAGTCATACTAAGTGCAAATGTGACATTAGGCCTCATACATAACATGGAGTACATGATAGATCCAATAATAGATGCATAAGGGATCTTTTCCATGTTCTCTCAGCCTTCTTTGTTTTAGGACCATCTTTCTTACTCAGCTTCAACCCATAGTGCATAGGCAAGAATCCTTTCTTTGCCTTTTCCATGCTGAATCTTTTCAGAACCTTGTCTATGTACATGGCCTGACTTAGGCCTAGAAGCTGATTGGATCTATCTTTGTAGATCCTGATCCCTAAAATCGTCTCAGCTTCGCCTAAGTCCTTCATTGTGAAGCACCTACTCAACCACTGCTAAACCCCTTGCAATGTTGGTATGTCGCCTCTAATGATAAGGATGTCGTCAACATACAGCACTAGGAAGGTGGAAGCGCTCCCACTAACCATCTTATACACACAGGGCTCATCAGAATTATGTGTGAAGCCATATTCCGTAATGGCCTCATTAAATCTCTGATTCCATGACCTTGATGCTTGCTTCAATCCATAAATGGATCTTTGAAGCTTGCATACCCAGTTTGGATACTTTTGATCGATAAAACCCTTAGGTTGTGCCATGTACACATCCTCGAATAGCTTTCCATTAAGGAAAGCAGTTTTAATATCCATTTACCATATATCATAATCGTACCATGCAGCTATGGCTAGTAGTGTCCTAATGGATTTGAGCATAGCAACTGGTGAAAAGGTTTCATCATAGTCAATTCCTTGAACTTGCTTGAATCCTTTTGCCACCAATCACCCCTTGAAGGTGTTGTCGGCCTTTAACTTGAAACACCACTTGCAACCTATCACCTTAGCACCCAGAGGTGGATCCACCAAGTTCCATACTTGGTTATCGTGCATAGTTACATCTCAGCCTCCATGGCTTTGCACCATTGATCTGAGTGTGGGCTTTCAAAAGCCTCCTTATAGGTCTTGGGCTCCTTTTGGTCAACGACCATAAGGTCCCCATCATCAGTCAAGAGTAAGCCGTACCTCTCTGGCTGATGACGTGTCCTAGCAGACCTTCTAAGGTCTTGTGCAATTGGTTCTGGTTCCTCAATTTCTTGAGTAGTCAGATCGGTTCCTAAAGCATCCTTAGCAGTAGCTGCAGGAGTTTGTGAGTCTTAAACTCCTGAAAGTTCAACATTACTCCCGTTGTCTCTCTTGGAAAGGAATTCCTTCTCCAAGAAGACTGCATTTCCAGCTATGAAAACTTTGTTTTCCGCCGGATCATAGAAGTAATAACCCTTAGTTTCCTTAGGGTAACCCACAAACTGGCACTTGACAGATTTGGACTCGGGTTTGCCACTTGTCAATTTCTTAACATGTGCATCACAACCCCAAATCTTTAAGAAGGAAACATTGGGCTTTCGGCCCTTCCATAGTTCATATGGTGTTCCCTCAACTGCCTTGCTTAGTGTATTATTAAGAATGTAAGCGGCTATCTCTAAACCATATCCCCAAAAGGAGATTGGGAGTGTAGCTTGACTCATCATCGAGCGACCCATGTCTAGCAAGGTCCTATTCCTCCTTCGACACCCCATTCCACTAGGGTGTACCAGGAGGAGTGAGTTGGGATACAATCCCACACTCTCTCAAAAACGAGTCAAACTCTTGGCTCAAATATTCACCGCCTCTGTCAAATCAAAGTGCTTTTATTTTCTTGCCAAGTTGGTTTCCTACTTCATTCTTAAAGTCCTTGAACCTTTAGAGAGTCTCAGACTTATGCTTCATCAGATACACATAACCGTATCTGCTGAAGTCATCTGTGAAGGTGATGAAGTACAGAAAACTAGATATAGCACTAGTGCTCATTGGGCCACATACATCGGAATGTATTAGTTCCAATAGCTCTAAAGCCCTTTCAACAGTCTTGCTAAGAGGCGCCTTTGTCATCTTGCCTTTCAAACAAGATTCGCATGTGTCACAAGACTGGATGTCAAATGACCCTAGCACTCCACTAGAGTGAAACCTAGCTATGCGCTTCTCATTTATATGGCCAAGTCAACAATGCCAGATGTAAGTAGGATTAATTTCATTTTATTTAATCCTTTTAGTATTAATGTTATAGATTGAACTTTCATGTTTTAGATCAAGGATATATAAGCCATTTTCAAGAAATGTTGTTCAATAAATAATATTGCCACATTGCATAGAAATTCTACCATGTCCAATATTAAATACGAAACCAGAGATATCCAACAAAGAAATGGAAATAATATTCCTACGCATCGCAAGTACAAATAATAGTTTC
Source organism: Euphorbia tirucalli (assembly GCA_039660915.1). Classification (NCBI taxonomy): domain Eukaryota; kingdom Viridiplantae; phylum Streptophyta; class Magnoliopsida; order Malpighiales; family Euphorbiaceae; genus Euphorbia; species Euphorbia tirucalli. Next base: position 47,794,868 of record CM077637.1, on the reverse strand, counting down.
TTAGTTCCAAAACAAGTCCACTAGGCAACTCCAAGAAATAATCTTCGATCTCCATGGCCTGAACTCGAGCACCATTTCTAACTCGAAGATCTACTTCTCCAGATCCTAATAATCTCCTATTTCTTAGACCTTACACATTTGAACAAATGTGAGATCCACATCCAGTGTCCAAGACCTATGATGTAGAAATAGCCAGATTAATCTCAACAACATAAATACCTAAAGCAGCAGTTTTGCCCTTCAGTTGCTCCCTTAGCTTTGGACATGAGCTCTTCCAGTGCCCTTTCTCATGACACTCATGGCAGACATTGTCAGGAGAAGCAACCCTTGCTTTAGGTTGGGCCACCACCTTTTTGCCCTTAGCCTTGGCCTTTTGGGCCTTAGCCTTGGCCTTAGATTTGGCCTTTCCCTTAGCAATGGACGTATTGCCCTTGTTCAGTAGCAATACTTCAGGAGTCTTCTTAAGATATTGCTCAGCAAGCTTGAGCATGCCATACAGTTCAACAAGCGATTTATCCAACCCTTGCATATGGTAATTCATGATAAACTGGTTATAAGACTCAGGAAGTGACCTAAGAATAATGTTTGCTGCCAAGTCCTGTAGAATTGGTGAGCCGAAGCAGGCAAGTGTATCAATATACCGCTTCAACTTTAGCACATGAGTGCTAACATAAGTCCCAGCTGCCATCACAGCCATGCAAAGTGCCTTAGTTGCCAGGTAACGTTCCTGACGAGCCTGATCTTGGAACATCTTTTTAAGCTGATCCTTCATCTCAAAAGCATGCTCATCCATGAACTGCTTCTGAAGATCAGAAGCCATGGCACCTAGTACGAGGCACGAGACATCTCGGTCATCCCTCACGTGCCGGTTGTACTGCTCCACCATCGTCGTGGTGATGCCTCGACCTGCGGGAGGGCCAGCTAGTAAAGGAGCATTCAGTACATACTCCTTAGACTCTTGTCTAAGAACTATTTGTAAGTTCCTAGCCCAGTCCAGAAAGTTAGTCCTTGAAAGCTTCTCCTTCTCCAAGAGTGACCTAAGTGACAGTGAGTTGTTGTTTGTTGCAGCCATTTAAATTGCTTAAGTGAAATGGGATTATCTACATGGAAGAAATCATTGCTTGAGTTAGAATTAATGGACTTTTAAAGAATTAATGGACTTTTAAGCCAATTCAAAATTAATAATCTGATTTTAATTTGTTTGTTGGTGATGTTAATTGGCTGACTTGACCAAGATCCATAACTTATCAATGACTGGTCGAACTAGGGCTCGCTAACCAACCATTGATCGTTTGGTAGGATAACCTATCCAATCCTTCCATGAAGGACTCTTGGTTTGATGGGCTTGTTGACACTTTACCCATCTGTGCTTAGGGCCTGCTCTGAGCTAATGCTACCCATGTTGAGTCAAACCACCATTCATATGGTAACCATACCAAGTATGCTAACCCTCGACGACCCACCAAATACTACAATGTACCCAGCTAGGGCATGGTGCACATTGCATCATCAATGGGAGGAAGAGGTGTGAATGTGGGAAGCACTTTTAAATGACTCAATATTTTAATTTTGGGATTATAATTAAGTGATACGGCTTAGCATGCATAAACGCAGGTAATAATTTGGTGATCCATACATCCATATTATATGACAAATGCAATAGCATACTTAATTTAAAATAAATGAGATCCTATGGGCCTTTAATTACGACCTAATGAAAAACTAGATATCCTATCTAATTCTTCATGGGCCGGACTGCAATCCTTCTTGGGCTCCCACCATGGGCTTGCTCCATCTGGGCCTTCCTTCATACTTAATGCAATTACAATAATTTCATTTAAAATAAAATCTATTCTAAAATTACATCAAAATAAAATAAATAAAAAATGGCACGCATGCCATATTTCCCAAAATTAAATTACAACCGACAATAATTTAGGGCCCATAGAACTCAACATCACATTTCAAACAAAGTACCTGTCGTGCACATACATACCAATATGATGCATGATCATTGCATTCCAAATTATAAATATAAATGTTAAGCGGAGTTACTTAGGGTGAAATCGCCAATTTTAACAAATGCGACTTAGGCCCATAAAGGCCCAATGGATAACATCTATAAATGCAAAATTAACAATTTTGCTCCAACTTGAATTTGTGTTGTCAAAAAATTTAAAATTTAGCCCTCCCAATTTTAACCAGTGTCACGGTTTATTGGGCCAATTTCACAATGTCCATATTCAATTTAATATGCAAACAATTAAATTAAATATGCATGCCAACAAAATAAATAATTTAAATACAAATTAAATTTAAAAATATTTAATTTAATTTGCATTAGGGCCCAGGATAAAAAAATACCCGCAAAATTCAAAACCGGACCCAAATCCCCCACGCGGCAGCAACAGCCAGGTGTTGCATGGCATGTTGCCTAGTGTAAAAGGGGGGGGGGGAAATACTTTGTAATAGTAGCATGAAGAGTAAAAGTGTGGGAGGTAAGACGTTGTAATGGTTGTTCCTCCCTGCCCTGAAGTTGGTATAAGGACTGTTGGGATTTTTCACCGGAAATCACCCGATAAAAGCGGAAGAACGCGGTGATTTTCTCAAATCTAGTCCTAGGAGCAATTGAGATGGAAATTGAAAAAACTTAAAATAGAAAGAGATTAATTTTCTCACCAGAAAATCTCTTTCAAGAGATGGATGATGACTGCAGAATTCAAAGTAGAATCCCTCCTCGTTCACGTACACGAGCGTCTCACAAACACCGCACGTGCTAGCGTCAAAAATCACAAAATTAGAGAGTGAGGAGGTAGGGAGAATTCGACTACTATGTGAGTCACTTGGGGTGGCCGAAATTTCTAACCCTAGGTATTTATACCTAGGGTGGCCGAATTCCCTTAGGGGAATTCAGGCCCACCTTGACTCCTTTCTCTTCTGTGCGGGCTTCCATGTTTTAATTTAGGCCCAGTCTAATTTTAATTATTCTGGTTTAAATTAATTTCCAGCCCAATTTTAATATACCCATGTATTTAATATATTACTCCAAGTAATACATTATTTACATTTAAATTAAAATTAGTTTGACAATTAATTTAATCCATCAAATTAAAATTAAATCTACACAAAATAAAATCATATGTAAACCTATACATATGAATATTTCCAGCTAGGAAATAATCTCATAATTAATCCAATTAATTATGAAGAGTCAATTGAATATATTAATTTTATTATTATGACCAATCCAATTGATCTTTATAATATAATTAATATATATACACACCTCTCTCTCTATAGCGTATACTCCAAGTATACATGTGATTCCTTAAGTCTGCATTCAGTCGTTCTATGTGTACGATCCCGCGGGCCCATCTTTATGTTGGCAGCGGGCCTTTGGCCCGCAGACTGCAGTTGGGCTCTAGCAAGCCACTGCAGCCCCCAATTAAGATGGAGATGGCAGTCTAACTATTATCATAACCCTGTAGTTTAAACTTGTACATCCCATGTCATTGATATCGGTGTCCAACACAGAGGCATGGATTGATCACCCTCTTTTGTGTCCCAACATTAACTTGATCCCGAATGTACTAAAGCTCACAAACAAGTTCCAACTTGTTTGGGTGTGGCCACACTCTTATCAGTCACATTCATCAAGAGGCCGGTGATATCTTCTCAGTGGGTTACTGAGTGACAAATCCTTTCTGCATATCCATAGTATTTCCATTCTCAGTGACATACCCGAAAGTACCCATACTTGGCACCCTATTACAGGCCCTTTAGGCGTACCCCTAAGCATGTGACTTCACATGTAACACTATCATATGGTTAGGTCAAAGGATCCATACAAGTACTACACGAGAATCCATTATGATACTATACCATGTGGATTACTCGTTTAGTGGATCTATCCAGTACCATGCTTCCAGGCATGTACCCATTAACTTGGTTGACATTCCATGTCCAATGACCGGTAAGACACCGCCATACAACCAGGTTAATGATAGTCTATTGTTCCATTCATTCCCATGACTGGAACAGACTACGGATCTATTTATGGTCATATCATTTACCCTATCCATGGTCTTACTGCCAAGTGCATGACACTTGTCATCATGGATATAGATATGTCCATTGGATACTTCATTTAATATATTGCACAAGATAAATATAATAAATGAATTGATGCCTTTATTAATAATACAAATGAGTAAAATACAAAAATCCAATAAATGTATAATACAAATACAAGGACCAATGCCTCGGGACTAGGGCATTTCCACCAATCTCCCACTTGCATTAGTTCCAACTAGGCATGGGCCTAATCCCTATAGATCTAGTATGACCCTCGTGCTTGGGCTGTGCCAGCACCTTGGTCAATGGATCTGCGACATTATCCTCGGTGTCCACTCTGTGCAATGCAATGTCACCTCTCTCTTCCATCTCTCGTATGAGGTGAAACTTTCTGAGCACGTGCTTTGTGTTCTTATGTGACTGGGGCTCCTTAGCTTGTGCAACGGCCCCATTGTTGTCACAAAAGATATCGACTGGGTCCTGGATAGTTGGCACTACTCCCAACTCAGTGATAAACTTTTTCATCCACACAGCTTCCTTAGCTGCATCACACGCAGCGATGTACTCAGCTTCTATTGTAGAGTCCGCTATGGTTGGCTGCTTTAAGCTCCTCCAGCTTACAGCACCACCATTCAGCAAAAATACATACCCAGACTGTGACTGGTACTCATCCTGGTCTGTCTGGAAGCTCGCATCAGTGTACCCAGTAACTGATAGCCCTTCCTGACCACTATACAGTAAGAAGCTATCCTTAGTCCGGTTAAGGTACTTGAGGATCGCCTTGACAGCTTTCCAGTGATCCTCCCCGGGATCCTGCTGGTATCGGCTCGTCATACTCAGTGCAAAGGCGACATCAGGTCTCGTACATAACATGGAGTACATGATTGATCCTATAGCCGAAGCATACGGAACCAATTTCATGTTCTCCCTGTCCTCCCTTGTTTTAGGATAGTTCTTCTTACTAAGTTTCAGCCCATGGCCGATTGGCAAGAAACCTTTCTTGGCCCGATCCATGCTGAACCTTTTCAGAACTTTGTCAATGTACGAAGCCTGACTCAGACCCAGAAGCCGATTTGATCTGTCCCTGTAGATCCTGATCCCTAGGATCATCTCAGCTTCGCCTAAGTCCTTCATTGCGAAGCACTTACTCAGCCACTGCTTTACCCCTTGCAGTGTAGGTATGTCGCTTCCAACGAGTAGGATGTCGTCTACATAAAGTACCAAGAATGTGATAATGCTCCCACTAGTCCTCTTATACACACAAGGCTCATCTAGATTCTGTATGAAGCCATATTCCTTTATAGCCTTATTAAATCTTAGATTCCAACTACGGGATGCTTGCTTCAGTCCATAAATGGACCTTTGAAGTTTGCATACCCTTCCCGGATACTTAGGATTAACAAAACCCTCAGGTTGTGTCATGTACACATCCTCGAGTAGCTTTCCATTAAGGAAAGCGGTTTTGAAATCCATCTGCCATACCTCATAGTCATACCATACGGCTATGGCCAGTAGTATCCTGATGGATTTGAGCATGGCTACTGGTGAGAAAGTTTCATCATAGTCTATTCCATGGACTTGTTTGAAACCTTTCGCAACCAGACGCCCCTTGAAGGTATTATCAGCTTTTAGCTTATAGCACCACTTGCAACCTATTACCTTAGCACCCGGAGGTGGATCAACCAAGTTTCAAACTTGATTATTGTACATAGATTGCATTTCTGCCTCTATGGCTTTACGCCAATTTGCAGACTGTGGGCTAGCCATAGCCTCCTGGTAGGTTTTGGGTTCTTCCTCATCCAAGATGAGAAGAGTTTGATCATCGGTGACGAGGAAACCATACCACTCCGGTTCCCCGACGATCCCTACCAGACCTTCTAGGTTCTTGTGTGGCCTGGGTCGGTGCTTCCACTTATGGAAGCTCTACCTGGGCCTCCGAGTTATCCTCTTCAGGAGCTTGCGGACCTTGAACTTCCCTGAGTTCAACATTGCTCTCACTATCTTTCTTGGAAAGGAACTCCTTTTCTAGAAAGACCCCCTTCCTTGCCACGAACACCTTGTTCTCGGCGGGGTTGTAGAAGTAATACCCTTTGGTTTCCCTAGGGTAGCCCACAAACAGGCATTTATCGGTTTTGGGCTCCAGCTTGCCACTAGTCAATTTCTTGACATGTGCTTCGCATCCCCAAATCCTTAGGAAAGACACATTGGGCTCCTTGCCCGTCCATATCTGATATGGGGTCTTTTCCACAGCCTTAGTCGGAGTATTGTTTAAGATGAGAGCTGCTGTCTCGAGGGCGTGTCCCCAGAAACTAATTGGGAGAGATGCTTGACTCATCATTGAGTGGACCATGTCCAACAAGGTCCTATTCCTCCGTTCGGACACCCCATTCCATTGTGGTGTTCCGGGAGGAGTGAGCTGTGGAACTATTCCATGCTCTCTCCAGTATGAGTCAAACTCTAGGCTCATTTACTCACCGCCTCGGTCCGACCGAAGGGTTTTGATATTCCTGCCTAGCTGGTTCTATACCTCGTTCCTAAATTCCTTGAACCTATCAAGGGTCTCGAACTTGTGTTTCATCAGATAGACATAGCCATATCTGCTGAAATCATCCGTGAACGTGACGAAGTACAGATGCCCACCTCTGGTCGCTGCACTCATAGGCCCACAAACATCTGAATGTATTAGGTCCAATAAGCCAGTGGCCCTTTCAGCCTTCTTGCTAGAAGGCGCCTTTGTCATCTTGCCTCTTAAACATGATTCGCATGTATCAATTGACTCCAAGTCAAATGACCCTAGGACTCCAGCTTTGTGAAGCCTAGCAATGCGCTTCTCGTTTATATGGCCAAGACGACAATGCCATAGGTAGACAGGATTAAGTTCGTTAGGCTTAACCCTTTTAGTGTTTATGTTATAGATATGATTGGTTTCATTTAAGTCCAAGATATACAGGCCATTATTTAATAGAGCATCTCCATAAAATAATCCCTCTCTAGATATTGAAATTCGACCATTAAAAATAGTGAAATTAAATCCAGAAATATCCAACATTGATACAGAAATGATATTCCTGCACATGGCAGGTACAAAGTAACAATGTTCTAAAATCAAAACCAATCCACTGGGCATCGTAAGGTGGTATTCGTCGATCTCTATGGCAGCAACCCTTGCTCCATTCTCGACCCGCAAGTCCACCTCTCCCGAGCCCAGCAACCTTCTGTTCTTAAGTCCCTGCACATTGCAATAAATGTGAGAACCACATCCAGTATCTAATACCCAGGATGTTGAAACAGTAAGGTTAATATCTATAACATAAATACCTGAAGAGGATGCACCTTGGCCCCTTCTTTGCTCTCCCATCAGCTTGGGACACGATCTCTTCCAATGGCCCGCCTGTTTGCACCCGAAACAGACATCCTCAGGACCTGCCTTCTGCTGGGCTTTGGGCTGGGCCTTGGCCTTTTTGGCTTTGGACTTTTTGGCCTTGGCCTTGGCCTTTTCCTTGGCCTTACCCTTGGCAAGAGGAGGGTTCCCCTTGTTGACTAGTAGTACCGGCGGAGTCTTCTTGATCGACTGCTCAGTAAGCTTAAGCATCCCATGCAGCTTACTGACAGTACGGTTCATCCCTTGCATATTGTAGTTCAGGATGAACTGATCATAAGAATCCGGCAAGGACGCGAGGATAGTGTCCACCGCCAACTCTTGAGAGATACGCGATTCGAGACGGGCCAAAGTATCCAAATAGCCCTTCATCTTGAGCACGTGTGCACTCACAGATGTCCCGGCCCCCATCTTACAAGAGTGGAATGCCTTATTGGCCAGGTACCTTTCCTGACAGGCTTGCTCTTGAAACATCTCATTAAGAGTTGTTATCATAGGATAGGCTTGGTGGTCCATAAACTGTTTTTGCAGTTCAGGAACCATGCAAGCCAACATAAGGCATGTCACATCCCGGTTGTCCTTCACGTGCGTCTCATATTCCTCCAGCTGGGCAGCCGGTGGATTACGTCCTTGAGGCGCAGCCGGCACAGGCCTTTCCAGCACATACTCTTTCAACTCTTGTCTTAGAACTATCCTTAAGTTCCTAGACTAGTCTAAAAAGTTAGGACCGGAAAGCTTGTCCTTTTCAAGAATGGATCGCAGTGATAAGGTATTTGAGTTTGCCATTTGGGTGTTTCTACAAAGAAAAACATTTAGAGTGTTAATAAAGGGCTTTGCTTTGTTGTTCCCATATAAAATTAATAATGAATCAAGTTATTAATTTAAACCGAGTTGTTGGGCTCATGGGCCGAGATCCATATTTCATTAAGATATAGCCAAACGAGGGTTTGGTACAACTACACCTTAACTATTTAGGTAGGAACGCTGTCCAATCCCAACCTAGGGACTCTCGGTTTGATGGGCTTGTTGGCACTTACCCATCTGTGCTTAGGGCCAGGAGAATCCTACTACCCACGCTAAGTCAAAACCTCCATCCAAGTGTTAGAGTATCCCATACTCTAACCCAATACAAAGTGACAATACTCCAATGTATCCTGCGAGGGTATGGTCTACAACTAGCCTATTCCCACTTCGATTCGGTTTTGAATGAGGAAAGCACTTCTAAGCAACTTAGTAATTCCATTTGGTTATTAGATTCAATTATAACGGCTTACATACATAAAGCGGGTGAATGAGCTATTGGAACATACATTCATACATGCAAATGAATATAAAAGTATAATTAAATAAAAGTAAAATGGACTGCTATGGGCCTATATTACATCCTAATATTATTATAGTAAACCTATACTAGAGATAAATATTAGGGCCTCCATCTTCTCCTCCTGGGCTTGCACCTCCAATTGGGCTTGCACCTCCATTTGGGCTCACCACTCCATGGGCTTCTTCTTTTACAAATTTTATAATATATGAATAAAATAAAATTACATTAAAACAGAAAAACGACACGCAAGCCGTATTTACCCAAAAAGAAAAATACAACCCAACTTGTAAAAGGCCCAATAGCATCCAACCATACAAACATTTAATTACACATATGCATCCAATACATACAATTCAAGAGCATGTTATAATGCATAATTTAATCCCATTTAAATTATGTCCAAGCCATTATTAGGAAATCGCCAATTTTGGCCCACCATGGTTCTAACCCTTAACGGGCTTTGGGCCTCCAGCCCAGGCAGTCCAACTGCTCCCATTGGAATTGGGAAACCATGGGTCCAATTTAGCCGTCCGAGTAATTGTGCCAAAATTACCCGAACCAATTTCCATTAACCATATTAATTTCCAAAATTAATATCACATGAACGAAAATAAAATCATCCAAGAAACCATACGCATTTCAATTATATAAATTTAAACACACGAATTTTAAAACCAATTAAAATTTCAAAACTGGGCCCCGAGCCCAAGACCCGCCAAATCCAAAAAACTGGACCCGGCCCGCTGCAGCCTCCTAGCAGCTGCCCCCTGCTGCCGTGCAGCAGCCACTGCCCAGAAACAGCCTGCTGCTACGGCAGCTGCTGCTGGAACCAGCGGCTGCTGCCTGTGGCGCCCAGCGCCACGGGCTGCGGCGGCCGCCGGCAGCCCCGCACCCCGGGAGGCAGATTTTTTTTTTTTAAATAATCAGAATAAATAAAAAAAATCATCCATCAATACAAGGCAATTCTCCAAGAATACCAACAACATACAACAAATTAAAATGACATAAACCAATATGCAAAATTAATTTCATTGTATAAAACATATGGGAAAAATCATAAAACCCATACCATGAATCCCAACAAAAAACCTCCAATTTCAAAACTGGGATTCAACCAAATTAATCAATTTCCACGGATCAAAAGCCCGCTCTGATACCACTGTTGGGATTTTTCACCGGAAATCACCCGATAAAAGCAGAAGAACGCGGTGATTTCCTCAAATCCAGTCGCAGGAGCAATTGAGATGGAAATTGAAAAAACTTAAAATTAAATAGAAAGAGATTAATTTTCTCACCAGAAAATCTCTTTCAAGAGATGGATGATGACTGCAGAATTCAAAGTAGAATCCCTCCTCGTTCACGTACACGAGCGCCTCACAAACACCGCACGTGCTAGCGTCAAAAATCACAAAATTAGAGAGTGAGGAGGTAGGGAGAATTCGACTACTATGTGAGTCACTTGGGGTGGCCAAAATTTCTAACCCTAGGTATTTATACCTAGGGTGGCCAAATTCCCTTAGGGGAATTCAGGCCCACCTTGATTCCTTTCTCTTCTGTGCGGGCTTCCATGTTTTAATTTAGGCCCAGTCTAATTTTAATTATTCTAGTTTAAATTAATTTCAAGCCCAATTTTAATATACCCATGTATTTAATATATTACTCCAAGTAATATATTATTTACATTTAAATTAAAATTAGTTTGACAATTAATTTAATCCATCAAATTAAATTAAATTAAATCTACACAAAATAAAATCATATGTAAACATATACATATGAATATTTCCACCTAGGAAATAATCTCATAATTAATCCAATTAATTATGAAGAGTCAATTGAATATATTAATTTTATTATTATGACCAATCCAATTGATCTTTATAATATAATTAATATATATACACACCTCTCTCTCTATAGCGTATACTCCAAGTATACATGTGATTCCTTAAGTCTGCATTCAGTCGTTCTGTGTGTACGATCCCAAGGGCCCATCTTTATGTTGGCAGCGGGCCTTTGGCCCGTAGACTGCAGTTGGGCTCTAGCAAGCCACTGCAGCCCCCAATTAAGATGGAGATGGCAGTCTAACTGTTATCATAACCCTGTAGTTTAAACTTGTACATCCCATGTCATTGATATCGGTGTCCAACACAGAAGCATGGATTGATCACCCTCTTTTGTGTCCGGACATTAACTTGATCCCGAATGTACTGAAGCTCACAAACAAGTTCCAACTTGGTTGGGTGTGGCCACACTCTTATCAGTCACATTCATCAAGAGGCCGGTGATATCTTCTCAGTGGGTTACTGAGTGACAAATCCCTTCTGCATATCCATAGTATTACCATGCTCAGTGACATACTCGAAAGTACCCATACTTGGCACCCTATTACAGGCCCTTTAGGCGTACCCCTAAGCATGTGACATCACATGTAACACCATCATATGGTCAGGTCAAAGGATCCATACAAGTACTACACGAGAATCCATTGTGATACTATACCATGTGGATTACTCGTTTAGTGGATCTATTCAGTACCATGCTTCCAGGCATGTACCCATTAACTTGGTTGACATTCCATGTCAAATGACCGGTAAGACACTGCCATACAACCAGGTTAATGATAGTCTATTGTTCCATTCATTCCCATGACTGGAACAGACTACGGATCTATTTATGGTCATATCGTTTACCCTATCCATGGTCTTACTGCTAAGTGGATGACACTTGTCATCATGGATATAGATATGTCCATTGGATACTTCATTTAATATATTGCACAAGATAAATATAATAAATGAATTGATGCCTTTATTAATAATACAAATGAGTAAAATACATAAATCCAATAAATATATAATACAAATACAAGGACCAATGCCTCGGGACTAGGGCATTTCCAACAAGGACTACTATAGGGGGGTGTGCCAGGTCTCAACCAATGTCAGCCACACATGGGTGCTTGTGATTGCCCCATCCGTAGTAGGACCCCCTACTACTACGGGTGGGAACTTGCTTGATGTACTTGCTATTGCTATACGAATGAAAGCCTTATGCATCACTTTTCACATTTGTCATGTGTATGCTTGTATGTGTGTGCGGATGGATGCTCATCGTTATTTATCCCGATCTCATGTACCAATATCTGATCTATAGCATGTGGCGTGGCCTCCGGGCCTAGTTTAAACGAATGTTGCCCTTTGATCTAACCTCTTATCTATTGTTAATGTAGGCTTAAGGCATAAAGTGGGTTGGCTGGCTTACTTCTAGACGTAGACGTAAGCGCCCTACGGTGTCAACGGATTGACCCCATGACATTTGGTATTAGAGTACAGTTCAATTTAGGGAGAAGCAAGATGTCAAACCATGATTCTTTTAAGCACATCGAGGCCCTGGTGAGATAGTGGGCTGAAATAGTTCTGGAACGTCTTGCGGCTACGGTATTCGAATGTAGAAAAAGGGTTGAGGAATCACTAGGGACAGTAAAAACGCTTCATAGTGATGTCCGAGACCTTCTTGAAAATGTAGGGACATTTGTCTAGAGCGAAGAGGAAGAAGCCACAAATGAACAAAGTGAGTTGATTAAAGCCTTGAACGAGAAGGTAGATATCTTTAGGGCCGTGATGGCCAATTTTGATGTTTTTGAATTTGTGGTGACAAATTCTACTGCCATTCGAAAGATGATGGCTAAGAAGTCCGGCCGAAGGGATCGGACCCTTGAGACAAGGATATCCTGAGATGGTGGTACTTATAATGTTGAAGAGATGGTAGATTTGAATGAGAAATTGAGTAATCTACACATCGCAGAGGCAGTAGAGAAACTCCAAATCGAGCATAAAGAGTTATGCGAGGTGGTTGAACAGTTCCAAGGCGAGACGATCAAAGAATATGCAGCCTAAAGGGAGAAGTCAATGAAGTGAAGCTCAAGGTCAAGATGTTAACTGACCTTTATGGGCGAGGAGAGTTGAAGGCCCAGGATTCCTTGAAATACAAGGTGAAAGACCTGAAGTCTTATGATGGAGTGAGGGACGCGAGTGAAGTTGAGAACTTTCTCTTTGATGTAGAAGCTTTCTTCAATGCAACCAGGGCCCGATTTGACGCCCATCACCTTGAGTTGATTCCAATGTACCTAGAGGGTGATGCCAAGTTGTGGTGGTGCCACAAAGCTTCTTTGGCTACAATCGCCACCTGGGATGAGTTTAACAAGGAGTTCAAAGCCTATTTTTATTCCGAGAATGTTCACCATGTGGCCAGACGTCAACTTGCGTTACTCCAACAAATAGGTTCCATCCGAGATTATGTCAGAGCTTATCAGAAGCTTATCTTGGATTGCCCTGAGATGCATGACTATGATAAGTTGTATCATTTCACAAAGGGGCTGAAGCCATGGGCTAAGAATGAAGTAAATAGATGGAATGTCCGAGATCATGCTACGACCATTATGGTAGCGTAGAGTTTAAATGACTTCTTGGATAATATGGGAAAGCGGAAGCAACCTTCCAACTTTGGGTCTGAGACTAGACCGAGCAAGTGGAGAAAGCCATTAGGAGCAGGAGGTGAACATAGCAATTCCTCAATAGGAGGCCGTCTGACTTCATTCACAGAGGGGAGTAACCGTCGAAGTTGGGGTGCAAGGAGAAATACCCTATTCAATAATGAATCTGGTGGCCCTCCGAAGAACTTTCCATCTAAGCAAGCTGCCCCTGGACTTTGAAACATCTCATATTGTGTGACATGTTCATTCACCACATTTCACTTAAATTAAATTAAGGGGCATTTCAAGGATGCCTATCATAATCATCCCATTTTATAACATATCGGGTATGCAAAATTACCCGTGTCTCGCTAATGCGCCGGATTGCCTGTGACCATTTTAACAAATCATCTCATTTAATAGTGGCCACAATGGTCTTAGGCCCATTTTCATGTAACAATTTACACGATACATCTCATGACATTACACCTATTTATCATAAGCATCATATAACACCATGGTCCACATCCGACCATTTCATGACATTAATTCACCATTCAAGGTACTCCCTGAGTACCCAACTAGTATACATATAGGTCCATAACATCACCAAATCATAAAAAGGTTTTCCCCGAATGCCGAATCATTGTCTGTGTCCCTGTTACACGTGACTTTCTCATAACATCATTTCATATCATATGCTCAAAAGCATCAAAACTCTATCCAAGGGGCGGTCCCATGCGACCATTTCATATCATCTCATAGACCTACAAAGTGTCAAAACTCCATCCGTGTGTTGGTACACATGCGACCATTTCACGAATTCATTAGGTACCCCGAAGGCGCCGAAGCTCTGTCCTTGTGGCAGCCCGCACGTGACCTTTTTGCATAAGCATTGGGTGTTCTTGGAATATCCCAAGAAGAAAAATAATAAAAAGAAACCATTCATACCATCATTTCATATATAATCACTCCATTCATTTCAAGCATTCTCAAAGCCTTAACTTTCATGCCACATCACGTCATTCATTCACAACCCTAATATCTCCTGTCTACTCCCAAGCAGAATACACTGGAGCGACCTTGGACAAGATCTTAGGCTTTAAAGGAAGCCAAGAGACAGAGGGTAGTTGAGAGTGACAATGATTCTGAGTCTGGGGAAGGAGTGAATATGGTAGATCAGACACCAAGCATGGCTGATGTCTTGAAGGATTTCTTCAGATCCCAAGACTTCTGTGACATGTTGAAGGAAGAAATGAGAGCAGTTGTAAGAGAAGTTGGTGAGACCGGTGGCAGTGGAGCCGGGAAAGAAAAAGAGGCTGAGTCATCCCAACATGGTGGTGATGCTTCGGCTAGCCTTGAGAAGCTGCAGGAAATAGAAGCAGCTATCGAACAGAGGATGAAAGCAAAATGTTCTGAGCTAGATGAAGTTATGGCCCAGCTGAAGAAGGGGGTCAGTATCAGTGCCGAATCAACGAAGGGTGTAAATGTTGATGCCATGATTAGTAGGGGCATCGAGACATTCCCTATTGGCTTCCAAGTGCCAAAAGTCCCTACTTACAAAGGGATGGGCTCCCCAGAGGCCCATGTGAATCTGTATGCCCGAGTTATGCTTACGGCGGGTGCCACAAAGCAGCAGCTGATCAATTTATTCCCCACCACATTAGAGGGAGGTGCTTTAAGATGGTATAACTCTTTATCAGAGGAGGAACAATCTGATTGGGAAGTTTTGTCGGCGGCCTTCATTAAATATTACAGCTTCAACACCAAAATCCAGGTGAAGCTGTATGATTTGGAGAGGGTGAAGCAGAAATTCAACGAGTCCTTTGATGAATAGTATCAGAGGTGGATGAACAAGATGATCCTCCTAAAGAACCACCCTGATGAAGACGAGCTTATACAGAAACTCATTGACGGCAGCAAAGACATTTTCAAGAACAACATGAAATTCCATCCCTTTAAAGAGCTCAGTGAGGTTTACAGCATGGCCATGAAGATAGAGAGGGATGAAGAGGAAAAGCCAACCAGTCACAAAGGGGGAAGAAGTATAGGATATAGCTCAGGATATAGATCCACCGTAGTAGTCGGATCTGGCAGTGGTTCTCATTCAGGTTCCAGTGGCAAACAGGGGCAATCTTCAGAAGT
Organism: Euphorbia tirucalli; assembly: GCA_039660915.1. Taxonomy (NCBI): domain Eukaryota; kingdom Viridiplantae; phylum Streptophyta; class Magnoliopsida; order Malpighiales; family Euphorbiaceae; genus Euphorbia; species Euphorbia tirucalli. The sequence goes on along the minus strand of CM077637.1, from coordinate 47,779,472 downwards.
CAAGCAGGTTGAAGTGGCTACTGTGAATCAGCAGCAAGGTAACCAGAATAGGGGTCCTGGAGGACAAGGCATATCGCCTTAGACCCTTCCTTTAGTGAAGATATTCGCCAAGTGCAAGAATGGTGTCCTGCTACAGTCTTTAAGGCCATTTGAGAAGCCATCTGAAGCTGACAAAGATAATTTCTGCACTTATCATGTGGTGACAGGCCATCGAACCAACAACTGTGACAAGTTAAGGGATGCTATCTAGAAGCTCATTGATGAGGGAAAGCTACAAGATCCAGCCAAACCTAGCACTAAAACCAACCCACTGCCGGTATTCGAAAAGCAGGTCAACATGGTCCAGTCGGGGTTGCCGGCTAATTTTATATTTTCCCAAGTTCTTCAAGCGAACACTACAATTCAGGTAGTGGCAGTAGGGGAACCCGAAGCGGAACCCGAATGTGAGAAAAAGGAGGAACGCAAGGAGATCAAGCCCATAAGTCTGAATGATCTCGACTCCGAAGATGAGTATGAAGAATTTGACAGAGAAGAGGTAGTTAAACTCCCAGCTATTGAAAAGTTGAAGATTAACGAAGTGCAGCATGTGACTCGAAGTGGTAGGGTATATCAGCCGGTAAATCAAATGAAAGATAAAGCACCGATGAATGGGTCGGGCAGTACTTCGGCACCAGAAGGAGTTGAGAAGGAGGACCTAGTCATTTCTCAGCTAAAGAAGACTCCTGCCCAAGCTAGTTTATGGAACTTGCTTCTGACCTCCAAGGAGCACAGGGCTGCTCTAGTAAAGAAATTGTCAAAAATTAAAGTCTCCCCTATAGCTTCACTAGAGGCTATATGTTGTTTGTTAGATAAAGTCCATGTTGGAAGCCCTGATATTGTCTTCTCCGAGAAAGACCTACCTGCTGAAGGGAAGGCCCATAACAAGGCTCTTTATGTCAGGGCCCATGTGATGGATAAGGTAATGCCTTGTGTTATGGTGGATGATGGATCGGCACTGAATATTTATCCACTAAAAATGTTGCCATTTCTGGGGATGAACGAAGAAGTGTTAAAGAGATCCTCAACAGTCATTTGGGCATATGATGACACTAAAAGAACAGTAATAGGGACATTTGAGGCAGAAGTAGAGGTTGGGCTAGTTAGGTCCACAGTTGCTTTTGCAGTGATTAATATCCTAGTCATATTTTCCCTATTGCTTGGAAGGCCCTGGTTCCATCCTTTGGGAGGTGTCCCTTCCACATTGCATCAAAAGACCAAGTTCTATATGAATGGTAGAATTGTGACTGTTGAGGCAGATGCCCAATCGATGGTAGCTGCAGTGAATGAAGGAGTGGTTCCCTTTGGTGGATGTCAAGTCACTGTAATTAAAGAGGAAGAGACTACGGATGCACCTATGGTCCTTTATAAGAATTATATGCCATAGTGGCTATCCTGGTATCTGTATAAGTAGAACTTTGTCCTGGGAATGGGACTCAAAATTGATTTGCAAGGGGTTCCAGAATTTAAAATTGACTCGGGAAAGTCGAAGCAGTGTGGCCTTGGCTATGTAGAAGGGGAATCTGAGTGGAAGAATCTGAAAAAGGGTAAGAATGGTAAGATTATGATGAAGCCATTTCTGAAGGTAGGAGAAGGCGTTTATAAGGGTCAAGCTGAACCGGTGATGGTAGGAGATGTCGAGTATCCGGGCTTTGAGATTTTTGTAGATGTAGTTGATTTTGACAAAAGCCAGGAGGAGCCAATAGCCCCTATAATGGCGGAAGAAGCAACTGCTGAATCTGAGATTTTGCAAGGAAAGTCATCTGAGGTGGTAGCAGAAGCCATAGAGGTGGCCAAGGAAGAAGATGAAAAGAAGACCTGTGTTGAAACTACAAAAGTGATCTCGGGTGCTTTGACTGCTGCATTAAGCAAAGCTTTTGGGAAATCCAAGGAGGGATTCGTTGAAGAACTGATGGCCAGAGTGAACTTAGACTCTGTGGTCACTGAAATTGCCAAGATTATGGAAAAAGCTAAGATACAAGTGACCAGAAAAGAAGCAGAGAAAGCTGCAACCCCGGATGATGCTCTGGAAGGGAAGACAGAAGCTGATGAAGAATAAGGCCCTCCACCTGTGGAGGATGAAAATGATTTTGTTGTATCTATTTCTTCCATTTTCAATGTAACTGATGTACTTTATGATAAGTTCAATGCAATGAAATCCCAGTTTGCTTACTTATGTTATGTTTATCTTGATAATTCTGTGCATGCATTTAAATCACCATCAAGCATATTTAGCACACATGACACCGCATTGCATGAAATCAATATAAGTACAGATGAAAACCCTAAAATGGTACTCATGTCACACGAGCTAAAGTCCGAGGAAGAGAAAGAATTAATAAGAATACTCCAAAAACATGTTAAAGCTTTCACCTGGTCGTGTGAAGACATGTCGGGTGTGGACACAGAGATAGCAATGCACAAAATCCCAACAGACCCCAAGTTCAGACCGGTAAAGCAAAAGTTAAGAAGACTAAGACCGGAATGGGCTACGTTGGTGAAAGAAGAAGTGGCTAAGCAGATAGACGCCAGGTTTCTCAAAGTGTTGGAATATACAGAATGGATGGCCAACATTGTCCCCGTGCCTAAAAAGGATGGAAGGGTCAGAGTATGTGTCGACTACAGGGACCTAAATAAAGCATGCCCAAAGGATAACTTTCCACTGCCCCATATTGACGTCCTAGTTGATAGCGCAGCAAAAGCGGCAATGTACTTTTTTATGGACGGCTTTTCGGGTTACAACCACATTTTGATGGATGTGATTGACAAGGTGAAGACATCATTCATCACAGAGTGGGGTACTTTCTGTTACAGAGTGATGCCTTTTGGATTAAAGAATGCCGATGCCACTTATCAGAGGGCTGTCACAACCCTGTTGCACGATATGATCCATAAAGAAGTCTAAGTGTATGTCGATTATATGCTTGTTAAATCAACAACCCGGGAGGAACATCCTATTATCCTGGATAGATTTCTAACACGCATTGGAGAGTACAACTTGCGACTTAACCCCATGAAGTGCATATTTGGAGTCACATCAGGAAAGTTGTCGGGTCACATAGTCAGCCAGAAGGGGATAGAAATGGACCCAAATAAAATCAAAGCCATCCAAAATATGCCAGCCCCAAAGATAGAAAAGGAAGTCAGATCATTCCTGGGTTCTTTACAGTATGTCAGCCACTTCATAGCACGGTTGACTTCCACTTGTGAACCAATCTTCAAGCTATTAAAGAAAGATCAGCCAATTGTGTGGGATGACAGGTGTTAGCTGGCATTTGAGAAGATCAAGGCTTACCTGGTAAAGCCACCAGTATTAAGTCCTCCAATTCTAGGGAAACCTCTGATTTTGTACTTGGCAGTTGAAGAATCCTCTATAGGGGCAATGCTGGCACAAGAACAAGATGGCAAGAAGGAATATCCTATTTACTACCTCAGCAAGAAACTGTTAGAGTATGAAGCCAAATACACACTGATGGAAAAGACATTTGCGGCGATGATCTGGTTGACCAAGAAACTACGCCACTATTTCCAATCCTACAAGATACAAGCCGTGGCTAAGGTGGATCCAATGAAGTATCTCTATGAAGCACCGGTATTGGTTGGGAAGCTGTAAGCGCCAAAATTTTATTAAAAAAAAAGAAGTATATGTTGGGATTTTTCACCGGAAATCACCCGATAAAAGCGGAAGAACGTGGTGATTTCCTCAAATCCAGTCCCAGGAGCAATTGAAGTGGAAATTGAAAAACTAAAATTAAATAGAAAGGGATTAAATTTCTTACCAGAAAAATCTCTTTCTAGAGATGGATGATGACTGCAGAATTCAATTGAGAATTCCTCCACTCTCACGTACACGAACGCTTGGCGAATACAACCCATGCTAGCGTCGGAAAAGCAAAGCAATGGAGAGAGAGGAGTAGGAAATTTCGGCTAGGAGGCAAATGCTTGGGGTGGCCGAATTTTTCTAACCCTAGGTATTTATATCTAGGGTTGGCCGAATTCCTCAAGTGGATTCAGGCCCATCTTGGCTCCAGTCTATCCTGTGCGGGCTTCCATGTTTTAATTTAGGCCCAGTCTAATTTTAATTACTTTGGTTTAAATTGAATTCAAGCCCAATCTTAATATATCCATGTATTTAATATATTACTCCAAGTAATATATTATTTACATCTAAATTAAAATTGGTTTGACAATTAATTTAATCCATTAAATTAAAATTAAATCAACACAAAATAAAATCATATGTAAACCCATACATATGAATATTTCCACCTAGGAAATAATATCATAATTAATCCAATTAATTATGAAGAGCCAATTGAATATATTAATTTTATTATTATGACCAATCCAATTGATCTTTATAATATAATTAATATATACACACTTCTCCCTCCATTGTGTATACTCCAAGTATACATGTGATTCCTTAAGTCTGCATTCTATCGTTCTATGTGTACGATCTTGTGGGCCCATCTTTATGTTGGCAGCTGGCCTTTGGCCCGCAGACTGCAGTTGGGCTCTAGCAAGCCACTGCAGCCCCCAATTAAGATGGAGATGGCAGTCTAACTGATATCATAACCCTGTAGTATAAACTTGTACATCCCATGTCATTGATATCGGTGTCCAACACAGAGGCATGGATTGATCACGCTCTTTTGTGTTCGGACATTAACTTGATCCCGAATGTACTGATTCTCACAAACAAGTTCTAACTTGTTTGGGTGTGGCCACACTCTTATCAGTCACATTCATCAAGTGGCCGGTGATATCTTCTCAGTTGATTACTGAGTGACAAATCCCTTCTGCATATCCATAGTATTACCATGTTCAGTGACATACCCGAAAGCACCCATACTTGGCACCCTATTACAAGCCCTTTAGGCGTACCCCTAAGTATGCGACTTCACATGTAACACCATCATATGGTCAGGTCAAAGGATCCATACAAGTACTACACGAGAATCTATTGTGATACCATACCATATGGATTACTTGTTTAGTGGATCTATCCAGTACCATGCTCCCAGGCATGTACCCATTAACTTGGTTGACATTCCATGTCCAATGACCGGTAAGACATCGCCATACAACCAGGCTAATGGTAGTCTGTTGTTCCATTCATTCCCATGACTGGAACAGACTACAGATCTATTTATGGTCATATCGTTAACCCTATCCATGGTCTTACTGCTAAGTGCATGACACTAGTCGTCATGGATATAGATATGTCCATTGGATACTTCATTTACTATACTGCACAAGATAAATATAATAAATGAATTGATGCCTTTATTAATGACACAAATGAGTACAACACATAAATCCAATAAATGTATAGTACAAATACAAGGACCAACAATCTCCCACTTGCACTAGTTCCAACTAGGCATGGGCCTAATCCCTATAGATCTAGTATGACCCTCGTGCTTAGGCTGGGCCAGCGCCTTGGTCAATGGATCTGCGACATTATCCTCGGTGTCCACTCTGTGCAATGCAATGTCACCTCTCTCCGTGATTTCTCGTATGAGGTGAAACTTTCTGAGCACGTGCTTTGTGTTCTTATGTGACCGGGGCTCCTTAGCTTGTGCGACGGCCCCATTGTTGTCACAGAAGATATCGACTGGGTCCTGGATAGTTGGCACTACTCCCAACTCAGTGATAAACTTCTTCATCCACACAGCTTCCTTAGCTGCATCACACACAGCGATGTACTCAGCTTCTGTTGTAGAGTCCGCTATGGTTGGTTGCTTTGAGCTCCTCCAGCTTACAGCACCACCATTCAGCAAGAATACATACCCTGACTGCGATTGGTACTCATCTTGGTCTGTCTAGAAGCTTGCATCAGTATACCCAGTAACTGACAGCACTTCCTGACCACCATACACCAAGAAGCTATCCTTAGTCCGGTTAAGGTACTTGAGGATTGCCTTGATAGCTTTCCAGTGATCCTCCCCGGGATCCTGCTGGTATCGGCTCATCATACTCAGTGCAAAGGCGACATCAGGTCTCGTACACAACATAGAGTACATAATTGATCCAATAGCCGAGGCATATGGAACCAATTTCATGTTCTCCCTGTCCTCCCTAGTTTTAGGACAGTTCTTCTTACTAAGTTTCAGCCCATGGCCCATTGGCATGAAACCTTTCTTGGCTCGGTCCATGCTGAATCTTTTCAGAACTTTGTCAATGTACGAAGCCTGACTTAGGCCCAGAAGCCAATTTGATCTATCCCTATAGATCCTGATCACTAGGATCATCTCAGCTTCGCCTAAGTCCTTCATTGCGAAGCACTTACTCAGCCACTGCTTTACCCCTTGCAGTGTAGGTATGTTGCTTCCAATGAGTAGGATGTCGTCTACATAAAGTACCAAAAATGTGACAATGCTCCCACTAGTCCTCTTATACACACAAGGCTCATCCAGATTCTGTATGAAGCCATATTCCTTTATAGCCTCATTGAATCTTAGATTCCAACTACGGGATGCTTGCTTCAGTCCATAAATGGACCTTTGAAGTTTGCATACCCTTCCCGCATACTTAGGATCGACAAAACCCTCAGGTTGTGTCATGTACACATCCTCGAGTAGCTTCCCATTAAGGAAAGCGGTTTTGACATCCATCTGCCATACCTCATAGTCATTACCTTACGGCTATGGCCAGCAGTATCCTGATGGATTTGAGCATGGCTACTGGTGAGAAAGTTTCATCATAGTCTATCCCATGGACTTGTCTGAAACCTTTCGCAACCAGACGCCCCTTGAAGGTATTATCAGCTTTTAGCTTATAGCACCACTTGCAACCTATAACCTTAGCACCCGGAGGTGGATCAACCAAGTTCCAAACTTGGTTATCGTACATAGATTGCATTTCTGCCTCCATCGCTTTACGCCAATTTGCAGACTGTGGGCTAGCCATAGCCTCTTGGTAGGTTTTAGGTTCTTCTTCATCCCAGATGAGAAGAGTTTGATCATTGGTGACGAGGAAACCATACCTCTCCGGTTCCCAACGATCCCTACCAGACCTTCTAGGTTCTTGTGTGGCCTGGGTCGGTGCTTCCACTTGTGGAAGCTCCACCTGGGCCTCCGAGTTATCCTCTTCAGGAGCTTGTGGACCTTGAACTTCCCTGAGTTCAACGTTGCTCCCACTATCTTTCTTGGAAAGGAACTCCTTTTCCAGAAAGACCCCCTTCCTTGCCACGAACACCTTGTTCTCGGTGGGGTTGTAGAAGTAATACCCTTTGGTTTCCCTAGGGTAGCCCACAAACAGGCATTTATCGGTTTTGGGCTCCAGCTTGCCACTAGTCAATTTCCTGACATGTGCTTCGCATCCCCAAATCCTTAGGAAAGACACATTGGGCTCCTTGCCCGTCCATATCTGATATGGGGTCTTTTCCACTGCCTTAGTCGGAGTATTGTTTAATATGAGAGCTGCTGTCTCGAAGGCGTGTCCCCAGAAGCTAATTGGGAGAGATGCTTGACTCATCATTGAGCGGACCATGTCCAACAAGGTCCTATTTCTCCGTTCGGACACCCCATTCCATTGTGGTGTTCCGGGGAGGAGTGAGCTGTGGAACTATTCCATGCTCTCTCAAGTATGAGTCAAACTCTAGGCTCATATACTCACCGCCTCGGTCCGACCGAAGGGCTTTGATATTCCTGCCTAGCTGGTTCTGTACCTCGTTCCTAAATTCCTTGAACCTATCAAGGGTCTCGGACTTGTGTTTCATCAGATAGACATAGCCATATCTGCTGAAATCATCCGTGAACGTGACGAAGTACAGATGCCCACCTCTGGTTGCTGCGCTCATAGGTCCACATACATCTGAATGTATTAGGTCCAACAAGCCAATGGCCCTTTCAGCCCTTCTGCTAAAAGGTGCCTTTGTCATCTTGCCTCTTAAACATGATTCACATATATCAATTGACTCCAAGTCAAATGACCCTAGGACTCCAGCTTTGTGAAGCCTAGCTATGCGCTTCTCGTTTATATGGCCAAGACGACAATGCTATAGGTAGACTGGATTAAGTTCGTTAGGCTTAACCCTTTTCGTGTTTATGTTATAGATGTGATTGGTTTCATTTAAGTCCAGGACATACAGGCCATTATTTAATAGAGCATCTCCATAAAATAACCCCTCTCTGGATATAGAAATTCGACCATTTATAATAGAAAATTCAAATCCAGAAATATCCAACATTGATACAGAGATAATATTCCTGCACATAGAAGGTACAAAGTAACAATGTTCTAAAATTAAAACCAATCCGCTGGGCATCATTAGGTGGTATTCGCCGATCTCTATGGCAGCAACCCTTGCTCCATTCCCGACCCGCAAGTCCACCTCTCCTGACCCCAGCAACCTTCTGTTCTTAAGTCCCTGCACATTGCAACAAATGTGAGAACCACATCCAGTATCCAATACCCAGGATGTTGAAACAGTAAGGTTAATATCTATAACATAAATACCTGAAGAGGACGCACCTTGGCCCCTTCTCTGCTCTCCCATCAGCTTGGGACACGATCTCTTCCAATGGCCCTCCTGTCTGCACCCGAAACAGACGTCGTCAGGACATGCCTTCTGCTGGGCCTTGGGTTGGGCCTTGGCCTTCTTGGCTTTGGCTTTCTTGGCCTTAGCCTTGGCCTTTTCCTTGGCCTTACCCTTAGCAAGAGGAGCGTTCCCCTTGTTAACCAGCAGCACCGGCGGAGTCTTCTTGATCGACTGCTCAGTAAGCTTAAGCATCCCATGCAGCTCACTGACAGTGCGGTTCATCCCTTGCATGTTGTAGTTAAGGATGAACTGATCGTAAGAATCCGACAAGGACGCGAGGATTGTGTCCACCGCCAACTCTTGAGAGATAGGCGATCCGAGACGGGCCAAAGTATCCAAGTAGCCCTTCATCTTGAGCACGTGTGCACTCACAGATGTCCTGGCCCCCATCTTACAAGAGTGGAATGCCTTATTGGTCAGGTACCTTTCCTGACGAGCTTGCTCTTGAAACATCTCATTGAGAGTTGTTATCATAGCATAGGCTTGGTGGTCCATAAACTGCTTTTGCAATTCAGGGACCATGCAAGCCAACATAAGGCACGTCACATCCCGGTTGTCCTTGACGTGCGCCTCGTATTCTGCCAGCTGTGCAGCTGTTGGATTACGTCCCTGAGGCGCAGCCGGCACAGGCCTTTCCAGCACATACTCTTTCGACTCTTGTCTTAGAACTATCCTCAAGTTCCTAGACCAGTCTAAAAAGTTAGGACCGGAAAGCTTGTCCTTCTCAAGAATCGATCGCAGTGATAAGGTATTAGTGTTTGCCGTTTGGGTGTTTCTACACAGAAAAACATTTAGAGTGTTAATAAAGGGCTTTACTTTGTTGTTCCCATATAAAATTAATAATGAATCATGTTATTAATTTAACCGAGTTGTTGGGCTCATGGGCCGAGATCCATATTTCATTAAGATATAACCAAACGAGGGTTTGGTACAACTATACCTCAATTATTTAGGTAGGAACGCCATCCAATCCCAACGTAGGGACTCTCTGTTTGATGGGCTTGTTAGCACTTACCCATCTATGCTTAGGGCCAGGAGAATCCTACTACCCATGCTAAGTCAAAACTTCCATCCAAGTGTTAGAGTATCCCATACTCTAACCCAATACAAAGTGACAATACTCCAGTGCATCCTGCGAGGGCATGGTCTACAACTGGCCTATTCCCACTTCGATTCGGTTTTGAATAAGGGAAGCACTTTTAAGCGACTTAGTAATTTCCGTTTGGTTATTAGATTCAATTATAACGGCTTACATACATAAAGCGGGTGAATGAGCTATTTGTAACATACATTCATACATGCAAATGAATATAAAATGATTAAATAAAATTAAAATGGACTGCTATGGGCCTATGTTACATCCTAATATAATTCTAGTAAACCTATACTAGAAACATATATTAGGCGGGCCTCCATCTTCTCCTTCTTGGCTTGCACCTCTAATTTGGGCTTGCACCTCCAGTTAGGCTCACCACTCCATGGGCTTCTTCTTTTACAAATTTTATAATATTTAACTTAAATAAAATAAAATTACATTAAAAGAAAACGACACGCAGGCCGTATTTACCCAAAAGAAAAATACAACCCAACTCGTAAAAGGCCCAAGAGCATCCAATCATACATTCATTCAACCATTCATATGCATCCAACACATACAATTCAAAAGCATGTCAAAATGCATGATTTAAGCCCATTTAAATTATGTCAAAGCCATTATTAGGAAATCGCCAATTTTGGCCCACCATGGTTCTAACCCTTAACGGGCTTTGGGCCTCCAGCCCAGGCAGTCCAACTGCTCCCACTGGAATTGGGAAACCATGGGTCCAATTTAGCCGTCCGAGTAATTGTGCCAAAATTACCCGAACCAATTTCCATTAACCATATTAATTTCCAAAACTAATATCACATGAACGAAATAAAATTCATCCAAGAAACCATGCACATTTAAATTACATAAATTTAAACACACGAATTTTAAAACCAATTAAAATTTCAAAAACTGGGCCCCGGACCCAAAATACCAGCAAAATCCAAAACACAGGGCCCGGCCCGCTGCTGCCGCGCGGCAGCCACTGCCCAGCAGCAGCCCGCTCCCGCCGCGTGCGGCGGCCGCCGGCGGCGATTCCGCCGGTGGCAGCCCCGCCCCCGGGAGGCCGATTTGTTTTTAAATCCAAAATTAAAAATAAAAAAACAACCAATCATCATCCATAGCAATTCACCAAGAATTACAATAATACACAATAAAATTAAACTAACATAAACCTATATGCAAATTTAATTTTCATTGCATAAAACATATGGGAAAAATCATAAACCCATACCAAGAATCCCAATCAAAAACATCCAATTTCAAAATAGGGATTCAACCAAATTAATCAATTTCCACGGATCAAAAGCCCGCTCTGATACCACTGTTGGGATTTTTCACCGGAAATCACCCGATAAAAGCGGAAGAACGCGGTGATTTCCTCAAATCCAGTCCCAGGAGCAATTGAAGTGGAAATTGAAAATCTAAAATTAAATAGAAAGGGATTAAATTTCTTACCAGAAAAATCTCTTTCTAGAGATGGATGATGACTGCAGAATTCAATTGAGAATTCCTCCACTCTCACCTACATGAACGCTTGGCGAATACAACCCGTGCTAGCGTCGGAAAAGCAAAGCAATGGAGAGAGAGGAGTAGGAAATTTCGGCTAGGAGGCAAATGCTTGGGGTGGCCGAATTTTTCTAACCCTAGGTATTTATATCTAGGGTTGGCCGAATTCCTCAAGTGGATTCAGGCCCATCTTGGCTCCAGTCTATCCTGTGCGGGCTTCCATGTTTTAATTTAGGCCCAGTCTAATTTTAATTACTTTGGTTTAAATTGAATTCAAGCCCAATCTTAATATATCCATGTATTTAATATATTACTCCAAGTAATATATTATTTACATCTAAATTAAAATTGGTTTGACAATTAATTTAATCCATTAAATTAAAATTAAATCAACACAAAATAAAATCATATGTAAACCCATACATATGAATATTTCCACCTAGGAAATAATATCATAATTAATCCAATTAATTATGAAGAGCCAATTGAATATATTAATTTTATTATTATGACCAATCCAATTGATCTTTATAATATAATTAATATATACACACTTCTCCCTCCATTGTGTATACTCCAAGTATACATGTGATTCCTTAAGTCTGCATTCTATCGTTCTATGTGTACGATCCTGTGGGCCCATCTTTATGTTGGCAGCGGGCCTTTGGCCCGCAGACTGTAGTTGGGCTCTAGCAAGCCACTGCAGCCCCCAATTAAGATGGAGATGGCAGTCTAACTGATATCATAACCCTGTAGTTTAAACTTGTACATCCCATGTCATTGATATCGGTGTCCAACACAGAGGCATGGATTGATCACCCTCTTTTGTGTTCGGATATTAACTTGATCCCGAATGTACTGATTCTCACAAACAAGTTCTAACTTGTTTGGGTGTGGCCACACTCTTATCAGTCACATTCATCAAGTGGCCGGTGATATCTTCTCAGTTGATTACTGAGTGACAAATCCCTTCTGCATATCCATAGTATTACGATGTTCAGTGACATACCCGAAAGCACCCATACTTGGCACCCTATTACAGGCCCTTTAGGCGTACCCCTAAGTATGCGACTTCACATGTAACACCATCATATGGTCAGGTCAAAGGATCCATACAAGTACTACACGAGAATCCATTGTGATACCATACCATGTGGATTACTCGTTTAGTGGATCTATCCAGTACCATGCTCCCAGGCATGTACCCATTAACTTGGTTGACATTCCATGTCCAATGACCGGTAAGACACCGCCATACAACCAGGCTAATGATAGTCTGTTGTTCCATTTATTCCCATGACTGGAACAGACTACAGATCTATTTATGGTCATATCGTTAACCCTATCCATAGTCTTACTGCTAAGTGCATGACACTGGTCGTCATGGATATAGATATGTCCATTGGATACTTCATTTACTATACTGCACAAGATAAATATAATAAACGAATTGATGCCTTTATTAATGACACAAATGACTACAACACATAAATCCAATAAATGTATAGTACAAATACAAGGACCAATGCCTCGGGACTAGGGCATTTCCAACAGTATAGTCGTACGACTATCCCTACAGTCGCACGACTGTAACCAAACTACAGTCAAATGACTATAGATCATTACCCATAAAAGCAAAAAAAGAAAAAAAAAGGGATGAAAAAAAAAGGAGAGACCAGATAGAGGAGAAAGAGAGAAAGAAAGAAAAAGAGAAAGAAAGAGAAAGAAGAGAAAACCAAAGAAAAGGGGAATAACTCCTCAATCAGAATCCCTCAGCATTTGGAAATCTCTGGACCCAAATCTCAAACCCTAACTCAAGGAGAAAAGTCCGGATTTTAGTGGATTGGAGCGACGCCAGGGGTCGATCCTACAGTGGACGCACGCCAAAGAGGTTAACACTCCTTTTCCCCTCTATTTTACAAGCTTTGTGGGTGATTGGTGTGCTTTTTCTGCATTTCTATCATTTTTTCTGCATTTCTGTTCTGGAAATCAAGAACAGTCGTGCGACTATTCTTGAGTTCGATGAACAGTCGTACGACTGTAGTTACAGTCGTAAGAGTGTTCTTGATTTCCAGGTGATTTTCTTTCCAGCTTGTTTTAAATAAGATTTTGACGAAATCCTGAGTCTAGAGTGTTTACAGTCGCACGACTGTAATTACAGTCGTACGGCGGCAGTTGTATTCGTACGACTGTAATTTACAATCGAACGACTGTTGTTTCCAGAACCAGAATTTCACCTTTAATTCCCAAAAATTCCCAAAAATCCCAAAAAATTAGAAAATCCTCAAAATGAATTTTGTTGTGTGCATTCACACCATAGATTCAATTTTTAGTAAAATTGCATTTAGAACAATTCAACGACGGAGACCCGGTTCTCTCGAAAACCGACCCACCTTAAATATAAAAATGCATGTAAACCAGAAAACTTGTTTTCAAAATGATTTTCCCATAAAAAAACCAAAATGCAGGGACATTTCAAAACGTTTTCCAGGTCTAACCGGGCCGTTTAGCCGAACCGATCCGGTTATCCCCTCAATGCATGCCCCCAATTCTTGATTTCCCATTCTGTCATAATTGAGTCCTATTTATGACGTGCCGTATTCCGTGCTAACTCTCTGTTTTGCAGGTTTTAATTTCTTTTTATTTTTATTTTGGATGTAATTTAATAGATTAAATCGTGTATATTAGGCGGTTGTATTTTTCTAGATTCTCGTGTATATTAGGCGCTTGTAAAGTGAGGCGAGATTTTTTATTTTTTATTCAATCGGGTTGTAATAATTTAATTATTTACTATTTTACCTTAATTTGTATGCGCGCTGCATGTCTATTTACTTCAATAAAATTGATTTTTAGAATTTGAAATACCATCTTTGAACATTGACCAATTTTATTTTTATTAGACACGAAATAAGGGACTTGTCCGGACTCGAGGGAGGGGCCCGCCCAAGATCGTGGCGCCCCTTTCCTAAAAGGAGTCCCTCGTCCTGCCGAAAACTCGTCGTCCGCTCACAGTGGCCACTCTGGTGGGGATTTCTTAAAAAGTTTTCTTAAAAACTTAAAAGAATTTGACAAGCCCTGAAAAGTGTCTAATTAAAATAAGGTGGATGATTCTCGACTGGTATTTCATTTTGCATCTTTAGCTAGACATGCTTGCATTAGATTTAGTATCCATTTTCAGCCCGGTGGATTGTTGAAGTGTCGCCTCTGTTCCTCATGGTCTTAGCGGCACGGATACGAAACACCACCCATAGCCTCGTACGAACCCCTTCTTTTGGACCCTTGAGTGGGGAGAAGTGAGGAGTATATTTTGCTATGGGAACCTTAATTTTTAACCCGACTTGGACTAAACTCATATAGGCAGCCCTAGTTGGATTCCCTTAGGATACCAAAATAATTATGTGAATAATAATAAAATCGCGCCTTCATCACCCCCTGTTGGTGATCGAAGTGAACCCCGCCTAGGACTCGGTTAGAATTTTTTGAGACCAATCACGTTGGAGGAATAAGGTTGGAAGAATTCGTTTTGCTTGCTATGTGTTCTTCACCATTTCGTGACACATCGCCATTGCTACCTACGCGTGCATAACATACCACAATCACCATTTTCCATACACGTGACATACCATACACAAACATTTTTATGCAACCATTTGCATTTTATTACGTGTGTAAAACATTAATTCATTTGTTTGCCATTCATACTAACCCTTTCTTTTTCAGCCATAACATTATATTTGTGTGACTGGCATTTTTCACATAGCATACATAACATCATTATATATGTCATGCACCCTAACCACATTTTTATGCAGCCATTTGCATTTTATTACGTGTGTAAAACATTAATTCATTTGTTTGCCATTCACACTAACCCTTTCTTTTTCAGCCAAAACATTATATTTGTGTGACTGGCATTTTTCACAAAGCATACATAACATCATTATGTATGTCATGCACCCTAACCACATTTTTATGTAGCCATTTGCATTTTATTTCGTGTGTAAAACATTAATCCATTTGTTTGCCATTCATACTAACCCTTTCTTTTTCAGCCATAACATTATATTTGTGTGACTGGCATTTTTCACATAGCATACATAACATCATTATGTATGTCATGCATCCTAACCACGTTTTTGTGCAACCATTTGCATTTTGTGTGTCATAAGCACTCATGACATATCACCTAAATTAAATTAGGGGCATTCCAAGGACGCCCACCACGATAATCTCATTCCATCATATATCGGGTATCCTAAAATACCCGTGTTTTGCCAATGCACCGGATTGCATTCGGCCATTCCACCAAATCATTTCATTCAATAGAGACCACAATGGTCCTAGATATACTTTCATGTGACAATCCACACGATGAATCTCATGACATCATACCCACTCTTCATAAACATCATACAACACTGTGATCCATATTGGGTTACTTCATGACATTACTACATTATTCAAGGCGCTCCCCGAGTGCTGTATTAGTACGCATGTAAACATCCCAAATCATGAAAGGCGTTCCCCGAACGCCGAACTTTTGCCTGTGTATCCTATGGCACATGACTCTCTTACAACATCATTTCATTTCATACGCTCAAAAGCATCAGAACTCTGTCCATGGGCCGGTCCCATGTGACCATTTCATGTCATCTCATAGACCTACAAAGCGTCGAACTCTGTCCATGTGTCGATACACACGCGACCATTTCATGAAATTCATTAGGTGCCCCAAAGGCGCTGAACCTTTCAGCCGTGTGGTGGTCCACACATGGCATTTTTGCATAGCATTGGGTGCACTTGGAATGTCCAAAGTCAATAAAATAAAATAAAATAAAATAATAAAAACAAAAAGGGATCATCCTCATTATTGCACGATGTACATCTCATTTATCCATCAAACATTCAAGCACTCCACAATGTTCAAGCATTCCATAAGCACTAAGAACTTCACAGTATACACTACCATCATTTAAGTGTTCCAAAAACACTAGAAGCTTCATCAAGCCCCTTATGTCTTCCATAATCATTAGAAACCCTGTCCTTGTGTCCCCGCACACCTAAATACCGAAATATCTTTCTATGCAAGACAAGCTCTGCACACTTCCTCCTCGTGTAAGACCAGCTCTGCACGTACCGTATCAAACTCTACCTATTCTCCCTGTGTAAGACTAAGCTCTACACGTATCGTTCCGAAATATCTTCTGTGCAAGACAAGCTCTGCACACTTCCTCCCCATGTAAGACAAGCTCTACACGTACCGTTCCAAATTCCCCGTGCAAGACCAGCTCTGCACGTACCACGTCAAACTCTACCCATTCTCCCCGTGTAAGACTAAGCTCTACACGTACCGTTCCAAATATCTTCTGTGCAAGACAAGCTCTGCACACTTCCTCCCCATGTAAGACGAGCTCTGCACGTACCGCTTCAAATCTTCCTGTGAAAGACCAGCTCTGCACGTACTACATCAAACTCTACCCTTCCTCCCCGTGTAAGACTAAGCTCTACACGTATCGTTCTGAAATATCTTCAGTGCAAGACAAGCTCTGCACACTTCTTCCCCGTGTAAGACAAGCTCTACACGTACCGCTCCAAATCTCCCTGTGCAAGACTAGCTCTTCACGTACTACATCAAACTCTACCCTTCCTCCTCGTGTAAGACTAAGCTCTACACGTATCATTCCATATATCTTTTTGTGCAAGACAAGCTCTGCACACTTCCTCCTCGTGCAAGACCTTCTCGGCACGTACTGCATCAAACTCCACCCTTCCTTCACGTGTAAGACAAGCTCTACACGTACCGCTCCAAAATATCTTTCTGTGCAAGACAAGCTCTGCACATTTCCTCCCCGTGTAAGACTAAGTTCTACACATGTTGTTCCAAATTCCCCGTGCAAGACCAGCTCTGCACGTACCGCATCAAATTCTACCCTTCCTCCCTATGTAAGACGCGCTCTACACGTATCACTCTAAACATTAAACCTCTTCCTGTGTAAGACATGCTCTACACGTACCGCTTTAAACACTACATCTCTTTCCCGTGTAAGATTCGCTCTATACATACCGGTTCAAATGTCAACTCTCCTCCTGTGTAAGATATGCTTTACACGTGAACCCTTCACAAGTATCACCTTGCTTCGATCCATGGACACCCTGTGTGTCATTTTATCGATGTGGTGTATATTTATATGCCATGCTATACTTCAGCATATAGCTTTGTCAACAACATTCATTGCATTTTGCTTCCATTCCTGGCTTTGTGTGCACATGACTAGCTTAGGATTGCATAAAATGACATGGCATCACATTATATCATCGTTCATACACGTATGCATCGCATCTCGCATTCATACCTGCATCATCCCTTGACTTGGTATCCTTTGTGCGCATGCCCTAGTCAGTGCTAACAAATGTTCTTATTAGGGGAGGAAAGGGAAGGAGTCTCGAGAATGGCTGGCCCAGTGGACTTCAACACTGTAACAGATGTCCTAGATGATTATGTTGCCTCATTGGGATTCCGAAAGGCGGTCAGGGAAGAGGTAGCGGTAATGTTGAAGGAAATGCTAGGAGGTGACCTGGACAAGGTGGAAAAGCTGACGACAAGGTGCTCTGAATTGGAGGCACGTGTGATTGAGCTTGAGGGAGTAATAAGAGGGCTGAATGGTGAAGCAGAATCAATGGCCCCCCTCAAAGCCAAAACTAACCTTGTTCCGCAACCAACCAGGAGCTCACTCCCTAAGGGTGACGGAAAGGGCATATCCCCGTGGCCTTTTTCACTGAGCTAATTATTTGCCAAATGTAGAAAAGAAGGGCTACTACAAAGCGTCAAGCCGTATGTGGAGCTGGCACCGGATCAAAAGAACAACTTCTGTACCTATCATGTAGCGACAGGTCACCGAACCAATGTTTGCTATATTTTAAGGAAGGAGATCCGGAAGTTAGTTAATGAGGGAAGATTAAAGGTGCCATCCGCTACTAATAAGCAATTGGGGCAGGGAGACTGGTAAAGAAATTCCTCAAACCTCCCGGGGAGAGGAATATGATGAAGAGCTCCAAAGCCTAATTTGATGAAAGTGGGGCAGCGACCGGATAAGGAATAGTCGGACGCTGTGCGATCAATACCTTTAGAGGCTCCTTCTCGTAGGGAACTCATTTTGTTGTAAAGTGTATTGAACTCATTTTGAATGCAATGCATCTTGTTATTTTTCTTACTTGTGTGGTGATTACATGTATATGACATTAAGCATGCATTTGATCATCTGAAATGACATGTCCATCTCGCATAATATTAAAATGCATGACATCAATCTGAGTCTTACAGGGAATTTACAAGTGAACCTGACTTCGGTTGAGCCCTTTTCTTAAAAAAAAAAAAAGAAAGAGAGAAAGAGAAGAAGTCTGCCAAGCAAATAATGAGACGGCATCATTTTTGTCGAACCAATCTCCAATCTAGATCAGTGATCCCTACGAACCATGATCCAAAAACGCTGTTGGTCTTGCCCTAAGAGTTTCAACTTGGACAGCCCACAATACACTCAAATCATTCCAAACCAGGGACCATTACCAAGTTTCAAAGCCGAGCCCCAAACTAAAGCTTTGAGCTTAACTCACGCTCAAGAAAGCATCCCACGTCAAAAAAAAAAAACCAAACCCATCAAAAAGCACCAAGCCCTAAGAAATCCAAATGACCTTCGCCACACACCATGCTGTAAAACTCTGAAGCGGACATTAGTTTTAGTGCATGTATAGTTTTGTTCATGTGGCATTCATGTGCATATGACATCACATATGCATTGTTCATCCAAAAGGACATATCAAACACGCATGACATACATGGGTCTAAATGCAGCAGGAAAATCAATAGGTGGCTGTGGTTTGGATTTAACTTCTTCAAAAAAAAAAAAGGGGGGGGCAAGCACCGGTGGAGGATCTCAGCTCTCTTTTACAGTCAAATTTCTGCTCCTGGCCTAAAGTTATGCTCTCTTCAATCATAGAGTCAAACTCTATTGAGTGCTTAATGAATCTAGGGGCGGCCCAGCTCTTGCATGAAATGCCGGGGTCAATGAGTTGAGACAATGGAGATATGTACGTTGTTGCCTGTTCTGAAAAGTTAACTTCATGCGATGACAGAGAAGATCGGTGTCTTTACCCAAAGCAGTTCCCTTTTGACTCTCCTCTCTGTCTTCTTCATTTGCCTTCAACACCTTTGTCTTCCCTTTATCGTCTTTCCTTCACTTTCATCTTCTATCTTTCATCTTCTCTCTGGAACTTGAACCGATTCTATGATTCCATATTTTCCACCCTCAATGGCTCCTAACAAGAAGTTGAACCCCAATGCTGCTCCATATCATTTTTGTTCCGCACCATCTCATCAGCGGAAGGGCATCGGAACAAGTAGTTATGGCGCCGTTTCAATCCGTCTTCGTTTATCATCAACCTGTACCAAATTGGGGATACCCTTTTAATCCCATGCCATTTCTCTTCGATCTAAACTCCCAGACTAATTATTTAGTACCCTCAGATAATGGGAAGGGATTTGATTTGATAATAGATAGAGGATTTGGATATGAGTCTGCTTCAAATGAGTTCAACAATGCTGAAAAAGGGGGAAAATGAAATATATAGCTTCGAGATTCCAGAAGAAGAAGAAAATAGTTTCTGTAGGTGAAAAGGAACAACAGTGATTGCCTAAGAAATTGACTATTGGAGAGACCAAGCTGAATAAAAAGAGATTGAAGCTAATCTTGGTGGAAAAAGAAGCCTGATGATCAAAAACCTACCAAATCAGAACCAAAGACATAATCTACTACAAATTTTGGGCAAGCATTGTCTAGAGGAAAACAAGAATAAGTCCAAAGGGAAGCCTGCTTATGATTCCCTCTATTTGCCTATGGATTTCAAGACTGGAGGAAATTTTGGTTATGCATTTGTGAACTTCACCAACTGTGTTGGGGCAACTTGACTTTACAAAGCTTTCAACAATCATGAAGGGGACGATACCATCAACAGGAGAGCTTACAAAGTCTTTTGTGCTCATATTCAAAGGGAAAGTTGCATTTGCCAACCATTTCAAGCATGCAGTCTTCGGGAGCCGTGTCTGAACTGAAATCTAGGGTGAATTGGAAACATGAATACAACATCGGACCGCAGGAGAATCCAGTGGTTAATTGAATTCATCTCAGGTTGTCCATCCACAATGGCAACTCTATCCGGTGATCGGACTTAAAAAAAAAACAACTCTAATATGTAAAACGGAAAGGGCATATTGGTAATTTGAAGGGGCATCAATTGAAACCAGAGCCACATCTTAGATTTTCCTAATGCATCCGCACCCAATATGTCATGAATGTTTTGTATTCAATTTCGGTGTTCAATATGCATTTGTCATGTCACTGCATGTCAATGTTTACTTATGGGTTGCATCGCACAACGAACCTTGTTTTTAGAAGTGCTTTACTTCCCAAACACAAACCTATAACACTCCCCAAACACAAACTTATAATACCAGGGGCGAGTAAAAAGCCGAACCACTGGGTATCATCGATAGCAGTATCTTCGTGAGTCGCAATGAACACATCATGATCTATCTTTCCCATCCTAAGACAAACCATCGCGAAAGGGATCAACGCAGAAAAAATGCCCATCACAGAATCTTTCTCAAAAAAAAAAAAACTTGTTGACACGGAAAACCGAAAGGACGTGTCGGCAATAGGAGAGGGGCTGTATAAAAAGTCAGAGTCAATGTCATATCCCTTGTTATACTCATTATGGTGTCACCATTGCACTATTATGCATGTTTAGACTTCTGAATAGATGTTCATCTTGCATGCACCATGTCATTACATATAAACATCCATTAGTAGGACACTGCATCCAAGCCCGTGATAATATCGCAGAAACTCCTGTTATGCGGTACGGAAATGCAATGTCTCACTCTCATCTTCTTGCTTAATCAAACGGACCATCCATCGGCACAGCCTACTATCCTGATCCGCTCAGCACTGACAACGCTTTAGAATATGCAAAGGGTAAAGTGGAAAGTCACTCAAGACGGCCAACTCCCCTAATACCTAGATCGGCGTAATAGTCAGTCAGTCAGAGGACACGCCGGAACAATCAGACTGGGTCACCTGGGTTACCATCGGGGCCAGTCACAAGCCGTGAATTCCGTCTCCGGGTTCGCACGGATACCAGGAACAAAGCATAAGCCACATGTTGCATGCGTACATTTAGAACTATACATGCATCCGTACATATATGCATACGTTTAAAGTAAACACGTACAATTCATATGCATATGCATCGCAACTCATCCAAGTGCAGGTATCCACTGCCATCACCAGGTCTTCCCTAACCAGGATCGCTCTCAAAGCAGAGATGGCACAATGTCGGGGTAGAACAGTCAAGTTTCCAAGGGGCAGAGCAATCAAGCCGTATTTATCCTTGATCGAAGGGGCAAAAATTTTTGTTTCCAAAATCATCGATCAAGGGATAAATACTCATTCCCCAGCCAACACCAAAATTATCCTTCCTAAACCTATTTCCTCATCTCATTCAAGCAAGATTTTAAACCCTTGAACTCCAGTATGTTTAAGCATGGTTTCAAATCCTTGAACCCCCCTTTTCTTCATTCAAGCCAGATTTTGAACCCTTGAACTCCATTACGTTCAAGCATGGTCGCAAATCCTTGAACCATCTCCTTCATTCAAGCCAGATCTTAAACCCTTGAACTCCATTACGTTCAAGCATGGTTTCAGATCCTTGAACCTCTTATTATTTCAAGTCCACCCAATTCCAGTAAGATTTCAAATCGTCCAAATTTCCACTTTCCTTCGCCTCGGGTAACATAGACCCGATGTCGGCCAATCCATAATCCACATTCCTTTGCCTCGGGTAACATAAACCCGATATTGGCTTAACTGCAATTTCATCTCCCTTTGCCTCGGGTAACATAAACCCGATATCAGCCAATCCATTTTCCATCTTCCTCTGCCTTGGCTAACATAAACCCGATATCGGCTAATCTGTATTTCATCTTCCTTTGCCTCGGGTAACCTAAACCTGATATCGGCTTATTTCTTCCTTGACTTTGCCTCGGGTAACCTAAACCTGATATCGGCTTATTTCTTCCTTGACTTTGCCTCGGGTAACCTAAACCCCGATATCAGCTTATTTCCTCCCCAACATCGCCTCGGGTAACCTAGACCCGATATCGGCATATTTCAACGGCAGGTTCTTTCCTGTGTCTGCGACGCTTTGCATCGTGTTTCTCAAATTCACATCATCAATCCTAGACAAAGTTCGGGTGCTGAATTTGAACATGCAAGGGGCAGCTATAAGTGCCGGAATTTTACTTAAAAAAGAAGAAGAAGTATAGTCGTACGACTATCCCTACAGTCGTACGACTGTTCAAACTACAGTCGCACGACTATAGATCATTACCTATAAAAGCAGAAAAAGAAAAAAAAGGAGAGACCAGACAGAGGAGAAAGAGAGAAAGAAAGAAAAAGAGAAAGAAAGAGAAAGAAGAGAAAACCAAAGAAAAGGGGAATAACTCCTCAATCAGAATCCCTCAGCATTTGGAAATCTCTGGACCCAAATCTCAAACCCTAACTCAAGGAGAAAAGTCCGGATTTTAGTGGATTGGAGCGACGCTAGGGGTCAATCCTACGGTGGACGCATGCCAAAAAGGTAAACACTCCTTTTCCCTTCTCTTTTACAAGCTTTGTGGGTGATTGGTGTGCTTTTTCTGCATTTCTATCATTTTTCCTGCATTTCTGTCCTGGAAATCAAGAATAGTCGTGCGACTATTCTTGAGTTCGATGAACAATCGTACGACTGTAGTTACAGTCGTACGAGTGTTCTTGATTTCCAGGTGATTTTCTTTCCAGGTTGTTTTAAATAAGATTTTGGCGAAATCCTCAGTCTGGAGTGTTTATAGTCACACGACTGTAATTACAGTTGTACGACTGCAGTTGTATTCGCACGATTGTAATTTACGGTCGTACGACTGTCGTTTCCAGAACCAGACTTTCACCTTTAAGTCCCAAAAATTCCCAAAAATCCCAAAAAATTAGAAAATCCTCAAAATGAATTTTTTTGTGTGCATTCACGACCATAGATTCAATTTTCAGTAACATTGCATTTAGAACAATTCAACGACGGAGACCCGGTTCTCCCAAAAACCGACCCACCTTAAATGTAAAAATGCATGTAAACCAGAAAATTTGTTTTCAAAATGATTTTCCCACAAAAAACCAAAATACAGGGACGTTTCAAAACGTTTTCCAGGTCTAACCGGGCCGTTTAACCGAACCGATCCGGTTATCCCCTCAATGCATGCCCCCAATTCTTGATTTCCCATTCTGTCATAATTGAGTCCTATTTATGGTGTGCCGTATTCTGTGCTAACCCTCTGTTTTGCAGGTTTTAATTTCTTTTTATTTTTATTTTGGATGTAATTTAATAGATTAAATCGTGTATATTAGGCGGTTGTATTTTTCTAGATTCTCGTGTATATTAGACGCTTGTAAAGTGAGGCGAGAGTTTTTATTTTTTATTCAATCGGGTTGTAATAATTTAAATATTTGCTATTTTACCTTAATTTGTATGCACGCTGCATGTCTATTTACTTCAATAAAATTGATTTTTAGAATTTGAAATACCATCTTTGAACATTGACCAATTTTATTTTAATTAGACACGAAATAAGGGACTTGTCCGGACCCGAATCTCTGGATAGTGTAGCGGCCGTTCGTCCTGTTCAGCTGCATTATAAATTTCCCGGTTGAGCTGAATCGGGTGGCGACTCTACAATATTCATCGAGACTTAGGTCTCGGTTCTTTTATTTATTAATTCCATTCATTTTCCAAAACACGGATTTCCATTCATAAAAACCCCACGCGAGGGAGGGGCCCGCCCGAGATCGTGGCGGCCCTTTCCGAAAGGGAGTCCCGCGTCCCACTGAAAACGCGTCGTCCGCTCACATCCAGGTGCCTGTTACTTTTGTCTGAGTTCGACATCGAGTACATCACAAAGAAAACCATTAAAGGGCGAGCCGTGGCAGAGTTTCTAGCAAATCAACCGCTGGAATCGGATTATACGGAGAATCTAGAATTCCCTGATGAGCAACTAGGCATGGTGGAAGTGAAAAGATGGGCTATGTGCTTCGATGGGGCAGTGAATAGAAAAGGCACTGGAGTCGGGGTACTTAAAGCGACACCGGATGGTGAGATTATTCCTTTATCCAAGAGGCTGATCTTTCCCGTAACCAATAATGGGGTAGAATATGAAGCATGCTTATTTGGAATGGAAGCTCTGTTAACCTTAAGGGAAAATGATGTCTTAATTGTTGGTGATTCACTTCTAGTGATCAGGCAAGTTCAGGGTGAGTGGGAGCTGAAAGAAGAAGCCTTATGACCTTACTTAGAGCTGTTACAGTTCAGAAAAGGTTTATTCGGCCAGTGTGAATTCAGACATGTCCCCAGGGATGAGAATAAGATGGTTGATACTCTAGCAACATTATCCTCTATATGGGAAAATCCAGAAGAAACTCAAGTGAAACCACTAATTATAGCCACTTCCAGACATCCTTGCTTCGAAGTACATGAGGTAATGGAGTTGACAGTTGAAGAAAAACCATGGTTCTTTGACATCTACCAGTATGTTAAGGAAGGTAGGCATCCCAAAGAGGCTAGTGCTACTGATAAGTTGACACTAAGAAATCTGGCTAGTCAATTCAGAATCTTCGAGGACAAGTTATACAAAAGAACAGCACATGGAGTCCTTTTAAGGTGCCTGACAGAGCAAGAATCAGAAGAAGTGATGTAGCAGGTACATGCAAGATCCTATGGGCCGCATATGAATGGACTTGCCATGGCTAGGAAGATAATGAGACAAGGGTATTTCTAGATGACGATGCAAGCAGATTGTATAAGAAATGTGAAGAGGTGTCATGAATGTCAGATATATGCAGATATTGGTCATCTTCCACCACTTGAACTTCAAAATCTAGCATCTCCTTGGCCGTTTTCAGCATGGGGGATAGATATGATTGGCGAAATTCATCCAGCTGCATCTAATGGACATAGATTCACAGTTGTAGTAGTTGATTACTTCTCCAAATGGGTGGAAGCAGAATCTTTCACTAATGTGACAGCCAATCAGATGGTCAAGTTCATCCAGAAGAACATCTTCACTCGGTATGGGATTCCTCATCACATAGTAACTGACAATGGAGTACATTTTCAAGGGGCGATAGCTGAGCTACTTGCAGAACATGGTATTGAACATCATAAGTCTTCTCCATACAGACCACAGGCTAATGGTGCAGTGGAAGCAGCTAACAAGGCAATAAAGAAGATCTTATCAAAGATGGTAACCACTTACAGAGATTGGGTTGATAAACTACTTTATGCTCTTTGGGGTTACAGAACTAGTGTCAGAACACCGACAGGAGAAACTCCTTATGCCTTGTTATATGGAATGGAAGCGGTATTGCCAGTGGAAATAGAACTTAAGTCACTCAGAGTCACCCTGGAAGCTCAGCTGCCAGAGACTGAATGGGTTCAAGCCAGATATGAACAGTTGGCAGCACTAGACGAAAGGCAATTGAGGGCACTGGATCATCTTCAGATGTACCAGCACAGAATGGCCAGAGCCTATAATCAGAATGTGAAGTTTTCCAAATGGCAGTTAAAAACAGGTGACTTGGTTCTAAAGCAGCTAAGGCCTTCAAATGTCGATGTTAGGGGCAAGTTCAGACCCAACAGGGAAGGGCCCTATGTGGTGAAGAAGGTGCTATCAAAAGGCGCTGTCAGCATCATGGACATGGACGGAAATGAATTCACTAATCCTATCAACTAGGACAGGCTAAAGCTTTATCATGTATAAAAAAAAAATTTGCTAGGCTGAAAGCTCAAAAAGAGCGATCTAGGAAAAAGTTAAGACACGAGAGAAAATAATCAGTCGGAAAACCTGAAAAGGACGACTGGTGACGGATTCTGGCTCAGTACGGCTTATGTACCATTTAGGAACCAACTCATTTCAAATGTACTCATTTTGACTTCATCAATAAAGTGAAGTGTTTGTTTAAATATATTTACATGGTTATGATAAATGCATAAGCAAAGTTGTCTTGCATAAACATACATTTAAAGAAAGTGCTTTGCATTTAACTGATCAAAATAATCACATTATTTAACAAGTGAAAATGTACTAAATACATGCAATTTGAAATATTTTGCCGACCTTTAAAACTCAGTTCATCTTCCCAACAGAGCAATAAAATGGTCATCGTGACATCACAGTCATAAAAAAAAAAAGAGAGCTCACTGAGGTGAAAACTGAAAAGGCGCCTCAGGCAAAAGTTAGAGCGACTCACTGGGCTGAAAACCCGTATTGGGCAACCCAGACAAAAATTAGAGCATTGACAAGCTCATAATTTCCCCAGAAAGCAGGAAAAGTAGAATGTCCTCAACATTCCCCACAGAGGTCATCACATCGACTCCCCATAGAGTCATCACGCAATTCCCCAGTAGAATCTACATAAAGAACACCATAATTATTTCCCCAATCGAGTTGCCACACTTTTCCCCAAAGGAATCTCTGTAAGGAGCACTACGATTATCTCCCCAGCAGTATCATACATCCCCAACAGTCACCTCACTCTTTCAAAAATCACCAAGCAAAGCCCCGAAGAAAGCAAAATCAACCAGGGGCACAACATATCTCTCTCCAGCAGAAGGCGGAAACGTCAAATAACGGAAAACGCATACATATACATATACATCATCACGCACTCATACATTACATACATCAATTACTTATCCCCAGGTAGTCTTCATTCTTGATCGAAGGGGCAAAAATTTTTGTTTAAAAAATCTCTCGATCAAGGAATGAAGACGTGCTATCTTAAGTGCAAGAATTCATCATCCCCAGCTTCAATTCCTCAGCAGATCCGCCTCGAGTAATATAAACTCGATATCGGCCTAGATCGGCTTCATCATTCACTTCTTTAGCAGATTAGCCTCGAGTAATGTAAACTCGGTATCGGCCCAGATCGGCTTCATCATTCACTCTTTCAGCAGATCCGCCTCGAGTAATGTAAACTCGGTATCGGCCTAGATCGGCTTCATCATCCATCTCCCCAGCCGATCCGCTTCAAGTAATGTAAACTTGGTATCGGCCCAGATCGGCTTCATCATCTAAGTTCCCCAACAGATCCGCCTCGAGTAATGTAAACTCGGTATCGGCCCAAATCAGCTTCATTATTCACTTCTTCAGCAGATCTGTCTCGAGTAATGTAAACTCGGTATCGGCCCAGATCGGCTTCATCATCCATCTCCCTAGCAGATCCGCCTCAAGTAATGTAAACTTGGTATCGGCCCATATCGGCTTCATCATCTAAGTTCCCCAGTAGATCCACCTCGAGTAATGTAAACTCGGTATCAGCCCAGATCGGCTTCATTATTCACTTCTTCAGCAGATCCGCCTCAAGTAATGTAAACTTGGTATTGTCCTGGATCAGCTTCATCTATTTCCCCAACGAAGCTCGCCTCGGGTAACCTAGACCCGGTATCGGCTTATTTCACTCATCATTTGCCTCGGGTAACCTAGAACCGGTATCGGCCAATCCGTAATCCATTTTTCTTCGCCTCGGGTAACCTAGACCCGGTATCGGCCAATCCGTAATCCATCTCTCTTCACCTCGGGTAACCTAAACCCAGTATTGGCTAAACCGTAATTCACCTGCCTTGGGTAATCTAGACCCGGTATCGGCCTATCCGCCTTGATTTCGCCTCAGGTAACCTAGACCCCGTATCGGCTTATTTCCTCCCCAGCATCGCCTCGGGTAACCTAGACCTGGTATCGGCTTATCTCATCAGAGGGTTCATTCCAATGTTCGCAGCACTTTGATTCACGCTCTCAAATTCATCATCTCAGGTGTTATAAACCTGGATCTAGGTGTCGAATTTGATCACGCGAGGGGCAGCTGTAAGCGCCGGAATTTTCTATACTTAAAAAAAAAAGAGAGAAGAGAGTTGTACGACTGTCCTTACAGTCGTGCGACTGTAATTTAAAAATTAAAGTCGTATGACTGTTGTAAGCGCCGGAATTTTCTATACTTAAAAAAAAAAAAAAAAACTATAGTCGTACGACTATTGTTATAGTCGTACGACTGTAATGTCGGACAGACTGCAGGAACCCATACCTCTGCAGCAGAAAATGGAGGAGAGAGAGTTTTGAGCATTAATTGCTCCGGCTCTGCAGCAAGCAAGCAGGAAAAAGGGAGATAAAAAAGAGAAAAAGAAGGAGGGGGGGAGGATTTTTCTGGTAAGAAGAAATCTAGAGAGAGAAAGAGAAAAAAAAACCACAAAAAGAAAAACTCATTCTTCCCCTTTGATTTTCTTTAATCTCCCAAAATTAAGGTTAAAATTTGTTAGAAATCCCTAGGTTAATCAATTAACTACATAACCAAATCAAGAACTCGGACTTAAACCATCAGAAACCCTTGCAATTTGGATTTTTGACAAAAAGCTCTCAACTTCCATTCCAAAGGAGAAAGTGCGAATTTGTTAGGATCGGAGCGACGCCAGGGGTCAAAACGACTTGGAATAGCTTCTAAAAAGGTAGTCACTTCTTTTCCTTACACTTTTCCTTGCTTTCTGGGCATTTGAAGTGAGTTTTGTGCGTTTTTTGCTGCATTTTCGTATTTCTGTTCCTGGAAATTAAGAACAGTCGTACGACTATTCTTGGTTTTCATGAACAGTCGTACGACTGTATATACAGTCGTACGACTGTTCTTAATTTCCAGTCGATTTTTCTTCAGTTTTTGGTTAAAAATGATTTTTGGTGGAATTCTGATCTTGGAATGATTACAGTCGCACGACTGTAAACTACAGTCGTACGATTGTAACCCCTGTTCCAGAACCAGAATTTCAGTCTCATCCCCAAAAAAAATTAGAAAACCCCAAAAATCATCAAAATGGATTTTGTTGTGTGCATCACGACCATAGATTCAATTTTTAGTAACATTGCATTTAGAACAATTCAACGACGGAGACCCAGTTCTCCTGAAAACCGACCCACTTAAATATATAAAAATGCATGTAAACCGGTAAAATTGTTTTCAAATGATTTTCCCACAAAACCAAAAATACAGGGACGTTTCAAAATGTTTTCCAGGTCTAACCGAACCGGCTAGCCGAGCCGACCCGGTTACCCCCTAAATGCATGCCCCCAATTCCTGATTTTCCATTCTGTCTATTTGAGTCCTAATTGTGGCGTGCTGTATATATTGTGCTAACCCTCGGTTTTGCAGGTTTTAATTTCCTTTTATTTTTATTTTGGATGTAATTTAATAGATTAAATCGTGTATCCTAGGCGGTTGTATTTTTCTAGATTCTCGTGTATATAGGCGATTGTATAAGTGAGGCGAGAGTTTTTATTTTTCCATTCGATTTGGTTGTCAGCCTGTTAATATTTATTTCTTTTCTTTATGTTTGTATTAAATATTTTGTATGCGCGCTGTATGCCTTTTATATTCAATAAAATGGACCTTAAATTTTGAAATACCATTGAGAACATTGGCAATATTTATTTTAATTAGACACGAAATAAGGGACTTGTCCGGACCCGAATCTCTGGATAGTGTAGCGACCGCTTGTCCGGTTCAGCTGCATAAGAATTTCCCGGTTGAGCTTAGCCGGGTGGCGACTCCTACAATATTCATCGAGACTTAGGTCTCGGTTCCTTTATGCATTAATTCTATTTATTTTCCAAAATGTGGATTTCCATATATAAAAACCCCACGCGAGGGAGGGGCCCGCCCGAGATCGAGGCGCCCCATTCCGAAAAGGAGTCCCGCGTCCCGTCGAAAACGCGTTGTCCGCTCACAGTGGCGACTCCGCTGGGGAATTCCTAAAAAAGTTTTCTTAAAAACTTAAAAGAATTTTGACAAGCCCCAAAAAGTGTCTAATTAAAATAAGGCGGATGATTCTCTTTTGGTATTTTATTTGCATTTTAGTTAGCCATTTCTTGCATTAGATTAGGTATCCTTTTATAGCCCGGTGGATTGTTGAAGTGTCGCCTAAGTTCCTCCTGGTCTTAGGGGCACGAATACGAAACACCACTCATAGCCTCGTACGAACCCCTTCGCTAGGACCCTTGAGTGGGGAGAAGTGAGGAGTACATCTTGCTATGAGAGCCTTGATGTTAACCCGACTTGGACCGAACCCATATAGGCAGCTCTAGTTGGATTCCCTTAGGATACCAAAATAATTGTGTGAATAATGATAATAAAATCGCGCCTTCATCACCCCCGGTTGGTGATTGAAGTGAACCCCGCCTAGGACTCGGTTAGAAATTTTTGAGACCGACCACGTTGGAGGAATAAGGTTGGAAGAATTCGTTTTGCTTGCTATGTGTTCTTCACCATTCCATGACACATCGCCGACGCATGCATAACATACCATAATCACCATTTTCCATACACATGACATACCATACACAAACATCTTTGTGTGATACTAACCCACATTTTTATGCAGCCATTTTGCATTTTATTTCGTGTGTAAAACATTAATCCATTCGCTTGTCATCCATACTAACGATTTCTTTTTCAGCCATAACATTAAACTTGTGTGATTAGCATTTTATTTTTGACATAGCATACATAACATCATTATGTATGTCATGCATCCTAACCCACGTTTTTATGCAGCCATTTACATATTGTGTGACATATTCATTCACTAGATTTCACTTAAATTAAATTAATGGGCATTTCAAGGACGCCTATCATGACCATCCCATACCATTTCATAACATATCGGGTACCCAAAATTACCCGTGTTTTGCCAATGCACCGGATTGCATTTGGCCATTCCACCAATATCATTTCATTTAATAAAGCCACAACGGCCTTAGGCCCGTTTTCGTGTAATAATTCACACGATGCATTTCATGACATCATACCCATCTATCATAGACATCATATAACACTATGGTCCACGTCCGACCACTTCATGACGTTAATTCACCATTTAAGGTACTCCCCGAGTGCCCGATTAGTATGCATATAGGCCCATAACATCACCAAGTCATGAAAGGCGTTCCTCGAATGCCGAATCCTTGTCCGTGTTCCTATTACACGTGACTTTCTCATAACATCATTCCATATCATATGCTCAAAGGTATCAAGACCTTGTCTGTGGGCCCGGCCCATGCGACCATTTCATACCATCTCTTAGACCTATAAAGCGTCAAAACTACGTCTGTGTGCCGGTATACACGCGACCATTTCATGAATTCATTAGGTGTCCCAAAGGCGCCGAAGTTCTGTCCGTGTGATGGCCCACACGTGACATTTTTGCATAAACATTGGGTGTTCTTGGAATGCCTCGAGAAAAAATATAATAATAAAAGGGAACCATTCATAGCATCATTCCATGCACAATTTTACTCCATGCATCTCAAGCATGTCTTAATTTTCATGTCATATCACGTCATTCATTCACGACCCTAATATCTCCTACCTACTCCCAAGCAGAATACACTGGAGCGACCTTGGACAAGATCCCAAGCTTCAAGGGCGGCTAGGAGACAGAGGGTAGTCGAGAGTGACAGTGATTCTGAGCCCGGGGAAGGAGTGAATATGGCAGAACAGACACCGAGCATGGCTGATGTTTTGAGAGATTTCTTTAGGTCGCAGGATTTCCGCGACATGTTAAAGGAAGAGATGAGGGCAGTCGTTAGACAAGCTGGTGAGACCGGTGGTAGTGGAGCCGGGAAGGAAAAAGAAGCGGAGTCATCCCAACATGGTGGTGATGCTTTGGCTAGTCTTGAAAAGCTGCAGGAGATAGAGGCAGCTATGGAACAGAGGATGAAAGCCAAGTGCTCTGAACTAGACGAGGTCATGGCCCAGTTGAAGAAGGGGGTCGGGATCAGTGCTGAATCCAAGAAGGGGGTGAATGTTGATGCCATGATCAGTAGGGGCATCGAGACATTTCCTATCGGCTTCCAAGTGCCGAAAGTCCCCACTTACAAAGGAATGGGCTCGCCGGAGGCCCATGTGAATTTATATGCCCGGGTTATGCTAACAGCAGGCGCTACAAAGCAACAATTGATTAATCTGTTCCCCACCACATTGGAGGGAGGTGCTTTAGGATGGTATAACTCATTGTCAGAGGAGGAGCAGTCCAACTGGGAGATATTGTCAGCAGCCTTCATCAAATACTACAGCTTCAACACCAAAATCCAGGTGAAGCTGTATGATTTGGAGAGGGTGAAGCAGAAATTCAATGAGCCCTTTGACGAATACTACCAGAGGTGGATGAACAAGATGATCCTCCTAAAGAACCGTCCTGATGAAGATGAGCTTATACAGAAGCTCATTGATGGCAGCAAAGATATCTTCAAGAACAACATGAAATTCCATTCCTTCAAGGAGCTTAGTGAGGTCTATAGCATGGCCATGAAGATAGAAAGGGATGAAGAGGAGAAGCCAGCTGGTAAGAAAGGGGGAAGAAGTACAGGGTATAGTTCAGGGTATAGATCAACCACAGCAGCTGGGTCTGGCAGTGGGTCTGGTTCAGGTGCCAGTGGCAAGCAGGGGCAGTCATCAGAAGTGAAGCTGGTTGAGGTGGCTACTGTGAATCAGCAGCAAGGCAACCAGAGTAGGGGTCCTGGAGGACAAGGCATAACACCCTAGACTCTTACTTTGGCAAAGATATTCGCCAAGTGTAGGAATGGTGGCTTACTACAGTCCTTGAGGCCATTCGAGTTCCCACCTGAAGCTGACAAGGATAACTTCTGCACTTATCATGTGGTGACAGGCCACCGGACCAATAACTGCTATAAGCTAAGGGATGCTATCCAGAAGCTTATCGACGAGGGAAAGCTGCAAGAACCACCTAAGCCTAGCATTAAAACTAACCCACTACCGACATTCGAGAAGCGGGTTAACATGGTTCAGTCGGGATTGCCGGCTAACTTTATATTTGCCCAAGTTCTACAAGTGAACCCTACCATCCAGGCAGTGGCGGTAGGGGAACCCGAAGTGGAGCCTAAATGTGAGGAAAAGGAGGGGTGTAAGGAGGTCAAGCCCATAAGTCTGGATGACCTTGACTATGAAGATGAGTACGAAGAATTTGACAGAAGAGAGGCTGTTAAACTCCCAGCTGTTGAGAAGCTGAGGATTTCAGAAGTACAGCACGTGACCCGAAGTGGAAGGGTATATCAGCCGGCAGATCGGACGAAAGATAAAGCACCGATGAATGGGTCGGGCAGTACTTCGGCACCGGAAAGAGTCGAGAAAGAAGATTTGGTCATTTCCCAACTGAAGAAGACCCCTGCACAAGCTAGTTTGTGGCACTTGCTTATGACCTCCAAAGAGCATAGGGAGGCTTTAGTGAAAAAGCTATCAGAAATTGAAGTCTCCCTTATAGCTTCACCAGAGGCTATGTGCTGCTTGCTAGACAAAGTCCATACTGGAGCTCCTAATATCGTTTTCTCTGAGAAAGACCTACCAGCAGAAGGAAAGGCCCACAACAAGGCTCTTTACGTTAGGGCCAACATCATGGATAAGGTGATGCCGTGCGTCATGGTGGATGACGGCTCAGCTCCGAATATTTGCCCACTGAAAATGCTACCATTTCTAGGCATGAATGAAGAAGTGTTGAAGAGGTCCTCGACAGTCATTCGGGCGTATGACGATTCTAAAAGAACAGTGATAGGGACCTTCGAAACAGAAGTGGAAGTTGGGCCCATCAAGTCCATGGTTGTTTTCACAGTGATCGACATCCCGGTCACATTCTCCTTATTGCTTGGAAGACCCTGGTTCCATCCTTTGGGAGGTGTTCCTTCCACATTGCATCAGAAGATTAAATTTCCTATGAATGACAGGATTGTGACTGTTGAGGCGGATGCCCAGTCGATCGTAGCAGCAGTGGATGAAAGAGTAGTTCCTTTTGGTGGATTCCAAATTGCTGTCATTAAGGAGGAAGAAACCACGGATGCCCCTATGGTCCTTTATGAGAACTATATGCCGGAGTGGCTATCCCGATATCTGTACAAGCTGAACTTTGTCCCGGGAATGGGACTCGGGATTAATTTGCAAGGTGTGCCAGAATTCAAGATCGACTCGGGAAAGTCAAAGCAGTACGGCCTTGGTTATGTAGAGGGGTCGCACGAGTAGAAGAATCTGAAAAAGGGCAAAAATGGCAGGGCCATGATGAAGCCATTTCTGAAGGCAGGAGGAAGCCTTTATAAGGGCCAAGCTGAACCGGTGCTGGTTGGGAATGTTGAGCGCCCTGGCTTTGAGATCTTTGCAGATGTTGTGGATTTTGAGAAAAGCCAGGAAGAGCCAGTAGCCCCTGTAATGATAGAGGAAGCAATTGCTGAATCTGAAATCCTGAAAGGAGAATCATCTGAGGTGACAGCAGAAACCATAGAGGTGGCCGAGGAAGAAGATGAAAAGAAGACATCTGCTGAAGCTACAGAAGTGATCTCGGGAGCTTTGACTGCTGCATTGACCAAAGCTTTTGGAAAATCCAAAGAAGGATTTGGCGAAGAACTGATGGCCAAAGTGAACTTAGACTCTATGGTTGCTGAAATCACCAAGATTATGGAGAAAGCTAAGGCACAGACGACCGAAAAAGAAGCAGAGAAAGCTGCAGTCCCAGATGATGCTCTGGAAGGGAAGATGGAAGCTGAGGAAGAACAAGGCCCTCCGCCTGTGGAGGATGAAAATGATTTTGTTGTATCTATTTCTTCCATTTTCAATGTAACTGATGTACTTTATGATAAGTTCAATGCAATGAAATCCCAGTTTGCTTACTTGTGTGATGTTTATCCTGATAATTCTGTGCATGCATTTAAATCACCATCAAGCATATTTAGCATACATGACACTGCATTGCATGAAATCAATATAAGTACAGATGAAAACCCTAAAATGGTACGCATTTCACACGAGCTAAAATCCGAGGAAGAAAGAGAATTAATAAGAATACTCCAAAAACATGTTAAAGCTTTCGCCTGGTCGTATGAAGACATGCCGGGTGTAGATACAGAAATAGCAGTGCACAAAATCCCAACGGACCCCAAGTTCAGACCGGTAAAGCAGAAGTTGAGAAGACTAAGGCCGGAATGGGCTACACTGGTGAAGGAAGAAGTGGCCAAACAGATAGATGCCAGGTTTCTTGAAGTGGTGGAGTATACGGAATGGCTAGCCAACATTGTCCCTGTGCCTAAAAAGGATGGAAGGGTCAGAGTATGTGTTGATTACAGGGACTTGAATAAGGCCTGCCCTAAGGACAATTTCCCACTACCTCACATTGACGTATTGGTTGATAGTGCAGCAAAAGTGGCAATGTACTCCTTCATGGATGGCTTTTCAGGGTACAACCAGATCCTGATGGATGTGATCGACAAGGTGAAAACATCATTCATCACAGAATGGGGTACTTTCTGCTACAGAGTGATGCCTTTTGGATTAAAGAATGCCGGTGCCACTTATCAGAGGGCTGTCACAACTCTGTTACATGATATGATCCATAAAGAAGTTGAAGTGTATGTCGATGATATGCTTGTTAAATCAACAACCCGGGAGGGACACCCTGTTATCCTGGATAGATTTCTGACACGCATTGGAGAGTACAACTTGTGACTTAACCCTAAAAAGTGCATATTCGGGGTCACATCAGGGAAGCTGTTAGGCCATGTAGTCAGCCAGAGGGGAATAGAAATGGACCCAGATAAAATCAAAGCCATCCAAGATATGCCAGCTCCAAAGACAGAAAAGGAAGTCAGATCATTCCTGGGTTCTTTGCAGTATGTCAGCCGCTTCATAGCCAAGCTAACTTCCACTTGTGAGCCAATCTTCAAGCTATTAAAGAAAGATCAGCCGGTTGTGTGGGATGACAAGTGTCAGCTGGCCTTCGAGAAGATCAAGGCCTACCTGGTAAAGCCACCAATGTTGAGTCCTCCAATTCCAGGAAAGCCTCTGATTTTATATCTGGCAGTTGAAGAATCTTCTATAGGGGCAATGCTTGCACAAGAGCAAGATGGCAACAAGGAGTATCCCATCTATTACCTTAGCAAGAAACTGCTGGAGTATGAAACCAAGTACACACTGGTGGAGAAGACATGTGTGGCAATGATCTGGTTAACCAAGAAGCTGCGCCACTATTTCCAATCCTACAAGATACAAGCTGTGGCTAAAGTGGATCCAATGAAATATCTCTATGAAGCACCGGCATTGGTTGGGAAGCTGTCCAGGTGGTTGTTACTTTTGTCTGAATTCGACATCGAGTACATCACGAAGAAAACCATTAAAGGGCGAGCCGTGGCAGAGTTTCTGGCGAACCAACCCCTAGAATCAGATTACACAGAGAACCTGGAATTCCCTGATGAGCAGTTAGCCATGGTGGAAGTGAAAAGGTGGGTCATGTGTTTCGATGGGGCAGTGAATAAAAAGGGCGCTGGGATCGGAGTACTTATAGCAACGCCAGATAGTGAAGTCATTCCCTTATCCAAGAGGTTGAATTTTCCCATAACCAATAACGGGGCAGAGTATGAAGCATGCCTATTTGGGATGGAAGCTTTGCTAACACTAGGGGCAAATGACGTCCTGATTGTTGGAGACTCACTTCTAGTGATCAGGCAGGCTCAGGGAGAGTGGGAACTAAAAGAAGAAGCCTTACGGCCTTATTTGGAGCTGCTACACTTCAGAAAGAATTTATTCGGCCAGTGTGAATTCAGACATGTCCCCAGGGATGAGAATAAGATGGCTGATGCATTAGCTACTTTGTCCTCCATGTGGGAAAATCCAGAAGAGACACAAGCTCAACCACTGGTCATAGCCACTTCCAGGCATCCTTGCTTTGAAGTGCATGAAGTAATGGAATTATCAGCCGAAGAAAAGCCATAGTTCTTTGACATTTACCGGTATGTTAAGGAGGGAAAGTACCCAGAAGAGGCCAATGCTGCTGATAAGTTGACAATGAGAAAACTGGCTAGTCAATTCAGAATCTTCGAGGACAAGTTGTATAAAAGAACAGCACATGGAGTTCTTTTAAGGTGTCTAACAGAACAAGAAGCAGAAGACGTGATGCAGCAGGTACATGCAGGATCCTGTGGGCCACATATGAACGGGCTTGCCATGGCCAGGAAGATCATGAGGCAAGGGTATTTCTGGATGACAATGCAAGCAGATTGTATAAGAAAAGTGAAGAGATGTCATGAATGTCAGATCTATGCAGACATTAGTCATCTTCCTCCACTTGAACTTCATAATCTAGCGTCTCCTTGGCCGTTTTCAGCATGGGGAATAGACATGATTGGTGAAATTCATCCGGCTGCATCTAATGGGCACAGATTCATAGTTGTAGCAGTTGATTATTTCTCCAAATGGGTCGAAGCAGAATCCTTCACTAATGTGACAGCCAAGCACATGGTCAAGTTCATCCGGAAGAACATCTTCACTCGGTATGGGATTCCTCACCACATAGTAACTGATAACGGAGTACAGTTTCAAGGGGCAACGGCTGAGCTATTTGCAGAACATGGTATTGAACACCATAAGTCTTCTCCATATAGACCACAGGCTAATGGTGCAGTAGAAGCGGCTAACAAGGCAATAAAGAAGATCTTATCAAAGATGGTAACCACTTACAAGGATTGGGCTGATAAACTGCCTTATGCTCTTTGGGGTTACAGAACCAGTGTTAGAACGCCGACAGGAGAAACTCCTTATGCCTTGGAAGCTCAATTGCCAGAGACTGAATGGGTTCAAGCTAGATATGAGCAGCTGGCTGCCCTAGATGAAAGGCGACTAAAGGCACTGGATCACCTGCAGATGTATCAGCGCAGAATGGCTAGAGCCTATAATCGAAATGTGAAATACTCCAAACGGCAGTTGAAAGCAGGAGATTTGGTCCTAAAGCAACTAAGGCCTTCAAATGTTGATATTAGGGGCAAGTTCAGACCTAACTGGGAAGGACCCTATGTGGTGAAGAAGGTGTTATCAAAAGGTGCTGTCAGCATCATGGACATGGATGGAAACGAATTTACCAACCCGATCAACCAAGACAGGCTAAAGCTTTATCATGTGTAAAAAAAAAAAAAAAAAAAAAAAAGAAGAAGAAGAGAGAGAAAGGTCTGCTAGGCTGAAAACTCGAAGAGAGCGGTCTAGGCAAAAGTTAAGAAACGAGAGAAAATAATCAGTCGGAAAATCTGAAAAGGACGACTGGTGACGGATCCTGGCTTAATGTGAAACGTGTATCATTTAGGAATCAACTTGTTTCAAATGTACTCATTTTGACTTCATCAATAATGTGAAGTGTTTGTTTAAATATATTTGCATGGTTATGACAAATGCACAAACAAAGTTGTCTTGCATAAACACACATTCAAAGAAAGCACTTTGCATTCAACTGATCAATATCACCACATTATTAGGCAAATGAAAATGCATTAAATACATGCAATTCAAAATCTTTTATTATCCTCTAAGGCCCAGTTCATCTTCCCAGACGAGCAATAAAGAGTCACAACACCATTTCACCTAAAAAAAAAAAAAGAAAAAAAACATCCTACGGAACAGGAAAAACAGAACATCCTCAGTATCCCCCGCAGAATTCGTCACATCACTCCCCAGCACAGTTTCCTATACTATTCCTCAACAGGGTCTACATAAAGAACACCATCAATTACTTCCCCGCAAAGTCGCCATGTTACTCCTCAGTGTAGTCTACACAAAGAACACCACAATTGTTTCCCCAGTCAAACTGTCACATTCTTCCCCAGCGGAATCTCTACAAGGAATACTATGATCATTTCCCCAGCTATCACCTCACTCCATCGATAATCATCAAACGATGCCCCAAGAAAAGCAAAATCGACCAGGGGTACAACATATCTCCCCAGCGGAGGACAGAAACGTCCAATAACAGAAAATACATACATGTACATATACATCATCATGCATCCATACATTGCATATATCAATTGCTTATCCCCGGCTGGTCTTCATTCTTGATCGAAGGGGTAAAAATTTTTGTTTAAAAATCTCTCGATCAAGGAATGAAGACTTGCCATTTTGAGTGCAGGAATTCATCCCCAGCTTAATATCCTCAGCAAGTCAGCAGATCCGCCTCGAGTAATGTAAGCTCGGTATCGGCCCAGATCCGCTCCATTATCTCAACTTTCTCCAGCGAGTCCGCCTCGAGTAATGTAGGCTCGGCATCGGCCCAGATCCGCTCCATCATCCAAGTTCCCCAGCAGATCCGCCTCGAATAATGTAAACTCGGTATCGGCCCAGACCAGCTTCATCTATTTCCCCAATAAAGTTTGCCTCGGGTAAC
Organism: Euphorbia tirucalli; assembly: GCA_039660915.1. Taxonomy (NCBI): domain Eukaryota; kingdom Viridiplantae; phylum Streptophyta; class Magnoliopsida; order Malpighiales; family Euphorbiaceae; genus Euphorbia; species Euphorbia tirucalli. The sequence continues at coordinate 47,739,924 of CM077637.1, read as the reverse complement.
CTAGACCCGGTATCGGCTAATCTCTTCATCAACTCGCCTCGGGTAACTTAGACCCGGTATCGGCCAATTTCTTCATCAATTTCGCCTCGGGTAACATAGACCTGGTATCGGCTAATCTTATCTCCAGCATCGCCTCGGGTAACCTAGACCCGGTATCGGCTAATTTCCTCATCAGCTCGCCTCGGGTAACATAGACCTGATATCGGCTAATCTCTTCATCAACTCGCCTCGGGTAACATAGACCTGATATTGGCTAATCTCTTCATCAACTCGCCTCGGGTAACATAGACCTGATATCGGCTAATCTCTTCATCAACTCGCCTCGGGTAACATAAACCTGATATCGGCTAATCTCTTCATCAACTCGCCTCGGGTAACATAGACCTGATATCGGCTAATCTCTTCATCAACTCGCCTCGGGTAACATAGACCTGATATCGGCTTATTTCCTCCCAGTGTCGCCTCGGGTAACCTAGACCCGGTATCGGCCTATCTCATCAGAAGGTTCATTCCAGTGTTCACGGCGCTTTAATTCACGCTCTCAAATTCATCATCACAGGTATTATAGACCTAGAGCTAGATGTCGAATTTGATCACGCGAGGGACAGCTGTAAGGGCCGGAATTTTCTATACTTCAAAAAAAAAAAAAAAACTATAATCGTACGACTATTGTTACAGTCGTACGACTGTAATGTCGGACAGACTGCAGGAACCCATACCTCTGCAGCAGAAAATGGAGGAGAGAGAGTTTTGAGCATTAATTGCTCCGGCTCTGCAGCAAGCAAGCAGGAAAAAGGGAGATAAAAAAGAGAAAAAGAAGGAGGGGGGGGAGGATTTTTCTGGTAAGAAGAAATCTAGAGAGAGAAAGAGAAAGAAAAACCACAAAAAGAAAAACTCATTCTTCCCCTTTGATTTTCTTTAATCTCCCGAAATTAAGGTTAAAATTTGTTAGAAATCCCTAGGTTAATCAATTAACTACATAACCAAATCAAGAACTTGGACTTAAACCATCAGAAACCCTTGCAATTTGGATTTTTGACAAAAAGCTCTCAACTTCCATTCCAAAGGAGAAAGTGCAAATTTGTTAGGATCGGAGCGACGCCAGGGGTCAAAACGACTTGGAATAGCTTCTAAAAAGGTAGTCACTTCTTTTCCTTACACTTTTCCTTGCTTTCTGGGCATTTGAAGTGAGTTTTGTGCGTTTTTTGCTGCATTTTCATATTTCTGTTCCTGGAAATTAAGAACAGTCGTACGACTGTTCTTGGTTTTCATGAACAGTCGTACGACTGTATATACAGTCGTACGACTGTTCTTAATTTCCAGTCGATTTTTCTTCAGTTTTTGGTTAAAAATGATTTTTGGTGGAATTCTGATCTTGGAATGATTACAGTCGCACGACTGTAAACTACAGTCGTACGACTGTAACCCCTGTTCCAGAACCAGAATTTCAGTCTCATCCCCAAAAAAAATTAGAAAACCCCAAAAATCATCAAAATGGATTTTGTTGTGTGCATCACGACCATAGATTCAATTTTTAGTAACATTGCATTTAGAACAATTCAACGACGGAGACCCAGTTCTCCTGAAAACCGACCCACTTAAATATATAAAAATACATGTAAACCGGTAAAATTGTTTTCAAATGATTTTCCCACAAAACCAAAAATACAGGGATGTTTCAAAATGTTTTCCAGGTTTAACCGGGCCGGCTAGCCGAGCCGACCCGGTTACCCCTTAAATGCATGCCCCCAATTCCTGATTTCCCGTTCTGTCTATTTGAGTCCTAATTGTGGCGTGCTGTATATATTGTGCTAACCCTCGGTTTTGCAGGTTTTAATTTCCTTTTATTTTTATTTTGGATGTAATTTAATAGATTAAATCGTGTATCCTAGGCGGTTGTATTTTTCTAGATTCTCGTGTATATAGGCAATTGTATAAGTGAGGCGAGAGTTTTTATTTTTCCATTCGATTTGGTTGTAAGCCTGTTAATATTTATTTCTTTTCTTTATGTTTGTATTAAATATTTTGTATGCGCGCTGTATGCCTTTTATATTCAATAAAATGGACCTTAGATTTTGAAATACCATTGAGAACATTGGCAATATTTATTTTAATTAGACACGAAATAAGGGACTTGTCCGGACCCGAATCTCTGGATAGTGTAGCGACCGCTCGTCCGGTTCAGCTGCATAAGAATTTCCCGGTTGAGCTGAGCCGGGTGGCGACTCCTACAATATTCATCGAGACTTAGGTCTCGGTTCCTTTATGCATTAATTCTATTTATTTTCCAAAACGCGGATTTCCATATATAAAAACCCCACGCGAGGGAGGGGCCCGCCCGAGATCGAGGAGCCCCATTCCGAAAGGGAGTCCCGCGTCCCGTCGAAAACGCGTCGTCCGCTCACAACTGTAATATCGGAGCAGTTGCAGGAGCCCATACCTCTGTAGTAGAAAAATGGAGGAGAGAGGGAGGAGCATTAATTGCTCCGCGATGGACAGGAAGCAAGCAGAGAAATCAGAGTAGAAAAGAAGAAACGGAGGAAGAAAAAGCCAACTGGAATTCTGGTGAAAGATTTAGAGAGAGAAAGGAGAAAAGAGAGAAGGAAAAGAAAGAAAAAGCCAAAACTCAAAAAATTCTTCTTTTCCTCTTCTATTTTCTTTAATTCTCATAATTAGGATTAAAACTTGGTAGAAATTCTTAGGTTAATCACTTAATTTCACAAACAAATTAAAATCTCGGACCTAAATCATCGGAATCCCAAGCATTTCGGATCTTTGGACATAAAGCTTCCTTTCTCAATTTTAAAGGAAAAGTGCGAATTCGTGTGGATTAGAGCGACGCCAGGGGTCAAATCGACTTGGATAAGCTTCGAAAAAGGTAGACACTCGTTTCCCTTTCACTTTTTATTGCTTTCTGGGTGATTGAAGTGTAATTTTTGTGCATTTTTACTGTGTTTTTGAGTTTCTGATTCTGGAAATTAAGAACAGTCGCACGACTGTTCTTGGATTTGATGAACAGTCGTACGACTGTATATACAGTCGTACGAGTGTTCTTAAGTTCCAGGTTGTTTTTTTTCCTTCAATTTTGATTCAAAATAAATTTTGGCGGAATCTTGATTCTGGGCCGTTTACAGTTGCACGACTGTAGTTACAATCGCACGACTGTAACCCTCATTCTAGAATCAGAATTTCACCTTTAAGCCATAAAATTTATAAAAATCCATAAAAAAAATTCAAAAAACCCCAAAATCATCAAAATGAATTTTGTTGTGTGCATTCATGACCATAGAGTCAATTTTCTGTAAAATTGCATTTAGAACAATTCAACGACGGAGACCCGGTTCTCCCGAAAACCGACCCACCTTAAATATAAAAATGCATGTAAATCGGAAAAAAATTGTTTTCAAAAATGATTTTCTCACAAAACCAAAATACAGGGACATTTCAAAACGTTTTCTAGGTCTAACCAGGCCGACTAGCCGAGCCAACCCGGTTATCACCTAAATGCATGCCGCCAATTCTTGATTTTCCAATTCTGTCTATTTCCATATAAATTGTGCTAACCTTTGTTTTGCAGCTTTTATTTTATCTTTATTTTCATTTTATTTGTATTTTGATAGAATTTATCGTGTATTTTAGGCGATTGTAATTTTTAGATAAATCGTGTATATTAGGTGGTTGTAAAAGTGAGGCTGAGAGTTTTTATCTTTTATTCGATCGGGTTGTAATAATTCAATCATTTACCTTTTCTTACACTACCTGTATGCGCGCTGTATGTCTATTTATTTCAATAAAATTGACTTTTAGAATTATGAAATACCATTTGAGAACATTGGCCAATTTTATTTTAATTAGACACGAAATAAGGGACTTGTCCGGACCTAAATCTCTGGATAGTGTAGCGGCCGTTTGTCCGGTTCAGCTATATTATAAATTTCCGGGTTGAGCTGAGCCGGGTGGCGACTCCTACAATATTCATTGAGACTTAGGTCTCGGTTCTTTTATGCATTAATTCCATTAATTTTTCCAAAACCGATTTCCCATTTATAAAACCCCACACAAGGGAGGGGCTCGCCCAAGATCGTGACGCCCCTTCCAAAAGGGAGTCTCGCGTTCCATCAAAAACATCATCCGCTCACACCTTTATTAATGTGACACAAATAATGTATTCATACAATGAGTCTTAACATATAATACAAAATACAAGAATCCAATGCCCTAAGAACTACGGCACACCAACAACCCAAGCCCACTAGAATTATAATTACATAAATAAACTTTAATTAAAAAGTATATACTATGCAATTTAATTCTATTTGGCTAAATTTAACTACCCCTAAATAAAATTAAATCGCACTTATGCAAATACAATACATGTATTTAATTTTCCTACTTAGGAAAATTATTTAATTAATTGTTTACTTTATGTAATTCAATTAATTGATAAATTAATTAATTACATTATGTAAACTTATTAATTAAATTAAATCAACCCAATGTTAATTAATTACCTTGACACCGAATGCCAACTAATTAATTAACGCATTCCTTCCAATGTACATTACATGTACAATTTCTATAAGTTCCGGCTCAGTTGATCTATATGCACGATCCTGGGTCTGTCTTTATGCTGGCAGTAGGCCCAAGGCCCACGGACTGTAAGTGGGTTCTAGCAAACCATTACAGCCCCTAATTAAGACAGAGATGCAGCAGTCTTTAAAAGACACTCACCCGGTAGTAATCTCATAGTGTCCTTTGCCTAACAGTATCGATATGAATAAACAAGAGGCATGGTGTCTGTCATCCTCTTCTATTGTTTATTATATATCTTGATCTTGGGTTGATTGATTAATCAAATAAGCAACCAACTTATTTTGGTATGGCCATACACTTATCAGTCCCACTCATCAAGTGGCCAATGATATCATCTCGGTGTTAACCAAATGGCAATTCCATCACTTCATCATCAATATCAATATGTTCACCTGTCCACCCAATCATACCCATATTTAGCATCCTTTTATAGACCTGTTAAGTGTATGTCAAAGTGAACCAGATTCCATATTGATACTATAATGAAATCTGGTCTGAGGACAAAAGAGACCTACTCAAGAAAGACCTATGACACGACAACCATGTGGCTTTCTTGTACAGATCAATCCAGTCCCATGTCAACGACATGTACCTATATTCATGACTGACTATACAAGTACTATGGCTAGTTAAGAACTGCCATACAGACATCGAATATACATGTCTCTGGTTCTATTTGTTCCCCCGATTAGAACAGATCTGGGATAGGTTTTATGATTATCAATCAATGGATACTCTACTCATATTATAGCACATGATATAAATGAAATATCTTAACCGGACTAAGGATTGCTTCTTAATGTATGGAGGTCAGGAAGAGCTATCAGTTACTGGGTACACTGATGCAAGCTTCCAGACCGATGAGGATGAGTTCCAGTCACAGTCTGGGTATGTGTTTTTCCTAAATGGTAGTGCTGTAAGCTAGAAAAGTTCCAAGCAACTGACCATCACATACTCTACTATAGAAGCAGAGTACATTGCAGCGTGTGATACAGCTAAGGAAGCTGTGTAGATAAAGAATTTTATCATTGAATTGGGAGTAGTACCAATAATCTAGGATCCAGTTGATATGTTCTGTGACAACAATGGGGCTGTTGCACAAGCTAAGGAGCCTCGGTCACACAAGAACATGAAGCACGTGCTTAGGAAGTTTCACCTCATACGAGAAATCGCCAAAAGGGGTGACATTTCATTACATAGAGCTGACACCGAAGATATTGTCGCAAATTTGTTGACCAATGCACTAGCTCAGCACAAGCACGGGGGTCATACTAGATCTATAGGGATTAGGCCTATGCCTAGTTTGAACTAGTGCTAGTTGGAGATTGTTGGATGTGCCCTAGTCCCGAGGAATTGGTCCTTATATTTGTATTGGTCATTTATTGGATTTATGTATTATACATTTTGTGTCATTAAATAAAGGCATTAATCTATTTATTATATACCTTGTGCTATGTTTTAAATAGAGTATCCAATTGACATATCCATATCCATGTTGACAAGTGTCATGCACTTGGCAGTAAGACCATGGATAGGGAAAACGATATGACCATAAAGTCATCCGTAGTCTGTTCCAGTCATGGGAATGAATGGAACTGGAGACTATCATTAGCTTGGTTGTATGGTGGTGTTTTACCAGCCATTGGACATGGAATGTCAACCAAGTTAATGGATATATGCAAAAGGGGCATGGTACTGGATAGATCCACTAAACGAGAAATCCACATGGTAAAGTATCAGAAGTGATTCTCGTGTAGTGCCTGTATGGATCCTTTGACCTGACCATATGACGGTACTGCATGTGAAGTGGCATACTTTGGTGTACGCCTAAAAGGCCTATAACAGGGTGGCAAGTATGGGTATGTTCGGGTATGTCAGTGAACATGGCACTGCTATGGATATGCAGAAGGGAATGTCACTCAGTAGTCCACCGAGAAGATATCACCAGCCTCTTGATGAATGCAACTGACAAGAGTTTGTCCACACCCAAACAAGTTGGAACTTGTTTGTGAGCATAAGTTCCTTCGAGATCAAGTAAATGTCCGGACACAAATGAGGGTGATCAATCCATGCCTCTTTGTTAGGCATCGATATCAATGACATGGGAATGTACAATTTAAACTACAGGGTTATGATTAGAGTTGGACTGCTATCTCCGTCTTAATTGGGGGCTGCAGTGGCTTACTAGAGCCCGCCTGCAGTCTGTGGGCCATAGGTCCACTGCCAACGTAAAGACTGGCCCATAGGATCATACACATTGAATGTCTGAACTCGAACAAAAAATATCAATAGTATACTTTGAGTATACACACTGGAGAGAGAGGATTATATTAATTATATTATATAGCTCAATTGGATTGATCAAAATAATGTGATAAATATTTGTATTGGCCTTCTTATAATTAATTCAATGAATTAATTAATGAGATTATTTCCTAGGTGGAAATATTTTACATGTATAGGTTTACATGTATTTAATTGTATGAATGTAATTCCATGGTCAAATTAATTGATCAAATTAATTTTTATTTAAGTGTATGAAATATATTATATGATATAATATGTCAGCATACATGTTGAATTAAATTGGCCAAAAACATACGTAGCCTCTTCAACTTTAATTTTTGAGCCGCTTGGCCCCCTCAACTATTTTAGCGATCTATCTAACCCCTCATTTAAAGGTAAAATACATACGTAGCCCCTTCAATTTTTATTTTTGAGTCGTATGGCCCCCTCAACTATTTTAGCAACCTATCTAACCCCTCACTATTTTAAAGTGGTATTTTAGGAGTAAAGGATTGAGAAATTCTTGCTCTATCTTTTTATCTTTCTTGTACTCTTATGCATACTATTTGGTTTTGTGTAATCATAATCATTCCTCGTAGGAACGATGTCTTTTGTACCATAACAGTAACCATATACTTGCGGGAAATCAATCCACAAGTTTTTGGCACCATTGCCGGGGAATGATTTGATTTATTGCCATTAACAATTTTGATTCGAGATTCTAGATTGCACATTTAATTTCTTTATAAATTTGTTTAATTTGTTTATTAATTTTGTTTTACAGGAATTGATAGTTCAAGTGTATGCATACAACCAGAGAATCGAAAGCACAACTTGAACTACTAACTCCAGAGTTAGAAAGATCTTCAAAGAAGAAGAGGAAATCAGCCCGAGAAAAACTCAACTTGGCTGACTATCCCCCTCAACGATTGATGGAGTTTGCTAAACTGGCACTTGATAGGGCATCGCAAAGCGTTGTTCGACCACTGGTAAACACAAATCAATTTGAGATCAAACCAGCATTACTTCAAATGGTGCAAAATGGTGTTTAATTTTATGGGTTGCCTAATGAGGATCCCAATGCTCATTTGTCAAATTTTCTAGAGATCTGTGATACATTCAAGATCAATTTTGTACCCACAGACGCAATCAAATTGAGGCTCTTCCCATTTACTTTGAAGGATAAGGCTAAAGCCTAGCTCAATTCTTTGTCCAAAGGATTCATCACTACATAGGATCAATTGGCTCAAGCATTTCTTACCAAGCATTTTTCGTTAGCCAAGACTACAAAGATCATCAAGGATATTTCCACATTTACCCAACATGACAATGAATCTCTTTACAAGGCATGGGAAAGGTTCAAGGAACTTCAACGCATTTGTCCCCACCACCATTTGCCAAAGGAGTTACTTATGCAAACCTTCTATAATGGAGTAAATCCTACAGCCAGAGGGACCATTGATATTGTTGCTGGAGGATCGCTAATAAGAAAGACAACTAACGATACCATTGAATTGCTTGAGGAAATGGCAACTAACAACTGTATGTGGCCTACATAATGAAGTAGAGGGGCAAGTACATCCCAAGTCAGAAGAGTTCATTCTATTGATCCCATTATGGAGTTACAGGCACAAGTACTGAATTTGACAAGTAGGATTGACAACATGAGCATGGGAGGTGCATTTTCAATCTCATGTGCATTATGCAGTCAACAAAGGCGTAGTGGCAATGAATGCAAAATGGGAATGACAAATGTAGAAGAGCAAGTTCATTTTGTTCAAGGCCAGGGGCGGGGAAATCCATATTCCAACACTTACAATCTAGGTTGGCAAAATGATCCAAATTTCTCTTGGAAAACTAACCAAAATAGCGGTGCACCAGGTTTCCAACAAGCACAAGACCGTTTCAGGGCACTTGAGACAAAAATGGATAGATTTTCGGAAGGTATTAATTCAAAGATCATTTCCCAAGATGAAAACCAGAAATGTCTAGAGACCAAGATTGATCAAATTTCTAAAAATCATGGGTCTTCTATCCATAACTTAGAAGTTCAATTGTCAAATAGCAAATGCTCTACCATAGCGAAGCCAAGGATGATTTCCAAGCAACACGGAGGAGAATCCACAAGAGCAAATTAAATAATAAAGGTTTTTCTAAAAAAAAAAATTTGGTAGCAGCTGTGTCATGTGCATGTCATGACCTTGCGCTAGCGAAACAGCCCACAAGCAGCTAGTCGCGAGCGCGGCATGATCTCGCACTGGCGACACCAGACGAGGGCATCCATGAAAACTCTCGGTCACGTCGACGACAATATGTCGCGCTCGCGACCTGGCTTCTCCTGAAAATTTTTTGACCATTGTAAGGATAGACCCAACGGTCCAAAACACAGTTTTTTTCAAATATTTTTTACCTTTTTCTGCATCTTTTTGCCTTTTTACTCCCTTCTTTATATATATTTTCACATTTCTCATTCTCTTCACTCTTTTTCTTCATACTTCTTCTTCTTCTTCATTTTGTTTCTATTATCACAAAACCTAAAATCTCTCTCTCTTTCCTCTATTTTTTCTACATTAGTCTCATTTTCTTTGTTTTTCTTTCTCAAAATCATCCACCATTCACCATGGTTAGAACAAAGAGAGCTTCAAACAAAGGCAAAGGAAAAAACTTTTCCTCTACTCAAGGTAATTCTAATCTTGCTAATGAATATGATTGCCCTTTTCCCACCTTTACTAATGACGAAGTTAATCATTTTTATATTTTTAGAAATGCGGAATTTGTTGGTATGTTACACCTTGATTTTGCAATGTTGGAAGACTTTGGTTTCCTTGAGAGATTTAATGAGTATTTTCATTTGTTGAAATCGGATCATTTTGTACAAATGTCATTCCCGGTTAGGAAGAATTGGGCCATGGAATTTTTTGTGACTTTGCAATATGCGGATTCTAAGAAGACTAGATTTAAATTTAAGCATCAAGGCATAGAATTTGCATTTGGATATGCAGAGATGCATGATTGTTTTGGTTTTCCTTTGGATGGAACACATTATGATGATAGCCAATATACTAGGAATGCATTTTGGAGGTGAATTTCTGGCATTGATAAATTTGAACCAATGAATTCAAGCAATAGGATAATAAGGGATAATTGCTTATTGCTTCTTCGCAAATTTCTTTGCCAAGCTTTGTTTGACGAGTTGAAAACAACAAAGTCCAAACAAAGGATTTGTTTTTTCTTTCTTTGTTGTAGGAATGAAGGACCCTATGCTCAACATCTTTCATTTTTGATAGCTTGGAAAATATCTCTAAATCCAAGAAGCGGGCGACCTTGATAATTGGAATGGGTCATATGATGATGGGCATTTTTTTGGGTTGTTTGGGATCCTTGGGAGGCTTTGAACTTGATGATGGGGAGACCATTTTGGTGTTAAATGTTGTTCATCTCCAACATGCTTATCTCTTGACCCAACGAGGCCCTTTGGAATGGGTTCCTTATAAAGACTGGGTGGCTAAGATATTGAAAGGGAAGGGGGTGGTTGAGGAAGATGAATCCGACAGCTTGTCCAGCCCCTCGACTCATGAAACAGCGTCCGTAGGTGCCAATGTTGGTGAGGAAGGAAATGTCACGGGTTGGAGGCAAGTTCTTACCCGTTTAGACACCATGGAGGAAAATCGTCAAGCATTGAGTAACAAGGTTGATTATTTGGCCAAGGATTTGAAGGTAATCAAGAAGAGCACAACTAGTTTAGGATGACAGTTATTATCCTTTTTCCACAAAAGCAATATACATTTCACTCCTTCTCCACCCGACTCTCCGAGCGGTTCCATGTGAATCCGTTCCTTGCTACTCCCTCTTTTTTTTCTTCATGTTCATGTTTTTTGTTTTGGGGTGTTTTTCACAATGAGGACATTGTGTCTTTCAAGTGGGGGGAAGGATACATGTTTTCATTAATTTTATTACATGTTTGTTCTTATTTTTGCATGTTTTTGGTTTGTTTAGTTTATGTAGTATCCAACAAAGGTTTATTTGACTTTGGTTAAGTGCTTCACATATAAATGTCCAATTTTGTGCTCAATTGGTATAATTATTAAGTTGCTTGTAGTTAGTCATTAAGTTTGCTCTAGTATGTGTTTTGGATGGTTATCTTTAATATTTTTAGAATTTTTAGTCAAACTTCTAACTCTTCTTAAAATCGGGGATGGCATGATTCAAAATTGGTACTTTATATAAGGATAGTTTTGGGAAAATATAGCCATAATACACATTTTTGTTTTCAATAATGGATGAGGGCACACAACTTAGTTTATCTTTTTCTTCTACTCTAATGTTTCGAATGAGATATGAGTATGCAAAGAACTTTGAAAAAAGTCAAGTGTTAAGTAACCGGAGGTACACACCAAAAAGTGCAAGACAATCGCGTAAAAAGGCACTTGACTTAATCAAACAAAAAATTATTTATAAAAAAAACTATGGGAAGGAGCATAAAATGTACCCATGAGAAAAAAAATAATTAAGTTAAGATGTCTAAAAATGCCATGAGAATTGTAAAAATGTGCTAGCTTAAAAACTAGTCCCAAAGCTATGTTCTATCTTTAACCTACTGAGTTTGGAAAATGTTCATCCTAAGTTTAAAAGATTAGTTAGACTTTTATTGACTCTACATTCTTAAACTTTGATTATGATTATCTAAAAGCAAGTGTAGCGAACTTAGTGATTTGGCTATGCAACTTGACTCAAAACTTACCATTGTTGAGCATTAAAATTTATTCGTTGAAAGAGCACATGGTCATGGTTTAGACAAACTTATGGATACTATATTATGTCTGGTAGTTAGGTTGTTTTCACTTGTAATTTTGTTTGAGGACAAGCAAAAGTTCAAGTGTGGGGAATTGTTATGAGCATAAAATGCTCATATTTCTTTTTGTTCTATCTTTATAAATGTCTGTGTTTTTTAGTTTTTATTAGGATTTCTTATTCTATGTGATGCTTTTTATGTGTTTTTGTGAAATTAGGAGTAGCAAAAATCGTTTGGGGAAAGATAGGATGAAAAGCAAATCAATCGTGCGAAAATTCAACAAAGGAGTGCTGAAAGCACCTATGTCGCCGGCGCGACTCCGCCTGCATTCATCAGCAATAAGCGTTTGGCCATGTTGCTGGCACGACACTATGTCACTGGCGCGACCAACCCCGTTCCAGCAACCAAAAGACATGTCTCTTCACCCAAAAGTCATGCCTTTATGGAGAGACATCCCTACAAACCATTGTGTTGTTTCATCTACTATAAAGAGGGTGAATTTACAGTAAAGAGGCATATTCATATACGGAGAAAAGAAAGATACCGTAGAATTGTAGAAGTGAAGGATCGAATTAGAGAAGAAGAAGTATGAGAAAGATTGAGCGTAATTTAGGAGTAAAGGATTGAGAAATTCTTACTCTATCTTTTTATCTTTCTTGTACTCTTATGCATACTATTTGGTTTTGCGAACAATGATTTCTTCTTTTCTATGATAAGTTATTTTGATAAAAGTTCTTGTGCCAAGTTTTTCTTATATTTGGTTTTGATATAAGTTTAATATTGAGAAGTACACTCTTATATATGCCAAGTATGATTTCTATTTGGTTCTAACATGAGTTTAACATTGAGAAATTTATGCTCATGAAAGTTTGCAAGAATGATAATAGATGAGAGATCATCTATTATACTAATCAAGTTGCACTTCAACTTAAGCATATTAGTGTTAATAGAATTGGTTCACTAATGAGAATTAGGAGTCATAGTTAACAATTATATGTTCAAGTAAATCCATGTATTGTTCGAGAGAAATTACATAGGAAATTAGTATAACTTATCTAAATAACTTAAACATAGATTTAAGAATAAGTTTGCAAAACACTTATGGTTGTCTTCTTACTCTAATTCGACCCATATTAGGATTAGTTTAATTTAGGAGTAGAATTAGATTAGGAAAAAAAAATACATTTTTTATTTAAGTGCAAACAAAATCGAAAATCGAAATCCAGTGTGTAATAACAATCATTCCTTATGGGAACGATATCTTTTGTGCTATAACAGTAACCGTATACTTGCGGGAAATCAATCAAGACTCTTCACCCGAAGAGATGATATCACCAGCCTTTTAAAGAGTGAGACTGAGTAGTGTATGATCGTACCCAAATAGAATGATTATTGGATAATCATTTATTTGATCTTATCAATCTACTTGGATGTCAAGTAAACGTCCTAGCACTTAGAAGGATGACAGTGTCATGCCTTATGTAGTACATCGAGATTAGATGTGCAAAGGATCATATAAGAATACTACAGGTGTATGTTGTTTTGATTTTGACATCTGCATCCTAATTGGGGGTTGTAACGGCTTGCTAGAGGCCACTTACAACTTATGGGCCGAATGTCGTTTCGGGCTTATGGCCAACATATAGATGGGCCTATAGGATCACACGCTTAGGAGTTTAGGCAGGCTTTATGATGGACCAATTGATATGTATTGGATACATATTAATTATTGATTATTGTATTATTTTTGGTATCTTACCATTATGTTTCATATATAAAGGTAAGGTGGAAACCTAATACCCAGGGGTTAATGACCTAGCCACCATCTCATTTTCTTCTTCCTTTGGGCAAAGAGGTTTTTGGCACAAAGAAAAAACCATTGGTCCTAGAGCTAGCACTTGAATCCCATTGATAAGACTCCACATGAAGGAACGTAGAGGGGTGACAAGTGGGGCCCTTAGTCAAATCAATCTCATGTGATGACTGTTTAGGTGAGAAAGCCATTCTCTCCTCCTTTTCCTTTAGGTCCATAACTTAGCTTCATGATTTTGGGCATGAACCTTAGCTTGATAACATTAATTTCATAATTTTCTTTTGTTTTCAAGTCGGGATAGGTTCCAACAATGAAAGCATGCATCATTTCGGAAAAACAAAGGCCATTACAGAGAAAACTTAAGGATTAAGGTCTCATCCAGAAAACTTTCAACTTCTATCATCTTTAACCACCAAAAACCACACAGAAAACCTCAAAACTATCATCCATTTTCTTGAACTTCAATACTAGACTCACTTTTATGCACGGACAAGCAACAAATCAAGGTGTGTTGCTGTTGTTTTTGGGTTTCTTGGCAAGTTTCAGTAAGAAATCAATGAGTTAGAATCTGTTTTGGTTTCAAGCATCAGATTTGGGACCATAATCCAATCCTGGATAAATGCATCAAAGGTAACTTCTGAGAGGCTATAAAATCCCTTCTTTTTATTTATGTATTGATTGATATCACTGTCCTGCGTTATTTTTGGTTAAAACTCAAAAATGGTTTTCTGTATTGGAATTAGGCCGTACGACCTATATTTTAGGCCGTAAGGCCTATCTAGAGTGATTGTTAAGCCGCACGGCTCATCCATGGCTGGTGAGTTTTGTAGCGTAAAATCCCTCTATTACAAGGATCTTTGGTTTTATGGAATCCGAGGTGAAAATCTATGATTTCTGGGTCTAACCAATAGGTAGACCCCTAAAGGATCTCAAGCACTGAAAATGAGTTTTTATGCATTAAAATTCATAATTAAAAATCTGTCTTTCTGTCAAAAATAAGTTGTACAGCCTTATTTTCTGGAAAAATAAAGCCGTAGGACTTTGTTCATACAAAGTTGAGCCGTACAGTCCAATCTTTCCTAGGATCATTATTGGTGCTATTTCTCCTCATATTATACTGAGTAGGCTATATTTGACGTGTTGAGGCATATGGCTCATGTTTTTAGCTGCACGGCTCTTCTTGCTTTTCCAGAATTTATTATTTTCCAGTTTATGTATTTATGTATCATTTGTTATTGAAAAAATTGATTTTAGGTGTTTATATGCTTTATGACTTATTTTTAATTTCAGAGAATTTTTAGGACATGCACGAAGGGAATTTTCAGTAGATTTCTGGATATCCGACCTACATTTTGCATGCTTAAAAAATAATAAAATTGGCAAAAATTGTTTTCCAAAATTGTTTTCTCCAAACTAAAAAACAGAGCATTTATAAAACTGTTTTTCAGGTCTAATTAGGCAAACCTGCCGGATTTTCTCGATTATCCCCTAAATGCCTGACACCGAGTTATTTGGATATCCCATTCTATCTTAGTTGAGTCCAATGTGTATGTATTTTATTTGCACTACTAACCTTTGTTTTAGAGGTAGATGTATGTTAGGTTAGATGTATGATAGCTTTCTATTTTTAGCTTATTTCGTGAATTTAGGCGGTAAATATTAGAACTCGAGTAAATTAGGCGTTTGTATCCGGATCCCTCTTTATCAATTGTATCCCCTAGGTTAGTTTATTTAATCTAGTTTTAATAGTTTTATTTCCCAAAGTTAGTTATTGTTGGTGTGCCCTAGTTCTTAGGGTATTGGATTCTTGTATTTTGTATTATACATTAAGATTCATGTATGAATACATTATTTGGGTCACATTAATAAAAGCAATTAATCTATTTCATTTATATCTTGTGCTATAACATGAGTAGAGTATCCATTGATTGATAATCATAAAACCTATCCCAGGTCTGTTCTAATCGTGGGAACGAATAGAACCACAGACTTGTATATTCGATGATTGTATGGCAGTTCTTAACTAGCCATAGTACTTGTATAGTTAGTCATGAATATAGGTACATGTCGTTGACATGGGACTGGATCGATCAGCACAAGAAAGCCACATGGTTATCGCGTCATAGGTCTTTCTTGAGTAGGTCTCTTTTGTCCTCAGACCAGATTTCATTATATTATCAATATGGAATCCAATTCACTTTGACATACGCCTAACAGGTCTGTAAAAGGATGCTAAATACAGGTATGATTGGGTGGACTGGTGAACATGTTGATATTGACGATGAAGTGATGGAATTGCCACTCGGGTAACACCCAGATGATATCATTGGCCACTTGATGAGTGGGACTGATAAATGTATGGCCATACCCAAATAAGTTGGTTGCTTATTTGATTGATCAGTCAACTCAAGAGCAAGAAATATAATAAACAACATAAGAGGATGACGGACACCATGCCTCTTGTTTATTCATATCGATATCGTTAGGCAAAGGACACTATGAGATTACTACAGGGTGAGTGTCTTCGAAGGACTGCTGCATCTCTGTCTTTATTGGGGGCTGTAATGGTTTGGTAGAACCCACTTACAGTCTGTGGGCCTTGGGCCTACTGCCAACATAAAGACAGACCCATAGGATCATGCACATAGATCAACTGAGCTGGAACTTATAGATATTGTACATGTGATATACATTGGAAGGAATGCGTTAATTAATTTGTTGACATTCGGTGTCAAGGTAATGAATTAACATTGGGTCGAATTTAATTTAATTAATAAGTTTACCTAATATAATTAATTAATTTATTAATTAATTGAATTACATAAAGTAAACAATTAATTAAATAATTTTCCTAAGTAGGAAAATTAAATACATGTATTGTATTTACTTAAGTGTGATTTAATTTTATTTAGGGGTAATTAAATTTAGCCAAATGGAATTAAATTACATAGTATATACTTTTTAATTAAAGTTTATTTATGTAATTATAATCCTAGTGGGCTTGGGTTTAATTAACCTAATTAAAACCCAATTAGACAAGGCATCTATATAAGGGCACACTTAAGGAAGAAAAATGGAATTCAACCCTAATTATTGCAGGAAATTTTCAGCCACCAAGAGCAGCCCCAAACATACGAAAATCCAAGCATTAATCATCCATTCCTTCATGTCTTCGGCTAGCACCGGTTCCCGCTCAATAGTTGGTCGTGCACCGGACTTTGGAGATCGTAGTTTCAAGAAACGATTCTGCAGCAGTTTCTAGAGGAGACGAATCCGGTGAGTTAATCTCTCTTGATTCAATTTGATTTTATTCTAACCAATGGTAATTGGACACGATAGGTGGATTCTAGGAAATTTTAAATGATGTATTTTCCGTTGCGCCACGTTATTTTTCCAATGACGAATCCCAACAGTGGTATCAGAGCCTTGGTTTTATCCATTAGATTGATTGGAATTGGTTCTTGAAAGCATTCTTGAAGAAAGAATGAGTTTCAAGTTTGTGATTTTAGAGTTTTTATTCAATTGGTATTGGTTTTGATGAACCCTAGAATTTTTTGGATTGTGGTTTTTGATTTTGTTTCTCTAATTAGTTTCCATCTAAAATTGTTGTTTTATTGATTATTTATTTTTTCTTGATGGCTGGATTTTTTTTATTATGATTTAATGAAAAAAAAAAGTGATTTGGGCAAAAGATGGAATCGCAATTCTGCGATTCCATCTGCTGCCTTGGCAGCAACTGCGGCAGCAGCTGGCTGCTGCTGCCGCGGTAGGCTGAGCCGCAGCGGCACTGCTACCCCGCCGGGACAGCAGCGCCGCTCACAGGTTTTGGGTCCGGTTTTGGATTTTGCGGGTATTTTTTTTATTCCAGACCCCAATGCAAATCAAATTAAATTTTTTTTAAATTAATTTGTATTTAAATTGTTTATTTTGTTGGCATGCATATTTAATTTAATTGTTTGCATATTAAATTGAATATGGACTTTGTGAAATTGGCCCAATAAACCGTGACACCGGTTAAAATTGGAAGAGCTAAATTTTAAATTTGTGACAACCCAAATTCAAGTGGGAGCAAAATTGTTAATTTTGCATTTATGGATGTTATCCATTGGGCCTTAATGGGCCTTAATCACATTTGTTAAAATTGGCGATTTCACCCTAAGTAACCCAGCTTAACATTTATATTTATAATTTGGAATGCCATGATCATGCATCATATTGGTATGTATGTGCACGACAGGTACTTTGTTTGAAATGTTATGTTGAGTTTTATGGGCCCTAAATTATTATCAGTTGTAATTTAATTTTGGGAAATATGGCCTGTGTGCCATTTTTTTATTTTGATGTAATTTTGGAATAGATTTTATTTTACAAAATTGTTGTAATTGCATCAAGTATGGAGGAAGGCCCAGATGGAGCAAGCCTATGGTGGGAGCCCAAGAAGGATTGCAGTTTGGCCCATAGGATCTCATTTATTTTAAAGTAAGTATGCTATTGCATTTGTGACATAATATGGATGTATGGATCACCAAATTATTACCCGCATTTATGCATGCTAAGCCGCATCACTTAATTATAATCCAGAAATTAAAATATTGAGTCATTTAAAAGTGCTTCCCACATTCACACCTCTTCCTCCCATTGATGCTGCAATGTGCGCCATGCCCTAGCTGGGTACATTGTAGTATTCGGTGGGCTGTCGAGGGTTAGGATACTTGGTATGGTTAACATATGAATGGTGGTTTGACTCAATAGGGGTAGCATTAGCTCAGAGCGGGCCCTAAGCACAGATGGGTAAAGTGTTAATAAGCCCATCAAACCAAGAGTCCTTCATAGAAGGATTGGATAGGTTGTCCTACCAAATGAATCAATGGTTGTTTAGCGAGCCCTAGTTCGACCAGTCATTGATAAGTTATGGATCTTGGTCAAGTCAGCTAATTAACATCACCAACAAACAAATTAAAATCAGATTATTAATTTTAATTGGCTTAAAAGTCCTTTATTTCTAACTCAAGCAATGATTTCTTCCATGTAGATACTCCTATTTCACTTAAGCAATTTAAATGGCTGCAACAAATAACAACTCACTCTCACTTAGGTCACTCTTGGAGAAGGAGAAGCTTTCAGGGACTAACTTCCTGGACTGGGCTAGGAACTTACAAATAGTTCTTAGACAAGAGTCCAAGGAGTATGTACTGAATGCTCCTTTACCAGCTAGCCATCCCGCAGGTCGAGGCATCAACACGGCGATGGTGGAGCAGTACAATCGGCATGTGAGGATGATCGAGATGTCTCATGCCTCATGTTGGGTTCCATGGCTTCTAATCTTCAGAAGCAGTTTATGGATTAGCATGCTTATGAGATGATGGATCAACTTAAAAAGATGTTCCAAGATCAGGCTCGTCAGGAACGTTACCTGACAACTAAGGCACTTTGCACAACTGTGATGGCAGCTGGGACTTCTTTTAGCACTCATGTGCTAAAGTTGAAGGGGTATATTGATACACTTGCCCGCCTCGGCTCGCTAGTTCCGTAGGACTTGGCAGCAGACATTATTCTCGGGTCACTTCCTGAGTCTTACAACTAGTTTATCATGAACTATCATATGCAAGGGTTGGATAAATCGGTTGTTAAGCTGCATGGAATGCTCAAGCTTGCTGAGCAGTCTCTTAAGAAGACTCCTGAAGTATTGCTGGTGAACAAGGGCAATACGCCCATTGCTAAGGGAAAGGCCAAATCTAAGGCCATGGCTAAGGGCAAAAAGGTGGTGGCCCAACCTAAAGCAAGGGTTGCTTCTCCTGACGATGTCTACCATGAGTGTCATGAGAAGGGACATTGGAAGAGCTCATGTCCAAAGCTAAGGGACCAACTGAAGGGCAAAACTGCTGCTTCAGGTATTTATGTTGTTCAGATTAATCTGGCTATTTCTACATCTTGGGTCTTGGACACTGGATGTGGATCTCACATTTGTTCAAATGTTCAGGGTCTAAGAAATAGGAGATTATTAGGATATGGAGCAGTAGATCTTCAAGTTGGAAATGGTGTTCGGGTTCAGGCCATGGAGATCGGAGATTATTTCTTGGAGATGCCTAGTGGACTTGTTTTGGAACTAAGAAACTGTTATTTTGTACCTCGATGCGCAGGAATATTATTTCCGTTTCTTTGTTGCATATTTCTGGTTTCGTATTTAATATTGGACATGGTAGAATTTCTATGCAATGTGGCAATATTATTTATGGAACAGCATTTTTTGAAAATGGCTTATATATCCTTGATCTAAAACGTGAAAGTTTAATTTATAACATAAATACTAAAAGGATTAAACAAAATGAAATTAATCCTACTTACATCTGGCATTGTCGACTTGGCCATATAAATGACAAGCGCATAGTGTTGGGATTTGTCACCGGAAATCACCCGATAAAAGCGGAAGAACGCGGTGATTTCCTCAAATCCAGTCCCAGGAGCAATTGAAGTGGAAATTGAAAAACTTAAAATCAAATAGAAAGGGATTAAATTTCTTACCAGAAAAATCTCTTTCCGAGATGGATGATGACTGCAGAATTCAAAATAGAATTCCTCCACTCTCACGTACACGAACGCTTGGCGAATGCAACCCGTGTTAGCGTCGGAAAAACGAAACAATGGAGAGGAAAGGACTAAGAAAATTTCGGCTAGGAGTGTATGTGCTTAGATGGCTGAAATTTCTAACCTTAGGTCTTTATACCTAGGGTTGGCCGAATTCCCTAAAGGGAATTCAGGCCCATCTTGGCTCCTCATTATTCTGTGCGGGCTTTCATGTTTTAAGTTAGGCCCAGTCTAATTTTAATTATTCTGTTTAAATTAATTTCAAGCCCAATTTTAATATACCCATGTATTTAATATATTACTCCAAGTAATATATTATTTACATCTAAATTGAAATTAGTTTGACAATTAATTTAATCCATCAAATTAAAATTAACTCTACACAAAATAAAATCATATGTAAACCCATACATATGAATATTTCCACCTAGGAAATAATTTCATAATTAATCCAATTAATTATGAAGAGCCAATAGAATATATTAATTTTATTATTATGACCAATCCAATTGATCCTTGTAATATAATTAATATATACATGTTTCTCCCTCCACTGTGTATACTCCAAGTATACAAGTGATTCCTTAAGTCTGCATTCTATCGTTCTATGTGTACGATCCTGTGGGCCCATCTTTATGTTGGCAGCGGGCCTTTGGCCCGCAGACTGCAGTTGGGCTCTAGCAAGCCACTGCAGCCCCCAATTAAGATGGAGATGGTAGTCTAACTGATATCATAACCCTGTAGTTTAAACTTGTACATCCCATGTCATTGATATCGGTGTCCAACACAGAGGCATGGATTGATCACCCTCTTTCGTGTCCGGACATTAACTTGATCCCGAATGTACTGATGCTCACAAACAAGTTCCAACTTGTTTGGGTGTGGCCACACTCTTATCAGTCACATTCATCAAGTGGCCGGTGATATCTTCTCAGTTGGTTACTGAGTGACAAATCCCTTCTGCATATCCATAGTATTACCATGTTCAGTGACATACCCGAAAGCACCCATACTTGGCACCCTATTACAGGCCCTTTAGGCGTACCCCTAAGTATGCGACTTCACATGTAACACCATCATATGGTCAGGTCAAAGGATCCATACAAGTACTACACGAGAATCCATTGTGATACCATACCATGTGGATTACTCGTTTAGTGGATCTATCTAGTACCATGCTTCCAGGCATGTACCCATTAACTTGGTTGACATTCCATGTCCAATGACCGGTAAGACACCGCCATACAACCAGGTTAATGATAGTCTATTGTTCCATTCATTCCCTTGACTGGAACAGACTACGGATCTATTTATGGTCATATCGTTAACCCTATCCATGGTCTTACTGCTAAGTGCATGACACTAGTCGTCATGGATATTGATATGTCCATTGGATACTTCATTTACTATACTGCACAAGATAAATATAATAAATGAATTGATGCCTTTATTAATGACACAAATGAGTACAACACATAAATCCAATAAATGTATAGTACAAATGCAAGGACCAATGCCTCGGGACTAGGGCATTTCCAACAATCTCCCACTTGCACTAGTTCCAACTAGGCATGGGCCTAATCCCTATAGATCTAGTATGACCCTCGTGCTTGGGCTGGGCCAGCGCCTTGGTCAATGGATCTGTGACATTATCCTCGGTGTCCACTCTGTGCAATGCAATGTCACCTCTTTCCATGATTTCTCGTATGAGGTGAAACTTTCTGAGCACGTGCTTTGTGTTCTTGTGTGATCGGGGCTCCTTAGCTTGTGCGACGGCCCCATTGTTGTCACAGAAGATATCGACTGGGTCTTGGATAGTTGGCCCTACTCCCAACTCAGTGATAAACTTCTTCATCCACACAGCTTCCTTAACTGCATCACACGCAGCGATGTACTCAGCTTCTGTTGTAGAGTCCGCTATGGTTGGTTGCTTTGAGCTCCTCCAGCTTACAGCACCACCATTCAGCAAGAATACATACCCTGACTGTGATTGGTACTCATCTTGGTCTGTCTGGAAGCTTGCATCAGTATACCCAGTAACTGACAGCACTTCCTGACCACCATACACCAAGAAGCTATCCTTAGTCCGGTTAAGGTACTTGAGGATTGCCTTGACAGCTTTCTAGTGATCCTCCCCGGGATCCTGCTGGTATCGGCTCGTCATACTCAGTGCAAAGGGAACATCAGGTCTCGTACACAACATAGAGTACATAATTGATCCAATAGCCGAGGCATATGGAACCAATTTCATGTTCTCCCTGTCCTCCCTTGTTTTAGGACCGTTCTTCTTACTAAGTTTCAGCCCATGGCCCATTGGCAAGAAACCTTTCTTGGCCCGGTCCATGCTGAATCTTTTCAGAACTTTGTCAATGTACGAAGCCTGACTTAGGCCCAGAAGCCGATTTGATCTATCCCTATAGATCCTGATCCCTAGGATCATCTCAGCTTCGCCTAAGTCCTTCATTGCGAAGCACTTACTCAGCCACTGCTTTACCCCTTGCAGTGTAGGTATGTCGCTTCCAATGAGTAGGATGTCGTCTACATAAAGTACCAAAAATGTGATAATGCTCCCACTAGTCCTCTTATACACACAAGGCTCATCCAGATTCTGTATGAAGCCATATTCCTTTATAGCCTCATTGGATCTTAGATTCCAACTACGGGATGCTTGCTTCAGTCCATAAATGGACCTTTGAAGTTTGCATACCCTTCCCGGATACTTAGGATCGACAAAACCCTCAGGTTGTGTCATGTACACATCCTTGAGTAGCTTTCCATTAAGGAAGGCGGTTTTGACATCCATCTGCCATACCTCAAAGTCATACCATACGGCTATGGCCAGTAGTATCCTGATGGACTTGAGCATGGCTACTGGTGAGAAAGTTTCATCATAGTCTATCCCATGGACTTGTCTGAAACCTTTCGCAACCAGACGCCCCTTGAAGGTATTATCAGCTTTTAGCTTATAGCACCACTTGCAACCTATTACCTTAGCACCGGGAGGTGGATCAACCAAGTTCCAAACTTGGTTATCGTACATAGATTGCATTTCTGCCTCCATGGCTTTACGCCAATTTGCAGACTGTGGGCTAGCCATAGCCTCTTGGTAGGTTTTAGGTTCTTCTTCATCCCAGATGAGAAGAGTTTGATCATCGGTGACAAGGAAACCATACCTCTCCGGTTCCCGACGATCCCTACCAGACCTTCTAGGTTCTTGTGTGGCCTGGGTCGGTGCCTCCACTTGTAGAAGCTCCACCTGGGCCTTCGAGCTATCCTCTTCAGTAGCTTGTGGACCTTGAACTTCCGTGAGTTCAACGTTGCTCCCACTATCTTTCTTGGAAAGGAACTCCTTTTCCAGAAAGACCCCCTTCCTTGCCACGAACACCTTGTTCTCGGCGGGGTTGTAGAAGTAATACCCTTTGGTTTCCCTAGGGTAGCCCACAAACAGGCATTTATCGGTTTTGGGCTCCAGCTTGCCACTAGTCAATTTCTTGACATGTGCTTCGCATCCCCAAATCCTTAGGAAAGACACATTGGGCTCCTTGCCCATCCATATCTGATATGGGGTCTTTTCCACAGCCTTAGTCGGAGTATTGTTTAAGATGAGAGCTACTGTCTCGAGGGCGTGTCCCCAGAAGCTAATTGGGAGAGATGCTTGACTCATCATTGAGCGGACCATGTCCAACAAGGTCCTATTCCTCCGTTCGGACACCCCATTCCATTGTGGTGTTCCAGGAGGAGTGAGCTGTGGAACTATTCCATGCTCTCTCAAGTATGAATCAAACTCTAGGCTCATGTACTCAACGCCTCGGTCCGACCGAAGGGCTTTGATATTCCTGCCTAGCTGATTCTGTACCTCGTTCCTAAATTCCTTGAACCTATCAAGGGTCTCGGACTTGTGTTTCATCAGATAGACATAGCCATATCTGCTGAAATCATCCGTGAACGTGACGAAGTACAGATGCCCACCTCTGGTTGCTGCGCTCATAGGTCCACATACATCTGAATGTATTAGGTCCAACAAGCCAGTGGCCCTTTCAGCCTTTTTGCTAAAAGGTGCCTTTGTCATCTTGCCTCTTAAACATGATTCACATGTATCAATTGACTCCAAGTCAAATGACCCTAGGACTCCAGCTTTGTGAAGCCTAGCTATGCCCTTCTCGTTTATATGGCCAAGACGACAATGCCATAGGTAGACTGGATTAAGTTCGTTAGGCTTAACCCTTTTCGTGTTTATTTTATAGATGTGATTGGTTTCATTTAAGTCCATGACATACAGGCCATTATTTAATAGAGCATCTCCATAAAATAACCCCTCTCTGGATATAGAAATTCGACCATTTATAATAGTAAAATCAAATCCAGAAATATCCAACATTGATACAGAGATAATATTCCTGCACATAGCAGGTACAAAGTAACAATGTTCTAAAATCAAAACCAATCCGCTGGGCATCATTAGGTGGTATTCGCCGATCTCTATGGCAGCAACCCTTGCTCCATTCCCGACCCGCAAGTCCACCTCTCCCGACCCCAGCAACCTTCTGTTCTTAAGTCCCTGCACATTGCAACAAATGTGAGAACCACATCCAGTATCCAATACCCAGGATGTTGAAACAGTAAGGTTAATATCTATAACATAAATACCTGAAGAGGACGCACCTTGGCCCCTTCTCTGCTCTCCCATCAGCTTGGGACACGATCTCTTCCAATGGCCCTCCTGTCTGCACCCGAAACAGACGTCCTCAGGACCTGCCTTCTGTTGGGCCTTGGGTTGGGCCTTGGCCTTCTTGGCTTTGGCTTTCTTGGCCTTAGCCTTGGCCTTTTCCTTGGCCTTACCCTTAGCAAGAGGAGCGTTCCCCTTATTAACCAGCAGCACCGGCGGAGTCTTCTTGATCGACTGCTCAGTAAGCTTAAGCATCCCATGCAGCTCACTGACAGTGCGGTTCATCCCTTGCATGTTGTAGTTAAGGATGAACTGATCATAAGAATCCGGCAAGGATGCGAGGATTGTGTCCACCGCCAACTCTTGAGAAATAGGCGATTCGAGACGGGCCAAAGTATCCAAATAGCCCTTCATCTTGAGCACGTGTGCACTCACAGATGTCCCGGCCCCCATCTTACAAGAGTGGAATGCCTTATTGGTCAGGTACCTTTCCTGACGAGCTTGCTCTTGAAACATCTCATTAAGAGTTGTTATCATAGCATAGGCTTGGTGGTCCATAAACTGTTTTTGCAGTTCGGGGACCATGCAAGCCAACATAAGGCACGTCACAACCCGGTTGTCCTTGACGTGCGCCTCGTATTCCGCCAGCTGTGCAGCCGTTGGATTACGTCCCTGAGGCGCAGCCGGCACAGGCCTTTCCAGCACATTCTCTTTCGACTCTTGTCTTAGAACTATCCTCAAGTTCCTAGACCAGTCTAAAAAGTTAGGACCGGAAAGCTTGTCCTTTTCAAGAATTGATCGCAGTGATAAGGTATTTGTGTTTGCCATTTGGGTGTTTCTACACAGAAAAACATTTAGAGTGTTAATAAAGGGCTTTGCATTGTTGTTCCCATATAAAATTAATAATGAATCAAGTTATTAATTTAAACCGAGTTGTTGGGCTCATGGGCCGAGATCCATATTTCATCAAGATATAGCCAAACGAGGGTTTGGTACAACTATACCTTAATTATTTAGGTAGGAACGCCGTCCAATCCCAACCTAGGGACTCTCGGTTTGATGGGCTTGTTGGCACTTACCCATCTGTGCTTAGGGCCAGGAGAATCCTACTACCCATGCTAAGTCAAAACCTCCATCCAAGTGTTAGAGTATCCCATACTCTAACCCAATACAAAGTGACAATACTCCAGTGCATCCTGCGAGGGCATGGTCTACAACTGGCCTATTCGCACTTCGATTCGGTTTTGAATGAGGGAAGCACTTTTAAGCGACTTAGTAATTTCCGTTTGGTTATTAGATTCAATTATAACGGCTTACATACATAAAGCGGGTGAATGAGCTATTTGTAACATACATTCATACATGCAAATGAATATAAAAATGATTAAATAAAATTAAAATGGACTGCTATGGGCCTATATTACATCCTAATATTATTCTAGTAAACCTATACTAGAAACATATATTAGGCGGGCCTCCATCTTCTCCTTCTGGGCTTGCACCTCCAATTTGGGCTTGCACCTCCATTTGGGCTCACCACTCCATGGGCTTCTTCTTTTACAAATTTTATAATATTTAATTTAAATAAAATTACATTAAAAGAAAACGACACGCAGGCCGTATTTACCCAAAAGAAAAATACAACCCATCTCGTAAAAGGCCCAATAGCATCCAATCATACATTCATTCAACCATTCATATGCATCCAATACATACAATTCAAAAGCATGTCATAATGCATGATTTAAGCCCATTTAAATTATGTCAAAGCCATTATTAGGAAATCGCCAATTTTGGCCCACCATGGTTCTAACCCTTAACGGGCTTTGGGCCTCCAGCCCAGGCAGTCCAACTGCTCCCACTGGAATTGGGAAACCATGGGTCCAATTTAGCCGTCCGAGTAATTGTGCCAAAATTACCCGAACCAATTTCCATTAACCATATTAATTTCCAAAACTAATATCACATGAACGAAATAAAATTCATCCCAGAAACCATGCGCATTTAAATTACATAAATTTAAACACACGAATTTTAAAACCAATTAAAATTTCAAAACTAGGCCCCGGACCCAAAATACCCGCAAAATCCAAAACACTGGGCCCGGTCCGCTGCAGCTAGGGCAACAGAGTTACCCTAGTAGCAGCAGCGGTGCAGCCGCCTAGCGGCTGCTCGCTGCTGCCGCGCGACAGCCACTGCCCAGCAACCGCCCAGCGGCAGCTGCTGTCCAACAGCGGCTGCTGCTGCTGGCGCAGCAGCAGGCAGCGGCTGCCGCCGCGCCTCCCGCCGCGTGCGGCGGCTGCCGGCAGCCCCGCCCCCGGGAGGCCGATTTTTTTTTTTTTTAATCCAGAATTAAAATAAAAATTAACCAATCATCATCCAAAGCAATTCACCAAGAATTACAATAATCCACAATAAAATTAAACTAACATAAACCTATATGCAAATTTAATTTTCATTGCATAAAACATATGGGAAAAATCATAAAACCCATACCATGAATCCCAAACAAAAACATCCAATTTCAAAATAGGGATTCAACCAAATTAATCAAATTCCACGGCTCAAAAGCCCGCTCTGATACCACTGTTGGGATTTGTCACCGGAAATCACCCGATAAAAGCGGAAGAACGCGGTGATTTCCACAAATCCAGTCCCAGGAGCAATTGAAGTGGAAATTGAAAAACTTAAAATCAAATAGAAAGGGATTAAATTTCTTACCAGAAAAATCTCTTTCCGAGATGGATGATGACTGCAGAATTCAAAATAGAATTCCTCCACTCTCACGTACACGAACGCTTGGCGAATGCAACCCGTGCTAGCGTCGGAAAAACGAAACAATGGAGAGGAGAGGACTAAGAAAATTTCGGCTAGGAGTGTATGTGCTTAGATGGCCGAAATTTCTAACCTTAGGTCTTTATACCTAGGGTTGGCCGAATTCCCTAAAGGGAATTCAGGCCCATCTTGGCTCCTCATTATTCTGTGCGGGCTTCCATGTTTTAATTTAGGCCCAGTCTAATTTTAATTATTCTGTTTAAATTAATTTCAAGCCCAATTTTAATATACCCATGTATTTAATATATTACTCCAAGTAATATATTATTTACATCTAAATTAAAATTAGTTTGACAATTAATTTAATCCATCAAATTAAAATTAACTCTACACAAAATAAAATCATATGTAAACCCATACATATGAATATTTCCACCTAGGAAATAATTTCATAATTAATCCAATTAATTATGAAGAGCCAATAGAATATATTAATTTTATTATTATGACCAATCCAATTGATCCTTGTAATATAATTAATATATACATGTTTCTCCCTCCACTGTGTATACTCCAAGTATACAAGTGATTCCTTAAGTCTGTATTCTATCGTTCTATGTGTACGATCCTGTGGGCCCATCTTTAGGTTGGCAGCGGGCCTTTGGCCCACAGACTGCAGTTGGGCTCTAGCAAGCCACTGCAGCCCCCAATTAAGATGGAGATGGCAGTCTAACTGATATCATAACCCTGTAGTTTAAACTTGTACATCCCATGTCATTGATATCGGTGTCAAACACAGAGGCATGGATTGATCACCCTCTTTCGTGTCCGGACATTAACTTGATCCCGAATGTACTGATGCTCACAAACAAGTTCCAACTTGTTTGGGTGTGGCCACACTCTTATCAGTCACATTCATCAAGTGGCCGGTGATATCTTCTCAGTTGGTTACTGAGTCACAAATCCCTTCTGCATATCCATAGTATTACCATGTTCAGTGACATACCCGAAAGCACCCATACTTGGCACCCTATTACAGGCCCTTTAGGCGTACCCCTAAGTATGCGACTTCACATGTAACACCATCATATGGTCAGGTCAAAGGATCCATACAAGTACTACACGAGAATCCATTGTGATACCATACCATGTGGATTACTCGTTTAGTGGATCTATCTAGTACCATGCTTCCAGGCATGTACCCATTAACTTGGTTGACATTCCATGTCCAATGACCGGTAAGACACCGCCATACAACCAGGTTAATGATAGTCTGTTGTTCCATTCATTCCCATGACTAGAACAGACTACGGATCTATTTCTGTTCATATCGTTAACCCTATCCATGGTCTTACTGCTAAGTGCATGACACTAGTCGTCATGGATATAGATATGTCCATTGGATACTTCATTTACTATACTGCACAAGATAAATATAATAAATGAATTGATGCCTTTATTAATGACATAAATGAGTACAACACATAAATCCAATAAATGTATAGTACAAATGCAAGGACCAATGCCTCGGGACTAGGGCATTTCCAACACATAGCTAGGCTTCGCTCTAGTGGAGTGCTAGGGTCATTTGCTATCCAGTCTTATGACACATGCGAATCTTGTTTGAGAGGCAAGATGACAAAGGCGCCTTTTAGCAAGACTGCTAAAAGGGCCTCAGAGCTATTGGAGCTAATACATTCCGATGTATGAGGTCCAATGAGCACTAGTGCTAGATCTGGTTTTCTTTACTTCATCACATTCACGGATGACTTCAGTAGATACGGTTACGTGTATCTGATTAAGCATAAGTGTGATACTCTCCAAAGGTTCAAGGACTTTAAGAATGAAGTAGAAAACCAACTTGGCAAGAAAATAAAAACACTTCGATCTGACCGAGGGGCTAAATATTTGAGCCAAGAGTTTGACTCGTTTTTGAGAGAGTGTGGGATTGTATCCCAACTCACTCCTCCTAGTAAACCCCAGTGGAATGGAGTGTCAAAAAGGAGGAATAGGACCTTGCTTGACATGGTCCGCTCGATGATGAGTCATACTACACTCCCTGTCTCCTTTTGGGGATATGCTTTAGAGACAACTGCTTACATTCTTAATAATACACCAAGCAAGGCAGTTGAGGGAACATCATATGAACTATAGAAGGGCCGACAGCCTAATGTTTCCTTCTTAAAGATTTGGGGCTGTGATGCATATGTTAAGAAATTGACAAGTGGCAAACTTGAGTCCAAATCTGTCAAGTGCTAGTTTGTGGGTTACCCTAAGGAAACTAAGGGTTATTACTTCTACAATCCAGCCAAAAACAAAGTTTTCATAGCCAAAAATGCAGTCCTCTTGGAGAAGGAATTCCTTTCCAAGAGAGACAATGGTAGTAATGTTGAACTTTCAGAAGTTCAAGACTCACAAACTCCTACAGCTACTGCTGAGGATGCTTCGGGAACCGATCTGACTACTCAAGAAATTGAGGAACCAGAACCGGTTGCATAGGACCTTAGAAGGTCTGGTAGGACACATCATCCTCTAGAGAGGTACGGCTTTCTCGTGACTGATGATGGGGACCTTATGGTCGTTGACCAAGAGGAGCCCGAGACCTATCAGGAGGCTATTGAAAGCCCACACTCAAATCAATGGTGCAAAGCCATAGAGGCTGAGGTGCAATCTATGCATGATAACCAGGTATGGAACTTGGTGCATCCACCTCCGGGTGCTAAGGTGATAGGTTGCATGTGGTGTTTCAAGTTAAAGCCCCTGTGTGTATAAG
This sequence comes from Euphorbia tirucalli, assembly GCA_039660915.1. Taxonomy (NCBI): domain Eukaryota; kingdom Viridiplantae; phylum Streptophyta; class Magnoliopsida; order Malpighiales; family Euphorbiaceae; genus Euphorbia; species Euphorbia tirucalli. The sequence continues at coordinate 47,709,641 of CM077637.1, read as the reverse complement.
ATGGTTAGTGGGAGCATTTCCACCATCCTAGTGCTGTATGTTGACGACATCCTTATTATTGGAGGAGACATACCAACACCGAAAGGGGTTAAGCAGTGGTTGAGTAGGTGCTTCGCAATGAAGGACTTAGGCGAAGCTAAGACGATCTTAGGGATCAGGATCTATAGAGATAGATCTAATCAGCTTCTAGGCCTAAGTCAGGCCACATACATTAACAAGGTTCTAAAAAGATTTAGCATGGACAAGGCAAAGAAAGGATTCTTGCCTATGCACCATGGGTTGAAGCTGAGTAAGAAAGATGGTCCTAAAACAAAGAAGGACCAGGAGAACATGGAAAAGATCCCTTATGTATATGCTATTAGATCTATCATGTACTCCATGTTATGTACGAGGCCTGATGTCACGTTTGCACTAAGTATGACCAGCCGGTACTAGTCGAACCCTAGGGAGGAACACTGGAAGGCTGTCAAGGCAATCCTAAAGTACCTTAATCGGACTAAGGATGCTTTCTTAGTGTATGGAGGTCAAGATGAGCCGGTAGTGTCAGGTTACACTGATGCAAGCTTTGAGACCGATGAGGACGACCAGTCACAGTCTGGTTATGTTTTTCTCCTGAATAGCGGTGCCATTAGTTGGAGGTCCTCAAAGCAGGCCACCATTGCTGACTCTATAATAGAAGCTGAGTACATAGCTACCTGCACAGCTGCAAAGGAAGCCATTTAGATCCAGAAATTCATAACTGAGTTGGGAGTAGTACCCACTATCCTAGACCCAGTTGATGTTTGTGTGACAACAATGGGGCCATCACACAAGCTAAAGAGCCTGGTCACACAAGAGATCCAAACATGTACTCAAAAAGTTTCACCTCATTCGGGAGATCATGAACTTAGTTAACATATCATTGCAGATGATTGACACCAAGAATAAGTCGCTGATCCATTGACCAAAGCGCTGTTATAGACACAGCACGACGGTCATACTAGATCTATAGGAATTAGGGCAATGCCTATTTAGAACTAGTGCAAGTGGGAGATTATTGAAGTGGGAGATTATTGGTGTGCCCTAGTTCTTAGGGCATTGGATTCTTGTATTTTGTATTATACATTAAGAGTCATGTATGAATACATTATTTGTGTCACATTAATAAAGGCAATTAATCTATTTCATTTATATCTTGTGCTATAATATGAGTAGAGTATCAGTTGATTTATAATCATAAAACCTATCCCAGGTCTGTTCTAATCATGGGAACAAATAGAACCACAGACTTGTATATTCGATGACTGTATGGCAGTTCTTAACTAGCCATTGTACTTGTATAGTTAGTCATGAATATAGGTGCATGTCGTTGACATGGGACTGGATCGATCCGCACAAGAAAGCCACATAATTATCGCGTCATAGGTTTTTCTTGAGTAGATCTCTTTTGTCCTTAGACCAGATTTCATTATAATATCAATATGGAATTCGGTTCACTCTGACATACGCCTAACAAGTCTGTAAAAGGATGCTAAATACAGGTATGATTGGGTGGACTGGTGAACATGTTGATGTTGATGATGAAGTGATGGAATTACCACTTGGGGTAACACTGAGATGATATCATTGGCCACTTGATGAGTGGGACTTATAAGTATATGGCCATACCCAAATAAGTTGGTTGCTTATTTGATTAATCAGTCAACTCAAGATCAAGAAATATAATAAACAACAGAAGAGGATGACGAACCCCATGCCTCTTGTTTATTCATATCGATATCGTTAGGCAAAGGACACTATGAGATTACTAATGGGTGAGTGTCTTCGAAAGACTGCTGGATCTCTATCTTAATTGGCGGCTGTAATGGTTTGCTGGAACCCACTTACAGTCTGTGGGCCTTAGGCCTACTACCAACATAAAGGCAGACCCATAGGATCGTGCACATAGATCAACTGAGCTGGAACTTATAGATATTGTACATATAATGTACATTGGAAGGAATACGTTAATTAATTAGTTGACATTCTGTGTCAAGTTAATTAATTAACATTGGGTTGAATTTAATTTAATTAATAAGTTTACATAATGTAATTAATTAATTTAATTACATAAAGTAAACAATAAATTAAATAATTTTCCTAAGTGGGAAAATTAAATACATGTATTGTATTTACTTAAGTGTGATTTAATTTTATTTAGGGGTAATTAAATTTAGCCAAATGGAATTAAATTACATAGTATATACTTTTTAATTAAAGTTTATTTATGTAATTGTAATCCTAGTGGGTTTGGGTTTAATTAACCTAATTAAAACCCAATTAGACAAGGTGTCTATAGAAGGGCACACTTAAGGAAGAAAAATGGAATTCAACCCTAATTATTACTGGAAATTTTAAGCCACCAAGAGCAGCCCCAAACAGCCGAAAATACAAGCATTCATCATCCATTCCTTCGTGTATTCGGCTAGCACCGGTTCCCGCTCAATAGTTGGTCATGCACCGGACTTTGGAGATCGCAGTTTCAAGAAACAATTCTGCAGCAGTCTCTAGAGGAGACGAATCCGGTGAGTTAATCTCTCTTGATTCAATTTGATTTTATTCTAATCAATGGTAATTAGACACGATAGGTGGATTCTAGGAAATTTTAAACGGTGTATTTTCCGCTGCGCCATGTTATTTTTCCAATGACGAATCCCAACATTTATTGCTTTCTGTCAACCTTTAAGGTGCAAGGAATTGGCTACATTCATTCTTTTTTGTTCAACTTTTTCAAACTTTCAAACCATTTTTCCATAAAATCTAAACCCAATACCTATAATTATATGTATTTTGAAATGCCTCGTGGGCGGCCTTGTCGCCACTCATGGTGGTGAATTCGTTGGGGATGATTTTGTAAAATCAAAAGACAAACATTGAAAATGCTTTATATGAAATAACTTAACTTTACCAGTTTGCGTTTTCGTTTGCATCACATCACGGGCACTTATGCACACATGTTCTTGAAATTCCGTTTATTCACCCTGATATGTTATTGAAGTGTGGCCGAAAGATCGAAAGCTCTTAGGGACATAGATATATCATATCACTCATAGCCAAGTACAAACCCATTCGTTCGAACCCTTAAGTGGGAAGAAGTGAGGGGTATATCTTGCTATGGGAGCCTTGATTTTAACCCTTGGCATTACCTGAACTCATATAGAAAGCCTTAGTAATTTTCCATATGGTAACCAAAACTCACTTTATATTGCATTTTCAAGAGACACCTTTGCTATCCCTCGATGATAACAAAGAGACCAAACATCTAAGGCAGTTTTATATTGACCAATCATGGAGAGATGAAGTTGGAAAGGTGTAGATGTTCTATGCTAAATGTTTGCTTAATGAGCATGATTTATTTTAACTCATTACATAAAGCATAATGTGTGTCATGCATACACGACTAATCATTTATGCAACCACTTTTATTTGGGTGACATAAAGCATGCTTAAAGCATACATGTTCAAACATTACCATTCAGGTATAGTCCTATCTTGCATAGGCACATAAATGCCAACATATCCCTTAACTTAAACCTTGTGCAATGGCTATACTTCAAACCTGTTCTATCAAACCTGTTTCTATAAACCTATTTGTATCAAACTTGTTTCTATCAAATGCGTACTATCAAACCTGACTCTATTAAACTTTTTTCCATGAAACCTGACTCTATTAAAACTATTTCTATCAAGCATGTATTATGAAACATGATTTTATTACACCCATTTCTATGAAACCTGACTCTATCAAACCTGTTTCTATCAAACTTGTTTTATCAAACCCGTGCACTGGTTGCACTATCAAACCTATTTTTATCTACCTAAATTTGCTTATCATGCATTTAGACTATAGGAAGTATCATTTCGCAAGTATCATCTTGCTTCAACCCATAGGCACCTTGTGTGTCATTTTTCCATGGTGTAAACTTATACACCTTGTAGTAATTCTTTCATAAGTATCATCTTACTCCAATTTGTGGAAGCCTTTATGTCATTTTTTCGTTTGGCATAAAAATTTATGCCAATCCTGTGTATATAATTCTTTTGCAAGCAGGGTCTTGCTTCCATTCATGGCTCCTTCAGTGGCCACCATTCCTTCTACGCATACGTGTGCAACATAACATTCTTGCTTGGTGTTAAGTAGCTTTAGAGCATATGGGTGAAAGGTCTATCTATTCATCATAACATAACATCAGTTGGCATAAACTACATATCATGCATACAGGCATACCATACCATCTTATGTACTATGATTCATCATTCATCATGTCATAATTGCAAGATGTTGACATTTATTGTTTTGACAGTTAAGTCATGGAAAAGGACTGGGTCAAGTCTAGTTCATAGAGATTCTAAACAAAGAGCAACAACATAATTAATAGCTCAGATGCCATCAAAGGGGGTCAGTGAGAGAACATCAATGGTTGGTGTAATATCAGAAAGGGGTATAAAAGTTGGGTTAGTTTAGTGCCTAGAAATTGAGACAGTAGGGTAACAGTGGAAGACGACAGTGTTCTGATAGCAGTTGAGTGGTTTGAGTTTGAAAGAGAGGATAATGGCTAGTCAAGTTTCGAACAAAAAAACATTGTCAGTGATCAGTTAGTCAAAATAGCAGAAATGGCTACCCCAAATAGCAATGCCGAGCTTATTAAGGAAATGTTGTAGTCCCCTAAATTTATGAAATCCATTCAGGACTCAATGCAGGCCATTATCAGGGATATGGCTCAGATGGACAAGGAGCTATATCTGTCCGACCAAGGAGGAGATCAGTATAGGAGAGAGGATACTCCTGAGGGGGAATTCGTAACTAAGAAGAAACTGAAAGCTAAGTATGCTGAGATAGAAGTAGTGTCAAAGTTGGAAAAGGGAGTGAGCTCCAGTTCAAAATGCCTAGATGCAGATGCTTTAATGGATTGAGGCATTGAGATTTCCTAGTAAGGTTCTAGATGCCCCAGCTCCCCATTTACAAAGGGTTTAGGTCACCAATAACCCATATCAATCAGTATGTCAATATTATGCTCACTTCAGTGGAAACCAAGAAGCATCTGGTAAACTTTCTCTATTACTTTGGAAGGCAGGGCCTTGACCTGTTATAATGCTTAGCCCGAAAATATACAGATGGATTAGGAGGTGCTTTTAGCTACCTTTACTAAGTATTACAGTTTTAACATGCAGATACAAGTGAAGCTGTATGATCCGAAGCGTGTTAAGCAGAATACAATGTACCCTTTGTAGATTACTACAATTGGTGGACAAAAAAGATGGTACAACTGAAAGTTAAGCTGGATAAGGATGAATTGATTTTAAAGCTAATAGAAGGTAGTCCAGACATGTATAGAAATGAAATGAAGTACCGGGAATTTGCAGCTCTATATGATGTTTACAAAATGTTGTCCGAGATTGAGTGTGATGTGGGTAATAATGCAGTTGGATATAGGGCCAGAGGTGGCTCTAGGTTAGGTCAGGATATAGGCCAAGTGCTCAAGGTCAGAGCAGTAGGGGTAGCAATGGTTCGACACAGAAAGGTCAGCAAGTTCATTCAGGTCATAAGCTAGTGGAAGCTGCAGCAATCTATCAAAGGTAGCCTACAGATAGGGAAGAGCACAGAGTTGCAAGGATTTCATAATGGGTATTGTCATTGGCCAAGATATTTGCTAAGTGCAGGAATGGCAGATATTGAAGTCCTTTTGCCCATATAATCTGCCGTCGGAGGCCAATAAAGACAACTTTTGTTCTCATCATGTGGCAGCACACCATCGAACTAATAATTACCTCAAACTAAGGGATGACATTTAGAAGTTGATAGATGAAGGTAAGCTGCATAAACCTACAAAGCCCAACACTCAGACCAACCCACTGTTGTAATTTGCAAAATAGGTGAATATGGTGCAATCAGAATTGGACGAAAATTTTATGTTTACACAGATCTTATAAGCTAACCCTACGGACTGATCAATCAGTACAGAGGAAAAATTCCAACTCAGTGAGGTCAAAGTAGTGGTCCCTGTGAGATTGAATGATTTAGATTCAAAGGATGAGTATGAGAATCTAGGTGGTCAGAGTGTGAAGCTAATAGAGAAGACAATAGAGGTCAGGAATGCCACCTAAAGCGGTCAGGTCCACCAGCCAGTGGCCTAACAGGGCCCAAAGCACTAGAAGCCTAACAGGGGTCCAAGATAGTAGAAGTTGGGGAGGGCAGTTCAGCACCTCCGAAAGCAGTAGAGAAATAAGATTTCATAGTAGTGCAGATGAAATAGACTCTAGTTTAGATGAGTCTTTAGGATTTGATTCTGGCCTTCAAAAATCATTGAGAGGCACTGGCTAAGAAGCTCCTGGAAATAGAATGCTATTGATGTATCCAACAGAGGCGATCTGTTATCTATTGAACCAAATAGATGAAAAGCCTATGGAGATGCTGTTTACTAATGGCGATTTGCCAATTGAACAGAGGGGTCATAATAAGGCCATTTATGTCAAGGCCAACATTAGGGACCGAGTGATGCCATGCATCATGGTGGACAATGGCTTGACCTTGAATTTTTACCCAAAGAACATACTACCCAATCTAGGGTTGACTGAGGAGGTGTTGATGAAATCCTCCATTGTGATTAGAGCCTAGGATGATTCAAAGCGGATAGTGTTGGGATTTTTCACCGGAAATCACCCGATAAAAGTAGAAGAACGCGATGATTTCCTCAAATCTGTGCCCAGGAGCAATTGAAATTGAAATTGGAAAAACAAAAATTAATCACAAGAGATAATATTCTTACTCATAATATCTCTTTAAGAGATGGATGCAGACTGCAGGAGTCAATATAGAATCCCTCCTCGTTCACGTACACGAAGGCCTAACAACACTACCCGTGCTAGCGTTGGAAAACACAAACTATGGAGAGAAGCAAGAGACAAATTTTGGCTATGGTATGTTGCACACATGTTGGCCAAATTCTCCTAGGGTTAAAACCCTAGGTTGGCCAAATTCCCTAAGGGAATTAAGGCCCAGCTTGGCTCATTCATTTTGTGTGGGCTTCCTTCTTTTAATTCAGGCCCAATCTTATTTTAATTAATCTGGTTTAAATTAATTTCAAGCCCAACTTTAATATACCTATATATTTAATATATTACACAAAGTAATATATTATTTACATTTAAATTAAAATTAGTTTGACCAATTAATTTAATCCATCAAATTAAAATTAGATCTTCACAAAATAAAATCATATGTAAACCTATACTTATGAATATTTCCACCTAGGAAATAATCTCATAATTAATCCAATTAATTATAAAGAGCCAATTAAATATATTAATTTTATTATTAGGATCAATCCAATTGATCTTTATAATGTAATTAAGATATATATACCTCTTTCTCTAGAGTGTATACTCCATGTATACATGTGATTCCTTAAGTCGGTGTTCAGTCGCTCAATGTGTATGATCCCGTGGGCCCATCTTTATGTTGGCAGTGGGCCTTTGGCCCACAGACTGCAGTTGGGCTGTAGCAAGCCACTGCAGCCCCTAATTATGATGGAGATAGCAGTCCAACTGATATCATAACCCTGTAGTTTAAACTTGTATATCCCATGTCATTGATATTGGTGTCCGACACAGAGGCATGGATTGATCACCCTCTTTTGTGTCTGGACATTGACTTGATCCCGAATGTATTGAAGCTCACAAACAAGTTCCAAACTTATTTGGGTATGGCCACACTCTTATCAGTCACATTCATCAAGAGGCCGGTGATATCTTCTCAGTGGACTACTGAGTGACAAATCCCTTCTGCATATCCATAGCATTGCCATGCTAAGTGACATACCCGAAAGCACCCATACTTGGCACCCTATTACAGGCCCTTTAGGCGTACCCCTAAGTATGCGACCTCATATGAAACACCATCATATGGTTAGGTCAAAGGATCCATAAAAGTACTACACGAGAATCACTTGTGATACTATACCATGTCAATTTCTCGTTAAGTGGATCTATCCAGTACCATGCCCCTTATGCATGTACCCATTAACTTGGTTGACATCCCATGTCCAATAACCGATAAGACACTGCTATACAACCAGGTTAATGATAGTCTCTTGTTCCATTCATTCCCATGACTGGAACAGACTACGGATCTATTTATGATCATATCTTTTACCCTATCCATGGTCTTACTGCCGAGTGCATGACACTGGTCATCATGGATATGGATATGTCCATTGGATACTTTATTTAATATATTGCACAAGATAGATATGATAAATGAATTAATGCCTTTATTAATAACACAAATAAGTATAATACATAAATCCAATTAATGTATGATACAAATACAAGGACCAATGCCTCGGGACTAGGGCATATCCAACAATCTCCCACTTGCACTAGTTCCAACTAGGCATGGGCCTAATCCCTATAGATCTAGTATGACCCTTGTGCTTGGGCTGGGCCCATGCCTTAGTCAATGGATCTGCGACATTATCCTCGGTGTCCACTCTATGCAATGCAATGTCACCTCTCTCCGTGATCTTTCGTATGAGGTGAAACTTTCTGAGCAAGTGCTTTGTGTTCTTGTGTGACTGGGGCTCCTTAGCTTGTGTAACGGCCCCATTGTTGCCACAGAAGATATCAACTAGGTCCTGGATAGTTGGCACTACTCCCAACTCAGTGATAAACTTCTTCATCCACACAGCTTACAGTGATAAACTTCTTCATCCACACAGCTTCCTTAGCCACATCACATGCAGCGATGTACTCAGCTTCTGTTGTAGAGTCCACGATGGTTGGCTGCTTTGAGCTCCTCCAGCTTACAGCACCGTAATTTAGGAAAAATACATACCCAGACTGCGACTGGTACTCATCCTGGTCAGTCTGGAAGCTTGCATCAATGTACCCAGTAACTGATAGCACTTCCTGACCACCATACACTAAGAAGCTATCCTTAGTCCGGTCAAGGTACTTAAGGATTGCCTTGACAGCTTTCTAGTGATCCTCCCCGGGATCCTGCTGGTACCGGCTCATCATACTCAGTGCAAAGGTGACATCAGGTCTCGTACATAACATGGAGTACATAATTAATCCTATAGCCGAAGCATATGGAACCAATTTCATGTTCTCCCTGTCCTCCCTTGTCTTAGGACAGTGCTTCTTACTAAGTTTCAGCCCATGGCCCATTGGCAAGAAGCCTTTCTTAGCCTAGTCCATGCTGAAACTTTTCAGAACTTTGTCTATGTACGAGGCCTGACTTAGATCTAGAAGCCGATTTGATCTATCCCTATAGATCCTGATCCCTAGGATCATCTCAGCTTCGCCTAAGTCCTTCATTGTGAAGCACTTACTCAGCCACCACTTTACCCCTTGTAGTGTAGGTATGTCGCTTCCAATGAGTAGGATATCATCCATGTAAAGTACCAAGAATGTAACAATGCTCCCACTAGTCCTCTTATACACATAAGGCTCATCTTAATTCTATATGAAGCCATATTCCTTTATAGCCTTATTGAATCTGAGATTCCAACTTTGGGATGCTTGCTTCAGTCTATAAATGGACCTTTGAAGCTTGCATACCCTTCCCGGATACTTTGGATCGATAAAACCCTCAGGTTGTGTCATGTACACATCCTCAAGTAGCTTTCCATTAAGGAAAGCGGTCTTGACATCCATCTGCCAGACCTCATAGTCGTATGAAATGGCTATGGCCAGCAGGATCCTTATGGATTTGAGCATAGTGACTGGTGTGAGCGGACGACACGTTTTTGACGGGACGCGAGACTCCCTTTCGGAAGGGGGCGCCTCGATCTCGGGCGGGCCCCTCCCTCGTGTGGGGTTTTTATAATGGAAATTCATTTTTGGAAATGGAATTAATGCATAAAAGAATCGAGACCTAAGTCTTGATTAATATTGTAGGAGTCGCCACCCGACTCAGCTCAACCGGGAAATTTATAATGCAGCTGAACCGGACGAACGGCCGCTACACTATCCAGAGATTTGGGTCCGGACAAGTCCCTTATTTTGTGTCTAATTAAAATAAATATTGGTCAATGTTCAAAGATGGTGTTTCAAATTCTATAGTCAATTTTATTGAAATAAATAGACATGTAGCGCACATACAGGTTAAGTAAAATCGTAAATAATTAAATTATTACAACCCGATCGAATAAAAAATAAAAACTCTCGAACTCACTTTTACAAGCGCCTAAAATACACGATTTATCTAAAAATGTACAATCACCTTGGATACATGATTTAATCGATTAAATTACATTCAAAATAAAAATAAAGGAAATTAAAACCTGCAAAACAGAGGATTAGCACAATTTATGGCACACCATAAGTTGGACTCAAATAGACAAAATTTGAAAGTCAGGAATTGGGGGCATGCATTGAGGGGATAACCGGGTTGGCTCGGCTAGCCGACCCGATTAGACCTGGAAAACATTTTGAAACGTCCCTGTATTTTGGTTTTGTGGAAACTCATTTTGAAAACAATTTTGTCGGTTTACATGCATTTTTATACATGTGAGGTGGGTCAGTTTTCGGGAGAACTAGGTCTACGTCGTGGCATTGTTCTAAATGCAATTTTACTGAAAATTTAATCTAGGGTCGTGAATGCACACAACAAAATTCATTTTGATGACTTTTGGGGTTTTCTGAACTTTTTGGGATTTTTGGAAATTTTTTGGGGATAAAAATAGAATTCTGATTCTGGAAGTCACGTTACAGTCGTGCGACTGTAACTACAGTCGTACGACTATAAATTACAGTCGTGCGACTATAACAAGTCCAAAGTCAGAATCTCGCTAGAAATTTATTTGAAGCAAACTGGAAAGAAAATTGCCTGGAAATCAAGAACACTCGTACGACTGTAACTACAGTTGTACGACTGTTCATTAAACTCAAGAACAGTCGCACGACTATTCTTGATCTTCAAAAATAAAAATGCAGAAAAACTGATAAAAATGGCACAAAACCACACCGATCACCCAGAAAGCTTGTAAAAGAGAGGGGAAAAGGAGTGTTTACCTCTTTGGCGTGCTTCCACCATAGGATTGACCCCTGGCGTCACTCCAATCCACTAAAATCCAGACTTTTTTCCTTGAGTTAGGGTTTAAGAGCTTTTGGGTCAAAAATCTCCATATGCAAGGGTTTCTGATGATCAGTTTTTCCCTTTCTTTGATTTTCTCCTCTTCTTTCCCTTTTCTCTCTTTTCTCTCTTTTCTTTATTTTCTTTCTTTGTTTTTCTGTCTTCCTTCTTTTTTGTTTTTGTCTGTCCCCCTTTTTCCTCTGTTTTTTTAGCTTTTGAGGTATGGGTTGGCTCACCTGTCATGATCTACAATCGTACGACTGTAGTTTAATTACAGTCATACGACTGTAGTTAAAGTCGTACGACTATACTTGCCTTCTTTTTTTTTTTTGTAAAATTCCGGCGCTTGCAGCTGCCCCTCATGTGATCAAATTTGCCACCCGATCTTGGTCTGGGATAGTTGATGTGAATTTGAGAAACGCGACTCAAAGCACGGCAGACATAGGAAAGAACCTGCCGTTGAAATAAGCTGATATCAGGTCTAGGTTACCCGAGGCGATGCTGGGGAGGGAATAAGCCGATATCAGGTCTAAGTTACCCGAGGCAAAGCTGAGGAAGAAATAAGCCGATATCGGGTCTAGGTTACCCGAGGCAAAGTTGAGGATGAAATAAGCCGATATCGGGTCTAGGTTACCTGAGGCAAAGATGAGGAAGAAATAAGCCGATATTGGGTCTATGTTACCCGAGGCGATGCTGGGGAAGAAATAAGCCGATATCGGGTCTATGTTACCCGAGGCAAAGCTGATGAGAAAATAAGCCGATATTGGGTCTAGGTTACCCGAGGCAAAGGAAAGTAGAAGGCGGATAAGCCGATACCGGGTCTATGTTACCTGAGGTGAAGGAAGGTGGGTTGATGGATTGGCCGATACCAGGTCTATGTTACTCGAGGTAAAGGAAGATGGATGGCGGATTGGTCGATACCGGGTTTATGTTACCCGAGGCAAAGGAAGATGGAATTTTGATGATTTGAAATCTTACTGGAATTGGGTGGACTTGAAATAATGAAATAAGAGGTTCAAGGATTTGAAACCGTGCTTGAAAGTACTGGAGTTCAAGGGTTCAAAATCTGGCTTGAATGATGATAGGGGTTCAAGTATTTGTAACCATGCTTGAACGTATTGGAGTTCAAGGGTTTGAAATCTGGCTTGAATGAAGAAAAGAGTTTAAGGATTTGAAACCATGCTTGAACATAATGGAGTTCAAGGGTTTGGAAATCTGGCTTGAATGAAGAAAAGGGTTCAAGAATTTACGACCATGCTTGAACGTACTGGAGCTCAATCTAGCTTGAATGGAGAAAGGGGTTCAAGGATCTGAAACCATGCTTGAACGTACTGGAGTTCAAGGGTTTGAAATCTGGCTTGAATGGAGAAAGGGGTTCAAGGATCTGAAACCATGCTTAAACGTACTGGAGTTCAAGGGTTCAAAATCTAGCTTGAATGGAGAAAGGGGTTCAAGGATCTGAAACCATGCTTGAACGTACTGGAGTTCAAGGGTTTGAAATCTGGCTTGAATGAAGAAAAGGGTTCAAGGATTTGCGACCATGTTTGAACGTACTGGAGTTCAAGGGTTTGAAATCTAGCTTGAATAGAGAAAGGGGTTCAAGGATCTGAAACCATGCTTTATCGTACTGGAGTTCAAGGGTTTGAAATCTGGCTTGAATGAAATGAGGAGATAGGCTTAGGAATGATAATTTTGATGTTGGCTGGAGGATGAGTATTTATCCCTTGATCGATGATTTTGGAAACAAAAATTTTTACCCCTTCGATCAAGGATAAATACGGGTTGATTGCTCCGCCCCTTGGAAACTTGATTGTTCTGCACCGACATTGTGCCGTCTCTGATTTGAGAGCGAACCTGGTTCGGAGAGACCTGGTGATAGCAGTGGGTACCTGCACTTGGATTGGTTGTGATGCATATGCCTATGAATTGTGCGTGTTTACTTTAAACGTATGCATGTATGTACGGATGCATGTATAGTTCTAAATGTATGTATGCAATGTGTGGCTTATGTTTTGTTCTTGGTATCCGTGAGAGCCCGGAGACAGAATTCACGGCTCGTGACTAGCCCCGATGGTAGCCCAGGTGACCTAGTCCAATTGTTCTGATGTGTTTTTCGACCGACTGACTATTACGTTGATCTATGTATTAGGGGAGTTGGCCGTCTTGAGTGACTTTCCACTTTACCCTCTGCAGATTCTGGAGTGTTGTCAGTGCTCAGCAGATCAGGATAGTAGATCGTGCTGGCGGATGGTCTCCGTTTGGTTGAGCAAGAAGATGATAGTGAGACTTTGCATTTCCGTACCACATAACAGGAGTTTCTGTGATATTATCACGGGCTTGGATGTAATGTCCTACTGATGGATGTTTATATGTAATGGCATGGTGTATGCAAGATGAACATCTGATTAGAAATCCAAACATACACAATATTGCAATCATGACATCAGAATGAGTATAACAGGGAATGTGACATTGACTCTAACTTTGTATATCACCTCTCTCCTGTTGCCGACACGTCCTTTCGGTTTTCCGCGTCAATTTTTTTTTTTTTTTTTTTTTGAGAAAGATTCTGTGATGGGCATTTTGTCTGTGTTGATCCCTTTCGCAACGATTTGTCTTAGGACGGGAAAGATAGATCTTGATATGTTCATTGCGACTCACGAAGATACTACTGTCGATGATACCCAGTGGTTCGGCTTTTTACTTGCCCCTGGTATTATAGGTTTGTGTTTGGGGAGTATTATAGTTTTGTGTTTGGGAAGTAAAGCACTTCTACAGACAAGGTTCGCTGTGCGATGTAGCCCGTAAGTGAACATTGATATACAATGACATGACAAATGCATATTGAACACCAAAATTGAATACAAGACATTCATGACATAATGAATATGGATGCATTAGGAAAATCTAAAATGTGGCTCTGGTTTTAATTGACGCCCCTTCAAATTACCAATATGCCCTTTCGGTTTTGCACATTGGAGTTTTTTTTTTAGCCCGATCACTAGATAGAGTTGCTATTGTGGACAAACAACCTGAGATGAATTCAATTAACCATTGGATTCTCCAGCGGTCTGATGCTATATTCATGTTTTTAATTCACCCCAGATTCCAGTTCAGGCACGGTTTCCGAAGACTAAATCCTTGAAATGGTTGGTAAATGCAACTTTCCCTTTGAACATGAGCACAACAGACTTTGTAAGCTTTCCTGTTGATGGTATCGTCCCCTTCATGATTGTTGAAAGCTTTGTAAAGCCAAGTTGTCCCAACACTGTTGGTGAAGTTCACAAATGCATAACCAAAATTTCCTCCAGTCTTGAAATCCATAGGTAAATAGAGGAAATCATAAGCAGACTTCCCTTTGGACTTATTCTTGTTTTCCTCCAGACGATGCATGCCTAGAATTTGCAACAGATTATGTCTTGGAACTGATTTGGTAGATTTTTTATCATCAGGCTTGTTTTTCCACCAAGATTAACTTCAATCTCTTTTTTATTCAGCTTGGTCTCTTCAATAGTCAATTTCTTGGGCAACCACTGTTGTTCCTTTTCACCTGCAGAAACTATTTTCTTCTTACTCTGGAATCTCCGAGCTATATATTTCATTTTCCCCCTTTTTTCAGCATTGTTGAACTCATTTGAAGCAGACTCATATCTGAACCCTCTTTCTACTCTGTCGCCCTTCTGGTGATGAGATGATGCAGAAAAATGCGATATGGAGTAGCATTGGGTTCAACTTCTTGTTAGAAGCCATTGAAGGTAGGAAATATGGAATCACAGAATTAGTTCAAGTTCCAGAGAGAAGATGGAAGATAAAAGATGAAAGTGAAGGAAAGACAATAAAGGGAAGACAAAGGTGTTGAAGGCAAAGGGAGAAGATAGAGAAGAGAATGAAAAGGAAACTGCTTTGGGTAAAGACACCGATCTTCTCTGTCACCGCGCGAAGTTAACTTTTCAGAACAGGCAAAAACGCACTTATCTCCATTTTCTCAACTCATTGACCCCGGCGTTTCATGCAATAGGTGGGCCGCCCCCAGATTCACTAGGCACTCAACAAAGTTTAACTTTATGATTGAAGAGAGTGCAACTTTAGACTAGGACCAGAAATCTCACTGTAAGGGAGAGCTGAGGTCCTCCATCGGTACTGGTTTTTTTTTTTTTTTTTGAAGAGGTTAAATCCAAACCACAGCCACCTATTGATTTTCCTGTTGCATTCAGATCCATGAATGTCATGCGTGTTTAATATGTCTTTTTGGATGAACAATGCATGTGTAATGTCATATGCACATGAATGCCGCACAAACAAGACTATATATGCACTAAAACCAGTGTCTGCTTCAGAGTTTTTATAGCATGGTGGATGGCGAAGGTCATTTGGATTTTTAGGGCTTGGTGCTTTTGATGAGTTTGGTTTTTTTTTATGTGAGGTGCTTTTTCGAGCATGAATTAGGCTCAAAGCCTCGTCTTGGGGATCGGCTCTGAAATTTGGCAATGGTCCCTGGTTTGGAATGATTTGGGTGTATTGTGGGCTGTCCAAGTTGAAACTTTTAGGGCAAGACCAACAATATTTTGGATCATGGTTTATAGGGATCACTGATCTAGTTTGGCAATTGGTCCGACAGAAATGATGCCATCCCATTATTTGCTTGGCAGACTTTTTTTTTTTTTTTGAAAGGGTTTAACCGAAGTCAGGTTCACTTTTAAATTCCCTAGAAGACTCAGAGTGATGTCATGCATCTTAATATTATGCGTGATGGACATGTTGTTTCAGATGATCAAATGCATGCTTAATGCCATATACATGTAATCACCACACAAGTAAGAAAATAACAAGATGCATTGCATTCAAATGAGTTCAATACACTTTACAAACAAAATGAGTTCCCTACGGGGAAGGAGCCTCTAAAGGTATTGATCTCACAGAGCCCGACTATTCCTTATCCGATCACTGCCCGGCTCTCATCAGATCAGGCTTTAGAGCTCTTCATCATATTCCCTCCCCGGGAGGTTTGAGGAATTTCCTTGCCAGTCTCCCTGCTTGCCCCCAATCGCTCATTAGTAGCTGACGGCACCTTTAACCACCCCTCATCAACTAACTTCTGGATCTCCTTCCTTAAAATATAGCAGACATTGGTTCGGTGACCTGTCACTACATGATAGGTGCTGAAGTTGTTCTTTTGATCCGATACTGGCTCCACATATGGCTTGACACTCTGCAGTAGCCCCTTTTTTCTACATTTGGCAAATAATTGGCTTAGTGAAAAAGGCCATGGGGATATGCCCTTTCCGTCACCCTTGGGGAGTGGACTCCTAGTTGGTCGTGGAACAAGCTCAGTGCTGGCTTTGAGGGGTCCTTCGATTCTGTTTCACCAGTCAGCCCTCTTATTGTTCCCTCAAGCTCAATCACACGTGCCTCCAATTCAGAGCACCTCGTTGTCAGTTTTTCAATCTTGTCCAGGTCACCTCCTAGCATTTCCTTCAACATAGCTGCTGCCTCTTCCCTAACCGCCTTTCGGAATCGCGATGAGGCAACTTACTCATCTAGGACTTCTGTTACGGTGTTGAAGTTCATTGGGCCAGCCATTCTCGAGACTCCTTCCCCTTTCTGTCCTGATAAAAGAACCTGTTAGCATTGACTGGGACATGCGCACGGAGAATACCAAGTCAAGGGATGATGTAGGTATGAATGCGTGACGTGATGCATACATGTATGAATGATGATGTCATATGATGCCATGCCATGTTATGCAATCCTAAGCTAGTCAAGTGCACACAAAGCCAGGGATGGAAACATGCAAAATGCAATGAATGTTGTTGATGAAGCTATATGCTGGAGGAGAGTGTGGCGTATAAATATACACCATATGGATAAAATGACACACAGGGTGTCCACGGATCGAAGAAAGGTGATACTTGCGAAGCGTTTACATATAGAGCGTATCTTACACAGGAGGAGAGTTAAAATTTGAAGCGGTATGTGTAGAGCGGATCTTACACGAGGAGAGATGTAGTTTTTAAAGCGGTACGTGTAGAGCGTATCTTACACGGGAGAGGTTTGGTATTTGGAGTGATACGTGTAGAGCTTGTCTTACACGGGGAGGAAGGGTAGAGTTTGATGCGGTACGTGTAGAGCTTGTCTTGCAAGGGAAGATTAGGAGCGGTACGTGTAGAGCTTGTCTTACATGGGGAGGAAGTGTGCAGAGCTTGTCTTGCACAGGAATATATTTTGGAGCGGTACATGTAGAGCTTGTCTTACATGGGGAGGAAGGGTCGAGTTTGATGCGGTACGTGCAGAGCTTGTCTTGCACGGGAAGATTTGGAGCAGTATGTGTAGAGCTTATCTTACATGGGGAGGAAGTGTGCGGAGCTTGTCTTGCATAGGAATATATTTTGGAGCGGTATGTGTAGAGCTTGTCTTACACAGGGAGGAAGGGTAGAGTTTGATGCGGTACGTGTAGAGCTTGTCTTGCACGGGAAGATTTGGAGCGGTACATGTAGAGCTTGTCTTACATGGGGAGGAAGTGTGCAGAGCTTGTCTTGCATGGGAATATATTTTGGAGGGGTACGTGTAGAGCTTCTCTTGCATGGAGAGGAAGGGTAGAGTTTGATGCGGTACGTGCAAAGCTTGTCTTGCATGGGAAGATTTGGAGCGGTACGTGTAGAGCTTGTCTTACACAGGGAGGAAGTGTGCAGAGCTTGTCTTGTACGGGAAGATATTTTGGAAATACGTGTAGAGCTTGTCTTACACGGGGAGGAAGTGTGCAGAGCTTGTCTTGCATGGAAAGGATTTGGTATTTAGGTATGTAGGACACAAGGATAGGGTTTCTAATGATTATGGAAGACCTAAGGGGTTTGGTGGAATTTCTAGTGTTTTAGGAACACTTAAATGACTCAGTGCATACGGTAAATTACTTGGTGCTTATGAAATGCTTGAACAATATGGAGTGCTTGAATGTTTGATGGATGAATGAGATGTACATCATGAGATAATGAGGATGATTCCCTTGTTTTTTTTTTTGACTTTGGACATTCCAAGAACACCTAATGCTATGCAGAAATGTTACGTGTGGACAGCCACACGGATGAGAGTTCGGTGCTTTTGGGGCACCTAATGAATTTCGAGAAATGGTCATGTGTGTACTGACACACAGAAGGAGTTTGACGCTTTGAATGTCTATGAGATGATATGAAGTGTTCGCATAGGACCGGCCCATATACAAAGTTCTGATGCTTTTGAGCATATGAAATGAAATGATGTTGCAAGAAAGTCATGTGCCATAGGAGACACAGACAGAAACTCGGCGTTCTGAGAACACCTTTTATGATTTGGGGTGTTATGAAATGCCCCTAAATGCGTACTAATCCGACACTCGGAGAGCACCTTGAATAATGTAGTAATGTCATGAAGTAACCCGATGTGGATTACAGTGTTATGATGTTTATGAAGAATGGGTATGATGTCATGAGATGCATCATGTGGATTGTCACACAGAAATACACCTAGGACCATTGTGGTCTCTATTGAATGAAATGATTTGGTGGAATGGCCGAATGCAATCCGGTGCATTGGAAAAGCACAGGTATTTTGGGATACCCGGTACATGATGGAATGATATGATCGTGGTGGGCGTCCTTGGAATGCCCTTAATTTAATTTAGGTGATATGTCGTGAATGCTTATGACACATAAAATGCAAATGGCTACACAAAAACGTGGTTAGGATGCATGACATACATAATGATGTTATGTATGCTATGTGAAAAAAAATGCTAATCACACAAATTTAATATCATGGCTGAAAAAGAAATAGTTAGTATGAATGGCAAGCGGCTGATTTAATGATTGCACATGAAAATAAGATGCACATGGCTACATAAAAATGTGGGTTAGTATCACACAAAAATGTTTTATGTATGGATAATGTCAATTGTGTATGGGAAATGGTGATTATGGTATGTCGTGAAATGTTGAGAAGCGTGTAACACATAGCACACGAAGCGAAAACATCCAACCTTATTTCTCCAAGCGTGGTCAGTCTCAAAAATTCTAACCGAGTCCTAGGTGGGGTTCACTTTGATCACCAACCGGGGATGATGAAGGTGCGATTTTACTTAATCCACACAATTATTTTGGTATCCTAAGGGAATCCAACTAGGGCTGCTTATATGAGTTCGGTCCAAGTCGGGTTAAAGATCAAGTTCCTATAGCAAAATATACTCCTCGCTTCTCCCCACTCAAGGGTCCGAACGAAGGGGTTCGTACAAGGCTATGGGTGGTGTTTCGTATTTATGCCCCTAAGACCAAGAGGAACTTAGGCGACACTTCAAATCCACCAGGCTATAAAAGGATACTAAATCTAATGCAAGAATGTCTAGCTAAAGATGCAAAATGAAATACCAATCGAGAATCATCCACCTTATTTTAATTAGACACTTTTCAAGGCTTGTCAAATTCTTTTAAGTTTTTTAACAAAAACTTTCTTTTTTTTAAGAAATCCCCAGCGGAGTAGCCACAGTGAGCGGACGACGCGTTTTCGACGGGACGAGAGACTCCCTTTCGGAAGGGGGCACCTCGATCTCATGCGGGCCCCTCCCTCGCGTGTGGTTTTTATAATGGAAATTCGTTTTTGGAAAATAAATGGAATTAATGCATAAAAGAACCGAGACCTAGGTCTCGATGAATATTGTAAGAGTCGCCACCCGGCTCAGCTCAACCGGGAAATTTATAATGCAGCTGAATCGAACGAACGGCCGCTACACTGTCCAGAGATTTGGGTCTGGACAAGTCCCTTATTTCGTGTCTAATTAAAATAAATATTGGTCAATGTTCAAAGATGGTATTTCAAATTCTATAGTCAATTTTATTGAAATAAATAGACATGCAGCGCACACACAAGTTAAGTAAAATAGTAAATAATTAAATTATTACAAGCCGATCGAATAAAAAATAAAAACTCTTGAACTCACTTTTACAAGCGCCTAAAATACACGATTTATCTAAAAATGTACAATCGCCTAGGATACACGATTTAATCTATTGAATTACATCCAAAATAAAAATAAAAGAAATTAAAACCTACAAAACAGAGGGTTAGCACAATTTAAGGCACACCATAAGTTGGACTCAAATAGACAGAATTGGAAAGTCAGGAATTGGGGGCATGCATTGAGCGGATAACCGGGTTGGCTCGGCTAGCCGGCCTGGTTAGACCTGGAAAACATTTTGAAACGTCCCTGTATTTTGGTTTTGTGGGAAAATCATTTTGAAAACAATTTTGCCGGTTTTACATGCATTTTTATACATGTGAGGTGGGTTGGTTTTCGGGAGAACTGGGTCTCCGTCGTGGCATTGTTCTAAATACAATTTTACTGAAAATTGAATCTAGGGTCGTGAATGCACACAACAAAATTCATTTTGATGACTTTTGGGGTTTTCTGAATTTTTTGGGATTTTTGGAAATTTTTGGGGATAAAAACAGAAATTTTGATTCTGGAAGTCACGTTACAGTCGTGCGACTGTAACGAGTCCAAAGTCAGAATCTCGCCAGAAATTTATTTGAAGTAAACTGGAAAGAAAATCACCTGGAAATCAAGAACACTCGTACGACTGTTCATCAAACTCAAGAACAGTCGCACGACTGTTCTTGATCTTCATAAACAGAAATGCAGAAAAATAGATAAAAAAGGCATAAAACCACACCGATCACCCATAAAGCTTGTAAAAGAGAGGGGAAAAGGATTGTTTACCTCTTTGGCGTGCGTCCACCGTAGGATTGACCCCTGACGTCGCTCCAATCCACTAAAAATCCAGACTTTTATCCTTGAGTTAGGGTTTGAGAGCTTTTGGGTCCAAAATCTCCAAATGCAAGGGTTTCTGATGATCGGTTCTTCCCTTTCTTTGGTTTTCTCCTCTTCTTTCCCCTTTCACTCTTTTCTCTCTTTTCTTTCTTTTCTTTCTTCGTTTTTCTGTCTTCCTTCTTTCTTTTTTTCATCTGTCCCCCTTTTGTCCTCTGTTTTTTCAGCTTTTGAGGTATGGGTTGGCTCACCTGCCGTGATCTACAGTCGTACGACTGTAGTTTAATTATAGTCGTACGACTATACTTTCTTTCTTTTTTTTTTTTTGTAAAATTCCGGTGCTTACAACTGGTGAGAAAGTTTCATCATAGTTTATTCCATGAACTTATCTGAAACCTTTCATAACCAGATGCCCCTTAAAGGTGTTGTCAGCCTTTAACTTGTAGAACCACTTACAACCTATCACCCTAGCACTCGGAGGTGGATCAACCATGTTCCAAACCTAATTATCGTACATAAATTGCATCTCTGCCTCCATGGCCTTGCACCAGTGGGCTGACTGTGGGCTAGTTATAGCCTTCTAGTAGGTTTTGGGATCTTCCTTATCAATGATGAGAAAAGTTTGATCATCGGTAATGAGAACCCCATATCTCTCTGGTTCCTGACGATCCCTACTAGACCTTCTAGGTCCTTGTATGAGCTGGGTCGATGCTTCCTCCTGTGGAAGCTCCACCTTAGCTCCGAGTTATCCTCTTCAGGAATTTGTGAGCTTTAAACTTCCTTGAGTTCAATATTGCTCCCACTGTGTTTCTTGGAATTGAAATCCTTTTCAAGAAAGACCTTTTTTCGTGCCACAAACACCTTGTTCTTGGTGGGGTTGTAGAAGTAATACCGTTTGGTTTACCTTAGATAGCCCACAAACAGGCATTTGTCGGTTTTAGGTTCTAGTTTACCCCTAGTCAATTTTTTGACATGTGCATCATAGCACCAAATCTGTAGGGAAGACACATTAGGTGCCCTGCCCATTCATATTGTAGGGATTTTTCACTGGAAATCAACCGATAAATCGGAAAAACGCGTTGATTTCCTCAAATTCGTGTCCAGGAGCAATTGAGGTGGAAATCAAAAACAACAAAATTAAATAGAAGAGAATTAGTTTCTAATCCAAAATATCTCTTCTAGAGATGGCTACAGAAATCAAAACGAACTTCCTCCACATTCCCATACACGGATGGCTTTGGAACTCAACCCGTGCTAGCTTCGAAATCGGCCGAAAGAGAGAGTTTTTGCTTGAAAAATCTGTTGTAGTTTTTCTGCTCCTTTTTTTTCTCTTGGCCAAAAATCTCATCTAGGTTTTTAACCTAGATGGCCAAATTCCTAATGGGAATTATCGGGCCAATTTTCTTCTTATTTTATATGGGCTTTGCTTCTCTATTAAGCCCAAGTCCGATTTAATTCTCTGGATCCAATTTAATTTCATATGTAATTTTAATCCAACATGCATGTCATTATATTATACCATATAACATATTACTAAATTTAAATTTAAATTAATTTGACCAATTAATTTAACCAAGGAATTAAATTAGACTATCATAAAATAAAATACATGTAAACATATACATGTAAATTATTTCCACCCGGAAATAATCTCATAGATCAATTTATTGAATTAATTTTTGAGAAGGCCAATACAAATATTAATTATATTATTTTCATCAATCCAATTTGATCTATATAGTATAATTAATACAATCCTCTCTCTCTGGTGCATATACTCAAAGTCTACAGACGATCCTTTTAGTTTGAGCTCAAACGTTCAATGTGTATGATCCTGTGGGCCCGTCTTTATGTTGGCAGTGGGCCTATGGCCCTTAGACTACAGGCAAGCTCTAGCAAGCCACTGCAGCCCCCAATTAAGATGGAGATAACAGTGCAACTGTAATCATAACCCTGTAGTTTAAACTTGTACATCCCATGTCATTGATATTGGTGTCCAACACAGAGGCATGGATTGATCACCCTCTTTTGTGTTCAGACATTAACTTGATCCCGAAAGAATTGATGCTCAAAAACAAGTTCCAAGTTGTTTGGGTGTGGCCACACTCTTATCAGTTGCATTCATCAAGAGGTCGGTGATATCTTCTCAGTTGACTACTTAGTGACATTCCCTTCTGCATATCCATAGCATTGCCATGTTCATTGACATACCCGAACGTACCTATACTTGGCACCCTGTTACAGGCCCTTTAGGTATACACCAAAGCATTCCACTTCACATGCAGCTCCATCATATGGTCAGGTCAAAGGGTCTATACAAGTACTACACGAGAATCACTTGTGATACTATACCATTGTGGATTTCTCGTTTAGTGGATCTATCTAGTACCATGCCCTTTTGCATGTACCCATTGACTTGGTTGACATCCCATGTCCAATGGCCAGTAAGATACTGCCATACAACCAAGCTAATGATAGTCTCTAGTTCCATTCATTACTATGACTGGAACAGACTACGGATAACTTCATGGTTGTATCGTTTCCCTATCCATGGTCTTACTGCCAAGTGTATGACACCTGTTAAGATGGATATGGATATGTCCACTGGATACTCTATTTAAAACATAGCACAAGATAAATAATCAATAGACTAATGCCTTTATGTAATGACACAAATTGTATAATACATAAATCCAATAAATGTACAATACAAATATAAGGACCAATGCCTCGGGACTAGGGCACATCCAACAATCTCCCACTTGCATTAGTTCCAACTTGGCATAGGCTTAATCCCTATAGATCTAGTATGACCTACTTGGGCTAAGCCAGCGCCTTTGTCAAAGGTGTTGGGATTCATCATTGGAAAAATAACGTGGCGCAGCGGAAAATACACCGTTTAAAATTTCCTAGAATCCACCTACCGTGTCCAATTACCATTGATTAGAATAAAATCAAATAAGAATCAAGAGAGATTAACTCACCGGATTCGTCTCTTCTAGAGACTGCTGCAGAATCGTTACTTGAAACTGCGATCTCCAAAGCCCGGTGCACGACCAACTATTGAGCGGGAACCGGTGCTAGCCGAAGACGCGAAGGAATGGAGGTTTAATGCTGGGATTTTCGGCTGTTTTGGGGCTGCAATTGGTGGCTGAAATTTCCAGCAATTAATTAGAGTTGAATTAGGTTTTTATTCCTTAAGTGTGCCCTTTTATAGACACCTTGTCTAATTGGGTTCTAATTAGGTTAATTAAACCCAAGCCCACTAGGATTATAATTACATAAATAAACTTTAATTAAAAAGTATATACTATGTAATTTAATTCCATTTGGCTAAATTTAATTACCCCTAAATAAAATTAAATCACACTTAAGTTAATACAAACATGTATTTAATTTTCATACTTAGGAAAATTATTTAATTAATTGTTTACTTTATGTAATTCAATTAATTGATAAATTAATTAATTACATTATGTAAACTTATTAATTAAATTAAATTCAACCCAATGTCAATTAATTACCTTGACATCGAATGTCAACTAATTAATTAACGCATTCCTTCCAATGTACATTACATGTACAATTTCTATAAGTTCCAGCTCAGTTGATCTATGTGCACGATCCTATGGGTCTGTCTTTATGTTGGCAGTAGGCCCAAGGCCCACAGACTGTAAGTGGGTTCTAGCAAACCATTACAGCCCCCAATTAAGACAGAGATGCAGCAGTCTTTAGAAGACACTCACCCGGTAGTAATCTCATAGTCTCCTTTGCCTAACGATATCGATATGAATAAACAAGAGGCATGGTGTCTGTCATCCTCTTCTGTTGTTTATTATATTTCTTGATCTTGAGTTGACTGATTAATCAAATAAGCAACCAACTTATTTGGGTATGGCCATACACTTATCAGTCCCACTCATCAAGTGGCCAATTATATCATCTCGGTGTCACCCGAGTGGCAATTCCGTCACTTCATCATCAATATCAACATGTTCACCGGTCCACCCAATCATACCCGTATTTAGCATCCTTTTACAGACCTGTTAGGCGTATGTCAAAGTGAACCGGATTCCACATTATATTATAATGACATCTGGTCTGAGGACAAAAGAGACCTACTCAAGAAAGACCTATGACATGACAACCAGGTGGCTTTCTTGTGCGGATCGATCCATTCCCATGTCAATGACATGTACCTATATTCATGACTGACTATACAAGTACTATGGCTAGTTAAGAACTACCATACAATCATCGAATATACAAGTCTGTGGTTCTATTTGTTCCCACGATTAGAACAGACCTGGGATAGGTTTTATGATTATCAATCAATGGATACTCTACTCATATTATAGCACAAGATATAAATGAAATAGATTAATTGCCTTTATTAATGTGACACAAATAATGTATTCATACATGACTCTTAATGTATAATACAAAATACAAGAATCCAATGCCCTAAGAACTAGGGCACACCAACAATCTCCCACTTGCACTAGTTCCAAGTGGGCATTGCCCTAATTCCTATAGATCTGGTATGACCGTTGTGCTGTGTCTGCAACAGCGCTTTGGAAAATGGATCAGCGACATTATTCTTGGTGTCAACCCTCTGCAATGATATGTCACCTATGTTCACGATCTCCCGAATGAGGTGAAACTTTTTGAGTACATGTTTGGATCTCTTGTGTGACCGGGGCACCTTAGCTTGTGCGATGGCCCCGTTGTTGTCACAAAAAACATCAACTGGGTCGAGGATAGTAGGTACTACTCCCAACTCGTTTATGAATTTCTTGATCCAAACGGCTTCCTTTGAGCTTCGCACGCAGCTATGTACTCAGCTTCCATTGTAGAGTCAGTAATGGTGGCCTGCTTTGAGGACCTCCAACTAATGGCACCGCCATTCAGGAGAAAAACATAACGAGACTGTGACTGGTTCTCATCCTCATCAGTCTCAAAGCTTGTATCAGTGTAACCTGACACTACCAGCTCATCTTGACCTCTATACACTAAGAAAGCATCCTTAGTCCGGTTAAGGTACTTCAAGATTGCCTTGACTGCCTTCCAGTGTTCCTCACCGGGGTCCGACTGGTACCGGCTAGTCATACTTAGTGCAAACACGACATCAGGCCTCGTACATAACATGGAGTACATGATAGATCCAATAGAAGATGCATAAGGGATCTTTTCCATGTTCTCCCGGTCCTTCTTTGTTTTAGGACCATCTTTCTTACTCAGCTTCAACCCATGGCGCATAGGCAAGAATCCTTTCTTTGCCTTGTCCATGCTGAATCCTTTTAGAACCTTGTCAATGTACGTGGCCTGACTTAGGCCTAGAAGCCGATTGGATCTATCTCTGTAGATCCTGATCCCTAAGATCGTCTCAGCTTCACCTAAGTCCTTCATTGCGAAGCACCTACTCAACCACTGCTTAACCCCTTGCAGTGTTGGTATGTCACTTCCAATGATAAGGATGTCGTCAACATACAGCACTAGGATAGTGGAAACGCTCCCACTAACCATCTTATACACACAAGGCCTTTAACTTGAAACACCACTTGCAACCTATCACCTTAGCACCCGGAGGTGGATCCACCAAGTTCCATACTTGGTTATCATGCATAGATTGCATCTCAGCCTCCATGGCTTTGCGCCATTGATCTGAGTGTGGGCTTTCAACAGCCTCCTGATAGGTCTTGGGCTCTTCTTGGTCAACGACCATAAGGTCCCCATCATCAGTCACGAGAAAGCCGTACCTCTCTAACTGATGACATGTCCTACCAGACCTTCTGTGGTCCTGTGCAACCGTTTCTAGTTCCTCAATTTCTTGAGTGGTCAGATCGGTTCCCGAAGCATCCTCAACAGTAGCTGCAGGAGTTTGTGAGTCTTGAACTTCTGAAAGTTCAATATTACTCCCACTGTCTCTCTTGGAAAGGAATTCCTTCTCCAAGAAGACTGCATTCCTGGCTATGAAAACTTTGTTTTCAGCTGGAGCGTAGAAGTAATAACCCTTAGTTTCCTTAGGGTAACCCATAAACTGGCACTTGACAGATTTGGACTCGAGTTTGCCACTTGTCAATTTCTTAACATGTGCATCACAGCCCTAAATCTTCAAGAAGGAAACATTGGGCTTTCGGCCTTTCCATAGTTCATATGGTGTTCCCTCAACTGCCTTGCTTGGTGTATTGTTAAGAATGTAAGTGTTGGAAATGCCCTAGTCCCGAGGCATTAGTCCTTGTCTTTGTATCATACTTTTGTACATTTATATGAACTTCATGTATTATACAAGTTGTGTTAAGAAATAAAGGCAACAATCTATTTACTATATGTCTTGTGCAATATTTTAAATAGAGTATCCAATGGACATATCCATATCCATGTTGTCAAGTGTGAGGCACTTGGCAGTAAGACTATGGATAGGGAAAACGATATGGCCATAAAGTCATCCGTAGTCTGTTCCAATCATGGGAATGAATGGAACTAAAGACTATCATTAGCCTGGTTGTATGGCGGTGTCTTACCGGTCATAAAACATGGAATGTCAACCAGGTTAATGGGTACATGTAAAAGGGTGCATGGTACTGGATTGATCCACTTAACAGGAATCTACATGGTATAGTATCACAACTGATTCTCGCGTAGTACTTGCATAAGTCCTTTGACCGGACCATATGATGGTGCTGCATGTGAAGTGGCACACTTCGGTGTACGCCTAACAGGCCTGTAAAAGGGTGCCAAGTATGGGTACGTTCGGGTGTGTCAGTGAGCATGGCAGTACTATGGATATGCAGAAGGGAATGTCACTCAGTATTTTACTGAGACGATATCACCGGCCTCTTGATGAATGTTACTGATTAGAGTGTGGCCACACCCAAACAAGATGAGATCTTGTTTGTGAGTATCAGTTCATTTGGGATCAAGTAATGTCCGGACACATATAGAGGGTGATCAACCATGCCTCTGTGTTGGACACCGATATCAGTGACATGGGACATACAAGTTCAACTACAGGGTTACGGTGACAGTTTGACTGCTATCTCCGTCTTAATTGGGGGCTACAGTGGCTTGCTAGAGCCCGCCTGTAGTCTGTGGGCCTTGGCCCACTGCCAACATAAAGACGGGCCCATTGGATCGTACACATTGAACGTCTGGACTTTAACTAGTCGGATTAAGTGTGTGCTTGGAGTATACACGTTTGAAGAGAGAGAGATTTATTAATTATCTTCTAGGTCAATTAGATTGATCAAAAGAATATAATTAATATTTATTTTTGGCATTCTCTTAATTAATTCAATGAATTAATTTATGAGATTATTTCCTAGGTGGAAATATTTATACATGTATAGGTTTACATGTATCTCATCTTATATGTGTCTAATTTAATTCCTTGATGCATTTGATGTGTCAAATTAATTGTAATTTAGAGGTATGTAACATGTCATATGGTACAATATGCTTACATACATGTTGAATTACAATGATATTTGAAATCAAATAGAAACCAAAGAATTAAAGTGGACTTGGGCTTGAAATGGTAAGCCCACTTCTTCATCATATGTTGGACGAAATCCATGGTGGGTTTAAGGCAAGAATGATGAATTTTTAAGATGAGAAGAATGAGTCATGGTGGGACAAAAGGTGATGATTAAATGGGTGAGTCATGGTGGACTTTGGTTAGTAAAGTTGGACTTTACCAACTTGGATATTTGTTGGTCATTATGAGTTGGTCATTATGACTAAAGACAAGTGTCTTCCCCATTTCCTTTCCACCTCTTGGCCGAATCCTTATGTCTTTGGACAAGGGAGATGACTCATTCTTTAGCCAAAATGTAATGAGTGAAAGTGGTGAGTCATTGTTGACTTTGTGGTGAGTCATAGTTGACTTTGCTTTATGGGATATTTTTTGCCTCTTGGTGAGAGATATTAGATGAAACGCTTCAACCATTTTCATTCTAAGCAAGTGCTCTTGGCTGCCATCTCTCCCTCTCTTCTTGAATTTCCGAGTTGCTAGCACGGGTTTCAGTCCGATAGCCGTTCGTGTACGCATCGGTGGAGGAAATCTATCCTTGATTTCTGCAGTCTTCTTCTATCTCTTAAAGAGATATCTTGGTAAGACTTTATTCTCCTCCTTTGTGTTTTGTTTTTGATTTTCACTACTTAAGCTCCCGGGACCCGGATTCGAGGAAATCGACGCGTGTTTCCGCACTTTGTCGGTCGGTTTCCCGTGACGAATCCCAGCAGTGGTATCAGAGCGGGCTTTTGTTTCGTGAAAATCTTTAACTTGGCGGATCCCGTGTTTTAAAATTGGTGTTTCATGGATCGGGATTCTTTCGGTTTTGGGGTTTTATATTTTTCCCCATTTGATTTTTCAAATTGAAATGGTTTTTGCATATTAGGTAATATGTATGTTTCAATTTGTTTATTTTTTTTTATGCATGTTGATTTAATTTTATACATCTTGGATTTAATTTTATGTCTCTTTTGATTTTATTCTTGATGTATTTATTTGATTATGCATGAAAAAAAAAAAAAAAAAAAAATAGTTGTGTGGGGGGCAGCAGCTTGCTGCCGGCCAGCTGCTGCTGGCGTGCTGCTGAGCAGCACGCCAGGCAGCTGCTTGCTGCTGCTGGCGTGCTGCTGGGCAGCACACCAGGCAGCAGCAGCTGCTGCTGGCGTGCTGCTGGGCAGCACGCCAGGCAGCAGCCTGCTGCTGGCCGCAGGGGCTGCTGCTGGGCAGCAGCCTCCCTGCGTGGTGGGCCGGGCCCGTTTTTGGATTTGGCGGGATTTTTGGGCCGGGCCGGATTTTAAAATTTTATTGATTTTAAAATTTTTGCGTGTTTAAATTTTGGTAATTTTTATGCGCGTGTTTTATGAATGGAATTTATTTTTCGTTCATGCGATATTAATTTTGGAAATTAATACGGTTAATTGAAATTGGTTCGGGTTTTCTTGGCACGATTACCCGGACGGCTAATTTTGGAATTCATGGTTACCCAATTAGATTGGGAGCAATTTTACCTGGGTTGGAGACCCAAAGCCCGCACGGGTTTAGAACCATGATCGGCCGAAATTTGGCGATTTCAAAATAATGGCTATGGACAAATGAAATCGGATTAAATCATGCATTTAACATGCTTATAATATACATGATGTATTGGTTTACATGTATGATTGAATATGTGGATGGATGTATATGGGCCTAATTTATGTTGGGTTGTAATATTCTTTTGTGTTTACGACCTGCGTGTCGTTTTCCTTTTATGTAATTTTATTATATATATGTATTCTAAAATTATGTAAGCAAGGAGCCGATTGGATTGGCGAGCCCAGAAGGAATAGGAGGCGGCCCACCTGATGCTGTTCTAGTATAGGTTTACTAGAATGATATTAGGATGTAAATTTTGGCCCGTTGCATTCCATTCTTTAATTTAATTATGCGGTATTTATTTGCATGTGTGAATGTATGTACAAACCCTTTTTCACCCGCTTTTGCATCTAAGCCGTTATTAATTGAATCGAATAACCAAATGGTAATTACTAAGTCGCTTAAAAGTGCTTCCCTCATTCATAACCTACTCGAAGTGGGGATAGGCCAGTCCTAGACCAACCCTCGTTGGATACACTGGAGTATCGTCATTTTGTATTGGGTTGGAGTATAGGTTACTCTAACACTTGGATGGAGGTTTTGACTTAGCGTGGGTAGTAGGATGTTCCTGGCCCTAAGCACAGATGGGTAAGTGCCAACAGACCCATCAAACCGAGAGTCCCTAGGTTGGGATTGGACGGCGTTCCTACCTAAAAATTGGGTCTAGTTGTTCCAGGCCCTCGTCTGGCTATATCTAAATATAATATGGATCTCGGCCCTTGAGCCCAACAACTCGGTTTTATTAATAACATGATTCATTATTAATTATGGGAAAATGTTTATAAGTCCTTTATTAACACTCATTTATTTTTCTGTGTAGTAATCAATGGCATCGAATAACACTTTATCACTGCGCACAATCCTTGAGAAGGACAAGCTTTCTGGTCCTAATTTCCTAGACTGGTCTAGGAACTTACGAATAGTTCTAAGACAGGAGTCTAAGGAATATGTACTAGAAAGGCCTGTACCGGCCGCACCTACTGGGCGTAATCCACCAGCTGCTCAGCTGGAGGAATACGGGGTGCATGTAAAGGATAACCGGGATGTTACTTGCCTTATGCTGGCGTGCATGGTCCCCGAACTGCAAAAACAGTTTATGGACCATGAGGCCTATGCTATGATAACAACTCTAAATGAGATGTTTCAGGAACAGGCACGTCAGGAAAGGTACCTGACGAATAAGGCATTCCATTCCTGCAAAATGGGGACTGGGACATCTGTGAGCGCTCATGTGCTCAAGATGAAGGGCTATTTAGATTCTTTAGCCCGTCTCGGGTCGCCCATTTCACAGGAATTGGCGATTGATACCATCCTGGCTTCCTTGCCGGAGTCTTATGATCAGTTCATCTTGAATTACAACATGCAAGGGATGAACAAAACTGTTAGTGAGCTGCATGGGATGCTTAAGCTTACGGAACAGTCGGTCAAAAAGACTCCACCGGTACTTATGGTAAACAAGGGGAAGGCTCCTCTTATAAAGGCCAAGGCTAAGACAAAGGCTAAAGCTAAGGCCAAGAAAGCCAAAGCTAAGAAGGCCAAGGTCCAGCCCAAGGCCCGTCCTGAGGATGTCTGTTTCGGGTGCAAGCAGACGGGACATTGGAAACGATCATGTCCAAAGCTTCAGGGAGAGCTAAAGAAGGCGCAGGGCGCGTCTTCATCAGGTATATATGTCATAGACATTAACCTTACTGTTTCAACATCTTGGGTATTGGATACTGGATGTGGTTCTCACATTTGTTGTAATGTGCAGGGACTTAGGAACAGAAGATCACTGGGATCAGGAGAAGTGGACTTGCGGGTCGGGAATGGGGCAAGGGTTGCAGCCATTGAGATCGGCGAGTACCAGCTTAAGATGCCTAGTGGATTAGTTTTGTTACTGGAACAATGTTATTTTGTACCTGCAATGTGCAGGAATATTATTTCTGTTTCAGTTTTGGATACTTCAGGATATGTATTTACTATTGGTAATGGTAATATGGTTATATCTAGAGAAGGCATATTTTATGGAAATGCTCTATTAAATAATGGCCTTTATATCCTGAATTTAAATGAAACTAATCAAGTCTATAACATAAATACTAAAAGGATTAAACCAAATGAACTTAATCCTGTGTACCTTTGGCACTGTCGTTTAGGCCACATAAACGAGAAACGCATAGCTAGACTCCACAATGCTGGAATTCTAGGATCTTTTGACTTGGAGTCACTTGATATTTGTGAATCTTGTTTACGGGGTAAAATGACTAAAGCGCCTTTTAGCAAGAAAGCTGAAAGGGCTACTGGCTTATTAGACCTAATACATTCGGATGTATGTGGACCTATGAGCACTGCTGCCAGGGGTGGGTTTCTATACTTCGTCACCTTTACAGACGATTTCAGCAGATATGGCTATGTCTATCTGATGAAACACAAGTCTGAAACACTTGATCGGTTCAAGGAATTTAGGAACGAAGTACAGAACCAATTAGGCCGAAATATTAAAGCCCTTCGGTCGGACCGAGGTGGCGAGTATATGAGCCTAGAATTTGATTCATACTTGAGAGAGCATGGAATAGTTCCACAGCTCACTCCTCCAGGAACACCACAATGGAATGGGGTGTCCGAACGGAGGAATAGGACCCTGTTAGACATGGTCCGCTCAATGATGAGTCATGCCTCTCTCCCAACAAGTTTTTGGGGATATGTTATTGAGACAGCAGCTCTCATTTTGAATAATACTCCGACTAAGGTAGTAGAAAAGACCCCATTTGAGATATGGATGGGCAGGGCGCCCAATGTGTCTTTCCTACGGATTTGGGGTTGTTATGCCCATGTCAAGAAACTGACTGGGGGCAAACTAGAACCCAAAACTGACAAATGCCTGTTTGTGGGCTACCCTAGGGAAACCAAAGGGTATTACTTCTACAACCCCGCCGAGAACAAGGTGTTCGTGGCACGGAAAGGGGTCTTTCTTGAAAATGAGTTCATTTCCAAGAAAGATAGTGGGAGTAATGTTGAACTCAGGGAAGTTCAAAGCTCAGAAACTCCTGAAAAGGATAACTCGGAGACCAGGGTGGAGCTTCCACGGGAGGAAGCACCGGCCCAGGTCACACAAGGACCTAGAAGGTCTGGTAGGGATCATCGGGAACCTGAGAGATATGGGTTTCTTGTTACCGATGATAACACTCTTTTTGTCTTCGACGAGGAAGAACCAAAAACCTACCAGGAGGCTATAGCTAGCCCACTATCCGCAAATTGGCAAAAGGCCATGGAGGCGGAAATGCAATCTATGTACGATAATCAGGTTTGGAATCTGGTTGATCCACCTCCGGGTGCTAAGGTAATAGGTTGCAAGTGGTGCTACAAGCTGAAGCCAGATAATACCTTCAAAGGGCGGCTAGTAGCGAAAGGTTTCAGGCAAGTCCATGGAATCGACTATGATGAAACTTTCTCACCAGTCGCTATGCTCAAATCCATTAGGATCCTGCTGGCCATAGCCGCTTGGTACGACTATGAGGTCTGGCAGATGGATGTCAAAACTGCTTTCCTGAACGGAAAGTTACTCGAGGATGTGTATATGACACAACCTGAGGGTTTTGTCGATCCAAAGTATCCTGAAAGGGTATGCAAGCTTCAAAGATCCATTTATGGATTAAAGCAAGCATCCCGAAGTTGGAATCTTCGATTCAATGAGGCTATAAAGGAATATGGCTTTATACAGAATCAAGATGAGCCTTGTGTGTACAAAAGGATTAGTGGGAGTATCGTAACATTCCTGGTTCTATATGTGGATGACATCCTTCTGATTCGAAGCGACATACCAACACTGCTTGGGGTAAAGCAGTGGTTGTGTAAGTGCTTCGCAATGAAGGACTTAGGCGAAGCCGAAACGATCCTAGGGATCAGGATCTACAGGGATAGACCTAATCGGCTTCTAGGCCTGAGTCAGACTAAGTACATAGACAAGGTTCTGAAAAGATTCAGCATGGACCAGGCTAAGAAAGGATTCTTGCCAATGGGTCACGGGCTGAAACTTAGTGAGAAGAACTGTCCTCAGACAAAACAGGACAGGGAGAAGATGAGTGAGATCCCATATGCTTCTGCTATTGGATCAATCATGTACTCTATGCTATGTACAAGACCTGATGTCGCCTTTGCACTAAGTATGACAAGCCGGTACCAGCAAGATCCTGGGGAGGATCACTGGAAAGCTGTCAAAGCAATCCTAAAGTACCTTAACCGTACAAAGGATAGCTTTTTAGTGTATGGTGGTCAGGAAGAGCTGTCAGTTACTGGGTACACTGATGCAAGCTTCCAGACCGACCAGGATGAATATAAGTCGCAGTCAGGGTACGTATTCATGCACAAGGGTCATATCAGATCTATAGGGATTAGGCCCATGCCTGGTTGGTACTAGTGCAAGTGGGAGAGTGTTGGAAATGCCCTAGTCCCGAGGCATTAGTCCTTGTCTTTGTATCATACTTTTGTACATTTATATGAACTTCATGTATTATACAAGTTGTGTTAAGAAATAAAGGCAACAATCTATTTACTATATGTCTTGTGCAATATTTTAAATAGAGTATCCAATGGACATATCCATATCCATGTTGTCAAGTGTGAGGCACTTGGCAGTAAGACTATGGATAGGGAAAACGATATGGCCATAAAGTCATCCGTAGTCTGTTCCAATCATGGGAATGAATGGAACTAAAGACTATCATTAGCCTGGTTGTATGGCGGTGTCTTACCGGTCATAGAACATGGAATGTCAACCAGGTTAATGGGTACATGTAAAAGGGTGCATGGTACTGGATTGATCCACTTAACGGGAATCTACATGGTATAGTATCACAACTGATTCTCGCGTAGTACTTGCATAAGTCCTTTGACCGGACCATATGATGGTGCTGCATGTGAAGTGGCACACTTCGGTGTACGCCTAACGGGCCTGTAAAAGGGTGCCAAGTATGGGTACGTTCGGGTGTGTCAGTGAGCATGGCAGTACTATGGATATGCAGAAGGGAATGTCACTCAGTATTTTACTGAGACGATATCACCGGCCTCTTGATGAATGTTACTGATTAGAGTGTGGCCACACCCAAACAAGATGAGATCTTGTTTGTGAGTATCAGTTCATTTGGGATCAAGTAATGTCCGGACACATATAGAGGGTGATCAACCATGCCTCTGTGTTGGACACCGATATCAGTGACATGGGACATACAAGTTCAACTACAGGGTTACGGTGACAGTTTGACTGCTATCTCCGTCTTAATTGGGGGCTACAGTGGCTTGCTAGAGCCCGCCTGTAGTCTGTGGGCCTTGGCCCACTGCCAACATAAAGACGGGCCCATTGGATCGTACACATTGAACGTCTGGACTTTAACTAGTCGGATTAAGTGTGTGCTTGGAGTATACACGTTTGAAGAGAGAGAGATTTATTAATTATCTTCTAGGTCAATTAGATTGATCAAAAGAATATAATTAATATTTATTTTTGGCATTCTCTTAATTAATTCAATGAATTAATTTATGAGATTATTTCCTAGGTGGAAATATTTATACATGTATAGGTTTACATGTATCTCATCTTATATGTGTCTAATTTAATTCCTTGATGCATTTGATGTGTCAAATTAATTGTAATTTAGAGGTATGTAACATGTCATATGGTACAATATGCTTACATACATGTTGAATTACAATGATATTTGAAATCAAATAGAAACCAAAGAATTAAAGTGGACTTGGGCTTGAAATGGTAAGCCCACTTCTTCATCATATGTTGGACGAAATCCATGGTGGGTTTAAGGCAAGAATGATGAATTTTTAAGATGAGAAGAATGAGTCATGGTGGGACAAAAGGTGATGATTAAATGGGTGAGTCATGGTGGACTTTGGTTAGTAAAGTTGGACTTTACCAACTTGGATATTTGTTGGTCATTATGAGTTGGTCATTATGACTAAAGACAAGTGTCTTCCCCATTTCCTTTCCACCTCTTGGCCGAATCCTTATGTCTTTGGACAAGGGAGATGACTCATTCTTTAGCCAAAATGTAATGAGTGAAAGTGGTGAGTCATTGTTGACTTTGTGGTGAGTCATAGTTGACTTTGCTTTATGGGATATTTTTTGCCTCTTGGTGAGAGATATTAGATGAAAGGCTTCAACCATTTTCATTCTAAGCAAGTGCTCTTGGCTGCCATCTCTCCCTCTCTTCTTGAATTTCCGAGTTGCTAGCACGGGTTTCAGTCCGATAGCCGTTCGTGTACGCATCGGTGGAGGAAATCTATCCTTGATTTCTGCAGTCTTCTTCTATCTCTTAAAGAGATATCTTGGTAAGACTTTATTCTCCTCCTTTGTGTTTTGTTTTTGATTTTCACTACTTAAGCTCCCGGGACCCGGATTCGAGGAAATCGACGCGTGTTTCCGCACTTTGTCGGTCGGTTTCCCGTGACGAATCCCAGCAGTAAGCAGCTGTCTCTAAAGCATATCCCCAAAAGGAGACAGGGAGTGTAGCATGACTCATCATCGAGCGGACCATGTCAAGTAAGGTCCTATTCCTCCTCTCTGACACTCCATTCCACTGGGGTGTACCAGGAGGAGTGAGTTGGGATATGACCCCACACTCTCTCAAAAATGAGTCAAACTCTTGGCTCAAATATTCACCCCCTCGGTCAGA
The DNA here is from genome assembly GCA_039660915.1 of Euphorbia tirucalli. Lineage (NCBI taxonomy): Eukaryota > Viridiplantae > Streptophyta > Magnoliopsida > Malpighiales > Euphorbiaceae > Euphorbia > Euphorbia tirucalli. Next base: position 47,672,946 of record CM077637.1, on the reverse strand, counting down.
CCGAAGTGCTTTTATTTTCTTGCCAAGTTGGTTTTCTACTTCATTCTTAAAGTCCTTGAACCTTTGGAGAGTCTCAGACTTATGCTTCATCAGATACACGTAACCGTATCTGCTGAAGTTATCCATAAAGGTGACGAAGTACAGAAAACCAGATCTAGCACTACTGCTCATTGGACCACATACATCGGAATGTATTAGCTCCAATAGCTTTGAGGCCCTTTCAGCAGTCTTGCTAAAAGGCGCCTTTGTCATCTTGCCTCTCAAACAAGATTCGCATGTGTCATAAGACTGGATGTCAAATGACCCTAGCACTCCACTAGAGTGAAGCCTAGCAATGCGCTTCTCATTTATATGGCCAAGTCGACAATGCCAGATGTAAGTAGGATTAATTTCATTTTGTTTAACCCTTTTAGTATTTATGTTATAGATTGAACTTTCACGTTTTAGCTCAAGGATATATAAGCCATTTTCAAGAAATGTTGTTCCATAAATAATATTGCCACATTGCATAGAAATTCTACCATGTCCAATATTAAATACAAAACCAGAAATATCCAACAAAGAAACGGAAATAATATTCCTGCGCATCGCAGGTACAAAATAACAGTTTCTTAGTTCCAAAACAAGTCCACTAGGCATCTCCAAGAAATAATCTCCGATCTCCATGGCCTGAACCCGAGCACCATTTGCAACTCGAAGATCTACTTCTCCAGATCCTAATAATCTCCTATTTCTTAGACCCTGCACATTTGAACAAATGTGAGATCCACATCCAGTGTCCAAGACCCAAGATGTAGAAATAGCCAGATTAATCTCAACAACATAAATACCTGAAGCAGCAGTATTGCCCTTCAGTTGCTCCCTTAGCTTTGGACATGAGCTCTTCCAGTGCCCCTTCTCATGACACTCATGGCAAACATCGTCAGGAGAGGCAACCCTTGCTTTAGGTTGGGCCACAACCTTTTTGCCCTTAGCCTTGGCCTTTTGGGCCTTAGCCTTGGCCTTAGATTTGGCCTTTCCCTTAGCAATGGGCGTATTGCCCTTGTTCACCAGCAATACTTCAGGAGTCTTCTTAAGAGACTGCTCAGTAAGCTTGAGCATGCCATGCAGCTCAACAACCCACTGGGGTCCGACTGGTACCGGCTAGTCATACTTAGTGCAAAAACGACATCAGGCTTCGTACATAACATGGAGTACATGATAGACCGAATAGCAGATGCATAAGGGATCTTTTCATGTTCTCCCGATCCTTGTTTGTTTTAGGACCATCTTTCTTACTGAGCTTCAACCCATGGCACATAGGTAAGAATCCTTTCTTTGCCTTGTCTATGCTGAATCTTTTCAGAACATTGTCAATGTATGTGACCTGACTTAGGCCTAGAAGCCGATTGGATCTATCTCTGTAGATCCTGATCCCTAAGATCGTCTCAGCTTTGCCTAAGTCCTTCATTGCGAAGCACCTACTCAACCACTGCTTAACCCTTTGCAGTGTTGGTATGTCACCTCTAATGATAAGGATGTCATCAACATACAGCACTAGGACGGTGGAAATGCTCCCACTAACCATCTTATACACACAGGGCCTTTAACTTGAAACACCACTTGCAACCTATCACTTTAGCACCCGGAGGTGGAACCACCAAGTTCCATACTTGGTTATCGTGCATAGATTGCATCTCAGCCTCCATGGCTTTGCGCCATTGATCTGAGTGTGGGCTTTCAATAGCCTCCTAATAGGTCTTGGGCTCCTCTTTGTCAATGACCATAAGGTCCCTATCATCAGTCATGAGAAAGCCGTACCTCTCTGGCTAATGACGTGTCCTACCAGACCTTCGAAGGTCCTGTGCAACCGGTTCTGGTTCCTCAATTTCTTGAGTAGTCAGATCGGTTCCCGAAGCATCCTCAGCAGTAGCTGCAGGAGTTTGTGAGTCTTGAACTTCTGAAAGTTCAACATTACTCCCACTGTCTCTCTTGGAAAGGAATTCCTTCTCCAAGAAGACTGCATTTCTGCTTATGAAAACTTTGTTTTCGGCCGGATCGTGGAAGTAATAACCCTTAGTTTCCTTAGGGTAACCCATAAACTGGCACTTGACAGATTTGGACTCGAGTTTGCCACTTGTCAATTTCTTAACAAGTGCATCACAGCCCCAAATCTTCAAGAAGGAAACATTGGGCTTTCGGCCTTTCCATAGTTCATATGGTGTTCCCTCAACTGCCTTGCTTGGTGTATTGTTAAGAATGTAAGCAGCTGTCTCTAAAGCATATCCCCAAAAGGAGACAGACTAAAACGAGTCAAACTCTTGGCTCAAATATTCACACCCCCCCCCCCGGTCAGACTAAAGTGCTTTTATTTTCTTGCCAAGTTGGTTTTCTACTTCATTCTTAAAGTCCTTGAACCTTTAGAGAGTCTCAGACTTATGCTTCATCAGAAACACGTAACCGTATCTGCTGAAGTCATCCGTGAAGGTGACGAAGTACAGAAAACCAGATCTAGCACTAGTGCTCATTGGGCCACATACATCGGAATGTATTAGCACCAATAGCTCTGAGGCCCTTTTCGCATGTGTCATAAGACTGGATATCAAATGACCCTAGCACTCCACTAAAGTTAAGCCTAGCTATGCGCTTCTTATTTATATGGCCAAGTCGACAATGCCAGATGTAAGTAGGATTAATTTCATTTTGTTTAATCCTTTTAGTATTTATGTTATAGATTGAACTTTCACGTTTTAGATCAAGGATATATAAGCCATTTTCAAGAAATGCTGTTCCATAAATAATATTGCCACATTGCATAGAAATTCTACCATGTCCAATATTAAATACAAAACCAGAAATATCCAACAAAGAAACGGAAATAATATTCCTGCGCATCGCAGGTACAAAATAATAGTTTCTTAGTTCCAAAACAAGTCCACTAGGCATCTCCAAGAAATAATCTCCGATCTCCATGGCCTGAACCTGAGCACCATTTCCGACTCGAAGATATACTTCTCCAGATCCTTATAATCTCCTATTTCTTAGACCCTGCACATTTGAACAAATGTGAGATCCACATCCAGTGTCCAAGACCCAAGATGTAGAAATAGCCAGATTAATCTCAACAACATAAATACCTGAAGCAGCAGTTTTGCCCTTCAGTTGCTCCCTTAGCTTTGGACATGAGCTCTTCTAGTGCCCCTTCTCATGACACTCATGGCAGACATCGTCAGGAGAATCAATCCTTGCTTTAGGTCGGGCCACCACCTTTTTGCCCTTAGCCTTGGCCTTTTGGGCCTTAGCCTTGGCCTTAGATTTGGCCTTTCCCTTAGCAATGGATGTATTGCCCTTGTTCACCAGCAATACTTCAGGAGTCTTCTTAAGAGACTGCTCAGCAAGCTTGAGCATGCCATGCAGCTAAACAACCGATTTATCCAACCCTTGCGTATGGTAATTCATGATAAACTGGTTGTAAGACTCAGGAAGTGACCAGAGAATAATGTCTGCTGCCAAGTCCTGCGGAACTGGCAAGTCGAGGCGGGCAAGTGTATCAATATACCCTTTCAACTTTAGCACTTGAGTGCTAACAGAAGTCCCAGCTGCCATCACAGTAGTGCAAAGTGCCTTAGTTGTCAGGTAACGTTCCTGACGAGCCTGATCTTGGAACATCTTTTTAAGTTGATCCATCATCTCATGAGCATGCTCGTCCATAAACTGCTTCTGAAGATCAGAAGCCATGGTACCCAGCATGAGGCCCGAGACAACTCGGTCATCCCTCACATGCTAATCGTACTGCTCCACCATCGCCGTGGTGATGCCTCGACCTGCCGGAGGGCTAGCTGGTAAAGGAGCATTCAGTACATACTTCTTGGACTCTTGTCTAAGAACTATTTGTAAGTTCCTAGCCCAGTCCAGGAAGTTAGTCCCCGAAAGCTTCTCCTTCTCCAAGAGTGACCTAAGTGAGAGTGAGTTGTTGTTTGTTGCAGCCATTTAAATTGCTTAAGTGAAATGGGATTATCTACATGGAAGAAATCATTGCTTGAGTTAGAAATAAAGGACTTTTAAGCCAATTCAAGTTAATAATCCGATTTTAATTTGTTTGTTGGTGTTGTTAACTGGTTGACTTGACCAAGATCCATAACTTATCAATGACTAGCCGAACCAGGGCTCGCTAACCAACCATTGATTCGTTTGGTAGGACAACCTATCCAATCCTTCGACGAAGGACTCTTGGTTTGATGGGCTTATTGACACTTTACCCATCTATGCTTAGGGCCCGCTCTGAGCTAATGCTACCCATGTTGAGTCAAACCACCATTCACATGTTAACCATACCAAGTATCTTAACCCTTGACGGCCCATCGAATACTACAATATACCCAGCTAGGGCGTGGCGCACATTGCAGCATCAATGGGAGGAAGAGGTGTGAATGTGGGAAGCACTTTTAAGCAACTCAATATTTGAATTTCCGGATTATAATTAAGTGATACGGCTTAGCATGCATAAACGCAGGTAATAATTTGGTGATCCATACATCCATATTATATGACAAATGCAATAGCATACTTAATTTAAAATAAATGAGATCCTATGGGCCTTTAATTACAACCTAATGAAAAACTAGATATCCTATCTAATTCTTCATGGGCCGGACTGCAGTCCTTCTTAGGCTTCCACCATGGGCTTGCTCCATTTGGGCCTTCCTCCATACTTGATGCAATTACAATAATTTTGTTTAAAATAAAATCTATTCTAAAATTACATCAAAATAAAATAAAAAAATGGCACGCAGGCCATATTTCCCAAAATTAAATTACAACTGATAATAATTTAGGGCCCATAGAACTCAACATAACATTTCAAACAAAGTACCTGTCGTGCACATACATACCAATATGATGCATGATCAAGGCATTCCAAATTATAAATATAAATGTTAAGCCGAGTTACTTAGGGTGAAATCGCCAATTTTAACAAATGTGACTAAGGCCCAAAAAGGCCCAATGGATAACATCCATAAATGCAAAATTAACAAGGCGCAGCGGAAATACACCGCAATGTACTCAGCTTCTGTAGTAGAGTCCAGATTGTTGGGATTCATCATTGGAAAAATAACGAGGCGCAGCGGAAATACACCGTTTAAAATTTCCTAGAATCCACCTATCGTGTCCAATTACTATTGATTATAATAAAACCAAATTGAATCAAGAGAGATTAACTCTCTGGATTCGTCTCTTCTAGAGACTGCTGCAGAATCGTTTGCTTGAAACTGCGATCTCCAAAGTCTGGTGCATGACCAACTATTGATCGGGAACCGGTGCTAGCTAAAGATGCAAAGGAATGGAGGATTAATGCTGGGATTTTTGGCTGATTTGGGGCTGCTCTTGGTGGCTAAAATTTCCAGCAATTAATTAGAGTTGAATTAGGTTTTTATTTCTTAAGCGTGCCCTTTTATAGACACCTTGTCTAATTGGGTTCTAATTAGGTTAATTAAACCCAAGCCCATTAGGATTATAATTACATAAATAAACTTTAATTAAAAAGTATATACTATGTAATTTAATTCCATTTGGCTAAATTTAATTACCCCTAAATAAAATTAAATCACACTAAAGTAAATACAACACATGTATTTAATTTTCCTACTTAGGAAAATTATTTAATTAATTGTTTAATTTATGTAATTCAATTAATTAAATAAATTAATTAATTACATTACGTAAACTTAGTAATTAAATTAAATTCAACCCAATGTTAATTAATTACCTTGACACCAAATGTCAACTAATTAATTAACGCATTCCTTCCAATGTACATTACATGTACAATTTCTATAAGTTCCGGCTCGGTTGATCTATGTGCACGATCCTATGGGTCTGTCTTTATGTTGGCAGTAGGCCCAAGGCCCACAGACTGTAAGTGGGTTCTAGCAAACCATTACAGCCCCCAATTAAGACAGAGATGCCGCAGTCTTTAAAAGACACTCACCCGGTAGTAATCTCATAGTGTCCTTTGCCTAACGATATCGATATGAATAAACAAGAGGCATGGTGTCCGTCATCCTCTTCTGTTGTTTATTATATTTCTTGATCTTGAGTTGACTGATTAATCAAATAAGCAACCAACTTATTTGGGTATGGCCATACACTTATCAGTCCCACTCATCAAGTGGCCAATGATATCATCTCGGTGTTACCCAAGTGGCAATTCCATCACTTCATCATCAATATCAACATGTTCACCGGTCCACCCAAACATACCCGTATTTAGCATCCTTTTACAGACCTATTAGGCGTATGTCAAAGTGAACCGGATTCCATATTGATATTATAATGAAATCCGGTCTGAGGACAAAAGAGACCTACTCAAGAAAGACCTATGACGCGACAACCATATGGCTTTCTTATGCGGATCAATCCAGTCCTATGTCAACGACATGTACCTATATTCATGACTGACTATAAAAGTACTATGGCTAGTTAAGAACTGCCATACAGTCATCGAATATAAAAGTCTATGGTTCTATTCGTTCCCATGATTAGAACAGACCTGGGATTGGTTTTATGATTATCAATCAATGGATACTCTACTCATATTATAGCACAAGATATAAATGAAATAGATTAATTACCTTTATTAATGTGACACAAATAATGTATTCATACATGGCTCTTAATGCATAATACAAAATACAAGAATCCAATGCCCTAAGAACTAGGGCACACCAACAATCTCCCACTTGCACTAGTTCCAAGTGGGCATTGCCCTAATTCCTATAGATCTGGTATGACCGTCATGCTGTGTCTGCAGTAGCACTTTGGTCAATGGATCAGCGACATTATTCTTGGTGTCAACCCTCTGCAATGATATGTCACCTCTGTTCATGATCTTCCGAATGAGGTGAAGTTTTCTGAGTACATGTTTGGATCTCTTATATGACCGGGGCTCCTTAGCTTGTGCGATGGCCCCGTTGTTGTCACAAAAACATCAACTGGGTCTAGGATAGTGGATACTACTCCCAACTTAGTTATGAATTTCTTGATCCAAACGGCTTCCTTTGAGCTTCGTACACAGCTATGTACTCAGCTTCCATTGTAGAGTCAGCAATGGTGGCCTGCTTTGAGGACCTTCAACTAATGGCACCGCCATTCAGGAGAAAAACATAACCAGACTGTGAATGGTTCTCATCCTCATCGGTCTCAAAGCTTGCATCAGTGTAACCTGACACTACCAACTCATCTTGACCTCCATACACTAAGAAAGCATCCTTAGTCTGGTTAAGGTACTTCAAGATTGCCTTGACTGCCTTCCAGTGTTCCTCACTGGGGTCCGACTGGTACCGGCTAGTCATACTTAGTGCAAAAACGACATCAGGCTTCATACATAACTTGGAGTACATGATAGATCGAATAGCAGATGCATAAGGGATCTTTTCATGTTCTCCCGATCCTTGTTTGTTTTAGGACCATCTTTCTTACTCAGCTTCAACCCATGGCACATAGGTAAGAATCCTTTCTTTGCCTTGTCTATGCTGAATCTTTTCAGAACATTATCAATGTATGTGACCTGACTTAGTCCTAGAAGCCGATTGGAACTGTCTCTGTAGATCCTGATCCCTAAGATCGTCTCAGCTTTACCTAAGTCCTTCATTGTGAAGCACCTACTCAACCACTGCTTAACCCTTTGCAGTGTTGGTATGTCACCTCTAATGATAAAGATGTCATCAACATACAACACTAGGATGGTGGAAACGCTCCCACTAACCATCTTATACACACAGGGCCTTTAACTTGAAACACCACTTGTAACCTATCACCTTAGCACCCGGAGGTGGATCCACCAAGTTCCATACTTGGTTATCGTGCATAGATTGCATCTCAGCCTCCATGGCTTTGCACCATTGATCTGAGTGTGGGCTTTCAATAGCCTCCTAATAGGTCTTGGGCTCCTCTTTGTCAATGACCATAAGGTCCCTATCATCAGTCATGAGAAAGCCGTACCTCTCTGGCTAATGACGTGTCCTACCAGACCTTCTAAGGTCCTATGCAACCGGTTCTGGTTCCTCAATTTCTTGAGTAGTCAGATCAGTTCCCGAAGCATCCTCAGTAGTAGCTGCAGGAGTTTGTGAGTCTTGAACTTCTAAAAGTTCAACATTACTCCCACTGTCTCTCTTGGAAAGGAATTCCTTCTCCAAGAAGACTGCATTTATGCTTATGAAAACTTTGTTTTCGGCCGGATCGTGGAAGTAATAACCCTTAGTTTCCTTAGGGTAACCCATAAACAGGCACTTGACATATTTGGACTCGAGTTTGGCACTTGTCAATTTCTTAACATGTGCATCACAGCCCCAAATCTTCAAGAAGGAAACATTGGGCTTTCGGCCTTTCCATAGTTCATATGGTGTTCCCTCAACTGCCTTGCTTGGTGTATTGTTAAGAATGTAAGCAGCTGTCTCTAAAGCATATCCCCAAAAGGAGACAGACTAAAACGAGTCAAACTCTTGGCTCAAATATTCACCCCCCCGGTCAGACTAAAGTGCTTTTATTTTCTTGCCAAGTTGGTTTTCTACTTCATTCTTAAAGTCCTTGAACCTTTAGAGAGTCTTAGACTTATGCTTCATCAGAAACACGTAACCGTATCTGCTGAAGTCATCCGTGAAGGTGACGAAGTACAGAAAACCAGATCTAGCACTAGTGCTCATTGGGCCACATACATCGGAATGTATTAGCACCAATAGCTCTGAGGCCCTTTTCGCATGTGTCATAAGACTAGATATCAAATGACCCTAGCACTCCACTAAAGTTAAGCCTAGCTATGCGCTTCTTATTTATATGGCCAAGTCGACAATGCCAGATGTAAGTAGGATTAATTTCATTTTGTTTAATCCTTTTAGTATTTATGTTATAGATTGAACTTTCACATTTTAGATCAAGGATATATAAGCCATTTTCAAGAAATGCTGTTCCATAAATAATATTGCCACATTGCATAGAAATTCTACCATGTCGAATATTAAATACAAAACCAGAAATATCCAACAAAGAAACAAAAATAATATTCCTGCGCATCGCAGGTACAAAATAATAGTTTCTTAGTTCCAAAACAAGTCCACTAGGCATCTCCAAGAAATAATCTCCGATCTCCATGGCCTGAACCTGAGCACCATTTCCGACTCGAAGATATACTTCTCCAGATCCTAATAATCTCCTATTTCTTAGACCCTGCACATTTGAACAAATGTGAGATCCACATCCAGTGTCCAAGACCCAAGATGTAGAAATAGCCAGATTAATCTCAACAACATAAATACCTGAAGCAGCAGTTTTGCCCTTCAGTTGCTCCCGTCGCTTTGGACATGAGCTCTTCTAGTGCCCCTTCTCATGACACTCATGGCAGACATTGTCAGGAGAATCAATCCTTGCTTTAGGTTTTGGCCTTTTGGGCCATAGCCTTGGCCTTAGATTTGGCCTTTCCCTTAGCAATGGATGTATTGCCCTTGTTCACCAGCAATACTTCAGGAGTCTTCTTAAGAGACTGCTCAGCAAGCTTGAGCATGCCATGCAGCTCAACAACCGATTTATCCAACCCTTGCATATGGTAATTCATGATAAACTGGTTGTAAGACTCAGGAAGTGACCCGAGAATAATGTCTGCTGCCAAGTCCTGCGGAACTAGCGAGTCGAGGCGGGCAAGTGTATCAATATACCCTTTCAACTTTAGCACTTGAGTGCTAACAGAAGTCCCAGCTGCCATCACAGTAGTGCAAAGTGCCTTAGTTGTCAGGTAACGTTCCTGACGAGCCTGATCTTGGAACATCTTTTTAAGTTGATCCATCATCTCATAAGCATGCTCGTCCATAAACTGCTTCTGAAGATCAGAAGCCACGGTACCCAGCATGAGGCCCGAGACAACTCGGTCATCCCTCACATGCTGATCGTACTGCTCCACCATCGCCGTGGTGATGCCTCGACCTGCCGGAGGGCTAGCTGGTAAAGGAGCATTCAGTACATACTTCTTGGACTCTTGTCTAAGAACTATTTGTAAGTTCCTAGCCCAGTCCAGGAAGTTAGTCCCCGAAAGCTTCTCCTTCTCCAAGAGTGACCTAAGTGAGAGTGAGTTGTTGTTTGTTGTAGCCATTTAAATTGCTTAAGTGAAATGGGATTATCTACATGGAAGAAATCATTGCTTGAGTTAGAAATAAAGGACTTTTAAGCCAATTCAAGTTAATAATCTGATTTTAATTTGTTTGTTGGTGTTGTTAATTGGCTAACTTGACCAAGATCCACAACTTATCAATGACTAGCAGAACCAGGGCTCGCTAACCAACCATTGATTCGTTTGGTAGGACAACCTATCCAATCCTTCGACGAAGGACTCTTGGTTTGATGGGCTTATTGACACTTTGCCCATCTATGCGTAGGGCCCGCTCTGAGCTAATGCTACCCATGTTGAGTCAAACCACCATTCACATGTTAACCATACCAAGTATCTTAACGTTTGACGGCCCATCGAATACTACAATATACCCAGCTAGGGCATGGCGCACATTGCAGCATCAATGGGAGGAAGAGGTGTGAATGTGGGAAGCACTTTTAAGCAACTCAATATTTTAATTTCCGGATTATAATTAAGTGATACGGCTTAGCATGCATAAACGCGGGTAATAATTTGGTGATCCATACATCCATATTATATGACAAATGCAATAGCATACTTAATTTAAAATAAATGAGATCCTATGGGCTTTTAATTACAACCTAATGAAAAACTAGATATCCTATCTAATTCTTCATGGGCCGGACTGCAATCCTTCTTAGGCTTCCACCATGGGCTTGCTCCATTTGGGCCTTCCTCCATACTTGATGCAATTACAATAATTTTGTTTAAAATAAAATCTATTCTAAAATTACATCAAAATAAAATAAAAAAATGGCACGCAGGCCATATTTCCCAAAATTAAATTACAACTGATAATAATTTAGGGCCCATAGAACTCAACATAACATTTCAAACAAAGTACCTGTCGTGCACATACATACCAATATGATGCATGATCAAGGCATTCCAAATTATAAATATAAATGTTAAGCCGAGTTACTTAGGGTGAAATCGCCAATTTTAACAAATGTGACTAAGGCCCAAAAAGGCCCAATGGATAACATCCATAAATGCAAAATTAACAAGGCGCAGCGGAAATACACCGCAATGTACTCAGCTTCTGTAGTAGAGTCCAGATTGTTGGGATCCATCATTGGAAAAATAACGAGGCGCAGCGGAAATACACCGTTTAAAATTTCCTAGAATCCACCTATCGTGTCCAATTACTATTGATTATAATAAAACCAAATTGAATCAAGAGAGATTAACTCTCTGGATTCTTCTCTTCTAGAGACTGCTGCAGAATCGTTTGCTTGAAACTGCGATCTCCAAAGTCCGGTGCATGACCAACTATTGAGCGGGAACCGGTGCTAGCTAAAGATGCAAAGGAATGGAGGATTAGTGCTGGGATTTTTGGCTGATTTGGGGCTGCTCTTGGTGGCTGAAATTTCCAGCAATTAATTAGAGTTGAATTAGGTTTTTATTTCTTAAGCGTGCCCTTTTATAGACACCTTGTCTAATTGGGTTCTAATTAGATTAATTAAACCCAAGCCCATTAGGATTATAATTACATAAATAAACTTTAATTAAAAAGTATATACTATGTAATTTAATTCCATTTGGCTAAATTTAATTACCCCTAAATAAAATTAAATCACACTTAAGTAAATACAACACATGTATTTAATTTTCCTACTTAGGAAAATTATTTAATTAATTGTTTACTTTATGTAATTCAATTAATTAAATAAATAAATTAATTACATTACGTAAACTTAGTAATTAAATTAAATTCAACCCAATGTTAATTAAGTATCTTGACACCAAATGTCAACTAATTAATTAACGCATTCCTTCCAATGTACATTACATGTACAATTTCTATAAGTTCCGGCTCAGTTGATCTATGTGCACGATCCTATGGGTCTGTCTTTATGTTGGCAGTAGGCCCAAGGCCCACAGACTGTAAGTGGGTTCTAGCAAACCATTACAGCCCCCAATTAAGACAGAGATGCAGCAGTCTTTAAAAGACACTCACCCGGTAGTAATCTCATAGTGTCCTTTGCCTAACGATATCGATATGAATAAACAAGAGGCATGGTGTCCGTCATCCTCTTCCGTTGTTTATTATATTTCTTGATCTTGAGTTGACTGATTAATCAAATAAGCAACCAACTTATTTGGGTATGGCCATACACTTATCAGTCCCACTCATCAAGTGGCCAATGATATCATCTTGGTGTTACCCTAGTGGCAATTCCATCACTTCATCATCAATATCAACATGTTCACCGTTCCACCCAAACATACCCGTATTTAGCATCCTTTTACAGACCTATTAGGCGTATGTCAAAGTGAACCGGATTCCATATTGATATTATAATGAAATCTGGTCTGAGGACAAAAGAGACCTACTCAAGAAAGACCTATGACGAGACAACAATGTGGCTTTCTTGTGCAGATCAATCCAGTCCCATGTCAACGACATGTACCTATATTCATGACTGACTATAAAAGTACTATGGCTAGTTAAGAACTGCCATACAGTCATCGAATATACAAGTCTGTGGTTCTATTCGTTCCCATGATTAGAACAGACCTGGGATTGGTTTTATGATTATCAATCAATGGATACTCTACTCATATTATAGCACAAGATATAAATGAAATAGATTAATTACATTTATTAATGTGACACAAATATTGTATTCATACATGGCTCTTAATATATAATACAAAATACAAGAATCCAATGCCCTAAGAACTAGGGCACACCAACACAGATGGTCAGTTGCTTGGAGCTCTTCCAGCTAACAACACCACCATTTAGCAAGAACATGTACCCAGACTATGACTAGTATTGATCTTGGTCGGTCTGGGAGCTTTCATCAGTGTACCCAGTAACTGATAGCTCTTCCTGACCTCCATACACTAAGAAGCTATCCTTAGTCCACTCAGGAACCATACACGCCAACATAAGGCATGTCACATCCCTGTTATCCTTAACATGCACCTCGTATTCCTCCAGCTGGGCAGCCGGTGGATTATGCCCCGTTGGCGTAGCCAATACAGGCCTTTCCAGCACATACTCCTTGGACTCTTATCTTAGAACTATTCTCAAGTTCCTAGACCAATCCAAAAAGTTAGGGCCAGAAAGCTTGTCTCTTTCCAGGATAGATCGCAATGAAAGTGAATTGTTTGTTGCCATTTGGTTACTACATAGAAAAATTATAAGAGTCTTAATAAAGGAATTGACTTTTTTTCCCATATTTAATTAATAATGAATCTGTTTATAATTAACTCAAGTCGTTGGGCTAATGGGCCGAGATCCATATTTCATTAAGATATAGCCAGACTAGGGCCTGGAAAAACTATACCCTAATTATTTAGGTAGGAACGCCGTCCAATCCCAACCTAGGGACTCTCGGTTTGATGGGCTTGTTGGCACTTACCCATCTGTGCTTAGGGCCAGGAGAATCCTACTACCCATGCTAAGTCAAAACCTCCATCCAAGTGTTAGAGTAACCAATACTCTAACCCAATACAAAATGACGATACTCCAGTGCATCCAGCAAGGGCATGGTCTACAACTGGCCTATCCCCACTTCGAGTCGGTTTTGAATGAGGGAAGCACTTTTAAACGACTTAGTAATTTCCTTTTGGTTATTAGATTCATTTTAATAACGGCTTAGATGCATAGGCGGGTGAAATTGGGTTTGGATCATACATTCATACATGTAAATAAATAAAGCATAATTAAATAAAATGGAATGCTATGGGCCTATATTACAACCTAATATAATTCTAGTAAACCTATACTAGAAAATACACCAGGTGGGCCTCCTCTTCTTCCTTCTGGGCTCGCCTTTGCAATGGGTTTTTCTTTACAAATTTATAATCAATAAATAAAATAAAATTACGTAAAAAAGAAAAACGGCATGCAGGCCATATTTATCCAAAAAGAAAAATACAACCCAACTTGAATAAGGGACAACAGCATCCATATACACATTTAATCATACAAGCATGTAAACCAATACATCAATTTATAAACATGTTATAATGCATGAATTAAAGCTCATTTCAATTATGTCCTTAGCCATTATTTTGAAATCGCCAATTTTGGCCCATCATGATTCTAGCCCTTAATGGGCTTCGGGCCTCCAGCCCAAGCAAAACATTGCTCCAATTGGAATTGGGAAACCATGAGTTCATATCAGCGACCTGGGTAATCATGCCAAGAAAACCCGAAACAATTTCAATTACACCATATTAATTTCCAAAATTAATATCTCATGAAAAAAATTAAAATTAGCAGCAGCAGCTACTGCCACCGCTACGGCGGCGGCCGACGGAGCGTATCCTTGGAAACAACCCGTGATTTTCACAGAAAAAAAATTACAACCAGAAAATTAAACCACTAAGATTTAATAAACAACAAAAAAATTAAATCCAACATAGATCATATGCATATTAATTTTCAGTTGCAAAATCCAAGGGGAAAATCACACAACCCTAAACCAAGAATCCCAAAATCAAAAATACCAATTTCAAAATGAGGGATTCAATCCTGTTTAATAATTTCCACAGATCAAAAACCTTGCTCTGATACCACTGTTGGGATTTTTCACCGGAAATCAACCGATTAAGCAGAAGAATGCGTTGATTTCCTCAAATTCGTGCCCAGAAGTAGTTGAAGTGGAAATTAAAAACAACAACAAAAACTATAAGAGAATAAAATCTCATCCGAGATATCTCTTCTAGAGATGACTATAGAAATCAACGGAGACTTCCTCCGCGTTCCTGTACATGAACGGCTAACGAACTCAACCCGTGCTAGCTATGGGATCGGCTGGAAGAGAGGATTTTAGGGATGGAAATTTTCTGTAATTTCTCACACTGTTGGCCGAAATATTTACTAGGTATTTTAACCTAGTTGGCCGAAATTCCTTAGGGAATTTTAGGCCCAATTTTCCTTTCAATTTTATGTGGGCTTTCTCCCTTTTAAGCCCATGTCTGTATTAAATCCTTTGGTCTAATTTAATTTCAAATGTAACTTTAATTCAACCCATATGTATATATATATTATACCATATAATATATTGCATTCATTTAAATTAAAATTAATTTGACCAATTAATTTAACCAAGGAATTAAAATTAGACTTCCATAAAATTAAGCACATGTAAACCTATATACGCAAAATTTATTTCCACCTAAGAAATAATCTCATAAATTAATTCATTGAATTAATTATAAGAAGGCCAATACAAATATTAAATATATTATTTTGATCAATCCAATTGATCTATATAATACAATCAATAGAATCCTCTCTCCCCAACGTGTACTCTCCAAGTATACTGTTGATCCTTTTAGTTCGAGTTCAGACACTCAATGTGTATGATCCAATTGGCTCGTCTTTATGTTGGCAGTGGGCTAATGGCCTGCAGACTACAGGTAGGCTTTAGCAAGCCACTACAACCCCCAATTAAGATAGAGATAGCAGTCCAACTGTAATCATAACCCTGTAGTTTAAACTGGTATATCCCATGTTATTGATATCGGTGTCCAACACAAAGGCATCGATTGATCACCCTCTTTTGTGTCTGGATATTTACTTGATCCCAAATGAACTGATGCTTACAAACAAGTTCCAACTTGTTTGGGTGTGGCCACACTTTTATCAGTTGCATTCATCAAGAGGCCAGTGATATCTTCTCAGTGGACCAATGAGAGACATTCCCTTCTGAATATCCATAGCATTGCCATGTTCACTGACATATCCGAACATACATATACTTGGCACCCTGTTACAGGCCCTTTTGGCATACACCAAAGTATGCCACTTCACATGCAGCACCATCATATGGTCAGGTCAAAGGATCCATACAAGTACTACACGAGAATCACTTGTGATACTATACCATATGGATTCTCGTTTAGTGGATCTATCCAATACCATGCCCCTTTTGCATGTACCCATTAACTTGGTTGACATCCTATGTCCAATGGCAGGTAAGACACCGCCATCCAACCAAGATAGTGATAGTCTCTAGCTCCATTCATTCCCATGACTGGAACAGACTACGAATCACTTTATGGTCATATATCCATGGTCTTACTGCCAAGTGCATGACACTTGTCAACATGGATATGGATATGTCCATTGGATACTCCATTTAAAAGATAGCACAAGATATATAATAAATAGATTAATACCTTTATTTAATGAAACAAATTGCATAATACACAAATCCAATAAATGTACAATACAAATACAAGGGCTAATGCCTCATGACTAGGGCACATCCAACAACAGAATGGAGGTAGAATCTCAAGGCGACTCCCACGGATGTCGTCGCATGATGCTGTCTTTGGAATCAAATTGCTTTTGATGTTTTTACTACTTTAGGCCTCAGATGGATGTTGAGATTAGGAAACTCCCACGAACGGAACCCCTAGTTCCGGGATAACCGACTAACAAAAAGAGAGTGACTTGCATGTAATGGAGCCAAACTATTTTCCAAAACTATTTTCAAGCATGAAAACCCATAGGGCGTTTCTAAAACTATTTTCCAGGGCTAATCGAGTAAGTCACCTGAACTTCTCGATTACCCCCTAAATGCATGCCCCCATTTCCTGAGATTCCTCATTCTATCTTGTTGTGAGTCTTATGTGTGTCTATGATATAATTGTGTTAACCGGTCTATTATGCAGCTTTTGTTTCTTTTATTTCATTTTATTTTGGATGTATTTAATAAATCAAATAGTGTATTCTAGGGGATTGTACTTTTTATAGATTTTCATGTATCTAGGCAATTGTAAAGTGAGGATGAGAGTTCTTATCTTTTTAGGTTATAATAAGCGGCCTCTATTCTTTTGTTTGGTTTGGATATATGGTTTACTTTCCTGCACTTTATTTATTTCTGTCATCTGAATGAGCATGGGTTAATCAATAATAAAAGATAAAATGGGTAGAGAATAAGTGAGTATAATATTGTAATATGAACTTACAAATGAAAGCAAGCTTGAGGTTGAATAGGTAACTTGCTCGAACCCTAAATCTCTAGATTAGTTATGCCATTCTACACTCAGTAGGGAGCTGTACCAAACTTTCCCCTATGAGCTGATCTGAGTGGCGACTCTGTCACTGATCCTGAAATTTAGGTTTCGAGATCTTTATGTAATAAAATGGGATTTTCTAAAATGCAAAAACAGTTTTTTTCCAAAAGTTCACATTCAAAGAAAAGATTGTCTACAAAAGGATTTCTAAACAAATTAATGATTTTCCTACGCAAGATCATCAAACCCGTTTTCAATTCAAACTTCAAACCAAGTTCTCCATTCCCTGGTTTGCTTCACTTTGTTCCAATTAAAAAGGTCGCTCGCTCACAGTGGTGACTTCACTGGGAATGAAATGTTTCTTAAAACATTTTTTTTTATAAAAACTTAAGGAACTTAGGCAACTACTGAAATATAACCTCGCTTGCAGTCATTCAACTAGTTCATAATACCATATTTTACTCATAATTGCATAGCATGACATTTTCTTCTTCTCAACCCCTTAAACTCATTGATCAGCCTGGTTTATTCCGGAAGGTGACCTACCTCTTGCGCCAGGATTGGAGGCACCAAAGGGGTAAACCACTCATAGCATTGCATGTACCTGTCATGTTCTATGTGGAGGAGTGTCTATTCGCTATGGGGACCTGTACGACCCTTGGTTTGACTTTGGCCCCACATGTAATGACCTAGTAATTTCCCCTTAGGATTACCAAAACATAAACATGAATTTGGACATTGAGAGTACGCCTTTGGTATCCCGGTTGGTACCAAAGAGACCCAACACCTAGGAAGAATGCGTGCCAATTGAAATGAAGAATAAGGTTGGAAGGTTGAGCATATTGTTGCATGTGCTAACGTTTGTTCTGTGATGGTTTTATTTGACCTTTTCATGAAACATCAAACATGCATAACATTCTAACCACATTTTCGTCCAGCAATTTTCAAGACATGAACATATGTATGACATTGATGCTAACCACATCTTCGTGCAGCCATGACATTTTATTTGTGTGCCATATACATTTGCATCTTCGACTGTAATTCCAGAGCCACAGGTCTGTAATATTACAGTCGTGCGGCTCTGGCAATCGGTTAGATTACTTCCTAAATAGCCAGCATCAATATTTGACAGGGAATGTGATTCCTTAATTAAAGGAAATTGGTCGAGATTTTCTGGGTTTTGATGACCGAAAACACAGAACAAAAAAAATGGGGGGGAGAGAAAACAGAATTGGAGAGAAAAACAAAAAGAGAAGAGAAAGAGAGAGAAAGAGAGAAAACTAAGAAAAACCAAAAAGAAAATACCAGAAACAGACTAGAAACATTTAGGGTGAGAGTCTCCAACCGTACTATCACTAGTTCAGGTTGTTCTCGGGTCTATTCGGATTTATTCGGGTCATGTATTCAAGGATTTCGGGACATTCATGAGGTACTAAGTGAATTCCGGCATCCAAATCCACTTCTAGTCGTCAAACACACTAGAACATCAACAAGGTAAACTCTGAGAGGCCTTAAACTCGTAACTATTTGTTTTATGCTATGATTTTTTTGTGTTTTATAAAATTTCCGGAAACTCTCAATTTGATTACAGCCGTGCAGCTCTAACTAGAGCTGAGCGGCTGCAATCCCTTCGAACAGAGCTGAGCAGCTGTAACACTATAGCCGCACGGCTATGTTCTTCTGGACAGAAACTTGAAACACCCTAAATCGACCGAAAGTAGTTAGTTTCCCATTTTGATCATTTTGTTATGAACTATTTTGGTCCAATCACATCCGTTACACTCAAAATTATGGTTTTCGGATTTCCTAGAATGTTCATGTGAGATTTTCGGTTTCTTTGATTTTGATTTTTGAAATCCGAGGTTGTTCGATCCAAATCGGATCCAGTTTCTAGCTTTAGCGGACCCCCAAGTTTCTCGAAGTCCCTAGAAATCAGGAAAAATGATCAAAACAATGATTTTCAAAGCGAAGGAAACCAATTTTGGGTTCTAGATACTAATGTAGCACGACTATAATTCTTAGAAGAAGGCAGAATCTCGGGTTGACTCCCATGGACATCGTCGTGTGACACTGTTTAGAATCAAATTATTTTTGATGTGTTTACTACTTTAGACCTTAAATGGATGTTTGGAAGTAGAAACCCCCACGAACGAAAGCCCGAGTTCCGAGATAGCCGACCCACTAAATGGAGAAATTTGCATGTAATTGAGCTAAACTGTTTTCAGAAATGTTTTCAAGCACAAAAACCTACAGGGTGTTTCTAAAACTGTTTTCCAGGTCTAAGCTCGGACTTCTCGGTTACCCCACAGATGCATGCTCCACTTTTTGATGTTCCCCATTCTGTCTTGTATGAGTCCTATATGTGTTTGGGATATAATTGTGCTAACCATCTGTTTTACAGCTTTTTCTTTTTCTTTTCTTTTTTTAATTTTGGATGTATTTAATATATTACCTCATGTATCCTAGGTGATTGTAATATTTTAGATATTCATGTATCTAGGTAGTTGTATTGGTGAGGATGAGAGTTTTTATCTTTTTGGGTTGTAATAGGTGGCCTCTATTTCTTTTTGTTTGGTTTGGATGTATGGTTTACTTTTTCGTACTTTAATTTTATGTTATTTATTTATGTCATCTAAATGAGCATTGGCTAAATAACAAAAGATAAAATGGGTAGAGAATAAGTGAATATAATATGGGACTATAAACTTATGAATGAAATCAAGCTTAAGGTTGAATAGGTAAGTTGCCCGAATCCTAAATCTTTGGATTAGGTACGGCAGTATATGCTCGATAGGGAGCTGTACCTGAATTTCCCGGATGAGCTGATCTGGATGGCGACTTTGTCACTGATCTTGGAATTTAGGTTTCAAGTGTTGGGATTTTTCACCGGAAATCACCCGATAAAAGCGGAAGAACGTGATGATTTCCTCAAATCCGTGCCCAAGAGCAATTGAAATGGAAATTGAAAAAACAAAAATTTAATCACAAGAGATAATATTCTTACCCGTAATATCTCTTTAAGAGATGGATGCAGACTGCAGGAATTAATATAGAATCCCTCCTCGTTCAGGTACACTAGCGTCGAAAAACACGAACTATGGAGAGGAAGAAGAGACAAACTTCGGCTATGCTTGTGTGTCACTACTTTGGCCGAAATTCCTAGGGTTATTTTAACCCTGGGTGGGCCGAAATTCCCAAGGGGAATCTTGGTGCAACTTGGCTCCTTATTTGTGTGGGCTTCCTTCTTTTAATTCAAGTCCAATCTTATTTTAATTAATCTAGTTTAAATTAATTTCAAGCCCAACTTTAATATACCCATGTATTTAATATATTACACCAAGTAATATATTATTTACATTTAAATTAAAATTAGTTTGACCAATTAATTTAATCCATCAAATTAAAATTAGATCTTCACAAAATAAAATCATATGTAAACCTATACATATGAATATTTCCACCTAGGAAATAATCTCATAATTAATCCAATTGATCATGAAGAGCCAATTAAATATATTTATTTTATTATTAGGATCAATCCAATTGATCTTTATAATATAATTAATATATATACCTCTCTCTCGAGAGTGTATACTCCAAGCATACATGTGATTCCTTAAGTCAGTGTTCAGTCGCTCAATGTGTACGATCCTGTAGGTCCATCTTTATGTTAGTAGTGGGCCTTTGGCCCACAGACTACAGTTGGGTTCTAGCAAGCCACTGCAGCCCCAAATTAAGATGGAGATGGCAGTCTAACTGTTATCATAACCCTGTAGTTTAAACTTGTACATCCCATGTCATTGATATCTGTGTCCAACACAGAGGCATGGATTGATCACTCTCTTTTGTGTCTGGACATTAACTTGATCCCGAATGCACTGAAGCTCATAAACAAGTTCCCACTTGTTTGGGTGTGGCCACACTCTTATCAGTCGCATTCACCAAGAGGCTGGTGATATCTTCCCAGTGGACTACTGAGTGACAAATCCCTTCTGCATATCCATAGCATTACCATGCTAAGTGACATACCCGAAAGTACCCATACTTGGCACCCTATTACAGGCCCTTTAGGTGTACCCTTAAGTATGCGACCTCACATGCAACACCATCATATGGTCAGGTCAAAGGATCCATACAAGTACTACACGAGAATCACTTGTGATACTATACCATGTGGATTTCTCGTTTAGTGGATCTATCCAGTATCATGCCCCTTATGCACGTACCCATTAACTTGGTTGACATACCATGTCCAATGACCGGTAAGACACCGCCATACAACCAGGTTAATGATAGTCTCTTGTTTCATTCATTCCCATGACTGGAACAGACTACAGATCTATTTATGGTCATATCGTTTACCCTATCCATGGTCTTACTGCCAAGTGCATGACACTGGTCATCATAGATATGGATATGTCCATTGGATACTTCGTTTAATATATTGCACAAGATAAATATAATAAATGAATTAATGCCTTTATTAATAACACAAATAAGTATAATACATGAATCCAATTAATGTATGATACAAATACAAGGACCAATGCCTCGGGACTAGGGCATATCCAACATCAAGCTCTTTAAGTTAATAAAATAGGATTTTCTGAAATGCAAAACCAGTTTTCCCAAAAACTCACATTTAAATAAAAGATTTTCTACAAAAGGATTTCCAAACAAATCAATGGTTTTCCTAAGCAAGATACAAACCCGATTTCCATTCAAACAAAACAAACATTCAGTTCACTTCTTTTTCCCCGGTTCGCTTCACTGTGTTACTCTTTCCAAAAAGGTTGTCCACTCACACCATCACGAACATTTCATTTCATATCGGGTGTCCCAAAACTACTAGTGTTCTGCCCATGCATCGGATTGCACTTGGCTATTTCACTAGACCATATCATTCATTAGAGGACCATGATGGTCTTAGGTCTATACTCGTGTGGTGGGTCACATGATAACATTACATGACATCATGCTCTTTCATTATTGGTGTCACGGTGATGCCAAAGTCTTGTTTGTGTGTCACGATCCACATCGGATTGTTCCATGACATTGATGAATCATTTGAGGTACTCCACGAGTGCTGGATTACTACACATGTAGGAACATTTCATGACATTACTAAATCATACAAGGTGTTCCACGAACACCGAACCTCTGTCCGTGTCCTTATTCACACGTGATGTGCTTGTAACATCATTTCATCTCGGATGCCCTAAAAATCTCAAAACTTTGTCCATGGGATGGCCCCCACGTGACCATTTCATATCACTTCTGTCTATGTGTCGGTATGCACGTGACCATTCCATGACATTCACTAGGTGCCCCAAAAGCGCCAAAACTCTGTCTGTGTGACCATTTCATATCACTTCTCTCTGTGTGTCGGTATGTATGTGACCATTCCATGACATTCACTGGGTGCCCCAAAAGCACCGAAACTCTATCCGTGTAACGGCTCACACGCAACCTTCTTGCATGTCTTTTGCATGGTATTGGGTATTCTTAGAACGTCCAAAGTAAAAAGAATACAAAAAAAAGCATCCTCATTGCCATTTTCATTCATCTGACATCATTCGACCATGATCATTTCACGACCATACCATACACATCACTTAGGTAGTTGTGTCTAGAATCGTGACATCCATCCACGGTGCTAACTCTATGCTGAATGTGCAGTTTGGAGTCAAACTTCAAAATGGTTAGTGCGGGTTAAATCAAAGTCAAATAAGTCAGTTCAACCAGTTCAGACATAACCAGTAACCGTGGAGGAGGTTAGGGTCAGTTCAGATTCAGAATCAAAGCAGGAATTAGGGGGTCAGTTAACTTCTTTACTAGTTGATAGTTAGTTGTTGTTTGAAGAAGTGAACAGAACAGGTATGGCTCAAGACAGATCTGGTGGGGGGATGCCTTTCGACATAAATGCATTCGTGGATGCCCTGGTGAACTCGGATTGGTTCAAGGCTACTTTGCGAGAGCAGATGTAAGCTGTAATAACCACCAATGTAGGTCAGACCATTCAATCGGTCCAGGCCATAGTTGAGAATAAGGGAAATATTGCTCATGTGGTCTCTAGCTCGAGAAGAAGCATCCCTAGTAGTAGTAGAGTGGTTGTTCCTCATCGGGAAATTGATTGCAAGTCTGAAGAAGATGAAGCTTTTGTGAACGAGGGAGGCCTTAATTGAGATAGCTACTAAAAAGTGCCTCAACCAAAAATTTTCTGACTTCGAAGCCCTGTTGCCAAAACTGAAGGAGATGGTGAATTATAATGCCATCAAATGTGCAGACCCAGCTACCCTGTTGGCTGAAGGAGGGGATCCATTACTTGTGGGTTTCCAGATGCCTTATTTTCCCCCGTATACTAGGGAGGGCCCACCAAAATCAAATTTGGATAGCTATGTCAGGTTAATGTCTAGTTTAGGGATTGGAAAGAATCACCTGCTGAACCTATTCCTGACTACTCTAAGGGATGCTACTGTTAAGTGGTATTTGAAAATGCCGATTCATACCCGTTCCATATGGGAGGATTTATCCGTAGCATTTGTGAAGCAGTATGCTTATAACACTCAGGTGGAGACCACTCTGAAGGATTTGGAAAGGATTTGCCAGAAGCTAAATGAATCCTTTTTGGCTTACTATAAAGATGGATGGATGTCCAAGTGCTAGTGGATGGCACTCCAAAGTTGGAATCCCTTGTTGTGAAGCTAGTTGATCGAAGTGGCCGGGGGTATTCACAAGGTTATAAGAGTGGTAGTTCCATAACTACACCGGCCGGGTCTAGTTTGAGAACGACACAAGTGTAAAAAGCAGATGTGGCTACGATGGCCCAAGGCAGGCAATTAGTAATTCCTCTGAGGCTTACTAATCCGTGGGCAAAGCCTTTTCCTCACATCATTTTCAAGTGTAGGAAATCTAGTTTACTTCAAAGCATGATGTTAGATATGCCCTAGTCCCGAGGCATTGGACCTTGTATTTGTATTGAACATTTGTTGGATTTATGTATTATACATATTTTGTGTCAGTAAACAAAGGCATTAATATGTTTATTGTATATCTTGTGCTATATTTTAAATGGAGTGTCCAATGGACATATCGATATCCATGTTGACAAGTGTCATGCACTTGGCAATAAGACCATGGATAGGGAAAATGATATGACCATAAAGAGATCCATAGTCTGTTATAGTCATAGGAATGAATGGTACTAGAGACTATCATTAACCTGGTTATATGGTGGTGTCTTACCGGCCAATAGACATAGGATGCCAACCAAGTTAATGGATAGATGCAAAAGGGGCATGGTACTGGATAGATCCACTAAACGAGAAATCCACTTGGTAAAGCATCACTAGTGATTCTCGTGTAATACATGTATGGATCCTTTTACCTGACCATATGATGGTGGTGCATGCGAAGTCGCATACTTTGGTGTATGCCTAAAGGGCCTATAAAAAGGTGCCAAGTATGGGTACATTCGGGTATGTCACTAAGCATGGCAGTGCTATGGATATGCAGAAGGGATATGTCACTCAGTAGTCCACTGAGAAGATATCACCCGCCTCTTGATGAATGTGACCGATAAGAGTGTGGCCACACCCAAACAAGTTGGAACTTGTTTGCGAGCTTCAATACATTCGCAATCAAGTAAATGTCTAGACACAAAAGAGGGTGATCAATCCATGCCTCTGTGTTGGACACCGATATCAATGACATAGGATATACAAGTTTAAACTACAGGGTTATGATTTTAGTTGGACTACCATCTCCATCTTAATTAGGGGCTGCAGTGGCTTGCGAGAGCCCACTTGCAGTCTGTGGGCTATGGGCCCACTACCAACATAAAGATGGGCCCATAGGATCGTATACATTGAATGTCTGAACACGGACTTGAGGGATCACCTGTATACTTGGAGTATACACACAGGAGAAAGAGAATTATATTAATATATTATGACGATCAATTAGGTTGATCAAAATAATAAAATTAATGTTTGTATTGGCCTTCTCATAATTAATTCAGTGAATTAATTTATGAGATTATTTCCTAGGTGGAAATATTTTACATGTATAGGTTTACATGTATTTAATTTCATGAAGTGTCAAATTTAATTCCTTGGTTAAATTAATTGGTCAAATTAATTTCAATTTAAATGTATGTGATATGGTATGATGACATAAGTGTTAAATAGAAATTTAATTTGAAATTAAATTGGACCATAAGAATTAAAATTGGACATGGGCTAAAGAGGTAAAAGCCCATATGAAATAAAAATCGGTTTGGGCCTAAAATTCCTTATGGGAATTTCAGCCCCCTAGGTTAAAAACCTAGGAGACTATTCGGCCAATGGAGCTAAGGGTAATAGTCAAAAATTACAGCCTGTCCTCTCTCACTTTCATTCACTCTCATTGCTAGGACGTGTTAGAGATTGTGCCCTAAGCCAATGTTGGATTATGTAAACAATCTTCTTAAGTCATTAATAAAGACTTATTTTATCATATATATTTGTATGTTAGTATTTATGATAATGTATCCATGAATTAATTGTGTAATTCTAAATTTCCCTAGTCGATTGTTATTATGGGAATAATAACAAACTAAGACTAGTGTGAGTGATAATGGATATTCATAAGATGAATATAGTGTATACAGATACAGATTATACTCACGGGCAATGTGTTAGAGAACATGTTGCTGGAGACCCACTATAAGATCAAGTTCATGGTCACGTGTCACAACTGATCTTGATTATAGTAGTGTCATCAGCTGATTCCTTTGACCTGAGGTCACTATGGATTCCGGGATGAATTTATGTTGTGCTTTGACGCAGTCAAACGCTGCTTGTAACAGAGTAGTTATAAAGGCTGTGGTTGGGTACGATATGACTCATGCTTTGGGATGTGAGTGACAGATATGGGATTTTGTCCCTCTCTAACAAGAGAGCGATATCACTGGGCCCCTCGATAAGTAAGACTGTTAAATGCATGGCCGTGCTCAAATAATTGATAAGAGTATCAATTGATTTGTCTGAACAGTTTACTTTGAGATCGAGAAAGCATATGATTAATTATGTAAGATTGACAAGTGTACCATGTCTTATAATTAATCTTGATATCAAAGAGACAAAAGGGAATATGACATTTTATAAATAGGTATTGGATCATTCCAATCATATTAATTGGGTAGTCGTAATGGCTTGCTAGAGTCCGCTTGTGACCTATAAGGACATTATGGTAATTTCCTTATTGCCAATTAATATGAACCTATGGGGTCACACACAAGAGCAAAATGAAGTTCATCTTATCGGGTATAAATTATTATTGGATAATAATTTATGAATGAGAAAGAGTATAAATATATATAGTGATATATATTTATGTATATATAAATATTAATGTGATTAATATTGCATAAAGTATGCTACATATTATAATTTAATTATATAGAGATATAATTAATTATAATATTATATATACATATGTGTATTATGGAGAATTGATTTGATTTAATGTTAATTGAGAATTAATATTAAATTGTGTGGGTTAATATATAATTATAACTAATAGGTGTATTAGGTTATAATTATAATTAACTAATTAGGTTTTATATTTAAGGAAATAAAAACCTAAAACCTAATCAATCCTATAATGATATAGAAGCAGAATTCGGCAGCCACACTAGACAAAGCAGCCAGCCGAAATTCTCCTCTCCAAGCCAAGAGAAAATTTGATTTTCTGCCTCTCTCTCGATTCGAGGAAACCGTTTCTTCTATCCCGGCGCTAGCACGCGGTGAATGTATTGCTCTGTGTGGATCAACCATAGAGGGAAGCTATTTTGGTTCCTAAGTGATTCGAACTTCAAAGAATTAAGGTAATTCTTTAACCCTCCTTCCGATTCAATGTAATGTACATAGGTCCTTGGTGGGGATTAATCTTTTTCCGCTGCGTTTTATGTTTGTTTTGTGCGATTAATTCCCAACAGTGGTATCAGAGCCACTTGTGCATTGGTTGAATTGGATTTGTTATTTTGATTAGATCAAAATTGCATGTTAGGGTTGTATGTTCTTGATTTAGGGTTCAATGTTATTATGAATAACATGTTTAAAATTTGATTTTAATGTGAATCATTGTGAATGTTTTGGTTGTAATTGTTTTGAATCAGAAAAAGGGGTGAAATTTTGGATTCAGCATGTTGGCACGCCGGCGTGCCGGTTTTTGGCACGGCGTGCCAACAGGAAATCGTTCCTGAATGCTTGAGTTCAGAATGGTGGCACGCGGGCGTGCCGATTTGGCACGGCGTGCCAACCTGAAAATTTTGCATATGGCACGACGTGCTGGGCCTTTGCACGCTGTGCCAACTGGAAACCGTTTCCAGTGTTGCGACCAGAATGGCGGCACGACAGCGTGCCGCCCTTGGCACGGCGTGCCACCTGGGAATTTTCAGAGGGGGCTGTTTTTTGCGTGAAAATTTTTTTTTTTTACCTGCGGCGCTTGCTTCGCAACAGGGGCTACCGCCCCCGTACCCCCGTCCAACTCAGCAGCGAGTTGGATCGCTGGAAGTTGGGTTTGGTGTTTTTCGTTTATGTGTGGAAATTGTTTCTACACATTTACGATTTTCAAATCAATTACTCTAAATACAATAGGATTGTATTTTACCCTTTATGAACCCTAAATCTTGTAGATATAAAATTATTGTGATAATTTTATGCATGGTGTTGTGGTATGGTTTTGGACCCTTGGATGTTTTTTGTTTTTCTTTTGGTTTTGGTGAATGTAAGGTTTTATAAATACGGCCTGCGAGTCGTTTGTATTTATGTAATCTTATTTTTCTAGATAAATTGTATAGGATGCAATTTATTGTTTGTAAATTTTATTTACTAGAAAATTGTATAGGATACAATTTTGTAAAGTATGTAAATCCATGAGATGGTGCCAAGGAACAAAGACGTGAAGACGGATCCAAGGGATGCGGCTGTGCTGCGACCATGCGATGGTTACAACCACCTAGGAAATGACCTGTTGATTTTCATATTGGCCTGTGAAAATCAATGTAGATAAAACCATACCATAACACGGTCTTTCGAGTCTATTGCATGTTTTATATTGTGATGCCATGCTAAGTATGAAATATGCATGCTAGATGAATGTATGACATTGGATGCCATGCTAGAATTAATATTAACTTAGAAAGATTAATGTTAATGCCATGTATTGTATGAGATACATTTTAATCACAGGAATTAATAAACCCTAAATATGTTGGGGATTTAATCGCACAAAAACAATACGCAGCGGAAATAAAAAGATTAATCCCCACCAAGGACCCATGTACATTGCATTGAATTGGAAGGAGGGTTAAAGAATTACCTCTTAATTTTGCAGGATTGGATACAGGAACCAAAACAGATTCCCTCTACAGTTGATCCACACAGAGCAATTGACTCACCGCGTGCTAGCGCCGGGATTGAAGAACAATTCTTCGAATAAGACGGTAGAAAAATGGAATTTTTCACCTTTTGCACAAAACAATTTTTCGGCTAATAATGGAAGAGATGGGGCTGCTCCCCTTTTCCTTTTTCGTCCAACAGCAAAAACCCTTGTTTCTTGGGTTTTTATTATTTTATTATCAATTTATAATTGTAATTAAATACTATATTTAATTACAATTATAAATTAGCCCCCATAAGTTTTATTAATTCTCAATTAATATTAAACTTAGTCAATTCTCCATCATATACACATATGTATGTAAAATTAATTATATCTCCATATAATATAATTAGCATACTTTATGCTATATTAATCTTATTAATATTTACATACATACATACATATATATATATATACACATATACGTAAATGTATATTATAATTAATTATATCACCATATAATATAATTATAATATACATATATATATAGCATATTTTATGCCATAAATATATTAATCTTATTAATATGTTCATGTGTATATACATATACATGTAAATATATATCTTTATATATATTTAATTTCTCATCAATAATAAATCATTATCTCATAATGATTTATCCCCGAATTAAGTGAATCTCATTTTGCTCTTTGTGTGTGACCCCGTAGGATCATATAAATTGGCAATGAGGAAATTACCATAATGTCCTCATAAGTCATAAGCGGACTCTAGCAAGCCATTATGACTACCCAATTCATATGATTGGTATAATCCAATAAACCTACTTATAGAATGTGTCATATTCCCTTTTGTCTCTTGATATCATGATTAATTATAAGACATGGTACACTTATCAATCTTATATAAATTAATCATATGCTTTCTCGATCTCAAAGCGGACTGTTTAAACAAATCAATTGATACTCTTATCAATTATTTGAGCACGGCCATGCATTTAACAGTCTCACTTATCAAGGGGCCCAGTGATATCGCTCTCTTGATAGAGAGGGACAAAATCCCATATCTGTCACTCACATCCCAAGGCATGAGTCATATCGTACCCAATCACAGCCTTTATAACTACTCTGTTACAAGCAGCGTTTGACTGCGTCAAAGCACAACATGAATTCATCCCGGAATCCATGGTGACCTCAGGTCAAAGGAATCAGCTAATGACACTACTATAATAAAGATCAGTTGTGACACATAACCATGAACTTGATCTCATAGTGGGTCTCCAGTAACATGTTCTCTAACATATTACCCGTGAGTATAATCTGTATCTGTATACACTATATTCATCTTATGAATATCCATTATCACTCACACTAGTCTTAGTTTGTTATTATTCCCATAATAACAATCGACTAGGGATATTTAGAATAACACGATTTATTCATGGATACTTATCATAAATGCTAACATACAAACATAAATGATAATATTAATCTACACTAGATTAATCTTAGAAGTCAAATTACATAATCCAATATTGGCCTTAGGGCACAATCTCCAACAATCTCCCACTTGCACTATGGCCAATCATACATGTATCTTATACCCATTGACCTACATGACTTTCATGTATTCACTCGTGCAGGAGTCTTTGTCAATGAATTATTAATTTTCGCTTCCGTTGCTACTTTACACATATTCACTCTCTCTTTAGAGACAGCCTCTCTAAATTAGTGAAAAATGCCTAAGTATATGCTTGTGTCATACAAGGTTCTTACGCATTGAACTATTGTCCCTACAATAGTCTCACAGGATAAGCAATGCTTAGAACAAAAACATAAAATTTTGATGAACTTCTTCATCCAAAATTTCTTTACATCACATGTAACTGTATACTTTGGCTGCTATTATAGATATTTAGCTATAACGTTTTATTTTGAACCTTTCAAAATCATAACTTCTCTTTTTAAGAGAATACTAGATCTCGACTGATATATTGCAACTAATTGCAATCAGTTGTATATGTGCAACTATTTACACAGTTAACATAAGCAAGCTTCTATTAAGTCTTATATTGAACGCTTTCAATGCTTTGACTTAAGCCAAAACATTCTTTTAGATCTATCTGTATAGATTCCAATTTCAAGAATACAGGCAGTCATGCTTATAACATTAACTGAAATTACTTTCTTAGCCAAGATTTTACTTCTTGCAAGGTAAGAATGTTATTTCCAACAAGCCATATGTCATCACCATATAGCATTAGGAATACCGATATGCTCCCACTGATCCTTTTGAAACACAAGATTCATCATCCTTTTGATAAAATCAAACCATTTGATTTCTTTATCAAAACTATGATTCCAACTATTTGATGCATGTTTCGATCCTTATGAGAATCTTTGAAAACTTGCATACGCTATTTGAATTCTTTGGATGCTCAAAACTTTGGGTTGTGTCACGTACACATCCTCAATCATGTTTTCACGTAAAAAATAGATTTTGATATCCATTTGCCATATTTTATAATCATATTATGGGGATATGGCAACAAGAACTCAATATGACTTGATCATGATTAATGACTAAAGAGGATTTCATCATAGTCCTACTATGAATTTGTTCGTATCCTTATAGTCACTAGTCGTGCTTTATAAGTTTGAAGATCACCATCCATATCGGTTTTCAATTTGAAAACTCACTTGCAACCATTGCATATGCATCTTCTAAAAGACTTATCAAAGTCTATACTTTGATTGTCAGACATGGACTTATCTTCAACCTTTGTAACATCAAGTCACATATTAGATTCAAAATCTAACATTGCTTCTTCATAAAAGAAGACTTACTTCATCTAGTAAAATTACATCATGATTTTGAGAAATCCATATCTCTCCTAATCATGTCGTATTCCACTAGACTTTCATTGGTCTTGTGTAATTTCAACAATGATCATGAAACCATTTCCACGTTCCTCTTCAACGTTAAATGTCACTTTTGTGAATTACGAGTTTTGTAGGTGTACCTTACTCCCACTAACTCTACTAGAAAATAACTCCCTCTTCAAGGGGAAACCATTTCTAGCTACAACTACTTTGTATCCCAAAGAAACACAGGAGTAACAACTCCTACTTTCCTTTTGAGTAATCCACAATACGATATTTAAATTTAGGTGCCAACTTATTCGAAATAAGCTTTACAGCCCTAAACTTATTCAATGAAACAATTTGGGTCTCTTACCCAACCATATCTCATATGTTGATTCATGAATTGTTTTAGACGGAACAATATACACAGCTGCTTTAATGGCATATTTTTGAGAAAACGATGATCAACTTGACTTCATCATAGATTGAACTATATCTTTATAGAGTTCGATTACTCCCTTTTCGACACAACATCCTTTGTGGCGTACTTGGAGGAGTCAATTGTGAGACAGTCCCACAATTTCTAAGATGATTGTCAAAATCTTGACTCAAATATTCACCACTCGGATCATATCTAAATGACTTTACTATCTTGTCAAGATACTTCATACTCCTTTTACAAGTTTTTGAACACTTCAAAAGTTCCAAACTCGTGTTTAATTAGATACTCTTATCTAGTGAAAAGTTCCATAAAAGTAATGAAGTATTAAAACCTCCTTTAGCAGTTGATTTATAATTCATATACATCCACATGTATAATGCTTAATAAATCGATTATTCTTTAACTACTTTTAGCAAGGAACAACTTTATCATCTTTTACAATAAAACAACATTCGCATGATTCAAGATGATTCATAATCTCATGAATCCAAAAAGTCCATTCTCATGGAGTTTCGTAATGCGACTTTGCTTATGTCTCCAAGACGACACTGCCAAAATAGGTTGAATCAAACTATTTGATTCGATCCTTACAGTATTTATGTTACAGATGGGCTCCACATATAAAGACAATTATGTAAATCTACATTTCATAATCATGTCTTTATAAAGTTTATAATTCACAATTATAAAATAAACAACATTTGTCCACTTAAGACAACAAGCCCAATAGGCAACAAGAGTTCATAACTTATATGTAAAAGTTCATAACCTTTAACCCAAAGTTCATAACTTTTATGCAAAAAGTTCATAACTTTTAACCAGAAGTTCATAACTTTCATGTAAAAGTTCATAACTTTCAAGTAAAAACCTTTGCTTCTCTTGCCTATTCGCATTCCACCTTTCACCTTCATAAGGTTTCTACTCAATTTGAGATTTTTCATATTCTACTAATATGAGATCCACAACGGGTATCTAATACCTTTGATATAGAAACAAAAGGTAGAATAGTTAATAAATACTTAAGGTAGCAGTCTTACTGCCTTTCATCTTCTTATAGTTCTCCAAACAAAGTTTGCTATTTCTATTCTAATGACCGATTCATTCTAGAAATTGCAATACCCTTCTTTTGGAGATCTCTCTATGCCAACAGCTTTGGCCTTTAAAGCACTTTCACCCAAACCCTTTCGGTCTTTATGCTTATTGACCTTCCTTTTATCCTTTTCCTTTTGAACCATAAGCACACAATTCGAGGTGGGCTTATCCTTTATGGATAAATTAACATTCTTTTGCATCCTATGCAACTAATTCACAATTTTCTCCATGTCATTCAAATGATAGTTCATCACTGATTGTGTATGACTATCAAATAATGAATTTAAGATCACATCTTAATGCCTTTTGGTGGCCAATGTGAAAACGTTGCCTCAAACACCTATCTTTTCTTGCTCATTAACTGATGGAACATTTCCATTTGAGATGTATCATATACCTCAAGAAAAACTTCCACATGCGGAAGGATTGATGGCAAGTGTAAGATAATAAATTTTAACAGAGTCCCTTCGATGCTTCAAGTAAGCATCTTTTATACTCGTATTACAATTGCTAGTGGTTCATTGGGCAAAAGGATTATTGAGAGCATATAATTCCTTTTGATTTGAGAACAATTCTCAAAGTTCAATAACAATCGAGATCATGGTAATAGCAATCATAACTATAATAAAGCGTGTAAAGATTTTTATTTAAATGCTCCCACTTAAATTATAAAACCCTTTAAAATATTCAAGTGGGTGAAGATCCAAAATCCATACTTAACCATAGCACTGCTTTGGCATGTCCCTATGATTAAATATAATTTCGGTAGGCAAAGACTCAAAATCATGCTTTAAACCATTTAAACATATTTTGGATGTGCACTTCTTTGCCAATTGCATCATTATGCAACTCTTATAATTTATGAGATGTATGATATCATATATCATATTTAATTGTATGTTACTCATCTCATCTTTGCCTCGGGCTCAAACACCATTTTGATTAACCCTTTGTTAAACCAATTACAACACAATGAGAATCACCATTTCTCATATTATCGCTTCGCTAAGGTCACAACATGCGTACCCGCTTTGGCGTGGCTACCATGATGCGAACATAGTACTTGACTAGTGTTATACGTAATTGGGTGGCAAATATAAACTTCATAAGTTTATTTAGGGTTTATTAAATCCTGTGAGTTAATTGTATCATATACAATTTCATGGCATTAATATTAATCATACTTTTGTTAATATTAATTAGCATGGCATCCTATGTCATACATATGTTAAGCATGCAATCTAGCATGGCATCACATGGCATCTAAAAGAAACAAAGCATGCATTTACATATATATATTAACATTTTGCATCACATGCAAAATAATTTCTAACATGCATCAATATTTATTAACATGGCATCTTATGGCATAAAATAAATACAACATGCATAAGACTCAAAACCGTGTTATGGTATGGTTTAAATCTACATTGATTTTCATAGGCCAATATGAAAATCAACAAGGTCATATCCTAGGTGGTAGCATCCATCACATGGTCATTGCACCGCCTCTTGGATCCGCCTCCACGTCTTTGCTTCTAAGCACCATCTCATGGATTTATATTTTACAAAAAAAAAATTGCAACCTATACAATTTTTCTAGTAAAATAAATTTTACATATCATAAATTGCATCCTATACAATTTATCTAGTAAAATTAAAAATTACATAAATACAAACGACTCGCAGGTCGTATTTATATAAAACCATAATAAATAAAATAAAGCATCCACGGGGTCCAAAACCATACCATAACACCATGCATAAAATTATCAACAATAATTTTATATCTAAAATATTTAGGGTTCAAAGTGGTAAAATACAATCACATTGTATTTAGAATTAATTAATTTGGAAAAATTCGTAAATATGCAGAAACAATTTTCCACACTTAAAACGAAAAAAGGGTTAAAACTGTCGGACAGCAGGCTCGTCGGGCCGCGCACTACAGTATCCAATACTGCGCGCAGCCCATGCTGCGTAAGCAGCATGCTGCTTACGCAGCATGTGCAATTGCAAATTGCAATTGCAAATTTCAATTGCAAATTGCAATTGCAATTTGCTGGCCAAAAAGTATTCTGGGCATTATGCCCAGAATACGAACAGTAACCTTTTTTTTTTATTATTTTTTTTTTTTTTAATTAAATTGAATTGAATTGAAACAATTTCAATAAAAACCCATGAATCAAATTCATGATTCCAAAACCCCTTAAACATTCCAAATCATTAACATAAAATCATTCACAATGATTAATCAATAAAATCAAATTTTATTTTGTTATTCACAATAACATAGAACCCTAAATAAAACATACAAACTCCTAACAACAATTTTGATCCAATCAAAATCATACAAACCCTAACATGCAATTTTGATCCAATCAAAATCATAAATCCAATTCAACCAATGCACAACCTGGCTCTGATACCACTGTTGGGGATTTAATCGCACAAAAACAATACGCAGCGGAAATAAAAAGATTAATCCCCACCAAGGACCCATGTACATTGCATTGAATTGGAAGGAGGGTTAAAGAATTACCTCTTAATTTTGCAGGATTGGATACAGGAACCAAAACAGATTCCCTCTACAGTTGATCCACACAGAGCAATTGACTCACCGCGTGCTAGCGCCGGGATTGAAGAACAATTCTTCGAATAAGACGGTAGAAAAATGGAATTTTTCACCTTTTGCACAAAACAATTTTTCGGCTAATAATGGAAGAGATGGGGCTGCTCCCCTTTTCCTTTTTCGTCCAACAGCAAAAACCCTTGTTTCTTGGGTTTTTATTATTTTATTATCAATTTATAATTGTAATTAAATACTATATTTAATTACAATTATAAATTAGCCCCCATAAGTTTTATTAATTCTCAATTAATATTAAACTTAGTCAATTCTCCATCATATACACATATGTATGTAAAATTAATTATATCTCCATATAATATAATTAGCATACTTTATGCTATATTAATCTTATTAATATTTACATGCATACATACATATATATATATATATATATACACATATACGTAAATGTATATTATAATTAATTATATCACCATATAATATAATTATAATATACATATATATATATAGCATATTTTATGCCATAAATATATTAATCTTATTAATATGTTCATGTGTATATACATATACATGTAAATATATATCTTTATATATATTTAATTTCTCATCAATAATAAATCATTATCTCATAATGATTTATCCCCGAATTAAGTGAATCTCATTTTGCTTTTTGTGTGTGACCCCGTAGGATCATATAAATTGGCAATGAGGAAATTACCATAATGTCCTCATAAGTCATAAGCGGACTCTAGCAAGCCATTATGACTACCCAATTCATATGATTGGTATAATCCAATAAACCTACTTATAGAATGTGTCATATTCCCTTTTGTCTCTTGATATCATGATTAATTATAAGACATGGTACACTTGTCAATCTTATATAAATTAATCATATGCTTTCTCGATCTCAAAGCGGACTGTTTAAACAAATCAATTGATACTCTTATCAATTATTTGAGCACGGCCATGCATTTAACAGTCTCACTTATCAAGGGGCCCAGTGATATCGCTCTCTTGATAGAGAGGGACAAAATCCCATATCTGTCACTCACATCCCAAGGCATGAGTCATATCGTACCCAATCACAGCCTTTATAACTACTCTGTTACAAGCAGCGTTTGACTGCGTCAAAGCACAACATGAATTCATCCCGGAATCCATGGTGACCTCAGGTCAAAGGAATCAGCTAATGACACTACTATAATAAAGATCAGTTGTGACACATAACCATGAACTTGATCTCATAGTGGGTCTCCAGTAACATGTTCTCTAACATATTACCCGTGAGTATAATCTGTATCTGTATACACTATATTCATCTTATGAATATCCATTATCACTCACACTAGTCTTAGTTTGTTATTATTCCCATAATAACAATCGACTAGGGATATTTAGAATAACACGATTTATTCATGGATACTTATCATAAATGCTAACATACAAACATAAATGATAATATTAATCTACACTAGATTAATCTTAGAAGTCAAATTACATAATCCAATATTGGCCTTAGGGCACAATCTCCAACAAAATAAACTTATGAAGTTTATATTTTTGCCACCCAATTACGTATAACACTAGTCAAGTACTATGTTCGCATCATGGTAGCCACGCCAAAGCGGGTACGCATGTTGTGACCTTAGCGAAGCGATAATATGAGAAATGGTGATACTCATTGTGTTGTAATTGGTTTAACAAAGGGTTAATCAAAATGGTGTTTTGAACCCGAGGCAAAGATGAGATGAGTAACATGCAAATTAAATATGATATATGATATCATGCATCTCATAAATTAAAAGAGTTACATAATGATGTAATTGACATGGTGATGTCTACCGAAATTATATTTAATCATAGGGACATGCCAAAGCAGTGCTATGGTTAAGTATGGATTTTGGGTCTTTTACCCACTTAAATATTTTAAAGGGTTTTATAATTTTAGTGGGAGTTTAATTCTCTTATGTAATTAACTTTGCATATATTTTCTGTTGTAGATAAATGGCCAACACAAGCAATCCCGGTTCTATTCGATCTATCCTTGAGAAGGATAAACTGAACGGAACCAATTACCTAGATTGGTATCGCAACTTGAGAATTGTTCTCAAGCAAGAGCGAAAGCTGTATGTTCTGGATGGGCCTTTGCCCGCTAACCCTCCACCCACCACAGCTTCAAGAGCTGAAAGGGATGCTTTTCACAAGCATCAAAATGATCAGATTGATGTACAATGCCTGATGCTCGCATCAATGATTCCGGAACTTCAGAAGGATCTGGAAACATTTGAGGCATATGAGATGTCTCAAGAGCTTAAGGAAATGTTCCAAAAGCAAGCGAGAAGGGAAAGGTATGAGACCTTGAGATCTTTGGTTGGGTGCAAGATGACCGAAGGGAGTTCGGTTAGTGCCCATGTTCTGAAGATGAAAGGGTACATTGATCAGTTGGAGAGGCTTGGTTCGCCACTCAGACCTGAGTTGGCAACGGATTTGATCCTTAATTCTCTTCCCGAGAGTTACTCCCATTTTGTCATGAATTATCACATGAATGATATGGACAAAACGGTCAGCGAACTGCATGGGATGCTGAAAAACGCTGAAGTAACGATAAAAGAGAAGCCAAGCTCCAAAGGGATCCATATGGTGCAAAAGGGTAGGATCCAGAAGAAGAAGGGTAAAGCAAACAAACCCAAAGAGTTTGGGAAGGATGCAAAAAAGCCCAAAGCTGTTACCAAGGCAAAGCCTCCAAAGGAAGGCACATGCCATTTCTGCAATCAGCCTGGTCATTGGCGCAGAAATTGCAAGCCTTATTTGGAGGACTTGAGGAAGAAGAGAGGCGGTGAGACCGCTAATCAAGGTATTTATGTTATTGAAATATTTCATTCTACTTCTGTTTCTACTTCGTGGGTATTAGATACCGGTTGTGGTTCTCACATTTGTATGAATGTGCAGGGGCTTAAAGGAAGTAGAAAGCTCAAGAAGGGCGAGGTAGAATTCCATGTGGCGAATGGAGCTAGAGTTGCTGCTTATGAAGTCGGTCGCTACGAGCTCAAGTTGCCAAGTGGACTTGTTCTTTCTTTGAATAATTGTTATTTTGTTCCTAATTTGTCTAGGAACATCATTTCTATTTCATGTTTGGACAAGGAAGGATTTAAATGTGTTATTGAGAATAATCACTTATTGCTTTTCAATAAAGACTTGTTTTATGCAAATGCGGATTTACATGATGGTCTTTATTTGTTGAACCTTAGTGAAGGTTATAATGAGCATGTATATAACATAAATACCAAAAGGATAAGAACAAATGTTGTGAATCCTACTTATCTCTGGCACTGTCGTCTAGGACACATTAATGAGAAACGCATTTCAAAACTCCATAAAGATGGAATTTTGGGTCTAGATGTTTTTGAAACATATGACACTTGCGAGTCTTGTTTAATGGGTAAGATGACCAAGAGTCCCTTTACTGGTCACAGTGAAAGGGCTAGTGACTTATTAGAACTCATACATACAGATGTATGTGGGCCTATGAGCACAACTGCTAGAGGTGGTTTTCAATACTTCATTACGTTCACTGATGATTTCAGTAGATATGGTTATCTATATCTAATGAAGCATAAGTCGGAATCCTTTGAAATGTTCAAAGCCTTCCAAAATGAAGTACAAAACCAACTTGGCAAGACAATTAAAGCACTTAGATCTGATCGAGGTGGTGAATATTTGAGCCAAGACTTTGACGATCATCTTAGAAATTGTGGGATTGTCTCACAACTAACTCCTCCTGGTACACCACAGTGGAATGGTGTGTCTGAGAGGAGGAACCGTACTTTATTGGATATGGTTCGGTCGATGATGAGTCAAACAAGTCTTCCTCTATCCTTTTGGGGATATGCACTTGAAACAGCGGCATTCACACTGAACCGAGTTCCATCAAAGGCAGTTGAAAAGACACCATATGAGATATGGGTTGGTAAGAGACCAAATTTGTCTTTTCTCAAGATTTGGGGATGCGAAGCTTATGTGAAATACTTGATTTCAGATAAGTTAGCACCAAAATCTGTGAAGTGCAACTTTGTAGGTTATCCAAAAGAAACTAAAGGTTATTTCTTTTACAGTCCTAGTGAAAACAAAGTGTTTGTTGCTAGGAATGGTATATTCCTGGAAAAAGAGTTTATTTCCAAAGGAATCAGTGGGAGTAAAGTACACCTGCAAGAAAATCTGGATAACCAAAATGAAAATGGTTTTCAAATGGAACAACAACCTGATTCACAAGAAGTTGTTGAGTCAGAACCAGCAACACAAGTCCAACGTAGATCAAGTAGAGTTTCGTCATGAGCCCGAGAGATATGGATTTCTTGTCACGAACGAAAATGATCTGATTCTGTTAGAAGAGAATGAACCTTCCACGTACATGGAAGCTGTCTCTAATTCAGAATCTGAAAAATGGCTTGATGCTATGAAGTCAGAAATTCAATCCATGGACGACAACAAAGTATGGACTTTGGTTGATCTCCCAAAGGGTGCTAAAGCAATAGGGCACAAATGGGTTTTCAAGTTGAAAACGGACATGGATGGGAATATTCAGACTTATAAAGCAAGGTTAGTGGCAAAGGGTTACCGACAAGTTCATGGTATAGACTATGACGAAACCTTTTTGCCAGTAGCTATGATCAAGTCCATCAGAATTCTTGTTGCCATAGCAGCATATTATGACTATGAAATATGGCAAATGGATGTCAAAACAGCTTTCCTAAATGGAAACCTTGTTGAGGATGTGTACATGACACAGCCTGAAGGTTTTGTCGATCTAAAGAATCCTGATAAAGTATGCAAGCTTCAAAAGGCCATTTATGGTTTGAAGCAAGCATCAAGAAGTTGGAATCATCGTTTTGATGAATCAGTCAAAAAGTTTGGCTTCATCAAAAACGAAGATGAGCCTTGTGTGTACAAGAAGTTCAGTGGGAGTAATATAGTTTTCCTAGTTCTATATGTCGATGACATATTGTTAATAGGAAATCACATTCCTACCTTGCAAGAAGTAAAATCTTGGCTAGGAAAGTGTTTTTCTATGAAAGACTTGGGTGAGGCAGCCTACATTCTTGGAATAAAGATCTATAGAGATAGATCTAAGAGATTGATAGGTTTGAGCCAGAGTACATACATTGACAAAATACTGAAAAGGTTCAGTATGGATCAATCAAAGAAAGGAAATGTTCCTATTGGGCAAGGGATAAAGCTTAGTCGTAAGCAATGTCCTGTGACAGTTGAAGAACGTCAACGCATGGATAAGATTCCTTATGCGTCAGCTATAGGATCTATCATGTATGCCATGGTATGTACTCGGCCAGATGTCTCTTTTGCTTTGAGCATGACAAGTAGATATCAGTTTGATCCAGGTGATAGTCACTGGACTGCTGTCAAGAGTTAAGTACTTGAGAAGAACTAAAGATACATTCTTGATATATGGAGGCTCGGACGAAGATCTTGTTGTAAATGGTTACACGGATGCAAGTTTCCAAACTGATCAAGATCAGATGCAGTCACAGTCTGGGTATGTGTTCATTCTGAATGGAGGTGCGATAAGTTGGAAGAGTTCTAAGCAAAGCACGATAGCTGCATCTACAACAGAAGCCGAGTATATTGCTGCATCAGATGCAGCCCAAGAGGCTGTTTGGATCAAGAAGTTCATCGAAGAACTTGGTGTCGTTCCTAGCATAGTGAATCCTGTGAGCCTCTTGTGTGACAACAATGGGGCAATATCACTTGCTAAGGAACCTAGTGTGTCACAGAAATCCAAACATATACTTCGGCGTTTTCACTACATAAGAGAAGTCATCTCAAGAGGAGATGTGAAGATATGCAAAGTTGCGTCTGAAGACAATGTTGCCGATCCACTAACAAAAGCTCTTTCACAAGCTGTACATGATGGTCATGCTAGGTCCATGGGTATTAGATACATTTGAAGATTGGACTTAGGGCAAGTGGGAGATTGTTAGAGATTGTGCCCTAAGCCAATGTTGGATTATGTAAACAATCTTCTTAAGTCATTAATAAAGACTTATTTTATCATATATATTTGTATGGTAGTATTTATGATAATGTATCCATGAATTAATTGTGTAATTCTAAATTTCCCTAGTCGATTGTTATTATGGGAATAATAACAAACTAAGACTAGTGTGAGTGATAATGGATATTCATAAGATGAATATAGTGTATACAGATACAGATTATACTCACGGGCAATGTGTTAGAGAACATGTTGCTGGAGACCCACTATAAGATCAAGTTCATGGTCACGTGTCACAACTGATCTTGATTATAGTAGTGTCATCAGCTGATTCCTTTGACCTGAGGTCACCATGGATTCCGGGATGAATTTATGTTGTGCTTTGACGCAGTCAAACGCTGCTTGTAACAGAGTAGTTATAAAGGCTGTGGTTGGGTACGATATGACTCATGCTTTGGGATGTGAGTGACAGATATGGGATTTTGTCCCTCTCTAACAAGAGAGCGATATCACTGGGCCCCTCGATAAGTAAGACTGTTAAATGCATGGCCGTGCTCAAATAATTGATAAGAGTATCAATTGATTTGTCTGAACAGTTTACTTTGAGATCGAGAAAGCATATGATTAATTATGTAAGATTGACAAGTGTACCATGTCTTATAATTAATCTTGATATCAAAGAGACAAAAGGGAATATGACATTTTATAAATAGGTATTGGATCATTCCAATCATATTAATTGGGTAGTCGTAATGGCTTGCTAGAGTTCGCTTGTGACCTGTAAGGACATTATGGTAATTTCCTTATTGCCAATTAATATGAACCTATGGGGTCACACACAAGAGCAAAATGAAGTTCATCTTATCGGGTATAAATTATTATTGGATAATAATTTATGAATGAGAAAGAGTATAAATATATATAGTGATATATATTTATGTATATATAAATATTAATGTGATTAATATTGCATAAAGTATGCTACATATTATAATTTAATTATATAGAGATATAATTAATTATAATATTATATATACATATGTGTATTATGGAGAATTGATTTGATTTAATGTTAATTGAGAATTAATATTAAATTGTGTGGGTTAATATATAATTATAACTAATAGGTGTATTAGGTTATAATTATAATTAACTAATTAGGTTTTATATTTAAGGAAATAAAAACCTAAAACCTAATCAATCCTATAATGATATAGAAGCAGAATTCGGCAGCCACACTAGACAAAGCAGCCAGCCGAAATTCTCCTCTCCAAGCCAAGAGAAAATTTGATTTTCTGCCTCTCTCTCGATTCGAGGAAACCGTTTCTTCTATCCCGGCGCTAGCACGCGGTGAATGTATTGCTCCGTGTGGATCAACCATAGAGGGAAGCTATTTTGGTTCCTAAGTGATTCGAACTTCAAAGAATTAAGGTAATTCTTTAACCCTCCTTCCGATTCAATGTAATGTACATGGGTCCTTGGTGGGGATTAATCTTTTTCCGCTGCGTTTTATGTTTGTTTTGTGCGATTAATTCCCAACAGGACGGGTCATGTTCGATAGCCGTTCGTGTACATGAACACGGAGGGAATCAATTTTGGTTTCTGCAGCCATCTCTAGAAGAGATATCGCTGGTGAGAAATCTATTCTTTTCTATTTGATTTTAAGTTTTACAATTTTCACATCAATTGCTCTTGGGCATAGATTTAAGGAAATCACCACGTTCTTCCGCTTTTATCGGGTGATTTCCGGTGAAAAATCCCAACA
Organism: Euphorbia tirucalli; assembly: GCA_039660915.1. Lineage (NCBI taxonomy): Eukaryota > Viridiplantae > Streptophyta > Magnoliopsida > Malpighiales > Euphorbiaceae > Euphorbia > Euphorbia tirucalli. The sequence continues at coordinate 47,629,649 of CM077637.1, read as the reverse complement.
CATGAAGCAATATGTTCCTCCGTCCGAGTTAGAAAAAGACAACTTCTATGCTTACCATATGACAGTGGGTCATCGCACAGTCGAATGCACTAGTTTGATAAGAGCCATTCAACAGCTAATTACTGATGGGAAAATGGTAGAACTTCCTTTGAAGCCTAGTGTTTAAAAGAACCCTTTGCCTAATTTTGGGGGTCAAGTTAACATGGTACAGTCAGGAATGCCAGCCAATTATGTGTTCGCTCAGATTATCAAGGCTAATCTAAGTGTGCAAGTGGTTATAGCAGAGGAAGATGAGAAGTTGGAAGAAGCCAAAGGGCAGGCATTTATAGAGAGGAATGGGCAGGGTGCGATTGATCTAGCCGATATTGAATTCAATAAAGATGAAGATGACTTTAAAGTGGAAGAACCTAAGCTTGTTTATCCTGTTGAGACAAGAAGGGGAATAGTAATTGCGAAAGATGGTCCCGTTACGCACATTACCAAAAGTGGTAGGGTTTATCAACCAGCTAATATGGCACCTCAAGCACCATCAAGAAGAAGTAACCCACTTATGGGCACTGATACTACTATTCATATGCCAAGAAATAGAGAAGATATGTCATGGTTGATCAGTTGAAGGGAACGTCGGCCTTAGCTAGTATTTGGCACCTCCTTATGGAATCCAAGAAGCACCATGAGGTGGTAGTAAAGCATCTGATGGAGATGGAAGCCACTCCCACGATGTCTCCTGATGAAGTATGTGCTATGATAAGGAAGGATTGACCTAAAAGCTAACCGGGCTCTAGAAATCAGCTTCGGAGTGTCTGACTTGCCACCGAAGGGCGTGAACCACAATCGGGCTCTGTACTTAAAGGTGGAAATGATGGATTGAGTGATGCCCTGTGTGATGGTTGATGACGGCTTGGCCTTGAATATCTGCCTTTCTAAAATTTTGCCATATTTATGGATTAGCACCGAAGCACTTTGCCAGTCTAGCACAGTGATCAAAGTATATAATGACAGTAAAAGGACTATGATTGGAACATTTGAAGTATTTTGCTAAGCAGAAATTTGAACCTGGTAAGGGATTAGAGGCAAAGCAGTAAGGTATCCCCAAGTTCAATATTGAGGTTGGTAAGTACCATCCGTATCGGCTTAGATACCATGAGGAAAAGAATAAGCCGGATAAGAAGTATGTGAATCTGGTGGAAACTTTTATCTGTGCAACTGAAGAAGTGTACAATGGAGCTCCTGAGCCAGTGATAGTTGAGGGAGGCAAACTCCTGGGTTTTAAGATCTTTGCTGATGTTGTTGACTTTGGTAAATATAGGGTCGAGCCAATTGTGAATATGTTGTGCACTGGGACTGAAGATAAAGGGAAGAAGGTTCTACGAGATCAAAAAAATGCAGTTGGCCAGGTCAAGATGGAACTCGGAAACAAAGGTGAATCGGCTAAGAAAGTAGGCCCAAGAAAAGGAGAAGTTGAAGCAGCCATCGAAGCAATCACCAAGGCACTGTTGGTTCTAATGAAGTCAAATATGCGTTCTAGAAAGAAGGCACTTGTTGTGAAGACTCAAGAGGAGTTGGTGAGCGAATCTGTTAAAGAATTGGCCAAACTGATGATGGTAGGAAGGGCAAAGGCAATGGAAGAAGAGCTATTTGTTGACCAGAAAGAAGCCCTTAAGGGTGATCTAGGAGACTTGTTCGTAGAGGTTGATTCAGGCCCATCTTGGCTCCAGTCTATCCTGTGCGGGCTTCCATGTTTTAATTTAGGCCCAGTCTAATTTTAATTACTTTGGTTTAAATTGAATTCAAGCCCAATCTTAATATATCCATGTATTTAATATATTACTCCAAGTAATATATTATTTACATCTAAATTAAAATTGGTTTGACAATTAATTTAATCCTTTAAATTAAAATTAAATCAACACAAAATAAAATCATATGTAAACCCATACATATGAATATTTCCACCTAGGAAATAATATCATAATTAATCCAATTAATTATGAAGAGCCAATTGAATATATTAATTTTTATTATTATGACCAATCCAATTGATCTTTATAATATAATTAATATATACACACTTCTCCCTCCATTGTGTATACTCCAAGTATACATGTGATTCCTTAAGTCTGCATTCTATCGTTCTATGTGTACGATCCTGTGGGCCCATCTTTATGTTGGCAGCTGGCCTTTGGCCCGCAGACTGCAGTTGGGCTCTAGCAAGCCACTGCAGCCCCCAATTAAGATGGAGATGGCAGTCTAACTGATATCATAACCCTGTAGTTTAAACTTGTACATCCCATGTCATTGATATCGGTGTCCAACACAGAAGCATGGATTGATCACCCTCTTTTGTGTTCGGACATTAACTTGATCCCGAATGTACTGATTCTCACAAACACGTTCTAACTTGTTTGGGTGTGGCCACACTCTTATCAGTCACATTCATCAAGTGGCCGGTGATATCTTCTCAGTTGATTACTGAGTGACAAATCCCTTCTGCATATCCATAGTATTACCATGTTCAGTGACATACCCGAAAGCACCCATACTTGGCACCCTATTACAGGCCCTTTAGGCGTACCCCTAAGTATGCGACTTCACATGTAACACCATCATATGGTCAGGTCAAAGGATCCATACAAGTACTACACGAGAATCCATTGTGATACCATACCATGTGGATTACTCGTTTAGTGGATCTATCCAGTACCATGCTCCCAGGCATGTACCCATTAACTTGGTTGACATTCCATGTCCAATGACCGGTAAGACACCGCCATACAACCAGGCTAATGATAGTCTGTTGTTCCATTCATTCCCATGACTGGAACAGACTACGGATCTATTTATGGTCATATCGTTAACCCTATCCATGGTCTTACTGCTAAGTGCATGACACTAGTCGTCATGGATATAGATATGTCCATTGGATACTTCATTTACTATACTGCACAAGATAAATATAATAAACGAATTGATGCCTTTATTAATGACACAAATGAGTACAACACATAAATCCAATAAATGTATAGTACAAATACAAGGACCAATGCCTCGGGACTAGGGCATTTCCAACAAAAAGCACATGAAAGCCTTTGCCTAGTCTTACGATGATATGCTGGGGGTTGACAAAGAGATTGAAGAGCATAGAATTCCAATGAATACGAAAATGAAACCTGTTAAATAGAAGCTCAGGACACTCAAACTAGAATGGGCAAAAATGGTTAAAAAAGAGATAGCCAAGCAAATAAAATCTAAGTTCCTGGAAGTAGTAGAGTACCTAGAATGGTTAGCCAACATCCTACAGGTTGCAAAGAAAGACGGTCGAGTCAGGGTTTGTGTGGACTACAGAGATTTGAACAAGGCGTTACCCAAGGATGACTTCCTGCTACAGCATATTGATGTCTTGATTGACAATGGCTCTAAGGCAGCGATGTATTCGTTCATGGACAAATTTTTAGGGTGTAATCAGATTCTGATGAACATCATGGACAAAGTGAAGACAGCCTTTATCACAGAATGAGGAGTCTATTACTACAGGGTTTTGCCATTTGGATTGAAGAACACCAGGGCAACTTATCAACGAGCAGTCACTGCACTTCTACATGACATGATCCGTCAGGAGGTGGAAGTTTTTATGGACAACATGCTAGTTAAATCGATGACCCGGGAAGAGCATCCTGTTATCCTAGATAGATTCCTAACTAGGATCGAAAAGTATAATCTCCACCTGAATCCCAAGAAGTGTGTGTTTGGAGTAACCTCAGGGAAGCTTCTCGACCACGTAGTAAGTCAGAGAGGAATTGAAATGGATCCGGAGAAAATCAAGGCCATCAGAGGTATGCCCGCACCAAAGACAAACAAGGAAGTGAGGTTGTTTTTAGGGCCGTTACAATACATCAGTTAGTTCATCGTGAGATTAACAATAGTTTGCGAGCCCATCTTCAAACCCCTGAAGAAGAACTAGCCAGTGGAATGGAAGGATCAATGCTAACTAGCCTTTGACAGGATCAAGGCTTATTTGATGAATCCACCAGTTCTAAAACCTTAGATGCCGAATAAGCCATTAATCCTATACTTAGCTATTGAAGATGCTTCAGTAGGGGCAATGTTATTATAAGAATAAGAGGACAGAAGTGAACATGTAATCTACTACTTGAGTAAGAAACTGCTTGATTACAAGGCCAAATATACCATGGTGGAAAAGACTTGCACTGCTATGGTGTGACTGACTAAGAAGTTAAGGAATTACTTTCAGCCGTATAAGGTTCAGGTAGTGGCTAAGGTTGATCTGATGAAGTATTTATGCCAAACCCCTGCATTGGCCAGAAAACTATCAAGATGGTTACTCTTGTTGTCAAAATTTGATATTGAGTATGTAACTAGGAAGATGATCAAAGGAAGAGCTGTAGCAGAATTCATTGCCAATCAGCTATTGGTGTGCCCTAGTTCTTAGGGCATTAGATTCTTGTATTTTGTATTATACATTAAGACTCATTGTATGAATACATTATTTGTGTCACATTAATAAAGGCAATTAATCTATTTCATTTATATCTTGTGCTATAATATGAAGTAGAGTATCCATTGATTGATAATCATAAAACCTATCCCAGGTCTGTTCTAATCGTGGGAACGAATAGAACCATAAACTTGTATATTCGATGACTGTATGGCAGTTCTTAACTAGCCATAGTACTTGTATAGTCAGTCATGAATATAGGTACATGTCGTTGACATGGGACTGAATCGATCGGCACAAGAAAGCCACATGGTTGTCGCGTCATAGGTCTTTCTTGAGTAGGTCTCTTTTATCCTCAGACCAGATTTCATTATAATATCAACATGGAATCCGATTCACTTTGACATACACCTAATAGGTCTGTAAATGGATGCTAAATACGGGTTTGATTGGGTGGACTGGTGAACATGTTGATATCAATGATTAAGTGACGGAATTGCCACTCCGGTAACACCGAGATGATATCATTGGCCACTTGATGAGTGGCAATAATAAGTGTATGGCCATACCCAATTAAGTTGGTGCTTATTTGATTAATCAGTCAACTCAAGATCAGGAAATATAATAAACAACAGAAGAGGGTGACGGACACCATGCCTCTTATTTCTTGATATCGATATTGTATGAGATTCCTACCGTGTAAGTGTCTTCGAAAGATTGCTGCATCTCTATCTTAATTGGGGGCTGTAATGGTTTGCTAGAAGCCACTTATAGCCTGTGGGCCTTGCATCTACTACCAACATAAAGACAGACCCATAGGATCGTGCACATAGATCAACTGAGCCGGAACTTATAGAAATTGTACATGTAATGTACATTGGAAGGAATGTGTTAATTAATTAATTGACATTCGGTGTCAAGATAATTAATTAACATTGGGTTGAATTTAATTTAATTAATAAGTTTACATAATGTAATTAATTAATTTATCAATTAATTGAATTACATAAAATAAACAATTAATTAAATAATTTTCCTAAGTAGGAAAATTAAATACATGTATTGTATTTACTTAAGTGTGATTTAATTTTATTTAGGGGTAATTAAATTTAGCCAAATGGAATTAAATTACATAGTATATACTTTTTAATTAAAGTTTATTTATGTAATTATAATCCTAGTGGGCTTGAGTTTAATTAACCTAATTAAAACCCAATTAGACAAGGTGTCTATATAAGGGTATACTTAAGGAATAAAACTCTAATTCAACCCTAATTATTGCTGGAAATTTCAGCCACCAAGAGCAGCCCCAAATAGCCTAAAATCCCAGCATTAATCCTCCATTCCTTCACGTCTTCGGCTAGCACCGGTTCCCGCTCAATAGTTGATCGTGCACCGGACTTTGGAGATCGCAGTTTCAAATTGTTTTTATTCTAATCAATGGTAATTGGACACAATAGGTAGATTCTAGGAAATTTTAAACGGTGTATTTTCTGTGCCACGTTATTTTTCAGATGAGAGCTAAGGTTTTGTCCATTAGATTGGTTAGAATTTGTTCTTGAAAGCATTCTTGAAAAAAAGAATGGGTTTCAAGTTTGTGATTTTAGGGTTTTATTCAATTGGTTTTGTTTTTGGATGAACCCTAGAATTTTTTGATTTTTTTTCCCAATTGGTTTCAATCTAGAATTGTATTTTCTTTATTGATTATTTATTTTTCCTATGGCTGGAATTTTTTTTTTTTACGATTTAAGAAAAAAAAAGTTTGGGCAGATGGAATCGCAATTTTGCGATTCCATCATACCATTTTGCAGCAGCTGGCTGCTGCTGCAGTGGCACTGCTGCCCCATCGCGACAGCAGCACCGTACGTGGGATTTGGGTCCAGTTTTGGATTTTATGGGTATTTTTTTAATTCCGGGCCCTAATGCAAATTAAATTAATTTTTTTAAAATTAATTTGTATTTAAATTGTTTATTTTGTTGGCATGCACATTTAATTTAATTGTTTGCATATTAAATTGAATATGGGCTTTATGAAATTGGCCCAATAAACCGTGACACTGGTTAAAATTGGAAGAGCTAAATTTTAAATTTGTGACAACCCAAATTCAAGTGGGAGCAAAATTGTGAATTTTGCATTGATGGATGTTATCCATTGGGTCTTTATGGGCGTTAGTTACATTTGTTAAAATTGGTAATTTCACCCTAAGTAACTCGGCTTAACATTTATATTTATAATTTGGAATGCCATGATCATGCATCATATTGGTATGTATGTGCACGACAGGTACTTTGGTTGAAATGTGATGTTGAGTTCTATGGGTCCTAAATTATTGTCGGTTGTAATTTAATTTTGGGAAATATGGCCTGCGTGCCATTTTTTTTTTATTTTGATGTAATTTTAGAATAGATTTTATTTAAAATAAAATTGTTGTAATTGCATCAAGTATGGAGGAAGGCCCAGATGGAGCAAGCCCATGGTGGGAGCCCAAGAAGGATTGCAGTCCAGCCCATGAAGAATTAGATAGGATATCTAGTTTTTCATTAGGTTGTAATTAAAGGCCCATAGGATCTCATTTATTTTAAATTAAGGATGCTATTGCATTTGTCATATAATATGGATGTATGGATCATCACATTATTACCCGCGTTTATGCATGCTAAGCAGTATCACTTTATTATAATCCGTAAATTAAAATATTGAGTCGTTTAAAAAAGCTTCCCACATTCACACCTCTTCCTACCATTGATGCTGCAATGTGCACCATGCCCTAGCTGGGTACATTGTAGTATTCGGTGGGCTGTCGAGGGTTAGGATACTTGGTATGGTTAACATGTGAATGGTGGTTTGACTCAACATGGGTAGCATTAGCTCAGAGCAGGCCGTAAGCACAGATGGGTAAAGTGTCAATAAGCCCATCAAACCAAGAGTCCTTCGTGGAAGGATTGGATAGGTTGTCCTACCAAACGAATCAATAATTGGTTACTGAGCCCTAATTCGGCCAGTCATTGATATGTTGTGGATCTTGGTCAAGTCAGCCAATTAACATCAGCCTCTAGAATCAGATTATGTCTATAGTTTGGAATTTCCAGATGAACATCTGACAGTGTTAGAGATAGAACCAAGCAGATGGATGTTGTATTTTGATGGCATTATGAATAAGAATGGTGCAGGTCTGGGAGTAATCATCGGTACACCTGATGGAGAAATCATTCCACTGGCAAAATACCTTGAGTTCTCAGTAACCAATTACGGAGTAGAACATGAAGCTTGCCTCTTTGGAATTAATGCCCTAATCATACTAGGGGCACTTGAAGTGTTAGTTATTGGGCAGTCAGCTTTGGTAATTCGACAAATTGCCGGGGATTGGGAGATAAAGGAAGAATCACACCGGCCGTATCTTGAGCTGGTTTGGGAAAAGGTGAAAGTATTTGGTCAGTATGAATTCAGACATGTCCCAAGGGAAAAGAATCAGATGGCCGATTCCTTAGATATACTCTTATCGATGTGGGAAGGACCCCAAAAGCATCCGATACAACCAGTAATCCTAGAAAATACACATAGCCTTTGTTACCTATTAGTCAATGTCGTAGTAGTAGTTGAAGAACATCCTTGGTATCATGATATCTTGCAGTTCATTCAGAATGGACAATACCTCAAAGATGCCAGTGAAGCAGATAAGATCTCTCTTTGAAAATTAGCAGCACAGTTCAGGATATTCGAGAATCAGCTCTTTAAGAGAACCGCCAATGGCCTACTCCTGATATGTTTGACAGAAGAAGAAGCGAAGAAGGTCATGAGATAGATCCATGCAGGAACCTGCGGGCCGCACATGACCAAGTTAGCAACCTGGCCAATAAAGTATTAAGGCAAGGTTACTTTTAGCTTACCCTGCTGTGTGCATGAGTTTTTCCTGACCTTTATGATGAGAGCCCTATGTTACCTTTTAAGTAGACAAACATGAATTGGACTTGAGATTAAGTGGTATGTCACCTGGAATGTCTCAAACGCTTTGAAATCCGAATGGTCCTTGATCCAAAACCTCGGAAAAGGTCTTTCGAGTGATTAGAGGGCTTAGAGGTGAGTCTGGGATTTAGGAGAATCTGTCACGACTCTTGTTAGAGCTGCATAGCTATAGTTTCACAACTATAGCCATACGGCTGTAATTCCAGAGCCACATGACTGTAATACTATAGTCGTGCGTCTCTAGCGAGTGGTCAAATTATCTCCCAAACAACCAGAATCAATCTTTGATAGAGAATCAAACTCCTTAATTAGGAGGATTCTCGGCCAAAAATTGGGGGGGGGGTTAATAGTAGAAAAAGAAAGAGAATAGGAGGACATAGATAGAAATTCAAGGGAAAAAATCAGAGCAAGAGAATTCTAGGAACAGAGAAAAACTAAGAAAGAGAGAAAGCTAAAGGAAAACAAAAACGGAATTCACCAAAAAAACATAAAATAGACTTAGAAAACATAGAGTGAGGTTTTCCAATTAGACTTTCATTCATTCGGGACCAATTAGGAATTGTTCGGATCGATTGGGAATGCATACTTGAGGATTTCAGGGTGTTTGCGGCATTCTAAGTGCATTCCGACATTTCAATTCACTTCTGCATGTCAAACACGATGGAACATCAACAAGGTAAACTCTGAGAGGCCTTAAACTCGTACTTGTTTTGTTTCTGTTGTGATTTTTCTGCATTCTATAAAATTTCTAGAACTGGTTATTTGATTACAGCCGTGCGGCTCTAATCTCTTAAAACACAGCCTTGCGGCTCTAACTTGAGCCGAGCGGCTGTAATCTCTTAGAACAAAGTGTTATACTAGAGCTGTGCAGCTATGTTCTTCTGGGCAGAAACCCGGAAAGCCCTAAAATTGACAGAAAGCAGTGAGATTTCCATTTGTTCATTTATTATGATCTATTTCGGTCCCAATCACATCCTTTACATTCTCAATTTTGGTTTTCAAATGACGTGGATGTGAGATTTTTGGATTCTTTGGTTTTGATTTTTGAGTTTCAGGGTTGTTCAATCCAAACCAGATCCACTATCCAGCTATAGCAGACCCCCAAGTTCCTCAAAATTTCCAGAAACCATTGAAAACGATCAAAACCGTGATTTCCAAAGCAAAGAAAACCAATTCTGGGTTCTAGATGCTATAGCCATACGGCTATAGTGCTACAGCCACACGACTGTGGTTTTATAGCCATGTGGCTCTAACAGAGCTGCATGGCTATAGCTTCCAGAAGGAGGCAGAATCACGACACAACCCACACAGATGTTGCATCATGATGCTGTCTTCAGAATCAAACTATTTTTGGCGTGTTTACTGCTTTTGGACCTTAGATGGATGTTTGGGATTAGGAACCCCCAAGAACGGAACCCCAAGTTCTGGATATCCGACCCATTAAATGGAGAAATTTGCATGTAATTGAGACAAACCGTTTCCTAAAATGTTTTCAAGCATAAAATCTATAGGGTGTTTCTAAAACTGTTTTCCATGTCTAACCAAGTAAGTCACCCGGACTTCTCAGTTATCCCTGTTGGGATTCATCATCGGAAAAATAACGTGGCGCAGTGGAAAATACACCGTTTAAAATTTCCTAGAATCCACCTATCGTGTCCAATTACCATTGATTGAAAAAAAACAATTTGAATCAAGAGATTGAACTCACCAGATTTTCTAGAGACTGCTGCAGAATCATTTCTTAAAATTGATCTCCACATTCCGATGCACAATCAACTATCGAACAAAAACTGATGCTAGTCGGAGAACGGAAGAAATTGCACCATAGAATTCTGCTATTGGGGTTGATATTGTTGCTGGCCGAATTTCCTTTGTGCCTAGGGTTAAGAGGGTGATTTTTTCCTATAAATGTGCCTTTTATAGTCCGTATGCAATATGGACTCTAATTAGGTTAACTAAACCCAAGCCCATTAGGATTTTTATTTCATATTTAAATCTTTATTGCATAAGATTTATAATAAATAATTTAATTCTATATGGCTTGATTTAATTACCCCTAATTAAAATAAAATCAGACTTAAGAAAATAATTTAATTAATTGTTTACTTTATGTAATTCAATTAATTGATAAATTAATTAATTACATTATGTAAACTTATTAATTAAATTAAACCAACCCAATGTTAATTAATTACCTCGACACCGAATGTCAACTAATTAATTAACTCATTCCTTCCAATGTACATCACATGCACAATATCTATACGTTCCGGCTCAGTTGGTCTATATGCACGATCCTATGGGTCTGTCTTTATGTTGGCAGTAGGCCCAAGGCCCACAGACTGTAAGTGGGTTCTAGAAAACCATTACAGCCCCCAATTAAGACAGAGATGTAGCAGTCTTTAGAAGACACTCACCCGGTAGTAATCTCATAGTGTCCTTTGCCTAGCGATATTGATATGAATAAACAACAGGCATGGTGTCCGTCATCCTCTTCTGTTGTTTATTATATTTCTTGATCTTGAGTTGATTGATTAATGAAATAAGTATGACCATACACTTATCAGTCCCACTCATCAAGTGGCCAGTGATATCATCTCGGTGTTACCCAAGTAGCAATTCCATCACTTCATCATCAATATCAATATGTTCACCTATCCACCTAATCATACCCATATTTAGCATCCTTTTACAGACCTGTTAGGCGTATGTCAAAGTGAACTAGATTCCATATTGATACTATAATGAAATCTGGTCTGAGGACAAAAGAGACCTACTCAAGAAAGACCTATGACACGATAACCATGTGGCTTTCTTATGCGGATCGATCCAGTCCCATGTCAATGACATGTACCTATATTCATGACTGACTATATAAGTACTATGGCTAGTTAAGAACTACCATACAGTTATCGAATATACAAATCTGTGGTTCTATTCATTCCCATGATTAGAACAGACCTAGGATGGGTTTTATGATTATCAATCAATGGATACTCTACTCATATTTAGCACAAGATATAAATGAAATAGATTAATTGCCTTTATTAATATGACACAAATAATGTATTCATACGTGACTCTTAAAGTATAATACAAAATACAAGAATCTAATGCCCTAAGAACTAGGGCACACCAACAATCTCCCACTTGCACTAGTTCCAAGTGGGTATTGTCCTAATTCCTATAGATCTGGTATGACCGTCGTGCTATGTCTATGGCAGTGCTTTGGTCAATAGATCAGCGACATTATTCTTTGGGTCAACCCTCTACAATGATATGTCACCTCTGTTCACAATCTCTCGAGTGAGGTGAAACTTTTTGAGCACATGTTTGGATCTCTTATGTGACCGGGGCTCCTTAGCTTGTGCGATGGCCCCATTGTTGTCACACAAAAAAAAATCAACTAGGTCTAGGATAGTAGGTACTACTCCCAACTCGGTTATGAATTTCTTGATCCAAACGGCTTCCTTTGCTGCTTCGCACGTAGCTATGTACTCAGCTTCCGTTGTAGAGTCAGCAATGGTGGCCTGCTTTGAGGACCTCCAACTAATGGCACCACCATTCAGGAGAAAAACATAACCAGACTGTGACTGGTTCTCATCCTCATCGGTCTCAAAGCTTGCATCAGTGTAACCTAACACTACCAGCTCATCTTGACCTCCATACACTAAGAAAGCATCCTTAGTCTGATTAAGGTACTTTAGGATTGCCTTGACAGCCTTTCAGTGTTCCTCCCCGGGGTCTGACTAGTACCGACTGGTCATAGTTAGTGCAAACGCGACATCAAGCCTCGTACATAACATGGGGTATATGATTGATCCAATAGCACATGTATAAGGGATCTTTTCCATGTTCTCCCGGTCCTTCTTTGTTTTAGGACCATCTTTCTTACTCAGCTTCAACCCATGGCGCATAGGCAAGAATCCTTTCTTTGCCTTGTCCATGCTAAATCTTTTCAGAACCTTGTTTATATACATGGCCTGACTTAGGCCTAGAAGCCGATTAGATCTATCTTTGCAGATCCTGATGCCTAAGATCGTCTCAGCTTCGCCTAAGTTCTTCATTGCGAAGCACCTACTCAACCACTGCTTAACCCCTTATAGTGTTGGTATGTCACCTCCAATGATAAGGACGTCGTCAACATACAGCACTAAGAAGGTGGAAACACTCCTACCAACCATTTTATACACACAGGGCTCATCAGAATTCTTTGTGAAGCCATATACCATAATGGCCTCATTAAATCTCTGATTCCATGTCCTCGATGCTTGCTTCAATCCATAAATGGATCTTTGAAGCTTTCATACCCGGTTTGGATACTTTGGATCGATAAAACCCTCAAGTTATACCATGTACACATCCTCGAGTAGCTTTCCATTAAGGAAAGCGGTCTTAACATCCATCTGCCATATCTCATAATCATACCATACAGCTATGGCTAGTAGTATCCTAATGGATTTGAGCATAACAATTGGTGAAAAGGTTTCATCATAGTCAATTCCTTGAACTTGCCTGAATCCTTTTGCCACCAATCGCCCCTTGAAGGTGTTGTTGGCTTTTAACTTGAAACACCACTTGCAACCTATTCCCTTAGCACCCGAAGGTGGATCCACCAAGTTCCATACTTGGTTATCGGGCAGAAATTGCATCTCCGCCTCCATGGCTTTGCGCCATTGATCTGAGTGTGGGCTTTCAATAGCCTCCTAATAGGTCTTGGGCTCCTCTTGGTCAACGACCATAAGGTCCCCATCATCAGTCACGAGAAAGCCGTACCTCTCTGGTAAATGACGTGTCCTACCAGACCTTCCAAGGTACTGTGCAACCGGTTATGGTTCCTTAATTTCTTGATTAGTCAAATCGGTTCCTAAAGCATCCTTAGCAGTAGCTACAGGAGTTTGTGAGTCTTGAACTTCTGAAAGTTCAACATCACTCCCACTATCTCTCTTGGAAAGGAGTTCCTTCTCCAAGAAGACTGCATTTCTGGCTATGAAAACTTTGTTTTCCGTCGGATCGTAGAAGTAATAACCCTTAGTTTCCTCAGGGTAACCCACAAACTGGCACTTGACTGATTTGGACTCGAGTTTGCCACTTGTCAATTTCTTAACATGTGCATTGGGCTTTCGACCCTTCCATAGTTCATATGGTGTTCCCTCAACTGCCTTGCTTGGTGTATTATTAAGAATGTAAGCAGCTGTCTCTAAAGCATATCCCCAAAAGAAGGCAGGGAGTGTAGCATGACTCGTCATTGAGCGGACCATGTCAAGCAAGGTCCTATTCCTCCTTTCTGACACTCCATTCCACAGGGGTGTACCAGGAGGAGTGAGTTGGGATACAATCCCACACTCTCTCAAAAACGAGTCAAACTCTTGGCTCAAATATTCACCCCCTCGGTCAGACCAAAGTGCTTTTATTTTCTTGCCAAGTTGGTTTTCTACTTCATTCTTAAAGTCCTTGAACCTTTGGAGAGTCTCAGACTTATGCTTCATCAGATACATGTAACCGTATCTGCTAAAGTCATCCGCAAAGGTGACGAACTACAGAAAACCAGATCTAGCACTAGTTCTCATTGGGCCATATACATCGGAATGTATTAGCTCCAATAGCTCTGAGGCCCTTTCAACAGTCTTGCTAAAAGGTGCCTTTGTCATCTTGCCTCTCAAACAAGATTCGCATGTGTCAAATGACCCTAGCACTCCACTAGAGTGAAGCCTAGCTATGCGCTTCTCATTTATATGGCCAAGTCGACAATGCCAGATGTAAGTAGGATTAATTTCATTTTGTTTAATCCTCTTAGTATTTATGTTATAGATTGAACTTTCACGTTTTAGATCAAGGATATATAAGCCATTTTCAAGAAATGTTGTTCCATAAATAATATTGCCACATTGCATAGAAATTCTACCATGTCCAATATTAAATACGAAACCAGAAATATCCAACAAAGAAACAGAAATAATATTCCTACGCATCACAGGTACGAAATAGCAGTTTCTTAGTTCCAAAACAAGTCCATTAGGCATCTCCAAGAAATAATCTCCGATCTCCATGGCCTGAACCCGAGCACTATTTCCGACTCAAAGATCTACTTCTCCAGATCCTAATAATCTCCTTTTTCTTAGACCCTGCACATTTAAAAAAGTGTGAGATCCACATCCAGTGTCCAAGAACCAAGATGTAGAAATAGCCATATTAATCTCGACAACATAAATACCTTAAGCAGCAGTTTTGCCCTTCAGTTGCTCCCTTAGCTTTGGACATGAGCTCTTCCAGTGCCCCTTCTCATGACACTCATGGCAGACATCGTCAGGAGAAGCAACCCTTGCTTTAGGTTGGGCCACCACCTTTTTGCCCTTAGCCTTGGCCTTTTAGGCCTTGGCCTTAGATTTGGCCTTTCCCTTAGCAATGGGTGTATTGCCCTTGTTCACTAGTAATAATTTAGGAGTCTTCTTAAGAGACTGCTCAGCAAGATTGAGCATGCCATGCAGCTCAACAACCGATTTATCCAAACCTTGCATATGATAGTTCATGATAAACTGGTTGCAAGACTCAGGAAGTGACCCGATAATAATGTCTGCTGCCAAGTCCTGCGGAACTGGCGAGCTGAGGCAGGCAAGTGTATCAATATACCCCTTCAACTTTAGCACATGAGTGCTAACAGAAGTCCCAGCTGCTATCACAGTTGTGCAAAGTGCCTTAGTTGTCAGGTAATGTTCCTGACGAGCCTGATCTTGGAACATCTTTTTAAGTTGATCCATCATCTCATAAGCATGCTCGTCCATAAACTGCTTCTGAAGATTAGAAGCTATAGTACCGAGCATGAGGCACGAGACATCACGGTCATCCCTCACGTGCCGGTCATACTGCTCCACCATCGCCGTGGTGACGCTTCAACCTGTGGGAGGGCCAGCAGGTAAAGGAGCATTCAGTACATACTCCTTAGACTCTTGTCTAAGAACTATTTATAAGTTCCTAGCCCAATCCAGGAAGTTAGTCCTCGAAAGCTTCTCCTTCTCCAAGAGTGACCTAAGTGAGAGTGAGTTGTTATTTGTTGTAGCCATTTAAATTGCTTAAGTGAAATGGGATTATCTACATGGAAGAAATCATTGCTTGAGTTAGAAATAAAGGACTTTTAAGCCAATTCAAATTAATAATCCGATTTTAATTTGTTTGTTGGTGGTGTTAATTGGCTGACTTGACCAAGATCCACAACTTATCAATGACTGGCCGAACTAGGGCTCGCTAACCAACCATTGATTCGTTTGGTAGGACAACCTATCCAATCCTTCCACGAAGGACTCTTGGTTTGATGGGTTTATTGACACTTTACCCATCTGTGCTTAGGGCCCGCTCTGAGCTAATGCTACCCATGTTGAGTCAAACCACCATTCACATGTTAACCATACCAAGTATCCTAACCCTCGACGGCCCACCAAATACTACAATGTACCCAGCTAGGGCATGGCGCACATTGCAGTATCAATGGGAGGAAGAGGTGTGAATGTGAGAAGCACTTTTAAACGACTCAATATTTTAATTTCTGGATTATAATAAAGTGATACGGCTTAGCATGCATAAACGCGGGTAATAATTTGGTGATCCATATATCCATGTTATATGACAAATGCAATAACATACTTAATTTAAAATAAATGAGATCCTATGGGCCGTTAATTACATCCTAATGAAAAACTAGAAATCCTATCTAATTCTTCATGGGCCGGATTGTAATCCTTCTTGGGCTCTCACTATGGGCTTGTTCCAACTGGGCCTTCCTCCATACTTGATGCAATTACAATATTTTGTAAAATAAAATCTATTCTAAAATTACATCAAAATAAAAAATGGCACGCAGGCTATATTTCCAAAAATTAAATTACAACCGATAATAATATAGGGCCCATAGAACTTAACATCACATTTCAAACAAAATACCTGTCGTGCACATACATACCAATATGATGCATGATCATGGCATTCCAAATTATAAATATAAATGTTAAGCCGAGTTACTTAGAGTGAAATCGCCAATTTTAACAAATGTGACTAAGACCCATAAAGGCCCAATGGATAACATCCATAAATGCAAAATTCACAATTTTGCTCCCACTTAAATTTGGGTTGTCACAAATTTAAAATTTAGCTCTCCCAATTTTAACCGGTGTCACGGTTTATTAGTCCAATTTCACAAAGTCCATATTCAATTTAATATGCAAACAATTAAATTAAATATGCATGCCAACAAAATAAAAAAATTTAAATACAAATTAATTAAAAAAACTTAATTTAATTTGCATTAGGGTCCGGGATAAAAAAATACCCGCAATATCCAAAACCGGACCCAAATCCCATGTGCGGCGCAGCTGTCCCGATGGGGCAGCGGTGCCGCTACGCTGCAGCAGCTGCTTGTTGTGGCCAGCAGCAGCTGCCCAAACTTTTTTTTTTTTAAATCGTAAAAAAAATTCCAGCCATAGGAAAAAAAATAATCAATAAAGAAAATATAATTCTAGATTGAAACCAATAGGGGAAAAAAATCAAAAACCCCAAACAGCAATTCTAGGGTTCATCAAAAATCAAAACCAATTGAGAAAGAACCCTAAAATCACAAACTTGAAACCCATTCTTTCTTCAAGAACGCTTTCAAGAACCAATTCCAATCAATCTAATGGACAAAACCTAGGCTCTGATACCACTGTTGGGATTCGTCATCGGAAAAATAACGTGGCGCAATGGAAAATACACCGTTTAAAATTTCCTAGAATCCACCTATCGTGTCCAATTACCATTGATTGAAAAAAAAAAAAACAATTTGAATCAAGAGATTGAGCTCACCAGATTATGTCTCTTCTAGAGACTGCTGCAGAATCGTTTCTTAAAATTGATCTCCACAATCCGGTGCACGATCAACTATCGAATGGGAACCGATGCTAGTCGAAGAACGGAAGAAATTGCACTAAAGAATTCGGCTATTGGGGCTATTATTGTTGCTGGCCGAGTTTCCTTTGTGCCTAGGGTTAAGAGGGTGATTTTTTCCCATAAATGTGCCTTTTATAGTCCTTATGCAGTATGGACTCCAATTAGGTTATGTAAACCCAAGCCTATTAGGATTTTAATTACATATTTAAATCCTTATTCCATAAGATTTATAATATATAATTTAATTCCATATGGCTTGATTTAATTACCCGTAATTAAAATAAAATCACATTTAAGAAAATAATTTAATTGATTGTTTGCTTTATGTAATTCAATTAATTGATAAATTAATTAATTACATTATGTAAACTTTTTAATTAAATTAAACCAACCCAATGTTAATTAATTACCTCAACACCGAATGTCAACTAATTAATTAACTCATTCCTTCCAATGTACATCACATGCACAATATCTATACGTTCCGGCTCAATTGATCTATATGCACGCTCCTATGGGTCTGTCTTTATGTTGGCAGTTGGCCCAAAGCCCACAGACTGTAAGTAGGTTCTAGCAAACCATTGCAACCCCCAATTAAGATAGAAATGCAGCAGTCTTTAGAAGACACTCTCCCGGTAGTAATCTCATAGTGTCCTTTGCCTAACGCTATTGATATGAATAAACAAGAGGCATGGTGTCTGTCATCCTCTTCTGTTGTTTATTACATTTCTTGATCTTGATTTGACTGATTAATCAAATAAGCAACCAACTTATTTGGGTATGACCATACCCTTATCAGTCCCACTTATCAAGTGGCCAGTGATATCATCTCGGTGTTACCTGAGTGGCAATTCCATCACTTCATCATCAATATCAATATGTTCACTTGTCCACCCAATCATACCCATATTTAACATCCTTTTACAAACCTGTTAGACGTATGTCAAAGTGAACTAGATTCCATATTGATACTATAATGAAATCTGGTCTGAGGACAAAAGAGACCTACTCATGAAAGACCTATGACGCAACAACCATGTGGCTTTCTTGTCCGGATTGATCCAGTCCCATGTCAACGACATGTACCTATATTCATGACTGACAATATAAGTACTATGGCTAGTTAAGAACTACCATACAATCAACAAAAATACAAGTCTGTGGTTTTATTTGTTCCCACGATTAGAACAGACCTGGGATGGGTTTTATGATTATCAATCATTGGATACTCTACTCATATTTAGCACAAGATATAAATGAAATAGATTAATTACCTGTATTAATGTGACACAAATAATGTATTCATACATGACTCTTAATGTATGATACAAAATACAAGAATCCAATGCCCTAAGAACTAGGGCACACCAACATCTGTGCTTTGTGTGTTTGGGATATATATGTGCTAACCATTTGTTTTGCAGCTTTTATTTTTCTTTATTTTTATTTTGGATGTATTTTATAGATTAATCGTGTATTCTAGGCGGTTGTACTTCTTAGATCATCATGTATCTAGGCGATTGTATTGGTGAGGATGAGAGCTTTTTCTCTTTTTGGGTTGTAAGCCTCTATTTCTTTTTGGTTTTGATGTATGGTTTATATTTCTGCACTTTATTTTATGCAATTTATTTTCTATCATTTGAATGAGCATGGGCTAAATAATAAAAACGAGAATCACTTGTGATACTATACCATGTGGATTACTCGTTTAGTAGATCTATCCAGTACCATGCACCCATGCATGTACCCATTAACTTGGTTGACATTCCATGTCCAATGACCGGTAAGACACCGCCATACAACTAGGTTAATGATAGTCTCTTGTTCCATTCATTCCCATGACTGGAACAGACTACGGATCTATTTATGGTCATATCGTTTACCCTATCCATGGTCTTACTGCCAAGTGCATGACACTCGTCATCATGGATATAGATATGTCCATTGGATACTTCATTTAATATACTGCACAAGATAAATATAATAAATGAATTGATGCCTTTATTAATAACACAAATGAGTATATTACATAAATCCAATAAATGTATAATACAAATACAAGGACCAATGCCTTGGGACTAGGGCGTTTCCAACACATACGTACTCACAGATTTCCCAGCCGCCATCCCATAAGAGTTAAATGCCTTTGTCGTCAAGAATCTCTCTTGACGTGCTTGCTCCTGAAACATCTCCTTGAGATGCGTCAGAATAGCAAAGGCATCGATCTCCATGAACTGCTTTTGCAACTCAGGGACCATGGTCGGCAACACGATGCAAGTGATATCCTAGTTATCCCCCCTAAACTACTCATATTCCTCTACCGCCTCCGGTTGAGTGTTATGAGGTGGTGCCCTAGCCAATGCCCTGTCCAACACATACTCGCTAGATTCTTATCTCACAACTATCCTCACGTTCCATGACTAATCCATGAAGTTAGGTCCAGAAAGTTTGTCCTTTTTAAGGACGGATCACAGTGAAAGTGTTATGCTCTGGTTTGCCATTTAATCTACACAGAAAATTCAGAAGATATGATAATTAAAGGATTTTTAATTTCCACTTAATAAATAAATGATCCCAATTTAATTTATTTATTTAGTGTTGTAAGATCAATATTTCATTAAGACTAAGCATGTACACCTAAGCCTTAATTTATTTAGGTAGGAACTCCATCCAACTCCAACCTAGGGACTCTTGGTTTGATAGGCTTATTGGCATTTACCCATCTATGCTTAGGACCAAGGCTTTCCTACTATCCACGTTAAGTTAAACCACCATTTGAGTATGTTTTTGTGGAAATCGTTTTCGATGTGTTTACTGCATTATGACCTATATTTAATTTCTATGAAGTATTAGAACTCACACGAACGGGATTTTATGGAGATCCTGGGATAACCGACTCACCATAATGCATACTGATCCATTAACTGGAAATATGTTTTAGAAATTGTTCTCAAAAATACGTTTCAAAATCGTTTTCTAGGTTAAGTCAGTTGAATCTGTTGGATTCCTCCAACTCTCCTTTTTCACATCTCGAGTAATCTATCATCCCTTGTTGTCGAGTTGGAGTCCTATATGTATTTATACGTTTATTGTGCTACTAACCTTTGTTTAACGGGTAGATATATGTTAGGTTAGATATAACTTCCTCTTTTTTAGATTGCTCGTGTATTCTAGGCGATTGTACCATGTGTCCCATTTTATAAATATATCTCGTAGGATAGATTATTCGATTGGGTTGTATATTTACTTTTCCGTATTTATTTACTGCTTTCTGTATGACCATATAGAAAATAGTTAAAACTGAAAATGGAATAAGAGAATAAATATAAAAGACGTGACAAACGGAATAGTAAATAATTATTTGAAATGAGACAGAAATAAGTGATTTGTCCATACCAGAATCTCTGACTAAAAAGTATAATAATTCCTACACGGCTCAGCTATATTACAACTTCCAGGTAGAGCTAAACTGAATAACGACTCTTTAAATCTTTTAAAGAGGGAATTTTGTTTCACACATTTTCCTTTCGCTTTTTCAAAAACCAAAATTGTTTTCCATTACAATTAAAATTTTCCCATGGCTCGGCCTCACGACCCATCATCACGCCAAAAAGGATCGTTCGGTCACAACGGAATCATAGTGAGGAAGAAGGAATAAGGGAAAAATATCTTTAAGTAATATTTTAATTATTTAATCATTATTTTAACTTAAAACAACTAAAATTTAGAAGGGCTTTGCTTGGAAAAGTGAATTCCTTTTTGAGATTTATAATAATTTTTAAAATATTGCCGCAAGGCAATTTATATTTTCTTCCCAATTTGTAGTTAATTTGAATGGAAAAAGAAAATCTGTTTTGACTTGCATCCTAATTTAGGACATCAATTTCATTTTTTATTCCTATCAAGTTAACTAGAAAATCTAATTTATTTTCTAATTCCTCTTTATTTTTAACAATTCTTGTAGTGGTTAGATAAGTTACACTACATTGAAGTAATTCTTTTTTCCTCCTTTCAAAATATATATATATATATATATATATATATATATATATATATATATATATATATATATATATATATATATATATATATATAATTGCACATATTATTCTTATTTAGGCTTCCTAAATAACAGATATTAAAGCTTCTGTCCAATTCATTCATTGATTCCAACTTGAATTGCAAACAGGGCGGGGTGGGGATTGCACTTCCCATCCCCGTCTCCAGATTATTCAGTATTTTCCGTTCTCTCCCCGTTTATTAATTGGAGATAAATTTCTGTCATATTCCCAACCCCAACGGGGATCTTCATCTCCGTTAAACTAATTTTCAATTTTATAAAAAAAACCTATAAAATTTCAATTATCACCATCTAACTTATCCAGATGTGCATTACACTATAGATATAAAATTCTCAAAACTCAATTCTCAAATACACTAACATATAATTAATAATTATTTAAATAATAAATAATAATAATAATGTAATATAATAATATTAATAATAAAGAAATATAAATGGGGAATTGTCGGGAATTTGGGTAGGGATGAGCAAAACGCGGTTCGGTTCAAAAACCGAACCGAACCAAACCGAACCGAAAACCAAAGTAGAAGAAAAATGAAAACCAAAGTTAATATGGTTCTGGTCAAACCAAACCAAACCAATTCGGTTCAGTTACGGTTTGGTTCGGTTCAAACCGAATCAACAAAAAATTTAATTTTTTAATTTTTATTATCATTATTTTTTATAAATTACATGTAAAGTATTGCTTAAAAAGGATTTATATTACATGTATATTACCAAAGTCTCATAAATACAAACTATATAATAATATAAATATATAATATGCCAAATAAAATTTATTTATGTACATATATATATTTTAAAAAAAATATTTTTTCCTATTACGGTTCGGTTCGGTTCAGTTTCGGTTTTTTAATAAAAACCGAAAACCGAACCAAAAACCAAACTATTATATTTTATAAAACCAAAACCAAACCAAATAGACTTTGGTTCGGTTCGGTTCGGTTCGGTTTTCAGTCTCGGTTCGGTTCGATTCTTGGTTCTTGGTTCGGTTTTGCTCACTCCTAG
The DNA here is from genome assembly GCA_039660915.1 of Euphorbia tirucalli. Lineage (NCBI taxonomy): Eukaryota > Viridiplantae > Streptophyta > Magnoliopsida > Malpighiales > Euphorbiaceae > Euphorbia > Euphorbia tirucalli. Next base: position 47,607,221 of record CM077637.1, on the reverse strand, counting down.
ATTTGGGTATTTAATCCGGGAATTTTCCAGGAATCCTCACCGGTTTTAAATGGGGATAGGGACGGGGGTCCGCAGGGCGGGTAGAACTAGTACCATCCTCATCCCCGATTAAGAAACGGAGACAAATTCATCCCCGTTCTCACCCCGCGGGTGAACTTAGGGGATTCCCCTTCCCCGTCCGGCCGGATCCCCACCACCCGATTGACCTCCCTAATTCCAAGTTCCATGGCATTCAGTGAAAGCTAAAATGCATGTGAATATAGATTGAGATGCCAACATCTTAACATTAACAATGGTCGCAATCTATATAAGTGGAACCAAATATATTTTGACATACATCTGCTTTTTAGATGCCAAAGCCACAAATGAACCAATCAAATAAAAATTGATGAGTATGTTGCAACTTAGAATAGAAAATTAGAAAAAGAAAAAGAAAAAACAAAAGTGCATTCTCACCAAGCCAAAAACACACATCATATCACTCGCTATCAGACCTAATTATACTCACATTTGTTAGGAGGGAAAAAAAAAAAAAAACTCCAGTCAGTTACATTCAGGTCTATACTTGATCATCTGGTCCAGCAAGAATAACCTGTCATTGTACCATCTTTAGTTACAGTCCACAAACTTTTCAGCTAGTTTCATCATGGTCTCAAAATTTCTAGTCTTGCAAAAACTTTAATTAAATTTCACAAAAACATACTTGACACATAAAGTGATCTGACCCAAATTTGAACTTCAACATTCTAATAAACCTGATTCTTAATTTATAAGGACAGAAAGCGAGCAATCACAGAAGAATTAGCCTAATGTCGCTAGATTTAGCTTTTGTGGAATCAAGCGTTTTGACGTGAACTGAAATTTTGTGGTTGTGATGATGCTAAAAGAATAATGGTACACAGAAAAAGATACTTACATTGCAATCAAAAGCATGCTTTCTAGCCACCATTATGGCTGCATTCCTTTCTCGTTCAGATTCAAATGTTAATACAAATGAAAGTCCTTTTCTTGGTTGCCAAAACAACGCCTTTGCTGCTATGTTACTATCAGCTCGAACTCCACATAACTAGAGGTCAGGAAAGCAAGCGTATGAGGTTTGCATATTTGTGCAGTTGCATTAGTTTATCAAAATATCCACATTAGTTTCAAGGCAGATGATAAAGAGAGTATCCAGTTCAATTGTTCCCCTTGCTCAACCGAGGGGTAGCTAGTGCCTTACTGCATTATGGGAATGCCCGATAGAGAACATCTCAAGCGAACACATAGAAATAGGAAAATAGACTTTTATTCTAACCACCAGGATCAGGGATTGAAAAACAAGAACTAGACCAATGGAAGAGTGACGAAGAAAACTAACAACAAATAAGATGAATGAAAAGAATATACTCCTGCTAGCACCAGGCAGAGCCCCTTCCCAAGCTATTATCTGAGACCCAAAGACTGTTTTGCTGAAAGCTCCTTTAACCCACTAAACCCTCATATATAGAACCAACAGCTCTCTTTTTCTCTCCCCATGTCTAATTCTGATGCCTAACAAACTCCAGCTAATCCCAAAAATATCATGTCCCTTAATTTCAAATTTCCCTTTATTCCGTTGTACCATTCTCTATCAGCAGCTTCCCCATCCTATGGAATCCCCCAAACCCCCATCCTAAAGGGAATTACAGTTTGAATATTCAAGTTCAAACAGCTGAACAGTCCCCTTGCTTCTGCTAAGAAGTTAGAAAATCAAAAGGAAAGGAGCCTTCCACAAGTAAAAACGCAATGATAACTTCAAGCCAAAGACTGGATAGGCCAAAATTGATTCAGCCAATACTCAACACTCTTACAGATCAAATGTCCAATGAACCCAAAATAATAGCTAGCTTGTTTGATCATGTTCATTTCGGATGTATAACACAAGTAGAATGAATACCTGCATTGACGCAGAATAAATTTCTCTAGCCTTTGTGATCCACCCTCTAGCGAGCTTTATCCTCATCTTTCCCACATTAAATGAGTGGACAGAATGTGAAGGATGATCTTTTCCATTCATTTGGGAAATCACAACCTGCAATAACATAATACAAAATATCAGAACAAGTGTAAAAAGTAAGAACAAAGGATAGAGATGGACTGTGAGAACAAAGGATAGAAATGGACTGAGTGAGAACTCAATAACCACAGGGAGAAACCCCTCTCTCTGCAATCTGATGGGGAAAACACACAATTCTACCTCCTTTCCCTCAACAAGCTCTCTTTTATGACCGAAATGTGCATTCCCTAATGCCAGCTTCACTTGTAGCGAATAAATAACTTTTCCCACATCACACCCCTACTCAAAACTAACTGATCCCAATTCCCCATCATGCCCATGTTTCCCATTCTTCTTCTTTTGGGTGTAAACCCATTAGTAGATGGATCTCTATCAATTTTTCTCATCCAAGGCCGTATATACAAATTTACCAAAACACAAAAAGGATTAAGTGTTGACCCATCCATGAGGCAGTAACCAGCTAAAAACCCCAAGGTGGTAGCCTCAACTAAAGTTGCGATTTGCTACAACACGACGTAATTCTTTGATTTAGGTTCAAGTTTTGCGATACATGTAAACTAACTAATGCAGGAAAATAAGAAACATCAATTTCGAGCAGTAAAAGGACAAGACTACTTGCATTAAAATCAGAGCTAGATTTTCGCAGAAGTGTCTCTACATAGCTTCCCAACCCTGCAGCTGTATAAAGCAACTGTATAAGCATTTCTTCTTATGTTCTCCATGTGCTTACAGGAAGCAAGTAATTCAGGATGGTGCAGAAAGCAATGCACTATCCTATTTGCAAAATTATCCTCTTTTGAAGAATGATAAAAAAAAAAAGGAGCAAAAACAATCATTTAGATAATTTCATATGTAAATTTAAGTCCAAAAATAAACTTTATGGTTTGGCCCATTTGCAAAATGAGGCATGTGGTTAAAAGCTTACAAACTGGGACTTGTGGTTTGCATCGGTAGACAAAAACAGTCTTCCGTCCAATATACGCCTAAAAATTATTCTATCCTTTGATTTTGACCTAAATTTTGTATATTGGTTGACAAAAATACAATGAACCATGATGACGAAGCTTGAGAATTTTTGGTAAGCGCGAATATTTTTTATTAATTAATAACATGACAAAATGGAAAAAGAAACAAGGAGAAAAGTAGCAGGAAAAAGTTCAAATGGAAAATTATTAAACTATGTGCAAAAATTAATGCTAAAAAGTAGAAAACATTGAGTTTTGCATAGGGATCATGCTAAAACCCTATGATTCATACCATTAATCCAATCTCGATGCAAAACTACACGTTTTTACCATTTAAAATGGCACTAATTTACCTACATTATTTAAGAATTTCATCAAGATTTGAACATTTTTCAGACATTTTTCTAATTTTTGTGATTTTTCTATTTTCACTCCATGACTAATTAAAAAATACATGCGCTTCTCAAAAATTTCCAAGGTTTATTACCAACGTCCATTGCAGTTTTATCAAACAGCGTTCGAAGTTTAAGGTGAAAATGCAAAGGATAGGATAGATTTTAGGGATGTGTTAGGCGGTAGATTACTTTTATTAACAGAGCAAACCACATTTCCAATTTTGTCAAGTTCTAAACTACCACCCTCAATTCGCAAACCGCTCAAACCACAGGGTTTATTTTTAGACTTGTCCCTATAATTCAAGTGAAATAATATACACCTCCCTAAGGTTTGGCCAATTAGACTTGAATCTTGTTATTTCAAACACTAATTTTAATACCCCTGCACTTTGACTCTATCCACTACGTGGTTCTTCTGTTACACTTGAGAGGTTTTTTCCGTTAAATACTAGTGAAATACCCAATATACTCTTCTTGATTTCAGCTCAAAGTAATATTTTTCAATTTTTTTTTTCTTTTTTTTTCTTTTTTTTTTGTTGTCCTTTTATAATTTTTTTAATGTAAAAAACAAAAGAAAATTATGTTGAGATTGGTTGAGAGGAAGAAGTTAATATAAACTAATTGAGAAAGACATTGAGTGTTTCACAGCTATTTTAACTCAAAAGTCTCTCAAAATGGAGTCAAAATGCAAGGGTGTCCAAATTAATTTTTGAAATATGAGAATGTTCTAATGTAATTGACCAAAACTTAGGGAGGTAAAAATTATATATTCTATAATTTATGATAGAGGCAAACCAGTTTCAATGGGACCAGCAGTCGTCACCATGGCCCTTTGGCCATTTGCATTTACTTCTACTTGCAATATTCGTCCAACATCAAAGGGTTCAGGAGCATATATTAATTTGTCAGCACCTGGAGAAACGAGAATCACAGAATCACATTAGATTTTGGACGAAAACAGATGACATATGCAAAAATTTGGGGGATGTAAAGGTCTCATGTTCTACTTGCAAAGTGGAATGAGCTAAAATTTTGCAAGAAATTCATAACAGAAAAAAAAAGTGGATTTGTATAATCAAAGAAAGTATGATGCACATCTAATTGTCAGAAAATGCATACAAACAATTTCGGAAACTATATTTGTTACTAAGCTGATTTTCTATATATGCAACCTTCTACGCATGTGTTGGAGCAGAGGCTATTGTTCATCTCACATAATATTACAGGTCAACCGCGTAAACAAAACTGTTAATAGCAACATATATTTAAACAATCTTTAACAAATCTATGAGTAGGAAATAAACATGGACCAAATAGGAAATTTAAGAAGGGATATCACTGCATTAGTTAGTACATGCTGAGAAATCTCTCAACTTCTGAGAAGGCAAACAGAATTTAAGTTAATAACACGTAAATGGAGTTTTCTACTTTATGAAATGAATGGACCGTGATTTGTCCAATTGGACCACAAAACTAAGCTTAAAACTCTCTGATTCAGAAAGCACCTGAAATAATTTCTTTCTGGCTGCCTTCAGGTGTTGCACGATACCACTGAATTGAAGACTTTGAAAGTGAAGGGGAAGTGTCTGATCTAGGCCGGAGTTTCAAACACGAACCTAGAGCTTCAGAACCATCTAGGACATATGGAGATGCGTTATTCTCTTCTGTTCTCTTGTTTATTGCCAACTGGAAGGATAAGGACATGAGCAGTGCCGCACAATTATCAATAAATCAAGCTTTTAATTGATACTTAATGGTTTATTAACTAAAAATACCCATAAAAAAATCCTGGAAATAGTCAAAGTGCATTCACATACGAATGTGCTTACAATTTTTAGGAAGCATGCATGCTCATTAGAATGATTAGACAACCTCTAATTTAAATTATAAATGCCTCATACTTTGACAAGTTACATGTATGAACTTACCCTATAGTTTTTGCATGCGATACAACAAAAATTTGAGATGTATTTCATGTGTTAGTTGAGCATCCAAGCTAAGTCGTGGAACTAAGTTTTAACTGGAAACATGTTATTCGAAGCAGTGTGGCCAAAGCACTGGAAACATGTTATTCGAAGCAGTGTGGCTAAAGTGAAAGACCTAATAAGTTAGAAGTTAAGAAATAATACAACAGTGATTAAGTTACCTCCTTCTGAAGTTTAACTGAAAATATAGATTTTTCTCGAATCTGAGCTTGTAGTGCTCGAAGCTCAAGCTCCATATCCATCACCTGAATGCACATGAATGTATTATTTAAAAAACTGAATAACAAGAACAAGAAAATCAGTACATCATTATAACTGATACTTTGAATTTGAAATAGATTTGCTTGGTAAAAGAAGAGTTCCAACAACCGCAGCCTTGTCGCCCAAAGAAAATGAACAGTAGTAAACAAAAAAAGATGAAGAGAAAGAATGTGGCAACTAAATTAAAATGCATCCGTGGAGAGGAAATGCAAGTGCTGCCTTTTATGTTAATACTGTAATTACTGGATTATGTAAGTGTGTTGATTCCATAACCATTGGAAAATAGTTAGGTAAAATTTTGTTCTACGTAATATTAGGAGCTTATTTAAAAAGTTAAGTTTTTTATCTCGTAGCCATGTTTCTGTTTATTATCTAATTGAGAACAACCATGGTCGTCTAAATTTTACTTACATGGAAACTACAAGTCCTTATAGTGATGTCAATGTGTCTGTTACATGCTAACAAATCAATCCACTAGCCTGTCAACAGAAAGTCTATCTATGTAATATTATTACCTTACTTGGCTGATGCAGCAATTTAATTCTTCTAGCTTCTTGAACTTCGTCAATTAGCTTATCAACATCCTGCATTAGCATCAAGTGCGACAAACGAACTAACTAACAATTACATATTTCATACACATCAACCTAAAATAACAGATGTCAGACATGGTAGTAATTTATAAATTAAACTTAAACTCAAGTATTCCTACAGGAAGGAAAGATTGCAAATTAAAAAACCAAAAAAGAAGAAGAAAAGAAAATACTGTGATGAGTATACAACATACAAGGAAGAATTGCCACTCTTTCTATGTTATTTGTCTTACTAGAATACCAAAGAAATTCATCTATTCAAAGTTACAAAACACTTAACTGACAAAAAAGTAAGAATTTGTACAAAAGTCTTAACTTTCTTGCATAAACAATTAATAATAACGTTCCAAAAAATCATGACGTTACTATCTCCTAGATATTGTTTGTTTCTTTATCATCTTAATTAAGTACTATTCAAGCTAATCTTGTTTTCTGCATTTCATATGATAAGATTCACTTTCCTTCAGTTTACTTGATGAGTGGATACTTTTACCCAAGTCGTATTCTTGATCATTTTGGTATAAACCAGTTGATATAATTATATGATATAGCATGTGCATGAATACATATTGTTACAGAATTGTATGGAATATAACTGTAATTAGGGAGAAATTAGTGGAGCTAACCTAGGTATTGTATTTACTCTGTTTCCTTATTCTGTGTATCTTCTCTGTATATAAACCCTAGACTATTCATCAATAATACACAACTTATTCTCTCATATTCTCTGAGATTACATGGTATCAGAGCTGCCCTTGTGAGCAGTCTGTTTTTTCCGGCCGGAATTCAAGTCTGTCCTTGAGAACAGACATTTTCCGTTAGGTTTCAGGTCTGTCCCTTAGAACAGACGTTCGGTTCTCCAGTTTCCAGCCCTCTTTTTGTCTCACCGCCCGCCCAGAAGGAACATCTCTCCGCCGATCGGCCGTTCTGTTCAGTTCCGGCCACCGTCCTGCAGCGCGTGTATCTCACGCGCCTCTTCTGTTCTTCGCCGGACTTCCACGCAAGACCAACCCTTGTCTCACCGCCTGCCCAGGAAGAAAGCCCATCTGCCGATCGGCCGTTTCGTGTAGCTCCGGTCGCCATCCTCCAGCGCGTGTGCCTCACGCGCCGTCACTGATCCCGCCGGAATTCCACGCGCCGGCGAGTCCACCGGCAATTCACCTGCAGTTTCATATTTTTTTTTTCTGACATGGCTGACGGCAAGAACGATGCTGCTGTTGTTACGGAGATTATTCCAACCCTTTCCAAAATTACAGAACAGAAGTTAACTGGACCCAATTTTTTGGACTGGTCCAAAACGATTCGTGTTTATCTGCGCTCCATTTCACTTGATGATCATCTCACTGATGATCCACGAGAGGATGATAGGGCATGGTTGAGAGCTGACTCCAGAATTTTTGTTCAAATCCGCAACTCTATTGATGATTCAATTATCAGTCTTACCAATCACTGTGAGTTTGTCAAACAATTGATGAGCTATTTGGAATTTCTTTTTGCTGGAAAAGATAATATTTCCCGTGTTTATGACATCTGTAAGGACTTTCACCGTCCTCAACAGAATGGGTTACCTCTTCAGGCCTATTTTATGAATTTTAAGAAAACGTATGAAGAATTGAATAATGTGATGCCCTTTAGTTCTGATGTTCGAGTACAGCGCACTCAGCGGGAGAAGACTGCAGTTATGAGTTTTATGGCTGGACTTGACCCTCAATTTGAAATTGCTAAGTCTCAAATCCTATCCGGATCTGAAATTTCCAGCCTTGATGAGATTTATACCCGACTACTTCGTAGTGCCACCACTCACTCTGTTGCTTCTTTTGATCAACCTTCTAATGCTCTACTTGGGCATACAAATGGTCGACCCTATAAAGGTCAAAATTCTGGTGGTAGTCGGGACACAAAACCCTCTCATACTGAAGGACCTATTTGCTTTTATTGTCATGAGCCAGGCCATACCAAGCGAACCTGTCGGAAATTGCAGAATAAGAATCAACATTCTAGATCAGCTCATATTGCCACTAATAATGCTGCAGATTCATCTAGCAATCCTACTACTTATACTGTTTCAGCAGAAGAATTTGCAATGTTGACCCAATATCAGGAAGCTCTAAAGCATTCATCTCATCCTACTGCTGCCATTGCGGAGTCAGGTAACACTAATAAGTGTCTCCTTTCCTCTTCTTCCAAATGGGTCATTGATTCTGGTGCCACAGATCATATGACAGGTAACTCTAGTCTTTTCTCTACTTTTACATCACACAAAGTTCCTACCCATGTTACTTTAGCTGATGGTTCTTCTTCTACTGTTACTGGTTCTGGCACTATTAATCCCACCCCATCCTTATCTTTGTCGTCAGTCTTAAATCTCCCTGGTTTTACTTTCAATCTTATGTCTGTCAGTAAACTCACTCGTTCCTTGAATTGCTCGGTCTCATTTTTTCCTGACTACTGTCTATTTCAGGATCTTATGACGAAGAAGATTATTGGTAAAGGACGGGAATCCGGAGGACTCTATGTCTTGGATAACAGCCCCACTGCTTGTTCCAGCATCTCTAGTCCTTTTGAAATGCACTGTAGGTTAGGGCATCCTTCTCTTCCCCTTTTGAAGAAGTTGTGCCCTCAATTTCATTATGTAACCACTTTAGATTGTGAGTCATGTCAGTATGCTAAACATCATCGTGTGTCGTCCATTCCAAGAGTCAATAAAAGATCTTCCTTTCATTTTGAGTTAGTTCATTCTGATGTTTGGGGTCCGTGTCCAATAATGTCTAAAACTGGGTTTCGTTATTTTGTTACCTTTGTGGATGATTTTTCACGAGTAACTTGGCTTTATTTAATGAAAACTCGCTCTGAATTGTTCTCACATTTTACTGCTTTCTGTGCTGAAATTAAAACTCAGTTTAATACCTCCATACATACTCTTCGGACTGACAATGCTAAAGAATATCTTTCCGCCCAATTTAACACTTATATGCTTCAGAATGGCATCCTTCATCAAACATCCTGTGTCGACACACCTTCTCAAAATGGTGTGGCTGAACGCAAAAATCGCCATCTTCTTGAAACTGCTCGAGCCCTTTTATTCGAAACACATGTTCCTAAGCAATTTTGGGCTGATGCAGTTTCCACTGCATGTTTCCTCATTAATCGAATGCCTTCTTCCGTCCTTCATGGTGAGATCCCTTACAATACTCTCTTCCCTAATAAACCATTATTTCCCATTTCACCAAGAATTTTTGGAAGCACTTGTTTTGTCCGTGATGTTCGCCCACATCTCACCAAATTGGATCCAAAATCAGTAAAATGTGTCTTTCTTGGTTATTCTCGTCTACAAAAAGGGTATCGTTGTTATTGTCCTTCTCTTAACAAATACCTTGTATCTTCTGATGTCACCTTTCTTGAACATACACCATTCTTTACTACACCTTTGATTCCACCGTCCACAGCAGAAGACGACAATGTCTTAGTTTATGAGATACATCGACCTGTGGTTTCTCCCGGTACTGCTTCAGGTATTCCAACACCGACCCGACCTCCCATTCAACATGTTTATTCACGACGGCAGCTTTCTCCTGACTCTAGCCCTTTACCAATATCTACTTTGTCATCAGACCCGCCACCTAATGATCTCAACCTCCCGGTTGCACTTCGTAAAGGTAAAAGATCCTGCACTTATCCCATTTCCTCATTTGTTTCTTATAATCAATTATCATCTTCTTCGTCTTCCTTTATTGCATCACTTGATTCCATAACTATCCCTAAGTCGGTCTCGGAGGCCTTATCTCATAGTGGTTGGCGCAATGCCATGGTAGAGGAGATGAATGCTTTGGATGCTAATGGTACTTGGGACCTTGTACATTTGCCTGTTGGAAAGAAGGCTATTGGATGTAGATGGGTGTTCACAGTAAAAGTCAATCCTGATGGTTCCGTGGCTCGTCTTAAAGCTCGCCTTGTGGCTAAAGGGTATGCACAAACTTATGGTATTGACTATTCGGACACATTCTCTCCTGTGGCTAAAATGACGTCTATCCGGCTATTTATGTCCTTGGCTGCATCCCATGATTGGCCATTGCATCAATTGGACATTAAAAATGCCTTTTTGCATGGGGATCTCTCAGAAGAAGTTTATATGGAGCAACCACCAGGGTTCATTGCTCAGGGGGAGAATGGGAAAGTCTGTCTTCTTCGCAAATCTCTCTATGGATTGAAACAAAGTCCTCGGGCTTGGTTTGGTAAATTCAGTCAAGCAGTTGAAAAGTTTAGCATGCAGAAAAGTAAGTGTGATCATTTTGTCTTCTTTAAACGCACACCATCTGGCATTCTACTACTTGTCGTCTATGTAGATGATATTGTCATTACTGGTAATGATTCAGCTGAAATCTCATCCCTGAAGTCTTTCCTTCATAATCAGTTTCATACAAAAGATTTGGGGAACCTAAAGTACTTCTTAGGGGTCGAAGTAACAAGAAGCAAGAAAGGCATTTTCCTGTCTCAAAGAAAATATGTTCTTGACTTATTATCAGAAACAGGGAAGCTAGGAGCTAAACCATGTAGTACTCCAATGATGCCTAACTTACAGCTTACAGCAGATGGAGAATTATTTGAAGACCCTGCGAAGTACAGGCGACTTGTTGGAAAGCTGAATTATCTCACTGTTACTCGGCCTGATCTAGCATATTCAGTTAGTGTTGTTAGTCAGTTCATGACATCGCCCACCATTCATCATTGGGCTGCTCTTGAACAAATTTTATGCTACTTAAAAGGAGCTCCAGGACGAGGAATAGTGTACAAAAATAATGGCCATAATCAAATTGAATGTTTCTCTGATGCGGATTGGGCAGGATCCAAAATTGATAGAAGATCTACTACCGGGTATTGTATCTTTGTTGGAGGAAATTTGGTATCATGGAAGAGTAAGAAGCAACATGTTGTATCTCGGTCCAGTGCTGAATCCGAATATAGAGCCATGGCACAATCTGTTTGTGAGATTATGTGGATTCATCACCTCTTGTCTGAACTTGGGTTCCAAGTTTCAACTCCAGCTAGATTGTGGTGCGACAACCAAGCTGCCCTTCATATTGCATCCAATCCCGTATTCCACGAAAGAACCAAGCATATCGAGATTGATTGTCATTTCGTTCGTGAGAAGCTTCAACAGAATCTAATCGCTATAAAGTTCGTTCGTACAGGAGAACAACTAGGAGATATCTTCACTAAAGCTCTAAACGGGGTTCGGGTTAACTACATTTGTAACAAGCTGGGCATGATCAATATCTATGCTCCAGCTTGAGGGGGAGTGTTACAGAATTGTATGGAATATAACTGTAATTAGGGAGAAATTAGTGGAGCTAACCTAGGTATTGTATTTACTCTGTTTCCTTATTCTGTGTATCTTCTCTGTATATAAACCCTAGACTATTCATCAATAATACACAACTTATTCTCTCATATTCTCTGAGATTACACATATTAAGACTCCGGGCAATTAATTAAGAAGAAGAAGAATGTGTTGAGTGAGTGTCTTGGATTAAAAAAAAAAAAAAAGATTTAACTAAAAACAAAACAACAAATAAACTCACAGGATTCTGGTCTTTGGAATTTTGAGCATTCCGTTCTTCTTCATCTAAGGCCTCTCCAAATCTCTGCACAACAGCCCTAGCACTTTCAATTTCAGCACAAGCGAATGACTTTTCTTGGTTAACCAACTTTTTAGCATCTTCGGAAGCCTGTAATAGAAAGAAAATACAGTTAATTTGCCAGAGGATAAGAAGTACACATAAACAAGTTCTTTTTTATGGGCATAAACAAATCAGAAGTCATTTAGCCAGCCAGAAGCGGATGCTGGAAAGTTAAGCATGAAGCATATTCAGTAAATAACAGAAAGAATAATTCATGCGGGGAAAGAAGATTCATTTAAACAAAAATGTTATATCTGACAGGAAAGGAGCATTTCATTAATAAATTAATGTCCTATTGTCTTCTTTTTCTTAAAGGCAGATAGAGCTAATATGCTGCATAAGTGCAAACCTGTTTGAGAAAGTTAACCAGCTTTTTCACTTCAAACTTCTCTTGAATTAATTCTCCTTCTTTCTGAGTTAATTTAACAGCTAGTGCCTCTACCTGTATACAATTTTCACCAGTTATAATATTGAAAAACATAGAACAGTAAATTGCAATTGCACTAGAAGAACTTCTCAAAAATGTCTTTCTGTTTCTATAACAATGTACACACATAACAGGGAACACATGAAAAGCAAGAAAAATGAAAAGTATATTCATGAGCTACCAAAAGTATCCAGCTACAATAAAAGAATGAATTCATAGAAAACATAAATCCTGCAATTATACAACTGCATAACTACGCACAGCAAAAGCCATTCACCTAAGAGAAACGAAATATTACTGATGACGTAGTTTGAACAGTTAGCATGCTGAAGTTTGATAGCATGTTGAAGTTTGATATTTATGACTAGAGAACCATTCATACTGAAGCTCCAACTTATAGGTGAGTGTCTAAGAATAAGTTTTGTATGTCTGCAAACACAAAATGCTTCATTGTAGTTACAGTGTGTATAAGCGGAGACACATCTTTCGCTTGTCTTGAGGTCTTATTAATATTTAAAAATTTGGGGATGTCCAACTACTAGCTTGAGACTCTATACCAAAGGACAACTAGGCACTAAATCTATTCCAAAGAGCTCAAACTTGTAGGTGAAGATTCAAGAACATATTTATATCTCTTACAGTATGTACCATAAAACTAGAACAGTAAAAAAAAAAAAAAAAAAAAAAAAAACCTTTTCTTCGTTAAGAACAACATGAGAGCATAACAGTTCACTGCATTAAGTATAAGGACAAGGCAGGAAGAGCTCATATAAGTTGGACCATGCATATTATGATATTGAAAATCATCAAGCTGGCTATTCATTGAGCAAAATGAATTTGCATAAATTACAAGACAGGGAAGAATAAACAAGGATAAGGGAAGTAATTCAAGTTATAGCTTTTGACATCCTTGGCTGCATAAACACAGTGCACATATAAGAAAGAAGATATGCACTAATGGTCTCTTAAGAAAATTCATTAGAAACTAGTGCCAATTATTTACAATAGGCTTGACTTCTTAAGTTCAATTACATAGTGAATCAGAGACACTAACCATAGAGATTGCTTTCTCTACGTCTTCTTTGTTTCTCCCTGCCATACGTCCTCTTAAAGATTCCAAGGCATCTCTGAGCTTCTTTAAAAGAACATGTCCTTCTAAAGAAGCGACCTCTCTGAGCTTGGCCTGAATCCAATAAAGAGCAGCATTCATTTAGTGTTCCATCCTCATCAAACGATTATATAGCATGGAAGAAAAGTGACCATGATAAACAAAAGAAAGGACATGTAGTTGAATATAAAAAAGGAGAAATTTCTAACCATAGAACACATAGGTATGTAAAATGATACAGTTCATAAAAGAAAAGGTTAAACAGATTGAGAACCTCCTCTGTTAACTTAGCAGCAGCAGATAAGTTCTTGTCAAATTTACTAGCAAGATCACGAACTGATAGGCGTTTGTGCTGATCTGAAAGCTGTGTAATTTCTTGTTCAACAACCTCCTTCAAGGATGGACCTTGATTGTCCTCTTTTGGCTCTTCCAGTATCTGATTATCAGGTCCTAATCTATATTTAGGGAACTGATTAGAAGAAAAACTCACATCAGCTGAAACCGGAAGTATAGCTTCTATCTGCATATTTTCATCTTCAGGATTTATCTTTGTCATTGTAACAGATTAGGTTTTCTGTATATCAAAGAGAAACAAAAAGGCCACCTCAAATTCAGACCTTGAAAAATAAGTGTAAATATGGAATTCAAATGCCAATTGAAATTTCAAATTCAACAAATCAAGGGGTAGACAACCAGAAATTTGCACTATTCAAAAAATAAAAAGGAAATCACTGATGCCTGTTATGTAGGACATATCTCTTGCAGTATAAAATTCTAGCATAGTCATGATAATCAACAGTTACATTTCCGGTTTTCCCTAAGTTAAAGTCGTAAAAAAAAAAAAAAAAAGATTGAAGGTCTCATTCTGATATAAATTAGGAGTAAAAAAGGGAATTCAAGACAGGGAAAGCAAATCCCTTCGAGCAAGGGTCGAGTAGTTCATGGTTTGATTATGGGATTGCCCAAAAATAAAACCTTTAGACTTGAGTAGTAACCACCAACTTTCAAATAAATCACAATATGAATTTCAGCTTTCACATAACAGAATTCACCAAAATGCACACTAGCATACGATGCATACTTTGCAAGAAAAAGAAATTCCAAGCTACTTCGATAAAAAGGAACAAAGAACAAGACCAAGGTTTGAATTTATTAAGTTGACAGTCGCGTTGTGGAGGCATGATCAATTGACATATTAAAAGCGGCATCACATCAAATCCTCAACAAAAGTACCAAGAAAATAAATAAAATTCCTAACATGGTCTAGTTACAGTTAATCCATTCTTAAAAGGTTATTTTCTCTCAACAAACAGCCCTAAAGCTTATAAAATGTGTAATAGCAGTAAACAAGATTAAGATTCTCAGCTGCATTCCTATAATTCTATCCTGGATAACAAAATCTCTCCCAAAAAAACAATCTCCCAAAAAAACAAACTTACATCAATCTGCATAGATATTATATTAGAGAAGAAAATAAATCCATCTCAAATGTCTTAGTAGGAAAAAAACAAAAAGAGAAAGAAACATGTCAAGCTTCAAAGACAACAACAACCCAGTTCATAAAACGGCAATTAAAGATGATAAAAGAGCTACAGAGTAAACCCAGACGAGAAATAAAGAAATGCAGCAAAAAAAAAGAACCTACATTTGCAACTGAAAATGTGTAAGCAAAGGACAGAAAAGTAAGGTAGGAGGCTAGCAGCAACAAATGAAGAAATATTCTCCGAAGAGGGAAAATGTGATTGTGGAGAAGAAGAAGAAGAAGAAGAATGTAAGGAATGGTTTACTTTAGAGGGTTTTGCTTTATTAAAAGGAAGAGAGAGAGAGAAGGAAAAGGCTTAATTTGCTGGTACCAAACTTGGATCTTTGTTTATTAATTAATTGAATTTAAAATATAATTTGGTTGAGTTTAAATGGGTGAATGTGTCTGCTGTCTGAAAAACAAGTCAGAAATTAAGAATGTTTTTAGTTTACACTTTCTTTTCTTTCATTGATTATGGTTTTGGTTCCATCATTATAATTTCTGTTAAAAGTGTCTGCTCAATTGGTTAAAGGGGAAAAAGCCCTTCTCCCTCTGTCTTCATGCGCGGGTCCCACTTTAGCGACACTTTCGGATGAAACAACACTGCTTTCTTCAATTTCACTACAATGGGTTTGCTCATAGCGAAACGCCATTTCTAGCGGTCGTTTTTGGGACAATGCATTCATTACAGACGGAGTGCCGTTATTGATTTGCCATATAGTCTGTTTTAGATTTTGAAATATTATAGAATTCAAGCCAATTTGACTTTTCAAGTTTGCTATTGTATTTCAGACCTACCAGTTTCTTTCCTTTTACAAATAATCATTTCTAATACTCATAATATGTCACCACTATAATATTTGACATCTCGATCATATTAATTACTCTATTATAAGTGTTTGTATATTTTATTGCAAAACTATTCCAACTTAATTGATGGTCATGATTTTTTTTAATATAATATGTGTTCACGGAACTATCAAAGCAACCGGACCCTTACCATATAAGAAAGCCTAGGCCCCTCCTCCCTTTCTTTCTCCAACCAAAGCCCAAGCCCAAAATACCCCATCAAAGCCAAAATAATGGTATGAAGTCTCAAGGTAAAATGCATTTATACTCTCCATAATTCTATCTTTCTTTCTAATATGTTGGACTAACTTTGGCATCAGAGTCTCACTAAGGGATTCCAACCTACATGACACAGGAGGAGGACCGTCCTCATCTTGCCGAAGCCCAACATTTAGTGCAGTGAGAGTGGATTGTGCCAACACATATCACATGTTAGTTTGAGCTTCTTAACACAATGGCCGAACTGCCCAACAAAATTCCAAAAACAAAAAATGACAAGAAGGGCAAGGAGTCAACATTGTCTCAAGGCCCTACCCCCCAAGAAAGGCGTCCCCAAGATTCCTAAACCTACAGTGTCGGTTCCAAAAAGGGAAAGCATGGCATACAATAAAGGAGAACCAAAAGTAGGAGCTAACCCCACAGAAAAGCGAGAAGGCACCTTGCTTAAAACCTCAGCAACAGTTACAAGACACACATCATTAATATTTAGAGGCTCAACAGAAGATGTAGACAAGCCAACAAAAATTATGGGAGCGCTTGGACTAATAACAAGACATGCTAAAATGAACAAAGTGCTCTTGAGACTCCAAAGAAGTTCGAGGGCATAAGGAGAGCCTTGTACATAGTGCTACTAGTGGATTAGCTCAAATGAACAAGCAAAAAAGTAAAGGGAAGTGGACAACGAAGTCTCCCTAATGCATCAACTCACAGGGCTTCATAGAAGGAGAGCCTTAGGAGGCTCTTTTTTAATGATTTTTCCACAAGTGCACCTTGGGAGGCTCCCTAGGGTACTAGGTCCCCACACACTCCCCGCTACCTTAACCCATCTTAGATGCTATGTTCCATGAAATTGGAAGATGCCTTGCATCCCCACCTATAAGGGTATTGAGGATCCAAATAAACATTGTGTCATGTTCATGAGTATGGTCAACTCGCATACCAAGGGTGATGCTTTAATGTGCAATGTGTTACCAACGACCTATGCATGACACGAGGTTTTTGCTCCGACTAAAGTGGGTAGGTTCCACTATGTCACTGAGAGGCAATATGAGGACTTTATAATCCAACGAGAGAGTCACCATTTGGAATCAAATACCCAGGAAGGTATAGTGATATCTAAACGGAAACTACACCTTATTTCAAGATATTAGTGCAACATTAGCCTGATCCGGTTATATGCTTAAAGGCCTAAAATGATTAGTATGGTGTGTATGCATAGAGTGGTAAGAATGCTTATGCATGACGTGATGCGATGTAAGACTTTTCTTTCTAGAAAAAATAAACTTGAATCAGACACCTCCCTAATATACGAAACGCTAGGACTCGCATTTATGCAGACAACATAACGCTTATAAAGAATGCATGGGGTTATGTGGACAATATGACTCTTATAAAGAATGCACGTGTTTATATGGACAGCATATTGCTTATAAAGAATGCATGAGTTTATGCGGATAACTAACGCCGCAATGAAATACATAAGCTTATGCGTATAACATAATGCTTATGAAAAGAATGCATGGGTTTATTCGGACAACATGACACCTACATGGTATATTGTGCATGGTTGTACGATAATGTGTTATGTAAAGAAAGGTAAAAACATCATGAACCAACAGTTATTTTGAACACTGTCATGCGAATAATATGAGCAGCCTTCTAACCTTATTTCTCCGAGTGGTATATAGAGGTTCTTTCCTAAGTGTGGATCTATTCAATATCACTCAAGGATAATGAGCGCATTTCTCTCTTTAGGAACAAATGCAATATTTCGATATCCTAAAGGGAAGTTTCTATGGTTTCTTACATGGGCTGAGTCAAAGGGATAACATCAAGGTCTCAACAACAAGATATACCTCCAATATGTCTCCCCATCCAAGGGTCCGAGAAATGTTTACCAGTTATGAGGTTGTGGGTGATAAAAACATACACATGCCGCAAGGCTCTAGGAACCAGAGATGACATGATAACAAACCTGTCGGCTATTGCGACAAGCATGGAAGTGTGCAAGATATAATGATATGAACAGAGTAATAATCAAAATTAACGCTATAAAATTTCAAGATTTCCAGTAATAATCTATTTTATGTATGTTTGCTATTAAATCCTGAGCAGAGTCGCCACTATGAGTCATCCCAGGTTTTTGCCGCACCACTCAAGTTTAATACTATGTCACTGGTATATTAATATTGAAATGGAGATAAATGGATACATGGAGTCGCCACTCGGATTTACTGTATCGAGAAGATACACTAAATGCATGGTCCATTTACTGCACCCTTCAAAGATTCGGGTCCAGGGAAAATGACTTACTTTATTATTAGGGGTTTTGTCTTGAGCTTTTACAATTTAATTTACCTAGAGAGGTCTAGATTGATTTTAATGTTTAGATGTTCACACATATAAAATAAATAAATACACAAAAATGTACATAAATAAATGGGAGCATGATACAAACTTGTAAATCAAGGATTCAAATTCTATGAAAGATAATATTTAAAAAATGTAAAAATTTACACCATCAAACCCTTATTTTTATCAAAACCCGTGCAATGAATGCGTTATTTAAACCCATGCAATGGTTGCACCATCAAACCCTTATTCTTAGCAAAACCCGTGCAGTGAATATGCTATTTTAAACCCATGCAATAGTTACACCACCAAATCCTTATTTTTAACAAAACCCGTGCAATTAATGCATTATTTTAAACCCGTGCAATGGTCGCACTACCAAACCCTTATTTTTACCAAAACCCTTACAGTGAATGTGCTATTTTAAACCCGTCAATGGTTCCACCACAAAACCCTTATTTTTACCAAAACACATGTAGTGAATGTGCCATTTTAAACCTGTGCAATGGTTGCACCATCAAACCCTTATTCTTACCAAAATTCGTGTAGTGAATGCACTATTTAAAACCCATGCAATGGTTACACCTCCAAATCCTTATTTTTACTAAAACCCATGTAATGAATGCGCTATTTTAAACCCGTGCAATGGCCGCACCACTAAATCCTTATTATAGAAACCCATGCAATGAATGCGTTATTTTAAACCCATGCAATGGTTACACCACCAAACCCTTACTTTTATCAAAAGTCATGTAGTGAATGTGCTATTTTAAATTGTGCAATGGTTGCACCACCAAACCCTTATATTTACCAAAACCCATGCAGTGAATGCGCTATTTTAGACCCGTGCAATGATGACACAGTTAAACCCTTATTTTTACCAAAACCCGTGCACTAAATGCGCTATTTTAAACCCATGCAATGGTTGCACCACCAAACCCTTATTTTTATCAAAACCCCTGCAGTGAATGCATTATTTTAAACCCATGCAGTAGTCGCACCACCAAACCCTTATTTTTACCAAAACCAGTGCAGTGAATGCGCTATTTTACACTTATTCAATGGTCGCACCACCAAACCCTTAATTTTAACAAAACTTGTGCGATGAATGCGCCATTTTATACCCGTGTAGTGATTGCACTAGCAAACCCTTACTTTCATTAAAACCCACGCAGTGGTTGCACCATCAAACCTATTTTTATTCCTCCAATATGCTTGTCTTGCATTTAGACCATAGGAAGTATCCTTTCGCAAGTATCAACTTGCTTCGATCAGCAGGTACCTTATGTTTCATTTTTCCTTGGTGTAAACTCATACTGTTGGGATTCTCCCAATGCAAAACAAAACTTTAAAACAACAGTGAAAGAAATTTCGTTTCGCACTTGAATCTATTTCAGGAATGAATTATTCAGATTATGGAATAGAATAAAGAATAACATGAATGGAGACTCAATTCCATACCTATGTCATCCTTGCATAATGAAATTGAATTCAAGAACTTGCTTTGTGTGAAGTTCCTCCACTATCACGCACACAAATGCCTCTAGAACGAAACGATGTACTAGCAGGGGATGAAACACAGCTCAACCCTATCTTCTTCCCTCGGCCAAATTCCCTCTCGCTCACTAAGGTTTGGTGGCTAAAATTTCATCTAAGGCAGAAGGAGAGAAAAATATCTTTTTATACCATTTGTATAAAAATTAGGGTTTAATTAGGTTCATGTGTTATTTTAATTCAATTAGTTTAATTTAATTCAAATTGAATTAAATCACAACCATATGATAAAATTCAATTTTATAAATTAAACTCAATTAATTATGTTTAACTCATTCTCAATTTAATTAATCCATCTCTTAATAATAGAGCTAAAGACCATCATGTACTAAATTGGATGGCAGTGTCTTACTGACCATTAGACATGGGTGTCAGTCAAGTATATGGATATATGTTAGGTTACATTGTATTGGACCGATCCGCCTTGAGAACACCTTATGGTCCGATCGTCATAGGCATTAATTAGGTAGTTATTGATATTATCCTTCGATCTGATTTCACCATAACATAACATGGGATCTCATACACTTTGATATATGCCTAACGGGCCCGTAATAGGGTGCCAAGTATGGGTATATTGGGTGGACCGGTGAACATGTTGATATTGATAGTGAGTTGATGGAATTGCCACTCTGTGTCCCCTAAGATGACATCACCGACCGCTTGATGAGTGGGACTGATAAGTGTATGGCCATACCCGAATAAGTTAGGATATTTATTCATGATCATCACTCTACTTGGAACCAAGGAATGAATAAGCATATAAAAGGTTGACTAGAACCATGCCTCTTGCTTATACATCGATGTTAGTTGGCAAGGGATATACAAGAATACTACCGGGTTATGTTTCACATGAGAGTGCTAGTCTCCATCTTAATTAGGGGCTGTAATGGTTTGCTAGAACCCACGTACAGTCTGTGGGCCCTCGGCTCACTACCAACATAAAGACGGATCCACATAATCGTACACGTAGAACAGTTGAACTTGTGACATTTCGAAAATGTACACATTGGGTGTACTTACAATGGAAACTCAGTAAATTGAATTAATGACAATAGATTTTGTCAAAATTAATTCAATTAATATAAAAGGGAAATTAATTGTATTTGATTAATTAATTACAGGGTGTAAATAATTAATTAAATATATTTTTCTAGGTGGAAAATTAAATACGCGGGTTGTATTTATTTCAGGTCGAGTTAAATTAAATTTGGGCTGTGTGAGCGGACGACGCGTTTTCGACGGGACGCGGGACTCCCTTTCGGAATGGGGCGCCACGATCTCGGGCGGATCCCTCCCTCGCTTGGGGTTTTTATAATGGAAATCCGCGTTTTAGAAAGTGAATGGAATTAGTGCATAAAAGAACCGAGACCTAAGTCTCGATGGATGTTGTAGAGTCGCCACCCGGCTCAGCTCAACCGGGAAATTCTTATGTAGCTGAACCGGACGAACGGTCGCTACACTATCCAGAGATTCGGGTCCGGACAAGTCCCTTATTTCGTGTCTAATTAAAATAAATATTGCCAATATTCTCAATGGTATTTCAAAATCTAAGGTCCATTTTATTGAATATAAAAGGCATACAGCGCGCATACAAAATATTTAATACAAAAATAAGGAAAAGGAATAAATATTAATTGGCTTACAACCAAATCGAATGGAAAAAATAAAAACTCGCCTCACTTATACAAACGCCTATATACACGAGAATCTAGAAAAATACAACCGCCTAGGATACACGATTTGATCTATTAAATTACATCCAAAATAAAAATAAAAATAAAAAGAAATTAAAACCTGCAAAACAGAGGGTTAGCACAATATATACAGCACGCCACAATTAAGACTCAAATAGACAGAATTGGGAAATCAAGAATTAGGGGCATGCATTTAGGGGATAACCGGGTTGGGTCGGCTAGCCGGCCCGATTAGACCTGGAAAACACTTTGAAACGTTCCTGTATTTTTGGTTTTTGTGAAAAAAAAAAAATCATTTTGAAAACAATTTTCCGGTTTACATGCATTTTTATATATTAAGTGGGCCGGTTTTCAGGAGAGCTGGGTCTCCGTCGTTGAATTGTTCTAAATGCAATTTTTACTAAAAATTGAATCTATGGTTGTGATGCACGCAACAAAATTCATTTTGATGATTTTTGGGGTTTTCTAATTTTTTTGGGATTTTTTGGAAATTTTTTACGGATAAAAGCTGAAATTCTGATTCTGGAACAAGGATTACAGTCGTACGACTGTAGTTTACAGTCGTGCGACTGTAATCAATCCAGGGTCAGAGTTTCGCCAAAAGTCATTTTAAATCAAAAATTGAAGAAAATGAATCTGGAAATTAAGAACAGTCGTACGACTGTATATACAGTCGTACGACTGTTCATGAAAACCAAGAACAGTCGTACGACTGTTCTTAATTTCCAGGAACAGAAATACGGAAATACAGCAAAAATACACAAAATTCACTTCAAACACCCAGAAAGCGAGAAAAAGTGCAAGGAAAGGAAGTGACTACCTTTTTAGAAGCTATTCCAAGTCGTTTTGACCCCTGGCGTCGCTCCGATCCCAACAAATTCGCACTTTTTCCTTTGGAATGGAAGTTGAGAACTTTTTGTCCAAAATCCGAATTGCAAGGGTTTCTGATGGTTTAAGTCCGAGTTCTTGATTTGGTTATGTAGTTAAGTGATCAACCTAGAGATTTCTAACAAGTTTTAGGCTTAATTTCGAGAATTGAAGAAAATCAAAGAGGAAGAAGATGAGTTTTTTATGGTTTTCTTTTTTTTTTTCTCTCTCTTCTCTTTCTCTCTCTCAATTTCTTCTCACCAGAAATCCCCCCCTTTCTCCTTCTTTTTCCTTTTTTTCTACCCTCCTTTTCTGCTTGCTTGCTGCCAAACCCGAGCAATTAATGCTCATCCTCTCTTTCTTCCATTTCTGCTGCAGAGGTATGGGCCTCTGCAGATTTTCCGATATTACAGTCGTACGACTGTAATTTTTAAATTACAGTCGTACGACTGTAACAATAGTAGTACGACTATAGATTTTTTTTTTATAAGTATAGAAAATTCCGGCGCTTACAGCTGCCCCTCGCGTGATCAAATTCGACATCTAACTCCAGGTCCATAATACCTGTGATGATGAATTTGAGAGCGTGAATCGAAGCGCCGCGAACGCTGGAATGAATCTTCTGATAAGATAGGCCGATACCGGGTTTAGGTTACCCGAGGCGATACTGGAGATGAAATAAGCCGATATCAGGTCTAGGTTACCCGAGGCGAATTGATGAAGAGATTAGCCGATATCAGGTCTATGTTACCCGAGGCGAGTTGATGAAGAGATTAGCCGATATCAGGTCTATGTTACCCGAGGCGAAATTGATGAAGAAATTAGCCGATATCAGGTCTATGTTACCCGAGGCGAAATTGATGAAGAAATCGGCCGATATCAGGTCTATGTTACCCGAGGCGCAATTGATGAAGAGATTAGCCGATATCAGATCTATGTTACCCAAGGCGAAATTGATGAAGAAATTGGCCGATATCAGGTCTATGTTACCCGAGGCGTAATTGATGAAGAGATTAGCCGATATCAGGTCTATGTTACCCGAGGCGAAATTGATGAAGAAATTGGCCGATACCGGGTCTAGGTTACCCGAGGCGAGCTTTACTGGGGAAATAGATGAAGCTGACCTGGGCCGATGCCGAGTTTACATTACTCGAGGCGGATCTGCTGGGGAACTTGGATGATGGAGCGGATCTGGGCCTATGCCGAGCTTACATTACTCGAGGCGGACTCGCTGGAGAAAGTTGAGATAATGGAGCGGACCTGGGCCGATACCGAGTTTACATTACTCGAGGCGGATCTGCTGACTTGCTGAGGATATTGAGCTGGGGATGAATTCCTGCACTTAAAATGGCAAGTCTTCGTTCCTTGATCGAGAGATTTTTAAACAAAAATTTTTGCCCCTTCGATCAAGAATGAAGACTAGCCGGGGATAAGTAATTGATATATGCAATGTATGGATGCATGATGATGTATATGCACATGTATGTATTTTCTGTTATTGGACGTTTCTGTCCTCCGCTGGGGAGATATGTTGTACCCCTGGTTGATTTTGCTTTTCTTGGGGCATTGTTTGATGATTATCAAAGAAGCGAGGTGACCGTTGGGGAAATGATCGTAGTATTCCTTGTAGAGATTCCGCTGGGGAAGAGTGTGACAGTTTGACTGGGGAAACAATTGTGGTGTTCTTTGTGTAGACTATACTGAGGGGTAACATGGCGACTTTGCGGAGAAGCAATTGATGGTGTTCTTTATGTAGACCCCGCCGGGGAATAGTATAGGAAACTCTGCTGGGGAGCAATGTGATGAATTCTGCAGGGAATACTGAGGATGTTTTGTTTTTCCTGCTCCGTGGGAGGGTTATACGTTTTTTTTTTTTTTTTTTTTTTTTGTGCTCTAATTTTTGCCTAAGGCGCCTTTTCGGTTTTCTCCTTAGCGAGCTTTTCATACGCCCTAACTTTGCCTAAACTGCCCGATATGGGTTTTCAGCTTAGCAGGCCGCTCTAATTTTTGCCTGAGGTGCCTTTTCGGTTTTCACCTCAGCGAGAATTTTTTTTTTTTTTATAGATTTGACTAAAATGGTGTTGTGACCCTTTATTACTCGTCTGGGAAGACGAACTGGACTTTAGAGGACGAAAAGAGATTTTAAATTGCATGTATTTGATACATTTTCATTTGTCAAATAATGTGATGATATTGATCAGTTGAATGCAAAGTGCTTTCTTTGAATGTGTGTTTATGCAAGACAACTTTGTTTGTGCATTTGTCATAACCATGCAAATATATTTAAACAAACACTCCACTTTATTGATGAAGTCAAAATGAGTACATTTGAAACAAGTTGGTTCCTAAATGATACACATTTCACACTGAGCCAGAATCCGTCACCAGTCGTCCTTTTCAGATTTTCCGACTGATTATTTTCTCTCGTGTCTTAACTTTTGCCTAGACTGCCCTTGTCGAGTTTTCAGCCTAGCAGACCTCTCTCCTTTTTTTTTTTTTTTTATACATGATAAAGCTTTAGCCTGTCTTGGTTGATCGGGTTGGTGAACTCGTTTCCATCCATGTCCATGATGCTGACAGCGCCTTTTGATAACACCTTCTTCACCACGTAGGGTCCTTCCCAGTTAGGTCTGAACTTGCCCCTAACATCAACATTTGAAGGCCTTAGTTATTTTAGAACCAAATCTCCTGCTTTCAACTGCCGCTTGGAGTATTTCACATTTCGATTATAGGCTCTAGCCATTCTGCGCTGATACATCTGCAGGTGATCCAGTGCCTTTAGTCGCCTTTCATCTAGTGCAGCTAGCTGCTCATATCTAGCTTGAACCCATTCAGTCTCTGGCAATTGAGCTTCCAGGGCAACTCTGAGTGACTTGAGTTCGATTTCCACCGGCAACACTGCTTCCATTCTATATACCAAGGCATAAGGAGTTTCTCCCGTCGGCGTTCTGACACTGGTCCTGTAACCCCAAAGAGCATAAGGCAGTTTGTCAGCCCAATCCCTGTAAGTGGTTACCATCTTTGATAAGATCTTCTTTATTGCCTTGTTAGCCGCTTCTACTGCACCATTAGCCTGTGGTCTATATGGAGAGGACTTATGATGTTCAATTCTATGCTCTGCAAATAGCTCAGCTGTTGCCCCTTGAAACTGTACTCCATTATCAGTTACTATGTGGTGAGGAATCCCATACCGAGTGAAGATGTTCTTCCGGATGAACTTGACCATGTGCTTGGCTGTCACATTAGTGAAGGATTCTGCTTCGACCCATTTGGAGAAATAATCAACTGCTACAACTATGAATCTGTGCCCATTAGATGCAGCTGGATGAATTTCACCAATCATGTCTATCCCCCATGCTGAAAACGGCCAAGGAGACGCTAGATTCTGAAGCTCAAGTGGAGGAAGATGACTAATGTCTGCATAGATTTGACATTCATGACATCTCTTCACTTTTCTTATACAATCTGTTTGCATTGTCATCCAGAAGTAGCCTTGTCTCATGATCTTCCTAGCCATGGCAAGCCCATTCATATGTGGCCCACAGGATCCTGCATGTACCTGCTGCATCACATCCTCTGCTTCTCGTTCTGTTAGACACCTTAAAAGGACTCCATGTGATGTTCTTTTGTATAACTTATCCTCGAAGATTCTGAATTGACTAGCCAGTTTTCTCAGTGTCAACTTATCAGCGGCGCTGGCCTCTTCTAGGTACTTTCCCTCCTTAACATACCGGTAAATGTCAAAGAACCATGGCTTTTCTTCGGCTGATAATTCCATTACTTCATGCACTTCGAAGCAAGGATGCCTGGAAGTGGCTATAACCAATGGTTGAGCTTGTGTCTCTTCTGGATTTTCCCACATGGAGGACAAAGTAGCTAATGCATCAGCCATCTTATTCTTATCTCTGGGGACATGCCTGAATTCACACCGGCTGAATAAACCCTTTCTGAACTGTAGCAGCTCCAAATAAGGTCGTAAGGCTTCTTCTTTTAGTTCCCACTCACCCTGAGCTTGCCTGATCACTAGAAGTGAATCACCGACAATTAAGACATCATTTGCTCCTAAGGTTAATAAAGTTTCCATTCCAAATAAGCATGCTTCATATTCCGCTCCATTGTTGGTTATAGGAAAGATCAGCCTTTTGGATAAAGGAATGACCTCACCATCCGGTGTTGCTATAAGTACTTCGATTCCTGCGCCTTTTCTATTCACTGCCCCATCGAAACACATGACCCATCTTTTCACTTCCACCATGGCCAACTGCTCATCAGGGAATTCCAGGTTCTTTGTGTAATCTGATTCTAGGGGCTGGTTCGCCAGAAACTCTGCCACGGCTCGCCCTTTAATAGTTTTCTTCGTGATGTACTCGATGTCAAATTCAGACAAAAGTAACAACCACCTGGACAGCTTCCCAACCAATGCAGGTGCTTCATAGAGGTACTTCATTGGATCCACTTTAGCCACAGCTTGTATCTTGTAGGATTGGAAATAGTGGCGCAGCTTCTTGGTCAACCAAATCATCGCCACACATGTCTTCTCCACCAGTGTGTACTTGGTTTCATACTCCAGCAATTTCTTGCTAAGGTAATAGATAGGATATTCCTTCTTGCCATCCTGTTCTTGTGCTAGCATTGCCCCTATAGAGGATTCTTCAACTGCCAAATACAAAATCAAAGGCTTCCCTGGGATTAGAGGACTCAACACCGGCGGTTTTACCAGGTAGGCCTTGATCTTCTCGAAGGCCAGCTGACACTTGTCATCCCACACAACCGGTTGATCTTTCTTTAATAGCTTGAAGATTGGCTCACAAGTGGAAGTTAGCTTGGCTATGAAGCGGCTGACATACTGTAAGGAACCCAGGAATGATCTGACCTCCTTTTCAGTCTTTGGAGCTGGCATATCTTGGATGGCTTTGATTTTATCTGGGTCCATTTCTATCCCCCTCTAGCTGACTACATGGCCTAACAGCTTCCCTGATGTGACCCCGAATATGCACTTCTTGGGATTAAGCCGCAAATTGTACTCTCCAATGCGTGTTAGAAATCTATCCAGGATAACAGGGTGTTCCTCCCGGGTTGTTGATTTAACAAGCATATCATCGACATACACTTCGACTTCTTTATGGATTATATCGTGTAATAGAGTTGTGACAGCCCTCTGATAAGTGGCACCGGCGTTCTTTAATCCAAAAGGCATCACTCTGTAGCAGAAAGTACCCTATTCTATGATGAATGACGTTTTCACCTTGTTGATCACATCCATCAGAATCTGGTTATACCCCGAAAAGCCATCCATGAAGGAGTACATCGCCCCTTTTGCCGCGCTATCAACTAGGACGTCAATATGTGGCAATGGAAAGTTATCTTTTGGGCACGCCTTATTCAAGTCCCTGTAGTCAACGCATACTCTGACCCTTCCATCCTTTTTAGGTACGGGGACAATGTTGGCTAACCATTCCGTATACTCCACCACTTCGAGGAACCTGGCATCTATCTGTTTGGCCACTTCTTCCTTCACCAGTGTAGCCCATTCCGGCCTTAGTCTTCTCAACTTCTGCTTTACCGGTCTGAACTTGGGGTCCGTCGGGATTTTGTGCACTGCTATTTCTGTATCTACACCCGGCATGTCTTCATACGACCAGGCGAAAGCTTTAACATGTTTTCAGAGTATTCTTATTAATTCTCTTTCTTCCTTGGATTTTAGCTCGTGTGAAATGAGTACCATTTTAGGGTTTTCATCTGTACTTATATTGATTTCATGCAATGCAGTGTCATGTATGCTAAATATGCTTGATGGTGATTCGAATGCATGCACAGAATTATCAGGATAAACATCGTACAAGTAAGCAAACTGGGATTTCATTGCATTGAACTTATCATAAAGTACATCAGTTACATTGAAAATGGAAGAAATAAATACAACAAAATCATTTTCATCCTCCAAAGGCGGAGGGCCCTGTTCTTCATCAGCTTCCATCTTCCCTTCCAGAGTATCATCTAGGACTGCAGCTTTCTCGGCCACCTGTGCCTTAGCTTTCTCCATAATCTTGGCGATTTCAGCGACCACAGAGTCTAGGTTCACTTTGGCCATTAGTTCTTCGCCAAATCCTTCCTTGGATTGTCCAAAAGCTTTGGTTAATGCAGCAGTCAAAGCTCCCGAGATCACTTCTGTAGCTTCAGCGCAGGTCTTCTTTTCATCTTCTTCCTCGGCCACCTCTGTGGTTTCTGCTATCACCTCAGATGATTCTCCTTTCAAAATTTCAGATTATGCAATTGCTTCCTCTATCATTACAGGGGCTACTGGCTCTTCCTGGCTTTTCTCAAAATCCACAACATCTGCAAAGATCTCAAAGCCAGGGTGCTCAACGTTTCCAACCAGTACCGGTTCAGCTTGGCCTTTATAAAGACTTTCTCCTACCTTCAGGAATGGCTTCATCATGACCTTGCCATTCTTACCCTTTTTTAGATTCTTCTGCTCGGATGACCCCTCTACATAACCAAGGCCGTACTGCTTTGACTTTCCCGAGTCGATCTTGAATTCTGGCACACCTTGTAAATTAATCCTGAGTCCCATTCCCGGGATAAAGTTCAGCTTGTACAGATATCGGGATAGCCAATCTGGCATGTAGTTCTCATAAAGAACCATAGGGGCATCCGTGGTTTCTTCCTCCTTAATGACAGCAATCTGGAATCCACCAAAAGGAACTACTCCTTCATCCACTGCAGCTACCATCGACTGGGCGTCCGCCTCAACAGTCACAATCCTGTCATTCATAGAGAATTTAATCTTCTGATGCAATGTGGAAGGGACACCTCCCAAAGGATGGAACCAGGGCCTTCCAAGCAATAGGGAGAATGTGACCGGGATATCGATCACTGTGAAGACAACCATGGACTTGATGGGCCCAACCTCCACTTCTGTTTCAAAGGTCCCTATCACTGTTCTTTTAGAGTCATCATACGCCCGAATGACTGTCGAGGACCTCTTCAGCACTTCTTCATTCATGCCTAGAAACGGTAGCATTTTCAGTGGGCAAATATTCAGAGCTGAGCCGTCATCCACCATAATACACGGCATTACCTTATCCATGACATAGGCTCTAATGTAAAGAGCCTTGTTGTGGGCCTTTCCTTCTGCTGGTAGGTCTTTTTCAGAGAAAACAATATTAGGAGCTCCAGCATGGACTTTGTCTAGCAAGCAGCACATAGCCTCTGGTGAAGCTATAGGGGAGACTTCAATTTCTGATAGCTTCTTCACTAAAGCCTCCCTATGCTCTTTGGAGGTCATAAGCAAGTGCCACAAACTAGCTTGTGCAGGAGTCTTCTTCAGTTGGGAAATGACCAAATCTTCTTTCTCGACTCTTTCCGGTGCCGAAGTACTGCCCGACCCATTCATCGGTGCTTTATCTTTCGTCTGATCCGTCGGCTGATATACCCTTCCACTTCGGGTCACGTGCTGCACTTCTGAAATCTTCAGCTTCTCAACAGCTGGGAGTTTAACAGCCTCTCTTCTATCAAATTCCTCGTACTCATCTTCAGAGTCAAGGTCATCCAGACTTATAGGCTTGACCTCCTTACACCCCTCTTTTTCCTCACATTTAAGCTCCACTTCGGGTTCCCCTACCGCCACTGCCTGAATCGTAGGGTTCGCTTGCAGAACTTGGGCAAATATGAAGTTAGCCGGCAACCCCGACTGAACCATGTTAACCCGCTTCTCGAATGCCGGTAGTGGGTTAGTTTTAGTGCTAGGCTTAGGTGGTTCTTGTAGCTTTCCTTCGTCGATAAGCTTCTGGATAGCATCCCTTAGCTTATAGCAGTTATTGGTCTGGTGGCCTGTCACCACATGATAAGTGCAGAAGTTATCCTTGTCAGCTTCAGGTGGGAACTCAAATGGCCTCAAGGACTGTAGTAAGCCACCATTCCTACACTTGGCGAATATCTTTGCCAAAGTAAGAGTCCAGGGTGTTATGCCTTGTCCTCCAGGACCCCTATTCTGGTTGCCTTGCTGCTGATTCACAGTAGCCACCTCAACCCGCTTCACTTCTAATGACTGCCCCTGCTTGCCACCAGCGCCTGAACCAGACCCACTGCCAGACCCAGCTGCTGTGGTTGATCTATACCCTGAACTATACCCTGTACCTCTTCCCCCTTTCTGACCAGCTGGCTTCTCCTCTTCATCCCTTTCTATCTTCATGGCCATGCTATAGACCTCGCTAAGCTCCTTGAAGGAATGGAATTTCATGTTGTTCTTGAAGATATCTTTGCTGCCATCAATGAGCTTCTGTATAAGCTCATCTTCATCAGGGCGGTTCTTTAGGAGGATCATCTTGTTCATCCACCTCTGGTAGTATTCGTCAAAGGGCTCATTGAATTTCTGCTTCACCCTCTCCAAATCATACAGCTTCACCTGGATTTTGGTGTTGAAGCTGTAGTATTTGATGAAGGCTGCTGACAATACTTCCCAGTCAGATTGCTCCTCCTCTGACAGTGAGTTATACCATCCCAAAGCACCTCCCTCCAGTGTGGTGGGGAAAAGATTAATCAATTGTTGTTTTGTAGCGCCTGCTGTTAGCATAACCCGGGCACATAAATTCACATGGGCCTCCGGCGAGCCCATTCCTTTGTAAGTAGGGACTTTCGGCACTTGGAAGCCGATAGGAAATGTCTCGATGCCCCTACTGATCATGGCATCAACGTTCACCCCCTTCTTGGATTCAGCACTGATCCCGACCCCCTTCTTCAATTGGGCCATGACCTCGTCTAATTCAGAACACTTGGCTTTCATCCTCTGTTCCATAGCTGCCTCTATCTCCTGCAGCTTTTCAAGGCTAACCGAAGCGTCACCACCGTGTTGGGATGACTCAGCTTCTTTTTCCTTCCCGGCTCCACTACCACCGGTCTCACCAGCTTCTCTAACCACTGCCCTCATTTCCTCCTTTAACATGTCGCGAAAATCTTGCGACCTGAAGAAATCCCTCAAAACATCAGCCATGCTCGGTGTCTGTTCTGCCATATTCACTCCTTCCCCAGGCTCAGAATCACTGTCACTCTCGACTACCCTCTGTCTCCTAGCCGCCCTTGAAGCTTGGGATCTTGTCCAAGGTCGCTCCAGTGTATTCTGCTTGGGAGTAGGTAGGAGATATTAGGGTCGTGAATGAATGACGTGATATGACATGAAAATTAAGGCATTGAATATGCTTGAGATGCATGAAGTGGAATTGTGTATGGAATGATGATATGAATGGTTTCTTTTTATTATTATTATTATTATTATTTTATTATTATTATTTTTTTTTTTTCCAGGCATTCCAAGAACACCCAATGTTTATGCAAAAACGTCACGTGTGAGCCATCACACGAACAGAACTTCGGCGCCTTTGGGGCACCTAATGAATTCGTGAAATGGTCGCGGGTATACCGGCACACGGACGTAGTTTTGACGCTTTATAGGTCTATGAGATGGTATGAAATGGTCGCATGGGCCGGGCCCACAGACAAGGTCTTGATGCTTTTGAGCATATGATATGGAATGATGTTATGAGAAAGTCACATGTAACAGGAACACGGACAAGGATTCGGCATTCGAGGAACGCCTTTCATGACTTGGTGATGTTATGAGCCTATATGTGTACTAATCGGGCACTCGGGGAGTACCTTAAATGGTGAATTAATGTCATGAAGTGGTCGGATGTGGATCACAATGTTATGTGATGTTTATGACGGATGGGTATGATGTCATGAGATGCATCGTGTAAATTATTACACGAAAATGGGCCTAAGGCCGTTGTGGCTTTTATTGAATGAAATGATATTGGTGGAATGGCCGAATGCAATCCGGTGCATTGACAAACACGGATAATTTTGGGTACCCGATATGTTATGAAATGGAATGGGATGGTCATGATAGGCGTTCTTTGAAATGCCCCTTAATTTAATTTAATTTAAGTGAAATGTAGTAAATGAACATGTCACACAATATGCAAATGGCTGCACAAAAACGTGGGTTAGAATGTATGACATACATAATGATGTTATGAATGCTATGTCAAAAATAAAATGCTAATCACACAAGTTTAATGTTATGGCTGAAAAAGAAACCGTTAGTATGGATGACAAGCGAATGAATTAATGTTTTACACACGAAATAAAATGCAAATGGCTGCATAAAAAAAATGTGGGTTAGTATCACACAAAGATGTTTGTGTATGGTATGTCATATGTATGGAAAATGGTGATTATGGTATGTTATGCATGCGTCGGCGATGTGTCACGAAACGGTGAAGAACACGTAGCAAGCAAAAGCGAATTCTTCCAACCTTATTCCTCCAACGTGGTCGATCTCAAAAATTTCTAACCGAGTCCTAGGCGGGGTTCACTTCAATCACCAACTGGGGGTGACGAAGGCACGATTTTATTATTCACACAATTGTTTTGGTATCCTAAGGGAATCCAACTAGGGCTGCCTATATGGGTTCGGTCCAAGTCGGGTTAAAAATTAAGGTTCCCATAGCAAAATATACTCCTCACTTCTCCCCACTCAAGGGTCCTAGCGAAGGGGTTCGTACGAGGCTATGAGTGGTGTTTCGTATCCGTGCCCCTAAGACCAGGAGGAACAAAGGCGACACTTCAACAATCCACCGGGCTAAAAATGGATACTAAATCTAATGCAAGAAATGGCTAACTAAAAATGCAAATAAAATACCAAAAGAGAATCATCCGCCTTACTTTAATTAGACACTTTTCAGGGCTTGTCAAAATTCTTTTAAGTTTTTAAGAAAACTTTTTGAAGAGATTCCCCAGCGGAGTTGCCACTGTGAGCGGACGACGCGTTTTCGACGGGACGCGGGACTCCCTTTCGGAATGGGGCGCCACGATCTCGGGCGGATCCCTCCCTCGCTTGGGGTTTTTATAATGGAAATCCGCGTTTTAGAAAGTGAATGGAATTAGTGCATAAAAGAACCGAGACCTAAGTCTCGATGAATGTTGTAGAGTCGCCACCCGGCTCAGCTCAACCGGGAAATTCTTATGTAGCTGAACCGGACAAACGGTCGCTACACTATCCAGAGATTCGGGTCCGGACAAGTCCCTTATTTCGTGTCTAATTAAAATAAATATTGCCAATGTTCTCAATGGTATTTCAAAATCTAAGGTCCATTTTATTGAATATAAAAGGCATACAGCGCGCATACAAAATATTTAATACAAAAATAAGGAAAAGGAATAAATATTAATTGGCTTACAACCAAATCGAATGGAAAAAATAAAAACTCTCGCCTCACTTATACAAACGCCTATATACACGAGAATCTAGAAAAATACAACCGCCTAGGATACACGATTTGATCTATTAAATTACATCCAAAATAAAAATAAAAATAAAAAGAAATTAAAACCTGCAAAACAGAGGGTTAGCACAATATATACAGCACGCCACAATTAAGACTCAAATAGACAGAATTGGGAAATCAAGAATTGGGGGCATGCATTTAGGGGATAACCGGGTTGGGTCGGCTAGCCGGCCCGATTAGACCTGGAAAACACTTTGAAACGTTCCTGTATTTTTGGTTTTTGTGAAAAAAAAAAATCATTTTGAAAACAATTTTCCGGTTTACATGCATTTTTATATATTAAGTGGGCCAGTTTTCAGGAGAGCTGGGTTTCCGTCGTTGAATTGTTCTAAATGCAATTTTTACTAAAAATTGAATCTATGGTCGTGATGCACGCAACAAAATTCATTTTGATGATTTTTGGGGTTTTCTAATTTTTTTGGGATTTTTTGGAAATTTTTTACGGATAAAAGCTGAAATTCTGATTCTGGAACAAGGATTACAGTCGTACGACTGTAGTTTATAGTCGTGCGGCTGTAATCAATCCAGGGTCAGAGTTTCGCCAAAAGTCATTTTAAATCAAAAATTGAAGAAAATGAATCTGGAAATTAAGAACAGTCGTACGACTGTATATACAGTCGTACGACTGTTCATGAAAACCAAGAACAGTCGTACGACTGTTCTTAATTTCCAGGAACAGAAATACGGAAATGCAGCAAAAATACACAAAATTCACTTCAAACACCCAGAAAGCGAGAAAAAGTGTAAGGAAAGGAAGTGACTACCTTTTTAGAAGCTATTCCAAGTCGTTTTGACCCCTGGCGTCGCTCCGATCCCAACAAATTCGCATTTTTTCCTTTGGAATGGAAGTTGAAAACTTTTTGTCCAAAATCCGAATTGCAAGGGTTTCTGATGGTTTAAGTCCGAGTTCTTGATTTGGTTATGTAGTTAAGTGATCAACCTAGAGATTTCTAATAAGTTTTAGGCTTAATTTCGAGAATTGAAGAAAATCAAAGAGGAAGAAGATGAGTTTTTTGTGGTTTTCTTTTTTTTTTTCTCTCTCTCAATTTCTTCTCACCAGAAATCCCCCCTTTCTCCTTCTTTTTCCTTTTTTTCTACCCTCCTTTTCTGCTTGCTTGCTGCCAAACCCGAGCAATTAATGCTCATCCTCTCTTTCTTCCATTTCTGCTGCAGAGGTATGGGCCTCTGCAGATTTTCTGATATTACAGTCGTACGACTGTAATTTTTAAATTACAGTCGTACGACTGTAACAATAGTAGTACGACTATAGATTTTTTTTTTTTTTAAGTATAGAAAATTCCGGCGCTTACAGGTTGAATAAATTTAATTAATTGGATTTAATTAAGTAAATTGGAATTTTATTATATGGTTTAATTTAATTCCAATTACATAATTGAATCAATTAATTAAAATTAAAATTTAACCTAAAGTTAATTTTAAACCTAATTTTATACTGTGTATAAAAGGGACCTTAAGAATCAATTTCTCCTAACCCTAGCCACTCTAAAGATTTTGATCATCACTTGAGAAGCATAAACTGAATTCTCTATGCAGATTTTTCGAGTTCCGTTCGTCTCCGTTTGTTAACACGAGTCCAGTTCTAGAGCTATCATATACCTGACTGTGTAGAGTTGTTGTTCTCCAGTTCTACAATCTTTAGTAGTCTCTAGAAGAGACGAACAAGGTGAGAAAAATTCTCTTTTCTTTTCAATCTTGGGTGCTATCAAAATCATGGTTCCTGAAATCATGGAATTTGAGGGAAAAATTTTAGTCCGTATTTTCTGCTGCACACCGTTTTTCCCAGTGAAAATCCCTTACAGATACCGAGTAGACTGAAGTTCACAAATAACTATCTTTGCTTACTTGGGTGTGGCCACACTCTTATCAGTCTTACTCATCAAGTGGCCGATGAAAATTTCTCAGAGTTAACTGCGTGGTATATCCCTTCACATCCCTACTACTCCTGCAATGGTCACTGACATACGCAACCAAATCCATACTTGGAACCTTGTTATAGGCCCATTAGGCGTATGTCAAAGCATACGAGCTTGCATCTAGGCCTATAGGAATATCAGGTCTACGGATCCAATACAAGTACTACTTGAGAACCACCTATGACATAGGTACCATGTGGTGTTCTCAAAGTGGATCGATCCGGTACCACTTATGACATATGTACCCATGCCCTTGATTGATAATCCATGTCCAATGGTCGGTAAGACACCACCATGTTTGGAATGCCCTAGTACCAAGGTATTGGTCCTTGTTTTGTATCATACATTTTGTATCTTGTAATGAGATTTATGTATTATATATTTGTGTTAATGAATAAAGGCATTAATCTAGTTATTATTTACCACGTGCATTATTATAAATAGAGTATCCAATGGACATATCCATATCCATGTTGACAAGTGTCATGCACTTGGCAGTAAGACCATGGATAGGGTAAACCATGAAAAACATCCGTAGTCTATTCCAGTCATAGGAATGAAAGGAACCAAAGACTATCATAAGCTTGTTGTGTAGTGGTGTCTTACCGGCTATTGGACATGGAATGTCAATTGAGTTATGGGTACATGCAAAGGGGCATGGTACTGGATAGATCCACTTAACTAGAAATCCATATGGTATAGTATCACAAGTGATTCTCGTGTAGTACTTATATGGATCCTTTGAACTGACCATGTTATGGTCTTGCATGTGAAGTGACACACTTTGGTGTACGCCAAAAGGGCCTGTAACAGGGTGTCAAGTATGGGTAAGTTTGGGTGTGCCAGTGAGCATGGCAAGACTATGAACATGTAGAAGACAATGTCACTCAGTGAACCATTGAGAAGATATCACCGGCCTCTTGATGAATGCAACTGATAAGAGTGTGGCCATACCCAAACAAGTTGGAACTTATTTGTGAGCATCAGTTCATTTGGGATCAAGTAAATGTCCGGACACAAAAGAGGGTGATGACACCATGCCTCCGTGTTGGACACCGATATCAATGACATGGGATATATAAGTTTAACTACAGGGTTAAGACTTCTGTTAAACTGTTCTCTCCGTCTTAATTAGGGACTGTACTGGCTTGCTAGAGCCCACCTACATTCTATGGGTCTTAGGTCTGCTGCCAACATAAAGACGGGCCCACAGGATCGTACACATAGAATGTTTGAGTTTGAACTTGTCAGATCGCCCGCATACTTCAAGTATATATGTATATAGACTGGACAGATAAATATTAATTAATTAAATTATAGATAAATTGGATTGATCAATATAATTCAATTGATGTATATTAATTGGGAATTTATTTCTGGGTGGAAATAAAATACATACATAGGTTTATATGTATTTTGATTTAAGTTGAATCTCAATTAATTTTTTGGGTCTATTTAATTGGGAAATCAATTTTAATTTAATGACATGTACATTATATAATATGGTTTTATATAAATACATGCATGAAAATTAAAATATAATTGCATTTAATTTTGCCTATAATAATTAATTTGGATTAAAGGATTTATGGCATTAAATCTC
Organism: Euphorbia tirucalli; assembly: GCA_039660915.1. Taxonomy (NCBI): domain Eukaryota; kingdom Viridiplantae; phylum Streptophyta; class Magnoliopsida; order Malpighiales; family Euphorbiaceae; genus Euphorbia; species Euphorbia tirucalli. Next base: position 47,569,829 of record CM077637.1, on the reverse strand, counting down.
AACTTCATAGCTAATTAAACCAAAGCCTTAAATCAAGGCGTTGATTTAAGCCAAGCATTAATTCCCATTAATGAGAATTTCAGCCATAAGAGAAAAATAGAGGTTGAAATTTTCAGCCAACCATGGCTCTCCTCCTTTAATCCGCCGCTAGCACGGGTTCTACTCGATAGACATTTGTATATATGAGAGTGGAGGGAATCGATTTCTATTTCTACAGCCGTCTCTAGAAGAGACATAGAAAGGTGAGAATCCCATTTCTAATATTTGTATTTTATGTTTTTGATTTCTACTTCAATTGCTCCTGGCTTACAGATTTGAGAAAATCAATCCGAGCTTCCGCTTTCATTGGTTGATTTTCTATAAAAAATCCCTACACACCATATAATCAAGCCACATTCTAGTCTTTAGTTATTATCATTCCCACGACTCTAACAGATTAGGTATAGATTTATAACTGTGTTTGATTCCTTACTCACGGTCTTACTGCCCGGAGAATGTTAACAATAATCATGGGTACAAACACAATTAATTTATACTTTGTTACTATTAATTATACAAACCAAATTATGCCTTTATTAATATATGATACATAAACCATAATGTATAATACAAATGAGATACAATGCCTTAGGAATAGGGCATACACCAACACATACACCTTGTCATCATTGTAAAGATTCTTTTGCAAGTATTATCTTTGTTGGTTTTAGGTCCGCCCATGACATTTTGGAATGGTAGGGACTAAACTGTAATTATGGTAAATTACAGGAACCAAATGTGTAATTTACAAGGACCAAATGTGTAATTTAGATCGACTATATATAGATGAAAGTTGGGATTTCCACTAGAAATAGAGAATAAGTTTCTCTATTTCCTACACATTTTTAGAATAGTAGAGATGCCTTCTTATTTCGGGAAAACGTCCCCAGAGAGAAAACACGAGATACTACTTTTGTTCGTCGGAAGAATTCCCGGATAAAGCCCGTACTCTATGTATTCGTACATGCATAGGAAAGGCAGCCAGAATGATTCGATTTCCTGTGTTGATCAGATTCAATTCGTAAATAAGTTCCGCTGCATACAAACTATAAGTCCGTTTATTTACGTTGTTTACGGAAATCTGTACATTAGTTGTACGGTTGATTTATACTCAAATATGATTTCAATCTTACTCCAATTCATGGACGCCTACGCGTCATTGGTCCATCTGGCATGAAAATTTATGCCAATCTTGTATGTATAGAATTCTTTTGCAAGTAATGTCTTATTCCCATTCATGGCTCCGTTAATAGCCACCATTCCTTGTGCACAAGCGTGTGCTGCATTACACTATGGCTTGGTGTTGAGTAGCTTTATTTCATATGAGTAAAAGGTCCAACCATTCATCATAACATAACATCATTCAAAATACACTATATATCATTCATGCCTACCATGCCATGTATCGTATGGGTCCGTCATTCATCATGTCATAATTGCATGGTTCCTAACATTTGTTGTTTTGACAGTTAAGTCGTGAAAAAGGCCTGAGTCAAGGTTAGAACGTAAAGACCCAAAGGACATAGCAACAATAGTAGCCACAATAGTTGTAGCATTAATAGTGCATATTCCTTTATAGGGGGACAGTGAGAGGGTATTAGAGTTTGGTACAAAATCAGAGAGGGGTATAGAAGCTGAGATAGTGATGATAGCAGTGGAAGACGACAGGGTACCGATAATAGCTTAGTGGTTTGGATCTGAAAGGGATATAATGGCCAACTAACTAGACATGAATAGCATAGCAGATGCTCTAGAAGATTATGTTACTTCGCCGCATTTTCGTGAAGTCATCAAGGAAGAAATGGTAATAATACTAAAAGGAGCAGTAAGCAATGATTATGATGAATTGGAAAGGTTGAAAGCACGATGTGCCGAGCTAGAAAGAGCGGTAGCAAAGCTCAAAAAGGTAATTAGTTATGCCCCAAGTTTAAAGGCTGGCAGCAAGCTGAGAGCAATGCAGAGCAACATAATTCTCACCACTCGTTCTCAGCTGTTAGAAAGCAGCCCCCATGAAGATGCACATACTGATATGGGTTCAGTTCTAGTCTCCATAGCCATTAAAGATTAGCCGTCGGGCCTTTTTAAACCCGTTGCATAGCAGTAGGAGAGTATTGCAATAATCTCTCAGGGGTAGTCCACTCTGAGCAAAAAGTCTAGGGTATCTCTATAGGGAATTCTCACGGGGAAAACCAATACACAGCGGAAAATAGTGATTAAAATTTTTCCTCGAAATCCATGATCCTAAGAAACATGATTTTGATAGAATCAAAGATAGAATAGAAGAAAATAAATTTCTTACCTTAAACATTTCCTCTAGAGACTGCTATAGAAACCCAAATGTGTTTCCTCCACAATCCGATACATGAACAACTCTTGAACACGACTTGTGGTAGCGAATGGAAGAACGGAAACCAAGAAATTTTAGTCTAGGGAATTCGGTTCCTCTCTCTTTGGTGTAGGCTGAAAATATCAAGTGGCTAGGGTTAGGGAGAAATTAGGTTTAAGGCTTCCTTATATACTCCTTAGTATACTCATTAGCCTGCTAGGATTTTAATTAAAAATATATGTTATTTAATTTGATTAAATTAATTTAACTTATACAATTAGAATTAAATAAAACCTTATTATAAAATTTCAATTGACACAATTAAATATAATTTTATCAAATTAATATTAGCCAAAGTTAAATTAAAATCAACCTTAATAAATACATCCTTTGTATTTATATTTCCACCAAGGAAATTTTATTTTTATTTAATTAATTATTTACTACATGTGATTAATTAATAAAATAAAATTAATTTATCCCTTAATATAATTGAATTAATTATGCATAACCTAATTCATATATGACTCCACTTCTACCCACTTCGAGAAGTAGTTGATGGTTGCAACCATGAAGCGATGCCCATTCGAGTCTGCAGACCTCCTGCTTGGCTAATTCCATCTTCGAATCCTTTGGAGCTTGGTGTTCAGTAATTTCTTTGTCACCTTGGCACGACATTGTACGGTTAGGCAAAGATTCCCACGTGCTTTTATGGTACTTTTGCAAAAATTTTTTCTCTCATCAAGCGTGAGATCTTTCGAGACAGATATCCTTTTCAAGTCTTCATATGTCCTTAGATTCATTTCATGCATTGATGCATCATGTATGCTAAAGACATTAAATGAATGTTTGTATGCATGCAGAGTTCCATTCGAAAGAATATCACACAAGTAATTGAAACCAAATTCTATTGAATTAAACACTGAGAGGTTGAATTGTTCACAGAATAAATGATAAAGATAACAAAAGTAAAACAAACCAAAATATCAAAATGACTATCATCCTCCACATGCGGAGGGTCTTCTTTTATTATAGCCTCATGGTCCTCAATAGCTTGTGCATCTGAATCACCTGAGGTTGGGCAAGGGATTATTCTAAATGCTAGGTTTCAGAGCCGGCTCGACGATCCTTCCATCAGCGACCAACTGCTTGATAGCCTTAATCAACTGGGTGCATTCGTTTGTACGGCGAGCCATCATCACATGGTAAGAGAAGAAATTGTCTTTATCTACCTCAGCCGAAGGTGAAAATGGCCTCAAACTCTGCAACAACCTAGATTTTCTACATTTAGCATAGATCAGGCTTACTGACTCAGCCCACGGACTAGTGACCCTTTGAGAAGTCTACCTTCCTTGGATCACGGCAGCCACACCCGCCTCTTGTACTTCAAACGGAGCTGCATCCAGAGTCGTCTTAACATCGGACCCCGCTAAAGTAGCCTTAGAGCTACTGCCCTTGTACCCTTGAGAGTACCCTTGGTTATTTCTGTAGGAGCCCGAACCCTGTTTACCTATCTACTCCTCTTCCTTGTATCGCTCGATACGCTTGGCAAATTCAACCACTTCATTGAAGGAGTGGAATCTCTTCAGTTTCATTTTATCCTTATATTAGGGCAGACTACCATCCACTAACTTCACAATGAGTGACTCCTACTTTGGTTCCCCATCCACCAAAACTTACACATCCATCCACCGTTTGTAGTAAGCTGGGAAGGACTCATTTGGCTTTTGGCTGATTCTCTCTAGGTCTTCGAGGGTAGTCTCTACTTAGGTATTGTAAGCGTACAACTTTACAAAACCTTTAGATATGTCCTCTCAAGTAGAACGGGTGTATAGAGGCATCTTCATATACCACTTCGCCACAGCACCCTTCAGAGTAGTCGAAAACAGGTTTAAGAGGTGACCTTTCCCAATCCCCATACTAGTCATCAACCTCACATAACTATCCAAATGGGCTTCCGGCAGGCCTTCCCCAGTGTAGGGAGGAAGATAGCGCATGTGAAACCAGCTGGGAGTGGCTCTCCTCCATCAGCCATCAAAGTAGTCGGATCAACATACTTAAAAGGGTTATAGTGCACCATCTCCTTTAGCTTAGGTAGCATGGCTTCAATATCAGAAAATTTCTAATTGAGATGCTTTTCCAGTATCGTCTCAATCGAGGTTTCCCTTGCCTTCTCAAAGACCTCATCCTCTTCGGACTGATGGTCGGGTTGTCGGTGGTTAATCACTCCACCACTTCCTCCGGGAAGGCTTCCTCTAGCACCATTAGTAACTTGGACAAACTGCTGTCCCTTGCTTCCAACTGAAGTCTGAGCCGGTGGAACAGTCTGAACAGGGATGGTGTTTATCATGGCCTGCACTTGTTCCTTAAGAGTAGCCTTGAACTTGTTGGAGGTTAGGAAGCTCCTCATAAAAGCAGCCATATCAAAAGGTAAATTTCCAACGTTTCCGTCGACCATCTCCACTCTGTCTACTTCTTCTAACAAAACCTGATTGTCAATTGGTAGAGTAGGCAACTAAATTTGGACCTCCCGATCTACGTTTGACCCTAAGCTGATTCCCTCCACAGTGACAGGCTCTGATTGAACTGACTGAATTGGTGGGTTCGGCTCTGATTCAACACGAACTAACCATTTTGAAGTGTGACTCTAAATTGCACATTCAACATAAGATTAGAAGCTCGGATGGATGTCATGGACCTAGAATCGACACACTAAATGGCCTGTATGGTGTGTTCATGTTCATGATCGGATGATGCTTTATGGATGTGGACGATGATGAAAATGACTTTTGTATTTTCTTTCTTTTGTTTTGAATGTTCCAAGCATACCCTGTGCCATGCAAAAGACAATGCAAAAATGTCACGTATGGGCCGACACACAGACAGAAATTCGGTGCCTTTGGGGCACCTAGCGGATGTCGTGAAAAGGTCATGTGTGTACAGAGGTTCGTATGGACAGAGGTTTGATGCTTTATGGGTCAATGAAAGATATGTGATGGTCATATGGGAGCTGTTCCATAGACAGAGGTTCGATGCTTTTATGGCATCTTGGATGAAGTGATGTCACCAACAAATCGCGTGTAACTCGAGACACGAACAACATTTTAACGTTCGTAGAACACCTTTCATGATATTAACATGTTATGAAACATCCTAATACTAATTCTACTTTGGCACTCGTAGAGTACCTCAAATGGGTCATCAATGTTATGAAACAATCCGATGTGGATCATGACACACAAGGAAGACTTTAGTGTTGCCATGACACCATGATGAATGGACATGATATCATGTGATGGTGTTATGTGATCCGTCACACGAACACAAGCCTAAGACCGTTGAGATCCTCTAATGTTGTAATGATGTAATGAAATGGCCAAGTGCAATCCGGTGCACAGGTGAACACAGGTAATCTTGGGGACTCTCGATATGTCGTGAAATGAAATGTTGTGAGGGGCATACTTAGAACATCCTTCATTTTAGATAGGATGAGATGATATGAATGCCGATGTCATACAGAATGCAAATGGCTGCACAAAAACATGGTTAGGATGCATGACACATGAGATGATGTCATGTATGCTTTATGAAATGCAAGCACACAAAATGTAAATGACACACGAGTAAGATGTTACGGCTGCACGAAAAATATGGTTAGCATAATACCATACGTATGATGATGCTTGCGAATGGCTGCATAAAACTGTGGTTAGAAAATGGCACAGGGATGATGCATGTTTCTAAAGGTCAAAAATGAAACCACCATAGAACAAACGTTAGCATATGCAACAATATGCTCACCCTTCCAACTTTATTCCTCGTTTCAATCGGTCTTGCATTCTTCCTAGGTATTAGGTCTCTTTCGCGTCAACCGGGGATACCAAAGGCATACTCTCCATGTCCATTTTCAGATATATGTTTTGGTAATCCTAAGGGGAAGTTGCTAGGCCATTACATGAAGGTATAAGTCAAACGAAAGGTCGTACAGGTTCCCATAGCAAAAATATACTCCTCACTTCTCCTCACTCAAGGGTCCAAACGAAGGGGTACGTATGAGGCTATGAGTGTTTTACCCCCTTGGGTGCCTCCAATCCTAGCGGAAGAGGTAAGTCACCTTTGGAGATAAACAGGGCTTAATCATGTGTTAGAGGGATTCAAGAAGAGAAAATGTCATGCTATGTGGTTGTGGATGAGATATCATGTTATGGATTAATAATTGACTTCAAGTGAGGATGTACTTCAATTGTTGCCTAAGTTCCTTAAGTTTTTATGAAAAACCTTTTAAAGAAACTATTAATCCCTAGCAGAGTCGCCACTGTGAGCGGATGATGTTTTTACGGAACGCGCGGTGAAGCGGGAACCGGGGATCTTCCTTTCATTTGTGAGTATGTGTGGTTTTAAACAGGGGTTTTAATCTTTTTTAAGAAAGCCTTTCATTTTATTGGAAAAACCCTTTTGTAGAAAACTTAATTATAAGTGTGAATTTTGGAAAATAGGTTTTTAGAAAATCCCAATTTGAACTTAAAGATCTCTAAACCTAAATTTCGAGATTAGATATAGAGTTGCCACCCAGATCAGCTCATCCGAGAAATTTTGGTACACCAAGTGTAGACATAGTACCTAATTCAGAGATTCAAGGTTGGGGCAACACATCTACTGATCCTCTCTTATTTTCAATTATTATTTCATAATATAACATAACATCCACTTAGTTCTACTCATTGTATCTTCTTTTTATTTTTAGTTAATGCTCATACACATGACATAAATATAAATCCAAAATAAAGTGCAGAAAAGTAAAAGTACAAGAAAAGTAAAGTAGAGGCCAAATTATACAACCCATAAAAATAAAAAGCTCTCATCCTCACCATTACAATTGCCTAGATACATGAAAATCTTTAAAAAAAGTACAATCGCCTAGAATACACGGTTTAGTCTATTAAATACATCTAAAAGTAAAAATAAAAATAAAGAAAAATAAAAGATGCAAGACAAATTGGTTAGCACAAATATATAAATCATATCAAGGAATCACATAAGACAGAATAGGGGTATTTTGGGAAACGAGATCATGCATAGGGGGGTAATTGAGAAGTCCGGGGCGATTACTCGATTAGACCTGGAAAACATTTTATTGAAACGCCCTGTAGATTTTGTGGATGAAAAAGCAATTTTGAAAACAATTTGGCTCATTTTACATGCATTTTCTAACTTTTAGCGGGCCGGATATCCCGGGATCTGGGGGTCCCGTTCGTGAGTGGGCCTGAATTAGACATTCATCTAAGGTCCAAAAGTGTAAACATGGCAAAAATCTATTTTGAATTGAAATGAGACACAAAATTACAAGTTAGAGGCCCAAAAGGGCAAAACTGTAATTCTGTTTCTCGGGCTATAGCCGCGCGGCTATAGGTTACATCCACGCGGCTGTAACATCTACAGGCGTGCGGCTGTGTGCTCCAGAATCAAATTTTTGGTTTTCTTTCTCGTTTTAAAAATCATTTTAGAACTTTGACGATTTCGAGCAATTTGGGACTTCTGGAAACTCATGTCAACAAGAATGGATCCGGATCGAATCAAACGAGTTCGAAAATCCCTAAAAACCCGAAATCGCCAAATTTCGATCTCACATCCATCAATAAAAACTAGAAAACCATGAATCTAAGCATGTATGGATGTGATTAGACCGATAATATTCATAGAAAACACATTTGATTTGAAAACGGAAGCGTTATCGGTTGATCTAGGGCATTCAGAGCTTCTGCCCTAAAGATTATAGCCGAGCGGCTGTAATCAGACACCTATAGCTGCGCGGCTGTAGATTACAGCCATGCCCTTGTAGGGCATTACAACCATGCTCCTGTAAGGCATTATAGCCGTGCCACTATAGGTCATTACAGCCGCACGGCTGTAATCATCAGACGAGGTGGCTATAGCTGGGTTCACTTCTAGATTTGATAAAAACGCAAAAACATAAACAATTAACACCTAGAACAAATCAAAAGGGGTTTTTATGGCCTCTCAGAGTATACCTTTTTTGTATTCTAGCGTATTGGATCACCAGAAACAGATTTGATTCCCGAAAAACGCCTCAAAATCACAAACAACCCGAAATCGCCAAAACTTGAACGAAACCCCGAATTAGCCCTAACAAACGCCAAATCGATCAGGATTGCACTGCAATTTGATTTATTTGAGAACCCTAATGTTTTCTATGGATTAAGATTAAGATTGACTGCTTTTTGAACAAATCTAGGTAATTCTCTCTCTAAAAGCCCTATTTTCTCTCTCTAACTCTCCGCAAGAACCCTAATTTTTGTGTTTAATTTTTTGAAAACCCTATCTGTTCTGTCTCCTGTTAATTTCTGTTTCTATGGCTTTTATATCGCCCCAAAATAGGGTTAAAATCCGAATTAGTGACTGATTTCTGCTTATTTAGGAAATCTGGTGATTACAGCCGAGCGGCTGTAGTGACCAGATTAGCCTATTTCTATGTTTTTCCCCTTTTCTCTTCGGTTCTTTCAAATGCTCACTCGACCTTCTTTAGGGTTCTGTACCAAGACTTGTCACACATATTCGGGTCATCTGGGATATCTTCGGCACCATTCTGGTCGCTCCAAACCCGTCTCCCGTTTATCCGTGAAAAAGGTAATAATAGCTTTCATCACCGAGGTCGGGAAAAAACCCATGCTCACAACAGTGTTGGTATGTCACCTCCAATGATGAGGATGTCATCAAAATACAGCACTAGGAAGGTGGAAACGCTCCCACTAACCATCTTATACTTATAAGGCTCATCAAAACTTGAAGCACCAATTACCCCTTAAAGCTGTTGTCGGCTTTTAACTTGAAACACCACTTGCAACCTATCACCATAGCACTCGGAGGTGGATCCACCAAGTTCCATACTTGGTTATCATGCATAGATTGTATCTCAACCTATACAGCTTTGTGCCATTGATCTAAGTGTGGGCTTTCAATAACCTTCTGATAGGTCTTAGGCTTCTCTTGGTCAACCACCATAAGGTCCCCATCATCAGTCACAAGAAAGCCATACCTCTCTGGCTGATGATGTGTCCTACCAGACCTTCTAAGGTCTTGTGTAACCGATTCTGCTTCAGTAATTTTGCGAGGAGTCATATCAGTTCCTGAAGCATCCTTAGCAGTAGTTGTAGGAGTCTGTGAGTCTTAAACTTTAGAAAGTTCAACATTACTCCTACTGTCTCTCTTGGAAAGGAATTCCTTCTCTAAGAAGACTGCATTTTTTATTATGAAAAATTTTTGTTATGCTGGATCGTAGAAGTAATAACCCTTTAGTTTCCTTAGGGTAACCCACAAACTGGCACTTGACAGATTTGGACTTGAGCTTGCCACTTGTCAATTTCTTGACATGTGCATCACAACCCCAAATCTTCAAGAAGGAAACATTGGGCTTTCAGCTCTTCCATAGTTCATATGGTGTTCCCTCAACTGCCTTGCTTGGTGTATTATTAAGAATGTAAGTAGCTATCTCTAAAGCATATCCCTAAAAGGAGATAGGGAGTATAGCATGACTCATCATCCAGCGGACCATGTCAAGCAATGTTCTATTTCTCCTTTCCGACACTCCATTCCACTAGGGTGTATCAAAAGGAATGAAGGATACAATCCCATAGTCTCTTAAGAATAAGTCAAACTCTTGGCTCAAATATTCACCCCCTTAGTCAGACCGAAGTGCTTTTATTTTTTTTCCAATTTGGTTTTCTACTTTGTTCTTAAAGTCCTTGAATATTTGAAGAGTCTCGGACTTATGCTTCATTAGATACATGTAACTGTATCTGCTAAAGTCATCCGTGAAGGTAACAAAGTACAGAAAACCTGATCTAGCAGTAGTGCTCATTGGGCTGTATACATCAAAATGTATCAGCTCCAATAACTATGAGGAACTTTTAGCAGTCCTGCTAAATGGTGCCTTTGTCATGTTTTCAATAAGATTCGCATGTTTCATAAGACTGGATGTCAAATGACCCTAACACTTCACTAACGTGAGGCCTAGCTACGCGCTTCTCATTTATGTGGCCAAGTCGATAATGCCAGATGTAAGTAGGATTAATTTTTTTAATCCTTTTAGTATTTATGTTATAGATTGAACTTTTACTTTTTAGATCAAGGATATATAAGCCATTTTCAAGAAATGCTATTGCATAAGTAATATTGCCATATTGCATAGAAATTCTACCATGTCCAATATTAAATACAAAACCAGAAATATCCAAGAAAGAAAACAAAAATCTGTGCATCATAGGTACAAAATAACAGTTTCTTAGTTCCAAAACAAGTCCATTAGGCATCTCTAAGAAATAATCTCCATAGCATGAACCAGAGCGCCATTTCCGACTTGAAGATGTACTTCTCCAGATCCTAGTAATCTCCTATTTCTTAGTCCCTACACATTTGAACAAATGTGAGAACTACATCCAGTGTCTAAAACCCAAGATGTAGAAATAGCCAGATTAATCTCAACAACATAAATACCTAAAGCAGTACTTTTTCCCTTCAGTTGCTCCCTTAGCTTTGGACATGAGCTCTTCCTTCTCATGACATTCATGGCAGACATCGTCAGGAGAAGCAACCCTTGCTTTAGGGTGGGCCACCACCTTTTTTCCCTTAGCCTTGGCCTTTCCCTTAGCAATGGGCGTATTGCCCTTGTTCACCAACATAACTTCAGGAGTCTTCTTAAGAGACTGCTAATTAATCTTGAGCATGCCATGTAGCTCAACAACCAATTTATCAAGACCCTACATGTGGTAGTTCATGATAAATTGGTTGTAAAAGTCAAGTGACCCGAGAATAATGTCTGCTGCCAAGTCCTATGGAACTGGCAAGCCGAGGTGAGCAAGTGTATCAATATATCCCTTCAACTTTAGCATATGAGTGCTAACAAAAGTCCCAACTGCCATTGCAGTCATGCAAAGTACCTTAGTAGTCAAGTAACATTCCTGACGAGCCTGATCTTGGAACATCTTTTAATTTAGGTTATTTTAATTTAATAAAATTGTATTTAATTGTATCAATTAGAATTTTATAATATGGTTTTATTTAATTCTATTGATACAAGGTAAATCAATTAAATCAAATTAAATAATCTATTGTTTAATTTAATCTTAGTACATTAAGGAGTACAAAAGGAATTAGAAACCTAGTATACTAAGGAGCATAAAAGGATGCCTTAAAGTCAATTTCTCTTGAACCCTAACCACTTGATATTTTTGGCCTACACCAAATAAAGGAGCAAAAATTCCCTAGGCTGAAATTTCTTGGTTTCCATTCTTTCGTTCGCTAGCACGAGTTGGGTTCAAGAGTCTTTCGTGTACCTGATTATGGAGGAAACGCATTTGGGTTTACAATAGTCTCTAGAGGAGATAGTTAAGGTGAGAAAATTTAATATTCTTTCCTGTTCTTGGTTTCATTCTATTAATCTACATGAATCTTGGGTTATGGAATCGAGGAAAATTTTAATCGGTGTTTCACCTTGCATTTAATTTTTCCCGTGACAATTCCTTACAAGAAAATGATCCAAAAGATGCTTAACAAATCAAATCTACCAACTATATAGAGTGGGGATCAAGGACAAATGGTAAACTTCCTCACAACTAAGTTGCTAATAAACGAATTCTAGAAATGAATAAGCAGAAGCTGGCCTTTTCCTATTGCACTGCTGAAGACAAGTTGTTTTAATCCTACCAGCTCACTAACCCACTTGCTTAATCAAAAGTGACTAGGTTAAGCCAATCTTCTCTTCCAAGGGCGAAATGATCTTTTCATCCCACCAAGCTGCTCTATCTCCTTCTCCTTAGTGGATTCCATATCATCTTTCCAGTGGCTTAAGTCCACTTTTAGGCATTGCAAATTCCTTTGTTTTAGCTTGTGAAATGGGATTGCTTAAGTTCTGACAGTGATTCTACTATGCAACCTGAAAACAGATACATTAAGCTTGCTTTTCTTTAATTTTAGCAGAAGTATGATCAACAAGTATATATATTTACATGGTAAATTTCTCACTTAACAAACAACTTCTTCACCACTAGTAGCCATTGACTGCGCAATCTAACAAATTGGTGGGATAGTTTGGCACTCAAACTCAGATGGGTGCTTTAACATTCCTTCCTTGACTAACTTTAGTAAGTCATCCTGTAACATCCAATAATAGTTCGTGCTGTGACTAGCAACTACATGGTACCTATAGTAATTTTTACTACCGGCTCCTGATGGTGCTACACACAGTCTGAGGGGCTGTAGGAAGCCATTTCTCTTACATTCACTAAAAATTCTACACAAAGACATGGGCCAGGGTGAGATCCCCAACTTTTTATGTCTTCTGCCTAATGATGATTGCCCCTGAGAGGTCACCACAGTATTCTCTTGATGTTGCACAACTTTTAAAGATTCAAGAAGGATTAGAGATCACTTTGTAGTGACCCTGGTGTTTGGCACTGCTCCTTCATCGTTATGTGCACCTAGCGATGAGTATCCATACCTAGCACAAAGCTAATCTCCTTTTTAAGATTTACCATTGTTCTTTCTAATTCAGCACACCTGGTTTTCACCCTTTCTATTTCATCGGCATTGATGACTGCCATTCCTTCTAATACTATTTCCATTTCTTCCCTAATGATCTTGTGGAATTATGGTGAAGCAACATAGTCTTTCAGGGCATTTTCTACACTGTTTGTGCTCACCAGGTTTGCCATTGCTACCCCATAAACTTTCCCTAAGATATTATCCTCTCTGTCATCAATAAACCCCTTGTTCTCTTCTATTGATGGGATGATCCCCTTAGTCCTAATAATCTCCTCAGTTGTCTCTAGCTGTATAGCCAGATTGGCTTATTGGATCTGGGTAAGAATAAAATCTGGTGGTAGTCCAAACTATACCATGTTGACTTGGCTTTCAAGTTGAGGAATAAGATTACCTTGGACATTAAACTTAGTTTGGTCCTTCAATCTTCCTTCGTCTATTAACTTCTGAATATCCCTCTTTAGATGGTAACACTCATTGGTTCTATGGCTGGTTGCCATATGATATATGCAAAATTTATTTGTTTCCTCCTCCAAGGGTTTAGTGAAAGATTTCAGAGAATTTAACAATCCAATGTTCCTGCATTCTTCGAATATCTAGGTCAATGTTAGATCACAAGGGGATATTCCACGGTTTCTTCTGCTTCTGATATGATCAGAACACCCTCGATTGACCATCATGACCTTTTCTTGATGCTCCAGCCATCGACTATTCCTCCTTTGCCCCTAAGCTATCTGTTGTAGTTGACTTAAAACTGTATCACAGCTTTCATCATCCTTATATCTCCATTCATATTTCTCGATCCTTTTTCCCATTTTTGAGACATGTACTGAGGTATCAAACTTATTGTATTTCACGGCATCTTTATAAATTTTGAGGCTTTCATCCACTAGCTTGATTATTAGTTCATCTTTATATTGGTATTCATCTTGGAAAATCAAACCAATGGTAGCAGAAGCCGATTCATATTTTCAAGAATCCATGTTCCAGGAACTTATGAAGGTGAAATCAAAATCAAACTGAGAAAGAACAAGGGGCTTCAATCTCACCTTACAAGTCTCTTCTAGAGATGGCTGAAAAAATCAAAAAGGATCTCCTCCACATTCACGTACATGAACGCCTAATAAAGCAACACTCGTGCTAGCATCAGATCAAAAACCGAGAGAGAGGAGAATGGGGAGTGGTCGAAATTTTCAACTTGGAAAATAGGGTTAGGGTTTCATTCTCCTAAGTGAGTATTTATACTCTTTCAACCCTAGGTCTAATTAATTACATTAGGTTATCTTTTAATTTCAAATTAATCTAATCACACATGTATGAATTAAATTACACCATATAATATAAATCATATCATGTTAATTAAATATAATTTGTCTAATTAAATTAACCCATTAAGTGCTAGTTCAGACATTCAATGTGTACGATCCTATGGGCCCATCTTTATGTTGGCAGTGAGCCCATGGCCTACAGACTGTAATTGGGCTCTAAGAAGCCATTACATCCCCCAATTAAGATGGAGACTACAGTCTAACGAAAGTTGTAACCCTATAGCATAACTTATATGTCCCGTGTAATTGATATCGGTGTCCAACATAGAGGCATGGTATTATCACCCTCTTTTGTGCCCGGACATTCACTTGGTACAGAGTGAACTGATGCTCACAAATAAGTACCAACTTATTTGGGTATGGCTACACTCTTATCAGTTGCACCCATCAAGGGGCTGGTGATATCTTCTCAATGAATCACTGAGTGAGATATCCCTTTTACATATTCATGGCTTTGCCATGCTCACTGGCACACCCAACCATACCCATACTTGGTGCCCCGTTATAGGCCCTTTAGGCACAAGTCAAAGTGTGTGAGTTCACATGCAACTCCATAATATGGTCAGGTCGAAGGATTCAATATAAACACTACATGAGAATCACTTGTGATACTATATCATATGAATATCTCGTTAGTGGATCTATCCAGTACCATGTCCAATTACATGTACCCATATACCTGATTCACAGTCTATGTACTATGGCCGATAAGACACTATCATACAATCAAGGTAATGCTAGTCTTATGTTCCATTCATTCCTATGACTGGAACAGATTAGGGATGGCTTTATGATTATATAATTTCGCTACCCATGGTCTCACTACCAAGTGCATGACACGTAATAACATGGATATAGATATGACCATTGGATACTCTATTTACATATATTGCATAAGATATAAATGAAATAGATTATGCCTTTATATATTAATACAAGTGTATAATACATCAATCTATAACTGGTCTAACAATGTATGATACAAAACAAGGACCAATGCCTTGGGACCAGGGCATTCCCAACAATCTTCCACTTGCACTAGTTCCACTAGGCATGGGCCTAATCCCTATAGATCTAGTATGACCCTAGTGCTTTTATTGTGCTAGCGCCTTGGTTAAAGGAATTGTGACATTGTCCTCGGTGTTTACTTTATGTAATGAAATATCACCCCTTTCCTGTATGGAATCGTCATGGGAAAAATTAAATGTAAAGGTGGAATACTGATTAAAATTTCCTTGATACCATAGCCTAGGGTCTATGTAGATTAATGGAATGAAACCAAGAACGAAGAGAAAATGGAATTTTCTCACCTTAAATGTCTCATCTAGTGACTGCTGTAGAAACCCAAATGCGTTTCTGCCACAATCCAGTACAAGAACGACTCTTGAACGTGACTTGTGCTAGCGAATGGTTGAATGGAAACCAAAGGATTTTTGGCTAGAAGGGGATGGTTTCAATTATCTATGTTCACCGAATTCTCCAGTGGCTAGGGTTATGGAGAACTTGGTGTAAGACCTCCTTATATACTCCTTAGTATACTAGGTTTTTAATTAAAACTATAGGGTGATTTTATTTGATTTAATTGATTTAATTTTCATCATAGGAATAAAATAAAACCATATTATAAAATTCCAATTGACAGAGTTAAATATAATTTTATCAAATTAACATGACCCACATTTAAATTAAAATTATTCTTAATAAATACAACCTTTGTATTTAATTTCCACCAAGTAAATTCCATCTTTTTTAATTAATTATTTACTATATGTAATTGATTAATCAAATAAAATTAATTTCTCCCTTATAATTGAATTAATTATGACATAACCTAATGTTAATAACTCAATTAAAATGGTTTTCATTTCTATTCCGATTTGTCAATGTTCAGTCGTTCTATGTGTACGATCTTGTGGGTCCGTCTTTATGTTGGCAGTGGGCGCAAGGCCCACAGACTGTAAGTGGGTTCTAGCAAACCGTTATAACTCCTAATTAAGACAAAACTTGTAGTCTAATGTGAAACATAACCTGATTGTGATCATTATATCCCTTGCCAACTAACATCGATGTATAATCAAGAGGCGTGTTTCCAGTCAACCTCTTCTATGCTTATTCATTCCTTGATTCTGAGTAGACTGATGATCGTGAATAAGTATCCCAACTAATTTGATTATGGCCATACACTTATCAGTCTCACTCATCAAATGACTAGTGATGTCATCTCAGGGGATGCCAAGTGGCAATTTCGTCAACTCACTATCAACGTCAACATGTTCACCAGCCCACCCAACATACCTATACTTGGCACCCTGTTATAAGCCCGTTAGGCATATATCAAGCTGTATGAGATTTCATGTTATGTTATAATGAAATAAGGTCTAAGGAAAATATAAAAAACTACCTCAAAAACACCTATGAGTAATGGACCATGCGGTGTTCTCAAGGCGGATTAGTCCAGTACCATGTAACCTAATTTGTACTCGTATACTTAACTGACATTCCATGTTCAATGGACAATGAGACACTGCCATCTAGTCAAGGATATGCTGGTCTTTAGCTCTATTCACTCCTATGATTAGAAAAAACTCGGGATACTTTATGATTACAGCTTCAACACTACTTAAGGTCTCATTAGCTAATGACCTACATTAGTTAACATGAGTATGGCTATATCAATGGATACTCTATTTATTAAATTGTACAAGACACAAATAAATAGATTAAATGCCTTTATATATAACACTATGTATAATACAAAATATCTACATACAATGTATAATACAATTAAGAACCAATGCCTTTGGACTAGGGCACACCAACATTTCCACGATCTCTCATATAAGGTGAAGCTTCCTGAGCATATGCTTTGTGTTCTTGTGTAACCAAGGCTCCTTAGCTTATGCAATAGCCTCGTTGTTGTCATTGAAGATATCAACTAGATCCTAGATAGTTGGTACTAATCCTAATTCAGTGATAAACTTCCTCATCCATATAGCTTCCTTAGTTGCATCACACGTTGTGATGTATTCATCTTCTATTGTAGAATCAGTGATGGTCGGTTGTTTTGAGCTTTTCCAGCTGATAGCACCAGCATAAAGTAGAAATATGTACCCAGACTACGACTGGTACTCATCTTGGTTGGTCTAGAAGCTTACATCCGTGTAACCTATCATTGACAACTCTTCCTAACCACTATATACTAAAAAGTTGTCCTTTGTTCGGTTAAGGTACTTCAAAATTACTTTGATCACCTTCCAATGATCCTCCCCAGGATCCTGCTGGTATCGACTTGTCATACTTAATGTGAAGGTGACATCAAGTCATGTACATAGCATGGAGTATATGATGGATCCTATAGCTGATGCATATGGGACCATTTTTATGTTCTCCCTATCCTTCTTTGTTTTGGAACAGTTCTTCTTACTTAGTTTCAACCCATGGCTCATTGGCAAGAAACCTTGGCCTAATCCATGCTGAATCTTTTCAGAACTTTGTCTATGTATGTGGCTTGACTTAGGCCTAGAAGTCGATTTGACCTATCGTTGCAGATCCTAATCCCTAGGATCATCTTGGCTTTGCCTAATTCCTTCATTGCAAAGCACTTACATAGCCATTGCATAACTCCTTACAGTGTTGGTATGTCACTTCCAATCAGAAGGATGTCATCCACATATAACACCAGAAATGTGACAATGCTCCCACTATCTTGATTCTATACGAATCCATATTCTATTATGGCTTCATTGAATCTAAGATTCCAACTCCGGGATGCTTGCTTCAATCTATAAATGGATCTTTGCAGCTTGCATACCCGTCCAGGAGGCTTTGGATCGATAAATCACTCAAGTTGTGTTATGTACACATCCTCGAGTAGGTTCTCATTGGAAAGTGGTTTTGACATCCATTTGCTAGACCTCATAGTCATACCATGAGGCTATGGCTAGCAAGATCCTTATGGACTCGAGCATAGCAACTAGTGAGAAGGTTTTATCATAGTATATCCCATGGACTTACTTAAAACCCTTTGCGACCAATCGCCCCTTGAAGTTATTATCTACCTTTAACTTGTAGCACCACTTACAACCTATGACTTTCATACCTAGAGGTGGATCAACCAAGTTCCATACCTGATTATTGTACATAGATTGCATTTCTGCTTCCATAGCTTTACACCAATTAGCAGATTACGGGTTATTAATGACCTCCTTGTAGGTTTTGGACTCTTCCTCATCGAACATGAGAAGAGTGTTGTCATCAATTATGAGACCTCCTAGGTTCTTATGTGATTGGAGCTAGTGCTTCAATCCCTTGAAGCTCTTGCCCAGTTTTTGAGTTATCCTTTTCAGAAGTTTATGTGCCTTGAACCTCGAGTTCAATATTGCTCCCACTATCATTCTTGGAAAAGAAATCCTTTTCAAGAACGACTCCCTTTTGTTCCATGAACACTTTGTTCTCGGTGGGATTGCAGAAGTAATACCATTTGGTTTCTGTATCCCACAAATAGGCATTTGTTGGTTTTGGGTTGTAGCTTACGCCCCTTCATTTTCTTGATATGGGAATCGTAGCCCATGATCTGCAGGAATGGCACATTGGGCAGCTTGCCTGTCCATAGTTCATATGTGGTCTTTTCCATAGCCTTAGTCGGAGTATTGTTTAGAATGAGAGCTACTGTCTCAAGGGTGTATCCCCAAAATGTGATTGGGAGAGAGGCATGGCTCATCATTGAGCTGACCATGTCTAACAGGGTCCTATTCCTCCTTTTAAAAAACCCATTCCATTATGTTGTCCTTCGAGGAGTGAGCTACGGAATGATTCCACACTCTCTTA
This sequence comes from Euphorbia tirucalli, assembly GCA_039660915.1. NCBI lineage: Eukaryota > Viridiplantae > Streptophyta > Magnoliopsida > Malpighiales > Euphorbiaceae > Euphorbia > Euphorbia tirucalli. The sequence goes on along the minus strand of CM077637.1, from coordinate 47,550,755 downwards.
AGTACGAGTCAAACTCTAGGCTCATATATTCGCCTCCTTGGTCTAAGTGGAGGGATTTTATATTTTTACCTAGTTGGTTTTGTACTTCATTCTTAAATCCTTGAACCTATCAAGGGCTTCAGATTTGTGTTTCATCAGATAGACATAGCCATATATGCTAAAATCATCTGTAAGTGGTACTCTCCAATCTCAATGGCAGCTACCCTGGCTCTATTCTTTACTCAAAGGTCCACTTCCCCGGATCCTAGCGCCCTCTTATTCCTTAGTCCTTACATATTGCAACAAATGTGAGAACCGCAGCCAGTATCCAATACCTAAGATGTAGAAACAGTGAGGTTAATATATATGACATAGATACCTGATGAACACACACCTAGGCTCTTCACGTGCTCTCCCACAAGCTGAGGACATGATCTCTTCCAATGTCTAGTTTATTTGCCTTGGAAAAAAAATATCCTTAGGACCAGCCTTGGGCTTGGCTCCTTTCTTATCCTTCTTGGCCTTAGCTTTCTTAGCTTTGGCCTTAGCCTTAGCCTTTGGCTTGCCCTTGGAAAAAGGAGGGTTCCCCTTGCTGACCATTAATACCGATGGAATCTTCTTGACCGACTATTTCACGAGCTTAAGCATTCCATGTAGCTCTGTGACAGTGTAGTTCATCCCTTGCATGTTGTAGTTCAGGATGAACTTGTCATAAGAATCCGGTAGGGACTTCAGGGTTATTTCAATCACCAACTCTTGTGAGATAGGCGTGCCAAGATGGGCTAAGGTATCCATATAGCCCTTCATCTTTAGCACGTGAGTGCTCACAGATGTCCTAGCTCCCATCCTGCAGGAGTTGAATGCCTTGGTTGTCAAGTATCTCTCTTAATGGGCTTGCTCTTGAAACATCTCATAAAGAGATGTCATCACAGCAAAGGCTTGCATCGCTATGAACTGCTTTTGCTGCTCAGGGTCCATGCATGCCAACATCAGGTAAGTCACATCCAGTTGTCCCTGACGTGCACCTTATATTCCTCCAACAATGCAGCTGGTGGATTACACCTAGTAGGTGCAGCTGGTACAACCCTTCCCAGCATATATTCCTTAGACTCTTGTCTTAGAACTATTCTTAAGTTCCTAAATGAATCTAGGAAATTCGGCCTTGAAAGCTTGTCCTTTTCAAGGAGTGAACGTAATGATAACATATTGTTTGCCATATGAAAGCTACATAGAAAATATAAAGAGTATTAATAAAGGTCTTTAAGGTTCTTCCCACATATAATTAATAATGAATCCAAGTTATTAATTAAGTCAAGTTGTTGGGCTAGTAGGCCAAGATCCATATTTTATCAAGACATAGCCAAACGAGGGCCTCAAAAAACTATACCTCAATTATTTAGGTAAGACTGCTGTCCAATCCCAACTTAAGGGCTCTTGATTTTATGGGCTTGTTGTTACTTACCCATTTGTCCTTAGAGCCAGGAAAATCCTACTACCCATGCTAAGTTAAAACATCCATCCGAGTGTTGAAGTAATCTATACTCCAACCCAATACAAAATGATGATACTCTAGTGTATTCGGCGAGGGCACAGTCTACAACTAGCTTATCCCAACTTCGATGAGGTTTTGGATAAGGGAAGCACTTTTAAGCAACTTAGTAATTTCCATTTGGTTTAAAAGATTCAACTTAATGACAGCTTATATGCATAAGGTAGGTGAAATTGGAATGTGATCAGTGCATAAGCATGTAAATAAATAAATTGCATAAAATAAATGAATGATGAGATGTTATAGGCCTTGATTACATCCTAATATATTTCTAGTAATCCTATACTAGAAAGACACCAAGTGGGCTTATAAATCTCCTTCTGGGTCCGCCTCTCTAGTGGGCTCCTTCTTTAAAAAATTTTATAATAATGAAATAAAATAAAATTACGTAAAAAAGAAAAACAGCACGCAGGCCGTATTTACCCAAATAAAATACAACCTTTCTTCATAATAAGGTCTAATGACATCCATCCAAATATTTAAATCATACAAAATAGAATGTAATCCATTACATCAAATATTCACATGTTATAATACATGAATTAATTCCAATTAATTATGTCATAAGCCATTATTTAGGAATTGCCAATTCAGCCCATCATGGTTCTAACCGTCAACCCAGATATAACACTGCTCCTATTGGAATTAGGAAACCATTAATCCAATTCACGCTGTTTGGTTAATCGTGCCAAGAAAACCCAAACCAATTTCATTACACCATATTAATTTACCAAATTAATATACATGAACAAAATAAAATTTCATTTAAGAAACCATGCGCATTTAAATTCCCAAAATTTAAACACATAAAATTTTAAAACCATTAAATTAAAAACTGGACCAGAAACCAAAACCCATAAAATCCAAAACGGGCTCGGCCCGCTGTTTGGCAGCAACTTCTGCCTAGCAACAGGTAGTGGTTGTTGCTGTTATTGCAGTCGCAATGGCAGTTGCTGGCAGTGGATTACGCCGTCAGCAGTCCCGTTGCCTAAAAACAGCCCTAAATTTTTTTTTTAAAACCAAACAATTAAAATAAAATGAACACAATCTTAAACAGAAAATCAAGAACGCAATATAACAAATATCCATTCAATTTTCAATTTATGAAATCATTGGGAAAAAAATTCAAAAACCCAATCCAACAAAGATCCCAAATAAAAAAAAATCTTGTTTCAAAAACAAAAAGGGATCTAACCGATTAAAGATTTCATCGATCATAAGCCCACTCTAATACCACTGTTGGGATTCATCATAGAAAATCAAACCAATGGCAGCGAAAGCGGATTCAAATTTTCTAGAATCCGTGTTCCAGGAATTTATGACGATGAAATCAAAATCAAAATGGGAAAGAACAAGGAGATTCAATCTCACCTTACAAGTCTCTTCTAGAAACGGCTGCAGAAATCAAAGAAGATCTCCTCCACATTCACGTACACGAAAGCCTTGTTGGATATGTCCTAGTCCCGAGGCATTGGTCCTTGTGTTTGTATTATACATTGTACATTTTATGTAAGATATGTATGATACAATTTGTGTTAATAAATAAAGGCATCAATCTATTTACTATATGTCTTGTGCAATATTTTAAATAGAGTATCCAATGGACATATCCATATCCATGTTGTCAAGTGTGAGGCACTTGGCAGTAAGACTGTGGATAGGGAAAACAATATGGCCATAAAGTCATCCGTAGTCTGTTCCAATCATGGGAGTGAATGGAACTAAAGACTATCATTAACCTTGGTTGTATGGCGGTGTCTTACCGGTCATAGAACATGGAATGTCAACTAGGTTAATGGGTACATGTAAAAAGGGCATGGTACTGGATCGATCCACTTAACGGGAATCCACATGGTATCACATCACATTGGATTCTCGTGTAATACTTGTATGGGATATGATGGTACTAGATGTGAAGTGGCATACTTTGGTGTACGCCCAACGGGCCTGTGAAAGGGTGCCAAGTACGGGTACGTTCGGGTATGTTAATGAACATTGCAGTACTATGGATATGCAGATGGGAATGTCACTCAATGTTCCACTGAGAAGATATCACCGGCCTCTTGATGAATGCAGCTGATAAGAGTGTGGCCACACCCAAACAAGTTGGAACTTGTTTGTGACTATCAGTGCATTCGGGATCAAGTTAATGTTCAGACACAATAGAGGGTGATCAAACCATGCCTCTATGTTGGACTCCGATATCGATGACATGGGATGTACAAGTTTAAACTACTGGGTTAAAGTTTCAGTTAGACTGCTTACTCTATCTTAATTGGGGGCTACAATGGCTTGCTAGAGCCCAACTGTAGTCTGTGGGCCTTAGCTCACTGCCAACATAAAGACGGGCCCATCGGATCGTACACATTGAACGTCTAGACTTTAACTAGTTGGATTAAGTGTATGCTTGGTGTATACACGTCAAAGAGAGAGAGGTCTTTTAATTATATTATATAGCTCAATTGGATTGAGCAAAATATAATATGATTAATATTATATTTAGGCCATCACATAATTAATTCAATGAATTAATTTTGTGTATTTATTTCCTAGGTGGAAATATTGATATATGTATAGGTTTACATGTATGTCATCTTATGGATGTCTAATTTAATCTCTTGGTTAATTTGATGTGTCAAATAAGTTTTAATTTAAATGTATGTTACATATTATATGAGATAATATATCACCATACATATGGAATTAAATTTTATTTGAAATCAAATTAAAAACCAAAGTATTAAATAAGGCTTGGGCATAAATAATGAAAGCCCACATTTGGTGAAGTGTTGGCCGTAAATTTTGGAAGATTTTTCCAACTTTTGGTGAGTCATTTTGGATAGGAAGAATGACTCACTAATGGGACAAAAAGTGATAATGAAAGATGGTGAGTCATAGCCATGACTTTTGGGAGCACAAGTTGGACTTTGCTTCTTGAGATTTTTTTTTCTCTTTTAGACCTTAAAAGGAAAAAAATACCAGCCATCTTTACTTATCTTGGACGTCCACCATCTCCCCTCACTCTCTCTTATTTGATTTTCCGAACCGCTAGCACGGGTTTAAGTCCGAGAGCTGTTCGTGTACGGGACGAAGGAGGAAATCTAATTTGGTTTCTGCAGTCATCATCTGTCTCTTGGAGAGACTTTAAGGTGAATTTTTAAAACCTTCTTCCTTGTGCTTTGTGTTTTTGATTTCCACTACTTAAGCTCTTGGGACCGGATTCGAGGAAATCAATGCGTTTTTCCGCTTTTTCGGTCGATTTCTGGTGACGAATCCCAACAGTGGTATTAGAGCGGGCTTATGTTCCGTGGAAATCTCTAACTTAAAGTGAATCCCATGTTTTAAAATTTGGCGATTTTGTGGATGGGATTTGTTTTCGGTTTTGGGGTTTGTGATTTTGCCCCTTTGAATTTGACAAATGGAAAGTTATATGCATAGGGTTTATGCTAGATTTAATTTTCCATTTGTGTTAGTTATTCATGATATTTGCATATGAAATTGTTTAGCATATGGAGCATGCTAGGGTTCAATTTCCTTTTGCAAATATATATATATATATATATATATATATATATATATATAGTTTATGGATGCTTGATTTTAATTCTTGGTTGATTTAATTTCTTGCATCTAGGTTGTATGCTAGATTTTATTTCTTGGTGATTTAATATCTTGCATATGTTGTTTTCTTTTTTTTAAAAAAAAAAAAAATCACGGACCATTTCGGGCGGAAACGGGTGCTGCCTGCGGCGCTACGCGCCATAGGCAGCAGCCGCTGCCCGCTGCTGCTGGGCAGCAGCTGCTGCACGCCAGCAGCAGGGCTGCTGCATGCCGCTGCTGGACAGCGGGGCCGCTGCTGGACAGCGGGGCTGCTGCTGGGCAGCAGCGCCGCGGCTGCCACGCGCGGCGGGCCGGGCCCGAATCTAGATTTGGCGGGATTTTTGGGCCGGGCCGGGTTTTAAAAATTTGTAAAATGTTTTTAAAATTTGCGTATTTAAATTTTGCAAATTTAATGCGCGTGGTTTCTTGAATGGAATTAATTTTTTTTTTTGTTCATGTGATATTTATTTTGGAAATAAATACGGTAAATTGAAATTGGTTCGAGTTTTCTTGGCACGATTACCCGGACAGCTAATTTTGGAATTCATGGTTTCCCAATTGGATTGGGAGCAATTTTGCCTGGGTTGGAGGCCCAAAGCCCGCACGGATTAAGAACCATGATCGACCAAAATTTGGCGATTTCAAGATAATGGCTATGGACAAATGAAATCGGATTAATTCATGCATGTAACATGCTTATAAATTACATGTATTGGTTTACATGATGTATTGGTTTACATGTTGTATGATTGAATGTGTGGATGGATGTAAATGGGCCTAATTTATGTTGGGTTGTAATATTCTTTTTGGTTTTTACGGCCTGCGCGTCGTTTTCCTTTTATGTAATTTTATTTTATATGTTTATTATGAAATTATGTAAGCAAGGAGCCGATTGGATTGGCGAGCCAAGAAGGAATAGGAGGCGGCCCACCTGATGCTGTTCTAGTATAGGTTTACTAGAATAATATTAGGATGTAAATTTTGGCCCGTTGCATTCCATTCTTTATTTAATTATGCGATATTTTATTGGCATGTGCGAATGTATGTCCATATCCTATTTCACCCGCCTTTGCATCTAAGCCATTATGAATTGAATCTAAAAACCAAAAGGTAATTACTAAGTCTTTTAAAAGTGCTTCCCTCATCCAAAACCTACTCGAAGTGGGGATGGGCCAGTTGTAGACCAGCCCTCGCTGGATGCGCTGGAGCATCGTCATTTTGTATTGGGTTGGAGTATTGGTTACTCTGACATTTGGATGGAGGTTTGGACTTAGCATGGGCAGTAGGATGTTCCTGGCCCTAAGCACAGATGGGTAAGTGCCAACAGACCTATCAAACCGAGAGTCCCTAGGTTGGGATTGGACGGCGTTCCTACCTAAAAATTAGGGTATAGTTGTTCCAGGCCCTCGTCTGGCTATATCTTGATATAATATGGATCTCGGCCCATAAGCCCAACAACTCGGATTAATTAATAATATGATTCATTATTAATTATTTTATGGGAAAAATTTGTTAAGTCCTTTATTAACACTCAATTATTTTTCTGTGTAGTAATCAATGGCATCGAATAACACTTTATCACTGCGCACTATCCTTGAGAAGGACAAGCTTTCTGGTCCTAATTTCCTGGACTGGTCTAGGAACTTACGGATAGTTCTAAGACAAGAGTCTAAGGAATATGTACTGGAAAGGCCTGTACCGGCCGCACCTACTTGGCGTAATCCACCAGCTGCTCAGCTGGAGGAATACGGGGTGCATGTGAAGGATAACCGGGATGTTACTTGCCTTATGTTGGCGTGCATGGTCCCCGAACTGCAAAAACAGTTTATGAACCATGAGGCCTTTGCTATGATGACAACTCTAAATGAAATGTTTCAGGAGCAGGCACGTTAGGAAAGGTACCTGACGAATAAGGCATTCCATTCCTGCAAAATGGGGACTGGGACATCTGTGAGCACTCATGTGATCAAGATGAAGGGCTATTTGGATTCTTTAGCCCGTCTCGGGTCACCCATTTCACAAGAATTGGCGGTTGATACCATCCTGGCTTCCTTGCCAGAGTCTTATGATCAGTTCATCTTGAATTACAACATGCAAGGGATGAACAAAGCTGTTAGTGAGCTGCATAGGATGCTTAAGCTTACTGAACAGTCGATCAAAAAGACTCTACCGGTACTTAAGGTAAACAAGGGGAAGGCTCCTCTTGTAAAGGCCAAGGCTAAGACAAAGGCTAAAGCGAAGGCTAAGAAAGTCAAAGCTAAGAAGGCCAAGGTCCAGCCTAAGGCCCGTCCTAGGGATGTCTGTTTCGGGTGCAAGCAGACGGGACATTGGAAATGATCATGTCCAAAGCTTCTGGGAGAGCAAAAGAAGGCGCAGGGCGCGTCTTCATCAGGTATATATGTCATAGACATTAACCTTACTGTTTCAACATCTTGGGTATTGGATACTGGATGTGGTTCTCACATTTGTTGTAATGTGCAGGGACTTAGGAACAGAAGATCATTGGGATCAGGAGAAGTGGACTTGCGGGTCGGGAATGGAGCAAGGGTTGCAGCCATTGAGATCGGTGAGTACCAGCTTAAGATGCCTAGTGGATTAGTTTTGTTACTGGAACAATGTTATTTTGTACCTGCTATGTGCAGGAATATTATTTCTATTTCAGTTTTGGATACTTATGGATATGTATTTACTATTGGTAATGGTAAAATGGTTATATCTAGAGAAGGCATACTTTATGGAAATGCTCTATTAAATAATGGCCTTTATATCCTGAATTTAAATGAAACTAATCAAGTCTATAACATAAATACTAAAAGGATTAAACCAAATGAACTTAATCCTGTGTACCTTTGGCATTGTCGTTTAGGCCATATAAACGAGAAACGCATAGCTAGACTCAACAAAGCTGGTATTCTAGGATCTTTTGACTTGGAGTCACTTGATATTTGTGAGTCTTGTTTACGGGGTAAAATGATTAAAGCGCCTTTTAGCAAGAAAGCTGAAAGGGCTACTGGCTTATTAGACCTAATACATTCGGATGTATGTGGACCTATGAGCACTGCTGCCAGGGGTGGGTTTCTATACTTCGTCACCTTTACAGACGATTTCAGTAGATATGGCTATGTCTATCTGATGAAACACAAGTCTGAAACACTTGATCGGTTCAAGGAATTTAGGAACGAAGTACAGAACCAATTAGGCCGAAATATTAAAGCCCTTCAATCGGACCGAGGTGGCGAGTATATGAGCCTAGAGTTTGATTCATACTTGAGAGAGCATGGAATAGTTCCACAGCTCACTCCTCCAGGAACACCACAATGGAATGGGGTGTCCGAACGGAGGAATAGGACCCTGTTAGACATGGTTCGCTCAATGATGAGTCATGCTTCTCTCCCAACAAGTTTCTGGGGATATGCTCTTGAGACAGCAGCTCTCATTTTGAATAGTACTCTGACTAAGGCAGTGGAAAAGACCCCATTTGAGATATGGACGGGCAGGGCGCCCAATGTGTCTTTCCTGTGGATTTGGGGTTGTTATGCACATGTCAAGAGATTGACTGGGGGCAAACTGGAACCCAAAACCGACAAATGCCTGTTTGTGGGCTACCCTAGGGAAACCAAAGGGTATTACTTCTACAACCCCACCGAGAACAAGGTGTTCGTGGCACGGAAGGGTGTCTTTCTTGAAAATGAGTTAATTTCTAAGAAAGATAGTGGGAGCAATATTGAACTCAGGGAAGTTCAAAGCTCAGAAACTCCTGAAAAGGATACCTCGGAGACCAGGGTGGAGCTTCCACAGGAGGAAGCACCGACCCAGGTCACACAAGGACCTAGAAGGTCTGGTAGGGATCGTCGGGAACCTGAGAGATATGGGTTTCTTGTTACCGATGATAACACTCTTTTTGTCTTCGACGAAGAAGAGCAGAAAACCTACCAGGAGGCTATAGCTAGCCCACTGTCCGCAAATTGGCAAAAGGCCATGGAGGCGGAAATGCAATCTATGTACGATAATCAGGTTTGGAATCTGGTTTATCCACCTCTGGGTGCTAAGGTAATAGGTTGCAAGTGGTGTTACAAGCTTAAGCCAGACAACACCTTCAAGGGGCGGCTAGTAGCGAAAGGTTTCAGGTAAGTCCATGGAATCGACTATGATGAAACTTTCTCACCAGTCGCTATGCTCAAATCCATAAGGATCCTGCTGGCCATTGCCGCATGGTACGACTATGAGGTCTGGCAGATGGATGTCAAAACCGCTTTTCTTAATGGAAAGCTACTCGAGGATGTGTATATGACACAGCCTGAGGGTTTTGTCGATCCACAGAATCCTGAAATGGTATGCAAGCTTCAAAGGTCCATTTATGGATTGAAGCAAGCATCCCAAAGTTGGAATCTTCGATTCAATGAGGCTATAAATGAATATGGCTTCATACAGAATCAAGATGAGCCTTGTGTGTATAAAAGGATTAGTGGGAGCATTGTCACATTCCTAGTATTATATGTGGATGACATCCTTCTTATGAGAAGCGATATACCAACACTGCAAGGGGTAAAGCAGTGGTTGTGTAAGTGCTTTGCAATGAAGGACTTAGGCGAAGCTGAGACGATCCTAGGGATCATGATCTACAGGGATAGACCTAATCGGCTCCTGGGCCTAAGTCAGGCCAAGTACATAGACAAAGTTCTAAAAAGATTCAGCATGGATCAGGCTAAGAAAGGTTTCTTGCCAATGGGTCATGGGCTGAAACTTAGTAAGAAAAACTGTCCTAACACAAGGCAGGACAGGGAGAACATGAAATTAGTCCCATATGCTTCGGCTATGGATCAATCATGTACGCCATGCTATGTACAAGACCTGATGTCACCTTTGCACTAAGTATGACTAGTAGGTACCAGCAAGATCCTAGGGAGGATCACTGGAAAGCTGTCAAAGCAATCCTAAAGTACCTTAACCGGACTAAGGATAGCTTCTTAGTGTATGGAGGTCAGGAAGAGTTATCAGTTACTGGGTACATTGATGCAAGCTTCCAGACCGACCAGGATGAATATAAGTCGTAGTCAGGATATGTGTTCATGCTTAATGGTGGTGCTATAAGCTGGAGAAGCTCCAAGCAACCGAGCATAGCGGATTCTATCACAGAAGCTGAGTACATTACAGCGTGTGATGCAGCTAAGGAAGCTGTATGGATAAAGAAGTTTAGCATGGAACTGGGGGTAGTTTCAACTATCTAGGACCCAATTGATATCTTCTGTGACAACAATGGGGCTGTTGCACAAGCTAAGGAGCCCCGGTCACACAGGAACTCGAAGCAAGTACTCAGGAAGTTTCACCTCATCAGAGAAATCGTTTTGAGGGGTGATATTTCATTACGACGAGTGGACTCCGAGGACAATGCCACAGATCCTTTGACCAAGGCGCTGGCTCAGCCCAAGCACGAGGGTCATATTAGATCTATAGGGATTAGGCCCATGCCTAGTTGGTACTAGTGCAAGTGGGAGATTGTTGGATATGCCCTAGTCCCGAGGCATTGGTCCTTGTGTTTGTATTATACATTGTACATTTTATGTAAGATATGTATGATACAATTTGTGTTAATAAATAAAGGCATCAATCTATTTACTATATGTCTTGTGCAATATTTTAAATAGAGTATCCAATGGACATATCCATATCCATGTTGTCAAGTGTGAGGCACTTGGCAGTAAGACTGTGGATAGGGAAAACGCCATGGCCATAAAGTCATCCGTAGTCTATTCCAATCATGGGAGTGAATGGAACTAAAGACTATCATTAACCTTGGTTGTATGGCGGTGTCTTACTGGTCATAGAACATGGAATGTCAACTAGGTTAATGGGTACATGCAAAAAGGGCATGGTACTAGATCGATCCACTTAACGGGAATCCACATGGTATCACATCACATCGGATTCTCGTGTAGTACTTGTATGGATCCTTTGACCTGACCATATGATGGTACTGGATGTGAAGTGGCATACTTTGGTGTACGCCCAACGGGCCTGTGAAAGGGTGCCAAGTACGGGTACGTTCGGGTATGTTAATGAACATTGCAGTACTATGGATATGCAGATGGAAATGTCACTCAATGTTCCACTGAGAAGATATCACTGGCCTCTTGATGAATGCAGCTGATAAGAGTGTGGCCACACCCAAACAAGTTGGAACTTGTTTGTGACTATCAGTGCATTTGGGATCAAGTTAATGTTCGGACACAATAGAGGGTGATCAAACCATGCCTCTGTGTTGGACTCCGATATCGATGACATGGGATGTACAAGTTTAAACTACTGGGTTAAAGTTTCAGTTGGACTACTTACTCTGTCTTAATTGGGGGCTACAATGGCTTGCTAGAGCCTAACTGTAGTCTGTGGGCCTTAGCTCACTGCCAACATAAAGACGGGCCCATCGGATCGTACACATTGAACGTCTAGACTTTAACTAGTTGGATTAAGTGTATGCTTGGTGTATACACGTCAAAGAGAGAGAGGTCTTTTAATTATATTATATAGCTCAATTGGATTGAGCAAAATATGATATGATTAATATTATATTTAGGCTATCACATAATTAATTCAATGAATTAATTTTGTGTATTTATTTCCTAGGTGGAAATATTGATATATGTATAGGTTTACATGTATGTCATCTTATGGATGTCTAATTTAATCTCTTGGTTAATTTGATGTGTCAAATAAGTTTTAATTTAAATGTATGTTACATATTACATGAGATAATATATCACCATACATATGGAATTAAATTTTATTCGAAATCAAATTAAAAACCAAAGTATTAAATAAGGCTTGGGCATAAATAATGAAAGCCCACATTTGGTGAAGTGTTGGCCGTAAATTTTGGAAGATTTTTCCAACTTTTGGTGAGTCATTTTGGATAGGAAGAATGACTCACTAATGGGACAAAAAGTGATAATGAAAGATGGTGAGTCATAGCCATGACTTTTGGGAGCACAAGTTGGACTTTGCTTCTTGAGATTTTTTTTTCTCTTTTGGACCTTAAAAGGAAAAAAATACCAGCCATCTTTACTTATCTTGGACGTCCACCATCTCCCCTCACTCTCTCTTATTTGATTTTCCGAACTGCTAGCACGGGTTTAAGTTCGAGAGCCGTTCGTGTACGGGACGAAGGAGGAAATCTAATTTGGTTTCTGCAGTCATCATCTGTCTCTTAGAGAGACTTTAAGGTGAATTTTTAAAACCTTCTTCCTTGTGCTTTGTGTTTTTGATTTCCACTACTTAAGCTCCTGGGACCGGATTCGAGGAAATCGAAGTGTTTTTCCGCTTTTTCGGTCGATTTCCGGTGACGAATCCCAACAAGCCTAACGAAGCAACACTTATGCTAGCATTGGATCAAAAACTGCGAGAGAGGAGAAGCGGGAGGGGCCGAAATTTTCAACTTAGAAAATAGTGTTAGGGTTTCATTCTCTTAAGTGAGTATTTATACTCTTTTAACCCTAGGTCTAATTAATTACAAGCTTATATTTAATTTCAAATTAATCTAATTACACATGTATGAATTAAATTACACCATATAATATAATTCATATCATGTTAATTAAATTAACCCAATAATTATTTAGATATTTCTTAAGAGATAATATATATAAACATATATATATATATATATATATATATATATATATATATGTATATATATATCAATTGTATTTCCTTCTAGGAAACAAATACATAAAATTTTATCAAATTAATTCTATGAAACACAATAATTATTGATTATACTGTTTGATCAATCCGATTGATCTATAATTTAATCAATAAATTTCTCCTCTTAATTCAATATACTCCAACTATATAATGGACCTATTAAGTGCTAGTTCAAACGTTCAATGTGCACGATCATGTGGGCCTGTCTTTATGTTGGCAGTGGGCCTATGGCCTACAGATTGTAGTTGGGCTCTAACAAGCCATTACATCCCCAAATTAATATGGAGACTACAATCTAACAGAAGTCATAACCCTGTAGTATAACTTATATGTCCTATGTCATTGATATCGGTGTCCAACACAGAGGCATGGTATTATCACTCTCTTTTGTGCCTGGATATTCACTTGGTATCGAGTGAATGGATGCTTATAAATAAGTTCCAACTTATTTGAGTGTGGCCACACTCTTATCAATTGCACCCATCAAGGGGCTAGTGATATTTTCTCAATGAATCACTAAGTGACATATCCCTTCTACATATTCATGGCTTTGTCATGCTGATTGGCACACCCAACCGTACCCATACTTGGCACCCTGTTACAGGCCCTTTAGGCATATGTCCAAGTGTGTGAGTTTACATGCAACTCCATAATATGGTCAAGTAAAAGTATCTAATATAAGCACTACACAAGAATCATTTGTGATATTATACTATATGGATATCTCATTAGTGGATCTATCCAGTACCATGTCCCATTACATGTACCCATGTACCTGATTGACAGTCCATGTCCTATTAGTGGTGAGACACTACCATTCAATCAAGGAAATGCTAGTCTTATGTTCCATTCATTCCCATGACTGGAACAAAATAAGGATGGCTTTATGGTTATATCGTTTCCCTACCCATGGTCTCATTACCAAGTGCATGACACTTAACATGGATATAGATTTGACCATTGGATACTCTATGTACATTTATTGCATAAGATATAAATCAAATAGATTACGCCTTTATATATTAACACAAACATATAATACATCAATCCATAATTTGTGTAACAATGTATGATACAAAACAAGGACTAATGCCTTGGGACTGGGGCATTCCCAACACTTTAAGGGGTCTTTGGTGCATAAGGATCATCTTGTCCATCCACCTTTGGTAATACTCAGTGAAGGTTTTATTAAGTTTATGCCTAATGGCCTCTAAGTCTCGCAATCTCACCTCCAACTAGGTGTTAAAGCTACAGTACTTTATGGAAGTAGCGGATAAAGCATCCCAATTTTTCCAAATGTCCTCTGGTTAGTTGTTGTACCAGGTGAGAGCCCCTCCTTGTAGAGTGGTGGGAAATAAACCCAGTAGCTGATTCATAATAAGCCCAGACATAATCATATTTGTCACATACTGGTTGATGTGCATTGTGGGAGGTTCTTCTCCTTTGTAGAGACTAATTCTCAGCATTTGAAAACCGACTAGAAGCAATTCAACCCCACTAGCCATTAGGGTATTTGGATCAACATATTTGGTAGTATTGAACCTTGCGCTCTTTTGTATTTCTGACATTAATTCATCCAATTCTGCATATTTTCCTTCCATTTCTTTTTGGTAACCGAATCACCTTCTTGAACTTTTTCTTTTTTGCTACTAGAGGAGGATTTCCTCTCCTTTCTTTGTTGTTCATGTTTCTTATCAGCATCTCCATCTGCTGAAGGAATTCAGGAGAAGTGAAAAGATCCTTGATGATCTCAGTATTGTTTAAGGACCTTGGTGCATCAGCCATATCTGTTGTCGAAATTCTTACTCCACCACTTTCTTGAGCTGAAATTGACTCTGAACCCGGACTATTCTCTATTTTTGATCCCACACCATCTTCTAATTCTGATCTCACACTGACTTTTGAATCTAATTCTAATTCTGACTTGGATGTAGACTCAAATTCGTTGCTCTTTAGTTTTAACCCCCAAATACTTCCTTTGTTCGGATCAAACTTTGAAGTTCTCGTAGCTAGTCCCTTATTTAGTCCTTTTCATGGTGGGTATGTTTCAAAACAAGTGGATAATAAATCAGACTGATGTAGGCAAATACATGAAAACACAACTTTCTATCTCAAGAGAGTAAGGATATCAATTGGATGGGTCGGAGATAAGATTTGGACATGCATCCATATGATGATGTGTATGTATGCAGGGACCAACATGAACATGAGGCATTGGTTAAAGATAGGTTTACATGATTGTGTATGGACACATGGTGGATACAAGTATGACATAACATGAGTGAAGTATGAATATATATGCAACGGTATGTAGACTGGGTTTTGGAGTAATGGTGTGCCTACACCTACTGAGTTTCTGTTATGTGAAGGTCACACAAAGCATATGGCTACTTAAAAAGGTTAGTGTGAATGACATACAAATGGTTGTCGAATATATGTTTGTTTCAAAAGTATGCATGTCATATGATGAATGTGAATATAAAGCGGTAGTGCAGGTGTCACACAGATGACAATTTTGAATGATGATGTGAAATGCATATGTGTTCTGGTGAAGGGGATAAGTGATTAGTGCTATATGTAAAAGGATGAATTCAATATATGTATGGTAATACACTGACAAAAGACATTTCCCCTATGATGAGACTCATGCATCTAGAAAAAAAAAACCAAATCCAACAAACATGAATTCCCTAAATTAGAGCAACATGTGATATGTAAAAATAGTTGATTTATACACAAAAGTGTACAAATACGGTTCGATGTGTTTGAATGCCCAAAGTTTTGGAGCAAGACATGGCTTGTAAGGGTGAACATGTACACAAGTGTGTGCTAATGAAGTTTGATGTATTTGAATGCCTATGGGTTGGATGCAAGGCGTAGTTTACAAACATTTAACTTGTACATGAATATGCACAGATGAGGTTTGGCATACTTGAATGCTTGAGGGCTTAGATGCAAGCAGTGGACTCATACATGAATCGTACGGATAGAGTTTGGCGTGTTTGAACACTTATAGGTTTGGATGCACAACATGGCCTACAAAATGATGAACTCGTACACTAGTGTGTACGGATGAAATTTGGCATGTTTGAATACATAAGAGTTTAGACATGCATGGGAGGATATGCGGATCCAGGAATTCCCACGTATAGCTATGCATAGGCACGAGACTAAAAAGGATGGACCTATGTGTACAAACTATAGGGAATCGTCACCGAAAAAATAAAATTCACAGTAAAATTAGCAGATTAAAATTTTCCTTGATTCCATAGACCAGGGTTTATGTCGATTAATAGAACGAAACATAAATGGAAAGAAAATTAAATTTTCTCACATTAATCATCTCCTCTAGAGACTGCTGTAGCAACCCAATTGTGTTTTCTCCACACTTCGGTACACGAAAGATTCTAGAACGTGACTCATGCTAGCGAACAGATCGAACGGAACCAAGGGATTTTTCCAAGAGTTGAACAACTGCACTTTTGGTTTGTTGGCTGAATTCTCTAGTGCTAGGGTCGGAGAATTGATCTTAAGGCTTCCTTTCATACACCTTAGTATATTAGGTTTTTAATTAAAACTATTGGTTATTTTTATTTGATTGAATTGATTTAATTTGTATCATTAGAATTAAATAAAACCATATTATAAAATTCTAATTGATACAATTAAATACAATTTTATCAAATTAACATAACACAAAGTTAAATTAAAGTCAACCTTAATAAATACAACCTTTGTATTTAAATTTTTACCAAGGAAATATTATTTAATTAATTATTTACTAAATGTAATTAATTAATCAAATAAATTCAATTTCTCAATATAATTGAATTAATCTTTGACATAACCTAATGTCAATAACTAAATAAATTTGTTTTCCTTTCCAAATATACACAATGTGTATAAATCCGATTTGTCAACTTTCAGTCGTTCTATGAGTACAATCCTATGGGTCCATCTTTATGTTGACAGTGGGTCCATGGCCAACAGACCGTAAGTGGGTTGTAGCAAACCGTTATAGCCTCCAATAAAGACAGAGACATGTAGTCTAATATGAAACATAACCCGGTGGTGATCTTGTATATTCCTTGCCATCTGACATCGATATATAAACAAGAGGCATGGCCATGTCATCCTCTTATATGCTTATTTATTCCTTGACATCAAGTGGACTAAACATCATGAATAAGTATCCTAACTTATTTGGGTATGTTTATACACTTGTCAATCCCACTCATCAAGTGGCCAGTGATATCATCTCAGGGGACGCTGAGTAGAAATTTCGTTAACTTCACTATCAACATCGACATGTTCACTGGCCCACCCAACATACCGATACTTGGCACCCTGTTATGGGCCCGTTAGGTGTATATCAAAGTGTATGAGATTCATATTATGCTACAGGGAATATCAGGTCTAAGGATAATAACAAGACCTACTTGAGAAACACCAATGATGATTGGACCATATGGTGTTCTCGTGGCGGATCGATCCAGTACCATGTAACTTAACATATACCCATATTCTTAACTAACATTCCATCTCCAATGGCTGGTAAGACACCGCCATCTAGCCAAGGATATGCTGGTCTTTAGTTCCATTCATTCTCATGATTAGAATAGACAAGGGATAACTTTATGATTATAACTCTAATTACTCAAAGGTCTCATAATCCAACGACCTTCATTGGTTTACTTTAGTATGGTTATAATCATTGGATACTCTATTTATAAATAGTGCAAGCTATTAATAAATAGATTCATGCCTTAATTTCAACATCAAATGTATAATACAAAACATCCAAATATGAAGTATAATACAATACAAGAACTAATGCCATTTGGACTAGGGCACACTAGTAATCTCCCACTTGCACTAGCTCCAACTAGGTATTGTCATAATCCCTATAGATCTAGTATGACTCTTATGATGCATCTGTGTCAGTGCCTTGGTCAACGGATCAGCGACATTGTTCCTGGTGTCAACTCTCTGTAATAAAATGTCTCCTCTGTCTATGATCTCAGGGATGAGGTGAAACTTCCTACGTACATGTTTCAAATTCCTATGTGACCGAGGCTCCTTAGCTTGTACGATGGCCCTGTTGTTGTCACCGAAGACATTCACTAGGTCTAGGATAGATGGAACTTTTCCTAACTCAGAGATGAACTTCTTCATCCAAACAGCTTCCTTTGCAGCTTCACATGCAGCAGTGTACTCAGCTTTTATGGTAGAATCAGCAATGGCTGGTTGTTTTAAGCTCCTCCAGCTGACGACACCACCATTCAGTAGAAAGACATAAACAAACTATGACTGGTTTTCATCCTGATCGATCTCAAAGCTTGCATCAATGTACACTAACAATGATAGCTCTTTTTGACCTCTATACTGTTGGGATTCATCATCGGAAAAATAACATAGTGCAGCAGAAATTGTAGTTTAAAATTTCCTAGAATCTACCAAATCATGTCCAACTACCATTGATAGGAATAAAAAAATTTGAACTAGAGAAATTAGAAACTCACCAAGTACATTTCTTCTAGAGACTGCTACAGAATCGATTCTTCAAACGATCACCACGATCCGGTGAACAAACAACTATCGAGCGGGAACCAGTGCTGAACGAAGAAGAAAATGAACTGATCAATCAACTTGAGAAATTCTACCAAAGAGGCTATTTTGGTGTGCTAGCTGAAATCTTCAATTGATGCTAGGGTTAGGGCTTGATTTTGTTTTAAGTGTGCCTTTTATAGCTCCTACTATAAATGGGCTTTAGTTAGGTTAATCTAATTTAAGCCCAATAGGTCCAATTATATAAACTTTATATTATATAATTTAATTCCAATTGGCTAAATTTAATTACCTCTAAATAAAATTAAATCACACTTAAATAAACACAATACATGTATTTAATTTTCCTCCTTAGAAAAATAATTTAATTAATTGTTTACTTTACGTAATTCAATTAATTGATTAATTAATTAATTACATTATGTAAACTTATTAATTAAATAAAATCAACCGTATGTGAATTAATCATCTTGACACCTAATGTCAATTAATTAATTAACACATTCCTTCCAATATACATGACATCTACAGATTTTATAAGTTCTACCTCAGTTGATTTATGTGCAGGATCCTATAGACCTGTCTTTATGTTGGTAGGGGGCCCAAGGTCCATAGACAGTAAGTGGATTCTAGTAAACCGGTACAGCCCCCAATTAAGATAGAGATACAGCAGTCTGGTGAAGACACTTACTCAGTAGTAATCTCATAGTGTCCTTTGCCAAATGATATCGATATAAATAAATAAGAGGCATGGTTATCGTCATCTTCTTCCAGTTTTTATTATATTTCTTGATCTTGACTAAACCAATTAATCAAATAAGAAACCCACTTATTTAGGTATGGCCATACATTTATCAGTCCCACTCATCAAGTGGCCAGTGATATCATCTTGGCGTTACCCGAGTGGCAATTCCATCGCTTCATTATCAGTATCAATATGTTCACCTGTCGACCCAATCATACCCAAATTTAGCATCCTTTTACAGACCCATTAGGCGTATGTCCGAGTGTATGAGATTCCATATTATTACTATAATGGAATCTGCTCTGAGGATAAAAGAGACCTACTCAACAAATACCTATGACGTGACAACCATGTGGCTTTCTTGTGTGGATCGATCTAGTCCCATGTCTATGACATTTACCTATATTCATGACTAACTATACAAGTATTATGGCTAGTTAAGAACTACCACATATTCATCGAATATATAAGTCTGTAATTCTATTCATTCCCACGATCAGAATAGACTTGGGATATGTTATATGATTATCAATCAATGGATATTCTATTCATGTTATAGCACAAGATATAAATGGAATAGATTAATTGCCCTTATTAATGTGAAGCAAATAATGTATTCATACAAAAAGTCTGAATGTATAATACAAAATACAAGAAACACAACAATCTCCCACTTGAACTAGTTCCAAGTAGGCATTGCCCTAATTCTTATAGATCTGGTATGACCGTCGTGCTGTATCAACGGTAGTGACTTGGTCAACAGATCAGCGACATTGTTCTTGGTGTCAACCTTCTGTAATGATATGTCACCTCTGTTCACGATTTCCTAAATGAGATGAAACTTTCTGAGCATGTGTTTGGATCTCTTATGTGACCGGGGCTCCTTAGCTTGTACGATGGCCCCGTTGTTGTCATAGAAAACATCAACTAGGTCTAGGATAGTGGGCACTACTCCTCACTCAGTTATGAATTTCTTGATCCAAATGGCTTCCTTTGTTGCATCACATACAGCTATGTACTTAGCTTCCGGTGTAGAGTGAGCAATGGTGGCCTACTTTGAGGACCTCCAACTAATGGCACCATCATTAAGGAGAAAAACATAACTAGACTGTGACTGATTTTTGTCCTTATCAATCTCAAATCTCACATCAGTGTAACCTGATACTACCAGCTCATCTTGACCTCCAAACACTAAGAAAGCATCCTTAGTCTGGTTAAGGTACTTTAGGATTGCCTTGACTACCTTCCAGTGTTCCTCTCCAGAATTCGACTGGTAACAACTAGTCATACTTAGTGCAAACGCGACATCAGGCCTCGTACACAATATGGAGTACATGATAGATCCTATAGCAGATGCATAAGGGATCTTTTCCATGCTCTCCAGGTTCTTCTTTATTTTAGGACCATCTTTTTTACTCAGTTTCAACCCATGGTGCATAGGCAAGAATCCTTTCTTCACCTTATCCATGTTGAATCTTTTCAAAACCTTGTCTATGTACATGGCCTGACTTAGGCCTAGAAGTCGATTGGATCTATCTCTATAGATCCTGATCCCTAAGACCGTTTTAGCTGAGCCTAAGTCCTTCATTACGAAGAACTTACTCAACCACTGGTTTACCCCTTGTGGTGTTGGTATGTCACCTCCAATGATAAGGATTGTTGGATATGCCCTAGTCCCAAGGCATTAGTCATTGTATTTGTATCATACATTTATTGGATTTATCTATTATACTTATTTGTGTTATTAATAAAGGCATTAATTCATTTATTATATTTATCTTGTGAAATATATTAAATGAAGTATCCAATGGACATATCCATATCCATGATGACCAGTGTCATGCAATTGGCAGTAAGACCATGGATAGGGTAAACGATATGACCATGAATAGATCCGTAGTCTGTTCCAGTCATGGGAATGAGTGGAACAAGAGACTATCATTAACCTAGTTGTATGGTTGTGTCTTATTGGTCATTGGACATGGGATGTCAACCAAGTTAATGGGTACATGCAAAAAGGGCATGGTACTGGATAGATCCACTAAACGAGGAATCCACATGGTATAGTATCATAAGTGATTCTCGTGTAGTACTTGTATGGATCCTTTGACCTGACCATATGATGGTGTTGCATGTGAGGTCGCATACTTAGGGGTATGCCTAAAGGGCCTGTAATAGGGTGCCACGTATGGGTACTTTCGGTTATGTCACTTAGCATGGCAATGCTATGGATATGCAGAAGGGATTTGTAACTCAGTAGTCCACTGAGAAGATATCATCGGCCTCTTGATGAATGTGACTGATAAGAGTGTGGCCACACCTAAATGAGTTGGAACTTGTTTGTGAGCTTTAGTGCATTCAGGATCAAGTTAACATCCGGACACAAATGAGGGTGATCAATCCATGCCTCTGTGTTGGACACCGATATCGATGACATGGGATATACAAGTTCAAACTACAAGGTTATGATAATAGTTAGACTACCATCTCCATCTTAATTGGGGCCTGCAGTGGCTTGCTAGAGCCCAACTGCAGTCTGTGGGCCATAGGCCCACTGCTAATATAAAGATGGGCCCACGGGATCGTACACATTGAGCGACTGAACATCGACTTAAGGAATCACATGTATGCTTGGAGTATGCACTTTGGAGAGAGAGGTATATATATTAATTATATTATAAAGATCAATTGGATTGATCATAATAATAAAATTAATATATATTTAATTGGCTCTTCATAATTAATTAGATTACTTAGGAGATTATTTCCTGGATGGAAATATTCATATGTATAGGTTTACATATGAATTTATTTATGATGATCTAATTTTAATTTAATGGATTAAATTAATTGGTCAAACGGATTTTAATTTAAATGTAAATAATATATTACTTGGTGTAATATATTAAATACATGGGTAAATTAAAATTGGGCTTGAAATTAGTTTAAGCCAGACTAATTAAAATAGGTTTGGGCCTGAATTAAAAGAAGGAAGCCCGCAC
This sequence comes from Euphorbia tirucalli, assembly GCA_039660915.1. Lineage (NCBI taxonomy): Eukaryota > Viridiplantae > Streptophyta > Magnoliopsida > Malpighiales > Euphorbiaceae > Euphorbia > Euphorbia tirucalli. The sequence goes on along the minus strand of CM077637.1, from coordinate 47,528,614 downwards.
AGATGAAGGAGCTAACTTGGGCCAAAATTTCCTTGGGAATTTTGGCCACCTAGGGTAAAAGAACCCTAGGATTTTCGGCCAACATAGATGTGAAACAAGCTAGCCGAAATTCTCCCTTCCTCCTCTCCAAAGTTCGTGTTTTCCGACGCTAGCATAGGTGGTGTTCGTTAGGCGTTCGTGTACGTGAACGAAGAGGGTTTCTAGTTTGATTCCTGCAGTCTGCATCCATCTCTTGAAAGAGATATTCCTGGTAAGAGATTTATCTCTTTCTATTAAATTTTTGTTTTTCCAATTTCCATCTCAATTGCTCCTGGGCACGGATTTGAGGAAATCATTGCGTTCTTCCGCTTTAATTAGGTGATTTCTGGTGAAAAATCCCTACAAGGATGTCATCAACATACAGCACTAGGAAGGTGGAAACACTCCCACTAACCATCTTATACACACAAGGCTCAGCAGAATTTTATGTGAAGCCATATTTGATAATAGCCTCATTGAATCTCTGATTCCATGATCTTGATGCTTGGTTCAATCCATAAATGGATCTTTAAAGCTTGCACACCTGGTTAGGATACCTTGGATCAATAAAACCTTTAGGCTGTGTGATGTACACATCCTCGAGTAGCTTTCCATTAAGGAAAGTGGTCTTAACGTCCATCTTCCATATCTCATAGTCGTACCATGCAGCAATGGCCAATAGTATCCTAATGGATTTGAGCATGGCAACTAGTGAAAAGGTTTCATCATAGTCAATTCCTTGAACTTACCTGAATCCTTTTGCCACCCATAGCCCCATGAAGGTGTTGTCGGCTTTTAACTTGAAACACCACTTGCAACCTATCACCCTAGCACCCAGAGGTGGATCCACCAAGTTCCACACTTGGTTATTGTGCATAGATTGCATCTCAGCCTCCATGGATTTCTGCCATTAATCTAATTGTGGGCTTTCAATAACCTCCTAATCGGTCTTGGGCTCCTCTTGGTCAACGACCATAAGGTCCCAGTGAGCACGGGTTTTCCCGACCTCTGTGATGAGAACTTTTTGTTACCTCTATTAAGCAGTTGGACCCAGAAAATAGTAGAATGTTGCCTGGAACGCCTTAAATTTTCTAAAAACCAGACGATCCTCGATCTGAAACCCTGAGAGAGGTCCCACAGGTGAGTTTTAGGGTTTTAGGTGCACATCGGTTTTTGCAAATTTTGACCCTGGCTCTACCTAGAGCTGCGCGGCTGTAGGTCTAAAGCTCAGCGGCTCTAGTGGGTTAGGTGAGTTGCTCTGAGCAACTTGCCTAAAACGGAGTGAATTCGGCTGAAATTCGTAAAATCGAAGACAGCGCATTTAATTCTCAAAATCATTGTGGGGATGTGAGATATAAAAAGTAAAATTAAAATCAAAAAAGGCAGGAGGGAAAAAAAGATTTTGGCCAACAAAAACACACAGAGAGAAAGATAGTTATAGGGGGTGAGGAAGAAGAGAGAAGGAGGGAAAGGAAAACTTGGATTTTCAAACCTGAAACTCGTACGCTAATCATTCTATAACTTGCCTAGACCATCACTGATTCGTCCGGATACACATTTGGATTCGTTTCGGATTCGTTTTCGGGATTTCGGAACATTCGAGGATTCCAGGCACATTCTCGATTTTCAATCTGTTTCTGCATATCCGATACACTGGAACAGAATCAAGGTAAACTCTGAGAGGCCTTAAACTTGTGTTTATTGCATTTTTTATGTGATTTTTCTCTGTTTTCTCAATTTTCGGAAAACCGACTACCGGAATATAGCCGTACAGCTCTGTAGAGCCGCACGGCTATGTTCCTCCTGGGCGACAACGCGAAAATGCCTGATCGACTGAAAATAGCCTATTTTCCATTTTTATGCATTCTGTTGTGATGTTTTTTGGCCCAAAAATATTCGTGCGTTATTAAGTTTTGGTTTTCGGATTTCTGTATGAACAGATATTAGGGTTTTCGGTTTTTTCCGGATTTTGTTTTCTGATTTCGGGGTCATTTGATCTGAATCGGATTCGTAGTCTAGCATCAGTGTGTTGGGGATTTAATCGCACAAAAACAATACGCAGCGGAAATAAAAGGATTAATCCCCACCAAGGACCCATGTACATTGCATTGAATCGGAAGGAGGGTTAAAGAATTACCTTAATTCTTTGAAGATTGAATCAAAGGAACCAAGATAGCTTCCCTCTACGGTTGATCCACACGGAGCAATTCATTCACCGCGTGCTAGCGCCGGGATTGAAGAACGATTCTTCGAACGAGACAGAGAAAGCGAAAAATCAAATTTTTCCTTGGAGTTTTTGAGAATTTCGGCTGCCACTATTCACCTTTTGGTGTGGCTGCCGAAATCACCTTATTGTGGTTTTGTTATATCTTACTATTAGGTTATATTATTTCCTTATATATATAACCTAATAAGTTAATTATAATTATACCCTAATACACTTATTAGTTATAATTATAAATTAACCCACACAACTTAATATTAATTCTCAATTAATATTAAGTCAAATCAATTCTCCATAATACACATATGTATATACAATATTATAATTAATTATATCTCTATATAATTTAATTATAATATGTGGCATACCTTATGCAATATTAACCATATTAATATTCACATACACATGCATAAATATATATCACTATATATATATTTATTCTCTTCCTCATTCATAAATTATTATCTCATAATAATTTATACCCGTTAAGATGAACTTCATTTTGCTCTTGTGTGTGACCCCATAGGATCATATTAATTGGCAATAAGGAAATTACCATAATGTCCTTATAGGTTACAAGCGGACTCTAGCAAGCCATTACGACTACCCAATTAATATGATTGGAATGATCCAATACCTATTTATAGAATGTCATATTCCCTTTTGTCTCTTTGATATCAAGATTAATTATAAGACATGGTACACTTGTCAATCTTACATAATTAATCATATGCTTTCTCGATCTCAAAGTAAACTGTTCAGACAAATCAATTGATACTCTTATCAATTATTTGAGCACGGCCATGCATTTAATAGTCTTACTTATCGAGGGGCCCAGTGATATCGCTCTCTTGATAGAGAGGGACAAAATCCCATATCTGTCACTCACATCCCTAAGCATGAGTCATATCGTACCCAACCACAGCCTTTATAACTACTCTGTTACAAGCAGCGTTTGACTGCGTCAAAGCACAACATGAATTCATCCCGGAATCCATGGTGACCTCAGGTCAAAGGAATCAGCTAATGACACTACTATAATCAAGATCAGTTGTGACACATGACCATGAACTTGATCTCATAGTGGGTCTCCAGTAACATGTTCTCTAACATATTACCCGTGAGTATAATCTGTATCTGTATACACTATATTCATCTTATGAATATCCATTATCACTCACACTAGTCTTAGTTTGTTATTATTCCCATAATAACAATCGACTAGGGATATTTAGAATAACACGATTTATTCATGGATACTTATCATAAATGCTAACATACAAACATAAATGATAATATTAATCTACACTAGATTAATCTTAGAAGTCAAATTACATAATCCAATATTGGCCTTAGGGCACAATCTCCAACACAGTGGACCCCCGAACCCTATAAAATCTTCGGGAAACACCGAAAACGAGCAAAATAATGATTTTTCAAAAAACGAGAAAACCGGTTTGGGTTCGGGTATTATAGTCACCCAGCTGTGTTTTAGAGCCGCACGGCTCAAAACAGAGCCACATGGCTCTAGTTACAGCCGCACAGCTATAGTTCCCGAAAAAGACAGAATCACAAAACGACCCGCACGGACATCGTCGTGCGATGCTGTTTTCGGATTCAGATTGTTTTTGGCATGTTCACCGCTTTCAAACACTAGATGTTTGTGAAAATTAGGAAACCCGCACGAATGGAACCCCGAGTTCCGGAATAACAGACCTGCTAAGATCTGAAAATTTGCATGAAATCGAGCCAAATAACTTTCTAAAACTATTTTTTTGTGCAAAAATCTATAGAGCATTTCAAAACGGTTTTCTAGGACTAACCGGTCCGACCGGTCGGGTTGACCCGGTTACCCCCTAAATGTATGCATCCGCTGTGAGCGGACGATGCGTTTTCGGCGGGACGCGAGACTCCCTTTAGGAAGGGGCGCCATGATCTCGGGCGGGCCCCTCCCTTGCGTGGGGCTTTATAAATGGGAAATCGATTTTGGAAAATAAATGGAATTAATTCTTAAAAGAACCGAGACCTAAGTCTCGATGAATATTGTAGAGTCGCCACCCGGCTCAGGTCAGCCAGGAAATTTGCAATGCAGCTGAACCGGACGAACGACCGCTACACTATCCAGAGATTCGGGTCCGGACAAGTCCCTTATTTCGTGTCTAATTAAAATAAATATTGGTCAATGTTCAAAAATGATATTTCAAATTCTAAAGTTAATTTTATTGAAATAAATGACATACATCATGCATACAGGTTAAGTAAAATAGTAAATGATTAAATTATTACAACCCGATCGAATAAAAGATAAAAACTCTCACCTCACTTTACAACTGCCTAAAATACATGAGCATCTAGAAAAATACAATCGCCTAGGATACACGATTTAATATATTAAATTGCATCCAAAATAAAAATAAAAGAAATTAAAGCCTGCACAGAATACGGCACGCCATGAATAGGACTCAAATATGACAGAATTGGGGAAATTAGGATTTGGGGGCATGCATTTAGGGGGTAACCGGGTTGGCTCGGCTAGTCGGCCAGATTAGACCTGGAAAACATTTTCAAACTTCCCTGTATTTTGGTTTTGGTGGGAAAATCATTTTGAAAACAATTTTTCCGGTTTACATGCATTTTTATATATTAAGTGGGTCAGTTTTCGGGAGAACCGGGTCTCCGTCGTGGCATTGTTCTAAATGCAATCGTACTGAAAATTGAATCTAGGGTCGTGAATGCACACAACAAAATTCATTTAGATGATTTTGGGGCTTTCTGAATTTTTATGGATTTTTGGAAATTTTTGGAGGATAAAAACGTGAATTCTGGTTCTGGATACCATGTTATAGTCGTGCGACTTACAGTCGTGCGATTGTAAGTGGCCCGGAGCCAAAATTTCGCCAAAACATTATTTGAAGAAAACTGGGAGGAAAATGCTGGAAATCAAGAACACTCGTACGACTGTAACTACAGTCGTACGACTATTCATCAACTCAAGAATAGTCGCACGACTGTTCTTGATTTCTAGAACAGAAACGCAGAAAAATGGATAGAAATGCAGAAAAAGCACACCAATCACCTAGAAAGCTTATCAAAGAGAAGGGAAAAGGAGTGTCTACCTGTTTGGCGTGCGTCCACCATAGGTTTGACCCCTGGCGTCGCTCCAATCCACTAAAATCCGGACTTTTCTCCTTGAGTTAGGGTTTGAGGTTTGGGTCTAGAGATTTCCAAATGCTGAGGGATTCTGATGATGAGTTCCTCCTTTTCTTTTTTGATTTTCTCGTCTCTTCTTTCCCCCTTCTCTCTTTTGTTTCTTCGTTTTTCTCTTTTTGTTCCCGTCTGTCTATCCCTCTCTGTCCGTCTGGTCTCCTCCTCTCTCTTTTGTTTTTTCCAGCTTTTGAGGTATGGGTTGGCTTACCTGCCATGATCTACAGTCGTACGACTGTAGTTTGATTACAGTCGTATGACTGTAGTGATAGTCGTACTACTATACTCTCTCTTTTTTTTTAGGAAGTAAAATTCTGGCGCTTACAGCTGCCCCTCGCGTGATCAAATTCACCACCCGAACTTAGTCTGGGATAGTTGATGTGAATTTGAGAAACACAACATAAAGCGCTGCAGACACAGGAAAGAACCTGCAGTTGAAATAAGCCGATATCGGATCTAGGTTACCTGAGGCAAAGCTGAGGAAGAAATAAGTCGATATCGGGTTTAGGTTACCCGAGGCAAAGGTGAGGAAGTAAGCCGATATCGCGTTAGGTTACCCGAGGCAAAGGTGAGGAAGAAAAAAGCTGATACCGAGTTCAAGTTACCCGAGGCAGAGGTGAATTTGAAGTGAGGGATTCGAATTGGTTTCAAAGATCTAGGATCTTGCTTGAATCGATCTTCAAGAATCCGAAATCTGCCTTGGGTGATTTTTCAAGGATTGGGAATCATGCTTGAAGAAGTTCAAGGATTCGAAATCTAGCTTGGAGAGGTGCTCAAGGATTGGGAATCATGCTTGAAGAAGGTTCAAGGATTCGAAATCTAGCTTGAATGAAATGAAGGGTTTGATGTAGAACTAAGCTGATACCGGGTCTAGGTTACCCGAGGCAAGAAAAGATGGAATGCGGTTAAGCCGATATCGGGTCTATGTTACCCGAGGCAAAGAAAGGTGGATTATGGATTGGCCGATACCGGGTCTATGTTACCTGAGGCGATGCTGGGGAGGAAATAAGCCGATATAGAGTCTAGGCTACCCAAGGCAAAGCTGAGGAAGAAATAAGCTGATATCGGGTCTAGGTTACCCGAGGCAAAGGAAGATGAAATTGCGGTTAAGCCGATATCGGGTCTATGTTACCGGAGGCAAGAAAAGATGGATTGGGGATTTGAAATCTTACTGGAATTGGGTGGACTTGAAATAATGAAATAAGAGATTCAAGGACTTGAAACCATGCTTGAACGTACTAGAGTTCAAGGGTTCGAAATCTGGCTTGAATGGAGAAAAGGGTTCAAGGATTTGAAACCATGCTTGAACGTAATGAAGTTCAAGGGTGCGAAATCTGGCTTGAATGAAGAAGATGGTTCAAGGATTTGCAACCATGCTTTAACGTAATGAAGTTCAAGGGTGCGAAATCTAGCTTGAATGAAGAAGATGGTTCAAGGATTTGCAACCATGCTTGAACGTAATGAAGTTCAAGGGTGCGAAATTTGGCTTGAATAAAGAAATGGGGTTCAACGATCTGTAACCATGCTTGAACGCAATGGAGTTCAAGGGTTTGAAATTTGGCTTGAATAAAGAAATGGGGTTCGAGGATTTGCAACCATGCTTGAACGCAATGGAGTTCAAGGGTTTGAAATCTGGATTAAATAAAGAAATGGGGTTCAAGGATTTGCAACCATGCTTGAACGTAGTGGAGTTCAAGGGTTTTAAATCTGGCTTGAATAAAGAAATGGGGTTCAAGGATTTGCAACCATGCTTGAACGCAATGGAGTTCAAGGGTTTGAAATCTGGCTTGAACGAAGAAATGGGCTAGCTTTAGTAAGGATAATCTTGATGTTGGCTGGGGAATGAGTATTTATCCCTTGATCGATAATTTTGGAAACAAAAATTTTTGCCCCTTCAATCAAGGATAAATACGGCTTGATTGTTCCGCCCCTTGGAGACTTGATATGTTGAGATTTGAGTTTGTGCTGATGCTCAAGGTCCAATGGATGCCCCGGCATTGTGTCATCTATGCTTTGAAAGTGATCCTGGTTTGGAGTAGTCCGATGATAATGGTGAATACCCGTGGTTGGTTGTGATATGTATGTGCTTGTATGCATGTATGATTTGAATGCATGTATATGTTTCAATGTGTGCATGCGCAAATGAACTTTAGAAAATGCATTTTGTGACATTTGCTCGACCTTGACACCCCAGGCTCTTTCTAGGGAAGATAGGTTGTGCAATTGGCCATTCATGGCTGGAGAAGCAAAATTTCGGGTGCAATGTAATTCTTGCGATCCTTCCAGGGATATATGATGGCTAATGCAGAAATGTGATGACTGTTGGAGAGAAAGAGATGTTGTTCTTGGCAACGATGTCATTGAGAAATGATACAGAGGATTTTGTCAGGATTAACAAAATGTTCCTACTGGGGGAATAACGGAGAGGTTTTGCCTTCTTTGCCCCTAGGCTTCATGGATTTAGAAGTGCTCTAAATTTGCCTGAGCCGCCCAAAGTGGGTTTTCAACTTAGCGAGCTGCTCTAACTTTTGCCTAAGGCGCCTTTTCGGTTTTCACCTTAGCGAGTTCTTCATATGCCCTAACTTTTGCCTAAACTGCCCAACATGGGTTTTCAGCTTAGCGGGCTGCTCTAATTTTTGCCTGAGGTGCCTTTTCGGTTTTCACCTCAGTGAGCTCTTTTTTTTTTTTTTGAGATGTCATAGAATTAGAACAAGACTTCCAATTCAGTACACCCTTTGATGATGAGATGATTGTGGGAAGTCTTGTAGGATTTGGTTGCTCCACCGTTGTTGCTGAAGCTCACAAGCGTATAGCCATATATGATGCATGATGTGAATTCAATTTCAAGCAAACTTAGGATATTTAAATGAATAGGGCGAGGCATTCATTCATTCATTCATTGATAATGTTTTAGCATAATGCACATTATATATGAAATGGAATTAAGGACAAGATGAGTATGGTATCCGTCTCGACCGAACCCATGACTGCAACCAACTAGTCCTTGCGGATTTTCCAGCTGATGATGCTCACCTCACTATCCTAACTTTTGCATGGATTGCTTTTGTGAGTTTCAATCCATCGGACTCTCTTCTTTTTTTTTTTGGAAACCTGAGCCTGTCTCAATTGAAATGGGTTGACGACTTGGTTTCTGTCTTTCTCTATAGGACTGCTTTGATCCTGCAGGCTGATGGCTGCGCTTATTAGTTGCTCGTACTATCTTGCTGGCTTATGAGTGGTATGGAGGTGACGTATGATGCCTCTCTCCTTTATTCTGGAATGATTGTACTGGTGCCCCAGAACTTGCGTTCTATTGTCGGGGATGGTATGGTGCGAAACATCATATGATACAGATGTGCATTCTTATTTTGGACCTTGAAACTGTGCTTATTTTGCTTATGATGTTGTTGTTGTTTGTTTATTTTTTTTTTTTGGCTACGGAACTTCCGTTTGGCTGGACTTGTCCTTCGGATTCTTTGTAATTCTGCATCTTGCGATCATTTGTCGATGTGTGCCGTCATAGGACCAAGCGAAGGTCTTCCATGCTTTTAGGCATTTTGCAATTTTCCTTTTCTTTCGCTTATCAGTTGTGGAGTCTTTCAAGGCGGGTATCATTTTGGATACTCATCTGTCCTTAGGTTCATTTCACATGATAATGTGTCATGTATGCTAAACAAATTAAATGAATGTTTGTATGCATGCACAGTGTTCCATCCATGAAAATATCACACAAATAATTGAAATCAAATTACATAACATTAAATGCCTTGTAGGCTACATTGTTCACAAAACAAGATAAAGGACAAAATAGATACATCAAAATAATTAACATCCTCCACATGCGGAGGGTTTTCTTTTGCTGCTACATCGCCCACTACAATTGGACTAGTCAAAGCTGGGCAAAGGATGTTGGAGATTGTGCCCTAAGGCCAATGTTGGATTATGTAATTTGACTTCTAAGATTAATCTAATGTAGATTAATATTGTCATTTATGTTTGTATGTTAGCATTTATGATAAGTATCCATGAATAAATCGTGTTATTCTAAATATCCCTAGTCGATTGTTATTATGGGAATAATAACAAACTAAGACTAGTGTGAGTGATAATGGATATTCATAAGATGAATATAGTGTATACAGATACAGATTATACTCACGGGTAATATGTTAGAGAACATGTTACTGGAGACCCACTATGAGATCAAGTTCATGGTCATGTGTCACAACTGATCTTGATTATAGTAGTGTCATTAGCTGATTCCTTTGACCTGAGGTCACCATTGATTCCAGGATGAACTCATGTTGTGCTTTGACGCAGTCAAACGCTGCTCGTAACAGAGTAGTTATAAAGGCTGTGATTGGGTACAATACGACTCATGCCTTGGGATGTGAGTGACAGATATGGGATTTTGTCCCTCTCTAACAAGAGAGCGATATCACTGGGCCCCTCGATAAGTAAGACTGTTAAATGCATGGCCGTGCTCAAATAATTGATAGAGTATCAATTGATTTGTCTGAACAGTTTACTTTGAGATCGAGAAAGCATATGATTAATTATATAAGATTGACAAGTGTACCATGTCTTATGATTAATCATGATATCAAAGAGACAAAAGGGAATATGACATTCTATAAATAGGTATTGGATCATTCCAATCATGTTAATTGGGTAGTCATAATGGCTTGCTAGAGTCCGCTTGTGATCTATAAGGACATTATGGTAATTTCCTTATTGCCAATTAATATGAACCTATGGGGTCACACACAAAGAGCAAAATGAAGTTCATCTTATCGGGTATAAATTATTATTGGATAATAATTTATGAATGAGAAAGAGGATATATATATAGTGATATATATTTACATATATATGTATATGTGAATATTAATATGATTAATATTGCATAAGGTATGCCACATATTATAATTAAATTATATAGAGATATAATTAATTATAATATTGTATATACATATGTGTATTATGGAGAATTGATTTGACTTAATATTAATTGAGAATTAATATTAAGTTGTGTGGGTTAATTTATAATTATAACTAATAAGTGTATTAGGGTATAATTATAATTAACTTATTAGGTTATATATATAAGGATATATATAACCTAATTGATATACAACAAAACACTGATTTTTCGGCAGCCACAATAAGGTGAATAGTGGCAGCCGAAATTCTCAACAAAACTCCAAGGAAAAATCTGATTTTTCGCTTTCTCTGTCTCGTTCGAAGAATTGTTCTTCAATCCCGGCGCTAGCACGCGGTGAATGAATTGCTCCGTGTGGATCAACCGTAGAGGGAAGCTACTTTGGTTCCTAATTGATTCAAAACCTACAAAGAATTAAGGTAATTCTTTAACCCTCCTTCCAATTCAATGCAATGTACATGGGTCCTTGGTGGGGATTAATCCTTTTATTTCCGCTGCGTATTGTTTTGTGTGATTAAATCCCCAACAGTGGTATCAGAGCCACTTGTGCATTGGTTGAATTGGATTTGTTATTTTGATTAGATCAAAATGCATGTTAGGGTTTGTGTGTTTTGATTTAGGGTTCTTTTGTTATTGTGAATAACAAATTGAAATTTAATTTCAATGTTGATCATTATGAATGATTTGTTCTGTTATTGTGAATAACTATTTTGAATTGATTTGGAATTGATCATTGTGAATGATGTGTTTCTTCAATTGTTTTGCTCATTCGTGCACTGGAAATCGTTTCCAGATATGAGTTCAGTTCTGAACTCGTCGGCGTGCAGGTGCTGCACGCCGTGTTAACATGTTGTGCACGCCGTGTGCTGTCTTTGCACGGCGTGCAACTGGAAATTGGTTCCAGTATTGGCTTTCAGTTCGGAACACGACGGCGTGCAGGCTCTGCACGCCGTGCAAACATGAAGTGCACGCCGTGTGATGTTTTGGCACGGCGTGTAACCGGAAATTGTTTCCGTGTGTGCTGAGACACAGCGAGGAACACGGCGGCGTGCAGGTGCTGCACGCCGTGCAAACCGGTTTTGCATGCCGTGTTCCCTTAGTGCTGCCGTGTAGAAATTGTTTCTACACATTTAGCCTTTTCAAATCAATTCCTCAATGCAATAAGATTGTATTTTGCCTTTGAACCCTAAATCTTGTAGATGTAAAATTATTGTGATAATTTTATGCATGGTGTTGTGGTATGGTTTTGCACCCCGTGGATGTTTTTTTTTTTTTTTTTTGTTTTCTTTTGGTTTTGGTGGATGTAAGGTTTTATAAATACGGCCTGCGAGTCGTTTGTATTTATGTAACCTTATTTTTCTAGATAAATTATATAGGATGCAATTTATTATTTGTAAATTTTATTTTGCTAGAAAATTGTATAGGATGCAATTTTGTGTAATATGTAAATCCATGAGATGGTGCCAAGGAACAAAGACGTGAAGACGGATCCAAGGGGTGCGGCTGTGCTGTGACCATACGATGGTTACAACTACCTAGGAAATGACCTGTTGATTTTCATATTGGCCTATGAAAATCAATGTAGATAAAACCATACCATAACACGGTTTTGAGTCTGATGCATGCTATATTTATTTTATGCCATGAGATGCCATGTTAATTTATATAGATGCATGTTAGAAATTCATTTGCATGTGATGCAAATGTTAATATATATATATATATATATGTAAATGCATGTTTTGATACATTTAAATGCCATGTGATGCCATGCTAAATATTCAATATGCATGCTAGACATATGGATGACATAAGATGCCATGCTTAGTTAATATTAACAAACGTTGATTAATATTAATGCCATGTTAATTGTATAAGATACAATTTAATCACAGGATTTTATAAACCCTAAATAAACTTAAGAAGTTTATATTTGCCACCAAATTACGAATAACACTAGTCAAGTACTATGTTCGCATCATGGTAGCCACGCCAAAGCGGGTACGCATGTTGTGACCTTAGCGAAGCGATAATATGAGAAATGGTGATTCTCATTGTGTTGTAATTGGTTTAACAAAGGGTTAATCAAAACGGTGTTTGAGCCCGAGGCAAAGATGAGATGAGTAACATACAATTAAATATGATATATGATATCATGCATCTCATAAATTAGAAGAGTTGCATAATGATGCAATTGGCAAAGAAGTGCACATCCAAAATATGTTTAAATGGTTTAAAGCATGATTTTGAGTCTTTGCCTACCAAAATTATATTTAATCATAGGGACATGCCAAAGCAGTGCTATGGTTAAGTATGGATTTTGGATCTTCACCCACTTAAATATTTTTAAAGGGTTTTATAATTTAAGTGGGAGCATTTAAATAAAAATCTTTACACGCTTTATTATAGTTATAATTGCTATTACCTTGATCTCGATTGTTATTGAACATTGAGAATTGTTCTCAACCAAAAGGAATCATATGTTCTTAATAATCCTTTTGCCCCATGAACCACTAGCAATTGTAACACGAGTATAAAAGATGCTTATTTGAAGCATCGAAGGGACTCTGTTTAAAATTTATTATCTTACACTTGCCACCAATTCTTCCGCATGTGGAAGTTTTACTTGAGGTACATGATACATCACAAATGGAAATGTTCCATCAGTTAGTGAGCAAGAAAAGATAAGTGTTTGAGGCAACATTTTCTCATTGGCCTCCAAAAGGCATTAAGATGTGATCTTGAATTCATTATTTGATAGTCATTGATGATGAACTATCATTTGAATGACATGGAGAAAATTGTGAATTAGTTGCATAGGATGCAAAAGAATGTTAAGTTATCCATAAAGGAAAATTCCGCCTTAAATTGTGTGCTTATGGTTCAAAAGGAAAAGGATACAAGGAAGGTCGAAAAGCATAAAGACCAAAAGGGTTTGGGTAAACATGTTTTAAAGACCAAAGCTGTTGGCATAGAGAGATCTCCAAAAGAAGGGTGTTGCCATTTCTAGAATGAATCGTTCATTAGAATAGAAATAGCAAACTCTGTTTGGAGAACTATAAGAAGATGAAAGGCAGTAAGACCGCTACCTTAAGTATTTATTAACCATTCTACTTTTGTTTCTATATCAAAAGGTATTAGATATTGTTGTGAATCTCATATTAGTAGAATATGAAGAATCGCAACTTGAATAGAAATCTTATGAAGGTGAAAGGTAGAATGCGAATAGGCAAGAGAAGCAAAGGTTGTTACTCGAAGGTTTTGAACTTTTACATGAAAGTTGTGAACTTCAAGTTAAAAGTTATGAACCTTTTACATAAAAGTTATGAACTTTTATATGAAAGTTATGAACTTCTACGTAAAGGTTGTGAACCTTTTACATAACAGTTATGAACTTTGGTTAAAGGTTATGAACTTTTACATGTGAGTTACGAACTCTTGTTGTCTATTGAGCTTGTTGGCTTGAGTAAACAAATGTTGTTTATTTTATAATTGTGAATTATAAGCTTTATAAAGACATGATTATGAAATACAGATTTACATAATTGTCTTTATATGTGGAGCCCATCCGTAACATAAATATTGTAAGGATCGAATCAAATAGTTTGATTCAACCTATTTTGGCAGTATCGTCTTGGAGGCATAAGCAAAGTCGCATTACGAAACTCCATAAGAATGGACTTTTGGATTCATGAGATTATGAATAATCTTGAATCATGCGAATGTTGTTTATTGTAAAAGATGACAAAAGGTTTTCTTTGCTAAAAGTAGTCAAAGAACAATCGATTTATTAAGCATTATACATGTGGATGTATATGAATTATAAATCAACTGCTAAAGGAGGTTTTAATACTTCATTACTTTTATGAAACTTTTCACTAGATAAGAGTCTCTAATGAAACATGAGTTTGGAACTTTTGAAGTGTTCAAAAGCTTGTAAAAGGAGTATGAAGTATCTTGACAAGATAGTAAAGTCACTTAGATATGATCCAAGTGGTGAACATTTGAGTCAAGATTTTGACAATCATCTTAGAGATTGTGGGACTGTCTCACAATTGACTTCTCCAAGTACGCCACAAAGTATGTTGTGTCGAAAAGGGAGTAGTCGAACTCTATGCAGATATAGTTCAATCTATGATGAAGTCAAGTTGATCATCATTTTCTCGAAAATATGCCATTAAGACAGCTGTATATATTGTTCCGTCTAAAACAATTCATGAATCAACATATGAGATATGGTTGGGTAAGAGACCCAAGTTGTTTCATTGAATAAGTTTAGGGCTGTAAAGCTTATTTCAAATAAGTTGGCACCTAAATTTAAATGTCGCATTGTGGATTACTCAAAAGGAAAGTAGGAGTTGTTACTCCTGTGTTTCTTTGGGATACAAAGTAGTTGTAGCTAGAAATGGTTTCCCCTTGAAGAGGGAGTTAATTTCTAGAAGAGTTAGTGGGAGTAAGGTACACCTACAAAACTCGTAATTCATAAAGTGACATTTAACGTTGAAGAGGAACATGGAAATGGTTTCATGATCATTGTTGAAATTACACAAGTCCAATGAAAGTCTAGTGGAATACGACATGATTAGGAGAGATATGGATTTCTCAAAATCATGATGTAGTTTTACTAGATTGGAATAAGTCTTCTTTTATGAAGAAGCAATGTTAGATTTTGAATCTAATATGTGACTTGATGCTACAAAGGTTGAAGATAAGTCCATGTCTGAAAATCAAAGTATAGACTTTGATAAATCTTTTAGAAGATGCATATGCAATGGTTGCAAGTGAGTTTTCAAATTGAAAACCGACATGAATGGTGATCTTCAAACTTATAAAGCACGACTAGTGACAAAAAGGGGTTATAAACAAGTTCATAGTAGTGACTATGAGGATACGAACAAATTCATAGTAGGACTATGATAAAATCCTTTTTCGTCATTAATCATGATCAAGTCAAATTGAGTTCTTGTTGCCACATCCGCATAATATGATTATAAAATATGGCAAATGGATATTAAAATTTGTTTTCTACGTGAAAACATGATTGAGGATGTGTACGTGACACAACCCAAAGTTTTGAGCATTCAAAGAATTCAAGTAGCGTATGCAAGTTTCAAAGATTCTTATAAGAATCAAAACATGCATCAAATAGGTGGAGTCATAGTTTTGATAAAGAAATCAAATGGTTTGATTTTATCAAAAGGATGATGAATCTTGTGTTTCAAAAGGATCAGTGGGAGCATATCGGTATTCCTAATGCTATATGTGGATGACATATTGCTTGTTTGAAATAACATTCTTACCATGCAAGAAGTAAAATCTTGGCTAAGAAAGTAATTTCAATTAATGTTTAAGCAAGGCTGCCTATATTCTTGAAATTAGAATCTATAGAGATAGATCTAAAAGAATGTTTAGGTTTAAGTCAAAGCATTGAAAGCGTTCAATGAGAAAGACTTAAAAGAAGCTTGCTTATGTTAACTGTGTAAATAGTTGCACATATACAACTGATTGCAATTAGTTGCAATATATCAATCGAGATATCGTATTCTCTTAAAAGAGATGTTATGTTTTGAAAGGTTCAAAATAAAACGTTATAGCTAAATATCTATAATAATAGTCAAAGTATATAGCTACATATGATGTAAATTTTGGATGAAGAAGTTCATCAAAATTTTGTGTTTTGTTCTAAGCATTGCTTATCCTGTAAGACTATTGTAGGGACAATAGTTCAATGCGTAAGAACCTTGTATGACACAAGCATATACTTAGGCGTCTTTCACTAATTTAGAGAGGCTGTCTCTAAAGAAAGAGTGAAAATGTGTAAAGTAGCAACGGAAGCGAAAAATTAATAATTCACTGACAAAGACTCCTGCACGAGTGAATACATGAAGGTCATGTAGGTCAATGGGTATAAGATACTTGTATGATTGGCCATAGTGCAAGTGGGAGATTGTTGGAGATTGTGCCCTAAGGCCAATGTTGGATTATGTAATTTGACTTCTAAGATTAATCTAATGTAGATTAATATTGTCATTTATGTTTGTATGTTAGCATTTATGATAAGTATCCATGAATAAATCGTGTTATTCTAAATATCCCTAGTCGATTGTTATTATGGGAATAATAACAAACTAAGACTAGTGTGAGTGATAATGGATATTCATAAGATGAATATAGTGTATACAGATACAGATTATACTCACGGGTAATATGTTAGAGAACATGTTACTGGAGACCCACTATGAGATCAAGTTCATGGTCATGTGTCACAACTGATCTTGATTATAGTAGTGTCATTAGCTGATTCCTTTGACCTGAGGTCACCATTGATTCCAGGATGAACTCATGTTGTGCTTTGACGCAGTCAAACGCTGCTCGTAACAGAGTAGTTATAAAGGCTGTGATTGGGTACAATACGACTCATGCCTTGGGATGTGAGTGACAGATATGGGATTTTGTCCCTCTCTAACAAGAGAGCGATATCACTGGGCCCCTCGATAAGTAAGACTGTTAAATGCATGGCCGTGCTCAAATAATTGATAGAGTATCAATTGATTTGTCTGAACAGTTTACTTTGAGATCGAGAAAGCATATGATTAATTATATAAGATTGACAAGTGTACCATGTCTTATGATTAATCATGATATCAAAGAGACAAAAGGGAATATGACATTCTATAAATAGGTATTGGATCATTCCAATCATGTTAATTGGGTAGTCATAATGGCTTGCTAGAGTCCGCTTGTGATCTATAAGGACATTATGGTAATTTCCTTATTGCCAATTAATATGAACCTATGGGGTCACACACAAAGAGCAAAATGAAGTTCATCTTATCGGGTATAAATTATTATTGGATAATAATTTATGAATGAGAAAGAGGATATATATATAGTGATATATATTTACATATATATGTATATGTGAATATTAATATGATTAATATTGCATAAGGTATGCCACATATTATAATTAAATTATATAGAGATATAATTAATTATAATATTGTATATACATATGTGTATTATGGAGAATTGATTTGACTTAATATTAATTGAGAATTAATATTAAGTTGTGTGGGTTAATTTATAATTATAACTAATAAGTGTATTAGGGTATAATTATAATTAACTTATTAGGTTATATATATAAGGATATATATAACCTAATTGATATACAACAAAACACTGATTTTTCGGCAGCCACAATAAGGTGAATAGTGGCAGCCGAAATTCTCAACAAAACTCCAAGGAAAAATCTGATTTTTCGCTTTCTCTGTCTCGTTCGAAGAATTGTTCTTCAATCCCGGCGCTAGCACGCGGTGAATGAATTGCTCCGTGTGGATCAACCGTAGAGGGAAGCTACTTTGGTTCCTAATTGATTCAAAACCTACAAAGAATTAAGGTAATTCTTTAACCCTCCTTCCAATTCAATGCAATGTACATGGGTCCTTGGTGGGGATTAATCCTTTTATTTCCGCTGCGTATTGTTTTGTGTGATTAAATCCCCAACAAAGGATTGGTCTGCAAGCTGGGCTTCAAACGTGGCTCCGTAATTTTCCCATCTACGATCAGTTGAGGAATAGCCCTGAGTAGTTGCCTGTAGTCATTCATGTGATGCCCCACCATCACGTGATAGGAGCAGAATTTGCCTTTGTCCGTCTCAGCCGGCTTCTCGAACGGCTTCAGAGAACTTAAGAGGCCACCATTCCTACATTTCGCAAAAATCTTAGCCAAAGAAAGGGTCCACGGGGATAGGCCTTAATTTTGTGAATCTCCAGCTTGAACTCCTTGTTGATGAGACACCACAGCAACTTCTGTTGGTTTGTTGTCTAGGGGGTGGTCACCTTTGTTTGTAAAGCCAAAACTAGATCCACTACTTGATCCAATGACAGTTGTCGATTGATACCCCAGACCGTGCTTGAAGCTTTTGCCACCCTTTTGATTGGCCGCTTTTTCTTCTTCATCCCTCTCAACCTTCATGTCCATGCTGTAGACCTCGCTAAGTTCATTGAAGGCATGGAATTTCATATTGTCTTTGTAGACATCCCTGCTGCCTTCAATTAGTTTATGAATCAGCTCGTCTTCATCGGGGCGATTCTTCAGCAGGATCATCTTATTCATCCACCTTTGATAATATTCATCAAAGGGTTCATTGAGCTTCTGCTTAACCCTTTCCAAGTCATATAGCTTCACTTGGATCTTTGTGTTGAAGCTATAGTATCTGATGAAGGCCATTGACAGCGTTTCCCAATCTGACTACACTTCCTCTGTCAGGGAGTTGTACCAGTTCAAAGCTCCTTCTTCTAGTGTTGTTGGGAAGAAGTTGACCAACTGCTGTTTAGTAGCACCAGCTGTCAGCATTATACCGGCATAAAGGTTGATGTGAGCTTCTGGTGATGCGAACCCTCTGTAAGAAGGAATTTTGGGGACTTGGAACCCCACAGGGAATGTCTCAATGCCTTTGTTTATCATGGCATCCACATTGACGCCCTGGTTGGAACCCAAACTGATGTTGGCTCCCCTTTTCAGCTCAGCTAGCATCTCATCCAGCTCAGAGCACTTGGCCTTCATTTTCTGTTCCATAGCCGCCTCGATTTCCTGCAGCTTTTCTATGCTGGCCGAAGCATCAGCCCTTTGTTGAGAGGTCTCCCCTTCTTTTTCCTTTCCGGTTCCACCATTACCAGCTTCACCACTTTCCCTAACAACAGCCCTCAGTTCTTCCTTTAGCATAGCCCGGAAGTCTTGGGATCGAAAGAAATCTTTCAAAACACTAGCAATGTTTGGCGTTTGATCAGCCATTGCTACTTCTTCCCCAGGCTCTACTGCACTGCTGGATTCGACTGATCTTTCGCTCTCACGTGCACTTGCAGCCTAGGCTCTGGTTCCAGGGTGCCCTATCTTATTTTGCTTTAATACACATAGAGATTGTTAGGGCTAAAAAGTGCATGGTTAGATGGTATGGATGATAATGCTTGGATGATGCTTCGTGAATGTGGATGATAATGAATATGACCTTTTTATTCATTTCTTTCTTTCTTCTTTTTTTTTTATTTTTTTTATTTTGGACATTCCAAGTGCAACCGATGTTATGCAAAAATGTCACATGTGGACCGCCACATGGATGAGAGTTTGGTGCTTTTGGGGCACCTAATGAATTTCATGAAATGGTCGCATGTGTACTGACACACGGATGAAGTTCGACGCTTTATAGGTCTATGAGATGATATGAAATGGTTGCATGGGACCGGCCATGGACAGAGTTCTGATGCTTTTGAGCGTATGAAATGAAATGATGTTATGAGAGAGTCACATGGAACGGGGACACGGACAAAAGTTTGGCATTCGAGGAACGCCATGCATGATTTGGGATGTTATGAAATGCCCCTACATGTGTACTAACCCAGCACTCGGGGAGCGCCTTGAATGATGTAGTAATGTCATGAAGTAACCCGGTGTGGATTACAGTGTTATATGATGTTTGTGATGAATGGGTATGGTGTCATGAGATACATCATGTGGATTGTCACACGGGAATATACCTAGGACCATTGTGGTCTCTATGGAATGAAATGATTTGGTGGAATGGCCGAATGCAATCCGGTGCATAGGCAAAACACGGTTATTTTGGGGTACCCGATATATGATGGAATGATATGATCATGGTGGGCGTCCTTGGAATGCCCTTAATTTAGTTTAAGTGATATGTCGTGAATGCTTATGAAACGCAAAATGCAAATGGCTGCACAAAAACGTGGGTTAGGATGCATGACACGCATAATGATGTTATGTATGCTACATGAAAAAATGCTAATCACACAAATATAATGTTATGGCTGAAAAAGAAATGGTTAGTATGAATGGCAAGCGAGTGATTTAATGATTTCATACAAAAATAAAATGCAAATGGCTGCATAAAAATGTGGGTTAGTATCACACAAAATGTTCGATGTATGGAAAATGTCATATGTATGATAAATATGAATTATGGTATGGAGTGAAATGTCGAAAGGCATGTAACACGTAGCACACGAAGCAAATTCTTCCCACCTTATTTCTCCAAGCGTGGTCGGTCTCAAAAATTTCTAACCGAGTACTAGGTGTGGTTCACTTTGATCACCAATCAGGGGTGATGAAGGCGCGATTTTATTTTATTCACACAATTATTTTGGTATCCTAAGGGAATCCAACTAGGGCTGCCTATATGAGTTCTGTCCAAGTCGGGGTTACAAATCAAGGTTCCCATAGCAAAATATACTCCTCACTTCTCCCCACTCAAGGGTCCGAACGAAGGGGTTCGTACAAGGCTATGGGTAGTGTTTCGTATCCGTGCCCCTAAGACCATGAGGAATAAAGGCGACACTTCAACAATTCACCGGGCTAAAAATGGATACTAAATCTAATGCAAGCATGTCTAGCTAAAGATGCAAAATGAAATACCGATCGAGAATCATCCACCTTATTTTAATTAGAAACTTTTCAGGGCTTGTCAAATTCTTTTAAGTTTTTAAGAAAACTTTTTGAAGAATTCCCCAGTGGAGTCGCCACTGTGAGCAGACGATGCGTTTTTGACGAGACTCGGGACTCCCTTTCGGAAGGAGCGCCACGATCTCGGGCGGGCCCCTCCCTCGCGTGGGGCTTTATAAATGGGAAATCGGTTTTGGAAAATAAATGGAATTAATTCTTAAAAGAATCGAGACCTAAGTCTCGATGAATATTGTAGAGTCGCCACCCGGCTCAGCTCAACCGAGAAATTTATAATGCAGTTGAATCGGACAAACGGCCGCTACACTATCCAGAGATTCGGGTCCGGACAAGTCCCTTATTTCGTGTCTAATTAAAATAAATATTGGTCAATGTTCAAAGATGGTATTTCAAATTCTAAAGTCAATTTTATTGAAATAAAAGACATACAGCGCGCACACAGGTTAAGCAAAATAGTAAATGATTAAATTATTACAACTCGATCGAATAAAAGATAAAAACTCTCACCTCACTTTACAACCGCCTAAAATACACGAGAATCTAGAAAAATACAATCGCCTAGGATACATGATTTAATCTATTAAATTACATCCAAAATAAAAATAAAAGAGATTAAAGCCTGCAAAACAGGGGGTTAGCACAGAATACGGCACGCCATGAATAGGACTCAAATATGATAGCATTGGGGAAATTAGGATTTGGGGGCATGCATTTAGGGGGTAACCGAGTTGGCTCGGCTAGCCGGCCCGGTTAGACCTGGAAAACATTTTGAAACGTCCCCGTATTTTGGTTTTGGTGGGAAAATCATTTTGAAAACAATTTTTCCGGTTTACATGCATTTTTATATATTAAGTGGGTCGGTTTTCAGGAGAACCGGGTCTCCGTCGTGGCATTGTTCTAAATGCAATCTTACTGAAAATTGAATCTAGGGTCGTGAATGCACACAACAAAATTCATTTTGATGATTTTCGGGCTTTCTGAATTTTTATGGATTTTTAGAAATTTTTGGAGGATAAAAACGGGAATTCTGGTTCTGGAAACCATGTTATAGTCGTGTGACTATAAGTGGCCCGGAGCCAAAATTTTGCCAAAACTTTATTTGAAGAAACTGGGAGGAAAACGCTGGAAATCAAGAACACTCGTATGACTGTTCATCAACTCAAGAACAGTCGCACGACTGTTCTTGATTTCCAGAATAGAAACACAGAAAATGGATAGAAATGCAGAAAAAGCACACCAATCACCTAGAAAGCTTATAAAAGAGAAGGGAAAAGGAGTGTCTACCTGTTTGGCGTGCGTCCACCGTAGGTTTGACCCGTGGTGTCGCTCCAATCTACTAAAATCCGGACTTTTCTCCTTGAGTTAGGGTTTGAGGTTTGGGTCCAGAGATTTCCAAATGCTGAGGGATTCTGATGATGAGTTCCTCCTTTTCTTTTTCGATGTTCTCTTCTCTTCTTTCCCCCTTCTCTCTTTTCTTTCTTCGTTTTTCTCTTTTTGTTCCCATCTGTGTGTCCCTCTCTATCCGTCTTGTCTCCTCCTCTCTCTTCTGTTTTTTCTAGCTTTTGAGGTATGGGTTGGCTTACCTGCCGCGATCTACAGTCGTACGACTGTAGTGATAGTCGTACGACTATACTCTCTCTCTCTTTTTTTTTGGGAACTAAAATTCCGGTGCTTACACCCGCTTCTAAAAATCCCAATTCTGTCCTGCTGTGAGTCCTACTTGTGCTTGTGATGATATAAACTATGTTGACCCTCTGTTTTGCAGCATTAATTCTCCTTTTTATTATTTTTGATGTAATTAATAGATTAATTCGTGTGTTTAGGCGTTTATAATTTTTAGATATTCGTGTATTTAGGCGTTTGTAAATGTGAGGACGAGAGTTTTCATTTTTATTCGATTTGGTTGTATAAGCAGTCTCTATTATTCTTTTGTATAATTTGGATGTATGATTTACTTTTCTGTAATTTAATTCTGTCATTTGCTTGAGCACGGGCTAATAAAATAAACTTAATTTGGTAGAGAAAGATAATAATTTGAATAAATAATAAATGAATACAAGCTCGAGTTTGAATAGGTAAGTTGCCCGAACCCTGAATCTCTAGATTAGGTATGGTAGTCTGTGCTTGGTAGGGAGCTGTACCGGAATTTCTCGGATGAGCTGATCTGGGGTGGCGACTCTGTCACTGATCTTGAAATTTAGGATTCGAGGTCTTTAAGTAATTAAACGGGAAACTGTTTTCTATAAAAAGAATTTCCAAACAAATCGACGGTTTTCCTAAATCAAGATAATCAAAACTCCGTTTTCCAAACAAATCTACAACACAACACCCCTTTCGCTTTTACATCCCCGGTTCGCTTCGCCGCGTTCTGCTTTTTGGTCGTCCGCTCACAGTGGCGACTCCGCTGGGGACTGAATGTTTTTCTTAAAAGTTTTCATAAAAACTTAAGGACCTTAGGCAACTACTGAAATATAACCTCGCTTGTATTCATTTATCGATTTATAAATGCCATATTTATTCATACCTTGCATATCATGACATTTTCTTCTTCTCAACCCCTCAAATACACTGATCAGCCCCGATTTACCCAAGAAAGTGGACTACCTCTACCCCCAGGATTGGAGACACCCGAAGGGTGCACCACATGACATTACATCGTGTTCTGTGGTGAGAAGTGTATATTCTCTATGGGAACCTATACGACCCTTGGTTTTGACTTTGACCCACATAAAATCAAAACATAAATCAAAATTGGACGATCGAGTGTACTCCTTTGGTACCCCCGTTGATGCCAAAGAGACCCAACACCTAGGAAGAATGCAAGACCAATCGAAAGGAGAAATAAGGTCGGAAGGGAGAGAATGTTTTTTTTGCATGTGCTAACGTTTGTTCCATGGTGATTTTCTTTTTACTTTTTCACGAAGAATAAAAAACGCATAATCATCTCGTGTGCCATTTCTAATCACATTTTCATGCAGCCATCTTTAAATACATATGCATATGTATGGCATTTATGCTAACCATGTCTTCATGCAGCCACGACGTTTTTCTCACGTGCCACATATATTGCATCTCACGTGCCAACATTTCCATGAAGCATACATGACATCATCCCACGTGTCACGCATTCTAACCCTGTGTTTCTGTAGCCATTTGCATTTTGTGTGACACACACATTCATGCCATTTCATGCCATTCCATTCCATCTAATAAGGGACATTCTGAGAATACCTATCACAATCATTTCACTTCATACCATATCAGGTACCCCAAAACTACCTGTGCACCTGTTTGCACTTGGCCATTCCACTATACCATGTCATTAACTAGAACATCATGATGATTGTAGGTCTATGTTGTGTGGCAAGTTGCACGACAACATAACATTACCTCATCTCTACTTCATGTCCATTTGTCGTTCACATCATGATGATGCTGAAACTTTGCTTGTGTGTCGCGATCCACATCGGATTTGTTTCATGACATTAATAACTCATTCGAGGTACTCCATGAGTGCCGAATTTTTACACACACAGGAGCATTTCATAACAATACTAATTCATGCAAGGTGTTCCATGAACGCCGAACCTCCGTCCGTGTCTCTGCTTACACGTAACTTATTTGCAACATCATTTCATGTTTGATGCCCCAAGCGTCGGAGCTCTGTCCGTAGAACGGCTTCCACGTGACCACTTCATGTCGTTTCATTTGACCTACTGTGAGCGGACGACGTGTTTTCGACGGGACGCGGGACTCCCTTTCGGAATGGGGCCCCACGATCTCGGGCGGGCCCCTCCCTCGCGTGGGGTTTTTATAAATGGAAATCCATGTTTTGGAAAATAAATGGAATTAATACAAAAAAGAACTGAGACCTAAGCCTTGATAATATTGTAGAGTCACCACCCGGCTCAGCTCAATCGGGAAATTCTTAAGGTAGTTGAACCGGACGAACGACAGCTACACTATCCAGAGATTCGGGTCCGGACAAGTCCCTTATTTCGTGTCTAATTAAAACAAATATTAGCAATGTTCTCAAATGGTATTTCAAAATCTAAAGTCAATTTTATTGAATATAAAAGGGCATACAACTCGCATACAAATATTTAATACAGAAGTAAGGAAAAGAAATAAATATTAATTGGCTTACAACTAAATCGAATGGAAAAATAACAACCCTCGCCTCACTTATACAATTGCCTAGGATACACGAGAATCTAAAAATAATTACAATCGCCTAGATACATGATTAATTCTATTAAATTACAAATAAAAATGAAAATTAAGATAAAAATAAAAGCTGCAAAACAAAGGTTAGCACAATCAATATAGCATGCCACAAGTTGGACTCAAGAACGACAGAACGGGAAAACAGGAATCGGGGGCATGCATTTAGGGGATAACCAGGTTGGCTCGGCTAGCCGGCCCGGTTAGACCTGGAAAACGTTTTGAAATGTCCCTGTATTTTTTGATTTTGTGGCAAAATCATATTGAAAACAATTTTTCTGGTTTGCATGCATTTTTACATATTAAGTGGGTCGGTTTTCGGGAGAACCGGGTCTCCGTCGTTGAATTGTTCCTATATGCAATTTTACGGGAAATTAAACCTAAGGTAGTGAATACACATATCAAAATTCATTTTGATGATTTTTGGATTTTTCTGATTTTTTATGGATTTTTGAAAATTTTTAGGGTAAAAGCTGAAATTATGTTTCTGTAACAAGAGTTACAGTCGTGCGACTGTAAACGGTTCAGAATCAGGATTTCGCCAAAATTATTTTGAATAAAAAAAAAATGGAAGAAAGCAATCTGGGGAATTAAGAACAATCGTACGACTGTATATACAATCGTACGACTGTTCAATAAAACCAAGAACAGTCGTGCGACTGTTCTTAATTCCCAGAAACAGAAGCACGAAAATGCAGCAGAAAACGCACAAAACTCACTTCAAACACCCAGAAAAGCGAGAAAAAGTGCAAGGAAAGGGAGTGTCTACCTTTTTATAAGCTAATCCAAGTCGTTTTGACCCCTGGCGTCGCTCCAATCCTAACAAATTCACACTTTTTCCTTTGAAATTGAGGTTGAGGGCTTTATGTCCACAAATCCAAATTGCAAAGGATTCTGATGATTTAAGTCCAGATTCTTGATTTGGTTGTGAAGTTAATTGATTAACCTAGGGATTTCTAACAAATTTTAATCCTAATTCTGAGAATGGAAAGAAAATAGAAGAGGAAAAGATGAGTTTTTATGGGTTTTCCACTTCTCTCTTTTCCTTCTCTCTTTTCTCCTTCTCTCTCTAAGTCTTTCACCAGAAATCCCATCTCCTCCTCTCTCTCCCTTTTCTTCTCCTTTTTCTACTCTCTTTTTTCCGCTTACTTGCTGCAACATCGGAGCAATTAATGCTTCTCCTCTCTCTCCTCCATTTTCTGTTGCAGAGGTATGGGCTCCTACAATTTTTCCGACATTGCAGTCGTACGACTGTAATTTTTAAATTACAGTCACACGACAGTAAGAATAGTCGTACGACCATAAACTTTTTTTTTATAGAAAATTCTGGCGCTTATAGATGCCCCTCGCGTGATCAAATTCGACATCTAGCTCCAGGTTTACAACACCTGAGATGATGAATTTGAGAGCACGAACCAAAGCACCATGAACACTGGAATGAATCTTCTGATGAGATAGGATGATATCGGGTCTAGGTTACTCGAGGCGATGCTGGGGAGGAAATAAGATGATATCAGGTTTAAGTTACCCGAGGCGAAGGAAAAGATGGAATGCGGTTAAGCCGATATTGGGTTTATGTTACCCGAGGCAAAGGAAGGTGGATTATGGATTGGCCGATATCGGGTCTAGGTTACCCGAGGTGAAGGAAGATGAAGAAATTGGCCGATACCGGGTCTAGGTTACCCAAGGCGAGGTGATGAAGAAATTGGCCGATACCGGGTCTAGGTTACCCGAGGCGAGGTGATGAAGAAATTGGCCGATACCGGGTCTAGGTTACCCGAGGCGAGTTTTGCTGGGGAAATAGATGAAGCTGATCTGGACCGATACTGAGTTCACATTACTGAAGGTGGATCTGTTGGGGAAGTGGACGATGAAGCCGATCTAGGCTGATACCGAGTTCTCATTACTCGAGGCGGACTCGCTGGAGAAAGTTGAGGATATTAGACTGGGGATGAATTCTTGCACTTAAAATGCTAAGTCTTCATTCCTTGATCGAGAGATTTTTAAACAAAAAATTTTTGCCCCTTCGATCAAGAATGAAGACTAGCCGGGGATGAGTGATCAATGTATGAAATACGTGATGATGCATATGCACGTGTATGCACTCTCCATCATTTGACGTTTCTGCCTTCCGCTGGAGAAGGACATGATGTGCCCCTGGTTGATTTTGCTTCCTTCGGGGCTTTGCTTGGTGATTTTCAAAGGAATGAGGTGACTGTTAGGAATGTGTGATACTGCTAGGGAGATAATCATAGTGCTCCTTACGGAGATTCCACTGGGGAAGAGTGTAGTGACTCAATTGGGGAAATAATTATGATGTTCTTCATGTAGATTCTGCTGGGGAATCACGTGATGACTCTATGGGGAGTTGATGTGATGACTTCTGTGGAGAATGTTCGGGACATTCTGCTTTTCCTACTTCATGGGGAAATTATGAGTTTGTAAGTGCTCTAATTTTTGCCTGGGTTGCCCGATACGGATTTTTAGCCCAGCGAGCTGCTCTGATTTTTGCCTAAGGCGCCTTTTCGGTTTTCACCTTAGCGAGCTTTTCATATGCCCTATCTTTTGCCTAAACTGCCCAATACGGGTTTTCAGCTTGGCAGGCCGCTCTAATTTTTGCCTGAGGTGCCTTTTCGGTTTTCACCTCAGCGAGCTCCCCCTTTTTTTTCTTTCTTTTTTATTTATGATTGAAATGTCGCCATGACCATTTTATTGCTCTTTTAAGAAGATGAACTGGATTTTAGAGGTCAACAAAAGATTTCAAATTGCATGTTTTTAGTGCATTTTCACTTGTTAAATAATGTGATGATTTCAGCCAGTTGAATGCAAAGTGCTTTCTTTAAATGTATGTTTATGCAAGATAACTTTGTTTGTGCATTTGTCATAACCATGCAAATATATTTAAACAAACACTTCACTTTACTGATGAAGTCAAAATGAGTACATTTGAAACAAGTTGGTTCCTAAATGATACATATTCCACACTGAGCCAGAATCCGTCATTAGTCGTCCTTTTCAGGTTTTCCGACTGATTATTCTCTTATGTCTTAATTTTTTGCCTAGACCGCTCTTTTCGAGTTTTTAGCCCAGCAGACCTCTCTTTCTTTTTTTTTCATACATGATAAAGCTTTAGCCTGTCTTGGTTGATAGGATTAGTGAACTCGTTTCCATCCATGTCCATGGTGCTAACAGTGCCTTTTGCTAGCACCTTCTTCACCACATAGGGCCCTTCCCCTAACATCGACATTTGAAGGTCTTAGCTGCTTTAAAACTAAGTCACCTGTTTTCAATTACCGTTTGGAATACTTCACATTCTGATTATAGGCTCTGGCCATTCTGCGCTGGTACATTTGAAAGTGATCCAATGCCTTTAGTCGCCTTTCATCTAGTGCTGCCAACTGCTCATACCTAGCTTGAACCCACTTAGTTTCCGGTAATTGAGGTTCCAGGGCAACTCTGAGTGATTTTCTGCTTCCATTCCATACACCAAGGCATAAGGAGTTTCTCCTGTCAGCGTTCTGACACTAGTTCTGTAACCCCAAAGAGCATAAGGCAGTTTGTTGGCCCAATCTCTGTAAGTGGTTACCATCTTTGATAAGATCTTCTTTATTGCCTTGTTAGCTGCTTCCACTGCAC
The DNA here is from genome assembly GCA_039660915.1 of Euphorbia tirucalli. Taxonomy (NCBI): domain Eukaryota; kingdom Viridiplantae; phylum Streptophyta; class Magnoliopsida; order Malpighiales; family Euphorbiaceae; genus Euphorbia; species Euphorbia tirucalli. Next base: position 47,499,884 of record CM077637.1, on the reverse strand, counting down.
CGTTAGCCTGAGGCGTGTATGGAGAAGACTTATGATGTTCAATACCATGTTCCGCAAGTAGCTCAGCTATTGCCCTTTGAAACTGTACCCCATTGTCAGTTACTATGTGGTGAGGAACCCTATACCGAGTGATGATATTCTTCTGGATGAACTTGACCATGTGTTTGGCTGTCACATTAGTGAAGGATTCTGCTTTGACCCATTTGGAGAAGTAATCAACTGCTACAACTATGAATTTGTGCCCATTAGATGCAGCTGGATGAATTTCACCAATCATATCTATCACCCATGCTGAAAACGGCCAAGGAGATGCTAGATTCTAAAGTTCGAGTGGAGGAAGATGACTAATGTCTGTATAGATCTGACATTCATGACATCTCTTCACTTTTCTTATACAATCTGCTTGCATTGTCATCCAGAAGTAGCCTTGTCTCATGATCTTCCTAGCCATGGCAAGTCCATTAATATGTGGCCCATAGGATCCTACATGTACCTGCTGCATCACTTCTTCTGCTTCTTGCTCTGTTAGACACCTTAAAAAGACTCCATGTGCTGTTCTTTTGTATAACTTGTCCTCGAAGATTTTGAATTGACTAGCCAGCTTTGTTAGTGTTAACTTATTAGCAGCACTGGCCCCTTCGGGATACCTACCCTCCTTAACATACTGGTAGATGTCAAAGAACCATGGCTTTTCTTCAGCTGATAATTCCATTACGTCGTGCACTTCGAAGCAAGGATATCTAGAAGTGGCTATGACCAGTGGTTGAACTTGTGTTTCCTCTGGATTTTCCCACATGGAGGACAAAGTTGCTAATGCATTAGCCATCTTATTCTCATCCCTGGGGACATGTCTGAATTCACACTGGCTGAATAAACCTTTTCTGAACTGTAGCAGCTCCAAATAAGGCCGCAAGGCTTCTTCTTCTAGCTCCCATTTACCCTGAGCTTGCCTGATCACTAGAAGTGAATCACCAACAATTAAGACATCATTTGCCCCTAAGGTTAATAAAGTTTCCATTCCAAACAAGCATGCTTCATATTGTGCCCCATTATTGGTTATAGGAAAGATCAGCCTCTGGGATAAAGGAATGACCTCACCATCCGGTGTTGCTATAAGTACCCCGATTCCAGTGCCTTTTCTATTCACTGCCCCATCGAAGCACATGACCCATCTTTTCACTTCCACCATGGCTAGTTGCTCATCAGGGAATTCCAGGTTCTCTGTGTAATCTGATTCTAGGGGTTTGTTTGCTAGAAACTCTGCCACGGCTCACCCTTTAATGGTTTTCTTCGTGATGTACTCGATGTCAAATTCAGACAAAAGTAACAACCACTTGGATAGCTTCCCAACCAATGCTGGTGCTTCATAGAGATACTTCATTGGATCCATCTTGGCCACGGCTTGTATTTTGTAGGATTGGAAACAATGGCGCAGCTTCTTGGTCAACCAAATCATCGCCACATATGTCTTTTCCACCAGTGTGTACTCGGTTTCATACTCCAGCAATTTCTTGCTAAGGTAGTAGATAGGGTACTCTTTCCTGCCATCTTGTTCTTGTGCAAGCATTGCCCCTATAGAGGATTCTTCGATCGCCAAGTACAAAATCAGAGGCTTCCCTGGAATTGGAGGGCTCAACACTGGTGGCTTTACCAGGTAAGCCTTGATCTTCTCAAATGCCAGCTGACACCTGTCATCCCACACAATTGGCTGATCTTTCTTCAACAGCTTTAAGATTTGTTCACAAGTAGAGGTTAACCGTGCTATGAAGCGACTGACATACTGTAAGGAACCCAGGAATGATCTGACTTCCTTTTCTGTCTTTGGGGCTGACATATCTTGGATGGCTTTGATTTTGTCTGGGTCCATTTCTATACCCCTCTGGCTGACTACATGGCCCAATAGCTTCCCTGATGTGACCCCAAATATGCACTTCTTAGGGTTAAGTCGCAAGTTGTACTCTCTAATGCATGTTAGAAATCTATCCAGGATAACAGGATGTTCCTCCCGGGTTGCTGATTTAACAAGCATATCATCGACGTACACTTCAACTTCTTTGTGAATCATGTCATGCAACAGAGTCGTGACAGCCCTCTAATAAGTGGCACCAGCATTCTTTAACCCGAAGGGCATCACCCTGTAGTAGAAAGTACCCCACTCTGTGATGAATGATGTTTCACTTTGTCGATCACATCCATCAGAATCTGGTTATACCCTGAAAAGCCATCCATAAAAGAGTACATTGCTGCTTTTACTACGCTATCAACCAGGATGTCAATATGGGGCAGTGGAAAGATATCTTTTGGGCATGCTTTATTCAGGTCCCTGTAGTCGACACATACTCTGACCCTTCCATCCTTTTTAGGCACGGGGACAATGTTGGCTAGCCATTCTGTATACTCCACCACTTCGAGGAACCTGGCATCTATCTATTTGGCCACTTCTTCCTTCACCAGCGTAGCCCATTCCGGCCTTAGCCTTCTCAACTTTTTCTTTATCGGTCTGAACTTGGGGTCTATCGGGATTTTGTGCACTGCTATTTCTGTATCCACACCTGGCATGTCCTCATACGACCAGGCGATAGCTTTAACATGTTTTTGGAGTATTCTTATTAATTCTTTCTCTTCCTCGGATTTAAGCTCATGTAAAATGAGTACCATTTTAGGGTTTTCATCTGTACTTATATTGATTTCATGCAATGCAGTGTCATGTATGCTAAATATGCTTGATGGTGATTTAAATGCATGCACAGAATTATTAGGATAAACATCACACAAGTAAGCAAACTGGGATTTCATTGCATTGAACTTATCATAAAGTACATCGGTTACATTGAAAATGGAAGAAATAGATACAACAAAATCATTTTCATCCTCCACAGGCAGAGGGCCTTGTTCTTCATCAGCTTCCATCTCCCCTTTCAGAGCATCATCCGGGACTGCAGCTTTCTGTGCTTCTTTTTCAGTCACTTGCATCTCAGCTTTTTCTATAATCTTGGCAATTTCAGCAACCACAGAGTCTAAATTCACTTTGGCCATCAATTCTTCGCCAAATCCTTGCTTGGTCTTTCCAAAAGCTTTGTTCAATGCAGTAGTCAAAGCACCTGAGATGATTTCTGTAGTTTCAGCGCAGGCTTCCTTTTCTTCCTCCACTTTGGCCACCTTTACTGTCACCTCAATCTCTTTATGCGATTCGCCTTGCAGCATATCAGATTCAACAATGGTTTCTTCTACCATTTCAGGGGCTACTGGCTCCTCCTGGCTTTTCTCAAAATCCACAACATCTGCAAAGATCTCAAAGCCAGGGTACTCGACATTTCCAACCAGCACTGGTTTAGCTTGGCCCTTGTAAAGGCTTTCTCCTGCCTTCAGAAATGCCTTCATCATGACCTTGCCATTCTTCCCCTTTTCCAGGTTCTTCTGCTCGGATGACCCCTCTATATAACCAAGGCCGCACTGCTTCGACTTTCCCGAGTCGATCCTAAACTCTGGCACACCTTGCAAATTAATCTCGAGTCCCATTCCCGGGACAAAGTTCAGCTTGTACAGGTATCGGGATAGCCACTCCAGCATGTAATTCTCGTAAAGGACCATAGGGGCATCTGTGATTTCTTCCTCCTTAATGACAGCAACTTGGAATCCGTCAAAAGGAACCACTCCTTCATCCACTGCAGCTACCATCGACTGGGCGTCCACCTCAACAGTCACAATCCTGCCATTCATAGAGAATTGGATCTTTTGATGCAATGTGGAAGGAACACCTCCCAAAGGATGGAACCACGGCCTTCCGAGCAATAGGGAAAATGTGACTGGGATGTCAATCACCGTAAAAGCAACTGTGGACCTAACTGGCCCAACCTCTACTTCCGCCTCAAACGTCCTTATCACCGTTCTTTTAGAGTCATCATATGCTCGTATGACTGTGGAGGATTTCTTTAGCACTTCTTCACTCAGCCCCAGAAATGGCAACATCTTTAGTGGACAAATATTCAGTGCCGACCCATCATCCACCGTGACGCAAGGCATGATCTTGTCCATCACATGGGCCCTGACATAAAGAGCCTTATTGTGGGCCTTCCCTTCAACAGGTAGGTCTTTCTCGGAGAAGACGATATCCAGACCCCCAACATGAACTTTGTCTAACAAACAGCACATAGCCTCTGGTGAAGCTATAGGGGAGACTTCAATCTCTGACAGTTTCTTCACTAGAGCAGCCCTATGCTCCTTGGAGGTCAGAAGCAAGCAGGAGTTTTCTTCAGCTGGGAAATGACTAGATCCTCCTTCTCTACTCCTTCCGGCGCTGAAGTACTGCCCGACCCATTCATCGGTGCTTTATCTTTCGTCTGATCCGCCAGCTGATATACCCTTCCACTTCGGGTCACGTGCTGCACTTCTGAAATCTTCAGCTTCTCAACAGCTGGGAGTTTAACTGCCTCTCTTCTGTCAAATTCTTCATACTCATCTTCGGAGTCGAGATCATCCAGACTTATGGGCTTGATCTCCTTACATCCCTCCTTTTCCTCACATTTGGGCTCTACTTCGGGTTCCCCTACCGCCACTGCCTGAATCTTAGGGTTCGCTTGCAAAACTTGTGCAAATATAAAGTTAGCCGGCAGCCCTGACTGGACCATGTTAACCCACTTTTCAAATGCCGGTAGTGGGTTGGTTTTAGTGCTGGGTTTGGGTGGCTCTTGCAGCTTTCCTTCGTCGATGAGTTTCTGAATAACATCCCTTAGCTTGTAGCAGTTGTTGGTTCGATGGCCTGTCACTACATGATAAGTGCAGAAATTATCTTTGTCAGCTTCAGATAGCTTCTCAAATGGCCTTAAAGACTGTAGCAGGCCACCATTCCTACACTTGGCGAATATCTTTGCCAAAGTAAGAGTCCAGGGTGTTATGCCTTGTCCTCCAGGACCCCTATTCTGGTTGCCTTGCTGCTGATTCATAGTAGCCACTTCAACCTGCTTCACCTCTGATGATTACCCTTGTTTGCCACTAGAACCTGATCCAGAACCACTGCCAAACCCAGCTGCTGCGGTTGATCTATACCCTGAGCTATACCCTATACTTCTTCCCCCTTTCTGACCAGTTGGCTTCTCCTCTTCATCCCTTTCTATCTTCATAGCTATGCTGTAAACCTCACTGAGCTCTTTGAAGGGATGGAATTTCATGTTGTTCTTGAAAATATCTTTGCTACCATCAATAAGCTTCTGTATAAGCTCATCTTCATCAGGGCGGTTCTTTAGGAGGATCATCTTGTTCATCCACCTCTGGTAGTATTCATCAAAGGGCTCGTTGAATTTCTGCTTCACCCTCTCCAAATCATACAGCTTCACCTGGATTTTGGTGTTAAAGCTGCAGTATTTGATGAAGGCTGCCGACAATACTTCCCAGTTAGATTGCTCCTCCTCTGACAGTGAGTTATACCATCCTATAGCACCTCCCTCCAGTGTAGTGGCAAATAAATTGATCAGTTGCTGCTCGTGGCACCCGCCGTTAGCATAACTCTGGCATACAGATTCACATGGGCCTCCGGCGAGCCCATCCCTTTGTAAGTAGGGATTTTCGGCACTTAGAAGCCATTGGGGAATGTCTCAATACCCTTACTGATCATGGCATCCACATTTACTCCCTTCTTTGATTCAGCACTGATACTGACCCCCTTCTTCAACTGGGCCATGACTTCGTCTAGTTCAGAGCACTTGGCTTTCATCCTCTGTTCCATAGCTGCCTCTATCTCCTGCAGCTTTTCCAGGCTAGCTGAAGCATCACCACCATGTTGGGATGACTCAGCTTCTTTTTCTTTCCCGGCTCCACTACCACCGGCCTCACCAGCTTCCCTCACGACTGCCCGCATCTCTTCCTTCAACATGTCGCGGAAGTCTTGGGATCTGAAGAAGTCTCTCAAAACATTAGCCATGCTTGGTGTCTATTCTGCCATATTCACTCCTTCCCCAGGTTCAGAATCACTGTCACTCTCAACTACCCTCTGTCTCCTAGCTGCCCTTGAAGCTTGGGATCTTGTCCAAGGTCGCTCCAGTGTATTCTGCTTAGGAGTAGACAGGAGATATTAGGGTTGTGAATGAATGACGTGATATGACATGAAAATTAAGACATTGAACATGCTTAAGATGAATGGAGTGCAATTATGTATGGAATGATGATATGAATGGTTTCTTTTTATTATTTTTTCTTCTTATTTGGGGCATTCCAAGAACACCCAATGCTTATGCAAAAATGTCACGCGTGGGCTGCACACGGATAGAGATTCGACGCCTTTGGGGCACCTAATGAATTCGTGAAATGGTCGCGTGTATATCGGCACACGGATGGAGTTTTGACGCTTTGTAGGTGTATGAGATGATATGAAATGGTCGCATGGGCCGGGCCCACGGACAAGGTTTTGATGCTTTTGAGCATATGATATGAAATGATGTTATGAGAAAGTCACGTGTAACAGGGACACGGACAAGGATTCGGCATTTGAGGAACGCCTTTCATGATTTGGTGATGTTATGGATCTATATGTATACTAATTGGGCACTCGGGGAGTACCTTGAATGGTAAATTAATGTCATGAAGTGGTCGGATGTGGACCACGGTGTTAAATGATGTTTATGATAAATGGGTGTGATGTCATGAAATGCATCGTGTAAATTGTTACACAAAAATGGTCCTAAGACCGTTGTGGCTTTTATTAAATGAAATGATTTTGGTGGAATGGCCGAATGCAATCCGATGCATCGGTAAAACACAGGTAATTTTGGGTGCCCGATATGTTATGAAATGGAATGGGATGGTCATGATAGGCGTCCTTGAAATGCCCCTTAATTTAATTTAAGTGAAATGTGGTGAATGAACATGTCACACAATATGCAAATGGCTGCACGAAGACGTGGGTTAGGATGCATGACACACGTAATGATGTTATGGATGTTATGTGAAAAATGCTAATCACACAAATATAATGCTATGACTGAAAAAAAAAATAGTTAGTATGAATGTCAAACAAATGAATTAATGTTTTTCACTCAAAATGAAATGCAAATGGCTGCATAAAAATATGGGTTAGTATCACACAAAAATGTTTGTGTATGGTATGTCACATGCATGGAAAATGGTATTTGTTATGCACGCGTGGGTAGCAATGGCGATGTGTCACGAGACGACGAGAAATACATAGCAAGCAAAGAGAATTCTTCCAACCTTATACCTCCAACGTGGTCGGTCTCAAAAATTTCTAACCGAGTCCTAGGCGGGGTTCACTTCAATCACCAACCGGGGGTGATGAAGGCGCGATTTTATTATTATTATTCACACAATTATTTTGGTATCTTAAGGGAATCCAACCAGAGCTGCCTATATGGGTTCGGTCAAAGTCGGGATAACATCAAGGCTCTCATAGCAAGATATACTCCTTACTTCTCCCCACTCAAGGGTCCTAGCGAAGGGGTTCGTACGAGGCTATGAGTGGTGTTTCGTATTCATGCCCCTAAGACCAAGAGGAACTTAGGTGACACTTCAACAATCCACCGGGCTATAAAAGGATACCTAAACTAATGCAAAAATGGCTAACTAAAATGAAAATGAAATACCAAAAGAGAATCATCCGCCTTATTTTAATTATACAATTTTCAGGGCTTGTCAAATTCTTTTAAGTTTTTGAGAAAACTTGTTAAGAAATCCCCAGCAGAGTCGCCACTGTGAGCGGACGACGAGTTTTCGACGGGACGCGGGGCTCCCTTTCTGAATGGGGTGCCACGATCTCGGGCGGGCCCCTCCCTCGCGTGGGGTTTTTATAAATGGAAATCCGCGTTTCGGAAAATAAATGGAATTAATACATAAAAGAACCGAGACCTAAGCCTCGATGAATATTGTAGAGTCGCCACCCGGCTCAGCTCAACCGGGAAATTCTTAAGGTAGCTGAACCGGACGAACGACAGCTACACTATCCAGAGATTCGGGTTCGGACACGTCCCTTATTTTGTGTCTAATTAAAATAAATATTGGCAATGTTCTCAAATGGTATTTCAAAATCTAAAGTCAATTTTATTGAATATAAAAGGGCATACAGCGCGCATACAAATATTTAATACAGAAGTAAGGAAAAGAAATAAATATTAATTGGCTTACAACCAAATCGAATGGAAAAATAAAAGCCCTCGCCTCACTTATACAATCGCCTAGGATACACGAGAATCTAAAAATAATTACAATCGCCTAGATACACAATTAATTCTATTAAATTACAAATAAAAATGAAAATTAAGATAAAAATAAAAGCTACAAAACAAAGGTTAGCACAATCTATATAGCACGCCACAAGTTGGACTCAAGCACGACAGAACGGGAAAACAAGAATCGGGGGCATGCATTTAGGGGATAACCGAGTTGGTTCGGCTAGCCGGCCCGGTTAGACCTGGAAAACGTTTTGAAACGTCCCTGTATTTTTGGTTTTTGTGGGAAAATCATTTTGAAAACAATTTTTCCGGTTTACATGCATTTTTACATATTAAGTGGGTCGGTTTTCACGAGAACCGGGTCTCCGTCGTTGAATTGTTCCTATATGCAATTTTATAGGAAATTAAACCTAAGGTAGTGAATGCACATATCAAAATTCATTTTGATGATTTTAGGATTTTTATGATTTTTTATGGATTTTTGAAAATTTTTAGGGTAAAAGCTGAAATTCTGTTTCTATAACAAGAGTTACAGTCTTGCGAATGTAACTGCAGTCGTACGACTGTAGTTTACAATGGTGCGACTATTAAACGGTTCAGAATCAGGATTTCGCCAAAATTATTTTGAATCAAAAAAATGGAAGAAAACAATCTGGGGAATTAAGAACAATCATACGACTGTTCAAGAAAACCAAGAACAGTCGTGCGACTGTTCTTAATTGTTTTGTTGAACAGTCGTACGATTGTTCTTAATTCCTAGAAACAGAAGCATGAAAATGCAGCAGAAAACACACAAAACGCACTTCAAACACCCAGAAAGCGAGAAAAAGTGCAAGGAAAGGGAGTGTCTACCTTTTTAGAAGCTAATCTAAGTCGTTTTGACCCCTGGCGTCGCTCCAATCCTAACAAATTCGCACTTTTTCCTTTGAAATTGAGGTTGAGGGCTTTATGTCCAAAAATCCAAATTGCAAAGGATTCTGATGATTTAAGTCTAGATTCTTGATTTGGTTGTGAAGTTAATTGATTAACCTAGGGATTTCTAAAAAATTTTAATCCTAATTCTGAGAATTGAAAGAAAATAGAAGAGGAAAAGATAACTTTTTATGGGTTTTCCACTTCTCTCTTTTCCTTCTCTCTTTTCTCCTTCTCTCTCTAAGTCTTTCACCAGAAATCCCATTGCCTTCTCTCTCTCCCTTTTCTTCTCCTTTTCTACTCTCTTTTTTCCACTTACTTGTTGCAACACTGGAGCAATTAATGCTCCTCCTCTCTCTCCTCCATTTTCTGTTGTAGAGGTATGGGCTCCTGTAATTTTTTCGACATTACAGTTGTACGACTGTAAGAATAGTCGTATGACCATAAACTTTCTTTTTTTTATAGAAAATTCCGGCGCTTACTCCTACAAAGCGTCGAACCTCTGTCCATGTGTCGGTACATGCATGACCATTTCATAACATCCATTAGGTGCCCCAAAGGCATCGAACCTCTGTCCGTGTGATGGTCCGCCCATGATGATTCTTGCATTATCTTTTGCATAGTTTTGGGCATTCTCATAATGTCCGAAATAGGAACAAAGGAATTTCATTCACAAAACATCATCCAACCACGATCATCCCACGATCATGCCATACATGCCGCTTATTATGTTGGTCTAGGTCCATGACATTCATCCACGATGCTAACTTTGTGCTGAATGTGCAGTTTGGAGTCAAACTTTGAAGCAACCAGCACGGGTCGGTTCAGGGTCTGGTCAATATGTTTAATCAGTTCAGACAGGGTCAGACACCGTGGAGGAGGTTAGGGTTAGTTCATATTCAGATTCAGAGCAAGAGTTTGGGGGATAGTTGCCTTCCTTGCCAGTTGACAGTCAGTTTATGTTGGAAGAAGTAAACAGAATAGAAATGGCTCAAGGTGGGAATGGTGGAAATCTACCCTTTGACATGAATGCATTCATGACTGCTTTTCTGAATTCGGATCAGTTCAAGGCTACCATTAGGGAGCAAGTGTAGACCGCGATGACTGCCGCTGTGGGCCAGACTAGTCAGTGGGCCTAAGCCCCATTTCGAGAACGAAGGAAATGTCATTCAGGGAGGTCCTAATTTAGGAAGGAACATTCGTGGCAGCAGTAGGGTGGTCATCCCACATCGGGAAATTGACCATCATTCTAAGGAAGCTTCAATGGAGACAGCCGCAGAAAGGCACCTTAAGGAGAAATTCTCTGACTTTGAAGCACTGTTGCTGAAGCTAAAGGAGATGGTGCATTACCAGCCTGTTAAGTGCGCAGATCCATCTACTTTACTGGCAGACGGGGTAGAGCCACTCCTTAGATGCCTTATTTGCCCCCGTACACTAGGGAAGGTCCGCCGGAAGCTCACTTGGATAGCTATGTGAGAATTATGTCTAGCTTGGGGATCGGAAAAGTCCATTTGCTGAATCTGTTTCCAACTACCTTACGGGGTGCAGCTGCTAAGTGGTATTTGAAGACACCAATCCATACCCATTTCACCTAGGAGGATCTATCTGAGGCATTTGTGAAACAATATGTCTACAACACTCAGGTAGAAAATACGCTGGAAGATCTAGAGAGGATCCATCAGAGGCCTAATGAATCCTTCTCGGCATATTACAAGAGATGGATGGATATGCAAGTATTGGTGGACGGGGCTCCTAAACTGGAATCTCTCATTGTGAAGCTTGTTGATGGTAGCTTACCGCCTTACAAAGAGAAGATGGAGCTGAAAAGATTCCATTCCTTTAATGATGTCATGATGTCATGGATTTCGCTAAGCACATTGAGAGGTATGCGGAAGAAGATCAGATGAACAGACAGGGTTCAGGCACTTACCGGGGCAGCCAAGGATATACTCTGGGATACAAGGCTAGTAGTTCCACAACCACCCCGTCAGTGTCTAGTTTAAAACGGGTCTAGATTGCGGTGATAGACCGAGTTTAAGAGGCAGATGTAGCAGTAGTAGCCCAAGGCAGACAGTCGAAGGCCCCTCCAAGACTCATAAACCCGTGGGTCGACACCTTAGGCCGTATTTTCGCTAAATGCAGGGAGGTTGGCCTGTTACAGAGTGTGAATCCATATGTTCCTCCTTTTGAAGCAGATAAAGACAATTACTGCGCCTACCATGTGACAGCAAGTCACTGCACCAATGAATGTACCGGTCTGATAAGGGCTATTCAAAGGCTGGTCACTGATGGGAAAATTGTGGATCTTGCATTGAAACCGAATGTTTAGAAAAACCCCTTGCCTAATTTCTGGGGCCAGGTTAGCATGGTACAATCTAGGATACCGGCCAACAGTGTGTTTGCTCAGATAATTAAGGCCAACCTGAGTGTCTAAGCAGTTACAGCTGAAGAGGGGGAAGAAGAACCAGAGGAAATCGAAGTGCAGACATCTGTGGTACAGAACAAGCAAGGTCCGATTGACTTGGATGACATTGATTTAGGGGATGATGATGAAGACTTTGGGTTTGAGAAACTAGAGCTAATATACCCAGTGGAGACAAGGCAAGGAACAGTGGTCTCAGAAGACGACCCAGTCATGCATATCACCCGAAGTGGCAAGGTTTACCAACCTGTTATTGTGGCTCCTCAGGTGCCACCCAGAAGGAGCAACCCAGTTGTAGAAACAGACACCGCTGTTCAGGGGTCGAAGAGTAAGGAAGAGAATGCCATAGTTGAGCAATTAAAAAGAACACCTGTCCTGGCAAGCATATGGCACCTTTTCATGGAATCCAAAAGACACCGTGAGGTGGTAGTGAAGCAGCTAATGGAAATGGAAGCAAACCCTACTATGTCCCCGAAAGAAGTGTGTGCCAAGATAAAAAGGGGTTGACTTGAAAGCCAACCGGGCCCCGGAGATCAAATCATAATCGGGCTCTTTATCTGAAAGTAGAGATCATGGATAGGGTAATGCCCTGTGTGATGGTCGACGTGGTTTGGCCCTGAATATTTTCCCCTCCAAGGTCTCGCCATATCTGGGTATTAGCACGGAAGTGCTTTGCAAGTCTGGTACAGTAATCAGGGCCTATGATGACAGGAAGAGATCAATGATAGGCACATTTGAAGCCGAAGTCAGTGGGGGGGAGGTGAAATCTAAAGTACTGTTGTGACAACCCTAACTTTTGCAAGCATGCAATGGCGGAAACATTACATAAAGTTTAGGTCATCATTTTCAAAACTTCCTTTTTATCTTTAAAATAACATAATCATAAATGAGTACTCGAAAATTTCCATTTCAAAAACAGTAATTTAACATAAATAGGTATTTCAAAAGGTAATATAACGGAGTAAAAAAAAAAAATAAATAAATAAATAAATCTTTGAACATCCATAACTACGAATAGATGATAAAATAACATGACGGAAACTCTCCACACAATCCCCGAGAACAGACATCAGGCATCTCCTATTCTGCACCGGCAAAATCTGAAAATATCAACAGCGCCACTTAGTGACGAGTAACTAATAAATCCCAAACATCAATTCAAAGTTCACATAGGAAGATGACAGATCATAAATTTCATATTACATTACTTAAGTATACTTCATCATGATTAATAGAAAGCAAATTTATCAATTTATACAAGCATGCATAATTCTCATAGTAACAATCATGTATCAGGGATCTTACCCTTATTTGTTAGCTGCATCACATACAACATATAAAGTTCAAGTTCAGCATATCACATAATTATCTATTTCAAATAATAGTACAAAACATTCCAAGTGGATAATCAATATCATCAAAATTCAGATTTCCAAGATAAGTCATGTACATACAAATACATACCAACATCCCAAATCAAAGTACTTCATCACAAACTTGACATCAACTCAATTATACCTTAACCTTTATTAATTTTGTGGTATACGCGTATAAATCATTTGTATTGACCTATACACCTATGTCCTTAGAGAGTTCGGCTCAGACGCTTCGGGGAACCACAACGGGACTTACCCCCTTATCAATAAGAAAAGAGTACCACGAAGGGATTTACCTCAGAGTGCCAACGAAGGGACTTACCTCACAGAGTGCCAACGAAGGGACTTACCTCAAAAATAAAATAAATTAGAGTACCATGAAGGGATTTACCTCTCTGAGTGCCAACGAAGGGACTTACCTCGAAACAAAGGGCGCTGTCCTAGTGTCAACCAATCAAACATGGAAAACACTTAGCCAAACTAACCAAGACACCAGAGTATATGCCACTACAAACACCAATTTAATTATCATAATTATATCAATATTCAAAAGGTGCCTTTAACATAGGACTTATCCCAACCAATTCAATAACCATAAGGTGCCATTAAAATAGGACTTACCCCAAAACATAATCTGATACATCAATAAACACATGGTGCCATAAAAAAAATAGGACTTACCCCAAACTCGATTTCATAATTCCAACATGTATTAAATTTACCAAACCATATATGTAATTATTAGATTTCATGTCAAGAGTTCTAGCATAAATTCCTAGAATCAAATTATGCTTTGCACACATTAAAAAAATCAGTTCAAGGCCTAAGGTGAAAATTTCAGAATTCATAGTTCATGCCTCAACTTGCATATAATATTCCAGTAGGTTAGACTCAGAATTCAGCATGGCAATACAAAGGTAAATTTAGCCTTACATCTTAGGAACACACGCCAACTTAAATCATGCAATTTGGATTCCTATAGCAAAAGATATTAAGGAAACACTAAAAACATGCAATCTGTAAATTCACTTCAGATCACTGCACATAGTCTGACTTCAACAGACAAAACAGATGTGTTACTCACTGATTTAGCAAAAATAATATAAAGCAACATTGAACATCAGAATTTCAGGAATACATAGAATTTTGTTTCATGGCAAACGGAGCTACAGAGAGAAAATAAAGCCATAATCAACACAAACTGTACAAACTGAAATTCAGCAGTTCCAGGAAATCGGCACAGTGCACATAAGGCAGTTTCAACAGGGAATACGAGCACTTTACTCACAGAATTTGCCAAAATAGTATAAAACAACCTTGTACATTTATGTCTCAGAAAAACACAGAAAGTTGAATCATGCCAATCGGAGTTATATAACGAAAATAAAGCTAAAATTATCACAACCTGTACAATCTGAAATTCAGCAGTTCAAGAAAAATCGGCACAATGCACATAAGGCAGTTTCAATAGGGAATATGAGCACTTTACTCACGGAATTTTCCAAAATAATGTAAAACAACCTTGTACACCTATATCTCAGGAAAACACAGAAAGTTGAATTATGCCAATCGGAGTTATATAACGGAAGTTATGCCATAATTACCATAAACAGTCAATTCTGAAAATACAGCAGCTTACCAATTTCGACTCAATCACATGTATTTTCATATTTCTACCAATCTTTTAACCTAAAAGCAATTTCTTACACCAATATCATATACATTCATGTCTCAACAATAATTTCAGTAATAATACAACCTAGGATCAAATTCATCTACCATACATCCTATATAAATTTCGAACCGACATTTAGGGTTTAGTTGTTACCCTGTTTGCAGTGAAACCAACTGAGGCAATTAACTCGGAATGGAGAAGAATGAAGCAGAGTCTGAATGAATGAAAGTGAGGGAGAGAAAGTTAAGAATTTCGGCTGCACTGGAGCTCCACACAATGGAATGGCCGAAATTTTAACCCTAATAGAGATGAAGAGATTGCCTTGGAGTGAAACTTGGAAAGTGGAAGAGATTAAGGAGAGATTTTCTCCTTAGGTTAAGGATTCCTAATTTTTTTGAATTGGTCAACTGAAAAATGGGATATTTATCATGGATTTTCGGAATTCCAACCTTCCCAACACAAAAAATAAAAAGGCACAAAAAAAAAAATAAATAAATTTAAGCCAGGTAAGGTTCGAACTCTAGACCACTAGCTATTAGTCAGGACTATCTACCGCTAGGCCAAAGCCTACGAATTGTTATAAGCATACAAAACATCGGTTAAATGCAAAAATGCTCACTCATATGCACACATCACAACATAACTAAGTCAACTTATATCTGGGGCGTTACAATCCTCCCCACTAACAAAAAGTTTCGCCCTCGAAACTCAAGGACAAAAGAGTAAGCTAGGTTCTAACCTTGATTAGTTGCAAACAATTCCGGATATTTGGATCTCATGGTCTCTTCTAGCTCCCAAGTAGCCTCTTCAAACTTCTGGCTACGCCAAAGCACCTTTACCAAAGGCATCTCTTTTCTCCTGAGTTTGCGAACCTGACGGTCGAGGATCTGAACAGGCTTCTCCTCATATGTCAAATTGGGTTCCACCTCCACCGAATCCACAGCAATAACGTGAGAAGGGTCGCTCACATATCTTCGTAGCTGTGAAACATGGAATACATTATGAACTTTTGCCAATTCCGGTGGTAGAGCCAACCGATATGCAACTTCCCCAATCCTTTCAAGCACTTCATATGGACCAATATACTTGGGACTGAGCTTGCCTCTCTTGCCGAACCTCATCACTCCCTTCATAGGAGATACTTTCAGCAATACCTTGCTACCAACTTCGAAGGTAAGAGGTCTTCTCTTGAGATCTGCATAAGACTTCTGACGATCCTGGGCAGCCTTCATATTCGCCTGAATCACCTTCACCTTCTCAACTGTATCCCGAATCAATTCCGGACCCAACACCAATGTGTCACTAATGTCGTCCCAACATGTCGGACTACGACATTTCCTCCCATAGAGGGCTTCATACGGGGCCATACGGATACTAGCGTGATAGCTATTGTTATAGGAGAACTCTACCAAACTCAGACATTTCACCCAAGATTTCTGGAAGTCAAGAGCACATGACCGCAACATATCCTCTAAGGTTTGGATTGTCCTCTCCGTCTGTCCATCTGTAGCAGCATGAAAAGCTGTACTCAACTTCAACCTAGTGCCCAAAGCTTCTTGCAATGATGTCCAAAAATGTGACAAGAACCGTGGGTCACGATCTGACACAATCTCCCTAGGCACACCATGTAGCCTTATAATTTCACTCGCATATGCCTCAGCTAACTGCTCCATAGACCAGGTCTTCTTCATAGGAATAAACCGAGCCACCTTGGTCAAACGGTCTATAACAACCCACACTGTGTCTAAACCATTAGCAACCTTTGGTAAACCCGACACAAAGTCCATAGAAACCGAGTCAAACTTCCATGCTGGAATAGCCAAGGGCTGCAATAATCCCCCAGGCCTCTGATGCTCAATTTTCACCTTTTGACAAGTCAAGCACCGGGCCACAAACTCAGCTACCTCTTTCTTCATTCTAGGCCACCAAAACTGCATCTTCAAATCTTTGTACAATTTCGCACCTCCCGGATGCACAGAGTAGGGAGTGCAATGAGCTTCACTTAAGATCTGCTCTTTCAACATTGAATCATTAGGCACACACCATCGGCCTTTAAATTTCATACTCCCATCTGCAAGAATCTCGAAATCTACAGCATTACCCTGCTCCTTCGCTGCACGAATCTTCTGAAGTACAGGATCACTCAACTGCTTCTCTTTTAATTCTACAAACAATACTGGTTCCACACTGATTGCATTTAAACTCGCCCGAACCACTCCTCTCGGGACCACTTCAATTTCCAACTTGCTAAACTCCTTGCAAAGATCAATAGGAAGTCTTTTCATGAAGTTCACCGAATGGATGCTCTTTCTACTCAATGCATCTGCGACTCTGTTTGCCTTTCCTTCTTTATACTCCAAGGTTAAGTCATAATCCTTGATAAGCTCTAACCAACGTCTCTGTCGCATGTTTAGTTCTTTCTGGGTGAAAATATATTTGAGGCTCTTATGATCGGTGTATATCTTGCACGGCACACCATACAAGTAATGGCGCCAAATTTTAAGAGCAAACACCACCGCAGCTAACTCCAAATCGTGAGTCGGGTAGTTCCTTTCATGAACCCTCAATTGCCTTGAAGCATAGGCAATCACTTTTCCCAACTGCATAAGTACACACCCAAGTCCGTACTTGGAAGCATCACTGAACACTTCATACTCTACTCCGTCAGTCGGCAATGCAAGAACTGGGGCTGAAGTAAGTCTCTCTTTTAATATCTGGAACGCTTCTTCACATTCTGCAGTCCATTGAAACCTACAGTCCTTCTTCATCAACTGAGTCAAAGGTCGTGCAATAATTGAAAAGTTGTGCACATACTTCTGTAGTATCCAGCAAGACCAAGAAAACTTCTTACTTCGGTCACATTAGTAGGACTGGACCATTCAAGAACGGCTTTAATCTTCGCCGGGTCCACCTTCACACCTTCTTTGGTAATCACATGGCCTAGAAAAGCCACCTCTCCAAGCCAAAACTCACACTTAGAGAACTTGGCGTACCACTTCTGCTCTCTTAATACTTTCAACACCATTTTGAGATGCTTAGCATGCTCCTCTTCATTCTTCGAATATACTAAGATATCATCAATGAATACCACAACACACACATCAAGGAGCTCGTGGAAGGTTCGGTTCATCTGATCCATAAACACTGCTGGTGCGTTAGTGAGACCGAAGGGCATTACTTCGAATTCATAGTGCCCATACCTTGTCCGGAAGGCAGTCTTCTGAATGTCGTCTTCTTTTACCGGAATCTGATGATAGCCGGATCTCAGATCGATCTTAGAGAACACACCTGCACCCTTCAATTGATCAAACAAATCTTCAATTCTTGGCAGGGGATATTTATTCTTGATGGTCACCTTATTCAACTCACGGTAGTCAATACATAATCGCATGCTTCCATCCTTCTTCTTGACAAAGAGTACCGGAGCACCCCAAGGTGACACGCTGGGTCTAATAAAACCCTTATCAACAAGTTCTTGCAACTGGGTCTTCAATTCTCGCATCTCCGAGGGAGCCATCCGATAAGGAGCTTTAGAGATTGGAGCTGACCCCGGAATTAGGTTGATGGCAAATTCTACATCCCTTCCTGGTGGAATCCCTGGCAGTTCATCAGGAAACACATCCGCATATTCTCGAACAATAGGAATATCCTCGATCTTCAGTTCTTCCGAGGTATCCTTTATTCTACACAGAAATACTTCTTCGCCTTTCATCGCCATCTTTTTCAATTTCATAGCCGAAACTACCTTCACTCCTGGTTTCATCTTAACATTTGAATAAGAAACCCTCTTCCCTTTACCGTCCTTCAGCACAATTTTCTCATCCCTACAATAGAACACCGCTTGATGCTGCTTCAGCCAGTCCATACCGAAGATAACATCAAATTCGGTCAATGGAAATTCCCTCAAATTCGCCTTCAATTCAACTCCCTCGATAACTACGGGAACTTCGGGGAAAACACGACAGCAAGCAACACTCTCCCCATTAGGGAGGGAAACCACAGAATTAATTGGAACAGATACAGATAAATTCAACTTCTGAGCAAAAGTAGTAGAAATACAGGATATAGACGCACCAGTGTCAAATAATACATAAGCAGGAAAAGATTTGACAAGGATGGTACCTGCAACGATGTCATTCCCTGCCTCGTCAACTTCGGACTCCATCATGTTATAGACTCTGTTGCGAACAGGGCCTCCTGAGCTAGAATCGGGCTTCTTACTTCCTGACTTCTTCGGGCAAGATTGAGAGTAGTGACCCTCTTCCTTACAAGTGTAGCATCGGACAGGCGTCCCATCACAGTTCTTCCCATAGTGCCACTCTTTCTTACACTTGAAGCACTTCTTCTCCCTAGTCTGAGCGGTACTAGCAGCTTCCTTTGTCGGAACATACTTGGGTTTCTTGGAAGTCGGATGAACATACGAGGTAGGCTGAGACCTCTTTAAGAACATGGTCCGCCTCACCGCTTCATCCTCCTGAACGGATGCATAAACTCCTAAAGCCACTTCATAGGCTCTCTGGAAAGTTGTTGCTCCAGAACATAGGACATGTGTCCTCACTTTGGGACTCATCCGCTTGATATAGAACTGCACCTTCTCCTCTTCAGTGGGGATGACTGAACCTGCAAATCTGGACAGTTCAGTAAATTTGTTGGTGTACTGCTGAACAGACATGCTTCCTTGAGTCAAGCATAGGAATTCCTCTCGTTTCTGCCACCTCAACTCACTTGGGTAGAAACGATTCTTCAACCTTTCAGTGAATTGTCCCCATCCAAACTCAGCCAATTCCAGGCACTCGGCCTTAACCATGCCCCACCAGTTATCAGCCTCGCCTTTCAAGTAGTAGGCTCCAATCACGTCTTTCTCGGCGTTCGGACAGCCGGTCACATCAAAGAGTTTCTCTATCTCCCGGATCCATCCTTTAAGCACCACCGGGTCGGAAGATCCTTCATAAGTTGGGGGTCGGTGACGAGCAATGCGATCGAAGACAGTTTGGTTATTTGGATTTCTTTGAGCCATAGCGAGCACGGCATCTTCCAACAGCCGCATACGTCGCTGAGGAGAGTCATCGCGAACGGAATCTCTACGTGGAGGCATTCTAAAATTTTTGTTCTAGTTAGGTCTAAGCATATAATACATACAGCTAATAATAGAAAACAAGTAATCCAAAGCAATTAAACCCGTTCTACCTACCCATGCACCTCACACTATGTTCAAATCTCTATCCTAGGATTCTGAGTTTTGGTTCCAAGTGACTTATGCTACCAAAGCCTTGGAACCAACGCGGGCTCTGATACCAACTGTGACAACCCTAACTTTTGCAAGCATGCAATGGCGGAAACATTACATAAAGTTTAGGTCATCATTTTCAAAACTTCCTTTTTATCTTTAAAATAACATAATCATAAATGAGTACTCGAAAATTTCCATTTCAAAAACAGTAATTTAACATAAATAGGTATTTCAAAAGGTAATATAACGGAGTAAAAAAAAAAAAATAATAAATAAATAAATCTTTGAACATCCATAACTACGAATAGATGATAAAATAACATGACGGAAACTCTCCACACAATCCCCGAGAACAGACATCAGGCATCTCCTATTCTGCACCGGCAAAATCTGAAAATATCAACAGCGCCACTTAGTGACGAGTAACTAATAAATCCCAAACATCAATTCAAAGTTCACATAGGAAGATGACAGATCATAAATTTCATATTACATTACTTAAGTATACTTCATCATGATTAATAGAAAGCAAATTTATCAATTTATACAAGCATGCATAATTCTCATAGTAACAATCATGTATCAGGGATCTTACCCTTATTTGTTAGCTGCATCACATACAACATATAAAGTTCAAGTTCAGCATATCACATAATTATCTATTTCAAATAATAGTACAAAACATTCCAAGTGGATAATCAATATCATCAAAATTCAGATTTCCAAGATAAGTCATGTACATACAAATACATACTAACATCCCAAATCAAAGTACTTCATCACAAACTTGACATCAACTCAATTATACCTTAACCTTTATTAATTTTGTGGTATACGCGTATAAATCATTTGTATTGACCTATACACCTATGTCCTTAGAGAGTTCGGCTCAGACGCTTCGGGGAACCACAACGGGACTTACCCCCTTATCAATAAGAAAAGAGTACCACGAAGGGATTTACCTCAGAGTGCCAACGAAGGGACTTACCTCACAGAGTGCCAACGAAGGGACTTACCTCAAAAATAAAATAAATTAGAGTACCACGAAGGGATTTACCTCTCTGAGTGCCAACGAAGGGACTTACCTCGAAACAAAGGGCGCTGTCCTAGTGTCAACCAATCAAACATGGAAAACACTTAGCCAAACTAACCAAGACACCAGAGTATATGCCACTACAAACACCAATTTAATTATCATAATTATATCAATATTCAAAAGGTGCCTTTAACATAGGACTTATCCCAACCAATTCAATAACCATAAGGTGCCATTAAAATAGGACTTACCCCAAAACATAATCTGATACATCAATAAACACATGGTGCCATAAAAAAAATAGGACTTACCCCAAACTCGATTTCATAATTCCAACATGTATTAAATTTACCAAACCATATATGTAATTATTAGATTTCATGTCAAGAGTTCTAGCATAAATTCCTAGAATCAAATTATGCTTTGCACACATTAAAAAAATCAGTTCAAGGCCTAAGGTGAAAATTTCAGAATTCATAGTTCATGCCTCAACTTGCATATAATATTCCAGTAGGTTAGACTCAGAATTCAGCATGGCAATACAAAGGTAAATTTAGCTTTACATCTTAGGAACACACGCCAACTTAAATCATGCAATTTGGATTCCTATAGCAAAAGATATTAAGGAAACACTAAAAACATGCAATCTGTAAATTCACTTCAGATCACTGCACATAGTCTGACTTCAACAGACAAAACAGATGTGTTACTCACTGATTTAGCAAAAATAATATAAAGCAACATTGAACATCAGAATTTCAGGAATACATAGAATTTTGTTTCATGGCAAACGGAGCTACAGAGAGAAAATAAAGCCATAATCAACACAAACTGTACAAACTGAAATTCAGCAGTTCCAGGAAATCGGCACAGTGCACATAAGGCAGTTTCAACAGGGAATACGAGCACTTTACTCACAGAATTTGCCAAAATAGTATAAAACAACCTTGTACATTTATGTCTCAGGAAAACACAGAAAGTTGAATCATGCCAATCGGAGTTATATAACGAAAATAAAGCTAAAATTATCACAACCTGTACAATCTGAAATTCAGCAGTTCAAGAAAAATCGGCACAATGCACATAAGGCAGTTTCAATAGGGAATATGAGCACTTTACTCACGGAATTTTCCAAAATAATGTAAAACAACCTTGTACACCTATATCTCAGGAAAACACAGAAAGTTGAATTATGCCAATCGGAGTTATATAACGGAAGTTATGCCATAATTACCATAAACAGTCAATTCTGAAAATACAGCAGCTTACCAATTTCGACTCAATCACATGTATTTTCATATTTCTACCAATCTTTTAGCCTAAAAGCAATTTCTTACACCAATATCATATACATTCATGTCTCAACAATAATTTCAGTAATAATACAACCTAGGATCAAATTCATCTACCATACATCCTATATAAATTTCGAACCGACATTTAGGGTTTAGTTGTTACCCTGTTTGCAGTGAAACCAACTGAGGCAATTAACTCGGAATGGAGAAGAATGAAGCAGAGTCTGAATGAATGAAAGTGAGGGAGAGAAAGTTAAGAATTTCGGCTGCACTGGAGCTCCACACAATGGAATGGCCGAAATTTTAACCCTAATAGAGATGAAGAGATTGCCTTGGAGTGAAACTTGGAAAGTGGAAGAGATTAAGGAGAGATTTTCTCCTTAGGTTAAGGATTCCTAATTTTTTTGAATTGGTCAACTGAAAAATGGGATATTTATCATGGATTTTCGGAATTCCAACCTTCCCAACACAAAAAATAAAAAGGCACAAAAAAAAAAAAAAATAAATTTAAGCCAGGTAAGGTTCGAACTCTAGACCACTAGCTATTAGTCAGGACTATCTACCGCTAGGCCAAAGCCTACGAATTGTTATAAGCATACAAAACATCGGTTAAATGCAAAAATGCTCACTCATATGCACACATCACAACATAACTAAGTCAACTTATATCTGGGGCGTTACAACTGTTCACAGTTATTGACATCCCTGTCACATTTTCTCTACTCCTTAGAAGGTCGTGGTTCCATGCCTTGGGGGGTGTACCTTCAACTTTGCACCAAAAAGTGAAATTCCTTATAGAGGGGAAGGTAGTGACTGTGGAGGCAGATGAAAAATTGGTAGTAGCTGCTTTAAGTGCTGTAGAGCAGTCGATGACAGGATTTCAGGTAGCAGTAGTGACTGATGAAAGTGAGAATGAATCGAGATTCCCAAAGTGGATCCATAAGTACTTTGCCAAATAGAAGTTTGAACCTGGTAAAGGATTAGGGGCAAGGCAGCAAGGCATCCCTAAATTCAACATTGAGGCAGGAAAATACCATCAGCACAGCCTTGGTTACTACGAAAAGGAGAACAAGCTGGGTAGGAAGCATGTAAATTTGGTCGATACCTTTGTTCGTGCAACTGAGGAAGTGCACAATGGTGTCCCAGAACCAGTGGAAATTGAGGGGGGTCAGCTCTCGGGCTTTGAGATCTTTTCTGGTGTAGTAGACTTCAGTAAGTATGGAACTGAGCCAGTCATGAACATGCTGCATGTTGGAACTGAGGGGAAAGGAAAGAAAACTCTGAAGAAGCAGGAAATGACAGTTGACCAGGTCAAGGTCGAATTTGGAAACAAAAGGGAATCTGCTAAGAAGGTAAGCCCAAGAAGTGGGGAAGCTGAGGTGGCCATTGAAACCATCATCAAAGCACTGTCTGCATTGATCAAAGTCAACGCAGGTCCTGATTAGAAGCAAGCACATATGGCAAAGACTTAGGAAGAACTGATGAATCAAGTTGTGAAGGAGTTGGCTAAGCTGATGATGGCGGGGACGGCCAAGATGATGGAAGAAGAACTATCTGCTGACCAGGAAGAAACCCTTAAGGGTGACCTAGGGGACCTGTTTGAGGAAGTTGAAGAGGCTACAACAGGAGAAGACCCTCCGCATGTGGAGGATGATAATCATTTTAATGTATCTGCTTTTTCTATTTTTGATGTGAACAACTCAGCCTACAAGGCTTTTAATGCAATGAAATCCAATGTCGCTTACTTATGTGATGTTTTTTCGGATGGAACTGTGTATGCAATCAAACATTCATTTAATGTCTTTAGCATACATGATGCATCATTACATGAAATGAATCTAGGAACAGATGATGATCCAAAAATGGTATCCGTCTCGAAAGACATCACGCCTAAAGAGAGAAAAGGAATTATGGATGTGCTCCTAAAACACGTAAAAGCCTTCGCCTTGTCCTGTGACGACATGCCCGGGGTTCACAGGGAAATTACAGAACATAGAATCCCGACAGATCTAAAAATGAAGCCCATCAAACAGAAACTCTAAAGACTCAGATCGGAATGGGCAGAAAAGGTTAAGGAGGAAGTGGCCAAGCAAATAAAAGCAAATTTCCTAAAAGTGGTAGAGTATCCAGAATGGTTGGCCAACATAGTGCCGGTTGCTAAAAAGGATGGTAGAGTCAGGGTTTGTGTGGATTATAGAGATCTGAACAAGGCTTCTCCCAAGGATGACTTCCTGCTGCCACATATTGATGTTTTGATCGACCATGCCACTGGGGCCACAATGTACTCATTTATGGACGGGTTCTCAAGGTATAACCAGATCACCATGGACAAAGTTGATAAGATGAAGACACCCTTCATCATGGAATGGGGGGTCTACTGTTACAGAGTTATGCCGTTCGGACTAAAGAATGCAGGAGCCACTTACCAGAGGGCTGTCACAACACTGTTGCACGACATGATTCACAAAGAGGTTGAAGTTTATATGGATGACATGCTAGTCAAATTAATGACCCAAGGAGCACCCTGCCTCAATCCCAAGAAGTGTGTGTTCGGGGAAACCTCAGGAAAGCTTCTCGGCCATGTGGTAAGTCAGAGGGGGATAGAGATGGACCCAGATAAGATCAAAGCTATCAGTGACATGCTAGCACCAAAGATAGACTAAGAGATGAGATCATTTTTAGGATCGCTATAGTATGTCAGTCGGTTCATTGTAAGGTTGACAATGGTCTGTGAACCCATCTTCAATCTCCTAAGGAAGAAATAGCTGACAAAGTGGAATGATCAATGTCAGTTAGCCTTTGACAGGACCAAGGCTTATTTGATGAATCCACCAGTCCTGAAGCCTCCAATGCCGAATAAGCCTTTGGTCTTGTACTTGGCTATTGAAGATGCTTCAGTAGGGATGCTTGCTTAAAGGATTGGAATCTATATTCGATTCATGTTTGTTCAAGAACAGGAAGAAGAGCGAGCACACAATCTACTACCTGAGTAAGAAGCTGCTTGACTATGAGCTCAGATATACTATAGTAGAAAAGACCTATGCTACTATGGTATGACTGACTAAGAAGTTGAGGCATTACTTCCAGTCGCACAAAGTTTAGGCAGTGGCAAAAGTTGACCCGATGAAGTACTTATGTCAGACCCCCGCGTTGGTTCTTGAAGTTATCAAGGTGGCTACTTCTGTTATCATTCGACATCGAATATGTGACTAAGAAGACAATCAAGGAAGGGCTATAGCAGAATTTCTAGCCAACAAACCTCTGGAGTCAGATTATGTCGAGAATTTAGAGTTCCCCGATGAACAATTGGCTGTAATAGAGACAAAACCGAGCAGATGGATAATGTACTTCGATGGGGCTGTAAACAAGCATGGGCCAGGACTGGGAGTGATCATTGGCACACCTGATCAAGAAATCATCCCCCTAGCTAAACGCCTTGAATTCTCGGTGACTAACAACGGGGCGGAGTATGAAGCTTGCCTCTTCGAGATTGATGCTCTGATCACACTAGGGGCACATGAAGTACTGATAATTGGGGATCCGGCACTGGTAATCCATCAGATCACCAGAGAATGGGAGATAAACGAAGGGTCACTCCAACCATATCTCCAGTTGGTTTGGGAAAAGGTAGAAGCATTTGGACTGTGTGAGTTCAGACAAGTGCCGAGGGAGGAGAATCAGATGGCAAACTCTTTAGCCACACTCTCGTCAATGTGGGAAGAACCCCGGAAACACCCTATGCAGCTAGTGGTAGTGGAGATCGCATAAAATCCTTTCTACTTGTCGGTCAGTGTTATAGCAATGGCAGAAGAACGTCCTTGGTATCATGATATTCTACAGTTTATTCAGAATGGTAAGTACCCTGAAGATGCCAGCAATCAGATAAGATCTCTCTCAGGAGGTTAGCAGTGCAGTTTAGATTATTTGAGGGTTAGATCTTCAAGAGAACTGCCAACGGCTTGCTCCTAAAATGATTTACGGAAAGAGAAGCCAAAGAAGTCATGAGGTAGATCCACACAGGGACTTGCGGGCCACATATGAATGGGTTACCTCTGGCTAAGAAAGTATTAAGGAAGGGCTGCTTCTGGCTTACACTGTAAGTAGATTGTATCGAAGAGGTGAAAAGATGTCACGAATGTCAAGTGTATAGAGACCTCAATCATCTCCCACCGCTTGAACTTCAGATATCATCGACTCTGTGGCCATTCGCTACTTGGGGGATAGATCTCATTGGAGAAATAAGGCCGCCTGCATCAAACGGACACCGATTCATAGTTGTGGCTGTGGACTACTTCTCTAAGTGGGTAGAAGCAGAGTCATTTGCACATGTTATAGCCAAGAAAATCGCCAAGTTCATTGAGAAAAGTATCTTCACGAGGTATGGGATTCCGCATCACATTATCATAGATAACGGGGTACAGTTTCAAAGGGCTACGGCACAGTTGTTTCAGGATAAGGGGATTGAGCACCACAAGTCATCTCCGTACCACCCATAAGCAAATGGTGCGGTAGAAGCGGCCAACAAATCCATTAAGAAGATTCTATCAAAAATGGTGGTTACATATAGGGATGGGGCTGATATGCCATTTGCTTTATGGGGTTACAGAACCAGTGTCAGAACCCCTACTAGAGAAACACCATACTCCCTAGTCTGCGGAATGGAAGCTGTCTTACCAGTGGAAATGGAGATTAGGTCATTAAGAGTGGTTATCGAAGCATAGTTGCTAGAATTAGAATGGGTTCAATCAAGGTATGAACAGTTGGTGATGATTGATGAGAAGCGTCTCCGAGCACTGGATCCCTTACAGATGTATCAGCAGAGAATGGCTAGGGCTTACAATAGCAAAGTCTACCATCGGAAACACCCACTCAAGGCCGGGGATTTGGTGCTAAAGCAGATGAAACAGGTCAACACTGATGTGAGGGAAAAATTCATGCCTAATTGGGAAGGTTCGTATGTGGTAAAGAAGGTACTTTCGAAGGGGGCTGTAAAGATTATGGACATGGACAGGAATGAGTTCGTCAACCCCGTCAATCAAGACAAGCTCAGACGGTACTACGTGTAAAAAAAAAAGTCCAGTGGATCAAAAAACGAAAAGGCCGTCCATGCAAAAGTTAGGATAGTCCAATGGATCGAAAACTGAAAGGCGGTCCATGCAAAAGTCAGGACAGAGAAGTGAGCACCATCGGCGGGAAAATCTACAAAGACCAGCTGATGGTACTCGTGGGTTCGGTCGAGACGGATACCATTGTTAACTCTGTTCTTAGCTTCATTTCATTATTGATACACATTGTACTAAAACATTATTAATGAATGAAAGAATGAATTCTTTTTCTGGTCGCTTAAATATCTTGAGTTTTCCCAAAATTGGATTCTCGTCATTCATATATATATGATTGTGTAAAATTCATGTTTTGCATGCATCGTATTTTGTAAAAAAAAATTCGATGGACTGAAAACCGAAAGGCGGTCCATGCAAAATTTAAGGTACAAATAAAAAGTCTGCTGGGTCGAAAAATCGAAAGGGCGGTCCAGGCAAAAGTTAAGACAGTCCGATAGATTGAAAACCCACAAGGGCAGTCTATGCAAAAATAAGGACATAAAATAAAACGGCAAAATAAAAATCATCCAACAATAACTCCACACAACATGAAAGAAACCTACAAGCTGAGATATCTCCGGGTCAAGATCTCACGCTCGTGTCTTGTAGGACAAGTCACTAAGTAAGCCAGCCAAGCCCTATAACGACCATCCATCTCCGCAGAAGCTACATTGCCATATCTCAAAAATTTAGAATGGATGGGGTTCATCCACTGTTGTTGCACATGTCGGGGCCACCGTTGTGTGAATTCCCCACACTCGGTCATACACAAAGAGCGAGGCACCCCCTGTACTTGCCTGTATTGTCTACATAATCATGCAAGAGAGTAAAATGTTACTTTGGATAGTCCGAGGAGCTACACACCTCCTACCCAAGTCTCCATAGTCACATGCAAAATGTCCCACTAGGGGCAAATCCAGTGGATGGATGCGTCCGTCCTCCTTCTCAGCCAACTGAGCCACTCTTCTATAGTCCAGGTGGCGAAGTCTGTAGTTTCAACATGCCCAGCCCAAAAACGTTTTGGGACGTATCTCAGATGAGGTGGAGGAACATTCAGGAGACTCAGTTTCTCCAGTAGCCAAATCTACAAGAAAGATAGCCAATCAGTGGGATGCAGAATTAATCAGAATGTCAAACATGGGTTAGGGACAAACCTGAAGTAGAAGGGGACTCCCGTTGGTCTCGACCCGGTGACCAGTGTGAACAGAATCCAAATAAATCAGGGTCTTAGCCAAGATAACCCCCATGGGTGAAACACCGTCGGCCATTTGGGCCACCACCAGGACTAACCGAAAGTCACAGGTCCTATCTCTTGACTCACGCAGATAGAGGGACATCAACAATAGACTCTTTAGAAAAGCCCAACCAGGGGCGGACATGTCCAAGGCAGAACACAGGTCCATAATAGTAGACAGGTTGAAACTCCTAGGGGCAGCCTTGCTAGGAAGCAAATGGTCTAATTGTGCCGTGTCCAGCACAGTTAGCCTCTAAAGTGTCTGTAGGGTGTCTGAATTAGGTTCAGGGATAGCTAACCTGACTCCACTTGGGCAAGGAACATAGAGGATGGTGCTAAATTCTTCAACCATAGGGCATAACTCTTGCCCAAAAAATCGGAAGACATGATCCATCGGATCCCAGAAGTTGGCTGCAGCAGCCAGAAAGGTTCAGTTTAGCGTCAGATTCATATAGAACCTCATGGAATATAGACTATAGGGTGGCAATAAGGCCCAGTTGGAAGAGCAGGATGTTCCCCAATAATCTCCGAGGCGGTCACGGAGTTGATCCATTCGAAAAGGGCACAGAAAGAAGAAGAAATGGTTGAAATGCAAGCAGAGCCAGACGGCTCTAGTCTAGGTCGGGCGGCTCTAGTTTGGGTCAGGCGGCTCTGGTTTGGGTCGGGCTCTAGTCTAGGTCAGGTGGCTCTAGTCTGGCAACAACACTCATTACATACTTTTATACAGAATTTTGAACTTAGAACCACGTGGCTTTACTGTCCGGAATCAACATTCGACCGAAATCAGCCCCAGAATCACGAAATAAATTTTCGGGGAAGCATAAACCATGTTAGACGACGATAAAAACAAGTGAAAGTAAAGAAATGCACTCAGAAAAGCAAGTCCAGCAAGGGAAAGTAGCAGAACAGCAAAAGGGGAGAGGAGTTCCATAAAATGCCAACACAAACAATACACTAGTTCCAACAGTCACATAACAAGAAAAAGCCCACAAGTGGGCTACATGTCCAACAACATCGAATCCAAGCTCACAGCCGGGCTGCATCAATATAAACTACAGAAAGCTATAAAAGGAGGGCTATGGCTATCCCCCATCCATCAAATCATCATCCTCCTCCTTGCCCTTGGCCCCGCCATCGTTGCCAAAGATGCACCAACCAAACTCCCAGTCGTTCAACTGAGTGCAGAGGGTCTCATTCATGAATCTGAGGTCCACAACGGTCCTTTGCATCTCCTCTATCTCTGTCCACATGTGGGTCTCCTCACGCCTGCATATGCTGACTGCAGCCTGCATCAGAATCAAATAACATAGACATCATGTCATACATATACATGCATCTGAAACATACATACACGCATATATATATGTTGACGTAGGTACTTACCACCATCGCCCCGTTATCCCAAAGCGAGAGTGACCTAAAAGCAGAGACCGCCTAGCACAAGGCCATCCCCTGTGTCACCGAAATCTGCACAAGGAATAAAGCACAGATCAGACCAGTGGCGACAGCAAGGGTAAAAAATAAACAAGGGCAAGGATACTCACATGCACGCATCAGGAGGAATAGCAGCAGGAGGGGGCTATTCTTGGATGTACATATCAGCTTGATAAGGTTGCCCAGCCTCATCAAGCAGCATGACCCATGGCTCCACCAAATACTCCACACGGCATGGAATAAAGCCAGCTAGAGGAACCACCGGGGGCACTACCGGGGGAACGGGCTCAATGTGCCCCGCCTTGGCGTCAGCATCAGGTACTTCCACATAAGCTGAGGAACCTCCATCCCCCCGGCCACCAGCGGTAAGGGACCCACGGCGTCTGGAATGTCCGCTCGATGATGTACGAGGGCACTTACCCCTCCTAGACGGCTATAAAAAAAAGAGGAGAGGCAGGTGCATCCTCTGTCGGTGCAGACCCGATGGGTGGAAGAAGCTGTGTGCCAATGAACTGGGGGTAGTCACCGTCGTCCACTATAACCACATATCTGGACCCGAATAGATCTGGGTGGTCCTCCTCCGACAGCAGCTGCAGCTAGAATAGTCCAACTAGAGGTGCAGACGGGATCCTGCTCTCCGTAGGGCCGACACGCCAGTCGATGACCTTCTCTCCAAGATACCATTCTAAGCCGAACGGGCTCTCTATCACAAACTGTCGGGGCATCAACCTCCAAACATCTATCAGCTCCAAGGACCACACAGTGTTCCCCTACGGCTCCTTAATGACCTGGAACCAGAATGTCAAAAAAAAAGGGTGTATCTGCTCAAAGCTCATATTCGCCAAGAGTTGGCGGCAGATCCAGGGGTCATTGTCCATCTCACTCGAGGCGTAGCCCAGCCACCGCCGCAGCCGAGGGAAATCTGGAAACTCAGCATTTTGGCTGGTATGGCCAACTTCAGCTAGGAAGGAAGGCATACCCATACGCCCAAATTTGCACAATGAGAAAGTCTGTTAAAAAAAAAAGAAAAAGACAACTCATATGAAGAACTATCCATGCGCCCTTCACTTCCCGGTGCTTCCTGCGAGTGCAGATATCAAGGCCATAGTACAGCTGAGCCAACCCGGCTCGTCCCTAATTTAAGCTCCCCACGTCCTCCAGCTGTATCAGTGAAAGGAGCACTGCAACATTCAGATCGCTCTGACCCATCGGGAACAACAAAGTACTCAAGGCGTACAATAGAAACGCGGAACCCTCGGGAAGGCATAACATTTCGCATCCCTAAGAGAGAACGCGGAACCCTCGGGGAGGCTGTCCTGCCTAGCCAACCAATGATCCTGCAATGTGTTCCCCTAGACCCGCTTGCCTAGAGGAGTCAGGTTGATCATCATAGGAATGAGTTCTAGATGGAAACCTCCTCGCTCTAGAGTCTGGTTGAACTCTATAGTGCACCCAAAAAATGATAGCCCCCTAATGGCCATGAAGTTCTCGGGTGTAATGGTAAACTCCCCGATCGGGAAGTGGAAAGTATGGGTGGAATCCATCCACCACCCTAGTAGCGCCATCAATAAACTCCTGCTCGTCTGGGGCGGGACTGCACATATGGAGCAGACAAACTGGTCCAACCCGGTCGAGTCGACAATCTCCGCACCTCGTCTGGGATCCTTTTATACCAAACGAGCGCATCGGCAATGGACCCGGCCCCCCGGTTGTGGTTTTGATTCTGTAAAATAATAAACAGGGAGTTTCTTGAATTATTTATGTTGTGCATTGTTTGAATTAATTGACTGGAAACAATTGGAATAAAATTGACACATGAAAAATTTCCATTCTATCGAACCAGAGCCACACGACTCTAACTACAGCCACACGGCTGTATTCTAGGAAGAACAGAGCCGCACGGCTCTATTCTTCACCAGAGCCACCGGCCGAAGAATAGAGCCGCCCGGCTCTGTCGTTGAGCCGCATGGCTCTGTTTCAGAAACCGACGGTTTGGTTCCTAAAACCTAGGTTTTGCAATTTTTCACCCTAAAATCGATTCTAATCAACTTTAAATCATCAATTAAGATTTCTAGGGGCATAATCTACTCTAAACATGCATCAATTTCATGTAATTTCACCAAATTTTGCATATATTGCAGAAATTCAAAAATGGAGAAAAAAGAGGGGGGTTGGAAAAAACTAACCAAATCTTGAATGATGTGCATCGACGGCTTAAGGGTTATGGGTACGGGGTCGTTGCTCCTAACCCCGCAATAGGCGACTGTCTCTGGTAGTCCATACACATCCACTATGGATTCAATGGGTAGAAAAAATTCTCCCTCAGGTAATGCATATCTCACATGAGGAGAGGGTTGTGCGGGAGTGTTTGGGTAAAGAGCTTTTTGCATTTTTCTCATTTTGAAAGAATAGGTTTTAGAGGGAAATTTTAGAGCTAAAGAAGTGAAGAAGAAAAAATTTTTTGGGTAAAAGAGGAAGGGGCGCCGGCCACCCCTTTTATCCTCCCTTCTCACCCGCTAAAGCCGTACAGCTCTAGCTCGCATGGCAAGCTAGAGCCGGGCAGCTCTAGTTGAGCCGTACGGCTCTGTCTTACTAAGATAGAGCCATGCGGCTCTGATTCCCCAGGTAAGCACTTTTTCTCAATTTTTCGTAATTTCTGTTTAGTCCAATTTAATCCCAAGAAGGGTATTTCTTGCTTTTGCTGGTATCCAGGGGCAAAATAACCAAGCCGTATTTATTCTTGATCGAACGAGCAAAAATTTTTGTTTCTAAAATTATCGATCAAGGAATAAATACGTGTGTTTGACTCAACTTCAACGGTCCACTCCACCATATGGAGAATCAACTTCAACAGGTACGCTCCACCATAGAGAGCCAATTCCAGTAGCTACGTTTAACCTCATTGGTCCACTCCACCACACAAAGAATTAGCCTATCGGGTGCTCCACCACATGGAAAATCATTCTTATTGGGTACTCCACCACACAGGGGAAAAAGAAAATTTTTGTCGGTATACTCCACCACACGGGGAGTCGAATTCCAGGGGTAACACTCCACCACAGCGAGTCGACACTAGGGGCAACACTGTACTACAGTGAGTTGACACCAGGGGCAACACTCCACCACAGTGAGTCGATACTAGAGGCAATACTCCACCACAGTGAGTCGATACTAGAGGCAACACTCCACCACAGCGAGTCAGCATCACGAGCACACTCCGCCACAGCGAGTCCGCGACCAAAACCACTACCCCCAGCGAGGGGCATCAGGTGCGTCTTCTTTTCCTTTCTCACCATGCTCCCAGTAGTGAGACCAAACTTAATTTGGGGCCTGACAGTCCAGCCACGAATTGACTTTGACCCCGCGAAGGGGCAGCCTTTGAGCATGGGTTTGTCCGACCTCTGTGATGAGAACTCTTTGTTACCTCTATTAAGCAGTCGGACCCAGAAAAGAGCAGAATGTCACCTGGAACTTTCCAAAAATCGGACGATCCTCGATCCGAAACCATAAGAGAGGTCCCCTGGATGATTATTAGGGTTTTGGGAGCGCGTCGGTTTTTGTAAATTTTGACCCCGGCTCTACCTAGAGCCGCGCAGCTGTAGGTCTAGAGCCGGGCGGCTCCAATGGGTTAGGTTGAAACGGAGCGAATTTGGTTGAAATTCGCAAAATCAAAGATGGTACATTTAATTCTCGAAATCATTATGGGGATGTGAGACATAAAAAGTAAAATTAAAATCAAAAAAAGGAGGAGGGAAAAAAAAGATTTCGGACAACAAAAACACACATTGAGAAAGATAGTTACAGGAGGTGAGGAAGAAGAGAGAAGAAGGGAAAGGAAAACTTGGATTTTCAAACCTGAAACTCGTACGCTAATTGTTCTATAACTCGCCTGGACCATCACTCATTTGTCCGGATACACATTTGGATTCGTTTCGGATTCGTTTTTGGGATTTCAGAACGTTCAAAGATTCGAGGCACATTCTCGATTTTCAATCCGTTCTTGCATATCCGATACACTGGAACAGAATCAAGGTAAACTCTGAGAGGCCTTAAACTTATGTTCATTGCATTTTTTATGTGATTTTTCTCTGTTTTCTCAATTTTCAGAAAACTGGCTACCCGAGGATAGCCGTACGGCTCTATCCTCTTGGAATAGAGCTGAGCGACTCTAACCCTAGAGTCGCACGGTTATGTTCCTCCCGGGCGAAATCCCGAAAATGCCTGATCGGCCGAAAATAGCCCGTTTTCCATTTTTATGCATTCTGTTGTGATGTTTTTCAGCCCAAAAATATTCGTGCGTTATTAAGTTTTGGTTTTCAGATTTCTGTATGAACGGATATTAAGGTTTTCGATATTTCCTGGATTTTATTTTCTGATTTCGGGGTCGTTCGATCCGAATCAGATCTAGAGTCTAGCATCAACGGACCCCCAAACCCTATAAAATCTTCAGGAAACACCGAAAATGCGTCTTGCTAAAAGGCGTCTTTGTCATCTTGTCTTTTAAACAAGATTTGTATGTGTCATAAGATTGACTGTCATATGACCCTAGCCCTCCACTAAAGTGAAGCCTAGCTATGTGCTTCTCGTTTCTCTACCTAAGTCGACAATGCCAGATGTATGTGGGATTTATTAGTCCTTACACATTTGAACAAATGTGAGAACTATGGGGATTCATCATTGGAACAATAATATAGCGCAGCAGAAAATACACCATTTAAAATTTCCTAGAATCCACCTATCGTGTCCAATTACCATTGATTAGAATAAAACAATTTGAATCAAGAGAGATTAACTCAACGGATTCGTTTCCTCTAGAGACTACTGCAGAATCGTTTCTTGAAACTGCGATCTCCAAAGTCCGGTGCACGACCAACTATTGAGCGGGAACCGGTGCTAGCCAAACACGCGAAGGAATGGAGGAATAATGCTGGGATTTTCGGCTATTTGGGCTGCACTTGGTGGCTGAAATTTCCAGCAATTAATTAGGGTTGAATTAGGGTTTTATTCCTTAAGTGTGCCCTTATATAGACACCTTGTCTAATTGGATTTTAATTAGGTTAATTAAACCCAAGCCCACTAGGGTTATAATTACATAAATAAACTTTAATTAAAAAGTATATACTATGTAATTTAATTCCATTTGGCTAAATTTAATTACTCCTAAATAAAATTAAATCACACTTAAGTAAATACAATACATGTATTTAATTTTCCTAATTAGGAAAATTATTTAGTTAATTGTTTACTTTATGTAATTCAATTAATTGATAAATTAATTAATTACATTATGTAAACTTATTAATTAAATTAAATTCAACCCATTGTCAATTAATTACCTTGACACTGAATGTCAACTAATTAATTAACGCATTCCTTTCAATGTACATTACATGTACAATTTCTATAAGTTCCAGCTCAGTTGATCTATGTGCACGATCCTATGGGTCTGTCTTTATATTGGTAGTAGGCCCAAGGCCCACAAACTGTAAGTGGGTTCTAGCAAACCATTACAGCCCCCAATTAAGACAGAGATGTAGCAGTCTTTAAAAGACACTCACCCGGTAGTAATCTCATAGTTTCCTTTGCCTAACGATATCGATATGAATAAACAAGAGGCATGGTGTTCATTATCCTCTTCTGTTGTTTATTATATTTCTTGATCTTGAGTTGACTGATTAATCAAATAAGCAACCAACTTCTTTGGGTATGGTCATACACTTATCAGTCCCACTCATCAAGTGGCCAATGATATCATCTTGGTGTTACCCGAGTGGCAATTCCATCACTTCATCATCAATATCAACATGTTCACCGGTCCACCCAATGATACCTGTATTTAGCATCCTTTTACAGACCTGTTAGGCGTATGTCAAAGTGAACCGGATTCCATATTGATATTATAATGAAATCTGGTCTGAGGACAAAAGAGACCTACTCAAGAAAGACCTATGACACGACAACCATATGGCTTTCTTGTGCGGATCGATCCAGTCCCATGTCAATGACATGTACCTATATTCATGACTGACTATACAAGTATGATGGCTAGTTAAGAACTGCCATACAGTCATCGAATATACAAGTCTGTGGTTCTATTCGTTCCCATGATTAGAACAGATCTGGGATAGGTTTTATGATTATCAATCAATGGATACTTTACTCATATTATAGCACAAGATATAAATAAAATAGATTAATTGTCTTTATTAATGTGACACAAATAATGTATTCATACATGACTCTTAATGTATAATACAAAATACAAGAATCCAATGCCCTAAGAACTAGGGCACACCAACAGGAACCACATCCAGTGTCTAAAACCTAAGATGTGGAAATAGCTAGATTAATCTCAACAATATAAATACCTGAAGCAATAGACTTACTCTTCATTCGCTCCCTTAGCTTTGGACACGAGCTCTTTCAATGCCCTTTCTCATGAAACTCATGGCAGACATCTGTAAGTGGATGAACTTTTTCTAAAATGAAGGGAACATGACGAAGTGAACTGGGGAAGAGGAACCTGAGAAAAAGAATTGCATTTGAATTTTGGAAAACAGGGTTTTTATTATCTTACAAAATGTGTTGATTTGTTTGGAAATCCTTTTTCGTAGGAAACCTTTTCCCATTTTTAACTTAAAGACCTCGAAACTTAAATTCCAAGATCAGTGACAGAGTCGCCACCCGGATCAAATCATCTGGGAAATTCTGGTACAGCTCCCTATCGAGGGTAGACTACTGTACCTAATCTAGAGATTTAGGGTTCGGGAAAGTGACCTATTCAACCTCAAGTTTGCTTTCGCTTTATAGTTCATATTACCATATTTTATTTCCTTTATTATCTTTCTCTACCCATTTAGTGTTATTTAGCCCATGCTCAAGCGAATGACAAGGATAAATTGCAGAATAAACCATACATCCAAGCAGTTAAAAGAATAGGAATAAAGGCCGCTTATACAACCAGATCGAATAAAGGATAAAAACTCTTGTCCTCACATTACAAACGCCTAAAATACACAAGAATCTAAAAATTACAACCACCTAAAATACACGAATCAATCTATTAATTACATCCAAAATGAAAATAAGGAAAAATTAAAAGCTACAAAACAAACGGTTAGCACAAATATCGCATAAGCACAGATAGGACTCAAGCATGATAGAATTGGGATTTTTAGGAAAAGGGGCATACATTTAGGGTGTAGCCGGGCTGACTCGGCTAGTTGGCCCGATTAGACCTGGAAAGCCATTTTGAAACGCCCTGTAATTTTTGTGCTAGAAAACTATTTTTGGAAAACAATTAGCTTGGTTACATGAAAATTTTCCCTTTTTAGTGGGTCTGTTATCCCAGAACTTGGGGTTTCGTTCGTGCGGGTTTCCTAATTCCAACATTCATCTAGGGTCCAAAAGCAGTAAACATGCCAAAAACAGTTTGAATCTGAAGACAGCATCATGTGACGACGTCCGTAAGGGTCGTTCCACTATTCTATCTCCTTCTAGAGACTACCACTGTATGGCTGTAGTTAGAGCCGTGTGGCTCTAGATAGCCTTGTGACTGTAATATCTAGAACCCAAAAAATGGTTTTCTCATTTTGAAAATGCCGTTTTGCTCATTTTCTATATTTCCTAGGGATTTCTGTAAAAGTAGGGCTGGACTACGGATCCGTTCTGGATCGAACAACCCTAAATCTCAAAAAAATAGAAATTCAGGAAACCGAAAACCACATATCCGCGTAATCAGAAATCCAAAAACCAAAATTTTACAATGCACTGATATATTTGGACCGAAATATATCATAATCAAAATGGAGAAATGGAAAACAGATTGATTTCGGTTAATCGGGGCATTTTCAGGTTTCTGCCCTTGACGAACATAGCCGTGCGGCTCTAAGTACTAGAGCCTCACGACTCTGTTCATGTGGAATACAACTGTGCGGCTATGTTCATAGCAAACACAGCCGTGCAGCTTGTATTCGGGCAACCATTTTTCGGAAATTTTGAGAAACAGAGGAAAATGCAAAGAAAGAGCAATGTACATAGGTTTAAGGCCTCTCAGAGTTTACCTTGTTATTGTTTTGGTGTGTTTAACATCAAAAAGTCAAAATGCTCCTCGAATCGTCAACCGTCCCAAAATCCCAAAAATGAATCGGAATCAATCCGAAACGGTCCTAATTGAGTGTGTAATGGTTGAGAATCTTTCCTCAATGCTTCAATATGGTTTTGGTATTGAGTTTTGAGTCTCTCCTTTTCACTCTTTCTCTCTGTGTCCTCAGTTTCACTCCATCTCTTTTCTTCTCTATTTTTCTTTTTTTTTCCCTGCCTAAGAACCTATTTCTCTTTTTATTGATTTCTTTTCCTTTTATATCTCACATCTCCTGTAATGATTTCAAAAATTAAATGAGTCATTCTACTTTTATGGGATTTCAATCTCTTTTCTTTGTTTCAGCCAAGTTGCTCTGCCTTTGTAGAGCAACTTGGCTGGCCCACTAGAGTTGCGCGACTCTAGATGCTAGAGTCGTGCGACTCTAGATTTACAGCCATACGACTATATTTTAAAACTACAGAGAGTCGGGGCCCATTCTGCCAAAACCGACGCTCACTTTTAAGTCCTGAAATCACTCGAAGGGCCTTTCTCGGGGTTTTGGATCGAGGATAGTTTGTTTTTCGGAGCATCTGAGATATTCTAAGCGACATTCCATTCGTTCTCAAGTTCAATTTGGGTTCAGCTGCCCAATAGGTAATAAGGAATTCTCATCATAGAGGTCGGGAAAACCCGGTGCTTACAACATTATTAGGAGAAGCAACCCTTACCTTAGGGTGGGCCACCACCTTATTAGCCTTAGCCTTGGCCTTTTGGGCCTTAGCTTTGGCCTTACCCTTAGCAATGGGTGTATTGCCCTTGTTCACCAACTGAACACTTTAGGAGTCTTCTTATTAGACTTCTCAGCACGTTTGAGCATGCCATGTAGCTCAACAACCAATTGATACAACCCCTACATATGGTAGTTTATGATAAACTGGTTGTAAGACTCAGGAAGTGACCCAAGAATAATGTCTACTGCCAAGTCCTATGGAACTGGTAAGCCAAGGCAGGCAAGTGTATAAATATACCTTCAACTTTAGCACATAAGTGCTAACAAAAGTCCCGGCTACCATTACAGTAGTGTAGAGTGCCTTAGTTGTCAGGTATCATTCCTGACGAGCCTAATCTTGGAACATCTTTTTAAGCTGATGCATCATCTCATAAGCATGCTGGTCCATGAATTACTTCTGAAGATCAAGAGCCATGGTACCCAGCATGAGGCACGAGACACGAGACATCTCAGTCGTCCCTCACGTGCCGATCGTACTGCTCCACCATCGTCATGATGACGTCTCGACCTATGAGAGAGCCAGCAGGTATAGGAGCATTCAGTACATACTCTTTGGACTCTTGTCTAATAACTAATTGCAAATTGCTAGGCCATTATGAGCACAGGTTTTTCCTGACCTTTATGACTAGAATTCTTGTGTTACCTGTTGAGCAAACAGACATGAATCGGACTTGAGAATGACCGGAATGTCTTTAGAAATATCTTAAACGTCCTGAAAACCGAGCTATCCATAATCCAAATCCTCGAGAAGGTCTCTCGGATGATTTTTAGGTTGTAGGGTGGTTGTCGACTTTTTCCACGAATTTCGACCCCGGCTCTACCTAGAGCCACATGGCTATAGGTCTAAAGCCACACAGCTCTAGTGCAAACTAGAGCCGAGTGGCTCTAGTGGTTTGAGTCAAGTTGTTTTGCAAAGCAAAACAACTTGACTGAGCAAGGTATGGGCGGCCAAATTCAGGGAAAGAGTAGACAGGCATTTAATGTTTGAAAGGATTATGAGTCAGGGATAAAAGAAAAGAAAATGAGAGAGATGGGGGGCTTTTAGAGGTGGCAGAAAAAGGAAAAGAAAACAAACCAGAGGAAGAAAAA
Source organism: Euphorbia tirucalli (assembly GCA_039660915.1). Taxonomy (NCBI): domain Eukaryota; kingdom Viridiplantae; phylum Streptophyta; class Magnoliopsida; order Malpighiales; family Euphorbiaceae; genus Euphorbia; species Euphorbia tirucalli. Next base: position 47,460,029 of record CM077637.1, on the reverse strand, counting down.
AAAAAGAAAGAAAAGAAAGAGAGACTGAGACAAAGAGAGTGAGTGAGAATTAAAACTCAACACTAATCAAATACCTAAGCATTGAGGAAGAATCTCTTGACCTTAACACACTCACTTGGATTCATCTCGAGTTAGTTTCGGATCGACTCAGATTAATTTCGGTTTTCGACTTGCTGAGAACCTAAGGCGAATTTCAAGCTTTCAATCCGTTTTTAGACATCAAACATACCAAAACAATATCAAGGTAAACTCTAAGAGGCCTTAAACCTGCGTGTATTGCTTTTTCTATGCGTTTTTTTTATTTTTACAAGTTTTCCGGAAAAGGGCTACCCAAACACAGCTGGACAGCTGTATTTGTCTTAAACAGAGCTGGGTGGCTCTGGCACTCAGAGCCTCACGACTATGTTCTTTAGGGGCAGATTCCTGAAACTGTCCCCGATCGGCTGAAAATAGTACGTTTTCCACTTTATGCATTCTGTTGTGATCTTTTTCGGCCCAAACATATTCGTATGTTATTTAGCTTCAGTTTTTGGATTTGTGTACATACGGGTATTGGTTTTTCGGTTTTCCTCAGGTTTTACTCTCTGAATTCCAAGGTTGTTTGATCCAAACCGGATCCATAGTCCAGCATTAGCGGACCCCCGAACCCTATAAAATCCCTGGGAAACATCGAAAACGATCAAAATGGTATTTTCAAAATTGAGAAAACCATTCTTCGGGTTCTGGAAGCCATAGCCACATGGTTGTAATTTAAAGCTGCATGGCTGTAGTTTCCAGAAAAGATAGAATTGCGAAACGACTCGTACGAACATCGTCGCGTAATGCTGTTTTCGGATTCAAAACGTGTTTGGCATGTTTACTGCTTTCTGGACCCTAGATGGATGTGAAATTAGGAAAAACGGAACCCCAAGTTTCCGGATAGCAGACCCACTAAAATGTGAAAATTTGCATGGAACCGAGCCAAATGGTTTTCAAAAATTGTTTTCTATCATAAAAATCTACAGGGCGTTACAAAATCGTTTTCCAGGTCTAACTGGTCCGACCAGTCTGGTCGACCCGGTTACCCCCTGAATGCATGCCCCCCCGCTCCTAAAAATCCCAATTAAAAAGGTCTTCTGCTCACAGTGGCGACTCTGCTGGGGATCCTAGTTTTCTTAAAAGTTTTCATAAAAACTTAAGGAACTTAGGCAACTATTGAAATATAACATCAATTGTATTCATTTATTAATTTATAAATACCATTTTTATTCATACCTTGCATATCATGCATTTTCTTCTTCTCAACCCCTCAAATACACTGATCAGCTCCGTTTACCCCAGAAGGTGGCCTACCTCTTTCACCAAGATTGGAGGCACCCGACGGGGTAAACAGCTCATAGCCTCGCATGACCTTTCATCATGTTCTACGGTGAGGAGTGTATATTTGCTATGGGAGCCTGTACAACCCTTGGTTTGACTTTGCCCACATGTAATGGCTTGGTAACTTCCCTTAGGATTACCAAAACATAAAATTAAAATTGGACATTTGAGTGTGTGCATTTGGTGTCCCCCGTTGATGCCAAAGAGACCCAACACCTAGGAAGAATGCGAGACCAATCGAAAGGAGGAATAAGGTTGGAAGGGAGTGCATATTGTTGCGTGAGCTAACGTTTGTTTCGTGATGTTTTTCTTTTTATCTTTTTCCGCGTAACATCAAAACATGCATAATCATTCGTGTGCCATTTTAACCATGTTTTCATACATCCATCTTCAAACATACACTTGTACACTTGTATATGCCATTTTAACCACATTTTCATATAGCCTTTTTCAACACATCGACATATGCATGGCATTTATGCTAACCACATCTTCGTATAGCCATAACATTTTATTTATGTGCCATATATACATCTCATGTGTCAACATTGCCATAAAACATAAATGACATCATTCTGTATGTCATACATCCTAACCACATTTTGCTGCAACCACTTGCATTTTTGTGTGGCATACACATTCACGCCATTTCATTTCATTACACCTAATAAGGAACCTTTTGAGAATGCCTATCATGATCATTTCATTTCATACCATTTCAGGTACCCCAAAGCTACCCGTAGTCCGCCTGTGCACCGGTTCACATTTGGCCATTCTACTATATCATATCATTCACTAGAGGATCACAAAGATCTTAGGTCTGGTTGTGTGGCAAGTCACATGATGACATAACGATACATCATCTCTATTTCATGTCCATTTGTTGTTGGCGTTACGGTGATGTCGAAACTTTGCTTGCATGTCACGATCCACATCGGATTTATTTCATGGCATTAATAACTCATTCGAGGTACTCCACGAGTGCCGAATTTTTATGCACATAGGAACATCTTATAACATTACCAATTCACGTAAGGTGTTCCATGGACGCCGAACCTCTATCCGTATCTCGATTTACACGTGACTTATTTGCAACATCATCCCATTTTAGATGCCCCAAAAGCATCAGAACTTTGTCCATGGAACGACTTCCATGTGACCATATCATGCCATTTCATATTGACCTACAAAGTGTTGAATCTTTGTCCGTGTGTCGGCACACACATGACCATTTCATAACACCCATTAGGTGCCCCGAAAAGGCCGAACCTCCGTCTGTGTGTTGGCTCACACACGACTCCTTTGCATTTTCTTTTTCATGACATTAGGAACTCTTGGAATGTCCAGAACAAAAAAAAATCAATCACATCCATTATCATTTTCATTCGCGAAGCATCAAACACGCACAATCATCTGTGTGTCATTCTAATCACGTCTTCATGTAGCCATTTTTAAGACATCAACATATGTATGGCATTGACAGTAACCACATCTTCGTGGAGCCATGACATTTCATTTGTGTTCCATTCACATTTCATATGTGACATGTTCATGAAGCATGCATCACCTTGTGTGTTATACATCCTAACCACGTCTTTGTGTAGCCATGACACTTTATTTGTGTGACATATGCATTCATATCTTGCATGCATGACATTGTCCTGTTTGTCATTCTAACCACATCTTTGTGCAGCCATCCACATTTTGTGTGTCATGAACATTCATTCAAACCATTGCATTCCGTTTAAATAAGGGATGTTTCAAGGATGCCCATCATGGTCATCTCATTTCATATCAGGCGTCCCAAAATCGCTTGTGTTTTGCCTGTGCTCCGGTTTGCACTCGGCCATTCCGCTACGCCATAACATTCACTAGGAGACCACAATGATCCTAGATCTATTTTCATGTCGGGAGTCACATGATAAACATTGCACAACATCTCATCCATCATTGGTGTCATAGGGATATCGAGATATTGCTTGTGTGTCGTGATCCACATCAGGTTGCTCATAACATTATCAAATCATCCAGGGTACTCCATGAGTGCCCATTTATTACACATATAGAGGCATTCCATGGCATTACTAAAGCATGCATGGTGTTCCACGAATGCCGAATATTTGTCCGTGCCGCAAGTTTCGTGTGGCTTATCTATAACATCTTTCCATATTGGATGCCTCAAAAGATCAGAACTCTATCTGTGGGACAGTCCCCACGAGACCATTTCATATCACCTCATAGACCTGTAAAGTGTTAAAACCTTGTTCGTGCATCTGTGACACATGACCATTTCACGACGTGCATGCCGGATCACATGCGGCCTGTTTGCATCGCCTTTTGCATAGCATTGCGGCATCCACAGAACATACAAAATCAATAAAAAGAAATAAAACAAACAAAGTCCTTTTCATTCTAGTTTCTATCTGTTTAACATCATTCAACCATAACTAAGTCACATCTCATTCATACATCAAGCCGTTTAGGTGCTTCCCGAGCGCCGAACTTTGCTCGCTCTCCAAGCGCGAACTCATATCATATCATCACATAAAAACCCAAGGCGCTCCTCGAGCGCCAAAACCCAGCTCACCTGCTAAGCATGCTGTCTCATATCATTTCATATCATAAAAGCCCAGGGTGCTCCTCGAGCACCGAAACACAACCTGTGTGCTTAGCACACCTTCTCACCTCATTCCATCATATGAAGAGCCCGAGGTGCTCCCCGAGCGTCGAAACTCTTCTCCTGCGCCAAGCACAAATTCATCTCATTTCATCGCATAAAGGCCTAAGATGCTCCCTGAGTGCAGAAACGCTATCTGTGTGCCAAGCACACCATCTCATCTCATTCCATCACATTAAAACCCGATGTGCTCCTTGAGCGCCAAAGTTCAATTCGCGTGCCTAGCACGTCATTCCATTTCATAACATCTTATTTCATTGTAATAACCCAAGGCACTCCCTGAGCGCTGAAAACCTACCCAGGCACCAAGTGCAAGCTCATCTCACTTCGCACATGAAAATCTATGTTCCTTCACAAGTACCACTTGCTTCGATCCATGGACACCCCGTGTGTCATTTTATCCCCCTAGGTGTATAGTTATACACCCTATTTCAAATCTTCTTCGCAAGTACCACTTGCATCGATCCGTGGCCCTTGGGCGTATAGCTATACACCCTATTTCAAATCCTCTTTGCAAGTTCCACTTGCTTCAATCCGTGGACACCTCATGTGTCATTTCATCCCCCGGGTGCATAGTTATGTGCCTTATTTCAAATCCACTTCGTAAGTACCGCTTACTTCGATCCGTGGACACCCCGTGTGTCATTTCATCTTTCGGGGTGCATAGTTATGTGCCCTATTTTGAATCCCTTCACAAGTACCACTTGCTTCGATTTGTGGACACCCCGTATGTCATTTTATCCCCCTGGGTGTATAGTTATACGCCCTATTCCAAATTCTTCTCTGCAAGTACCACTTGCTTCGATCCGTGGACAACCCGTGTGTCATTTTATCCCCTTGGGTGTATAGTTATACACCCTATTTCAAGTTCCCTTCGCAAGTACCACTTGCTTCGATCCGTGGACACCCTGTGTGTCATTTTATCCCCCTAGGTGTATAGTTATACACCCTATTTCAAGTTCCCTTCGTAAGTACCACTTGCTTCGATCAGTGGACACCCCATGTGTCATTTCATCCCTATGGGTGTATAGTTATACACCCTATTTCAAATCCCTTCGCAATTACTACTTGCTTCGATCCGTGGACACCCTGCGTGTCATTTTATCCATATGGCGTATATTTATACGCCATGCCTCACTTTAGCATGTAGTCTCTTCAACAGCATCCATTGCATCTATGTGTTTCTGTCCTTGACTTTGCATACACTTTGTTGGTTTAGAATGGTATAGCATGACATGGCATTACATGACATCACATGTGCAACTCATCATTCATACACGTACAAATCACACCATGCACTCATGCATACATCATTCCCTACTTGGTATCTACCACACATGCGCCTGTCGACACTAACTAGTGTTCTTATCAGGGGAAGGGAAAAGAATCTTGAGAATGGCCAACCCAATGAACTTCAACACCGTAACAGATGTTATGGAGGACTATGTCGCTTCATCACGGTTTCGAAAGGTAGTCAGGGAGGAAGCGGTAGTGATGTTGTGGGATATGATAGGGGTTGATCTTAACAGAGTGGAGAGACTGATGGCAAGGTGCACTGAGTTGGAAGCACAGGTGGCAGACCTCGAAGGAAAAATAAGAGATATGGCATGCACAGACTCTAATGTCGATACTAACAAGAAGTAGAATGCCTAGATTTCTGACACTCACCCTTGACACCTTGAAAGGCCCTCTTGTCAGGACTTGGGCTTACCGGGACAGACCAATGAAGTTGAACTGAAGGGGCCTCCTGACATTAGTGCCAACACTAACTCTGTTCCGTGACATGTCCAGAACTCACCCCCCAGAGATAATGCAGAAAGGTAGGGCTACTGCAGAGTGTGAGACCATATGTAGGGCCAACACCAGAACAAAAGGGTAATTTCTGTAGCTATCATGTGATGGCGGGTCACCGGACCAATGAATGAGTCGCTCTATAGAATACGGTCCAAAGGCTGATCGACGAGGGAAAATTGGAAGTCCCATCTACCCCTGATAAGCGACTAGGAGCAATCAAGGAGACCGCTAAGGAAATTCCTCAAACTTCTCAAGGAGAGGAATGTGATGAAGAACTGCAAGGTCTGGTTTGATAAGAGCGGGGTAATGACCTTGAAGCTGAGACAGTGACCGAACGAGGAATGATCAGATGTCATGAAATCAATACCCTTAGAGGCTTCCCTTTTGCTGGGGACTCATTTTTGTTTGTAAGGTGTAATGATATCATTTTGAATGCAATGCATTTTGTCATCTTCTTCTTACTCGTGTAGTGATTGCATATACATGGCATTGTACATGCATTTGATCACCTTAAATGACATATCAAACACACATAATATCAAAATGCATGACATCAGTATGAATACTGTAGGGAACCTAAAAGTCAATCTGGTCCTGACCAAAATCTCTCTTGAAAGGTGAGGTGGTGAGATAAATAAATGACATTATGGCATCACCTCCACCGAGTCATCTGCCGATCCAAATCAAAAATCCTTACAAATCACAATTCGAGATATTATTGGCCCTGCCCCAAAGTTTCAATTTGAATAGCACACATGATACCCGAACTGTTCCAAGCTAAAAGCTATCATTGAAACTCAAAATCAAACTCCAAAATGAAGCCTCAAGCTTAATGCCTTACCCAAGAAAGTACCCCATGTCAAAACCCCAAAGCTAAAATTCCCAAACTCACCAAAATCTCCAACCTGTGGGAAATTCACATGACCTATATCACCTTCATCATATGGTAAAATGCTAAAGCAGTCTTGGTTGTAGTGCATATATTATCCTGTTCATATGGCATTCATGTGTACATGACATTCTGCATGCATTGTTCATCCAAAGAGACATATTAAACACACATGACATGCATGAATTTGAATGCAATAGGAAAACCAACAGGTGGCTGTGGCTTGGATTTAGTCCAAAAAAAAAGGAATCAGTGTAGGTGGAAGAATCTTTCTCTCTCATGCATGGCCACTATAGCTAACATTGGAGTACCTCCACTTCCCAATTTTCCATCAATATTAGATTTTTGTACCCTTTCTGAGAAAGATTTAGACTTTCCTATTTCAAACCCAAAGCACTTCCCTTTTCCACCTTCATCCATACCTTCAACACCCTTTCTCTTCCGTTCACCTGGAAAGCACAAACACTTGCTTGATGAATCACCCCTTTTCAGCTTCTCTCTTGAGCCGATTCTGCAAAACCTCATTTTCTACCATCAAAGGCTTTTAACAAGGAATTGAACCCCAATGCTGTACCATATCACAGCACCTCATCACTAGAAAGGTGACGGAGTAGATTGTAGGAAGGGTCTTGATTTCATGATAGAGAGAGGACCTGAATATAAGTCTGCTTCAATTGAGCTGAAGATTGCCGATACACCAGCAGACTATTGATGGAACTCCTGGATGAGCACTGTATGAAGGAGAATGAGAGTAATAATGAGAAATCAATGTCAACCTTTGATTTCTTGCACCTTCCTCTTGATTTCAAAAGCAAAGTGAACAAAGGGCATGCATTTGTAAATTTCATAAGCCCAAAGAGCTACATGCCCACTTCAGCGAGCAGTTCACAATAAAAGATGACCACTTTTCTCATCCAGCAAAGTTTGCACTATAGCCTATGCTAGGCTTCAAGGAAAAGAGGAGCTGGTGAGGCACTTTGAGAGGTCAATATTTGAGGGTGAAGGGATGATTATCCACCAGTAACATTCAACCCAGCAAGAGCGGGCACAAGGGGTTCAGCCGAGCAAAAGGTGATAGGGAGAAGGTGGAGATTGGCACCAATTCCTTTTCAGACTAGAGGAAATCCTCCACCGATAGTGTTGGAGCAACCAGGTTTTACAAAGCTTTCAACAATCATGAATGGGATGTTACCATCAATAGAAAGACATGCAAAACCTGATGCGCCAATATTCAGGGGAAAGTTGCATTTACCAACCATTTCAGGAACTTAGTCTTCAGCTGCAACAAGATTGACTACTTACCAGTGGTTCTTTCACTTACTAAAGATGGTGTGACTTGCTACAGGGCTATTGTGGTTGACAGATGCAGGGAAACCACAATTAACTCAAGTCATTCTGAATCGGACCACACTTTGTAGAACTGAAAGCTGTGTCCATCTTTAGGGGTTGTGCATAAACTGGAATGTGGGATGAATTGAAAACATGAATGCAATTTCAGACCCTTCAAGGATCTAGAGGTTAATTGACCCCATCTCAGGTCATCCGCTCACAGTGGCGACTCCACTCAGGTTCAGCTATATACCTCGGTGACTTGCCTGCAACATGCAAAAAAAAAAAAAAAATTCCAATATGGGAAATTGAAAGGGCATATTGGTAGTGTAAAGGGGCATCAATCAAAACTAGAGCCACGGGTTGGATTTCCCTAATGCATTCACATTCATTATGTCATAGATGTTTCATATTCTGTTTCGATGTTCAATATGCATGCGTCATGCCATTGCATATAAATATCCATATACAGGTTGCGGCACGCAGCGAACAAGATTCGATGAAGTGTTTTACACCCAAACACAAATCTCAAATGCTAGGGGCAAGTAAAAGCTAAGCCACTGAGCATCATCAAGAACAATGCTCTCTCAACTTTCAACGAACATGTTGAGGCACGTTCTCCAATCCTAAGACAAGCCAGTGTGAAGAAATCTACTCGGCTGAGTGCTAGTGCAGAATTTTCAGCCCATCCTATAAAAAAAAATCCCCAAGAGAGAATTTCGGACATGTAAAACCAAAAGGACGTATTGGTAACAAGAAGAGGGTGAAGTTCAGAGTCAGAGTCACTCTTGATTTACCTATTGTATTCATTTTGCTGTCATCATAATGATATTAGGCATGTTTGATTTTTCGCTTAGATGTTCATATTGCTTGCATCGTGTCATTACATATAAACACCCATCAGTAGGCCATTGCATCCAAACCCGCTATAGCGCAAATGGAATTCCTGCTATAGATGGCAACTCCTGGTCTAGATGTGTTATCCGCAACAGAATGCAGTACAGGATAGAAGGTTTAATTTTCATCCCCCGCTCAAACAAATGGGCCATCCCTTGGCCAAACGGTCGGTAAGTTTGTGATATCGATGTACTGAATCCGCTAGTATAAGTGATCATAAAGGTCTAGAGAATACTAGAGTGAGCAAGCCGAAAGGAGGCATTCATCGATCTCAATAAAGCAGATAGAACGCACAGAACCTAGATGAGTCAGGATCCTCAGTGGCGTCACCAGCTAAGACAATCCCCACTGAGTTAGGATCCCCAGCAGATCCCCAGTAGGTCCCCAACAAGGCCATCCAGCCGAGGTATTACCCACAAAAGATCACTAGAACTCACAAATCTCATCCCTAGCCTCATGCAAATACGAAGCACAATAGCATAAATATCATGTTGCATACATGTATACACTTGAATCATGCATGCATTCATGCATACATGCATCAAAAACAATCCAGCCGTATTTATTCTTGATCGAAGGGGCAAAAATATTTGTTTCCAAAATTATCGATCAAGGAATAAATACGCGTTCTTGCATCAAATTTTGTTGAGACATTCATCACCATCAATAGGTCGTCCCAAATCGGGATTCCTCCTAAAGCGGAAATGATTTAACCCAGCGACACCCTCAGAATCATAGCATGTAAATCGGAGCCATACGACTCCAAATCTCAGGTATGAAAGATTCTCCAATTACCAGAATTTTCATTCACGCCAATATAATCTCGGAAAGGGTATTTCTTGCCTTTTACAGATTCTGGGGGCAAAACAATCCAGCCGCATTTATTGTTGATCGAAGGTGTAAAAATTTTAGTTTCCAAAATTATCAATCGAGAAATGAATACGCGCTCTTGTGGGAATCTCAATGGTACACTCCACCACAGAGAGTAGACTACACGGGCACACTCCACCGCCCGCATCCCCAGCAAAGGATGCCAGGAGGGACAGCGCATTTCATTCAACCTTTTCACCACATAGGAAAGGAACAACATCTCATCCGACCTCTTCCCCACATAGGAGAGGAAGCAGAATTCAACAGTACACTCCACCATAGCGAGTCGACATCACGGGCACACTCCACCACTGCAAGTCGACTTGGAGCCATGGTCGGCATCCCCAGCAAGGGATGCTAGGTACATTTCCTTCAACTTTCTCACCGTGCTCCCAATCACGAGACCAAACTCGATCTAGGCTTCACAGCTGACCATGAGCCGACTTTGGTCTTGCGAGGGGCAGCCTGTGAGCACGGGTTTTTCCCGACCTCTATGATGAGAATTATTATGTTACCTGTTGAGTAGACGAACATGAATTGGACTTGAGAATGATTGGAATGTCACTGGAAGTATCTTAAACGTTCGAAAATCGAGCTATCTGCGATCCGAATCCTCGAGAAGGTCCCTCGAATGATTTTTAGGGTTTAGGATGGTTGTTAACTTTTTCCACGAATTTTGACCCCGGCTCTACCTAGAGCCGCACAGCTTTAGTGCAAACTAGATCCGAGCAACTCTAGTGGGTTGAGTTAAGTTGTTCTGCAGAGCAGAACAATTTGACTGAGCAGGGTATGGGTGGCCGAATTCAGGGAAAGAGTAGACGAGCATTTAATGTTTGAAAGGATTATGAGTCAGGGATAAAATAAAAGAAAATGAGAGAGATGGGGGACTTTTAGAGGAGGCAGAAAAAGGAAAAGAAAAAAAACCAGGGAGGAATAAAAAAAAAGAAAGAAAAGAAAGAGAGACCGAACAAAGAGAGTGAGTGAGAATTAAAACTCAACACTAATCAAACACCTAAGCATTGAGGAAGGATCTCTTGACCTTAACACACTCACTTGGTTCATCTCGGGTTCATTTCGGATCAACTCGGATTAGTTTCGGTTTTCGACTAGTTAAGAACTTAAGGCGAATTTCAAGCTTTCAATCCATTTCTAGATGTCAAACAAACCAAAACAATATCAAGGTAAACTCTGAGAGGCCTTAAACCTACGTGCATTGCTTTTTCTGTTCGCTTTTCTTATTTTTGCAAGTTTTCCAGAAAAGGGCTACCCAAACATAGCTGCACGGCTGTGTTCTTCATGAACACAGCTGCACGGCTGTATTTGTCTTGAATAGAGGTAGGTGACTCTAGTACTCAAAGCTGCACGGCTGTGTTCTTTAAGGGTAGATTCCTGAAACTGTCCTCGATCGGCCAAAAATAGTCCGCTTTCCACTTCATGCATTCTGTTGTGATCTTTTTCGGCCGAAACATATTTGTACATTATTTAGCTTCGGTTTTCAGATTGTGTACGTACGGGTATTGGTTTTTTGGTTTTTCTCAGGTTTTACTTTCTGAATTCTATGGTTGTTCAATCCAAACTGGATCCGTAGTCCAGCATTAGCGGACCCCCGAACCCTATAAAAGCCCCAGGAAACATCGAAAATGAGCAAAACGGTATTTTTAAAAATGAGAAAAACATTCTTTGGGTTCTAGAAGGCATAGCCGCACGGCTGTAATTACAGCCATGCGGTTGTAGTTTCTAAAAAAGATAGAATTGCGAAATGACCCGTACGGATGTCGTTGCACAATGCTATTTTCGGATTCAAAACATTTTTGGTGTGTTTACTGCTTTCTGGACCCTAGATGGATGTGAAATAAAGAAAACCCACACGAACGGAACCCCAAGTTTCGGGATAGTAGACCCGCTAAAATGTGAAAATTTGCATGAAACCGAGCCAAATGGTTTTCAAAAATTGTTTTCTAGCATAAAAATCTACAGTGCTATTTGCCCTGAATGCATGCCCCCGCTCCTAAAAATCCCGATTCTGTCCTGCCGTGAGTCCTATTTGCGTTCATAATATAAATTGTGCTAACCCTTTATTTTGCAGCATTTAGTTTCATTTTTATTATTTTTCATGTAAGTAATAGATTAATTCGTGTATTTAGGCGTTTGTAATTTTTAGATCCTCGTGTACTCTATGCGCTTGTAATGTGAGGACGAGAGTTTTTCTTTTTATTCAATTTGGTTGTATAAACGGCCTCTATTATTTTTGTATATTTCGGATGCATGGTTTATTTCTCCGTAATTTATTTCTGTCATTTGCCTAAGCATCGGCTGATTAACAAACGAAATCAGGTAGAGAAAGATAATAAATTGAATAAATATGGTAATATAATTATAAACTGAATAAAAGCTCGAGGTTAAGTTGGTAAGTTGCCTGAACCCTAAATCTCTGGATTAGGTACGGCAGTCTACGCTCGGTAGGAGCTGTATCGGAATTTCCCGGATGAGATGATCCGGGTGGCGACTATGTCACTAATCTTGAAATTTAGGTTTCCAGGTCTTTAAGTAATAAAACGGGAAAATGTTTTCTACAAAAAGAATTTCTAAAACGAACGAATGATTTTCCCTAAAGCAAGATAAACAAAAACTAGTTTTCCAAAACATCACGAAACTCGTTTTTGAAAATCCCCGGTTCGCTTCGCCGCATCCGTAACAAATAAAAAGGTCGTCCGCTCACACCCGGTCTATGAAGTTTGTCCTTGAAAGCTTCTCCTTCTCCAGAACTGACCTAAGTGAGAGTGAGTTGTTGTTTGTTGTAGCCATTTCAATTGCTATTGTGAAATGGGATTAAATACATGGAAGAAATCATTGCTTGTGTTAGAAATAAAGGACCTAATGCTAATTCAAATTAATAATCCGATTTTAATTTGTTCGTTGGTGATGTTAATTGGCTAACTTGACCAAGATCCACAACTTATTAATGATTAGCCAAACTAGGGCTCGCTAACCAACCATTGATTTATTTGGTAGGACAACCTCTCCAATCCTTCCACAAAGGACTCTTGGTTTGATGGGCTTATTGACACTTTACCCATCTGTGCTTAGGGCCCGTTCTGAGCTAATGCTACCCATGTTGAGTCAAACCACCATTCACATGTTAACAATACCAAGTACCCTAACCCTCGAAGGCCCACTGAATACTCCAATGTACCCAGCTAGGGTATGGCACACATCGTAGCATCAATGGGAAGAAGAGGTGTGAATGTGGGAAGCACTTTTAAACGACTCAATATTTTAATTCTCTAGATTAAAATTAAGTGATAAGGCTTAGAATGTATAAAGGTAGGTTTTAATTTGGTGATCCATACATCCATACTGTATGATAATTGTAATAGCATACTTAATTCAAAATAATGAGACCCTATAGGCCTTAATTAAAACCTAATGAAAAACTAGATATCCTATCTAATTCTCCATCGGGCCGGACTGTAATCCTCCTTGGGCTCCCACCATGGACTTGTTCCATCTGAGTAATCCTCTATTCTTGATGCAATTACAATAGTTTTACATAAAATAAAATTTATCCTAAAATTACATCAAAATAAAAGAAATGGCACGCAGACCATATTTCCCAAAATTAATTACAACCGAATAGAAATTAGGGCCCATAGAACTCAACAGAAAATTTCAAAAAAAGTATATGTCATGCACATACATACCAATATGATGCATGATCATGGCATTCCAAATTATAAATATAAATGTTAAGCTGAGTTACTTAGGGTGAAATCTCCAATTTCAACAAATGTGACTAAGACCCATAAAGGCCCAATGGATAACATCCATTAATGCAAAATTAACAATTTTTCTCCCACTAAAATTTGGGTTGTCACAAATTTGAAACTTAGCTCTCTCAATTCTAACTGGTGCCACGGTTTATTCAGACGATTTCACAAATCCATGTTCAATTTAATTATGCAAAACAGTTAAATGAAATATGCATGCCAACAAAAATAGTTTAAATACAAATTAATCAAAATAAAACATTTTAATTTATTTCGTATTACAGGCCTGGGTAAAATTAAAATACCCATGAATTTAAAACGAAAACCCAACCCGAGGAAAAACCAAAAACGGATTGGACAAAACCCATGGTAGTGCTCCTCCCCACACGTAATAGCACCGCCCAGCAGGCTGTGGGGCGCACGGCCTGCTGGAGCAGGCTATGTTGCCGCAAAGCAAGACTGTGCGGCCCGTTAGCTTGCACTGCTGTGCAGGCTGTCTAAGGGAACTGCCAATGGTGCACCCAATCCAAACCCTATAATAAATTTTTTTTAACAGAGAAAAATTACAATATCAACCACATCAATAAAATCCAAAATTAAAACTACTCAACGGAAAGAATAGATAAAAACAATCGGGAAAATTTATCAAAACCAAAAAAGCAATTCTTGAAACCTGTTCTTTCTTCAAGAATAGTTTCGAGAATCAAATTCCAATCAATCTAATGGCCAAAACCTAGGCTCTGATACCACAATTGGGATTCGTCATCAGAAATATAACATAGCGCAGTGGAAATTGCAGTTTAAAATTTCCTATAATCCGCCTAATTGTGTCCAATTACTATTGATTGGAATAAAACAATTTGAACCAGAGAGATTAGAAACTCACCAGGTTCGTCTCTCCTAGAGACTGCTGCAGAATCGATTCTTGAAACGATCTCCATACTCCGGTGAATGAACAACTGTCGAGTGGGAATAGGTGCTAGCTGAAGAAATGAAGGAATGGATCAATCATTTTTAGAAATTTGGCCAAAGAGGCTGTTTTGGTGTGCTAGCCGAAATCTTCAATTGATGCTAGGATTAGGGCTTGATTTTGTTTTAAGTGTGCCTTTTGCTCCTACTATAAATTGACTTTAATTACGTTAATTTAATTTAAGCCCAATAGGTCAAATTATATAAATAAACTTTATATTAAAAGTTTATACTATATAATTTAATTCCAATTGACTAAATTTAATTACCCCTAAACAAAATTAAGTCACACTTAAATAAATACAATACATGTATTTAATTTTCCTCTTTAGAAAAATAATTTAATTAATTGTTTACTTTATGTAATCAATTAATTGATTAATTAGTTAATTACATTGTGTAAACTTATTAACTAAATAAAATCAATCCTATGTTAATTAATCACCTTGACACCGAATGTCAATCAATTAATTAACACATTGCTTTTAATGTATATGACAAGTACATATTTTATAAGTTCCAACTCAGTTGATCTATATACATGATCCTATGGGCCTGTCTTTGCTTTGGCAGTGGGCTCAAGGTCCATAAACTGTAAGTGGATTCTAGCAAATCGTTACAGCCCCCAATTAAGACAGAGATACAACAGTCTGGTGATGACACTTACATGGTAGTAATCTCATAGTGTCCTTTGCCAAATGATATCGATATAAATAAACAAGAGGCATGGTTACCGTCATCCTCTTCCACTATTTATTATATTTCTTGATGTTGAGTGAACTGATTAATCAAATAAGCAACAAACTTATTTGGGTATGGCCATCACTTATCAGCCCCACTCATCAAGTGGCCAATGAAATCATCTCGGTGTTACTTGAGTGGTAATTCCATCACTTCATTATCAGTATCAATATGTTCATTTGTCCACCCAATCATACCTATATTACAGACCCATTAGGCATATGTATACAAGTACTATGGCTATTTAAGAACTACCATATAGTCATCGAATATACAAGTCCGTAATTATATTCGTTCCCACAATCAGAATAGAGTTGGGATATGTTTTATGATTATTAATCAATGGATATTCTATTCATGTTATATCACAAGATATAAATGGAATAGATTAATTGCCTTTATTAATGTAACACAAATAATATATTCATACAAAGAGTTTAAATGTATAATGCAAAATACAAGAAACCAATGCCTAAGAACTAGGGCACACCAATACATACACGAAGAAGCTATCTTATGTCCTATTAAGATACTTAAGAATTGCCTTGAATGCCGTCCAGTGGTCCTCCCAGGTATTTGACTGGTATCAGCTAGTCATGCTCTGTGTAAAAGTGACATCAGGTCTCATACATAACATGGAGCACACGATAGATCCTATAGCCGAAGCATATGGAGTCTTCTGCATCTTCTCCCGATCCTCCTTTGTCTTAGGATCATTGTTCTTACTCAATTTGAGTCCATGGAGCATTGGCAAGAAATCTATCTTTTTCGTATTCATGCCAAACCTTTTCCGAACTTTGTCTATGTATGAGGCCTGACTTAGGCCCAAAAGCCGATTGGATCTATCCCTGTAGATCCTGATCACTAAGATCATTTCAACTTCTCCTAAGTCCTTCATTGCGAAGCACTTACTTAACCACTGCTGAACCCCTTGTAATGTTGGTATATCACTTGCAATAAGAAGGATGTCATCTACATATAAGACTAGGAATTTAGATACACTCCCACTAACCATCTTGTACACACAGAGTTCCAACTTTGAGAAGCCTTCTTCAATCTTAAATGGACCTTTGAAGCTTTCATACCTGATTAGGATACTTTGGATTGATAAAACCCTCAGGTTGTGTCATGTGCACATCCTCGAGCAGCTTTCCATTTAGAAAAGCTGTCTTAACATCCATCTGCCATATCTTATAGGTGTACCATACAAAAATGGCAAGTAGTATCCTAATGGATTTGAGCATTGCAATTGGAGAGAAGGTTTCATCATAGTCACTTCCCTAAACTTATCATAAACCCTTCGCCACCAATCACCCTCTGAAAGTGTTGTCGGCCTTTAACTTAAAACACCACTTGCAACCAATCACCTTAGCACCCGGAGGTGGATCAACCAAGTTCCAAACTTGGTTATCGTACATTAATTGCATTTTAGTATCCATGGCTTTACACTAGTTAGCTGAATGTGGGCTTTTAATAGCCTCCTGGTAGGTCTTGGGTTCTTCTTCATTAAAGACTGGAAGATTCCCATCATCGGTAATGAGAAATCCATATCTCTTTTTTTGATGACAGACCCTACCAGACAGTCTAAGGTCCTGTGTGATTAGTTCATATTCCTCAATTGCTTGAGGTTCTGGTTCGATCTTCGAGCTATCTTATATAAGGGCTTGTGGATCTTAAATTTCCCTGAGTTAAATATTGCTCCCACTGTCCCTCTTAGAGATGAACTCCTTTTCAAGAAAGACATCCTTTCGTGATATGAACACCTTACTCTTAGCAGAAGTAATATCCCCTTGTTTCTTTAAGGTAACCCACAAACAGGCACTTTTCAGTTTTAGAGTTTAGTTTGTTGCTTGTCAATTTCATGACATCAGCCTCATAACCCCAGATCTGCATGAAAGAGACGTTGGGCTCCTTGCCCATCCATAGTTCATATGACATCTTTTTGACTACCTTACTTGATGTACAGTTAAGTGTGAATGCTGTTGTCTCTAATGCATATCCTAAAAGGATGTTGGGAGAGTCATTTCAGTCATCATTGAGTAGACCATGTGCAACAAGGTCCTATTCCTCCTTTCTGACACTCCATTCCAGTGGGGTGTTCTAGGAGGAGTGAGCTGCGAGATGATCCCACACTCTCTCAAGAATGATTCAAATTCTAAGCTTATATGCTCACCACCTTGGTTAGACCGAAGCACCTTTATAGTCTTGCCAAGTTGGTTTTCTACTTCGTTCATATACTCCTTGAACCTATTAAAGATTTTAGACTTTTGCTTCATCAGATAGACATAGCCATATCTGCTAAAGTCATCTGTGAAAGTGACAAAGTAGTGAAAACCATTTCTAGCACTGTTGCTCATGGGCCCACACACGTCCAAGTGTATTAGGTCCAATAAGCCCATGGCCGTTTCAGCTTTCTTGTTGAAAGGTAACTTTGTCATTTTCCCTCTAAAACAAGACTCGTATGTGTCATAAGACTCCAAGTCGAATGACCCTAACACTCCACTTTTGTGAAGTCTAACTATGTGCTTCTCATTTATGTGGCCTAAATGAGAGTGCCAGAAGTAAGCATGATTAAGTTTGTTAGGCTTAACCCTCTTAGTGTTTATGTTATAGATTGGATTGATTTCATTTAAGTCTAGGATATATAAATCATTATTTAGAAAAGCACTTCCATAAATAATATTTTCTTTCAAAATATCAATCTTTCCAAAATCAATATTAAAAACAAAACTAGAAATATCCAAGACGAAAACTGAGATAATATTCCTGCACATAGCATGTACAAAAAAACAATCTCTCAAAACCAAAGACAATCCAGTAGGCATCTCTAAGTCGAAGTCTCCAATCTCGATGGCAACAACCTTAGCGCCATTCCCAACTCGAAGATCTACTTCTCCGGATCCCAGCAACCTCCTATTTTTGATTCCTTGCACATTACAACAAATGTGAGAACACATCCAGTGTCCAACACCCAAGATGTAAAAATAGTGAGGTTAATGTTAATAACATATATACTTGAAGAATTACCCCGATTCTTCACTTGCTCTCCCATGAGCATTGGACATGTCTTCTTCCAGTGTCCCCTATGCTTATATTCGAAGCAAACGTCCTCAGGAGTGGCCTTGGGCTTGGGCCCTGGCTCAGCCTTTTTAGCCAATCATTATACTAATCGGAACATGAACCTATACTCTGATATCACTATAGGGAATCATCATGGGAAAAATCAAATGCACAGCGGAATTAGTCAATTAAAATTTTCCTCGATTCCATAGCCCAGGGTTCATATAGATTAGCAGAACGAAAAATAAACAAAAAAAAAAATTCAATTTTCTCACCTTAATCGTCTCCTTTAAAGACTGCTACAGAAACCCAATTGTGTTTCTTCCACTCTACGGTACACGAACGACTCTAGAATGCGACTCTTGCTGGCGAACAAATCGAACAGAACCAAGGGATTTTGCCAAGAGGGGAACGGCTACACTTTTGGTGCATTGGCCGAATTCTCTAGTGCTAGGGTTGGGGAGAATTGATCATAAGGCTTCCTTTTATACTCCTTAGTATATTAGGTTTTTAATTAAAACTATGGTTATTTCTATTTGATTGAATTGATTTAATTTGTATCATTAGAATTATATAAAACCATATTATAAAATTCTAATTGATACGATTAAATACAATTTTATCAAATTAACATAACCCAAAGTTAAATTAAAATCAACCTTAATAAATACAACCTTTGTATTTAAATTTCCACCAAGGAAATATTATTTAATTAATTATTTACTACATGTAATTAATTGTTGGGAATTAATCGCCAAAACAAATACGCAGCGGAAAGAAAAACGGATTAATCCCCACCAAGGACCCATGTACATTGCATTGAATTGGAAGGAGGGTTAAAGAATTACCTTAATTCTTTGTAGGTTTTGAATCAAAAGGAACCAAGATAGCTTCCCTCTACGGTTGATCCACACGGAACAATTCATTCACCGCGTGCTAGCGCCGGGATTGAAGAACGATTCTTCGAACGAGACAGAGAAAGCGAAAAATCAGATTTTTCTTGGAGTTTTTTTGAGAATTTCGGCTGCCACTATTCACCATTTTTTGTGGCTGCCGAAATTCACCTTCTTATTGCTAATTAGGTTATATATTTCCTTATATATATAACCTAATAAGTTAATTATAATTATACCCTAATACACTTATTAGTTATAATTATAAATTAACCCACACAACTTAATATTAATTCTCAATTAACATTAAATCAAATCAATTCTCCATAATACATATATGTATATATAATATTATAATTAATTATATCTCCATATAATTTAATTATAATATGTAGCATACTTTATGCAATATTAATCATATTAATATTTATATATACATACATAAATATATATCACTATATATATTTATTCTCTTTCTCATTCATAAATTATTATCCAATAATAATTTATACCCGATAAGATGAACTTCATTTTGCTCTTGTGTGTGACCCCATAGGATCATATTAATTGGCAATAAGGAAATTACCA
Organism: Euphorbia tirucalli; assembly: GCA_039660915.1. Classification (NCBI taxonomy): domain Eukaryota; kingdom Viridiplantae; phylum Streptophyta; class Magnoliopsida; order Malpighiales; family Euphorbiaceae; genus Euphorbia; species Euphorbia tirucalli. The sequence goes on along the minus strand of CM077637.1, from coordinate 47,440,196 downwards.
TAATGTCCTTATAGGTCACAAGCGGACTCTAGCAAGCCATTACGACTACCCAATTAATATGATTGGAATGATCCAATACCTATTTATAGAATGTCATATTCCCTTTTGTCTCTTTGATATCATGATTAATCATAAGACATGGTACACTTGTCAATCTTATATAATTAATCATATGCTTTCTCGATCTCAAAGTAAACTGTTCAGACAAATCAATTGATACTCTATCAATTATTTGAGCACGGCCATGCATTTGACAGTCTTACTTATCGAGGGGCCCAGTGATATCGCTCTCTTGTTAGAGAGGGACAAAATCCCATATCTGTCACTCACATCCCAAAGCATGAGTCATATTGTACCCAACCACAGCCTTTATAACTACTCTGTTACAAGCAGCGTTTGACTGCGTCAAAGCACAACATGAATTCATCCTGGAATCAATGGTGACCTCAGGTCAAAGGAATCAGCTAATGACACTACCATAATCAAGATCAGTTGTGACACATGACCATGAACTTGATCTCATAGTGGGTCTCCAGTAACATGTTCTCTAACATATTACCCGTGAGTATAATCTGTATCTGTATACACTATATTCATCTTATGAATATCCATTATCACTCACACTAGTCTTAGTTTGTTATTATTCCCATAATAACAATCGACTAGGGATATTTAGAATAACACGATTTATTCATGGATATTTATCATAAATGCTAACATACAAACATAAATGATAATATTAATCTACACTAGATTAATCTTAGAAGTCAAATTACATAATCCAATATTGGCCTTAGGGCACAATCTCCAACAATCTCCCACTTGCACTATGGCCAATCATACATGTATCTTATACCCATTGACCTACATGACTTTCATGTATTCACTCGTGCAGGAGTCTTTGTCAATGAATTATTAATTTTCGCTTCCGTTGCTACTTTACACATATTCACTCTCTCTTTAGAGACAGCCTCTCTAAATTAGTGAAAAACGCCTAAGTATATGCTTGTGTCATACAAGGTTCTTACGCATTGAACTGTTGTCCCTACAATAGTCTCATAGGATAAGCAATGCTTAGAACAAAAACATAAAATTTTGATGAACTTCTTCGTCCAAAATTTCTTTACATCACATGTAACTGTATACTTTGGCTGCTATTATAGATATTTAGCTATAACGTTTTATTTTGAACCTTTCAAAATCATAACTTCTCTTTTTAAGAGAATACTAGATCTCGACTGATATATTGCAACTAATTGCAATCAGTTGTATATGTGCAACTATTTACACAGTTAACATAAGCAAGCTTCTATTAAGTCTTTTATATTGAACGCTTTCAATGCTTTGACTTAAGCCAAAACATTCTTTTAGATCTATCTGTATAGATTCCAATTTCAAGAATACAGGCAGTCATGCTTATAACATTAACTGAAATTACTTTCTTAGCCAAGATTTTACTTCTTGCAAGGTAAGAATGTTATTTCCAACAAGCCATATGTCATCCACATATAGCATTAGGAATACCGATATGCTCCCACTGATCCTTTTGAAACACAAGATTCATCATCCTTTTGATAAAATCAAACCATTTGATTTCTTTATCAAAACTATGATTCCAACTATTTGATGCATGTTTCGATCCTTATGAGAATCTTTGAAAACTTGCATGCGCTATTTGAATTCTTTGGATGCTCAAAACTTTGGGTTGTGTCACGTACACATCCTCAATCATGTTTTCACGTAAAAAATAGATTTTGATATCCATTTGCCATATTTTATAATCATATTATGGGGATATGGCAACAAGAACTCAATATGACTTGATCATGATTAATGACTAAAGAGGATTTCATCATAGTCCTACTATGAATTTGTTCGTATCCTTATAGTCACTAGTCGTGCTTTATAAGTTTGAAGATCACCATCCATATCGGTTTTCAATTTGAAAACTCACTTGCAACCATTGCATATGCATCTTCTAAAAGACTTATCAAAGTCTATACTTTGATTGTCAGACATGGACTTATCTTCAACCTTTGTAGCATCAAGTCACATATTAGATTCAAAATCTAACATTGCTTCTTCATAAAAGAAGACTTACTTCATCTAGTAAAGTTACATCATGATTTTGAGAAATCCATATCTCTCCTAATCATGTCGTATTCCACTAGACTTTCATTGGACTTGTGTAATTTCAACAATGATCATGAAACCATTTCCACGTTCCTCTTCAACGTTAAATGTCACTTTTGTGAATTACGAGTTTTGTAGGTGTACCTTACTCCCACTAACTCTACTAGAAATTAACTCCCTCTTCAAGGGGAAACCATTTCTAGCTACAACTACTTTGTATCCCAAAGAAACACAGGAGTAACAACTCCTACTTTCCTTTTGAGTAATCCACAATATGATATTTAAATTTAGGTGCCAACTTATTCGAAATAAGCTTTACAGCCCTAAACTTATTCAATGAAACAATTTGGGTCTCTTACCCAACCATATCTCATATGTTGATTCATGAATTGTTTTAGACGGAACAATATACACAGCTGCTTTAATGGCATATTTTTGAGAAAACGATGATCAACTTGACTTCATCATAGATTGAACTATATCTGTATAGAGTTCGACTACTCCCTTTTCGACACAACATACTTTGTGGCGTACTTGGAGAAGTCAATTGTGAGACAGTCCCACAATCTCTAAGATGATTGTCAACATCTTGACTCAAATGTTCACCACTTGGATCATATCTAAGTGACTTTACTATCTTGTCAAGATACTTCATACTCCTTTTACAAGCTTTTGAACACTTCAAAAGTTCCAAACTCGTGTTTCATTAGATACTCTTATCTAGTGAAAAGTTCCATAAAAGTAATGAAGTATTAGAACCTCCTTTAGCAGTTGATTTATAATTCATGTACATCCACATGTATAATGCTTAATAAATCGATTATTCTTTAACTACTTTTAGCAAAGAAACACTTTTGTCATCTTTTACAATAAGCAACATTCGCATGATTCAAGATGATTCATAATCTCATGAATCCAAAAGTCCATTCTCATGGAGTTTCGAAATGCAACTTTGCTTATGTCTCCAAGACGACACTGCCAAAATGGGTTGGATCAAACTATTTGATTCGATCCTTACAGTATTTATGTTACAGATGGGCTCCACATATAAAGACAATTATGTAAATCTACATTTCATAATCATGTCTTTATAAAGTTTATAATTCACAATTATAAAATAAACAACATTTGTTTACTCAAGCCAACAAGCTCAATAGACAACAAGAGTTCGTAACTCACATGTAAAAGTTCATAACCTTTAACCAAAGTTCATAACTTTCATATAAAAGTTCATAACTTTTATGAAAAGAGGTTCGTAACTTTTAACTTGAAGTTCACAACTTTCATGTAAAAGTTCAGAACCTTCGAGTAGCAACCTTTGCTTCTCTTGTCTATTCGCATTCTACCTTTCACCTTCATAAGGTTTCTATTCAAGTTGCGATTCATCATATTCTACTAATATGAGATCCACAACTGGTATCTAATACCTTTGATATAGAAACAAAAGTAGAATAGTTAATAAATACTTAAGGTAGCAGTCTTACTGCCTTTCATCTTCTCATAGTTCTCCAAACAAAGTTTGCTATTTCCATTCTAATGAATGATTCAATCTAGAAATGGCAACATCCTTCTTTTGGAGATCTCTCTATGCCAACAGCTTTGGCCTTTAAAATACTTTCACCGAAACCCTTTCGGTATTTATACTTTTCGACCCTACTATTATCCTTTTCCTTTTGAACCATAAGCACACAATTTGAGGCGGGCTTATCCTTTATGGATAACTTAACATTCTTTTGCATCTTATGCAACTAATTCACAATTTTCTCCATGTCATTCAAATGATAGTTCATCACCAATGACTATCAAATAATGAATTCAAGATCACATCTTAATGCCTTTTGGATGCCAATGAGAAATTGTTGCCTCAAACACTTATCTTTTCTTGCTCACTAACTGATGGAACATTTCCATTTGTGATGTATCATATACCTCAAGTAAAACTTCCACGTGTGGAAGAATTGGTGGCAAGTGTAAGATAATAAATTTTAAACAGAGTCCCTTCGATGCTTCAAGTAAGCATCTTTTATACTCATGTTACAATTGCTAGTGGTTCATTGGGCAAAAGGATTATTGAGAACATATGATTCCTTTTGATTTGAGAACAATTCTCAAAGTTCAATAACAATCGAGATCATGGTAATAGCAATCATAACTATAATAAAGCGTGTAAAGATTTTTATTTAAATGCTCCCACTTAAATTACAAAACCCTCTAAAATATTTAAGTGGGTGAAGATCCAAAATCCATACTTAACCATAGCACTGCTTTGGCATGTCCCTATGATTAAATATAATTTCGGTAGGCAAAGACTCAAAATCATGCTTTAAACCATTTAAACATATTTTGGATGTGCACTTCTTTGCCAATTGCATCATTATGCAACTCTTCTAATTTATGAGATGCATGATATCATATATCATATTTAATTGTATGTTACTCATCTCATCTTTGCCTCGGGCTCAAACACCGTTTTGATTAACCCTTTGTTAAACCAATTACAACACAATGAGAATCACCATTTCTCATATTATCGCTTCGCTAAGGTCACAACATGCGTACCCACTTTGGCGTGGCTACCATGATGCGAACATAGTACTTGACTAGTGTTATACGTAATTGGGTGGCAAAAATATAAACTTATTAAGTTTATTTAGGGTTTATAAAATCCTGTGATTAAATTGTATCTCATACAATTCATGGCATTAATATTAAACATACATTTGTTAATACTAATTAGCATGGCATCCTATGTCATACATATGTTAAGCATGCAATCTAGCATGGCATCACATGGCATCTAAATGATACAAGGCATGCATTTGCACATATATATAAACATTTTAACATGCATCAATATTTATTAACATGGCATCTTATGGCATAAAATAAATATAACATGCATAAGACTCAAAACCGTGTTATGGTATGGTTTTATCTATATTGATTTTCATAGGCCAATATGAAAATCAACAAGGCCATTTCCTAGGTGGTTGTAACCATCGCATGGTCACAGCTCTCCCGCACCCCTTGGATCCGTCCTCACGTCTTTGTTCCTTGGCACCATCTCATGGATTTACATATTTTACAAAATTGCAACCTATACAATTTTTTTAGTAAAATAAAATTTACATATTATAAATTGCATCCTATACAATTTATCTAGTAAAATTAAAATTAAAATTTACATAAATACAAACGACTCGCAGGTCGTATTTATATAAAACCATAATAAATAAAATAAAGCATCCACGGGGTCCAAAACCATACCATAACACCATGCATAAAATTATCAACAATAATTTTATATCTAAAATATTTAGGGTTCAAAGTGGTAAAATACAATCACATTGTATTTAGAATTAATTAATATGGAAAAATTCGTAAATATGCAGAAACAATTTTCCACACTTAAAACGAAAAAGGGGTAAAACTGTCGGACAGTATGCTCGTCGGGCCGCGCACTGCAGTATCCAATACTGCGCGCAGCCCGATGGGCTGCGCAGCCCATGCTGCATGAGCAGCATGCTGCTTACGCAGCATGAGAAGAATTTCTGGGCGTCATGCCCAGAAAAGAAAAAAAACATATTTTTTTTTTTTTTTTTTTTTATAATGAGTGTTGCAATTGCAATTGGTGTTGCAATTGCAACACCAATTGCAATTGCAATTTCAAAGCTGTTTCTGGGCGTCATGCCCAGAAAAGAAAAAAAACATTTTTTTTTTTTTTTATTTATTAATTGAAACAATTTCAATTAAAAACCCATGAATCAAATTCATGACACCAACCCCTTAAACATTCCAAATCATTAAAACAAATTATTCACAATGATTAATGTATAAAATCAAATTTTAATTGTTATTCATAATAACATAGAACCCTAAATAAAAACATACAAACCCCTAACAACAATTTTGATCCAATCAAAACATAAATCCAATTCAATCAAAATACAAGTGGCTCTGATACCACTGTTGGGAATTAATCGCCAAAACAAATACGCAGCGGAAAGAAAAACGGATTAATCCCCACCAAGGACCCATGTACATTGCATTGAATTGGAAGGAGGGTTAAAGAATTACCTTAATTCTTTGTAGGTTTTGAATCAAAAGGAACCAAGATAGCTTCCCTCTACGGTTGATCCACACGGAACAATTCATTCACCGCGTGCTAGCGCCGGGATTGAAGAACGATTCTTCGAACGAGACAGAGAAAGCGAAAAATCAGATTTTTCTTGGAGTTTTTTTGAGAATTTCGGCTGCCACTATTCACCATTTTTTGTGGCTGCCGAAATTCACCTTCTTATTGCTAATTAGGTTATATATTTCCTTATATATATAACCTAATAAGTTAATTATAATTATACCCTAATACACTTATTAGTTATAATTATAAATTAACCCACACAACTTAATATTAATTCTCAATTAACATTAAATCAAATCAATTCTCCATAATACATATATGTATATATAATATTATAATTAATTATATCTCCATATAATTTAATTATAATATGTAGCATACTTTATGCAATATTAATCATATTAATATTTATATATACATACATAAATATATATCACTATATATATTTATTCTCTTTCTCATTCATAAATTATTATCCAATAATAATTTATACCCGATAAGATGAACTTCATTTTGCTCTTGTGTGTGACCCCATAGGATCATATTAATTGGCAATAAGGAAATTACCATAATGTCCTTATAGGTCACAAGCGGACTCTAGCAAGCCATTACGACTACCCAATTAATATGATTGGAATGATCCAATACCTATTTATAGAATGTCATATTCCCTTTTGTCTCTTTGATATCATGATTAATCATAAGACATGGTACACTTGTCAATCTTATATAATTAATCATATGCTTTCTCGATCTCAAAGTAAACTGTTCAGACAAATCAATTGATACTCTATCAATTATTTGAGCACGGCCATGCATTTGACAGTCTTACTTATCGAGGGGCCCAGTGATATCGCTCTCTTGTTAGAGAGGGACAAAATCCCATATCTGTCACTCACATCCCAAAGCATGAGTCATATTGTACCCAACCACAGCCTTTATAACTACTCTGTTACAAGCAGCGTTTGACTGCGTCAAAGCACAACATGAATTCATCCTGGAATCAATGGTGACCTCAGGTCAAAGGAATCAGCTAATGACACTACTATAATCAAGATCAGTTGTGACACATGACCATGAACTTGATCTCATAGTGGGTCTCCAGTAACATGTTCTCTAACATATTACCCGTGAGTATAATCTGTATCTGTATACACTATATTCATCTTATGAATATCCATTATCACTCACACTAGTCTTAGTTTGTTATTATTCCCATAATAACAATCGACTAGGGATATTTAGAATAACACGATTTATTCATGGATATTTATCATAAATGCTAACATACAAACATAAATGATAATATTAATCTACACTAGATTAATCTTAGAAGTCAAATTACATAATCCAATATTGGCCTTAGGGCACAATCTCCAACATTAATTAATCAAATAAATTCAATTTCTCCCTTAATATAATTGAATTAATCTTTAACATAACCTAATATCAATAACTCAATAAATTTGGCTTCGGTTTCAAACATACACAATATGTATAAATTCGATTTGTCAATGTTCAACCGTTCTATGTGTACGATCCTGTGGATCCTTCTTTATGTTGGCAGTGGGCCCAAGGCCCAAAGACCGTAAGTGAGTTGTAGCAAACCGTTACAACCCTTAATTAAGATGGAGACATGCAGTCTAATGTGAAACATAACCTGGTAGTGATCTTGTATATCCCTTGCCATCTGACATCGATATATAAGTAAGAGGCATTGCCCCGTCATCCTCTTATATGCTTATTTATTCTTTGATACTGAGTGGACTGAACATTACGAATAAGTATCCCAACTTATTCGGGTATGGTCATACACTTGTTAGTCCCACTCATCAAGTGGCCAGTGATATCATCTCAGGGGACGCTGAGTGGCAATTTTGTTAACTTCACTATCAACATCAACATTTTCACTGGCCCACCCAACATACCCATACTTGGCACCCTGTTACAGGCCCATTATGCATATATCAAAGTGTATGAGATTCCATGTTATGCTACAGTGAATATCGGGTCTAAGGATAATAATAAGACCTACCTGAGAAACACATATGACGATCGGACCATGTGGTGTTCTTGTGGCGAATCGATCCAGTACCATGTAACTTAACATGTACCCATATTCTTGACTGACATTCCATGTCTGATGGCCGATGAGATACCACCATCCAGTCAAAGATATGCTGGTCTTTATTTCCATTCATTCCTATGATTAGAATAGACCAGGGATAACTTTTTGATTATAACTCTAACATTACTCAAAGGTCTCATAATCCAATGACCTATATTGGTTTACTCTATTATGGTTATAATCATTGGGTACTCTATTTATAAATAGCATAAGATTTGAATAAATAGATTCATGCCTTTATTTCAACGTAAAATGTATAATTCAAAACATCCAAATGTAAAGTATAATACAATATAAGAACCAATGCCATTTGGACTAGGGCACACCATCACAAACCAGATCATCTAAAGCCTAAATACAAATGTCACACAATGCATATGGCTGTATAAGAAGGGTTAATATAAATGACACACAAATGACACAGATGTTACCAAATGCACATAGTCACGTACAAGTGATGCGTGAAACTATGTAATCTCAGTAACAAAGTACATATGGTCTCATAGACAAAGTTATTATGTATGCCACACACAACTAATGCATAAATATGTGTACTTGAAGATGAGTGTGTGTAAATCATATGACATTATGGAGAAGCATGTATAACATATGATGAAACAAAAGCATGTCCATGTCATACGTAATATTATGAAAGCATGTGTATGTGTAATGATATGAGGATGTGTGTATGGCACACACAATCACATGAGAATGTTCATATGCCACACTAAATGAGGTATGTGGATGGCATGGATACACCTGAAGAATAATCTGTATGGCTGCACGAAAATAGTGGGTTAGTAGGAGTACATACAGATGATTTGTTGAGTGCATAATTGTTTCAAAAGATAGAAGTATGTGTTGGGTTATGCCCTAGTCCCTATATGATGTACTCTACTTATTGCATGTATGAGAAAACATTTGCTCTATATTAATAAAAGGCATAATCATATTTGTTGAATTACTTGTACAATTAATAAATATTGAGAATCCATAAACTAGTGTTCACTCATGCTTGTTAGTAGCGTGTACTGAACGAGTAAGACCATGAGTTTAAAGAGCACAGTTTTAAAGCTATCCCCAGTCTGTTATAATCATGGGAATGAGTATAAGTAAAGACTAGTATGTTCCTTATGGGATGGGTGGTTTCTTACCGACCATAGGACTTTAAAATTCTATCAAGGACATAGGTACATGTTAGTGAATAGTGTACTGGATCTATCTGCTTATGAGAACACTACATGGTTTAGTGTCATAAGTGTTTCACACATATTTCTTATATTGGATCCTTAAACCTGATATTACTACACTCCTAGATGCGACCTCATATATTTTGATGTGCACCTAACGGGCTGATAACTGGGTGCCAAGTATGGGTACGTTGGGCATATCGGGAACCATGCTAAGATTAGGAGTAATGTGAAGGATGCCTATCTCTTCATGAAAGAGATGATATCACCGGCCTCTTGATGAGTGAGAATGAGTAGCGTACGGTCTTACCCAAATAGAATGATTATTGAATAATCATTTATTTGATCTTATTAGTCTACTTGGATGTCAAGTAAATATCCTAGCACTTAGAAGGATGACAGTACCATGCCTTGTATAGGACATCGATATCAAATGTACAAAGGATCATATAAGGATACTACAGGTGTATGTCGTTTTGATTTTGACATCTCCATCCTAATTGGGGGTTGTGACGGCTTGCTAAAGCCCACTTACAACTTAATGGCCAATGTCAATTTAGGCCCATGGCCAACATACGGATGGGCTTACAGGATCGTATGCTTAGGAGTTTAGGCGGGCTTTATGATGGACCAATTGATATATGTTTGATACATATTAATTACTGATTATTGGACTATTTTATTTCATGGGATTAATGGTTAAGTCTAAAATAAAATAAAAGAACCTATGATGAGAAATTAGTTTTATGGTTTTTCAAAGTTACCATATGGTGACTTTGGTTAAATCATAATATATGTAAATTATAGTGGATATTTACATAAGGGGTAGTTTGGGTATCTTACCTTTATGTTTCACATATAAAGGTAAGGAGGAAACCCTAATATCCTAAGATCCATAACCTAGCTTTGTGATTTTGCGCATGAACCTTAGCTTGATAACATTGATTCTACAAATTTGTTTTGTTTCCAAGCCGGGATAAGTTCCAAAAGTATTCATGATATGCCGTATGCAGTGCGATGCATGAAAGGAAAGAAACAGAGTGACCAAACTAACAAGGCCAAGAGAAATTTAAAACATGGGACACATGATGCTTTTTGAGATTATGTACATGAATGTGCATGATTGTCTGATTATGTGTCTAAGACATGGAACATTATGCTTTGTTTGGAAATAAATGAACATGACTATGTGCAAACAACATTTTCGTGTATTTAAATGCTTAACACAGAAAACATAATTTGAAAATATGTGTATATGACTATGTGTGGATAACACTATAGTGCATTTGCATGCCTAAAATGGGAAAGAGATGTACAATGTCTATGTCACACAAAACATATATGTCACACGTATGGACTTCAAGCTTTACCAAGAACACAAGTAAAGGATGCACACCCTTCCTACCTTATTTCTCCTTGATTTGGCCAATAATAATCTTTCTTAGGTATTGGATCTCTTTATCATCAACCGGGGATAATAAAGGTGTCTCTCATAACAACAATGCAAATTCATTTTAGTAATCCTAAGGGAGATTACTATGGCTGTCTATATGAGTTCGGGTCAATCCAAGGGTTACGATCAAGGCTCCAATAGCAAAATATACTCTCACTTTTTCCCATTCAAGGGTTATGAGTGATCTACTATATTGGTGTCCCTATGAGCTTTCGGCCCCACCTAGAGTGTCGGGGCTAAGAAAGGAATTTCGAGAAAGTGTGTGCAAGTGCTCGTGATATGATGCGATAAAATACGTGAGGTTAGAATTGCTAGAATTATTTGAAAAAAGACATTTTTAGTGTTTGTCTTTTGATTTTATAAAAATCATCCCCAGCAGAGATGCCATTATGAGTGGATGATCCTTTTCGATGAGCAACGGGCTGCGAGGCCGGGCCGAGAGAAGATTGTTATTTATGATGGAAAATGATTTTTGATTTTTTGAAAAGTGAAAGGAAGATATACGGAATAGAATTCCCTCGCTAAGAGATTTAAAGAGCCATCACTCGGTTCAGCTCCATTGGGAAATTGCAGCATAGCAAAACCGAGCATGAATCGCTATACCTATTAATCAAAGATTCTAGTCGGGACAAATCACTTATTTCTGCCTTGTTTCAAATAATTATAGACTGATTTAATCTTCACATCTTTTATATTTCTCTCCTTTTATTCCATCTTTTGCGTTAGTTATTTTCTATATGCTCACCTAGAAAGTGATAAATAAATACAGAAAGTAAATAAATTCAGAAAATTAAATTAATACAATCCAATTGAATGATCTAACCTAAGGGATACACTGGTAAAATGGGATATGGGATACAATTGCCTAGAATACACGAATAATTTAAGAACGGAAAGCTAGATTTAACCTAACATACAGCTACCTGTAAAACAGAGGTTAATAGCACCATAAACATATAAATGCACATATGACTTAAACAAGACAGTAAGGGATAATAGATAGCACGGGATGTGAAAAGGGAAATCGGGAGAATCCGATAGATTCAACTAACTCATAAACAATTTTGAAACACAATTTTTAGAAAACAGTTTCTAAAACATTTTTCCAGTCAATTGATCATTATATATTTCGGTGAGTCGATTATCCAAGGATTTCCATGGAATCCTATTTGTGTGGGTCCTAGTTACTTCATGAAAATTAAATCTAGGTTGGTAACCACATCTCTAACCTTTATGATGATGATTTTCGATTAACCTTTATCTGAAATTATTCAAAACATGACCTGAGGAGCAAAGAATAGACTATAACTCATGTCAAAATGAACCAAAAACCACCAAGAATTGAAATAGGGATTGTCATCATTACAGGATGGGTAGTACGGCCCAATTTAGAAGGAGGCACAACCCAACTTGTAAGGGTTAAGCCGTGGAAGAGAGCTGCTTAAAGTGGGGATAACTGTGATTTGAAGATGAGTTGTATGGCCCAAAACATAGGCCGCACGGTCCAATTTGGAAGGCAGATGGGCCGTACATCCCATCTCTTAAGAAATTGATTGGCCAATTTGACCCACTTGCAAAGTATAAAGAAATGATTTTCTTAAAGAGTGACGTCATTACGGGAGAAGGGGATGTATTACAAGTTTTTAAGGCAAAGTCAGAAGGATAATTGAAGAGAACAATCACACTTACCAAAAACAAGCCTTCATCACCACGGCTCAAATTCCTGTCCTACTTCAACATCATCTTCTTCTTCAATACTTTTCATTTTTACATCTCCATCAACACCATGTTCTTCAAAACTTTCCAAGTTCAAATCCTTTGGCAAATCCAACCAAATCCAATACTAAACCGCACTTTCATACTTAAAACACCTCTGTTCAAAGCTATATAAGGCTGCATTTCCGTTTCCTAGTGGGTTTCCGTTCGTATTCATGAGTTACACCAGTTTAAAGTTCCAAGGAACAAATTCAGATTATTTCCCTAAAATCTAGATAAACAAGCTAAAGGTAAACACTGAGAGGCCATAAAATCCTATCTCTCCATTCCTGCATTGTTTGATTTGTCTGTGCTATGTTAAAATGAAAAATGGTTGCTAGAAAAATTTTAAGAACAGGGTTGTATGGCCCATCTTTTAGGCTGCACGGCTCATCATGGCCATGAGCCGTGTGCTGAAATTTTTCCTGTTTTCTATCAATTTTAATTTTATGCATCTGGGGCTAAAATCTCTGATTTTTCAGTCTAATCAATTGATAGACCCCCCAAGGATCGTAAAACTCAAAAGGAGAAAACCCTAAAATGAATTTCAAAGTGTTAAAATCACAAAAATAAAAATTGATTTTATCGTCAGATCTGGATCCCGAGATCCACATTTAACCCATTTTCGAGCACCTGGGGTTATAGAAATTCATTTCATAGGATAGCATTTATTTATGTTATTACTCATCGTGCATATATTTTTTATAAAATCAATTTTAGGTGTTTGTGCGCTTTATTGACCTAGATTTAATTTTGAAGTATTTTTCAGAACCCACACGAAAGAGATTTTCAATAAATCTCTGGATAATTGACCCATATTTGCCATGCGGAAAGGAAAATAAATATAAATTGGTAACATTGTTTTCCAAAATTGTTTTTCCCAGATCCTAAAATGCAGGGCGTTTCCAAAATTGTTTTCTAGGTCTAATCAGGTAAACCTATCGGGTTTTCCTAATTATCCCCTAAATGCATGCCCCCAAGCTATCTAGATACCCTATTTAGTCCTGTATGAGTCCTATGTGTATATTTATCTATATCACTAACCTCTGTTTTGCAGGTAGATGTATGCTTGGTTAGATGAATGCTAGCTTTCTATTCATGTGAACTAGGAGATTGTACCTGTAAGCACCGGAATTTCTCAACCTCAATAATGAAAATACCAAAAGTCATCTTTGCAGAGGTAAACACCAAATTTTCTGGGATATATATATATAATAAAAAATAAAAAAAAGAGCGAAGCAGCCGCACGACTGTAATTACAGTCCACGACTGTAGTTACAGTCGCACGGTTGTAGTCAAATTACAGTCATACGACTATAGGTCTATAGCATCTAGTTACAGCTCATCCTGCATGGGAGAGAAATGGAGCGTGTTTTATGGGTATGGTTGTGTCTTTGTCTACATTTAAGCGAAATAATGACAGAAAAGAAAGGGGGCACGCCCAGAAAAGCAGATTTGGATTGAAGGGAGCTCTAGAGATGAGGAGAAGAGAAGAAAAACCGAACTGTAAGCGCCAGAATTTTTCTTCCTTAAAAAAAAAGAGTGCAGTCGTATGACTGTAATCAAACTAAAGTTGTACGACTGTAGATCGTGACAGGTGACCCAACCTATACCTTAAATGACTGTAATCAAACTAAAGTCGTATGACTGTAGGTCGTGGTAGGTGACCCAACCCATACCTTAAAAGCTGATAAAAAAAAGCAGAAAAAAAGGGTGAGGCAAAAAAAAAACAAAAAGACAGAAAACGAAGAGAAAGAAAAAGAAAAAAAAAAAGAAAAGAAGAAGAGAGAAAAGAAGAAGAGAAAACCAAAGAAAAGAAGGAACTCACCATCAGAAATCCTTGCATTTGGAAATCTCTGGAACCAAATCCCTAACCCTAACTCAAGGAGAAAAGTGTAGATTTTAGTGGATTAGAGCGACGCCAGGGGTCAATCCTATGGTGGACGCACGCCAAAGAGGTAAACACTCCTTTTCCCCCCTCTTTTAAAAGCTTTCTGGGTGATTGGTGTGGTTTTGTGCCAATTTTTATCCGTTTTTCTGCATTTCTATTTCTGGAGATCAAGAACAGTCGTGCGACTGTTCTTGAGTTGATGAACAGTCGTGCGACTGTTCTTGAGTTGATGAAAAGTCGTACGACTGTAGTTACAGTCGTACGAGTGTTCTTGATTTCCAGCGTTTTCTTTCCAGTTTGCTTCAAATAAGATTTTGGCGAGATTCTGACTTTAGACTCGTTACAGTCATACGACTGTAATGTACAGTCGTACGACTATAGTTACAGTCGCACGACTGTAATGCTATTTCCAGAATCAGAATTTCAGTTTTTATTTCCAAAAATTCCCAAAAATCTCTAAAAATTCAGAAAACCCCAAAAATCATCAAAATGAATTTTGTTGTGTGTATTCACGACCCTAGATTCAATTTCCAGTAAAATTGCATTTAGAACAATGCCACGACGGAAACCCAGTTCTCCTGAAAACCGACCCACCTCACATCTAAAAATGCATGTAAATCGGAAAAATTGTTTTCAAAATGATTTTCCTATAAAACCAAAAATACAAGGATGTTTCAAAATGCTTTCCAGGTCTAACCGGGCCGGCTAGCCGAGCCAACCCGGTTATCCCCTAAATGCATGCCCCCAATTCTTAATTTTCCCAATTCTGTCTATTTGAGTCCTATTTGTGGCGTGCTATATATTGTGCTAACCCTCTGTTTTATAGGTTTTAATTTCTTTTATTTTTATTTTGAATGTAATTTAATAGATTAAATCGTGTACCCTAGGCGATTGTATTTTTCTAGATTCTTGTGTATTCTAGGCGCTTGTAAAAGTGAGGCGAGAGTTTTTATCTTTTATTCAATCAGGTTGTGATAATTTATTCTTTTACTATTTTATTTAACATGTATGCGCGCTGTATGTCTATTCATCTCAATAAAATTGACTTTAGAATTTGAAATACCATCTTTGAACATTGACCAATATTTATTTTAATTAGAAACAAAATAAGGGACTTGTCCAGACCCGAATCTCTAGATAGTGTAGCGGCCATTTATCCGGTTCAGTTGCATTATAGATTTCCCGGTTGAGCTGAGCTGGGTGGCGACTCTACAATATTCATCGAGACTCAGGTCTCTGTTCTTTTACGCATTAATTCCATTTATTTTCCAAAACGCGATTTTCCATTTATAAAAACCCCACGCAAGGGAGGAGCCTGCCCGAGATCATGGCACCCCTTTCCGAAAGGGAGTCTCGCGTCCTGTCGAAAACGCGTCGTCCACTCACAGTGGCGACTCTGCTGGGGATTTCTTTAAAAAGTTTTATTAAAAACTTAAAAAAATTTGACAAGCCCTGAAAAGTGTCTAATTAAAGTAAGGTGGATGATTCTCGATTGGTATTTCATTTTTTATTTTAAGCTAGACATGCTTGCATTAGATTTAGTATCCATTTATAGCTCGATGGATTGTTGAAGTGTCGCCTTTGTTCCTCATGGTCTTAGGGGCACAGATACGAAACACCACCCATAGCCCTATATGAACCCCTTCGTTCGGACCCTTGAGTGGGGAGAAGTGAGGAGTATGTTTTGCTATGGGAACCTTGATTTTTAACCCGACTTGGACCGAACTCATATAGGCAGCCCTAGTTGGATTCCCTTAGGACACCAAAATAATTGTGTGAATAAATAATAAAATTGCGCCTTCATCATCCCCAGTTGATGATCAAAGTGAACCCCACCTAGGGCTCGGTTAGAATTTTTGAGACCGACCACGCTTGGAGAAATAAGGTTGGAAGAATTCGCTTCGTGTGCTACGTGTTACACGCTTCTCAACATTTCACGACATACCATAATCACCATTTTCCATACACATGACATACCATTCATAAAACATTTTTGTGTGGTACAAACCCACGTTTTTCATGCAGCCACGTGCATTTTATTTTCGTGTGCAATCATTAAATCATCTGTTTGCCATTCATACTAACCCTTTCTTTTTCAGCCATAACATTGAATTTGTGTGATTGGTATTTTTCATATAGCATACATAACATCATTATGTGTGTCATGCATCCTAACCATGTTTCTGTTCAGCCATTTGCATTTTGTGTGTCATAAGCATTCACGACATATCACCTAAATTAAATTAGGGGCATTCAAAGGATGCCCACCACGATCATATCATTCCATCATATATCGGGTATCCCAAAATACCCCGTGTTTTGTCAATGCACCGGATTGGATTCGGCCATTCCACCAAATCATTTCATTCAATAGAGACCACAATGGTCCTAGGTATATTTTCGTATGACGATCCACACAATACATTTCATGACATCATATCCATCCATCATAAATATTACATGGCACTGTGATCCATATCGGGTTACTTCATGACATTACTATATCATTAAAGGCGCTCCCCAAGTGCCGGATTAGTGCACATGTAGGGGCATTTCATAACATCCCAAATCATGAAAGGTGTTCCCCGAACGCTGAGCTTCTGTCTGTGTCTCCTACGGCACATGACTCTCTTATAACATCATTTCATATCATATGCTCAAAAGCATCAGAACTTTGTCCATGGGCCGGTCCCATGTGACCACTTCATATCATCTCATAGACCTACAAAGCGTCAAACTCCGTCCGTGTGTTGGTACACACGTGACCATTTCACAAAATTCATTAGGTGCCCCAAAAGCACCGAACTTTTTCCAATGTGGCGGTCCACACGTAACATTTTTTCGCATAGCATTGGGCACACTTGGAATGTCCAAAATAAAAAAAATAATAATAATAATAACAAAGGGATTATCCTCATAACCTCACGATGTACATCTCATTCATCCATCAAACATTCAAGCACTCCCCAACGTTCAAGCATTTCACAAGCACCAAGGACTTTACAGCATACACTAAGTCATTTATGTGTTCCAAAAATGCTAGAAACTCCATCAAACCCCTTAGGTCCTCCATAATCATTAGAAACCCTATCCTTGTGTCCCGCACACCCAAATACCGAAATATCTTTCCATGCAAGACAAGCTTTGCACATTTCCTCCTCGTGTAAGACTAAGCTCTACACGTATCGTTCCAAATCTCCTCGTGCAAGATAAGCTCTGCACGTACCGCATCAAATTCTACCCAAATCTCCCCATGTAAGACTAAGCTCTACACGTATAGTTCCAAAACATCTCCTCGTGCAAGATAAGCTCTGCACGTACCGCATTAAATTCTACCCAAATCTCCCCGTGTAAGACTAAGCTCTACACGTATAGTTCCAAAATATCTTTCCATACAAGATCAGCTCTGCACGTACCGCATCAAACTCTATCCATCCTCCCCGTGTAAGACAAGCTCTACACGTATCGTTCCAAATCTCCTCGTGCAAGATAAGCTCTGCACGTACCGCATCAAATTCTACCCAAATCTCCCCATGTAAGACTAAGCTCTACACGTATAGTTCCAAAACATCTCCTCGTGCAAGATAAGCTCTGCACGTACCGCATTAAATTCTACCCAAATCTCCCCGTGTAAGACTAAGCTCTACACGTATAGTTCCAAAATATCTTTCCATACAAGATCAGCTCTGCACGTACCGCATCAAACTCTATCCATCCTCCTCGTGCAAGATAAGCTCTACACGTACCGCATCAAATTCTACCCAAATCTCCCCGTGTCAGACTAAGCTCTACATGTATAGTTCCAAAATATCTTCCCGTGAAAGACAAGCTCTGCATGTACCGCTTTAAACCCTATTCTTCCTCCCCGTGTAAGACTAAGTTCTACACGTACCATACCAAAATCTCTTCCCGTGCAAGATAAGCTCTACACGTATTGCATCAAACTCTACACATCCTCTCCGTGTAAGACTAAGCTCTGCACGTACTGTTCCAAAATCTCTTCCCGTGCAAGATAAGCTCTACACGTACCGCTTTAAATTCTACCCTTCCTCCCCGTGTAAGACTAAGCTTTACACGTATCGTTCCAAATATCTTTCTGTACAAGACAAGCACTGCACACTTCCTCCCCGTGTAAGACAAGCGCTACATGTACCGGTCCAAATCTCCCCGTGCAAGATAAGCTCTGCACGTGCCGCTTTAAATACTACATCTCTTCCCCGTGTATGATCCGCTTTACATGTACAGTTTCAAATGTTAACTCTCCTCCCATGTAAGATTCGCTCTACACGTAGGCACCTCGCAAGTATCACCTTGCTTCGATCTGTGGACACCCTGCGTGTCATTTTATCCATGTGGTGTATATTTATACGCCACGCTCTACTCAGCATATAGCTTCATCAACAACATTCATTGCATTTTGCATGTTTCCATCCCTAGCTTTGTGTGCACTTAACTAGCTTAGGATTACATAACATGACATGGCATAACATGACATGGCATCACATGAAATCATCATTCATGCATGCATGCATCACATCTCGCACTCATGCCCACATCATCCCTTAACTTGGTATTCTCTATACGCATGTCCCGGCCAATGCTAGCAGGTATTTTTATCAGGACAGAAAAGGGAAGGAGTCTCGAGAATGGCTGGCCTAGTGAACTTCAACACTGTAACAGATGTCCTAGATGATTATGTTGAAGGAAATGCTAGGAGGTGACCTAGACAAGGTGGAAAAGCTGACGACAAGGTGCTCTAAATTGGAGGCACGTGTGATTGAGCTTGAGGGAGTAATAAGTGGGCTTACCGGTGAAGCAGAATCGAAGGCCCCCCTCAAAGCCAACGCTGACCTTGTTCCGCGACCAAACAAGAGTCCACTCCCTAAGGGTGACGGAAAGGGCATATCCCCATGGCCTTTCTCACTGAGCCGATTATTTGCCAAATGTAGAAAAGAGGGGCTCCTGCAGAGTGTCAAGCCGTATGTGGAGCCGGCACTAGATCAAAAGAACAACTTCTGCACCTATCATGTAGCGACAGGTCACTGAACCAATGCCTGCTATGTTTTAAGGAAGGAGATCCAGAAGTTAGTTAATGAGGGAAGATTAAAGGTGCCATCTGCTACTAATGAGCAACCAAGGACAACCAGGGAGACTGGCAAGGAAATTCCTCAAACCTCCCGGGGAGAGGAATATGATGAAGAGCTCCAAAGCCTGATCTGATGAGAGTGGGGCAGTGACTGGATAAGGAATAGTCAGGCGCTGTGAGATCAATACCTTTAAAGGATCCTTCCCGCTGGGAACTCATTTTGTTTGTAAAGTGTATTGAACTCATTTTGAATGCAATGCATCTCATTATTTTTTCTTACTTGTGTGGTGATTACATGTATATGGCATTAAGCATGCATTTGATCATCTGAAACGACATGTCCATCACACATAATATTAAGATGCATGACATCAATCTGAGTCTTACAGGAAATTTACAACTGAACCTGACTTCGGTTAAGCCCTTTTCTTCAAAAAAAAAAGAGAGAGAGAAAGAGAAGAAGTCTGCCAAGCAAATAATGGGATGGCACCATTTCCTTCGAATCAATTGCCAAACTAGATCAGTGATCCCTACAAACCACGATCCTAAACACTGTTGGTCTTGCCCTAAAAGTTTCAACTTGGACAGCCCACAATACACCCAATTCATTCCAAACCAGGGACCATTGCCAAATTTCAGAGCCGATCCCCAAAACGAAGCTTTGAGCCTAATTCATGCGCCAAAAAAAAAAAGTTTCTCACATCAAAAGCCCAAACCCATCAAAAAGCACCAAGCCCTAAAAAAAAAAAAAAAAACCAAACCCATCAAAAAGCACCGAGCCCTAAAAAAATCCAAATGACCTTCGCCACCCACCATGCTGTAAAACTCTGAAGCGGACTTTGGTTTTAGTGCATATATAGTCTTGTCTGTGTGGCATTCATATGCATATGACATTACACATGCATCGTTCATCCAAAAAGACATATCAAACATGCATGACATACATGGATCTGAATGCAGTAGGAAAATCAATAGGTGGCTGTGGTTTGGATTTAACTTCTTAAAAAAAAAACAAGCACCGATGGAAGACCTTAGCTCTCCTTTACAGTCAAATTTCTGCTCCTGGCCTAAAGTTATGCTCTCTTTAATCATAGAGTCAAACTCTGTTAAGTGCTTGATGAATCTGGGGGCGGCCCACCTATTGCATGAAATGCCGGGGTCAATGAGTTGAGAAAATGGAGATAAGTACGTTTTTGCCTGTTATGAAAAGTTAACTTCGCGCGGTGACAGAGAAGATCGGTGTCTTTACTCGAAGCAGTTCCCTTTTCATTCTCCTCTCTGTCTTCTCCATTTGCCTTCAACACCTTTGTCTTCCCTTTATTGTCTTTCCTTCACTTTCATCTTCTATCTTTCATCTTCTCTCTGGAACTTGAACCGATTCTGTGATTCCATATTTCCTACCTTCAATGGCTTCTAACAAGAGGTTGAACCCCAATGCTGCTCCATATCGTTTTTGTTCTGCATCTTCTCATCAGCGGAAGGGCGTCGGAGCAGGTGGTTATGGCGCCGTTTCAATCCGTCTTCGTTTATCATCAACCTGTACCGAATTGGGTATACCCTTTTAATCCCACGCCATTTCTCTTCAATCTAAACTCCCAGACTAATTATTTTGTACCTCAGATAGTGGGAAGGGTTTTGATTTGATGATAGATAGAGGATTTGGATATGAGTCTGCTTCAAATGAGTTCAACAATGCTGAAAAAGGGGAAAATGAAATATATAACTCTGAGATTCCAGAGTAAGAAGAAAATAGTTGCTGTAGGTTAAAAGGAATAACAGTGGTTGAGCAAGAAATTGACTATTGAAGAGACCAAGCTGAATAAAAAGAGATTGAAGTTAATCTTGGTGGAAAAACAAGCCTGATGATGAGAAATCTACCAAATCAGTTCCAAGGACATAATCTACTGCAAATTCTGGACAAGCATTGTCTGGAGGAAAACAAGAATAAGTCCAAAGGGAAGTCTGATTATGATTTCCTCTATTTGCCTATGGATTTCAAGACTGGAGGAAATTTTGGTTATGCATTTGTGAACTTCACCAACTGTGTTGGAGCAACTTGGTTTTACAAAGCTTTCAACAATTATGAAGGGGACGATACCATCAATAGGAAAGCTTACAAAGTCTGCTGTGCTCATATTCAAAAGGGAAAGTTGCATTTACCAACCATTTCAAGTATTCAGTCTTCAGGAGCCGTGCCTGAACTGGAATCTGGGGTGAATTGGAAACATGAATACAGCATCAGACCGCAGGAGAATCCAGTGGTTAATTGAATTCATCTCAGGTTGTCTATCCACAGTGATCGGGCTAAAAAAAAAACTCTAATGTGCAAAACCGAAAGGGCATATTGGTAATTTGAAGGGGCATCAATTAAAGCCAGAGCCACTTTTTAGACTTTCCTAATGCATCTGTATTCGTTATGTCATGAATGTCTTGTATTCAATTTTGGTGTTCAATATGCATTTATCATGTCATTGCATGTCAATGTTCACTTACGGCTACATCGCACAGCGAAGCTTGTCTGTAGAAGTGCTTTACTCCCTAAACACAAACTTATAATACTCCCCCAAACACAAACCTATAATATTAGGGGCAAGTAAAAGACCGAACCACTAGGTATCATCGACAATAGTACCTTCACGAGTCACGATGAACATATCAAGATATATTTTTCCCGTCCTAAGACAAACCGTCGCAAAAGGGATCAATGCCGACAAAATGCCCATCACAGAATCTTTCTCAAAAAAAAAATTTGTTGACACGGAAAACCAAAAGGACATGTCGGCAACAGGAGAGGGGTGATATACAAAGTCAGAGTCAATGTCATATCCCCTGTTATACTCATTCTGGTGTCACCATTGCAATATTATGTATGTTTGGATTTCCAATCAGATGTTCATCTTGCATACACCATGCCATTACATATAAACATCCATCAGTAGGACATTGCATCTAAGCTCGTGATGATACCGCAGGAACTCCTATTATATGGTACAAAAATGCAAAGTCTCACTCTCATCTCCTTGCTCAACCAAACGGACCATCCGTTGGTGCGGCCTATTACTCTGACCCACTGAGCCTGACAACGCTTCAGAATATGCAGAGGCTAAAGTGGAAAGTCACTCAAGACGGCCAACTCCTCTAATACCTAGATCAACGTAATAGTCAGTCGGCCAGAAGACACGTCAGGACAATCGGGCTAGGTCACCTGGGCTACCATCGGGGCAAGTCACAAGCCGTGAATTCTGCCTCCGGGCTCACACGGATACCAAGAGCAAGGCATAAGCCACATGTTGCATGCATACATACATTTAGAACTATACATGCATCTGTACATACATGCATACGTTTGAAGTAAACAAGCATAGTTCATATGCATATGCATCACAACCAATCCAAGTGCAGGTACCCACTACTATCACTAGGTCCCTCCGAACCCGGTTCGCTCTCAAAGCAGAGACGACACAATGGCGGGGCAGAAAAATCAAGTTTCTAAGGGGCAGAGCAATCAAACCATATTTATCCTTGATCGAAGGGGCAAAAATTTTTATTTCCAAAATCATCGATCAAGGGATAAATACTTATCCTCCAGCCAACAATCAAAATTATCATTCCTAAACCTATCTCCTTATTTCATTCAAGCCAGATTTCAAGCCCTTGAACTCCAGTACGTTCAAGCATGGTTACAAATCCTTGAACCATCTTCTTCATTCAAGCCAACTTTTGAGCCCTTGAACTCCAGTACGTTCAAGCATGGTTACAAATCCTTGAACCCCTTTTCTTCATTCAAGCTAGATTTTGAGCCCTTAAACTCCAGTACGTTCAAGCATGGTTACAAATCCTTGAACCCCTTTTCTTCATTTAAGCCAGACTTTAAGCCCTTGAACTTTAGTACGTTCAAGCATGGTTACAAATCCTTGAACCATCTTCTTCGTTCAAGCCAGATTTTGAACCCTTCAACTCCAGTATGTTCAAGCATGGTTACAAATCCTTGAACCATCTTCTTCATTCAAGCCAGATCTTAAACCCTTGAACTCCATTACATTCAAGCATGGTTTCAGATCCTTGAACGTCTTATTGTTTCAAGTCCACCCAATTCCAGTAAGATCTCAAATCGTCAAAATTCCACCTTCCTTTGCCTCGGGTAACATAGACCCGATATCGGCTTAACCGCATTCCATCTTTTCTTGCCTCGGGTATCCTAGACCCAACATCAGCTTATTTTTTCCTCATCTTTGCCTTGGGTAACATAGACCTGATATCGGCTTATTTCCTCCCTAGCATCGCCTCGAGTAACATAGACCCAATATCGGCTTATTTCTTCCTCAACTTTGCCTTGGGTAACCTAGACCCGATATCGGCTTATTTCAATGGTGGGTTCTTTCCTGTGTCTGCGGCGCTTTGAGTCGCGTTTCTCAAATTCACATCAACTATCCTAGACTAAGATCGGGTGGTGAATTTGATCACGTGAGGGGCAGCTGTAAGCTCCGGAATTTTTCTTCCTTAAAAAAAAAAAGAGTACAGTCGTACGACCTTACTACAGTCATATGACTGTAATCAAACTATAGTCGTACGACTGTAGATCACGGCAGGTGACCCAACCCATACCTTAAAAGCTAAAAAAGAAGCAGAAAAAAGGGGGGAGGAAAAAAAAAACAGAGAGACAGAAAACGAAGAGAAAGAAAAAGAAAAAAAAAGAAAAGAAGAAGAGAGAAAAGAAGAAGAGAAAACCAAAGAAAAGAAGGAACTCACCATCAAAAATCCTTGCATTTGGAAATCTCTGGACCCAAATCCCTAACCCTAACTAAAGGAAAAAAGTGCGGATTTTAGTTGATTGGAGCGACGCCAGGGGTCAATCCTACGGTGGACGCATGCCAAAGAGGTAAACACTCCTGTTCCCCTCTCTTTTAAAAGCTTTCTGGGTGATTGGTGTGGTTTTGTGCCATTTTTATCCGTTTTTCTGCATTTCTATTTCTGGAGATCAAGAAAAGTCGTGCAACTGTTCTTGAGTTGATGAACAGTCGTACGACTATAGTTACAGTCATCCGGTTCAGCTGCATTATAGATTTCCCGGTTGAGCTGAGCTGGGTGGTGACTCTACAGTATTCATCGAGACTCAGGTCTCGGTTCTTTTACACATTAATTCCATTTATTTTCTAAAACACGATTTTCCATTTATAAAAACCCCACGCGAGGGAGGAGCCTGCCTAAGATCATGGTGCCCCTTTCTGAAAGGGAGTCTGGCATCCCGTCGAAAACGCATCGTCCGCTCACACCAACAAAAAAATCATCTTCTTATACTCTTTTTCTTTCGATTCTGGTGTTTGTGAGCTTAAAACTAGTAGAAATCATAGGTTAAAACTTGATAAACACAAACAAATCATTCCAGACTCTTAAACATACTCAAATACATAACTTGTGGAGATTTTTGGACTTATTTTTGCAACCTAACATTCTAAGGAGGAGAATCAATCCGGAGCCCATTTAAAGCATTTTCTTCGGCCAAATCGAAGTTGGATTTGCGCTACAAAGGTAAGTGTATCTTAAACTAGTGTTTTGCTTCATTTTCTAAGTGTTTTGGTCCATTTTCGTGCATAAAATCATTTAAAACCAAAAATCCAAGTCTTCTATTTATGGGCAGGATGAACAGCTGTATGGATATAATTATAGTCGTATGACTGTAACTACAGACATACAACTATATATGGTTTCCACGGCTCTAATCTTTGTCACTTAAAATAATTTCGTCATTTTCTGATCAGAAGCGAGTTACAGTTGTACAACTGTAATTACAGTCACATGACTATAATTATAGCCACAGAACTATAGTTACAGCCACGTGGTTGTAGTTTCTGGCCGGCAACAGGAAATCACAAAAACATCCAGAAAAAATTCAGAAAAATTGAAAAAATTATAAAAATGCATAAAAATCAGAAAATCATCTAAAATAAATTTATTTCATGCATTCATGACCTTAGATTTAATTTTTGAAGTTATCTCACTTAAAACAGAGCAACGACAGAGATCCAAATCTCCGAAAAATCGACTCACACTTACATGCTAAATGGAAATAAACCGAAAAAAGAAAATGTTTTCAAAAATATATTTTCTCATAAAACCAAATACAGGAACATTTCAAAACCATTTTCCAGGTCTAGCTGGGCGAACTAGTCGAGTTTTTCCGACTATCCCCTAAATATATGTTCCCAAATATCTCATTTCCCCGTTCTGTCTATTTGAGTCCAACTTGTTGCATATATTTGCACTAACCTTTATTTTGCAGGATTTGAATTTATTTTTATTTTTATTTTTATTTTTATTTCATTAGATACTCGTGTATTATAGGCGATTGTATCCCGATCCCCAAATTATACAAATGTATCCCTTAGGGTAGTTTTGTTGTGATTCGATTGGGTTGTAAATAATTAATTTATTTATCGCTTTTATCTGCATGTATGCCGCACGATTAAATCAATGGAAATCAACCTTAGAAATATAAAATACTATCAATGAACATTGGCCAAATTTATTTTGATTAGACATGAAATAAGGGACTTATCCAGACCTAGATCTCTGGAAAGTATAGCGGCCCTCGTTCGGTTCAGCTACACTGTAATTTTCTAGTTGAGCTGAGCCGAGTGACGACTCTTACATTTTCTATTGAGATTTAGTCTCGATTTTTTTACGAAATAAATGATGAATTTTCCAAAACCAAATTTCAGTGATCAAAAACCCCTCGCGAGGGAGGGTTGCCCGATATCGAGGCTCTCTTCTGAGAGATAAAACGCCGTTCGCTCACAGCACCCTTTTCCCATTTTTGTCAAATGTATCCCCTAGTATAGTTTATTCGATTGGGTTGTAATAATTTTACTTTCCGAATTTATTTATTGCTTTTTGTGTGAGCATATAGTAAATATCTAGGGTTGAATATTGAATATGGATTAAAATACCAAAAAGTGCAAATCCGTATGGTTGAAGCTATTTCACAATAAAGCAGAAATAAGTGATTTGTCTGAATAAGAATCTTTTTCTTAAAGCTATAGGAATCCCTGTCGGGTTTGGCTATACCATAATTTTCCGGTAAGAGTCGAGCCGGGTGGCGACTCCTGTCAACCTTTAAGGCATGAAGAATTGGTTTCATACGTTCCTTTGTTTTTCCTTAATATTTTCCAAAACTCGAAAACCAAGTTTTCTAAAAAGACAAACAAGCCTTCTAAAGAGCTTTTTTCAAAACAACGGTTTTCTACTCAAAATATCCGAAAACCTCGGGCTCAGTCTTACGGCCTATTTCGAGGATCGTTTGCTCACAGTGGCAACTCTGTTGGGGATGATTTGACAAAAATCAATAGATAAACATGAAAAATGGTTTAGGTGAAATAGCTTAACCTTACCAATTTGCACTCTTTTCTTCACATCATATCACAGGCACTTATGCATGCACGTTCCTGAGAATTCCCTTATAGACCCCGATGTACTGTTAAGTGTAGCCGACGAACCGAAAGTTCCCCAGGACACGGATATGGTACATCACTCGTAGCATTTCCTTCAACACTGTAACATTACAAGCCCCAGGTTCTCTGATTTTGCTCCTTGACCAATGACTTCACCGGGGATTGCCATTAGTTCGCTATGTGATGTGTGCCATTGTTTGTTTTTGTGTGCTCATCTGCCATGCCTTGAACTTGAGCATTAGAGTGACATCTTGTGAGGTGCTTTGTGGTCGTATAAACTCTGTTTGTTCCTCGCCCTTTGACTAGCAAAATTTTGTTGGGTTCGGGTATTGAGTGGTTTTGAATTTGGTGCGCCTAGTGTCATTTCGAAAGTGATGCTTTACCTTCTTGAGTTTATGAATTTCGTGCGGTTAAACCCTCAGTTGGATTTACAAGTAAAAGCGAGCAAGTTTTCTCCTTTGTCTTTAGTTTATTTGCTTGAGGACAAGCAAGACTTTAAGTGTGGGGTGGTTGATAAGGTCGGTTTTTGACCTTATCTTTTAGGCAATTTCGTGGTTTGAACGGCAATTTTTAGAGTCCTTTGTGTGAATGTTTGTTTGGTTTTTGAGTATTTTGTGATTTTTATGTTTTGGATAGATTTTCATAACTTTTAGTATTTTCCGTGTTTTCTAGGGGTGTTTTTGTAATTTTGGATAATATGTCGTTTTTATGGTCTGTGGCTTTGGTGCGGTTATGTTTCTTTATGTTTGTTTTGGACAAGCATTATGACCCGGACCGAAAGTTGGAGCAGCGGCGGTGAAGAAGAGATTGAAGTGCTGAAAAGCAAGGTGGCACGGCATGCCACAATGAGGGCACGGCGTGCCATTTCAGCGTGCCAAGGGATGGGATCCAGCGGATCGGTGCGAAATTATGCCACCCCTACCAGCGCGGCGTGCCAACCCCAAATCTACACAGCACGGCATGCCACCTCCATCAGCACGGCATGCCACCCACAATTCTGCACAGCACGGCATGCCACCTCCACCAGCACGGCGTGCCAAGCTCCAGAATTCTGCTGTTGCCCTACTTTCATCTTTTCTATTTCGTGGTTTTAAACTAACCGTATAAATAGGTTATTTTCTAAGTTTCAAGCATCTTTTTCTAGACTTTTAGAGTGAAAAGCAGAAACTTGTAGCTAGGTTTTTAGCTTAAACTATTTGTTTCTTTGAGTTTTGAACCATCAATTGGTAGAAGTTTTACATAGAACCTTCCCCTTTTGCGACGTTCTTAGTTCCGGCTTGAGTTCGTCTATAGAGGTACACCCCAAGCATCTTCACACCATCAGAATCCGGTTAATCGGACCAAAAGGGCATAAGTTTTTCTTCTTCTCTTTTGTAATTCGATTAAGTTAGTTTTTGATTCCGCAATTGATTGTGTTTGGTTGTAAACACTGAATTCGTATCACCTTTCTTGATTAATACAATTGATTGCAAATTAATTTCAATTTTTATTCCTCTTCTTTATGCAATTCCTTTAATGATAATCTAGTCTCAAAAGATCTTAATTTATTAAGTTCATATTTGTGGCATTACCTAGATTAACGCCTAGGAAACCATTAGTATTGACGACACTGTGGAACTTACGTGCCCCTATTTTCTGAGCTTTAGAATTAGACTACCTCTAAACAAGGGAAACCGGCTAAGGACCTAAAAGATCTAAACACGCTAGGTTGAATTATCGAAAGAACATAATTAAGGGTTAATTGTTGAGTTAAATTCATCTATTGTAATTAATTGATAAAGCCATCTCCATTAGCATTCATAGGTCGGTAAACCGCCAATTGATAACCCAAATTCAAGTGCAAAGTAAGCTGGGATAGATCAACTAGGAGTAGGATAATTTAGTTGTTAGAATAATCAAACCTAAAATTAAGTTGCGCCTAGGACACGCAAGGAACCCGAGTAGTTTAGTGTTTGCAGAATATTTTTCTCTGTGGGATCGATACCTGGACCAACTAGAATTATTACTTGTCAACGATAGGTACACTGCCTTAGTTGTGCGATTCTAGGTTTAGTTTCACTACTTCGCCTAGGACCCATCAAGTTTTTTGGCACCGTTGCCGGGGAGATTTATTTTTCTGCATCATTGAGCCAAAAGTTTATTTGCTGATCTAGGCACTATTTTTGTGCATATAGTTAAATAAATAATTTTTCTTTTCTGTGGATATTTGTTGCAAATTAGTTTTCTTTATTTTCTCTGTGTATGTGTTTTCTAGCTTATGCGAACTCGCTCTCAACACCCTGAGCTTTTACCTTATATGTTGGAAATGCCCTAGTCCCAAGGCATTGGTCCTTGTGTTTGTATAATACATTTGTACATTAATGTAAACTTTATGTATTATACAATTTGTGTCAAGGGGCCGATTCGAGGAAATCGACGCGTATTTCCGCTTTTATCGGTTGGTTTCCTGTGACGAATCCCAACATTATAACCCTGAAATTGAACGTTTGTGTAGCAGGAACCGTAGAGTACAACAAGAGTGAATTGTCCCAATGGATCATCAACAACAGGAGGAAGAGGAGAGACAGCTCCGGGAAAGAGTTGAGCAAGAGCGACTCCGGCGAGAGCAGGAGGAGTTTGATAGAAGAAGGGGTGGTGATAGAGACAACATGGTCATGACTGACCTAATGGCTCCACATCAGCCCCGGAACAGATCCGGAGTGGTTATCCCAGCCATTACTGCTAATCACTTGAGTTGAAGTCCAGCATGATCAATTTGATCCAAGGGAACGGACTATTTAGTGGCGG
This sequence comes from Euphorbia tirucalli, assembly GCA_039660915.1. Lineage (NCBI taxonomy): Eukaryota > Viridiplantae > Streptophyta > Magnoliopsida > Malpighiales > Euphorbiaceae > Euphorbia > Euphorbia tirucalli. The sequence goes on along the minus strand of CM077637.1, from coordinate 47,410,184 downwards.
AATAAGTGACAACCCCAATGATCATTTAGACCGATTTCTCATGGTGGCCGATACAGTCTGAATCGGTGGGGTGCCCCAAGATACTATGCAGTTGAAGTTGTTTCCCTTCTTATTATGCGGGGGAGCAATGGAATGGTATAAATAATTGAGGCCCGGGTCAGTGACTTCATGGGATCAATAGGAAGAATAGTTCTTAGCATACTACTTCCCACCATCGAAGATGGTTCAGTTAAGGAACGAGATCATGGGATTCCGGCAATTTTGGACTGAGACTTCTAATGAAGCATGGCAAAGGTTTCAGCGGTTATTGCAGAACTGTCCCTACCATGACATGCCGCGATTCACTCAGGTAAGCACGTTTTATCATGGTTTGACACCAGCTAACCGTGCCATTATTGATTCTTCTGCAGGTGGAGACATTTTTAAGAAGACTGCTACGCAAGCCAAGGAGTTTATTACGGAGCTGGCTAGGAAGAGTACCTTGTGGCAGTCGGACACGCCACCAAGGAATGAGGTTCGGACTGCGGATTTGGGATGCCAAGATGCAGCCATGGACCATGTGAACAAGAAGCTGGACCTATTGATGTCCCGCCTGAATTTAAATGGGCCACAATACCAGCCGGTGTTGTGTGTATCATGTGGAGCGAAGCATCCTGGTCAAGAATGTGCATTGGGCGACCCATTCGCCCAACCGTCTGAAAATGTAAGTTTTGTGGGAGGAAACCAAAGGTACAATAATTCTAACTCTTACCCATAAAATTTCAATAATAATAATAATTACGGAAGAAGGTATCAACACCCGAACATGTCTTATGGTAATAACCAAAATGTGTTGAGACCTCCTTCCGGATTCCATTATGAGCACCGTGAGCAGGGGTTAGGTAAGGCCCCATTTATTCCTAATGATCAATCCTTACAGCAACCTCAACAGTCTAAGCAAGATGATACGGTTTTGTCTTTATTAAAAGACATCTCGTCTCGGCTTGCTGATAATGAAGCATACTGTAGGGATTTGGGTAAGCAGGTGGCTCAAATGAGTAGGGAATGGCAGGAAAGACCTCAAGGAGCACTCCTGAGTAAAACTGAACAAAACCCTAAGGCATCAACGGGAGAGAGATCAAGCTATAACCCTGCGAAGTGGTAGGCAAGTGGAGGACCAAGTGCAAAACGCTGATATTCCATCCCAACCTACCGAGGTAAGTGGAGAGTCGAGAGAGGTAAGCAACCCCGACTCGATTTCTGAACCCCGAACCTAGCACAAATGAAAAAGGGAAAATTCCTGACCCAGTGAGAGCCTATGTGCCTAAACTTCCTTACCCTCAAAGGGAGAAGAAAGATAAACTGGAGCAGAAATATTCCAAATTTTTGGAAATTTTTAAGAAGTTAGAATTTAATATGCCATTGATTGAGGCTCTCCAAGAGATGCCTTCTAATGCTAAATTCTTTAAAGAACTTCTTGCAGGGAAAAGAAAGATAGGCGAGGACGAAGTGGTGGCTTTAACAGAGGAATGTTCGGCAATTATCACTAGCAAACTTCCACCCAAGCTCAAAGATAAGGGCAGTTTTACTATCCCATACCGGATAGGAAACTTGGAGATTACCAATGCCCTATGTGACTTGGGTGCAAGTATAAATTTGATGCCTCTGTCGTTTTTCAGGAGACTCGGACTGGGAAACCCAAAGCCAACCAATATGATCCTTCAATTGGCGGATAGATCTCTCACGAGGCCAAAGGGGGTGGTCGAGGACGTGCTAGTAAAGGTGGACAAGTTTATCTTTCCCGCAGACTTCGTGGTAATGGATATGGAGGAAGATAGCTCGGTGCCCCTTTTGCTTGGAAGGCCATTTCTTGCAACCGGTAGGACTTTGATAGATGTCCAGGAAGGTAAGATTATTCTTAGGTTGCACAACGAGGAGGTAAGTTTCAACGTCTATAACTCAATGAAATATCCATTAGATGTTGAAAGTTGTAATTTTGTAGACTCTTTTTGCCCTATTGATGCTTATGTGATAGAAAAGAGTTTCAACCAAGGGGAGTTGGAGCTCTTGTATACCTTCCGATTGAAACTATTTCCGGGCAAATTGAGAAGTCGATGGACGGGGCCGTTTACCATGAACAAGGTCTATCCCTCTGGGATGGTGGAAATTGAAACCCTGGAGGGAATTCAACAAGTAAACGGGCATCGGTTGAAGCCGTACGTCAGCTGAGGAGTGAAGGAGGAGAAGCAAGTCTTACTCCTTCGTGATGTGTAATGCAAAATCATAGACGTAGAAGTCGAGCTATTCCGACTATAAACATAGCAACGAGGTACGTGTACTTCCCTTGTACATTATTTCTTTGTGTTAATATATTTTTGTGTGTTTTTGTGTGTAGGAATAGGTAATTAAGCAAGTTAATCAAAAGTCTTGATCAAAATGTGGAAAAAAGTAAAGGTTGGCAGAATTCAGGATGGCACGCCGTGTCACCATGGGCACGCCGTGCCAAGGTTAGATTAGGGTATCACGTGACGTGCTGGTGTGGCACGAAATCATGCCAGGCAGCTGTTCCGAAATCGCGTGCAAGAGCAATTCAGCAAGCCGTGACTGACATAGAGCACGTCGTGCCAAGGTAAGGGTCATCAAGGTGGCATGACGTGCCAATACAGCACGCCAACGTGCCGTCGTGCTGTTTCGGAAGAGGGTTGTGAATGAGCAAGCAGCACGCCGTGCCAAAATTCAGCATGCCGTGCCAATTTCAGGGTCTTCCAGTTGGCACGCCGTGCCAATACAGCACGCCAACGTGCCGTCGCGCTGTTTCTAAAGTGCATTGTTGTAGAGTGAGCAGCACACCGTGCCAAATTGTAGCATGCCGTGCCAAATATGGAATTTTCAAGACAGCACGACGTGCTGAGCCAGCACGCCGGTGTGCCTTCACGCTGTTCCAGGTAAGTTTCAAAACTCTACTTAGCACGCCGTGCTGTTTGTTTGGCACGGCGTGCCGAGCGTTTGAAATTCGAATATTTAGGTCACAATTCACCCGCCTATATAAACCCTTCTCTTTTTCTCCTTCTAAACCGTCCATCTTATTCCTATTCTTCTTCTTCTTCTTCTTCTTTCTCACTTTCTCTCTCCCTCTCCACTTTCTCTCTCTAGAACCAACCCTCACCTTCTCCCTCTCTACCCTTATCCTTCCTTCCCTTCTCATTTTCTCCCTGTCACCTTCTCTTCCACTCTTATTTTGACCTAGGATTTTATTTTGCATCATTCTCCTTGCAACCAGGTATGAATTCATGCTTTGCTCTTCCTTTCTTTTTTTTCATTTTATTGTTTGTTCTTTTTCTCACTTTGATTTTGGTTGATTGGCTGCTTAATAGGGTGATTGTATTGCATTCTTTTTCTTTATATTTAGTGGTTTGTATTTATGACAGTAGGGTTTCTTTGGATTTGGGTGCTCTTGTTTTTGATTTTTTGTTCTGTTTTTATGGTTGTGCAATTGTAGGATGAAGAAGAAGACTATCGTTGATCGGAGACACGGTTCGTCACGACGGCCCATAGACCGGTCACCGGAACCGGTGCCAAGCGAAGAATTACCTACCGAACAGCAGATGGCCCCTTTAACGAGCCTCTCCAGGAAGTATAAATGCCCTTTCCCTCTACTTTCGGATGATGAAGGTAAAAGATACAAAACCCTGTTTCCTTTAGAAAGCACCCCCTTTCGAACCTTCGATTGGGAATTTTTATTTGTGCAAGATAGGTTAGAGGTTGTACGTGCTAAATTGACTAGTCTAGGATGGTATGAGTTTGTGAAGTCTAATCCACCTATCTTTAGGGAGTTGAACCTCGAATTCTACTCCACCTTAAGCTTCAAAACAAACCCTGATACGGGCCTTAGGAGCATGACTTTCCGCTTGTTTGGTACTGAACATTCTTTAGATATTGAGGGCCTCAAGGCTTGTATAGGAATTGAGGGGAATGGTTACAAATGGCCGGAGAATATGGATGCCAAGAAATTTTAGCGTATGGTAGGGCAAGGGGTATACCAACCTAGGTTTGCTAAAACTTCCCAAATTCATGACCCTATCTTGCAATTAATTCACAAATTTGTGTGTTTTAATTTTTCGGGAAAAACTGAAAGCAACCGAGTAAATGCATTTGAACTTTTAATACTGTGGCATGTGCATAATGATGTTAAGGTGCACATGGGCTTCTTCGTCATGGAAGCCCTATACAACCACCACAACAGATCTAAGTCGGAACTACGATTAGGACATATTGTAACTTATATTACGTGCTTCTTTCGTAGTAATACTTGTTATAAGAACCTCGATAGCATCCTTCCTAAGAAGCTTTCGAGGGGAATTTTGTCTTGCTCCCATGTTGTGACAGCTGCAGGTACTTCGAGTGCGGGAGGTCCGAGTAGGGGTAAGGCTCCTATGGACGTAGATGATGAGGACAAGAGTGAGGAATCTGAGGATAACGAGGAGGATGAGGAGAATGTTTCGGTGGGACTGGATTTTATGGGACGGATCGAGGGGCGGTTGGATGGCATAAGTGAACAGCTGGAAGGCTTAACCATCCATCAGCTTATGCTTGAGGAGCGGATGAACGCGCACCTTGATAGGCAAGCAGCTCAGCTTGCCAATGTCGAGGCGTTCACCTCTCGTTTTTTTGCAGCCCAAGGGTGGCCGTACCCGCCGCGGCCACCACCTGCCCCCGATATGTGAGGTAACCCTTTTCTTTTCCCGCTTTATTTTGCTCCTTCTTCCATTGCACTTTTGGAAGTAAGTGCAATCTAAGTGTGGGGTGGGTAAAGGGATTTCTCCCTTTCTGTTGCTTCTTTTTACATTGCACTTTGTGATTGTTTGTTTCGTATGTTTGTGTTTTTGCATATTTGGATGTTTTGCGTTGATTTTTGGTTATATTTAGGTCTTAGCTTTTAATGCATGTGGAGTTGGTTTGGGTTTGTTTTTGGTTTGATAGTGTTTTTTAGGTTGTTTATGTGTCAATTGCCGTTTGAATTACATTGCTTAATCCACCCTTGAAACTGAGTCTCTGTGCTTGGATTGGTAGCAATTGGCTAGGGACACTGGGAGTTGATTGCAAGTCATTAGCTTGTTTGTGCATGATTTGTGATTCTTGATGGTACCATTGGTTAGATTTGTCATTAAGGTTGCATTAGGGAATTAACCCTCTACCTCTACTTGCATGATCGAGCTAGGATTACGCCTTGGAACATTGGTTGAGTCACATGACCTAGCATACAACCCCTAGTACACTTGTGCGAATTTGAGCCTTTGGAACCATTTCACATCGGTTCTATTTCTTTATGAGGGTAAAAACAATCGTGGCACACTAGATCCTAGAACCCGCTGTCGTTTTGCACTTGGCATCGAGAGCTTAATATGTGGAGACCCTTAGGATTAACCCCTTGACTTAAATGAGCCTAACCCTAGCTACTAATTTATCCCTTAGATCACCCAAAGCCACTAAATTAACTTTTTTTTTACTTAAAAAAACCTTCACCAAGCCAAATCTATGATCCTAACTTTTTACCACTAACTTTGATTTTCCTTTCTTACCTTCCTCTCCTAAATCAAGTAATTGGCTAAGTTGTTCATTCATTTTGGGGTCAATCACCATTTGCATTTCAACTCTTTCACATCTAGTCCTATGGAAAAATTGTGCTTAAAAAAAATCCAAATAGAGTCAATGTGTATGTTCGGCTTCTTTTCGTAAAATTCAGAGTTTGTAAAGGATTAGGGCGATCATCTAATAACCTTGACCCATGTCTTGTCATTTTTTTTTCTTTTCCCCGTTAAGTTGTGTTTTGGCCATTGGGTGTGGATAAGGCCTTCTTATTGTCAAATTAATTTCAAAAAAAACAAAAGGAAAAAATATATAGCAAAGCAAACACTCTTAGGACTAGTTTTGAGTTGAATGTTGTATGACCCGTCTTTAGTACTTAGTCAATTTGTATATATTGCGTGATTTGTAGGAGTTTTATACCTAAAATTTCCCTTTTATCAAACCTACCCCAAGCCGTAACATTACAAGCCCCAGGTTCTCTAATTTTGCTCCTTGACCAATGACTTCACCGGGATTGCCATTAGTTCGCTATGTGATGTGTGCCATTGTTTGTTTTTGTCTGCTCATCCGCCTTGCCTTGAACTTGAGCGTTAGAGTGACATCTTGTGAGGTGCTTTATGGTCGTATAAACTCTGTTTGTTCCTCGCCCTTTAACTAGCTAAATTTTGTTGGGTTCGGGTATTGAGTGGTTTTGAACTTGGTGCGCCTAGTGTCATTTCGAAAGTGATGCTTTACCTTCTTGAGTTTATGAATTTCGTACGATTAAACCCTTAGTTGGATTTGCAAGTAAAAGCGAGCAAGTTTTCTCCTTTGTCTTTAGTTTATTTGCTTGAGGACAAGCAAGACTTTAAGTGTGGGGTGGTTGATAAGGTCGATTTTTGACCTTATCTTTTAGGCAATTTCGTGGTTTGAATGGCAATTTTTAGAGTCCTTTGTGTGAATGTTTGTTTGGTTTTTGAGTATTTTGTGATTTTTATGTTTTGGATAGATTTTCATAACTTTTAGTATTTTTCGTGTTTTCTAGGGGTGTTTTTGTAATTTTGGATAATATGTCATTTTTATGGTCCGTGGCTTTGGTGCGGTTATGTTTCTTTATGTTTGTTTTGGACAGGTATTATGACCCGGACCGAAAGTTGGAGCAGCGGCGGCGAAGAAGAGTTTGAAGTGCTGAAAAGCAAGGTGGCACGGCGTGCCATTTCAGCGTGCTAAGGGATGGGATCCAGTGGATCGGCACGAAATTGTGCCACCCCTACTAGCGCGGTGTGCCAACCCCAAATCTACACAGCACGGCGTGCCACCTCCACCAGCACGGCATGCCACCCACAATTCTGCACAGCACGGCATGCCACCTCCACCAGCACGGTGTGCCGAGCTCTGGAATTCTGCTGTTGCCCTACTTTCATCTTTTCTATTTCGTGGTTTTAACCTAACCGTATAAATAGGTTATTTTCTAAGTTTCAAGCATCTTTTTCTAGACTTTTAGAGTGAAAAGCAGAAACTTGTAGCTAGGTTTTTGGCTTAAACTATTTGTTTCTTTGAGTTTTGAACCATCAATTAGTAGAAGTTTTACATAGAACCTTCCCCTTTTGCGACGTTCTTAGTTCCGGCTTAAGTTCGTCTATAGAGGTACACCCCAAGGATCTTCACACCGTCGGAATCCGGTTAATCGGACCAAAAGGGCATAAGTTTTTCTTCTTCTCTTTTGTAATTCGATTAAGTTAGTTTTTGATTCCGTAATTGATTGTGTTTGGTTTTAAACACTGAATTCGTATCACCTTTCTTGATTAATACAATTGATTGCAAATTAATTTCAATTTTTATTCCTCTTCTTTATGCAATTCCTTTAATGATAATCTAGTCTCATAAGATCTTAATTTATTAAGTTCATATTTGTGGCATTACCTAGATTGACGCCTAGGAAACCATTAGTATTGACGACACTGTGGAACTTATGTGCCCCTATTTTCTGAGCTTTAGAATTAGACCGCCTCTAGACATGCTAGGTTGAATTATCGAAAGAACATAATTAAGGGTTAATTGTTGAGTTAAATTCATCTATTGTAATTAATTGATAAAGCCATCTCTATTAGCATTCATAGGTCGGTAAACCGCCAATTGATAACCCAAATTCAAGTGCAAAGTAAGCTGGGATAGATCAACTAGGAGTAGGATAATTTAGTTGTTAGAATAATCAAACCTAAAATTAAGTTCCGCCTAGGACACGCAAGGAACCCGAGTAGTTTAGTGTTTGCAGAATATTTTTCTCTGTGGGATCGATGCCTGGACCAACCAGAATTATTACTTGTCAACGATAGGTACACTGCCTTAGTTGTGCGATTCTAGGTTTAGTTTCACTACTTCGCCTAGGGCCCATCAGTAGTGAAAACCTGGAAAAGGCCAGAAGGAAGATTAGAATGTAAAAGTCTAGAAGAGATAGCAATAGTAGCATTCGTATCTTTGGTAGTGCAGTATCCAGTGGACAAAGGGTCAGTGCCAATGGTTGGTACAGAGCTTGAGACAATTGAGTATACAAGAGAAGAGGATAATGCATATGTTGTGGCAGAGTGGTTTGAATTTAGTGATCAGTTAGATTCAAAATTAGCCAGTAACAATAGTGAATCAACAGACTAAAGGATTGACATAGCAGAAATGGCCGAACTCTAGTAGCAGCGCGGAACTTGTTAAGGAGATACTCCAATCTCTATAATTCATGAGGACCATGGAAGCCATCTTCAGAAACATGGAACAGAAAGAGAAAGAGCCATCTTCATCCAAACAGGAAGAGGGTCAATCTGGACAAGGAAGTGCATTAGAAGGAGAGTCCTCGATGGAAAAGCAGTTGAAAGCCAAATTTGCAGAATTGGAAGAAGTGGTATCTGAATTGAAGAAAGGGGGGAGTTCTACCTCGAAGTGCCTTGATGTGGATACCTTGATGAGTAGGGGCATCGAGACCTTTCCAGTGGGATTCCAAATGCCCAAGTTACCTGTCTATAAGGGGCTAGGATCACCAACATCCCATATCAACCAGTATGTTAGGATTATGCTCATGGCTGGAGCAACTAAGAAACAGATGGTAAACTTATTCTCCACTATACTAAAGAGTGGATCTTTAACCTGGTACAATGCTTAGTTGGAAGAATTATAGATGGATTGGGAGGTGTTATCAGCCGCCTTCACTTGGTATTACAACTTCAACACGTAAATCCAAGTAAAGCTCTACAACTTGGACCTTGTCAAGCAGATGTATGACGAACCATTTGCTAATTATTATGGCTGATGGATTGAGAAAATGGTTTAGCTGAAGAATAAACCAGATGAGGATGAGTTGATCCAAAAGCTAATAGAAGGAAGCCTGGACGTGTATCGAAACAAAACAAAATATCAGGATTTTGCAACTTTGCATAATGTGTACAAGATGGGATCCCGAATTGAGCGGGACCTAGGTAACAACCCCACTAGATATAGATCCAGGGGTAGTGCTAGTGTAAGCTTAGGTTACAGGTCTGGTGGTCAGAGTCATGGTAGTGGAGGCACTGATAGTTCAGCTTAGAAGAACCAGTTGGTCCAGTCAACCGTTAGAGCAGCAGAAGTAGCAACATTTTCACAAGGGTCAGAGAAAGGACAACAGAAAGTCTTCAGGATATCACCGTGGGCTCTGTCACTGTCCAAGATATTTATCAAATGTAGAAAAGGTGGGTTGCTATGATTAAACACAATTTCTGCTCGTATCATGTTGTGGTTGGTCACCGAACCAACAATTGTTTAAGATTGAGAGATGATATCCAGAAGTTGGTAAACGAAGGGAAGTTAGAGGAACCCCTGAAGCTTAATACACAGAACAACCCATTGCCATGTTCAGGATGTTACATTTCTCCCCCTCTAAAAACAAATTTCGTCCTTGAAATTTTCTATTGCTATTCTTTATCATAGATCAATAAAATCACAAGTACTTTGTTTTACTCATCGATTAATAATACCACAAAATATAGATCTTACATTTCGCTTCTTCTTCTGCACTTATTTATTTCTCTTCTTCTTTTCCTTTTCTATGTTTCCTTTCACAATCCTCTTCTTTAAATCCTCAAACTTATTCAACTCAGGATACAACTCTCTCTCTCTCTCTATATATATATATATATATATATATATATATATATATATATATAGAAGAAAAGAAAAGGAAGGAGGGGACGAAGTCCCAAGGCGAGCGAAACGTTATATATATATATATATATATATATATATATATATATATATATATATATATATATATATATATATATATATATATATATATATATAATCTTGGTAATTGATTGTTTTGCGGTCCGATTGTGATGAAATTTCAGGTATGTGTTTAGAATTAAGTGAATTTCAATATATGCGGTTAAGATTTTATTTTGAGGTCAATATGATAGGGTATTTTAGAAATGAAATTTTAGCATATTTTTGTAAATTAATTCTAAATATGAAGTGATATGAGAATAAAATTAGTATTTTTGGACTCCTAGCAGTGCTGTGAATCTAGTGATATTCTTCGTCCGAATTATGGGTATTTTTCCGGTGACCGGAATATTTTCTGGCGAGCTTCTATTAGTTTAATATTTTTATATTGATCTATGAATTATTTAGAGCAATATTAAGTCTTGGAGTTTTTGATAGTTTTGAGTAGATTATTTTATATGAATTCTTGAAATATAAAGAGTTAAATTAATTATATTATTTGTTGGAAAATTAGTTTAAGTGAGATTTATATATAAAGAAAATGTGAAAATTTCTAGAAATACATTTGGAGGAATAAATTGTGTTTAGGGTGATTTTTTTTGAAAATTAGGTGAATAGTGGTATACCGTATTTGTGAATAGTAATTCGTACGAACAGTGACCGTATAAGTGAATAGTGATAGAATGAGGTATTATACGGAATAAGTTATATAAAAAGAATAATTAAGTTATTTTAATATTCGGAGAACTACGTGGCTTTGATTCCCAAATTGGAGTTGATTGGGATACGTAGGAAGCTTGATATTAAGTTAATATCAAGTCCAAGCCAAATAAGTATATTAAATTAGATAGTTTATATTTCATTTTACTTATGCATTAATACAAGATTATTCTATACTAGGATTTGAAGATTTATGATGATGAGAAATTTATGTGGATATTAAGGAAATTGTTGGGTAGTTCAAGAGATATTAAAAGGAGTATAAAGGTTATAAAATCTAGGAGTTGGCTGCCACACTTAAGATGAATATGTTATGGTTGATTAGAAGCCGAGTATAAAAAGATAAAATGATGCATACAGACTTGAGAATGCATATGTGGTTTTAATATAAAAACAAGGGGGAGAAATTTAAGTTTTCTATTTTATATATATGTATATATATTTTTTTAAATATAATATATGTTGGATCAATTGTTATTATACACTCAATTACGAGACTATTTGATCATGCCTATGATGACGGGTATTTTGCTGATGATGCTAATAAAGCTAAGATGTGGATGCATGGTTTCCACACAGATATTTTATTTATGATAAGACGTGGATGCACAAGGTTTCCACGCATATTTTATATATGATAGGCCGTGGATGCATGGTTTCCACGCGCTTTATTTCAGATGTAATAAGACGTGAAATGAAAAGATTTCATGCTAATATTTTCAGTTGCTTCCTAGAGCTGGTTAGTCATCCCTATGTGGGTTCGCTCTATGAAGTTGATCAATGTGATTCGTGATTGAGTGTATAATGATTCTTGATATAACATATATGATAAATAATTTTGAAAAGAGTTTTACAGTATCTCTCTTGAATATTTTGGAACTTTAACCTTGAGATCAGATGATGTTATCATTGCATACATACATGCATCATGAAATTACATCACACATTATAAGTCCAATGTACATTGCATCGATTATGCATTGGTCTGTTACATCCGACTCAAGTGTTATAAGTTCCAAATATATATATATGTAGATGACAATGATATTATTAGAAAAATGTTTTCATTTATGAGATTTTTGAGAAATGCTTTAACTTTTCCATAATGGGAAATGTTCATGAATGATTTTGAATTTACAATGTATGGTTGTCAACATTGTACAGTCAGGACTACCACCATATTTTGTTCTAGCTCAGATACATCAAGCCAACCCTATTTCACAACCAGCGACAAGTAATGATACTTACAACAATGAACAGGTTACTCAGATGATAGCAGGAAATACAGAGTCTGGTAGTTCCAAAAGGGGCAATGTTTCAGAGGAAGTTCAAGGGGATGGAATGGCCGACCAAGTAGACAAGTGTTGGATATGCCCTAGTCTCGAGGCATTGGTCCTTGCATTTGTATCATACATTAATTGGATTCATGTATTATACTTATTTGTGTTATTAATAAAGGCATTAATTCATTTATTATATTTATCTTGTGCAATATATTAAATGAAGTATCCGATGGACATATCTATATCCATGATGACCAGTGTCATGCACTTGGCAGTAAGACCATGGATAGGGTAAACGATATGAGCATAAATAGATCCATAGTCTGTTCCAGTCATGGGAATGAATGGAACAAGAGACTATCATTAACCTGGTTGTATGAAGATGTCTTACCGGTCATTGGACATGGAGTGTCAACCAAGTTAATGGGTACATGCGTAAGGGGCATGGTACTAGATAGATCCACTAAACGAGAAATCCACATGGTATAGTATCACAAGTGATTCTCGTGTAGTACTTGTATGGATCCTTTGACCTGACCATATGATGGTGTTACATGTGAGGTCACATACTTAGGGGTATGCCTAAAGGGCCTGTAATAGGGTGCCAAGTATGGTACTTTCGGGTATGTCACTTACCATGGTGATGCTATGGATATGCAGAAGGGATTTGTCACTCAGTAGTCCACTGGGAAGATATCACCGGCCTCTTGATGAATGTGAATGATAAGAGTGTGGCCACACCCAAACAAATGGGAACTTGTTTGTGAGCTTCAGTGCATTCGGGATCAAGGTAATGTCCCACACAAAAGAGGGTGATCAATCCATGCCTCTGTGTTAGACACCAATATCAATGACATGGGATGTACAAGTTTAAACTACAGGGTTATGCTAACAGTTAGACTGCCATCTCCATCTTAATTGGGGGCGGCAGTGGCTTGCTAGAGCCCAACTGCAGTCTATGGGCCAAAGGCCTGCTGCCAACATAAAGATGGGCCCACGGGATCATACACATAGAACTACTGAACACAGACTTGGAGTATACACTGTGGAGAGAGAGATATATGTATATATTAACCATATTATAAAGATCAATTGGATTGATCCTAATAATGAAATTAATATATTCAATTGGCTCTTCGTAATTAATTGGACTAATTATGAGATTATTTCCTAGGTGGAAATATTCATATGTATAGGTTTACATATGATTTTATTTTGTGAGGATTTGATTTTAATTTGATGGATTAAATTAATTGGTCAAACTAATTTTAATTTAAATGTAAATAATATATTACTTGGTGTAATATATTAAATACATGGGTATATTAAAATTGGGCTTGAAATTAATTTAAACCAGAATAATTAAAATTAGATTGGGCCTGAATTAAAAGATGGAAGCCCACACAAAATGAAAGGAGCCAAGCTGGGCCTAAATTCCCCTAGGGGAATTCGGCCACCCTAGGTATAAAAACCTAGGGAAGAATTTCGGCCCCCTAGTACTTGAAGCCACCATTGCCGAAATCCTATACCCCTCTCTCCATTGTTCGTGTTTTTCCAAGGCTAGCACGGGTCGTGTTTGTTAGGCGTTCGTGTACGAGAACGAGGAGGGAATCTAATTTGATTTCTGCAGTCTTCATCCATCCCTAGAAAGAGATATTTCGGGTAAGAATATGATCTCTTTCTATTTAAATTTTATGCTTTACAATTTCCATTTCAATTGCTCCTGGGACTGGATTTGAGAAAATCATCGCGTTCTTCCGCTTTTATCGGGTGATTTCCGGTGAAAAATCCCAACAGTGGTATCAGAGTAGGCTTTTGATCCATGGAAATTGTTTAAATTGGTTGAATCCCATGTTTTAAAATTGGAGATTTTTATTAGGGTTCTTGGTTTGGGTTTAAGATTTTTCCCTTTTGTTTTTGTATAATTGAAATTAAATTTGCATATAGGTTTATGTTAGTTTAATTTAATTGTATAATTTTGGAATTCTTGGTGAATTTCTTGTTGCTGATGGATGCCATATTTTTGTTTGTTCATCTATTTTTTTCTGTTTAAAAAAAAAAAATCTGGCTCCTGGGGGTGCGGGGCTGTCGCTAGCGACCGCCGCACGCGGCGGGAGCAGCAGCAGCCGCTGCTGGGCGGCCTCTAGGCAGCTGCACCGCTGTTGCCCCTAGTAGCGGCTGCTGCTACTAGGGCAACTCGGTTGCCCTAGCCGCAGTGGGCCGGGCCCAGCATTTTTGGATTTGGCAGGTTTTGGGCCCGGGGCCCAGTTTTGAAATTTTAATTGGTTTTAAAATTCGTGTGTTTAAATTTATGCAATTTAAATGCGTGTGGTTTCTTGAATGAAATTTTATTTTATTCATGTGATATTAATTTTGGAAATTAATATGGTCAATTGAAATTGGTTCGGGTAATTTTGGCACAATTACTTGGACGGCTGAAATGGACCCGTGGTTTCCCAATTCTAGTGGGAGCATTTGGACTGCCTGGGCTGGAGGCCTAAAGCCCGTTAAGGGTTAGAACCATGGTGGGCCAAAATTGGCGATTTCTATATAATGGCTTGGACATAATTGAAATGGGCTTAAATCATGCATTATAACATGCTTATGAATTATATGTATTGGATGCATATGTATGATTAAATGTTTGTATGTTGGATGCTATTGGGCCTTATACAAGATGGGTTGTATTTTTCTTTTTCGGTAAATATGGCCTGCGTGTCGTTTTTCTTTTTTTATGTAGTTTTATTTTATTCATTTATTATAAAATTTGTAAAAAGAAGAAGCCCATGGAGTGGTGAGTCCAAGTGGAGGTGCAAGCCGAGAAGGAAGAAGATGGAGGCCCACCTGATATTCTTTTCTAGTATAGGTTTACTAGAATAATATTAGGATGTAATATAGGCCCATAGCAGTCCATTTTACTTATTTATTTAATCATGTTTTATATTTATTTGCATGTATGTATGTATGATCCAACCACATTTCACCCGCCTTTTGTATGTAAGCCGTTATTAAATGAATCTAATAACCAAATGGAATTACTAAGTCACTTAAAAGTGCTTCCCTCATTCAAAACCGACTCGAAGTGGGAATAGGCCAGTTGTAAACCATGCCCTCGCAGGATACACTGGAGTATTGTCACTTTGTATTGGGTTAGGGTATGAGATACTCTAACACTTGAATGGAGGTTTTGACTTAGCGTGGGTAGTAGGATTCTCCTGGCCCTAAGCACAGGTGGGTAAGTGCCAACAAGCCCATCAAACCGAGAGTCCCTAGGTTGGGATTGGACGGCGTTCCTACCTAAATAATTAGGGTATAGTTGTACCAAGCCCTCGTCTGGCTATATCTTAATGAAATATGGATCTCGGCCCATGAGCCCAACAACTCGGTTTAATTAATAACTTGATTCATTATTAATTTTATATGGGAACAACAAAGTAAAGTCCTTTATTAACACTCTAAATGTGTTTCTGTGTAGAAATTCTTAAATGGCAAACAATAATACCTTATCACTGCGATCAATTCTGGAAAGGGACAAGCTTTCCGGTCCTAACTTTTTGGACTGGTCTAGGTGTTGGGATTTTTCACCGGAAATCACCCGATAAAAGCGGAAGAATGCGGTGATTTCCTCAAATCCGGTCCCAGGAGCAATTGAAATGGAAATTGAAAAAACTTTAAATTAAATAGAAAGAGATAAATTTTCTTACCAGAAAATCTCTTTCAAGAGATGGATGAAGACTACAGAAACCAAAGTAGATTTCCTCATCGTTTTCGTACACGAACGCCTAACGAATGCAACCCGTGCTAGCATCGGAAAAATGAAACAATGGAAGAGAGGAGGCTATGGAAATTTCGGCTACTAGTGTACTAGGGTTTTAGGGGGCCGAAATTTTCACCCTAGGTTTTATACCTAGGGTGGCCGAATTCCCTTAGGGGAATTCAGGCCCAGCTTGGCTCCATTCCATTCTGTGCGGGCTTCCTTGTTTTAATTTAGGCCCAGTCTAATTTTAATTATTCTGGTTTAAATTAATTTCAAACCCAATTTTAATATACCCATGTATTTAATATATTACTCCAAGTAATATATTATTTACATTTAAATTAAAATTAGTTTGACAATTAATTTAATCCATCAAATTAAAATTAAATCTTCACAAAACAAAATCATATGTAAACCTATACATATGAATATTTCCACCTAGGAAATAATCTCATAATTAATCCAATTAATTATGAAGAGCCAATCGAACATATATTAATTTTATTATTAAGATCAATCCAATTGATCTTTATAATATAATTAATCCATATACACTTCTCTTTCCATCGTGTATACTCCAAGTATACATGTGATTCCTTAAGTCTGCATTCAGTTGTTCTATGTGTACGATCCCATGGGCCCATATTTATGTTGGCAGCGGGCCTTTGGCCCGCAGACTACAGTTGGGCTCTAGCAAGCCACTGCAGCCCCCAATTAAGATGGAGATGGCAGTCTAACTGTTATCATAACCCTGTAGTTTAAACTTGTACATCCCATGTCATTGATATCAGTGTCCAACACAGAGGCATGGATTGATCACCCTCTTTTGTGCCCGGACATTAACTTGATCCCGAATGTAATGAAGCTCACAAACAAGTTCCAACTTGTTTGGGTGTGGCCACACTCTTATCAATCACATTCATCAAGAGGCCGGTGATATCTTCTCAGTGGGTTACTGAGTGACAAATCCCTTCTGCATATCCATAGTATTACCATGCTCAGTGACATACCCGAAAGTACCCATACTTGGCACCCTATTATAGGCCCTTTAGGCGTACCCCTAAGCATGTGACTTCACATGTAGCACCATCATATGGTTAGGTCAAAGGATCCATACAAGTACTACACAAGAATCACTTGTGATACTATACCATGTGGATTCCTCGTTTAGTGGATCTATCCAGTACCATGCTCCCAGGCATGTACCCATTAACTTGGTTGACATTCCATGTCTAATGACCAGAAAGACACCGCCATACAACCAGGTTAATGATAGTCTCTCGTTCCATTCATTCCCATGACTGGAACAGACTACGGATTTAATTATGGTCATATCGTTTACCCTATCCTTGGTCTTACTGCCAAGTGCATGACACTTGTCATCATGGATATAGATATGTCCATTGGATACTTCATTTAATATATTGCACAAGATAAATATAATAAATGAATTGATGCCTTTATTGATAACATAAATGAGTATAATACATAAATCCAATGAATGTATAATACAAATACAAGGACCAATGCCTCGGGACTAGGGCATTTCCAACACTAGGAACTTGAGAATAGTTCTAAGGCAGGAGTCTAAAGAGTATGTACTAGAGAGGCCTATGCCGGCTGTGCCTCAAGGAGGTAATCCACCGACTGCCCAGCTGGAGGAATACGAGGCGTATGTCAAGGACAATAGGGATGTGACATGCCTAATGTTGGCCTGCATGGTCCCCGAACTGCAAAAACAGTTTATGGACCATCAAGCCTTTGCTATGATAACAACTCTAAATGAGATGTTTCAAGAGCAAGCTCATCAGGAAAGGTACCTGACCAACAAGGCATTCCACTCTTGTAAGATGGGGGCCGGGAGATCTGTAAGCGCACACGTGCTCAAGATGAAGGGCTATTTAGACACTTTAGCCCGTCTCGGATCACCTATCTCTTAGGAGTTGGCGGTGGACACAATCCTTGCATCCTTGCCGGATTCTTATGATCAGTTCATCCTGAACTACAACATGCAAGGGATGAACCGTACTGTCAGTGAGCTGTATGGGACGCTTAAGCTTACTGAGCAGTCGATCAAAAAGACTCCGCCGGTGCTGCTGGTCAACAAGGGGAATCCTCCTATTGCCAAGGGTAGGGCCAAGGAAAAGGCCAAGGCCAAGGCTAAGAAGGCCAAGGCCCAGCAGAAGGCAGGTCCTGAAGATGTCTGTTTCGGGTGTAGACAGGTGGGCCATTGGAAGAGATCGTGTCCCAAGCTGATGGGAGAGCAAAGAAGGGGCTACGGTGCGTCCTCTTCAGGTATTTATGTTATAGACATTAACCTTACTGCTTCAACATCCTGGGTATTGGATACTGGATGTGGTTCTCACATTTGTTGCAATGTGCAGGGACTTAAGAACAGAAGGTCACTGGGGTCGGGAGAGGTGGACTTACGGGTCGGGAATGGAGCAAGGGTTGCTGCCATAGAGATCAGTGAATACCACCTTATGATGCCTAGTGGATTGGTTTTGATTTTAGAGCATTGTTATTTTGTACCTGCTATGTGCAGGAATATTATTTCAGTTTCTATGTTGGATATTTCTGGATTTTATTTTACTATTTCTAATGGTAGAATTTCAATATCTAGAGAGGGATTATTTTATGGAGATGCTCTATTAAATAATGGCCTATATATCCTAGACTTAAATGAAACCAACCACGTCTATAACATAAACACTAAAAGGGTTAAGCCTAACGAACTTAATCCTATCTACCTATGGCATTGTCGTCTTGGCCATATAAATGAGAAGCGCATTGCTAGGCTTCACAAAGCTGGAGTCTTAGGGTCATTTGACTTGGAGTCAATTGATACATGCGAATCATGTTTACGAGGCAAGATGACAAAGGTGCCTTTTAGCAAGAAGGCTGAAAGGGCCACTGGCTTATTGGACCTAATACATTCAGATGTATGTGGACCTATGAGCGCAGCGACTAGAGGAGGGCATCTGTACTTCGTCACGTTCACGGACGATTTCAGCAGATGTGGCTATGTCTATCTGATGAAACACTAGTCCGAGACCCTTGATAGGTTCAAGGAATTTAGGAACGAGGTACAGAACCAGCTAGGCAGGAATATCAAAACCCTTCGGTCAAACCAAGGCGGTGAGTACATGAGCCTAGAGTTTGACTCATACTTGAGAGAGCATGGAATAGTTCCACAGCTCACTCCTCCCGGAACACCACAATGGAATAGGGTGTCCGAATGGAGGAATAGGACCCTGTTGGACATGGTCCGCTCAATGATGAGTCAAGCCTCTCTCCCAATTAGTTTCTGGGGACACACCCTCGAGACAGCAGCTCTTATCTTAAATAATACTCCGACTAAGGCAGTGGAAAAGACCCCATATCAGATATGGACGGGTAAGGAGCCCAATGTGTCTTTCCTAAGGATTTGGGGATGCGAAGCACATGTCAAGAGATTGACTAGTGGCAAGCTGGAGCCCAAAACCGATAAATGCCTGTTTGTGGGCTACCCTAGGGAAACCAAAGGGTATTACTTCTACAACCCCGCTGAGAACAAGGTGTTTGTGGCAAGGAAGGGGGTCTTTCTAGAAAAGGAGTTCCTTTCCAAGAAAGACAGTGGGAGCAATGTTGAACTCAGGGAAGTTCAAGGTCCACAAGCTCCTGAAAAGGATAACTCGGAGGCCCAGGTGGAGCTTCCACAAGGGGAAGCACCGACCCAGGCCGCACAAGAACCTAGAAGGTCTGGTAGGGATCGTCGGGGACCGGAGAGGTATGGTTTCCTCATCACCGATTATCAGACTCTTCTCATATGGGATGAGGAAGAACCCAAAACCTACCAAGAGGCTATGGCTAGCCCACAATCTACGAATTGGCGTAAAGCCATGGAGGTAGAAATGCAATCTATGTACGATAACCAAGTTTGGAACTTGGTTGATCCACCTCCGGGTGCCAAGGTAATAGGTTGCAAGTGGTGCTATAAGCTAAAAGCCGACAACACCTTCAAGGGGCGTCTGGTTGCGAAAGTTTTCAGACAAGTCCATGGAATAGACTATGATGAAACTTTCTCACCAGTAGCCATGCTCAAATCCCTCAAGATCTTGCTAGCCATTGCCGCATGGTACGACTATAAAGTCTGGCAAATGGATGTCAAAACCGCTTTCCTTAATGGGAAGCTACTCGAGGATGTGTACATGACACAACCTGAGGGTTTTGTCGATCCAAAGTATCCGGGAAGGGTATGCAAACTTCAAAGGTCCATTTATGGACTGAAGCAAGCATCCCGAAGTTGGAATCTAAGATTCAATGAGGCCATAAAGGAATATGGCTTCATACAGAATCAAGATGAGCCTTGTGTGTATAAGAAGACTAGTGGGAGCATTGTCACATTCTTGGTACTTTATGTAGATGACATCCTACTCATTGGAAGCAACATACCTACACTGCAAGGGGTAAAGCAGTGGCTGAGTAAGTGCTTCACAATGAAGGACTTAGGCGAAGCTGAGATGATCCTAGGGATCAGGATCTATAGGGATAGATCAAATCGGCTTCTGGGCCTAAGTCAGGCCTCGTACATAGACAAAGTTCTAAAAAGGTTCAGCATGGACCGGGCTAAGAAAGGTTTCTTGCCAATGGGCCATGGGCTGAAACTTAGTAAGAAACACTGTCCTAAGACAAGGGAGGACAGGGAGAACATGAAATTGGTTCCATATGCTTCAGCTATAGGATCAATTATGTACTCCATGTTATGTATGAGACCTGATGTCGCCTTTGCACTGAGTATGACAAGCCGGTACTAGCAGGATCCCCGGGAGGATCACTAAAAAGTTGTCAAGGTGACCCTTAAGTACCTTAACCGGACTAAGGATAGCTTCTTAGTGTATGGTGGTCAGGAAGTGCTGTCAGTTACTGGGTACATTGATGCGAGCTTCCAGACCGACTAGGATGAGTACCAGTCACAGTCTGGGTATGTATTTTTGCTGAATGGTGGTGTTGTAAGCTGGAGGAGCTCAAAGCAGCCAACCATAGCGGACTCTACAACAGAAGCTGAGTACATCGCTGCGTGTGATGCGGCTAAGGAAGCTGTGTGGATGAAGAAGTTTATCACTGAGTTAGGAGTAGTGCAAACTATCGAGGACCCAGTTGATATCTTCTGTGACAACAATGGGGCCGTTGCACAAGCTAAGGAGCCGGCCCCGGTCACACAAGAACACAAAGCATGTGCTCAAAAAGGTTCACCTCATACAAGAGATCGCGGAGAGAGGTGACATTGCATTGCACAGAGTGGACACCGAGGATAATGTCGCAGATCCTTTGACCAAGGCACTGGCCCAGCCCAAGCACGAGGGTCATACTAGATCTATAGGGATTAGGCCCATGCCTAGTTGGAACTAGTGCAAGTGGGAGATTGTTGGATATGCCCTAGTCCCGAGGCATTGGTCCTTGCATTTGTATCATACATTAATTGGATTCATGTATTATACTTATTTGTGTTATTAATAAAGGCATTAATTCATTTATTATATTTATCTTGTGCAATATAAGTATCCGATGGACATATCTATATCCATGATGACCAGTGTCATTCACTTGGCAGTAAGACCATGGATAGGGTAAACGATTTGACCATAAATAGATCCGAAGTCTGTTCCAGTCATGGAAATGAATGGAACAAGAAACTATCATTAACCTGGTTGTATGACGGTGTCTTACCGGCCATTGGACATGGAGTGTCAACCAAGTTAATGGGTACATGCGTAAGGGGCATGGTACTGGATAGATCCACTAAACGAGAAATCCACACGGTATAGTATCACAAGTGATTCTCGTGTAGTACTTGTATGGATCCTTTGACCTGACCATATGATGGTGTTACATGTGAGGTCGCATACTTAGGGGTACGCCTAAAGGGCCTGTAATAGGGTGCCAAGTATGGGTACTTTTGGGTATGTCACTTAGCATGGTGATGCTATGGATATGCAGAAGGGATTTGTCACTCACTAGTCCACTGGGAAGATATCACCGGCCTCTTGATGAATGTGACTGATAAGAGTGTGGCCACACCCAAACAAGTGGGAACTTATTTGTGAGCTTCAGTGCATTCGGGATCAAGTTAATGTCCGACACAAAAGAGGGTGATCAATCCATGCCTCTGTGTTAGACATCGATATCAATGACATGGGATGTACAAGTTAAAACTACAGGGTTATGATAACAGTTAGACTGCCATCTCCATCTTAATTGGGGGCTGTAGTGGCTTGCTAGAGCCCAACTGCAGTCTATAGGCCAAAGGCCTGCTGCCAACATAAAGATGGGCCCACGGGATCATACACATAGAATGACTGAACACAGACTTAAGGAATCACATGTATACTTGGAGTATACACTGTGGAGAGAGAGATATATGTATATATTAACCATATTATAAAGATCAATTGGATTGATCCTAATAATGAAATTAATATATTCAATTGGCTCTTCGTAATTAATTGGATTAATTATGAGATTATTTCCTAGGTGGAAATATTCATATGTATAGGTTTACATATGATTTTATTTTGTGAGGATTTGATTTTAATTTGATGGATTAAATTAATCGGCCAAACTAATTTTAATTTAAATGTAAATAATATATTACTTGGTGTAATATATTAAATACATGGGTATATTAAAATTGGGCTTGAAATTAATTTAAACCAAAATAATTAAAATTAGATTGGGCCTGAATTAAAAGATGGAAGCCCACACAAAATGAAAGGAGCCAAGCTGGGCCTAAATTCCCCTAGGGGAATTCGGCCACCCAAGGTATAAAAACCTAGGGAAGAATTTCAGCCCCCCTAGTACTTGAAGCCACCATTGCCGAAATCCTATACCCCTCTCTCCATTGTTTGTGTTTTTCCAACGCTAGCACGGGTCATGTTCGTTAGGCGTTCGTGTACGAGAACGAGGAGGGAATCTAATTTGATTTCTGCAGTCTTCATCCATCTCTGGAAAGAGATATTCCGGGTAAGAATATGATCTCTTTCTATTTAAATTTTATGTTTTACAATTTCCATTTCAATTGCTCCTGGGATTGGATTTGAGGAAATCATCGCGTTCTTCCGCTTCTATCGGGTGATTTCCGGTGAAAAATCCCAACAAAAAGAACAACATAGCATATGCTTTAGAGGATTATACTACTTCATCATAATTCCATAAGGTGATTGAAGACTAAGAGGTAACAGTACTGAAGGGAATCATAAGTATTGACCATGACGAATTGGAAAGGTTAAAGGCAGGATGCGCTAAACTAGAAAGAATAGTAGCAAAACTTAAAGAGATAATTAGTCATGCATAGGTCTAAAGGCTAACAGTGAGCTTAAAGTAGAGCAGAGCAGCATAATGTTCTCCACTCATTCCCAACAGTTAGAAAATGCCTCCTATGGAAATTAGGGTATAATAGTTGCATATACCAACATAGAACCAATTCTAGTTTACGGGGTCCATACAGATTGGCTTTCAGGTCTTCTTGAATCTATGAAAGTTGTGCAGCATCGAGAAAGAATTACAGCAACCTCTCATGTGTAATTCAATCCGAACAAAAACCTTGGGATATCTCATTGGTCCTTGACCTTGGCAAAGATCTTTGCCAAGTGGCATAACAGGGGGCTGTTACAATCCCTTCACCCATACAATCCACCGTCTGAAGCGGACAAAGACAATTTCTGCAGTTACCATGTGGCAATTGGCGATAGAACTAATTATTATCTTATATTAAGAAGTGACATAAAGTTATTGTGTCAATAGCTGTACGATTGTTCCAATGGCCGTGCGGCTGATAAGTGAGTTTTGTGCATATATTTTTGTCCCATTTTGTGGGCTTTAATTGTGCTATTTTGCTTTAATTTAGGCGGATTTTATCTCATTTGTTCTATTTTAAAGTGTTAGAGCATTAAAGTTGGAATTTGAACATTTGGAGGCTAAATCGCCTATTTTTGGAGCTCAAACGTGCTATTTGGAAGAGCAAGGAAGTCCTAAGGCATGGGCGTGCCTTATGAGGAGACAAAATTGAAGAATTTTTGAGAATCGGAAGCTGACCAGTCTCAAGACAAGCCCGGGCTGCAGAATTACGAATTTTGTACTCCAACTAGGGTTAGGAGTTTTGACTTTTCAACTTTTGGGCTATTTTATTTCTTCTCCTTTTGTAATTAGGATAAGGAGAAATAACTTCTATTTAAGACTTTTATTTTAGGAATAACTCTGAATTAGGATTTAATTATTAATTTTGGGAGAGTTATTTCCTAACTAGGTTTTTCTTCTCTTTCTCCCTCTTAAAAAGACTTTTTGGTGGAGCTAGTGAAAAAAAACGTTTTTTCTTTTCTAGTTTTTAGGCTGTAATTTTTTGGTCTCTTAACACAAGAGAATGTGATTTTGGAAGAAAGTCAAGGAAACTAGGATTTTAAAGGTTCAAGCCACAATTCTCCTTCTCCGATTTCTCTCCGCAAGCCACTGTCAGGATCTCCATCTTCCTAGTTTATTCTTAACTCTCTCCTATCATGTTTTCCGTATTTTATTTGTTTGTTTATAACTCAATCATGAACTAATTTCTCCATAGCTAAGGCTATGGAGGAGCTTAGTAGGATTTCTATGTAATTTCTTCTTTTAATGCAATTTATTCGTATTATTTTTCCATTATTGTGTTATGATTGCTTAAAGCTTTGAATGCGTGACCATTAATTTCAAAGTTCGTAGTTAAAGTCATAATTGACCACAGGACTGAATTAACGGAATTTCATAACATGACAAATGCATGACCATTGCTTTGTGGCTCACTAGTTTCTGCTAGGTTTTTGTATGCTTAATGCTTTCCAAATTAATTGCTTAAGACCGAACCAGTTTAAGTAGTTAGGTTGAGAATTAGAGTTAGCAGCCCTAACCGGTGTTAATTGCTTAAGGAATTTGTCATTTGGGAAATTAATAAGTTTAATTGCAAAACTTGAGGAAATTGCAAGAATGAATGCTAAGTAAAATCATATGCCTTAGCCAATTTCTCCATTGAGTTTTATCCAGTTGCATTTTAATCTTAGTTTAAATTATTTTATTTAATTTGCTGCTTAGTAGTGGAATTTATTTTACAAATTACAATCAAAGATATAATTTTCTCCGCCTAAATTAATAGAACCCAACTGCATTTAGGATTAGCATACATAGTCTCTGTGGGATCGACATCCTTCTTATTTCTATATTACTTGAGCGACAGAGTACACTTGCTCTATAATGTGTGTTTTAGACGCATCAAGTTTTTGGCACCGTTGCTGGGGATTACTTTTATGCAATGCTAGATTAAATGGGTTTTTGTTGATTTAGGTTTTTTTATATATATTTTTTATCTTCACTTGTTCTTTTTCTTTTATTTTGCGAGGTGATGGCGAGTAACACTTTTGAGCCATCAATGGAGGAACTAATGATGAATTTTCTATCTTCAAAAGATGCTCAATGTGATAGTTTGTACAGTTCAACACAAAATTTATGCACACGATTAGGTTTAGTAGTTGATATGGCTGAAGACACATCAATTACAGAGACCGATTCAAATGAAAATGTTGAAATCTCTATCTCAGTTGAAGCTCATCATGGAAAAATTATTGAGGAAAATTTAGAGTTAGTTCAAAGTCAAGAAGAAGGTACGTTGGAGGTCGTTAGTGAACCGACCAAGTGTGAAGTTTCCATGGTGGGGATTAAAGATATAAAGTTTAAGGTGCCCTTTGTTCAATTATTTTATGTTGTGTATGAGCTACCAAGAGAATCGCAAAGGGAGAAATCAAGAATTTTGGTAAAAGAACTCAAATTTTTGGCATGGAACTTGTTAACTCGGCATCAATTAGAGCCTTCAATGTGCATCCACAGGATTTTTCTCAAGGAGTTTGGATTCCTCATACGACTCTAAACTTTTACATGAAAGGGAAGTTTAAGTCGAGCTAATCGACTATAATCTTAGCGCTTTTGGGAGGCAACCCAATTTAATTTATTTGCTTTATTTATTTTATTCCGTAGTTAGTTGCTTTTCTTTTTGCAGTTTATAATCTTAATTTTCAGGTTCTGTTCATAAGGCATGCCCATGCCTTGTGTATCCCCTTTAAAAATGGTAGTACTGAAATTTTCGATTAAGGCCCGCCCGTGTCCTGTGCAGCGTAGTCTTCTGTTTTTTTAGGCTCTTATTATTGTAGTGACGCTATGCACAAGGCACGCCTGTGCTTTATGAGTGAATTTTATCAATTGCGACATTTGGCACAAGGCACGCCCATGCTTTATGAGTGAATTTTATCAATTGCGACATTTGGCACAAGGCACGCCCATACCTCGTGCACAAGAGTCTTCTGTTTCTCTAGGGAGAGTTTGAAATTTTTTTTAATTTTTTTAATTTTTTTAATTTTTTATTTTATTCTTATGTTTCTTATTATGCAAAAAAAAAAAATTAAGACCTGCGTTTTCTTTTATTTTCTTATTAGGGAAAGTTTTATTTTTTTATTTTTTTTAATTAAAAAAAAGTGTTTAAGATCTGCGTTTTTTTTTCTTTTTTTTTTCTTCCCTTTTTCTTTTTTTTCCTAACCCTTATCTCTCCAATTTCAACCGCCCCACCGCCGCCTCTAGCAGCAGACCACCGGCCTCCTCCCTGCAGATCGCCGTCATCCTTCGTTGACAACCCCTGATGGTCTGCACCAAACCATCGTCCGGTCGAGGACGCGACCCTCAACCAGAAGCGTCTGGCCCATCGAATGTCCATCTCCGCCGCCATCAGCTCCTTCTTCGACGCCACCAGTAGCCCCTCCTACAACACCATCTAACGGTGCCTTGCCCCACCCTCCTGTTTCTGATGCTGTTTAGCCTGCTCCTGCGCTCTCTCTCTCTCATCTTCACTTGCCGCACAAACCAAGGGCAATTTCTTAAACCTCATATATGAATTTTGTTTTGATTAACTAATTTTGAATTTAAATGCTTACCTGTAGTTGATTAAATCGATTCATTATGGGGGCTTAATATTAATTGTTAATGTCAAGTGGGGCTATCCAATTGTTTGAGAATTGAATTGGTGGTCACTTTGTTGCATGTGCTTTCAAATTAAATTTAATTAATTATGGTGGGAGCTGTACTATGGCATGCGGTAATAATGGTTTTTGGGTGTTATATTGCTTAAAGTCTAGATTCAATCGAGCAATTTGACTTTATTAATTTCCATTTCAATTTCAGTATGTGAGTTCAATTAAGAACATGGTGATTAATTAAAGTGTCTATCTTAATTGATTGTTGCACTTAAAGTGAGATTTTGATTAAATTATAGTTCTATGGGTTGGTTTATGCCATTGAAGTATTAGGAACTTCCTGTTATATGTGGTTGATGCTATTATGAATATCAATATCGGGTTGATTATTTAAGTACTCATGTTTACTTGTGTGCTTAAGTTGAGATTTATATTGACATTTTGCTAATCTGAGCTGGTGATTCTTGACAACCGTGTTGTACTATTTAAGACTTGGCAGCCATTTATGAGTTGTTACAGCAGTTAGTTCGCTAGGAATGAGGCAAAAATTGCCGAGTTTTTTTGACTTCAAGGACGTGAGCCTCCTTGACCTCCTCCTCAGTGATGCTTCATTGTTCGCCTTCACAACCCGAGGAGTCTCCTTTTTCCTTTCTTTTTACTAGTTGTGTTTGGCTTCATTTTTTTCATCGAGGACAATGATTATTTTAAGTATGGGGAAGGGGATTGTTATTTGGCTTATATGGTTTGTGGCATGATTGGTGGTGACTTCTGGTGCTTCGTTTGTCCTCCTGTCAATTTTTAACATCCAACTCAAATCAAAGAAAAAAAATTTTTTGAATTTTTTTTAAGAGAATTGAAAAGAAATTGTATGGTTCATGGCTTTCAAAATTATTCTTTTATGTTTAGTATTCTTATTGAGCGAGTTGATCACACAATATGCGATATAAGGCCTTAGTTGATTGAAATCTTTGTGATGTCATAAATTCTTGGGTTGAGATGTATCACTTCGAGACCTAGATTTTTTAAGGAACTTTTTCTTGATTGAGCATAACTAAGGAAATGAGATAGGCAACTTGTGTGTTTTATTTTATTGCATTTTTGGGGTATTCTAAAAATTGTCAAAAAAAATAAAAAAAAAAAGAAAAAGTTAACGAAAAATCGCATTTCTATTCCGCTAGCTTTATGAAGTTAAAGTTATGAATAGTGCTAGTAGCCACTTGATTGAATGTGCTTAGTTTATTAAGTCGGGTGCATTGTTGTTTGCTCCATCATTGTTGCTCGTTCGGAAAGGCTAAGTGACATCTCAAGCACGGTTAAGTGTTATGAATAATAAAATAAAATTTGTTTGTTTAATCGCTTGTTTGGTACCCTAAGAAAACTTGTGTGTGAATAAAAGTCCTATTGATCCTTTGTTTGTGTGATTGATTGAGAAGCAACTTAGAAGTTTACTATTTTAGTGATGCAGCTCATATTCTTATAGTTAATTAAGTCACTTTAATTTCATGAAGTTCGGGTTAAGTGACCAATTGTTGTGATCTCTTCCTTGGGAAGTGTGTTAGATTTACTAGATGAGTTTGGAGCCATGGTTTCTCAGGTTTATTTCTTTTTGAGCTTTATTTGAAGGCAATGTTTTTCAAACTTCTTTCTTTTGTTTTAAAGTTGGAAAATTGTTATTTGCTTGAAGACAAGCAAAGTGTAAGTGTGAGCGGATGACCTTTTTTGGAACGCGCGGTGAAGCTGGAACCGGGGATTTTCTTTTCGGGTGGTTATGTCTCTTGGTTTTGAAAACGGGTTTTAATCTTTCTTGAAAAAACCTTCCATTTTATTGGAAACACCTTTTTATAGAAAACTTCATTTCAAGCACGAATTTTAGAAAACAAGCTTTTTTGAAAATCCCATTTTAACTTAAAGATCTCGAAACGCGAATTTCGAAATTAGATACAGAGTCGCCACCCGGATCAGCTCATCCGGGAAATTCCGATACAGCTTCCTACCAAATGTAGACGCAGTACCTAATCCAGAGATTCGAGGTTCGAGCAACACATCTACTAATCCTCACTAATTTTTAATTATTGTTTCATAATGCGACATTTCATTCACTTAATTCTACTCATTTTATCTCTTCTTTTGTTATTAGCCAATGCTCATACATATGACACAAATATAAAACCAAAATAAAAGTGCGGAAAAGTAGAAGTGCGGAAAAGTGAATCAGAGGCCAAATTATACAACCCAAGAAAAAGAAAACTCTCATCCTCACCTTTTACAACCGCCTATTATACACGATAATCTAAAAATTACAATCGCCTAGATACACGGGATAATCTATAAAATACATTCAAAAATAAAAATAAAGTAAAAATAAAAGCTGCATCCAAATATGGTTAGCACAAGTAAATAAACCACACTAAGGACTCATATAAGACAGAACAGAGGTATTTTAGGAAACGGAGTCATGCAAGGGGGTAACCGGATAGACCCGACCGGTCGGCCCGGTTAGACCTGGAAAACGGTTTTTTAAACGCCCTGTAGGTTTTATGGATGAAAAATCGGTTTTAAAGCGGTTTGGCTCATTTACATGCATTTATCCAACTTTAGCGGGCCGGATATCCCCGAGACCCGGGGGTCCCGTTCGTGTGTGGGCCTAAAACATACATCCATCTAGGGTCCAAAAGTATGCAAACATGCCAAAATTCATTTTTCAATGTGAAAAGGATGCAAAATTACAAGTTTGGGGCCCAAAAGGGTAAAAATGTAATTCTGCCCATATTACAGCCGCGCCCCTGTAGCTTATAGCCGGGCAGCTGTAATGCTCCAGAATCGATTCCAACTTATTTTCGTGTTTTCGAAGATCATTTTGCAAAGTTTGATGATTTTAGGCGATCCGGGACTTCTGGAAAAATACTAAAGCCAACAGAAAAGATCCGAAATGGACCAAATAGAATCCGGAAGTCCCTAATCATCCAAAATCACCAAATTCATCACATCCGCTCATAAAAAAAGAGAACATGGAATCGAAGCATGCGCAGATGTGATTGGATCGATAACAGATGTAAAAAACACATTTAATTGAAGCGTGGGAGCGTTATCGATAGATTTGGGCCGATGGAGCTTCGGCCCCTGTAGGTTACAGCCGCGCCCCTGTAGGTCACAGCCGCGCGGCTGTAGGTTACAGCCGGGTGGCTGTGATCACATGGGGCGGCTGTAATCACAGAAAACCCAAAAAAACATAAAAAAATCCACTAAAAAGTATTATAGCCGCGCCCCTATAGGTCACAGCCGAGCGGCTGTAGGTTATAGCCGGGCGGCTGTGATCTTGTGGGGCGGCTGTAATCAGAAAACTCCGACAGAATAGAAGAAAAAAAAGGAAAAGGACCACAGCCGTGCCCCTCTAGGTCACAGCCGCGCGGCTGTAGATTACAGCCGGGCGGCTGTGATCTTTGGTGGGGCGGCTGTAGTCCAAAAAAAAAAAAACCAATCAAACGCGAAAAAACTCAAATCATGCAATAGAATCACAACCAAGATGAACACAATGGATTTTTAGGCCTCTCAGAAAATTACATTGTATGTGTTCCAGCGCTTGGACCACAAAAAAAGATTTTTGGATGCCAGAAAACGTCCCGCAGTCACGGACGACCCGAGCAAAGTGTGTTTCCCGAACCTCGAACGGAACCCCGAGGAAAATTCAAGGATTGGCTTTTAAGTGTTCTCTCTTCCTCTAACCTTTCCTTTCTTTCTTTCTTTTTCTTTTTGTCTAATTTTTTTTTTTTTTTTTTTTTTGTTGTATTGAAAAACTTTTAGAAAAGCTATGTGATTTTTTTCTTCTCTTTTTCTCTCTTTTTTCTGTTTTTTCTGCCTCCCTCCTGCCCTAATTCCCGAATAGAAACCTTAAATATCTTCTGTTTTGGAATTAAATCGCAATTAATTGCTGATTTTGTCAAAAAAGGAAAACTGAACATTACAGCCGCGCGGCTGTAGGTCACAGCCGCGCCCCTGTAATATACAGCCGGGCGGCTGTAGCGTAAGAAAATTCCTATTTTGCTCAGAAACCGAATTAAATGCTGATTTTGTCCAAAAAAGGAAATAATGAGATTACAGCCACGTGGCTGTAGACTACAGCCGAGCGGCTGTAGGTTACAGCCGGGCGGCTGTAATGCCCAAAAATTACATTTTCACTTATTTTCTTTGGTTTGTTCTTCGGTTCTCTTAAATATTCGCTCAAATTTTCCAGGGTTCCGTACTAGGACTTGTCACACACCTCTGGGCTATCCGGGACATTTCTGACGTCATTCTGGTCGGTCCGGATCCGCTTCACGTTTATCCTTAAAAAAGGTAATAATAGCTTTCATCACCGAGGTCGGGAAAAAACCCCGTGCTCACAGTAAGTGTGGGTAAGTTGATAAGTGCGTTTTGTGCATATCTTTTTGTCCTATTTTGTGGGCTTTAATTGTGCTATGTTGCTTTAATTTAGGTGGATTTTATCTCATTTGTTCTATTTTTAAGTGTTAGAGCATTAAAGTTGGAATTTGAACATTTGGAGGCTAAATCGCCTATTTTTGGAGCTCAAACATGCTATTTGGAAGAGCAAGGAAGTCCTAAGGCATGGGCGTGCCTTATGAGCAGCCAAAATTGAAGAATTTTTGAGAATCGGAAGCTGACCAGTCTTAAGACACGCCCGGGCTACGGAATTATGAATTTTGTACTCCAACTAGGGTTAGGAGTTTTGACTTTCCAACTTTTGGGCTATTTTATTTCTTCTCCTTTTGTAATTAGGATAAGGAGAAATAACTTCTATTTAAGACTTTTATTTTAGGAATAACTCTGAATTAGGATTTAATTATTAATTTTGGGAGAGTTCTTTCCTAACTAGGTTTTTCTTATCTTTCTCCCTCTTAAAAAGACTTTTTGGTGGAGCTAGTGAAAAAAAATGTTTTTTCTTTTCTAGTTTTTAGGCTGCAATTTTTGGCTTAATTTCACCTATCGTATACCAATTATCACCTATTTCACATTGTGGTATATCAACTACAATTTTGCACATTATAGCATACCGACTTGTAGGTAACCTCTCATTATGGTACATATGACCTGTGATAGTAGGTAAATCATGACACATCAGCATTTTACATTTTTTAGCTTAAAATTTCAAAACTCGCCCTCTTGAAAAGTCCATATTAACCTTATTTAATTTTTTTATTATCTTTGAAAACATATAATTTCTTTTTCCTTTTCTCTATTTCTTTTTTTTTTTCCTTCTTTTTCTTCTCCTTGCCCAACGCCCCTTTATTGAAAAAAGAAGCTTTTGCTTAACCTACTCTCTTCCCTTCTCTACCTCCAACTCTACGTAGCTACTTGAGCTCGTCTCCGTCGCCTGAGCTCGTCGCCACTGCCGTTAATTCCTTTCACTGCACCAAACAATATTTTCTAAGAAATCTTCATTGATGTTGATCTTGTGTCAGTTCTTTACATAAGACATTGAATGATTTTTTTTTCCGCTAAATCCTTGTTGCTGCTGATTTTGTGTTGGTTTATGTCGATGATCTTATGTTTGATTTTTCCAGCAAATCCGTCGGAGCTTGCCGCCGCCGCCGTCAAATCCTTGACTTCTCTTCAATTGTGTGTTAATTTCATTTGATTTTGTGTTGGGTTGATTTCATTTGATTTTGTGTTGGGTTTTGATTTCGATTTTTTTTTTTTTTTTTGGTAAATTGGAAATCAAAAAACAAAACAAATCCAACTAAATAGTCCCAATTGATTTTGATTTTGTATAAGGTTGCCTTCACTCTTTCATTTTGTGTTGTTTTGATTTTGTGCTGATTATATTACTTCTGTTTGAGGTTTAATTTTAATTTGAGGTTTGAGGGCGAAGATGGATGCTTAAATTTATGTAAAATTGCTTTTTTTTTAATTTATCTAATCGTTTCAAAAGAAAAAATCAATTTAGGAGTGAGGATGAGAATAGATGATAGAAGAGATAGAGAGAGAGTGATAGAGAGATAGGTTGCAGAGATAGAAAGTGAGAAATTTAAGAGAGAGAAATGTTAATCAAGAATTATGGAAGAAAAGTATGATGGAAAATTTTAAAAGTTAAAGGGTACAAGAGTTATTTTATATTGAACAAAGCATGGAGATTTGTTTGACCTTAGTCAAAATACTGGTATGGTATGATTTACCTGTTATCACAGGTCATATGTATCATAATGGGAGGTTGTCTACGAATTGGTATATTACAATGTGCAAGATTATAGTTGATATACCATAATGTGAAATAGGTGATAGTTGGTATACTACGAGTGAAATGAAGCCTGCAATTTTTTGGTCTCTTAACACAAGAGAACGTGATTTTGGAAGAAAGTCAAGGAAACTAGGGTTTTAAAGGTTCAAGCCACAATTCTCCTTCTCCGATTTCTCTCCGCAAGCCACTGTCGGGATCTCCATCTTCCTAGTTTATTCTTAACTCTCTCCTATCATGTTTTCTGTATTTTATTTGTTTGTTTATAACTCAATCATGAACTAATTTCTCTATAGCTAAGGCTGTGGAGGAGCTTAGTAGGATTTCTATGTAATTTCTTCTTTTGCAATTTATTCGTATTATTTTTCCATTATTGTGTTATGATTGCTTAAAGCTTTGAATGCGTGACCATCTATTTCGAAGTTCATAGTTAAATTCATAATTGACCACAGGACTGAATTAACGGAATTTCATAACAAGACAAATGCATGACCATTGCTTTGTGGCTCACTAGTTTGTGTTAGGTTTTTGTATGCTTAATGCTTTCCAAACTAATTGCTTAAGACCGAACCAGTTTAAATAGTTAGGTTGAGAATTAGAGTTAGCAGCCCTAACCGGTGTTAATTGCTTAAGGAATTCGCCATCTTGGGAAATTAATAAGTTTAATTGCAAAACTTGAGGAAATTGCTAGAATGAATGCTAAGTAAAATCATATGCCTTAGCCAATTTCTCCATTGAGTTTTATCCAATTGCATTTTAATCTTAGTTTAAATTATTTTATTTAATTTGCTGCTTAGTAGTAGAATTTATTTTACAAATTACAATCAAAGATATAATTTCCGCCGCCTAAATTAATAGAATCCGATTGCATTTTGGATTAGCATACATAGTCTCCGTGAGATCGACATCCTTCTTATTTCTATATTACTTGAGAGACAAAGTACACTTGCTCTATAGTGTGTGTTCTAGACGCATCAACGGTTGTTGTGTTCAGTTACCCTAATTCTTCAAATTCTTCTCAGTTTCAAGTTTCAATTTCAATCAAATCCTTATCTTTGCTTCTCAAATCGATTCTCAAAATGAACAATAAGGATAGATAACATTTTGATATCCTATCATCATCGAGGTCGGGAAAACCCCGTGCTCAAATATATGCAGTTCTATGTGAATTGAATTAAATCACAACTTTATCAAATATCCTAAACTAGGCAAGAAGAGATTGTTTTAATCTATACAAGGACTTGTTTAGTTTCCATATACTTAATTTCCTTTATCCTATGGTAGAGCATTAATCAAGTATTAAAAAACCAAAACCGAATTAATTAAAAACTTTGGTTTGGTTATTTTTGTAGTTCAGTTCATTCCGTTTTAATTTCTACGAAAAATCTAGTTTGATTTTCGGTTTAGTTATGTTTTAAAGAATTAAAATTTTGGTTAACTGAACTGACTGAACTTTGATAATTATTTGATTTTTTAAATATTTTGTTGTATTTAACCCTTAATTTTTATTTATTTTCATATATGTGATGTAAAAAAATCTATTTATTAGTTAAATGTAATATATTTATTTATTTATCTATTCTTTTAATATAAAAAAAGCATATATGAAAAATATAATAAATTAATAATTTATTTTGGTTATTTTTAGTTCGAAAGCGAACCAAACTGAACTGTACGGTTCAGTTAGATTAACTAAATCATGTGTATCGTTATGCTTAATAGATATTAATTATTTTGTTCATGTAGTAGCGGGATGGCCCAAAGCTCAAGAAGTCGATAAACTACCGTAGGACAAAACTGAAGAAATTGGATATTCTCAATTCACCTCATATTTTACATCGCTCAACTCAACCATTTTATTCAAGTTTAATTGTGTAGACAAGAGCTATACTGATTATACCATGTAAGGTCTTAAAATTTACTACTTTTATCGTGTGTATTTTTGTTTTTGTAATAGTGGAAGTCAATTGCAACATGCCCTAACTTCAAGGGCGGCAGCAAGAGGCATGGGTGTACCATCGCCCCTAAGACGTCAAAGTCTTCAAGGGCATCAACAAGGGACATAGGTTTTCGCCCCCTAAGGATTAGCGCTTGCTTTTGCCATTGCTTAGCTGCTATAAAGGACAAGGGATTAAATGCAATGTTTGATGGTGCTTGTATTGGCTCAAATGGTTGTATATTTCATGGAGGTCTAGCTAGAGATCACAATGGCCAATGGCTTCTTGGTTTTTTCTACAACATTGGTAAGGGAACTCCTTTTATGGCGGAAGCTTGGGCTCTTAAAGTTAGCATTGATCTCATGATTCAACGAGGTATTACTAATGTCCTGTTTGAGTCGGACTCGCTCGATTTGATCTGTTTAATTAAGAAGTCTTCTCATTTCTCCATGCATCATAATCCCATTCACAACCTCATATTTGCAATTTAATCTTCTTTGTGCTGCTTCCTAATGGTAAGGTCCGTCATGTGCATAAATATAGGCCAATTCCTATGCAGATACCTTGGCTCCTCTAACTCACTAAGCCTCAGTTGGCTTACACGTTATGAAGAGTGCTCCAAATGAGATGTCTTATGTGCTCGTGAATGGCAAAATTGGTGCTGTTGTTACCCGAAGATTCCTTAGGGATGTTGGCTAATTTGTTGTTCTTTTAGTTTTTTTTTTCCTTTCCTACCCAAAGCAAAAAAAAAAAAAAAAAAAAAAAAAAAAAAAAAAGAAAACTTAGTATGCGATAAAGATAACGAAGTACATATAACAGAAAAACTTGTGTTAAAGTCTATTTCTAAACACTCTCCTTAAAGTGTAATTGGACCTAGAATAGTTGTCGCTTATCAAACAAGGTCATCTAGGCTAGTCTTCTCTACTAGTCCAAACTCCATAGGTTGTTAAATACGGGTTCAGGATCTTTCAGCTGTCAAGCATTCTTCTGCTCTGACATTATGAAGAAACTATGTGGTCCTTAAAAGTGTTGAGTCTGAGCGAATGAATGATCACATATGTGGGATCGGGCTCACGTAACACAACACCAATTAACTTTTATTAACATCCAATCTATACCACTTATATGTTACTTTTTATACTCTCGTTTGTTTCTAATGTGGGATCTCCAACAATCCAAAATATGTTTCATGCAGATACCCTGTGAGGATACCACTCCAAGAAAACATTGTTCGTCTTAGCAAATTTCTATTTCACTACAAAGTAGAAGTAGTTGTTTTTGTAAATGTGTACTTTATTTCTTTTTATTTACTAGGAATATTATAATTAGCTACAAGTGGCTCAAAAGACCAATTTCCTTCCTAAGAACCGATCAATGCAAGTTGAAAGTGTTTGAAGCACTTTGTTTGGTAGGTTGAAATTCAGAAGGTGTAGTCAAAAAGTACTTATGATTAAAAATTGAAAATAATAATAATTAAGTTATATCCAGTTATGCTAGTACTATTTGTCACGTAAAAGAGAACCAATAGAGGTGGTTCTAATTAATTGTATTACTATAAATATATATGTATATACAAAGGAAAATGAATTGTTGAAAGTAGAGGGAATAAGAGTATCAACTATTTTACACCTTTCATCAAAATCCTCTTCATCTCCTGTCCCTTCTTTTCTTCTAAAGTTAAATGCACCTTCATTGATGCACCAACCATCAGTATCAATTCCTATTTTTTTTTTTTATTAGTTTTTTCACCCTAATGTTATTCTTTTTTTTTTTTTTTTCTTCATATCTCTGAAATTCTTAATTTTGTTTTTCTTACTAATACGGTTTCTTTTTCCTTTTCGTTTCTCTAGTTTTACTGATTTTGAGATTATATTTGTCTTGTCTTTAAGTTTTATTAAATTATTATTATTATTCAAAATTATAGTTGAAATAATAAAGTCTTAAGTCGAAACCTTAAACTATTCTTCCAAAATTAATTTGGTCCTCCCAACTCCCAATGTAATCACTCATATGTTCAATTTTGAGCAAAACAAATTCATGATATCTAAATATTGCTAGCTATTCATGTTAATTATAGATGTGTTAGCTTAATCCATAAGCTATATAACATTCGATTTGGTTTAACAGGGTTCTAAGATGTCCAATACAGTTTTAGTTCCTCAATTTTAAAACTTGATTTCTCCTTTATATTAATATTTCACTCCACCTATGTTTTGAGTGTGAGAAAGCTCAATCCATTGTAGGGAGGGTTTCGCTCAAAAATTGAATAGGTAATGGACTAAATTGGTGATTTTAAGAGTT
Organism: Euphorbia tirucalli; assembly: GCA_039660915.1. Taxonomy (NCBI): domain Eukaryota; kingdom Viridiplantae; phylum Streptophyta; class Magnoliopsida; order Malpighiales; family Euphorbiaceae; genus Euphorbia; species Euphorbia tirucalli. The sequence continues at coordinate 47,373,153 of CM077637.1, read as the reverse complement.
AAGAAATTAAATTGACTTTCGAATAATAGTCCAGGGATGAATTGGACTTCAAGCCAAATAATAAACATATGTGATTCAGGGGTGAATCAGTAGGAGGAATTCGAATACTGAAGTTGCTGCTTTTGGCCAAATTAAATTCATATTTAAAAGCCAGTTACTTTATTATAGAGTACTTTATATCAAAGTGTAGAATGAAAACATAATGTCGTCATTTATTAGAAAAATCACGCACTGTATCTATCTCAAACCAATCACACTCATTTTGCATGGCATTCTATGTCCACATTTTACATCTATTTCTTAACTAACCACTGTTCAGTTTTCTTGCCTCTTACGTATGTACCAATTTTATTTTTACATAATTTAAATTCTCTCTGATTAAATCAGCTTTTTCAATAAAATAAATGACATTTCTTTCCTTTTTTAATACATTCTAAATGAAAGAAATTCAAGCCAACAAGACTATCAGTAAAATTATTGATAAACTACAATCTCTGGAAATGTACTGATAAATTTACCAAGAAATTGCTTAAAATTAAGATGAACTGAGTTTAGTTTTTCTTTTTCTTTTTTTTTTTTCCTTTTTTTCTTTTTTAAGAAGTTGAGTTTTTCTTGATATAAAGGAATAAGATTGAATTAAAATATGCACAATACATGTAACATTATTGTACCATAAGTTGGGTTATACATCATATTGGGTTTTTTTATCAACTATTATATGGGGTTCTACGTTATACAATGGAATCCTCTTAGTACATATTGGGGTGTGTGAAATTAAAACCTTAATCAACACTTTTTGGGAGGTAAATATATGTTACCCTCGTCGTTTTTCTTACCACTTAATTTTTTTCATTTTCTAAAGAATCCTATCATAAAATCTAGTAGAAATTAGTAAGAGATTTCAGATCCTCAATATTTTTTATGAGTATTGACAGAAAATTTTACAATACTATATTTCTTTGAAATATATAGGCTAAAAGGATTGCTCCATGGACTCTCACAGTATAATAAAAGAAAGGTTGGACTCTGACAGTATAATAAAAGAAAGGTTAAGTTAGGAAAATACGCCTATTATAGACTATTATAACAAAAATACGCCAAGCGCTAAAACTCCCAAAATTACGCTGCAAAGTATGGAACATTCCTCAATTACACTCATCCAAATATTTTTCAAATACGCCAACTATAACAGAAACACAATAGATCAGAGTTTCAAAAATTCTAAATTACTTCGATTCTCCAAACTGCGATCTCTCTCACAATGTAATCTGTCTCCAATCAAAATCTCTCCACCATCGCGATCTCTCTCCCTCTCTCGATCAGTTTGAACAACTGCAACAAACAAACAAAACTCAAAATGCATTCCTACTGCAACATCCTCTTAGGAATCGCAATGACAGAAATCGCAATTCTACTACACTACAATGGCAAATGGAATGAAAAAAATAGCTACATAAACTACAGAGAAAGTGGAGTTCTAATACCAACAACTTCCGCATTCTATGAATTCAAACGCATAATCACAGAAAACATCAATATTGATCAAAACAATGAGGACATATAGATACAATTCCAGGTAACAGATGGATATCCACCAATGCAAGTCAACAATGAAATGACAATCTATTTCTACCTACAGCTCAAAACTCGAAGCAACAATCTCATGCAGTATTCTTTGTGCATTACAACCACACAAAAAGAAACAATGGATCAAACAGGTACTATTATCACATAAACTGTATCACAAATGTATCAAAAAGTTAGAAATTATTTAAGCACATACATAACATAGAAAGTATCACAAAAAGTATGACAAAAGTATCAGAAAAGTATTCCAAAAATAACACAGATGTATAACAAAAGTATCATAATTGTATCACAAATGTATCATAATCATATAACAATGCATCAAAATTGTATCAGAAAGGCATCAAAATGTATTAGAAAGGTATCACACATGCAGTTTTAATACAATAAGAATGTATCAAAATGTATTACAATTGTATCATAATTGTATCACAAATGTATCAAAAATGTATCAGAATTATATCAGAAAGGCATCACACATGCAATTTTGACATGATAAGAATGTATAAAAAATATATGAAAAACTTATCAAAACCCAGCTCTTTATGCATATCACTGTGCAGCTATATAATGCCAAACATACCAGGGCATGAACAACTAGAAGTAGAAATGCAAGAATCTCACTACACAATAGTGTACAACCAAGAAGAAGAAGATGATCACCAAATTTATATAAGTAACATTACAGTCAACACAATTCAAGAAATATACAAACAACAAACAGTAGAGTAAGATGATGAAGAAGAAGACAACAACATTACAAATCCTGATGTAGGCATTATACAAACTGGACAAATATAAAAAAAACAAGGACACACTAAAATAAGCCATTGCTCATTATGCAATTCAAAAAAAACTTCCCATACAAGGTGAATAAATCATGTCCAAGATAATACCACCTCAACTGCATCAATGATAAATGCACATGGATATTCAAAGCTTCCAAAAAGGGTAAAATAAAAAGATTTGTAATATGGAAATACAATGAACAACACACATGCGAGAAACAGAGAAAAAAGACAAGCAACAAGTAGATTTGTTGCAAATATAATCAAGAAAAAATACCTGAGACTGAAGATAATAAACACAGCTTCAGATATAGTTCATGATATAAGAGACCAAATTGGAGCAGAAATCAATTACCATAAAGCCTAGAAATCGAAAGAAGAGGCGCTTAAAATTATAAGAGGAACACCATTAGAATTATACAAAAACCTACCAAGCTACCTCTACATGCCCAAAAAGACAAATCCAGGAACAATAATCAATCTTGAAACAAGAGAAAAAAAATTCCTATACCTCTTTGCATTTATAGAAGCGTCAAAACAAGGTTGGCAGCACTGCAAACAAGTTATAATTGTTGATGCCACATTCCTACAAACATGCTACAATGGAACATTAATATCAGCATGCACACAGGATGCCTCAGGTAAAAGAAATTATTCAATAACAACACACTTTTGATTTGTTTTGATCTTGATACATTCCTAATACATGTCTAATACATTCCTGATACATTCATGATACATACCTCATATATTTTTAATACATTTATGATACATTTCTAAGACATTGTATCATTTTATGTATCAAAAAAGTATCACCGAAGTAGCAAAAGTAAAAAAAATAAAAAACTAAAAACTAATATAAAACTGTACTTTGTATATGTAGAGAAGATATTCCCACTCGCATATGCAGCAGTGAATACGGAAAATGATGAATCCTGGGAGTGGTTCTTCAACCAATTTAAACAAGTATATAGCCAAAGAACGGGAATGACCATAGTTTCAAATAGACACAAAAGCATAGAAAAAGCTTCCAAAATAGTTTACCTAGAAATAGCACACTGTGTGTGTGCATTCCACCACCTCCAAAACCTCAAGACTAGATACAAAAGCAACTTGCTAGAAATGACAAAGTACTGCAACCTAACATCAAGAGCATACACAGTGAAACAGTTTGACAAGTACATGTCTGAATTGAAGAAAATAAATAAAAGAATTTCGCAATATCTCCAAGATGCTGGATATGAAAAATGGAGTAGAGTACATTTACCTAACAAAAGATATAACAGTCTCATAAAAAACATAGCAGAATCAATAAACTCAATCAACAAGGTAGCAAAAAGACTGCCAATCATAACACTCATAGAGTGCCTATGCAGCATGATCTAGGATCTCTTCTACGGAAACAGAAATATTGCTCTAGCAAGAATGAGAAAATAGGAAAGAATTACATTCCAGCATTAAAAATGCAGGTAAACCTAAAAAAAAAAAAAAAAATAACAACACAATTGTGCTATGTTTTGCTTTTGATACATCCCTGATACATATCTAATACGTTTCATAAACAACCCGATACATTCCTGATACCTTCCTTATTGTATCATAAATGTATCAGAAATGTATCAAGAATGTATCAGAGAAGTATCAAACATAACTCATACATTTCTCATATAGTACATGCATGATATATTTATGATACAATTATATCACTAACAGAAACAAAACGTGAAAAAAAAAATATAAAACCGTCAATAAGTCACCTAGTAACAGTCTCAAAAGATGGCATAGACTACACAATTGACATGAAAGAAAAGACATATACTTGCAACAGATTCCAAACAGATGAGATCCCCTGTGCACATCACCTAGCATACATAAGGAAATTCCACCTCGGCACCTATGATTACTGCTCAGAATACTACAAAAAAGAAAAGATGTTAGACACATATATGGGAACAATATATCCAATACCATCAAAAGACACATGGGACATACCTGAAGAAATCATAAATCAGCAACTCCAACCCCCAGAAGCAAACAGAAATCAAGATGACCAAGGAAATGGAGAATGAAACCTGTTTGGGAAAGAAAATCAACAAAGAGACTAAAATGCAGAACATGTAGACAAAGAGGGCACAATAAGAACATGCGGAGAAGCAACATAAAATTAATGTAATTTCACCTTATAATAACAGATATTGTAATAAAACAAAACAAAAACGATATTCAAAAAAATTAAGGCCTTGTATATCCTTTAACCTGAATTGCATAAAAGAAAATACATCCAATGTACATATTTAAATAAAAAAGAAACTAGACCTTTATCAACAAAAAATGTTCTATAATGTACAGTACTACCTTAGAAAAAAAATCACTTTCCATCCAACATCTTAGTATACACTGTATCACTCTCAAGCCCTTCTTCAACCTTTGTCAATCTATGATTATATAAATTGATGGCCAACCTGAACCTATGAGCTTTCGCATCAAGAGGATTAGGGAACTCCATTTGCTCTATTAGATACTTCGTAAAAGACAAACAAAAGATTCCACAATTAGTAAAAAAAATCATCAACTCCATGCCAAAAAATGTATCCTATATGTATTAAGATTGTATCAGAGATGTACCAGTATTGTATCAAGAATGTATTAGGTATGTGATAGAAATGTATCAGATAAAAAAATCATACCAATCTGTCTACTGAGGTACATTATCAACAACCACAACAGCAAGTGGACGAAGAGGATCCTTCCTAGAGTACTCTTCAGACTCAAGAATGTCAGGCCTCAAAGTAAAAATCTCAAACTTCTCTATGAAATAAGGAATAAGGGTTGGATTCTCATTAGTAGAGTCGTATGTTGTATAAAAACCAGTCCTCTCCTTCAATGAATCATAGATATACATCTTTCGATCCAAAAACACAAACCATCCTAACACCCAATGATTCTGATTCACATGCATTGGGAAAAAAAACAACATCCACCTCACTCTATGGCTTCCTATAACAAACACTGCAGCTAAACATAAAGTTGGTGATTGTATCAGTAAGCTGCAACTTCTCATTGCTCTCATCAGTATGTAAAATATCTTTCACAATAGTAAAAAGATATTTCACCCTCTGGTCAAAGCACAAATTTATGGCAGTGAATCTCAAAGTGATACTTTTCAAATACTTGCCCTTTTTCCTCAAATAATAAAGCACCAAAGCCATGTGTTATAAAAACACAAAAAAAAACAAAAAAACAAAAATACAATTATCACAAAAATTACAAACAAAAAAGTATAATGAAAAGACAAAAATAAAAAATAAAAATAAATACATACAACATTAGATAGAAGCTCCCCTAGTGTATAAAGTTCATAAAAGAAAGTCTTGCAATCAATTGTACAGATTCCTAAATTCAACGGTGGTTTTAGAGTGTTAACCGCAGGTTTAAACATCTTGTTCAGTTTTTACTGAAACAAAAACAAACAATAATATAAGAAAACAAAAACATAAAAAAACACAAAAAAATATATAAACAAAAGATTCAAAATAATTACCTCTTGACATCCAACTTATTCTTATGAATAAATTAGTGGAACGAAGCCACATCCGAACTACTTGGATACTCCCCCAACCTGGCAAAAGTATCCAAAGGACACATCCTAACCAGAATTGTCTTAACAGAAGGAACATTTGGCACAGATGCAGACAAAGGAGTATAAGGTGACCTCAACACACGACCAACTCTATTTTTTCACTTTAGAAAATAAATTGTTCGCATCAGCACTAACACACGACCAACTCTATTCTTTCACTTTATAAGGTGACCTCAACACACGACCAACTCTATTCTTTCACTTTAGAAAATAAGTTGTTCGCATCAGCACTAACAACAATGACCTCTTATGTACTCACATCCTATAACAAAAAACAAAAACACAAAATAAAAAAAATAAAAATTAGATTCTGAAAACAAAAAACAAAAATAAACATTAAAAACAGATAAAAAATACGCATATAATGTGACAATTTCCATCTCTTAATACTATCAACTTCAATTTGATCCAAAAGAATGGGATAAAAAGCAAGAAGAAGCCTAAACATATATAAAAGATATTAGAAATGTATCAGACTTGTATCAAACATGTATCAGAAAAGTATCACACATGTATCAAAAATGTATAACCAAAATGTATCATAATAGTTTAATAAGATTATCAATAAAATATACAGAAAAGTGAACACTAAACAACCATAAAACAACAAAAGCTTAAAAAAATACTGCTTCCTTAAGCTTTCCAAGAGCAGCCAAAACTTCATGTTCAGCATTATCAACATCAACAGCTTCTTCAATAATTAAACTACCAGCTTTAGTAGTCACATCATCATCCAGAACAGATTTCACAACATCACAAGCTACACCGACTACATTATTGAAGTCAGTTATATGGTTAAAAGTGAAGATTTTATTGACATTATCGTCTCTCTAATTAGCACTAGGAAGAGCCCCTTCAACACCAGAATTTTCACCAACACCCTCAGGAGCATCATGCTTATCAATAGACATATTCTACTCCTCAGAAATCTTCTCCTTTTTATTTCCCTTATCATTCTCAATAGCATCATCCTTATCAGCATTCTGCTCCTTAAAAACCTTCTCCTTCTCATTTCCCTTGTCCTTCTCATCTCCCTTCTCCTCCTCCTCCTCATCTTTCTCCCTTTGATCTTCCTTTTCATTCTCCTCCTTATTTACCTTCTCATCATCATCCTCCATACCAACATCATCTTTATTCTCTTCCTTCTTATCCTCCTCCTCATCCTCCTCCCCATCTTCCTTCTCATTCTCCTTATTATCCTCCTCCTCCTCCTCTTTCTCCTCTCCCTCAACTTCTTCCTCCTCATCATCCTTATCCTGATCTTCATCTTTACCAAACTGACCACTAGAAAACACATATATCTTAAAAAAAAAAAAATATCAGAGTTGTATCAAAAATGTATCATATTTGTATAAGAAATGTATTAGACTTATATCATAAAATGCATCAAACTTGAATCAGAAGTGTATAAAAAATGTATCAGAAATGTATCAAAAATGTATCGAAAATGTATAAGAAATGTATCATAAAATGTATTGGACTAGCATCATAAAATGTGTCAGACCTATATTAGAAATGTATAATAAACAAAAAAAAAAAAAACTTTTCACCACTTAACCTCACGGCTTCATGTAAAACACATAAAGAAGACAATAATAAATTATGATCACATTATAAAAACAACCAACAAAAACAAATACTAAAAATAATAAAAAAAAAAAAAGCAAATTACCAATTTATCCAAACGTTGGCTAATAGAATTCAGCATTCCAACAATAGAAACAAAAGAAGGCTCAACAGATGCCTGAAAAGAGGCAATCTTAGCTAACAAACCAGCATCATCAAAAGACCCTTTTCCAGCATCAGTATTCTTATTCCCAGTATTAGTCTTCTTAAACTTCCTCTCTCCACCAGCTTCAGCAACACCATTCTTATCCTTACTTTTGGAGTGAAAATCCCCGAACTCCAGCATCTCAATCTCTTCTGCAGAAGCTTCTAAATCCTTCAAACCCAACTAAAGAAAAAATAAAAACAAAAAAATAATAATAACAACAAACATAAAAAAGCAAAGAAAGAAAAATGACAGGTATAGAAACATACACTCCTAGCAGATCTTGAGAAAATCAGAAAATCTAATTTAGCACTCTGAAACTGCTTATCAAAAGCCTTCCATTTATACATCCTAGGAATAGGAGCAGTCTTCCTAACCCTACTACAAATAACACCATTACAGCCAAGACACACTTCGTAAAACCAAATCTAAAAAAACAAATGATAGGCCTTCAAACGATAGCAGCCAGGACGAGTCCTTGAAAGACCAATTTTCTTCAAATGATAAATGGTTTTATCAAACACCATAAAACCCCAACTATGCTTCACATAGTCACTAGACTCAACCAAATCAAAATGCTCCTTTGGCACATGATGCTCCGGATCTATTCCTAGCAAAAAAACCCTCCACAAAATACAATAAAGTAATCTTAAAAAGTCCTCATCGGACTTACACTTCCCTTTCTTCAAAACAGAGATCAAATCATATTTGTACACCTTAAACTTTTTAGGAAAATACAAATCCACCAACCTAAAACCAATAAAACTATAACGAATCTCAAAACCCTCATCACCATACATTTTCATTCCAGATATTAAAATAGAATCATGAACTCCAAAATGAACCCTTTTCCCATTCTCCTCAATCAACATAGAATCATTGTCTCCATCATATTTTTCTCTAAGCAAAAGAGAATGTACCAACTGTTTGCTCACCCTAGTATCAGGCAAATCCAAAATATAACGAATAATGCTACTCCTAAATATACCAATAACTTTCTTCAACAAATGCAACTTAAAAAATTGAATGACATCAGAATCAGAAAACACATAGATCCTAGCTTGCCAACGCTTATCCACATTATACACGAGTTCACCAACCTGAGAGATATTACAAAAAATTTTTAGAAAAGTATCAAAAATGTATCAAAGTCCAAAAAAAAGTATAAAAATGTATGAGAATAACAGAACAACATACAAAATGTACAAGAAAAGTATAAAAAATGTATTAAAGTCACAGAAAAATATCAGAATAACAAAACAACAGAAAAGTATAAAAAATGTATCAAAGATCTGTTGGATATGCCCTAGTCCCGAGGCATTGGTCCTTGTATTTGTATCATACATTCATTGGATTCATGTATTATACTTATTTGTGTTATTAATAAAGGCATTAATTCATTTATCATATTTATCTTGTGCAATATATTAAATGAAGTATCCAATGGACATATCCATATCCATGATGACCAGTGTCATGCACTTAGCAGTAAAACCATAGATAGGGTAAACGATATGACCATGAATAGATCCGTAGTCTGTTCCAGTCATGGAAATGAATGGAACAAGAGACTATCATTAACCTGGTTTTATGGCGGTGTCTTACCGGTCATTGGACATGGGATGTCAACCAAGTTAATGGGTACATGCATAAGGGGCATGGTACTGGATAGATCCACTATCACAAGTGATTCTCGTGTAGTACTTGTATGGATCCTTTGACCTGACCATATGATGGTGTTGCGTGTAAGGTCGCATACTTAGGGGTACACCTGAAGGGCCTGTAATAGGGTGCCAAGTATGGGTGCTTTCGGGTATGTCACTTAGCATGGCAATGCTATGGATATGTAGAAGGGATTTGTCACTCGGTAGTCCACTGAGAAGATATCACCGGCCTCTTGATGAATGTGACTGATAAGAGTGTGGCCACACCCAAATGAGTTGGAACTTGGTTGTGAGCTTCAGTGCATTCGGGATCAAGTTAATGTCCGGATACAAAAGAGGGTGATCAATCCATGCCTCTATGTTGGACAACAATATCAATGACATGGGATATACAAGTTCAAACTACAGGGTTATGATAACAGTTAGACTGCCATCTCCATCTTGATTGGGGGCTGCAGTGGCTTGCTAGAGCCCAACTGTAGTCTGTGGGCCACAGGCCCACTGCCAACATAAAGATGGGCCCACAGGATCGTACACATTGAGCGAATGAACACCGACTTAAGGAATCACATGTATACTTGGAGTATACACTCTGGAGAGAAAGGTATATACATTAATTATATTATAAAGATCAATTGGATTGATCATAATAATGAAATTAATATATATTTAATTAGCTCCTCATAATTAATTGGATTAATTATGAAATTATTTCCTAGGTGGAAATATTCATATGTATAGGTTTACATATGATTTTATTTTGTGAAGATCTAATTTTAATTTGATGGATTAAATTAATTGGTCAAACTAATTTTAATTTAAATGTAAATAATATATTACTTGGTGTAATATATTAAATACATGGGTAAATTAAAGTTGGGCTTGAAATTAATTTAAACCAGACTAATTAAAATAAGATTGGGCCTGAATTAAGAGAAGGAAGCCCACACAAATGAAAGAGCCAAGTTGGGCCAAAATTCCTTAAGGAATTTCGGCCAACCTAGGGTTTATCAACCCTAGGAATTTCGGCCAACGATGAAGACACAGCGATAGCCGAAATTCTTCCTAGCCTCCTTCTCCAAAGTTCGTGTTTTCCAACGCTAGCACGAGTGGTGTTCGTTAGGTGTTCGTGTACATGAACGAGGAGGGTTTCTAGTTTGATTCCTGCAGTCTGCAACCATCTCTGAAAGAGATATTCCGAGTAAGAGATTTATCTCTTTCTATTAAATTTTTGTTTTTCCAATTTCCATCTCAATTGCTCCTGGGCACGGATTTGAGGAAATCACCGCGTTCTTCCGCTTTAATCGAGTGATTTCCGGTGAAAAATCCCAACAAGATCCAAAAAAAGTATCAAAATAACAAAGCAACATACAAAACTTATCAAAAAGTATCAGAAAAGTATCAAAACTGTATCAAAACAACAACAAAAAAAAAATCAGAAAAAACACAACATACAAAATGTATCAGAAAAGTATAGAAAATGTATCAAAGTCATAGAAAAATATCGGAATAACAAAACAACAGAAAACTATAAAAAAATGTATCAAAGACCCAAAAAAGTATCAAAATAACAAAGCAACATACAAATGTATCACAAAAGTATCAGAACAGTATCAAAATTGTATAAAAACATTAAAAAAAAAGAAATAACACAACATGCAAATGTATCAAAAAAGTATCAACAAAGTATCGAAACTATATCAAAACAACAAAAATCATCAGAAACAACAAAACATACAAAATGTATCAGAAAAGTATCAAAACAAAGCACGCACAAACAATAATAAAAGAAACATGCATCAGCTGAATACCTCTAATCTCCTAGTAATCAGTTCTCGCTTGACTTCCTTCCCAACCCTCTTACGGGAAACCTTCTTAATTTTGAGATTTTTACTCTTAAGCTCATTAGAAACCTTCTGGGTACTAGAGGCTTTAACCAACTTCAACTCAAAAATGGGAATATCATCATCACTATCAGAGCCACCTATCTTCCTCTTCGCCATTTTTAAACTAAAACCAAACACAGAAAACCTAAATACAAGATCAAAAAAAAAAAACAAAATGCAGAACAACAATCATAGAGAATGCGCAAAAATTATCTCAAATATAAAGCAGAGAAAAGCAGATAAACGTCGCCCCCTAAATGCAGAACAACAATCGTGGAGAAATGCCCAAAAAATAAGTGAAATCGTGCAGAAAAAAATCACGCATAAAACGATCATGGAGGTATCAAAAAAGAGCGTATGTAAGAAAACTGTTCAAAAAAGAGCGTAAAAATAAAAAGGTAGGAAAGTACGCACACAATAAAACTTGAATTTGGGTAAATTTGGTAATTTCCCTAAGAAAAATATAAAATTGTTTGTATAACTAAGGGAGTATATTATTTTAGGAGTACTATATAAAAAAAAAGTATTTATTTGAAAAAAATAGGCATAAATGTGGGTTGCACTTTGATCCTAAAAAATGTTTACTTTAATTATGAATTTTGAAATCTTAACCTAGTAAATTAGAAATTAAATCTTAGATCAACAAGCTATTGGTTTGAGTGGTAAGAACTTCTTCCCTTTAAAGAACCTTATTAAAAAAAAAAAAAAAAATCATAAGAACCTCACAATGTGAGAATCCATCTAGACTCAAATCTAAATTCAATTTGATATTTCAAACAAGTAAAAAAAAGAAAAAAAAAAGGTGGATCTTATTATGATGCATTACAATATAAAAAAAAAATAAATAAAAAAATAATAATAAAGATGAATCAATTGGGGAATATATATAACCTATATTAATGTGAAATTAGAAGCACTTCTTCACCTCCATCCCCACCTTCCTCTTTGTCTCAACCATGACTAAGCATACAATAATTCCCTTTATTTATGTTGTTACTTTACTCTGTTTTAATCTTCCTGTTTTAGAGTCAACCTCATCATGTGATGATCAAATACCAGAAATTAATACAATTGAAGGAAAAACAATCACTAAAACATTAGAATTGAAACTAGTAGCAATTGCATCAATCCTAATAGCAGGTGCACTTGGTGTCACAATTCCAATATATGGGAACAAAATCTCAACATTTAACCCAGAAAACAACATATTCTTCCTCATTAAAGCATTTGCTGCTGGAGTCATTCTAGCGACTGGGTTTGTTCATATTTTGCCTGATGCATTTGATAGTTTGAATAGCCCTTGTCTTCAACAAAAACAACCATGGGGTCAATTCCCTTTTGCTGGTTTTGTGGCTATGATTTCTGCTATTTTCACTATGATGATTGATTGTCTTGCTAATAGTTATTATAAGAGATCTCATTTTAGTATGGATTTGGGTATGGGTGTTCTTGTTAATGGAGATATTGAAGAAGCGATGCAGGGAAAAAATGAAGGTCATGTTCATGTTCATACTCATGCTTCTCATGGCCATGCTCATGGCTCTGGCTCTCATCATCTTAATGCTCTTTTTAGGCACAGAGTTGTATCACAGGTATAATCTCTTTTTTTTTTTTTTCTCAGAAACATCTTGTCATATATATTAAAATTCTCATATACTTTTAATTATGTTTAGTTTCAAGGATTGCTGGCTTTAATTTGGATGATTTAACTCTAAATCTCTGTCTTATCCAAAAGTTTTATTTTAGTTCCAGACCATATTGATTCTGCACTCTTACAATTGCACACGTCAATAATTACAACCGTTACGATACCGAACTATTATAGTCTAAGGCCAATTCAGAAGTTGTCGTTTTTGTCCTAATTTATTGTCCTCTAGACTTAATTCATGGATTATTAACAGACTGAAAAAATAAAATAAAATTGTAGTAATTTCCAGCTAAGATTTTTTTTTTTTTTTTCTTTCTTTTTGGACATTACATATAGGTTGTGGAGTAACAATTATATTTTCCTTTCTTAAATTTATGTTTGTACGTATTATATTGTAATAGAGGCTACGAATTAATGAAGGGGAATCAGGAAGAGTAGCTCAATTTTTAAAGCTATGGCTCTTTTGTAGGAGTAGGCCAACTCTTTAAGGAAAGAGTGTCATTTTTCCTTTAATTGAATCATAGGTTCAAGATTAGTCAAAGGTGAAGTAAAATCAGATGGGTATAGATATAAGAATTCGAACGAACTCGAAATCTCAAGCTACCATGAACAACTAGAGACACTTTTGATTGGATAATTGGTAGAAAACAGTCTTTTCTTAACTGGAGGATTCTGCTAAAGAATTGGACTCCTTTCATCTATATACTTCTTGGATTTTTTTTTTTAATATAAAAAAATAATATATTTTTTTAAGGTATTAATTCGGTCTGTGTATTAATTTAGTATCAATGTGGAGTTATGTGTTATATTGTGCTAATAGCAGTCTTAGATTGTAAATTTATTTCATTAAGTTTGTAAAACTGTAAGTAATTTATCGGTTAATTGCAACAATAGTTACTGAAGTTTAGGGTTTGTGTAGTTATGTTCACTAAAATTTAATCTGTCAGTAAAATAACGGAAATTTTATTTAGGTGTCAATAAAGTCAATCTCGACTAATTCCATCGAAATCTAGCACCGGAGTGATACTGTAACAAGTAACAATGTGCAACCATGTTAGCTCCAACAAGTTTTGTATTTCGAATTTTTTTATTCTTTTCATACAGCTTATTTCATGTGGGTGCTCTATCTGTGACCTGTATCAGGTTTTTTATTGGTTGGAGTTGATGTAACATCCTGTTAATAGGTTATGGTAGGTATTGACTTAACAATTCATGATTCTAAAGTTAGATTTCGACAGATTGGAGAGATCGAAAGTGATTTTATCGGCACTTTTATAGAAGTTGACTTTATTGACACTTAAATGAAAATTGACTTATTTAACACAAATTAAAAGTTAGTAACCATAGACCTACAAACTCCAAACTTGAGTAAACATCAATGCAATTAACCCGTAGTTTCCCATATGCTTTTTTAGGTATTGGTGTTTAAGCTTTTGGGCTTTAGGTAGGTTAGGTGTGTTTGAGGTGGTCCAATTAAATAATGAATTGAGAAATCAAGATTAGTATTTTGAATTCATTTATAATGCAGGTATTGGAAGTGGGAATCGTAGTTCATTCGGTAATAATAGGGATATCCCTGGGAGCTTCTAAAAGCACAAACGTAATAAAGCCGCTTGTAGCTGCTTTGACTTTCCATCAATTTTTTGAAGGAATGGGCCTCGGTGGCTGCATTTCTCAGGTATTCTTTTCTTTAATTTAAACACTACAAATCATTCTAATGTTCTAATTAGTAAATTAACCATCTGTCCTTTAATTTAATGAATGCAGGCAAATTTTAAGTGGAGGGCAACAGGAGTAATGGTGGTATTTTTCTCGTTGACAACTCCAGTAGGAATAGGAATAGGAATAGGGATATCACAAGAATACAATCAAAATACGTCAACAGCGCTAATAGTGGAAGGAATATTTGGCTCAGCTTCAGCTGGAATATTAATATACATGGCACTTGTTGACTTACTTGCTGAAGATTTTATGAATCCTAAATTGTTAGCCAATTTGAGGTTGCAGCTTGGTGCTTACCTTTCTCTTCTTTTGGGTATGGCTTGTATGTCTATGTTGGCCAAATGGGCCTAACCCCAATTCAAGTCATCTTCTCTCTTTCTTTCACACTTCAATTTTCCAACATTTATATTTTTATTTCTCTCTCAAATGTTAAATTTTTGGAGATTTTACAAGTGAAATCTGAATTTGGTAGACGGGAATTTCAGTTAATTTGTTTACGTTTAAAGCCATATATTCATTCCAATAAACAAAATAAATCATACTTGTTAAATTTAAAGCCAGAGCCCAATAAAAAAATTTCCATATAGAAAATAAAAAAAAATAGAATAAATCATTTATCTCTAAATTTTTTTATTAAGTTTCCTAAATGTTGTGATAGTTAATTGTTAGTACAAAATCAAACCCCTCAAATTTTGTTTGGCTTGATTGCATCGATGGACGATGGTAACTGAAGTTAGGAGTTTGTGCATTCATAGTCACTAAATTTTAATATGTCTTAATTAACTCACTGAACTTTTATTCTATTGGTAATACAATTACTCTCGCTCTAATATGTCAAAATCTGACGACGAAATGATAACATGACAAGCTAATATCAATTCTAAAATGCCAGTGCAGCACCATGTTTGCTCCAATCAATTTTAAAATTCAAATTTTTTTTTTATTTTTTTCCAAATAATGTTGCACTGGTGGGTGCCACATTTGCGACGCATGTCACTTTTTTGTTGACCGAATTTTATGTGACACTATACTAGTAGGTTTGACTTGGTATTGATTTGTTTCTGTTAGTCCCAAATAAGTTTTAAGGTACACTAGAGGGGGGGGGGGGGGGTCATTAGTATAAATATCCGAATAAAATTCTTTTGTGGAAATCTTTTAAAATCAAAAATAATTTTTCTCAAGAAACAAGTTTTATTTTAAAATGCGGAATAAAAAGATTTGTAAAACATGTAAATTTAATTACTTTTGAATAAATAAAGTAAAAAATCCAAAAGGTTATTATTGATGAAAATAAATGTAGAAATATAAATAGCAGTAATTAAAAAGAGTAAGGATAGAGAGATTGTGGACATGGAGATTTATATAGGTTCAGACCAACTGTCCTACTCCTGTCCCCAAGCGAACCACTTGAGATTTTTCACTACAATTCCTTTAACAGTAAGAATCAAACCAAGTGATCTTTCTTTTGTCCAAGATAGGGATAATCAATCCTACTTCTGTCTAGGATTAGGACGGTGATCCTTCTTCTGTCTGGATCGAGACAACCAGTGCTTTTTACAAGCTCAAACACCAAACTTTTACAACTTGTTGTTTTTTAAAGATCAACAACAAAACTTTTACACAAACTTTGTTGATAAAATTCTAACAACAAAGCTCCCTCTCACACTAATATTCCTTATTATGAATTTTCAATTCACTCAAAATATTGTATTTGAAAGAATGTGAATTGCTTTGATAAAGACTTGATTTCTTTCAATTGCTCTCTTTGAAGATTATTGGAAAGACTAATAAAGAATGATGTGTATGCTCTGATTGCTTTGAATGTATTGTTAATTTTATAAATTGTCTTCCCAAGTTGAAAGGCTTGCAGTTGTTTTCTATTTATAGGCATTGGAGAAGTGGTTTGAAGAGGAAATTCAAATTTTGTTCAGGTCTCTGAAATTGGTCGTTATAGTGTATTCATCCCTCTAAAGCTTTAGTTCTGGTTTCCTTCAGGTCTTTGAAACTAGACATTACACAGTGTTTAGCCCTCTGAAGGTTTGTAATGAACTTTCTTCAGATCTCTGAATGTATCCGTTATACAGTGTTCAGGCTTCTGAAGATTTGAATTGAATTTCTTCAGGTCTCTCAATGTAGCCGTTATACAGTGTTCATGACTCTGAATATTTGAATTTGATTTCTTCAGGTCTCTGAAAGTGGCTATTATACAGCGTTCAGGACTCTGAAAATTTGTAGTTGAGTTCTTCAGGTCTCTGAATGGCCGTTATACAGTGTTTTAGCCCTCTCAAGATATGTAACTGAATTTCTTAAGTCTTCAGCCTCCTGAAGCAAAATGTATCTTATTTCTCCAAACTTTTTGTTCTCTTTTATTATTCTTCCAATGACCTTATTGAAAGTCTTCATCTTTATACTTTATTTAATTAATTAAAAATAAAATTATATTCATCTGTAATGAATTACTAAAGTATTTATTTTATTTTATCTTCTTTAAATGCAAAGTTGTTTTCATCAAAACAAGATTCAACAGCTTTGTCATTATTTGGCACTAAAATTCGACGAATTAGGATGAAGTAAATTTATTGACACCAAAGTGAAAGTTTATTATTGACACAAATTAAAGTTTAACAACCATGAGTGCATAAACACTAAACTTCAGTGACCGTTAGTGTAATTTACCCAATTTTATTTTGAAACATGCAATTTAGAGCAAAATAATAAGATCACAAAAAAATATGAATTATTGAGTTAAAAAATTTTAGTAATTTCACTTCTTCTTTTTAAAAAATTTAGTAATTTCTCTTCTTCTTTTTTTTTATGAATTAAAGAAACTAAACTACAAAAACAAAAAGACAAACAAAATTACAAAGAACAAGGGACAAGAATTTCTATCTTGTTTTCTTGAATGAGTTGAAGAAGACTCTAATCTAGAGTTTGCAAAATATATGAACACCAATCGGGATGGTATGAGCTTTTCGTGCCACCCAATCAATCGATCGATTATCTTCTCTGTAGACATGATGAATTCTTTTCAGGTCCCATGTGCACATATTATGATGAGCATGTGCCTCTCGCAAAAATGCATACATACCTCGTTGACCCAAGTACTTGGATTATAACCTACTTAATATTAAAACTAGACCGAACAACGAACCAATCCGATTCAACTGAATTTTCGATACTTTCAAATTGTGCAATATGATTTTATAAATACCATTATATATATATATATATATATATATATATATATATATGAGTTATCAATAAATGATTTTTGATTAAATTTAGAATTCCAACCCATCATATAAACTTTTTCAAAAATTGTTGTTTGAAAAATGTCATGAGATATTGAAGAGACATATTCTTTCAACTTTTACCCTTAAATTAACAACTGCAATGAGATATTTTTTATTTATTGATTTTATAATATAAATTTTCAAACAATTAAATAAAATTTAAAAAACCTACTTTCTAAAATTTCTATTGGTTATGGCTACATACACTCTTTCTTTCATCATGTCCCATTGAAACTATGAAATTCCACATGGTTGTTAAACTCGGATCGATTACGTTGAGCTGAAAAAATAAATGGTGAAGGGTTCAAAGTTTATCCATGGATCCAAATAGGTTGAATCAAATTTAAAAAAAATTATAAAATTATCATATTTAATATTATATGTATAAAAGTTCAATTCTCTAGATGAATAATATTCAAAATATTAAGTTCAAAACTATTTCTTAATATAATAATTCTAATATAATGAAAAAATAAACTATAACAATGTAATATATTTCATGTTGATTCCATCTATATTAACATATAATTAAAATTAAAATAACATAACAATAAAAGTGCTAATATCAAACCAACTGAAATTTAAATTGATTATAAGTAACTATCAATGAATAAATATTGTATGGTTAATGAATATAAATATCTTAAATTAATTTAAACTAAGTATTGCAAGCGCCGGGTTTTCCCGACCTCTATGATGAGAATTCTAGTGTTACCTATTGAGCGAACGGACACAAACCGGACTTGAAAGCGACGGAATGTTGCCTGGAACTTCTCAAACGTCCTGAAAACCTAGCTATCCGCGATCCAAAATCCCCGAAAAGGTCTCCCGAGTGGCTTCTAGGGTTTAGGGTGTGTGTCGGATTTTCGAAGTTTTGCCCCGGCTCTCGTTAGAACCACACGACTCTAGTACAAACTAGAGTTGTACGGCTCAGTGGGTGAGCCAAGTTGGTCTGCAGAAAGGTGTTGGGCGCAAAATCAGGAGGTCAGACGGCCATTTAATGCTTTGAAATGATATGTGAGAGGAGAGTATAAAAAGAGAAAACCAAATCAGGAAAAGGGGGGGGGGGGGGGGGTTGGTAGTCTTGAGTAGAGAAAAACCTTGAAAGAAAAAGGAAGCAGAGAAAGAGGGAAAGCTGACCGTGAGCTTAAGGATTCACAAACACAAAGTGTAAAGCATAAAATCAATCTAAAACATAAAACACAAGTTCTATAACCTTTGCTCATTGATTGGAGACCATTTCGGGTTAGTTTCGGCTTATTTTGAATTGTTGCGATTTTCGGCCGGTTGAGTTCTAGGACACATTTCGAGTTTTCAAATCTATTTCTTGACATTCAGAGCATCAAATCAACGCCAAGGTAAACTCTAAGAGGCCTTAAACCTGTTTGCATTGTCTTTTATGTGTGTTTTCTTCTTTTTTGCAACTTTCGAAAACCGGATTGCCCAAATAGAACCGAGCAGCTGTGTTCATGATAAACAAAGCCGGGTGGATCTAGTGCTAGAGCCACCCAGATCTGTTCTATGGGCACAGCCTCCCGGTTCGTCCCGATTGGCCGAAAACAGTCCGTTTTCCATGTTGCGCATTCCATTGTGATCATTTTCGGCCCAAATTCATCCGTATGTTTTCAAACTTTGGTTTTCAAATTTCTGTACGTATGGATATTGGGGTTTTCGGTGTTTCTCGGGTTTATTTTCTGAATTTCAGGGTTGTTTTTGTTGGAGATTGTGCCCTAAGGCCAATAATGGATTATGTAATTTGACTTCTAAGATTAATCTAGTATAGATTAATATTATCATTTATGTTTGTATGTTAGCATTTATGATAAGTATCCATGAATCAACCGTGTAATTCTAAACATCCCTAGTCGATTGTTATTATGGGAATAATAACAAACTAAGACTAGTGTGAGTGATAATAGATATTCATAAGATGAATATAGTGTATAGAGATACATATTATACTCACGGGTAATATGTTAGAGAACATGTTACTGGAGACCCACTATGAGATCAAGTTCATGGTTATGTGTCACAACTGATCTTGATTATAGTAGTGTCATTAGCTGATTCCTTTGACCTGAGGTCACCATGGATTCCGGGATGAATTCATGTTGTGCTTTGACGCAGTCAAACGCTGCTTGTAACAGAGTAGTTATAAAGGCTGTGATTGGGTACGATATGACTCATGCCTTGGGATGTGAGTGACAGATATGGGATTTTGTCCCTCTCTATCAAGAGAGCGATATCACTGGGCCCCTCGATAAGTGAGACTGTTATATGCATGGCCGTGCTCAAATAATTGATAAGAGTATCAATTGATTTGTTTAAACAGTCCGCTTTGAGATCGAGAAAGCATATGATTAATTTATATAAGATTGACAAGTGTACCATGTCTTATAATTAATCATGATATCAAGAGACAAAAGGGAATATGACACATTCTATAAGTAGGTTTATTGGATTATACCAATCATATGAATTGGGTAGTCATAATGGCTTGCTAGAGTCCGCTTATGACTTATGAGGGCATTATGGTAATTTCCTCATTGCCAATTTATATGATCCTACGGGGTCACGCACAAAGAGCAAAATGAGATTCACTTAATTCGGGGATAAATCATTATGAGATAATGATTTATTATTGATGAGAAATTAAATATATATAAAGATATATATTTACATGTATATGTATATACACATGAACATATTAATAAGATTAATATATTTATGGCATAAAGTATGCTATATATATATATATGTATATTATAATTATATTATATGGTGATATAATTAATTATAATATACATTTACGTATATGTGTATATATATATATGTATGTATGTATGTAAATATTAATAAGATTAATATAGCATAAAGTATGCTAATTATATTATATGGAGATATAATTAATTTTACATACATATGTGTATATGATGGAGAATTGACTAAGTTTAATATTAATTGAGAATTAATAAAACTTATGGGGGCTAATTTATAATTATAATTAAATATAGTATTTAATTACAATTATAAGTTAATAATAAAAGAAAAAAACCCTAGAAACAAGTGGGTGTTGGATGTGATACAGCAGCCCCCCATCTCCATCAAATTGCCGAAAAAATGCTTTTGGCATAAAGTGAAAAATATCAATTTTTCACCTTCTCATTCGAAGAACTGTTCTACGATCCCGGCGCTAGCACGCGGTGAGTCAATTGCTCGGTGTGGATCAACTGTAGAGGGAATCTGCTTTGGTTCCTGTATCCAATCCTGCAAAAATTAAGAGGTAATTCTTTAACCCTCCTTCCAACTCAATGCAATGTACATGGGTCCTTGGTGGGGATTAATCCGTTTTTCTTTCCGCTGCGTATTTATTTTATGCGATTAATTCCCAACAGTGGTATCAGAGCCACTTGTGCATTGGTTGAATTGGATTTGTTATTTTGATTAGATCAAAATTGCATGTTAGGGTTGTATGTTCTTGATTTAGGGTTCAATGTTATTGTGAATAACATGTTTAAAATTTGATTTTAATGTGAATCATTGTGAATGATTTGTTTTAATAATTTGAAATGTTTAAGGGGTTGGTATCATGAATTTGATTCATGGGATTTTAATTGAAATTGTTTCAATTAATTAAATGTAATTAAAAAAAAAAAAAAAAAAAGTTTTCGTTATTCTGGGCATAATGCCCAGAATAATTGTGGGTGCAATGCAATTGCAATTGCAATTGCGCCCAACTGCAATTGCAATTGCACATGCTGCGTAAGCAGCATGCTGCTTACGCAGCATGGGCTGCGCAGCTGCGTGTTGCGCAGCATGGGCTGCGCAGCTACGTGTTGCGCAGCCCGTCGGGCTGCGCGCAGTATTGGATACTGCAGTGCGCGGCCCGACGAGCATGCTGTCCGACAGTTTTACCCCTTTTTCGTTTTAAGTGTGGAAAATTGTTTCTGCATATTTACGAATTTTTCCAAATTAATTAATTCTAAATACAATGTGATTGTATTTTACCACTTTGAACCCTAAATATTTTTAGATATAAAATTATTGTTGATAATTTTATGCATGGTGTTATGGTATGGTTTTGGACCCCGTGGATGCTTTATTTTATTTATTATGGTTTTGGACCCTTGGATGTTTTTTGTTTTTCTTTTGGTTTTGGTGAATGTAAGGTTTTATAAATACGGCCTGCGAGTCGTTTGTATTTATGTAATCTTATTTTTCTAGATAAATTGTATAGGATGCAATTTATTATATGTAAATTTATTTTACTAGAAAGTTGTATAGGATACAATTTTGTAAAATATGTAAATCCATGAGATGGTGCCAAGGAACAAAGACGTGAGGACGGATCCAAGGGGTGCGGGAGAGCTGTGACCATGCGATGGTTACAACCACCTAGGAAATGACCTGTTGATTTTCATATTGGCCTATGAAAATCAATGTAGATAAAACCATACCATAACACGGTTTTGAGTCTTATGCATGTTATATTTATTTTATGCCATAAGATGCCATGTTAATAAATATTGATGCATGTTAGAAATTATTTTGCATGTGATGCAAATGTTTATATATATGTGTAAATGCATGCCTTGTTTCTTTTAGATGCCATGTGATGCCATGCTAGATTGCATGCTTAACATATGTATGACATAGGATGCCATGCTAATTAGTATTAACAAATGTATGTTTAATATTAATGCCATGAATTGTATGAGATACAATTAAATCACAGGATTTTATAAACCCTAAATAAACTTAAGAAGTTTATATTTGCCACCCAATTACGTATAACACTAGTCAAGTACTATGTTCGCATCATGGTAGCCACGCCAAAGCGGGTACGCATGTTGTGACCTTAGCGAAGCGATAATATGAGAAATGGTGATTCTCATTGTGTTGTAATTGGTTTAACAAAGGGTTAATCAAAACGGTGTTTGAGCCCGAGGCAAAGATGAGATGAGTAACATACAATTAAATATGATATATGATATCATGCATCTCATAAATTAGAAGAGTTGCATAATGATGCAATTGGCAAAGAAGTGCACATCCAAAATATGTTTAAATGGTTTAAAGCATGATTTTGAGTCTTTGCCTACCGAAATTATATTTAATCATAGGGACATGCCAAAGCAGTGCTATGGTTAAGTATGGATTTTGGATCTTCACCCACTTAAATATTTTAAAGGGTTTTATAATTTAAGTGGGAGCATTTAAATAAAAATCTTTACACGCTTTATTATAGTTATGATTGCTATTACCATGATCTCGATTGTTATTGAACTTTGAGAATTGTTCTCAAATCAAAAGGAATCATATGTTCTCAATAATCCTTTTGCCCAATGAACCACTAGCAATTGTAACATGAGTATAAAAGATGCTTACTTGAAGCATCGAAGGGACTCTGTTTAAAATTTATTATCTTACACTTGCCACCAATTCTTCCGCACGTGGAAGTTTTACTTGAGGTATATGATACATCACAAATGGAAATGTTCCATCAGTTAGTGAGCAAGAAAAGATAAGTGTTTGAGGCAACAATTTCTCATTGGCCTCCAAAAGGCATTGAGATGTGATCTTGAATTCATTATTTGATAGTCATTGGTGATGAACTATCATTTGAATGACATGGGGAAAATTGTGAATTAGTTGCATAGGATGCAAAAGAATGTTAAGTTATCCATAAAGGATAAGCCCGCCTCGAATTGTGTGCTTATGGTTCAAAAGGAAAGGATAAAAGGAAGGTCGAAAAGCATAAAGACCGAAAGGTTCGGGTGAAACATGTTTTAAAGACCAAAGCTGTTGGCATAGAGAGATCTCCAAAAGAAGGGTGTTGCCATTTCTAGAATGAATCGTTCATTAGAATAGAAATAGCAAACCTTGTTTGGAGAACTATAAGAAGATGAAAGGCAGTAAGACTGCTACCTTAAGTATTTATTAACTATTCTACTCTTGTTTCTATATCAAAAGGTATTAGATACCGTTGTGAATCTCATATTAGTAGAATATGATGAATCGCAATTTGAATAGAAACCTTATGAAGGTGAAAGGTAGAATGCGAATATGCAAGAGAAGCAAAGGTTGTTACTCAAAGGTTATGAACTTTTACATGTGAGTTACGAACTCTTGTTGCCTATTGAGCTTGTTGGCTTGAGTAAACAAATGTTGTTTATTTTATAATTGTGAATTATAAACTTTATAAAGACATGATTATGAAATGTAGATTTACATAATTGTCTTTATATGTGGAGCCCATCTGTAACATAAATACTGTAAGGATCGAATCAAATAGTTGATTCAACCTATTTTGGCAGTGTCCTCTTGGAGACATAAGCAAAGTCGCATTACGAAACTCCATGAGAATGGACTTTTGGATTCATGAGATTATGAATCATCTTGAATCATGCGAATGTTGTTTATTGTAAAAGATGATAAAGTTGTTCTTTGCTAAAAGTAGTTAAAGAATAATCGATTTATTAAGCATTATACATATGGATGTATATGAATTATAAATCAACTGCTAAAGGAGGTTTTAATACTTCATTACCTTTATGGAACTTTTCTCTAGATAAGAGTATCTAATTAAACACGAGTTTGGAACTTTTGAAGTGTTCAAAAGCTTGTAAAAGGAGTATGAAGTATCTTGACAAGATAGTAAAGTCATTTAGATATGATCCGAGTGGTGAATATTTGAGTCAAGATTTTGACAATCATCTTAGAAATTATGGGACTGTCTCACAATTGACTCCTCCAAGTACGCCACAAAGGATGTTGTGTCGAAAAGGGAGTAATCGAACTCTATAAAGATATAGTTCAATCTATGATGAAGTCAAGTTGATCATCGTTTTCTCAAAAATATGCCATTAAAGCAGCTGTGTATATTGTTCCGTCTAAAACAATTCATGAATCAACATATGAGATATGGTTGGGTAAGAGACCCAAATTGTTTCATTGAATAAGTTTAGGGCCGTAAAGCTTATTTCGAATAAGTTGGCACCTAAATTTAAATATCGTATTGTGGATTACTCAAAAGGAAAGTAGGAGTTGTTACTCCTGTGTTTTCTTTGGGATACAAAGTAGTTGTAGCTAGAAATGGTTTCCCCTTGAAGAGGGAGTTAATTTCTAGTAGAGTTAGTGGGAGTAAGGTACACCTACAAAACTCGTAATTCACAAAAGTGACATTTAACGTTGAAGAGGAACGTGGAAATGGTTTCATGATCATTGTTGAAATTACACAAGTCCAATGAAAGTCTAGTGGAATACGACATGATTAGGAGAGATATGGATTTCTCAAAATCATGATGTAATTTTACTAGATGAAGTAAGTCTTCTTTTATGAAGAAGCAATGTTAGATTTTGAATCTAATATGTGACTTGATGCTACAAAGGTTGAAGATAAGTCCATGTCTGACAATCAAAGTATAGACTTTGATAAGTCTTTTAGAAGATGCATATGCAATGGTTGCAAGTGAGTTTTCAAATTGAAAACCGATATGGATGGTGATCTTCAAACTTATAAAGCACGACTAGTGACTATAAGGATACGAACAAATTCATAGTAGGACTATGATGAAATCCTCTTTAGTCATTAATCATGATCAAGTCATATTGAGTTCTTGTTGCCATATCCCCATAATATGATTATAAAATATGGCAAATGGATATCAAAATCTATTTTTTACGTGAAAACATGATTGAGGATGTGTACGTGACACAACCCAAAGTTTTGAGCATCCAAAGAATTCAAATAGCGTATGCAAGTTTTCAAAGATTCTCATAAGGATCGAAACATGCATCAAATAGTTGGAATCATAGTTTTGATAAAGAAATCAAATGGTTTGATTTTATCAAAAGGATGATGAATCTTGTGTTTCAAAAAGGATCAGTGGGAGCATATCGGTATTCCTAATGCTATATGTGGATGACATATGGCTTGTTGGAAATAACATTCTTACCTTGCAAGAAGTAAAATCTTGGCTAAGAAAGTAATTTCAGTTAATGTTATAAGCATGACTGCCTGTATTCTTGAAATTGGAATCTATACAGATAGATCTAAAAGAATGTTTTGGCTTAAGTCAAAGCATTGAAAGCGTTCAATATAAAAGACTTAATAGAAGCTTGCTTATGTTAACTGTGTAAATAGTTGCACATATACAACTGATTGCAATTAGTTGCAATATATCAGTCGAGATCTAGTATTCTCTTAAAAAGAGAAGTTATGATTTTGAAAGGTTCAAAATAAAACGTTATAGCTAAATATCTATAATAGCAGCCAAAGTATACAGTTACATGTGATGTAAAGAAATTTTGGATGAAGAAGTTCATCAAAATTTTATGTTTTTGTTCTAAGCATTGCTTATCCTGTGAGACTATTGTAGGGACAATAGTTCAATGCGTAAGAACCTTGTATGACACAAGCATATACTTAGGCGTTTTTCACTAATTTAGAGAGGCTGTCTCTAAAGAGAGAGTGAATATGTGTAAAGTAGCAACGGAAGCGAAAATTAATAATTCATTGACAAAGACTCCTGCACGAGTGAATACATGAAAGTCATGTAGGTCAATGGGTATAAGATACATGTATGATTGGCCATAGTACAAGTGGGAGATTGTTGGAGATTGTGCCCTAAGGCCAATAATGGATTATGTAATTTGACTTCTAAGATTAATCTAGTATAGATTAATATTATCATTTATGTTTGTATGTTAGCATTTATGATAAGTATCCATGAATCAACCGTGTAATTCTAAACATCCCTAGTCGATTGTTATTATGGGAATAATAACAAACTAAGACTAGTGTGAGTGATAATAGATATTCATAAGATGAATATAGTGTATAGAGATACATATTATACTCACGGGTAATATGTTAGAGAACATGTTACTGGAGACCCACTATGAGATCAAGTTCATGGTTATGTGTCACAACTGATCTTGATTATAGTAGTGTCATTAGCTGATTCCTTTGACCTGAGGTCACCATGGATTCCGGGATGAATTCATGTTGTGCTTTGACGCAGTCAAACGCTGCTTGTAACAGAGTAGTTATAAAGGCTGTGATTGGGTACGATATGACTCATGCCTTGGGATGTGAGTGACAGATATGGGATTTTGTCCCTCTCTATCAAGAGAGCGATATCACTGGGCCCCTCGATAAGTGAGACTGTTATATGCATGGCCGTGCTCAAATAATTGATAAGAGTATCAATTGATTTGTTTAAACAGTCCGCTTTGAGATCGAGAAAGCATATGATTAATTTATATAAGATTGACAAGTGTACCATGTCTTATAATTAATCATGATATCAAGAGACAAAAGGGAATATGACACATTCTATAAGTAGGTTTATTGGATTATACCAATCATATGAATTGGGTAGTCATAATGGCTTGCTAGAGTCCGCTTATGACTTATGAGGGCATTATGGTAATTTCCTCATTGCCAATTTATATGATCCTACGGGGTCACACACAAAGAGCAAAATGAGATTCACTTAATTCGGGGATAAATCATTATGAGATAATGATTTATTATTGATGAGAAATTAAATATATATAAAGATATATATTTACATGTATATGTATATACACATGAACATATTAATAAGATTAATATATTTATGGCATAAAGTATGCTATATATATATATATGTATATTATAATTATATTATATGGTGATATAATTAATTATAATATACATTTACGTATATGTGTATATATATATATGTATGTATGTATGTAAATATTAATAAGATTAATATAGCATAAAGTATGCTAATTATATTATATGGAGATATAATTAATTTTACATACATATGTGTATATGATGGAGAATTGACTAAGTTTAATATTAATTGAGAATTAATAAAACTTATGGGGGCTAATTTATAATTATAATTAAATATAGTATTTAATTACAATTATAAGTTAATAATAAAAGAAAAAAACCCTAGAAACAAGTGGGTGTTGGATGTGATACAGCAGCCCCCCATCTCCATCAAATTACCGAAAAAATGCTTTTGGCATAAAGTGAAAAATATCAATTTTTCACCTTCTCATTCGAAGAACTGTTCTACGATCCCGGCGCTAGCACGCGGTGAGTCAATTGCTCGGTGTGGATCAACTGTAGAGGGAATCTGCTTTGGTTCCTGTATCCAATCCTGCAAAAATTAAGAGGTAATTCTTTAACCCTCCTTCCAACTCAATGCAATGTACATGGGTCCTTGGTGGGGATTAATCCGTTTTTCTTTCCGCTGCGTATTTATTTTATGCGATTAATTCCCAACAGTTTTATCCGAATCGGATTCAGAGTTCAGCATTAGCGGACCCCCGAACCCTATAAAATTCCCGAAAAATATAGAAAACGAGCAAAACATTATTTTTCACAAATGTTTTTGGTGTGTTTATTGCATTTTGGACCTTAGATGGATTGTGTATTTAGGAACCCGTACGAACGGAACCCTAAATTCCAGGATAACAGACCCACAAAAATGGAAATTTGCATATAACTGAGCCAAAGGTTTTCCAAAAATTGATTTTCCAGCACAAAAATTACAGGACGTTTCAAAACCGTTTTCCAGATCTAACCGGTCCAACCGGTTGGGTCGACCCGGTTACCCCCTAAATGCATGCCCCCATTTCCTAAGTTCCCATTTCTATCCTGATTTGAGTCCTATCTGTGTGTGCAATATAAAATGTGCTAACAAATTTGTTTTGCAGCATTTATTTATTTATTTATCATTTTTATTATAATTAATAGATTATTTCGTGTATTTTTAGGCGATTGTATTTTTTTTAGATCCTCGTGTACTTAGGCGATTGTAAAGTGAGGACGAGAGTTTTCCATTTTTATTCGATTGGGTTGTATAATCGGCCTCTACTACTTTTTGTATATTTTGGATGTATGCTTTATTTTTTTACAATTTATTTTCTACATTTTGCTTTAGCATCGGCTAAATTAAATAAACAAAATGGGGTTAGAGAAAGATAATAAAGCAAATTAAATATGGTAATATAAACTGTAAAGTGAAAGCAAGCTAGAGGTTAAGTAAGTCACTTGCCCGAACCCTAAATCTCTGGATTAGGTACGGTAGTCTACCCTTGGTAGGGAGCAGTACCGAAATTCCCGGATGAGCTGATCCGGGTGGTAACTCTGTCACTGATCTCGGGACTTAAGTTTTAAGGTCTTTAATTTAAAACGGGAAAATGTTTTCTATAAAGGAATTTCCCAATCAAATCAATTGTTTTCCTAACTCAAGATAAACAAAACCCGTTTTCCATCAAAAACAAAACATAAACGAAATCGTTTTCCCCGATTCACATCATAGCGTCCCTTCATTTCTCTTTCGAAAAAGGTCGTCCGCTCACAGTGGTGACTCTGCTGGGGAATGAGAGTTTCTTAAAAAGTTTTCATAAAAACTTAAGGAACTTAGGCAACTACTGAAATAAAACCTCGCTTGCAGTCACTTCACTATTTCATATTACCATATTTTGTTTGCACCTTGCATATCATGACATTTTCTTCTTCTCAATCCCTCCAACACACTGATCAGCCCCGGTTTACCCAAGAAGGTGGCCTACCTCTACCGCCAGGATTGGAGACACTTGACGGGGTAAACCACTCATAGCACCGCATGACCTTACATCGTGTTCTACGGTGGGGAAGTGTATATTCGCTACGGGAGCCTGTACGACCCTTGGTTTTTGACTTTGGCCCATATGTAATGGCTTAGCAATTTCCCCTAGGATCACCAAAACTTAAATTCAAAATGAACATTGAGCATGCACCTTTGGTATCCCCTGTTGATGCCAAAGAGACCCAACACCTAAGAAGAATGCGAGACCAAAAGGAATAAGGTTGGAAGGGAGTGCATATTTTTGCATGTGCTAACGTTTGTTCTGTGGTGTTTTCTATTTAACTTTTCACGAAGCATCAAACATGCATAGCTCTCGCGTGCCATTCTAATGACATTTTTATGTAGCCATTTTCAAACATCGACATATGTGTGACACCATCACATTTTCGTGCAACCATGGCATGTTATTCGTGTGCCATTTACATCTCGCGTGCGACATTTTCACGAGGCATACACGAATCATTCAGTGTGTCATGCATTTTAACCACATTTTTGTGCAGCCACTTGCATTTTTCGTGTGACATACACATCCATATCATTTCATTCCATCTAATAAAAGGATGTTCCAAGTGTGTTCCTTACGATCATTTCATTCCATAACATAACAGGTATCCTAAAACTACCCGTGTTCCGCCCGTGTATCGGATTGCACTCGGCCATTTTACAAACATCATATCATTCAATAGAAGACGACAATGGTCCTAGATTTATTTCTGTGTGATAGTTCACATGATATCAGCATATGACATCACATTCATTCATCATAGGTGTTCCAGTGATGCCAAATCCTGTTTGTTCATTATGGTTCACATCGGACCATCTTAAACATTGTAACATCATGTGAGGTACTCCCCGAGCACCAATTAGTACACATATAAAGGAATTTCATAACATTACCAAATCATGCAAGGTGTTCCACGAATGCCGAACCTTTGTCCGTATCCCCGGTTACACGCGACTTTTCTACAACATCACTTCATATCACATTGCTTCAAAAGCATCAGAACTCTGTCTGTGGCACGGTCCCCATGTGACCATTTCATTTCATGACATCGACCTACAAAGTGTCGAAACTCTGCTTGTGTGTCGGTACACGCGCGGTCATCCCACTACAATTCATTAGGTGCCCCAAAGGTGCCAAACCTCTGTCCATGCGGTGGCTCCCATGAGACATTTTTGCATCATTTTACATAGCATTGGGCATTCTTGGGACATCCCAAACAAAAGAAATTCAAACATGCAAAGATCATCCTCATTTTCATTTCCATTCATGAAGCATTATCCAAGCATCATTCTCCAGGACAACACGTCATTCATCTACCATCCCTAACTCTTCACTTATGATGTAGGACCATACACACGTGAGACAGAAAAGGCTAAAGCTTCAAACAGACAGTTCACGGGGTAAGTTGGATCGACCAAGGACAAGGTCCCAGGCTTTGAGGGCTATTAGGGAACAGAGAGCAATAGAAACTGACAGTGATTCTGATTCCGGGGAGGAAGTGGAAATGGCTAATCAAACACCAACTCTTGTTGATGCCCTGAAGGATTTCCTGAGATCCCAGGATTTTCGTGACATGTTGAAAGAAGAGATGTGAGCTATTGTAAGGGAAACTGGGGATATCGGAACCAGTAGGCCCGGAAAAGAAAAGGTAGATGAATCCACTCAGTACGGGGCTGATATCTCAGCCAGTGTGGAGAAGCTACAGGAGATGGAAGCAGCCATGGAAAAGAAAATGAAGGCCAAGTACTCTGAACTTGACGAAGTAGTTGCAAAGCTAAAGAAAGGGGCCAACATCAGTCTGGGCTCCAAGAGAGGGGTGAATGTAGATGCAATGATCAACAAGGGCATTGAGACCTTCCCCATTGGGTTTCAAGTGCCTAAAATTCCTTTCTACAAGGGGATTGGCTCCCCAGAAGCTTATATGAATCTGTATGCCCGGATAATGTTGACTACGGGCGCCACTAAACAGCAGCTGGTTAATTTCTTCCTGACCACATTGGAAGGGGGAGCTCTGAATTGGTACAACTCTCTGACAGAAGATATGCAATCTGACTGGGAAGCCTTGTCAACATCCTTCATCAAATACTACAGCTTCAATACTAAAATCCAGGTGAAGCTGTATGACTTAGAAAGGGTTAAGCAGAAGCCCAATGAATCCTTTGATGCTTACTATTAGAGATGGATGAACAAGATGATTTTGCTAAAGAACCGCCCCGACGAGGATGAACTGATTCAAAAGTTGATTGATGGGAGTAGGGACATCTTCCAAAACAATATGAAATTCCACTCTTTCAGTGAGCTCAGTGAAGTATACAGTACTGCAATGAAAATTGAGAGAGAAGAAGAAGAAAGGGCAGTAAGCCAAAGGGGCAGTAGAGGCTGCGGGTATAGTTCGGGGTATCAATCAACTACTGCGACTGGGTCAAGCAGTGGATCTAGGTCTGGTTCTACAAGTAAAAGTGGATAGTTTTCAGAGACCAAGCAGGCAGGGGTTGCCGTTGTGTCTCAGCAGCGGGAAAACCAAGGCAGAAATCCAGAAGGCCAGGGTATATCTCCGTGGGCTTTCTCTTTGGCTAAGATCTTTACCAAGTGCAAGCATGGCAGTCTGTTAAGCTCTCTCAGGCCTTTTGAGAAACCAGCGGAGGAAGACAAAGACAATTTCTGTACCTACCATGTCATGGTGGCACATAGAACTAACAACTGTCACAAGCTGAAGGATGCCATACAAAAGTTGATCGACGAAGGGAAGTTGTAGGAGCCTGCCAAGCCCAATACCAAGACTAACTCTTTGCCAGCATTTGAAAGGCAGGTTAATATGGTGCAGTCGAGCCTTCCAGACAACTTCATTTTTGCACAAGTCCTGCAGGCAAATCCCACTGTACAATCTGTAGTGGCTAGTGGAACTAGGGCAAAGTCTGATTGTGAGAAGTTGACAGAGCAGAAGGAAGTGAAACCCATGAGTCTGGATGATCTAGATTCAGAAGATAAATACAAAGAATATGGTTGTATTGAGACAGTCAAGCCACCAGTCGTCGAGACAAAAGTTTCTGAAGTCCAGAATGTAACAAGGAGTGGTAGGATTTACCAAGCAGTGGTTCAGCCAAGTGAGAAGGCTCCAGTGACCGGGTTAGGTTGTATGTCAGCGCCAAAGGAAGTGGAGAAAGAGGACTTGGTTATCTCATAACTAAAAAAGACTCCAGCACAAGCTATTCTATGGCACCTGTTGCTGACTTCCAAAGAGCATAGGGCAGCACCGGTCAAAAAGCTGTCTGAAATCAAAGTTTCTCCACTGGCATCTCCAGTGGCCATGTGTTGCTTACTGGACAAGATCCATGTTGGGTCCCCTGACATTGTTATTTTGTGAAAAAGATTTACCACATGAAGGAAGAGCTCACAACAAAGCTCTATATGTCAAGGCTAACCTCCTAGATTGAGTTATGCCATGCGTGATGGTGGACGATGGATCTGTCCTGAATATATGTCCACTGAAGATATTGCCATTTCTGGGTCTGATCGAAGACATTCTAAAATAGTCCTCCACTGTGATTAGGGCTTATGATGATTCCAAAAGGACTGTAATTGGGACTTTTGAAGCTGAAGTGGAAGTGGGACTGGTCAAGTCGACGGTCACTTTTACCGTGATTGACATTCCGGTTACATTCTCCTTGCTATTAGGGAGGCCCTGGTTTCATCCGTTAGGGGGTGTCCCTTCAACTTTGCATCAGAAGGTTAAGTTTTCAATAGGGGGTGAACTTGTGACAGTCAAGGCAGACTCCCAGTCCATGATTGCTGCAGTTAGTGAGGAGAACATACCATTCGGTGGTTTCCAAGTCGCCATGGTCAGCGTGGAGGAGACCACAGAGGCTTCAATGGTTATCTATGAAAACTATAGGCCAGAATGATTGTCTAAATACCTTCGCAGATATGGCTTTGTTCCGGGCATAGGAGTCGGAGCCAATCTACAAGAGGTGCCCGAATTTAACATTGATTCTGGAAAGCCGAGGCAGTTTGGCTTAGGCTACACAGCTGAGGCATCTGAGAAGACAGATCTAAAAAGAGGGAAGAATGGCAAGCCCTTGATCAAACCTTTCATTAAGGCTGGGAGCAACTGTACAGAGGGCAAACCGAACCAGTGAAGGTCGGGAGCGTCGAACTCCCAGGCTTTGAGATATTTTCTGATGTTGTAGACTTTGAAAAGAGCCAAGAGGAGCCAGATGCATTAGTGATAATGGAGAAGGCAATTGTTATACTTGTCATCCCCTAGGAGAAAACCATCTGAAGTAATGGCAGAAGCAGTAGAAGTGGCCAAGGAGAAAGCCGAAGAGAAAGTCTGTGATGAATCTGTGAAGGCAATTTCAGAGGCACTGACTACAGCGTTAGGCAAGGCATTTGAAAAATCTAGGGAAGGATCCACTAAGGAGTTGATGACCAAGGCAAGCTTAGATTCTGTGGTTACTGAGATAGCATGTAACATGATGAAAGCCAAGGCACTTGTGGCTGAGATTGAAAAGACTGCTCTTCCTGCTGAACAGGAGTTTGAAATTGCTGCTAAGCTGGACAACATCCTAGAGCTGAGCAAGGATGCTGAAGAAGTTCAAGGCCCTCCACTTGTAGAGGATGAAAATTCTTTTGTTGTATCTGTGTCTTCTCTTTTTTATGTGAACGATGTACTTTTTAACAAGTTTAATGCAATGAAATCCCAGTTTGCTTACTTGTGTGATGTTTATCCTGATAATTATGTGCATGCATTTGAATCACCATCAAGCATATTTAGCATTCATGACATTACATTGCATGAAATTAACATAAGTACAGATGAAAACCCCAAAATGGTATTCATTTCACATAAACTAAAATCTGAAGAAGAGAGAGAATTGACAAGAATACTACAAAAACATGTTAAGGCTTTCGCTTGGTCATACGAAGACATGCCAGGGGTCGACACAGAAATAGTAGTTCACAAGATTACAACAGATCCCAGATTCAGACCAATAAAGCAGAAGTTGAGATGGTTAAGGCCAAAATGGGCTACATTAGTAAAGGAAGAGGTGGCTAAGCAGATTGAAGCAAAGTTCCTCGAAGTGGTGGAATACACAAAATGTTTAGCCAACATTGTGCCAGTGCCTAAGAAAGATGTAAGGGTCAGAGTGTGTGTCGACTATAGGGACTTGAACAAAGCCTGCTTGAAAGATAATTTCCCCATGCCTCACATTGACGTTTTGATAGACAGCACAGCCAAGGCAGCAATGTACTCTTTTATGGATGGATTTTCAGGATATAACTAGATCTTGATGGATGTGATCGACAAGGTGAAAACATCCTTCATTACAAAATGGGGCACCTTCTACTTCAGGGTAATGCCCTTCGGGTTAAAAAATGTTGGTGCCACTTACCAGAGGGCTGTCACACCGTTGCTGCATGACATGATTCATAAAGAAGTGGAGGTGTATGTCGATTACATGCTTGTTAAATGAATGACCCGGGAAGAGCACCCTGCTATCCTGGATAGATTTCTTACACGCATTGGGGAATACAACCTACGTCTCAACCCTAAGAAGTGCATATTTGGCTTACAACAGGTAAGTTGCTGGGTCATGTGGTCAGCCAAAGGGGAATAGAGATGGATCCAGACAAAATCAAAGCTATTCAAGATATGCCAGCTCCTAAGACAGAAAAGGAGGTCCGGTCATTCTTGGGTTCCTTGCAGTATGTCAGCCGCTTCATAGCACAGTTAACCTCGGTACGTGAGCCGATCTTCAAGCTGTTAAGGAAAGATCAGCCTATCGTATGGGACGATAGGTGTTAGTTGGCTTTTGAAAAGATCAAAGCTTACCTGGTAAATCCATAGTCCTCAGCCCGCCAACTCTAGGAAAGCCCTTAATTTTGTATCTGGCTGTCGAAGATTCCTCCATTGGGGTAATGCTGGCACATGAGCAGGAGGGGAGGAAGGAGTATCCCATTTATTATCTTAGCAAAAAGCTGCTGGAAAATGAAACCAAGTACACACTGGTAGAAAAGACATGTGTAGCAATGATCTGGCTAACAAAGAAGCTACGCCACTATTTTCAGTCATATAAAGTGCAAGCCATGGCTACAGTGGATCCAATGAAATACCTGTACGAAGCATAGGTGTTGGTTGGGAAATTATCCAGGTGGTTACTACTTCTGTAGAATTCGACATCGAGTACATCACTAGAAAAACCATCAAAGGGCAAGCTGTGGCAGAATTCTTAGCAAATGAGCCATTAGAATCGGACCACGTGGAAAGTCTAGAGTTCCCTGACGAACAGTTGGCTGTAGTGGAAGTAAGGAGATGGGTTATGTGCTTCGATGGTGCTGTAAACAGAAAGGGTGCTGGAATCGGGGTGCTCATAGCAACGCCAGATGGTGAGATCATTCTGCTGTCAAAGAGATTGGGCTTCCCTATAACCAAAAATG
Source organism: Euphorbia tirucalli (assembly GCA_039660915.1). Taxonomy (NCBI): domain Eukaryota; kingdom Viridiplantae; phylum Streptophyta; class Magnoliopsida; order Malpighiales; family Euphorbiaceae; genus Euphorbia; species Euphorbia tirucalli. Next base: position 47,337,070 of record CM077637.1, on the reverse strand, counting down.
GGGCAGAGTATGAAGTGTGCTTATTTGGAATGGAAGCCCTCCTGACACTAGGGGCAGACAATGTCTTAATTGTTGGGGATTCACTCTTGGTGATTTGGCAGGCACAAAGCGACTGGGACTTGAAAGAGGAAGCATTACGGCCCTCCTTAGAACTGCTGCAGTACAGGAGGGGGTTATTTGGCCAGTGCGAGTTCAGACATGTTCCCCAGAGAGGAAGGCGGATGTGCTAGCAATGTTGTCCTCTATGTGGGAAGATCAGAAAAAGACATAGATACAGGCTTTGGTCATAGCAATTTCCAGGCAACGTTGATTTGATATGCAGGAAGTAATGAAGTTAACAGCCGAGGAAAAGCCTTAGTTCTTTGACATTTATCAGTATGTGAAAGAGGGAAAGTATCTAGAAGGAGCTAACATTGCTGATAAGGTTTCATGAAGAAGATTAGCCAGCCAGTTCAGAATCTTTGAAGATAAGCTGTATAAAAGAATTGCAAATGGGGTTCTTCTGAGATGTTTGACAGAAGAAGAAGCAGAAACTGTAATACAGTAAGTACATGTCGGATCCTGTGGGCCACATATGAATGGGATTGCCATGGCTAGGAAGATAATAAGACAGGGATACTTCTGGATGACAACGCAGGCTGATTGTGTGAAGGAAGTGAAAAGATGTCACAAGCGCCAAATCTATGCGGATATTAGCCATCTGCCACCACTTGAACTACAGAACCTAGCATCTCCTTGGCCTTTCTCGATGTGGGGGATTAACATGATTGGAGAAATTCATCCTGCAGCATCTAATGGGCATAGATTCATAGTGGTTGCAGTCGATTATTTCTCAAAATGGGTAGAAGTAGAGTCCTTTGCCAGTGTGACAGCCAAAAAGATGGTTAAGTTCATTTAGAAGAACATCATCTCTCGATACGGAATCCCTCATCATGTAATGACTGATAACAGGGTGCAATTCCAAGGGGCAATAGCTGAATTGCTTGCAGAACATGGTATTGAGCACCATAAGTCTTCTCCATACAAGCCCCAAGCTAATGGTGCAGTGGAAGCAGCTAATAAGGCGATAAAGAAGATCTTGTCGAAGATGGTAACCACCTATAGGGACTGGGCTGACAAATTGCCATATGCTCTTTGGGGTTACAGAACCAGTGTCAGAACACCAATGGGCGAAAATCCTTACACCTTGGTGTACGGAATGGAAGCAGTGTTGCCAGTGGAAATGGAACTCAAATCACTCAGAGTAGCCTTGGAAGCTTAGTTACCGGAAACAGGATGAGTTCAAGCTAGATATGAGCAGTTGGCAGCATTAGATGAAAAGCGGTTGAAAGCACTGGATCACCTGCAGATGTATCAACGCAGAATGGCTAGGGCCTATAATCGAAACGTGAAGTACCCCAGACAGCAGCTGAAGGTCGGGGACCTAGTTTTGAAGCAGTTAAGGCTTACAAATATGGACGCTCGGGGGAAATTCAGATCAAATTGGGAAGGCCCCTATGTTGTGAAGAAAGTACTATCAAAGGGTGGTGTAAGCATCACAGACATGGACAGGAATGAATTTGTAAATCCTATCATCTGAGACCACTTGAAGCCTTACTATGCTTGAAAAAAAAAAAGAAAAAAAACGAAAAGTTTGCTAGGTTGAAAACTCAGAAATGGCGGCTTAGGCAAAAATCAGGACAGGAGTAAAAATAATCAGTCGGAAAATCTGTAAGGGACGGCTAGTGACGGATTCTGGTTCTGTGTGAAGTGTATACCATTTTTGGGAACCAATCTTTTCAAATGTATTCATGCTACTTTCATCAATAAAGTGTGATGTTTCGCTTAAATATGTTCGCATGGTTATGTCAGATGTATAAACAAAATTATCTTACCTAAACATCCATTTAAAGAAAGCACTTTGCATTAAATTGGTTAAAAGACTCACATTATTCAATGATGAAATATGCTAAAATGCTTGCAACTCATAATCTTTTCTTTTCCTTTGAATTCAATTCATCATTCTTTAGAGCAGTTGAAAATTTTGAAACAGATCCAAGTTTAAGAGCCAGAAGACCTTAAAAAAAAAAAAGAAGAAAGAGCTCGCTAAGGTGAAAACCGAATAGGTGCCTTAGGCAAAAATTAGAGCAATTCGCTGAGCTGAAAACCCATGTCGGGCAGTTCAGGCAAAATTTAGAGCACTTCCAGATTTTACCATTCTGAGGGGATAGTAAAGTGGAACCCTTCCACCAATCCCCAGTAGAAGCTCTTCTACTATTCTCCAATAGAATCCTCTACACTATTCCCCAGCGGAGACACTTTCATTCCCCAGAGGAGACACTTCCATTCCCCAGCGGAGATCCCTTTCACCATTCCTTGGCAGAAGTTTTTCCATATGTCCTCCAGCAGGATCACCTACACTATCCCCAGCAGAACCATCACAAAGAACATGGCCACTTTCTCCCCAGCAGCCATCGGACTTCCCTAACAACCATTGCATTTCTCCGCATATCCCCAGCAGAAGTGCGAGAATTACATCACATAAAGAATATACTCTCCAGCTAAATCAATCGTAGGTGTGATGTGCTTTCTCTAGCCAGAGGCGTGACTCGATATCCCCAGCAAGAGTGTAGCATTTTAAGACCAGACAAATAGCGGGGGATACACCTCCTAGAGTCCATCCGCATGCACATATTGCAACATGCACGCATAAACATTCAAAACACGTACATAAACATGTATACATGCATCAAGACCAACCCAAGTGCAGGTATCCAGGTGCAGGGCAATCGAGCCATATTTATTCTTGATCGAAGGGCCAAAAATTTTTGTTCCAAAATTATCGATCAAGGAATAAATATGCATTGCCAACACTATCTCAAATCCAGTAGATCCGCCGCGGGTAACCTAAACCTGGTTTCAGGCTTAGATCAGCTTCACTCCAGATCTCCAGCAGATCCGTCGTGGGTAACCTAAACCCGGTGTCAAGCTTAGATCAGCTTCACTCTAGAACTCCAGCAGATCCGCCGCGGGTAACCTAAACCCGGGGCAGGCTTAGATCGGCTTCACTCCAAATCCCCAGCAGATTCGTCGCGGGTAACCTAAACCCAATGTCAGGCTTAGATTTGCTTCCATCTCAACTTCAGCAGATCCGTCACGGGTAACCTAAACCCGGTGTCAGGCTTAGATTTGCTTCCACCCCTCAAACTTCAGCAGATCCATCGCAGGTAACCTAAACCCGGTGTCAAGCTTAGATTTGCTTTCATCTTAACTTCAGCAAATCCATCGTGGGTAACCTAAACCCGGTGTTAGGCTTAGATTTGCTTTCATCTCAACTTTAGTAGATCCATCGCAGGTAACATAAACCTGGTGTCAGGCTTAGATTTGCTTTCATCTCAACTTCAGCAGATCCGTCGTGGGTAACCTAAAGCCAGTGCTAGGCCCAGATCAGCTGCAACTTAGGCCTAGATCATAGATTTGCTTTCATCTCAATTCGTGTTCCCAAATTCCCCTCAAGTAACCCACCCAGACTGGGTATCGGGTATTGAATTTGATCACACGAGGGGCAGCTATAAGCGTCGATTCCCGACCTCTATGATGAGAATTCCAGTGTTACCTATGGTGTGAACGGACATGAACCGGACTTGAAAGCAATGGAATGTTGCCTTGAATTTCTCAAACATCCTAAAAACCTAGCTATCCGTGATCCAAAATCCCTGAAAAGGTCTCCCGAGTGGCTTCCAGGGTTTAGGGTGCGTGTCAGATTTTGAAGTTTTGCCCTGGCTCTCGTTAGAACCACATGACTCTAGTACACACTAGAGCCATACGGCTCTAGTGGGTGAGCCAAGTTGCTCTGCAAAGTAGAGCAACTTGGCTCGGTAGAAAAGTGTTAGGCACAAAATCAGGAGGTCAGACGGCCATTTCATGCTTTTAAATGATAAGTGAGAGGAGAGTATAAAAAGAGAAAATCAAATTAGGAAAAGGGGGGTTAGTAGTCTTGAGCAGAGAAAAACCTTGAAAGAAAAAAGAAGTAGAGAAAGAGGGAAAGGTGACCGTGAGCTTGAGGATTCACAAACACAAAGAGTAAAGCATAAAATCAATCTTAAAACATAAAACACAAGTTCTATAACCTTTGTTCATTGATTGGAGACTATTTCGGGTTAGTTTCGGCTTATTTCAGATTGTTGCGGTTTTCAGCCGATTGAGTTCCAGGACACATTCTGAGTTTTGAAATCCATTTATTGACATTCAGAGCATCAAATCAACGCCAAGGTAAACTCTGAGAGGCCTTAAACCTGTTTGCATTGCCTTTTCCGTGTGTTTTCTTTGTTCTTGCAACTTTCGAAAACCGGATTGCCCGAATAGAGCCGGGCGGCTGTGTTCATCATAAACATAGCCATACGGCTGTGTTCATCATGAATAGAGCTAGGCGACTCTAGTGCCAGAGCCGCTCAGCTTTATCCTACTGGGACAGCCTCTCGGTTCATCTCGATCTGCTGAAAACAGTCCGTTTTCCATTTTGCGCATTCCGTTGTGATCATTTTCTACCCAAATTCATCCGTATGTTTTAAAACTTTGGTTTTCAAATTTCTATACATACGGATATTGGGGTTTTTGCTGTTTCCCAGGTTTCGGATCCATAGTTCAGCATTAGCCAACCCCCGAACCCTATAAAATTCCCAGAAAATATTGAAAACGAGCAAAACAGTATTTTTCACAAATGTTTTTGGTGTGTTTATTGCATTTTGGACCCTAAATGGATTGTGTATTCAGGAACTCGTACGAACGGAACCCTAAATTCCGGGATAACAGACCCACAAAAATGGAAATTTGCATGTAATTGAGCCAAAGGTTTTCCAAAAATTGATTTTCCAGCACAAAAATTACAAGATGTTTCAAAACCGTTTTCCAGGTCTAACCGGTCCGACTAGTCGGGTTGACCCGGTTACCCCCTAAATGCATGCCCCCATTTCCTAAGTTCCCAATTCTGTCCTGATTTGAGTCCTATCTGTGTGTGCAATATAAAATGTGCTAACCAATTTGTTTTACATCATTTATTTATTTGTTTTTTTATCATTTTTATTGTAATTAATAGATTATTTCGTGTATTTTTAGGCGATTGTATTTTTTTTAGATCCTTGTGTACTTAGGTGATTGTAAAGTGAGGACGAGAGTTTTCCATTTTTATTCGATTGGGTTGTATAATCGGCCTCTACTACTTTTTGTATATTTTGGATGTATGCTTTATTTTTCTATAATTTATTTTCTGCATTTTGCTTTAGCATCGGCTAATTAAAATAAATAAAATGGGGTTACAGAAAGATAATAAAGCAAATTAAATATTGTAATATAAACTGTAAAGTGAAAGCAAACTAGAGGTTAAGTAAGTCACTTGCCCGAACCCTAAATCTCTGGATTAGGTACGGTAGTCTACCCTCGGTAGGGAGCTGTACCAGAATTCCCTGATGAGCTGATCCGGGTGGCGACTCTGTCACTGATCTCAGGACTTAAGTTTCGAGGTCTTTAAGTTAAAATGGGAAAATGTTTTTTATAAAGGAATTTCCAAATCAAATCAATGGTTTTCCTAACTCAAGATAAACAAAACCCGTTTTCCACAAAAAAAAAAAAAAGACACAAACGAAAACGCTTTCCCCGGTTCGCATCATAGCGTCCCTTCATTTCTCTTTCAAAAAAGGTCGTCCGCTCACAAGTATCTAAAATTACACTATTTTATATTTGAAATTTTATTTATAAATAAACATTTAATCCATTTGTTTAGAAAGAAGTTTCTTTTTTTTAAACAATCGGTACACACACTGCTATATATATATATATATATAAAAGTTTTTATATATAAACAAAAGTAAAAAAGAAATGCCATATATTATTTATCTACATTACATATATAAAGTTAAAACTTTTAACATGTATACAATTTGGCTTAGTGGTTATGCTTTCTAGGAAAAGCTGGCCTCCTTCCCAATAAAATTTAGTTTTTTTAAGTGAATAACATAAATGTTAAACCAAAAAAATCAGTTCATTGTGATCTTTATCGATTCACAGTTAAATACTATTCCTAATTCATAAGGATGTTTGATGTTAACCAGACTGGCTAAGAGTCCAATTCTAGTTAAAATCGGTCCGACAAGCCAGTCTTGTTATAATGGAAGGATTTTGTATTTGGCTCATTGGAATCCACCACATATCATGATCTCCATGTCTGCTTAAACTATTTCAACCACTAATAACCGTTGATTTGCATTGCCATATTGGTATACTGAAAGAACATTCCCCTTAAAATTATTATATGGATTTTCATAGTCCCAATGAACCAAATAGAAGATCCTTCCATTACATGAATTTTCCAAGTTCCAAAGTTTATACCCTAATTTTTTAGGTGTTATTTATCTTCTTCAGTACACATTTCTCCTTCCTCTATGTTAAGTATGTATTTTCATGCATTTTTAGAATTAATTCTAAGTCAATATCATGTATTTTATCTTAGTATGAGTGTGTTTTAATATATTTCAGTTTATTTTTAGAATTCTTGTACTTTTGAGTACTTTTCTCCATTTTCAGACTTGTTTCTGGTAGATAGGAGCACTTAAAGAGATTTGAGAACTTCGGGTGCGTGTTTTAGGTGCCGAAATTAAAGAACAAACTGATTTAGGCTAACCTTGATGTCCACTCACCGAGTGTATCATCTACTCACCTAGTGGAAAGGCAAAACAAAGGCTAAATCATTTTCTTAGTTTGCACCGATTTGAAAACTCTTCGTAATTATGGCTTAACTTTTTCATATAGAGTTAGATTGAGGTGTGATGCGTCTAAAACACACACACTAAAGAGTAAGTGCACTCTGCTGCTTAAGTAATACAAAAGAAGTAGAGTATCGATCCCTCGATAACTAACATGCAAACACTAAACACACTCGTTATTTGTGACCTAGGCAGGTTGTATAATATCTTTGATTTTTTATTTTTAATCCTAAATTTATACTAGAAAGCTGTTTAATAAAACAACTAAAGAAAAATGATTAAAATGATAGATCAAATTCAATGGAAAAGTTAACTAAGGCATATGATTTCACCTAGCATTCATTCTATTAATTCCTTAAGTCATGCAATTAACTTTATTAAATTCCAAGGACTGCGAATTCCTAAAACAATTAATACCGATTAAGGTTATTAACTCTAATTCTCAACCTAAATACTTAAACTAATTTGTCTTAAGCAATTAGTTTGGAAAGCATTAAGCATTCGAAAACCTAGCACAGACTAGGGAGCCGCAAAAGCAATGGTATTGCAATTGTCATATTATGAATTTCAATTGATTCAGTCATTTGGTCAATTATGAATTAACTATGAACTTCAAAATAGATGATCATGCATTCAAAGCTTTAAGCAATCGTAACACAATCCATGGAAAGATAATAAGAAGTTAATTGCATTAAACTAAAGAAATTACATAAAAATCTTGCTAAACACCACTATAGCCTTTGTATGGTGGAATTAGTTCATAATATAAAGAAACAAGGAAAATACAAGAGACATAATAAAGAGAGTTTAGAATAAACTAGGAAGATGAAGAATCCAATGGTGGTGTGCAGAGAGAAATCAGAGAAGAAGAATTGTAGATTGAACCTTCAAAACCCTAGCTTTCTTAAACCCTTTGATAAATTACATCCCTCTTGTGTGTCAAAATTAAAAATTAAAGATTACTGAATGAACAAAAGTCTTTGTTTTTTTTCCTAAGCTATACGTTCCAAAAGGGGGGAGAGAGAGAGAGAGAGAGAGAGAGAGAGAGAAGTCCTAACTAGGAAATAACTCCTTAATAGGATTAAATGAAAATCCTATAAGAGAGCTAATCCTAAAATAAAATACTAATTAAATATTGTTTCTCCCTATCATAATAAGAAAAGGAAATGAGTCAAAAAAGAATAAAGTCGAAAAATTAAATCTCCTAACCCTACTTAGATTACAAAATTCTTATCTCTACAGCTCAGGTACGCCTTAAGACTAGATATCTTCTATTCTTCCAAAAAATCTCAGCTCTCCATAAGATAAGCCCATACCTTAGGACTTCATTGCTCTTCCAAAAAGCATGTTTAGGCTCCAAAAATAGGCGGTTTAGCCTCCATTTTTTTTTCAAATCCAATCTTCAATATCCTAACACACAAGATAAAATGAATACAATAGAATCCACCTGAGTTAAAGCAAAATAAATCAATTAAAGCTCATAAAAAAAGACAAATCAAGTGCATAAAGTGCACTTATCAAGGTGATTCAAGTTTCTATAGAAATTTAAGAGAACACTACACAATTTGTCCCTCTAAGGTGTTTTGAGATTCGTCTTTATTCCTAGTCAAATTTTAGTTTGAAGTTGTTACTGTTGCAAGGAATATCTGATTGTGTGATTCTAACTTGTTTCAACTTCGACTTCTAGTCGCCAGAGATTTCTTCCACGAGTTTCTTATATTTAAGTTTTTTTAAGTCCTATTAAAGCTAGTTAAAGTGGTGAAACCCAAATGGGTTTAAGTTACATATTTTAGTTTAGTTTCAATAGGATTGTTTGTCCTAATTGAACTCGGTTTCCTCCCCTATTTAAAGGGTTTTATTCTAGACGTTTTTGAATCATCATTGGCAAGAGAAAAAAAATTAATTTTCTGGAGAAATCAGTTGGGGATGAGCTGAAGAATTGAAGCACTTTAAGCACAAGGATTTCGATTTACTTCTAGTGTTTGATTTATTCTATCTTCTACTTTTTCCTTGAAGACATGTTAAGCTTTACTTTTTAACATGAGTTTGTATTTAGTTTCTAGCATGAACTAATTTCATCTTACTTAGGGTAGATGGACCTTAACTTTATTGATTTGTGACTATTTTCTATTCTTAGTTAATTGATTCATATTTTCTTCTGTTTTAGGTTTTGAATTATAATGTACTTAATGCTTGTTATGGATGAACCATTAATAGCATATTGATAGTTTCTAACTTAATTAAACAGATAACTTAGAGATTAAACTATATAATTTGAACTTGATATGATCGGTATCTCATAGTTTTCCAGTCTTGTAATCGGGTTCTTCGAAGTAATTGATGTTGGGATCATCCTTGCTACAAACAAAAAATTTTATATCGGAACATCGTTTGTAACTAGATTCCGTGCCCATGATCCTTGTTCAAAATATTATTGGTGTGTCCTAGTTCTTAGGGCATTGGATTCTTATATTTTGTATCATACATTAAGACTCTATATATGTATACATCATTTGTGTCACATTAATAGAGGCAATAATCTATTTCATTTATATCTTGTGCTATAAAATGAATAAAGTATCCATTGATTGATAATCATAAAACCTATCCTAGGTCTGTTCTAATCATGGGAATGAATAGAACCACAAACTTATATATGCGATGACTGTATGGTAGTTCTTAACTAACCATAGTACTCACAGTTAGTCATGAATATAGGTATATGTCGTTGACATAGGACTAGATCGATCGGCATAAGAAAGCCACATGGTTGTGGCATTATAGGTCTTTCTTAAGTAGGTCTCTTTTGTCGTCAGACCAGATCTCTTGGGTGGACAGGTGAACATGTTGATACTGATAATGAAGTGATGGAATTGCCACTCGGACAACACCGAGATGATATCACCGGCGACTTGATGAGTGGGACTGATAAGTGTATGGCCATACCTAAATAAGTTGGTTGCTTATTTGTTTAATCAGTCAACTCAAGATCAAGAAATAAAATAAACACCAGAAGAGGATGACAGACACCATGCCTCTTGTTTATTCATATCGATATCGTTTGGCAAAAGACACTCTGAGATTACTACTGGGTCAGTGCCTTCAACAGACTGCTATATCTCTATCTTAATTGGGGGCTGTAATGGTTTACTAGAACCCACTTACAGTGTGTGGGTCTTAGGCCTACTGCTAACATAAAGACAGACCCATAGGATCGTGCATATAGACCAACTGAGCCGGAAATTATAGAAATTGTACATGTATTATACATTGGAAGGAATGCGTTAATTAATTAGTTGACATACAGTATCAAGGTAATTAATTAACATTGGATTGATTTAATTTAATTAATAAGTTTACATAATATAATTAATTAATTTATCAATTAATTGAATTACATGAAGTAAATAATTAATTAAATAATTTTCCTATAGTAGAAAAATTAAATACATGAATTGTATTTCTTAAGTGTGATTTAATTTTATTTAGGGATAATTAAATTAGCCAAATGGAATTAAATTACATAGTATAATCCTTTTGGTATAAGGTTTATTTATGTAATCCAAATCCTAATCGGCTTGGGTTTTAATTAACCTAAATAGAAACATAATTATGGAAGGACTATATAAGGCACACTTAAGTGGAAAAAATCAGCCCTAACCCTAAGGAATAAGCTGTAAATTTCAGCCCCTAATACAGCAGCCCCTTAGCCAAAATTTCCAACAATAATTCCTCTGTTTCTTCCCTCTTCGGCTAGCACCGGTTCTAGTTCGATAGTTAGTCGTACACTGGATTGTGGAGATTACTTCCGTCATAAGAATTGATTCTGTAGTAGTCTCTAGAAGAGACGGATTTGGTGAGTGAATCTCTCTTGATTCAAAATTGATTTTATTCCAATAAATGGTAATTGGACACGATAGGTGGATTCTAGGAAATTTTAAACAGTATAATTCCGCTGCGCCGCGTTATTTTTCCGATGACAAATCCCAACAGTGGTATCATAGCCTAGGTTTTGTCCATTAGATTGATTGGAATTGGAAGGTGTTCCTGAAGAAAGAACAGGTTTCAAGAATGGTTTTTCGAGTTTTGATAATTTTTCCTGATTGATTTTATCTTTTTTTTTCTGCTGTTGTTATGATATATTGCTGCTAATTTTTTGTTTCAAAAAAAATTATTATTTTGTGATTCCCTCTCTTGCCCGCAGCAAGCTGCCGCGCGGCAATACGGTTCGAGTCCGGTTTTGGATTTGCAGGTATTTTTTTTATCCCGGGTCCGTAATACAAATTAAATTAAAATGTTTTATTTTGAATTAATTTGTATTTAAATTATTTGTGTATCGGCATGGATATTTAATTTAATTGTTTTGCATATTAAATTGAATATGGACTTGTGAAACTGGTCCAATAAACCGTGGCACTGGTTAAAATCGAAAGGGCTAAATTTTAAAATTGTGACATCCCGAATTTCACTGGGAGAAAAATTGTTAATTTTGCATTAATAGATGTTATCTATTGGGCCTTTATGGGCCTTAGTCACATTTATTGAAATTGGCGATTTCACTCTAAGTAACTCAACTTAACATTTGTATATTTATAATTTGGAATATCATGATCAAGCATCATATTGGTATGTATGTGCATGACAGGTACTTTGTTTGAAATGTTGTGTTAAGTTCTATAGACCCTATATTATTATCGCTTGTAATTAATTTTTGGGAAATATGACATGCGTGCCATTTCTTTTAGTTTGATGTAATTTTAGAATAGATTTTATTTTATAAAATTATTGTAATTGCACCAAGTATGAAGGAAGGCCCAGATGGAGCAAGCCCATGGTGGGAGCCCAAGGAGAATTGCAGTCTGGTGTTGGTGTGCCCTAGTTCTTAGGGCATTGGATTCTTGTATTTTGTATTATACATTAAGACTCATTGTATAGATACATTATTAGTGTCACATTAATAAAGGCAATTAATCTATTTCATTTATATCTTGTGCTATAATATGAGTAGAGTATCTATTGATTGATAATCATAAAACCTATCCCAGGTCTGTCTATCCCAGGTCTGTTCTAATCATGGGAACGAATAGAACCACAGACTTGTATATTCGATGACTGTATGGCAGTTGTTAACTAGCCATAATACTTGTACAGTCAGTCATGAATATAGGTACGTGTCGTTGACATGGGACTGGATCGATCCGCACAAGAAAGCCACATGGTTGTTGCATCATAGGTCTTTCTTAAGTAGGTCTCTTTTGTCCTCAGACCAGATTTCATTATAATATCAATATGGAATCTGGTTTACTTTGACATATGCCTAACAGGTCTATAAAAGGATGCTAAATACGGGTATGAAGGGAGGACTGGGGAACATGTTGATATTGATGATGAAGTGATGGAATTGCCACTTAGGTAACACCGAGATGATATCATTGGCCACTTGATGAGTGGGACTAATAAGTGTATGGCCATACCCAAGTAAGTCGGTGCTTATTTGATTAATCAGTAAACTCAAGATCAAGAAATATAATAAACAACAAAAGAGGATGACAGACACCATGCCTCTTGTTTATTCATATCGATATCGTTAGGCAAAGGACACTGTGAGATTCCTACCGAGTGAGTATCTTCAAAAGACTGCTGCATCTCTGTCTTAATTGGGGGCTGTAATGGTTTGCTACAACCCACTTACAGTGTATGGGCCTTAGGCTTACTGCCAATATAAAGACAGACCCATAGGATCGTGCACATAGATCAACTGAGCCGGAACTTATAGAAATTGTACATGTAATGTACATTGGAAGGAATGTGTTAATTAATTAATTGACATTCTGTGTCAAGGTAATTAATTAACATTGGGTTGAATTTAATTTAATTAATAAGTTTACATAATGTAATTAATTAATTTATCAATTAATTGAATTACATAAAGTAAACAATTAATTAAATAACTTTCCTAAGTAGGAAAATTAAATACATATATTGTATTTACTTAATTGTGATTTAATTTTATTTAGGGGTAATTAAATTTAGCCAAATGGAATTAAATTACATAGTATATACTTTTTAATTAAAGTTTATTTATGTAATTATAATCCTAGTGGGCTTGGGTTTAATTAACCTAATTAAAACCCAATTAGACAAGGTGTCTATATAAGGGCACAGTTAAGGAATAAAACCCTAATTCAACCCTAATTAATTGATGGAAATTTCACCCACCAAGAGCAGCCACAAAACAGCCAAAAATCCCAGCATTAATCATCCATTCCTTTGCGTCTTCGGTTAGCACCGGTTCCCGCTCAATAGTTGGTCGTGCACCGGACTTTAGAGATCGCAGTTTAAAGAAATGATTCTGCAGCAGTCTCTAGAAGAGATGAATCCGGTGAGTTAATCTCTCTTGATTCAATTTGGTTTTATTCTAATCAATGGTAATTGGACACGATAGGTGGATTCTAGGAAATTTTAAATGGTGTATTTTCCGCTGCGCCACGTTATTTTTCCAATGATGAATCCCAACAGTCCGGCCCATAAAAAATTAGATAGGATGTCTAGTTTTTCATTAGGTTGTAATTAAGGCTCATAGATCTCATTATTTTAAATTAAGTATGTTATTGCATTTATATATAATATGGATGTATGGATCACCAAATTATAAACCGCATTTATGCATGCTAAGCTGTATCACTTAATCTTAATCCGGAGAATTAAAATATTGAGTCGTTTAAAAGTGCTTTCCCCATTCACACCTCTTCCTCCCATTGATGCTGCAATGTGCACCATGCCCTAGCTGGGTACATTGTAGTATTCGATGGGCCATCGAAGGTTTGGATACTTGGTATGGTTAACATGTGAATGGTGGTTTGACTCAACATGGGTAGCATTAGCTCAGAGCGGGCCCTAAGCACAGATGGGTAAAGTGTCAATAAGCCCATCAAAGCAAGAGTCCTTTATGGAAGGATTGGATAGGTTATCCTACCAAATGAATCAATGGTTGGTTAGCTAGCCCTAGTTCGGCCAGTCATTGATAAGTTGTGGATCTTGGTCAAGTCAGCCAATTAACATCACCAACGAACAAATTAAAATCAGATTATTAATTTGAATTGGTAAAAGTCCTTTATTTCTAACTCAAGCAATGATTTTTTCTATGTAGATAATCCCATTTCATAAAAGCAATTTAAATGGTTGCAATAAACAACAACTCACCCTCACTTAGGTCAATCCTGGAGAAGGAGAAGCTTTCGGGGACTAACTTCTTGGATTGGGTAGGAACTTATAAATAGTTCTTAGACAAGAATCCAAGGAACATATACTGAATGCTTTTTTACCAGCTGGCCCTCCCGTAGGTCGAGATGTCACCATAGTGGTGGTGGAGCAATACGACCAGCACATGAGGGACAATCATGATGTCTCATGCCTAATGCCGGGTACCATGGCTTCTGATCTCCATAAGCAATTCATGGAGCATCATGCTTATGAGATGATCGATCAACTTAAAAGATGTTATAAGATCAGGCTCATTAGGAATGATACCTGACAACCAAGGCATTTTACACTACTGCAATGGCAACTGGGAATTTGCACTCATGTGCTAAAGTTGAAGGGGTACATTGATACACTTGCCTACCTCAGTTCGCCATTTCTGTAAGACTTGGCAGTAGACATTATTCTTGGGTCACTTCCTGAGTCTTACAACCAGTTTACAATGAGCTACCATATGCAAGGGTTGGATAAATCGGTTGTTGAGCTGCATAGAATGTTGAAGCTTGCTGAGTAGTCTCTCAAGAAGACTCCTGAAGTTCTGCTGGTGAACAAGGGCAACATGCCCATTGCTAAGGGAAAGGCCAAATCTAAGGGCAAGGCTAAGACCCAGAAGGTGGTTGCCCACCCCAAAGCAAGGGTTGCTTCTCTTGAAAATGTCTGCCATAAGTGTCATGAGAAGGGGAACTGGAAGAGCTCATATTAAAAGCTAAGGGAGCAACTGAAGGGCAAAACCACTGCTTCAGGTATTTATGTTGCTGAGATTAATCTGGCTATTTCTACATCTTGGGTTTTAGACACTAGATGTGGTTCTCACATTTGTTCAAATGGGTAGGGACTAAGAAACAGGAGATTACTAGGATCTGGAGAAATAGATCTTCAAGTCAAAAATGGCGCTCGGGTTCAGGCCATAGAGATCGGAGATTATTTCTTGGAGATGCCTAGTGGACTAGTTTTAGAATTAAGAAACTAATATTTTGTACCTGCGATGCGGAGGAATATTATTTCTGTTTCTTTGTTGGATATTTCTGGTTTTGTATTTAATATTGGACATGGTAGAATTTCTATGCAGTGTGGCAATATTATTTATGGAACAACATTTCTTGAAAATGGCTTATATATCCTTTATCTAAAACGTGAAAGTTCAATCTCTAACATAAATACTAAAAGGATTAAACAAAATGAAATTAATGCTACATACATCTAGCATTATCGACTTGGCCACATAAATAAGAAGCGCATAGCTAGGCTTCACTCTAGTGGAGTGCTAGGGTCATTTGACATCCAATCTTATGACACATGCGAATCTTGTTTAAGAGGCAAGATGACAAAGGCACCTTTTAGCAAGACTACTGAAAGGGCCTCAAAGCTATTGGAGCTGATACATTTCGATGTATGCGGCCCAATGAGCACTAGTGCTAGATCAGGTTTTTTCTACTTTATTACCATTATGGATGACTTCAGCAGATACGGTTACATGGATCTGATGAAGCATAAGTCTGAGACTCTTCAAAGATTTAAAGGCTTTAAGAATAAGGTAGAAAACCAACTTGGCAAGAAAATAAAAGCACTTTGGTCTGACCGAGGGGTGAATATTTGAGGCAAGAGTTTGACTAGTTTTTAAGAGAGTATGGGATTGTATCCCAACTCACTTGTCCTGGTACATCCCAATGGAATGGAGTGTAGAAAGGAGGAATAGGACCATGCTAGACATGGTCCGCTTGATGATGAGTCATGCTACACTCCATATCTCCTTTTGGGGATATGCTTTAAAGACAGCTACTTACATTCTTAATAATACACTAAGCAAGGCAGTTGAGGGAACACCATATGAACTATGGAAGGGCCGAAAGCCCAATGTTTCCTTCTTGAAGATTTTGGGATGTGATGCACATGTCAAGAAATTGAAAAGTAGCAAGCTCGAGTCCAAATCTGTCAAGTGCTAGTTTATGGGTTACCCTAAGGAAACTAAGGGTTATTACTTCTACAACCCGTTAGAAAACAAAGTTTTCATAGCCAAGAATGCAATCTTCTTGGAGAAGGAATTCCTTTCTGTTGGAGATTGTGCCCTAAGGCCAATATTGGATTATGTAATTTGACTTCTAAGATTAATCTAGTGTAGATTAATATTATCATTTATGTTTGTATGTTAGCATTTATGATAAGTATCCATGAATAAATCGTGTTATTCTAAATATCCCTAGTCGATTGTTATTATGGGAATAATAACAAACTAAGACTAGTGTGAGTGATAATGGATATTCATAAGATGAATATAGTGTATACAGATACAGATTATACTCACGGGTAATATGTTAGAGAACATGTTACTGGAGACCCACTATGAGATCAAGTTCATGGTCATGTGTCACAACTGATCTTGATTATAGTAGTGTCATTAGCTGATTCCTTTGACCTGAGGTCACCATTGATTCCGGGATGAACTCATGTTGTGCTTTGACGCAGTCAAACACTGCTTGTAACAGAGTAGTTATAAAGGCTGTGATTGGGTACAATATGACTCATGCTTTGGGATGTGAGTGACAGATATGGGATTTTGTCCCTCTCTATCAAGAGAGCGATATCACTGGGCCCCTCGATAAGTAAGACTGTTAAATGCATGGCCGTGCTCAAATAATTGATAGAGTATCAATTGATTTGTCTAAACAGTTTACTTTGAGATCGAGAAAGCATATGATTAATTATATAAGATTGACAAGTGTACCATGTCTTATGATTAATCATGATATCAAAGAGACAAAAGGGAATATGACATTCTATAAATAGGTATTGGATCATTCCAATCATGTTAATTGGGTAGTCGTAATGGCTTGCTAGAGTCCGCTTGTGACCTATAAGGACATTATGGTAATTTCCTTATTGCCAATTAATATGAACCTATGGGGTCACACACAAAGAGCAAAATGAAGTTCATCTTTTCGGGTATAAATTATTATTGGATAATAATTTATGAATGAGAAAGAGAATAAATATATATATAATGATATATATATTTATATATATATATGTATATATAAATATTAATATGATTAATATTGCATAAAGTATGCTACATATTATAATTTAATTATATAGAGATATAATTAATTATAATATCAATATACATATGTGTATGATGGAGAATGGAATTGATTTAATATTAATTGAGAATTAATATTAAGTTGTGTGGGTTAATTTATAATTATAACTAATAAGGGTATTAAGTTATAATTATAATTAAGTTTAATGGATATAAAAGGAAGTTTTATAACCTAAAATCTCTAACCCTAGCCTACACATAAGATGCAGTTTTTCTGCAGCCTCCAGGTAGCCAGCCGACTTCACCCTTCTCCTTCACCCAAGGTTTTCGAAACTTTGGCTTTTCCATTCGAAGAAATCGTTCTTCAATCCCGGCGCTAGCACGCGGTGAATGAATTGCTCCGTGTGGATCAACCGTAGAGGGAAGCTACTTTGGTTCCTAATTGATTCAAAACCTACAAAGAATTAAGGTAATTCTTTAACCCTCCTTCCAATTCAATGCAATGTACATGGGTCCTTGGTGGGGATTAATCCTTTTTATTTCCGCTGCGTATTGTTTTTGTGCGATTAAATCCCCAACACTTTCCAAGAGAGACAGTTGGAGTAATGTTGAACTTTCTTAAGTTGAAGACTCACAGACTCCTGCAGCTACTATTGAGGATGCTTTGGGAACCGATCTAGCTATTTAAGAAATTGAAGAAGCAGAACCAGTTACACAGGACCTTAGAAGGTTTGGTACGACATATCATCAGCCAGAAAGGTACGGCTTTCTCATGACTGATGATGGAGACCTTGTGGTCGTTAACCAAAAAGAGCCCAAGACTTATCAGGAGGTTGTTCAAAGCCCACACTCAGATCAATGACACAAAACCATGGATGCTAAGATGCACGATAACCAAGTATGGAACATGATGGATCCACCTCTGGGTGCTAAGGTCATAGGCTATAAGTGGTGTTTCAAGTTAAAAGTTGATTGTTGGATATGCCCTAGTCTCCAGGGATTGGACCTTGTATTTGTATTATACATTTATTGGATTCATGTATCATACTCATTTTGTGTTATTAATAAAGGCATTAATTCATTTATCATATATATCTTGTGCAATATCTTAATGAAGTATCCAATGGACATATCCATATCCATGATGACAAGTGTCATGCACTTGGCAGTAAGACCATGGATAGGGTAAATGATATGACCATAATCTGTTCCAGTCATGGGAATGAATGGAACTAGAGACTATCATTAACCTAGTTGTATGGCGGTGTCTTCCGGTCATTGGACATGGGATGTCAACCAAGTTAATGGGTACATGTAAAAAGGGCATGGTACTAGATAGATCCACTAAACGAGAAATCCACATGGTATAGTATCACAAGTGATTCCGTGTAGTACTTGTATGGATACTTTGACCTGACCATATGATGGTATCGCATGCGAGGTCGCATACTTAGGGGTACGCCTAAAGGGCCTGTAATAGGGTGCTAAGTATGGGTGCTTTCGGGTATGTCACTTAGCATGGCAATGCTATGGATATGCAGAAGGGATTTGTCACTCAGTAGTCCACTGAGAAGATATCACCGGCCTCTTGATGAATGTGACTGATAAGAGTATGGCCACACCCAAACAAGTTGGAACTTGTTTTTGAGCTTCAGTACATTCGGGATCAAGTAAATGTCCGAACACAAAAGAGGGTGATCAATCCATGCCTCTGTGTTGGACATCGATATCAATGACATGGGATATACAAGTTCAAACTACAGGGTTATGATTACAGTTGGACTGCCATCTCCATCTTAATTAGGGGCTGCAGTGGCTTGCTAAAGCCCAACTGCAGTCTGTGGCCCATGGGCCCACTGTCAACATAAAGATGGGCCCACGGGATCATACACATTGAGTGACTGAACACAGATTTAAGGAATCACCTGTATACTTGGAGTATAAACTTTGGAGAGAGAGGATATATTAATTATATTATAAAGATCAATTGGATTTATCATAATAATAAAATTAATATTTGATTGGCTTTCTCATAATTAATTGGATTAATTATGAGATTATTTCCTAGGTGGAAATATTCATATGTATAGGTTTCCATACGAATTTATTTTGTGAAGAACTAATTTTAATTTCATGGATTAAATTAATTACTCAAACCAATTTTAATTAATGTAAATAATATGTTACATGGTGTAATATATTATATATATGTGTAAATGAAATTTGGGCTTGAAATTAATTTAAACTAGACCAATTAAAATAGATTTAGGGCTAAAAATGAAAGAAGGAAAAGCCCACACAAAAGGAGCCAATTGGGTCAAAATTCTCCTTGAGAATTTTGGCCACCTAGGGTTAAAATAACCCTAGGTATTTCGGCCACCAAGTGTAAAAGCCACATAGCCGAAATCACCACCTCTTCCATCTCCATTGTTTGAGTTTTTCCGACGCTAGCACGGGTTGTGTTTGTAAGGCATTCGTGTACGTGAACGAGGTGGGATTCTACTTTGATTCCTGCAGTCTGCATCCATCTCTTGTAGAGATTATTCGGGTAAGAGATTTATCTCTTGTTATTAAATTTTTGTTTTTGCAATTTCCATCTCAATTGCTCCTGGGCACGGATTTGAGGAAATCATCGCGTTCTTCTGCTTTAATCGGGTGATTTTCGGTGACAAATCCCAACAGTGGTATCAGAGCGGGCTTTTGATCCGTGGAAATTGTTAAATTGATCGAATCCTTTGGTTTTAAAATTGGAGATTTTATCGGGATTCTTGGATTGGGGTTTATGATTTTTTCCCTTTTGATTTTGTACAATAGACATTGAATTTGCATATAGGTTTATATTTACTTAATTTTATTGTATGTTTGAGATTCTTGGTGAATTTCTTGATATGGATGCATTTTTCCTTTTAATTTAATTTTTTGTTTTAATTTGAAAAAAAAATTAGGCTATTCCCGGCGTGCATGGCTGCTGGTGGCGGAATCGCCGCACGCGACAGGAACAGCGGCAGTAGCTAGGGCAACTAGGTTGCCCTAGCCACAGTGGGGCCGAGCCCAGTGTTTTTGGATTTGGCGGGTTTCGGGCCCAGGGCCCAGTTTTGAAATTTTAATTTTAAACTTTATGTGTTTAAATTTTGCAATTTAAATGCGTGTGGTTTCTTGAATGAAATTTAATTTTATTCATGTGATATTAATTTTGGAAATTAATATGGTTAATTGAAATTTGTTCGGATAATTTTGGCACAATTACTTGGACAACTGAAATGGACCCATGGTTTTCCAATTCCAGTGGGAGCAGTTGGACTGCCTGGGCTGGAGGCCCAAAGCCAGTTAAGGGTTAGAACCATGGTGGGCCAAAATTGGCGATTTCAAAATAATGGCTTGGACATAATTGAAATGGGCTTAAATCATGCATTATAACATGCTTATAAATTATATGTATTGGATGCATATGGGTGATTAAATATTTGTATGATTGGATGTTATTGGGCCTTTATTCAATATGGGTTGTATTTTCTTTTTGGGTGAATACGGCCTGCGTGTTGTTTTCTTTTTTTTTTTTAATGTAATTTTATTTTATTTACTTATTATAAAATTTGTAAAAGAAGAAGCCCATGGAGTGGTGTGCCTAAGTGGAGGTACAAGCCCAGAAGGAAGGAGATGGAGACCCACCTGATATTAGATTCTAGTATAGGTTTACTAGAAAAATATTAGGATGTAATATAGGCCCATAGTTGTCCATTTTACTTATTTATTTAATTATGCTTAATATTTATTTGCATGTGTGAATGTATGATCCAACAACAAATTTCACCCGCCTTATGTATGTAAGCCGTTATTAAATGAATCTAATAACCAAATGGAAATTACTAAGTCGCTTAAAAGTGCTTCCCTCATTCAAAACTAGCTCGAAGTGGGGATAGGCCAGTTGTAGACCTTACCCTCGTAGGATGCATTGGAGTATCATCATTTTGTATTGGGTTAAGGTATGGGATACTCTAACACTTGAATGGAGGTTTTGACTTAGCATGGGTAGTAGGATTCTCCTGGCCCTAAGCACAGATGGGTAAGTGCCAACAAGCCCATCAAACCGAGAGTCCCTAGGTTGGGATTGGACGGCATTCCTACCTAAATAATTAAGGTATAGTTGTACCAGGCCCTCGTCTGGTTATATCTTGATGAAATATAGATCTCGGCCCACGAGCCCAACAACTCGGTTTAATTAATAACTTGATTCATTATTAATTATATATGGGAATAAGAAAGTAAAGTCCTTTATTCACACTCTAAAATGTTTTTCTGTGTAGAAACTCTTAACTGGCAAATAACAACTCATTATCACTGCAATCAATCCTAGAAAGGGATAAGTTTTCCGGTCCCAACTTTTTGGACTGGTCTAGGAACTTAAGGATAGTTCTAAGATAAGAGTCCAAAGAGTACGTACTGGAAAGGCCTGTGCTAGCTGCGCTTGAAGGACGTAATCCACCGGTTGCCCAGCTAGAGGAATACGAGGTGTATGTCAAGGATAATGGGGATGTGACATGCCTTATGTTGGCTTGCATGGTCCCCAAACTACAAAAACAGTTTATAGACCATCAAGCCTATGCTATGATAACAACTCTTAACGAGATGTTTCAGGAGCAAGCTCGTCAGGAAAGGTACCTAACCAATAAGGCATTCCACTCCTGTAAGATGGGGGCTGGGACATCTATGAGTGCACACGTGCTCAAGATGAAGGGCTATTTGGATACATTGGCCCGTCTCGGATCGCCCATCTCTCAGGAGTTGGCGGTGGACACAATCCTTGCATCTTTGCCGGATTCTTATGATCAGTTCATCCTAAACTATAACATGCAAGGGATGAACCGTACTATTAGTGAGCTGCATGGGATGCTCAAGCTTACTGAACAGTTGATCAAAAAGACTCCGCCGGTGCTGCTGGTCAACAAGGGGAACCCTCCTCTTACCAAGGGCAAGGCCAAAGAAAAGGCCAAGGCCAAGGCCAAGAAGGCCAAGGCTAAGAAGGCCAAGGCCCAGCCCAAGGCCCAGCAGAAGGCAGGTCTTGAGGATGTCTGTTTCGAGTGCAGACAGGCAGGCCACTAGAAGAAAGCATGTCCCAAGCTGATGGGAGAGTAAAGGAGGGGCCAGGGTGCGTCCTTGTCAGGTATTTATGTTATAGACATTAACCTCACTGTTTCAACATTCTGGGTATTGGATACTGGATGTGGTTCTCACATTTGTTGCAATGTGCAGGGACTTAAGAACAAAAGGTCCTGGGATCGGGGGAGGTGGACTTACGGGTCGGAAATGGAGCAAGGGTTGCTACCATAGGGATCGGCGAATATCACCTCATGATGCCTAGTGGATTGGTTTTAATTTTGGAACACTGTTATTTTGTACCTGCTATGTGCAGGAATATTATTTCAGTTTCCATGTTGGATATTTCTGGATTTTATTTTACTATTTAAAATGGTAGAATTTCTTTATCTAGAAAGGGATTATTTTATGGAGATGCTCTATTAAATAATGGCCTATATATCCTAGACTTAAATGAAACCAATCATGTCTATAACATAAACACTAAAAGGGTTAAGCCCAACGAACATAGTCCTGTCTACCTATGGCATTGTCGTTTAGGCCACATAAATGAGAAGCGCATAGCTAGGCTTCACAAAGCTGGAGTCTTAGGGTCATTTGACTTGGAGTCAATTGATATATGCGAGTCATGTTTACGAGGCAAAATGACTAAGGCACCTTTTATAAAGAAGGCTGAAAGGGCCGCTAGCTTATTGGACCTAATACATTCAGACGTATGTGGGCCCATGAGCGCAGCGACCAGAGGTGGACATCTGTATTTTGTCACGTTCACGGATGATTTCAGCAGATATGGCTACGTCTATCTGATGAAACATAAATCTGAGAACCTTGATAGGTTCAAGGAATTTAGGAACAAAGTACAGAACTAGCAAGGTAGGAATATCAAAACCCTTCGATCGAACCAAGGAGGTGAGTATATGAGCCTAGAGTTTGACTTATATTTAAGAGAGCATGGAATAGTTCCTTAGCTCACTCCTCCAGGTACACCATAATGGAATAGGGTGTCCGAATGGAGGAATAGGACCCTGTTGGACATGGTCCGCTCAATGATGAGTCAAGCCTCTCTCCCAATTAGTTTCTGGGGACACGCCTTCGAGACAGTTGCTCTTATTTTAAATAATACTCCGACTAATTTTAAATAATACTCCGACTAAGGCATTGGAAAAGACCCCATATCAGATATGGACGGGCAGGGAGCCCAAAGTATCTTTCCTGAGGATTTGGGGATGTGAAGCATGTCAAGAGATTGACTAGTGGCAAGCTGGAGCCCAAAACCGATAAATGCATGTTTGTGGGCTACCCTAGGGAAACCAAAGGGTATTACTTCTACAACCGCGCCGAGAACAAGGTGTTCGTGGCAAGGAAGGGGGTCTTTCTAGAAAAGGAGTTCCTTTCCAAGAAAGATAGTGGGAGCAATGTTGAACTCAGGGAAATTCAAAGTCCACAAGCTCCTGAAGAGGATAACTCGGAGGCCCAGGTGGAGCTTCCACAAGAGGAAGCACCAACCCAGGCCACACAAGAACATAGAAGGTCTGGTAGGGATTGTCGGGAACTAGAGAGGTATGGTTTTCTCGTCAGCTATGATCAAACTCTTCTCATCTAGGCTGAGGAAGAGCCCAAAACCTACCAGGAGGCTATGGCGAGCCCACAGTCTGCAAATTGGTGTAAAGCCATGGAGGCAGAGATGCAATCTATGTATGACAACTAGGTTTGGAACTTGGTTGATCCACCTCCAGGTGATAAGGTAATTGGTTGCAAGTGGTGCTACAAGCTGAAAGCTGATAATACCTTCAAGGGGCATTTGGTTGCGAAAGGTTTCAAACAAGTCCATGGAATAGACTATGATGAAACTTTCTCACCAGTAGCCATGCTCAAATCCATCAGGATCTTGCTGGCCATAGCTGCATGGTATGACTATGAGGTCTGGCAAATGGATGTCAAAACCACTTTCCTTAATGGAAAGCTACTCGAGGATGCGTACATGACACAACCTGAGGGTTTTATCGATCTAGAGTATCTGGGAAGGGTATGCAAACTTCAAAGGTCCATTTATGGACTGAAGCAAGCATCCCAAAGTTGAAATCTTAGGTTCAATAAAGCTATAAGAGAATATGGCTTCATACAGAATCAAGATGAGACTTGTGTGTATAAGAGGACTGGTGGGAGCATTGTCACATTCCTAGTGCTTTACGTAGATGACATCCTACTCATTGGAAGCGACATACCTACACTGCAAGGGGTAAACCAGTGGCTGTGTAAGTGCTTTGCAATGAAGGACTTAAGTGAAGCTGAGATGATCCTAGGGATCAGGATCTATAGGGATAGATCAAATCAGCGTCTAGGCCTAAGTCAGGCCTCATACATAGACAAAGTTCTGAAAAGGTTCAGCATGGACCGGGCTAAGAAAGGTTTCTTGCCAATGGGTCATGGGCTGAAACTTAGTAAGAAGAACTGTCCTAAGACAAGGGAGGACAGGGAGAAGATGAAATTGGTTCCATATGCTTCGGTCATAGGGTCAATTATTTACTCCATGCTATGTACAAGACCTGATGTCGCCTTTGTAATAAGTATGATGAGCTGGTAGAAGCAGGATCCCGGGGAGGATCACTGGAAGGCTGTCAAGGCAATCCTCAAGTACCTCAACCGGACTAAGGATAGCTTCTTATTGTATGGAGGTCAAGAAGTACTATCAGTTACTGGGTATACTGATGCAAGCTTCCAAACCAACCAGGATGAGTACCAGTCACAATCTGGGTATGTTTTTTTGCTAAATGATGGTGATGTAAGCTGGAGGAGCTCAAAGCAGCCAACCATCATGGACTTTACAACAGAAGCTGAGTACATCGCACTTTATGATGCAGCTAAGGAAGCTGTATGGATAAGGAAGTTTATCACTGAGTTGGGAGTAGTGCCAACTATCCAGGACCCAGTTGATATCTTCTGTGACAAAAATGGGGCCGTTGCACAAAATAAGGAGCCCCGGTCACACAAGAACACAAAGCACGTGCTCAGAAAGTTTCACCTCATACGAGAGATCACGGAGAGAGGTGACATTGCATTACACAGAGTGGACACCAAGGATAATGTCGCAGATCCTTTGACCAAGGTGCTGGCTTAGCCCAAGCATGAGGGTCATACTAGATCTATAGGGATTAGGCCAATGCCTAGTTGGAACTAGTGCAAGTGGGAGATTGTTGGATATGCCCTAGTCCCGAGGCATTGGACCTTGTATTTGTATTATACATTTATTGGATTTATGTATTATACTCATTTTGTGTTATTAATAAAGGCATTAATTCATTTATTATCTATATCTTGTGCAATATCTTAAATGAAGTATCCAATGGACATATCCATATCCATGATGACAAGTGTCATGCACTTGGCAGTAAGACCATGGATAGGGTAAACGATATGACCATAAAGAAATCCGTAGTCTGTTCCAGTCATGGGAATTAATGGAACTAGAGACTATCATTAACCTGGTTGTATGGCGGTGTCTTAGTGGTCATTGGACATGGGATGCCAACCAAGTTAATGGGTACATGCAAAAAGGGCATGGTACTAGATAGATCCACTAAACGAGAAATCCACATGGTATAGTATCACAAGTGATTCTCGTGTAGTACTTGTATGGATCCTTTGACCTGACCATATGATGGTATCGCATGCGAGGTCGCATACTTAGGGGTACACCTAAAGGGCCTGTAATAGGGTGCCAAGTATGGGTGCTTTCGAGTATGTCACTTAGCATGTCAATGCTATGGATATGCAGAAGGGATTTGTCACTCAGTAGTCCACTGAGAAGATATCACCGGCCTCTTGATGAATGTGACTGATAAGAGTGTGGCCACACCTAAACAAGTTGGAACTTGTTTGTGAGCTTCAATTCATTCGGGATCAAGTAAATGTCTGGACACAAAAGAGGGTCATCAATCTATGCCTCTATGTTGGACACCGATATCAATGACATAGGATATACAAGTTCAAACTACAGGGTTATGATTACAGTTGGACTGCCATCTCCATCTTAATTGGGGGCTGTAGTGGCTTGCTAGAGCCCAACTGTAGTCTGTAGGCCATGGGCCCACTGCCAACAGAAAGATGGGCCTACGGGATCGTACACATTGAGCGACTGAACACAGATTTAAGGAATCACCTGTATACTTGGAGTATACACTCTGGAGAGAGAGGATATATTAATTATATTATAAAGATCAATTGGATTGATCATAATAATAAAATTAATATTTGATTGGCTTTCTCATAATTAATTGGATTAATTATGAGATTATTTCCTGGGTGGAAATATTCATATGTATAGGTTTACATATGAATTTATTTTGTAAAGATCTAATTTTAATTTCATGGATTAATTAATTAGTCAAAGCAATTTTAATTAAATGTAAATAATATGTTACATGGTGTAATATATTATATACATGTGTAAATTAAATTTGGGCTTGAAATTAATTTAAACCAGACCAATTAAAATAGATTTGGGCCTAAAAATGAAAGAAGGAAAAGCCCACACAAAAGGAGCCAATTGGGTTGAAATTCTCCTTGAGAATTTCGGCCACCTAGGGTTAAAATAACCCTAGGTATTTCGGCCACCAAGTGTACAAGCCACATAGCCGAAATCACCACCTCTTCCCTCTCCATTGTTTGTGTTTTTCTGACGCTAGCACGGGTTGTGTTCGTAAGGCGTTCGTGTACATGAACGAGGAGGGTTTTACTTTGATTCCTGCAGTCTGCATCCATCTCTTGTACAGATTATCCGGGAAAGAGATTTATCTCTTGTTATTAAATTTTTGTTTTTGCAATTTCCATCTCAATTGCTCCTGGGCACGGATTTGAGGAAATCTTCGCGTTCTTCCGCTTTAATCGGGTGATTTCCGGTGACAAATCCCAACAGAAAACACCTTTAAGGGGTGATTGGTGGTAAAAGGATTCAGGCAAGTTCAAGGAATTTACTATGATGAAACCTTTTCACCAGTTGCCATGCTCAAATCCATTAGGATACTACTAGCCATAGTTGCATGGTACGATTATGAGATATGGTAGATGGACGTTAAGACCGCTTTCTTTAATGGAAAGCTACTAGAGGTTTTATCGATCCGAAGTATCCTAACCGGGTATGCAAGCTTTAAAGATCCATTTATGGATTGAAGCAAGCATCAAGGTCATGGAATCAGCAATGAGGCCATCACAGAATATGGCTTCACACAGAATCCTGATAAACCCTATGTGTATAAAATGGTTAGTGGGATGTTTCCACCTTCCTAGTGCTGTATGTTGATGACATTCTTATCATTGGAGGTGACATACCAACACTGCAAGGGGTAAAGCAGTGGTTGAGAAAGTGCTTCACAATGAAGGACTTAGGTGAAGCTGAGATGATCTTAGGTATCAAGATCTATAGAGATAGCTAAATCGGCTTCTAGGCCTAAGTCAGGTGTGAGCGGATGACATTTTTACGGAACGCGTGGTGAAGCGGGAACCGGGGACTTTCTTTTTGAAGTGTGATGATGTGGTTTGACAACCGGGTCTTTAATCTTTCTTAAGAAAATCTTTCATTGTATTGGAAAAACCCTTTTGTAGAAAACTTAATTGTAAGTGTGAATTTTGGAAATATAGGTTTCTAGAAAATCCCAATTTGAATTTAAAGATCTTGAAACCTAAATTTCGAAATTAGATACAGAGTCACCACCCGGATAAGCTCATCTGGGAAATTCCGGTACAGCTCCCTACCAAGTGTAGATGCGGTACCTAATTCAAATATTCAGGGTTCTGGCAACAAATCTACTAATCCTCACTTATTTTCAATTATTATTTCATAATGTAATGTTGCATTCCCTTAATTCTACTCTTTTTTTTATTTTTAGTTAATGCTCATTCACATGAAATAAATAGAAATCCAAAATAACATGCAGAAAAGTAAAAGTGCAGGAAAAGTAAAGTAGAGGCCAAATTATATAACCCAAAAAAAAAGAAAAAAGCTCTCATCCTCACCATTACAACCGACTACAATACATGAAAATCTAAAAAGTACAATCGCCTAGATACACGATTTAATCTATAAAATACATCCAAAAATAAAAATAAAGAAAAATAAAAGCTGCATCCAAATACGGTTAGCACGAGTAAATAAATCACACCAAGGACTCATGCATAGGGGGTAACCAGGTAGACCCGATCGGTCGGCCCGGTTAAACCTGGAAAATGGTTTTTTGAAACACCCTGTAGGTTTTATGGATGAAAAACCAATTTTGAAAACCATTTGGCTCATTTACATGCATTTTCCAACTTTAGTGGGCCGGATATCGCGGGAGCTGGGGGTCCCGTTCATGTGTGGGCCTAAATCAAACATCCATCTAGGGTCCAAAAAGAATGTAAAAACACCAAAATTCAGTGTTGAATAGAAAAAAGATGCAAAATTACAAGTCTGGGGCCCAAAAGGGCAAAACTGTAATTCTGCCTCAACTACAGCCACGCCACTATAGGTTACAGCCGCACCACTGTAATGCTCCAGAATGTGTTCCGCCCTTCTTTTCTCGTTTTTGAAAATCGTTTTGCAAATTTAGCGATTTCGCCTCAACTATAGCCGTGCCACTGTAGGTTACAACCGTGCCACTATAGCTTATAGCCGCACCCTTATAGGTTACAGCCGCGAGGCTGTAGGTTACAGCCGGGCAGCTGTAATCATAAATGGGGCAGCTGTAATAAAAACTCACTTCCAAAATCGCAAAAAATTCAAAAACACCCACAAACAGCAATCAAAACAAAGAAAAAGGGATTTTTAAGGCCTTTCAGAATGTACCTTGTCTGTGTTCTAGTGTTTTGGACCACCAGGGATGAATCCGGTGTTGGGATTTTTCACCAGAAAACCCGATAAAAGCCGAAGAACACGATGATTTCCTCAAATCCAGTCCCAGGAGCAATTGAAATGGAAATTGTAAAACATAAAATTGAAATAAAAAGAGATCATATTCTTACCCGGAATATCTCTTTCTAGAGATCGATGAAGACTGCAGAAATCAAATTAGATTCCCTCCTCATTTTCGTACACGAACGCCTAACGAACATAACCCGTGCTAGCGTTGGAAAAACACGAACAATGGAGAGAGGGGTAGGGAATTTCGGCAATGGTGGCTACAAGTGCTAGGGGGGTCGAAATTTTTCCCTAGGTTTTTATACCTAGGGTGGCCGAATTCCCCTAGGGGAATTTAGGCCCAGCTTGGCTCCTTTCATTTTGTGTGGGCTTCCATCATTTAATTCAGGACTAATCTAATTTTAATTATTCTGGTTTAAATTAATTTCAAGCCCAATTTTAATATACCCATGTATTTAATATATTACACCAAGTAATATATTATTTACATTTAAATTAAAATTAGTTTGACCAATTAATTTAATCCATCAAATTAAAATCAAATCTTCACAAAATAAAATCATATGTAAACCTATACATATGAATGTTTCCACCTAGGAAATAATCTCATAATTAATCCAATTAATTACGAACAGCCAATTGAATATATTAATTTCATTATTAGGATCAATCCAATTGATCTTTATATTATGGTTAATATATATATATACCTCTCTCTCCACAGTGTATACTCCAAGTATACATGTGATTCCTTAAGTCTGTGTTCAGTCGTTCTATGTGTACGATCCCGTGGGCCCATCTTTATGTTGGCAGTGGGCCTTTGGCCCACAGACTGCAGTTGGGCTCTAGCAAGCCACTGCAGCCCCCAATTAAGATGCAGTCTAACTGTTATCATAACCCTGTAGTTTAAACTTGTACATCCCATGTCATTGATATCGGTGTCTAACACAGAGGCATGGATTGATCACCCTCTTTTGTGTCGGACATTAACTTGATCCCAAATGCACTGAAGCTCACAAACAAGTTCCCACTTGTTTGGGTGTGGCCACACTCTTATCAGTCACATTCATCAAGAGGTCGCTGATATCTTCCCAGTAGACTACTGAGTGACAAATCCCTTCTGCATATCCATAGCATTACCATGCTAAGTGACATACCCGAAAGTACCTATACTTGGCACCCTATTACAGGCCCTTTAGGCGTACCCCTAAGTATGCGACCTCACATGTAACACCATCATATGGTCAGGTCAAAGGATCCATACAAGTACTACACGAGAATCACTTGTGATACTATACCATGTGGATTTCTCGTTTAGTGGATCTATCCAGTACCATGCCCCTTATGCATGTGCCCATTAACTTGGTTAACATTCCATGTCCAATGACCGGTAAGACACCGGCATACAACCAGGTTAATGATGGTCTCTTGTTCCATTCATTCCCATGACTGGAACAGACTACGGATCTATTTATGGTCATATCGTTTACCCTATCCATGGTCTTACTGCCAAGCGCATGACACTGGTCATTATGGATATGGATATGTCCATCGGATACTTCATTTAATATATTGCACAAGATAAATATAATAAATGAATTAATGTCTTTATTAATGACACAAATAAGTATAATACATGAATCAAATTAATGTATGATACAAATGCAAGGACCAATGCCTCGGGACTAGGGCATATCCAACATCCGGATGTCGGGAACGCCTTGCAATCATGAACAACCCAAAAGCTTGTACGATTTCCAAAGCCCGAACGGAACCCCGAATGAGTGATTATGGCCTAGGAACGTTCCAAGAAAACTAATCTCCTTAAAGTTATGGTGATTTAAACAGATTTTGTTAAGATTTCTTTGATTATTTAGGATTAAAACGTTCAATTTTAGTCTCTTTTTCTCAAAAACCCTAAGTGTAGATGTGTTTGGCAAAGGACACTCTGAGATTACTACTGGGTCAGTGTCTTCAACAGATTATTGTATCTTTGTCTTAATTGAGGGCTGTAATGGTTTGCTAGAACCCACTTACAGTCTATGGGCCTTAGGCCTACTGCCAACATAAAGACAGACCCATAGGATCATGCACATAGACCAACTGAGCCGAAACTTATAGAAATTATACATGTAATGTACATTGGAAGAAATGCGTTAATTAATTAGTTCACATTAGGTGTTATAGGTAATTAATTAACATTAGGGTTGATTTAATTTAATTAATAAGTTTACATAACGTAATTAATTAATTTATCAATTAATTGAATTACATAAAGTAAACAATTAATTAAATAATTTTCCTATAGTAGGAAAATTAAATACATAAATTGTATTTCTTAAGTGTGATTTAATTTTATTTAGGGGTAATTAAATTAGCCAAATGGAATTAAATTATATAGTATAATCCTTTTGGTATAAGGTTTATTTATGTAATCCAAATCCTAATTGGCTTGGGGTTTGATTAACCTAAATAGAAACCTAATTATGGAAGGACTATATAAGGCACACTTAAGTGGAAAAAATCAGCCCTAACCCTAAGGAATAAGATGTAAATTTCAGCCCTTACTACAGTAGCCCCTTAGCCAAAATTTCCAGCAACAATTCCTCCATTCTTTCGCTCTTCGGCTAGCACTAGTTCTCACTCGATAGTTGGTTGTGCACCTGATTGTGGAGATCACTTCCATCACAAGAATCGATTCTGCAATAATCTCTAGAAGAGATGAATTTGGTGAGTGAATCTCTCTTAATTCAAAATTGATTTTATTCCAATTAATGGTAATTGGACACGATAGGTGGATTCTAGGAAATTTTAAACGATGTAATTCCACTGCGCCACGTTATTTTTCGGATGATGAATCCCAACAAATATAAAATAAGAAACCAAAACTAAAAGAGAGATGGATTAGAACCATACCTATGCAGTCTCCACTATGAAATGGATGGTGAGACCTTGCCTTTGCATGAAGATCCTCTAATCTCACGCCTCTGAAGCAGGTTAGTGTGCTAGCACAGGACAAAACAATGCTTCTCCTTTCTATTCTCCCTAGCGAAAAACTCTAGTGCTACTGGCTACGGGGGCCAAAATCTTAGAGAGAAGGAGTGGGAGATTCTACTTGAAGAGTCAGACTAATTACGAATATCACTTTTAATTTTATTCTCTAAAATTTTATCAGATTTTCCTTAATAGAAAATGTCTTAAGCAATATTAAATCAAATTAAATCTGTTCCTCACTATCCAATCTTCATATTTAAAATAAATATCTCAGATATTTATTTTATTCCTTTTCACCTTCAAATAGTTACCATTTGGTAATTACTTAATACGCTGAAATAATAACTCTCCCATGTGCTTATTATTTTATTGGGCCTTAACATTTAATCCCATAAAATCTAATAACCCAATAGCACTAAATTTAATATGTAATTATTACATTTAAAATAGTTTGTGATAAATTGGCTCAGACTTCTTTGTGTACGATCCTGTAGGTTCATCTTATTTTGGCAAAGCGCCCAAAATAATTTTGGGCCCACAAGCTATAAGCGAACTATAGCAAGCCATTACAACTACCCAAATAAGATGCAATGCCAATTTAATAGCAGTGACATATAATTGTAGTGATCTTATTTGATCTCTTGCCTAACGATATCGGTGTCTAATAAGAGGCATTGTACTATCACCCTTTTTAACTGCTAGGACGTTCCTTGATATCCAAGTAGACTGAATAAAAACAAATAAGTAATTACCTAGTAATTAATTTATTTAGGTGTGGCCATAAACATTTCTGAGTCTCACTTATCAAGTGACCTGTGATATCTTCTCTCAATCAAAAGAGTGGCAAATCCCTTCACATTACTCATAGTCCCAACATGATCCCTAGCATATCCAACTGTACCTATACTAGGTACCTTGTTATAGGCTCATTGTCAAAGCATCTGAGTTCATAATATCAGCTTTAAGAATCGATATAAGCATTACATGACAACCACCTATAACATGAGACCTTGTGGTTTTCTCATTAGTGGATTGATCTAGTACATTATTCTCTAACATGTACCCACGTCCTTAATCGACATCCCACATCCTATGGTTGGTAAGGCACCACCCATCTTACAAGTAACATACTGGTCTTTAGTTATTATCATTATGCTCATGGTCTTATTGCCCAGAACACACTTTCGACATACAAGAGCAAATAACAGTTTGTGGATTCTGTATATTTATTAATTGCATAAGAAATATAATAAAATAGATTATGCCTTTTATAATTACAAAATATCTGATTACATTATCTAGGGACTAAGATATACACTAACTATTAATGCGTTGGGGGTTCAGTAACTAGACTTGACCAAGAGTTTATTTATTAATATCCTTAATAGGTTCGTTTATTTTATCCAAATAAATAAATAATGTTTAGAATAGCACCAATCCTTAAGAAGAAGAATTTAATTGATTAACTAAGATAGATTAAAGTTACAAATTGACTAGACAAGTGCAATAGCTATCTCTAATCAACTATTTTTACCTCAACTTTGTGTGTTATTGTTTTAGCCTTTAAGTCTTTATAATATTAGCTTAGATAAGTGCAATCGAACCCTAGCTATCTCTAAACCTCACTTATTTGATCGATTAGCTTATGGGCTAACTTTATTACAATCGGTACATAAACCATTTTCTTCAAAATAAAATGGTACATAAATATTAGTCTCTATGGATCGACTCGTGCTTGTCGTGATACTACTTGATATGATAGGGTACACTTGCTCTAGGAATAAGCTTATCAAATTTTTGGCATTGTTACTGAGGACTATTTATTTATTATTGAATCAAATGAGTTCTCTGTTACTTTAAACACTTTTAGTTTTTCTAACGGCATGGAATGGTTATCAATGGGGAACAAATTTTTACAAAAGAAAACCTATATGAGCAATTGATATAAGAAATTTCTGGCTCATTCTACCAAAATTGGGAGAATGAATATGAAGCCTTATGGGATGATTATCAATGGTTTGATTTTCAAAATTCACAACATATAGAGGATGAGAAGCAGATAATGGGAAGGACTAATGCTAGATTTTCTTGCTTCCTTAGTGACTCAACTTGACAATCAATATACTCCAATCAAAAATTTGTGCATACAAATGAGACGTCTAATAGACATTGTTGCAATGAAGGCATATCAACCACAACTAAAGCTCATTATGACAATCTTAATGCGATATTTAGAACCTATTTTATTGGAGAAGGATGAAAATCTAATCAATCTTAAGGACCTGGAAATTTTGATTTAAGTTAATGAACTAGACATTGAGCTTGAATTTTCTATGTTATAATCCATAAATCTAAAGTTTGATACACCCTATGAATGGAAGATCCTTGAGATGGGAGGCCACGAGGCTGGGCCAGAGGGTTTTCTTTTTGTTTGATGGTTTTTTTAAATGAAAACAGGTTTTAAAATGGTTTTAGAAAAAAGAGGTTTTGGGTTTTAGAGAAAAGGCTAAAAAAAAGGAACAAATGAAACCAATTCCTCGAGCCTTAAAGGTTGACAAGAGTCGCCACCCAGCTCAGTTCTTACCAGAAAATTATGGTATAGCCAAGCCCGATAGAAATTCCTATACCTTTAAGATAGAGATTCAAGTTCGAACAAACCACCCATTTCTTTTTTATTTCAAAATAACATTTTGTTGGTGTCCCCTGGTTCAAGAAGGCATTAGATTCTTGTATTTTGTATTATACATTCAGACTCTTTATATAAAGACATCATTTGTGTCACATTAATAAAGCTGTTTAATCTATTCCATTTATATCTTATGCTATAACATGAATAGAGTATCCATTGATTGATAATCATAAAACATATCCTAAGCCTATTTTGATCGTGGGAATGAATAGAATCACAGACTTATATGTTTGATGACTGTATGGTAGTTCTTAACTAGCTATAGTACTTATACAGTAAGTCATGAATATAGATACATGTCGTTGACATGGGACTAGATCGATCCACATAAGAAAGCCACATGGTTGTCATGTCATAGGTCTTTCTTGAGTAGGTCTCATTTGTCCTCAGACCAAATTTCATTATAGTATCAATGTGGAATCCGGTTCACTTTGACATATGCCTAATAGGTCTATAAAAGGATGCTAAATATGGGTATGATTGGGTGGTGGACAGGTAAACATATTGATACTGATAATGAAGTGATGGAATTACCACTCGGGTAACAACGAGATGATATCACTGGCCACTTGATGAGTGGGACTGATAAGTGTATGGCCACACCCAAATAAGTTGGTTGCTTATCTGATTTATCTTCACTCAAGATCAAGAAATATGATAAACAACAGAAGAGGATGATGGACACTGTGCGTCTTGTTTATTCATATCGATATCATTTGGCAAATGACATTATAAGATTAACTGTTGGGTAAGTGTCTTCAATAGACTGCTGTCTCTCTGTCTTAATTGGGGGCTATAACGGTTTGCTAGAACCCACTTACAGTCTGTGGGCCATGGGCCTATTACCAATATAAAGACAGGCCCATAGGATCGTGCACATAGATCAACTGAACTAGAACTTATACAACTTGTACATGTAATGTACATTGGAAGGAATGCGTTAATTAATTAGTTGACATTCAGTGTCAAGGTAATTAATTAACATTGGGTTGATTTAATTTAATTAATAAGTTCATATAATGTAATTAATTAATTAATCAATTAATTGAATTAGATACAATAAACAATTAATTAAATTATTTTCCTAAGAAGAAAAATTAAATACATATATTGTATTTACTTGAATGTGATTTAATTTTATTTAGGGTAATTAAATTAGCCAAATGGAATTAAATTCTATAATATAAAACGTTTAATATAAAGCTTATTTATGTAATCCAAATCCTAGTAGGCTTGGGTTTAATTAACCTAAATAGCAACCTAATTATAGAAGGACTATATAAGGCATGCTTAGGGCCAGTTTGGGATTGCTGTCAGGGAAAGTGCTATCAGGGAAAGCTCGGTTTTATTGCTTTCTTTAAAAGTAGTTTTAAGTGTTTTCCAGTTCTTTCCTAAATACAATCTGACGTTTACCAATTGTGCATTTGAGGCTGCATTCCGCAGCCCCAAAAGCAGCTTTTAGCCAAAGTAAGGTTCCCCATGCTTTCGCTGAAAGCTACTTTCGAGGCTGTTGAAAGCTGCCGCAAACTGGCCCTTAAGGAAGAAAAGTCAACCCTAACCCTAACAATTAAAGGTGAATTTCAGCCCCCTCTTGGCCGAATTCATCACCCCAATTGCACTATTCCTTCTGATCTTTGACTAGCATTGGTTCCCATTCGTCAGTGGTTCATGCACCGGATTGTGGATATATCTTCCATTTCAAGATTTGATTCTACAGCAGTCTCTAGATGAGACATATCTGGTGAGTTTAATCTCTCTTGATTAAAATTGTTTTTTATTCCAATCAATGGTAATCGGACACGATTAGGTGGATTCTAGGAAATTTTAAATTGCAAATTCTGCTGCATATAGTTATTTTCCGATGATGAATCCCAACACATTTAACTATACCAAACATGTGTTTTTTGTTAATTAACATGTGTTTTTTGTTAATTAATTCTTATCCCGTATTCAACCCTAGTTGTATTCTATATGATAATATAGAAAGCCACAAATAAATTTAGAAAGCAATAAATGAATTCAGGAAATAAAATTATTATAACCAAATCGAAGAAGCTAACCTAGGAGAGTACAATTGATAAAATGGGATTTGGGGGTACAAACGCCTAGTTTACATGAAATAAGCTAAAAATAGAAAGCTAGCATACATCTAATGTAACGCCCCAGATATAAGTTGACTTAGTTATGTTGTGATGTGTGCATATGAGTGAGCATTTTTGCATTTAACCGATGTTTTGTATGCTTATAACAATTCGTAGGCTTTGGCCTAGCGGTAGATAGTCCTGACTAATAGCTAGTGGTCTAGAGTTCGAACCTTACCTGGCTTAAATTTATTTATTTTTTTTTTTTGTTTTTTTTTTGTGCCTTTTTATTTTTGTGTTGGGAAGGTTGGAATTCCGAAAATCCATGATAAATATCCCATTTTTCAGTTGACCAATTCAAAAAAATTAGGAATCCTTAACCTAAGGAGAAAATCTCTCCTTAATCTCTTCCACTTTCCAAGTTTCACTCCAAGGCAATCTCTTCATCTCTATTAGGGTTAAAATTTCGGCCATTCCATTGTGTGGAGCTCCAGTGCAGCCGAAATTCTTAACTTTCTCTCCCTCACTTTCATTCATTCAGACTCTGCTTCATTCTTCTCCATTCCGAGTTAATTGCCTCAGTTGGTTTCACTGCAAACAGGGTAACAACTAAACCCTAAATGTCGGTTCGAAATTTATATAGGATGTATGGTAGATGAATTTGATCCTAGGTTGTATTATTACTGAAATTATTGTTGAGACATGAATGTATATGATATTGGTGTAAGAAATTGCTTTTAGGTTAAAAGATTGGTAGAAATATGAAAATACATGTGATTGAGTCGAAATTGGTAAGCTGCTGTATTTTCAGAATTGACTGTTTATGGTAATTATGGCATAACATCCGTTATATAACTCCGATTGGCATAATTCAACTTTCTGTGTTTTCCTGAGATATAGGTGTACAAGGTTGTTTTACATTATTTTGGAAAATTCCGTAAGTAAAGTGCTCATATTCCCTATTGAAACTGCCTTATGTGCATTGTGCCGATTTTTCTTGAACTGCTGAATTTCAGATTGTACAGGTTGTGATAATTTTAGCTTTATTTTCGTTATATAACTCCGATTGGCATGATTCAACTTTCTGTGTTTTCCTGAGACATAAATGTACAAGGTTGTTTTATACTATTTTGGCAAATTCTGTGAGTAAAGTGCTCGTATTCCCTGTTGAAACTGCCTTATGTGCACTGTGCCGATTTCCTGGAACTGCTGAATTTCAATTTGTACAGTTTGTGTTGATTATGGCTTTATTTTCTCTCTGTAGCTCCGTTTGCCATGAAACAAAATTCTATGTATTCCTGAAATTCTGATGTTCAATGTTGCTTTATATTATTTTTGCTAAATCAGTGAGTAACACATCTGTTTTGTCTGTTGAAGTCAGACTATGTGCAGTGATCTGAAGTGAATTTACAGATTGCATGTTTTTAGTGTTTCCTTAATATCTTTTGCTATAGGAATCCGAATTGCATGATTTAAGTTGGCGTGTGTTCCTAAGATGTAAGGCTAAATTTACCTTTGTATTGCCATGCTGAATTCTGAGTCTAACCTACTGGAATATTATATGCAAGTTGAGGCATGAACTATGAATTCTGAAATTTTCACCTTAGGCCTTGAACTGATTTTTTTTTAATGTGTGCAAAGCATAATTTGATTCTAGGAATTTATGCTAGGACTCTTGACATGAAATCTAATAATTACATATATGGTTTGGTAAATTTAATACATGTTGGAATTATGAAATCGAGTTTGGGGTAAGTCCTATTTTTTTTTATGGCACCATGTGTTTATTGATGTATCAGATTATGTTTTGGGGTAAGTCCTATTTTAATGGCACCTTATGGTTATTGAATTGGTTGGGATAAGTCCTATGTTAAAGGCACCTTTTGAATATTGATATAATTATGATAATTAAATTGGTGTTTGTAGTGGCATATACTCTGGTGTCTTGGTTAGTTTGGCTAAGTGTTTTCCATGTTTGATTGGTTGACACTAGGACAGCGCCCTTTGTTTCGAGGTAAGTCCCTTCGTTGGCACTCAGAGAGGTAAATCCCTTCGTGGTACTCTAATTTATTTTATTTTTGAGGTAAGTCCCTTCGTTGGCACTCTGTGAGGTAAGTCCCTTCGTTGGCACTCTGAGGTAAATCCCTTCGTGGTACTCTTTTCTTATTGATAAGGGGGTAAGTCCCGTTGTGGTTCCCCGAAGCGTCTGAGCCGAACTCTCTAAGGACATAGGTGTATAGGTCAATACAAATGATTTATACGCGTATACCACAAAATTAATAAAGGTTAAGATATAATTGAGTTGATGTCAAGTTTGTGATGAAGTACTTTGATTTGGGATGTTGGTATGTATTTGTATGTACATGACTTATCTTGGAAATCTGAATTTTGATGATATTAATTATCCACTTGGAATGTTTTGTACTATTATTTGAAATAGATAATTATGTGATATGCTGAACTTGAACTTTATATGTTGTATGTGATGCAGCTAACAAATAAGGGTAAGATCCCTGATACATGATTGTTACTATGAGAATTATGCATGCTTGTATAAATTGATAAATTTGCTTTCTATTAATCATGATGAAGTATACTTAAGTAATGTAATATGAAATTTATGATCTGTCATCTTCCTATGTGAACTTTGAATTGATGTTTGGGATTTATTAGTTACTCGTCACTAAGTGGCGCTG
Source organism: Euphorbia tirucalli (assembly GCA_039660915.1). NCBI lineage: Eukaryota > Viridiplantae > Streptophyta > Magnoliopsida > Malpighiales > Euphorbiaceae > Euphorbia > Euphorbia tirucalli. Next base: position 47,297,590 of record CM077637.1, on the reverse strand, counting down.
TTGATATTTTCAGATTTTGCCGGTGCAGAATAGGAGATGCCTGATGTCTGTTCTCGGGGATTGTGTGGAGAGTTTCCGTCATGTTATTTTATCATCTATTCGTAGTTATGGATGTTCAAAGATTTATTTATTTTTTTTTTTTTTACTCCGTTATATTACCTTTTGAAATACCTATTTATGTTAAATTACTGTTTTTGAAATGGAAATTTTCGAGTACTCATTTATGATTATGTTATTTTAAAGATAAAAAGGAAGTTTTGAAAATGATGACCTAAACTTTATGTAATGTTTCCGCCATTGCATGCTTGCAAAAGTTAGGGTTGTCACAGTTGGTATCAGAGCCAGGTTGGTTCCGAGGCTTTTGTAGCATAAGTCACTTGGAACCAAAACTCAGAATCCTAGGATAGAGATTTTTGAACGTAGAAGTGAGATGCATGGGTAGGTAGAATGGGTTTATCTGCTTTGAATTGTTTGTTTTCTATTACTTGCTATATGTATAACATGATTAGATCCAACCTAGAACCAAAATTTTAGAATGCCTCCTCGTAGAGATTCCGTTCGCGATGACTCTCCTCAGCGACGTATGCGGCTGTTGGAAGATGCCGTGCTCGCTATGGCTTAAAGAAATCCAAATAACCAAACTGTCTTCGATCGCATTGCTCGTCACCGACCCCCAACTTATGAAGGATCTTCCGACCCGGTGGTGCTTGAGGGATGGATCCGAGAGATAGAGAAACTCTTTGATGTGACCGGCTGTCCGAACGCCGAGAAAGTCGTGATTGGAGCCTACTACTTGAAAGGCGAAGAAGTATTTCTGTGTAGAATAAAGGATACCTCGGAAGAACTGAAGATCGAGGATATTCCTATTGTTCGAGAATATGCGGATGTGTTTCCTGATGAACTGCCAGGGATTCCACCAGGAAGGGATGTAGAATTTGCCATCGACCTAATTCCGGGGTCAGCTCCAATCTCTAAAGCTCCTTATCGGATGGCTCCCTCGGAGATGCGAGAATTGAAGACCCAGTTGCAAGAACTTGTTGATAAGGGTTTTATTAGACCCAGCGTGTCACCTTGGGGTGCTCCGGTACTCTTTGTCAAGAAGAAGGATGGAAGCATGCGATTATGTATTGACTACCGTGAGTTGAATAAGGTGACCATCAAGAATAAATATCCCCTGCCAAGAATTGAAGATTTGTTTGATCAATTGAAGGGTGCAGGTGTGTTCTCTAAGATCGATCTGAGATCCGGCTATCATCAGATTCCGGTAAAAGAAGACGACATTCAGAAGACTGCCTTCCGGACAAGGTATGGGCACTATGAGTTCGAAGTAATGCCCTTCGGTCTCACTAACGCACCAGCAGTGTTTATGAATCAGATGAACCGAACCTTCCACGAGCTCCTTGATGTGTGTGTTGTGGTATTCATTGATGATATCTTAGTATATTCGAAGAATGAAGAGGAGCATGCTAAGCATCTTAAAATGGTGTTGAAAGTATTAAGAGAGCAGAAGTGGTACGCCAAGTTCTCTAAGTGTGAGTTTTGGCTTGGAGAGGTGGCTTTTCTAGGCCATGTGATTACCAAAGAAGGTGTGAAGGTGGACCCGGCGAAGATTAAAGCCGTTCTTGAATGGTCCAGTCCTACTAATGTGACCGAAGTAAGAAGTTTTCTTGGTCTTGCTGGATACTACAGAAGGTTTGTGCACAACTTTTCAATTATTGCACGACCTTTGACTCAGTTGATGAAGAAGGACTGTAGGTTTCAATGGACTGCAGAATGTGAAGAAGCGTTCCAGATATTAAAAGAGAGACTTACTTCAGCCCCAGTTCTTGCATTGCCGACTGACGGAGTAGAGTATGAAGTGTTCAGTGATGCTTCCAAGTACGGACTTGGGTGTGTACTTATGCAGTTGGGAAAAGTGATTGCCTATGCTTCAAGGCAATTGAGGGTTCATGAAAGGAACTACCCGACTCACGATTTGGAGTTAGCTGCGGTGGTGTTTGCTCTTAAAATTTGGCGCCATTACTTGTATGGTGTGCCGTGCAAGATATACACCGATCATAAGAGCCTCAAATATATTTTCACCCAGAAAGAACTAAACATGCGACAGAGACGTTGGTTAGAGCTTATCAAGGATTATGACTTAACCTTGGAGAATAAAGAAGGAAAGGCAAACAGAGTCGCAGATGCATTGAGCAGAAAGAGCATCCATTCGGTGAACTTCATGAAAAGACTTCCTATTGATCTTTGCAAGGAGTTTAGCAAGTTGGAAATTGAAGTGGTCCCGAGAGGAGTGGTTCGGGCGAGTTTAAATGCAATCAGTGTGGAACCAGTATTGTTTGTAGAATTGAAAGAGAAGCAGTTGAGTGATCCTGTACTTCAAAAGATTCGTGCAGCGAAGGAGCAGGGTAATGCTGTAGATTTCGAGATTCTTGCAGATGGGAGTATGAAATTTAAAGGCCGATGGTGTGTGCCTAATGATTCAATGTTGAAAGAGCAGATCTTAAGTGAAGCTCATTGCACTCCCTACTCTGTGCATCCGGGAGGTGCGAAATTGTACAAAGATTTGAAGATGCAGTTTTGATGGCCTAGAATGAAGAAAGAGGTAGCTGAGTTTGTGGCCCGGTGCTTGACTTGTCAAAAGGTGAAAATTGAGCATCAGAGGCCTGGGGGATTATTGCAGCCCTTGGCTATTCCAGCATGGAAGTTTGACTAGGTTTCTATGGACTTTGTGTCGGGTTTACCAAAGGTTGCTAATGGTTTAGACACAGTGTGGGTTGTTATAGACCGTTTGACCAAGGTGGCTCGGTTTATTCCTATGAAGAAGACCTGGTCTATGGAGCAGTTAGCTGAGGCATATGCGAGTGAAATTATAAGGCTACATGGTGTGCCTAGGGAGATTGTGTCAGATCGTGACCCACGGTTCTTGTCACATTTTTGGACATCATTGCAAGAAGCTTTGGGCACTAGGTTGAAGTTGAGTACAGCTTTTCATGCTGCTACAGATGGACAGACGGAGAGGACAATCCAAACCTTAGAGGATATGTTGCGGTCATGTGCTCTTGACTTCCAGAAATCTTGGGTGAAATGTCTGAGTTTGGTAGAGTTCTCCTATAACAATAGCTATCACGCTAGTATCCGTATGGCCCCGTATGAAGCCCTCTATGGGAGGAAATGTCGTAGTCCGACATGCTGGGACGACATTAGTGACACATTGGTGTTGGGTCCGGAATTGATTCGGGATACAGTTGAGAAGGTGAAGGTGATTCAGGCGAATATGAAGGCTGCCCAGGATCGTCAGAAGTCTTATGCAGATCTCAAGAGAAGACCTCTTACCTTCGAAGTCGGTAGCAAGGTATTGCTGAAAGTATCTCCTATGAAGGGAGTGATGAGGTTCGGCAAGAGAGGCAAGCTCAGTCCCAAGTATATTGGTCCATATGAAGTGCTTGAAAGGATTGGGGAAGTTGCATATCGGTTGGCTCTACCACCGGAATTGGCAAAAGTTCATAATGTATTCCATGTTTCACAGCTACGAAGATATGTGAGCGACCCTTCTCACGTTATTGCTGTGGATTCGGTGGAGGTGGAACCCAATTTGACATATGAGGAGAAGCCTGTTCAGATCCTCGACCGTCAGGTTCGCAAACTCAGGAGAAAAGAGATGCCTTTGGTAAAGGTGCTTTGGCGTAGCCAGAAGTTTGAAGAGGCTACTTGGGAGCTAGAAGAGACCATGAGATCCAAATATCCGGAATTGTTTGCAACTAATCAAGGTTAGAACCTAGCTTACTCTTTTGTCCTTGAGTTTCGAGGGCGAAACTTTTTGTTAGTGGGGAGGATTGTAACGCCCCAGATATAAGTTGACTTAGTTATGTTGTGATGTGTGCATATGAGTGAGCATTTTTGCATTTAACCGATGTTTTGTATGCTTATAACAATTCGTAGGCTTTGGCCTAGCGGTAGATAGTCCTGACTAATAGCTAGTGGTCTAGAGTTCGAACCTTACCTGGCTTAAATTTATTTTTTTTTTTTTTTTGTTTTTTTTTGTGCCTTTTTATTTTTGTGTTGGGAAGGTTGGAATTCCGAAAATCCATGATAAATATCCCATTTTTCAGTTGACCAATTCAAAAAAATTAGGAATCCTTAACCTAAGGAGAAAATCTCTCCTTAATCTCTTCCACTTTCCAAGTTTCACTCCAAGGCAATCTCTTCATCTCTATTAGGGTTAAAATTTCGGCCATTCCATTGTGTGGAGCTCCAGTGCAGCCGAAATTCTTAACTTTCTCTCCCTCACTTTCATTCATTCAGACTCTGCTTCATTCTTCTCCATTCTGAGTTAATTGCCTCAGTTGGTTTCACTGCAAACAGGGTAACAACTAAACCCTAAATGTCGGTTCGAAATTTATATAGGATGTATGGTAGATGAATTTGATCCTAGGTTGTATTATTACTGAAATTATTGTTGAGACATGAATGTATATGATATTGGTGTAAGAAATTGCTTTTAGGTTAAAAGATTGGTAGAAATATGAAAATACATGTGATTGAGTCGAAATTGGTAAGCTGCTGTATTTTCAGAATTGACTGTTTATGGTAATTATGGCATAACATCCGTTATATAACTCCGATTGGCATAATTCAACTTTCTGTGTTTTCCTGAGATATAGGTGTACAAGGTTGTTTTACATTATTTTGGAAAATTCCGTAAGTAAAGTGCTCATATTCCCTATTGAAACTGCCTTATGTGCATTGTGCCGATTTTTCTTGAACTGCTGAATTTCAGATTGTACAGGTTGTGATAATTTTAGCTTTATTTTCGTTATATAACTCCGATTGGCATGATTCAACTTTCTGTGTTTTCCTGAGACATAAATGTATAAGGTTTTTTTATACTATTTTGGCAAATTCTGTGAGTAAAGTGCTCGTATTCCCTGTTGAAACTGCCTTATGTGCACTGTGCCGATTTCCTGGAACTGCTGAATTTCAGTTTGTACAGTTTGTGTTGATTATGGCTTTATTTTCTCTCTGTAGCTCCGTTTGCCATGAAACAAAATTCTATGTATTCCTGAAATTCTGATGTTCAATGTTGCTTTATATTATTTTTGCTAAATCAGTGAGTAACACATCTGTTTTGTCTGTTGAAGTCAGACTATGTGCAGTGATCTGAAGTGAATTTACAGATTGCATGTTTTTAGTGTTTCCTTAATATCTTTTGCTATAGGAATCCGAATTGCATGATTTAAGTTGGCGTGTGTTCCTAAGATGTAAGGCTAAATTTACCTTTGTATTGCCATGCTGAATTCTGAGTCTAACCTACTGGAATATTATATGCAAGTTGAGGCATGAACTATGAATTCTGAAATTTTCACCTTAGGCCTTGAACTGATTTTTTTTTAATGTGTGCAAAGCATAATTTGATTCTAGGAATTTATGCTAGGACTCTTGACATGAAATCTAATAATTACATATATGGTTTGGTAAATTTAATACATGTTGGAATTATGAAATCGAGTTTGGGGTAAGTCCTATTTTTTTTTATGGCACCATGTGTTTATTGATGTATCAGATTATGTTTTGGGGTAAGTCCTATTTTAATGGCACCTTATGGTTATTGAATTGGTTGGGATAAGTCCTATGTTAAAGGCACCTTTTGAATATTGATATAATTATGATAATTAAATTGGTGTTTGTAGTGGCATATACTCTGGTGTCTTGGTTAGTTTGGCTAAGTGTTTTCCATGTTTGATTGGTTGACACTAGGACAGCGCCCTTTGTTTCGAGGTAAGTCCCTTCGTTGGCACTCAGAGAGGTAAATCCCTTCGTGGTACTCTAATTTATTTTATTTTTGAGGTAAGTCCCTTCGTTGGCACTCTGTGAGGTAAGTCCCTTCGTTGGCACTCTGAGGTAAATCCCTTCGTGGTACTCTTTTCTTATTGATAAGGGGGTAAGTCCCGTTGTGGTTCCCCGAAGCGTCTGAGCCGAACTCTCTAAGGACATAGGTGTATAGGTCAATACAAATGATTTATACGCGTATACCACAAAATTAATAAAGGTTAAGATATAATTGAGTTGATGTCAAGTTTGTGATGAAGTACTTTGATTTGGGATGTTGGTATGTATTTGTATGTACATGACTTATCTTGGAAATCTGAATTTTGATGATATTGATTATCCACTTGGAATGTTTTGTACTATTATTTGAAATAGATAATTATGTGATATGCTGAACTTGAACTTTATATGTTGTATGTGATGCAGCTAACAAATAAGGGTAAGATCCCTGATACATGATTGTTACTATGAGAATTATGCATGCTTGTATAAATTGATAAATTTGCTTTCTATTAATCATGATGAAGTATACTTAAGTAATGTAATATGAAATTTATGATCTGTCATCTTCCTATGTGAACTTTGAATTGATGTTTGGGATTTATTAGTTACTCGTCACTAAGTGGCGCTGTTGATATTTTCAGATTTTGCCGGTGCAGAATAGGAGATGCCTGATGTCTGTTCTCGGGGATTGTGTGGAGAGTTTCCGTCATGTTATTTTATCATCTATTCGTAGTTATGGATGTTCAAAGATTTATTTATTTTTTTTTTTTTTACTCCGTTATATTACCTTTTGAAATACCTATTTATGTTAAATTACTGTTTTTGAAATGGAAATTTTCGAGTACTCATTTATGATTATGTTATTTTAAAGATAAAAAGGAAGTTTTGAAAATGATGACCTAAACTTTATGTAATGTTTCCGCCATTGCATGCTTGCAAAAGTTAGGGTTGTCACATCTAACCTAACATACATCTACCTGTAAAATAAAGGTTAGTGGCAGAGGGGAAAATATGCACATTAACTCAAATAGGAGAGAATGGGATAATAAGATAGCTCAGGATCAGGCATTTAGGGGATAATCGGGAAACCCGGCAGGTTTACTTGATTAGACCTAGAGAACAGTTATATAAATTCCCTGTATTTTTGGAGTGGAGGAAACGATTTTGAAAAACAATTTTAACCAATTTATTTTATCATTATGCATGTAAAATATGGGTCAGATATCCAGGAGTTTATTGAAAATCCCTTTCATTCAGGTCCTAATAATGCTTCGAAATCAAACTAGGCCAGAAGGCATATAAACTCCCAAAATCAATTTTCAATAAAGAATAATGCAAGAACAAGTAAATAAGGAACTAAAATAAATACTTGAAAATAAGAGATAAGCCGTACGGCTCAAACAAATCAAAGATAGGTTGTTCACCCTAATGCAAGGAAAAACAGTGCCAACACTAATCCTGGGTGAGATTAGATAATACGGCCCAAGTCCATATGAACAAGGCCGTGCAGCTCTATTTTTCTAGAAAATAAGGCCGTGCGGCTTAACTTTGACACAAAAAAATAGATTTTTTGATTTTGAAATTTATACGTAAAAATTCATTTTTGATGTTTCTCCTTTTACTTTTGAGATCCTTTAGGGGTCTACCAAATGGTTAGACTCAGAAATTACAGATTTTCACCTCGAATTCCATAAAATCAACGATCCCTAAAATAGAGGAATTTTAGCTGTAATGACTCACAGGCCATCGATGTGTCGTGCAGCCTAAAACCCTCTCCGGATGGGTCGTAAAGCCTAAAAGATAAGTCGTATGGCCTAATTTCAAAACTTACAAAAATTTGATTTTGAGTTCTCAACCAAAATAACACAGCACAGTGATTCCAATCAATACAGAAATGCAAAGAAGGATTTTATAGCCTCTCAGAAGTAACCTTTAACACGTTTATCCAGGATTCAATTGAGCATTCTGGATTCGATCCTTGAAGCAGAAACAGATTCTAACTCGTCAAACTCACACTGAACCTCGCCAAAAACCAAAAATAGTCACATCTCACCTTGAATCAAAGTTAATCCATGGGTGGCAGTGAGTTTTTAGGATCAATAATGGTTTAGGATGGTTAATAAGCTTGAGGTTTTGTAGATTTGTGATGTTGAAGATGATGAAGATGGTTGAAGGTGATGATGAACAGTGAATGGGGGTTAAGGAGAGCTTATGTTCTAAGCCTTTGCTGTTATCTTTTTCCTAAGTCCGTAATGATCATTGTTCCCTCCGTTCTCTATGATAGAAAAAAAGATTTTATACTCTATCTCTGTAAGTGGGGCTATTTGCTTTGTTGTTTCAGCCTTTGGAGATAGGCCGTATGGCCTAAAGTGCCTAAAATTTGGTCGTACGATTGTACTTTTGAGTCATATGGCTTTTCCTCAAATCCAGCTATATCCACTCTTGCACGGCTTAACCTTTTTTCACACAGACTAAATCCCATTCACTTAGGTCGCCTAACTCTTGAAGTAAAATTCCTCCTTTTCGGTTTTGACATTTTTCAGTTCATTTGGATAAAATTTAGAATCCAGTCCTTGTTTCTCGGGCCGGTGTCTTTGTTGGTGTGCCCTAATTCTTAGGGCATTGGATTCTTGTATTTTGTATTATACATTAAGAGTCATATATGAATACATTATTTGTGTCACATTAATAAAGGCAATTAATGACGGGGACCTTCTGGTCATTGACCAAGAGGAGCCCAAGACCTTAGAAGGTCTGGTAGGACACGTCATCATTCAGAGAGGTACGGCTTTCTCGTGACTAATGATGGGGACCTTCTGGTCATTGACCAAGAGGAGCCCAAGACCTTATAAGGTCTGGTAGGACACTTCATCATTCAGAGAGGTACGGCTTTCTCGTGACTAATGATGGGTACATTCTGGTCATTGAGCAAGAGGAGCCCAAGACCTATCAGGAGGCTATTGAAAGCCCGCACTCAGATCAATGGCGCAAAGCCATGGAGGCTGAGATGCCATCTATGCACGATAACCAAGTATGGAACTTGGTGGATCCACCTCTGGGTGCTAAGGTGATAGGTTGCAAGTGGTGTTTCAAGTTAAAGGCCGACAACACCTTCAAGGGGCGATTGGTGGCAAAAGGATTCAGGCAAGTTCAAGGAATTGACTATGATGAAACCTTTTCACCAGTTGCTATGCTCAAATCCATTAGGATACTACTAGCCATAGCTACATGATACGATTATGAGATATGGCAGATGGATGTTAAGACCGCTTTCCTTAATGGAAAGCTACTCGAGGATGTGTACATGGCACAACCTGAGGGTTTTATCGATCCAAAGTATCCAAACCGGGTATGCAAGCTTCAAAGATCTATTTATGGATTAAAGCAAGCATCAAGGTCATGGAATCAAAGATTCAATGAGGCCATTACAGAATATGGCTTCACACAGAATTCTGATGAGCCCTGTGTGTATAAGATGGTTAGTGGGAGCTTCTCCACCTTCCTAGTGCTGTATGTTGATGACATCCTTATCATTGGAGGCGACATGCCAACACTGCAAGGGGTTAAGCAGTGGTTGAGTAAGTGCTTCGTAATGAAGGACTTAGGCAAAGCTGAGACGATCTTAGGGATCAGGATCTACAGAGATAGATCCAATCGGCTTCTAGGTCTAAGTTAGGCCATGTACATTGACAAGGTTCTGAAAAGATTCAGCATGGACAAGGCAAAGAAAGGATTCTTACCTATGTGCCATGGGTTGAAGCTGAGCAAGAAAGATGGTCTTAAAACAAAGAAGGACCCGGAGAACATGGAAAAGATCCCTTATGCATCTGCTATTAGATCCATCATGTACTCCATGTTATGTACGAGGCCTGATGTCGCATTTGCACTAAGTATGACGAGCCGGTACCAGTCAGACCCCGGGGAGGAACATTGGAAGGCTGTCATGAATATAGGTACATGTCATTCACATGGGACTGGATTGATCCGCACAAGAAAGCCACATGGTTGTTGCATCATAGGTCTTTCTTGAGTAGGTCTCTTTTGTCCTCAGACCATATTTCATTATAATATCACTATGGAATCCGGTTCACTTTGACATATGCCTAACAGGTCTGTAAAAGGATGCTAAATACGGGTATGATTGGGTGGATCGGTGAACATGTTGATATTGATGATGAAGTGATGGAATTTCCACTCGGGTAACACCGAGATGATATCACTGGCCGCTTGATGAGTGGGACTGATAAGTGTATGGCCATACCCAAGTAAGTCGGTGCTTATTTGATTAATCAGTTAACTCAAGATCAAGAAATATAATAAACAACAGAAGAGGATGACGGACACCATGCCTCTTGTTTATTCATATCGATATCGTTAGGCAAAGGATACTATGAGATTACTACCGGGTGAGTGTCTTCTAAAGACTGCTGCATCTCTGTCTTAATTAGGGCCTGTAATGGTTTGCTAGAACCCACTTATAGTCTGTGGGCCTTGGGCCTACTGCCGACATAAAGACAGACCCATAGGATCGTGCACATAGATTAACTGAGCCGAAACGTATAGATATTGTGCATGTGATGTACATTGGAAAGAATGAGTTAATTAAAAGTTGACATTCGGTGTCCAGGTAATTAATTAACATTGGGTTGGTTTAATTTAATTAATAAGTTTACATAATGTAATTAATTAATTTATCAATTAATTGAATTACATAAAATAAACAATTAATTAAATTATTTTCTTAAGTGTGATTTTATTTTAATTAGGGGTAATTAAATCAAGCCGTATGGAATTAAATTATATATTATAAATCTTATGGAATAAGGATTTAAATATGTAATTAAAATCCTAATGGGCTTGTGTTTACTTAACCTAATTGGAGTTCATATTGCATAAGGACTATAAAAGGCACATTTATGGGAAAAATCCCTCTCTTAACCCTAGGCACAAAGGAAATTCAGCCAGTAACAATATTAGCCCTAATAGCCGAATTCTTTGGTGCAATTTCTTCCGTTCTTTGACTAGCATCGGTGCTCGTTTGATAGTTGATCGTGCACCGGACTGTGGAGATCAATTTTAAGAACGATTCTGCAGCAGTCTCTAGAAGAGACATAATCTGGTGAGTTCAATCTCTTGATTCAAATTTTTTTGATTTCAATCAATGGTAATTGTACATGATAGGTGGATTCTAGGAAATTTTAAACGATGTATTTTCCGCTGCGCCATGTTATTTTTTCGATGACGAATCCCAACAGTCTTTGGGGAATTCAAGATAGAGGATAACTAAATTACTTCATTATAGAGTTCAGACAAAAATGCTTGCTCACATGATGCCCCTTGTGTAGTTAAATTCAACTCTCACCAAGTCCTACTAGATCTTTGTTAAGTACACGATATAAAGCACGGTGAACAATGATAGAAGGCTAGCCTGAAGTTCATAGAAATTCACTTTTATTGACTCGGAGACTAGGAGCGTTTCGTTGAACGTCATCATCTTCTGGGTTTGGACTCGTTATGCTAAGTGATGATTTGTTTGACTTTTAGTGTTCATGATAAACCTGTAGTTTCCTTTAGAGAGTAGGAGCGCTTCGCTGAACATCGCTATCTCCTTAGGTTTGAATTGTTCATGATGATCGTTGATGCTATTTGGGTTGGCGTCTTTATTGCTTGACCTATAATTTTAGGAAAAAAAATTTTTACCCGTTCAATCAAGAATAAAGATGTGAAAATAGTATAGAGGCTTGATCCTTACTTCCTTTGGTCTTGCCTCTAGATTCCTGTAAAAACATAAAATACCTTTCTCAAAGCAATTTGGCATTTAGAAAGGGAATTTAGAGAAAAAGGAGAAAGATAGGTCATATGGACCAAATGGTGAGTTTGTTGAGCCGTGCAGCCCATCTCTACGGAGAAGAAATCCCTAAACCATTAATGAGCTATACAGCTTAACTTGGAGGCTAGTTGAGCCATACGACCCATCTCACATAGGTTAAATTCAAAATAGAAGGCAGGCGGTTCTCATTTCACTTCTGCTTCTCTTTCATTTTTCTCTTAAAACAACCACCTTTTCTCTTCTACTCTACATCACCATAAAAATAAGATGAAAGATTCACCATTCAATCTCCTACGCACCAAGGCAGGGGGCCCTGAACACAATGGTTGTATAGTACATCCTTCCGGAGGGATCATTTTCTCTACCATTCATTTTGGTGGAGAATTTATATGGCTTGGGCTGCATGAGAAGTATGAGGGCATGTCTCTCAGAGAGAAAGTGAACCTAATTCTGAATATTTATGGGCACGCCATCAATTATTTGGTGAGTTTCGTCCCCTTTCCCTTTGATTTTCATTTTCTTCTTTTCATTGATTTTGATGCAAAATATGGAAATTAGGTAGTTAGAATGCATAGTTAAGGTGCATTTGATGATTATGATGCCTTTAGGACTAATTTGAACATAGAATTAAGGTCAAATTAAAAGAAATTTGGATTTTTAGGGTTAAAAAATTGCAGCTGGAAACCCAAAAAAGATGAACTATGCAACCTTGTTCTTTAAAAAATAGGTCGTGCAGCTTAACTTTTCCCTAATTCTAGAATTCTGGGAAAATCAAAGTTAAGTAGTGCGGCCCTTCAACTTAGGCCATGTGGCCTTTCTTTGTTGAATTTGAGCTATTCAGCTTATCTTCTATAGGGGAGAGTAGCCTTGATTTTCTACCTAAGCTCGAAATTTCTTTCAATTTTCTCATAAAAATACATGCATATGTCATCAATTAATTTTAATGAACTCCCCCTTTCATCTTTGTACAGACTCAGAAGAAGATTAAGGGCACTAGAGGCTAGGAGAGCCTAAAGGATTTTTATTCCTACTGCCGTGAATGCAAAGGTGGATGCTACTGGCCTACAACAGCTCATCCCTAGGACACTACGTCGTGCTTCTTAGAAGAGCAAGGGAGCGATAATGGCATTAGTAGAGCATTGGATAGACATAACCTATACTCTCCACCTAACTTTTGAGGAGTTCACTATCACTCCACTAGATTTTGTAGCTATCACTGGGCTGCGATTTTGGGGCACCCAGATTCAGCTCAACTATGTCTTGAGCATAAGCCATTGTAGCCCTGACATTTTGGCCACATTACTGAGATATAGGCTAACTTAGCCCAAGCTGTAATGCGCAGCCTGGATGAGGTACTGGCTGGGTCGTAGAGCTGACATTGAGGCAGAGCAGAACTAGTATGCTTGCTCTTTTCTACTGTACCTACTGTCTAAGGTCCTCTTTCCCATAGGTGGAAATGATATAAACTGGAATGTGCTGCCCACTTTGATCAGGCTAGATGAGTTGAGTGGTTTGGATTTGCAGAGAGCAGGACTTGCCCAAATGTACCACAAGCCAGATGTGTATGCCTAGGGTCAGCATAAGGAGTTGAAGTGCTATTCCATTCTGCTATTGGTAAGCATTCAATCTTTTCTGAGTTTTTTTGTTATAGAATCCTTCTTATGCTTGCCATTCCCTTGCTTATTTGTCTATTCCTAATTCCCTTGCAAATTTGGGCTTAAGAGCACAAGTTTTTGCACCTTATGTTTCCTTGGATCATCCGCTAGATGGTCAGCTAGACAAAAGTAGTTATGGAGGTGGATGAGTGTTGGACGCAGCTAAATGCTTTGAATTGGAGAAAGGTACGCAAACAATATTAGTACAAAAACTCTATTGACTAGTTTAGGATTCACACCTAACTTGGCAGCTTCTTTTGCTTTGCTTGTTTGGATATAGTAGGGATTCGGATGCCCCTGGGGTGATACTGTGCACTGGACAGATGCTATGATCAGTGCCTCATGGTTGGTGGAGAGGTGGATGGTTATGGAGTGTCCTTCCTCGCTGGAGTGGTATCTTGGGGATTAAGTGGAAAGGTGTTATAAGAGGCCTGAGGAGAGATTGATCTTAGTTCCACTGCCGACTTACTTGTTCTATCATGCTTATATACCAGAGGATGAGCACAAAGATGTATTCAGAGATAGGTGTACTATTGTGGGCTCGGAGGATGACTACCAAGCTTATATCACCAGATATCTGCTACCTCCTACTGGCACTCTAATTCCGCCACCTCAAGTTTGCACTTTTCTTTCTCATTCTATTATTTCTTTTATTTCTGTATCTTCATGCATTGCTTGAAAAATGGTTTCCTTCGTTTTAGGATCCTCCCCGGGCTAGTAGGGGAAAGAGATAGACGGACAAGGCTGGCAGTAGTTCCCACTCAGTTGAGTCGAGCTCACAGACTCCACCTATTCCACAGCCAAAGGTTCAGTCTCAGCCGGCTATTGGTGGCTCTGTTCCTATCATGGAGACGACTCCTCCAGCAGGTTGGATAGTAGTATTGGAACCTATACCGGCTTGAAAACAAAACAAATTTTCAGAATCATTGTTGTCAAGCTAAGGTTCGTGCCCAAAATCCCAAAGCCAGGTTATGGATCCAAAGGAAAAGAGGGAGAAGATGGGTTTCTCACCTAGGCCGTCCTCGCACAAGATTGATTTGACTAAGGGCTTCAAGTGTCACTCCTCTACGTTCCCACATGTGAAGTCTCATCGACCGGGACCGAGTGTTAGCACTTGGACCAATGGTTCTCCCTTACACCAAAACCCCTTTTGCACAAGGAGGAAGATGAGTTGGTGGCTAGGTTATTAACCTGTAGTTATTAGGGTTTTACACTTTACCCTTTATGTATGAAACATATGGTAAAATACCCAAAGTAGCCTTTTTGTAAATACCCAACATAATTTACACATATATTAACCAAAGTCACAACATGGTAACTTTAAAAAACCATAAAACCAATTTCTCATCATAGGTTATATTATTTTATTTGGACTCGACAATTGATCCTATAAAATAAATAATCCCATAATTAATATGTATCCAATACATATCAATTGCTCTATCATGAAGTATGCCTAAACTCTTAAGCGTGTGATCCTGTAAGCCCATATGTTGGCCACGGGCCCGAAATGACATTCTTCCCACAAGTTGTAAGTGGGCTTTAGCAAGCCATTGTAACCCCTAATTGGGATGGAGATGCCAAAATCATAACGACATACACTTGCAGTATTCTTATATGATCCTTTGCACATTTGATATCGGTGTCCTACACAAGGCATGGCACTATCATCCTTCTAAGTGCCAAGACATTTACTTGACATCCAAGTAGATTGATAAGATCAAATAAATGATTATCCAATAATCATTCTATTTGTGTATGGCCGTACACTACTCAGTCTCACTCGTCAAGAGGCCGGTGATATCATCTCTTTGATGAAGAGATAGGCAATTCCTTCATATTACTTCCAGTCCTAATAAGCTTCTTGACATACCCAACATGCCCAAGCATTATGCAATATGGTATCATAACTTCTTGCAGGGTCAAAGATGGCAATCCACTTAACCATATTGTACTCGGTCGACCATTATTGCATTGGCATGCCTGGACATAAGCACAATACGACTCCAACACAATGTGATACCACAATTCTTCAAAATCAGAAAATAGCTTGTTAAGAATCAAAGCTATTGAAAAGTATACAAGGTCACATCTAGGAGTGTAGTAATATTGGGTCTAAGGATACAAAATAAGTAATACGTGTGAAACACTTACGACACTAGACCATGCAGTGTTCTCACAAGTGGATCAATCTAGTACAATGTTCACTAACATGTACCTATGTCCTTGATAGACTTTCCAAATCTTACGGTCGGTAAGACACCGCCCACCCCATAAGGAATATACTAATCTTTAGTTATATTCATTCCCATGATTATAACAGACTAGGGATAACTTTAAAACTGTGTCCTTCAAACTCATGGTTGCTGCGGTCATCACACCACAAGGCTATAGAGGCGTGGAGCATGGAGGTAAGAGAGATCCTATGGAGCTGCCAATTGGTCCAATAACGTGGAGCCGTGAAAAGAAGATGCAACAAGTGCTTACTGGCCTAGTTATGCAGTTATTTAAACATATGGAGGTTAGGGCTAATCACAACACACAAAATATTTCACATGGAGATAATTCAGTCTTGTGTTGTATTCAAGTCCACGAAAGTGATTATGGATCTGAAACTAATGTTTAGTTAGATTGGACCTAATTGGACTTCTACGTATGAGCTAAGGATAATTAAGTGTTAGCACTTAAGGCACCCATAGAGAATATGTATGGATTTCGAATTGGGCTTAGGTATCTTTATTTAATTGTTATTTTTTTTCAATAAGTGAGCTGTTTTGGGCTTAAAAATCAGCCCATAAACAACACTTAAAAGGGGATTTCGGTTTTTTCATCCTTATTGCATAAGGATTAGTTCTAAGTTTTCCCTTTTTTTTATTTAATCTTTCCTAGTCAGATAAGGATTTGTTTTCCTCTTCAATTTAGGATTCTACTTTATTTTAGGCCTATAAAAGGGTGTTGGATGTGCCTTTTGTAATATATCATATTATTATCAATAAAGATTGAATATTTCCTTTGAAAATTTCTGTTGAATTTTCAGCTTCAATATTTTGAGAGTGTGTGATTATGTTCTAACTCTTAAAGTATTACTTTGATCATGATCAATTGTTATGGCTAGGTAATTGAGAATCAACCATTCTCAGGTTCTGTCATCCAACTTGAAAGGTTGAATTAACTTTTATGTTAATTTGATTGTTCTTTTTATTTGATTTAATTGGTAAATTTATTGCCAATTGTTCTTTTATTTTTATTCTATTCTTTAATATTTTAGTTTTGAAATTATAATCTGAATTCTAATTATAATTTCATGTTTTTTGTGTTTGTTAGAACCTCATTCGACAATCGGGAACATTATCTTGCTTAACCGGATTCATATTAATGGTCTTACTCGTTTAGTACACGCTACTAACAAACATGAGAAAACACCAGTTTATAGATTCTTAATATTTATTAATTGCACAAGTAATACAATAAATATGATTATGCCTTTTAATAATATAGATCAAATGTGTTTTCATACACAAAATAAATAGAGTACATCATATTGGGACTAAAGCATAACCCAATAAGTAGGCTTGCCCCAGTACATATTTGATAGTTAGCCATAGATGTTTAGTCCTACTGGTGGCTACTATCCACAGATCATGCTCGATCCAACTATGCCCATCCGCTTCGATCCAGAGGATGCTACATATGTAAGAATTAGCATTTTGATTTTTGTATGCCCTTTTTTGATTTTTTTTCTTCTCCGTGCTTGTGATTTTTGTTTTTGAAGTCTCCCTGGAGCTCCTATGAGAACTACACATGCCTCTTATCTGCCACTGGCAGCTTGATGATTCCGAACAACATGGCAATGCACATATGTTTTCTTCACCTATTGAAATGTCATTATATGATATGATATGATATGATATGATATGATATGATATGATATGATATAAGACGTATGTATGATATGTGTATGATATGATATGATATGATATGATATGAGACGTATGTATGATATGTGTACATGTGCAAGCTCGGTTAAAGAGGGAGAGTAACCGTGCTGGCCAACTGGAGGCATAGGTTGCTTCTTTACAGCATTGAACGCAAACTTAACACAGGCCAATCAGTCATTTGAGAGGGAGAGAAGTAGTAGCACCACGAAGAACGAGGTGGATGATGACGACGATGATGATGATGGAGACTCTTAGTCTCCTTGCTTGTTATAGATAGGGATTCTAATTTTTGACATTTGGATTTGTTGATTTATTTTGTGGATTTGATTTATGCACAGTAGCCGATAGAGCTAATTTAGGGCTTCTATATCTTTGCTTGATAGGATAGGAGTTTAGCACATTTTATTAAAAATTTCTTGGAATATTGCATGTGAATTATGGATGAATTTAACCCCTGTTGGGCTCCACTGATGAGTCCATTTTTCATAGCCTCTATAAGTCCTTGAGTATAACCTATTTGAATGCAATGACTTACTGATGGATATTTACATGTGATGACACGATGCATGCATTACAGACATTTGAGCAGGATATCGAACATTCACAACCTTGTCATGATATAATCAAAATGAGTATAACAGGAACCCCCAAAAGTGACTTTGACTTTGATCAATACCCTCTCTTGTTACCAGTGCATCCTTTTCTCTTATCCACACAAGAGATTTTCTCTCAAAATGCCTTACATAGACCCCTTTTTTTGAGTTTTTAGTCTATCAAGTTGCCTTAAATTTTGCCTGAGGCCCTATTTTTGGATTTTTACATCAAGGGACTTTCTTCTTTATCTTTTCTTTTTATATTACTGTGCTGTCGAGGAAGATGTCAGTGATTTTGCTTGGTATGATTCCCTAAGACTGCTTCACTTTAAGCATAATGCCTTCAGTTATTCTTTCAGTGATTGGCCTCGAGAATTCTAATTGAGTTGTCTTCCATGTGGTGCCATATCAAAATGTGCTCCTTGTATTGTTGTGCTTCAATTTCTAGGTTTGTGATTGTTTCCTTAAACTTGGTAGCTTTGAGGGCTTTGTTTGAATGATGGGTTAAAGTACTTTGTTTAAATGGTGATGGTTGGCCTTAGTATTAGGTTTCGTGACATTCCCATGAGGTGACACAGAGTTTTACTTCAAATGTATCCATTTGTCATCGTTGTAGATGGTGGACTAGTAGGTTGATGTGCTTTGAATAGATTTAGCACAAATAACTTGATTTCCCTTTATTCTATCAACTATGTTTCCTTATTATCCATTTAGATTTTTTTAATGGAAACATAATCTCCTTGTGTTGTGTCAAATTCCTTCTTCTACCACGTTGTTGATTCACTTTTTTGTGCTTAAGGATTAACGATGCCAGACGTCGTACATTTGAAGTAATCCTCTATTTACCCCTTGGGAATATCGACTGCTTTACAGTCTTCGTGGTGAGTTTTGATGATCTTTTATTTGGAGGTGGTATGTATTGTGTACTTTAATGAGATCGGGTTTTTGGTGAGGTTCGGCTATGGCTTTTAGGATAACGCTTTGTGTGTGTTGTGGTGTTTGACACTCGGGTTTTCTATGGTGCATTAGGTTGGTGTAAGGTCTCGAAAAAGAATTTGGCTTTTTGTGCATGAGTTTTGGTGTTCCAAAATTGGGTTAGTCATGAGGATTTGTCCTCGACCTCGTTGCTTGGAAATTACATATGTTGTTCTAGACTGAGGTTCTGAAATAGTGTTCTCTCCCTTCATTGGTTGCTGACGACAACATTTTGAGTTGCTGCTTGTAAGGATGGTGAATATTGACTTCTTAATTTGCACATAATCTCTCTCTTTAAGAGAGAATATGATCAAAGCCAGAGTTACTTTTGGGTTTCCTGGTACACTTATATCAATTATATGCATTTTTAGGATAAATACGTACGCAGCCCCTTCAACTTTAATTTTTGAGCCATTTCGCCCCCTCAACTATTTTAGCAATCTATCTAACCCCTCATTTAAAGGTAAAATACATACGTAGCCCCTTCAATTTTTATTTTTGAGCCGTTTGGCCCCTTCAACTATTTTAGCAACCTATCTTACCCCTTATCTATTTTAAAATGGTATTTTTAAACCTTTGAGTGAACATAATCAGACACAACAGAGTACCATGCATTACACGCGTTCGACACTAAAGACATGTAGGACACACACTGGAAACTATCTTTTATCTAATTAATATTACAAACTATTATAAAGTGAAGATTTCCTAGCAATTAATTAAACTTAAAAGAAAAAAGAAATATGACACATCAGCATTCAAATGGCTAAAAATACCACTTTAAAATAGATGAGGGGTCAGATAGGTTGCGAAAATAGTTGAGGGGGCCAAGCGGCTCAAAAATAAAAGTTGAAGGGGTTACGTATGTATTTGGCTTTTGATAAGGCCTTAGATAGGTCGTTAAAATAGTTAAGGGGGCCAAGCGGCTCAAAAATTAAAGTTGAAGGGGCCGCGTATGTGTTTGGCCTGCATTTTTATCTTATGTATGGTGCATATGTCTTTCAAATGATTGAATGCATACATAATGTCACATGAAGATAAAATATGACATAAGTAAGAAAGAGACAAAACATGTTAAGTTCCAAAAGAGTTCTTTAGGGTTTGCATTTGTACAACAATATATTACAAACAAAAATACATTCCCCATAGGTAGAAATCCTCCTAAAATTCTGTTGCAAAAAACCTTGGTCTCTTCATTGAGAGTCGGTTTACAAGATTAGTGCGGCCACAAAATCACCAGGTAACCCCAACCATCATTAACCTATTCTTCAAACTGTGGAAGTGGACCTCTCTTGGTACTAGGCTAAATCGGCTTGGGCAACTTGCCCTCATTAACCAATCTTTGTATGTCATGCCTTAGCTTGAGACAACTGTTAGTCCTATGGCTAGCTATCACATGGTAAGTGCATAAGTTGATTTCGTCTGCCTCAAACTGTGGACTATATAGGCGGAGGGACTGTAACAACCCCATGTTATGGTATTTGATAAAAATCTTGGCCAAAACAAGAACCAAGAAGATACCCCAGACTTTTTGCTCGATGTGGACTGCCCCTAAGGGATTGCTGTAATAGCCTCCCTATGCTGTGTAACTTTTATGGATTTAAGAAGACTCGTCATCCAATCTGTAGTGGCCATAGAGGCCAGAATTGGTCCCGTGCCAATATGTGCATATGGCGAACCCGAGTCTCTATGGGAGGTGCTTTTTAACAACTAAATGAGTGGTAAGAACTATGCTGCTCTACATTGCTTCAAGCTAGCTATCAACCTTTATACCTGAGGCACAACTAACTACCTTTTTGAGCTCCACTACCATTCTTTCCAGCTCAACATATAGTGACTTCAACCTCTCCAATTCGTCACTGTCATTACTTACTGCTTCCTTTAGTACTGTTGCCATTTCCTCCTTGACAACTTTATGGTAGCATGACGAAGCAACATAATCTTCTAGAGCATATGGTATGCTACTCATGTCTACTCGGTTGGCCACTCCGACTCATTTCAGATGAAAACCACTCGGATACTACCAGAACACTGTCGTCCTCCACTGTTACTTTAACTATCTCAGCTTTTGGTACTGAACTGACTCAACTTTTGTACCCCTTTTTATTTCTGTACCAACCTCTTATACTATCTCACTGACCTCTCCTAGTGGAAATTAGGCTCTTAATGCTGCTGTTGCTATATTGTCAAAACAACAAACATCAGGAACCTCACAACTATGACATGATGGATGATGGAGCACAATACAGAACACAGAATTGTATTTATAAATGATATGTAATGTATTCCAACTGATGTTATGTTATGATCATGGTTTTCAGACCCGGACCGGTCATCGAACCGGTGAAGGGATGGATTCATGGATTTTGGATTAAACCGGAATAAACCGGAATCGAACCGGATTTAATAAATATATTAAAATATTAAATATTTTTATTTTTATATTTATAATTTATAAAAATTTGAATATTTTTATTATAATTCTTTAAGTTTAAACATTTCAAACACAATATAGTAATTAAAAAAACTCAATTTATGAAATATAATTTTTTTAGTTACAATAAAATGTCAATTTAATTTAAAATAATTTAAAAATACAAACTATATTTTATTTTAATTAAAAACACCTCAAAATAATAACTTAAATTTTATATTCAAATAATTTTTTCTTTAAAAAAAAAAGTCTGGTCGAACCGGAAAACCGGTCCGGTTCACGGTTTCCGGTTCGACCGTCCGGTCCGACCGAAGTTTGACCGGTTGTTGACCAATGTGAAAACCAGATGGAAACCGACCGGTCTGACCTTCGGTTCTGGTCGAATCCAGTCCGATCGGCCGGTCCGTTCCGGTTTTGACAACTATGGTTATGATGAATGATTAGACCTTTCATATACATGCATTAGAGCTACTCAACACAAAGCAAGAATGTTATGCTGCACACATTTGTGCAAAAGAGATGGTGGCCACCGAAGGAGCCATGAATGGGAGTAAGATACAACTTGCAAAAGAATTCTATACATGTAGTATTGGCATGAATTTTTATGCCAAACAGACAAATGATGCAAAGATGTCCACGAATTGGGGTAAGATAATACTCGCAAAACAATTGCTATAAGATGACAAGGTGTATAAGTTTACACCACAAAGAAATGGCATATAAGGTGCCTACGGGTCAAAGGAAGATGATACTTGCCAAAGGATTCATTCCATGACAATCAGACTTGGAGGGATAAAAAAAGGCTTGATAATGTAATGGTTTCACGGGTTCGATAGTAATAGGTTTAGTGAGACTGCTTTAATAAGAACATGTTTAATAATACAAGTTTGATGGAAACAGGTTTGATAGAAACAGGTTTGATAAAAGAGGTTTGATAGAAACAGGTTTGATAATATAGGTTTGATAGTACAAGTTTGATAGTATAGGTAGGTTCGATAAAAAAAAAGGTTTGATAGGGCTAGGTTTAATAGAAACAGGTTTGATAGTAATAAGATCAGTAGCAACAGACTTAATAATATAGGTTTGATAGACATAGGTTCAATAGAAACATAATACAAGTTTGATGGAATCAGGTTTAATAGTATAGTTTTAATAAAAACAGGTTTGATAGTACATGCTTAATAAAGGCAGGTTTGATAGAGATAGGTTTTGATAGTACAGGTTTAATAGAGGCAGGTTTGATAGAAACAGGCTTAATATAAGCAGGTTTAATAGAGTCAGGTGTGATAGTACAGGTTTGATAATACAAGTTTGATAAAGACAGGTTTGATAAAGCCAGGCTTAATAGTATAGGTTTGATAGTACAGGTTGGATAGAAATAGGTTCAATAGAGGCAGGTTTGATAGTATAGGTTTGATAGAAACAGCTTTGATAGTACAGGCTTAATAGAGGTAGGTTTGATAGAGCCATGTTTGATAGAAACAGGTGTGGTAGAAATAAGTTCAACAAAGGCAGGTTTGATAAAAATAGGTTTGATAGTACAGGTTTAATAGAGGCAAGTTTGATAGAACAGGCTTGGTAGAGTCAGGTTTGATAAAAAGAGGTTTAATAGTGTAACCGTTGCATAAGGTTTATTTTAAGGGATAAGTATGCATTTATATGTCTATGCAAGACAAAGTAGGACTCCACCTAAATGCTAATGTTTAGACACGAATGCTTTAAGTATGTTTTGTGTCACACGAATAAAATGAGGCTACATAAAAAAAGGGTTAACCATGTATGTATGTCACACATTATACTTTATGTAATGAGATAAAGATAAATCCTACATATAGAGTAAACATTTAGCACAGAACATGCATAAAGATGCACACCCTTCCAACCTTATCTCTCCACGATTGGTCAAATCAAATTGTCCTGGATGTTGGATATCTTTGTTATCATTGAGGGATAACAAAGGCGACTCTTGAGAATGCAATTTTTAAAGTTTTGGATACCCTATTGGGAAATTACTAAGGCTTTATATATGAGTTTAGGTCACACCAAGGGATTAACATCACGGCTCCTGTAGCAAGATAAACTCCTCACTTCTCCCCACTCAAGGGTCCAAACGAAGGGATTCGTACTAAGCTACAAGTGATATGCTATATCCGTGTTCTTATAAGCTTTCGGTCTTTTGGCCACACTTCAATAACATATCAAAGTGAATAAGGGAATACCAGGAACATGTGTGCATAAGTCCTATGATATTATACAAGCAAAAGAGTGCAAACTAATAAGGTTAAGCTATTTTGCATAAAGCATTTTCAGTGTTTGTCTTTTGATTTTAAAAAAATTCTCCCCAACAGAGGCGCCACTGTGAGGGGCGATCCTTAGAACGGGCGGCTTGTGAGGCCAGGCCGAAGTGTTTTCTTTCTATTAGATGGGTATTTAAAATTAAAATGGGCTTTGAAATGGTTTTAGGAAAAACAAAGTTTTGGGTTTTAAAGAAAAGGCAAAACAAAAAGGAATGAACGAAACCAATTCCTCGCGCCTTAGAGGTTGACAGGAGTCACCACTCGGCTAAGCTCTTATCAGGAAATTATGGTATAGCCAAGCCCTATAGGGATTCCCATACCTTTAAAACAAAGATTCTAGTCCAGATATACCACCTATTTTTGCTTTATTTGGAAATAACACTGAACTATTCCAAATTTGTGCTTTTTGTTAATTAATTCTTATCCCATATTCAACCCTAGTTATATTCTAGATGCTAATATAGAAAGCCATAAATAAATTTAGAAAGAGATAAATGAATTCAGGAAATAAATACAACCAAATCGAAGAAGCTAACCTAGGGGGTTACTGTGACAACCCTAACTTTTGCAAGCATGCAATGGCGGAAACATTACATAAAGTTTAGG
This sequence comes from Euphorbia tirucalli, assembly GCA_039660915.1. NCBI lineage: Eukaryota > Viridiplantae > Streptophyta > Magnoliopsida > Malpighiales > Euphorbiaceae > Euphorbia > Euphorbia tirucalli. Next base: position 47,273,433 of record CM077637.1, on the reverse strand, counting down.
TCATCATTTTCAAAACTTCTTTTTTTATCTTTAAAATAACATAATCATAAATGAGTACTCGAAAATTTCCATTTCAAAAACAGTAATTTAACATAAATAGGTATTTCAAAAGGTAATATAACGGAGTAAAAAAAAAATAAATAAATAAATAAATCTTTGAACATCCATAACTACGAATAGATGATAAAATAACATGACGGAAACTCTCCACACAATCCCCGAGAACAGACATCAGGCATCTCCTATTCTGCACCGGCAAAATCTGAAAATATCAACAGCGCCACTTAGTGACGAGTAACTAATAAATCCCAAACATCAATTCAAAGTTCACATAGGAAGATGACAGATCATAAATTTCATATTACATTACTTAAGTATACTTCATCATGATTAATAGAAAGCAAATTTATCAATTTATACAAGCATGCATAATTCTCATAGTAACAATCATGTATCAGGGATCTTACCCTTATTTGTTAGCTGCATCACATACAACATATAAAGTTCAAGTTCAGCATATCACATAATTATCTATTTCAAATAATAGTACAAAACATTCCAAGTGGATAATCAATATCATCAAAATTCAGATTTCCAAGATAAGTCATGTACATACAAATACATACCAACATCCCAAATCAAAGTACTTCATCACAAACTTGACATCAACTCAATTATACCTTAACCTTTATTAATTTTGTGGTATACGCGTATAAATCATTTGTATTGACCTATACACCTATGTCCTTAGAGAGTTCGGCTCAGACGCTTCGGGGAACCACAACGGGACTTACCCCCTTATCAATAAGAAAAGAGTACCACGAAGGGATTTACCTCAGAGTGCCAACGAAGGGACTTACCTCACAGAGTGCCAACGAAGGGACTTACCTCAAAAATAAAATAAATTAGAGTACCACGAAGGGATTTACCTCTCTGAGTGCCAACGAAGGGACTTACCTCGAAACAAAGGGCGCTGTCCTAGTGTCAACCAATCAAACATGGAAAACACTTAGCCAAACTAACCAAGACACCAGAGTATATGCCACTACAAACACCAATTTAATTATCATAATTATATCAATATTCAAAAGGTGCCTTTAACATAGGACTTATCCCAACCAATTCAATAACCATAAGGTGCCATTAAAATAGGACTTACCCCAAAACATAATCTGATACATCAATAAACACATGGTACCATAAAAAAAAATAGGACTTACCCCAAACTCGATTTCATAATTCCAACATGTATTAAATTTACCAAACCATATATGTAATTATTAGATTTCATGTCAAGAGTTCTAGCATAAATTCCTAGAATCAAATTATGCTTTGCACACATTAAAAAAATCAGTTCAAGGCCTAAGGTGAAAATTTCAGAATTCATAGTTCATGCCTCAACTTGCATATAATATTCCAGTAGGTTAGACTCAGAATTCAGCATGGCAATACAAAGGTAAATTTAGCCTTACATCTTAGGAACACACGCCAACTTAAATCATGCAATTCGGATACCTATAGCAAAAGATATTAAGGAAACACTAAAAACATGCAATCTGTAAATTCACTTCAGATCACTGCACATAGTCTGACTTCAACAGACAAAACAGATGTGTTACTCACTGATTTAGCAAAAATAATATAAAGCAACATTGAACATCAGAATTTCAGGAATACATAGAATTTTGTTTCATGGCAAACGGAGCTACAGAGAGAAAATAAAGCCATAATCGACACAAACTGTACAAACTGAAATTCAGCAGTTCCAGGAAATCGGCACAGTGCACATAAGGCAGTTTCAACAGGGAATACGAGTACTTTACTCACAGAATTTGCCAAAATAGTATAAAACAACCTTGTACATTTATGTCTCAGGAAAACACAGAAAGTTGAATCATGCCAATCGGAGTTATATAACGAAAATAAAGCTAAAATTATCACAACCTGTACAATCTGAAATTCAGCAGTTCAAGAAAAATCGGCACAATGCACATAAGGCAGTTTCAATAGGGAATATGAGCACTTTACTCACGGAATTTTCCAAAATAATGTAAAACAACCTTGTACACCTATATCTCAGGAAAACACAGAAAGTTGAATTATGCCAATCGGAGTTATATAACGGAAGTTATGCCATAATTACCATAAACAGTCAATTCTAAAAATACAGCAGCTTACCAATTTCGACTCAATCACATGTATTTTCATATTTCTACCAATCTTTTAACCTAAAAGCAATTTCTTACACCAATATCATATACATTCATGTCTCAACAATAATTTCAGTAATAATACAACCTAGGATCAAATTCATCTACCATACATCCTATATAAATTTCGAACCGACATTTAGGGTTTAGTTGTTACCTCGATTGCAGTGAGATCGGTCACTAGAATAAAAACAGAAATTAGGAGAGGGTGCTCCTCGATTTAGGTCACGAACTTAATCCGATGATTCCCAAAGAGAAGAAACTTCAGAAAATTACAGAAAAGAACAAAGTTCTTAGCAAGTTTCTAAGGAGTTAAAAGATGGAATAAAACCGATTGGGATTCCTTACCTTCAGAAAGATGAATGATTTCCTCAACTGAGACAATGGAATTTCGGAATTCACAAGAATGATGCAAGGCTGGTTTAAGTGAAAGAGAGAGGAAGAGAAAGAACAAATTTCGGCTAGGGTTAGAGGAATTCTGAAATTTGTAGTGTTAAATAGGAAATAGAAGTTGATTTGATGGAGGAAAGGTAAGTGGGCGAGATTTGCTCCACTAAGTTGGTAGTTTCTGATTTGAATTGGTCAAACTAAATAAAAAGGGATATATGCAATAATAAATTTCGGATTTTATGTCTCCCAAACAAAAAAATATAAATCCTAAAAAAAATAACCAAATTAAGCTAAGTTGGGTTCGAACTCTAGACCTCTAGTTATTAGTCAGGACTATCTACCGCTAGGCCAAAGCCTACGAATTGTTATAAGCATACAAAACATCGGTTAAATGCAAAAATGCTCACTCATATGCACACATCACAACATAACTAAGTCAACTTATATCTGGGGCGTTACAGTTACAATTGATAAAATGGGATTTGGGGGTACAAACGACTAGTTTACACGAAATAAGCTAAAAAAATAGAAAGCTAGCATACATCTAACTAATATACATTTACCTACAAGACAAAGGTTAGTGGTAGAGGGAAAATATTCACGTTGAACTCAAATAGGACAGAACGAGATAATAAGATAGCTCGAGATAAGGCATTCAGGGGATAATCATGAAACCTGGTAGGTTTACTCGATTAGACGTGGGAAACAATTTTCTAAACGCCCTGTATTTTTGGAGTGGAGAAAATAATTTTGAAAAATAATTTTACCAATTTATTTATCATTAGGCATGTAAAATATGGGTTGATTATCCAAGAGTTTATAAAATCCCTTTCGTTCGGGTCCTAACAATGCTTCAAAATCAAACTAGGCCAGAAAGCATATTAACACCCAAAATCAATTTTCAATAATAAATAAAGTAAGAATAAGTAAATAAGGAACTGAAATAAATGCTGAAAAATAAAGATAAGCCATGCGGCTCAAGAGATGAGTCATGCTGCTCAAACAGATCAAAGATAGGTCGTTCCCCCTAACGCAAGGAGAAACAGCACCAACACTGATCCTGGGTGAGATTAGATTATATGGCCCAAGTCTACATGAACAAGGCCGTATGGCTCTATTTTTCTAGAAAATTAGGCCGCATGGCCTATCTTTGATAGGAAAACAGATTTTTCGATTTTGATTTAACACGTAAAAATTCATTTTTTATGTTTTTCCTTTTAATTTTGAGATCCTTTGGGAGTCTACCAAAGAGTTAGACTCAAAAATCATAGATTTTTCACCCAAGATTCAACAAAATCAAAGATTCATGAAATAAAGAAATTTTGGCTGTAAAGACTCACAGACTATCGATGAGCTGTGTGGCTTAAAATCCTATCTAGATAAGCTATACGGCCTAAAAGATAGGCCATACAGTCTAATTTCAAAACTTACAGAAATATGATTTTGAGTTCTCAGCCAAAAATAACACAGCATAGCGATCCCAATCAATGCAGAAATGAAAAAAAAAGGATTTTATGGCCTCTCAGAAGTTACCTTTAACGCGTTTATTTAGGATTCGATTTAGTATTTTGGATTCGATCCTCAAAGTCGAGACAGGTTCTAACTCGCTGAACTCAAGTTGAAACTCACCAAGAATTGAAAACGATCATGTCCCGCCTTGATCTGAAGTTAATTTGTGTGTGGAATGAGTTTTTTGGGGATCGATAATAGTTAAGGATGGTTGATAAGCTTGAGGGTTTGTAGATTCATGATGTTGAAGATGATGAATATGGTTGAAGGTGACGATGAATAGTAAATAGGGGTTAAGGAAAGCTTAAGTTCTAAGCCTTTGCTGTAATCTTTTTCCTAAGTCCGTAATGATCATTATTGCCTCTGTTCTCTATGTAAGAGAAAAATATTTTGTACTTTATCTTTACAAGTAGGGCAATTTGCTCTACTTTTTTAACCTTTGGAGATAGGCCATATCGCCTAAAGCGCCCAACATTAGGTTATACGGCCTTACTTTTAAGCCGCACGGCTTTTCCTCAAATCCAGTTGTATCTATTTTAGACAGCTCTCTTCTACGCCTTAACACTCTTTCACACGGCCTAAATCCCTTTCACTTAGGTCATGCGGCTTAACCCTTAAAGTAAAATTCCTTCTTTTCAGTTTTGACAGTTTTCGATTCGTTTCGATACGAGTTAGAATCCAGTCCTTACTTCTCGGGCTGATGTCTCTTGGGAACTCAAGATAAAGGATAACTAAAATACTTCATCATAGAGGTCAGACATAAATCCGTGCTCAGACACCCCTAGTTCTACTCTTTTATATTTTATATGAGCTAGCAATAGAATCAAAGAGGGAGCAATTATAGACTTTTTATAACTTTTACAAATTTGTAATGTGGAGACCTTCAACTTGGCATCAATCTAATTTTCCAAGGAACTCTCACCAAATATTTATTCAAAAATTTGAGTTCATCACATGGCTTCAAGCTTTTACATGAGAGGGAAGTATAAAAGTCGAGCTAATAGACTTTAAATTTAGCGCTTCTTGGTAGGCAACCGGATATTTTAGCTTTTATGTCAGTTTACTTTTTATTTTTAGTTTAGTGCAACCTTTTGAATTTATGCATTTTAATTTAATGATTCTAAATTATTTTTAGGTACTAAAGTGTGAGAAGAATAATATAAAACAATTAAATGAACAACATCAAGAGCAAATGGCTTATAATTAAATAACGGAGCGCTTTATATGCAACTTTACAACTTCTTAAAATTTCTATTTTGAGTCGCCACCTCATGAGATTAAGGGAAGTACTCTTTTCTTTCTCTTTCTCTTTATTGTTTTATGCATTTTTGGAAGAAAATGCACTTTTAAGTGTGAGCAAGAGAAAACTTCTTAATTTGTTTAAGAGAGCAGCTTTAATTTAGCTTCAATAATATTGATGCATAAATCTTAAAGAGTAGGATTGTTTATTTTATATAGTTTTAGCTCATGCATTTATAAGCTTTCTCGCACAAATTGAAGCCTTGATTATTTGTCCAATAATGGAGAAGGCTTAAGTTGATTTTTGGATTGAATTGGTTGAGTCTTTGAGAAATTCTAATCTTGATCATTTTTGAATTTTTTTATGCCAAGTGGAAGCAAGGGGAATTAGAAACAAAGCATGTTGATGGATCTTCCCTAAGGGTTGAGGTTGAGCATGTTTGCATAATTTTCACTCTCAATTTTATTTTCATCTTAATAAGGTTTAATTATAGTTTTGTTTTTAATGAATTTGTTAGCTAATTTGAAGTACTTGAGTTTAGTGCCAACTTATGGAGGATAACATAAGTAAAGTCAAAAGCTTAAATTATTCGTGAAGTTTATTTGGTTAAATTGTGCAGAAAAGTTAAATTAGTTAAGTTCAAAAAAATGATTGTCTGAAAATACCCTTAAGTTGTAGATTAGGAGATGAGACCAATTCACCTTAAGTAAGGTGCGAGCGCAGGATTTTCATCCCCGGTTTCAATGATGAATAAGTTTTTTATTTGCTTCTATAGCTTTCCATGGCCACAAGAGTCAAAATCAATTCAAGATCGAAGCTCCAGTCTACTGAACTTCAAGCCTCAAATAATTTCCCAGGTCAAAGAGGAGGCTTTCTAGATCAATAGCCGCATGGCTGTTGAGCCATCAGCCGCACGGCTATTGCATCAACGAGTCTCGATGCCTGACAAAATCATGACTCTTTTTCTTGAAAATGATTTTTTGCATTTTTTAGGCAGATTTAACAATGAAAAACCTATATTTTTCCTATATAAACCTCACTAGAATCAGATTGAAGGAGGTTGGCAACTTTATAAAGAGGGAGGAGAAGAAAAAGGGAGAAAAAGGAGAAGAAAAATTCAAACTTTTTCTTTCATTTTCATCTTTAACCTTTATTTTAGGTCTAAAACTAGTTAGAAATTGTAAGGAAAATACTCCACTAAGATTTCTAATACGCTTAGAGACTAATCAGAACACTAAAACCCTAATTTTCACTGCTTTAAACTGTATCAGAGCCATTCTTTAAGAACTTTCACTTTCTAAAGCTGTGGATTCATGCTACAAGGGTAAATATCTGAGAAACCAAAGCATTTGACTCGTTTGTACTGTATTTTGGTATCATTTGTATCGAATTTTAAACTACTCTGTTTTTGGGTTCTGATCTGAGAACCAGACCCATGCGGCCGTCGCAACAGCCGTACAGTTGTAGTTGCAGTCGTACGGCTATAGCTGCAATAGCGCACAACTGTGGTTCCCATAACAGAACTGCAAAACTAAAAATCTTTAAATTTGCTACTGGTCTTGATGTGATACCCGCATGGGTGTAAATCCATAGCCGCACGGCTATTGTTTCAACAACCGCGCGAGTGTCAGCTCGAGACAGAATCACCGAAAATCGATTTTTGTACTTTTCATGGCATTTGAACCTTACATTTATATTCCAGAAGCATATATTAGAATAGAACAACGATGGAAATCTAATTTCTTGAAATTCGACTCACTTACCATGCTAAATAATTAACTGGTAAAACTGTTTTCTCAAAAACCAATGCAGGGATGTTTCAAAATGTTTTTTAAGTCCAATCGGTGAGATTTTTCGAGTTTCTCTGACTATCCCCTCTAAATGCATGATCCATACTCATTTATTACCCCATTCTCATGTGATTGAGTCCTACATGTAATTATTCGTGTAATAACGTATGTTTTTCAGGATGAAAGTATGCTTAAATTTTATTAGTATATTAGATGAACTCCTGTATTTTAGGTGATTATACCCCGATTCCCTATTCAATTCGTATGTATCCCCTAGGGTATTTTATGTGATTCGGTTTGTATAATTAATTTATTTACTGCTTTCTGTACCTTGCATGAACGCATATGCTCTAAATAAAATCGGTTCAGTTTCATAAAATGCTATAATTTGGTTGTTGAAGCATTTATTTTAATTAGATAATAAGTAACTGACTCATCCAGACCTAGATCTCTGGAAGGTATGGTGGCTCTCACTTGGTTTCAATTATACCTAAATTTCCCGGTTGAGCTGAACCGGGTGGCGACTCCTATATTTTCTTTGGGATTTCAGTCTCGAATATTTTATGAACATCATTTTCTAAAATGAATTTCATATTATAATTATTATCACAAAAACCTAATAAAAAAATCCTCGGTTCACTTCCCTACGTACATATTGGAAAAACATCGTCCGCTTATAGTGGCGATAAGCCACAATCTGAGATGCTATCATTCGTAACCGGTGAGGAGGAAGAGCCCCACTCCGGAGTTTCAATTTAAGCAGTACACTCAATACCTAAGCAGTCAGCCATCAGCTTGCATCTTAAGAAAATGAAGCTCACAAAAAAAAACATTTCGAGCCAAAAGCCATTATAACTAAAACTCCAAAGCTGAACTCCAAAACCAAACTCCAAATCGAAACTCCAACCCTAAGTCCTCATCCAAGTAGGGTACCCAATGCTAAAACTCCAAAGCCGAACTCTAAAGTCATAAAAATGTCCAGCCTATGAGAAATTCGAGTCACCTTTATTACCCATCACGTTGTAAAACCTTGAAGCAATTTATGGTTGTAGTGCATTAAATATTATCATGTCCATGTGACATTCAAGTTTTCATGACATTACGCATGCATTGTTTATTTAAAAAGGCATATTAAACACACATGACATTTGAATGTATGAATTTGAGTGCAATAGTAAAACCAAAAGATGGTTATGGCTTTGATCAGGTTTCTTTCTTGAGCAGGAAAGAGAGATAAAAAAAAATAATATATAGAAAAAATAATAAAAAAAAGGTGGTATCCCTGTGGGTCATTCAACCACTGGAAGACAAAGCTTACATGATTGATTGACTCACAATTTGAAGTTCTTGTCACTAAGAGTTAACGGATCTTGACTCCAATTGCATCCAGATATGCAGCCTCACTTCCATATTGAAGTCATCTCCAATTCATTCCTTAAATTGCCCACGTCTGTTCAATATATGAGTGTTCCGACAGCCTCTGTCATGCTTCCTCAAAAAAATAATTATTTTCTTCTTACACCTAAATCTCGGAGCTACGTCATCTATGTCGCCCCATTAAACCATTTTCTTTAATTCACCTAAATTACGGGGCTATGTCATCCATGCTGCTCCATTAACCCATTTCCTTCTTAAACTCACCTAGAGCAATGTCATCCATATTGTCTCATCCACCTTTTCACCATAGGGAACACGACCTAAGGCATTTGCAGTTGCCTAATATAAAGCCAATGAAGTCCAAGATGAGGTACAGGTAACAAATAATGAAAAGATGATTTGATATCCAAGCACAAAAATCAAAGGATTATCATACAATGCTCATTTAAAAGCAAATAATGAGTGAGCGATGACTGCTCAACTTCTGAAGGCTACTTAAGAAATAGAGTCATATGTATGTCAAGTCAATAAAGCAACAAGCAAAATACCTTCAAAGTAAACTATGCACTGCCTCAAAGGGATAATTAAAACCATTGATCCAAGAACGAATCCTAGAAAAGGGAGATCCCGAGATGAAATACATTGAAACAACATGCATCAATCTATATGGATACTACCTAAAAAAAGAGTGAAAATCTTTAACGTGGAAAACCGAGAGGACATATTGGTAACAAGAAAAGAAATTGGTCAAAGCCAACTTTTCCTAATGCACTCACATTCATTATGTCATGAACATTTTATATCCTATTTTGATATTTAATATGCATACGTCATGTCATTGCATGTAAATGTCCACCTATAGGTTAGAGCATGTAGCAAACCACATCTGGTGAAGTGTTTTACACCTAAGTACAAGTCCTCAACACTAGGAATAGATGATGGTAGAATCGTTTAATATCATTAGGGGCAATGTCCTCGTGGCCTTCAATGAATATATCAAGACACACTCTCCGAAACCTAAGACTGAACAACATAAAAAAGTCAACTTAGCCAGACCATTCATGCAGAATTTTGGGACCACCTATCCAAGAAGCAAATGAAATCTTCGGATTCAAAGTAGCTTTTCACAAAAAGAAAATCTTCTAAGAGAAACTCTCGGACATGGTAAACTGAAAGGATGTGTTGGTAACAAGAGAGGGTGATGCTTGATGTCAAAGTCACTTTTGCTTTCCCTGTTGCACTTATCCCGGTTGCATCATGATCATATTATGCATGTTTGATTTTCCGCGTAGATGCTCATATTGCATACATTGTGCCATTGCATATAAATATCTATCAAGTAAGTCATTGTATTCGAGCATACTGTTTTCAAGGAAAACCAACCATCAACACCAACGAGGGATCACTCATTCCCCGTTGTCAATGCTCATCCCTAGTGACTACGTCATGCCAAAATGCTTTGAAACCACTGGCAAGCAAATGTCAAGCTCACTTATCCCGCAACAAGCAACAAAAGGCATGCTAAGATCATATAGCTATAAACTCAAGCAAGGAATATAGCAGCTCACTAAATTGAAAATTAGAAAAGGCAGTCCAAGGTAAAATTTGAATTGTATTCCATTCCCAGAAGCATGTCCAAGCCACGATTATCAAAGCCACTGATAAGCAAATAGAGTCTTATTCATCCTTAATAATAGCCAACAAGGGCATGCAGTAACCATCTGACAGACAATAAGGGGCATGTAGTAATCATTCGATAGCAAATAAGGGGCATACATTAATCATATGATAGTCAACAATGGGCATAATGTAATCACCTGCTATCAGCCAACGAAGGGGCGCCTTTTTACATTACTCTCTAGTAAACCAACCAGTGATTGGACTGGAAAACCATCCCAGTAGTAAGCTTTGAACCCAAATTCATTGTTTCGAGATGAAATATTCTTATCACCAGAACTCTATTAGCAAGCTTCTCAATACCCAAGGAAAAATGGTGCTTACCAAGCCTAAGCAACTGATCAGTAAATTCCAAGCCAAGAAAGCAGACTAGGACAAGCCAAAGAATATTTGCATTTACATTTTCACATATGCATACATGCATTTATGTACATTGAATATCCATCGCATTTACAGGAATAAGCTATATAATGAGAAAGTTTCCCCTAACAATATCAAGTGCAACGAAGAGAAGAACACTAAAAGAATAACCCTTGTGCATCTTTATTATTGACCAAAGGAATAAGGACTTTCGTTTCCAAAATTATCAATATGCACATCATTCATCTTCAACACCTCATAGCCATCAAATCTGACATCTCACATGCTGACCTAACTCGTATTTATTCTTGATCGAAGGGGCAAAAAAATTTTTTTACAAAATAATCGATCAAGAAATAAATACAATGGTCCTACATAATCTTAAAGGGTAATCGGTCCTACAATCCTAAAAGGTACTCAGTCCTACAATGCCCTAAAGGTGATCAGTCCCAAACGACCCTAAAAGGTAAATGGTCCCATACGACCTTAAAAGGTAAACGGTCCTACACGATCCTAAAAGGTACTTTGTCCTACACGACCCTAAAAGGTAAATAGTCTCACATAACCTTATAAGGTAAACGGTCCTACATGACCCTAAAAGGTAATCGATCCTACATGACCATAAAAGGTATTCGGTCCTACACGACCCTAAAAAGTACTCGGTCCTACACAAACCTAAAGGTAATCGATCCTACATAACCCTAAAGGTACTCAGTCCTACACAACCCTAAAGGTAACCGGTCCTACACGACCCTAAAAGTTACTCGGTGCTATACGATCCTAAAAGGTAAACAGTCCTACGCGACCCTAAAAGGTGGTCGGTCCTACACGACCCTAAAAGGTAATCGATCCGATACGACCCTAGAAGGTAATTGTTCCTACACAACCCTAATCGGTACTCGGTCCTACACGACCCTAGAAGGTAAATCATCCTACACGACCCTAAAAGGTATTTGGTCCTACATGACCCTAAAAGGTAATCGTTCCCACACTACCTTAAAAGGTAAATAGTTCTACACAACCCTAAAAGGTAACCGATCCTACACGACCCTAAAACATACTCTGTCCTATATGACCCTAAAAGGTAACCGGTCCTATACGACCCTAAAAGGTACTCAGTCCTACACGACCCTAAAAGGTAATCGGTCCTATGCGACCATAAAAGGTAATCGGTCCTACATGACCCTAAAAGGTACTCGGTCGTACACGATCCTAAAAGGTAAACGGTCCTATATGACCCTAAAAGGTAATCAGTCCTACATGACTTTAAAAGGTAACTGGTCCTACACGATCCTAAAAGGTAATAGGCCTTATACTATCCTAAAAGGTAAATGGTCTTACACGACCTTAAAAGGTAAATGGTCCTACACGACCTTAAAAGGTAACCGATCCTACACAGCCCTAAAAGGTACTCGGTCCTACATGACCCTAAAAGGTAAAACATCATACACGACCCTAAAAGGTATATGGTCTCACACGACCCTAAAAGGTACTCAGTCCTACACAACCCTAAAAGGTAATCGGTCCTATGCGACCCCAAAAGGTACTCGGTCCTATACGATCCTAAAAGGTAAACGGTCCTACACGACCCTAAAAGGTAATCAGTCCTACATGACTTTAAAAGGTAACTGGTCCTACACGATCCTAAAAGGTAATAGTCCCTATACTATCCTAAAAGGTAAATGGTCTTACACGACCCTAAAAGGTAAATGGTCCTACACGACCTTAAAAGGTAATTGATCCTACACGGCCCTAAAAGGTACTCGGTCCTATATGACCCTAAAAGGTAAAAAATCATACACGACCCTAAAAGGTATATGGTCTCACATGACCCTAAAAGGTGACGATTATCCAAGTCCTTCAACCGAAGCTAGGGGAAGGTACATTTCTTTTCTTTCTCATCACACTCTCTATCGTGCATCCAAATTCATCATGAGAAAAGGTAAACCCATAAGTCATGAATTTAGATATACGAGGGGCAGCCTATGAGCGAGGGATTTTCATCCCCGATTTCAATGATGAATAAGTTTTTTATTCGCTTTTATAGCTTTCCACAGCCACAGGAGTCAAATTCAATTCAAGATTGAAGCTCCCATCCACCAAACTTCAAGCCTCGAATCATTTCCAGGGTGAAATAGGAGGCTGTCTAGATCAACAGCTACGCGGCTATTACATCAAGACCCGCACGGGTCTCGTTGCCTGATAAAACCATGAATCCTTTTTTTGGAAATGATTTTTTGGATGATTTTGGGCAAATTTAATAAAGAAAAACCTGTATTTTGCCTATATAAACCTCACTAGAATCAAAGTGAAGGAGGTTGGCAACTTTATAGAGAGGGAGGAGAAGAAAAAGGAGAAGAAAAATTCAAACTTTTTCTTTCATTTTCATCTTTCACCTTTATTTTTTGGTCTAAAACTAGTTAAAAATTGTAAGGAAAATATTCCACTAAGATTTCTAATAGGCTTAGAGACTAATTACTAAAACCCTAACTTTTGGAGCTTAAAACCGTTTTTGGGGCTTGGAGTTTGGGTTCGGAATTAGAGCCATTCTTAAAGAATTTTCACCTTCTAAAGCTGTGGATTCACGCTACAAGGTAAATATCTAAGAAACCAAAGCATTTGACTCATTAGTGCTGTATTTTGGCATGATTTGTATTGATTTTAAAACTGCTCTGTTTTTTGTTTTGGTCTGAGAACCAAACCCGTACGGCCGTCGCAACAGGCATACAGTTGTAGTTATAGCCGTACGGCTATAACTGCAACAGCTGCATAGCTGTGGTTCCCATGACAAAACCACAAAACTGAAAATCTTTAAATATGCTACTGGTCCTGAAGTGATATCTGCATGGGTGTAAATTCATAACCGCATAGCTATTGTTTCAACAATCGCGTGAGTCTCAGCTCGAGACAGAATCACCAAAAACCGATTTTCGTACTTTTCATGACATTTAAACCTTACATTTATATTCTAGAAGCATGTATTAGAACAAAACAATGATGGAAACCTAGTCTCTTGAAATCCGACTCACTTACCATTCTAAATAATTAACCAATAAAACTGTTTTCTCAAAAACCAATACAGGGATGTTTTAAAATATTTTTTTAGTCCAGTTGGTAAGATTTGTCAAGTTTCTCCGGCTATCCCCTCTAAATGCATGACCCCCGACTCATTTATTACCCCGGTAATTATTCGTGTACTAACGTCTATTTTGCAGGATTAAATGTATGCTTAAATTTTATTACTGCATTAGAGGAAATCATGTATTTTAGGCAATTGTACCCCGATTCCCCATTCAATTCGTATGTATCTCCTACGGTAGCTTATCTGATTCGGTCTGTATAATTAATTTATTTACTGCTTTTTGTACCTTGCATGAACGCTATATGCTCTAAATAAAATTGGTTTAGTTTCATAAAATGCTATAATTTGGTTGTTAAAGCATTTATTTTAATTAGAGAACAAGTAACTGACTCGTCCAGACCTAGATCTCTAGAAGGTATAGTGGCCCTCACTTGGTTTCAACTATACCTAAATTTCCCAGTTGAGCTGAGCCGAGTGGCGACTCTTATATTTTCTTTGGGATTTCAGTCTTGAATCTGTTATGAATACCATTTTCTAAAATGAATTTCATACTATAATTATTATCATAAAAACTAAATAAAAAAATCCTCAGTTCACTTTGCCACGTCCATATTTGAAAAACGTCATCCGCTCATACAAGGCCTAAACAACCTTCTGTATGGAGAGTGACTTAAGGGGAGAGCAAACTTCTGGCAAGAGACCTTTTTTCATTGCTCGTAAAAATGAGACCTCTCACATTCCAACACCCATGAGCTTTGAATTGGGGGATAGGCCCTCCTCACCTTAAGCAAGGGAAAAAAATTCCTTATGCATGGAGCGTGGTTCATGGGGAGAGTGTTCGGATTCGTCATCGGAAAAATAATGTGCCATAGCGGAAAATACACCATTTAAAATTTCCTAGAATCCACCTATCGTGTCCAATTACCATTGATTAGAATAAACCAATTTGTATCAAGAGATATTAACTCACCAGATTCATCTCTTCTAGAGACTGCTGCAGAATTGTTTCTTGAAACTGCGATCTCCAATGTCCAGTGCACGACCAACTATTGAGCGGGAACCGGTGCTAGCCGAAGACACGAAGGAATGGAGGATTAATGATTTTGGGCTGCTCTTGGTGGCTAAAATTTCCAGCAATTAATTAGGGTTGAATTAGGGTTTTATTCCTTAAGTGTGCCCTTATAGACACCTTGTCTAATTGGGTTTTAATTAGGTTAATTAAACCCAAGCCCACTAGGATTATAATTACATAAACAAACTTTAATGAAAAAGTATATACTACGTAATTTAATTCCATTTGGCTAAATTTTTTTACCCTACATAAAATTAAATCACACTTAAGTAAATACAATACATGTATTTAATTTTCCTACTTAGGAAAATTATTTAATTAATTGTTTACTTTATGTAATTCAATTAATTGATAAATTAAGTAATTACATTATGTAAACTTATTAATTAAATTAAATTCAACCCAATGTTAATTAATTACCTTGATACCAAATGTCAATTAAATTAACACATTCCTTCCAATGTACATTACATGTACAATTTCTATAAGTTCCGGCTCAGTTGATCTATGCGCACGATCTTATAGGTCTATCTTTATGTTGGTAGTAGGCCCCAGGCCCACAGACTGTAAGTGGGTCCTAGCAAACCATTACAGCCCCCAATTAAGATAGAGATGCAGCAGTCTTTCCAAGACACTCACCCATGTTGAGTCAAACCACCATTCACATGTTAACTATACCAAGTATCCTAACCCTCGATAGCCCATCGAATACTACAATTTACCCAGCTAGGGCATGGTGCACATTGCAGCATCAATGGGAGGAAGAGATGTGAATGTGGGAAGCACTTTTAAACGACCCAATATTTTAATTTCCGGATTATAATTAAGTGATACGGCTTAGCACGCATAAACGCGGGTAATAATTTGGTGATCCATACATCCATATTACATGACAAATGCAATAGCATACTTAATTTAAAATAAATGAGATCCTATTGGCCTTTAGTTACAACCTAATGAAAAACTAGATATCCTATCTAATTTTTCATGGGCCGGATTGCAATCCTTCTTGGGCTTCCACCATGGGCTTGCTCCATCTGGGCCTTCCTCCATACTTGATGCAATTACAACAACTTTGTAAAATAAAATCTATTCTAAAATTACATCAAAATAGAAAAATGGCACGCAGGCCATATTTCCTAAAATTAAATTACAACCGATAATAATTTAGGGCCTATAGAACTCAACATCACATTTCAAACAAAGTACCTGTCGTGCACATACATACTAATATGATGCATGATCACGGCATTCCAAATTAAATATAAATGTTAAGCCGAGTTACTTAGGGTGAAATCTCAATTTTAACAAATGTGACTAAGGCCCATAAAGGCCCAATGGATAACATCCATAAATGCAAAATTAACAATTTTGCTCCCACTTGAATTTGGGTTGTCACAAATTTAAAATTTAGCCCTCCCAATTTTAATCGGTGTCACGGTTTATTGGGCCAATTTCACAAAGTCCATATTCAATTTAATATGCAAACAATTAAATTAAATATGCATACCGACAAAATAAACAATTTAAATACAAATTAATTTTAAAAAAATTAATTTAATTTGCATCAGGGTTCGGAATAAAAAAATACCTGCAAAATCCAAAACCGGACCAAAACCCCACGCGCGGCGCTGCTGTCCCGGCGGGCAGCAGTGCTGCTGCTCCAAGGTTTGCGATTCCCTTTCCCCAACCTTTTTTTTTCTTAAATCATAAAAAAATTCCAGCCATAAGAAAATAAAGAATCAATAAAGAAAATACAATTCTAGATTGAAACCAATTGGGGAAAAAAAAAAACCAAAAACCCCAAACAACAATTCTAGGGTTCATCCAAAAACAAAACCAATTGAGTAAAACCCTAAAATCACAAACTTGAAAAACATTCTTTCTTCAAGAACACTTTCAAGAACCAATTCCAATCAATCTAATGAACAAAACCTGAGCTCTGATACCACTGTTGGAATTCGTCATTGGAAAAATAATGTGGCGCAGCGGAAAATACACCGTTTAAAATTTCCTAGAATCCACCTATCGTGTCCAATTACCATTGATTAGAATAAAACCAATTTGAATCAAGAGAGATTAACTCACCGAATTCGTCTCTTCTAGAGACTGCTGCAGAATCATTTCTTGAAACTGCGATCTTCAAAGTCCGGAGCACGACCAACTATTGAGCGGGAACCGGTGCTAGCCGAAGACGTGAAGGAATGGAGGATTAATGCTGGGATTTTCGGCTGATTTGGGGCTGCTCTTGGTGGCTGAAATTTCCAGCAATTAATTAGGGTTGAATTAGGGTTTTATTCCTTAAGTGTGCCCTTATATAGACACCTTGTCTAATTGGGTTTTAATTAGGTTAATTAAACCTAAGCCCACTATGATTATAATTACATAAAGCCCACTAGGATTATAATTACATAAACAAACTTTAATTAAAAAGTATATACTATGAAATTTAATTCCATTTGGCTAAATTTAATTACCCCTAATAAAATTAAATCACACTTAAGTAAATACAATGCATGTATTAATTTTCCTTCTTAGGAAAATTATTTAATTAATTGTTTACTTTATGTAATTCAATTAATTGATAAATTAATTAATTACATTATGTAAACTTATTAATTAAATTAAATTCAACCCAATATTAATTAATTACCTTGACACCGAATGTCAATTAATTAATTAACACATTCCTTCCAATGTACATTACATGTACAATTTCTATAAGTTCCGGCTTAGTTGATCTATATACATGATCCTATGGGTCTGTCTTTATGTTGGCAGTAGGCCCAAGGCCCATGACTGTAAGTGGGTTCTAGCAAACCATTACAGCCCCCAATTAAGACAAAGATGCAGCAGTTTTTCGAAGACACTCACCCGGTAGGAATCTCATAGTGTCCTTTGCCTAACGATATCGATATGAATAAAGAAGTGGCATGGTGTCTGTCATCCTCTTCTGTTTTTTATTATATTTCTTGATCTTGAGTTGACTGATTAATCAAATAAGCACTGACTTACTTGGGTACGGCCATACACTTATCAGTCCCACTCATCAAGTGGCCAATGATATCATCTCGGTGTTACCCGAATGGCAATTCCATCACTTCATCATCAATATCAATATGTTCACCGGTCCACCCAATCATACCCGTATTTAGTATCCTTTTACAGACCTGTTAGGCATATGTCAAAGTGAACCGGATTCCATATTGATATTATAATGAAATCTGGTCTGAGGACAAAAGAGACCTACTCAAGAAAGACCTTTGACACGACAACCATGTGGTTTTCTTGTGCGGATCAATCCAGTCCCATGTCAAGGACATGTACCTATATTCATGATTCACTATACAAGTACTATGGCTAGTTAAGAACTGCCATACAATCATCGAATATACAAGTCTGTGCTTCTATTCGTTCCCACGATTAAAACAGACCTGGGATAGGTTTTATGATTATCAATCAATGGATACTCTACTCATATTAAAGCACAAGATATAAATGAAATAGATTAATTGCCTTTATTAATGTGACACAAATAATGTATTCATACAATGAGTCTTAATGTATAATACAAAAAACAAGAATCTAATTTCCTAAGAACTAGGGCACACCAATAGAGAGTTACCCTGGGTTGGATGGGCTCACTTGCCTAAAGTTAGTTAATTAAAAAGAGTTGTGGTAATTCTTCAATTGGGTAAGTTGAAGTTAGAAACACGTATAAATCATACAACGAATGTATATAATCCGTAATCAAAATAAGAAACAGACTTACGGTTTGTTTTGCAGCGGATGTAGATTACGGCACGATTCTGATCCTTGCAGGAACAACCGGATCGTTTCTGGTAGCCTTTCCTACGTGTGTACGGTTACACAGAGTACGGGCGTAATTCCGTGAATTCTTCCGATGAATTCTCGAGAACGTGTTTCGTGATTTCTCTGGGAGCGTTCTTCGTTTTTCACGCGTAATGAATCTGAGAAACAAATTCTCTATTTTATAATGGAAATTCCCAACTTCCATCTATTTATAGGGTCGGACAAAATTACATATTTAGTCCCCGTAATTTACACATAATTACAGTTTAGTCCCTGCCATTCCACAATGTCATGGGCAGACCAAAAACCAACATCTCCCACTCGCACATGACAAGACATACTTTCATTGCGATTGAACACACATACCTCTTTTAATTCTTTTTCGGCGAATTCACGCGACCAGTCAACGTAATGGTTGAACCTTGAAGCTCTCCTTCATCGTTCCACTTTTAGCTTAACGTGACTTCCCCCTAGTCCATTTTCCATGATCACTAGTTTTCGACTCACTTTTTGATCTCACGAAAACATTCATATACACTACATACCTTTTCCACGAAAAAGTATTGAGCTCGAGTGTTATATGTTTACTAAGTGATATGTTGCTGAAAATGTACTTCCTCTCTATAAATAACCTTCCACCATATGTCTAATGTTTATCTGACTGGTCCTTATATGCCCGTTCATAGCTAACGAAGCCCAGTTTAGGGTTCCAATCAAGTTAATCATCAGACATACCCTTCTTGTTATTTACAAGAGTCCTTAAGGGTGAACTTGAAACTCATAGTTTCATTTGGGTCTCACATTAGGAAAGTTGAGATCAATTTTCTTCTTTCCATCCCTTGGTCGGCTTTTACACATATTACTAAAATATGCCATAGTGTTAATCCACGCAGGACGTATGTTTTATAAACACTATGCGAAAGCATTCAGTCTCTAAATGCCACTCATGCATTAATACCTCTAGTCCACTTTTAAGCCTTTCACAGGACAGCTTTCGGTATAAACGAAATAATGATATTTCACATATCACATATGGAGTAACTCACACTCCCACTTTTACCTATGGATACATAATTCATAGTAAAAGATTCATCTATGAGAGTAGATGACATTTCGCCAACATACTGAACTACACTCAATAGTTCTATGTGTATCGCTTTAAATAGTAAAATGAATTGAACACAACAAATAACTGGCATTCTATTTCAATAGAATTTACAAAAGCTATTACAAAAGTTCAAGACAACAACATGTTCCTATAATCTACGAAGACCAAATTCCAAAATGTGTTTACTAAAAACTTTTGGAGCTATTGGTTTCGTTAACGAATCTGCAATCATATCTCCAGTAGGAACATGTACTAAACTTATTTCCCCTTGTGCTACTTTGTCTTTAACGAAATGATATTTTATATCGATATGCTTGCTTTTTCCATGATAACAAGGATTCTTGGAATAAGCTATCGATGCAGTGCTGTCGGAATAGATAGTTGTACATTTCCCTTTAGGCAATAGATCTAAAAGATCTATGAAGCGTTTTAACCAAACTGCTTCTTGTACTGCAGCTGCTGCAGCTATATATTCCGACTCCATAGTCGACAATGCCACACAGGTTTGTTTCTTGCTACACCAGGAAATTGCACCATTTCCCAGAGTGAAAATATACCCAGACGTGGACTTCCTCCCGTCTTTATCAGTTCCGTGATCAGCATCTGTATATCCCTTTAATTGCAGATCCTTTCCTTGGTAACAAAGGGAGTAATTTGAAGTCCCCTTCAAATATCTCAATATCCTTTTCACTGCTGCCCAATGCTTTAAACCTGGATTAGCCTGATAACGGCTTGCGAGACCCACCGCAAAACCTATATCAGGTCGTGTACAAATCATAGCGTACATCAAACTACCAATTGCACACCTGTAAGGAATTTTCTCCATCCTTTTAGTCTCTTCTGGAGTCGTGGGACACATACTTGCATTCAGTTCTGTACCTTTTGCAATAGGGGTTGGATCGGGATCACAGTGAGCCATACCAAATCTTTCTAAGATCTTATTGATATACGTCTCTTGTGAAAGAGCCAATAATCTCTTAGATCGATCTCTTGAGATCTTAACCCCAAGAATGTAATTAGCTTCTCCTAGATCCTTCATCTCAAAGTTAGAAGACAACCAAGTCTTTACTTTATTGAGTAAGGAAGTGTCATTTCCTGCTAACAAGATATCGTCAACGTATAACGTTAGAATGACGAACTTCGCTCCGCTTTCGCGCTTAATGTAGACACATGAGTCTGCATTGATCACCTTAAATTGCAATGATATAATCGCTTCATGGAACCGAAAATACCATTGTCTTGAAGATTGCTTAAGGCCATAAATTGATCTTTTCAACTTACAAACCTTCTGTTCTTGACCCTGAACAACGAAACCTTCTGGTTGAACCATATAGATTTCTTCGTTCAATTCACCATTCAAGAATGCAGTCTTTACATCCATTTGATGTAATTCAAGGTCCATACATGCTACAAAAGCAAGTACTATTCTTATAGACGTGAAACGGACAACAGGTGAAAAAGTCTCCTGATAGTCAATTCCTTCCTGTTGTGTAAACCCCTTCGCAACCAGCCGACTCTTAGTCTGGATAGGTTTCCCATCCGCTGATCGCTTAATAGTATGTACCCATTTATTCCCAATGGCTTTGCGCCCTTTGGGTAGATCAACTAGTTCCCAAACTTTGTTGATTCTCATTGACTCCATCTCACTTTCCATTGCTTTTATCCATTCTTCCTTTGCTGGAGATTCCATTATATCTCTCAAGCTAGTTGGAATGTCTTCAATTTGAGCTATGACCGAGAGAACTTCGCTATCAACTAAATGACGGCGTCGCGGAATGTTTCCCCTCTTCGATCGTCTCAGAGGTTCTGCTTCTTGATAAACAAATCTCATATATTCATCAAGGTGTTGGGCAGAACTCCCACTGGGACCACTCCCACTGGGATCTATATCCATATTCACACTTGAATTTGGAACAAGACTCCCACTCAAATTAAGACCACTCAAGTCAGGGTCAGGATTACTCAAATCCGCTTGTGAAGGTTGAAAAACATCATTTTCTTCCCTTTCCCTTACGTCTTCAACTTCATTCCTCCCACTCGGATGGAGTGATCCTGAAGTTTCAGACTCTTGAGTTTCAAAGAAAGTGAATTCCTTATCCACTTCTCCCAGCTTAGGAAATTCATTCTCTAAGAATGTGACATCTCGTGACTCAAATTCTGTTATTTGACCATTTTCATTCTCTCCTACTAGAACATATCCTTTGGAGAGGTTAGGATATCTGATAAAGATACCTTTCTTGCCCCTAGGGCCTAGCTTGCCATGCTTGCTAGATGTATCATGAACATAGGTAGCACATCCCCATGGTCGTAGATGGTTCAAATTAGGCTTGCGGCTCGTCCACAATTCATAAGGCGTGGTTTCTACAGACTTAGAAGGTACTCTATTGAGTACATAGGCGGCAGTCAATAGTGCGTCTCCCCAAAAGGAGATAGGCAAATTGGCTTCAGCCATCATAGACCTTACCATCTCTAAGAGGGTTCGGTTCCTTCTTTCCACGACTCCATTCTGTTGCGGAGTCCTAGGTATAGTCAACTGATGTTTTATACCCTTTTCATCACATAGAACTTTAAATGCCTCGGAGAGGTACTCTCTTCCCCGATCAGTTCTTAAAGCTTTGATTGTTTTCTCTAATTGGTTTTCAACTAGAGTCATAAATCGTTTGAAACATGCTAATGCTTCAGATTTATGTGCAATCAAATAGACATAACCATACCTTGTATAGTCGTCTATGAATGTAATGAAATAGTACGCACCATGCCTTGCCCTAACATTCATTGGGCCACAAATGTCAGAATGGATTAATTGTAATGGTTGGTCAGCTCGCATAGCTTTACCAAATGGTTTTCTTGTCATCTTTCCTTTTAAGCAGCTTTCACAAGTTGGAAGATCTACTTTGGGTAAATCATCCAACAAACCTGCTTTAGCCAATCGTACTAAACGATGTTGACCAATGTGACTAAGTCTTGCATGCCACATTTTTGATATGTTAACATTATCCACAGATGAGTTAACTTGATAAGAAAAGCTATTATTATTACACAAATAATTTGGATCGATATCCAATACAATAAAACCATTAAATAAATATCCACCACCAAAGTAAATATTGTTCAGATAGAGACTAAAACTGTTCAATTCAAAAGTTAAAATGAATCCTAAATTCATCAAGGCAGAGACAGAAATTAAGTTCCTTCGTATTCCCGGAGCGTAGAGGACATCTTCAAGGAATAGTGGACGACCACCATTCAGGACCAGCTGACAACAGCCAACCCCTAAGACTTCCTCCCTTGAATTATTTCCCACGTATATCCATTTTGTTCCCCTTGGAACACTTCGGAACTCTACAAAGGAATCACGATCCTTTGTTACATGGTCTGTGGCTCCTGAGTCTACAATCCACAAAGGATGAGATTCAGTTAGGAAAACAGAACTTGAAACATATGTATAACACTTATACAATTTGGTAACATTTACCTTAGGAGCTTTGCAGTCTTTCGCAAAATGCCCCTTCTGTCTGCAGTTATAACATCTCACTTTAGAAACGTTTACCTTTTTCTTGCCCTTCTTCTGAATCGGAACACTACCCGCCTTTCCCTTGGCCTTCTTCTGAAAGAACCTCTTGTTCTTCTTCTTTGACTTCGGACCAGAACTTGAACCTGCCATGTGAACCTCAGATTTCACACGTAGAGAAGCCAATCGGTCCTCCTCAAGTTCAAGATGACGAACTGCATCGTCAAAAGTCTTAATGTCATTAGAATGGGTTAGGTGCAACTTCATATGCTCCCACCCGGCCGGTAAAGAACGTATCACAGCTTGAACCTTCTGCTCTTCAGTCAACTTATGACCAGCATCATGAAGCTCCGTCATCATGTTGGACATTTCTCTTAAATGCCTCTTCATTGTGTGGTCTGCTCTCTTCTTGTAAGTATCAAATTTGATACTTAAAGAACGGAGTTTGGTTAAGGAGACACCTCCAAAATTTTCTTTGAGAGCATCCCAAAGTTCTTTAGCTGTGGGGAAGACGCGAAACCTTTTCGCGATATCATCATCCATAGCACTGAGCATGATGATGCGGGCAGTAGAGTTTTTCCTTTTCCAGATCTGATAAGCATCAAGGTCCCTTCTAGCTTGTGCGGTAGTACCCTCTTCAGGAGGAACCATTATCCTCTCAAGGGTGTCTAGAGCCTCCTGCTCCTCAATTATGTATTGGACCTTCATCGCCCAAACCTCATAATTGTCACCGTTTAAGCGTAGGTCCTTATTCAATTCAGCGACAATTGACTTGGAAGCAGCCATTGAAAACTATAAAGACGAAGTAGCACATAAAACAAGTAAGCGATACACCATATTTATTATAAGATTATTTAAAGCTAAAGATAGTGTTTGGTTCACATAAAATCGAACACTTATGCGCAATGCATAGAGTTACCATTTATTTGGGCTAATACAAACACTATGTTAGTTTTAAATTTCCGATAATAAATATACCTATTGGTTGTGTTTCAGACTATTAGTTTATTACAACACCGAAAACATATTACGTATGTAAATGATTGTATAACACTTAGTTATATAATAAATAAATAAACTTGAAGAACTGAAACAATTAACCAAAAAAAATGTTTAACGAATAAACACTTTATTTAAAATTTGTCCAACGTACAAAGATATAACCAATCCAAAATATATTAGCACATAGCTAATGCAATACATAATTGAGAACATCTGAAATTAGCAAAAAAAAATTGATAAACAGAAGAACTAAATCATCATTTCCAAGACCAACCATCCATATCATGGTAACCTTCAGGAGTCGTTGGATCATCCTCGACACTAGTGTCGGTTTCATCCTCGTCCTCTAGGTCAACAATTTCTATTTCTTTAGAGGTGACCGGTATGGTCTCTACAAACTGATGGTAGAGAGCATGAGGCATGTTTTCAACACCTTCAAAAACAGTGTCCAGACAGGGTCTACGAACTAGTTTGTTACTTCTGAGTAACATACTTCTAGGATTATGAGACAGCTTGGCTCCTATTTCAGCCAACTGTAAAACAAACACTTTGCATTGATACTCATATTCCTTTTCAGGAACCAATCCCTCAATAGAGACCACTTCCATGTCAAAAATTGGATTTTCACCAAACCAAAATCTTTTAAAATGCTTTTCCCGAAAAGCCTTTTTCGCAAATTTTAGCATTTTCAATTGATCAGTCCCCGAGGAAAAACCTCCTTTCCAGACAAGCTCTTGAATTTCCCGATTTAACATATTAAATCGTTCCATGACTCCAACAATGTCCCCCTCATCCAACGGAGGGTATCGTTTAGAGAACAGCTCATCTTCCAGTTTTTGTATGGCTCGCGCCTCCTCTTGAGACTCGATAATCTTCGCCGTTTTGACGAATGTTGCCATTTCTATAACACATATAGAAATAACAAAAACTTGTTAATGATCAAATAAAAACTCAGTACATAAATACACAATAAATATACTGAATTTTCTTGAATTTATAAACAAAAATAGGTATTTATACACAATAAACACTATTAAATTTAGTTTAAAATACCAAAACAATTCCAAAAATCATCAAAAATATATCAAAAATTCAAGAAAAATGCAAAAATAATTCTGGAATAAATTGACAAAAAAAAATGGAAACCGGAAGACACCTCACGCGCCCTCACGCGCCAAAGAAATGACAGCCACGCGCATTCACGCGCACTCACGCGCTGTCACGCGCCGTCTGGAGACCGCCTGTCTACATGACACATGGCGCTCTGTGATTGGTCTGACGTGTCAAACTTCGACACGTGTCATCACCTGATTGGCTCAACGGATGACGTGTCAGGTGACGTGGACTGATGACGTGTCTAGATGACGTGGCACATCTGACATGTGTCGACACGTGGCACGGCTGACGGTTTCTTAAACAGTACCGGACGACACGTGTCACTATTCTATTGGCGGTTGACTTTTCAACCGTCGAAACCGTCCAACCGCGTTGTGCCACCTGTCATTGAACAGTTCTCCGTCGGTTATGGCGTGACAGGTGTCAACACGTGATTGGCTGTTAGACCGTTTACTTTTCAACTGTCTCAGATCAGCCAATCGCGCATTGCCACGTGTCACTCGCACAGTAAATCTCTCAACCGTTTCCGCAACCAACGCCAGTCGCAGTGGTGGCGCGTGAGGGCCACGCGCCGCCTTCTGCTACTCCGTTGGCCGTGAAATTTGAGATTCCGACATAAAATCTCGTGCTGATTTCAGTGGAGTGGTTAGATTTACAAAATTCCGACAAAAAAAAATTTTAACTCTTTGTACTGTTGGATCAAATACGGTATCGTTTTGACACGGATTACGGAAAATATACGTATCAAAAACGAACCAAAACAAAACCATGACGAACAGAAACACATTCTATGCATATGACGAACAAAAACACATTCTATGCATGATATAAACGGATTATAGTGTTTACAGAGTCATTTTGATGCGGATCTCGTTATAAATCCATATCAAAACGAGTGATTATGTGTTTAAACAAATTAAACAAGAATAAACACGATTTCAACACAGATACGGATAATTCTTATTCATGGAATTCCAGAACAACAGATTTGAACGAATCAATCTAAACCTTTCGGCTCTGATACCAATGAAGTTAGAAACACGTATAAATCATACAACGAATGTATATAATCCGTAATCAAAATAAGAAACAGACTTACGGTTTGTTTTACAGCGGATGTAGATTACGGCACGATTCTGATCCTTGCAGGAACAACCGGATCGTTTCTGGTAGCCTTTCCTACGTGTGTACGGTTACACAGAGTACGGGCGTAATTCCGTGAATTCTTCCGATGAATTCTCGAGAACGTGTTTCGTGATTTCTCTGGGAGCGTTCTTCATTTTTCACGCGTAATGAATCTGAGAAACGAATTCTCTATTTTATAATGGAAATTCCCAACTTCCATCTATTTATAGGGTCGGACAAAATTACATATTTAGTCCCCGTAATTTACACATAATTACAGTTTAGTCCCTGCCATTCCACAATGTCATGGGCGGACCAAAAACCAACATAAGTCTTGTCAAGTTGTGGGTTGATTGTTGTTATTTTGTCGGCTTGCTTAGTTTCTGGTTTTTATAGTTAAAGTTTATTAGCTTGTGGCGTTTTGAAACATACTTGTGGAACCTTGGTGTCTTTAGCTTCTTAGTATGATCGATTGTGGATATACTTGTGTTCAACCATATTCAATTTGTTTTTCGGAATTAGTTAAGTTCTAGTTTTGCATGAGGACAAGCAAAGTTCAAATGGTGCCAAAAACTTGACAGGCTAAATAAATTATATGTGCCTATTCCTAGAGCAAATGTTCCCTATCGTATCAAGTAATATCATGACAAGCACGAGTTGATCCTACAAAGACAAATATTTATGTACCGATTCTAATCAAGTTAACCTGTTATCTAGAATAATAATTAATTGAGATTTTTGTTGGAAATGCCCTAGTCCCGAGGCATTGGTCCTTGTGTTTGTATAATACATTTGTACATTTATGTAATCTTTATGTATTATACAATTTGTGTCAAGGAAATAAAGGCATTAATCTATTTATTATATGTCTTGTGCTATATTTTAAATAGAGTATCCAATGGACATATCCATATCCATGTTGTCAAGTGTGAGGCACTTGGCAGTAAGACTGTGGATAGTGAAAACGATATGACCATAAAGTTATCCGTAGTCTGTTCTAATCATGGGAATGAATGGAACTAAAGACTATCATTAGCCTGGTTGTATGGCGGTGTCTTACCGGTCATAGAACATGGAATGTCAACCAGGTTAATGGGTACATGCAAAAAGGGCATGGTACTGGATTGATCCACTTAACGGGAATCTGCATGGTATAGTATCACAAATGATTCTCGTGTAGTACTTGTATAAGTCCTTTGACCGGACCATATGATGGTGCTGCATGTGAGGTGGCACACTTTGGTGTACGCCCAACGGGCCTGTAAAAGGGTGCTAAGTACGGGTACGTTCGGGTGTGTCAGTAAGCATGGCAGCACTATGGATATGCAGAAGGGAATGTCACTCAGTGATTCACTGAGACGATATCATCGGCCTCTTGAAGAATGTTACTGATAAGTGTGCGGCCGCACCCAAACAAGATTGGATCTTGTTTGTGAGCATCAGTTCATTCGGTATCAAGTCAAGGTCCAGACACAAGGAGGGTGATACTTCCATGCCTCTGTGTTGGACACCGATATCAGCGACATGGGATTTACAAGTTCAAACTACTGGTTACGTTTTCAGTTGGACTGCTTACTCCGTCTTAATTGGGGGCTGCAGTGGCTTGCTAGAGTCCGCCTGCAGTCTGTGGGCCTTGGCCCACTGCCGACATAAAGACGGGCCCATTGGATCGTACACATTGAACGTCTGGACTTTAACTAGTCGGATTAAGTGTGTACTTGGAGTATACACGTTTGAAGAGAGAGAGATATATTAATTATATTATATGAATCAATTGGATTGATCGAAGTTATATAATTAATATTTATTTTGGCCTTCTCATAATTAATTCAATGAATTAATTTATGGGATTATTTCCTAGGTGGAAATATTATTATACATGTATAGGTTTACATGTATCTCATTTTATGTATGTCTAATTTAATCCCTTGATTAAATTACTAGGGCAAATGAATTTTAATTTAAATGTATGTAATATATTATATTGTATAATATATAAGCATACATGTTAAAGTAAAGTTGCATTTGAAATTAATTAAATCAAAGGAATTAAAATTGGGCTTAAAGCTTAAAATGAAAATGCCCACATTAAGTGGGATGTGTTGGCCGAAATTTTGGGCAAGGAAAGGAAAGAATTGTGAGTCATCTTAAGACAAAAGAAGATGGTGGAAAGGATGAGTCATGGATGACTTTAGGTGGCAAAGTTGGACTTTGCTTCATGAGATATTTTTTGGTCATTATTATGGTATGATGATGAGAAAAATATCCACCCCTTTCTCTTTCCTCTCTTGGCCGAATTGTTGGAGTATTGGTGAGTCATATTCTTGACTTTTTGGTATTATGGATGAAGATGAAGAAAAGGTGATGGTGAGTGATGGTGGTGAGTCACCATGGTGAGTCATTGGTTTGACTCATTGGTAGCAAGTTGGACTTTGCTCTTCCATCTCATCTCCTTTTCTTTCATGAGACATAATCACCATAAACTTGACTCCACTTTTGGCCGTCCATCACTCTTGCTTTAAGAGAAATTGGTTTTCTTTTAAAGTATGAATTTTGCCCACTTTTATGCATTATTTCTTTTGGAAAGAAATTGGATGCACACTTGAGAGAAACTTGGTTCTATCTTTGGCTAGATAGATTTTTCTTTTGGAAAGAAATTTGGACAGCCATATTTCCTCTTGTGGGCAGCCCTCTCTCCCTCTCTTCTTGTCATCCGAGTCGCTAGCACGGGTTTCGGTCCGAGAGCCGTTCGTGTACGCATCGGTGGAGGAAATCTACACTTGATTTCTGCAGTCTGCATCCGTCTCTTAGAGAGACTTTGTGGTGAGTTTTTGAAACCCTCCTTTTATGCTTTAAGTTTTTGATTTCCACATCTTAAGCTCCTGGGCCGGATTCGAGGAAATCGAAGCGTTTTTCCGCTTTTATCGGTCGGTTTCCCGTGACGAATCCCAACAGTGGTATCAGAGCGGGCTTTTGATCCGTGGAAATCTTTAACTTGGCGGATCCCGTGTTTTAAAATTGGCGATTTTTGTGGACGGGATTCTTTTGGTTTCGGGTTTGTGATTTTGCCCCTTGAATTTTGCAAATGGAAAATTTTTGCATATTGGTTTATGCTTTGTTTATTTTTTCTATTTGTGTTTTGATTATGGAAATTTATTTTTGCATATAGGTTTATGCTAGATTTATTTTTCCATTGCATGATTTTATTTCTTGGTGATTTAATTTCATGTTGTTTTTATGCGAAAAAAAATCACGGACCGTTTCGGGTCGAAACGGGGGCAGCAGCCGCTGCCTGCGGCGCTAGGCGCCACAGGCAGCAGCTGCTGCTGGCTGCTGCCTCGGCAGCAGCTGGGCTGCTGCTGGCCAGCAGCTGCTGCTGGGCAGCAGCTGCTGCTGGGCAGCAGCTGCTGCACGCCAGCAGCAGGGCTGCTGCGCGCCAGCAGCTGCTGCTGGGCAGCAGCTGCTGCACGCCAGCAGCAGGCTGCTGCTGGGCAGCAGCCGCTGCGCGGCAGCGGGGCTGCTGCTGGGCAGCAGCGCAGCGGCTGCCCCGCGCGGCGGGCCGGGCCCGTTTTTGGATTTGGCGGGATTTTTAGGGCCGGGCCGGATTTAAAATTTTAAAAATATGCGTGTTTAAATTTTGGTAATTTTTATGCGCGTGGGGTTTTAAAATTTTAATTGTTTTTAAACTTGTGCGTGTTTAATTTTGGAAATTTTATGCGCATGTTTTATGAATGAATTTATTTTTCGTTCATGCGATATTTATTTTGGAAATAAATACGGTTAATTGAAATTGGTTCGGGTTTTCTTGGCACGATTACCCGGACGGCTAATTTTGGAATTCATGGTTTCCCAATTGGATTGGGAGCAATTTTGCCTGGGTTGGAGGCCTAAAGCCCGCACGGGTTTAGAACCATGATCGGCCAAAATTTGGCGATTTCAAAATAATGGCTATGAACATATATGAAATGGGATTAATTCATGCATTTAACATGTTTATAAATTGTATGTATTGGATACGTGTATGTATGATTAAATGCATGAATGGATGTTTTGGGCCTTATTTATTCGGGTTGTAATATTCTTTTGGTAAATACGGCCTACGCGCCGTTTTTCTTTTATGTAATTTTATTTTATGTGTTTATTATGGAATTATGTAAAGAAGAAGAAGCCGATTGGATTGGCGTGCTAGAAGGATGAGGATGCAGCCCACCTGATGTCGTTCTAGTATAGGTTTACTAGAATTATATTAGGATGTAAATTTTGGCCCATAGCATTTCATTTTATTTAATTATGCTTTATTTATTTACATGTGAGAATGTATGTACAAACCCATTTTCACCCGCCTATGCATCTAAGCCGTTATTAATTGAATCTAATAACCAAAAGGTAATTACTAAGTCTCTTAAAAGTGCTTCCCTCATTCATAACCTACTCGAAGTGGGGATAGGCCAGCTGTAGACCAACCCTCGTTGGATGCACTGGAGTATCGTCATTTTGTATTGGGTTGGAGTATTGGTTACTCTAACACTTGGATGGAGGTTTTGACTTAGCGTGGGTAGTAGGATGTTCCTGGCCCTAAGCACAGATGGGTAAGTGCCAACAGACCCATCAAACCGAGAGTCCCTAGGTTGGGATTGGACGGCGTTCCTACCTAAAAATTGGGGTATAGTTGTTCCAGGCCCTCGTCTGGCTATATCTTGATATAATATGGATCTCGGCCCATGAGCCCAACAACTCGAGTTAATTAATAACACGATTCATTATTAATTATAATATGGGAAGAACATGTTAAGTCCTTTATTTACACTCGTAAATTTTTCTGTGTAGAAACCAATGGCTACGAATGATACTTTATCACTGCGATCTTTCTTGGAATGGGACTAGCTTTCTGGCCCTAACTTTTGGGACTGGTCTATGAACTTAAGGAAAGTTCTAAGACAAGAGTCTAAAGAGTATGTGCTCGAAAAGCCTGTACCGGTTGTGCCAACGGGAAGTAATCCACCGGCTGCCCAGCTGGAGGAATACTTGGCACATGTAAAAGATAACCGGGATGTGACATGCCTGATGTTGGCTAGTATGGTTCCTGAATTGCAAAAGCAGTTCTTGGATCATCAGGCCTTTGCTACAATGACAACTCTTAATGAGATGTTTTATGAGCAAGCTTATCAGGAAAGGTACCTGATCCACAAGGCATTCCGCAGCTGTAAGATGGGAGCCGGGACATCTGTGAGTGCACACGTGCTCAAGATGAAGGGCTATCTGGATAATTTAGCCCGTCTCGGAACTCCTATCTCACGGGGGCTGGCGGTTAGCACGATCCTGGATTCTTTACCGGATTCTTATGATCAATTCATCCTAAAATTTTACAAGCAAGGGATGGACCGTACTGTTAGTGAGCTGCATTGGATGCTTGAGCTCGCTGAACTGTCGATCAAGAAGACTCCGCCGGTACTTGAGGTTAACAAGGGGAAACCTCTTTTCGCTAAAGGCAAGGCAAAGGCCAAGGCCAAGGCTAAGGAAGCCAAGGCTAAAAAGGCTAAAGCCCAGCCCAAGGCCCGTTCCAAGGATGTCTGCTTCGGTTGCAAGCAGGCTGGACATTGGAAAAGATCGTGTCCCAAGCTTTTGGGAGAGAAAAGGAAGACGCAGGGCGTGTCTTCATCAGGTATATATGTCATAGACATTAACCTCTGTTTCAACATCTTATGTATTGGATACTAGATGTGGTTCTCACATTTGTTGAATGTGCAGGGACTTAAGAACAGGAGATCACTGGGATCGGGACAAGTGGACTTGCAGGTCAGAAATGGAGCAAGGGTTGCTGCCATAAAGATCAGCGGGACCAGCTTATGATGCCTAGTAGATTAGTTTTGTTACTGCTGAAACAATGTTATTTTGTACCTGTTATGTACAGGAATATTATTTCTGTTTCGGTTTTGGATATTTCTGGATGTACATTTACTATTGATAATAGTAAAAAGGGTTTATCTAGAAAAGAATTATTTTATGGAGTAGCTCTATTAAATAATGTCTTTTATATCCTGGATCTAAATGAAACTAATCATGTCTATACTATACACACCTAAAGGGTTAAGCCTAACGAACTTAATCCGGTTTACCTTTGGCATTGTCATTTAGGCCACATAAACAAGAAGCGCATAGCTAGGCCTCACATTGCTTGAATCCTAGGATCATTTGACATGGAGTCACTTGATATATGCGAGTCTTGCTTATAAGGTAAAATGACTATAGAACCTTTTAGCAAGGAGGCTAAAAGGGTTGCTAGCTTATTGGACCTAATGCATTGAGATGTATATGGACCGACAAGCATAGCAACCAAGGGTGAACAGCTATACTTCGTATCTTTCACAGACGATTTCATCAGAAATGGCCATGCCTATGTAATGAAATATAAGTCTGAGACCCTTGATAGGTTCAAGGGAGTAAGGAACGAAGTACAGAACTAGGCAGAAATATCCAAGCCTTTCGGTTGGACCGAGGTGGTGAGCATATAAGCCTATAGTTTGACTCATTTTGAGAGAGCATGGAATAGTTCCACAGCTCACTCCTCCAGGAACACCACAATGGAATGGGGTGTCCGAACAGAGGAATAGGACCCTGTTGGACATGGTCCGCTCAAACGATGAGTCATGCCTCTCTCCCTATAAGTTGTAAAGGATACGCTCTTGAGACAATGGCTCTCATTTTCAACTATACTCCGACTAAGGCTTTGGAAAAGACCCCGTTTGGAATATGGACGGGCAGGGTGCCTAATGTGTCTTTCTTACGGATTTGGGGTTGTTATGCACAAGTCAAGAAATTGACTGTGAGCAAAACTAGAACCCAAAACCGACTAATGCCTGTTTGTGAGCTACCCTAGGGAAACCAAAGGGTATTACTTCTACGACCCCGCTGAGGACAAGGTGTTCATGGCGCAAAAGGGGGTCCTTCTTGAAAAGGGGTTTCTTTCCAAGAAAGACAGTGGGAGCGATGTTGAACTTAGGGAAGTTCAAAGCTCAGAAACTCCTGAAAAGGATAACTTGGAGACCAGGGTGAAGCTTCCAAAAGGGGAAGCACCAGCCCAGGTCACACAAGGACCTAAAAGGTCTGGTAGGGATCATCAGAAACCTGAGAAACATCGGGTTTTGTTTCTAATGATTATGCCCCTTTTGTCTTGGACGAAGAGGAGCTCAAAACCTACTAGTAGGCTGTAGCTAGCCCACTGTCTGCCATGGTGGTGGATTTGCAATCTATGTACGATAATCAGGTTTGGAACCTGGTTGATTCACCTCCAGGTGCTAAGGTAATAGGTTGCAAGTGGTGCTATAAGCTATAGGCCGACAATACCTTTAAGGGTGTGTATACGAGGTTTAGTGGGAGCATAGTTACTATCCTGGTATTATATATGGATGGCATCCTTCTGATTGGAAGCGATATACCAACACTACAAGGGAATTGTAATGGTTGTGTAAGTGCTTAGCAATGAAGGACTTAGGTGAAGCTAAGACGATCCTAGGGATCAGGATCTACAGGGTTAGATCCAATCGGCTTCTAGGCCTAAGTCAGGCCAAGTACATAGACATAGTTCTGAAAAGATTCAGCATGGACCAGGCTAAGAAAGGTTTCTTGCCAATGGGTCATGAGCTGAAACTTAGCAAGAAGTACTATAGGGAGAACATGAATTAGTTCTATATGCTTCGGCTATGGGATCAATCATGTACTCCATGCTATGTACAAGACCTGATGTCGGCTTTGCACTACGTATGATGAGCCGGATCCTGAATGGATCACAGGTAGGCTGTCAAAGCAATCCTGAAGTACCTTAACCGGACTAAGGATAGCTTCTTAGTGCATGAAAGTTAGGAAGAGCAGTCAGTTACTAGGTACACTGATGCAAGCTTCCAGACCAACCAGGATGAATATAGGTCGCAGTATAGGTATGTGTTCATGCTAAATGGTGGTGCTATTGTTGGAGAGGCTCCAAGTAATAGACCATCGCGGTTTCTATCACGGGAACTGAGTACATTGCAACGTGTGAAGCAGCTAGGGAAGCTGTGTGGATAATGAAGTTTATCATGCAACTGGGGGTAGTGTCAACTATCCAGTAACCAGTTGATATCTTCTGTGACAACGCGGGGCTGTTGCACAAGCTATGTGCCTCGGTCACACATATACACGAAGCACGAACTCAGGGAGTTTCACCTATTGCGAGAAATTGCTGAGGGGGTGACATCTCATTACAAAGAGTGGACACCAAAGACAATGTCGCAGATCTTTTGACCAACATGCTTGGCTATGCCTGAAGGTTATACTAGATCTATCGGGATTAGACCCATGCCTAGTAGGTACTAGTGCAAGTGGGAGATTGTTGGAAATGCCCTAGTCCCGAGGCATTGGTCCTTGTGTTTGTATAATACATTTGTACATTTATGTAATCTTTATGTATTATACAATTTGTGTCAAGGAAATAAAGGCATTAATCTATTTATTATATGTCTTGTGCTATATTTTAAATAGAGTATCCAATGGACATATCCATATCCATGTTGTCAAGTGTGAGGCACTTGGCAGTAAGACTGTGGATAGTGAAAACGATATGACCATAAAGTTATCCGTAGTCTGTTCTAATCATGGGAATGAATGGAACTAAAGACTATCATTAGCCTGGTTGTATGGCGGTGTCTTACCGGTCATAGAACATGGAATGTCAACCAGGTTAATGGGTACATGCAAAAAGGGCATGGTACTGGATTGATCCACTTAACGGGAATCTGCATGGTATAGTATCACAAATGATTCTCGTGTAGTACTTGTATAAGTCCTTTGACCGGACCATATGATGGTGCTGCATGTGAGGTGGCACACTTTGGTGTACGCCCAACGGGCCTGTAAAAGGGTGCTAAGTACGGGTACGTTCGGGTGTGTCAGTAAGCATGGCAGCACTATGGATATGCAGAAGGGAATGTCACTCAGTGATTCACTGAGACGATATCATCGGCCTCTTGAAGAATGTTACTGATAAGTGTGCGGCCGCACCCAAACAAGATTGGATCTTGTTTGTGAGCATCAGTTCATTCGGTATCAAGTCAAGGTCCAGACACAAGGAGGGTGATACTTCCATGCCTCTGTGTTGGACACCGATATCAGCGACATGGGATTTACAAGTTCAAACTACTGGGTTACGTTTTCAGTTGGACTGCTTACTCCGTCTTAATTGGGGGCTGCAGTGGCTTGCTAGAGTCCGCCTGCAGTCTGTGGGCCTTGGCCCACTGCCGACATAAAGACGGGCCCATTGGATCGTACACATTGAACGTCTGGACTTTAACTAGTCGGATTAAGTGTGTACTTGGAGTATACACGTTTGAAGAGAGAGAGATATATTAATTATATTATATGAATCAATTGGATTGATCGAAGTTATATAATTAATATTTATTTTGGCCTTCTCATAATTAATTCAATGAATTAATTTATGGGATTATTTCCTAGGTGGAAATATTATTATACATGTATAGGTTTACATGTATCTCATTTTATGTATGTCTAATTTAATCCCTTGATTAAATTACTAGGGCAAATGAATTTTAATTTAAATGTATGTAATATATTATATTGTATAATATATAAGCATACATGTTAAAGTAAAGTTGCATTTGAAATTAATTAAATCAAAGGAATTAAAATTGGGCTTAAAGCTTAAAATGAAAATGCCCACATTAAGTGGGATGTGTTGGCCGAAATTTTGGGCAAGGAAAGGAAAGAATTGTGAGTCATCTTAAGACAAAAGAAGATGGTGGAAAGGATGAGTCATGGATGACTTTAGGTGGCAAAGTTGGACTTTGCTTCATGAGATATTTTTTGGTCATTATTATGGTATGATGATGAGAAAAATATCCACCCCTTTCTCTTTCCTCTCTTGGCCGAATTGTTGGAGTATTGGTGAGTCATATTCTTGACTTTTTGGTATTATGGATGAAGATGAAGAAAAGGTGATGGTGAGTGATGGTGGTGAGTCACCATGGTGAGTCATTGGTTTGACTCATTGGTAGCAAGTTGGACTTTGCTCTTCCATCTCATCTCCTTTTCTTTCATGAGACATAATCACCATAAACTTGACTCCACTTTTGGCCGTCCATCACTCTTGCTTTAAGAGAAATTGGTTTTCTTTTAAAGTATGAATTTTGCCCACTTTTATGCATTATTTCTTTTGGAAAGAAATTGGATGCACACTTGAGAGAAACTTGGTTCTATCTTTGGCTAGATAGATTTTTCTTTTGGAAAGAAATTTGGACAGCCATATTTCCTCTTGTGGGCAGCCCTCTCTCCCTCTCTTCTTGTCATCCGAGTCGCTAGCACGGGTTTCGGTCCGAGAGCCGTTCGTGTACGCATCGGTGGAGGAAATCTACACTTGATTTCTGCAGTCTGCATCCGTCTCTTAGAGAGACTTTGTGGTGAGTTTTTGAAACCCTCCTTTTATGCTTTAAGTTTTTGATTTCCACATCTTAAGCTCCTGGGCCGGATTCGAGGAAATCGACGCGTTTTTCCGCTTTTATCGGTCGGTTTCCCGTGACGAATCCCAACAATTTTGTTATCTAAACTAATATCATAACCACTTATAAATTAAAGTAATCACTTAACTAGTCAATTTGCAATATTAATATACCTTAATTAATCAATTTAATTCTTCTTCCTTAAGGTTGGTGATCTTTCTCAAAATTATTTGGGTCAAATAAACAAACCTATTAAGGATACTGACAGTCCCAAAATGGCTAGTTACAGTACTAAAGGGGGTGAATAGTACTCTAGGACGAATAAAAATTTTCGCAAACTTTCTTTTGAAAATTCTTTTTGAGGAAACACAAGTTTCTTTCTCAAAAAAATAAGTTTTATTAAAAAATGCGAAATTAATTAATATAATAAAACTTGAGAATATAAAATTACTTTTGTAAAAATAACTTTAAATAATAAAGCGATTAATTTAAATTTCAAGAATTTAAATAGCACAAAATATAAAGAGAGTAGGGATAGAAAAGTGTAGACACCGAATTTTATCTTGGTTCGACCCAACCGGTCTACGTCCAGTCCCCAAGCCAACCGCTTAAGATTTCCACTAACGTTTCCTTTACGAGCAGGAAACAAGCCTATATTACTTTTTGCAAGTTCAAGTAACAAACTCAATACTTTTGCAGGCTAAGTATTAAACCTCTCCGTTACTTTTTAGAGCTTAAGTGACAAACTCTGCCGATGCTTTTTCGAAGCTCAAGCACCAAACTTTTATAAACTTGTTGATCATACCACCAATAAAGTAAACCCCCTTCACACAGCCTTGTGTGAATATACAATTCCCGAATATATAAATATTTGAATGAAACAAATATAGCTCTTTTCTCTTTGCTCTCTTTTGGGAATTTGGAAGACTAGATATTGAATACTTAAAGTTGATAATTGGTCTTCCTTGCCTTCATTTCTTAATCTTCATTCCTCTTACAGGATAAGTCTTCCATATGGTCGTTTGATTCACTTCATAAGGAGAAGTGGAGGTTGATCTCAACTTACAAACTTCATTTAGCTGTTTGAATCAATTCATAAAGAGAAGTATATGTTGATCTTAATTAATAAAGCCATTTGACTTAGCTTACAATGAAAGTATATGTTGATCTTAAGTACTAAAGCCGCTTGACTTAGCTTAAAATAAGAAGTATTTGTTGATCTCAAGCGTTAAAGCCTTTTGACTTAGCTTACCAAAGAGAGAGAGATGTAAGTCATAAGCATTTGTTGAATTGAAGAACCAAGTTTGTGTTATCCATCAATCCATAAAGACATCTCAAGTCATAAGCATTTTCAACTTTAGGCATAAGGTCACTTCATATAACCGTTTGTACTTTTTCATAAATGGAGAGATAAAGTGGCTATTTGATATAGATCATAAGTATGCCAAGATTTCTCAAGAAGTAAGGCACTTTCTTCAAGACTAGTAGCATAGTTTTAAGCTCATAAGCTAAAGTGAGCATACTATGGCCGAATATAAAAACATATGTATCTTTTATCTCTTAAGTCAATATCTTTTACCACATAAGTCAAGATCCCTTTAATTCAACTCATAAGTCAAGATCTTTTTATATTTATACACTAAGATATTTAAATTCAACTCATAAGCCATATTAACTCCTAAGTTATATTATGGATTTTATGTGGCTGAGAGAGTTAATCTTTAACTCATAAGGCATTTCAAACATCTCTATGAATTATGAAGGTATAAAGTACTTTGTGACTTATAAAGACATTTTAACTCATAAGGCATAATTCTCAACTTATAAAGCTCTTTAACGCAAAGAGATTAAGAAACTCATTAAACTAAATGTCAACTTGTGATCATCAAAATCAAAGTCAACATTCTCCCCCTTTTTGATGATTTCAATTTAATGGGTTGACATTTTTATAATTCTAAAACATTTTCCATATGCTCCCCCTCAATAGGTGGCTCCCCCTCAATATGTGCGTTGCTGTTTTTGGATGAGATTTTTCGAGATTAAAAATCTTGTTTCTCAACCAAAATAATATATAACCATTAAAGTATGAAAGTTATGGGGTTTAAGATAAGTCATTTTAAGGCCCATTAATCCACTTGAATATGAGTTTTAGATCTTAAAGAAGACTCATATATTCAGATCATTCATAATATAGAACCGTCACTTAAGGAAAATTGGTTAGAACCTGCATGAGTTAGCTTCAATGTATATAATGAGCAGTTATCATGAAATCAAGATAAATTGAGCTCATTTGCACACACAGCTTAAGTTTCAACAATCATTGAGCTCATAAGTAGTTATACATACACGCTGTATAGCATAAAATAGATAAAATCACATGTCATAATAATCCATGTGTATGTAGAGAGCTCATGTTACAGGTCACATGTTATACTAATCTCTTGCATCATTTTTCAAATCCCAAAACTTAGGGATAGTTCAAATCATAGCACTTAGAAAATAGAATTATATTGCAGTAGTTAAATTTGATACTTGAAGCTATGAAGTCATAAATCATACTTATTACCTTTATGCATAAGCCTTTTCTAATGGCATCTAATAGAGTCAAAAGTTTCGAGCATTTTACTTAGACTCTCACTACTTATGCATTCTGCCAAAAACAGAGTTTTATCAATTCTTATCACACATGACAAGTATTCTACAGGCAGTTAACATCAACATATCACCATGTACACCAGCAATGCAATTATGGCATGACAATCCATTTACTCAGTAATATGATAAAAAGTTAGCATAGACAGCACATCAGAACATCAATCTCAACTTATACTAATGTTCAATACAACAACCAACTAACATATCATTCCTTTCTATAATTCTAATGTGAATAGATGTCCAAAATAGCTTATGCTAATATACCAACTTTTTCTTAAGCACTAATGTCAAGTGACAACTTGTTCAATATAGCAGCTATACTAACATGACAACTTTTAAACACTACTGTCAATTCACATATATCAATGTCAACTTAAGTACTAATGACAATACAACAAATTAGCTCTTTCTATGGCAATATCAGGCACATAAGTCAGTCTTCATGTTATCAAGTTAATGTACTAAAAAAATGTTCAACAAAATGTTCAACTCACATGTCAAATGTTCAACTCACATGTCAACCTAAGTCAATGTTCTCAAGAATGTTTAACAAAATGTTCAACTCACATGTCAACCATTTCTCCCCCTTTGAAATCATCAAAAAGAAAAAGTGCTGGTCAAAATGGTAGAGAACCGAGGCAATGTTAATCATCAGAACCACACATAAGCATATATGCAAAACTAACTTAGACACTTAGGTGTAGTATAGAGAGAAGTGCAAGTGAATGATTCATACAAGTCACAGGACAATTATAAGATCAGATAAAAATACGAAGCAACAATTAAAGAAGAGAAAAATCATAAACCAGCTATTCTAAAGCAAAAACCAGCTGTTTACCAAAAAAAATTCAGAGAAATGTTAAGCAAGCATCAGATGCTTCATTGGATTAGCTTCTGTAAGTCAACATTAGGCACAAACCATGTTGATGGAGCTTGAGTCTTGTGAGAACAGGCTTTGAGCATCTTGGATAGATTGGGTTTGCAATGCTTGAACTTATTGGCATTATTGGATAAGAGGTGGATCCAAGCATTGTGGAAGGGGGTGATGGTGGACAGATGCTCAGTGGAAATAAAGATATGTCAGTAGAGGTGGTTAATGGTTCTGAATTGTTAAAGTTCTCAGCCATGGTAAAAGAAGGATGGTAAATTAGTGGAGTTTGCAGGAAAGCGTTATAGAATTCTGGAAGAATGAATGAGTTAAGGAAGCTTTCAAGGCAGGAGTTTGAGAAGTGGCTTAGATGTGGATTTGTTTTAGGTCTAAGTGTAGTGTCTTCTTCATTGATTAATGTAAGCAGGGACTCGAACACATCACCTTTTGTCTAATCCTGACAAGACATTCCAGGCTGTTAAGCCTCTTTTCCTTTTTCCTGCTTTATGACCTATTCTGACACTACACTCTACCCTTCATTGAGCTCTTTTCTTTCTTAAGCTTTAGTGTTAACTGATGAAGTGCCAGTGCACAAGGGATTTGGAAGAGGTGTTTCTGAACTGCTTGAGGAGATTTTGGAGTTACTATCAATTTCTATAGGCTTGGTTGGTATTTGGGCTTTATGAGAGCAAGCTTTGAGCATTCTAGAAATATTTGGCTTGTTGATTATTGACCTAGGGCTAACAAAGGAAGGTATGAGTCCAGCCTTAGATATATTAAGATGAGTGAAGTATTTGGAGAGTAACATGCTATAAGGCAAGGCTGAATTATTCCTTACATGAGTCATGTGATTTAGGATGATGTAGGGCAAGTTGATTCTAATTTAACTAGCTAAGCGCCATATGAAGCAAAGGCTAAAACTATTCATTGTTGCAATACTTACTTTCTGTGGGAGAAAGAAAGTAGAAATCATTAGCTGCAGGACTCTATAGTCCTCTCTCAGATACCTTGAGTCAAGTTCTGACCAAGGTATTAAGTGTCTAATAGGAATTTTAAACAGTTCAGAGACAAATTCAGCATCATTGTATCTTCCTAGAGTCATTGGTGTAGGAGTTCTATCTATCTTTACACCTTCAATAGGCAAGTTAAACACATCACCAAGGATTCTCTCATTAACAGGTAACTTCTTTCCTTGTATAGTCACCTCATAGTCTCTATTACCTATGCATGTGAGTGTGCCATAAAATTCACTGACAAGTGAATCATAAATTGGCTCGTTTATACCTAGAAATTTTTCCCATTTCTAAGCCTTAAAGTACCACACAAATGGTTTGTCATTATCTCCTAAATATTCCCAATCTACCCTCCTAATCTTACTCTTTCTTTAGTGAATCCTTCAGCATTGTGAACACGGAATTTTCCGATTAAAAAAAAATCTGACCGTTGACCCACAACTGTATTTACAGTCATGGGGTTTTGGTTACAGTCGTACGACTGTAACATATGTACAGTCGTACGACTGTATTATCGGGAGCAGGTTGCAGAACCCATACCCCCTGAATTAAAAAATTGGGGAAAATCTTGAGCATTTAATGCTCAAGATTTTCCGGGAAAGGGAGACATAAAAGGCAGAAAAACAGAAAGGAAAGAGGACTTTTGGCAGAAAGAATTGAGAGGGGAAGAAAGACAAGAGAGAAAGAAAGAAGGGAAAGAGAGAAAAACAAAAACAAAACCCAACTTTTCTTCAACACTTTTCTTCTCAAATCCAGTGCTTTAAAGTGTAAAACGGATTAGAAACCCTAGGTTAATCTTCACACAAGAGATTTAACTCATCTCTGGACACAAACTTGCTGAAATCCGTGACTTTTTGGAGGATTTTTGGACCTCATTTGCAACCTCAACACACAAGGAAAAGGAGCGAATTTCAGTGGATTGGAGTGACGCCAGGGGTCAATTCGACGTTGGATTAGCTTCTAAGAGGTAGGCACTTCTTTTCCCTTCTCTTTTTCCAGCTTTCTGGGTGCTGTGATTGATTTTTGTGCATTTTTATCAAAGTTTTTGCACTTCTGTTTTTGGAAAAGTAAGAACAGTCGTACGACTATTCTTGTCACAAAGAACAGGGGCACGACTGTAATTACAGTCTGCCATATCCATTATAGTCGTACCACTGTTTTTGTTTTCCCAGTTTTAAGTTTATCATTTTAACTTTTTTAGCGATTTCTGCCTCAGGTATGGGCTATAGTCGCATGACTGTAGTTCCCGGCCAGGAGCAGAAATCCCTAAAATCCAAAAAAATTCATAAAAACCCCAAAAATTTCATAAAAATCAGAAAATTTCAGAAAATCAGAAAAATCTTGAAAAATCAAAAATCATCAAAAATGAATTTTGGTATGTGCATCCACGACCCAAGATTTATTTTTCGATGTTTTTGCATTTAGAACAAAACCACGACGGAGACCCGTTTCTCCCGAAAACCGACCCACCTCACATGTGATAAATTAAAATAAACCGGAAAAATGATTTCAAAATGATTTTCTCATAAAACCAAAAATACAGGGACGTTTCAAAATGATTTTCTAGGTCTAACCGGGCCGGCCAACCGGGCCAACCTGGTTACCCCCAATTGCACGGCCCCAAATCCTAAATTCCCAATTCTGTCTATTTGAGTCCAATTTGTGGCGTGCCGTAAAATTGTGCTAACCTTTGTTTTGCAGCTTTTATTTATTCCCTTTTTATTTTTATTTTTATTTGTATTTTAATAGAATTAATCGTGTATTTAGGCGGTTGTAATTTTTTTTTTTTTAGATCCTCGTGTATTCTAGGCGATTGTATCAGTGAGGCGAGAGTTTTTATTCTTCTATTCAATTGGGTTGTAAACCTCTTAAATATTTACTTCCTTACTTTTATTTTTGTATTATCATGTATGCGCGCTGCTTGTATTATTAAAAAAAAAATCAATTTCTAGCAATTTAAAGTGTCGTAACTAGAACATTGGCTAATAATATTTAAATTAGACACGAAATAAGGGACTTGTCCGAACCTAGATCTCTAAAAAGTGTGGCAGTTCCCGCTTTGGTTCAACTACACTGCAATTTCCCGGTTGAGCTGAGCCGGGTGGCGACTCTTATACTTTTTATCGAGATTTAGGTCTCGATTCTTTTGAGAAACAATCCAATTTTCCAAAAAATGAATTTCTAATCCAAAAACCCCAAGCGAGGGAGGGCCCCCCCTGAGATCGAGGCGGCCCTTCCGAAAGGGAGTTTCACGTCCTGTCGAAAACGCGTCGTCCGCTCACAATGGCGACTCCGCTGGGGAATAATTACAAAAGTTTTTCAAAAACATAAAAGAATTTGACAAGCCC
Source organism: Euphorbia tirucalli (assembly GCA_039660915.1). NCBI lineage: Eukaryota > Viridiplantae > Streptophyta > Magnoliopsida > Malpighiales > Euphorbiaceae > Euphorbia > Euphorbia tirucalli. Next base: position 47,229,680 of record CM077637.1, on the reverse strand, counting down.
TGAAAAGTGTCTAATTTAAATTAAGCGGATGATTCTTATATGGCACTTTATGTATTTTTGTAGTTAGACATTTGTTGCGTTAGGTTAGGTATCCGTTATTTAGCCCGGTGAATCGTTGAAGTGTCGCCTAAGTTCCTCTTGGTCTTGGGGGCACGGATACGAAACACCACCCATAGCCTCGTACGAACCCCTTCGTTTGGACCCTTGAGTGGGGAGAAGTGAGGAGTATATTTTGCTATGAGAGCCTTGATGTTATCCCGACTTTGGACCGAACTCATTTAAGCAACCCTAGTTGGATTCCCTTAGGATACCAAAATAAATCGTGTGAATAAAATAAAATGCACCTTCGTCATCCTCGGTTGATGATCGAAGAGAACCCTCCTAGGACTCTATTAGTATTTTATCAACTTGACCGCGTTTGGAGGAATAAGGTTGGAGGTATACGATTCGTGTGCTAATTGCTACATGTCTTCTTGTCCTTCCATAGCATATCATGATCCGCATTTTTCACGAACATAACATACCGCATGTAAAGCATTTGTGTGACACTAACTCACATATTTTGTACAGCCATATCCATTATTTTTCATGTGTAAATACATTAATCACCCGCGTGATATTTACACTAACCACATTTTTTGCAGCCATGCATCTTTTCATTGTGTGAAAAAGCATTAATTCACATACATCATTCGAGTGTCATAAGCATTCATATACATGCATAAAACATTCACGTGAACCTTCAACAACCCCATAAGGGTCACACACATCACACCACCTACCAAGTAGGAAATCATTTAGGTGCTCCACGAGCGCCGAAAAATTTCATCACGTACAGTAAATCATTTACGTGCTCCACGAGCGTCGAAAAGTTCATTTCATTCCATTAAATCATCTAGGTGCTCCACGAGCGCCGAAAAATTTATTTCATTCATTAAATCATTTAGGTGCTCGACAAGCACCGAAAAATTCGTTTCATTTCATTAAATCACTTAGGTGCTCCACGAGCGCCGAAGAATTTCATCACATCCATTTAATCACTTAGGTGCTACACGAGCGCCGAAAAATTACATTTCATGCATCGAATCATTTAGGTGCTCTACGAGCGCTGAAAAATTACATTTCATGCATCGAATCATTTAGGCGCTCCAAAACGCCGAAAAATTTCTTCACATACATTAAATCATTTAAGTGCTCCATGAGCGCCGAAAAATTCATTTCATTCATTAAATCGTTTAGGTGCTCCACGAGCACCGAAAAATTACATTTCATGCATCAAATTGCTTAAGTTCTCCACGAGCACCGAAAAATTACATTTCATGCATCAAATCACTTAGGTGTTCCACGAGCACCGAGAAATTACATTTCATTCATTAAATCATTTAGGTGCTCCACGAGCGCCGGAAAATTACATCTCATGCATCCAATCATTTAGGTGCTCCCCGAGCACCGAAATCCTGACCATGTGCCGCGCACATGCTCACCTCATTTCATATCACAAAAAACCAAGGTACTCCCCGAGCGCCGAAATCCTGATCATGTGCCATGTTCATGTTCATCTCATCTCGCATCACGAAAATCCAAGGTGCTCCCCGAGCGCCGAAACTCGGCCTACGTGTCATTCTAACCACATTTTCGTGCAGCCATTTCTAAGACATCAACATATGTGTGGCATTTATTCTAACCACGTTTTCATGCAGCCACGACATTTTATTTGGTGCCATGCATATTTATAACTTATATATTGTTATCTTTGCATAGCAGACATGACATCATCATGTCTGTCATACACCCTAACCACGTTTTTGTGCAACCACTTGCATCTTTGTGTGACACAAGCATTCATGTCATATCATTTAAATTAAGGACATTCTGAGGATACCCTTCACAGTCATTTCATTTCATAACATAGCGGGAGTCCTAAAACTACCCGTGTTCTGCTCATGTATCGGAATACACTCGGCCATTTCATTAGACCATTTCATTCAATAGGAGACCACAATGGTCTTAGGTCTATTTTTGTGTAGTAGGTCACACAATATCATTACATGTCTTCACGTCATTCATCATTGGCGTCGTGGGGACGCTGAAGTTCTGTGGGTGCGTCGCAATCCATTTCGGATTGTTACATGACATTGACATTATTGTATCATTTGAGGTGCTATACAAGTGCCGGATTATTATGCATCTAGGGGCATTTCATGACATTACTGAATCACAAAAGGCGTTCCATGAACACCGAACTTCCGTCTGTGTCCTTACCTATAGGTGACTTGTCTGCAAACATCATCTCATATCATATGCCTTAAAAGCATTAGAACTATGTCCATGGGCCAGCCCCTATGTGACCATTTCACTTCATCTCATAGACCTACAAGGCGTCAAAACCCTATCCGTGTGTTGGTACACACGCGATCATTTCACGATATTCACTAGGTGCTCCAAAAGCACCGAACCCCTGTTTGTGTGGCGGTCCACATGTGGTCTTTTCGCATGGCATCGGGTGTTCTTGGAATGTCCAAAAAAAAATTCCTCATCATCATCTCCCTCATGACATCATATATGCAACTCATCATTCACACACATACATACACCATCATGCATTCATGCCTATATCAGCTGTAATTTGGTGTTCTTCACGAGTACGTGCCCGCCGATACTAATAAGTGTTCTTATCAGAAGGAAAAAGGAAAAGATTTCAAGAATGGCAAATCCCATGAACTTCAACTCCATAACGGATATCGTGGAGGATCATATCGCCTCATCACGATTCCGGAAGGCAGTCAGGAAGTAAGCAGCAGCAATGCTGAGAGAAGTGCTGGGAGATGACCTTGACAAGTTAGAAAGGCTGACAGTGAAATGCACCGAATTGGAAGCACAAGTGGCAGAACTCAAAGGGAAAATGAGAAATGCAACATTCTCAGACTGCAACTCTGATGCCAGTGAGAAATAGAAGGCCCGGTTTGCTGACATTCACCCTCGACACCTTGGAATGCCCTCTCCCCAAGATTCGGGTTTCCTAAGGCCGACTGGTGGAATAGAACTGAAAAGGCCGCTTAAGACGAACGTGGGTACCGACTCCATTCCACGGCATACCAAAAACTCACTCGCCGTGGGCAGCGGAAAAGGCATTTCTCCATGGGCTGACTCATTAGGCAAGCTATTCCTCAAGTGTAAAGAGGAGGGTCTCCTGCAAAGTGTCAGGCCATTTGTAGAGCCGACAAAGGCACAGACAAACAATTTCTATAGCTATCATGTGGTGCTGGGCCATCGGACCAATGAATGTTTCGCTCTAAGGAAGGAGATCCAGAAACTGGTCGACGATGGAAAATTGGAAATCTCGACCCTCTCTGATAGATAACCAGGGGCAATCGGGGAGCCCTCCGTGGGAACTTCTCACGTCTCCCGAGGAGAGAGTATGATGAAGAAATTCAAAGTCTGCTTTGATAAGAATGGGCCGAGGATGCTGAAGCTGAAATGGCGACCAACCGGAAAATAATCAGATTCTGTGAGATCCATACCTCTTGGAGCTTCCCTTTCCACAAGGAGCTTATTTTGTTTATGAGATGTATTGGATTCATCATGAATGCAATGAAATTTATCTTCATCTTACTTAGGTGATGACTACTTGTCCTTGGCATTATGCATGCATTTGATCATCTAACATGACATATCCAACACACATAATATCAAAATGCATGACATCATTCTGAGTATTATGGGGAATCTTGAAAGGTGAGTTTGTGAGATAAATAAAATAATACGATGGTACCACTTCCATCAAGGCATCTACTGAATCAACTCAACAATCCTTGAAAGACACTACCAATCCTGCCCCAGAGCCTCAACTTAAAAGGCATACACGATACCCAAACCAAAATAAAACCAGAAAGCCCTTCTTAAGGCAAAATCAAACCAGAAAGCCCTCCTTAAGGCAAAATCGAACCAGAAAGCCCTTCTTAAGGCAAAATCAAACCAGAAAACCCTTCTTAAGGCAAAATCAAACCAGAAAGCCCTTCTTAAGGCGAAGTCAAACCAGAAAGTCCTCCTTAAGGCAAAATCAAACCAGAAAGCCCTCCTTGAGGCAATCACAAAAAAAAAAGAGTCCTCCCGGAGGTAAAAACTTGGCCTCATACCCCGGAAAGCGCCCTATACCAAAATCCCGAAAATAAAAACCCAAAATTATCCAAAACACCTACCACCAAGAAATTCGAATGACCTTCACCAGTCATATTACTGTAAAACTCTGAATCACTCTTTGGTTGTAGTGCATGTATGATCTTGTTTGCATGACATTCCTGTGCACATGACATTACGCATGCATTGTGTATTCAAAAATGCATATTAAGCACACATGATATGCACGAATTTGAATGCAGCATGAAAACCAAAAGGTGACTGTTGCTTGGATTTAGTTCCTTCAAAAAAAAAAGAGAGATCAGTGCAGACGGAAGAATTTCTCTCATGGCAGCTACAATTTACACGGGAATGACTCATCATCTCAATTGTCATCGTCACCGGATCTTTCGTACCCTTTCTGTGAAGGATTTGGACTTCCTCATTCTCAAACAACCTGTGAAAGATTCGAACTCCTATATATCTTCAAACCCAAAACACTCCCCATCTCGATCTTCATCCACACCTTCAACACCCGTTACCCTCCATTCAAGCCCAAAGAGCAGTCTGCTTACGATTCCCTTTATTTGCCTATGGATTCCCGGATTGGAAGAAATGTTGGTTATGCATCCATGAATTTCACCACCAGCATTGGGGCAACCAGGTTTTACAAATCCTTCAACAATTATGAACGGGAGGACTTACAAAGCCTGCTGCGTCAATATCCAAAGGAAAGTTGCACTTACCAACCGTTCCAAGAACTCAGTCTCCAGCCACAACGGAAGTGACTACTTACCAGTGGTTCTTTCATCTTCTAGAACTGTACTTTGAAGGATTAAAAGCTGTGTTCATCTTTGAGAACTGTGCTCGAGTTGGAATCTGAGATGAATTGGAAACATGTCTTGGAGGATCTAATGGGTAATCAACTGATACAGTTCAGTACTTAGTTGTACACTCTGTCACACGTCAAAAAAAAACAAAAAAAAAATCTCCAATGTGGAAAACCGAAAGGACATATTGGTAATTTGAAGGGGCATCAATCAAAGCTAGAGTTACACTTCGGATTTTCCTAATGCATCCACATTCACTATGTCATAGATGTCTTATATCCAATTTTGATGTTCAATATGCATTCGTCATGTCATTGCATGTTAATATCCACATACGGGTGACAACACGCAGCGAATCATGTCTGATTCAATGTTTTATACCCCAAATACAAACCTCTAATACTAGGGGCAGGTAAATGCCAAACCGCTGGATGTCATCAGCAGCAACGTCCTCACGACTTCTGATGAACATTATCAAGTGCTTTTCAATCTCAAAATGGATCAATACCAATTCGGTTAGAACGCTCGCGCAGAACTCTTGGGCCATTCAAAAAAAAATCACAAAGAGAAAATTTCTGACATGGAAAACCGAGAGGATGTGTTGGTAACAAGAAGAGGGTGATGTATATGGCCAGAGTCACTGTTAATTTCCCTATTATACTCGTTATGATGTCACCTTAATGATATTATACATGTTTGATATTCTGCTTAGAAGTTTATATCACATACATCGTGCCATTACACACAAACATCCATCAGTAAGTTGTTGCATCCAAATCTCATAATAAAAGTGAAGTTCATGTTGCATACAACAATAAAAAAAAATAAATAAATAAAATAAGGATAAAATAAAATAAAATACAGAGAACTCTATCTAGCTCTCATCCTGTCCCTCTCCATCCTCCTCCTCCTCCTCAGACTCACTCTGGTGTGTAGCCAGATAGGAGTCGAAGTCCTCTCACGTTAGGGTCAGCTCAGCCTGCAGCCTGGCTGCTTCAGCTCTCATCCTATCCGCCTCCTGGGCCGAAGCCAAGGCCCGAGCCTCAAAGACAGCAGCCTGCCTGACCTGGTCCTGAAGCATCTGGACTCGAGACTGTAATCAATAACATAAATTAACATGCATACATACATACATACACATTCATGCATTGCATAAATAATCAGATAATGCAGAAAATGCAGAATACTTACCGCCCAGATGGCGTTCTCCTGAATGTGGAAGGTCTCCAAGCCAAATTGCCGATACGCCATGTCCTCCACCTGAGCCCGAGGAACCTAGAACGTACTAGACCGTACCAAAAAAAAAGAAGAAAAAGAGACGTACGTGGGTGGTGTCCACTGGAACAAACGTGAGTGGCTGCTCACAGTGAACTGGCCACATCCTATAGGACTGGTCGTCATCTAGATCCATCATGCTAAAGCCGCTCCTGAGTTTGGTCATCAGATGACCCTCCACTGCGCTAACAGCCTGAGAAGCCGAGGCTGCAGCACTGCCAGCACGCACGGGATGACTCCTATCATGAACCGGAGGATGCCCACCAATCGTGGCAGTCTCAGTACCTTCTCCAGCCGGGCCACTCGGCTGAGCAGAAGTGGATCCCCTGTGTCTCTTGACCTATAAAAAGAAGAATATTAAAAGAAAAGAAAAAAAATGAGAAGATAAAGTAAATACCTGATGAGCAGGAGGAGCAGCCGGTGCATCACCCGCGATGGGCAGTAGACACTGGCTGATGAATGGCAAATAATTGCCGTCCACCGATTCAGTGCAGTACCCATCCCCGAAAATATCGGGATCCACAGCAGGATCAGTGAAATGGGGCTAGAACAACGCGAGCGGAAGCAGCAGAGGTACAAGCCGACTAGCAAGGCCGTCCACATGATCGGATAGGCAGAGGCGCTCGCCCAGGTACCACTCCTAGGACATGGGACACTCCAAGACAAACCGACGGTCATCAATCCGCACAGATGTCTGCATAAGGAAGGAAACGGTACCCTGACCATGCCACGGATGGTGGCGGATCTGCAAGAATACAACAAAAGAAATTCAGCACAGGTAAGTAAAAGTTAATTACATTTTTCTACTAATAAATTTTGTTTGCCTACCCTCTGCCAGGAAGCATCCAATAAACCCTTCCAGACCTCCCGCAAATCACGGCCGATACCCTACCACCGCTGCATCCAGCAACGCAGGACGGTCGACTTGGCGTCATCCTGGACGTCCCTCAGCTCCGCGGCTCCAAAATACGATGCTCGAAGGCCTAAATCTGTAATCAACGAAAGAGTTAAAAAAAACGAAGGAAGAGATAATACCAGAAGGCCGAACCAGAAGCCAAGGATCTCCTGCTGCTCCCCCCGGGCACACAAATCCAACCCGTAGTACAGCTGCCCTAACGCAGCTCGGGCCCAATCCAAAAAGGGAAAGGCAGCCAAGTCCGCCAAGGTGGGGAGCAGAGTTATATTGCAAGTACTCTGCCCCGTAGGGAATAAGGTGCATGACAACAAGACGAGCACATAAGCTCGAGCGCACCGCTCCACGTCCTCCTCGGATAAGTCTGGGCGAGCTGCCCAATAAGCCTCCACCCGTGAGCACAGAATCTTCCCCTTCTCAGGGGCGCAGCCAATCAATCTCCCAATGTAGTCATCCACTAGCTGCTGACGGGCCAGATAGCAATTAAATATGATTGGGGTCCCGCCGAACCCGAACCCGGTGATAGCCGCCAAGTCCGAGGGAGTGACGGTGAACTCCCCGATGGGCAGGTGGAACCCACACCACACCCATGTCTCGCACAAAGCCGTCAGCACGGCATGGGTGGTATTCGGCGTACTCGTGGGCAGCGACAAGATAAAGGTCTCTAGACCCAAGATCCTGACCCGAGCCCTCATAGACTCAGGAAGGCGGTCCCACTAGACCCGCAGCAAGGAAAGATTTCTGCTGCCGGAAATCCTATTCGCCTGCATTTTGGGAAGTACAATACATATATATTCAATTTTTGCATAATATCAAAATAATCAACATTAATTAAAAGGGGGGCATAAAAAAAATTCCTGGCTTTTGAACAACAATTAAAAGGGGGGCATAAAAAAAATTCCTGGCTTTTTTACTACAGTCGTACGACTGTAGCACATTTCACACGAGCATGACTACAGTCGCACGACTGTACACCCACAGTCGTACGACTATTCATAAAATGGATGAACAGTCGCATGACTGTTCATAACCTACGGATAGAATTTTAATTTTATGCAATTTTCATCATTTCTAACTCGTTTTCCCTAGTTTCTTGTTCCTATTAACTACAGGGGACTCCTAGCATGCATTTTACTCAATCAATCAACCCAGAAAGCAATAAAACATGGCAAATCAGGTTCAAATATTCAAAGGGAAAATTTTGAAAAACGCAAAATCAGAGATCACATTCGGGTACCAACCTGTGTGGTAGACAGATGAGAGCCCATCTCCAGCAATATCGGGATCTCCATCCCCAGTCTAATCCCAAAATGCTCCATGTACCGCGGATAGCTGTATCCATTCGAGACGCTCACAAAGGGGATATCATCCGCGTTATTGGGCCTCTGAATTAAGTTACTGGATAGCTTCTTCACTTTCTTACCTAATTTCTTTAACATTTTTGCAAGATTTTGAGGTTAGAAATCGGTTTTAAGAGAGAGAGAAACTGATGTTTTCGGAAATGTGAGAAGTAAGAGAAGGAAGGGGCGGAAACCGCCCCTTAAATTCTTTCTGCCTGCGAAGTACAGTCGTACGGCTATACTTCATCTACAGTCGTACGACTGTATTTAAAATTTGAATACAGTAGCACGACTGTATTGGAAAAAAGGGTGGTATTTTTCTTTATTTTATTTTATTATTTATTTATTCTCTAAACCCTACTTTTATCACCAAATGCTTAATTATTCCCCACGGGAAGATATTTCAGTAATTTTGCAGGGCCAACCCATCAGCGATTAATTTTTTCCAGTGACGGTCAGCCTCATCCAAGGGGCGCGAAACCCGAGGAAACCGTAAAAAATTCACTGTAAGTACAATTCCACCAAAATTCATTTTCGATGCATCCTGTATGCCAAGTCATGCCTGTCTGTCACACATACACACTTCACCAAATTTCAGTCCCCCGCGACTATAAAACGGAGCCTAAATTTCCATGTCAGTTCGTTGAGTGCGCCAAGTCGCACACGACTGTCACACTCTTCACCCAATCTCAGTCCCCCGCGACTATAAAACGGAACTAGTATTTCCGTGACAATTCGTTGAGTGCACCAAGTCACATACGACTGTCACACCCTTCACCCAATCTCAGTCCCCCGCGACTATAAAACGGAACCAATATTTCCGTGTCAGTTCGTTGAGTGCGCCAACTCGCACACGACTGTCACACCCTTCACCTAATCTCAGTCCCCCGTGACTATAAAACAGAGCCAGAATTTCCATGTCAGTTCGTTGAGTGCGCCAAGTCGCACACGACTGTCACACCCTTCACCCAATCTCAGTCCCCCGCGACTATAAAACGGAACCAGTATTTCCGTGCCAGTTCGTTGAGTGCGCCAAGTCGCACATGGCTGCCACACACTTCACAAATTTCAGTCCTGCATGACTATAAAAGGTAACCAGAAACGCATCTTCCTGTATTTATTCTTGATCGAAGGGGCAAAAATTTTTGTTTCAAAATTATCGATCAAGGAATAAATACGTCCACCAATTGCACATTACAAACACCATGGCTCTGTATGGTAGGTCATACACGGCTATCTATTCTTAGGAGATCGCCTATCTACCCAAAGCCTCATGGAATCAACCCACAAGCCACACACGTGCACACTACCTTTAATTTTGTGTTCTTTATCGTGTACCTAAATCCGTGCAAAGAATCGGACTTTAACTACACGAGGGGCAGCCTGTGAACAAGGAATTTTCCGATTAAAAAAAAATCTGACCGTTGACCCACGACTGTATTTACAGTCGTGGGGTTTTGGTTACAGTCGTACGACTGTAACATATGTACAGTCATACAACTGTATTATCAGGAGCAGGTTGCAGAACCCATACCCCCTGAATTAAAAATTGGGGAAAATCTTGAGCATTTAATGCTCAAGATTTTCCGGGAAAGGGAGACATAAAAGGCAGAAAAACAGAAAGGAAAGAGGACTTTTGGTAGAAAGAATTGAGAGGGGAAGAAAGAAAAGAGAGAAAGAAAGAAGGGAAAGAGAGAAAAACAAAAACAAAACCCAACTTTTCTTCAACACTTTTCTTCTCAAATCCAGTGCTTTAAAGTGTAAAACGGATTAGAAACCCTAGGTAATCTTCACACAAGAGATTTAACTCATCTCTAGACACAAACTTGCTGAAATCCATAACTTTTTGGAGGATTTTTGGACCTCATTTACAACCTCAACACACAAGGAAAAGGAGTGAATTTTAGTGGATTGGAGTGACGCCAGGGGTCAATTCGACGTTGGATTAGCTTCTAAGAGGTAGGCACTTCTTTTCCCTTCTCTTTTTCCAGCTTCTGGGTGCTGTAGTTGATTTTTGTGCATTTTTATCAAAGTTTTTGCACTTCTGTTTCTGGAAAAGCAAGAACAATCGTACGACTGTTCTTGTCACAAAGAACAGGGGAACGACTGTAATTACAGTCGTGCCATAGCCATTATAGTAGTACCACTGTTTTTGTTTTCCCAGTTTTAAGTTTTTTAGCGATTTCTGCCTCAGGTAAGGGCTACAGTCGCACGACTGTAGTATACAGTCGTATGACTGTAACTACAGTCGCACGACTGTAGTTACCCGGCAGGAGCAGAAATCCCTAAAATCCAAAAAAATTCATAAAAACCCCAAAAATTTCATAAAAATCAGAAATTTTCAGAAAATCAGAAAAATCTTGAAAAATCAAAAATCATCAAAAATGAATTTTGGTGTGTGCATCTACGACCGTAGATTTATTTTTCGATGTTTTTGCATTTAGAACAAAACCACGACGGAGACCCGTTTCTCCCAAAAACCGACCCACCTCACATGTGATAAATTAAAATAAATCGGAAAAATGTTTTCAAATTGATTTTCTTATAAAACCAAAAATACAGGGACGTTTCAAAATGATTTTCCAAGTCTAACCGAGCCGACCCGGTTACCCCCAATTGCACGACCCCAAATCCTAAATTCCCAATTCTGTCTATTTGAGTCCAATTTGTGGCGTGCCGTAAAATTGTGCTAACCTTTGTTTTGCAGCTTTTATTTATTTTTATTTATTTTTTATTTTTATTTTAATAGAATTAATCGTGTATTTAGGCGGTTGTACTTATTTTTTTTAGATCCTCGATGTATTCTAGGCGATTGTATCAGTGAGGCGAGAGTTTTTATTTTTCCATTCAATTGGGTTGTAAACCTCTTAAATATTTATTTCCTTACTTTTATTTTTGTATTATCATGTATGCCCGCTGCTTGTATTATTCAATAAAAATCAATTTCTAGCAATTTAAAGTGTCGTAACTAGAACATTGGCTAATAATATTTAAATTATACACGAAATAAGGGACTTGTCCGAACCTAGATCTCTGAAAAGTGTGGCAGTTCCCGCTTTGGTTCAGCTACACTGTAATTTTCCAGTTGAGCTGAGCCGGGTGGCGACTCTTATACTTTTTATCGAGATTTAGGTCTCGATTCTTTTGAGAAACAATCCAATTTTCCAAAAAACGAATTTCTAATCCAAAAACCCCACGCGAGGGAGGGCCCCGCCCGAGATCGAGGCTCCCCTTCCGAAAGGGAGTTCCGCGTCCCGTCGAAAACGCGTTGTCTGCTCACAAGCATAGAGAGGATTACCTTGTTGAAGTTTCTGAGAGATGTGAGAGTAACCCAGGCCTGTTTCTCTGACTAGAAAAGACCTGGAGGCTTTCTTTCTCTATGAGTATCAATGTTATCATAACTGTACCGAACATCAAACCGGTGAAGCTACTGGTACGTGGTTCAACCGGATTTTACCTGTGGTTATACTGGATTATTATTTTTTTTAGAAAAAATATTATTTAAATAATAACTAAGCTTATAAATTCATCAAACACAAGTTTCAAATGTTTAATATTAAAAATAACTTCATAAAATATCTTAAAACTTAAGCAAATACAAGCCTTAAATAATAAAAATAAACTAGTAAAAGCAAGGGCAAAAACAGAGACTAGCAATAGTAAGGAAATACTAAAGAAATCAAAAGTACTACTACTAAATGAAGCAAGCAGTGCACTGGATTTGGAATCAAAAATTAACTAATAAAATGGTATGATTCAATAAAATATAATGAACTAATGTAGTCACTTTAGTTTTATTGTACGATGCAAAATCATAAATTCAAATTCAATTGATGTACTTTTTTCAAGATTAAGGATGAAAATTGTCATTTTGACTTTATTATTTCGTGATATAAGCAAATAATTTCATGAAAATGCTTTCTTTATTATACCTTTTTATTTAATTGATATATTAAAAATTTAAGTAAAGCCTATCAATTAACTCAGAGTGGCTAAGTGGTTTAAGGCACTGGATTCATCTTGAGAGGTTGTGAGTTCAAATCCCACTTATGACATTTTCTGAATTTTATTTAGCATTGGGCAATAAAACCGGTTTTTGACCGATTCGCTGGTTCACCGGTTTTCCGCGGTTCGAACCGGTCAATTCCGGTTTTCTAGTAAACCGTTTGTGAGCGGACGATGCGTTTTCGACGGGACGCAGGACTCCCTTTCGGAATGGGGCGCCACGATCTCGGGCGGATCCCTCCCTCGCGTGGGGTTTTTATAAATGGAAATCCGCGTTTTGGAAAATAAATAGAATTAATAAATAAAAGAACCGAGACCTAAGTCTCGATGAACATTGTAGAGTCGCCACCCGGCTCAGCTCAACCAGGAAATTCTTATGTAGCTGAACCGGACGAACGGTCGCTACACTATCCAGAGATTCGGGTCCGGACAAGTCCCTTATTTCGTGTCTAATTAAAATAAATATTGCCAATGTTCTCGAATGGTATTTCAAAATCTAAAGTCCATTTTATTGAATATAAAAGGGCATACAGCGCACATACAAAATATTTAATACAAAAATAAGGAAAAGGAATAATATTAATTGGCTTACAACCAAATCGAATGGAAAAATAAAAACTCTCACCTCACTTATACAATCGCCTATATACACGAGAATCTAGAAAAAATACAACCGCCTAGGATACACGATTTAATCTATTAAATTACATCCAAAATAAAAATAAAAATAAAAATAAATTAAAACCTGCAAAACAGAGGGTTAGCACAATATATACAACACGCCACAAGTTGGACTCAAATGGACAGAATGGGAAATCAGGAATTGGGGGCATGCATTTAGGGGATAACCGGGTTGGCTCGGCTAGCCGGCCCGGTTAGACCTGGAAAACACTTTGAAACGTCCCTGTATTTTTGGTTTTTGTGGAAAAAAAAATCATTTTGAAAACAATTTTTCCGGTTTACATGCATTTTTATATATTTAAGTGGGTCGGTTTTCAGGAGAAATGGGTCTCCGTCGTTGAATTGTTCTAAATGCAATTTTACTAAAAATTGAATCTATGGTCGTGATGCACACAACAAAATTCATTTTGATGATTTTTGGGGTTTTCTAATTTTTTGGGATTTTTTGGGAATTTTTGGGGATTTTTATGGATTTTTTATGAAATTTTTGGGTTTTAAAAGATAAAATTCTGATTCTGAAAACTACAGGGGTACGACTGTAAATTACAGTCGTGGAAAATCAACTACAGTCGTACGACTGTAACTGCAGTCGTACGACTGTAGATGCTGAAAATTCAAGATTTCATCAAAATTTCATTTAAAATAAGCTGAAAATAAAACCACCTGGAAATGAACTACATTCGTACGACTGTAGCTACAGTCGTACGACTGTTCATCAACTCAAGAACAGTCGTACGACTGTTCTTGATTTCCAGAACAGAAACGCAGAAAAAATGGACAGAAATACAGAAAAAGCACACCAAACACCCAGAAAGCTTGTAAAAGAGAGGGGAGAAGGGGTATTTACCTCCGTGGCGTGCGTCCACCGTAGGATTGACCCCTGGCGTCACTCCAATCCACTAAAATCTGGACTTTTCTCCTTGAGTTAGGGTTTGAGATTTGAGTCCAGAGATTTCCAAATGCTGAGGATTTTGGTGAGGAGTTCTTTCTTTTTCTTTGGTTTTCTCTTCTTTCTCTTTTTCTCTTTTTCTCTGTCTGTCCGTTTTTCTCCCCTTTTTTTTTTCATCCCCCCTCCCTTCTGCCTTTCTTTTTCTGCTTTTATGGGTAGATCTACAGTCGTACGACTGTAGCAATAGTCGTACGACTATACCTCTTTTTTTTTTTTTTTTTTGAAGGTGAAATTCCGGCGCTTACAGCTGCCCCTCGCGTGATCAAATTCATCACCTGAACTTAGTCTGGGGTAGATGATGTGAATTTGAGAAACGCGACTCAAAGCGCCGCAGACACAGGAAAGAACCCTCCGTTGAAATAAGCCGATATCAGGTTTAGGTCACCCGAGGCGATACTGGTGAGGAAATAAGCCGATATCAGGTTTAGGTTACCCGAGGCAAAGTTGAGGAAGAAATAGGCCGATATCGGGTCTATGTTACCCGAGGCAAAGCTGATGAGGAAATAAGCCGATATCAGGTTTAGGTTACCCGAGGCAAAGTTGAGGAAGAAATAAGCCGATATCGGGTCTATGTTACCCGAGGCAAAGCTGATGAGGAAATAAGCCGATATCAGGTTTAGGTTACCCGAGGCAAAGTTGAGGAAGAAATAAGCCGATATCGGGTCTATGTTACCCGAGGCGAAGCTGATAAGGAAATAAGCCGATATCAGGTTTAGGTTACCCGAGGCAAAGATGAGTTTGAAATGTGGGATTCGAATTGGTTTCAGAGATCTAGGATCTTGCTTGAATCGATCTCCAAGAATCCGAAATGTGGCTTGGGCAGTTTTTCAAGGATTGGGAATCATGCTTGAAGAAGTTCAAGGATTCGAAATCTAACTTGAATGAAATAAAGGGTTTGATGTAGAACTAAGCCGATACCGGGTCTAGGTTACCCGAGGCAAGAAAAGATGGAATGCGGTTAAGCCGATATCGGGTCTATATTACCCGAGGCAAAGGAAGGTGGATATTTGGATTGGCCGATATCGGGTTTATATTACCCGAGGCAAAGGAAGATGGATATTTGGATTGGCCGATATCGGGTTTATGTTACCCGAGGCAAAGGAAGGTGGATTATGGATTGGCCGATATCGGGTTTATGTTACCCGAGGCAAAGGAAGATGGATATTTGGATTGGCCGATATCGGGTTTATGTTACCCGAGGCAAAGGAAGATGGATTATGGATTGGCCGATATCGGGTTTATGTTACCCGAGGCAAAGGAAGGTGGATTATGGATTTGCAACCATGCTTGAACGTAATGGAGTTCAAGGGTTCGAAATCTGGATTGACTGGAAGGAGTGATTCAAGGATTTATAACCTTGCTTGAACGTAGTGGAGCTCAAGGGTTTAAAAATCTTGCGTGAATGAGATGAGGAAATAGGTTTAGGAAGGATAATTCTGGTGTTGGCTGGGGAATGAGTATTTATCCCTTGATCGACGATTTTGTAAACAAAAATTTTTGCCCCTTCGATCAAGGATAAATACGGCTTGATTACTCTGCCCCTTGGTGTGTTGAGGTTTGATATGTTGAGATCTGGGTTTGCACTGACGCTTAAGGTCCAATGGATGCCTCGGCGTTGTGCCATCTGTTCTTTGAGAGCGATCCTAGTCAGGGGAGACCTGATGATGGCAGTGGATACCTGCACTTGGATGAGTCGCGATGCATATGCATATGAATTGTATATGTTTACTTTAAACATATGCATGTATGTACGGATGCATGTATAGTTCTAAATGTATGCATGTAACATGTGGCCTATGCTTTGTTCTTGGTATCCGTGCGAGCCCGGAGACGGAATTCATGGCTTGAGACTGGCCCCGATGGTAACCCAGGTGACCTAGTCTAATTGTTTCGGCATGTCTTCTGACCGATTGAATACTACGCTGACCTAGGTATTAGGGGAGTTGGCCATCTTGAGTGAC
This sequence comes from Euphorbia tirucalli, assembly GCA_039660915.1. Taxonomy (NCBI): domain Eukaryota; kingdom Viridiplantae; phylum Streptophyta; class Magnoliopsida; order Malpighiales; family Euphorbiaceae; genus Euphorbia; species Euphorbia tirucalli. The sequence goes on along the minus strand of CM077637.1, from coordinate 47,213,610 downwards.
CTTCCACTTTACCCTCTGCATATTCTGAAGCGTTGTCAGTGCTGAGCGGATCAGGATAGTAGGCCGTGCCGACAAACAGTCCGTTTGATTGAGCAAGAAGATGAGAGTGAGACTTTGCATTTCTGTACTGCATAATAGGAGCTTCTGGGATATTATCACGGGCTTGGATGCAATGTCCTACTGATGGATGTTTATATGTAGTGGCACGGTGCATGCAAGATGAACATCTGATCGGAAATCTAAACATGCACAATATTGCAGTGGTGACATCAGAATGAGTATGATAGGGAATGTGACAGTGACTCCAACTTCGCATGTCTCCCCTCTCCTGTTGCCGATACGTCCTTTCGGTTTTCCGTGTCAACAATTTTTTTTTTTTTTTTGAGAAAGATTTTGTGATGGGCATTTTATCTGCGTTGATCCCTTTTGCGACGGTTTGTCTTAGGATGGGAAAGATATATCTTGATATGTTCATTGTGACTCGCGAAGATAATGATGTCGATGATGCCCAGTGGTTCGGTTTTCTACTTGCCCCTAATATTATAGGTTTGTGTTCGAGGAGTATTAAGGGTTTGTGTTTGGGGAGTGAAGCACTTCTACAGGCAAGGTTCGTTGTGCAATGCAGCCTGTAAGTGAACATTGACATGCAACAACACAACAAATGCATATTGAACACCAAAATTGAATACAAAGCATTCATGACATAATGAATGCGGATGCATTAGGAAAATTTAAAATGTGGCTCTAGTTTTAATTGATGCCTCTTCAAATTACCAATATGCCCTTCCGGTTTTACACATTGGAAAGATTTTTTTTTTTTTTTTTGAAGCCCGATCACCGGATAGAGTTGCTATTATGGATGGACAACCTGGGATGAATTCAAGCAATCACTGGATTTTCCTGCAGTCCGATGCTGTATTCATGTTTCCAATTCACCCCAGATTTCAGTTCAAGCACGGCTCCCGAAGACTGAATTCTTGAAATGGTTAGCAAATGCAACTTTCCTTTTGAATATGAGTACAACAGACTTTGTAAGCTCTCCTGTTAATGGTATCGTCCCCTTCATGATTGTTGAAAGCTTTGTAAAGTCAAGTTGCCCCAACACAGTTGGTGAAGTTCACAAATGCATAGCCAAAATTTCCTCCAGTCTTGAAATCCATAGGCAAATAGAGGAAATCATAAGCAGGCTTCTCTTTGGACTTATTCTTGTTTTCCTCCAGACAATGCTCGTCCAGAATTTGCAGCAGCTTATGTCTTTGAAACTGATTTGGTGGATTTCTGATCATCAGGCTTGTTTTTCCCACCAAGATTAGCTTCAATCTCTCTTTTATCCAGCTTGGTCTCTTCAATAGTCAATTTCTTGGGCGACCACTGTTGTTTCTTTTCACTTACAGAAACTATTTTCTTCTTACTCTGGAATCTCGGAGCTATATATTTCATTTTCCCTCTTTTTCAGCATTGTTGAACTCATTTGAAGCAGATTCATATCCAAATCCTCTATCTATCATCAAATCAAATCCCTTCCCACTCTCTGAGGGTACTAAACAATTAGTCTGGGAGTTTAGATTGGAAAGAAATGGCAAAGGATTAAAAAGGTATCCCCAATTTGGTACAGGTTGATGATAAACGAAGACGGATTGAAACGGCGCCATAACCACTTGCTCCAATGCCCTTCCGCTGATGAGATGATACGGAACAAAAATGATATGGAACAGCATTGGGGTTCAACTTCTTGTTATGAGCCATTGAAGGTAGGAAATACGGAATCACAGAATCGGTTCAAGTTCCAGAGAGAAGATGGAAGATAGAAGATGAAAGTGAAGGAAAGACAATAAAGGGAAGACAAAGGTGTTGAAGGCAAATGGAGAAGACAGAGAGGGGAATGAAAAGGAAACTGCTTTGGGTAAAGACACCAATCTTCTCTATCACCGCACGAAGTTAACTTTTCAGAATAGGCAACAACGTACTTATCTCCATTGTCTCAACTCATTGACCCCGACACTTCATGCAATAGGTGGGCCGCCCCCAGATTCATCAAGCACTCAACAGAGTTTGACTCTATAATTGAAGAGAGTGCAACTTTAGATCAAGAGCAGAAATTGGACTGCAAGAGAGAGCTGAGGCCTTCCATCGGTGCTCTTTTTTTTTTTTTTTTTTCGAAGAAGCCAAATCCAAACCACAGCCACCTATTGATTTTCCAGCTGCATTCAGATCCATGTATGTCGTGCGTGTTTGATATGTCTTTTTGGATGAACAATGCATGTGTGATGTCATATGCACATGAATGCCACACAAACAAGACTATACATGCACTAAAACTAATGTCTGCTTCAGAGTTTTACAGTATGGTGGGTGGCGAAGGTCATTTGGATTTTTTTAGGGCTTGGTGCTTTTTGGTGGGTTTGGTTTTTGATGTGGGATGCTTCTTTCCAGCACGAATTAGGCTCAAAGGTTCTTTTTGGGGCTCGGCTCTGAAACTTGGCAATGGTCCTTGGTTTGGAATGATTTGAGTGTATTGTGGGCTGTCCAAGTTGAAACTTTTAGGGCAAAATTAGCCGCGTTTAGGATTGTGGTTTATAGGGATCACTGCTCTAGACTGGCGATTGATTCGGATGAAATGGTGCCATCCCATTACTTGTTTGGCAGACTTTTCTCTTTCTCTTTTTTTTCGTTTTTTTTTTTTTATATAAGAAAAGGGCTTTATCGAAGTCAGGTTCACTTGTAAATTCCCTGTAAGACTCAGATTGATGTCATGCATCTTAATATTATGCGTGATGGACAATGTCGTTTCAGATGATCAAATGCATGCTTAATGCCATATATATGTAATCACCACACGAGTAAGAAAATAACAAGATGCATTACATTCAAAATGAGTTCAATAACTTTACAACAAAATGAGTTCCCTACGAGAAGGAGCCTCTAAAGGTATTGATCTCACAGTGCCCAACTATTCCTTATCCGGTCACTGCCCCTGCTTCAATGTCACTGCCCCACTTTCATCAAATCAGGCTTAGGAGTTCTTCATCATATTCCTCTCCCCGGGAGGTTTGAGGAATTTCCTTGTCAGTCTCCCTACTAGCCCCTAGTTGCTCATTGGTAGTGGATGGCACCTTTAACCTTCCCTCATCAACTAACTTCCGGATTTCCTTCCTTAAAATATAGCAAGCGTTGGTTCGGTGACCCGTCACTACATGATAGGTACAGAAGTTGTTCTTTTGATCTGGTGCCGGCTCCACATACGGCTTGACGCTCTGCAGTAGCCCCTCTTTTTTGCATTTGGCAAATAATTGGCTCAGCGAGAAAGGCCACGGGGATATGCCCTTTCCGTCACCCTTGGAGAGTGGACACCTGGTTGGTCGTGGAACAAGGTCAGTATTGGCTTTGAGGGGGTCCTTCGATTCTGCTTCACCAGTCAGCCCTTTTATTACTCCCTCAAGCTCAATCACACGTGCCTCTAATTCAGAGCACCTTGTCGTCAGCTTTTCCACCTTATCCGAGTCACCTCCTAGCATTTCCTTCAACATTGCTGCTGCCTCTTCCCTGACTGCCTTTTAGAATCGCGATGAGGCAACATAATCATCTAGGACATCTGTTACGGTGTTGAAGTTCACTGGGCCAGCCATTCTCGAGACTCCTTCCCTTTCTTCCCTGATAAGAACATTTGTTAGCACTGGCTGGGGCATGCGCACAGAGGATACCAAGTCAAGGGATGATGCAGTTACGAATGCGAGATGTGATGCATGCACACGTGAATGATGATGTCATGTGATGCCATGTCATGTTATGCAATCCTATACTAGTCAAGTGCGCACAAGGACAAGAATGAAGACGTGCAAAATGCAATGAATGTTGATAAAACTACATGCTGAAGTATAGCGTGGCATATAAATATATACCACATGGATGAAATGACACACAGGGTGTCCACGGATCGAAGCAAGGTGATACTTGCGAAGAGCCTACGTGTAGAGCGTATCTTACACGGGAGGAAAGTTGACATTTGAAACGGTACGTGTAGAGCGGATCTTACACGGGAAGGAGATGCAGTGATTAAAGCGGTACGTGTAGAGCGGATCTTACACGGGAAGGAGATGTAGTGATTAAAGCGGTACGTGTAGAGCGGATCTTACACGGGAAAAGGTGTAGTGTTTAGAGCGATACGTGTAGAGCGGATCTTACACGGGAAGGAAGGGTAGAATTTGATGCGATACGTGCAGAGCTGGTCTTGCACGGGAAGGATGGGTAGAGTTTGATGCGGTACGTGCAGAGCTGGTCTTGCACGGGGAGATTTGGAACGATACGTGTAGAGCGGATCTCACACGGGAAAAGGTGTAGTGTTTAGAGCGATACGTGTAGAGCGGATCTTACACGGGAAGGAAGGGTAGAATTTGATGCGATACGTGCAGAGCTGGTCTTGCACGGGAAGATTTGGAGCGATACATGTAGAGCGGATCTTACACGGGAAGGATGGATAGAGTTTGATGCGGTCCGTGCAGAGCTGGTCTTGCACGGGGAGATTTGGAACGATACGTGTAGAGCGGATCTTACACGGGAAAAGGTGTAGTGTTTAGAGCGATACGTGTAGAGCGGATCTTACACGGGAAGGAAGGGTAGAATTTGATGCGATACGTGCAGAGCTGGTCTTGCACGGGAAGATTTGGAGCGATACGTGCAGAGCTGGTCTTGCACGGGAAGGATGGGTAGAGTTTGATGCGGTACGTGCAGAGCTGGTCTTGCACGGGGAGATTTGGAACGATACGTGTGGAGCGGATCTTACACGGGAAAAGGTGTAGTGTTTAGAGCGATACGTGTAGAGCGGATCTTACACGGGAAGGAAGGGTAGAATTTGATGCAATACGTGCAGAGCTGGTCTTGCACGGGAAGATTTGGAGCGATACGTGTAGAGCGGATCTTACACGAGAAGGTTGGATAGAGTTTGATGCGGTACGTGCAGAGCTGGTCTTGCACGGGGAGATTTGGAACGATACGTGTAGAGCGGATCTTACACGGGAAAAGGTGTAGTGTTTAGTGCGATACGTGTAGAGCGGATCTTACACGGGAAGGAAGGGTAGAATTTGATGCGATACGTGCAGAGCTGGTCTTGCACGGGAAGATTTGGAACGATACGTGTAGAGCTGGTCTTGCACGGGAAGGATGGGTAGAGTTTGATGCGGTACGTGCAGAGCTGGTCTTGCACGGGGAGGATTTTTCGGTATTTGAGTGCGCGGGACACAAGGACAGGGTTTCTAATGATTATGGAGAATCTAAAGGGCTTGATGGAGTTTCTAGCTCTTTTTTTTTTTGGTGACGGTAGCGTATGCTATGAAGTCCTTGGTGCTTATGGAATGCTTGAACGTTGTGGAGTGCTTGAATGTTTGATGGATGAATGAGATGTGCATCGTGAGATAATGAGGATGATCCCTTTGTGTTTATTTTTATTTTTGGACATCCCAAGAACACCCAATGTTATGCAAAAATGCCACGTGTGGACCACCACACGGATGAAGGTTCGGTGCTTTTGGGCACCTAATGAATTTCGTGAAATGGTCTCGTGTGTACCGACACATGGACGGAGTTTGACACTTTGTGGGTCTTTGAGATAATATGAAGTGGTCACATGGGACCGGCCCATGGACAGAGTTCTGATGCTTTTGAGCGTATGAAATGAAATGATGTTATGAGAGAGTCGCGTGTGACGGGGACACGGACAAAAGCTCGGCATTCGGAGAACACCTTTCATGATTTGGGATGTTATGAAATGCCCCTACATGCGCACTAATCCGGCACTCGGGGAGCGCCTTGAATGATATAGTAATGTCATGAAGTAACCCGGTGTGGATTACAGTGTTATATGATGTTTGTAATGAATGGATATGATGTCATGAAATGCATCATGGGGATTGTCACACGGAAATATACCTAAGACCATTGTGGTCTCTATGGGATGAAATGATTTGGTGGAATGGCCGAATGCAATCCGGTGCATTGGCAAAGCACGGGTATTTTGTGATACCCGATACATGATGGAATGATATGATCGTGATGGGCGTCCTTGGAATGTCCCTAATTTAATTTAGGTGATATGTCGTGAATGCTTATGACACACAAAATGCAAATGGCTGCACAAAAACGTGGTTAGGATGCATGACACACATAATGATGTTATGTATGCTATGTGAAAAATACTAATCACACAAATATAATGTTATGGATGAAAAAGAAATGGTTAGTATGAATGGTAAGCGGATGATTTAATGATTGCACACGAAAATAAAAATGCACATGGCTGCATAAAAACATAGATTAGGATGCATGACACACATAATGATGTTATGTATGCTATGTGAAAAAATGCTAATCACGTAGATATGATGTTATGGCTGGAAAAGACATGGTTAGTATGAATGGCAAGCGAGTGATTTAATGACTTCATACGAAAATAAAATGCAAATGGCTGCACGAAAACGTGGTTAGGATGCATGACACACATAATGATGTTATGTATGCCATGTGAAAAATGTTAATCACACAAATATAATGTTATGGCTGGAAAAGAAATGGTTAGTGTGAATGATAAACAAATGAATTAATGTTTTACACACGAAATAAAATACAAATGGCTGCATAAAAATGTGGGTTAGTATCACACAAAGATGTTTGTGTATGATATGTCCCATGTATGGAGAATGGTGATTATGGTATGTGATGCACGCGTAGGTAGCAATGGCGATGTGTCACGAGATGGCGAGAAACACATAGCAAGCAAAACGAATTCTTCCAACCTTATTCCTCCAACGTGGTCGGTCTCAAAAATTTCTAACCGAGTCCTAGGTGGGGCTCACTGTTGGGATTCGTCACGGGAAACCGACCGATAAAAGCGGAAATACGCATCGATTTCCTCGAATCCGGCCCAGGAGCTTTAGATGTGGAAATCAAAAACTTAAAGCATAAAAGGAGGGTTTCAAAAACTTACCACAAAGTCTCTCTAAGAGACGGATGCGGACTGCAGAAATCAAGCGTAGATTTCCTCCACCGATGCGTACACGAACGGCTCTCGGACCGAAACCCGTGCTAGCGACTCGGATGACAAGAAGAGAGGGAGAGAGGGCTGCCCACAAGAAGAAATATGGCTGTCCCTATTTCATTCCAAAAGAAAAATCTATCTTTCCAAAAGATAGAACCAATTTTCTCAAGTGTGCACCCAATTTCTTTCCAAAAGAAAAATCAAGCTTAAAGTGGGCAATCTCAATACTTTAAAAGAAAACCAATCTCTCTTAAAGCACAAGTGATGGACGGCCAAAAATGGTGAGTCTCTTATGAGATAGTCTTGAATTTCAAAGTCAAAAGCAATGACTCATCTCATATGACTCACCATCATATTAAATGAAAAGAATGACTCATCTTTTCATTAAATGAAAACACATGACTCATCATCTTTTCCTTAATACAAAACCATGACTCACCATCTCTTTTGTCTCATGAATAAGTCACCATACTCATCCATATAAGACATAATTTCGGCCAACACAAAATTTGTCATCATTCTATTTCATTTAAGGAAGCAAAGTCCAACTTTGCTACCTCAAAATCAAAGAATGACTCACTCTTTTCCTATTGGCCCCAAGGAATGTGTCATCATCATTTTGTCCAACAAAATGACTCACCATTCTTGCCCATTCCACCCATGAATTTCGGCCAAACCATTCCAAGCCAAGTGGGAATATTCATTTCAAGTTTAAGCCCAATTTAATTCCTTTGATTTATTTAAATTCAAATGCAACTTTAATTTACCATGTATGTTTATATATGATACCATGTAACATATTACATACATTTAAATTAAAATTCATTTGACCTATTAATTTAATCAATGGATTAAATTAGACACACACATAAAATGACAAACATGTAAACCTATACATGTCATAATATTTCCACCTAGGAAATAATCCCATAAATTAATTCATTGAATTAATGATGAGAAGGCCGAAATAAATATTAATTATATCACTTTGATCAATCCAATTGATGCATATAATATAATTAATATATCTTTCTCTCTTCAAACGTGTATACTCCAAGTACACACTTAATCCGACTAGTTAAAGTCCAGACGTTCAATGTGTACGATCCAATGGGCCCGTCTTTATGTTGGCAGTGGGCCAAGACCCACAGACTGCAGGCGGGCTCTAGCAAGCCACTGCAGCCCCCAATTAAGACAGAGTAAGCAGTCCAACTGAAAACGTAACCCAGTAGTTTGAACTTGTAAATCCCATGTCGCTGATATCGGTGTCCAACACAGAGGCATGGAAGTATCACCCTCCTTGTGTCTGGACCTTGACTTGATACCGAATGAACTGATGCTCACAAACAAGATCCAATCTTGTTTGGGTGCGGCCGCACACTTATCAATAACATTCTTTAAGAGGCCGATGATATCGTCTCAGTGAATCACTGAGTGACATTCCCTTCTGCATATCCATAGTGCTGCCATGCTTACTGACACACCCGAACGTACCCCGTACTTGGCACCCTTTTACAGGCCCGTTGGGCGTACACCAAAGTGTGCCACCTCGCATGCAGCACCATCATATGGTCCGGTCGAAGGACTTATACAAGTACTACACGAGAATCATTTGTGATACCATACCATGCAGATTCCCGTTAAGTGGATCAATCCAGTACCATGCCCTTTTGCCTGTACCCATTAACCTAGTTGACATTCCATGTTCTATGACCGGTAAGACACCGCCATACAACCAGGCTAATGATAGTCTTTGGTTCCATTCATTCCCATGATTGGAACAGACTACGGATGACTTTATGGTCATATCGTTTTCACTATCCACAGTCTTACTGCCAAGTGCCTCACACTTGACAACATGGATATGGATATGTCCATTGGATACTCTATTTAAAATATAGCACAAGACATATAATAAATAGATTAATGCCTTTATCTCCTTGACACAAATTGTATAATACATAAAGTTTACATTAATGTACCAAATGTATCATACAAACACAAAGACCAATGCCTCGGGACTAGGGCATTTCCAACAATCTCCCACTTGCACTAGTACCTACTAGGCATGGGTCTAATCCCTATAGATCTAGTACAACCTTCGTGCATAGGCTTAGCCAAGCATGTTGGTCAAAAGATCTGCGACATTGTCTTTGGTGTCCACTCTTTGCAATGAGATGTCACCCCCTCAGCGATTTCTCGCAATAGGTGAACCTCCCTGAGTTCGTGCTTCGTGTATATGTGTGACCGGGGCACATAGCTTGTGCAACAGCCCCGCGTTGTCACAAAAGATATCAACTGGTTCCCGGATAGTAGATACTATCCCCAGTTTTGTGATAAACTTCTTCATCCACACAGCTTCCCTTGCTGCTTCACACGTTGTAATGTACTCAGTTCCTGTGATAGAAACCACGATGGTCTATTACTTAGAGCCTCTCCAACAATAGCACCACCATTTAGCATGAATATATACCTATACTGCGACTTATATACATCCTGGCTGGTCTGGAAGCTTGCATCAGTGTACCTAGTAGCTGACTGCTCTTCCTGACCCACATGGGCGACATTAGGTCTTATACATAGCATGGAGTACATGACTGATCCCATGGCTGAAGCGCATATAGGACCAATTCATGTTCTCCCTATCCTGCCTTGTCTTAGGACAGTACTTCTTGCTAAGTTTCAGCTTATGACCCATTGGCAAGAAACCTTTCTTAGCCTGGTCCATGCCGAATCTTTTCAGAACGAAGTCTATGTACTTGGCCTGACTTAGGCCCAGAAGCCGATTGGATCTAACCCTGTAGATACTGATCCCTAGGATCATCTCAGCTTCGCCTAAGTCCTTCATTGCGAAGCACTTACACAACCATTACAATTCCTTTGTAGTGTTGGTATGTGGCTTCCAATCAGAAGGATGCCATCCATATTTCATACCAGGAAAGTTACTATGCTCCCACTAAAGCTCTTATACACACCCTTAAAGGTATTGTCGGCCTATAGCTTATAGCACCACTTGCAACCTATTACCTTAGCACCTGGAGGTGAATTAACCAGGTTCCAAACCTGATAATCGTACATAGATTGCAAATCCACCACCATGGCAGACAGTGGGCTAGCTATAGCCTACTAGTAGGTTTTGAGCTCCTCTTCGTCCAAGACAAAAAGAGCGTAATCATTAGAAACAAAAACCGATGTTTTCCATGTTCCTGATGATCCCTACCAGACCTTTTAGGTCCTTGTGTGACCTGGGCTGGTGCTTCCCTTTTTGGAAGCTTCACCCTGGTCTCCGAGTTATCCTTTTCAGGAGTTTCTGAGCTTTGAACTTCCCTGAGTTCAATATCGCTCCCACTATCTTTCTTGGAAAGAAACCCCTTTTCAAGAAGGACCCCCTTTTGCGCCATGAACACCTTGTTCTCAGCGGGGTCGTAGAAGTAATACCCTTTGGTTTCCCTAGGGTAGCTCACAAACAGGCATTAGTCGGTTTTGGGTTCTAGTTTTGCTCACAGTCAATTTCTTGACTTGTGCATAACAACCCCAAATCCGTAAGAAAGACACATTAGGCACCCTGCCCGTCCATATTCCAAATGGGGTCTTTTCCAAAGCCTTAGTCGGAGTATAATTGAAAATGAGAGCTATTGTCTCAAGAGCGTATCCTTTACAACTTATAGGGAGAGAGGCATGACTCATCGTTTGAGCGGACCATGTCCAACAGGGTCCTATTCCTCTATTCGGACACCCCATTCCATTGTGGTGTTCCTGGAGGAGTGAGCTGTGGAACTATTCCATGCTCGCTCAAAAGGAGTCAAACTATAGGCTTATATGCTCACCATCTCGGTCCAACCGAAAGGCTTGGATATTTCTGCCTAGTTCTGTACTTCGTTTCTTACTCCCTTGAACCTATCAAGGGTCTCAGACTTATATTTCATTAAATAGGCATGGCCATTTCTGAAGAAATCGTCTGTGAAGGATACGAAGTATAGATGTTCACCCTTGGTTGCTATGCTTGTCGGTCCATATACATCTCAATGCATTAGGTTCAATAAGCTAGCAACCCTTTTAGCCTCCTTGCTAAAAGGTACTTTAGTCATTTTTCCTTATAAACCAGACTCGCATATATCAAGTGACTCCTTGTCAAATGATCCTAGGATTCAAGCAATGTGAAGCCTAGCTATGCGCTTCTTGTTTATGTGGCCTAAATGACAATGCCAAAGGTAAACCGATTAAGTTCGTTAGGCTTAACCCTTTAAGTGTGTATAGTATAGACATGATTAGTTTCATTTAGATCCAGGATATAAAAGACATTATTTAATAGAGCTACTCCATAAAATAATTCTTTTCTAGATAAACCCTTTTTACTATTATCAATAGTAAATGTACATCCAGAAATATCCAAAACCGAAATAGAAATAATATTCCTGTACATAACAGGTACAAAATAACATTGTTTCAGCAGTAACAAAACTAATCTACTAGGCATCATAAGCTGGTCCCGCTGAGCTTTATGGCAGCAACCCTTGCTCCATTTCTGACCTGCAAGTCCACTTGTCCCGATCCCAGTGATCTCCTGTTCTTAAGTCCCTGCACATTCAACAAATGTGAGAACCACATCTAGTATCCAATACATAAGATGTTGAAACAGAGGTTAATGTCTATGACATATATACCTGATGAAGACACGCCCTGCGTCTTCCTTTTCTCTCCCAAAAGCTTGGGACACGATCTTTTCCAATGTCCAGCCTGCTTGCAACCGAAGCAGACATCCTTGGAACAGGCCTTGGGCTGGGCTTTAGCCTTTTTAGCCTTGGCTTCCTTAGCCTTGGCCTTGGCCTTTGCCTTGCCTTTAGCGAAAAGAGGTTTCCCCTTGTTAACCTCAAGTACCGGCGGAGTCTTCTTGATCGACAGTTCAGCGAGCTCAAGCATCCAATGCAGCTCACTAACAGTACGGTCCATCCCTTGCTTGTAAAATTTTAGGATGAATTGATCATAAGAATCCGGTAAAGAATCCAGGATCGTGCTAACCGCCAGCCCCCGTGAGATAGGAGTTCCGAGACGGGCTAAATTATCCAGATAGCCCTTCATCTTGAGCACGTGTGCACTCACAGATGTCCCGGCTCCCATCTTACAGCTGCGGAATGCCTTGTGGATCAGGTACCTTTCCTGATAAGCTTGCTCATAAAACATCTCATTAAGAGTTGTCATTATAACAAAGGCCTGATGATCCAAGAACTGCTTTTGCAATTCAGGAACCATACTAGCCAACATCAGGCATGTCACATCCCGGTTATCTTTTACATGTGCCAACTATTCCTCCAGTTGGGCAGCCGGTGGATTACTTCCCATTGGCACAACCGGTACAGGCTTTTCGAGCACATACTCTTTAGACTCTTGTCTTAGAACTTTCCTTAAGTTCATAGACCAGTCCCAAAAGTTAGGGCCAGAAAGCTTGTCCCATTCCAAGAAAGATCGCAGTGATAAAGTATCATTAGTAGCCATTGGTTTCTACACAGAAAAATTACGAGTGTAAATAAAGGACTTAACATGTTCTTCCCATATTATAATTAATAATGAATCGTATTATTAATTAACTCGAGTTGTTGGGCTCATGGGCCGAGATCCATATTATATCAAGATATAGCTAGACGAGGGCCTGGAACAACTATACCCCAATTTTTAGGTAGGAACGCCGTCCAATCCCAACCTAGGGACTCTCGGTTTGATGGGTCTGTTGGCACTTACCCATCTGTGCTTAGGGCCAGGAATATCCTACTACCCATGCTAAGTCAAAACCTCCATCCAAGTGTTAGAGTAACCAATACTCCAACCCAATACAAAATGACGATACTCCAGTGCATCCAACGAGGGTTGGTCTACAGCTGGCCTATCCCCACTTCGAGTAGGTTATGAATGAGGGAAGCACTTTTAAGAGACTTAGTAATTACCTTTTGGTTATTAGATTCAATTAATAACGGCTTAGATGCATAGGCGGGTGAAATAGGGTTTGTACATACATTCTCACATGTAAATAAATCAAGCATAATTAAATAAAAATGAAATGCGATGGGCCAAAATTTACATCCTAATATAATTCTAGTAAACCTATACTAGAACGACATCAGGTGGGTCGCATCCTCATCCTTCTCGCACGCCAATCCAATCGGCTTCTTCTTTACATAATTTCATAATACACACATAAAATAAAATTACATAAAAAGAAAACGGCGCGTAGGCCGTATTTACCAAAAGAATATTACAACCCAAATAAATAAGGCCCAAAACATCCATTCATGCACTTAATCATACATACACGTATCCAATACATACAATTTATAAACATGTTAAATGCATGAATTAATCCCATTTCAAATATGTCCATAGCCATTATTTTGAAATCGCCAAATTTTGGCCGATCATGGTTCTAAACCCGTGCGAGCTTTGGCCTCCAACCCAGGCAAAATTGCTCCCAATCCAATTGGGAAACCATGAATTCCAAAATGAGCCGTCCGGGTAATCGTGCCAAGAAAACCCGAACCAATTTCAATTAACCGTATTTATTTCCAAAATAAATATCGCATGAACGAAAAATAAATCCATTCATAAAACATGCGCATAAAATTTCCAAAATTAAACACGCACAATTTTAAAACAATTAAAATTTTAAAATCCCACGCGTATAAAAATTACCAAAATTTAAACACGCATATTTTTTTTAAAATTTTAAATCCGGCCCGGCCCAAAAATCCCGCCAAATCCAAAAATGGGCCCGGCCCGCCGCGCAGCGGCTGCTGCCCAGCAGCAGCCCTGCTGCTGGCATGCAGCAGCTGCTGGCCAGTAGCAGCCCAGCTGCTGCCGAGGCAGCAGCCAGCAGCAGCTGCTGCCTGTGGCGCCTAGCGCCGCAGGCAGCGGCTGCTGCCCCCGTTTCGCCCCTAAACGGTCCGTGATTTTTTCCCGCAACAAAAAAAGCAACATGAAATTAAATCACCAAGAAATAAAATCATGCATAGGAAATTAAATCTAGCATAAAACCTATATGCAAAATAAAATTTCCAAAAACAATTCACAAATAGAAAATTAAATAAAGCATAATCATATGCAAATAATTTTCCATAAGTAAAATTCAAGGGGCAAAATCACCAAACCCCAAACCAAAAATAAATCCCGTCCACAAAATCGCCAATTTTAAAACACGGGATCCGCCAAGTTTAAAGATTTCCACGGATCAAAAGCCCGCTCTGATACCACTGTTGGGATTCATCACGGGAAACCGACCGATAAAAGCGGAAATACGCGTCGATTTCCTCGAATCCGGCCCAGGAGCTTTAGATGTGGAAATCAAAAACTTAAAGCATAAAAGGAGGGTTTCAAAAACTTACCACAAAGTCTCTCTAAGAGACGGATGCGGACTGCAGAAATCAAGCGTAGATTTCCTCCACCGATGCGTACACGAACGGCTCTCGGACCGAAACCCGTGCTAGCGACTCGGATGACAAGAAGAGAGGGAGAGAGGGCTGCCCACAAGAAGAAATATGGCTGTCCCTATTTCATTCCAAAAGAAAAATCTATCTTTCCAAAAGATAGAACCAATTTTCTCAAGTGTGCACCCAATTTCTTTCCAAAAGAAAAATCAAGCTTAAAGTGGGCAATCTCAATACTTTAAAAGAAAACCAATCTCTCTTAAAGCACAAGTGATGGACGGCCAAAAATGGTGAGTCTCTTATGAGATAGTCTTGAATTTCAAAGTCAAAAGCAATGACTCATCTCATATGACTCACCATCATATTAAATGAAAAGAATGACTCATCTTTTCATTAAATGAAAACACATGACTCATCATCTTTTCCTTAATACAAAACCATGACTCACCATCTCTTTTGTCTCATGAATAAGTCACCATACTCATCCATATAAGACATAATTTCGGCCAACACAAAATTTGTCATCATTCTATTTCATTTAAGGAAGCAAAGTCCAACTTTGCTACCTCAAAATCAAAGAATGACTCACTCTTTTCCTATTGGCCCCAAGGAATGTGTCATCATCATTTTGTCCAACAAAATGACTCACCATTCTTGCCCATTCCACCCATGAATTTCGGCCAAACCATTCCAAGCCAAGTGGGAATATTCATTTCAAGTTTAAGCCCAATTTAATTCCTTTGATTTATTTAAATTCAAATACAACTTTAATTTACCATGTATGTTTATATATGATACCATGTAACATATTACATACATTTAAATTAAAATTCATTTGACCTATTAATTTAATCAATGGATTAAATTAGACACACACATAAAATGACAAACATGTAAACCTATACATGTCATAATATTTCCACCTAGGAAATAATCCCATAAATTAATTCATTGAATTAATGATGAGAAGGCCGAAATAAATATTAATTATATCACTTTGATCAATCCAATTGATGCATATAATATAATTAATATATCTTTCTCTCTTCAAACGTGTATACTCCAAGTACACACTTAATCCGACTAGTTAAAGTCCAGACGTTCAATGTGTACGATCCAATGGGCCCGTCTTTATGTTGGCAGTGGGCCAAGACCCACAGACTGCAGGCGGGCTCTAGCAAGCCACTGCAGCCCCCAATTAAGACGGAGTAAGCAGTCCAACTGAAAACGTAACCCAGTAGTTTGAACTTGTAAATCCCATGTCGCTGATATCGGTGTCCAACACAGAGGCATGGAAGTATCACCCTCCTTGTGTCTGGACCTTGACTTGATACCGAATGAACTGATGCTCACAAACAAGATCCAATCTTGTTTGGGTGCGGCCGCACACTTATCAGTAACATTCTTTAAGAGGCCGATGATATCGTCTCAGTGAATCACTGAGTGACATTCCCTTCTGCATATCCATAGTGCTGCCATGCTTACTGACACACCCGAACGTAACCGTACTTGGCACCCTTTTACATGCCCGTTGGGCGTACACCAAAGTGTGCCACCTCGCATGCAGCACCATCATATGGTCCGGTCGAAGGACTTATACAAGTACTACACGAGAATCATTTGTGATACCATACCATGCAGATTCCCGTTAAGTGGATCAATCCAGTACCATGCCCTTTTGCCTGTACCCATTAACCTAGTTGACATTCCATGTTCTATGACCGGTAAGACACCGCCATACAACCAGGCTAATGATAGTCTTTGGTTCCATTCATTCCCATGATTGGAACAGACTACGGATGACTTTATGGTCATATCGTTTTCACTATCCACAGTCTTACTGCCAAGTGCCTCACACTTGACAACATGGATATGGATATGTCCATTGGATACTCTATTTAAAATATAGCACAAGACATATAATAAATAGATTAATGCCTTTATCTCCTTGACACAAATTGTATAATACATAAAGTTTACATTAATGTACCAAATGTATCATACAAACACAAAGACCAATGCCTCGGGACTAGGGCATTTCCAACACTCACTTCGATCACCAACAGGGGGTGATGAAGGCGCGATTTTATTATCACTATTCACACAATTATTTTGGTATCCTAAGGGAATCCAACTAGAGCTGCCTATATGGGTTCGGTCAAAGTCGGGTTAAAAATCAAGGTTCCCATAGCAAAATATACTCCTCACTTCTCCTCACTCAAGGGTCCAAACGAAGGGGTTCGTACGAGGCTATGAGTGGTGTTTCGTATTCATGCCCCTAAGACCAGGAGGAACTTAGGCGACACTTCAACAATCCACCGAGCTATAAATGGATACTAAATCTAATGCAAAAATGGCTAACTAAGATGCAAATAAAATACCAAAAGAGAATCATCCACGTTATTTTAATTAGACACTTTTCAGGGCTTGTCAAATTCTTTTAAGTTTTTAAGAAAACTTTTTTAAGAAATCCCCAGCAGAGTGGCCACTGTGAGCGGACGACGCGTTTTCGACGGGACGCAGGACTCCCTTTCGAAATGGGGCGCCACGATCTCGGGCGGATCCCTCCCTCGCGTGGGGTTTTTATAAATGGAAATCCGCGTTTTGGAAAATAAATAGAATTAATAAATAAAAGAACCGAGACCTAAGTCTCGATGAACATTGTAGAGTCGCCACCCGGCTCAGCTCAACCAGGAAATTCTTATGTAGCTGAACCGGACGAACGGTCGCTACACTATCCAGAGATTCGGGTCCGGACAAGTCCCTTATTTCGTGTCTAATTAAAATAAATATTGCCAATGTTCTCGAATGGTATTTCAAAATCTAAAGTCCATTTTATTGAATATAAAAGGGCATACAGCGCGCATACAAAATATTTAATACAAAAATAAGGAAAAGGAATAAATATTAATTGGCTTACAACCAAATCGAATGGAAAAATAAAAACTCTCGCCTCACTTATACAATCGCCTATATACACGAGAATCTAGAAAAAATACAACCGCCTAGGATACACGATTTAATCTATTAAATTACATCCAAAATAAAAATAAAAATAAAAATAAATTAAAACCTGCAAAACAGAGGGTTAGCACAATATATACAACACGCCACAAGTTGGACTCAAATGGACAGAATGGGAAATCAGGAATTGGGGGCATGCATTTAGGGGATAACCGGGTTGGCTCGGCTAGCCGGCCCGGTTAGACCTGGAAAACACTTTGAAACGTCCCTGTATTTTTGGTTTTTGTGGAAAAAAAAATCATTTTGAAAACAATTTTTCCGGTTTACATGCATTTTTATATATTTAAGTGGGTCGGTTTTCAGGAGAAATGGGTCTCCGTCGTTGAATTGTTCTAAATGCAATTTTACTAAAAATTGAATCTATGGTCGTGATGCACACAACAAAATTCATTTTGATGATTTTTGGGGTTTTCTAATTTTTTGGGATTTTTTGGGATTTTTTGGGAATTTTTGGGGATTTTTATGGATTTTTTATGAAATTTTTGGGTTTTAAAAGATAAAATTCTGATTCTGAAAACTACAGGGGTACGACTGTAAATTACAATCGTGGAAAATCAACTACAGTCGTACGACTGTAACTACAGTCGTACGACTGTAGATGCTGAAAATTCAAGATTTCATCAAAATTTCATTTAAAATAAGCTGAAAATAAAACCACCTGGAAATGAACTACATTCGTACGACTGTAGCTACAGTCGTACGACTGTAGCTACAGTCGTACGACTGTAGCTACAGTCGTACGACTGTAGCTACAGTCGTACGACTGTTCATCAACTCAAGAACAGTCGTACGACTGTTCTTGATTTCCAGAATAGAAACGCAGAAAAAATGGACAGAAATGCAGAAAAAGCACACCAAACACCCAGAAAGCTTGTAAAAGAGAGGGGAGAAGGGGTATTTACCTCCGTGGCATGCGTCCACCGTAGGATTGACCCCTGGCGTCGCTCCAATCCACTAAAATCTGGACTTTTCTCCTTGAGTTAGGGTTTGAGATTTGAGTCCAGAGATTTCCAAATGCTGAGGATTTTGGTGAGGAGTTCTTTCTTTTTCTTTGGTTTTCTCTTCTTTCTCTTTTTCTCTTTTTCTCTGTCTGTCCGTTTTTCTCCCCTTTTTTTTTTCGTCCCCCCTCCCTTCTGCCTTTCTTTTTCTGCTTTTATGGGTAGATCTACAGTCATACGACTGTAGTTTGACTACAGTCGTACGACTGTAGCAATAGTCGTACGACTATACCTCTTTTTTTTTTTTTTTTGAAGGTGAAATTCCGGCGCTTACACCGTTGATTTCAATTAAACCGACCGGAACCATGGCCGGTTCGCGATAAAACTATTCGAACCGACCAGTCCGGTCTGGTTTTCATAGCCTTGATGAGTATACATCATCTACTAAACTAATTTTCCTTCTCTTTGTTTTATGAATTCTTTCTATGGTTTCTGATTCTTCCCTTTTTCCCTTCATTTGTTCTTTTGTCAGATAAACATGAAGCTTTTGCATTACCTGAGCAATGCATCATTATTGATAAAGGCTTGTGAGATGGCAGAGAATTCGAGATCAAGGTATGGTTTTATAGAGAGGTTGGTAAGGATTGTTGATTTGGAGAGTGAAGTCTTTTCAGTTTTTCTGATTTCGTGAGGAGGCAGGAATGTGGCTGGAATGAATTTGGTGAACGATGAGAAGTTGGCACCTTGATGAGACTATGTCATTTTGGAAAGGTAGTGGTTGCCATTTTTGTTAGTTTCTTCTTTTCTCACACCGGTTTTGTTAGCTCCTTCCTTTCCCATACTTGTACCCTTAATGTTGGGCTTATTACCTTATAAACTTATTTGTCCCATCTTACTTTAACTAATGAGATGAGCTTTTGAGCTTATGAAAAATTAGAAAATCTTTAAGCTCAGAAAGTATATATATATATATATATATATATATATTTCTTTTGTGACTTATTAGTTGAGCGTATAAATTATTTTGTGACAAATATGACTTAAACTTTAATTGTAATCTTGATCCAATAGTAAAATTTTAGTCAATTTTACGTAACCCAGACTTACAATAAAAATTACTTATCACTAATTTTGCTGATTTTTGTCACAATATATCATTGATCATATATCGATGCAAACAAACCAATTTTTGTTCTCAACTCATTAAACCTGTTTTCACTTAGAGGTTTTGTGAAAATATCTACTATTTAATCATTATCTAGAGTAGGTTCTAAGTAAACATTACCTTTTTGTATATGATAATCATATTTTATGCCATAATCTTTGAGATGTTGTTTCATCCATAGGATTTATGCAACACAGCTACTTGTAGATATGTATTCAGCTTCTGTTGTTGACATTGCGATTGTTGACTACTTTTTACTTGCCCATAAGACCAGTGCTTCTCCCAGAAATTGACAGGTACCTAAAGTACTTTTTCTATCTAGTTTGCATCCAGCATGATCAGCATCACTGTATCTTATAAGATCAAAGTTTTCACACTTTGGATACCAAATCCCAATTTCTTAATTACCGTTTAGATACTTAAGAATTCTGTTAACAGCCTTCAAGTGAGACTCTTTGGGATTGGCTTCAAATCTTGCACACAAACATACACTAAATTGTATATTAGGTCTACTAGATGTTAAATAGATTAGAGAACCAATCAGACCTCGATATTTCTTGGTATCTACACTTTTACCTTTCTTATCCTCATCTAGTCAGACTGAAGTACCCATAGGTGTTTTTGCTGGTTTGGAATTCTTCATTCCATATTTCTTACTAAGTTCTTTAGTGTACTTTGACTGGCATATAAATTTTCCCTTCTTGCCTTGCTTTATTTGAAGACCAAGGAAGAAATTTAGCTCGCCCATCATAGACATTTCAAATTCAGTACTCATTTCTTGCGAGAATTCCTTGCATAACATATCGTTAGTAGAACCAAATATAATATCATCAACATATATTTGAACAAGTAATATATGCTTCTTTTCATGTTTTATAAACAGTGTTGTGTCAATTTTTTTGCGAATAAAACCCTTTTTAAGTAAGAATGTACTTAACCTTTCATACCATGCTCTCGGTGCCTGTTTTAGTCCATACAAAGCTCTAGTTAGCTTGTAGACATAGTCAGGATGATGACAATCTTCACATTCCGGTGGTTTCTTTATGTAGACTTCTTCATTGATGTGGCCATTGAGGAATGCACTTTTTTCATCCATTTGATAGAGTTTGAAGTCTTTATAGCATGCAAATGCATCTAGCATTCTGATTGCCTCTAACCTTGCCACCAAAGCAAATGTTTCATCATATTCTATTCCTTCTTGCTGGTTATATCCTTGTGCAACCAGTCTGGCTTTGTTTCTAACAACTTTGCCAGACTCATCCAGTTTGTTTCTAAAACCCATTTGGTTCCAATCACTGACTGATTATTAGGTTTTGGAATGAGCTTCTAGACATTGTTTCTTTTGAATTGATCCAATTCTTCTTGCATAGCCATCATCCAGCTTTCTTCTGTTTTGGCTTCATTGAAGTTCTTTGGCTCAATTTCAGAGACAAATGCCACATTTGAAAAATATTCTTTTAGTTGTCTCCTGGTCATCACTTTATAAGAAGGATTATCAATAATGTTCTCCTTGGAGTGATGTTTGTGATATTTGAACTCTTTTGGTAGATCATCATGTTGATTTTCTTGAATCTGTAATTCTTGCACATTATGCTTATTTTGATCACCAGAGTTGTTTTCTCTTTGCAAAATATTTTCATTATTTTTTATGTTTTCAACTTGCGAGTCAAAAATCTGAAGAGTATCCTTAGATTCTTTATCTGGGAGAGAGTTAGTTTCTTTAAACACTACATGCATGGACTCATCAATGGCGAGAGTTTTTTTGTTAAAGACTCTGAATGCTTTGCTATGCAATGAATATCCGAAGAAAATACCTTCATCTGACTTAGAGTCAAATTTATTGAGATATTCGTTATTGTTAAAAATAAAACATTTACAACCAAATGGATGGAAATAACCAATATTAGGTTTTCTACCATTCCATAACTCATATGGTGTTTTCTTTAAAATGGGTCTTATTAAAGCTCGATTTAAAATATAACTTGCAGTGTTCATAGCTTATGCCTAAAAATATTTTGGTAAATTATTTTCATTGAGCATGGTTCTTGTCATTTCTTCTAAAGTCCTTTTTTTCCTTTCAACAACACCATTTTATTGAAGAGTTCTAGGAGCAGAGAAGTTGTGTAATATTCCATGCTCAGAGCAAAATATTTCAAAAAGACTATTTTCAAATTTTTTTCCATGATCACTTCTAATGGATATTATAGAAGTGTTTTTCAAATTTTGAAGCTTTTTACACAAGGTAGAAAATTGTTGAAAAGCTTCATCTTTTTGACTCAAAAATAATGTCCATGTAAATCATGAATAGTCATCTACAATGACTAATACATACCTCATGCCTCCTAAGCTTGTTGTTTGAATTTGACTAAGCAAGTCTAAATGTAATAGTTCTAAAGGTAGAATCAACTCCTTTGGAATTAAAAGAACTCCTGGTTTGTTTCCCTTTTCGACATGCATCACATATATGAGTTTTATTAAACTTGATTTTGGGTAAACCTTTAACAAGATCTTTCTTTGAAAGTTTTGAAATTAGATGCATGCTAGAATGACCTAGTTTACGATCCTCTTCTTGTGAAATCAAACAATGGTCATTAGTAAGAGTACTTGAATTGAAAAGATAAATATTTCTTATTCTAGGAACTTCGAGTAAAGTCTTACCACTATTGGCTTCCATAATTTCACATTTTTTAGAATCAAAGATTACCTTTTGATTTTTGTCACAGAGTTGACTCACACTTAGAAGATTGAATTTCAATCCATCAACTAGAGATAATTTATCGATGCACGGATTGTTTCCAATCTTTCCTTTTTCGATAATCCGTCTTGCTAGATTATCTCCAAATTTTATAGCTCCACCCTTTACTTGCTTCATGGAAGTGAAGTATCTTCCATCACCAATCATATGTCTAGAGCATCCGCTATCAATATACCACTTTGAATTTCTAAGAGTGTTCTTTAGACATACTTGCAAAACAAATGATGTAGATTTAGGTACCCAAATACTATTGGGTCCTTTAGGGTTAAAGACATATTTTTCTTTAGGAATCCAAATAGTTTTCCCTTTGTATTTTCCTTTTCAAAAAATGCAATCACCAATTACATATCCTTTATGATTACAGTAGTAACATGTAATATCCTTCCTTTTCTTGAATTGATGTGATTGATTTTGTTTTAAAGGATGATTTTGGTGATAAGAAACATAGTTAAATTGTTGTAAGGTTTTAGGCTTGTAATTGTGCTTTTGCTTAGACCTATAAGTATAAGACTTTTGAGAGTATATAGGTCTATGTGGGTTTTTGTGAGCAATCTTCTGTTGTGAAAAGGGTTGATGTTTTGGTTTAGAAGATTACATTTCTTTTGGCTTGGAGAAATGTGTATGCTGGGCATGAATAACTTTCTGGTTTGGCTTGTGACTCTTACTATGCTTTTGATGTATAGGTTTGGGGGATATAGTTTGCATAGTAGAAGTGAGGAAGAGCAAAATATAATTGGTTTTTAGGGATTTTATGGGGGTATCATATCAGTATAACCAATTCCAGTTTTATCATTTGGATTTCTTTGGGAATCCAAAATCACATTTAGCATATTTTCACCATTAGTGAATTTGCTAATTGTGGAATCTAACTTTTCACATTTCTTTTCTAGATGAGATATTTTACTCATAAGTTCGAGGTTGGAGTTTTCCAGAAAACTCACTTTGCTCTGTAATTCAAGCTTCTCGGACTCTTTTTCTAAAATCTTATTTTCATATTCTTTACACTTAGCAAGTATCTCAAGTTTATCATCATGCATCTTAAAAAATTCTTGTATAAGATCATTATGAGATGAAGTTTGTAGAATTACCTCATCTTCCTCATCTTAATGTGATGAACTTTCTAAATTATCATTTTCCATGAAGCATATCTGGGCCTTTTCTTGCTTCTGGTCCTTATCATTATCAGAGCTGGATTCATCACTGTCGCTCCATGTAGCAACCATAGCTTTCTTGTCCTTTTTCTTAAACTTATTTTTAAGCTTTGGACACTCAGTTTTGAAATGACCAGGTTTATTACATTCAAAGCATGTAATTTCCTTTTTTGAATCTTTCTTTGTTTTATCAACCTTGTGGTTGTTGAATTGCCTCCTATAAGATGTTTTGCCTTTGTTTGTGCTTCTTAGAAAATTTTTGAATTTTCGCACCAAGGGAGCTTCATTATCATTTTTATTGTCATCATTGTCTGAATCGGAGGTGGATTCTTCAGGAGTTGAGTTGGCAGCTTTTAATGCTATAGACTTTCTCTTGTTAGTCTGCTCACGATCAGTAGTAGACTTAACTTTCATCTCATATGTGAGTAATGAACCAATAAATTTATCATACGAGTATGAGCTTAAATCTTTTGATTCTTCTATAGCTGTGAGCTTTGCATCCCACAAAGTTGGCATTGCTCTGATTAATTTTCTAATCAGTTCTTCATCTGTGAAGTTCTTGCCAAGATTCTTTAATTTGTTCACAATGAGAGTGCACATTGTGTTGATTTCCGCAATTGATTCTTTTGCGTCTACTTTGAACAACTTATGTTTCGTGATGTAAAGATTGATCTTTCCATCTTTAACTTGTTTGGTTCCTTCATGAGTTGTTTCTAGCTTGTCCCATATTTGCTTTGCTGCCGTGCAACCTGAAACACAATTAAACACATTAATATCTAAAGCGCACTATAATAAATTAATAGCTTTAGAGTTTAAAGCTTCTTTATTCTAATCAGAACTTTCATATTCACTTTCTTCTTCAGGGACAGACTCTCCATCAACAATTTTTGTTGGAATACTAGGTCCTTCCTTAACAATTCTCCAGACCTGAATATCCATTGACTGCAAAAATATTATCATTTGGTTTTTCCAAAAACTGTAATTTTCTCCATTAAATAGTAGAGGTTCTTGATGCAACATCCCTCAGATATAAAAACTGTAGGGAATCGTCATAAGAAAAATTAAACGTGAGGCGGAATACCAATTAAAATTTTCCTCGATTCTAAAGCCCGAGATACATGTAGATTAATAGAATGAAAATAAGAACAGAGAAAGACAAATTTTCTCACTTAACTGTCTCCTCTAGAGACTGCTGTAGAAACCCAAACGCATTTCCTCCACAATCCAGTACACGAACGACTCTCGAACGGGACTCGTGCTAACGAACGGATTGAACGAAAACCAAGAGAAAGTGGAAAAAGGGGGCTGCTATAATTTTATTATTACTGGCTGAAATTCTCTATTAGGGTTAGGGAGAATTAGGTTAAGGCTCCCTATATATACTCTTTTAGTATATATACTCCTTAGCCTACTAGGATTTTAATTAAAACTATAGATTATTTAATTTGATTTAATTGATTTACCTTATATTATTAGGATTAAATAAAACCATATTATAAAATCCTAATTCATACAATTAAATACAATTTCATCAAATTAAAATAACCCAAAATTAAATTAAAGTCATCCTTAATAAATACAACCTTTGTATTTATATTTCCACTAAGAAAATATTATTTTATTTAATTAATTATTTACTACATGTAATTAATTAATCAAATAAAATAAATTTCTCCCTTTATAATTGAATTAATTATGACATAACCTAATGTCAATAACTCAATTAATTTGGTTTCCGTTCCAATTCTGATTTGTCAACGTTCAGTCGTTCTATGTGTACTATCCTGTGGGTCTGTCTTTATGGTGGCAGTGGGCCCAAGGCCCACAGACTATAAATGGGTTCTAGCAAACCATTACAGCCCCCAATTAAGATGGAGACTTGCAGTCTAATGTGAAACATAACCTGGTAGTGATCTTGTATATCCCTTGCCAACTAACATCGATACATAAGCAAGAAGCATGGCCCTGTCATCCTCTTATATGCTTATTTATCTCTTGATACCAAGTGGACTGAACCTAACGAATAAGTATCCCAACTTATTCGGGTATGACCATACACTTGTCAGTCCCACTCATCAAGTGGCCAATGATGTCATCTCAGGGGACGCTGAGTGGCAATTCCATCAGCTTCACTATCAACATCAATATGTTCATTGGCCCACCCAACATACCCATACTTGGCACCCTGTTACGGGCCCGTTTGGCATATATCAAAGTGTACGAGATCCCATGTTATGTTATAATGAACATCAGGTCTAAGGATAATAACAAGACCTACCCGAGAAACACCTATGACGATCGAACCATGTGGTGTTCTCGTGGCAGATTGATCCGGTACCATGCAACCCAACATGTACCCATATCATTGACTAACATTCCATGTCCAATGGCCAGTGAGATGCCACCATCCAGTCAAGGATATCCTAATCTTTAGTTCTATTCATTCCTATGATTAGAACAGACCAGGGATATCTTTATGATTATAACTTTAACTTTACTAAAAGGTCTCATAATCCAATGACCTACATTGGTTTACTTTAGTATGGTTATAATCATTGGATACTCTATTTATAAATCGCACAAGATATGAATAAATAGATTCATGCCTTTATTTCAACACAAAATGTACAATATAAAATATCCAAATATAAAGTATAATACAATACAAGAACCAATGCCATTTAGACTAGGGCACACCAGCAAAAACATTTTGAATCCTGGAGGTACTAGCCATATTGAGATCACTCTAAGAATTTTACTTTTTTTTATTGGAGTCAAGCTCTGATACCAATTGACGGTCCCAAAATGGCTAGTTATAGTACTAGAGGGGGTGAATAGTATTATAGGGCGAATAAAAATTTTCGCAAACTTTCTGTTGAAAATTCTTTTTGAGGAAACACAAGTTTTTTTTCTAAAAAAAAAAGTTTTATTAAAAATACGAAATTAATTAATATAATAAAACTTGTGAATATAAAATTGCTTTTGTAAAAATAACTTTAAATAATAAAGTGGTTAATTTAAATTGCAAGAATTTAAATAGCATAAAATGTAAAGAGAGTAGGGATAGAAAAGTGTAGACGCCAAATTTTATCCTGAGTTGACCCAACCGGTCTACGTCCAGTCCCCAAGCCAACCGATTAAGATTTCTACTAACGTTTCCTTTACGGGCAGGAAACAAGACTATGTTACTTTTTGCGAGTTCAAGTAACAAACTCAATACTTTTGTAGGCTAAGTATCAAACCTCTACCGTTACTTTTTAGAGCATAAGTAACAAACTCTACCGATGCTTTTTCAAAGCTCAAGCACTAAACTTTTATAGACTTTGTTGATCACACCACCAACAAAGTAAACCCCTTTCACATAGCCTTGTGTGAATATACAATTCCCGAATATGTAAATATTTAAATGAAACAAATATAGCTCTTTTCTCTTTGCTCTCTTTTAGGAATTTGGAAGACTAGATATTGAATACTTAAAGTTGATAATTGGTCTTCCTTGCCTTCATTTCTTCATCTTCACTCCTCTTATAGGATAAGTCTTCCATATGGCCGTTTGATTCACTTCATAAGAAGAAGTGGATATTGATCTCAACTCACGAACTTCATTTAGCTGTTTGAATCAATTCATAAAGAGAAGTATATGATCTCAATTAATAAAGCCATTTGACTTAGCTTACAATGAGAAGTATATGTTGATCTCAAGTAATAAAGCCGTTTGACTTAGCTTACAATGAGAAGTATATGTTGATCTCAAGTAATAAAGCCGTTTGACTTAGCTTACAATGAGAAGTATATGTTGATCTTAAGTAATAAAGCCGTTTGACTTAGCTTACCAAAAAGAAAGAGATCTAAGTCATAAACATTTGTTGAATTCAAGAACCAAGCTTGTGTTATCCGTTGGTATCAATCCATAAAGAGATCTCAATTCATAAGCATTTTCAACTGAAGTCATAAGGTCACTTCATATTACCGTTTGTACTTTTTCATAAATGGAGAGATAAAGTGGCCGTTTGATATAGGTCATAAGTATGCCAAGATTTCTCAAGTAGTAAGGCACTTTCTTCAAGACTAGTAGCATAGTTTTAAGCTCATCAGCTAAAATGAGCATACTATGGCCGAATATAAAAACATATATATCTTTTATCTTTTAAGTCAATATCTTTTACCACATAAGTCAAGATCTCTTTAATTTAACTCATAAGCTAAAATCTTTCAACTCACAAGTCAAGATCTTTTTAATTCATAAGCTAAGATATTTAAATTCAACTCATAAGCCATATTAACTTTTAAGTTATATTATGGATTTTATGTGGCCGAGAGAGTTAATCTTTAACTCATAAGGCATTTCAAGCATCTTTATGAATTATGAAGGCATAAAGTACTTTTGTGACTTATAAAGACATTTTAACTCATAAGGCGTAATTCTCAACTCATAAAGCTCTTTAACGCAAAGAGATTAAGAATCTCATTAAACTAAATGTCAACTTATGATCATCAAAACCAAAGTCAACAGATACTAATAAATCGGTCGGTCAAGTATAGTTAGTGACCCCCTAACGCATTAATTACATAGAAGAATATGATAACAAGACCAAAACACCATGAGATACGGATCATATCATGTTCAAATTATATAATTCAATCTCTAACCTAATCAATCAATCAAGTTAAAAACTATAATCAGGTTATTAACCGTTCATCTATAACAAGCATTAAGCACAATATAATTCAAAACCCGTAATGAAAGAAAATACAAATCGATGAAATAAGAACAAAAAATAGTCGCAAACCAATAAAGTTAAGATCCATCTACCTTAACTAAGATGAAATTAGGTCGTGCTAGAAACTAAATACAAACTCATGTTAAAAGCAAAGCTAAACATATCTGTAAGGAAAAAGTAGAAGATAAAATACATCAAACACTAGAAATCGATCGAAATCCTTATGCTCGAAGTGCTCTAAATCTTCATATCATCCCTACTTGATTTCTCTATAAAAGTAATGTGTTTTCTCTTTCTAATGAAGCCTCAAAATTTCTGGAATAACAACCTTTAAATAGAGGAGGAAATCGAGTTTGATTAAGTTAAACAATCCTATAGAAACTAGATCAAAAGATATAATTTTAATCCTTATCGACTTCCATCACTTTTACCAGCTCTAATAAGACTTCAAAATACTTATATAAACATAAGAAACACGTGGAAGGAATCCTCGGGTGATTAGAAGTTGATTCAAGAAGAAAAATTAGATTTGCAAAATAATACACTCCTTGCAGTAGCAGTAACTTCGAACCTATTTTGGACTAGGAAATAAGAAGAATCTTGGAACAACATAAAGAAAAATTTTATAGAGCCATCTCTTATGATTTCATAGCAACTTGAATCACCTTAATCTGACTTTATATGCAAAAGTTATGCCTCAGTTACAAAAATATATCATAGTTGAAAATTGAAGTGTTGAAATCGCACATGCACTCGGTGAGTGGACACCAAATTTAGCTCTTTTTGTGTTTGTTCTTCGAATTTGATACTCACACATGCACCAGAATTTCTCAAACCTCTTTAAATGCTCCAATCTACCCAAAACAAGCCTAAAAATGAGACAAAACACACTCAAACCTATATAAAATGCATGTAAATGACTTAGTATGATACTAAAAATGCATGAAAATAAACACTTAACACTCTATTTCTCTTTCCCTCTTTATTTTCTTCTTCCTTTAATAGCCACATATCAATGGCCAAAACAATAAATCCAATTCAAAGAAGATGAAAACACTAGAAATCTTGATCATAAAATCAACGATTGAGGCTATACCAATCAACCTATGGCTCTAGCTATGGTGATTGCTCCTAGAAACCATTTGTGCCTCTACAATTGCTCCTATGGATATTTAATTCTTTTATTAATTTCATAATTTTTAGCCTAAGAAGGGAGATTTTGGAAAAGTCCTAGAGAATACGAGTTTTAATCGGTTTGCTTTTCTAAATAATGGTTTATATATCCTAGACTTAAATCAAAACAATCCAATCAATAACATAAACACTAAGAGGGTTAAGCCCAATGAACTTAATCCTGCTTACTTCTGGCATTGTCGTTTGGGCTACATAAATGAGAAGCGCATAGCTAGACTTTACAAAAGTAGAGTGCTAGGGTTATTTGACTTGGAGTCTTATGACACATGCAAATCTTGTTTAAGAGGCAAAATGACAAAGGTGCCTTTCAACAAGAAAGCTAAGAGGGCCAAAGGCTTGTTGGAGCTAATACACTCAGATATGTGTGGGCCCATGAGCACTAGTTCTAGAAATGTACTCCATGTTATGTATGAGACCTGATGTCACTTTTGCACTAAGTATGACTAGTCGATACCAGTCAGATCCCAGGGAGGATCACTGGACGATAGTCAAGGCAATCCTTAAGTACCTTAATAGGACTAAGGATAGCTTATTGGTGTATAGAGGTTATTAAGAGCTGTCATTATCAGAGTACACTGATGTAAGGTTTGAGACCGATCAAGACGAAAACCAGTCGTAGTCTAGTTATGTCTTATTATTGAATGGTGGGCCTATCCGTTAGAAGAGCTCAAAACATCCAATCATTATCGATTCTAGCACAGAAGCTGAGTACATTGCTGCATGTGAAGCTGCAAAGGAAGCTGTTTGGATCAAGAAGTTCATCACTGAGTTAAGAGTAGTTCCAACTATCCTAGACCCAGTGAATATCTTCTGTGACAACAACGGGGCCATCACACAAGCTAAGGAGCCTCAGTCACATAAGAAGTCTAAACACATACTCAAGAAGTTTCACCTCATCAGAGAGATCGTGGATAGAGGAGACATTTCACTGCAGAGAGTTGACACCGGGAACAATGTCGCAAAACTGTTGACTAAGGCGCTGCCACAGGCACAACACGAGGGTCATACTAAATCTATAGGGATTAAGGTAATACCTAGTTGGAACTAGTACAAGTCGGAAATTGCTGGTGTGCCTTAGTCCAAATGGCATTGGTTCTTATATTGTATTGTATTGTACTTTGTATTTGGATATTTTGTATTATACATTTTGTGTTGAAATGAAGGCATGAATATATTTATCGATATCTTTTGCTATTTATAAATAGAGTATCCAATGATTATAACCATACTAAAGTAAACCAATGTGTGAGCGGACGACGCGTTTTCGACGGGACGCGGGACTCCCTTTCGGAATGGGGCACTACGATCTCAGGCGGATCCCTCCCTCGCGTGGGGTTTTTATAAATGGAAATCCGCGTTTTGGAAAATAAATGGAATTAGTGCATGAAAGAACCGAGACCTAAGCCTCGATGAACATTGTAGAGTCGCCACCCGGCTCAGCTCAACCGGGAAATTCTTATGTAGCTGAACCGGACGAACGGCCGCTACACTATCCAAAGATTCGGGTCCGGACAAGTCCCTTATTTCGTGTCTAATTAAAATAAATATTGCCAATGTTCTCGAATGGTATTTCAAAATCTAAAGTCCATTTTATTGAAATAAATAGACATGCAGCGCGCATGCAAAACATTTGATACAAAAATAAAGAAAAGAAATAAATATTAATCGGCTTACAACCAAATCGAATAGAAAAAAATAAAAACACTCGCCTCACTGATACAATCGCCTATATACACGATGATCTAGAAAAATACAACCGCCTAGGATACACGATTTAATCTATTAAATTACATCCAAAATAAAAATAAAGACAAAAAGAAATTAAAACCTGCAAAACAGAGGGTTAGCACAATATATACAGCACACCACAAGTTGGACTCAAATAGACAGAATTGGGAAATCAAGAATCGGGGGCATGCATTTAGGGGATAACCGGGTTGGCTCGGCTAGCCGGCCTGGTTAGACCTGGAAAACATTTTGAAACGTCCCTGTATTTTTGGTTTTTGTGGAAAAAAATCATTTTGAAAACAATTTTTCCGGTTTATATGCATTTTTATATATTTTAGTGGGTCGGTTTTCAGGAGAAATGGGTCTCCGTCGTTGAATTGTTCTAAATGCAATTTTACTAAAAATTGAATCTATGGTCGTGATGCACACAACAAAATTCATTTTGATGATTTTTGGGGTTTTCTAATTTTTTGGGATTTTTTGGGAATTTTTGGGAATTTTTGGGGATTTTTATGGATTTTTTATGAAATTTTTGGGTTTTAAAGGTAAAATTCTGATTCTGAAAACTACAGGGGTACGACTGTAAATTACAGTCGTGGAAAATCAACTACAGTCGTACGACTGTAACTACAGTCGTACGACTGTAGATGCAGAAAATTCAAGATTTCATCAAAATTTCATTTAAAATAAGCTGAAAATAAAAACCACCTGGAAATGAACTACAGTCGTACGACTGTAGCTACAGTCGTACGACTGTTCATCAACTCAAGAACAGTCGTACGACTGTTCTTGATTTCCAGAACAGAAACGCAGAAAAAATGGACAGAAATGCAGGAAAAGCACACCAAACACCCAGAAAGCTTGTAAAAGAGAGGGGAAAAGGGGTGTTTACCTCCGTGGCGTGCGTCCACCGTAGGATTGACCCCTGGCGTCGGTCCAATCCACTAAAATCTGGACTTTTCTCCTTGAGTTAGGGTTTGAAATTTGAGTCCAAAGATTTCCAAATGCTGAGGATTTTGGTGAGGAGTTCTTTCTTTTTTTCTTTGGTTTTCTCTTCTTTCTCTTTTTTTCTCCCTTTCTCTCTGTCTGTCCGTTTTTCCTTCTCCCTTTTTTTTTCGTCCTCCTCCCTCTTCTGTCTTTCTTTTTCTGCTTTTATGGGTAGATCTACAGTCGTACGACTGTAGCAATAGTCGTACGACTATACCCTTTTTTTTTTTTGAAAGTGAAATTCCGGCGCTTACAGCTGCCCCTCGCGCGATCAAATTCACCACCTGAACTTAGTCTGGGGTAGATGATGTGAATTTGAGAAACGCGACTCAAAGCGCCGCAGACACAGGAAAGAATCCTCCATTGAAATAAGCCGATATCAGGTCTAGGTCACCTGAGGCGATACTGGGGAGGAAATACGCCGATATCAGGTTTAGGCTACCCGAGGCAAAGCTGATGAGGAAATAAGCCGATATCAGGTTTAGGTTACCCGAGGCAAAGCTGAGGAAGAAGTAAGCCGATATCGGGTCTAGGTTACCCTAAGCAAGCTGGTGAGGAAATAAGCCGATATCAGGTTTAGGTTACCCGAGGCAAAGTTGAGGAAGAAATAAGCCGATATCGGGGTCTATGTTACCCGAGGCAAAGCTGATGAGGAAATAAGCCGATATCAGGTTTAGGTTACCCGAGGCAAAGTTGAGGAAGAAATAAGCCGATATCGGGTCTATGTTACCCGAGGCAAAGCTGATGAGGAAATAAGCCGATATCAGGTTTAGGTTACCCGAGGCAAAGCTGATGAGGAAATAAGCCGATATCAGGTTTAGGTTACCCGAGGCAAAGTTGAGGAAGAAATAAGCCGATATCGGGTCTATGTTACCCGAGGCAAAGCTGATGAGGAAATAAGCCGATATCAGGCTTAGGTTACCCGAGGCAAAGTTGAGGAAGAAATAAGCCGATATCGGGTCTATGTTACCCGAGGCAAAGCTGATGAGGAAATAAGCCGATATCAGGTTTAGGTTACCCGAGGCAAAGCTGATGAGGAAATAAGCCGATATCAGGTTTAGGTTACCCGAGGCAAAGCTGATGAGGAAATAAGCCGATATCGGGTCTATGTTACCCGAGGCAAAGCTGATGAGGAAATAAGCCGATATCAGGTTTAGGTTACCCGAGGCAAACTGATGAGGAAATAAGCCGATATCAGGTTTAGGTTACCCGAGGCAAAGTTGATGAGGAAATAAGCCGATATCAGGTTTAGGTTACCCGAGGCAAAGCTGAGTTTGAAGTGTGGGATTCGAATTGGTTTCAAAGATCTAGGATCTTGCTTGAATCGATCTCCAAGAATCCGAAATGTGGCTTGGGCGGTTTTTCAAGGATTGGGAATCATGCTTGAAGAAGTTCAAGGATTCGAAATCTAGCTTGAATGAAATAAAGGGTTTGATGTAGAACTAAGCCGATACCGGGTCTAGGTTACCCGAGGCAAAGGAAGGTGGATTGTGGATTAGCCGATATCGGGTTTATGTTACCCGAGGCAAAGGAAAATGGAATGTGGATTAGCTGATATCGGGCTTATGTTACCCGAGGCAAAAGGAAGATGGAATGTGGATTAGCCGATATCGGGTTTATGTTACCCGAGGCAAAAGGAAGATGGAATGTGGATTAGCCGATATCGGGCTTATGTTACCCGAGGCAAACGAAGGTGGAATGCGGTTAAGCCGATATCGGGTTTATGTTACCCGAGGCAAAGGAAGGTGGATTATGGATTGGCCGATATCGGGTTTATGTTACCCGAGGCAAAGGAAAATGGAATTGCGGTTAAGCCGATATCGGGTTTATGTTACCCGAGGCAAAGGAAGGTGGATTATGGATTGGCCGATATCGGGTTTATGTTACCCGAGGCAAAGGAAAATGGAATTGCGGTTAAGCCGATATCGGGTTTATGTTACCTGAGGCAAAGGAAGGTGGATTATGGATTGGCCGATATCGGGTTTATGTTACCCGAGGCAAAGGAAAATGGAATTACGGTTAAGCCGATATCGGGTTTATGTTACCCGAGGCAAAGGAAGGTGGATTATGGATTTGCAACCATGCTTGAACATAATGGAGTTCAAGGATTTAAGATCTGACTTAAATGAAGGAAGTGGTTCAAGGATTTGTAACCATGCTTGAACGTAGTGGAGTTCAAGGGTTCGAAATCTTGCTTGAATGAAATTATGAGATAGGTTTAGGAAGGATAATTTTGGTGTTGGCTGGGGAATGAGTATTTATTCCTTGATCGACGATTTTGGAAACAAAAATTTTTGCCCCTTCGATCAAGGATAAACACGGCTTGATTGCTTTACCCCTTGGTATGTTGAGATTTGATGTGTTGAGATTTGGATTTGCACTGACGCTTAAGGTCCAATGGATGCCTCGGCGTCGTGCCATCTCTGCTTTGATAACGATCCTGGTTAGGGGAGACCTGGTGATGGCAGTGGATACCTGCACTTGGATGAGTTGCGATGCATATGCATATGAATTGTACGTGTTTACTTTAAACGTATGCATGTATGTATGGCTGCATGTATGGTTCTACATGTATGTATGCATGCGACATGTGGCTTATGCTTTGTTCTTGGTATCTGTGCGAGCCCGGGGATGGAATTCACGGCTTGAGACTGACCCCGATGGTAACCCAGGTGACCTAGTCTGATTGTTCCAATGTATCCTCTGACTGACTGAATACTTCGTTGACCTAGGTATTAAGGGAGTTGGCCATCTTGAGTGACCTTCCACTTTACCCTCTGCATATTCTAAAGAGTTGTCAGTGCTGAGCGGATCAGGATAGTAGGCCATGCCGACGAACAGTCCGTTTGATTGAGCAAGAAAATGAGAGTGAGACTTTGCATTTCTGTACCGCATAACAGGAGCTTCTGCAATATTGTCATGGGTTTGGATGCAATGTCCTACTGATGGATGTTTATATGCAGTGGCACGGTGCATGCAAGATGAACATCTGATCGGAAATCTAAACATGCACAATATTGCAATGATGACACCGAAATGAGTATGATAGGAAATGTAACAGTGGCTCTGACTTTGTATATCATCCCTCTCTTGTTACCGACACGTCCTTCCGGTTTTCCGTGTCAGTAATTTTTTTTTTATTTTTTTTTTTTATTTTTTTTTTTTTTTGAGAAAGATTCTGTGATGGGCATTTTGTCTGCGTTGATCCCTTTCGCGACGGTTTGTCTTAGGAAGGGAAAGATAGATCTTGATGTGTTCATTGCGACTCACGAAGATACTGCTGTCGATGATACCCAGTGGTTCGGCTTTTTACTCGCCCATGGTATTATAGGTTTGTGTTTGGGGAGTGTTATAGGTTTGTGTTTGGGGAGTATTAAGGGTTTGTGTTTATGGAGTAAAACACTTCCACAGACAAGGTCCGCTGTGTAATGTAGCCTGTAAGTGAACATTGACATGCAACAACACAACAAATGCATATTGAACACCAAAATTGAATACAAAACATTCATGACATAATGAATGCGGATGCATTAGGAAAATTTAAAATGTGGCTCTGGTTTTAATTGATGCCCCTTCAAATTACCAATATGCCCTTTCGGTTTTACACATTGGAGAGTTTTTTTTTTTTTTTTTCAAGCCCGATCACCGGATAGAGTTGCTATTATGGACGGACAACCTGAGATGAATTCAAGTAACCACTGGATTGTCCTGCGGTCTGATGCTGTATTCATGTTTCCAATTCACCCCAGATTTCAGTTCAGACACGGCTCTCGAAGACCGCATGCTTGAAATGGTTGGCAAATGCAACTTTCCCTTTGAATATGAGCACAACATACTTTATAAGCTTTCCTGTTGATGGTAGCGTCCCCTTCATGATTGTTGAAAGCTTTGTAAAGTCAAGTTGCCCCAACACAGTTGGTGAAGTTCACAAATGCATAACCAAAATTTCCTCCAGTCTTGAAATCCATAGGCAAATAGAGGAAATCATAAGCAGGCTTCCCTTTGGACTTATTCTTGTTTTCCTCCAGACAATGATTGCCCAGAATTTGTAGCAGATTATGTCTTTGAAACTGATTTGGTAGGTTTCTGGTCATCAGGCTTTTTTTTTTTTTTTTTTTGAATTTTTTTTTTTTAACCAAGATTAGCTTCAATCTCTCCTTTATCCAGCTTGGTCTCTTCAATAGTCAATTTCTTGGGCGTCCACTGTTGTTCCTTTTCACTTACAGAAACTATTTTCTTCTTACTCTGGAATCTCGGAGCTATATGTTTCATTTTCCCCCTTTCTCAGCATTGTTGAACTCCTTTGAAGCAGATTCATATCCAAATCCTCTATCTATCATCAAATCAAATCCCTTCCCATTATCTGAGGGTACTAAATAATTAGTCTGGGAGTTTAGATTGAAGAGAAATGGCATGGGATAAAAAAGGTATCCCCAATTTGGTACAGGTTGATGATAAACGAAGACGGATTGAAACGGCGCCATAACCACTTGCTCCGATGCTCTTCCGCTGATGAGATGGTGTGGAACAAAAATGATATGGAACAGCATTGGGGTTCAACTTCTTGTTAGGAGCCATTGAAGGTAGGAAATATGGAATCACAGAATCGGTTCAAGTTCCAGAGAGAAGCTGAAAGATAGAAGATGAATAGTGAAGGAAAGACAATAACAAGAAGACAAAAGTGTTGAAGGCAAATGGAGAAGACAGAGAGGAGAATGAAAAGGGAACTGCTTTGGGTAAGGACACCGATCTTCTCTGTCACCGCACGAAGTTAACTTTTCAGAATAGGCAACAACGTACTTATCTCCATTGTCTCAACTCATTGACCCCGGCACTTCATGCAATAGGTGGGCCGCCCCCAGATTCACCAAGCACTCAGCAGAGTTTGACTCTATGATTGAAGAGAGTGCAACTTTAAACCAGGAGCAGAAATTTGACTGTAAGGGAGAGCTGAAGTCTTCCACCGGTGCTTGCTTGCTTTTTTTTTTCTTTTCTTTTTTTTTCTCTTTTTTTTTTTTTGAAGAAGTTAAATCCAAACCACAGCCACCTATCGATTTCCCTGCTGCATTCAGATCCATGAATGTCATGCGTGTTTGATATGTCTTTTTGGATGAACAATGCATGTGTGATGTCATATGCACATGAATGCCACACAAACAAAACTATACATGCACTAAAACTAATGTCTGCTTCAGAGTTTTACAGTATGGTGGGTGGCGAAGGTCATTTGGATTTTTAGTGCTTGGTCCTTTTTGGTGGGTTTGGTTTTTGATGTGGGATGCTTCTTTCCAGCACGAATTAGGCTCAAAGGTTCTTTTTGGGGCTCGGCTCTGAAACTTGGCAATGGTCCTTGGTTTGGAATGATATGAGTGTATTGTGGGCTGTCCAAGTTGAGACTTTTAGGGCAAGACAAGCAGCGTTTAGGATTGTGGTTTATAGGGATCACTGCTCTAGACTGGCGATTGATTCGGATGAAATGGTGCCATCCCATTACTTGTTTGGCAGACTTTTCTCTTTCTCTCTTTTTTTTTTTTTTTTTTTTGAAGAAAAGGGCTCTATCGAAGTCAGGTTCACTTGTAAATTCCCTGTAAGACTCAGATTGATGTCATGCATCTTAATATTATGCGTGATGGACATGTCGTTTCAGATGATCGAATGCATGCTTAATGCGATATACATGTAATCACCACATGAGTAAGAAAATAACAAGATGTATTACATTCAAAATGAGTTCAATACACTTTACAACAAAATGAGTTCCCTACAAGAAGGAGCCTCTAATGGTATTGATCTCATAGCACCCGACTATTCCTTATCCGGTCACTGCCCCACTTTCATCAAATCAGGCTTTGGAGCTCTTTATCGTATTCCTCTTCCCAGGAGGTTTGAGGAATTTCCTTGCCAGTCTCCCTACTAGCCCACAGGTGCTCATTAGTAGCAGATGGCACCTTTAACCTTCCCTCATCAACTAACTTCCGGATCTCCTTCCTTAAAATATAGCAAGCGTTGGTTCGGTGACCCGTCGCTACATGATAGGTACAGAAGTTGTTCTTTTGATCTGGTGCCGGCTCCACATACGGCTTGACGCTCTGCAGTAGCCCCTCTTTTCTGCATTTGGCAAATAATTGGCTCAGCGAGAAAGGCCACGGGGATATGCCCTTTCCGTCACCCTTGGA
This sequence comes from Euphorbia tirucalli, assembly GCA_039660915.1. NCBI lineage: Eukaryota > Viridiplantae > Streptophyta > Magnoliopsida > Malpighiales > Euphorbiaceae > Euphorbia > Euphorbia tirucalli. The sequence continues at coordinate 47,175,332 of CM077637.1, read as the reverse complement.
GAGTGGACACCTGGTTAGTTGCGGAACAAGGTCAAAATTGGCTTTGAAGAAGGCCTTCGATTCTGCTTCACCAGTCAGCCCTTTTATTACTCCCTCAAGCTCAATCACACGTGCCTCCAATTCAGAGCACCTTGTTGTCAGCTTTTCCACCTTGTCCAGGTCACCTCCTAGCATTTCTTTCAACATTGCCGCTGCCTCTTCCCTGACCGCCTTTCGGAATCACGATGAGGCAACATAATCATCTAGGACATCTGTTACGGTGTTGAAGTTCACTGGGCCAGCCATTCTCGAGACTCCTTCCCTTTTTCCCCCGATAAGAACATTTGTTAGCACTGACTGGGGCATGCGCACAGAGGATACCAAGTCGAAGGATGATGTAGGTATGAATGCGGGATGTGATGCATGCATGCATGAATGATGATGCCATATGATGCCATGTCATGTTATACAATTTTATACTAGTCAAGTGCGCACAAAGACAAGAATGAAGACGTGCAAAATGCAATGAATGTTGATGAAGCTATATGCTGAAGTATAGCGTGGCATATAAATATATACCACATGGATAAAATGACACACAGGGTGTCCACGAATCGAAGCAAGGTGATACTTGCGAAGAGCCTACGTGTAGAGCGTATCTTACACGGGAGGAAAGTTGCCATTTGAAACGGTACGTGCAGAGCAGATCTTACACGGGAAGGAAATGTAGTGATTAAAGCGGTACGTGTAGAGCGGATCTTGCACGGGAAGAGGTTTAATGATTAAAACGGTACGTGTAGAGCGGATCTTACACGGGAAGAGGTTTAGTGATTAAAGTGGTACGTGTAGAGCGGATCTTACACGGGAAGAGGTTTAATGTTTAAAACAGTACGTGTAGAGCGGATCTTACACGGGAAGAGGTTTAATGTTTAGAGCGGTACGTGTAGAGCGGATCTTACACGGGAAGAGGTTTAGTGATTAAAGCGGTACGTGTAGAGCGGATCTTACACGGGAAGGATGGATAGAGTTTGATGCGGTACGTACAGAGCTGGTCTTGCACGGGGAGATTTGAAGCGATACGTGTAGAGCTTGTCTTACACGGGGAGGATGGATAGAGTTTGATGCGGTACGTGTAGAGCTGGTCTTGCACGGGAAGATTTGGAGCGGTACGTGTAGAGCTTGTCTTACACGGGGAGGAAGTGTGCAGAGCTTGTCTTGCACAGAAAGATATTTTGGAACGATACGTGTAGAGCTTAGTCTTACACGGGGAGGAAGGGTAGAGTTTGATGCGGTACGTGCAGAGCTGGTCTTGCACGGGAAGATTTGGAGCGGTACGTGTAGAGCTTGTCTTACACGGGAAGGAAGGGTAGAGTTTGATGCGATACGTGCAGAGCTGGTCTTGCACGGGAAGGTTTGGAGCGGTACGTGTAGAGCTTGGTCTTACACGGGGAGGAAGTGTGCAGAGCTTGTCTTGCACAGAAAGATATTTTGGAACGATACGTGTAGAGCTTAGTCTTACACGGGGAGGATGGGTAGAGTTTGATGCGATACGTGCAGAGCTGGTCTTGCACGGGGAGATTTGGAATGGTACGTGTAGAGCTTGGTATTACACGGGGAGGATGGATAGAGTTTGATGCGATACGTGCAGAGCTGGTCTTGCACGGGGAGATTTGGAACGGTACGTGTAGAGCTTGGTCTTACACGGGGAGGATGGATAGAGTTTGATGCGATACGTGCAGAGCTGGTCTTGCACGGGAAGATTTGGTATTTGGGTGTGCGGGACACAAGGACAGGGTTTCTAATGCTTATGGAGGATCTAAAGGGCTTGATGGGGTTTCTAGCGTTTTTGGAACACTTGAATGACGGTAGTGTATGCTGTGAAGTCCTTGGTGCTTATGGAATGCTTGAACGTTTGTGGAGTGCTTGAATGTTTGATGGATGAATGAGATGTACATGGTGAGATAATGAGGATGATCCCTTTGTGTTTATTTTTATTTTTACTTTTGGACATCCCAAGAACACCCAATGCTATGCAAAAATGCCACGTGTGGGCCACCACACGGATGAAGGTTCGGTGCTTTTGGGGCACCTAATGAATTTCGTGAAATGGTCGCATGTGTACTGACACACGGACGAAGTTTGACACTTTGTAGGTCTATGAGATGATATGAAATGGTCACACGGAACCGGCCCATGGACAGAGTTCTGATGCTTTTGAGCATATGAAATGAAATGATGTTGTAACCGAGTCACGTGTGCTGGGTACACGGACAGAGATTCGACGTTTGAGGAACACCTTTCATGATCTGGGATATTATGATATGCCCCTACATGCGTACTAATCCGGCACTCGGGGAGCACCTTGAATAATGTAGTAATGTCATGAAGTAACCCAATGTGGATCACAGTGTTATGTGATGTCGATGACGAATAGGTATGATGTTATGAGATGCATCGTGCGGATTGTCACACGGAAATACACCTAGGACCATTGGGGTCTCTATTGAATAAAATGATTTGGTGGAATGGCCGAATGCAATCCGGTGCATTGGCAAAACAAGGGCATTTTGGGGTACCCGATATATGATGAAATGATATGTTCGTGGTGGACGTCCTTGGAATGCCCTTAATTAATTTAGGTGATATGTCGTGAATGCTATGACATACAAAATGCAAATGGCTGCACCAAAACGTGGTTAGGATGCATGACACACATAACGATGTTATGTATGCTATGTAAAAAATGCTAATCACACAAATATAATGTTATGGCTGAAAAGGAAATGGTTAGTATGAATAGCAAATGGACGACTTAATGATTGCACACGAAAATAAAATGCACATGGCTGCATAACAATGTGGATTAGGATACATGATATACATAATGATGTTATGTATGCTATGTCAAAAATAAAAATGCTAATCACACAAATTTAATGTTATGGCTGAAAAAGAAATCGTTAGTATGGATGACAAGCGAATGAATTAATGTTTTACACACAAAATAAAATGCAAATGGCTGCATAAAAATATGGGTTAGTATCACACAAAGATGTTTGTATATCATATGTCACATGTATGTAGAATGATGATTATGGTATGTGATGCATGCGTAAGTAGCAATGGCGATATGTCACGAGATGGCGAGAAACACATAGCAAGCAAAACGAATTCTTCCAACCTTATTCCTCCAACGTGGTCGGTCTCAAAAATTTCTAACTGAGTCCTAGGTGGGGCTCACTTCGATCACCAACCGGGGGTGATGAAGGCGCGATTTTATTATTATTCACACAATTATTTTGGTATCCTAAGGGAATCCAACTAGGGCTGCCTATATGGGTTCGGTCCAAGTCGGGTTAAAAATCAAGGTTCCCATAGCAAAATATACTCCTCACTTCTCCCCACTCAAGGGTCCGAACGAAGGGGTTCGTACGAGGCTATGAGTGGTGTTTCGTATTCGTGCCCCTAAGACCAGGAGGAACTTAGGCGACACTTCAACAATCCACCGGGTTGAAAATGGATACTAAATCTAATGCAAAAATGGCTAACTAAGATGCAAATAAAATACCAAAAGAGAATCATCCGCCTTATTTTAATTAGACACTTTTCAGGGCTTGTCAAATTCTTTTAAGTTTTTAAGAAAACTTTTCGAAGAATATCCCCAGCAGAGTCGCCACTGTGAGCGGACGACGCGCTTTCGACGGGACGCGGGACTCCCTTTCGGAATGGGGCGCCACGATCTCGGGCGGATCCCTCCCTCGCGTGGGGTTTTTATAAATGGAAATCCGCGTTTTGGAAAATAAATGGAATTAGTGCATGAAAGAACCGAGACCTAAGCCTCGATGAACATTGTAGAGTCGCCACCCGGCTCAGCTCAACCGGGAAATTCTTATGTAGCTGAACCGGACGAACGGCCGCTACACTATCCAGAGATTCGGGTCCGGACAAGTCCCTTATTTCGTGTCTAATTAAAATAAATATTGCCAATGTTCTCGAATGGTATTTCAAAATCTAAAGTCCATTTTATTGAAATAAATAGACATGCAGCGCGCATGCAAAACATTTGATACAAAAATAAAGAAAAGAAATAAATATTAATCGGCTTACAACCAAATCGAATAGAAAAAATAAAAACACTCGCCTCACTGATACAATCGCCTATATACACGATGATCTAGAAAAATACAACCGCCTAGGATACATGATTTAATCTATTTAAATTACATCCAAAATAAAAATAAAGATAAAAAGAAATGAAAACCTGCAAAACAAAGGGTTAGCACAATATATACAGCACACCACAAGTTAGACTCAAATAGACAGAATTGGGAAATCAAGAATCGGGGGCATGCATTTAGGGGATAACCGGGTTGGCTCGGCTAGCCGGCCCGGTTAGACCTGGAAAACATTTTGAAACGTCCCTGTATTTTTGGTTTTTGTGGAAAAAAATCATTTTGAAAACAATTTTTCCGGTTTACATGCATTTTTATATATTTTAGTGGGTCGGTTTTCAGGAGAAATGGGTCTCCGTCGTTGAATTGTTCTAAATGCAATTTTACTAAAAATTGAATCTATGGTCGTGATGCACACAACAAAATTCATTTTGATGATTTTTGGGGTTTTCTAATTTTTTGGGATTTTTTGGGAATTTTTGGGAATTTTTGGGGATTTTTATGGATTTTTTATGAAATTTTTGGGTTTTAAAGGTAAAATTCTGATTCTGAAAACTACAGGGGTACGACTGTAAATTACAGTCATGGAAAATCAACTACAGTCGTACGACTGTAACTACAGTCGTACGACTGTAGATGCTGAAAATTCAAGATTTCATCAAAATTTCATTTAAAATAAGCTGAAAAAAAAACCACCTGGAAATAAACTACAGTCGTACGACTGTAGCTACAGTCGTACGACTGTTCATCAACTCAAGAACAGTCGTAGACTGTTCTTGATTTCCAGAACAGAAACGCAGAAAAAATAGACAGAAATGCAGAAAAAGCACACCAAACACCCAGAAAGCTTGTAAAAGAGAGGGGAAAATAGGTGTTTACCTCCGTGGCGTGCGTCCACCGTAGGATTGACCCCTGGCGTCGCTCCAATCCACTAAAATCTGGACTTTTCTCCTTGAGTTAGGGTTTGAAATTTGAGTCCAAAGATTTCCAAATGCTGAGGATTTTGGTGAGGAGTTCTTTCTTTTTTTCTTTGGTTTTCTCTTCTTTCTCTTTTTTTCTCCCTTTCTCTCTGTCTGTCCGTTTTTCCTTCTCCCTTTTTTTTTCGTCCTCCTCCCTCTTCTGCCTTTCTTTTTCTGCTTTTATGGGTAGATTAGCAATAGTCGTACGACTATAGCTTTTTTTTTTTTTTTTTTTTTTGAAAGTGAAATTCCGGCGCTTACACAATGTAGGTCATTGGATTATGAGACCTTTTAGTAGAGTTAAAGTTATAATCATAAAGATATCCCTAGTCTGTTCTAATCATTGGAATGAATAGAACCAAAGACTATCATATCCTTGACTGGATGGTAGCGTCTCACTAGCTATTGGACATGGAATGTTAGTCAATGATATGGGTACATGTTGGGTTGCATGGTACTGGATCGATCCGCCACGAAAACACCACATGGTCGATTATCATAGGTGTTTCTTAGGTAGGTCTTGCTATTATCCTTAAACCCGATGTTCACTATAACATAACATGGGATCTCATACACTTTGATATATGCCTAACGGGCTCATAACAGGGTGCCAAGTATGGGTATGTTGGGTGGGCTAGTGAACATGTTGATGTTGATAGTGAAGCTAACAGAATTGCCACTCAGCGTCCCCTGAGATGACATCACTGGCCACTTGATGAGTGGGACTGACAAGTGTATGGCCATACCCGAATAAGTTGGGATACTTATTCGTTAGGTTTAGTCCACTCAGCATCAAGAGATAAATAAGGCTATAAGAGGATGACAAGGCCATGCGTCTTGCTTATATATTGATGCCAGTTAGCAAAGGATATACGAGATCACTACCGGGTTACGTTTCACATTAGACTACTAGTCCCATCTTAATTGGGGGCTGTAACGGTTTGCTAAAGCCCACTTACAGTCTGTGGGTTTTGGGCCCACTGCCAACATAAAGACGGACCCACAGGATCGTACACATAGAATGACTGAACGTTGACAAATCGAAACTTGAACGGAAACCAAATTAATTGAATTATTGATATTAGGTTATGTCATAATTAATTCAATATATATTAAGGGAGAAATCAATTTTATTTGGTTAATTAATTACATGCAGTAAATAATTAATTAAATTAAATTAAATTTCCTTGGTGGAAATATAAATACAAAGGTGTATTTATTTAGGTTGGTTTTAATTTAACTTTGGGATATATTAATTTGATAAAATTATTATGAGCACGGGTTTTCCTGACCTCTGTGATGAGAACTCTTTGTCACCTCTGTTAAGCAGTCGGACCCAAAAAAGAGCAGAATGTTGCCTGGAACGCCTCGAACTTTCCGAAAACTGGACAACCCTCGATCCGAAACCCTGAGAAAGGTCCCCCGGGTAGTTTTAGGGTTTTTAGGGTGCTGTAAGCGCCGGAATTCTCTGTACTTAAAAAAAAAAAGAGAAGAGTCATATGACTATCCTTACAGTCGTATGACTGTAATGGCGGAGCAGTTGCAGAAGCCCATACCTCTGCAGCAGAAAATGGAGGACAAAGGGAGGAGCATTAATTGCTCCGTTCTTACAGCAAGGCACCGAAAAAGGAGAAGATAAAAAGAAGAAAAGGAAGGGAAAAAGGACAATTTTGGATTTCTGTGAAAATTTAGAGAGAGAAGAGAAAGAAAGAGACAAGAAAAAGAGGAAGGAAACTTACTCAAAAATTCTCTTTTTCTCTTCTATTTCTTTCGGATTCTCTAGGATTAAAGCTAAAATTTGTTACAAACCCTTAGATTAATCACTTAACTTCACAAACAAATCAAAATCTCGGACATAAATCATCAGAATCCCAAGCATTTTGGATTTTTGGACACAAAGCTCTCAACCCCAATTCAAGAGGAAAAGTGCAAATTCGTGTGGATTGGAGCGACGCCAGGGGTCAAAATGACTTGGATAAGCTTCTAAAAGGTAGGCACTCCCTTTTCCTTTCACTTTTTCCTATTTTCTAGGTGCCGGATGTGATTTTTGTGCATTTTCACCTTATTTCTGCGTTTCTGCTTCTGGAAATCAAGAACAGTCGCACGACGGTTCTTGGATTTGATGAACAGTCGTACGACTGTATATACAGTCATACGAGTTTCTTCATTTCCAGGTTGTTTTTCTTTCATTTTAATTCAAAAAAAATTTTGGTGAAATCCTGATTCTGGGCTACCTACAGTCACACGACTGTAATTTATAGTCGTACGACTGTAGTTACAGTCGCACGACTGTAACCCTCATTCCAGAATCAGAATTTCACCTTTAAGCCACAAAAATTTATAAAAATCCATAAAAAATAGAAAAATCCGAAAATCCCAAAAATGAATTTTGATATGTGCATTCACGACCTTGGATTTATTTTTAGTAAAATTGCATTTAGAATAATTCAACGACGGAGACCTGGTTCTCCCGAAAACCGACCCACCTTAAATATAAAAATGCATGTAAACCAGAAAAATTGTTTTTAAAATGAATTTTTCACAAAACCAAATATACAGGGATGCTTCAAAATGATTTTCCAGGTCTAACCAGGCCGGCTAGCCGAGCCAACTCGGTTATCTCCTAAATGCATGCCCCCACTTCTTGATTTTCCAATTCTATCTATTTAAGTCCTAATTGTGGCGTGCCATATAAATTATGCTAACCTTTGTTTTGCAGCTTTTATTTTATCTTTATTTTCATTTTATTTGTATTTTAACAGAATTAATCATGTATCTTAGGCGATTGTATCATTTTTTTAGATTTTCGTGTATTCTAGGCGATTGTAAAAGTGAGGCGAGAGTTTTTATTTTTCTATTCAACTTGGTTGTAGGCCAATTAATATTTATTACTTTTCTTTATTTTTGTATTACATATTTGTATGCGCACTGTATGTCTTTTATATGCAATAAAATTGACTTTAGAATTTGAAATACCATTTGAGAACATTGGCAATATTTACTTTAATTAGACACGAAATAAGGGACTTGTCCGGACCCAAATCTCTGGATAATGTAGCGGCTGTTCTTCCGGTTCAGCTACATTATAAATTTCCCGGTTGAGCTGAGCCGGGTAGCGACTCTACAATATTCATCGAGACTTAGGTCTCGGTTTTTTTAAGAATTAATTTCATTTATTTTTTCAAAACCGATTTTCCATTTATAAAACCCCCACGCGAGGGAGGGGCCCGCCCGAGATCGTGGCGCCCCCTTCCGAAAGGGAGTCTCACGTTCCGTCGAAAACGTCGTCCGCTCACAGTGGCGACTCCGCTGGGGACATTCTTAAAAAGTTTTCTTAAAAACTTAAAAGAATTTTGACAAGCCCTAAAAAGTGTCTAATTAAAATAAGGTGAATGATTCTCTTTTGGTATTTTGGTTGCATTTTTAGTTAGCCATTTTTGCATTAGATTAGGTATCCTTTTATAGCCTGGTGGATTGTTGAAGTGTCGCCTAAGTTCCTCTTGGACTTGGGGGCATGAATACGAGACACCACTCATAGCCTCGTATGAACCCCTTCATTAGAACCCTTGAGTGGGGAGAAGTGAGGAGTATATCTTGCTATGGGAGCCTTGATGTTATCCCAACTTTGACCGAACTCATATAAGCAACTTTAGTTGGATTCCATTAGGGTACCAAAATAAATCGTATGTAAATAATAAAATCATGCCTTCATCATCCCCGGTTGATGATCGAAGTGAACCCCACCTAGGACTCGGTTAGATTTTTGCCAAAATGACCACGTTGGAGGAATAAGGTTGGAAGAATTCGTTTTGCTTGCTATGTGTTTTTCGCTATCTCGTGACACATTGCCATTGCTACCTACACGTGCATAGCATGCCATAATTCATACACATGACATTTTTTCAAACATTAAACATTTGTGTGTTAATTAACCCACACTTTTATGTAGCCATTTGCATTGTCTTTCGTGTGTAAAACATTAATTCATCCGTTTGTCGTTCATACTAACCATTTCTTTTTCAGCCATAACATTATATTTGTGTGATTAACATTTTTATTTTCACATAACATACATAACATCATTGTGTATTCCATGCATTCTAACTCACGTTTTTGTGCAGCCATTCGCATTTTGTGTGCCATAAACATTCATTACATATCACTTAAATTAAAATAGGGGCATTTCAAGGACGCCTATCATAATCATCCCATTTCATAACATATCGGGTATCCAAAATTACCTGTGTCTCGCCAATGAGCCAGATTGCATTTTGCCATTTTAACAAATCATTTCATTCAATAGTGGCCCCAATGGTCTTAGGCCCATTTTCGTGTGACAATTTACGTGATGTATTTCATAACATCAAACCCATTTATCATAAACATCATATAACACCGTGGTCCACATCCGACCATTTCATGACATTAATTCACCATTCAAGATACTCGCCGAGTGCCCAATTAGTATACATATAGGTTCATAACATCACCAAAATATAAAAAAGGTGTTCCCCGAATGCCGAATCTCTATCCATGTCCCTATTACACGTGACTTTCTTATAACATCATTTCATATCATATACTCAAAAGCATTGTGGGCCTGACCCATGCGACCATTTCATATCATCCTATAGACCTGCCAAAGTGTCGAAACTTCGTCCGTGCGTCCGTTCACACGCGACCATTTCACGAATTCATTAGGTGCCCCAAAGGCGCTGAAGCTATGTTCTTGTGGCGGCCCACACGTGACATTTTTCATAAGCGTTGGGTGTTCTTGGAATGTCCCAAGAAGAAGAAAAATAATAAAAGAAACCATTCATGTCATCATTTCATACATAATCCCACTCCATTCATTTCAAGCATTCTCAAAGCCTTAATTTTCATGCCACATCACGTCATTCATTCACAACCCTAATACCTCCTGTCTACTCCCAAGCAGAATACATGGAGCGACCTTGGACAAGATCTCAAGCTTCAAGGGCAGCTAGGAGACAGAGGGTAGTTGAAAGCGACAGTGATTCTGAGTCTGGGGAAAGAGTGAACATGGCAGATAAGACACCAAGCATGGCTGATGTTCTAAAGGATTTCTTCAGATCCCAAAACTTCCGCGACATGTTAAAAGAAGAAATGAGGGCAGTAGTAAGAGAAGCTGATGAGACCGGTGGCAGTGGAGCCGAAAAGGAGAAAGAGGCTGAGTCATCCCAACATGGTGGTGACGCTTCGGCTAGCCTAGAAAAGCTGTAAGAGATAGAGGTAGCTATGGAGCAGAGGATGAAAGCAAAATGTTCTGAGTTAGATGAAGTTATGGCCCAGTTGAAGAAAGGGGTCAGTATCAGTGCTAAATCGCAGAAGGGTGTAAATGTTGATGCCATGATCAGTAGGGGCATCGAGACATTCCCTATCGGCTTCCAAGTGCCGAAACTCCCTACTTACAAAGAATGGGCTCGCTGGAGGCCCATGTGAATCTGTATGCCCGAGTTATGCTGACGGCGGGAGCCACAAAGCAGCAGCTGATCAATTTATTGCCCACCACACTGGAGGGAGGTGCTTTAGGATGGTATAACTCACTGTCAGAGGAGGAACAATCTGATTGGGAAGTTTTGTCGGCGACCTTCATTAAATATGACAGCTTCAACACCAAAATCTAGGTGAAGCTGTATGATCTGGAAAGGGTAAAGCAGAAGTTCAACGAACCCTTCGATGAATACTACCAGCGCTGGATGAATAAGATGATTCTCCTAAAGAACCACCCTGATGAAGATGAGCTTATACAGAAGCTGATAGAAGGCAGCAAAGACATCTTCAAGAATAACATGAAATTCCATCCCTTTAAAGAGCTCAGTGAGGTTTACAGCATGGCCATGAAAATAGAGAGGGATGAAGAGCAGAAATCAGCCAGTCACAAGGGGGGAAGAAGTACAAGGTACAGCTCGGGATATAGATCAACCGCAGCAGCCGGGTCCGGTAGTGGTTCTGGTTCAGGTTCTAGTGGCAAACAGGGGTAATCTTCAGAAGTCAAGCAGGTTGAATTGGCTACTGTAAATCAGCAACAAGGCAACCAGAATAGGGGTCCTGGAGGACAAGGCATATCGCCTTGGACTCTTCCTTTGGTGAAGATATTCACCAAGTGTAGGAATGGTGGCCTGCTACAGTCTTTAAGGCCATTTCAGAAGCCATCTGAAGCTGACAAAGATAATTTCTGCACTTATGATATGGTGATAGGCCATCGAACCAACAACTATTACAAGCTAAGGGATGCCATCCAAAAGCTTATTGATGAGGGAAAGCTGCAAGAGCCAGCCAAACCTAGCACTAAAACCAATCCGCTGCTGGCATTCGAGAAGCAAGTCAACACGGGCCAGTCGGGGTTGCCGGCTAATTTTATATTTGCCCAAGTTCTTCAGGCGAACCCTAAAATTCAGGCAGTGGCAGTAGGGGAACCCGAAGTGGAACCCGAATGTGAGAAAAAGGAGGAATGTAAGGGGATCAAGCCCATAAGTTTGAATGATCTCGACTTCAAAGATGAGTATGAAGAATTTGACAGAGAAGAGGCAGTTAAACTCCCAACTGTTGAAAAGCCGAAGATTCAGGAAGTGCAGCATGTGACCCGAAGTGGTAGGGTATATCAGTTGGCAGGTCAGATGAAAGATAAAGCACCGATGAATGGGTCGGGCAGTACTTCAGCACCAAAAGGAGTTGAGAAAGAGGACCTAGTCATTTCTCAGCTAAAGAAGACTCCTGCCCAAGCTAGCTTATGGCATTTTCTTCTGACCTCCAAGGAGCACAGGGCCGCTCTAGTAAAGAAATTGTCAGAGATTGAAGTCTCCCCTATAGCTTCACCAAAGGCTATGTGCTGTTTGTTAGATAAAGTCCATGTTGGAAACCCTGATATTGTCTTCTCCGAGAAAGACCTGCCTGCTGAAGGGAAGGCCCACAGCAAGGCTCTTTATGTCAGGGCCCATATGATGGATAAGGTGATGCCTTGCGTTATGGTGGATGATGGATCGGCACTAAATATTTGTCCACTAAAGATGTTGCCATTTCTGGGGCTGAACGAAGAAGTGTTAAAGACATCCTCAATAGTCATTTGGGCATATAACAATTTTAAAAGAACGGTAATAGGGACGTTTGAGGCAGAAGTAGAGGTTGGGCCAGTTAGGTCCACAGTTGCTTTTACAGTGATTGATATCCCAGTCACATTTTCCCTATTGCTTGGAAGGCCCTGGTCCAATCCTTTGGGAGGTGTCCCTTCCATATTGCATCAAAAGATCAAGTTCTCTATGAACAGCAGAATTGTGACTGTTAAGGCGGATGCCCAATCGATGGTAGCTGCAGTGAATGAAGGAGTGGTTCCCTTTGGTGGATTTCAAGTCACTGTAATTAAAAAGGAAGAGACCACGGATGCTCCTATGGTCCTTTATAAGAATTATATGCCAGAGTGGCTATCCCGGTATCTGTATAAGCAGAACTTCATCCCGGGAATAGGACTCGGAATTAATTTGCAGGGGGTTCTAGAATTTAAAATTGACTCGGGAATGTCGAAGCAGTGTGGCCTTGGCTATGTAGAAGGGGCATCTGAGCAGAAGAATCTGAAAAAGGGCAAGAATGGTAAGATTATGATGAAGCCATTTCTGAAGGTAGGAGAAGGCCTTTATAAGGGTCAAGCTAAACCAGTGATGGTAGGAGATGTCGAGTATCCTGGCTTTGAGATTTTTGCAGATGTAGTTGATTTTGACAAAAGCCAAGAGGAGCCAGTAGCCCCTGTAATGGTGGAAGAAACCACTATTGAATCTGATACGCTACAAGGCGAACTGCCTATAATGATGGAGAAAGCAGTAAAGATGGCCGAAGAAGAAGATGAAAAGAAGGCCTGTGTTAAAACTACAGAAGTGATCTCGGGTGCTTTGACCGCTGCATTAAGCAAAGCTTTTGGGAAATCCAAAGAGGGATTCGGTGAAGAACTGATGGCCAAAGTGAACTTAGACTCTGTGGTCACTGAAATTGCCAAGATTATGGAAAAAGCTAAGATGCAAGTGACCGGAAAAGAAGCAGAGAAAGCTGCAGTCCCGGATGATGCTCTAAAAGGGAAGATGGAAGCTGATGAAGAACAAGGCCCTTCACTTGTGGAGGATGAAAATTATTTTGTTGTGTCTATTTCTTCCATTTTCAATGCAACTGATGTACTCTATGATAAGTTCAATGCAAGAAATCCCAGTTTGCTTACTTGTGTGATGTTTATCCTGATAATTCTGTGCATGCATTTAAATCACCATCAAGCATATTTAGCATACATGACACTGCATTGCATGAAATCAACATAAGTACAGATGAAAACCCTAAAATGGTATTCATTTCACATGAGCTTAAATCTGAAGAAGAGAAAGAATTAATAAGAATACTCCAAAAACATGTTAAAGCTTTCACCTGGTCGTATGAAGATATGCCAAGTGTGGACACAGAGATAGCAATGCACAAAATCCCAACAGACCCCAAGTTCAGACCGGTAAAGCAGAAGTTGAGAAGATTAAGGCTGGAATGGGCTACGTTGGTGAAAGAAGAAGTGGCTAAGCAAATAGATGCCAAATTTCTCAAAGTGGTGGAGTACACAGAATGGCTAGCCAACATTGTCCCTGTGCCTAAAAAGGATGGAAGGGTCAGAGTATGCATCGACTATAGGGACCTGAATAAAGCGTGCCCAAAAGATAACTTTCCACTGCCCCATATTGACATCCTGGTTGATAGCGCAGCAAAAGCAGCATGGTACTCTTTCATGGATGGCTTTTTGGGGTATAACCAGATCTTGATGGATGTGATCGACAAGGTGAAGACATCATTCATCACAGAATGGGGTACCTTCTGCTATAGAGTAATGCCCTTTGGATTAAAGAATGTCGGTGCCACTTATCAGACGGCTGTCACAACTCTGTTGCATGATATGATCCATAAAGAAGTCGAAGTGTATGTCGATGATATGCTTGTTAAATCAACAACCCAGGAGGAACATCCTGTTATCCTGGATAGATTTCTGACACGCATTGGAGAGTACAACTTGCGACTTAACCCCAAGAAATGCATATTCGGGGTCACATCAGGGAAGCTGTTGGGTCATGTAGTCAGCCAGAGGGGGATAGAAATGGACCCAGATAAAATCAAGGCCATCCAAGATATGCCAGCTCCAAAAATGGAAAAGGAAGTCCGGTCATTTCTAGGTTCCTTGCAATATGTCAGTCGCTTCATTACACGGTTGACTTCCACTTGTGAACCAATCTTCAAGCTATTAAAGAAAGTTCAGCCGATTGTGTGGGATGACAGGTGTCAACTGGCATTCGAGAAGATCAAGGCTTACCTGGTAAAGCCACCAGTATTGAGTCCACCAATTCCAGGGAAACCTCTGATTTTGTACTTGGCAGTTGAAGAATCCTCTATAGGGGCAATGTTGGCATAAGAACAAGATGGCAAGAAGGAATATCCTATCTACTACCTCAGCAAGAAACTGTTAAAGTATGAAGCCAAATACACACTTGTGGAAAAGACATGTGTGGCGATGATTTGGCTGGCCAAGAAGCTGTGCCACTATTTCCAGTCCTACAAGATACAAGCCGTGGCTAAGGGGATCCAATGAAGTATCTCTATGAAGCACCAGTATTGGTTGGGAAGCTATCCAGGTGGCTGTTACTCTTATCTGAGTTCGACATCGAGTACATCATAAAGAAAACCATTAAAGGGCGAGCCGTGGCAGAGTTTCTAGCAAATCAACCGATGGAATCGGATTATACAGAAAATTTAGAGTTCCCAGATGAATAGTTGGCCCTGGTTGAAGTAAAAAGGTGGGTAATGTGCTTCGATGGCACTGTGAATAGAAAGGGTGCTGGAATCAGGGTACTTATAGCAACACCGGATGGTGAGATTATTCCTTTATCTAAGAGGCTGATCTTTCCCGTAACCAATAATGGGGCGGAATATGAAGCATGCTTATTTGGAATGGAAGCTCTGTTAACCTTAGGGGCAAATGATGTCTTAATTGTCGGTGATTCACTTCTAGTGATTAGGCAAGCTCAGGGCGAGTGGGAGCTAAAAGAGGAAGACCTACGGCCTTACTTGGAGCTGCTACACTTCAGAAAAGATTTATTTGGCCAGTGTGAATTCAGAAATGTCCCCAGGGATGAGAATAAGATGGTTGATGCTCTAGCAACATTATCCTCTATGTGGGAAAATCCAAAAGAAACTCAAGTGCAACCACTGGTTATAGCCACTTCCAGACATCCTTGCTTCGAAGTACACGAGGTAATGGAGTTGACAGTTGAAGAGAAACTATGGTTCTTTGATATTTACTGGTATGTTAAGGAAGGGAGGTATCCAGAAGAGGCTAGTGCTACTGATAAGTTGACACTAAGAAAGCTGGCTAGTCAATTCAAAATCTTCGAGGATAAGTTGTACAAAAGAACTGCACACGGGGTTCTTTTGAGGTGTCTAATAGAGCAAGAAGCAGAAGAAGTGATGCAGCAGATACACGCAGGAACCTATGGACCACACATGAATGGGCTTGCCATGGCTAGGAAGATAATGAGACAAGGGTATTTCTGGATGACGATGCAAACAGATTGTATAAGAAAAGTAAAGAGATGTCATGAATGTCAGATATATGCAGATATTAGTCATCTTCCACCACTTGAGCTTCAAAATCTAGCATCTCCTTGGCCGTTTTCAGCATAGAGGATAGATATGATTGGTGAAATTCATCCAGCTGCATCTAATGGACATAGATTCATAGATGTAGCAATTGATTACTTCTCCAAATGGGTTGAAGCAGAATCCTTCGCTAATGTGACAGCCAAGCAAATGGTCAAGTTCATCCAGAAGAACATCTTCACCCGGTATGGGATTCCTCACCACATAGTAACTGACAATGGAGTACAGTTTCAAGGGGCAATAGCTGGGCTACTTGCAGAGCATGGTATTGAACATCATAAGTCCTCTCCATACAGACCATAGGCTAATGGTGCAGTGGAAGAGCTAACAAGGCAATAAAGAAGATCTTATCAAAGATGGTAACCACTTACAGAGATTGGGCTGATAAATTGCCTTATGCTCTTTGGGGTTACAGAGCCAGTGTCAGAACGCCGACAGGAGAAACTCCTTATGCCTTGGTATATGGAATGGAAGTAGTATTGCCAGTGGAAATAGAACTTAAGTCACTTAGAGTCGCCCTGGAGGCTCAGCTGCCAGAGACTGAATGGGTTCAAGCCAGATATGAACAGTTGGCAGCACTAAATGAAAGGCGACTGAGGGTACTGGATCATCTTCAGATGTACCAGCACAGAATGGCCAAAGCCTATAATCGGAATGTGAAGTATTCCAAACGGCAGTTGAAAACAGGTGACTTAGTTCTAAAGCAGCTAAAGCCTTCAAATGTCGATGTTAGGGGCAAGTTCAGACCCACCTGGAAAGGGCCCTATGTGGTGAAGAAGGTGCTATCAAAAGGCATTGTCAGCATCATAGACATGGAAGGAAATGAGTTCACTAATCCTATCAACCAGGACAGGTTAAAGCTTTATCATGTGTAAAAAAAAATCTGCTAGGCTGAAAACTTGAAAAGAGCGGTCTAGGCAAAAGTTAAGACATGAGAGAAAATAATTAATTAAAAAACCTGAAAAGGATGACTGGTGACGGATTCTGGCTCAGTGTAGAATATCTAACATTTAGGAACCAACTCGTTTCAAATGTACTCATTTTGACTTCATCAATAAAGTGAAGTGTTTGTTTAAATATATTTGTATGGTTATGACAAATGCATAAGCAAAGTTGTCTTGCATAAACATACATTTAGAGAAAGCACTTTGCATTCAACTGATTGAAATCATCACAATATTTAACAAGTGAAAATGCACTAAATACATGCAATTTGAAATCTTTTGTCGACCTCTAAAATCCAGTTCATCTTCCTAAAAGAGCAATAAAATGGTCATGGTGACATCTCAATCATCATAAAAAAAAAAGCTCACTGAGGTGAAAACCGAGAAGGCACCTCAGGCAAAAATTAGAGCAGCTCATTGAGGCAAAAACCGAAAAGGCGCCTCAGGCAAAAATTAGAGCAGCTCGCTGGGCTGAAAACCTGTATTGGGCAACCCAGGCAAAAGTTAGGGCACTTATAAGCTCATAATTTCCCCACGGAGCAGGAAAAGCAGAGTGTCCCCAACATTCCCTGCAGAATTCATCACATCACTCCCCAATAGGGTTTTCCACACAATTCCCCAGTAGAATCTATGTAAAGAACACCGCAATCGTCTCCCCATCGAGTTGCCACACTTTTCCCCAGCGGAATCTTTGTAAGGAGCACTACAATTATCTCCCCAGCAGTATCATACATCCCCAACAGTCACCTCACTCCTTCGAAAATCACCAAGCAAAGCCCCCGAAGAAAGCAAAATCAACCAGGGGCACAACATATCTCTCTCCAGCGGAAGGCGGAAACGTCAAATAACAAAAAATGCATACATGTACATATACATCATCATGCACTCATACATTGCATACATCAATCACTTATCCCCAGCTAGTCTTCATTCTTGATCGAAGGGGCAAAAATTTTTGTTTAAAAATCTCTCGATCAAGGAATGAAGACTTGCTATCTTAAGTGCAAGAATTCATCATCCCCAGCTTCAATTCCCTAGCAGATCCGTCTCAAGTAATGTAATCTCGGTATCAGCCCAGATCAGCTTCATCTATTTCCCCAGCAAAGCTCGCCTCGGGTAACCTAGACCCGGTATCGGCCAATTTCTTCATCAACTCCGCCTCGAGTAATATAAACTCGGTATCAGCCCAGATCGGCTTC
Source organism: Euphorbia tirucalli (assembly GCA_039660915.1). Classification (NCBI taxonomy): domain Eukaryota; kingdom Viridiplantae; phylum Streptophyta; class Magnoliopsida; order Malpighiales; family Euphorbiaceae; genus Euphorbia; species Euphorbia tirucalli. Next base: position 47,157,390 of record CM077637.1, on the reverse strand, counting down.
ATCATTCACTTCTTCAGCGGATCTGCCTCGAGTAATATAAACTTGGTATCAGCCCAGATCGGCTTCATCATTCACTTCCCCAGCAGATCCGCCTCGAGTAATGTAATCTCGGTATCGACCCAGATCAGCTTCATCTATTTCCCCAGCAAAGCTCGCCCCAGGTAACCTAGACCCAGTATCGGCCAATTTCTTCATCAACTCTGCCTCGAGTAATGTAAACTCAGTATCGACTAATTTCATCTCCAGCATCGCCTCGGGTAACCTAGACCCGGTATCGGCTTATTTCACCCATCTTTTGCCTCGGGTAACCTAAACCAGGTATCGGCTAAACCGCAATTCACCCTTCTTTCGCCTCGAGTAACCTAAACCCAGTATCAGCCAATCCGCATTCCATCTTCCTTCGCCTCGGGTAATATAGACCCGGTATCGGCTAAACCGTAATTCACCCTTTATTTGGCTCGGGTAACCTAAACCCGGTATCGGCCTATCTGCATCAACTTCGCCTCGGGTAACCTAGACCCGGTGTCAGCTTATTCCCCCCCAGTGTCGCCTCGGGTAACCTAGACTCGGTATCATCTTATCTCATCAGAGGGTTCATTCCAGTGTTCGCGGCGCTTTAATTTGCGCTCTCAAATTCATCATCTCGTTCGGGTGTCGAATTTGATCACGCGAGGGGCAACTGTAAGCGCCGGAATTCTTTGTACTTAAAAAAAAAAGAAGAGTTGTATGACTGTCCTTACAGTCATGCGACTGTAATTTAAAATTACAGTCGTACGACTGTAATGTCAGAGCAGTTGCAAAAGCCCATACCTCTGCAGCAGAAAATGGAGGAGAGGGGGAGGAGCATTAATTGCTCCGTTCTTACAGCAAGGCACCGAAAACGGAGAAGATAAAAAGAAGAAAAGGAAGGGAAAAAGGACAATTTTGGATTTCTGTGAAAATTTAGAGAGAGAAGAGAAAGAAAGAGACAAGAAAAAAAGGAAGGGAACTTAGCTCAAAAATTCTCTTTTTCTCTTCTATTTCTTTTGGATTCTCTAGGATTAAAGCTAAAATTTGTTAGAAACCCTTAGGTTAATCACTTAACTTCACAAATAAATCAAAATCTCGGACTTAAATCATCAGAATCCTAAGCATTTTGGATTTTTGGACACAAAGCTCTCAACCCCAATTCAAGAGGAAAAGTGCAAATTCGTATGGATTGGAGCAATGCCAAGGGTCAAAACGACTTGGATAAGCTTCTAAAAGGTAGGCACTCCCTTTTCCATTCACTTTTTCCTGCTTTCTGGGTGCCGGATGTGATTTTTGTGCATTTTTACCTTATTTCTGCATTTCTGCTTCTGGAAATCAAGAACAGTCGCACAACGGTTCTTGGATTTGATGAACAGTCGTACGACTGTATATACAGTCATACGAATGTTCTTGATTTCCATGTTGTTTTTCTTTCATTTTGATTCAAATAAAATTTTGGTGAAATCCTGATTCTGGGATGCCTACAGTCGCACGACTGTAATTTATAGTTGTACGACTGTAGTTACAGTCGCACGACTGTAACCCTCGTTCCAGAATCAGAATTTCACCTTTAAGCCACAAAAATTTATAAAAATCCATAAAAAATCAGAAAAATCCGAAAATCCCAAAAATGAATTTTGACATGTGCATTCACGACCTTGGATTTATTTTTAGTAAAATTGCATTTAGATCAATTCAACGACGGAGACCCGGTTTTCCCGAAAACCGACCCACCTTAAATATAGAAATGCATGTAAACCAGAAAAATTGTTTTTAAAATGAATTTCTCACAAAACCAAAAATACAGGGACGCTTCAAAATGATTTTCCAGGTCTAACCGGGCCGGCTAGCCGAGCCAACCCGGTTATCCCCTAAATGCATGCCCCCAATTCTTGATTTTCCAATTCTGTCTATTTGAGTCCTAATTGTGGCGTGCCGTATAAATTGTGCTAACCTTTGTTTTGCAGCTTTTATTTTATCTTTATTTTCATTTTATTTGTATTTTAATAGAATTAATCGTGTATTTTAGGCGATTGTATCATTTTTTTATATTTTTGTGTATTCTAGGCGATTGTAAAAGTGAGGCGAGAGTTTTTATTTTTCTATTTGATTTGATTGTAGGCCAATTAATATTTATTACATTTCTTTATTTTTGTATTACATATTTGTATGCGCGCTATATGTCTTTTATATGCAATAAAATTAACTTTAGAATTTGAAATACCATTTGAGAACATTGGTAATATTTACTTTAATTAGACACAAAATAAGGGACTTGTCCGGACCCAAATCTTTGGATAGTGTAGCGGCCGTTCGTCCGGTTCAGCTACATCATAAATTTCCCGGTTGAGCTGAGCCGGGTGGCGACTCTACAATATTCATCGAGACTTAGGTCTCGGTTCTTTTAAGAATTAATTCCATTTATTTTTTCAAAACCGATTTTCCATTTATAAAACCCCCACGCGAGGGAGGGGCCCACCCGAGATCGTGGTGCCCCCTTCCGAAAGGGAGTCTCGCGTTCCGTCGAAAACGTCGTCCGCTCACAGGTGCACGTCAGGATTTTGCAATTTTTGCCCCCGGCTCTACCTAGAGGCGGGCGGCTATAGTTTTCAAACTACAGTCGCCCGGCTGTAGGTCTAGAGCAGCCCGGCTCTAGTGGGTTAGGCAAGTTGATCTGCAAAGCAGAGCAACTTGCCCTGAACCGTGTGATTTCGGCTGAAATTGAAAAAACCGAAGACAGCGCATTTAATTCGTGAAATGATTTCTTTGCTGTGAGATATAAAAAGGAAATTAAAAATCAATTGAAAAAAAAAAAGAAAAAATTGATTCGGCTAGAGAAAGGAAAAGGAGAAGAAAGAGAGACAGAAGAAAAAACAAAAGGTGAAGAAGAAGAAGAGAGAAGGAGAGAAAGGGAAACTTTGATTTTCAAACCCGGAACTCATAACCTAATCGTTCTATAACCGGTCCTGATCGTTACTCATTGGTTCGTATACATTTTTGGTTTCGTTTCGGATTCGTTTTCGGGATTTCAGAATATTCAAGGATTCAAGTCACATTCTTGATTTTTAATCCTTTTCTGCATATCCAATACACTGGAACAGCATCAAGGTAAACTCTGAGAGGCCTTAAACCTGTGTTCATTGCATTTTCCATGTGATTTTTCTCTGTTTTATCAATTTTCAGAAAACCAACTATTCGGAAATAGCCGTACAGCTCTCTCTCTCTAGAACAAAGCCGCGCGACTCTAACCCTAGAGCTGTGCGGCTCTGTTCCTCCCGGGCGAAACCCGAAAATGCCCGATTGGCCGAAAATAGCCCGTTTTCCATTTTTATGCATTCTGTTGTGATTTTTTTTTGCCCAAAAATATTCGTATGATTATTAAGCTTCGGTTTTTGGATTTCTGTACGTACGGATATTAGATTTTCGGTCTTTCTCGGATTTTATTTTCTGGTTTCGGGGTCGATCGATCCGATTCGGATCCCCCGAACCCTATAAAATCTTCGGGAAACACCGAAAACGAGCAAAATAATGATTTTTCGAAAAACGAGAAAACCGGTTTCGGATCCGGGTATTACAGCCGCCCGGTTGGGTTTAGAGCCACTCGGTTTTAGTTACAGCCCCGCGGCTGTAGTTTCCGGAAAAGATAGAATCGCGGAACACCCATACGGACGTCGTTGCGCGATGCTGTTTTAGGATTCGCACTGTTTTTGGCGTGTTTATTGCTTTTCAGACCCTAGATGTTTGTAAAAAAAATTAGGAAACCCACACAAACGGAACCCCGAGTTTTGGGATAATAGACCCGCTAAAATCTGAAAATTTGCATGAAATCGAGCTAAATAATTTTCTAAAATCGTTTTTCAGCACAAAAATCTACAGGGCGTTTCAAAAACATTTTCCAGGTCTAATCGGTCAGACCAATTGGGTCGACCCGGTTACCCCCTAAATGCATGCCCCCGATCCTAAAAATCCCAATTATATCCTGATTTGAGTCCTATCTGTGTTGTGCCATAAACTGTGCTAACCGTTTGTTTTGCAACATTTATTTTCCTTTTTATTATTTTTACTGTAATTAATAGATTAATTTGTGTATTTAGGCGTTTGTAATTTTTAGATCCTCGTGTATTCTAGGTGCTTGTAAATGTGAGAACAAGAGTTTTTATTTTTATTCAATTTGGTTGTATAAGCGGCCTCTGTTATTCTTTTGTATAATTTGTGTGTATGATTTATTTTTTTGCAATTTAATTCTGTCATTTGCTTTAGCACGGGCTAATAAGATAAACACAATTGGATAGGGAAAAGATAATAACTTGAATAAATATGGTAATATAAATTATAAATTGAATACAAGCTCGAGATTGAAGAGGTAAGTTGCCCGAACCCTGAAACTCTGGATTAGGTACAGTAGTCTGCGCTCGTTAGGGAGCTATACTGAAATTTCCCAGATAAGTTGATTCGGGTGGCAACTCTGTCACTGATCTTGAAATTTAGGTTTCGAGGTCTTTAAGTAATAAAATGGGAAAACGTTTTCTACAAAACAAATTTCGAAACAAATAAACGATTTTTCCAAAAAGAAGATAAACCCACTACCTTTTTCTCAAAACATCACCGAAACACGTTTTTCAAAAATCCTCGGTTCACTTTGCCGCCTCCCGCCTTTTAGGTCGTCCACTCACAATTATATTTAATTGTGTCAATTGGAATTTTATAATAAGGTTTTATTTAATTATAATTTTACAAGTTAAATTAATTTAATCAAATTAAATAACCTATAGTTTAATTAAAATCCTAGTAGGCTAAGGAGTATATAAAAGGAAGCCTTGACCTAATTTCTCCCCAACCCTAACCCTAGCAAAGAGGAATTCGGCCAGCACTAAAGAAAATACAGCAACCCCTTTTTTGCTCTCTCTTGGTTTTCCGTTCGATCCGTTCGCTAGCACACTCCCGTTCGAGAGTCGTTCGTGTACTGGATTATGGAGGAAACACGTTTGGGTTTCTACAGCAATCTCTAGAGGAGACAGTCAAGGTGAGAAAATTTATTTTTCTCTGTTCTTGATTTCATTCTATTAATCCACATGTATCTTAGGCATTGGAATCGAGGAAAATTTTAATCAGTATTCCACCTCGCGTTTAATTTTTCCCGTGACGATTCCCAACAGTGAGAAGGTTTCAAAGGGTCTCATTATGAGATTTTGGTGATTAGTTTTAGGTTCAAATAGATCGAGTGACAATGATAAATGAAATAATTTCATGACACTTCAAGTGGTTGAAAATTGAGTACATAAAATTTCATAGAAGGTTAAACATAAGAAAAAGGAGCAATATCATTATAAAAAAGTTTCAAAACGTTAAATTCTCCACACAAATATGAGTTTTCAAATATTTAAGAAATAGTATATCAAACTACCTTTTTTTTACTTACTAACAGAGTTTGAGAACAATTTTTTGAAACGTTCTCTTTGCATATGGAGAGCTCTGAAAAATCCCCTGAACCATCTTGTGAGGAGAATGACCAACTCACCTACAGTAACAAGAAAGTCAAAGGCACCAACAGTACGGCCGACACATCGGACAACTCCGAAGCAGAAATCTTAGACAACCAGTCTTCACCCTTTAGGAAAAAGAATGGTTGGAAAAATAATGCATTAGGAAAAAACTAATAAAGATACAGAATATGATAATATAGCCAACCATGGAAATGATTGCTTCATTGCACAACTAGAGGAGGAAGAATTTATTGTTACCTCAAACAGTGAAGATAAAGATAGCAATGATGAGAGATTCCCTCACGTTCATTTTCTCAACAACAAAGAGAAGAGCCTCTTGGTCCAAATGGAAACTTACTCTCATTGTCAAAGTCTTTAGGAAAAGAATTGCCTTCAGCTGCCTCTCCACTCGTCTAACTAAGTATTAGGTCAAGCATGGCACTCTTAGTCTCATTGATATTGGGAATGACCATTACTTGGCTAAATTCTCAAACCAAGGTGAATATGAAATGGCTCTCACTAGCAGTCCTTGAACGGTGGTAGACCATTTGATTTCAATCATTAAGTGCAGACCAAATTTTGATCCATATGAAGTAAGAGAAGGTTCAATTTCTGCCTAGTTTAGGTTCCTAGATTTGGGTCCCTCCTCGGCAAAGCCCTAGTCATTGATAAAACAACCTCATCATCAGTTCAGGGCAAATATGTTAGAGTTTGTGTCAAGTTGGACCTCTCTAGTTCATTGTTCCTAAATTAAAATTAATAAGGAAGATATATATGATGGAGTATGAAGGATTACACAACATCTTCTTTACTTGTGGTGTCTATAGATAAAATAGTGACCATTTCCTGGATGTCATTTAAAAAGAGGTGGTGCAAGGTGATAAAGCAATGGACCATAATCTCCCTCCAGCTCTTGCTCCTAGGAACAAAGATGAGATTAATGATGATTATGGCCCCTTGATGTATATAAAGAAGAACACTAGAAGATGACCCAATAAGCCTGGTAAAAGGTCTTGAGCTTATTTAAAAGAAAGATGAAGTGGTGAAGGGGAACCATGGTGATCATACCGCCATCGGAAATTCTGCTACCCTGTCACCCCATTCCAATCACATGTGAGCTGTCAAATCAATTTGCAATCTTGAGTCGTAAAGAGGAGCTATAGGTGGCATAGGAGTTAAATGCAATAAATGTAACTGAGGTTGTACACGCGACTACTTCCCCTACTAAAGTGAGCCAATCTAAGAATACCTTAAAACCTAATAAAGAAAAAAAAAAGCCCAAAGATAAATTGCCAACCTTAACCAGGCCTAATATTAGGTGTAAAACAATTAAAGAAACATTTAGTGCTTTGGCTCCTTCCTTAGGCTTGCCTTCCTCTAAATCCAACCCAGCAAAAAGCTCACTTGCTGAGACTAGCATTAAATCATAAGAACATTGGGATTAATTCCTCTGAATCAATTTCCATCCCTTTGGCGAAACAAAAACCTCTTTCCCTCATGGTTGATTTGTCGGTGATGGAAGAAGATTCCGATTGCAATCGTTCCCTCCTTCATATGTTTGCTCTCGAGGTGTAACAAGATTCTCAGATGGAAGATGCTTTGCCAGACATTCTAATACCCAACACAGCAACTATCTTGCTTTAAATGAGATATCAAATCACCATCTCCTAATGCAGTGGATAGGGATGATAAGCATGCCAATAAGCATATGGGTACTACAAAGGGGAACTCTTCGACATAAAGGAGTAAGAAAGAGTGGAAACCCCTCTCCAAATGATTTCTAATTTTTAGATTGTTCTCTTTTTTTATTCCTTTTTATGTGTATGTTATTTTGGAATATCAGGGGAAGCACAAACAAATGCAACTTCATACCTAAAGGTTTTAATCAAGCTGCATATAATAAACATGTTTTGTCTTGTTAACAGTTAGGTTAATAGTGACAAGTCCATTGCTCTGCATCATAACTTAAAGATTTACATTTGGTCTGTATAGATGCTGAAAAAGAGGTCAGGTGGAATTTGGTTATTTTGAAAACACTCTGATCTTCAATTTAATTTATTAAAAGTGATAAGCATTATATTCATGGTATGCTTATTAAACATGGCTCCTTTATCTGTTTTACCATTATGATATATGCTAATACCCTTGCTACTTGTACAAAAATAATGTGGGAAGATATTGCAAATTTCCAATCGGATCATAATGATGCTTGGTTTATGGTTGGGGATTTTAATGATATTTCCAGGATTGAAATAGAAAGGAGGCTCTCTTAGATATTTCAACAAATGTTTAGTCTATAAGAAGCAGATTGATTCTTTCAACTTGATTAATCTTAGCTCTAAAGGCAACCAATTTACTTAAAGGAGACAACGTTTGTAGGTGCACCTAGATAGAGGGTATTCTAATGTTGCCGCCAAAATTACTTTCCTTGATGCATCTATAACCAATCTTCCCTTTTGTCACTCTGACCACTGCCCTCTTTTGCTAAACCTAGATGTTCCTGATTATGAAAAGCAAAATAAACCCTTTTTATCTTGCTTCTTGGGAGTTTCACCTTGAGTTTAAAGAGTTTGTCTATAATAGTTGGAAATAGATGCATAATGTTTTGCTTATTTCTAGAAATTTCAAAACCCAAGTTGTAATCTAGAACATGAAATCGTTTGGTAATATTCTCTATCGGTGACAGCGTCTTTTAAATTTTCTTGCAAATATGAACAAAGCTTAGGAACAACAATGGTCTCATCAACTTCAGCTTCATGAAAATAAACTTCAGGCAAAGCTTCTTCTTACTCTGAACCAAAAGGAACTGTTCTGGTTCCAAAAGTCCAGAAGAAACTGGATTTAGCGTAGGGATTGCAACGATCGATATTTTCACATATCCACTATGAGATAATGACAACGAAACATAATTGATATGCTTAAAGGACGCTCAGGCAATTGGATTTTTGACCAAGCTGAGCTTCATAATCTAGCTATTTATTATAATGAAACTCTCTGCCAGGCTGATCCTGATCTTCTAGATCCAAGTACTATCCTAGCTTCCTTTCCTACTCTAAGTAGTGATGTTTTCCAACTTACTTTTCATCCTTTTTCTAAACATGATATCAAAACTACTATTTTTGATATGGCTCCCTATAAGGCTCTTGGTATTGATGGGCTTCCGGCTATTTTCTTTCAAAAGCATTGGGGTACTGCCAAAGGTAACATTATTGCAGTTGTGCAATCTATCATTAATGGCATTATGACTATTGATCATGTGAATGAAACCTTCTTGTTCTGATTCCCAATGTCCAGAACACAGAAAATTCCTCCCAAATTAGGCCCATCAGTCTTCGTTTTATCATTTACAAGATTGTTACTAAGATTATCTCCAACTACCTAAAAAAGGTGATGCCTCTGCTTATTAGTCAGAATCAAAGCAGTTTTGTTCCTAGCTGGAAAACTTCTTACGATATAATTGTTGCCCAGGAAATCATTCACTCCCTACGCATCCAGTCCGATATGAAAGGGTAGATGGCTATAAAAGTTAATCTTAAAAAAGCTTTTGATAGTCTTGATTGCAATTTCATCACAAATACCCTCACCCACATAGGCATGTCGTTTTATTGGATCAATGTGGTTAACAAATGAATTTCTTCTTCATCAATGAGAGTTGTCTTCAATAGAGATATAACTGAACCCTTCAAGCCTTCAAAGGGTATTTGGCAAGGCAACCCACTTTCGGCTTATCTCTTTGTTCTATGCATATAGAGGCTAGGTCATCTGAGTTCAATAGTAAGTTCAAGCCAAAAACTGCTTTGGGCTTAAGTGCAATTGGCATGATCCTCAAATATCCCACCTCTTCTTTGCCAATGACCTTTTTCTTTTTGGTGAAGCTTCTTCCCAACAGATAAAATTATGCAATAGTGTCTCTCTTGCTTCTACTCTTCCTTGGGTCAGAAAGTGAACTATGTGAAATCTAATATATGTGTTTCTAAAAATATCAGTGGTTTTTAAGCTCGTTCTCTAAGCAATCAATATGATATTTCTCTCACTATTTGTTTGGGAAAATATTTGGATGTCCCTCTACTTAATAAAGGGTTACTAAATCTACCTTTGCTGAAGTGGTTGCAAACTTCTTCTAAACTATCCGGTACGAAGGTGAATTCCCTCTCTCTTGCAAGGCGTGTCACTCTCATCAAATTAGTCACCACCATTATTCCCAATCATGTTATGCAAACTAATCTCCTTCCTTCTCATACAGCTAATGCTTTTGACAAAGCTAATTGCAACTTTCTGTGGGGTTGTAAAGAGGCACAATGAAAATTTCATTTTATTGCTTAGGATAAAGTGTGCATGCCCAAGGATCTTGCCGGCTGGGTATTCACAAGGCCAAACCCCATAATAAACCCATTCTTATAAAGCTTATTTAGCACTTTATTAAAGAGATAGACTCTTTGTGGTTAAGAGTAAGTATCTTTGAACTTTGACATTTTTTATGCCCCTATATCCTCTAAAGGAAATCTCACCTCTAAAGGATTTTGTTACATGTCATTAACAATTTCAAGAATGGCTTAAGACTATAGTTTTCAGACCTGGACTAGTCATTGAACTCGTGAAGGGATGGATTCATGAATTTTTTATTTAACCAAAATAAATCAGAATCGAACCAGATTTAAGAAATATATTAAAATAATAATATATTTATGATACCATATGAAAATTTAAATAATTTTATTATAATTTTTTAAAATTAAGAATTTTAAACAATATATACTAATTAAGGATTTTCGTAAATGTGTACATATGTAATATTTATGTTGAAATAGGTTTGATAAGTAAAAAAAAAAAGGAAAAGATTGCATAAAGAAAGGGAAAAAGGAAAACTTTTTAATATTTAAAGACATTTATTAGATTGAAACCCTAGTTTTTACTTCTAATATAAAACTCATCTTTATCCACTTTACAACTTGGCTACCACTTGTGCTTCTCTACCAAAGTTTTTACTCTCTTTCTTTTTTTCCCTTTCCATGGTTCATTCTCTCATAATTTCCCTACCTATTGCTTTGTCATTTGTTTCTCTTAGTTTTTTATTCTTTTCTTATGATAAGTCTCTCAACCTCTTTCTACTTTCACAATTCTCTTCACTTCCTTGGCACTTTTCTTGTTATTTGGGTTACAAAAATCGTTTATTTTTCAATTTGTTTTTTTTTTTAAATTACATAGTGAAATATTCTTGTGCCAACCATTGATTTTGTTAACCTGTACTGAAAAGACCAAGCTAGTTCATCTATTTACTGATTCGACTGATCGGTTGATAGGTTTTAAACTGATTCTCATCCTCTTTAAGAATCGACCTTAACTCGACCAGATTGGCCATTGGTCTAGGTTAAAGCCGGTCTGATCAGTCAGTCTGGTCGGGTTTTTAAAACTACGCTTAATACACAATGTTGGTGATGGATGAACTACTAGGTTCTGGACTGACATATGGTTAGGGAGTGGTGCTCTTATTCATTCTACCTATGTCCCTGATAAGTACCTCAATAATTTTTCAATGATTATATTGATGATGAAGGTAATTGGATCTAAAATAACTTAGAAACTCTACTTCCTCTTGATAAATGATTGTTGTTGGTTGCTACCAAACTTAGTCTGTTTCTTGAAGTTGCTGATGACATTAGCTGGTGTCACTCTTCTCATGGGAACTTCACTACTCAGTTTTCTTTCCAATTGATCTCTGGTAACATCAAATGCATCTCGAACTCCCTCTTGTCTACCATTTGGAAAATTTGGGTTCTGCATAAGATCCAAAAATTCTCTTGGTTACCCATCAAAGGCAACCTTCTCACCAATAAATCAGGGAAAGATCACTACCTTCTTGATTATGACTATTGCCCTCATTGCATTTCTACTTCTGAAAGCACTATCCATGTTCTTCCAGAGTGCTCTATGAGCATAAATTTTTTGTTGTAAGTTAGAGGATCTGCCATTGTTAATAGCTTCTTCAACACCCCTGAAGACATTTTGTGGTGTGAGCATAGAGGACCTCTCACGGCAGTGAGTGTGGTCAGGTTTCAGAGAAAAGAAGGCATGATATACCCCTCCCTACTCATTTAGTGGGCCAGACTCAACAAATTTATTTGATGAATTATTTGATTAGTGTAGAGTCGCCACCCGAGATCAATACCCGGGGAGGTATAGTGATCCTTGAATGATTACCACACCCTATTCCAGAGATTTTGGATTTATGGACAATTACTTACTTATTCTTGGTCTAATTCTTTCAAGACTTTATGTCAAATTGGTCTGTATTAGTTCTATGCCATTTTACGTCTTCAAATATTGCCTATTCATGATTCATACAAATGTAACGACCACACATTACAAGTCGTATATCAAAACAAGCAAATAAAGTCCTACTTAATATTATTACAACCTTTTTGGGGAGAGATGATACATTTGTAAAAATAATTAGGGGTACAACTTTAGCAATAAAATTGTAAAACATAAAGTAAATGAACACATAAAATATATTAACATTCATCTTGCAAAACAATACACGATTAGGGTTATGCGAGTCCAGCTCGTCTTTCGCGTAGTCAGGTTAAGGGCACGTGGGCCCATCATGCATACAAACATATGTCAATGCACGTAGGACTCAAATCAAGACAAAATTAGGAAAATAAGAGATTAAGGGTGTAGGGATATTGATATTTAAGGAATTGAATAGGAGATTAGAGAACCGCTTTGATATGTTTCCTAGGATTTTTTAACACGGCGAAATCCGAGATAACACACCATATCGATGCTTAATCTCGAAAATCGAATCATGGAACCAAACATTAACATATGCACATGTAATATATGATAACAAATATTGATTTCAAGGTTAAAATGGATTTTAGGTGCACACTTATGGCAAAAACATGGTTTACTTTAGAAAAAAAATGAATCCTAACTCCACATACATCTAAATCTCATTTTAATTTGATAGAATCCATTGATATGATGTTATTTCATATTAATATAGATGTACAAACATTAAAACTTTTAAAAAGAATCATAAAAGTACATTCCGAGACAAAAAGAAGCAAACGAGCATTCTGTTTACAGGGAACAGAGTGTGTTCACTAAGGAATAGTGTCGCACGGCTTTATTACAGCTTTGTTCTTCAGAACAGAAGGCGATTTCACATTTTTATGCAATTTGAAACAAAAATACTTAGCCAATAGCACTAAGACTCAATCTAGAAAGCAATGAAAGACACAACAAGGCACTATAGAGATGGACTTAAGGCATCTCAGTGGCTTACCCTTGAAGTGTGCTTAACCTAGTGATCCTGAACGGCTATGGAATGATCCTCATGTCTCTGAATGTGTTCGATTGGTCCTAAACAATCCCAAACAATCATGTTTGGGTCAGATTTACAAGTTATTAATCTAAAATTTAGCTTTAGATTTCTAGGAATTTGGGAGATGTGATTTAGTAGTTTTGTATTTTAGCAATTTTTGTGTTTTGGAAATAAATTTCTGAGCTTTTCGGGGTGTTTTCTAGTGAATTTCTTTCCTCATTTTCATTCTAGTTGAACCTCCTTTTATTAGGGAAAAAGGATCCTTTAAAATAGGAAATAAATTGATCAACAGTAATGCATTTGTCCTGAAATCAGAAGCACGATTGTAATACTTTGTTACATAACCTTAAGGCTGTAAGGGTTAGTGGCACAGGGCCAAATGAGCTTGTGGGTCGGTGAACAGAGCCGTGTGGTTCTATGCTAAGGTGGTGAGGCTATGTTGACAATCGTGCGTTATTACAAATAAGACTAAAAACAAGACCAAATTAGGGAAATAAGAGATTACTAGTGTTCTTGAGGGGATATTGGTATTCAAGGAATCGAGTAGGAGGTTGGAGAACCATTTTAATACATTTCACGGGATTTCAACATGACGAAATCTAGGATAACACACCATAATGATGCCTAATCTCTCAAATTGAGTCATTGACCCAAATATCAACACATACACATGTAATATATCATAACAATATGGATTTCATTGTTAAAATGGATTTTGGGTGCACACTTATGGCGAAAACATGGTTTAATTTAGCAAAAGTATGAATCGTAACTTTACATACATCAAAATCTCATTTTAATTTGATAGAAACTATTAATCTAATGTTATTTCATATTAATACAGATGTACAAACATTAAAATTTACAAAAAGAATCATAAAAGTACGTTTCGAGATAAAAAGAAGCAAACAAGCATTCTGTTTGTAGGGAACAGAGCTGTCTTATTCAGAACAGAGCGTATTCACTGAGGAATAGTGCCCCACAGCTTTGTTCACTGAGGAATAGGGCTGTTAACTCTATTCTTGATCAGAACATAGCCTTACAACTTTGTTCTTAAGAACAGAAGCCAATTTCATTTTTTTTATGCAATTTGAAAAAAAAAATACTTAGCCAATAACAACAAGACTTAATCTAGAAAGCAATAAAAGAAACAACAAGGAACAAAAGAAAAGGATTTAAGGCATTTAAATGGCTTACCCTTAAAGCATGCTTTACCGAGTGATCCCAAATGGTTACAAAATGATCCTTGTGTCTTTGAATGCATTTGATTTGTCTTGAACAATCCCAAACAGCCATGTTTGGGTGAGATTTATAGGTTATTAGTCTAAAATTAGGATTTCGATTTCTAGGGTTTTGGGAGAAGTGATTTAGTAGTTTTGAATTTCAGCAATTTTTATGTTTTGGAAACTAATTTCAAAGCTTTTTATGATGTTTTCTAGTGAATTTATCTCATCCTTTTTTATTCTGGATGAACCTCCTTTTATACGGGAAAAGGGATCCGTCGAAAAATGAAATAAATCGATCAACATTAATGTGTTTCCACTGAGACCGAAAGTACAACCATACAACTTTATTACACAACCATACGTCTGTAAGGGTTGGTGGCACATGTTGTTGTAAGCCCTAGTCCCTATATGATGTAATTAGATTTTGTTATAAATAAAAAGGCACAATCATTTCTATTATCTCTCTTGTGCATTTAATGAATTATGAGAATCCAATAACTATTGTTTTGCTCTTTATACCGGTAACGTTCTTTGGACAATAAGACATTGAGTAGGGAAAAAACATAGTTATAAAGCCATCCCTAGTCTGTGAATGTCATGGAAATGATAATAGCTAAAGACCAGCATGAGCCTTGATTATATGTTGGTGTTTTACCGACCATTTGACATGGATTGTAAATCAAGGGCATTGGTACATGTCAGGTTATATGGTACTGGGTTGATCTACTTTGAGAATACCACATGGTTGTCATATCATCAGTGGCTCTCAAGTAGTACTTATGTTCAGTCCTTTGACTTGATATTGCTACAGACTTAGGTGTTAGTTGTTAGGGTTTTTCAAAGTATAAATAAAAAAATTTTCAGTGGAAGCATACGGCAATTTATACTTGGAACCCTATGCAAGTGATCATGCTGGAAATGTGAGTGATGTGAAGGGATTTGTCTCTCTCTTAATTGAAAGTTAATATCATTGGCCTCTTGGATGAGTATGATTGATAGGAGTGTGACCATGCTGAAATAAGATAATCAATGGGTGATTAGTTATTTGTGAACTTTAATCTATTCGGTGTCAAGAAATGTTCTTGCAACGCAAAGGGTGATTTCACCATGCCTCTTGCAGGACACCTCCTCTCTTTCTTTTCACAAAATGCTAGTAAATTAGAATAAAAAAATTGTTTATAAAAATATCATTAAATGCACAAACACGAAGGAATGTAGTTGTTGAAGATCGGAAAGTAACATCTTTAATTGAACTAGAATGACTAATAGGTTGGGAAAGGAGCTCAAAAAGGTCTTCAGACACCTAGGTTCGAACCACAACTTCTTCATTATTCGAATGTTGAAAAGAAGAAAAAAAAAACAAAGAACCTGAATGCCGAAACTCGATGGCTTCTGCAACTTCAGATTACTAACATTGTTACCCCATGAATGTACAAATCGTTGAACTTTGTTATTTGGTAATAGTGTGGTCAAAATGACAATAGGACAATTTAGATTATCATTGACCACTACTGAATATGTCACATCACCACATCCCACCCACTAGTATTTTTCTCCCATTTCTTCCCGTTTTCTTCTTCAATTTTCAAATTGTTGAGACTTCAAAAGCTCTCTCACTCATCATTCTCTCTCTAAAATTCAAATAAAAAATTTCTCTCATTATTAAAGCTTTTTCCCTATCCCTTTTCCTCTCCCTCGTACTCTGCCTCTTCTTCTTTCTTTCTTCTCTTTTTCCATTTCTAGAGTGCATGAGTGCTTAAAGTACATAAATAGATTGACAGAAAATATCAAAGTACATCTCGACTTCATAATCCCCGAACTCAAAACTTTATTCCCAAATTATATATATAATACAAATTACAGACATATAACATTATTATCGTAGTATTAATTTAGAGTTTGAAATATATTTAACTAATTAATAATGGAAGAATACCTCAGAAATTTTATTACGCTAATGATTGACAATTATAAAACTAGTTTTCTTAGGCTCCGCTTGAAATGAATAAATTTCTTAAAATTTTGAGAAATTCATTTTTAATTCCAAATTTTTGTGCATGGAATGAAAAAAGTTAAGAATTTCAATTCTATGAAATTCAATATGCCTTAAGCAAATTCCATCAAAATAGATGAAATTTGTAAATAAATTCCGTATTTTTTATAGAAAAATATTTTGGGATATTTCTATCCTCACTACACTCTACACATTTATTATACTTTTATTTTTTCAAATAATTTTTTTGCTTACTAATATTTTTCTATATTGATTCTAAATAATAACCGATTGTTATTATAGTTTTATTTTCTTAATTAATTATATTTCATTTTATTTTAAATATTATAAAGAATACAAAATGTTGTTTTTTGGTCCGCCCATTACATTTTGGAATGGCAGGGACTAAATTGTAATTATATGCAAATTACAGGGACCAAATATGTAATTTGGTCCGATCCTATATAGATGGAAGTTGGGATTTCCATTATAAATAGAGAAGAAGTTTCTCTATTTCCTAACGAATGGAGAATCGTAGAAATTCCCTTCTAAACCCGGGGAAAACGTCCCTACCGATAAAACACGAATTACTTCTTCGTTCGTCGGAAGAATTCACGGAGATAGCCCGTACTCAGTGTATTCATACACTCATAGGAAAGGCGACCAGAACGATTCGGTTTCTCGCGTAGATTAGATCCATTCCATAAACGAGTTTCCGCTGCATATAAACTGTAAGTCCGTTTATTTATTCTGTTTATGGAATTCTGACTTCATTGGTATTAGAGCCGAAAGGTTTATAGATTGATGTGTTCGAATCTAGTTTTCTGGTATTCCATGAATAATTGATGTGTTTATATCTTGGTTTAAGGAAATCCGTGAATAAGAATCCGTTTCTTTATTCGTTTGAATGCGTATTTATTCGTTTAAATACATATTTGTTCGTTTTGATACGGATTTATATTGAAATCCGTATCAAAATGATTCCGTAAACATTGAAATCTGATCTTCCATGACAAGAATATGTTTCTGTTCATTATGAATACGTTTTTGTTCGTTTTGATACGGATTTGCATTGTTATCCACGTCAAAATAATACCGTATTTAATCCAACAGTACAAAGTGTCAAAATTTTTTGTCAGAATTTCGTAAATCTGACCATACCACTGAAATCAGCACAAAAAATCGAGTCGGGATAGCAAATTTCACGGCCAACGGAGGCCCAAAAGGCAGTGCGTGGACCTCACGCGCCGCCACCGCGAGTGGAGTTGGTTTCCAAACGGTTGGGATAAGTTAAGGTTCAGGGACACATGGCGAGACGCGATTCGTTGATTTTCTGATGGTTGAAAAGTCCAACCAATCACATTACTACACGTGTCCATGTCAACTAAATCTGAAACGGTCAACTTCCACGTGTCGGACACGTGGACCAATAGCAAGTCGACACGTGTCAAAAGAGTTGTGGTTGTGACACGTCATCCGCCACGTCATCACTGTGGACCAATAGTATGATGACATGTGTCACGGCCGTGCCACATCAGTAAGCCATGTCATCATACACGTCATTCGTTGACCCAATCAAGTGATGACACGTGGCAGATGTGCCATGTCAGCACCAATCACAAGGTGCCACGTGTCACGTGAGTCAGCAAGCCCTATGGAGCACGTGAAGGCGTGTGTCCGCACGTGGAGGCGCATGGAACAGCTGCAGACGGTGCGTGCGGTGGCTTCCGGTGTCCAAATTTTGTCAAATTTTTTCCAGAATTAAAATTTGCATTTTTCTTGAATTTTTGGTATATTTTGATGAATTTTTGGAATTCATTTGATATTTTTAAACTAAATTTACTAGTATTTATTGTGTATAAATGCTTAATTTATGTTTAATAAATTCAAGAAAATTCAGTATATTTATTGTGTATTTATATACTGAATTTTGGTTGATCATAACAAGTTTTTGTTATTTCTATATGTGTTATAGAAATGGTAATTTTCGCAAAAACTGCGAAAATAGTCCAGTCTCAAGAGGAGGCAAAGACTCTATAAAAACTTGTAAATAAGCTTTTCTCTAAACGGTATCCTCCGTTAGAAAAAGAGGATATTATTGGAGTTATGGAGTGATTTAATGCGTTAAACCGGGAAATCCAAGAGCTTGTCTGGAAAGGAGGATTTTCCTCTGGAACTGATCAATTAAAAATGTTAAAATTTGCAAAAAAGGCTTTTCGTGAAAAGCACTTTGAGAAATTATGTTTTGAAAAAAAATTCTGTTTTTGACGAACTGGTGGACTCCATTGATGGATTAGTTCCTGAACAGGATTATGGATCCCAATGTAAAGTATTTGTGTTGAACTTGGCTGAAACGGGAGCTAAGTTATCTTATAATCCTAGAACCATGTTACTTAGAAGTGACAAGTTGGTTTGTCGCCCATGTCTGGATGCTGTTATTAAGGGAGTTGAGAACATGCTTTTGGATCTCTACTATAAGTTCGTAGAGATGATCCCAATAACCTCAAAAGAAATTGAGATAGTTCAACTCGATGGAAATGAAGATTGAGCTCTTCATTTTTCACTCTTTCTCTTGCTGATTTCATTTTTCAATTTTGTATTGAAGCGCTTTGTGCTAAAGTTTTTATTGTGGTGGTAATTTTGACTCAATGTTGGATATTTTTATGGTATTATAAAATGTTTATTTGTTAAACATTGCTATTTTAGTTATTTGTTTTAGTAATTTTTAATTTATTTATTTTGAGATTATAACTAAGTGTTATATTACTCATTAGTTTTATACTTAAGAGAAGTATAAATGTTAAATAAATTAAATATAATCTAAAACAAAACTAAATATATATTTATTATTGGAAATTTAAACCTAATATGGTGTTTGTATTAGCCTATGTAAATGGTGACTCGATGCATTGCGCATGGATGTTAGATTTTATGTGAACCAAACACTATTTTTAGTTTTAAATGATCTTATAATAAATATGGAGTATTGCTTACTTATTAGTGCTGCTGTTGTCTTTAACGGTTTTTCAATGACTGCTTCAAAAGCAATAGTTGCTTAACTAAATAAGGACCTTCGTTTGAACGGTGACAATTATGAAGTTTGGGCTATGATAGTCCAATACGTAATTGAAGAGCAAGAAGCTCTTGATACTCTAGAGAGAATAATGGTTCCTCCTGCAGAGGGTAACACCGCCCAAACAAAGAGGGACTTTGAGGCTTATCAAGCCTGGAAAAGGAAGAACTCATCTACCCGCATCACCATGCTTAGTGCGATGAATGATGATATCGTGAAAAAGTTTCACGTATAAAAAACATGCTTAGTGCGATTTTTGCTCTCAAGGAGTAGAAAGTTCAAGCTGTGATACGTTCTCTGCCGAATGAGTGGGAGCATATGAAGTTGCACCTAACCCATACCAACTGTGAGCGGACGACGCGTTTTCGATGGAACGCGAGACTCCCTTTCGGAAGGGGCGCCTCGATCTCGGGCGGATCCCTCCCTTGCATGGGGTTTTTATAAATGGACAATCGGTTTTGAAAAATAAATGGAATTAATACATAAAAGAACCGAGACCTAAGTCTCGATGAATATT
This sequence comes from Euphorbia tirucalli, assembly GCA_039660915.1. Taxonomy (NCBI): domain Eukaryota; kingdom Viridiplantae; phylum Streptophyta; class Magnoliopsida; order Malpighiales; family Euphorbiaceae; genus Euphorbia; species Euphorbia tirucalli. Next base: position 47,137,759 of record CM077637.1, on the reverse strand, counting down.
GTAGAGTCACCACCCGGCTCAGCTCAACCGGGAAATTCTTAAGGTAGCTGAACCGGACGGACGGTCGCTACACTATCCAGAGATTTGGGTCCAGACAAGTCCCTTATTTCGTGTCTTATTTAAAATAAATATTGCCAATGTTCTCAAATGGTATTTCAAAATCTAAAGTCAATTTTATTGAATATAAAAGGCATACAGCGCGCATACAAAATATTTAATACAAAAATAGAGAAAAGAAATAAATATTAATTGGCTTACAACCAAATCGAATAGAAAAATAAAAACTCTCGCCTCACTTATACAATTGCCTAAAATACACGAGAATCTAAAAATAATTACAATCGCCTAGATACACGATTAATTCTATTAAATTACAAGTAAAAATGAAAATTAAGATAAAAATAAAAGCTGTAAAACAAAGGTTAGCATAATTTATATAGCACGCCACAAGTTGGACTCAAACACGACAGAACGGGAAAAACAGGAATTGGGGGCATGCATTTAGGGGATAACCGGGCTGGCTCGGCTAGCCGGTCCGGTTAGACCTGGAAAACATTTTGAAACGTCCCTGTATTTTTGGTTTTGTGGGAAAATCATTTTGAAAACAATTTTTCCGCTTTACATGCATTTTTATATATTAAGTGGGTCGGTTTTCGGGAGAATCGGGTCTCCGTCGTTGAATTGTTCTAAATGCAATTTTACGGGAAATTAAACCTAAGGTAGTGAATGTACATATTAAAATTCATTTTGATGATTTTTGGATTTTTTAAGGATTTTTAGGAAATTTTTAGGATAAAAGCGAAAATTCTGATTCTGGAACAAGAGTTACAGTCGTGCGACTGTAGACGGTTCAGGATCAGGATTTCACCAAAATTATTTTGAATCAAAAATGGAAGAAAACAATCTGGGGAATTAAGAACACTCATACGACTGTATATACAGTCGTACGACTGTTCAACAAAACCAAGAACAGTCGTGCGACTGTTCTTAATTCCCAGAAACAGAAGCACGAAAATGAAGCAGAAAACGCATAAAACTCACTTCAAACACCCAGAAAGCGAGAAAAAATGTAAGGAAAGGGAGTGTATACCTTTTTAGAAGCTATTCCAAGTCGTTTTGACCCCTGGCATCGCTCCAATCCTAACAAATTCGCACTTTTTCCTCTGAAATTGAGGTTGAAAGCTTTATGTCTGAAAATCCAAATTGCAAAGGATTCTGATGATTTAAGTCCAGATTCTTGATTTGGTTGTGAAGTTAAATGATTAACCTAGAGATTTCTAACAAGTTTTAATCCTGATTTTGAGAATTAAAAGAAAATAGAAGAGGAAAAGATGAGTTTTTTTTAGTTTTCTTTCACTTCTTTCTTTTCCTTCTCTCTTTTCTCCTTCTCTCTCTAAGTTTTCCACCAGAATTCAACCTCTCCCTCTTTCTTTTTTTTCTTCTCCTTTTCTACTCTCTTTTTCTGCTTACTTGCTGCAACACTGGAGCAATTAATGCTCCTCCTTTCTCTCCTCCATTTTCTACTGCAGAGGTATGGGCTCCTGTAATTTTTCCGACATTACAGTCATACGACTGTAATGATAGTCGTACAACCATAAACATTTTTTTTAAGGAGGAAAAATTCTGGCGCTTACACCAACGACATTAAGACCTTTGACGATGCAGTTAGTCATCTTGAACTGGAAGAGAACTGTCTGGCCTCTCTTAGTGTGAAATCTGAGGTTCATATGGCTAGTTCAAGTCCTGGTCTGAGGTCCAAGGAGAGGAACAAGAGGTTCTTCAAGAAGAAGGCAAAGGGAATGGTGGGCAGTGTTCTAGTTCAAAAGAAGGGCAAGAAATATTTTAACATTTCTAAGGTGAAATGTTACAATCGCATACAGAAGGGGTATTTTGCAAAAGATTGCACAGCTCCTAAGGTAAATGTTACCGAAGTGTATAAGTGTTATACATTTGTTTCAAGTTCTGTTTTCCAAACTAAATCTCATCCTTTGTGGATCGTAGACTCAGGAGCAACAGACCACGTAACAAAGGATCGAAATTCTTTTGTTTTTCATTGAGTTCCGCAGTGTTCCACCGGGAACTAAGTGGATATATATGGGACACAACTCTAAAGAGGAAGTCTTACGGATTGGCTGTTGTCAGCTGGTCTTGAATAGTGGTCGACCACTATTTCTTAAAGATATCCTCTATGCTCCTGGAATTCAAAGGAACTTGATATCTGTTTGTACCCTTATGAATTTGGATTCATGTTATCTTTTGAATTGTACAATTTTAGTCTCTTTATAAACAATATCTGCTTTGGTGGTGGATATTTGTTGGATGGTTTTATTGTTTTGGATTTGGATCCAAATTATGTGTGTCATAATAGTTTTTCCTTTGCTGTTAACTCGTTTGTGGATAATGTTAGAATTTCAAAAATGTGACATGTAAGACTTAGTCACATTGGTCAACATCATTTAGTATGATTGGCAATAGCAGGTTTGTTGGCTGATTTATTAAAAGTAGATCTCCCAACTTGTGAAAACTGCTTAAAAGGAAAGATGATAAGCAAACCATTTGGTAAAGCTACGTGAGCTTACCAACCATTGCAACTAATCCATTCTAACATCTGTGACCAAATGAATGTTTGGGCAAGGCATAGTGTGTACTATTTCATTACATTTATAGACGACTATACAAAGTATGGTCATGTCTATTTGATTGCACATAAATCTGAAGCATTAGCATGTTTCAAACGATTTATGGAGTAGCAGAAAGAAGAAACCGAACCCTCTTAGAGATGGTAAGGTCTATAATGGCTGAAGCCAATTTGCCTATCTCCTTTTGGGGGGACGCACTATTGACTGCCACATATGTACTCAATAGAGTACCTTCTAAGTCCATCGAAACCACGCCTTATGAATTATGGACGAGCCGCAAGCCCATTTTGAAACCATTTGCCACCATAGAGATGTGCTACCTATGTTCGTGATACATCTAGCAAGCATGGCAAGCTAGGCCCAAGAGGCAAGAAAGGTATCTTTATAAGATATCTTGATCTCTCCAAAGGATATGTTCTAGTGGGAGAGAATAAGAATGGTCAAATAACAGAATTTGAGTAACGAGATGTCACATTCTTAGAGAATGATTTTCCTAAGCTGGGAGTAGTGGATAAGGAATTCACTTGCTTTGAAACTCAAGAGTCTGAAACTTCAGGATCACTCAATCCGAGTGGGAGGAATGAAGTTGAAGACGTAAGGGAAAGGGAAGAGAATGATGTTTTTCAACCTTCACAAGCGGATTTGAGTAATCCTGACCCTGACTTGAGTGGTCTTGATTTGAGTGGGAGTCTTGTTCCAAATTCAAGTGTGAATATGGATATAGATCCCAGTGGGAGTTCTGCCCAACACCTTGATGAATATATGAGATTTGTTTATCAAGAAGCAGAACCTCTAAGACGATCACAGAGGGGGAATATCCCACGATGCTGTCATTTAATTGATAGCGAAGCACTCTCGGTCGTAGCTCAAATTGAAGATATTCCAACTAACATGACAGAGTTATTGGAATCCCGAGCGAAAGAAGAATGGATTAAAGCAGTGGAAGGTGAAATGGAGTCAATGAGGATCAACAAAGTTTGGGAACTAGTTGATCTACCCAAAGGGCGTAAAGCCATTAGGAATAAGTTGGTACGTACGATAAAGCGATCAGCGGAAGGAAACCTATCCAGACTAAGAGTCGGCTGGTTGCGAAAGGAATTGACTATCAGGAGATTTTTCCACCTGTTGTCCGTTTCGCGTCTATAAGAAAAGTACTTGCTTTTGTAGCATGTATGGACCTTGAATTACATCAAATGGATGTAAAGACTGCGTTCTTAAAATGGTGAACTGAATGAAGAAATTTATATGGTTCAACCTGAAGGTTTCATCGTCCATGGACAAGAACATAAGGTTTGTAAGTTGAAAAGATCAATTTATGGCCTTAAGCAGTCTCCAAGACAATGGTATTTTTGTTTCCATGAAGTGATTATATCAATGTAATTTAAGGTGATTAATGCAGACTTGTGTGTCTACATTAAGCATGAAAACGGAGGGAAGTTTGTCATTCTAACATTATACGTTGACGATATTTTGTTAGCAGGAAATGACACTTCCTTACTCAAGAAAGTAAAGATTTAGTTGTCTTCTAACTTTGAGATGAAGGATCTAGGAGAAGCTAATTACATTCTTGAGGTTAAGATCTCAAGAGATTGATCTAAGAGATTATTGGCTCTTTCACAAGAGACATATATCAATAAGATCTTAGAACGGTTTAGTATGGCTCACTGTGATCCCGATCCAACCCCTATTGCATAAAGTACGAAACTGAATGCAAGTATGTGTCCCACGATTCCAGAAGAGACTAAAAGGATAGAGAGAATTTCTTAAAGGTGTGTAATTGGTAGCTTGATGTACACTATGACTTGTACACTACCTGATATAGGTTTTGCGGTGGGTCTCGCAAGCCGTTATCAGGCTAATCCAGGTTTGAAGTATTGGACAGCAGTGAAAAGGATATTGAGATATTTGAAGGGGACTTCAAATTATTCCCTTTATTACCAAGGAAAGGATCTACAGTTAAAGGGATACACAGATGCTGATCACGGAACTGATAAAGACGGGAAGTAATCCACGTCTGGGTATATTTTCATTCTAGGAAATGGTGCAATTTCCTGGTGTAGCAAGAAACAAGCTTGCGTGGCATTATCGACTATGGAGTCGGTATATGTAGCTGCAGCAGCTGCAGTACAAGAAGCCGTTTGGTTAAAACGCTTCATAGATCTTCTGGATCTATTGTCTAAAAGGAAATATACGACTATCTATTCCAACAGCACTGCATCGATAGCTTATTCCAAGAATATTTGTTATCATGGAAAAAGCAAGCATATTGATATAAAATATCATTTTGTTAAAGACAAAATAGCATAGAGAGAAATAAGTTTAGTGCATGTTCCAACTGGTAATATGATTGCAGATTCATTAACGAAGCCAATAGCTCCAAATGTTTTTAGTAAACACATTCTGGAATTTGGTCTTCGTAGGTTATAGGAACATGTTGTTGTTTTGAACTATTATAATAACTTTGGCAAATTCTATTGGAATAGAATGTGAGTTATTTGTTGTGTTCAAATTCATTCACTATTTAAAGCGATACACATAGAGCTATTGATTATAGTTCAGTATGTTGGCAAAATGTCATTTACTCACATAGATGAATCTTTTACTATGATTGTGTGTTCATAGGTAAAAGTAGGAGTGTGAGAAACTCCATATGTGATGTGTGAAATATCATTATTTCGTTTATACCGAAAGCTGTCCTGTGAAAGGCTTAAATGTGGACTAGAGGTACTGATGCATGAGTTGCATTTAGAGACTGAATGCTTTCGCATAGTGTTTATAAAACATACGTCCTAAGTGGATTAATACTATGGCATATTTTAGTAATATGTGTAAAAGCCGACCAAGGGATGGAAGGAAGAAAATTGATCTCAACTTTCCTAATGTGAGACCCAAATGAAACTATGAGTTTCAAGTTCACCCTTAAAGACTCTTGTAAATAACAAGAAGGGTATGTCTGATGATTAACTTGATTGGAACCCTAAACCAGGCTTCGTTAGCTATGAACGGGCATATAAGGACCAGTCAGATAAGCATTAGACATATGGTGGAAGGTTATTTATAGAGAGGAAGTACATTTTCAGTAACATGTCACTTAGTAAACATATAACACTCGAGCTCAATACTTTTTCATGGAAAAGGCATGTAGTGTATATGAATGTTTTCGTGAGATCAAAAGTGAGTCGAAAACTAGTGATCATGGAAAATGGACTAGGGGGAAGTCGCGTTAAGCTAAAGGTGGAACGATGAAGGAGAGCTTCAAGGTTTAACCGTTACGTTGACTGGTCGCGTGAATTCGCCGAACAAGAATTGATAGAATTATGTGTGTTCAATCGCAATGAAAGTGTGTCTTGTCATGTGCGAGTGGGAGATGTTGTTTTTTGGTCCGCCCATGACATTTTGGAATGGCAGGGACTAAACTGTAATTACATGCAAATTACAGGGACCAAATGTGTAATTTGGTCTGACCCTATATATAGATAGAAGTTGGGATTTCCACTATAAATAAAGAAGAAGTTTCTCTATTTCCTAACGAATGGAGAATCGTAGAAATTTCTTTCTAAACCCGGGGAAAACGTCCCTACCGATAAAACACGAATTACTTCTTCGTTCGTCGGAAGAATTCACGGAGATAGCCCGTACTCAGTGTATTCATACACTCATAGGAAAGGCAACCAGAACGATCCGGTTTCTCGCATAGATCAGATCCATTCCATAAACGAGTTTCCGCTGCATATAAACTGTAAGTCCATTTATTTATTCTGTTTATGGAATTATGAAAATACTAAAAATAAATAAATTTCTGTTTGGTTTACACATTATAATCAATTAAGGGTTGGTTTTAAAGGTCTATAATTACTGAAGTTAGGTCTCAAATTTGATTCCTAGCATACGAAAAATTAATTTGGAGAGTAATCATCAAGGAAATGGTTAAACAATTTCAAACTAATTATTTAACCCATAAAAAAAATACAATATTATAAAAAAATATTTATATCTCAAGCTAGTTATGAATTGCTAAAAAAAACTCTTATTTTTTAATTTTATATTTTTGATACATAATTAATTATTTGGTTATTTATGATCCTTAAAATTTATCAATAAGGATAATTTAGAAAATTAGTGCAAATGAAATATATTTATTCATTCATTCCAAACATAATTTTATAGAATTCATTTAAATTCTATCATTTGAATTATCTCATTCTAAGCATGAGAGTTCATCTACATCTGAATTCCACATAAAATTTATTTACAAATGAATTCTATATTTTAAGTTGATTAATTCTAAGTGTGCTTTTAATAATCATACAAAATTGTCCTACTCTATTAATAACTCTGAATAATTAGATTTACTACAAAAGTAATCATGTATTCAAAAAGTCATTAACAATTGATGACAATGATTTTTATATACTTTTTTACAATTTTTTTAACTCAAAACACAATTAAAAAAGTCATGCATATTGATGAAAGACTTTTTATTTTGATAGAAGACTTTTTATTTTCACTTTCAATCGTGATTTTTCATAAACCTCCCTCCTTCTTTGCATCTATCTGCTCTCCCTACTCTTTCTCCACCTCATCTCTCTCCTCCATCCTATCGCCGCCGGAAACCTCTACTCAGTCTCCTCTCCCCATCACTGATTGGCTGCTCTCCTCCTGCCACCACTTTGTTCCACTACTCCTCCATTCCAAGCCGCCTGCCATTTTTTAACGAGGTATTTGTCTAGTCTCTTCCTCCATTCTTTGCTTTTTTTTTTTATTGAATCTCCTTGAAATTAATCAACCACAAGCAAATCAACCCTTAAGTCTGGTTCAAATATTTTTTATGGTAAAATTTATCGGTTTGAGATGGAATTCAAATAAGTATGCGTTTTGAGATGATTTTTATTGTTTGAGCTAGTTTTATACTTTGTCTAGATAGATTACCTTTATAATTTATGTTCTGATAGTCTACTCTTTTGAATGGAATATTCTCTTGGTGAATTTCTGTAAATTATATTCTATACTTCATTACTCAAGAATGCGGTTGTTCGATAGTTATAAAATTGCTTACACTTAAATGCATAATTTTTTTAGAAAAGAGTGTTAATCAGTTGAGTTTCCAGTTGAACCAAATGGTGAAACTTTTTCATCTACACCAATATCAATTAATCAAGAAGAATATTTTGAACCATTTGTTAGAACGCAAGAACAATATAGAAACGATGCTAATGAATGGAGAGTTATGATTGCTACTTATATGTGGAATAATATTGAACATATGAATGATAATGAAGATTAGAATTTTTATAGTTAAATTACAATTTTTTTAAATTAACATTACTATTCAATTTTAGTGTTATTATTTTATATTTTATGCTTGTAAATTTTTGTAATTATTTATGTTTTGGTGTATTATCATTAAACACATGGAATAAACTTTTTAAAAATCATTAATACTTTTAAAAACTCTATAAAAGTAATTAAAAGTTACTAAAAATCATCAAAGTTTATAAAAGTTATTCGCTTAAAAAAGTTTATAAAAGTTTTAATTGAAAACCACCTCTTATGTTTATAACTAAAATACCATAAATTAAGGTTTAGTTTAGAATAAATAAAAATCGGCTTGCTTGTGTAACTATACGCCCGACCAATGGCACCGATGGACCCACAATTTTAACTTTAAAGTGACGTGGCAAGCCGGTCTGCTACGGATCCCTCCAAATAAAACTGGCCAGTATCACAGAAAACAGCGGCAAGGGAGAAACCCTAAATCGCTTATCGAGCTCTCTCTATCGAAGATCAACGCACTAGCTTCATCTCTAGTCTGACCATTCAATCAATGGGAAAGAAGAAGAAGAGAGTCGCTTCAAAGGTTTGGTGCTACTACTGCGATCGAGAATTTGATGATGAGAAGATTTTAGTGCAACATCAAAAAGCCAAGCACTTCAAATGCCATGTCTGTCACAAGAAGCTCTCCACTGCCGGTGGCATGGCTATCCACGTCCTTCAGGTCCACAAAGAGAGCGTTACCAAGTAACTGTCTAACACTCCCGCCTCTTTTTCTTTTATTCCGTCGAAATTTTACTTTTATTCAAGGATTTATTTTTTTTATTTTTTTTTTAATTTCTTCTGCGTTTTTGTCTTATGGATTCGTTTTGTTGGAATAACGTACTTTGGGCTTTATTATCATTGTTGTGAAATTGGCTTTGAGGATGGTAATAGTCAGTTTCTGTTAATTATAAATCTTCGTCCATTATCATGTATTTTCTTACTGTCTGATTCCAGTATATCATTGTGCGTATGAATTTAGCTAAAGGTTTGATTTTTTTTTAAATAGAACCCGTGCAGACTACTTTACTGTGTATGTTTTGTATTTTACTGATTTCATTGTTTTTAGGGTTCCTAATGCCAAACCTGGAAGAGAATCAACTGATATTGAAATTTATGGAATGCAAGGTATCCCACCTGACGTCTTGGCTGCCCACTATGGAGAAGAAGGTAAAGAACTTACAATTACTTTTTTCATTTGGTTAGTTTATCAAGTGTGTGTGTGTGTGTGTGTGTGTGGTTTTGTGTATTGAAGCGTCAGTTTAGTTTAAGTTGATTGAATGCATGATCATTGGTGAAAATTGAAATTGAGATTTAGCTTTATGAATATGTTTTTTGTTTATTTATTTTTAGTGTCCATAGATTGCAAAGTCAAGATAAATTGGATCTGGATTGCTCTAATGGTACATGGAATGGGCTCACCCTTCTAAACTTGTGAGTTAGTATGGTTTGAATCGGTTTGAGTGAGTTGAGTCTTTCTTTTAATTTTATGCAAAGCTTGCTCAATTTCCAATTATTTGTTTCTTGCTTGTAGCGGTTCTTTTCCTCCACTTTTATTTGGGTATGTCGATTTTGGAACTTAAAGTTAACCCAAATTGCCCAGTGCTTAACTTTTGTTCTCATTATCATAGACTCTAAAATATATATAACGGCTCACTCTGTATCAGTTTTTAACGAAATTTTGAGTTATGAAACATTATATGAACATAAAAGCTTCTCGCATAATATTTAAGATCAGGTTTCGTCCCCTTAATTTTATGATATAAAGAAAAAGAAAAAGAATTAGGTGTCCGAAATTCTTGAAATCCTTGGGATTCAAGTAGTAGGCGCATGTCACAGCTGAAAGAGTGGCATTTTAGACCTTAAACCTAGCTGAATCTAATGAAACTTTGTAAATTGAAACAAACCAAGCCTACATGTTGTCCTGATGTTGGGGTTGTTTTTTTGAATTTCTTTTTCTAAACCTACGGCATTTATTTTTTTTTTGTTCTATCTGCTAATAGAGGTAAATTATATCAATTAATAAATAATGGGAAGTATGCCATAGATTATAGAGGAAGTTCTCTTATGTAAGGCAACAGACTACTGCAAAAAGAAAGTAAAGATAATTTTATAATATACTCCAAGAAAATCTCCCATAAGTCCCCAGATACGTAAGTCCTGCTAAGAATATAAAGGCACCATCTTTTGTGAAAGCAAACTAAAGAATATTTGCTATAGCAAATCAGCGAACTTAAGTACATGTTTAAAATACAATTTTGAAGATATATACATATGTCTTTATCCAACTACTCCAAATTGGTGGAAGAAAGCCATGGTTACTTAGATTTGATTATCTCTTTTTGCAATCAAGTCTAAAGAAGTTCCATTCCAAATTGTCCGACCCTCTTCATTAAGAAGACTCATTTGAGTTTTTTTCTTACTACAGTTGCTACAGAGTTTGTGCTATATAGATTATTGTTTAGGCTGGGTTTTACTGATGCAAAGCCGCTGTAGCTGGACTTGAACTTGTCAATTGAATAATTTGGGAAGTCTGGTTTATAAGCTGAGACATGTGCCACATTTGACATCTTTGATGATTTTTATTAGCTTAGATGTGTCTCTTTTTCTTGTCTTCTGTTGAACTTGTTGATTGATTACTTGAACTTGGATTTGCCGGAGCACCAGTTCTACTCAACTTTCTCTTGGAACTTGGTATGCATGGACTTAGTACATCAACTAGATTATTGAAATATCAGGCTTATTGAAATTTTGATTTTGCACAATTCTCAAAATTATATATAGGGTCCCAGGGATTTAAAGATTAATGCAGGAGTGCTTTCAGTTATTTGTCTTAGTTAGTTGCAACCTATGTCATATCTATGATGTTGGTTGCTTATTAGCTGAAACATATGTTAGGTAACAATTGTGTGCTTTTTATTTCCAGAATGTTAAATTGAAATAAATAAATTTCATACTAAGCAAAATAGAAGCATCTACTACGTCTTTTCTATAGAGAGAACTTAAAAAGGTGAAATTGATGTGCAACCTGAGTAGTTGGTTTGTCAATCGTGTTGTTTAGTCAGAATTCCTTGCAGAGAAATGGAGATGAGCCAATTGGTTTCTGACATGCGATTCATTAGTAAAGTTTCTCTCAATTGGAGATCGGTGCTGTCTGTTTAAGCATTGGTTTGTGGTTAATTGGCAATGGCTTTGCAAAAAATTATGTAATTTGTTTTTGTCCAGTATTGTTCTTATTGACTTGGGAAGATGCTGTAATGTTGTCATTTTTTGGTTTGGGAGATGGAGATGGGGATGGGGTTGGACTTGGTGCAGTGTGTGGAGTGTGGCTCCCTTGCTGTGGGTATAATGTTACACTTCTTTTGATGTACTTCTGTTGCTTTCCTCAAAACTGTGTTTTCTTAAACTTATATGTATGAGAGGGGTCCCTTACTTTGATAGGTCATGTGCTGAAGAGGGTAGGAGGGTTTATTGAGTCGACCCCTAGTAATTAGAACTTACGACTGTATCAGAGCACAAAATGTTATTATTTTGATTGATGCATGTGATTACATCCTTCAATAATTTATAGTTGAATTCGATTATGTAACTAAATTTATTGCACCTTGCAGAATTTAGTTTTCCTTCAAATGCCTGGGATTCGAGTTCATTAATATTCTTTGATTTGGTTTTGTTAAGAGCCTCCTGAGGTTCTTCTGTTGTTCAGATACCTTTTTTTTTATTTGTTGATTCCTTGATTTATAATTTGCAACTTTTATTTAGTTACATACTGTACTTGAGTGATGTATTTAACTCTTACTTTAGCCTTGTGGTATGCATATCTATTTGAGTGTGAGTTGAAGGTCATCATATGTTTTTATTTCTAGCCTTGCCGCATGGTGTCCCATCTTCTTGAGTAGGAGTGATAAGGTCATTTAGTGGCTTTCTCCTGATCTTTGATTAGTTTTGGAAATTTTTTTGACTGAACATACAAGTCATTCAAGGTTCATTTCAGAGATTTTACATACCTGTCTTTGAGTCTGTTTTTGTTTGGTCTTTTTTCCCCTATGGAGTTGGAGACTAGATGGAAAGAGCAGTTATTGGGCCCCTTGCTTCCTTTTGTTACTGCGGTCTGTTCATACGATTGAACTAACATGACTCATAGTGGTAGTGTTGAACGCTATTGGTCTTCAAATGTTTGAATACATGTTGTTATGAGTATTCCTTTCCTTCTAACAAACATATATTTTTTTATTTTAATTTATTTTTGCAGATGAAGATAACCCATCAAAAGTTGCCAAAGTGGACCTTCCATCTGCTCCACTTGGTGGCGTAGTGCCAGGGTCGTTGGGTGTTGGATATTCTCCGCAAATAGGTGCAATGCGGCCAATGTAGGTTTTTTCCATTTGTTTTCTGTTTGCTACAATGAAAAGATTGCTCTTATATATATACATATAACACCATAGACAAGTGCTGAAGTAAAAGTGGTCATCATCATCTCTAGTAAAGGATAATCAGCTCACTGGAAATATTTAAATCATTGAATGCATGCTGTACTTGTGCTTCATCCAATATTCATACTGATCTCAATGCTCTTAATCAGCAATGTTTATATTTTATTTTGAAAAACTCTGGTAACAAAGGAGAGTGATATAGATAGTGGCTGTCCTGAGCCAGGTTGAGGTTAAGCCCAACCTAGTTTGATCAGAAGCTTAAGACATAAATCCAAAGATTACAGTATAAACAGCTCCTTGATTTTGAGCTAGGCTATTCTTTTCAACATTCTAGCATGACCAACTCTTCCTGTTATATATATATTGCCCTGATATCCTATAATGAGCAGTGTTATACAACACAATAAAGTGAAAGAAATAGTTCCAATGAATTGGGGTTTACAAAAAAAAAAAAAATTAAAATTCTTATAACTAACCTTTGAAAATACTTTATATATTTTATTGGAAAATAGTAAGCACTTTAAGCCAATAAGTCACCCCAGTTTGAAGTCATACAATAGAAACTCAACATTTATTTGTTTAGATTTGGCTGCTTTTGTAGGGTTGCTAAGAAAATAATGGATATTCATGTGATCCTTGTGTTTAAAATATAATGTAATCGAACTTCGCTTTTGAAACGCAGTTATAGCTCTGGTGTGCCAGTCCCTCCTGCTGGCTGGCCAGTCCCTCGTCCACAGCCATGGTTCGCACAGCCTCCTGCTGTTTCAATGCCGCCTCCTCCTCCTGCCGGATATGCACAGCAACCATTGTTCCCAGTGCAAAATGTGAGGCCTCCTGTGCCCCCGGCTACCTCATCTGCTCTCCAATCTTCGCAAACAATACCTCCTGGATTGCCCTCGTCCACACTATCTGTTCCTGTATCACAACCATTATTTCCTGTTGTTTCCAATAGTTTGCCTCAAAGTTTACCTTTTTCTACTCCTTTATCTTCAATAAATGTTCCATCGAGCAACCTTACTGAAGGTTCTATCGCTGTGCATTCTGGAGCCAACAATTCTCTGGCAACCCTGTACCATACTCCAAATGCTGCAGGTTTGAATTCATGTTCCTTTTAGATCGATATGAATGTGAGTTTTCTGTATAGCTTTTCTGTTTGATATTGATGGTGACAAAACCAAAAGTTGTTTCAGTTTTTGGTGTTAGAAACATTAAAATAAGTTGGTAAACAGTACAAACAAAAGTTCTAATTTTCTTGTTTCAATGGCTTCCTGTAGTGGTCTTTTACTGATACTGGATCCTATATGTATGTTATCTGTTATTTTGAATTTTGTGCACATGCATTCTTTCCAATATAGTCCTTATAAAGTTTTCTATCATGTATTTACTGCAGTTGGGACATTAGCTAATTCACATTCTTATGCCTCTGGTCCAAATACTGGTGGTCCTTCTATTGGACCACCCCCAGTGATTGCAAACAAGGCTCCTGCAACCCAGCCAGCTGTAAATGAGGTCTATTTAGTTTGGGATGATGAGGCGATGTCCATGGTTAGTAGGCCTTGCACTGATATTCCAGTACTGTGAAACTTTGTAATTGTTGTTAGTACCTTATAACACTTCCGGATATTTACAGGAGGAAAGAAGAATGTCTTTAGGGAAGTATCAGGTGCATGATGAAACTAGCCAGGTAAGTTATGACTACCTCTTTAAGATTTGGAGTTGGTTTGCACATCTAACCAGATGGGTAGGCTTTATGCTTTGTGATTTCAGATACAGTTGTTTACGCATTGTTACCTATTTAGAGAGGTATTTTCTGTATGAATTTTCAATTTATCATTTTCTTCATTAAGAACTCTGCAATTAGTTAAGAATTGTGTCATTGAGTCCATACCTTCTAAATTTCAATTTTGTTAATTAGGGGGGATGCTATTGGTTTCTTAATTTGCATGCTAACACCACCTCATGCGTGGTTGTACAAACTACAAAGATTTTTTTTTTTTTTTTTTATGGATACAAACTACAAAGATTTGAGTAGGTGTAAATGTTATTTATGGTTGTAGTAATTACTGTTTTGACAAGCTGACTGGAATCAACATGAGGATTCTCCATTCTAGCATCCTTCTCAAATTAAGGAGTGTATGTATATGCTGATTTAAAACTTGAATTTGTTTGTCATTTACTTGCCCTATGCTTTGACTTGCGAAGTGTGGGGGTTTGGGTGGAACAAGATGATACCCAACAGATTTTTGCTCATTCGTAGCATCATTACAATTTATTTTTATCGTCGAACAGTGAATTCAGACTTGCCCAGGTCAGCTTCTTTCGCAAAGTTTGGTATCTTTTGCATAGGACCAAGCTTTAAAATATCCTGTTTGTCACTGTATCTTGGTCGGCGTCCATATTTCTAATCATTTCTTTTGCTGGTGCATGTTTCAGATGAGTTCAATAGATGCAGCCATTGACAGAAGGATATTGGAAAGCAGGCTTGCAGGTCGTATGGCATTTTAGATTGACCAGTGGCCGTAAATTTATTACTGGAAAATCCAGAATTCACATAAATTTCAAGAAAATCCTATCATCGTCACTGTGCGGGACCTGCAGAGAACCGATGGATGTATGTTGTATTCTTTACAAGGAATTAAGGTAGACGAGCCCATTCTTTAGTATGTAGCAATCTTCTTGATAAATGTTGGACAATTCTGCTTTATTTTTTATTTTTTCTTATTTTCATCAGAATTATGTTTGGTTAATTCATCTCACAAGTTTGTTTAGGATATAAGATTTAGGCGTTTTGGTTGATGAGCTAATGCCAAATTCTTTTTGTTGCTCCACTTTAGAGCAATGTTGATCCTTCAGAATACAGCATCTTTTGTTTTTATGTTGATTTAATAAAGTTTCATTGTTATTAGTCGAACCTAACATTGTTTTAATTACGTTTATTAAGACACTGGTAGGAACGTCTTAGTGGATACGACTCCAGAATGAGAAGTGGAAAGGTCTTTGATGTTTGGTTGGGCAAACTTTTAACTAGGGATTTTACGAGCTGAGTTTTTTTTTTTTTATTTTTTATATGATTAAATAGCACTACTTAAGATATTGATCAACAGATATTCCTGGATTGATTTTCTGCCAATTTAAATTCAAATGACGGTTAAATATGATTGTTTTGAAGCTCTAACCATTTACTCTAACTGATGAGATTGGAGAGACTAGGCTGGGTGTCATTTTAAAGGTCGGCTGCTAACATGAATTACGCCTAAATATTGATTACAGCGTGCAGCTGGTAGGCGAATCGACCTATGGAACTGTTTAAGGTTAGAGGTCCAGCAAGACCTTTTTTTTTGGTAGTTTGCAAAGTTGTATTTAGCTGAAGTTTAAATAAAGAACTACATGTATTTGAACCGAACTATAAACCATTTCCTAGGTCCGAACCCCAGATCTGACAGAATTGTGTGCTCTACTATAAACCATTTCCTAGGTACGAACCCCAGATCTGACAGAATTGTGTGCTCTAAAAAAGTTGCGTACAACAGTCACCGGCTACCAAATAATTGGTACACATTTTGGATTCAAAATTTCTACCGAAAGCTCTCCGCAGCTAAAGAATTTTGACGTGATCCCAGGATTCCCGTTAAAGAGAGATCTTAAATACGCTTGCAACGGTATATGGTCAACTTTCTAAAATACAATACTCCAAGAAAATATGTTGATATTTAGAGGTGTGGTGGTTAGATTTATTCATAATATTATGCATGGAAGATAATCTTTTCCAGAATTTTGAGCATGCAAAGCGAGCTAAGCAGACTTGGCTTTTTATGCGAGGTGTGCAACTAAGTGATGACTGTTCAAAGACAGAGTGGAGTTGACAAATTATAAGTGCAAGTCAAATGGTTGCTGTAATGATTTTTATATATTAATTGCTTCTACATAAACAGTTTCACAAAAGGTATTCATGTTACAAATTCAAAACGCATTCGAAACTCTCTAAACTTTTCTGAATTTGCAATTGGTTTCCTAATTAATTTTTTTTCAGCGTATTGGGTAAAAGATATTTTGATAGTATTAACCTCAAATTTGATATCTTTATCTTGCATGGGTTACAATATTTGTTAATTAGCATGTGATACAATTTTTGATACAAGTAGAAAACTCTAAAATTCATTGGAGATATCTGCATTATAGTTCCTATGTAGTTGTGAGGTAGTTATGAATGTGAACCATACATATGATTTGGTTTTGTGTGTCCGCAAATATTGTGTCACATTCAGTTAACAAATATTATAATTCACACTAGAAAAAGTAAAGTAAACGAAGAAGGCCTCTAAAGAATCGTAGATATAAAGTTTCCTCCCGATAAGCACAAACCTTCTCAACACTCAATGGTCTTTACCAACATGAATTCCAAAATAAACCTCATCCACATCACTCCAGGCCTTGCCACAAGAAATACCACAACCCATCATAACATTCCTGATTGTATCAGTGATCAATAACTTCTCCAAACCCTCCTTATTATGCAAATCATCCTTCAAAGCATCACAAAGATGTGTAATCCTCTCATCAAACAACATATCTATTGTAATACTATTATTGTTCTTGCCCTTCCAGACCTTGCCATAAGAAATACCACAACCCGTCATAAAATTCATGATTGTAACAGTGATCAATAACTTCTCCAAACGCTCCTTAGTATGCAAATCATCGTTCAGAGCATCACAAAGATGTTTAATCCTCTCATCAAACAACATATCTATTGTAATACTATTATTGTATTTTCCCTTCTTCCATAAGTAGTAGAACACCAAAGCAAAGTGCTAAACAAATAGAAAAAAAAGTATAAAAAAGGTATTATCAAAGTATCACAAACATATCAACAACAAAAAAATAAAAAGAAAGACATACAGTGTCACCCAAAAACTTCCCTGGTGTATAGAGCATAGAAGAAAGTCTTATGATCAACCGCTCGAACACCATATTCCAAACATGAATCTAACTTGTTGTCATTCGCAAGATACCACTTCTTGTACTTACTGAAAAAATAAGCAAATAAACAATATAAAAAAATTATTTTTTTAAAAAAGTCAAAATAATTACTTCTTAGCTACCAACTTCCGACTCTTAATAAAAGTATCAAAAGTAGCAATCTCCTCTCTACTTGGAGAATTCCCCAACTCAGCATATTTATCAAGAAGACACATCGCATTGACACGCTTCTTAACCGGATCAAGAGGACACATCATAGTGACATGCTTCTTAACCGAACCCTTCTCACCAAAACCAAAAGAAGTAGGATAAGGTGAGATCAAAAAGCGACCAGCTCTCCTCATTTGTTTTGGAATACGCTTTGCAGTATTAACATCAACAACAACAACCTCATCCCCACTAAAATCCTATAAACAAAATATAAAAATGATAATAAGAAAAGGAAAATCAACTTCAGATCGTAAAATAAATAAACAAACAAAACATACATACATGATCGACAAAATTTAAGAACTTTAATTTCTCAAAAATCTCAACTTCAACTTTATTCAAAAGAATAGTATCAACAAAATCTAAAAAGCAACTAGAAACAACATGTTACTATACAAAAACGCTATAGAAAAACAAAGTATCAACAAAGTATCCCCTAAAAATACAATTAAATATCAACTATAAAATAAAAAAAATGAAACAAAAAAAGTAAAAAAAATAAAAATAAAAATAAAAATAAAAATAAAAATAAAAACATATCACTTCTTTCAACCTTTCAAAACAACTTTATGTTTACTCTTATCAACACCAACAAAACCTTTCTCAACCTTGTCACACTTTTAACTTCAGCAATCCCTTCACTATCTCTCAAAGATGCAACCACCTCAGAAGCTACATCGGCTATAAAGCTAAAATGCTCGTTGACACTTTTATCAACAACAACAGGATTAGGAACTACAGCAGGTTTATCAACCACCCAAGCTTGAAAAGAGAAGCTATCCTCATTGTGAACAACACCTTATCCTCATTATTAACAACACACTTCTCTCCATCGTCCTCCTTATCAACATCATACTTCTCATCATTAGACTTACTCTTAACAATAGGCTCACCATCACGATCATCACCATCCTCATGCTCCTCCTTCTCATCCTCATCCTCCTCCTGCTCATACTCCTCTTTCTCCTCCTCATTATCATCGTCCTCATCACCATTTGTACTTGCATCAAAATATATTTCACTTTTTTGTATTGTTTTATCCTGCACAAGCCACGATCACTAATTGTTTTCTTTTACATAATCATTTTATTGTTCTTCTTTCGTTTTTGAGTTTGTTATAAGGTAAGTTTTTGTTTTGTTGTTTCGTTTATGGTTTTTGATAAGGTAATTTTTTCTTTTTTTTCTTTGTTTTATTTTCAATTTTCACTTAGGTTTCATACTAGTTAAAAGGAAAAGAGATGTTTGTGATTCTGATGATGATAATGACTCCATGAGTTAGAGGGTTGCTAGGAATACTAGTGATTGGGTTGGTAAGGTTTTTAAAATGAAGATTAAGAAAATTTCTGCTAAGAGTAAGAGTAAGAAGGGAGGGAATAAGGAACCTGCAAGACCACTGATTGTGAGGCCTTTGGTGGTATGTGTTTTTTTTTTTTTATTTTTTTTATAAATACATAGGTGATACATTTTTTGTGCATTTATGCGAAATTCATAATAGTTTGTGTTGTTATATTTTTGATATGGGATAATAACCAATTTAGCCCTTGATCTTTAACGAGTTGGGCAACTCAGCCCTTATTTTTTCTAAAGTCTTAAAAACATCCCTCAACTATCAAAAACACAATATCAACGTCCTTTTTTAACAGCCACTCCATGATGGCACTAACAGATAGTTAAATTTGGCAGCGCAGAAGGCCATAACGATAACTTTGCATTTATTTTTAAATTTTATAATTTTTTTTCCTTCTTCTCTTACATTTCTGCTTCTTCCTTCGACTGAAACTCACGAATCAGAAAAATGATTATTTTTAACCACTTTTCTTCTTCTCTTTGTTTCTCTTTGATTCTTCTTCTCATTGATTCTTCGTCTCTTCTATTTTTCTTCTCTTTGTAATGGCTTTTTCTTCAAATTCCATACCTGACTCCTTAGTTACTGTTGAGTATGATTACAAAGACAGCTCGATAAAGTGTCCCTATGGGTTGAAAGCTCCAAGATGTCTGTCATAGAGTGAAGAGAATCCAGGCCATAGGTTCCATACGTGTTCGAAATCCAGAGCAAGTAAAATCTGTCTACACGTTTCTGAATTTTTCAATTTGAATGTAATTAGGAAACTTAGGGTTTATTGTGTGAAATTGACAAAATAAATATGCAATTGAAGGATAATGGTTGTCAGTTTTATCAATGGAACGATGATAGGATGACTTAAAGAGCAAAAGTGGTGATTAATGAGTTAAGGAGGTGTAACCAAGCTTTGATTGCCTAAAAGGAGAAAATCCAGGCTGAACTTGATCGCTATAAGTTTGTTGAGCAGGCTATTGCTTGTGAGGATGCTATACTCTGGCAGACAAGATTCCATGAGATGTGTGAAGATAATGGGATGGTCATGCAAAAGAATAAAAAGCTGAAGAAGAAGAAGAAAATTCTTTTAATTTTGTTGATAATTTCTTAGGTTGTATTGTTGCTCTGTATTTAAGATCAAATGTTAATGTTTAGGCTGTGGTAGATTGTGTTTAGGGTGTATTATGTTAATTGTATGATCATTATTGAAAAGGTGTAATAGGAGCTTATGGAAATGAAAAATAAGGCTTTGTGTTTCTCAACTTTAATTTGGTGAATTGGCAGTGAAATTGCATTGCATCTAATGGTAGTAATTCTTTTGTTCTATTTGTGTTTCTCAACTCTTATTCCTTGTCTTAACTCTCAGAGCAATTTAAGCATATATTTGTGGTATTTATTGTGAGGAATGAATTATGTGTTTTGATTCATGACTTGCATATAATGATGGGATTATTTAGCCAAGTAATACAAGAGAAAGTAAAATATGGTCAAATGATGTATTCAATGAAGTAGAAAATAAATCTTCATTACCATAACAAACCAAAAATAGTGTCATTATATTCACAAACCAAAAAATGGTCATTACCACATCAAACCAAAAAATGGTCAATGTTTATAAACCATATCCCATAAAACTACTACACATAACTATTTGTTAATGGCAATATAAAGTACTATAATCAAACTACTAGTCAATGTCTAAAGACCACAAAAAGCATTACAACCAATTCTAAGTGTTTAAAATTACAACCATTCAATAATATCCCATAAAGTCTCAATTCACAACAGGTTGTTTTCCCTTCCAAGTGTTTTTTTATGGCTAAAATGGCAACTCAGTTGGCTAGGACACATTTAGATGCTCACCAATAACTCTTATCCTTTTTGTTCCAGTTGGTTGGCTGTAAGCTCTTCTTCTTAATCTTTTAGTTTCTCTTTTTAAAGGGATAGGGAAAACGACCTCTTGATCTTATTCATTCTCTTCTTGTTCAACTTGTATACATAAATTACAATAATTAAATTTTTTCCACACAAAGGAAAAGTGAATGAACAACACAACACATTATGAATTCAGCTAACGCATAATAACTTACTTGAATGTTGGTAATAGCTTCGACCTCAGTTTCATGTTTAGGTTCAGGTTGTGATTCGTGTTGTTTATTATTGGATTGCTTTCTTCTTCTCCTACTGTAAGCTGACAGTGTTAAAGAATCTACCTCTGATTGTCTCACAATCAGTGCCAACCCTTTTTTGAATTTCATCTGTAGTATTCTCATTTTTAGTAGTAGTGCTAGTTTCATCTCCACCAATAGGCTTAATAATAAATCCAGGAAATACAAAAATTTATACAAAACTATAGATGGAATTGCAAAAAGTTACACATTTCATAATTACTAATATGTTGTAAACAAATAAATACCAACATGCATAACTATAGATGGAATTGCAAAAAATTACACATTTCATAATTACTAATATGCTGTAAACAAATAAATACCAACATGCATTAAACATCATACTACAACATTTCAGCAAACTATAACAAATTCAGCTAATAGTCCAACAATTTCAGCAAACTACAATAAATTCAGCTAACAGTTAAACAATTTCTGTAAACTACAACATAATTTAAAACACCAAATTCAAACAATACCTTTGTGCATGTTCTCTTATTGTGCCCTCTCTGCTTACAATTGCTACAAGTCCTTTGCATACCCCTTTTTAGATAACCTTTGCATTCCACTTGAATTGTTACATTCAGATTCTTCTCTTATTCTCTTATTCTTTGGTCTGCCAGATTGCTTGGTATTTTGAGTGGTTCGATTGGTTCACATTGCCAAAAATTCTTGCCTCTAACAGGTTGCATTTTGAAGCTATAAGCCAACTTGAACTTACTGGTATGATGATACCTAGAAATCTTTGTTGCAGGGTCAATCTTAGCATGCCTCAACACATCGCATGAGGACATGGAATCCTAGACAATTTCCTCTCTCTGCATGTACACAATTTTTTGTCAATGAAAACAATGTGCCTATCACCACCTTCACTCACTTTGTACCCTTGATCTCCATTCCATTCAACCCTACATCCACTTGAAATGAATCTGTTGTCATTGAAGATCTTCAAACAAGATGGACTCTATTAGAGTTTCCATTTCTTCAATTCCTCATCCATTTCTTTATATCTTCCCATTGCCTTTATCCTTATCTCATCCAACATCCTCTGTATAGCATACTCCCTTTCCAAACCTAAAATAATGGATACATCAAATATATCAAATTATAACACTAAAACCAGCAAACAACATTGCATATACAACAAATTACCAACCTATCCAGGCGGTAAAAATCTCAATGTGATTGTTATCAACAATATCACACTTGCTCCTGCTGCTGAAGTATGCCTTGCACTAGTGTTCATGAGGGTATTTCAATAACATCTCAACAGCTTTCTTATCCAACTCTCCAAGCTTGATCAGGTTGTCCTTGAATTCTTCTTCATAAGTGCTCCATGCACATATCCAAAATCTCTTCTTCAACTCTCCTCCACTGAATTTCTTTGACCAATTGGCATGGATATGTCTTGCACACCATCTATGTTCAGCTTCAGGAAGTTGTGCAACTGTAATTTCCAGACCTTACATCAAAGAATTATAGCATAATATGTATCTCATTATTTCATTACAACTTCAATAGATAATTTGCTATAATTAAACAAATTAAATATTTACCTTTTGCATATCAGACATGATGGTAAGGGTAGAACCATCATTAAGATTTAGAGCTTCATTCAAAAGAATTAGAAACTATCTCCAGTTGCATGCATTTTCCTTATTAATAACAGCCCAAGCAATTGGAAAAAAAAGGCCCATTGCATCCTTGCCCATTGCAACTAATTAAGACGCCCTTACATATTACTTTTAGAAAACATCCATCAAGACCAATAATAAGTCTACAGCCTACCTTCTAACCCTTTGTTAAAGCATCAAAATAGATAAACATTCTATAGAACACTCTCTTACCTTGTCTTAACATCTCATTACTTAGTTCTAACCTAATAACACTCCCAGGGTTACTTCTGTTGGGATTTGTCATCGGAAATCACCCGATTAAAGAGGAAGAACGCGGTCATTTCCTCAAATCCGTGCCCAAGAGAAATTGAGATGGAAATTGCAAAAAAAAAAAAAAAAAAAAAAAATTAATAACAAGAGATAAATCTCTTACCCGGATTATCTCTACAAGAGATGGATGCAAACTGCAGGAATCAAAGTAGAATCCCTCCTCGTTCACGTACACGAATGCCTTATGAACACAACCCGTGCTAGCGTCGGAAGGGAAGAGGTGGTGATTTCGGCTATGTGGCTTGTACTCATAGTGGCCGAAATACCTAGGGTTATTTTAACCCTAGGTGGCCGAAATTCTCAAGGAGAATTTCAGCCCAATTGGCTCCTTTTGTGTGGGCTTTTCCTTCTTTCATTTTTAGGCCCAAATCTATTTTGATTGGTCTGGTTTAAATTAATTTCAAGCCCAATTTAATTTACACATGTATATAATATATTACACTATGTAACATATTATTTACATTTAATTAAAATTGGTTGGACTAATTAATTTAATCCATGAAATTAAAATTAGATCTTCACAAAATAAATTCATATGTAAACCTATATATATGAATATTTCCACCCAGGAAATAATCTCATAATTAATCCAATTAATTATGAGAAAGCCAATCAAATATTAATTTTATTATTATGATCAATCCAATTGATCTTTATAATATAATTAATATATCATCTCTCTTCAGAGTGTATACTCCAAGTATACAGGTGATTCCTTAAGTTTGTGTTCAGTCGCTCAATGTGTATGATCCCGTGGGCCCATCTTTATGTTGGCAGTGGGCCCGTGGCTAATAGACTGCAGTTGGGCTCTAGCAAGCCACTGCAGCCCCCAATTAAGATGGAGATGGCAGTCCAACTGTAATCATAACCCTGTAGTTTGAATTGTATATCCCATGTCATTGATATCGGTGTCCAACACAGAGGCATGGATTGATCACCCTCTTTTGTGTCCGGACATTTACTTGATCCCGAATGTACTGAAGCTCACAAACAAGTTCTAACTTGTTTGGGTGTAGCCACACTCTTATCAGTCACATTCATCAAGAGGCCGATGATATCTTTTCAGTGGACTACTGAGTGACAAATCCCTTCTGCATATCCATAGCATTGCCATGCTAAGTGACATACCCGAAAGCACCCATACTTGGCACCCTATTACAGGCCCTTTAGGCGTACCCCTAAGTATGGGACCTCGCATGCGATACCATCATATGGTCAGGTCAAAGGATCTATACAAGTACTACACGAGAATCACTTGTGATACTATACCATGTGGATTTCTCGTTTAGTGGATCTATCCAGTACCATGCCCTTTTTGCATGTACCCATTAACTTGGTTGACATCCCATGTCCAATGACTGGTAAGAAACCACCGTACAACCAGGTTAATGATGGTCTCTAGTTCCATTCATTCCCATGACTGGAATAGACTACGGATTTCTTTATGGTCATATCGTTTACCCTATCCATGGTCTTACTGCCAAGTGCATGACACTTGTCATCATGGATATATTACACAAGATATATATAATAAATGAATTAAGGCCTTTATTAATAACACAAAATGAGTATAATACATAAATCCAATAAATGTATAATACAAATACAAGGTCCAATGCCTCGGGACTAGGGCATATCCAACAACTTCTCCTTAACTCTGCAGCATATGCTTTAAGAGAAGTATATTGTTATGTATGACTACCTTGTAACTCATTCCTAATCTTTTTCTTAGCTCTTTGACACATGTATATGCTTGGTTTGGCTTTAACATCTCTTTCTAGTGTTTTTTTTCATATCCTTAGCACTAAAATCAGGTTGGTCATCAATGGTATTCTTGAAATATTCTGCTACAAACTTGCAACTAACTTTTTGAATTATTGAATGCCCTGTCATCACACACATGGTCAGGAAAAACTTCTTAACAATTAGAGAACTAGCCTCTCCATCCTTAGCAGAATAAAAATACCATGAACAATCACTCTCAAGACACTTAGCTCTTACCCTATACGGTTCATTTTTTATGTATTCAAAAGCATAATCGTATTTAATTGAATAAAGATTTAGGGCTCTCCTAACCTCAATGGCATTAGCAAATGTCATTCCAATATGAAAAGATGGTAAATTGTCTAATGTTAATCTATCACTCCTCTTAGATCTGTTCACATCTTCAAAGTTTAAATTATCATTTTCTCAATCACTCTCCTCTTCCTCCTGTTCATCAACACCCTCATCTATCCCACTTTGATTATCATATATATCACCTTCATCTCTACCTTCATTATTGCCCCCTAAACCTACGTTATCCATAACTTTAGTGTACCTATTACTAACCCTAACCTCACTTCCTTGTGTCTCAATGTTCCTATTATCAACCCTAACCTCACTTCTTTATGTCTCAATGTTCACATTATTAGCTAGATCATTACCAGCCTTAGAATTATGAACCCTAGCATTGGGTGGTTGAATTTCGTACATATCATCTATGTCATGAGCAGTAAGTTCATTCCAACAGAAGTCATCTGCTATAGGCATGTTATTATCCTTGTTTTTAGGTGAGGTAATAGGATGAATATTTGGCATTTCATTCTCATGATCATTAAGTTCAGGTGGTGGTAGATTTTCCCTAGGTTTTGCCTTGTGCATTGAATAGAAATGGATTTTTTTTCTGCTTATGAGAATGTTGTCATGGATTTTCCTAATAAGGGGCATCATTGTTGTCTTGGAGCAATAGTAGCCTGTTTCACTCAACTCATACCCAGGTAAAAGTGCATACATTGATTCTATATTTTGCAATTTGAAGTCTTCTATATATAAATTCTTAACATTCTTAATCTGTAGATAGTCTGGATTAAACCTCTCACTAAACTCCACAAAACCCTCTACATATCTAAACTTTGGTTTTTTTACAAATCTTCCACCAAAATGGAAGTACTCACAATAAGTGGCATTATAAATATCTAATCTACTAGTTGTTGGGACCACAGGAGCAATATACCATAAAAATATAGAGATAGTACAATTAATAACAATGCAATATATTGAGAAAGCAAATGAATTTCATAATCAAAATTATATAGCATAACATATAAAATATATTATCAACTAAATGCACCAACCACTTAAAAATAAATAAAATAACAGTAAAGAAATCCCTTTAAACTGACCCACCTCAAAGACAACTCATATGAAATTAACAAACATTATAAAAAAAGCAATAACATATGGAAACATATGGACCGCATCTGATTCATTAAACAAATGAAGAAAAAGACATGCACAACAAACAAAAACTACATATTATACCAACATAGTGACCCACCATGAAAAAAAGAAACAAAAACAAAAAATTTCACAGTATTTTCTACTGGTAAGCCGTACAAAGTAACGAGAGGCCCTAATTCCAAAATGAATTGTCTTCTTCACCATCAATTGCAAGGAATTAGATTTTTAGTGTGTTCATTTTTATCGCACGAGAAAGAGTTTAGAAGAAAGGGGGAAGAAGTTTTGTTGGGTTTGATCCATTTTTTACCAACTATTATATGGTCTTTTGCTTGTGGGCCCGCAATCCTTTGTGGATTACAGTGTCAATTGTTAACAAATTTTTTTTTCTTAATTTCCACTATGTAAATTTCACGTCCTTAAGCAAATGGACTAATAATTAGCGTCAATTGACTGTTAAAAAAGGACTTTGATATTGTGTTTTCTATAGTTGAGGGATATTTTTAAGACTTCCAAAAAAAAGGGGCTGATTTACCTAACTCGCTAAACATCAGGGGCTAAATTGGTCATTATCCCGTTTTGATACTATGTTGATACTTTTTTGATACTTTGTTAATACATTGTTTTTTTAGGTTTTTCTTTTATGTGCTTTTTATGTCATATGCTGTGTTGTTATACTTTTGATACTGTGGTGATATTTTTTTTAATTCATTGTCTTTTTAAGGCGGTAAATTACACCCATTACATAGACTATAGTGTCTTTCACAGTTTGGTAAGACTTTATTTTGTCACATATAAAATTTTAAGTGACTTACTTGCTACAACCAGTTAACTCTAACCACTCAGCGTTTGACCATTTTTGAACATAAAATATAAGACCCATTAAATTGAAAATAACCTTTTATCCTTTTAAAATTTGTTTTTACTTATTTTTGAGAAATATTTTTGAAGTCAGAATTCCATAAACAGAATAAATAAACGGACTTACAGTTTATATGCAGCAAAAACTTGTTTATGGAATGGATCTGATCTACACGAGAAACCGGATCATTCTGGTTGCCTTCCTATGAGTGTATGAATACACTAAGTATGGGCTATCTTCGTGAATTCTTCCGACGAACGAAAAAGTATATCGTGTTTTCTTCCTGGAGACGTTTTCCTCGGAACCAGAAGGGAATCTCTACGATTCCATCATCATCAGGAAATAGAGAAACTTCTTCTCTATTTATAGTGGAAATCCCAACTTCCATCTATATATAGGGTCGGATCAAATTACACATTTGGTCCCTGTAATTTACACATAATTACAGTTTAGTGCCTGCCATTCCAAAATGTCATGGGCGAACCAAAAACCAATATCTCCCACTCGCACATGACAAGACACACTTTCATTGCCATTGAACACACATACTTCTTTCAATTCTTGTTCGGTGAATTCATGCGACCAGTCAACGTAACGGTTAAACCTTTGAAGCTCTCCTTCATCATTCCACCTTTAGCTTAACGTGACTTCCCCCTAGTCCATTTTCCATGATCACTAGTTTTCGACTCACTTTTGATCTCACGAAAACATTCATAAACACTACATACCTTTTCCACGAAAAAGTATTGAGCTCGAGTGTTATATGATTACTAAGTGACATGTTACTGAAAATGTACTTCCTCTCTATAAATAACCTTATGCCATATGTCCAATGCTTATCTGAATGGTCCTTATATGCCCATTCATAGCTAACGAAGCTTGGTTTAGGGTTCCAATCAAGTTAATCATCAGACATACCCTTCTTGCTATTTACAAGAGTCCTTAAGGGTGAACTTGAAACTCATAGTTTCATTTGGGTCTTACATTAGGAAAGTTGAGATCAATTTTCTTCTTTCCATCCCTTGGTTGGCTTTTACACATATTACTAAAATATGCCATAGTGTTAATCCACTTAAGACGTATGTTTATAAACACTATGCGAAAGCATTCAGTCTCTAAATGCAACTCATGCATCACTACCTTTAGTCCACATTTAAGCCTTTCACAGGACAACATTCGGTATAAACGAAATAATGATATTTCACATATCACATATGGAGTTTCTCACACTCCCACTTTTACCTATGAACACATAACTCATAGTAAAAGATTCATCCATGTGAGTAGATGACATTTCGCCAACATACTAAACTATACTCAATAGCTCTATGTGTATCGCTTTAAATAGTGAATGAATTTGAGCACAACAAATAACTCACATCTATTCTAATAGAATGTACCAAAGTTATTACAATAGTTCAAAAAACAACAACATGTTCCTATAACCTACGAAGACCAAATTCCAAAATGTGTTTACTAAAAACATTTGGAGCTATTGGCTTCGTTAACGAATCTACAATCATATCTCCAGTTAGAACATGCACTAAACTTATTTCTCCTTGTGTTACTTTGTCTTTAACAAAATGATATTTTATATCGATATGCTTGCTTTTTCCATGAAAACAAGGATTCTTGGAATAAGCTATCGATACAGTGCTGTCGGAATAGATAGTCGTATATTTCCTTTTAGGTAATAGATCTAAAAGATCTATGAAGCATTTTAACCAAACAGCTTCTTGTATTGCAGCTGCTGCAACTACATATACCGACTCCATAGTCGATAATGCCACGCAAGTTTGTTTCTTGCTACACCAGGAAATTGCACCATTTCCTAGAATGAAAATATACCCAGAAGTGGACTTCCTCCCGTCTTTATCAATTCTATGATCAGCATCTGTGTATCCCTTTAACTGCAGATCCTTTCCTTGGTAATAAAGGGAATAATTTGAAGTCCCTTTCAAATATCTCAATATCCTTGTCACTGCTGCCCAATGCATCAAACCTGGATTAGCCTGATAATGGCTTGCGAGACCCACCGCAAAACCTATATCCGGTCATGTACAAATCATAGCATACATCAAGCTACCAATTGCGCACCTAGAAGGAATTCTCTCCATCCTTTTAGTCTCTTCTGGAGTCGTGGGACACATACTTGCATTCAGTTCCGTACCTTTTGCAATAGGCCATTTCTTGCAAGACTTTTGATTAACTTGCTCAATTACCTATTCCTACACACAAAAACATATAAAAAATATATTAACATAAAAAAATAATGTACAAGGGAAGTACACGTACCTCGTTGCTATGTTTATAGTCAGAATAGCTTGACTTCTACGTCCACGATTTCGCATTACACATCACGAAGGAGTAAGACTTGCTTCTCCTCCTTCATTCCTCCGCTGGCGTACGGCTTGAACCGATGCCCGTTTACTTGTTGAATTCCCTCCGGGGTTTCAATTTACACCATCCCGGAGGGATAGACCTTATGCACGATAAACGGCCCCGTCCATCGACTTCTCAATTTGCCCGGAAATAGTTTCAATCGGAAGTTATACAGGAGCTCCAACTCCCCTTGGTTGAAACTCTTTTCTATCACATAAGCATCAATAGGGCAAAAGGAGTCTACAAAATTACAACTTTCAACATCTAATGGATATTTCATTGAGTTATAGACGTTGAAACTTACCTCCTCGTTGTGCAACCTAAGAATAATCTTACCTTCCTGGACATCTATCAAAGTCCTACCGGTTGCAAGAAATGGCCTTCCAAGCAAAAGGGGCACCGAGCTATCTTCCTCCATATCCATTACCACGAAGTCCGCAGGAAAGATAAACTTGTCCACCTTTACTAGCACATCCCCGACCACCCCTTTTGGCCTCGTGAGAGATCTATCCGCCAATTGGAGGGTCATATTGGTTGGCTTTGGGTTTCCCAGTCCGAGTCTCCTGAAAAACGACAAAGGCATCAAATTTATACTTGCACCCAAGTCACATAGGGCATTGGCAATCTCCAAGTTTCCTATCCGGCATGGAATAGTAAAAATGCCCCTATCTTTGAGCTTAGGTGGGAGTTTGTTAGTGATAATTGCTGAACATTCCTCTGTTAAAGCCACCACTTCGTCCTCGCCTAGCTTTCTTTTCCCTGCAAGAAGTTCTTTAAAGAATTTAGTAGAAGAAGGCATCTCTTGGAGAGCCTCAATCAATGGCATATTAAATTCTAACTTCTTAAAAATTTCTAGAAATTTGGAATATTTCTGCTCCAGTTTATCTTTCTTCTCCCTTTGAGGATAAGGAAGTTTAGGCACATAGGCTCTCACTGGGTCAGGAATTTTCCCTTTTTCATTTGTGCTAGGTTCGGGTTCAGAAATCAAGTCGGGGTTGCTTACCTCTCCCGACTCTTCACTTACCTCAGTAGGTTGGGATGGAATATCAGCGTTTTGCACTCGGTCCTCCACTTGCCTACCACTTTGTTGGGTTATAACTTGAGCTGTCTCCCGTTGATTACCCTTAGGGTTTTGTTCAGTTCTACTCGGGAGTGCTCCTTGAGGTCTTTCCTGCCTCTCCATAC
This sequence comes from Euphorbia tirucalli, assembly GCA_039660915.1. Classification (NCBI taxonomy): domain Eukaryota; kingdom Viridiplantae; phylum Streptophyta; class Magnoliopsida; order Malpighiales; family Euphorbiaceae; genus Euphorbia; species Euphorbia tirucalli. The sequence goes on along the minus strand of CM077637.1, from coordinate 47,107,083 downwards.
TCATTTGAACCACCTACCTACCCAAATCCCTACAGTATTCTTCATTATCAGCAAGCCGAGACGAGATGTCTTTTAATAAAGATAAAACTGTCTCATCTTGCTTAGACTGTTGAGGTTGCTATGAGGAATGATCATTAGGAATAAATGGGGCCTTACCTAACCCCTGCTCACGGTGCTCATAATGGAATCCGGAAGGAGGTCTCAACACATTTTGGTTATTACCATAAGACATGTTCGGGTGTTGATACCTTCTTCTGTAATTATTATTATTATTGAAATTTTGTGGGTAAGAGTTAGAATTATTGTACCTTTGGTTTCCTCCCACAAAACTTACATTTTCAGACGGTTGGGCTAATGGGTCGCCCAATGCACATTCTTGCCCAGGATGCTCCGCTCCACATGATACACACAACACCGGCTGGTATTGTGGCCCATTTAAATTCAGGCGCGACATCAACAGGTCCAGGTGTTGGGATTTTTCACCGGAAATCACCCGATAAAAGCGGAAGAACGCGGTGATTTCCTCAAATCCAGTCCCAGGAGCAATTGAAGTGGAAATTGAAAAACTTAAAATTAAATAGAAAGGGATTAAATTTCTTACCAGAAAAATCTCTTTCTAGAGATGGATGATGACTGCAGAATTCAATTGAGAATTCCTCCACTCTCACGTTCACGAACCCTTGGCGAATACAACCCGTGCTAGCGTCGGAAAAACCAAACAATGGAGAGGGGGAGCTGAGAATTTCGGCTAGGAGTGTTTTTTTTAGCTAGGGTGGCCGAAATTTCTAACCCTAGGTATTTATACCTAGGGTTGGCCGAATTCCCTTAGGGGATTCAGGCCCATCTTGGCTCCTTTCTATTTTGTGCCGGCTTCCATGTTTTAATTTAGGCCCAGTCTAATTTTAATTATTCTGGTTTAAATTAATTTCAAGCCCAATTTTAATATACCCATGTATTTAATATATTACTCCAAGTAATATATTATTTACATCTAAATTAAAATTAGTTTGACATTTAATTTAATCCATCAAATTAAAATTAACTCAACACAAAATGAAATCATATGTAAACCCATACATATGAATATTTCCACCTAGGAAATAATATCATAATTAATCCAATTAATTATGAAGAGCCAATAGAATATATTAATTTTATTATTATGACCAATCTAATTGATCCTTATAATATAATTAATATATACATGCTTCTCCCTCCACTGTGTATACTCCAAGTATACAAGTAATTCCTTAAGTCTGCATTCTATCGTTCTATGTGTACGATCCTGTGGGCCCATCTTTATGTTGGCAGCGGGCCTTTGGCCCGCAGACTGCAGTTGGGCTCTAGCAAGCCACTGCAGCCCCCAATTAAGATGGAGATGGCAGTCTAACTGATATCATAACCCTGTAGTTTAAACTTGTACATCCCATGTCATTGATATCGGTATCCAACACAAAGGCATGGATTGATCACCCTCTTTTGTGTTCGGACATTAACTTGATCCCGAATGTACTGATGCTCACAAACAAGTTCCAACTTGTTTGGGTGTGGCCACACTCTTATCAGTCACATTCATCAAGTGGCCGGTGATATCTTCTCAGTTGGTTACTGAGTGACAAATCCCTTCTGCATATCCATAGTATTACCATGTTCAGAGACATACCCGAAAGTACCCATACTTGGCACCCTATTACAGGCCCTTTAGGCGTACCCCTAAGTATGCGACTTCGCATGTAACACCATCATATGGTCAGGTCAAAGGATCCATACAAGTACTACATGAGAATCCATTGTGATACCAAACCATGTGGATTACTCGTTTAGTGGATCTATCCAGTACCATGCTCCCAGGCATGTACCCATTAACTTGGTTGACATTCCATGTCCAATGACCGGTAAGACACCGCCATACAACCAGGTTAATGATAGTCTGTTGTTCCATTCATTCCCATGACTGGAACAGACTACGGATCTGTTTATGGTCATATCGTTAACCCTATCCATGGTCTTACTGCTAAGTATATGACACTAGTCGTCATGGATATAGATATGTCCATTGGATACTTCATTTACTATACTGCACAAGATGAATATAATAAATGAATTGATGCCTTTATTAATGACACAAATGAGTACAACACATAAATCCAATAAATGTATAGTACAAATACAAGGACCAATGCCTCTGGACTAGGGCATTTCCAACAATCTCCCACTTGCACTAGTTCCAACTAGGCATGGGCCTAATCCCTATAGATCTAGTATGACCCTCGTGCTTGGGCTGGGCCAGCGCCTTGGTCAATGGATCTGCGACATTATCCTCGGTGTCCACTCTGTGCAATGCAATGTCACCTCTCTCCGCGATTTCTCGTATGAGGTGAAACTTTCTGAGCACGTGCTTTGTGTTCTTGTGTGACCGGGGCTCCTTAGCTTGTGCGACGGCCCCATTGTTGTCACAGAAGATATCGACTGGGTCCTGGATAGTTGGCACTACTCCCAACTCAGTGATAAACTTCTTCATCCACACAGCTTCCTTAGCTGCATCACACGCAGCGATGTACTCAGCTTCTGTTGTAGAGTCCGCTATGGTTGGTTGCTTTGAGCTCCTCCAGCTTACAGCACCACCATTCAGCAAGAATACATACCCTGACTGCGATTGGTGCTCATCTTGGTCTGTCTGGAAGCTTGCATCAGTATACCCAGTAACTGATAGCACTTCCTGACCACCATACACCAAGAAGCTATCCTTAGTCCGGTTAAGGTACTTGAGGATTGCCTTGACAGCTTTCCAGTGATCCTCCCCGGGATCCTGCTGGTATCGGCTCGTCATACTCAGTGCAAAGGCGACATCAGGTCTCGCACACAACATATAGTACATAATTGATCCAATAGCCGAGGCATATGGAACCAATTTCATGTTCTCCCTGTCCTCCCTTGTTTTAGGATAGTTCTTCTTACTAAGTTTCAGCCCATGGCCCATTGGCAAGAAACCTTTCTTGGCCCGGTCCATGCTGAATCTTTTCAGAACTTTGTCAATGTACGAAGCCTGACTTAGGCCCAGAAGCCGATTTGATCTATCCCTATAGATCCTGATCCCTAGGATCATCTCAGCTTCGCCTAAGTCCTTCATTGCCTAGCACTTACTCAGCCACTGCTTTACCCCTTGCAGTGTAGGTATGTCGCTTCCAATGAGTAGGATGTCGTCTACATAAAGTACCAAAAATGTGACAATGCTCCCACTAGTCCTCTTATACACACAACGCTCATCCAGATTCTGTATGAAGCCATATTCCTTTATAGCCTCATTGAATCTTAGATTCCAACTACGGGATGCTTGCTTCAGTCCATAAATGGACCTTTGAAGTTTGCATACCCTTCCCGGATACTTAGGATCGACAAAACCCTCAGGTTGTGTCATGTACACATCCTCGAGTAGCTTCCCATTAAGGAAAGCGGTTTTGACATCCATCTGCCATACCTCATAGTCATACCATGCGGCTATGGCCAGCAGTATCCTGATGGACTTGAGCATGGCTACTGGTGAGAAAGTTTCATCATAGTCTATCCCATGGACTTATCTGAAACCTTTCGTAACCAGACGCCCCTTGAAGGTATTATCAGCTTTTAGCTTATAGCACCACTTGCAACCTATTACCTTAGCACCCGGAGGTGGATCAATCAAGTTCCAAACTTGGTTATCGTACATAGATTGCATTTCTGCCTCTATGGCTTTACGCCAATTCGCAGACTGTGGGCTAGCCATAGCCTCCTGGTAGGTTTTAGGTTCTTCTTCATCCCAGATGAGAAGAGTTTGATCATCGGTGATGAGGAAACCATACCTCTCCGGTTCCCGACGATCCCTACCAGACCTTCTAGGTTCTTGTGTGGCCTGGGTCGGTGCCTCCACTTGTGGAAGCTCCACCTGGGCCTCCGAGCTATCCTCTTCAGGAGCTTGCGGACCTTGAACTTCCCTGAGTTCAACGTTGCTCCCACTATCTTTCTTGGAAAGGAACTCCTTTTCCAGAAAGACCCCCTTCCTTGCCACGAACACCTTGTTCTCGGCGGGGTTGTAGAAGTAATACCCTTTGGTTTCCCTAGGGTAGCCCACAAACAGGCATTTATCGGTTTTGGGCTCCAGCTTGCCACTAGTCAATTTCTTGACATGTGCTTCGCATCCCCAAATCCTTAGGAAAGACACATTGGGCTCCTTGCCCGTCCATATCTGATATGGGGTCTTTTCCACAGCCTTAGTCGGAGTATTATTTAAGATGAGAGCTGCTGTCTCGAGGGTGTGTCCCCAGAAGCTGATTGGGAGAGATTCTTGACTCATCATTGAGCGGACCATGTCCAACAAAGTCCTATTCCTCCGTTCGGACACCCCATTCCATTGTGGTGTTCCAGGAGGAGTGAGCTGCGGAACTATTCCATGCTCTCTCAAGTATGAGTCAAATTCTAGGCTCACGTACTCACCGCCTCGGTTCGACCGAAGGGCTTTGATATTCCTGCCTAGCTGGTTCTGTACCTTGTTCCTAAATTCCTTGAACCTATCAAGGGTCTCGGACTTGTGTTTCATCAGATAGACATAGCCATATCTGCTGAAATCATCCGTGAACGTGACGAAGTACAGATGCCCACCTCTGGTCGCTGCACTCATAGGTCCACATACATCTGAATGTATTAGGTCCAACAAGCCAGTGGCCCTTTCAGCCCTTTTGCTAAAAGGTGCCTTTGTCATCTTGCCTCTTAAACATGATTCGCATGTATCAATTGACTCCAAGTCAAATGACCCTAGGACTCCAGCTTTGTGAAGCCTAGCTATGCGCTTCTCGTTTATATGGCCAAGACGACAATGCCATAGGTAGACTGGATTAAGTTCGTTAGACTTAACCCTTTTCGTGTTTATGTTATAGATATGATTGGTTTCATTTAAGTCCAGGACATACAGGCCATTATTTAATAGAGCATCTCCATAAAATAATCCCTCTCTGGATATAGAAATTCGACCATTTATAATAGAAAATTCAAATCCAGAAATGTCCAACATTGATACAGAAATAATATTCCTGCACATAGCAGGTACAAAGTAACAATGTTCTAAAATTAAAACCAATCCGCTGGGCATCATTAGGTGGTATTCGCCGATCTCTATGGTAGCAACCCTTGCTCCATTCCCGACCCGCAAGTCCACCTCTCCCGACCCCAGCAACCTTCTGTTCTTAAGTCCCTGCACATTGCAACAAATGTGAGAACCACATCCAGTATCCAATACCCAGGATGTTGAAACAGTAAGGTTAATATCTATAACATAAATACCTGAAGAGGACGCACCTTGGCCCCTTCTCTGCTCTCCCATCAGCTTGGGACACGATCTCTTCCAATGGCCCGCCTGTCTGCACCCGAAACAGACGTCCTCAGGACCTGCCTTCTGCTGGCCTTTGGGTTGGGCCTTGGCCTTCTTGGCTTTGGCCTTTTTGGCCTTAACCTTGGCCTTTTCCTTGGCCTTACCCTTTGTTGGGAATAAATCGCACAAAACAAAATACGCAGCGGAAATAAAACGGATTAATCCCCACCAAGGACCCATGTACATTGCATTGAATCGGAAGGAGGGTTAAAGAATTACCTTAATTCTTTGAAGATTGAATCAAGCAGGAACCAAAATAGCTTCCCTCTACGGTTGATCCACACGGAGCAATACGTCCACCGCGTGCTAGCGCCGGATTTGAAGAAACAATTCGTCGAACGAGAGAGAGAGACCAAAGTTTCGAAAACTTGGAAGGAGAGCAAGGCAAAAGTCGGCTGCCTTTTGCTTGTGGTGGCTGGCCGAAAAAAATGGTGTATTATAAGTGTAGAGAGTGATTAGGTTTAGGTTAATTGTTTCCTTAAATAATTAACCTAAATAGTTAATTATAATTATAACCTAATACACCTATTAGTTATAATTATATATTAACCCACACAATTTAATATTAATTCTCAATTAACATTAAATCAAATCAATTCTCCATAATACATATATGTATATATAATATTATAATTAATTATATCTCCATATAATTTAATTATAATATGTAGCATACTTTATGCAATATTAATCACATTAATATTTATATATACATACATAAATATATATCACTATATATATTTATTCTCTTTCTCATTCATAAATTATTATCCAATAATAATTTATACCCGATAAGATGAACTTCATTTTGCTCTTGTGTGTGACCCCATAGGATCATATTAATTGGCAATAAGGAAATTACCATAATGTCCTTATAGGTCACAAGCGGACTCTAGCAAGCCATTACGACTACCCAATTAATATGATTGGAATGATCCGATACCTATTTATAGAATGTCATATTCCCTTTTGTCTCTTTGATATCAAGATTAATTATAAGACATGGTACACTTGTCAATCTAATATAATTAATCATATGCTTTCTCGATCTCAAAGTAAACTGTTCAGACTAATCAATTGATACTCTTATCAATTATTTGAGCACGGCCATGCATTTAACAGTCTTACTTATCGAGGGGCCCAGTGATATCGCTCTCTTGTTAGAGAGGGACAAAATCCCATATCTGTCACTCACATCCCTAAGCATGAGTCATATTGTACCCAACCACAGCCTTTATAACTACTCTGTTACAAGCAGCGTTTGACTGCGTCAAAGCACAACATGAATTCATCCCAGAATCCATGGTGACCTCAGGTCAAAGGAATCAGCTGATGACACTACTATAATCAAGATCAGTTGTGACACGTGACCATGAACTTGATCTTATAGTGGGTCTCCAGCAACATGTTCTCTAACACATTGCCCGTGAGTATAATCTGTATCTGTATACACTATATTCATCTTATGAATATCCATTATCACTCACACTAGTCTTAGTTTGTTATTATTCCCATAATAACAAACGACTAGGGAAATTTAGAATTACACAATTAATTCATGGATACATTATCATAAATACTAACATACAAATATATATGATAAAATAAGTCTTTATTAATGACTTAAGAAGATTGTTTACATAATCCAACATTGGCTTAGGGCACAATCTCTAACAATCTCCCACTTGCCCTAAGTCCAATCTTCAAATGTATCTAATACCCATGGACCTAGCATGACCATCATGTACAGCTTGTGAAAGAGCTTTTGTTAGTGGATCGGCAACATTGTCTTCAGACGCAACTTTGCATATCTTCACATCTCCTCTTGAGATGACTTCTCTTATGTAGTGAAAACGCCGAAGTATATGTTTGGATTTCTGTGACACACTAGGTTCCTTAGCAAGTGATATTGCCCCATTGTTGTCACACAAGAGGCTCACAGGACTCACTATGCTAGGAACGACACCAAGTTCTTCGATGAACTTTTTGATCCAAACAGCCTCTTGGGCTGCATCTGATGCAGCAATATACTCGGCTTCTGTTGTAGATGCAGCTATCGTGCTTTGCTTAGAACTCTTCCAACTTATCGCACCTCCATTCAGAATGAACACATACCCAGACTGTGACTGCATCTGATCTTGATCAGTTTGGAAACTTGCATCCGTGTAACCATTTACAACAAGATCTTCGTCCGAGCCTCCATATATCAAGAATGTATCTTTAGTTCTTCTCAAGTACTTAAGAATACTCTTGACAGCAGTCCAGTGACTATCACCTGGATCAGACTGATATCTACTTGTCATGCTCAAAGCAAAAGAGACATCTGGCCGAGTACATACCATGGCATACATGATAGATCCTATAGCTGACGCATAAGGAATCTTATCCATGCGTTGACGTTCTTCAACTGTCACAGGACATTGCTTACGACTAAGCTTTATCCCTTGCCCAATAGGAACATTTCCTTTCTTTGATTGATCCATACTGAACCTTTTCAGTATTTTGTCAATGTATGTACTCTGGCTCAAACCTATCAATCTCTTAGATCTATCTCTATAGATCTTTATTCCAAGAATGTAGGCTGCCTCACCCAAGTCTTTCATAGAAAAACACTTTCCTAGCCAAGATTTTACTTCTTGCAAGGTAGGAATGTGATTTCCTATTAACAATATGTCATCGACATATAGAACTAGGAAAACTATATTACTCCCACTGAACTTCTTGTACACACAAGGCTCATCTTCGTTTTTGATGAAGCCAAACTTTTTGACTGATTCATCAAAACAATGATTCCAACTTCTTGATGCTTGCTTCAAACCATAAATGGCCTTTTGAAGCTTGCATACTTTATCAGGATTCTTTGGATCGACAAAACCTTCAGGCTGTGTCATGTACACATCCTCAACAAGGTTTCCATTTAGGAAAGCTGTTTTGACATCCATTTGCCATATTTCATAGTCATAATATGCTGCTATGGCAACAAGAATTCTGATGGACTTGATCATAGCTACTGGCGAAAAGGTTTCGTCATAGTCTATACCATGAACTTGTCGGTAACCCTTTGCCACTAACCTTGCTTTATAAGTCTGAATGTTCCCATCCATGTCCGTTTTCAACTTGAAAACCCATTTGTGCCCTATTGCTTTAGCACCCTTTGGGAGATCAACCAAAGTCCATACTTTGTTGTCGTCCATGGATTGAATTTCTGACTTCATAGCATCAAGCCATTTTTCAGATTCTGAATTAGAGACAGCTTCCATGTACGTGGAAGGTTCATTCTCTTCTAACAGAATCAGATCATTTTCATTCGTGACGAGAAATCCATATCTCTCGGGCTCATGACGAACTCTACTTGATCTACGTTGGACTTGTGTTATCGGTTCTGACTCAACAACTTCTTGTGAATCAGATTGTTCCATTTGAAACTCACTTTCAACTTGGTTATCCATATTTTCTTGTAGGTGTACTTTACTCCCACTGATTCCTTTGGAAATAAACTCTTTTTCCAGGAATGTACCATTCCTAGCAACAAACACTTTGTTTTCACTAGGATTGTAAAAGAAATAACCTTTAGTTTCTTTTGGATAACCAACAAAATTGCACTTCACAGATTTTGGTGCTAACTTATCTGAAATCAAGTATTTCACATAAGCTTCGAACCCCAAATCTTGAGAAAAGACAAATTTGGTCTCTTACCAACCCATATCTCATATGGTGTCTTTTCAACTGCTTTTGATGGAACTCGGTTCAGTGTGAATGCCGCTGTTTCAAGTGCATATCCCCAAAAGGATAGAGGAAGATTTGTTTGACTCATCATCGACCGAACCATATCCAATAAAGTACGGTTCCTCCTCTCAGACACACCATTCCACTGTGGTGTACCAGGAGGAGTTAGTTGTGAGACAATCCCACACTTTCTAAGATGATCGTCAAAGTCTTGGCTCAAATATTCACCACCTCGATCAGATCTAAGTGCTTTAATTGTCTTGCCAAGTTGGTTTTGTACTTCATTTTGGAAGGCTTTGAACATTTCAAAGGATTCCGACTTATGCTTCATTAGATATAGATAACCATATCTACTGAAATCATCAGTGAACGTAATGAAGTATTGAAAACCACCTCTAGCAGTTGTGCTCATAGGCCCACATACATCTGTATGTATGAGTTCTAATAAGTCACTAGCCCTTTCACTGTGACCAGTAAAGGGACTCTTGGTCATCTTACCCATTAAACAAGACTCGCAAGTGTCATATGTTTCAAAAACATCTAGACCCAAAATTCCATCTTTATGAAGTTTTGAAATGCGTTTCTCATTAATGTGTCCTAGACGACAGTGCCAGAGATAAGTAGGATTCACAACATTCGTTCTTATCCTTTTGGTATTTATGTTATATACATGCTCATTATAACCTTCACTAAGGTTCAACAAATAAAGACCATCATGTAAATCCGCATTTGCATAAAACAAGTCTTTATTGAAAAGCAATAAGTGATTATTCTCAATAACACATTTAAATCCTTCCTTGTCCAAACATGAAATAGAAATGATGTTCCTAGACAAATTAGGAACAAAATAACAATTATTCAAAGAAAGAACAAGTCCACTTGGCAACTTGAGCTCGTAGCGACCGACTTCATAAGCAGCAACTCTAGCTCCATTCGCCACATGGAATTCTACCTCGCCCTTCTTGAGCTTTCTACTTCCTTTAAACCCCTGCACATTCATACAAATGTGAGAACCACAACCGGTATCTAATACCCACGAAGTAGAAACAGAAGTAGAATGAAATATTTCAATAACATAAATACCTTGATTAGCGGTCTCACCGCCTCTCTTCTTCCTCAAGTCCTCCAAATAAAGCTTGCAATTTCTGCGCCAATGACCAGGCTGATTGCAGAAATGGCATGTGCCTTCCTTTGGAGGCTTTGCCTTGGTAACAGCTTTGGGCTTCTTTGCATCCTTCCCAAACTCTTTGGGTTTGTTTGCTTTACCCTTCTTCTTCTGGATCCTACCCTTTTGCACCATATGGATCCCTTTGGAGCTTGGCTTCTCTTTTATCGTTACTTCAGCGTTTTTCAGCATCCCATGCAGTTCGCTGACCGTTTTGTCCATATCATTCATGTGATAATTCATGACAAAATGGGAGTAACTCTCGGGAAGAGAATTAAGGATCAAATCCGTTGCCAACTCAGGTCTGAGTGGCGAACCAAGCCTCTCCAACTGATCAATGTACCCTTTCATCTTCAGAACATGGGCACTAACCGAACTCCCTTCGGTCATCTTGCACCCAACCAAAGATCTCAAGGTCTCATACCTTTCCCTTCTCGCTTGCTTTTGGAACATTTCCTTAAGCTCTTGAGACATCTCATATGCCTCAAATGTTTCCAGATCCTTCTGAAGTTCCGGAATCATAGATGCGAGCATCAGGCATTGTACATCAATCTGATCATTTTGATGCTTGTGAAAAGCATCCCTTTCAGCTCTTGAAGCTGTGGTGGGTGGAGGGTTAGCGGGCAAAGGCCCATCCAGAACATACAGCTTTCGCTCTTGCTTGAGAACAATTCTCAAGTTGCGATACCAATCTAGGTAATTGGTTCCGTTCAGTTTATCCTTCTCAAGGATAGATCGAATAGAACCGGGATTGCTTGTGTTGGCCATTTATCTACAACAGAAAATATATGCAAAGTTAATTACATAAGAGAATTAAACTCCCACTAAAATTATAAAACCCTTTAAAATATTTAAGTGGGTAAAAGACCCAAAATCCATACTTAACCATAGCACTGCTTTGGCATGTCCCTATGATTAAATATAATTTCGGTAGACATCACCATGTCAATTATATCATTATGTAACTCTTTTAATTTATGAGATGCATGATATCATATATCATATTTAATTTGCATGTTACTCATCTCATCTTTGCCTCGGGTTCAAAACACCATTTTGATTAACCCTTTGTTAAACCAATTACAACACAATGAGAATCACCATTTCTCATATTATCGCTTCGCTAAGGTCACAACATGCGTACCCGCTTTGGCGTGGCTACCATGATGCGAACATAGTACTTGACTAGTGTTATACGTAATTGGGTGGCAAAAATATAAACTTCATAAGTTTATTTAGGGTTTATTAAATCCTGTGAGTTAATTGTATCATATACAATTTCATGGCATTAATATTAATCATACTTTTGTTAATATTAATTAGCATGGCATCTTATGGCATACAATTGTCTAGCATGCATATAGAATATCTAGCATGGCATCACATGGCATCTAAATAAAATAAAGCATGCATATGACTCGAACCGTGTTATGGTATGGTTTAAATCTACATTGATTTTCATAGGCCAATATGAAAATCAACAAGGTCATATCCTAGGTGGTAGCATCCATCACATGGTCATTGCACCGCCTCTTGGATCCGCCTCCACGTCTTTGCTTCTAAGCACCATCTCATGGATTTATATTTTACAAAAAAAAATTGCAACCTATACAATTTTTCTAGTAAAATAAATTTTACATATCATAAATTGCATCCTATACAATTTATCTAGTAAAATTAAAAATTACATAAATACAAACGACTCGCAGGTCGTATTTATATAAAACCATAATAAATAAAATAAAGCATCCACGGGGTCCAAAACCATACCATAACACCATGCATAAAATTATCAACAATAATTTTATATCTAAAATATTTAGGGTTCAAAGTGGTAAAATACAATCACATTGTATTTAGAATTAATTAATTTGGAAAAATTCGTAAATATGCAGAAACAATTTTCCACACTTAAAACGAAAAAGGGGTTAAAACTGTCGGACAGCAGGCTCGTCGGGCCGCGCACTACAGTATCCAATACTGCGCGCAGCCCATGCTGCGTAAGCAGCATGCTGCTTACGCAGCATGTGCAATTGCAAATTGCAATTGCAAACTTCAATTGCAAATTGCAATTGCAATTTGCTGGCCAAAAAGTATTCTGGGCATTATGCCCAGAATACGAACAGTAACATCTTTTTTTTTTTTTTTTAATTAAATTGAATTGAAACAATTTCAATAAAAACCCATGAATCAAATTCATGATTCCAAAACCCCTTAAACATTCCAAATCATTAACATAAAATCATTCACAATGATTAATCAATAAAATCAAATTTTATTTTGTTATTCACAATAACATAGAACCCTAAATAAAACATACAAACTCCTAACAACAATTTTGATCCAATCAAAATCATACAAACCCTAACATGCAATTTTGATCCAATCAAAACATAAATCCAATTCAACCAATGCACAAGTGGCTCTGATACCACTGTTGGGAATAAATCGCACAAAACAAAATACGCAGCGGAAATAAAACGGATTAATCCCCACCAAGGACCCATGTACATTGCATTGAATCGGAAGGAGGGTTAAAGAATTACCTTAATTCTTTGAAGATTGAATCAAGCAGGAACCAAAATAGCTTCCCTCTACGGTTGATCCACACGGAGCAATACGTCCACCGCGTGCTAGCGCCGGATTTGAAGAAACAATTCGTCGAACGAGAGAGAGAGACCAAAGTTTCGAAAACTTGGAAGGAGAGCAAGGCAAAAGTCGGCTGCCTTTTGCTTGTGGTGGCTGGCCGAAAAAAATGGTGTATTATAAGTGTAGAGAGTGATTAGGTTTAGGTTAATTGTTTCCTTAAATAATTAACCTAAATAGTTAATTATAATTATAACCTAATACACCTATTAGTTATAATTATATATTAACCCACACAATTTAATATTAATTCTCAATTAACATTAAATCAAATCAATTCTCCATAATACATATATGTATATATAATATTATAATTAATTATATCTCCATATAATTTAATTATAATATGTAGCATACTTTATGCAATATTAATCACATTAATATTTATATATACATACATAAATATATATCACTATATATATTTATTCTCTTTCTCATTCATAAATTATTATCCAATAATAATTTATACCCGATAAGATGAACTTCATTTTGCTCTTGTGTGTGACCCCATAGGATCATATTAATTGGCAATAAGGAAATTACCATAATGTCCTTATAGGTCACAAGCGGACTCTAGCAAGCCATTACGACTACCCAATTAATATGATTGGAATGATCCGATACCTATTTATAGAATGTCATATTCCCTTTTGTCTCTTTGATATCAAGATTAATTATAAGACATGGTACACTTGTCAATCTTATATAATTAATCATATGCTTTCTCGATCTCAAAGTAAACTGTCCAGACAAATCAATTGATACTCTTATCAATTATTTGAGCACGGCCATGCATTTAACAGTCTTACTTATCGAGGGGCCCAGTGATATCGCTCTCTTGTTAGAGAGGGACAAAATCCCATATCTGTCACTCACATCCCTAAGCATGAGTCATATTGTACCCAACCACAGCCTTTATAACTACTCTGTTACAAGCAGCGTTTGACTGCGTCAAAGCACAACATGAATTCATCCCGGAATCCATGGTGACCTCAGGTCAAAGGAATCAGCTGATGACACTACTATAATCAAGATCAGTTGTGACACGTGACCATGAACTTGATCTTATAGTGGGTCTCCAGCAACATGTTCTCTAACACATTGCCCGTGAGTATAATCTGTATCTGTATACACTATATTCATCTTATGAATATCCATTATCACTCACACTAGTCTTAGTTTGTTATTATTCCCATAATAACAAACGACTAGGGAAATTTAGAATTACACAATTAATTCATGGATACATTATCATAAATACTAACATACAAATATATATGATAAAATAAGTCTTTATTAATGACTTAAGAAGATTGTTTACATAATCCAACATTGGCTTAGGGCACAATCTCTAACACCCTTAGCAAGAGGAGCGTTCCCCTTGTTAACCAGCAGTACCGGCGGAGTCTTCTTGATCGACTGCTCAGTAAGCTTAAGCATCCCATGCAGCTCACTGACAGTGCGGTTCATCCTTTGCATATTGTAGTTAAGGATGAACTGATCATAAGAATCCGGCAAGGACGCGAGGATTGTGTCCACCGCCAACTCTTGAGAGATAGGCGATCCGAGACGGGCCAAAGTATCCAAGTAGCCCCATCTTGAGCACGTGTGCACTCACAGATGTCCCGGCCCCCATCTTACAGGAGTGGAATGCCTTATTGGTCAGGTACCTCTCCTGACGAGCTTGCTCTTGAAACATCACGTTAAGAGTTGTTATCATAGCATAGGCTTGATGGTCCATAAACTGCTTTTGCAATTCGGGGACCATGCAAGCCAACATAAGGCACGTCACATCCCGGTTGTCCTTGACGTGCGCCTCGTATTCCGCCAGCTGTGCAGCTGTTGGATTACGTCCCTGAGGCGCAGCCGGCACAGGCCTTTCCAGCACATACTCTTTCGACTCTTGTCTTAGAACTATCCTCAAGTTCCTAGACCAGTCTAAAAAGTTAGGACCGGAAAGCTTGTCCTTCTCAAGAATCGATCGCAGTGATAAGGTATTAGTGTTTGCCATTTGGGTGTTTCTACACAGAAAAACATTTAGAGTGTTAATAAAGGGCTTTACTTTGTTGTTCCCATATAAAATTAATAATGAATCAAGTTATTAATTTAACCGAGTTGTTGGGCTCATGGGCTGAGATCCATATTTCATTAAGATATAGCCAAACGAGGGTTTGGTACAACTATACCTTAACTATTTAGGTAGGAACGCCGTCCAATCCCAACCTAGGGACTCTTGGTTTGATGGGCTTGTTGGCACTTACCCATCTGTGCTTAGGGCCAGGAGAATCCTACTACCCATGCTAAGTCAAAACCTCCATCCAAGTGTTAGAGTATCCCATACTCTAACCCAATACAAAGTGACAATACTCCAGTGCATCCTGCGAGGGCATGGTCTACAACTGGCCTATTCCCACCTCGATTCGGTTTTGAATGAGGGAAGCACTTTTAAGCGACTTAGTAATTCCCGTTTGGTTATTAGATTCAATTTTAACGGCTTACATACATAAGGCGGGTGAATGAGCTATTTGTAACATACATTCATACATGCAAATGAATATAAAATGATTAAACAAAATTAAAATGGACTGCTATGGGCCTATGTTACATCCTAATATTATTCTAGTAAACCTATACTAGAAACATATATTAGGCGGGCCTCCATCTTCTCCTTCTGGGCTTGCTCCTCCAATTTGGGCTTGCACCTCCATATGGGCTCACCACTCCATGGACTTCTTCTTTTACAAATTTTATAATATTTGACTTAAATAAAATAAAATTACATTAAAAGAAAAACGACACGCAGGCCGTATTTACCCAAAAGAAAAATACAACCCAACTCGTAAAAGGCCCAATAGCATCCAATCATACATTCATTCAACCATTCATATGCATCCAATACATACAATTCAAAAGCATGTCATAATGCATGATTTAAGCCCATTTAAATTATGTCAAAGCCATTATTAGGAAATCGCCAATTTTTGGCCCACCATGGTTCTAACCCTTAACGGGCTTTGGGCCTCCAGCCCAGGCAGTCCAACTGCTCCCACTGGAATTGGGAAACCATGGGTCCAATTTAGCCGTCCGAGTAATTGTGCCAAAATTAGCCGAACCAATTTCCATTAACCATATTAATTTCCAAAACTAATATCACATGAACGAAATAAAATTCATCCAAGAAACCATGCGCATTTAAATTACATAAATTTAAACACACGAATTTTAAAACCAATTAAAATTTCAAAACTGGGCCCCGGACCCAAAAACCCGCAAAATCCAAAACACAGGGCCCGGCCCGCTGCAGCCGCCTAGGTGCTGCCCGCTGCTGCCGCCTGCAGCGGCACTGCCGCTGTGCAGTGGCCGCCCAGCGGCCACTGCCCAGCAGCAGCCCGCTGCTGCGGCAGCGGCTGCTGCCGCGCCTCCCGCCGCGTGCGGCGGCCGCCGGCAGCGATTCCGCCGCCGGCAGCCCCGCACCCCGGGAGGCAGAATTTTTTTTTTTAAACCAAAATTTAAAATAAAAAATCACCAATCATCATCCAAAGCAATTCACCAAGAATTACAATAATACAATAAAACTAAAACAACATAAACCAATATGCAATATTAATTTTCATTGTATTAAAACATATGGGAAAAATCATAAAACCCATACAAAGAATCCCAATAAAAAACATCCAATTTCAAAATAGGGATTCATCCAAATTAATCAATTTCCACGGATCAAAAGCCCGCTCTGATACCACTGTTGGGATTTTTCACCGGAAATCACCCGATAAAAGCGGAAGAACGCGGTGATTTCCTCAAATCCAGTCCCAGGAGCAATTGAAGTGGAAATTGAAAAACTTAAAATTAAATAGAAAGGGATTAAATTTCTTACCAGAAAAATCTCTTTCTAGAGATGGATGATGACTGCAGAATTCAATTGAGAATTCCTCCACTCTCACGTACACGAACGCTTGGCGAATACAACCCGTGCTAGCGTCGGAAAAACTAAACAATGGAGAGGGGGAGCTGAGAATTTCGGCTAGGAGTGTTTTTTTTAGCTAGGGTGGCCGAAATTTCTAACCCTAGGTATTTATACCTAGGGTTGGCCGAATTCCCTTAGGGGATTCAGGCCCATCTTGGCTCCTTTCTATTTTGTGCCGGCTTCCATGTTTTAATTTAGGCCCAGTCTAATTTTAATTATTCTGGTTTAAATTAATTTCAAGCCCAATTTTAATATACCCATGTATTTAATATATTACTCCAAGTAATATATTATTTACATCTAAATTAAAATTAGTTTGACATTTAATTTAATCCATCAAATTAAAATTAACTCAACACAAAATGAAATCATATGTAAACCCATACATATGAATATTTCCACCTAGGAAATAATATCATAATTAATCCAATTAATTATGAAGAGCCAATAGAATATATTAATTTTATTATTATGACCAATCTTATTGATCCTTATAATATAATTAATATATACATGCTTCTCCCTCCACTGTGTATACTCCAAGTATACAAGTAATTCCTTAAGTCTGCATTCTATCGTTCTATGTGTACGATCCTGTGGGCCCATCTTTATGTTGGCAGCGGGCCTTTGGCCCGCAGACTGCAGTTGGGCTCTAGCAAGCCACTGCAGCCCCCAATTAAGATGGAGATGGCAGTCTAACTGATATCATAACCCTGTAGTTTAAACTTGTACATCCCATGTCATTGATTTCGGTATCCAACACAGAGGCATGGATTGATCACCCTCTTTTGTGTTCGGACATTAACTTGATCCCGAATGTACTGATGCTCACAAACAAGTTCCAACTTGTTTGGGTATGGCCACACTCTTATCAGTCACATTCATCAAGTGGCCGGTGATATCTTCTCAGTTGGTCACTGAGTGACAAATCCCTTCTGCATATCCATAGTATTACCAGGTTCAGAGACATACCCGAAAGTACCCATACTTGGCACCCTATTACAGGCCCTTTAGGCGTACCCCTAAGTATGCGACTTCGCATGTAACACCATCATATGGTCAGGTCAAAGGATCCATACAAGTACTACACGAGAATCCATTGTGATACCAAACCATGTGGATTACTCGTTTAGTGGATCTATCCAGTACCATGCTCCCAGGCATGTACCCATTAACTTGGTTGACATTCCATGTCCAATGACCGGTAAGACACCGCCATACAACCAGGTTAATGATAGTCTGTTGTTCCATTCATTCCCATGACTGGAACAGACTACGGATCTGTTTATGGTCATATCGTTAACCCTATCCATGGTCTTACTGCTAAGTGCATGACACTAGTCGTCATGGATATAGATATGTCCATTGGATACTTCATTTACTATACTGCACAAGATGAATATAATAAATGAATTGATGCCTTTATTAATGACACAAATGAGTACAACACATAAATCCAATAAATGTATAGTACAAATACAAGGACCAATGCCTCGGGACTAGGGCATTTCCAACACCAGGTTCTTGTTCACATGGTCCATGGCTGCATCTTGGCGTCCCAAATCCACAGCCCGAACCTTATTACTTATTGGCGTGTTCGACTGCCACAAGGTACTCTTCCTAGCCAGCTCCGCAATCAACTCCTTGGCTTACGTAGCAGTCTTCTTAAAAATGTCTCCACCTGCAGAAGAATCAATAATGGCACAGTTAGCTGGTGTCAAACCATGATAAAACGTGCTTACCTGAGTGAATCACGGCATGTCATGGTGGGGACAGTTCCGTAACAACCGTTGAAACCTTTGCCATGCTTCTCAGTCCCAAATTGCTAGAATCCCATCATCTCGTTCCTTAACTGAACCGTCTTTGATGGTGGAAAGTAATATGCTAAGAATTGTTCTTCCAATTGATCCCATGAAGTCACTGACCCGGGTCTCAAAGACTTGTACCATTCCATTGCTCCCCCGCATAATGAGAAGGGAAACAACTTCAACCGCACCGCATCTTGGGCCACCCCACCGATTCGGACTGTATCGGCCACCATGAGAAACCGGTCTAAATGATCATTGGGGTTGTCACTTATTCCGCCACTGAATAGTCCGTTCCCTTGGATCAAATTGATCATGCTGGACTTCAACTCAAAGTGATTAGTAGTAATGGCTGGGATAACCACTCCGGATCTGTTCCGAGGCCGATGTGGAGCCATTAGGTCAGTCATGACCATGTTGTCTCTATCACCACCCCTTCTTCTATCAAACTCCTCCCGCTCTCGCCGGAGTCGGTCTTGCTCAACTCTTTCACGTAGCTGTCTCTCCTCTTCCTCCTGTTACTGATGATCCATTTGGACAATTCGCTCTTGTTGTACTCTATGGTTCCTACTACACAAACGTTCAATTTCCGATTATAAGGTAAAAGCTCAGGGTGCTGAGAGCGAGTTCGCATAAGCTAGAAAACACACACACAGAGAAAATAAAGAAAACTAATTTGCAACAAATATCCACAGAAAAGAAAAATTATTTAACTATATGCACAAGAATAGTGCCTAAATCAGCAAATAGACCTTTGGTTCAATGATGCAGGAAAAAAAAATAAATTTCCCCGGCAACGGCGCCAAAAACTTAATGGGTCCTAGGCGAAGTAGTGAAACTAAACCTAGAATCACACAACTAAGGCAGTGTACCTATCGTTGACAAGTAATAATTCTGGTTGGTCCAGGTATCGATCCCACAGAGAAAAATATTTTGCAAACACTAAACTACTCGGGTTCCTTGCGTGTCCTAGGCGGAACTTAGTTTTTGGATTTGATTATACTAACAACTAAATTATCCTACTCCTAGTTGATCTATCCCAGCTTACTTTGCACTTGAATTTGGGTTATCAATTGGTGGTTTACCGACCTATGAATGCTAATGGAGATGGCTTTATCAATTAATTACAATAGATGAATTTAACTTAACAATTAACCCTTAATTATGTTCTTTCGATAATTCAACCTAGCGTGTCTAGATCTTTTAGGTCCTTAGCCGGTTTCCCTTCTTTAGAGGCGGTCTAATTCTAAAGCTCAGAAAATAGGGGCACGTAAGTTCCATAGTGTCGTCAATACTAATGGTTTCCTAGGTGTCAATCTAGGTAATGCCACAAATATGAACTTAATAAATTAAGATCTTATGCGACTAGATTATCATTAAAGGAATTGCATAAAGAATAGGAATAAAAATTGAAATTAAATTGCAATCAATTGTATTAATCAAGAAAGGTGATACGAATTCAGTGTTTACAACCAAACACAATCAATTGCGGAATCAAAAACTAACTTAATCGAATTACAAAAGAGAAGAAGAAAAACTTATGCCCTTTTGGTCCGATTAATCGGATTTCGACGGTGTGAAGATGCTTGGGGTGTACCTCTATAGACGAACTCAAGCCGGAACTAAGAACTTCGCAAAAGGGGAAGGTTCTATGTAAAACTTCTACCAATTGATGGTTCAAAACTCAAAGAAACAAATAGTTCAAGCCAAAACCTAGCTACAAGTTTCTGCTTTGCACTCTAAAAGTCTAGGAAAAGATCCCAAAAAAACATAGAAAATAACCTATTTATACGGCTAGGTTAAAACCACAAAACAGAAATGATAAAAATAGGGCAACAGCAGAATTCCGGAGCTCGGCACGCCGTGCTGGTGGAGGTGGCACGTCGTGCTGTGCAGAATTATAGGTGGCACGCCGTGCTGGTGGAGGTGGCATGCCGTGCTGTGTAGATTTGGGGTTCGCATGCCGCGCTGGTAGGGGTGGCACGATTTCGTGCCGATCCACTGGATCCCATCCCTTGGCACGCTAAAATGGCACGCCGTGCCCTCATTGTGGCACGCCGTGCCACCTTGCTTTTCAGCACTTCAAACTCTTCTTCGCCGCTGTTGCTCCAACTTCCGGTTCGGGTCATAATGCTTGTCCAAAACAAACATAAAGAAACATAACCGCACCAAAGCCACAGACCATAAAAATGACATATTATCCAAAATTATAAAAACACCCCTAAAAAACACAAAAAATACTAAAAGTTATAAAAATCTATCCAAAACATAAAAATCACAAAATACGCAAAAACCAATCAAGCATTCACACAAAGGACTTTAAAAATTGCCGTTCAAACCACGAAATTGCCTAAAAGATAAGGTCAAAAACCGACCTTATCATATACGTCTCTTATGAAAGAGCCAATAATCTCGTAGATCGATCTCTTGAGATCTTAACCCCAAGGATGTAATTAGCTTCTCCTAGATCCTTCATCTCAAAGTTAGAAGACAACCAAGTCTTTACTTTCTTGAGTAAGGAAGTGTCATTTCCTGCTAACAAAATATCATCAACGTATAATGTTAGAATGACAACTTCCCTCCGTTTTCACGCTTAATGTAGACACACGAGTCTGCATTAATCACCTTAAATTGCATTGATATAATCGCTTCATGGAAACAAAAATACCATTGTCTTGAAGACTGCTTAAGGCCATAAATTGATCTTTTCAACTTACAAAACTTATGTTCTTGTCCCTGGACAATGAAACCTTCAGGTTGAACCATATAGATTTCTTTATTTAGCTTGCCATTTAAGAATGCAGTCTTTACATCCATTCGATGTAATTCAAGGTCCATACATGCTACAAAAGCAAGTACTATTCTTATAGATGCAAAATGGACAACAGGTGAAAAAGTCTCCTGATAGTCAATTCCTTCCTGTTGTGTAAACCCCTTCGCAACTAGCCGACTCTTAGTCTGGATAGGTTTCCCATCCGTTGATTGCTTAATAGTATGTACCCATTTATTCCCAATGGCTTTGCGCCCTTTGGGTAGATCAACTAGTTCCCAAACTTTGTTGATCCTCATTGACTCCATCTTACTTTCCATCGCTTTTATCCATTCTTCCTTTGCTGGAGATTCCAATATCTCTCTCATGTTATTTGGAATATCTTCAATTTGAGCTACGATCGAGAAAACTTTGCTATCAACTAAATGATGGCGTCACAGAATATTTCCTCTCTTCGATCGCCTTAGAGGTTCTGCTTCTTGATAAACAAATCTCATATATTCATTAAGATTTTGGGCAGAACTCCCACTGGGACCACTCCCACTGGGATCCATATCCATATTCACACTTGAATTTGGAACAAGACTCCCACTTAAATCAAGACCACTCAAGTCAGGGTCAGGATTACTCAAATTCGCTTGTGAAGGTTGAAAAACATCATTCTCTTCCCTTTCCCTTACGTCTTCAACTACATTCCTCCCACTCAGATTAAGTGATCCTGAAGTTTCAGACTCTTGAGTTTCAAAGAAAGTGAATTCCTTATCCACCTCTCCCAGCTTAGGAAATTCATTCTCTAAGAATGTGACATCTTGTGACTCAAATTCTGTTATTTGACCATTCTTATTCTCTCCCACTAGAACATATCCTTTAGAGAGATCAAGATATCTTATAAAGATACTTTTCTTGCCTCTTGGGTCTAGCTTGCCATGCTTGCTAGATGTATCATGAACATAGGTAGCACATCCCTATGGTCGCAAATGGTTCAAATTTAGGCTTGCGACTCATCCACAATTCATAAGGCATGGTTTCAACGGACTTAGAAGGTACTCCATTGAGTACATATGTGGCAGTCAATAGTGCATCTCCCCAAAAGGAAATAGGCAAATTGGCTTCAGCCATCATAGACCTTACCATCTCTAAGAGGGTTCGGTTTCTTCTTTTCGCGACTCCATTTTGTTGTGGAGTCCTAGGTATTGTCAATTGATATTCAATACCTTTGTCATCACATAAAACTTTTAATTCCTCGGAGAGGTACTCTCTTCCCCGATCGGTCCTTAAAGCTTTGATTCTCCTCTCTAATTGATTTTCAACTAGAGTCATAAATCGTTTGAAACATGCTAATGCTTCAGATTTATGTGCAATCAAATAGACATGACCATACCTTGTATAGTCATCCATGAATGTAAGGAAATAGTATGCACCATGCCTGGCCCGAACATTCATTGGGTCACAGATGTTAAAATGGATTAGTTGCAATGGTTGGTCAGCTCGCATAGCTTTACCAAATGGTTTTCTTGTCATCTTTCCTTTTAAGCAGCTTTCACAAGTTGGGAGATCTATTTTTGATAAATCAGCCAACAAACCTGCTTTAGCCAATCGTACTAAATGATGTTGACCAATGTGATGAAGTCTCGCATGCCACATTTTTGAAATGCTAACATTATCCACAGACGAGTTAACAATAAAGGAAAAACTATTATGACACACATAATTTGGATCCAAATCCAAAACAATAAAACCATCCAACAAATGTCCACCACCAAAGTAGATATTGTTCATAAAGAGACTAAAATTGTTCAATTCAAAAGATAATATGAATCCTAAATTCATAAGGGCAGAAACAAATATCAAGTTCCTTCGAATTCCATAGAGGACATTTTCAAGAAACAGTGGTTGCCCACTATTTAAGACTAGCTGACAACAGCCAATCCCAAACCTCTTTAGAATTGTTTCCCACGTATATCCACCTAGTTCCCCATGGAACACTACGGAACTCAACAAAAGAATCTCGATCCTTTGTTACGTGGTCTGTTGCTCCTGAGTCTATGATCCATAAAGGACGAGATTCAGTTTGGAAAACAGAACTTGAAACAAATGTATAACACTTTTACACTTCTGTACCATTTACCTTAGGAGCTATGCATTCTCTTGCAAAATGCCCCTTCTGTCTGCAATTATAACATTTCACCCTAGAAATGTTAAAATCTTTCTTTCCCTTCTTTTGAATTGGAACACTACCCACCGTTCTCTTTGCCTTCTTCTTGAAGAACCTCTTGTTCCTCTCCTTGGACTTCAGACCAGGACTTGAACTAGCCATGTGAACCTCAAATTTCACACTAAGAGAGGCTAGACGGTCCTCTTCCAGTTCAAGATGACGAACTGCATCGTTAAAGGTCTTAATGTCGTTGGCATGGGTTAGGTGCAACTTCATATGCTCCCACCCGTTCGGCAGAGAACGTATCACAGCTTGAACTTTTTGCTCCTCGGTTAACTTATGACTAGCATCAGGAAGTTCAAAAAAAAATCATGTTAGACATTTCCCTTAAATGCCTCTTCATTGTGTGGTCAACTCTCTTCTTATAAGTATCAAACTTGATACTCAAAGAACGGAGTTTTGTTTAAGGAGACACCTCCAAAAAAAAATTCTCCTTAAGAGCATCCCACAGTTCTTTAGCCGTGTTGTATATGTGAAACTTTGTCATGATATCATCATTCATTACACTAAGCATGGTGATACGGGCAGATGAGTTCTTCCTCTTCCAGGCTTGATAAGCCTCAAGGTCCCTCCTTGCTTGAACAGTGTTACCCTCTTCAAGAGGAACCATAATTTTCTCCAGAGTATCCAGAGCCTTTTGCTCTTCAATTACTTATTGGACTTTCATAGCCCAAACTTCATAATTGTCACCGTTCAAACAAAGGTCCTTATTTAGTTAAGCAACTATTGCTTTTGAAGCAGTCATGGAAAAACCGTTAAAGACAAAATAGCACTAATAAGTAAGCAACACACCATATTTATTATAAGATCATTTAAAACTAAAAATAGTGTTTGGTTCACGTAAAATCGAACATCGATGTGTAATGCATCGAGTCACCACTTACATAGGCTAATACAAACACCATATTAGGTTTAAATTTCCAATAATAAATATATATTTAGTTTTGTTTTAGATTATATTTTAATTTATTTAACATTTATGCTTCTCTTACGTATAAAACTAATGAGTAATTTATCACTTAGTTATAATCTCAAAATAAATAAATTAAAATTACTAAAACAAATAACCAAAATAGCAATGTTAAACAAATAAACATTTTATATACCATATATAAAAAATATCCGATATTTAGTTAAAATTACAACCACAAAAAAATTTCAGCACGAAGCCATTCAATACAAAATTGAAATACGAAATCAGCAATCGAAAGAGTGGAAAAATGAAGAGCTCAATCTTCATTTCCATCGAGTTGAACTATCTCAATTTCTTTTGAGGTGACTGAGATCATCTCTATGAACTTATAGTAGAGATCCAAAAGCGTGTTCTCAACACCCTTAATAACAGCATCCAGACATGGACGACGAACCAACTCGTTACTTCTAAGTAACATGGTTCCAGGATTATAAGATAACTTAGCTCCCGTTTCAGCCGAGTTCAACACAAATGCTTTGCATTGGGATCCATAATCCTGTTCAGGAACTAATCCTTCAATGGAGTCCACTAGTTCGTCAAATGTAGAATTTTCTCCAAACCAGAATTTCTTAAAGTGCTTTTCATGAAAAGCCTTTTTCGCAAATTTTAACATTTTTAATTGATCAGTTCCAGAGGCAAATCCTCCTTTCCAGACAAGCTCTTGGATTTCCCGGTTTAACGCATTAAACCGCTCCATAACTCCAACAATATCCTCTTTTTCCAATGGAGGATACCGTTTAGAGAAAAGCCCATCTTCAAGTTTTTGTATAGTCCTCGCCTCCTCTTGAGACTGGATTATTTTCGCTGTTTTTATGAACGTTGTCATTTCTATAACACATAGAAATAACAAAAACTTGTTAATGATCAACCAAAATTCAGTATATAAATACATAATAAATATACAGAATTTTCTTGAATTTATTAAACATAAATTAACCATTTATACACAATAAATACTAGTAAATTTAGTTTAAAATATCAAATGAATTCCAAAAATTCATTAAATTATACCAAAAATTCAAGAAAAATGTAAATTCTAATTCTGGAAAAAATTTGATGATATTTAGATGCCGGAAACGCCTGCACGCACCGTTTGAAGCTCCACCACGCGCCTCCAGGTGCGGACACGTGCCTTCACATGCTCAAGGGGTTCTCCTGACTCACGCGACACGGGGCAACATGTGATTCGTGCTGATATGGCACCCATGACACATGTCATCACTTAATTGGACCAATGTATGACATGGCACCTCGCCATGTGTCATCACCGTATTGGTCCATTATGATGATGTGGCAGATGACGTGTCATGCTGACATGGCACATCCATATAGTCTAGCCACGTGTCGTGACTCTATTGGTCCACGTGTCTGACACGTGGCATTTGACCGTTTCAAAACGGTTGACCCGGTACACGTGGTAGTACATTATTGGTCAAACTTTTCAACCGTCAGAAAATTCATCCAATCGTGCTGTGATACATGTTCCATCTACTTAACTTCCCCTAACCGTCATATGGCCAATTCCAGCCGTAGTGGTGGCGTGTGAGGTACACGCTTCGCCTTCCGGGCCTCCGTTGGCCGTGAAATTTGAGATTCTGACTCGATTTTTTGTGCTGATTTCAGTGGTGTGATCAGATTTTCAAAATTCCGATAAAAAATTTTGACACTTTGTACTGTTAGATCAAATATGGTATCGTTTTGACACGGATAACAATGCAAATCTGTATCATAACAAACAAAAACAAATATAAATGAACAAAAAAACATATTCTTATTCATGGAACATCAGAGATCAAGATTTATGGAATCATTTTGACACGGATATCAATACAAATCCGTATCAAAATGAAGAAATATGTATTTAAACGAATAAATACGCATTCAAACGAATAAAGAAATGTACTCTTATTCACGGATTTCCATAAACCAAGATAGGAACACATTAATAATTTATGGAGTACCAGAAAACTAGATTTGAACACATCAATGTATAAACCTTTTGAGCTCTGATACCAATGAAGTCAGAATACCATAAACAGAATAAATAAACGGACTTACAGTTTATATGCAGTGGAAACTTGTTTATGGAATGGATCTGATCTCCACAAGAAATCGGATCGTTCTGGTTGCGTTTCCTATGAGTGTATGAATACACTGAGTACGGGCTATCTCCGTGAATTCTTCCGACGAACGAAGAAGTATATCATGTTTTCTTCCTGGAGACGTTTTCCCCGGAACCAGAAGGGAATCTCTACGATTCCATCATCATCAGGAAATAGAGAAACTTCTTCTCTATTTATTGTGGAAATCCCAATTTCCATCTATATATAGGGTCGGACCAAATTAGACATTTGGTCCCTGTAATTTACACATAATTATAGTTTAGTCCCTGCTATTCCAAAATGTCATGGGCGGACCAAAAACCAATAATTTTTTTCAACAATTTATCTCTCAAACTCTCTCTCTCTCCTTTTTCTCTTTCTTTCATCTTCATCTTCTTCTTCATCTTCATTATTATTATTATTCCTTTTAAACTCCACTCGTACAGAGCATAAACCAACAATTGAATTGCAACACTAAAGAATCAAATCATCCATAATAATATTTGGTCTTTGAATCCAATCCACACTTGATTAATTAAAACCACACTTGATTAAATGCCATAAATAAAACTAAAAAGTTTAACCAGAGGATTTATCAAGAGTAATATCAACAGAAGACCCATTAATCCATTAACATCTGAGTCCAAAAAAGGGTGAAAAAAATCCTTGAGAAAAAAGAGTAGCATTAGGAGGGGAATAATGCCCAATTATAAGAACGCCAAGGAAAACGGCCATTTTGATGAATAAGAAAATCAATTATCTTTTGCCTGCTCTGTTGGAAATGCCTTAGTCCCAAGGTATTGGTTCTTGTATTGTATCATACATTTTGTATCTTATAATGGGATTTATGTATTAAACATTCGTGTCAATGAATGACTGCATTAATCTATTTCTTATATATATATATATATATATATATATATATATATATATATATATATCTTGTGCAATATTCTAAATAGAGTATCCAATAGATATATCCATTAATTTCAGATTTATTGGATTGATTATGCTTGATGTGTTTTATTTGCTGCTGGAAATTTTATTTCTTTCGAAAAAAATAGCTTGTAGCTGGATTCGGAATCACAAATTGCTGGCTGCTACTGCTGGAAGAATGCTGCCGTGCGGCCTGCTTTTGGGTTTGGGTCCGCTTTTGGATTTTGTGTGTTTTTTATTTTAACTCGAGCTCGTAATGCAAATTAAATTAAAATG
Organism: Euphorbia tirucalli; assembly: GCA_039660915.1. Taxonomy (NCBI): domain Eukaryota; kingdom Viridiplantae; phylum Streptophyta; class Magnoliopsida; order Malpighiales; family Euphorbiaceae; genus Euphorbia; species Euphorbia tirucalli. Next base: position 47,079,101 of record CM077637.1, on the reverse strand, counting down.
TTTTATTTTGAATTAATTTGTATCTAAATTGATTATTATGTTGGCATGCATATTTAATTTAATTGCTTTATATATTAAATTGAATATGGACTTTGTGAAATTGGCCCAATAAACCGTGGCATCGGTTGAAATTGGGAGAACTAAATTTTAAATTTGTAACAACCCAAATTCCAGTGGAAGCAAAATTGTTAATTTTGCATTAATGAATGTAATCCATTGGGCCTTTATGGGCCTTAGTCACATTTGTTAAAATTGACAATTTCATCCTAAGTAACTCGGCTTAACATTTATATTATGATCATGCATCACATTGTTATGTATATGTACGACAGGTACTTTGTTTGAAATGTTGTGTTGGGTTTTATAGGCCCTAGATTATTATCGGTTGTAATTAATTTTGGGAAATATGGCCTACGTGTCATTTCTTTTATTTTGATGTAATTTTAGGACAGATTTTATTTTAAATAAAATTATTATAATTGCATCAAGTATGGAGGAAGGCCCAGATGGAGCAAGCCCATGGTGGGAGCCCAAGAAGGATTTGTTGGGGATTAATCGCACAAAACAAAAAAATGCGCAGCGGAAATAAAAGGATTAATCCCCACCAAGGACCCATGTACATTGCATTGAATCGGAAAGAGGGTTAGAGAATTACCTTAATTCTTTGTAGGTTTTGAATCAAAGGAACCAAATTAGCTTCCCTCTACGGTTGATCCACACGGAGCAATTGATTCACCGCGTGCTAGCGCCGGGATTGAAGAACGATTCTTCGAACGAGAGAGAGAGACCGAAAAATCAAATTTTTCTTGGTGTTTAGATGGAGAAAAACTGGCTGCCACACTCCTTTCTTGTGTCTGCCGAATTCCTCTAGTTGTGTGGCTGAAAACTAATTTTTTCATCTCTTAGGTTTAGGTTATATTTCCATTTATATAACCATTAACTTAATTATAATTATAACCTAATACACCTATTAGTTATAATTATAAATTAACCCACACAACTTAATATTAATTCTCAATTAATATTAAATCAAACCAATTCTCCATAATACACATATGTATATACAATATTATAATTAATTATATCTCTATATAATTTAATTATAATATGTGGCATACCTTATGCAATATTAATCATATTAATATTCACATATACATATATATATAAATATATATCACTATATATATTTATTCTCTTTCTCATTCATAAATTATTATCCAATAATAATTTATACCCGAAAAGATGAACTTCATTTTGCTCTTTGTGTGTGACCCCATAGGTTCATATTAATTGGCAATAAGGAAATTACCATAATGTCCTTATAGGTCACAAGCGGACTCTAGCAAGCCATTACGACTACCCAATTAACATGATTGGAATGATCCAATACCTATTTATAGAATGTCATATTCCCTTTTGTCTCTTTGATATCATGATTAATCATAAGACATGGTACACTTGTCAATCTTATATAATTAATCATATGCTTTCTCGATCTCAAAGTAAAGTGTTCAGACAAATCAATTGATACTCTTATCAATTATTTGAGCACGGCCATGCATTTAACAGTCTTACTTATCGAGGGGCCCAGTGATATCGCTCTCTTGTTAGAGAGGGACAAAATCCCATATCTGTCACTCACATCCCTAAGCATGAGTCATATTGTACCCAACCACAGCCTTTATAACTACTCTGTTACAAGCAGCGTTTGACTGCGTCAAAGCACAACATGAATTCATCCCGGAATCCATGGTGACCTCAGGTCAAAGGAATCAGCTGATGACACTACTATAATCAAGATCAGTTGTGACACGTGACCATGAACTTGATCTCATAGTGGGTCTCCAGCAACATGTTCTCTAACATATTGCCCGTGAGTATAATCTGTATCTGTATACACTATATTCATCTTATGAATATCCATTATCACTCACACTAGTCTTAGTTTGTTATTATTCCCATAATAACAATCGACTAGGGAAATTTAGAATTACACAATTAATTCATGGATACATTATCATAAATACTAACATACAAATATATATGATAAAATAAGTCTTTATTAATGACTTAGGAAGATTGTTTACATAATCCAACATTGGCTTAGGGCACAATCTCTAACAATCTCCCACTTGCCCTAAGTCCAATCTCAAATGTATCTAATACCCATGGACCTAGCATGACCATCATGTACAGCTTGTGGAAGAGCTTTTGTTAGTGGATCAGCAACATTGTCTTCAGACGCAACCTTGCATATCTTCACATCTCCTCTTGAGATGACTTCTCTTATGTAGTGAAAACGCCGAAGTATATGTTTGGATTTCTGTGACACACTAGGTTCCTTAGCAAGTGATATTGCCCCATTATTGTCACACAAGAGGCTCACAGGATTCACTATGCTAGGAACGACACCAAGTTCTTCGATGAACTTCTTGATCCAAACAGCCTCTTGGGCTGCATCTGATGCGGCAATATACTCGGCTTCTGTTGTAGATGCAGCTATCGTGCTTTGCTTAGAACTCTTCCAACTTATCGCACCTCCATTCAGAATGAACACATATCCAGACTGTGACTGCATCTGATCTTGATCAGTTTGGAAACTTGCATCCGTGTAACCATTTACAACAAGATCTTCGTCCGAGCCTCCATATATCAAGAATGTATCTTTAGTTCTTCTCAAGTACTTAAGAATACTCTTGACAGCAGTCCAGTGACTATCACCTGGATCAGACTGATATCTACTTGTCATGCTCAAAGCAAAAGAGACATCTGGCCGAGTACATACCATGGCATACATGATAGATCCTATAGCTGACGCATAAGGAATCTTATCCATGCGTTGACGTTCTTCAACTGTCACAGGACACTGCTTACGACTAAGCTTTATTCCTTGCCCAATAGGAACATTTCCTTTCTTTGATTGATCCATACTGAACCTTTTCAGTATTTTGTCAATGTATGTACTCTGGCTCAAACCTATCAATCTCTTAGATCTATCTCTATAGATCTTTATTCCAAGAATGTAGGCTGCCTCACCCAAGTCTTTCATAGAAAAACACTTTCCTAGCCAAGATTTTACTTCTTGCAAGGTAGGAATGTGATTTCCTATTAACAATATGTCATCGACATATAGAACTAGGAAAACTATATTACTCCCACTGAACTTCTTGTACACACAAGGCTCATCTTCGTTTTTGATGAAGCCAAACTTTTTGACTGATTCATCAAAACAATGATTCCAACTTCTTGATGCTTGCTTCAAACCATAAATGGCCTTTTGAAGCTTGCATACTTTATCAGGATTCTTTGGATCGACAAAACCTTCAGGCTGTGTCATGTACACATCCTCAACAAGGTTTCCATTTAGGAAAGCTGTTTTGACATCCATTTGCCATATTTCATAGTCATAATATGCTGCTATGGCAACAAGAATTCTGATGGACTTGATCATAGCTACTGGCGAAAAGGTTTCGTCATAGTCTATACCATGAACTTGTCGGTAACCCTTTGCCACTAACCTTGCTTTATAAGTCTGAATATTCCCATCCATGTCCGTTTTCAACTTGAAAACCCATTTGTGCCCTATTGCTTTAGCACCCTTTGGGAGATCAACCAAAGTCCATACTTTGTTGTCGTCCATGGATTGAATCTCTGACTTCATAGCATCAAGCCATTTTTCAGATTCTGAATTAGAGACAGCTTCCATGTACGTGGAAGGTTCATTCTCTTCTAACAGAATCAGATCATTTTCATTCGTGACGAGAAATCCATATCTCTCGGGCTCATGACGAACTCTACTTGATCTACGTTGGACTTGTGTTACTGGTTCTGACTCAACAACTTCTTGTGAATCAGGTTGTTCCATTTGAAACTCACTTTCAACTTGGTTATCCATATTTTCTTGTAGGTGTACTTTACTCCCACTGATTCCTTTGGAAATAAACTCTTTTTCCAGGAATGTACCACCCTTAGCAACAAACACTTTGTTTTCACTAGGATTGTAAAAGAAATAACCTTTAGTTTCTTTTGGATAACCAACAAAATTGCATTTCACAGATTTTGGTGATAACTTGTCTGAAATCAAATATTTCACATAGGCTTCGCATCCCCAAATCTTGAGAAAAGACAAATTTGGTTTCTTACCAATCCATATCTCATATGGTGTCTTTTCAACTGCTTTTGATGGAACTCGGTTCAGTGTGAATGCCGCTGTTTCAAGTGCATATCCCCAAAAGGATAGAGGAAGATTTGTTTGACTCATCATAGACCGAACCATATCCAATAAAGTTCGGTTCCTCCTCTCAGACACACCATTCCACTGTGGTGTACCAGGAGGAGTTAATTGTGAGACAATCCCACAATTTCTAAGATGATCGTCGAACTCTTGGCTCAAATATTCACCACCTCGATCAGATCTAAGTGCTTTAATTGTCTTGCCAAGTTGGTTTTGTACTTCATTTTGGAAGGCTTTGAACATTTCAAAGGATTCCGACTTATGCTTCATTAGATATAGATAACCATATCTACTGAAGTCATCAGTGAACGTAATGAAGTATTGAAAACCACCTCTAGTAGTTGTGCTCATAGGCCCACATACATCTGTATGTATGAGTTCTAATAAGTCACTAGCCCTTTCACTGTGACCAGTAAAAGGACTCTTGGTCATCTTACCCATTAAACATGACTCGCAAGTGTCATATGTTTCAAAAACATCTAGACCCAAAATTCCATCTTTATGGAGTTTTGAAATGCGTTTCTCATTAATGTGTCCTAGACGACAGTGCCAGAGATAAGTAGGATTCACAATATTTGTTCTTATCCTTTTGGTATTTATGTTATATACATGCTCATCATAACCTTCACTAAGGTTCAACAAATAAAGACCATCATGTAAATCCGCATTTGCATAAAACAAGTCTTTATTGAAAAGCAATAAGTGATTATTCTCAATAACACATTTAAATCCTTCCTTGTCCAAACATGAAATAGAAATGATGTTCCTAGACAAATTAGGAACAAAATAACAATTATTCAAAAGGAGAACAAGTCCACTTGGCAACTTGAGCTCGTAGCGACCGACTTCATAAGCAGCAACTCTAGCTCCATTCGCCACATGGAATTCTACCTCGCCCTTCTTGAGCTTTCTACTTCCTCTAAGCCCCTGCACATTCATACAAATGTGAGAACCACAACCGGTATCTAATACCCACGAAGTAGAAACAGAAGTAGAATGAAGTATTTCAATAACATGAATACCTTGATTAGCGGTCTCACCGCCTCTCTTCTTCCTCAAGTCCTCCAAATAAAGCTTGCAATTTCTGCGCCAATGACCAGGCTGATTGCAGAAATGGCATGCGCCTTCCTTTGGAGGCTTTGCCTTGGTAACAGCTTTGGGCTTCTTTGCATCCTTCCCAAACTCTTTGGGTTTGTTTGCTTTACCCCTCTTCTTCTGGATCCTACCCTTTTGCACCATATGGATCCCTTTGGAGCTTGGCTTCTCTTTTATAGTTACTTCAGCGTTTTTCAGCATCCCATGCAGTTCGCTGACCGTTTTGTCCATATCATTCATGTGATAATTCATGACAAAATGGGAGTAACTCTCGGGAAGAGAATTAAGGATCAAATCCGTTGCCAACTCAGGTCTGAGTGGCGAACCAAGCCTCTCCAACTGATCAATGTACCCTTTCATCTTCAGAACATGGGCACTAACCGAACTCCCTTCGGTCATCTTGCACCCAACCAAAGATCTCAAGGTCTCATACCTTTCCCTTCTCGCTTGCTTTTGGAACATTTCCTTAAGCTCTTGAGACATCTCATATGCCTCAAATGTTTCCAGATCCTTCTGAAGTTCCGGAATCATTGATGCGAGCATCAGGCACTGTACATCAATCTGATCATTTTGATGCTTGTGGAAAGCATCCCTTTCAGCTCTTGAAGCTGTGGTGGGTGGAGGGTTAGCGGGCAAAGGCCCATCCAGAACATATAGCTTTCGCTCTTGCTTGAGAACAATTCTCAAGTTGCGATACCAGTCTAGGTAATTTGTTCCATTCAGTTTATCCTTCTCAAGGATAGATCGAATAGAACCGGGATTGCTTGTGTTGGCCATTTATCTACAACAGAAAATATATATGCAAAGTTAATTACATAAGAGAATATAGCTCCCACTAAAATTATAAAACCCTTTAAAATATTTAAGTAGGTAAAAGACCCAAAATCCATACTTAACCATAGCACTGCTTTGGCATGTCCCTATGATTAAATATAATTTCGGTAGACATCACTATGTCAATTACATCATTATGTAACTCTTTTAATTTATGAGATGCATGATATCATATATCATATTTAATTTGTATGTTACTCATCTCATCCTTGCCTCGGGCTCAAACACCTTTTTGATTAACCCTTTAGTTAAACCAATTACAACACAATGAGAATCACCTTTTCTCATATTATTGCTTCGCTAAGGTCACAACATGCGTACCCGCCCTGGCGGTATACCATGATGCGAACATAGTACTTGACAAGTGTTATACGTAATTGGGTGGCAAAAATATAAACTTCATAAGTTTATTTAGGGTTTATAAATCCCGTGATTAGAATTTTATCATATACAAAACATGGCATTAATATTAAACTTTCCAAGTTAACATTAATCCTAGCATGGCATCCAATGTCATACATTCATCTAGCATGCATATTTCATACTAGGCATGGCATCACATGGCATCAAAATATAAAACATGCAATAGACTCGAAAAACCGTGTTATGGTATGGTTTTATCTACATTGATTTTCATAGGCCAATATGAAAATCAACAGGTCATTTCCTAGGTGGTTGCAACCATCGCATGGTCACAGCACAGCCGCACCCCTTGTATCCGTCTTCACGTCTTTGTTCCTTGGCATCATCTCATGGATTTACATATTTAACAAAATTGTATCCTATACAGTTTTCTAGTAAAATAAGATTTACAAACAATAAATTGCATCCTATACAATTTATCTAGAAAATAAGATTACATAAATAGAAACGACTCGCAGGCCGTATTTATAAAACTTTACATCCACCAAAACCAAAGGAAAACAAAACATCCACAGGGTCCAAAACCATACCACAACACCATGCATAAAATTATCACAATAATTTTACATTTTACAAGATTTAGAGTTCAAAAACTAAACACAATCTTATTGTATTTAAAAGAAATTGATTTGAGAAGAAAAGGTATAGAAGACAATTTCTACATTGCAGCACTAAGGGAACATGGCGTGCAAAACCGGTTTGCACGGCGTGCAACACTTGCACGCGGCCGTGTTCCTCGCTGTTACTCAGCGCACATGAGAAATTTCCGGTTGCACGCCGTGCAAAACCAGTACACGGCGTGCAACACACATATGCACGGCGTGCAACACTTGCACGCCGGCGAGTTATGCACTGATTCTCAGCTTACGAAAACGATTTCCGACTACACGCCGTGCAAAACCAGTACACGGCGTGCAACACACGTTTGCACGGCGTGCAGTGCCTGCACGCCGGCGTGTTCTGCACTGAAAAACAATTCTGCGTCAATTTGTTCAAAACAACAATTCCCAAATCAATTCCAAACGTTATTCACAATAACAAAGAACCCTAAATCAAAAACATATAACCCTAACATGCAATTTTGATCTAATCAAAATAACAAATCCAATTCAATCAATGCACAAGTGGCTCTGATACCACTGTTGGGGATTAATCGCACAAAACAAAAAAATGCGCAGCGGAAATAAAAGGATTAATCCCCACCAAGGACCCATGTACATTGCATTGAATCGGAAAGAGGGTTAGAGAATTACCTTAATTCTTTGTAGGTTTTGAATCAAAGGAACCAAATTAGCTTCCCTCTACGGTTGATCCACACGGAGCAATTGATTCACCGCGTGCTAGCGCCGGGATTGAAGAACGATTCTTCGAACGAGAGAGAGAGACCGAAAAATCAAATTTTTCTTGGTGTTTAGATGGAGAAAAACTGGCTGCCACACTCCTTTCTTGTGTCTGCCGAATTCCTCTAGTTGTGTGGCTGAAAACTAATTTTTTCATCTCTTAGGTTTAGGTTATATTTCCATTTATATAACCATTAACTTAATTATAATTATAACCTAATACACCTATTAGTTATAATTATAAATTAACCCACACAACTTAATATTAATTCTCAATTAATATTAAATCAAACCAATTCTCCATAATACACATATGTATATACAATATTATAATTAATTATATCTCTATATAATTTAATTATAATATGTGGCATACCTTATGCAATATTAATCATATTAATATTCACATATACATATATATATAAATATATATCACTATATATATTTATTCTCTTTCTCATTCATAAATTATTATCCAATAATAATTTATACCCGAAAAGATGAACTTCATTTTGCTCTTTGTGTGTGACCCCATAGGTTCATATTAATTGGCAATAAGGAAATTACCATAATGTCCTTATAGGTCACAAGCGGACTCTAGCAAGCCATTACGACTACCCAATTAACATGATTGGAATGATCCAATACCTATTTATAGAATGTCATATTCCCTTTTGTCTCTTTGATATCATGATTAATCATAAGACATGGTACACTTGTCAATCTTATATAATTAATCATATGCTTTCTCGATCTCAAAGTAAAGTGTTCAGACAAATCAATTGATACTCTTATCAATTATTTGAGCACGGCCATGCATTTAACAGTCTTACTTATCGAGGGGCCCAGTGATATCGCTCTCTTGTTAGAGAGGGACAAAATCCCATATCTGTCACTCACATCCCTAAGCATGAGTCATATTGTACCCAACCACAGCCTTTATAACTACTCTGTTACAAGCAGCGTTTGACTGCGTCAAAGCACAACATGAATTCATCCCGGAATCCATGGTGACCTCAGGTCAAAGGAATCAGCTGATGACACTACTATAATCAAGATCAGTTGTGACACGTGACCATGAACTTGATCTCATAGTGGGTCTCCAGCAACATGTTCTCTAACATATTGCCCGTGAGTATAATCTGTATCTGTATACACTATATTCATCTTATGAATATCCATTATCACTCACACTAGTCTTAGTTTGTTATTATTCCCATAATAACAATCGACTAGGGAAATTTAGAATTACACAATTAATTCATGGATACATTATCATAAATACTAACATACAAATATATATGATAAAATAAGTCTTTATTAATGACTTAGGAAGATTGTTTACATAATCCAACATTGGCTTAGGGCACAATCTCTAACAGGATTGCAGTCTAGCCCCGATAGAGAATTACATAGGTTGTCAAGTTTTTCATTAGGTTGTAATTAAAGGCCCATAGGATTTTATTGATTTTAAATTAAGTATGCTATTGCATTTATCATATAATATGGATGTATGGATCACCAGATTATAACCTGTGTTTATGCATGCTAATTCGTATCACTTAATTTTATTCCCGAAATTAACATATTGAGTCATTTAATATGATAACATATTCACACCTCTTCCTCCCATTGATGCTACGATGTGCGCCATGCCCTAGCTGGGTACATTGTAGTATTCGGTGGACCGTCGAGGGTTAGGATACTTGCTATGGTTAACAAGTGAATGGTGGTTTGACTCAACATGGGTATCATTAGCTCAGAGCTGGCCCTAAGCACAGATGGGTAAAGTGTCAATAAGCCCATCAACTAAGAGTCCTTCGTGGAAGGATTGGATAGGTTGTCCTACTAAACAAATCAATGGTTCGTTAACGAGCCTAAGTTCGGCCAATCATTCATGAGTTGTGGATCTTGGTCAAGTTAGCCAATTAACATCACCAACGAACAAATTAAAATCGCATTATTAATTTGAAATTGGTTTAAAAGTCCTTTATTTCTAACTCATGCAATGATTTCTTCCATGTAGATTATTCGCATTCCACATTAGCAATTGCGATTCCAAATCGCAGCTGTTGCTGCTTGTGCAGCAGGTGTTGCTGCCTTCTGCAGTATGCTTGGCTGCTGTGTGGCAGCAAGTTGCCGCGCGGCAGTGCTGCTGTCCCTAGACAGCAGTGCCGTTGGGCAGGGGGTTCGGGTCTGGTTTTTGAATGTTGCGGGTATTTTTTTAACCCGGGCCCGTAATGCGAATTAAATTAAAATGTTTTATTTTAAATTAATTTGTATTTAAATTGTTTATTATGTTGTCACGCATAATTAATTTAATTGTTTTGCATATTAAATTGAATATGGACCTTGTGAAATTGGCCCAATAAACTATAGCACCAGTTAAAATTGGGAGAGTAAAATTTTAAATTAGTGACAACCCAAATTCCAATGGGAGCAAAATTGTTAATTTTGCATTAATGGATGTAATCCATTGGGTCTATATGGGCCTTAGTCACATTTGTTAAAATTGGCGATTTCACATTAAGTAACTCAGCTTAACATTTTATATTTATAATTTGGAATGCCATGATCATGCATCATATTGGTATGTATGTGCACGAAAGATTCTTTGTTTGAAATGTTGTGTTGAGTTCTATGGGCCCTAAATTATTATCAGTTTTAATTGATTATTAGGAAATACGGCCTGTGCGCCATTTCTTTTATTTTGATGTAATTTTAGAATAGATTTTATTTTATAAAATTATTGTAATTGCATCAAGTATGGAGGAAGGCCCAGATGGAGCAAGCCCATGGTGGGAACCCAAGGAGAATTGCAGTTCGGCTCGATGGAGAATTAGATAGGTTGTCTAGTTTTTCATTAGGTTGTAATTAAAGGCCCATAGGATCTCATTATTTTAAATTAAGTATGCTATAGCATTTGTCATATGATATGGATGTATGGATCACCAAATTATAACTCGTGATTATGCATGCTAAGCCGTATCACTTAATTTTAATTCGGAGAATTAAAATATTGAGTCGTTTAAAAGTGCTTCCCACATTCACACCTCTTCCTCCCATTGATGCTGCGATGTGCACCATGCCCTAGCTGGATACATTGTAATATTTGGTGGGCCATCGAGGGTTACTCTACTTGGTATGTGCACAGATGGGCAAAGTGTCAATAAACCCATCAAACCAAGAGTCCTTCATGGAGGCATTGGATAGGTTGTCCTACCAAATGAATCAATGATTGGTTAGCGAGCCTTAGTTCGGCCAATCATTGAGGAGTTATGGATCTTGGTCAAGTTAGCCAATTAAAATCACCAATGAAAAAATTAAAATCAGATTATTAATTTCAATTGGTAAAATTCCTTTATTTCTAACTAAAGCAATGATATTCCATGTAGATAATCCACTTCATTTAAGCAATTTAAATGGCTGCAACAAACAACAACTCACTCTCACTTAGGTCACTCCTAGAGAAGGAGAAGCTTTCGGGGACAAACTTCCTGGACTGGGCTAGGAACTTGCAAATAGTTCTTAGACAAGAGTCCAAGGAGTATGCACTGGATGTCCCTTTACCAGCTGGCCCTCTTGGAGGTTGAGGCGTCATCACAACAATGGTGGAGCAGTACGACTGGCACGTGAGGGACGACCGTGATGTCTTGTGCCTTATGCTGGGTATCATGGCTTCTGATCTTCAGAAGCAATTCATGGAGCAACATGCTTATGAGATGATGGATTACCTAAAAAAGATGTTCCAAGATCAGGCTCATCAGGAACGCTACCTAACTATTAAGGCGCTTTGTGTTGGATATGCCCTAGTCCCGAGGCATTGGACCTTGTATTTGTATTATACATTCATTGGATTTATTTATTATACTAATTTTGTGTTATTAATAAAGGCATTAATTCATTTATTATATATATCTTCTGTAATATCTTAAATGAAGTATCCAATGAACATATCCATATCCATGATGACAAGTGTCATGCACTTGGCAGTAAGACCATGGATAGGGTAAACGATATGACCATAAAGAGATCCGTAGTCTGTTCCAGTCATGGGAATGACTGGGGCTAGAGACTATCATTAACCTGGTTGTATGGCAGTGTCTTACCGGTCATTGGACATGGGATGTCAACCAAGTTAATGGGTACATGTAAAAAGGGCATGGTATTGGATAGATCCACTAAACAAGAAATCCACATGGTATAGTATCACAAGTGATTCTCGTGTAGTACTTATATGGATCCTTTGACCTGACCATATGATGGTATCGCATGTGAGGTCACATACTTAGCGGTACGCCTAAAGGGCCTGTAATAGGGTTCCAAGTATGGGTGCTTTCGGGTATGTCACTTAGCATCGCAATGCTATGGATATGCAAAAGGGATTTGTCACTCAGTAGTCCACTGAGAAGATATCACTGGTCTCTTGATGAATGTGAGTAATAAGAGTGTGGCCACACCCAAACAAGTTGGAACTTGTTTGTCAGCTTCAGTACATTTGGGATCAAGTAAATGTCTGGACATAAAAGAGGGTGATTAATCCATGCCTCTGTGTTGGATACCGATATCAATGGCATGGGATATACAAGTTCAAACTACAGGGCTACGACAACAGTTGGACTGCCATCTCCATCTTAATTGGGGGTTGCAGTGGTTTGCTAGAGCCCAACTGCAGTCTATGGGCCACAGGCCCACTGCCAACATAAAGATGGGCCCACGGGATCGTACACATTGAGCGACTGAATACTGACTTAAGGAATGACATGTATACTTGGAGTATACACTCTAGAGAGAGAGAGGATTATATTAATTATATTATAAAGATCAATTGGATTGATCATAATAATAAAATTAATATTCGACTGGCTCTCTCATGATTAATTGGATTAATTATGAGATTATTTCCTGGGTGGAAATATTCATATGTACAGGTTTACATATGAATTTATTTTGTGAAAATCTAATTTTAATTTAATGGATTAAATAAATTAGTCAAACCAATTTTAATTTAAATGTAAATAATATGTTGCTTGGTGTAATATATTAAATACATGGGTAAATTAAAGTTAGGCTTGAAATTAATTTAAACCAGACTAATTAAAATAGATTTGGGCCTGAAATGAAAGGAAGAAAGCCCACACAAAGGAGGAGCCAATTGGGCCGAAATTCTCCTTGAGAATTTCGACCACCTAGGGTTAAAATAACCCTAGGATTTTCGGCCTAGGCACGATAAGCTACTATGGCCGAAATCTTCCCTCCCTTTTCTCTCCAAAGTTTGTGTTTTTCTGACGCTAGCACGGGTGGTGTTCGTTAGCCGTTCGTGTATGTGACCGAGAAGGGATTCTAGCTTGATTCCTGCAGTCTGCATCCATCTCTAGTAGAGATAATTCGGGTAAGAGATTTAACTCTTGTGATTAAATTTTACTTTTTCCAATTTCCATCTCAATTGCTCTTGGGCATGGATTTGAGGAAATTATGGCGTTCTTCCGCTTTAATTGGGTGATTTCCGGTGACAAATCCCAACACTTTGCATGAGTGCAATGGCAGCTGAGACTTCTGTTAGCACTCATGTGCTAAAGTTGAAGGGGTATCTTAATGCACTTGCTTGCCTCAGATCACTAGTTCTGTAGGACTTCGCAACATACATTATTCTCGGGTCACTTCCTGAGTCGTATAACCAATTTATCATGAACTACCATATGCAAGGTCTTGATAAATTGGTTATTGAGTTGCATGCCATGCTCAACTTGCTGAGCAATCTCTTACGAAGACTCCTGAAGTTCTGCTGGTGAATAAGGGCAATACACCCAGTGATAAGGGAAAGGCCAAATCCAGGACCCAAGCTAAGGCCCAAAAGGCCAAGGCTAAGGGCAAGAAGGTGGCAGCCCACCCTAGAGCAAGGGTTGCTTCTCTTGAAGATGTCTTTCGTGAGTGTCATGAGAAAGGAAACTGGAAGAGCTGATGTCCAAAGCTAAGGGAGCAAATGAAGAGCGATTTTGCTGCTTCAAGTATTTATGTTGTTGAGATTAATCTGGCTCTTGCTACATCTTGGGTTTTAGACACTGTATGTGGATCTCATATTTGTTCAAATGTGTAGGGTCTAAGAAATAGGAGATTACTAGGATCTAGAGAAGTAGATCTTTGAGTCAGAAATGGCGCTCGGGTTCAGGTCATGGAGATCGAAGATTATTTCTTAGAGATGCCTAGTGGAATTGTTTTAGAATTAAGAAACTGTTATTTTTTACCTGTGATGCATAGGAATATTATTTCTGCTTCTTTATTGGATATTTCTGGTTTTGTATTTAATATTGGACATGGTAAAATTTCTATGCAATGTGGCAATATTATTTATGGAACAACATTTCTTGAAAATGGCTTATACATCCTTGATCTAAAACATGAAAGTTCAATCTATAACATAAATACTAAAAGGATTAAACAAAATGAAATTAATCCTACTTACATCTGGCATTGTCGACTTGGCCACATAAATGAGAAGCGCATAGCTAGGCTTCACTCTATGGAGTGCTAGGGTCATTTGACATCTAGTCTTATGACATATGCGAATCTTGTTTAAGAGGCAAGATGACAAAGGCACCTTTTAGCAAGACTATTGAAAGGGCCTGAGAGCTATTGGAGCTGATACATTCTGATGTATGCAGCCCAAAAAGCACTAGTGCTAGATCAGGTTTTCTATACTTCTTTACCATCACGGATGACTTCAGCAGATACAGGTATGTGTATCTGATGAAGCATAAGTCCAAGACTCTTCAGAGATTCAAGGAATTTTAGAACGAGTAGAAAATAAAAGCACTTTGGTCTGACCAAGGGGGTGAATATTTGAGCCAAGAGTTTGACTTATTCTTAAGAGAGTGTGGGATTGTATCCCAACTCACTCCTCCTGGTACATCCTAGTGGAATGGAGTGTCGGAAAGGAGGAATAGAACCTTGCTAGACATGGTCCGCTCGGTGATGAGTTGTGCTACACTCCCTGTCTCCTTTTGGGGATATGCTTTAGAGATAGCTGCTTATATACGTAATAATACACCAAGCAAGGCAGTTGAGGGAACACCATATGAACTACAGAAGGGACGAAAGCCAAATGTTTCCTTCTTAAAGATTTTGGGCTGTGATGCATATGTCAAGAAATTGAGAAGTGGCAAGCTCGAGTCCAAATTTGTCAACTGACAGTTTATGGGTTATCTTAAGGAAACAAAGGGTTATTGCTTCTACGATCTGGCAAAAAGCAAAGTTTTCATAGCCAGGAATGTAGTCTTCTTGGAGAAGGAATTCCTTTCCAAGAGAGACAGTGAGTAATGTTGAACTTTTGGAAATTTAGGACTCACAGACTCCTACAGCTACCGCTGAGGATGCTTCGGGAACTGATTTGGCTACTCAAGAAATTAAGGAAGCAGAACCGGTTACACAGGACTTTAGAAAGTCTGGTAGGACACATCATCATCCAGAGAGGTACGGATTTCTCGTGACTAATGATGGGGACCTTCTAGTCATTGACCAAGAGGAGCCTAAGACCTATCAGGAGGCTATCGAAAGCCTACACTCAGATCAATGCCGCAAAGCCATGAAGGCTAAGATGAAATCTATGCCCAATAACTAAGTATGGAACTTGGTGGATCCACCTCCAAGTGCCATGGTGATAGGTTGCAAGTGATGTTTCAAGTTAAAAGCCGACAACACCTTCAAAGGGCGATTGGTGGCAAAAGGATTCAGGCAAGTTCAAGGTATTAACTATGATGAAACCTTTTCACCAGTCATCATTATCAAATCCATACGGATACTACTAGCCGTTGCTATATGGAATAACTATGAGATATGGCAGATGGACGTTAAGACCACTTTCCTTAATGGAAAGCTATTCAAGGATGTGTACATGACACAGCCTGAGGGTTTTATCGATCCAAAGTATCCTAACCGGGTATGCAAGCTTCAAAATCCATTTATGGATTGAAGCAGGCATCTAGATCTTGGATTACAGAATATGGCTTGACACAAAATTCTAATGACCCCTGTGTGTATAAGATGGTTAATGGTAGTGTTTTACATTCCTAGTGCTGTATGTTGATGACAACCTTATCATTAGAGGTGACACACCAACACTGCAAGGGGTTAAGAAATGGTTGAGTAAGTGCTTCGCAACAAAGGACTTAGGCGAAGTTGAGACAATTTTAGGGATCAGGATCTATAGAGATAGATCCAATCGGCTTCTAGGCCTAAGTGATGCCACGTACTTTGACAAGGTTCTAAAAAGATTCAGCATGGATAAGGCAAAGAAAGGATTCTTGCCTATACGCCATGGGTTGAAACTGAGTAAGAAAGATGGTCCTAAAACAAAGAAGGACCAGGAGAGCAAGGAAAAGATCCCTTATGCATCTCCTATAGGATCTATCATGTACTCCATGTTGTGTACGAGGACTGATGTCATGTTTACACTAAGTATGACTAGCTGGTACCAGTCTGATCCCAGGGAGGAACACTGGAAGCTAGTCAAGGCAATCCTAAAGTACCTTAACTGCACTACGGATGCTTTCTTAGTGTATGGAGATCAAGATGAGATGGTAGTGTCAGGTTACACTGATGCAAGCTTTGAGATCGATGAGGACAAGAACTAGTCATAGTCTGGTTATGTTTTTCTCTTGAATGGTAGTGCCATTAGTTAAAGGTCCTCAAAACAGGCCACCACTGCTGACTTTATAGCGGAAGCTGAGTACATTGCTGCATGCGAAGTTTCAAAGGAAGCTGTTTAGATCAAGAAGTTCATAACTAAGTTAGGAATAGTACCCACTATCCTAGACTGAGTTGGAGTCCTGATCACACAAGAGATCCAAACACCTGCTTAGAAAGTTTCACCTCATTTGGGAGATTGTGATAGAGGTGACATATCATTGCAGAGGGTTCACACTAAGAATAATGTCACTGATCCGTTGACCAAGGTGCTGCCATAGACATAACAAGATAGCTATACCGGATCTATAGAAATTAGGGCAATGCCTATTTAGAACTAGTGCAAGTGGGAGATTGTTGGTGTGTCCTAGTTCTTAGGGCGTTGGATTCTTGTATTTTGTATTATACATTAAGACTCATTGTATGAATACATTATTTGTGTCACATTAATAAAGGCAATTAATCTATTTCATTTATATCTTGTGCTATAATATGAGTAGAGTGTCCATTGATTGATAATCATAAAACCTATCCTAGATCTGTTCTAATCATAGGAACGAATAAAACCACAAACTTGTATATTCGATGACTGTATTTTAGTTCTTAACTAGCCATAGTACTTGTATAGTCAGTCATGAATATAGGTACATATCATTGACATGGGACTGGATCGATCCGCACAAGAAAGCCACATGGTTGTTGCATCGTAGGTCTTTCTTGAGTAGGTCTCTTTGTCCTTAGTCCAAATTTCATTATAGTATCAATATGGAATCCGGTTCACTTTGACATACGCCTAACAGGTCTCTAAAAGGATGCTAAATACAGGTATGATTGGGTGGAATGGTGAACATATTGATATTGATGATGAAGTGATGGAATTGCCACTCGGGTAACACCAAGATGATATCACTGGCCACTTGATGAGTGGAACTGATAAGTGTATGGCCATACCCAAATAAGTCGGTCGCTTATTTGATTAATCAGTCAACTAAAGATCAAGAAATATAATAAATAATAGAAAAGGATGACAGACATCGTGCCTCTTGTTTATTCATATCGATGTCATTTCGCAAAGGACACTATGAGATTACTACCGAGTGATTGTCTTTTAAAGACTGCTATTGAGGGCATGGGTTTTTTTCCCGACCTCGATGATGAAAGCTATTATTACCTTTTTCATGGATAAACGTGAGACGAATTCAAAACGATCGGAATG
This sequence comes from Euphorbia tirucalli, assembly GCA_039660915.1. Lineage (NCBI taxonomy): Eukaryota > Viridiplantae > Streptophyta > Magnoliopsida > Malpighiales > Euphorbiaceae > Euphorbia > Euphorbia tirucalli. Next base: position 47,061,277 of record CM077637.1, on the reverse strand, counting down.
ACCCTGGAGACATCTCGGATAACCCGGATATGTGTGACAAGTCTGGTATAGAACCTCGAAGAAGGTCGAGTGAGCGTTTGAAAGAACCGAAGAGAAAAGAGAAAAATAAGTGAAGGTAGGCATGTCTGGACACTATAGATTTAGGAAATCTGGAGATTACAGCCGCGCGGCTGTAATCTCCAGATTTCCTAAATTACTAGAAATCAGCCATTAATTTGGATTTTACCCCTTTTTTGGGCGATATAAAAGCAATAGAACGGGAAATTAGATCAAGGAAGTCTGATGGAAATTCTCTCTGCAACCAAAAACACAAAAATTAGGGTTCTTTGGGATTTTAAGAGAAAAGAAAAACAAAAGAACAAAAAACAAAAAACCATAAGAACTTTAATTAACTTGTAGAATCGATTAGGGTTTTAGGGGAATTGATATTCGGGGAAAATTATGATCAAGTTAACTTCCGTTTGGATGAATTTGGGGCTCTGTTCGGGTTTTGGAGGATCGTAGATGAGTTCGGGTTATTCGTGATTCCAAGGGATTTTTTGGCGTCCGAATCCGTTCCTTGTGGTCCAAAATGCTGGAACACAGACTAGGTATACTCTGAGGGGCCCTAAAAACTCATTCTGATCTCATTCTGGGTTATTTGTTGATGATTTCATTTTCTTTTCAAATCTGGAAGTGAGCCCGGTTACAGCCGCCTCACCTGATGATTACAACCGCTCGGCTGTAATCTACAAGCGTAATCTTCTGATTACAGCCACTCAGCTGTAATTTTCAGGGGCAGAAGCTCTAAATGCCCTAAATCGACCGATAACGCTTCTGTTCTTTAAATTAAATGTGTTTTTCATGATTATTATCGGTCAATTACATCCATATATGTTTGATTTTTGGTTTTCGGATTTATAATTGATGGATATACTTTTAGAGTTTGGTGATTTTGGGGTTTTAGGGATTTTTGGACTCGTTCAATCTGATATAAAATTGTTCTTGTTGAGTTTCATGAGTTTCCAGAAGTCTCAAATTGCCCGAAATCATCAAAGTTCTAAAATGATTTTCAAAACAAGAAAGAAAACTGAAAATTTGATTCTGGAGCACTACAGCCGCTCGGCTGTAGGTGTTACAGCTGCACAGCTATAAACTACAGCTGCACAGCTATAACTTACAACTGCACGACTGTAATCTACAGCTGCTCGGCTGTAGCCTGAGAAACAAAATTATAGTTTTGCCCTTTTGGGCCTCTAACTTGTAATTTTGTGTCTCATTTCAATTCAAAACAGATTTTTGCGTGTTTATACTTTTGAACCTTAGATGGATGTCTAATTTAGGCCCATTCACGAATGGGACCCCCGGGTCCCGAGATATCCGGCCCACTAAAAGTTGGAAAATGCATGCAAAATGAGCTAAATTGTTTTCAAAATTGGTTTTTCATTCACAAAATCTACAGGGTGTTTCAATAAAATGTTTTCTAGGTCTAATAGAGTAGTCGCCCGGACTTCTCGATTACCCCCTATACATGATCCCATTTCCCAAAATACCCCCATTCTATCTTTTGTGAGTCCTTGATATGATTTATATATCCATGCTAACAAATTTGTCTTACAGCTTTTATTTTTTCTTTATTTTTATTTTTGGATGTATTTAATAGACTAAATCGTGTATTCTAGGCGATTGTACTTTTTTAGATTTTCATGTATCTAGGCGATTGTAATGGTGAGGATGGGAGCTTTTTCTTTTTATGGGTTGTATAATTTGGCCTCTACTTTACTTTTCCCGCTCTTTTACTTTTCTACACTTTATTTTGGATTTATATTTATGTCATGTGTATGAGCATTAACTAAAGATAAAAGAAGAAAAAATGGGTAGATTTAAGTGGATGTCATATCACATTATGAAATAATAATTGAAAACAAGTTTGAGGATTAGTGGATGTGTTGCCCAAACCTTGAATCTCTGGATTAGGTACCGCGTCTACACTTGGTAGGGAGCTGTACCGGAATTTCCCGGATGAGCTGATCCGGGTGGCGACTCTGTATCTAATCTCAAAATTTAGGTTTCGAGATCTTTAAGTTTAAATTGGGATTTTCTAAAAACCTATCTTCCAAAATTCACACTTCAAGCTAAATCTCATACAAAGAGGGTTTTCCTAATAAAATGAAAAGTTTTCTTAAAGAAGATTAAAACCCATTTTGAAAACCACAAACTTCATCACTTCAAAAATAAAATCCCCGGTTCCCGCGTCACCGCGTGTTTCGGAAAAAACATCATCCACTCATAGTGGCAACTTCGTTGGGGATTAACGGTTTCTTTAAAAAAGTTTTTCATAAAAAACTTAAGGAACTTAGGCAACAATAGAAGTATATCCTCACTTGTAGTCAATTATTAATTCATAATCCAATATCTCATTCACAACCGCATAGCATGACATTTTCTCTTCTTGAATCCCTCCAACAAATGATTAAGCTCGGTTCATCTCCAAAGGTGACCTACCTCTTCCGCTAGGATTGGAGGCACCCAAGGGGGTAAACCACTTTTAGCCTCGTACATACCCCTTTGTTTGGACCTTTGAGTGGGGAGAAGTGAAGAGTATATTTTCACTGTGGGAACCTGTACGACCCTTGGTTTGACTCATACCTTCATGTAATGGCCTAGCAACTTCCCCTTAGGATTACCAAAGCATATATTTGAAAATGGACATTGAGAGTGCGCCTTTGGTATCCTCGGTTGATGCCAAAGAGACCCAATACCTAGGAAGAATGAGAGACCAATCGAAAGGAGGAATAAGGTTGGAAAGGTGAGCATGTTATCGCATGTGCTAATGTTTGTTCTATGGTGGTTTCATTTTTGACCTTTACATGCAACATCAAACACGCATCATCCGTGTGCCATTTTCTAACCACATTTTTATGCAACCATTTGCAAGCATCATCATACGTGTGGTATTATGCTAACCATATTTTTCATGTAGCCATAACATCTTATTCGTGTGTCATATTCATTCCGTATGTCCACGTTCCCATGAAGCATACATGACAACATCTTATGTGTCATGCATCGTAACCACATTTTTATGCAGCCATTTGCATTCCGTATGACATGGGCATTTGTATCATCTCATCCCATCTAAAATGAAGGATGTTCTAAGAATGCCCTTCATGATCATTTCATTTCATGACAATGTTGGGAGTCCTCAAGACTACCTATGTTCTGCCTATGCACCAGATTGCACTTGGCCATTTCATTGCATCATTAGAGGACCACAACAGTCTTAGGCTTATATTCGTGTGGTGGATCACACAATATCATCACATGACATCATGACCATTCACCATTAGTGTCATGGAGACACCATAGTCTTGCTTGAATGTCTCGATCCACATCGGATTGTTCCATAACATTGATGACCCATTCGAGGTACTCCACGAGTACCGAACTAGAATTTGTATTAGGACATTTCATAAACATGCCTAAACCATGCAAGGTGTTCCTCGAACGTCGAAATGTTGTCCGTGTTTCGAGTTACACGTGACTTGTTTGTGACATCACTTCATCCAAGATGCCATAAAAGCATCAAACCTCTGTAGATGGAACGGCTCCCATATGACCATCACATGTCACTTCATTGACCTACGAAGCATCGAACCTTTGTCCGTGTGTCAGTACACATGTGACCATTTCATGACATCCACTAGGTGCCCCGAAGGCACTGAACTTCTATCCGTGTGCCGGCCTGTGAGCACGGGTTTTTTCACGACCTCAGTGATGAAAGCCATTATTACCTTTTTCACAGATAAATGCGAAGCAGATTCGGAATGACCGGGATGACATCAGAAATGTGTCGGGTGACCCGAATGTGTGTGACAAGTCTTGGTACGGAACCCGAAAGGAATTCAAGTGAGTATTTAAGAAAACCGAAGAAAAGAACGAAAAATAAGCAAAATAGGCTAATCTGGTCACTACAGCCGCGCGGATGTACTACAGTCATGCGGCTGTAGTACATTACAGCCACGCGGCTGTAATCATCAGATTTCCTTTTTTGTCCAAATCAGCATTTAATTCGGATTTTTGACCAAAATAGGAGATATAAATAGATGGTGACTGGGATTAGGGTTAGAGAGAGGCGGAAAAAATTACAGAAAAAGACTAAAATTGAACGTTTTAATCCTAAACAATAAAATAAATCTTAACAAAAATCGGTTTAAATAACCATAACTTTGGAGGGATTAGTTTTCTAGGAACATTCTTAGACCATAATCACTCATTCAATCTCATTCGGGGTTCCGTTCGGGCTTTGGAAATTGCACAAGCTTTTAGGTTGTTCGTGATTGCAAGGCGTTCCTGGCATCCGGATTCATCCCTGGTGGTCCAAAACACTGGAATACAGACAAGGTACATTCTGCGACGCCATAAAAATCCCTTTTTCTTTCATTGTGATGGATGTTTATTGGTGTTTTGGAATTTTTTACGATTTTGGAAGTGATTTTTGATTACAGCTGCCCCACTTATGATTATAGCCGCGTGGCTATAACCTATAGGGACGCAGCTATAATTCCCAGAATTACAGCCGCGCGGCTGTAACCTATAGGGGCAGAAGCTCCAATCCCCCCAATCAACCGATAACGCTTCTGTTTTCAGATTTAATGCTTTTTTCATGTTTATTATCGGTCCAATTACATTCATGTATGCTTAGATTGGTTTTCTTATTTTTAATTGATGGATGTGATTACAAGTTTGGCGATTTCGAGATTTTAGGGATTTCTGGACCTATTTCGATCCGTTTCGTTGAAATCAGTGTGTTTCCAGAAATCCCAGATTACCCAAAATCGATAAATTTGCAAAACATTTTTCAAAAACAAGAAAAGAAGGCCGGAACACAATTCTGGAGCATTACAGCCGTGCGGCTGTAGTCGAGGCAGAATTACTGTTTTCCTTTTGGTTTTCAAAATTTGTTTTTCATCCACAAATCCTACAGGGTGTTTCAAAAAACCGTTTTCCAGGTCTAACCGGGCCGACCGGTCGGGTCGACCCGGTTACCCCCTATGCATGATTCCGTTTCCTAAAAGACCCCTATTCTGTCCTATATGAGTCCTTGGTATGATTTATTTACCTGTGCTAACCATATTTGGATGCAGCTTTTATTTTTCTTTATTTTTATTTTTGAATGTACTTCATTGATTGAATCATGTATCTAGGCGATTGTAATTTTTTAGATCATCGTGTATTATAGGTGGTGGTAATGGTGAGGATGAGAGCTTTTTCTTTTTATGGGTTGTATAATTTAGCCTCTATATACTTTTCCCGCACTTTTACTTTTCAGCACTTTATATTGGTTTTATATTTATGTCATTTGCATGAGCATTGGTTAATAATAAAAAAATGAGATAAAATGAGTAGAATTAAGTGAATGCAACATTACATTATGAAATAATAATTGAAATTAAGTAAGGATTAGTAGATTTGTTGCCCGAACCCTGAATCTCTGAATTAGGTACCGCGTCTACACTTGGTAGGGAGCTGTACAGGAATTTCCCGGATGAGCTGATCTGAGTGGCGACTCTGTATCTAATTTCGAAATTTAGGTTTCGAGATCTTTAAGTTCAAATTGGGATTTTCTAAAAACCTATTTTTCCAAAATTCACACTTATAATTAAGTTTTCTACAAAAGGGATTTTTCCAATAAAATGAAAGATTTTCAAAGACCCGTTTTCAAACCACAAACGCTCACACCTCAAAAAGAAAATCCCCGGTTCTCGCTTCACCGTGCGTTCCGTAAAAATTTCTTCCGCTCACAGTGGCGACTCCGTTGGGGATTAACGGTTTCTTTTAAAAGTTTTTCATAAAAAAACTTAAGGAACTTAGGCAACAATCAAAGTACATCCTCATTTGTAGTCAATTATTAAATCATAATTTGATGTTTCATTCACATTTTCATAAGCATGAAATTTTCTCTTCTTGAATCCCTCCAACACTTGTTTAAGCCCGGTTTATCTTCAAAGGTGACCTACCTCTTTCACTAGGATTGGAGGCACCCGAGGGGGTAAACCACTCATAGCCTCGTACGAACCCTTTCGTTTGGACATAGCCTCGTACGAACCCCTTCGTTTAGACCCTTGAGTGGGGAGAAGTGAGGAGTATATTTTTGCTATGGGAACCTGTACGACCATTGGCTTGACTCATACCTTCATGTAATGGCCTAGCAACTTCCCCTTAGGGTTACCAAAACACATATTTGAAAATGGACATTGAGAGTGTGCCTTTGGTATCCCTAGTTGATACCAAAGAGACCCAACACCTAGGAAGAATGCAAGACCAATCAAATAGAGGAATAAGGTTGGAAGGGTGAGCATATTGTTGTGTGTGCTAATGTTTGTTCTATGGTGGTTTCATTTTTTTTACATGCAACATCAAACACGCATCATCTGTGTGCCATTTTCTAACCACATTTTTATGCAGCCGTTTTGGAGCATCATCATACGTGTGTGTTATACTAACCACGTTTTCTTGTAGCCATAACATATTACTCGTGTGTCATATACATCTTGTGTGCTTGCATTTCATAAAGCACACATGACATCATCTCGTGTGTTATGCATCTTAACCATGTCTTTGTGCAGCCATTTGCATTCTGTATGACATAGGCATTCATATCATCTTATCCCATCTAAAATAAAGGATGTTCTAAGTATGCCCCTCACGACATTTCATTTCATGACATATCGGGAGTCCCCAAGATTACCCATGTTCGCCTGTGCACCGGATTGCACTTGGCCATTTCATTACATCGTTGCACCATTAAAGGACCACAACGGTCTTAGGTTCGTGTTCATGTGGTGGACCACACAATACCATTACATGACTTCATATCCATTCATCATGGTGTCATGGCAACACTAACGTCTTATTTGGTGTGTCACGATCCACATCGGCTTGTTTCATAACATTGAAAGTTCATTCAAGGTACTCCACGAGTGCCAAATTAGAACTCGTACTAGGACATTTCATTACATGCCTAAATCATGCAAGGTGTTCCATGAACGGTGAAATGCTGTCCGTGTCTCGAGTTACACGTGACTTGTTTGTGACATCACCTCATATAAGATGCCATAAAAGCATCGAACCTCTGTCTATGGAACAGCTCCCATATGACCATCACATGTCACTTCATTGACCTATAAAGCGTCGAACTTCTGTCAGTGTGTCGGTACATACGTGACCATTTCACGACATCTACTAGGTGCCCCGAAGGCACTGAACTTCTATCCGTGTGCCGGCACACTTGTGACATTTTTGCATTGTCTTTTACATGGCATGTTGTATGCTTGGAACATCCAAAGGAAAAAGAAAGAAAATACAAAAGTCATTTTCATCATCATCCACATCCATAAAGCATCATCCGATCATGAACATGAACACACCATACATGCCATTTAGTGTGTCGAGTCTAGCTCCATGACATCCATCCGCGACTCTAACCTTGTGTTGAATGTGTAGTTTGGAGATGAACCTCAAAGCGGTTAGTTCGTGTTGAGTCAATGCCAGTTCAATCAGTTCAATCAGAGCCGGTCACCATAGAGGGGATTAGTTCAGGGTCAGACTCAGATCAGGAGATCGAAATTCAATTGCATACCCTACCAGTTGACAGTCAGATTTTGTTAGAAGAAGCTGACAGAGCGGAGATGGCTGACCGAATCAATGGAAACTTGCCTTTTGACATGGCTGCTTTTATGAGGAGCATCCTAACCTCAGATGAGTTCAAGGTTACTCTTAGGGAACAAGTGCACCATCCCCGTTCAGACTGTTCCACCGGCTCAGACTGCGGTTGGAAGTGAGGGACAACAGTTTGTCCAAGTTACTAACGGTGCTACAGGAAGCCTTCCTAGAGGAAGCAGGGGAGTGATCAACCACAAAGAACCTGACCGTCAGTCCGAAGAGGATGAAGCCTTTGAGAAGGCAAGGGAAGCCTCAATTAAAACGGTGCTAGAGAATCGTCTCAATCAGAAATTTTCTGATATTGAAGCCATGCTACCTAAACTGAAGGAGATAGTCCACTATAACCTTGTTAAGTATGTCAACCCGACTACTTTGATGGCTGATGGAGGAGAGCCACTCCCAACTGGTTTTCAGATGCCTTACCTACCTCCGTACATCAGAAAGGGCCCATCGGAAGCCCATTTGGACAGTTATGTGAGGTTGATGACTAGCATAGGGATTGGGAAATTGTTGGTGTGCCCTAGTTCTTAGGGCATTGGATTCTTGTATTTTGTATTATACATTAAGACTCATTGTATGAATACATTATTTTTGTCACATTAATAAAGGCAATTAATCTATTTTATTTATATCTTGTGCTATAAAATGAGTAGAGTATCCATTGATTGATAATCATAAAACCTATCCCAGGTCTGTTCTAATCATGGGAACGAATAGAACCACAGACTTGTATATTCGATGACTGTATGGTAGCTCTTAACTAGCCATAGTACTTGTATAGTCAGTCATGAATATAGGTACATGTCGTTGACATGGGACTGGATCGATCAGCACAAGAAAGCCACATGGTTGTCGCGTTATAGGTCTTTCTTGAGTAGGTCTCTTTTGTCCTCAGACCAGATTTCTTTATAGTATCAATATGCAATCCAGTTCACTTTGACATACGCCTAACAGGTCTGTAAAAGGATCCTAAATATGGGTATGATTGGGTGGACAGGTGAACATATTGATATTGATGATGAAGTGATGGAATTGCCACTCGGGTAACACAGAGATGATATCACTGGCCACTTGATGAGTGGGACTGATAAGTGTATGGCCATACCCAAATAAGTTGGTTGCTTATTTGATTAATCAGTCAACTCAAGATCAAGAAATATAATAAACAATAGAAGAGGATGACGGACACCATGCCTCTTGTTTATTCATATCGATATCGTTAGGCAAAGGACACTATGAGATAACTACCGGGTGAGTGTCTTCTAAAGACTGCTGCATCTCTGTCTTAACTGGGGGCTGTAATGGTTTGCTAGAACCCACTTATAGTCTGTGGGCCTTGGGCCTACTGCCAACATAAAGACAGACCTATAGGATCGTGCACATAGATCAATTGAGCTGGAACTTATAGAAATTGTACATGTAATGTACATTGGAAGGAATGCATTAATTAATTAGTTGACATTCGGTGTCAAGGTAATTAATTAACATTAGGTTGAATTTAATTTAATTAATAAGTTTACATAATGTAATTAATTAATTTATCAATTAATTGAATTACATAAAGTAAACAATTAATTAAATAATTTTCCTAAGTAGGAAAATTAAATACATGTATTGTATTTATTTAAGTGTGATTTAATTTTATTTAGGGGTAATTAAATTTAGCCAAATGGAATTAAATTACATAGTATATAATTTTTAATTAAAGTTTATTTACGTAATTATAATCCTAGTGGGTTTGGGTTTAATTAACCTAATTAAAACCCAATTAGACAATGTGTCTATATAAGGGCACACTTAAGGAATAAAACCCTAATTCAATCCTAATTATTGCTGGAAATTTTCAGCCACCAAGAGCAGCCCCAAACATCCGAAAATCCAAGCATTAATCATCCATTCCTTCGCATCTTCGGCTAGCACCGGTTCCCACTCAATAGTTGGTCGTGCACCGGACTTTGGAGATCGCAGTTTCAAGAAACGATTCTGCAGCAGTCTCTAGAGGAGACGAATCCGGCGAGTTAATCTCTCTTGATTCAAATTGTTTTTTTCTAATAAATGGTAATTGGACACAATAGGTGGATTCTAGGAAATTTTAAACGGTGTATTTTCCACTGCGCCACATTATTTTTCCAATGACGAATCCCAATAAAAATGTCATCTCTTAAATTTATTTCCGACTTCACTGGGGGTTGCTGCGGCGAAGTGGTTTATGAAGATGCCTCTCTACACCCGTTCTACTTGGAAGGACCTATCTGAAGCTTTTGTAAAGCAGTACGCTTACAATAACCAAGTAGAGACTACCCTCGAAGACCTGGAAATAATCCGCCAGAAGCCAAATGAGTCATTCCCAGCTTACTACAAACGGTGGATGCATGTGCAAGTTTTGGTGGATGGGGCACCAAAGTTGGAGTCACTCATTGTGAAGCTGGTAGATGGAAGTCTCCCCCAATACAAGGATAAGATGAAGCTGAAAAGATTCCACTCCTTCAATGAGGTGGTGGAGTTTGCCAAACATATGGAGTGATACGAGGAAGAGGAGCAGAGGGGCAGACAGAGTTCAGGCTCCTACAGAAGTAATCAGGGGTACTCTGAAGGGTACAAAGGCAACAGCTCTAAGGCTACTCCAGTGGGGTCCAGTGCTAAGTCAACTCAGAATGTAGCCCTAATCGAAGTGTAATGGGAGGATGTGGCCGTTGCGAACCTGGGAAGACAGACTCCTCAAAGGGTCACCAGTCCATAGGTTGAGTCAATAAGCCAGATTTTTTCTAAGTGTAGAAAGAATGGGTTATTATAGAGCTTGAAGCCATTTTCACCTCCAGCTGAGGCAGATAAGGATAACTTCTGCACTTATCACGTAATGATGGGTCACAGTACAAATGAGTGTACCCAGTTGATTAGAGCCATCAAGCAGTTGGTCATTGATGGAAGGATCATTGAGCTGGCTTTGAAACTTAGCATTCAGAGTAATCCCTTGCCCAACCTCGGATGATTCGGCTACACAAGCTGTTGAGGACCATGATGTTACAATAAAGAGAAGACCTCCGTATATAGAGGATGATAGTCATTTTGATGTTTTAGTTTGTTTTACTTTTGTTATCTTTATCATTTATTCTATGAACAATTCAACCTCTCAGTATTTAATTCAATAGAATTTGGTTTCAATTACTTGTGTGATATTCTTTCGAATGGAACTCTACATGCATAAAAACCTTCATTTAATGTCTTTAGCATACATGATGCATCAATGCATGAAATGAATCTAAGGACAGATGATGACCTAAAAATGATATCCGTCTCGAAAGACCTCACGCCTGATGAGAGGAAAGAAAATTGCAATGTACCACAAAAGAATATGGAAATCTTTGCCTGATTGAATGATGTCGCATGGAGATTGACGGAGAAATTACTGAATACCAAGTTCTAAAGGATTCGAAGACGAAATCAGCCAAGCAGGAACTCTAGAGACTCAAACTAGAAAAAGGAGGGTTGTCACAACATGGGGAATTAACAGTGTCAGCAAAGTAAGGCCACTGGCATCGAACGAACATCGCTCCATGGTCGCAACCGTCAACTGCTTCTCAAAGTGGGTAGAAGCAGAACTATATATGAATGACACTTAAAAAAAAAGCTATTATGTCATGACTGATGATGGAGTACAATTCCTAGGGGCAATAACGCAGTGCTCCAAAATAAAGGGTTAGACATCATAGACAATCTCCGTATCTCTCACAAACCAACGGGGTGATAGAAGCAGCCAATAAATCCATCAAAGGGATTCCGTCAAAAGTGGTAGTTACGTATAGAGTTTGGGTCGACATATTACCATCTACTTTGCAAGGACACAGAACTAGCATCAGAGTACACACTGAAGAAACGTCATACTCCTTAGCCTACAGGATGGAAGCAGTTCCACCAGGAGAAACAAAGACCAAGTCGTCAACCCCATCAACCAGACAAGCCCAGGCACTATTACGTGTTAAAAAAAAGGTCCGATGGGTCACAAACTGAAAAGGCGATCCATGCAAAAATCAGGAAAGTCCGATGGATCAAAAACCAAAAAGGTGGTCCATGCAAAAGTTAGGACAGAAAGGCGAGCACCATCATTGGGAAAATCTACAAAGACCAGTTGTTGGCAGGCATGGGTCCAGTCGAGACAGATACCATTACTGATTCTGTCCTTAACCTCATTTCATCTTTAATGTGCCTTGTGCTAAAACATTATAAATGAGTGAATGAATGAATGCCATTTTCTGTTCAGTTAAATGTCCCAAGTCTACTTGAAATTGAATTCATATGGATTTGCACATTTTTTGTTTACATGCACCTCACTTAAAAAAAAAAAAAAGACTCCGATGGATTGAAAACCGAAGAGGTGGTCCATGCAAAAATTAGGACAGTTCGATAGGTCCAAAAGGGCAGTCTATGCAAAAAATTAGGACACAAAATAAAGTCTGTTGAATTGAAAACCCGAAGGGGCAATTCAGGCAAAAGTAAAGATAGTCCGATAGGCCGAAAACCCAAAAAGGCAGCCTATGCAAAAGTTAGGACATAAAATAAAAAAAAAAGAAGAAGAATAAAAGTCATACAGTAGAAACAAGCTTAGGTAACCCTAATCCTCTAAAGACCGGGGCACCTCAAAGTCAGCACCTTACGTCCACGTCTCATGAGGCAAGCAACCAGGATGCATCCACTGATGCGGCACGTGTCAAGGCCGTTATGGTGTAAAGACTCTACACTCGGTGCTACATAAAGATCGAAGGACCCTCAGCAGCTGACCATACTATCCGCACAGCCGAGCAGGAGAGTAGAAAAGTCACGTGGGTCAATCCAAGCAGCTGGTTACCTCTGCCCAAGTCTTAGTTGTCACATCAGAAATACCCCATCAGGGGCAGACCCACCTAGGCCTCCAAATCATCCACCCGATCTATGAAAATCTGATTCATGACCTCCAGCTTGGTGACCCGTTGATGTAATTGGTCAACCTCTGTTCTCAAACAAGCGGACTCACGACGCTCGATCCCAATCATCGTCTGCAACAAACAAAATGTGAAAAAGCACCATAATCATACGCATATGCATCCAGGACACGCACATACACATAAACTCAAAACATACACACACGCATGCATACACGCATCAATGTGTACTCAAGTATAGGTACATGCTGTCATCATCAGGCTGTCTCGAGCCATGAGTACTCCGACACCGGAAATAACCCGACACTAGGGCATCATCAAATCCCAAGTATCTAGGGGCAAAACATCAAGCCGTATTTATTCTTGATCGAATGGGCAAAAATTTTTGTTCCCAAAAGTATTGATCAAGGAATAAATACGCACTCCCGATCCAATTTCAACGGCATTGCTCCACCACAGAGAGCCAACTTCAATGGTATTGCTGTTGGGATTTGTCACCGGAAATCACCCGATAAAAGCGGAAGAACGCAGTGATTTCCTCAAATCCAGTCCCAGGAGCAATTGAAGTGGAAATTGAAAAACTTAAAATTAAATAGAAAGGGATTAAATTTCTTACCAGAAAAATCTCTTTCTAGAGATGGATGATGACTGCAGAATTCAATTGAGAATTCCTCCACTCTCACGTACACGAACGCTTGGCGAATACAACCCGTGCTAGCGTCGGAAAAACCAAACAATGGAGAGGGGAGGGCTATGGAAATTTCGGCTATAGAGGCTCTAAGCTTAGGGTTGCCGAATTCTTCTAACCCTAGGTATTTATACCTAGGGTTGGCCGAATTCCTTAGGGGAATTCTGGCCCATCTTGGCTCCTCTCTATTCTGTGCGGGCTTCCATGTTTTAATTTAGGCCCAGTCTAATTTTAATTATTCTGTTTAAATTAATTTCAAGCCCAATTTTAATATACCCATGTATTTAATATATTACTCCAAGTAATATATTATTTACATATAAATTAAAATTAGTTTGACAATTAATTTAATCCATCAAATTAAAATTAACTCTACACAAAATAAAATCATATGTAAACCCATACATACGGATATTTCCACCTAGGAAATAATTTCATAATTAATCCAATTAATTATGAAGAGCCAATAGAATATATTAATTTTATTATTATGACCAATCCAATTGATCCTTATAATATAATTAATATATACATGCTTCTCCCTCCATTGCGTATACTCCAAGTATACAGGTGATTCCTTAAGTCTGCATTCTATCGTTCTATGTGTACGATCCTGTGGGCCTATCTTTATGTTGGCAGCGGGCCTTTGGCCCGCAGACTGCAGTTGGGCTCTAGCAAGCCATTGCAGCCCCCAATTAAGATGGAGATGGCAGTCTAACTGATATCATAACCCTGTAGTTTAAACTTGTACATCCCATGTCATTGATATCGGTGTCCAACGCAGAGGCATGGATTGATCACCCTCTTTCGTGTCTGGACATTAACTTGATCCCGAATGTACTGATGCTCACAAACAAGTTCCAACTTGTTTGGGTGTGGCCACACTTTTATCAGTCACATTCATCAAGTGGCCGGTGATATCTTCTCAGTTGGTTACTGAGTGACAAATCCCTTCTGCATATCCATAGTGTTACCATGTTCAGTGACATACCCGAAAGCACCCATACTTGGCACCCTATTACAGGCCCTTCAGGCGTACCCCTAAGTATGCGACTTTACATGTAATACCATCATATGGTCAGGTCGAAGGATCCATACAAGTACTACACGAGAATCCATTGTGATACCATACCATGTGGATTACTCGTTTAGTGGATCTATCCAGCACCATGCTCCCAGGCATGTACCCATTAACTTGGTTGACATTCCATGTCCAATGACCGGTAAGACACCGCCATACAACCAGGTTAATGATAGTCTGTTGTTCCATTCATTCCCATGACTGGAACAGACTACGGATCTATTTATGGTCATATCATTTACCCTATCCATGGTCTTACTGCTAAGTGCATGACACTAGTCGTCATGGATATAGATATGTCCATTGGATACTTCATTTACTATACTGCACAAGATAAATATAATAAATAAATTGATGCCTTTATTAATGACACAAATGAGTACAACACATAAATCCAATAAATGTATAGTACAAATACAAGGACCAATGCCTCGGGACTAGGGCATTTCCAACAATTGCTCTACCACAGAGAGCCGATTTCAACGGCATTGCTCCACCACAGAGAGCCGGTTTCAACGGTATTGCTCCACCACAGAGAGCCGATTTCAACGGTATTGCTCCACCACAGAGAGCCGATGTCAACGGCATTGCTCCACCACAGAGAGCCGGTTTCAACGGTATTGCTCCACCACAGAGAGCTTATTTTAGTGGTATCAAGGGGCAAAGTATTCAGTCCATATTCATTCTTGATCGAAGGGGTAAAAATTTTTTTCCAACATTATCAATCAAGGAACGAATACGTCCCGAAACAACTTTAAAACAACAAAGGAGATCATCAAGCTTCTCAAATCACCAAAGCATCTTTCCCCAGCCACAAAAGCTTCATGGGAAACACTATTATCCTTTCCTTCAGTGACATAGGCCCCACGAGAAGTCAAATGACCAAAGTACCCTTCCTTCAAAGGGTGCCAACACCCCAAACTACAAAATTACTGAAATACCCTTTCCTTTTCATAAACATCAAATGGCAATGAAAATTCAATTTCCTTTTCATAAACATCAAATGGCAAGAAAAATTCAATCCGGGCAAATTCCTCTGCTTCGCAATGGAGTCGAAGCACGTCCTTAGAAAACCAATACAATCTGGGCAAAGTCCTCTGCTTCATAACGGAGTCGAAGCACGACCCTAGAAAACCATTACAATCTGGGCAAAGTCCTCTGCTTCACGATGGAGTCGAAGCACGTCCCCGGAGAACATTAAATCAATTTGGGCAAAGTCCTATGCTTCGTAACAGAGTCGAAGTAAGTCCCTGAAAAATCAAATCAACCTAGGCAAGACCACTGTTTCGCAAAACAACCAAGACAAGTCCCTACAAACATCAAAGTCGGTAGACGCGGGAGGAGCCACCAGGTATGTCCTCTTCTCCTTCTCATCGTGCTCCCTATCACGGGACCAAACTCGAATCGGGCACAAGCACCCGTTCAAGTCGACTTTGGTTACGCGAGGGGGAGCCTGTGAGTACGGGTTTTTTCCCGACCTCGGTGATGAAAGCCGTTATTACCTTTTTCATGGATAAATGTGAAGCGGATTTGGAATGACTGGGATGATGTCAGAAATGTCTCGGGTGACCCGAATGTGTGTGACAAGTCTTGGTACAGAACCCCAAAGGAATTCGAGTGAGTATTTAAGAAAACCGAAGAAAAGAACAAAAAATAAGCAAAATGGGCTAATCTGGTCACTACAGCCGCGCGGCTGTAGTACATTACAGCCGCGCGGCTATAATCATCAAATTTTTTTTTGTCCAAATCAGCATTTAATTCGGATTTTTAACAAAAATAGGAGATATAAATAGATGGTGACTGGGATTAGGGTTAGAGAGACGCAGAAAAAATTATAGAAAAAGAGAGAATTAAGAAATTGAGAGAAAAAGACATCCACACTTGGGGTTTTTTGGGGAAAAAAAGACTAAAATTGAACATTTTAATCCTAAACAATAAAAGAAATCTTAATAAAAATCAGTTTAAATCACCATAACTTTGGAGGGATTAGTTTTCTAGGAACATTCTTAGACCATAATCACTCATTCAATCTCATTCGGGGTTCCGTTCGGGCTTTGGAAATCACACAAGCTTTTGGGTTGTTCGTGATTGCAAGGCATTCTCGGCATCCGGATTCATCCCTGGTGGTCCAAAACACTGAAACATAAACAAGGTACATTCTGAGAGGCCATAAAAATCCCTTTCTCTTTCGTTGTGATTGCTGTTTGTTGGTGTTTTTGAATTTTTTACGATTTTGGAAGTGATTTTTTATTACAGCTGCCCCACTTTTGATTACAGCAGCGTGGCTGTAACCTATAGGGGCGCGGCTGTAATCCTCAGAACTACAGCCACGTGGCTATAACCTATAGGGGCAGAAGCTCCAATCGCCCCGAATCGACCGATAACGCTTTCGTTTTCAGATTTGATGCGTTTTTCATGTTTATTATCGGTCCAATTACATCCATATATGCTTAGATTCCCGGTTTTCTTATTTTTATTTGATGGATGTGATTTCCAGTTTGGCATTTCGAGTTTTTAGGGATTTCCGGTATTTCGATCCCTTTCGGATCCGTTTGGTTGAAATCAGTGTGTTTCTAGAAATCCCATATTACCCGAAATCGCTAAATTTGCAAAACGATTTTCAAAAACGAGAAAAGAAGGCCGAAACACAATTCTTACAGCCGCACGGCTGTACTACAGTTGAACGGCTGTAGTCGAGGCAGAATTATAGTTTTGCCCTTTTGGGCCCCAAACTTGTAATTTTGCATCTTTTTCCTATTCAAAACTGAATTTTGGTGTGTTTACATTCCTTTTGGACCCTAGATGGATGTTTAATTTAGGCCCACCTACGAACGGGACCCTCAGGTCCCGCGATATTCGGCCCACTAAAGTTGGAAAATGCATGTAAATGAGCCAAAGTGGTTTTCAAAATTGGTAACAGACTACGGATATCTTTATGATTATAACTTTAACTCTACTAAAAGGTCTCATAATCCAATGACCTACATTGGTTTACTTTAGTATGGTTATAATCATTGGATACTCTATTTATAAATAGCACAAGATATGAATAAATAGATTCATGCCTTTATTTCAACACAAAATTGTATAATACAAAATATCCAAATATAAAGCACAATACAATATAAGAACCAATGCCATTTGGACTAGGGCACACCAGCACAGAGTAACCCCTAGCCCAACTTTGGCTAATCCGGGTGTGTGAGCTATTGAAGTTGATGATGCTGCAGCTAGAGAAGACCCTCCGTATATGGTGGATGATAATTATTTTGATGAATTTGTTTCTTCTTCTTTTTTTATGATGTGAACAATTCAACTCATAGGGCATTTAATGCAATTTGATTTCGATTACTTGTGTGATATTTTTCAGGATGAAACTATGCATACATGCAAACATTCATAATGGTCCTATGCTGACATGCCTTGGGTTGACAGAGAGATTGCAAAACACAGAATTCTGATGAATCCAAAAATGAGCCCTGTCAAACAGAAGCTCAGAAGACTTGGACTAGAGTGAGCAGAGAAGTTTAAGGAAGGGGACCAATTGGGTGCAGCTCGATCTATACATCTCTCAATGTGGAGAGGGAAGATTGTGGTTCAATATCGAATCTCTTCAAAACCCAAATTTATCAAAAAAAAAATACAAAAAAAAATTAAAAAAAAAAGAAAAGAAAATGACCAAGTTTATCTTTGCACGGTATGGGATCTCGCATCATTTCGTGACCGATAATGGAGTGCAATTTCAAGGGGCAACAGCACAAATGTTCTAAGAAAAAGGAGTTGAACATTAAAGACCATCTCCTCATCGCCCGTAAGCCAATAGAGTGGTGGAAGCGGCTAACAAGTCTATCAAGAGGATTCTGTCAAAAATGGTAGTCACCTACAGAGATTGGGCCGACATATTGCCCTTTGCCTTGTGGGGATATAGAACAAGTGTCAGAACTCCTACCAGAGAGGCACCGTACTCATTGGTTTATGGGATGGAAATTGTCTTACCAGTGGAAACTGAGATTAGGTCATTGAGGGTAGTCGTGGAGGTGCAGTTGGCAGAATTTAAATGGGTTCAGTTGAAATATGAGCAGTTGGTATCGGTCGACAAGAAGCATCTTCGGGCTTTAGATCATATGCAGATGTACTAGTAGTAAATGGTCAGGGATTATAAAAGTAAAGTCCATCATCAGAAACACTCACTCAAAGCCAAGGATTTGGTACTTAAACAAATGAGACAGACTAATACAAATGTGCGGGGGAAGTTCAAGCCTAATTGGGAAGGTCCATATCTGGCCAAGAAAATTCTTTCAAAGGGCATTGCGAAGATCATGGATGTAGATGGAAACGAATTCGTCAATCCCATCAATCAGGACAAGCTCAGGCGATACTACATGTAAAAAAAAAGAAGAAGAAGTCCGATGGATCAAAAACCGAAAAGACGATCCATGCAAAAATTAAGACAGTCCGATGGATCAAAAACCAAAAAGGCAGTCCATACAAAAGTTAGAACAGTGAGGTGAGCACCATCAACGGGAAAACCTACAAAGACCGATAGGTGGAAGTTATGGATTCGTTGAGACGGATACCATTACTGATTCTGTTCTTAGCTTCATTTCATCTTTGATGTGCATTGTGCTAAAACATTATTAATGCATGAATGAATGAATGAATGAATGAATGAATGAATGCTTTGCTTTGTTTGATTAAATGTCCTAAGTCTGCTTGAAATTGAGTTCGTATTACACATGTATGACTGTACACATTTTCTGTTTGCATGCATCTCACTAAAAAAAATCTGATAGATTGAAAACCTGAAGAGGTGATCTATGCAAAAATTAGGATATAAATAAATGTCTGCTGAGTCGAAAACCCAAATGGGCGGTTCAGGCAAGAGTTAAGACAGTCCAATAGGCTGAAAACCCATAAGGGCGGTCTATGTAAAAATAAGGACATGAAGAAAAAGGTCAATTAGCAGCAGTCCATCAAGTCTCGGGAAGTGTTAAGCTAATTCAAATAGCAATAAAAGCAAGTATAGACGAAAAACATTCATTCAGAAATACAAACTAGATAAAGAAAAGCAATGAATATTAGAAGAAGTATCAGAGTAGCCAATGTATAAGACCAAATGAACAAATGTAATAGAGTAGAGCCCATAGACAAGTAAAATGTACTACAATGTAGAGAGTCAAACCCACAGGCAGGCTATCATATCAACATAAAAGCAAAAGGGAAGGAACCTAAGACTGTTCCCCATCATCCTGATCATCCACCTGGTTCTCTTCCCCATTGTCCTCATAATAGGTGAGCTGATCCTCCAATGTGTCCACCCGCGTACGGGAGGTCTGGTTCATGAGCTCTAAATCCAAGACACATCTCTGTAGCTGGTCCACCTTCGACCTCAGACGAGTGGACTCGCGACAATGAACACCAACTACAGACTACACTAAAATCAACAGTGGGAACATCATGTCACGTAATGCATACACTTGTAAGATACACACACACATGCATACATGCATCAATACTAACTCAAGTACTGGTACTTACTGTCATCATCGTGTTGTCTTGAATTGTGAGCATCATGAGCACAGAGATGACCTAACAAAGGGATATCCCCTGGGATACCAAAATCTGCATGGGAAATAGTTGCACAAATCAGACAAATGGGTAATAGTGAGAATCAAAAAGTAGATGAAAGCATGGGTATTTACATGAGTGGTATCAGAAGGGGTAACAGTTGGGTAGGTGTGGTACCTGAGAAATAGGTCAGCCCAATACGACTGCCCGAACTCATCAAGTAGCTAAATAGATGGCTCTCTCAGAAACTCTAGTCATCTGGGATTGAAGCCAGCAGGGGGGACCACTGGAGGAATCACCGGAGGAGCAGATGGAACGCCATCCATCCTTGCATCAGCTTCATGCTCGATTGCCCATGTGGAGGAGCTCCCATCACCCCTACCACTGGTAATCTGGGAGCCCAACCGTTGGAGTGTCTACCAGACAAAGTGTGAGGGCACTTGCCTCTCCCTGACGGCTACAGACAACAAAAGAAGGATGCCAATGAACAGTAATTCAGTACAGATACACAGAAAGTGAAAAAGGAAGCATACCTCTTCCTGCACTACTCCAGTCGGAGGAAGGAGGTATGTGTTGGCAAACTGGAGGTACTTTCCCTTCACACCATCTACCACGTAGCCTAGTCCAAAGAGATCAAGATGATCCGTCGCAGATAGAAGATGCGGCCAAAATAGTCCCACGAGGAGAGCGGTCGGGATCTTGCACTCTACAGGACAAGAGCACCAATTAGAGACTCGATCTCTGAGGACTCCATCACAAATCTCCTTGGTGTCAGCCTCTGGGCGTCCCTAACCTCTTGGGGCAACTTAGCCCCCCTCCGTCAGCTGAAACTAGAAAATTGGGAGTTAGGAGATCAGAGAGACAGTTGTGAAATACTAGAATTCAGAATTCATAAAAGGGTGAGATGTATACCTCCTCGAATGTCATCTGGGTCAAAAGCAGTCGGCAGTCATCCACACTCCTATCAACCTCAGCCTAACTAAAACCCAACATCGTCTCAGTTGGGGGAAGTCAGGGAGCTTTGTGGTCTCTAGAATATGCACTACCGACTGAGGAATGAATCCATACTCGTACACCCAAATTTGCAAAAGATGCGTAATAAGAAAGTAAAAAAAAATTAGAGGAACTCATATCGAGGATGATCCAAGGGCCCTTCACCTCCTTCTGCTTCCCCCGAGTGCATAGATTAAGGGAGTAGTACAGCTGAGCCAAGCCGGCTCATCCTTAACACAAGTCCGTTATGTCACCCAACTGGATCAGTGAAGAAAGGACAAATAAGTTTAGGTCGCTCTAACCTGTAGGGAAAACCAGTGTAGTAAGGGCATAAAGAAAAAGCCCTAGCATAACGGCTCACATCCTCAGGTGTGAAAGTGGTGTCCTCAGGGAGCTCAGCCTGCGTTGTCATCCAGTAATCCCGGAGAGTGCTACACTAAATCCTCCTATCTCGAGGCGTCAGACCGATCAGTATAGCAATAATCTTGGACTGGAGCCTCCCCTCTCCAGTGTCTAGTTGAACTCGATCGTGCTCCCACCAAAAGGGAGTCTGGTAATGGCTGCAAAATCCTCAGTTGTGATAATATATTCCACAATTAGGAAATGGAAGGTGTGCATGGAATCCATCCACCGCTCTATCAGTGTCGTCAGCAAATCGCGGCTCATCCTGGGAGGATGCTCACACATCGAGGATATCATCTTCTATAGTCCAGCGGCATCAACAATCTCCCTCCTGCCATCAAGGAGTTTCCTATACCACCTCAACACCTCTGACAGCATCCCAACCCCACAATTACGTGCCCAATCCTACAAAGTAATGAACAAGGAGTTTTTACGAGTTATTTGGATTGCATATGAGTCATATAAACCAAATAAAATGCATTGGAATTGAAAGAATGAACAAGGAAATTTCTATTCTTGTTGTGATAGCCGCACGACTATAGTTATAGCCGTGCAGCTGTAACCATCAGAGATAGAGCCGTGTGGCTCTGTTCAAGCAATCCTATCCTGGCTTTAGAACATTGATGCATGGCTATAACTTAGAACTGTGCGGCTCTATCTGGAAAACGTGGAACCTTTGAAAAAACCCTAGGTTTTGCAAAATCAACCCTAAATCAACTTTAATCACTATCAAATCATCAATTGAAGTTCCTAGGGATCGTACATATTGAGCGACTGAACAGCGACTTAAGGAATCACATGTATTCTTGGAGTATACACTCTGGAGAGAGAGGTATATATATTAATTATATTATAAAGATCAATTGGATTGATCATAATAATAAAATTAATATATATTTAATTGGCTCTTCATAATTAATTGGATTAATTATGAGATTATTTCCTAGGTGGAAATATTCATATGTATAGGTTTACATTTGATTTTATTTTGTGAAGATCTAATTTTAATTTGATGGATTAAATTAATTGGTCAAACTAATTTTAATTTAAATGTAAATAATATGTTACTTGGTGTAATATATTAAATACATGGGTAAGTTAAAGTTGGACTTGAAATTAATTTAAACCAGACTAATTAAAATAAGATTGGGCCTGAATTAAGAGAAGGAAGCCCACACAAATGAAAGAGCTAAGTTGGGCCAAAATTCCTTTAGGCCAACCTAGGGTTTATTAGCCCTAGGAATTTCAGCCACCAATGACAGCAAAGTGATAGCCGAAATTCTCCCTAGCCTCCCTCTCCAAAGTTCGTGTTTTCGATACTGGCACGGGTGGTGTTCGTTAGGCGTTCGTGTACATGAACGAGGAGGGTTTCTAGTTTGATTCCTGCAGTCTGCATCCATATCTTGAAAGAGATATTCCTGGTAAGAGATTTATCTCTTTCTATTAAATTTTGTTTTTCCAATTTCCATCTCAATTGCTCCTGGGCACGGATTTGAAGAAATCATCGCGTTCTTCCGCTTTAATCGGGTGATTTCCGGTGAAAAATCCCAACAATATTTTCACTTGTTCGCGTCATTCTCGAGTTTGTTCGGGATGGATATTGGAGGATTTCAAGATGTTCACGGGATTCTAGGTGCATTCTGACTTTCCAATCCACTTCCGATCGTCAAACACACTGAAACATCAACAAGGCAAACTTTGAGAGGCCTTAAACTGTAATTAGTTGTTTTATGTTGTGTTTTTCTATGTTTTGTTAGATTTCTAAAAACTGTATGTTTGATCATAGAACAAAGTTGAGCGCTGTAATACTATAGTCGCACGGTTGTGTTCTTCAGCGTAGAAACCCGAAAGGCCCAAAATCAACCAAAAGCAGTCAGTTTTCCATTTTGATCATTCTGTTATGAACTATTTCGGTCCAATCACATCCATTACATTCAAAATTATGGTTTTTAGATTTCCTAGAATGTTGATGTGAGATTTTCGGTTTCTTTGATTTTGATTTTGATTTTTGAAATCCGGGGTTATTCGATGCAAATCGGATCCACTGTCCAGCTTTAGCGGACCCTCAGGTTCCTCAAAGTCCTTAGAAATCATCAAAATCGATTAAAACAGTGATTTTCAAAACAAAGAAAACCAATTTCGGGTTCTGGATACTACAACCGCTTGCTATAATGGCTATAGTCACGCAGCTCTAACTAGAGCCGTACGGTTATAGTTTCCAGAAGGAGGCAGAATTACGGGACAACTCACACAGACGTCGTCACATGATGCTGTTTTCAGGATCGAACCTATTTTTGATGTGTTTACTAATTTGGGCCTTAGATGGATTTTTGGAATTAGGAACCCACACAAACAGAACCCCGAGTTCCAGGATATCCGACTCACTAAAATGAAGTAATTTGTATGTAATCAAGCCAAACCATTTTCCAAAATGTTTTCAAGCACAAAACCTACAGGGTGTTTATAAAATGGTTTTTCAGGTCTAATTGAGTAAGTCGCCCGGACTTCTTGGTTACCCCCTAAATGCATGCTCCCAATTCCTAAGATTCCCCATTCTGTTTTGTTATGAGTCCTACTTGTATCTGTGACATAATTGTGCTAACTATTTGTTTTGCAGCTTTTATTTTTCTTTTTATTATTTTGGATGTATTTAATATATCACCTCGTGTATCCTAGGTGATTGTACCTTTTTTAGATATTCATGTATTCTAGGCGATTGTATTTGTAAGGATGAGAGTTTTTATCTTTTTGGGTTGTAATAAGTGGCCTCTATTTCTTTTTCTTTGGTTTGGATGTATGGTTTATTTTTCTGCACTTTAATTTTATGCCATTTATTTTTGTAATCTGAATGAGCATGGGCTAATAACAAAAGATAAAATGGGTAGAGAATAAGTGAGTAAAATATTGTCATATGAACTTATAAATGAATGCAAGCTTAAGGTTGAATAGGTAAGTTTCCCGAACCCTAAATCTCTGGATTAGGTACGGTAGTCAACGCTCGGTAGGGAGCTGTACCGGATTTCCCGGATAAGCTGATCCGGGTGGCAACTCTGTCACTGATCTTGAAATTTAGGTTTTGAGGTCTTTAAGTAATAAAATGGGATTTTCTAAAATGCAAAACTAGTTTTCCCAAAACTCACATTCAAAGAAAAGGTTTTCTAGAAAAGGGATTTCCAAACAAATCGATGATTTTCCTAAGCAAGATGCAAAACCGTTTTCAACAAACAAACAAATGAATTTATCTTTTTCCCTGGTTTGCTTCACCTCATTTCGCTTTTCGCCAAAAAGGTCGTCCGCTCATAGGGACTATTGATGGTAGATATAGATCGGTTAGAAGAGATGGGACGACCAAGCAAGTAGCGAACAGAAAAGGCCGAAGGAGTGCTTCTGCACAAATTAACATGGTTAAGAGATGTATATTTGTGGTGTTGGTGGTCGTGGCTGCCAGTTCTAAACAGAGTAGAGCTACAAGAGGTGAAGTTGGAACTAGAATAAGCGAAAGCTGTTGATGAAAAAGATGAATGAGGCAGGTAGAAACCACTGGACGAAGAAGCAAATTGTACTACTGGTCCATTTGAGGTTCTTCTTGAAGATTCGATTGCTATTGCCGCCATTTTTTTTAGCACACAAAGATTGCAGAGAGAAAAATGAAAGAGAAAGAATTTTTTTATTATTATTTTTTCAAGAAGCCTTGTTTAGCTAGCTAATTTGGCAAACCTATCTTCACTCGAGCTATATATTTATGGTTATGAGAGGAGTTGACTACCAAAAGTAACCAAAAGTAGCCAAGTTTGATTTGGTTGGAGTAATGTTTCAATAATCATTCTACAAACGCGGAACAACAATGTTTTTCACTTGTTTTTATTAGTATTTTTAGATTCGTTTTTATATGCTTTTATGGCAAATATGTCATCAATGATCTTTGAACTTAGAGCTGAAATGAAATGACAGTATTTGAAGTTTTGCATTTGTCCCCTAGTAGCTAGTGAAGTCCATTTTGTGTGAATAGAATTACTAAAGTTTAGCTCCAATGTAAATACAGTCAATCTAGTTAATATAAGGAAAAGGCCAACCGAAAAGATGATATAGTTAGATAACCCAATTTTTTTTTTTAGATAACTCAAAGTTACATGGTACTTCATTATCATTTCAAATTGTTCTTCCACGTGGCCGGAAAAAAATGAAACTAATATAAATTTAAAATATAAAGGATTTTAAAAAATTATATATATATATATGCGTGTGTGTGTGTGTGTCTGTATATATATATATATTGTTGGTTTTTGGTCTGCCCATGACATTTTGGAATGGCAGGGATCAAACTGTAATTATATGTAAATTACAGGGACCAAATATGTAATTTGGTCCGACCGTATATATAGATGGAAGTGGGGATTTCCACTATAAATAGAGAAGAAGTTTCTCTATTTCCTAACAATGGGAGAATCGTAGAGATTCCCTTCGAGATCCGGGAAAACGTCCCTAGCGATAAACACGACATATTTCTTCATTCGTCGGAAGAATTCACAGATATAGCCCATACTCAGTGTATTCATACACTCGTAGGAAAGGCAACCAAAACGATCCGGTTTTCTCGTGTAGATCAGATCCATTCCATAAACGTGTTTCTGCTGCATATAAACTGTAAGTCCGTTTATTTATTCTGTTTATGGAATTCTGACTTCATTGGTATCAGAGCCGAAAGGTTTATAGATTGATGTGTTCGAATCTAGTTTTCTGGTATTCCTTGAATAATTGATATGTTCATATCTTGGTTTATGGAAATCCGTGAATAAGAATACGTTTCTTTATTCGTTCGAATATGTATTGATTCGTTTAAATACATATTCATTCGTTTTGATACGGATTTATATTGAAATCCGCGTCAAAATGATTCCGTAAACATTGAAATCTGATATTCCATGATAAGAATATGTTTCTATTCATTTTGGATACGTTTTTATTCGTTTTGATACGGATTTGCATTGTTATCCGCGTCAAAATAATACCGTATTTGATCCAACAGTACAAAGTGTCAAAATTTTTTGTCGGAATTTCGTAAATCTGACCACACCACTAAAATTACCATGAAAATCCGAGTCGGAATGACAAATTTCAAGGCCAAAGGAGGCCCGAAAGGCGGCGTGTGGTACTCATTCGCCACCGCTGCGACTGGAGTTTGTTTCCAATGCGGTTGGGTAAGTTATGTTACTGGACACGTGGCGCGACGTGATTCGTTTATTTTCTGAAGGTTGAAAAATCCAACCAATCAAGTTATGACACGTGTCCAGGTTAACTGCTTCTGAAACGGTCAACTGCCACGTGTCTGAAACGTGGACCAATAGAGTGTCACCACGTGTCAAAACAGTTGTGATTGTGCCACGTCGGAATGACACGTCATCTGCCACGCCATCACTGTGGGCCAATAGTATGATGACACGTGTCAAGACCGTGCCACATCATCATGCCACGTCATCATCCACGCCATCATATGATCTAATCAGGTGATGACACGTGGCATGTGTGCCACATCATAGCGAATCACAAGTTGCCACGTGTCACGTGAGTCAGCAAACCCTATGGAGCGCATGAAGGCGCGTGTCCGCGCGTGGAGGCGTGTGGAACAGCTGCGGACGGTGCGTGTTGGCGCGTGCGGTGGCTTCTGGCGTCCAAATTTTGTCAAGTTTTTTCCAGAATTAAAATTTACATTTTTCTTGAATTTTCGGTATATTTTGATGAATTTTTGGAATTCATTTGATATTTTAAACTAAATTTACTAGTATTTATTGTGTATAAATGCTTAATTTATGTTTAATAAATTCAAGAAAATTCAATATATTTATTGTGTATTTATATAATGAATTTTGGTTGATCATTAACAAGTTTTTGTTATTTCTATATGTGTTATAGAAATGGTAATTTTTGCAGGGCAAAAATAATCCAGTCTTAGGAGGAGGCAAGGACTCTACAAAAACTTGTAAATAAGCTTTTCTCTAAACGGTATCCTCCGTTAGAAAAAGAGGATATTGTTGGAGTTATGAAGCGGTTTAATGTGTTAAACCGTGAAATCCAAGAGCTTGTCTAGAAAGGAGGATATTCCTCTGAAATTGATCAATTAAAAATGTTAAAATTTGCGAAAAAGGCTTTTCGTGAAAAGCACTTTAAGAAATTCAGTTTTGGAGAAAATTCTGTTTTTGACGAACTGGTGGACTCCATTGATGGATTAGCTCCTGAATAGGATTATGGATCCCAATGCAAAGTATTTGTGTTGGACTTGGCCAAAAACGGGAGCTAAGTTATCTTATAATCCTAGAACCATGTTACTTAGAAGTGACAAGTTGGTTCGTCGCCTATGTCTGAATGCTGTTATTAAGGGTGTTGAGAACATGCTTTTGGATCTCTACTATAAGTTCGTAGAGATGATCCCAGTCACCTCAAAAGAAATTGAGATAGTTCAACTCGATAGAAATGAAGATTGAGCTCTTCATTTTTCACTTTTTCTATTGCTGATTTCGTTTTTCAATTTTGTATTGAAGGGCTTTGTGCTTAAGTTTTATTGTGGTGGTTATTTTGGCTAAATGTTGGATATTTTTATGGTATTATAAAATGTTTATTTGTTAAACATTGCTATTTTAGTTATTTGTTTTAGTATTTTTTAATTTATTTATTTTGAGATTATAACTAAGTGTTATATTACTCATTAATTTTATACTTAAGAGAAGTATAAATGTTAAATAAATTAAAATATAATCTAAAACAAAACTAAATATATATTTATTATTGGGAATTTAAACCTAATATGGTGTTTGTATTAGCCTGTGTAAATGGTGACTCGATGCATTGCGCATGGATGTTCGATTTTACGTGAACCAAACACTATTTTTAGTTTTAAATGATCTTATAATAAATATGGTGTATTGCTTACTTATTAGTGCTACTTTTGTCTTTAACGGTTTTTCAATAAGTGCTTCAAAAGCAATAGTTGCTTACCTAAATAAGGGACCTTCGTTTGAACGGTGACAATTATAAAGTTTGGGCTATGAAAGTCAAATACATAATTAAAGAACAAGAGGTTCTTGACACTCTAGAGAGAATAATGGTTCCTCCTACAGAGGGTAACACCGCCCAAACAAAGAGGGACCTTGAGGCTTATCAAGCCTGGAAGAGGAAGAACTCATGTGCCCGCATCACCATGCTTAATGCGATGAATGATGATATCGTGAAAAAGTTTCACGTATAAAACACATGCTTAGTGCGATTTATGCTCTTGAGGAGCAGAAAGTTCAAGCTGTGATACATTCTCTGCCGATTGGGTGGGAGCATATGAAGTTGCACCTAACCCATACCAATGACATTAAGGCCTTTGATGATGTTGTTCATCATCTTGAACTGGAAGAGGACCGTCTGGCCTCTCTTAGTGTGAAATCTGAGGTTCGCATGGCTAGTTCAAGCCCTGGTCTGAAGTCCAAGGAGAGGAACAAGAGGTTCTTCAAGAAGAAGGCAAAGAGAACAGTGGGCAGTGTTCCAGTTCAAAAGAAGGGCAAGAAATATTTTAACATTTTTAGGGTGAAATGTTATAATCGCTGACGAAGGGGCTTTTTGCAAAAGATTGCACAGCTCCTAAGGTAAATGTTACCGAAGTGTATAAGTGTTATACATTTGTGGATCGTAGACTCAGGAGCAACAGACCACGTAACAAAGGATCGAGATTCTTTTATTGATTTCCGCAGTGTTCCACGGGAACAAGGTGGATATACTTGGGAAACAACTCTAAAGAGGAAGTCTTAGGGATTGGCTGTTGTCAGCTGGTCTTGAATGGTGGTCGACCACTATTTCTTAAAGATGTCCTCTATGCTCCTAGGAATTCAAAGGAACTTGATATCTGTTTCTACCCTTATGAATTTGGGATTCATGTTGTTGGAAATGCCCTAGTCCCGAGGCATTGGTCCTTGTATTTGTATTATACATTTATTGGATTTATGTGTTTTACTCATTTGTGTTATTAATAAAGGCATCAATTCATTTATTATATTTATCTTATGCAATATATTAAATGAAGTATCCAATGGACATATCTATATCCATGATGACAAGTGTCATGCACTTGGCAGTAAGACCATGGATAGGGTAAACGATATGACCATAAATAGATCCGTAGTCTGTTCCAGTCATGGGAATAAATGGAACCAGAGACTATCATTAACCTGGTTGTATGGTGGTGTCTTACCGGTCATTGGACATGGAATGTCAACCAGGTTAATGGGTACATGCCTGGGAGCATGGTACTGGATAGATCCACTAAACGAGTAATCCACATGGTATGGTATCACAAGGGATTCTCGTGTAGTACTTGTATGGATCCTTTGACCTGACCATATGATGGTGTTACATGTGAAGTCGCATGCTTAGGGGTACGCCTAAAGGGCCTGTAACAGGGTGCCAAGTATGGGTACTTTCGGGTATGTCACTGAGCATGGTAATACTATGGATATGTAGAAGGGATTTGTCACTCAGTAGCCCACTGAGAAGATATCACCGGCCTCTTGATGAATGTGACTGATAAGAGTGTGGCCACACCTAAACAAGTTGGAACCTGTTTGTGAGCATCAGTACATTCGGGATCAAGTTAATGTCCGGACACAAAAGAGGGTGATCAATCCATGCCTCTGTGTTGGACACCGATATCAATGACATGGGATGTACAAGTTTAAACTACAGGGTTATGATAACAGTTAGACTGCCATCTCCATCTTAATTGGGGGCTGCAGTGGCTTGCTAGAGCCCAACTGCAGTATGCGGGCCAAAAGGCCCGCTGCCAATATAAAGATGAGCCCACGGGATCGTACACATTGAGCGACTGAACACCGACTTAAAGAATCACAGATACACTTGGAGTGTACACACTAGAGAGAGAGAAGTATATATATTAATTATATTATAAGGATCAATTGGATTGATTATTATAATAAAATTAATATTTGGCTTCACATAATTAATTGGATTAATTATGAAATTATTTCCTAGGTGGAAATACTCATATGTATAGGTTTACATATGAATTTGTTTTGTGAAGACTTAATTTTAATTTGATGGATTAAATTAATTGGTCAAACTAATTTTAATTTAAATGTAAATAATATGTTACTTGGAGTAATATATTAAATACATGGACTAATTAAAATTGGGCTTGAAATTGATTTAAACCAAACTAATTAAAATAAGTTTGGGCTTGAATCAAAAGGAGGAAGCCCACACAGACACTGAAGCCAGACTAGGCCTGAATTCCATCAAGGGAATTTGGAAGCCCTAGGGTTAAAACCCTAAGGGGAATTCGGCCAACACACATGTGTGTGTAGCCACCCCCTTTGGCCGAATTCTCCCTACCTCCTCACTCTCTAATTTTTGTGATTTTTGACGCTAGCACGTGCGGTGTTCGTGAGGCGCTCGTGTACGCGAACGAGGAGGGATTCTACTTTGAATTCTGCAGTCATCATCCATCTCTTGAAAGAGATTTTCTGGTAAGAAAAATTATCTCTTTCTATTTAATTTTAAAGTTTTTCAATTTCCATCTCAATTGCTCCTGGGACTGGATTTGAGGAAATCACCGCGTTCTTCCGCTTTTATCGGGTGATTTCCGGTGAAAAATCCCAACAGTGGTATCAGAGCGGGCTTTTGATCTGTGGAAATCGATTAATTTGGTTGAATCCCAATTTTGAAATTTGAGGTTTTTTATTGGGATTCATGGTATGGGTTTTATGATTTTTCCCATATGTTTTATACAATGAAAATTAATTTTGCATATTAGTTTATGTCATTTTAATTTTGTTGTATGTTATTGGAATTCTTGGTGAATTGCTTTGTGTTGATGGATGATATTTTTTTTATTTAATTCTGATTATTTAAAAAAAAAAAAACAAAAAAAATCTGCCTCCCAGGGTGCGGGGCTGCCGGCGGCCGCCGCACGCGACGGGAGGAGTGGCGGCAGCCGCAGCCTGCTGCTGCACTAGCAGCAGCTGCCGCAGCAGTGGGCTGCTGCTGGGCAGTGGCCGCTGGGCGGCCACTGCACAGCGCCAGTGCCGCTGCAGGCGGCAGCCACTGCTGGGCAGTGGCTGCCGCACGGCAGCAGCGCTGCAGCGGGCCGGGCCCAGTATTTTGGATTTTGCGGGTCTTGGACCCGGGGCCCAGTTTTGAAATTTTAATTGGTTTTAAAATTCGTGTGTTTAAATTTATGTAATTTAAATGCGTATGGTTTCTTGGATGAATTTAAAATTTCATTCATGTGATATTAATTTTGGAAATTAATATGGTTAGTGGAAATTGGTCCGGGTAATTTTGGCACAATTACTTGGACGGCTAAATTGGACCCATGGTTTCCCAATTCCAGTGGGAGCAGTTGGACTGCCTGGGCTGGAAGCCCAAAGCCCGTTAAGGGTTAGAACCATGGTGGGCTAAAAATTGGCGATTTCCTAATAATGGCTTGGACATAATTTAATGGGCTTAAATCATGCATTGTGACATGCTTTTTGAATTGTATGTATTGGATGGATGCATATGAATGGTTGAATGAATGTATAATTGGATGCTATTGGGCCTTGAAAAAGATGGGTTGTAATTTTTCTATTTTGGGTAAATACGGCCTGCGTGTCGTTTTTCCTTTTAATGTAATTTTATTTTATTTAAATTAAATATTATAAAATTTGTAAAAGAAGAAGCCCATGGAGTGGTGAGCCCAAATGGAGGTGCAAGCCCAAAAGGAGAAGATGGAGGCCCGCCTAATATTTATTTCTAGTATAGGTTTACTAGAATAATATTAGGATGTAATATACGCCCATAGCAATCCATTTTACTTTTATTTAATTATATTTTATATTCATTTGCATGTTTGAATGTATGTTACTTTAGCCTATTCACCCGCTTTATGTATGTAAGCCGTTATAATTGAATCTAATAACCAAATGGAATTACTAAGTCGCTTAAAAGTGCTTCCCTCATTCAAAACCGAATCGAGGTGGGAATAGGCCAGTTGTAGACCATGCCCTCGCAGGATGCACTGGAGTATTGTCACTTTGTATTAGGTTAGAGTATGGGATACTCTAACACTTGGATGTAGGTTTTGGTAGTAGGATTCTCCTGGCCCTAAGCACAGATGGGTAAGTGCCAACAAGCCCATCAAACCGAGAGTCCCTAGGTTGGGATTGGACGGCGTTCCTACCTAAATAATTAAGGTGTAGTTGTACCAAACCCTCGTTTAGCTGTATCTTAATGAAATATGGATCTCGGCCCATGAGCCCAACAACTCGGTTTAAATTAATAACTTGATTCATTATTAATTTTATATGGGAACAACAAAGTAAAGCCCTTTATTAACACTCTGAAATGTTTTTCTGTGTAGAAACACCCAAATGGCAAACACAAATACCTTATCACTGCGATCCATTCTTGAAAAGGACAAGCTTTTCGGTCCTAACTTTTTAGACTGGTCTAGGAACTTAAGGATAATTCTAAGACAAGAGTCAAAAGAGTATGTGCTGGAAAGGCCTGTGCCGACTGCGCCTCAAGGACGTAATCCACCGGCTGCCCAGCTGGAGGAATACGAGGCGCACGTCAAGGACAACCAGGATGTGACATACCTTATGTTGGCCTGTATGGTCCCTGAACTGCAAAAACAGTTTATGGACCACCAAGCCTATGCTATGATAACAACTCTTAACGAGATGTTTCAAGAGCAAGCTCGTCAGGAAAGGTACCTGACCAATAAGGCATTCCACTCTTGTAAGATGGGGGCTGGGACATCTGTGAGTGCACACGTGCTCAAGATGAAGGGCTATTTGGATACTTTGGCCCGTCTCGGATCGCCTATCTCTCAAGAGTTGGCGGTGGACACTATCCTCGCGTCCTTGCCGGATTCTTATGATAAGTTCATCCTGAACTACAATATGCAAGGGATGAACCGCACTGTCAGTGAGCTGCATGGGATGCTTAAGCTTACTGAGCAGTCAATCAAGAAGACTCCGCCGGTGCTGCTGGTTAACAAAGGGAACCCACCTCTTGCCAAGGGTAAGGCCAAGGAAAAGGCCAAGGCCAAGGCCAAAAAGGCCAAAGCCAAGAAGGCCAAGGCCCAACCCAAGGCCCAGCAGAAGGCAGGTCCTGATGATGTCTGTTTCGGGTGTAGACAGGCGGGCCACTGGAATAGATCGTGTCCCAGGCTGATGGGAGAGCAAAGAAGGGGCCAAGGTGCGTCCCCTTCAGGTATTTATGTTATAGATATTAACCTTACTGTTTCAACATCCTGGGTATTGGATACTGGATGTGGTTCTCACATTTGTTGCAATGTGCAGGGACTTAAGAACAGAAGGTTGCTCGGGTCGGGAGAGGTGGACTTGTGGGTCGGGAATGGAGCAAGGGTTGCTGCCATAGAGATCGGCGAATGCCACCTTGTGATGCCTAGTGGATTGGTTTTGATTTTAGAACATTGTTACTTTGTACCTGTTATGTGCAGGAATATTATTTCTTTATCAATGTTGGATATTTCTGGATTTGTTTTCACTATTACAAATGGTCGAATTTCTATATCTAGAGAGGGATTATTTTATGGAGATGCTCTATTAAATAATGGCCTATATATCCTGGACTTAAATGAAACCAATCATATCTAAAACATAAACACTAAAAGGGTTAAGCCTAACGAACTTAATCCTGTCTACCTATGGCATTGTCGTCTTGGCCATATAAACGAGAAGCGCATTGCTAGGCTTCACAAAGCTGTAGTCCTAGGGTCATTTGACTTGGAGTCAATTGATACATGCGAATCATATTTAAGAGGCAAGATGACAAATGCACCTTTTAGCAAGAAGGCTGAAAGGGCCACTGGCTTATTGGACCTAATACATTCAGATGTATGTGGACCTATGAGCGCAGCGACCAGAGGTGGGCATCTGTACTTCGTCACGTTCACGGATGATTTCAGCAGATATGGCTATGTCTATCTGATGAAACATAAGTCCGAGACCCTTGATAGGTTCAAGGAATTTAGGAACGAGGTACAGAACCAGCTAGGTAGGAATATCAAAACCCTTTGGTAGGACCGAGGTGGTGAGTATATGAGCCTAGAGTTTGACTCATACTTGAGAGAGCATGGAATAGTTCCATAGCTCACTCCTCCCGGAGCACCACAATGGAATGGGGTGTCCGAACGGAGGAATAGGACCTTGTTGGACATGGTCCGCTCAATGATGAGTCAAGCATCTCTCCCAATTAGTTTCTAGGGACACGCCCTCGAGACAGCAGCTCTCATCTTAAACAATACTCCGACTATGGCTGTGGAAAAGACCCCATATCAGATATAGATGGGCAAGGAGCCCAATGTGTCTTTCCTAAGGATTTTGGGATGCGAAGCACATGTCAAGAAATTGACTAGTGGCAAGCTGGAGCCCAAAACCGATAAATGCCTGTTTGTGGGCTACCCTAAGGAAACCAAAGGGTATTACTTCTACAACCCCGCCGAGAACAAGGTGTTCGTGGCAAGGAAGGGGGTTAATCTGGAAAAGGAGTTCCTTTCCAAGAAAGATAGTGGGAGCAATGTTGAACTCAGGGAAGTTCAAGGTCCACAAGCTCCTGAAGAGGATAACTCGGAGGCCCAGGTGGAGCTTCCACAAGTGGAAGCACCGACCCAGGCCACACAAGAACCTAGAAGGTCTGGTAGGGATCGTCGGGAACCGGAGAGGTATGGTTTCCTCGTCACCGATGATCAAACTCTTCTCATCTGGGATGAGGAAGAACCCAAAACCTACCAGGAGGCTATGGCTAGCCCACAGTCTGCAAATTGGCGTAAAGCCATGGAGGCAGAAATGCAATCTATGTACGATAATCAAGTTTGGAACTTGGTTGATCCACCTCCGGGTGCTAAGGTAATAGGTTGCAAGTGGTGCTATAAGCTAAAAGCTGATAATACCTTCAAGGGGCGTCTGGTTGCGAAAGGTTTCATACAAGTTCATGCAATAGACTATGATGAAACTTTTTCACCAGTAGCCATGCTCAAATCCATCAGGATACTGCTGGCCATAGCCGCATGGTATGACTATGAGGTATGGCAGATGGATGTCAAAACCGCTTTCCTTAATGGAAAGCTACTCGAGGATGTGTACATGACACAACCTGAGGGTTTTGTCGATCCTAAGTATCCGGGAAGGGTATGCAAACTTCAACGGTCTATTTTTGGACTGAAGCAAGCATCCCGTAGTTGGAATCTAAGATTCAACGGGGCTATAAAGGAATATGGCTTCATACAGAATCTAGATGAGCCTTGTGTGTATAAGAGGACTAGTGGGAGCATTGTCACATTCTTGGTACTTTATGTAGACGACATCCTGCTCATTGGAAGCGACACACCTACACTGCAAGAGGTAAAGCAGTGGCTGAGTAAGTGCTTCGCAATGAAGGACTTAGGCGAAGCTGAGATGATCCTAGGGATCAGGATCTACAGGGATAGATCAAATCGGCTTCTGGGCCTAAGTCAGGCTTCTTACATTGACAAAGTTCTGAAAAGATTCAGCATGGATCGGGCCAAGAAAGGTTTATTGCCAATGGGCTATGGGCTGAAACTTAGTAAGAAGAACTGTCCTAAAACAAGGGAGGACAGGGAGAACATGAAATTGGTTCCATATGCTTCAGCTATTGGATCAATCATGTACTCCATGTTATGTACGAGACCTGATGTCGCCTTCGCACTGAGCATGATGAGCCGATACCAGCAGGATCCCAGGGAGGATCACTAGAAAGCTGTCAAGGCGATCCTCAAGTACCTTGACCGGACTAAGGATAGCTTCTTAGTGTATGGTGGTCAGGAAGTGCTATCAGTTACTGGGTACACTGATGCGAGCTTCCAGACAGACCAGGATGAGTACCAATCGCAGTCTGGGTATGTATTTTTGCTGAATGGTGGTGCTGTAAGCTGGAGGAGCTCAAAGCAGCCAACCATAGCAGACTCTACAATAGAAGCTGAGTACATCGCTGCGTGTGATGCAGCTAAGGAAGCTGTGTGGATGAAGAAGTTTATCACTGAGTTGGGAGTAGTGCCAACTATCCAGGACCCAGTCGATATCTTCTGTGACAACAATGGGGCCGTAGCACAAGCTAAGGAGCCCCGGTCACACAAGAACACAAAGCACGTGCTCAGAAAGTTTCACCTCATACGAGAGATCGCGGAGAGAGTTGACATTGCATTGCACAGAGTGGACACCGAGGATAATGTCGCAGATCCATTGACCAAGGCGCTGGCCCAGCCCAAGCACGAAGGTCATACTAGATCTATAGGGATTAGGCCCATGCCTAGTTGGAACTAGTGCAAGTGGGAGATTGTTGGAAATGCCCTAGTCCCGAGGCATTGGTCCTTGTATTTGTATTATACATTTATTGGATTTATGTATTTTACTCATTTATGTTATTAATAAAGGCATCAATTTATTTATTATATTTATCTTGTGCAATATATTAAATGAAGTATCCAATGGACATATCTATATCCATGATGACAAGTGTCATGCACTTGGCAGTAAGACCATGGATAGGGTAAACGATATGACCATAAATAGATCCGTAGTCTGTTCCAGTCATGGGAATGAATGGAACCAGAGACTATCATTAACCTGGTTGTATGGCGGTGTCTTACCGGTCATTGGACATGGAATGTCAACCAGGTTAATGGGTACATGCCTAGGAGCATGGTACTGGATAGATCCACTAAACGAGTAATCCATATGGTATGGTATCACAAGGGATTCTCGTGTAGTACTTGCATGGATCCTTTGACCTGACCATATGATGGTGTTACATGTGAAGTTGCATGCTTAGGGGTACGCCTAAAGGGCCTGTAACAGGGTGCCAAGTATGGGTACTTTCGGGTATGTCACTGAGCATGGTAATATTATGGATATGCAGAAGGGATTTGTCACTCAGTAGCCCACTGAGAAGATATCACCGGCCTCTTGATGAATGTGACTGATAAGAGTATGGCCACACCCAAACAAGTTGGAACTTGTTTGTGAGCATCAGTACATTCGGGATCAAGTTAATGTTGTTGGAGATTGTGTCCTAAGGCCAATATTGGATTATGTAATTTGACTTCTAAGATTAATCTAGTGTAGATTAATATTATCATTTATGTTTGTATGTTAGCATTTATGATAAGTATCCATGAATAAATCGTGTTATTCTAAATATCCCTAGTCGATTGTTATTATGGGAATAATAACAAACTAAGACTAGTGTGAGTGATAATGGATATTCATAAGATGAATATAGTGTATACAGATACAGATTATACTCACGGGTAATATGTTAGAGAACATGTTACTGGAGACCCACTATGAGATCAAGTTCATGGTCATGTGTCACAACTGATCTTGATTATAGTAGTGTCATTAGCTGATTCCTTTGACCTGAGGTCACCATTGATTCCGAGATGAACTCATGTTGTGCTTTGACGCAGTCAAACGCTGCTTGTAACAGAGTAGTTATAAAGGCTGTGATTGGGTACAATATGACTCATGCTTTGGGATGTGAGTGACAGATATGGGATTTTGTCCCTCTCTATCAAGAGAGCGATATCACTGGGCCCCTCGATAAGTAAGACTGTTAAATGCATGGCCGTGCTCAAATAATTGATAGAGTATCAATTGATTTGTCTAAACAGTTTACTTTGAGATCGAGAAAGCATATGATTAATTATATAAGATTGACAAGTGTACCATGTCTTATGATTAATCATGATATCAAAGAGACAAAAGGGAATATGACATTCTATAAATAGGTATTGGATCATTCCAATCATGTTAATTGGGTAGTCGTAATGGCTTGCTAGAGTCCGCTTGTGACCTATAAGGACATTATGGTAATTTCCTTATTGCCAATTAATATGAACCTATGGGGTCACACACAAAGAGCAAAATGAAGTTCATCTTTTCGGGTATAAATTATTATTGGATAATAATTTATGAATGAGAAAGAGAATAAATATATATATAATGATATATATATTTATATATAT
The DNA here is from genome assembly GCA_039660915.1 of Euphorbia tirucalli. Taxonomy (NCBI): domain Eukaryota; kingdom Viridiplantae; phylum Streptophyta; class Magnoliopsida; order Malpighiales; family Euphorbiaceae; genus Euphorbia; species Euphorbia tirucalli. Next base: position 47,022,881 of record CM077637.1, on the reverse strand, counting down.
ATATGTATATATAAATATTAATATGATTAATATTGCATAAAGTATGCTACATATTATAATTTAATTATATAGAGATATAATTAATTATAATATCAATATACATATGTGTATGATGGAGAATGGAATTGATTTAATATTAATTGAGAATTAATATTAAGTTGTGTGGGTTAATTTATAATTATAACTAATAGGGGTATTAAGTTATAATTATAATTAAGTTTAATGGATATAAAAGGAAGTTTTATAACCTAAAATCTCAAAACCCTAGCCTACACATAAGATGCAGTTTTTTCTGCAGCCTCCATGGAGCCAGCCGACTTCACCCTTCTCCTTCACCCAAGGTTTTTCGAAACTTTGGCTTTTCATTCGAAGAAATCGTTCTTCAATCCCGGCGCTAGCACGCGGTGAATGAATTGCTCCGTGTGGATCAACCGTAGAGGGAAGCTACTTTGGTTCCTAATTGATTCAAAACCTACATTGAATTAAGGTAATTCTTTAACCCTCCTTCCAATTCAATGCAATGTACATGGGTCCTTGGTGGGGATTAATCCTTTTATTTCCACTGCGTATTGTTTTTGTGCGATTAATCCCCAACAGTGGTATCAGAGCCACTTGTGCATTGGTTGAATTGGATCTGTTATTTTGATTAGATCAAAATGCATGTTAGGGTTTGTGTGTTTTGATTTAGGGTTCTTTTGTTATTGTGAATAACAAATTGAAATTTGATTTCAATGTTGGTCATTATGAATGATTTGTTCTGTTATTGTGAATAACTATTTTGAGTTGATTTGGAATTGATCATTGTGAATGATGTGTTTTCTTCAATTGTTTTGCTCATTTCGTGCACTGGAAATCGTTTCTAGATATGAGTTCAGTTCCGAACTCGTCGGCGTGCAGGTGCTGCACGCCGTGTTAACATGCTGTGCACGCCGTGTGCTGTCTTTGCACGGCGTGCAACTGGAAATTGTTTCCAGTATTGGCTTTCAGTTCGGAACACGACGGCGTGCAGGCTCTGCACGCCGTGCAAACATGAAGTGCACGCCGTGTGATGTTTTGGCACGGCGTGCAACCGGAAATTGGTTCCGTGCGTGCTGAGACACAGCGAGGAACACGGCGCCGTGCAAGTGCTGCACGCCGTGCAAACCGGTTTTGCACACCGTGTTCCCTTGGTGCTGCCGTGTAGAAATTGTTTCTACACATTTAGCCTTTTCAAATCAATTCCTCAATGCAATAAGATTGTATTTTGCCTTTGAACCCTAAATCTTGTAGGTATGAAATTATTGTGATAATTTTATGCATAGTGTTGTGGTATGGTTTTGGACCCTGTGGATGTTTTTGTTTTCCTTTGGTTTTGGTGGATGTAAAGTTTTATAAATACGGCCTGCGAGTCGTTTGTATTTATGTAATCTTATTTTCTAGATAAATTGTATAGGATGCAATTTATTATATGTAAATTTATTTTACTAGAAAGTTGTATAGGATACAATTTTGTAAAATATGTAAATTCATGAGATGGTGCCAAGGAACAAAGACGTGAGGACAGATCCAAGGGGTGCGGGAGAGCTGTGACCATGCGATGGTTACAACCACCTAGGAAATGACCTGTTGATTTTCATATTGGCCTATGAAAATCAATGTAGATAAAACCATACCATAACACGGTTTTGAGTCTTATGCATGTTATATTTATTTTATGCCATAAGATGCCATGTTAATAAATATTGATGCATGTTAGAAATTATTTTGCATGTGATGCAAATGTTTATATATATGTGTAAATGCATGCCTTGTTTCTTTTAGATGCCATGTGATGCCATGCTAGATTGCATGCTTAACATATGTATGACATAGGATGCCATGCTAATTAGTATTAACAAATGTATGTTTAATATTAATGCCATGAATTGTATGAGATACAATTAAATCACAGGATTTTATAAACCCTAAATAAACTTAAGAAGTTTATATTTGCCACCCAATTACGTATAACACTAGTCAAGTACTATGTTGGCATCATGGTAGCCACGCCAAAGCGGGTACGCATGTTGTGACCTTAGCGAAGCGATAATATGAGAAATGGTGATTCTCATTGTGTTGTAATTGGTTTAACAAAGGGTTAATCAAAAAGGTGTTTGAGCCCGAGGCAAAGATGAGATGAGTAACATACAATTAAACATGATATATGATATCATGCATCTCATAAATTAGAAGAGTTGCATAATGATGCAATTGGCAAAGAAGTGCACATCCAAAATATGTTTAAATGGTTTAAAGCATGATTTTGAGTCTTTGCCTACCGAAATTATATTTAATCATAGGGACATGCCAAAGCAGTGCTATGGTTAAGTATGGATTTTGGATCTTCACCCACTTGAATATTTTAAAGGGTTTTATAATTTAAGTGGGAGCATTTAAATAAAAATCTTTACACGCTTTATTATAGTTATGATTGCTATTATCATGGTCTCGATTGTTATTGAACTTTGAGAATTGTTTCAAATCAAAAGGAATCATATGTTCTCAATAATCCTTTTGCCCAATGAACCACTAGCAATTGTAACACGAGTATAAAAGATGCTTACTTGAAGCATCGAAGGGACTCTGTTTAAAATTTATTATCTTACACTTGTCACCAATTCTTCCGCACGTGGAAGTTTTACTTGAGGTATATGATACATCACAAATGGAAATGTTCCATCAGTTAGTAAGCAAGAAAAGATAAGTGTCTGAGGCAACATTTTCTCATTGGCCTCCAAAAGGCATTAAGATGTGATCTTGAATTCATTATTTGATAGTCATTGGTGATGAACTATCATTTGAATGACATGGGGAAAATTGTGAATTAGTTGCATAGGATGCAAAAGAATGTTAAGTTATCCATAAAGGATAAGCCCGCCTCGAATTGTGTGCTTATGGTTCAAAAGGAAAAGGATAAAAGAAAGGTCGAAAAGCATAAAGACCGAAAGGTTCGGGTGAAAGTGCTTTAAAGGCCAAAGCTGTTGGCATAGAGAGATCTCCAAAAGAAGGGTGTTGCCATTTCTAGAATGAATCGTTCATTAGAATGGAAATAGCAAACCTTGTTTGGAGAACTATAAGAAGATGAAAGGCAGTAAGACTGCCACCTTAAGTATTTATTAACTATTCTACTTTTGTTTCTATATCAAAAGGTATTAGATATCGTTGTGAATCTCATATTAGTAGAATATGAAGAATCACAACTTGAATAGAAACCTTATGAAGGTGAAAGGTAGAATGCGAATAGGCAAAAGAAGCAAAGGTTGTTACTCGAAGGTTTTTGAACTTTTACATGAAAGTTGTGAACTTCAAGTTAAAAGTTATGAACCTTTTTACATAAAGTTATGAACTTTGGTTAAAGGTTATGAACTTTTGCATGTGAGTTACGAACTCTTGTTGCCTATTGAACTTGTTGGCTTAAGTAAACAAATGTTGTTTATTTTATAATTGTGAATTATAAACTTTATAAAGACATGATTATGAAATGTAGATTTACATAATTGTCTTTATATGTGGAGCCCATCTGTAACATAAATACTGTAAGGATCGAATCAAATAGTTTGATTCAACCTATTTTGGCAGTGTCGTCTTGGAGACATAAGCAAAGTCGCATTACGAAACTCCATGAGAATGGACTTTTGGATTCATGAGATTATGAATCATCTTGAATCATGCGAATGTTGTTTATTGTAAAAGATGACAAAAGTGGTTCTTTGCTAAAAGTAGTTAAAGAATAATCAATTTATTAAGCATTATACATGTGGATGTATATGAATTATAAATCAACTGCTAAAGGAGGTTTTAATACTTCATTACTTTTATGGAACTTTTCACTAGATAAGAGTATCTAATGAAACACGAGTTTGGAACTTTTGAAGTGTTCAAAAGCTTGTAAAAGGAGTATGAAGCATCTTGACAAGATAGTAAAGTCACTTAGATATGATCCAAGTGGTGAACATTTGAGTCAAGATTTTGACAATCGTCTTAGAGATTGTGGGACTGTCTCACAATTGACTCCTCCAAGTACGCCACAAAGGATGTTGTGTCAAAAAGGGAGTAATCGAACTCTATACAGATATAGTTCAATCTATGATGAAGTCAAGTTGATCATTGTTTTCTCGAAAATATGTCATTAAAGCAGCTGTGTATATTGTTCCGTCTAAAACAATTCATGAATCAACATATGAGATATGGTTGGGTAAGAGACCCAAATTGTTTCATTGAATAAGTTTAGGGCTGTAAAGCTTATTTCGAATAAGTTGGCACCTAAATTTAAATGTCGTATTTTGGATTACTCAAAAAGAAAATAGGAGTTGTTACTCCTGTGTTTCTTTGGGATACAAAATAGTTGTAGCTAGAAATGGTTTCCCCTTGAAGAGGGAGTTAATTTCTAGAAGAGTTAGTGGGAGTAAAGTACACCTACAAAAACTCGTAATTCACAAAGTGACATTAACGTTGAAGAGGAACATGGAAATGGTTTCATGATCATTGTTGAAATTACAGAAGTCCAATGAAAGTCTAGTAGAATACGACATGAATAGGAGAGATATGGATTTCTCAAAATCATGATGTAGTTTTACTAGATTGGAATAAGTCTTCTTTTATGAAGAAGCAATGTTAGATTTTGAATCTAATGAGTGACTTGATGCTACAAAGGTTGAAGATAAGTCCATGTCTGACAATCAAAGTATAGACTTTGATAAATCTTTTAGAAGATGCATATGCAATGGTTGCAAGTGAGTTTTCAAATTGAAAACCGACATGAATGGTGATCTTCAAACTTATAAAGCACGACTAGTGACAAAAAGGGGTAATAAACAAGTTCATAGTAGTGACTATGAGGATACGAACAAATTCATAGTAGGACTATGATAAAATCCTTTTTCGTCATTAATCATGATCAAGTCAAATTGAGTTCTTGTTGCCACATCCGCATAATATGATTATAAAATATGGCAAATGGATATCAAAATCTGTTTTCTACGTGAAAACATGATTGAGGATATGTACGTGACACAACCCAAAGTTTTTGAGCATCCAAAGAATTCAAATAGCGTATGCAAGTTTCAAAGATTCTTATAAGGATCGAAACATGCATCAAATAGTTGGAATCATAGTTTTGATAAAGAAATCAAATGGTTTGATTTTATCAAAAGGATGATGAATCTTGTGTTTCAAAAGGATCAGTGGGAGCATATCGGTATTCCTAACGCTATATGTGGATGACATATGGCTTGTTGGAAATAACATTCTTACCTTGCAAGAAGTAAAATCTTGGCTAAGAAAGTAATTTCGGTTAATGTTATAAGCATGACTGCCTGTGTTCTTGAAATTGGAATCTATAGAGATAGATCTAAAAGAATGTTTTGGCTTAAGTCAAAGCATTGAAAGCGTTCAATGTAAAAAGACTTAATAGAAGCTTGCTTATGTTAACTGCACATATACAACTGATTGCAATTAGTTGCAATATATCAGTCGAGATCTAGTATTCTCTTAAAAAGAGATGTTATGATTTTGAAAGGTTCAAAATAAAACAATATAGCTAAATATCTATAATAGTAGTCAAAGTATATTGTTACATATGATGTAAAAGAAATTTTGGATGAAGAAGTTCATCAAAATTTTTGTGTTTTGTTCTAAGCATTGCTTATCCTGTGAGACTATTGTAGGGACAATAGTTTAATGCGTAAGAACCCTGTATGACACAAGCATATACTTAGGCGTCTTTCACTAATTTAGAGAGGCTGTCTCTAAAGAAAGAGTGAAAATGTGTAAAGTAGCAACGGAAGCGAAAATTAATAATTCACTGACAAAGACTCCCGCACGAATGAATACATGAAAGTCATGTAGGTCAATGGGTATAAGATACATGTATGATTGGCCATAGTGCAAGTGGGAGATTGTTGGAGATTGTGCCCTAAGGCCAATATTGGATTATGTAATTTGACTTCTAAGATTAATCTAGTGTAGATTAATATTATCATTTATGTTTGTATGTTAGCATTTATGATAAGTATCCATGAATAAATCGTGTTATTCTAAATATCCCTAGTCGATTGTTATTATGGGAATAATAACAAACTAAGACTAGTGTGAGTGATAATGGATATTCATAAGATGAATATAGTGTATACAGATACAGATTATACTCACGGGTAATATGTTAGAGAACATGTTACTGGAGACCCACTATGAGATCAAGTTCATGGTCATGTGTCACAACTGATCTTGATTATAGTAGTGTCATTAGCTGATTCCTTTGACCTGAGGTCACCATTGATTCCGAGATGAACTCATGTTGTGCTTTGACGCAGTCAAACGCTGCTTGTAACAGAGTAGTTATAAAGGCTGTGATTGGGTACAATATGACTCATGCTTTGGGATGTGAGTGACAGATATGGGATTTTGTCCCTCTCTATCAAGAGAGCGATATCACTGGGCCCCTCGATAAGTAAGACTGTTAAATGCATGGCCGTGCTCAAATAATTGATAGAGTATCAATTGATTTGTCTAAACAGTTTACTTTGAGATCGAGAAAGCATATGATTAATTATATAAGATTGACAAGTGTACCATGTCTTATGATTAATCATGATATCAAAGAGACAAAAGGGAATATGACATTCTATAAATAGGTATTGGATCATTCCAATCATGTTAATTGGGTAGTCGTAATGGCTTGCTAGAGTCCGCTTGTGACCTATAAGGACATTATGGTAATTTCCTTATTGCCAATTAATATGAACCTATGGGGTCACACACAAAGAGCAAAATGAAGTTCATCTTTTCGGGTATAAATTATTATTGGATAATAATTTATGAATGAGAAAGAGAATAAATATATATATAATGATATATATATTTATATATATATATGTATATATAAATATTAATATGATTAATATTGCATAAAGTATGCTACATATTATAATTTAATTATATAAAGATATAATTAATTATAATATCAATATACATATGTGTATGATGGAGAATGGAATTGATTTAATATTAATTGAGAATTAATATTAAGTTGTGTGGGTTAATTTATAATTATAACTAATAGGGGTATTAAGTTATAATTATAATTAAGTTTAATGGATATAAAAGGAAGTTTTATAACCTAAAATCTCAAAACCCTAGCCTACACATAAGATGCAGTTTTTTCTGCAGCCTCCATGGAGCCAGCCGACTTCACCCTTCTCCTTCACCCAAGGTTTTTCGAAACTTTGGCTTTTCATTCGAAGAAATCGTTCTTCAATCCCGGCGCTAGCACGCGGTGAATGAATTGCTCCGTGTGGATCAACCGTAGAGGGAAGCTACTTTGGTTCCTAATTGATTCAAAACCTACATTGAATTAAGGTAATTCTTTAACCCTCCTTCCAATTCAATGCAATGTACATGGGTCCTTGGTGGGGATTAATCCTTTTATTTCCGCTGCGTATTGTTTTTGTGCGATTAATCCCCAACAAATGTTCGGACACAAAAGAGGATGATCAATCCATGCCTCTGTGTTGGACACCGATATCAATGACATGGGATGTACAAGTTTAAACTACAGGGTTATGATAACAGTTAGACTGCCATCTCCATCTTAATTGGGGGCTGCAGTGGCTTGCTAGAGCCCAACTGCAGTCTGCGGGCTAAAAGGCCCGCTGCCAACATAAAGATGAGCCCACGGGATCGTACACATTGAGCGACTGAACACCGACTTAAAGAATCACAGATACACTTGGAGTGTACACACTAGAGAGAGAGAAGTATATATATTAATTATATTATAAGGATCAATTGGATTGATTATTATAATAAAAGTAATATTTGGCTTCACATAATTAATTGGATTAATTATGAAATTGTTTCCTAGGTGGAAATACTCATATGTATAGGTTTACATATGAATTTGTTTTGTGAAGACTTAATTTTAATTTGATGGATTAAATTAATTGACCAAACTAATTTTAATTTAAATGTAAATAATATGTTACTTGGAGTAATATATTAAATACATGGACTAATTAAAATTGGGCTTGAAATTGATTTAAACCAGACTAATTAAAATAAGTTTGGGCTTGAATCAAAAAGAGGAAGCCCACACAGACACTGAAGCCAGACTGGGCCTGAATTCCATCAAGGGAATTTGGAAGCCCTAGGGTTAAAACCCTAAGGGGAATTCGGCCAACACACATGTGTGTGTAGCCACCCCCTTTGGCCGAATTCTCCCTACCTCCTCACTCTCTAATTTTTGTGATTTTTGACGCTAGCACGTGCGGTGTTCGTGAGGCGCTCGTGTACGCGAACGAGGAGGGATTCTACTTTGAATTCTGCAGTCATCATCCATCTCTTGAAAGAGATTTTCTGGTAAGAAAATTTATCTCTTTCTATTTAATTTTAAAGTTTTTCAATTTCCATCTCAATTGCTCCTGGGACTGGATTTGAGGAAATCACCGCGTTCTTCCGCTTTTATCGGGTAATTTCTGGTGAAAAATCCCAACACATGTTATCTTTTGAATTGAACAATTTTAGTCTCTTTATGAACAATATCTGCTTTGGTGGTGGACATTTGTTGGATGGTTTTATTGTTTTGGATTTGGATCCAAAATTATGTGTGTCATAATAGTTTTTCCTTTACTGTTAACTTGTCTGTGGACAAAGTTAGCATTTCAAAAATGTGACATGTAAGACTTAGTCACATTAATCAACATCATTTAGTACGATTGGCTAAATCAGGTTTGTTGGCCACTTTATCAAAAGTAGATCTCCCAACTTGTGAAAGCTGCTTAAAAGGAAAGATGACAAGAAAACCATTTGGCAAAGCTACGCGAGCTGACCAACCATTGCAACTAATCCATTCTGACATCTGTGGCCAAATGAATGTTTGGGCAAGGCATGGTGTGTACTATTTCATTACATTCATAGACGACTATACAAGGTATCGTCATGTCTATTTGATTGCACATAAATCTGAAGCATTAGCATGTTTCAAACGATTTATGGCTCTAGTTGAAAATCAATTAGAGAAGAGAATCAAAGCTTTAAGGACCGATCGGGGAAGAGAGTACCTCTCCGAGGAATTTAAAGTTTTATGTGATGAAACAGGCATTGAACATCAGTTGACAATACCTAGGACTCCACAACAAAATAAAGTAGCGGAAAGAAGAAACCGAACCCTCCGAGAGATGGTAAGGTCTATGATGGCTGAAGCCAATTTGCCTATCTCCTTTTGGGGAGACGCGCTATTGACTGCCACATATGTACTCAATAGAGTACCTTCTAAGTCCGTTGAAACCACGCCTTGTGAATTGTGGACGAGCCACAAGCCCATTTTAAACCAATTGCGACCATAGGGATGTGCTACCTATGTTCGTGATACATATAGCAAGCATGGCAAGCTAGGCCCAAGAGGCAAGAAAGGTATCTTTATAAGATATCTTGATCTCTCCAAAGGATATGTTCTAGTGGGAGAGAATGAGAATGGTCAAATAACAGAATTTGAGTCACGAGATGTCACATTCTTAGAGAATGAATTTCCTAGGCTGGGAGAAGTGGATAAGAAATTCACTTTCTTTGAAACTCCAGAGTCTGAAACTTCAGGATCACTCAATCCGAGTGGGAGCAATAAAGTTAAAGACGTAAGGGAAAGGGAAGAGAATGATGTTTTTCAACCTTCACAAGCAGATTTGCGTAATCCTGACCCTGATTTGAGTGGTCTTGATTTGAGTGGTAGTCTTGTTCCAAATTCAAGTGTGAAAATGGATATAGATCCCAGTGGGAGTGGTCTGAGTGGGAGTTCTGCCCAACACCTTGATGAATATATGAGATTTATTTATCAAGATGTAGAACCTCTAAGACGATCACAGAGGGGAAATATCCCGCGATGCTGTCATTTAGTTGATAGCAAAGCTCTCTCGATCGTAGCTCAAATTGAAGATATTCCAACTAACATGAGAGAGTTATTGGAATCCCCAGCGAAAGAAGAATGGATTAAAGCAATGGAAAGTGAAATGGAGTTAATAAGGGTCAACAAAGTTTGGGAACTAATTGACCTGCCCAAAGGGCGTAGATCCATTGGGAATAAATGGTACGTACGATAAAGCGATCAAAGGATAGGAAACCTATCCAGACTAAGAGTCGGCTGGTTGCGAAGGGGTTTACACAATAGGAAGGAATTGACTATCAAGAGATTTTTCCACCTGCTGTCCGTTTCACGTCTATAAGAATTGTACTTGCTTTTGTAGCATGTATGGACCTTGAATTACATCAAATGGATGTAAAGACTGCGTTCTTAAATGGCGAACTGAACGAAGAAATCTATATGGTTTCATTGTCCAGGCTCAAGAACATAAGGTTTGTAAGTTGAAAAGATCAATTTATAGCCTTAAGCAGTCTTCAAGACAATGGTATTTTCGTTTCTTTGAAGCGGTTATATCAATGCAATTTAAGGTGATTAATGCAGACTCGTGTGTCTACGTTAAACGTTAAAATGGAGGGAAGTTTGTCATTCTAACGTTATACGTTGATGATATTTTTGTTAGAAGGAAATGACACTTCCTTACTTAAGAAAGTAAAGACTTAGTTGTCTTCTGACTTTGAGATGAAGGATCTAGGAGAAGCTAATTACATTCTTGAGGTTAAGATCTCAAGAGATCGATCTAAGAGATTATTGGCTCTTTCACAAGAGACGTATATCAATAAGATCTTAGAACGGTTTGGTATGGCTCACTGTGATCCTGATCCAAACCCCTATTGCACAAGGTACGGAACTGAATGCAAATATATGACCCACGACTCCAGAAGAGACTTAAAGGATGGAGAGAATTCCTTAAAGGTGTGCAATTGGTAGCTTGATGTATGCTATGATTTGTACACTACCTGATATAGGTTTTGCGGTGGGTCTCGCAAGCCGCTATCAGGCTAATCCAGGTTTGAAGCATTGGGCAGTAGTGAAAAGGATATTGAGATATTTGAAGGGGACTTCAAATTATTCCCTTTATTACCAAGGAAAGGATCTGCAGTTAAAGGGATACACAGATGCTGATCATGGAACTGATAAAGACGGGAGGTAGTCCACGTCTGGGTATATTTTCATTCTAAGAAATGGTGCATTTTCCTGGTGTAGCAAGAAACAAAACTTGCATGGCATTATCGACTATGGAGTCGATATATGTAGCTGTAGTAGCTGCAGTACAAGAAGCGGTTTAGTTCGCTTTATAGATCTTTTGGATCTATTGCCTAAAAGGAAATATACGACTATCTATTCCGACAGCACTGCATCGATAGCTTATTCCAAGAATATTTGTTATCATGGAAAAAGCAAGATATCGATATAAAAATATCATTTTGTTAAAGACAAAATAGCACAAGGAGAAATAAGTTTAGTGCATGTTCCAACTGGTGATATGATTACAGATTCGTTAACGAAACCAATAGCTCCAAATGTTTTTAGTAAACACATTTTGGAATTTGGTCTTCGTAGATTATAGGAACATGTTGTTGTTTTTGAACTGTTATAATAACTTTGGCAAATTCTATTGGAATAGAATGTGAGTTATTTGTTGTGTTCAAATTCATTCACTAATAAAAGCGATACACATAGAGCTATTGAGTATCGTTCAGTATGTTGACGAAATGCATCTACTCACATAGATGAATCTTTTACTATGAATTGTGTGTTCATAGGTAAAAGTGGGAGTGTGAGAAACTCCATATGTGATATGTGAAATATCATTATTTCGTTTATACTGAAAGCTGTCCTGTGAAAGGCTTAAAAGTGGACTAGAGGTAATGATGCATGAGTTGCATTTAGAGACTGAATGCTTTCGCATAGTGTTTATAAAACATACGTCCTAAGTGGATTAACACTATGGCATATTTTAGTAATATGTGTAAAAGCTGACCAAGGGATGGAAAGGAGAAAATTGATCTCAACTTTCCTAATGTGAGACCCAAATGAAACTATGAGTTTCAAGTTCACCCTTAAGGACTCTTGCAAATAATAAGAAGGGTATGTCTGATGATTAACTTGATTGGAACCCTAAACCAGGCTTCGTTAGCTATGAACGGGCATATAAGGACCAGTCAGATAAGCATTAGACATATGGCGGAAGGTTATTTATAGAGAGGAAGTACATTTTCAGTAACATGTCACTTAGTAATCATATAACACTTGAGCTCAATACTTTTTCGTGGAAAAGGTATGTAGTGTATATGAATATTTTCGCGAGATCAAAATTGAGTCGAAAACTAGTGATCATGGAAAATGGACTAGGGGGAAGTCACGTTAAGCTAAAGGTGGAACGATGAAGGAGAGCTTCAAGGTTTAACCGTTACGTTGACTGGTCGCGTGAATTCGCCGAATAAGAATTGAAAGAAGTATGTGTGTTCAATCGCAATGAAAGTGTGTCTTGTCATGTGCGAGTGGGAGATGTTGGTTTTTGGTCCGCCCATGACATTTTGGAATGGTAGGGACTAAACTATAATTATGTGTAAATTACAGGGACCAAATGTGTAATTTGGTCCAACCCTATATATAGATGGAAGTTGGGATTTCCACTATAAATAGAGAAGAAGTTTCTCTATTTCCTAACGACGGGAGAATCGTAGAGATTCCCTTCGAGATCTGGGGAAAACGTCCCTAGCGATAAACACGACATATTTCTTCGTTCGTCGGAAGAATTTACGGATATAGCCCGTACTCAGTGTGTTCATACACTAGTAGGAAAGGCAACCAGAACGATCCGGTTTTCTCGTGTATATTAGATCCATTCCATAAACGTGTTTCTGCTGCATATAAACTGTAAGTCTGTTTATTTATTCTGTTTATGGAATTCTGACTTCATATATATATAAAAGTTTTGTTTAATTTCTTACCATTGTTATAAATTTTAATTTTTTGTAATTTTTTATTTAAATTTTGAATTTTTTAAGTTTACATAAAGTTTTAGAAAAATAAATAGCATTATTGGCTTCTACATAATTTTTTGTATCTTTTTAGTTTTTATAGAAAAATGAATTTTATGATATATGTTATATACAGTTTTATTTTGCTTTTTTTTTTTTTTTATTGTGGTTAAATAATTAGTTCTGTTTATTGTTGATTGTGTTATTTATATTCATTGGCAACTAGTTATCATTTTAATACGTTATTAAATTTTTTACAAAATAGGATTGAAGTTCTTATCAATTTCTTGAGCACAGTAGCAAAGATTTTTAGAAAATATAATCATCGTAGAAACGAAGAAAATTACATGTTCCGCTGACTAAGTACATTAGAGAAATACAATAATTTTTTTTAGTTCACTTCATTTTTTATTTGACTTATTTATATTTATCCTAACAAAATGAACAATTAAAATCTCTATTGTATAATTAAAATTGTAATATTATATACCAAAAATTAATTGTCAACTTTTATCAGTTTAAGATATTTATTTTTTGACTGAAACAATTCAAGATTCTTATTCTTTAGTTTAAATGATGAAAAAATATTGAAAATATGAAACCCGTGTATTTCACGAGAAATTGACTAGTTAAATTATAAACCCATAAACCTTATGATATTAAATTGATGCACCCTTAAATTAATTTTTATCAAAATCCAATTTTGACATAATTATATTTTAGCATTAATTTATTTATTACACTATGCAATAAAATAAATTAACCTAAATATAATTAATTCCCTTTGATATAAAAATCCAGTTTTGACAAATTATATTCTAATTAAATTATTTATTGTACCATACAATAATCAATTTAATATGAATATAATATAAATCTCATAAATGTCAAAATCCAATTTTGACTAGTTATATTTTAATCATATTTTTCAGACCCGAACCGGTAAAGGGATGGATTTTGGAACTTTGTATTAAACTGGAATAAACCGGAATCGAACCAGATTTAATAAACGTATTAATATAATAATATATTTATCTCATTTATATTTATAACATGTGAAAATTTGAATATTTTTATTATAATTCTTTAAAATTGAGGATTTTAAACACATTATAGTTTTTAAAAAGCTCAATGAATTTAAGATAATTTTTATAATTACGATTAAATGTCAATTTAATTTAAAATAATTTAAAAAATTAAGATTATATTTTATTTTAATTTAGAAAAATATAAAAATAATAACCTAAATTGTTAAATAATAATTTAAAAAAAAAACTTGGTCGAACCTGAAAACAGACCAGTTTATGGTTTTTTGATCCATTGATCGGTTTGATAGGTAATCGACGGGTTCTTAACCATAATGTAAACCGATTGAAAATCGACCGGACCAACTTTTGGTTGCGATCGAGTCTGGTCTGACTGACCGATCCGGTTTGGTTTTCACAACTATGATTTTAATTGATTTATTTATTATACCATACAATAATTAAATCAATATGAATATAATATAAATCCCACAAATGTCAAAATCCAATTTTGACTAGTTATATTTTAATTGATTTATTTATTGCACCGTACAATAATTAAATTAATATAAATATATCAATTGCTCTTCAGTTAAATATATATCCAATATATATTTATGTCCTAAACATCCAATCTTGACCCTATGCATACGATCCGGTAGGTTCATCTTTATGTTGGCAGTGGACCTAACCCTTTGAGCCCACAGACTATAAGTGGTTTCTAGCAAACCACTATAGCCCCCAATTAAGATGAATATATATTTTAGACGTATGTACCTTGTAGCCTTTTTCTTATACATCCCATGCTCTATGGATGTCCATGTACTACCAGCACCATGACTAAGTCATCCCTTATGGCTGCAAGTACATTTCTTGATACTGAATAGAGTGTTGAACTCAATCACTTAATCACTTAGGAATTAAGTATTGGGTTTGGCCAAACATTTCTCAGTCTCACTCATTAAGTAGCCGGTGATATCACGATCTCTTTTAAGATATTGCCATTTCTCTTCATCTTGCTCATGATCCTTAGGTATTCACTGGCATACCCAATCATACCATATTTGGCATTTTGTTACGAGCCCGTTAGGCATATGTCAAAGTATGTAAGATCATCCCTAAGTCCATAGCAACATCAGATCTAAGGATCCAATATAAGTGCTACCAGAGATTCACTTGTCTTATAGGGGTCAAATGTAATACTCTGAGTGGATCGATCTAAAAACATGTAACCTAAAATGTACCCATCTCTTTGGTTGACATTCCATGTCCAATGGTCAGTAGGACACCACCATACAATCAAAGACCATACTAGTCTTTAGTTAGTATCATGCCCATGATATAACAGATTAGGGATATTTATAGTTAAGTGTTTACCTTACTCTTAGTCCTACTGCTAGGAGATGCACCTAACAAACAAGAGTATGACTTAACTAATGGATACTCTATAACTATTAATTACACAAGAAATTAATAAAATAGATTAATGCCTTTTATTAATTATCAAAATTCGATTATATTGTCAAAGGGACTAGGGCACACACTAACAGTCTTTAGTTATATTCATTCCCATGATTATAACAGACTAGGTATAGCTTTAAAACTGTGTCCTTTAAACTCATGGTCTTACTCGTTAACTACTTGCTACTAACAAACATTAGTAAACATCGGTTTATGAATTCTTGATATTTATTAATTGCACAAGTAATACAATAAATATGATTATGCCTTTTATTAATACTATACATAAATAAAATAGAGTACATCATATAAAGACTAGGGCATAAACCAACATTTTATCCTTTCCCTTTTATATGAGACATATTAAGGGAAAAACCCATTATGCCCTTATGAATATCTAGATATTTTAACCAAAATATCTACCATATTTATAAACATAATGACTTAGCCAAAATTTACGATGTGGTACATATGTATAGTCATTACAACCAATTCTAAAAAAGGATTATTATATTTTATTTTGGGACTTAACAATTAATCCCATAAAATAAAATAATCCATTAACAATAATTAATATGTATCCAATGCATATCAAATCGTAAGTTACAAAAAATCATCTAAACTCCTTAGCGTGCGATCCGTTAGGTCCATCCGTATGTTGGCCATGGACCTGAAATGAACTTCGGCCCACAAGTTGTAAGTGGGCTCTAGCAAGTCATTACAACCCCTAATTAGGATGGAAATGTCAAAACCAAACTGACATAAACCTATGATATCCTTATATGATCCCTAGCACATTTGATATTAGTGCCATACACAAGACATGGCTCTATCATCCTTCTACGTGCTAGGACATTTACTTAACATCCAAGTAGACTGATAAGATTAAATAAATATTTATCCAATAATCATTCTATTTGGATATGGCCGTACACTACTCAGTTTCACTCGTCAAGAGGCCGGTGACATCGTCTCTTCTATGAAGAGATAAATAATTCCTTCATATTACTCCCAGTCCTAGCATAGTAATAATTCCTTCATATTACTCCTAGTCCTAGCATAGTTCCCGATATACTCAACGTACCCATACTTGGCACCCAGTTACAGGCCCATTAGGTGCACATCAAAGTATACAAGGTCACATCCAGGAGTGTAGTAATATCAGGTCTAAGGATCCAATAAAAGTGATACGGGAGAAGCATTTATGACACTGGACCATGTAGTGTTCTCACAAGCGGATCGATCCAGTACACTGTTCACCAACATGTACCTATGTCATTGATTGACTTTTCAAGTCCTATGGTCGGTAAGATATCACACATCTCACAAGGAACATACTAGTCTTTAGTTATATTCATTCTCATGATTATAATAGACTAGGGATAGTTTTAAAACTGTATTCCTTAAACTTAAGGTCTTACTCGTTCGATACATGCTACTAACGAACATGAGTAAACACCAGTCTATAGATTCTTAATATTTATTAATTGCATAAGTAATTCAATAAATATGATTATGCCTTTTATTAATATGAAGCAAATGTATTCTCATACATAAGTAAAACAGAGTACATCATCTAGGGACTAGGGTATAACCCAACACTCTCAACTTCAACATTATCCAAAAGAATAAAATCAACAAAATCTAAAAAGCAACTAGAAACAACCTGATACTATAAAAGAAACACAGTAGAAAAATAAAGTATTAACACAGTATCCCCTAAAAATGATTAAATAATCAACTATGACATAAAAAAAATGAAATAAAAAGTGAAAAGAAAAAAAAGAAAACATAAAAAAATAAATACATACCACTTCTTTCAGCCTTTTAAGAGCAACAACAGCTTCATGTTCACTCTTATCAACGCCAATGGAGCCTTTGTCAACCTTGTCAGCAACACTAATAGCTCCTTCCACACTTTAAACACCAACCCCAGCTCCTTCCTCACTCTTATGGGTAACTTCAGCAGTCCCTTCATTATCTCCTAAAGATGTAACCACCTTAGAAGCGACATTGGTTATAGAGTTGAAATGCGCCTCAACACTTCTATCGACAATAACGAGTTTAGGAACTACAACAGGTTTATCAACCACCTAAGGTTGAAAAGAGAAGCTATTCTTATTGTGAACAACACCTTGCCAGACAACAATATCCATCATAACAGTATCCTTCGTAATACCGACACCCTTCTCACTTGCATCCTCATTATTAACAACACACTTCTCTCTACTGTCCTCCTTATCATCAAACCTACTCTTAACAGCAATCTCTCCATCACGATCTTAAACCTTATCATCATCATCCTCATGCTTTTTGTCCTACTCCTCCTACTCATCGTCCTTATCTTCAAACTTCTCCTCCTTCTCCTCATTATCATTATCCTTATCACCATCTGTACTTGCATCAAGAATATATTCATGATCATGAGAGCTCTTGTTGTCATCAAAAATATCCTCATCAGAAGAACCACCAAAAATAATCTATTAAAAATAAACAATCAAAACAATCATGTATCAGCAATGTATGAACAATGTATAAGCAATGTATCATGAATCATGATCAGCATAAAAATATATAACTATGCATCAACAATGTATAAACAATATATCTCACAAATATCATGAATTTAAATGCAACATTTAGAAAAATAAAAACAGTACAAACCTTATTCACACCAGCCCTTCCAAATTCCTACGAATAAAAAAAAAGTAATAAATAAAACACATTATATATGTATATATATAAAAAAGGAATATCTAACAGTATAAACAAAAAGCTACCAATTTATCAATAAGTCTACTAAAAGAATCCAACTTCTCTAAAACAGTAGCAAACAAAGCCTGAACAAATGACTAGAATGATGCAATCTTTGATGACACACCCCCTAACTAGAAAATTGAGAAAAAGACTCTTTAACAGCATCGCTAGCTTCACAAACATTATCCTCACATTTTTTAGATTTACTTTTGGAAACAAATCCTTCAAACCTCAACTTCTTACTCTCAGCCGATGAATCAACTTGATTCCTCAACCCAAACTAAAAAAACAAAAAATAAAATTCAGAAACATAATAACAACAACAACAACAATAAAAAGGTATGAGAACATACACTTTTACTGATCTCCTATATATATTTTCATTCATTTTCTCTTAATAAAATTTATAGGGAAAACTCTTCCACTTAAACATCCTAAGACTAACAGAAGTATCCCCAATCCTACTACAAATAACCCTATTACATCTAACACAAGCTTCATCAATCCAAATTTGAAAAAACAATGCACAACCTTCTATATGGGATTCTCCCGGTGCAAAACAAAACTTTAAAACCATAGCGGAATCGATTTCGTTTCACACTCGAATCCGTTCTAGGAACGAATCGATCGGATTATGAAATAGTTTAAAGAAACAACAAGGTTTGAGTATTCAATCTCACTTATGCTATCCCCACACAATGAAATTGAATCAAAAGGACTTTCTTTAGTTAAAGTTCCTCCACCCTCATGCACATGGATGTCGTACCAATAGAACTCGTGCCAGTGATCGGACAAACGGAGCTTCTCCCTTTCTTTCAACCTTGGCCGAAATCTCCACCTCTCCTTTAGAGTTTGGTGGCTGAAAATTAGGTTATGTAGAGTTAGGGTTCTAGGGAGAAAAAAAATATCTATTTATACCCATGTATAAAATTAGGGTTTTATTAAATTAAGTTTATGTGTCAATTTTATTTAATTATTTTAATTTATTTAATCAAATTAAATCATAATTTGTTGATTAAAAATCCAACACATGGTAGGATGGGCCTGTGTTGTACAAGTTTTAGGCCCAAGGGGCATTCGCGTGTGAGGGAGTGTAAAAGGTAACAATAAAAGCTTGTGCCTTACCTATCAGCTTAAACTTTAAAGTCAATTGGTTCCATGACAATAAATACCATGCAGTGTCCTTGAAAGACCAGTTTTCTTCAGTGACTAATGGTTGTATCAAAAACAAAAGCACCCCATCCAAGCTTAACAAAGTCACCACTTTTAACCAAATCAAAGTGCTTCTCAGGCACAGGTTGCTCAACATTTAAACCAAGCAAAAAGGCATTTAAAAAATAACAATAGCAAGCTTCAAAGAATCAAAATCAGAAGAAATTTTCCCTTTCTACAACACACCCTTAAGATCATTCATGTGAAGCTTTGATTTACTAGGAAAATAAAAATTCATCAACCTCAAACCAACACAAGTGACATGCACCTCAAAACCCTCTTCACCATGCAATTTCATACTTGATATAAAAAAATGAAATCATTGTCAGTCTAATAAATCTATCTCGAAAATAGAGAATGCAACAACTTTTTAGTTACTTTCATATAAGGTAAATCCAAAAAAGAACCAAAAATAGTACGTCTAAACAAAGAAATATGTTTCTTTGACAGGTTAGCATTTATCCTGCATAATGTACACAGGTTCACCGACCTAAGATGTAAAAAAAATGAAACAAACAATATATCAATAAAGTATATAAAATATATTAACAAAGTATAAAAAGTATAACAACACAACATATGACATAAAAAGCACATATTACCAAAACCTAAAAAGACAATGTATCGACAATGTCCGAAAAAAGTATCAACATGGTATCAAAAGTAAAACAATGCAACATTTAGTATAATAAAAAGCACATATCACTAAAACCTAAAAAGACAATGTAAAAATAAGGTATCAAAAGTATAACAACACAACATATGGCATAAAAAATACATATTATCAAAACCTAAAAAGACAATGTATCAACAAAGTATCAACATAGTATCAAAACTATAACAACACAACATTTGATGAATGTCCATAAATGCATGAAAAATGTATCACCCATGCTCAACAAAAAAATAAAATAAAATAAAATATAGCGTAAAACAAAACAAAAAAACACATACCACTAGAGGCCTAGCATGTTCCTAATTCCCTCCCTTCTTACTCTTACACTTAGCAGAAATCTTCTTAATCTTCATCTTAGAAACCTTACCAATCACAGTCTTTTTACTAGTATGCCTAGTATCCCTCTGACTCACGAAGTCTCTTACAAGTTTACCAATTTAAACATTATCATCATTAGAATCAAAAACATCTCTTTTCTTTTTAACCATTATGAAACCTAAATGAAAAATGAAAAGAAAATAAAAATGGAATATATCACCTTATCAAAAACCCTTAACAACAGAAAAAAGAATTACCATATAACAAACACAAAAACGAAAGAAGAACGATAAAATGATTATATAAGAGAAAACAATCGCTGATCATGGCTTGTGTAGGACAAAACAAGAAACAAATGTGAAACAATGGATGAAGAAATCGAATGAAGAAGAGAATACGGGAAGTTAAAAAAAGTGTATGGAAAAGACAATATAACCGATTAATGTATAAAAAAATAAATCAAAACAAAGGCATATTTCTCAAAATACAAAAGCATATACTCATGAAAAAAACATAAAATGGTGTATTTTCAGCAATTTCCCATTATTCTATTCAAGTCTTTAGTACTTTTACTGTAAATGTACAATTCATTCACGAAATAAATAAATATGAAGCACCCATAAAGCAAAATAAAACTTCCAAACTAAGCATAAATATTGTCTAAATGGTGATTGATGCAACTGCCAGTTGTTGGCTCTGACTCTGACTCTGACTCTTTTTTCTTGCACCTTGTCTTTACCCTCACCTTTTTAAGTTTCACCTCCTTGTCAGATGGAGCTTTCTGCAATTCAAGATATGAGCAGCCAAGCAAAACAATAGATGACATAAGTTATAAACTAATCAAAGCAAATTCAACATGCAATTACAATGGGACACTACACAAAACACAAAACAAGAAAGATTAAAAAATCTACAATAAACCATGCTTGATTGGCAAATAATCAATCAAAAACCAAGACACAAAAAGCTTAAAACATTAGACATGACTCTCATTTTCAATAAATGGTGGAACCCAGGACCCATCACCCTATTGACGATGAAGCCTTATATTACACAGTTCAGCCACAGTTCTGATGCTTATCCTATCAAACATAACAAGATATTTGGAATTCTCAAATAAAATATCAACAATCCCCTTCTTCCATCCATAATTGAAAAAACATCCATACAATCTCCCATTTTGAAACATTCAGTGACCTGTTTGGGAGGCATGGGCCTTAAGGAAGCAAAATTAACCATTTCCCTTACAGGTTGTTTTTCAGAGTCAAAATCAAAAACCATCCAGCAATTATAGTCAATTATGATTTTCCCCTTACGGCGGGAAAGCGAGCCGAGCATTGTGTCTGAGTAGTAGGTGAGAAAGCCATCAATTTGTTTCATAACCTTAACTTGGTCTCCTTTGGAATAGGCAGACCTGATGAGAGAAAAATTGGAAATTTTATGGAGGTTGAAGAAAGGGAAAAGGAGTAAAGGAGGTAATAAGTGAGGGATTTGAGAAACAATAAAGCAGAGAAGGGTGAAGTGAATAGTGGTGAGAGAAGCCAAGAGGAGTAAGAGGAGTAAACTTGTATTTGGCATGGCGAGAGCTGGGAGAGGACTTCAATATCCAATATTTAAGGTACTGCCATTACATGAAATGACGCTGTTATTTCTTTTAGATGCATAAATATCAATGACGCTGCTATTTCTTTTAGATGCATAAATATCTTTTCTTTTATGAATGGGGAAATTGCTGAAAATACGCCGCTTTAAGTTTTTTTTCGAGTATACGCTTTTATATTTTTAGAAATACGCCTTTTTTTTTAATTATTTTTTTATACGTTAATCGCTTATATTATTTTTTCCATAAGCTTCTTCTAACTTTTCGTATTCTCTTCTTTATTCGGTGTCATCTCCATGATCTCTATGTTGCTTTTGTCCATGATTTCACGTTTGTGTATTGGTTTTTCCTGCACAAGCCACGATCAGCAATTCGTTTCTTCTACATAATCATTGTATCATTCTTCTTTCCTTTTTGTGTTTGTTATAAGGTATTTTTTGTTCTATTGTTGTTTTGTTTGTAGGGATTCTCTCGGTGTAAATTAAAACAAAATCGCAGCGGAAATAATATTGATTTACACTCAAATCCAATAATAGGAATAATTGCGCAGATTAAGAAGGTAAACAAGAACTGACTCAACCAAAAAGCATCGTAAACACATACCTATGTCGTCTTCGATTAACATTGACTTCTAGTTCTTACATATGCACGAAGAACCTCTACTATTTCGCACACGGATGCTTTTAAAATCAGCTGGCGTGCTAGCACCGAACCGGAAAAACCTTCTTCTTTCTCTCTCACCTTGGCCGAATTCCAAAGAGAAATTCTCTCTTGTGTTTCACATGAGAGAGAGACACACACAAACAACATCTGATTAGAGAGAAAAAAATTAGGGTATATTTTATTTTTATTGATTCTAATTTCCTAATTAGATTTTCCACCCAGAAAATCTAATATTTGAAATTCAAATTAACTTTAAATAAAACTACCTTAATTTTAGATATATACTCAAACATAATTTTTTTAGATATTTATTAATCATAATCAAAAAAATTAAATAAATAACTTACTTTAATATTTGATATGAATTTTATTTTATTGATTAATTTATCACCCAGTAATAAATTAACAATATAGATAAATTAAATCTCTCTCGGAATTTATATAATTGAGTCTTTATCATAAAACTCATAAATCAAAAATTTCCAAAATATATGATACGTATCAAATACATACCATACGGTTCATGACAAACTCATTCAAACATCTTATATGTGAGATCCTATAGGTCTATCTTATGTTGGTAGTGGACCTAAAACCGAAAGCCAATAAACTGCAAGTGAGTTCTAGTAAACCGTTATAGCTACCCAAATAAGATAGAAACATCAATCTTATCGATGATGTAAACCTTGTAGTTAACTTTTACATCCTATGTCAATGCTATCTGTGAGAGGACGACGTTTTTCTCTCTCAGAAGGGAGCCACGAAATCGGGCAACCCTCCCTCGCGAGGGGTTTTTTATCACTGAAATTTGGTTTTGGAAAATTCATCATTTATTTCGTAAAAGAATCGAGACCTAAATCTCGATAGAAAATATAAGAGTCGCCACTCGGCTCAGCTCAACTAGGAAATTACAGCGTAGCTGATCCGGACGAGGGCCGCTACACTCTTCAGAGATCTAGGTTCGGACAAGTCCCTTATTTCATGTCTAACCAAAATAAATTTGGCTAATGTTCATTGATGATATTTTATATTTCTAAGGTTGATTTCTTTTGATTTAATCATGCGGCATATATGCAGATAAAAAGTGATGAATAAATTAATTATTTACAACCCAATCGAATCAAAATAAAACTATCCTAGGGGATACATTTGTATAAGTTGGGGATCGGGATACAATCGCCTATGATACACGAGTATCTAATGAAATCAAAGTAAAAATAAAAATAAAAATAAATTCAAATCCTGCAAAACAAAGGTTAGTACAAGTATATGCAACAAGTTGGACTCAAATAGGTAGAACGAGGAAATGAGAGATTTGGGGACATACATTTAGGGGATAGTCGGGTAAACTCGGCTAGTTCATCCGGCTAGACCTGGAAAACAGTTTTGAAATGTTCTTGTATTTTGATTTATGAGAAAATACATTTTTGAAAGCATTTTCTTTTTCCGGTTTATTTCCATTTAGCATGTAAGTGTGAGTCAGTTTTCGGGAGATTTGGATTTCCGTCGTTGTTCTGTTCTAAGTGAGATAACTTCAAAAATTACATCTAAGGTCGCGAATGCATGAAATAAATTTATTTTTGATGATTTTTTTATTTTTATGCATTTTTATAATTTTTTTCGATTTTTCTGAATTTTTCTGGATTTTTTGTGATTTTCTGTTGCTGGCCAGAAACTACAGCCACGTAGTTGTAACTACAGTCGTACGACTATAATTACAGTCGTGTGATTGTAATTACAGTCGTACGATTGTAACTCGCTTCTGATCAGAAAATTACCGAAATTATTTTAAGTGACAAAGATTATAGCCATGGAAACCATCTATAGTTATACGGCTGTAGTTACAGTCGTGCGACTATAATTATATCTGTACATCTGTTCATCCTGCCCAGAAATAGCAGACTTGCATTTTTGGTTTTAAATGAATTTATGCACGAAAATGGACCAAAAAACTTTGAAAATGAAGCAAAATACTAGTTTAAGGTATATTTACCCTTTTAGCGCAGATCCACCATCGATTTGATAGAAGAAAGTGCTTTGAATGGGCTCTAGATTGCTTCTCCTCAGAATGTTAAGGTGCAAAAATAAGTCCAAAAATCTCAACAAGTTACGGATTTGAGTGTGTTCAAGTTCTGGAATTAAGTATCTTTAAGTGATAGGTTATTAACCTATGATTTCTACCAATTTAAACCCCACAATACAAAGATTCAAAGAGAATAAAGTAGGAGAAAATGAGTGTGTATCTTCTACTCATCTATTCTCTTCTCTCAATGCCACTTAAGCTCTCTTCAATCCAAAGTCTTCTGTTCTGGTCATCCCCCCTTGCTCCCACCTTTCTTTTACCCCTCTAGACCCTCAAAAAGCTAGGAAGACGCAATAAATTCCTGAAATTATGCCCCGTTTCTCTCCCATGTAGAATGGGCTGTGACTAGCTGCTATAGACCTACAGTCGTACGACTGTAATTTGACTAAAGCCGTGTGACTGTAATTACAGTCGTGAGGCTAC
The DNA here is from genome assembly GCA_039660915.1 of Euphorbia tirucalli. Taxonomy (NCBI): domain Eukaryota; kingdom Viridiplantae; phylum Streptophyta; class Magnoliopsida; order Malpighiales; family Euphorbiaceae; genus Euphorbia; species Euphorbia tirucalli. The sequence continues at coordinate 46,997,751 of CM077637.1, read as the reverse complement.
TTCGCTCTTATATATATATATATATCCCAGAAAATTCCGGTGCTTACAGCTGTCCCTCGCGTGATCAAGTTTAATACCCGATACTGCTGTCATGCCCTAGTTCTTAGGGCATTGGATTCTTGTAATTTGTATTATACATTAAGACACATTGTATGAATACATTATATGTGTCACATTAATAAAGGCAATTAATCTATTTTATTTATATCTTGTGCTATAATATGAGTAGAGTATCCATTGATTGATAATCATAAAACCTATCGCAGGTCTGTTCTAATCATGGGAACGAATAGAACCACAGACTTGTATATTCGATGACTATATGGCAATTTTGAACTAGCCATAGTACTCGTATAGTCAGTCATAAATCTAGGTACATGTTGTTGACATGGGATTGGATCGATCTGCATAAGAAAGCCACATGGCCATCGCATCATAGGTCTTTCTTGAGTAGGTCTCTTTTGTCCTCAGACCGGATTTCATTATAGTATCAATATGGAATCCAGTTCACTTTGACATATGCCTAACAGGTCTGTAAAAGGATGCTAAATACGGGTATGATTGGGTGGACTGATGAACATATTGATATTGATGATGAAGTGATGGAATTGCCACTCGGGTAACACTAAGATGATATCACTGGCCACTTGATGAGTGGGAATGATAAGTGTATGGCCATACCCAAGTAAGTCGGTTGCTTATTTGATTAATCAGTCAACTCAAGATCAAGAAATATAATAAACAGCAGAAGAGGATGACAGACACCATGCCTCTTGTTTATTCATATCGATATCGTTTGGCAAAGGATACTGTGAGATTACTACTAGGTCAGTGTCTTCAACAGACTGCTGCATCTCTGTCTTAATTAAGGGATGTAACGGTTTGCTATAACCCACTTACAGTCTATGGGCCTTGGGCCTACTGCCAACATAAAGATAGACCCATATGATTATGCACATAGATCAACTGAGCCGGAACTTATAGAAATTATGCATGTAATGTACATTGGAAGGAATGCGTTAATTAATTAGTTGACATTCAGTGTCAAGGTAATTAATTAACATTGGGTTGATTTAATTTAATTAATAAGTTTACATAACGTAATTAATTAATTGAATTACATAAAGTAAACAATTAATTAAATAATTTTCCTAAGTTGGAAAATTAAATACATGTATTGTGTTTACTTAAGTGTGACTTAATTTTATTTAGGGGTAATTAAATTTAGCCAAATGGAATTAAATTACATAGTATATACTATTGAATTAAAGTTTATTTATATAATTATAATTCTAGTGGGCTTGGGTTTAATTAACCTAATTAAAACCCAATTAGACAAGTGTAAGCGTCGGGTTTTCCCGACCTATGTGATGAGAATTCCTGTATTACCTATGGAGTGGATGGACTTGAATCAGACTTGAAAACAACCGAAATGTTGCCTGCAGTATCTCATACGTCCTGAAAACCAAGCTATCAATGATCCGAAATCCCCGAAAATGTCTACCAAGTGATTTCTAAGGTTTAGGGTGTGCGTCGGATTTTCAAGAATTTTGCCACGGCTCTGGTTTTTGAACCAGAGCCGAGTGGCTCTAGTGGGTGAGCAAAGTGGCTCTGCAAAGCAAAGCAACTTGGCTCGGCAGAAGAGAAGTTGGCCCAATTCTCAGGAAGTCAGGCGACCATTTAATGTTTGAAATGATGATGAGGGGAGGGTATAAAAAGAAAAGCAAAAATCAAATCAAGGGAGAGGTTGAGTCTTGGGAAAAAAAAAGACTTTGGAAAACTAAAGAGACCCAGAGAGAAAAAAAGAAGCAGAGAAAAAGAAAGAGATCGAAACAAACCAAGTGAGGCCCCAAAAAACACAAAGGCTAAGACTTAAAACCAATCCTTAAACATCAAGAACAAGTTCTATAACCTTTGCATATTGGTTTGGGATCGTTTCGGATTTTTTCGGATCGAATTTCAGTTTTTGGCTGGTTGAGCTTCCAGGACAAATTCCAAGCTTTTAATCCATTTCTTGATGTTTAAAGCATCAAAACAACATCAAGGAAAACTCTGAGAGGCCTTAAACCTTTTTGCATTGTCTTTTCTGTGCGTTTTCTTCATTTTTGTAATTTTCGGAACCGCACGTACCCGAATAGAGCCTGGCGGCTGTTTTCATGATGAATAGAGCCGGGCGGCTCTGATACCCAAAGCCACCCGGCTTTGTTCTACAGGGATAGATTCCCGATTTGTCCCAATCGGCTGAAAATAGTCCGTTTTCCATTTTGTGCATTCTGTTGTGATCATTTTCAGCCCAAATTCATCCGTACGTTATAAAATTTTGGTTTTTGGATTTCTGTATGTATGGATATTAGGGTTTTCGGTTTTCCTGGGGTTTTATTTTCTGAGTTTCAGGGTCATTTTATCCGAATCAGATCTGTAGTCCAGCATTAGCAGACCCCCGAACCCTATAAAATCCCTGAAAAATATTAAAAACGAGTAAAACGGTATTTTCACAAATGTTTTTGGTGTGTTTATTGCACTTTGGACCCTAGATGGATGTTGAATTTAGGAACCCAAACGAACGAAACCCTGGATTCCGGAATAACAGACCCAGAAAAAATGGAAATTTGCATGTAACCAAGCCAATTGTTTTCCAAAAATGATTTTTCAGCACAAAAATTACAGGACGTTTCAAAACCATTTTCCAGGTCTAACCAGTTTGACCGGTCTAGTCGACCCAGTTATCCCCTAAATGCATGCCCCTGTTTCCTAAATTCCCAATTCTGTCCTATTTGAGTCCTATCTGTGTGTGCAATATAAATTGTACTAACCAATTTGTTTTGCAGCTTTTATTTTATTTTTTTTTCACTGTAATTAATAGATTATTTTATGTATTTTTAGGTGGTTGTAATTTTTAAATCCTCATGTACTTAGGCGATTGTAATGTGAGGACGAGGGTTTTTTATCTTTTATTCGATTGGGTTGTATAATCGGCCTCTACTATTTTCTTGTATATTTTGGATGTATGCTTTATTTTTCTGCAATTTATTTTCTGCATTTTCGCTTTAGCATCGGTTGATTAAAATAAACAAATTGGAGTTAGACAAAGATAATAAAGCAAATCAAATATGATAATATAAATTGTAAAGTGAAAGCAAGCTAGAGTTTAAGTAAGTCACTTGCCCGAATCCTAAATCTCGGGATTAGGTACAGTAGTCTACCCTCGGTATGGAGCTATACCGGAATTTCCCGGATGAGCTGATCTGGATGGCGACTCTATCATTGATCCGGGAATTTAAGTTTCGAGGTCTTTAAGTTAAAAACGGGGAAATGTTTTCTACAAAGGAATTTCCAAATCAAATCAATGGTTTTTTCCTAATTCAAGATAAACAAAACCTGTTTTTTTTCCAAACAAAAATCAAAACCAAACAAACGTTTTCCCCGGTTTGCTTTGCCACGTTCCATTCCCAATTTCTTTAAAAAGGTCATCCGCTCACAGTGGTGACTCTGCTAGGGAAATATGGTTTCCTAAAAGTTTTCACAAAAACTTAAGGAACTTAGGCAACAACCGAAATAAAACCTCACTTGCAGTCACTTCACTAGTTCATATTACTATATTTGTTTGCGCCTTGCATAACATGACATTTTCTTCTTCTCAATCCCTCCAACACACTGATTAGCCCTGGTTTACCCAAGAAGGTGGACTACCTCTACTGCCAGGATTGGAGACACCCAATGGGGTAAACCACTCATAGCACCGCATGACCCTACATCATGTTCTACGGTAAGGAGTGTATATTCACTATGGGAACCTGTACGACCTTTGGTTTTGACTTTGGCCCACATGTAATGGCTTAGCAACTTCCCCTAGGATTACCAAAACTTAAATTCAAAATTAAACATCGAGCGTGCCCCTTTGGTATCCCCTGTTGATGGCAAAGAGACCCAACACCTAGGAAGAATGCAAGACCAATCGAAAGGAGATATAAGGTCGGAAGGGAGTGCATATTTTTGCGTGTGCTAACATTTATTCTGTGGTGTTTTCTTTTTGACTTTTCATGAAGCATCAAACATGCATAACTTTTGTGTGTCACTCTAAACACATCTTCATCCAGCCATTTTCGAACATCGACATATGTGTGACACTAATCACATTTTTATGCAGCCACGACATTTTATTCGTGTGCCATTCACATCTCGCGTGCGACATTTCCACGAAGCATAGACGACATTATCCCATGTGTCATGCATTTTAACCACATTTTCATGCAGCCACTTGCATTTTTCGCGTGACATATGCATCCATATCATTTCATCTCACCTAATAAAGGATGTTCCAAGTGTGTTCCTTATGACCCTTTCATTTCATAACATATCGGGTACCCCAAAACTACCCGTATTCTGCCAGTGCACCGGGTTGCACTCGGCCAGTTCACAAATACCATGTCATTCAAAATTGACCACAATGGTCCTAGATTTATCTCGTGTGGCAGTTCGCATGATGTCATCACATGGCATCATACGCATTCATCATAGGTGTCCCGGTGATGCCGAAATCCTATTTGTGCATTATGGTTCACATCGGATCATTTCATAACATCGTGAAATCATTCAAGGTACTCCGCGAATACCAGATTAGTACACATATAGGGGCATTTCATAACATTACCAAATCATTGTGAACACGAAATTTTCCGAGTCTAAAAAAAAAAGCCTTGATTACCACGACTGTAATTACAGTCGTGGGTATTTTGTTATAGTCGTAAGACTGTAACTAAATTACAGTCGTACAACTATCAAGTCGGGGTAGGTTGCAGAACCAATACCCCTAAAATAAAAAATTGGGGAAAATCTTAAGCATTTAATGCTCTAGATTTTCCGGAAGAAAGGAGGGATAAAAGGCAGAAAAGATGGAGTTTTAGGGGGGCAGATAATTGAGAGAAAAAATATTGGAGAGAGAGATTGGAAGAAAAGAAAGGAAAAGGGGAAAAACCAAAACTCATCCTTTCTTCTACTCTTTTCTTTTTAATTTCAGAGTGTTAATGCTTAAAATCAATTAGAAATCATAGGATAAACTTGTCACATGAAATCTAAGTCGTTTCCAGACCATAAACTAGCTTAAATCCGTGACTTTCTGGAGTATTTTTGGACCCATTTGCAACCTTAATACACCAAGGAAAAGAAGCAATTTCACATGGAATGGTGCATTGCCAGGGGTCATTCCAACGGTGGATCAGTGCCAAAGAGGTAAACACACTTTAATCCCTCTTTTTTCTGCGTTTTCTGGTGTTTTGGTTGATTTTTTGCATAAAATTTACCTTTCTCAAACTTGCTGTTTCTGGAAAATTAAGAATAGTCATACGACTATTCTTGTCACAAAGAAGAAGAGCACGACTGTAATTACAATCGTGCCATCTCATCTATAGTCGTACGACTGTTATTAAATTTCCTCGGTTTTTACCTTTTCATTTAAATAAATTTGGCAATTTCTGATTAAGGATAAGCTAAGGTCGCACGACTGTAATGCTTACCCAGAAGCAGAAAATCCGGAAAAACTCATAAAATCCCAAAAAAATTTCATAAAAATCTCAAAAATTTCATAAAAATCAGAAAAATCCAGAAAAATAAAAAATCATCAAAAATGAATTTTGGAGTGTGCATTCATGACCTTAGATTTATTTTTCGGTGTATTTGCATTTAGAACAAAACCACGACGGAGACCCGGTTCTCCCGAAAACGGACTCACCTCGTATGCTAAATTAAAATAAACAAGAAAATATTTTCAAAAAGATTTTCTCACAAAACCAAAAATACAGGGACGTTTCAAAACTGTTTTTCCAAGTCTAATCGGGCCGGCCAGCCGGACTGACCCGGTTACCCCCAAATGCATGCCCCCGAACTCTAAAATTCCCAGTTCTATCCAACTTGAGTCCTATGTATGGTGTGTTATATATTTGTGCTAACAATCTGTTTTGCAGCTTTAATTTCTTTATTTTTATTTTTAATGTATTTAATAGATCAATTCGTGTATTTTAGGCGATTGTAAATTTTCCTATATTCTCGTGTATCTAGGCGTTTGTATTGTGAGGCCGAGAGTTTTTATTTTTCATTCGATTGGGTTGTAAGCCTTTTAAATAATTATTTCTTTACTTTTATTTTGTATTATGTATGTATGCGCGCCGCATGTTATTATTCAATAAAATCAATTCTTAGAAATATAAAGTGTCATTATAGAACATTGGCCATTTTATTTTGATTAGACATGAAATAAAGGACTTGTCCGAACCTAGATCTCTGGAAAGTGTGGCAGTTCCCGCTTTGGTTCAGCTACACTGTAATTTCCTGGTTGAGCTGAGCCGGCTGGTGACTCCTACACTTTTTATCAAGATTTAGGTCTCGATTCTTTTACGAAACAATCCGATTTTCTAAAAACGAATTTCTAATCCAAAAACCCCATGCGAAAGAGGGTCCCACCGAAATCGAGGCGCCCCTTCCGAAAGGGAGTCCCGCGTTCCGTCGAAAACGTCGTCCCGCTCACAGTGGCGACTCCGCTGGGGATATCTTACAAAAGTTTTTCAAAAACTTAAAAGAATTTGACAAGCCCTGAAAAATGTCTAATCAAAATAAGGCGGATGATTCTTGTATGGCATTTTATGCATTTTTGTAGTTAGACATTTTTGCATTGGGTTAAGTATCCATTATTTAGCCCGGTGAATTGTTGAAGTGTCGCCTATGTTCCTTTTGGTCTTAGGGGCACGGATACGAAACACCACTCATAGCCTTGTACGAACCCCTTCGTTCGAACCCTTGAGTGGGGAGAAGTGAGGAGTATATTTTGCTATAGGAGCCTTGATGTTATCCCGACTTTGGACCGAACTCATTTAAGCAACCCTAGTTGGATTCCCTTAGGATACCAGAATAAATTGTGTGAATATTATAAATTGCGCCTTCATCATCCCCGGTTGATGGTCGAAGAGAACCCCACCTAGGACTCGGTTAGAATTTTTGAGACCGACCACGTTTGGAGGAATAAGGTTGGAAGAATACGCTTTGTATGCAATATGTTACTTGCCTCTTGTTTCTCCATAACATACCATCGTCAACATTTTTCACGAACATAACATACCACATATAAAGCATTTGTGTGATACTAACTCACATCTTTTGAATAGCCATCTCCATTTTTTTCGTGTGTAAATACATTACTCACCCGTGTGACATTTACACTAACCATATTTTTGCAGCCATGCATTTCCTCATGGTGTGAAAAACATTAATTCATATACATCATTTGAGTGTCATAAGCATTAACCGACTTGTTTTGTAGCCATATGGAACGCATGTCATGCATAAAACATTCACGTGGGCCTTGAACAATTCCATAAAGGTAACACACATCACACCGCCGACCAAGTAGGAAATCATTTGGGTGCTCCACGAGCGCCGAAAAATTACACTTCATGCATTACATCATTTAGGTGCTCCATGAGCGCTGAAAAAATTACATTTCATGCATTTAGGTGCTCCACGAGCGCCGAAAAATTTCATCACATACATTAAATCATTTAGGTGCTCCACGAGCGCCGAAAAATTCCATCACACAAATTAAGTCATTTAGGCGCTCCACGAGCGCCGAAAAATTTCATCGCATCCATTAAATCATTTAGGTGCTCCACGAGCACTAAAAAATTTCATTTCACACATTAAATCATTTAGGTGCTCCCCGAGTGCCCGAAATCCCGACCATGTGCCACGCGTATGTTCGTCTCATTTCACATCACAAAAACCGAAAATGCTCCTTTAAACGCCGAAACTCTGCCCATTCATCAAGAACGTATTCATTTCATATCCCAATTTAGAAGTTAAGATGCTCCCCGCGCATCGAAATTCCATTCGTGCACCAAGCACGAGTTCATTCCATATCACGACATTAAAACCTAAGGTGCTACCCGAGCACCGAAAATCCTGACCATGTACCACGTGCATGTTCATCTCATTTCACATCACAATAACCCAAGGTGCTCCCCGAGCACCGAAAGTTTGCCTAAGTGCCATTCTAACCACGTTTTCATGCAACCATTTTCAAGACATCAACATAAGCATGACATTTATTCTAACCACATTTTCATACAGCCATGACATTTTATTTGTGTGCCATGCACATTTACGTCCTGTATATTGTTATCTTCGCAAAGCATACACGACATCATCATATATGTCATGCATCCTAACCACGTTTTTGTGTAGCCACCTGCATTTTTGTATGACACAAGCATTCACATCATTTCATATCATTTAAATTAAGGATATTCTGAGGATACCCTTCACGGTCATTTCATTTCATAACATATCGGGGGTCCTAAAACTACCCGTGTTCTGCCCGTGTACCGGAATACACTCGGCCATTTCACTAGACCATTTCATTCAATAGGAGACCACAATGTTCTTAGGTCTATTTTCATGTAGCAGGTCACACGACATCATTGCATGGCTTCACGTTATTTATCATCAGTGTCGTGGGGATGCCGAAGTTCTGTTGGTGTATCGCGATCCATTTCGGATTGTTACATGACATTATTGTATCATTTGAGGTGGTCCACAAGTACTGGATTATTACACATATAGGGGCATTTCATAACATTACTGAATCATGAAAGGCATTCTATGAACGCCGAATTTCCATCTGTGTCCCTACCTACACGTTGACTTGTCTGTAAACATCATCTCATACCATATGCCTCAAAAGCATCAAAACTCTGTCCATGGGCCGGCCCCTATGTGACCATTTCACTTCATCTCATAGACCTACAAGGTGTCGAAATTATGTCCGTGTGTTGGCACACACACGATCATTTCATGATATTCACTAGGTGCTCCAAAAGCGTCGAACCCCCTGTTTGTGTGGCTGTCCACACGTGGTTTTCTTCGCATGGCATTGGGTGTTCTTGGAATGTCTGAAAAAAAAATCATCCTCATCATCATCTCCCTTGTGACATCATATATGCAACTAATCATTCATGCACATACATATCCTATCATGCATTCATGCCTATATCATCTGTAATTTGGTATTCTTCATGCGTATGAGCCTATCAATGCTAATAAGTGTTCTTATCAGAGGGAAAAGGGAAAAGATTTTGAGAATGGCCAACCCAATGAACTTCAACTCCATAATGGATATCGTGGAGGATCATATCGCCTCATCATGATTTCGAAAGGCGGTCAGTGTTGGAAATGCCCTAGTCCCGAGGCATTGGTCCTTGTGTTTGTATGATACATTTGGTACATTAATGTAAACTTTATGTATTATACAATTTGTGTCAAGGAGATAAAGGCATTAATCTATTTATTATGTGTCTTGTGCTATATTTTAAATAGAGTATCCAATGGACATATCCATATCCATGTTGTCAAGTGTGAGGCACTTGGCAGTAAGACTGTGGATAGTGAAAACGATATGACCATAAAGTCATCCGTAGTCTGTTCCAATCATGGGAATGAATGGAACTAAAGACTATCATTAGTCTGGTTGTATGGCGGTGTCTTACCGGTCATAGTACATGGAATGTCAACTAGGTTAATGGGTACATGCAAAAAGGGCATGGTACTGGATTGATCCACTTAACGGGAATCTACATGGTATAGTATCACAAATGATTCTCGTGTAGTACTTGTATAAGTCCTTAGACCGGACCATATGATGGTGCTGCATGTGAAGCGGCACACTTTGGTGTATGCCTAACGGGCCTGTAAAAGGGTGCCAAGTATGGGTACGTTCGGGTGTGTCAATGAGCATGGCAGTACTATGGATATGCAGAAGGGAATGTCACTCAGTGATTCACTGAGACGATATCAATGGCCTCTTGAAGAATGTTACTGATAAGTGTGCGGCCGCACCCAAACAAGATTGGATCTTGTTTGTGAGCATCAGTTCATTCAGTATCAAGTAAATGTCCAGACACAAGGAGGGTGATACTTCCATGCCTCTGTGTTGGACACCGATATCAGCGACATGGGATTTACAAGTTCAAACTACTGGGTTACGTTTTCAGTTTGACTGCTTACTCCGTCTTAATTGGGGGCTGCAGTGGCTTGCTAGAGCCCGCCTGCAGTCTGTGGGCCTTGGCCCACTGCCAACATAAAGACGGGCCCATCGGATCGTACACATTGAACGTCTGGACTTTAACTAGTCGGATTAAGTGTGTACTTGGAGTATACACATTTGAAGAGAGAGAGATTCATTAATTATATTATATGAATCAATTGGATTGATCATAGTTATATAATTAATATGTATTTTGGCCTCCATAATTAATTCAATGAATTAATTTATGGAAATATTTCCTAGGTGGAAATATTATTATACATGTATAGGTTTACATGTATCTCATTTTATGTATGCCTAATTTAATCCCTTGATTAAATTAATAGGTCAAATGAATTTTAATTTAAATGTATGTAATATATTATATGGTATAATATATAAGCATACATATTAAAGTAAAGTTGCATTTGAAATTAATTAAATCAAAGGAGTTAATATTGGGCTTAAGACATAAAATGATTTTTGCCCACATTGTGTGGGATGTGTTGGCCGAAATTCATAGCATCTTTGGGCAAGAATGGTGAGTCATTGTTGATGAGAATGGTGACTCATTGTTGGACAAAAGAGGATGAAGAGAAATGATGAGTCATGGATGACTTTAGGTGACAAAGTTGGACTTTGCATCATGAGATATTTTTGGTCATTATTGTGGTATCATTAATGAGAAAAAAAATATCCATCATTTCTTTCCTCTCTTGGCCGAATTGTAGGATTAAGAAGACAAGGTGATGGTGAGTCATTAGGTGAGTCACCATGGTGAGTCATTGGTTTGACTCCTTAGTAGCAAAGTTGGACTTTGCTCCTTCACACATCTTCTTTGTCCTTCACTCCATGTTTTGGCCGTAGGTTTTCTTCTTCTTTTAAGAGAAAGGCTTTGCCCATTTTTGAATAATTCTTTGGGAGAATTAGTTTTGCCCACCTGAGGAATTGATTTCTTAAGGTAAAGAAAGTGGTGCCTATGTTAAGGATAGATTTCTTTTGGAAAGAAATCTAGAGAGTATTTTTCTTTCGGAAAGAAAATTACAGCCATATATTCCTATTGTGAGCAGCCTCTCTCTCCCTCTCTTTAAATCATCCGAGCCGCTAGCACGGGTTTCGGTCCGAGACCCGTTCGTGTACGCATCGGTGGAGGAAACCTGCACTTGGTTTCTGCAGTCTACATCCGTCTCTTAGAGAGACTTTGAGGTTAGTTTTTGAAACCCTCTTTTCTGCCTTTATGTTTTTTGATTTCCACATCTTAAGCTCCTGGGCCGGATTCGAGGAAATCGACGCGTCTTTCCGCATTTATCGGTCGGTTTCCCCTGACGAATCCCAACAGTGGTATCAGAGCGGGCTTTTGATCCGTGGAAATCTTTAACTTGGCGAATCCCGTGTTTTAAAATTGGCGATTTTTGTGGACGGGATTTATTTTTGGTTTGGGGTTTGGTGATTTTGCCCCTTGAATTTTACTTATGGAAAATTATTTGCATATGGTTTATGCTTTATGTAATTTTCTATTTGTGAATTGTTTATGGAAATTTTATTTTGCATATAGGTTTATGCTAGATTTATTTTTCCGTTGCATGATTTTATGTCTTGGTGATTTAATTTCATGTTGCTATATTTGTTTCGGAAAAATCACGGACCGTTTCGGGTCGAAACGGGGGCAGCAGCCGCTGCCTGCAGCGCTAGGCGCCACAGGCAGCAGCTGCTGCTGGCTGCTGCCTCGGCAGCAGCTGCTGCACGCCAGCAGCAGGGCTGCTGCGCGCCAGCAGCTGCTGCTGGGCAGCAGCTGCTGCACGCCAGCAGCAGGCTGCTGCTGGGCAGCAGCCGCTGCGCGGCAGCGGGGCTGCTGCTGGGCAGCAGCGCCGTGGCTGCCCCGCGCGGCGGGCCGGGCCCATTTTTGGATTTGGCGGGATTTTTGGGCCGGGCCGGATTTAAAATTTTAAAAATATGCGTGTTTAAATTTTGGTAATTTTTATACGCGTGGGATTTTAAAATTTTAATTGGTTTTAAACTTGTGCGTGTTTATTTTGGAAATTTTATGCGCATGTTTTATGAATGAATTTATTTTTCGTTCATGCGATATTTATTTTGGAAATAAATACGGTTAATTGAAATTGGTTCGGGTTTTCTTGGCACGATTACCCGGACGGCTAATTTTGGAATTCATGGTTTCCCAATTGGATTGGGAGCAATTTTGCCTGGGTTGGAGGCCTAAAGCCCGCACGGGTTTAGAACCATGATCGGCCAAAATTTGGCGATTTCAAAATAATGGCTATGGACATATTTGAAATGGGATTAATTCATGCATTTAACATGTTTATAAATTGTATGTATTGGATACGTGTATGTATGATTAAATGTATGAATGGATGTTTTGGGCCTTATTTATTCGGGTTGTAATATTCTTTTGGTAAATACGGCCTACGCGCCGTTTTTCTTTTATGTAATTTTATTTTATGTGTTTATTATGGAATTATGTAAAGAAGAAGAAGCCGATTGGATTGGCGTGCTAGAAGGATGAGGATGCAGCCCACCTGATGTCGTTCTAGTATAGGTTTACTAGAATTATATTAGGATGTAAATTTTGGCCCATAGCATTTCATTTTTATTTAATTATGCTTTATTTATTTACATGTGAGAATGTATGTACAAACCCTATTTCACCCGCCTATGCATCTAAGCCGTTATTAATTGAATCTAATAACCAAAAGGTAATTACTAAGTCTCTTAAAAGTGCTTCCCTCATTCATAACCTACTCGAAGTGGGGATAGGCCAGCTGTAGACCAACCCTCGTTGGATGCACTGGAGTATCGTCATTTTGTATTGGGTTGGAGTATTGGTTACTCTAACACTTGGATGGAGGTTTTGACTTAGCGTGGGTAGTAGGATGTTCCTGGCCCTAAGCACAGATGGGTAAGTGCCAACAGACCCATCAAACCGAGAGTCCCTAGGTTGGGATTGGACGGCGTTCCTACCTAAAAATTGGGGTATAGTTGTTCCAGGCCCTCGTCTGGCTATATCTTGATATAATATGGATCTCGGCCCATGAGCCCAACAACTCGAGTTAATTAATAACACGATTCATTATTAATTATCATATGGGAAGAACATGTTAAGTCCTTTATTTACACTCGTAAATTTTTCTGTGTAGAAACCAATGGCTACGAATGATACTTTATCACTGCGATCTTTCTTGGAATGGGACAAGCTTTCTGGCCCTAACTTTTGGGACTGGTCTATGAACTTAAGGAAAGTTCTAAGACAAGAGTCTAAAGAGTATGTGCTCAAAAAGCCTGTACCGGCTGTGCCAACGGGAAGTAATCCACCGGCTGCCCAGCTGGAGGAATACTTGGCACATGTAAAAGATAACCGGGATGTGACATGCCTGATGTTGGCTAGTATGGTTCCTGAATTGCAAAAGCAGTTCCTGGATCATCAGGCCTTTGCTATAATGACAACTCTTAACGAGATGTTTTATGAGCAAGCTTATCAGGAAAGGTACCTGATACACAAGGCATTCCGCAGCTGTAAGATGGGAGCCGGGACATCTGTGAGTACACACGTGCTCAAGATGAAGGGTTATCTGGATAATTTAGCCCGTCTCGGAACTCCTATCTCACGGGGGCTGGCGGTTAGTACAATCCTGGATTCTTTACCGGATTCTTATGATCAATTCATCCTAAACTTTTACAAGCAAGGGATGGACCGTACTGTTAGTGAGCTGCATTGGATGCTTGAACTCGCTGAACTGTCGATCAAGAAGAATCCGTAGGTACTTGAGGTTAACAAGGGGAAACCTCCTTTTGCTAAAGGCAAGGGCAAGGCAAAGGCCAAGGCCAAGGCTAAGGAAGCCAAGGCTAAAAAGGCTAAAGCCCAGCCCAAGGCCCGTTCCAAGGATGTCTGCTTCGGTTGCAAGCAGGCTGGACATTGGAAAAGATCGTGTCCCAAGCTTTTGGGAGAGAAAAGGAAGATACAGGGCGTGTCTTCATCAGGTATATATGTCATAGACATTAACCTCTGTTTCAACATCTTATGTATTGGATACTAGATGTGGTTCTCACATTTGTTGTAATGTGCAGGGACTTAAGAACAGGTGTTCACTGGGATCGGGACAAGTGGACTTGCGGATCAGAAATGGAGCAAGGGTTGCTGCCATAGAGATCAGCGGGACCAGCTTATGATGCCTAGTAGATTAGTTTTGTTACTGAAACTATGTTATTTTGTACCTGTTTTGTACAGGAATATTTTTTCTGTTTCAGTTTTGGATATTTCTGGATGTACATTTACTATTGATAATAGTAAAAAGGGTTTATCTAGAAAAGAATTATTTTATGGAGTAGCTCTATTAAATAATGTCTTTTATATCCTGGATCTAAATGAAACTAATCATGTCTATAATATACATACTTAAAGGGTTAAGCCTAACGAACTTAATCCGGTTTACCTTTGGCATTGTCATTTAGGCCACATAAACAAGAAGCGCATAGCTAGGCTTCACATTGCTTGAATCCTAGGATCATTTGACATGGAGTCACTTGATATATGCGAGTCTGGTTTATAAGGTAAAATGACTAAAAGGCTAAAAGGGTTGCTAGCTTATTGAACCTAATGCATTGAGATGTATATGGACCGACAAGCATAGCAACCAGGGGTGAACATCTATACTTCGTATCCTTCACAGACGATTTCATCAGAAATGGCCATGCCTATTTAATGAAATATAAGTCTGAGACCCTTGATAGGTTCAAGGGAGTAAGAAACGAAGTACAAAACTAGGCAGAAATATCAAAGCCTTTCGGTTGGACCGAGGTGGTGAGCATATAAGCCTATAGTTTGACTCATTTTGAGAGAGCATGGAATAGTTCCACAGCTCACTCCTCCAGGAACACCACAATGGAATGGGGTGTCCGAACAGAGGAATAGGACCCTGTTGGACATGGTCCGCTCAAACGATGACTCATGCCTCTCTCCCTATAAGTTGTAAAGGATACACTCTTGAGACAATGGCTCTCATTTCCAATTATACTCCGACTAAGGCTTTGGCAAAGACCCCATTTGGAAAATGGATGGGCAGGGTGCCCATTGTGTCTTTCTTACGGATTTGGGGTTGTTATGCATAAGTCAAGAAATTGACTGTGAGCAAAACTAGCACCCAAAACCGACTAATGCCTGTTTGTGAGCTACCCTAGGGAAACCAAAGGGTATTCCTCCTACAACCCCGCTGAGAACAAGGTGTTCATGGCTCGAAAGGGGGTCCTTCTTGAAAAGGGGTTTCTTTCCAAGAAAGACAGTGGGAGCGATATTGAACTCAGGGAAGTTCAAAGCTCAGAAACTCCTGAAAAAGGATAACTCGGAGACCAGGGTGAAGCTTCCAAAAGGGGAAGCACCAGCCCAGGTCACACAAGGACCTAAAAGGTCTGGTAGGGATCATCAGGAACATGGAAAACATCAGTTTTTGTTTCTAATGATTACGCTCCTTTTGTCTTGGACGAAGAGGAGCTCAAAACCTACTAGTAGGCTATAGCAGCCCACTGTCTGCCATGGTGGTGGATTTGCAATCTATGTACGATAATCAGGTTTGGAACCTGATTGATTCACCTCCTGGTGCTAAGGTAATAGGTTACATGTGGTGCTATAAGCTATAGGCCGACAATACCTTTCAGGGTGTGTATAAGAGGTTTAGTGGGAGCATAGTAACTTTCCTGGTATTATATATGGATGGCATCCTTCTGATTGGAAGCGACATACCAACACTACAAGGGAATTGTAATGGTTGTGTAAGTGCTTCGCAATGAAGGACTTAGGCGAAGCTGAGATGATCCTAGGGATCAGGATCTACAGGGTTAGATCCAATCGGCTTCTAGGCCTAAGTCAGGCCAAGTACATAGACATAGTTCTGAAAAGATTCAGCATGGACCTGGCTAAGAAAGGTTTCTTGCCAATAGGTCATGAGCTGAAACTTAGCAAGAAGTACTGTCCTAAGACAAGCCAGGATAGGGAGAACATGAATTGGTTCTATATGCTTCGGCCATAGGATCAATCATGTACTCCATGCTATGTACAAGACCTGATGTCGCCTTTGCACTAAGTATGATGAGCCTGATCCCGAGTGGATCACTGGTAGGCTGTCAAAGCAATCCTGAAGTGCCTTAACCGGACTAAGGATAGCTTCTTAGTGCATGAAAGGTAGGAAGAGCAGTCAGTTACTAGGTACACTGATGTAAGCTTCCAGACCGACCAGGATGAATATAAGTCGCAGTATAGGTATGTGTTCATGCTAAATGGTGGTGCTATTGTTGGAGAGGCTCCAAGTAATAGACCATCGCGGTTTCTATCACAGGAACTGAGTACATTGCAACGTGTGAAGCAGCTAGGGAAGCTGTGTGGATAATGAAGTTTATCATGCAACTGGGGGTAGTGTCAACTATCCAGTAACCAGTTGATATCTTCTGTGACAACGCAGGGCTGTTGCACAAGCTATGTGCCCCGGTCACACATATACACGAAGCACGAACTCAGGGAGGTTCACCCATTGCGAGAAATCGCTGAGGGGGTGACATCTCATTACAAAGAGTGGACACCAAAGACAATGTCGCAGATCTTTTGACCAACATGCTTGGCTATGCCTATGCACGAAGGTTGTACTAGATCTATAGGGATTAGACCCATGCCTAGTAGGTACTAGTGCAAGTGGGAGATTGTTGGAAATGCCCTAGTCCCGAGGCATTGGTCCTTGTGTTTGTATGATACATTTGGTACATTAATGTAAACTTTATGTATTATACAATTTGTGTCAAGGAGATAAAGGCATTAATCTATTTATTATGTGTCTTGTGCTATATTTTAAATAGAGTATCCAATGGACATATCCATATCCATGTTGTCAAGTGTGAGGCACTTGGCAGTAAGACTGTGGATAGTGAAAACGATATGACCATAAAGTCATCCGTAGTCTGTTCCAATCATGGGAATGAATGGAACTAAAGACTATCATTAGTCTGGTTGTATGGCGGTGTCTTACCGGTCATAGTACATGGAATGTCAACTAGGTTAATGGGTACATGCAAAAAGGGCATGGTACTGGATTGATCCACTTAACGGGAATCTACATGGTATAGTATCACAAATGATTCTCGTGTAGTACTTGTATAAGTCCTTAGACCGGACCATATGATGGTGCTGCATGTGAAGCGGCACACTTTGGTGTATGCCTAACGGGCCTGTAAAAGGGTGCCAAGTATGGGTACGTTCGGGTGTGTCAATGAGCATGGCAGTACTATGGATATGCAGAAGGGAATGTCACTCAGTGATTCACTGAGACGATATCAATGGCCTCTTGAAGAATGTTACTGATAAGTGTGCGGCCGCACCCAAACAAGATTGGATCTTGTTTGTGAGCATCAGTTCATTCAGTATCAAGTAAATGTCCAGACACAAGGAGGGTGATACTTCCATGCCTCTGTGTTGGACACCGATATCAGCGACATGGGATTTACAAGTTCAAACTACTGGGTTACGTTTTCAGTTTGACTGCTTACTCCGTCTTAATTGGGGGCTGCAGTGGCTTGCTAGAGCCCGCCTGCAGTCTGTGGGCCTTGGCCCACTGCCAACATAAAGACGGGCCCATTGGATCGTACACATTGAACGTCTGGACTTTAACTAGTCGGATTAAGTGTGTACTTGGAGTATACACATTTGAAGAGAGAGAGATTCATTAATTATATTATATGAATCAATTGGATTGATCATAGTTATATAATTAATATGTATTTTGGCCTCCATAATTAATTCAATGAATTAATTTATGGAAATATTTCCTAGGTGGAAATATTATTATACATGTATAGGTTTACATGTATCTCATTTTATGTATGCCTAATTTAATCCCTTGATTAAATTAATAGGTCAAATGAATTTTAATTTAAATGTATGTAATATATTATATGGTATAATATATAAGCATACATATTAAAGTAAAGTTGCATTTGAAATTAATTAAATCAAAGGAGTTAATATTGGGCTTAAGACATAAAATGATTTTTGCCCACATTGTGTGGGATGTGTTGGCCGAAATTCATAGCATCTTTGGGCAAGAATGGTGAGTCATTGTTGATGAGAATGGTGACTCATTGTTGGACAAAAGAGGATGAAGAGAAATGATGAGTCATGGATGACTTTAGGTGACAAAGTTGGACTTTGCATCATGAGATATTTTTGGTCATTATTGTGGTATCATTAATGAGAAAAAAAATATCCATCATTTCTTTCCTCTCTTGGCCGAATTGTAGGATTAAGAAGACAAGGTGATGGTGAGTCATTAGGTGAGTCACCATGGTGAGTCATTGGTTTGACTCCTTAGTAGCAAAGTTGGACTTTGCTCCTTCACACATCTTCTTTGTCCTTCACTCCATGTTTTGGCCGTAGGTTTTCTTCTTCTTTTAAGAGAAAGGCTTTGCCCATTTTTGAATAATTCTTTGGGAGAATTATTTTTGCCCACCTGAGGAATTGATTTCTTAAGGTAAAGAAAGTGGTGCCTATGTTAAGGATAGATTTCTTTTGGAAAGAAATCTAGAGAGTATTTTTCTTTCGGAAAGAAAATTACAGCCATATATTCCTATTGTGAGCAGCCTCTCTCTCCCTCTCTTTAAATCATCCGAGCCGCTAGCACGGGTTTCGGTCCGAGAGCCGTTCGTGTATGCATCGGTGGAGGAAACCTGCACTTGGTTTCTGCAGTCTGCATCCGTCTCTTAGAGAGACTTTGAGGTTAGTTTTTGAAACCCTCTTTTCTGCCTTTATGTTTTTTGATTTCCACATCTTAAGCTCCTGGGCCGGATTCGAGGAAATCGACGCGTCTTTCCGCATTTATCGGTCGGTTTCCCGTGACGAATCCCAACAGTCAGGAAGGAAGCGGCAGCAATGCTGAGAGAAGTGCTGGGAGGTGATCTTGACAGAGTAGAAAGACTGACAGCAAGGTGCACCGAATTGGAAGCACAAGTGGCAGAACTTGAAGGGAAAATGAAAAATGCGGTATTCTCAGACTCCAATACTGATGCTAGCGAGAAACAGAATGCCCAGATTGCTAACGTTCGCCCTCGACATCGTGGAAGGCCCTCTCTCCAAGATTCAGGTTTGCCAAGGCCGACTGATGAAATAGAACTGAAGAGGCCCCTTAAGACGAATGTTGGTACCGACTCCATTCCACGGCATACCAAAAACTCAATTACCGGGGGTAGTGGAAAAGGCATTTCTCCATGGGTTGACTCATTAAACAAGATTTTCCTCAGATGTAGAAAGGAGGGTCTCCTGCAGAGTATCAGGCCATTTGTAGAGCCGGAAAAGCATAAAAGAACAATTTCTGTAGCTATCATGTGATGTTGGGCCATCGAATGAATGATTATTTTGAGTTAAGAAAGGAGATCCAGAAGCTAGTCAACGATGGGAAATTGGAAAACTAACCTTCTCTGATAAATGACCAGGGGCAATCAGGGAGCCCACCAAGGAAATTTCTCAAGTCTCTCAAGGAGAGGAATATGATGAAGAGCTTCCGAGTCTGGTTTGATAGGAGGGGGTCGAGGATGCTGAAGCTGAAATGGTGACCAATCGGAAAATAATCAGATTCTATGAGATCAATGCCTCTTGGAGATTCCCTTTTTACAAGGGACTCATTTTGTTTGTGGGATGTATTGAATTCATCATGAATGCAATGATATTTATTTTCGTCTTACTTATGTGATGATTACTTGTCCATGGCATTATGCATGCATTTGACATCTGAAACGACATATCCAACACACATAATATCAAAATGCATGACATCATTCTGAGTATTGTGGGGAACCTAAAAGTGAACCTGGTCTTGAACGAACTCTCTCTTGAAAGGTGAGCTTGTGAGATAAATAAAATGATACAATGGTACCACTTCCGCTGAGGCATCTGCTGATTCAACTCAACAATCCGTGAAAGACACTACCAATCCTGCCCTAGGGCTTCAACTTAAAAGGCACACACGATACCCAAACCATTCTAAACCGAAAGCCATCTTTGAAACTCCAAATCCTACCCAAAAAAAAAAACCTAAAAGACTCTCCTTAAGGCAAAATCAAACCGAAAAGCCCTCCTTGAGGCACCCGAACCAAGAAAGCCCTCCTAGAGGCAAAACCGAATCAAAAGCCCTCCTTGAGGTAATCACACCCAAAAAAGTCCTCCCTGAGGCAAAACTTGGTCTCATACCCCAAGAAGGTATCCCGAGCCAAAACCCTAAAACTAAAACTCCTGACCTTACCAAAATCTCCAACCCACGGGGAATTCAAACGGTCTTCATCACCTTTATCACCCATCATGTGTAAAATGCTGAAGCAATTTTGGTTGTAGTGCATACATTATCTTATTCGTGTGACATTCATATGTACATGACATTACGCATGCATTGTTCATCCAAAAGGCATATTAAGCACACATGACATGCACGAATTTGAATGCAGCAGGAAAACCAAGATGTGGTTGTGGCTTGGATTTAGTTCCTTCAAAAAAAAACAAAAGAAAAGAAAAAAAAAGGATCAGTGCAGACAGAAGAATTTCTCTCTTATATGGCAGCTACAATTAACATGGGAATGACTCACCATCTCAATCTCCATCGCCACTGGATCTTTCGCACCCTTTCTATGAAAAATTTGGACTTTCTCATTTTCAAACAGCCTGTAAAAGATTTGGGCTCCTATATATTTTCAAACCCAAAACACTCCTCATCTCAATCTTCATCCATACCTTTAACACCCTTTCCCTTCTGTTTACATATAGGGCTCGAACACTTGTTTGATGAATTGCCCGTTTATTCTT
The DNA here is from genome assembly GCA_039660915.1 of Euphorbia tirucalli. NCBI lineage: Eukaryota > Viridiplantae > Streptophyta > Magnoliopsida > Malpighiales > Euphorbiaceae > Euphorbia > Euphorbia tirucalli. Next base: position 46,976,842 of record CM077637.1, on the reverse strand, counting down.
CTCTCTAGAACTGATCCTATAAAACCTTACTCTTTGCCATCAATGGTTCCTAACAAGAAATTGAACCCCAATGCTGTCCAATATCACACTTTTCCGCATCATATCATCACCAGAAGGAAATTCTGGACAAACATTGTCTAAAGGAAAACAAGGGCAAGTCTAAAGAACAGTCTGCTTATGAGTTCCTTTATTTGCCTATGGACTCCAGGATTGGAGGAAATATTGGTTATGCACTCATGAACTTCACCAACAGTGTTAGGGCAACCAGGTTTTACAAACCCTTCAACAATCATGAACGGGAGGACTTGCAAAGCCTGCTGTGACAATGTCCAAAAGAAAGTTGCATTTACTAACCATTTCAAGAGCTCAGTCTTTGGCCACAAAGGAAGTGACTACTTACAGGTGGTTCTTGCATCTTCTGGGGCCGTACTTTGAAGGATTAAAAGCTGTGTTCATCTTTGAGAACTGTACTCGAGTTGGAATCTGAGGTGAATTGGAAACATGCATATGGGGTTAAACTCTTGGAGGATACAGTGGGTAATCAATTGATGCAGTTCAGTGGTCAACTGTACACTCTGACATATGTTAGCAAAAAAAAAAAAAAAGAATCCTCCAATGTGGAAAACCGAAAGGACATATTGGTAATTTGAAGGAGCATCAATCAAAACCAGAGCCACACTTTGGATTTTCCTCATGCATCCACATTCATTATGTCATAGATGTTTTCTATTCAATTTTGATGTTCAATATGTATTTGTCATGTCATTGCATGTCAATGTCCATATACGGGTGACAGCACGCAGCAAACCATGTCTGATTCAGTGTTTTATACCCCAAATACAAACCTTTAATACTAGGGGCAGGTAAAGGCCAAACCACTGGATGTCATCAGCAGCAATGTTCTCACGACTTCTGATGAACATTGTCAAGGTGTGCTCTCCAATCTCAAAACAGATCAATACAAAGAGATCAATTCGGTTAAAATGCTCGCACAGAACTCTTGGACCATTACACAGAACTCTTGGACCATTGCAAAACAAGTTCCCACCTGTTTGGATGTGGCCACACTCTTATCAGTTACATTCATCAAGAGGCCGGTGATATCTTCCCAGTGGACTACTGAGTGACAAATCCCTTCTGCATATCCATAGTATTACCATGCTAAGTGACATACCCGAAAGTACCCATACTTGGCACCCTATTACAGGCCCTTTAGGCGTACCCCTAAGCATGCGACCTCACATGTAACACCATCATATGGTCAGGTCAAAGGATCCATACAAGTACTACACGAGAATCACTTGTGATACTATACCATGTGAATTACTCGTTTATTGGATCTATCCAGTACCATGCCCCCATGCATGTACCCATTAACTTGGTTGACATTCCATGTCCAATGACCGGTAAGACACCGCCATACAACCAGGTTAATGATAGTCTCTTGTTCCATTCATTCCCATGACTAGAACAGACTACGGATCTATTTCTGGTCATATCGTTTACCCAATCCATGGTCTTACTGCCAAGTGCATGACACTTGTCATCATGGATATAGATATGTCCATTGGATACTCCATTTAATATATTACACAAGATAAATATAATAAATGAATTGATGCCTTTATTAATAACACAAATAGTACAATACATAAATCCAATAAATGTATAATACAAATACAAGGACCAATGCCTCGGGACTAGGGCATTTCCAACAACAGCCAAGGCCCAAGCCTCAGAAGCAGCTGCCTATCTAGCCTGATCCTGGAGCATCTGCACTCAAGTCTGCAAAATAACAATACAAATTAACATGCATACATACATATTTATTCATGCATTACCTAAATCATGCGATAACACAGGGATTGTAGAATGCTTACGGCCCAGATGGCGTTCTCCTGAACCAGAAAGGTCTCCAAGCCCAAGTGCTGATAGGCTATATCCTCCACCTGAGCTCGAGGGATCTATAGCATAAAGGAGTGTCAAAATAAAAAAAAAAAAGAGAGACTTACATGAGTGGTGTCCACCAGAGCAAACACAAGCTGCCGCTCACGGTGAATCGGTAGCTCCCTAAAAGCATGGTTTCCATCTAGCCCTATCAGGCTAAAGCCGGTCTTAAGATCCATCATTAGCTGACCCTCCACCACTCCAGTAGTCTCAGAAGCAGATGTCGCAGCGCTGCTAGCATACACAGGATGACTCCTATCCTGAACATAGGCATGTCCACCAGTAGTGGCGGTCTCAGCACTCTTGCATGCTGGACCAGTCGGCTGAGTAGAACTAGACCCCCTGCACCTCTTAACCTGCAAATGGAAGAATATTAAAAAAAATTAAAAAAAAAAGACTAAATAAAGAAATACCTGACGATTGGTGCATCACCCTCGATGGGCAGCAGACACTTGAGGATGAAGGTCAAGTAGTCCCCATCAACAGTGTCAACACTGTATTCCTCCCTAAAAATATCAGGATCTACAGCAGGATCAGCGAAATGGGGCCAAAATAGTGCAAGCGAGAGCGGCGGAGTTACTAGCCGGCCAACAGGGCCGTCCACATGATCTGATAAGCGGAGGCGCTCACCCAGGTACCACTCCTAGGACATGGGACTCTCCAAGACGAATCGGCGATCATCATACTGCACGAAAGTCTGCACAATGAGGGAAATGGTGCCCTGACCACACCACGGGTTGTGCTGAAGCTGTAAAAATACAATCAAAGAAATAAAGATTTCAACACAGGTAAGTAAAATGCCAAGTTAAATTTTTCTTACTAACGAGAATTGGTTTGCTTACCCTCTGGCAGGAAACATCTCGTAGACCCTACCGAATCTCCCTCAAGTCGCAGCCAATACCCTGCCACCCTGTGTCCAGGAGCACAGCACAGTCGGCTGATCATCATCCTGCACGTCCCTCAACTCCGGTGGCTCTAGGATACGGTGCTCGAATACCTAAATCTGCAATTAATAAAAGAGTCCAAAAAAAAGGGAGAAGATAATACCAGAAGGCCGAGCTAAAAACTGAGAATCTCCTACTGCCTCCCCCTGGCACACGGGTCCAGTCCATAATACAGCTGCCTAAGAGCAGCTTGAGCCCAATCCAAAGTAGGAAAGGCAGCTAAATCCTCCAAGGTCGGAAGCAGTGTCATGTGGCAGGTGCTCTGCCCGGTAGGGAAAAGCGTGCATGATAACAAAACCAGCACATAAGCCCGGGCATATCTCTCTACGTCCTCCGCTAATGGGTCCGGGCGAGCAGCACAATAAGCCTCCACCCTAGAGCATAAGATCTTCCCCCTCTCGGGGGTGCAGCCAATCAACCTGCCGATATAATGGTCCACCAGCTGATGGTAGGTCAAATAGCAGTTGAAGCTGATCGGGGTCCCACCGAACCCGAAGCCGGTGATCACTGCGAAGTCTGAGGGAGTGACAGTGAACTCCCCAATGGGCAAGTGAAAGGTGTGAGTGGTGCAGACCCACCTCTCGCACAATGCCGTCAACACGGCATGAGTGGTGTGAGGCGTGCCCATCGGCAGTGACAAAATAAAAGTCTCTAAGCCCAACAGCCTAACCCGAGCCCTCACAGACTCAGGGAGGCGGCCCCACCAGAGCCGAGGTAGAGAGAGATTCCCAGAGCCGGAAATCTCCCGATCCTACACATTCAGGAAGTACAACGCATACATGTTTAATTTTTGCATAATTTATCACATTAATTATCAACATAATCATCATTAATTAAAAGGCGGGCATGCATATATTGAAGAGAAAATCCCATAAATCATCATCATAAAAAAAAGGGCTACAGTCGTACGACTGTAGCAAAGGCCGCACGAGCATGGCTACAGCTGTATGACTGTTCATCCCACAGTCGCACGACTGTTAATAAAATGGTCGAACAGTCGCACAACTGTTCATAACCTATGGACATAATAATTTCCAAATGCAATTTTCTACGATTTCTAACTCATTTTTCCTATATTTTTGTTCCTATGAACTACAGGGGGCCCCTAGCATGCATTTTACTCAATCAATTCACCCAGAAAGCAGTAAATCATGCAAATCAAATCCAAAAAATTCAAAGGAAAAATATTGAAAAACTCCAAATTAAGGCTCAGATTCGGGTACCAACCAGAAGTGAAGACAAATGGGAACCCATCTCCAGCAAGATAGGGATCTCTAACCCGAAACAGACTCCAAAATGCTCCACATATCACGGGTGTCTGTACCCGTCGGAAACGCTTACAAATGGAATCTCTTGTGCATTTTCGGGTCTCTGAATCAAGTTGGTGGAGAGTTTCTTCACTTTCTTCCCGAGTTTCTTCAACATCTTTGTTAATTTTGAGGTTTGGAATCGGTTATCTTTCTATGAGAAAATGGAAAAGAGGAGTAAGTGGGAAATGAAGGGACGAACACCCCTTTGATTTTTTTTTGCCCGCAAAGTACCGTCGTACGACCGTACTTCATCTACAGTCGTACGACTGTAGTTGAATTTAAATAAGGTCATACGACTGTAATAGAAAAGAAGGGGGAAAAATTCTATTATTTCCTTATTTATTTTCTAAACCCCATTTTAGCACCGATTCTTTAATGTTCCCCACGGGAAAATATTTCAGTGATTTTACAGGGCCAACACGTCAGCGGCTAATTTTTCTAATAATGTTCTGCCTAGTCCAAGGGCACGAAACCTGAGAAAATCGCTAAAAAATTCATTGTAAGTACAATTCCACCAAATTGCATTTTTGACACATCCTGTATGCCAAGTCATACCAGTTCGTCACACACTTCAACAAAATCTCAGTCCACCACGACTTTAAAACGGAACCTGAAATTCTGTGTCAGTCCGTTGAGTGCACCAAGTTGCACACGGCTGTCACACACTAGTAAATCTTAGTCCACCACGACTTTAAAACGGAGCTCGAGATTCCTTCTCAGTCCGTTGAGTGCACCAAGTTGCACACGGCTGTCACACACTAACAAATTTCAGTCCACCAAAACCAAAAATACAGGGACGTTTCAAAACTGTTTTCCAGGTCTAATCAGGCCGGCAACCGGGCCGAGCCGGTTACCCCCAAATGCATGCCCCCGAACTCTAAAATTCCCAATTCTGTCCAACTTGAGTCCTATATGTGGTGTGTTATGTATCTGTGCTAACAATCTGTTTTCCAGCTTTAATTTCTTTATTTTTATTTTTAATGTATTTAATAGATCAATTCGTGTATTTTAGGCGATTGTAAATTTTCTTAGATTCTCGTGTATCTAAGCGTTTGTATTGTGAGGTCGAGAGTTTTTATTTTTCATTCGATCGGGTTGTAAGCCTTTTAAATATTTATTTCTTTACTTTTATTTTTTATTATGTATGTATGTGTGCCGCATGTTATTATTTAATAAAATCAATTCTTAGAAATTTAAAGTGTCATTATAGAACATTGGTCATTTTATTTTGATTAGACATGAAATAAGGGACTTGTCTAAACCTAGATCTCTAGGAAGTGTGGCAGTTCCCGCTTTGGTTTAGCTACAATGTAATTTCCCGGTTGAGCTGAGCCGGGTGGCGACTCCTACACTTTTTATCGAGATTTAGGTCTCGATTCTTTTACAAAACAATCCGATTTTCTAAAAATGAATTTCTAATCCCAAAACCCCACGCGAGAGAGGGTCCCGCCTGAAATCAAGGCGCCCCTTCTGAAAGGGGGTCCCGCGTTCCGTTGAAAACGTCGTCCGCTCATAATCATGCAAGGTGTTCCGCGAACGCCGAACCTCTGTCCGTGTCCCAAGTTACATGCCACTTTCCTGTAACATCACTTCATATCACTTCGCCTCAAAAGCTTCAGAACTCTGTCCGTGGGATGGCCCCCATGCAACCATTTCATTTCATACCATTGACCTATAAAGTGTCGAAACTCTGCCCGTGTGTCGGAACACACGTGGCCATCTCACTACAATTCATTAGGTGCCCCAAAGGCGTCGAACCTCTGTCCGTGCAGTGGCTCCCATGAGACATGTTCGCATTTTTTGCATAGCATTGAGCACTCTTGGGACATCCCAAACAAAGGAAGTTCAAATGCACAAAGTTCATTCTCATGTCCATCTCCATTCACGAAGCATTATCCAAGCATCATTCTCTATGACATCATGTCATTCATCTACCGTCCCTAACTCTCCACTTGTGATGTGGGACCATACACACGTGAGACTAGAAAAGGTTAAAGCATTATAAAGACAGTTCACAAAGTAAGCTGGATCGACCAAGGACAAGGTCTCAGGCTTTGAGGGCTGTTGGGGAACAAAGAACAGTAGTAACCAAAAGTGATTTTGATTCCGGAGAGGAAGTGGAAATGGCCAATCAAACACCAAGTCTTGCTGATGCCCTAAAGGATTTCCTGAGATCCCAAGATTTCCGTGACATGCTGAAAGAGGAGATGCGGGTTATGGTGAGAGAAACTGGGGAAACCGGCACCAGTAGGCCCAGAAAGGAAAAGGTAGACGAGTCCTCTCAATTTGGGGCTGATGTCTCAGCCAGTGTAGAAAAGCTGCAAGAGATGGAGGCAGCCATGGAAAAGAAAATAAAGGCTAAGTATTCTGAATTAGATGAAGTGGTGGCCGAACTGAAGAAAGGGGCCAACATCAGCCTGGGCTCTAAGAGAAGGGTGAATGTAGATGCAATGATCAACAAAGGCATTAAGACCTTCCCCATTGGGTTTCAAGTGCCTAAAGTTCCTTCCTACAAGGGGATTGGTTCACCGGAGGCCCATGTGAACCTTTATGCATGAGTCATGTTGACGACAGGTGCCACTAAGCAGCAATTGATCAACTTTTTCCCGACCACACTCGAGGGCGGTGCACTGAGCTGGTATAACTCTTTGTCTGAAGATGTGCAGTCAGATTGGGAGGCCTTGTCAGCTTCCTTCATCAAATACTACAGCTTCAATACTAAGATCCAGGTGAAGCTGTACCATCTGGAGAGGGTTAAGCAGAAGCCCAATGAATCCTTTGATGCATACTATCAGAGATGGATGAACAAAATGATCCTGCTGAAGAACTGCCCTGACGAGGATGAGTTGATCCAGAAGTTGATTGATGGTAGTCGGGACATTTTCAGGAACAACATGAAGTTCCACTCTTTCAGTGAACTCAGCGAAGTATATAGTATGGCAATATAAATTGAGAGAGATGAAGAAGAAAGGGCAGTAAACCAAAAGGGCAGCAGAGGCTCTGAGTACAATTCCGGACACCGATTGACTACTACAGCTGGGTCAAGCGGTGGGTCTAGCTCTGGTGCTGTAAGCAAGGGCGGTCAGTTTTTAGAGGGCAAACAAGTAGGGGTTGCCGTCGTGTCTCAGCAACAAGGCAACCAAGGCAGAAATCCAAATAGTCAAGGCATATCACCCTGGGCCTTCTCCCTGGCTAAGATCTTCACCAAGTGCAGAAATGGCGGTCTGTTGGACTCTCTCAAGCCATTTGAGAAGCCAGCAGAGGAAGACAAGGATAATTTCTGCACCTACCATGTTATGGTGGGACATAGGACCAACAACTGTTATAAGCTAAAAGATGCCATCCAGAGGTTGATTGACGAAGGCAAGCTACAGGAACCTACCAAGCCCATTACTAAGACGAATCCATTGCCATCATTCGAAAGGCAAATCAACATGGTACTATCCGGACTCCCGGCCAATTTCATTTTTGCACAAGTCTTGTAGGCAAATCCCACTGTACAGTCTGTGGTGGCTAATGAAATTGGGGCAAAGTCTGATTGTGAGAAGTTGACAGAGCAGAGGGAAGTGAAACCTATGAGTCTAGATAATCTAGATTGAGAATATGAATCCGAAGAATATGGCTGTATTAAGACAGTCAAGCTACCAGTCGTGGAGACAAAAGTTTTTGAAGTCCAGAATGTGATAAGGAGCGGTAGGGTATACCAGCCCGTGGTTTAGCAGAGTGACAAGGCTCCAGTGACCCGGTCGGGTAGCATGTCAGCACCCAAGGAGGTGGAAAAAGAAAACCTAGTTATCTCACAATTGAAAAAGACTACAGCACAGGCCAGTCTGTGTCATTTGTTGCTGACTTCCAAAGAACACAGAGCAGCACTGGTTAAGAAGCTATCTAAAATAGAAGTTTCTCCACTTGCATCTCCAGAGGCCATGTGTTACTTACTAGAAAAGATCCATGTTGGGTCCCCTGACATTGTATTTTCTGAAAAAGACCTGCCACACGGAGGAAGCGCTCACAACAAAGCTCTTTATGTCAAGGTCAACATCATGGATCGAGTCATGCCGTGTGTGATGGTAGATGACGGGTCTACCATGAACATATGTCCATTGAAAATGTTGCCATTTTTAGGTCTGAGCGAAGACAGCCTAAAAAAGTCCTCCACTATGATTAGGGCTTATGATGATTCGAAGAGGACCGTGATTAGGACTTTTAAGACTTAAGTGGAAGTGGGACCGGTCAAGTCAACGGTCACCTTCACTATGATTGACATTCCAGTCACCTTCTCCTTGCTATTGGGGAGGCCATGGTTCCACTCATTGGGGGGTGTCCCTTCAACCTTACATCAGAAGATCAAGTTTTCAGTAGGCGGTGAGGTTGTGAAAGTCGAGGCAGATTCTTAGTCTGTGATTGCTGCTGTTAGTGAGGAGACCATACCATTCGGCGGTTTCCAAGTCGCCATGGTCGGCGACAAGGAAACTACAGAGGCTCCGATGGTTTTCTATGAAAACTATATGCCAAAATGGTTGTCCAAATATCTTTGCAGGCATGATTTTATTCCGGGTATGGGACTCAGGGCCAATCTACAGGGGGTACATGAATTTAACATTGATTCTGGGAAGCTGAGGTAGTTTGGCTTAGGCTACACGGCTGAGGCATCTAAAAAGAAATATTTGAGAAAAAGAAAGAATGGCAAGCCCATGATGAAGCCATTCATTAACGCTGGTGAGCAACTATATAAAGGGCAAATCGAACCAGTGATGGTCGAGAATATCGAACTCCCAGGCTTCGAGATATTTTCTGATGTTGTGGACTTTGAAAAGAGCCAGCAGGAGCCAGTTGCACTAGTAATAGTGGAAGAGGCAGTTGTTGAGCCTGTCATCCCCCAAGAGAAACCATCTGAAGTAATGGCAGAAGCAGTGCAACTGGCCAAGGGGAAAGCTGAAGAGAAAGCCTGTGATGAATCTGTGAAAGCAATTACCGAGGCACTGGCTGCTGCCTTAGGAAAAGCATTTGAAAAGTCTGGGGAAGGGTCCGCTAAGGATCAGATGACAAAGGCAACCCTGGATTCTGTGGTTTCCAAGATAGCAGGAATCATGATGAAAGCTAAGGCACAGGTGGCTAAGATTGAGAAGATTGCTCTTCCTGCTAAACAGGAGTCTGAAGTTGCTGCTGACCTGGACAACATCCTGGATCGGAGCAAGAATGCTAAAGAAGTTCAAGGCCCTCTGCCTGTGGAGGATGAAAATCATTTTGTTCTATCTGTTTCTTCTCTTTTTGATGTGAATGATGTACTTTTTAACAAGTTTAATGCAATGAAATCCCAGTTTGCTTACTTATGTGATGTTTATCCTGATAATTCTGTGCATGCATTTGAATCACCATCAAGCATATTTAGCATTCATGACACTGCATTGCATGAAATTAACATAAGTACAGATGAAAACCCCAAAATGGTATTCATTTCACACGAACTAAAATCCGAAGAAGAGAGAGAATTGACAAGAATACTATAAAAACATGTTAAGGCTTTTGCGTGGTCATACGAAGACATGTCAGGGGTCGACACAGAAATTGCAGTTCACAAGATTCCAACAGATCCCCGATTTAGACCAGTAAAGCAGAAATTGAGATGGCTAAGACCAGAATGGGCTGTATTGGTAAAGGAAGAAGTGGCTAAGCAGATTGAAGCAAAGTTCCTCGAGGTGGTGGAATACACAGAATGGCTAGCCAACATTGTGCCAGTGCCTAAGAAAGATGAAAGGGTCAGGGTGTTTGTTGATTATAGGGACTTGAACAAAGCCTGCCCTAAAGACAATTTCCCCTTGCCTCACATTGATGTTTTAATCAACAGTGCAGCCAAAGCAGCAATATACTCCTTTATGGACGGATTTTCGTGATAGAACCAGATCTTAATGGATGTTGTTAATAAGGTGAAAACGTCCTTCATCACAGAATAGGGCACCTTCTGCTACAGGGTAATGCCCTTTGGGCTAAAAAATGCTACAGCCACTTACCAAAGGGCTGTCACAATGTTGCTGCAAGACACGATTCATAAAGAAGGGGAGGTGTATGTCTATGACATGCTTGTTAAATCAATGACCCGGGAAGAGCACCCTGCTATCCTGGATAGATTTCTTAAACGCATCGAGGAATACAACCTGCGTCCTAACCCTAAGAAGTGCATATTTGGGGTTACATCAGGTAAGCTGCCGGGTCATGTGGTCAGCTAGAGAGGAATAAAGATGGGCCCAGACAAAATCAAAGCCATTCGAGATATGCTAGCTCCTAAGACAGAAAAGGAGGTCCGATCATTTTTGGGTTCATTGTAATATGTCAGCCATTTCATAGCACGGTTAACCTCAGTGTGTGAGCCAATTTTCAAGCTGCTAAGGAAAGATCAGCCGATTGTATAGGATTTTGACAAGATCAAGGCTTACCTGGTAAATCCACCAGTCCTGAGCCCACCAACTCCGGGAAAGCCTTTGATTTTGTACTTGGCTATCGAAGATTCCTCCATAGGGGCAATGCTGGCACAAGAACAGGATGGTAGGAAGGAGTAACCCATATAATACCTCAGCAAGAAGCTGCTGGAATATGAAACCAAGTACACACTGGTGGAGAAGACATGTGTAGCAATGATTTGGTTGACTAAGAAGTTTTGCCACTACTTCCAGTCATACAAATTACAAGCCATGGCTAAAGTGGATCCAATGAAATACTTGTACGAAGCACCGGTGTTGGTTAGGAAATTATCCAGGTGGCTACTTCTCCTGTCAGAATTCAACATTAAATACATCACTAGAAAAACCATCAAAGTGCGAGCTATGGCAGAATTCCTAGCAAACCAGCCACGAGAATTGGACCGCGCAGAAAATCTGGAGTTCCCTGATGAACAGTTGACTGTAGTCGAAGTGAGAAGATGGGTTATGTGCTTCGATGGTGTCGTAAACAGAAAGGGTACTGGAATTGGGGTAATCATAGCAACGCCAGATGGCGAGATCATTCCACTGTCAAAGAGGTTAGACTTCTTCATAACCAACAATGGGGCAAAATATGAAGCGTGCTTATTCGAAATGGAAGCTCTCCTGACACTACGGGTAGACAATGTCTTGATCATTGGGGACTCGCTCTTGGTGATTAGGCAGGCACAAGGTGACTGGGATTTAAGAGAGGAAGCCTTACAGCCCTACTTAGAACTACTGCAGCACAGGAGAGGGTTATTTGACCAGTGTGAGTTTAGACATGTTCCCGGAGAGGAAAATAAAATGGCGGATGCACTAGCAACCCTGTCCTCCATATGGGAGGATCCGAAAAAGACATAGATATAGCCTCTAGTCATAGCAATTTCCAGGCAACCCTGCTTTGATATGCATGAAGTGATGGAGTTAACAATCGAGGAAAAGCCCTGGTTCTTTGACATTTATCAGTATGTGAAAAAGGAAAAGTATCTAGAAGAAGCTAGCATTGCTGATAAGATGTCATTAAGAAGATTAGGCAGCCAATTCAGAATCTTCGAAGACAAGCTATATAAAAGAACTGCAATGGGGTTCTTTTGAGATGTTCGACAGAAGAAGAAGCAGAAATGGTGATGCGGCAAGTACATACCGAATCCTGCGGGCAGCATATGAATGGAATTGCTATGGCTAGAAAGATAATGAGACAGGGGTACTTTTGGATGACAATACAGGCTGATTGTGTGAAGGAAGTGAAAAGGTGTCATGAATGCCAGATCTATGCGGATATCAGTCATCTACCACCACTTGTACTACAAAATCTAGCATCTCCTTGGCTGTTCTCGACGTGGGGGATTAATATGATCGGTGAAATTCATCCTGCAGCATCTAATGGGCACAGATTCATAGTGGTTGTAGTCAACTATTTCTCAAAATAGGTAGAAGCATAATCCTTCTCCAGTGTGACAGCTAAGCACATGGTCAAGTTCATTCAGAAGAACATCTTCTCCCGATACGGAATCCCTCATCATGTAGTGACTGATAACATGGTGCAATTTCAAGGGGCAATAGCTAAGCTATTCTCAGAACATGGCATTGAACATCATAGGTCTTCTCCGTACAGACCGTAAGCTAACGGTGCAGTAGAAGTGACTAACAAGTCGATTAAGAAGATTTTGTCAAAAATGGTAACCACCTACAGAGATTGGGCCGATAAACTACCATATGCTCTTTGGGGTTACAGAACCAGTGTCAGAACACCAACCGGCTAGACTCCTTATGCCTTGGTGTATGGGATAGAAGCAGTGCTGCTAGTAGAAATGGAACTCAGGTCACTCAGAATAGCCTTGGAAGCTCAGCTACCGGAACGGGATGGGTTAAAGCTAGGTACGAGCAGTTGGCAGCATTAGATGAAAAACGGTTAAAAGCACTAGATCACCTACAGATGTATCAGCACAGAATGGTTAGGGCCTATAGTCGAAATGTGAGGTATCCCAGACAGTAGCTGAAAGTCGGGGATCTGGTTCTGAAACAGTTAAGGCGTACAAATGTGGATGCTCGGGGGAAATTCAGACCGAATTGGGAAGGCCCATACATGGTGAAGAAAGTGCTATCAAAGGGTGGTGTAAGCATCACAGACATGGATGGGAATGAATTTGCAAGCCTAGTCAACCGAGACCGCCTGAAGCCTTACTATGTCTTAAAAAAAATTCTGCTAGGTTGAAAACTCGAAAGGGAGGCCTAGGCAAAAATTAAGACATGAGAGAAAATGATCAGCAGGAAAATCAGCAAGGGACGGCTGGTGATGGATTCTAGTTTTGTGTGGAATGTATAACATTTTCGGGAACCAACCTTTTCAAATGTACTCATGTTAATCTCATCAATAAAGTATGATGTTTTGTTTAAATATATTTGCTTGGTTATGTCAGATGCATAAACAAAATTATCTTGCCTAAACATCCATTTAAAGAAAGCACTTTGCATTAAATTGGTTAAAAGACTCGCATTATTCAATGATGAAATATGCTAAAATGCTTGCAACTCACAATATTTTCTTTTCCTTCGAATTCGATTCATCATTCCTTAGAGCGATCGAAAATTTTGAAACAAATCTAAGTTCAAGAGCCATAGGAACTTCAAAAAAAGAAAAAAAAAAGAGAAGAAAGAGCTCGTTAGGGTGACAATCAAAAAGGCACCTTAGGCAAAAATTACAGCAGCTCGCTGAGCTGAAAACCCACACCGGGCAGTTCAGGTAAAATTTACAGCATTTTCGAACTCACCACTCCTAAGGACAGAAAGACGAGACACTTTCATCATTCCCCAGCAGAGACACTTTTATTCCCCAATGGACATCCCTTTGACCATTCCTCGGCAAAAGCCTTTCCATATGGCCTCCAACAGGATCAACTGCACTATTCCAAGCGGGACTATCACAAAGAGTGCCACCACTTTCTCCCCAGCAGAAACCTATCCATGATATCATTCCCTAGCAGGAGCATCCACACTACCCCCAGTGGGACCCTTACAAGGGGCATTTTCATTTCCTCCCTAGTAAGTCATCGCACATCCCTAACAAGGCTATAAGGATCACGCCACACAAAGGGCGTACTTCCTCAGCTAAAAGCCAGTCAGAGTCGTAGCATAATCTCCACAAACATCCCCAGCAGGAATGTGAGACACCCGGGTTGGACAAGGCAGGAAACACATCTTTTAGAGTCTGCGTTCATATACATCGTCATGCATACATACATATCATGCATAAAGCATTCATCCCTAGCTAGTCTTCATTCTTGATCGAAGGGGCAAAAATTTTTGTTTAAAATCTCTCGATCAAGGAATGAAGACTCATTGTTTCAGACGCGGGAATTCATCAACTTGGGTACGCCGCGGATACAGATAGATCCGGTACCAGCTTACATCAACTTCATAAGCAAATCCACCTCGGGTAACATAGACCCGGTATCGGTTCATATCGGCTTCTACCTCATCAATTGCCGCGGATACAGATAGATCCGGTATCGACTTACATCAACTTCATCAGCAGATCCACCTCGGGTAACATAAACCTAGTATCGGTCCAGATCGGCTTCATTCCAGATCCCCAACAGAACCTCACCTCGGGTAACCTAAACCCGGTATCGGCTTATTTCACCACCAACCTCACCTCGGGTAACCTAAACCCGGTATCAGCTTATTTCATCAACCTCGCCTCGGGTAACCTAAACCCGGTATCGGCTTATTTCATCAACCTCGCCTTGAGTAGCCTAAACCCGGCATCGGCTTATTTCATCAACCTCGCCTCGGGTAACCTAAACCCGGTATCAACTTATTCCACCAACCTCGCCTCGAGTAACCTAGACCCGGTATCGGCTTATTTCACCCTCAACCTTGCCTCGGGTAACCTAGACCCGGTATCGATTTATTTCACCACTAACCTCGCCTCGGGTAACCTAGAGCCGGTATCGGCTTATTTCGTCATCAACCTCACCTTGGGTAACCTAGACCCGGTATCGGCTTATTTCTCTAGCAGATCCAACTTGCGTAACCGAAACTCGGTATCGGTCCAGATCGGCTTCTACCTCAACAATCTCGCCGCGGGTAACCTAGGCCCGGTATCGGCTTATTTCACCACCAACCTCGCCTCGGGTAACCTAGACTCGGTATCGGCTTATTTCACCACCAACCTCGCTCGGGTAACCTAGACCCGGTATCGGCTTATTTCATCACCAACCTTGCCTCGGGTAACCTAGACCCGGTATCGGCTTATTCCACCACTAACCTCGCCTCGGGTAACCTAGACCCGTTATTGGCTTATTCCACTACCAACCTCGCCTCGGGTAACCTAGACCCGGTATCGGCTTATTTCGTCATCAGCTTTGCCTCGAGTAACCTATACCCGGTATCCGCTTATTTCGTCATCAACCTCATCTCGGGTAACCTAAACCCAGTATCAGCTTATTCCAACTCATCCCTGCAGCTCAAGTATGTCTTTCTATCCTTCAGCTTATAGTGCTTTCATTCGCGTTCTCAAATTCCCCTTAGGTAACCTAAACCTGCTATCGGGTATTGAATTTGATCATGCGAGGGGCAGCTGTAAGCGTCGGGTTTTCCCGACCTCTGTGTTGAGAATTCCTGTATTACTTATGGAGCGGACGGACTTGAATCGAACTTGAAAACAACCGGAATGTTGCCCGGAGTATCTCATACGTCCTGAAAACAAAGCTATCCGCGATCCGAAACCCCCGAAAAGGTCCCCCGAGTGATTTCTAGGGTTTAGGGTGTGCGTCGGATTTTTAAGAATTTTGCCCCGGCTTTTACTTGAGTCGTGCAGCTTTAGTTTTTGGACCAGAGCCGGGCGGCTTTAGTGGGTGAGCCAAGTTGCTTTGCAAAGCAGAGCAACTTGGCTCGGCAGAAGAGAAGTTGGCCCAATTCTCAGGAAGTCAGGCAACAATTTAATGTTTGAAATGATGATGAGGGGAGGGTATAAAAAGAAAAGCAAAAATCAAATCAAAGGAGAGGTTAAGTCTTGGGCAGAAAAAAAAAGACTTTGGAAAACCAAAGAGAAACAGAGAGAAAAATAGAAGCAAAGAAAAAGAAAGAGACCGAAACAAAGAAAAAACCAAGTGACGCCCCAAAAAACACAAAGGCTAAGACTTAAAACCAATCCTAAAACATCAAGAACAAGTTCTACAACCTTTGCATATTGGTTTGGGATCGTTTCGGATTCGTTTCGAGTTGTTTTGGATAGAATTTTGGTTTTTGGTTGGTTGAGCTTCCAGGACAAATTCCAAGCTTTCAATCCGTTTCTTGACATTCAAAGCATCAAAACAACATCAAGGTAAACTCTGAGAGGCTTAAACCTGTTTGCATTGTCTTTTGTGTGCGTTCGCTCCATTTTTGCAATTTCCGGAACCGCACTTACCCGAATAGAGCCAGGCGCGTCTGTGTTCATGATGAACAGAGTCGGGTGGCTCAGATACCTAGAGTCATCCAGCTCTGTTCTATAGGGATAGATTCCCGATTTGTCCCGATCGGCCGAAAATAGTCTGTTTTCCATTTTGTGCATTATGTTGTGATCATTTTCCGCCTAAATTCATCCGTATGTTACAAAATTTTGGTTTTTGGATTTCTGTATGTATGGATATTAGGGTTTTTGGTTTTCCCAGGATTTTATTTTCTGAGTTTCGGGATTATTTTATTCGAATTGGATTTGTAGTCCAGCATTAGCGGACCCCCGAGCCTTATAAAATCCTCGAAAAATATTGAAAACGAGTAAAACGGTATTTTCACAAATGTTTTTGGTGTGTTTATTGCACTTTGGACCCTAGATTGATGTTGAATTTAGGACCTCGCACGAACAGAGCCCCGGATTTTGGAATAACAGACCCACAAAAAATGGAAATTTGCATGTAACCGAGCCAATTGTTTTCCAAAAATGATTTTTCAGCATAAAAATTACAGGGCGTTTCAAACCTTTTTCCAGGTCTAACCAGTCCTGGTTACCCCCAAAATTCATGCCCCCGTTTCCTAAATTCCCAATTCTATCCTATTTGAGTCCTATCTGTGTGTGCAATATAAATTGTGCTAACCAATTTGTTTTACAGCTTTTATTTTATTTTTATTTTTGATGTAATCAATAGATTATTTCGTGTATTTTTAGGCGGTTGTAATTTTTAGATCCTCGTGTATTTAGGTAATTGTAATGTGAGGACAAGGGTTTTTTTATCTTTTATTCGATTGGGTTGTATAAACAGCCTCTACCATTTTCTTCTATATTTTGGATGTATGCTTTATTTTTCTGCAATTTATTTTCTGCATTTCGCTTTAGCATCGGCTGATTAAAATAAACAAATTGGGGTTAGAGAAAGATAATAAAGCAAATCAAATATGGTAATATAAATTGTAAAGTGAAAGCAAGCTAGAGGTTAAGTAAGTCACTTGCTCGAACCTTAAATCTCTGGATTAGGTACAGTAGTCTACCCTCGGTAGGGAGCTGTACCGGAATTTCCCAGATGACCTGATCCGGGTGGTGCCTCTGTCACTAATCTGGGAATTTAAGTTTCGAGGTCATTAAGTTAAAAATGGGAAAATGTTTTCTACAAAGGAATTTCTAAATCAAATCAATGGTTTTTTCCTAACTCAAGATAAACAAAACCCATTTTTTTTCCAAACAAAAATCAAAACCAAACAAACGTTTTCCCCGGTTTGCTTCGCCGCGTCCTGATTTTCCATTTCGGAAAAGGTCGTCCGCTCACAATAAGGCGTCTATATAAGGGCACACTTAAGGAAGAAAACCCTAACCCTAACCTAAAATTAATTGCTGGAAATTTTAGCCCTATTACAGCCCCAAAAACAGTCAGTAATTACAGCAATTAATTCTCCATTCTTTTCGCTTCTTTGACTAGCAGTGATTCCCGCTCGATAGTTGGCAGTGCACCGGACTTTGGAGATCGCAGCTTCAAGAAACGATTCTGCAGCAATCTCTAAAAGAGACGAATCTGATGAGTTGATCTCTCTTGATTCAAATTGGTTTTTAGTTTAATCAATAGTAATCGGACACGATAGGTGGATTGTAGGAAATTTTAAATGGTGTATTTTCGGCTATGCTTTATTTTTCCGATGATGAATTCCAACAGATACCAGGTCTAAAATACCTGAGGTAAACTTGAGAACATGAAGTAAAGTGCCATAAACATAAAGAAAGAAAGGCATACCTGATTCGGTGAAGCCGTATTGACACAGTGATGATCTTATTGGAGCTGATACTGGGTCTACATTTACCCACGGTGGATTTGATTAGAGCTGATACCGGGTCTACAATTACCCACTACGGATTTGATTGGAGCCGATTATGGGTCTACATTTATCCACGGTGGATTTGGTTGGAGTCGATACTGGGTGTACATTTACCTACGGCAAATTTGATTAGAGCTGATTCTAGGTCTACATTTACCCACGGCGGATTTGATTAGAGCTTATTCCAGGTCTACATTTACCCACAGGGGATTTGATTAGAGCCGATTCTGGGTCTACATTTACCCACGGCGGATTTTATTAGAGCCGATTCTGGGTCTACATTTACCCACGGTGGATTTGATTGGAGCCGTTACCGGTTCTACATTTACCCACGGCAGATTTGATTGGAGCCGTTACCGGGTCTACATTTACCCACGGTGGATTTGATTGGAGCCGATATCGGGTTTACATTTACCCACAGCAGATTTGGTTGGAGCCGTTACCGGGTCTACATTTACCCACGGTAGATTTGATTGGAGCCGATTCCAGGTTTACATTTACCCATAGCAGATCTAATTGCAGCCGATACCAAGTTTACATTTACCCACGGCAGATTTGATTGGAGCTGATACCGGGTTTACATTTACCCATGGCGGATTTGATTGGAGCCGTTATCGGGGTCTATATTTACCCACAGAAGATTTGATTGGAGCTGATACCGGGTTTACATTTACCCACAGCGGATTTGATTGGAGCCGATTCCGGGTCTACATTTACCCACGGTGGATTTGGTTGGAGCTGATACCGGGTCTACATTTACCCACGGTGGATTTGATTGGAGCTGTTACCAGGTCTACATTTACCCACAG
Source organism: Euphorbia tirucalli (assembly GCA_039660915.1). Classification (NCBI taxonomy): domain Eukaryota; kingdom Viridiplantae; phylum Streptophyta; class Magnoliopsida; order Malpighiales; family Euphorbiaceae; genus Euphorbia; species Euphorbia tirucalli. The sequence continues at coordinate 46,958,087 of CM077637.1, read as the reverse complement.
TAGATTTGGTTGGAGCCGATACCAGCTCTACATTTACCGATGGCAGATTTGATTGGAGCCATTACCAGGTCTACATTTACCCATGGCAGATTCTATTGGAGCCAATACTAGGTTTACATTTACCCATGGCAGATTTGATTAGAGCCAATACCAAGTTTACATTTACCCACGGCGGATTTGATTAGAGCTGATACCGGGTTTACATTTACCCACGGTGGATTTGATTTTGAATTTCTACTTTTGAAACAATAAGTCTTCATTCCTTTATCGAGAGATTTTGAACAAAAATTTTTGCCCCTTCGATCAAGAATGAAGACTAGTTGGGGATCTGACTCTTCTCTGGATGAATGTTCCATGTATGCTATGCATGTATGCATGACGATGCATATGCATGTAGACCCTAAAGAATGCATTTCCTGCTAGCTGTCCAATCTTGATATTTCACGTTCTACTAGGGCAAAATGTGTCCTACCTCTGACTGACTTTAGCTGGGGGAGTACATTATTTATACAATGTGATCCTTGTATTTCTGTTGAGGATATGTGATGACTGTTGAGAAAAGAAAAAGTTGTGATATTCTTTGTAACGGTTCCGCTAGGGAATAATGAAAAGACTTTAAAACTTTGCCCTTAGAAAGAGTGAGTTTGGAAGTGCTCTAACTTTTGCCTAAACTACCCACCGCAGGGTTTCAGCTTAGCGAGCTGCTCTAACTTTTGCCTAAACTGCCCAATGCGGGGTTTCAGCTTAGCGAGTTGCTCTAACTTTTGCCTAAACTGCCTAATACAGGTTTTCAGCTTAGCGAGCTGCTCTAACTTTTACCTGAGCTACCTTTTTGGTTTTCACCTTAGCGAGCTTTTTTTTTTTTTGTCATACGTGCTTCATATGTAATGATCACAATTACACAAGGCCTTATGACATTCAAACTTGGATCTGTCTCAAAATTTTCACCACCCCAAGAAAAGATGAATTAGATTTAGAGGATGGGAAAAGATTTCAGATTGCATGTATTTGGCACATTTCCATTGTTAAGCAATGTAAGCCTTATAACCCGCTAAATGCAAAGTGCTTTCTTTAAATGGATGTTTAGACAAGGTAACTTTGTTTATGCATTTTGACATAACCATACGAATATATTTAAACAAACATCGCACTTTATTGCTAAAATCAACATGAGTATATTTGAAAAGATCAGTTCCCAAAATGGTATACATTCCACATAGAACCAGAATCCGTTACCAGTCGTCCCTTTTAGATTTTCCAACTGATCATTTCCTCTCATGTCTTAATTTTTGCCTAGGCCACCCTTTTTTGAGTTTTCGACCTAGCAGACTCTTTTCTTTTTTCCAAACATGATAAGGCTTCAAGCAGTCTTGATTAACAGGATTTGCGAATTCATTTCCATCCATGTCCATGATGCTGACACCACCTTTTTTATAGCACTTTCTTCATGATGTATGGACCTTCCCAATTTGGCCTAAACTTCCCTCGAACATCTACATTTATAGGCCTTAATTGTTTCAAAACCAAATCTCTGGCTTTCAACTGCTGTTTGGGATACTTCACCTTTTGATTATAAGCCTTAGCCATTCTGCGTTGATACATCTGTAAATGATCCAGTACTTTCAATCGCCTCTTGTCTAACATTGCCAATTGCTTATATCTAGCTTACATACATCCCATTATGAGTGACTTGAGCTCTACTTCGACTGGCAACACCGCCGCTATACCATACACTAAGGCATAGGGAGTTTCTCCAGTTGGTGTTCTGACACTGGTTCTATAACCCCAAAGAGCATACGGCAACTTCTCAGCCCAATCCTTGTAGGTGGTTACCATCTTTGATAAAATCTTCTTTATCAACTTGTTAGCTGCTTCTACTGCACCATTAGCTTGTGGTCTATACGGAGAAGATTTATGGTGCTTGATGTCATGTTTTGCAAATAGTTTAGCTGTTGCCCCTTGAAATTGCACTCCATTATCATGTTGGGATTTCTCACCGGAAATCACCCGACAAAAGCGGAAGAACGCGATGATTTCCTCAAATCCAGTCCCAGGAGCAATTGAAGTGAAAATTGTAAAACTTAAAATTTTAATAGAAAGAGATTAAATTCTTACCAGGAATATCTCTTTCTAGAGATGGATGAAGACTGTAGAAATCCAACTAGATTCCCTCCTCATTTTCGTACACGAACGCCTAACGAACACGACCCGTGCTAGCGTTGGAAAAACAAAAACCTTTTGGTGAGAGGGGCTAGGAATTTCGGCTATCACTTGTTGTGTTAGGGGTGGCCGAAATTTCTAACCTAGGTATTTATACCCAGGGTGGCCGAATTCCCTTAGGGGAATTCAGGCCCAGTTTGGCTCCTTTTCATTCTGTGCGGGCTTCCATGTATTAATTTAGGCCCAGTCTAATTTTAATTGTTCTGGTTTAAATTAATTTCAAGCCCAATTTTAATATACCCATGTATTTAATATATTATATCAAGTAATATATTATTTACATTTAAATTAAAATTAGTTTGACCAATTAATTTAATCCATCAAATTAAAATTAAATCTTCACAAAATAAAATCATATGTAAACCTGTAAATATGAATATTTCCACCTAGGAAATAATCTCATAATTAATCCAATTAATTATGAAGAGCCAATTGAATATATTAATTTCATTATTGGGATCAATCCAATTGATCTTTATAATATAATTAACATATATACACCTCTCTCTCCATAGTGTATACTCCAAGTATACATGTGATTCCTTAAGTCTGTGTTCAGTCATTCTATGTGTACGATCCCGTGGGCCCATCTTTATGTTGGCAGCGGGCCTTTGGCCTGCAGACTGCAGTTGGGCTCTAGCAAGCCACTGCAGCCCCCAATTAAGATGGAGATGGCAGTCTAACTGTTATCATAACCCTGTAGTTTAAACTTGTACATCCCATGTCATTGATATCGGTGTCTAACACAGAGGCATGGATTGATCACCCTCTTTTGTGTCGGACATTAACTTGATCCTGAATGCACTGAAGCTCATAAACAAGTTCCCACCTGTTTGGGTGTGGCCACACTCTTATCAGTCACATTCACTAAGAGGCCGGTGATATCTTCCCAGTGGACTACTGATAAGGTCGGTTTCGACCTTGTCTTCTAGCCAAATTCGTGGTTGGAGTGGTAGTTTTTAGAATCATTTATGTGAATGTTTGATTGTTTTTTTTCGTATTTTGTGATTTTTATGTTTTGGTTTGATTTCTTATATTTTTTAGTATTCCTCGTGTTTTTCGTGTTTTATGGTCCGTGGTTGTGGTGCGGTTATGTCTCTTTGTGTTTGTTTTGGACAGGCATTAGGACCCGGATCGGAAGTTGGAGCAACGGTGGCAAGGAAGGGCTTGAAGTGCTGAAAATCAGAATGGCACGGCGTGCCACAATGGCAGCACGGCGTGCCAAGCCAACCAGCGTGCCAAGAGTTCCAGAGAAGCAGCACGACGGCGTGCCATTCCAATCAGCGTGGCGTGCCGATCCCAACAATGGCAGCACGGCGTGCCACAATGGCAGCACGGCGTGCCGAGGCCCGAAAATCTGCTGTTGCCCTAATTTCAGCTTTTCTTTTCTGTGGTTTTAGCCTAGCCGTATAAATAGGTTATTTTCTTTGTTTTAGGGGATCTTTTTCCCAACTTGTAGAGGCAGAGCAAAAACTTGTAGCTAGGGTTTAGCTTGACCTTTTTGTTTTCTTTGAATTTTGGAACCATCGATTGGTAGATTGCTTTGCATTGAACCTTCCCCTTTTGCAACGTTCTTAGTTTCGGCTCGGGTTCGTTAATAGAGGTACACCTCCAAGCATCTTCACACCGTCGGCATCCGGTTAATTGGATCAAGAAGGGCATAAGTTTTTCTTTTTGTCTTTTGTAATTCAATTTAGCTAGCTTTTGATTCCGCAATCGATTTTGTTTGGTTGAAAACATTGAATCTGTTACATCTTTCTTGATTAATACAGTTGAATGCAAGTTAATTTCAATCTTTATCCCTTTTCTTTATGCAATCCCTTTAGTGATAATCTAGTCTCATAAGATCTTAATCTATTAAGTTCATAGTCGTGGCATTACCTAGATTGACACCTAGGCAACCATTAGTATTGACGACACTGTGGAACATACGTGCCCCTATTTTCTGAGCTTTAAGAATTAGACCGCCCCTAAACAAGGAAAACCGGCTAAGGACCTAAAAGATCTAGATACGCTAGGTTGATTTAATTGGAGGAATATAATTGAGGGTTTATTGTTGAGTTAACTCCGTCTTTTGTAGTTGATTAAGTAAGCCATCCCCATCAGTCTTCATAGGTCGGTAAAACCGCCAATTGATATTCCAAATTTAAGAGCAAGGAAAGCTGGGATAGATCAACTAGGAGTAGACTAATATAGTTGTTAATATAATCAAACTTAAATTTAGTTCCGCTTAGACACGTAAAGACTCTTAGTAATTTAGTGATTATCGAGGTTTAAATTCCTTGTGGGATCGATACCTGGACTTTAGGCCAGATTTTATTACTTGAACGACGAGGTACACTGCCTTTGTTTGTGAGTCCGTTCAGGCTCCATCAAGTTTTTGGCGCCGTTGCCGGGGAATTTTAACTTGTTTCGATAACATTAGATAAAAGGATTATTTTCTGATCTAAGCATTGTTAATACTGTTCATATTCTGTTTTTGGTTTTATTATTTGTGTATTAAATTTATTTTCTTTTTGTGTGAGTGTTTCCTAGCTTATGCAAACTCGTTCTCAAAGTTCTGAATTATTACCTTTGGATACTGAAATTGACCGTACGTGTAGGAATATTCGAAGATCCCAAAGAGTGGTAACCGCAGCCATGGACGAGGAACAAAGGCGACAAATGAGGAATGAAATCGAAGCCGAAATGAGGGCAAGGATTGAGGCTGAAGTTCGGGAGCAGGAACGTCTCCGCCAAGAACGTCAATTGGAAGGCGCGGGAGATGATAGAATTATGGCGGATATGATGGCACCCCATCGTCCTAGAAACCGGGCTGGTGTTATTCTACCACCAATCACTGCTAACAACTTCGAGCTCAAGACGAACATGATCCAAATGGTGCAAAGTAACGGCCAATTTAGTGGAGCTAGCAATGAAAACCCGAACGATCATCTTGATCGATTCCTAATGGTGGCTGATACTGTAAGGCTCAATGGAGTTCCTCAAGACGTGATCCGATTGAAGTTATTTCCATTTTCTTTAATCGGAGGAGCTGTAGAATGGTACAAGTCCCTTCGAGCGGGATCCGTAACGTCATGGGACCAGCTTGAGGAAGAATTTTTGGCTTATTACTTTCCTCCGTCTAAAACAGTCCAATTGAAGAATGAGATCACAGCCTTCCGGCAATTTGGTTCAGAATCCATGATGGAAGCATGGAGGCGTTTTCAAAGGCTACTCAGAAACTGCCCACACCATGACCTTCCTAAGTGCACTCAAGTAAGTATTTTCTATCATGGGATTTCGCCTTCTCACCGTGCTATCATTGACTCATCTGCAGGTGGGGATATTTTTAATAAAACCGCAACGCAAGCGGAAGAACTTATTGAGGAACTAGCTAGGAAAAGCCCCTTGTGGCAACAAGAAGTGCCCACGCGAAGAGATGTCCATGCTGTAGAAATGGGACGCCGTGATACAGCAGTGGAAGAATTGAATAAGAAGGTTGATCTTATGATGGCACATCTGAGTTTGAACCCAACACACCAACCTGTGCTGTGTGTGTCTTGTGGAGGGGACCATCCCGGTCAAGAATGTGGAATGGGCAATCCATCAGCCCAAGAGGTAAGCTATGTTGGAGGTAACCAAAGGTATAATCAACCACCCCTTCAAAATGCTTTCCAAAATAATAACAACTTTCAAAGAAGATTTCAACATCCGAATCTATCCTATGGTAACAATCAACATGTGTTGAAACCTTCTAATGATTTTTTGCAAGACTTTCGTAATCAAGAGCTTGGTAGGGCTCCTCAATCTCAATTTGGTCAAAATAGTAATGCTCATAATGTTAAACAAGATGAGTCGGTATTAAGCCTTCTTAAGGACATATCAACTCGTCTGGCTACTAACGAAGCTCGTTTGGCCAATAGTGAAGCTTTGAACAGGGACCTCACCAACCAGTTGGCTCAAATAGCTAGAAGCTTGCAAGAACGACCTCAAGGAAGCCTTCCTAGTACAACGGAACCGAACCCAAGACAAAACCCAAGGGAGACAGCCCAAGCAATTACTCTAAGGAGTGGGAGGCAAACGGAAGAACCAAGGGTTGATCAACCCATGAGAGTAAGTAATCAATCGGAAGAAGTAAGTCATTCTAAACCCGAAAACATCTCTACTCCTTCTAATGCTCAAAAGGAAGATATTTCTGTTCCTATTAGTCCTTACATTCCTAAACTTCCTTATCCAAGGAAGGAGAGAAAGGACAAATTGGACCAGAAATACTCTAAGTTCCTTGACATCTTTAAAAAGCTTGAACTTAATATTCCTTTGGTGGAAGCTCTTCAAGAGATGCCCACCTATGCTAAATTTTTCAAGGAGCTAATTGCAGGAAAAAGGAGATTAGGGAATGACGAAGTAGTGGCCCTAACAGAAGAGTGTTCCGCGATTGTAAGCAACAGACTTCCACCTAAACTAAAGGATCGAGGCAGCTTCACGATTCCATGTCAAATTGGGAATCTTAAAATTGCAAATGCCTTATGTGATCTGGGAGCAAGCATCAACTTGATGCCACTTTCAATGTTTAGGAAGCTTGGTTTGGGGGATCCAAAACCTACAAACATGACACTCCAATTAGCGGATCGATCTATAGCAAGGCCACAAGGTGTAATAGAGGACGTGTTAGTCAAGGTAGACAAGTTCATTTTTCCAGCGGATTTTGTGGTACTAGACATGGAGGAGGACACGGTAGTCCCAATCTTGCTCGGGAGACCATTCCTTGCAACCGGTAGGACCTTGATCGATGTGCAAGAAGGTAAACTTATTCTACGGTTGCAAGATGAGGAGGTAACCTTTAATGTTTATAATTCAATGAAATATCCGCTGAATAATGAAAATTGTTATGCTATTTCCTCTTTCTCTCCGGTTGATGAATGTGTGAGTGAGACTTTCTACAGTGAATTAGAGACCCCTTTAGATGAAGGTCTGAACTTGGAGGCGGAGCAAGATGAGGCGTCTGCCTCAGAAGAAGAAGAACATTGTGCATGGGTACAAAGGTTTGAGAGGCTAGAAAGAGAGATCAAACCAGCACCACAGTCATCACTAGAAAAGCCCCCTACTTTGGAACTCAAAACTCTACCCATGAATTTAAAATATGCTTTCTTACATCCTCCCAATGACTTACCGGTTGTTATTTCTTCTTTATTGACAGTTGAGCAAGAAGAAAAACTTATCGAGGTGTTACGGAAGCATAAGGGAGCTTTTGGATGGACGATCCATGACATTAAAGGAATTAACCCAGCTTTTTGCACCCACCGGATATTCCTTGAAGAGGCGGTAAAACCCTGCGTACAACCTCAAAGACGCTTGAACCCAAACATGAAAGAGGTTGTTAAAGCAGAAGTGATCAAACTCCTCGATGCGGGCATAATTTTCCCAATCTCGGACAGTCAATGGGTAAGTCCAGTCCAATGTGTGCCTAAGAAGGGCGGTATGACGGTAATTGAGAATGAAAAAGGTAATTTAATTCCATCTAGAACGGTCACCGGTTGGCGTATGTGCATCGATTATAGGAAACTAAACAACGCCACCCGGAAAGACCATTTTCCTTTACCGTTTTTGGACCAAATTTTGGAACGTATGGCGGGTCACGATTTCTTTTGTACGTTAGATGGCTTGTCCGGGTATATGCAAATCCCTGTGGATCCTCTTGACCAAGAGAAAACCACATTTACATGCCCATTCGGGACATTTGCATATAGACGGATGCCATTTGGCTTATGTAATGCACCAACCACGTTCCAAAGGTGTATGCTTGCCATATTTACCGACATGGTTGAGGATTTCATGGAGGTATTTATGGATGATTTCTCTGTGTATGGATCTAATTTCTCTACTTGTCTTGGAAATTTGGATAAGGTTTTGCAGCGGTGCGAGGACACGAACTTGGCCCTTAGTTGGGAAAAGTGCCAATTTATGGTAAGGGAATGTATTATGCTTGGACACAAGATCTCGGGGGAAGGGATTAAGGTCGACCCGGCCAAAATTGAGGTTATTGCAAAGTTACCTCCCCCTAGTTCAATTAAGCTTGTGAGGAGTTTTCTCGGCCATGCCGGATTTTATAGGAGATTTATAAAAGATTTTTCTAAAATCTCCAAACCACTAACCGAGTTACTCCAAAAAGATGTTTCTTTTGAATTCTCTGATAAATGTTTGCATGCTTTTGAATTGTTAAAACAGAAATTGATTGAAGCACCTATAATGATCGGCCCTAATTGGACTCTTCCCTTCGAACTTATGTGTGATGCATCCGATGGTGCAGTAGGTGCATGCTTAGGTCAGCGGGTGGATAAAATCCTCCGCCCAATTTATTATGCTAGTAGAACGTTGAATGATGCTCAAATAAACTATTCTGTAACGGAGAAGGAATTACTAGCTATTGTGTTTGCCTTTGATAAATTCCGGTCCTATTTGGTTTTGTCAAAAGTAATCGTGTTTACTGACCATGCTGCACTCAAGTATTTGATGTCTAAACAGGATGCAAAACCTCGTCTTATAAGATGGATCTTACTGCTGCAAGAGTTCGATATCGAAATCCGAGATAAGAAGGGAGTAGAAAATGTGGTGGCAGATCACTTGTCAAGGCTGCCGCAAGGAGGTGAAAGTAAGCAAGAACCGGAGATCCAAGATGCATTCCCGGATGAACAACTCCTTGCGGTTACTTCCGTACCATGGTTTGCCAATATTGCAAACTATAAAGTTGGTAACATCATTCCGCCTGATCTCACACGAAACCAAAAGGTAAAATTTTTTCATGATGCTAAAAACTACTTTTGGGATGATCCTTTCTTGTTTAAGTCGTGTGCAGATGGTATTATTCGAAGATGTGTACCTTTTGAGGAAGTTACCTCAATCATCCGAATGTGCCATGATAGAGAGGCGGGAGGACATTTTGGGCCGGATAGAACCATGGGGAAAATTCTGTCTTGTGGATTCTTTTGGCCAACAATGAGAAGTGATGTGGAGGCTTATGTTCGAGCTTGTGATGCGTGCCAAAGGACCGGAAATATTTCACAAAAAAATGAGATGCTCCAACAAGGAATTCTAGTGTGTGAGCTCTTCGACGTATGGGGGATCGATTTCATGGGACCATTCCCAAACTCTAATGGGAATCAGTTCATTTTGGTGGCGGTTGAATACGTGTCAAAATGGGTAGAAGCAGTAGCATTGCCTACGAACGATGCAAAAGTGGTAATCAAGTTCTTAAAAAGCAATATATTGACTCGTTTCGGGACCCCTAGAGCTATCATTAGTGATGGGGGCTCCCATTTTTGTAACAAGCAGTTTGATTCCCTTTTGCAGAAATATGGCGTTACCCACAAAGTAGCCACACCTTACCACCCTCAAACGAGCGGACAAGTGGAAGTGTCGAATAGGGAACTGAAAAGAATCCTTGAAAAGACGGTCAGCATGTCGAGGAAAGATTGGAGTTTAAAGCTTAACGATGCACTTTGGGCTTACCGGACGGCATTCAAAACACCAATAGGAATGTCACCATACCGTCTTGTGTTTGGAAAAGCATGCCATCTTCCCGTTGAGCTAGAGCACAAGGCGTTTTGGGCCTTAAAATTCTTGAACTTTGATATGAAAGCAGCGGGAGAGCTCCGGCTTCGTCAACTTTTCGAACTTGAAGAATTACGCCTCTCGGCCTACGAGAACGCCAAAATTTATAAAGAAAAGACCAAGAGGTGGCACGATCGAAGGATCCAGGAAAAGAGCTTCGAGGAGGGAGAAGCGGTACTCTTGTACAACTCAAGGTTGAGTTTTTTTCCCGGAAAATTGAAAAGTCGTTGGACAGGACCGTTTACCATTCACAAAGTTTACCCTTCGGGCATGATTGAGATACTTACTCCGGAGGGCATCCAAAAGGTAAATGGTCATCGCCTCAAGAAATATTTCACGGGGGCACAAGAGCAAAGGCAAGTGATGCTCTTGAGAGACCCATGAACACAAGAGAAGCGAGAGAGTCGAGCTATTCCGACTATAAACATAGCAATGAGGTACGTGTGCCTCACTTGTACATTAATTGTGTTTGTATTATTATGTTTTTGTGTGTTTTTATGTGTAGGAATAGGGTATTGAGCAAGTTAGCCAAGAGTCATGATCAAAGTGTGGAACAAGGCAAGGATTGGCAATATTCAGTGCAGCACGCCGTGCCGCAATTCAGCACGCCGTGCCAATGTGCAATCTGGTGGGCACGTGGCGTGCTCAAGCGGCACGCCCTCGTGCCGCGCTTCTGGCTCAACATCGCGTGCAAGCGACATCAGCACGCCGTGCCAAAACGGCACGCCGGCGTGCCGTCATTCTGCTTCAAAGAGGCATTGAGGAGTTGGAATCGGCACGCCGTGCCAAATCGGCACGCCGGCGTACCGATGTTCTGTTTCCAGGTATGTTTTCGTTGCTCTGCTCAGCACGCCGTGCTGAATCCTTGGCACGGCGTGCCGAGCGTTTAAAATTTGAAATCCTAGGTCGAAAATTGCGCCTCTCTATTTAAACCTCCTTTTCCCCCTTCTCTTCTTCACGCCCCTATTCATCTTCTTCTTCTTCTTCTTCGTTTTTTCTCTCTGATTTCTCTCTCTCTCTCTCTCTCTCATCACTTCTCTCTCTAAACCTCTTCCCTTACTTTCTCTCTCTCCCTCTTATTCCTCTTCTCTTCTCCATTTTTCTCTCCTTTCCCCTTCTCCTCCACCCCCCTTTTTGACCTAGATTTCTGCTTGTGCTTCATTTTCCCTACACCAAGGTATGAATCTAAACTTTATTCTTCTTTTTTCTAGTTTTGATTTTTGCTTGGTTACTTGTTTAATAGGGTCTTTCTTTTGTTATGTTTTCTTTTAGTAAATTGAATTTCTGCACTTAGGTTGTTTATGATTTTGCTTTCTTTTGTTGTTGAGTTTTGTTTTGTTTTGTTTTGTTTTTTTTTTTTTTTTTATGGATGTGCAATTGTAGGATGAAGAGAAAGTCTGTACCCGCTAAGAGACATGGTTCTTCCCGTCCACCTGTGGATCCGTCACCGGAATCGGAGCCACGCGCCACCCTTCCTTCCGAGCCGCACATGGCTCCTTTGACGAGCCTTTCAACTAAGTATAAGTGTCCTTTTCCTCTGCTCTCGGACGAGGAAGGTAAGCGCTATAAAACTTTGTTCCCTCTTGAAAGCACTCCCTACCGAATCTTCGATTGGGGATTTTTGAGTGTGCTAGATCGGTCTGATGATTTATGTGCTAAATTGCATAGTATGGGTTGGTATTCGTTTGTCAAATTTAGCGTACCTGTTTTTAGGGAGTTGAACCTCGAGTTCTACTCCACATTGAGTTTCAAGACTGACCCTAATTCCGGCCTTAGGAGCATCACCTTCCGACTCTTTGGGGTTGCACACTCCCTAGACATCGATGGTCTTCGGGATTGCATAGGCATAGAAGGAACTAGTTATACATGGCCCGAAGATATGGATGCCAAGCAATTTTGGCGTTTGATAGGCACTGGGGTATACAAACCCCGGTTTGCCAAGACTTCCCAAATCCAGGACCCCATTTTGCAACTGTTGCATAAGTTTGTATGCTTTAATTTTTCTGGGAAAACTGAAAGTAATCGGGTCAATGCCTTTGAGCTGTTACTCTTGTGGCATGTGCACAATAATGTTAAGGTGCACTTGGGATTTTTTGTCATGGAGGCCCTTTACCTTCACCACAATAGGTCCAAGTCTGAACTCGGGTTAGGGCACATCGTCACTTTAATTGCCTATTTCTTTCATTCTAATACTTGTTCTAGGCACCTCGATAGCATTCTTCCCAAGAAGCTTTCAAAGGGCATTTTGTCTTGTGCCCCGAATGTGACGGCTGCAGGTACCTCGAGCGCGGGCGGTTCGCGTAAAGGAAAGGCTCCCATGGAGGTCGATGAGGAGGAAGCTTATGAGGAAGCGGAGGCCGCCGCGGAGGATGCGGAAAATGTCTCGGTCGGCGTGGATTTTATGGCGCGGGTTGAAGGACGGTTAGATGGCATCGTTGAACAACTGGAAAACTTAACCGTCCATCAGGTTATGCTTGGGCAGCGGATGGCCAATATCGAGGCGTTTGCCACTCGTTTTTGTGCTGATCAAGGTTGGCCGTATCCGCCGCCGCCTCCTCCCGGCCCCGATATGTGAGGTAACCCTTTTCCTTTCCCGCTTTATTTTGCTCTTTCTTCCTTTGCACTTTTGGAAGTAAGTGCAATTTAAGTGTGGGGTGGGTCAAGGGATTTTCCCTCTCTCTTTTATTTCTTTTTACATTGCACTATTTGTTGTTTGTTTTGTATGCTTATCTTAGTTTTTGCATGTTTTGTGTGGAGTTTTTTTTTCTGGTTGTTTTTGGTTTGATAATATTTGTTTTTTGTTTGTCACTTGCAACTTAATGATCCAACTCCTCATAAGCAATGTTTTACAATCTTAAAAAAAAAAAAACCGCATAACCTCTTATTTTGCATCTTTCTAGGTTAAGTATGCTTGTTAATAGGGATGTTTACATTGAATGCAACATGAGGCCCCATTTGATTGTCACCTTTGGAATAATATAGACTTTGGGGTTGAGATGCATCGCTTTTAGACATATACTCTCTAAGAAGCTTCTTTTTGATTGAGCATGAGTAAAGAGATGACATAGGCAAATTGTGTGTTTTATTTTGATTAACCTTGGGGTAAGGGAAACTAATTATCTGTACTTAATGAACATTGACAAAGAGTCAAGAATGAAAAATGGAAATTTATTCCGCTGGCTTCACTTACAAGGTGAAGTTATGAATAGTGCTAGTAGCCGCTTGATTGAATGTGCTTAGTTGAGTAAGTCGGGTGCATTGTGTTTGCTCCATCTTTGTTATCTGTTCGGAAAAGCTAAGTGACATCTCAAGTAAGGTCGAAAGTTATAAAGTAAATCAAATGGAATCGATCAATGCATCGTGATAATTTTGTTTTCCTCCCCAAGAAAATTGTGTGAATTCTAAAGTCCTATTGATCTTTATCTATGTGATTGATTGGGAAGTGACTTAGAAGTGTACTATTTTAGTGATGCAAATCATATTCTGATAGTTAATTGAGTTGCTTTGTGTGCATGAGATTGGGGTTAAATGTTAAATTCTTTGTGACAGCCTTATTGATTGAGTATGCTTGACTTGTGGATAAAATTTAGGTTGTGGTTTGTGATTTTGTAAAAATCGATTATTCGATCTTTAATTTTGCTTCATTGTTTTCGGGAGTTGGAGATGTTTTGTTTGCTTGAGGACAAGCAAGACTTTAAGTGTGGGGTGGTTGATAAGGTCGGTTTCGACCTTGTCTTCTAGCCAAATTCGTGGTTGGAGTGGTAGTTTTTAGAATCATTTATGTGAATGTTTGATTGTTTTTTTTCGTATTTTGTGATTTTTATGTTTTGGTTTGATTTCTTATATTTTTTAGTATTCCTCGTGTTTTTCGTGTTTTATGGTCCGTGGTTGTGGTGCGGTTATGTCTCTTTGTGTTTGTTTTGGACAGGCATTAGGACCCGGATCGGAAGTTGGAGCAACGGTGGCAAGGAAGGGCTTGAAGTGCTGAAAATCAGAATGGCACGGCGTGCCACAATGGCAGCACGGCGTGCCAAGCCAACCAGCGTGCCAAGAGTTCCAGAGAAGCAGCACGACGGCGTGCCATTCCAATCAGCGTGGCGTGCCGATCCCAACAATGGCAGCACGGCGTGCCACAATGGCAGCACGGCGTGCCGAGGCCCGAAAATCTGCTGTTGCCCTAATTTCAGCTTTTCTTTTCTGTGGTTTTAGCCTAGCCGTATAAATAGGTTATTTTCTTTGTTTTAGGGGATCTTTTTCCCAACTTGTAGAGGCAGAGCAAAAACTTGTAGCTAGGGTTTAGCTTGACCTTTTTGTTTTCTTTGAATTTTGGAACCATCGATTGGTAGATTGCTTTGCATTGAACCTTCCCCTTTTGCAACGTTCTTAGTTTCGGCTCGGGTTCGTTAATAGAGGTACACCTCCAAGCATCTTCACACCGTCGGCATCCGGTTAATTGGATCAAGAAGGGCATAAGTTTTTCTTTTTGTCTTTTGTAATTCAATTTAGCTAGCTTTTGATTCCGCAATCGATTTTGTTTGGTTGAAAACATTGAATCTGTTACATCTTTCTTGATTAATACAGTTGAATGCAAGTTAATTTCAATCTTTATCCCTTTTCTTTATGCAATCCCTTTAGTGATAATCTAGTCTTATAAGATCTTAATCTATTAAGTTCATATTCGTGGCATTACCTAGATTGACACCTAGGCAACCATTAGTATTGACGACACTGTGGAACATACGTGCCCCTATTTTCTGAGCTTTAAGAATTAGACCGCCCCTAAACAAGGAAAACCGGCTAAGGACCTAAAAGATCTAGATACGCTAGGTTGATTTAATTGGAGGAATATAATTGAGGGTTTATTGTTGAGTTAACTCCGTCTTTTGTAGTTGATTAAGTAAGCCATCCCCATCAGTCTTCATAGGTCGGTAAAACCGCCAATTGATATTCCAAATTTAAGAGCAAGGAAAGCTGGGATAGATCAACTAGGAGTAGACTAATATAGTTGTTAATATAATCAAACTTAAATTTAGTTCCGCTTAGACACGTAAAGACTCTTAGTAATTTAGTGATTATCGAGGTTTAAATTCCTTGTGGGATCGATACCTGGACTTTAGGCCAGATTTTATTACTTGAACGACGAGGTACACTGCCTTTGTTTGTGAGTCCGTTCAGGCTCCATCAACTACTGAGTGACAAATCCCTTCTGCATATCCATAGTATTACCATGCTAAGTGACATACCCGAAAGTACCCATACTTGGCACCCTATTACAGGCCCTTTAGGTGCACCCCTAAGAATACGACCTCACATGTAACACCATCATATGGTCAGGTCAAAGGATCCATACAAGTACTACACGAGAATCACTTGTGATACTATACCATGTGGATTACTCGTTTAGTGGATCTATCCAGTACCATGCCCCCATGCATGTACCCATTAACTTGGTTGACATTCCATGTCCAATGATCGCTAAGACACCGCCATACAACTGCTGGGATTCATCACGGGAAACCGACCGACAAAGTGCGGAAACACGTGTCGATTTCCTCGAATCCGGGTCCCGGGAGCTTAAGTAGTGAAAATAAAAAACAAAACACAAAGGAGGAGTATAAAAGTCTTACCAAGATATCTCTAAAGATAGAGAAGAAGACTGCAGAAATCAAGAATAGATTTCCTCCACCGATGCGTACACGAACGGCTCTCGGACTGAAACCCGTGCTAGCGACTCGGAAAATTCAAGAAGAGAGGAAGAGAGGGCAGCCAAGAGAACTTGGTTAGAGTGAAATGGTTGAATCATATTAGTCTTATATCTCTCACCAAGAGGTAAAAAATATCCAATAAAGCAAAGTCAACAATGACTCACCACAAAGTCAACAATGACTCACCACTTTCACTCATTACATTTTTGGCTAAAGAATGAGTCATCTCCCTTGTCCAAAGACATAAGGATTCGGCCAAGAGGTGGAAAGGAGATGGGGAATACACTTGTCTTTAGTCATAATGACCAACAAATATCCAAGTTGGTAAAGTCCAACTTTACTAACCAAAAGTCCACCATGACTCACCCATTTGATCATTACCTTTTGTCCCACAATGACTCATTCTTCTCATCTTAAATATTCATCATTCTTGCCTTAAACCCACCATGAATTTCGGCCAACACATGATGAAGAAGTGGGCTTACCATTTCAAGCCCAAGCCCACTTTAATTCTTTGGTTTCTATTTGATTTCAAATACCATTGTAATTCAACATGTATGTAAGCATATTGTACCATATAATATGTTACATAGCTCTAAATTACAATAAATTTGACACATCAAATGCATCAAGGAATTAAATTAGACACATATAAGATGAGATACATGTAAACCTATACATGTATAAATATTTCCACCTAGGAAATAATCTCATAAATTAATTCATTGAATTAATTAAGAGAATGCCAAAAATAAATATTAATTATATTCTTTTGATCAATCTAATTGACCTAGAAGATAATTAATAAATCTCTCTCTCTTCAAACGTGTATACTCCAAGCACACACTTAATCCGACTAGTTAAAGTCCAGACGTTCAATGTGTACGATCCAATGGGCCCGTCTTTATGTTGGCAGTGGGCCAAGGCCCACAGACTACAGGCGGGCTCTAGCAAGCCACTGTAGCCCCCAATTAAGATGGAGATAGCAGTCAAACTATCACCGTAACCCTGTAGTTGAACTTGTATGTCCCATGTCACTGATATCGGTGTCCAACACAGAGGCATGGTTGATCACCCACTTAATGTGTCCGGACATTTCTTGATCCCAAATGAACTGATGCTCACAAACAAGATCTCATCTTGTTTGGGTGTGGCCACACTTTTATCAGTAACATTCATCAAGAGGCCGGTGATATCGTCTCAGTAAAGTACTGAGTGACATTCCCTTCTGCATATCCATAGTACTGCCATGCTCACTGACACACCCGAACGTACCCATACTTGGCACCCTTTTACAGGCCCGTTAGGCGTACACCAAAGTGTGCCACTTCACATACAGCACCATCATATGGTCCGGTCAAAGGACTTATGCAAGTACTACGCGAGAATCATTTGTGATACTATACCATGTAGATTCCCGTTAAGTGGATCAATCCAGTACCATGCCCCTTTTTGCATGTACCCATTAACCTGGTTGACATTCCATGTTCTATGACCGGTAAGACACCGCCATACAACCAGGCTAATGATAGTCTTTGGTTCCATTCATTCCCATGATTGGAACAGACTACGGATGACTTTATGGCCATATCGTTTTCCCTATCCACAGTCTTACTGCCAAGTGCCTCACACTTGACAACATGGATATGGATATGGCCATTGGATACTCTATTTAAAATATTGCACAAGACATATAATAAATAGATTGATGCCTTTATTTCTTAACACAACTTGTATAATACATGAAGTTCATATTAATGTACAAATGTATGATACAAAGACAAGGACTAATGCCTCGGGACTAGGGCATTTCCAACAATCTCCCACTTGCACTAGTACCAACCAGGCATGGGCCTAATCCCTATAGATCTGATATGACCCTCGTGCTTGGAGTGAGCCAGCACCTTGGTCAAAGGATCTGCGACATTCTCCTCGGTGTCCACTCTGCGTAATGAAATGTCACCCCTCTCAACAATTTCTCGGATGAGGTGAAACTTCCTGAGTACGTGCTTTGAGTTCCTGTGTGACCGGGGCTCCTTAGCTTGTGCAACAGCCCCATTGTTGTCACAGAAGATATCAACCGGTTCCTGGATAGATGATACTACCCCCAGTTCCATGATAAACTTTTTTATCCACACAGCTTCCTTAGCTGTATCACATGCTGCAATGTACTCAGCTTCCGTGATAGAATCTGCAATGGTCGGTTGCTTGGAGCTTCTCCAACTAATAGCACCACCATTAAGCATGAATATGTACCCTGACTGCGACTTATATTCATCCTGGTCGGTCTGGAAGCTTGCATCAGTGTACCCAGTAACTGACAGCTCTTCCTGACCACCATACACTAAAAAGCTATCCTTTGTCCGGTTAAGGTACTTTAGGATTGCTTTGACAGCTTTCCAGTGATCCTCCCTAGGATCTTGCTGGTACCGGCTTGTCATACTTAGTGCAAAGGCGACATCAGGTCTTGTACATAGCATAGAGTACATGATTGATCCAATAGTAGAAGCATATGGGATCTCACTCATCTTCTCCCTGTCCTGTTTTATTTGAGGATAGTTCTTCTTACTAAGTTTCAGCCCGTGACCCATTGGTAAGAATCCTTTCTTAGCCTGGTCCATGCTGAATCTTTTCAGAACCTTGTCTATGTACTTAGTCTGACTCAGGCCTAGAAGCCGATTAGGTCTATCCCTGTAGATCCTGATCCCTAGGATCGTTTCGGCTTCGCCTAAGTCCTTCATTGCGAAGCACTTACACAACCACTGCTTTACCCCAAGCAGTGTTGGTATGTCGCTTCCAATCAGAAGGATGTCATCCACATATAAAACCAGGAATGTTACGATACTCCCACTAATCCTTTTGTACACACAAGGCTCATCTTGATTCTGTATGAAGCCATATTCCTTTATAGCCTCATTGAATCGAAGATTCCAACTTCGGGATGCTTGCTTTAATCCATAAATGGATCTTTGAAGCTTGCATACCATTTCAGGATTCTGTGGATCGACAAAACCCTCAGGCTGTGTCATATACACATCCTCGAGTAGCTTTCCATTAAGAAAAGCAGTTTTGACATCCATCTGCCAGATCTCATAGTCGTACCATGTGGCTATGGCTAGCAGGATCCTTATGGATTTGAGCATAGCGACTGGTGAGAAAGTTTCATCATAGTCGATTCCATGGACTTGCCTGAAACCTTTCGCTACTAGCCGCCCCTTGAAGGTGTTATCTGGCTTAAGCTTGTAGCACCACTTGCAACCTATTACCTTAGCACCCGGAGGTGGATCAACCAGATTCCAAACCTGATTATCGTACATAGATTGCATTTCCGCCTCCATGGCCTTTTGCCAATTTGCGGACAGTGGGCTAGCTATAGCTTCCTGGTAGGTTTTCGGCTCTTCTTCGTCGAAGACAAAAAGAGTGTTATCATCGGTAACAAGAAACCCATATCTCTCAGGTTCCCGACGATCCCTACCAAACCTTCTAGGTCCTTGTGTGACCTGGGTCAGTGCTTCCTCCTGTGGAAGCTCCACCCTAGTCTCCGAGTTATCCTTTTCAGGAGTTTCTGAGCTTTGACCTTCCCTGAGTTCAACATTACTCCCACTATCTTTCTTGGAAATGAACTCATTTTCAAGAAAGACCCCTTTTCGTGCCCCGAACACCTTGTTCTCGGCGGGGTTGTAGAAGTAATACCCTTTGGTTTCCCTAGGGTAGCCCACAAACAGGCATTTGTCGGTTTTGGGTTCTAGTTTGCCCCCAGTCAATTTCTTGACATGGGCATAACAACCCCAAATCCGTAGGAAAGACACATTGGGCACCTTGCCTGTCCATATCTCAAATGGGGTCTTTTCCACAGCCTTAGTCGGAGTACTATTCAAAATGAGAGCTGCTGTCTCAATAGCATATCCCCAAAAACTTATTGGGAGAGAGGCATGACTCATCATTGAGCGGACCATGTCTAACAGGGTCCTATTCCTCCGTTCGGACACCCCATTCCATTGTGGTGTTCCTGGAGGAGTGAGCTGTGGAACTATTCCATGCTCTCTCAAGTATGAATCAAACTCTAGGCTCATATACTCGCCACCTCGGTCCGACCGAAGGGCTTTAATATTTCAGCCTAATTGGTTCTGTACTTCGTTCCTAAATTCCTTGAACTGATCAAGTGTTTCAGACTTGTGTTTCATCAGATAGACATAGCCATATCTGCTGAAATCGTCTGTAAAGGTGACGAAGTATAGAAACCCACCCCTGGCAGCAGTGCTCATAGGTCCACATACATCCGAATGTATTAGGTCTAATAAGCCAGTAGCCCTTTCAGCTTTCTTGCTAAAAGGCGCTTTAGTCATTTTACCCCGTAAACAAGATTCACAAATATCAAGTGACTCCAAGTCAAAAGATCCTAGAATTCCAGCTTTGTGGAGTCTAGCTATGCGTTTCTTGTTTATATGGCCTAAACGACAATGACAAAGGTACACAGGATTAAGTTCATTTGGTTTAATCCTTTTAGTATTTATGTTATAGACTTGATTAGTTTCATTTAAATTCAGGATATAAAGGCCATTATTTAATAGAGCATTTCCATAAAATATGCCTTCTCTAGATATAACCATATTACCATTACCAATAGTAAATACATATCCAGAAGTATCCAAAACTGAAACAGAAATAATATTCCTGCACATTGCAGGTACAAAATAACATTGTTCCAGTAACAAAACTAATCCACTAGGCATCTTAAGCTGGTACTCGCCGATCTCAATGGCTGCAACCCTTGCTCCATTCTCGACCCGCAAGTCCACTTCTCCTGATCCCAGTGATCTTCTGTTCTTAAGTCCCTGCACATTACAACAAATGTGAGAACCACATCCAGTATCCAATACCCAAGATGTTGAAACAGTAAGGTTAATGTCTATGACATATATACCTGATGAAGACGCGCCCTGCGCCTTCTTTTGCTCTCCCAGAAGCTTTGGACATGATCGTTTCCAATGTCCCGTCTGCTTGCACCCGAAACAGACATCCTCAGGACGGGCCTTAGGCTGGACCTTGGCCTTCTTAGCTTTGGCTTTCTTGGCCTTTGCTTTCGCCTTTGTCTTAGCCTTGGCCTTTACAAGAGGAGCCTTCCCCTTGTTTACCATAAGTACCGGTGGAGTCTTTTTGATCGACTGTTCAGTAAGCCTAAGCATCCCATGTAGCTCACTAACAGCTTTGTTCATCCCTTGCATGTTGTAATTCAAGATGAACTGATCATAAGACTCCGGCAAGGAAGCCAGGATGGTATCAACCGCCAATTCCTGTGAAATGGGCGACCCGAGACGGGCTAAAGAATCCAAATAGCCCTTCATCTTGAGCACATAAGCGCTCACAGATGTCCCAGTCCCCATTTTGCAGGAATGGAATGCCTTATTCGTCAGGTACCTTTCCTGACGTGCCTGTTCCTGAAACATCTCATTTAGAGTTGTCATCATAGCATAGGCCTCATGGTCCATAAACTGTTTTTGTAGTTCGGGGACCATGCACGCCAACATAAGGCAAGTAACATCCCGATTATCCTTCACATGCACCCCGTATTCCTCCAGCTGAGCAGCTGGTGGATTACGCCCAGTAGGTGCGGCCGGTACAGGCCTTTCCAGTACATATTCCTTAGACTCCTGTCTTAGAACTATTCGTAAGTTCCTAGACCAGTCCAGGAAATTAGGACCAGAAAGCTTGTCCTTCTCAAGGATAGTGCGCAGTGATAAAGTGTTATTCGATGCCATTGATTACTACACAGAAAAATAATTGAGTGTTAATAAAGGACTTAACAAATTTTTCCCATAAAATTAATAATGAATCATGTTATTAATAAAACCGAGTTGTTGGGCTTATGGGCCGAGATCCATATTATATTAAGATATAGCCAGACGAGGGCCTGGAACAACTATACCCCAATTTTTTAGGTAGGAACGCCGTCCAATCCCATCCTAGGGACTCTCGGTTTGATGGGTCTGTTGGCACTTACCCATCTGTGCTTAGGGCCAGGAACATCCTACTACCCACGCTAAGTCAAAACCTCCATCCAAGTGTTAGAGTAACCAATACTCCAACCCAATACAAAATGATGATACTCCAGTGCATCCAACGAGGGTTGGTCTACAACTGGCCTATCCCCACTTCGAGTAGGTTATGAATGAGGGAAGCACTTTTAAGAGACTTAGTAATTACCATTTGGTTATTCGATTCAATTAATAACGGCTTAGATGCAAAAGCGGGTGAAAAAGGGTTTGTACATACATTCACACATGCAAATAAATACCGCATAATTAAATTAAAGAATGGAATGCAACGGGCCAAAATTTACATCCTAATATCATTCTAGTAAACCTATACTAGAACAGCATCAGGTGGGCCGCCTCCTATTCCTTCTGGGCTCGCCAATCCAATCGGCTCCTTGCTTACATAATTTTAGAATACATATATATAATAAAATTACATAAAAGGAAAACGACACGCAGGTCGTAAACACAAAAGAATATTACAACCCAACATAAATTAGGCCCATATACATCCATCCACATATTCAATCATACATGTAAACCAATACATCATGTATTTTATAAGCATGTTAAATGCATGATTTAATCCGATTTCATTTGTCCATAGCCATTATTTTGAAATCGCCAAATTTCGGCCGATCATGGTTCTAAACCCGTGCGGGCTTTGGGTCTCCAACCCAGGCAAAATTGCTCCCAATCTAATTGGGTAACCATGAATTCCAAAATTAGCCGTCCGGGTAATCGTGCCAAGAA
This sequence comes from Euphorbia tirucalli, assembly GCA_039660915.1. Lineage (NCBI taxonomy): Eukaryota > Viridiplantae > Streptophyta > Magnoliopsida > Malpighiales > Euphorbiaceae > Euphorbia > Euphorbia tirucalli. The sequence goes on along the minus strand of CM077637.1, from coordinate 46,935,784 downwards.
AACCCGAACCAATTTCAATTAACCGTATTAATTTCCAAAATTAATATCGTATGAACGAAAAATAAATTCCATTCATAAAACACGCGCATAAAAATTACCAAAATTTAAACACGCAAAAATTTTAAAACCAATAAAATTTTAAAATCCGGCCCGGCCCAAAAATCCCGCCAAATCCAAAAACGGGCCCAGCCCACCGCGCGGGGAGGCTGCTGCCCAGCAGTAGCCCCTGCGGCCAGCAGCTGCTGCCCCCCACACAACTTTTTTTTTTTTTTTCATGCATAATCAAATTCATACATCAAGAATAAAATCAACAAGTCCAAGAGACAAAAAATTAAATCCAAGATGTATAAAAAATAAAATCAACATGCATAAAAAAATACATAAACAAATTGAAACATACATATTACCTAATATGCATAAACCATTTCAATTTGAAAAATCAAATGGGGAAAAATATAAAACCCCAAAACTGAAAGAATCCCGATCCATAAAACACCAATTTTAAAACACGGGATCCGCCAAGTTAAAGATTCTCACAGATCAAAAGCCCACTCTGATACCACTGCTGGGATTCATCACGGGAAACCGACCGACAAAGTGCGGAAACACGCGTCGATTTCCTCGAATCCGGGTCCCGGGAGCTTAAGTAGTGAAAATCAAAAACAAAACACAAAGGAGGAGTATAAAAGTCTTACCAAGATATCTCTAAAGATAGAGAAGAAGACTGCAGAAATCAAGTATAGATTTCCTCCACCGATGCGTACACGAACGGCTCTCGGACTGAAACCCGTGCTAGCGACTCGGAAAATTCAAGAAGAGAGGAAGAGAGGGCAGCCAAGAGAACTTGGTTAGAGTGAAATGGTTGAATCATATTAGTCTTATATCTCTCACCAAGAGGCAAAAAATATCCAATAAAGCAAAGTCAACAATGACTCACCACAAAGTCAACAATGACTCACCACTTTCACTCATTACATTTTTGGCTAAAGAATGAGTCATCTCCCTTGTCCAAAGACATAAGGATTCGGCCAAGAGGTGGAAAGGAGATGGGGAAGACACTTGTCTTTAGTCATAATGACCAACAAATATCCAAGTTGGTAAAGTCCAACTTTACTAACCAAAAGTCCACCATGACTCACCCATTTGATCATTACCTTTTGTCCCACAATGACTCATTCTTCTCATCTTAAATATTCATCATTCTTGCCTTAAACCCACCATGAATTTCGGCCAACACATGATGAAGAAGTGGGCTTACCATTTCAAGCCCAAGCCCACTTTAATTCTTTGGTTTCTATTTGATTTCAAATACCATTGTAATTCAACATGTATGTAAGCATATTGTACCATATAATATGTTACATAGCTCTAAATTACAATAAATTTGACACATCAAATGCATCAAGGAATTAAATTAGACACATATAAGATGAGATACATGTAAACCTATACATGTATAAATATTTCCACCTAGGAAATAATCTCATAAATTAATTCATTGAATTAATTAAGAGAATGCCAAAAATAAATATTAATTATATTCTTTTGATCAATCTAATTGACCTAGAAGATAATTAATAAATCTCTCTCTCTTCAAACGTGTATACTCCAAGCACACACTTAATCCGACTAGTTAAAGTCCAGACGTTCAATGTGTACGATCCAATGGGCCCGTCTTTATATTGGCAGTGTGCCAAGGCCCACAGACTACAGGCGGGCTCTAGCAAGCCACTGTAGCCCCCAATTAAGACGGAGATAGCAGTCAAACTGTCACCGTAACCCTGTAGTTGAACTTGTATGTCCCATGTCACTGATATCGGTGTCCAACACAGAGGCATGGTTGATCACCCTCTTAATGTGTCCGGACATTTCTTGATCCCAAATGAACTGATGCTCACAAACAAGATCTCATCTTATTTGGGTGTGGCCACACTCTTATCAGTAACATTCATCAAGAGGCCGGTGATATCGTCTCAGTAAAGTACTGAGTGACATTCCCTTCTGCATATCTATAGTACTGCCATGCTCACTGACACACCCGAACGTACCCATACTTGGCACCCTTTTACAGGCCCGTTAGGCGTACACCAAAGTGTGCCACTTCACATGCAGCACCATCATATGGTCCGGTCAAAGGACTTATGCAAGTACTACGCGAGAATCATTTGTGATACTATACCATGTAGATTCCCGTTAAGTGGATCAATCCAGTACCATGCCCCTTTTTGCATGTACCCATTAACCTGGTTGACATTCCATGTTCTATGACCGGTAAGACACCGCCATACAACCAGGCTAATGATAGTCTTTGGTTCCATTCATTCCCATGATTGGAACAGACTACGGATGACTTTATGGCCATATCGTTTTCCCTATCCACAGTCTTACTGCCAAGTGCCTCACACTTGACAACATGGATATGGATATGGCCATTGGATACTCTATTTAAAATATTGCACAAGACATATAATAAATAGATTGATGCCTTTATTTCTTAACACAACTTGTATAATACATGAAGTTCATATTAATGTACAAATGTATGATACAAAGACAAGGACTAATGCCTCGGGACTAGGGCATTTCCAACAACAACCAGGTTAATGATGGTCTCTTTTTCCATTCATTCCCATGACTGGAACAGACTATGGATCTATTTATGGTCATATCGTTTACCTAATCCATGGTCTTACTGCCAAGTGCATAACACTTGTCATCATGGATATAGATATGTCCATTGGATACTCCATTTAATATATTGCACAAGATAAATATAATAAATGAATTGATGCCTTTATTAATAACACAAATAGTACAATACATAAATCCAATAAATGTATAATACAAATACAAGGACCAATGCCTCGGGACTAGGGCATTTCCAAAAATCTCCCACTTGCACTAGTTCCAACTAGGCATGGGCCTAATCCCTATAGACCTAGTATGACCCTCGTGCTTAGGCTGAGCTAGCACCTTGGTCAATGGATCTGCGACATTATCCTCGGTGTCCACTCTGTGTAATGCAATGTCACCTCTCTCCATGATTTCTCGTATGAGGTGAAACTTTCTAAGCACGTGCTTTGTGTTCTTATGTGACCGGGGCTCCTTAGCTTGTGCGACGGCCCCATTGTTGTCACAGAAGATATCGACTGGGTCCTGGATAGTTGGCACTACTCCTAACTCAATGATAGACTTCTTTATCCACACAACTTCCTTAGCCACATCACACGCAGTGATGTACTCAGCTTCTGTTGTAGAGTCCGCTATGGTTGGCTGCTTTGAGCTCCTCCAGCTTACAGCACCACCATTCAGCAAAAATACATACCCAGACTGTGACTGGTACTCATCCTGGTAGGTTTGGAAGCTCGCATCAGTATACCCAGTAACTGATAGCACTTCTTGACCACCATACACTAAGAAGCTATCCTTAGTCCGGTTAAGGTACTTGAGGATCGCCTTGACAGCTTTCCAGTGATCCTTCCCGGGATCCTGCTGGTATCGGCTCGTCATACTCAGTGCAAAGGCGACATCAGGTCTCGTACATAACATTGAGTACATGATTGATCCAATAGCCGAAGCATATGGAACCAATTTCATGTTCTCCCTGTCCTCCCTTGTTTTAGGACAGTGTTTCTTACTAAGTTTCAGCCCATGGCCCATTGGCAAGAAACCTTTCTTGGCCCGATCCATGCTGAATCTTTTCAGAACTTTGTCAATGTACGAAGCCTGACTTAGGCCCAGAAGCCGATTTGATCTATCCCTGTAGATCTTGATCCCTGGGATCATCTCAGCCTTGCCCAAGTCCTTCATTGTGAAGCACTTACTCAGCCACTGCTTTACCCCTTGCAGTGTAGGTATGTCGCTTCCAATGAGTAGGATGTCGTCTACATAAAGTACCAGGAATGTGACAATGCTCCCACTAGTCCTCTTATACACACAAGGCTCATCTTGATTCTGTATGAATCCATATTCCTTTATGGCCTCATTGAATCTTAGATTCCAACTTCGGGATGCTTGCTTCAGTCCATAAATGGACCTTTGAAGTTTGCATACCCTTCCCGGATACTTCGGATCGACAAAACCCTCAGGTTGTGTCATGTACACATCCTCGAGTAGCTTTCCATTAAGGAAAGCGGTTTCGACATCCATCTGCCATACCTCATAGTCATACCATGCGGCTATAGCCAGTAGTATCCTGATGGATTTGAGCATGGCTACTGGAGAAAAAGTTTCATCATAGTCTATTCCATGGACTTGTCTGAAACCTTTTGCAACCAGACGCCCCTTGAAGGTATTATCAGCTTTTAGCTGGTAGCACCACTTGCAACCTATTACCTTAGCACCCGGAGGTGGATCAACCAAGTTCCAAACTTGGTTATCATACATAGATTGCATTTCTGCCTCCATGGCTTTACGCCAATTCGCAGACTGTGGGCTAGCCATAGCCTCCTGGTAGGTTTTGGGTTCTTCCTCATCCCAAATGAGAAGAGTTTGATCATTGGTAATGAGGAAACCATACCTCTCTAGTTCCCTATGATCCCTACCAGACCTTCTAGGTTCTTGTGTGGCCTGGGTCGGTGCTTCCACTTATGTAAGCTCCACCTGGGCCTCCGAGTTATCCTCTTCAGGAGCTTATGGACCTTGAACTTCCCTGAGTTCAACATTGCTCCCACTATCTTTCTTGGAAAGGAACTCCTTCTCTAGAAAGACCCCCTTCCTTGCCACGAACACCTTGTTCTCGGCAGGGTTGTCGAAGTAATACCCTTTGGTTTCCCTAGGGTAGCCCACAAACAGGCATTTATTGGTTTTGGGCTCCAGCTTGCCACTAGTCAATTTCTTGACATATGCTTTGCATCCCCAAATCCTTAGGAAAGACACATTGGGCTCCTTACCCGTCCATATCTGATATGGGGCCTTTTCCACTGCCTTAGTCGGAGTATTATTTAAGATGAGAGCTGCTGTCTTGAGGGCGTGTTCCTAGAAACTAATTGGGAGAGATGCTTGACACATCATTGAGCAGACCATGTCCAACAAGGTCCTATTCCTCCGTTCGGACACCCCATTCCATTGTGGTGTTCCGGGAGGAGTGAGCTGTGGAACTATTCCATGCTCTCTCAAGTATGAGTCAAACTCTAGGCTCATATACTCACCACCTCGGTCCGACCGAAGGGCTTTTGATATTCCTGCCTAGCTGGTTCTGTACCTCGTTCCTAAATTCCTTGAACCTATCAAGGGTCTCGGACTTGTGTTTCATCAGATAGACATAGCCATATCTGCTGAAATCATCTGTGAACGTGACGAAGTACAGATGCCCACCTCTGGTCGCTGCACTCATAGGTCCACATACATCTGAATGTATTAGGTCCAATAAGCCAGTGGCCCTTTCAGCCTTCTTGCTAAAAGGTGCCTTTGTCATCTTGCCTCGTAAACATGATTCAAATGTATCAATTGACTCCAAGTCAAATGACCCTAGGACTCCAGCTTTGTGAAGTCTAGCAATGCGCTTCTCGTTTATATGGCCAAGATGACAATGCCATAGGTAGACAGGATTAAGTTCGTTAGGCTTAACCCTTTTAGTGTTTATGTTATAGATATGATTGGTTTCATTTAAGTCCAGGATATATAGGCCATTATTTAATAGAGCATCTCCATAAAATAATCCCTCTCTAGATATAGAAATTCGACCATTAGAAATAATGAAAATAAATCCAGAAATATCCAACATGTTGGGATTCGTCACGGGAAACCGACCGATAAAAGCGGAAATACGCGTCGATTTCCTCGAATCCGGCGCAGGAGCTTAAGATGTGGAAATCAAAAACTTAAAGCATAAAAGGAGGGTTTCAAAAACTTACCCCAAAGTCTCTTTAAGAGATGGATGCGGACTGCAGAAATCAAGTGTAGATTTCCTCCACCGATGCGTACACGAACGGCTCTCGGACCGAAACCCGTGCTAGCGACTCGGATAACAAGAAGAGAGGGAGAAAGAGAGAAGAAATAGGGCGGCCAAGCTAAGTCCTTATGGCTGTCCAAAATATTTCTTTATGCTTATATATTATACCATGCAACATATTACATACATTTAAATTAAAATTCATTTGACCTATTAATTTAATCAATGGATTAAATCAGACACACATAAAATGACAAACAAGTATACCTATACATGTCATAATATTTCCACCTAGGAAATAATTTCATAAATTAATTCATTGAATTAATTAAGAGAAGGCCAAAATAAATATTAATTATATAACTTTGATCAATCCAATTGATTCATATAATATAATTAATATATCTCTCTCTCTTCAAACGTGTATACTCTAAGTACACACTTAATCCGACTAGTTAAAGTCCAGAAGTTCAATGTGTACGATCCAATGGGCCCGTCTTTATGTTGGCAGTGGGCCAAGGCCCACAGACTGCAGGTGGGCTCTAGCAAGCCACTGCAGCCCCCAATTAAGATGGAGTAAGCAGTCAAACTGAAAACGTAACCCTGTAGTTTGAACTTGTAAATCCCATGTCGCTGATATCGGTGTCCAACACAGAGGCATGGAAGTATCACCCTCTTTGTGTCTGGACCTTTACTTGATACCGAATGAACTGATGCTCACAAACAAGATCCAACCTTGTTTGGGTGCGGCCGCACACTTATCAGTAACATTCTTCAAGAGGCCGATGATATCGTCTCAGTGAATCACTGAGTGACATTCCCTTCTGCATATCCATAGCACTGCCATGTTCACTAACACACCCGAACGTACCCATACTTGGCACCCTTTTACAGGCCCGTTAAGCGTACACCAAAGTGTGCCACTTCACATGCAGCACTATCATATGGTCCGGTCAAAGGACTTATACAAGTACTACACGAGAATCATTTGTGATACTATACCATGTAGATTCCCGTTAAGTGGATCAATCCAGTACCATGCCCTTTTTGCATGTACCCATTAACCTGGTTGACATTCCATGTTCTATGACCGGTAAGACACTGCCATACAACCAGGCTAATGATAGTCTTTAGTTCCATTCATTCCCATGATTGGAGCAGACTACGGATAACTTTATGGCCATATCGTTTTCCCTATCCACGGTCTTACTGCGAAGTGCCTCACACTTGACAACATGGATATGGATATGTCCATTGGATACTCTATTTAAAATATAGCACAAGACATATAATAAATAGATTAATGCCTTTATTTCCTTGACACAGATTGTATAATACATAAAGTTTACATTAATGTACAAATGCATTATACAAACACAAGGACCAATGCCTCGGGACTAGGGCATTTCCAACACAACATTGATACATAAATAATATTCCTGCACATAGCAGGTACAAAGTAACAATGTTCTAAAATCAAAACCAATCCACTGGGCATCACAAGGTGGTATTCGCCGATCTCTATGGCAGCAACCCTTGCTCCATTCCTGACCCGCAAGTCCACCTCTCCCCCCAGTGACCTTCTGTTCTTAAGTCCCTGCACATTACAACAAATGTGAGAACCACATCCAGTATCCAATACCCAGGATGTTGAAACAGTAAGGTTAATATCTATAACATAAATACCTGAAGAGGATGCACCATGGCCCCTTCTTTGCTCTCCCATTAGCCTGGGACACGATCTCTTCCAATGGCCCGCCTGTCTACACCTGAAACAGACATCTTCAGGACCTGCCTTCTGCTGGGCCTTGGGTTGGGCCTTGGCCTTCTTAGCCTTGGCCTTCTTGGCCTTTTCCTTGGCCTTATCCTTAGCAACAGGGGGGTTCCCCTTGTTGACTAGCAGCACCGACGGAGTCTTTTTGATCGACTGCTCGGTGAGCTTAAGCATCCCATGCAGCTCACTGACATACGGTTCATCCCTTGCATATTGTAGTTCAGGATGAACTGATCATAAGAATCCGGCAAGGACGCGAGGATTGTGTCCACTGCCAACTCTTGAGAGATAGGCGATCCGAGATGGGCCAAAGTGTCCAAATAGCCCTTCATCTTGAGCACGTGTGCGCTCACAGATGTCCCGGCCCCCATCTTACAAGAGTGGAATGCCTTATTGGTCAGGTACCTTTCCTGACGAGCTTGCTCCTGAAACATCTCGTTTAGAGTTGTTATCATAGCATAGGCTTGATGGTCCATAAACTATTTTTGCAGTTCGGGGACCATGCAGGCCAACATAAGGCATGTCACATCCCTATTGTCCTTGACATGCGCCTCGTATTCCTCCAGCTGGGCAGCCGGTGGATTACATCCTTGAGGCGTAGCCGGCATAGGCCTTTCCAGTACATACTCTTTTGACTCTTGTCTTAGAACAATCCTTAAGTTCCTAGACCGGCCTAAAAAGTTAGGACCGAAAGGCTTGTCCTTTTCAAGAATCGATCGCAGTGATAAGGTATTATTGTTTGCCATTTGAGAGTTTCTACACAGAAAAACATTTAGAGTGTTAATAAAGGACTTTAAATTATTATTCCCATATGAAATTAATAATGAATCATGTTATTAATTTAAACCGAGTTGTTGGGCTCATGGGCAGAGATCCATATTTCATCAAGATATGGCCAAACGAGGGTTTGGTACAACTATACCTCAATTATTTAGGTAGGAACGCCGTCCAATCCCAACGTAGGGACTCTCGGTTTGATGGGCTTGTTGGCACTTACCCATTTGTGCTTAGGGCCAGGAGAATCCTACTACCCACGCTAAGTCAAAACCTCCATTCAAGTGTTAGAGTATCCCATACTCTAACCCAATACAAAGTGACAATACTCCAGTGTATCCTGCGAGGGCATGGTCTACAACTGGCCTATTCCCACCTCGAGTCGGTTTTGAATGAGGGAGGCACTTTTAAGCGACTTAGTAATTCCATTTGGTTATTAGATTCAATTTATAACGGCTTACATACATAAGGCAGGTGAAGTTGCTATTGAATCATACATTCATACATGCAAATAAACATAAAGTATAATTAAATAAAAGTAAAATGGATTGCTATGGGCCTATATTACATCCTAATATTATTCTAGTAAACCTATACTAGAAATGAATATCAGGTGGGCCTCCATCTCTTCCTTCTGGGCTCACACCTCCACTTAGGCTTGCACCTCCACTTGGGCTCACCACTCCATGGGCTTCTTCTTTTACAAATTTTATAATATTTGAATAAAATAAAATTACATTAAAAAAGAAAAACGAAATGCACGCTGTATTTACCCAAAAAGAAAAATACAACCCATCTTGTACAAGGCCCAATAGCATCCAACCATACAAACATTCAATCATGCATATGCATCCAATACATATATTTCATAAGCATGTTATAATGCATGATTTAAGCCCATTTCAATTATGTCCAAGCCATTATATAGAAATCGCCAATTTTGGCCCACCATGGTTCTAACCCTTAACGGGCTTTGGGCCTCCAGCCCAGGCAGTCCAACTGCTCCCACTGGAATTGGGAAACCATGGGTCCAATTTAGCCGTCCAAGTAATTGTGCCAAAATTACCCGAACCAATTTCAATTAACCATATTAATTTCTAAAATTAAAATCACATGAATAAAATAAAATTTCATTCAAGAAACCACACGCATTCAAATTGCATAAAGTTAAACACACGAATTTTAAAACCAATTAAAATTTCAAAACGGGCCCCGGGCCCGAGACCCGCCAAATCCAAAATACTGGGCCTGGCCCGCTACAGCTAGGGCAACGGAGTTGCCCTAGCAAAAGCAGCGGTGCAGCCGCCTAGCAGCTGCCCGCTGCTGCCGCCAGCAGCTGCCCGCTGCTCCGGCAGCCCCGCACCCCGGGAGCCAGATTTTTTTTTTTTTTTTTTAACTGAAAAAAAAATATTCCATTCATCAACAAATATCAACCAAATATTCCATCCATCAACAAAAAGAAATTCACCAAGAATTCCAAAAACATACAATTAAATTAAACTAACATAAACCTATATGCAAATTTAATTTCAATTGTACAAAATAAATGGGAAAAATCTTAAACCCACACCAAGAACCCCAATTAAAAATCTCTAATTTTAAAACATGGGATTCAACCAATTAAACAATTTCCACGGATCAAAAGCCCGCTCTGATACCACTGTTGGGATTTTTCACCGGAAATCACTCGATAAAAGCGGAAGAACGCGATGATTTCCTCAAATCCAGTCCCAGGAGCAATTGAAGTGAAAATTGTAAAACTTAAAATTTTAATAGAAAGAGATTAAATTCTTACCAGGAATATCTCTTTCTAGAGATGGATGAAGACTGCAAAAATAAACTAGATTCCCTCCTCGTTTTCGTACACGAATGCCTAACGAACACGACCCGTGCTAGCGTTGGAAAAACAAAAACCTTTTGGTGAGAGGGGCTAGGAATTTCGGCTATCACTTGTTGTGTTAGGGGTGGCTGAAATTTCTAACCCTAGGTATTTATACCTAGGGTGGCCGAATTCCCTTAGGGGAATTCAGGCCCAGTTTGGCTCTTTTTCATTCTGTGCGGGCTTCCATGTTTTAATTTAGGCCCAGTCTAATTATAATTGTTCTGGTTTAAACTAATTTCAAGCCCAATTTTAATATACCCATGTATTTAATATATTACACCAAGTAATATATTATTTACATTTAAATTAAAATTAGTTTGACCAATTAATTTAATCCATCAAATTAAAATTAAATCTTCACAAAATAAAATCATATGTAAACCTGTACATATGAATATTTCCACCTAGGAAATAATCTCATAATTAATCCAATTAATTATGAAGAGCCAATTGAATATATTAATTTCATTATTGGGATCAATCCAATTGATCTTTATAATATAATTAACATATATACACCTCTCTCTCCATAGTGTATACTCCAAGTATACATGTGATTCCTTAAGTCTGTGTTCAGTCGTTCTATGTGTACGATCCCGTAGGCCCATCTCTATGTTGGCAGCGGGCCTTTGGCCCGCAGACTGCAGTTGGGCTCTAGCAAGCCACTGCAGCCCCCAATTAAGATGGAGATGGCAGTCTAACTGTTATCATAACCCTGTAGTTTAAACTTGTACATCCCATGTCATTGATATCAGTGTCTAACACAGAGGCATGGATTGATCACCCTCTTTTGTGTCGGACATTAACTTGATCCCGAATGCACTAAAGCTCATAAACAAGTTCCCACCTGTTTGGGTGTGGCCACACTCTTATCAGTCACAGTCATCAAGAGGCCAGTGATATCTTCCCAATGGACTACTGAGTGACAAATCCCTTCTGCATATCCATAGTATTACCATGCTAAGTGACATACCCGAAAGTACCCATACTTGGCACCCTATTACAGGCCCTTTAGGCACACCCCTAAGCATGCGACCTCACATGTAACACCATCATATGGTCAGGTCAAAGGATCCATACAAGTACTACACGAGAATCACTTGTGATATTATACCATGTGGATTACTCGTTTAATGGATCTATCCAGTACCATGCCCCGTGCATGTACCCATTAACTTGGTTGACATTTCATGTCCAATGACCGGTAAGACACCGCCATACAACCAGGTTAATGATGGTCTCTTGTTCCATTCATTCCCATGACTGGAACAGACTACGGATATATTTATGGTCATATCGTTTACCCAATCCATGGTCTTACTGCCAAGTGCATGACACTTGTCATCATGGATATAGATATGTCCATTGGATACTCCATTTAATATATTACACAAGATAAGTATAATAAATGAATTGATGCCTTTATTAATAACACAAATAGTACAATACATAAATCCAATAAATGTATAATACAAATACAAGGACCAATGCCTCGGGACTAGGGCATTTCCAACATATCAGTCACTACATGATAGGGGATTCCATATCGAGCAAAGATATTTTTTTGGATGAACTTAACCATCTACTTAGCTGTTACGCTAGCGAAGGATTCTGCCTCTACCCACTTTGAAAAATAGTCGACTGCAACTACTATGAATCTGTGCCCATTAGATGCTGTAGGATGGATTTCTCCAATTGTATCTATCCCCCATGCTGAAAATGGCCAAGGAGATGCCAGATTTCGTAGCTCAAGTGGTGGTAGATGACTGATATCAGCATGGATCTGGCACTCGTGACATCTTGTCACTTCCTTCACATAATCAGACTGTATAGTCATCCAGAAGTACCCCTGCCTCATTATCTTCTGAGCCATAGCGACCCCATTCATATGTGGTCCACAGAATCCTACATGTACTTACTGCATCACTGCTTCTACTTCTTGTTCCGTCAAGTACCTTAGAAGAACCCCATTTGCAGTTCTCTTGTATAACTTATCTTCAAAGATTCTGAACTGGCTGGCTAATCTTCTTAATGAAACTTTATCAGCAGTATTAGCTTCCTCCAGATACTTTCCTTCCTTCACATACTGATAAATATAAAAGAACCATGGCTTTTCTTTAGCTGTTAACTCCATCACTTCGTGAACATCAAAACAGGGCTGCCTGGAAATTGCTATGATCAGAGGTTGTACTTGTGTCCTTTTTGGATTCTCCCATATAAAAGACAATGTTACTAGCCCATCAGCCATTTTATTCTCCTCCCTGGGAACATGCTTGAATTCACACTGGTTGAATAACTCTCTTTTATATCGCAGCAGTTCTAAGTAGGGCCGCAAGGCTTCTTCTTTCAAATCCCATTCGCCTTGTGCTTGCCTAATCACCAAGAATGAATCTCAAATGATCAACTGACGCGATCAGCCTATCTAACAAAGATCAATCTAAAGAGCAAGAGCATGGAGCTAAGGAACAAGGAGCTGATTATGGCGTGGACTTGAAGATTCCAAGTGGGCCTATTACAAGGTCTAAGGCAAAGAGGGTGCGTGAGGCATTAAATGGACTGATTGCACGCTTATGGGATAACCAAGGCATTCAAGAGGCACCATGGCCAAGTGAGATGGCATGGAATGGTTCAACTCGTTTGATGGTTTTAATTCAAGCCCAAGAAGACCAGCCCATCAGGGTTGTGATTTGAGGCTGAATTGGTTTAAGTCATATTAAGTGAGCTTTGGACATACATGTGCATGGCACATGTGTTAACCCATTGGGAACTTAGTATAATTTAAATTAATATTATCTTCATAAAAAGAGGCTGTTTCGTGCAAGTCAAATGGCGAGAGTGGGCTGATTTGTTGTGGGGGCCGAATCTACTCATTTGGACACATGGTAAAAGAAGAATCCTTGTCTATTTAGGTTTTCCTTGTGGGATAAGGATTACTAAGTGCTGATTTCTAGTTATTTTTCCTTTTTAGCTTAGGATTATTTTCTATTTCAGAATTATCTTATTTTAGCTTTCCTTTCTAAGTTAGTATTCCTTATTTTAGTAGGACAAAGCTTGTAAAGCCTATTTAAGGGCTATGGCCGAATTCTTTAGAGGATGTCAATTTTGCTTTTGCTAATAAAAATTCAGAACTTTGTTCTTCTTTCTTTGTTGAGTGATTTGAGTGATTGGCTTAAACTCTTAACATATTATTTTGATTGTGATCAATCGTCAAGGCTAGGCGATTAGGAATCAAACCATATATCAGGTTCTATCATACGAATCGAAAGGTTGGGTTAATCGAGTTATTAACTTGATTGTTCATTCACGTGGTTGGATTGGGTATTTCTATTGCCAACTTTATTTTGCTGCAATTTCATATCAAGTTCCACTGCATCTTCCACATCTATTCGTGAACCTCAACTTGATTTCGAACGGTCGGGCAAATTTCGCATTCGGTTGCATCTCGCTTAACCGGAATCGCGTCAGTTGGTATCAGAGCAAGGTTTCGAAATTGAGGTTTGTCAATTCTGATTTTTCTTCTTTCATTATTTCTTTCATCGAGTTCCTCATCTTTTTGCATCTAGAAAAATTAGGGTTCACTCTGTTGCTGAATTTTTTCTTCCTTCTCTTCAACTTACATCTTTTCTTCTCTTGTGTGATAAACCACGTGTTCACCATCTCAAATTGCTGGTTGCGTGTTGTGTTCATGTTACCATTACCAATTTCGTGTTTCTCATCTCACAATTGCTGAATTACGAGATTTTCATCTTCCCCACTACTAAATTGCGTTTTTTTTGCTTTCTGTTCCGCATTACTGCTACGTTTTGGCTGATTCGTCATTACTGAATTTCTGATTTGTGTGTGTGACATCTGATATAAAAAAAAAAAAAAAAAAAAAAAAAAGGAGACAAAAAAAAAAAAAAAAATCAGATCTGTGAAAATCAAGAACCAACAACCTGATTTGCTTTGTTCTTCACGAAAGAGGCACCTAAAATTCAAGAAACTTCAAGATTCACCCTAAACGAACCTGAAATTTGTTGAACTCAAATTGGCAGCCCTAGAATCACGTGTTCTACATATTTATCACACAAGCTAGCCCAATTTTTATTGAAACCCTCGTTTTGATTGAAACTCGTTTTTACCCTTCTTCTGTGTATTTCGTGCTTCATATTGTGTTTCGTTCCATCATATCAGTTTCGATTTCTTAGTATTCAACCGTCCTTTTTTTTCGTTTTGTGCCTTCTTGCTTCTGTTTGATTCTGATTCGTTTGGCCTAATACGCATTGAGCTTAATCAACATAATACAAGAGAGTATTGGAGCCAATTGTGAGTTATTTGCTTTTATTCTGATTTTCTTTCTTTTCTTGCTTTTACATCTGTGTTTTTATTTTTGTCTGTCTAACCATGTCCCTAGAAGACGAAAACAACGTCTTTGAAAATGTGGACCAAAATTGTTGCGAAAAGCTGTTTCAGGACAATTTGAGAGGATGCAACAATATATAAACAACTTGGAAGACCGGTTGGAGCGTATGGAGCTTGAAAAGCAAAATCACGGCCGTCCCCACCATAGGAGGCGAAATCTGTCCAGGAATGATTCCGAGGCTGATTTGTCGGACGAGGACTCTAGAAGGAGTCCCGGGAGGAGATCGCAAGCTGATGGTAATCTAGGTACCATAAAGATGAAAATGCCTTCTTTCCAAGGTAAAAGCGATCCGGAGGCTTATCTGAATTGGGTAAGAAAGGTAGATGCCATATTTGATATTCACCATTATTCGGAAGAAAAAAAGATAAAATTGGTTGTTTCCGAGCTAACCGACTATGCAGCAATATGGTGGGATCAAGATAAAAAGACCCGGAGAAGAGATGGAGATCCAGCCATTCAGACTTGGGCCGAGATGAAACGCATCATGAAAAAGCGTTTCGTGCCGTCCTACTATCACCGTGAGATTCTCCACAAACTGCAAACGCTGAAGCAAGGTAGTAGAAGTGTTGAAGACTACCACAAAGAATTGGAGATGGCAATGATGCGGGCTGATATCCAAGAGAACGAAGAGGCCACTATGGCACGTTTTGTGAGTGGCTTGAATGAGGACATTGCTGATGCCGTAGACCTCCAGCACTACATGACTTTTGAGGAGTTGCTACATAAAGCCATCAAAATAGAGAAGCAGCTCCGACGCAAGAGTAAGCCGCGTTTTAACTCTTCTTCTTCCACTCCTTGGAAGTCGAGCTTTAAACGTGAGGATTCAAAGGGTGCAACACCAGCCCCGAAGCCGAAATCAGATTTCAAACCGAAAGAAGTCGCGCAAGGTGGAGGTAAGGCTTCTGAATCTCAAACCCGTAATCGTGATATTAAATGCTTTAAGTGTCAAGGCCGTGGCCATGTGATGCGTGATTGTCCAAATAAACGCACAATGGTCATAAAGCATGGTGAGATCATTACGGATGATGAATATGAATCTGATAGTAGCATGCCACCCTTAGAAGATTGTGATGACGCTGAAAATCAAGGAGATCAGTTTGAAGACGAAAATGTTACCCTTGTTGTTAGACGTGTGTTAAGTGTTAAACAAAAACTTTCTGATGAACAAAGGGAAAATATTTTTCATGCTCGATGTCGTGTCCTTGATAAGGTGTGTAGCCTTATAGTAGATGGCGGTAGTTGTTGTAATGTTGCTAGCACCACCATGGTTGAAAAGTTGGGTCTGCCAACGATTCGTCACCCCAAGCCATACCGGCTTCAATGGCTGAATGATAGTAACGAAGTAAAGGTGACGAAGCAAGTGTTAGTGAATTTGTCAATTGGAGCATACCATGACCAGGTTCTTTGTGACGTCGTTCCCATGCAAGCATGCCACATTCTCTTGGGCCGCCCATGGCAATTTGACCGAGAGGCCATACATAACGGCAAGCTGAATAAGATCACCCTTGTTAAGGATGGCCAACGATACACACTTATGCCATTGACTCCCGCTCAAGTGTATCAAGATCAACTCCACCTTCAAAATTCCACAAGTAAGGAATCGGGTAAGGTTGAGAAGAGTGAAAACAAGAGCGATAAAATCAGTAAGGGTGTGTTGAGAGAAGAGGTGAGTGAAAAGGCAAGTGAGTTGAGAGAGAGAGACGTGAGGAGAGAAGAAAGTAAGGGCGTAACAAAAGCCAAAGGATTAAGTCTATACGCCAAGATGAGGGATGTAAAGCAAGCTGAATTTAATAAACTAAATATGCTTTTATTTTATTGTAAAGATTTATGCTTGTCTGTAAATGAATCTGACCACTCTCTTCCGAGTGTTGTTTCTTCTCTTTTGCAGGAGTTCGATGATGTCTTTCCCGAGGAGATGCCGAGTGGACTGCCACCAATTCATGGGATAGAACATCAGATCGATTTCATACCCGGAGCATCAATTCCTAACCGACCAGCCTATAAAAGTAATCCAGAGGAGACGAAGGAGCTTCAAAGGCAAATCGAGGAGCTGATGTCTAAAGGGTTGGTACGTGAAAGTATGAGTCCGTGTGCTGTTCCGGTCATCCTAGTACCGAAAAAGGATGGGTCTTGGAGGATGTGCGTTGATTGTAGAGCTGTTAACAAAATTACGGTAAAGTATCGCTATCCCATTCCTAGACTTGATGATATGTTGGATGAATTAAGTGGGGCTGTACTTTTCACTAAAATTGATTTAAAAAGTGGTTACCATCAGATTAGAATGAAAATAGGTGACGAATGGAAAACCGCTTTTAAAACAAAGCATGGTTTGTATGAATGGCTGGTTATGCCTTTTGGGCTAACTAATGCGCCTAGTACCTTTATGCGTTTAATGAACCATGTCTTGAGGGATTTCATAGGTAAATTTGTTGTGGTTTATTTTGATGACATTCTTATCTATTCGAAATCGCATTCTGATCACCTTGACCATATACGAGCTGTGTTGCTTGTGCTTCGAAAAGAAAGGCTTTACGCTAACTTTTCTAAGTGCACGTTTTATATGGAAAAGGTTGTGTTTCTTGGTTTTGTAGTTTCTGGCCGTGGAATTGAAGTGGACGAGGAGAAGGTTAAAGCCATTCAAGAGTGGCCGACGCCTAAGTCCGTTACCGAAGTGCGGAGTTTTCATGGCTTGGCGAGCTTCTACCGTCGGTTTGTCAAGAATTTCAGCTCGATTGCTGCTCCGTTGACTGAGGTAATAAAGAAAAACGTTGGGTTCAAGTGGGGTAAGGAACAAGAACTTGCATTTGATACATTAAAACGACAACTTACTAGTGCACCTGTTTTAGCATTGCCGGATTTTGACAAAACATTTGAAATTGAATGTGATGCTTGTGGTGTTGGTATAGGGGCTGTTTTAATACAAGAAGGTCGCCCAATAGCGTATTTTAGTGAAAAATTAAATGGGGCAGCCTTGAATTACCCTACTTATGATAAAGAATTGAATGCCTTAGTTAGAGCTTTAGAGACTTGGCAACACTATTTATGGCCTAAAGAGTTTGTTATACATTCTGATCATGAATCCTTGAAATTTTTGAAGAGTCAAAATAAGCTGAATCGTAGACATGCCAAGTGGATGGAGTTCATAGAAGCGTTCCCTTATGTGATTAGGTATAAGAAAGGGAAAGAAAATGTTGTTGCTGATGCATTGAGTAGACGCGTGAGTTTATTGAATATGATGCATGCTAAGTTGCTTGGATTTGAGTTTATTAAAGATTTATATGCAACTGATGTTGATTTTGCGTCTATATTTGAAGCGAGTGAATCTGGTGCGTTTGGAAAGTTCTATAGGCATGATGGATTTTTATTTAAGGAAAATAAATTGTGTTTGCCTAAGTGTTCATTACGTGATTTGCTGGTTCGTGAGGCTCATGGAGGAGGTCTCATGGGACATTTTGGTGTGACTAAGACTTTAGACATGTTATGTGAGCATTTTTATTGGCCGCACATGAAACGCGACGTTGAGAACATATGTGCGAAGTGCGTGAATTATAGACAAGCTAAGTCTAAATCTAGGCCGTATGGTTTGTATACTCCTCTACCGGTACCGAGTGAACCGTGGACTGATATTTCGATGGACTTTGTCTTAGGTTTGCCTAGGTCGAAGCGTGGCAATGACTCAATTTTTGTGGTTGTTTGTAGGTTTTCTAAGATGGCACATTTTATACCATGTCATAAAACTGATGATGCTACTAACATTGCTGGTTTGTTCTTTAGGGAAATTATACGTCTACATGGAGTTCCTAAGAGCATTGTGAGTGATCGTGATACTAGATTCCTAAGTCACTTTTGGAAGACCTTATGGGGAAAGTTGGGAACTAAGCTTTTATTCTCTACATCTTGTCATCCCCAAACTGATGGTCAAACAGAGGTCGTGAATAGGACTCTAGGTCAGTTGTTAAGGGCTGTTATAAAGAGTAATTTAAAGTCATGGGAAGAGTGTGTACCATTCGTTGAATTCGCATACAATAGGGCTGTGCATTCTTCTACTTCTTTTTCACCTTTTGAAATTGTTTATGGTTTTAATCCACTGACTCCTTTAGATCTAATTCCTTTACCTTGTGATGAGAAAAAGAGTTTAGATGGAAAGCGCAAGGCTGATTTGGTGAAGAAGTTGCATGAACAAGTGAAACAGCGAATCGAGAAGGCAAATGAGCGCTACGCCGCCCAAGCCAATAAGCATCGCTCGAAAGTGGTGTTTGCGCCCGGTGATTGGGTTTGGGTTCATATGCGAAAGGAGAGGTTCCCCGCCCAAAGGCGAACCAAGTTGCATCCAAGGGGCGATGGGCCGTTTCAAGTAGTGGCGCGTGTGGGAGACAACGCATACAAACTAGACCTTCCGGGTGAGTATGGTGTACATGCTACGTTTAATGTTTCTGATTTGTCTTTGTTTGGTGTAGGCGATGACGATTCGAGGACGAATCCTTTTGAAGAGGAGGGGAATGACGCGATCAGCCTATCTAACAAAGATCAATCTAAAGAGCAAGAGCATGGAGCTAAGGAACAAGGAGCTGATTATGGCGTGGACTTGAAGATTCCAAGTGGGCCTATTACAAGGTCTAAGGCAAAGAGGGTGCGTGAGGCATTAAATGGACTGATTGCACGCTTATGGGATAACCAAGGCATTCAAGAGGCACCATGGCCAAGTGAGATGGCATGGAATGGTTCAACTCGTTTGATGGTTTTAATTCAAGCCCAAGAAGACCAGCCCATCAGGGTTGTGATTTGAGGCTGAATTGGTTTAAGTCATATTAAGTGAGCTTTGGACATGCATGTGCATGGCACATGTGTTAACCCATTGGGAACTTAGTATAATTTAAATTAATATTATCTTCATAAAAAGAGGCTGTTTCGTGCAAGTCAAATGGCGAGAGTGGGCTGATTTGTTGTGGGGGCCGAATCTACTCATTTGGACACATGGTAAAAGAAGAATCCTTGTCTATTTAGGTTTTCCTTGTGGGATAAGGATTACTAAGTGCTGATTTCTAGTTATTTTTCCTTTTTAGCTTAGGATTATTTTCTATTTCAGAATTATCTTATTTTAGCTTTCCTTTCTAAGTTAGTATTCCTTATTTTAGTAGGACAAAGCTTGTAAAGCCTATTTAAGGGCTATGGCCGAATTCTTTAGAGGATGTCAATTTTGCTTTTGCTAATAAAAATTCAGAACTTTGTTCTTCTTTCTTTGTTGAGTGATTTGAGTGATTGGCTTAAACTCTTAACATATTATTTTGATTGTGATCAATCGTCAAGGCTAGGCGATTAGGAATCAAACCATATATCAGGTTCTATCATACGAATCGAAAGGTTGGGTTAATCGAGTTATTAACTTGATTGTTCATTCACGTGGTTGGATTGGGTATTTCTATTGCCAACTTTATTTTGCTGCAATTTCATATCAAGTTCCACTGCATCTTCCACATCTATTCGTGAACCTCAACTTGATTTCGAACGGTCGGGCAAATTTCGCATTCGGTTGCATCTCGCTTAACCGGAATCGCGTCATCAACACAACATTTTCTCGTAGCATCAGAAGAGCTTCCATCCCAAATAAGCATGCTTCATATTCTGTTCCATTATTAGTTATGGGAAAGTCCAATCTCTTTGACAATGGAACGATCTCACCGTCTGGCGTCACTATGATTACCCCAATTCCAGCACCCTTTCTGTTTACGACACCATCAAAGCACATAACCCATCTCTTTACCTCCACTACAGCCAGATGTTCATCAGGGAACTCCAAATTCTCCACATAGTCCAATTCTAGCGATTGGTTTGCCAGAAATTCTACCACAGCTCGCCCTTTGATGACTTTCTTGGTGACATACTTAATATCGAATTATGATAAAAGTAGTAGCCATCTAGCTAATTTCCCAACCAACACTGGTGCTTCATACAGATACTTCATTAGATCCACCTCGGCCATGGCTTGCACTTTGTATGACTGGAAGTAATGGCACAGCTTCTTAGTTAGCCAAATCATTGCCACACATGTCTTCTCTACCAGTGTGTACTTGGTTTCATATTCAAGCAACTTTTTGCCAAGATAGTAAATAGGGTACTCCTTCTTTCCATCTTGCTCTTGTGCTAACTTGCCTCTATGGAGGAATCTTCAACAGCCAAATACAAAATCAAAGGCTTTCCCGGAATCGATGGGCTCAGAACTAGCGGGTTTACCAGATAAGCTTTAATCTTCAGAAATGCCAACTGACATCTGTCAACCCATACAATCGGCTGATATTTCTTCAACAACTTGAAAATCGACTCACAAGTTGAAGTTAACCTGCTATGAAACGATTAACATATTGCAAGGAACCCAAGAATGACCGGACCTCCTTTTCTGTTTTAGGAGCTTGCATATCTCGAATGGCCTGATTTTATCTGGATCCATCTCTATTCCTCTCTAGCTAACCATTCTGTGTACTCCACCACTTTGAGTAACTTGGCTTCGATCTGCTTAGCCACTTCTTCCTTTACTAATGTAGCCCATGCTGGTCTCAGCCTTCTTAGCTTCTGCTTTACTGGCTTGAAACTAGGATTCATTGGAGCCTTGTGAACTGCTATTTCCGTGTCGACTCCTGGCATGTCTTCGTATGACCAAGAAAAAACCTTAACATGTTTTCGCAATACTTTTATCAATTCTCTCTCTTCCTCGGGTTTTAGTTCGCATGAAATAAATACCATTTTAGGATTTTCATCTGTACTTATGTTGATTTCATGCAATGCAGTGTCATGAATGCTAAATATATTTGATGGTGATTTAAATGCATGCACAGAGTTATCAGGATAAACACCTCACAAGTAAGCAAATTGAAACTTCATTGCATTATACTTATTATAAAGTACATCGTTCACACTGAAAAGGGACGAAATAGATACAACAAAACCACTGGTTTTTTTTTTTTGAGGTTTACTTATAAAATTTAAGAAAATATGAAGTTAGCTGGCAACCCCGGTTGTACCATATCGGCTTGTCTCTCAAAATTTGATGACGGTTTGATTTTTAGTGTTGAGCTTTGCTGGCTCCTCTAATTTTCCTTCGTCTATCAGCCTTTGGATAACATTTCTCAGCTAATAAAAATTATTGGTTCTATGACCAACCACAACGTGGTAAATGCAGAAATTATTTTTATCCGCTGGCTTCTCAAAAGGTTTCAAAGAATTCAATAAGCCTTTGCGTCTGCACTTCACAAAAATCCTGGACAAAGACAACGCCCAAGGAGAAGTGCCTTGATTTTTCGAACTACTCTCCTCACTACATTGCTTTGCAATAGCACATATTTCTTCTTTCAAGATATCATGGAAACCTTACGACTTCATGAAGTCTTTCAGTATATCAGAAACATTCAGTGTTGGGCTAGCCATCATAATTTCTCCAGCAGACTTGGTCTCATTCTTTGCTGCTTCAGCCTTCTTAGCAGACTGTCTAGCTGTGGTTTGTGAAATTCCTGTCTGTTTATTTTCTTGCCCGATCTTCTTTTCCATGTGTTTACTGTTTCATGCCATGCACAAAACATTAGGGATGATTCATGGTGAATGAATGCAATGCTGACACGAGGAAAATTGAACAAATGAAAGGATGAGTGAATGAGTGTAGGTATGTATATATGCAAAATGTTGTGAACGCGTATAAAGCTAATCTTATACATGGTTTTGCAATGGAATGACATGCAGTTTAACTAAGGCATATGATTATACACCTAGGGAATGGGATGACACACAGAGTGTCCATGGACCAAAGCAAGATGATACTTGTGAAGAGCTTTTGAAATGAGGTGCATAATTTTTTACACCCATGGAGTTGAATGACACATGGAGTGTCTACGGATCGAAGCAAGATGATACTTGCGATGGATTTAGAAATAAGGTGCATAATTTTACACCTATAGAATTGAATGGCACACAGAGTGTCCACAGATCAAAGTAAGATAATACTTGCGAAAAGCTTTAAAATGAGGTGCATAATTTTTACACCCAGAGAGTTGAATGACACACGGAGTGTCCACGGATCAAAGCAAGATGATACTTGCGAAGGATTTATATGCACAGAGCTAGTCTTACACGGGGCTTTGGATTGTTATATAGAGCGGATCTTATATGAGGGTTTAGATCTACGTATAGAGCGGGTCTTATACGAGGGTTTGGATATACATATAAAGCGGGTCTTACACGAGGGTTTGGATCTATGTATAAAGCGGGTCTTATACGAGGGTTTGGATCTACGTATAGAGCCGATCTTCTACGAGGGTTTGGATCTACGTATAGAGCCGATCTTATAGGGGGTTTGGACCTACGCATAGAGCGGATCTTATACGAGGGTTTGGATCTACGTATAGAGCGGATATTATACAAGGGTTTGGATCTACGTGTAGAGCGGATCTTATACGAGGGTTTGGATCTATGTATAGAGTGGATCTTATACGAGGGTTTGGAACTACATATAGAAAGGATCTTATACGAGGGTTTGGATCTACGTATGGAGCAGATCTTATATGATGGTTTGGATCTACGTATAGAACGGATCTTATACGATGGTTTGGATCTACGTATGGAACGGATCTTATACGAGGGTCTGGATCTACGTATGGAGCGGATCTTATACGAGGGCTTGGATTGTCTATGTGCTTAGCATAGGAACAAAGTTTCGACACTTGAGGAGCAACTTTGGTTTTTATGTTTTGATATGGAATGAATGCGTGCTTGGAGTATGGATAAAGTTTTGGCACTCAGGGAGCACCTCGGGTTTTTATGATGATATAAATGCAAGCTTGGCACACGGATGGAGTTTCGGTGTTCGGGGAGCACCTATGAGGTGGGATTTTTGGCATTAATAGAATGCTTAAGTGATTCAATGTATGAAATCTTTCGGCGCTTTATGGAGCACCTAAGCAGATAGATGTATGAAGTGAAGTCTTCGGTGCTCGTGGAGCACCTAAATGGTTTCCTACTTGGTAGGTGGTATGATGTGTGTGATCCTTATGGAATTATTCAAGGCTTACATGAATGTTTTATGCGTGACATGCATTCCATATGGCTGCAAAACAAATCAGTTAGTGCTTATGATATGCAAGTGATGTGCATGAATTAATGCTTTTCATGCAATGAGGGGATGCATGGCTGCAAAAGAAATGGTTAGTATGAATGTCACACGGGTGATTAATGTTTTCACACATGGAAAATGCAAGTGGCTGTATAAAAGATGTGAGTTAGTAAAACACAAATGCTTCACGTGTAGCATGTCATGTTCGTGGAAAATGTTGATGATGGTATGATATGAAGAAACGAGAAACACATAGCACATAGCATGCGAAGCGTACTCCTCCAACCTTATTCCTTCAATCGTGGTAAACTTGAGAAAATTCAAACCGAGCCCCTAAGAGGGGTTCACTTCTATCACCAACCGGGGATGATTAAGGCGTAATTGTATCATTCATGCAATTTGTTTTGGTATCCTAAGGGAATCCAACTAAGGTTGCCTACATGAGTTCAGTCCAAGCCGGGATAAAATCAAGGTCCCTATAGCAAGATATACTCCTCACTTCTCCCCACTCAAAGGACCAAATGAAGGGGTACGTACGAGGCTATGGGTGGTGTTTCGTATTTGTGCCCCTAAGACCATGAGGAACAAAGGCAACACTTTAACAATTCACCAAGCTGAAAATTGGATACTTAACCTAATGCAAGAATGTCTAACTAAAATGCAAGATAAAATACCATACAAGAATCATCCACCTTATTTTGATTAGACATTTTTCAGGGCTTATCAAATTCTTTTAAGTTTTGAGAAAACTTTTGTAAGAAATCCCCAGCAGAGTCGCCACTGTGAGAGGACGATATTTTTCTCTCTCGGAAGGGAGCCTCGATGTCGGGCAACCCTCCCTCGCAAGGGGTTTTTTATCGCTGAAATTTGATTTTGGAAAATTCATCATTTATTTCGTAAAAGAATCGAGACCTGAATCTCGATAGAAAATATAAGAGTCACCACCCGGCTCAACTCAAGCGGGAAATTACAGCGTAGCTGATCCGAATGAGGGCCGCTACACTTTCCAGAGATCTAGGTCCGGACAAGTCCCTTGTTTCATATCTAATCAAAATAAATTTAGCCAATGTTCATTGATGGCATTTTATATTTCTAAGGTTGATTTCCATTGATTTAATCATGTGGCGTACATATAGATAAAAAGCAATGAATGCATCAATTATTTACAACCCAATCGAATCACAACAAAACTATCCTAGGGGATACATTTGTATAATTTGGGGATCGGGATACAATCGCCTATGATACACGAGTATCTAATGAAATCAAAGTAAAAATAAAAATAAAAATAAATTCAAATCTTGCAAAACAAAGGTTAGTACAAGTATATGAACAAGTTGGACTCAAATAGATAGAATGGGGAAACGAGATATTTGGGGACATGCATTTAGGGGATAGTCAAGCAAACTCGGCTAGTTCGCCCGGCTAGACCTAGAAAATAGTTTTGAAACATTCCTGTATTTTTTTTATGAGAAAATACATTTTTGAAAATATTTTCTTTTTCCGGTTTATTTCCATTTAGAATGTAAGTGTGAGTCGGTTTTCGGGAGATTCGGATTTCCGTCGTTGATCTGTTCTAAGTGAGACAACTTCAGAAATTAAATCTGAGGTTGTGAATGCATGAAATAAATTTATTTTTGATGATTTTCTGATTTTTATACATTTTTATAATTTTTTTCGATTTTTCTGAATTTTTCATGATTTTTTGTGATTTTCTGTTGCTTGCCAGAAACTGCAGTCCCGTAGTTGTAACTACAGTTGTGCGGCTGTAATTACAGTCATGCGATTGTAATTACAGTTGTACGACTGTAACTTGCTTCTGATCAGAAAATTACCGAAATTATTTTAAGTGACAAAGATTATAGCCGTGGAAACCATCTACAGTTGTACGGCTGTAGTATCATACTACTATAATTATATCCGTACGTCTGTTCATCCTGCCCAGAAACAGCAGACTTGCAGTTTTGGTTTTAAATGATTTTATGCACAAAAATGGACCAAAACACTCAGAAAATGAAGAAAAATACTAGTTTAAGGTATCTCTACCCTTGTAGCGCAGATCCACTATTGATTTGACCGAAGAAAACGCTTTGAATGGGCTCTGGATTGCTTCTCCTCCTTAGAATGTTAAGGTACAAAAATAAGTCCAAAAATCTCCACAAGTTACAGATTTGAATGTGTTCAAGTTCTGGAATTAAGTATCTTTAAGTGACAGGTTATTAACCTATAATTTCTACCAATTTAAACCTCACAATACAAAGACTAGTCGTCCCCCTTGCTCCTGGCTTTCTTTTACCCCTCTAGACCCTCAAAAGGCTAGGAAGACGTAGTAAATTCCTGAAATCGCACCCCATTTCTCTCCCATGCAGAATGGGCTGTGACTAGCTGCTATAGACCTACAGTCGTACGACTGTAATTTGACTATAGCTGTGCGACTGCTTCACTCTTTATATATATATATATATTTACCTCTGCAAAAACGACTTTTGGCATTTTCATTATTGAGGTTGGAAAATTCCAACGATTACAATATCGGTATCCTGTAAGAGGCATGGTAATTTTCCCCTTTTTAGCTGCAAAGATATTCCTTGATTCCGAGTAGACTGAAAAACACAAACAACTAATCACCTAGTGATTACCTTACTTGGACATGGTCATGCTCTTCTCTTTCTCACTCATCAAGTGGCCGATGATATGTACTCTCAATTAAGAGTGAGGCAACTCCCATCACATTACTCAAATCCATAGCATGATCACTAGCATACCCAACCGTACCCATACTTGGCACCCTATTAAAGGCTCGTTAGGCATACGTCAATGCATGTGAGCTAGCACTTAGGTCTATAGCGATATCAAGTTAAATGATCCGGTATAAGTACCACTAGAGAACCACCTATGACATACCGTGTGGTGTTCTCATAGTAGATCAATCCAGTACCATGTAACCTAACATGTACCCATGTTCTTGATTGACATTCCATGTCCGATGGTCGATAAGACACATATACAATCAAAAACATACTAGTCTTTAGTTAAAATCATTCCCCTGACTTTAACAAACTAGGGATAGCTTTATAAATGGTGTTCTTTCCCTACTCATGGCCTTACATCCTGAGAACGTTACCGACATACATGGGTAAAACAGTAGTTAATAGATTCTCTTTATTTATTAAATTGCACAAGAAATATAATAAACAAGATTATACCTTTTATTATAATAAATTATCCAATTACATAATACAGGGCCTCGGGCATACTCTAACATCGTGTGGGGTTTTGATAAGGTAATTTATTCATTTTTTATTTTCATTTCATTTTTCATCTAGTTTTCATAATGTTTAAAAGGAAAAGACATGTTTGTGATTCTGATGATGATAATGACTCCATGAGTCAGAGGGTTACTAGGAGTACTAGTAAGAACACAGGGTTTGGTGGTTTCTAAGATGAAGATTAACAAGAATTCTGCTAAGAGTAAGAGTAAGAAGGGAGGGAATAAGGAACCTGCAAGACCACTTATTGTGAGGCCTTTGGTGATATGTGTTTTATTGTTGTTTGTTTTCTGTTTTATGTATGTACACACACACACACACACACATGAGTGATACATTTTTGATGCATTTATGTGAAATTCATCATATGTTGTGTTGTTATAGTTTTGAGACTATGTTGATACTTTGTTGATACACTTTCTTTTTTGGTTTTTGTTATATGTACTTTTTATGTCATATACTGTGTTGTTATACTTTTAATACTATGTTGATACTTTTTTTATGGATTGTATTTTTAGGTTTTGGTAATATGTGCTTTTTATGCCATATGTAGTGTTGTTGTACTTTTAATACTCTATTGATATATATTTTATACTTTATTGATACACTGTTTGTTTCATGTTTCTTAAATATCAGGTCAGTGAACTTGTGTACATTCGTTCTGAGAACTGGAGTTCGAGAGTTAAAGTTTTTTGTGACCATGATTTTTCCATATCCGTTCTTCGTCATGCAACTTTGGAATGTTTTTTTCGTTTTTTTTTTTTTTTTTTTTTCTTAGAAACAAGATCCATATGTATATATTTTTTCTGCTTTTTTACAACTTTGGGTTAGGTATCAACAAAGTATCACAGATGTATCGTAATACATGTATCAGCTTCAATACATTTGTGATACTTTGATGATACTTTTGTGTGTATTGTGTACATTCTAAATTTTTGAATACATGTATCAGCTCTAATAACTTTGTAATATTTTGATGATACTTTTGTGTGTAGTGTGTTTTAACTAAGGAGTGAAAGAAAAAAGAGTAAGCTAAATTTTGAAACGTCATTGTTTTGATGTGCAAAATTAAAGAATTTACAAGGGTAAAGATGTCGCATGATGCTAAAGTTATTGAAGCAGTGAAAATGTATAGAGCAATATAAATTGCAAATCAAGAAAACACGATTTTCTCGTTGAAGTGAGCACAGTCCTTGATCTTCATTCCATTATTCAACATTAACTAACATACATCAAGTCACATCACATTCACAACAATCCTCTGAATTCATTTTTCGTGCAAACTTCCTCTAATCAACTAAATTTGAACGATTATTTGTATCATAATATTATTTTTTTTATAACAAAAAATGCATTATATATGTAAAAATGATCTTTAGGTTTTTAAGCTTATTGTGTCAATATTCTTATTATAGTTTTATCTTTCCTGTTTTTCCTTCATAATCCAAACTTGGATTATATATTACAAGAAATAGATAAAATATGCAACTTTGAACGATAATTAACTCATTTCTAACTTAGTGAAGGATAATAAAAACAAAAAAACTTAATGTAAGATAATAAAGTAAACAAATATTGAGGATTGCCAAGTTGTCATCATCCATCTTCTCCACCCTCATTATTCTCTATTAGCTTAATTATTGATGATTGTTCATATCTTTTGCACTTTTTAGATTCAATTTTACTATGAGATTTTCAAATAGAGTAGCTCATATTCTCGCAAAAAAATAGGATTAGAAAATAACAACACTTTTTGTTAGTTGTCCTATATAGAGACTTCGTGGGCTTTGAGAATCTTGAGTTTGATTGTATGAGTGAACACATAGGGGGGTTGAACTCATGTAACATAAAACCATTAGCCTGTGTTAAGGTCCAATCTATTATACGTATATGCTTAGACTCATTTATCTTGCTATGTGGGATCTCCAGCACTCTTCTTCAAGTGTAACTAGATCAGGAACAATTGTAACTTGTCAAACATTCCTTTGTCTATCTCCTTTGAGAGGTCATCGATGGGTTTAGTATTCTTTGTTATCCCAAAATCCACCAGATCTTTAAATACTGCTCAGGATCTTTCAATTGTCAGGCCTTCATCTACTCTAATACCATGAAGAGAATTTGTGGGTCGTAAGAGTGTTGGGTTTGATATAGCATGCAAATGTGACTACTGGTAAGTGTACTAAATCATATATGCAATATAATATTAAGAACAAATGTAATTTCCATAAGGATTGGCAGTAAGCAACGTCAGACTTCTTAATGAAAGAGCAAATTTATGTATCATTCTTTCTTAGATAAAATGAGAGAGAATAATGATAATAAATAACTGAAGTAATAAATGAACAATATAAATGAAGAATGAGAATAATAATGATAAATATAACACTAATGAAAACAATATATAAAAGGGTCACAAACTCAAGTCAAGCAGTATTCAACAGTTTCAGTCCTTTCTCCATTATTTAACATAAGCAAGGTAAAGATCATAGGTTTAAGGTCTCTTCTTCCATTAATCACCATGCTTCACATCTCGCTCTCATATGGATTCCTTGAGATTTCATTTACTTAACTCTCGCTCTCGTAAATTAGCTCTCAAGCTTTAAGTTATAAGAAGCATTCACCATTTATATAAAATTTTTTATATATTAACCATCTCCTCTTGGTCTCAAGTTGCATATGTGTTAAATCAGTTTTTCCATAACTCTAAATCTCATCTTCGTCTTATTAAAGTTACTTGATATAAGGTGATCAATCTTATGAGAATTAAGCTTACTAATATAACAACAAACTTAATTTATTATGCCTATGAAAAATAAAAGGGAGAAAGACTTACTTGTGCCAAACAAGCTAACCCGACCTTGCGTAGTGAGACTACTCACTCTTCATTATTGGACATCAAGCAATCTCAACACAGAATTTGTAAAGAGAGAAATTATTATAAATTTAAAGAGAGAAAGTACAAACTAAACTAAAGAGGTGATCAAATAAATGATCCAGTCACGGATGGAAATTACTCACAACTATTACCTATTTATAGTAGTAAATAAGGGCAAAAGAGTAAATCTATTACAAGCAAGTTGCTGAGTGAAATAATCAAAATCTTCTTAAGCAGGAGCTATCATCAGCAGGGATAATCCATTTGCATCTCACTTGCTAATAAAAAAGAGTCTAGATTAATCTCATGTACCTTCCAAGGACGATACGGTCATTTTGCCCCTCGAAGTTGCTTTCTCCTCTCTAGTGGATTTCACGTCATCATTCAAGCGGCAAAGTCCATCTTCAGGCTTATCTTCAGGCTTTAAGCAGCGTAAATCCTTCTATTTAGCTTGCAAAACGAGATTGCTTAACTGTGATAGTACTTCTGCTACTCAACCTGAAAACAGATACATTAAACTTGCTTTTCCTTGATTTCAGCACAAATATGATCAACATTCTTATATGTTTTTATGGTATAATTTTCACTCAACACTTGACTGCATGAATGAACACGTATATGAAGTTGAGCCCATGTAATTAATACAAAACCAATTGCCTTATGTGCACACCTAATTTACGCTACTTATATATCACTCTTTTGACTCATTTATTTCTTATATATATGAGATCTCCAACGTTGCTAATTATTGATGTACTTTTTCATGAATAAATACAATGAGCTCTTTACGGAAATAAACATAAATATTGTGTTTTTTATTTGTATCTACATATATTCTATCCAAATAGATTTATCCTACGTTAAATATCGGTTAAGCAGTTTTAAATAGTCATTGTATAAATAGAAATTAAGTTGGACAATCCATGATTAAGTGAAATTAGATTATGCCATTCAATGGAATGATGATACATATACATGGCTCACACCAAATATTTTAGTTTTCATCATGATTAATTAATTACACTTAGGTCTTGAATAAATGAAGTTAGCCGTTTTCATTAGTTAGAACCGGCAGTAAAATCTTTAGGGTTAAATATTACTTCCTAAATGATTTATATTTACGAAAAAAGCTAGAATCAGAGTGATAATTTAGTCTTTTCGAAAGTTGTTTACAAAGGATATACGGTGCAATTGAATAGGGATAATTAATTTGGAAGGGGCTGATTTTTGTATTATTTTCTCCCTCTAACAATTTCAAATTATATATCTGAACTCAAAATTTAAAAAAAGTGTTAACAAAAAATTTTCAGCATTTTTGAGGAAATTGGCTTAAATTTTTTTTGCTTTTTTTATTATAAAATTATTTGGTTATGGAGCTCTTGGCATTCTCTGAGTCCTATTTAATTACAAGAATGCTAAAAAATGAAATTCGACTCCACTGAATTTTAGAGTCAAAAGTCAATTTTTTTCTGAAAAAGAGTTGGTTGTACCTTATTTCTGTCCTTTTACTTCGGAAATTTCCTCTTCAAATATTAGGATGAAATAACAATCTCCTTCTCACAGTTATAACGCATCTGAAATTACTTGATTTCGACTTGAAATGAGAATTTTATGATGCAAAAGATTGTTTAAAAATTGTACTTTTAAGTCATTTGTCCATTCAACTGTGGTTACTGCTTTTTTACGCGCATCATGTAACCAAATTTTTTCAATGCATGCATCAATTTTTTCTAAAATAATAACAAACATGGGGTATACGTCTGTTTCGTTTTCGAACAAGTAGGTGGCATGAGTGAGTGATATTAAGGAATAAATATCTTTTATTTATTCTCTTTTATTCATTCATATTCCTAGATAGGTTTCACTATTTGTGCATAAATACCTTGTAAGTGGTTTTTTTTTTTTTTTTTTTTTTTTTTTTTATTACTGAGAAATATAATCATTATTCCTCGCATTGTATCTGAGCTAACCTAGACCTCTCTATGTCAACTGAATCTCCAAAAGAAATTCTAAATATTTTAGACAGCCCTAATTCTTCCTAAAACTCTTCCTCCTCTTCAACTGTAAACTCAAACTCACCTCCTACTTCTAAGACTGAAGCTCATACCAATGATACTCAAACTATCATGGCTAATCAAATTACAAACTCTACCTCTCTCTCTATAAATCAACTTTATACTATCTATCTAGCTTAGCGAACCCAATTTTATCCTATCCTCCATTGTCACCAGTTGATGGGCCATGTTGACGGCTCCTCCACAGCTCCATCTTAAAAGATACCATCGGAAGAAGATTCTACTTTTAAGAAAGACCAAACAATGTTGTCATGGATCTTTCTTCCCTCTCAACGGAAGTCTTTCCACTATTATTGGACTCTGATTAGCCTAAACAGCTTAGGATGCCCTCTCCCATGCTTATGCGACTATCTCTAATCAGAGACAACTTTAAATTCATGTCCAATTGCATGAGCTAAGGAAAACAGATGTTGGAGTCACGGTTCCTAGAGCAAGCCAAGGTTTTAGTCGATAAGCTGGAGGTTGTCGGTGCTCTTCTTAGTTCGAATTAGTTCAACGCGAATATCTTTTGCAATTGAGGCAGTGAGTACCATGATGTAGAAAATTTGTAAGAGTACAAAATAGTGCCAAATAATGAGGAGTAAGTAAAGATCGTTTCTATGGGGATTATTTATTAATCACCGATTAATTCACAAAAAATATTAACTATGCAACAACGATTAATGATTTGATTTATGTTGAACTAAGAATGAAATCTAAAGATAATAAAAGCAATAAAAATAAGTAAAGAAAATTCAATAAGAGAAAACATCAAGGACATTGATTTCATACAACTCTTAACCTAATCAACATATTGTATTTTCAAACTATTCAATTACTTATGCAATAGAGAATGATTTTATGTTAATGATACCCTCTCCCAAGATATATTATCAATGCTAAAAATATGTTACTAAGCATATCTCCCAATAGTGATCAATAACCTATAGTTAAATTACTAAACACGAATCATTCGAAAACTCCATACAAGTTCAAATTATATTACTTTCGTTCAAAGCTGAACTTATGATTTTATTATCTTAGTTCCGATTTCAATAGTATTCCCTCCCGGTACTCTACACTACTTCAATTTATAAACATGCAATTGGTGGTTAAGAAAAAGCAAGCAGTAAGCAAGATAATAAAATTTGCACGAATAAAGTAAGAAAACTACAATAATTTCATAAACTAATAAAGTTGTACTACATCAATATCCTAGATAAAGATAGTTTAGCCATTCATAATATCTAAAACACATAAATAACAAATAAGAAATAAGAACATAGAGAAGAGAAGAAAAACTCTAAGGCTGGTGTAAACGTTTTCGTCGAATTCCTTCGCCTTATCGCCTCCACTTTACCACTAGAATTCTTATCAAAAAACACAGAATTAAAACTAAGTTATGGGATCCCCCGAACTGAAGGCAAAAGCTCCTTATATGGGAGAGACAATCTTCTAATTCAATAAGGAGAAAACTAACTTGGAAAATTAAACCTAAAAGGAATCTTTAGCTAACCCCATTAGAATTCTTAATTAACAAATCCTACTAAATAAGAATTCTCTAAAATATCTTTAGTCCAAGCCTTCTATTCCAAATAAGAAAACATAATTTTGTAGGGGAAAAAGTCAACTAAAAAGTTTGACCCGTAGGACTTAGGACCAGCTACAGAAAACCTAAGTTATCTTCTTCATCTTAATTCCGATTGGTGTGATTCCAAATGTGTTAGAAAGCTTATGGATAGGCACACAGCTCTGAAGAACAACTTTGAAGTTGAGTCAGCCTCTAACTATCTCAAAAATCTAATTGAATTTCTGCCTACAGCAATCCTTCTCCACTTAGAATTTCTATTTAGGTAAAATTCTCCTATTTTACACCTAAAAGAGAGAAATAAAACTAATTAAGAGCAAATAAATGAAATATAATAATTAACTAATAAAACACTAAAACTAATACTAAAAATGCATAAATTAATGATAACAAATGGTAAAATAATACTAAAAATGCGTATATGAAAATGAGTTATCATACCACTTCATAATCTCTAATCTAAGTATACAAACTCCTCCTTCGAATTACAGCCTAGTAGGCCATTTGACTACACATGAAATTCTTTTAAAGAATTACCAAGAAACTCTGGTTGCAGTGATTGCCCAGAGACCTATTGCTCCATTTTTTCCTGCGTCTACTTCAGTTTGCAATCCCACAAACAAAAGGAAATAAAATCCGTACTAGGTGTGTGGCCTTAACAATCATCCAATGAAGCATTTTTTTTGCCTTCATCAATTTTAGGGACCTCAATTTTGCCCTAATTATTTTGGTAAACAACAAGGTTTATTTCCACAAGCTAATTCAGCATAGGGTCCCATTCCTACATATCCTATGTAGAATTCCAACTTTTATGCACCACCACCATTGGCATCGATTCCCCAACCGGTGGGAGCCTGGTATCCAAACACTGGAGTGACTCACCACATGACTGCTAATCCAAACCAGATGTATACAATGGCATTGTATCACGGTCAAGATACTATAAGGGTTGGTAATGGTCAAGGTAGGGCAATTACTCATACTAGTACTTCTTTTCATTATAATTTGTGCCTTAATGATGTATTATTTGTACCCAAAATCACCAAGTCATTATTATTTGTGCAAAAATTTACTGTTGATATCCATTACTTACTTTGAATTTTGGCCAAACCATTTTCTTAGTTAAGGATCAAGTGTCAAAGAAAATCCTATTGAGAGGCATGAGTGATAGAGGTTTATATGTGCTCCCTCCCAAGTTGAAGCAAGCTTTGGCGAAAAAGTATGCTCCCTCCCAAGTTGAAGCAAGCTTTGGCGAAAAAGTATCTTTGGACACCTAGCATGCACAGTCAGGACATTGCAATAAAAAGACAACTACCAGCATTTTGAGTTCCAGTAGCTTAGATTTTTATTCTTCATCAAATAAATTTTTTTACTACTTGTTAATTGGGAAAAATCACAAAAATAGAGTTACCACCAATTGTACGGAGTAGTACTTCTCCTTTTAAAAGTATTCATTAGATGTAGGGGGTCCTGTCCTGTTGATTCATTTCTAAATCAAAAAGATTTTGTTCTATTTGTTGATGAATTTACTAGGTTCACATGAATTTATTGCATTGAATTTAAAAGTGATGTGTTTAAGACTTATCTTGAATTTGAAGCTATGGTTAAACAAGTCAATTTAATCAAAGCATTAAAAAATTTCGATCGGACTATGGAGGTGAATTTCTTAATTAACAAATTAAAATTCAGGCATCATTCATCGTTTTCCATGTCCATATATGCACGAACAAAATGGTATTATTGAAAGAAAAATTAGATATATTGTTGATACGACATTAACACTTCTAGCTCATTCATCTGTACCTTTTAGGTTTTGGAATTATGCAATTAACAATAGTGTAGAATCAATGAATTGGTTTTCGTCTCCTAGTCAAAATAATACTTCACCATTTTTTAAATTAATGAATAAACTGTCGGATTACTCTAGTTTCAAAATTTTTGTTGTGCCATTGATCCGCCTCTTTGACCATACAATAAAAATAAATTTAATTTTAGAACTAACATGTGCATATTTTTTTGTAATCAGAATTACACTTTAGTTGTACTTGTTTTTCTCCAGATCGTGATTGGACTTTTCTTGCCAAACATGCTAAGTTTAATGAAAATATTTTTCCATGTCAATTGTCGAAATTAGTAGTAGTGTCCTCTCCTTACACTGTGACTTCTGCCGCTATTTGCACCGCATTAGGTATTTCCTTGCCTTCTAATCCTATTCCATCATCGCCCATAATTAGGCCTGCACCGTGCCCCTCATCATCTACCACACCTAATAATTACCACCACTCACCCATCCCACTTCAATTATCACCACCCACAGCCACGCCCACTACTTCACAAAATAAATCATGCCCCTCTAAGTCTTCCAATTTCACATATCCAGGCCTAAATTTACTAATTGATTCAATGACTTCTACACCTAGCTTTCTGTTGGTGTGCCCTAGTTCTTAGAGTATTGGATTCTTATATTTTGTATTATACATTAAAACTTATTGTATGAATACATAATTTGTGTTACATTAATAAAGGCAATTAATTTATTTCATTTATATCTTATGCTATAATATCAGTAGAGTATCTATTAATCGATAATCATAAAACATATCCCAAGTCTGTTCTAATCGTGGAAATGAATAGAACCACAGACTTGTATATTCGATGACTGTATGGCAATTCTAAACTAGCCATAGTACTTGTATAGTCAGTCATGAATATAGGCACATATCGTTGACATGAGACTGGATCGATCCGCACAAGAAAGCCACATGGTTGTCGCGACATAGGTGTTTCTTGAGTAGGCTCTTTTGTCCTCAGACCAGATTTCATTATAGTATCAGTATGGAATCCGGTTCACTTTGACATACGCCTAACAGGTTTGTAAAATGATGCTAAATACGGGTATGATTGGGTGGACCGGTGAACATATTGATATTGATAATGAAGTGATGGAATTACCACTCGGGTAACACCGAGATGATATCACTGGCCACTTGATGAGTGGGACTGATAAGTGTATGGCCATACCCAAGTAAGTCGGTTGCTTATTTGATTAATCAGTCAACTCAAGATCAAGAAATATAATAAACAGCAGAAGAGAATGACGGATACCATGCCTCTTGTTTATTCATATTGATATCATTTGACAAAGGACACTGTGAGATTACTACTGAGTCAGTGTCTTAAACAAACTGCTGCATCTCTGTCTTAATTGAGGGATATAACGGTTTGCTATAACCCTCTTACAGTCTATGGACTGTCAACATAAAGATAGACCCATAGGATTATGCACATAGATCAACTGAGCTGGAACTTATAGAAATTATACATATAATGTACATTGGAAGAAATGCGTTAATTAATTAGTTGACATTCGGTGTCAAGATAATTAATTAACATTGGGTTGATTTAATTTAATTAATAACTTTACATAATGTAATTAATTAATTTATTAATTAATTGAATTACATAAAGTAAACAATAAATTAAATAATTTTCCTAAGTAGGAAAATTAAATACATGTATTGTATTTACTTAAGTGTGATTTAATTTTATTTAGGGGTAATTAAATTTAGCCAAATGGAATTAAATTACATAGTATATACTTTTTAATTAAAGTTTATTTATGTAATTATAATTTAGAGGGCTTGAGTTTAATTAACCTAATTCAAACCCAATTAGACAAGGAGTCCATATAAGGGCACACTTAAAGAAGAAAACCTAACCCTAACCCTATTTTATTTGCTGGAAATTTCAGTCCCAAAACAGCCACAATTTACAGTAATAATTCTCTATTCCTTCCGGTTCTTCGGCTAGCACCGGTTCCCGCTCGATAGTTGGTCGTGCACTGAATTGTGGAGATCGTTTCCGCTTAAAGATTCGATTCTACAGCAGTTTCTAGAAGAGAAAAATTTGGTGAGTGAATCTCTCTTGATTCAAATTGATTTTATTCCAATCAATGGTAATCGGACAAAATAGGTGAATTCTAGGAAAATTTTAATGGTGTAACTTTTGCTGTGCCACGTTATGTTTCCGATGACGAATCCCAACAGTGGTATCAAAGCCTAGGTTTTGTCCATTAGATTGATTGGAATTGATTCTTGAAAGTATTTTTGAAGAAAGAATAGGTTTCAACAATGGTTTTTCGGGTTTTAAATATTTTTTCCCGATTGGTTTTATCGATTCTTTCTGTTGTTAGTTTTAATTTCGGGTTTATTGAACTGATTATGCTTGCTTTTTTTTTGTGGTGGGACTTTTTTGCTCTCTCTCTCTCTCTCTCTCTCTCTCTCTCTCTCTCTCTCTCTCTCTCTCTCTATATATATATATATATATATATATATATAATTGTTGGCCAAAATTGGAATCGCAATTTGCGATTCCAATTGTGGCCAACGCTGTTGCTTGCCGCGCGGCCGCGCTGCTGTCCCCAAACAGTAGTGCCATGCATAGGGTTCGGGTCCGGTTTTTTATTTTGCGGGTAATTTTTTATCCCAGGCATGTAATACAAATTAAATTAAAATGTTTTATTTTAAATTAATTTGTATTTAAATTGTTTATTATGTTGGCATGCATATTTAATTTAATTGTTTTGCATATTAAATTGAATGTGGACTTTGTGAAATTGGCCCAATAAACCCTGACAACGATTAAAATTAGGAAAGCTAAATTTTAAATTTGTGACAACCCAAATTTTAGTGGGAGCAAAAATTATTAACTTTGCATCAATGGATGTTATCCATCGGGCCTTTATGGGCCTTAGTCACATTTGTTAAAATTGGCATTTCACCCTAAGTAACTCAGCTAACATTTATATTTATAATTTGGAATGCCATGATCATGCATCTTATTGGTATGTATGTGCATGATAGGTACTTTATTTGAAATGTGATGTTGAGTTCTATGGGCCTTAAATTATTATTGGTTGTAATTTGATTTTGGGAAATATGGCCTGCGTGCCATTTCTTTTATTTTGAAGTAATTTTAGAATAGATTTTATTTAAAATAAAATTGTTGTAATTGCATCAAGTATGGAAGAAGGTCTAGATGGAGCAAGCCAATGGTGGAGCCCAAGAAGGATTGCAGTCCGGCCCATGAAGAATTAGATAGGATATCTAGTTTTTCATTAGGTTGTAATTAAAGGCCTATAGGATCTCATTTATTTTAAATTTAGTATGCTATTGCATTTGACATATGATATTGGATGTATGAATCACCAGATTATAACCCATGTATATACATGCTAAGCCGTATCAGTTAATTTTAATCTAGAAATTAAAATATTGAGTCGTTTAAAAGTTCTTCCCACATTCACACCTCTTCCTCCTATTGATGCTGCAATGTGCGCCATGCCCTAGCTGGGTACATTGTAGTATTTGGTGGGCCATCGAGGGTTAGGATACTTGGTATGGTTAACATGTGAATGTTGGTTTGACTCAACATTGGTAGCATTAGCTCAGAGCGGGCCCTAAGCATGGATGGATAAAATGTCAATAAGCCCATCAAACCAAGACTTCTTGGTGGAAGGATTAGATAGGTTGTCCTACCAAACAAATCAATGGTTGGTTAGCTAGGCCTAGTTCGGCCAGTCATTGATAAGTTGTGGATCTTGGTCAAATCAGCCAATTAACATCACCAATGAACAAATTAAAATCAAATTATTAATTTGAATTGGCAAAAGTCCTTTATTTCTAACTCAAGCAATGATTTCTTCCATGTAGATAATCCCATTTCACATTAGCAATTTAAAATGGCTGCAATAAACAACAACTCACTCTCACTTAGGTCATTCCTAGAGAAGGAGAAGCTTTTGGGGCTAACTTCCTCGACTGGGCTAGGAACTTACAAATAGTTCTTAGAAAAGAGTACAATGAGTATGTACTGAATGCTCCTTTACCAGTTGGTCCTCCCGCAGGTCGAGGCATCACCACGGCGATGGTGGAGCAGTACGACCAGCACGTGAGGGATGACCGAAATTTCTTGTGCCTCATGTTGGGTACCATGGCTTCTGATCTTCAGAAGCAGTTTATGGACGAGCATGCTTATGAGATGATGGATCATCTTAAAAAGATGTTCCAAGAACAGGCTCGTTAGGAACGTTATCTGACGACTAAGGCACTTTGCATTACTACAATGGTAGTCGGGACTTCTGTTAGCACTCATGTGATAAAGTTGAAGGGGTGTATTGATACACTTGCTGGCCTCAGCTCGCCAGTTCTGCAGGACTTGACAGCAGACATTATTGTTAGGTCACTTCCTGAGTCTTACAACTAGTTTATCATGAACTACCTGTTGGGATTTTTCACCGGAAATCACCCAATAAAAGCGGAAGAACGCGATGATTTCCTCAAATCCAGTCCCAGGAGCAATTGAAGTGAAAATTGTAAAACTTAAAATTTTAATAGAAATAGATTAAATTCTTACCAGGAATATCTCTTTCTAGAGATGGATGAAGACTGTAGAAATCAAACTAGATTCCCTCTTCGTTTTCGTACACGAACGCCTAACGAACACGACCCGTGCTAGCATTGGAAAAACAAAAAAAAAACTTTTTGGTGAGAGGGGCTAGGAATTTCGGCTATCACTTCTTGTGTTAGGGGTGGCCGAAATTTCTAAGCCTAGGTATTTATACCTAGGGTGGCCGAATTCCCTTAGGGGAATTCAGGCCCAGTTTGGCTCCTTTTCATTCTGTGCGGGCTTCCATGTTTTAATTCAGGCCCAGTCTAATTTTAATTGTTCTGGTTTAAATTAATTTCAAGCCCAATTTTAATATACCCATGTATTTAATATATTACACCAAGTAATATATTATTTACATTTAAATTAAAATTAGTTTGACCAATTAATTTAATCCATCAAATTAAAATTAAATCTTCACAAAATAAAATCATATGTAAACCTATACATATGAATATTTCCACCTAGGAAATAATCTCATAATTAATCCAATTAATTATGAAGAGCCAATTGAATATATATTAATTTTATTATTGGGATCAATCCAATTGATCTTTATAATATAATTAACATATATACACCTCTCTCTCCATAGTGTATACTCCAAGTATACATGTGATTCCTTAAGTCTGTGTTCAGTCGTTTTATGTGTATGATCCCGTGGGCCCATCTTTATGTTGGCAGCGGGCCTTTAGCCCGTAGACTGCAGTTGGGCTCTAGCAAGCCACTGCAGCCCCCAATTAAGATGGAGATGGCAGTCTAACTGTTATCATAACCCTGTAGTTTAAACTTGTACATCCCATGTCATTGATATCGGTGTCTAACACAGAGGCATGGATTGATCACCCTCTTTTGTGTCGGACATCAACTTGATCCCGAATGCACTGAAGCTCACAAACAAGTTCCCACCTGTTTGGGTGTGGCCACACTCTTATCAGTTACATTCATCAAGTGGCCGGTGATATCTTCCCAGTGGACTACTGAGTGACAAATCCCTTCTGCATATCCATGGTATCACCATGCTAAGTGACATACCCAAAAGTACCCATACTTGGCACCCTATTACAAGCCCTTTAGGCATACCCCTAAGCATGCGACCTCACATGTAACACCATCATATGGTCAGGTCAAAGGATCCATACAAGTACTACACGAGAATCACTTGTGATACTATACCATGTGGATTACTCGTTTAGTGGATCTATCCAGTACCATGCCCCCATGCATGTACCCATTAACTTGGTTGACATTCCATGTCTAATGACCGGTAAGACACCGCCATACAACCAGGTTAATGATAGTCTCTTGTTCCATTCATTCCCATGACTGGAACAGACTACGGATCTATTTATGGTCATATCGTTTACCCAATCCATGGTCTTACTGCCAAGTGCATGACACTTGTCATCATAGATATAGATATGTCCATTGGATACTCCATTTGATATATTGCACAAGATAAATATAATAAATGAATTGATGCCTTTATTAATAACACAAATAGTACAATACATAAATTCAATAAATGTATAATACAAATACAAGAACCAATGCCTCGGGACTAGGGCATTTCCAACACCCATTGCAAAAGGAAAGGCTAAGGCTAAGAGCAAAAAGGTGGTGGCCCAACCTAAAGAAAGGGTTGCTTCTCCTGATGATGCCTGCCACAAGTGTCATAAGAAGGGGCAATGGAAGAGCTCGTGTCCAAAGCTAAGGGAGCAACTGAAGGGCAAAACTGCTGCTTCAGGTATTTATGTTGTTGAGATTAATCTGGCTATTTCTACATATTGGGTCTTAGACACTGGATGTGGATCTCATATTTGTTCAAATGTGCAGGCTCTAAGAAATAGGTGATTACTAGGATCTAGAGAAGTAGATCTTCGAGTCGGAAATGGTGCTCGAGTTTAGGCCATGGAGATCGGAGATTATTTCTTATAGATGCATAGTGGGCTTGTTTTGGAACTGTTATTTTGTACCATCGATGCGCAAGAATATTATTTCTATTCCTTTGTTGGATATTTCTTGTTTTGTATTTAATATCGGACATGGTAGAATTTCTATGCAATATGGCAATATTATTTATGGAACAGCATTTCTTGAAAATGGCTTATATATCCTTGATCTAAAACGTGAAAGTTCAATCTATAACATAAATACTAAAAGGATTAAACAGAATGAAATTAATCCCACATACATCTTGCACTGTCGACTTGGCCACATAAACGAGAAGTGCATAGCTAGGCTTCACTCTAGTGGAGTGCTAGGGTCATTTGACATCCAGTCTTATAACACATATGAATGTTGTTTGAGAGGCAAGATGACAAAGGCGCCTTTTAGCAAGACTGTTGAAAGGGCCTCAGAGCTATTGGAGCTGATACATTCCGATGTATGCGGCCCAATAATCACTAGTGCTAGATCCAGTTTTCTTTACTTTGTCAGCAGATACAGTTATGTCTATCTGATGAAGCATAAGTTTGAGACTCTTCAAAGGTTCAAGGACTTTAAGAACAAAGTAGAAAACCAACTTGGCAAGAAAATAAAAGCACTTCGGTCTGACAAAGGGGTGAATATTTTAGCCAAGAGTTTGACTTGTTTTTGAGAGAGTGTGGGATTGTATCCTAACTCACTGCTCCTGGTACACCCAGACGAATAGAGTGTCTGAAAGGAGGAATAGGACCTTGCTAGACATGGTCCGCTCGATGATGAGTCATGCTACACTCCCTGTCTTCTTTTAGGGATATGCTTTAGAGACAGCTGCTTGCATTCTTAATAATACACCAAGCAAGGCAGTTGAGGGAACACCATATGAACTATGGAAGGGCCTAAAGCCCAATGTTTCCTTCTTAAAGATTTGGGGCTGTGATGCACATATTAAGAAATTGATAAGTGGCATACTCGAGTCCAAATCTGTCAAGTGCCAGTTTGTGAGTTACCCTAAAGAAACTAAGGGTTGTTACTTCTATGATATAGTGGAAAACAAAGTTTTCATAGCCAGACATGCAGTCTTCTTGGAGAAGGAATTCCTTTTTAAAAGAGACAGTGGGAGTAATGTTGAATTTTTAGAAGCTCAAGACTCACAAACTCCTACAGCTACTGCTAAGGATGCTTTAAGAACTCATCTGACTATCAAGAAATTAAGGAACCAGAACCGATTGCACAACACCTTAAAAGGTCTAGTAGGACACGTCATCAGCCAAAGAGGTATGGCTTTCTCATGACTGATGATGTGGACCTTATGGTCGTTGACCAAGAGGAGCCCAAGACCTATCAGGAGGCTGTTGAAAGCCCACACTCAGATCAAATGGCGTAAAGCCATGGAGGCTGAGATGCACTTTATGCACGATAACCATGTATAGAACTTGGTGGATCCACCTCCGGGTGCTAAGGTGATAGGTTGTCAGTGGTGTTTCAAGTTAAAAGCCGATAACACCTTCAAGGGGCTATTGGTGGCTAAAGGATTCTAGCAAGTTCAAGGAATTGACTATGATGAAACCTTTTCACCAATTGCTATGCTCAAATCCATTAGGATACTACTAGCCATAGCTGTACGGTATGATTATGAGATATGGCAGATGGATGTTAAGACCTCTTTCCTTAATGAAAAGCTATTCAAGGATGTGTACATGGCACAACCTGAGGGTTTTATCGATTCGAAGTATCCTAACCGGGTATACAAGCTTTGAAGATCCATTTATGGATTGAAGCAGGCATCCAGGTCTTGGAATTAGAGATTCAATGAGGCCATTACGAAATATGGCTTCACACAGAATTCTGATGAGCCCTGTATGTATAAGATGGTTAGTGGGGGCATTTCCACCTTCCTAGTGTTGTATGTTGATGACATCCTTATCA
The DNA here is from genome assembly GCA_039660915.1 of Euphorbia tirucalli. Classification (NCBI taxonomy): domain Eukaryota; kingdom Viridiplantae; phylum Streptophyta; class Magnoliopsida; order Malpighiales; family Euphorbiaceae; genus Euphorbia; species Euphorbia tirucalli. The sequence continues at coordinate 46,891,880 of CM077637.1, read as the reverse complement.
TTGGAGGCAACATACCAACGCTACAAGGGGTAAAAGCAGTGGTTGAGTAAGTGCTTCGCAATGAAGGACTTAGGCAAAGCTGAGATTATCTTAGGGGTCAGGATCTACAGAGACAGATCCAGTCAACTTCTAGGCCTAAGTCCGGCTACGTACATTGACAAGGTTCTAAAAAGATACATAGACAAGGCAAAGAAAGGATTCTTGCCTATGCACTATGGGTTGAAGCTGAGTAAGAAAGATGGTCCTAAAACAAAGAAGGACTGGGAGAACATGGAAAAGATCCCTTATGCATCTGCTATTGGATCTATCATGTACTCCATGTTTTGTACAAGGCCTGATGTCGTGTTTGCACTAAGTATGACTAGTCGGTACCAGTCGGACCCCTAGGAGGAACACTAGAAGGCTGTTAAAGTAATCCTGAAGTACCTTAATTGGACTAAGGATGCTTTCTTAGTGTATGGAGGTCAAGATGCTCTGGTAGTTTTAGGTTACACTGATGCAAGCTTTGAGACCGATGAGGACGAGAACCAGGCAAATTCTCGTTATGTTTTTCTCCTGAATGGCAGTGCCATTAGTTAGAGGTCCTCAAAGTAGGCCACCATCGCTGTACATAGCTGCAAAGGAAGTCGTTTGGATCAAGAAGTTCATAACCGAGTTGGGAGTGGTACCTACTATCATAGACCCAGTTGATGTTTTCTGTGACAACAATGGGGCCATCACACAAGCTAAGGAGCTCCAGTCACAGAAGAGATCCAAACATATGCTCAGAAAGTTTCACCTCATTCAGGAGATCATGAACAGAGGTGATATATCATTGTAGAGAGTTGACACCAAAAATAATGTCGTTAATCCATTGACCAAAGTGCTACAACAGACACAACACGACGGTCATACCATATCTATAGGAATTAGTGCAATGACTACTTGGAACTAATGCAAAGGGAGATTATTGGTGTGCCCTAGTTCTTAGGACATTGGATTCTTGTATTTTGTATTATACATTAAGACTCATTGTATGAATACATAATTTGTGTCACATTAATAAAGTCAATTAATCTATTTCATTTATATCTTGTGCCATAATATGAGTAGAGTATCCATTGATTGATAATCATAAAACCTATCTCAGGTCTGTTCTAATAGTGGGAACGAATTGAAGCATAGACTTGTACATTCGATGACTATATGGTAGTTCTGAACTAGCCATAGTACTTGTATAGTCAGTCATGAATATAGGTACATGTCGTTGACATGGGACTGGATTGATCCGCACAAGAAAGCCACATGGTTGTCACATCATAGGTCTTTCTTGAATAGGTCTCTTTTGTCCTCAGACTAAATTTCATTGTAGTATCAATATGGAATCTGGTTCACTTTGATATACGCCTAACAGGTCTATAAAAGGATACTAAATATGTTGGGATTCGTCATTGGAAAAATAACGTGGCGCAACAGAAAATACACCGTTTAAAATTTCCTAGAGTCCACATATCGTGTCCAATTACCATTGATTAGAATAAAAACAATTTGAATCAAGAGAGATTAACTCATCGGATTCATCTCCTCTAGAGACTGTTGCAAAATCGTTTCTTAAAACTGCGATCTCCAAAGTCCGGTGCACATCCAACTATTGAGCAGGAACCGGTGCTAGCCGAAGACGCGAAGGAATGGATGATTAATGTTGGGATTTTTGGCTGTTTGGGGCTGCTCTTGGTGGCTGAAATTTCTAGCAATAATTAGGGTTGAATTAGGGTTTTATTCCTTAAGTGCGCCCTTTTATAGACACCTTGTCCAATTGGGTTTTAATTAGGTTAATTAAACCCAAGCCCACAAGGATTATAATTACATAAACAAACTTTAATTAAAAAGTATATACTATGTAATTTAATTCCATTTGGCTAAATTTAATTACCCCTAAATAAAATTAAATCACACTTAAGTAAATACAATACATGTATTTAATTTTCCTACTGAGGAAAATTATTTAATTAATTGTTTACTTTATGTAATTCAGTTAATTGATAAATTAATTAATTACATTATGTAAACTTATTAATTAAATTAAATTCAACCCAATGTTAATTAATTACCTTGACACCGAATGTCAATTAATTAATTAACACATTCCTTCCAATGTACATTACATGTACAATTTCTATAAGTTCCGACTCAGTTGATCTATGTGCACGATCCTATGGGTCTGTCTTTATGTTGGCAATAGGCCCAAGGCCCACAGGCTATAAAGGGGTTCTAGCAAACCATTACAGCTCCCAATTAAGACAAAGATGCAGCAGTCTTTCGAAGATACTCACCCGGTAGGAATCTCATAGTGTCCTTTGCCTAACGATATCGATATGAATAAAAAAGAGGCATGGTGTCCGTCATCCTCTTCTGTTGTTTATTATATTTCTTGATCTTAAGTTGACTGATTAATCAAATAAGCAACCAACTTATTTGGGTATGGCCATACACTTATCAATCCCACTCATCAAGTGGCCAATGATATCATCTTGGTGTTACCCGAGTGGCAATTCCATCACTTCATCATCAATATCAACATGTTCACCGGTCCACCCAATCATACTCGTATTTAGCATCCTTTTACAGACCTGTTAGGTGTATGTCAAAGTGAACCGGATTCCATATTGATATTATAATGAAATCTGGTCTGAGGACAAAAGAGACCTACTCAAGAAAGACCTATGACGTGACAATCATGTGGCTTTCTTGTGCGGATCGATCCAGTCCCATATCAATGATGTGTACCTATATTCATGACTGACTATACAAGTACTATGGCTAGTTAAGAACTGCCATACAGTCATCGAATATACAAGTCTGTGGTTATATTTGTTCCTACGATTAGAACAGACCTGGGATAAATTTTATGATTATCAATCAATGGATACTCTACTCATATTATAGCACAAGATATAAATGAAATAGATTAATTGCCTTTATTAATGTGACACAAATAATGTATTCATACAATGAGTCTTAATGTATAATACAAAATACAAGAATCCAATGCCTTAAGAACTAGGGCACACCAACAAAATAAGGGTATGATTGGGTGGACCGGTGAACATATTGATATTGATGATGAAGTGATGGAATTGCCACTCGGGTAACACCAAGATGATATCACTGGCCACTTGATGAGTGGGACTGATAAATGTATGGACATACCCAAGTAAGTCGGTTGCTTATTTGATTAATCAGTTAACTCAAGATCAAGAAATATAATAAATAGCAGAAGAGTATGATGGACACCATGCCTCTTGTTTATTCATATCGATATCGTTTGGCAAAGGACACTGTGATATTACTACTGGGTTAATGTCTTTAATATACTGCTAGATCTTTGTCTTAATTGAGGGCTATAATAGTTTGCTAGAACCCACTTACAGTCTGTGGGCCTTGGGCCTACTGCCAATATAAAGACAGACCCATAGGATCATGCACATAGATTAACTGAGTGGAAACTTATAGAAATTATACATGTAATTTACATTGGAAGGAATGTGTTAATTAATTAGTTGACATTCGGTGTCAAGGTAATTAATTAATATTGGGTTGATTTAATTTAATTAATAAGTTTACATAATGTAATTAATTAATTTATCAATTAATTGAATTACATAAAATAAACAATTAATTAAATAATTTTCCTAAGTAGGAAAATTAAATACATGTATTTTATTTACTAAAGTGTGATTTAATTTTATTTAGGGGTAATTAAATTCAGCCAAATGGAATTAAATTACATAGTATATACTTTTTAATTAAAGTTGATTTATGTAATTATAATCCTAGTGAGCTTGGGTTTAATTAACCTAATTAAAACCCAATTAGACAAGGAGTCTATATAAGGGCACACTTAAGGAAGAAAACCTAACCTTAACCCCATTTTATTTGCTGGAAATTTCAGCCCCAAAACAACAACAATTTACAGCAATAATTTTCCATTCCTTCCGCTTCTTCGGCTAGCACCAGTTCCCACTCGATAGTTGGTCATGCATTGGATTATGGAGATATTTTCCGCTTAAATATTTGATTCTGCAACAGTCTCTAGAAGAGACAGATTTAGTAAGTGAATCTCTCTTGATTCAAATTGATTTATTCTAATAAATGGTGATCGGGCACGATAGGTGGATTCTAGGAAAATTTTAACAGTGTAATTTCTGCTGCGCCATGTTATTTTTTCGATGATGAATCCCAACACTTTCCTATTCACAATATTACCAACACACATTTGCACCCAATGCAACTCAAACCCCTGAAGCTCGAAAACTCCTACAAAATTAGCCTTAATTAACCAACTTTCCTCTTGATTATCTCCTTACTGAACCAAAAATGTATACTCTCATGAAAATAAATTACCAGTAGGCATGATACCATGTACAATGAAATCAAAGCTTTAATTGACATAAAAATCCTTCTTATAGTGCTTTGACCAAAAGATGCTAACATTGTTGGATGTAAATTGTTGTTTCGAATAAAGAGGAACACGAATGGTAGTATTTATAGCTACAAAATTCCTTTGGTAGCTAAGGGGTTTTCTCAAAAGGAGGGTAATGACTACAAAGAAACTTTTAGTCTTATTGTTAAATCAACCCCTATTCATACTATGCTTATTCTTGCTTTATCTCATAAGTGGCCCATTCATAAACTAGATGTCTCTAGTGCCTTCCTTCGTGGCAATTTAATTGACACGGTGTATATCCAACAACCTCTAAGGTTCATTGACACTTTATGTCTTGATCATGTTTGTTTACTTCATAAGTCTCTTTATGGTATCAAATAGGTACCTCGTGAGTGGTTTACTTGATTGTGCAATTTTTTCTTGGATAAGGTTTCCAAAAACCATAGGTTGAAAACTCATTGTTTATTCGCATTACTACTAACACTTTCACTTATGTCTTTTATTATGTTGACGATATCTTGGTTACAAGAAATTCTTTGATCACTATTCAAAAAGTTATTGCTTCCATGGAAAGAGAATTCCCAATCTATGACCTCTGCCGAGCCTCATTCTTCCTTAGCATTGAAATTGATCACCTCCCTACATGCTTGATGTTACAACAAACCAAGTTCATGATATCTTGGAATGACACAATATGGAAGATTCTAAACCATGCTTAACATCAATGGCATTTATGCTGAACCTATCCAAGATCATGGGTACTTTGCTTTTAAGTGGGGTTAAATATAGTAGACTTGTGGGAGCTCTTCAATTTCTTGCCCTCACTTGGCCTGAAATTGCATTCGGTATTAATAAATTATGTCAGTTTTGCTTGTGTGCCCTAGTCCAAATGGCATTGGTTCTTGTATTGTATTATACTTTATATTTGGATATTTTGTATTATACATTTTTTTGTTAAAATGAAGGCATGAATCCATTTATTCATATCTTGTGATTTTTATAAATAGAGTATCCAATGATTAGAACCATATTAAAGTAAACCAATGTAGATCATTGGATTATGAGACCTTTTAGTAAAGTTAAAGTTATAATCATAAAGACATCCCTAGTCTGTTCTAATCATGGGAATGAACAGAACCAAAGACTAGCATATCCCTGACTGGATGGCGGCGTCTCACTAGCCATAGGACATGGAATGTTAATCAATGATATGGGTACATGTTGTGTTGCATGGTACTGGATCGATCCGCCACGGGAACACCACATGGATTGATTGTCATAGGTGTTTCTTTGGTAGGTCTTGCTATTATCCTTTGACCATGGGATCTTATACACTTTGATATACGTCTAACAAGCCCATAACAGGGTGCCAAGTATGGGTATGTTGGGTGGGCTATAGTGAAGTTGACAGAATTGCCACTCAACGTTCCTTGAGATGATATCAATGGCCACTTGATGAGTGGGACTGACAAGTGTATGGCCATACCTGAATAATTTGGGATACTTATTCGTTAGGTTCAGTCCACTCGGTCTCAAGAAATAAATAAGCATATAAGAGTGTTGGATATGCCCTAGTCCCAAGATATTGGACCTTGTATTTGTATTATTTATTTATTAGATTTATGTATTATACTAATTCTGTGTTATTAATAAAGGTATTAATTCATTTATTATATATATCTTGTGCAATATCTTAAATGAAGTATCCAATGGACATATCCATATCCATGATGACAAGTGTCAGGCACTTGGCAGTAAGACCATGGATAGGGTAAACGATATGACCATAAAGAGATCCATAGTCTGTTCTAGTCATGGGAATGAATGGGACTAGAGACTATCATTAACCTGGTTGTATGGCGATGTCTTACCGGTCATTGGACATGGGATGTCAACCAAGTTAATGGGTACATGTAAAAAGAGCACGGTACTGGATTGATCCACTGAATGAGAAATCCACATGGTATAGTATCACAAGTGATTCTCGTGTAGTACTTTTATGGATCCTTTGACTTGACTATATGTTGGTATCGCATGAGAGGTCGCATACTTAGGGGTACGCCTAAAGGGCCTGTAATAGGGTGCCAAGTATGGGTGCTTTCGGGTATGTCACTTAGCATGGCAATGCTATGGATATGTAGAAGGGATTTGTCACTCAGTAGTCCACTGAGAAGATATTACCGGCCTCTTGATGAATGTGACTGATAAGAGTGTGGCCACAGCCAAACAAGTTGGAACTTGTTTGTGGTGATCAATCCATGCCTCTATGTTGGACACCGATATCAATGACATGGGATATACAAGTTCAAACTACAGGGTTATGATTATAGTTGGACTGCCATCTCCACCTTAATTGGGGACTGCAGTGGCTTGCTAGAGCCCAACTGCAGTCTGTGGGCCACAGGCCCACTACCAACATAAAGATAGGCCCACGGGATCGTACACATTGAGCAACTGAACACTGACTTAAGGAATCACATACTTAGAGTATACATTCTGGAGAGGGAGGATTATATTAATTATATTATATAGATCAATTGGATTGATTATGATAATAAAATTAATATTTGATTGGCTTTCTCATAATTAATTGGATTAATAATGAGATTATTTCCTAGGTGGAAATATTCATATGTATGGGTTTACATATGAATTTATTTTTGTGAAGATCTAATTTTAATTTCATGGATTAAATTAATTAGTCAAACCAATTTTAATTAAATGTAAATAATATGTTACATGGTGTAACATATTATATACATGGGTAAATTAAAGTTGGGCTTGAAATTAATTTAAACCAGACCAATTAAAATAGATTTGGGCTAAAAATGAAAGAAGGATTCGGCCAAGTAGTGACCAAGCCACACTAGCCGAATTCTCCCCCTTCCTCTTCTCCATTGTTCGTGTTTTTCCGACGCTAGCACGGATGGTGTTCGTTAGGTGTTCGTGTATGTGAACGAGGAGGGATTCTATCTTGATTCCTGCAGTCTGCATCCATCTCTTAAAGAGATAATCTGGGTAAGAGATTTATCTCTTGTTATTAAATTTTTGTTTTTACAATTTCCATCTCAATTGCTCCTGGGCACGGATTTGAGGAAATCATCACGTTCTTCCGCTTTAATCTGGTGATTTCCGGTGACAAATCCCAACAAAGAGGATGATGGGGCCATGCCTCTTACTTATATATCGATGTCAGTTGACAAGGGATATACAAGATCACTATCGGGTTATGTTTCACATTAGACTGCAAGTCTCTATCTTAATTGGGAGCTGTAACGGTTTGCTAGAACCCACTTACAATCTGTGGGCTTTGGGCTCACTGCCAACATAAAGATGGACTCGCAAGATCGTACACATAGAATGACTGAACATTGACAAATCGGAATTGGAATGAAAACCAAATTAATTGAGTTATTGACATTAGGTTATATCATAATTAATTCAATTATAAGGGAGAAATTAATTTTATTTGAATAATTAATTACATATAGTAAATAATTAATTAAATAAAATAATATTTCTTTGGTGGAAATAAAATACAAAGTTTGAATTTATTAAGGCTGATTTTAATTTAACTTTGGGTTATTTTAATATGATAAAATTGTATTTAATTGTATCAATTAGAATTCTATAATATGGTTTTATTTAATCCTAATGATACAAGGTAAATCAATTAAATCAAATTAAATAATCTATAGTTTAATTTAAACCTAGTACAATAAGGAGTATAAAAGCAATTAGAAACCTATTATACTAAGGATAATACTGAGTATAAAAGGATGCCTTAAAGTCAATTTCTCCCTAACCCTAGCCACTTAATATTTTTGGCCTATACCAAAGAAAGGAGCAAAAATTCCCTAGGCTAAAATTTCTTGGTTTCCATTCTTCCGTTCGCTAGCACGAGTCATGTTTAAGAGTCGTTCGTGTACTGGATTGTGGAGGAAATGCATTTAGGTTTCTCAACAGTCTCTAGAGGAGATAGTTAAGGTGAGAAAATTTAATATTCTTTCCGTTCTTGGTTTCATTCTATTAATCTACATGAATCTTGGGCTATGGAATTGAGGAAAATTTTAATCGGTATTCTGCATTGCGTTTAATTTTTCCTGTGACAATTCCCGACAAGTTTATGCCCTCCTACTAATGTTCATTGGAAGGCTACCAAGCCTCTTATATATACTTGCATGGCATGGCTCATTTAGGGTTATTTTTATCACATGATTTAGTCGCCTCTCTTGCTGGCTACTCTGATGCATATTGGGTGGTTGTCTCGATGATCGTCGATCCACTGGTGGTTATTGTATCATTTTGGGTTTAGTTTGATTTCATAGGGAGCTAAAAAGCAACCTACAATTTCTCATTCAAGTACAAAAAGCGAGTATAAAGCTATTGCTAATATGGTTGTTGAGTTACTATGGGTTCATTTTTTAATGCGAGAAATTGCTTTTCCTACCAAGGAAAATATTCCTCTGTGGTGTGATAATATTGGTGCTATATAATTAAGTAAAAATCTTGTGTTCCATGCTCGTACTAAGCATGTTGAACTTTATTTTCATTTTGTTCATGAACTTGTTAAAAATGACACTATTGATATTCGATTTTTACCATCTGATGATCGGGTTGCCAACATTTTTACCAAGCCTCTAGGTGCCACTCGTTTTCTGCATCTACATTTCTTCATGTTCCCATAGGCTTAAGGAGGGGTGTTAAGGAATAAATATCTTTTAATTTATTCTCTTTGTGTTAATTCCTGTTTTGTTATAATATTCCTAGATAGGTTTCACTATTTGTGTATAAATACCTTGCAAGTATTATTTTTTGTCAATAGCAAATATAATCATTATTCCTCACAAGTGCATCATACACAAAAAGGTTGCCAATGCCAACAACCTATACTACTAAAATATTATTGTCAAAATAATAGTGAATAATAATAAAAAAAAATTACCAACCACATGTTTTCCGGATTTATGATTGACAATTGTAGAAATAATCTTAAAGATCTTTTTACTCCTTGTGTTATCACACTTTTACCATTTTGTCCTTTTTCCTATCGCCATTATATCCACTATTTAAAATGTTTCAAAATAGTCCAAAATAAGCATATTCCATCTTATTCCGTTCACAAAATTGTTAACGGAAAATGACAAAATATTTTACGAATGGAATATGACGGAATATGCTTATTTTGCATCACTTTGGAGATTTTTTTGATAATACATGGAGAAAAAAAAAAGGAAATGTCAATAGGATCAAAGGCAAAAGGATAGACGTTAATAACATACCCAAAGGCAAAAATATCATTAAACCTCATAATGAACAATATTCAAAATGAAAAAGTTTTAGTTGCTTACCTATTTATTAATTGGGACCAAAAATACAAAAGGGTTGTTAGCAAACCCAACACACTATACAACATATGGAAGTTGACTTGTAATTAATTTTGTGAGAAATGATTCCTACTAATCCCTTCCGTCACAAGTATAAGTCATTTTGGCTTTGTGCATCAATATTAAGAAACCATTAATAAGTGATTAATGATTCAAAATTCTCTATTTTTCACTGCTTAATATACGTTCAAATTAATTCTCTATCTCCTTTTAGCCAATAATTCTTTATTATCCTCTTTAATTATATTTTCGATTCTATGTTTATAAGAGAACTAATTGCTAAGAGAGAATAAGAGTTTCAAAAAAAGAGAGAACTAGTAATTGACAACAATTAATTATGAGTAAAATGACTTATATTTTTGAATTTTTTTTCAAAACCTAAAACGACTTATATTTGTGATTGCAGAGAGTACCGAGGAATATAAATTCAAAGTTACACCTAACACACAATTTATTTGGTGTCCCAAGATAGAGACATTACGTGATACATTTATCAAACCAATAAAATCACGATAAATTATATTAATATGTAATCAACTAATTAACTATTTAATAGATAATTACATAGACTGTAAAATAAAAATTCTTGATCATAAAATACAAAACCTAGATTTTAATGTATGAATCTTAAACTCTAAATTATATCACTAACTTAATTTTATTTACTTATCACACATAATATGTCAAATGTATTAATTACTTCCTGCCGGTCCCAAATGGCTAGTTACAATACTAGAGGGGGGTGAATAGTACTGTAGGGCGAATTAAAAATTTCGCGGACCTCCTTTTCAAAAACAAGTTTTATTAAAAAATGCGGAGTTATAAACTATAATAAAACTTGTAAATATAAAATGCTTTTCTAAAAAAAATAAAATTTAAGTACTAAAGCATATAATATAAAGTGCAGAAAATTAAAGTGCATAAAATAAAGAGAGTAGGGATAGAGAAAATGCAAACACAAAATTTTATCCTGGTTCGACCCAACCGGTCTACGTTTAGTCCCCAAGCCAACCGCTTGAGATTTCCACTGGCGTTTCCTTTACGGGCAAGAAACAAGCCTATGTTACTTTTTCCGAGTTCAAGTAACAAACTCAATACTTTTACAGGCTCAGTATCAAACCTATCCCGTTACTTTTTGGAGCTTAAGTAACAAACTCTACTAATGCTTTTTCCAAGCTCAAGCACCAAACTTTTACGACCTTTGTTGATCAACCACCAACAAAGACAGACCCCCTTTCACACAACCTTGTATGAAAAATACAATTTCCAAAATTTGTGAATATAAGAATGAATAATATTTTTCTCTCTTCTCTTTGTGCTCTTTGGGAATATGGAAGACTTATAACTTGTAAGCTTGAATAAGATTGTATCTTGGAACATCACATCTTCCTTCATCTTCCCTTTTATACCAAAAAGAAAATATGGCCATTTGAAACAAAATATGGCTGTTTGGTACAAAATATGGCTGTTGCTTTAGGTGATAAGTCCGTTGGAAGAGAGGTGTGAATTGTCTTTAAATGGTAATCAAAGAGAGAGATATAGCCATTTGTCTTCACATGTCTTTTATAGCCGTTGTCTTTAGCCTATATCCAAAGTATAGGTGACTTTCTTCTTTCACATAAAACATGTGACAAAAATGAAGACCATGTGCAACCTTAGGTGTAATCCGTAGCTTCAAAGAGATGTAGTGAAGATTAACTTTAGTCTTAAAGTAAGGTTTGACCTTAAGATCACATGTGATCATACATTTAAGAATCCCTTAGTGAAGGTTGCAAAATAAGGTGAAAGAGATCACATGATGAAGTACATAAAGTGGCCGAATTAGATCTTTAAGCTTTACCACTTATAGGTCAAGGTAAGTGTAAGCGCCGGGATTAAAAAAAAAAGAGAGAGAAAAAGAAAAAGAAAAAAAATCGAAAAAAAGAAAAAAAAAATTTACAATGGTACGACTGTATTATCGGGGCAGGTGCAGAACACCATACCCATGATATAAGAAAGAGGAGGAGAAGATTTAGGGCAATTAAGGCCCGGATTTTGGTGAAGAAAGGGGAAAAAAGAGGGTAGAAAAATGGAAGAAAAGGGAAAGAAGAGGGGGATTGGATTTCTGGTGAGAAATTTAGAGAGAGAAGGAGAAAAGAGAGAAGGAAAAGGAAGAAGTAAAAAAAAAAACCACAAAAACTCACCTTTTCCTCTTTTATTTTCTTTTAATTCTCATAATTAGGATTAAAACTTGCTAGAAACCCCTAGGTTAATCAGTTAACTTCACATCCAAATCAAGAATCCGGACTTAAATCATCAGAATCTTTTGCATTTTGGATTTTCGGACTCAAGGCTCTCAACTCCAATTCAAGAGGAAAAGTGCAAATTCTTATGGATTGGAGCGACGCCAGGGGTCAATTTCGACTTGGAGGGACTTCTAAAAGGTAGGCGTCCCATTTCTCTTTACTTTTGCTTGCTTTCTGGGTGTTGATTGCGATTTTTATGCATTTTTATCTCATTTTCTGCGTTTCTGCTTCTGGAAATCAAGAACAGTCGCACGACTGTTCTTGAAATTGATGAACAGTCGTACGACTGTAGTTACAGTCGTACGACTATTCTTGATTTCCAGGTGATTTTATTTCCAGCTTGTTTTAAATAAGATTTTGGCGAAATCCTGAGTTTGGAGTGTTTACAGTCGTACGACTGTAGTTGAGTTTGCACGACTGTAATTTACAGTCGTATCACTGTAGTTTCCAGAATCAGAATTTCACCTTTAAAACCCAAAAATTTCATAAAAAATCCATAAAAATCCCCAAAAATCCCCAAAAATTCCCAAAAAATCCCAAAAAATTAGAAAATCCCAAAAATCATCAAAATGAATTTTGTTGTATGCATCACGACCACAGGTTCAATTTTCAGTAAAATTGCATTTAGAACAATTCAACCACGGAGACCCGTTCTCCCGAAAACCGATCCACTTAATATATAAAAATGCATGTAAACCGGAAAAATTGTTTTCAAAATGATTTTCCCACAAAACCAAAATACAGGGACGTTTCAAAATATTTTCCAAGTCTAATCGGGCCGGCTAGCCGAGCCAACCCGGTTACCCCCTAAATGCATGCCCCCGATTCTCGATTTCCCAATTCTATCTATTTGAGTCCTAATTGTGGCGTGCCGTATAAATTGTGCTAACATTTGTTTTGCAGCTTTTATTTGTATTTGTTTTTAATTTTATTTGTTTTTTAATAGAATTAATCGTGTATCCTAGGCGGTTGTATTTTTCTAGATTCTCGTGTATATAGGCGATTGTATAAGTGAGGTGAGAGTTTTTATTTTTCCATTCGATTTGGTTGTAAGCCAATTAATATTTATTTCTTTCCTTATTTTTGTATTAAATATTTTGTATGCGCGCTGTATGCCTTTTATATTCAATAAAATTGACTTTAGATTTTGAAATACCATTTGAGAACACTGGCAATATTTATTTTAATTAGACACGAAATAAGGGACTTGTCCGGACCCGAATCTCTGGATAGTGTAGCGACCGTTCGTCCGGTTCAGCTACATAAGAATTTCCCGGTTGAGCTAAGCCGGGTGGCGACTCTATAATATCCATCGAGACTTAGGTCTCGGTTCTTTTATGTATTAATTCCATTTATTTCACAAGACGCGAATTTCCATTTATAAAAACCCCACACGAGGGAGGGGCCCGCCCGAGATCGTGGCGCCTCATTCCGAAAGGGAGTCTCGCGTCCCATCGAAAATGTGTCGTCCGCTCATAGTGGCGACTCTGCTGGGGATTTCTTAAAAAGGTTTTCTTAAAAACTTAAAAGAATTTTGACAAGCCCTGAAAAGTGTCTAATTAAAATAAGGCGGATGATTCTCTTTTGGTATTTTATTTGCATTTTTATTTAGCCATTTCTTGCATTAGATTAGGTATCCTTTTATAGCCCGGTGGATTGTTGAAGTGTAGCCTAAGTTCCTCTTGGTCTTAGGGAATACGAAACATCACTCATAGCCTCGTATGAACCCCTTCGCTAGGACCCTTGAGTGGGGAGAAGTGAGGAGTATATCTTGCTATAAGATCCTTGATGTTATCCCGACTTTGACCGAACCCATATAGGCAGCTCTAGTTGGATTCCCTTAGGATACCAAAATAATTGTGTGAATAATAATAATAAAATCGTGCCTTCATCACCCCCGATTGGTGATTGAAGTGAACCCCGCCTAGGACTCGGTTAGAAATTTTTGAGACCGACCATGTTGGATGAATAAGGTTGGAAGAATTCGTTTTGCTTGCTATGTGTTCTTCACCATCTCGTGACACATCGCCAACGTGTGCATAACATCCCATAATCACCATTTTCCATACACATGACATACCATACACAAACATCTTTGTGTGATACTAACCCACATTTTTATGCAGCCATTTTGCATTTTATTTCGTGTGTAAAACATTAATTCATTCGCTTGTCATCCATACTAACGATTTCTTTTTCAGCCATAACATTAAACTTATGTGATTAGCATTTTATTTTTGACATAGCATACATAACATTATTATGTATGTCATGCATCCTAACCCACGTTTTTGTGCAGCCATTTGCATATTGTGTGACATGTTCATTCACTACATTTCACTTAAATTAAATTAAGGGGCATTTCAAGAGCGCCTATCATGACCATCCCATTCCATTTCATAACATATCGGGTACCCAAAATTACCCGTGTTTTGCCAATGCACCGAATGGCATTCGGCCATTCCACCAATATCATTTCATTTAATAAAAGCCACAACGGCCTTAGGCCCATTTTCGTGTAATAATTTACACGATGCATTTCATGACATCACACCCATCTATCATAAACATCATATAACACTGTGGTCCACATCCGACCACTTCATTACATTAATTCACCATTCAAGGTACTCCCCGAGTGCCCGATTAGCATACATATAGGTCCATAACATCACCAAATCATGAAAGGCATTCCTCGAATGCCGAATCCTTGTTCGTGTCCCTATTACATGTGACTTTCTCATAACACCATATCATGTGCTCAAAAGCATCAAAACCTTGTCCGCGGGCCAGGCCCATGCGACATTATAGACCTACAAAGCGTCAAAACTCTGTTCGTGTGCCGGTATACACACGATCATTTCATGAATTCATTAGGTGCCCCAAAGGCGTCGAAGTTCTGTTCGTGTGATGGCCCACACGTGACGTTTTTGCATAAACATTGGGTGTTCTTAGAATGCCTCGAAAGAAGAAAGATAATAAAAAGAAAACATTCATATCATCATTTCATACATGATCCCATTCCATTCATTTCAAGCATTCTCAATACCCTAATTTTCATGTCACATCACGTCATTCATTCACGACCCTAATACCTCCTGTCTACTCCCAAGCAGAATACGCTGGAGCGACCTTGGATAAGATCCCAAGCTTTAAGGGCAGCTAGGAGACAGAGGGTAGTCGAGAGTGACAGTGATTCTGAGCCTGGGGAAGGAGTGAATATGGCAGAACAGACACTGAGCATGGCTGATGTTTTGAGAGATTTCTTCAGGTCGCAGGATTTGCGCTACATGTTAAAGGAAGAAATGAAGGCAGTGGTTCGAGAAGCTAGTGAGACCGGTGGTAGTGGATCCGGGAAAGAAAAAGAAGTTGAGTCATCTCAATATGGTGGTGACGCTTCAGCTAGCCTGGAAAAGCTGTAGGAGATAGAAGCAGCTATGGAACAGAAGATGAAGGCAAAGTGTTCTGAATTAGACGAGGTCATGGCCCAGTTGAAGAAGGGGGTCGGTATCAGTGCTGAATCCAAGAAAGGAGTGAACGTTGATGCCATGATCAGTAGGGCCATCGAGACATTTCCTATCGGCTTCCAAGTGGCAAAAGTCCCCACTTACAAAGGAATGGGCTCGCTGGAGGCCCATGTGAATTTATATGCCCGGGTTATGCTAACAGCAGGTGCTACAAAGCAACAACTGATTAATCTCTTCCCCACCACACTGGAGGGAGGTGCTTTAGGATGGTATAACTCGCTGTCAGAGGAGGAGCAATCTGATTGGGAAATTTTGTCTGCGGCCTTCATCAAATACTACAGCTTCAACACCAAAATCCAGGTGAAGCTGTATGATCTGGAGAGGGTGAAGCATGAGCTTATACAGAAGCTCATTGATGGCAATAAAGATATTTTCAAGAACAACATGAAATTCCATCCCTTCAAGGAGCTTAGTGAGGTTTACAGTATGGCTATGAAGATAGAAAGGGATGAAGAGGAGAAGCCAAATGGTCAGAAAGGGGGAAGAAGTACAGGGTATAGTTCAGGGTATAGATCAACTGCAACAGCTGGGTCTGGCAGTGGTTCTGGTTCTGGTTCCAGTAGCAAGCAAGAGCAGTCATCAGAGGTGAATCAGGTTGAAGTGGCTACTGTGAATCAACAGTAAGGCAACCAGAATAGGGGTCCTGGAGGGCAAGGCATATCGCCTTGGACTCTTACTTTGGCAAAGATATTCGCCAAGTGTAGGAATGGTGGCCTGCTACAATCCTAAAGGCCATTTGAGAAGCCATCAGAAGCTGACAAAGATAACTTTTGTACTTATCATGTGGTGACAAGCCACCGAACCAACAACTGCTACAAGCTAAGGGATGCTATCCAGAAGCTCATTGACGAGGAAAAGATGCAAGAGCCAGCCAAACCCAGAACTAAAACCAACCCACTACCGGCATTCGAGAAGCGGGTTAACATGGTTCAGTCGGGGTTACCGGCTAACTTTATATTTGCCTAAGTTCTGCAAGCAAACCCTACAATTCAGGCAGTGGTGGTAGGGGAACCCGAAGTGGAACCCGAGTGTGAGAAGAAGGAGGGGTGTAAGGAGATCAAACCCATAAGTCTGGATGATCTTGACTCCGAAGATGAGTACAAGGAATTTGACAAAAGAGAAGCAGTCAAACTCCCAGTTGTTGAAAAGTTGAAGATTTCAGAAGTGCAGCACATGACCCGAAGTGGAAGAGTATATCAACCGGCAGATCAGACGAAAGATAAAGCACCGATGAATGGGTCGGGCAGTACTTCGGCGCCAGAAAGAGTCGAGAAAGAAGACTTGGTCATTTCCCAATTGAAAAAGACCCCTGCACAAGCCAGTTTGTGGCATCTGCTTATGACCTCCAAAGAGCATAGGGAGGCTTTAGTGAAGAAGCTATCAGAGATTGAAGTCTCCCCTATAGCTTCGCTAGAGGCTATGTGCTGTTTGCTAGACAAAGTCCATGCTGGAGCTCCTAATATTGTTTTCTCTGAGAAAGACCTACCTGCAGAAGGAAAGGCCCACAACAAGGCTCTTTACATTAGAGCCTATGTCATGGATAAGGTGATGCCGTGCGTTATGGTGGATGACGGCTCGGCTCTGAATATATGCCCGCTAAAAATGTTACTGTTTCTAGGCATGAATGAAGAAGTGTTGAAGAGGTCCTCGATAGTCATTCGGGCATATGATGATTCTAAAAGAACAGTGATAGGGACCTTCGAAACAGAAGTGGAGGTTGGGCCCATCAAGTCCATGGTTGTCTTCACAGTGATCGATATCCCGGTCACATTCTCCCTATTGCTTGGAAGGCCCTGGTTCCATCCTTTGGGAGGTGTTCCTTCCACATTGCATCAGAAGATTAAATTCTCTATGAATGGCAGGATTGTGACTGTTGAGGTGGACGCCCAGTCGATGGTAGCTGCAGTGGATGAAGGAGTGGTTCCTTTTGGTGGATTCCAAGTTGCTGTCATTAAGGAGGAAGAAACCACAGATGACCCTATGGTTCTTTATGAGAATTACATACCGGAGTGGCTATCCCGATATCTGTATAAGCTGAACTTTGTCCTGGGAATGGGACTCGGGATTAATTTGCAAGGTGTGTCAGAATTCAAGATCGACTCGGGAAAGTCGAAGCAGTGCGGCCTTGGTTATGTAAAGGGGTCATCCGAGCAGAAGAACCTGAAAAAGGGCAAGAATGGCAGGGCTATGATGAAGCCATTTCTGAAGGCGGGAGAAAGTCTTTACAAGGGCCAAGCTGAACCGGTGCTGGTTGGAAATGTCGAGTACCCTGGCTTTGAGATCTTTGCAGATGTTATGGATTTTGAGAAAAGCCAGGAGGAGCCAGTAGCCCCTGAAATGGTAGAAGAAACCATCATTGAATCTGATGTGCTGCAAGGCAAATCGCATAAAGAGATGGAGGCCACAATAAAGATGGCCGAAGAAGAGGAAGAAAAGAAAGCCTATGCTAAAACTACAGAAATCATCTCAGATGCTTTGACTGCTGCATTGAACAAAGCTTTTGGAAAGACCAAGCAAGGATTTGATGAAGAACTGATGGCCAAAGTGAATTTAGACTCTGTGGTTACTGAAATCGCCAAGATTATGGAAAAAGCTAAGGCACAGGCGACCGGGAAAGAAGCAGAGAAAGTTGCAACCTCGGATGATGCTCTGGAAGGGAAGATGGAAGCTGATAAAGAACAAGGCCCTCCGCCTGTGGAGGATGAAAATGATTTTGTTGTATCTATTTCTTCCATTTTCAATGTGACTGATATACTCTATGATAAGTTCAATGCAATGAAATCCCAGTTTGCTTACTTGTGTGATGTTTATCCTGATAATTCTGTGCATGCATTTAAATCACCATCAAGCATATTTAGCATACATGACACTGCATTGTATGAAATCAATATAAGTACAGATGAAAACCCTAAAATGGTACTCATTTCACATGAGCTAAAATCTGAGGAAGAAAGAGAATTAATAAGAATACTCCAAAAACATGTTAAAGCCTTCGCCTGGTCGTATGAAGACATGTCGGGTGTGGACACAGAAATAGCAGTGCACAAAATCCCAACGGACCCTAAGTTCAGACCGGTAAAGTAGAAGTTGAGAAGATTAAGGCCGAAATGGGCTACACTGGTGAAGGAAGAAGTGGCCAAACAGATAGATGCCATGTTTCTCGAAGTGGTGGAGTATACGGAATGGCTAGCCAACATTGTCCCTGTGCCTAAAAAGGATGGAAGGGTTAGGGTATGCATTGACTACAGGGAATTGAACAAAGCATGCCCAAAAGATAACTTTCCACTGCCACATATTGACGTCCTAGTTGATAGCACAGCAAAAGCGGCAATGTACTCCTTCATGGATGGCTTTTCGGGGTATAACCAGATTCTGATGGATGTGATCGACAAGGTGAAAACATCATTCATCACAGAGTGGGGTGCCTTCTGTTATAGAGTGATACCCTTCGGGTTGAAGAACTCTGGTGCCACTTATCAGAGGGCTGTCAAAACTCTATTGCACGACATGATTCATAAAGAAGTCGAAGTGTACGTCGACGATATGCTCGTTAAATCAGCAACCCGGGAGGAACACCCTGTTATCCTGGATAGATTTCTAACACACATTGGAGAGTTCAATTTGCGACTTAACCCCAAGAAGTGCATATTCGGGGTCACATCAGGGAAGCTGTTGGGCCATGTAATCAGCTAAAGGGGTATAGAAATGGACCCAGATAAAATCAAAGCCATCCAAGATATGCCAGCTCCTAAGACAGAAAAGGAAGTTAGATCATTCCTGGGTTCCTTACAGTATGTCAGCCGCTTCATAGCACGGTTAACCTCCACTTGTGAACCAATCTTCAAGCTATTAAAGAAAGATCAGCCGATTGTGTGGGATGACAAGTGTCAGCTGGCATTCGAGAAGATCAAGGCTTACCTGGTAAAGCCACCAGTGTTGAGTCCTCCAATTCCAGGGAAGCCTTTGATTTTGTACTTGGCAGTTGAAGAATCCTCTATAGGGGCAATGCTTGCACAAGAACAAGATGGCAAGAAGGAATATCCTATCTGCTACCTTAGCAAGAAATTGCTGGAGTACGAAACCAAGTACACACTAGTGGAAAAGACATATGTGGCAATGATTTGGTTGACCAAGAAGCTGTTTCACTATTTCCAATCCTACAAGATATAAGTCGTGGCTAAGGTGGATCCAATGAAGTACCTCTATGAAGCACCAGCATTGGTTGGGAAGTTGTCTAGGTGGTTGTTACTTTTGTCTGAATTTGACATCGAGTACATCACGAAGAAAACCATTAAAGGGCGAGCCGTGGCAGAGTTTCTGGCAAATCAACCCCTAGAATCAGATTACAGAGAGAACCTGGAATTCCCTGATGAGCAGTGGAAGTGAAAAGATGGGTCATGTGCTTCGATGGGGCAGTGAATAGAAAGGCACTAGAATCGAAGTACTTATAGCAACACCGGATGGTGAGGTCATTCCTTTATCCAAAAGGCTAATCTTTCCTGTAACCAAGAATGGGGCGGAATATGAAGCATGCTTGTTTGGAATGGAAACTTTATTAACCTTAGGGGCAAATGATGTCTTAATCGTTGGTGACTCACTTCTAGTGATCAGGTAAGCTCAGGGTGAATGGGAGCTAAAAGAAGAAGCCTTGCGGCCTTATTTGGAGCTGCTGCAATTCAGAAAAGGTTTATTCGGCCAGTGTGAATTTAGACATGTCCCCAGGGATGAGAATAAAATGGCTGATGCGTTAGCAACTCTGTCCTCCATGTGGGAAAATCCAGAAGAGACACAAGGTCAACCAGTGGTTATAGCCACTTCCAGACATCCTTGCTTCGAAGTGCACGAAGTAATGGAATTATCAGCTGAAGAAAAACCATGGTTCTTTGACATCTACTAGTATGTTAAGGAGGGTAGGTATCTCGAAGAGGCCAGTGTTGCTGAAAAGTTGACATTAAGAAAGCTGGCCAGTCAATTCAGAATCTTCGAGGACAAGTTATAAAAAGAACAACACATGGAGTTCTTTTAAGGTGTCTAACAGAACAAGAAGCAGAAGATGTGATGCAGCAGGTACATGCAGGATCCTGTGGGCCACATATAAACGGGCTTGCCATCGCCAGGAAGATCATGAGACAAGGGTATTTCTGGATGACAATACAAGCAGACTGCATAAGAAAGGTGAAGAGATGTCATGAGTGTTAGATCTATGCAGACATTAGTCATCTTCCTCTGCTCGAACTTCAGAATCTAGCATCTCCTTGGCCATTTTCAGCATGGCGGATAGATATGATTGGTGAAATTCATCCGGCTGCATCTAATGGGCATAGATTCATAGTTGTAGCGGTTGATTACTTCTCCAAATGGGTCGAAGCAGAATCTTTCACTAATGTGACAGCCAAGCAAATGGTCAAGTTCATCCAGAAGAACATCTTCACTCAGTATGGGATTCCTCATCACATAGTAACTGATAATGGAGTACAGTTTCAAGGGGCGACAGCTGAGCTATTTGCAGAACATGGTATTGAACATCATAAGTCTTCCCCATACAGGCCTCAGGCTAATGGTGCAGTAGAAGCAGCTAACAAGGCAATAAAGAAGATCTTATCAAAGATGGTAACCACTTACAGGGATTGGGCCGATAAACTGCCTTATGCTCTCTGGGGTTACAGAACCAGTGTCAGAACGTCGACAGGAGAAACTCCTTATGCCTTGGTATATGGAATGGAAGCGGTGTTGCCGGTGGAAGTCGAACTCAAGTCACTCAGAGTTGCCCTGGAAGCTCAATTGCCAGAGACTGAATGGGTTCAAGCTAGGTATGAACAGTTGGCGGCACTAGATGAAAAGCGACTAAAGGCACTAGATCACCTGCAGATGTATCAGCGCAGAATGGCTAGAGCTTAGAATCGAAATGTGAAGTACTCCAAGTGGCAGTTGAAAGCAGGAGACTTGGTTCTAAAGCAACTAAGGCCTTCAAATGTTGATGTTAGAGGCAAGTTCAGACCCAATTGGGAAGGACCATATGTGGTGAAGAAGGTGCTATCAAAAGGCGCTGTCAGCATTACGGACATGGACGGGAATGAGTTCACCACCCCGATCAACCAAGACAGGCTAAAGCTTTATCATGTATTAAAAAAAACAAAAAAAGGAGAGGTCTGCTAGGCTGAAAACTCGAAAAGAGTGGTCTAGGCAAAAGTTAAGACACGAGAGAAAATAATCAATCGGAAAACCTGAAAAGGATGGCTGGTGACGGATTCTCGCACAATGTGAAATGTGTATCATTTAGGAACCAACTTGTTTCAAATGTACTCAATTTGACTTCATCAATAAAGTGAAGTGTTTGTTTAAATATATTTGCATGGTTATGACAAATGCACAAACAAAGTTGTCTTGCATAAACACACATTCAAAGAAAGCACTTTGCATTCAACTGATCAATATCATCGCATTATTTGACAAATGAAAATGTATTAAATACATGCAATTTAAAATCTCTTATTGTCCTCTAAAGTCCAGTTCATCTTCCCGAACGAGCAATAAAGGGTCACGACACCATTTTAATCAAATCTTAAAAAAAAAAAAGATGCTCACTGAGGTGAAAACCGAAAAGGCGCCTTAAGCAAAAATTAGAGCAGCTCGCTGAGGTGAAAACCGAAAAGGCGCCTTAGGCAAAAGTTAGAGCGGCTCGCTGGGCTGAAAACCTGAGTTGGGCAACCCAGGCAAAAAATTAGAGCACTTACAAACTCATAACTTCCCCACAAAGCAGGAAAAGCAGAACGTCCTCAGTATTCCCTACAGAATTCGTCATATCACTCCCCAGCAGAGTTTCCCTACTATTCCCCGGCGGAATCTACATAAAGAACACCATCAATTATTTCCCCGCAAAGTCGCCATGTTACTCCCCAGTGTAGTCTACACAAAGAACACCACAATTGTTTCCCCAGTCGAGCTGTCACACTCTTCCCCAGCGGAATCTCTACAAGGAATACTACGATCATTTCCCCAGCAGTCACCTCACTCCTTCGATAATCACCAAACAATGCCCCAAGAAAAGCAAAATCAACCAGGGGCACAACATATCTCCCCAGCGGAAGACAAAAGCGTCAAATAATAGGAAATACATACATGTACATATACATCATCATGCATCCATACATTGCATATATCAATTACTTATCCCCGGCTAGTCTTCATTCTTGATCGAAGGGGTAAAAATTTTTGTTTAAAAATCCCTCGATCAAGGAATGAAGACTTGCCATTTTAAGTGCAGGAATTCATCCCCAGCTTAATATCCTCAGCAAGTCAGCAGATCCGCCTCGAGTAATGTAAACTCGCTATCGGCCCAGGTCTGCTCCATTATCTCAACTTTCCCCAGCGAGTCCGCCTCGAGTAATGTAAACTCGGTATCGGCCCAGATCCGCTCCATCATCCAAGTTCCCTAGCATATCCACCTCGAGTAATGTAAACTCGATATCGGACCAGATCAACTTCATCTATTTCCCCAGCAAAGCTGGCATCGGGTAACCTAGACCCGGTATCAGCCAATCTCTTCATCAAGCTCGCCTCGGGTAACCTAGACCCGGTATCGGCCAATCTCTTCAGCAAGTCTGCCTCGAGTAACCTAGACCCGGTATCGGCTAAACCGTAATTCATCCACTCCTCCGCCTCGGGTAACCTAGACCTGATATCGGCTTATTTCCTCCCCAGCATCGCCTCGGGTAACCTAGACTTGGTATCGGCCAATCTCTTCATCAAGCTCGCCTCGGGTAACCTAGACCTGGTATTGGCCAATCTCTTCATCAAGCTCGCCTCAGGTAACCTAGACCTGGTATCGGCCTATCTCATCAGAAGGTTTATTCCAGTGTTCGCGGCGCTTTGATTCGCGCTCTCAAATTCATCATCTCAGATATTATAAACCTGAATCTAGGTGTCGAATTTGATCACGCGAGGGGTAGCTGTAAGCGCCGGGATTTTTAAAAAAAAAAAAAAGAGAAAAAGAAAAAGAAAAAAAATTGGAAAAAAGAAAAAAAATCAAAAAAAGAAAAAAGAAAAAAAAATTTACAGTGGTACGACTGTATTATCGGGGCAGGTGCAGAACACCATACCCATGACATAAGAAAGAGGAGGAGAAGATTTTGGGCAATTAGGGCACGGATTTTGGTGAAGAAAGGAGAAAAAAGAGGGTAGAAAAAGGGAAGAAAAGGGAGAGAAGAGGGGGATTGGATTTCTGGTGAGAAATTTAGAGAGAGAAGGAGAAAAGAGAGAAGGAAAAGGAAGAAGTGAAAAAAAAAACCATAAAAACTCACCTTTTCCTCTTCTATTTTCTTTTAATTCTCATAATTAGGATTAAAACTTGTTAGAAACCCCTAGGTTAATCAATTAACTTCACATCCAAATCAAGAATCCGGACTTAAATCATCAAAATCCTTTGCATTTTGGATTTTCGGACTCAAGGCTCTCAACTCCAATTCAAGAGGAAAAGTGCAAATTCATGTGGATTGGAGCGACGCCAGGGGTCAATTTCGACTTGGAGGGACTTCTAAAAGGTAGGCGTCCCATTTCTCTTTACTTTTGCTTGCTTTCTGGGTGTTGATTGTGATTTTTGTGCATTTTTATCTCATTTTCTGCGTTTCTGCTTCTGGAAATAAAAAACAATCGCACGACTGTTCTTGAAATTGATGAACAGTCGTACGACTGTAGTTATAGTCGTACGACTATTCTTGATTTCCAGGTGATTTTATTTCCAGCTTGTTTTAAATAAGATTTTGGCGAAATCCTGAGTTTGGAGTGTTTACAGTCGTACGACTGTAGTTGAGTTTGCACGACTATAATTTACAGTCGTACCACTGTAGTTTCCAGAATCAGAATTTCACCTTTAAAACCCAAAAATTTGTTGGGATTCGTCACGGGAAACCGACCGATAAAAGCGGAAATACGCGTCGATTTCCTCAAATCCGGCCCAGGAGCTTAAGATGTGGAAATCAAAAACTTAAAGCATAAAAAGAGGGTTTCAAAAACTCACTACAAAGTCTCTCTAAGAGACGGATGCAGACTGCAGAAATCAAGTGCAGATTTCCTCCACCGATGCGTACACGAACGGCTCTCGGACCGAAACCCGTGCTAGCGACTCGGATGACAAGAAGAGAGGGAGAGAGGGCTGCCCACAAGAGGAAATATGGCTGTCCAAATTTCTTTCCAAAAGAAAAATCTATCTAGCCAAAGATAGAACCAAGTTTCTCTCAAGTGTGCATCCAATTTCTTTCCAAAAGAAAAATGCATAAAAGTGGGCAAAATTCATACTTTAAAAGAAAACTAATTTCTCTTAAAGCACAAGTGATGGACGGCCAAGCCTTCCTCTAAGTAGATGAGTTAAGACAAAAATGATTCTTATTAAATCCTTAATAGAAGAATTAAGATGATGGTGAAAGGAGAAGTCAAAGTCCAACTTTGCTACCCCATTTTCAACCTAATGACTCACACCATGAGTCATCACCAACCCATCATCATCTTTTGTCCAAAGTTGACTCATCCCTTCACTTGCTAAACTTCATTCGGCCAACACCAAAAATTGTCATCATTCTATTTCATTTAAGGAAGCAAAGTCCAACTTTGCTACCTCAAAATCAAAGAATGACTCACTCTTTTCCTATTGGTCCTAAGGAATGTGTCATCATCATTTTGTCCAACAAAATGACTCACCATCCTTGCCCATTCCACACCAAAATTTCGGCCAAATAATCCCACTTTATGTGGGCAATTTCATTTTATGTCTTAAGCCCAATTTGACTTCCTTTGATTGAATTAATTTCAAATGCAATTCCAAGTTAACATGTATATATATATATTATGCTATATAATACATTACATACATGTAAATTATAATTCATTTGATCTATTAATTTAATCAAGGGATTAAATTAGACATACATAAAATGAGATACATGTAAACTTATACATGTATATTAATATTTCCACCTAGGAAATAATCCCATTTATTAATTCATTGAATTAATAATGAGAGGGCCAAAATAAATATTAATTATATAACTTTGATCAATCCAATTGATTCATATAATATAATTAATAAATCTCTCTCTCTTCCAAACGTGTATACTCCAAGTACACACTTAATCCGACTAGTTAAAGTCCAGACGTTCAATGTGTACGATCCAATGGGCCCGTCTTTATGTTGGCAGTAGGCCAAGGCCCACAGACTGCAGGCGGGCTCTAGCAAGCCACTGCAGCCCCCAATTAAGACGGAGTAAGCAGTCTAACTGAAAACGTAACCCTGTAGTTTGAACTTGTAAATCCCATGTCGCTGATATCGGTGTCCAACACAGAGGCATGGAAGTATCACCCTCTTTGTGTCTGGACCTTTACTTGATACCGAATGAACTGATACTCACAAACAAGATCCAATCTTATTTGGGTGCGGCCGCACACTTATCAGTAACATTCTTCAAGAGGCCGATGATATCGTCTCAGTGAATCACTGAGTGACATTCCCTTCTGCATATCCATAGTGCTGCCATGCTCACTGACACACCCGAACGTACCCGTACTTGGCACCCTTTTACAGGCCCGTTGGGCGTACACCAAAGTGTGCCACCTCACATGCAGCACCATCATATGGTCCGGTCGAAGGACTTATATAAGTACTACACGAGAATCATTTGTGATACTATACCATGCAGATTCCCGTTAAGTGGATCAATCCAGTACCATGCCCTTTTTACATGTACCCATTAACCTAGTTGACATTCCATGTTCTATGACCGGTAAGACACCGCCATACAACCAGGCTAACGATAGTCTTTGGTTCCATTCATTCCCATGATTGGAACAGACTACGGATAACTTTATGGCCATATCGTTTTCCCTATCCACGGTCTTACTGCCAAGTGCCTCACACTTGACAACACGGATATGGATATGTCCATTGGATACTCTATTTAAAATATAGCACAAGACATATAATAAATAGATTAATGCCTTTATCTCCTCGACACAAATTGTATAATACATAAAGTTTACATCAATGTACCAAATGTATCATACAAACACAAGGACCAATGCCTCGGGACTAGGGCATTTCCAACAATCTCCCACTTGCACTAGTACCTACTAGGCATGGGTCTAATCCCTATAGATCTAGTACAACCTTCGTGCATAGGCATAGCCAAGCATGTTGGTCAAAAGATCTGCGACATTGTCTTTGGTGTCCACTCTTTGCAATGAGATGTCACCCCCTCAGCGATTTCTCGCAATAGGTGAACCTCCCTGAGTTCGTGCTTCGTGTATATGTGTGACCGGGGCACATAGCTTGTGCAACAGCCCCGCGTTGTCACAGAAGATATCAACTGGTTCCCGGATAGTAGATACTATCCCCAGTTTTGTGATAAACTTCTTTATCCACACAGCTTCCCTAGCTGCTTCACACGTTGCAATGTACTCAGTTCCTGTGATAGAAACCGCGATGGTCTATTACTTGGAGCCTCTCCAACAATAGCACCACCATTTAGCATGAACATATACCTATACTGCGACTTATATTCATCCTGGCTGGTTTGGAAGCTTGCATCAGTGTACCTAGTAGCTGACTGCTCTTCCTGACCCACATGGGCGACATTAGGTCTTGTACATAGCATGGAGTACATGATTGATCCCATGGCTGAAGCGCATATAGGACCAATTCATGTTCTCCCTATCTTGCCTTGTCTTAGGACAGTACTTCTTGCTAAGTTTCAGCTTATGACCCATTGGCAAGAAACCTTTCTTAGCCTGGTCCATGCTGAATCTTTTCAGAACGAAGTCTATGTACTTGGCCTGACTTAGGCCCAGAAGCCGATTGGATCTAACCCTGTAGATACTGATCCCTAGGATCGTCTCAGCTTCGCCTAAGTCCTTCATTGCGAAGCACTTACACAACCATTACAATTCCCTTGTAGTGTTGGTATGTGGCTTCCAATCAGAAGGATGCCATCCATATTTCATACCAAGAAAGTTACTATGCTCCCACTAAACCTCTTATACACACCCTTAAAGGTATTGTCGGCCTATAGCTTATAGCACCACTTGCAACCTATTACCTTAGCACCTGGAGGTGAATTAACCAGGTTCCAAACCTGATAATCGTACATAGATTGCAAATCCACCACCATGGCAGACAGTGGGCTAGCTATAGCCTACTAGTAGGTTTTGAGCTCCTCTTCGTCCAAGACAAAAAGAGCGTAATCATTAGAAACAAAAACCGATGTTTTCCCAGGTTTCTGATGATCCCTACCAGACCT
This sequence comes from Euphorbia tirucalli, assembly GCA_039660915.1. Taxonomy (NCBI): domain Eukaryota; kingdom Viridiplantae; phylum Streptophyta; class Magnoliopsida; order Malpighiales; family Euphorbiaceae; genus Euphorbia; species Euphorbia tirucalli. Next base: position 46,863,971 of record CM077637.1, on the reverse strand, counting down.
TTTAGGTCCTTGTGTGACCTGGGCTGGTGCTTCCCCTTTTGGAAGCTTCACCCTGGTCTCCGAGTTATCCTTTTCAGGAGTTTCTGAGCTTTGAACTTCCCTGAGTTCAACATCACTCCCACTGTCTTTCTTGGAAAGAAACCCCTTTTCAAGAAGGACCCCCTTTCGCGCCATGAACACCTTGTTCTCAGCGGGGTTGTAGAAGTAATACCCTTTGGTTTCCCTAGGGTAGCTCACAAACAGGCATTAGTCAGTTTTGGGTTCTAGTTTTGCTCACAGTCAATTTCTTGACTTGTGCATAACAACCCCAAATCCGTAAGAAAGACACATTAGGCACCCTGCCCGTCCATTTTCCAAATGGGGTCTTTTCCAAAGCCTTAGTCGGAGTATAATTGAAAATGAGAGCCATTGTCTCAAGAGCGTATCCTTTACAACTTATAGGGAGAGAGGCATGACTCATCGTTTGAGCGGACCATGTCCAACAGGGTCCTATTCCTCTGTTCGAACACCCCATTCCATTGTGGTGTTCCTGGAGGAGTGAGCTGTGGAACTATTCCATGCTCTCTCAAAATGAGTCAAACTATAGGCTTATATGCTCACCACCTCGGTCCAACCGAAAGGCTTGGATATTTCTGCCTAGTTCTGTACTTCGTTCCTTACTCCCTTGAACCTATCAAGGGTCTCAGACTTATATTTCATTACATAGCCATAGCCATTTCTGATGAAATCGTCTGTGAAGGATATGAAGTATAGATGTTCACCCTTAGTTGCTATGCTTGTCGGTCCATATACATCTCAATGCATTAGGTTCAATAAGCTAGCAACCCTTTTAGCCTCCTTGCTAAAAGGTTCTTTAGTCATTTTACCTTATAAACCAGACTCGCATATATCAAGTGACTCCATGTCAAATGATCCTAGGATTCAAGCGATGTGAAGCCTAGCTATGCGCTTCTTGTTTATGTGGCCTAAATGACAATGCCAAAGGTAAACCGGATTAAGTTCGTTAGGCTTAACCCTTTAAGTATGTATATTATAGACATGATTAGTTTCATTTAGATCCAGGATATAAAAGACATTATTTAATAGAGCTACTCCATAAAATAATTCTTTTCTAGATAAACCCTTTTTACTATTACCAATAGTAAATGTACATCCAGAAATATCCAAAAAAACTGAAACAGAAATAATATTCCTGTACAAAACAGGTACAAAATAACATAGTTTCAGTAACAAAACTAATCTACTAGGTATCATAAGCTGGTCCTACTGATCTCTATGGCAGCAACCCTTGCTCCATTTGTGACCCGCAAGTCCACTTGTCCCGATCCCAGTGATCTCCTGTTCTTAAGTCCCTGCACATTACAACAAATGTGAGAACCACATCTAGTATCCAATACATAAGATGTTGAAACAGAGGTTAATGTCTATGACATATATACCTGATGAAGACACGCCCTGCGTCTTCCTTTTCTCTCCCAAAAGCTTGGGACACGATCTTTTCCAATGTCCAGCCTGCTTGCAACCGAAGCAGACATCCTTGGAACGGGCCTTGGGCTGGGCTTTAGCATTTTTAGCCTTGGCTTCCTTAGCCTTGGCCTTGGCCTTTGCCTTGCCCTTGCCTTTAGCAAAAGGAGGTTTCCCCTCAAGTACCGGCGGATTCTTCTTGATCGACAGTTCAGCGAGCTCAAGCATCCAATGCAGCTCACTAACAGTACGGTCCATCCCTTGCTTGTAAAAGTTTAGGATGAATTGATCATAAGAATCCGGTAAAGAATCCAGGATCGTACTAACCGCCAGCCCCCGTGAGATAGGAGTTCCGAGACGAGCTAAATTATCCAGATAGCCCTTCATCTTGAGCACGTGTGCACTCACAGATGTCCCGGCTCCCATCTTACAGCTGCGGAATGCCTTGTGGATCAAGTACCTTTCCTGATAAGCTTGCTCATAAAACATCTCATTAAGAGTTGTCATTATAGCAAAGGCCTGATGATCCAAGAACTGCTTTTGCAATTCAGGAACCATACTAGCCAACATCAGGCATGTCACATCCCGGTTATCTTTTACATGTGCCAAGTATTCCTCCAGCTGGGCAGCCGGTGGATTACTTCCCGTTGGCACAACCGGTACAGGCTTTTCGAGCACATACTCTTTAGACTCTTGTCTTAGAACTTTCCTTAAGTTCATAGACCAGTCCCAAAAGTTAGGGCCAGAAAGCTTGTCCCATTCCAAGAAAGATCGCAGTGATAAAGTATCATTCGTAGCCATTGGTTTCTACACAGAAAAATTTATGAGTGTAAATAAAGGACTTAACATGTTCTTCCCATATTATAATTAATAATGAATCGTGTTATTAATTAACTCGAGTTGTTGGGCTCATGGGCCGAGATCCATATTATATCAAGATATAGCCAGACGAGGGCCTGGAACAACTATACCCCAATTTTTAGGTAGGAACGCCGTCCAATCCCAACCTAGGGACTCTCGGTTTGATGGGTCTGTTGGCACTTACCCATCTGTGCTTAGGGCCAGGAACATCCTACTACCCACGCTAAGTCAAAACCTCCATCCAAGTGTTAGAGTAACCAATACTCCAACCCAATACAAAATGACGATACTCCAGTGCATCCAACGAGGGTTGGTCTACAGCTGGCCTATCCCCACTTCGAGTAGGTTATGAATGAGGGAAGCACTTTTAAGAGACTTAGTAATTACCTTTTGGTTATTAGATTCAATTAATAACGGCTTAGATGCATAGGCGGGTGAAATTGGGTTTGTACATACATTCTCACATGTAAATAAATAAAGCATAATTAAATAAAAATGAAATGCTATGGGCCAAAATTTACATCCTAATATAATTCTAGTAAACCTATACTAGAACGACATCAGGTGGGCTGCATCCTCATCCTTCTAGCACGCCAATCCAATCGGCTTCTTCTTCTTTACATAATTCCATAATAAACACATAAAATAAAATTACATAAAAGAAAAACGGCGCGTAGACCGTATTGACCAAAAGAATATTACAACCCAAAGAAATAAGGCCCAAAACATCCATTCATGCATTTAATCATACATACACGTATCCAATACATACAATTTATAAACATGTTAAATGCATGAATTAATCCCATTTCAAATATGTCCATAGCCATTATTTTGAAATCGCCAAATTTTGGCCGATCATGGTTCTAAACCCGTGCGGGCTTTAGGCCTCCAACCCAGGCAAAATTGCTCCCAATCCAATTGGGAAACCATGAATTCCAAAATTAGCCGTCCGGGTAATCGTGCCAAGAAAATCCGAACCAATTTCAATTAACCGTATTTATTTCCAAAATAAATATCGCATGAACGAAAAATAAATTCATTCATAAAACATGCGCATAAAATTTCCAAAATAAACACGCACAAGTTTAAAACAATTAAAATTTTAAAATCCCACGCGTATAAAAATTACCAAAATTTAAACACGCATATTGTTTTAAAATTTTAAATCCGGCCCGGCCCAAAAATCCCGCCAAATCCAAAAATGGGCCCGGCCCGCCGCGCGGGGCAGCCGCGGCGCTGCTGCCCAGCAGCAGCCCCGCTGCCGCGCAGCGGCTGCTGCCCAGCAGCAGCCTGCTGCTTGCGTGCAGCAGCTGCTGCCCAGCAGCAGCTGCTGGCACGCAGCAGCCCTGCTGCTGGCGTGCAGCAGCTGCTGGCCAGCAGCAGCCCAGCTGCTGCCGGGGCAGCAGCCAGCAGCAGCTGCTGCCTGTGGCGCCTAGCGCCGCAGGCAGCGGCTGCTGCCCCCGTTTCGGCCCGAAACGGTCCGTGATTTTTTCCCGCAACAAAAATAGCAACATGAAATTAAATCACCAAGAAATAACATCATGCATAGGAAATTAAATCTAGCATAAAACCTATATGCAAAATAAAATTTCCATAAACAATTCACAAATAGAAAATTAAATAAAGCATAAACCATATGCAAATAATTTTCCATAAGTAAAATTCAAGGGGCAAAATCACCAAACCCCAAACCAAAAATAAATCCCGTCCACAAAATCGCCAATTTTAAAACACGGGATCCGCCAAGTTTAAAGATTTCCACGGATCAAAAGCCCGCTCTGATACCACTGTTGGGATTCGTCACGGGAAACCGACCGATAAAAGCGGAAATACGCGTCGATTTCCTCAAATCCGGCCCAGGAGCTTAAGATGTGGAAATCAAAAACTTAAAGCATAAAAAGAGGGTTTCAAAAACTCACTACAAAGTCTCTCTAAGAGACGGATGCAGACTGCAGAAATCAAGTGCAGATTTCCTCCACCGATGCGTACACGAACGGCTCTCGGACCGAAACCCGTGCTAGCGACTCGGATGACAAGAAGAGAGGGAGAGAGGGCTGCCCACAAGAGGAAATATGGCTGTCCAAATTTCTTTCCAAAAGAAAAATCTATCTAGCCAAAGATAGAACCAAGTTTCTCTCAAGTGTGCATCCAATTTCTTTCCAAAAGAAAAATGCATAAAAGTGGGCAAAATTCATACTTTAAAAGAAAACTAATTTCTCTTAAAGCACAAGTGATGGACGGCCAAGCCTTCCTCTAAGTAGATGAGTTAAGACAAAAATGATTCTTATTAAATCCTTAATAGAAGAATTAAGATGATGGTGAAAGGAGAAGTCAAAGTCCAACTTTGCTACCCCATTTTCAACCTAATGACTCACACCATGAGTCATCACCAACCCATCATCATCTTTTGTCCAAAGTTGACTCATCCCTTCACTTGCTAAACTTCATTCGGCCAACACCAAAAATTGTCATCATTCTATTTCATTTAAGGAAGCAAAGTCCAACTTTGCTACCTCAAAATCAAAGAATGACTCACTCTTTTCCTATTGGTCCTAAGGAATGTGTCATCATCATTTTGTCCAACAAAATGACTCACCATCCTTGCCCATTCCACACCAAAATTTCGGCCAAATAATCCCACTTTATGTGGGCAATTTCATTTTATGTCTTAAGCCCAATTTGACTTCCTTTGATTGAATTAATTTCAAATGCAATTCCAAGTTAACATGTATATATATATATTATGCTATATAATACATTACATACATGTAAATTATAATTCATTTGATCTATTAATTTAATCAAGGGATTAAATTAGACATACATAAAATGAGATACATGTAAACTTATACATGTATATTAATATTTCCACCTAGGAAATAATCCCATTTATTAATTCATTGAATTAATAATGAGAGGGCCAAAATAAATATTAATTATATAACTTTGATCAATCCAATTGATTCATATAATATAATTAATAAATCTCTCTCTCTTCCAAACGTGTATACTCCAAGTACACACTTAATCCGACTAGTTAAAGTCCAGACGTTCAATGTGTACGATCCAATGGGCCCGTCTTTATGTTGGCAGTAGGCCAAGGCCCACAGACTGCAGGCGGGCTCTAGCAAGCCACTGCAGCCCCCAATTAAGACGGAGTAAGCAGTCTAACTGAAAACGTAACCCTGTAGTTTGAACTTGTAAATCCCATGTCGCTGATATCGGTGTCCAACACAGAGGCATGGAAGTATCACCCTCTTTGTGTCTGGACCTTTACTTGATACCGAATGAACTGATACTCACAAACAAGATCCAATCTTATTTGGGTGCGGCCGCACACTTATCAGTAACATTCTTCAAGAGGCCGATGATATCGTCTCAGTGAATCACTGAGTGACATTCCCTTCTGCATATCCATAGTGCTGCCATGCTCACTGACACACCCGAACGTACCCGTACTTGGCACCCTTTTACAGGCCCGTTGGGCGTACACCAAAGTGTGCCACCTCACATGCAGCACCATCATATGGTCCGGTCGAAGGACTTATATAAGTACTACACGAGAATCATTTGTGATACTATACCATGCAGATTCCCGTTAAGTGGATCAATCCAGTACCATGCCCTTTTTACATGTACCCATTAACCTAGTTGACATTCCATGTTCTATGACCGGTAAGACACCGCCATACAACCAGGCTAACGATAGTCTTTGGTTCCATTCATTCCCATGATTGGAACAGACTACGGATAACTTTATGGCCATATCGTTTTCCCTATCCACGGTCTTACTGCCAAGTGCCTCACACTTGACAACACGGATATGGATATGTCCATTGGATACTCTATTTAAAATATAGCACAAGACATATAATAAATAGATTAATGCCTTTATCTCCTCGACACAAATTGTATAATACATAAAGTTTACATCAATGTACCAAATGTATCATACAAACACAAGGACCAATGCCTCGGGACTAGGGCATTTCCAACAAAATTTCATAAAAAATCCATAAAAATCCCCAAAAATCCCAAAAAAATCCCAAAAAATTAGAAAACCCCAAAAATCATCAAAATGAATTTTGTTGTGTGCATCACGACCATAGGTTCAATTTTCAGTAAAATTGTATTTAGAACAATTCAACGACGGAGACCCAGTTCACCCCAAAAACCGACCCACTTAATATATAAAAATGCATGTAAACCGGAAAAATTGTTTTCAAAATGATTTTCCCACAAAACCAAAATACAGGGACGTTTCAAAATATTTTCCAGGTCTAATCGGGCCGGCTAACTGAGCCAACCCGGTTACCCCCTAAATGCATGCCCCCGATTCTTGATTTCCCAATTCTTTCTATTTGAGTCCTAATTGTGGCGTGCCGTATAAATTGTGCTAACCTTTGTTTTGCAGCTTTCATTTATATTTGTTTTTAATTTTATTTGTATTTTAATAGAATTAATCGTGTTTCCTAGGCGGTTGTATTTTTCTAGATTCTCGTGTATATAGGCGATTGTATAAGTGAGGCGAGAGTTTTAATTTTTCCATTCGATTTGGTTGTAAGCCAATTAATATTTATTTCTTTTCTTTATTTTTGTATTAAATATTTTGTATGCGCATTGTATGCCTTTTATATTCAATAAAATTGACTTTAGATTTTGAAATACCATTTGAGAACATTGGCAATATTTATTTTAATTAGACACGAAATAAGGGACCTGTCTGGACCTGAATCTCTGGATAGTATAGCGACCGTTCGTCCGGTTCAGCTACATAAGAATTTCCCGGTTGAGCTGAGCCGGGTGGCGACTCTACAATATCCATCGAGACTTAGGTCTCGGTTCTTTTATGTATTAATTCCATTTATTTCATAAGACGCGGATTTCCATTTATAAAACCCCACGCAAGGGAGGGGCCCGCCCAAGATCGTGGCGCCCCATTCCGAAAGGGAGTTCGCATCCCGTCGAAAACACGTCGTCCGCTCACAGTAAGGTCAAAGTATAATCTTTAAAAAGTAACTTACCTTATGATCAAATATGAGCTCAAGGTTGATATGTCCATGTGACCAAGTGAGAGATCAAAAAGAATGTATTCATATGGCCGAAAAACATCTTATGGTCAACAATCATAATCTTAGGTCATAAAGCAACCTTAGGTCATTTTGATATTCTCAAGTCATAAATCATCCCAAGGTCAACTTTAATAATCTTAAGACATAAAGCACCCTTAGGTTTACTTTAATGATCTCAACTTAAAAACAAACCTTAGGTCAATATTAATGTTCTCAACTTATAAACCAACCTTAGGTCAACATTAATGTTCTCAACTTTATAAACCAACCTTTGGCATAAAATATATGGAGGAGGCTGAATGTATATATACACATGTATAAGAAACTTTCAAGTTATAAGCATTTATGAGATGAGCAAGAGTTTGATTATTAAGCTTTGTATCTCATATGCTATATATATATATATATATATATATATATGGTACTTTCTTTTTCTTTATAAATAAATGAATGCTCATGAGTTGCTTTATAACTTATAAACCGAGTATAAAAACATTTTACCTTGTGAAGCGCATTATTTTAAAAATATCAATTGTGATCATCAAAACCGAACTCAACACTTCCAAAATTAGTTCAATTGCAAAACAGACTATGTTTTTATGTTTTACAGGGCTCTAATTGCTTTTTTGTTATTTGTATATATATTCAATTTGAATCATCAAGACTTGTAGCTTCAAATTTGGTGTTATTAATGGAAGGATTATTCAGAATATATCTATCAAACTACTATTGGGTTATGCCCTAGTTCCAATATGATATACTCTGTTTATTTTATGTGTGAGAACACATTTGCTCTATATTAATAAGAGAGATAATCATATTTATTGAATTACTTATGCAATTAATAAATATTGAAAATCCATAAACCGGTGTTCGCTCATGTTTGTTAGTAGTGTGTACTGAACAAGTAAGACCATGAGCTTGAGGAACACAGTTTTAAACCTATCCCTAGTCTATTATAATCATGGGAATGAATATAACTAAAGACTAGTATGTTCCTTGTGGGATGGGTGGTGTCATATCGACCATAGAACTTGGAAAGTTTATCAAGAACATAGGTACATGTTGGTAAACAGTGTACTGGATCAATCTGCTTGTGAGAACACTACATGGTCAAGTGTCATAAGTGTTTCACACGTATTGCTTATATTGGATCCTTAGACCCGATATTACTACACTCCTAGATGTGACCTTATATACTTTGATGTGCGCCTAATGGGCCCGTAACTGGGTACCAAGTATGGGCACATTGGGTATATCGGGAACCATGTTAGGACTGGGAGTAATGTGAGGGAATTGTCTAACTCTTCACCGAAGAGATGATATCACCGGCCTCTTAACGAGTGAGACTGAGTAGTGTGCGGCCGTACCCAAATAGAATGATTATTGGATAATTATTTATTTGATCTTATCAGTCTACTCGGATATTAAGTAAATGTCCTAGCACTTGGAAGGATGATAGTGATATGTCTTATGTAGGACACCGATGTCAGATGTGCAAAGGATCGTATAAGAATACTTTAGGTGCATGTCGGTTTGACTTTGAAATCTACATCCCAATTGGAGGCTATAACAGCTTGCTAGAGCCCACTTACAACTTATGGACCGAATGTGAATTTGGACCCATCACTACAACAAAAGGGGCCTATAGCGACAGATTTTTTGCGATGAAAATAAAATGTGTCACCATATTTCAGAATTTACCAACGCATTTTTATTTGTGTCGATTGTCATTATCGCTTAAGGACACTCTTATTATTTTGTCGTTAATTTTAAAAATTTAGCTACGCTTTTAGAAAAATTGTCGGCATTTTTTTCAAGTTAAAGACATTTTGAATTTTGCGTCAATAAAAATTTCTTAATATTTTTCACATTAAGACACTTTTTATTTTTGTCGTTATATATATAAATTTAGCGACACTTTTCTATTTGTGTCGATTCTTATTATCATTTAACGACGCTTTTAACTTTATGTTGTATTTAGAAAAATAATTTGACGACAATCTTTAAAAAAGCATCGGTATTTTCTAATGTTAATTACTGTTTAAATTTTGTGTTGATATATATTTTTTTTTTTTTGTATTTTTTGATTTAGAGACATTTTTATTTTTGTGAGAATTTGTACTAGTTTGGTGAGAAAAAAAAAGAGTAACTGATATGTATTCAAATAAAGACACTTCGATATTATGTTGCGATATATGATTGGATCTATTCTAAATTAGAGTATGTAATTGGGACATTATTGAATTTGTAGCTATTTATTAATCATATATATGATCTGCGTATATATCACGATTTTCTTTTAATATATACATAAAGTGAGACAAAAGTCATTAATAAAATGTGAGAAAAAATAAAATTTAAAGTTTTGCAGATCAATATATATAAGACAAAAGACAATTTAATAACAACTATTAATATAATAGTAAAACAGGAAATTGTGAACCTAAATAGGGAGAAATTGTAGATAGTTTTAACTAAATTGGTAGAAATTATGATAATAATGATAATGATAAATTATCGCTAAGAAGATAATGATTCATATATTTGTATTTTAATTTATAAATAACTTGATATTTATCCTTTTTTACATAATGGTGTTTATTTATTAATAAATTGTGTTAATAATAACTACGGCCCTCTAACTATAGACTATAGTTATAACATGATACCCATATAACTTTAATTTGTAATTATGTCATCTAACTTTTTTTTTTTTTGTGGGGTAAATAATCCTACTAATTATTTTAAAACTACAACTAATAAATTATTTCTAAAGCATTCAATTTTGATATGTTTAAGATAACTGCACATATGGAGTAACAGTAAAGAATGCAACAAAAGCTTACGTTTGAGTAGGTAGACTTTTTTTTTTTTTTAAATAATAATAATAATAATAATAATAATAATAATAATAGTAATAATAGCAATTGCATATCAGTGTTGAACAAGGATTAATTGCCCACTTATACGCCGTCGTTTATGTATTTGCTAGTTTTAATTGCCCTCTTCATCAATACTAATCTAAATGCCAAGAACGAAACCGAAGAATCGTTCTCCTCCATAGCGATTCTATTATGTTTGTGAAGCTGCACAGATCCAGTCGACTACTCCTCCTTCGTTCTCGCAGCATCTGGTGAGATTCTCTTTTCCCCTTCAGTTCTAATTTCGTTCTCGTCTCTCTTTCAGTCCTCTAATCTCCTTAGCTCATCGCCGTTGCAGATTTGCCGATTTTCCCTTTGATCTACCGTATCAATTGTCGTTAGGTAGTTGCTGGTTGTCTAGGGTTTTCAAGTTCATCGATCCATCGATATTTCCGTTTCAATTCTGATGTAAGTGGCTCTTAATCCAGTTTCAAGTTTATGTGTCTATTCGATTCCTCTGTCCAAGTTTGCAATCTTTCTAGCATTAATGATTTGAAACTGGCTTTTCAACCATTCAATTTAGATTCTATTTTTGATTTCTTCAATTTAGATCCCTCTGTTCAACTTTGCAATTCCGTTGTTTTTCCTCTATTTTTGTTTTGTGGTTACTTGTTTTAGATTCTCTCATGTGTAATCCAGCTGAGGAACCTTGTCCAAGTTTTATGTATTGTTTGGCTTTTCTTGAAGCCATTAGGATAGAGAAGTTTGAAGACAATGATATGATTTGTTTGATAATAATCACTACTTTCATTGTCTGGTGAAGTTATGCTAACATAGTTGTTTATTGATTTTACACATTACATGACAGCATACATGTGATTTGAACTGAAGTTCTTGGAAACCTATGGGACTTGAAAACGCGAATTGCTTTGTGTGAATAAAAAATTCGGGATACATTTATGTACTTCTTTTGTTGCATACAACCATTCTCGGTATATGTTTGCCATTTTTTAATAATATTATTAGCCAAATTGGTCTTAGATCTTAACATTTGCACCATTTGGCAGGGTTGAGATTAACTGCTCACTTTTTATATGAACTGATCTGCATACACAGCCATACAAGTATATAATGTTAATCTGATTACCATATTCATACTTTTATTTCAACAGGTAAAGGAAATGTTTTAGGGGAAAAAAATTTTAGAGGGGGCATTTCAAGAATTGAACTCAGGGACCTCTCGCACCCTAAGTGAGAATCATACCACTAGACTAAATGCCCAATTGTTTGAACTTTTCCCTGAAACTTGCAATTTCAATATCTTCAAAAATTTTGTCCATTTGGGTACAGAAGACTAGATTTATAATGTTTTTTGAGTAGGATAATGTATTTATATTTTTTGTCTACCTAAAACATCCACTTGTCTTATTTTATAAAATATTGGTAAGGAATCTGCTCAGAAACATTAGCTTATTTCAAGGCATTCCTGTTTTGATGTTTGACTACTTCAACGTTGTCTCTCCAACAAACCTCGGAGAAGAGATTCAAATTTAAAATTTTGAGACAAAATTATATTTGGCGGGGCATTCCGAGAATCGAACTCAGAATCTGTCCCTAACTAATGCAACATGATTTGATGATTAAACCAATACTTGTATGCTCTGGTTCAAAAGCTTTCTATAATTTATTTGTAATCCTAGGTATGTTCTATGTTAAGTTTCTTTACATTATGGTTTGATGTAGCAGTCTCTGTTCTCTTGCTTCTAGCGTATTTTTGCTTGGCATATTTCTACTGTCATCTTGTTTACGGTTTCTCCTTCGAATCTTGGCTGTAAGTGAAACCTTACAATCTTCTGCTATTTCAATTTTGTTTTCAAGTTTTATGCTCAGTTTAGTTGGTTTCCGGGTGGTGTTTGGCTGTGATTATGTTTGTTTCTGTCTACATTTGCCATTTTCACTTTGTTTTCCAATTGGGTGTTTAGATTACTGACCCAATAACAGTTTCCGTCCCCAGCAATCACACCAATTTGAGTTATGCTTCCCAATAATCAAACATCAGTTTCAAAGCTCAGGTGATCGAACGAATTTCCAATTGCATGTTCAGTACGCAAATCTGATGCATGTATTCTTTTTTTTGTTCAAGTCTGCACCTTAATTTTTTCATAATTTCGATTTTGGGCAATTATCAATCCTGCTTTGTTCATTCTCTTATGGATTTAAGTATTTGTTTTACTTTCGGCTCATATTTTACAAGTTTTGTTTATTTGACCAGGTTCATTGCTGATGGTTCACAGTTGTTTTTTACACTTGTGTGAGGGAAAGATACCAGTAATATAAGCTTAATTTTAAAAGCCAATTTAGTTTAGTCTATTGTTGTTACTGTCAAGACTCCTGTTAGTTTTACTTGTCCATTTTTTGGTTATATAGTATAATTAAGTACTTTCTCAAAATTTTACCATCATAACAGCTTGGAGCTTCAAGGTATGAAATTTATGTTTTTTAGTACAATTAAGCAGTTCGAGATTGATTACATAATTTTTAGGCGATTTGTTTTTTTTCAATTAAGAGTGTTTAATGATTTGCTAACATTCATTGTCTACCCATTCAGGCACATGAATTCTTGAAGCAAATCGCATTGAGATGCAAGATTGGAGGCACTGAGGAGAAGTTTAAACATGTTTTTGTAGTAAGAATTGTCGAAACATTATGATTTTAAAATTTCACTGTCAAAGGTTATATACATACTGCAATTGTACAGTTTTCAAGTTGTAATAGCTTTCTTATATTCTATTGATACTATTTGTGCTTTATCCTCTAGAATTTTATATTTATTGCTTTGTTCATGATAACAAAAGGATGTAATGCACATTTAGTTTTTTTTTTTTTAAATTCAATTCTTTTATAGGTTATAATAATAATAGTAATAACAATAACAATAAAAAAGAGACACAATGCAAATTTTTGTCGTTATAATTACGACATTTAATAAATAATGCTGTTGAATGACATATCAATAATTAAACGTCGTAATTTTTTTTAACCCTTTTCAATTATAATGTCGCCACAATAATTGTAGAATTATATTTATGCGTCACAAATTGGGAGACGTTTTTGAAAAAAAATGTTACTACTTTTGTGACAGTTAATTCTAAGTATAGCTAAATAGGGACGCTTTATAAAATTTTATGTCATAAATTCGTGACACTTTTAAATGAAGTGTTGTGCTATTCGAGACGGAATAAATAACTAATGTAGTTGAATAACTACATAATTAAAATGATGTGTCACCAATTTTACGACGCTTTAAGAAAATGTAGGGAATATATATAAATTCATAAATAAATAATTAAAAAAATATTAAGACAAAAAAAAAATGGAAGCGTCGTCAATTTTGAGATGCATAAATTAAAAGTGTCGCCCAATTATTCTTAGCAACATAACGTTAATGCGTCGTTAAATAAATCGCGACACGAGTTTTAGCAACGCTAATGGCGACGCTTTTAAAAGCGTCAAAAAGCATTTAAGGACACAAAAAGCGTCGTTAAACAATGATTTTCAGCGTCGCTATAGGCCCCTTTTGTTGTAGTGCATGGCCAAAATACGGATGGCCTACAGGATCGCACGCTAAGGAGTTTAGGCAGGCTTTATGATGGACAATTAGATATGTATTGGATATGTATTAATTATTTATTAATGGATTATTTTATTTTATGGGATTAATTGTTTAAGTCCAGATAAAATAAAATAATCTATGATGAGAATTAGTTCAATGGTTTTTGAAAGTTGCCACATGATGATTTTGGTTAAATCATTGTTATGTGAATATAGTAGATATTTATAAGGGAGATTTATGTTGGAAACATAAGGGGTAAGTATAAAACCCTAATAACCATGGGTCATTACCGAAGCCTCTCTTCTTATTACTTTCTTCCCTTGGGCAAAAGGGGTTTTGGCATCAAGGAAGAACCATTGATCCATAGAACTAGGACTCGAATCCCACCGACGAGACTCAGCGTGTGTGAGCGTAGAGGGGTGACAAGTGAAGCCCTTAGTCAAATCAATTCTTGTGTGGGAACAGCTTAGGTGAGGAATCCGTTTTCCCCTCTTTGACTTTTGTTGAATCCATAACCTAGCTTTGTGATTTTAGGCACAAACCTTAGCTTGGAGACATATATTCTAAAATTAATTTTTGTTTTCAAGCCGGGATAGGTTCCAACAATTGCGTCATTCGTAAAATGGCTAATAAAATTATACCATATAATATGTTTTAGAATGTGAGGTTTATACATTAAAATCTATAGTTTATATTCTAAGATTTAGGGTTTTTTTTATGATCTAAAATTATATATATATATATATAATCAATTATTAAATAATAAATTAATTAATTACATATTGTTTTTTCTATTGTTTATAATATGAGCTGTCTTAAATTTATTGATCTTACACACCAATGACGTGGTGTATTACATGGATCATAAAATTACTCGTCCCAATTCTACCATCAAATAGAAATTACAACATAATTTAAGTAATTTCACAAAAGTTATATTTTCTATTGTACAAACATGAGATATATAACCTGCTCTACACCTCTCTGCTTCATAAAATAATAACTTTTTTTCACAATCTTTATATGAAAATAATAGAACCAAACAAATCAATAATACAATAATCTATCCTTTTAATCTTGATCCTGAAGTTTTGTGGTAATTTATCTTTTAGAATTCTCTTTAACAAATTAAATTCAAACAAAGATAACATATATATTTTCGACATAAGCCTGAACCACGAAACTGTTTGACCTAAAAGTTTAATTTGATGAGTAAAACCCAATAATAAATTTTCTTATTATCTCTGATGACACTCCCTTGCAAGTAAATGCCCTTGGACTTGATGCATATACAACACAGACTCATTCAACCATGCGTTAAAATTTAATAGAAACATAGAATTGCCAAGATTCGAACTCTAGACTTTTAAATCTAACAGGTTCTGATACCATGTTTTTCACGAATCCATTTAACTCGAAAAGTTAACCAGCTAAGTAAGGGTCAATAATATTATTATTATTTCTGACAAATCAAACAAAGAATATAATATTGTTATTGCACTGATAAAACTTAATTAGAGTTGTCAATAAAAAAGAATGTGGTGCAATATGATTTGAGAATCACACTCCTTTCTATACCATGTTTTTAGACCCTAACCGGTATCGAACCGGTAAAGAAAAAGGTTCATGAATTTAAAATTCAATTGAAATAAATCAAAATCAAATAGGATTCAAGAAATATACTAAAATAATATTATATTTATGACATTTAGATTTATAAAAAATGAAATTTAACAATGATATAACTTTTTAAATTTAACGTTTTTAAACACAATATATTCTTTAAAAAAATTTCTAACATATTTAATATAGTTTTTATTATTATAGTTAAAAGTCAATTTTATTTAAAATAATTTAAAAATTAAAATTATATTTTATTTCAATCAGTAAAATCTAAAATTTATACCCTAAATTATTAATTAAAATAATTAAGAAAAACAGTTTATTTCGAACTGGACATAGAGGCTCATTCAACCATGCGTTGAAGTTTAATAAAAACATAGAATTGTAAAGTTTCGAACTTTCGACTTCTAGATCTAACAGGTTCTGATACTATCTTTTTCACAGAACTATTTAACTCAAAAGGTTAACCAGCTAAGTAAGGATCAATAATAATATTATTATTTATGACAAATCAAACATAGAATATAATATTGTTATTGCACGGATAAAACTTAATTAGAGTTATCAATAAAAAAAATGTGGTGCAATATGATTTGAGAATCACTCTCCTTTTTATAACATGCTTTTAGACCCCGACTGATATCGAAGAAGTAAAGAAAAAGGTCCATGAGTTTAAAATTCAATTGAAATAAATCAAAATCAAATAGGATTCAAGAAATATACTAAAATAATATTATATTTATGGCATTTAGATTTATAATAACTGAAATTTAACAATGATATAACTTTTTAAATTTAAGGTTTTTAAACACAATATATTCATTAGAAAAATTTCTAACATATTTAATATAGTTTTTATAATTATAGTTAAAAGTCAATTTTATTTAAAACAATTTAAAAATTAAAATTATTATTTCAATGAGTAAAATCTAAAATTTATATCCTAAATTATTAATTAAAATAATTAAGAAAAACAGTTTACTTCAAACTGGATATAGATAGGTTTTTGACCAAACTGAAAAAACAACCGTATCTATCTCCAATTCCAGTTATTTCCATTCCATCCAGCCGATCCAATCTGGTGCGGGTTTCATAATTGTGCTCTCCACACGCTGAAATTTTCACAAAAGTAGATTATGTTTATAAGCTTTTGCCGAGAAAATAATAACAATAGTTTTTCAGGTTTTCTTGGAGAAATTAAAAGTATTGTTGCCAGTTAGTAGAAGGCAATAAAAAAAAAAGCTTACGATTAAAATTACATACATTTTGATACTAGATTACCGAAACAGAAATCATCCACACACGCACATATATATATATAGTCCTAGTTATATGGTTAAAATATTAATCAACTACTAGTTACAATCAAATGATCCAGTGAAGGGAAGTGTGAAGTTGTGAAGAAGAGCAGTAACAGGGACAGCCAATCTTGGCTCATAAGCAAAACCATGCAATTCCCTTTCTTCTTCTCCTACTCCATAGCTGTACGGACAAGGTGGAATCCATTGCCATCTTTTTCTGCAAATATCAAATAGCAAAGACTTATCTGATCCTCTTATTATTATGACAATGAACTCACCATGTCCAACACAGTTAAACCCATTTCCACTTTCAACCTCACAAAATTCAACGTAAAGCTGCTGTGGCATCCTTTCTATCTCTACCCATGTTGTCCCACAGCTTTGCAGCCTCCAAAGTCTCAAGCTTTTTGGTACATTTAATTTACTCTTCTCAACCGCCGCTACAAGCATCAGTTTGCCTCTATTCTCCACCAAGCTAGGTGACCTTAGAAATCTCCTCATTGGAGCTTGAATCTTCATCCACATGTTTGATGACATTTCATAAGCCAAAACACTAAATGGGCTGTAATTCATGCAGTACAATTTGCCGCCAGCGAAGATCATCTCGCCGGATTCCAGGCTGCACAGCCTAGGAAGGGAAGAAGTTGTTTCCCACAAGGAGTAAAAACCGCCGCAATCAATATGAAAGCTTTCAGTAGACAAATTCTTCACAGCGTAGGGAGAAATTAGATCATCTCCGGCGACGGATACATCAATGGAAGAAAACCCAATAACTAACCCAATTGAAGGAAACAAACGAGGCGTTAAAGTGAGTGGTAAGTGAGAAACAGAACCCACAAGGGGATTAGAAAGGAGGAGAGTTTTAGGGCCAGCTTCATCAGAAACCCAGCAGATTAGACCGCCCGAAGAAGCAGCAGGAGAGAACCCAGAAGGAATCCGAGGAAAAGGAATCTTATACCAAGAAAAATGGTGGGGATCAAAGAGGTAGCCATGGAAGTTGGTTCTAGAGGCGGTGGTGGTGGTGGTGGGGGCGGCTCTGTAAATGTAGTTAGTTTTAAGGGTTCTATGTTTGAAGAAGAGGAACCAATGGTGGGAGGGTGAAACGTGGATGTAAAGCTCAAGAAAAATGTTGGAAAACAAGAGAGAATACCATCTCTTGCAGACACAGCGAGCTCTGAAAAAAGCTGGTGGAGGAAGAAAGGCAATGACTCTATCAAGTAATTTTTGTGGGAGTTTACTCCATATCCTGCTGTCCATCCATGGGCTGGTGGTGGTGTTTGTGTTTGGGGTAGTGGCAAGATAAGAGTAGGAAAAGGGTAAGGAAGTTGCAGCAGTGAGAAGCTCCATATTTTATGCAAAGAAAGGATTTGCTAATGTTGGTTACGGAAAGACAGTTGGTGTGGAAGTGGAAACGAGGGAAGGGAAACAAAAAACCAAAATAGAAAGCTTAACAAGGCTTCAAGATGCCAACTTATTGGGGAAACAAAAAAGGTTTTCTTTTTTATATTCTAAATGCTATAGCAACCACCTGGAGAGTAGTAGGCTTCTATTGAGTCTTCAATGGATAGATTATATTATATATAGATGGAAGGAGACAGAGAGAGAGAGATATAGAGATGATGATGATGATTATCAATGCTAAAAGTCAATAAAATGAAAACAATAATCATGTGAAACATGAATATATAGCAAACCACGTATTAAATATATCAACGAATAAACTCATTTTCGATATTATTTCGTATAATCTCAATTTAATTTTCTAAATTTATGTATTATAAAAATCATATTATTCTGTCATGACCTATTTTAACATTTTATTATATTTATATTTAATTTTTGAATGAGTTAAACGAGTCATAAACAGATTGACGAGTCAATATTAATACGATAAATTTATTGCACGGGTTAAACGTGTCAACCCATTTTCGACATTATCTCATATAACTTCAACCCTAATTAAATTTACGTATTATACCAATTGTATTAATTTTATCCATTTTTCACACCTCTAATATGATCCATGTGCATGTTTTTTAATTTTATTTTTTAAGAAAAGATTTCTTTCCATTCATGTTATTTAAGCACTAAAATTTAACTTTGTTTTACAAACCTCCTAAATTTTATAATTGAATCTGTTCTGAACTCTTTTTAAAATAAATACATTTTTTTTAACATAATAATTTTATTTGCACCCCTTAATTGAATTTGGGTTCGAGCTAGGATGAATTTTCAAAATGAATAACACATATAAGATGCGTGAACATTTAATTCTTTTTATTGACTTGTTAAAGCTAATCAAAAATTAAAAAATATATAAAAATATAAAAGTTAATAATTTTTAGCTATAAAGTTCAAAGACTTAATTAAATACAAATAATAAAAGAACTTCGTAACACATGTTATAACTTATTGAAGTTAAGGAACTCAATAATTTTTTTTATCTTTTGATTTCGACTTGGTTCTACTTATATGTTGCTCAACCTGTAATTGCAATTGTTATACTCATTTTAACATAAATAACACAAAAATACCATAAAGGAAATGGAAAACTCAATTTTAATGAGAAATTTTTCAATACTTTTAGAATACATATAATTACTCTGTAAGTTATAAAAAGAGATTTAATAAAATTTTTTATTATACTCTAAAAGTACAAGCAACAACCTCTTTACTCCTATATTTCAAGGATTACTACCAAAAAAAAAAAAAAAAAGGCTATTCGACACTATTTAACGACGCTAAAGAAATATGTAGCTATTGTCAGAGATAATAATAAAAACTATAATTGGGCCTTACCTATCAGCTTAAGCTTTTAGGTCAATTGGTTCATGACATGGTATCAGAGCCGCTTAGACCTAGAGGTCGAGGGTTCGAATCCTGGCAGCTCCATTTGTTGATTAAAATTCAACACATGGCAGGGTGGGCCTGTGTTGTACACGCTTCAAGCCCAAGGGGCATTCGCGTGCGGGGGAGTGTCAGAGATAATAATAAAAACTATAATTGGGCCTTACCTATCAGCTTAAGCTTTTAGGTCAATTATTTAGCTACGCTTTATTATTTGTGTTGTCTTTCGTTAGAACCTAGTGACGCTTTCATATTTTTGTTGGTACGTGTTTTTCAAAATTTAGCTACACTCCTCCAAAAAGCATCATCATTTGTTAATTTATAGATAATTGTTATTTGTGTATTGTAAAAGCATCCTAAAATTTTTAGTTTATCAACACTTTCAATTTACGTCGCTATTCTTTTTTATTTAGTGATAGGAATAAAACTGCATTAGCGTTAAATCACACAACGAAGCTTTAAAATTATGTCATACTTTATTAAGTGGTGGTGTTTTGGCAATTTAGAGATTTATCTAGATGCAAAAATATATTTTTCTTGAATTTGAATGTTGCTTATGTGTAGGTTATTGTCCTTCAGCAGGGCAGCAAGGCTCGATGCCGATGATATCAAGAATATATATTTTCAAAAAGTAATACCAATCTCATAAAATGATACTTTCAAACATAAAAAATATAATAAATTTTGATGTTATATATAACACCATAATTAAAGTTGCAAACAATGTCACACCTAAGAAAAAATCGCATATGTATTTTTTTTTTTTTTTAATTTTTCAATACCATCATATCCATACGTATTGTATATATTTATTTCATTAGTAGGTGGGTGCGTAGAACTAGATGATCTAATAGTACAAAATAAATTGAAGAGAGCAAGCACTTCAAATGTAAAAGCATACCAGTACAACAAACAAATAGAATTTAATAATTTATATTGCAAAAAAAAAAAAAAAAAAAAAAAAAGGAAAACTCATGAGTCAATGGTTACGGGTTTGTGAATGCAAGGAAGAACAGATTGGAGCATGTGTTTGATATAGGAAACAGATAAAATGCCTTTTTACTATTATTTGTTTTGGTGTGATAATTTGTTATTTTATTATTATGATATTTTTGGTGAGTGAGAGAAAGTAGCAGTGATCTGATGCTTCCATCTATCATTTCTCAGTGCTCTCTTGTCAATTTAAGGCCGAGGATGGAAAGTAAGAAAATACATTTTTGCATATCAGAATACAAATAATTGTGCTTCCACTTATTATTATTATTCACTACACTAACACTTGCCTTTTGTTTTTTCCAATCCCAATTGAACGAACTACACTAACCAAATTTACATTTTTACTGAACAAAAGTACCAAAATACTAAAACAACACCTTCTTCAATTGGCTTAATACCTTTTAAAACACTCCAACTTAGCATATTTTTTCATTTAGACCCTTCAACTTTGAGTTAGACCTTTTGAAAATTAATTTGACTCAACTTTGTACCTCCGAAACAGCTAAACTTTGAATTAGATCTTTTGAAAATATATGTTATAGGTGTTTTAAAATTAGTTAACTTTAGCTATTCAAAAGGCCCAATTCAAAGTTTAGATGTTTATGAGGTAGAAATTAGCTAAGTTTAAGTATTCAGAAGATTCAACTCAAAATTCAAAGACCTAAATGGAAAAACATATCATGTAGAAGTATCTCAACATGTATGAAACCTCTTCAATTCATCACGGAAACTAACATCATCACAAAGCATTATTCATTAACAATTTTTTTTTTCATTAATAGTAAACCTTGTATTAAAGGGCCAAATTGGTAAGATCGGAATGGATACAAGCTAAGACACACAGCAGAACGTTCTCGAGAAAATTAATCGGGAAAGAGTGGGAAAAACCCCAGTTAGTTAAAGCATGAACTACCCTTGGTTGCTTGTCACCTTTTGTACACAAAACAGACACCCTCAAGCTGGCTAGCAACCAAATATCATTCACCACCATTCCTATTTAATGTAGAACAATAATCCAACCGTTACAAGCCATATAAGTACATTGTACACCTTATACATTAAACTTACGAAAATAGAAGCATAATTAATAAATTCAATATTTATTCATGTCATCACTATAACACATGTTAAATTTAACAACAAACAAATTTATAACAATATCTAACAAATATTTTATTGCTGTTTAAAATTAAAGCAGTAAATTTACACCTTTAGCAGTAAAACTTTTTGCGGTCCAATATTGAAATCTTTGTAGAGCATAAGTACACCTTAAACATTAAACTAAAGTTTGATAATTATTTCATAAAAATGATTAAATTATTATATGAATATATATTAGGTAAATTGTCTAAAATATAAAACAGTTTATCTTTTATATTATTTTTTACATAACAACTTATTATTTTGTATCTACCACGACTATATAGACGATTAAGCAGAAAAAATAAAACAAAGTGAACACATCATGAGTGAAGTATAGTCCATAAACTAGTAACTATTAGTATCAATGATGGATGGGTAACTACGTGGGACGTACTCATCAAAGTGGCCTCCAAATGAAAACGTCAAGATTCTTGAAAGTAGAGGCCATTTGTCAAGTGGGCTATATATGTATCATCTTTAACTATAATAAATTTTATATGTACATATAAATATTCAAACAAAATCTTCTTAATTATTATACATATACTATAATAAATATTAAAAAACATCATGTAACTAAATCAGAATTAAAAAAAAAAAAATCATCTTATTGTTAAAGTTGTAATCTTATATATTTAAAGTAAAATTTAATATAATTTTACTGTCATTTATATAAATATAGTAAAAACTTTTAGATACTTATTGAATTTTTTTTTGGGTCAAATCTAATATATATATATGATAAAAGGATGAATTAGGTTCTTTACTTGTAATATTAATTAATTTAATTTAAAGTCAAATTTAGATATTAATATAGTCCTTGTTATTTGGAGTAAAATCAACTCAAATTGATATAATTGGTGATTTCATTAGACAAGTGACATTTCGTTATATTGACACATTTTCTAGTTACGGTATTGAGTTTAAAATGGAGAATTCGCAAAGCCTGAAATTAGGGGCGAGGCCGGACAATTTTTCTCATAGTCCAAACTAATAAGAGATCAAGATTTCAAGAAAACATATACTAATCAACTTTCTTTACTACCGTAAAGGTAAGTGTAAAGGTTTAGAGAATTTACAAATAATCCTTGAAGACTTTAAAAATTATATTAAAAAAAAGTAAAAATGTCATAGAGATCATAGCCACAGTGCGCCCGTTATTAACATCGCTTTTAAGTGGAACATGTAGTCTAATTGATGTCGTGTATGTTCTTGTACAAAAATGAAGTTATTGTATCAAAATGTGAAATAACCCAAAGTTCCTATACTATAGATGAAAGCCATAATTCATCTTGAGCTCCTGAACTTCTTCAAATTTTGGTTGATTATTTTTTTAACATATTAAGTACATTTGATAAAATTAACCATAAACTTGATACTTTAGTTTGCGTGGACTTTATAATATTTGTTAATTAGTTTGTGATACAATTTAAAAAAAAAATAAAATAGAAGAAAGAGTTTCTTAGAGGTGAAGTCAGAATTCCATAGATAACCATAAACAGATAGATAAACAGACTTACGGTTTATATGCAGCGGAAACTCGTTTATGGAATGGATCTGATGTACGCGAGAAACCGGATCGTTCTGGTTGCCTTTCCTACGAGTGTATGAATACACTGAGTACGAGCTATATCCGTGAATTCTTCCGACGAACGAAGAAGTAATCCGTGTCTAATCGGTAGGGACGTTTTCCCCAGGAATAGAATAGGAATCTCTACGATTCCATCAACAACAACTGGAAATAGAGAAACTTCTTCTCTATTTATAGTGGAAATCCCAACTTCCATCTATATATAGGGTCGGATCAAATTACACATTTAGTCCCTGTAATTTACACATAATTACAGTTTAGTCCCTGCCATTCCAAAATGTCATGGGCGGACCAAAAACCAACATCTCCCACTCGCACATGACAAGACACACTTTCATTGCGATTGAACACACATACTTCTTTCAGTTCTTGTTCGGCGAATTCACGCGACCAGTCAACGTAACGGTTAAACCTTGAAGCTCTCCTTCATCGTTCCACCTTTAGCTTAACGTGACTTCCCCCTAGTCCATTTTCCATGATCACTAGTTTTCGACTCACTTTTGATCTCACGAAAACATTCATATACACTACATACCTTTTCCACGAAAAAGTATTGAGCTCGAGTGTTATATGTTTACTAAGTGACATGTTACTGAAAATGTACTTCCTCTCTATAAATAACCTTCCACCATATGTCTAATGCTTATCTGACTGGTCCTTATATGCCCGTTCATAGCTAACGAAGCCTAGTTTAGGGTTCCAATCAAGTTAATCATCAGACATACCCTTCTTGTTATTTACAAGAGTCCTTAAGGGTGAACTTGAAACTCATAGTTTCATTTGGGTCTCACATTAGGAAAGTTGAGATCAATTTTCTTCTTTCCATCCCTTGGTCGGCTTTTACACATATTACTAAAATATGCCATAGTGTTAATCCACTTAGGACGTATGTTTTATAAACACTATGCGAAAGCATTCAGTCTCTAAATGCAACTAATGCATCAGCACCTCTAGTCCACTTTTAAGCCTTTCACAGGACAGCTTCCGGTATCAACGAAATAATGATATTATGCAAAATATCACATATGGAGTAACTCACACTCCCACTTTTACCTATGAACACATAATTCATAGTAAAAGATTCATCTATGTGAGTAGATGACATTTCGCCAACATACTGAACTATACTCAATAGCTCTATGTGTATCGCTTTAATTAGTGAATGAATTTGAACACAACAAATAACTCACATTCTATTCCAATAGAATTTGCCAAAGTTATTATAACAGTTCAAAAACAACAACATGTTCCTATAACCTACGAAGACCAAATTCCAAAATGTGTTTACTAAAAACATTTGGAACTATTGGCTTCGTTAACGAATCTGCAATCATATCACCAGTTGGAACATGCACTAAACTTATTTCTCCCTGTGCTATTTTGTCTTTAACAAAATGATATTTTATATCGATATGCTTGCTTTTTCCATGATAACAAATATTCTTGGAATAAGCTATCGATGCAGTGCTGTCGGAATAGATAGTCGTATATTTCCTTTTAGGCAATAGATCCAAAAGATCTATGAAGCGAACCAAAACGCTTCTAGTACTGCAGCTACTGCAGCTACATATACCGACTCCATAGTCGATAATGCCACGCAAGTTTGTTTCTTGCTACACTAGGAAATTGCACAATTTCCTAGAATGAAAATATACCCAGACGTGGACTACCTCCCGTCTTTATCAGTTCCGTGATCAGCATCTGTGTATCCCTTTAACTGCAGATCCTTTCCTTAGTAATAAAGGGAATAATTTGAAGTCCCCTTCAAATATCTCAATATCCTTTTCACTGCTGCCTAATGCTTCAAACCTGGATTAGCCTGATAACGGCTTGCGAGACCCACCGCAAAACCTATATCAGGTAGTGTACAAATCATAGCATACATCAAGCTACCAATTGCACACCTAAAAGGAATTCTCTTCATCCTTTTAGTCTCTTCTGGAGTCATGGGACACATACTTGTATTCAGTTCCGTACCTTATGCAATAGGGGTTGGATCGGGATCACAGTGAGCCATACCAAACCGTTCTAAGATCTTGTTGATATACGTCTCTTGTGAAAGAGCCAATAATCTCTTAGATCGATCTCTTAAGATCTTAACCTCAAGAATGTAATTAGCTTCTCCTAGATCCTTCATCTCAAAGTTAGAAGACAACTAAGTCTTTACTTTCTTGAGTAAGGAAGTGTCATTTCCTACTATTAAAATATCGTTAACGTATAACGTTAGAATGACATACTTCCCTCCGTTTTCACGCTTAATGTAGACACACAAGTCTGCATTAATCACCTTAAATTGCATTGATATAATCGCTTCATGGAAACGAAAATACCATTGTCTTGAAGACTGCTTAAGGCCATAAATTGATATTCTCAACTTACAAACCTTATGTTCTTGACCTTGGACAATGAAACCATATAGATTTCTTCATTCAGTTCGCCATTTAAGAATGCAGTCTTTACATCCATTTGATGTAATCAAGGTCCATACATGCTACAAAAGCAAGTACTATTCTTATAGACGTGAAACGAACAACAGGTGAAAAAGACTCCTGATAGTCAATTCCTTCCTGTTGTGCAAACCCCTTCGCAACCAGCTGACTCTTAGTCTGGATAGGTTTCCTATCCGCTGATTGCTTTATTGTATGTACCCATTTATTCCCAATGGCTCTACGCCCTTTGGCAGGTCAACTAGTTCCCAAACTTTGTTGACCCTTATTGACTCCATTTCACTTTCCATTGCTTTAATCCATTCTTCTTTCGCTGGGGATTCCAATAACTCTCTCATGTTATTTGGAATATCTTTAATTTGAGTTACGATCAAGAGAGCTTTGCTATCAACTAAATGACGGCATCGCGGGATATTTCCCCTCTGTGATCGTCTTAGAGGTTCTGCTTCTTAATAAACAAATCGCATATATTCATCAAGGTGTTGGGCAGAACTCCCACTGGGATCTATATCCATATTCACACTTGAATTTGGGACAAGACTCCCACTCAAATCAAGACCACTCAAGTTAGGGTCAGGATTACTCAAATCCGCTTGTGAAGGTTGAAAAACATCATTCTCTTCCCTTTCCTTCCCTTACGTCTTCAACTTCATTCCTCCCACTCGGATTGAGCGATCCTAAAGTTTCAGACTCTTGAGTTTTGAAGAAGGTGAATTTCTTATCCACTTCTCCCAGCTAAGGAAATTCATTCTCTAAGAATGTGACATCTCGTGACTCAAATTCTGTTATTTGACCATTCTCATTCTCTCCCACTAGAACATATCCTTTGGAGAAATCAAGATATCTTATAAAGATACCTTTCTTGCCTCTTGGGCCTAGCTTGCCATGCTTGCTAGATGTATCACGAACATAGGTAGCATATCCCCATGGTCGTAAATGGTTCAAATTTAGGCTTGCGGCTCGTCCACAATTCACAAGGCGTGGTTTCAACGGACTTAGAAGGTACTCTATTGAGTACATATGTGGCAGTCAATAGTGCGTCTCCCCAAAAGGAGATAGGCAAATTGGCTTCAGCCATCATAGACCTTACCATCTCTAAGAGGGTTCGGTTTCTTCTTTCCGCTACTCCGTTTTGTTGTGGAGTCCTAGGTATTGTCAACTGATGTTCAATACCTGTTTCATCACATAAAACTTTAAATTCCTCGGAGAGGTACTCTCTTCCCCACATCGGTCCTTAAAGCTTTGATTCTCTACTCTAATTGATTTTCAACTAGAGCCATAAATCTTTTGAAACATGCTAATGCTTCAGATTTATGTTAAATCAAATAGACATAACCATACCTTGTATAGTCGTCTATGAATGTAATGAAATAGTACACACCATGCCTGGCCCGAACATTCATTTGTTACAGATGTCAGAATGGATTAGTTGCAATGGTTGGTCAGCTCGCATAGCTTTACCAAATGGTTTTCTTGTCATCTTTCCTTTTAAGCAGCTTTCACAAGTTGGGAGATCTACTTTTGATAAATCAACCAACAAACCTGCTTTAGCCAATCGTACTAAACGATGTTGACCAATGTGACTAAGTCTCGCATGTCACATTTTTGAAATGCTAACATTATCCACAGATGAGTTAACAGTAAAGGAAAAACTATTATGACACACATAATTTGGATCCAAATCCAAAACAATAAAACCATCCAACAAATGTCCACCACCAAAGCAGATATTGTTTATAAAGAGACTAAAATTGTTCAATTCAAAAGATAACATGAATCTTAAATTCATGAGGGTAGAAACAGATATCAAGTTCCTTTGAATTCCTAGGAGCATAGAGGACATCTTTAAGAAATAGTGGGCGACCACTATTCAAGACTAGCTGTCAACAAAAGAATCTCTATCCTTTGTTACGTGGTCTGTTGCTCCTGAGTCTATGATCCACAAAGGACGAGATTCAGTTAGGAAAATAGAACTTGAAACAAATGTATAACACTTATACACTTCAGTAACATTTACCTCAGGAGCTTTGCAATCTTTTGCAAAATGCCCTTCTGTTTGCGATTGTAACATTTCACCCTAGAAATGTTAAAATCTTTCATGCCCTTCTTTTGAACCGGAATACTGCCCACCGATCTCTTTGCCTTCTTCTTGAAGAACCTCGTGTTCCTCTCCTTGGACTTCAGACCAGGACTTGAACTAGCCATGTGAACCTCAGATTTCACACTAAGAGAGGCCAGACGGTCCTCTTTCAGTTTAAGATGACGAACGGTATCATCAAAGGCCTTAATGTCGTTGACATGAGTTAGGTGCAACTTCATATGCTCCCACTCGACATGAGTTAGGTGCAACTTCATATGCTCCCACTCATTCGGCAAAGAACGTATCACAGCTTGAACTTTCTACTCCTCGAGAGCATAAAGCGCACTAAGCATGTGTTATATACGTGAAACTTTTTCACGATATCATCATTCATCGCACTAAGCATGGTGATGCGGGCATATGAGTTCTTCCTCTTCCAGGCTTGATAAGCCTCAAGGTCCCTCTTTGTTTGGGCGGTGTTACCCTCAGGAGGAAACATTATTCTCTCCAGAGTGTCAAGAACCTCTGGTTCTTCAATTATGTACTGGACTTACATAGCCCAAACTTCATAATTGTCACCGTTCAAACGAAGGTCCTTATTTAGTTAAGCAACTATTGCTTTTGAAGCAGTTATTAAAAAAAAACGTTAAAGACAAAATAGCACTAATAAGTAAGCGATACACCATATTTATTATAAGATCATTTAAAACTAAAAATAGTGTTTGGTTCACGTAAAATCGAACATCCATGCGCAATGCATCGAGTCACCATTTACATAGGCTAATACAAACACCATATTAGGTTTTAAATTTCCAATAATAAATATATATTTAGTTTTGTTTTAGATTATATTTTAATTTATTTAACATTTATACTTCTCTTAAGTATAAAACTAATGAGTAATATAACACTTAGTTATAATCTCAAAATAAATAAATTAAAAAAAATACTAAAACAAATAACTAAAAATAGCAATGTTTAACAAATAAACATTTTATAATACCATAAAAATATCCAACATTTAGTCAAAATTACCACCACAATAAAAACTTAAGCACAAAGCCCTTCAATACAAAATTGAAAAACGAAATCAGCAAGAGAAAGAGTGAAAAATGAAGAGCTCAATCTTCATTTACATCGAGTGGAACTGTCTCAATTTCTTTTAAGGCGACTGGGATCATCTCTACGAACTTATAGTAGAGATCCAAAAGCATGTTCACAACACCCTTAATAACAGCATCCAGACATGGGCGATGAACCAACTTGTTACTTCTAAGTAACATGGTTCTAGGATTATAAGATATCTTAGCTCTTTCTTTGGCCAAGGTCAACACAAACACTTTGCATTGGGATCCATAATCCTATTCAGGAACTAATCCACCAATGGAGTCCACTTTCGTCGAAATCAGAATTTTCTCCAAAATAGAATTTTTTAAAGTGTTTTTCACGAAAAGCATTTTTCGCAATTTTAACATTTTTAATTGATCAATTCCAGAGGAAAATCCTCCTTTCCAGACAAGCTCTATGATTTCCCGGTTTTAACGCATTAAACCGCTCCAAAACTCTAACAATATTCCCTTCCTCCAACGGGGAATACCATTTAAGAAAAGCTTATCTTCAAGTTTTGGATAGTCCTCGTCTCCTCGTGAGATTGGATTATTTTCACCTTTTTTTTTACAAACGTTTTCATTTCTATAACATATATAGAAATAACCAAAACTTGTTAATGATCAACCAAAAATCAGTATATAAATACACAATAAATATACTGAATTTTCTTGAATTTATTAAACATAAATTAAGCATTTATACACAATAAATACAAGTAAATTTAGTTTAAAAATATCAAATGAATTCTAAAAATTCATCAAAATATATCAAAAATTCAAGAAAAATGTAAAATTTAATTCTGAAAAAAATTTGACGAAATTTGGAGGCCGGAAAACATCTCACGCGCCAACACGCGCCTCCGGATTCTGTTCCACGCGCCACCACGCGCGGAAACGCGCCTCCACGCGCTACGTAGGGCTGCTGACGCATGTGACACGTGGCCGCTTGTGATTCGTGCTGACATGTCCTAAATGCCACATGTCATCACCTGATTGGGTCAACGGATGACGTGGATGATGACGTGTCGTGATGATGTGGCAGCCTCGACACGTGTCACCACCCTATTCGTCCACACTGATGACGTGGCAAGTGACGTGTCACGATGACGTGGCAAAATCACAAGTGGTTGGACACGTGGCGTCTTGCCATTGGTACACGTGTATAACACGTGGCAGTTGACCGTTTCAGGAGCAGTTGACTTGAACACGTGTCCTAACGTGATTGGTTAGACTTTTCAACCGTCAGAAAAATCAACGAATGGCGTCGCGCCACGTGTCCAGAATCAAAACTACCCCAACCGCTTGGAAACAAACTCCACTCGCGGTGGTGGAGAGTGAGGGCCACGCGCCGCCTTCTGGGGCTCCGTTGGCCGTGAAATTTGACATTCCGACTCGATTTTTCGTGCTGATTTTAGTGGTGTGGTCAGATTTACGAAATTCCGACAAAAAATTTTTGACACTATGTACTGTTGGATCTAATACGGTATCGTTTTGACTCGGATAACAATGCAAATCCGTATCAAAACGAACAATAAAAAGAATTCAAAATTAACAGAAACATATTCTTATCATGGAATATCAGATTTCAATGTCTACGGAATCATTTTGACGCGGATTTCAATATAAATCCGTATCAAAACGAATGAATATGTATTTAAACGAATCAATACGTATTCAAACGAATAAAGAAACGTATTCTTATTCACGGATTTCCATAAACCAAGATATGAACACATCAATTTTTCATGGAATACCAGAAAACTAGATTCGAACACATCAATCTGTAAACCTTTCGGCTCTGATACCAATGAAGTCAGAATTCCATAGATAACCATAAACAGATAGATAAACAGACTTACGGTTTATATGCAGCGGAAACTCGTTTATGGAATGGATCTGATCTACGCGAGAAACCGGATCGTTCTGGTTGCCTTTCCTACGAGTGTATGAATACACTGAGTACGGGCTATATCTGTGAATTCTTCCGACGAACGAAGAAGTAATCCGTGTCTAATCGGTAGGGACGTTTTCCCCGGGAATAGAATGGGAATCTCTACGATTCCATCAACAACAACTGGAAATAGAGAAACTTCTTCTCTATTTATAGTGGAAATCCCAACTTCCATCTATATATAGGGTCGGACCAAATTACACATTTAGTCCCTGTAATTTACACATAATTACAGTTTAGTCCCTGCCATTCCAAAATGTCATGGGCGGACCAAAAACCAACAAGAGGGATTCGAATCATACTTCTTATATAGTTGTGTAATAGTTACGAATGTGAACCATACTTTTGATTTAGTCTCATATATTTATAAAAAATTATGTCACATATCAATAAATGTATACTAAGTATATGTAAAAAATGTGCCAAATTTAAAATTAATGTTATTAAAATAGAAATGCTTTATATGTTAAAAATATTAATCATAGAACTAATCGTGAAATTCATAGAAATTTAGAAGATTCAGAATACATTATGCGTCAATGAAATTAAATCTCAAAAATTAATACGATAGAAAATAGAAATTTAAAAGGTTCAGAATGCATTATGCGTGGATGAAATTAAACCCCAAAAATTAATACGATAGAAGCCAAGCCGACTACACACACCAAATTGAGGGTTCATGGTTCTAAAACATGTACGAAGACTGAAGAAAGGGTAATGAGAAAACAGTATGTCGGATTCATACGTCCAATCGAATAGGCTTTTAAGCACAATAGAAATGGCGTGAAACACAAAAAGCTAGCTACCACTTATATGTGCTTTAATTTGTTTTGATAAGATGCCCAGCCATCGTCACAAACAATTAAACTATTCATTTTTTCAAATTTATTAAAAAAAATATTCATTTTGAATATCAGATTCAGATTCAGATTCAGTACGAAAAAGAAAAAACAACAGTCAGTTTGTAATTAATTAATTAATTTCTGTAATGATATTGATATTCTCTTGGGCTGGCTTTATGTCACTCAGTTGGCATTTATGTCTGGTTTTGTAAAACAGTGATTATTAAAAAAAAAAAAAAAAAAAAGAAATACATTATCTTTAGATCAGACGATGGATAGATGAGAAGAGAGGAGATGAGATGGAAGAGTGTGAGTTGTTTATGTCAATCTTCAGATGTCAAAATTAAAGACAAAGACAGGATAGAAAAAATGATATGTCTACAAATATAGTTAAAGGGTTTGTGTTCAGATATAGAAAACTATATCTTTGTTTAAGAAATGTCCCCTTTTTGGTATTCACTTCACTCTTCACTTTTGGTATTGTAATCCTCTACAAGCAACCCCTCTCTCTCTCTCTCTCCAATTACTTTTTCTCTATTATTTCCTTTCTATTCTAACTTGTGATTATTACCATTTCACTTGGTTTTAATATATTTTGGCCCCTCAAACCAATACCAAAAAATCATTAAACTCATCTAACTTTGAATATGATCTTTCATTCTTCTAACTCGATTAAAATACTTATTCACGTCCATTATATTCTACGTGACGTTAATATCGTTAAAGACCTATATTCATTTATTGTTCAACCACATTGGCGCTACGTATGATATGATAGACACAAATATGTATTTTAATCAAGTTGAAGAGGCAGAAAGATTAAGGTCAAAGTTAGATGCGTAAATTGGTTTTTTAGAACAAGCGGAAAGATCCAAAGTAAGTTATGCTTTTTACTTAATTTATTAAAAGCCATAATACATGCATACATATATAAACATACATTGTTACAAAAAAATCACTTCGCTTCACTTACTTGTTGGGTGATTTATACAATTACTCTAGTTACATGTGCACAATTGCATAATCAATACATAAAGTGTATACAATTAGCTAGCTATCCCTTACACCACGTACCTAGTTTACGCAACATGCTTTAGCTTTTGTCTACATTCATCACCACCACCACCACCCTAGCAAGGTTCAAGGTTCAAGGTTCTTACAAATTATGGTTGTCCTGTAATTCTTCTATAGATCTTATAATATGCACTCCTCTCAAACTGATGTAGAATTTATAAAGAATAGAAAAATCATACAAGTTCATTTTTGTGCTTCTTCTTGCTCTCACGATATGAGGAGCTAGGAGGTATTTTTATAACTATGTCGGTGTCTCTAATGTTGTTTGTCAACTTAAAATTAAAAAAAAAAAAAAAAGGAAGCAAACGACGAAATAATCAAAGCACATGGATATCTGATGTCTCTAGTCCTATTTTCCAACTGAATACAATAATAAATAGAAGAATTTTGTCTTTTTCAATGCTTAAAAAAACTATATAATAAGACTTTCTCAAGCATTTATCAAAATAAATCACGCGTAATTTATCTCTATAATTAAAAAAAAAAAAAAAAACATATTCTTTATTATGCATGCTGAAAATGACATCATCATGAATAATTAGACTATTATTTATCTATGACTTAAATGTCTACTTCGATCTTATCGTTATCATTGGATTTATAGATAATTTTTATTACCTTCGCCACATGACACTTTTCATTATGTTCAACCATCTACTTCCGAATTTTAAAGGTTGTGAAATCAAGGATAGGACTTTCATCTTATAGTTCTTTGAACAGGTCCTGACCCTTCTTTTTCTTTCCTAATATTACCGCGTTTAATCAATCTCTTTTAGATGCTAGAATGTAGATAATTTGAAGTTGGACTCTGTATTTGTTATTAAAAATTAAAATAAAGTTTTCAATTGAAGAATAAAGTGCTTTTGTTTTTTAAATTATTATGTTTACGTGTTTCTATTGAAAAGAGAATAAAAGAGAAGATGATTGAAGAGAGTTGCAATTGACAATGAGAAACCGAGAAGAAGAATTTGAATAACATAATAATAACAAAATTTAGACGAAAATAGCCTATTGCCATCTCATTAAATTAACAGTGTGAGACAGATTTTTTTTTTTTCTTTCCACGATGGTTCAAAACCACCATTCTTGTTTTGCAGCAAAACAAACTACAAAAGATTTATTTTACGAAATTTTAAAACTAGTTTTTTTTTTTATGATGTTTATTTTGTTATTTTCTAAATATTTTATGTTATTAAAGTAGAAAACTCATAAAAGTGTACGATTGAAAGCCACTTCAACCTACTCAAAGCATATGTCAATTATTTATACATTAGTAATGTATAAACGGATTTATTTATTTATATATTTTCATGTTAAATCATGTATTTAATATTTTATTTTTCAAGGCAGGAAGTGGACTGTTTTGAATAAATAATTGACATTGTTATATAGTGAAAGGGACAACCATTTCGACTTGGTCCATTTGGTAAGTTTAACGGGGAGGGAACAATAGGTTTCAAGATAAGTTGGGTTTCAAAATCTAGCCAAATTCCCATAATTGTTGAAAAAAATTTATAGTCAGCCGGACTAGATTAAGCTTGGGAATAAACATTACAAGGCTTGCTCGAGCTCTACTATATAAACGGGACATGTTGAAGTAAGCATAGGCTAGATATATCTCGCCCCGGCATAAGCCTACCCAATTTGCGCATACAATTTTATGGATAAATTCTTAATTGTTTCATTTCATCTCCAAAGTCGATCTAATTAAAGACAAGTCCAAATGAATTGAATTCATCAAAATGAAAATTTACCACCAAGAGATACAAGTGTTAAAAAGAAAACTCGGATCCAACTCAATCCTAAAAGGTACTTCAAAAGATCTGCCAATAACCTTATTCCCTTCCATTGGATTTTAAAAAAAAAAAAAAATTCAGAAATTGAGGATAAAATAGAACAAATGTGTATAACTGTTGATAGAATTTGCAAGGCTTTGAACCCTATTTCCATGTATGATGCAGGCCCCATTTATATTGAATGCCCAAAACTTTCATGGTTTTCACTTTCTTTTAAAAAAAAAAAAATACAAATACTTGGGGAAGTAAAGTCAACTGCTACTATCCTTTACACCAATCCATAGTTTCTACTTTCTAAAATCTGGGTACTGAATGAGCACTGGCCAACCCTTTTCTTTTTTTGTGCAGAAAACATGTTCTGGTATGCTCATTAACAAGTAGAATCAGAGTCATTCATCTGAAACCTTGAAAAATGTATATGATAAGATTATGTTGTTTATTCCATCCATTCTTGGATCTGTTTCAAATTCTGGGTCAATATAAAAGAATACCTGCAAAAGTAATATACACAATTCCTATCAATCACTGACTATTAGCAGACTAGAAAGGGAAATTTACACAAGGAAAGAAAGAAAAGGCTCACAGGCATGTCAATCTGCTCCCCGGGAAGAAGACGCTGTTCCTCAAAGCAAAAGCATTGTATTTTATTAAAGTATACTGCAGCCTGCAAATGGTCACTGCTACATGTCAATGTTCTCACGTATAATGTCTAACAAATAAAAATTACACATTACCAAGTTTAAGCAAACAAAAATTACACATTACCAAGTTTAAGCCATATTTTCTCTACTCAAAAATAGAAAATGGCCTAAATGACAAAGGGCTTACGTTCATCCTTGGACGTGCTCCAACTCATTATGATGGAATTCATACATATGATATCCTGATAACTTTTACCATGTCTTCATTAGCCTCTTTTACTTACCAAACGGAACAAATTTGAAAAATTTTACACAAGACGTATTTGTTCATAGACATTTATTCGATATATGATTAATGCCAACATGAAGCTAGTAGACTGAAACTTCCCAAAATAAGTCATATTTCCACTTCAAAAGCTGAATATTCATTGACATCAATCATTCACTCTCCATCTTTCACAGTCCGTGAAGAATTAGTTTCTTAGAGACCAAATTAGTTCACCATTAAAATATCACCTAGTGAAAGGACATTGTTGAACATCAGAAGCAATACTGTACATTGAGTTAAATGCTTTGCCCTCTAATCGATGTATTCTCATGACAGATGAAATTAATCTTTAATTTATTGAAAGACATCTGCCTCCTCATCTGGCAGTTCATATTATTTACCCCAAGATGACAGTATAGGAAATGGCTACTAAAAGAGATTCAACATCATGTATGAATGCCCATGCCACATGAGTGCCCTTCCCTTTCCTTACAATTTTGAACTTTTCATACAGTTATTTGACCAATCTAAATGTATCACTCTGGAATTGATGGAGCTACTAAGCAGTATATGTAAGGTCTAAAACATAATCTGATAATCATCGCCTAAACATTCACATGATGCGCCATACATAGTGTTGGCAAAGATATGTGAAAATATTCAACTCCAATAGGGAGAAACACAAGAAGAATAAGAAAGAAAGGGGGATGCACCATCTCCTACAACAATAAACAGTTTATGAGAGCCAACTGTTTGGTTGAGATGAATTGCCTATAGACTCTACGAATTTCAGATAGCTAAAATCAGGTGGATTGAAAAGGACATGGAAGCAGAGAGGAGAAACTGCATTTCCATGATGTCATCATTCAATTGGAGGATCAAAATTAATAAAGTGAACTTTATTTGATAGATTAGATACAGGGTAAAAAGAACAGTTTTTCAGGGAAAATAGCAATAGAAGGAGATTAAAGCTAACACAGCTCTTCTTATCAAAAGTTGAGATGCAGACAGAAAACCTGTCTCTTACGGACTCCAAGAAGTTTCAATTTTCCCATTTTATATCGCCAACTCCAATTATTACTACCTAAGCCAATCAGTGGCTCGTTGACAGTCAAAGTAGTTGTCAAGTATTTTATTTAGCTGTAAGAGTTCCTGCGTGATTTCAGAGTGATACTGTAATATTTAATTCCATGCCCTGGTAGTTTCTTCTTTTTCAGCTCTCAATATACTTAATTGATGCACAGAATGTTATTAATGAAATGTTGACTTCCAACTTTGATTAATTAGTGGGGGCATGGGGCAATTGAGAAAGAAACACTTGCAAGCATAGCATAAGCTAAGCAAGCTTACATGTGCCAAGCTAATGCAAAGTTTTCTTTTTAATCGGTTGAGAAAATCACATGATTTTATATCTTCAGAGTAAGAATTCTTGTAAAAACCAAAAACATTATGCTGAAACAAGACTTGTTATAGTGGAGAAAACCCAAATTCCAACCTATCAAAGGATTCTTTTTAGAAAGAAATACTAGTCAAATCAACCAGAAAAACCAAATAACCGTTATCCTATAAAAAGGATATGGATTGAATAGATTCATCCAATAATCAACACTGCAACTGGATTTTATCATTGCTTCAGAGCTAGGGCCTAGAGCTAATAATGGAACTAATTCCTGCAAAAATAACTCTTTCGACACTGAAGTAGTAGATGAACCATAAATTAAGATCATTTCAGCAACGTAAAACCAAAAAAATCTTTTGACTGTCAAGCTCCTATCACATGAATAAAATACTCTAATTAACCATATTAATGGAAGTCAAATGTAGATTGTAATATTAATGGCTCTTATATCTCTTAATTATAAGAATGTGTTATCAGTATGTGACTGAGAATTCAACAAGAATTACATAATATATACCAAATCGAGATGAGATGTGATAAAGTTTAGGCAACCATAAGTATAATTTACACTGATTCCATCGAAGATATAATTAACTAAATACTTACATGAGAATCTAAATCAAATAATAAAATCTAACCATTGAAAAAGCTTTTGGTCCATAAGGGTCCATTTAGAATTTTCCAGCTCATTAGTTCCTATTTGTTTGGATTTTCATATATTCATCACCTACTGTTATGCTATTGATAATCAAGGAAAAGGAAACGCCAACAGATAATGATTACCATTCTACCATTCTTTTCAAGAGATTTAAATTTATACATGCGCATTATCTCTAAACTAAAATCAAAGAATAGCAACACATTCAAATTGATTAGAAACGAAATAAATAAAGGACTATTGATCCCACATCCTTAGAGCTGAAGTCCTAACCAAGGAGAAGAGGAAGAGGCTCTCATTGGAAGGCCTCGTCGGTCGTCCCTCAACCATTAATGGATTCGGAAGGGGGGAATGAAATAAATAGTAAAGGAGAGACATTGGATTCTTTTAGTAAAGACCAGAAAGTTAAAATCACAACAGACACGGATCATTGAGAGCTTGTACCTTCATAGGGGTGACATTATATGTAGATACACCAATTATTGGAGTTGAACTTTTATTTTCAGCAGTATAAAATGCAAGAGCACTCTCTCCTGGCTTTACCCGTACCTGAAGAGAAAAAATATATCACAATGGTCCATTTACATGAATAAAATCTGGTTAACTATAAGACATTTAATTTATGCCAAGGTTACCTCTTTTTGTGTGGGAATAAACTTCCATTGCATTCCATCGGCCACATCTGCATTAAATTGTACAACAATCTCTCTGTGGAATATAACAAAGAGACCCATCAGGACAAATGCACAAATTTAGATATTAGATTGGAGGATATCAGAGGCATATCATTCTTGAGGCAATTTATTCATCATTTTCCATGTACACAAGTTCATCATCAAGACAGAAAATAAATATGCCAGCTGAATTCGAGAACAAAGTTGAAAGTTTAGGCCAAGGCCGTGATATTTGGGAAAAGGAAAGCACCAATGGTTTGTCAAATATGTAGACTAGCATACAATGTAGCAGTGAAATTTATTTTGCACAAACACGGAAGCAAAACGATTACCATACGAACGCAGGACAAGGTACTGCAACATTACTTTACAACCAAGTGGTAGCAAAAATTCCTTTAGTATTAGACCAAGCAACTTCATTTTAGACTACTAGACAATGTAGCGGTGAAATTTATTTTGCACAAACACGGAAGCAAAACGATTACCATACGAACTCAGGACAAGGTACTGCAACATTACTTTACAACCAAGTGGTAGCAAAAATTCCTTTAGTATTAGACCAAGCTACTTCATTTTAGTTTATGATTGTTATATTCTTCAAAAATCAATATCAGCACAATAATCCATCCAAATGTTGCCAAAAAACACACGCTCTCATTTAGATAGAAAAAGAAAAAGAAGTTAGAGGAATTGAAAATCCAAAAACGAAAGAAAACCTCTGTGTAACTGTTCCTTCTTTAGTATGCCGTGCAATCTTGTCCTCAACAGTCTAAGAAAACAAAGAATACACAATATCAAATCATCACCAATGAATAAAAAGGGAAAAAGACATAAGAAAGAGAAAAAAACCTCTCTACGTTGGACAGTTCCCCCGTATCCAGTAGCTTGGCAAAACCTCCTATATAAAGGAACAGCAGCATAGCTACTCCCAACCATGGCAATAACCAAACCCGTTAGATATATTAGCGTTTTTCTCGATTTCTGCTCTGCACTAGAAGCATTATAAGTAGCATAACTCCTCTTAAAAGGACTATGGAGAAAATCGCCAATTGGTGGTGATCTGACTTCACATCTGCGCAATAGAATTCGATTACTACTGCCAAAACTTGGCCACTGATTTGCAGAGTAACCTCTACTGAACTCGTAAAACCTATTGAGATAACATGAAGAAAAGAAAGGTCAGTCCTTAATCCGAAGAATGAGAAAATGAATAAAACCTTTGAAGGAGACCTGGATTGAAGGGGACGATTTTGGAGTTGAAAAATCCTTCCAGCTCTAGCGAGGCTTGAGAAGGACATGGTTTTGTTTGTTGGATGAATTACAGTATGAAAATTTTGTTGCGTAGCATACTGTGGCTGTTTGTTTGCGTAAGAAAAATCTGAACGAAAATGAAACGCTGGAACTGGAAGAGAAAGGAAAAAATGCCATTAATGTGAATAATAGGAAATATGGGGGGCAGTTCTGTCCACATGAAAAACTCTGCGAAAATCCAAAAAATACGAACTTGCATTCACTCCCGGTAAATTTTTAGTGGCTTCTCACTTCTGCATTACAGCGAAAGATGCCGGTGGCGAGACCGGAATCATCTGATTCCAGAGTTATTGCTCACGTTGACATGGACTGCTTCTACGTTCAAGGTCTGTTACACTCTCTCTTTATCTGTCTACTGTATGAATGGATTGAAATTAGCAATTTAGCCATTTCGAAATCTCGTAAAATTGCTTTCTGCTTTTTCAATTTTTAGTGGAGCAACGGAAGCAGCCACATCTGAGGGGTTTGCCAACCGCTGTTGTTCAATATAATGAGTGGAAAGGTGGAGGCTTGATCGCTGTTAGTTATGAGGCTCGAAAATTTGGAGTGAAGCGGTAACAAGGATGTTATGGTTATTGTTTGGAGTCTCTTTGTTTAATAATTGAGTTTTTCTTTTAATTTAATGGGTTAAGTGAATGGACATTATCAGTTCCATGCGAGGAGATGAAGCTAAGAAAGTTTGCCCCCAAATTCAACTGGTTCAAGTCCCTGTAGCCCGTGGCAAAGCAGACTTGAATACATACCGTAATGCTGGTTCTGAGGTATTTCAGATTGATTTCTTCATATAGTGTTATCTATGGATGTTGAATCGCTTTGAAATATAGCCTCTCTTCTCTCGCAGCCTCACTTTTTGGTTTAATTTAACATCAAACATGCAGGTAGTTTCTATTCTTTCTCGGAAAGGTCGATGCGAGAGGGCTTCGATTGATGAAGTCTATCCTGACCTCACTGATGCAGCAGAAGGTATGCTAGAAGAAACTCCTCCAAGAAGCTTGGAAGCAATAGATGAAGAAGCTCTCAAATCACATGTTTTGGGGATTAGGAAAGAGGTATGAGACAATGATTTTCATCAATAGGTATCTCCTAGACTAGTTTTTCCATCACAGACAAATTTTTATGTCCATTATATAGTCTGTTATGCTCGTCTCTTTTCACTGCTAAGCTATATTAAGATATCCCACCTATTTCTATGGTGAAAAGTGTGGAAAGCATGATAGTAGACTCTAAGTTGTGTCTTTCAGTTTTGTTTTCATTGCTTGATTGTGAAACATTAGGTATAAAGTAAGGAAAACTAGCATTATCTACTTTTTACTACTCCACTGTTGTAACATGGGTTTTGAGGCCTTCATTTCTTCTTTGATTATCCATAGCCCGAAACAAAGAGATCTTATCTTGACATTTATATTCTAGCCCCATCAGCAGAGTGCATATTTAAAGCAAAGTAGTAGGCCATTTATTTTCTTTACTCGTACCTAAGTATTCAATAATTAGTATTATATTTATACATCTGCTTATTCTTGTAAATCCAAAGTTTATGGTAGAACAATTTGATTTACGTGAATAACAGTGTTTGTTTATGTGAAAACTGAGGTTAATGTTTTGACATGATGGTGCCTAGACTTGCTCATCCTGCGGATTATCTGAGTTTGGGCATGGAGTACCTGCCCAGGCAGATAATGGGCCATCCTGAATAGGAGGGACCTTCTATTTTGCTGATATGCATGGCTCAATTGAGAAAAATGATTATTAGGCTTCAGATTTATGCTAGCCCTAAAGGGTAAAGATATATGTCATGGCCTGAAATTGAATATATGGGCCCATGATTAGATCCAATGATGGAGTTCCCTCTATCTTTTGCTTTCTTTCTTGATCATAGAATTTTTGTTGGATTGGCATTGACTTCAGAGTGGAAATGATGCCCAAGAAAGTGTGAGGGAGTGGCTATGCAGCAGTGATGCTGATCATCGTGACAAGTTGTTAGCTTGTGCAGCTGTCATTGTTGCGGAACTTAGGAAGCAAGTTCTGAAGGAGACTGAATTTACATGTTCTGCTGGGATAGCTCATAATAAGGTAAGAATGTATTATGTGTCCTAAATTTCTCATTTCTCCTTTACTAATCTGATCTTATCTAAACTCGGTTTCTCTGTTACCCGAATATGATGTCAATGCCTTGCATGTGAATTTACTATTAGATGCTGGCCAAACTTGCAAGTGGCATGAATAAACCTGCACAGCAAACTGTTGTCCCTTTTTCATCTGTAAAAGAATTGCTTGATTCATTGCCAATCAAGAAAATGTAAGTTTGTATAATCACCGATGTTGTCTTGGCTGATTATAAATGTACGGTTTAGAAGTGCTTTATATCTACTTTTCTACAATATTTAAGACAAACTGAAGAGTTTCTTTAATTTATTTAATCATAGGAAACAACTTGGAGGCAAATTGGGGTCTTCCTTACAAAGTGACATGGGTGTGAGTACTGTTGGAGATCTGCTGCAGTTTTCAGAGGAGAAGCTACAAGATCGATATGGCATAAACACTGGGTAAGACTTCGATTAGGTGCAAACAGTATGAATACTCCTCCCTTATCAATCAATTATTATGCTAAATGTTTGACTGGATAAGATGAAGAAACATGAAAGTCGTGAACATTTATTCACTTTGAAATGTAAATTCAAAATTCTATGTACAATGAATTTGGTTTTTTTCTAACTCAAATTCATGTTCAGTTTGACTTATAGTGTACACTTTCCAAATGATTGACTTCCCTTTTGTCATTTCTCTGAAGTCTGAACCTTTTTGAACTTCTTTTTGCAAGTTTTTGTTTCTTATAGTGTACACCTTCTAAATGTGTTAATTTCTCTAAATTCTTAACAATAAGTCATTTCTCATTTGGATAGTCTCGAGGCGTTTGTGATTATGGTATTCCTAAATTGTATTTTAATATGATTTTCAGTACCTGGTTATGGAATATTGCAAGAGGAATTAATGGGGAGGAAGTTCAGGGACGCCTTCTTCCTAAGAGCCACGGTTCTGGGAAGACATTTCCTGGTCCTCGGGCTTTAAGGACCATTGATGCTGTAAGAACTTTATAACTATATGCTCAATGCTTATGTATTAATTTCTCAGTAACTGCAAAAATCTAAACTAGTAAAACAAAAGCGATAATGTTTTTACCCCTAGTCCAATGTTGTTTCTGTGTGAATTTCTTCAGGTGATGCTGCATGTACTAGGTAGTTAAGATAACTTGTACTGGCATTTTCTAGTTTCACAGGCTGTTTGTTGAAAATTGAAATGGAAATGTCCCAGGTAAACATAAATGCTGCCCCCGTTCATATCAATTAGTTTTGGATATGATACACATTTTATACTGTGAATGTGCCAACTCCATATTTAGATGAAGCTCTTCGAGATATAGTTGAAAGTAGTTGGAAAAACATTTCTCTTAAATGATGAGAAGATGAGAAACAAGGAAAATGAGGGTTGGTTTGGGTGTAAAGTGCTGGATGAAACTGTAAAGGAGATGGTGTGGGTGTAAAGGAACTTGAACTTTGGAACAGATCTGTAATGGGAAAGCATATATGGTAGCTAGCTATACTAAAAGAATATCTTTTGGCTACATGGGCTGTATGAACAAATTCAAAAGGCTTATCTTTTGGGGCATTTCAAAGCAACATGATGCAAGTTGGGTCTGGTGCAATTTGTTGAAGATTAGATGATATCTCAAAGGGCGCATCAGTACTTCAGCTATAGGATGGGAAATGGCAGGAGATTTCTCTCTGGTATGATCCCTGGATGATGGTGAGAGAATTGTTGATTGTTGTCTTTCTTTGAATATTGCAAATGCTGATATTTTCGCATCAGCAAGAGTGACGGAGTATTGCCATCATAATGCATGGACTCTTCCATATCTAACTATGCTGTCACTAATGAGCTATGTAGCACGGAAACTAAATCAGAAACGGAAACTGGGGGAAATGTCTAAATAATAAAAATAGAGGGATATATTTATAAATTTTAAACTATAAAATAATATTTGTATAATATAATTCTTATAGGAAATAGAAGAATAACATACACTTAAATAAATAAATTCATCAATTAGTTTTCAATTATAAAACCAATTTACCATAAACAATAACCAATTGAAAACATAGGAAATACAATTAAATAAGGCCGCACATCCTTTCTTGCGCTAAAGATTTTAGTTCTACGGTTGTTCTTATGGAGGACTGT
Organism: Euphorbia tirucalli; assembly: GCA_039660915.1. NCBI lineage: Eukaryota > Viridiplantae > Streptophyta > Magnoliopsida > Malpighiales > Euphorbiaceae > Euphorbia > Euphorbia tirucalli. The sequence goes on along the minus strand of CM077637.1, from coordinate 46,820,107 downwards.
CCTTCTCATGTTTGGAATGATGTATTTGTGGATTTGCTTTGCCTGTAGGTTTAACACAAGTGCTTATTATAAAAAAAAATTGCAAATTATCAATTAAGAGTTTTGAACTAAAGAAGAAGTTTTAGTTTGGCAAAATGATAGTCGGAATTGGAGGCTAATTTGCCGAGAAAGATTTCTTGTATCCCAGAAAACAAGTTTCCAACTTCTGTTATTTACAAAAATGTACCCAGAAACATATTGTATCGGTTTCTATGAGTTTCGTTTCCGAAACAGAAACGAAGCGCTGAAACATGAGTGCCTTAGCGTTTTCGTGCTTCATTAGCGCCTTAGAGTTTTCGTGCTTCATAGCTAATGAGGCATGGAGGTTGGTTAAAGCTATTTCTTTACTGGAGGGGTTGAATGATAACATTAGTTGGATACCTTCTAGTATGGGCAGATATACAATCGCAAGTGCATGAAAACTACCGAGGCAATCTAATGAAGAAGTAATATGGTGGAAAGTTGTGTGGGGTAGAAAATGTATTCCTCAACAAAGCTTTATGTTGTGGCTGGTTCTCCACAAATGACTGGCTGTGAAAAGTAGAACCTTAAATGGAGTTGTCGACTATCAAACTTGAGTTTTCCATCCAAATGTGGTGGAATCAGAAGAGCATCTTTCTTGTGCTTGTTCTTTCACTAAAAGTATCTGGCAGATTGTACAGCAGTGATGTGGGGCTAGTGCAGCAGGCTTTGGTTGGAGATGAATTATAAGTTGGATATGTAGGAAAGGTGGTGGCAAATCATTCGTGGCAATATGGAGAAGAGATGCTTTTACACCAAATGTATAGTAGATTTGCCAAGCTAGAAATAGAATGAATTCTCAGAATGACAGTTTACTTTACAGAGTGTGGTTGCTAATGTGATCAATATTGTTAAGTTGAGTTTGATGTGTAGTCAGTCTATAGGTAGCTAGAGTATATACAATTAGAAAGTTTGGTCCTAAAAGGACCCTATATTTTTTTTTTTTTATTCATTTGGCAATAAAGTTCCTTTTTTGACACACACACACACACAAAAAGGACAAAAAGTTACTCAAACAATCTAAATTTGTTTCTAGGGGAAGCTTCATTTGCTTTTTTCCAACGTTACATAAAAAGTTTTCTTTTAGTCAAGGCACATCAATATGATATATTTTTCTTTTCTCAGGTTCAACACTGGATCAATCAACTTTGTGAAGAGCTCAGTGACCGTATTAACTCTGATTTGGACCAGAACAAGCGGTTTGCACGCACCCTTACTCTGCATGCTACTGCATATAAGGTAACTTGTTCTATTTGATCTGTTTGCCTCGCACAGGCTTGCAACCCTTGGATTTATATTGTCCTCAGAAAGCGTTTTCATGCAGTCTCCTGATACAGAATCACATAAAAAGTTCCCTTCAAAATCTTGTCCGTTGAGGTATGGGACTGCCAAAATTCAAGAGGATTCCTTAAATTTATTTCAAGCAGGATTGCGAGAATATTTGGGCTTATATGGACTCAAGATTCATAGAAGTCAACTGAACGAATGGGGCATAACATCTCTTTCTGTTTCAGCGAGTAAAATTGTTGAAATACCTTCTGTAAGTTGCTGTTCCTCGGTTTTTATATAAGTGGTCCTTGTGTGTTTTCTGTGTATTGTTGATTTTTTACCTGTGAAGCTAATGAAACTATGTTTCTTGTGCAAGGAAAAGAATCTTTCTTAATGTATTTCATACTGATCAGTTCACCCCACTATTTGTCCTATTCTAAAAAATTTTGCTTCAGAGAGAGAATCAACTATTACTATGTCAGAATTAGAAAGTATATGTGATTAGAAAGTATATGTTAGAATTAGAGAGTATATATGATTAGAAAGTATATGTGAGCTATATTAGTACAGCTGTATATAGCTTGTATATAGCTATCTAAGTCATAAGCAGCCCTCTAAGTCATAAGCATGGGTTTAGTAGGGATCTAGGACAAAAAAACTATTGTTTCTAATGTATATAAATACATGTAATAAGCAGATGAAGATGTGAGAAAGAATTTCAGCAATGTAGTGTTGTTACATGGTATTAGAGCCCATGGTTGTTGGATTTCTCTGATTTCTGGGTTTCTAAGCTGCCTTCAGCTTGTTTCTGGTTAGTTCATCTACCGTTAGTGTTCTAGGGTTTATTGGGCAACCATTTGGAGACATTGTCTTGTCTCACCACCCCCCTAGAAAGAATGAGGAAGCTTTGATCGGCGGTTCCCCTGAAGTCTGGCGATCAGAAAGCCTACACGTGTGCCTCACGCGCCACCACTGTCCAGATGCGCCTCCTGATTCGCCAGCGTGTGACTTATCCTCCCGCGTTTTCTTTCTGTTTCCGGCCTTCCTATCCGGTCAGCTCGGTGATTCAGCAACTCTACCGGTGCATCTTCTGAGGCAGATTGTTTGATTTTGTTGAGGTTAGTTTCTCATTCTGTGATAATTTTAGTTTGTGTTAGTATTATTAATGGCTGTTGTGATCAACTTAAATGAAGGATAGTAGTGAAAGGAAAGTAGTTACTGAAATCTCCTTTGGCTCCTCTAAGATTATTGATAGAAAATTAATCGGGAGTCAAAACCATGGTCATTGGAAGAGAATTATTCGTAGGTTTGTTAATAGTGCTGATTTAGAAGATCATTTAATTGGTCACCCACCATCGAATCTTGAAGATAGGAAGAAATGGGTAAAGGAGGACGATAAACTATTCAATCAAATTGAAAACACCTTAGACCCAGTTGTCGATAATGTCGTGACTCATTGTGAATCTGTTAGAGAATTATGAGAGTATCTTGAATTCATGTATGCTAGCAAAGAGAATATGTCTTATGTTCATAACTTGCTCTTCAAGCTTTATCGACCAGACCAAAAAGGCCGCCCTCTTAAACAGTATTATGCTGATTTCAAAAATGCTGTTGAAGAAGAGGGATCTATATTTCCTATTGTTGCTGATGTAAAGAAAATGCAAGAACAAAAAGAGTTGGTGCAAGTTCAGTGTTTCCTAGCAGGATTGGGGTCCAAATATGATGTTGCACGCACACAGCTATTGACTAGTGGAGGGGCACTTCCTTCTCTTACGGAAGTGTATGCTCGCTTACTTCGAGTTTCGAAGGATGAAGACACGGTCTCCAGTGAAGTAACTAATGACACGGTGCATTGGTGAGTAATTCGAATCAAGGTGATAAAAATGGAAATAATAGTGGAGGTATTACTCGTACCAGCCATCATTGTGGTGGAGGACATATCAGAAAGTATTGTTGGAAGCTACATGGTAAGCCTCCAAGATACTCAAGTCAAAACAACCACAAGAAATTTGCTAATATGGCTACTCAAGGAGAAATTTTTCAGTCATCTTCACCATCTATTACTATCTCAGTTGATGAGTACACTTGCCTTACTAGTGCTGAACAACAAATGCTTGGGTAAGTTGGCTTTATCCTATGAAATCTCGTGCAGAATTGTTTACAATATTTTGTGCTTTTCATGCTGAGATCAAAACACAATTTAACAAACCTATTTGCATTTTAAGAAGTGATAATGCTAAAGAATATCTCTCTAGTACATTCACATCATATCTCTCCCAACATGGAATCATTCATCAAACTTTGTGCATCGTTACTCCTCAGCAAAATGGTGTGGCCGAACGAAAGAAGCGTCATTTACTAGAAGTCGCTCGTGCGTTGATGTTTCATATGCAGGTCCCTTAACCTTTTTGGGTTGATGCTGTTTCCACTGCCTGCTTTCTTATAAACCGTATGCATTCCTCCGTTCTTAATGATCAGATTCCTTATTCCTTCCTTTTCCCATCAAATGAGTTGTTTCCTCTCCCTCCTCGGGTATTTGGATGCACTTGTTTTGTTCAAGACATGCGACCTCAGGTATCAAAACTAGACCCTAAATCTCTTAAATGTGTCTTTTTGTGATATTCTCGACAACAAAAAGGGTATCATTGCTATTCTCCTTCTTTAGGTCGTTACTTAGTGTCTGCAGATGTTACTTTCTTTGAGAATAACTCATTCTTCGGCTCCGCTGTGTCTATTCCTGTATCCCCTACAAGTCCTTATGAAAACGATTTCCTTGTTTATACTGTTACACAGAAAGAATCTTCTCCTTGGCCTGTTGTCTATCAAGTTTACTCTCGTCGTGTGCCACATGCTATTGAGGCACCCCCTCTTGGTTCAGACACTACTGCTGCACCCGCTGCTTCGTCTCCAGACCCTATACCTGTCCCTGATCCAAGTCTTGACCAACCAATTGCTATCTGCAAAGGTATATGTACATGCACTTCCCCAGTTTCTGCCTTTGTCTGTTACAATGCCTTGTCACCCTCGTCCAAGTCCTTTGTAGCATCTCTAGATTTTGTTGCTGTTCCCAAGTCCATGATTGAAGCATTGGCTCATCCTGGTTGGCAAGAGGCAATGAAAGAAGAAATGAATGCACTTCAGCATAATCAAACTTGGGGCTTTACCTTCGAGCAAGCGAGCTATTGGTTGCAAATGGGTGTTCACTGTAAAGATGAATCCCGACGGTTCTGTTGCACGGCTGAAAGCCCGTTTGGTTGCCAAAGGGTATGCCCAAACTTATGGGGTAGACTACTCCGAGACATTCTCTCCGGTTGCCAAACCATCTTCCGTCCGTCTCTTTATCTCATTGGCTGCTACTTATTATTGGTATCTTCATCAGCTTGACGTTAAGAATGCTTTTCTCCACGGTGATTTATGTGAAGAGGTATACATGGAGCAACCGCCCGGGTTTGTTGCTCAGGGGGAGTCAAGCAAGGTGTGCAAAGTAAAAAAAATCCTTGTATGGTTTGAAACAATCTCCACGTGCATGGTTTGGAAGATTCAGTTCTGCTGTGATTGAATTTGGCCTACGAAGAAGTGCGTATGATCATTCTGTGTTCTTTACTTCATCTACCTCTGGTTGTATTTTGTTAGTTGTGTATGTGAATGATATAGTGATTACCAGAAATGACAAGACAGGAATTTCAAAGCTGAAAGCTTTCCTTGGTACTTGTTTTTAAACAAAAGACCTAGGACCATTGAAGTATTTTTTGGGGATTGAGGTTCTTTGCAATCGAAAGGGAATCTATCTCACTCAAAGGAAATACTGTCTTGATTTACTAAGTGATGCTGGTTTGATTGAAGCAAAGACTTGTGATACACCAATGATACCAAATGTAAAGTTAAAAGTTGAAGACGGTGATCTACTTGAAAACCCTAAAAAACATAAGACTGTTGAGAAATTGAACTATCTTACAATCACTCGTCCTGACATTGCATTTCCAGTAAGCGTGGTCATTCAGTTCATGTCATCTCCTAGAACTTCACATTGGGACGCCATCACTCATATCTTGAAATATTTGAAGGGAGCACCGGGACGTGGTATCTCATATCAAAACCATTGTCATCATACAGTAGAAGGGTTCACAGATGCTGATTATGCACGTGATATTACGGACAGACATTCCACAATTGGATATTGCGTGTTCGTGGGGGGTGATCTCGTGTGTTGGAAAAGTAAGAAACAGACTGTGGTGTCTCGTTCAAGTGTTTAATTTGAATACAGGGCCATGACATAGACTACGTGTGAGCTTGTATGGCTACGTCACTTACTCAGCGAAATTGGGTTTGATCAAACAAAACTAATGACATTGTGATGTGATAATGAAGCAGCTATTTATATTGCCAATAATCCTGTATTTCATGAGCGAACCAAGCACATAGAAGTTGACTGTCACTCACCTGGGAAGAGGTAGAAGATGGTACAATCTCAACTCAACATGTCAGAACCGGAAGTCAGCTAGCAGATGTGTTCACCAAAACCTTACTGGGAAATCAGGTCAACTATATTTGTAACAAGCTGGGCATGATCAATATCTATACTCCAGCTTGAGGGGGAGTGTCAGAATTAGAAAGTATATGTGATTAGAAAGTATATGTTAGAATTAGAAAGTATATGTGAGCTATATAAGTACAGCTTTACAGCCTGTATATAGCTATCTAAGTCATAAGAGCCCTCTAAGTCATAAGCATGGGTTTAGTAGGGATCTAGGACAAGAAAACTATTGTTTCTAATGTATATAAATACATGTAATAAGCAGATGAAGGTGTGAGAAAGAATTTCCGCAATACAGTGTTGTTACATTGTTGTTATGTTGTTAGGTGGTTCTCTCCTGAAACAAGGTTCTAGGGTAAGAGGAAAAAAGCAATGTCTTTGGAGAGGAAAATCGAGTTATTTTGTGTTCTACACTTATAATGCCCTCAATGATGTTGAATTGTTGATAATGGTGTTGGTGTTATTGTTGCAGTAATATTGAAATGGTTGTAATGGCTGGTCGAGGGATTGTGGATTAAACACTAAATCAAGGGTTGCAAGCATTACGTGCATAGCCACCTTCAAGTAGTAGAAATTTCAGGCATATTTTTAGGTCGAATTTTGAATGAGAGATCACTAACTCCTCTCATAATATGCTGGAAATTTCTATGTTAATCTAACATTGGAGATTTACTTGGAAATTTAAAAATACTTAAATTTCCTTCTTCAATTATTCGTACCAATTCCAACCTATGTCACCTAAACTCAAAATCATTGGTTTAATGGATTGTATGTTGCTCGTAGGGAACTTCTTCAATCATGAAATACTTTCAAGGCCAATATCCATCGCTCTCTTCATTAAAGCAAATGCCAGATATCTCAATTGAAGAAGCTGCACTATTAACAGCATCAGGTGATTTTATTTTACTGATTGGTGCTCCTGTACATGATTATGAATTTTTTGTATTTATTGATCGGATTAAATAAATTTGTTGATTTTCATTTAGGGTGTGAAAGCTATTCATGTATGAAGTCAAATGAGCTACAAAGTGACTATAATGTTCTCAGTCTGGATCAACTAGAACAGGAAATCACTCCATCGGAATATCAGGTTTTATAAAAGCAAGATCGTTAATTTTTATACCAAAACACCCATAAATATATGATTGACAATGCAGTAAGAGTACTAATTCCCTTATGGTATATACATGCTCCGTTCTATATGTTTAGATTCTAATACTGAAGCACATTGAAAAGATCTGATATTTTTTGATGACCGGAATGAATTTGTTGAATACAACTCAAGAAGCTTTCATGGGGATTGGGAACTATTTTCTTTTATATTGATTTAATCAGATTTTTGGTGTCTCTGAGCATCCTTGATGTCATTTTGTTAAAATTGAAGTTACTAAAAATTTGTAACAATGCGCATCGAGCTGTCTAGTCCAAGTGTGACAATTTCACATTCACTATATCCCAAGTGCATGAAAACAGCAGAAGTATAATGCAGTATCATATGTTTTTATTATTACTGTCATCTCTTCTATTTTGCGTTTACAATCTAAAATATATATTCCTTTGAATAACTATACTCAAAAATGCTGATTCAACCTTTTCATAGATTTATGATTTCATTCAATTCCTTTGCAATATTTATGACTGTTAATCTTAGAAAATTGTTAACACAAATACAAAAACATTTCTGGTTTTTTTCCGCAACATATCCCGCACTTTCCCTCTCATTCATCCCCATCACTTCTTCCCTTCACCCAAAATCTGAGAAGTCAGAAAGAAGTTAAAAAAAAAAAAAAAAAAAAAAAAAAAAAAAGGAATCCAGTTTGTGAGAAGGATGGGTCATTTAAGCAGAACTTTGCAGGTATTATTCATGGAACAGAGAACAAGAGAAACAGAAAGAAAATTTGAAAAACCAATTGGTGCTGTGTCAGAGCTGTGCTAAAATGTTGTATTTCAGTATTGATTTGTCTTGTAATGCCAAATTTAATGCATGTCTAAATGTGAAGATCTTTTGTCTGCAGGATTTATCTGGCTCTTCATCCAAAAAAGCAACTGATGGCTTCACAACAGAAACTTCACTGCTGCTGCCATCAGGTGTTATATTGTGATGCTAGAAATCACTTATGATGTCTTCGGTTGTCTTTTGAATTTTTGACCCATACTGGTAAGTTATTTCGGATTCTTTTCCAGGGAGCAAAAGTTACTTGGGACTAAATCAAAGCAACTCACGTGGACCTTTATCTAGGGGAGACAACCAGGGTGTAGTGCCTAATTTAAAAGAAAAGAAACAGAAATCTGGTGCAATGAAAGAAAAGGTGAATATGTTCTGCTTATACTTCTATGCTAATTATAGCTTTTTGTTCTCCTGGATGCTGTCATTTTTTCTTTTTATTTAGAACTAGAAATTATTTACTTTGCCAGAATCATTCAATATGTAGTTGTCATGGTGATTTTAGAAGCATCTAGGACTGGGCTTTTTAGTGTTGTGAAAGATGCAAACACACGAGAAACATGGGTTAAAACTCTACTTTTAACCCATCAGAACATATTCCTCAGTTTTTAACAAAATGAACCACGTCCAATCTTCATGGAATACAAAACTGCATGGGGTTTTCTCTCCCTCTTGACTAATATCAGCTCATGGTTTTTGCACCTAGAGAATCTCTTGCTTGAATTCAACATTATACATGATGTCTTGAAAACAGCTTTTTGGCCTCAGATTAATTGGAAGTTCAATAGTTGCGCATTCTGGGTTTTTGTTTATGTGAGATGTTTGTTCAATCGTGTGACTCTTAGCATGTGGTGTTTTTGACCTACATTTATTTGTGTTAGTGATGTGACTAGGATAGAGAAAGGATTCCCTGAAGCCTCTCTAGAGACAAGAAAAAGATTTTTCTAAAAAAAAGGAGAAAAGATACAAAGAGAAACATGACCGGAGATAAAAGAGAATTAAAGGGTGGAGAAGAATTCTGATTGGAATGAAAGACAACTTTAAATTTGTGTAAAAAATAATAATAAGATTGTTGTAAGTGACCTGATGAACCTAAAGATACAAATTCTAAAAGTGTTAATACTTTTGAGATACATGATGGATTAGAGGGTAAATTTGGCTTGTTGCCCCAAAACTTTTTGCTCCTTAACAGTAGCATCCCTGAATTTCAATTTGTTTATTCTTGCAACAGTAAAATAGCTTTTCGTCCATTTGTTCATTTAAAACCTCCTTTGGTTTGCTTACATAGAACACCTAAGTGGACAACCTTTGTTTCAACCCATAAGAAGAAAATTGGACTATTTTTGTGACATGCTAAATTTTTGCTAAATATCTTTTCCTCCTTTCACCTGTCTCTCTTTCCTATCACTTCTCTCTTTTCTAATTTTCGACAACCATGATCCAGCAAATTTTCATTTTTGTCTTCAGCATTTTTCCTTCACAGAGTATCTATCTTTTCTGTACTTTGAAGGTTTGCTTTTATTTTTGTTCTTGTTAAATAATTTTATCTATTAAGTTTTCCCATTGGTGCTACAGCTTGCATATCCACTCCACCAGTCCATTGATTATCCTCGCTATTTCATCTTTTTCCTTTTCTCCTCGTAGAATTTTCCTTTTCTTTTTATTGTCAATATTCATCCTCACCATTTTGCTTAGTTTCTTCAATAAGTATAAGTTTGCCATTAGGATAGCAATCAAATTCATGCCCATCTTAGAATATATAGGGGCTCCTGGTGTAGAATCTTTCAATTGGCCATTTTGCATTGAAATGGAAATCCTCCTATAAGGCCCAATAACTGAAGCATATGAACAGACAGTCGCTAAGAAAGGAGTGGATAGGTTTGACTGTTCCCTTCCTATGAAGAGTGATCAGGGACTAAGATTTTTCTACTTGGTAAAGTATGTTGCTTTAAAGATTGGTTTTAGACTAAGAGAAATTCTGCATGATTTGAGCTTAATAAACATCTTTGAGACTTGAGATTAAGGGGGAGGGGGGGTTAATAATTGGAGAAATTTGCAAAGTTAATATATAGAGACAGAGGGAATCTCTTTACTCTTTTGCCAAGAAAATTTTTCTCATTCGTTCACCAATCTCTTAAAGAGCCAGAAGAGAAAAAAAGATAAATTTTAAACTGAAACTCGAATTAATTTCTCTTATATTTTGCTGGATTTTAAGATTGGTGAATGAAGGATAAGACTGGTTACATCTTAGCGGATTGGATACCAGCAGCCCCTGATAGAGAACGAGCTAATAAGGGTAAACTCCTTGATCATAACACATTTAGGCAAAGGAATTGAGGGTTTATACCTGTGGAAGGCAGTAAGATCAGCAAGGGTAGAAGAGGGATGTCACATTGGTTAGTTACAACCTATTGGTGAGCTGGCAAAGGTAGGAATCTGCTATTTAGAGTAACCTCTGCTGGGAGAGGAGGGGAGGCTGAATTTGTGTGTTTCTATCTGCTGAAAATGCGGGGCTCTACCTAATGTGGATTGGGTTCATACTCAGTCCATTTCTTTCTTTCTGTAATTGTTTTCTGTTCAATTCTTCTTTTAGTTGAGAAATCCATTAGTAGACTTCACTATTTCTTCCATTTCTCTTGTGAGTTTTGTTTCTATCAGCCCCATGCTTGTGTTGTATATGATCTATACCCATGTTTTACTGGATTTTAAGATGCAACCAAAGAGAATCGAAATTTCTAAGTCAGGCTGGTGCAATTCTACTTCTACTGCAATATTTTCTTGCAAACCACTAAGAAAAATTTCAATTTCTTGTTCTGGAGTTAGATCACTAGAAGCACTTACATCAAACCTAGGAGACTTAATTCTGGTATACGAGGGGTTTGGCTTTCTGTCCAACGACAGTTCTTTCTCCCTTCGCTCCATTTTCAAGCTACCACTCCCTTCATAGAATTATTTGCTTAAATTTAAACTAATAGTATAGTGATCTACTGTAAGGCTTGCTTTATAAACTTATTGCAGTTTCTAAAAGAATAATCTTCTCCCCAGTCCTGGATACCAAAAAAAAAAAAAACAAAGACGAAACTGTCTAAGACTAGACTCATATGCAAGATGTGTATGTTATTGCAGTCTTTATATAATTGTGGTATCTTTATGTGGTCTTTCTTGCTGTAGCAGGGAACAATTTTGAAATTATTCAATAGCTATAATTCCTCATTCTCTTCAACAAAGCTAGATGTCATGGCTGGAGGTAATATAACTTGTCTGTCCTTAGGGATCTTGGATCCAATTTATAATTTACATGTTATTGAGGGATGAATGTTTAGGTTCAGAAGCTAGTGGAATGAAGCCAGTGAATGAGACGCTTGTTGGACAGCACAGAAGAAATGATGAGAAGCAGATTATAAGTAGGAACACAGGGAGGGAAATATGGAATTACAAGATGGATGAGATTGATCCATCAGTGATTGATGAGTTGCCTATGGAAATCCAAGACGAGATTCGGGCTTGGCTACAGCCAAATAAGCGGTGTAATATAGCTAAACGAGGTTCTACCATTTCGCATTATTTTCCTCCATCTAAAACAACCTGAGTCCAGGGTTGACACCATGCTGCATTGATCCATTTAGCTGCAGCATCTGTCTATATATACATCTTATGTTAGTTTAGATAGGGAGCTGTCCTTTATGTTATTGACCATTGTAAGAGCAACAGACTTTACATTCCATTGTATATCAGCCCGTGTGAAAAGTTGAGTGGAAATGTTAATGTAATATTTATATTAGTGATTTGTACTTAGGTTTATGTTTTAATTTTTTGTGCAAGAAAGCTTTCAGAATTTTGTTCTCTAGTAATTGAGGGTTCAATCAACTATAATAGTATCGCTTAATAAGTTATAATTTAAAGTTTCATTTCAGAGCTTTCTATATTGCAAATGTACAAAGTTATCCAAAAACAAAAGTTAAGTGGTAATTACCCAATAAGTCAAGAGTACTTCATTATGTTATCAATCCTTAATTAGTGAATTTATCAAATTTCATACTTAATTAGCTATTAATCAAATATAGTCTACTTAATATGCAATATATTAAAATTAGTAATTATGGCAAGTTGCTTATTTTCTATTTTCTTAACTTAAATTATGTTCTTTCATATTCAATAAACAATCTAAACATTTATTACCAAAATTATTTTCCATTCTATTTAGTAAACAACAAATACAGAAATATATTCTAGTTTTGGGTTGATCAAATTGAATTTAATTTTTCTATTATATTTTCATTTTTTATTAATTGAGTTATAAAATACCTCTAGTATTTAATAAATTGCAAAATCATTAACATAATAAATGAGATTTCATAGGACATTGTATATATGTGATTTATACATAGAATATTTCTAGTTTTCTAAACGTATTTTATGAATGTATGCACATGATTTACATATGAATCTATACAATGTATTTCTCACACACACACACACACACATATATATATTTACGTATTTATAATGTCTATACTGTATTTATACTATATGAATGTTTACACATATGCTTGCTAGTTTACTAGACAAAAAAAAAAAAAAAAAAAAAAAAAAAAAAAAAAAAAAAAGATTTTGCATATTTTTTTAATAATAAAAGAATGAATTTGCTTTAATTAATATATATTATTGCCTTCTTAAACTGCAAAATTTTTATTTTATCATAATTATTTAATAGCTTATGAATATATTACCATAATAATAATTAATTAAATGTTATTAAATATTCAAGACTTTCCTTTTCTTAACTCATTTAGTAGCTTTTTTTTACGTTATCAGTTTTGGAAAATAATTGTTTTTATTGATATTGATATTCACCATATTAAGTAACAAGTTATGATAATTATATCATTCAGTTTTTATCTCATTGATTTTCATCTAATTAAGTATAGTAATTTTGACATTCACCTAATCTTTCCAATAAAAATTACTTGTCGAATTATTTATTATTACCAAATTTTCTAGCAGGGAATAAAAGATATTTTTTGTATCCGATCTATCTACCATATGCTCAGTTGGTATCTAACCTATGAAATGAGGAACAATTAGTACCTAAAAAATAAAATTTAATCAAATTGATGACATTGATGGTTTAAAGAATGAAAGTAAAGAGTAAAAATGATTTGTCCATAACAATATCAATGATTATGTTAGTTATTATAGTTATATTAATAATTGTCTAAAAACTAAAATATTCTAGATTTTGATAGATATAAATGTTCTTAACTTCGAATCATTAGGTACCAAAAGGACCATACTAGTAAATCAAGTACTAAATGGACAGATTGTGGATATATCAAGCGCTAAAGGGGTTTTTCTTCTTTTCTAGCATATTTCTCGACTTGTTATTTTGTGTCTTTTGGGATTGATAATATGTTATAATTTTAATTCGAAAATATTCAACGGATTGTAATTAAAATCTAATGGCACCCAAACACGTTGGTATTCATTTTATGGCATCTTTGCATTCATATTCAAGGATAGCTTTCAGCAAGGTTGAAATATATAAGCAAAATTCATCCGAGTTTTTTGAATTTTTATAGAATTTGCATTTGTTTATCTGATCAATTTTTTTTTTTAATTAAGCACATGATCTTTTGTTTTAGTAATATTTGTTTCATACTTGATTTTGTTTTGCTTAGACTATAGTATCCATTAACTAGCACGTGATACAATTTTCGAGGATATGTTAGATTAAATCGAAAGTAAGGTTTGCGTGCGTAGTTATGACACGCCTATACGGAAAGCATAGTTCAAAACCCTATGTTGAATTCTAAAATCGTCTACTTTCTTCGAAAATTGTGTCACGTACTAGTTAACGAATATTATAACTCACAAGAAAATCAAGGTGTCAAGTATGGTGTAAATACTATCACAACAAAAAAAATTATATATTTAATGTGTGAAAAATTAATCTAAGAGCGAATAACAAGATCCATAAAAGGTTTAAAACGTTCGGCATGCGTTTTCACAAATACACAGCACTACAACAGAAAAATGGAGAAAAGAAGAATGCCTTTTTTTTTTTTTTTTTTTACTAATAATGGGAAACACTCAACAATAAAACGAACTGGAAAGAACACAACCAAACAACAAAATAAAGGTAGAAATCAATAGACTCTCTATTGCCCAAAGAAGCCGAAAACCAAATCCTAAACAGAAATCTTCATAATGCCCTCCTTTTCTAGCTACCACTGATTTATTACCCACTATTTCTTATCCCTAATGGATAACTAATTCCATCCCTTGCTGCAAGACACTTGTCATCACTTATTACTCATAGTAAAAACCTTCCATTCTCTAGGCTTCGGAGTACATGGGCCTAACAGAGAAGCATTAACAATATTTGTGTCATTGTTGGTGTGAGCATAGGATTTTCATCTTCGATTTCAATAATGAAAAAGTTGTTTGTTTACATAGCTTTCCATACCTACAGGAGTCAAAGTTAATTCAAGATTGAGGCTCCGATCAACTCAATTTCAAGCGTCGGATCATTTCCCGGACAAAAGAGAAAGGGTGTTTAGGGATCAACAGCTGCATGGCTATGGCATGATCTGTACGGCTATAATTAACATCCGCACGGTTGTCGTTGTTGGAGATGTACGGCAGTCACACCGTTACTCGTACGGATCTCGTTCTCTGACAGAACCTTGACTTTTATTCTTGGAAATGATTTTTTGGATGTTTTTGGGCAGATTTTACAAGGAAAAACCCATTCTCTACCAATACAAACCCTATCCGATTTTGAAGTATAGGTTGGCAAGTTTAACATAGAGAGAGAGAGAGAGGAGAAGAAAAAGAAAGAAAAAGAAAAAGGAACCAAACTTTTTCTTCAATTTTCATCTTCAATCTCTGTTATTAGGCTTAAAATCGGTTAGAAATCTTAGGAAAACACTTCACTAAGTCTTCTAATAGGTTTAGAGATTAATCAGAACACCAAAACCATAACATTCGGAGCTTAAAACCATTTTCGGAGCTTGGAGTTTGGGTTTTCTCTTGAAGAATTGTGCCTTCACAAGCTGTGGATCCACGCTATAAGGGTAAATATATGAGAAATTGAAAGTATTTGACTTGTTTGTGATGTATTTTGAGCATCATTTGCATATGTCAAAACTACTCTGTTTTGGTTTTATAATCTGAGAACCGGAGCCACACGGCCGTCGCAACAACCGCACGGATGTAGAGGTGACAGTCGAATGGCTTTGGCTCCCAGAAAAGTAGCATGAAACCTCAAAAATTCAAATTTTGGCTATTAAACCAGAAGTGACACCCATACGGGTTTAACTATAGCCATACGACTCTTGTCTATACACTTGCATGGGTGTCACCTCGGGACATAACCACTGAAAAACTTATTTTCAAAAATTTCATGACATTTAAACCTTAGATTTATATTCGAGAAGCTTGTATTAGACCAAAACAACGATAGAGATCTAATTTCTTGATCATTGACTCACTTGGCTAAATAACTAATCGGTAAAATTGTTTTCAAAACTGTTTTCTTAGAAATCAATATAGGAATGTTTCAAAATCATTTCCTGGTCTAGCTGGTGAGATTTGTCGAGTTTCTCCGACTATACCCTCTAAATGCATGATTTGGACTCATTTATTATCCCGTTTTGTCGTGTTGGTTGGGATTTTTCCACCGGAAATCACCCGATTAAAGCAGAAGAATGCGATGATTTCCTCAAATCCGTGCCCAGGAGCAATTGAGATGGAAATTGGAAAAACAAAATTTAATAAAAAGAGATAAATATCTTACTAGGAATATCTCTTTCAAGAGATGGATGCAGACTGCAAGAATCAAACTAGAAACCCTCCTCGTTCACGTACACGAACGCCTAACGAACACCACCCGTGCTAGCGTCGGAAAACATGAACTTTGGAGAGGGGAGGCTAGGGAAAATTTCGGCTATTGTCACTTCTATTTTTGGTGGCCGAAATTCCTGGGGCTAATAAACCCTAGGTTGGTTGAAATTCCTAAAGGAATTTTGGCCCAACTTAGCTCTTTCATTTGTGTGGCGTTCCTTCTCTTAATTCAGGCCAAATGTTATTCTAATTAGTCTGGTTTAAATTAATTTCAAGCCCAACTTTAATTTACCCATGTATTTAATATATTACACCAAGTAACATATTATTTACATTTTAATTAAAATTAGTTTGACCAATTAATTTAATCCATCAAATTAAAATTAGATCTTCACAAAATAAAATCATTTGTAAACCTATACATATGAATATTTCCACCTAGGAAATAATCTCATAATTAATCCAATTAATTATGAAGAGCCAATTAAATATATATTAATTTTATTATTATGATGAATCCAATTGATCTTTATAATATAATTAATATATATACCTCTCTCTCCAGAGTGTATACTCCAAGCATACATGTGATTCCTTAAGTCGGTGTTCAGTCGCTCAATGTGTACGATCCCGTGGGCCTATCTTTATGTTGGCAGTGGGCCTGTGGCCCATAGACTGCAGTTGGGCTCTAGCAAGCCACTGCAGCCCCCAATCAAGATGGAGATGGCAGTCTAACTGTTATCATAACCCTGTAGTTTGAACTTGTATATCCCATGTCATCGATATCGGTGTCCAACACAGAGGCATGGATTGATCACCCTCTTTTGTGTCCGGACATTAACTTGATCTTGAATGCACTGAAGCTCACAAACAAGTTCCAACTCGTTTGGGTGTGGCCACACTCTTATCAGTCACATTCATCAAGAGGCCGGTGATATCTTTTCAGTGAACTACTGAGTGACAAATCCCTTCTGCATATCCATAGCATTGCCATGCTAAGTGACATAGTCGAAAGTACCCATACTTGGCACCCTATTACAGGCCCTTTAGGCGTACCCCTAAGTATGCGACCTCACATGCAACACCATCATATGGTCAGGTCAAAGGATCCATACAAGTACTACATGAGAATCACTTGTGATACTATACCATGTGGATTTCTCGTTTAGTGGATCTATCCAGTACCATGCCCTTTTTGCATGTACCCATTAACTTGGTTGACATCCCATGTCCAATGATCGATAAGACACCGCCATAGAACCAGGTTAATGATAGTCTCTTGTTCCACTCATTCCCATGACTGGAACATACTACAGATCTATTCATGGTCATATCATTTACCCTATCCATGGTCTTACTGCCAAGTGCATGACACTGGTCATCATGGATATGGATATGTCCATTGGATACTTCATTTAATATATTGCACAAGATAAATATAATAAATGAATTAATGCCTTTATTAATAACATAAATAAGAATAATACATAAATCCAATAAATGTATGATACAAATGCAAGGACCAATGCCTCGGGACTAGGGCATATCCAACAGTGTTTGAGTTTTAAATGTGATTATTCATATACTAACATTTGTTTTGTAGGATTAAATATAAATTTAGTTTTATTATTCTATTAGATAAACTCGTGTATTTAGGTGATTGTACCTCGATTCCCCATTTGATTCATATGTATCCCCTAGGGTAGTTTATTTGAAGTCGGTCTATATAATTAATTTATTTACTGCTTTTTGTACCTTGTATGAACGCCATATGCTCCAAATAAAATTGACTTAGTTTTATAGAATGCTATATTTTGATTGTTCAAGAATTTATTTTAATTAGATAATAAGTAAGCGACTCGTCTGGATCTAGATCTCTAGAAGGTATAGTGGCCCTCACTTGGTCTCGGTTGTACCTAAATTTTCCAGTTGAGTTGAGTCGGGTGGCGACTCCTATATCTTCTTTGAGATTTTGGTCTCGAATCTTTTTACGAATATCATATTTTCCAAAAATGAATTTTCATATCAATATCATTCCTCATTCAATAAAAAAACCCCAATTTTATGATACGCTTCACAGCACGCTTCACTTTATTTTATTTTTCCATTTCGTGAAACCGTCATCTGCTCACAGTGGTGACTCCGTTGAGGATTCTTTTAAAAAAGTTTTTTTTTAATTTAAAAGATTTTGACAAGCACTAAAAGTATCTAATCAAAATAGTTTCGACAAACTTTTTGTAACATTTTATGTGCATTGCATATTCGCTAGATTTAAGCATTAGGTTAATCTACCATTTTTAGCCTGGTGAACTGTTGAAGTGCCGCCTATGTTCTGCCAGGTCATAAGAACACATATGTAGAACACCAACTATAGCATTGTACGAACCCTTTCACCTGTACTTTGAGTGGGGAGAAGTGAGGAGTATATTTTGCTCTGGGAGAAGTGAGGAGTATATTTTTTTTTTTAATTAAGCACATGATCTTTTGTTTTAGTAATATTTGTTTCATACTTGATTTTGTTTTGCTTAGACTATAGTATCCATTAACTAGCACGTGATACAATTTTCGAGGATATGTTAGATTAAATCGAAAGTAAGGTTTGCGTGCGTAGTTATGACACGCCTATACGGAAAGCATAGTTCAAAACCCTATGTTGAATTCTAAAATCGTCTACTTTCTTCGAAAATTGTGTCACGTACTAGTTAACGAATATTATAACTCACAAGAAAATAAAGGTGTCAAATATGGTGTAAATACTATCACAACAAAAAAAATTATATATTTAATGTGTGAAAAATTAATCTAAGAGCGAATAACAAGATCCATAAAAGGTTTAAAACGTTCGGCATGCTTTTTCGCAAATACACAGCACTACAACAGAAAAATGGAGAAAAGAAGAATGCCTTTTTTTTTTTTTTTTTAAATTAATAATGGGAAACACTCAACAATAAAACGAACTGGAAAGAACACAACTAAACAACAAAATAAAGGTAGAAATCAATAGACTCTCTATTGCCCTAAGAAGCCGAAAACCAAATCCTAAACAGAAATCTTCATAATGCCCTCCTTTTCTAGCTACCACTGATTTATTACCCACTATTTCTTATCCCTAATGGATAACTAATTCCATCCCTTGCTGCAAGACACTTGTCATCACTTATTACTCATAGTAAAAACCTTCCATTCTCTAGGCTTCGGAGTACATGGGCCTAACAGAGAAGCATTAACAATATTTGTGTCATTGTTGGTGTGAGCATAGGATTTTCATCTTCGATTTCAATAATGAAAAAGTTGTTTGTTTACATAGCTTTCCATACCTACAGGAGTCAAAGTTAATTCAAGATTGAGGCTCCGATCAACTCAATTTCAAGCGTCGGATCATTTCCCGGACAAAAGAGAAAGGGTGTTTAGGGATCAACAGCTGCATGGCTATGGCATGATCTGTACGGCTATAATTAACATCCGCACGGTTGTCGTTGTTGGAGATGTACGGCAGTCACACCGTTACTCGTACGGATCTCGTTCTCTGACAGAACCTTGACTTTTATTCTTGGAAATGATTTTTTGGATGTTTTTGGGCAGATTTTACAAGGAAAAACCCATTCTCTACCAATACAAACCCTATCCGATTTTGAAGTATAGGTTGGCAAGTTTAACATAGAGAGAGAGAGAGAGGAGAAGAAAAAGAAAGAAAAAGAAAAAGAAAAAGGAACCAAACTTTTTCTTCAATTTTCATCTTCAATCTCTGTTATTAGGCTTAAAATCGGTTAGAAATCTTAGGAAAACACTTCACTAAGTCTTCTAATAGGTTTAGAGATTAATCAGAACACTAAAACCATAACATTCGGAGCTTAAAACCATTTTCGGAGCTTGGAGTTTGGGTTTTCTCTTGAAGAATTGTGCCTTCTCAAGCTGTGGATCCACGCTATAAGGGTAAATATATGAGAAATTGAAAGTATTTGACTTGTTTGTGATGTATTTTGAGCATCATTTGCATATGTCAAAACTACTCTGTTTTGGTTTTATAATCTGAGAACCGGAGCCACACGGCCGTCGCAACAACCGCACGGATGTAGAGGTGACAGTCGAATGGCTTTGGCTCCCAGAAAAGTAGCATGAAACCTCAAAAATTCAAATTTTGGCTATTAAACCAGAAGTGACACCCGTACGGGTTTAACTATAGCCATACGACTCTTGTCTATACACTTGCATGGGTGTCACCTCGGGACAGAACCACTGAAAAACTTATTTTCAAAAATTTCATGACATTTAAACCTTAGATTTATATTCGAGAAGCTTGTATTAGACCAAAACAACGATAGAGATCTAATTTCTTGATCATTGACTCACTTGGCTAAATAACTAATCGGTAAAATTGTTTTCAAAACTGTTTTCTTAGAAATCAATATAGGAATGTTTCAAAATCATTTCCTGGTCTAGCTGGTGAGATTTGTCGAGTTTCTCCGACTATACCCTCTAAATGCATGATTTGGACTCATTTATTATCCCGTTTCGTCGTGTTGGTTGGGATTTTTCCACCGGAAATCACCCGATTAAAGCGGAAGAACGCGATGATTTCCTCAAATCCGTGCCCAGGAGCAATTGAGATGGAAATTGGAAAAACAAAATTTAATAGAAAGAGATAAATATCTTACTAGGAATATCTCTTTCAAGAGATGGATGCAGACTGCAGGAATCAAACTAGAAACCCTCCTCGTTCACGTACACGAACGCCTAACGAACACCACCCGTGCTAGCGTCGGAAAACACGAACTTTGGAGAGGGGAGGCTAGGGAAAATTTCGGCTATTGTCACTTCTATTTTTGGTGGCCGAAATTCCTGGGGCTAATAAACCCTAGGTTGGCTGAAATTCCTAAAGGAATTTTGGCCCAACTTAGCTCTTTCATTTGTGTGGCCTTCCTTCTCTTAATTCAGGCCAAATCTTATTCTAATTAGTCTGGTTTAAATTAATTTCAAGCCCAACTTTAATTTACCCATGTATTTAATATATTACACCAAGTAACATATTATTTACATTTTAATTAAAATTAGTTTGACCAATTAATTTAATCCATCAAATTAAAATTAGATCTTCACAAAATAAAATCATTTGTAAACCTATACATATGAATATTTCCACCTAGGAAATAATCTCATAATTAATCCAATTAATTATGAAGAGCCAATTAAATATATATTAATTTTATTATTATGATGAATCCAATTGATCTTTATAATATAATTAATATATATACCTCTCTCTCCAGAGTGTATACTCCAAGCATACATGTGATTCCTTAAGTCGGTGTTCAGTCGCTCAATGTGAACGATCCCGTGGGCCTATCTTTATGTTGGCAGTGGGTCTGTGGCCCATAGACTGCAGTTGGGCTCTAGCAAGCCACTGCAGCCCCCAATCAAGATGGAGATGGCAGTCTAACTGTTATCATAACCCTGTAGTTTGAACTTGTATATCCTATGTCATCGATATCGGTGTCCAACACAGAGGCATGGATTGATCACCCTCTTTTGTGTCCGGACATTAACTTGATCTTGAATGCACTGAAGCTCACAAACAAGTTCCAACTCGTTTGGGTGTGGCCACACTCTTATCAGTCACATTCATCAAGAGGCCGGTGATATCTTTTCAGTGAACTACTGAGTGACAAATCCCTTCTGCATATCCATAGCATTGCCATGCTAAGTGACATAGCCGAAAGTACCCATACTTGGTACCCTATTACAGGCCCTTTAGGCGTACCCCTAAGTATGCGACCTCACATGCAACACCATCATATGGTCAGGTCAAAGGATCCATACAAGTACTACATGAGAATCACTTGTGATACTATACCATGTGGATTTCTCGTTTAGTGGATCTATCCAGTACCATGCCCTTTTTGCATGTACCCATTAACTTGGTTGACATCCCATGTCCAATGACCGATAAGACACCGCCATAGAACCAGGTTAATGATAGTCTCTTGTTCCACTCATTCCCATGACTGGAACATACTACAGATCTATTCATGGTCATATCATTTACCCTATCCATGGTCTTACTGCCAAGTGCATGACACTGGTCATCATGGATATGGATATGTCCATTGGATACTTCATTTAATATATTGCACAAGATAAATATAATAAATGAATTAATGCCTTTATTAATAACATAAATAAGAATAATACATAAATCCAATAAATGTATGATACAAATGCAAGGACCAATGCCTCGGGACTAGGGCATATCCAACAGTGTTTGAGTTTTAAATGTGATTATTCATATACTAACATTTGTTTTGTAGGATTAAATATAAATTTAGTTTTATTATTCTATTAGATAAACTCGTGTATTTAGGTGATTGTACCTCGATTCCCCATTTGATTCATATGTATCCCCTAGGGTAGTTTATTTGAAGTCGGTCTATATAATTAATTTATTTACTGCTTTTTGTACCTTGTATGAATGCCATATGCTCCAAATAAAATTGACTTAGTTTTATAGAATGCTATATTTTGATTGTTCAAGAATTTATTTTAATTAGATAATAAGTAAGCGACTCGTCTGGATCTAGATCTCTAGAAGGTATAGTGGCCCTCACTTGGTCTCGGTTGTACCTAAATTTTCCAGTTGAGTTGAGTCGGGTGGCGACTCCTATATCTTCTTTGAGATTTTGGTCTCGAATCTTTTACGAATATCATATTTTCCAAAAATGAATTTTCATATCAATATCATTCCTCATTCAATAAAAAAACCCCAATTTTATGATACGCTTCACAGCACGCTTCACTTTATTTTATTTTTCCATTTCGTGAAACCGTCATCTGCTCACAGTGGTGACTCCGTTGAGGATTCTTTTAAAAAAGTTTTTTTTTTTAATTTAAAAGATTTTGACAAGCACTAAAAGTATCTAATCAAAATAGTTTCGACAAACTTTTTGTAACATTTTATGTGCATTGCATATTCGCTAGATTTAAGCATTAGGTTAATCTACCATTTTTAGCCTGGTGAACTGTTGAAGTGCCGCCTATGTTCTGCCAGGTCATAAGAACACATATGTAGAACACCAACTATAGCATTGTACGAACCCTTTCACCTGTACCTTTGAGTGGGGAGAAGTGAGGAGTATATTTTGCTCTGGGAGCCTGATGTTATCCTAGACTTTGACCGAACTCATATAAATAGTCGTAGTAATTTCCATTAGGATACCGAAATGATACCTGTGATGTATATATGTAGTTCCACCTTTATCATCCCCCGTTGATGATTATGTTGGGATTCGTCATTGGAAAAATGACGTGGCGCGGCGAAAATACACCGTTTAAAATTTCCTAGAATGCACCTATCGTGTTCAATTACCATTGATTAGAATAAAACCAAATTGAATCAAGAGAGATTAACTCACCAGATTCGTCTCTTCGAGAGACTGCTGCAGAATCCTTTCTTGAAACTGCGATCTCCATAGTTTGGTGGACGACCAACTATTGAGCGGGAAGCGGTGCTAGCCGAAGACGCGAAGGAATGGGGGGTTAATGCTGGGGTTTTCGGCTATTTGGGGCTGCTCTTGGTGGCTGAAATTTCCAGCAATAATTAGGGTTGAATTAGAGTTTTATTCCTTAAGTGTGCCCTTATATAAACACCTTGTCTAATTGGGTTTTAATTAGGTTTTAAACCCAAGCCCACTAGGATTATAATTACATAAAAAAACTTTAATTAAAAAGCATATACTATGTAATTTAATTCCATTCGGCTAAATTTAATTATCCCTAAATAAAATTAAATCACACTTGAGTAAATACAATACATGTATTTAATTTTCCTACTTAGGAAAATTATTTAATTAATTATTTACTTCATGTAATTCAATTAATTGATAATTAATTACATTATGTAAAATTATTAATTAAATTAAATTCAACCCAATGTTAATTAATTACCTTGACACCGAATGTCAACTAATTAATGAACACATTCCTTCCAATGTACATTACATGTACAATTTCTATAAGTTCCGGCTCAGTTGATCTATGTGCACGATCCTATGGGTCTATCTTTATGTTGGCAGTAGGCCCAAGGCCCACAGACTGTAAGTGGGTTCTAGCAAACCATTACAGCCCCCAATTAAGACAGAGAAGCAGCAGTCTTTAGAAGACACTCACCCGGTAGTAATCTCATAGTGTCCTTTGCCTAACAATATCGATATAAATAAACAAGAGGCATGGTGTCTGTCATCCTCTTCCGTTGTTTAATATATTTCTTGATCTTGAGTTGACTGATTAATCAAATAAGCACCGACTTACTTGGGTATGGCCATACACTTATCAGTCCCACTCATTAAGTGGCCAATGATATCATCTCGATGTTACTTGAGTGGCAATTCCATCACTTCATCATCAATAGTAACATGTTCACTGGTCCACCCAATCATACCCATATTTAGCATCCTATTACAGACCTATCAGGCGTATGTCAAAGTGAATTGGATTCCATATTGATACTATGATGAAATCTGGTCTGAGGACAAAAGAGACCTACTCAACAAAGACCTATGACGTGACGACCATATGGCTTTCTTATGCCGATCGATCCAGTCCTATGTCAACGACATGTACCTATATTCATGACTGACTATACAAGTACTATGGCTAGTTAAGAACTGCCATACGGTCATCGAATATACAAGTCTGTGGTTCTATTCGTTCCCACGATTAGAACAGACCAGGGATAGGTTTTATGATTATCAATCAATGGATGCTCTACTCATATTATAGCACAAGATATAAATGAAATAGATTAATTGCCTTTATTAATGTGACACAAATAATGTATTCATACAATGAGTCTTAATGTATAATACAAAATACAAGAATCCAATGCCCTAAGAACTAGGGCACACCAACAATCTCCCACTTGCACTAGTTCTAAGTAGGCATTGCCCTAATTCCTATAGATCTGGTATGACCATCATGCTGTGTCTGTGGCGGCGTTGTGGTCAATGGATCAGTGACATTATTCTTGGTGTCAGCCCTCTGCAATGATATGTCACCTCTGTTCACGATTGCCCGAATGAGGTGAAACTTTCTGAGCACATGTTTGGATCTCTTGTGTGATCGGGGCTCCTTAGCTTCTGCCATGGCCCCATTGTTGTCACAAAAAACGTCAACTGGGTCTAGGATAGTGGGTACTACTCCCAACTCAGTTATGAATTTCTTGATCCAAACGGCTTCCTTTGCAGCTCCGCACGCAGCTATGTGCTCAGCTTCCGTTGTAGAGTCAGCAATGGTGGCCTGCTTTGAGGACCTCCAACTAATGGCACTGCCATTCAGGAGAAAAACATAACCAGACTGTGACTGGTTCTCATCCTCATCGGTCTCAAAGCTTGTATCAGTGTAACCTGACACTACCAGCTCATCTTGACCTCCATACACTAAGAAAGCATTCTTAGTCTGATTAAGGTACTTTAGGATTGCCTTGACAGCCTTCCAGTGTTCCTCCTTAGGGTCCGACTGGTACCGACTGGTCATACTTAGTGCAAACGCGACATCAGGCCTCGTACATAACATGGAGTACATGATAGATCCAATAACAGATGCATAAGGGATCTTTTCCATGTTCTCCCGGTCCTTCTTTGTTTTAGGACCATCTTTCTTACTCAGCTTCAGCCCATGGTACATAGGCAAGAATCCTTTCTTTGCCTCGTCCATGCTGAATCTTTTCAGAACCTTGTCAATGTAAGTGGCCTGACTTAGGCCTAGAAGCCGATTGGATCTATCTTTGTAGATCCTGATCCTTAAGATCGTCTCTGATGTGATATCGGCTAAGAAACCAAAATCAACAAGTTTCCCCGATCTATCTTGAAGGATTTAAAACAAGTTGAACAATGAATCAGAATTTAAGGGTTAGGTACTTGTTCAATAGAATCTATTCAATTGCAGCAAAGTATATAGAAGAATGAATTATAATCACTAAGAACAGCAATATATAATTCGAATTTCACAAGCATGACACAAAGATTGGTGATAACAAACCAATCCTAAGGTGTTTAAACGACAATGAAAGGGATTCAAACCTGACACCTTCGATTAAGCATTCTTAGAACCTGAATGTGGCGATTCACAAGTACCTTACCAAAATACCTGTTCACGATCAAGATAATATCGCAAGAATGAAGAACTCGATCTCTCAAACTCAGAATATTGAAATCAGCCCTGGGCTGGAATCTCAACAAAGAGAGAAAAAATTTGAAAATTTCAGAATGCAATTGTATTAAATTTCATATATCCTCTTTAAATATTACATTCGTGTTTAAATAGAAAACTTAAAGCTAACCCTAAACTGAAAAGGAAAACAAATCCTTGTCGGACTAGGAAAGCTTAAATAAAAGCAAATAAGGAAAACTTAAAACTAATCCTTATGTAATAAGGATGGAAAACGAAATTCCCTTTTGAGGGTTATTTATGGGCTGATTTTTAAGCCCAAAACAACTTACTTATTGAAAAAAATAACAATTAAATAGGGATACCTAAGCCCAATTCGAAAACCATACATATTCCCTAAGGGTGCCTTAAGTGCTAACACTTAATTGTCCTTAGCTCATACGTAGAAGTCTAATTAGGCCCAGAAGATTCCTAATGGGCTCATACATTCCTCACAAATAAACTATTAAGCTTCATTTTGCACCGAATCCTCCATAAATCAGCATTTGAAAGGATGTTATTATTCTTTGCATCAACCAAACTGATTAGACAAGTTAAAGCAAAGATCAGGCTATCTCGATTCATATCATTCTCCCTTTCTTTGAAAAGATTCGTCCTCGAATCTTGTATGTTCAGATCATAAGGAAGAATGATATCCCGAAAGTCATAAAAAGAAACAATAGACAAACAATTATCAAGTATGTTATTTGAAATCATCTCAATTTTTTTCTAAGTGGTAATTATCTCCCACTTCATTCACAAGCTTTCCAACATGGTGATCTTCATGTTCTCCATGTTTCACCATAATATTAGCTCCAATATTTTCTCTATCAGGTTGCGCATCTTTGTGGACAAGATATTCAACAAGTTCAGCCTCTTCAACAACACCAGCTTTAGTTTTGTCACCATCACATCCTTCATGATCACCAATAACTTTCACCTCTTTATTCACTTCAGATTCAGCACCATCATTGCAAGGAATTTCTTCATTAGCTTTCTTTTGCTGTTGTTTGTGAAAATACAACCTGTCTTTATAAGCTTCTTCATCACATAATGGAAGAATCTTGTACATGCATCCTTCTGATTTAAGTGAATAACAATTCTTCTCACCATCAAAGATAACATCTCTATGAACTTCCCATGGACGGGCAAGCAATAGATGACAATCTTCCATAGGATGAACATCACATAATATTTCATCTTTGTACCGAACAATGGAGAATTTTACCACAACTTGCTTATTTATTTCAATATCACATTTATTTAATGAAGGCAAGATATATGGCTTTGGATGGTCAATAAGAGGCAAATTTAATTTCTCTACCAAAGTGAGACTAGCAACGTTTGCAAAATAAGTTCTATGAAGAATCACGCAGCAAACCTTATCATTGACTCGACATCTAGTACAGAAATTAACACTGAACATGGCTCATAAATAATGAAAGCTCACATTCACAAAGAGATAGGGAAAAAAAAAGTATGCAAGATTCAGAGATAAAAAACGCAACAGATGAACCTCAGACACAACTAGAAGCAAATTTAGCAAAACTGGAAACATAATTTTGACTCAAATTTAGGGCAACTTCCAAACCGATTCTAAACTTGAAGTATTCTGATGTTATTTAGAACTTTTTCTTAAGAATCCAACGGTTTTTGAATTGCACAATTCTGAGTTCTATAGACAATGATATGATGGAAAAAGTAAAAATAGTGCAAAAGATACGGGGTTCACTAAAAAGAAAAAAAAAAAAAAAACAAAAACGAATTTTTTTCTTTTTTTTTTGAAACACTAACAGACCTTGATTGCAGCCAAAGCTCTGATACCAATTGATGTGATATCGGCTAAGAAACAAAAATCAAAAAGTTTCCCTGATCTATCTTGAAGGATTTAAAACAAGTTGAACAATGAATCAGAATTTGAGGGTTAGGTACTTGTTCAATAGAATCTATTCAATTGCAGAAAAGTATATAGAAGAATGAATTATAATCACTAAGGACAGCAATGTATAATTTGAATTTCACAAGCATGACACAAAGATTGGTGATAACAAACCAATCCTAAGGTGTTTAAACAACAATGAAAGGGATTCAAACCTGACACCTTCGATTAAGCATTCTTAGAACTTGAATGTGGCGATTCACAAGTACCTTACCAAAATACCTGTTCACGATCAAGATAATATCGCAAGAATGAAGAACTCGATCTCTCAAACTCACAATATTAAAATCAGCCCGGGCTAGAATCTCAACAAAGAGAGAAAAAATCCGAAAATTTCAGAATGCAATTGTATTAAATTTCATATATCTTCTTTAACTATTACATTGGTGTTTAAATAGAAAACTTAAGCCTAACCTTAAACTGAAAAGGAAAACAAATCCTTGTCGGACTAGGAAAGCTTAAATAAAAACAAATAAGGAAAACTTAAAACTAATCCTTATGCAATAAGGATGAAAAACGAAATTCCCTTTTAAGGGTTGTTTATGGGCTGATTTTTAAGCCCAAAACAACTCACTTATTGAAAAAAATAACAATTAAATATGGATACCTAAGCCCAATTCGAAATCCATACATATTCCCTAACGATGCCTTAAGTGCTAACACTTAATTGTCCTTAGCTCATACGTAGAAGTCTAATTAGGTCGAGAAGATTCCTAATGGGCTCGTACATTCCTCACAAATAAACTATTAAGCTTCATTTTGCATCGAATCCTCCATAAATCTGCATTTGAAAGGATGTTATTATTCTTTGCATCAACCAAACTGATTAGACAAGTTAAACCAAAGATCAGGCTATCTCGATTCACATCAGTCTCAGCTTCGCCTAAGTCCTTCATTGCGAAGCGCTTACTCAACCACTGCTTAACCCCTTGCAGTGTTGGTATGTCGCCTCCAATGATAAGGATGTCATCAACATACAACACTAGGAAGGTGGAAATGCTCTCACCAACCATCTTATAAACACAAGGCTCATCAGAATTCTGTGTGAAGCCATATTCTGTAATGGCCTCATTGAATCTCTGATTCCATGACCTTGATGCTTGCTTCAATCCATAAATGGGTCTTTAAAGCTTGCATACCCGGTTTGGATACTTTGGATCAATAAAACCCTCAGGTTGTGCCATGTACACATCCTCGAGTAGCTTTCCATTAAGGAAAGCGGTCTTAACATCCATCTACCATATCTCATAATCGTACCATGCAGCTATGGCTAGTAGTATCCTAATGGATTTGAGCATAGCAACTAGTGAAAAGGTTTCATCATAGTCAATTCCTTGAACTTGCCTGAATCCTTTTGCCACCAATCGCCCCTTGAAGGTGTTGTCGGCTTTTAACTTGAAAAACCACTTGCAACCTATCACCTTGTTGGGATTAGTCACCGGAAATCACCCGATTAAAGCGAAAGAATGCGATGATTTCCTCAAATCTGTGCCCAAGAGCAATTGAGATGGAAATTGGAAAAACAAAAATTTAATAGAAATAGATAAATCTCTTACTAGGAATATCTCTTTCAAGAGATGGATACAGACTGCAGGAATCAAACTAGAAACCCTCCTCGTTCACGTACACGAACGCCAAACAAACACCACCCATGCTAGCATCGAAAAACACAAACTTTGGAGAGGAGGAAGGGGAAAAATTTCAGCTAGTGTGTGTCTTGCATAGCCTGGCCAAAATTCCTAGGGTTCTCTAACCCTAGGTGGCTGAAATTCCCAAGGGAATTTAGGCCCAAGTTGGCTCTTTCATCTGTGTGGGCTTCCTTCTTTTAATTCAGGCCCAAACCTATTTTAATTAGTCTGACTTAAACTAATTTCAAGCCCAATTTTAATTTACCCATGTATTTAATATATTACACCAAGTAACATATTATTTACATTTAAATTAAAATCCGTTTGACCAATTAATTTAATCCATCAAATTAAAATTAGATCATCACAAATAAATTCATATGTAAACCTATACATATGAATATTTCCACCTAGGAAATAATCTCACAATTAATCCAATTAATTATGAAGAGCCAATTAAATATATATTAATTTTGTTATTATGATCAATCTAATTGATCTTTATAATATAATTAATATATATACCTCTCTCTCCGGAGTGTATACTCCAAGCACACATGTGATTCCTTAAGTCGGTGTTCAGTCGCTCAATGTGTACGATCCCATGGGCCCATCTTTATGTTGGCAGTGGGCCTGTGGCCCACAGACTACAGTTGGGCTCTACCAAGCCACTGCAGCCCCTAATCAAGATGGAGATGGCAGTCTAACTGTTATCATAACCCTGTAGTTTGAACTTGTATATCCCATGTCATCGATATCGATGTCCAACACAGAGGCATGGATTTATCACCCGCTTTTGTGTCCGGACACTAACTTGATCCTGAATGCATTGAAGCTCACAAACAAGTTCCAACTTGTTTGGGTGTGGCCACACTCTTATCAGTCACATTCATCAAGAGGCCGATGATATCTTCTCAGTGGACCACTGAGTGACAAATCCCTTCTGCATATCCATAGCATTACCATGCTAAGTGACATACCTGAAAGTACCCATACTTAGCACCCTATTACAGGCCTTTTAGGCGTACCCCTAAGTATGTGACCTCACATGCAACACCATCATACTGTCAGGTTAAAGGATCCATACAAGTACTACACGAGAATCACTTGTGATATTATACCATATGGATTTCTCATTTAGTGGATCTATCCAGTACCATGCCCTTTTTGCATGTACCCATTAACTTGGTTGACATCCCATGTCCAATGATCGGTAAGACACTCCCATACAACCAGGTTAATGATAGTTTCTTGTTTCACTCATTCCCATGACTGGAATAGACTACGGATCTATTCATGGCCATATCGTTTACCCCATCCATGGTCTTACTGCCAAGTGCATGACACTGGTCATCATGGATATGGATATGTCCATAGGATACTTCATTTAATATATTGCACAAGATAAATATACTAAATGAATTAATGCCTTTATTAATAAAACAAATAAGTATAATACATAAATCCAATAAATGTATAATACAAAAACAAGGACCAATGCCTCGGGACTAGGGCATATCCAACAATCTCCCACTTGCACTAGTTCCAACTAGGCATGGGCCTAATCCCTATGGACCTAGTATGACCCTCGTGCTTGGGCTGGGCCAGCGCCTTGGTCAAAGGATCTGCGACATTATCCTCGGTGTCCACTCTGTGCAATACAATGTCACCTCTCTCTGCGATCTCTCGTATAAGGTGAAACTTTCTGAGCACGTGCTTTGTGTTCTTATGTGACTGGGGCTCCTTAGCATGTGCAACGGCCCCATTATTTTCACAGAAGATATCAACTGGGTCCTGGATAGTTGGCACTACTTCTAACTCAGTGATAAACTTATTCTTCCACATAACTTCCTTAGCTGCATCACAAGCCGCGATGTACTCAGCTTCTGTTGTAGAGTCTGTGATGGTTGGCTGCTTTGAGCTCCTCCAGCTTATAGCACCACCATTAAGCAAAAATACATACCCAGACTGTGACTGGTACTCATCCTGGTCGGTCTGGAAGCTTGCATCAGTGTACGTAGTAACTGACAGCACTTCCTGACCACCATACACTAAGAAGCTATCCTTAGTCCGGTTAAGGTACTTGAGGATTCCTTGATAGCCTTCCAGTGATCCTCCTCGGGATCCTGCTAGTACTAGCTTGTCATACTTAGTGCAAAGGCGACATCAGGTCTCGTACATAGCATGGAAGTCGAAGCATATGGAACCAATTTCATGTTCTCCCTGTCCTCCCTTGTCTTAGGACAGTTCTTCTTACTAAGTTTCAGCCTATGGCCCATTGGTAAGAAACCTTTCTTAGCCCGGTCCATGCTGAACCTTTTCAGAACTTTGTCTATGTATGAGGCCTGACTTAGGCCCAGAAGCCGATTTGATATATCCCTATAGATCTTGATCCCTAGGATCATCTCAGCTTCGCCTAAGTCCTTCATTGCGAAGCACTTACTCAGCCACTGCTTTACCCCTTGCAATGTAGGTATGTCACTTCTAATGAGTAGGATGTCGTCCACATAAAGCACCAAAAATGTGACAATGCTCCCACTTGTCCTCTTATACATACAAGGCTCATCTTGATTCTGTTTGAAGCCATATTCCTTTATAGCCTTATTGAATCTAGGATTCCGACTTTGGATGCTTGCTTCAGTCCATAAATGGACCTTTGAAGCTTGCACACCCTTCCCGGATACTCTGGATTGACAAAACCCCCAGGTTGTGTCATGAACACATCCTCGAGTAGCTTTCCATTAAGGAAAGAGGTTTTGACATCTATTTTCCAGACTTCATAGTTGTACCATGCGGCTATGGCTAGCAAGATCCTGATGGATTTGAGCATGGCTACTGGTGAGAAAGTCTCATCATAGTCTATTCCATGGACTTATCTGAAACCTTTCGCAACTAGACGCCCTTTGAAGGTATTGTCGGCCTTTAGCTTGTAGCACCACTTGTAACCAATTACCTTAGCACCCGGAGGTGGATCAACCAAGTTCCAAACCTGGTTATCGTGCATAGATTGTACCTCTACATCCATGACTTTATGCCAATTTGCAGACTGTGGGCTTGCCATAGCCTCCTGGTAGGTTTTGGGTTCTTCCTCATCCCAGATGAGAAGAGTTTGATCATTGGTGATGAGGAAACCATACCTCTCTAGTTCCCGACGATCCCTACCAGACCTTCTAGGTCCTTGTGTGGTGTGGGTCAGTGCTTCCTCCTGTGGAAGCTCCACCTGGGCCTCCGAGAGCTTGTGGACCTTGAACTTCCCTGAGTTCAACATTGCTACCACTATCTTTCTTGG
The DNA here is from genome assembly GCA_039660915.1 of Euphorbia tirucalli. Lineage (NCBI taxonomy): Eukaryota > Viridiplantae > Streptophyta > Magnoliopsida > Malpighiales > Euphorbiaceae > Euphorbia > Euphorbia tirucalli. Next base: position 46,787,401 of record CM077637.1, on the reverse strand, counting down.
AAAGGAACTCCTTTTCTAGAAAGACCCCCTTCCTTGCCACGATCACCTTGTTCTCGGCGGGGTTGTAGAAGAAATACCCTTTGGTTTCCCTAGGGTAGCCCATAAACATGCATTTATCGGTTTTGGACTCGAGCTTGCCACTAGTCAATTTCTTGACATGTGCTTCGTATCTCCAAATACTTAGGAAAGACACATTGGGCTCCCTGCCCGTCCATATCTGATATGGGGTCTTTTCCACTGCCTTAGTCGGAGTATTGTTTAAGATAAGAGCTGTTGTCTCGAGGGCGTGTCCCCAGAAACTAATTGGGAGAGAGGCCTGACTCATCATTGAGCGGACCATGGCCAACAAGGTCCTATTCCTCCGTTCGGACCCCCCATTCCATTGTGGTGTTCCAGGCGGAGTGAGCTGTTGAACTATTCCATGCTCTCTCAAATATGAGTCAAACTCTAGGCTCATATACTCACCACCTCGATCTGACCAAAGGGTTTTGATATTTCTACCTAATTGTTTCTGTACCTCGTTCTTAAATTCCTTGAACCTATCAAGGGTCTCGGACTTGTGTTTCATCAGATAGACATAGCCATATCTGTTGAAATCGTCCGTGAACGTGACGAAGTACAGGTGTCCACCTCTAGTCGCTGCGCTCATGGGTCCACATACATCTAAATGTATTACGTCCAATAAGCCAGTGGCCCTTTCAGCCTTCTTGCTAAAAGGTGCCTTGTTCATCTTGCCTCGTAAACATAATTTGCATGTATCAATTGAATCCAAGTCAAATGACCCTAAGACTCCAGCTTTGTGAAGCCTAGCTATGCACTTCTCGTTTATGTGGCCAGGACGACAATTCCACAGGTAGACAGGATTTAGTTCGTTGGGCTTAACCCTTTTAGCGTTTATGTTATAGACATGATTGGTTTCATTTAAGTCCATGATATATAGGCCATTATTTAATAGAGCATCTCCATAAAATAATCCCTCTCTAGATAAAGAAATTCTACCATTAGAAATAGTAAACTAAAATCCAGAAATATCCAACATTGGTACCGAAATAATATTCCTACACATAGCAGGTACAAAATAACAATGTTCTAAAATCAAAACCAATCCACTGGGCATCATAAGGTGATATTCGCTGATCTCTATGGCAGCAACCCTTGCTCCATTTTCGACCCGCAAGTCCACCTCTCCCGACCCCAGTGACCTTTTGTTCTTAAGTCCCTGCACATTGCAACAAATGTGAGAACCACATCCAGTATCCAATACCCAGGATGTTGAAACAGTAAGGTTAATGTCTATAACATAAATACCTAAAGAGGACGCACCTTGGCCCCTTCTCTGCTCTCCCATCAGCTTGGGACATGATCTCTTCTAATGGCTTGCCTGCCTACACCCGAAACAGACATCTTAAGGACCTGCCTTGGGTTGGGCCTTGGCCTTCTTAGCCTTGGCCTTCTTGGCCTTTTCCTTGGCCTTGCCCTTGGCAAGAGGAGGGTTCCCCTTGTTAACCAGCAGCATCGGTGGACTCTTCTTGATCGACTGTTCAGTAAGCTTGAGCATCCCATGCAGCTCACTAACAGTGCGATTCATCCCTTACATGTTGTAGTTCAGGATGAACTGATAATAAGAATCTAGTAAGGATGCAAGGATTGTGTCCACCGCCAAATCTTGAGAGTTGGGCGATCCGAGATGGGCCAATGTATCCAAATAGCCCTTCATCTTGAGCACGTGTGCGCTCACAGATTTCCCAGCCCCCATCTTATAGGAGTGGAATGCATTGTTGGTCAGGTACCTTTCCTGACGGGCTTACTCCTGAAACATCTCGTTATAAGTTTTTGTCATAGCAAAGGCTTGATGGTCCATAAACTATTTTTGCAGTTTGGGGACCATACAGGCCAACATCAGGCATGTCACATGCCTATTATCCTTGACATGCACCTCGTATTCCTCCAGCTGGGCAGCCGGTGGATTACGTCCTTGAGGCGCAGCCGGTATAGGCCTCTCTAGTACATACTCTTTAGACTCCTGTCTTAGAACTATTCTCAAGTTCCTAGACCAGTCCAAAAAGTTAGGACCAGAAAGCTTGTCCCTTTCAAGAATCGATCGCAGTGATAAAGAGTTGTTATTTGCCATTTAGAGTTTCTACACAGAAAAACATTTAAGAGTGTTAATAAAGGACTTTACTTTGTTATTCTCATACATAATTAATAATGAATCAAGTTATTAATTAAACCGAGTTGTTGGGCTCATCGGCCGAGATCCATATTTCATTAAGATATAGCCAGACGAGGGCCTGGTACAACTATACCTTAACTATTTAGGTAGGAATGCCGTCCAATCCCAACCTAGGGACTTTCGGTTTGATGGGCTTGTTGGCACTTACCCATCTGTGCTTAGGGCCAGAAGAATCCTACTACCTATGCTAGGTCAAAACCTCCATTCAAGTGTTAGAGTATCCCATACCCTAACCCAATACAAAATGATAATACTCCAGTGTATCCTGTGAGGGCATGGTCTACAACTGGCCTATCCCCACTTCGAGTTGGTTTTGAATGAGAGAAGCACTTTTAAGTGACTTAGTAATTTCATTTGGTTATTAGATTCATTTAATAACGGCTTGCATACATAAGGCGGGTGAAAAAGCTGTTGGATCATACATTCATACATGCAAAAAAATATAAAGCATAATTAAATAAATAATTAAAATGGACTGCTATGGGCCTAAATTACATCCTAATATGATTCTAGTAAACCTATACTAGAAAACAATATCAGGTGGGCCTCCATCTTCTTCCTTCTGGACTTGCACCTTCACTTGGTCTCACCACTCCATGGGCTTCTTCTTTTACAAATTTTATAATAATGGAATAAAATAAAATTACATTAAAAAAAGAAAAACGACACGCAGGCCGTATTTACCCAAAAAGAAAATACAACCCATCTCGAATAAGGCCCAATAGCATCTAATCATACAAAATATTTAATCACACATATGCATCCAATACATACAATTCATAAGCATGTTACAATGCATGATTTAAGCCCATTTCAATTATGTCCAAGCCATTATGTGAAATCACCAATTCTAGCCCACCATAGTTCTAACCCTTAACGGGCTTTGGGCCTCCAGCCCAGGCAGTCCAACTGCTCCCACTGGAATTGGGAAACCATGGGTCCAATTCAGCCGTCCAAGTAATTGTGCCAAAATTACCCGAACCAATTTCAATTAACCATATTAATTTCCAAAATTAATATCACATGAATAAAAATTAAATTTCATTCAAGAAAACCACACGCATTTAAATTACATGAATTTAAACACACGAATTTTAAAACCAATTAAAATTTTAAAACTGGGCTCCGGGCCCAAAAACCCGCCAAATCCAAAAACACTTGGCCCGGGCCGCGTGTAGCCGCCGCCGGTAGCCCCGCACCCCGGAAACAGCCAGATTTTTTTTTTAAACAGAAAAATTTAAATAACAAAATTAACATGGCATCCATCAACAAGAAATTCACCGAGAATTCCCAAACATCCAATTAAATTAAACACACATAAACCTATATGCAAATTCAATTTCAATTGTATAGAAATCAAATGGGAAAAATCTTAAACCCAAACCAAGAAGCCCAATAAAAAATCCCCAATTTAAAACATGGGATTCAACCAATTTTAACAATTTCCACGGATCAAAAGCCCGCTCTGATACCACTATTGGGATTAGTCACCGGAAATCACCCGATTAAAGCGGAAGAACGCGGTGATTTCCTCAAATCTGTGCCCAGGAGCAATTGAGATGGAAATTGGAAAAACAAAAATTTAATAGAAAGAGATAAATCTCTTACCAGGAATATCTCTTTCAAGAGATGAATGCAGACTGCAGGTATCAAACTAGAAACTCTCCTCGTTCACGTACACGAACGCCTAACGAACACCACCCGTGCTAGCGTCGGAAAACACAAACTTTGGAGAGGAGGAAGGGGCAAATTTTAGCTAGTGTGTGTCTTGCATAGCTTGGCCAAAATTCCTAGGGTTCTTTAATCCTAGGTGGCCGAAATTCCTAAGGGAATTTAGGCCCAAGTTGGCTCCTTCATCTGTGTGGGCTTGCTTATTTTAATTCAGGCCCACACCTATTTTAATTAGTCTGACTTAAACTAATTTCAAGCCCAATTTTAATTTACCCATGTATTTAATATATTACACCAAGTAACATATTATTTACATTTAAATTAAAATCAGTTTGACCAATTAATTTAATCCATCAAATTAAAATTAGATCATCACAAATAAATTTATATGTAAACCTATACATATGAATATTTCCACCTAGGAAATAATCTCATAATTAATCCAATTAATTATGAAGAGCCAATTAAATATATATTAATTTTATTATTATGATCAATCCAATTGATCTTTATAATATAATTAATATATATACCTCTCTCTCTGGAGTGTATACTCCAACCATAAATGTGATTCCTTAAGTCGATGTTCAGTCGCTCAATGTGTACGATCCCGTGGGTCCATCTTTATGTTGGCAGAGGGCCTGTAGCCCACAGACTGCAGTTGGGCTCTAGCAAGCCACTGCATCCCCCAATCAAGGTGGAGATGGCAGTCTAACTGTTATCATAACCCTGTAGTTTGAACTTGTATATCCCATGTCATCGATATCGGTGTCCAACAGAGAGGCATGGATTTATCACCCTCTTTTGTGTCCGGACATTAACTTGATCCTGAATGCACTGAAGCTTACAAACAAGTTCCAACTCGTTTGGGTGTGGCCACACTCTTATTAGTCACATTCATCAAGAGGCCGGTGATATCTTCTCAGTGGACTACTGAGTGACAAATCCCTTCTACATATCCATAGCATTGCCATGCTAAGTGACATACCCGAAAGTACCCATACTTGGCACCCTATTACAGGCCCTTTAGGCGTACCCCTAAGTATGCGACCTCACATGCAACACCATGATACGGTCAGGTCAAAGGATCCATACAAGTACTACACGAGAATCACTTGTGATACTATACCATGTAGATTTTCGTTTAGTGGATCTATCCAGTACCTTGCCCTTTTGGCATGTACCCATTAACTTGGTTGACATCCCATGTCCAATGACCGGTAAGACACTGCCATACAACCAGGTTAATGATAGTCTCTTGTTCCACTTTTTCCCATGACTGGAACAGACTACGGATCTATTCGTGGTCATATCGTTTACCCTATCCATGGTCTTACTGCCAAGTGCATGGCACTGGTCATCATGGATATGGATATGGATATGTCCATAGGATATTTCATTTAATATATTGCACAAGATAAATATAATAAATGAATTAATGCCTTTATTAATAACACAAATAAGTATAATACATAAATCCAATAAATGTATGATACAAAAACAAGGACCAATGCCTCGGGACTAGGGCATATCCAACACACCTTAGCACCCGGAGGTGGAACCACCAAGTTCCTTACTTGGTTATCGTGTATAGATTGCATCTTAGCCTCCATAGCTTTGCGCCATTGATCTGAGTATGGGCTTTCAATAGCCTCCTGATAGGTCTTAGGCTCCTTTTGGTCAACGACCAGAAGTGCCCCATCATCAGTCACGAGAAAGCAGTACCTCTCTGGTTTATGACGTGTCCTACCAGACCTTCTAAGGTCATGTGCAACTGGTTCTGGTTCCTCAATTTCTTGAGTAGTCAGATCGGTTCCCGAAGCATTCTCAGCAGTAGCTGTAGGAGTTTGTGAGTCTTGAACTTCTGAAAGTTCAACATTACTCCCACTGTCTCTCTTGGAAAGGAATTCCTTCTCTAAGAAGACTGCATTTCTGGCTATGAAAACTTTGTTTTCCGCTGGATCCTAAAAGTAATAACCCTTAGTTTCCTTAGGGTAACCCACAAACTGGCACTTGACAGATTTGAACTTGAGTTTGCCACTTGTCAATTTCTTAACATGTGCATCACAGCCCTAAATATTCAAGAAGGAAACATTGGGCTTTTGGCCCTTCCATAGTTCATATGGTGTTCCCTCAACTGCCTTGCTTGGTGTATTATTAAGAATGTAAGCAGCTATCTCTAAAGCATATCCCCAAAAGGAGACTGGGAGTGTAGCTTGACTTATCATCGAGTGAACCATGTCTAGCAAGGTTCTATTCCTCCTTTCTAACACTCCATTCCACTGGGGTGTACCAGGAGGAGTGACTTGGGATACCATCCCACACTCTCTTAAAAATGAGTTAAACTCTTGGCTTAAATATTCACCCCCTTGATCAGACCGAAGTCCTTTTATTTTCTTGCCAAGTTGGTTTTCTACTTCATTCTTAAAGTCCTTGAACCTTTGGAGAGTCTCAGACTTATGCTTCATCAGATACACGTAACCGTATCTGCTGAAGTCATCCGTGAAGGTGATGAAGTATAGAAAACCAGATCTAGCACTAGTGCTCATTGGGCCGCATACATCAGAATGTATTAGCTCCAATAGCTCTGAGGCCCTTTCAGCAGGCTTGATAAACGGCGCCTTTGTCATCTTGCCTCTTAAACAAGATTCGCATGTGTCATAAGAGTGGATGTCAAATGACCCTAGCATTCCACTAGAGTGAAGCCTAGCTAAGCACTTCTCATTTATATGGCCCAGTTGACAATGCCAGATGTAAGTAGTATTAATTTCATTTTGTTTAATCCTCTTAGTATTTATGTTATAGATTGAACTTTCACGTTTTGGGTCAAGGATATATAAGCCATTTTCAAGAAATGCTGTTCCATAAATAATATTGCCACATTGCATAGAAATTCTACCATGTCCAATATTAAAAACGAAACTAGAAATTTCCAACAAAGAAACGGAAATAATATTCCTGCACATCATAGGTACAAAATAATAGTTTCTTAGTTCCAAAACAAGTCCACTAGGCATCTCCAAGAAATAGTCTCCGATCTCCATGGCCTGAACCCAAGCACCATTTCCGACTCAAAGATGTACTTCTCCAGATCCTAATGATCTCCTATTTCTTCGACCCTGCACATTTGAACAAATGTGAGATCCATATCCAGTGTCTAAGACCCAAGATGTAGAAATAGCCAGATTAATCTCAACAACATAAATACCTGAAGCAGTAGTTTTGCCCTTCAGTTGCTCCCTTAGCTTTGGACATTAGCTCTTCCAGTGCCCCTTCTCATGACACTCATGGCAAACATCGTCAGGAGAAGTAACACTTGCTTTAGATTGGGCCACCACCTTTTTGCCCTTAGCCTTGGCCTTTTGGGCCTTAGCCTTGGCCTTAGATTTGGCCTTTCCCTTAACAATGGGCGTATTGCCCTTGTTCACCAGTAATACTTCAGGAGTCTTCTTAAGAGACTGCTCAGCAAGCTTGAGCATGCCATGCAGCTCAACAACCAATTTATCCAACCCTTGCATATGATAGCTCATGATAAACTGGTTATAAGACTCAGGAAGTGACCCGAGAATAATGTCTACTGCCAAGTCCTACGGAACTGGAGAGCCGAGGCGGGCAAGTGTATCAATATACCCCTTCAACTTTAGCACATGAGTGCTAACAGATGTCCCAACTGCCATCACAGTCTTGCAAAGTGCTTAGTTGTTAGGTAACGTTCCTGACGAGCCTGATCTTGGAACATCTTTTTAAGTTGATCCATCATCTCATAAGCATGCTCGTCCATAAACTGCTTCTGAAGATTAGAAGCCATGGTACCTAGCATAAGGCACGAGACAGCTCGGTCATCCCTCACATGCCGATCGTACTGCTCCACCATCGCCATGGTGATGCCTTGACCTGCGGGAGGGCCAGCTGGTAAAGGAGCATTCAGTACATACTCCTTGGACTCTTATCTAAGAACTATTTGTAAGTTCCTAGCCCAGTCCAGGAAGTTAGTCCCTGAAAGTTTCTCCTTCTCCAAGAGTGACCTAAGTGAGAGTGAGTTGTTATTGGTTGCAGCTATTTAAATTGCTTAAGTGAAATGGGATTATCTACATGGAAGAAATCATTGCTTGAGTTAGAAATAAAGGACTTTTAAGCCAATTCAAATTAATAATCCGATTTTAATTTGTTTGTTGGTGATGTTAATTGGCTGACTTGACCAAGATCCACAACTTATCAATGACTGGGCGAACTAGGGCTCGCTAACCAACCATTGATTCGTTTGGTAAGACAACCTATCCAATCCCTCCATGAAGGACTCTTGGTTTGATGGGCTTATTGACACTTTACCCATCTGTGCTTAGGGCCAGCTCTGAGCTAATGCTACCCATGTTGAGTCAAACCACCATTCACATGTTAACCATACCAAGTATCCTAACCCTCGACGGCCCACTGAATACTACAATGTGCCCAGCTAGGGCATGGCGCACATTGCAGCATCAATGGGAGGAAGAGGTGTGAATGTGGGAAGCACTTTTAAACGACTCAATATTTTAATTTTCGGATTATAATTAAGTGATACGGCTTAGCATGCATAAACGCGGGTAATAATTTGGTGATCCATACATCCATATTATATGACAAATGCAATAGCATACTTAATTTAAAATAAATGAGATCCCATAGGCCTTTAATTACAACCTAATAAAAAACTAGATATCCTATCTAATTCTTCATGGGCCGGACTGTAATCCATCTTAGGCTCCCACCATGGGCTTGCTCCATCTGGGCCTTCCCCCATACTTGATGCAATTACAACAATTTTGTCAAATAAAACCTATTCTAAAATTACATCAAAATAAAAAAATGGCATGCAGGCCATATTTCCCAAAATTAAATTACAACGATAATAATTTAGGGCCCATAGAACTCAACACCACATTTCAAACAAAGTACCTGTCGTGCACATACATACCAAGATGATGCATGATCATGGCATTCCAAATTATAAATATAAGTGTTAAGCCGAGTTGCTTAGGGTGAAATCGCCAATTTTAACAAATGATACTAAGGCCCATAAAGGCCCAATGGATAACATCCATAAATGCAAAATTAACAATTTTGCTCCCACTTGAATTTGGGTTGTCACAAATTTAAAATTTGGCTCTCCCAATTTTAACCAGTGTCACGGTTTATTGGGCCAATTTCACAAAGTCCATATTCAATTTAATATGCAAACAATTAAATTAAATATGCATGCCAACAAAATAAACAATTTAAATACAAATTAATTTTAAAAAAATTTAATTTAACTTGCATTAGGGTTCAGAATTAAAAAAATACCCGCAAAATCCAAAACCGGACCCAAATCCCGCGTGCAGCGCTGCTGTCTTGGCGGGGCAGCAGTGCCGCTGTGCGGCAGCCTGCCATGGCAGCAGCAGGCTGTAGCACTAGCCAGGTGCTGCATGGCATGCTGCCCAGCAGCATACCACGCAGCACCAGCTACTGCGCACATAGCAGCCTGCTGTGCACGCAGCAACCTACTGCACAAGGAAGGGGAGTTGCAATTTGCGATTCGCTTTCCAAATCAGATTATTTTTTTTTATAAATCATAAAAATTAAAAAATTTCCCGCCAAGAAATATCTAAACAAAACCGTAAACAATTTTAGATGGAAACCAATTGGGGAAAAATAATAAAAAACCCTAATCCATAATTCTAGGGTTCAACAAAACCAATTGAACAAAAAACCCTAAAATCACAAACTTGAAACCCATTCTTTCTTGAAGAACGCTTTCAAGAACCAATTCTAATCAATCTAATGGACAAAACCTAGGCTCTGATACCACTGTTGGGATTCGTCATTGGAAAAATAACATGGCATGGAGAAAATACACCGTTTAAAATTTCCTAGAATCCACCTATCGTGTCCAATTACCATTGATTAGATAAAACCAAATTGAATCAAGAGAGATTAACTCATCGGATTCGTCTCTTCTAGAGACTGCTGCAGAATCATTTCTCGAAACTGCGATCTCCAAAGTCCGGTGCACGACCAACTATTGAGCGGGAACCGGTGCTAGCCGAAGACGTGAAGGAATGGAGGATTAATGTTGGGGTTTTCGGCTATTTGGGGGTACTCTTGGTGGCTGAAATTTCCAGCAATAATTGGGGTTGAATTAGAGTTTTATTCCTTAAGTGTGCCCTTATATAGACACCTTGTCTAATTAGGTTTTAATTAGGTTTTAAACCCAAGCCCACTAGAATTATAATTACATAAATAAACTTTAATTAAAAAGTATATACTATGTAATTTAATTCCATTTGGCTAAATTTAATTACCCCTAAATAAAATTAAATCACACTTGAGTAAATACAATACTTGTATTTAATTTTCGTACTTAGGAAAATTATTTAATTAATTATTTACTTTATATAATTCAATTAATTAATTAATTAATTAACTACATTATGTAAAATTATTAATTAAATTAAATTCAATCCAATGTTAATTAATTACCTTGACACCGAATGTCAACTAATTAATTAACGCATTCATTCCAATGTACATTACATGTACAATTCCTATAAGTTCCAGCTCAGTTGATCGATGTGCACGATCCTATGGGTCTATCTTTATGTTGGCAGTAGGCCCAAGGCCCACAGACTGTAAGTGGGTTCTAGCAAACCATTACAGCCCCCAATTAAGACAGAGATGCAGTAGTCTTTAGAAGACACTCACCTGGTAGTAATCTCATAGTGTCCTTTGCCTAACGATATCGATATAAATAAATAAGAGGCATGGTGTCTGTCATCCTCTTTCGTTGTTTATTATATTTCTTGATCTTGAGTTGACTGATTAATCAAACAAGCACCGATTTACTTGGGTATGGCCATACACTTATCAGTCCCACTCATCAAGTGGCCAATGATATCATCTCGGTGTTACGTGAGTGGCAATTCCATCACTTCATCATCAATATTAACATGTTCACCGGTCCACCCAATCATACCCGTATTTAGCATCCTTTTTCAGACCTGTTAGGCGTATGTCAAAGTGAACTGGATTCCATATTGATACTATGATGAAATCTGGTATGAGGACAAAAGAGACCTACTCAATAAAGACCTATGACGTGACAACCATGTGGCTTTCTTGTGCGCATCGATCTAGTCCCATGTCAACGACATGTACCTATATTCATGATTGACTATACAAGTACTGTGGCTAGTTAAGAACTACCATACAGTCATCAAATATACAAGTCTGTGGTTCTATTCGTTCCCACGATTAGAACAAACCTGGGATAGGTTTTATGATTATCAAGCAATGGATACTCTACTCATATTATAACACAAGATATAAATGAAATAGATTAATTGCCTTTATTAATGTGACACAAATAATGTATTCATACAATGAGTCTTAATGTATAATACAAAATACAAGAATCCAATGCCCTAAGAACTAGGACACACCAACAGATTAAAAAGAACCCCATCTAGCACTTTGTTAGAATATTGACTATTTGACCATGTGGAGAGATAAGGTCAGAAATTTGTGTTTGCATGCTACATGCTATGTGACTTATTTTACTATATCATATCATTGTAATCATCCTTTGATGCACGTATCATACAGTTCTACATACCATTTGTGTGATATTAACCCATTATTTTGTGCAGCTATATGCATGGTGTTTTTCGTGTGTATCCATGTCATCCACATACCTTATTTCATATGCCACACACATTCTTGTATAACTTCATATGCCACACACACGTTGTCATTCTTTCACCATATAGTTCTACATACCGTTTGTGTGATACTAACTCACTATTTTCGTGCAGCCATATGCATTATTTTTTGTGTGTATCCGTGCTATCCACATACTTCATTTTGCATGTCATACGATTCATATATCACTTCGTGTGCCATACATACATTCTTGTTCCTTCATCATACAGTTCTGCGTACCACTTATGTGATTCTAATCCACTCTTTACATGCAATCATATTCATTATCTTTCCTGTGTGCATACATCATTCACATACCCCATTTCATGTGACATTTTACACTAATAATTTTCAACAATTTATAATTGTGTGTAATTCATGCATTGGTTGACTAGTCTTAGATCATCTTTAGGAAACCCCTAGATGTGACTTTAGGCTCACATGTTTACACTGTTTTTGCGAGAATTCCAAACACTTATACGTCTTAAAAAAAAGAAAGAAATCTTGGCCAGAATCCAAAACCGAAAAGAAAAGCTAAAACCAAAATTCTTCAAAAGCCCCTAAAAATATAAAACTGCAATTTTGAAGGCCTAAACGATGGAATTTGGTCAAAAAGCGATGTAGATCAACATCTAAGCTGTTGAGTTTGGATCATTGACCTGTTTCCAATCAATATAGTGATCTTAAGCTTGCTAGAATTTACTATTGTGTCATTTACCCAAACACATTAAAGCTTGCTCCTCAACTACATCATGTACAAGCTTACCTCTTTTTGTGTAGCCATCACGCATTACATAGTGTGACATTCAAATCCACTCTCATGTACATTCGAACATATTGTTTGAACAACATGTATTCACGCTAATATTTTCTTGTGCAACCACATGCATCATACTGCATACACTATAGGGATTTTTCATGGAAAATCAATCGATAAAAGCAGAAGCTCAGATCGATTTTCTCAATCTGTGATCCAGGAGCAATTGAAATGGAAATCAAAAAACATAAAACAAAAGATCAAGAATTAGATTCTCATCTTTCCATGTCTCTTCTAGAGACGGCTGTAGAAACCGAAAACGATTTCCTTCACTCTCACGTACACGAACGTCTATCGAGTAGTACCCATGCTAGCGGCGGATCAAAGGAGAAGAGCAAGAGAGGGCTGAAAATTTCAGCCTTGTTATTTCCCTTATAGCTGAAATTCTCATTTAAGAGAATTAACTCTTAGCTCAAATCATGGCCTTGATTTAAGGCTTGGGCTTAATTAGATTTTAAGTTATGATTTTAATGTCATAAATACCTAAATCCAAATTAATTATTATGGGTAAAATAATTCTCTTTTAATTTTCATGCATGTATTTATATAAAACCATATTATATTATGTACATGTCATTAAATTAAAATTGTTTTGCCAATTAAAATTGACCCAATAAATTAATTGACATTCAACTTAAATCAAATATATATAAACCAATATATGTATTTTGTTTCCACCTGGAAATAAATTCCCAATTAAAATACATATCAATTAAATTATATTGATTAATCCAATTGACCTATAATTTAATTAATTAATATTTATCTCTCCAGTCTGTACACTCTAAGTATGCGGGCAATCCAACAAGTTCAAACTCAGACATTCTATGTGTATGATTCTGTGGATCCGTCATTATGTTGGCAGTGGACCGGAGGCCCACGGACTGTAGGCGGGCTTTAGCAAGCCATTACAGCCCCCTAATTAAGACAGTGATAGCAGTCTTACGGAAGTCTTAACCCTGTAGTTAAACTTATATATCCCATATCGCTGATATTGGTGTCCAACACGGGGACATGGTGTCATCACCCTCTTTTATGTCGGGACTTTTGCTTGATTCTGAATGACCTGATGATCACAAACAAGTTCCAACTTGTTTGAGTGTGGCCACACTCTTATCAGTTGCATTCATCAAGAGGCCGGTGATATCTTCTCAGTGGTTTACTAAGTGACATTCCTTTCTGTATGTTCATAGTCTTGCCATGCTCACTGGCACACCCGAACATACCCATACTTGGCACCCTATTACAGGTCCTTTAGGCGTACACCAAAGTGTGTCACTTCACATGCAAGACCATAACATGGTCAGGCCAAAGGATTGATATAAGTACTACACGAGAGAATCACTTGTGATACTATACCATGTGGATTTCTCATTTGGTGGATCTATCTAGTACCATGCCCTGTTACATGTACCGATGAACTTGGTTGACATTCCATGTCCAATGGCTACCATGACTAGAACAGACTACGAATGACTTTATGGTCATATCATTTTCCTTATCCATGGTCTTACTACTAAGTGCATGACACTTGTCAACACGGATATGTTAGGATTCATCATTGGAAAAATAATGTGGCGCAACGGAAAATACACCATTTAAAATTTCCTAGAATCCACCTATCGTGTCTAATTACCATTGATTAGAATAAAACAATTTGAATTAAGAGAGATTAACTCACCGGATTCGTCTCCTCTAGAGACTGCTATAGAATCGTTTCTGGAAACTACGATCTCTAAAGTCTAGTGCACGACCAACTATTAAGCGGGAACCGGTGCTAGCCGAAGATGCAAAGGAATGGATGATTAATGCTGGGATTTTCGGCTGTTTTGGGGCTACTCTTGGTGGTTGAAATTTCCAGCAATTAATTAGGGTTGAATTAGGTTTTTCTTCCTTAAGTGTGCCCTTATATAGACACCTTGTCTAATTGGGTTTTAATTAGGTTAATTAAACCCAAGCCCACTAAAATTATAATTACATAAATAAACTTTAATTAAAAAGTATATACTATATAATTTAATTCCATTTGGCTAAATTTAATTACCCCTAAATAAAATTAAATCACACTCAATTAAATACAATACATGTATTTAATTTTCCTACTTAGGAAAATTATTTGATTAATTGTTTACTTTATGCAATTCAATTAATTGATAAATTAATTAATTATATTATGTAAACTTATTAATTAAATTAAATTCAACCCAATGTTAATTAATTACCTTGACACCGAATGTCAACTAATTAATTAATGCATTCCTTCCAATGTACATTACATGTACAATTTCTATAAGTTCCGGCTCAGTTGATCTATGTGCACGATCCTATGGGTTTGTCTTTATGTTGGCAGTAGGCCCAAGGCCCACAGACTATAAGTTGGTTCTAGCAAACCATTACAGCCCCCAATTAGGACAGAGATGCAGCAGTCTTCAGAAGACACACACCCGGTAGTAATCTCATAATGTCCTTTGCCTAACGATATTGATATGAATAAACAAGAGGCATGGTGTCCGTCATCCTCTTTTGTTGTTTATTATATTTCTTGATCTTGAGTTGATTGATTAATCAAATAAGCAACCAACTTATTTAGGTATGGCCATACACTTATCAGTCCCACTAATGTTTGGGAAAGGGAATCGTAATCCCTTCCCCTGGTGCAGCAGCTGTGGCCTGCTGCAGCAGCACCAGGGGAAGGGATTGCGATTCCCTTTCCCAATGCAGCCTACTAGAGCGGCACTGCTGCCCCGCCGGGACAGCAGCACCGCGCGTGGGATTTGGGTCCAGTTTTAGATTTTGCGGGTATTTTTTTTATCCCAGACCCTAATGTAAATTAAATTAAATTTTTTTTAAAATTAACTTGTATTTAAATTGTTTATTTTGTTGGCATGCATATTTAATTTAATTGTTTGCATATTAAATTGAAGATGGACTTTGTGAAATTGGCCCAATAAACCATGACACGGTTAAAATTGGGAGAGCTAAATTTTAAATTTGTGACAACCCAAATTCAAGTGGGAGCAAAATTGTTAATTTTGCATTTATGGATGTTATCCATTGGGCCTTTATGGGCCTTAGTCCCATTTGTTAAAATTGGCGATTTCACCCTAAGTAACTCGGTTTAACATTTATATTTATAATTTGGAATGCCATGATCATGCATCATATTGGTATGTATGTGCACGACAGGTACTTTATTTGAAATGTGATGTTGAGTTCTATGGGCCCTAAATTATTATCGGTTTTAATTTAATTTTGGGAAATATGGCCTGCGTGCCATTTTTTTTATTTTGATGTAATTTTAGAATAGATTTTATTTTACAAATTTGTTGTAATTGCATCAAGTATGAAGGAAGGCCCAGATGGAGCAAGCCCATGGTGGGAGCCCAAGAAGGATTGCAATCCGACCCATAAAGAATTAGATAGGATATCTAGTTTTTCATTAGGTTGTAATTAAAGGCCCATAGGATCTCATTATTTTAAATTAAGTATGCTATTGCATTTGTCATATAATATGGATGTATGGATCACTAAATTATTACCCGCGTTTATGCATGCTAAGCTATATCACTTAATTTTAATCTGGTAATTAAAATATTGAGTTGTTTAAAAGTGCTTCCCACATCCACACCTCTTCCTCCCATTGATGCTGCAATGTGTGCCATGCCCTAGTTGGGTACATTGTAGTATTCGATGGGCCGTCGAGGGTTAGGATACTTGGTATTGTTAACATGTGAATGGTGGTTTGACTCAACATGGGTAGCATTAGCTCAGAGCGGGCCGTAAGCACAGATGGGTAAAGTGTTAATAAGCCCATCAAACCAAGAAGCCTTCGTGGAAGGATTGGATAGGTTGTCTGACCAAACGAATCAATGGTTGGTTAGCGAGCCCTAGTTTGGCCAGTCATTGATAAGTCATGGATTTTGGTGAAGTCATCCAATTAACATCACCAACAAACAAATTAAAATCGGATTATTAATTTGAATTGGCTTAAAAGTCCATTATTTCTAAATCAAGCAATGATTTCTTCCATGTAGATAATCCCATTTCACTTAAGCAATTTAAATGGCTGCAACAGACAATAACTCCCTCTCACTTAACTCACTCATGGAAAAAGAGAAGCCTTTGGGGACTAACTTGCTGGACTGGGCTAGGAACTTACAAATAGTTCTTAGACAAGAGTCCAAGGAGTATGTACTGAATGCTCTGTTGGGATTTGTCACCAGAAATCACCCGATTAAAGCGGAAGAACGTGATGATTTCCTCAAATCCGTGCCCAGGAGCAATTGAGATAGGAATTGGAAAAACAAAAATTTAATAGAAAGAGATAAATCTCTTACCCGGAATATCTCTTTCAGAGATGGATGCAGACCATAGGAATCAACTTAGAATCCCTCCTCGTTCACGTACACGAGCGCCTTACGAACACCACCCGTGCTAGCGTCGGAAAACACAAACTTTGGAGAGGGTGGCTGGGGAGAATTTCGGCTAGTGTGTGTCTGCTATCCTTGGCCGAAATTCCTAGGGTTCTTTAACCCTAGGTGGCCGAAATTCCCAAGGGAATTTTGGGCCAAGTTGGCTCCTTCATCTGTGTGGTCTTCCTTCTTTTAATTCAGGCCCAAACCTATTTTAATTAATCTGGCTTAAACTAATTTCAAGCCCAATTTTAATTTACCCATGTATTTATCAGCTTGGGACATGATCTCTTCCAATGGCCTACCTGCCTACACCCGAAACAAACATCCTCAGGACCTGCTTTCTGCTAGGCCTTGGGCTGGGCATTGACCTTCTTGGCCTTGGCCTTGGCCTTTTCCTTGGCCTTACCCTTGGCAAGAGGAGGGTTCCCCTTGTTGACCAACAGCATTGGCGGACTCTTGTTGATCGACTGTTCAGTAAGCTTGAGCATCTTATGTAGCTCACTAACAGTGCGGTTCATCCCTTGCATGTTGTAGTTCAGGATGAACTGATAGTAAGAATCCTGTAAGGATGCAAGGATTGTGTCCATCGCCAACTCCTGAGAGGTAGGCGATCCGAGATGGGCCAATATGTCCAAATAGCCCTTCATCTTGAGCACGTGTGCGCTCACAGATGTGCTGCCTAGCGGCAGTCCGCTGCCTAGGCAGCGACTACCACCCAGCGGCAGCAACCGTACAAGCAGAAGAACACGATGATTTCCTCAAATCTGTGCCCAGGAGCAATTAAGATGGAAATTGGAAAACCAAAAATTTAATAGAAAGAGATAAATCTCTTACCCGGAATATCTCTTTCAGAGATGGATGCAGACCGCAGGTGTAAGCGCCGGAATTTTCTATACTTTAAAAAAAAAAAAATTTATGGTCGTACGACTTTTGTAATTTAAAAATTACAGTCGTACGACTGTAATATCAGAAAAGTTGTAGGAGCTCATACCTCTGCCGCTGAAAATGGAGGAGAGAGGGTGGCGCAATTGATGTGCCGGGATGGACAAGAAGCAACCAGGGAAAGCAGGATAAAAAGAAGGAAAGGAAGGGAGAGATGGACAACTGGATTTCTGGTGAAAAGAGATTAGAGAGAAAGGAGAAAAAAGAGAAGGAAAAGAAAGAACAAAGACCAAAAACTCAAAAAATTCTTCTTTTCCTCTTCTATTTTCTTTAGTTCTTAGAATTAGGACTAAAACTTGCTAGAAATCTTTAGGTTAATTAATTAACTTCTCAAACAAATCAAAATCACAAACTTAAATCATCAGAATCCCAAGCATTTTGGATTTTTGGACATAAAGCCCTCAACTTCAATTTCAAAGAAAAAGTGCGAATTTGTTTGGATTGGAGCGACGCCAGGGGTCAAATCGACTTGGATTAGCTTCTAAAAAGGTGGACACTCCTTTTCCTTTCACTTTTTCTCGCTTTCTGGGTGTTTGAGGTGAGTTTTTGTGCATTTTCTGCTGTGTTTTTGCACCTCTGCTTCTGGAAATTAAGAACAGTCACTGTTCTTGGATTTGGTGAACAGTCGCACGACTGTATATACAGTCGTGCGAGTGTTCTTAATTTCCAGATTGTATTTCTCCATTTTGACTCAAAATAAATTTTGGTGAAATCTTGATTCTGGGCCGTTTACAGTCGCACGACTGTAACCCTTGTTCCATAATCAGAATTTCAGCTTTTACCCATAAACATTTCCAAAAATCCATAAAAAATCAGAAAAATCAATAAAAAATCATAAAAATCCAAAAATCATCAAAATGAATTTTGATATGTGCATTCACTACCTTAGGTTTAATTTCCAGTAAAATTACATTTAGAACAATTCAACGACGGAGACCTAGTTCTCCCGAAAACCGACCCACTTAATATGTAAAAATGCATGTAAACCGGTAAAATTGTTTTCAAAAATGATTTTCCCACAAAACCAAAAATACAGGGACGTTTCAAAATGTTTTCCAGGTCTAACCAGGCCGGCTAGCCGAGCCAACCCGGTTATCCCCTAAATGCATGCCCCCAATTCTTGATTTCCCAATTCTGTCTATTCGAGTCCAACTTGTGGCGTGCCGTATAAATTGCGCTAACCTTTGTTTTGCAGCTTTTATTTTATCTTAATTTTCATTTTACTTGTATTTTAATAGAATTAATCGTGTATCTAGGTGATTGTAATTATTTTTAGATTCTCATGTATTCTAGGCGATTGTATAATTGAGGCGAGAGTTTTTATTTTTCATTCGATTTGGTTGTAAGCCAATTAATATTTATTTCTTTTCCTTACTTTTGTATTAAATATTTGTATGTACGCTGTATGCCTTTTATATTCAATAAAATTGACTTTTGATTTTGAAATACCATTTAAGAACATTGGCAATATTTACTTTAATTAGACACGAAATAAGGGACTTGTCCGGACCTGAATCTCTGGATAGTGTAGCTGCCATTCGTCCGGTTCAGCTGCATTATAAATTTCCTGGTTGAGCTGAGCCGGGTGGCGACTCTACAATATTCATCAAGACTTAGGTCTCAGTTCTTTTATGCATTAATTCCATTTATTCTTCCAAAACCGATTTTCCACTTATAAAAACCCCACGCGAGGGAGGGGCCCGCCCGAGATCGTGGCGCCCCTTCCGAAAGGGAGTCTCACGTCCCGTCAAAAATGCATCCGCTCATAGTAGGAATCAACTTAGAATCCCTCCTCGTTCACGTACACGAGCGCCTTACGAGCACCAACCGTGTTAGCGTCGGAAAACACAAACTTTGGAGAAGGAGCCTGGGGAGAATTTCGGCTAGTGTGTGTCTGCTATCCTTGGCTTAAATTCCTAGGGTTCTTTAAGCCTAGGTGGCCGAAATTCCCAAGGGAATTTTGGCGCAAGTTGGCTCCTTCATCTGTGTGGGCTTCCTTCTTTTAATTCAGGCCCAAACCTATTTTAATTAGTCTGGCTTAAACTAATTTCAAGCCCAATTTTAAATTTACCCATGTATTTAATATATTACTTACATTTAAATTAAAATCGGTTTGACCAATTAATTTAATCCATCAAATTAAAATTAGATCATCACAAAATAAATTCATATGTAAACCTATACATATGAATATTTCCACCTAGGAAATAATCCTATAATTAATCCAATTAATTATGAAGAGCCAATCAAATATTAATTTTATTATTATGATCAATCCAATTGATCTTTATAATATAATTAATATATACCTCTCTCTCCAGAGTGTATACTCCAAGTATACATGTGATTCCTTAAGTCAGTGTTCAGTCGCTCAATGTGTACGATCCCGTGGGCCTATCTTTATGTTGGCAGTGGGCATGTGGCCCACAGACTGCAGTTGGGCTCTAGCAAGCCACTATAACCCCCAATTAAGATGGAGATGGTAGTCTAACTGTTATCATAACCTTGTAGTTTTAACTTGTATATCCCATGTCATCGATATCGGTGTCCAACATAGAGGCATGGATGGATCACCCTCTTTTGTGTCTGGACATTGACTTGATCCCAAATGCACTGAAGCTCACAAACAAGTTCCAACTCGTTTGGGTGTGGTCACACTCTTATCAGTCACATTCATCAAGAGGCCGGTGATATCTTCTCAGTGGACTACTGAGTGACAAATCCCTTCTGCATATTCATAGCATTGCCATGCTAAGTGACATACCCGAAAGTACCCATACTTGGCACCATATTACAGGCCCTTTAGGCATACCCCTAAGTATGCGACCTCACATGCAACACCATCATATGGTCAGGTCAAAGGATCCATACAAGTAGTACACGAGAATCACTTGTAATACTATACCATGTGGATTTCTCGTTTAGTGGATCTATCCAGTACCATGCCCTTTTTACATGTGCCCATTAACTTGGTTGACATCCCATGTCCAATGACTGGTAAGACACCGCCATATAACCAGGTTAATGATAGTCTCCCATTCCAATGCAACGGTGGACGCACGCCAAACAGGTAGACACTCCTTTTCCCCTCTCTTTTACAAGCTTTCTGGGTGATTGGTGTGGTTTGTGCCGTTTTTGTTCATTTCTCTGCGTTTCTGCTCCTGGAAATCAAGAACAATCGTGCGATTGTTCTTGAGTTAGATGAACAGTTGCACGACTGTAGTTACAGTCGTACGAGTGTTCTTGATTTCCAGGCATTTTCTTTCCAGTTTTGTTTCAAATAAATTCTGGCGAAATTTTGATTCTGGACAGCTTGCAGTTGCACGACTGTAACGTATTTCCAGAATCAGAATTTTCGTTTTTATTTCCAAAAATTTCCCAAAAATCCATAAAAATTCAGAAAGCCCCAAAAATCATCAAAATGGATTTTGTTGTGAGCATTCAGGACCCTAGATTCAATTTTCAGTAAAATTACATTTAGAACAATACCACGACGAAGACCCAGTTCTCCCGAAAACCGACCCACCTCACATGTTAAAGTTAAATCGAACCGGAAAAATTGTTTTCAAAATGATTTTCCACAAAACCAAAATTACAGGGACGTTTCAAAATGTTTTCCAGGTCTAACCGGGCCAGCTAGCCGAGCCAACCTGGTTATCCCCTAAATGCATGCCCCCAATTCTAAATTCCCAATTCTGTCTATTTGAGTCCAACTTGTGGCGTGCCGTAAATTGTGCTAACCCTCTGTTTTGCAGGTTTTAATTTCTTTTATTTTTATTTTTATTTTGGATGTAATTTAATAGAATTAATCGTGTATCCTAGGTGATTGTATTTTTCTAGATAAATCGTGCATTTTAGGCGCTTGTAAAAGTGAGGCTGAGAGTCTTTTTTTTTTATTCGATCGGGTTGTAATAATTTAATCATTTGCTATTTTACTTAACCTGTATGCGCGCTGTATGTCTATTTATTTCAATAAAATTGACTTTAGAATTTGAAATACCATCTATGAACATTGACCAATTTTATTTCAATTAGACACGAAATAAGGGACTTGTCTGGACCCAAATCTTTGGATAGTGTAGCGGCCGTTTATCCAGTTCAGCTACATTATAAATTTCCCGGTTGAGCTGAGCCGGGTGGCGACTCTACAATATTCATCGAGACTTAGGTCTCGGTTCGTTTAAGAATTAATTCCATTTATTTTCAAAACCGATTTTCCATTCATAAAAACACCACGGGAGGGAGGGGCCCGCCCGAGATCGTGGCGCCCCTTTCGAAAGGGAGTCTCGCGTTCCATCAAAAACATCGTCCGCTCACAACCATATAATAAAATTCCAATTGACTTGAGTAAATCCAATTGATTAAATTTATTTAACCCAAATTTAATTTAATCCTCCCTTAAATAAATACGACCGGTGTATTTAATTTTCCACCAAGGAAAATATATTTAATTAATTATTTACATACTGTAATTAATTAATCAAATATAATCAATTTCTCTTTTATATTAATTGAATTAATTTTAACAAAACCTATTGTCATTAATTCAAATAATCAAGTTTCCATTCTCAGTACACCCAATGTGAACGTTTCCGATATGTAACAAGTTCAGCTGTTCTATGTGTACGATCCTGTGCATCCGTCTTTATGTTGGCAATGAGCCCTGGGCCCACAGACTGTAAGTGGGTTCTAGCAAACCATTATAGCCCCCAATTAAGATGGAGACTAGCAGTCTCATGTGAAATGTAATCCAGTAATTAAGACAGAAACATATCCCTTGCCAACTGACATCGATGTATAAGAAAGAGGCATGGTTCCAATCAAACTCTTCTATGTTTATTCATTCCTTGATTCTGAGTACACTGATGATCGTGAATAAGTATCCCAACTTATTCAGGTATGGCCATACACTTATCAGTCCCACCCATCAAGTGGCCAATGATGTCATATCAGGGGATGCCAAGTGGCAATTCTATCAACTCACTGTCAACATCAACATATTCACCGGCCTACCCAACATACCCATACTTGGCACCCTCTTATGGGCCTGATAGGTGTATATCAATGTGTATAAGATCCCATGTCATGTTATAGTGAAATCAAGTCTAAGAATAATATTAAGAACTACATGAGAAACACCTATGACAATCGAACCATGAGGTGTTCTCGAGGTGGATCGGTCTAGTACCATGTAACCCAACATGTACCAATATACTTAACTGACATCCCATGTCCAATGGTCAGTGAGACACTGCCATCCAGTCAAGCACATGCTGGTCTTTAGCTCTATTCATTCCCATGATTAGAACAGACCTGAGACCACTTTATGATTATAGCTTTAACACTACTCAAGGTCTTAATAGCTAATGACCTACATTAGTTAACATGAGTATGACTATAATCAATGGATATTCTATTTATTAAATTGCACAAGAAACAAATAAATAGATTAAATGCTTTTATTTAACACAATTTATAATACAAAATATTCACATATAATGTATAATACAATCAAGAACCAATACCTTTGGACTAGGGCACACCAACAAGTCAAAGAATTATATCTAATCTAAAGGCTAGTGGGATGGATTATTGAACATTCGTACGGTTGTAACCTATAACCATACGGACATAAATGGAACATCTGTGTGGTCATAGTCCATATCCATATGGATGTGGTTGATTGACTACAAACCCTGATTCGTTCAGTTTAGCAATCCAGAGCTTTAACCTTAAGTTGTCCTTAACTCGTATGGTTGCAGAAACACACCAAAAAAGAGTTTGTTTTCATCATTGAAACCAGGGATTAAAATCCCGTGCTCATAGGCTACCCCTTATTTGTCTAAATTCATAATTCTCAGGTTTTTGTTAAACGCCGAGATGGATTTGGATACACATAGAGAGCACGGTGAGTGAGAATGAGAACATACCTATCTTTGTCATTGGTTAAGCGATCTGGCCAATCTTTCTACCTTATAAGGTCATGAGGGACCGATGTTTCATTACCTTTATCAAGTGATGAAGTACACATTTATTCCTTGATTGACAATTTTGGGACAAAAATTTTTTCCCCTTCAATCAAGAATAAATGTGACTTAGAGTTTGCTATGATATGCCAAAGCTTCTTGTGACTTTGTGAATTTAAAAATGCTAGCTAAATTTTTGACTTTGGGAAGTCGAGGATGCTGGTTATGAGGTGCTATGAGTTTGTGACTTTGGGAAGTCAAAAGAGTTGGCTATAATGTGCTTGAAACTTGACAACACTGACTATGATGTGTTGGGCGTTTGTGACTTTAGGAGGTCGAAAGAGATGGATATAACGTGCTTGGAATTTGTGAATGCTGTCTATGATGTGCAGGTCATTTTCATGACTTTAAGAAGTCGAGAATGTTGGCTATGATATTTCGGGCATTTTCATGACTTTGAGAAGTCGAGAATGTTGGCTATGAGGTGCCGAGTATTTTCCTGACTTTGAGAAGTTGAGAATGTTGGCTATGATATGTCAGGTACTTTTATGACTTTGAGAAGTCCAGAATGTTAGCTATGATATGCCGAGTAATTTTATGACTTTGAGAAGTTGAGAATGTTGGCTATGACGTGCCGAGAATGGTGTTTGCATTGCTTTTTCTAGATTTCGAGTTGGAATCGGGAAATCCATGAAAGCACAGTCCTATGATTGTATTTATTTGGCCTCTTCCGTCAGTAGGAGTGGTGCCTCAACAGTTACAGGAGCTGCAATTGCGGTTCCTAACCATTGGAGGAGAGTGTATATATACACCTCCTCACTTCCTTTTTTTGAATGTTCAAAACCTTCTCCCTTTCATTTGGTTGATTCATTCGACTCAATTTTCTCTCTTTCGTCGACCCTATGGAGGACGCTGAATGTGAAGTCATTTATTTCCAAGCCTTCATCGTGTTGTTCTTAACCTTTCTTATGATCTTTAGGTCTCTACATGTTTTGCTATCGTCACAATGTGAGTGCTTTTTCTCTTTTCAATTTGTCACATATTTGTAGGAGTTTTTGGCGCTAACATTTATTTATGCTATTTCTAGCGAGAAATAGAAGCTAAGATGTAGGAGTGGGTGTTTGTGCTTGAAAGAACCCATTGGGGTTTACTTGGTCAAGTCAACTACTAATCGAACCAAGGTCCTCCGCCACTAGAGGAGAGCTTGGATGAAAGACGAACCGCAGTTAGGTTTCATATGTTTGAAAGAAGCTTTTGTAACTTGTGCTTTGTGACATTGCTTTTATTGAATAAAAAGTGATTTCAAGTTACAAATCCGAGTTATTTTGGATGGCAACAGGCATTTCTTTAGTTCTTTAACCCACCGATTGTGAAATGTTGTCTCATGGGAAGGGCATTCGAGGTATGCTGAGTAACAAAAATGAAGGAAAAAGAAACACCGAAGTTTAGACCGTAGTCATATAGTTAAGACATAAAAACTGTACAGTTATGAATTACAACAGATATAAGCACTACATCCGTGTGTATTTTATTGTACTTACAGAAAGCCCTTCACAGTTTTGAACTGAAATTTGAATAATAGCGATGTGTTTGTAGTGCTATATCTGTACTATTGTATTATTTATACCCATGTGGATGTTATCATTTTTACAGTGCTGCATCGAGATTTTTCTCCTCACTTTTTACACAAACCCATTTTTCTTCCCTTTCTTTTTCTTGTGGCCTCCACCCTTTCCAAACCATATTTTATTTCCTTTTTCTTGCCTTCATGTTGGAATTCATCACGGGAAGCTGACCGATAAAAGCGGAAATACGCGTTGATTTCCTCGAATCCGTGCCCAGGAGCTTAAGATGTGGAAATCAAAAACTAAAACCGAAAGGAGGGAGTTTGAAACACTTACCACAAACTCTCTCTAAGAGACGGATGCGGACTACAGGAATCAAAGCTGACTCCTTCCAACATCATGTACACGAACGGCTATCGGACCTAACCCGTGCTAGCGACTCAGATTATGCAAGAAGAAATGGAGAGAGGGACGACACATAAGAAGAAATATGGCTGTCCAATTTTTCTATCGAAAAGAAAAATAAAACCATATTTCTCAAGTGGGCAAAACTCATTCTTACCAAAAGAATGAATGCTTAAAAAAATGGGCAAATTATTTCTTACCAAGAAATAATATATACGGCCAAATGAAAGTCCTGGAAGTGGCGAAAAATCTTCTTTTAATATCAAATGAAGAATAAAGATGATGGTGTAAAGAGAAGGCAAAGTCCAACTTTGCTACCTCAG
Source organism: Euphorbia tirucalli (assembly GCA_039660915.1). Lineage (NCBI taxonomy): Eukaryota > Viridiplantae > Streptophyta > Magnoliopsida > Malpighiales > Euphorbiaceae > Euphorbia > Euphorbia tirucalli. The sequence goes on along the minus strand of CM077637.1, from coordinate 46,761,348 downwards.
TTTCAACCTAATGACTCACACCATGAGTCATAACCTTATCATCATCATCTTTTGTCCAAAGATGACTCACCCTTCCAATCCCATATATATATTCGGCCAACAACAAAATGGCTGCCCCTTATTCTTTATTCTCACCAAGAAAAGAGAAGATAAGTTACAAAGTAGCAAAGTCCAACTTGGCTACTCTTAAGTCAAAGAATGACTCACCATTTTGTCCATAATCCCACCATAAGTTTTGGCCATGACCGTTTTTATTTTATGTCTAAAACGAATTTTAATTCCTTTGATGTAATTAAATTCAAATGCAACTTTAATTTAACATATGTGCGCATATATTATACCATATAATATATTACATACATTTAAATTAAAATTCATTTGACCTATTAATTTAATCAATGGATTAAATTAGACACACATAAAATTAAATACATGTAAACCTATACATGTAATAATATTTCCACCTAGGAAATAATCTCATAAATTAATTCATTGAATTAATTAAGAGAAGGTCAAAATAAATATTAATTATATTATTTTGATCAATCCAGTTGATCTATATAACATAATTAATAAATCTCTCTCTCTCTTCAAACGTGTATACTCCAAGTACACACTTAATTCGACTAGGTAAAGTCCAGATGTTCAATGTGTATGATCTGATGGGCCCGTCTTTATGTTGGCAGTGGGCCAATACCCACAGATTGTAGGTGGGCTCTAGCAAGCCACTGTATCCCCCAATTAAGATGGAATAAGCAGTCCAACTAAAAACGTAACCCAGTAGTTTGAATTCGTATGTCTCATGTCACTGATATAGGTGTCCAACACAGAGGCATGGAAGTATCACCCTCTTGTGTCCGGACATTTACTTGATCCCGAATGAACTGATGCTCACAAATAAGATCCAATCTTATTTGGGTGTGGCTGAACTCTTATCAGTAGCATTCATTAAGAGCCGGTGATATCGTTTCAGTAAACTACTAAGTGACATTCCCTTCTGCATATCCATAGTACTGCCATGCTCACTGACATACCCAAACGTACCCATACTTGGCACCCTTTTACAAGCCCGTTAGGCATACACCAAAGTATGCCACTTCACATGCAACACCATCATACGGTCAGGTCTAAGGATCCATACAAGTACTACATGAGAATCACTTATGATAAAATACCATGTGGATTCCCGTTAAGTGGATCGATCCAGTACCATGCCCTTTTTGCATGTACCTATTAACCTAGTTGACATTCCATGTTCTATGAACTGTAAGACATTGTCATACAACCAGGCTAATGATAGTCTTTAGCTCCATTCATTCCCATGATTGGAACAGACTACGGATGATTTTATGGTCATATCGTTTTCCCTATCCACAGTCTTACTGCCAAGTGCCTCACACTTGACAACATGCATATGGATATGTCCATTGGATACACTATTTAAAATATAGCACAAGACATATAATAAATAGATTAATGCCTTTATTCAATGACACAAAATGTATAATACATAAAGTTCATATAAATGTACAAATGTATAATACAAACACAAGGACCAAAGCCTCGGGACTAGGGCATATCCAACACTTCCTCCATGAAAATATTGAAGAAACAAAACAAAGTGCTCCATAAGGTCACTTTGGGGACTCATTTGGGATCCGCTCGTGCCTAAAAGACTCCTCATATTTTTGGTGAAAGACGGATGCGCATTAGGTTCTGAAATCCGCCATTTGGGTGTGAAATTAGGCCCTCACATCCCCATACTGCTTGAGTTGTCAATCCATGCCTCCATTCATCAAGTAAGAGCACGAAACCTCTCTAATTCTGAATTTCTCCATTGAAATAGAAAACAACATTTTTGAATTGTGATCTTTTGATTTTGTGCATGATTAATGACATTGGTGAATAGAAATCATGCTAAGGATGTTTATTAAACTCTTGGAATTGAAAACTAAGAGGAAAAGGGTTGAAAAGGGATGATTTTAGATTTGGAAATCCCCCAAATGATAGCCATGTGGTTCTGGTTTTAGAACCCCATAGGTATGACATATCCATACGGGTATGAATGTATGACCACGCAGATTTTGTTCTCATTGGCATGGATGTTATTTTTAGGTAGAAAGTTCTTGACCATTTTTCTATTTTTTCGGTTTTCTATGATGTAATGCGTATAAGTGAATAAATAGCTCATGGAAACATGTTAGGGGCATGTGATGACTGAAATTAACCCCTGTGTGGTTGTTTATGTTGTAAGAGAGAGAATATCAGGGTTGTGGTTCCTCTACTGAGTCGGACACATGGTGGAAAAAAAATGCCCCAGTCCATGTGCAAGAGGGTTACCTCCCTTGGCTTTGAGAGGTTGACCACATGTTTGTTTATGCCGGTTCCGCACATGAGTCATCCAGTACTCACTATTTTGATAGAGAGATGGGTTGACATGACCCATACCTTCCACTTTCCTATCGATGAGTGTACGATCACCTATCTGACTTCTGTGCTATGACGGGACTCCCATGGGCTGGTGTGAGCGGACAACATTTTCGACAGAACACGAGACTCCCTTTCGGAAGGGGCGCCTCGATCTCGGGCCGGCCCCTCCCTCGCGTGGGGTTTTTATAAATGGAAAAACCGGTTTTGGAAAATAAATGGAATTAATGCATAAAAGAACCGAGACCTAAGTCTTGATGAATATTGTAGAGTCGCCACTCGGCTCAGCTCAACCGGGAAATTTATAATGCAGCTGAACCGGACGAACGGCCGCTACACTATCCAGAGATTTGGGTCCAGCCAAGTCCCTTATTTTGTGTCTAATTAAAATAAAATTGGTCAATGTTCTTAGACGATATTTCAAATTCTAAAGTCAATTTTATTGAAATAAATAGACATACAGCACGCATACAGGTTAAGTAATAGTAAATGAATAAATTATTACAACCCGATCGAATAAAAGATAAAAGACTCTTAGGCTCACTTTTACAAGCACCTAGGATACATGAGAATCTAGAAAAATACAATCGCCTAGGATACATGATTGATTCTATTAAATACATATAAAATGAAACTAAAAATAAAAAGCTACAAAACAGAGGGTTAGTACGATATATAGCACACCACAAATAGGACTTAAACACGACAGAATTCGGAATATAGGAATTGGGGTCATGCATTTAGGGGATAACTGGGTTGGCTCGGCTAGCCGACCCGGTTAGACCTGGAAAACATTTTGAAACGCACCTATATTTTTGGTTTTGTGGGAAAATCATTTTGAAAACAATTTTGCTAGTTTACATGCATTTTTTACATTTGAGGTGGGTCAGTTTTTGGGAGAACTGGGTCTCTATCGTGGCATTGTTCTAAATGTAATTTTACTGAAAATTGAACCTGTGGTCGTGGATGCACACAACAAAATTCATTTTGATGATTTTTGGGTTTTTCTGAATTTTTAGGGATTCTTAGAAATTTTTGGGAATTAAAACAGAAATTTTGATTCTGGAAATAACGTTACAGTTGTACGACTGTAAATTATAGTCGTGCGACTGTAAATTATAGTCGTGCGACTGTAAACGATCCAAAGTCAGAATCTCGCCAGAAACTTATTTGAAGCAAAACTAGAAAGAAAACACCTGGAAATCAAGAACACTCGTACGACTGTTCATCAAATTCAAGAATAGTCGCACGACTGTTCTTGATTTCCAAAAGCGGAAACACAGAAAAATGAACAAAAATGCATAAAACCAACACCGATCACCCAGAAAGCATGGAAAGGAGAAGGGAAAAGGAGTGTCTACCTGTTTGGCATGCGTCCACCATAGGATTGACCCCTGGCGTTGCTCCAATCCACTAAAATCCGCACTTTTCTCCTTGAGTTAGGGTTAGGGATTTGGGTCTAGAGATTTCCAAATGCAAGGGTTTCTGATTATGAGTTCTTTCTTTTTCTTGTTTTTTTTTCTTCTTCTTTCTCCCTCTCTCTTTTTTTCTTTTCTTTCTTTTTCTGTCTCCTTTTCCTTTTTTTTTTCTATCCGCCTGCTCCCTTTTTTTTCTTTGCTTTCTCTGCTTTTAGGGGATGGGTTGGCTCACCTGCCACGATCTACAGTCGTACGACTGTAGTTTAATTATAGTCGTACGACTGTTGTGAAAGTTGTACGACTATACTTTTTTTTTAAGAAGTAAAATTCTGACGCTTACAACTGCCCCTCGGGTGATCAAATTCACCACCTGATCTTAGTCTGGGATAGTTGATGTGAATTTGAGAAACGCGACTCAAAGCACCACAGACACAGGAAAGAAAATACGCAATTGAGTTGCTGAAGCTTTACTGCTACGGTGACGTGTTGAGTTGATTGGATGGAATAAGCCAATATCGGGTCTATGTTACCCGAGGAAGAGTTGATGCTGAAATAAGCCAATGTCGGGTCTAGGTTACCCGAGGCGAAGCTGAGGAGGAAAGAAGCTGATATCGGGTCTAGGTTACCCGAGGCAAAGCTGAGGAAAAAATAAGCCGATATCGGGTCTAGGTTACCCAAGGCAAGAAAAGATAAAATGCGGTTAAGCCGGTATCGGGTCTATGTTACCCGAGGCAAAGGAAGGTGGATTATGGATTGGCCGATACCGAGTCTATGTTACCCAAGGCAAAGGAAGATGAAATTGCGGTTAAGCCGATATCAGGTCTATGTTACCCGAGGCAAAGGAAGGTGGATTGATGGATTGGCCGATATCGGGTCTATGTTACCCGAGGCAAAGGAAGATGAAATTGTGCTTAAGCCGATATCGACCCGAGGCAAAGGAAGGTGGATTGATGGATTGACCGATATCGGGTCTATGTTACCCGACACAAAGGAAGATGAAATTGCGGTTAAGCAGATATCGGGTCTATGTTACCCGAGGCAAAGGAAGGTGGATTATGGATTAGCCGATACCGAGTCTATGTTACCCAAGGCAAAGGAAGATCAAATTGCAGTTAAGCCGATATCGGGTCTATGTTACCCGAGGCAAAGGAAGGTGGATTGATGGATTGGCCGATATCGGGTCTATGTTACCCGAGGCAAAGGAAGATGAAATTGCGGTTAAGCCGATATCAACCCGAGGCAAAGGAAGGTGGATTGATGGATTGACCGATATCGGGTCTATGTTACCCGACACAAAGGAAGATGAAATTGCGGTTAAGCCGATATCGGGTCTATGTTACCCGAGGCAAAGGAAGGTGGATTGATGGATTGGCCGATATCGGGTCTATGTTACCTGAGGCAAAGGAAGATGAAATTGCAGTCAAGCCGATATCGGGTCTATGTTAGCCGAGGCAAAGGAAGGTGGATTGATGGATTGGCCGATATCGGGTCTATGTTACCCGAGGCAAAAGGGTCTATGTTACCCGAGGAAATGGAAGGTGGATTGATGGATTGGCCGATATCGGGTCTATGTTACCCGAGGCAATAGAAGATGGAATTTTGACGATTTGAAATCTTACTGGAATTGGATGGACCTGAAATAAGAGGTTCAAGGATTTGAAATCATGCTTGGACGAAGAAAGGGGTTCAAGGATTTGCGACCATGCTTGAACGTAATGGAGTTCAAGGGTTTGAAATCTAGCTTGACTGAAGAAAGGTAGCTTTAGGGATGATAATGGCTCGAGGATGAGTATTTATCCATTGATCGATGATTTTGGAAACAAAAATTTTTGCCCCTTCGATCAAGGATAAATACGGCTTGATTGCTCTGCCCCTTAGAGACTTGTTATATTGGGATTTGGGTTTGCATTGATGCTTAAGGCCCAATAGATGCCCCCGGCGTTGTGCCATCTCTGCTTGAGAGCGATCCCGGTTCAGGATAGTCCGATGATAATGATGGATACCTGCGCTCGGGTTGGTTGTGATGTATGCATGTGTGCATGTATGTTTTGAATGCGTGTATATGTTTCAATGCATGCATATGCAAATGAACTTTTGAAAATGCATGTCGCGCCATTTACTCGATCTTGACATTCCAAGTTCTTGCTGGGGAAGATACGTTGAGCGATTGATCGTCCATAGCTGGGGAAGCAAAATTTCGGGTGCAATGTAACCCTTGCGTTCATGCCAGGGATTTATGACAACCAATAAGGAAGTACGATGACTGTTGGAGAGAAGTGATGTTGTTATCAGCAACAATGTCGTTGAGAAATGATACAGAGGATCTCATTGCAGATTGATGAAAGGTTCCTGCTGGGGGAATGACGGAGAGGTTTTACCTTCTTTGCCACTAGGCTTTATGGATTTGGAAGTGTTCTAAATTTTTCCTGAGCCGCCCAAAGTGGGTTTTCGACTTAGCGAGTTGCTCTAACTTTTTCCTAAGGCACCTTTTCGGTTTTCACCTTAGCAAGCTTTTCACATGCCCTAACTTTTGCCTAAACTGCCCAATGTGGGTTTTCAGCTTAGCGGGTTGCTCTAATTTTTGCTTGAGGCGCCTTTTCGGTTTTCACCTCAGCGAGCTTTTTTTCTTTTCTTTTTTTTTTAAAGGTGCTCTAACTTTTGCCTAAACTGCCCAATATGGGTTTTCAGCTTAGCGAGCTGCTCTACTTTTTGCCTGAGGTGCCTTTTCGGTTTTCACCTCAGCGAGCTCCTTTTTTTTTTTTAAGGTGAAGATTTCTAATTCCATACAGGTCGACGATAACCAGGAATTAATTAAAGCATCACCATGCCCACTGGCTCTGTTGTCCCTCTGATGATGAGACGATTGTGGAAAGTCTTATGGGACTTGGTTGTTCCATCGCTGTTGCTGAAGCTCAAGGGCGTACAGCCATATATGATGCATGATATGAATTCAATTTCAGGCAAAACTTGGGATATTTAAATGAATAGGGCAAGACATTTATTCATTCATTCATTGATAATGTTTTAGCATAATGCACATCATATATGAAATGAAATTAAGGACAAGATGAGTATGGTATCCGTCTCGACTGAACCCACGATTGCCACCAACTGGTCCTTGTGGATTTTCCTGCCGGTGGTGCATCCTAACTTTTGCATGGATTGCTTTCATGATCTTGAGTCCATCAGACTTTTTTTTTTGGAAACCTGAGCCTGTCCCGATTGAAGGGGTTGACAACTTGGTCTCTTTCTTTCTCAGTAGGACCACTTTGATTATGTAGGTTGATGGCCGCGTCGTTTCCTTAATGTTATTCTTGCATCAATTCAGTGTGTTTGCGAGACAAATAGTAGCATGCTAACTTAGCCTTTGCAGATAGATGCCATATCTGGCAACACCTTTTTGATGTGCTTGTTAGCTGCTTGTACTATCCTGCTGGATTATGGGTGGTGCGGAGGCGATGCATGATGCCTCTCTCCTTTATTTTGGAATGATTGCACCATTACCCCAGAACTTGCATTCTATTATCAGGGATGATATGGTGCGAAACATCATATGATACAAATGCATTCTTGTTTCAGAACTTACCACCTTTTTTTTTCTTTTTGCTACGGAACTTCTGCTTGGCTGAACTTGTCTTTCAGATTCTTAGCAATCCTGCATTCTGTGATCCTTTGTCGATCTCTAGATGTGTCGTCATAGGACTAGGCGAAGGTCTTCCATGCTTTTAGGCATTTTGCAACTTTTCTTTCTCTTATCAGTCGTGAGGTCTTTCAGGACGAATACCATTTTGGATGCTCATTTGTCCTTAGATTCATTTCATGTGATGATGTGTCATGTATGCTAAAGACATTAAATGAATGTTTGTATGCATGCATAATGTTTCGTCCATGAAAATATCACACAAATAATTGAAATCAAATTACATTACATTTAACACCTTGTGGGCTGCATTGTTCACAAAATAAGATAAAGAACAAAACAGATACATCAAAATAATTAACATCCTCCACATACAGAGGGTCTTCTTTTGCTGCTGCATCATCAACTTTGATAGCTAGTCAAAGCTGGGTAAAGAATTGCTCTGGACATTGGGCTTTAAAGGTGGCTCTACCATTTTCCCGTCAGAATCAGTTGACGAATGGCCTTCAACAGTTGCTTGCAGTCGTTTGTGTGGTGCCCCACTGTCACATGATAGGAACAGAACTTGCCTTTGTCTGTCTCGGCTGGGTTTTCGAACGGCTGCAAAGAACTCAAGAGACTGCATTCCTACATTTGGCAAATAATTGGCTCAACGAAATATCCCATGGGGATATGCCTTTTCCGTCACCCTTGGGGAGTGGACTCCTGGTTTGTTGTGGAACAAGATCAGTATTGGCTTCGAGGGGGGCCTTTGATTATGCTTCACCAGTCAACCCTCTTATTACTTCTTTGAGCTCTGTCACACATGCCTCCAATTCAGAGCACCTAGCCGTCAGCTTTTCTACCTTGTCACAATCATCTCCTAGCATCTCCTTCAACATTGTCGCCGCCTCATCCCTGACTGCCTTTCGGAATCGTGATGAAGCAACATAATCATCCACGACATCTGTTATGGTGGGGAAGTTCATTTGGCCGGCCATTATCAAGACTCCTTCCCTGTCTCCCCTAATAAGAACATTTGTTAGCATTGATTGGGGCGTGCACATAGAGGATGCCAAGTCAAGGGATGATGCAGGTGTGAATGCGAGATGTGATGCATGCATGTACGAACGATGATGTCATATGATGTCATGTCATGTTATGTAATCCTAAGCTAGTTAAGTGCACACAAAGCCAGGGATGGAAACATGCAAAATGCAATGAATGTTGTTGATGAAGCTATATGCTGAAGGAGAGCGTGGCGTATAAATATACACCACGTGGATAAAATGACACACAGGGTGTCCATGAATCGAAGCAAGGTGATACTTGCGAAGCGCTTACGTGTAGAGCGTATCTTACACAGGAGGAGAGTTAATATTTAGAGTGGTACATGTAGAGCGTATCCTACACGGGGAAGAGGTTTAGTATTTAGAGCGGTACGTGCAGAGCGTGTCTTACACAGGGAAGAGGTTTAGTGTTTAGAGTGGTATGTGTAGAGCGTGTCTTACATGGGGAAGAGGTTTAGTGTTTAGAACGGTATGTGTAGAGCGTATCTTACACGGGAAGAGGTTTAATGTTTAGAGCGGTATGTGTAAAGCGTGTCTTACATAGGGAAGAGGTTTAGTGTTTAGAGCGGTACGTGCAAAGCGTGTCTTACACGGGGAAGAGGTTTAGTGTTTAGAGCTGTACATTAAGAGCATGTCTTACACGGGGAAGAGGTTTAGTGTTTAGAGCGGTAGGTGTAGAGCGTATCTTACACGGGAAGAGGTTTAATGTTTGGAGCAGTACATGCAGAGCGTGTCTTACACAGGAAGAGGTTTAATGTTTAGAGTGATACGTGTAGAACGTGTCTTCCACGGGAAGAGGTTTAATGTTTAGAGCAGTACATGCAGAGCGTGTCTTACACGGGGTAGAGGTTTAGTGTTTAGAGCGGTACGTCTAGAGCATATCTTACACAGGAAGAGGTTTAATGCTTAGAGCGGTACGTGCAGAGCGTGTCTTACACGGGAAGAAGAGGTTTAGTGTTTAGGTGCACAGGACACAAGGATAGGGTTTCTAATGATTACGAAAGATCTAAGGAGTTTGTTGAAATTTCTAGCGTTTTTGGAACACCTAAATGACTTAGTGCATGCGGTAAAGCCCTTGGTGCTTATGGAGTGCTTGAACGTTTGACGGATGAATGAGATGTACATCGTGAGATAATGAGGATGATTCCCTTATTTTTATTCTTTTGACTTTGGACATTCCAAGAACACCCAATGCTATGCAAAAAATGTCACGTGTGGACCGCCACATGGGTAAAAGTTCAGTGCTTTTGGGGCACCTAATGAATTTCGTGAAATGGTTACGTGTGTACCGACACATGGGCGGAGTTCGACACTTTGTAGGTCTATGAGATGATATGAAATGGTCGCATGGGACCGGCCTATGGACAGAGTTCTTATGCTTTTGAGCATATGAAATAAAATGATGTTATGAGAAAGTCACGCGTAGTAGGGACACGGAGAGAGATTCAACGTTCGGGGAACACCTTTCATGATTTGGGATGTTATGAAATGCCCTTCCATGTGTACTAACCCGGCACTCGGGGAGCGCCTTGAATGATATAGTAATGTCATGAAGTAACCCGATGTGGATCACAGTGCTATATAATATTTGTGATGGATGGATATGATATCATGAAATGCATCGTGTGGATTATCGCACGGAAGTATACCTCGGACCGTTGTGGTCTCTATTGAATGAAATGATTTGGTGGAATGGCCAAATGTAATCCGGTGCATTGGCAGAACATGGGTATTTTAGGATACCCGATATATGATGGAATGATATGATTGTGGTGGGCGTCCTTGGAATGCCCCTAATTTAATTTAGGTGATATGTCGTGAATGCTTATGGCACAGAAAATGCAAATGGCTGCAAAAAAACATGGTTTAGATGCCTGACATATATAATGATGTTATGTATGCTATGTGAAAAATGCTAATCATACAAATATAATGCCATGGCTGAAAAAGAAGTTGTTAGTATGAATGGCAAACGGATGATTTAATGATTGCACACGAAGATAAAATGCGAATGGTTGCATAAAAATGTGGGTTAGTATCACACAAAATGTTTTATGTATGGAAAATGTCAATCGTGTATGGAAAATGGTGATTATGGTATGTAGTGAAATGTCGAAACGCATGTAACACGTAGCACACGAAGCGAATTCTTCCAACCTTATTTCTCCAAGCGTGGTCGGTCTCGAAAATTTCTAACTGAGTCCTAGGAGGGGTTCACTTCGATCACCAACCGGGGGTGATGAAGGCGCGATTTTATTATTATTCACATATTTATTTTGGTATCCTAAGGGAATCCAACTAGGGCTACCTATATGGGTTCGGTCCAAGTCGGGTTAAAAATCAAGGTTCCTATAGCAAAATATACTCCTCACTTCTCCCCACTCAAGGGTCTGAACGAAGGGGTTCGTACGAGGCTATGGGTGGTGTTTCGTATCCGTGCCCCTAAGACCAGGAGGAACAAAGGCGACACTTCAATAATCCACCAGGCTAAAAATGGATACTAAATCTAATGCAAGCATGTCTAACTAAAAATGAAAAATGAAATACCAATCGAGAATCATCCACCTTATTTTAATTAGACACTTTTCATGGCTTGTCAAATTCTTTTAAGTTTTTGAGAAAACTTTTTTAAGAAATCCCTAGTAGAGTCGCCACTGTGAGCGGACGACGTTTTCGACGGAACGCGAGACTCCCTTTCGGAAGGGGAGCCTCGATCTTAGGCGGGCCCCTCCCTCACGTGGGGTTTTTATAAATGGAAAAACTGGTTTTGGAAAATAAAAAGAATTAATGCATAAAAGAACTGAGACCTAAGTCTCGATGAATATTGTAGAGTCGCCACCCGACTCAGCTCAACCGAGAAATTTATAATGCAGCTGAACCAGACGAACGACCGCTACACTATCCAGAGATTTGGGTCCGGACAAGTCCCTTATTTCGTGTCTAATTAAAATAAAATTGGTCAATGTTCTTATACGGTATTTCAAATTCTAAAGTCAATTTTTTTGAAATAAATAGACATACAGTGCGCATACAGGTTAAGTAAAATAGTAAATGAATAAATTATTACAACCCGGTTGAATAAAAGATAAAAGACTCTCAGCCTCACTTTTACAAGCACCTAGGATACACGAGAATCTAGAAAAATACAATCGCCTAGGATACACGATTAATTCTATTAAATACATATAAAATGAAAATAAAAATAAAAAGCTGCAAAACAAAGGGTTAGTACGATATATAGCATGCCACAAATCGGACTTAAACACGACAGAATTCGGAATATAGGAATTGGGGTCATGCATTTAGGGGATAACCGGGTTGGCTCGACTAGCCGACCCGGTTAGACTTGGAAAACATTTTGAAACGTCCCTGTATTTTTGGTTTTGTGGGAAAATCATTTTGAAAACAATTTTGCCGGTTTATATGCATTTTTTTCATATGAGGTAGGTCGGTTTTCGTGAGAACTAGGTCTCCGTCGTGGCATTGTTCTAAATGCGATTTTACTGAAAATTGAATCTATGGTCGTGGATGCACACAACAAAATTCATTTTGATGATTTTTGGATTTTTCTAAATTTTTAGGGATTCTTAGAAATTTTTTTGAATTAAAACGGAAAATCTGATTCTGGAAATAACGTTACAGTCGTGCGATCGTAAACGACGCAAAGTCAGAATCTCGCCAGAAATTTATTTGAAGCAAAACTGGAAAGAAAACACCTGGAAATCAAGAACACTAGTACGACTGTAACTACAGTCGTACGACTGTTCATCAAATTCAAGACTAGTCGCATGATTGTTCTTGATTTCCAGAAGCGGAAACATGGAAAAATGAACGAAAATGCATAAAACGAACACCAATCACCCAGAAAGCTTGGAAAGGAGAAGGGAACAGGAGTGTCTACTTGTTTGGCGTGCGTCCACCGTAGGATTGACCCCTGGCGTCGCTCCAATCCACTAAAATTTGCACTTTTCTCCTTAAGTTAGGGTTAGGGATTTGGGTCCAGAGATTTCCAAATGCAAGGGTTTCTGATTATGAGTTCTTTCTTTTTCTTTTTTTTTTCTTCTTCTTTCTCCCTCTCTCTTTTTTTTTCTTTTCTTTCTTTTTATGTCTCCTTCTCCTGTTTTTTTCTGTCCGCCTTCTCCCTTTTTTTCTTTGCTTTCTCTGCTTTTAGGGGATGGGTTGGCTCACCTGCCATGATCTATAGTCGTACGACTGTAGTTTAATTACAGTCATACGACTATAGTGAAAGTCGTATGACTATACCTTTTTTTTTTTGAAGAAGTAAAAATCCGGCGCTTATAGCTGGGGAGACCATTGAATTCAATTGCTATTTAGTCGATTGAATATGTTCATTCCCTCATTGGCTATGTTAGAGATGACATGAAGGTGTTATGTTTGCATCTGCCATTGATGCCTGCCTAGATCGAAGTGCATGCCCACTCATTTATGGCCTGCCTACTCACCTGCCTCCTTTTCTCTAATGGAAGTAGTGAAATAAATTTGACACTCGTTCCTAATCTTAAGGATTTGGACAAAGCTGGGAGGCTTAACTGGGATAGAGTTGGTCTCGGGCCTACAAGTATAGGTTCCTGGCTCCTCCTACTGTACGGCTGGAGGCCTTGAGTGTAGATGCGCTTGGTGCTGACTCGCTGGACCCAGAGTTGGTCCCTCATTGAGAAGAATTATAGGAAGCTCCGGGATGAAATCTGAGACATTACTATGACAAAGATAAGAACCTGCACACCAAATCTCAATAGTTTAACGGAAGGAACCAGTTATAGCTTATATCTGATGTTCATTTTTGCCTTTGTTTGCTCAAACAGGTGAAGGTGAGTCATTGGGATAACATTCCCAATGCTCACATGGTGGTGGCTACATAAGAGTGGGATGATAGCAGGTTCATCTTAGAGTGCCTTATTTGCCACGAGTGGTATTTTTGGGTGAGAGAGTCCGTGGCTGGGCCACTAGTCCTGATCAAATGCCAGTCCGTCCTGAGTTGTCACGATCATTATCTTGGCCTTACACCTTGCTAGTGGTTGCTCGAGAGGCTGCCTTCAGTGTTGGCATGATTTTAGAGTTTGCCACTCGTTCTTACCAAGAGTTCTTAGGCTTCTTACTTCCTCTAACACCACGATAACTGACTGCTTACCCTGTATGATTCCTCAAATCCCTTTTTTTGTCTCTAATTTAAATCTTGTGATTCCTTTCCAGGGAAAAGGGAGTGCCTCTGGTAGTGATGCTGACAACACTTAGCCTACGGAGGTGAGACACCGAGTGAGGCTTTGACCCAATGGGTATGGCTCTACCTTTGATGCTGCAAGCGCTGGTGCACACATTTCTACCTCTTATGGGTCATCTTTAGGGCAACTCGTGACTTCTCTCCCCACTAGATTTTAGTTAATGCAATTAGGAGGTGGATAAAAGGGTAGGGTGTTGCCCCCTTACGATCATCACCACGTTGAGATTTCTCCTCTCGATGCTACCAGTGTGAGTATCCTTTCATTTTGATTGAAATATGTCCTGTGTACTTTCAATGTTTGATTTGTGATCTTGGATTTAGATTTTCTCAGGTGGCCTAGCCGACTCTGAAAATGCAGTACGCATATATCATGCTCTTCGGGATTTGATGATCTAGGAGACTGGTGCCACTATGGTGAGCCCTATAACCCTGTCTTGGAAAATGTGATGCAATTGTATGATGCATGTTATCTATGGTGCTTATGCATCGATGCATGGATATGTGGTATGATTTCTCTCTCCGATTGCATTTGTAGGCTCAGGCACGTTTTGCCATGAGTCAGTAGGCTCAGCATGGTGGTGCTTCCTTTTCACACATTAGGACTCAGTCATGCGCAGATAGGAGGGAGTTGCAGGAGGAGCTCAACTGGTACAGGAGATAGTATCTAAATGCTAAGAGGTTATGATGAGGAGGACATAGAGTGATAGCCTTTAGGGCGCAATAGTTGATAGGATTGAACATTTTAACTTAGTGTCTATTTTTGTTACATTGGATTGGATACATTTTGAGTTTGTGATTCATTTCTCCATGTTTGAACTTGGTTTGCCATTAAAAATCAACATATCATCAAATGTCATGACCATACTCTTGAATGCACAAAAATCAACATTTCATCAAATGTTATGACCATACTCTTGAATGCATATAGAAACGCATCATATTAGATAAATACAATAAAGAAAACCTCTCAAAAAAACCAACATCTGTGTGGTTAAAGAATGGGTAGTTATATATATATATATATATAAATATACATCCATACGGTTATAACCATATCCATATGGATATACTGCTTCCTTCAGAACTGGCTCAAGCCATGGTTCTTTTGATTCTCACCTCCACCTATTCCTCGGGTCCACGGGAAGTTCAGACTGGTTGAAATTGAAGCCTTTTAGGTTATGGAATGTGAAGGCGTACTATAATGGTTTGATAATCCTGTTTTGTTACAAGCTGCCATCGGTTACTCAGATCCAATTGATCATGTGTTCCATTTCTCTGACGAGGAGTTATGCTCATTGTTTGAAATTCTTAATAGAGAAGTTATCGCTCATCCAAGAGCCTCGTGGTAGCTTGAAAAAGTGTCATCCTACCAACTTTTGAGAGCAAGGTTTCACCATGACTAGTTATGGTCAGATGACTGACGAAGACTGAAACACTTGGCAGGCTGAAGGGATTGAAGATCAGATCAGGTGGGTCTACTCTTGGTGGAAGATCAATCATGTTATTGTCAACATATGGGTTGGAGGTGTTTAGCTTTTGGGCTTGACCAAAGTATGTTTCTATTCACCATCTCGGCTTTACAGACAGTTTGGGTAGGAACAAGGGATACCCTGATCTTTGTACATTATAGAAAGTAAAAAATACACCTCACAGTGGCTAGACCATATCCGGACTTGATGGTCTAGTAACCTTTGTTATGAGGTATTGAAGTATGACTCTCTCACTTCTGTGGAGACCGAAGATCATTATAGATCTTAGATGTTTGAGGTTAGGAATTTGCACTCTAGTAACCTTTGTTACGAGGTATTGAAGTATGACTCTCTTGCTTTTGTGGAGACCAAAGATCATTACAGATCTTAGATGTCTGAGGTTAGGAATTTTAACTCTTAGGAGGAAAGAGAGAGTGTGACTCTCAGTTGACTCGGATTGCCTAATGCAGGGGTGTCCTCTCCTTATGTGAAGAAGAGGAAATTATAGCTACTGTTGCTTTTGTCATCTTTGTATTTGGTATCGTTATTTGTTGTATGGTCCTAAATTTTGCATAGACCACCAATGCAAGTTTTCAATCTATCGGACTACCTTAACTTTTGCGTGAATCGCCCTTATCGAGTTTTCAACTCAGTAGGTTTTTTTGTTTTTCAAAAGTTTATTTTAGCTTACAAATTAAATGATGTGGCAATTCATGCGCTTATATGTTTGAATATAATGCTGCTCATATGTTTATGAATTCAAACATGCATTCAAACATTCATTCAACAATTTAGAATCATAACACTTCATAGATGAAATTTACAATAGGAACATTTGTATATCTCAAGCGACCAACTCATGTTATCAACTAACCTTTACAGGCTTTCTAGGTGATAGCCCTTATTGTCCTAATTTTTTCCTAAGCTGCCCTTTTAGGTTTTCGAATTAGCAAACCATTTTTTTCTACTTTGCATGCCATTTCTTTTCTCACCATTTTACTAGTCTTCCATCTGGCAAGTTGTTTCTTCCCTTATACGCAGTAGCATTTGAGGCGATCTTGGTTAACTGAGCTGTTGAATTCATTATCGTCCACAACCATGATCTTTACACCCTCCTTCGAGAGAACCTTTTCACCATATATGGACCTTCCCAATTCCGCTTGAACTTGCCTCTAACATCTATGTTGGAGGATTCCAACTGTTTCACCACCAGGTATCCTACTTTCAAAGGATGTTTCTGATGACAGACATGATGGTTGTATGCTCTGGCCGTTCTCTATTGGTAAATCTGTAGGTGATCCAAAGCTTTCAAGAGCTTCACATCAATCATGGCTAACAGTTCAAACCTAGCTTTGACCTATGACGTTTCTGGCAGATGAGCTTTTGAAGCAATTCTGAGAGACTTCAATTATGTTTTCACTAGGAGAAGTACTTCCATTCCATATCCTAGCGAGTAAGGAGTCTCGCCAGGAGGAGTTCTGATGCTAGTTCTGTAACCCTATTGAGCGAAGGGTAAATTTTTGACCCAATCTCTGTAAGTATGAACCATTTTGGACAAGATCTTCTTAATGGATTTGTTCGCCGCTTCCACTCCTCCATTGGCTTGTGGTTTATATGGGGACGATTTGTGATGCTCTATACCATGCATTGCAAATAATTCTACTGTTAGACCTTTGAATCTCACCCCATTATCTATTACAACATAGTGTGGAATGCCATACCGTGTAAAAATGTGTCTCTGTTGGTGTGCCCTAGTTCTTAGGGCATTGGTTTCTTGTATTTTGTATTATACATTAACACTCATTGTATGGATACATTACTTGTGTCAAATTAATAATGGCAATTAATCTATTTCATTTATATCTTGTGCTATAATATGAGTAGAGTATCCATTGAATGATAATCATAAAACCTATTGTAAGCGCCGGAATTTTCTATACTTAAAAAAAAAAAAAAAAAATCATAGTCGTACGACTATTGTTACAGTCGTACGACTGTAATTTAAAAATTACAGTCATACAACTGTAATATCAGAAAATCTGCAGAGGCCCATACCTCTGCAGCAGAAATGGAGGAGAGAGCGTTTTGAGCATTAATTGCTCCGGCCCTGCAACAAGCAAGCAGAAAAGAGGGTAGAAAAGAAGGAAAAGGAGAAAAAAAAGAAGGAGGGGAAGAGATTTCTGGTGAGAAGAAATTTAGAGAGAGAAAGAGAAGAGAGAGAAAAAGAAAACAAAAAAAAAAACTCATTTTCTTCCTCTTTTATTTTCTTTAATTTCTCGAAATTAAGGTTCAAATTTGTTAGAAATCCCTAGGTTAACCAATCAACTTCATAACTAAATCAAGAATTCGAACTCAAAACCATCAGAAACCCTTGCAATTTGGATTTTGGATAAAAGAGCTCTCAACTTTAATTCCAAAGGAGAAAGTGCGAATTTATTGGGATCGGAGCGACGCCAGGGGTCAAAATGACTTGGAATAGCTTCTAAAAGGTAGTCACTTCTTTTCCTTACACTTTTCCTCGCTTTCTGGGTGTTTGAAGTGAGTTTCATGCGATTTTTGCTGCATTTTCATATTTCTGTTCCTGGAAATTAAGAACAGTCGTACGACTGTTCTTGGTTTTCATGAACAGTCGTACGACTGTATATACAGTCGTACGACTGTTCTCAATTTCCAGGATATTTCTTTTTCGTTTTTGACTCAAAATGAGTTTTTGCTAAAATTCTGGTCCTGGACCGATTACAGTCGCACGACTGTAAACTACAGTCGTACGACTGTAATCATTATTCCAGAATCAGAATTTCCTCTTTTATCTGTAAAAATCCCAAAAATTAGAAAACCCCAAAAATCATCAAAATGAATTTTGTTGTGTGCATCACGACCATAGATTCAATTTTCTGGTAAATTTGCATTTAGAACAATTCAACGACGGAGACCCAGTTCTCTTGAAAACCGACCCACTTAAATATGTAAAATGCATGTAAACTGAAAAAAAAAAATCGTTTTCAAATGATTTTCCACAAAAACCAAAAGTACAGGGACGTTTCAAAATGTTTTCCAGGTCTAACCGGGCCGGCTTGCCGAGCCAACCCGGTTACCCCCTAAATGCATGCCCCCAATTCCTGATTCCCCATTCTGTCTATTTGAGTCCAACTTGTGGCGTGCTGTATATATTGTGCTAACCCTCTGTTTTGCAGGTTTTAATTTCTTTTTATTTTTATTTTTATTTTTGATGTATTTTAATAGATTAAATCGTGTATTTAGGCGGTTGTAATTATTTTTAGATTTTCATGTATTCTAGGCGATTGTATAAGTGAGGCAAGAGTTTTTATTTTTTCCATTCGATTTGGTTGTAAGCCAATTAATATTTATTTCTTTTTCCTTATTTTCGTATTAAATATTTTGTATGCGCGCTGTATGTCTATTTACTTCAATAAAATTGGCTTTAGATTTTGAAATACCATTCGAGAACATTGGCAATATTTATTTTAATTAGACACGAAATAAGGGACTTGTCCGGACCCGAATCTCTGGATAGTGTAGCGGCCATTCGTCCGGTTCAGCTACATAAGAATTTCCCGGTTGAGCTGAGCCGGGTGGCGACTCCTACAATATTTATCGAGACTTAGGTCTCGGTTCTTTTATGTATTAATTCCATTTATTTTCCAAAACGCGGATTTCCATTATAAAAACCCCACGCGAGGGAGGGGCCCGCCCGAGATCGTGGCGCCCCATTCCAAAAGGGAGTCCCGCGTCCCTTCGAAAACGCGTCGTCCGCTCACAGTGGCGACTCCGCTGGGGAGATCTTCAAAAAGTTTTCTTAAAAACTTAAAAGAATTTTGACAAGCCCTGAAAAGTGTCTAATTAAAATAAGGTGGATGATTCTCTTTTGGTATTTTATTTGCATTTTTAGCTAGCCATTATTTTGCATTAGATTAGGTATCCTTTTATAGCCCGGTGGATTGTTGAAGTGTCACCTAAGTTCCTCCTGGTCTTAGGGGCACGAATACGAAACACCACTCATAGCCTCGTACGAACCCCTTCGCTAGGACCCTTGAGTGGGGAGAAGTGAGGAGTATATCTTGCTATGAGAGCCTTGATGTTATCCCGACTTTGACCAAACCCATATAAGCAGCTCTAGTTGGATTCCCTTAGGATACCAAAATAATTGTGTGAATAATGATAATAAAATCGCGCCTTCATCACCCCCGGATGGTGATTGAAGTGAACCCCGCCTAGGACTCGATTAGAAATTTTTGAGACCGACCACGTTGGAGGAATAAGGTTGGTAGAATTCGTTTTGCTTGCTATGTGTTCTCCACCGTTCTGTGACACATCACTGACGCATGCACAATATACCATAATCACCATTTTCCATACATATGACATACCATACACAAACATATTTGTGTGATACTAACCCACATTTTTATGCAGCCATTTTGCATTTTATTTCGTGTGTAAAACATTAATTCATTCGCTTGTCATCCATACTAACGATTTCTTTTTCAGCCATAACATTAAACTTGTGTGATTAGCATTTTATTTTTGACATAGCATACATAACATCATTATGTATGTCATGCATCCTAACCCACGTTTTTATGCAGCCATTTACATATTGTGTGACATATTCATTCACTACATTTCACTTAAATTAAACTAAGGGGCATTTCAAGGACGCCTATCACGACCATCCCATCCCATTTCATAACACATCGGGTACCCAAAATTACCCGTGTTTTGCCAATGCACCGGATTGCATTCGGCCATTCCACCAATATCATTTCATTCAATAAAAGCCACAACGGCCTTAGGCCCATTTTCGTGTAATAATTTACACGATGCATCTCATGACATCATACCCATCCATCATAAACATCATATAACATTGTGGTCCACATCCGACTACTTCATGACATTAATTCACCTTTTAAGGTACTCCCCGAGTGCCCGATTAGTATACATATAGGCTTGTAACAATCACCAAATCATGAAAGGCGTTCCTCGAATGCCGAATCCTTGTCCGTGTTCCTGTTACACGTGACTTTCTCATAACATCATTCCATATCATATGCTCAAAAGCATCAAGACCTTGTCTGTGGGCCCGGCCCATGCGACCATTTCATACCATCTCATAGACCTATAAAGCGTCAAAACTCCTTCCGTGTGCCGGTGTACACGCGACCATTTCATGAATTCATTAGGTGCCCCAAAGGCGCCGAAGTTCTGTCCGTGTGATGGCCCACACGTGACATTTTTGCATAAACATTGGGTGTTCTTGGAATGCCTCGAAAAAATATATATAATAATAAAAGGGAACCATTCATAGCATCATTCCACACATAATTCCACTCCATGCATCTCAAGCATGTTCAATGTCTTAATTTTCATGTCATATCATATCATTCATTCACGACCTTAATATCTCCTACCCACTCCCAAGCAGAATACACTGGAGCGACCTTGGACAAGATCCCAAGCTTCAAGGGCGGCTAGGAGACAGAGGGTGGTCGAGAGTGATAGTGATTCTGAGACTGGGGAAGGCGTGAATATGGCAGAACAGACACCGAGCATGGCTGATGTTCTGAGAGATTTCTTCAGGTCGCAGGATTTCCGCGACATGTTAAAGGAAGAAATGAGGGCAGTGGTTAGAGAAGCTGGTGAGACCGGTGGTAGTGGAGCCGGGAAGGAAAAAGAAGCTGAGTCATCCCAACACGGTGGTGACGCTTCGGCTAGCCTTGAAAAGCTGCAGGAGATAGAGGCAGCTATGGAACAGAGGATGAAAGCCAAGTGTTCTGAACTAGACGAGGTCATGGCCCAGTTGAAGAAGGGGGTCGGGGTCAGTGTTGAATCCAAGAAGGGGGTGAACGTTGATGCCATGATCAGTAGGGGCATCGAGACATTTCCTATCGGCTTTCAAGTGCCGAAAGTCCCCACTTACAAAGGAATGGGCTCGCCGGAGGCCCATGTGAATTTATATGCCCGGGTTATGCTAACAGCAGGCGCTACAAAGCAACAATTGATTAATCTTTTCCCCACCACACTGGAGGGAGGTGCTTTGGGATGGTATAACTCACTGTCAGAGGAGGAGCAATCTGACTGGGAAGTATTGTCAACAGCCTTCATCAAATACTACAGCTTCAACACCCAAATCCAGGTGAAGCTGTATGATTTGGAGAGGGTGAAACAGAAATTCAATGAGCCCTTTGATGAATACTACCAGAGGTGGATGAACAAGATGATCCTCCTAAAGAACCGCCCTGATGAAGACGAGCTTATACAGAAGCTCATTGATGGCAGCAAAGATATCTTCAAGAACAACATGAAATTCCATTCCTTCAAGGAGCTTAGTGAGGTCTATAGCATGGCCATGAAGATAGAAAGGGATGAAGAGGAGAAGCCAGCTGGTCAGAAAGGGGGAAGAAGTACATGTTGGGATTCGTCACGGGAAACCGACCGATAAAAGCGGAAAGACGCGTCGATTTCCTCGAATCCGGCCCAGGAGCTTAAGATGTGGAAATCAAAAACATAAAGCCAGAAAAGAGGGTTTCAAAAACTAACCTCAAAGTCTCTCTAAGAGACGGATGCAGACTGCAGAAACCAAGTGCAGGTTTCCTCCACCGATGCGTACACGAACGGCTCTCGGACCCAAACCCGTGCTAGCGGCTCGGATGATTCAAAGAGAGGGAGAGAGAGGCTGCTCACAATAGGAATATATGGCTGTAATTTTCTTTCCGAAAGAAAAATACAATAACCCTAAGTTAGGGCTCTAGACTTCTTTCCAAAAGAAATCTATCCTTAACATAGGCACCACTTTCTTTACCTTAAGAAATCAATTCCTCAAGTGGGCAAAACTAATTCTCCCAAAGAATTATTCAAAAATGGGCAAAGCCTTTCTCTTAAAAGAAGAAGAAAACCTACGGCCAAAACATGGAGTGAAGGACAAAGAAGATGTGTGAAGGAGCAAAGTCCAACTTTGCTACTAAGGAGTCAAACCAATGACTCACCATGGTGACTCACCTAATGACTCACCATCACTTTGTCTTCTTCATCCTACAATTCGGCCAAGAGAGGAAAGAAATGATGGATATTTTTTTTCTCATTAATGATACCACAATAATGACCAAAAATATCTCATGATCTTGTTTGGGTGCGGCCGCACACTTATCAGTAACATTCTTCAAGAGGCCATTGATATCGTCTCAGTGAATCACTGAGTGACATTCCCTTCTGCATATCCATAGTACTGCCATGCTCATTGACACACCCGAACGTACCCATACTTGGCACCCTTTTACAGGCCCGTTAGGCATACACCAAAGTGTGCCGCTTCACATGCAGCACCATCATATGGTCCGGTCTAAGGACTTATACAAGTACTACACGAGAATCATTTGTGATACTATACCATGTAGATTCCCGTTAAGTGGATCAATCCAGTACCATGCCCTTTTTGCATGTACCCATTAACCTGGTTGACATTCCATGTACTATGACCGGTAAGACACCGCCATACAACCAGACTAATGATAGTCTTTAGTTCCATTCATTCCCATGATTGGAACAGACTACGGAAAACTTCATGGCCATATCGTTCTCCCTATCCATAGTCTTACTGCCAAGTGCCTCACACTTGACAACATGGATATGGATATGTCCATAGGATACTCTATTTAAAATATAGCACAAGACATATAATAAATAGATTAATGCCTTTATTTCCTTAACACAAATTGTATAGTACATAAAGTTCATGTTAATGTACAAATGTATTATACAAACACAAGGACCAATGCCTCGGGACTAGGGCATTTCCAACAGTACAGGGTATAGTTCAGGGCATAGATCAACCACAGCAGCTGGGTCTGGCAGTGGGTCTGGTTCAGGTGCCAGTGGCAAGCAGGGGCAGTCATCAGAAGTGAAGCGGGTTAAGGTGGCTACTGTGAATCAGCAGCAAGGCAATCAGAATAGGGGTCCTGGGGGATAAGGCATAACACCCTGGACTCTTACTTTGGCAAAGATATTCGCCAAGTGTAGGAATGGTGGCTTACTACAGTCCTTGAGGCCATTTGAGTTCCCACCTGAAGCTGACAAGGATAACTTCTGCACTTATCATGTGGTGACAGGCCACCGGACCAATAACTGCTATAAGCTAAGGGATGCTATCCAGAAGCTTATCGACGAGGGAAGGCTGCAAGAACCACCTAAGCCTAGTACTAAAACTAACCCACTACCGGCATTCGAGAAGCGGGTTAACATGGTTCAGTCGGGGTTGCCGGCTAACTTCATATTTGCCCAAGTTCTGCAAGCGAACCCTACGATTCAGGCAGTGGCGGTAGGGGAACCCGAAGCGGAGCTTAGGTGTGAGGAAAAGGAGGGGTGTAAGGAGGTCAAGCCTATAAGTCTGGATGACCTTGACTCTGAAGATGAGTACGAAGAATTTGACAGAAGAGAGGCTGTTAAACTCCCAGCTATTGAGAAGCTGAAGATTTCAGAAGTGCAGCACGTGACCCGAAGTGGAAGGGTGTATCAGCCGGCGGATCAGATGAAAGATAAAGCACCGATGAATGGGTCGGGCAGTACTTCGGCACCAGAAAGAGTCGAGAAAGAAGATTTGGTCATTTCCCAACTGAAGAAGACCCCTGCACAAGCTAGTTTGTGGCACTTGCTTATGACCTCCAAAGAGCATAGGGAGGCTTTAGTGAAGATGCTATCAGAAATTGAAGTCTCCCCTATAGCTTCACCAGAGGCTATGTGCTGCTTGCTAGACAAAGTCCATGCTGGAGCTCCTAATATTATTTTCTCCGAGAAAGACCTACCAGCAGAAGGAAAGGCCCACAATAAGGCTCTTTACATTAGAGCCAACATCATGGATAAGGTGATGCCGTGTGTTATGGTGGATGACGGCTCAGCTCTGAACATTTGCCCACTGAAAATGCTACCGTTTCTAGGCATGAATGAAGAAGTGTTGAAGAAGTCCTCAACAGTCATTCGGGCGTATGATGATTCTAAAAGAACAGTGATAGGGACCTTCGAAACTAAAGTGGAGGTTGGGCCCATCAAGTCCATGGTTGTCTTTACAGTGATCGATATCTCGGTCACATTCTCCTTATTGCTTGGAAGGCCCTGGTTCCATCCTTTGGGAGGTGTTCCTTCCACTTTGCACCAGAAGATTAAATTCTCTATGAATGACGGAATTGTGACTGTTGAGGCAGATGCCCAGTCGATGGTAGCTGCAGTGGATGAGGGAGTGGTTCCTTTTGGTGGATTCCAGATTGCTGTCATTAAGGGGGAGGAAACCACAGATGCCCCTATGGTCCTTTATGAGAGCTACATGCCGGAGTGGCTATCCCGATATCTGTACAAGCTGAACTTTGTCCCGGGAATGGGACTTGGGATTAATTTGCAAGGTGTGCCAGAATTCAAGATCGACTCAGGAAAGTCAAAGCAGTACGGCCTTGGTTATGTAGAGGGGTCATCCGAGCAGAAGAATCTGAAAAAGGACAAGAATGGCAAGGTCATGATGAAGCCATTTCTGAAGGCAGGAGAAAGCCTTTACAAGGGTCAAGCTGAACCGGTGCTGGTTGGAAATGTCGAGCACCCTGGCTTTGAGATCTTTGCAGATGTTGTGGATTTTGAGAAAAGCCAGGAAGAGCCAGTAGCCCCTGTAGTGGAAGAAAAAGCAACTGCTGAATTTGAAATTCTGAAAGGAGAATCATCTGAGGTGATGGCAGAAACCATAGAGGTGGCCGAGGAAGAAGATGAAAAGAAGACCTCTGCTGAAGCTACAGAAGTGATCTCAGGAGCTTTGACTGCTGCATTAACCAAAGCTTTTGGGAAATCCAAGGAAGGATTTGGCGAAGAACTGATGGCCAAAGTGAACTTAGACTCTGTGGTTGCTGAAATCGCCAAGATTATGGAGAATGCTAAGGCACAGCTGGCCGAGAAAGCTGCAGTCCCAGATGATGCTCTGGAAGGGAAGATGGAAGCTGATGAAGAACAAGGCCCTCCGCCTGTGGAGGATGAAGATGATTTTGTTGTATCTATTTCTTCCATTTTCAATGTAACTGATGTACTTTATGATAAGTTTAATGTAATGAAATCCCAGTTTGCTTACTTGTGTGATGTTTATCCTGATAATTCTGTGCATGCATTTGAATCACCATCAAGCATATTTAGCATACATGACACTGCATTGCATGAAATCAATATAAGTATAGACGAAAACCCTAAAATGGTACTCATTTCACACGAGCTTAAATCCGAGGAAGAAAGAGAATTAATAAGAATACTCCAAAAACATGTTAAAGCTTTCGCCTGGTCGTATGAAGACATGCCGGGAGTAGATACAGAAATAGCGGTGCACAAAATCCCAACGGACCCCAAGTTCAGACCGGTAAAGCAGAAGTTGAGAAGACTAAGGCCGGAATGGGCTACACTGGTGAAGGAAGAAGTGGCCAAACAGATAGATGCCAGGTTTCTTGAAGTGGTGGAGTATACGGAATGGCTAGCCAACATTGTCCCCGTGCCTAAAAAGGATGGAAGGGTCAGAGTATGCGTCGACTACAGGGACTTGAACAAGGCCTGCCCTAAGGACAATTTCCCACTACCTCACATTGACGTATTGGTTGATAGTGCAGCAAAAGCGGCAATGTACTCCTTCATGGACGGCTTTTCAGGGTACAACCAGATTCTGATGGATGTGATCGACAAGGTGAAAACATCGTTCATCACAGAATGGGGTACTTTCTGCTACAGAGTGATGCCTTTTGGATTGAAGAACGCCGGTGCCACTTATCAGAGGGCTGTCACAACTCTTTTGCATGACATGATTCATAAAGAAGTCGAAGTGTATGTCGATGATATGCTTGTTAAATCAGCAACCCGGGAAGAACACCCTGTTATCCTGGATAGATTTCTAACACGCATTAGAGAGTACAACTTGCGACTTAACCCCAAGAAGTGCATATTCGGGGTCACATCAGGGAAGTTGTTGGGCCATGTAGTTAGCCAGAGGGGGATAGAAATGGACCCGGATAAAATTAAAGCCATCCAAGATATGCCAGCTCCAAAGACTGAAAAGGAGGTCAGATCATTCCTGGGTTCCTTGCAGTATGTCAGCCGCTTCATAGCCAAGCTAACTTCCACTTGTGAGCCAATCTTCAAGCTATTAAAGAAAGATCAGCCAATTGTGTGGGATGACAAGTGTCAGCTGGCATTTGAGAAGATCAAGGCTTACCTGGTAAAGCCACCAGTGTTGAGTCCTCCAATCCCAGGGAAATCTCTGATTTTGTATTTGGCAGTTGAAGAATCCTCTATAGGGGCAATGCTAGCACAGGAACAAGGTGGCAAGAAGGAGTATCCCATCTATTACCTTAGCAAGAAATTGCTGGAGTATGAAACCAAGTACACACTGGTGGAGAAGACATGTGTGGCAATGATCTGGTTGACCAAGAAGCTGCGCCACTATTTCCAATCCTACAAGATACAAGCTGTGGCTAAAGTGGATCCAATGAAGTATCTCTATGAAGCACCGGCATTGGTTGGGAAGCTGTCCAGGTGGTTGTTACTTTTGTCTGAATTCGACATTGAGTACATCACGAAGAAAACCATTAAAGGGCGAGCCGTGGCAGAGTTTCTGGCGAACCAGCCCCTAGAATCAGATTACATAGAGAACCTGGAATTCCCTGATGAGCAGTTAGCCATGGTGGAAGTGAAAAGGTGGGTCATGTGCTTCGATGGGGAAGTGAATAGAAAGGGCGCTGGAATTGGAGTACTTATAGCAACGCCAGATGGTGAAGTCATTCCCTTATCCAAGAGGTTGAATTTTCCCATAACCAATAACGGGGCAGAATATGAAGCATGCCTATTTGGGATGGAAGCTTTGCTAACACTAGGGGCAAATGACGTTCTGATTGTTGGAGATTCACTACTAGTGATCAGGCAAGCTCAGGGAGAGTGGGAGCTAAAAGAAGAAGCCTTACGGCCTTATTTGGAGCTGCTACAGTTCAGAAAGGGTTTATTCGGCCAGTGTGAATTCAGACATGTCCCCAGGGATGAGAATAAGATGGCTGATGCATTAGCTACTTTGTCCTCCATGTGGGAAAATCCAGAAGGGACACAAGCTCAACCACTAGTCATAGCCACTTCCAGGCATCCCTGTTTCGAAGTGCATGAAGTAATGGAATTATCAGCCGAAGAAAAGCCATGGTTCTTTGACATTTACCGGTATGTTAAGGAGGGAAAGTACCCAGAAGAGTCCAGCGCTGCTGATAAGTTGACACTGAGAAAACTGGCTAGTCAATTCAGAATCTTCGAGGACAAGTTGTATAAAAGAACAGCATATGGAGTCCTTTTGAGGTGCCTAACTGTGCAAGAAGCAGAAGAAGTGATGCATCAAGTACATGCAGGGTCCTGTGGGCCACATATGAATGGACTTGCCATGGCTAGGAAGATCATGAGTCAAGGGTACTTCTGGATGACAATGCAAGCAGATTGTATAAGAAAAGTGAAGAGATGTCATGAATGTCAGATCTATGCAGACATTAGTCATCTTCCTCCACTTGAACTTCAGAATCTAGCATCTCCTTGGCCGTTTTCAGCATGGGGGATAGACATGATTGGTGAAATTCATCCAGCTGCATCTAATGGGCATAGATTCATAGTTGTGGCAGTTGACTATTTCTCCAAATGGGTCGAAGCGGAATCCTTCACTAATGTTACAGCCAAACACATGGTCAAGTTCATCCAGAAAAATATCTTCACTCGGTATGGGATCCCTCACCACATAGTAACTGACAATGGAGTACAGTTTCAAGGGGCAACGGCTGAGCTATTTGTGGAACATGGTATTGAACACCATAAGTCTTCTCCATATAGACCACAGGCTAATGGTGCAGTAGAAGCGGCTAACAAGGCAATAAAGAAGATCTTATCAAAGATGGTAACCACTTACAGGGATTGGGCCGATAAACTGCCTTATGCTCTCTGGGGTTACAGAACCAGTGTCAGAACACCGACAGGAGAAACTCCTTATGCTTTGATATATGGAATGGAAGCAGTATTGCCAGTGGAAATCGAACTCAAGTCACTCAGAGTTGCCCTGGAAGCTCAATTACCGGAAATTGAATGGGTTCAAGCCAGGTATGAGCAGCTGGCTGCACTAGATGAAAGGCGACTAAAGGCACTGGATCACCTGCAGATGTATCAGCGCAGAATGGCTAGAGCCTATAATCGAAATGTGAAATACTCCAAGCGGCAGTTGAAGGCAGGAGATTTGGTTCTAAAGCAACTAAGGCCCTCAAATGTTGATGTTAGGGGCAAGTTCAGACCTAACTGGGAAGGACCCTATGTGGTGAAGAAGGTGTTATCAAAAGGCGCTGTCAGCATCATGGACATGGATGGAAACGAGTTCACCAACCCGATCAACCAAGACAGGCTAAAGCTTTATCATGTATAAAAAAAAAAAAAAAAGAGAGGTCTGCTAGGCTGAAAACTCGAAAAGAGCAGTCTAGGCAAAAGTTAAGACATGAGAGAAAATAATCAGCCGGAAAACCTGAAAAGGACGACTGGTGACGGATTCTGGCTTAAGGTGAAATGTGTATCATTTAGGAACCAACTTGTTTCAAATGTACTCATTTTGACTTCATCAATAAAGTGGAGTGTTTGTTTAAATATATTTGCATGGTTATGACAAATGCACAAACAAAGTTGTCTTGCATAAACACACATTCAAAGAAAGCACTTTGCATTCAACTGATCAATATCATCACAATTATTGGGCAAATGAAAATGCATTAAATACGTGCAATTCAAAATCTTTTATTGTCCTCTAAAGTCTAGTTCATCTTCCCAGACGAGCAATAAAGAGTCACAACACCATTTTAGTCAAATCTAAAAAAAAAAAAAAAAAAAAAAAATTGCTCGCTGAGGTGAAAACCGAAAAGGCACCTCAGGCAAAAATTAGAGCGGCCCGCTAAGCTGAAAACCCATATTGGGCAGTTTAGGCAAAAGGTAGGGCATATGAAAAGCTCGCTAAGGCGAAAACCGAAAAGGCGCCTTAGGCAGAAGTTAGAGCGGCTCGCTGGGCTGAAAACCTGATTTGGGCTACCAAGGCAAAAATTAGAGCACCTAAAAAAAAAAAAAAAAAAAAAAACCCATAACTTCCTACGAAGCAGGAAAAACAGAACATCCTCAACATTCCCCGCAGAATTCGTCACATCACTGTCCAGCAGAGTTTCCCATACTATTCCCCAGCGGAGTCTACATAAAGAACACTATCAATTACTTCTCCGCAAAGTCGCCATGTTACTTCTGAGCGGAACCTACACAAAGAATACCACAATTGTTTCTCCAGTCAAGCTGTCACACTCTTCCCCAGCAGAATCTGTACAAGGAATACTACGATCATTTCCCCAGCAGTCACCTCGCTTCTTTGATAATCATCAAACGATGCCCCAAGAAAAGCAAAATCAACCAGGGGTACAACATACCTCCCCAGCGGAAGACAGAAGCGTCCAATAACAGAAACTACATACATGTGCATATACATCATCACGCATCCATACATTGCATATATCAATTATTTGTCCCCGGCTAGTCTTCGTTCTTGATCGAAGGGGCAAAAATTTTTGTTTAAAAAAATCTCTCGATCAAGGAATGAAGACTTGCCATTCTGAGTGCAGGAATTCATCCCCAGCTTAATATCCTCAGCAAGTCAGCAGATTCGCCTCGAGTAATGTAAACTCGGTATCGGCCCAGGTCCGCTCCATTATCTCAACTTTCTCCAGTGAGTCCGCCTCGAGTAATGTAAGCTCGGTATCGGCCCAGATCCACTCCATCATCCAAGTCCCCTAGCAGATTCGCCTCGAATAATGTAGACTCGGCATCGGCCTAAATCAGCTTCATCTATCTCCCCAGTAAAGTTCGCCTCGGGTAACATAGACCC
Source organism: Euphorbia tirucalli (assembly GCA_039660915.1). Taxonomy (NCBI): domain Eukaryota; kingdom Viridiplantae; phylum Streptophyta; class Magnoliopsida; order Malpighiales; family Euphorbiaceae; genus Euphorbia; species Euphorbia tirucalli. The sequence continues at coordinate 46,731,159 of CM077637.1, read as the reverse complement.
GGTATCGGCTAATCTCATCTCCAGCATCGCCTCGGGTAACCTAGACCTGATATCGGCTAATCTCTTCATCAATCTCGCCTCGGGTAACATAGACCTGATATCGGCTAATCTCTTCATCAACTCGCCTCGGGTAACATAGACCTGATATCGGCTAATCTCTTCATCAACTCGCCTCGGGTAACCTAGACCCGGTATCGGCTAATCTCTTCATCAACTCGCCTCGGGTAACATAGACCTGATATCGGCTAATTTCTTCATCAACTCGCCTCGGGTAACTTAGACCCGGTATCGGCTAATCTCTTCATCAACTCGCCTCGGGTAACATAGACCTGATATCGGCTAATCTCTTCATCAATCTCGCCTCGGGAACATAGACCTGATATCGGCTAATCTCTTCATCAACTCGCCTCGGGTAACATAGACCTGATATCGGCTAATCTCTTCATCAATTTCGCCTCGGGTAACATAGACCTGATATCGGCTTATTTTATCCCCATTATCGCCTCGGGTAACCTAAACCCGGTATCAGCCTATCTCATCAGAAGGTTCATTCCAGTGTTCACGGCGCTCTAATTCACGCTCTCAAATTCATCATCACAGGTATTATAGACCCGGAGCTAGATGTCGAATTTGATCACGCGAGGGGCAGCTGTAAGAGTCGGAATTTTCTATACTTAAAAAAAAAAAAAACCATAGTCGTACGACTATTGTTACAGTCGTACGACTGTAATTTAAAAATTACAGTCGTACGACTGTAATATCAGAAAATTTGCAGAGGCCCATACCTCTGCAGCAGAAATGGAGGAGAGAGGGTTTTGAGCATTAATTGCTCCGACCCTGCAACAAGCAAGCAGAAAAGAGGGTAGAAAAGAAGGAAAAGGAGAAAAAAAAGAAGGAGGGGAAGAGATTTCTCGTGAGAAGAAATTTAGAGAGAGAAAGAGAAGAGAGAGAAAAAGAAAACCAAAAAAAAACTCATTTTCTTCCTCTTTTATTTTCTTTAATTTCTCGAAATTAAGGTTCAAATTTGTTAGAAATCCCTAGGTTAACCAATCAACTTCATAACTAAATCAAGAATTCGAACTCAAAACCATCAGAAACCCTTGCAATTTGGATTTTGGATAAAAGAGCTCTCAACTTTAATTCCAAAGGAGAAAGTGCAAATTTATTGGGATCGGAGCGACACCAGGGGTCAAAACGACTTGGAATAGCTTCTAAAAGGTAGTCACTTCTTTTCCTTACACTTTTCCTCGCTTTCTGGGTGTTTGAAGTGAGTTTCGTGCGATTTTTTGCTGCATTTTCATATTTCTGTTCCTGGAAATTAAGAACAGTCGTACGACTGTTCTTGGTTTTCATGAACAGTCGTACGACTGTTATTAATTTCCAGGATATTTCTTTTTCGTTTTTGACTCAAAATGAGTTTTTGCTGAAATTCTGGTCCTGGACCGATTACAGTCGCACGACTGTAAACTACAGTCGTACGACTGTAATCATTATTCCAGAATCAGAATTTCCTCTTTTATCTGTAAAAATCCCAAAAATTAGAAAACCCCAAAAATCATCAAAATGAATTTTGTTGTGTGCATCACGACCATAGATTCAATTTTCTGGTAAATTTGCATTTAGAACAATTCAACGACGGAGACCCAGTTCTCCCGAAAACCGACCCACTTAAATATGTAAAATGCATGTAAACTGAAAAAAAAAAAATCGTTTTCAAATGATTTTCCACAAAAACCAAAAGTACAGGGACGTTTCAGAATGTTTTCCAGGTCTAACCGGGCCGGCTTGCCGAGCCAACCCGGTTACCCCCTAAATGCATGCCCCCAATTCCTGATTTCCCATTCTGTCTATTTGAGTCCAACTTGTGGCGTGCTGTATATATTGTGCTAACCCTCTGTTTTGCAGGTTTTAATTTCTTTTTATTTTTATTTTTATTTTTGATGTATTTTAATAGATTAAATCGTGTATTTAGGCGGTTGTAATTATTTTTAGATTTTCGTGTATTCTAGGCGATTGTATAAGTGAGGCGAGAGTTTTTATTTTTTCCATTCGATTTGGTTGTAAGCCAATTAATATTTATTTCTTTTTCCTTATTTTCGTATTAAATATTTTGTATGCGCGCTGTATGTCTATTTACTTCAATAAAATTGGCTTTAGATTTTGAAATACCATTCGAGAACATTGGCAATATTTATTTTAATTAGACACTAAATAAGGGACTTGTCCGGACCCGAATCTCTGGATAGTGTAGCGGCCGTTCGTCCGGTTCAGCTACATAAGAATTTCCCGGTTGAGCTGAGCCGGGTGGCGACTCCTACAATATTTATCGAGACTTAGGTCTCGGTTCTTTTATGTATTAATTCCATTTATTTTCCAAAACGCAGATTTCCATTATAAAAACGCCACGCGAGGGAGGGGCCCGCCCGAGATCGTGGCGCCCCATTCCGAGAGGGAGTCCCGCGTCCCTTCGAAAACGCGTCATCCGCTCACACCTATCTAGGTCTGTTCTAATAGTGGGAACGAATAGAACCATAGACTTGTATATTCGATGACTGTATGGCAGTTCTTAACTAGCCATAGTACTTGTATAGTCAGTCATGAATATAGGTACATGTCATTGATATGGGACTGGATCGATCCGCACAAGAAAGTCACATGGTTGTCACATTAGAGGTCTTTCTTAAGTAGGTCTCTTTTGTCCTCAGACCAGATTTCATCATAGTATCAAATATGGAATCAGGTTCACTATGACATACGCTTAACAAGTTTGTAAAAGGATGCTAAATACGGGTATGATTGGATGGACTGGTGAACATTTTGATATTGATGATGAAGTGATGGAATTGCCACTCGGGTAACACCGAGATGATATCACTGGCCACTTGATGAGTGGGATTGGTAAGTGTATGGCCATACCCAAATAAGTCGGTTGCTTATTTGATTAATTAGTCAACTTAAGATCAAGAAATACAATAAATAGTAGAAGGGGATGACGGACACCATGCCTCTTGTTTATTCATGTCGACATCTTTTGGCAAAGGACACTATGAGATTACTACCAGGTGAGTGTCTTCTAAAGATTGCTGCTTCTCTATCTTAATTGGGTGCTGTAATGGTTTGCTAGAACCCACTTATAGTCTGTGGGCCTTGGGTCTATTGCCAACATAAAGACAGATCCATAGGATCGTGCACATATATCAACTGAGCAGGAACTTAAAGAAATTGTACATGTAATGTACATTGGAAGGAATGCGTTAATTAATTAGTTGAAATTCGGTTTCAATGAAATTAATTAAAATTAGGTTGATTTAATTAATAAGTTTACATAATTGTAAGTGCTAGAATTTTTCATACTAAAAAAAATGCACTACACTACTGTAATTACAGTCATATGACTATAAATGCGTAGCAGGTACAGCAGCCCATATCTTAAGAATTAAAAAATAGGGGTGATTTGAAGGGCAATTGATGCCTGATTTTGCAGCAGAAGGAAAGGCAAATTAAAGGGAGAAAGAAGAAAGAGAAAGGGTTTTTGGGGGATAGATTCAAGATTAAAAAGAAGAGGAGGAAAAAGGAAAGAAAAAGGGGGACATCCAACCAAAGATAAAAAATCTCTTTTTCTTCTCTTTTTCATTTGATTCTAGTGCCACAAAATAAAAATTTGATTGAAATCATAGGTTAATTTTGGCGATTTTCGGCAATTAGACGAATTACAATCGCACGACTGTAGTTACAGTCGTACGGCTGTAATTACAGCCGGACGACTGTAATTTTCGTCCAGGAGTAGAATATCCAGAAAAATCCATAAAAATTCCAAAAATTATAGAAATTTAGAAAAATCAGAAAATCATCAAAAATGAATTTTGTTGTGTGCATTCACGACCTTAAATTTAATTTTCGAAACTATTGCATTTACAACAATGCAATGACGAAGACCCAAATCTCCCGAAAACCAACCCACCTCACATGTTAAATTAAAGTAAACGGAAAAAGAAAACATTTTCAAAATGATTTTCTCACAAAACAAAAATACAGGAACGTTTTAAAATTGTTTTCCAGGTCTAATGGGGCTGGCTGGCCAAGGCGACTTGGTTTCCCCCTAAATGCATGCCACTGATCTCTAAAATCCCAATTTTGTCCTACTTGAGTCCTATTTGTGGTGTGCTATAAATTGTGCTAACCATCTGTTTTGCAGCTTAATTTCTTTTATTTTTATTTTTATTTTTAATGTAATTATAGCTTAATTCGTGTATTTTAAGCGATTTTAATTTTCTAGATTATCGTGTATTTTAGGTGCTTGTAATGTGAGGACGAGTGTTTTTATTTTTTATTCGATGGGGTTGTAATATTTAATTTATTTACTGCATTATTTTTATCTGTGTGTACGCTGTATGATTTAATTTAATAAAAATCCCCTTTAGAAATTTAAAATACCATCTATGAACATTGGCCGAATTTATTTTGATTAGACATGAAATAAGGGACTTCTTCGGACCTAGATCTCTAGAAAGTGTAGCGGCCTCCGTCCGGTTCAGCTACACTGTAATTTCCCTGTCGAGCTGAGCCGGGTGGCGACTCTTACACTCTCTATCGAGACTTAGGTCTCGGTTCTTTTATGAAACAACTTAATTTTCAAAAACTGAATTTCCATCATAAAAACCCCACGCGAGGGAGGGTTGCCTGATATTGAGGCTCCCTTTCGAGAGGTGAAAAAAATCATCCGCTCACAGTGGTGACTCTGCTGGGGACTTCTTAAAAAAGTTTTCTTAAAAACTTAAAACAATTTGACAAGCCCTGAAAAATGTCTAATCAAAATAAGGTGGATGATTCTTGCATGGTATTTTATTTTGCATTTTTAGTTAGACATTTTTGCATTAGGTTAAGTATCCAATTTTAAGCTCGGTGAATTGTTGAAGTGTCACCTTTGTTCATTATGGTCTTAGGGGCACGGATACGAAACACCACCTATAGCCTCGTTCGGACCCTTGAGTGGGGAGAAGTGAGGAGTATATTTTGCTATGGGAGCCTTGATGTTAACCCTACTTGGACCGAACTCATATAGGCAACCTTATTGGGATTCCCTAGGATACCAAAATAAATTGTATGAATGCTATAAATTGTGCCTTCATCATCCCTGGTTGATGATCGAAGAGAGCCCCTCCTATAAATTTTCTCAAAAATGGACCACGTTTGGAGGAATAAGGTTGGAGGAATACACTTCGTGTGCTATGTGTTTCTCCACCGCTCATGACATACCATCATCGGCATTTTCCATGAACATGACAAGCCATACACGCAAAGCATTTGTGTGATACTAACTCACATCTTTTGTGCAGCCACTTACATTTTATTCTCGTGTGTGAAAACATTAAATCATCCACATAACATTCATACTAACCATTTCTTTCACAGCCATAACATTATATTTGTGTGTTAACATTTTCACAAAGCATACATGTCATCATCACGAATGTCATGCATCCTAACCATGTCTTTGTGCAGCCATTTTCATTTTGTGTGACATAAGCCTTCATGGCATCCCATCTCATTTAAGTCAAGGATGTTCCAAGGATACTTATCATGATCATTTTATTCCATAACATATCGGGTGTCCCAAAACTACCCGTGTTTTTCCTGTGCATCGGATTGCACTCGGCCATTTCACCATACCATGTCATTCAATATAAGACCACAATGGTCCTAGGTCTATTCTTGTGTGACAGTTCACATGGTGTCATCATATAGCATCATACCCATTCATCATAGGTGTCATGGTAACAGTGAAATTCTGCTTGCGCATCATGGTTCACGTCGGACCATTTCATAACATTGTGAAACCGTTTAAGGTACTCCCCGAGTGCTAGATTAGTACACATATAGGGGCATTTCATAATATTACTAAATCATGCAAGGTGTTCCACGGACGCTGAATCTCTGTCCGTGTCACAAGTTACACGTGACTTGTTTGCAACATCACGCCATGTTAGATGCTCCTAAAAGCATCGAAACTCTATCCATGAGCTGGCCCTCATGTGACCATTTCACTTCATTTCATAGGCCTACAAAGCATAGAAATTCTGTCCATATGTGTTGACACATGAGTGACCATTTCATAAAATTCATTAGGTACCCTGAAAGCGCTAAACTCTTGTCTGTGTGGTGGTCCACACGTGATCTTTTTGCATCATCCCTTGTATAGCATTGGGTGTTCTTGAAATGTCCGAAAAGAAAAAAAATTAATAAATAGAGATCATCCTTATCATCATTTCACTCATGACATCATTTCATTCATTCATTCATCATAAATCACCTTTAGTGTATCATTCTTCATGTCACCATTCCATTCCATTCATTCATTATCCCTAACATTTCCCATGTGATGTCAAGCAGAGTAAACTGGATCAACCAAGGACAAGGTCTCAAGCTTTGAGGGCTGTTGGGGACAAAGAGCAGGAAAAGCAGAAAGTGAATCTGATTCCGGGGAAGAATTTGAGATGGCCAACCAAACACCAAGTCTTGCTGATGCCCTAAAGGATTTCCTGAGATCTCCAGATTTCTGTGACATGCTAAAGGAAGGAATGTGGGCTATTATGAGAGAAGGCCATGAGACCGGTGCTTGTGGAGTTGGAAAGGAAAAAGAGGTTGAATCATCTCAGCAAGGTGCTGATGCCTGGGCTAGTCTGGAGAAGCTGCAAGAAATTGAGGCAGCTATAGAGAGAAAAATGAAGGTGAAGTATTCAGAATTCGATGAAGTTGTGCCCCAACTGAAGAAAAGGGGCCAGTGTCAGTTCAGACTCCAAGAAGGGGGTTAATGTAGATGCCATGATCAGTAAAGGCATTGAGACTTTTCCTATTGGCTTTCAAGTACCAAAAGTTCCCTCCTACAAGGGAATGGGTTCACCAGAAGCCCATGTGAATCTCTATGCACGAGTCATTTTGATGGCAGGCGCCACTAAGCAACAACTTATCAATCTCTTCCCGACTACACTCGAGGGAGAAGCATTGAGCTGGTACAATTCTCTTTTTGAAGAAGAGCAGTCGGACTGAGAGGCTTTATCAGTGGCTTTTATTAAATACTACAGCTTCAATACCAAGATTCAGGTGAAGCTATACGACTTGGAGCGAATTAAGCAAAAGTCAAATGAGCCTTTTGATGAATACTATCAAAGATGGATGAATAAGTTGATTTTGCTAAAAAACCGCCCTGACGAGGATGAATTGATCCAGAAGTTGATTGACGGTAGTAGGGACATCTTCAAGAACAATATGAAGTTCCACTATTTTTTGAGCTCAATGAGGTATATAGTATGGCTATGAAAATTGAGTCTGATGAGGAAGAAAGGGCAATAGGCCACAGGGGTGGCAGAAGTTCGGGATATAGCTCCAAGTATAGGTCAACAGCTACGGCTGGGTCTGGTAGCGGTTCTAGCTCAGGCTCTGAAGGTAAAGGGGGGTAGTCTTCAGAGGTAGAGTAGGTCAAGGTTGCCGCGGTAACCCAGCAACAAAGCAGTCAAAGTAGAAATCTTGGAGGATAGGGTATATCCCTTTGGGATCTCCCCTTGGTTAAAATTTTTGTAAAGTACAAAAATGGAGGTTTGTTGCAGTCCTTGAGACCATTTGAGAAACCTGCTGATGCAGATAAAGATAATTTCTGCACATACCATGTTGTGACTAGCCATAGAACCAATAATTGCTACAAATTGAGGGACACCATCCAAAAACTGATTGATGAGGGGAAATTGCAGGAGCCTCCTAAACCCAGTACAAAGACTAACCTGTTACCGGCATTCGAGAAGCGGGTTAATATGGTACACTCAGGATTGCCAGCCAATTTCATTTTTGCTCAAGTCCTATAGGCGAATCCTGCTGTACAATCTGTAGCAATCGGTGAAGCTGAGGCAGAGTCAGGATGTGTGGGGAACACAAAAAAGAAAGAAATCAAGCCGGTGAGCTTGAATGACCTCAACTCAGAGGACGAATACGAGGAATTTGGTGGGGATGAGATTGTTAAGACTCCAGTTATAGAAAAGCTAAAAATTCATGAAGTACAGAATGCGACCCGAAGCGACAGGGTTTATCAACTAGGGGCCCAATTGGAAGACAAGGCCCCGGTGACTGGGTCGGGTAGTACATCAACATATGAGGGAATTAAGAAGGAAGACCTGGTTATTTCTCAATTAAAGAAAACCCCTGCCCAAGCTAGTTTGTGGTATCTATTGTTGACTTCCAAGGAGCATAGAGCGGCCTTGGTGAAGAAGTTGTCGAAAGTTGAGGTTTCCCCCATTGCATCGCCAGAAGCCATGTGTTGTCTGCTAGATAAGATCCATTCTAGGTCTCCCGACATTTTTTTTCTGAAAAGGATTTGCCCAGCGAGGGAAAGGCTCATAATAAAGCCCTCTACATCAGAGCCCATGTTATGGACAAAGTAATGTCATGTGTGATGGTAGATGATGGGTCGACGCTAAACATATGTCCGTTAAAAATGCTACCATGTTTGGGCTTGAGTGAAGATGCCCTAAAGAAGTCCGCAATGGTAATCCGGGCATATGATGACTCCAAAAGAATGGCAATTGGAACTTTTGAAGCTGAAGTAGAGGTCAGGCAAGTCAAGTCAATAGTCGTTTTCACTGTGATAGACATCCTAGTCACTTTCTCTCTGCTATTGGGAAGACCATGGTTCCACCCATTAGGAGGTGTCCCTTCTACTTTGCATGAGAAAATAAAGTTCTCGATAAACGAAGAGATTGTGACCATTGAGGCAGATGCCCAATCCATGATTACTGCCGTAAATGAAGGGGTCCTACCATTTGGCAGATTCCAAATCGCCATGGTCGGGGGAGAGGAAGCCACGGACGCCCCGATGGTCACTTATGAAAACTATATGCCGTAGTGGCCATCTAGATATTTGCATAAGCAGAATTTTCTCTCAGGCATGGGACTCAGAATTAACCTTCAAGGGGTGCCTGAGTTTAACATTGACTTGGGAAAGCCAAAATAGTTCGGGCTAGGGTATGCAGAAGAAACATCTGACCAGAAGAATCAGAGAAGGGGCAAGAACAGCAAACCAATGATGAAACCCTTCATAAAGGCAGGAGAAGAGCTGTATAATGGCCAAGCTAAGCCAGTGAGGGTCAGGAACATTGATTACCCAGGCTTTGAGATCTTTTCTAATTGTTGGTGTGCCTTAGTTCTTAGGGCATTGGATTCTTGTATTTTGTATTATACATTAAGAGTCATGTATGAATACATTATTTGTGTCACATTAATAAAGGCAATTAATCTATTTCATTTATATCTTGTGCTATAATATGAGTAGAGTATCCATTGATTGATAATCATAAAACCTATACTAGGTCGGTTCTAATCGTGGGAACGAATAGAACCACAGACTTGTATATTCGATGACTGTATGGTAGTTCTTAACTAGCCGTAGTACTTGTATAGTCAGCCATGAATATAGGTACATGTCGTTGACATGGGACTGGATCGATATGCACAAGAAAGCCACATGGTTGTCGCGTCATAGGTCTTTCTAGAGTAGGTCTCTTTTATCCTCAAACTAGATTTCATTATATTATCAATATGGAATCCGTTTCACTTTGACATACACCTAACAGGTCTGTAAAAGGATGCTAAATGCGGGTATGATTGGGTGGACTGGTGAACATGTTGATATTGATGATGAAGTGATGCAATTGCCACTCGGGTAACACCGATATGATATCATTGGCCACTTGATGAGTGGGACCGAGAAGTGTATTGCCATACCCAAATAAGTTGGTTACTTATTTGATTAATCAGTCAACTCAAGATCAAGAAATATAATAAACAACAGAAGAGGATGATGGACACCATGCCTCTTGTTTATTCATATCGATATCGTTAGGCAAAGGACACTATGAGATTACTACCGGGTGAGTGTCTTCTAAAGACTGCCGCATCTCTGTCTTAATTGGGGGCTGTAATGGTTTGCTAGAACCCACTTACAGTCTGTGGGCCTTAGGCCTACTGCCAACATAAAGACAGACCCATAGGATCGTGCACATTGATCAACTGAGCTGGAACTTGTAGAAATTGTACATGTAAAGTATGGTGGAAGGAATGCGTTAATTAATTAGTTGACATTCGGTGTCAAGGTAATTAATTGACATTGGGTTGAATTTAACTTAATTAATAACTTTACATAACGTAATTAATTAATTTATCAATTAATTGAATTACATAAAGTAAACAATTAATTAAATAATTTTTGTAAGTAAGAAAATTAAATACATGTATTGTATTAACTTAAGTGTGATTTAATTTTATTTAGGGGTAATTAAATTTAGCCAAATGGAATTAAATTACATAGTATATACTTTTTAATTAAAGTTTATTTATGTAATTATAATCCTAGTGGGCTTGGGTTTAATTAACCTAATTAAAACCCAATTAGACAAGGTGTCTATATAAGGGCACACTTAAGGAATAAAACCCTAATTCAACCCTAATTAATTGCTAGAAATTTCAGCCACCAAGAGCAGCCCCAAATAGCCAAAAATCCCAGCATTAATCTTCCATTCCTTCGCGTCTTCGGCTAGCACCGGTTCCCGCTCAATAGTTGGTCGTGCACTGGACTTTGGAGATCGCAGTTTCAAGAAAAGATTCTACAGCAGTCTCTAAAGGAGACGAATCCGGTGAGTTAATCTCTCTTGATTCAAATTGTTTTATTCTAATTAATGGTAATTGGACACAATAGGTGGATTCTAGGAAATTTTAAATGGTGTATTTTCCTCTGCGCCACGTTATTTTTCCAATGACGAATCCCAATTGTGGTATCAGAGCCTTGGTTTTGTCCATTAGATTGATTGGAATTAGTTCTTGAAAGCATTCTTGAAGAAAGAATAGGTTTCAAGTTTGTGATTTTATTCAATTGGTTTTGGTTTTGATAAACCCTAGAATTTTTTGGATTGTGGTTTTTGATTTTTTTTTCCCCAGTTGGTTTCAATCTAGAATTGTATTTTCTTTATTGATTATTTATTGTTGATAGCTAGATTTTTTTTATTATGATTTAATGAAAAAAAATGTGATTTGGGCAAAAGATGGAATCACAATTCTGCGATTCCATCTGCTGCCTTGGCAGCACCTGCGGTAGGCTGCCGCGTGCGGGTTTTGGGTCCGGTTTTAGATTTTGCGGGTATTTTTTTTATTCCGGACCCTAATGCAAATTAAATTAAAATTTTTTTAAAATTAATTTGTATTTAAATTGTTTATTTTGTTGGCATGCATATTTAATTTAATTGTTTGCATATTAAATTGAATATGGACTTTGTGAAATTGGCCCAATAAATCGTGACACCGGTTAAAATTGGGAGAGCTAAATTTTAAATTTGTGACAACCCAAATTCAAGTGGGAGCAAAATTTTTAATTTTGCATTTATGGATGTTATCCATTGGGCCTTTATGGGCCTTAGTTACATTTGTTAAAATTGGTGATTTCACCCTAAGTAACTCGGCTTAACATTTATATTTATAATTTGGAATGCCATGTTCATGCATCATATTGGTATATATGTGCATGACAGGTACTTTGTTTGAAATGTTATGTTGAGTTCTATGGGCCCTAAATTATTATCGGTTGTAATTTAATTTTGGGAAATGTGGCCTGCGTGCCATTTTTTTATTTTGATGTAATTTTAGAATAGATTTTATTTTACAAAATTGTTGTAATTGCGTCAAGTATGGAGGAAGGCCCAGATGGAGCAAGCACATGGTGGGAGCCTAAGAAGAATTGCAGTCCGGCCCATGAAGAATTAGATAGGATATCTAGTTTTTCATTAGGTTGTAATTAAAGGCCCATAGGATCTCATTTATTTTAAATTAAATATGCTATTGCATTTGTCATATAATATGGATGTATGGATCACCAAATTATTACCCGCTTTTTTGCATGCTAAGCCGTATCACTTAATTATAATCCGGAAATTAAAATATTGAGTCGCTTATAAGTGCTTCCCACATTCACACCTCTTCCTCCCATTGATGCTGCAATGTGCGCCATGCCCTAGCTAGATACATTGTAGTATTCGGTGGGCCGTCGAGGGTTAAGATACTTGGTATGGTTAACATGTGAATGGTGGTTTGACTCAACATGGGTAGCATTAGCTCAGAGCGGGCCCTTAGCACAAATGGGTAAAGTGTTAATAAGCCCATCAAACCAAGAGTCCTTCATGGAAGGATTGGATAGGTTGTCCTACCAAATGAATCAATGGTTGGTTAGTAAGCCCTAGTTCGGCCAATCATTGATAAGTTGTGGATCTTGGTCAAGTCAGCCAATTAACAACACCAACAAGCAAATTAAAATAGGATTATTAATTTGAATTGGCATAAAAGTCCTTTATTTCTAACTCAAGTAATGATTTCTTCCAAGTAGATAATCCCATTTCACTTAAGCAATTTAAATGGTTACAACAAACAACAACTCACTCTCACTTAGGTCACTCTTGGAGAAGGAGAAGCTTTTGGGGACTAACTTCCTAGACTAGGCTAGGAACTTACAACTAGTTCTTAGACAATAGTCTAAGGAGTATGGACTAAATGCTCCTTTACCAGCTGGCCCTCCCGCAGGTCTAGGCATCACCACGGTGATGGTGGAGCAGTATGACCGGCACGTGAGGGATGACCGAGATGTCTCGTGCCTCATGCTGGGTACCATGGCTTCTGATCTTCAGAAGCAGTTCATAGACGAGCATGCTTATGAGATGATGGATTAGCTTAAAAAGATGTTCCAAGATCAGGCTCGTCAGGAACGTTACCTGACAACTAAGGCACTTTGCACGACTATGGTGGCAGGTGGGACTTCTGTTAGCACTCATGTGCTAAAGTTGAACGGGTATATTGATACACTTGCCCTCCTTGGCTCACCAGTTCTGTAGGACTTGGTAGCAGACATTATTCTCGGGTCACTTCCCGAGTCTTACAACCAGTTTATCATGAATTACCATATGCAAGGGTTCTATAAATTGGTTGTTGAGCTGCATGGCATGCTCAAGCTTGCTGAGCAGTCTCTTAAGAAGACTCTGAAGTATTGCTGCTGAACAAGGGCAATACGCCCATTGCCAAGGGAAAGGCCAAATCTAAGGCCAAGGCTAAGGCCCAAAAGGCCAAGGCTGAGGGCAAAAAGGTGGTGGCCCAACATAAAGCAGGGGTTGCTTCTCCTGATGATGTCTGCCATGAGTGTCATGAGAAGGGACATTGGAAGAACTCATGTCCAAATTTAAGGGAGCAACTGAAGGGTAAAACTGCTGCTTCAGGTATTTATGTTGTTGAGATTAATCTGGCTATTTCTACATCTTGGGTCTTGGACACTGGATGTGGATCTCACATTTGTTCAAATGTGCAGGGTCTAAGAAATAGGAGATTATTAGGATCTGGAGAAGTAGATCTTCGAGTCGAAAATTGTGCTCGGGTTCAGGCCATGGAGATTGGAGATTATTTCTTGGAGATGCCAAGTGGACTTATTTTGGAACTAAGAAACTGTTATTTTGTACCTGCGAGGCGCAGGAATATTATTTCCGTTTCTTTGTTGGATATTTCTGGTTTCATATTTGATATTGGACATGGTAGAATTTCTATGCAATGTGGCAATATTATTTATGGAACAACATTTCTTGAAAATGGCTTATATATCCTTGATCTAAAACATGAAAGTTCAATCTAGAACATAAATACTAAAAGGATTAAACAAAATGAAATTAATCATACTTACATCTGGCATTGTCGACTTGGCCATATAAATGAGAAGCGCATAGCTAGGCATCACTCTAGTGGAGTGCTAGGGTCATTTGGCATCCAATCTTATGACACATGTGAATCTTGTTTAAGAGGCAAGATGACAAAGGCGCCTTTTAGCAAGACTGCTGAAAGGGCCTTAGAGCTATTGGAGCTAATACATTCTGATGTATGTGGCCCAATGAGCACTAGTGCTAGATCTGGTTTTCTGTACTTCGTCACCTTCACGGATGACTTCAGCAGATACGGTTACGTGTATCTGATGACGTATAAGTCTGAGACACTCCAAAGGTTCAAGGATTTTATGAATGAAGTAGAAAACCAACTTGGCAAGAAAATAAAAGCACAATGGTCTCACCGAGGGGGTGAATATTTGAGCCAAGAGTTTGACTCGTTTTTGCGAGAGTGTGGGATTGTATCCCAACTCACTCCTTCTACTACACCGTAGTGGAATGGAGTGTCAGAAAGGAGGAATAGGACCTTACTTGACATGGTCCGCTCAATGATGATTCATGCTACACTCCCTATCTCTTTTTGGGGATATGCTTTAGAGACAGCTGCATACATTCTTAATACTACACCAAGCAAGGCAGTTAAAGGAACACTATATGAACTATGGAAGGGTTGAAAGCCCAATGTTTCCTTCTTGAAGATTTGGGGCCGTGATGCACATATTAAAAAATTGACAAGTGGCAAACTCGAGTCCAAATCTGTCAAGTGCCAGTTTGTGGGTTACCCTAAGGAAACTAAGGGTTATTACTTCTACGCTCCGACTGAAAACAAAGTTTTCATAGCCAGAAATGAAGTCTTCTTGGAGACGGAATTCCTTTCCAAGAGAGACAGTGGGAGTAATGTTGAACTTTCAGAAGTTCAAGACTCATAAAGGATGCTTTAGGAACCGATCTGACTACTTAAGAAATTTAGGAACCAGAACCGGTTGCACAGGACCTTAGAAGGTCTGGTAGGACATGTCATCAGCCAGAGAGGTATGGTTTTCTCATGACTGATGATGGGGACCTTATGGTCGTTGACTGAGAGGAGCCCAAGACCTATCAGGAGGTTATTGAAAGCCCACACTCAGATCAATGGCGCAAAGCCATGGAGGTTGAGATGCAATCTATGCACGATAACCAAGTATGGAACTTGGTGGATCTACCTCTGGGTGCTAAGGTGATAGGTTGCAAGTGGTGTTTCAAGTTAAAGGCCCTGTATGTATAAGATGGTTAGTGGGAGCGTTTCCACCGTCCTAATGCTGTATGTTGACGACATCCTTATCATTGGAGGTGACATACCAACACTGCATGGGGTTAAGCAGTGGTTGAGTAGGTGCTTCGCAATGAAGGACTTAGGCAAAGCTAAGATGATCTTAGGAATCAGGATCTATAGAGATAGATCCAATCAGCTTCTAGGCCTAAGTCAGGTCACGTACATTGACAATCAGCTTCTAGGCCTAAGTCAGGTCACGTACATTGACAATGTTCTGAAAATACTCAGCATGGACAAGGCAAAGAAAGGATTCTTGCCTATGTACCATGGGTTGAAGCTGAGTAAGAAAGATGGTCCTAAAATAAAGAAGGACCAGGAGAACATGGAAAAGATCCCTTATGCATCTGCTATTGGATCTATCATGTACTCCATGTTATGTACGAGGCATGATGTCGTGTTTGCACTAAGTATGACTAGCCGGTACCAGTCGGGCCCCGGCGAGGAACACTAGAAGGCAGTCAAGGTAATCTTGAAGTACCTTAACCAGACTAAGGATGCTTTCTTAGTGTATGGAGGTCAAGATGAGCTGGTAGTGTCAGGTTACACTGATGCAAGCTTTGAGCCCGATGAGGATGAAAACCAGTCACAGTCTGGTTATGTTTTTCTACTGAATGGCGGTGCCATTAGTTGGAGGTCCTCAAAGCAGGCCACCATTGCTGACTCTACAATGGAAGTTGAGTACATAGCTACCTGTAAAGCTGTAATGGAAGCCATTTGGATCAAGAAATTCATAATAGAGTTGGGAGTAGTACCCACTATCCTAGACCCAGTTGATGTTTGTGTGACAACAACGGGGCCATCGCACAAGCTAAGGAGGCCCGGTCACATAAGAGATCCAAACATGTACTCAAAAAGTTTCACCTCATTCAGGAGATCGTGAACATAGGTGACTTATCAATGTAGAGGGTTGACACCAAGAATAATGTCGCTGATCCATTGACCAAAGTGCTGTTGCAAACACAGCACGATGGTCATACTAGATCTATAGGAATTAGGGCAATGCCCACTTGGAACTAGTGCAAGTGGGAGATTGTTGGTGTACCCTAGTTCTTAGGGCATTGGATTCTTGTATTTTGTATTATACATTAAGAGTCATGTATGAATACATTATTTGTGTCACATTAATAAAGGTAATTAATCTATTTCATTTATATCGTGTGCGATAATATGAATAGAGTATCCATTGATTGATAATCATAAAACCTATCCCAGGTCTGTTCTAATCATGGGAACGAATAAAACCACAGACTTGTATATTTGATGACTGTATGGCAGTTGTTAACTAGCCGTAGTACTTGTAAAGTCAGTCATGAATATAGGTACATGTCGTTGACATGGGAATGGATCGATCCGCATAAGAAGCCATATGGTTATCGCGTCATAGGTGTTTCTTGAGTAGGTCTCTTTTGTCCTCAGACCAGATTTCATTATAATATCAATATGGAATCCGGTTCACTTTGACATATGCCTAACAGGTCTGTAAAAGGATGCTAAATATGGGTATGATTGGGTGGATAGGTGAACATGTTGATATTGATGATGAAGTGATGGAATTGCCACTCGGGTAACACCGTGATGATATCATTGGCCACTTGATGAGTGGGAGTGATAAGTGTATGGCCATACCCAAATAAGTTGGTTGCTTATTCGATTAATTAGTCAACTCAAGGTTAAGAAATATAATAAACAACAGAAGAGGATGACGGACACCATGCCTCTTGTTTATTCATATCGATATCGTTAGGCAAAGGACACTATGAGATTACTACTAGGTAAGTGTCTTCTAAAGACTAATGCATCTCTGTCTTAATTGGGGCTGTAATGGTTTGCTGGAACCCAATTACAGTCTGTGGGCCTTGGGCCTACTGCCAACATAAAGACAGACCCATAGGATCATGCACATTGATCAATTGAGCTGGAACTTGTAGAAATTGTACATGTAATGTACATTGGAAGGAATGCGTTAATTAATTAGTTGACATTCGGTGTCAAGGTAATTAATTGACATTGGGTTGAATTTAATTTAATTAATAAGTTTACATAATGTAATTAATTAATTTATCAATTAATTGAATTACATAAAGTAAACAATTAATTAAATAATTTTCCTAAGTAGGAAAATTAAATACATGTATTGTATTAACTTAAGTGTGATTTAATTTTATTTAGGGGTAATTAAATTTAGCCAAATGGAATTAAATTACATAGTATATACTTTTTAATTAAAGTTTATTTATGTAATTATAATCCTAGTGGGCTTGGGTTTAATTAACCTAATTAAAACCCAATTAGACAAGGTGTCTATATAAGGGCACACTTAAGGAATAAAACCCTAATTCAACCCTAATAAATTGCTGGAAATTTCAGCCACCAAGAGCAGCCCCAAATAGCCGAAAATCCCAGCATTAATCCTCCATTCCTTCGTGTCTTTGGCTAACACCGATTCTCGCTCAATAGTTGGTCGTGCACCGGACTTTGGAGATCGCAGTTTCAAGAAACGATTCTGCAGCAGTCCCTAGAGGAGACGAATCTGGTGAGTGAATCTCTCTTGATTCAAATTGTTTTACTCTAATCAATGGTAAATGCACACGATAGGTGGATTCTAGGAAATTTTAAACAGTGTATTTTCCACTGCGCCACAGTATTTTTCTAATGATGAATCCCAACACTTTGGTAGACTTTGAGAAGAGCCGGGAAGAACCAACAGCCCCCGTGATGGTGGAAGAGGTAATTACAAAGTCTACTATTTTAGAAAATGAGCCACCTAAAGAGATAGTAAAAGCAGTGGAGGTACCCAAGCAGAAAAACAAAGAGAAAGTCTGCAATGAATCAGTAGAAGCAATTTCAGGGGCGCTGGCTGCTGCTTTGAGCAAGGCATTTGGGAAGTCTAAAGAAGGGTTCGAAGAGGAGCTGATGACTAGGGTAAACTTGGATTCTGTGGTTGCTGAGATAGCCGAGATCATGAAGAAGGCTAAGGCGCAAGTGGCTGAAATTGAGAAGACCACTATTCCTGCTGAACAAGAAGTCAAAGCGGTTGCAGATCTGGATGATGTCTTGGAGCTGAATGGGAAAGCTGAAGAAGTGCAAGGCCCTCCGCCTGTGGAGGATGAAAATGATTTTTTTGTATCTGCTTCTTCCATTTTCAATGTGAATGATGTGCTCTATAACAAGTTTAATGCAATGAAATCCCAGTTTGCTTACTTGTGTGATGTTTATCCTGATAATTCTATGCATGCATTTGAATCACCATCAAGCATATTTAGCATACATGACACTGCATTGCATGAATCAACATAAGTACAGATGAAAACCCTAAAATGGTATTTATTTCACATGAGCTAAGACCTGAGGAAGAAAGATAATTAACAAGAATATTGCAAAAACATGTTAAAGCTTTTGCTTGGTCATACGAGGACATGCTGGGTGTAGACACAGAAATAGCAATTGACAAGATTCTAACAGACCCAAAGTTCAAGCCAGTGAAGCAGAAATTGAGAAGATTAAGGCTAGAGTGGGCTATTGGTGAAGGAGGAAGTGGCTAAGCAGATAGAAGTCGAATTCCTTGTAGTAGTGGAGTATACAGAATGGCTAGCCAATATTGTCCCAGTTCCTAAAAAGGATGGAAGGGTTAGAGTATGTGTTGACTATAGGGATCTGAATAAGGCATGCATAAAAGATAACTTCCCATTGCCTCACATCAATGTCCTGGTTGATAGTGCAGCAAAAGCAGCAATGTACTCCTTTATGGATGGGTTTTTGGGATACAACCAGATCCTAATGGATGTGATAGATAAGGTGAAGGTGTCATTCATCACAGAGTGGGGTACCTTCTACTACAGAGTAATGCCCTTCGGGTTGAAGAATGCTGCAGCCACTTACCAAAGGGCTGTCACAACTTTGCTACATGATATGATCCACAAAGAAGTCGAAGTGTATGTCGATGATATGCTTGTTAAATCAATGACCCGGGAGGAACATCCTGTTATCCTGGATAGATTTCTTACAGACATTGGAGAGTATAACTTGCAACTCAACCCTAAGAAGTGCATATTCGAAGTCACATCAGGGAAGTTGTTGGGTCATGTAGTCAGCCAAAGAGGAATAGAAATGGACCAAGACAAAATCAAGGCTATTTGGGATATGCCGGCTCCAAAAACAGAAAAGGAAGTCCGATCATTCTTGGGTTCCTTGCAGTATGTTAGGCTCTTTATAGCACGGTTGACTTCCACTTACGAGCCGATT
The DNA here is from genome assembly GCA_039660915.1 of Euphorbia tirucalli. NCBI lineage: Eukaryota > Viridiplantae > Streptophyta > Magnoliopsida > Malpighiales > Euphorbiaceae > Euphorbia > Euphorbia tirucalli. Next base: position 46,711,881 of record CM077637.1, on the reverse strand, counting down.
TTCAAGCTGTTACGACAGATATCAGTCGGCATTCGAGAAAATCAAGGCTTATCTGGTAAATCCGCAAATTTTGGGCCCACCAATTCCAGGGAAGCCTTTGATTTTGTATTTAGTCATTGAAGATTCCTCCGTAGGGGCAATGTTGGTGCAAGAGCAAGATGGGAAGAAGGAATACCCTATTTATTACCTCAGTAAGAAGCTACTAGAGTACGAAACCAAGTACACACTGGTGGAGAAGACGTGTGTGGCAATGATCTAGCTGACCAAGAAGCTGCGCCATTATTTTCAGTCATGCAAGGTGCAAGCCGTGGCCAAAGTGGATCCAATGAAGTATCTGCATGAAGCACCGGTGTTGGTTGGTAAATTATTTAGATGGGTCTTAGTCTTGTCAGAATTCGACATCGAGTACATCACCAAGAAAACCATCAAAGGGCGAGCCGTAGTAGAATTTCTGGCAAACCAGCCTCTGGAATCAAATTACACAGAAAATTTAGAGTTTCTAGATGAATAGTTGGCCATGGTGGAAGTAAAGAGATGAATTATGTGTTTCGATGGTGCCGTGAATAGGAAGGGTGCTGGAATCGGGGTAATCATAGCGACACTATATGGTGAAATCATTCCTTTGTCAAAGAGATTGGATTTTCCCATAACAAATAATGGAGCAGCATATGAAGCATGTCTATTTGGGATGGAAGCTCTGTTAACTCTGGGGGCAAATGATGTCTTGATCTTTGGAGATTCACTTTTAGTGATTAGGCAAGCTCAAGGCGAATGGGAGTTGAAAGAAGAAGCCTTACGGCCTTACTTGGAACTGCTACAGTACAAAAAAGAGTTATTTGGCCAATATGAATTCAGACATGTTCCTAGGGATGAGAATAAGATGGCTGATGCATAGCAACACTGTCTTCTATGTGGGAAAATCCAAAAGAAACTCAAGTGCAGCGACTGGTTATAGCAACTTCCATACAACCCTCCGCTGAAGTGCACGAAGTAATGGAATTAACAGCTGGAGAAAAGCTGTGGTTCTTCGATATTTACCTATATGCAAAGGAAGGAAAATACCCAGAGGGAGCCAGTACTGCTGATAAGGTGTCATTAAGAAAGCTAGCCAGTCAGTTCAGAATCTTTGAAGATAGACTATACAAGAGAATGGCAAATGGTGTTCTTTTGAGGTGCTTGACAGAACAAGAAGCAGAAATAGTGAGGCAGTCGGTACATGTGGGGTCTTGCAGCCCACATATGAATGGACTCGCTATGGCTAGGAAGATAATGAGACAGGGCTATTTCTGGATGATTATGCAGGCTGATTGTATAAGGAAAGTAAGAAGATGTCATGAGTGTCAGATCTATGCTGACGTTAGTCATCTTCCACCGCTTGAACTACAGAATTCGGCATCCCCTTGGCCATTTTCAACATGGGGGACAGATATGATTGAAGAAATTCATCCTGCTACGTCTAATGGGCACCGATTCATAGTTGTGGCGGTTGATTACTTCTCAAAATGGGTGGAGGCAGAATCCTTCGCTAGTGTAACATCCAAGCAGATGGTTAAGTTCATCTAGAAGAATATCTTTACCCAATACGGGATCCCCCATCATATAGTGACCGAAAACGGAGTGCAGTTTCTAGGGCCAACAGCTAAGCTGCTTGCAGAACATGGCATTGAGAACCATAAGGCTTCTCCATATAGGCCCCAAGCTAGCAGTGCAGTGGAGGCAGCTAATAAGGTGATAAAGAAGATTTTATCAAAAATGGTAACTACCTATAGAGATTGGACTGACAAGCTACCATATGCTCTTTGGGGTTACAGAACCAGTGTCAGAACACCAACAGAGGAAACCCCTTATGCCTTAGTGTATGGTATGGAAGTAGTATTACCAGTGGAAATAGAGCTCAAGTCACTCAGAGTTGCTTTGGAAGCTCAATTGCCAGAGACTGAGTGGGCTCAAGCTAGATACGAGCAGTTGATGGTGCTAGATGAAAACCGGCTGAAAGCACTGGATCATCTGCAGATGTACCAATGCAGAATGGCTAGGGCATATAACCGGAGTGTGAAGTGCCCTAGGCGGTAGTTGAAAGTAAGGGACTTGGTTCTAAAACAATTAAGGCCTTCGAATGTTGATGTTATGGGGAAATTCAAACCCAACTAGGAAGGGCCCTATGTTGTGAAGAAGGTGCTATCAAAAGGTGGTGTCAGCATCATAGACATGGACGGAAATGAGTTCACAAATCCTATTATCGAAGATTGCTTAAAGCTTTATCATGTCTAAAAAAAAAGTCTGTTAGGTTGAAAACTCAAAAAGAGTGGCCTAGGCAAAAGTTAAGACACGAGAGAAAATGATCAGTTGGAAAATCTAAAAGGGACGACTGGTGATGGATTCTAGCTCTGTGTGGAGTGTATACCATTTTAGGAATTAATCCTTTCAAATGTACTCATTTTAATTTTATCAATAAAGTGGAATGTTTGTTTAAATATATTTGTGTGGTTATGTCAAAATGCATAAATAAAGTTATTTTGCTTAAACATGCACTTAAGGAAAGCGCTTTGCATTTAATTGGTTAAACATATCACGTTATTTAACAATGGAGATGTACTAAATACATTCAATCTAAAATCTTTTGTCATCCTCCAAATCTAATTCATCTTTCTAAAGAGCAACAGTGGTTGTCCCAGAACTTGACTATTGAAGAAATCAAGCTGGGCAAAAGCTACACTAGCCTGATGAGTTGCTCCTTCCATCTACTCTCTTGAACTGATTCTGTGAAACCTTATTTTCTACTATCGATGGCTTCTAACAAGAAATTGAACCCCAATGCTTCTCCATATAGCATTTTTCTATATCATATCATCACCAGAAGGATGACGGGACAAGAAGTCACGATGCCATTTCAGTCGGCCTTTGTTCATCTTAAACTTAAAAAAAAAGCTGGCTAGGGTGAAAACCGAAAAGGCATCTCAAGCAAAAGTTAGTGTAGCCCACTGGGCTGAAAACCCACATTGAGAAACCCAGGAAAAATTTAGAGCACTTCCAGATTCATAAATCACAGAGGCGGAAGGATAGAACCTACCCACTGTTTCCCCACAGGCATCTTTACAGTATCCCCCAGCAGGATTCTCCATATTACTCCCTAGCGAAACATTTACAAGGGACACTAAGATACTTTCCTCGGTAGTTGTCATGCATCCCCAGCAGTCATCTCATTTCTTTAGCAGTCCTCATATATCTTCAACTAGGAAAAGCTTTGTGTAAAGAGTGTCTTCCACCAGCTAGGGGCAAAACATATCTCCCCCAGAAGAAAGGAGAAGCATCAATTTTGAACAAATAACAAGAAATACATCCTTTAAGATCCACGTGCATATGCATCATCATGCATACATACACAACATACACAGAGCATTCATCCCCAGCAAGTCTTCATTCTTGATCGAAGGGGCAAAAATTTTTGTTCAAAATCTCTCGATCAAGGAATGAAGACTTGCTATTTCAAATGTAGGAATTTTTCGTCCCTATCTCGGACATGGATAAATCAATAGCAGATCCGCCTCGGGTAGTGTAGACCAGGTATCGGCCTAGATCGCCTTCATTCCAGATCCCCAGCAGATTTGCCTCAGATATATGAAAATCCGATATTGGTTCAGATCAACCTCGCCTCGGATATATGAAAATCCTGTATCGACTCAGATCAACCTCGCCTCGGGTAACCTAGACCCGGTATCGGCTTATTTTATCCTCAACCTCACCTCGGGTAACCTAGACCCTGTATCGGTTTCATCATCAACCTCGCCTCGAGTAACCTAGACCTGGTATCGGCTTGTTTGATCATCAACCTCGCCTCGGGTAACCTGGTATCAGCTAATGTCAGATTCGTTGTTTCAGAAACTCAGCAGATCCACCTCGGATATATGGAAATCCAGTATCAGCCCAGATCAGCTTTGCCTTGGGTAATATAAAATTGGTATCGGCACAACTCATCCAATCAACTCAGTTCATCATCACAGTAGTGAGACTTCAACAAGTTAGTTGCACATTTTATTTCTTGTGTCTATGGCGCTTCAATTCGCGCTCTCAAATTCATCACCTCAGTTATTTTAAACCTGGAGTTGGGTGTTGAACTTGACCACGCGAGGGGCAACTGTAAGTGCCGAAATTTTTCAAACTAAAAAAAAATGAGCCACACGGCAATAATTACAGTTGTGCCGCTATATTTACAGTCGTGAGACTGTAATTGAAAAATTACAGTCGTATGACTATAAATGCGTAACAGGTACAGCAGCCCATACCTTAAGAATTAAAAAAAGGGGGTGATTTGAAGGGCAATTAATGCCTGATTTTGCAGCAGAAGGGAGGCAAATGAAAGGGAGAAAGAAGAAAGAGAAAGGGCTTTTGGGGGATAGATTGAAAGATCAAAAAGAAGAGGAGGAAAAAGGACAGAAAAAGGGGGACATCCAACCAAAGATACACAATCTCTTTTTCTTTTGATTCTCTTTTTCTTTTGATTCTAGTGTCATAAAATTAAAATTTAATAGAAATCATAGATTAACAACTTGACACTCCAAATTCAATCAAATTCCAGACTTTAAACTCTCTAAATCCGTGACTTTTTGGAGATTTTGGACTTGATTTTGGAACCTTAGCACATAAGGGAAAAGGAGAAATTTGAACCATTTTAAGGAGTTCCCAGTGGACAAACCGACGGTGGATCAGCGCTACAAAGGCAATTACGACTAAAACTTTCATACTTTCATTTTGTTGCTCTTTCTAGGTGTTTTGGTTTGATTTCGTGCATAAATCTCATATTTTTGGCTTGCTGTTGCTGGAAAATAAGAACAGCCATGCGACTGTTCTTGTGACGAAGAACAGGAGCACGACTGTAATTACAGTCCTGCCACCTAATCTACAGTCATACGACTGTTCTTAGTTTTCCCTGCTTTTTCTTTTCATTTAAATAATTTTGGCGATTTTCTGCAATTGAGCGAATTACAGTCGCACGACTGTAGTTACAGTCATACGACTGCAATTATAGTCGCATGGCTGTAATTTCAGCCGGGCGACTGTAATTTTCCTCCAGGAGCAGAATATCTAGAAAAATCCATAAAAATTTCCAAAAATTATAGAAATTCAAAAAAATCATAAAATCATCAAAAATGAATTTTGTTGTGTGCCTTTACGACCTTAGATTTAATTTTCGAAATTATTGCATTTAGAACAATGCAATGATGGAGATCCAAATCTCCCGAAAACTGACCCACCTCACATGTTAAATTAAAGTAAACTGGAAAAAGAAGATGTTTTCAAAATGATTTTCTCACAAAACAAAAATACAGGAACCTTTCGAAATTATTTTCCAGGTCTAATCGAGCCGGGTGGCCAGCCGACCCGGTTACCCCCTAAATGCATGCCCCCGATCTCTAAAATCCCAATTCTATCCTACTTGAGTCCTATTTGTGGTGTGTTATAAATATTGCTAACCATCTGTTTTGCAGCTTAATTTCTTTTATTTTTATTTTTAATGTAATTAATAGCTTAATTCGTGTATTTTAAGCGATTGTAATTTTCTAGATTATTGTGTATTTTAGGCGCTTGCAATGTGAGGGCGAAAGTTTTTATTTTTTATTCAATTGGGTTGTAATAATTAATTTATTTACTGCTTTATTTTTATCTGTGTGTACGCCGCATGATTTAATTTAATAAAAATCCACTTTAGAAATTTGAAATACCATCTATGAACATTGCCCGAATTTATTTTGATTATACATGAAATAAGGTACTTGTCTGGACCTAAATCTCTGAAAAGTGTAGCGGCCTCCGTCCGGTTCAGCTACACTGTAATTCCCAGTCGAGCTGAGCCGAGTGGCGACTCTTACATTCTCTACCGAGACTTAGGTCTCGGTTCTTTTATGAAACAACTTAAATTTCCAAAACCGAATTTCCATCACAAAAACCCCACGCGAGGGAGGGTTTCCCGATATCGAGGCTCCCTTTTGAGAGGTGCAAAAATGTCATCCGCTCACAATAATGTAATTAATTAATTTATCAATTAATTAAATTATATAAAGTAAACAATTAATTAAATAATTTTCCTAAGTAGGAAAATTAAATACATGTTTTGTTTTTACTTAAGTGTGATTTAATTTTATTTAGTGGTAATTAAATTTAGCCAAATGGAATTAAATTACATAGTATATACTTTTTAATTAAAGTTTATGTAATTATAATCCTAGTGGGCTTGGGTTTAATTAACCTAATTGAAACCCAATTAGACAAGGTGTCTATATAACAGCACACTTGAGGAAGAAAACCTAACCCTAACCCTATTTTATTTGCTGAAAATTTCAGCCCCAAAACAGCCACAATTTACAGCAATAATTCTCCATTGCTTCTGCTTCTTCGGCTAGCGTCGGTTCCCGCTCGATAGTGGGTCGTGCACCAAATTGTGGAGATCGTTTCCATTTAAAGATTCAATTCTGTAGCAGTCTCTAGAAGAGATGGATTTGGTGAGTGAATCTCTCTTGATTTAAATTAATTTTATTCCAATCAATGGTAATTGGACATGATAGGTGGATTCTAGGAAAATTTTAACGGTCTAATTTCCGCTGCGCCAAGTTATTTTTCCGATGACGAATCCCAACAATGGTATCAGAGCCTAGGTTCCATTATATTGATTGGAATTCATTCTAGATTGTGTTCTTGATGAAGGAATAGGTTTTAAGAATGGTTTTTTGGGTTTTTGATAATTTTTCCCGATTGGTTTTATCTTTTTTTTTTTCCTGCTGCGATTTATTTTCTGCTGCTAATTTTTTTTTTGGCTGCTGTATATATTTTCTTGGCTGGATTTTTTTATGATTTGAAAAAAAAATTAATTATTGTTTTGGGCTACAATTAAGATTCCAAACTGCAGCTACTACCCCGCAGCAGCGCGGCGCTTTGGATTGTGTGGATTTTTTTTATCCCGGGCCCGTAATGCAATTAAATTAAATGTTTTATTTTAAATTAATTTGTATTTAAATTGTTTTTTTTTTGTTGGTATGCATATTTAATTTTATTATTTTTCATATTAAATTGAATATGGACTTTGTGAAATTGGCCCAATAAACCGTGACACCGTTTAAAATTGAGAGAGCTAAATTTTAAATTTGTGACAACCGAAATTCCAATAGGAGTAAAATTATTAATTTTGCATTAATGGATGTAATCCATTGAGCCTTTATGGGCCTTAGTCACAGTTGTTAAAATTGGCGATTTCACCCTAAGTAACTCGGCTTAACATTTATATTTATAATTTGGAATGCCATGATCATGCATCATGTTGGTATGTATGTACTTTGTTTGAAATGTGATGTTGAGTTCTATGGGCCCTAAATTATTATTGGTTGTAATTTGATTTTGGGAAATATGGCCTGCGTGCCATTTCTTTTATTTTGATGTAATTTTAGAATAGATTTTATTTTAAATAAAATTGTTGTAATTGTATCAAGTATAAAGGAATGCCCAGATGGAGCAACCCATGGTGGGAGCCCAAGAAGGATTGCAGTCCGGCCCATGAGGAATTAGATTGGATATCTAGTTTTTCATTAGGTTGTAATTAAAGGCCCATTAGATCTCATTTATTTTAAATTAAGTATGCTATTGCATTTGACATATAATACGGATGTATGGATCACCAGATTATAACCCGTGTATATGCATGCCAAGCCATATCACTTAATTTTAATCCAAAATTTGAAATATTGAGTCGTTTAAAAATGCTTCCCATATTCACACTTCTTCCTCCCATTGATGCTACAAAGTGCATCATGCCTTAGCTGGGTACATTGTAGTATTCGATGGGCCGGCGAGGTTAGGATGCTTGCTGTAGTTAACATGTGAATGGTGGTTAGACTCAATATGGGTAGCGTTAGCTCAGATTGGGCCCTAAGAACATGTAATACCCCGAATTAATTACCCTATGAATATCCATATAGAGTGTTTAGATGCATATATGGTTGTATATATTTAAGTGAATTAATGAGAAATTATAAAAGTTTAGGGATGAATTGGAAAATTATCAAATAAGGAGGGATCATAGCGGATATTTTACAAAAATAATTCAATTAAATTGGAGATGGCCGACAGCCATCTCCTCCTTTTCTTTTTTCTTCTTCTTCTTCTTCTTTCTTTTCTTTCTTTATTTCATTTTACATTTCAAACTTCAACTCTCAAATTCTCCCTCAATTCTCATCCGTTTTTCGCAAACTTTATACCAAAACGAAGCTCTCAACACGTACTACAATCCTATGTAAGTTTTAGGAGGAAAAATCAATTGTTGAGAGAGAGATTAAAACCTGAAATTTCGTGCTAATTGCTGTCCCGCACGATTCACTACCTTTCGTCCAAAATTTCGAAAATCTGACCCCGGAAATGAACTCAGGAGGCCGGAAAACCTTTGGGTAGGTTGAGAATCGGAACATGCAAGCTTGATTTTCCGGTGATCGGAGCTTCATCGGTAAATTTCTAATTTCTCCGATTTCTTGAGTTTTAGTTGGAATTAGAGTAATGTAATGGTATATTTAGACTCCTGAGATTATAATCTAGCTAATGGTATGAATCGTTTTCACATAGGGCGAGTTCGAAATTTTCCGGCGACGGATTCCGGCGACGGGCAGTAATTCCGGTGAGGTACATTAGGTACTTGAAAAATATTCCTAGTCTTATTTGGAGAAAGATTAATTCTTAGACCTTGCCCAAATTCCTTAAGTGTTAAATTTTATTAATTTTAGAAATATATTAGTTAATTAATTAAAAAGAAAATAGATGTTAATTCTTGGTTTGTGAAGGATATAATTATGTTAATGGAATGAATTAATTGAGAATGTTAATAGGAAGAGAATATTTGATGTGATATGGACTGAATTTAATGCTAGTGTATGTGTTGAAGAATTGGTATATTATGGAATTTAACTGAGTTGGCTATCCAGTCGGGTTATTGAATTGCAGTCTATGGAGACCGACTGGAATTGTTGTGTGGATTATAGAAGTGTAATTTTATGCAGGTTTGACCTTAATATTAATTAGGGGGATATCCAGTTTATAGGGGAAACTCTGCCGAAATTTCTATTGATATTTTGGATAAATAGAATAATTAGTTCCTTCCTCATCTCCATTATAAATTCTCTTATGTAGACATCCACCCGGTAGGCGGAGCAGGAGAGCCGGAGAAATAGGATTCGTCGGCTAGGAGTATCTGTGAGTTAATTATATGTTATGCATATTTAATTTAGCATTTGCATTCATGACCGATTTTTTTTTAAAGTTTAAATCTTATTATGTGATTATTATCATTATTTAAAAGAGTATCGCCTAGCATTATAATTATATTTATTTATAATTCCTATGGTGGTTTAAATACGTATATGGACATGCTTCCTGGTGAGCGGCATCAGGACCTTGTGCGCACAGGTACTATCGGGCCTATGGAATAAATGTATGAATTGATGATATGTTTATGATAAGCTCGGTTGAGTTATTCTCGGGCTATGTGATATTATGGCATTGGAATTAAGTGAGGCTGGGTATGGGTTCGGTTGAGTTATTCTCGGTCCTCCAGCCGACTGGGTGCGGGTTCGGTTGAGTTATTCTCGGTCCCCCAGTCATTGGATATAAGAGAGCCCGATGGCTATGTAGATTATGCGATACTTTGGGTATTGAGGTTTAGGGTCCATGACGTATGAAAACCACTTATTAATAATTGTTTTATTATTTGGTTTACCGAAATCATGTGTATGAATGCCTGTACAACATATATGTATATAAATATATATATACATACGTATAGTATTGTGTGATTGGTGGATTGCTAAATTATTCATGCATTGCATATAATTAATTCACTATGGGAGGTCTGACTCCCTAAATTTTTCAGGTAGCTAGAAGCGTGTTGCAGCCCAAGATCTTCCTCCGGGCGGCACATTAGTTTTACTATGTAGGTTATCATTAATTACTTCCAATGTATTAAATTTCTAGACCGCAGTACCAGAGTAAGGATTATATTTGATGTTGTGTATGTGAAAAGGATTTAATGTGTTAAGTAATGACGGATTGAAATATTATATTTTGAGACTGTAGTTTAAAGTATGATTTTAGGCTTGCTACGGGTTCCGGTGGCGATATGCCTACCCGTTCCCTAGCGCCGGTCACGGTCGGGGTTTGGGTCGTGACAAAGTTGGTATCAGAGCTTAGGTTAAAGATTGTCTGACCTAGTAATCTTGTACTGCGGAGTTAGGATTCGAACTCGTCTTTGACAGTCTTCTCATAGGTAGAAATCAGCTTACCGTAAGAGTCTTGTTATTTCTAATATCTATTCTTGATTTCAGAATGAGGCGATCAAGAGCTGTAAGACCACCTGATGAACCCGAAATTGAGGATTTGGGTGATGAGGATTTTGAACATCACGAAGGTGGTGATTTACCTCCACCACTACTGCCTCCACCCCTTCGAAGAGGCAGAGGTAGACCTAGAAGACAAGTAAATCCGCAGGATGAACAAGTAGAACATTCGCAAAATGTACAACAAAATCAGTCACAAATTCCACAAGGAAGGTATGGAAGGCAAGGAAATTTGGAAGAGGCGCATGTAGAGCATCCGCACACTGTGCAACAAAATATTCCACAATTTCCACAAGGATTCAACTTCAACCAGTTCTTATCAGGTGTAGAAGTAATGCAGCAAATGTTGATAAGACAAGGACAGAATGAAGACAGCTCTAGTGGTATGGGTACAGTTGAAAGATTTACCCGAATGAATCCTACTACGTATGATGGTGTTGATGGAGATGCTATGGATTACCTTGATGAAGTTGAGAAGAGTGCAAGATATTTGAAAGCCAATGAATATGAAACTATTCAAATGGCGGAATACTCTTTAAGAGGTGATGCAGGAGTGTGGTTTAAGGATTATGTTTTTCCTCAAATGCAGAACATGTCATGGGATGAATTCAAAGAGCTATTTAAAGAGGCTTTCATTCCATTTAGCTACAGTGAGGAGCAGAGGAGAAAATTTGTGACCTTTAGAAAGGACAGGAATATGTCTGTGAAGGAGTTTCATCGATAATTTTTAAGGTTGGGCAGATATGTTCCAGAAGTGATGCAAAATGAAAGGATTAAGTGTTCTACTTTCATTTCTGGGTTGGGAGAGCAGTATACTTCTTTGCATGCTTTCTCAACAATGAGAGGATGCACTTTTTCTCAGTTGGTTGATGCTGCAAAACGAATGGAGCTTGATTTTAATCAAGCAAATTTGATTTCTCAATCTATTCAGAATCCTAAGCCCAGAGATGGTGGTCAGTCTTCTTCTGCTACAATGGGTAATACAGGCAATTTTCACATGGGAAGTGCACAACCTTCTAATCAGAAAACAAGATTTCACAAGAAGGGGCGCCACAGTCAAAGGCGTGGTAGAGGGTTCTACCAATATGGTGGTGGACAAAGTTCTAGTTCTGGCCATAGTAGTTCTACATCAGGCTCTAGTGCTTGTGTTAATTGTGGCAGAAATCATCAGGGTCCTTGTTATGTTGCTCCTGGCAGTTGTTTTAGATGTGGGCAGCTTGGACATTTTGCTAGACAATGTCCACAATTGGGATTTCAGCCAACTCCTTCTCAGGGGTTTCCATCCAATACAATAAGGTCTAATTTCCCAATGCAGCAGGGAAATTTCTCTTCACCAACACAGTTTCAGCATGCGCCTGCTATGTCGCAGGGTCAGTCGAGTCATTCTGGAGGTAGAGGTAGGGGAGGAGGAAGGAATCCTCAAACTGGACAAGAACAAGCAAGGGTGTTCACTCTCACTCCATACGATGCTCAAACTTTAAATGCTGTGGTTTCAGGTACTATTCCTGTATGTTATATGGATGCTAAAGTACTTTTAGATCCCGGTGCTACACATTCTTTTATTTCTCCTTGTTTTGCTACGAAAATAAGTAGGAATCCTAAAATGCTAGAGTGTACCTTATCTGTGACTACACCACTACATGAGTCAGTAGAAACACAACTTGTATTTCCTTCTTGTCCTGTTACAATCGAGGGAAGAGATTTATTAGCAGATTTAGTTCTACTTGACTTGATTGATTTTGATGTTATCTTGGGAATGGATTGGTTGTTCCAACACTTTGTCACTTTGGATTGTCGAAGGAAAGTGGCAAGGTTCAGTGTGCTAGGAGATGTAGAATTTGAATTCCAAGGTGATAAGGAGATGTCTTCTTCGAATTTGATATCGGCCATTACAGCTAGAAAGCTTTTGCACAAAGGGTGTCAAGGGTATTTGGCCTTTGTTAAGGATACAAGCATTGATGAAGGCAATATTGTGAATGTTCCTGTTGTAAATGAATTTCCTGATGTGTTTCCTGAAGACTTACCAGGAATGCCTCCCGAACGAGAAATTGAATTTTGCATTGACTTAGCCCCTGGTACCGCTCCAATATCTATGCCACCTTATAGGATGGCACCAGCAGAGTTGAAGGAGTTAAAGGAACAACTATATGAATTAATCGATAAGGGTTTCATTCGGCCTAGTGTATCTCCTTGGGGTGCTCCCGTGTTGTTTGTTAAGAAGAAGGATGGGTCACTACGACTTTGCATCGATTATAGGCAGTTGAACAAGGTGACTATCCGCAATAAGTATCCACTCCCTCAGATTGATGATTTGTTTGATCAATTGCAAGGTTCATGTTGCTTTTCCAAGATTGACTTACGGTCTGGGTATCATCAATTGAGAATCAGGGGTGAAGATGTACCTAAGACAGCATTCAAAACACGATACGGTCATTTTGAATTTTTAGTAATGCCATTTGGCTTAACCAATGCACCAGCAGCATTTATGGATCTCATGAATAGAGTGTTCAAGCCATTCTTAGATCATTTTGTAATTGTGTTCATCGATGATATATTGGTGTATTCAAGAAGTGAGGAGGAGCATACATACCATTTGCAAATGGTATTGCAAACTTTAAGAGAACATCAGCTTTATGCCAAGTTCTCTAAATGTGAGTTTTGGTTGGATAGTGTGGCATTTTTAGGACATGTAGTGTCCAAGGATGGAATACAAGTAGATCCGAAAAAGGTGGAAGCAATTACAAATTGGAGGAGACCTACTACAATGACAGAAATTCGAAGTTTTGTGGGTTTAGCCGGCTACTATAGGAGATTTGTTCAAGATTTCTCTAAGATAGCAGCACCTTTAACCCGACTAACTCAAAAGAATGTTCCTTTCATATGGTCAGAAGCATGTGAGAATAGTTTTCAAAGATTGAAAGATTGTTTGACCTCGGCACCAGTACTTACTTTACCATCTGGATCTGGAGGATTCACTGTTTATTGTGATGCTTCTAGAGTTGGTTTGGGTTGTGTGTTGATGCAAAATGGAAAGGTTATTGCTTATGCATCGAGGCAATTAAAGAAACATGAACAAAATTATCCAACTCACGACTTAGAAATGGCGGCAGTGGTTTTTGCATTGAAGATATGGAGGCATTATTTGTATGGAGAACCGTGTGAGATTTACACTGACCACAAGAGTCTTAAATACATATTCCAACAAAGGGATTTGAATCTAAGGCAAAGACGATGGATGGAGCTGTTGAAATATTATGATTTTACGATATTGTATCATCCAGGCAAGGCTAATGTTGTGGCAGATGCTTTAAGCAGAAAATCCTCAGGTAGTTTAGCTCACATTAGTGTTGAAAGAAGGCCTTTGATTAAGGAGATGCATAATTTATGTGATTCTGGAGTGCAATTAGAACTGGGCAACTTTGGAGCAATATTGGCACATTTCAAAGTGAGATCAGTGTTACTTGATAGAATCAAAACAGCTCAAGCCAAAGATCCTCAATTGTGCGAAATTTTGACTGAGTTGGAGAACGGTAATGTTCGTGATTTTAGAATTGATGATGATGGATATCTACGTTATGGGGATCGACTATGCATTCCTAATGTGGATAATTTAAGAAAGGAGATCATGGAAGAAGCTCATTTTGCAGCCTATAATATACATCCGGGTTCTACAAAAATGTACCAAGATCTTAAGAAGTTGTATTGGTGGAATGGTATGAAAAAAGATGTCGCGGAGTTTGTATCTCGTTGTTTGACTTGCCAACAAGTAAAGTTTGAACATCAAAAGCCTTCAGGATTATTACAGCAGTTACCTATTCCCGAATGGAAGTGGGAGCGAGTAACTATGGACTTTGTAGTTGGATTGCCTCGTACGTTGAAGGGGTATGACTCAATATGGGCGATTGTTGACAGATTGACTAAATCGGTTCATTTCCTTCCGGTTAAGACAACATATTCAGTAGCAAAATTGGCACGTGTTTATGTGGATAGAATCGTTTGTTTACATGGTGTTCCAGTGTCCATTGTGTCGGACAGAGGATCAGTCTTTACATCCAAATTTTGGGAGAAACTTCAGAGTGCTCTGGGCACTAGATTGGATTTTAGCACGGCTTTTCATCCTCAAACAGACGGTCAATCCGAACGAACAATTCAAACTTTGGAAGATATGCTAAGAATGTGTGTGCTAGATTTTGGTGGTCATTGGGATGCACACTTGCCTCTCATTGAATTTGCTTACAATAATAGCTATCATTCAAGCATTGGGATGGCTCCGTATGAAGCACTATATGGTAGGAAGTGTAGATCCCCTTTATGTTGGGAGGAAGTTGGTGAAAGGAAACTTATTGGCCCGGAGTTAATACAGATTACTTCAGAAAAAGTCCCGATTATTCGTCAACGAATACAAACAGCTTTTAGTAGACAGAAAAGCTATGCCGATCCAAAGAGGAAGGATGTAACATTCATGGAAGGAGAGTATGTATTTATTAAAGTATCACCAATAAAAGGAATTATGAGATTTGGCAAAAAGGGAAAGTTGACACCCCGGTATATCGGACCGTTTGAAATTTTGAAGAAAGTAGGTGAGGTGGCATATCATTTGGCATTACCTCCCAATTTATCACAAGTCCATCCAGTCTTTCATGTATCAATGCTAAGAAAATATGTGCCGGATCCATCTCACGTCCTCCATCCTCAAAATGTACAAGTTAGTGGAGACTTGTCATACGAGGAACAACCCGTGGCAATTGTTGATCAACAAACTCGTCAACTACGAACTAAGGAAATTCCAATGGTGAAAGTACTATGGAGTAACCATGCCATGGAAGAATGCACTTGGGAGTCAGAGTGGGAGATGCGGAACAAATATCCTTACCTATTTCAATCATGAGGTTAGTCTTCAAATTTTAAATTCGAGGACGAATTTCTTTAAGGGGGGGGGGGGGGGGGAGAATGTAATACCCCGAATTAATTACCCTATGAATATCCATATAGAGTGTTTAGATGCATATATGGTTGTATATATTTAAGTGAATTAATGAGAAATTATAAAAGTTTAGGGATGAATTGGAAAATTATCAAATAAGGAGGGATCATAGCGGATATTTTACAAAAATAATTCAATTAAATTGGAGATGGCCGACAGCCATCTCCTCCTTTTCTTTTTTCTTCTTCTTCTTCTTCTTTCTTTTCTTTCTTTATTTCATTTTACATTTCAAACTTCAACTCTCAAATTCTCCCTCAATTCTCATCCGTTTTTCGCAAACTTTATACCGAAACGAAGCTCTCAACACGTACTACAATCCTATATAAGTTTTAGGAGGAAAAATCAAGTGTTGAGAGAGAGATTAAAACCTGAAATTTCGTGCTAATTGTTGTCCCGCACGATTCACTACCTTCCGTCCAAAATTTCGAAAATCTGACCCCGGAAATGAACTCAGGAGGCCGGAAAACCTTTGGGTAGGTTGAGAATCGGAACATGCAAGCTTGATTTTCCGGTGATCGGAGCTTCGTCGGTAAATTTCTAATTTCTCCGATTTCTTGAGTTTTAGTTGGAATTAGAGTAATGTAATGGTATATTTAGACTCCTGAGATTATAATCTAGCTAATGGTGTGAATCGTTTTCACATAGGGCGAGTTCGAAATTTTCCGGTGACGGATTCCGGCGACGGGCAGTAATTCCGGCGACGTACATTAGGTACTTGAAAAATATTCCTAGTCTTATTTGGAGAAAGATTAATTCTTAGACCTTGCCCAAATTCCTTAAGTGTTAAATTTTATTAATTTTAGAAATATATTAGTTAATTAATTAAAAAGAAAATAGATGTTAATTCTTGGTTTGTGAAGGATATAATTATGTTAATGGAATGAATTAATTGAGAATGTTAATAGGAAGAGAATATTTGATGTGATATGGACTGAATTTAATTCTAGTGTATGTGTTGAAGAATTGGTATATTATGGAATTTAATTGAGTTGGCTATCCAGTCGGGTTATTGAATTGCAGTCTATGGAGACCGACTGGAATTGTTGTGTGGATTATAGAAGTGTAATTTTATGCAGGTTGACCCTAATATTAATTAGGGGGATATCCAGTTTATAGGGGAAACTCTGCCGAAATTTCTATTGATATTTCGGATAAATAGAATAATTAGTTCCTTCCTCATCTCCATTATAAATTCTCTTGTGTAGACATCCAACCGGTAGGCGGAGCAGGAGAACCGGAGAAATAGGATTCGTCGGCTAGGAGTATCTGTGAGTTAATTATATGTTATGCATATTTAATTTAGCATTTGCATTCATGACCGATTTTTTTTTAAAGTTTAAATCTTATTATGTGATTATTATCATTATTTAAAAGAGTATCGCCTAGCATTATAATTATATTTATTTATAATTCCTATGGTGGTTTAAATACGTATATGGACATGCTTCCTGGTGAGCGGCATCAGGACCTTGTGCGCACAGGTACTATCGGGCCTATGGAATAAATGTATGAATTGATGATATGTTTATGATAAGCTCGGTTGAGTTATTCTCGGGCTATGTGATATTATGGCATTGGAATTAAGTGAGGCTGGGTATGGGTTCGGTTGAGTTATTCTCAGTCCTCCAGCCGACTGGGTGCGGGTTCGGTTGAGTTATTCTCGGTCCCCCAGTCATTGGATATAAGAGAGCCCGATGGCTATGTAGATTATGCGATACTTTGGGTATTGAGGTTTAGGGTCCATGACGTATGAAAACCACTTATTAATAATTGTTTTATTATTTGGTTTACCAAAATCATGTGTATGAATGCCTGTACAACATATATGTATATAAATATATATATACATACGTATAGTATTGTGTGATTGGTGGATTGCTAAATTATTCATGCATTGCATATAATTAATTCACTATGGGAGGTCTGACTCCCTAAATTTTTTAGGTAGCTAGAAGCGTGTTGCAGCCCAAGATCTTCCTCCGGACGGCACATTAGTTTTACTATGTAGGTTATCATTAATTACTTCCAATGTATTAAATTTCTAGACCGCAGTACCAGAGTAAGGATTATATTTGATGTTGTGTATGTGAAAAGGATTTAATGTGTTAAGTAATGATGGATTGAAATATTATATTTTGAGACTGTAGTTTAAAGTATGATTTTAGGCTTGCTACGGGTTCCGGTGGCGATATGCCTACCCGTTCCCTAGCGCCGGTCACGGTCGGGGTTTGGGTCGTGACAGAACAGATGGGTAAAGTGTCAATAAGCCCATCAAACCAAGAGTCCTTTGTGGAAGGATTGGATAGGTTGTCCTACCAAACGAAGTAATGGTTGGTTAGCGAGCCCTAGCTCGGCCAGTCATTGATAAGTTGTGGATCTTGGTCAAGTCATCCTATTAACATCACCAACAAACAAATTAAAATCGAATTATTAATTTTAATTGGCAAAAGTCCTTTATTTCTCACTCAAGCAATGATTTCTTACATGTAGACAATCCCATTTCACATTAGCAGTTTAAAACGGCTGTAATAAACAACAACTCACTCTCACTTAGGTCACTCCTGGAGAAGGAGAAGCTTTCAAGTCCTAACTTCCTAGACTAGGGTAGGAACTTACCAATGGTTATTAGACAAGAGTCCAAGGAGTATGTACTGAATGCTCCTTTACCAGCTGGCCCTCCCACAGGTCGAGGCGTCACCACGGCAATGGTGGAGCAGTACGACCAACACACGAGGGATGACCGAGATGTCTCGTGCCTCATGCTAGGTAACATGGCTTCTAATCTTCAGAAGCAGTTCATGGATGAGCATGTTTATGAGATGATGGATCAGCTTAAAAAGATGTTCCAAGATTAGGCTCGTCAGGAACGTTACCTGACAACTAAGGCACTTTGCACGACTGTAATGGCAACTAGGACTTCTGTTAGCCCTCATGTGCTAAATTTGAAGGGGTATATTGATACACTTGCCTACTTTGGCTCACTAGTTCCATAGGACTTGGTAGCAGACATTATTCTTAGGTCACTTCCTAAGTCAGTTTATCATGAATTACCATATGCAAGGGTTGGATAAATCGGTTGTTGAGTTGCATGGCATGCTCAAGCTTACTGAGTAGTCTCTTAAGAAGACTCCTCAAGTATTGCTATTGAAAAAGGGCAATTCACCCATTTCTAGAGGAAAGGCCAAATCTAAGGCCAAGGCTAAGGCCCAAAAGGCCAAGGCTAAGGGCAAAAAGGTGGTGGCCCAACCTAAAGCAAGGGTTGTTTCTGCTGATGATGTCTGCCATGAGTGTCATGAGAAGGGGCACTGGAAGAGCTTGTGTCCAAAGCTAAGGGAGCAACTGAAGGGCAAAACTGCTGCTTCAAATATTTATGTTGTTGAGATTAATCTAGCTATTTCAACATCTTAGGTCTTAGACACTGGATGTGGATCTCACATTTGTTGAAATGTGCAGGGTCTAAGAAATAGGAGATTACTAGGATCTGGAGAAGTAGACCTTTGAGTTAGAAATGGTGCTCGAGTTCAAGCCATGGAGTGTTGGACATGCCCTAGTCCCGAGGCATTAGTCCTTGCATTTGTATCATACATTAATTGGATTCACGTATTATACTTATTTGTGTTATTAATAAAGGCATTAATTCATTTATTATATTTATCTTGTGCAATATATTAAATGAAGTATCCGATGGACATATCCATATGCATGATGACCAGTGTCATGCACTTGGCAGTAAGACCATGGATAAGGTAAACGATATGACCATAAATAGATCCGTAGTCTGTTCCAGTCATGGGCATGAATGGAACAAGAGACTATCATTAACCTGGTTGTATGGCGGTGTCTTACCGGTAATTGGACATGGAATGTCAACCAAGTTAATGGGTACATGCATAAGGGGCATGGTACTGGATAGATCCACTAAACGAGAATTCCACATGGTATAGTATCACAAGTGATTCTCGTGTAGTACTTGTATGGATCCTTTGACCTGACCATATGATGGTGTTACATGTGAGGTCTCATACTTAGGGGTACGCTTAAAGGGCCTGTAATAGGGTGCCAAGTATGGGTACTTTCGGGTATGTGACTTAGCATGGTAATGCTATGGATATGCAGAAGGGATTTGTCACTCAGTAATCCACTGGGAAGATATCACCGGCCTCTTGATGAATGTGACTAATAAGAGTGTGGCCGTACCCAAACAAGTGGGAACTTGTTTGTGAGCTTCAGTGCATTCGGGATCAAGTTAATGTACGACACAAAAGAGGGTGATCAATCCATGCCTCTGTGTTGGACACCGATATCAATGACATAGGATGTACAAGTTTAAACTATAGGGTTATAATAATAGTTAGACTACCATCTCCATCTTAATTGGGGGCTGTAGTGGCTTGCTAGAGCCCAACTACAGTCTGCGGGCAAAAGGCCCGCTGCCAACATAAAGATGGGCCCACAGGATCGTACACATAGAATGACTGAACACAGATTTTAGGAATCACATGTATACTTGGAGTATACACTGTGGAGAGAGAGGTATATATATATTAATCATATTATAAAGATCAATTGGATTGATCATAATAATAAAATTAATATATATTCAATTGGCTCTTCATAATTAATTGGATTAGTTATGAGATTATTTCCTAGGTGGAAATATTCATATGTATAGGCTTACATATGATTTTATTTTGTGAAGATTTAATTTTAATTTGATGGATTAAATTAATTGGTCAAACTAATTTTAATTTAGATGAAAATAATATATTACTTGGTGTAATATATTAAATACATGGGTATATTAAAATTGGGCTTGAAATTAATTTAAACCAGAATAATTAAAATTAGATTGGGCCTGAATTAAAAGTAGCAAGCCCACACAAAAGTAAAGGAGCCAAGCTGGACCTGAATTCGCCCAAGGGAATTCGGCCAACCTAGGTTTTTAACCTAGGAGAATTCGGCCAAAGTGTATAAGCTACACCATAGCCGAATTCTCTAGCCCCCTCTCTCACCATTGCTCGTTTTTCCTACGCTAGCACGGGTTGTGTTCGTTAGGCGTTCGTGTACGAGAACGAGGAGGGAATCTAATTTGATTTCTACAGTCTTCATCTATCTCTAGAAAGAGATATTCCGGGTAAGAATTTAATCTCTTTCTATTTCAATTTCATGTTTTACAATTTCCACTTCAATTGCTCCTGGGACTAGATTTGAGGAAATCATCACGTTCTTCCGCTTTTATCCGGTGATTTCCGGGCAAAAATCCCAATAGTGGCATCAGAGCGGGCTTTTGATCCGTGGAAATTGTTAAAATTGCTTGAATCCTATGTTTTAAAATTGGAGATTTTTTTATTGGGGTTCTTGGTTTGGGTTTAAGATTTTTCCCATTTGTTTTTTGGACAATTGAAATTAAATTTGCATATAGGTTTATGTTAGTTTAATTTAATTGTATGATTTTGGAATTCTTGGTGAATTTCTTGTTGTTGATGGATGCCATATTTTGTTTGTTCATATATTTTTTTTCTGTTTAAAAAAAAAAAACCTGGCTCCCGAGGGTGCGGGGCTGCCGGTGGCGGTCGCCGCACACGGCGAGAGCGGCGGCTGCACAGGTAGCAGCCGCTGCCTGCTACTGCTGGTTCCAACAGCTGTCGGAGCAGCGGGCTGCTACTGGGCAATGGCTGCCGCACGGCAGCAGCGGGCGGCCGTTAGGCGCCTGTGCCGCTGCTGCCCATAGCATCGGCTGCTGCTGCTAGGGCAACTCGGTTGCCCTAGTCGCAGCAGGTCGGGCCCAGCGTTTTTGGATTTGGTGGGTTTTGGGCCCGGGGCCCAGTTTTGAAATTTTAATTGGTTTTAAAATTCGTGTTTTTAAATTTATGCAATTTAAATGCATGTGGTTTCTTGAATGAAATTTTATTTTATTCATGTGATATTAATTTTGGAAATTAATATGGTTAATTGAAATTGGTTCGGGTAATTTTGGCACAATTACTTGGACGGTTGAAATGGACCCATGGTTTCCCAATTCCAGTGGGAGGAGTTGGACTGCCTGGGCTGGAGGCCCAAAGCCGGTTAAGGGTTAGAACCATGGTGGGCCAAAAATTGGCGATTTCTATATAATGGCTTGGACATAATTGAAATGGGCATAAATCATGCATTATAACATGCTTATGAATTATATATATTGGATGCATATGTATGATTAAATGTTTGTATGGTTGGATGCTATTGGGCCTTGTACAAGATGGGTTGTATTTTTCTTTTGGGTAAATACGGCCTGCGTGTCATTTTTATTTTTTTAATGTAATTTTATTTTATTCAATTATTATAAAATTTAGAAGAACCCCATGGAGTGGTGAGCCCAAGTGGAGGTGCAAGCCCAAGTGGAGGAGCAAGCCCAGAAGGAAAAGATGGAGGCCCACCTGATATTTATTTCTACTATAGGTTTACTAGAATAATATTAGCATGTAATATAGGCCCATAGCAATCCATTTTACTTTTATTTAATTATGCTTAATATTTATTTGCATGTATGAATGTATGATCCAACAGCAATTTCACCCGCCTTATGTATGTAAGCCGTTATTAATTGAATCTAATGACCAAATGGAATTACTAAGTCGCTTAAAAGTGCTTCCCTCATTCAAAACCGACTCGAAGTGGGAATAGGCTAGTTGTAGACAATGCCCTCACAGGATAACACTAGAGTATTGTCACTTTGTATTAGGTTAGAGTATGGGATACTCTAACACTTGAATGGAGGTTTTGACTTAGCATGGGTAGTAGGATTCTCCTAGCCCTAAGCACAGATGGGTAAGTGCCAACAAGCCCATCAAACTAAGAGTCCCTAGGTTGGGATTGGACGGCATTCCTACCTAAATAATTAAGGTATAGTTGTACCAAACCCTCGTTTGGCTATATCTTGATGAAATATGGATCTCGGCCTATGAGCCTAACAACTTGGTTTAAATTAATAACATGATTCATTATTAATTTCATATGGGAATAACAAATTAAAGTCCTTTATTAACACTCTAAATGTTTTTCTGTGTAGAAACTCTTAAATGGCAAACAACAATACCTTATCACTGCGATCAATTCTGGAAAGGGACAAGCTTTCCGGTCCTAACTTTTTGGACTGGTCTAGGAATTTGAGAATAGTTCTAAGGCAAGAGTCCAAAGAGTATGTACTGGAGAGGCCTGTACCGGCTGCACCTCAAGGACGTAATCCACCAGCTGCCCAGCTGGAGGAATACGAGGCGCATGTCAAGGACAATAGGGATGTGACATGCCTAATGTTGGCTTGCATGGTCCTCGAACTGCAAAAACAGTTTATGGACCATCAAGCCTTTCCTATGATAACAACTTTAAATGAGATGTTTCAAGAGCAAGCTCGTCAGGAAAGGTACCTGACCAACAAGGCATTCCACTCTTGTAAGATGGGGGCCGAGACATCTGTGAGTGCACACGTGCTCAAGATGAAGGGCTATTTGGACACTTTGGCCGTCTCGGATCGCCTATCTCTTAGGAGTTGGCGGTGGACACAATCCTTGCATCCTTGCCAAATTCTTATGATCAGTTCATCCTGAACTACAACATGCAAGGGATGAACCGCACTGTCAGTGAGCTGCATGGGATGCTTAAGCTTATTGAGCAGTCAATCAAAAAGACTCCGCCGGTGCTGCTGGTCAACAAGGGGAACCCTCCTGTTGCCAAGGGTAAGGCCAAGAAAAAGGCCAAGGCCAAGGCCAAGAAGGCCAAGGCTAAGAAGGCCAAGGCCCAACCCAAGGCCCAGCAGAAGGCAGGTCCTGAAGATGTCTGTTTTGGGTGTAGATAGGCGGGCCATTGGAAGAGATCGTGTCCCAGGCTGATGGGAGAGCAAAGAAGGGGCCAAGGTGTGTCCTCTTCAGGTATTTATGTAATAGACATTAACCTTACTGTTTCAACATCCTGGGTATTGGATACTGGATGTGGTTCTCATGTTTGTTGCAATGTGCAGGGACTTAAGAACAGAAGGTCACTGGGGTCGGGAGAGGTGGACTTGCGGGTTGGGAATGGAGCAAGGGTTGCTGCCATAGAGATTGGCGAATACCACCTTATGATGCCCAGTGGATTGGTTTTGATTTTAGAACATTGTTATTTTGTACCTGCTATGTGCAGGAATATTATTTCAGTTTCTATGTTGGATATTTTTGGATTTTATTTTACTATTTGTAATGGTAGAATTTCAATATCTAGAGAGGGATTATTTTATGGAGATGCTCTATTAAATAATAGCTTATATATCCTGGACTTAAATGAAACCAATCACGTCTATAACATAAACACTAAAAGGGTTAAGCCTAAAGAACTTAATCCTGTCTACCTATGGCATTGCCGTCTTGGCCACATAAACGAGAAGCGCATTGCTAGGCTTCACAAAGCTGGAGTCTTAGGGTCATTTGACTTGGAGTCAACTGATACATGTGAATCATGTTTACGAGGCAAGATGACAAAGGAGCCTTTTAGCAAGAAGGCTGAAAGGGCCACTGGCTTATTGGACCTAATACATTCAGATGTATGTGGACCTATGAGCTCAGCGACCAGAGGTGGGCATCTGTACTTCGTCACGTTCACGGACGATTTCAGCAGATATGGCTATGTCTATCTGATGAAACACAAGTCTGAGACCCTTGATAGGTTCAAGGAATTTAGGAACGAGGTACAGAACCAGCTAGGCAGGAATATCAAAACCCTTCAGTCGGACTGAGGTGGTGAGTATATGAGCCTAGAGTTTGACTCATACTTGAGAGAGCATGGAATAGTTCCACAGCCCACTCCTCCCGGAACACCACAATGGAATGGGGTGTCTGAATGGAGGAATAGGACCCTATTGGACATGGTCCGCTCAATGATGAGTCAAGCCTCTCTCGCAATTAGTTTCTGGGGACACGTCTTCGAGACTTATCTTAAATAATACTCCGACTAAGGCAGTGGAAAAGACACCATATCAGATATGGACGGGCAAGAAGCCCAATGTGTCTTTCCTAAGGATTTAGGGATGCGAAGCACATGTTAAGAGATTGACATGCGAAGCACATGTCAAGAGATTGACTAGTGGCAAGCTGGAGCCCAAAACCGATAAATGCCTGTTTGTGGGCTACCCTAGGGAAACCAAAGGGTATTACTTCTACAACCCCACCGAGAACAAGGTGTTCATTGGAAGGAAGGGGGTCTTTCTAGAAAAGGAGTTCCTTTCCAAGAAAGATAGTGGGAGCAATGTTGAACACAGGGAAGTTCAGGGACCACAAGCTCCTGAAGAGGATAACTCGGAGGCCCAGGTGGAGCTTCCACAAAGGGAAGCACCGACCCAGGCCGCACAAGAACCTAGAAGGTCTGGTAGGGATCGTCGGGAACTAGAGAGGTATGGTTTCCTCGTCACCGATGATCAGACTCTTCTCATCTGGGATGAGGAAGAACCCAAAACCTACCAGGAGGCTATGGCTCGCCCACAGTCTGCGAATTGGCTTAAGCCATAGAGGCAGAAATGCAATCTATGTACGATAACCAAGTTTGGAACTTGGTTGATCCACCTCCGGGTGCTAAGGTAATAGGTTGCAAATGGTGCTACAAGCAAAAAGCTAATAATACCTTTAAGGGGCGTCTGGTTGCAAAAGGTTTCAGACAAGTCCATGGAATAGACTATGATGAAACTTTCTCACCAGTAGCCATGCTCAAATCCATCAGGATCTTGCTAGCCATAGCAGCATGGTACGACTATGAAGTCTGGCAAATGGATGTCAAAACCGCTTTCCTTAATGGAAAGCTACTCGAGGATGTGTACATGACACAACCTAAGGGTTTTGTCAATCCAAAGTATCCGGGAAGGGTATGCAAACTTCAAAGGTCCATTTATGGACTGAAGCAAGCATCCCGAAGTTGGAATCTAAGATTCAATGAGGCCATAAAGGAATATGGCTTCATACAGAATCAAGATGAGCCTTGTGTGTATAAGAGGACCAGTGGGAGCATTGTCACATTCTTGGTACTTTATGTAGATGACATCCTACTCATTGGAAGCGACATACCTACACTGCAAGGGGTAAAGTAGTGGCTGAGTATGTGCTTCGCAATGAAGGACTTAGGCGAAGCTGAGATGATCCTAGGGATCAAGATCTACAGGGATAGATCAAATTGGCTTCTAGGCCTAAGTCAGGCCTCGTACATAGACAAAGTTCTGAAAAGGTTTAGCATGGACCGGGCCAAGAAAGGTTTCTTGCCAATGGGCCATGGGCTAAAACTTAGTAAGAAACACTGTCCTAAAACAAGGGAGGACAGGGAGAACATGAAATTGGTTCCATATGCTTCGGCCATAGGATCAATCATGTACTCCATGTTATGTACGAGACCTGATGTCGCCTTTGCACTAAGTATGACGAGCCGGTACCAGCAGGATCCCGGGGAGGATCACTAGAAAGCTGTTAAGGCGATCCTTAAGTACCTTAACAGGACTAAGGATAGCTTCTTAGTGTATGGTGGTCAGAAAGTGCTGTCAGTTACTGGGTACACTGATGCGAGCTTCCAGACCGACCAGGATCAGTACCAGTCATAGTCTGGGTATGTATTTTTACTGAATGGTGGTGCTGTAAGCTGGAGGAGCTCAAAGCAGCCAACCATAGCGGACTCTACAACAGAAGCTGAGTACATCACTGCGTGTGATGCGGCTAAGGAAGCTTTGTGGATGAAGAAGTTTATCACTGAGTTGGGAGTAGTGCCAACTATCCAGGACCCAGTTGATATCTTCGGTGACAACAATGGGGCCGTTGCACAAGCTAAGGAGCCCCGGTCACACAAGAACACAAAGCACGTGCTTAGAAAGTTTCACCTCATACAAGAGATCACGGAGAGAGGTGACATTGCATTGCATAGAGTGGACACCGAGGATAATGTCGCAGATCCTTTGACCAAGCCCAAGCACGAGGGTCATACTAGATCTATAGGGATTAGGCCCATGCCTAGTTGGAACTAGTGCAAGTGGGAGATTGTTGGATATGCCCTAGTCCCGAGGCATTAGTCCTTGCATTTGTATCATACATTAATTGGATTCATGTATTATACTTATTTGTGTTATTAATAAAGGCATTAATTCATTTATTATATTTATCTTGTGCAATATATTAAATGAAGTATCCGATGGACATATCCATATCCATGATGACCAGTGTCATGCACTTGGCAGTAAGACCATGGATAGGGTAAACGATATGGCCATAAATAGATCCGTAGTCTGTTCCAATCATGGGAATGAATGGAACAAGAGACTATCATTAACCTGGTTGTATGGCGGTGTCTTACCAGTCATTGGATATGGAATGTCAACCAAGTTAATAGGTACATGCATAAGGGGCATGGTACTGGATAGATCCACTAAACGAGAAATCCACATGGTTTAGTATCACAAGTGATTCTCGTGTAGTACTTGTATGGATCCTTTGACCTAACCATATGATGGTGTTACATGTGAGGTCACATACTTAAGGGTACGCCTAAAGGGCCTGCAATAGGGTGCCAAGTATGGGTACTTTCGGGTATGTCACTTAGCATGGTAATGCTATGGATATGTAGAAGGGATTTATCACTCAGTAATCCACTGGGAAGATATCACCGGCCTCTTGATGAATGTGACTGATAACAGTGTGTCCACACCCAAACAAGTGGGAACTTGTTTGTGAGCTTCAGTGCATTCGAGATCAAGTTAATGTCCGACACAAAAGAGGGTGATCAATCCATGCTTTTGTGTTGGACACTGATATCAATGACATGGGATGTACAAGTTTAAACTACAGGGTTATGATAACAGTTAGACTGCCATCTCCATCTTAATTGGGGGTTGCAGTGGCTTGCTAGAGCCCAATTACAGTCTGCTAGCAAAAGGCCCGCTGCCAACATAAAGATAGGCCTACGGGATCATACACATAGAACGACTAAACACATACTTTAGGAATCACATGTATACTTGGAGTATACACTGTGGAGAGAGAGGTATATACATATTAATTATATTATAAAGATCAATTATATTGATCATAATAATAAAATTAATATATATTCAATTGGCTCTTCATAATTAATTGGATTAGTTATGAGATTATTTCCTAGGTGGAAATATTCATATATACAGGCTTACCTATGATTTTATTTTGTGAAGATTTAATTTTAATTTGATGGATTAAATTAATTGGTCAAACTAATTTTAATTTAGATGTAAATAATATATTACTCGGTGTAATATATTAAATACATGGGTATATTAAAATTGGGATTGAAATTAATTTAAACCAGAATAATTAAAATTAGATTAGGCCTGAATTGAAAGTAGAAAGCCCACACAAAAGTAAAGGAGCCAAGCTGGGCCTGAATTCCCCTAAGGGAATTCGGCCAACCTAGGTTTTTAACCTAGGAGAATTCGGCCAAAGTGTATAAGCCACACTATAGCCGAATTCTCTAGCTCCCTCTCTCACCATTGCTCGTTTTTCCTACGCTAGCACGGGTTGTGTTCGTTAGGCATTCATGTACGAGAACGAGGAGGGAATCTAATTTGATTTCTGCAGTCTTCATCCATCTCTAGAAAGAGATATTCCAGGTAAGAATTTAATCTCTTTCTATTTCAATTTCATGTTTTACAATTTCCATTTCAATTGCTCCTAGGACTGGATTTGAGGAAATCATCGCGTTCTTCCGCTTTTGTCGGGTGATTTCCGGTGAAAAATCCCAACATGGAGATCGGAGCTTATTTCTTAGAGATGCCTAGTGGACTTGTTTTGGAACTAAGAAACTGTTATTTTGTACCTGTGATGCGCAGGAATATTATTTATGTTTCTTTGTTTGATATTTCTGGTTTTATATTTAATATTGGACATGGTAGAATTTCTATGCAATGTGGCAATATCATTTATGGAACAACATTTCTTGAAAATTGGTTATATATGCTTGATCTAAAACATGAAAGTTTAATCTATAACATAAATACTAAAAGGATTAAATAGAATGAAATTATTCCTACATACATTTGGCACTGTCCACTTGGCCATATAAATGAGAAGCGCATAGCTAGGCTTCACTCTAGTGGAGTGCTAGGGTCATTTGACATTCAGTCTTATGACACATGCGAATCTTGTTTGAGAGGCAAGATGACAAAAGCGCCTCTTAGCAAGACTGTTGAAAGGGCCTCAGAGCTATTGGAGCTGATACATTATGATGTATGCGGCCCAATGAACACTAGTGCTAGATCTGGTTTTCTGTACTTCATCACCTTCACGGATGACTTCAGTAGATACAGTTACGTGTATCTGATGAAGCATCAGTCTGAGACTCTTCAAAGGTTCAAGGACTTTAAGAATGAAGTAGAAAACCAACTTAGCAAGAAAATAAAAGCACTTCGGTCTGACCGAGGGGGTGAATATTTGAGCCAAGAGTTTGACTCATTTTGAGAGAGTGTGGGATTCTATCCCAACTCACTCCTCCTGGTACATCCCAATGGAATGGAGTGTGAGAAAGGAGGAATAGGACCTTGCTAGACATGGTCCACTCGATGATGAGTCTTACTACACTCCCTATCTCCTTTTGGACATATGCTTTAGAGACAGCTGCTTACATTCCTAATAATACACCAAGCAAGCCAGTTGAGGGAACACCATAAGAACTATGGAAGAGCCGAAAGCCCAATGTTTCCTTCTTGAAGATTTGGGGTTGTGATGCACATATTAAGAAATTGACAAGTGGCAAACTCGAGTCCAAATCTGTTAAGTGCCAGTTTATGGGTTACCCAAAGGAAACTAAGGGTTATTACTTCTACATTCTGTCGGAAAACAAAGTTTTCATAGCCAGAAATGCAGTCTTCTTAGAAAAGGAATTCCTTTCCAAGAGAGACAGTGGGAGTCATGTTGAACTTTCAGAAGTTCAAGACTCACAAACTCCTGCAACTACTATTGAGGATGCTTCAGGAATCGATCTGACTACTCAAGAGGTTAAGGAAGCAGAACCGATTACGTAGGACCTTAAAAGGTAGGACACGTCATCAGCCAGAGAGGTATGGCTTTCTCGTGACTGATGATGGGGGACCTTATGGTCACTGACCAAGAGGAGCCCAAGACCTATCAGGAGGCTGTTGAAAGCCCATACTCAGATCAATGGTGGAAAGCCATGGAGGTTGAGATGCAATTTATGCATGATTACCGAGTATGGAACTTGATGGATCCACCTTCGGGTGCTAAGGTGATCGGCTGCAAGTGGTGTTTAAAGTTAAAGCCCGACAATACCTTCAAGGGGTGATTGGTGGCAAAAGGATTCAGGCAAGTTCAAGGAATTAACTATGATGAAACTTTTTCACCAGTTGTATGCTCAAATCCATTAGGATACTACTAGCCATAGCTGTATGGTATGATTATGAGATATGGCAGATGGATGTTAAGACTGCTTTCCTTAACGGAAAGCTACTTGAGGCTTTGTACATGGCACAACCTGGGGGTTTTACCCATCTGAAGTATCCTAAATAGGTATGCAAGCTTCAATGATCCATTTATGGATTGAAGCAAGCATATAGGTCTTGGAATCAGAGATTCAATGAGGCCATTATGGAATTTGGCTTCACATAGAATTCTGATGAGCCCTGTGTGTATAAGATGGTGAGTGGAAGCATTTCCACCTTCCTAGTGTTGTATGTTGACGACATCCTTATCATTAGAGGCGACATGCCAACACTGTAAGGGGTTAGTTAAGCAGTGGTTGAGTAAGTGCTACACAATGAAGGAATTAGGCAAACCTGAGACGATCTTAGGGATCAGGATCTACAGAGATTAATCCAGTCAGCTTCTAGGCCTAAGTCAGGCCACGTACATTAACAAGGTTCTGAAAAGATTTAGTATGGACAAGGCAAAGAAAGGATTCTTGCTTATGCGCCATGGGTTGAAGCTGAGTAAGAAAGATGGTCCTAAAACAAAGAAGGACAAGGAGAGCATGGAAAAGATCCCTTATACATATGCTAAAGGATCTATTATGTACTCCATATTATGTATAAAGCCTTATGTCATGTTTGCACTAAGTATGACTAACCGGTACCAGTCAGACCCCAGGGAGGAACACTAGAAGGCTGTCAAGGCAATCCTGAAGTACCTTAACTAAACTAAGGATGCTTTCTTAGTGTATAGAGGTTAAGATGAGTTGATAGTGTTAGGTTACATGGATGCAAGATTTGAGACTGATGAGGATGCGAACCTGTCAAAGTCTGGTTATGTTTTTCTCCTGAATGGCGGTGCCATTAGTTGGAGGTCCTCAAAGCAGGCCACCATTGCTGACTCTACAATGGAAGTTGAGTACATAGCTGCATGCAAAGTTGCAAAGGAAGCCGTTTGGATCAAGAAGTTCATAACTAAGTTGGGAGTAGTACCATTATCCTGGACCCAATCGATGTTTTCTGTGACAACAACAAGGCCATCACACAAGCTAAGGAGCCTCGGTCACACAAGAGATCCAAACATGTGCTCAGAAAGTTTCACCTCATTCGGGAGATCGTGAATAGAGGTGACATATCATTGTAAAGGGTTGACACCAAGAATAATGTCGCTGATCCATTGACAAGGCACTGCCACAGATATAGCGCTAATGGTCATACTAGATCTATAGGAATCAGGGCAATGCCCACTTGGAACAAGTGCAAGTGGGAGATTATTGGTGTGCCCTAGTTCTTAGGGCATTGGTTTCTTGTATTTTGTATTATATATTAAGACTCATTAGATGAATACATTATTTGTGTCACATTAATAAAGGTAATTAATCTATTTCATTTATATCTTGTGCTATAATATGAGTAGAGTATCCATTGATTGATAATCATAAAGCCTATACCTGGTCTGTTCTAATCGTGGGAACAAATAGAATCACAGACTTGTATGTTCAATGATTGTATAGTAGTTCTTAACTAGCCATAGTACTTGTATAGTCAGTCATGAATATAGGTACATATCATTGACATGGGACTCAATCTACAAGAAAGTCACATGGTTGTCACGTTGTGAGCACGGGTTTTTCCCTACCTCTATGATGAAAATTCTTGTGTTACCTGTGGACCGAACGGACTTGAATTGGACTTGGAAATGACGAAATGTTGCCTGGAGTCCCTCAAACATCCTGAAAACCAAGATATCCGTGATCCAAAATCCCCGAAAAGGTCTCCTCTGTGATTTCCAAGGTTTACTGTGCGCGTCGGACTTTCAAAAATTTTGTCCCGGCTCTTGTTAGAGCCGCACAGTTCTAGTTTTCAAACTAGAGCTGTACGGCTCTAACTAGAGCTGGCTGGCTCTAGTGGGCAAGACAAGTTGCCTTGTAAAACAAAGCAACTTGTCTCGCCAGAGGAAGTATGGGCTGATTCAAAAAGGTAAGGCGGCCATTAAATGTTGAAATGATACGTGAGGAGAGTATAAAAAGAGAAAATCAAATCAGAGAAAAGAGGGGATGCTTTTCAATCATAAAAAGAAAAAGAAAGAAACAAAAAAGAAAAAAAAAGAAGCAGAGAAAAAGAGAGAGAGGCTAAGCAAGGAGGTAAACCAAAAGCAGGAATTAAAACTTAAAATCAATCCTAATACATTAAACACAAATCATTTCACCTTTACACATTGATTGGGGATCACTTCGGATTTGTTTCAGATTGTTACGGTTTTTGGCCAATTGAGTTCCCAGGAGGCATTCCAAGCTTTCAGTCCATTCTTTACACGTTTAAAGCATTCAAACAACACCCAGGTAAACTCTGAGAGGCCTTAAACCTGTTTGATTTGTCTTTTCTGTGTCTTTTCCTCGTTTTTGCAAATTTCAAAACCGGATTGCCTGAATAGAGCCGGGTGGCTCTAATATTAGAGCCCTACGGCTCTGTTCTCCAGGGACAACCTCCTGGTTCGTCCCGATTGGCCGAAAACTGTCCGTTTACCATTTTAAGCTTTTTGTTGCGATAATTTTCGGCCCAAATCCATCCATATGTCATAAAATTTTGGTTTTTAGATCTCTATACGTACGGATTTTAGTATTTTCATATTTGCCGGGGTTTTATTTTTTGAGTTTCGAGGTAGTTTTATTCAAATCGGATCCATAGTCAGCATTAGCAAACCCTCGAACCTAATAAAATTCCCGGAAAATATTAAGAACAAGCAAAATAGTATTTTCTCAAATGTTTTTAGTGTGTTTATTGCATTTTGGACCCTAGATGGATGTTGAACTCAAGAACCCACACGAATGGAACCCCGAGTTCCAGGATAATCGACCCACGAAAATGGAAATATGCATGAAACCGAGCCAAATGATTTTCCAAAATTGTTTTTCCAACACAAAAATCCACAGGGCGTTTCAAAACTGATTTCCAGGTCTAACCGGTCCGACCGGTAGGGTCGAACCAGTTACCCCTAAAAATGCATGCT
The DNA here is from genome assembly GCA_039660915.1 of Euphorbia tirucalli. Lineage (NCBI taxonomy): Eukaryota > Viridiplantae > Streptophyta > Magnoliopsida > Malpighiales > Euphorbiaceae > Euphorbia > Euphorbia tirucalli. Next base: position 46,679,098 of record CM077637.1, on the reverse strand, counting down.
CCCAATCCTAAAATCCCTATTCTGTCCTGATTTGAGTCCTATTTTTGTTTAAAATATAAACTGTGCTAACTAATCTATTTTGCAGTATTTATTTTTATTTTCGTTGTATTTTAATAGACTAATTCATGTAATTAGGCGGTTGTATTTTTAGATCCTCGTGTACTTAGGCGTTTGTAAAAGTGAGGACGAGAGTTTTTATATTTTATTCAATTTGGTTGTATAATCGGCCTCTATTATTCTTTTGTAAATTTTTGTGGATGATTTAATTTCTGCAATTTATTTCTGTATTCTGCTTGAGCACGGGCTAATAAAAAATAAACAAATTGGGTAGAGAAAGATAATAAATTAAATAAATATGGTTTTATAAATAATAAACGAGTACAAGCTTGAGGTTAAGTAGGTAAGTTGCTCGAACCCTGAATCTCTGGATTAGGTACAGCAGTCTGCACTACGTAGGGAGCTGTTCCAGAATTTCCCGGATGAGCTGATCCGGGTGGCGACTCTATCACTGATCTCGAAATTAATGTTTCGAGGTCTTTAAGTTATAAAACGGGGAAATATTTTCTGCAAAAGGAATTTAAATCACCAACTCAATAGAAACAAAACCCGTTTTCCCAAAACATCACTAAATCGATTTCTTTAGCAAAAACCCCCGGTTCGCTTCACCGCTTCCCGCTTAAAAGGTCGTCCGCTCATAATGGTGACTCCGCTGGGGATAATGCTAGTTTCTTAAAATGTTTTTCTTAAAAACTTAAGGAACTTAGGCAACTATTGAAAAATAACCTCGCTTGTATTCGTTTATCGATTTATAAACATCATATTTATTCATACCTTTGCATATCATGACATTTTCTTCTTCTCAACCCCTTAAATACACTGATTTCACCCTGGTTTACCCAAGAAGGTGGCCTACCTCTACAGCCAGGATTGGAGACACCCGACGGGGTAAACCACTCATAGCCATATATGACCTTACATCGTGTTCTATGGTGAGGAAGTGTTTATTTGCTATGGGAGCCTGTGTTGGGTTTGGTTCCATTCATTCCCATGATTGGAACAGACTACGGATGACTTTATGGTCATATCGTTTTCACTATCCACAGTCTTACTGCCAAGTGCCTCACACTTGACAACATGGATATGGATATGTCCATTGGATACTCTATTTAACATATAGCACAAGACATATAATAAATAGATTAATGCCTTTATTTCCTTGACACAAATTGTATAATACATAAAGTTTACATTAATGTACAAATGTATTATACAAACACAAGGACCAATGCCTCGGGACTAGGGCATTTCCAACACATATGTCCTACCAATGACTCACCATTCTTTCATCGGTCCATAAGAATATGTCATCATCATTTTTGTCCATAAAATGACTCACAATTCTTACTAATTCCATGCAAAATTTCGGCCAACATATCCCATTAAATGTAGCCTTTATTCCTTTAAAAGCCCAAGCCTAATTTTAATCCCATTGTTTTAATTAATTGCAAATGCAACTTTAATTTAACATGTATGCATATATATATTATACCATATAATATATTACATACATTTAAATTAAAATTCATTTGCCCTAGTAATTTAATCAAGGGATTAAATTAGACATACATAAAATGATCGTTAGCCTGGTTGTATGGCGGTGTCTTACCGGTCATAGAACATGGAATGTCAACTAGGTTAATGGGTACATGCAAAATGGGCATGGTACTGGATTGATCCACTTAACGGGAATCTGCATGGTATAGTATCACAAATGATTCTCGTGTAGTACTTGTATAAGTCCTTAGACCGGACCATATGATGGTGCTGCATGTGAGGTGGCACACTTTGGTGTACGCCCAACGGGCCTGTAAAAGGGTGCCAAGTACGGGTACGTTCGGGTGTGTCAGTGAGCATGGCAGCACTATGGATATGCAGAAGGGAATGTCACTCAGTGATTCACTGAGACGATATCATCGGCCTCTTGAAGAATGTTACTGATAAGTGTGCGGCCGCACCCAAACAAGATTGGATCTTGTTTGTGAGCATCAGTTCATTCGGTATCAAGTCAAGGTCCAGACACAAGGAGGGTGATACTTCCATGCCTCTGTGTTGGACACCGATATCAGCGACATGGGATTTACAAGTTCAAACTACAGGGTTACGTTTTCAGTTGGACTGCTTACTCCGTCTTAATTGGGGGCTACAGTGGCTTGCTAGAGCCCGCCTGTAGTCTGTGGGCCTTGGCCTACTGCCAACATAAAGACGGGCCCATTGGATCGTACACATTGAACGTCTGGACTTTAACTAGTCGGATTAAGTGTGTACTTGGAGTATACACGTTTGAAGAGAGAGAGATATATTAATTATATTATATGACTCAATTGGATTGATCAAAGTGATATAGTTAATATTTATTTTGGCCTTCTCATAATTAATTCAATGAATTAAGGGACAGCCATATTTCTTGTTGTGGGCAGCCCTCTCTCGCTCTCTTCTTGTCATCCGAGTCGCTAGCACGGGTTTCGGTCTGAGAGCCGTTCGTGTACGTGACGTTGGAGGGAATCTACACTTGATTTCTGCAGTCTGCATCCGTCTCTTAGAGAGACTTTGTGGTAAGTTTTTGAAACCCTCCTTTTATGCTTTAAGTTTTTGATTTCCACATCTTAAGCTCCTGGGCCGGATTCGAGGAAATCGACGCGTATTTCCGCTTTTATCGGTCGGTTTCCCGTGACGAATCCCAACAATATGATGGGGCAAAGTTGGACTTTGCCACCTTGCATCTTGCTTTTCCTTTATGGTAAGGAAATGATGAAGGTGGGATCACCAATCCTTCTTTTGGCCGAATGTTATTGTTGGCAAGAGAGGATGAGTCATTCTTTTCATCATTAGCATGGTGAGTCATATGGATGAGTCATAGGTTTGACTTTGATGAAGCAAAGTTGGACTTTGCTTTCCTTGTGTTGATCTTCTTTTCTTTAAGTGAAAAGAGAATAAAAAATCTGCCAAGACTCACCTTGCTTGGCCGTGGGATATTTATCTATTCTTGAAAAGAATTGAAAAGAATTTTGGCCAAACCCATGAATTTCGGCCAAGTGTGAGGATGAAATGTGGGATATGTTTTGTCTTTAATTCTTACCATAAGAATGACTAACCAAAAATATCCAAAGATGCAAAGTCCAACTTTGCTACCATAAAGTCTTCCATGACTCACCATTTCATCATAACATTTTGTCCAACAAAATGACTCACATTCTCCTCCCATTACACCACCATAATTTCGGCCAAACCATTCCAAGCCAAGTGGGAATATTCATTTTAAGTTTTAAGCCCAATTTAATTCCTTTGATTTATTTAAGTTCAAATGCAACTTTAATTTAACATGTATGTTTATATGTGATACCATGTAACATATTACATACATTTAAATTCAAATTCATTTGACCTATTAATTTAATCAATGGATTAAATTAGACACACATAAAATGACAAACATGTAAACCTATACATGTCATAATATTTCCACCTAGGAACCAGGTTAATGGGTACATGCAAAAAGGGCATGGTACTGGATTGATCCACTTAACGGGAATCTACATGGTATAGTATCACAAATGATTCTCGTGTAGTACTTGTATAAGTCCTTAGACCGGACCATATGATGGTGCTGCATGTGAAGCGGCACACTTTGGTGTATGCCTAACGGGCCTGTAAAAGGGTGCCAAGTATGGGTACGTTCGGGTGTGTCAATGAGCATGGCAGTACTATGGATATGCAGAAGGGAATGTCACTCAGTGATTCACTGAGACGATATCAATGGCCTCTTGAAGAATGTTACTGATAAGTGTGCGGCCGCACCCAAACGAGATTGGATCTTGTTTGTGAGCATCAGTTCATTCAGTATCAAGTAAATGTCCAGACACAAGGAGGGTGATACTTCCATGCCTCTGTGTTGGACACCGATATCAGCGACATGGGATTTACAAGTTCAAACTACTGGGTTACGTTTTCAGTTTGACTGCTTACTCCGTCTTAATTGGGGGCTGCAGTGGCTTGCTAGAGCCCGCCTGCAGTCTGTGGGCCTTGGCCCACTGCCAACATAAAGAAGGGCCCATTGGATCGTACACATTGAACGTCTGGACTTTAACTAGTCGGATTAAGTGTGTACTTGGAGTATACACATTTGAAGAGAGAGAGATTCATTAATTATATTATATGAATCAATTGGATTGATCATAGTTATATAATTAATATGTATTTTGGCCTCCATAATTAATTCAATGAATTAATTTATGGAAATATTTCCTAGGTGGAAATATTATTATACATGTATAGGTTTACATGTATCTCATTTTATGTATGCCTAATTTAATCCCTTGATTAAATTAATAGGTCAAATGAATTTTAATTTAAATGTATGTAATATATTATATGGTATAATATATAAGCATACATATTAAAGTAAAGTTGCATTTGAAATTAATTAAATCAAAGGAGTTAATATTGGGCTTAAGACATAAAATGATTTTTGCCCACATTGTGTGGGATGTGTTGGCCGAAATTCATAGCATCTTTGGGCAAGAATGGTGAGTCATTGTTGATGAGAATGGTGACTCATTGTTGGACAAAAGAGGATGAAGAGAAATGATGAGTCATGGATGACTTTAGGTGACAAAGTTGGACTTTGCATCATGAGATATTTTTGGTCATTATTGTGGTATCATTAATGAGAAAAAAAATATCCATCATTTCTTTCCTCTCTTGGCCGAATTGTAGGATGAAGAAGACAAGGTGATGGTGAGTCATTAGGTGAGTCACCATGGTGAGTCATTGGTTTGACTCCTTAGTAGCAAAGTTGGACTTTGCTCCTTCACACATCTTCTTTGTCCTTCACTCCATGTTTTGGCCTTAGGTTTTCTACTAAAGACTATCATTAGTCTGGTTGTATGGCGGTGTCTTACCGGTCATAGTACATGGAATGTCAACCAGGTTAATGGGTACATGCAAAAAGGGCATGGTACTGGATTGATCCACTTAACGGGAATCTACATGGTATAGTATCACAAATGATTCTCGTGTAGTACTTGTATAAGTCCTTAGACCGGACCATATGATGGTGCTGCATGTGAAGCGGCACACTTTGGTGTATGCCTAACGGGCCTGTAATAGGGTGCCAAGTATGGGTACGTTCGGGTGTGTCAATGAGCATGGCAGTACTATGGATATGCAGAAGGGAATGTCACTCAGTGATTCACTGAGACGATATCAATGGCCTCTTGAAGAATGTTACTGATAAGTGTGCGGCCGCACCCAAACAAGATTGGATCTTGTTTGTGAGCATCAGTTCATTCAGTATCAAGTAAATGTCCAGACACAAGGAGGGTGATACTTCCATGCCTCTGTGTTGGACACCGATATCAGCGACATGGGATTTACAAGTTCAAACTACAGGGTTACGTTTTCAGTTGGACTGCTTACTCCGTCTTAATTGGGGGCTGCAGTGGCTTGCTAGAGTCCGCCTGCAGTCTGTGGGCCTTGGCCCACTGCCAACATAAAGACGGGCCCATCGGATCGTACACATTGAACGTCTGGACTTTAACTAGTTGGATTAAGTGTGTACTTGGAGTATACACATTTGAAGAGAGAGAGATATATTAATTATATTAAATGAATCAATTGGATTGATCAAAGTTATATAATTAATATTTATTTTGGCCTTCTCATAATTAAAACCCCAAAACCGAAAGAATCCCGATCCATAAAACACCAATTTTAAAACACGGGATCCGCCAAGTTTAAAGATTTCCACGGATCAAAAGCCCGCTCTGATACCACTGTTGGGATTCGTCACGGGATACCACTGTTGGGATTCGTCACGGGAAACCGACCGATAAAAGCGGAAATACGCGTCGATTTCCTCGAATCCGGCCCAGGAGCTTTAGATGTGGAAATCAAAAACTTAAAGCATAAAAGGAGGGTTTCAAAAACTTACCACAAAGTCTCTCTAAGAGACGGATGCGGACTGCAGAAATCAAGCGTAGATTTCCTCCACCGATGCGTACACGAACGGCTCTCGGACCGAAACCCGTGCTAGCGACTCGGATGACAAGAAGAGAGCGAGAGAGGGCTGCCCACAACAAGAAATATGGCTGTCCCTATTTCTTTCCAAAAGAAATATCTATCTATCCAAAGATAGAACCAATTTTCTCAAGTGTGCACCCAATTTCTTTCCACAAGAAATAATGCATCAAAGTTGGCCAAAATTCTTTTCAATTCTTTTCAAGAATAGATAAATATCCCACGGCCAAGCAAGGTGAGTCTTGGCAGATTTTTTTTATTCTCTTTTCACTTAAAGAAAAGAAGATCAACACAAGGAAAGCAAAGTCCAACTTTGCTTCATCAAAGTCAAACCTATGACTCATCCATATGACTCACCATGCTAATGATGAAAAGAATGACTCATCCTCTCTTGCCAACAATAACATTCGGTAATGGTTGAGTAAGTGCTTCACAATGAAGGACTTAGGCGAAGCTGAGACGATCCTAGGGATCAGGATCTACAGGGATAGATCCAATCGGCTTCCAGGCCTAAGTCAGGCCAAGTACATAGACATAGTTCTGAAAAGATTCAGCATGGACTAGGCTAAGAAAGGTTTCTTGCCAATGGGTCAGAAGCTGAAACTTAGTAAGAAGTACTGCCCTAAGGTAAGGCAGGACAGGGAGAACATGAAGTTGGTTCTACATGCTTCGGCAAGAGGATCAATCATGTATTCCATGCTATGTACAAGACCTGATGTCGGCTTTGCACTAAGTATGATAAGCCGGATCCTGAGTGGATCACTGGTAGGCTGTTAAAGCAATCCTGAAGTACCTTAATCGGACTAAGGATAGCTTCTTAGTGCATGATAGTCAGGAAGAGCAGTCAGTTACTAGGTACACTGATGCAAGCTTCCAGACTGACCAGGATGAATATAAGTCGCAGTATAGGTAAGTGTTCATGCCATATGGTGGTGCTGTTGTTGGACAGGCTCCAAGTAATTGACCATCGCGGTTTCTATCACAGGAACTGAGTACATTGCAACGTGTGACATAGCTAGGGAAGCTATATGGATTGAGAAGTTTATCACGGAACTGGGGATAGTATCTACTATCCAGTAACCAGTTGATATCTTCTGTGACATCGAGGGGCTGTTGCACAAGCTATGTGCCCCGGTCACACATATACACGAAGCATGAACTCAGGGAGTTTCACCTATTGCGAGAAATCGCTGAGGGGGTGATATCTCATTACAAAGAGTGGACACCAAAGACAATGTCGCAGATCTTTTGACCAACATGCTTGGCTATGCCTATGCACGAAGGTTATACTAGATCTATAGGGATTAGACCCATGCCTAGTAAGTACTAGTGCAAGTGGGAGATTGTTGGAAATGCCCTAGTCCCGAGGCATTGGTCCTTGTGTTTGTATAATACATTTGTACATTAACGTGAACTTTATGTACTATACAATTTGTGTTAAGGAAATAAAGGCATTAATCTATTTATTATATGTCTTGTGCTATATTTTAAATAGAGTATCCTATGGACATATCCATATCCATGTTGTCAAGTGTGAGGCACTTGGCAGTAAGACTATGGATAGGGAGAACGATATGGCCATGAAGGTTTCCGTAGTCTGTTCCAATCATGGGAATGAATGGAACTAAAGACTATCATTAGTCTGGTTGTATGGCGGTGTCTTACCGGTCATAGTACATGGAATGTCAACCAGGTTAATGGGTACATGCAAAAAGGGCATGGTACTGGATTGATCCACTTAACGGGAATCTACATGGTATAGTATCACAAATGATTCTCGTGTAGTACTTGTATAAGTCCTTAGACCGGACCATATGATGGTGCTGCATGTGAAGCGGCACACTTTGGTGTATGCCTAACGGGCCTGTAAAAGGGTGCCAAGTATGGGTACGTTCGGGTGTGTCAATGAGCATGGCAGTACTATGGATATGCAGAAGGGAATGTCACTCAGTGATTCACTGAGACGATATCAATGGCCTCTTGAGATTATTGGTGCTATCTTTTGGAAAGATAGATTTTCTTTTGGAAAGAAAATAGGGACAGCCATAAATCTCAAAGTGAGCAGCCCTCTCTCCCTCTCTTCTTGTCATCCGAGTCGCTAGCACGGGTTTCGGTCCGAGAGCCGTTCGTGTACGCATCGGTGGAGGAAATCTGCACTTGATTTCTGCAGTCTGCATCCGTCTCTTAGAGAGACTTTGTGGTGAGTTTTTGAAACCCTCCTTTTATGCTTTCAGTTTTTGATTTCCACATCTTAAGCTCCTGGGCCGGATTCGAGGAAATCGACGCGTATTTCCGCTTTTATCGGTCGGTTTCCCGTGACGAATCCCGTCATCCATGACTCATCATTTCTCTTCATCCTCTTTTGTCCAACAATGAGTCACCATTCTCATCAACAATGACTCACCATTCTTGCCCAAAGATGCTATGCATTTCGGCCAACACATCCCACACAATGTGGGCAAAAATCATTTTATGTCTTAAGCCCAATATTAACTCCTTTGATTTAATTAATTTCAAATGCAACTTTACTTTAATATGTATGCTTATATATTATACCATATAATATATTACATACATTTAAATTAAAATTCATTTGACCTATTAATTTAATCAAGGGATTAAATTAGGCATACATAAAATGAGATACATGTAAACCTATACATGTATAATAATATTTCCACCTAGGAAATATTTCCATAAATTAATTCATTGAATTAATTATGGAGGCCAAAATACATATTAATTATATAACTATGATCAATCCAATTGATTCATATAATATAATTAATGAATCTCTCTCTCTTCAAATGTGTATACTCCAAGTACACACTTAATCCGACTAGTTAAAGTCCAGACGTTCAATGTGTACGATCCAATGGGCCCGTCTTTATGTTGGCACTGGGCCAAGGCCCACAGACTGCAGGCGGGCTCCAAATGGGGTCTTTTCCAAAGCCTTAGTCGGAGTATAGTTGAAAATGAGAGCCATTGTCTCAAGAGCGTATCCTTTACAACTTATAGGGAGAGAGGCATGACTCATCGTTTGAGCGGACCATGTCCAACAGGGTCCTATTCCTCTGTTCGGACACCCCATTCCATTGTGGTGTTCCTGGAGGAGTGAGCTGTGGAACTATTCCATGCTCTCTCAAAATGAGTCAAACTATAGGCTTATATGCTCACCACCTCGGTCCAACCGAAAGGCTTGGATATTTCTGCCTAGTTCTGTACTTCGTTCCTTACTCCCTTGAACCTATCAAGGGTCTCAGACTTATATTTCATTACATAGGCATGGCCATTTCTGATGAAATCGTCTGTGAAAGATACGAAGTATAGCTGTTCACCCTTGGTTGCTATGCTTGTCGGTCCATATACATCTCAATGCATTAGGTCCAATAAGCTAGCAACCCTTTTAGCCTCCTTGCTAAAAGGTTCTATAGTCATTTTACCTTATAAGCAAGACTCGCATATATCAAGTGACTCCATGTCAAATGATCCTAGGATTCAAGCAATGTGAGGCCTAGCTATGCGCTTCTTGTTTATGTGGCCTAAATGACAATGCCAAAGGTAAACCGGATTAAGTTCGTTAGGCTTAACCCTTTAGGTGTGTATAGTATAGACATGATTAGTTTCATTTAGATCCAGGATATAAAAGACATTATTTAATAGAGCTACTCCATAAAATAATTCTTTTCTAGATAAACCCTTTTTACTATTATCAATAGTAAATGTACAGCCAGAAATATCCAAAACCGAAACAGAAATAATATTCCTGTACATAACAGGTACAAAATAACATTGTTTCAGCAGTAACAAAACTAATCTACTAGGCATCATAAGCTGGTCCCGCTGATCTTTATGGCAGCAACCCTTGCTCCATTTCTGACCTGCAAGTCCACTTGTCCCGATCCCAGTGATCTCCTGTTCTTAAGTCCCTGCACATTCAACAAATGTGAGAACCACATCTAGTATCCAATACATAAGATGTTGAAACAGAGGTTAATGTCTATGACATATATACCTGATGAAGACACGCCCTGCGTCTTCCTTTTCTCTCCCAAAAGCTTGGGACACGATCTTTTCCAATGTCCAGCCTGCTTGCAACCGAAGCAGACATCCTTGGAACGGGCCTTGGGCTGGGCTTTAGCCTTTTTAGCCTTGGCTTCCTTAGCCTTGGCCTTGGCCTTTGCCTTGCCTTTAGCGAAAAGAGGTTTCCCCTTGTTAACCTCAAGTACCGGCGGAGTCTTCTTGATCGACAGTTCAGCGAGCTCAAGCATCCAATGCAGCTCACTAACAGTACGGTCCATCCCTTGCTTGTAAAATTTTAGGATGAATTGATCATAAGAATCCGGTAAAGAATCCAGGATCGTGCTAACCGCCAGCCCCCGTGAGATAGGAGTTCCGAGACGGGCTAAATTATCCAGATAGCCCTTCATCTTGAGCACGTGTGCACTCACAGATGTCCCGGCTCCCATCTTACAGCTGCGGAATGCCTTGTGGATCAGGTACCTTTCCTGATAAGCTTGCTCATAAAACATCTCGTTAAGAGTTGTCATTATAGCAAAGGCCTGATGATCCAGGAACTGCTTTTGCAATTCAGGAACCATACTAGCCAACATCAGGCATGTCACATCCCGGTTATCTTTTACATGTGCCAAGTATTCCTCCAGCTGGGCAGCCGGTGGATTACTTCCCGTTGGCACATCCGGTACAGGCTTTTTGAGCACATACTCTTTAGACTCTTGTCTTAGAACTTTCCTTAAGTTCATAGACCAGTCCCAAAAGTTAGGGCCAGAAAGCTTGTCCCATTCCAAGAAAGATCGCAGTGATAAAGTATCATTCGTAGCCATTGGTTTCTACACAGGAAAAATTTACGAGTGTAAATAAAGGACTTAACATGTTCTTCCCATATTATAATTAATAATGAATCGTGTTATTAATTAACTCGAGTTGTTGGGCTCATGGGCCGAGATCCATATTATATCAAGATATAGCCAGACGAGGGCCTGGAACAACTATACCCCAATTTTTAGGTAGGAACATCGTCCAATCCCAACCTAGGGACTCTCGGTTTGATGGGTCTGTTGGCACTTACCCATCTGTGCTTAGGGCCAGGAACATCCTACTACCCACGCTAAGTCAAAACCTCCATCCAAGTGTTAGAGTAACCAATACTCCAACCCAATACAAAATGACGATACTCCAGTGCATCCAACGAGGGTTGGTCTACAGCTGGCCTATCCCCACTTCGAGTAGGTTATGAATGAGGGAAGCACTTTTAAGAGACTTAGTAATTACCTTTTGGTTATTAGATTCAATTAATAACGGCTTAGATGCATAGGCGGGTGAAATTGGGTTTGTACATACATTCTCACATGTAAATAAATAAAACATAATTAAATAAAAATGAAATGCTATGGGCCAAAATTTACATCCTAATATAATTCTAGTAAACCTATACTAGAACGACATCAGGTGGGCTGCATCCTCATCCTTCTAGCACGCCAATCCAATCGGCTTCTTCTTCTTTACATAATTCCATAATAAACACATAAAATAAAATTACATAAAAGAAAAACGGCGCGTAGGCCGTATTTACCAAAAGAATATTACAACCCGAATAAATAAGGCCCAAAACATCCATTCATGCATTTAATCATACATACATGTATCCAATACATACAATTTATAAACATGTTAAATGCATGAATTAATCCCATTTCAATAATATGTCCATAGCCATTATTTTGAAATCGCCAAATTTTGGCCGATCATGGTTCTAAACCCGTGCGGGCTTTGGGCCTCCAACCCGGGCAAAAATTGCTCCCAATCCAATTGGGAAACCATGAAGTCCAAATTAGCCGTCCGGGTAATTGTGCCAAGAAAACCCGAACCAATTTCATTAACCGTATTTATTTCCAAAATAAATATCGCATGAACGAAAAAATAAATTTCATTCATAAAACACGCGCATAAAAATTACCAAAATTTAAACACGCAAAATTTTAAAACCAAAGGAGGGTTTCAAAAACTCACCACAAAGTCTCTCTAAGAGACGGATGCAGACTGCAGAAATCAAGTGCAGATTTCCTCCACCGATGCGTACACGAACGGCTCTCGGACCGAAACCCGTGCTAGCGACTCGGATGACAAGAAGAGAGGGAGAGAGGGCTGCTCACTTTGAGATTTATGGCTGTCCCTATTTTCTTTCCAAAAGAAAATCTATCTTTCCAAAAGATAGCACCAATAATCTCAAGTGTGCACCTAATTCTTAAAAAAAGAATTAATTGATGAAAAGTGGGCAATTTTCTTTCTGTAAAGGAAAACCAAGTTCTCTTAACAACAACCAGTGATGGACGGCCATACTTCTCCAAAGATAATTAAATCATTCTTCAAAAATCATTAAGAAGAAGAAAAAGGTGATGGTGAAAAGGGGAAGCAAAGTCCAACTTTGCTACCCATTTTCAACCTTATGACTCACACCATGAGTCATCACCTTAATCATGAAAAGTTTGGTCAAAAAACATGACTCATCCTTGCTCTCAAATCCACGGCCAAAAGAGATGAATGTGGGGAATAATTGTCTTTCATTCCTACCATAAGAATTAAGCCACACTATGCCACCACAAAAGTCTTCCATGACTTACACTTACATCATCTCTTTTGTCCAACAAATGAGTCATCTTTAATGCCCAAAACCCCATGAATTTCGGCCAAGTGTGAGGATGAAATGTGGGATATGTTTTGTCTTTAATTCTTACCATAAGAATGACTAACCAAAAATATCCAAAGATGCAAAGTCCAACTTTGCTACCATAAAGTCTTCCATGACTCACCATTTCATCATAACATTTTGTCCAACAAAATGACTCACATTCTCCTCCCATTACACCACCATAATTTCGGCCAAACCATTCCAAGCCAAGTGGGAATATTCATTTTAAGTTTTAAGCCCAATTATTTAAGTTCAAATGCAATTTTAATTTAACATGTATGTTTATATGTGATACCATGTAACATATTACATACATTTAAATTCAAATTCATTTGACCTATTAATTTAATCAATGGATTAAATTAGACACACATAAAATGACAAACATGTAAACCTATACATGTCATAATATTTCCACCTAGGAAATAATCCCATAAATTAATTCATTGAATTAATTATGAGAAGGCCAAAATAAATATTAATTATATAACTTTGATCAATCCAATTGATTCATTTAATATAATTAATATATCTCTCTCTCTTCAAATGTGTATACTCCAAGTACACACTTAATCCAACTAGTTAAAGTCCAGACGTTCAATGTGTACGATCCGATGGGCCCGTCTTTATGTTGGCAGTGGGCCAAGGCCCACAGACTGCAGGCGGACTCCAGCAAGCCACTGCAGCCCCCAATTAAGACGGAGTAAGCAGTCCAACTGAAAACGTAACCCTGTAGTTTGAACTTGTAAATCCCATGTCACTGATATCGGTGTCCAACACGGAGGCATGGAAGTATCACCCTCCTTGTGTCTGGACCTTGACTTGATACCGAATGAACTGATGCTCACAAACAAGATCCAATCTTGTTTGGGTGCGGCCGCACACTTATCAGTAACATTCTTCAAGAGGCCGATGATATCGTCTCAGTGAATCACTGAGTGACATTCCCTTCTGCATATCCATAGTGCTGCCATGCTTACTGACACACCCGAACGTACCCGTACTTGGCACCCTTTTACAGGCCCGTTGGGCATACACCAAAGTGTGCCACCTCACATGCAGCACCATCATATGGTCCGGTCGAAGGACTTATACAAGTACTACACGAGAATCATTTGTGATACTATACCATGCAGATTCCCGTTAAGTGGATCAATCCAGTACCATGCCCTTTTGCATGTACCCATTAACCTAGTTGACATTCCATGTTCTATGACCGGTAAGACACCGCCATACAACCAGGCTAATGATAGTCTTTGGTTCCATTCATTCCCATGATTGGAACAGACTACGGATGACTTTATGGTCATATCGTTTTCACTATCCACAGTCTTACTGCCAAGTGCCTCACACTTGACAACATGGATATGGATATGTCCATTGGATACTCTATTTAAAATATAGCACAAGACATATAATAAATAGATTAATGCCTTTATCTCCTTGACACAAATTGTATAATACATAAAGTTTACATTAATGTACCAAATGTATCATACAAACACAAAGACCAATGCCTCGGGACTAGGGCATTTCCAACAATCTCCCACTTGCACTAGTACCTACTAGGCATGGGTCTAATCCCTATAGATCCAGTACAACCTTCGTGCATAGGCTTAGCCAAGCATGTTGGTCAAAAGATCTGCGACATTGTCTTTGGTGTCCACTCTTTGCAATGAGATGTCACCCCCTCAGCGATTTCTCGCAATAGGTGAACCTCCCTGAGTTCGTGCTTCGTGTATATGTGTGACCGGGGCACATAGTGTTGGAAATGCCCTAGTCCCGAGGCATTGGTCCTTGTGTTTGTATAATACATTTGTACATTAACGTGAACTTTATGTACTATACAATTTGTGTTAAGGAAATAAAGGCATTAATCTATTTATTATATGTCTTGTGCTATATTTTAAATAGAGTATCCTATGGACATATCCATATCCATGTTGTCAAGTGTGAGGCACTTGGCAGTAAGACTATGGATAGGGAGAACGATATGGCCATGAAGTTTTCTGTAGTCTGTTCCAATCATGGGAATGAATGGAACTAAAGACTATCATTAGTCTGGTTGTATGGCGGTGTCTTACCGGTCATAGTACATGGAATGTCAACCAGGTTAATGGGTACATGCAAAAAGGGCATGGTACCGGATTGATCCGCTTAACGGGAATCTACATGGTATAGTATCACAAATGATTCTCGTGTAGTACTTATATAAGTCCTTCGACCGGACCATATGATGGTGCTGCATGTGAGGTGGCACACTTTGGTGTACGCCCAACGGGCCTGTAAAAGGGTGCCAAGTACGGGTACGTTCGGGTGTGTCAGTGAGCATGGCAGCACTATGGATATGCAGAAGGGAATGTCACTCAGTGATTCACTGAGACGATATCATCGGCCTCTTGAAGAATGTTACTGATAAGTGTGCGGCCGCACCCAAACAAGATTGGATCTTGTTTGTGAGTATCAGTTCATTCGGTATCAAGTAAAGGTCCAGACACAAAGAGGGTGATACTTCCATGCCTCTGTGTTGGACACCGATATCAGCGACATGGGATTTACAAGTTCAAACTACAGGGTTACGTTTTCAGTTAGACTGCTTACTCCGTCTTAATTGGGGACTGCAGTGGCTTGCTAGAGCCCGCCTGCAGTCTGTGGGCCTTGGCCTACTGCCAACATAAAGACGGGCCCATTGGATCGTACACATTGAACGTCTGGACTTTAACTAGTCGGATTAAGTGTGTACTTGGAGTATACACGTTTGGAAGAGAGAGAGATTTATTAATTATATTATATGAATCAATTGGATTGATCAAAGTTATATAATTAATATTTATTTTGGCCCTCTCATTATTGATTCAATGAATTAATAAATGGGATTATTTCCTAGGTGGAAATATTAATATACATGTATAAGTTTACATGTATCTCATTTTATATATGTCTAATTTAATCCCTTGATTAAATTAATAGATCAAATGAATTATAATTTACATGTATGTAATGTATTATATAGCATAATATATATATATACATGTTAACTTGGAATTGCATTTGAAATTAATTCAATCAAAGGAAGTCAAATTGGGCTTAAGACATAAAATGAAATTGCCCACATAAAGTGGGATTATTTGGCCGAAATTTTGGTGTGGAATGGGCAAGGATGGTGAGTCATTTTGTTGGACAAAATGATGATGACACATTCCTTAGGACCAATAGGAAAAGAGTGAGTCATTCTTTGATTTTGAGGTAGCAAAGTTGGACTTTGCTTCCTTAAATGAAATAGAATGATGACAATTTTTGGTGTTGGCCGAATGAAGTTTAGCAAGTGAAGGGATGAGTCAACTTTGGACAAAAGATGATGATGGGTTGGTGATGACTCATGGTGTGAGTCATTAGGTTGAAAATGGGGTAGCAAAGTTGGACTTTGACTTCTCCTTTCACCATCATCTTAATTCTTCTATTAAGGATTTAATAAGAATCATTTTTGTCTTAACTCATCTACTTAGAGGAAGGCTTGGCCGTCCATCACTTGTGCTTTAAGAGAAATTGGTTTTCTTTTAAAGTATGAATTTTGCCCACTTTTATGCATTTTTCTTTTGGAAAGAAATTGGATGCACACTTGAGAGAAACTTGGTTCTATCTTTGGCTAGATAGATTTTTCTTTTGGAAAGAAATTTGGACAGCCATATTTCCTCTTGTGGGCAGCCCTCTCTCCCTCTCTTCTTGTCATCCGAGTCGCTAGCACGGGTTTCGGTCCGAGAGCCGTTCGTGTACGCATCGGTGGAGGAAATCTGCACTTGATTTCTGCAGTCTGCATCCGTCTCTTAGAGAGACTTTGTGGTGAGTTTTTGAAACCCTCTTTTTATGCTTTAAGTTTTTGATTTCCACATCTTAAGCTCCTGGGCCGGATTTGAGGAAATCGACGCGTATTTCCGCTTTTATCGGTCGGTTTCCCGTGACGAATCCCAACAGTGGTATCAGAGCGGGCTTTTGATCCGTGGAAATCTTTAACTTGGCGGATCCCGTATTTTAAAATTGGCGATTTTTGGTGGACGGGATTTATTTTTGGTTTGGGGTTTTTGTGATTTTGCCCCTTGAATTTTGCAAATGGAAAAGTTTTGCATATTGGTTTATGCTTTGTTTATTTTTCTATTTGTGTTTTGTTTATGGAAATTTTATTTTGCATATAGGTTTTATGCTAGATTTAATTTCCTATGCATGATTTTATTTCTTGGTGATTTAATTTCATGTTGCTTGTTTTTGTTTCGGAAAAATCACGGACCGTTTCGGGTCGAAACGGGGGCAGCAGCCGCTGCCTGCGGCGCTAGGCGCCACAGGCAGCAGCTGCTGCTGGCTGCTGCCTCGGCAGCAGCTGGGCTGCTGCTGGCCAGCAGCTGCTGCTGGGCAGCAGCTGCTGCACGCCAGCAGCAGGGCTGCTGCGCGCCAGCAGCAGGCTGCTGCTGGGCAGCAGCCGCTGCGCGGCAGTGGGGCTGCTGCTGGGCAGCAGCGCCGCGGCTGCTCCGCGCAGCGGGCCGGGCCCGTTTTTGGATTTGGCGGGATTTTTTGGGCCGGGCCGGATTTAACATTTTAAAACTATGCGTGTTTAAATTTTGGTAATTTTTATACGCGTGGGATTTTAAAATTTTAATTGTTTTAAAATTGTGCGTGTTTAATTTTGGAAATTTTATGCGCATGTTTTATGAATGGATTTATTTTTCGTTCATGCGATATTTATTTTGGAAATAAATACGGTTAATTGAAATTGGTTCGGGTTTTCTTGGCACGATTACCCGGACGGCTAATTTTGGAATTCATGGTTTCCCAATTGGATTGGGAGCAATTTTGCCTGGGTTGGAGGCCTAAGGCCCGCACGGGTTTAGAACCATGATCGGCCATAATTTGGCGATATCAAAATAATGGCTATGGACATATATGAAATGGGATTAATTCATGCATTTAACATGGTTATAAATTGTATGTATTGGATACGTGTATGTATGATTAAATGCATGAATGGATGTTTTGGGCCTTATTTATTCGGGTTGTAATATTCTTTTGGTAAATACGGCCTACGCGCCGTTTTTCTTTTATGTAATTTTATTTTATGTGTTTATTATGGAATTATGTAAAGAAGAAGAAGCCGATTGGATTGGCGTGCTAGAAGGATGAGGATGCAGCCCACCTGATGTCGTTCTAGTATAGGTTTACTAGAATTATATTAGGATGTAAATTTTGGCCCATAGCATTTCATTTTTATTTAATTATGCTTTATTTATTTACATGTGAGAATGTATGTACAAACCCAATTTCACCCGCCTATGCATCTAAGCCGTTATTAATTGAATCTAATAACCAAAAGGTAATTACTAAGTCTCTTAAAAGTGCTTCCCTCATTCATAACCTACTCGAAGTGGGGATAGGCCAGTTGTAGACCAACCCTCGTTGGATGCACTGGAGTATCGTCATTTTGTATTGGGTTGGAGTATTGGTTACTCTAACACTTGGATGGAGGTTTTGACTTAGCGTGGGTAGTAGGATGTTCCTGGCCCTAAGCACAGATGGGTAAGTGCCAACAGACCCATCAAACCGAGAGTCCCTAGGTTGGGATTGGACGGCGTTCCTACCTTAAAAATTGGGGTATAGTTGTTCCAGGCCCTCGTCTGGCTATATCTTGATATAATATGGATCTCGGCCCATGAGCCCAACAACTCGAGTTAATTAATAACACGATTCATTATTAATTATAATATGGGAAGAACATGTTAAGTCCTTTATTTACACTCGTAATTTTTCTGTGTAGAAACCAATGGCTACTAATGATACTTTATCACTGCGATCTTTCTTGGAATGGGACAAGCTTTCTGGCCCTAACTTTTGGGACTGGTCTATGAACTTAAGGAAAGTTCTAAGACAAGAGTCTAAAGAGTATGTGCTCGAAAAGCCTGTACCGGGTGTGCCAACGGGTAGTAATCCACCGGCTGCCCAGCTGGAGGAATACTTGGCACACGTAAAAGATAACCGGGATGTGACATGCCTGATGTTGGCTAGTATGGTTCCTGAATTGCAAAAGCAGTTCCTGGATCATCAGGCCTTTGCTATAATGACAACTCTTAACGAGATGTTCTATGAGCAAGCTTATCAGGAAAGGTACCTGATCCACAAGGCATTCCGCAGCTGTAAGATGGGAGCCGGGACATCTGTGAGTGCACACGTGCTCAAGATGAAGGGCTATCTGGATAATTTAGCCCGTCTCGGAACTCCTATCTCACGGGGGCTGGCGGTTAGCACGATCCTGGATTCTTTACCGGATTCTTATGATCAATTCATCCTAAAATTTTACAAGCAAGGGATGGATCGTACTGTTAGTGAGCTGCATTGGATGCTTGAGCTCGCTGAACTGTCGATCAAGAAGACTCCACCGGTACTTGAGGTTAATAAGGGGAAACCTCTTTTTGCTAAAGGCAAGGCAAAGGCCAAGGCCAAGGCTAAGGAAGCCAAGGCTAAAAAGGCTAAAGCCCAGCCCAAGGCCCGTTCCAAGGATGTCTGCTTCGGTTGCAAGCAGGCTGGACATTGGAAAAGATCGTGTCCCAAGCTTTTGGGAGAGAAAAGGAAGACGCAGGGCGTGTCTTCATCAGGTATATATGTCATAGACATTAACCTCTGTTTCAACATCTTATGTATTGGATACTAGATGTGGTTCTCACATTTGTTGAATGTGCAGGGACTTAAGAACAGGAGATCACTGGGATCGGGACAAGTGGACTTGCAGGTCAGAAATGGAGCAAGGGTTGCTGCCATAAAGATCAGCGGGACCAGCTTATGATGCCTAGTAGATTAGTTTTGTTACTGCTGAAACAATGTTATTTTGTACCTGTTATGTACAGGAATATTATTTCTGTTTCAGTTTTGGATATTTCTGGATGTACATTTACTATTGATAATAGTAAAAGGGGTTTATCTAGAAAAGAATTATTTTATGGAGTAGCTCTATTAAATAATGTCTTTTATATCCTGGATCTAAATGAAACTAATCATGTCTATAATATACATACTTAAAGGGTTAAGCCTAACGAACTTAATCCGGTTTACCTTTGGCATTGTCATTTAGGCCACATAAACAAGAAGCGCATAGCTAGGCTTCACATCGCTTGAATCCTAGGATCATTTGACATGGAGTCACTTGATATATGCGAGTCTGGTTTATAAGGTAAAATGACTAAAGAACCTTTTAGCAAGGAGGCTAAAAGGGTTGCTAGCTTATTGAACCTAATGCATTGAGATGTATATGGACCGACAAGCATAGCAACTAAGGGTGAACATCTATACTTCATATCCTTCACAGACGATCATCAGAAATGGCCATGCCTATTTAATGACTTATAAGTCTGAGACCCTTGATAGGTTCAAGGGAGTAAGGAACGAAGTACAGAACTAGGCAGAAATATCCAAGCCTTTCGGTTGGACCGAGGTGGTGAGCATATAAGCCTATAGTGTGACTCATTTTGAGAGAGCATGGAATAGTTCCACAGCTCACTCCTCCAGGAACACCACAATGGAATGGGGTGTCCGAACAGAGGAATAGGACCCTGTTGGACATGGTCCGCTCAAACGATGAGTCATGCCTCTCTCCCTATAAGTTGTAAAGGATACGCTCTTAAGACAATGGCTCTTAATTTCAATTATACTCCGACTAAGGCTTTGGAAAAGACCCCATTTGGAATATGGATGGGCAGGGTGCCTAATGTGTCTTTCTTACGGATTTGGGGTTGTTATGCACAAGTCAAGAAATTGACTGTGAGCAAAACTAGCACCCAAAACCGACTAATGCCTGTTTGTGAGCTACCCTAGGGAAACCAAAGGGTATTGCTTCTACAACCCCGCTGAGAACAAGGTGTTCATGGCGCGAAAGGGGGTCCTTCTTAAAAAGGGGTTTCTTTCCAAGAAAGACAGTGGGAGCGATGTTGAACTCAGGGAAGTTCAAAGCTCAGAAACTCCTGAAAAGGATAACTCGGAGACCAGGGTGAAGCTTCCAAAAGGGGAAGCACCAGCCCAGGTCACACAAGGACCTAAAAGGTCTGGTAGGGATCATCAGGAACATGAGAAACATCGGTTTTTGTTTCTAATGATTACGCTCCTTTTGTCTTGGACGAAGAGGAGCTCAAAACCTACTAGTAGGCTATAGCTAGTCCACTGTCTGCCATGGTGGTGGATTTGCAATCTATGTACGATAATCAGGTTTGGAACCTGGTTGATTCACCTTCAGGTGTTAAGGTAATAGGTTGCAAATGGTGCTATAAGCTATAGGCCGACAATACCTTTAAGGGTGTGTATAAAAGGTTTAGTGGGAGCATAGTAACTTTCCTGGTATTATATATGGATGGCATCCTTCTGATTGGAAGCGACATACCAACACTACAAGGGAATTGTAATGGTTGTGTAAGTGCTTCGCAATGAAGGACTTAGGCGAAGCTGAGACGATCCTAGGGATCAGGATCTACAGGGTTAGATCCAATCGGCTTCCAGGCCTAAGTCAGGCCAAGTACATAGACATAGTTCTGAAAAGATTCAGCATGGACTAGGCTAAGAAAGGTTTCTTGCCAATGGGTCATAAGCTGAAACTTAGTAAGAAGTACTGCCCTAAGGTAAGGCAGGACAGGGAGAACATGAAGTTGGTTCTACATGCTTCGGCTAGAGGATCAATCATGTATTCCATGCTATGTACAAGACCTGATGTCGGCTTTGCACTAAGTATGATAAGCCGGATCCTGAGTGGATCACTGGTAGGCTGTTAAAGCAATCCTGAAGTACCTTAATCGGACTAAGGATAGCTTCTTAGTGCATGATAGTCAGGAAAAGCAGTCAGTTACTAGGTACACTGATGCAAGCTTCCAGACTGACCAGGATGAATATAAGTCGCAGTATAGGTAAGTGTTCATGCCATATGGTGGTGCTGTTGTTGGAGAGGCTCCAAGTAATAGACCCTCGCGGTTTCTATCACAGGAACTGAGTACATTGCAACGTGTGAAGCAGCTAGGGAAGCTGTGTGGATAATGAAGTTTATCATGCAACTGGGGGTAGTGTCAACTATCCAGTAACCAGTTGATATCTTCTGTGACATCGAGGGGCTGTTGCACAAGCTATGTGCCCCGGTCACACATATACACGAAGCATGAACTCAGGGAGTTTCACCTATTGCGAGAAATCGCTGAGGGGGTGATATCTCATTACAAAGAGTGGACACCAAAGACAATGTCGCAGATCTTTTGACCAACATGCTTGGCTATGCCTATGCACGAAGGTTATACTAGATCTATAGGGATTAGACCCATGCCTAGTAAGTACTAGTGCAAGTGGGAGATTGTTGGAAATGCCCTAGTCCCGAGGCATTGGTCCTTGTGTTTGTATAATACATTTGTACATTAACGTGAACTTTATGTACTATACAATTTGTGTTAAGGAAATAAAGGCATTAATCTATTTATTATATGTCTTGTGCTATATTTTAAATAGAGTATCCTATGGACATATCCATATCCATGTTGTCAAGTGTGAGGCACTTGGCAGTAAGACTATGGATAGGGAGAACGATATGGCCATGAAGTTTTCCGTAGTCTGTTCCAATCATGGGAATGAATGGAACTAAAGACTATCATTAGTCTGGTTGTATGGCGGTGTCTTACCGGTCATAGTACATGGAATGTCAACCAGGTTAATGGGTACATGCAAAAAGGGCATGGTACCGGATTGATCCGCTTAACGGGAATCTACATGGTATAGTATCACAAATGATTCTCGTGTAGTACTTATATAAGTCCTTCGACCGGACCATATGATGGTGCTGCATGTGAGGTGGCACACTTTGGTGTACGCCCAACGGGCCTGTAAAAGGGTGCCAAGTACGGGTACGTTCGGGTGTGTCAGTGAGCATGGCAGCACTATGGATATGCAGAAGGGAATGTCACTCAGTGATTCACTGAGACGATATCATCGGCCTCTTGAAGAATGTTACTGATAAGTGTGCGGCCGCACCCAAACAAGATTGGATCTTGTTTGTGAGTATCAGTTCATTCGGTATCAAGTAAAGGTCCAGACACAAAGAGGGTGATACTTCCATGCCTCTGTGTTGGACACCGATATCAGCGACATGGGATTTACAAGTTCAAACTACAGGGTTACGTTTTCAGTTAGACTGCTTACTCGTCTTAATTGGGGACTGCAGTGGCTTGCTAGAGCCCGCCTGCAGTCTGTGGGCCTTGGCCTACTGCCAACATAAAGACGGGCCCATTGGATCGTACACATTGAACGTCTGGACTTTAACTAGTCGGATTAAGTGTGTACTTGGAGTATACACGTTTGGAAGAGAGAGAGATTTATTAATTATATTATATGAATCAATTGGATTGATCAAAGTTATATAATTAATATTTATTTTGGCCCTCTCATTATTGATTCAATGAATTAATAAATGGGATTATTTCCTAGGTGGAAATATTAATATACATGTATAAGTTTACATGTATCTCATTTTATATATGTCTAATTTAATCCCTTGATTAAATTAATAGATCAAATGAATTATAATTTACATGTATGTAATGTATTATATAGCATAATATATATATATACATGTTAACTTGGAATTGCATTTGAAATTAATTCAATCAAAGGAAGTCAAATTGGGCTTAAGACATAAAATGAAATTGCCCACATAAAGTGGGATTATTTGGCCGAAATTTTGGTGTGGAATGGGCAAGGATGGTGAGTCATTTTGTTGGACAAAATGATGATGACACATTCCTTAGGACCAATAGGAAAAGAGTGAGTCATTCTTTGATTTTGAGGTAGCAAAGTTGGACTTTGCTTCCTTAAATGAAATAGAATGATGACAATTTTTGGTGTTGGCCGAATGAAGTTTAGCAAGTGAAGGGATGAGTCAACTTTGGACAAAAGATGATGATGGGTTGGTGATGACTCATGGTGTGAGTCATTAGGTTGAAAATGGGGTAGCAAAGTTGGACTTTGACTTCTCCTTTCACCATCATCTTAATTCTTCTATTAAGGATTTAATAAGAATCATTTTTGTCTTAACTCATCTACTTAGAGGAAGGCTTGGCCGTCCATCACTTGTGCTTTAAGAGAAATTGGTTTTCTTTTAAAGTATGAATTTTGCCCACTTTTATGCATTTTTCTTTTGGAAAGAAATTGGATGCACACTTGAGAGAAACTTGGTTCTATCTTTGGCTAGATAGATTTTTCTTTTGGAAAGAAATTTGGACAGCCATATTTCCTCTTGTGGGCAGCCCTCTCTCCCTCTCTTCTTGTCATCCGAGTCGCTAGCACGGGTTTCGGTCCGAGAGCCGTTCGTGTACGCATCGGTGGAGGAAATCTGCACTTGATTTCTGCAGTCTGCATCCGTCTCTTAGAGAGACTTTGTGGTGAGTTTTTGAAACCCTCTTTTTATGCTTTAAGTTTTTGATTTCCACATCTTAAGCTCCTGGGCCGGATTTGAGGAAATCGACGCGTATTTCCGCTTTTATCGGTCGGTTTCCCGTGACGAATCCCAACACATAGCTTGTGCAACAGCCCCGCGTTGTCACAGAAGATATCAACTGGTACCCGGATAGTAGATACTATCCCCAGTTTTGTGATAAACTTCTTCATCCACACAGCTTCCCTTGCTGCTTCACACGTTGCAATGTACTCAGTTCCTGTGATAGAAACCACGATGGTCTATTACTTGGAGCCTCTCCAACAATAGCACCACCATTTAGCATGAATATATACCTATACTGCGACTTATATTCATCCTGGCTGGTCTGGAAGCTTGCATCAGTGTACCTAGTAGCTGACTGCTCTTCCTGACCCACATGGGCGACATTAGGTCTTGTACATAGCATGGAGTACATGATTGATCCCATGGCTGAAGCGCATATAGGACCAATTCATGTTCTCCCTATCCTGCCTTGTCTTAGGACAGTACTTCTTGCTAAGTTTCAGCTTATGACCCATTGGCAAGAAACCTTTCTTAGCCTGGTCCATGCTGAATCTTTTCAGAACGAAGTCTATGTACTTGGCCTGACTTAGGCCCAGAAGCCGATTGGATCTAACCCTGTAGATACTGATCCCTAGGATCGTCTCAGCTTCGCCTAAGTCCTTCATTGCGAAGCACTTACACAACCATTACAATTCCCTTGTAGTGTTGGTATGTGGCTTCCAATCAGAAGGATGCCATCCATATTTCATACCAGGAAAGTTACTATGCTCCCACTAAACCTCTTATACACACCCTTAAAGGTATTGTCGGCCTATAGCTTATAGCACCACTTGCAACCTATTACCTTAGCACCTGGAGGTGAATTAACCAGGTTCCAAACCTGATAATCGTACATAGATTGCAAATCCACCACCATGGCAGACAGTGGGCTAGCTATAGCCTACTAGTAGGTTTTGAGCTCCTCTTCGTCCAAGACAAAAAGAGCGTAATCATTAGAAACAAAAACCGATGTTTTCCATGTTCCTGATGATCCCTACCAGACCTTTTAGGTCCTTGTGTGACCTGGGCTGGTGCTTCCCCTTTTGGAAGCTTCACCCTGGTCTCCGAGTTATCCTTTTCAGGAGTTTCTGAGCTTTGAACTTCCCTGAGTTCAATATCGCTCCCACTGTCTTTCTTGGAAAGAAACCCCTTTTCAAGAAGGACCCCCTTTTGTGCCATGAACACCTTGTTCTCAGCGGGGTCGTAGAAGTAATACCCTTTGGTTTCCCTAGGGTAGCTCACAAACAGGCATTAGTCGGTTTTGGGTTCTAGTTTTGCTCACAGTCAATTTCTTGACTTGTGCATAACAACCCCAAATCCGTAAGAAAGACACATTAGGCACCCTGCCCGTCCATATTCCAAATGGGGTCTTTTCCAAAGCCTTAGTCGGAGTATAATAGAAAATGAGAGCCATTGTCTCAAGAGCGTATCCATTAAAAAAACTTATTGGGAGAAAGGCATGACTCATCGTTTGAGCGGACCATGTCCAACAGGGTCCTATTCCTCCATTCGGACACCCCATTCCATTGTGGTGTTCCTGGAGGAGTGAGCTGTGGAACTATTCCATGCTCTCTCAAAATGAGTCAAACTATAGGCTTATATGCTCACCACCTCGGTCCAACCGAAAGGCTTTGATATTTCTGCCTAGTTCTGTACTTTGTTTCTTACTCCCTTGAACCTATCAAGGGTCTCAGACTTATATTTCATTAAATAGGCATGGCCATTTCTGATGAAATCGTCTGTGAAGGATACGAAGTATAGATGTTCACCCCTGGTTGCTATGCTTGTCGGTCCATATACATCTCAATGCATTAGGTTCAATAAGCTAGCAACCCTTTTAGCCTTTTAGTCATTTTACCTTATAAACCAGACTCGCATATATCAAGTGACTCCATGTCAAATGATCCTAGGATTCAAGCAATGTGAAGCCTAGCTATGCGCTTCTTGTTTATGTGGCCTAAATGACAATGCCAAAGGTAAACCAGATTAAGTTCGTTAGGCTTAACCCATTAAGTGTGTATAGTATAGACATGATTAGTTTCATTTAGATCCAGGATGTAAAAGACATTATTTAATAGAGCTACTCCATAAAATAATTCTTTTCTAGATAAACCCTTTTTACTATTATCAATAGTAAATGTACATCCAGAAATATCCAAAACTGAAACAGAAATAATATTCCTGTACATAACAGGTACAAAATAACATTGTTTTAGCAGTAACAAAACTAATCTACTAGGCATCATAAGCTGGTCCTGCTGATCTTTATGGCAGCAACCCTTGCTCCATTTCTGACCTGCAAGTCCACTTGTCCCGATCCCAGTGATCTCCTGTTCTTAAGTCCCTGCACATTCAACAAATGTGAGAACCACATCTAGTATCCAATACATAAGATGTTGAAACAGGAAATATTCTTATACATGTATAGGTTTACATGTATCTCATTTTATGTATGTCTAATTTAATCCCTTGATTAAATTACTAGGGCAAATGAATTTTAATTTAAATGTATGTAATATATTATATGGTATAATATATATATGCATACATGTTAAATTAAAGTTGCATTTGCAGTTAATTAAAACAATGGGATTAAAATTAGGCTTGGGCTTTTAAAGGAATAAAGGCTACATTTAATGGGATATGTTGGCCGAAATTTTGCATGGAATTAGTAAGAATTGTGAGTCATTTTATGGACAAAAATGATGATGACATATTCTTATGGACCGATGAAAGAATGGTGAGTCATTGGTAGGACATATGATGGGGCAAAGTTGGACTTTGCCACCTTGCATCTTGCTTTTCCTTTATGGTAAGGAAATGATGAAGGTGGGATCACCAATCCTTCTTTTGGCCGAATGTTATTGTTGGCAAGAGAGGATGAGTCATTCTTTTCATCATTAGCATGGTGAGTCATATGGATGAGTCATAGGTTTGACTTTGATGAAGCAAAGTTGGACTTTGCTTTCCTTGTGTTGATCTTCTTTTCTTTAAGTGAAAAGAGAATAAAAAATCTACCAAGACTCACCTTGCTTGGCCGTGGGATATTTATCTATTCTTGAAAAGAATTGAAAAGAATTTTGGCCAACTTTGATGCATTATTTCTTATGGAAAGAAATTGGGTGCACACTTGAGAAAATTGGTTCTATCTTTGGATAGATAGATATTTCTTTTGGAAAGAAATAGGGACAGCCATATTTCTTGTTGTGGGCAGCCCTCTCTCGCTCTCTTCTTGTCATCCGAGTCGCTAGCACGGGTTTCGGTCTGAGAGCCGTTCGTGTACGTGACGTTGGAGGGAATCTACACTTGATTTCTGCAGTCTGCATCCGTCTCTTAGAGAGACTTTGTGGTAAGTTTTTGAAACCCTCCTTTTATGCTTTAAGTTTTTGATTTCCACATCTTAAGCTCCTGGGCCGGATTCGAGGAAATCGACGCGTATTTCCGCTTTTATCGGTCGGTTTCCCGTGACGAATCCCAACAGTGGTATCAGAGCGGGCTTTTGATCCGTGGAAATCTTTAACTTGGCGGATCCCGTGTTTTAAAATTGGCGATTTTTGTGGACGGGATTCTTTTGGTTTCGGGTTTGTGATTTTGCCCCTTGAATTTTGCAAATGGAAAATTTTTGCATATTGGTTTATGCTTTGTTTATTTTTTCTATTTGTGTTTTGATTATGGAAATTTATTTTTGCATATAGGTTTATGCTAGATTTATTTTTCCATTGCATGATTTTATTTCTTGGTGATTTAATTTCATGTTGTTTTTATGCGAAAAAAAATCACGGACCGTTTCGGGTCGAAACGGGGGCAGCAGCCGCTGCCTGCGGCGCTAGGCGCCACAGGCAGCAGCTGCTGCTGGGCAGCAGCTGCTGCACGCCAGCAGCAGGCTGCTGCTGGGCAGCAGCCGCTGCGCGGCAGCGGGGCTGCTGCTGGGCAGCAGCGCCGCGGCTGCCCCGCGCGGCGGGCCGGGCCCGAATTTGGATTCGGCGGGATTTTTGGGCCGGCCGGGTTTTAAAATTTTAATTGGTTTTAAAATTTTGCGTGTTTAAATTTTGGTAATTTTTATGCGCGTGTTTTATGAATGAAATTTATTTTTTCGTTCATGCGATATTTATTTTGGAAATAAATACGGTTAATGAAATTGGTTCGGGTTTTCTTGGCACGATTACCCGGTTGGACTTCATGGTTTCCCAATTGGATTGGGAGCCATTTTTGCCCGGGTTGGAGGCCCAAAGCCCGCACGGGTTTAGAACCATGATCGTCCAAAATTTGGCGATTTCAAAATAATGGCTATGGACATATTATTGAAATGGGATTAATTCATGCATTTAACATGTTTATAAATTGTATGTATTGGATACATGTATGTATGATTAAATGCATGAATGGATGTTTTGGGCCTTATTTATTCGGGTTGTAATATTCTTTTGGTAAATACGGCCTACGCGCCGTTTTTCTTTTATGTAATTTTATTTTATGTGTTTATTATGGAATTATGTAAAGAAGAAGAAGCCGATTGGATTGGCGTGCTAGAAGGATGAGGATGCAGCCCACCTGATGTCGTTCTAGTATAGGTTTACTAGAATTATATTAGGATGTAAATTTTGGCCCATAGCATTTCATTTTTATTTAATTATGTTTTATTTATTTACATGTGAGAATGTATGTACAAACCCAATTTCACCCGCCTATGCATCTAAGCCGTTATTAATTGAATCTAATAACCAAAAGGTAATTACTAAGTCTCTTAAAAGTGCTTCCCTCATTCATAACCTACTCGAAGTGGGGATAGGCCAGCTGTAGACCAACCCTCGTTGGATGCACTGGAGTATCGTCATTTTGTATTGGGTTGGAGTATTGGTTACTCTAACACTTGGATGGAGGTTTTGACTTAGCGTGGGTAGTAGGATGTTCCTGGCCCTAAGCACAGATGGGTAAGTGCCAACAGACCCATCAAACCGAGAGTCCCTAGGTTGGGATTGGACGATGTTCCTACCTAAAAATTGGGGTATAGTTGTTCCAGGCCCTCGTCTGGCTATATCTTGATATAATATGGATCTCGGCCCATGAGCCCAACAACTCGAGTTAATTAATAACACGATTCATTATTATTTATATACACACCCTTTAAAGGTATTGTCGGCCTATAGCTTATAGCACCACTTGCAACCTATTACTTTAGCACCTGGAGGTGAATCAACCAGGTTCCAAACCTGATTATCATTCATAGATTGCAAATCCATAGATTGCAAATCCACCACCATGGCAGACAGTGGGCTAGCTATAGCCTACTAGTAGGTTTTGAGCTCCTCTTCGTCCAAGACAAAAGGAGTGTAATCATTAGAAACAAAACCGATGTTTTTCATGTTCCTGATGATCCCTACCAGACCTTTTAGGTCCTTGTGTGACCTGGGCAGGTGCTTCCCCTTTTGGAAGCTTCACCCTGGTCTCCGAGTTATCCTTTTCAGGAGTTTCTGAGCTTTGAACTTCCCTGAGTTCAACATCGCTCCCACTGTCTTTCTTGGAAAGAAACCCCTTTGCAAGAAGGACCCCCTTTCGCGCCATGAACACCTTGTTCTCAGCGGGGTCGTAGAAGTAATACCCTTTGGTTTCCCTAGGGTAGCTCACAAACAGGCATTAGTCGGTTTTGGGTTCTAGTTTTGCTCACAGTCAATTTCTTGACTTGTGCATAACAACCCCAAATCCGTAAGAAAGACACATTAGGCACCCTGCCCGTCCATATTCCAAATGGGGTCTTTTCCAAAGCCTTAGTCGGAGTATAATTGAAAATGACAGCCATTGTCTCAAGAGCGTATCCTTTACAACTTATAGGGAGAGAGGCATGACTCATCGTTTGAGCGGACCATGTCCAACAGGGTCCTACTCCTCTGTTCGGACACCCCATTCCATTGTGGTGTTCCTGGAGGAGTGAGCTGTGGAACTATTCCATGTTCTCTCAAAATGAGTCAAACTATAGGCTTATATGCTCACCACCTCGGTCCAACCGAAAGGCTTGGATATTTCTGCCTAGTTCTGTACTTCGTTCCTTACTCCCTTGAACCTATCAAGGGTCTCAGACTTGTATTTCATTACATAGGCATAGCCATTTCTGATGAAATCATCTGTGAAGGATATGAAGTATAGATGTTCACCCTTAGTTGCTATGCTTGTCGGTCCATATACATCTCAATGCATTAGGTTCAATAAGCTAGCAACCCTTTTAGCCTCCTTGCTAAAAGGTTCTTTAGTCATTTTACCTTATAAACCAGACTCGCATATATCAAGTGACTCCATGTCAAATGATCCTAGGATTCAAGCGATGTGAAGCCTAGCTATGTGCTTCTTGTTTATGTGGCCTAAATGACAATGCCAAAGGTAAACCGGATTAAGTTCGTTAGGCTTAACCCTTTCGGTATGTATATTATCGACATGATTAGTTTCATTTAGCTCCAGGATATAAAAGATATTATTTAACAGAGCTACTCCATAAAATAATTCTTTTCTAGATAAACCCTTTTTACTATTACCAATAGTAAATGTACATCCAGAAATATCCAAAAACTGAAACAGAAATAATATTCCTGTACAAAACAGGTACAAAATAACATAGTTTCAGTAACAAAACTAATCTACTAGGCATCATAAGCTGGTCCTACTGATCTCTATGGCAGCAACCCTTGCTCCATTTCTGATCCGCAAGTCCACTTGTCCCGATCCCAGTGATCTCCTGTTCTTAAGTCCCTGCATATTACAACAAATGTGAGAACCACATCTAGTATCCAATACATAAGATGTTGAAACAGAGGTTAATGTCTATGACATATATACCTGATGAAGACACGCCCTGCGTCTTCGTTTTCTCTCCCAAAAGCTTGGGACACGATCTTTTCCAATGTCCAGCCTGCTTGCAACCGAAGCAGACATCCTTGGAACAGGCCTTGGGCTGGGCTTTAGCCTTTTTAGCCTTGGCTTCCTTAGCCTTGGCCTTGGCCTTTGCCTTGCCTTTAGCAAAAGGAGGTTTCCCCTTGTTAACCTCAAGTACCGGCGGAGTCTTCTTGATCGACAGTTCAGCGGGCTCAAGCATCCAATGCAGCTCACTAACAGTACGATGCATCCCTTGCTTGTAGAATTTTAGGATGAATTGATCATAAGAATCCGGTAAAGAAGCCAGGATCGTGCTAACCGCCAGCCCCCGTGAGATAGGCGTTCCGAGACGGGCTAAATTATCCAGATAGCCCTTCATCTTGAGCACGTGTGCACTCACAGATGTCCCGGCTCCCATCTTACAGCTGCGGAATGCCTTGTGGATCAGGTACCTTTCCTGATAAGCTTGCTCATAAAACATCTCTTTCAGAGTTGTTATTATAGCAAAGGCCTGATGATCCAAGAACTGCTTTTGCAATTCAGGAACCATACTAGCCAACATCAGGCATGTCACATCCCGGTTATCTTTTACATGTGCCAGGTATTCCTCCAGCTGGGCAGCCGGTGGATTACTTCCCGTTGGCACAGCCGGTACAGGCTTTTCGAGCACATACTCTTTAGACTCTTGTCTTAGAACTTTCCTTAAGTTCATAGACCAGTCCCAAAAGTTAGGGTGTAATGGGAGGAGAATGTGAGTCATTTTGTTGGACAAAATGTTATGATGAAATGGTGAGTCATGGAAGACTTTATGGTAGCAAAGTTGGACTTTGCATCTTTGGATATTTTTGGTTAGTCATTCTTATGGTAAGAATTAAAGACAAAACATATCCCACATTTCATCCTCACACTTGGCCGAAATTCATGGGGTTTTGGGCATTAAAGATGACTCATTTGTTGGACAAAAGAGATGATGTAAGTGTAAGTCATGGAAGACTTTTGTGGTGGCATAGTGTGGCTTAATTCTTATGGTAGGAATGAAAGACAATATTCCCCACATTCATCTCTTTTGGCCGTGGATTTGAGAGCAAGGATGAGTCATGTTTTTTGACCAAACTTTTCATGATTAAGGTGATGACTCATGGTGTGAGTCATAAGGTTGAAAATGGGTAGCAAAGTTGGACTTTGCTTCCCCTTTTCACCATCACCTTTTTCTTCTTCTTAATGATTTTTGAAGAATGATTTAATTATCTTTGGAGAAGTATGGCCGTCCATCACTGGTTGTTGTTAAGAGAAATTGGTTTTCTTTGAAATGGGATTAATTCATGCATTTAACATGTTTATAAATTGTATGTATTGGATACGTGTATGTATGATTAAATGCATGAATGGATGTTTTGGGCCTTATTTATTCGGGTTGTAATATTCTTTTGGTAAATACGGCCTACGCGCCGTTTTCTTTTTATGTAATTTTATGTGATTATTATGGAATTATGTAAAGAAGAAGAAGCCGATTGGATTGGCGTGCTAGAAGGATGAGGATGCAGCCCACCTGATGTCGTTCTAGTATAGGTTTACTAGAATTATATTAGGATGTAAATTTTGGCCCATAGCATTTCATTTTTATTTAATTATGCTTTATTTATTTACATGTGAGAATGTATGTACAAACCCTATTTCACCCGCCTATGCATCTAAGCCGTTATTAATTGAATCTAATAACCAAGAGGTAATTACTAAGTCTCTTAAAAGTGCTTCCCTCATTCATAACCTACTCGAAGTGGGGATAGGCCAGCTGTAGACCAACCCTCGTTGGATGCACTGGAGTATCGTCATTTTGTATTGGGTTGGAGTATTGGTTACTCTAACACTTGGATGGAGGTTTTGACTTAGCGTGGGTAGTAGGATGTTCCTGGCCCTAAGCACAGATGGGTAAGTGCCAACAGACCCATCAAACCGAGAGTCCCTAGGTTGGGATTGGACGGCGTTCCTACCTAAAAATTGGGATATAGTTGTTCCAGGCCCTCGTCTGCCTATATCTTCATATAATATGGATCTCGGCCCATGAGCCCAACAACTCGAGTTAATTAATAACACGATTCATTATTAATTATATATATGGGAAGAACATGTTAAGTCCTTTATTTACACTCGTAATTTTTCCTGTGTAGAAACCAATGGCTACGAATGATACTTTATCACTGCGATCTTTCTTGGAATGGGACAAGCTTTCTGGCCCTAACTTTTGGGACTGGTCTATGAACTTAAGGAAAGTTCTAAGACAAGAGTCTAAAGAGTATGTGCTCAAAAAGCCTGTACCGGATGTGCCAACGGGAAGTAATCCACCGGCTGCCCAGCTGGAGGAATACTTGGCACATGTAAAAGATAACCGGGATGTGACATGCCTGATGTTGGCTAGTATGGTTCCTGAATTGCAAAAGCAGTTCCTGGATCATCAGGCCTTTGCTATAATGACAACTCTTAACGAGATGTTTTATGAGCAAGCTTATCAGGAAAGGTACCTGATCCACAAGGCATTCCGCAGCTGTAAGATGGGAGCCGGGACATCTGTGAGTGCACACGTGCTCAAGATGAAGGGCTATCTGGATAATTTAGCCCGTCTCGGAACTCCTATCTCACGGGGGCTGGCGGTTAGCACGATCCTGGATTCTTTATCGGATTCTTATGATCAATTCATCCTAAACTTTTACAAGCAAGGGATGGACCGTACTGTTAGTGAGCTGCATTGGATGCTTGAGCTCGCTGAACTGTCGATCAAGAAGAATCCGCCGGTACTTGAGGTTAACAAGGGGAAACCTCCTTTTGCTAAAGGCAAGGGCAAGGCAAAGGCCAAGGCCAAGGCTAAGGAAGCCAAGGCTAAAAAGGCTAAAGCCCAGCCCAAGCCCTGTTCCAAGGATGTCTGCTTCGGTTGCAAGCAGGCTGGACATTGGAAAAGATCGTGTCCCAAGCTTTTGGGAGAGAAAAGGAAGACGCAGGACGTGTCTTCATCAGGTATATATGTCATAGACATTAACCTCTGTTTCAACATCTTATGTATTGGATACTAGATGTGGTTCTCACATTTGTTGAATGTGCAGGGACTTAAGAACAGGAGATCACTGGGATCATGACAAGTGGACTTGCAGGTCAGAAATGGAGCAAGGGTTGCTGCCATAAAGATCAGCAGGACCAGCTTATGATGCCTAGTAGATTAGTTTTGTTACTGCTGAAACAATGTTATTTTGTACCTGTTATGTACAGGAATATTATTTCTGTTTCAGTTTTGGATATTTCTGGATGTACATTTACTATTGATAATAGTAAAAAGGGTTTATCTAGAAAAGAATTATTTTATGGAGTAGCTCTATTAAATAATGTCTTTTACATCCTGGATCTAAATGAAACTAATCATGTCTATACTATACACACTTAATGGGTTAAGCCTAACGAACTTAATCCGGTTTACCTTTGGCATTGTCATTTAGGCCACATAAACAAGAAGCGCATAGCTAGGCTTCACATTGCTTGAATCCTAGGATCATTTGACATGGAGTCACTTGATATATGCGAGTCTGGTTTATAAGGTAAAATGACTAAAAGGCTAAAAGGGTTGCTAGCTTATTGAACCTAATGCATTGAGATGTATATGGACCGACAAGCATAGCAACCAGGGGCGAACATCTATACTTCGTATCCTTCACAGAGGATTTCATCAGAAATGGCCATGCCTATTTAATGAAATATAAGTCTGAGACCCTTGATAGGTTCAAGGGAGTAAGAAACAAAGTACAGAACTAGGCAGAAATATCAAAGCCTTTCGGTTGGACCGAGGTGGTGAGCATATAAGCCTATAGTTTGACTCATTTTGAGAGAGCATGGAATAGTTCCACAGCTCACTCCTCCAGGAACACCACAATGGAATGGGGTGTCCGAACGGAGGAATAGGACCCTGTTGGACACGGTCCGCTCAAACGATGAGTCATGCCTTTCTCCCAATAAGTTTTTTTAATGGATACGCTCTTGAGACAATGGCTCTCATTTTCTATTATACTCCGACTAAGGCTTTGGAAAAGACCCCATTTGGAATATGGACGGGCAGGGTGCCTAATGTTTCTTTCTTACGGATTTGGGGTTGTTATGCACAAGTCAAGAAATTGACTGTGAGCAAAACTAGAACCCAAAACCGACTAATGCCTGTTTGTGAGCTACCCTAGGGAAACCAAAGGGTATTACTTCTACGACCCCGCTGAGAACAAGGTGTTCATGGCACAAAAGGGGGTCCTTCTTGAAAAGGGGTTTCTTTCCAAGAAAGACAGTGGGAGCGATATTGAACTCAGGGAAGTTCAAAGCTCAGAAACTCCTGAAAAGGATAACTCGGAGACCAGGGTGAAGCTTCCAAAAGGGGAAGCACCAGCCCAGGTCACACAAGGACCTAAAAGGTCTGGTAGGGATCATCAGGAACATGGAAAACATCGGTTTTTGTTTCTAATGATTACGCTCTTTTTGTCTTGGACGAAGAGGAGCTCAAAACCTACTAGTAGGCTATAGCTAGCCCACTGTCTGCCATGGTGGTGGATTTGCAATCTATGTATGATTATCAGGTTTGGAACCTGGTTAATTCACCTCCAGGTGCTAAGGTAATAGGTTGCAAGTGGTGCTATAAGCTATAGGCCGACAATACCTTTAAGGGTGTGTATAAGAGGTTTAGTGGGAGCATAGTAACTTTCCTGGTATGAAATATGGATGGCATCCTTCTGATTGGAAGCCACATACCAACACTACAAGGGAATTGTAATGGTTGTGTAAGTGCTTCGCAATGAAGGACTTAGGCGAAGCTGAGACGATCCTAGGGATCAGTATCTACAGGGTTAGATCCAATCGGCTTCTGGGCCTAAGTCAGGCCAAGTACATAGACTTCGTTCTGAAAAGATTCAGCATGGACCAGGCTAAGAAAGGTTTCTTGCCAATGGGTCATAAGCTGAAACTTAGCAAGAAGTACTGTCCTAAGACAAGGCAGGATAGGGAGAACATGAATTGGTCCTATATGCGCTTCAGCCATGGGATCAATCATGTACTCCATGCTATGTACAAGACCTAATGTCCCCCATGTGGGTCAGGAAGAGCAGTCAGCTACTAGGTACACTGATGCAAGCTTCCAGACCAGCCAGGATGAATATAAGTCGCAGTATAGGTATATATTCATGCTAAATGGTGGTGCTATTGTTGGAGAGGCTCCAAGTAATAGACCATCGTGGTTTCTATCACAGGAACTGAGTACATTGCAACGTGTGAAGCAGCAAGGGAAGCTGTGTGGATGAAGAAGTTTATCACAAAACTGGGGATAGTATCTACTATCCGGGTACCAGTTGATATCTTCTGTGACAACGCGGGGCTGTTGCACAAGCTATGTGCCCCGGTCACACATATACACGAAGCACGAACTCAGGGAGGTTCACCTATTGCGAGAAATCGCTGAGGGGGTGACATCTCATTGCAAAGAGTGGACACCAAAGACAATGTCGCAGATCTTTTGACCAACATGCTTGGCTAAGCCTATGCACGAAGGTTGTACTAGATCTATAGGGATTAGACCCATGCCTAGTAGGTACTAGTGCAAGTGGGAGATTGTTGGAAATGCCCTAGTCCCGAGGCATTGGTCTTTGTGTTTGTATGATACATTTGGTACATTAATGTAAACTTTATGTATTATACAATTTGTGTCAAGGAGATAAAGGCATTAATCTATTTATTATATGTCTTGTGCTATATTTTAAATAGAGTATCCAATGGACATATCCATATCCATGTTGTCAAGTGTGAGGCACTTGGCAGTAAGACTGTGGATAGTGAAAACGATATGACCATAAAGTCATCCGTAGTCTGTTCCAATCATGGGAATGAATGGAACCAAAGACTATCATTAGCCTGGTTGTATGGCGGTGTCTTACCGGTCATAGAACATGGAATGTCAACTAGGTTAATGGGTACATGCAAAAGGGCATGGTACTGGATTGATCCACTTAACGGGAATCTGCATGGTATAGTATCACAAATGATTCTCGTGTAGTACTTGTATAAGTCCTTCGACCGGACCATATGATGGTGCTGCATGTGAGGTGGCACACTTTGGTGTACGCCCAACGGGCCTGTAAAAGGGTGCCAAGTACGGGTACGTTCGGGTGTGTCAGTAAGCATGGCAGCACTATGGATATGCAGAAGGGAATGTCACTCAGTGATTCACTGAGACGATATCATCGGCCTCTTGAAGAATGTTACTGATAAGTGTGCGGCCGCACCCAAACAAGATTGGATCTTGTTTGTGAGCATCAGTTCATTCGGTATCAAGTCAAGGTCCAGACACAAGGAGGGTGATACTTCCATGCCTCCGTGTTGGACACCGATATCGGTGACATGGGATTTACAAGTTCAAACTACAGGGTTACGTTTTCAGTTGGACTGCTTACTCCGTCTTAATTGGGGGCTGCAGTGGCTTGCTAGAGTCCGCCTGCAGTCTGTGGGCCTTGGCCCACTGCCAACATAAAGACGGGCCCATCGGATCGTACACATTGAACGTCTGGACTTTAACTAGTTGGATTAAGTGTGTACTTGGAGTATACACATTTGAAGAGAGAGAGATATATTAATTATATTAAATGAATCAATTGGATTGATCAAAGTTATATAATTAATATTTATTTTGGCCTTCTCATAATTAATTCAATGAATTAATTTATGGGATTATTTCCTAGGTGGAAATATTATGACATGTATAGGTTTACATGTTTGTCATTTTATGTGTGTCTAATTTAATCCATTGATTAAATTAATAGGTCAAATGAATTTGAATTTAAATGTATGTAATATGTTACATGGTATCACATATAAACATACATGTTAAATTAAAATTGCATTTGAACTTAAATAAATCAAAGGAATTAAATTGGGCTTAAAACTTAAAAAGAATATTCCCACTTGGCTTGGAATGGTTTGGCCGAAATTATGGTGGTGTAATGGGAGGAGAATGTGAGTCATTTTGTTGGACAAAATGTTATGATGAAATGGTGAGTCATGGAAGACTTTATGGTAGCAAAGTTGGACTTTGCATCTTTGGATATTTTTGGTTAGTCATTCATTGGTCCTTGTGTTTGTATAATACATTTGTACATTAACGTGAACTTTATGTACTATACAATTTGTGTTAAGGAAATAAAGGCATTAATCTATTTATTATATGTCTTGTGCTATATTTTAAATAGAGTATCCTATGGACATATCCATATCCATGTTGTCAAGTGTGAGGCACTTGGCAGTAAGACTATGGATAGGGAGAACGATATGGCCATGAAGTTTTCCGTAGTCTGTTCCAATCATGGGAATGAATGGAACTAAAGACTATCATTAGTCTGGTTGTATGGCGGTGTCTTACCGGTCATAGTACATGGAATGTCAACCAGGTTAATGGGTACATACAAAGAGGGCATGGTACTGGATTGATCCACTTAACGGGTATCTACATGGTATAGTATCACAAATGATTCTCGTGTAGTACTTGTATAAGTCCTTAGACCGGACCATATGATGGTGCTGCATGTGAAGCGGCACACTTTGGTGTATGCCTAACGGGCCTGTAAAAGGGTGCCAAGTATGGGTACGTTCGGGTGTGTCAATGAGCATGGCAGTACTATGGATATGCAGAAGGGAATGTCACTCAAACACGGGATCCGCCAAGTTTAAAGATTTCCACGGATCAAAAGCCCGCTCTGATACCACTGTTGGGATTCGTCACGGGAAACCGACCGATAAAAGCGGAAATACGCGTCGATTTCCTCGAATCTGGCCCAGGAGCTTAAGATGTGGAAATCAAAAACTGAAAGCATAAAAGGAGGGTTTCAAAAACTCACCATAAAGTCTCTCTAAGAGACGGATGCAGACTGCAGAAATCAAGTGCAGATTTCCTCCACCGATGCGTACACGAACGGCTCTCGGACTGAAACCCGTGCTAGCGACTCGGATGACAAGAAGAGAGGGAGAGAGGGCTGCTCACTTTGAGATTTATGGCTGTCCCTATTTTCTTTCCAAAAGAAAATCTATCTTTCCAAAAGATAGCACCAATAATCTCAAGTGTGCACCTAATTCTTACCAAAAGAATTAATTGATGAAAAGTGGGCAATTTTCTTTCTTTAAAAGAAAAACCAATTTCTCTTAACAACAACCAGTGATGGACGGCCATACTTCTCCAAAGATAATTAAATCATTC
Source organism: Euphorbia tirucalli (assembly GCA_039660915.1). Taxonomy (NCBI): domain Eukaryota; kingdom Viridiplantae; phylum Streptophyta; class Magnoliopsida; order Malpighiales; family Euphorbiaceae; genus Euphorbia; species Euphorbia tirucalli. The sequence goes on along the minus strand of CM077637.1, from coordinate 46,639,666 downwards.
TTCAAAAATCATTAAGAAGAAGAAAAAGGTGATGGTGAAAAGGGGAAGCAAAGTCCAACTTTGCTACCCATTTTCAACCTTATGACTCACACCATGAGTCATCACCTTAATCATGAAAAGTTTGGTCAAAAAACATGACTCATCCTTGCTCTCAAATCCACGGCCAAAAGAGATGAATGTGGGGAATAATTGTCTTTCATTCCTACCATAAGAATTAAGCCACACTATGCCACCACAAAAGTCTTCCATGACTTACACTTACATCATCTCTTTTGTCCAACAAATGAGTCATCTTTAATGCCCAAAAACCCATGAATTTCGGCCAAGTGTGAGGATGAAATGTGGGATATGTTTTGTCTTTAATTCTTACCATAAGAATGACTAACCAAAAATATCCAAAGATGCAAAGTCCAACTTTGCTACCATAAAGTCTTCCATGACTCACCATCTCATCATAACATTTTGTCCAACAAAATGACTCACATTCTCCTCCCATTACACCACCATAATTTCGGCCAAACCATTCCAAGCCAAGTGGGAATATTCATTTTAAGTTTTAAGCCCAATTTAATTCCTTTGATTTATTTAAGTTCAAATGCAACTTTAATTTAACATGTATGTGTATATGTTTATATGTGATACCATGTAACATATTACATACATTTAAATTCAAATTCATTTGACCTATTAATTTAATCAATGGATTAAATTAGACACACATAAACTGACAAACATGTAAACCTATACATGTCATAATATTTCCACCTAGGAAATCATCCCATAAATTAATTCATTGAATTAATTATGAGAAGGCCAAAATAAATATTAATTATATAACTTTGATCAATCCAATTGATTCATTTAATATAATTAATATATCTCTCTCTCTTCAAATGTGTATACTCCAAGTACACACTTAATCCAACTAGTTAAAGTCCAGACGTTCAATGTGTACGATCCGATGGGCCCGTCTTTATGTTGGCAGTGGGCCAAGGCCCACAGACTGCAGGCGGACTCTAGCAAGCCACTGCAGCCCCCAATTAAGACGGAGGAAGCAGTCCAACTGAAAACGTAACCCTGTAGTTTGAACTTGTAAATCCCATGTCACTGATATCGGTGTCCAACACAGAGGCATGGAAGTATCACCCTCCTTGTGTCTGGACCTTGACTTGATACCGAATGAATTGATGCTCACAAACAAGATCCAATCTTGTTTGGGTGCGGCCGCACACTTATCAGTAACATTCTTCAAGAGGCCGATGATATCGTCTCAGTGAATCACTGAGTGACATTCCCTTCTGCATATCCATAGTGCTGCCATGCTCACTAACACACCCGAATGTACCCGTACTTGGCACCCTTTTACAGGCCCGTTGGGCGTACACCAAAGTGTGCCACCTCACATGCAGCACCATCATATGGTCCGGTCTAAGGACTTATACAAGTACTACACGAGAATCATTTGTGATACTATACCATGCAGATTCCCGTTAAGTGGATCAATCCAGTACCATGCCCTTTTTGCATGTACCCATTAACCTAGTTGACATTCCATGTTCTATGACCGGTAAGACACCGCCATACAACCAGGCTGATGATAGTCTTTGGTTCCATTCATTCCCATGATTGGAACAGACTACGGATGACTTTATGGTCATATCGTTTTCCCTATCCACGGTCTTACTGCCAAGTGCCTCACACTTGACAACGTGGATATGGATATGTCCATTGGATACTCTATTTAAAATATAGCACAAGACATACAATAAATAGATTAATGCCTTTATCACCTTAACACAAATTGTATAATACATAAAGTTTACATTAATGTACCAAATGTATTATACAAACACAAGGACCAATGCCTCGGGACTAGGGCATTCTCTAAGCACAGATGGGTAAGTGCCAACAGACCCATCAAACCGAGAGTCCCTAGGTTGGGATTGGACGGCGTTCCTACCTAAAAATTGGGGTATAGTTGTTCCAGGCCCTCGTCTGGCTATATCTTGATATAATATGGATCTCGGCCCATGAGCCCAACAACTCGAGTTAATTAATAACACGATTCATTATTAATTATAATATGGGAAGAACATGTTAAGTCCTTTATTTACACTCGTAAATTTTTCTGTGTAGAAACCAATGGCTACGAATGATACTTTATCACTGCGATCTTTCTTGGAATGGGACAAGCTTTCTGGCCCTAACTTTTGGGACTGGTCTATGAACTTAAGGAAAGTTCTAAGACAAGAGTCTAAAGAGTATGTGCTCGAAAAGCCTGTACCGGTTGTGCCAACGGGAAGTAATCCACCGGCTGCCCAGCTGGAGGAATACTTGGCACATGTAAAAGATAAGCGGGATGTGACATGCCTGATGTTGGCTAGTATGGTTCCTGAATTGCAAAAGCAGTTCTTGGATCATCAGGCCTTTGCTATAATGACAACTCTTAATGAGATGTTTTATGAGCAAGCTTATCAGGAAAGGTACCTGATCCACAAGGCATTCCGCAGCTGTAAGATGGGAGCCGGGACATCTGTGAGTGCACACGTGCTCAAGATGAAGGGCTATCTGGATAATTTAGCCCGTCTCGGAACTCCTATCTCACGGGGGCTGGCGGTTAGTACGATCCTGGATTCTTTACCGGATTCTTATGATCAATTCATCCTAAACTTTTACAAGCAAGGGATGGACCGTACTGTTAGTGAGCTGCATTGGATGCTTGAGCTCGCTGAACTGTCGATCAAGAAGAATCCGCCGGTACTTGAGGGGAAACCTCCTTTTGCTAAAGGCAAGGGCAAGGCAAAGGCCAAGGCCAAGGCTAAGGAAGCCAAGGCTAAAAAGGCTAAAGCCCAGCCCAAGGCCCGTTCCAAGGATGTCTGCTTCGGTTGCAAGCAGGCTGGACATTGGAAAAGATCGTGTCCCAAGCTTTTGGGAGAGAAAAGGAAGACGCAGGGCGTGTCTTCATCAGGTATATATGTCATAGACATTAACCTCTGTTTCAACATCTTATGTATTGGATACTAGATGTGGTTCTCACATTTGTTGTAATGTGCAGGGACTTAAGAACAAGAGATCACTGGGATCGGGACAAGTGGACTTGCGGGTCACAAATGGAGCAAGGGTTGCTTCCATAGAGATCAGTAGGACCAGCTTATGATACCTAGTAGATTAGTTTTGTTACTGAAACTATGTTATTTTGTACCTGTTTTGTACAGGAATATTATTTCTGTTTCAGTTTTGGATATTTCTGGATGTACATTTACTATTGTTAATAGTAAAAAGGGTTTATCTAGAAAAGAATTATTTTATGGAGTGGCTCTATTAAATAATGTCTTTTATATCCTGGATTTAAATGAAACTAATCATGTCTATACTATACATACTTAAAGGGTTAAGCCTAACGAACTTAATCCGGTTTACCTTTGGCATTGTCATTTAGGCCACATAAATAAGAAACGCATAGCTAGGCTTCACATAGCTTGAATCCTAGGATCATTTGACATGGAGTCACTTGATATATGCGAGTCTTGTTTATAAGGTAAAATGACTAAAGAACCTTTTTGCAAGGGTCGCTAGCTTATTGGACCTAATGCATTGAGATGTATATGGACCGACAAGCATAGCAACCAAAAGTGAACATCTATACTTCGTATCCTTCACAGACAATTTCATCAGAAATGGCTACGCCTATGTAATGAAATCTAAGTCTGAGACCCTTGATAGGTTTAAGGGATTAAGGAACGAAGTACAGAACCAACTAGGCAGAAATATCAAAGCCTTTCGGTTGGACCGAGGTGGTGAGCATATAAGCCTATTGTTTGACTCATTATGAGAGAGCATGGAATAGTTCCACTGCTCACTCCTCCATGAACACCACAATGAAGTGGGGTGTCCAAACGGAGGAATAGGACCCTGTTGGACATGGTCCGCTCAAACGATGAGTCATGCCTCTCTCCCAATAAGTTTTAATGGATACGCTCTTGAGACAATGGCTCTCAATTTCAATTATACTCCGACTAAGGCTTTAGAAAGACTCCATTTGGAATATGGACAGGCAGGGTGCCTAATGTGTCTTTCTTGCGGATTTGGGGTTGTTATGCAGAAGTCAAGAAATTGACTGTGAGCAAAACTAGAACCCAAAACCGACTAATGCCTGTTTGTGAGCTACCCTAGGGATACCAAAGGGTATTACTTCTACAACCCCGCTGAGAACAAGGTGTTCATGGCGCGAAAGGGGGTCCTTCTTGAGTTGCTAGAGTCCGCCTGCAGTCTGTGGGCCTTGGCCCACTGCCAACATAAAGACGGGCCCATCGGATCGTACACATTGAACGTCTGGACTTTAACTAGTTGGATTAAGTGTGTACTTGGAGTATACACATTTGAAGAGAGAGAGATATATTAATTATATTAAATGAATCAATTGGATTGATCAAAGTTATATAATTAATATTTATTTTGGCCTTCTCATAATTAATTCAATGAATTAATTTATGGGATGATTTCCTAGGTGGAAATATTATGACATGTATAGGTTTACATGTTTGTCAGTTTATGTGTGTCTAATTTAATCCATTGATTAAATTAATAGGTCAAATGAATTTGAATTTAAATGTATGTAATATGTTACATGGTATCACATATAAACATATACACATACATGTTAAATTAAAGTTGCATTTGAACTTAAATAAATCAAAGGAATTAAATTGGGCTTAAAACTTAAAATGAATATTCCCACTTGGCTTGGAATGGTTTGGCCGAAATTATGGTGGTGTAATGGGAGGAGAATGTGAGTCATTTTGTTGGACAAAATGTTATGATGAGATGGTGAGTCATGGAAGACTTTATGGTAGCAAAGTTGGACTTTGCATCTTTGGATATTTTTGGTTAGTCATTCTTATGGTAAGAATTAAAGACAAAACATATCCCACATTTCATCCTCACACTTGGCCGAAATTCATGGGTTTTTGGGCATTAAAGATGACTCATTTGTTGGACAAAAGAGATGATGTAAGTGTAAGTCATGGAAGACTTTTGTGGTGGCATAGTGTGGCTTAATTCTTATGGTAGGAATGAAAGACAATTATTCCCCACATTCATCTCTTTTGGCCGTGGATTTGAGAGCAAGGATGAGTCATGTTTTTTGACAAAACTAATCTACTAGGCATCATAAGCTGGTCCCGCTGATCTTTATGGCAGCAACCCTTGCTCCATTTCTGACCTGCAAGTCCACTTGTCCCGATCCCAGTGATCTCCTGTTCTTAAGTCCCTGCACATTCAACAAATGTGAGGACCACATCTAGTATCCAATACATAAGATGTTGAAACAGAGGTTAATGTCTATGACATATATACCTGATGAAGACACGCCCTGCGTCTTCCTTTTCTCTCCCAAAAGCTTGGGACACGATCTTTTCCAATGTCCAGCCTGCTTGCAACCGAAGCAGACATCCTTGGAACGGGCCTTGGGCTGGGCTTTAGCCTTTTTAGCCTTGGCTTCCTTAGCCTTGGCCTTGGCCTTGGCCTTTGCCTTGCCCTTGCCTTTAGCAAAAGGAGGTTTCCCCTTGTTAACCTCAAGTACCGGCGGATTCTTCTTGATCGACAGTTCAGCGAGTTCAAGCATCCAATGCAGCTCACTAACAGTACGGTCCATCCCTTGCTTGTAAAAGTTTAGGATGAATTGATCATAAGAATCCGGTAAAGAATCCAGGATCGTACTAACCGCCAGCCCCCGTGAGATAGGAGTTCCGAGACGGGCTAAATTATCCAGATAACCCTTCATCTTGAGCACGTGTGTACTCACAGATGTCCCGGCTCCCATCTTACAGCTGCGGAATGCCTTGTGTATCAGGTACCTTTCCTGATAAGCTTGCTCATAAAACATCTCGTTAAGAGTTGTCATTATAGCAAAGGCCTGATGATCCAGGAACTGTTTTTGCAATTCAGGAACCATACTAGCCAACATTAGGCATGTCACATCCCGGTTATCTTTTACATGTGCCAAGTATTCCTCCAGCTGGGCAGCCAGTGGATTACTTCCCGTTGGCACAGCCGGTACAGGCTTTTCGAGCACATACTCTTTAGACTCTTGTCTTAGAACTTTCCTTAAGTTCATAGACCAGTCCCAAAAGTTAGGGCCAGAAAGCTTGTCCCATTCCAAGAAAGATCGCAGTGATAAAGTATCATTCGTAGCCATTGGTTTCTACACAGAAAAATTTACGAGTGTAAATAAAGGACTTAACATGTTCTTCCCATATTATAATTAATAATGAATCGTGTTATTAATTAGGTCGAGTTGTTGGGCTCATGGGCCGAGATCCATATTATATCAAGATATAGCCAGACGAGGGCCTGGAACAACTATACCCAAATTTTTAGGTAGGAACGCCGTCCAATCCCAACCTAGGGACTCTCGGTTTGATGGGTCTGTTGGCACTTACCCATCTGTGCTTAGGGCCAGGAACATCCTACTACCCACGCTAAGTCAAAACCTCCATCCAAGTGTTAGAGTAACCAATACTCCAACCCAATACAAAATGACGATACTCCAGTGCATCCAACGAGGGTTGGTCTACAGCTGGCCTATCCCCACTTCGAGTAGGTTATGAATGAGGGAAGCACTTTTAAGAGACTTAGTAATTACCTTTTGGTTATTAGATTCAATTAATAACGGCTTAGATGCATAGGCGGGTGAAATAGGGTTTGTACATACATTCTCACATGTAAATAAATAAAGCATAATTAAATAAAAATGAAATGCTATGGGCCAAAATTTACATCCTAATATAATTCTAGTAAACCTATACTAGAACGACATCAGGTGGGCTGCATCCTCATCCTTCTAGCACGCCAATCCAATCGGCTTCTTCTTCTTTACATAATTCCATAATAATCACATAAAATAAAATTACATAAAAAGAAAACGGCGCGTAGGCCGTATTTACCAAAAGAATATTACAACCCGAATAAATAAGGCCCAAAACATCCATTCATGCATTTAATCATACATACACGTATCCAATACATACAATTTATAAACATGTTAAATGCATGAATTAATCCCATTTCAAATATGTCCATAGCCATTATTTTGAAATCGCCAAATTTTGGCCGATCATGGTTCTAAACCCGTGCGAGCTTTGGGCCTCCAACCCAGGCAAAATTGCTCCCAATCCAATTGGGAAACCATGAATTCCAAAATTAGCCGTCCGGGTAATCGTGCCAAGAAAACCCGAACCAATTTCAATTAACCGTATTTATTTCCAAAATAAATATCGCATGAACGAAAAATAAATCCATTCATAAAACATGCGCATAAAATTTCCAAAATTAAACACGCACAATTTTAAAACAATTAAAATGTATTTTTCTTTCGGAAAGAAAATTACAGCCATATATTCCTATTGTGAGCAGCCTCTCTCTCCCTCTCTTTAAATCATCCGAGCCGCTAGCACGGGTTTCGGTCCGAGAGCCGTTCGTGTACGCATCGGTGGAGGAAACCTGCACTTGGTTTCTGCAGTCTGCATCCGTCTCTTAGAGAGACTTTGAGGTTAGTTTTTGAAACCCTCTTTTCTGCCTTTATGTTTTTGATTTCCACATCTTAAGCTCCTGGGCCGGATTCGAGGAAATCGACGCGTCTTTCCGCTTTTATCGGTCGGTTTCCCGTGACGAATCCCAACAGTGGTATCAGAGCGGGCTTTTGATCCGTGGAAATCTTTAAACTTGGCGGATCCCGTGTTTTTAAAATTGGAGATTTTTGTGGACGGGATTCTTTTGGTTTCGGGTTTGTGATTTTGCCCGTTGATTTTTGCAAATGGAAAATTTTGTGCATATTGGTTTATGCTTGGTTTCATTTTCTATTTGTGAATATTGTTTTGGAATTTTATTTTGCATATTTGTTTTATGCCATATTTAATTTTCCATTGTTGAAATTTAATTCTTGGTGATTTAATTTCATGTTGTCTTTGTTTCGAAAAAAAAATCACGGACCGTTTCGGGCCGAAACGGGGGCAGCAGCCGCTGCCTGCGGCGCTAGGCGCCACAGGCAGCAGCTGCTGCTGGCTGCTGCTGGCCAGCAGCTGCTGCACTCCTGCAGCAGGGCTGCTGCGTGCCAGCAGCTGCTGCTGGGCAGCAGCCGCTGCGCGGCAGCGGGGCTGCTGCCCCGCGCGGCGGGCCGGGCCCGAAGTTGGATTCGGCGGGATTTGTGGGCCGGCCGGGTTTAGTGGGAGCATAGTAACTATCCTGGTATTATATATGGATGGCATCCTTCTGATTGGAAGCGACATACCAACACTACAAGGGAATTGTAATGGTTGTGTAAGTGCTTAGTAATGAAGGACTTAGGCGAAGCTGAGACGATCCTAGAGATCAGGATCTACAGGGTTAGATCCAATCGGCTTCTAGACCTAAGTCAGGCCAAGTACATAGACATAGTTCTGAAAAGATTCGGCATGGACCAGGCTAAGAAAGGTTTCTTGCCAATGGGTCATGAGCTGAAACTTTGCGAAATACTATAGGGAGAACATGTATTGGTTCTATATGCTTTGGCTATAGGATCAATCATGTACTCCATGCTATGTACAAGACTTGATGTCGGCTTTACACTAAGTATGATGAGCCGGATCCTGAATGGATCACAGGTAGGCTGTCAAAGCAATCCTGAAGTACCTTAACCGGACTAAGGATAGCTTCTTAGTGCATGAAAGTTAGGAAGAGCAGTCAGTTACTAGGTACACTGATGCAAGCTTCCAGACTGACCATGATGAACATAAGTCGCAGTATAGGTATGTTTTCATGCTAAATGGTGGTGCTATTGTTGGAGAGGCTCCGAGTAATAGACCATCGCGGTTTCTATCACAGGAACTGAGTACATTGCAACGTGTGAAGCAGCTAGGGAAGCTGTGTGGATAATGAAGTTTATCATGCAACTGGGGGTAGTGTCAACTATCCAGTAACCAGTTGATATCTTCTGTGACAACACGGGGCTGTTGCACAAGCTATGTGCCTCGGTCACACATATACACGAAGCACGAACTCAGGGAGGTTCACCTATTGCGAGAAATCGCTGAGGGGGTGACATCTCATTACAAAGAGTGGACACCAAAGACAATGTCGCAGATCTTTTGACCAACATGCTTGGCTATGCCTATGCACGAAGGTTGTACTAGATCTATAGGGATTAGACCCATGCCTAGTAGGTACTAGTGCAAGTGGGAGATTGTTGGAAATGCCCTAGTCCCGAGGCATTGGTCCTTGTGTTTGTATAATACATTTGTACATTAATGTAAACTTTATGTATTATACAATTTGTGTCAAGGAAATAAAGGCATTAATCTATTTATTATATGTCTTGTGCTATATGTTAAATAGAGTATCCAATGGACATATCCATATCCATGTTGTCAAGTGTGAGGCACTTGGCAGTAAGACTGTGGATAGTGAAAACGATATGACCATAAAGTCATCCGTAGTCTGTTCCAATCATGGGAATGAATGGAACCAAAGACTATCGTTAGCCTGGTTGTATGGCGGTGTCTTACCGGTCATAGAACATGGAATGTCAACTAGGTTAATGGGTACATGCAACAGCCTGTACAACCCTTGGTTTGACTTTGGCCCACATATAAATGGCTTAGTAATTTCCCCTAGGATTACCAAAACATAAAATTAAAATTGAACAATTGAGTGTGCACCTTTGGTATCCCCCATTGATACCAAAGAGACCCAACAGCTAGGAAAAATGTGAGACCAAGCGAAAGGAGAGATACGGTTGGAAGGGAGAGCATATCTTTGCAGTGTGCTAACGTTTGTTCCATGATGATTTTCCTTTTATCTTTTCACAAAGCATCCAACATGCACAGTTATCCATGTGTCATTTTTAACCTCATGTTTGTATGGCCATCTTTAACACACAGGCATATGCATGGAATTTGTACTGACCACATCTTAGTGCAGCCACGACATTTCATTTGCGTATCATGTATATACATCTCGCGTGCCAACATTTCCATAAAACATACACGACCTTATTCCGTGTGTCACATATATTATTCACATTTTTCTGCAGCCACTTGCATTTTGTGTAACATAAACATCCATGCCATATCATTTCATTACACTTAATAACTGACGTTCTAAGAATGCCTATCACGATCATCTCATTTCATATTGGGTACCTAAAAATACCTATAGCCCGCTTGTGTGTCGGTTTGCACTCGGCCGTTCCACCACATCAAATCATTCACTAACAAATCACAAAGATTTTAGGTCTGGTTGTGTGGCAAGTGGCACGACAACATAACGTCACATCATCTCCATTTCATGTCCATTCGTTGTCGGCGTTACGGTAATACCGAAACCTTGCTTGTGAGTCGCAATCCACATCGGATTTGCTTCATGACATTAATAAATCATTCGAGGTGCTTCACTAGTACTGAATTATTATGCACATAGGAACATTTCATGACATTATTAGTTCATGCAAGGTGTTCCACGAATGCCGAACTTCCGTCCTTGTCCTTGTATACATGCAACTTGTTTGTCACATCATTTCATATTGCATGCCCTAAAAGCATTATAGCTTTGTCCGAGGAACGGCTTCCCTATGACTATTTTATACCATTGCATGTCAACCTACAATGTGTTGAACCCCTGCCCGTGTGTCAGTACCTGCACGGCCAATTCATAACATCCATCAAGCTCCCCAAAGGCATCAAACCTCTGTCCGTGTGGTGGTTCACAATCGATGATTCTTGCATTGTCTTTTACATAGCATTAGGCATTCCTGGGACATCCGTAAGAAAGAATTCGTGCCCATTATCATTTTTGCTCACGAAGCATCAAATGCACACAATCATTTATATGTCATTCTGATCATGTCTTTATATAATCCTTTCCAAAACATTGACACTTGCCACATCTTTATGCAGCCATTTTCGAACATCGACATAAGTGTGACACTAATCACATTTTCGTGTAGCCATGACATTTTATTTGTGTGCCATTTACATCTCGCGTGTGACATTTTCACGAAGCATACACGACATCAGTCTGCGTGTCATGCATCTCAACTACATTTTCATGCAGCCATTTGCATTTTCATATAACATACGCATACATGTCATATTGTCCCACCTAATAAAGGGATGTTTCAAGCATGCCCTTCAGGATCATTTCATTCCATGACATTTGGGTACCCCAAAACTACCCGATTTCCACTCGTGCACCAGATTGCACTCGGCCATTTCACAAAATATCATATCATTCAATAGTAGACAACAATGGTCCTAGATTTGCTTTCATGTGACAGTTGACATGATGCCATCACATGACATCACATTCATTCATCATAGGTGTCCGGGTGACGCCAAGTCCTGTTTGTGCATTATGGTTCATATCGAACCATTTCATAACATTGTGAAATCATTCGAGGTGCTCCCTGGGTGCCAGACTAGTACGCATATAGGGGCATCTTATGACATAATCAAATCATGCAAGGTGTTCTACGAACGCCGAACCTCTGTCCGTGTCCCGGCATACACGTGACCTGTTTACAACATCACTTCATGTTGGATGTCCCAAAAGCATCAACTTGACATACAAAGTGTCAAACCCTTACCTGTGTGGTGGAACACACGTGGTCATTTCATAACATCCTTTAGGTGCTCCAAAAGCACCGATCTTCGTTTGTGTGAAAGTCCGCACCCGACTATTCTTGTATTGTCTCTAACACAGCATTGGGCATTCTTGGAGCGTCCGGAATAAATAACTCACACTTATTATCATTTTCATGAAGCATCAAGTATACACTAAGTTATTTTTGTGTCATTCTAATCACGCACTTATGCAATCATTTCCAAGACATCAACACTTGTATGACATTGATACTAACCACATTCTGCTACAGCCAGGATATTTTATTCATGTACCATACACACATTGTGTGTTGACATTTCCATGAAGCATAGAAGACATCACCCTGTGCATCATATGTGCTAACCATGTCTTTGTGTAGCCATGATGCCTTATTTGAATGACATATGCATTTATTCCTTGCACGCACGACATCACCTTGTATGTCACACATCCTAACCACATTTTCTGCAGCCACCTGCATTTTGTGTGACACGTGTATTCACACCATGTCATTTCATTACACCTAACAAAGGACATTCCAAGGATGCTCGTCATAATCATTTCATTTCACAACAGGTGTCCCAAAGTCACCTATGTTTTGCCTGTGCCTTGGTTTGAATGCGGCTATTCCTCTGCACCATCACATTCATTGAGAGACCACAACGGTCCTAGATTTGTTTTTGTGTGGGGAGTCACATGACAAATGCTGCACTACATCTCATCTATCCATTCTCGGTGTCATAGGGATACTGAGATCTCACTTGTGTGTCACGATCCACGTCAGATTGCTCATGACATTATTAAATCATCCAGGGTATTCCATGAGTACCCAATTACTACATATATAGGGACATTCCATAACATTGCCAAATCATGTGAGGAGTTTCATGAACGCGGAACTTTTGTCCGTGTCTCAAGTCACACGTGACTTGTTTGTAACATCATTTCATGTCAGATGCATCAAAAGCATCAGACTCTGTCTGTGTGTCGGCGTACACATGACCATTCCATAATATCCATTAGGTGTCTTAAAAGCATCAGAACTCTATCTGTGTGCCAGCCATGCGTGACCATTTCATGACATCTGCTAGGTGCTCCAAAGGCACCGAACCTATGCCTATATGCAGGATCACATGCAGTCTGTTTGCATTGCCTTTTTGCATGGCATAGGGGCATCTGCGGAATGTCCAAAATGTATGATAAGGAAAATCATCTTCACTCTTATCTCCATCCGTCTGACATCATTCAATCGCATTGACACATGACCTTACATCTCATTCATACATAAGCACTAGGTGCTCCCCGAGCGCCAAAACTCGGCTTGCGTGCTAAGCACGTTATTTCATATCATTCCATCGCATAAAAGCCTGAGGTGCTCCATGAGTGCCGAAAAAATTCATTTCATATTAAATCATTTAGGTACTCCATGAGCGTCGAAAAATTTCATTTCATCATTTAGGTGCTCCACGAGGGCCAAAAATTCACGTCATTCATCAAATCATTTAGGTGCTCCACGAGCGTCGAAAAATTTCATCTTATACATCAAGCCATTTAGTTGCTCCCCGAGCACCAAAATCCCGACCATGTGCCACGCACACATCTGTCTCATAACATAAAAACCCAAGGTGCTCCACGAGTACCGAAACTTTGATTGTGTGCCATTCTGACCATGTTTTTTGTGCAGCTATTTTCAAGACATCAACATAACCATGGCATTTATTCTAACCACATTTCATGCCGCCACGAAATTTTATTTGTATGCCATGCACATTTACGTCCTATATATTGTTATCATTGCAAAGCATACATGACATCATCATGTATGTCATGCATCCTAATCACGTTTTTGTGCAGCCACTTGCATTTTTGTGTGACACAAGCATTCACGTTATTTCATATCATTTAAATTAAGGATGTTCTGAGGATACCCATCACGGTCATTTCATTTCATAACATATCGGGAGTCCTGAAACTACCCGTGTTATGCTTGTGTACTAGAATACACTCAGCCATTTCACTAGACCATTTCATTCATTAGGAGACCACAATGGTCTTAGGTCTATTTTCATGTAGCAGGTCACACGACATCATTTCATGGTTTCACATCATTTATCATTGGTGTCGTGGGGATGTCGAAGTTCTGTTGGTGTGTCGCGATCCATATCGGATTGTTACATGACATTATTGTATCATTTGAGGTGCTCCATGAGTACCAAATTATTACGCATATAGGGGCATTTCATAACATTACCGAATCATGAAAGGTGTTCCATGAGCCTCGAACCTCTGTCCGTGTCCTTACCTACACGTGACTTGTCTGTGAACACCATCTCATATCACATGCCTCAAAAGCATTAGAACTCTGTCCATGGGTCGGATCCCATGTGACCATTTCACTTCATCTCATAGACCTATAAAGTGTCGAAACTCTGTCCACGTATTGGCACACATACGACCATTTCACAAAGTTCACTAGGTGCTCCAGAAGCACCGAATCCCTGTCCGTGTGGCGGTCCACACGTGATCTATTCGCATTATTTCTTACATGGCATTGGGTGTTCTTGGAATGTCTTAAAAAAAAAAGAAAAGACAAAAAAAAGGGTAAATAAAGATCATCCTCATCATCATTTCCTTTGTGAAATTACATATGCAACTCATCATTCATACATATACATATCCCATCATGCATTCATGCCTGTATCATCTGTGATTTGGTATTCTTCATGCGCGTGCACCTGTCAATGCTAACAAGTGTTCTTATCAGAGGGGAAAGAGGAAAAGATCTTGAGAATGGCCAACCCAATGAACTTCAATACCATAACGGATATTATGGAGGATCATATCGCCTCATCATGGTTTCGAAAGGCAGTCAGGAAGGAAGCGGCCGCAATGCTGAGAGAAGTGCTGGGAGCTGATCTTGATAAAGTAGAAAGACTAACAACAAAGTGCACTGAATTGGAAGCACGAGTGGCAGAACTCAAAAAGAAAATGAGAAATTCGGTGTTCTCAGACTCCAATGCTGATGCTAGCGAGAAACAGAATCCCCAGATTGCTAACACTCGTCCTCGACACCTTAGAAAGCCCTCTCACCAAGATGCGGGTTTGCCAAGGCCGATTGATGAAATAGAACTGAAGAGGCCCCTTAAAACTAATGTCGACACCGACTCCATTCCACGGCATACCAGAAACCCATCTACCGGGGGTAGCGGAAAAGGCATTTCTCCATGGGCTGACTCATTAAGCAAGCTATTCCTCAGATGTAGAAAGGAGGGTCTGCTGCAGAGTATCAGGCCACTCGTAGAGCCCGAAAAAGCACAAAAGAACAATTTTTGCAGCTATCATGTGATGCTAGGCCATTGGACCAATGACTGTTTTGCTTTACGAGATAAGATCCAGAATTTAGTCGACGGAGGAAAATTAAGAGTCCCACTTGTCTATGATAAGCGACCAGGGGCAATCAGGGAGCCCGCCAAGGAAATTACTCAAGTCTCTCGAGGAGAGGAATATGATGAAGAACTTCAGGGTTTGGTTTGATAAGAGTGGGTCGAGAATGCTGAAGCTTAAATGGCGACCAATCGGAAAGTAATCGGATTCTACGAGATCAATGCCTCTTGGAGACTTCCTTCTCACAAAGGACTTATTTTGCTTGTGGGAAGTATTGAATTCATCATAAATGCAATGAGATTTATTTTCATTTTACTTATATGGTGATTACTTGTACATGGCATTATGCATGCATTTGACCATCTGAAATGACATATCCAACACAAATAATATCAAAATGCATGACATCATTTTGAATATTGTGGGGAACCTAAAAGTGAATCTATCTCTGATTGAACCCTCTCTTGAAAAGTGAGCTTGAAAGAGAAATAAATAATGTGATGACATTACCTTTACCGAGCCATTTACCAACCCATATCAGCAGTCCTTACAAATCACGATCCAGAATGCTTTTGACCCTGCCCTAAAGTGTCAACTTGAGCAACCCATATAATACCTAAATTATTCCAATCCCAAGGCTACTTCTAAAATTCAGAGTTGATCCCCAAAATGAAGCTGCAAGCCTAATTCCATACCCTAGAAAGTACCCTATACCAAAACCCCAAAGATAAAAACCCAAACTTATCCAAAGCACCAACCACCAAGAAATTCAAATGACCTTCACCATCCACCTTATTGTAAAACTCTGAAGCTTTCCTTGGTTGTAGTGCATGTTTAATCTTGTTTGCATGACATTCCTATGCACATGAAAAAGGCATATTAAACACACATGGCATGCACAAATTTGAATGCAGCAGGAAAACCAAGAGGTGGCTGTGGCTTGGATTTAATTCCTTAAAAAAAACAAAAAAAAACACAAAAAAAAGATCAGTGCAGATGAAAGAATCTCTCTCTCTCTCATATGGCAGTTATAGTTAACACATGAATGTTTCACTATCTTAATTTCCATCGCCACCGAATCTTTCGCCCCTTTTTTGTGAAAAATTTGGACTTTCTTGTTTTCAAACAACCTGTGAAAGACCTAGGCTCCTATATTTTCAAACCCAAAACACCCGCCATCTCGATCTTCATCCATACCTTCAACACCTTTTTCTCTTCCGTTTTTATATAGGGCACGAACACTTGTTTGATGAATTGCCTGTTTCTTTTTCTCTCTGGAATTGATTCTATGAAACCTTATTCTCTACCATCAATAGATTCCAACAAGAAATTGAACCCCAATGTTGACCTATATCGCATTTTGCCACATCATCTTATCACCAGAGAGACGATGGAGTAAATGGTTGTGGCACTGTATCAATCAGTCTTCGTTTATCATCAACTTGTACCAGATTGAGAATACTCTTTTATCCGACACCACTTCTCTTCAATCCTGGTAGTGCATCAGTGGACTTCACCAACAATATTGGAGCAATGCTGCAAATTCTGGACAAACATTGTCTGGAGGAAAACAAGGGCAAGTCTAAAGAATAGTATGCTTATGATTTCCTCTATTTGCCTATGAACTCCAAGACTAGAGGAAAGTTTGGTTATGGACCCATGAACTTCACCAACAGTGTTGGGGTAACCAGGTTTTACAAACCCTTCAACAAACGTGAACGGGAGGACTTGCAAAGCCTGTTGCACAAATATCCAGAAGAAAGTTGCATTTACCAACCATTTCAAGAACTCAATCTTCGGCTACAACAGAAGTGACTACTTACCGGTGGTTCTTTCATTTTCTGGGGCAGTACTTTGAAGGATTAAAAGCTGTTTTCATCTTGGAGAACTATGCGTGAATTGGAATCTGAGGTGAATTGAAAACATGCATATGGGTTCAAACTCTTAGAGGATCCAGTGGGTAATCAATTGATTTAGTTTAATGTCCAGTTGTACACTCTGACATATGTTATTAAAAAAAAGAAAGAAAAAAGAAGATCTCTCCAATATGGAAAACTGAAAGGACATATTGGTAATTTGAAAGGGACATCAATCAAAACCAGAGCCACACTTTGGATTTTCCTAATGCATCCACATTCATTATGTTGTAGATGTTTTATATTCAATTGTGATGTTCAATATGCATTCGTCATGTCATTGCATGTCAATGTCCACATACGGGTGACAGCACGCAACGAACCATATCTGATTCAGTGTTACACACCCCAAATACAAACCTTTAATATTAGGGGAAAATAAAGGCCAAACCACTGGATGTCATCAGCAGCAATGCTCTTGCAACCTTTGATGAACATGTTGAGATACGCTTTCCAATCCCAAGACGGATCAATAGGAAGAGATCAATTCAACTGGAATGCTCACATAGAATTTTTCGGACCTAAAAAAAAAATTCCGACAAAGAGAAAATTTCCGACACGGAAAACCGAGAGGACGTGTTAGTAACAAGAAGAGGGTGATGTTCAAAGTCGGAGTCACTATTAATCTCCCTATTGTACTCATTATGATGTCATCGTAATGATATTATGCATGTTTGATATTCTGCTTAGACGTTCGTATTGCATACATCATGCCATTACACATAAACATCCATCAGTAGGCCATTGCATTCAAACCCATGATAGCTCCGATGGAATTATTATCACTGTATACCATCCCTAGTAAGATTAGCCTGGAAGCACATCCATATCTGGAAGAAAGTGTCCATCGGTCTCAATCGAGCAGATGAAACAAGCAGAATTCAGGGTAAATATAATCCCCAGCACAGATAATTTCTCATAAAAATTAGATGGGCCAAGGTTCCCTAGAGTCTCCAGCAAAATCCCCGACGGAGTCCCTAGCTAAGACAATTCCCACCGAGTCAGAATCTCTAGCAGATACCCAGTAAAGTTAAACGGGTCAGGACTCCCCAGTAGAGTCTACAGCTAAGACGATCCCCACTGAGTCAAAATCCCTAGCGAGGTCATCCGATTGAGATAGTCCCCACCAAAAGTCACAGGTCCCTTCCCCAGCCTCGTGTAGATACTAAGCATCGTAGCATAATCATCATGTCACATACATGCATAAACATGAATCATGCATGCATTCATGCATACACGCGTCAAACCAAATTAGCCGTATTTGTTCTTGATCGAAGGGCAAAAATTTTTGTTTCCAAAATTGTCGATCAAGGAATAAATACGTGCTCTTGCATACAAATTTGTTGAGATGCTTATCATCACCATTGGGTCGTCTCGAGATGGGATCCCTCCCAAAGCAGAAATGATCTAATCCAGGGGCACCCTCAGAGTCATAGCGTGCAAATCAAAACTCTACGACTCCAAATCTCGGGTATGAAAACTTCCCCAATTACCAGAATTTTTTTTCACGCCAATTTAACCCCAAGAAGGGTATTTCTTGCCTTTTATAGGTTTTAGGGGCAAAACAAATTAGCCGTATTTATTCTTAATCGAAGGGGGCAAAATTTTTGTTTCCAAAATTGTCGATCAAGGAATAAATACATGCTTGCAACTCAAATTCAACGGTCCACTCCACCACACGGAGGAAAGAGGAAATTTTATGTGGTTACTCGACCACA
Organism: Euphorbia tirucalli; assembly: GCA_039660915.1. Taxonomy (NCBI): domain Eukaryota; kingdom Viridiplantae; phylum Streptophyta; class Magnoliopsida; order Malpighiales; family Euphorbiaceae; genus Euphorbia; species Euphorbia tirucalli. The sequence continues at coordinate 46,621,014 of CM077637.1, read as the reverse complement.
CGGAGAAAACAGTCTTATTTGGTTGCTCCACCACACGGAGGAAAGAGGAAATTTTATGCGGTTACTCCACCACACGGAGAAAAAAGTCTTATTTGGTTGCTCCACCACACGGAGAAGAATTAGAAATTTTCACGGGCACACTCCACCACAATGAGTCGATATCATGGGCACACTCCACGACAGTGAGTCGATATCACGGGCACACTCCACCACAGCGCGTCGATATCACGGGCACACTCCACCACAACAAGTCGATATCACGGGCACACTCCACCACAACGAGTCGATATCACGGGCACACTCCACCACAGCGAGTCAATGTCATGGGCACACTCCACCACAGCGAGTCGATATCACAGGCTCACTCCACCACAGCGAGTCGATATCACAGGTGCACTCCACCACAGCGAGTCGATATCAGGGGCACACTCCACCACAGCAAGTCTTTTCAATGTTTTTTCTTTGTTTTTGCAAATTTCGAAATCGGATTGCCGGATCGGCTCTAATATTAGAGCCGTACAGCTCTGTTCTCCAGGGACAACCTCCCGGTTCATTTCGATCGGCTGAAAACTATCCGTTTTCCATTTTAAGCTTTCTGTTGCTATCATTTTCGGCCCAAATCCATCCGTATGTCATAAAATTTTGGTTTTTAGATTTTTATACATACGGATATTAGTATTTTCATATTTCCCGGGGTTTTATTTTCTGAGTTTCGGGGTAGTTTTATCCGAATCGGATCCATAGTCAGCGTTAGCGGACCCCCGAACCTAATAAAATTCCTGGAAAATATTAAGAACAAGCAAAATAGTATTTTCACAAATGTTTGGTTTGTTTATTGCATTTTGGACCCTAGATGGATGTTGAACTCAGGAACCCACACGAACGGAATCCCGAGTTCTGGGATAACCGACCCATGAAAATGGAAATATGCATGAAATCGAGCCAAATGATTTTCCAACACAAAAATCCACAGGGCGTTTCAAAACCAATTTCCAGGTCTAACCGGTCTGACCAGTCGAGTCGAACCGGTTAACCCCTAAATGCATGCTCCTAATCCTAAAATCCCTATTCTGTCCTGATTTGAGTCCTATTTGTGTTTAAAATATAAACTGTGCTAACTAATCTGTTTTGCAGCATTTATTTTTATTTTCACTGTATTTTAATAAACTAATTCGTGTAATTAGGCGGTTGTATTTTTAGATCCTCATGTACTTAGGCATTTGTAAAAGTGAGGATGAGAGTTTTTATATTTTATTCAATTTGGTTGTATAATCGGCCTCTATTATTCTTTTGTATATTTTTATGGATGATTTAATTTCTGCAGTTTATTTCTGCATTCTGCTTTAGCACGGGCTAATAAAAAATAAACAAACTGGGTAGAGAAATATAATAAATTGAATAAATATGGTTTTATAAATAATAAACGAATACAAGCTTGAGGTTAAGTAGGTAAGTTGCCCGAACCCTGAATCTCTGGATTAGGTACAGCAGTCTGCGCTCGGGAGGGAGCTGTACCGAATTTCCCGGATGAGCTGATCCGGGTGGCGACTCTGTCACTGATCTCAAAATTAAGGTTTCGAGGTCTTTAAGTTATAAAACGGGAAAATATTTTCTACAAAAGGAATTTCCAAATTAAATCAATAGTTTTCCCAACTCAACATAAACAAAATCCATTTTCCCAAAACATCAGTAAATCAATTTCTTTCGCAAAAACCCCCGATTCACTTTAACGTATCCCATATAAAAGGTCGTCCGCTCACACGTGTAATAGGTCTTTCTTGAGTGGGTCTCTTTTGTCCCCAGGCCAGATTTCATCATAGTACCACATATGGAATCTGGTCACTTTGACATACGGCTAATAGGTCTGTAAAAGGATGCTAAATATGGGTATGATTGGGTGGACTGGTGAACGTATTGATATTAATGATCAAGTGATGGAATTGCCACTCAGGTAACACCAAGATGATATCACTGGCCACTTGATGAGTGGGATTGTTAAGTGTATGGCCATACCCAAATAAGTCAGTTGCTTATTTGATTAATCAGTCAACTTAAGATCAAGAAATATAATAAACAGTAAAAAAGGATGACAGACACCATGCCTCTTATTTATTCATATCGATATCTTTTAGCAAAGGACACTATGAGATTACTATAGGGTGAGTGTCTTATAAAAACTGCTGCTTCTCTGTCTTAATTGGGGGCTGTAATAGTTTGCTAGAACCCTCTTATAGTCTATGGGCCTTGGGTCTACTGCCAACATAAAGACAGAGCCATAGGATCGTGCATATAGAATAACTAAGCCGGAACATGCAATGTACATTGGAAGGAATGCGTTATGTAATAAGTTTACAGAATGTAATTAATTAATTTATCAATTAAGTGAATTACATAAAGTAAATAATTAATCAAATAATTTTCCTAAGAAGGAAAATTAAATACATGTATTGTATTTACTTAAGTGTGATTTACTTTTATTTAGGGGTAATTAAATTTAGCCAAATGGAATTAAATTACATAGTGTATAATTTTTAATTAAAATTTATTTATGTAATTACAATCCTAGTGGGTTTGGGTTTAATTAACCGAATTAAAACCCAATTAGACAAGGTGTCTATATAAGAGCACACTTAAGGAAGAAAACCTAACCCTAACCCTATTTTAATTGCTGAAAATTTCAGCCCCAAAATAGCCACAATTTGCAGCAATATTTCTCCATTCCTTCCACTTCTTCGGCTAGCACCGGTTCCCGCTCGATAGTTGGTCGTGCACCGGATTGTAGAGATCGTTTCTGCTTAAAGATTTGATTCTGCAGTAGTCTCTACAAGAGACAGATTTGGTGAGTGAATCTCTCTTGATTCAAATTAATTTTATTCCAATCAATGGTAATTGGACAAGATAGGTGGATTCTAGGAAAATTTTAATAGTGTAATTTCCACTGTGCCATGTTATTTTTCCGATGACAAATCCCAACAGTCTCTCTATGAACTTGGTCATCTTCTTGGCAGTAATATTGGTGCAGGATTTGGCCTTAACCCACTAGAAGTAATCGACTACTATTATAATAAACCTGTGGCTGTTTGAAGCAAGAGGTTAGATCTCACCAATGATGTCTATCCCTTACGTAGAGAATAGCCAAGGAGTGGAGATGTTCTACAATTCTACAGGTGGAAGGTGATTGATGCCACCATAAATTTGACACCCGTGGCACTTTTTCATTTCCCCAATACAATCAACTTGCATAGTAAGCTAGAAGTACCCTTATCATAGAATTTTCATAGCTAGAGCTAGACCATTCATATGAGGACCACAATAACTCACATGTAGTTGTTTTATCACCTGTTAAGCCTCTGCCTCAGTTAGGCACCATAGGAGTAGTCCATACCCTGTCCGCTTGAAAAGCTGACCCTTAAATAGCCTGAACTATACAGCCAACTTTTGAGGCCCTATCTACTGTATCAGCCTCGTTGGGATACTGTCCGTCTTGTAAGAATTTGAGGATGTCACAATACCACGGTTTTTCTCTTGCCATCATTGTAAGGACCTCACAGAACTGATAATGGGGTGTTTTGGAAGTCTTTATGATCAAAGTCTGTATTGGTTGTTTTTACGGTCCTTCCCACATAGGTGACAATGTTGCAAGTGAATCCGCCATCTGATTTTCATCTTTGAGCACATGATTGAACTCATACCGGCTAAAAATCTGAATCTTTTCCCATACAGTTTCTAAATACGGTCATAGGGTTTCTTCCTTGTGCTCCAAATCCTCTCTAGCCTACCGGATAACTAATGTGGAATCTCGAATGATCAGGATATCATTTGGCCATAGCATGGAGAAGACATCAATCCTAAACAAACAAGCTTCATACTCCACACCATTGTTGGTTACTGGAAATTCGAGTTGCTTTGACAAAGGGATAATTTCTCCATCCGGTGTGACTACGATTACTCCTAAACAAGCACCTCTCTTGTTTACTGCTCCATTAAAATGTTTATCCATTGCTTAGTCTCAACATCAATCATAGCCAATTGTTCATCAGGGAATTCTAGATTTTCCACATAGTCAGACTCTAACGGTTGGTTAACTAGAAACTCTGCTACTGCTCTGCCTTTGATCACCTTCTTCGTCACATACTCTATGTCAAATTCGGATAACAACAAAAGCCACTTTGGCAAGTTTCTTGCTAATGCTGGAATGACATACAGATACTTCATTGGATGAACTTTAGCACTACTTATATTCTATATGACTGAAAGTAATGCCTCAACTTCTTCATTATTCATACCATCATTGTACATGTTTACTTCAACAACAATATTGGAGCAATGCTGCAAATTCTGGACAAACATTGTCTGGAGGAAAACAAGGGCAAGTCTAAAGAATAGTATGCTTATGATTTCCTCTATTTGCCTATGAACTCCAAGACTAGAGGAAAGTTTGGTTATGGACCCATGAACTTCACCAACAGTGTTGGGGTAACCAGGTTTTACAAACCCTTCAACAAACGTGAACGGGAGGACTTGCAAAGCCTGCTGCGCCAATATCCAGAAGAAAGTTGCATTTACCAACCATATCAAGAACTCAATCTTCGGCTACAACAGAAGTGACTACTTACCGGTGGTTCTTTCATTTTCTGTGGCAGTACTTTTAAGGATTAAAAGCTGTGTTCATCTTGGAGAACTATGCGTGAATTGGAATCTGAGGTGAATTGAAAACATGCATATGGGTTCAAACTCTTGGAGGATCCAGTGGGTAATCGATTGATTTAGTTCAATGTCCAGTTGTACACTCTGACATATGTTATTAAAAAAAACGAAAGAAAAAAGAAGATCTCTCCAATATGGAAAACTGAAAGGACATATTGGTAATTTGAAAGGGACATCAATCAAAACCAGAGCCACACTTTGGATTTTCCTAATGCATCCACATTCATTATGTCGTAGATGTTTTATATTCAATTATGATGTTCAATATGCATTCGTCATGTCATTGCATGTCAATGTCCACATACGGGTGACAGCATGCAACGAACCATATCTGATTCAGTGTTATACACCTCAAATACAAACCTCTAATATTAGGGGAAAATAAAGGCCAAACCACTAGATGTCATCAGCAGCAATGCTCTTGCAACCTTTGATGAACATGTTGAGATACGCTTTCCAATCCCAAGACGGATTAATAGGAGGAGATCAATTCAGCTGGAATGCTCACACAGAATTTTTCGGACCTTAAAAAAAAAATTCCGACACGGAAAACCGAGAGGACGTGTTAGTAACAAGAAGAGGGTGATGGTCAAAGTCGGAGTCACTATTAATCTCCCTATTGTACTCATTATGATGTCATCGTAATGATATTATGCATGTTTGATATTCTGCTTAGACGTTCGTATTGCATTCATCATGCCATTACACATAAACATCCATCAGTAGGCCATTGCATTCAAACCCATGATAGCTCCGACGGAATTATTATCACTGTATACCATCCCCAGTAAGATTAGCCTGGAAGCACATCCATATCTGGAAGAAAGTGTCCATCGGTCTCAATCGAGCAGATGAAACAAGCAAAATTCAGGGTGAATAGAATCCCCAGCACAGATAATTTCTAATAAAAATTAGATGGGCCAAGGTTCCCTAGAGTCTCCAGCAAAATCCCTGATGGAGTCCGTAGCTAAGATAATTCCCACCGAGTCAGAATCTCTAGCAGATACCCAGTAAAGTTAAAAGGGTCAGGACTCCCCAGTAGAGTCTACAGCTAAGACGATCCCCACTGAGTCAAAATCCCTAGCGAGGTCATCCGATTGAGATAGTCCCCACCGAAAGTCACCAAAAGTCATACGTCCCTTCCCCAGCCTCGTGTAGATACCAAGCATGGTAGCATAATCATCATGTCACATACATGCATACACATGAATCATGCATGCATTCATGCATACACGCTTCAAACCAAATTAGCCGTATTTGTTCTTGATCGAAGGGGCAAAAATTTTTGTTTCCAAAATTGTCGATCAAGGAATAAATACGTGCTCTTGCATACAAATTTGTTGAGATACTCATCATCACCATTGGGTCGTCTCGAGATGGGATCCCTCCCAAAGCAGAAATGATCTAATCCAGGGGCACCCTCAGAGTCATAGCGTGCAAATCAGAACTCTACGACTCCAAATCTGGGGTATGAAAACTTCCCCAATTACCAGAATTTTTGTTCACGCCAATTTAACCCCAAGATGGGTATTTCTTGCCTTTTATAGGTTCTAGGGGCAAAACAAATTAGCTGTTTTTATTCTTAATCGAAGGGGCAAAAATTTTTGTTTCCAAAATTGTCGATCAAGGAATAAATACATGCTTGCAACTCAACTTCAACGGTCCACTCCACCACACGGGGGAAAGAGGAAATTTTAGGTGGTTACTCGACCACACGGAGAAAACAGTCTTATTTGGTTGCTCCACCACACGGAGGAAAGAGGAAATTTTATACGGTTACTCCACCACACGGAGAAAAAAGTCTTATTTGGTTGCTCCACCACACGGAGAAGAATTAGAAATTTTCACGGGCACACTCCACCACAGCGAGTCGATATCACGGGCACACTCCACGATAGTGAGTCGATAGCACGGGCACACTCCACCACAACGAGTCGATATCACAGGCACACTCCACCACAACGAGTCGATATCACGGGCACACTCCACCATAGCGAGTCGATGTCATGGGCACACTCCACCACAGCGAGTCGATATCACAGGCTCACTCCACCACTGTGAGTCGATATCACGGGCGCACTCCACCACAGCGAGTCGATATCAGGGGCACACTCCACCACAACAAGTCTTTTCAATGTTTTTTCTTTGTTTTTGCAAATTTCAGAATCGGATTGCCCGAATAGAGCCGGTCGGCTCTACTATTAGAGCTATACGACTCTGTTCTCTAGGGACAACCTCCCGGTTCATCCCGATCGGCCGAAAACTATCCGTTTTCCATTTTAAGCTTTCTGTTGCGATCATTTTCGGCCCAAATCCATCCGTATGTCATAAAATTTTGGTGTATAGATTTTTATACATATGGATATTAGTATTTTCATATTTCCCGGGGTTTTATTTTCTAAGTTTCGGGGTAGTTTTATCCGAATCGGATCCATAGTCAGCGTTAGCGGACCCCCAAACCTAATAAAATTCCTGGAAAATATTAAGAACAAGCAAAATAGTATTTTCACAAATGTTTTTGGTGTGTTTATTGCTTTTTGGACCCTATATGGATGTTGAACTCAGGAACCCACACGAACGGAATCTCGAGTTCCGGGATAACCAACCCATGAAAATGGAAATATGCATGAAATCGAGCCAAATGATTTTCCAAAATTGATTTTCCAACACAAAAATCCACAGGGTATTTCAAAACCGATTTCCAGGTCTAACCGGTCTGACCAGTCAAGTCGAACCTTGTACCTCCTAAATGCATGCTCCCAATCCTAAAATCCCTATTCTATCCTGATTTGAGTCCTATTTGTGTTTATAATATAAACTGTGCTAACTAATCTGTTTTGCAGTATTTATTTTTATTTTCGCTGTATTTTAATAAACTAATTCGTGTAATTAGGCGGTTGTATTTTTAGATCCTCATGTACTTAGGCATTTGTAAAAGTGAGGAAGAGAGTTTTTATATTTTATTCAATTTGGTTGTATAATCGGCGTCTATTATTCTTTTGTATATTTTTGTGGATGATTTAATTTTTGCAGTTTATTTCTGCATTCCGATTTAGCACGGCCTAATAAAAAATAAACAAATTGGGTAGAGAAAGATAATAAATTGAATAAATATGGTTTTATAAATAATAAACGAATACAAGCTTGAGGTTAAGTAGGTAAGTTGCCCGAACCCTGAATCTCTGGATTAGGTACAGCAGTCTGCACTCGGCAGGGAGCTGTACCGAAATTTCCCGGATGAGCTAATCCGGGTGGCAACTTTGTCACCAATCTCAAAATTAAGGTTTCGAGGTCTTTAAGTTATAAAACGGGAAAATATTTTCTACAAAAGGAATTTCCAAATTAAATCAATAGTTTTCCCAACTCAACATAAACAAAACCATTTTCCCAAAGCATCACTAAATCAATTTCTTTCGCAAAAACCCCCGGTTCACTTTAACGTGTCCCACTTAAAAGTTCATCCGCTCACACATGTCATAGGTCTTTCTTGAGTGGGTCTCTTTTGTCCTCAGGCCAGATTTCATCATAGTACCAAATATGGAATCTGGTCACTTTGACATACGCCTAATAGGTCTGTAAAAGGATGCTAAATATGGGTATGATTGGGTGGACTGGTGAACGTATTGATATTAATGATGAAGTGATGGAATTGCCACTCAGGTAACACCAAGATGATATCACTGGCCACTTGATGAGTGGGATTGTTAAGTGTATGGCCATACCCAAATAAGTCAGTTGCTTATTTGATTAATCAGTCAACTTAAGATCAAGAAATATAATAAACAGTAAAAGAGGATGACAGACACCATGCCTCTTGTTTATTCATATCGATATCTTTTAGCAAAGGACACTATGAGATTACTATCGGGTGAGTGTCTTATAAAGACTGCTACAACTATGTCTTAATTGGGGGCTGTAATAGTTTGCTAGAACCCACTTATAGTCTATGGGCCTTGGGTCTACTGCCAACATAAAGACAGAGCCATAGGATCGTGCATATAGAATAACTAAGCCGGAACTTAAAGAAATTGTACATGTAATGTACATTGGAAGGAATGCGTTATGTAATTAGTAGACATTCGGTGTCAAGGTAATTAAATAACATTGGGTTAATTTAATTTAATAAATAAGTTTACAGAATGTAATTAATTAATTTATCAATTAACTGAATTACATAAAGTAAATAATTAATCCAATAATTTTCCTAAGTAGGAAAATTAAATACATGTATTGTATTTACTTAAGTGTGATTTACTTTTATTTAGGGGTAATTAAATTTAGCCAAATGGAATTAAATTACATAGTGTATAATTCTTAATTAAAATTTATTTATGTAATTACAATCCTAGTGGGTTTGGGTTTAATTAACCTAATTAAAACCCAATTAGACAAGGTGTCTATATAAGAGCATACTTAAGGAAGAAAACCTAACCCTAACCCTATTTTAATTGCTGAAAATTTCAGCCCCGAAACAGCCATAATTTGCAGCAATATTTCTCCATTCCTTCCACTTCTTCGGCTAGCACCGGTTCCCGCTCGGTAGTTGGTCGTGCACTAGATTGTAGAGATCGTTTCTGCTTAAAGATTTGATTCTGCAGCAGTCTCTACAAGAGATAGATTTGGTGAGTGAATCTCTCTTGATTCAAATTAATTTTATTCCAATCAATGGTAATCGGACAAGATAGGTGGATTCTAGGAAAATTTTAATAGTGTAATTTCCACTGTGCAATGTTATTTTTCCGATGACGAATCCCAACAGTCTCTTTATGAACTTGGTCATCTTCTTGGCAGTAATATTGGTGCAGGATTTGGCCTTAACCAACTAGAAGTAATCGACTACTATTATAATAAACCTGTGGTTGTTTGAAGCAAGAGGTTAGATCTCACCAATGGTGTCTATCCCTTACGTAGAGAATAGCCAAGGAGTGGAGATGTTCTACAATTCTACAGGTGGAAGGTGATTGATGTCGCCATAAATCTGACACCCGTGGCACTTTTTCACTTCCCCAATATAATCAACTTGCATAGTAAGCTAGAAGTATCCTTATCATAGAATTTTCATAGCTAGAGCTAGACCATTCATATGAGGACCACAATAACTCGCATGTAGTTGTTTTATCACTTGTTAAGCCTCTGCCTGGGTTAGGCACCGTAGGAGTAGTCCATACCCTGTCCGCTTGAAAAGCTGACCTTTAAATAGCCTGAACTATACAGCCAACTTTCAAAGAGAGGCCCTATCTACTGTATTAGCCTCGTTGGGATACTGTCCGTCTTGTAAGAATTTGAGGATGTCACAATACCACGGTTTTTCTCTTGCCATCATTGTAAGGACCTCACAGAACTGATAATGGGGTGTTTTAGAAGTCTTTATGATCAAAGGCTGTATTGGTTGTTTTTACGGTCCTTCCCACATAGGTGACAATTTTGCAAGTGAATCCGCCATCTGATTTTCATCTTTGAGCACATGATTGAACTTATACCAGCTAAAAATCTGAATCTTTTCCCATACAGTTTCTAAATACGGTCATAGGGTTTCTTCCTTGTGCTCCAAATCCTCTGTGGCCTACCGGATAACTAATGTGGAATCTCCAATGATCAGGATATCATTTGGCCATAGCATGGTGAAGACATCAATCCTAAATAAACAAGCTTGACACTCCACACCATTGTTGGTTACTGGAAATTCGAGTTGCTTTGACAAAGGGATAATTTCTCCATCCGGTGTGACTACGATTACTCCTAAACAAGCACCTCTCTTTTTTACTACTCCATTAAAATGTTTTATCCATTGCTTAGTCTCAACATCAATCATAGCCAATTGTTCATCAGGGAATTCAAGATTTTCCGCATAGTCAGACTCTAACGGTTGGTTAACTAGAAACTCTACCACTGCTCTGCCTTTGATCACCTTCTTCATCACATACTCTATGTCAAATTCGGATAACAACAAAAGCCACTTTGGCAAGTTTCTTGCTAATGCTGGCATGACATACAGATACTTCATTGGATCAACTTTAGCACTACTTATATTCTATATGACTGAAAGTAATGCCTCAACTTCTTCATTATTCATACCATCATTGTACATGTTTACTCGATGATGGTGTATCGTGTTTCATAATCAAGTGGCTTCTTACTAAGGTAATAGATGGCATGTTCCTTTTTGTCATCCTACTCTTGCACTAACATTGCCCTTACTGAGGTGTCTTCTATGGCCAGATACAGAATCAAGGGTTTACCCTGTGTTGGAGGCTTTAACACTGGTGAGTTCATCTAGTAGGCTTTGATTCTTTCAAATGCAACTTGAAACTAGTCATTCCATTCTAGCGGCTGTTGCTTCTTGAAGAGCTTAAAGATCAATTCACAGACCATGATTAACCTAGCGATGAATCTACTAACATACTGAAGTGATCCCAAGAACAACATAACTTCTTTTTTTGTCTTTGGTATTGGCATGTCCCATATGGCTTTAATTTTACTCGTATCCATTTCAATTCCCTTTTGGCTGACAATGTGACCCAATAGTTTTCCCTAAGTTACTCTAAACACACACTTCTTCGGATTCAAGCAAAGATTATACTTCTGAATCTTAGTCAAAAATTTATCCAGGATGGCGAGAAGCTCTTCCCGAATCATGGATTTGACTAACATGTCATCAAAATGCACCTTGACTTCCTTATGGATCATATCATGGAGAAGTACGGTGATAGCTCTTTGACAGGTAGCCCCAGCATTCTTCAATACGCAGGGCATTACTCGGTAGCAATAAGTTCCCATTCCGTGATAAAAGCCATTTTGACCTTATCAATGATGTTTATTAGAATTTCATTATACCCTAAAAATCCATCCATGAAAAAGTACATTGCTACTCCGGCTGCATTATCAAGTAAGACGTCAATATGTAGGAGTGGGAAATCATCCTTCGGAGCTGCTTTATTCAAATCCCTGTAATCCACACAAACACTAACCCTTCCATCTTTCTTGGCTACTAGAACAACATTGGCGAGCCATTCCGGGTATTCAACCACCTCTAGAAACTTGGCCTCAATCTGTTTAGCTACTTCTTCCTTGACTTTCTTTGCCCACTCTGGTTTGAGCCATCTGAGCATCTGCTTAATCTTTAGGTCTATCAGGATCCTGTGTTTTTGCAATCTCTCTGTCAACTCCTAGTATATCTTTATAAGGCTAGGCAAATGCCTTGATATGCTTCTCTAGGACTTTTATCATCTCTCTCCTTTCCACATGAGTTAAATCACTTGAGATAGATACCATTTTAGGATTTTCATTCATTCCCAGATTAATTGCATACAATAAAATGTTATGTATGCTAAACATGTTAAATGAATGCTTGAATGCATGCACGGATCCATCAGGAAAAATATCACAAAAGTAAGCAAAGTTGAAATTCATTTCATTCAATGCCTTACAAGCATAATTGTTCACATCTAAGGATGTAAATGAGGCGGGCCAGGGCAGGGCGGGGATTGGCAAGCCCATCTCCATTCCTCGGCTAGGCGGGGATCCTAATCCCTGTTCCTGTTTAGTAAATAGGGATGATCTTTATCCCTGGCCCCGTCGAGCCCATCGGGCGAGGGGATCCCCGTCCCCATTAAGATTTTTTTTTTAAAATTTAAATAAAATTCAATTTGGTAAAAAAATAAGTTAAAAAGCATATTATAGTTTGAAGACGATAAAATAAATCACTTAATTTTTCTTATAAGAAAGTGATATTTAATTAAAATATCACAACTACTAATATTATTATTTCAAAATAGAGTACAGGAGTCCAATATACAAAAATTAAATTAGAGATTTCTAAATTGATAAATTCTATCAAGTGTAAAGGCTAAATTTTAAGTTTTGCACCTAGGCAGAAGTTCTACAAATAAGCACACAATTGCATATATGTAGTATCAGCAGCAACAATTAAGCACACATGATTGATTGTTAGAAACTTTAAAAATGAAAGAGGGATATAAATCAATCCCTAGTTTTAGTTTTATTATTATAAAATTTAATTATTTATGTATATATATAAATAAATAATAAAATAAATAAATAAACGGGGATTTAATGGAAATCCCCGCCGGGAACAAAATAGGGATGGGGATGGGTCCGTGGGGTGGGGGAGGTAAATCCCATCCCCGTCCCCGTTTAGTAAACAGGGACAAAATTGTCCCCATCCCCTCTCTACGGGGATTCTAAACGAGGAATCCTCGTCCCCGTTCGAGCAGGCCCCAGCTGGGACGGGCCCCTGTGTCCCCGTTGACAACCCTATTCACAACAAACCTAGAAGAAATGTTTACAAAGAAATCATTATCATCCTCCACATGCAAAGGGTCTCCCTTCACAACATCTCTAGCATCAGCAGACAAATCTATTAAGTTAGTCTCCAGTGCTTCTTCCTGAATCTCAGATAGGATGGCTTCCCCCATTTTCACCTTGCACTTAGTCATCATATTTGTCAGTTCAGCCACGACATTCTTAATCATATCAGTCTGGCTTGTTATTGCACACTTCTGATCAAACTGCTCCTTTAGACCCCTCTTCATGCAAACAGACAACGCCTTTGAGAGAGCCTCCATAGCTGAATTGATCTCCTCTAAATTTTGGACTTCATCAACTAGCTTCTTTCCCTAATCAGCTGGGACTATTACATTCACTTCATCTCCAAATGGTGCTATCAGAATTATCACAGTAGCATATTTCTTTCCACTCATTACCCTGACCCTGAGCATGTTTACAACCGATTCAATACCACATTTGGAAAAGTCCACAACATAAGCAAAAATCTTAAAACCAGGAACTTTGACCTTTCCCACTACAACTAGCTTGGGTGCATCATCATAAGCCTTTTCAGAGATGCGAACAAAAGTATCTACCAAATTTATAGTCCTTTTAACCTATTTGTTCTTAGGTTCCCCTCATATTCGAGACCGATAGGGCACAACGTGCAAGATACAATGTTGAACCTCCATGGACCATGCTAATTTATGCCAAGCCCTTTTCCGGTATGAGCTTCTAATTTTCTAGATACTTGTAAATCCACTCAGCAAATGTGGATCTTCCTTATTTGAAATGACAGCCACTTAAAACCCAGTCATTGGCTATTCAGTAAAGCTTAATGCAGCTCCTATAGATGGCTCATCAGCCTCCAATGTCATAATTTTTCCCTTAATGGAAAACCTAACTTCTGGTGAAGAGTGTACGGCACCGCCTCCTAGGGAGTGAAACCATGGATGCCCCAACAATAAGGAGAAGGTAACTAGGATGTCAATCACAGTGAATAAAGCCTTGGACTTCACTTCTCCAGCAACTACTTTTGCCTCAAATGTACCAAGCATCGTGTGTTCAAAATCGTCATAAGCATGAATGACTATATTGGATTTGAGTAGTGCATCCTTGCTTTAGGGGGCAAATATTAAGGGTAGAACCATCATTTACCATGACACAGAGCATTTCTCTATCCATGATTTCCACCTTGATATATAGGGCCTTGTCTTCGAAGGGTAAGTCAGCATCCCTGAAAGTAACCTAAGTTGGATGGTTCGTTGGATTACCAGACTTGCCAATCATAATGTAAACTTCCTTCGAAGAAGTTAAGGAAGTGGCCTTCATTTCCATTAGCTTCTTCACCAGTACAGCTCCATGCTTTTAGGACTCCATCGGTGGGTGCCATACACTGGCTCTTGCTGGCATCCTCTTTAACTTTTCCACCACTAAATCCTCTTCTTCAACTGGTGGCATTAGAGGAGGAACGTGGATTGGGGATTCCACCCTGCGTTCAGAGTGCGGAGCAAAAACATTTGGTTGATAAATCCTCTCACTTCTCGTCACATAATTGTCTGAACCATCTTCCTTACATAAATATGACCCCGCCTTAGTACCGATTAGGAGCACTTACTTTGGAGCAGGTACTTCAAACTCATCAAAATCATCATCAAGTTCAATATCCTTTAAATTGAGTGGTTTGAATTTGTCTTCAATAGCCACTACTAGCTCAACTACCTCTTTGGACTCACTGCCAACTAATACTGTTTATACTATAGGGTTTGCTTTCATAATCTATGCAAAGACAAAGTTTGAGGGTAGTCATTTTACACCATGTTGACTTGGCCTCTAAAATTTGCAAATGGGTTTTTCTGAACACTGGGTTACGATCAGGCTCTTCAATTCTCTTTTCTGTAATTAGCTGTTGGATAGCATCTCTCAGTCCATAGCAATCATTGGTTTGGTGACCTTTCGCGACATGATAGGTGCAAAAATTGTCTTTATCGGCTATAATAGGAGGCATAAATGGTTTCAGGATTTCCAACAAGCCTATCTTTCTGCACTTCACAAATATTCTACTTAGTGACTCAGCCCACGGTGCAATGCTTCTATTCCCGTGTTGAAGGCTACTTCTTGAGTCACTGCTACAATCTCTGCTTGCTTGACAGGGGAAGTTAAGCAGGTTTGGCAGTGGATGTGGAAGATGTTGCAAGAGAATTATTATCTTGTATCTCGAGGTGTATGTACAGCCCCCTCCTCAGTATCCATTGTTCGGGTTGCTTTGGACTGCTTCAATTTCATACTTCTAAACTCTTCTGGCCATCTCATAGACTTCCACCAATGTGTCAAACTTATGGTACTTCATATTGTTCCTGTATACTTCTAGACTACAATAAATTAGTTTAGCAATCAATTCATCCTCCAAGGGTCTTTGATGTAGTAGGATCATCTTGTTCATCCACCACTGATAGTATTCTATAAAGGTATCAATTGGTTTCTACTTTATGGCCTCAAGGTCCTGTAACCTCACCTCCAGTTGAGTATTGAAGCTGTAATACTTCGCAAAGGCATCAGACAAGGCATTCCAATCTTCACGACCACTCTCTGGTTGTTTGTTCTACCAATTAATAGCTCTTTCCTCTAATATGGTGGGTAAGAGTCCTACCAATCGATTCATAGTCAGGCCCACCATCATCATAATCCTCAGACACCAGTTGAGATGAGCCATCAGGGGGATCTTCCCCATGCATGGGTTAATTCTCGACATCTGAAAACCAACTGGTAGTGACTCCATACCACTAGCCATTAAGATGCTTGGGTCAATGCATTTTAAGGCATTAACCTTTGCGCTCCTGTGCATCTCAGCCATTAGTTCATCCATCTTTGCACAATTTCTCCTGCCATTTCTTTTCTAGGGCTATCTCAGCTTGTCTCTCTCTATCCCCCACATTAAAGTGTCTATTGTTATTGTTGGGAATTAATCGCACAAAACAAAATATGCGCAGCGGAAAAACGGATTAATCCCCACCAAGGACCCATGTACATTGCATTGAATTGAAAAGAGGGTTAAAGAATTACCTTAATTCTTTGAAGGTTGAATCAATTAGGAACCAAAATAGCTTCCCTCTATGGTTGATCCACACGGAGCAATACGTCCACCGCGTGCTAGCGCCGAGATTGAAGAACCGATTCTTCGAACCGAGAGAAGAGCAAGGTTTCGAAAAACTCTTGGAAGGAGAAGAAGAGGAGGTCGGCTGGCTCTTAGGGGATGGGGTGGCCGAAATTTTCTTCTCACTTTGTATTATTGGGTTGATTAGGTTTAGGTTAATAGTTTCCTTAAATAATTAACCTAATTAGTTAATTATAATTATGACCTAATACACCTATTAGTCATAATTATATATTAACCCACACAATTTAATATTAATTCTCAATTAACATTAAATCAAATCAATTCTCCATAATACTCATATGTATAAGTAATGTTATAATTAATTATATCTCTATATAATTTAATTATGACATGTAGCATACTTTATGCAATATTAATCACATTAATATTTACATATACATACATAAATATATATCACTATATATATTTATTCTCTTCCTCATTCATAAATTATTATCCCATAATAATTTATACCCGTTAAGATGAACTTCATTTTGCTCTTGTGTGTGTGACCCCATAGGATCATATTAATTGGCAATAAGGAAATTACCATAATATCCTTATAGGTCACAAGCGGACTCTAGCAAGCCATTACGACTACCCAATTAATACGATTGGAATGATCCAATACCTATTTATAGAATGTCATATTCCCTTTTGTCTCTTTGATATCATGATTAATCATAAGACATGGTACACTTGTCAATCTTATATAATTATTCATATGCTTTCTCGATCTCAAAGTAAACTGTTCAGACAAATCAATTGATACTCTTATCAATTATTTGAGCACGGCCATGCATTTAACAGTCTTACTTATCGAGGGGCCCAGTGATATCGCTCTCTTGTTAGAGAGGGACAAAATCCCATATCTGTCACTCACATCCCTAAGCATGAGTCATATTGTACCCAACCACAGCCTTTATAACTACTCTGTTACAAGCAGCGTTTGACTGCGTCAAAGCACAACATAAATTCATCCCGGAATCCATGGTGACCTCAGGTCAAAGGAATCAGCTGATGACACTACTATAATCAAGATCAGTTGTGACACGTGACCATGAACTTGATCTTATAGTGGGTCTCCAGCAACATGTTCTCTAACACATTGCCCATGAGTATAATCTGTATCTGTATACACTATATTCATCTTATGAATATCCATTATCACTCACACTAGTCTTAGTTTGTTATTATTCCCATAATAACAACCGACTAGGGAAATTTAGAATTACACAATTAATCCATGGATACATTATAATAAATACTAACATACAAATATATATGATAAAATAAGTCTTTATTAATGACTTAAGAAGATTGTTTACATAATCCAACATTGGCTTAGGGCACAATCTCTAACAATCTCCCACTTGCCCTAAGTCCAATCTTCAAATGTATCTAATACCCATGGACCTAGCATGACCATCATGTACAGCTTGTGAAAGAGCTTTTGTTAGTGGATCAGCAACATTGTCTTCAGACGCAACTTTGCATATCTTCACATCTCCTCTTGAGATGACTTCTCTTATGTAGTGAAAACGCCGAAGTATATGTTTGGATTTCTGTGACACACTAGGTTCCTTAGCAAGTGATATTGCCCCATTGTTGTCACACAAGAGGCTCACAGGATTCACTATGCTAGGAACGACACCAAGTTCTTCGATGAACTTCTTGATCCAAACAGCCTCTTGGGCTGCATCTGATGCAGCAATATACTCGGCTTCTGTTGTAGATGCAGCTATCGTGCTTTGCTTAGAACTCTTCCAACTTATCGCACCTCCATTCAGAATGAACACATACCCAGACTGTGACTGCATCTGATCTTGATCAGTTTGGAAACTTGCATCCGTGTAACCATTTACAACAAGATCTTCGTCCGAGCCTCCATATATCAAGAATGTATCTTTAGTTCTTCTCAAGTACTTAAGAATACTCTTGACAGCAGTCCAGTGACTATCACCTGGATCAGACTGATATCTACTTGTCATGCTCAAAGCAAAAGAGACATCTGGCCGAGTACATACCATGGCATACATGATAGATCCTATAGCTGACGCATAAGGAATCTTATCCATGCGTTGACGTTCTTCAACTGTCACAGGACATTGCTTACGACTAAGCTTTATCCCTTGCCCAATAGGAACATTTCCTTTCTTTGATTGATCCATACTGAACCTTTTCAGTATTTTGTCAATGTATGTACTCTGGCTCAAACCTATCAATCTCTTAGATCTATCTCTATAGATCTTTATTCCAAGAATGTAGGCTGCCTCACCCAAGTCTTTCATAGAAAAACACTTTCCTAGCCAAGATTTTACTTCTTGCAAGGTAGGAATGTGATTTCCTATTAACAATATGTCATCGACATATAGAACTAGGAAAACTATATTACTCCCACTGAACTTCTTGTACACACAAGGCTCATCTTCGTTTTTGATGAAGCCAAACTTTTTGACTGATTCATCAAAACAATGATTCCAACTTCTTGATGCTTGCTTCAAACCATAAATGGCCTTTTGAAGCTTGCATACTTTATCAGGATTCTTTGGATCGACAAAACCTTCAGGCTGTGTCATGTACACATCCTCAACAAGGTTTCCATTTAGGAAAGCTGTTTTGACATCCATTTGCCATATTTCATAGTCATAATATGTTGCTATGGCAACAAGAATTCTGATGGACTTGATCATAGCTACTGGCGAAAAGGTTTCGTCATAGTCTATACCATGAACTTGTCGGTAACCCTTTGCCACTAACCTTGCTTTATAAGTCTGAATATTCCCATCCATGTCCGTTTTCAACTTGAAAACCCATTTGGGCCCTATTGCTTTAGCACCCTTTGGGAGATCAACCAAAGTCCATACTTTGTTGTCGTCCATGGATTGAATCTCTGACTTCATAGCATCAAGCCATTTTTCAGATTCTGAATTAGAGACAGCTTCCATGTACGTGGAAGGTTCATTCTCTTCTAACAGAATCAGATCATTTTCGTTCGTGACGAGAAATCCATATCTCTCGGGCTCATGACGAACTCTACTTGATCTACGTTGGACTTGTGTTGCTGGTTCTGACTCAACAACTTCTTGTGAATCAGGTTGTTGTTCCATTTGAAAACCATTTTCATTTTGGTTATCCAGATTTTCTTGCAGGTGTACTTTACTCCCACTGATTCCTTTGGAAATAAACTCTTTTTCCAGGAATATACCATTCCTAGCAACAAACACTTTGTTTTCACTAGGACTGTAAAAGAAATAACCTTTAGTTTCTTTTGGATAACCTACAAAGTTGCACTTCACAGATTTTGGTGTTAACTTATCTGAAATCAAGTATTTCACATAAGCTTCGCATCCCCAAATCTTGAGAAAAGACAAATTTGGTCTCTTACCAACCCATATCTCATATGGTGTCTTTTCAACTGCCTTTGATGGAACTCGGTTCAGTGTGAATGCCGCTGTTTCAAGTGCATATCCCCAAAAGGATAGAGGAAGACTTGTTTGACTCATCATCGACCGAACCATATCCAATAAGGTACGGTTCCTCCTCTCAGACACACCATTCCACTGTGGTGTACCAGGAGGAGTTAGTTGTGAGACAATCCCATAATTTCTAAGATGATCGTCAAAGTCTTGGCTCAAATATTCACCACCTCGATCAGATCTAAGTGCTTTAATTGTCTTGCCAAGTTGGTTTTGTACTTCATTTTGGAAGGCTTTGAACATTTCAAAGGATTCCGACTTATGCTTCATTAGATATAGATAACCATATCTACTGAAATCATCAGTGAACGTAATGAAGTATTGAAAACCACCTCTAGCAGTTGTGCTCATAGGCCCACATACATCTGTATGTATGAGTTCTAATAAGTCACTAGCCCTTTCACTGTGACCAGTAAAGGGACTCTTGGTCATCTTACCCATTAAACAAGACTCGCAAGTGTCATATGTTTCAAAAACATCTAGACCCAAAATTCCATCTTTATGGAGTTTTGAAATGCGTTTCTCATTAATGTGTCCTAGACGACAGTGCCAGAGATAAGTAGGATTCACAACATTTGTTCTTATCCTTTTGGTATTTATGTTATATACATGCTCATTATAACCTTCACTAAGGTTCAACAAATAAAGACCATCATGTAAATCCGCATTTGCATAAAACAAGTCTTTATTGAAAAGCAATAAGTGATTATTCTCAATAACACATTTAAATCCTTCCTTGTCCAAACATGAAATAGAAATGATGTTCCTAGACAAATTAGGAACAAAATAACAATTATTCAAAGAAAGAACAAGTCCACTTGGCAACTTGAGCTCGTAGCGACCGACTTCATAAGCAGCAACTCTAGCTCCATTCGCCACATGGAATTCTACCTCGCCCTTCTTGAGCTTTCTACTTCCTTTAAGCCCCTGTACATTCATACAAATGTGAGAACCACAACCGGTATCTAATACCCACGAAGTAGAAACAGAAGTAGAATGAAATATTTCAATAACATAAATACCTTGATTAGCGGTCTCACCGCCTCTCTTCTTCCTCAAGTCCTCCAAATAAAGCTTGCAATTTCTGCGCCAATGACCAGGCTGATTGCAGAAATGGCATGTGCCTTCCTTTGGAGGCTTTGCCTTGGTAACAGCTTTGGGCTTCTTTGCATCCTTCCCAAACTCTTTGGGTTTGTTTGCTTTACCCTTCTTCTTCTGGATCCTACCCTTTTGCACCATATGGATCCCTTTGGAGCTTGGCTTCTCTTTTATCGTTACTTCAGTGTTTTTCAGCATCCCATGCAGTTCGCTGACCGTTTTGTCCATATCATTCATGTGATAATTCATGACAAAATGGGAGTAACTCTCGGGAAGAGAATTAAGGATCAAATCTGTTGCCAACTCAGGTCTGAGTGGCGAACCAAGCCTCTCCAACTGATCAATGTACCCTTTCATCTTCAGAACATGGGCACTAACCGAACTCCCTTCGGTCATCTTGCACCCAACCAAAGATCTCAAGGTCTTATACCTTTCCCTTCTCGCTTGCTTTTGGAACATTTCCTTAAGCTCTTGAGACATCTCATATGCCTCAAATGTTTCCAGATCCTTCTGAAGTTCCGGAATCATTGATGCGAGCATCAGGCATTGTACATCAATCTGATCATTTTGATGCTTGTGAAAAGCATCCCTTTCAGCTCTTGAAGCTGTGGTGGGTGGAGGGTTAGCGGGCAAAGGCCCATCCAGAACATACAGCTTTCGCTCTTGCTTGAGAACAATTCTCAAGTTGCGATACCAATCTAGGTAATTGGTTCCGTTCAGTTTATCCTTCTCAAGGATAGATCGAATAGAACCGGGATTGCTTGTGTTGGCCATTTATCTACAACAGAAAATATATGCAAAGTTAATTACATAAGAGAATTAAACTCCCACTAAAATTATAAAACCCTTTAAAATATTTAAGTGGGTAAAAGACCCAAAATCCATACTTAACCATAGCACCGCTTTGGCATGTCCCTATGATTAAATATAATTTCGGTAGACATCACCATGTCAATTATATCATTATGTAACTCTTTTAATTTATGAGATGCATGATATCATATATCATATTTAATTTGCATGTTACTCATCTCATCTTTGCCTCGGGTTCAAAACACCATTTTGATTAACCCTTTGTAAAACCAATTACAACACAATGAGAATCACCATTTCTCATATTATCGCTTCGCTAAGGTCACAACATGCGTACCCGCTTTGGCGTGGCTACCATGATGCGAACATAGTACTTGACTAGTGTTATACGTAATTGGGTGGCAAAAATATAAACTTCATAAGTTTATTTAGGGTTTATTAATTCCTGTGATTAAAATGTATCTCATACAATACATGGCATTAACATTAATCTTTCTAAGTTAATATTAATTCTAGCATGGCATCCAATGTCATACATTCATCTAGCATGCATATATCATACTTAGCATGGCATCACATGGCATCAAAATATAAAACATGCAATAGACTCGAAAGACCGTGTTATGGTATGGTTTTATCTACATTGATTTTCACAGGCCAATATGAAAATCAACAGGTCATTTCCTAGGTGGTTGTAACCATCGCATGGTCGCAGCACAGCCGCATCCCTTGGATCCGTCTTCACGTCTTTGTTCCTTGGCACCATCTCATGGATTTACATACTTTACAAAATTGTATCCTATACAATTTTCTAGTAAATAAAATTTACAAACAATAAATTGCATCCTATACAATTTATCTAGAAAAATAAGATTACATAAATACAAACGACTCGCAGGTCGTATTTATATAAAACCACAATAAATAAAATAAAGCATCCATGGGGTCCAAAACCATACCATAACACCATGCATAAAATTATCAATAATAATTTTATATCTAAAATATTTAGGGTTCAAAATGGTAAAATACAATCATATTGTATTTCAAGTATTTTATCATATAAAATGCAAATACTTAAATAAACAATTTATTTTAATTGATTTGAAATAAGTCAAGGGGTACACAGACGGATAGCACAGCCCTACAACCAGGACAGCACAGCAACAATTGCTGTCTGCAGCCCGATGGGCCGCATACTGCGCAGCCTGCAGTGCTGCGAACGCAGCAAAGCTGCGCAGCATGTTGTGCGCAGTTCTCGCAACTGCGCACAACACATAATCTGGGCACTGTTCAGTGCCCAGATTTCGAACAGTGCCATTTTTTTTTTTTTATTTATATAATTAAACAATTTTAATTGAATTCTCATGAATCAAATTCATAATACCCCTTTTAATTTCAAATCAAAACCACCAAAATCATTTACAATGATAAACATTAAAATCAAATTTCAATATGTTATTCAAAATAACAAAGAACCCTAAATCAAGAACAAACAAACCCTAACATGGCAATTTTGATCCTATCAAAACAACAAATCCAATTCAACCAATGCACAAGTGGCTCTGATACCACTGTTGGGAATTAATCGCACAAAACAAAATATGCGCAGCGGAAAAACAGATTAATCCCCACCAAGGACCCATGTACATTGCATTGAATTGAAAAGAGGGTTAAAGAATTACCTTAATTCTTTGAAGGTTGAATCAATTAGGAACCAAAATAGCTTCCCTCTATGGTTGATCCACACGGAGCAATACATCCACCGCGTGCTAGCGCCGAGATTGAAGAACCGATTCTTCGAACCGAGAGAAGAGCAAGGTTTCGAAAAACTCTTGGAAGGAGAAGAAGAGGAGGTCGGCTGGCTCTTAGGGGATGGGGTGGCCGAAATTTTCTTCTCACTTTGTATTATTGGGTTGATTAGGTTTAGGTTAATAGTTTCCTTAAATAATTAACCTAATTAGTTAATTATAATTATGACCTAATACACCTATTAGTCATAATTATATATTAACCCACACAATTTAATATTAATTCTCAATTAACATTAAATCAAATCAATTCTCCATAATACTCATATGTATAAGTAATGTTATAATTAATTATATCTCTATATAATTTAATTATGACATGTAGCATACTTTATGCAATATTAATCACATTAATATTTACATATACATACATAAATATATATCACTATATATATTTATTCTCTTCCTCATTCATAAATTATTATCCCATAATAATTTATACCCGTTAAGATGAACTTCATTTTGCTCTTGTGTGTGTGACCCCATAGGATCATATTAATTGGCAATAAGGAAATTACCATAATATCCTTATAGGTCACAAGCGGACTCTAGCAAGCCATTACGACTACCCAATTAATATGATTGGAATGATCCAATACCTATTTATAGAATGTCATATTCCCTTTTGTCTCTTTGATATCATGATTAATCATAAGACATGGTACACTTGTCAATCTTATATAATTAATCATATGCTTTCTCGATCTCAAAGTAAACTGTTCAGACAAATCAATTGATACTCTTATCAATTATTTGAGCACGGCCATGCATTTAACAGTCTTACTTATCGAGGGGCCCAGTGATATCGCTCTCTTGTTAGAGAGGGACAAAATCCCATATCTGTCACTCACATCCCTAAGCATGAGTCATATTGTACCCAACCACAGCCTTTATAACTACTCTGTTACAAGCAGCGTTTGACTGCGTCAAAGCACAACATAAATTCATCCCGGAATCCATGGTGACCTCAGGTCAAAGGAATCAGCTGATGACACTACTATAATCAAGATCAGTTGTGACACGTGACCATGAACTTGATCTTATAGTGGGTCTCCAGCAACATGTTCTCTAACACATTTCCCATGAGTATAATCTGTATCTGTATACACTATATTCATCTTATGAATATCCATTATCACTCACACTAGTCTTAGTTTGTTATTATTCCCATAATAACAACCGACTAGGGAAATTTAGAATTACACAATTAATCCATGGATACATTATCATAAATACTAACATACAAATATATATGATAAAATAAGTCTTTATTAATGACTTAAGAAGATTGTTTACATAATCCAACATTGGCTTAGGGCACAATCTCTAACAGTTATCTCTATTTTGTATACCGCCATTCCCCAAATCTCTATTGGGTTCCTCCATTCTGTTGATGATGGGATTACTCAAGGCTGCTTGGACTTGGTTCTTGATGATGCTTTTGAACTCATCTGAATTCAGAAAGTCCTGGAGTACAGTAGTCATGGAAGCCACACCGACATTGCATCAAGATTAGATGGGTTTGCCATTTCTATATGGTTATGCTCGAATTGATCAACTTCAAGTAAAGATGCAAATTCGGTCTCTAACTCTATGTCTTACCCTGTTTCTACTACCACTGAATGAGAAGCCATACAGTCTACCTCTATATCCGCTGGAAACTATTCTTCTAACCCAAATAACTCCTTTGACTCACTTAATGCCATATCCTCATTATTAACGCTCTCCAATCTTCTGGCAGGGTGATGCCAAACTATAAAACAAATCACATTATGATTAGGATGTATATGCACCCGAGAAGTTTTGGAGTTCTAGATGGCATGAATGCATGAAGTGATATGTATGAGTGGATGACATGAGATGCAAGTATGCCATGCAAATTGAAAATAGACAAGGGTTTGATGCTAAATGGATAGAGGTTTAGCATTCGTGGAATGCCTAATCGAGATTTGTTCTAGATTTCGCTAGCTGAGGGTTGGCACATATGGTTAGTCATATAGACAAAGGTTTGGCATTCGTGGAAGACCAGATCAAGGTTTGGATACATATGATTTTTCACATGGACAACAACTTGACACTCCTTTGAGTGCCTGAGGGTTTTTCTTTCAAAGGCCATTGAGTGTGTGTAGCCCTCGTGATGACTGTGTGGTTATCGAAGGATGAGTGTGTGGGTTTGTAGTCATGTTAAGGGGTAGCTTAGGGACATTCTAATGTGAGTTGATTAATATGGAATGATTCATGATGTGATACACGTGATTATGGCTGCAACGAAAATCGTTTGCATGGATGACATACAAAATGATGCATGTGAGTGGTGTATGTTGATGCAAAATAAAAATGACATATATGGCTGTACAAAAAATGGGTTAGTGTGAATGACATATGAATGGTTGATGTAATTTGCACATGAAAAGAAAAATGCAAATGGTTATACAGAAGAGTTGAGTTAGCATCACATAAATGATATGCAAAATGATATTATACATGCATGAAGGGATTATTATGATGACATAGTAAAAAAAATGAAGCACATAACACGTAGCATGCAATCGTAAATTTCTAACCTTATTTCTCCTCATGGTCAAATATCAATATTCTAACCGAGTCCCAGGTGTGGTTCTCTTTAATCATTAACAAGGGATGATAGAGGTGAATCTAAATATGTCTATCAAACGCAACATTTCGGTATCCTAATCGAAATTACTATGACTATCTACATAAGTTTAGTCAAAAGTTTAGGTTGACATCAAGGTCCCCATAGCAAAATATACTCCTGAATTCTCCCTAGTCAAGGGTTCAAATGCAAGGGCACGTTTGAGGCTATAGGTGCTTTTCCATATCCGTGTCCCTATGACTTGGCAGAACATAGGTGGCACTTCAACAGTTCACCTAACTAAAAAAGGTACCTTAACCTAATGCTCAACCTAGATAATATGCAATGCACATAAAATGCTACAAGAGGTTTGTTGAAGCTATTTTAATTAGATACTTTCACTGTTCATCAAGATCTTTTAAATTTTAGAAAGCTTTTTAGAAAAATCCCCAGCAGAATCACCACTATGAGCAGATGATGATTTGGCATGGTGAATTGGGCCGCCGGGCTTTTTGTTATTTTTGATTTAGATAAAAAATATAATTATAATAAGAAAATCATTTTGGGAAAACACAACATTCGTAAAAGATCCGAGACCGAAATCTCTAAGAAACTATAGAAGTTGGCACTCAGCTTAGCTCAACCGTGAAATTCGGTATAGCTGGAATCGAGTGAGAACCACTATACCTTTTGGAGATCTAGGTTTAGACGAGTCACTTACTTATTATCTAATTAAAATAATAGCTCCAAAATTCAACTATAACATTTTATAAAACTAGATCAATTTTTATTTTATAGCACATGGCATTCATGCAAAGTATAGAGAGTAAAATTAAATTACAACCTGGATCAAGTAAGCTATCGTAGGAGATACACATGAATTAAAAGGGGATTGGGATACAACCACCTAAGATACACATGTTCTACTAATTAAAGAACAAAAGAATAGCAATAATTTAATCCTGCAAAAACGGATGTAAGCAACACTGCAAGAACTTGCACGTATGAGATCCAAGCATAAGAGTGGAGAATGCAAGATGGTTTTGAAAATGGTTTTACAGACTAGAGTTTAGGATGCTTTAAAGTCGACTTTTGAAAGATTGAGTCTTCATTATCAATTTAGTCTAACATTAATTCTAGAAATCAGATTTACAATTCATTACACAATGAAAAGCTCATAAAACACTTTATAAGACATTGTGTCTGAAAATAACATCTGTATGGATGTGGATAACAATCGTGCGGTTATAGTTAAAACCGTACAGATATAATTTCCAAGTGGGAAGTAGGTTCAAAATTTTAGCGATTCAATTTAGGGATTTTTTGAGATTAAAGACTGTACGGTCATGAAATAGATTAAAGACTAAATCCATACGGATATGTCGACAACCGTGCGGATTTTATTTTTAGGCAGAAAGCAAAAAATATAGAAAACAGAGCAACTTGTAGAAATGTATGAAATGATTCTCAAATGACAAAAACATGTAAGAAACTCATTGGTTTCTCAGCATTATACCTTTGACGTGTGAATCCACTACTTTATGGGTGCAAAAACACTTCAAAGGAGCCCCAGATTGTTGGGTTTTGGTTAAGGACAAGCCTAAAATCACTCAAAATCCTCAAAAGTTACTAGTTTGTGTTTGCATTTAAGTCTTTAGACCTGTTATTAATTTTAGTGATGTAATTTCCTATGATTTCTAAAAAGTTTTATACCCTAATTCTAGAGAATCAAGTAAGAAAAATGAAGAAAAAGCCTAAAGTTCTTCCTCTCTCTCTCTCTCTCTCTCTCCTTATCACTTTCTATTTATATAAAATCACAGTCAGAGAATTAGATCAATCTAAAGGCAAGTGCGATGGATTATTGAAGATTCGTATGATTGTAAAGTATAACCATACAAACATAGATGGAACATCCATGCGGTCATAGTCCATATCCATAAGGATGTGATTAATTAGGTACAAACCCTAATTCGTTTGGTTTAGCAATCTGGAGCTTCAACCTTGAGTTATCCTTAACTCGCGTGGCTACAGAAACACATCAAAGAAGAGTTTGTTTTCATCATTAAAACTGGGGATTAAAATCCCATGCTTACGCATACTCACATTTCCATGTCATTTTCGCGACATGCGCCCACCTTCATGACATTATCACATGGTATACACACATTTGCATGCTTTGACATATATATGCTCTTTTACAACTTGTCATATGCCATACTTGTATTCTTGTCTCATGTGCCATACGTGCATTCTCATTTCATATGCCATGCGCACATTCTCATATCTTTTCGTATGCCATATGCACATTCTTATATCATTACATACATATCCTCTCGCATCTTTCGTGTGAGATACACACACTCCCATGCATCATGTGTCAAAACACGTACCTCAATATCATTACGTGACATGCATACATGTCCATACATTCAGTCACATATGCACACATACATGTCATCACATGACATACACGTACTTTTGTTTACATTGTGTGTCAAGACACACACACATCCCACATTATCATTTGCCACAAATGCACTCCATAACTTGTGTGTTAATCACACATATTTTGTATTTTCATTTATGTATCCTTATATCTATTATGGGGCATACATTTCTACATCACAGTATAACATATAAGCGATCCCATTTTATCATATGACATACACACATTCATTTTCAATTACATGTCTTCATGGATTAATTATGTGACATTCATAAATACTTTTTCAATGCTACCATATGCATTTTATGACACTCATGGTTATCATTTCATTATGCAATTTGATGCATCAATCATGTATCATCTACATCCACTCCTTTCATACGACTATATGTGTTCGATGACATCTACATCATTTGTGTGTCACCCATTCACATTAACCCCTCTTAAGCAGTTGTGAGTGGACAACCTTTTTGGGAAGCAGAATGTGGCGAAGTGAACTGGGGAAAAATGAAAGAATTGCATGTTTGATGATTTGAATTGAAAACGGGTTTGTATCTTCTTAGGAAAACCATTGATTTATTTGGAAATCCTTTTGTAGAAAACCTTTTCCTTGGAATGTGAATTTTAGGAAAACTAGTTTTTACATTTTAGAAAATCCCATTTTATTACTTAAGGTCTCAAAACCTAAATTTTGGTATCAGTGACAGAGTCGCCACCCAGATCAGCTCATTCAGGAAATTCCGGTACAGCTCTTTACCGAGCATAGACTGCTGTACCTAATCCAAAGATTTATGGTTCGGGCAACTTACCTATTCAACCTCAAGCTTGCTTTCATTTATAAGTTTATAGTATCATATTATATTCACTTATTTCTCTACCTATCTTATCTTTTATTATTTAGCCCATGCTCATTTAGATGACATACATAAATAAAGTGCGGGAAAATAAACCATACATCCAAACCAAACAAAGGGATAGAGGCCACTTATTACAACCCAAAAAGATAAAAACTCTTATCCTCACTAATACAATCACTTATTATACACGAATATCTAAAAAAGTACAATCGCCTATGATACACGGATAATCTATCAAATACATCCAAAGCAAAAATAAGAAGAAATAAAAAGATGCAAAACAGATGGGTTAGCACAACTATATCACAAACACAAGTGGGACTCATAACAGGACAGAATGGGCACTTTTAGGAAACGAGGGCATACATTTAGGGGGTAACCGAGAAGTCCGGGCTACTTACTCGATTAGACCTGGAAAACAGTTTTAGAAATGCCCTGTAGGTTTTTTATGCTTGAAAACAATTTTGGAAACAGTTTGGCTCGATTACATGCAAATTACTTCTTTTTAGTTAGTCGGATAGCCCAAAAGTCGGGGTTCCGTTCGTGAGGGTTTCCTATCTCAAACATCTATCTAAGGTCTAGAACAGTAAACAAGCCAAAAATAGTTTGATTCTAAAGACAACATCATGCGATGACGTCTGTAGGAGTCATCTCGAGATTCTGCCTCCAGTTGGGAACTACAGTCATGCGGCTCTAGTTAGAGCTGTGCGGCTGTAGCCATTACTGCCTTACGGCTG
The DNA here is from genome assembly GCA_039660915.1 of Euphorbia tirucalli. Classification (NCBI taxonomy): domain Eukaryota; kingdom Viridiplantae; phylum Streptophyta; class Magnoliopsida; order Malpighiales; family Euphorbiaceae; genus Euphorbia; species Euphorbia tirucalli. Next base: position 46,591,030 of record CM077637.1, on the reverse strand, counting down.
AAGGATCTAGAATCCGAAATTGGTTTTCTTCGCTTTGAAAATCACTGTTTTTATCATTTTTTATGATTTCTAGGGACTTTGAGGAACTTGGGGGTCCGCTAAAGCTGGACAATGGATCCCATTTGGATCGAATAACCCCAGCTTTCAAAAATCAAAATCAAAGAAACCGAAAATCTCACATCAACATTGTAGGAAATCCAAAAACCACAATTTTGAATGCAACGAATGTGATTGGACCGAAATAGTTTATAACAGAATGATTAAAATGGGAAACTAACTGCTTTTGGTCGATTTAGGGCAGTTCAGGTTTCTACCCAGAAGAACACAATCGTGTGGCTATGATCTTATAGCTGCTCAGCTCTGTTGTAAGGGATTATAGCTGCTCGGCTCTAGTTAGAGCCGCATGGCTGTAATCAAATAGACAGTTTCCCAAAATTTTGCAAAACATAGAAAAATCATAGCACAAAATAAATAATTACGAGGCCTCTCAAAGTTTACCTTTTTGATTTTCCAGTGTGTTTGACGATAGGAATAGGATTTGGATGCCGGAATTTGCTTGGAATCTCACAAACATCCCGAAATCCTCGAATACATATCCTGAATCAATCCGAACAAAACCCGAGAACAGCCGAACGAGTGATAGTGTGACTGGAGACTTTCACCCTATATGTTTCTAGTATGTTTCTCTCTATTTCCAGTATTGTTCTTTAGTTTTTCTCTCTTTCTTGGTTTTGCTCTCTTTTTTTGTTTCGCTCTTTCTGTGTTCTCTCTTCCATTCTGTGTGTTATCATCCTCCTTATTGCATCCCCCTTCTTTTGTTTTTGTTTTTTGATATTAACCTCTAGAAAATCCCAGAAAAAATTCCTTAATTAAGGAATCATACCTACTGTCAAATACTAATGCTTGCTATTTAGGAAGTAATCTGACCGCTTGAGAGAGCCACGCGGCTATAATGTTACAGCTGTGCGGCTCTGGTGTTAAAGCTACATGGCTATAGTCTAGAAAATATACCCGTGCATCTCTAACTAGATCTGTCATGGATTTTCCTGAATCCAACATCCACGTCTAAGCCCTCTAATCACTCGAAGGACCATTCTCGGGCTTTCGGATCGAGGATTGTTCAATTTTTGGAGTGTGTGAGACATCCTAGGCAACATCCTGCTCATTCTCAAGTCTGACTCATGTTCGTTTGTCTTAACAGGTAAAATAGGATTTTCATCACAGAGGTCAGGAAAACTCATGCTCACAGGCTACCCCTAGCGGGATCAAAGTAAACATAGTCAGGCTATTGAGCTCGGATCAAGTTTGGTCTTGCGATTGGGAGCACGGTGAGAAAAGGAAACAAAACATACCTAACATCTTGGTTTGTCGAGGAGTAGGTGCAACATCTAGCTGGGGACGTTGGCTCTAGAAGCTTTGATTCTGAAGTTGGCTCTCAGAGCTTTGGCTTGAAGTTGGCTCTCTTGGTGGTGCTATACCTTTGAAGTTGGCTCTAGGAGCTTTGGTTTGAAGTTGGCTCTCTTGGTGGAGCTATACTTTTGATGTTGGCTATAAGAGCTTTCCTTTGAAGTTGGCTTTCTTGGTGGAGCTATGCGTTTGAAGTTGGCTCTAGGAGCTTTGGTTTGAAGTTGCCTCTCTTGGTAGAGCTATGCCTTTGAAGTTGGCTCTAGGAGCTTTGGTTTAAAGTTGGCTCTCTTAGTGGAGCAATACCTTTAAAGGTAGCTCTAGGAGCTTTGGTTTGAAGTTGGCTCTCTTGGTGGAGCTATACATTGGAAGTTGGCTCTAAAAGCTTTGGTTTGAAGTTGGCTCTCTTGGTGGAGCTATGCCTTTAAAGTTGTCTCTAAGAGCTTTTGTTTGAAGTTGGCTCTCTTCGTGGAGCTATACCTTTGAAGTTGCCCAAAGGGATGCTGATTTTGAAGTTGTCCCAAAGGGGCGCTGATTTTGAAGTAGACCCAAAGGGGCGTTGAATTTTGAAGTCGACCCAAAGGGGTGTTGATTTTGAAGTTAGCCTAAAGGGGTGCTGATTTTGAAGTTGGCCCAAAGGGCATTGATTTTGAAGTCGATCCAAAGGGGTGTTGATTTTGAAGTCGGCCCAAAGGAGAGCTGATTTTGAAGTTGCATTGAGAGTGCGTATTTATTCCTTGATCGATAATTTTGGAAACAACACTTTTTGCCCCTTCGATCAAGAATAAATACGGCTTGATTATTTTGCCACTAGATACCTGAGATTTATAGTCTTATGACTCTGATTTGCACGTTATAGCCTAGAGGATACCCCGGTGTCAGGCTGTTTCCATGTTCGGAGTGCTCATGATTCGGGACAGCCCGATGGTGATAGTGAGTACCTGTATTTTGGTTGGTCTTAATGCATGCAAGCATGTGTGTGTGTATGTTTTGAATGTATGCATGTATGTGACATAATGTTTCTATTGTTGGTTTTGGTGTAGTCTGTATTTGGTGTTTAGCGTCAAGAGGTGGCCAAGTTATTGACCGAGGTCATGAACCAGGCTTTCCAGATGTGCATGGACCCACTGGAGGAGCGGCTTGCTTATTATGAGAGCATTGGGGATGAGAACCAGGTGGATGATCAGGTGATGGGGCACAGTCCTAGACCCTTTCTGTTCCTTCTTTGACAATCTAGCTCGTATATAGGCTCATTCTGCTACTTTCTTGTATTGCCCATGCTTGGGCCTATTTCTGCACATTTTGTTTCAGTACATTACCCCGTGAGCGCTAGGCACTGACCTTGAGATGCTTCGGGTTGTAGGGAGTTAGGATTGCTTGAACCTACTGTTGTGTGACTTGTGGTCTGTTTTATGTCCTAACTTTTGCATAGACCACCCTTTAGGGTTTTCGGCCTATTGGACTATCTTAACTTTTGCTTGAACCGCCCTTTTGGGTTTTTGACTCAGCAGACATTTATTTGTATCCTAACTTTTACATAGACCATCTTTCGGTTTTCAGTCTATTAGATTTTTTTTTTGTGTGCAGCCATATGTGTGTAATACGAACTCAATTTCAAGTAGACTTGGGACATTTAAATGAACAGAGCAAAGCATTCATTCATTCATTCATTAATAATGATTTAGTAAAATGCACATCAAAGATGAAATGAAGCTAAGAACAAAATTAGTAATGGTATCTATCTCGATCAAATCCACGACTGCCACCAACCAGTCTTTAGAGATTTTCCCGTTGATGGTGCTTACCTCACTGTCCTAACTTTTGCATGGACGGCTTTTTTAGTTTTTGATCCATCGGATTGTCCTAATTTTTGCATTGACCACCGTTTCAATTTTCGATCCATCGGACTTTTTTTACACGTAGTATTGTCTAAGTTTGTCCCGATTGATGGGGTTGATGAATTCATTCCCGTCCATATACATGATCTTCATAGCACCCTTTGAAATACCTTCTTGACCACATATGGACCTTCCCAATTACGCTTGAACTTCACCCCACCCATTTGTATTGGTCTGCTTCATCTGCTTAAGTACCAAATCCCTGGGTTTGAGTGGGTGTTTCTGATGACAGACTTTATTGTTATAAGCCCTTTTGAAGACACTTCTCATCGATTAAGGTTAATAGTCCGTATCTTGACAAAACTTATTCTGATTCTGGCGACTATGTACTCCATTATTGGCCACAACATGTGCAGGATTCCATACCTCGTACATTTTTTCTTTTCTATGGGCTTAGCCATCTTTTTTTTTTGGATAAATTTGGATTTTGAAGAGGTTCAATACTGAACCCATAATCTTCCACCTCCACATTAAGAGATGTACCGATGGAGCTGCACCCAATTAGTCTTCTTCCTCAACCTTCTCTGTTCATTCTGGTCCAAGTCTTCTGAGCTTCTATTTGATAGGTCTTATTTTTGGATTCATTAGAATTCTGTATTATGCAAACTCTTTGTCAACCCCAGGCATATCATTGCAGGAGCAGGTAGAGGCCTTCACGTGCTTTTGCAGTACTTTTACAAATTTTCTTCTATCATCAGGCGTGAGGTCTTTCGAGACAGATACCATTTTTGGATCATCACCTGCCCCTAGATTCATTTCATGCAATGATGCATCATGTAAGCTAAAGACATTAAATGAATGTTTGTATGTATGCATAGTTCCATCCGAAAAAATATCACACAAGTAACCGAAATCAAATTGCATTAAATGCCCTACGGGTTGAATTGTTCACATTGTAATTAAAAGAAACAAGTACATCAAAATCATCATCCTCCATATGTGGAGGGTCTTCTCTAGCTGCAGCATCGTCAACTTCAATAGCCCACACAATCGGATTAGCCCTTATGATCTGAGTGAATACCAAGTTGGCTGGAAGCCCTGATTGAAGCATGTTGGTTTGACCCCTAAAGTTGGGCAAGGGGTTACTCTGACCACTTGGCTTCAAGGGTGGTTCCATAATCTTCTTATCAGTGACCAAATGTTGGATAGCCCTTACTAATTGAGTGCAATCATTTATACAGTGACCTGGCATCATCTGATTGGCGTAGAAGTTGTCATTATCTACCTCAGCTGGAGGAGCATATGGCTTCAGATTCTACAATAATCCTGCCTTCCTACACTTGGAGAAGATTTGGCCCAAAGATTCGGCCTATGGGTTAGTGATTCTTTGAGGAACCACTGCTTACCTATCTTGATTTACTGCAGCCACATTCGCTTCTTGCACTTGCCCATGGGTTGCAGTTTGAGTCAGTTCTGAACTAGACCCAGCAGATGTGGTTGTGGAGTTACCAGCCTTGTAATCGTACGAATACCCTCAATTGCCTTGATAAGTACCAAAATTCTATTTGTTCCTCTATTCTTCCTCCTCATACCTCTCAATTTGCTTAGCAAATTCGGCAACATCTGTAAAAGCATGGAATCTTTTCAGCTTCATTTTGTCCTTGTATTGAGCAGGCTTCCATCAACCAATTTTACAATAAGAGACTCTAACTTTGGAGGTCCATCCACCAGCACTTGGACATCCATCCATCTATTGTAGTAAGACAAAAAGGATTCATATGGCTTCTGGCGATCCTTTCCAAATCCTCCAGAGTGGTCTCCATCTAAGTATTATAGGCATACTGCTTCACAAATGCCTCGGACAAATCTTCCCATGTGGAGCAGGTATGAATTGGCATCTTCCAATACCACTTAGCAGCAGCATCCCTTAGAGTAGTTGGAAGTAGGTTCAGCAGGTGGTTCTTCCTAGTTCCCACACTAGACATAATCCTCACATAACTGTCTGTGAGCGGACGACACATTTTCGACGGGACGCGGGACTCCTTTTCGGAATGGGGCGCCTCGATCTCGGGCGGGCCCCTCCCTCGCGTGGGGTTTTTATAATGGAAATCCGCGCTTTGGAAAATAAATGGAATTAATACATAAAAGAACCGAGACCTAAGTCTCGATGAGTATTGTAGAGTCGCCACCCGGCTCAGCTCAACCGGGAAATTCTTATGCAGCTGAACCGGACGAACGACCGCTACACTATCCAGAGATTCGGGTCTAGACAAGTCCCTTATTTCGTGTCTAATTAAAATAAATATTGCCAATGTTCTCAAATGGTATTTCAAAATCTAAAGTCCATTTTATTGAATATAATAGGCATACAGCGCGCATACAAAATATTTAATACAAAAATAAGGAAAAGAAATAAATATTAATTGGCTTACAACCAAATCGAACGGAAAAATAAAAACTCTCGCCTCACTTATACAATCGCCTAGAATACACGAAAATCTAAAAATAATTACAACCGCCTAAATACACGATTTAATCTATTAAAATATATCAAAAATAAAAATAAAAATAAAAATAAAAATTGAAGCCTGCAAAACAGAAGGTTAACGCAATTTATACGGCACGCCACAAGTTGGACTCAAACAGACAGAATTGGGAAATCAAGAATTGGGGGCATGCATTTAAGGGATAACCGGGTTGGCTCGGCTAGCCGGCCCGATTAGACCTGGAAAACATTTTTGAAATGTCCCTGTATTTTTGGTTTTTGTGGAAAAAAATCATTTTAGAAAACAATTTTTCCGGTTTACATGCATTTTTATATATTTAAGTGGGTCTGTTTTCAGGACAAATGGGTCTCCGTCGTTGAATTGTTCTAAATGCAATTTTACAAAAATTGAATCTATGGTCGTGATGCACACGACAAAATTCATTTTGATGATTTTTGGGGTTTTCTAATTTTTTGGGGTTTTTTTGGGATTTTTTAGGAATTTTTGGGGATTTTTATGGATTTTTTATGAAATTTTTTGGGTTTTAAAGGTAAAATTCTGATTCTGAAAACTACAGGGGTACGACTGTAAATTTACAGTCGTGGAAAATCAACTACAGTCGTACGACTGTAACTACAGTCGTACGACTATAGATGCTGAAAATTTAGGATTTTGGCAAAATCTTCTTTAAAACAAGCTGGGAAGAGAATTGCCTGGAAATCAACTACAGTCGTACGACTGTAGCTACAGTCGTACGACTGTTCATCAATCCAAGAACAGTCGTGCGACTGTTCTTGATTTCCAGGAGCAGAAACGTAGAAAAATGGACAGAAATGCAGCAAAAACACACCAAACACCTAGAAAGCTTATAAAAGGGAGAGGAAAAAGGGTATTTACCTCCGTGGCGTGCGTCCAACGTAGGATTGATCCCTGGCATCGCTCCAATCCACTAAAATCCGGACTTTTCTCCTTGAGTTAGGGTTTGAGATTTGACTCCAGAGATTTCCAAATGCTGAGGATTTTGATGAGGATTTCCCCTTTTTTTCTTTGGTTTTCTCTTCTTTCTCTTTTTCTCCCTTTCTCTTTGTCTGTCCGTTTTTCTTTTTTCTCTTTTTTTTTTTCGTCCCCCCTTTTTTGTCTTTCTTTTTCTGCTTTTATGGGTAGATCTACAGTCGTACGACTGTAGTTTGACTACAGTCGTACGACTGTAGCAATAGTCGTACGACTATACTTTTTTTTTTTTTTTGAAAGGGAAATTCCGGCGCTTACAGCTGCCCCTCGCGTGATCAAATTCACCACCTGAACTTAGTCTGGGGTAGATGATGTGAATTTGAGAAACGCGACTCAAAGCGCCGCAGACACAGGAAAGAGCCCGCCATTGAAATAAGCCGGTATCAGGTCTAGGTTAACCGAGGCAGTGCTGGGGAGAAAATAAGCCGATACCAGGTTTAGGTTACCCGAGGCGAAGCTGATGAAGGATAAGCCGATATCAGGTTTATGTCACCCAAGGCAAAGCTGATGAGGAAATAAGCCGATATCAGGTTTAGGTTACCCGAGGCAAAGCTGATGAGGAAATAAGCCGATATCAGGTTCAGGTTACCCGAGGCGAAGTTGATGAAGGAATAAGCCGATATTAGGTTTAAGTTACCCGAGGCAAAGGAAGATGGATTGTAGTTAAGCCGATATCGGGTCTATGTTACCCGAGGCAAAGGAAAATGGAATTGCGGTTAAGCCGATATCGGGTTTATATTACCCGAGGCAGAGGAAGGTGGATTATGGATTGGCCGATATCGGGTTTATGTTACCCGAGGCAAAGGAAGGTGCATTATGGATTGGCCAATATCGGGTTTATGTTACCCGAGGCAAAAGGAAGGTAGATTGTGGATTAGCCGATATCAGGTTTATGTTACCCGAGGCAAAGGAAGGTGGAATTGTGGATTAGCCGATATCGGGTTTATGTTACCCGAGGCAAAGGAATGTGGAGTGAGGATTAGCCGATATCGGGTTTATGTTACCCGAGGCAAAGGAATGTGGATTATGGATTAGCCGATATCGGGTTTATGTTACCTGAGGCAAAGGAAGGTGGATATTTGGATTAGCCGATATCGGGTTTATGTTACCCGAGGCAAAGGAATGTGGAGTGAGGATTAGCCGATATCGGGTTTATGTTACCCGAGGCAAAGGAATGTGGATTATGGATTAGCCGATATCGGGTTTATGTTACCCGAGGCAAAGGAAGGTGGATATTTGGATTAGCCGATATCGGGTTTATGTTACCCGAGGCAAAGGAATGTGGAGTGAGGATTAGCCGATATCGGGTTTATGTTACCCAAGGCAAAGGAATGTGGATTATGGATTAGCCGATATCGTGTTTATGTTACCCGAGGCAAAGGAAGGTGGATATTTGGATTGGCCGATATCGGGTTTATGTTACCCGAGGCAAAGGAATGTGGATTATGGATTAGCCGATATCGGGTTTATGTTACCCGAGGCAAAGGAAGGTGGATTATGGATTAGCCGATATCGGGTTTATGTTACCTGAGGCAAAGGAATGTGGATTATGGATTAGCCGATAACGGGTTTATGTTACCCGAGGCAAAGGAATGTGGATTATGGATTTGCAACCATGCTTGAACGTAATGGAGTTCAAGGGTTCGAAATCTTGCTTGAATGAAAGGAGGAAATAGGTTTAGGAATGATAATTTTGGTGTTGGCTGGAGAATGAGTATTTATCCCTTGATCGATAATTTTGTAAACAAAAATTTTTGCCCCTTCGATCAAGGATAAATACGGCTTGATTACTCTGCCCCTTGGTGTGTTGAGATTTGATGTGTTGAGATCTGGGTTTGCACTAACGCTTAAGGTCCAATGGATGCCTCGGCGTTGCGCCATCTGTTCTTTGAGAGCGATCCTGGTCAGGGGAGACCTGATGATGGCAGTGGATACCTGCACTTGGATGAGTTGCGATGCATATGCATATGAATTGTACGTGTTTACTTTAAATGTATGCATGTATGTACGGATGCATGTATAATTCTAAGTGTATGCATGTAACATGTGTCCTATGCTTTGTTCTTGGTATCCGTGCGAGCCCGGAGACGGAATTCATGGCTTGTGGCTGGCCCCGATGGTAACCCAGGTGACCTAGCCCGATTGTCCCGGCATGTCTCCTGACCGACTGACTATTATGCTGATCTTGGTATTAGAGGAGTTGGCCGTCTTGAGTGACCCTCCACTTTACCCTCTGCATATTCTGAAGCATTGTCAGTGCTGAGCGGATCAGGAAAGTAGGCCGTACAGATGGATGGTCCGTTTGATTGAGCAAGAAGATGAGAGTGAGACTTTGCAATTCCGTACCGCATAATAGGAGCTCCTGCGATATTATCACGGGTTTGGATACAATGTCCTACTGATGGATGTTTATACGTTATGGCATGGTGCATGCAAGATGAACATCTGTTCGGAAGTCTAAACATGCACAATATTATAATGGTGATGCCAGAATGAGTATAACAGGGGATATGACATTGACTCTGACTTTCTATATCACCCCTCTCCTGTTGCCGACACGTCCTTTCGGTTTTCCGTGTCAACAAGTTCTTCTTTTTTTTTTTTTTTTTTTTTTAAGAAAGATTATGCGATGGGCATTTTGTCCACGTTGATCCCTTTCGCGATGGTTTGTCGTAGGAAGGGAAAGATATATCTTGATATGTTCGTTGCGACCCGCGAAGATAATGCTGTCGATGATACCCAGTGGTTCGGCTTTTTACTCGCCCCTGGTATTATAGGTTTGTGTTTGGGGAGTGTTATAGGTTTGTGTTTGGGGAGTGAAGCACTTCCATAGACAAGGTCCGCTGTGCGATGTAGCCCGTAAGTGAACATTGACATGCAATGACATGACAAATGCATATTGAACACCAAAATTGAATACAAAACATTCATGACATAATGAATGCGGATGCATTAGGAAAATTTAAAATGTGGCTCTGGTTTTAATTGATGCCTCTTCAAATTACCAATATGCCCTTTCGGTTTTACACATTGGAGTTTTTTTTTTTTTTTTTTAGCTCGATCACCGGATAGAGTTGCTATTATGGATGGACAACCTGAGATGAATTCAAGTAACCACTGGCTTGTCCTGCGGTCTGATGCTGTATTCATGTTTCCAATTCACCCCAGATTTCAGTTCAGACACAGCTCCCGAAGACTGCATGCTTGAAATGGTTGGCAAATGCAACTTTCCCTTTGAATATGAGTACAACAGACTTTGTAAGCTTTCCTGTTGATGGTGTCGGACCCTTCATGATTGTTGAAAGCTTTGCAAAGTCAAGTTGCCCCAACGCAGTTGGTGAAGTTCACAAATGCATAACCAAAATTTCCTCCAGTCTTGAAATCCATAGGCAAATATAGGAAATCATAAGCAGGCTTCCTTTTGGACTTATTCTTGTTTTCCTCCAGACAATGCTTGCCCAGAATTTGTAGCAGCTTATGTCTTTGAAACTGATTTGGTAGGTTTCTGATCATCAGGCTTGTTTTCCCACCAAGATTAGCTTCAATCTCTCTTTTATCCAGCTTGGTCTCTTCAATAGTCAATTTCTTGGACGACCACTGTTGTTCCTTTTCACTTACAGAAACTATTTTCTTCTTACTCTGGAATCTCGGAGCTATATATTTCATTTTCCCCCTTTTCAGCATTGTTGAACTCATTTGAAGCAGATTCATATCTAAATCCTCTATCTATCATCAAATCAAATCCCTTCCCACTATCTGAGGGTACTAAATAATTAGTCTGGGGGTTTAGATTGAAGAGAAATGGCATGGGATTTAAAAGGTATCCCCAATTTGGTACAGGTTGATGATAAACGAAGACGGATTGAAACGGCACCATAACCACCTATTCCAATGCCCTTCTGCTGATGAGATGGTGCGGAACAAAAATGATATGGAACAGCATTGGGGTTCAACTTCTTGTTAGGAGCCATTGAAGGTAGGAAATATGGAATCACAGAATCGGTTAAAGTTCCAGAGAGAAGCTGAAAGATAGAAGATGAAAGTGAAGGAAAGACAATAAAGGGAAGACAAAAGTGTTGATGGGAAATGGAGGACAGAGAGGAGAATGAAAAGGGAACTGCTTGGGGTAAGGACACCGATTTTCTCTGTCACCGCACGAAGTTAACTTTTCAGAACAGGCAACAACGTACTTATCTCCATTGTCTCAACTCATTGACCCCGGCATTTCATGCAATAGGTGGGCCGCCCCCAGATTCATTAAGCACTCAACAGAGTTCGACTCTATGATTGAAGAGAGCATACTTTAGACCAGGAGCAGAAATTTGACCGTAAGGGAGAGCTGAGGTCTTCCACCGGTGTTTGCTTTTTTTTTTTTTTTTTTTTTTTTTTGAAGAAGTTAAATCCAAAGCACAGCCACCTATTGATTTTCCTGCTGCATCCAGATCCATGTATGTCATGCGTGTTTGATATGTCTTTTTGGATGAGCAATGCATGTGTAATGTCATATGCACATGAATGCCACACAAACAAAACTATACATGCACTAAAACTAATGTCTGCTTCAGAGCTTTACAGCATGGTGGATGGCGAAGGCAATTTGGATTTTTAGGGCTTGGTGCTTTTTGGATGGATTTGGTTTTTTTTTTTTTTTTTTTTTATGTGAGATGCTTTTCGAGCGTGAATCAAGCTCAAAGCTTTATTTTGGGGCTCGGCTCTGACACTTGGTAATGGTCCCTGGTTTGTAATGATTCGGGTGTATTGGGGCTGTCCAAGTTGAAACTTTTAGGGCAAGACCAACAGCATTTTTGGATCGGGGTTTATAGAGATCACTGATCTAGGCTGGCAATTGATTCGAAGGAAATGGTACCATCCCATTGCTTGCTTAGCAGACTTTTCTCTTTCTTTTTTTTTTTTTTTGAAGAAAAGGGCTTTACCAAAGTCAGGTTCACTTGTAAATTCCCTGTAAGACTCAGATTGATGTCATGCATCTTAATATTATGCGTGATGGACATGTCGTTTCAGATGATCAAATGCATGCTTAATGCCATATACATGTAATCACCACATAAGTAAGAAAATAACAAGATGCATTGCATTCAAAATGAGTTCAATACACTTTACAACAAAATGAGTTCCCTACGAAAAGGAGCCTCTAAAGGTATTGATCTCACAGCGCCCGACTATTCCTTATCCGGTCATTGCCCCACTCTCGTCAGATCAGGCTTTGTCGCTCTTCATCATATTCCTCTCTCTAGGAGGTTTGAGGAATTTCCTTGCCAGTCCCCCTGCTTGCCCCTAGTTGCTCATTAGTAGTGGATGGCACCTTTAATCTTCCCTCATCAACTAACTTCCGTATCTCCTTCCTTAAAATATAGCAAGCATTGGTTCGGTGACCCGTCGTTACATGATAGGTACAGAAGTTGTTCTTTTGATCTGGTGCCGGCTCCACATACGGCTTGACGCTCTACAGTAGCCCCTCGTTTCTACATTTGGCAAATAATTGGCTCAGCGAGAAAGGCCACGGGGATATGCCCTTTCCGTCACCCTTGGAGAGTGGACACCTGGTTAGTTGCGGAACAAGGTCAGCATTGGCTTTGAGGGGGGCCTTTGATTCTGCTTCACCAGTCAGCCCTTTTATTACTCCCTCAAGCTCAATCACACGTGCCTCCAATTCAGAGCACCTTGTTGTCAGCTTTTCCACCTTGTCCAGGTCACCTCCTAGCATTTCCTTCAACATTGCCGCTGCCTCTTCCCTGACCGCTTTTCGGAATCGCGATGAGGCAACATAATCATCGAGGACATCTGTTATAGTGTTGAAGTTCACTGGGCCTGCCATTCTCGAGACTCCTTCCCTTTTCTGTCCTGATAAAAATACCTGTTAGCATCGACTGGGGCATGTGCACGGAGAATACCAAGTCAAGGGATGATGCAGGTATGAATGCAAGATGTGGTGCATGCATGCATGAATGATGATGTCATGTGATGCCATGTCATGTTATGCAATCCTAAGCTAGTCGAGTGCAAACAAAGCCAGAAATAGAAACATGCAAAATGCAATGAATATCGTTGATGAAGCTATATGCTGAAGTATAGCATGGCATATAAATATATACCACATGGATAAAATGATACACAGGGTGTCCACGGATCGAAGCAAGGTGATACTTGCGAAGAGCCTACGTGTAGAGCCCATCTTACATGGGAGGAAAGTTGACATTTGAAATGGTACGTGTAAAGCGGATCTTACACGGGAAGGAGATGTAGCGATTAAAGCGGTACGTGTAGAGCGGATCTTACACGGGAAGAGGTGCAGTGATTAAAGCGGTACGTGTAGAGCGGATCTTACACGGGAAAGAGATGTAATGATTAAAGCGGTACGTGTAGAGTGGATCTTACACGGGGAAGAGGTGCAGTGATTAAAGCGGTACGTGTAGAGCGGATCTTACACGGGAAGAGGTGCAGTGATTAAAGCGGTACGTGTAGAGCGGATCTTACACGGGAAAGAGATGTAATGATTAAAGCGGTACGTGTAGAGCGGATCTTACACGGGGAAGAGATGTAATGATTAAAGCGGTACGTGTAGAGCGGATCTTACACGGGAAGAGGTGCAGTGATTAAAGCGGTACGTGTAGAGCGGATCTTACATGGGAAAGAGATGTAATGATTAAAGCGGTACGTGTAGAGCGGATCTTGCACGGGAAATTTGGAACGATACGTGTAGAGCTTGTCTTACACGGGGAGGAAGCGTGGAATTTGATGCGGTATGTGCAGAGCTGGTCTTGCACGGGGAATTTGGAACGGTACGTGTAGAGCTTGGTCTTACACGGGGAAGAAGCGTGGAATTTGATGCGATACGTGCAGAGCTGGTCTTGCACGGGGAATTTGGATAGAGTTTGATGCGATACGTGCAGAGCTGGTCTTGCATGGGGAATTTGGAGCGATACGTGCAGAGCTGGTCATGCACGGGAAGGATGGGTAAAGTTTGATGCGGTACGTGCAGAGCTGGTCTTGAACGGGGAATTTGGAACGGTACGTGTAGAGCTTGGTCTTACACGGGGAGGAAGCGTGGAATTTGATGCGGTACGTGCAGAGCTGGTCTTGCACGGGGAATTTGGATAGAGTTTGATGCGATACATGCAGAGCTGGTCTTGCACGGGGAATTTGGAACAGTATGTGTAGAGCTTGGTCTTACACGGGGAGGATATTTTGGTATTTGAGTGTGCGGGACACAAGGATAAGGTTTCTAATGATTATGGAGGACATAACGGGCTTGATGGAGTTTCTAGCGTTTTTGGAACACTTAAATGACAGTAGTGTATGCTGTGAAGTCCTTGGTGCTTATGGAATGCTTGAACGTTGTGGAGTGCTTGAATGTTTGATGGATGAATGAGATGTATATCGTGAGGTAATGAGGATGATCCCTTTGTGTCTATTTTTATTTTTATTTATTTATTTTTATTTTTTGGACATCCCAAGAACACCCAATGCTATGCAAAAATGCCACGTGTGGACCACTACACGGATGAAGGTTTGGTGCTTTTGGGGCACCTAATGAATTTCATGAAATGGTCATATGTGTACTGACACACGGACGAAGTTTGACGCTTTGTAGGTCTATGAGATGATCTGAAATGGTCAAATGGGGCCGGCCCATGGACTGAGTTCTGATGCTTTTGAGCGTATGAAATGAAATGATGTTATGAGAGAGTCACGTGTAACAGGGACACGGACAAAAGCTTGGCGTTCGGGGAACACCTTTTATGATTTCGGATATTATGATATGCCCCTACATGTGTACTAATCCGGCACTTGGGGAGCGCCCTGAATGATATAGTAATGTCATGACGTAACCCGATGTGGATTACAGTGTTGTATGATGTTTATGACGAATGGGTATGATGTCATGAAATGCATCGTGTGGATTGTCACACGAAAATATACTTAGGACCATCGTGGTCTCTATGGAATGAAATGATTTGGTGGAATGGCCAAATGCAATCCGGTGCAATGGCAGAACACGAGTGTTTTAGGATACCCGATATATGATGGAATGATATGATCGTGGTGGGCGTCCTTGGAATGCCCTAATTTAATTTAGGTGATATGTCGTGAATGCTATGACATACAAAATGCAAATGGCTGCACAAAAACGTGGTTAGGATGCATGACACACATAATGATGTTATGTATGCTATGTGAAAAATACTAATCACACAAGTATAATGTTATGGCTGAAAAAGAAATGGTTAGTATGAATGGCAAACGGATGATTTAATGATTGCACACAAAAATAAAAATGCACATGGCTGCATAAAAATGTGGATTAGGATACATGACACACATAATGATGTTATGTATGCCATGTGGAAAATGCTAGTCACACAAATTTAATGTTATGGATGAAAAAGAAAGTGTTAGTATGAGTGGCAAACGGATGAATTAATGTTTGCACACGAAAATAAAATGCACGTGGCTGTACAAAAAAAATGTGGGTTAGGATGCATGACATACATAATGATGTTATGTATGCTATGTCAAAAATAAAATTGCTAATCACACAAATATAATGTTATGGCTGAAAAAGAAATAGTTAGCGTGAATGACAAACAAATGAATTAATGTTTTACACACGAAATAAAACGCAAATGGCTGCATAAAAATGTGGGTTAGTATCACACAAAGATGTTTGTGTATGATATGTCACATGTATGGAGAATGGTGATTATAGTATGTGATGCACGCGTAGGCGATGTGTCACGAAATGGTGAAGAACACATAGCAAACAAAACGAATTCTTCCAACCTTATTCCTCCAACGTGGTCGGTCTAAAAAATTTCTAACCAAGTCCTAGGTGGGGTTCACTTCGATCACCAACCGGGGGTGATGAAGGCGCGATTTTATTATTATTCACACAATTATTTTGGTATCCTAAGGGAATCCAACTAGGGCTGCCTATATGGGTTCGGTCCAAGTCGGGTTAAAAATCAAGGTTCCCATAGCAAAATATACTCCTCACTTCTCCCCACTCAAGGGTCCGAACGAAGGGGTTCGTACGAGGCTATGAGTGGTGTTTCGTATTCGTGCCCCTAAGACCAGGAGGAACTTAGGCGACACTTCAACAATCCACCGGGCTATAAATGGATACTAAATCTAATGCAAAAATGACTAACTAAAATGCAAATAAAATACCAAAAGAGAATCATCCGCCTTATTTTAATTAGACACTTTTCAGGGCTTGTCAAAATTCTTTTAAGTTTTTTGAGAAAACTTTTTTAAGACATCCCCAGCAGAGTCGCCACTGTGAGCGGACGACGCGTTTTCGACGGGACGCGGGACTCCCTTTCTGAATGGGGCGCCTCGATCTCGGGCGGGCCCCTCCCTCGTGTGGGGTTTTTATAATGGAAATCCACGCTTTGGAAAATAAATGGAATTAATACATAAAAGAACCGAGACCTAAGTCTCGATGAATATTGTAGAGTCGCCACCCGGCTCAGCTCAACCGGGAAATTCTTATGCAGCTGAACCGGACGAACGGCCGCTACACTATCCAGAGATTCGGGTCCGGACAAGTCCCTTATTTCGTGTCTAATTAAAATAAATATTGCCAATGTTCTCAAATGGTATTTCAAAATCTAAAGTCCATTTTATTGAATATAATAGGCATACAGCGCCCATACAAAATATTTAATACAAAAATAAGGAAAAGAAATAAATATTAATTGGCTTACAACCAAATCGAACGGAAAAATAAAAACTCTCGCCTCACTTATACAATCGCCTAGAATACACGAAAATCTAAAAATAATTACAACCGCCTAAATACACGATTTAATCTATTAAAATACATCAAAAATAAAAATAAAAATAAAAATAAAAATTGAAGCCTGCAAAACAGAAGGTTAACGCAATTTATACGGCACGCCACAAGTTGGACTCGAACAGACAGAATTGGGAAATCAAGAATTGGGGGCATGCATTTAAGGGATAACCGGGTTGGCTCGGCTAGCCGGTTCGATTAGACCTGGAAAACATTTTTGAAACGTCCCTGTATTTTTGGTTTTTGTGGAAAAAAATCATTTTAGAAAACAATTTTTCCGGTTTACATGCATTTTTATATATTTAAGTGGGTCTGTTTTCAGGAGAAATGGGTCTCCGTCGTTGAATTGTTCTAAATGCAATTTTACTAAAATTGAATCTATGGTCGTGATGCACACGACAAAATTCATTTTGATGATTTTTGGGGTTTTCTAATTTTTTAGGATTTTTTTGGGATTTTTTGGGAATTTTTGGGGATTTTTATGGATTTTTTATGAAATTTTTTGGGTTTTAAAGGTAAAATTCTGATTCTGAAAACTACAGGGGTACGACTGTAAATTTACAGTCATGGAAAATCAACTACAGTCGTACGACTGTAACTACAGTCGTACGACTGTAGATGCTGAAAATTTAGGATTTTGCCAAAATCTTCTTTAAAACAAGCTGGGAAGAGAATTGCTTGGAAATCAACTACAGTCGTACGACTGTAGCTACACTACAGTCGTACGACTGTAGCTACACTACAGTCGTACGACTGTAGCTACAGTCGTACGACTGTCCATCAATCCAAGAACAGTCGTGCGACTGTTCTTGATTTCCAGGAGCAGAAACGCAGAAAAATGGACAGAAATGCAGCAAAAACACACCAAACACCTAGAAAGCTTATAAAAGGGAGAGGAAAAGGGGTATTTACCTCCGTGGCGTGCGTCCACCGTAGGATTGACCCCTGGCGTCGCTCCAATCCACTAAAATCCGGACTTTTCTCCTTGAGTTAGGGTTTGAGATTTGACTCCAGAGATTTCCAAATGCTGAGGATTTTGATGAGGATTTCCCCTTTTTTTTTTTTGGTTTTCTCTTCTTTCTCTTTTTCTCCCTTTCTCTTTGTCTGTCCGTTTTTCTTTTTTCTCTTTTTTTTTTCGTCCCCCCTTTTCTGTCTTTCTTTTTCTGCTTTTATGGGTAGATCTACAGTCGTACGACTGTAGTTTGACTACAGTCGTACGACTGTAGCAATAGTCGTACGACTATACTTTTTTTTTTTGAACGGGAAATTCCGGCGCTTACACTGTCTAAATGAGCCTCTGTTGGACCTTCATCAGTGTATGGAGGTAAGTATGGCATCTGAAGGCCTACTGGCAATGGTTCTCCCCCTTCCACCATCAGTGTAGCTGGGTCCGCACACTTAATGGGATTATAATGCACCGTCTCCTTCATGCTTGGTAGCAGAGCTTCAAGATCAGAGAACTTCTTATTGAGATGCTTTTTAGTAGCTGTCTCAATTGAGGCCTCTCTCGCCGTCACAAAAGCTTCATCTTCTTCAGACTTGTTGGTGTGCCCTAGTTCTTAGGGCATTGGATTCTTGTATTTTGTATTATACATTAAGACTCATTATATGAATACATTATTTATGTCACATTAATAAAGGCAACTAATCTATTTCATTTATATCTTGTGCTATAATATGAGTAGAGTATCCATTGATTGATAATCATAAAACCCATCCCAGGTCTGTTCTAATCGTGGGAAAAAATAGAACCACAGACTTGTATATTCGATGAGTGTATGGTAGTTCTTAACTACCCATAGTACTTGTATAGTCAGTCATGAATAGAGGTACATGTCGTTGACATGGGACTGGATCAATCTGCACAAGAAAGCCACATGGTTGTCGCTTCATAGGTCTTTCTTGAGTAGGTCTCTTTTGTCCTTAGACCAGATTTCATTATAGTATCAATATGGGATCCAGTTCACTTTGACATATGCCTAACAGGTCTATAAAAGGATGCTAAATATGGGTATGATTGGGTGGACAGGTGAACATATTGATATTGATGATGAAGTGATGGAATTGCCACTCGGGTAACACCGAGATGATATCACTAGCCACTTGATAAGTGGGACTAATAAGTGTATGGCCATACCCAAATAAGTTGGTTGCTTATTTGATTAATCAGTCAACTCAAGATCAAGAAATATAATAAACAACAGAAGAGGATGACGGACACCATGCCTCTTGTTTATTCATATCGATATCGTTAGGCAAAGGACACTATAAGATTACTACAGGGTGAGTGTCTTCTAAAGACTACTGCATCTCTGTCTTAATTGGGCATTGTAATGGTTTGCTAGAACCCATTTACAGTCTGTGGGCCTTGGGCCTACTGCCAACATAAAGACAGACCCATAGGATCGTGCATATAGATCAATGGAGCCGGAACGTATAGATATTGTGCATGTGATGTACATTGGAAGGAGTGAGTTAATTAATTAGTTGACATTCGGTGTCGAGGTAATTAATTAACATTGGGTTGGTTTAATTAAATTAATAAGTTTACATAATATAATTAATTAATTTATCGATTAATTGAATTACATAAAGTAAACAATTAATTAAATTATTTTCTTAAGAAAGAGATTTTTCCCATAAATGTGCCTTTTATAGTCCTTATGCAATATGGACTCCAATTAGGTTAAGTAAACCCAATCCCATTAGGATTTTAATTACATATTTAAATCCTTATTCCATAAGATTTATGATACATAATTTAATTCCATATGGCTTGATTTAATTACCCCTAATTAAAATAAAATCACACTTAAGAAAATAATTTAATTAATTGTTTACTTTATGTAATTCAATTAATTAATAAATTAATTAATTACATTATGTCAACTAATTAATTAAATTAAACCAACCCAATGTTAATTAATTACCTCGACACCGAATGTTAACTAATTAATTAACTCATTCCTTCCAATGTACATCACATGCACAATATCTATACATTCCGACTTAGTTGATCTATGTACACGATCCTATGGGTCTGTCTTTATGTTGGCAGTATGCCCAAGGCCCACAGATTATAAGTGGGTCCTACCAAACCATTACAGCCCCCAATTAAGATAGAGATACAGCAGCCTTTAGAAGACACTCACCTTGTAGTAATCTCATTGTGTCCTTTGCCTAACAATATCGACATGAATAAACAAGAGGCTTGGTGTCCATCATCCTCTTCTGTTATGTATTATATTTCTTGATCATTAGCTAACTGATTAATCAAATAAGCAACCAACTTATTTGGGTATGGCCATACACTTATCAGTCTCACTCATCAAGTGGCCAGTGATATCATCTTGGTGTTACCCAAGTGGCAATTCCATCACTTCATCATCAATATCAATATGTTCACCTGTCCACCCAATCATACCCATATTTAGCATCCTTTTATAGACCTCTTAGGCGTATGTCAAAGTGAACTGGATCCTATATTGATACTATAATGAAATCTGGTTTGAGGACAAAAGAGACCTACTCAAGAAAGACCTATGACGCGACAACCATGTGGCTTTCTTGTGCAGATCGATCTAGTCCCATGTCAATGACATGTACCTATATTCATGACTGACTATACAAGTACTATGGCTAGTTAAGAACTACCATACAGTCATCAAATATACAAGTCTGTGGTTCTATTCGTTCCCACAATTAGAACAGACTTGGGATGGGTTTTATGATTATCAATCAATTGATACTCTACTCATATTATAGCACAAGATATAAATGAAATAGATTAATTACCTTTATTAATGTGACACAAATAATGTATTCATACAATGAGTCTTAATGTATAATACAAAATACAATAATCCAATGCACTAAGAACTAGGGCACACCAACAATCTCCCACTTGCACTAGTTCCAAGTGGGCATTGCCCTAATTCCTATAGATATGATATGACCCTCATGTTGTGTCTGTGGCAGCACTTTGGTCAATGGATCAGCGACATTATTCTTGGTGTCAACCCTCTGCAATGATATGTCACCTCTGTTCGTGATCTCTCGAATGAGGTGAAACTTTCTGAGCACATGTTTGGATCTCTTGTCTGACCGGGGCTCTTTAGCTTGTACAATGGCCCTGTTTTTGTCACATAAAACATCAACTGGGTCTAGGATAGTGGGTACTAATCTTAACTCAGTTATGAATTTCTTGATCCAAACGGCTTCCTTTGTAGCTTCGCACGTAGCTATGTACTCAGCTTCCGTTGTAGAGTCAGCAATGGTGGCCTGCTTTGAGGACCTCCAACTAATGGCACCGCCATTCAGGAGAAAAACATAACCAAACTATGATTGGTTCTCATTCTCATCAGTCTCAAAGCTTGCATCAGTGTAACCTGACACTACCAGCTCATCTTGACCTCTATACACTAAGAAAGCATCCTTAGTCCGGTTAAGGCACTTCAAGATTGCCTTGACTGCCTTCCAGTGTTCCTCACCGGGGTCGGACTGGTACCGGCTAGTCATATCTAGTGCAAATAGGACATCAGGCCTTGTACATAACATGGAGTGCATGATGGATCCTATAGCAGATGCATAAGGGATCTTTTCCACGCTCTCCCGGTCCTTCTTTGTTTTAGGACCATCTTTCTTACTCAGCTTCAACCCATGGCACATAGACAAGAATCCTTTCTTTACCTTGTCCATGCTGAATCTTTTCAGAACCTTGTCTATGTACGTGGCCTGACTTAGGCCTAGAAGCCGATTGGATCTATCTCTGTAGATCCTGATCCCTAAGATTGTCTAGCTTCACCTAAGTCCTTCATTGCAAAGCACCTACTCAACCACTACTTAACCCCTTGTAGTGTTGGTATGTTGCCTCCAACGATAAGGATGTCGTCAACATACAGCACTAGAAAGGTGGAAAAGCTCCCACTAACCATCTTATACACACAGGGCTCATAAAAATTTTGTGTGAAGCCATATTCTGTAATGGCCTCATTGAATCTCTGATTCCGTGACCACGATGCTTGCTTCAATCCATAAATGGATCTTTGAAGCTTGCATACTCGGTTTGGATACTTTGGATCGATAAAACCCTCAGGTTGTGCCATGTACACATCCTCGAGTAGCTTTCCATTAAATCCATCTGCCATATCTCATAATCGTACCACGCAGCTATGGCTAGTAGTATCCTAATGGATTTGAGGATAGCAACTAGTGAAAAGGTTTCATCATAGTCAATTCCTTGAACTTGCCTGAATCCTTTTGCCACTAATCGCCCTTTGAAGGTGTTGTCGACCTTTAACTTGAAACACCACTTGTAACCTATCACCTTAGCACCCAGAGGTGGATCCACCAAGTTCCATACTTCGTTATCGTTCATAGATTGCATCTCAACCTCCATGGCTTTGTGCCATTCATTTGAGTGTGGGCTTTCAACAGCCTCCTAATAAGTCTTGGGCTACTCTTGGTCAACAACCATAAGGTCCCTTTCATCAGTCAGGAGAAAGACGTACCTCTCTTGCTGATGATGTGTCCTACCAGATCTTCCAAGGTCCTGTGCAATCGGTTCTGGTTCCCCAATTTCTTGAGTAGTCAGATCAGTTCCTGAAGCATCCTCAGTAGCAGTTGTAGGAGTTTGTTTGAACTTCTGAAAGTTCAACATTACTCCCACTATCTCTCTTGGAAAGGAATTCCTTCTCCAAGAAGACTGCATTTCTAGCTGTGAAAACTTTGTTTCCGCCGAATCATAGAAGTAATAACCCTTAGTTTCCTTAGGGTAACCCACAAACTGGCACTTGACAGATTTGGACTCGAGTTTTCCACTTGTCAATTCTTAACATGTGCATCACAGCACCAAATCTTCAAGAAGGCAACATTGGGCTTTCGACCCTTCCATAGTTCATATGGTGTTCCCTCAACTGCCTTGCTTGGTGTATTATTAAGAATTTAAGCAGCTGCCTCTAAAGCATATCCCCAAAAGGAGAAAGGGAGTGTAGCATGACTCATCATCGAGCGGACCATGTCAAGCAAGGTCCTATTCCTCCTTTCTGACACTCCATTCCACTGGGGTGTACCAGGAGGAGTGAGTTGGGATACAATCCCACACTCTCTCAAAAACGAGTCAAACTCTTGGCTCAAATATTCACCCCCTCGGTCAGACTGAAGTGCTTTTATTTTCTTGCCAAGTTGGTTTTCTACTTCATTCTTAAAGTCCTTGAACTTTTGGAGAGTCTCAGACTTATGCTTCATCAGATACACATAACCGTATGTGCTGAAGTCATACGTGAAGGTGACAAAGTACAGAAAAACAAATCTTGCACTACTCATTGGGCCGCATACATCGGAATGTATTAGCTCCAATAGTTCTAAGGCCCTTTCAGTAGTCTTGTTAAAAGGCGCCTTTGTCATCTTGCCTCTCAAACAAGATTCGCATGTGTCATAAGACTGGATGTCAAATAACCCTAGCACTCCACTAGAGTGATGCCTAGCTATTCGCTTCTCATTATATGGCCAAGTCGACAATGCTAGATGTAAGTAGGATTAATTTCATTTTGTTTAATCCTTAGTATTTGTGGATTGAACTTTCACATTTTAGATCAAGGATATATAAGCCATTTTCAAGAAATGTTGTTCCATAAATAACATTGCCATATTGCATAGAAATTCTACCATGTCCAATATTAAATACGAAACAAGAAATATCCAACAAAGAAATGGAAATAATATTCCTGCGCATCGCAGGTACAAAATAACAGTTTCTTAGTTCCAAAACAAGTCCACTAGGATCTCTAAGAAATAATCTCCGATCTCCATGGCCTGAACTAGAGCACCATTTCCGACTCGAAGATCTACTTCTCCAGATCCTGCACATTTGAACAAATGTGAGATCCACATCCAGTGTCAAAGACCTAAGATGTAGAAATAGCCAGATTAATCTCAATAACATAAATACCTGAAGCAGCAGTTTTGCCCTTCAGTTGCTCCCTTAGCTTTGGACATGAGCTCTTCCAGTGCCCCTTCTCATGACACTCATGGCAGACATCATCAGGAGAAGCAACCCTTGCTTTAGTTTGGCCCACCACCTTTTTCCCTTAGCCTTGGCCTTAGATTTGGCCTTTCCCTTAGCAATGGATGTATTGCCCTTGTTCACCAGCAATACTTCAGGAGTCTTCTTAAGAGACTGTTCAGCAAGCTTGAGCATGCCATGCAGCTCAACAACCAATTTATCGAACCCTCGCATATTGTAATTCATGATAAACTGGTTGTAAGACTCAGGAAGTGACCCGAGAATAATGTCTGCTGCCAAGTCCTACGGAACTGGTGAGCCGAGGTAGGCAGGTGTATCAATATACCCCTTCAACTTTAGCACATGAATGCTAACAGAAGTCCTAGTTTCCATCATAGTCACGCAAAGTGCCTTAGTTGTGAGGTAACATTCCTGACGAGCCTCATCTTGGAACATCTTTTTAAGCTGATCCATCATCTCATAAGCATGCTCATCCATGAACTGCTTCTAAAGATCAAAAGCCATGGTAACCAGCATGAGGCACGAGACATCTCGGTCATTCCTCACGTGCCGGTTATACTGCTCCACCATCGTCGTGGTGGTGCCTCGACCTGCGGGAGGCCTAGCTGGTAAAGGAGCATTCAGTACATACTCCTTGGACTCTTGTCTAAGAACTATTTGAAAGTTCCTAGCCCAGTCCAGGAAGTTAGTCCCCAAAAGCTTCTCCTTTTCCAAGAGTGACCTAAGTGAGAGTGAGTTGTTGTTTGTTGCAGCCATTTAAATTGCTTAAGTGAAATGGGATTATCTACATGGAAGAAATCATTACTTGAGTTAGAAATAAAGGACTTTTATGCCAATTCAAATTAATAATCCGATTTTAATTTGTTTATTGGTGGTGTTAATTGGCTGACTTGACCAAGATCCACAACTTATCAATGACTGGCCGAACTAGGGCTCGCTAACCAACCATTGATTCATTTGGTAGGACATCCTATCCAATCCTTCCACGAAGGACTCTTGGTTTGATGGGCTTCTTGACACTTTACCCATCTGTGCTTAGGGCCCGCTCTGAGCTAATGCTACCCATGTTGAGTCAAACCGCCATTCACATGTTAACCATACCAAGTATCCTAACCGTTGACGGCCCACCGAATACTACAATGTACCCATCTAGGGCATGGTGCACATTGCAGCATCAATGGGAGGAAGAGGTGTGAATGTGGGAAGCACTTTAAACAACTCAATATTTTAATCTTCGGATTATAATTAAGTGATACGTCATAGTATGTATAAACGCTGGTAATAATTTGGTGAGCCATACATCCATATTAAATGACAAATGCAATAGCATACTTAATTTAAAATAAATGAGATCCTATGGGCCTTTAATTACATCCTAATGAAAGTTATCCTATCTAATTCTTCATGGGCCGAACTTCAATCCTTTTTGGGCTCCCACCATGGACTTGCTCCATCTGGGCCTTCCTCCATACTTGATGCAATTACAACAATTTTGTAAAATAAAATCTATTCTAAAATTACATCAAAATAAAAAATAAAAATGTCCCTTAGGCCATAGTTCCCCAATTAGTTTCCATCAAAATTGTTGTTTTTCTTGATTATTTATTATTTTGATGGCTGGATTTTTTTTATGATTTAATTAAAAAAGAAAAAAAATATATATATATATATATATATATATGTATGGGCTGCAATTTGGAATCGGAAGATTCCAAATTGCAGCTGCTGCTGCTTGCCGCAGCAGGCGTTGCTACCTACTGCGACGTACAGCAGGTGCTGCTGCCAAGCAGCCCCAATAGCTGAATTCTTTGGTGCAATTTCTTTCGTTCTTCGACTAGCATCGGTTCCTATTCGATAGTTGATCGTACACCGGACTGTGGAGATTAATTTTAAGAAATATTCTGCAGTAGTCTGTAGAAGAGACATAATCTGGTGAGCTCAATCTCTTGATTCAAATTGTTTTATTCTAATCAATGGTAATTGGACACGATAGGTGGATTCTAGGAAATTTTAAATGGTGTATTTTCCGCTGTGCCATGTTATTTTTCCGATGACGAATCCCAACAAGACTGGCGATCAATTTCCCTATGAGGTGCGACCACCCTACTACTACCGGGAATGCTTCCTCAAGTGCCATTCATTGCTTGGATAGCGTTTCCCA
The DNA here is from genome assembly GCA_039660915.1 of Euphorbia tirucalli. Taxonomy (NCBI): domain Eukaryota; kingdom Viridiplantae; phylum Streptophyta; class Magnoliopsida; order Malpighiales; family Euphorbiaceae; genus Euphorbia; species Euphorbia tirucalli. The sequence goes on along the minus strand of CM077637.1, from coordinate 46,565,289 downwards.
CATTCCCAACCAAAGTCTGAGTCGGTTTAACAGTCTGACTCGCATTGGTAGTCATCACAGTGTGAGCAGATGCCTAAAAAGTGGGACGCAGCGAAGCAAATCGGGGAAAAAGAAACTTTTTCGAAAAACTGGTTTTAGATTGTGTTTTGGTTTTTGTTTAATCCTTAGTATTTGTGTTATAGATTGAACTTTCACATTTTAGATCAAGGATATATAAGCCATTTTTAAGAAATGTTGTTCCATAAATAATATTGCCACATTGCATAGAAATTCTACCATGTCCAATATTAAATACGAAACAAGAAATATCCAACAAAGAAATGGAAATAATATTCCTGCGCATCACTGGTACAAAATAACAGTTTCTTAGTTCCAAAACAAGTCCACTAGGATCTCTAAGAAATAATCTCCGATCTCCATGGCCTGAACTAGAGCACCATTTCCGACTCGAAGATCTACTTCTCCAGATCCTAGTAATCTCCTATTTCTTAGACCCTGCACATTTGAACAAATGTGAGATCCACATCCAGTGTCAAAGACCCAAGATGTAGAAATAGCCAGATTAATCTCAACAACACAAATACCTGAAGCAGCAGTTTTGCCCTTCATTTGCTCCCTTAGCTTTGGACATGAGCTCTTCCAGTGCCCCTTCTCATGACACTCATGGCAGACATCGTCAGGAGAAGCAACCCTTGCTTTAGTTTGGGCCACCACCTTTTTCCCTTAGCCTTGGCTTTAGATTTGGCCTTTCCCTTAGCAATGGATGTATTGCCCTTGTTCACCAGCAATACTTCAGGAGTCTTCTTAAGAGACTGTTCAGCAAGCTTGAGCATGCCATGCAGCTCAACAACCAATTTATCGAACCGTCGTATATTGTAATTCATAATAAACTGGTTGTAAGACTCAGGAAGTGACCCGAGAATAATGTCTGCTACCATGTCCTACGGAACTGGCAAGCCGAGGTAGGCAGGTGTATCAATATACCCTTTCAACTTTAGCACATGAGTGCTAACAGAAGTCCTAGTTTCCATCATAGTCACGCAAAGTGCCTTAGTTGTGAGGTAACATTCCTGACGAGCCTCATCTTGGAACATCTTTTTAAGCTGATCCATCATCTTATAAGCATGCTCATCCATGAACTGCTTCTAAAGATCAGAAGCCATGGTAACCAGCATGAGGCACGAGACATCTCGGTCATTCCTCATGTACCGGTTATACTGATCCATCATCGCCGTGGTGGTGCCTCGACCTGCGGGAGGGCTAGCTGGTAAAGGAGCATTCAGTACATACTCCTTGGACTCTTGTCCAAGAACTATTTGAAAGTTCCTAGCCCAGTCCAGGAAGTTAGTCCCCAAAAGCTTCTCCTTCTCCAAGAGTGACCTAAGTGAGAGTGAGTTGTTGTTTGTTGTAGCCATTTAAATTGCTTAAGTGAAATGGGATTATCTACTTGGAAGAAATCATTACTCGAGTTAGAAATAAAGGACTTTTATGCCAATTCAAATTAATAATCCGATTTTAATTTATTTATTGGTGATGTTAATTGGCTGACTTGACCAAGATCCACAACTTATCAATGACTGGCCGAACTAGGGCTCGCTATGTTAGAGATTGTGCCCTAAGCCAATGTTGGATTATGTAAACAATCTTCTTAAGTCATTAATAAAGACTTATTTTATCATATATATTTGTATGTTAGTATTTATGATAATGTATCCATGAATTAATTGTGTAATTCTAAATTTCCCTAGTCGATTGTTATTATGGGAATAATAACAAACTAAGACTAGTGTGAGTGATAATGGATATTCATAAGATGAATATAGTGTATACAGATACAGATTATACTCACGGGCAATGTGTTAGAGAACATGTTGCTGGAGACCCACTATAAGATCAAGTTCATGGTCACGTGTCACAACTGATCTTGATTATAGTAGTGTCATCAGCTGATTCCTTTGACCTGAGGTCACCATGGATTCCGGGATGAATTCATGTTGTGCTTTGACGCAGTCAAACGCTGCTTGTAACAGAGTAGTTATAAAGGCTGTGGTTGGGTACAATATGACTCATGCTTAGGGATGTGAGTGACAGATATGGGATTTTGTCCCTCTCTAACAAGAAAGCGATATCACTGGGCCCCTCGATAAGTAAGACTGTTAAATGCATGGTCGTGCTCAAATAATTGATAAGAGTATCAATTGATTTGTCTGAACAGTTTACTTTGAGATCGAGAAAGCATATGATTAATTATATAAGATTGACAAGTGTACCATGTCTTATAATTAATCTTGATATCAAAGAGACAAAAGGGAATATGAAATTCTATAAATAGGTATTGGATCATTCCAATCATATTAATTGGGTAGTCGTAATGGCTTGCTAGAGTCCGCTTGTGACCTATAAGGACATTATGGTAATTTCCTTATTGCCAATTAATATGATCCTATGGGGTCACACACAAGAGCAAAATGAAGTTCATCTTATCGGGTATAAATTATTATTGGATAATAATTTATGAATGAGAAAGAGAATAAATATATATAGTGATATATATTTATGTATGTATATATAAATATTAATGTGATTAATATTGCATAAAGTATGCTACATATTATAATTAAATTATATGGAGATATAATTAATTATAATATTATATATACATATATGTATTATGGAGAATTGATTTGATTTAATGTTAATTGAGAATTAATATTAAATTGTGTGGGTTAATATATAATTATAACTAATAGGTGTATTAGGTTATAATTATAATTAACTATTTAGGTTAATTATTTAAGGAAACAATTAACCTAAACCTAATCACTCTCTACACTAATAATACAGCAGATTTCGGCCAGCCACCATGGGCTAAGAGCCAGCCGAAACTCTCCTCCAAAAGAAAAAGGGAAAATCTGATTTTTCTGCTCTCTCTTCTCTCATTCGAAGAAAGCGTTTCTTCTATCCCGGCGCTAGCACGCGGTGGACGTATTGCTCCGTGTGGATCAACCGTAGAGGGAAGCAATTTTGGTTCCTATTGATTCAACCTTCAAAGAATTAAGGTAATTCTTTAACCCTCTTTTCAATTCAATGCAATGTACATGGGTCCTTGGTGGGGATTAATCCGTTTTTTTTCCGCTGCGCATATTTTGTTTTGTGCGATTAATTCCCCAACAGTGGTATCAGAGCCACTTGTGCATTGGTTGAATTGGATTTGTTATTTTGATTAGATCAAAATTGCATGTTAGGGTTGTATGTTCTTGTTTTAGGGTTCAATGTTATTGTGAATAACATGTTTAAAATTTGATTTTAATGTGAATCATTGTGAATGATTTGTTTTAATAATTTGAAATGTTTAAGGGGTTGGTATCATGAATTTGATTCATGGGATTTTAATTGAAATTGTTTCAATTAATTAAATGAAATTAAAAAAAAAAAAAAATATATATAAAACAATTGTTGTTTTCGTTATTCTGGGCATAATGCCCAGAATAATTATGGGTGCAATGCAATTGCAATTGCAATTGCGCCCAACTGCAATTGCAATTGCAATTGCAATTGCACATGCTGCGTAAGCAGCATGGGCTGCGCAGCCCGTCGGGCTGCACGCAGTATTGGATACTGCAGTGATTGGGTACGACGAGCATGCTGTCCGACAGTTTAACCTTTTTTCGTTTTAGTGTGGAAAATTGTTTCTGCAAATTTGTGAATTTTTTTTTTTCCCCAAATTAATTAATTCTAAATACAATAGGATTGTATTTTACCCTTTATGAACCCTAAATCTTGTAGATATAAAATTATTGTGATAATTTTATGCATGGTGTTGTGGTATGGTTTTGGACCCTTGGATGTTTTTTTGTTTTTCTTTTGGTTTTGGTGAATGTAAGGTTTTATAAATACGGCCTGCGAGTCGTTTGTATTTATGTAATCTTATTTTTCTAGATAAATTGTATAGGATGCAATTTATTGTTTGTAAATTTTATTTACTAGAAAATTGTATAGGATACAATTTTGTAAAGTATGTAAATCCATGAGATGGTGCCAAGGAACAAAGACGTGAAGACGGATCCAAGGGATGCGGCTGTGCTGCGACCATGCGATGGTTACAACCACCTAGGAAATGACCTGTTGATTTTCATATTGGCCTGTGAAAATCAATGTAGATAAAACCATACCATAACACGGTCTTTCGAGTCTATTGCATGTTTTATATTTTGATGCCATGTGATGCCATGCTAAGTATGAAATATGCATGCTAGATGAATGTATGACATTGGATGCCATGCTAGAATTAATATTAACTTAGAAAGATTAATGTTAATGCCATGTATTGTATGAGATACATTTTAATCACAGGAATTAATAAACCCTAAATAAACTTATGAAGTTTATATTTTTGCCACCCAATTACGTATAACACTAGTCAAGTACTATGTTCGCATCATGGTAGCCACGCCAAAGCGGGTACGCATGTTGTGACCTTAGCGAAGCGATAATATGAGAAATGGTGATTCTCATTGTGTTGTAATTGGTTTAACAAAGGGTTAATCAAAATGGTGTTTTGAACCCGAGGCAAAGATGAGATGAGTAACATGCAAATTAAATATGATATATGATATCATGCATCTCATAAATTAAAAGAGTTACATAATGATATAATTGACATGGTGATGTCTACCGAAATTATATTTAATCATAGGGACATGCCAAAGCAGTGCTATAGTTAAGTATGGATTTTGGGTCTTTTACCCACTTAAATATTTTAAAGGGTTTTATAATTTTAGTGGGAGTTTAATTCTCTTATGTAATTAACTTTGCATATATTTTCTGTTGTAGATAAATGGCCAACACAAGCAATCCCGGTTCTATTCGATCTATCCTTGAGAAGGATAAACTGAACGGAACCAATTACCTAGATTGGTATCGCAACTTGAGAATTGTTCTCAAGCAAGAGCGAAAGCTGTATGTTCTGGATGGGCCTTTGCCCGCTAACCCTCCACCCACCACAGCTTCAAGAGCTGAAAGGGATGCTTTTCACAAGCATCAAAATGATCAGATTGATGTACAATGCCTGATGCTCGCATCAATGATTCCGGAACTTCAGAAGGATCTGGAAACATTTGAGGCATATGAGATGTCTCAAGAGCTTAAGGAAATGTTCCAAAAGCAAGCGAGAAGGGAAAGGTATGAGACCTTGAGATCTTTGGTTGGGTGCAAGATGACCGAAGGGAGTTCGGTTAGTGCCCATGTTCTGAAGATGAAAGGGTACATTGATCAGTTGGAGAGGCTTGGTTCGCCACTCAGACCTGAGTTGGCAACGGATTTGATCCTTAATTCTCTTCCCGAGAGTTACTCCCATTTTGTCATGAATTATCACATGAATGATATGGACAAAACGGTCAGCGAACTGCATGGGATGCTGAAAAACGCTGAAGTAACGATAAAAGAGAAGCCAAGCTCCAAAGGGATCCATATGGTGCAAAAGGGTAGGATCCAGAAGAAGAAGGGTAAAGCAAACAAACCCAAAGAGTTTGGGAAGGATGCAAAGAAGCCCAAAGCTGTTACCAAGGCAAAGCCTCCAAAGGAAGGCACATGCCATTTCTGCAATCAGCCTGGTCATTGGCGCAGAAATTGCAAGCTTTATTTGGAGGACTTGAGGAAGAAGAGAGGCGGTGAGACCACTAATCAAGGTATTTATGTTATTGAAATATTTCATTCTACTTCTGTTTCTACTTCGTGGGTATTAGATACCGGTTGTGGTTCTCACATTTGTATGAATGTGCAGGGGCTTAAAGGAAGTAGAAAGCTCAAGAAGGGCGAGGTAGAATTCCATGTGGCGAATGGAGCTAGAGTTGCTGCTTATGAAGTCGGTCGCTACGAGCTCAAGTTGCCAAGTGGACTTGTTCTTTCTTTGAATAATTGTTATTTTGTTCCTAATTTGTCTAGGAACATCATTTCTATTTCATGTTTGGACAAGGAAGGATTTAAATGTGTTATTGAGAATAATCACTTATTGCTTTTCAATAAAGACTTGTTTTATGCAAATGCGGATTTACATGATGGTCTTTATTTGTTGAACCTTAGTGAAGGTTATAATGAGCATGTATATAACATAAATACCAAAAGGATAAGAACAAATGTTGTGAATCCTACTTATCTCTGGCACTGTCGTCTAGGACACATTAATGAGAAACGCATTTCAAAACTCCATAAAGATGGAATTTTGGGTCTAGATGTTTTTGAAACATATGACACTTGCGAGTCTTGTTTAATGGGTAAGATGACCAAGAGTTCCTTTACTGGTCACAGTGAAAGGGCTAGTGACTTATTAGAACTCATACATACAGATGTATGTGGGCCTATGAGCACAACTGCTAGAGGTGGTTTTCAATACTTCATTACGTTCACTGATGATTTCAGTCGATATGGTTATCTATATCTAATGAAGCATAAGTCGGAATCCTTTGAAATGTTCAAAGCCTTCCAAAATGAAGTACAAAACCAACTTGGCAAGACAATTAAAGCACTTAGATCTGATCGAGGTGGTGAATATTTGAGCCAAGACTTTGACGATCATCTTAGAAATTGTGGGATTGTCTCACAACTAACTCCTCCTGGTACACCACAGTGGAATGGTGTGTCTGAGAGGAGGAACCGTACTTTATTGGATATGGTTCGGTCGATGATGAGTCAAACAAGTCTTCCTCTATCCTTTTGGGGATATGCACTTGAAACAGCGGCATTCACACTGAACCGAGTTCCATCAAAGGCAGTTGAAAAGACACCATATGAGATATGGGTTGGTAAGAGACCAAATTTGTCTTTTCTCAAGATTTGGGGATGCGAAGCTTATGTGAAATACTTGATTTCAGATAAGTTAACACCAAAATCTGTGAAGTGCAACTTTGTAGGTTATCCAAAAGAAACTAAAGGTTATTTCTTTTACAGTCCTAGTGAAAACAAAGTGTTTGTTGCTAGGAATGGTATATTCCTGGAAAAAGAGTTTATTTCCAAAGGAATCAGTGGGAGTAAAGTACACCTGCAAGAAAATCTGGATAACCAAAATGAAAATGGTTTTCAAATGGAACAACAACCTGATTCACAAGAAGTTGTTGAGTCAGAACCAGCAACACAAGTCCAACGTAGATCAAGTAGAGTTCGTCATGAGCCCGAGAGATATGGATTTCTCGTCACGAACGAAAATGATCTGATTCTGTTAGAAGAGAATGAACCTTCCACGTACATGGAAGCTGTTTCTAATTCAGAATCTGAAAAATGGCTTGATGCTATGAAGTCAGAGATTCAATCCATGGACGACAACAAAGTATGGACTTTGGTTGATCTCCCAAAGGGTGCTAAAGCAATAGGGCACAAATGGGTTTTCAAGTTGAAAACGGACATGGATGGGAATATTCAGACTTATAAAGCAAGGTTAGTGGCAAAGGGTTACCGACAAGTTCATGGTATAGACTATGACGAAACCTTTTCGCCAGTAGCTATGATCAAGTCCATCAGAATTCTTGTTGCCATAGCAGCATATTATGACTATGAAATATGGCAAATGGATGTCAAAACAGCTTTCCTAAATGGAAACCTTGTTGAGGATGTGTACATGACACAGCCTGAAGGTTTTGTCGATCCAAAGAATCCTGATAAAGTATGCAAGCTTCAAAAGGCCATTTATGGTTTGAAGCAAGCATCAAGAAGTTGGAATCATTGTTTTGATGAATCAGTCAAAAAGTTTGGCTTCATCAAAAACGAAGATGAGCCTTGTGTGTACAAGAAGTTCAGTGGGAGTAATATAGTTTTCCTAGTTCTATATGTCGATGACATATTGTTAATAGGAAATCACATTCCTACCTTGCAAGAAGTAAAATCTTGGCTAGGAAAGTGTTTTTCTATGAAAGACTTGGGTGAGGCAGCCTACATTCTTGGAATAAAGATCTATAGAGATAGATCTAAGAGATTGATAGGTTTGAGCCAGAGTACATACATTGATAAAATACTGAAAAGGTTCAGTATGGATCAATCAAAGAAAGGAAATGTTCCTATTGGGCAAGGGATAAAGCTTAGTCGTAAGCAATGTCCTGTGACAGTTGAAGAACGTCAACGCATGGATAAGATTCCTTATGCGTCAGCTATAGGATCTATCATGTATGCCATGGTATGTACTCGGCCAGATGTCTCTTTTGCTTTGAGCATGACAAGTAGATATCAGTCTGATCCAGGTGATAGTCACTGGACTGCTGTCAAGAGTATTCTTAAGTACTTGAGAAGAACTAAAGATACATTCTTGATATATGGAGGCTCGGACGAAGATCTTGTTGTAAATGGTTACACGGATGCAAGTTTCCAAACTGATCAAGATCAGATGCAGTCACAGTCTGGGTATGTGTTCATTCTGAATGGAGGTGCGATAAGTTGGAAGAGTTCTAAGCAAAGCACGATAGCTGCATCTACAACAGAAGCCGAGTATATTGCTGCATCAGATGCAGCCCAAGAGGCTGTTTGGATCAAGAAGTTCATCGAAGAACTTGGTGTCGTTCCTAGCATAGTGAATCCTGTGAGCCTCTTGTGTGACAACAATGGGGCAATATCACTTGCTAAGGAACCTAGTGTGTCACAGAAATCCAAACATATACTTCGGCGTTTTCACTACATAAGAGAAGTCATCTCAAGAGGAGATGTGAAGATATGCAAAGTTGTCTGAAGACAATGTTGCCGATCCACTAACAAAAGCTCTTTCACAAGCTGTACATGATGGTCATGCTAGGTCCATGGGTATTAGATACATTTGAAGATTGGACTTAGGGCAAGTGGGAGATTGTTAGAGATTGTGCCCTAAGCCAATGTTGGATTATGTAAACAATCTTCTTAAGTCATTAAAAAAGACTTATTTTATCATATATATTTGTATGTTAGTATTTATGATAATGTATCCATGAATTAATTGTGTAATTCTAAATTTCCCTAGTCGATTGTTATTATGGGAATAATAACAAACTAAGACTAGTGTGAGTGATAATGGATATTCATAAGATGAATATAGTGTATACAGATACAGATTATACTCACGGGCAATGTGTTAGAGAACATGTTGCTGGAGACCCACTATAAGATCAAGTTCATGGTCACGTGTCACAACTGATCTTGATTATAGTAGTGTCATCAGCTGATTCCTTTGACCTGAGGTCACCATGGATTCCGGGATGAATTCATGTTGTGCTTTGACGCAGTCAAACGTTGCTTGTAACAGAGTAGTTATAAAGGCTGTGGTTGGGTACAATATGACTCATGCTTAGGGATGTGAGTGACAGATATGGGATTTTGTCCCTCTCTAACAAGAGAGCGATATCACTGGGCCCCTCGATAAGTAAGACTGTTAAATGCATGGCCGTGCTCAAATAATTGATAAGAGTATCAATTGATTTGTCTGAACAGTTTACTTTGAGATCGAGAAAGCATATGATTAATTATATAAGATTGACAAGTGTACCATGTCTTATAATTAATCTTGATATCAAAGAGACAAAAGGGAATATGACATTCTATAAATAGGTATTGGATCATTCCAACCATATTAATTGGGTAGTCGTAATGGCTTGCTAGAGTCCGCTTGTGACCTATAAGGACATTATGGTAATTTCCTTATTGCCAATTAATATGATCCTATGGGGTCACACACAAGAGCAAAATGAAGTTCATCTTATCGTGTATAAATTATTATTGGATAATAATTTATGAATGAGAAAGAGAATAAATATATATAGTGATATATATTTATGTATGTATATATAAATATTAATGTGATTAATATTGCATAAAGTATGCTACATATTATAATTAAATTATATGGAGATATAATTAATTATAATATTATATATACATATATGTATTATGGAGAATTGATTTGATTTAATGTTAATTGAGAATTAATATTAAATTGTGTGGGTTAATATATAATTATAACTAATAGGTGTATTAGGTTATAATTATAATTAACTATTTAGGTTAATTATTTAAGGAAACAATTAACCTAAACCTAATCACTCTCTACACTAATAATACAGCAGATTTCGGCCAGCCACCATGGGCTAAGAGCCAGCCGAAACTCTCCTCCAAAAGAAAAAGGGAAAATCTGATTTTTCTGCTCTCTCTTCTCTCATTCGAAGAAAGCGTTTCTTCTATCCCGGCGCTAGCACGCGGTGGACGTATTGCTCCGTGTGGATCAACCGTAGAGGGAAGCAATTTTGGTTCCTATTGATTCAACCTTCAAAGAATTAAGGTAATTCTTTAACCCTCTTTTCAATTCAATGCAATGTACATGGGTCCTTGGTGGGGATTAATCCGTTTTTTTTCCGCTGCGCATATTTTGTTTTGTGCGATTAATTCCCCAACACGCTAACCAACCATTGATTCATTTGGTAGGACATCCTATCCAATCCTTCCACGAAGGACTCTTGGTTTGATGGGCTTCTTGACACTTTACCCATCTGTGCTTAGGGCCCGCTCTGAGCTAATGCTACCCATGTTGAGTCAAACCACCATTCACATGTTAACCATATCAAGTATCCTAACCGTTGACGGCCCACCGAATACTACAATGTACCCATCTAGGGCATGGTGCATATTGCAGCATCAATGGGAGGAAGAGGTGTGAATGTGGGAAGCACTTTAAACAACTCAATATTTTAATCTCCGGATTATAATTAAGTGATACGTCTTAGTATGTATAAACGCTGGTAATAATTTGGTGAGCCATACATCCATATTAAATGACAAATGCAATAGCATACTTAATTTAAAATAAATGAGATCCTATGGGCCTTTAATTACATCCTAATGAAAGTTATCCTATCTAATTCTTCATGGGCTGAACTACAATCCTTTTTGGGCTCCCACCATGGACTTGCTCCATCTGGGCCTTCCTCCATACTTGATGCAATTACAACAATTTTGTAAAATAAAATCTATTCTAAAATTACATCAAAATAAAAAATAAAAATGTCACTTAGGCCATAGTTCCCCAAATAGTTTCCTTCAAAATTGTTGTTTTTCTTGATTATTTATTATTTTGATGGCTGGATTTTTTTTATGATTTAATTAAAAAAGAAAAAAAAAATATATATATATATATATATATATATATATATATATATATATGTATGGGCTACAATTTGGAATCGGAAGATTCCAAATTGCAGCTGCTACTGCTTGGCGCAGCAGGCGTTGCTACCTACTGCGACGTACAGCAGGTGCTGCCGCCAAGCAGCCCCAATAGCTGAATTCTTTGGTGCAATTTCTTTCGTTCTTCGACTAGCATCGGTTCCTATTGGATAGTTGATCGTACACCGGACTGCGGAGATTAATTTTAAGAAATATTCTGAAGTAGTCTGTAGAAGCGACATAATCTGGTGAGCTCAATCTCTTGATTCAAATTGTTTTATTCTAATCAATGGTAATTGGACACGATAGGTGGATTCTAGGAAATTTTAAACGGTGTATTTTCCGCTGTGCCATGTTATTTTTCCGATGACGAATCCCAACAAGACTGGTGATCAATTTCCCTTTGAGGTGCGACCACCCTACTACTACCGGGAATGCTTCCTCAAGTTCCATTCATTGCTTGGATAGCATTTCCCACATTCCCAACCAAAGTCTGAGTCGGTTTAACAGTCTGAATCGCATTGGTAGTCATCACAGTGTGAGCAGACGCCTAAAAAGTGGGACGCAGCGAAGCAAATCGGGGAAAAGGAAACTTTTTCGAAAAATTGGTTTTAGATTGTGTTTTGGTTTTTGGAAATCGAGATTTTGATTATCTTTAGGAAATTCATTGATTTGTTTGAAAAATCCCTTTATAGAAAACCTTTTCCCGTTTTATTAACTTAAAGACCTTGAAATTTAAATTCCAAGATCAATGACAGAGTCGCCACCCAGATCGGCTCATTTTGGAAATTCCAGTACAGCTCCCTATCGAGGGTTGACTACTGTACCTAATCCAGAGATTTAGGGTTCGGGCAAGTGACTTACTTAACCTCAAGCTTGCTTTCACTTTACAGTTCATATTATCATATCTTATTTGCTTTATTATTTTTCTCTACCCCAATTTGTGTTTATTTTAGCTCGTGCTCAAGCAAACGACCGAAATAAATTACAAAATAAGTAAACCATACATTCTAGCAGTTTAAAAGAATAAAAATAGAGGCCGCTTATACAAACAGATCGAATGAAAATAAAAAGCACTCGTCCTCACATTACAAATGCCTAAAATACATGAGGATCTAGAAATTAAAACCGCCTAAAATACACGAGGTAAGCAATTAATTACATCAAAAGTGAAAATAAAAATAAATTAAAAGTTGCAAGACAGATGGTTAGCACAATTTATATCACAACACAAATAGGACTCAATTTGGACAGAATTGGGATTTTTAGGAACGGGGGCATGCATTTAGGGTGTAATCCGGTCGACTCGACCAGCCGGCTCGGTTAGACTTGGAAAACGGTTTTGAAACGCCCTGTGAGTTTTGTGCTGGAAAACAACTTTTGGAGATCAATTGGCTCAATTACATGCAAATTTTCCCCTTTTTAGCGGGTCTGTTATCTCGAAACTCTGGGTTCCATTCGTGCGGGTTCCCTAATTCCAAGATCCATTTAGGGTCCAAAAGCAGTAAACATGCCAAAAACAGTTTGGACCCGAAAACAGCATCGCGCAACGACGTTCGTACGGGTCGTTTCGCTATTCTGTCTCCTCCCGGGGCTTAAACCGTGCGGCTGTGATTTGAGCCGTGCAGCTATAATCTCCAGAACTCGAAAAATGGTTTCTCATTTTTAAAAATATCGTTTTGCTCATTTTCAGAGTTTCCTAAGGATTTCCGTAGAAGTCGGGGGTCTGCAAATGCTGGACTACGGATCCGATTTGGATCAAACAACCCCGAATCTCAGAAAAAGCAAAAATCCAGGAAACTGAAAACCCTATATCCGCATGGTCAGAAATCAAAAAACCAAAATGTTACAACATACGGATACATTTGGGTGAAGATAGATGACAATCAGAATAAAGAAATGGAAAATGGACTAATTTTAGCCGATCTGATCATTTTCGGGTTTCTGCCCCCACAAAAAATAGCCGTGCGGCTCTATTCATAAGAAATACAACCATTCGGATGTGTTCTTGAAGAACACAACCGTGCGGCTGTATTAGGGTAGTCTGTTTCCAGAAAACTTGATAAATGAAGAAAGATGCAAGGAAAAAGCAATGTACATAGGTTTAAGGCCTTTCAAAGTTTACCTTGATATTGTTTTGATGTGTTTAACATCATGAATCGAATTGAAAACTTGAAATGTTTCCTGAATCCTCAACTGGCTCAAAATCCCAAAAATGATTCCATATCGATCTGAAACCAATCCGAAGCAATCCCAAATGAGTGTGTAAAGGTCAAGCAAGCTTCCTTTGATGTTTAGGAATTGTTTTTAGTCTTGGTTTGAGCTCTCTCTTCACTCCTTCTGGTTCTCTGTATCTCTGTTTCTTTTTCTCACCTTATGTCTCTGTTTTCGGCTTCTCTTTTTTTTTTTGCCTTTTGTTTTTCTGTTTCTGTTTTCAAGATTAATTCCCCTCTCTTCTTTCTTTGATGTTTCATTTTATATCTCACAACCCGTAACGATTTCAAGAATTAAATGAGTCGTTTACTTTTTCTAGGAATTTGGTTGTGCTTTTTCCCATTTCAATCGAGTTGCTCTGCTTTGAAGAGCAAATTGATTAACCCACTAGAGCCGCAGGACTCTAGTTGTACTAGAGCCATGCGACTCTAGATCTATAGCCATGCTGCTCTTGATAGAGCCGGGCCGAAATCCACGAAAAAAACCAACGCTCACCCTAAACCCTAAAATTATCCAGGGCATTTCGGATCGAAGATTGCTCAATTTTTGAAACATTTGAGATATTTAAGGTGACATTCTGGTCATTCTCAAGTCTGATTTGTGTCCGTCTGCTCAATAGGTAATAAGGAATTTTCATCATAGAGGTCGGCAAAACCCGACGCTTCCAACTACCCCTTGCATGATCAAATTCGATACCTGATACCAGGTCTAAAATACCTAAGGGGAATTTGAGAACGCAAATTGAAGCACCATAAACGGAAGGAAAGAAAGACATACCTGATTTGTCGAAGTGTCATTGCTGCTGTGATGATTTGATTTGAGCCGATACCGGGTCTATCTTACCCGAGGTGAAGTTGATGATGAGATAAGCCGATATCGGGTCTATGTTACCCAAGGTAAGGTTGATGATGAAATAAGCCGATATCGGGTCTATGTTACCCGAGGCGAGGTTGATGGTGAAATAAGCCGATACAAGGTCTATGTTATGTTGGGATTCGTCATTGGAAAAATAACGTGGCGCAGCAGAAAATACACCATTTAAAATTTCCTAGAGTCCACATATCGTGTCCAATTACCATTGATTAAAATAAAACCAACTCACCAGATTCATCTCTTCTAGATACTGCTGTAGAATCATTTCTTGGAACTGCGATCTCCAAAGTCTGGTGCATGACCAAATATTGAGCGGGAACCGATGCGAGCCGAAGACGCAAAGGAATGGAGGATTAATGCTGGGATTTTCGGCTATTTGGGGCTGTTCTTGGTGGCTGAAATTTCCAGCAATAATTAGGGTTGAATTAGGGTTTTATTCCATAAGTGTGCCCTTATATAGATACCTTCTCTAATTGGGTTTTAATTAGGTTAATTAAACCTAAGCCTACTAGGATTATAATTGCATACATAAACTTTAATTAAAAAGTATATACTATGTAACTTAATTCCATTTGGCTAAATTTAATTACCCCTACTTAGGAAAATTATTTAATTAATTGTTTACTTTATGTAATTCAATTAATTGATATATTAATTAATTACATTATGTAAAATTATTAATTAAATTAAATTCAACCCAATGTCAATTAATTACCTTGACACCGAATGTCAACTAATTAATTAACGCATTCCAATGTACATTACATGTATAATTTCTATAAGTTCCAGCTCAGTTGATCTATGTGCACGCTCCTATGGGTCTGTCTTTATGTTGGCAGAAGGCCCAAGGCCCACAGACTGTAAGTGGGTTCCAGCAAACCATTACAGCCCCCAATTAAGACAGAGATGTAGCAGTCTTTAGAAGACACTCACCCGGTAGTAATCTCATAGTATTCTTTGCTTAACGATATCGATATGATAAACAAGAGGATGGTGTCCGTCATCCTCTTCTGTTGTTTATTATATTTCTTGATCTTGAGTTGTCTGATTAATCAAATAAGCCCCAACTTACTTGGGTATGGCTATACACTTATCAGTCCGACTCATCAAGTGGCCAATGATATCATCTCGGTGTTACCCGAGCGGCAATTCCATCACTTCATCATCAATATCAACATGTTCACCGGTCCACCCAATCATACCCGTATTTAGCATCCTTTCACAGACCTGTTAGGTGTATGTCATAGTGAACCATATTCCATATTGATATTATAATGAAATCTGGTCTAAGGATAAAAGAGACCTACTCAAGAAAGACCTCTGACGCGACAACCATGTGGCTTTCTTGTTCGGATTGATCCAGTCCCATGTTAACGACATGTACGTATATTCATGACTGACTATACAAGTACTATGGCTAGTTAAGAACTACCATACAGTCATCGAATATACAAGTCTGTGGTTCTATTCGTTCCCATGATTAGAACAGACCTGGGATAGGTTTTATGATTATCAATCAATGGATACTCTACTCATATTATAGCACAAGATATAAATGAAATAGATTGACTGCCTTTATTAATGTGACACAAATAATGTATTTATACAATGACTCTTATTGTATAATACAAAATACAAGAATCTAATGCCCTAAGAACTAGGGAACACCAACAATCTCCCACTTCCACTAGTTCCAAGTGGGCATTGCCCTAATTCCTATAGATCTGGTATGACCGTCGTGTTGTGTCTGCGGCAGTGCTTTGGTCAATGGATCAGCGGCATTATTATTGGTGTCAACCCTCTACAATGATATGTCACCTCTGTTCATAATCTCTCGAATGAGGTGAAACTTTTTGAGCACATGTTTGGATCTCTTGCGTGACCGGGGCTCCTTAGCTTGTGCGATGGCCCGTTGTTGTCACAAAATACATCAACTGGGTCTAGGATAGTAGGTACTACTCCCAACTCGGTTATGAATTTCTTGATCCAAATGGCTTCCTTTGCAACTTCACACGCAGCTATGTACTCAGCTTTCGTTGTAGAGTCAGCAATGGTGGCTTGCTTTAAGGACCTCCAACTAATGGCACCACCATTCAGGAGAAAAACATAACCAGACTGTGACTGGTTCTCATCCTCATCGGTCTCAAAGCTTGCATCAGTGTAACCTGACACTACCAGCTCATCTTGACCTCCATACACTAAGAAAGTATCGTTAGTCTGATTAAGGTACTTTAGGATTGCCTTGACAGACTTCCAGTGTTCCTCCCTGGGGTCTGACTTGTACCAGCTAGTCATACTTAGTGCAAACACAACATCAGGCCTCGTACATAACATGGAGTACATGATAGATCCAATAGCATATGCATAAGGGATCTTTTCCATGTTCTCCCGGTCCTTCTTTGTTTTAGGACCATCTTTCTTACTCAGCTTCAACCCATAGCGCATAGGCAAGAATCCTTTCTTTGCCTTGTCCATGCTGAATCTTTTCAGAACCTTGTCAATGTACGTGGCCTGACTTAGGCCTAGAAGCCAATTGGATCTATCTTTGTAGATCATGATCCCTAAAATTGTTTCAGCTTCGCCTAAGTCCTTCATTACGAAGCACCTACTCAACCACTGCTTAACCCCTTGCAGTGTTGGTATGTCACCTCCAATGATAAGGATGTTGTCAACATACAACACTAGGAAGGTGGAAACGCTCCCACTAACCATCTTTGATGCCATGACCTCGATGCTTGCTTCAATCCAAAGATAGATCTTTGAAGCTTGTATACCCAGTTTGGATACTTTGGATCGATAAAACCCTTAGGTTGTGCCATGTACACATCCTCGAGTAGCTTTCCATTGAGGAAAGCGGTCTTAACATCCAACTGCCATATCTCATAATCGTCGGATGCAGCTATGGCTAGTAGTATCCTAATGGATTTAAGCATAGCAACTGGTGAAAAGGTTTCATCATAGTCAATTCCTTGAACTTGCCTGAATCCTTTTGCCACCAATCGCCCCTTGAAGGTGGTGTCGGCCTTTAACTTGAAACACCACTTGCAACCTATCACCTTAGCATCCGGAGGTGGATCCACCATGTTCCATACTTGGTTATTGTGCATAGATTGCATCTCAGCCTCCATGGCTTTGCGCCATTGATCTGAGTGTGGGCTTTCAACAGCCTCCTGATAGGTCTTGGGCTCCTATTGGTCAACGACCATAAGGTTCGCATCATCAGTCATGAGAAAGCCACACCCCTCTGGCTGATGATGTGTCCTACCAGACCTTCTAAGGTCCTGTGCAACCGGTTCTAGTTCCTCAATTTCTTGAGTAGTCAGATCGGTTCCTGAAGCATCCTCAGGTAGCTGTAGGAGTTTATGAGTCTTGAACTTCTGAAAGTTCAACATTACTCCCACTATCTCTCATGGAAAGGAATTCCTTCTCCAAGAAGACTGCATTTCTGGCTATGAAAACTTTGTTTTCTACCGGATCATAGAGGTAATAACCCGTAGTTTCCTTAGGGTAACCCACAAACTAGCACTTGAAAGATTTGGACTCGAGTTTGCCACTTGTCAATTTCTTAACATGTGCATCATAGCCCTAAATCTTCAAGAAGGAAACATTGGGCTTTTTGCCCTTCCATAGTTCATATGGTGTTCCCTAACTGCCTTGGTTGGTGTATTATTAAGAATGTAAGCAGCTGTCTCTAAAGGATATCCCCAAAAAGAGACTGGGAGTGTAGCTTGACTCATCATCGAGCGAACCATGTCTAGCAAGGTCTTATTCCTCCTTTTTGACACTTCATTCCACTAGGGTGTACGAGGAGGAGTGAGTTGGGATACAATCCCACACTCTCTAAAAAATGAGTCAAACTCTTGGCTCAAATATTCACCCCCTCGGTCAGACCGAAGGGCTTTTCTTTTCTTGCCAAGTTGCTTT
Organism: Euphorbia tirucalli; assembly: GCA_039660915.1. Classification (NCBI taxonomy): domain Eukaryota; kingdom Viridiplantae; phylum Streptophyta; class Magnoliopsida; order Malpighiales; family Euphorbiaceae; genus Euphorbia; species Euphorbia tirucalli. Next base: position 46,547,115 of record CM077637.1, on the reverse strand, counting down.
TCTACTTCATACTTAAAGTCCTTAAACCTTTAGAGATTCTTAGACTTATGCTTCATCAGATACACGTAACCGTATCTGCTGAAGTCATCCGTGAAGGTGACAAAGTACAGAAAACCAGATCTAGCACTAGTGCTCATTGGGCCGCATACATTGGAATGTATTAGCTCTAATAGCTCTGAGGCCTTTTTAGCGGTCTTGCTAAAAGGGACCTTTGTCATCTTGCCTCTCAAACAAGATTCGCATGTGTCATAAGACTGGATGTCAAATGACCATAGCACTCCACTAGAGTGAAGCCTAGCTATGCACTTCTCATTTATATGGCCAAGTCGACAGTGCAGATGTAAGTAGGATTAATTTCATTTTGTTTAATACTTTTAGTATTTTTGTTATAGATTGAACTTTCACATTTTAGATCAAGGATATATAAGCCATTTTCAAGAAATGCTGTTCCATAAATAATATTGCCACATTGCATAAAAATTCTACCATTTCCAATATTAAATACGAAACCAAAAATATCCAACAAAGAAACAGAAATAATATTCCTACGCATTGTAGGTACAAAATAACAGTTTCTTAGTTCCAAAACAAGTCCATTAGGCATATCCAAGAAATAATCTCCGATCTCCATGGCCTGAACCCGAGCACCATTTCCGACTTGAAGATCTACTTCTCCAGATCCTAATAATCTCCTATTTCTTAGACCCTGCACATTTGAACAAATGTGAGATCCACATCCAGTGTCCAAGACCCAAGATGTAGAAATAGCCAGATTAATCTCAACAACATAAATACCTGAAGCAGCAGTTTTGCCCTTCAGTTGCTCCTTTAGCTTTGGACATAAGCTCTTCCAATGCCCCTTCTCATGACATTCATGGCAGACATCGTCAGGAGAAGCAACCCTTGCTTTAGGTTGGGCCATCACCTTTTTGCCCTCAGCCTTGGCCTTTTGGGCCTTAGCCTTGGCCTTAGATTTGGCCTTTCACTTAGCAATGGATGTTTGCCCTTGTTCACCAGCAATACTTCAGGAGTCTTCTTAAGAGACTGCTCAGCAAGCTTAAGCATGCCATGCAGCTTAACAACTGATTTATCCAACCCTTGCATATGGTAATTCATGATAAACTGGTTGTAAGACTCAGGAAGTGACCTGAGAATAATGTCTTCTGCTAAGTCCTATGGAAATGGCGAGCTGAGGCGGGCAAGTGTATCAATATACCCCTTCAACTTTAGCACAGGAGTGCTAACAGAAGTCCCAGCTGCCATCATAGTTTTGCAAAGTGCCTTAGTTGTCAGGTAACGTTCCTGACGAGCCTGATCTTGGAACATCTTTTTAAGCTGATCCTTCATCTCATAAGCATGCTCGTCCATGAACTGCTTTTGAAGATCAGAAGCCATGGTACCCAGCATGAGGCAGAGACATCTCGGTCATCCCTCACGTGCCGGTCGTACTGCTCCACCGTCACCGTGGTGACGCCTTGACCTGCAGGAGGGCCAGTTGGTAAAGGAGCATTCAGTACATACTCCTTAGACTCTTATCTAAGAACTATTTGTAAGTTCCTAGCCCAGTCCAGGAAGTTAGTCCCCGAAAGCTTCTCCTTCTCTAAGAGTGACCTAAGTAAGAGTGAGTTGTTATTGGTTGCAGCCTTTTAAATTGCTTAAGTGAAATGTGATTATCTACATGGAAGAAATCATTGCTTGAGTTAGAAATAAAAAGACTTCTAAGCTGACTTGACCAAGATCCATAACTTATCAATGATTGGCCGAACTAAGGCTCCCTAACCAACCATTGATTCATTTGGTAGGACAACCTATCCAATCCTTCCATGAAGGACTCTTGGTTTGATGGGCTTATTGACACTTTATCCATCTGTGCTTAGGGCCCGCTCTGAGTTAATGCTGCCCATGTTGAGTCAAACCATCATTCACATGTTAACCATACCAAGGATCCTAACCCTCGACGACCCACCGAATACTACAATGTACCCAGCTAGGGCAAGGTGCACATTGCAGCATCAATGGGAGGAAGAGGTGTGAATGTGGGAAATACTTTTAAGCGACTCAAAATTTTAATTTTTGGATTATAATTAAGTGATACGGCTTAGCATGCATAAATGCGGGTAATAATTTGGTGATCCATACATCCATATTATATGACAAATGCAATAGCATACTTAATTTAAAATAAATGAGATCCTATGGGCCTTTAATTACACCCTAATGAAAAACTAGATACCCTATCTAATTCTTCATAGGCCGGACTGCAATCCTTCTTGGGCTCCCACCATGGGCTTTCTCCATTTGGGCCTTCCTCCATACTTGATGTAATTACAACAATTTTGTAAAATAAAATCTATTCTAAAATTACATCAAAATAAAAAAATGACACGCAGGCCATATTTCCCTGAATAAAACTACAACCAATAATAATTTAGGGCCCATAGAACTCAACATCACATTTCAAACAAAGTTCCTATCGTGCACATACATACCAATATGATGCATGATCATGGCATTCCAAATTATAAATATAAATGTTAAGCCGATTTACTTAGGGTGAAATCGCCAATTTTAACAAATGTGACTAAGGCCCATAAAGGCCCAATGGATTACATCCATAAATGCAAAATTAACAATTTTGCCCCCACTTGAATTTGGGTTGTCACAAATTTAAAATTTAGCTCTCCCAATTTAAACCGGTGTCACAGTTTATTAGGCCAATTTCACAAAGTCAATATTCAATTTAATATGTAAACAATTAAATTAAATATGCATGCCAACAAAATAGACAATTTAAATACAAATTAATTTTAAAAAAATTAATTTAATTTACATTAGGGTCCAGGATAAAAAAATACCCGCAAAATTCAAAACCGAACCCAAATCCCGCACGCGGCGCTGTTGTCCCGGCAGGGCAGCAATGCTGCTGCGTGGCAACAGGCTACAGTGCATGGCATGCTACTGCTATGCACCCAGCAGCCTGCTGCATGCAGTGGGGGAATCACAAATTTGCGATTCCCTCGCCCAAAATTAACCTTTTTTTTTAAATCATTAAAAAAAATATTCAGCCACCAACAATAAATAATCAATAAAGAAAATACAATTCCAGATTGAAACCAATTGGGAAAAAAAATAAAAAACCCCAAACATAAATTCTAGGGATTATCAAAACAAAAACCCATTGAATAAAGACCCTAAAATCACAAACTTGAAACCCATTTTTCTTCAAGAACGATTTCAAGGACCAATTCCAATGAATCTAATGGACAAAACCTAAAATCTGATACCACTGTTGGGATTTGTCATTGGAAAAATAACGTGGCACCGCGGAAAATACACCATTTAAAATTTCCTAGAATCCACCTATCGTGTCCAATTACCATTGATTAGAATAAAACCAAATTGAATCAAGAAAGATTAACTCACCGGATTCGTCTTTTTTAGAGACTGCTGCAGAATCGTTTCTTGAAACTGCGATCTCCAAAGTCCGCTGCATGACCAACTATTGAGTGGGAATGGGTGCTAGTCGAAGACGCAAAGGAATGGAGGATTAATGCTGGGATTTTCGGTATTTGGGGCTGTTCTTGGTGGCTGAAATTTCCAGCAATAATTAGGGTTGAGTTAGGGTTTTATTCCTTAAATGTGCTCTTATATAGATACCTTGTCTAATTAGGTTAATTAAACCCAAGCCCGCTAGGATTATAATTACATAAATAAACTTTAATTAAAAAGTATATACTATGTAATTTAATTCCATTTGGCTAAATTTAATTACCCCTAAATAAAATTAAATCAGACTTAAGTAAATACGATACATGTATTTAATTTTCCTACTTAGGAAAATTATTTAATTAATGTTTACTTTATGTAATTTAATTAACTGATAAATTAATTAATTACATTATGTAAACTTATTAATTAAATTAAATTCAACCCAATGTCAATTAATTACCTTGACACCGAATGTCAACTAATTAATTAACGCATTCCTTCCAATGTACATTACATGTACAATTTCTATAAGTTCCAGCTCAGTTGATCTATAGGCACGATCCTATGGGTCCATCTTTATATTGGCAGTAGGCCCAAGGCCTACAGACTGTAAGTGGGTTCTAGCAAACCATTACAGCCCCCGATTAAGACAAAGATGTAGCACTCTTTAGAAGACACTCACCTCGTAGTAATCTCATAGTGTCCTTAGCCTAACGATATTGATATGATAAACAAGAGGCATGGTGTCCGTCATCCTCTTCTATTGTTTATTAGATTTCTTGATCTTGAGTTGATTGATTAATCAAATAAGCACCGACTTACTTGGGTATGGCCATACACATATCGGTCCCACTCATCAAGTGGCCAATGATATCATCTCGGTGTTACCCGAGTGGCAATTCCATCACTTCATCATCAATATCAACATGTTCGCCGGTCGACTCAATCATACCCGTATTTAGCATCCTTTTACAAACCTATTAGGCGTATGTCAAAGTGAACCAGATTCCATATTGATATTGTAATGAAATCTAGTCTGAAGACAAAAGAGACCTACTCAAGAAAGACCTCTGACGCGATAACCATGTGGCTTTCTTGTTCGGATCGATCCAATCCCATGTCAATTACATGTACCTATATTCATGATTGACTATACAAGTACTATGGCTAGTTGAGAACTGCCATACAGTCATCGAATGTATAAGTCTGTGGTTCTATACGTTCCCACGATTAGAACAGACCTAGGATAGGTTTTATAATTATCAATCAATGGATACTCTACTCATATTATAGCACAAGATATAAATGAAATAGATTATTGCCTTTATTAATGTGACACAAATAATATATTCATACATGACTCTTATTGTATAATACAAAATACAAGAATCCAATGCCCTAAGAACTAGGGTACACCAACATGTTACCCGAGGCGAGGTTGATGGTAAAATAAGCTGATATCGGGTCTATGTTAGCTGAGGCAAAGTTGATGATGAAATAAGCCGATACCTAGTCTATGTTACCCGAGGTGAGGTTGATGGCGAAATAAGTCGATAGTGGGTCTATGTTACCCGAGGCGAGGTTGATGATGAAATAAGCCGATACCGGCTCTATGTTACCTGAGGCGAAGTTAATGATGAAATAAGCTGATACCGGGTCTATGTTACTCGAGGCGAAGATGATGATGAAATAAGCCAATATCGGGTCTATGTTACCTGAGGCGAAGTTGATGGTCTAAGGTGAAGCTGATTTGGGCTTGACACCGAGTCTATATTACCCGCGGTGGATCTACTAAATTTCTGAGGTGAAGCTGATCTGGGCCTGACACTAGGTCTATATTACCCGAGGCAGATCTGCTGGATTTCTAAGGTTGCATTGACAATGCGTATTTATACCTTGATCGATAATTTTGGAACAAAAATTTTTGCCCCTTCGATCAAGAATAAATACGACTTGATTGTCCTGCCCCTAGATACCTGCAAAAGGAAAAGAGTACCTTTCTCAGGATTATATCGGTGTGAACAAAATTCTGACAATCGACAAATTCTTTATACTTGAGATGTTGGAGTTTGGGCTTGCGCGGCTCTGATTTGTATCTTAAGGCCCAATGAATGCCCCAGCGTTGGACCCTTGCTGCTTTGAGAGTGATTCCGATTCGGGACGGCCCAATGATGGTGGTGGGTTCCTGTACTTGGATTGGTCATGATGAATGTATGCATGTGTGTGTGTATGTTTTGAATGTTTGTATGTGCATGTGTGAATGGAATCTAGGAGATGCATTTCCCACTATTTGTCCAATCTTGAAATTCAATGTTCTTGCTGGGGAGACCGTGTCGTGCCTCTGGTTAGGGGAAGTACATCATGCCTATGATTGATTTTAGCCGGGGAGAGTTTATTCTTTATATGATATGGGTCTTACACCTCTGTTGGGGATATACAATGGCTGTTGGGGAAGTCCGATGACTACTGGGGAGAAAGTGGTGACATCTTTGCGATGATCCCGCTGGGGAATAATGCGGTTTGATCCTATTAGAGAATAGTGAAAGGGCTCCTGCTGGGGAATGGTGGAAGGGTTCCACTTTTCTGCCCCTACGAATGGTGAATCTGGAAGTGCTCTAAATTTTTCTTAAACTGCCCGATGTGGGTTTTTAGCTTATCGAGCTGCTCTAACTTTTGCCTAAGGCGCCTTTTCAGTTTTCACCTTAGCGAGCTTTTTTTTTTTTTTGAAGTCCTGTGACATTTGAACTTGGATTTGTTTCAAAATTTCCGGCCACCTCAAGAAATAATGAGTTTGATTTGGAGGATAAGAAAAGATTACAGATTGCATGTATTTAACACGTTTTCATTTTTAAAGTCATGCGAGTCCTTTAGCCGATCAAATGCAAAGTGCTTTCTTTAAATGGATGTTTAGGCAAGATAACTTTGTTTTTGCATTCTGATATAGCCATACGAATATATTTGAACAGAACATCAGACTTTATTGATGAAATTAACATGAGTACATTTGAAAAGATTGGTTCCCAAAATGGTATACACTTCGCACAGAACCATAATCTGTCACTAGTCGTCCGTTATAAATTTATCGACTAATTATTTTCTCTCGTGTCATGATTTTTGCCTAGGCCGCCCTTTTCTAGTTTTCAACCTAGTAGACCCCTTTTTTTTCAAACATGGAAAGGCTTTAGGTGGTCTTGGTTGACAAGATTTGCAAATTCATTCCCATCCATGTCCGTGATGCTTAGCATCTTCTTTACGACATATGGGCCTTCCCAATTCAGCCTAAACTTTCCCTTAGCATTGACTTTTGTAGGCCTCAACTGTTTTAGAACCAAATCCCCGACTTTCAGCTGTTGTCTGGGATACTTCACTTTCTGGTTATAGGCTCTAGTCATTTTACATTGATACATCTACAGATGATCCAGTGCTTTCAGTCGCTTTTCATCTAATGCTGCCAACCACTCGTATCTAGCCTGAACCCATCCCATTTCTGGTAGCTGAGCTTCCAAGGCTATTCTGAGTGACTTGAGCTCTATTTCCACTGGCAACACTGCATCCATCCCGTATACCAAGGCATAAGAAGTTTCACCGGTAGGTGTTCTGACACTGGTCCTGTAACCCCAAAGGGCATATGGTAGCTTGTCAGCCCAATCTCTATAGGTGGTTACCATTTTTGATAAGATCTTCTTAATTGACTTGTTAGTCGCCTCCACTGCACCGTTAGCCTGTGGTCTATATGGAGAAGACCTATGATGTTCGTGTTGGTGTGCTCTAGTTCTTAGGGCATTGGATTCTTGTATTTTGTATTATACATTAAGACTTATTGTATGAATACATTATTTGTGTCACATTAATAAAGGCAATTAATCTATTTCATTTAGATCTTGTGCTATAATATGAGTAGAGTATCCATTGATTGATAATCATAAAACCAATCCTAGGTCTGTTCTAATCGTGGGAGCGAATAGAACCACAAACTTGTATATTAGATGACTGTATGGTAGTTCTTGACTAGCAATAGTACTTGTATAGTCAGTCATGAATATAGGTACATGTCATTGACATGGGACTGGATCGATCCGCACAAGAAAGCCACATGGTTGTCGAGTCATAGGTCTTTCTTGAATAGGTCTCTTTTGTCCTTAGACCAGATTTCTTTATAATATCAATATGGAATCCAGTTCACTTTGACATATGCCTAACAGGTCTGTAAAAGGATGTTAAATACAGGTATGATTGGGTGGACTGGTGAACATGTTGATATTGATGATGAAGTGATGGAATTGCCACTCGGGTAACACCGAGATGATATCATTGGCCACTTGTTGAGTGGGACTGATAAGTGTATGGCCATAACCAAGTCAGTCGGTGCTTATTTGATTAATCAGTCAACTCAAGATCAAGAAATATAATAAACAATAGAAGAGGATGATGGACACCATGCCTCTTGTTTATTCATGTCGATATCGTTAGGCAAAGGACACTATAAGATTCCTACCGGGTGAGTGTCTTCAAAAGACTACTGCATCTCTGTCTTAATTGGGGGCTGTAATGGTTTACTAGAACCCACTTATAGTCTGTGGACCTTGGGCCTACTGCCAACATAAAGACAGACCCATAGGATCGTGCACATAGATCAACTGAGCCGGAACTTATAGAAATTGTACATGTAATGTACATTGGAAGGAATGCGTTAATTAATTAGTTGACATTCGGTGTCAAGATAATTAATTAACATTGGGTTGAATTTAATTTAATTAATAAGTTTACATAATGTAATTAATTAATTTATCAATTAATTGAATTACATAAAGTAAACAATTAATTAAATGATTTTCCTAAGAACGAAAATTAAATACCTGTATTCTATTTACTTAAGTGTGATTTAATTTTATTTAGGGGTAATTAAATTTAGTCAAATGAAATTAAATTACATAGTATATATTTTTTAATTAATGTTTATTTATATAATTATAATCCTAGTGGGCTTGGGTTTAATTAACCTAATTAAGACCTAATTAGACAAGGTGTCTATATAAGGGCACACTTAAGGAATAAAACCCTAATTCAACCTTAATTAATTGCTGGAAATTTCAACCACCAAGAGCAACCCAAAAACAGCAGAAAATCCCAGCATTAAACCTCCATTCCTTCGCGTCTTCGGCTAGCACCGGTTCCCGGTTAATAGTTGGTCATGTACCGGACTTTGGAGATCGCAGATTCAAGAAACGATTCTGCAGTAGTCTCTAGAAGAGACGAATCTGGTGAGTTAATTTCTCTTGATTCAATTTGGTTTTATTCTAATCAATGCTTTAAACGGTGTATTTTCCGCTGCACCACGTTATTTTTCCAATGACAAATCCCAGCAGTGGTATCAGAGCCTAGGTTTTGTCCATTATATTGATTGGAATTGGTTCTTGAAAGAAAGAATGGGTTTCAAGTTTGTGATTTTAGGGTTTTTTATTCAAATAATTTTGTTTTTGGATGAACCCTAGAATTGTTGGAATGGGGTTTTTGATTATTTTTCCCCAATTGGTTTCCATCTAAAATTGTTTTGGGTTTTGTTTAAATATTTTTTTTGGCTGGAAATTTTAATTTTATGATTTATAAAAACAAAAAAAAAATTATTGTTTGGCCACAATTGGAGTCGCAATTTTGCGATTCCAATTGTGGGCAAATGCTGCTGCGACGCCACTTGAGGTAGCTTGGCTGCTGCTCCACCGGGACAGCAGCACCGCGCACGGGGTTTGGGTTCAGCTTGGATTTTGCGGGTATTTTTTTATCCCGAACCCGAATGCAAATTAAATAAATTTTTTTAAATTAATTTGTATTTAAATTGTTTATTTTGTTGGCATGCATATTTAATTTAATTGTTCGCATATTAAATTGAATATGGACTTTGTGAAATTGGCGCAGTAAACCGTGACACCGGTTAAAATTGGGAGGGCTAAATTTTAAATTTGTGACAATCCAAATTCAAGTGGGAGCAAAATTGTTAATTTTGCATTTATGGATGTTATCCATTGGGACTTTATGGGCCTTAGTCACATTTGTTAAAATTGACAATTTCACCCTAAGTAACTCGGCTTAATATTTATTTATAATTTTGAATGCCATGATCATGCATCATATTGGTATGTATGTGCACGACAGGTACTTTGTTTGAAATGCGATGTTGAGTTCTATGGGCCCTAAATTATTATCGGTTGTAATTTAATTTTGGGAAATATGGCCTGCATGCCATTTTTTATTTTGATGTAATTTTAGAATAGATTTTATTTTACAAAATTATTGTAATTGCATCAAGTATGGAGGAAGGCCCACATGGAGTAGGCCCATGGTGGGAGCCTGAGAAGGATTGTAGTCCGGCCCATGAAGAATTAGACAGGATATCTAGTTTTTCATTAGGTTGTAATTAAAGGCCCATAGGATCTCATTTATTTTAAATTAAGTATGCTATTGCATTTGTCATAAAATATGGATGTATGGATCACCAAATTATTACCCGCGTTTATGCATACTAAGCCGTATCACTTTATTATAATTCGGAAATTAAAATATTGAGTCGTTTAAAAGTGCTTCCCACATTCACACCTCTTCCTCCCATTGATGCTGCAATGTGCGCCATGCCCTAGCTGGGTACATTGTAGTATTCGGTGGGCCTTCGAGGGTTAGGATATTTGGTATGGTTAACATGTGAATGGTGGTTTGACTCAACATGGGCAGCATTAGCTCAGAGCGGGCCCTAAGCCCAGATGGGTAAAGTGTCAATAAGCCCATCAAACCAAGTGTCCTTCGTGGAAGGATTGGATAGGTTCTCCTACCAAACGAATCAATGGTTGGTTAGCGAGCCCTAGTTCAGCCAGTCATTGATAAGTTGTGGATCTTGGTCAAGTCAGCCAATTAACATCACCAAGAAACAAATTAAAATCGGATTATTAATTTGAATTGGCTTAAAAGTCCTTTATTTCTAACTCAAGCAATGATTTCTTCCATGTAGATAATCCCATTTCACTTAAGCAATTTATATAGCTGCAACAAACAATAACTCACTCTCACTTAGGTCACTCTTGGAGATGGAGAAGCGTTCGTGTTGGGATTCGTCACCGGAAATCGACCGAAAAAACGGAAATACGCGTCGATTTCCTCGAATCCGGTCCCAGGAGCTTAAGTAGTGGAAATCAAAAACACAAAGCACAAGGAAGAAGGTTTTAAAATTTCACCTTATGTCTCTCCAAGAGACAGATGATGACTGCAGAAACCAAATTAGATTTCCTCCTTCGTCCCGTACACGAACGGCTCTCGGACTAAAACCCGTGCTAGCGGTTCGGAAAATCAATAAGAGAGAGTGATGGGAGATGATAATTTCGGCCAAGAAGTAGAGAAATATGGCTGCCATATTTCTTTTATATCACCAAAGGACAAACCATGACTCATCACACAAATATCTCAAGTAGAAAAGTCTAACTTTTCCACCCTAAGTCAAACCATGACTCATCATAAATGATCATCACCTTTTGTCCTTAATATGAGTCATCCTTCTTATCACTTATGACTCACCACAACTTGGCAAAATATCTCCAAAAATTCGGCCAACATGTCACCAAGGAAGGGCATCACTTTTCCATGCCCAATACCATATTTACATCTTTGATTTTATGTGATGTCACATTAAATTTTATTCCTACATGCATGTAACATTCTTATACCATATAATATGTTACTTACACCATAAATAAAATTCATATGACATATCAAATAAACCAAGAGATTAAATATGACATCCATAAGATGACAAACATGTAAACCTATACATGTATAACTATTTCCATCTAGGAAATAAATACTTAACTTAATTCATTGAATTAATTAAGTGATACTTAACTTAATTCATTGAATTAATTAAGTAATGGCCTAAGAAATATTAATCATATTATATTGACCAATCCAATTGAGCTAAATAATATAATTAATACACCTCTCTTGCTTTGATGTGTATACACTAAGTACACACTTAATCCGACTAGTCAAAGTCCAGACGTTCAATGTGTACGATCCGATGGGCCCGTCTTTATGTTGGCAGTGAGCTAAGGCCCACAGACTCCAGTTGGGCTCTACCAAGCCACTGTAGCCCCCAATTAAGATTGAGTAAGCAGTCAAACTGAAACTTTAACCCAGTAGTTAAAATTGTACATCCCATGTCATTGATATCGGAGTCCAACACAGAGGCATGGTGTGATCACCCTCTATTGTGTATGGACATTAACTTGATCCTAAATGCACTGATATTCACAAACAAGTTCCAACTTGTTTGGGTGTGGCCACACTCTTATCAGCTGTATTCATCAAGAGGCCGGTGATATCTTCTCAGTGGAACACTGAGTGACATTCCCATCTGCATATCCATAGCACTGCAATGTTCATTAACATACCCAAACGTACCCGTACTTGGCACCCTTTTACAGGCCCGTTGGGCGTACACCAAAGTATGCCACTTCACATCCAGTACCATCATATGGTCAGGTCAAAGGATCCATACAAGTACTACACGAGAATCCGATGTGATGTGATACCATGTGGATTCTCGTTAAGTGGATAGATCCAGTACCATGCCCTTTTTGCATGTACCCATTAACCTGGTTGACATTCAATGTTCTATGACCGGTAAGACACCGTCATACAACCAAGGTTAATGATAGTCTTTAGTTCCATTCATTCCCATGATTGGAACAGACTACGGATGACTTTATGGCCATATCGTTTTCCCTATCCACAGTCTTACTGCCAAGTGCCTCACACTTGACAACATGGATATGGATATGTCCATTGGATACTCTATTTAAAATATTGCACAAGACATATAGTAAATAGATTGATGCCTTTATTGATTAACACAGATTGTATCATACATATCTTACATAAAAGGTACAATGTATCATACAAACACAAGGACCAAGGCCTTGGGACTAGGGCATATCCAACAATCTCCCACTTGCACTAGTACCAACTAGGCATGGGCCTAATCCCTATAGATCTAATATGACCCTCGTGCTTGGGCTGAGCCAGCGCCTTGGTCAAAGGATCTGCGGCATTCTCCTCGATGTCCACTCGTCGTAATGAAATATCACCCCTCTCAACGATTTCTCTGATGAGGTGAAACTTCCTGAGTACGTGCTTCGAGTTTCTGTGTGACCGGGGCTCCTTAGCTTGTGCAACAGCCCCATTGTTGTCACAGAAGATATCAACTGGGTCCTGGATAGTTGAAACTACCCCCAGTTCCATGATAAACTTCTTTATCCATACAGCTTCCTTAGCTGCATCACACGCTGCAATGTACTCAGCTTCTGTGATAGAATCCGCTATGGTCGGTTGCTTGGAGCTTCTCCAGCTTATAGCACCACCATTAAGCATGAATACATATCCTGACTGTGACTTATATTCATCCTGGTCGGTCTGGAAGCTTGCATCAGTGTACCCAGTAACTGATAACTCTTCCTGACCTCCATACACTAAGAAGCTATCCTTAGTCCTGTTAGGGTACTTTAGGATTGCTTTGACAGCTTTCCAGTGATCCTCCCCAGGATCTTGCTGGTACCTGCTAGTCATACTTAGTGCAAAGGCGACATCAGGTCTTGTACATAGCATGGCGTACATGATTGATCCTATAGCCGAAGCATATGGGACTACTTTCATGTTCTCCCTGTCCTGTCTTGTGTTAGGACAGTTTTTCTTACTAAGTTTCAGCCCATGACCCATTGGCAAGAAACCTTTTTTAGCCTGGTCCATGCTGAATCTTTTCAGAACTTTGTCTATGTACTTGGCCTGACTTAGGCCCAGGAGCCGATTGGGTCTATCCCTGTAGATCCTGATCCCTAGGATCGTCTCAGCTTCGCCTAAGTCCTTCATTGCGAAGCACTTACACAACCACTACTGTACCCCTTGCAGTGTTGGTATGTCGCTTCCAATAAGAAGGATGTCATCCACATATAAGACCAGGAATGTGACAATGCTCCCACTAATCCTTTTGTACACACAAGGCTCATCTTGATTCTGTATGAAGCCATATTCCTTGATAGCCTCATTGAATCGAAGATTCCAACTTCGGGATGCTTGCTTCAATCCATAAATAGACCTTTGAAGCTTGCATACCATTTCAGGATACTGTGGATTGACAAAACCCTCAGGCTGTGTCATATACACATCCTCGAGTAGCTTTCCATTAAGAAAAGCGGTTTTGACATCCATCTGCCAGACTTCATAGTCGTACCATGCGGCTATGGCCAGCAGGATCCTTATGGATTTGAGCATAGCGACTGGTGAGAAAGTTTCATCATAGTCGATTCCATGGACTTGCCTGAAACCTTTCGCTACTAACCGCCCCTTGAAGGTGTTATCTGGCTTAAGCTTGTAGCACCACTTGCAACCTATTACCTTAGCACCCGGAGGTGGATCAACCAGATTCCAAACCTGATTATCGTACATAGATTGCATTTCCGCCTCCATGGCCTTTTGCCAATTTACAGACATTGGGCTAGCTATAGCCTCCTGGTAGGTTTTCGGCTCTTCATCGTCGAAGACAAAAAGAGTGTTATCATCGGTAACAAGAAACCCATATCTCTCAGGTTCCCGACGATCCCTACCAGACCTTCTAGGTCCTTGTGTGACCTGGGCAGGTGCTTCCTCCTGTGGAAGCTCCATCCTGGTCTCCGAGTTATCCTTTTCAGGAGTTTCTGAGCTTTGAACTTCCCTGAGTTCAACATTACTCCCACTATCTTTCTTGGAAATGAACTCATTCTCAAGAAAGACCCCTTTCCGTGCCACGAACACCTTGTTCTCGGCGGGGTTGTAGAAGTAATACCCTTTGGTTTCCCTAGGGTAGCCCACAAACAGGCATTTGTCGGTTTTGGGTTCTAGTTTGCCCCCAGTCAATTTCTTGACATGGGCATAGCAACCCCAAATCCGTAGGAAAGACACATTGGGCGCCCTGCCCGTCCATATCTCAAATGGGGTCTTTTCCACTGCCTTAGTCGGAGTACTATTCAAAATGAGAGCTGCTGTCTCAAGAGCATATCCCCAGAAACTTGTTGGGAGAGAAGCATGACTCATCATTGAGCGGACCATGTCTAACAGGGTCCTATTCCTCCGTTCGGACACCCCATTCCATTGTGGTGTTCCCGGAGGAGTGAGCTGTGGAACTATTCCATGGTCTCTCAAGTATGAATCAAACTCTAGGCTCATATACTCGCCACCTCGGTCCCACCGAAGCGCTTTGATATTTCGGCCTAATTGGTTCTGTACTTCGTTCCTAAATTCCTTGAACCGATCAAGTGTTTCAGACTTGTGTTTCATCAGATAGACATAGCCATATCTACTGAAATCGTCTGTAAAGGTGACGAAGTATAGAAACCCACCCCTGGCAGCAGTGCTCATAGGTCCACATACATCCGAATGTATTAGGTCTAATAAGCCAGTAGCCCTTTTAGCTTTCTTGCTAAAAGGCGCTTTAGTCATTTTACCCCGTAAACAAGACTCACAAATATCAAGTGACTCCAAGTCAAAAGATCCTAGAATTCCAGCTTTGTGGAGTCTAGCTATGTGTTTCTCGTTTATGTGGCCTAAACGACAATGCCAAAGGTACACAGGATTAAGCTCATTTGGTTTAATCCTTTTAGTATTTATGTTATAGACTTGATTAGATTCATTTAAATTCAGGATATAAAGGCCATTATTTAATAGAGCATTTCCATAAAATATGCCTTCTCTAGATATAACCATTTTACCATTACCAATAGTAAATACATATCCAGAAGTATCCAAAACTGAAACAGAAATAATATTCCTGCACATTGCAGGTAGAAAATAACATTGTTCCAGTAACAAAACTAATCCACTAGGCATCTTAAGCTGGTACTCGCCGATCTCAATGGCTGCAACCCTTGCTCCATTGCCGACCCGCAAGTCCACTTCTCCTGATCCCAGTGATCTTCTGTTCCTAAGTCCATGCACATTACAACAAATGTGAGAACCACATCCAGTATCTAATACCCAAGATGTTGAAACAGTAAGGTTCATGTCTATGACATATATACCTGATGAAGACGCGCCCTGCGCCTTCTTTTGCTCTCCCAGAAGCTTTGGACATGATCGTTTCCAATGTCCCGTCTGCTTGCACCCGAAACAGACATCCTCAGGACGGGCCTTAGGCTGTACCTTGGCCTTCTTAGCTTTGGCTTTCTTAGCCTTTGCTTTAGCCTTTGTCTTAGCCTTGGCCTTTACAAGAGGAGCCTTCCCCTTGTTTACCATAAGTACCGGTGGAGTCTTTTTGACCGACTGTTCAGTAAGCTTAAGCATCCCATGCAGCTCACTAACAGCTTTGTTCATCCCTTGCATGTTGTAATTTAAGATGAACTGATCATAAGACTCCGGCAAGGAAGCCAGGATGGTATCAACCGCCAATTCCTGTGAAATGGGCGACCCGAGACGGGCTAAAGAATCCAAATATCCCTTCATCTTGAGCACGTGAGCACTCACAGATGTCCCAGTCCCCATTTTGCAGGAATGGAATGCCATATTCGTCAGGTACCTTTCCTGACGTGCCTGTTCCTGAAACATCTCATTTAGAGTTGTTATCATAGCATAGGCCTCATGGTCCATAAACTGTTTTTGCAGTTCGGGGACCATGCACGCCAACATAAGGCAAGTAACATCCCGGTTATCCTTCACATGCACCCCGTATTCCTCCAGCTGAGCAGCTGGTGGATTACGTCCAGTTGGTGCGGCCGGTACAGGCCTTTCCAGTACATATTCCTTAGACTCCTGTCTTAGAACTATCCGTAAGTTCCTAGACCAGTCCAGGAAATTAGGACCAGAAAGCTTGTCCTTCTCAAGGATAGTGCGCAGTGATAAAGTGTTATTCGATGCCATTGATTACTACACAGAAAAATAAATGAGTGTTAATAAAGGACTTAACAAAATTTTCCCATAAAATAATTAATAATGAATCATGTTATTAATTAATCCGAGTTGTTGGGCTCATGGGCCGAGATCCATATTATATCAAGATATAGCCAGACGAGGGCCTGGAACAACTATACCCTAATTTTTAGGTAGGAACGCCGTCCAATCCCGACCTAGGGACTCTCGGTTTGATGGGCCTGTTGGCACTTACCCATCTGTGCTTAGGGCCAGGAACATCCTACTGCCCATGCTAAGTCCAAACCTCCATCCAAATGTTAGAGTAACCAATACTCCAACCCAATACAAAATGACGATGCTCCAGCGCATCCAGCGAGGGCTGGTCTACAACTGGCCCATCCCCACTTCGAGTAGGTTTTTGATGAGGGAAGCACTTTTAAGAGACTTAGTAATTGCCTTTTGGTTATTAGATTCAATTAATAACAGCTTAGATGCAAAAGCGGGTGAAATAGGATATGGACATACATTCGCACATGCCAATAAAATATCGCATAATTAAATAAAGAATGGAATGCAACGGGCCAAAATTTACATCCTAATATCATTCTAGTAAACCTATACTAGAATAGTAGCAGGTGGGCCGCCTCCGATTCCTTCTGGGTCCGCCAATCCAATCGGCTCCTTGCTTACATAATTTCATAGTAAAGATATAAAATAAAATTACATAAAAGGAAAACGACGCGCAGGCCGTAAAAAGAATATTACAACCCAACATAAATGAGGCCCATTTACATCCATCCAAACATTCAATCATACAACATGTAATTCAATACATCATGTAAACCAATACATGTAATTTATAAGCATGTTACATGCATGACTTAATCCGATTTCATTTGTCCATAGCCATTATCTTGAAATTGCCAAATTATGGTCGATCATGGTTCTTAACCCGAGTGGGCTTTGGGCCTCCAACCCAGACAAAATTGCTCCCAATCCGATTGGGAAACCATGAATTCCAAAATTAGCCGTTCGGGTAATCGTGCCAAGAAAACCCGAACCAATTTCAATTTACCGTATTTATTTCCAAAATAAATATCACATGAACGAAAAATAAATTCCATTCAAGAAACCATGCGCATTAAATTTCCAAAATTTAAACACGCAAATTTTAAAACATTTTACAAATTTTAAAACCCAACCCGGCCCGGCCCAAAAATCCCGCCAAATCCAAATTCGGGCCCGGCCCGCCGCGCGGGGCAGCCGCGGCGCTGCTGCCCAGCAGCGGCGTGCTGCTGGCACGCAGCAGCCCTGCTGCTGGCGTGCAGCAGCTGCTGCCTATGGCGCGTAGCGCCGCATGCAGCCCCGTTTCCACCCGAAACGATCCGTGATTTTTTTTTTTTCAAAACAAGAAAACAACATATGCAACATATTAATTCACCAAGAAATAAAATCTAGCATACAACCTAGATGCAAGAAATTAAATCAACCAAGAATTAAAATCAAGCATCCATAAACTCTATATATATATATATATACATATATACATAAATATTTGCAAAAGGAAATTGAACCCTAGCATGCTCCATATGCTAAACAATTTCATATGCAAATATCATGAATAACCAACACAAATAGAAAATTAAATCTAGCATAAACCCTATGCATATAATTTTCCATTTGTAAAATTCAAAGAGGCAAAATCACAAACCCCAAACCGAAAACAAATCCCATCCACAAAACTGCCAAATTTTAAACCATGGGATTCACTTCAAGTTAGAGATTTCCACGGAACATAAGCCTGCTCTGATACCACTGTTGGGATTCGTCAGCGGAAATCGACCGAAAAAACGGAAATACACGTCGATTTCCTCGAATCCGGTCTTAGGAGCTTAAGTAGTGGAAATCAAAAACACAAAGCACAAGGAAGAAGGTTTTAAAATTTCACCTTAAGTCTCTCCAAGAGACAGATGATGACTGCAGAAACCAAATTAGATTTCCTCCTTCGTCCCGTACACGAACGGCTCTCGGACTAAAACCCGTGCTAGCGGTTCGGAAAATCAATAAGAGAGAGTGATGGGAGATGATAATTTCGGCCAAGAAGTAGAGAAATATGGCTGCCATATTTCTTTTATATCACCAAAGGACAAACCATGACTCATCACACAAATATCTCAAGTAGAAAAGTCCAACTTTTCCACCCTAAGTCAAACCATGACTCATCACAAATGATCATCACCTTTTGTCCTTAATATGAGTCATCCTTCTTATCACTTATGACTCACCACAACTTGGCAAAATATCTCCAAAAATTCGGCCAACATGTCACCAAGGAAGGGCATCACTTTTCCATGCCCAATACCATATTTACATCTTTGATTTTATGTGATGTCACATTAAATTTTATTCCTACATGCATGTAACATTCTTATACCATATAATATGTTACTTACACCATAAATAAAATTCATATGACATATCAATACACCTCTCTTGCTTTGATGTGTATACACTAAGAACACACTTAATCCGACTAGTCAAAGTCCAGACGTTCAATGTGTATGATCCGGTGGGCCCGTCTTTATGTAGGCAGTGAGCTAAGGCCCACAGACTCCAGTTGGGCTCTAGCAAGCCACTGTAGCCCCCAATTAAGACGGAGTAAGCAGTCAAACTGAAACTTTAACCCAGTAGTTAAAATTGTACATCCCATGTCATTGATATCGGAGTCCAACACAGAGGCATGGTGTGATCACCCTCTATTGTGTATGGACATTAACTTGATCCCGAATGCACTGATATTCACAAACAAGTTCCAACTTGTTTGGGTGTGGCCACACTCTTATCAGCTGTATTCATCAAGAGGCCGGTGATATCTTCTCAGTGGAACACTGAGTGACATTCCCATCTGCATATCCATAGCACTGCAATGTTCATTAACATACCCAAACGTACCCGTACTTGGCACCCTTTTACAGGCCCGTTGGGCGTACACCAAAGTATGCCACTTCACATCCAGTACCATCATATGGTCAGGTCAAAGGATCCATACAAGTACTACATGAGAATCCGATGTGATGTGATACCATATGGATTCTCGTTAAGTGGATCGATCCAGTACCATGCCCTTTTTGCATGTACCCATTAACCTGGTTGACATTCCATGTTCTATGACCGGTAAGACACCGTCATACAACCAAGGTTAATGATAGTCTTTAGTTCCATTCATTCCCATGACTGGAACAGACTACGGATGACTTTATGGCCATATCGTTTTCCCTATCCACAGTCTTACTGCCAAGTGCCTCACACTTGACAACATGGATATGGATATGTCCATTGGATACTCTATTTAAAATATTGCACAAGACATATAGTAAATAGATTGATGCCTTTATTGATTAACACAGATTGTATCATACATATCTTATATAAAAGGTACAATGTATCATACAAACACAAGGACCAAGGCCTTGGGACTAGGGCATATCCAACAGTTCGGGGACTAACTTCCTGGACTGGGCTAGGAACTTACAAATAGTTCTTAGACAAGAGTCCAAGGAGTATGTACTGAATGCTCCTTTACCAGCTAGCCCTCTCCCAGGTCGAGGCATCACCACAGCAATGGTGGAGCAGTACGATCAGCATATGAAGGTTGACCGAGATGTCTCGTGCCTTATGCTGGGTACCATGGCTTCTGATCTTCAGAAGTAGGATTAGCATGCTTATGAGATGATGGATCAACTTAATAAGATGTTCCAAGATCAGGCTCCTCAGGAACGTTACCTGACAACTAAGGCACTTTGCACAACTGTGATGGCAGTTGGGACTTCTGTTAGCACTCATGTGCTAAAGTTAAAGGGGTATATTGATACACTTGCTAGCCTTGGCTCACCAGTTCAATAGGACTTGGCAGCAGACATTATTCTCGGGTCACTACTTGAGTCTTACAACCAGTTTATCATGAACTATCATATGTAAGGGTTGGATAAATCGGTTGTTTAGTTGTATGGCATGCTCAAGCATGCTGAGCAGTCTCTTAAGAAGAATCCTGAAGTATTACTGGTAAACAAGGGCAATACGCTAATTGCTAAGGGAAAGGCCAAATCTAAGGCGAAGGCTAAGGCCCAAAAGGCCAAGGCTAAGAGCAAAAAGGTGGTGGCGCAACCTAAAGCAAGGGTTGCTTCTCCTGATGATGTTTGCCATGAGTGTCATGAGAAGGGGCACTGGAAGAGCTTTTGTCCAAAGCTAAGGGAGCAATGGAAGGGCAAAACTTCTGCTTCAGGTATTTATGTTGTTGAGATTAATCTAGCTATTTCTACATCTTGGGTCTTGGATACTGGATGTGGATCTCACATTTGTTCAAATGTGCAGGGTCTAAGAAATAGGAGATTATTAGGATCTGGAGAAGTAGATCTTCAAGTTGGAAATGGTGCTCGGGTTCAGGCCATGGAGATCAGAGATTATTTCTTGGAGATGCCTAATGAACTTGTTTTGGAACTAAGAAACTGTTATTTTGTACCTGTGATGCGCAGGAATATTATTTCCATTTCTTTGTTGGATATTTCTGGTTTCGTATTTAATATTGGACATGGTAGAATTTCTATGCAATGTGGCAATATTATTTATGGAACAACATTTCTTGAAAATGGCTTATATATCCTTGATCTAAAATGTGAAAGTTCAATCTATAACATAAATACTAAAAGGATTAAACAAAATGAAATTAATCCTACTTACATCTGGCATTGTCGACTTGGCCATATAAATGAGAAGCACATAGCTAGGCTTCACTCTAGTGGACTGCTAGGGTCATTTGACATCCAGTCTGATGACACATGCGAATCTTGTTTGAGAGGCAAGATGACAAAGGCGCCTTTTAGCAAAACTGCTGAAAGGGACTCAGAGCTGTTGGAGGTAATACATTTCGATGTATATGGCCCAATGAGCACTAGTGCTAGATCTAGTTTTCTATACTTCGTTACCTTCATGGATGACTTCAGCAGATATGTTTACTTGTATTTGATGATGCATAAGTCTGAGACTTTCCAAAGGTTCAATGACTTTAATAATGAAGTAGAAAACCAACTTGGCAAGAAAATAAAAGCACTTCGGTCTGACCGAGGGGGTGAATATTTGAGCCAAGAGTTTGACTCGTTTTTGAGAGAGTGTGGGATTGTATCCCAACTCACTCCTCTTGGTACACCCCAGTGGAATGGAGTGTCAGAAAGGAGGAATAGGACCTTGCTTGACATGGTCCGCTCGATGATGAGTCATGCTACACTCCCTGTCTCCTTTTAGGGATATGCTTTAGAGATAGCTGCTTACATTCTTAATAATACACCAAGCAAGGCAGTTGAGGGAACACCATGTGAACTATGGAAGGGCCAAAAGCCCAATGTTTCCTTCTTGAAGATTTGGGGCAGTGATGCACATGTTAAGAAATTGACAAGTGGCAAACTCGAGTCCAAATCTGTCAAGTGCCAGTTTGTGGGTTACCCTAAGGAAACTAAGGGTTATTACTTCTATGATCCGGTCGAAAACAAAGTTTTCATAGTTAGAAATGCAGTCTTCTTGGAGAAGGAATTCCTTTGCAAGAGAGACAGTGGGAGTAATGTTGAACTTTCAGAAGTTCTGGACTCACAAACTCCTGCAGCTACTGCTGAGGATGCTTCGGGAACCGATCAGACTACTCAAGAAATTGAGGAACCAGAACCAGTTGCACAGGACCTTAGATGGTCTAGTAGGACACGTCATCAACCAGAGAGGTGTGGCTTTCTCGTGACTAATGATGGTGACCTTTGTTGGGATTAGTCACCAGAAATTGGTGGATCGTAGGCGAAGTAGTGAAACTAAACCTAGAATCACACAACTAAGGCAGTGTACCTATCGTTGACAAGTAATAATTCTGGTTGGTCCAGGTATCGATCCCACAGAGAAAAATATTCTGCAAACACTAAACTAATCGGGTTCCTTACGTGTCCTAGGCGAAACTTAATTTTGGGTTGTGATTATACTAACAACTAAATTATCCTACTCCTAGTTGATCTATCCCAGCTTACTTTGCACTTGAATTTGGGTTATCAATTAGCTATTTACCGACCTATGAATGCTAATGGTGATGGCTTCATCAATTAATTAAAATAGATGAATTTAACTCAACAATTAACCCTTAATTATGTTCTTTCGATAATTCAACCTAGCGTGTCTAGATCTTTTAGGTCCTTAGCCGGTTTCCCTTGTTTAGAGGCGGTCTAATTCTAAAGCTCAAAAAATAGGGGCACGTAAATTCCATAGTTCGTCAATACTAATGGTTTCCTAGGCATCAATCTAGGTAATGCCACAAATATGACTTAATAAGTTAAGATCTTATGAGAGTAGATTATCATTAAAGGAATTGCATAAAGAAAAGGTGTAAAAATTGTAGTCAATTGTATTAATAAAGAAAGATGATAAGAAATTCAATGTTTACAACCAAACATAATCAATTAAGGAATCAAAACTAACTAATCGAATTACAAAAGAGAAGAAGAGGAACTTATGCCCTTTTGGTCCGATTAACCAGATTCCATCGGTTCTGAAGACGCTTCGGGTGTACCTCTATAGACGAACTCAATCTGGAACCAAGAACGTCGCAAAAGGGGAAGGTTAAATGCAAAACTTCTACCAATTGAGGGTTCAAACTCAAAGAAACAAAGAGTTCAAGCAATCAAACCTAGCTACAAGTTTGTGCTCTCTACTTTAAAAGTCTGGAAAAAGATCCACACAACTTGGAAAATAACCTATTTATATGGCTAGGTTAAAACCACTAAATAGGAAAGATGAAAGTAGCGTAACAGCAGAAATCCGGAGCTCGGCACGCCGTGCTGATGGTGGTGGCACGTCGTGCTGTGTAGATTTGGGGTTGGCACGCCGTGCTGGTGGTGGTGGCATGCCATGTTGTGTAGATTTGGGGTTGGCACGCCGTGCTGGTGGGGGTGGCACGATTTTGTGCCGATCCACTAGATTCCGTCCCTTGGCACGCTGGAATGGCACACCGTGCCACCTTGCTTTTCAGCACTTCAAACTATTCTTCATCGCTGTCGCTCCAACTTTTGGTCCGGGTCATAATGCCTGTCCAAACCAAACATAAAGAAACATAACCGCACCACAGCCACGGACCACAAAAATGATGCATTATCCAAAATTACAAAAACACCCCTAAAAGACACGAAAAATACTAAAAGTTATGAAAATCTAACCAAAACATAAAAATCACAAAATACGCAAGACCAAACAAGCATTCACATAAAGGACTCTAAAAAGTTGCCGTTTAAACCACGAAATTGCCTAAAAGATAAGGTCAAAAACTGACCTTATCAAAAATCACCCGATTAAAGCGGAAGAACGTGATGATTTCCTTAAATCCGTGCCCAGGAGCAATTGAGATGGAAATTGGAAAAACAAAAATTCAATAGAAAGAGATAAATCTCTTACCAGGAATATCTCTTTCAAGAGAAGGATGTAGACTACAGGAATCAAACTAGAAACCCTCCTTGTTCATGTACACGAACGCCTAACGAACACCACTCGTGCTTGCGTCGGAAAAGCACAAACTTTGGAGAGGAGGAAGCGACAAATTTCAGCTAGTGTGTGTCTTGCATAGCTTAGCTGAAATTCTTAGGGTTCTTTAACCCTAGGTGGCTGAAATTCCCAAGGGAATTTAGGCCCAAGTTGGCTCCTTCATCTGTGTGGGCTTCCTTTTTTTAATTCAGGCCCAAACTTATTTTAATTAGTCTGACTTAAACTAATTTCAAGCCCAATTTTAATTTACCCATGTATTTAATATATTACACCAAGTAACATATTATTTACATTTAAATTAAAATCAGTTTGACCAATTAATTTAATCCATCAAATTAAAATTAGATCATCACAAATAAATTCATATGTAAACCTATACATATGAATATTTCCACCCAGGAAATAATCTCATAATTAATCCAATTAATTATGAAGAGCCAATAAAATATATATTAATTTTATTATTATGATCAATCCAATTGATCTTTATAATATAATTAATATATATACTGTTGGGAATTAATCGCACAAAACAAACATAAAACACAGCGGAAAAAGATTAATCCCCACCAAGGACCCATGTACATTACATTGAATCGGAAGGAGGGTTAAAGAATTACCTTAATTCTTTGAAGTTTGAATCACTTAGGAACCAAAATAGCTTCCCTCTATGGTTGATCCACACGGAGCAATACGTTCACCGCGTGCTAGCGCCGGGATAGAAGAAACGGTTTCCTCGAATTGAGAGAGAGGCAGAAAATCAAATTTTCTCTTGGCTTGGAGAGGAGAATTTCGGCTGGCTGCTTGGTCTAGTGTGGCTGCCGAATTCTGCTTCTATATCATTATAGGATTGATTAGGTTTTAGGTTTTTATTTCCTTAAATATAAAACCTAATTAGTTAATTATAATTATAACCTAATACACCTATTAGTTATAATTATATATTAACCCACACAATTTAATATTAATTCTCAATTAACATTAAATCAAATCAATTCTCCATAATACACATATGTATATATAATATTATAATTAATTATATCTCTATATAATTAAATTATAATATGTAGCATACTTTATGCAATATTAATCACATTAATATTTATATATACATAAATATATATCACTATATATATTTATACTCTTTCTCATTCATAAATTATTATCCAATAATAATTTATTCCCGATAAGATGAACTTCATTTTGCTCTTGTGTGTGACCCCATAGGTTCATATTAATTGGCAATAAGGAAATTACCATAATGTCCTTATAGGTCACAAGCGGACTCTAGCAAGCCATTACGACTACCCAATTAATATGATTGGAATGATCCAATACCTATTTATAAAATGTCATATTCCCTTTTGTCTCTTTGATATCAAGATTAATTATAAGACATGGTACACTTGTCAATCTTACATAATTAATCATATGCTTTCTCGATCTCAAAGTAAACTGTTCAGACAAATCAATTGATACTCTTATCAATTATTTGAGCACGGCCATGCATTTAACAGTCTTACTTATCGAGGGGCCCAGTGATATCGCTCTCTTGTTAGAGAGGGACAAAATCCCATATCTGTCACTCACATCCCAAAGCATGAGTCATATCGTACCCAACCACAGCCTTTATAACTACTCTGTTACAAGCAGCGTTTGACTGCGTCAAAGCACAACATAAATTCATCCCGGAATCCATGGTGACCTCAGGTCAAAGGAATCAGCTGATGACACTACTATAATCAAGATCAGTTGTGACACGTGACCATGAACTTGATCTTATAGTGGGTCTCCAGCAACATGTTCTCTAACACATTGCCCGTGAGTATAATCTGTATCTGTATACACTATATTCATCTTATGAATATCCATTATCACTCACACTAGTCTTAGTTTGTTATTATTCCCATAATAACAATCGACTAGGGAAATTTAGAATTACACAATTAATTCATGGATACATTATCATAAATACTAACATACAAATATATATGATAAAATAAGTCTTTATTAATGACTTAAGAAGATTGTTTACATAATCCAACATTGGCTTAGGGCACAATCTCTAACATATACCATCTCTCTCCAGAGTGTATACTCCAAGCATACATGTGATTCCTTAATTCGGTGTTCAGTCTTTCAATGTGTACGATCCTGTGGGCCCATCTTTATATTGGCAGTGGGCTTGTGGCCCACAGACTGCAGTTGGGCTCTAGCAAGCCACTGCAGCCCCTAATCAGGATAGAGATGGTAGTCTAACTGTTATCATAACCCTCTATTTTGAACTTGTATATCCCATGTCATCGATATCGGTGTCCAACACAGAGGCATGGATTTATCACCCTCTTTTGTGTCCGGACATTAACTTGATCCTGAATACACTGAAGCTCACAAACAAGTTCAAACTCATTTGGGTGTGGCCACACTTTTATCAATCACATTCATCAAGAGGCTGGTGATATCTTCTCAGTGGACTACTGAGTGACAAATCCCTTCTGCATATCCATAGTATTGCCATGCTAAGTGACATACCCGAAAGTACCCATACTTGGCACCCTATTACAGGCCCTTTAGGCGTACCCCTAAGTATGCGACCTCACATGCAACACAATCATACGGTCAGGTCAAAGGATCCATACAAGTACTACACGAGAATCACTTGTGATACTATACCATGTGGATTTCTCGTTTAGTGGATCTATCCAGTACCATGCCCTTTTTGCATGTACCCATTAACTTGGTTGACATCCCATGTCCAATAATCGGTAACACACCACCATACAACCAGGTTAATGATAGTCTCTTGTTCCACTCATTCCCATGACTGGAATAGACTACGGATCTATTCATGGTCAATCTATGCACGATAACCAAGTATTGAACTTGGTGGATCCACCTCCGGTTGCTGAGGTGATAAGTTGCAAGTGGTGTTTTAAGTTAAAAGCTGATAACACCTTCAAGGGGCGATTGGTGGCAAAAGGATTTAGGCAAGTTCAAGGAATTGACTATGATGAAACCTTTTCACCAGTTGCTATGCTCAAATCCATTAGGATACTACTAGCCATAGCTGAATGGTGCAATTATGAGATATGGCAGATGGATGTTAAGACCACTTTCCTTCATGGAAAGCTACTCAAGGATGTGTACATGGCACAACTTGAGTGTCTTATCGATCCAAAGTATCCAAATCGGGTATGCAAGCTTTAAAGATCCATCTATGGATTGAAGCAAGCATCGAGGTCATGGAATCATAGATTTAATGAGGCCATTACAGCATATGGCTTCACACAGAATTCTGATGAGCCCTGTGTGTATAAGATGGTTAGTGGGGGCGTTTCCACCTTCCTAGTGCTGTTTGTTGACGACATCCTTATCATTGGAGGTGACATACCAACACTGCAAAGGGTTAAGCAGTGGTTGAGTAAGTGCTTCGCAATGAAGGACTTAGGAGAAGCTGAGGTGATCTTAGGGATCAGGATCTACAGAGAGAGATCCAATTGGCTTCTAGGCCTAAGTTAGGCCACGTACATTGACAAGGTTCTGAAAAGATTCAGCATGGACTGATGAGGATGAGAACCAGTCACAGTTCTAAAAGGATTCTTGCCTATGCGACATGGGCGGTTCTGAAAGGATTCTTGCCTATGTGCCATGGGTTGAAGCTGAGTAAGAAAGATGGTCCTAAAACAAAGAAGGACCGGGAGAATATGGAAAAGATCCCTTATGCATCTGCTATTGTATCTATCATGTACTCCATGTTATGTACAAGGCCTGATGTCGCGTTTGCACTAAGTATGACTAGCCGGTACCAGTCGGACCCCAGGGAGGAACACTGGAAGGCTGTCAAGGCAATCCTCAAGTACCTTAATTGGACTAAGGATGCTTTCTTAGTGTATAGAGGTCAAGATGAGCTAGTAGTGTTAGGTTACACTGATGCAAGCTTTGACACTGATGAGGATGAGAACCAGTCACAATCTGGTTATGTTTTTCTCCTGAATGGCGGTGCCATTAGTTAGAGGTCCTCAAAGCAGGCCACCATTGTTGACTCTACAATGGAAGCTAAGTAAATAGCTGCGTGTGAAGCTATAAAGGAAGCCGTTTGGATCAAGAAATTCATAGCCGAGTTGGGAGTAGTACCCACTATCCTAGACCCAGTTGATGTTTTTTGTGACAACAACGGGGCCATCACATAAGCTAAGGAGCCCCGGTCACACAAGAGATCCAAACATGTGCTTAGAAAGTTTCACCTCATTCGGGAGATCCTGAATAGAGGTGACATATCATTGCAGAGGGTTGACACCAAGAATAATGTCGCTGATCCATTGACCAATGCACTGCTGCAGATATAGCATGACGGTCATACCAAATCTATAGGAATTAGGGCAATGCCCACTTGGAACTAGTGCAAGTTGGAGATTGTTGGTGTGCCCTAGTTCTTAGGGCATTGGATTCTTGTATTTTGTATTATACATTAAGACTCATTGTATGAATACATTATTTGTGTCACATTAATAAAGGCAATTAATCTATTTCATTTATATCTTATGCTATAATATGAGTAGAGTATCCATCGATTGATAATCATAAAACCTATCCCAGGTCTGTTCTAATCGTGGGAATGAATAGAACCACATACTTATATATTCGATGACTGTATGGTAGTTCTTAACTAGCCATAGTACTTGTATAGTCAGTCATGAATATAGGTACATGTCATTGACATGGGACTGGATCAATCTACACAAGAAAGCCACATGGTTTTCGAGTCATAGGTCTTTCTTGAGTAGGTCTCTTTTGTCCTCAGACCAGATTTCATTATAATATCAATATGGAATCCAGTTCACTTTGACATACACCTAACAAGTCTGTAAAAGAATGCTAAATAAGGGTATGATTGGGTGGACCAATGAACATGTTGATATTGATGATGAAGTGATGGAATTGCCACTCGGGTAACACCGAGATGATATCATTGGCCACTTGATGAGTGGGCCTAATAAGTGTATGGCCATAGCCAAGTAAGTCGGTGCTTATTTGATTCATCAATCAACTCAAGATCAAGAAATATAGTAAACAATAGAAGAGGATGACGGACACCATGCCTCTAGTTTATTCATATCGATATTGTTAGGCAGAGGACATTATGAGATTCCTACCGGGTGAGTGTCTTCGAAAGACTGCTGCATCTCTATCTTAATTGGGGGCTGTAATGGTTTGCTAGGACCCACTTACAGTCTGTGGACCTTGGGCCTACTGCTAATATAAAGATAGACCAATAGGATCGTGCACATAGATCAACTGAGCCGGAACTTATAGAAATTGTACATGTAATGTACATTGGAAGGAATGCTTTAATTAATTAGTTGACATTCAGTGTCGAGGTAATTAATTAGCACTGGGTTGAATTTAATTTAATTAATAAGTTTACATAATGTAATTAATTAATTTATCAATTAATTGAATTACATAAGGTAAACAATTAATTAAATAATTTTCCTAAGTACGAAAATTAAATACATGTATTGTATTTACTTAAGTGTGATTTAATTTTATTTAGGGGTAATTAAATTTAGCAAAATGGAATTAAATTACATAGTATATACTTTTTAATTAAAGTATATTTATGTAATTATAATCCTAGTGGGCTTGGGTTTAATTAATCTAATTAAAACCTAATTAGACAAGGTGTCTACATAAGGGCACACTTAAAGAATAAAACACTAATTCAAACCTTAATTAATTGCTAGAAATTTCAGCCACCAAGAGCAGCCCCAAAACAGCTGAAAATCCTAGCATTAAACCTCCATTCCTTCGCGCCTTTGGCTAGCACCGGTTCCTGCTCAATAGTTCGTCGTGCACCGGACTTTGGAGGTCTCATATTCAAGAAACAATTCTGCAGCAATCTCTAGAAGAGACGAATCCGGTGAGTTTTCTCTCTTGATTCAATTTGGTTTTATTCTAATCAATGGTAATTGGACACGATACGTGGATTCTAGGAAATTTTAAATGGTGTATTTTCCGCTGCGCCATGTTATTTTTCCAATGATGATTCCCAACAATTCGATGCCATGTTTTGAGAATAGCTTAGCTATTGCCCCTTGAAACTGCACCCCGTTATTAGTCACTACATGGTGGGGGATTCTGTATCGAGAGAGGATGCTCTTCTAAATCAACTTAACCATCTGCTTAGCTGTCACACTGGAGAAGGACTCTGCTTCTACCCATTTTGAGAAATAGTCTACTGCGACCACTATGAATCTATGCCCATTAAATTCTGCGGGATGAATTTCTCCAATCATGTTGATTCGCCATGCCGAGAATGGCCAAAGAGATGCTAGGTTTTGTACATTAAGTGGTGGCAGATGACTGATATCAGCATAGATTTGGCACTCGTGACATCTTTTTATCTCTTTCACATAATCAGACTGCATTTTCATCTAGAAGTATCCCTATCTCATTATCTTTCGGGCCATAGCGATCCCATTCATAAACGGCTCGCAGGATCCTGCATGTACTTGTTGCATTATAGTTTCTGCTTTTCACTCTATCAAACATCTTAGAAGGACCCCGTTTGCAGTTCTCTTATAGAACTTATCTTCAAAGATCCTGAACCGGTTGGCCAATGTTCTTAATGAAATCTTATCAGTAGTACTGGCTCCTTCCGGATACTTTCCCTCGTTCACATACTGATAAATTTCAAAGAACCATGGCTTTTCTTCAGCTGTTAACTCCATCACTTCATGCATATCAAAACAAGGTTGCCTGGAAATTGCTATAACAAGGGGCTATATCTGTGTCTTTTGTGGATCTTCCCACATAGAGGACAATGTTGCTAGTGCATCTGCCATTTTATTATCCTCTCTAGGAACATGTCTGAACTCGTACTGGTCAAATAACCCTCTTCTATACTACAGCAACTCTAAGTAGGGCCCTAAGGCTTCTTCTCTCAAATCCCAGTCACCTTGCGCTTGCCTAATTACCAAAAGTGAATCCCCGATAATCAAGACATTGTCTGCCCCTACTATCTGGAGGGTTTCCATCCTGAATAAGCATGCTTCATATTCCATCACATTGTTAGTTGTGGGAAAGTCCAACCTCTTCGACAATGGAATGATCTCACCATCTGGTGTTGCTACTATTACCCCAATACCTGCACCCTTTCTGTTTATGGCTGTATCAAAGCACATAACCCATCTCCTCACTTCCATTATGGCTAGCTGTTCATCAGGGAACTCCAGATTCTCCACACGATCCAATTCTAATGGCTGATTTGCTAGGAATTCTGCCACAGCTCGCCATTTGATGGTTTTCCTAGTAATGTATTCAATGTCGAATTCCATGGCAGTAGTAGCTATCTAGATAATTTTCCAACCAACATGGTGCTTCATACAGATATTTCATCGGATCCACTTTAGGCACGGCTTGCACCTTGTATGACTAAAAGTAGTGGCGTAACTTCTTAGTCAGCCAAATCATTGCTACACATGTCCTCTCCACCAGTGTGTATTTGGTATCATATTCTAGTAGCTTCTTGCTTAGATAATAAACAGGATACTCCTTCCTTCCATCTTGTTCTTGTGCCAACATTGCCCCTATAGAGGAATCTTTGACCGCTAAGTACAAAATCAAGGGCTTTCCTGGAGTTGGTGGGCTAAGAACTAGAGGATTTACCAGGTAAGCTTTGATCTTGTCGCAAGCTAATTGACATCTATCATCCCATATGATCGGCTGATCTTTCCTTAATAGCTTGAAAATCAGCTCACACACTGAAGTTAACCGCGCTATGAAACGGTTGACATACTGCAAAGAACCCAGAAATGATCGGATCTCCTTTTCTATTTTAGGAGCTGGCATATCTCGAATGGCTGTGATTTTGTCTGGATCCATCTCTATTCCCCTTTGGCTGACCACATGTCCCCGCAGCTGCCCTGATGTAACCCCAAATATGCACTTTTTAAGGTTGAGTCGCAGATTATACTCTCCAATGCATGTAAGAAATCTATCTAGGATAGTAGGGTGCTCTTCCCAGGTCATTGATTTAATAAGCATATCATCGAAGTACACCTCTACTTCTTTGTGAATCATGCCATGCAGCAATGCTGTGACAGCCCTCTGGTAGGTGGCCCTAGCGTTCATTAATATGAAAGGCATTACTCTGTAACAAAAGGTGCCCCACTCCGTGATGAATGATGTCTTCACCTTGTCAATTACATCCATTAGGATCTGGTTTGTTGGTGTGCCCTAGTTCTTAGGGCATTGGATTCTTGTATTTTGTATTATACAATGAGAGTCAGGTATGAATACATTATTTGTGTCACATTAATGAAGGTAATTAATCTATTTCATTTATATCTTGTGCTATAATATGAGTAGAGTATCCATTGATTGATAATCATAAAACCAATCCCAGGTCTGTTCTAATTGTAGGAACGAATAGAACCACAGACTTGTATATTCGATGACTATATGTTAGTTCTTAACTGGCCATAGTACTTGTATAGTCAGTCATGAATATAGGTACATGTCATTGACATGGGACTGGATCGATCCGCACAAGAAAGCCACATGGTTGTCGTGTCGTAGGTCTTTCTTGAGTAGGTCTCTTTTGTCATCAGACCAGATTTCATTATAATATCAATATGGAATCCGGTTCACTTTGACATACGCCTAACAGGTCTGTAAAAGGATGCTAAATATAGGTACGATTGGGTGGACTGGTGTACATGTTGATATTGATGATGAAGTGATGGAATTGCCACTCAGGTAACACCGAGATGATATCATTGGCCACTTGATGAGTGGGACTGATAAGTGTATGGCCATACCCAAATAAGTTGGTTGCTTATTTGATTAATCAGTCAACTTAAGATCAAGAAATATAATAAACAACAGAAGAGGATGACGGACACCATGCCTCTTGTTTATTCATATCGATATCGTTAGGCAAAGGACACTATGAGATTACTACCGGGTGAGTGTCTTCTAAAGACTGCTGCATCTCTGTCTTAATTGGGGGCTGTAATGGTTTGCTAGAACCCACTTATAGTCTATGGGCCTTAGCCTACTGCCGACATAAAGACAGACCCATAGGATCGTGCACATAGATCAACTGAGCAGGAACTTATAGAAATTGTACATGTAATGTACATTGGAAGGAATGTGTTAGTTAATTAGTTGACATTCGGTGTCAAGATAATTAATTACAATTGGGTTGAATTTAATTTAATTAATATGTTTATATAATGTAATTAATTAATTAATTTAATTAATTGAATTACATAAAGTAAACAATTAATTAAATAATTTTCCTAAGTAGGAAAATTAAATACATGTGTTGTATTTACTTATGTGTGATTTAATTTTATTTAGGGGTAATTAAATTTAGCCAAATGGAATTAAATTACATAGTATATACTTTTTAACTAAAGTTTATTTATGTAATTATAATCCTAGCGGGCTTGGGTTTAATTAATCTAATTAGAACCCAATTAGACAAGGTGTCTATAAAAGGGCACACTTAAGGAATAAAACCCTAATTCAACTCTAATTAATTGCTGGAAATTTCAGCCACCAAGAGCAGCCCCAAAACAGCCAAAAATCCCAGCATTAAACGTCCATTCCTTCGCATCTTCAGCTAGGACCGGTTCCCGCTCAATCGGACTTGGGAGATCGCAGTTTCAAGAAACGATTCTGCAGCAGTCTCGAGAAGAGACGAATCCGGTGAGTTAATCTCTCTTGATTCAAATTGATTTTATTCTAATCAATGGTAATTAGACATGATAGGTGGATTCTAGGAAATTTTAAACGGTGTATTTTCCGCTGCACCACGTTATTTTTCTGATGACGAATCCCAACATGGTTATACCCCAAAAATCCATCCATGAAGGAATACATTGCTGCTTTGGTTGTGCTATCTATCAAAACATCAATGTAAGGTAAGGGGAAGTTGTCTTTTGGGCATGCTTTATTCAGATCCCTATACTCGACACACACCCTAACCCTTCCATCTTTCTTAGGCACTGGCACAATGTTGGCTAACCATTCTGTGTATTCTACCACCTCAAGGAATTTAGCTTCAATCTGCTTAGCCACCTCTTCCTTTACTAATGCAGCCCATTCTGGTCTCAGCCTCCTTAGCTTCTGCTTTACCGGCTTGAATTTGGGATCTGTTGGAATCTTGTCAATTAATACTTTTGTGTCGACCCCCGGCATGTCTTCATATGACCAAGCGAAAGCCTTAACATGTTTTTGCAGTATTTTTGTCAATTCTCTCTCTTCTTCGGATTTTAGTTCGTGTGAAATGAATACCATTTTGGGATTTTCATCTGTACTTATGTTAATTTCATACAATGCAGTGTTATGGATGCTAATGGTGATTCAAATGCATTTACAGAATTATCAAGATAAACATCACATAAGTAAGCAAATTAGGATTTCATTGCATTAAACTTGATAAAAAGTACATCATCCACATTAAAGATAGAAGAAACAGATACAACAAAATCATTCTCATCCTCCATAGGCGGAGGGCCTTGAACTTCTCCATCCTTGCTTAACTTTAGAATGTTATCCAGGTCAGCAGCTATTTCAGACTCTTATCCAGCAGGGAGAGTAGTCTCCTTAATCTCAGCGGCCTGCGCTTTAGCCCACTTCATAATTCCTGCTATCTCGGCAACCATAGAATCCAGGCTTGCCTTGGTCACCGACTCCTTACTAGACCCTTCCTCAGACTTTTCAAATGCCTTGCTTAAGGCGGCAGCCAGCTCCTCTAAAATTGCTTTCATAGATTCATCACAGACTTTTTCTTCAGCTTTCACCTTGGCCACTTTCGCTGCTTCTGCTATTGCTTTAGATGGTTTCTCCTGAGGGATGGTAGGCTTAACAACTTCCTCCTCCACCGTAGTTGGTGCAATTGGCTCTTCCTGCCTCTTCTCAAAGTCCACAGCATCAGAGAATACTTTGAAGCCTGGGTATTTAATACTCCCAATCTTCACTGGCTCAGCTTGCCCCTTGTATAGTTGCTCACCAGCCTTTATAAATGGCTTCATCATGGGCTTGCCATTCTTTCCCTTCCTCAGACTTTTCTTCTCAGATGCCTCTGCTATGTAGCCTAAATCGAACTGCCTCGACTTCCCAGAATCAATGCTAAATTCAGGCACCCCTTGTAGATTAGCCCCGAGTCCCATGCCTGGAACAAAATCATGCCTGCGAAGGTATTTAGACAACCATTCTGGCATATAGTTCTCATAGATGACCATTGGAGCATCTGTGTCTTCCTCCTCACTAATCATGGTGGTTTGGAATCCGCCAAATGGTATGATCTCCTCACTAACAGTAGCAATTATGGACTGAGAATCTGTCTCGACTATCACAACCTCACCACCTATTGATAACTTAATCTTCTGGTGCAAACTTGAAGGGATGCCCCCAACGGGTGGAACCATGGCCTCCCCAATAGCAAGGAGAAGGTGACTGGAATGTCAATCACAATAAAGGTGACCATCGACTTGACCGGTCCACTTCCACTTCAGCTTTAACAATTCCAATCACAGTCCTTTTTGAATCATCGTAAGCCCTGATCATAGTAAAGGAATTTTTCAAACCGTCTTTGCTTAGACCTAGGAACGGTAACATCTTTAATGGACATATATTTAGAAGAGATCCATCGTCTACCATAACACATGACATAACCCGGTCCATAATGTTAACTTTGAAATATAGAGCATTGTTGTGAGCTCTCCCCTCGTGTGGCAAATCTTTCTCAGAAAATACAATGTCAGGGGACCCTACATGAATCTTGTCCATTAAGCTACACATGACCTCCAGAGATGCAAGTGGAGAAACTTCGATTTCAGATAGCTTTTTAACTAGCACTGCCCTGTGTTCCTTGGAGGTCAACACCAAGTGCCATAGACTAGCCTGAGCTGGAGTCTGTTTTAGTTGTGAGATGAATAGATCTTCCTTTTCTACTTCCTTCGGTGCTGACATACTGCCTGATCCAGTCACTAGAGTCTTTTCATTCTGTTGAATCACTGGCTGGTAGACCCTGCCACTCCTTGTTATATTCTAGACTTCGGGAACTCTAGGCTTCTCAACAATCAGCAACTTAACTGTCTCATCATAGCCATATTCTTCATACTCATCTTCTGAGTCTAGATCATCTAAGCTCACAAGCTTCACCTCTTTCTGCACTGTTACCTTCCCACATTCTAACTTTGCACCAATTTCATTGGCCACCACAGACTGTATGGTGGGTTTGCTTACAGGACCTGGGCAAAAATGAAATTGTCTGGCAACCCCGACTATACCATATTGACCTGCCTTTCAAATGCTGGCAATGGGTTAGTCTTTGTATTGGGCTTGGCAGGCTCTTGTAACCTTCCTTTGTCAATCAGCATCTGGATAGCATCCTTCAGCTTATAACAATTGTTGGTTCTGTGTCCCACCATGACATGATAGTTACAAATGTTGTCCTTATCTGCATTTGCTGGCTTCTCAAATGGCCTGAGAGAGTTTAACATACTGCCATTCCTACACTTGGCAATGATCTTAGCCAAGGAGAAAGTGTTGGGAAATTAATCGCACAAAACAAAAATATGCGCAGCGGATAAAAGATTAATCCCCACCAAGGACCCATGTACATTGTATTGAATCGGAAGGAGGGTTAAAGAATTACCTTAATTCTTTGAAGATTGAATCAAAGGAACCAAGATAGCTTCCCTCTACGGTTGATCCACACGGAGCAATTCATTCACCGCGTGCTAGCGCCGGGATTGAAGAACGATTCTTCGAACGAGACAGAGAAAGTGAAAAATCAGATTTTTCCTTGGAGTCTTTGAGAATTTCGGCTGCCACTATTCACCTTTGGTGTGGCTGCCGAAATCAGTGTTTTGTTTTTTTTTGTTGTATTGAAATTAGGTTATATATTTCCTTATATATATAACCTAATAAGTTAATTATAATTATACCCTAATACACTTATTAGTTATAATTATAAATTAACCCACACAACTTAATATTAATTCTCAATTAACATCAAATCAATTCTCCATAATACATATATGTATATATAATATTATAATTAATTATATCTCCATATAATTTAATTATAATATGTAGTATACTTTATGCAATATTAATCACATTAATATTTATATATACATACATAAATATATATCACTATATATATTTATTCTCTTTCTCATTCATAAATTATTATCCAATAATAATTTATACCCGATAAGATGAACTTCATTTTGCTCTTGTGTGTGACCCCATAGGATCATATTAATTGGCAATAAGGAAATTACCATAATGTCCTTATAGGTCACAAGCGGACTCTAGCAAGCCATTACGACTACCCAATTAATATGATTGGAATGATCCAATACCTATTTATAGAATGTCATATTCCCTTTTGTCTCTTTGATATCAAGATTAATTATAAGACATGGTACACTTGTCAATCTTATATAATTAATCATATGCTTTCTCGATCTCAAAATAAACTGTTTAGACAAATTAATTGATACTCTTATCAATTATTTGAGCATGGCCATGCATTTAACAGTCTTACTTATCGAGGGGCCCAGTGATATCGCTCTCTTGTTAGAGAGGGACAAAATCCCATATCTGTCACTCACATCCCAAAGCATGAGTCATATTGTACCCAACCACAGCCTTTATAACTACTCTGTTACAAGCAGCGTTTGACTGCGTTAAAGCACAACATGAATTCATCCCGGAATCCATGGTGACCTCAGGTCAAAGGAATCAGCTGATGACACTACTATAATCAAGATCAGTTGTGACACGTGACCATGAACTTGATCTCATAGTGGGTCTCCAGCAACATGTTCTCTAACATATTGCCCGTGAGTATAATCTGTATCTGTATACACTATATTCATCTTATGAATATCCATTATCACTCACACTAGTCTTAGTTTGTTATTATTCCCATAATAACAATCGACTAGGGAAATTTAGAATTACACAATTAATTCATGGATACATTATCATAAATACTAACATACAAATATATATGATAAAATAAGTCTTTATTAATGACTTAAGAAGATTGTTTACATAATCCAACATTGGCTTAGGGCACAATCTCTAACAGAAAGCCCATGGAAATATGCTTTAGCCTTCTGGATTTTTGCTTTGGTTTCCTCGCTGTTGAGACACAACGGCAACCCCCGATTGCTTACTCTCTGAAAACTGCCCGCTCTTGCGTGTAGAACTAGAACCAGACCCACTACTTGACCCAGCTGCAGTAGTCAATTGGTACCCGGAACTATAGCCAGAACTTCTGTTGCCCCTATAGCATGCTGCCTTTTCCTCTTCATCTCTCTCAATTTTCATAGCCATACTATATATCTCACTGAGTTCACTGAAAGAGTGGAATTTCATGTTGTTTCTGTAAATGTCCATACTACCATCAATCAACTTTTGGATCAACTTATCCTAGTCAGGGCAGTTCTTCAACATAATCATCTTATTTATCCACCTTTGATAATATTCATCAAAGGACTCATTTGGCTTCTACTTAACCCTCTCCAGGTCGTACAGCTTCACCTGGATCTTAGTATTGAAGCTATACTATTTGATGAAAGTTGCTGATAAAGCCTCCCAATCTGATTGCACATACTCTGACAAAGAGTCATACCAGGTCAAAGCTCCCCCTTCCACTGTGGTTGGGAAGAAGTTGATTAACTGCTGTGAGTGGAAGACCTTTTTCAAAAAGAAAATTTAGGAACGGAACGGGAACCGGGGAAAATGTTTCCGTTTGGTTTTGGTTTTGGGAAAATGGGTTTTGTTTATCTTGAGTTAGGAAAATCATGGATTTGATTTGAAAATTCCTTTATAGAAAACATTTTCCCGTTTTAACTTAAAGACCTTGAAACTTAAATCCTGAGATCAGTGATAGAGTCGCCACCTGGATCAGCTCATTCGGGAATTCCGGTACAGCTCCCTACCGAGGGTAGACTACCGTACCTAATCTAGAGATATAGGGTTCGGGCAAGTGACTTACTTTAACCTCTAGCTTGGTTTCACTTTATAGTGTATATTACCATATTTAATTTGCTTTATTATCTTTCTCTAACCCCAATTTGTTTGTTTATTTTAGCCGATGCTAAAGCAAAAATGCAGAAAAATAAAAAATACATCCAAAATATACAAGGAAATAGTAGAGGCCGATTATATAACCCAATCGAATAAAAGATAAACACCCTCATCCTCACTTTACAATCGCCTAAGTACACAAGGATCTAAAATTACAACCGCCTAAGAATAAACAAAAACCTATTAATTACAGTAAAAATAATAAAAATAAATGCTGCAAAACAAATTGGTTAGCACAATTTATATTGCATACACAGATAGGACTCAAATAGGACAAAATTGAGAATTTAGGAAACGGGGGCATGCATTTAGGGGGTAACCAGGTTGACCCAACCAGTTAGACCGATTAGACCTAGAAAATGGTTTTGAAATGCCCTATGATTTTTGTGCTGGAAAATCAATTTTTGTAAACCATTTGGCTCGGTGACATGTAAATTTCTATTTTTGTGGGTCTGTTATCCCAGAATCCAGGGTTCCATTCGTGTGGGTTCCTAAATACACAATCCATCTAGGGTCCAAAGTGTAATCAACACACCAAAAACATTTGTGAAAATATTGTTTTGCTCATTTTTGATATTCTTTGGGGATTTTATAGGATTCGGGGATCCGCTAATGCTGGACTATGGATTCGATTAGGATAAAACAACACCGAAACGCAAAAAATAGACCCAAGAAACACCAAAAACCATAATACACGTACGTACAGAAATTTGAAGACCAAGATTTTATGACATACGGATGGATTTGGGCTGAAAATGATCACAACAGAATGCGTAAACTGGAAAATGGACTGTTTTCGACCGATCGGGACAAACCGGGAGTCTGTCCTTACAAAATGGAGCTGGAAGGCTCTAGCACTAGAGCCGCCCAACTCTATTCATCATGAACACAGCTGCCGGCTCTATTCGGGCAATCCAGTTTCTGAAAGTTACAAAAAATGAAGAAAACACACAAAAAAGACAATGCAAACAGGTTTAAGGCCTCTCAGAGTTTACCTTGATGTTGTTTTGATGCTTTGAACATCAAGAAATAGATTGAAAGCTTGGAATTTTTCCTGGGAACTCAACTAGCCGAAAATCGCAACAATCCGAAACAATCTGAAATGAATCCAAAACAATCCCCAATTGATGAGCAAAGGTTAAGCAACTTGTGTTTAATGTTTTTAGATTGATTTTAGGTCTTAGCTTGGATGTTTCTGGGTTCTCCTTTAGTTACTTTGTC
The DNA here is from genome assembly GCA_039660915.1 of Euphorbia tirucalli. Lineage (NCBI taxonomy): Eukaryota > Viridiplantae > Streptophyta > Magnoliopsida > Malpighiales > Euphorbiaceae > Euphorbia > Euphorbia tirucalli. The sequence continues at coordinate 46,506,807 of CM077637.1, read as the reverse complement.
TTGGTCTCTCCCTCTCTTTTTCTTCTGCTTCTTTTCCTCTCTCTGTTTTCTTGGAAAATTATTTTTTGCTTGCTCAAGATTACCTCCTCCTTTTTTTGATTTGATTTTTCTTTTCTATTATACCCTCCCCCTCTCATCATTTCAAACATTAAATGGCCGCCTACTTTTCTGACTTTGCCCAAAATCCCTCTAGAGCCGTATGGCTCTAGTCTAGAGTTGTGTGGCTTTAGCAAGAGCCGGGGTAAAATTTCGAAAATCGGATGCGCACCCAAAATCCTAGAAACCACTCGGGAGACCTTTTCAGGGATTTTGGATTAGGGATAGATTGGTTTTCAGGATGTTTGAGATACTCTGGGCAACATTCCGGTCGTTTTCAAGTCCGATTCGAGTCCGTCTGTTCTACAGGTAAAACAGGAATTCTCATCATAGAGGTCGGGAAAACCCGGCGCTTATAGCTGCCCCTTGTGTGATCAAATTCAATACCTGATACCCAATCTGGGTTACTGGAGGGGAATTTGAGAATGCGAATTAAAGCACCGTAAGCGAAAGAAAAGAAAGGCACACCTGAGTTGCAGCTGATCTGGGCTTGACATCGGGTTTATGTTACCCGCGACGAATCTACTGAAGTTGAGATGGAAGAAAATCTAAGCTTGACACCGGGTTTAAGTTACCCACTGCTGAAGTCGAGATGGCAGCAAATCTAAGCCTGACATCGGGTTTAGGTTACCCGCAATGGATCTGCTGAAGTTGAGATGTGGAAGCAAATCCAAGCCTGACACCAGGTTTAGGTTACCCACAATAGATCTGCTAAAGTTGAGATGGAAGCAAATCTAAGCCTAACGCTGGGTTTAGGTTACCTGCGATGGATCTGCTGAAGTCGAGAGGTGGAAGCAAATCTAAGCTTGACATCAGGTTTAAATTACCCATGACAGACCTGCTGAAGTTTTGAGGTGGAAGCAAATCTGAACCTAACACCGGGTTTAGGTTACCCGTGATGGATCTACTGCAGTTGAGAGGTGGAAGCGAATCTAAGCTTGACATCGGGTTTAGGTTACCCACGATGCATTTGGTGAAGTTGAGAGGTGGAACCAAATCTAAGCCTGACACCAGGTTTAGGTTACCCGCGACGGATCTGCTAAAGTTGAGAGCTGGAAGCAAATCTAAGCCTGACACCGGGTTTAGGTTACTCGTGACGGATCTATTGGAGAAATAAGCCAATACCGGGTCTAGGTTACCCGAGGCAAAGTTGATTAAGCCGATCTGGACCGATACCGGGTCTAGGTTACCCGAGGTAGATCTATGGGATTCCTAAGGATTTCTGAGGCTACATAGGTGATGCGTATTTATTCCTTGATTGATAATTTTGGACCAAAAATTTTTGCCCCTTTGATCAAGAATAAATATGGTTCGATTGCCCTGCCCTTTGGATACCTGCACTTAGGTTGGTCGTGATGCATGTATGCATGTCTATGTGTGTGTTTTGAATGCTTGTGTGTGCATGTTGTGATGTATTCATATGCGAATAGACTCTAGGAGATGTATCCCCAATTATTCATCTGGCCTTGAAATGCTATGCTCTTGCTGGGGATACCGAATCACGCCTCTGGCTAAGGAAAGCATACCACACTTAGGATTGATCTAGCTGGAGAGTCTATTCTTTATGTGATGTGACTCTTGCACCTCTACTGGGGATATGCAATTGCTGTTAGGGAAGCCCAATGGCTACTCGGGAGAAAGTGGTCATGCTCTCTATGATGGTTCTGCTGGGGATAGTGTAGAGGACTGCGCTTGAGAATAGTGGAAGAGTTTCTACTGGGGAATGGTGAAAGGGATCTCCGTTGGAGGATGAAAGTGTCTACGCTGGGGAATGGCACAAGGGATTCTGTTAGAGAATAATAGAAGAGCATCTGCTAGGGAATGGTGGAAGGGATTTCCACTTTACTGCTCCCTCAGAATGGTGAGTTAAAAAATGCTCTAAATTTTTCCTGAATTGCCCGGCGTGGGTTTTCAGCTTAGCGACCTGCTCTAATTTTTGCCTAAGGCGCCTTTTTGATTTTCACCTTAGCGAGCTCTTTTTTTTTGTCCTATTTGGATTTGGCTTTATTTTGAAATTTTGGCCACCTCGAGAAATGATGAGTTAGATTTGGAGGATAAGAAAAGATTACAGATTCCATATATTTAACACATTTTCCCTGCTAACTGATGCGAGACTATTAACCAATTAAATGCAAAGTGCTTTCTTTAAATGGATGTTTAGGTGAGATAACTTTGTTATGCATTATGATATAACCATGCGAACATATTTAAACAAAACATCACACTTTATTGATGAAATTAACATGAATACATTTGAAAAGGTTGGTTCCCAAAATGGTATACACTCCACATAGAACCAGAATCTGTCACCAGCCGTCCCTTGCGGATTTTCCAACTGATTATTTTTGCTCGTGTCCGGATTTTTGCCTAGGCCGCCCTTTCTGAGTTTTCAACCTAGTAGACTTCTTTTTTTCTTTTTTCAAACATAGTAAGGCTTCAGGTGGTCTTGGTTGATAGGGTTTGCAAACTCGTTCCCATCCATGTCTGCGATGCTTACATCACCCTTTGATAGCACTTTCTTCACCACATAAGGGCCGTCCCAATTCAGTATGAATTTCCCATGGGCATCCACATTGGTAGGCCTTAACTATTTCATAGCCAGATCCCTGACTCTCAGCTGCTGTCTAGGATAGTTCACATTTCGATTATAGGTGCTAGCCATTCTTTATTGATACATCTACAGATGATTTAGTGCTTTCAACCGCTTTTCATCTAATGCTGCCAACTGCTCATATCTAGCTTGAACCCATTTTGTTTCTGGTAGCTGGGCTTCCAAGGCTATTCTGAGTGACTTGAATTCCATTTCCACTGGCAACACTGTTTTCGTTCCATACACCAAAGCGTAAGGAGTCTCACCGGTTGGTGTTATGACACTGGTTCTGTAACCCTAAAGAGCATATGGCAATTTGTCAGCCCAGTCCCTGTAGGTGGTTACCATCTTTGACAAAATCTTCTTAATTAACTTGTTAGCCACCTCCACTGCACCATTAGCCTGCAGTCTATAAGGAGAAGACTTGTGATGTTCAATGCGATGTTCTGAGAATAGATTAGCTGTTGCCCCTTGAAATTGCACCCCTTTGTCGGTCACTACATGGTGAGGGATTCCATAATGAGAAAGGATGTTCTTCTGGATGAACTTAACCATCTGCTTAGCTGTCACACTGGAGAAGGATTCTGCTTCTACCCATTTTAAGAAATAGTCTACTGCAACCACTATGAATCTGTGCCCATTAGAAGCTGTGGGATGAATTTCTCCAATCATGTTAATCCCCCATGCCGAGAAAGGCCAAGGAGATGCTAGGTTCTATAGTTCAAGTGGTGCCAGATGGCTGATGTCAGCATAGATTTGGCACTCATGACATCTTTTTGCCTCCTTCACACAATCAGACTACATTGTCATCCAGAAGTATCCCTGTCTTGTTATTTTTCTGGCCATGGTGATCCCATTCATATGCGGTCCACAGGATCTGACATATACTTACTGCATTATAGTTTTTGCCTCTCGTTCTGCCAAACATCTTAGAAGGACCCCATTTGTAGTTCTCTTGTATAGCTTATCTTTGAAGATTCTAAACTAGCTGGCTAATCTTCTTAATGAAACCTTATCAGCAATGTTAGCTCCTTCTGGGTACTTTCCCTCTTTCACATACTGATAAATGTCAAAGAACCATGGCTTTTCCTTGACTGTTAACTCCATCACTTCATGCATATCAAAGCAGGGTGGACAGTGTTGCTAGTGCATCCGCCATTTTCTTATCCTCTCGGGGAACATGTTTGAACTCACACTGGTTGAATAACCCTCTTCTGTACTACAGCAGTTGTAAGTAGGGCCGTAAGGCTTCTTCTCTCAAATCCCAATCACATTGTGCCTGCCTGATCACCAAGAGTGAATCCCCAACAATCAAGACATTGTCTGCCCCTAGTGTCAGGAGGGCTTCCATTCCAAATAAGCACGCTACATATTCTACCCTGTTGTTGGTTATGGAAAAGTCCAACCTCTTGATAATGGAATGATCTTTCTATCTGGTGTTGCTATGACTACCCTAATTCCAGCACCCTTTCTGTTTACAGCACCATCGAAGCATATAACCCATCTCATTACTTCTACTATAGCCAACTGTTCGTCGGGGAATTCCAGATTTTCTACACGGTCCGATTCTAGTGGTTGGTTCGCTAGGAATTCTACCACAGCTCGCCCTTTGATGGTTTTCCTAGTGATGTACTCAATGTCGAATTCTGACAGAACTAGTAGCCACCTGGAAAATTTTCCAACCAACGCCGGTGCTTCGTACAAGTATTTCATTAGTTCAACTTTAGCCACGGCTTGTACTTTGTATGACTGAAAGTAGCGGCGCAACTTCTTAGTCAGCCAGATCATTGAAACACATGTCTTCTCCACTAGTGTGTACTTGGTTTCATATTCTAATAGCTTTTTGTTGAGATAATAAATGGGGTACTCCTTCCTCCCATATGCTCCTGTGCTAGCATGGCCCCAATGGAGGAATCTTCGATAGCTAGATACAAAATTAAGGGCTTTCCTAGAGTCGGTGGGCTCAGGACTGGGGGATTTACCAGATAAGCTTTGATCTTGTTGAAAGCCAACTAACACCTATCATCCCATACAATCGGCTGATCTTTCCTTAGCAGCTTCAAGATCGGCTCACACACTAAGGTTAACCGTGATATGAAGCGGCTGACATACTGCAAGGAACCCAAGAATGACCGGACCTCCTTTACTATTTTAGGAGCTGGCATATCTCGGATGGCTTTGATTTTGTCTGGTCCATCTTTATTCCCCTTTGGCTGACCACATTACCCAGCAGCTTAACTGATGTAACCCCAAATATGCACTTCTTAGGGTTAAGACGCAGGTTGTATTCCCCGATGCGTGTAAGAAATCTATCTAGGATAGCAGGGTGCTCTTCCCGGGTCATTGATTTAACAAGCATGTCATCGATATACACCTCCACTTCTTTATGAATCATGCCATGCAGCAATGTTGTGACAGCCCTTGGTAAGTGGCTTCAGCATTTTTCAACCCGAAGCGCATTACCCTGTAGCAGAAGGTGCCCCATATTGTAATGAAGGATGTTTTCACCTTGTCGATAACATCCATTAAGATCTGGTCATATCCCGAAAATCCATCCATAAAAGAGTACATTGCTGCCTTGGCTGTGCTGTCTATCAAAACATCAATGTGAGGCAAGGTGAAATTATCTTTCGGGCAGGCTTTGTTCAAGTCCCTGTAGTCGACATATACTCTAACCCTTCCATCTTTCTTAGGCACTGGCATAATGTTGGCTAACCATTCTATGTATTCTACCACTTCGAGGAACTTAGCTCCAATCTGCTTCGCCACCTCCTCCTTTACCAATGCAGCTCATTCTGGTCTTAACCGTCTCAACTTCTGTTTTACTGGTCTGAATCTGGGATCCTTTGGAATCTTGTGAATTGCTATTTCTGTATCAACCCCTGGCATGTCCTCATATGACCAAGCGAAAGCCTTAACATGTTTTTGTAGTATTTTTATCAATTCTGTCTCTTCTTTGGATTTTAGTTCATGTGAAATGAATACTATTTTGGGGTTTTCATCTGTACTTCTGTTAATTTCATGCAATGCAGTGTCATGAATGCTAAATATGCTTGATGGTGATTCAAATGCTTGCATAGAATTATTAGGATAAACATCACACAAGTAAGCAAACTGGGATTTCATTGCTTTAAACTTGTTAAAAAGTATATCGTTCACATTGAAAAGAGAAGAAACAGATACAAAAAAAACATTTTCATCCTCCACAGGCGGAGGGCCTTGAACACCTTCAACATCCTCGCTCAGCTCCAGGATGTTGTCTGGGTCAGCAACAACTTCAGAATGCCTTGGCTTTCATCATGATACTTGCTATATCAGCAACCACAGAATCCAGGCTTGCCTTGGTCATCTGCTCCTTAATGGATCCTTCCCCAGATTTTTCAAATGCTTTGCCTAAGGCAGCAGTCAGTGCCTCTAAAATAGCTTCCACGTGTAAGCGCCGAAATTTAAAAAAAAAAAAAAGAAGAAAAAAAAACGTATAGTCGTACGACTATTGCTACAGTCATACGACTGTAGTCAAACTACAGTCGTACGACTGTAGATCTACCCATAAAAGCAGAAAAAGAAAGACAGAAAAAGGGGGAGGACGGAAAAAAAAGAAAGAAAAACGGACAGACAGAGAGAAAGAGAGAAAAAGAGAAAGAAGAGAAAAACCAAAGAAAAAAGGAGGAACTCCTCATCAAAATCCTCAGCATTTGGAAATCTCTGGACTCAAATCTCAAACCCTAACTCAAGGAGAAAAGTCCGGATTTTAGTGGATTGGAGCGACGCCAGGGGTCAATCCTACGGTGGACGCACGTCATAGAGGTAAATAACCATTTCCCCTTCTCTTTTACAAGCTTTCTGGGTGTTTGGTGTGCTTTTTCTGCATTTCTATCGTTTTTTCTACGTTTCTCTTCTGGAAATCAAGAACAGTCGTACGACTGTTCTTGAGTTCGATGAACAGTCGTACGACTGTAGTTACAGCCGTATGACTGTAGTTGATTTCCAGGCAATTCTCTTTCCAGCTTGTTTTAAATAAGATTTTGGCAAAATCCTAAATTTTCAGCATTTACAGTCGTACGACTGTAGTTACAGTCCTACGACTGTAGTTGAGTTGGCACAACTGTAATTTACAGTCGTACCACTGTAGTTCTCAGAATCAGAATTTCACCTTTAAAACCCAAAAATCTCATAAAAATCCATAAAAATCCCCAAAAAATCCCAAAAATTCCCAAAAAATCCCAAAAAATTAGAAAACCCCAAAAATCATCAAAATGAATTTTGTTGTGTGCATCACGACCATAGATTCAATTTTCTGGTAAATTTGCATTTAGAACAATTCAACGACGGAGACCCAGTTCTCCCGAAAACCGACCCACTTTGCATGCTTAATTGCAATAAACCGGAAAAATGTTTTCAAAAATGATTTTCTCACAAAACCAAAAATACAGGGACGTTTCAAAAATAGTTTTCCAGGTCTAACCGGGCCGGCCGACCGGGCTGACCCGGCTACCCCTAATTGCATGACCCCGAATTCTAATTTCCTAGTTCTGTCTATTTGAGTCCTAATTGTGGCGTGCTGTATATATTGTGCTAACCCTCTATTTTGCAGGTTTTAATTTCTCTTTATTTTTATTTTTAATGTATTTTAATAGATTAAATCGTGTATTTAGGTGGTTGTAATTATTTTTAGATTTTCGTGTATTCTAGGCGATTGTATAAGTGAGGTGAGAGTTTTTATTTTTCCATTCAATTTGGTTGTAAGCCAATTAATATTTATTTCTTTTCCTTATTTTTGTATTAAATATTTTGTATGCGCGCTGTATGCCTTTTATATTCAATAAAACAGACTTTAGATTTTGAAATACCATTTGAGAACATTGGCAATATTTATTTTAATTAGACACGAAATAAGGGACTTGTCCGGACCCGAATCTCTGGATAGTGTAGCGGCCGTTCGTCCGGTTCAGCTACATAAGAATTTCCCGGTTGAGCTGAGCCGGGTGGCGACTCTACAATGTTCATCGAGACTTAGGTCTCGGTTCTTTCATGCACTAATTCCATTTATTTTCCAAAACGCGGATTTCCATTCATAAAAACCCACGCGAGGGAGGGGCCCGCCCGAGATCGTGGCACCCCCTTCCGAAAGGGAGTCCCGCTTCCCGTCGAAAACGCATCGTCCGCTCACAGTGGCGACTCCGCTGGGGATATTCTTCAAAAAGTTTTCTTAAAAACTTAAAAGGATTTGACAAGCCCTGAAAAGTGTCTAATTAAAATAAGGCGGATGATTCTCTTTTGGTATTTTATTTGCATCTTAGTTAGCCATTTTTGCATTAGATTTAGTATCCATTTATAGCCCGGTGGATTGTTAAAGTGTCGCCTAAGTTCCTCCTGGTCTTAGGGGCACGAATACGAAACACCACTCATAGCCTCGTACGAACCCCTTCGCTAGGACCCTTGAGTGGGGAGAAGTGAGGAGTATATTTTGCTGTGGGAACCTTGATTTTTAACCCGACTTGGACCGAATTCACATAGGCAGCTCTAGTTGGATTCCCTTAGGATACTAAAATAATTCTGTGAATAATAATAATAAAATCGCGCCTTCATCACCCCCGGTTGGTGATCGAAGTGAGCCCCACCTAGGACTCGGTTAGAAATTTTTGAGACCGACCACGTTGGAGGAATAAGGTTGGAAGAATTCGTTTTGCTTGCTATGTGTTTCTCGCCATCTCGTGACACATCGCCGTTGCTGCTTACGTGTGCATCACATACCATAATCACCATTCTCCATACATGTGACATATCATACACAAACATCTTTGTGTGATACTAACCCACATTTTTATGCAGCCATGTGCATTTTTATTTTCGTGTGCAATCATTAAATCATCCGTTTTGCCATTCATACTAACCATTTCTTTTTCAGCCATAACATTATATCTGCGTGATTAGCATTTTTTCACATAGCATACATAACACCATTTTGTATGTCATGCATCCTAACCACATTTTTATGCAGCCATTTGCATTTTGTATGTCATAGCATTCACGACATATCACCTAAATTAAATTAAGGGCATTCCAAGGATGCCCACCACGATCATATCAGTCCATCATATATCGGGTATCCTAAAATACCCGTCTTCTGCCAATGCACCGGATTGCATTCGGCCATTCCACCAAATCATTTCATTCCATAGAGACCACGATGGTCCTAAGTATATTTCCGTGTGACAATCCACACGATGCATTTCATGACATCATACCCATTCGTCATAAACATCATACAACACTGTGATCCACATCGAGTTACGTCATGACATTACTATATCATTCAGGGCGCTCCCCGAGTGCCGGATTAGTACGTACGTAGGGGCATTTCATAACATCCCAAATCATGAAAGGCATTCCATGAACGCCAAATTTCTGTCCGTGTCTCCTATGGCACATGACTTTCTTACAACATCATTTCATTTCATATGCTCAAAAGCATCAGAACTCTGTCCATGGGACTACCCTATGTGATCATTTCATATCAACTCATAGACCTTCAAAGCATCAAACTCCATCCGTGTGTCGGTACACACGAGACCATTTCACGAAATTCATTAGGTGCCTTGAAAGCACCGAACTCTCATCCGTGTGGTGGTCCACACGTGACATTTTCCATAGCATTGGGTGTTCTTGGGATGTCTAAAAATAAAAATAAAAATAAAAATAAACACAAAGGGATCATCCTCATTATCTCGTGATGTACATCTCATTCATCCATCAAACATTCAAGCACTCCACAACGTTCAAGCATTCCATAAGCACCAAGGACTTCACAGCATACACTACCGTCATTTAAGTGTTCCAAAAACGCTAGAAACTCCATCAAGTCCTTTAGGTCCTCCATAATCATTAAAAACCCTGTCCTTGTGCTCTGCACACCCAAGTACCGAAATATCTTCTCGTGCAAGACCAGATCTGCACGTACCGCATCAAACTTTACACTTCCTCCCCTTGCAAGACCAAGCTCTACACGTACCGTTCCAAATTCTCCCCTGCAAGACCAGCTTTGCACGTACCACATCAAACTCTACCATTTTCCCCGTGTAAGACACGTTCTACCCGTATCGCTCTAAACATTAAACCTTTTCCCCATGTAGGACACGCTCTACACGTATCGCTTTAAACTCTACCTTTCCTCCCCGTGTAAGACTAAGTTCTACACGTGTCATTCCAAATCTTCCCGTGCAAGACAGGCTCTGCACGTATTGCTTTAACTCTATCCAAATCTCCCCGTGCATGACCAGCTCTGCACGTATCGCTTTAAACTCTACCTTTCCTCCCCGTGTAAGACTAAGTTCTACACGTGTCATTCCAAATCTTCCCGTGCAAGACAGGCTCTGCACGTATCGCTTTAACTCTATCCAAATCTCCCCGTGCAAGACCAGCTCTGCACGTATCGCTTTAAACTCTACCTTTCCTCCCCGTGTAAGACTAAGTTCTACACGTGTCATTCCAAATCTTCCCGTGCAAGACAGGCTCTGCACGTATCGCTTTAACTCTATCCAAATCTCCCCGTGCAAGACCAGCTCTGCACATATCGCTTTATACTCTACCTTTCCTCCCCGTGTAAGACTAGGTTCTACACGTATCGTTCCCTATATCTTTCTGTGCAAGACAAGCTCTGTACATTTCCTCTCCGTGTAAGGCTAAGTTCTACACATGTCGTTCCAAATTCCTGTGCAAGACCAGCTCTGCACGTATCGCATCAAATTCTACCCTTCCATCCCGTGTAAGACTAAGTTCTACAAGTATCGTTCCCTAGATCTTTCTGTGCAAGACAAGCTCTGCACATTTCCTCTCCGTGTAAGACTAAGTTGTACACATGTCGTTCCAAATTCCCCGTGCAAGACCAGCTCTGCACGTATCGCATCAAACTCTACCTTTCCTCCCCGTGTATGACTAAGCTCTACACGTATCGTTCCAAAATACCTTTATGTGCAAGACAAGCTCTGCACACTTCCTCCCCGTGTAAGGCAAACTCTACACGTGTCGTTCCAAATTTTCCCTTGCAAGATAAGCTCTGCATGTACCACTTTAAACTCTATCCTTCCTTCCCGTGTAAGATCCGCTCTACACGTATCGCTCTAAACACCACACCTTTTCCCGTGTAAGATCCGCTCTACACGTATCACTCTAAACACCACACATTTTCCCGTGTAAGATCCGCTCTACACGTATCGCTCTAAACACCACACCTTCTCTCCCGTGTAAGATCCACTCTACACGTATCGCTCTAAACACCACACCGTTTCTCGTGTAGGACACGCTCTACACGTATCGCTCTAAACACTATACCTTCTCCCGTGTAAGACACGCTCTACATGTATCGCTCTAAACACTACACCTTTTCCCGTGTAAGATCCGCTCTACACGTACCGCTTTAATCACTACATCTCCTTCCCGTGTAAGATCCGCTCTACACGTACCATTTCAAACGTCAACTCTCCTCTCGTGTAAGATACGCTCTACATGTAAACCCTTCGCAAGTATCACCTTGCTTCGATTCGTGGACACCCTGTGTGTCATTGTATCCATGTGGTGTATATTTATATACCACGCTATACTTCAGCATATAGCTTCGTTAACAACATTCATTGCATTTTGCATGTTTCCATTCCTGGCTTTGTGTGCACATGACTAGCTTAGGGTTCCATAACATGACATGGCATCACATGACATCATCATTCATGCATGCATGTACCTCATCTTGCATTCATACCTGTATCATCCCTTGACTTGGTATTCTCCGTGCATATGCCCCAGTCGATGCTAACAGGTATTTTTATTAGGACAGAAAAGGGAAGGAGTCTCGAGAATGGCTGGCCCAGTGAACTTCAACACCGTAACAGATGTCCTCGATGATTATGTTGCCTCATCGCGATTCCGAAAGGCGGTCAGGGAAGAGGCAGCGGCAATGTTGAAGGAAATGCTAGGAGGTGACCTGGACAAGGTGCTCTGAGTTGGAGGCACGTGTGATTGTGCTTGAGGAAGTAATAAAAGGGCTGACTGGTGAAGCAAAATCGAACGCCCCCCTCAAAGCCAATACTGACCTTGTTCCGCGACCAACCAGGTGTCCACTCTCCAAGGGTGACGGAAAGGGCATATCCCCGTGGCCTTTCTCACTGAGCCAATTATTTGCCAAATGTAGAAAAGAGGGGCTACTACAGAGCATCAAGCCGTATGTGGAGTCGGCACCGAATCAAAAGAACAACTTCTGTACCTATCATGTAGCGACAGGTCACCGAACCAACGCTTGTTATATTTTAAGGAAGGAGATCCGGAAGTTAGTTGATGAGGGAAGATTAAAGGTGCCATCCACTACCAATGAGCAACTAGGGGCTAGTAGGGAGACTGACAAGGAAATTCCTCAAACCTCTCGGGGAGAGGAATATGATGAAGAACTCCTAAGCCTGATTTGATGAAAGTGGGGCAGTGACATTGAAGCAGGGGCAGTGACTGGATAAGGAATAGTCGGGCGCCGTGAGATCAATACCTTTAGAGGCTCCTTCTCGTAGGGAACTTATTTTGTTGTAAAGTGTATTGAACTCATTTTGAATGCAATGCATCTTGTTATTTTCTCACTTATGTGGTGATTACATGTATATGGTATTAAGCATGCATTTGATCATCTGAAACGACATGTCCATCACGCATAATATTAAAATGCATGACATCAATCTAAGTCTTACAGGGAACTTACAAGTGAACCTGACTTCGGTTAAGCCCTTTTCTTAACAAAAAAAGAAAAGAAAAGAAAAAAAAAAAGAAAAAAAAAAGAAGAAGAAGAAGAAGAAGAAGAAAGAAAGAAAGAGAGAAGTTTGCCAAACAAGTAATGGGATGGCACCATTTCATCCGAATCAATTGCCAACCTATATCAGTGATCCATGCAAACCACGATCCTAAACGCTGCTAATCTTGCCCTAAAAGTTTCAACTTGGACAGCCCAAACTCAAATCATTCCAAACCAAGGACCATTGCCAAGTTTCAGAGCCGAGCCCCAAAAAGAACCTTTGAGCCTAATTCGTGCTGGAAAGAAGCATCCCACATCAAAAAACCAAACTGATTAAAAAGCACCAAGCCCTAAGAAATCCAAATGACCTTCGCCACCCACCATGCTGTAAAACTCTGAAGCAGACATTAGTTTTAGTGCATGTATAGTTTTGTTTGTGTGGCATTCATGTGCATATGACATCACACATGCATTGTTCATCCAAAAAGACATATTAAACACGCATGACATACATGGATCTGGATGCAGCAGGAAAATCAATAGGTGGCTGTGGTTTGGATTTAACTTCTTCAAAAAAAAAAAAAAAAAAAGCAAGCACCGGTGGAAGACCTCATCTCTCCCTTACAGTCAAATTTCTGCTCCTGGTCTAAAGTTGCACTCTCTTCAATCATAGAGTCAAACTCTGTTGAGTGCTTGATGAATCTGGGGGCGGCCCACCTATTACATAAAGTGCCGGGGTCAATGAGTTGAGACAATGGAGATAAGTGCGTTGTTGCCTGTTCTGAAAGGTTAACTTCATGCGGTGACAGAGAAGATCGGTGTCCTTACCCAAAGCAGTTCCCTTTTCATTCTCCTCTCTGTCTTCTCCATTTGCCTTTAACACTTTTGTCTTCCCTTTATTGTCTTTCCTTCACTTTCATCTTCTATCTTTCAGCTTCTCTCTAGAACTTGAACCGATTCTGTGATTCCATATTTCCTACCTTCAATGCCTCCTAACAAGAAGTTGAACCCCAATGCTACTCCATATTGTATTTTTCCGTATCATCTCATCAGCGGAAGGGCATCGAAACAGGTGGTTATGGCGTCGTTTCAATCCATCTTTGTTTATCATCAACCTGTACCAAATTGGGGATACCTTTTTAATCCCATGCCATTTCTCTTCAATCTAAACTCCTAGACTAATTATTTAGTACCCTCAACTAGTGGGAAGGGATTTGATTTGATGATAGATAGAGGATTTGGATATGAATCTGCTTCAAATGAGTTCAACAATGCTGAAAAAGGGGGAAAATGAAATATATAGCTCCGAGATTCCAGAGTAAGAAGAAAATAGTTTCTGTAAGTGAAAAGGAACAACAGTGGTCGCCCAAGAAATTGACTATTGAAGAGACCAAGCTGGATAAAAGAGAGATTGAAGCTAATCTTGGTGGGAAAAAACAAGCCTGATGATCAGAAACCTACCAAATCAATTTCAAAGACATAATCTGCTACAAATTCTGGGCAAGCATTGTCTGGAGGAAAACAAGAATAAGTCCAAAGGGAAGCCTGCTTATGATTTCCTCTATTTGCCTATGGATTTCAAGACTGGAGGAAATTTTGGTTATGCATTTGTGAACTTCACCAACTGTGTTGGGGCAACTTGACTTTGCAAAGCTTTCAACAATCATGAAAGGGACGATACCATCAACAGGAAAGCTTATAAAGTATGTTGCACTCATATTCAAAGGGAAAGTTGCATTTGCCAACCATTTCAAGCGTGCAGTCTTCGGGAGCCGTGTCTAAACTGAAATCTGGGGTGAATTGGAAACATGAATACAGCATCAGACCGCAGGAGAATCTAGTGGTCACTTGAATTCATCTCAGATTGTCCATCCACAATAGCAACTCTATCCGGTGATTGATGAAAAAAAAAAAAAACAAAAACAAAAACAAAACGAAACAAAACAAAATAACAACTCCAATGTGTAAAACCGAAAGGGCATATTGGTAATTTGAAGGGGCAACAATTAAAACCAGAGCCACATCTTGGATTTTCCTAATGCATCCGCATTCATTATGTCATGAATGTTTTGTATTCAATTTTGGTGATCAATATGCATTTGTTGTGTTGTTGCATGTCAATGTTCACTTACAGGCTACATTGCGCGGCAAACCTTGTCTGTGGAAGTGCTTCACTCCCCAAACACAAACCTATAACACTCCCCAAACATAAACCTATAATACCAGGGGCGAGTAAAAAGCCGAACCACTGGGTATCATCAACAGCAGTATCTTCGTGAGTCGCAATGAACACATCAAGATCTATCTTTCCCTTCCTAAGACAAACCGTCGCGAAAGGGATCAACGCAGACAAAATGCCCATCACAGAATCTTTCTCAAAAAAAAAAAAAAAAAGAATTTACTGACACGGAAAACCGGAAGGACGTGTCGGTAACAGGAGAGGGATGATATACAAAGTCAGAGCCACTGTCACATTCCCTATCATACTCATTTCGGTGTCATCATTGTAATATTGTGCATGTTTAGATTTCCGATCAGATGTTCATCTTGCATGCACCGTGCCACTGCATATAAACATCCATCAGTAGGACATTGCATCCAAACCCGTGACAATATTGTAGAAGCTCCTGTTATGCGGTACAGAAATGCAAAGTCTCACTCTCATTTTCTTGCTCAATCAAACAGACTGTTAGTCGGCACGGCCTACTATCCTGATCCGCTCAGCACTGACAACGCGTCAGAATATGCAAAGGGTAAAGTGGAAGGTCACTCAAGATGGCCAACTCCCTTAATACCTAGGTCAACGTAGTATTCAGTCAGTCAGAAGATACGTTGGAACAATCAGACTAGGTCACCTGAGTTACCATCGGGGCCAGTCTCAAGCCGTGAATTCTGTCTCTGGGCTCGCACAGATACCAAGAACAAAGCATAAGCCACATGTTGCATGCATACATTTAGAACCATACATGCATCCATACATGCATGCATACGTTTAAAGTAAACATGCATGATCCCCATGCGTGTGCATCACAACTCATCCAAGTGCAGGTATCCACTGCCATCATTAGGTCTCCCCTGACTAGGATCGCTCTCAAAGAACAGATGGCACAACGCCGAGGCATCCATTGGACCTTAAGCGTCAGTGCAAATCCAGATCTCAACACATCAAATCTCAACACACCAAGGGGCAGAGTAATCAAGCCGTATTTATCCTTGATCGAAGGGGCAAAAATTTTTGTTTACAAAATCATCGATCAAGGGATAAATACTCATTCCCCAGCCAACACCAGAATTATCCTTCCTAAACCTATTTCCTCATCTCATTCAAGCAAGATTTTTAAACCCTTGAGCTCCACTACGTTCAAGCAAGGTTACAAATCCTTGAATCACTCCTTCCAGTCAATCCAGATTTCGAACCCTTGAACTCCATTACGTTCAAGCATGGTTGCAAATCCATAATCCACCTTCCTTTGCCTCGGGTAACATAAACCCGATATCGGCTAATCCTCACTCCACATTCCTTTGCCTCGGGTAACATAAACCCGATATCGGCCAATCCAAATATCCATCTTCCTTTTGCCTCGGGTAACCTAAACCCGTTATCGGCCAATCCAAATATCCATCTTCCTTTTGCCTCGGGTAACCTAAACCCGATATCGGTCAATCCAAAATCCACCTTCCTTTTGCCTCGAGTAACCTAAACCCGATATGGGCCAATCCAAATATCCACCTTCCTTTTGCCTCGGGTAACCTAAACCCGATATTGGCCAATCCAAATATCCATCTTCCTTTTGCCTCGGGTAACCTAAACCTGATATCGGCCAATCCAAATATCCATCTTCCTTTTGCCTCGGGTAACCTAAACCCGATATCGGCCAATCCAAAATCCACCTTCCTTTTGCCTCGGGTAACCTAAACCCGATATCAGCCAATCCAAATATCCATCTTCCTTTTGCCTCGGGTAACATAGACCCGATATCAGCTAATCCATAAATCCATCTTTCTCTGCCTCGGGTAACCTAAACCTGATATCGGCTTATTTTCTCATCAGCTTTGCCTCGGGCAGCCTAAACCTGATATCGGCTTATTTCCTCCCCAGCATCGCCTCGGGTAACCTAGACTTGATATCGGCTTATTTCAACAGAGGGTTCTTTCCTGTGTCTACGGCGCTTTGAGTCGCATTTCTCAAATTCACATCATCTATCCCAGACTAAGTTCAGGTGGTGAATTTGATCACGCGAGGGGCAGCTATAAGCGCCGGAATTTTAAAAAAAAAAAAAAAAAGAAGAAAAAAAAAACAAGAAAAAAAAACGTATAGTCATACGACTATTGCTATAGTCGTACGACTGTAGTCAAACTACAGTCGTACGACTGTAGATCTACCCATAAAAGCAGAAAAAGAAAGACAGAAAAAGGGGGAGGACGGAAAAAAAAGAAAGAAAAACGGACAGACAGAGAGAAAGGGAGAAAAAGAGAAAGTAGAGAAAAACCAAAGAAAAAAGGAGGAACTCCTCATCAAAATCCTTAGCATTTGGAAATCTCTGGACTCAAATCTCAAACCCTAACTCAAGGAGAAAAGTCCGGATTTTAGTGGATTGGAGCGACGCCAAGGGTCAATCCTACGGTGGACGCACGTCATAGAGGTAAATACCCATTTCCCCTTCTCTTTTACAAGCTTTCTGGGTGTTTGGTGTGCTTTTTCTGCATTTCTGTCGTTTTTTCTGCGTTTCTGTTCTGGAAATCAAGAACAGTCGTACGACTGTTCTTGAGTTCGATGAACAGTCGTACGACTGTAGTTGATTTCCAGGCAGTTCTCTTTCCAGCTTGTTTTAAATAAGATTTTGGTAAAATCCTAAATTTTCAGCATTTACAGTCGTACGACTGTAGTTCTCAGAATCAGAATTTCACCTTTAAAACTCAAAAATCTCATAAAAATCCACAAAAATCCCTAAAAATTCCCAAAAATTCCCAAAAAAATCCCAAAAAATTAGAAAACCCCAAAAATCTCATAAAAATCCACAAAAATCCCCAAAAATTCCCAAAAATTCCCAAAAAATCCCAAAAATTTAGAAAACCCCAAAAATCATCAAAATGAATTTTGTTGTGTGCATCACGACCATAGATTCAATTTTCTGGTAAATTTGCATTTAGAACAATTCAACGACGGAGACCCAGTTCTCCCGAAAACCGACCCACTTTGCATGCTTAATTGCAATAAACCGGAAAAATGTTTTCAAAAATGATTTTCTCACAAAACCAAAAATACAAGGACGTTTCAAAAATGGTTTTCCAGGTCTAACCGGGCCGGCCGACCGGGCTGACCCGGCTACCCCCAATTGCATGACCCCGAATTCTAATTTCCTAGTTCTGTCTATTTGAGTCCTAATTGTGGCGTGCTGTATATATTGTGCTAACCCTCTGTTTTGCAGGTTTTAATTTCTCTTTATTTTTATTTTTAATGTATTTTAATAGATTAAATCGTGTATTTAGGCGGTTGTAATTATTTTTAGATTTTCGTGTATTCTAGGCAATTGTATAAGTGAGGTGAGAGTTTTTATTTTTCCATTCAATTTGGTTGTAAGCCAATTAATATTTATTTCTTTTCCTTATTTTTGTATTAAATATTTTGTATGCGCGCTGTATGCCTTTTATATTCAATAAAACAGACTTTAGATTTTGAAATACCATTTGAGAACATTGGCAATATTTATTTTAATTAGACACAAAATAAGGGACTTGTCCGGACCCGAATCTCTGGATAGTGTAGCGGCCGTTCGTCCGGTTCAGCTACATAAGAATTTCCCGGTTGAGCTGAGCCGGGTGGCGACTCTACAATGTTCATCGAGACTTAGGTCTCGGTTCTTTCATACACTAATTCCATTTATTTTCCAAAACACGGATTTCCATTCATAAAAACCCCACACGAGGGAGGGGCCCGCCCGAGATCGTGGCACCCCCTTCCGAAAGGGAGTCCCGCTTCCCGTCGAAAACGCATCGTCCGCTCACACCACGGACTTATTACAGACTTTTTCTTCAGCTTTCTCTTTAGCTACTTCCACTGCTTCTGCCATTACTTCAAATGGTTTCTCTTGGGGGATGATAGGCTCAACAACTATCTCATCCACTATCAATGGTGCAACTCGCTTCTCCTGGATCTTTTCAAAGTCCACAACATCAGAAAATATCTCGAAGCCTGGGAGTTCGATGCTCCCGACCTTCACTGGTTCAGCTTGCCCCTTGGACAGTTGTTCGCTATCCTTAATAAAAGGTTTGATCAAGGGCTTTACATTCTTTCCTCTTTTTAGGTCTTTCTTCTCAGACGCCTCAACTGTGTAGCCCAGACCAAACTGCCTTGGCTTTCCATATTCAACATTAAATTCGGGCACTCCTTGTAGATTGGCTCTGAGTCCCATGCATGGAACAAAGTCATGCCTGTGAAGGTATTTAGACAACCATTCTGGCATGTAGTTCTCATAGATGACCATTGGAGCCTCTATAGTTTCCTCCTCACTAACCATGGTGACTTGGAATCCACCGAATGGTATAGTCTCCTCACTAATAACAGTAATCATGGACTGAGAATCTGCCTCGACTGTCACAACCTCACTGCCTACTGAAAACTTGATCTTCTGACGCAGAGTTGAAGGGACACCCCCCAACGGGTGGAACCATGGCCTCCCTAACAGTAAGGAGAAGGTGACTGGAATGTCAATCACAGTAAAGGTGATCATCGACTTGACTTGTCCCACTTCCACCTCAGCTTCAAAGTTCCAATTACAGTCCTTTAGGAATCATCATAGGCCCTGATTCCAATGGTTGACTTTTTCAGACTGTCTTCACTCAGACCCAGGAATGACAGCATCTTCAGTGGACATATGTTCAGGGTAGATCCATCATCCACCATCACACATGGCACAACTGTTGGGATTCATCATCGGAAAAATAACGTGGCGCAACGGAAAATACACCATTTAAAATTTCCTAGAATCCGCCTATCGTGTCCCATTACCATTGACTGAAATAAAAATAATTTGAATCAAGAGATTGAACTCACCAGATTATGTCTCTTCTAGAGACTGCTGTAGAATCATTTCTTAAAATTGATCTCCATAGTCCGATGCACGATCAACTATCGAACGGGAACCGATGCTAGTTGAAGAATGGAAGAAATTGCACCAAAGAATTCGGCTATTAGGGCTGATATTGTTGCTGGCCAAATCTGCTTTGTGCCTAGGGTTAAGAGAGTGATTTTTCCCATAAATATGCCTTTTATAGTCCTTATGCAATATGGACTCCAATTAGGTTAAGTAAACCCAAGCCCATTAGGATTTTAATTACATATTTAAACTCTTATTCCATAAGATTTATAATATATAATTTAATTCCATATGGCTTGATTTAGTTACCCCTAATTAAAATAAAATCACACTTAAGAAAATAATTTAATTAATTGTTTACTTTATGTAATTCAATTAATTGATAAATTAATTAATTACATTATGTAAACTTATTAATTAAATTAGACTAACCCAATGTTAATTAATTACCTCGACACCGAATGTCAACTAATTAACTAACTCATTCCTTCCAATGTACATCACATGCACAGTATCTATATGTTGGCAGAAGGCCTAAGGCGCACAGACTGTAAGTCGGTTCTAGCAAACCATTACAGCCCCCAATTAAGAAAGAGATGCAGCAGTCTTTAGAAGACACTCACCCTGTAGTAATCTCATAGTGTCCTTTGCCTAACGATATCGATATGAATAAACAAAAGGCATGGTGTCCGTCATCCTCTTTTATTCTTTATTATATTTCTTGATCTAAAGTTGACTAATTAATCAAATAAGCAACCAACTTATTTGGGTATAGCCATACACTTATCAGTCCCACTCATCAAATGGCCAGTGAGATCATCTCGGTGTTACCCGAGTGGAAATTCCATCACTTCATCATCAATATCAATGTGTTCACTTGTCCACCTAATCATACCCATATTTAGCATCCTTTTATCGACCTGTTAGGCGTACGTCAAAGTGAACTGGATTCCATATTGATACTATGATGAAATCTGGTCTGAGGACAAAAGAGACCTACTCAAGAAAGACCTATGACGCGACAACCATGTGGCTTTCTTGTGTTGACCGATCCAGTCCCATGTCAATGACATGTACCTATATTCATGACTAACTGTACAAGTATTATGGCTAGTTAAGAACTGCCATACAGCCATGGAATATACAAGTCTGTGGTTCTATTCGTTCCCACGATTAGAACAGACTTGGGATAGGTTTTATGATTATCAATCTATGGATACTCATATTATAGCACAAGATATAAATGAAATAGATTAATTGCCTTTATTAATATGACACAAATAATGTATTGATACAATTAGTCTTAATGTATAATACAAAATACAAGAATCCAATGCCCTAAGAACTAGGGCACACCAACAATCTCCCACTTGCACTAGTTCCAAGTGGACATTGCCCTAATTCCTATAGATCTGGTTTGACTGTCATGCTGTGTCTGCGGCAGCGCTTTGGTCAATGGATCAGCGACATTATTCTTGGTGTCAACCTTCTGCAATGATATCTCACCTCTGTTCATGATCTCCCAAATGAGGTGAAACTTTCTGGGCACATGTTTGGAACTCTTGTGTGACCGGGGCTCCTTAGCTTGTGCCATGGCCCCGTTGTTGTCACAAAAAAATCAACTAGGTCTAGGATAGTGTGTACTACTCCCAACTCGGTTATGAATTTCTTGATCCAAACGGCTTCCTTTGCAGCTTCACATGCAGCTATGTACTCAGCTTCCATTGTAGAGTCAGCAATGGTGGCCTGCTTTGAGGACCTCCAATTAATGGCACTGCCATTCAGGAGAAAAACATAACCAGACTGTGACTGGTTCTCATCCTCATCGGTCTCAAAGCTTGCATCAGTGTAACCTGACACTACCAGCTCATCTTGACCTCCATACACTAAGAAAGCATCCTTAGTCCGATTAAGGTACTTTAGGATTGCCTTGACAGCCTTCCAATGTTCCTCCCTGGGGTCCGACTGGTACCGGCTAGTGATACTTAGTGCAAATGCGACATCAGGCCTCGTACATAACATCGAGTAGATGATAGATCCAATAGCAGATGCATAAGGGATCTTTTCCATGTTCTCCCGGTCCTTCTTTGTATTGGGACCATCTTTCTTACTCAGCTTCAACCCATGGTGCATAGGCAAGAATCCTTTCTTTGCCTTGTCCATGCAGAATCTTTTCAGAACCTTGTCAATGTAGGTGGCCTGACTTAGGCCTAGAAGTCGATTGGATCTATCTCTGTAGATCCTGATCCATAAGATTATCTCAGCTTCGCCTAAGTCCTTCATTGCGAAGCACTTACTTAACCACTGCCTTAACCCCTTGCAGTGTTGGTATGTCGCCTCCAATGATAAGGATGTGGTCAACATACAGCACTAGGAAGGTGGAAATGCTCCCACTAACCATCTTATACACACAAGGCTCATCAGACTTCTGTGTGAAGCCATATTCTGTAATGGCCTCATTGAATCTCTGATTCCAAGACCTCGATGCTTGCTTCAATCCATAAATGGATCTTTGAAGCTTGCATACTCGGTTTGGATACTTTGGATCGATAAAACTTTCAGGTTGCGCCATTTACAAATCCTCGAGTAGCTTTCCATTAAGGAAAGCGGTCTTAACATCCATCTTCCATATCTCATAATCGCACCATGCAGCTATGGCTAGTAGTATCCTAATGTATTTGAGCATAGCAACTGGCAAAAAGGTTTCATCATAGTCAATTCCTTGAACTTGCCTGAATCCTTTTGCCACCAATCGCCCCTTGAAGGTGTTGTCGGCCTTTAACTTGAAATACCACTTGCAATCTATCACCTTAGCACTCGGAAGTGGATCCACCAAGTTCCATACTTTGTGCTGGCTCAGCCCAAGCACGAAGGTCATACTAGATCTATAGGGATTAGGCAAATGCCTAGTTGGAACTAGTGCAAGTGGGAGATTGTTGGATGTGCCCTAGTCCCGAGGCATTGGTCCTTGTATTTGTATTGTACATTTATTGGATTTATGTATTATACAATTTGTTTCATTAAATAAAGGCATTTATCTATTTATTAGATATCTTATGATATGTTTTAAATAGAGTATCCAATGGACATATCCATATCCATGTTGACAAGTGTCATGCACTTGCCAGTAAGACCATGGATAGGGAAAACGATATGACTATAAAGAGATCCGTAGTCTGTTCTAGTCATGGGAATGAATGGAACCAAAGACTATCATTAGCTTGGTTGTATGGCAATGTCTTACTAGCCATTGGACATGGGATGTCAACCAACTTAATGGGTACATGCAAAAAGGGGCATGGTACTGGATAGATCCACTACACAAGAAATCCATATGGTATAGTATCACAAGTGATTCTCATGTAGTACTTATGTGAATCCTTTGACCTGATCATATGATGGTGCTGCATGTGAAGTGGCATACTTTGTTGTATGCCTAAAGGGCTTATAACAGGGTGACAAGTATGGGTACATTCGGGTATGTCAGTGAACATGGCAATGCTGTGGATATGCAGAAGGGAATGTCACTCAGTAGACCACTGAGAAGATATCACTAGCCTCTTGATGAATGCAACTGGTAAGAGTGTGGCGACACCCAAACAAGTTGGAACTTGTTTATGAGCATTAGTTAATTCGGGATCAAGTAAATGTCCAAACACAAAAGAGGGTGATCAATCCTTGCCTCTATGTTGGACACCGAAGACAATGACTTGGGATGTACAAGTTTAAATTACAGGGTTATGATTATAGTTGGACTGCTATCTCTGTCTGTATTGGGGGCTGCAGTGGCTTGCTACAGCCCACCTGCAATCTGTGGGCCATAGGCATACTGCCAACAAGAAGACTGGCCCACAGGATCGTACACATTGAATGTCTGAACTCGAACTAAAGGGATCAACAGTATGCTTGGAGTATATGCAGTGGAGAGAGAGGATTGTATTAATTATATTATATAGATTAATTGGATTGATCAAAATAATATTATTAGTATTTGTATTGGCCTTCTTATAATTAATTCAATGAATTAATTTATGAGATTATTTCCTAGGTGGAAATATTTTACATGTATAGTTTTACATGTGTTTTATTTTATGAAAGTCTAATTTAATCTCTTAGTTAAATTAATTGGTCAAATTAATTTTAATTTAAATATACGTAATATATTATATGGTATAATATATTGACATACATGTTGGATTAAAATTATATTTGGAATTAAAGTGGACCCAGGAATTAAATCGGACTTGGGCTTAAAAGAAGAAAAGCCCACGTAAAATTAAGGAGGAAATTGGGCTTAAAATTCCTTAGAGGAATTCGGCCTACTAGGTTAAACCCCTAGTAAAATTTTCGACTAAGAAAACCCTTAGAACAACAGAAAATTCCAGCCAAGTTTTCTCTCATTCCGGCCGATCTCGATGCTAGCACGTGTTGAGTTCCAAAGTTGTTCGTATATAAGAACGTGGAGGAAGTCAGTATCGATTTCTACAGCCATTTTTTAAAGAGATTTTTTGGTGAGAATCTATTCTTTCTCCATTTGATTTTGTTGTTTTTAATTTCCACCTCAATTGCTCCTGGGTGTGGATTTGAGGAAATCAATGCGTTCTTCCACTTTATCTGTTGATTTCTGGTGAAAAATCCCTACAAGCAACATCCCGCTCATTCTTAAGTCTGACTCACGTTTGTCTGTCTTAATAGCTAACATAAGATTTTCATCACAGGGATCGGTGTGAGCGGACGACCTAAAAATTGGAACGTGGCGAAGCGAACTGGGGGTTTTGTGTATTGCATTAGGAAAACCATGAATTTATTCGGAAATTCCTTTTGTAGAAAACATTTTTCCCTTTTTATTACTTAAAGACCTTGAAACCTAAATTTTGAAATCAGTGACAGAGTCACCACATAGATAATCTCATCCAGAAAATTCCAGTACAGCTTCTTATCGAGTGTAGACTGTGGTACCTAATCCAGAGATTTAGGGTTCAGGCAACTTACCTATTCAACCTCGAAATAGCGTTCTCGGGATTATATTAGGATAAACAAAAATTATGAAAAATCGAGAAAAGTTGCTTTGTAATACCCCGAATATTTTAATAATATTTTTCATCATTATTTTTATTAAATAAATTATTCTCATTATTTTAATTTTATGGCATTTAATATTTTTAGGCTTAATTAATTAATTTAATTTAATACCTTAAGCTTATTATATTTAAATGCATCTTTAAACATGATTAAATTTTGTGAATATTTTGGGGTTAGGAAAATTATATATTTTAGGACTAATATATTTAGACATTTCGGCCAACTTGTATTTATCATAATCCCTCTCTATTTAATCCCTCCTTAACCTAATTCACACTCATTCTACAACATAAAGTCCTAACTACACTAAAGCTCATCTCCCCCTCTCCCTTGTGTGTGCAATTCGGCCAAGCATCCCACCTTCCCCTCTCTCAAATTTTCGACCTCCTACCTCTACCACACCCCTTCATTGATTGTTCTCATTGCATACTTGAGGTTTAGAAGCTCAATTCAAGGTATTCCCCTCCCTTTTCCTTGTTAAAAGTTTCGACCATGACAAAGAATTTAGGGTTTAAACTTTTTGTTCAACAATTGTTAGGAAGTTGGTTTTGGGTTTGATTTGCTCCTTGGATTTGGCCATCAACACCTTTAATTCTTCCCTTGGATCATCAATTTGAGCAATAGGACTTAGCAATCAAAGGTAACTACTCTATCCATACTCCTACACTTAGGGTTGAATGGTAGAAATTAGGGCTTTTATGTTTTTTTTTTTTATGTTGGAATTGATTAAATTAATTGTAATAACTTGATTGGTATTCCTAGAATTTGAATTGGCATGATTTGTTTACTGATTTTGGTCAATTGGGTTGATAGAATTCGAATTATAGGGCTGGTATGATGATTTAAAAACTTGCACATAAGGTGTTTGATAGAATACCCTTGCTGGACAGCCTGCACAACATTTTTCTAAATTCGTTTTAAATAAGTTATGGTTCTCAGAAACTTCTGAAATTTTAATATGTTTTAGATAACATGTTAAACTGAAAATTCGTAGAAGAAACCATGTCAAAATTCATTGGTTTTCATGTCCTAAAAATTCACCCAAAACTGTTGCTTGAAACTGCCCCTGATTGTTTTCAGCACTGACCTATAATGTTTGAAAATTCATATCTTTTTGTGTACTTCGAATTTTTACATGAAACCACTTGCAAAATTTTTCTAAGATTATGAACTACAAAAGTTCTTTATATTTTCTCTTCTAATTATGATGGTAAACTGGGGTTATACTGATTTTAAGATAGTGTAAAATTTGGTGCTCTGTTTCCAGGAATCTATGATCAGTAATATTTGGACGCTTTTAACTTTTGCTCTGGTTAATGAATTCATGAAATTCCAGTTGTTATTTGAAGATTATAATGCTATGTTGCTCCCTGAATTATTTCATGATTTTTGGACAAGTGCAACTATTTTATTCTGAATTTTGTTTTCCTGACCTGCTGCCTGCCCTGTTTTCGGGACAGCCTCACTGTTTGGCCTATATTTTTTTGTACACTTATCCGAATGACACGAAACGAATTGCATTTTGTGTATATTAAATTGAACTTGGTTCCTTAAAATTTTGAGAATTTTTGGAAGAGTTTTCATATGGTTTATACTGTTTTGAAATTCAGGCAGTGGATCTGCCATATTTGGTGTTTTGGATTAAGGATGTTTTTATACCACACTTGGTGGATTTTTGATGAATTGAATTGGTTTATGTGGACACTTGGTCCTTTGGATTTATATTGAGGAAGAATGGCCTATAATGGCATGTTTTGGACAATTGGTCCTTGGATTTGATGTTGATTTTGGGTTAAGCCTAAAGTGGCACCCTAATGTTGATTTGATGAGATTGGTTTGAAAATTGGTTTTTGATACACGATTGCATATGGGAGTTGCCGGACTGCGGTTTTTCTGGCATATGGACAGTGTTTCCCTTGTGATATTTTTGACCTCTTCATGGTGCACTTGGCCCATGATGGACTCACTTGACTGCGGTTTTTCTTGTGAGTGGTCCGACCTCTTCATTGGTATTTGTCCAATGATGGACTCTTTCGACTGCGGTTTTTCGATTGAGTGGTCATAGACCTCTTCATTGGTATTTGTCCAATGATGGACCTGCTTGACTGCGGTTTTTCGAGTAGGCGGTCTAGTCGTTCTCATTAGGCGAGTGGACTGCGGTTTTTCCATCGTAAATGGGAGAGTTGGCCAGCTTAGACTTTTTGATTGATTGTGGGATTAGGGGACTGCGTTTTTCCCGAGCGTCCGACCTATTTGCTATTCGTTGGCGATTTTGGATTGAGAAATTGACTGATGAGTTTTATATCCGAGACTGATTTTTTTTATCATGAGATTTTTATACAAATGTTGGTTTGATTTCGTATCATGTTTCTTAATTTAATTAGTTTAAACTCTTTTTCTTCGCTTTACTTTATTCTTGTTTTATTATTTAAACTGTTTTACTCGCTCAGCTTTATTTCAATTTGTTTTTGCCTTATTTTCAAGCTATTCGGTTTTAGGTGTTCGAATATGGACACTGTAGTTACTCGTCACTAAGTGGCGACCATTTTTTTTCAGATTTTGTAGGTACCGATGCCGATGCTTGACGTGTGATTGTTGTGTCGTGATGGGACTTGGGCGAGTGGACGGATTCTTTTTAGGCATTAGCTACTATAGTTGGGCATATTACTAGACTTTATTTCATTTATTCATTTATTGCTTAACAATGGTTTGTAAGGATATTTATTTATTTATTTATTCATTACTTAGCATTTTTAAGGCTCAATTTATATAGTTAGATAGTTGGTTTGCTCGATGATTACCGATCTCGTGCATTGAATTCCGCCTTTGCACGCTTACCGAGGTCGGGATTGTCACAGTTGGTATCAGAGCCGAATTTGGTTCCAAAGCTTACAAAGCGTAAGTCACTTGGAACTGAACTAGGAAAATAGGATAGAGACTTAAAACTTTAGCGAGAGTGCTGGGTAGGTAGAAACGGGACGTTACCTGCTTTGTGTACTAATTGCTTATCTGTTCTTACATGTGTGCTTATGTTTGTGCTTTACTTGAATCATTAATTTCAGTATGCCTCCGAGAAGAGCCCCGCGACAGAACCCTGACCGACTCCAGACTTTGGAGGAGGTTGTCATAGCTCTTGCAAATCGTCAGGAGAATCCCCTTCCTCCGCCGCCGCCGCCTCCATCTGCGGTTCCGGCTAATAACCAAACTGTTTTCGATCGCTTCGATAGACACCGACCCCCGATTTATGATGGGAAGCCTGACCCCGTGGTCTTAGAGGAGTGGGTACGAGTGATGAAGAAGCTGTTCGCAGCGACGGGCTGCCCTGCTGAAGAGAAGGTAGCCATTGCCACTTACTATCTCCGAAAGGAAGCTGACAATTGGTGGGGATTGGTGCAAGATGAATGTTTGGCCGATGCTGCCTTCGGCTGGGATCAGTTTGTAGAGAAATTGAAGGATCGCTTCTATCCAAAGGAGCTGAGATGGCAGAAGAGGACTGAATTCCTCCGTTTGACTCAAGGTACTATGACGGTGCAGCAGTACACCGACAAATTTTCTGAATTGGCCCGTTTTGTTCCTACTTTGCTGCCCGATGAGATGGAGAAGGTACAGATGTATGTTAAGGGACTGGACCCCCGCATCAGTAATTTGGTCCTAGTCTCCGGAGCTTCTACCTTTCAAAGAGCGTATGAGGTTGCTCTTAGTGTATCTGCGAAAGTCCAAGAGGAAGACGCTGCTCGACGTGCTAATCTTGTGAAGAGGACTCAGCAGTCTGGTTTTGCTCTTCCGGCTGTCAAGAAGCCGAGGTTTGCACCTGCAAAAAGAGTCGTTAATGCTTCGGGTACTGATTCTAGGAAGTGCTTTAAATGCCAGAAAGACTACCACCCTGGCAAGAATTATGACGGATCGGTGGTGAAGTGCTTTTTCTGTAATGGTGAGGGACACCGCTCATTCGCTTGTCCCAAGAACCCTAATGCTACTCAAGTGAGACCCCCTGCTAGACAAGGAGCTCCTGTGCGGAACCGTGTGTACAACATGGAAGAGACTGAGTATGAGGCTGAGGATGATGTCGACGCTAACGTGGTGACAGGTACTATACTTGTGAATTCTTTACCTGCTTTTGTACTTTTCGATACTGGTGCTTCTCTATCTTGTGTCTCTACTGCCTTTGTTAAGAAGGCTAAACTGCAATCTTCTGTGCCTATTAAATCCTTGGTTACCCTCCCGAATGGAGAGAACCTTTCTTGTCAACGTGCCTTTCGAGATGTTCCGATTGTGATAGAGGGAATTGTTTTGACTGCAACTTTGAAGGAACTTCCCTTAGAAGAGTTTGATGTTATCTTGAGCATGGATTGGCTGAAAAAGCACCGTGCTATCTTTTACTGTAGAGATGAGAAGGTGGTATTGAGGTATTCCAAAGGGAAGAGAGTCTCTTACTCGAATGTAAAGTTGAAACCCTCTGTTAAGGTTGTTGCTGCTTTGAGAATGAAGAAGCTTTTTAAGAAGGGGAATGAAGTATTCTTGTGTAGTATCACAGACACCGCTGAAGGGAAAAAGCTTGAGGATATCCCTGTTGTTTGTGATTATCCTGATGTGTTCCCTGATGAGTTACCGGGTATTCCACCTGAAAGGGATGTGGAATTTTCTATTGACCTTGTTCCGGGCACTGCACCAATTTCTAAGGCCCCGTACCGCATGGCTCCGTCCGAAATGTTGGAGCTGAAATCTCAACTCCAAGAATTGATTGATAAGGGCTTTATAAGGCCTAGTGCTTCACCGTGGGGTGCTCCTGTGTTATTTGTGAAGAAGAAGGATGGTAGTATGAGACTGTGCATCGACTACCGAGAGTTGAATAAGGCTACGATCAAGAATAAATATCCTTTGCCTCGGATTGAAGATTTGTTTGATCAGCTGAAGGGTGCTGGAGTGTTCTCTAAGATCGACCTTCGATCCGGTTACCATCAAATACCGGTGAAAAAGGAAGATATTCCGAAGACTGCTTTCCGGACTCGATATGGGCACTATGAGTTCGAGGTCATGCCTTTTGGCTTGACTAATGCCCCCGCTGTGTTCATGGATCAGATGAACAGAACCTTTCATGAGTTGCTAGATGTCTGCGTGGTTGTCTTCATTGACGACATCCTAGTTTACTCGAGGGACGAAGAGGAGCATGTTGTGCACCTTAAAAGGGTGTTGGATATTCTGAGGAAGCAAAAGTGGTACGCTAAGTTGTCAAAGTGTGATTTCTGGTTGAAAGAAGTCGTCTTTTTGGGGCATGTAATCAGTAAGGATGGTGTGAAGGTGGACCCCTCGAAGATTAAGGCAATTGTGGAATGGTCTAGCCCGACCAATGTGACGGAGGTTCGAAGTTTTCTGGGTTTGGCCGGCTACTACCGTCGATTTGTGCATAATTTCTCCCTTATTGCTCAACCGTTGACTAAGCTATTAAAGAAGAATAGTAAGTTCCGTTGGACCGAGGAATGTGAGAAGGCATTCCAGTTGTTGAGAGAGAAGTTGACTACTGCTCCGGTCCTTACCTTGCCGACAGAAGGGATTGAGTTCGAGGTGTATAGCGATGCATCTAAGGATGGTCTGGGTTGCGTATTGATGCAAGATGGTAAGGTAATTGCTTATGCTTCTCGACAGTTGAGGGTACATGAGAAGAACTACCCGACACATGATCTTGAGCTAGCGGCTGTTGTTTTTGCATTGAAGATCTGGCGACATTATCTGTATGGGGTTCCATGTAAGATCTACACAGATCACAAGAGCCTCAAGTACATTTTCACTCAGAAAGAGCTTAATATGCGCCAGAGGAGATGGCTTGAGTTGATTAAAGACTATGACCTGACTTTGGAGTACAAGGAAGGAAAAGCGAATAAAGTTGCCGATGCCCTTAGTAGGAAGAGTGCTCACACATCGAACTACTTAAGGGTTTTGGCGGATGATTTGTGCAATGAGTTTCGACGATTGGAGATTGAATTTGTGCCCGAGGGTTGTGCTCAAGCTCAGTTGAGTGCCATGAGCATTGAGCCCACTTTGTTTACCAAGATACGAGAAAAGCAGAAAGCTGATCTAGTACTTCAGAAAATTCGAGCTGCGAAAGCTGCGGGCCGTGCCGAGGATTTTGAGATTTTGGGTGACGACAGTTTGAAGTTTAAAGGGAGATGGTGTGTGCCTAATGATTCAGCTTTGAAGGATCAAATTCTTAAGGAAGCTCATAACACACCGTATTCTGTTCATCCTGGTGGGTCTAAGTTGTACAAGGACCTTAAGACTCACTTTTGGTGGCCTAAGATGAAGAAGGAAGTTGCCGAGTTTGTTGCAAAGTGTTTGATATGTCAGAAGGTAAAGATAGAGCATCAGAGACCTGGTGGTTTGCTACAGCCATTGCCTATCCCTGCTTGGAAGTTCGACTCTATATCCATGGATTTCGTGATGGGACTTCCGAGGACTGTTGGAGGTTTAGATTCGGTTTGGGTGATTGTGGATCGGTTGACTAAGGGTGCTAGATTTGTTCCCATGAAGAAGACCTGGTCTATGGAACAGCTAGCCGAAGCCTACACTAACGAGATCATTCGACTTCATGGCATACCGAGGGAGATCATTTCTGACCGTGATCCACGTTTTCTATCGCAATTTTGGACTGCTCTTCAAGAAGCTTTTGGTACGAAGCTTAAGTTGAGCACTGCTTTTCATGCTGCTACTGATGGTCAGACTGAGAGGACCATTCAGACACTTGAGGACATGCTCCGCGCTTGTGCATTGGAGTTTCAGAAATCATGGGTTAAGTCATTGAGCTTAGTTGAGTTCTCCTACAACAATAGCTACCATGCGAGCATTCAGATGGCACCATACGAGGCACTTTATGGTCGGAAGTGTCGTAGCCCGATGTGTTGGAGCGACACCAGCGATGCTTTGGTTTTGGGTCCTCAGTTGATTCATGATACAGTTGAGAAGGTCCGAGTGATTCAAGCTAAGATGAAGGCGGCCCAGGATCGTCAGAAATCTTATGCCGACTTGAAGAGGAGACCGATTGAGTTCGCTGTGGGCGACAAGGTTCTTTTGAAGGTCTCGCCTATGAAGGGAGTGTACCGGTTTGGGAAGAAGGGTAAGTTGACACCGAAGTATATTGGACCTTATGAGGTATTGGAGAGGATCGGCGAAGTGGCTTACCGTTTGGCCCTACCGCCCGGAATGGATAAAGTGCACGACGTGTTCCATGTTTCTCAGCTTCGACGATTCATCAGCGACCCGACTCAAGTTATACCCATCGATGCCGTAGAGGTTGAGCCCAATTTGACTTTCGAGGAGAAGCCCGTTTGCATTTTGGACCGTCAAGTTCGAGTTCTCCGAAGAAAGGAAGTGCCTTTAGTGAAAGTTCTGTGGCGCAGTCAGAAGTACGAAGAAGCGACTTGGGAGACGGAAGAAGCGATGCGCGCTAGATACCCCGAGTTATTTAGGGATTAGCTTCCGATGCTGTGATTGTGTTTTGTTTTGTTTGATTGTTCGCTGTGTGACTGTGATGCTTTCCGGTTTTCTGTGGTCCTTGAAGTTTCGAGGACGAAACCTTTCTAAGGGGGAATGATTGTAATACCCCGAATATTTTAATAATATTTTTCATCATTATTTTTATTAAATAAATTATTCTCATTATTTTAATTTTATGGCATTTAATATTTTTAGGCTTAATTAATTAATTTAATTTAATACCTTAAGCTTATTATATTTAAATGCATCTTTAAACATGATTAAATTTTGTGAATATTTTGGGGTTAGGAAAATTATATATTTTAGGACTAATATATTTAGACATTTCGGCCAACTTGTATTTATCATAATCCCTCTCTATTTAATCCCTCCTTAACCTAATTCACACTCATTCTACAACATAAAGTCCTAACTACACTAAAGCTCATCTCCCCCTCTCCCTTGTGTGTGCAATTCGGCCAAGCATCCCACCTTCCCCTCTCTCAAATTTTCGACCTCCTACCTCTACCACACCCCTTCATTGATTGTTCTCATTGCATACTTGAGGTTTAGAAGCTCAATTCAAGGTATTCCCCTCCCTTTTCCTTGTTAAAAGTTTCGACCATGACAAAGAATTTAGGGTTTAAACTTTTTGTTCAACAATTGTTAGGAAGTTGGTTTTGGGTTTGATTTGCTCCTTGGATTTGGCCATCAACACCTTTAATTCTTCCCTTGGATCATCAATTTGAGCAATAGGACTTAGCAATCAAAGGTAACTACTCTATCCATACTCCTACACTTAGGGTTGAATGGTAGAAATTAGGGCTTTTATGTTTTTTTTTTTTTATGTTGGAATTGATTAAATTAATTGTAATAACTTGATTGGTATTGCTAGAATTTGAATTGGCATGATTTGTTTACTGATTTTGGTCAATTGGGTTGATAGAATTCGAATTATAGGGCTGGTATGATGATTTAAAAACTTGCACATAAGGTGTTTGACAGAATACCCTTGCTGGACAGCCTGCACAACATTTTTCTAAATTCGTTTTAAATAGGTTATGGTTCTCAGAAACTTCTGAAATTTTTATATGTTTTAGATAACATGTTAAACTGAAAATTTGTAGAAGAAATCATGTCAAAATTCATTGGTTTTCATGTCCTAAAAATTCACCCAAAACTGTTGCTTGAAACTGCCCCTGATTGTTTTCAGCACTGACCTATAATGTTTGAAAATTCATATCTTTTTGTGTACTTCGAATTTTTACATGAAACCGCTTGAAAAATTTTTCTAAGATTATGAACTACAAAAGTGCTTTATATTTTCTCTTCTAATTATGATGGTAAACTGGGGTTATACTGATTTTAAAATAGTGTAAAATTTGGTGCTCTGTTTCCAGGAATCTGTGATCAGTAATCTTTGGACGCTTTTAACTTTTGCTCTGGTTAATGAATTCATGAAATTCCAGTTGGTATTTGAAGATTATAATGCTATGTTGCTCCCTGAATTATTTCATGATTTTTGGACAAGTGCAACTATTTTATTCTGAATTTTGTTTTCCTGACCTGCTGCCTGCCCTGTTTTCGGGACAGCCTCACTGTTTGGCCTATATTTTTTTGTACACTTATCCGAATGACACGAAACGAATTGCATTTTGTGTATATTAAATTGAACTTGGTTCCTTAAAATTTTGAGAATTTTTGGAAGAGTTTTCATATGGTTTATACTGTTTTGAAATTCAGGCAGTGGATCTGCCATATTTGGTGTTTTGGATTAAGGATGTTTTTATACCACACTTGGTGGATTTTTGATGAATTGAATTGGTTTATGAGGACACTTGGTCCTTTGGTTTTATATTGAGGAAGAATAGCCTATAATGGCATGTTTTGGACAATTGGTCCTTGGATTTGATGTTGATTTTGGGTTAAGCCTAAAGTGGCACCCTAATGTTCATTTGATGAGATTGGTTTGAAAATTGGTTTTTGATACACGATTGCATATGGGAGTTGCCGGACTGCGGTTTTTCTGGCATATGGACAGTGTTTCCCTTGTGATATTTTTGACCTCTTCATGGTGCACTTGGCCCATGATGGACTCACTTGACTGCGGTTTTTCTTGTGAGTGGTCCGACCTCTTCATTGGTATTTGTCCAATGATGGACTCTTTCGACTGCGGTTTTTCGATTGAGTGGTCATAGACCTCTTCATTGGTATTTGTCCAATGATGGACCTGCTTGACTGCGGTTTTTCGAGTAGGCGGTCTAGTCGTTCTCATTAGGCGAGTGGACTGCGGTTTTTCCATCGTAAATGGGAGAGTTGGCCAGCTTAGACTTTTTGATTGATTGTGGGATTAGGGGACTGCGTTTTTCCCGAGCGTCCGACCTATTTGCTATTCGTTGGCGATTTTGGATTGAGAAATTGACTGATGAGTTTTATATCCGAGACTGATTTTTTTTATCATGAGATTTTTATACAAATGTTGGTTTGATTTCGTATCATGTTTCTTAATTTAATTAGTTTAAACTCTTTTTCTTCGCTTTACTTTATTCTTGTTTTATTATTTAAACTGTTTTACTCGCTCAGCTTTATTTCAATTTGTTTTTGCCTTATTTTCAAGCTATTCGGTTTTAGGTGTTCGAATATGGACACTGTAGTTACTCGTCACTAAGTGGCGACCATTTTTTTTCAGATTTTGTAGGTACCGATGCCGATGCTTGACGTGTGATTGTTGTGTCGTGATGGGACTTGGGCGAGTGGACGGATTCTTTTTAGGCATTAGCTACTATAGTTGGGCATATTACTAGACTTTATTTCATTTATTCATTTATTGCTTAACAATGGTTTATAAGGATATTTATTTATTTATTTATTCATTACTTAGCATTTTTAAGGCTCAATTTATATAGTTAGATAGTTGGTTTGCTCGATGATTACCGATCTCGTGCATTGAATTCCGCCTTTGCACGCTTACCGAGGTCGGGGTTGTCACATGCTTACCTAGGAGCCAGAGCCGCGCGGCTCTGTTTTGGTAACACAGAGCCGTGCGGCTATAATAGAGCCACACGGCTCCAGTTTGCCATGCAGACTAGAACCCTACGGCTCTAGCGTGTGGTGACCATCCCTTTATAAGGGGAATGGATGGTCACTTTCAACAAAATCCCCTTTTCTTCATCTCTCAAACTCCTATTTCTCTCCAATCTTCCACCTAAACTCATATTGCCACAATGTTGAAGAAAATGTAGAAAGCTCTTCTCCCCTCTGCCCCTTCACTGCCCGGACTCCACACGCGACATGTTTTACCAGAGGGAGAATTTGTGTTACCTGTGGAGACTACAGCAGATGTTTATGGGCTTCAGAAGTCTGTCGTGTACTGCGAGGTCAAGAAAAACAATCTCGTTCCCATCACGCTCAAGTTGACTACGCATGTGAGACAGGATCTGGTTAGTTTCTTCCATTTTTCTCTTGTTCCAATTTTTTGAATTTATGCAAGTATAGGTAAAATTAGGCGAAATTACACAAAATTGATGCATGTTTATAGTAGATTATGCCCCTAGGAACTTAATTGATGGTTTAGATTTGATTTTCGGGCAAAAAATCGCAAAACCTAGGTTTTGGGAAAAACTACCGGTTTCGAATAGAGCCGCGCAGCTGAACGACAGAGCTGTGCGGTGCTATTCCTGACGTGGCAAAAGTACAGAGCCACATGGCTCTGTTCTGCCAAGAACACAGCCGCACAGCTGTAGCATGAGCCATACGCCTCTGGCTATAGCCGTGTGGCTCTGTTCAGGCAGAAATGAGACTCTTTCACGCTTTAATTATATTTTGATGCATTTATTCAATTTGTTCAAGTAATGTATAACACAAATAACTCATAAAAACTCCCTGTTCATTGTTTTGTAGGATTGGACCTATAACCGGGGTGCTGGGATGGTGACCGATGCCATCGATGTTGGGATTTTTCACCAGAAATCACCCGATTAAAGCGGAAGAACACGATGATTTCCTCAAATCCGTGCCCAGGAGCAATTGAGATGGAATTTGGAAAAAAAAAATTAATGGAAAGAGATAAATCTCTTACTAGGAATATCTCTTCCAAGAGATGGATGCAGACTACAGGAATCAAACTAGAAACCCTCCTCGTTCACGTACACGCACCCCTAATGAACACCACCCGTGCTAGCGTCGGAAAACCCAAACAATGGAGAGGGGAGGCTAGGGAAATTTCGGCTATTGTCTCTTCTGTTTTCGGTGGCCAAAATTCCTAGGGCTAATAAACCCTAGGTAGGCCAAAATTCCTAGAGGAATTTTTGGCCAAGGTTAGCTCTTTCATTTGTGTGGGCTTCCTTCTTTTAATTCAGGCCCAATCTTATTTTAATTAGTCTGTTTTAAATTAATTTCAAGCCCAACTTTAATTTACCCATGTATTTAATATATTACACCAAGTAACATATTATTTACATTTTAATTAAAATTAGTTTGACCAATTAATTTAATCCATGAAATTAAAATTAGATCTTCACAAAATAAAATCATATGTAAACCTATACATATGAATATTTCCACCTAGGAAATAATCTAATAATTAATCCAATTAATTATGAAGAGCCAATTAAATATATATTAATTTTATTATTATGATCAATCCAATTGATCTTTATAATATAATTAATAAATATACCTCTCTCTCTAGAGTGTATACTCCAAGCATATATGTGATTCCTTAAGTCGGTGTTCAGTCGCTCAATGTGTACGATCCCGTGGGCCCATCTTTATGTTGGCAGTGGGCCTGTGGCCCAAAGACTGCAGTTGGGCTCTAGCAAGCCACTACAGCCCCCAATCAAGATGGAGATGGCAGTCTAACTGTTATCATAACCCCGTAGTTTGAACTTATATATCCCATGTCATCGATATCGGTGTCCAACACAAAGGCATGGATTGATCACCCAGTTTTACGTCCGGACATTAACTTAATCCTGAATGCACTGAAGATCACAAACAAGTTCCAACTCGTTTTGGTGTGGCCACACTCTTATCAGTCACATTCATCAAGAGGCCGGTGATATCTTCTCAGTGGATTACTGAGTGACAAATCACTTATGCATATCCATAGCATTGCCATGCTAAGTGACAAACTCGAAAGTACCCATACTTGGCACCCTATTACAGGCCCTTTAGGCATACTCCTAAGTATGCTACCTCACATGCAACACCATCATATGGTCAGGTCAAAGGATCCATACAAGTACTGCATGAGAATCACTTGTGATACTATACCATGTGGATTTCTCGTTTAGTGGATCTATCCAGTACCATGCCCTTTTTGCATGTACCCATTGACTTGGTTGACATCCCATGTCCAATGACAAGTAAGACACCACCATACAACCAGGTTAATGATAGTCTTTTGTTCCACTCATTCCCATGACTGGAATAGACTACGGATCTATTCATGGTCATATCGTTTACCCTATCCATGGTCTTACTGCCAAGTGCACGACATTGGTCATCATGGATATGGATATGTCCATTGGATACTTCATTTAATATACTGCACAAGATAAATATAATAAATGAATTAATTCCTTTATTAATAACACAAATAAGTATAATATATAAATCTAATAAATGTATGATACAAATACAAGGACCAATGCCTCGGGACTAGGGCATATCCAACAATCTCCCACTTGCACTAGTTCCAACTAGGCATGGGCCTAATCCCTATAGATCTAGTATGACCCTGGTGCTTGGGCTAGGCCAGTGCCTTGGTCAAAGGATCTGCGACATTATCCTCGGTGTCCACTCTGTGCAATGCAATGTCACCTCCCTCCGTGATCTCTTGTATGAGGTGAAACTTTCTGAGCACGTGCTTTGTGTTCTTGTGTGACCGGGGCTCCTTAGCTTATGCAACGGCCCCATTGTTGTCACAGAAGATATCAACTAGGTCTAGATAGTTGGCACTACTCCTAACTCAGTGATAAACTTCTTCATCCACACAACTTCCTTAGATGCATCACATGCCGCGATGTACTCAGCTTCTGTTGTAGAGTCCGCGATGGTTGGCTGGTTTGAGCTCCTCCAGCTTACAGCACCATCATTAAGCAAAAATACATACCCAGGCTATGACTGGTACTCATCCTAGTTAGTCTAGAAGATTGCATCAGTGTACCCAGCGACTGATAGCACTTCCTGACCGCCATACACTAAGAAGCTATCCTTAGTCCGGTTAAGGTACTTAAGGATTGCCTTGACAGCTTTCCAGTGATCCTCCCTAGGATCCTGCTGGTACTGGCTCATTATACTTAGTGCAAAGGTGACATCAGGTCTCATACATAACATGGAGTACATAATTGATCCTATAACCGAAGCATATGGAACCAATTTCATGTTCTCCCTGTCGTCCTTGTCTTAGGACAGTGCTTCTTACTAAGTTTCAGCCCATGGCCCATTGGCAAGAAACCTCATGCTGAACCTTTTCCAAACTTTGTCTATGTACGAGGCCTGACTTAGGCCCAGAAGCCGATTTGATCTATCCCTATAGATCCTGATCCCTAGGATCATCTCAGCTTCGCCTAAGTCCTTCATTGCGAAGCACTTACTCAACCATTGCTTTACCCCTTGCAGTGTAGGTATGTCACTTCCAATGAGTAGGCTGTCGTCTACATATAGTACCAAAAATGTGACAATGCTCCCACTAGTCCTCTTATACACACAAGGCTCATCTTGATTCTATATGAAACCATATTCCTTTATAGCCTCATTGAATCTAATATTCCAACTTCGAGATGCTTGCTTCAATCCATAAATGGACCTTTGAAGCTTGCATACCTTTCTCAGATACTCTGGATCGATAAAACCCTCAGGTTGTGTCATGTACACATCCTCGAGTAGCTTTCCATTAAGGAAAGTGGTTTTGACATCCATTTGCCAGACCTCATAGTCGTACCATGCGGCTATGGCTAGCAAGATCCTGATGGATTTGAGCATGGCTACTGGTGAGAAAGTCTCATCATAGTCTATTCCATGGACTTGTCTAAAACCTTTCACAACCAGATGCCCCATTAAGGTATTATCGGCTTTCAGCTTGTAGTACCTCTTGCAACCTATTACCTTAGCACCCGGAGGTGGATCAACCAAGTTCCAAACCTGGTTATCGTACATAGATTGCATCTTTGCCTCCATGGCTTTACGCCCATTTGTAGAATGTGGTCTTGCCATAGCCTCCTGGTAGGTTTTGGGTTCTTACTCATCCTAGATGAGAAGAGTTTGATCATCGGTGACGAGGAAACCATACCTCTCCGGTTCCCGACGATCCCTACCAGACCTTCTAGGTCCTTGTGTGGCCTAGGTCGGTGCTTCCTCCTGTGGAAGCTCCACCTAGGCCTCCAAGTTATCCTCTTCAGGAGCTTGTGGACCTTGAACTTCCCTGAGTTCAACATTGCTCCCACTGTCTTTCTTGGAAAGGAACTCCTTTTCTAGAACGACCCCCTTCCTTGCCACGAACACCTTGTTCTCGGCGGGGTTGTACAAGTAATACCCTTTGGTTTCCCTAGGGTAGCCCACAAATAGGCATTTATCTGTTTTGGGCTCCAGCTTGCCACTAGTCAATTTCTTGACATGTGCTTCGCATCCCCAAATCCTTCGGAAAGACACATTGGGCCCCCTGCCTGTCCATATCTGATATGGGGTTTTTTCCACTGCCTTAGTCAGAGTATTATTTAGATAAGAGTTGTTGTCTCGAGGGCGTGTCCCCAGAAACTAATTGGGAGAGAGGCTTGACTCATCATTGAGCAGACCATGTCCAACAAGGTCCTATTCCTTCGTTCGGACACCCCATTCCATTGTGGTGTTCCAAGAGGAGTGAGCTGTGGAACAATTCCATGCTCTCTCAAATATGAGTCAAACTCTAGGCTCATATACTTACCACCTCGGTCCGACCGAAGGGTTTTGATATTTCTGCCTAGCTGGTTCTGTACCTCATTCCTAAATTCCTTGAACCTATCAAGGGCCTCAGACTTGTGTTTCATCAGATAGACATAGCCATATCTGCTGATATCATCCATGAATATGACGAAGTACAGGTGCCCACCTCTGGTCGTTGTGCTCATGGGTCCACATACATCTGAATGTATTAGGTCCAATAAGCCAGTGGCCCTTTCAGCCTTCTTGCTAAAAGGTGTCCTGGTCATCTTGCCTCGTAAACATGATTCGCATGTATCAATTGACTCCAAGTCAAATGACCCTAAGACTCCATCTTTGTGAAGCCTAGCTATGCGCTTCTTATTTATGTGGCCAAGAGGACAATGCCATAGGTAGACAGGATTAGGTTCGTTGGGCTTAACCCTTTTAGTGTTTATGTTATAGACATGATTGGTTTCATTCAAGTCCAGAATATATAGGCCATTATTCAATAGAGCATCTCCATAAAATAATCGCTCTCTAGATATATAAATTCTACCATTAGAAATAGTAAAATAAAATCTAGAAATATCCAACATAGAAACTGAAATAATATTCTTGCACATAGCACGTACAAAATAACATTGTTCTAAAATTAAAACCAATCCAATAGGCATCACAGGGTGGTATTTGCCGCTCTCTATGGCAGTAACCATTGCTCCATTTCCGACCCGCAAGTCCGCCTCTCCCGACCCCAGTGACCTTCTGTTCTTAAGTCCCCACACATTGCAACAAATGTGAGAACCACATCCAGTATCCAATACCCAGGATGTTGAAACAGTAAGGTTAGTGTCAATAACATAAATACCTGAAGAGGACGCACCTTGGCCCCTTCTCTGCTCTCCCATCAGCTTGGGACACGATCTCTTCTAATGGCCCGCCTGTCTACACCCGAAACAGACATCCTCAGGACCTGCCTTTTGCTGGGCCTTGGGTTGGGCCTTGGCCTTCTTAACCTTGGCCTTCTTGGCCTTGGCCTTGGCCTTTTCCTTGGCCTTACCCTTGGCAATAGGAGGGTTCCCCTTGTTGACCAGCAACACCGGCGAAGTCTTTTTGATCGACTGCTCAGTAAGCTTAAGCATCCCATGCAGCTCACTGACACTGTGGTTCATCCCTTGCATGTTGTAGTTCAAGATGAACTATTCATAAGAATCTGGCAAGGATACAAGGATTGTGTCCACTGCCAACTCCTGAGAGATGGGCTATCCGAGACAGGCTAAAGTGTCTAAATAGCCCTTCATCTTCATCACGTGTGCGCTCACAAATGTCCTAGCCCCCATCTTAAAGGAGTGGAATGCCTTATTGGTCAGGTACCTATCCTGACAAGCTTGCTCCTGAAACATCTTGTTTAGAGTTGTTATCATAGCAAAGGCTTGATGGTCCATAAACTGGTTTTGCAGTTCGGGGACCATACAGGCCAACATTAGGCATGTCACATCCCTATTATCCTTGACATGCACCTCGTATTCCTCCAGCTGGGCAGCTGGTGGATTATGTCCCTAAGGCATAGCCGGCACAGGCCTCTCCAGTACATACTCTTTGGACTCCTATCTTAGAACTATTCTCAAGTTCCTAGACCAGTCCAAAAAGTTAGGACCGAAAAGCTTGTCCCTTTCAAGAATCAATCACAGTGATAATGAGTTGTTATTTGCCATTTGGAGTTTCTACACAAAAACATTTAAGAGTGTTAATAAAGGACTTTACTTTGTTATTCCCATACATAATTAATAATGAATCAAGTTATTAATTAAACCAAGTTGTTGGGCTCATGGGCCGAGATCCATATTTCATTAAGATATAGCCAGAAGAGGGCCTGGTACAACTATACCTTAACTATTTAGGCAGGAACGCCGTCCAATCCTAACCTAGGGACTCTCGGTTTGATGGGCTTACCCATCTGTGCTTAGGGCCAGGAGAATCCTACTACCCACACTAAGTCAAAACCTCCATTCAAGTATTAGAGTATCCCATACCCTAACCCAATACAAAATGACAATACTCCAGTGTATATTGCGAGGGCATGGTCTACAACTAGCCTATCCCCACTTCGAGCTAGTTTTGAATGAGGGAAGCACTTTTAAGTGACTTAGTAATTTCATTTGGTTATTAGATTCATTTAATAACGGCTTACATATATAAGGCGGGTGAAAGGCTGTTGGATCATGCATTCATACATGCATATAAATGTAAAGCATAATTAAATAAATAAGTAAAATGGGTTGTTATGGGCCTATATTACATCCTAATATTATGGGAAATTATCAAATTTACGTTGGATTGGGCTTTTGTTTTTTGGGCCTACCTTTTATTATTTACTGAAATACGTTATTTTTTTTTATTTTTATTTTTTTTACTTTTTCGGGTCACGCCTTTCTTTTCTACGTTTTTCATTTCTGAACCTTTTGTATTCCATCGTTTTTGCTTCGTTTGTCGGCGTTCTTTCTTCCTGCTTTTTGTTCGATTATTCTACTCTGTGATTTTTCTTTGTTTTCTCTACTTTCGGCGTTCATCATTTTCTTCTTGGTTCGTGTGTTTTGTTCGTGGTCTTGTTTATTATTATTATTATTATTATTTTTTTTTTTTTTTGGTGTTCGTTTAGGTTTTTTTCTGCATGCGTTTGGTTCGTTTGATTTTTATCGTTTTGTTTGCAGTGTTATAATTTGTTAAGATGGTGAAGGGTGCAAAAAACACTGGCTCGCAAAAGGTAAAAAATGTTAAGAAGCCCCTTGCTGTATCCAAGGGCAAATCGAGGGAGGATGTCGCTGGTGAGAAGTTTGTGGTAAGTTTTGTTGTTTCATTTATGCTGTTTTACAGTTTTTTGTTTGTTTTTGTTTGTTTTTCTGTGTTTTTTATTTTTTGGGTTTACTGTAATATTGTAATATTGTATTTTATAGTTTTTGTTTTTGTTTTTCTGTGTTTTTCTGGGTGTGTTTTTTTTTCTGTTACTGTAATAGTGTATCTTATACCTTAGTGCATCCTATTATACATTAGTTATACCTTATTTATACTTTGTTTATACCTTAGTTATACATTAAGTTATACCTTAGTTATACAGTTTATACGTTAGTTATACCTTGATTATACGTTGATTATACCTTAAGATAAATTATTATTTCTTAAGATACAGTTATTATAGACTTTTTTATACTGTTTATACCTTATATATACATTATTTATACCTTTTTTATACATTATTATACTGATTATACCTTACTTATACGTTAATTATACCTTATTTATACATTAGTATGCACTAT
This sequence comes from Euphorbia tirucalli, assembly GCA_039660915.1. Taxonomy (NCBI): domain Eukaryota; kingdom Viridiplantae; phylum Streptophyta; class Magnoliopsida; order Malpighiales; family Euphorbiaceae; genus Euphorbia; species Euphorbia tirucalli. The sequence goes on along the minus strand of CM077637.1, from coordinate 46,463,493 downwards.
TACATTCATTATACATTTAGATAGAGTATTATATTGATTATACATGAGTTATACATTTTTTATACCTCACTTATATCTTAAGATACATTATATATAGTGATTATACCTCTGTTATAGCTGAATTATACCTTTTTTATACTTTAAGATATACATTATACCCTATTTATACCTTAATTATACCTTTTTGATACACTATTACTTTGATTATACCTTAATTATACCTTTTTTATACACTATCTTAGTTATGCCTTAGTTATACCTTAATTATACCTTAAGATGCACTTTTTCAGTAATTGTACCTTACTTATTTTTTAATTTCTAAGGTATAATGAGTGTATAACCAAGTTATACACTGATTATACCCTATTTATACCTTAATTATACCTTTTTGATACACTATTACTTTGATTATACCTTAATTATACCTTTTTGATACACTATCTTAGTTATGCCTTAGTTATACCTTAATTATACCTTAAGATACACTTTTTCAGTAATTGTACCTTACTTATTTTTTAATTTCTAAGGTATAATGAGTGTATAACCAAGTTATACACTGATTATACCCTATTTATACCTTAATTATACCTTTTTGATACACTATTACTTTGATTATACCTTCTTTATACCTTTTTTATACTTTAAGTTTCACTTTTTCAGTAATTATACCTTAGTTATGCCTTAGTTATACCTTAATTATACCTTAAGATGCACTTTTTCAGTAATTGTACCTTACTTATTTTTTAATTTCTAAGGTATAATGAGTGTATAACCAAGTTATACACTGATTATACCCTATTTATACCTTAATTATACCTTTTTGATACACTATTACTTTGATTATACCTTAATTATACCTTTTTGATACACTATCTTAGTTATGCCTTAGTTATACCTTAATTATACCTTAAGATACACTTTTTCAGTAATTGTACCTTACTTATTTTTTAATTTCTAAGGTATAATGAGTGTATAACCAAGTTATACACTGATTATACCCTATTTATACCTTAATTATACCTTTTTGATACACTATTACTTTGATTATACCTTCTTTATACCTTTTTTATACTTTAAGTTTCACTTTTTCAGTAATTATACCTTAGTTATTTTTTAATTACATTTTTCAGGTTGGGAGACCTATTTATAGGAAACGGGAGTATTGGGGAAGCCATCTTTCTGTTTTCTCTGATTACGGTCTGCTAACTTTCTTGAAGTTAAACCTGCCTGATAGAGTTATTCAGATGTTTAAGGAAACCATTTTTGGTTACTTTTTGGATTTACCTATTTTAAGGGTTACAAAGCAGCTCATACATTCTTTGCTGCTGAGGGAGATTTATCAGGAGGATGAAAATGATTCAATTATTGTTGAAGTAGCTGGCACTGAGCTGAGGTTTGGTGTGGAAGAGTTTTTGTTGATTTCTGGCTTGAAATCAACTGCTGATGATGATTTTGTTATGTGTTCCACTGGTGTGGGTTGTAGATTATTGTCCTCTTACTTTCCTAATAAGACTGAGGTGAAGAAGAAAGACATTGAAGAAGTCTTGAAGAAAGATTCTCGTGTTTTTGATGATGATTCTGCTGAAGATTGCCTAAAGATTGCACTTATATATTTCATCAGCTTCTACCTGTTGGGGATAGATTTTTCGAAATCTATTCCAAGTTCATATTTTGATGTGGTGGAGTCAGGTGACTATGTGAAGGTTGCATGGGGTTGTGAGTCTTTCGATGCAACCATATTTTCTTTAAAGAAAACTGGAATTTCTAGATCGAAGCCCAAGTCTTATCGGGTTGAGGGCTGTCCCATTTTTTTCCAGTTATGGTTCTACGAGGTTTGTCCTGCATGCAGCGGGTTAATTTGCGACAGAGTTATTAACCGTAAGGCTGCAAATTTTCAACCTAGGGTTTTCAATTGGAGGACTTATGTTGAGGATTTTCGAAGGGAAAAGTTGGACAAGCTTTTATTCAACAAGGCAGCCAAAAGCGTATGTTATTCCTCATTTATTCATTAATTATACTTTTTTTACACATTTTTTATACTATTACAGTGATTATACTTTATTTATACCTCAATTATACCTTAGTTATACCTTAGGATACACTATTACAGTGATTATACCTTAGTAGTACCTTACTTATACCCTAGGATACACTATTACAGTGATTATACCTTAGTTATAACTCAATTATACCCTAGGATACACTATTACAGTGATTATACCTTAGTTATACCTCAATTATACCTTAGTTATATCTTAGGATACACTATTACAGTGATTATACCTTAGATATACGTCAATTATACCTTAGTTATACCTTAGGATACACTATGACAGTGATTATACCTTAGTTATACCTCAATTATACCTTAGTTATACATTAGGATACACTATGACAGTGATTATACCTTATTTATACTTCAATTATACCTTAGTTATACCTTAGGATACACTATTACAGTGATTATACCTTAGTTATACCTCAATTATACCTTAGTTATACCTTAGTTATACCTTGAGATACACTATTACAATCATGATACTTTAGTTATACCTTAATTGTACTATAAGATTCATTAATTATACCTTTATTATACCTTAAGATACACTATTACAATGATTATATCTTAATTATAGTTTGTTGTACTTTAGTTATTGTTTGTGATACACTAATTATACCTTAGTTATATCTTTTTTCTTATTTGTTTTTTTTTTTTTTTTAGTTGGGATTGAAGAATATTTATGCTACAGACGTGGAGATTGAGGAGCTGTGTTTGGAGAATTTTTATACGAAAAAGAACTTCTCCTTACAAAATTTTGTTGAAATAGATGATACTCAAGTTGATCCTCCTATGGAAGAAGCTGATATTGATGATAATCAAGTTGGGCCTGCTTTGGAAGAAGGTGATGGTGTCCATGTACAGGTTGATGATGATAAGAAAGATGTGGAAGTTGATGAGCTGAAAGGTTCTTCTTCTCAATCTCAAGCTTCTAGTCAAGGAGCTGTTCTATCTGAGATTGCATTGTTGAAGAAATACATGGAGGAACAATTTGGATTAGTTATGCAGAAGTTGGATTATATCAGCAGCCGTGTTGATAAGCTGGTATTTCTATGTTTACTTATGATTTTATTATATATATATATATATATTTTATATTTTTTGACTTTTGTGTTTTTATTTTTTGTTTTTTAAAGGAAACCTCAAGGGAATTTGTGAATAAGGTTTCGTCTGATGGGGCTGATGAGGGCGATGATGATATGGATCATGAGGTTAGTAAATTGATCATCATGTATCTTACTATACATGAGTTATTTTTTTGGGATAAACTGATTATACCATGGTTATACATTATGATATGTTAATTATACTTTAAGTATATTTAGTTATGCCTTAATTATACCTTAAGATACGCTATTTCATTTATTATACCTTAGTTATACCTTTGTTATACCTTAAGATACACTGTTACAGTGATTATACCTTAGTTATACCATGGTTCTACCTTAAGATACACTATTATACCTTAGTTATACATTGATTATACCGTAGTTATACCTTGATTATACCTTAATATACACTTATACCTTAGTTATACAGTCATTATACCTTAGATATACCTTAAGATACACTTATACCCTAGTTATACAGTCATTATACCTTATATATACCTTAAGATACACTATTATACCTTAGTTATACATTGATTATACCTTAGTTATACCTTGATTATACCTTAATATACAGTATTATACCTTTATTATACTTTAAGATACACTATTAGAATGATTATACTTTATGTATACCTTAATTATATGTTAAGATACACTTTTATACCTTTAATTTACTTATACATTTGTGTTTCGCTTTGCAGTATGTTAATAGTCAAGTACAGGAGGATAGGGATGAGAATATGGAGGATATGGAAGATAAGGGTGAAGGAATGGATGCTCAAGATAAGGAGGATGTTGGTATGGAAGGGGGGTTGAAGAATGATGATTTGGATTCTGAAGAGAAGGGGGATGTTGTTGAAGGAAGTTTCAATTTTGATGTTGTGGTGCCAGAGAGGGCCATAGTTGTTTATAAACCTCCTATCGTTCCACCAATAACAATGAGGGATCCAGAGTTTGATTGCACAAGGTATTTCAACTTCGATGCTATCACTGCATTTGCTGACGAGGTTGTTTTGTCTCTGGGTGATCAATTAGAGATCCCTGATGTTGTTAACAAGGAGGATGCTGCTGAGGGGTGTGAGGAAGAAGGTGTTGCTGTTAATGAGGCGGGTGCTGTTGTTGGTAATGAAGTTGGTGCTGGAAAAGGAAATCTGGAATCTGAGATAGAGCACCAAGCTGTTGTTGCTCTTGAAAAGCTTAAACAAGCTGTATGTTTTTCGTATTTATGATTTTTTGTATTTTTTTTTTTTACTTTGATTATATGCTTGTATTATAATCTGATACAATATTCATTGTTATACACTTATTATTCATTGTTATACAATCTTTATACACTGCTTATACATTATTTTTTACACTTTTTATACATTGTTATGCATATATATATTGTTATGAATTGTTTGTACACTGTTTATACCCTTATTATACACTGTTATACACTGTTTTTACACTTCTTATACACTGTTATACACTTCTTATACATTGTTATGCATTTATAAATAGTTTATACACAGTTTTTACACTGTTATACAATGTTTATACATTGTTTACACATTGTTTTACACTTTTTTATAATTTTTTATGTATTTATATGTTGTTATGAGTAGTTTATACACTGTTTATACAATGTTATACAATGTTATACCCTGTTATACACTGTTTATACATTGTTTATACATTGCTTATTTGAATATAATGATTATATTTCTGACTTTACTGATTACATGTGATAGTGTATTGATTCTATGTGTTTCTTAGACTTTATTGATCCTGATATTTTGGATGAACTTGAAGTTGAGGGTTATGAGAGAATATATTCTATCAAAGATGTGCGTATGTTTTTTTTTTATGTTTATTTTTTTTTTCTTGTTTATGCTGGGTTTTTATTTTTCTTCTTGTTTTTTTTTTGTTTTTTTAGGACGATGATATTGTCATTATTGAGGATGAAGTTGTGAAGAAGGGGTTTTATAAAAGGAAGAGGAGAGTTGGTGGTGGTCGAGCGGTTTCTTCACCTTACACAACTAAATTTGGTTCTGATGAGAAGGTGTTGAAGGTTGTTACTGGATCATTCGTGTTGGATGATCTGTGCGAGTTAGGCGAGTATCCTGATGATGAACTCACTCGTGATTTCGACCGATTCATTAACAAGAATAAATATGCAGCTAAAAAGTAATGTTTTTCTTTTTATGTTTCTTCTGTTTTTTTTTTATACAATTTTTTTTTTCTTTTTTATTTATGTTGTGTCCTTTGTTTTTTTTTTTTTTCCTATTTTCTAGTTCAAGGAACAACTGGTATGCTCCCAAGAATAATCTGTTAAATCCTCCTTTGCGTTATGGTGTTGCTACAATCGATTCAAAGACTTTCTTCCTTGAATTGTATACTCGTGGCGAGTATTTAAGTAGTACTGTGAGTATTTCTGTCTCTTATACTTTAGTTATACTTCAGTTATACCTTACTTATACTTTAAGATATATTACTAGAGTGATTATACTTTAGTTATACATTAATTATACCTAAAAGATATACTATTATAGTGATTATACTTTATTTATACGTTAATTATACTTTAGTTATACGTTATTTTTACATTATGAGGGATTATTACATTGGTTATACATTATTTATACCTTAGTTATACATTCTGATGCTCTATTATTATATATTATACAAGAATTATACATTTTTTATACGTTACTTATACACTTTTTGTATTTTTGTTTATGATGCACTGATTATACAAGTATTATACTTTAGATATACACTGATTATTCCTTTGTTATACCTTTTGGTGCAGTGATTATATTAGTTATATCTCTAGTTTGTTATTTTTGTCATGTACATTGATTATACACAGTTTATACCTTAAACATACATTATACATAGTTTATACGCTGATTATACACAGTTTTTACCTTAATTATACATTGTATAATCACTGATTTATACTTATAAAATATATTTTTTTTTTTTTGGCTTAGCATATGGATTTAATCATGTATTACCTGAGGAAGAAGGGCAAATACTGTGATCGCATAACATATAACTTCACAACCACTGATTTGAGGTTTGATGCATGTGTGAAGTATGTGTTTGGAGAAGTGGAACCTATTCTTGGGAGTGGTGGGATTTTTAATCAGTTAAGATTTGATGATACCATCACCAGATTCATGATGGGTGCTGATTTATGGACCGGGAGGCCATGGTCTGATGTTGATGAAGTGTTGATGCCCATTCATGTTGGTCAAAATCATTGGGTTTTGGGAAGGTTTTGCTTGAGGTTGAGGAAGCTCTTCATTTACGATTCCTATTTGGGTAGATGTACTGCTGATTCAACTGCTGAAGGGGCTAATGAATATGCTGTAATTCTTCCATACTATCTGCATCATTGGTCAATTCTCAGTGGCAGGGTTGATCTTCTGGAATCTGATGTGTATAGTGTTGGGAATCCTTTACGTCCTCTCTCAGTGGAAATTGTCGAAGGTTTACCTCAGCAGTCTGACTGGTGTGTTTTATTTATTTTTTTGTTATATTTTCATTAAATGTTATTTGTTATTTGTAATACAAGGATCATACATTAGTTTATACTTGCTGATAAACTGATTATACCTTAGTTATACTTTCGGATTCGCTAGTTATACATTAGTTATACTTCAGTTATACTTTTGTTATACCTTAGTTATGCATTGTGATACACTGTTTATAGCTTAGTTATACCCCAATTATACCTTAGTTATACGTTAAGATGCACTATTACAATGATTATACCTTATTTATACTTCAATTATACCTTAGTTATACCTTAAGATATACTATTACAGTGATTATACCTTATTTATACCTCAATTATACCGTAGTTATACATTAAGATACGTTATTACATTGATTATACATCACTTATACCTTAATTATACCTTCAAATACAATATTACACTGTTTATACCTTATTTATACCGCAATTATACCTTAGTTATACGTTAAGATGCACTATTACAATGTTTATACCTTATTTATACTCCAATTATACCTTAGTTATACCTTAAGATACACTATTACAGTGATTAAGGCTTAGTTGTACGTAAATTATACCTTAGTTATACCTTAAGATACACTGTAACAGTTTTTATACCTTAGTTATAACTTAATTATACCTTAAGATACGTTATTACATTGATTATACATCACTTATACCTTAATTATACCTTCAAATACAATATTACAGTGTTTATACCTTATTTATACCGCAATTATACCTTAGTTTTACCTTAAGATGCACTGTTACATTGATTATCCCTTATTTATACCTCAATTATACCGTAGTTATACTTTAAGATACACTGTAACAGTTTTTATACCTTAGTTATAACTTAATTATACCTTAAGATACCTTATTACATTGAGGATACATCAGTTATACCTTAATTATACCTTCAGATAAAATATTACAGTGATTAAACCTTCTTTATACCGCAATTATACCTTAGTTTTTACCTTAAGATGCACTGTTACAGTGATTATCCCTTATTTATACCTCAATTATACCGTAGTTATACTTTAAGATACACTGTAACAGTTTTTATACCTTAGTTATAACTTAATTATACCTTAAGATACCTTATTACATTGAGGATACATCAGTTATACCTTAATTATACCTTCAGATAAAATATTACAGTGATTAAACCTTCTTTATACCGCAATTATACCTTAGTTTTTACCTTAAGATGCACTGTTACAGTGATTATGCCTTATTTATACCTCAATTATATGTTAGTTATAACTCACTTTTTTTTTTTTTTTTTGCAGTGACTGTGGAGTTTTTGTGTTGAGCTTTGCTGAGTATCTCATAGAGCAAAAGCCTTTCCCAGATCCATTTGATGTTAAAGCTCATCGGACAAGGTTGGCAGTTTCATTGTATAACCATGGAGTATTAAGGAATGAGAACGAAGAAGAAAGCGATAATGAATATGTTCGTCCAATGGATGTGTAAAGTATTTTTTGTTTCAAATACAACATTTTTAATGAATGAAAAAATGCAAGTGTAAAGTTTTTTTTTGTTCAATACAATTCAATTCAATACAACAATCAGTTAATCATTGTTTTGCTCCTCCACATGTTCTCTTGTTATGGCCCGGATTGCCACAAGTTCCACATTTTACTTTCATTTTTGTTTTTCTCTCCCAAGCTGCTCTGAATCTCTGTTTTTTTGGTCTTCCTGCTTTTTGTTTTGCTTCTGGTGGATTGAGTTTCTGATCCCTTATATCTTGAGGTATGTCCCACATATCTTTTGAAGGCATTGGGTATATTGTTGCTTCATAAGTTGCTAACATTTTTTGTTTTGTGTAGTAAGGGGAGCAGTAATTATATGTGTTGAGGTGGAATTTCCTTATGTATGCAAGGGCATGTGGACATGGAAGCTCATCCATTTGGAATCTGTTGCAGGTACATGTCTTTTCTTTCATGTCAACTATGTAATCTATCCCGTTTCTTGTGACTGTTACCAGATTACCTGTTGATGGTTTTACCTGCATTTTTTGTAATCAATATTATGTGTATGTAGTGTATATTGAATGTATAATAGAAGTGATCAGTTGTGAATTCGAACCTCCATTTTCAATGCTGGTATGTAGTTTGCTTGGAGTACTTGTTCTTGCCTTTGTGTGAGTATTGTCATCGTTGCCTGTGCAATGCTTCTGTTTTTGTAGAAGAGATCTTGTAGCATGCTCCGTAAGTACTCCACTAGAGTCGTTATTGGTAGGTCTTTTGCTGCTTTGTTGAGAGAGTTTATTGATTCTGCAATGTTTGATGTCAATATGTTGTATCTGTTGTTTGTTGAGTGTACTCTGCTCCATTTGTCATACCCAACGTCTTGAAGGTACGGTGGGATTTTTTTGTTGATATTTTCCAGTTCAGTCATGTACTTATTGAAATCCTCTATCGTGTATGCTCTTGTTGCTTTGTTGAAGTACTTCTTCATGTCTTTTGTGTTGTTTTTGTATCTGAGTTTGAGGTTTTGCAGCAGATGGAATGCACAGACACAATGTGGAACATCTGGTAGCACTGTTTTTGAAGCTTTTTCTATGCTCTTGTGTCTGTCTGAAACTATAACCATTTCTTGTCTCTGTCCATAAGCGTTTTTGAATTGTTTGAAAAACCATTCCCATGATTCATCATTTTCTCCATCAACTACTGCAAATGCCAGCGGGAAGATCATCTCTGCATTTGTCAGTTTGTTGCATATTAGTATAATAGTTATACTTTAGTTATACCTTAGTTATACCTCAATTATACCGAAGTTATACCTTAGTTATACCTTAGTTATACCTTAGGATATAATATTATACATTAGTTATACCTTATTTATACTTCAATTATACCTTAGTTATACCTTAGGATACACTATTACAGTGATTATACCTTAATTATACCTTAGTTATACAGTAGTTATACCTTAATTATACCTTAGTTATACCTTAATTATACCTCAATTATACCGTAGTTATACCGAAGTTATACCTTAGTTATACCTTAATTATACGTTAGTTATACCTTAGTTATACCTTAGTTATACCTTAGGATATAATATTATACATTAGTTATACCTTATTTATACTTCAATTATACCTTAGTTATACCTTAGGATACACTACTACAGTGATTATACCTTAGTTATACCTTAATTATACCTTAGGATACACTATTACAGTGATTATACTTTAGTTATACCTGAATTATACTATAAATTCGATAATTATACCTTAATTATACTTTATGTTTTACCTGAAGCATCTTGTGTGCAGGCTGAGATGAGCGTTCCACTGTAACATGTTCTGAGGAATGTGGCATCAACCACAACAACTGGTTTGCAATGTTTCCATCCTTCTATTGAAGCTTGCATTGCTACAAATAGGTACAGAAATCTGTTTTCTTTTGTTTCCAGACTGATTTTTGTTCCTGGGTTTGTTTTTTCCAGCATGTAGAGGTAGCTTGGTAGCATGTTGTATGATTCAGATGGTGAACCTCTGATTATTTTGAGTGCTTCTTCTTTTGAACGCCAGGCTTTTTGGTAATTGATTTCTGCCCCTATGTGTTCTTTCATGTCATATACTATATCTTTTGCTGTGTATATTCTTTTCAGTCTGATGTATTTGCTCTTGATGATGCTTGCTATAAGTGCCTTTGTTGCCTGTCTTTTATCACCATTCCTGTCATCAATGTTGCATGTGTGCTTTTCATCATACTTTCTTATTATGAATCTTTCTGTGTTTTTTTTCCTTGATGCGCTGAATCTCCATGTACACTGTTCATCAATGCACTGCAGGAAGTACTGTTTTGGACAGGATTTTTTAACCTTGAATTGGAAATTTTTTCTTATTGCATAGAGACTGATTGCTTCTTTGAGTGTCTTTTTGTTTGTATAGATTTGTCCAGCTTGTATGTAGTCAACATTGGCATCTGTTATTTCATTCTCTTCTTCTCCTCCTGTAATTGTGTTTGCTTGTTTTGTGCTGTATATTTCTTCTATTGTTCTGTCTGCTATGTTTCTTATGTAAGCTACATGGTCATCTTCTTCATCTTCTGCTTCTGTGTTGTACTGGTTGTACTCTAGTTGGTACACAGATTCTTCCATGTTACTGTTGTGATCCTTTTCTCCACTTCCTATAATATATACACAAAGACAGACACATACCTGTTACATATCAGGTTATACATAGATTATACCTTATTTATACATTGTGATAGACAGTTGTGATACCTTACTTATATACCTTATTCACTGATTATACCTTAGTTATACCTGCATTATACCTTAGTTATACTGAGTTATACCTTAGTTATACCCTAAGATACACTGTTATACCTGATTTATACCTTTGTTATACATTCAGATACACTATAGTCACTGATTATACCTTAGTTATACCGCATTTATACCTTAGTTATACTGAGTTATACCTTAGTTGTACCCTAAGATACACTGTTATACCTTAGTTATACCTTTGTTATACATTCACATACACTATAGTCACTGATTATACCTTAGTTATCCCGCAATTATACCTTAGTTATACTGAGTTATACCTTAGTTATACCCTAAGATACACTGTTATACCTGATTTATACCTTTGTTATACATTCAGATACACTATTTTCACTGATTATACCTTGGTTATACCGCAATTATACCTTAGTTATACCGCAATTATACATTGCACTGTTATACCTGATTTATACCTTTGTTATACCTTAAGATACACTGTTATTGTGATTATACCTTAGTTATACATTCTGATACATTAAGTATACCTTAATTATACATTGATTATACAATTTTTTCACTGATTATACCTAGTTATACTTGAATTATACCTTACTTATACTGAGTTATATTGAATTATACCTTAGTTATACTGAGATATTGTGACAATTTTACCTTGTTCATCTTCTGTTTCTCTCTGGATTGTTGTTATGCATAGTGGATACTGCATTAGGATATTGCTTGCACTCTTTAGCTGTAAATAGAATCTAATGGACATGTCGTTCATTATATCCATTGGCGGATATCCTTCTGTTACTTGGAATTGGATCTTTAAATCTTCTTTTTGTTGATCGATCTTGATGTTTGCTTTGATAGTTTGGTTGAAGTCATTGAACGTTGATGTTGTTGGTATTAGGACTCCACTTACTCTGTAATTGATGAATCTGTAATCTTCAGTCCAAGTTCCATTATGATGGAGTAGAATTGCGATTTCTTGCATATCTCTGTGATCGATTGAATTGCGATGTCTGTTTTGCAGTGATCGATTGATTTGCAGTGATCGATCGAATTTGTAGGAGAGAGATCGATCCAGATGCGCGATTCCAGATGGCGAAAGTGATCTGTGATTCTTGGCGAAATTGATCTGCGATTTCTTGGCGTTTGGGAGGTTTTTGCGTTTGGGAGGTTTTTGAGCCGGCGCGATTCACGTATTTTGGAGATTTATGGTTTTCGGTTTTGTGTTTTTACGATACAGATTTACGTAAAACAGGAATTTCCTGTTTTAGGTATTTTTGTAATTTTGGAAAGTTTTTAAAGTATTTCAGCAAACTTTTCCTTTGTAGGTAAAAAAGTTAGGTGGTGCCAAAAGGTAAGTATTTATGTAAAATCCCCTTCTAGTAAACCTATACTAGAAATCAATATCAGGTGGGCCTCCATCTTCTTCCTTCTGGGCTTGCACCTCCACTTAGGCTCACCACTCCATGGGCTTCTTCTTTTACAAATTTTATAATAATTGAATAAAATAAAATTACATTAAAAGAAAATCCAACCCATCTTGAATAAGGCCCAATAGCATCCAATCATACAAAATATTTAATCACCCATATGCATCCAATACATATAATTCATAAGCATGTTATAATGAATGATTTAAGCCCATTTCAATTATGTCCAAGCCATTATTTTGAAATCCCCAATTTTGGCCCACCATGGTTCTAACCCTTGATGGGCTTTGGGCCTCCAGCCCAGGTAGTCCAATTGCTCCCACTGGAATTGGGAAACCATGGGTCCAATTTAGCCGTCCAAGTAATTGTGCCAAAATTACCTGAACCAATTTCAATTAACCATATTAATTTCCAAAATTAATATCACATGAATAAAATTAAATTTCATTCAAGAAACCACACGGATTTAAATTACATAAATTTAAACACATTAATTTTAAAAACCAATTAAAATTTCAAAACTAGGCCCCGGGCCCAAAACCCGCCAAATCCAAAAGACACTAGGCTCGGCCTGCTACGGCTAGGGCAACCAAGTTACCCTAGGGGCAGCAGCGGCGTACCTGCCTAGCGGCTGCACGCTGCTGCCATGCGCCCAGTAGCAGCCTGCTGCTCTGGCAGCAGCGGCTGCTACTGGAACAAGCGGCCACTGCTGTTGCCGCCGCTACTCCAGCCGCGTGCGGTGGCCACAGCCCCGCACCAGGGAACAACCAGATTTTTTTTTATAAACAGAAAATATTAAATAAAAAAAATATCATGGCATCCAATAACAAGAAATTCACCAAGAATTTCAAAACATACAATTAAATTAAACAAACATAAACCTATATGCATATTCAATTTCAATTGTATAAAAATCAAAAGGGAAAAATCTTAAACCCAAACCAAGAACCCCAATAAAAAAATCTCCAATTTTGAAACATGGGATTCAACCAATTTTAATGATTTCCACAGACCAAAAGCCCGCTCTGATACCACTGTTGGGATTTTTGACCGGAAATCACCCGATTAAAGCGGAAGAACTCGATGATTTCCTCAAATCCATGCCCAGGAGCAATTGAGATGGAAATTGGAAAAACAAAATTTAATAAAAAGAGATAAATCTCTTATCAGGAATATCTCTTTCAAGAGATGGATGCAGACTGCAGGAATCAAACTAGAAACCCTCCTCGTTCACGTACACGAATGCCTAACGAACATCACCCGTGCTAGCATCGGAAAACCCGAACTTTGGAGAGGGGAGGCTAGGGAAATTTTGGCTATTGTCTCTTCTATTTTTGGTGGCCAAAATTCCTAAGCCTAATAAACCCTAGGTAGGCTGAAATTCCTAAAGGAATTTTTGGCCCAGCTTAGCTCTTTCATTTGTGTGGGCTTCCTTCTCTTAATTCATGCCCAATCTTATTTTAATTAGTTTGGTTTAAATTAATTTCAAACCCAACTTTAATTTACCCATGTATTTAATATATTACACCAAGTAACATATTATTTACATTTAAATTAAAATTAGTTTGACCAATTAACTTAATCCATCAAATTAAAATTAGATCTTCACAAAATAAAATCATATGTAAACCTATACATATGAACATTTCCACCTAGGAAATAATCTCATAATTAATCCAATTAATTATGAAGAGTCAATTAAATATATATTAATTTTATTAATATGATTAATCCAATTGATCTTTATAATATAATTAATAAATATACCTCTCTCTCTAGAGTGTATACTCCAAGCATACATGTGATTCCTTAAGTCGGTGTTCAGTCGCTCAATGTGTACGATCCCGTAGGCCCATATTTATGTTGCAGTGGGCCTATGGCCCACAGACTGCAGTTGGGCTCTAGCAAGCCACTGCATCCCCCAATCAAGATGGAGATGACAGTCTAACTGTTATCATAACCCTATAGTTTTAACTTGTATATCCCATGTCATCGATATCGGTGTCCAACACAGAGGCATGTATTGATCACCCACTCTTGCGTCCGGACATAAACTTGATCCTGAATGCACTGAAGCTCATAAACAAGTTCCAACTCGTTTTGGTGTGGCCACATGTTGGAAATGCCCTAGTCCCGAGGCATTGGTCTTTGTGTTTGTATGATACATTTGGTACATTAATGTAAACTTTATGTATTATACAATTTGTGTCAAGGAGATAAAGGCATTAATCTATTTATTATATGTCTTGTGCTATATTTTAAATAGAGTATCCAATGGACATATCCATATCCATGTTGTCAAGTGTGAGGCACTTGGCAGTAAGACTGTGGATAGTGAAAACGATATGACCATAAAGTCATCCGTAGTCTGTTCCAATCATGGGAATGAATGGAACCAAAGACTATCATTAGCCTGGTTGTATGGCGGTGTCTTACCGGTCATAGAACATGGAATGTCAACTAGGTTAATGGGTACATGCAAAAGGGCATGGTACTGGATTGATCCACTTAACGGGAATCTGCATGGTATAGTATCACAAATGATTCTCGTGTAGTACTTGTATAAGTCCTTCGACCGGACCATATGATGGTGCTGCATGCGAGGTGGCACACTTTGGTGTACGCCCAACGGGCCTGTAAAAGGGTGCCAAGTACGGGTACGTTCGGGTGTGTCAGTAAGCATGGCAGCACTATGGATATGCAGAAGGGAATGTCACTCAGTGATTCACTGAGACGATATCATCGGCCTCTTGAAGAATGTTACTGATAAGTGTGCGGCCGCACCCAAACAAGATTGGATCTTGTTTGTGAGCATCAGTTCATTCGGTATCAAGTCAAGGTCCAGACACAAGGAGGGTGATACTTCCATGCCTCTGTGTTGGACACCGATATCAGCGACATGGGATTTACAAGTTCAAACTACTGGGTTACATTTTCAGTTGGACTGCTTACTCCGTCTTAATTGGGGGCTGCAGTGGCTTGCTAGAGCCCGCCTGCAGTCTGTGGGTCTTGGCCCACTGCCAACATAAAGACGGGCCCATTGGATCGTACACATTGAACGTCTGGACTTTAACTAGTCGGATTAAGTGTGTACTTGGAGTATACACGTTTGAAGAGAGAAAGATATATTAATTATATTATATGCATCAATTGGATTGATCAAAGTGATATAATTAATATTTATTTCGGCCTTCTCATCATTAATTCAATGAATTAATTTATGGGATTATTTCCTAGGTGGAAATATTATGACATGTATAGGTTTACATGTTTGTCATTTTATGTGTGTGTCTAATTTAATCCATTGATTAAATTAATAGGTCAAATGAATTTTAATTTAAATGTATGTAATATGTTACATGGTATCATATATAAACATACATGGTAAATTAAAGTTGCATTTGAATTTAAATAAATCAAAGGAATTAAATTGGGCTTAAACTTGAAATGAATATTCCCACTTGGCTTGGAATGGTTTGGCCGAAATTCATGGGTGGAATGGGCAAGAATGGTGAGTCATTTTGTTGGACAAAATGATGATGACACATTCCTTGGGGCCAATAGGAAAAGAGTGAGTCATTCTTTGATTTTGAGGTAGCAAAGTTGGACTTTGCTTCCTTAAATGAAATAGAATGATGACAAATTTTGTGTTGGCCGAAATTATGTCTTATATGGATGAGTATGGTGACTTATTCATGAGACAAAAGAGATGGTGAGTCATGGTTTTGTATTAAGGAAAAGATGATGAGTCATGTGTTTTCATTTAATGAAAAGATGAGTCATTCTTTTCATTTAATATGATGGTGAGTCATATGAGATGAGTCATTGCTTTTGACTTTGAAATTCAAGACTATCTCATAAGAGACTCACCATTTTTGGCCGTCCATCACTTGTGGTTTTTAAGAGAAATTGGTTTTCTTTTAAAGAAAGAAGATTGCCCACTTTTGATGAATTAATTCTTTTGGTAAGAATTAGGTGCACACTTAAGATTATTGGTGCTATCTTTTGGAAAGATAGATTTTTCTTTTGGAAAGAAAATAGGGACAGCCATAAATCTCAAAGTGAGCAGCCCTCTCTCCCTCTCTTCTTGTCATCCGAGTCGCTAGCACGGGTTTCGGTCCGAGAGCCGTTCGTGTACGCATCGGTGGAGGAAATCTGCACTTGATTTCTGCAGTCTGCATCCGTCTCTTAGAGAGACTTTGTGGTGAGTTTTTGAAACCCTCTTTTTATGCTTTAAGTTTTTGATTTCCACATCTTAAGCTCCTGGGCCGGATTTGAGGAAATCGACGCGTATTTCCGCTTTTATCGGTCGGTTTCCCGTGACGAATCCCAACAGTGGTATCAGAGCGGGCTTTTGATCCGTGGAAATCTTTAAACTTGGCGGATCCCGTGTTTTAAAATTGGTGTTTTATGGATCGGGATTCTTTCGGTTTTGGGGTTTTATATTTTTCCCCATTTGTTTTTGCAAATTGAAAGGTTTATACATATTAGGTTTTATGTGTATGTTTCAATTTGTTTTGTATGTTATGCATGTTGAATTTAATTTTATGCATCTTGGATTTAATTATATGTATCTTGGATTTGTTCTTTGATCTTGTTGATTTAATTCTTGATGTATTGGTTTTATTCTTATGCATACATGAAAAAAAAAAAAAAAAAAAAAATAGGGCCATGTGGGGAAGGCAGCAGCCTGCTGCTGGCCAGCTACTGCTGGCCGCAGCAGCTGCTGCTGCTGGCGTGCTGCTGGGCAGCACGCCAGGCAGCAGCTTGCTGCAGCTGGCGTGCTGCTGGGCAGCACACCAGGCAGCAGTAGCTGCTGATGGCGTGCTGCTGGGCAGCACGCCAGGCAGCAGCCTGCTGCTGGCCGCAGGGGCTGCTGCTAGGCAGCAGCCTCCCCGCGCGGTTGGCCGGGCCCGTTTTTGGATTTGGCGGGATTTTTTGGGCCGGGCCGGATTGAAAATTTTAAACATATGCGTGTTTAAATTTTGGTAATTTTTATACGCGTGGGATTTTAAAATTTTAATTGTTTTAAAATTGTGCGTGTTTAATTTTGGAAATTTTATGCGCATGTTTTATGAATGGATTTATTTTTCGTTCATGCGATATTTATTTTGGAAATAAATACGGTTAATTGAAATTGGTTCGGGTTTTCTTGGCACGATTACCCGGACGGCTAATTTTGGAATTCATGGTTTCCCAATTGGATTGGGAGCAATTTTGCCTGGGTTGGAGGCCCAAAGCCCGCACGGGTTTAGAACCATGATCGGCCAAAATTTGGCGATTTCAAAATAATGGCTATGGACATAATTGAAATGGGATTAATTCATGCATTTAACATGTTTATAAATTGTATGTATTGGATACGTGTATGTATGATTAAGTGCATGAATGGATGTTTTGGGCCTTATTTATTCGGGTTGTAATATTCTTTTGGTAAATACGGCCTACGCGCCGTTTTCTTTTTATGTAATTTTATTTTATTGTTTATTATGAAATTATGTAAAGAAGAAGCCGATTGGATTGGCGTGCTGGAAGGATGAGGATGCGGCCCACCTGATGTCGTTCTAGTATAGGTTTACTAGAATTATATTAGGATGTAAATTTTGGCCCATAGCATTTCATGTTTATTTCATTATGCTTTATTTATTTACATGTGAGAATGTATGTACAAACCCTATTTCACCCGCCTATGCATCTAAGCCGTTATTAATTGAATCTAATGACCAAAAGGTAATTACTAAGTCTCTTAAAAGTGCTTCCCTCATTCATAACCTACTCGAAGTGGGGATAGGCCAGCTGTAGACCAACCCTCGTTGGATGCACTGGAGTATCGTCATTTTGTATTGGGTTGGAGTATTGGTTACTCTAACACTTGGATGGAGGTTTTGACTTAGCGTGGGTAGCAGGATGTTCCTGGCCCTAAGCACAGATGGGTAAGTGCCAACAGACCCATCAAACCGAGAGTCCCTAGGTTGGGATTGGACGGCGTTCCTACCTAAAAATTGGGGTATAGTTGTTCCAGGCCCTCGTCTGGCTATATCTTGATATAATATGGATCTCGGCCCATGAGCCCAACAACTCGAGTTAATTAATAACACGATTCATTATTAATTATAATATGGGAAGAACATGTTAAGTCCTTTATTTACACTCGTAATTTTTCTGTGTAGAAACCAATGGCTACGAATGATACTTTATCACTGCGATCTTTCTTGGAATAGGACAAGCTTTCTGGCCCTAACTTTTGGGACTGGTCTATGAACTTAAGGAAAGTTCTAAGACAAGAGTCTAAAGAGTATGTGCTCGAAAAGCCTGTACCGGTTGTGCCAATGGGAAGTAATCCACCGGCTGCCCAGCTGGAGGAATACTTGGCACATGTAAAAGATAACCGGGATGTGACATGCCTGATGTTGGCTAGTATGGTTCCTGAATTGCAAAAGCAGTTCTTGGATCATCAGGCCTTTGCTATAATGACAACTCTTAACGAGATGTTTTATGAGCAAGCTTATCAGGAAAGGTACCTGATCCACAAGGCATTCCGCAGCTGTAAGATGGGAGCCGGGACATCTGTGAGTGCACACGTGCTCAAGATGAAGGGCTATCTAGATAATTTAGCCCGTCTCGGAACTCCTATCTCACGGGGGCTGGCGGTTAGCACAATCCTGGATTCTTTATCGGATTCTTATGATCAATTCATCCTAAACTTTTACAAGCAAGGGATGGACCGTACTGTTAGTGAGCTGCATTGGATGCTTGAGCTCGCTGAACTGTCGATCAAAAAGACTCCGCCGGTACTTGAGGTTAACAAGGGGAAACCTCCTTTTGCTAAAGGCAAGGCCAAGGCCAAGGCCAAGGCTAAGGAAGCCAAGGCTAAAAAGGCTAAAGCCCAGCCCAAGGCCCGTTCCAAGGATGTCTGCTTCGGTTGCAAGCAGGCTGGACATTGGAAAAGATCGTGTCCCAAGCTTTTGGGAGAGAAAAGGAAGATGCAGGGCGTGTCTTCATCAGGTATATATGTCATAGACATTAACCTCTGTTTCAACATCTTATGTATTGGATACTAGATGTGGTTCTCACATTTGTTGTAATGTGCAGGGACTTAAGAACAGGAGATCACTGGGATCGGGACAAGTGGACTTGCGGGTCAGAAATGGAGCAAGGGTTGTTGCCATAGAGATCAGCGGGACCAGCTTATGATGCCTAGTAGATTAGTTTTGTTACTGAAACTATGTTATTTTGTACCTGTTTTGTACAGGAATATTATTTCTGTTTCAGTTTTTGGATATTTCTGGATGTACATTTACTATTGGTAATAGTAAAAAGGGTTTATCTAGAAAAGAATTATTTTATGGAGTAGCTCTGTTAAATAATGTCTTTTATATCCTGGATCTAAATGAAACTCATCATGTCTATAATATACATACTGAATGGGTTAAGCCTAACGAACTTAATCCGATTTACCTTTGGCATTGTTATTTAGGCCACATAAACAAGAAGCGCATAGCTAGGCTTCACATTGCTTGAATCCTAGGATCATTTGACATGGGGTCACTTGATATATGCGAGTCTGGTTTATAAGGTAAAATGACTAAAAGGCTAAAAGGGTTGCTAGCTTATTGAACCTAATGCATTGAGATGTATATGGACCGACAAGCATAGCAACCAGGGGTGAACATCTATACTTCGTATCCTTCACAGACGATTTCATCAGAAATGGCCATGCCTATTTAATGAAATATAAGTCTGAGACCCTTGATAGGTTCAAGGGAGTAAGAAACGAAGTACGGAACTAGGCAGAAATATCAAAGCCTTTCGGTTGGACCGAGGTGGTGAGCATATAAGCCTATAGTTTGACTCATTTTAAGAGAGCATGGAATAGTTCCACAGCTCACTCCTCCAGGAACACCACAATGGAATGGGGTGTCCGAACGGAGGAATAGGACCCTGTTGGACATGGTCCGCTCAAACGATGAGTCATGCCTTTCTCCCAATAAGTTTTTTAATGGATACGCTCTTGAGACAATGGCTCTCATTTTCTATTATACTCCGACTAAGGCTTTGGAAAAGACCCCATTTGAAATATGGACGGGCAGGGTGCCTAATGTGTCTTTCTTACGGATTTGGGGTTGTTATGCACAAGTCAAGAAATTGACTGTGAGCAAAACTAGAACCCAAAACTGACCAATGCCTGTTTGTGAGCTACCCTAGGGAAACCAAAGGGTATTACTTCTACGACCCCGCTGAGAACAAGGTGTTCATGACGCAAAAGGGGGTCCTTCTTGAAAAGGGGTTTCTTTCCAAGAAAGACAGTGGGAGCGATATTGAACTCAGGGAAGTTCAAAGCTCAGAAACTCCTGAAAAGGATAACTCGGAGACCAGGGTGAAGCTTCCAAAAGGGGAAGCACCAGCCCAGGTCACACAAGGACCTAAAAGGTCTGGTAGGGATCATCAGGAACATGGAAAACATCGGTTTTTGTTTCTAATGATTATGCTCTTTTTGTCTTGGACGAAGAGGAGCTCAAAACCTACTAGTAGGCTATAGCTAGCCCACTGTCTGCCATGGTGGTGGATTTGCAATCTATGTACGATTATCAGGTTTGGAACCAGGTGCTAAGGTAATAGGTTGCAAGTGGTGCTATAAGCTATAGGCCGACAATACCTTTAAGGGTGTGTATAAGAGGTTTAGTGGGAGCATAGTAACTTTCCTGGTATGAAATATGGATGGCATCCTTCTGATTGGAAGCCACATACCAACACTACAAAGGAATTGTAATGGTTGTGTAAGTGCTTCGCAATGAAGGACTTAGGCGAAGCTGAGATGATCCTAGGGATCAGTATCTACAGGGTTAGATCCAATCGGCTTCTGGGCCTAAGTCAGGCCAAGTACATAGACTTCGTTCTGAAAAGATTCGGCATGGACCAGGCTAAGAAAGGTTTCTTGCCAATGGGTCATAAGCTGAAACTTAGCAAGAAGTACTGTCCTAAGACAAGGCAGGATAGGGAGAACATGAATTGGTCCTATATGCGCTTCAGCCATGGGATCAATCATGTACTCCATGCTATGTACAAGACCTAATGTCGCCCATGTGGGTCAGGAAGAGCAGTCAGCTACTAGGTACACTGATGCAAGCTTCCAGACCAGCCAGGATGAATATAAGTCGCAGTATAGGTATATATTCATGCTAAATGGTGGTGCTATTGTTGGAGAGGCTCCAAGTAATAGACCATCGCGGTTTCTATCACAGGAACTGAGTACATTGCAACGTGTGAAGCAGCAAGGGAAGCTGTGTGGATGAAGAAGTTTATCACAAAACTGGGGATAGTATCTACTATCCGGGAACCAGTTGATATCTTTTGTGACAGCGCGGGGCTGTTGCACAAGCTATGTGCCCCGGTCACACATATACACGAAGCACGAACTCAGGGAGGTTCACCTATTGCGAGAAATCGCTGAGGGGGTGACATCTCATTGCAAAGAGTGGACACCAAAGACAATGTCGCAGATCTTTTGACCAACATGCTTGGCTAAGCCTATGCACGAAGGTTGTACTAGATCTATAGGGATTAGACCCATGCCTAGTAGGTACTAGTGCAAGTGGGAGATTGTTGGAAATGCCCTAGTCCCGAGGCATTGGTCTTTGTGTTTGTATGATACATTTGGTACATTAATGTAAACTTTATGTATTATACAATTTGTGTCAAGGAGATAAAGGCATTAATCTATTTATTATATGTCTTGTGCTATATTTTAAATAGAGTATCCAATGGACATATCCATATCCATGTTGTCAAGTGTGAGGCACTTGGCAGTAAGACTGTGGATAGTGAAAACGATATGACCATAAAGTCATCCGTAGTCTGTTCCAATCATGGGAATGAATGGAACCAAAGACTATCATTAGCCTGGTTGTATGGCGGTGTCTTACCGGTCATAGAACATGGAATGTCAACTAGGTTAATGGGTACATGCAAAAGGGCATGGTACTGGATTGATCCACTTAACGGGAATCTGCATGGTATAGTATCACAAATGATTCTCGTGTAGTACTTGTATAAGTCCTTCGACCGGACCATATGATGGTGCTGCATGCGAGGTGGCACACTTTGGTGTACGCCCAACGGGCCTGTAAAAGGGTGCCAAGTACGGGTACGTTCGGGTGTGTCAGTAAGCATGGCAGCACTATGGATATGCAGAAGGGAATGTCACTCAGTGATTCACTGAGACGATATCATCGGCCTCTTGAAGAATGTTACTGATAAGTGTGCGGCCGCACCCAAACAAGATTGGATCTTGTTTGTGAGCATCAGTTCATTCGGTATCAAGTCAAGGTCCAGACACAAGGAGGGTGATACTTCCATGCCTCTGTGTTGGACACCGATATCAGCGACATGGGATTTACAAGTTCAAACTACTGGGTTACATTTTCAGTTGGACTGCTTACTCCGTCTTAATTGGGGGCTGCAGTGGCTTGCTAGAGCCCGCCTGCAGTCTGTGGGTCTTGGCCCACTGCCAACATAAAGACGGGCCCATTGGATCGTACACATTGAACGTCTGGACTTTAACTAGTCGGATTAAGTGTGTACTTGGAGTATACACGTTTGAAGAGAGAAAGATATATTAATTATATTATATGCATCAATTGGATTGATCAAAGTGATATAATTAATATTTATTTCGGCCTTCTCATCATTAATTCAATGAATTAATTTATGGGATTATTTCCTAGGTGGAAATATTATGACATGTATAGGTTTACATGTTTGTCATTTTATGTGTGTGTCTAATTTAATCCATTGATTAAATTAATAGGTCAAATGAATTTTAATTTAAATGTATGTAATATGTTACATGGTATCATATATAAACATACATGGTAAATTAAAGTTGCATTTGAATTTAAATAAATCAAAGGAATTAAATTGGGCTTAAACTTGAAATGAATATTCCCACTTGGCTTGGAATGGTTTGGCCGAAATTCATGGGTGGAATGGGCAAGAATGGTGAGTCATTTTGTTGGACAAAATGATGATGACACATTCCTTGGGGCCAATAGGAAAAGAGTGAGTCATTCTTTGATTTTGAGGTAGCAAAGTTGGACTTTGCTTCCTTAAATGAAATAGAATGATGACAAATTTTGTGTTGGCCGAAATTATGTCTTATATGGATGAGTATGGTGACTTATTCATGAGACAAAAGAGATGGTGAGTCATGGTTTTGTATTAAGGAAAAGATGATGAGTCATGTGTTTTCATTTAATGAAAAGATGAGTCATTCTTTTCATTTAATATGATGGTGAGTCATATGAGATGAGTCATTGCTTTTGACTTTGAAATTCAAGACTATCTCATAAGAGACTCACCATTTTTGGCCGTCCATCACTTGTGGTTTTTAAGAGAAATTGGTTTTCTTTTAAAGAAAGAAGATTGCCCACTTTTGATGAATTAATTCTTTTGGTAAGAATTAGGTGCACACTTAAGATTATTGGTGCTATCTTTTGGAAAGATAGATTTTTCTTTTGGAAAGAAAATAGGGACAGCCATAAATCTCAAAGTGAGCAGCCCTCTCTCCCTCTCTTCTTGTCATCCGAGTCGCTAGCACGGGTTTCGGTCCGAGAGCCGTTCGTGTACGCATCGGTGGAGGAAATCTGCACTTGATTTCTGCAGTCTGCATCCGTCTCTTAGAGAGACTTTGTGGTGAGTTTTTGAAACCCTCTTTTTATGCTTTAAGTTTTTGATTTCCACATCTTAAGCTCCTGGGCCGGATTTGAGGAAATCGACGCGTATTTCCGCTTTTATCGGTCGGTTTCCCGTGACGAATCCCAACACCACACTCTTATCAGCCACATTCATCAAGAGGCCGGTGATATCTTCTCAGTGGACTACTGAGTGGCAAATCCCTTCTGCATATCCATAGCATTGCCATGCTAAGTGACATACCCGAAAGTACCTAGACTTGGCACCCTATTACAGGCCCTTTAGGCGTACCCCTAAGTATGCGACCTCACATGCAATACCATCATATGGTCAGGTCAAAGGGTCCATACAAGTACTACATGAGAATCACTTGTGATACTATACCATGTGGATTTCTCGATTAGTGGATCTATCCAGTACCATGCCCTTTTTGCATGTACCCATTAACTTGGTTGACATCCCATGTCCAATGACCGGTAAGACACCACCATGCAACTAGGTTAATGATAGTCTCTTGTTCCACTCATTCCCATGACTCGAACAGACTACGGATCTATTCATGGTCATATCGTTTCCCCTATCCATGGTCTTACTGCCAAGTGCTTGACATTGGTCATCATGGATATGGATATGTCCATTGGATACTTCATTTAATATATTGTACAAGATAAATATAATAAATGAATTAATGCCTTTATTAATAGCACAAATAAGTATAATACATAAATCCAATAAATGTATGATACAAATACAAGGACCAATGCCTCAGGACTAGGGCATATCCAACAGTCAAGTGGTGTCGGATGCTTCCCGATAATGTGAGGGACATTGTGGACTCCATTGGGCTAGAGTGGTTAATCTGTTACATGACTGAGTTAGCACCTCGAACAAGCTACGGTCTTCTATCGGTTCTAATTGAGCGGTGGATGGACTCCGCCCACACCTTTCACTTTCCGATTAGGGAGCACACCATCACCCCTAAGGATTTCACGACCATCACTGGGCTCTCCTTCAGTGGTCACACTATCAATTTCAAGCATACCCTAGAGAGAGCGAGGGTTTAAGCCAGAGGTGATGGGCACGCTGATCGGCTTGGTCCCCCGTGACAAGAAGGTCCAGTACAACACACTTCGAGATTACTGGTTAGGGAGGCAGGGTGAGCTCCCCGAGGGCTTTACTTTTCTTCCGATGGAGGCGAGCCAATATGCTATGGCTTTTCTCTTATATGCCCTTAGCACTTTGCTTTTCTTGATGGGTTATAGTGATCTGAACCTAGCTGTCCTCCCGTCACTGGTTCAGTTGGAGGATGTAAGAAATCCGAGCTGGAAGCGAGCCGGGATGGTTCAGTTGTATTATGCCCTCGATATCTATGCACGAGGGAAACATAGAGAGCTGAAGGGCTTGTGGCTTGTCGTCCATGTGAGTTTCCCGGTTTTTTTTTTAGGTGTTGACTTTCTGATTATGCAGATTTGGGCATACGAGTATGCCTTCGTCCCTCAGCCAAAATTGGGCATACCACCTAATGCTGAGTTCCCAGACTTCCCCCGATTTAAATGGTGGGTAGGCTACAGCTGGAGCTAGGTGGACAATGACCCATGGGATTGTCCCTAACTCGTGGCTAATATGACATTTAAGGGGGTACACATCTTCCTTTCCTTATGCATTCTGACTTTCATGATCTGATAGCTGTTTTTCCGATTTTCTGACTTCTGATTTTCCGATTTCAGCTGATCAACGAGCCATGGAGGGGAGCGATGTTGCCTCCAGAGGTGGTCGATGCCTTGAGGTTGACACCCCAGAGGTTTGTCATGGGATGCCTGTTCGGCCTGGAATGGTACCTGGGGGAGCGGGTCATCAACTGGCGTGTTGGTCCGACTATTGGAAATGCCCTAGTCCCGAGGCATTGGTCCTTGTATTTGTATTATACATTTATTGGATTTATGTATTGTACTATTTGTGTTATTAATAAAGGCATCAATTCATTTATTATATTTATCTTGTGCAATATATTAAATGGAATATCCAATGGACATATCTATATCCATGATGACAAGTGTCATGCACTTGGCAGTAAGACCATGGATTGGGTACAAGATATGACCATAAATAGATCCATAGTCTGTTCCAGTCATGGGAATGAATGGAACAAGAGACTATCATTAACCTGGTTGTATGGCGGTGTCTTACCGGTCATTGGACACGGAATGTCATCCAAGTTAATGGGTACATGCATGGGGGCATGGTACTGGATAGATCCACTAAACGAGTAATCCACATGGTATAGTATCACAAGTGATTCTCTTGTAGTACTTGTATGGATCCCTTGACCTGACCATATGATGGTGTTACATGTGAGGTCGCATGCTTAGGGGTACGCCTAAAGGGCCTGTAATAGGGTGCCAAGTATAGGTACTTTCAGGTATGTCACTTAGCATGGTAATACTATGGATATGCAGAAGGGATTTGTCACTCAGTAGTCCACTGGGAAGATATCACCGGCCTCTTGATGAATGTAACTGATAAGAGTGTGGACACACCCAAACAGGTAGGAACTTGTTTGTGAGCTTTATTGCATTCGGGATCAAGTTAATGTCTGACACAAAAGAGGGTGATCAATCCATGCCTCTGTGTTAGACACCGATATCAACGACATGGGATGTACAAGTTTAAACTACGGGGTAATGATAACAGTTAGATACTATCTCCATCTTAATTAGGGGCTGTAGTGGCTTGCTAGAGCCCAACTACAGTCTGCGGGCCAAAGGCCCGCTGCCAACATAAAGGTGGGCCCACGGGATCGTACACATTGAGCGACTGAACACCGACTTAAGGAATCACAGGTATACTTGGAGTATATAAACTAGAGAGAGAGGAGTATATATATTAATTATATTATAAGGATCAGTTGGATTGATCATTATAATAAAATTAATATTTGGCTTCACATAATTAATTGGATTAATTATGAAATTATTTCCTAGGTGGAAATATTCATATGTATAGGTTTACATATGAATTTGTTTTGTGAAGACTTAATTTTAATTTGATGGATTAAATTAATTGGTCAAACTAATTTTAATTTAAATGTAAATAATATGTTACTTGGAGTAATATATTAACTACATGGGTTAATTAAAATTGGGCTTGAAATTGATTTAAATCAGACTAATTGAAATAAGTTTGGGCCTGAATTAAAAGGAGGAAGCCCATACAGACACAGAAGCCAGACTGGGCCTAAATTCCAACAAGGGAATTTGGAAACCCTAGGGTTAAAACCCTAGGGAGGAATTCAGCCAACACACATGTGTGTGTAGCCACCATCTTGACCGAAATTTCTCAACCTCCTCCCTCTCCGAACTTTATGATTTTCGA
Organism: Euphorbia tirucalli; assembly: GCA_039660915.1. Classification (NCBI taxonomy): domain Eukaryota; kingdom Viridiplantae; phylum Streptophyta; class Magnoliopsida; order Malpighiales; family Euphorbiaceae; genus Euphorbia; species Euphorbia tirucalli. The sequence goes on along the minus strand of CM077637.1, from coordinate 46,436,058 downwards.
CACTAGCACGGGTGGTGTTCGTTAGGCGCTCGTGTACGTGAACGAGGAGGGATTCTGCTTTGATTCCTGCGGTCTTCATCCATCTCTAGAAAGAGATATTCCTGGTAAGAATTTAATCTCTTTCTATTATAATTTTAAGTTTTACAATTTTCACTTCAATTGCTCCTGGGACTGGATTTGAGAAAATCATTGTGTTCTTCCGCTTTTATCGGGTGATTTCCGGTGAAAAATCCCTACAGTGGTATCAGAGCCAGGTTTTTGATCCATGGAAATTGTTTAATTGGTTGAATCCCATGTTTTAAAATTGGAGATTTTTTGTTGGAGTTCTTGGTTTGGGTTTAAGATTTTTCCCATTTATTTTGTACAATTGAAATTAAATTTGCATATAGGTTTATGTTAGTTTAATTTAATTGTATGTTTTTGGAATTCTTGGTGAATTTCTTTTTGTTCATGGATGGAATATTTGGTTGATATTTGTTGATGAATGGAATATTTTTTTTTTCTGTTTTAAAAAAAAAAAAATCTGGCTCCCGGGGTGAGGGGCTGCCGGCTGTGGAATTGCCGCCGTCGGCCGCCGCACGCGGCGGGAGTGGCGGCGGCAACCGCTGCCTGCTGCTGGCAACAGCCACAGTGGCTGCCACATGGCAGCAGTGGGCAGCGGCTAGGCGGCTGCAGCGGGCCGGGCCCAGTATTTTGGATTAGGCGGGTCTCGGGCCCGGGGCCCAGTTTTGAAATTTTAATTGGTTTTAAAATTCGTGTGTTTAGCTTTATGCAATTTAAATGAGTGTGGTTTCTTGAATGAATTTTTATTTTATTCATGTGATATTAATTTTAGAAATTAATATGGTTAATTGAAATTAGTTCGGGTAATTTTGGCACAATTACTTGGACGGCTAAATTGGACCCATGGTTTCCCAATTCCAGTGGGAGCAGTTGGACTGCCTGGGCTGGAGGCCCAAAGCCCGTTATGGGTTAGAACCATGGTGGGCCAAAATTGGTGATTTCTATATAATGGCTTGGACATAATTGAAATGGGCTTATATTGGATGCATATGTATGATTAAATGTTTGTATGGTTGGATGCTATTGGGCCTTGTACAAGATGGGTTGTATTTTTCTTTTTGGGTAAATACGGCCTGCGTGTCGTTTTTCTTTTTTTAATGTAATTTTATTTTATTCAAATATTATAAAATTTGTAAAAGAAGAATCCCATGGAGTGGTGAGCCCAAGTGGAGGTGCAAGCCCAGAAGGAAAAGTTGGAGGCCCACCTGATATTCATTTCTAGTATAGGTTTACTAGAATAATATCAGGATGTAATATAGGCCCATAGCAATCCATTTTACTTTTATTTAATTATACTTTATGTTTATTTGCATGTTTGAATGTATGATCCAATAGCAATTTCACCTGCCTTATGTATGTAAGCCGTTATAAATTGAATCTGATAACCAAACGGAATTACTAAGTCGCTTAAAAGTGCTTCCCTCATTCAAAACCGACTCGAGGTGGGAATAGGCCAGTTATAGACCATGCCCTCGCAGGATACACTAGAGTATTGTCACTTTGTATTGGGTTAGAGTATGGGATACTCTAACACTTGAATGGAGGTTTTGACTTAGCATGGGTAGTAGGATTCTCCTGGCCCTAAGCACAGATGGGTAAGTTCCAACAAGCCCATCAAACCGAGAGTCCCTAGGTTGGGATTGGACGGCGTTCCTACCTAAATAATTGAGGTATAGTTGTACCAAACCCTCGTTTGGCTATATCTTGATGAAATATGGATCTCGGCCCATGAGCCCAACAACTCGGTTTAAATTGATAACATGATTCATTATTAATTTCAAATGGGAATAATAATTAAAGTCCTTTATTAACACTCTAAATGTTTTTCTGTGTAGAAACTCTCAAATGGCAAACAATAATACCTTATCACTGCGATCTATTCTTGAAAAGGACAAGCTTTTCGGTCCTAACTTTTTAGACTGGTCTAGGAACTTAAGGATTGTTCTAAGACAAGAGTCAAAAGAGTATGTACTGGAAAGACTTGTGTCGGCTGCGCCTCAAGGACGTAATCCACTGGCTGCCCAGCTGGAGGAATACGAGGCTCATGTCAAGGACAATAGGGATGTGACATGCCTTATGTTGGCCTGCATGGTCCCTGAACTGCAAAAACAGTTTATGGACCATCAAGCCTATGCTATGATAACAATCTAAACGAGATGTTTCAGGAGCAAGCTCGTCAGGAAAGGTACCTGACCAATAAGGCATTCCACTCTTGTAAGATGGAGGCCGGGACATCTGTGAGCGGACACGTGCTCAAGATGAAGGGCTATTTGGACACTTTGGCCCATCTCGGATCGCCTATCTCTCAAGAGTTAGCGGTGGACACAATCCTCGCATCCTTGCCAGATTCTTATGATCAGTTCATCCTGAACTACAATATGCAAGGGATGAACCGTACTCTCAGTGAGCTACATGGGATGCTTAAGCTCACCGAGCAGTCGATCAAAAAGACTCCGCCGGTGCTGCTGGTCAACAAGGGGAACCCCCTGTTGCCAAGGGTAAGGCTAAGGAAAAGGCCAAGACCAAGGCTAAGAAGGCCAAGGCTAAGAAGGCCAAGGCCCAACCCAAGGCCCAGCAGAAGGCAGGTCTTGAAGATGTCTGTTTCAGGTGTAGACAGGCGGGCCATTGGAAGAGATCATGTCCCAGGCTGATGGGAGAGCAAAGAAGGTGCCAAGGTGCGTCCTCTTCAGGTATTTATGTTATAGATATTAACCTTACTATTTCAAGATCCTGGGTATTGGATACTAGATGTGGTTCTCACATTTGTTGCAATGTGCAGGGACTTAAGAACAGAAGGTCACTGGGGTCGGGAGAGGTGGACTTGCGGGTCGGGAATGGTGCCATAGAGATCGGCGAATACCACCTTGCGATGCCCAGTGGATTGGTTTTGATTTTGGAACATTGTTACTTTGTACCTGCTATGTGCAGGAATATTATTTCTGTATCAATGTTGGATATTTCTGGATTTATTTTCACTATTTCTAATGGTAGAATTTCTATATCTAGAGAGGTATTATTTTATGGAGATGCTCTATTAAATAATGGCCTATATATCCTGGACTAAAATGAAACCAATCATATCTATAACATAAACACTAAAAGGGTTAAGCCTAAGGAACTTAATCCTGTCTACCTATGGCATTGTCATCTTGGCCATATAAATAAGAAGCGCATTGCTAGACTTCACAAAGTTGGAGTCCTAGGGTCATTTGACTTGGAGTCAATTGATACATGCGAATCATGTTTACGAGGCAAGATGACAAAGGCGCCTTTCAGCAAGAAGGCTGAAAGGGCCATTGGCTTATTGGACCTAGTACATTCAGATGTATGTGGGCCTACGAGCGCAGCGACCAGAGGTGGGCATCTGTACTTCGTCACGTTGACGGATGATTTCAGCAGATATGGCTATGTCTATCTGATGAAACACAAGTCCGAGACCCTTGATAGGTTCAAGGAATTTAGGAACGAGGTACAGAACCAGCTAGGCAGGAATATCAAAACCCTTCGGTCGGACCGAGGCGGTGAGTATATGAGCCTAGAGTTTGACTCATACTTGAGAGAGCATGGAATAGTTCCACAGCTCACTCCTCCCGGTACACCACAATGGAATGGGGTGTCCGAACGGAGGAATAGGACCTTGTTGGACATGGTCCGCTCAATGATGAGTCAAGCATCTCTCCCAATTAGTTTCTAGGGACACGCCCTCGAGATAGCAGCTCTCATCTTAAATAATACTCCGACTAAGGCAGTGGAAAAGACCCCATATCAGTTATGGACGGGCAAGGAGCCCAATGTGTCTTTCCTAAGGATTTGGGGATGCAAAGCACATGTCAAGAAATTGACTAGTGGCAAGCTGGAGCCCAAAACCGATAAATGCCTGTTTGTGGGCTACCCTAGGGAAACCAAAGGGTATTACTTCTACAACCCCACCGAGAACAAGGTGTTCGTGGCAAGGAAGGGGGCCTTTCTAGAAAAGGAGTTCCTTTCCAAGAAAGATAGTGGGAGCAATGTTGAACTCAGGGAAGTTCAAGGTCCACAAGCTCCTGAAGAGGATAACTCGGAGGCCTAGGTGGAGTTTCCGCATCTGGAAGCACCGACCCAGGCCACACAAGAACCTAGAAGGTCTGGTAGGGATCGTCGGGAACCGGAGAGGTATGGTTTCCTCGTCACCGATGATCAAACTCTTCTCATCTGGGATGAGGAAGAACCCAAAACCTACTAGAAGGCTATGGCTAGCCCACAGTCTGCGAATTGGCGTAAAGCCATGGAGGCAAAAATGTAATCTATGTATGACAACCAAGTTTGGAACTGCAAGGGGTAAAGCAGTGGCTGAGTAAGTGCTTCGCAATGAAGGACTTAGGCGTGGCTCAGATGATCCTAGGGATCAGGATCTACAGGGATAGATCAAATCGGCTTCTGGGCCTAAGTCAAGCTTCGTATATTGACAAAGTTCTGAAAAGGTTCAGCATGGACCGGGCCAAGAAAGGTTTCTTGGCAATGGGCCATGGGCTGAAACTTAGTAAGAAACACTGTCCTAAGATAAGGGAGGACAGGGAGAACATGAAATTGGTTCCATATGCTTCGGCTATTGGATCAATTATGTACTCAATGTTATGTACGAGACCTGATGTTGCCTTTGCACTAAGTATGACAAGCTGATACTAGCAGGATCCCGGGGAGGATCACTGGAAAGCTGTCAAGGCGATCCTCAAGTACCTTAACGGGACTAAGGATAGCTTCTTAGTGTATGGTGGTCAGGAAGTGCTATCAGTTACTGGGTATACTGATGCGAGCTTCCAGAACGACTAGGATGAGTACTAGTCACAGTCTGGGTATGTATTTTTGCTGAATGGTGGTGCTGTAAGCTGGAGGAGCTCAAAGCAGCCAACCATAGCGGACTCTACAACAGAAGCTGAGTACATCGCTGCGTGTGATGCGGCTAAGGAAGCTGTGTGGATAAGGAAGTTTATCACTGAGTTGGGAGTAGTGCCAACTATCCAGGACCCATTCGATATCTTCTGTGACAACAATGGGGCTGTCGTACAAGCTAAGTAGCCCCGGTCACACAAGAACACAAAGCACGTGCTCAGAAAGTTTCACCTCATACGAGAAATCACGGAGAGAGGTGACATTGCATTGCACAGAGTGGACACCGCGGATGATGTCGCAGATCTGTTGACCAAGGCACTGGCTCAGCCCAAGCACGAGGGTCATACTAGGTCTATAGGGATTAGGCCCATGCCTAGTTGGAACTAGTGCAAGTGGGAGATTGTTGGAAATGCCCTAGTCCCGAGGCATTGGTCCTTGTATTTGTATTATACATTTATTGGATTTATGTATTGTACTATTTGTGTTATTAATAAAGGCATTAATTCATTTATTATATTTATCTTGTACAATATATTAAATGGAGTATCCAATGGACATATCTATATCCATGATGACAAGTGTCATGCACTTGGCAGTAAGACCATGGATTGGGCAAAAGATATGACCATAAATGGATCCGTAGTCTGTTCTAGTCATAGGAATGAATGGAATAAGAGACTATCATTAACATGGTTGTATAGCGGTGTCTTACCGGTCATTGGACATGGAATGTCAACCAAGTTAATAGGTACATGCATGGGGGCATGGTACTGGATAGATCCACTAAAGGAGTAATCCACATGGTATAGTATCATAAGTGATTCTCGTGTAGTACTTGTATGGATCCTTTGACCTGACCATATGATGGTGTTACATGTGAGGTCGCATGCTTAGGGGTACGCCTAAAGGGCCTGTAATAGGGTGCCAAGTATGGGTACTTTTGGGTATGTCACTTAGCATGGTAATACTATGGATATGCAGAAGGGATTTGTCACCCAGTAGTCCACTGGGAAGATATCACCGGCCTCTTGATGAATGTAACTGATAAGAGTGTGGCCACACCCAAACAGGTGGGAACTTGTTTGTGAGCTTCAGTGCATTCGGGATCAAGGTAATGTCCGACACAAAAGAGGGTGATCAATCCATGCCTCTGTGTTAGACACTTATATCAATGACATGGGATGTGCAAGTTTAAACCACAGGGGTTATGATAAAAGTTAGACTGCCATCTCCATCTTAATTGGGGGCTGCAGTGGCTTGCTAGAGCCCAACTGCAGTCTGCAGGCCAAAGGCCCGCTGCCAACATAAAGGTGGGCCCACGGGATCGTACACATTGGGCGACTGAACACCGACTTAAGGAATCACAGGTATACTTGGAGTATACACACTAGAGAGAGAGGAGTATATATATTAATTATATTATAAGGATCAGTTGGAATGATCATTATAATAAAATTAATATTTGGCTTCACATAATTAATTGGATTAATTATGAAATTATTTCCTAGGTGGAAATATTCATATGTATAGGTTTACATATGAATTTGTTTTGTGAAGACTTAATTTTAATTTGATGGATTAAATTAATTGGTCAAACTAATTTTAGTTTAAATGTAAATAATATGTTACTTGGAGTAATATATTTAATACATGGGTTAATTAAAATTGGGCTTGAAATTGATTTAAACCAGACTAATTAAAATAAGTTTGGGCCTGAATTAAAAGGAGGAAGCCCACACAGACACAGAAGCCAGACTGGGCCTAAATTCCAACAAGGGAATTTGGAAACCCTAGGGAGGAATTCGGCCAACACACATGTGTGTGTAGCCACCATCTTGGCCGAAATTTCTCAACCTCCTCCCTCTCCGAACCTTGTGCTTTTCGACACTAGCAATGGGTGGTGTTCGTTAGGCGCTCGTGTACGTGAACGAGGAGGGATTCTGCTTTGATTCCTGTGGTCTTCATCCATCTCTAGAAAGAGATATTCCTAGTAAGAATTTAATCCCTTTCTATTATAATTTTAGGTTTTACAATTTTCACTTCAATTGCTCCTGGGACTGGATTTGAGGAAATCATTGCGTTCTTCTGCTTTTATCGAGTGATTTCCGGTGAAAAATCCCTACACCGACAGAGCGTAGGATCCTACCTAATCCACCGGTAGGGCTGTTCTGGTCGCATCTACTGTCAGCTGAGGACCACCTCAACCTCTTCGGGTCTGGATATGTTGCTGACGGAGTGGAGTGGGACTACTCTCAATTCATTGATACGCGGCTCTTTCTTCCAATCGAGTCTGTGTAGCTAGAGGTATGTTTCTTCTCCTATTTGTCGTTCATCTATGCCTTTCTGCTCTATCGCTAGCATCTTTTTTTTAGGCATATAGGCGTGGGAGAGACAAACGCCCTCGTACTTCATTTGGTAGACTTTCTAGTGGCCGCAGGTCCCGTACCGCTGGTGGTCGGGGTGACAAGAGCTCTTCTACACACAAGGAGGAGTACAGTACAGATGTTTGGATGGAGAGCACCCCGTCCATTCATACGACAGTGTCTCCGATGGTTCCCCCTGCTGGTTTTGTCCCTGGTCGACTCTAGTTCACATTAGAGCCGTTGGTGCTGCTGATGGATGAGTTCGAGCATCCATATCAGGCCGATCTGTATCTCCAAAACCAAATTCGTCCTGCTATTTTCCCTCCTGACACTACCCATGTGAGTATGCTTCCCTTCATTTGCTTTGGACCCTTATTGTTGCCGTTGGTTTGATTTGTACACTCCTTCCTATGTAGATCCCGGTCTCTCACGGGGTAGCTTTGTACGAGGCAGTTTCAACATTCAGGTCACTTGCAATCCGTGACAACACTATGATGTCAGTAAGTACCTCTATTTGGGCTAGCTTTGGTGTGTATGTGCATGTGTGTGCACCCCTATTGTGAGTGTATGCATGTATATGGCATGATGTTCGTGTTGTTAATTTTGATACAGGCCGGGATGAGCACTCATCGTTATGAGGAGGCTCATATGAAATTGGAGAATGAGCAGCCACAGTGGACCTGCTTAGATTTGAGGGTGATGAATGAGACTCTCAGTACGCAGTTGGATGTGTGGGCGGCCACGAACGCCACAGCTGGGGATGAGCTCGCTGAAGAGAGTGAGGATGAGGCAGATGACCTGAAGGATGGGGGACAGTCATAGCCGCCTTTTATTTTTGTTGCTTTGACTGTAACATCCCACCTGTGGGCTGAGTTTTATCATATTGTAGTACATTTTACCCGTTTGTGGCCTTTTATGCTATATTTGTTTATTTTGACCTAACACATTGATTGTTCTAACATCTTGTGTGAAATTCATTGCCTCTTTTTCTGTTATTTTCTTTTGTTGGATTTGTCTTTCTGAATGCATTTCTTCTACCTTCACTCACTTTTATCACTGTCTGAAATGATTTATGCTTCTCCAAAACTTTATCCCCCGATTCTGGGGCTCATTTTGGCTGAAAACCGATCTCGGGCAGCAGAGCCCTGCGGATATGGGTCCAAAATTCTATATGAAAGTATAAAGTGAGTGCTGATGCTAGACAACAGCCACACGAGTCTGATCATAGCCGCCCGATGCAACTAGAGCTGCACGGCTCTATATATAGAAATCCCATCAAACTAGAGCCGCACAGCTCTATATATAGCCGCACGACCGTAGTATCAGCCGTGCGGCTCTTGTGTGTGTTTCAGTGTGCTATTTCCAATGGATCAACTCTGCGATCGTCTTAGGGATTATTGGAAGACCTCACGCTCTTCTAACTGGGCCTTATTAGTACCCTATAGTCTGTATCCCATGCGGTCCTACATGAACCTGACTCCAAACTAGACCTTTCTGGTGGTTGTAGCCCGCTTCTGGGATCCGATGGATCATGTCTTTTGGTTTTCTGAACAAGAGCTACATCCCATGGTTGAAGAATTCAGTGCCATCCTCTGCATCCCTTGCCTATACGGAGTTAGGTTAGTTGTTCCTGAACCCGATTCAGACAACTTATAGATGCTTTAAAGGCTAGCTGTACTGGACATGACATATTTGGACTGCTTGCTTCTTGGCAAGGCTACCCCTAAGAGCTTCATTCTGTCTACTATTATGGACTTGTGTTCCGCCCTGAACACCTCTGCCCCTAGTTGGGCTCCTCTGATGAGTCTATTGTTGATGTCTCTCTATCTGTGCGAGTCAAGAGATGGGACCTGCAGTTTCCAATTAGTCTTGGTGGCGGCCCAGATGGCCAATGGTGCTTCACCCATAGGGGTCATCTTAGTTGAGACCCTGATTTATCTGCATTCTGTCCACTCAGGCTACCCCATTAAGACCAACGGGTGTGCCTTCCTTCTTCAGGTCCGTTCCTAACCTATGCTTAGCATTCTGATTGGTTTTGTATCCCCTCTAATTAACTGTCTTTTGTGCAGATTTGGCTACTGGAGAAACTATGTCTCCTGAGTATTCCTCCACCTCCTCCAAGATATGCCCCGAAACATTATTAGCCCGACGTGTTGAAATTATAGACTTTGCCACCCGGACTGCAGAGGAGTGGCTCATTTGGCTGAGAGGGAGGATGAACGCATCCATCCGCTGGATCTACCCCTGGTGGGATATTTCACATGTGACTACGGAGATATAGGTAGGAGGTGTACAGCTCCTCAAACTGTCCAAAGTGACGTTCTACTCTCCTGCACGGTCATGCAGACAATACGGGCAAGTACATGGCGTGCATTGTGTTGGGATTTTTCACCGGAAATCACCCGATAAAAGCGGAAGAACACGATGATTTCCTCAAATCCGTGCCTAGGAGCAATTGAAATGGAAATTGTAAAAACAAAAATTTAACAGAAAGAGATAATTCTCTTACCCGTAATATCTCTTTCAGAGATGGATGCAGACTGCAGGAATCAATGTAGAATCCCTCCTCGTTCACGTACACGAACGCCTAACGAACACCATCCGTGCTAGCGTTTGAAAAACATGAACTATGGAGAGAGGGGGCTAGTGAATTTCGGCTATGTGTGTTCTATCCCTTCGGTCGAATTCTCCATAGGGATAAAAACCCTGGGTTGGCCGAATTCCCTAAGGGGATTAAGGCCCAGCTTGCCTCCTTCATTTTGTGTGGGCTTTCTACTTTTAATTCAGGCCCAATCTTATTTTAATTAAGATGGTTTAAATTAATTTCAAGCCCAATTTTAATATACCCATGTATTTAATATATTACACCAAGTAATATATTATTTACATTTAAATTAAAATTAGTTTGACTAATTAATTTAATCCATCAAATTAAAATTAGATCTTCACAAAATAAAATCATATGTAAACCTATACATATGAATATTTCCACCTAGAAAATAATCTCATAATTAATCCAATTAATTATGAAGAGCCAATTAAATATATTAATTTTACTATTAGGATCAATCCAGTTGATCTTTATAATGTAATTAATATATATATACCTCTTTCTCCAGAGTGTATACTCCAAGTATACAGGTGATTCCTTAAGTCGGTGCTCAGTCGCTCAATGTGTACGATCCCGTGGGCCCATCTTTCTGTTGGCAGTGGGCCTTTGGCCCATAGAATGTAGTTGGGCTCTAGTAAGCCACTGCAGCCCCTAATTGAGATGGAGATGGCAGTCCAACTGATATCATAACCCTGTAGTTTAAACTTGTACACCCCATGTCATTGATATTGGTGTCCGACACAGAGGCATGGATTGATCACCCACTTTTTGTGTCCGGACGTTAACTTGATCCTGAATGTACTGAAGCTCACAAACAAGTTCCAAACTTTTTTGGGTGTGGCCACACTCTTATCAGTCACATTCATCAAGAGGCCGGTGATATCTTCTTACTGGACTACTGAGTGACAAATCCCTTCTGCATATCCATAGCATTGCCACGCTAAGTGACATACCCGAAAGCACCCATACTTGGCACCCTATTACAGGCCCTTTACGCGTACCCCTAAGTATGCGACCTCACATGCAACACCATCATATGGTCAAGTCAATGGATCCATATAAGTACTACATGAGAATCACTTCTGATACTATACCACGTGGATTTCTTGTTAAGTGGATCTATCCAGTACCATGCCCCTTATGCATGTACCCATTAACTTGGTTGACATTCCATGTCCAATGACCGGCAAGAAACCGCTATACAACTAGGTTAATGATAGTCTCTTGTTCCATTCATTCCCATTACTGGAACAGACTAAAAATCTATTTATGGTCATATCGTTTACCCTATCCATGGTCTAACTGCCAAGTGCATGACACTGGTCATCATGGATATGGATATGTCCATTGGATACTTCATTTAATATATTGCACTAGATAGATATAGAAAATGAATTAATGCCTTTATTAATAACACAAATAAGTATGATACATGAATCAAATAAATGTATGATATAAATACAAGGACCAATGCCTCGGGACTAGGGCATATCCAACAATCTCCCACTTGCACTAGTTCCAACTAGGCATGGGCCTAATCCCTATAGATCTAGTATGACCCTCGTGCTTGGGCTGGGCCAGCGCCTTGGTCAATGGATCTACGACATTATCCTCGTTGTCCACTCTGTGCAATGCAATGTCACCTCTCTCCGTGATCTCTCGTATGAGGTGAAACTTTCTGAGCACGTGCTTTGTGTTCTTGTGTGACCGAGGCTCTTTAGCTTGTGCAACGGCCCCATTGTTGTCATAGAAGATATCAACTGGGTCCTGGATAGTTGGCATTACTCCCAACTCAGTGATAAACTTCCTCATCCACACAGCTTCCTTAGCTGCATCACAAGCAGCAATGTACTCAGCTTCTGTTGTAGAGTCCGCGATGGTTGGCTGCTTTTATCTCCTCCAGCTTACAGCACAACCATTTAGCAAAAATACATACCCAGACTGTGACTGGTACTCATCCTGGTCAGTCTGGAAGCTTGCATCAGTGCAACTAGTAACTGATAGCACTTCCTGACCACCATGCACTAAGAAGCTATCCTTAGTCCGGTTAAGGTACTTAAGGATTGCCTTAATAGCTTTCCAGTGATCCTCCCCGGGATCCTACTGGTACCGGCTCATCATACTCAGTGTAAAGGTGACATCAGGTCTCGTACATAACATGGAGTACATAATTGATCCTATAGCCGAAGCATATGGAACCAATTTCATGTTCTCCCTGTCCTCCCTTGTCTTAGGACAGTGCTTCTTACTAAGTTTCAGCCCATGGCCCATTAGCAAGAAACCTTTCTTAGCCTAGCCCATGCTGAACCTTTTCAAAACATTGCCTATTTACGAGGCCTGACTTAGGCCCAGAAGCCGATTTGACCTATCCCTATAGATCCTGATCCCTAGGATCATCTCAGCTTCGCCTAAGTCCTTCATTGCGAAGCACTTACTCAGCCACTGCTTTACCCCTTGTAGTGTAGGCATGTCGCTTCCAATGAGTAGGATGTCGTCCACATAAAGTACCAGAAATGTGACAATGCTCCCACTTATCCTCTTATACACACAAGGCTCATCTTGATTCTCTATGAAGCCATATTCCTTTATAGCCTCATTGAATCTAAGATTCCAACTTCAGGATGCTTGCTTCAGTCCATAAATGGACCTTTGAAGCTTGCATACCCTTCCCGGATACTCTGGATTGACAAAACCCTCAGGTTGTGTCATGTACACATCCTCGAGCAGCTTTCCATTAAGGAAAGCAGTTTTGACATCCATTTGCCACACTTCATAGTCGTACAATGCGGCTATGGCTAGCAAGATCCTGATGGATTTGAGCATGGCTACTGGTGAGAAAGTTTCATCATAGTCTATTCCATGGACTTGTCTGAAACCTTTCACAACCAGATGCCCCTTGAAGGTGTTGTCGGCCTTTAGCTTGTAGCACCACTTGCAACCTATTACCTTAGCACCCGGAGGTGGATCAACCAAGTTCCAAACTTTGTTATCATACATAGATTGCATCTCTGCCTCCATGGCTTTGCGCCAATTCATAGACTGTGGGCTAGCTATAGCCTCCTGGTAGGTTTTGGCTACTTCCTCATCCCAGATGAGAAGAGTTTGATCATCGGTGACGAGGAAACCATACCTCTCCGGTTCCCGACGATCCCTACATGACCTTCTAGGTCCTTGTGCGGCCTGGGTCAGTGCTTCCTCCTGTGGAAGCTCCACCTGGGCCTCTGAGTTACCCTCTTCAGGAGCTTATGGACCTTGAACTTCCCTGAGTTCAACATTGCTCTAACTGTCTTTCTTGGAAAGGAACTCCTTTTCTGGAAAGACCCCCTTCCTTGCCGCGAACACCTTGTTCTCGGCGGGGTTGTACAAGTAATACCCTTTGGTTTCCGTAGGGTAGCCAACAAACAGGCATTTATCGGTTTTGGGCTCCAGCTTGCCACTAGTCAATTTCTTGACATGTGCTTCGCATCCCCAAATCCTTAGGAAAAACACTTTGGGCTCCTTGCCCGTCCATATCTGATATGGGGTCTTTTCCACTGCCTTAGTCGGAGCATTATTTAAGATAAGGGCTGCTGTCTCAAGGGCGTCTCCCCAGAGACTAATTGGGAGAGAGGCTTGGCTCATCATTGAGTGGACCATGTCCAAGAGGGTCCTATTCCTCTGTTCGGACACCCCATTCCATTGTGGTGTTCTGGGAGGAGTGAGCTGTGGAACTGTTCCATGCTCTCTCAAATATGAGTCAAACTCTAGGCTCATATACTCACCACCTCGGTCTGACCGAAGGTTTTGATATTTCTGCCTAGCTAGTTCTATACGTCATTCTTAAATTCCTTGAACTTATCAAGGGTCTCAGACTTATGTTTCATCAGATAGACATAGCCATATCTGCTGAAATCATCCGTGAACGTGACGAAGTACAGGTGTCCAGCTCTGGTCGTTGTGCTCATGGGTCCATATACATCTGAATGTATTAGGTCCAATAAGCTAGTGGCCCTTTCAGCCTTCTTGCTAAAAGCCGCCTTAGTCATCTTGCCTCGTAAACATAATTCGCACGTATCAATTGACTCCAAGTCAAATGACCCTAAGACTCCAGCTTTGTGAAGCCTAGCTATGCGCTTCTCGTTTATGTGGCCGAGACGATAATGCCATAGGTAGACAGGGTTAAGTTTGTTTGGCTTAACCCTTTCTGTGTTTATGTTATAGACGTGATTGGTTTCATTTAAGTCCAGGATATACAGGCCAATATTTAATAGTGCATCTCCATAAAATAATCCCTCTCTAGATATTGAAATTCTACCATTAGAAATAGTAAAATAAAATCCAGAAATATCCAACATAGAAACTAAAATAATATTTCTGCACATAGCAGGTACAAAATAACATTGTTCCAAAATTAAAACCAATCCACTAGGCATCACGGGGTGGTATTCGCTGATCTCTATGGCAGCAACCCTTGCTCCATTCCTGACCCTCAAGTCCACCTCTCCCGACCCCAGTGACCTTCTGTTCTTAAGTCCCTGCACATTGCAACAAATGTGAGAACCACATCTAGTATCCAATACCCAGGATGTTGAAACAGTAAGGTTAATGTGTATAACATAAATACCTGAAGAGGATGCACCTTGGCCCCTTTTTTGCTCTCCCATTAGCTTGGGACACGATCTCTTCCAATGGCCCGCCTATCTACACCCGAAACAAACATCTTCAGGACCTGCCTTCTGCTGGGCCTTCGGTTGGGCTTTGGCCTTCTTAGCCTTGGCCTTGGCCTTTTCCTTGGATTTACCCTTGGCAATAGGAGGGTTCCCTTTGTTGACCAGCAGCACCAGCAGAGTCTTGTTGATCGACTGCTTAGTAAGCTTAAGCATCCCATGCAGCTCACTGACAGTGTAGTTCATCCCATGCATGTTGTAGTTCAGGATGAACTGATCATAAGAATCCGATAAGGATGCTAGGATTGTGTCCACCGCCAACTCCTAAGAGATGGGCTATCCAAGGTGGGCTAAAGTGTCCAAATAGCCCTTCGATGTCCCAGCCCCCATCTTACAGGAGTGGAATGCCTTGTTGGTCAGGTACCTTTCCTGACCAGCTTGCTCCTGAAACATCTCATTTAGAGTTGTTATCATAGCAAAGGCTTGATGGTCCATAAACTCTTTTTGCAGTTCGGGGACCATACAAGCCAACATTAGGCATGTCACATCCCTATTATCCTTGACATGCACCTCGTATTCCTCTAACTGAGCAACCGGTGGATTACGTCCTTAAGGCGCAGCCGGTACAAGCCTCTCCAGCACATACTCTTTGGACTCCAGTCTTAGAACTATTCTCAAGTTCCTAGACCAGTCCAAAAACTTAGGACTGGAAAGCTTGTCCCTTTCAAGAATTGATCGCAGTGATAAAGTATTGTTGTTTGCCATTTAGAGTTTCTACATAGAAAAACATTTAGAGCGTTAATAAAGGACTTTACTTTGTTATTCCCATATGAAATTAATAACGAATCAAGTTATTAATTAAACCGAGTTGTTGGGCTCATAGCCGAGATCCATATTTCATTAAGATATAGCTAGACGAGGGCCTGGTACAACTATACCCTAACTATTTAGGTAGGAACGCCGTCCAATCCCAACCTAGGGACTCTCGGTTTGATGGGCTTATTGGCACTTACCCATCTGTGCTTAGGGCTAGGAGAATCCTACTACCCATGCTAAGTCAAAACCTCCATTCAAGTGTTAAAGTATCCCATACCCTAACCCAATACAAAGTGACAATACTCCAGTGTATCCTGCGAGGGCATGGCCTACAATTGGCCAATTCCCACTTCGAGCCGGTTTTGAATGAGGGAAGAACTTTTAAGTGACTTAGTAATTTCATTTAGTTATTAGATTCAATTAACAACGGCTTGCATACATAAGGCGGGTGGAATGCGGTTGGATCATGCATTCATATATGCATATAAATATAAAGCATAATTAAATAAATAAGTAAAATGGACTGCTATGGGCCTCTATTACATCCTAATATTATTCTAGTAAACCTATACTAGAAAACAATATTAGGTGGTCTCCCATCTTCTTCCTTCTGGGCATGCACCTCAACTTGGGCTCACCACTCCATGGGCTTCTTCTTTTACAGATTTTACAATAATTGAATAAAATAAAATTACATTAAAAAAACAAAAGAAAACGACATGCAGGCCGTATTTACCCAATAAAGAAAATACAACCCATCTTGAATAAGGCCCAATAGCATCCAACCATACAAAATATTTAATCACCCATATGCATCCAATACATATAATTCATAAGCATGTTATAATGCATGATTTAAGCCCATTTCAATTATGTCCAAGCCATTAAATAGAAATCGCCAATTTTGGCCCACCATGGTTCTAACCCTTAATGGGCTTTGGGCCTCTAGCCCAGGCAGTCCAACTGCTCCCACTAGAATTGGAACACCATGGGTCCAATTCAGCCATCCAAGTAATTGTGCCAAAATTACCCGAACCAATTTAAATAAACCATATTAATTTCCAAAATTAATATCACATGAATAAAATAAAATTTCATTCAAGAAACCACACGCATTTAAATTACATAAATTTAAACACACGAATTTTAAAACCCATTAAAATTTCAAAACTTGGCCCCATGCCCAAAAACCCGCCAAATCCAAAAACACTAGCCTCGGCCAACTGCGGCTAGGGCAACCAAGTTGCCCTAGCAGCAGCAGTCGCAAATGCAGCTGCCGCCGCATGCGCCAGCAGCCCCGCACCCGGGAACAATCAGATTTTTTTTTTAAAACAAAAAAAAATATAAAAAAATCAAAGAATCCATCAACATGAAATCCACCAAGAATTCCAAAAACATACAATTAAATTAAACAAACACAAACCATCATGCATATTCAATTTCAATTGTATGAAAATCAAATGGGAAAAAATCTTAAACCTAGACCAAGAACCCCGAATAAAAAATCTGCAATTTTAAAACATGGGATTCAACCAATTAAACAATTTCCACGGATCAAAAGCCCGCTTTGATACCACTGTTGGGATTTTTCATCGGAAATCACCCGATAAAAGCGGAAGAAGGCGATAATTTCCTCAAATCCGTGCCGAGGAGCAATTGAAATGGAAATTGTAAAAACAAAAATTTAATAGAAAGAGATAATTCTCTTACCCGGAATATCTCCTTCAGAGATGGATGCAGACTGCAGGAATCAATGTAGAATCCCTCCCCGTTCACGTACACGAACGCCTAACGAACACCACCCATGCTAGCATTGGAAAAACGCGAACTATGGAGAGAGGGGGCTAATGAATTTCGGCTATGTGTGTTCTGTCCCTTTGGCCGAATTCTCCCTAGGGTCAAATACCCTGGGTTGGCTGAATTCCCTAAGGGGATTAAGGCCCAGCTTGGCTCCTTCATTTTTTATGGGCTTTCTACATTTAATTCAGGCCCAATCTTATTTTAATAAATCTGGTTTAAATTAATTTCAAGCCCAATTTTAATATACCCATGTATTTAATATATCACACCAAGTAATATATTATTTACATTTAAATTAAAATTAGTTTGACCAATTGATTTAATCCATCAAATTAAAATTAGATCTTCACAAAATAAAATCATATGTAAACCTATACATATGAATATTTCCACCGAGGAAATAATCTCATAATTAATCCAATTAATTATGAAGAGCCAATTAAATATATTAATTTTACTATTAGGATCAATCAAGTTGATCTTTATAATGTAATTAATATATATATATATACCTCTTTCTCCAGAGTGTATACTCCAAGTATACAGGTGATTCCTTAAGTCGGTGTTCAGTCGCTCAATGTGTACGATCCTGTGGGCCCATCTTTATGTTGGCAGTGGGCCTTTGGCCCACAGACTGTAGTTGGGCTCTAGCAAGCCACTACAGCCCCCAATTGAGATGGATATGGCATTCCAACTGATATCATAACCCTGTAGTTTAAACTTGTACATCCCATGTCATTGATATCGGTGTCCGACACAGAGCCATGGATTGATCACCCTCTTTTTGTGTCCGGACGTTAACTTGATCCTGAATGTATTGAAGCTCACAAATAAGTTCCAAACTTTTTTGGGTGTGGCCACACTCTTATCAGTCACATTCATCAAGAGGCCGTTGATATCTTCTTAGTGGACTACTGAGTGACAAATCCCTTCTGCATATCCATAGCATTGCCATGCTAAGTGACATACCCGAAAGCACCCATACTTGGCACCCTATTACAGGCCCTTTAGGCGTACCCCTAAGTATGCGACCTCACATGTAACACCATCATATGGTCAAGTCAAAGGATCCATACAAGTACTACACGAGAATCACTTGTGATACTATACCATGTGGATTTCTAGTTAAGTGGATCTACCCAGTACCATGCCCCTTATGCATGTACCCATTAACTTGGTTAACATTCCAAGTCCAATGACCGGTAAGACACCGCCATACAACCAGGTTAATGATAGTCTCTTGTTCCATTCATTCCCATGACTGGAACAGACTACGGATCTATTTATGGTCATATCGTTTACCCTATCCATGGTCTTACTGCCAAATGCATGACACTGGTCATCATGGATATGGATATGTCCATTGGATACTTCATTTAATATATTGCACAAGATAGATATAGAAAATGAATTAATGCGTTTATTAATAACACTAATAAGTATGATACATGAATCCAATAAATGTATGATACAAGTACAAGGACCAATGCCTCGGGACTACGGCATATCCAACACCTCGTTCCTTATGCATGACCGAGTGTGGGGAATTCACACAGCAATGGCCTAGACATGTGCAGCAGCAGTGGATGAATCCCATTCGTTTTGAGAATTTGAGATATGACAACATAGCCTTGATGGAGACAGATGGCTGTTATAAGGCTTGGTCAGCTGACTTAGTGACTTGCCCAACAAGACGCGAGCGTGAGATCCTGACCCTGAGATACCTGGGTTTGTAGGTTTCTCATATTACATGGAGTTACTATTGGTTGGATTATTTTGTCATTTATTTTATGTCCTTATTTTTGCATAGTCTGCCCTTGTGGGTTTTCAATCTATCAGACTGTCTTAACTTTTGCTTCAACCGCCCTCTTGGGTTTTCGACTTAATAGACTTTTTTTTGTATCCTAAATTTTACATAAACCACCTTTTGGTTTTTAGTCCATCGTATTTTTTTTTTTTGAAAATGAGATGCATGCAAATATGGGATGTTCACAATCACATATATGTGTATAATAAGGATACAATTTCGGGCAAACTCAAAACATTTAAGCGAACAGAAAAAGGCATTCATTCATTTATTCATTAATAATGTTTTACTACAATGCGTATCAAAAATGAAATGAAGCTAAGAACAGAGTTAACAATGGTATCCGTCTCAATCGAATCCACGACTTCCATCAACTGGTCTTTGCAGATTTTCTCGCCGATGGTGCTCACCTTTCTGTCCTGACTTTTTCATAGACCTCCTTTTCGGTTTTCGATCCATTGGACTGTCCTAATTTTTGCGTGGACCGCCTTTTCGGTTTTTGATCTAGCGGACCTTTTTTTTTAAATACGTAGTATCGCCTAAGCTTGTCCTAATTTACGGGGTTGATGAACTCATTCTCGTACATGTCTATGATCTTTGCAGCACCCTTTGAAAGTACCCTTTTGACCATATATGGACCTTCCCAGTTGGGCCTAAATTTTCCCCTTATGTCTGTGCTGACCTATTTCATCTGTTTTAGTACGAAGTCTCCAGCTTTGAGTGGGTGTTTCTGATGGCAGACTTTACTGTTATAAGCCCTAGCCATTCTTTACTGATACATCTGTAAATGATCCAATGCCTGAAGATGCTTCTCGTTAACCGATGCCAACTGTTCATATCGCGATTGAACCCATTCTGAGTCTGGCAACTAGGCTTCCATGACCACCCTCAGTGATCTAACCTCGGTTTCCACTAGCAAGACATCTTCCATTCCATAGACTAGGGAGTACGGTATTTCTCTTGTGCGAGTTCTAACACTAGCTTTGTAACCCAATAAAGTGAATGGCAGCATATCGGCCCAATCTCTGCAGGTGACCACCATTTTTGACAGAATCTTTTTGATGGGGGCTGCAGTGGCTTCTACCGCGCCATTGGCTTGCGGGCGATATGGAGATGACTTGTGATGTTCAACCCGTTTATCCTGAAATAATTATGCCATAGCCCCTTGAAACTGTACACCGTTATCTGTCACGACATGGTGCGGAATCCCATACCGCGTGACGATATTCTTCTCGATGAACATGGCCATTTTCTTGGTCGTGACATGTGCAAATGATTCTGCTTCCACCCACTTTGAGAAGTAATCAACAGCCACTACTATGAAGCAGTGCCCATTTGATGCAGGCGGCCTTATTTCTCCGATGATGTCTATCCAACAAGTAGCAAAGGGCCACGGACTCAATGATATCTGAATTTCAAGTGGTGGGAGATGATTGAGGTCTCTATACACTTGGCATACCTTTTCACTTCCTCGACACAATCGACTTGTAGGGTAAGCCAAAAGTAGCCTTGCCTTAATAATATCTTAGCTAAGGCTAATCCATTCATGTGTGGCTTTCTTGGCTTCTTCTTCTGTTAAGCACTTCAAAAGTAGGTCATTGGCAGTTCTCTTGAAGAGCTGACCCTCAAATAATCTAAACTGTGCTGCTAACCTCCTCAGAGAGATCTTATCTGCGTCATTGGTGTCTTCAGGGTATTGCCCATTTTGAATAAACTGCAGGATATCATGATACCAAGGATGTCTTCTGTCGTTGCTATAACACTGACTGACAGATAGCAAGGATTCTATGCAGTTTACACTATCACTGGCTGCATAGGATGTTTATGGGGTTCCTCCCACATTGACGAGAGTGTGGCTGAAGAGTCCGCCATACCATAGTAGCATAGGTCTATTCTACTATGGTATATCAGACCTCGTAATCAAGTAGCTTCTTGCTCAGGTAGTAGATTGCATGTTCCCATCTGTCCTCCTGTTCTTGCACTAGCA
Source organism: Euphorbia tirucalli (assembly GCA_039660915.1). Taxonomy (NCBI): domain Eukaryota; kingdom Viridiplantae; phylum Streptophyta; class Magnoliopsida; order Malpighiales; family Euphorbiaceae; genus Euphorbia; species Euphorbia tirucalli. The sequence goes on along the minus strand of CM077637.1, from coordinate 46,415,096 downwards.
TTTCCCCTACCGAAGCATCTTCAATAGCCAAGTAGAGGATCAAAGGCTTATTAGGCATTGGGGGCTTCAGGACTGGTGGATTCATTGAATAAGCTTTGATCCTGTTGAAGGCTAACTGGCACTGATTGTTCCATTTCACCAGCTGATTCTTCCTTAGGAGCTTGAAGATGGGTTCACAAACCGTCGTCAACTTCGTGATGAACCGACTGAAATACTACAGCGATCCCAGAAATGACCTTACCTCTTTTTTTTGTCTTTGGTGCAAGCATATCGTTGATGGCTTTGATCTTGTCTAGATCCATTTCGATCCCCTTCTGGCTTACCACATGGCCGACAAGCTTCCCTGAGGTTACCTCAAACACACACTTCTTGGGATTAAGGTGGAGGTTATGCTTTTCAACTCTAGCAGGGTGCTCCTCTCGGGTCATTGATTTGACTAGCATGTCATCCACATAAACTTCAACCTCTTTGTGAATCATGTCATGCAAAAGTGTAGTGACTGCAGGCTGGTAAGTTGCTCTAGCATTCATCAGTCCGAATGGCATAACTTTGTAGCAATAGACCCCCCACTCTGTGATGAAGGTTGTCTTTACTTTATCGACGATGTCCATTAGAATCTAGTTATACCCTGAGAATCCATCCATAAATGAGTACATTGTAGCAATGGCGGCACTGTCGATCAAAACATCAATATGTCGTAGCGGGAAATCATCCTTGGGAGATGCTTTCTTCAGATCTCTGCATTTCACACAAACCCTGACTCTGCCATCCTTTTTAGCAACTGATACTATATTGGCCAACCACTCTGGATACTCTACTATTTCCATGAACTTTGCTTTTAAATGTTTGGCCACTTCCTCCTTAAACTTCTCTGCCCACTCTGGTCTAAGTCTTTTTAGTTTCTAATTGATAGGCTTCATTCTCGGATCTATTGGAATTTTGTGCTCTGCGATTTCTCTGTCAACCCCGGGTATATCGTCGTAGGACCAGGCGAAGGATTTTATGTGTTTTAGGAGCACCTTCGCAATTTCTTTTCTCTCCTCAGGCATGAGGTATTTCGAGACAAATACCATTTTTGGATCATCATCTGTCCCTACATTCATTTCATGTAATGATGCATCATGTATGCTAAAGACATTAAATGAATGTTTATATGTATGCATAGTTCCATCCAGAAAAACATCACACAAGTAAGTGAAATTGGATTTCATTGCATTAAGATCCTTGTAGGATGAATTGTTTACAGCAAAAATAGAAAAAGCAGATAAATTGAAATGATTATCATCCTCCACATGCGGAGGGGCTTCTCCTATTGTGGCATCTTCAATTTCTTCAAACAAGTCCCCCAGTTCACCCTGAAGGGCTTCTTCCTGGTTGGTGGATAGTCCTTCTTTAGCCATCTTTGCCTTCCCTACCATCATAAACTTGGCCAACTCCTTTACAGCCTGACTCATAAGCTCTTCTTAAGTCTTTGCCATGGGTGCTTACTTCTGACCAGAGCCCGTGTTAGCTTCCATCAGTGCAGATAGTGCTTTGGTGATAGCTTCCATGGCCATTTCAGCTTCCCTACTTTCTAGGCCTACCTTCTCAGCAGATTCTCCCTTGTTCCCGAACATGACTCTGACCTGGTCAGCTGCTATTTCCTGCCCCTTCAGAACTTTCTTCCCTTTACCCTCAGTTCTAGCATGCAACATGTTCACGATTGGCTTGACTCCATACTTACTGAAGTCCACCACATCAGAAAAGATCTTAAAACATGGGAGCTGACCCCTTCAATCTCCACTGGTTCTAGAGCTCCATTGTACACTCCTTCGATCACACGGACAAAAGGTGTCGACCAAATTGACATACCTCTTGCCCGTCTTGTTCCCCTTCTCACGATAACCAAGACCATGCTAACGGTACTTTCCTCCTTCAATGTTGAATTTTAGGATGCCTTACTGCCTTATCCCCAATCCCTTGCTGGGTTTGAGCTTCTGCTTGGCAAAGTATTTATGGATCCACTCCGGGAACCACGGTTCATTCTCACTTTCAGCTGTCACTACTGCTACCTGAAATCCTGTCATCGGCTGCTCAATAGCAGTCAAAGCAGCCACCATGGATGGTTCTTTAGCTTCCAAGGCCATGGCCTTCCCTCGTATTAGGAATTTCACTTTTTGGTGCAGAGTTGAAGGCACACCCCCCAAGGCATGGAACCACGGCCTTCCAAGGAGTTGAGAAAATATGACGGGGATGTCGATGACAGTGAACAATACATTGGACCTGACTTCACCCACACTGACTTCAGCTTCGAACATGCCAATCATCAACCTCTTGCTGTCGTCATATGCCCTGATTACAGTACCAGACTTACAGAGTGCTTCAGTGCTAATACCCAGACATGGCAGGACTTTGGAGGGGCAGATGTTCAGGGCCGAACCATCATCGTGTTGGAAATGCCCTAGTCCCGAGGCATTGGTCCTTGTGTTTGTATAATACATTTGTACATTAATGTAAACTTTATGTATTATACAATCTGTGTCAAGGAAATAAAGGCATTAATCTATTTATTATATGTCTTGTGCTATATGTTAAATAGAGTATCCAATGGACATATCCATATCCATGTTGTCAAGTGTGAGGCACTTGGCAGTAAGACTGTGGATAGTGAAAACGATATGACCATAAAGTCATCCGTAGTCTGTTCCAATCATGGGAATGAATGGAACCAAAGACTATCGTTAGCCTGGTTGTATGGCGGTGTCTTACCGGTCATAGAACATGGAATGTCAACTAGGTTAATGGGTACATGCAAAATGGGCATGGTACTGGATTGATCCACTTAACGGGAATCTGCATGGTATAGTATCACAAATGATTCTCGTGTAGTACTTGTATAAGTCCTTCGACCGGACCATATGATGGTGCTGCATGCGAGGTGGCACACTTTGGTGTACGCCCAACGGGCCTGTAAAAGGGTGCCAAGTACGGGTATGTTCGGGTGTGTCAGTGAGCATGGCAGCACTATGGATATGCAGAAGGGAATGTCACTCAGTGATTCACTGAGACGATATCATCGGCCTCTTGAAGAATGTTACTGATAAGTGTGCGGCCGCACCCAAACAAGATTGGATCTTGTTTGTGAGCATCAGTTCATTCGGTATCAAGTCAAGGTCCAGACACAAGGAGGGTGATACTTCCATGCCTCAGTGTTGGACACCGATATCAGTGACATGGGATTTACAAGTTCAAACTACTGGGTTACGTTTTCAGTTGGACTGCTTACTCCGTCTTAATTGGGGGCTACAGTGGCTTGCTAGAGCCCGCCTGTAGTCTGTGGGCCTTGGCCCACTGCCAACATAAAGACGGGCCCATTGGATCGTACACATTGAACGTCTGGACTTTAACTAGTCGGATTAAGTGTGTACTTGGAGTATACACATTTGAAGAGAGAGAGATATATTAATTATATTATATGCATCAATTGGATTGATCAAAGTTATATAATTAATATTTATTTTGGCCTACTCATAATTAATTCAATGAATTAATTTATGGGGTTATTTCCTAGGTGGAAATATTATGACATGTATAGGTTTACATGTTTGTCATTTTATGTGTGTCTAATTTAATCCATTGATTAAATTAATAGGTCAAATGAATTTGAATTTAAATGTATGTAATATGTTACATGGTATCACATATAAACATACATGTTAAATTAAAGTTGCATTTGAACTTAAATAAATCAAAGGAATTAAATTGGGCTTAAAACTTAAAATGAATATTCCCACTTGGCTTGGAATGGTTTGGCCGAAATTATGGTGGTGTAATGGGAGGAGAATGTGAGTCATTTTGTTGGACAAAATGTTATGATGAGATGGTGAGTCATGGAAGACTTTATGGTAGCAAAGTTGGACTTTGCATCTTTGGATATTTTTGGTTAGTCATTCTTATGGGAAGAATTAAAGACAAAACATATCCCACATTTCATCCTCACACTTGGCCAAAATTCATGGGTTTTTGGGCATTAAAGATGACTCATTTGTTGGACAAAAGAGATGATGTAAGTGTAAGTCATGGAAGACTTTTGTGGTGGCATAGTGTGGCTTAATTCTTATGGTAGGAATGAAAGACAATTATTCCCCACATTCATCTCTTTTGGCCGTGGATTTGAGAGCAAGGATGAGTCATGTTTTTTGACCAAACTTTTCATGATTAAGGTGATGACTCATGGTGTGAGTCATAAGGTTGAAAATGGGTAGCAAAGTTGGACTTTGCTTCCCCTTTTCACCATCACCTTTTTCTTCTTCTTAATGATTTTTGAAGAATGATTTAATTATCTTTGGAGAAGTATAGCCGTCCATCACTGGTTGTTGTTAAGAGAAATTGGTTTTCTTTTAAAGAAAGAAAATTGCCCACTTTTCATCAATTAATTCTTTTTTTAAGAATTAGGTGCACACTTGAGATTATTGGTGCTATCTTTTGGAAAGATAGATTTTCTTTTGGAAAGAAAATAGGGACAGCCATAAATCTCAAAGTGAGCAGCCCTCTCTCCCTCTCTTCTTGTCATCCGAGTCGCTAGCACGGGTTTCGGTCCGAGAGCCGTTCGTGTACGCATCGGTGGAGGAAATCTGCACTTGATTTCTGCAGTCTGCATCCGTCTCTTAGAGAGACTTTGTGGTGAGTTTTTGAAACCCTCCTTTTATGCTTTCAGTTTTTGATTTCCACATCTTAAGCTCCTGGGCCGGATTCGAGGAAATCGACGCGTATTTCCGCTTTTATCGGTCGGTTTCCCGTGACGAATCCCAACACATCGACCACTACATAGGGCATTACTCTATTCATGATCTCTACATTCAGATACAGAGCCTGATTATGGTTCACTCCTTCTGGTGGCAAGTTAGATGCCCCAAAACTAATCTCTGGGGCTCGATTGGCTTTCAAGTCAACCCCTTTTATCACAACACAAACTTCGTCGAGGGACATCGTAGGGGCTTCCTCCATTTCCATCAACTGCTTCACTACCGCCTCACGGTGTCTTTTGGACTCCGTGAGAAGGTGCCATATGCTTGCTCGGGCATGTGTTCTCTTTAATTGCTCAACCACAACATCCTCTTCCTTATTCTTCGACCCCTGAACAACAGTGTCTACTTCTACAACTGGGTTATTCCTTCTGGGTGGCACTTGAGGAGCCACATTTGTAGGTTGGTAAACTCTACCACTTTGGGTGATATGCATGACAGGGCCATCTTTTCAGACCACTGTTCCCTGCCTTGTCTCCACTAGGTATATCAGCTTTGGTTCTTCTATCCCAAAGTCCTCGTCATCATCACCTAAATCAATGTCATCCAAATCGGTCGGACCCTATTTGTTCTGTACCACAGATGTGTGTCTTTCGGCTTCTTCTGGCTCTTCTTCTGCTTCTTCGACTACAACTGCCTGGACACTCGGATTGGCTTCAATTATTTAAGCAAACACACTGTTAGCTAGCATCCCGGATAGAACCATGCTGACCTAACCTCCAAAATTAGGTAAGGGGTTTTTTTGAACATTCGGTTTCAATGCGAGCTCCGTAATCTTCCCTTCAGTGACTAGTCGTTGAATAGCCCTTATCAAACTAATACATTCGCTCGTGTGGTGGCCTACTATCACATGATAGGTGCAATAATTGTCTTTGTCTGATTCAGAAGGAGGAACATACAGCTTCAAACTCTGTAATAAAATTGCTTTCCTGCATTTGGCAAAAATACAACCTAAGGGGTCGACCCATGGGTTTGTGAGTCTTAGAGGAGCCCTTGAATGTTCACCCTGAGCCACTATTGCTACATCCACTTCTCTCACCCGGTCCATTACTGCAGTTTGGGCGGTTTTGAGCTAGATCCTGTCGGGTAGGTTGTGGAGCTATTAGCCTTATACCCCTGAGTATATCGCCGGCTACCCTGGTAAGTACCTGAGCCCTACCTATTCATCTGATCTTCTTCTACATACCTCTTAATGTGCTTAGCAAAATCCATGACATCGTTAAAGGAATGGAATCTCTTCAGCTTCATTTTCTCTTTGTAAGGCAACAAGCTACAGTCAACTAACTTCACAATAAGAGATTCCAGTTTAGGAGCTCCGTCTACTAGTAATTGCACATCCATCCACCTCTTGTCATATGCAGAGAAGGATTCATTAGGCCTCTAACAGATTCTTTCCAAATCCTCAAGTGTAGTGTCAACCTGAGTATTGTATACAAATGCCTCCGACAGATCCTCCCACGTGGAGTGGGTATGGATTGGTGTCTTCAAATACCACTTAGCTGCTGCGCCTCACAAAGTTGTTGGGAACAAATTCAACAAATGGACTTTCCTGATTCCCAAACTAGACATGATCCTTACATAGCTGTCTAGGTGAGCTTCAGGTGGGCCTTCTCTAGTGTACGGAGGCAAGTACGGCATCTAGAACCCAACCGGGAGCGGCTCTCCCCCTTCTGTCAACAAAGTAGTTGGATCTGCACACTTAACAGGCTGGTAGTGCACTATCTCTTTTAGTTTCAGCAACAATGCCTCAAGATTAGAGAATTTTTCCTTGAGGAACCTTTCTGCAGCAGTCTCAACTGAGGCCTCTCTTGCCCTTACCAAAGCCTCATTTTCCTCGGACTGACGATCAACCTCCCATTGCGGGATGGCAACCCTACTACTGCTAGGGATGTTCCTTCCCGAGTTAGCGGCTGCTTGAACCATATTTCCTTCATTGTCAACTAGGGTTTGGGCATACTGACTAGTCTGGCCCACAGCGGCAGTTACTGTAGTTTGCACCTACTCCTTGATGGTAGCTTTGAACTGTTTTGAATTCAGGAATGCAGTCAAGAATGCATTCATGTCGAAAGGCATCCTTCTGCTAGATCCATCTTGAGCCATCTTTGTTCTATTCGCTTCTTCCAACACAAACTGACTGTCAACTGGCAAGAAAGGCAACTGTCCCCCAAACTCTTGCTCTGAATCTGAATCCGAAATGACTCTAACCTCTTCCACAGTGATTGATTCTATATAAGATGATTGAACTAACTGAATAGACCCAGATCTAACTCATACCAGTCGCTTCAAAGTTTGACTCCAAACTTCACATTCAGCACAGAGTTAGCATCGTTGATGAATGTCACAACCCTAGACGCAACGTACTAAGTGGCATGTATGGTATGATCGTGGGATGATCATGGTCGAATGATGTTTCATGAATGAAAATGATAATGAATGTGGCTTCCTTTGTTTTTATTTTGGACATTCCAAGAATGCCAAAAACTATGCAGAATACAATGCAAGAATCTTCACATGTGGACCATCGCACGGACAGAGGTTTGGCACCTTTAGGGCACCTAATGGACGTTATGAAATAGTCGCACGTGTACCTACACAAGGACAGAGGTTCAACGCTTTGTAGGTCAAAATGAAATGGTATAAAGTGGTCACGTGGAAGCCGTTCCATGGAAAGAGTTCCGATGCTTTTGGGGCATCTAATATGAAATGATGTTGCAAACAAGTCACGTGTAAGTAGGGACATGGACAATGGTTCGGTGTTCATGGAACACATTTCATGAGTTGGTAATGTTATAGGATGCTCCTATCTGTGTAATAATTCGGCACTCATGGAGTACCTCGAATGAATTATTGGTGTTAGGAAACAAGTGCGATGTGGATTACGACACACAAGTAAGGCTTCAGCATCATCGTGATGCAAATGATGAGTGGACATGAAACGGAGATGATGTTATGTTATGATGTCGTCAGACCTACCACACAATACAATGTTGGAAATGCCCTAGTCACGAGGCATTGGTCCTTGTGTTTGTATAATACATTTGTACATTAATGTGAACTTTATGTATTATACAATTTGTGTCAAGAGATAAAGGCATCAATTTATTTCTTATATGTCTTGTGCTATATATTTAAATAGAGTGTCCGATAGACATATCCATATCCATGTTGTCAAGTGTGAGGCACTTGGCAGTAAGACTATGGATAGGGAAAATGATATGGCCATAAAGTCATCCGTAGTCTGTTCCAATCATGGGAATGAATGGAACTAAAGACTATCATTAGCCTGGTTGTATGGTAGTGTCTTAGTGGTCATAGAACATGGGATGTCAACCAGGTTAATGGGTACATGCAAAAAGGGCATGGTACTGGATCGATCCACTTAACGGGAATCTACATGGTACAGTATCACAAATGATTCTCGTGTAGTACTTGTATTAGTCCTTTGACCAGACCATATAATGGTGCTGCATTTGAAATGGCACACTATTGTGTATGCCTAACGGGCCTGTAAAAGGGTGCCAAGTATGGGTACATTTGGGTGTGTTAGTAAACATGGCAGTGCTATGGATATGCAGAAGGGAATGTTACTCAGTGATTCACTAAGATGATGTCACCGGCCTCTTGAAGAATGTTACTGATGTGTGTGCGGCCGCACCCAAACAAGATTGGATCTTGTTTGTGAGCATTAGTTCATTCGGTATCAAGTAAATGTCTAGACACAATAGACGGTGATACTTCCATGCCTCTATGTTAGACACCGATATCAGCGACATGGGATTTACAAGTTCAAACTACAGGGTAACGTTTTTAGTTGGACTGCTTACTCCGTCTTAATTAGGGGCTGTAGTGGCTTGCTAGAGCCGGCCTGCAGTCTATGGACCTTGGCCCACTGCCAACTTAAGACGAGCCCATTGGATCGTACACATTGAACGTCTAGACTTTAACTAGTCGGATTAAGTGTGTACTTGGAGTATAAACGTTTCAAGAGAGAGAGATCTATTAATTATATTATGGATCAATTGGATTGATCAAAGTTATATAATTAACATTTATTTCGGCAGTCTATTAATTAATTCAATGAATTAATTTTTGAGATTATTTCCTAGGTGGAAATATTATTACATGTATAGGTTTATATGTATCTCATTTTATGTGTGTCTAATTTAATCCATTAATTAAATTAATGGGTCAAATAAATTTTAATTTAAATGTATGTAATATATTATATGGTATAATTGATATGCATGTATGTTAAATGAAAGTTGCATTTGAAATTAATTAAATCAATGGGATTAAAATTAGGCTTGGACTTTAAAAGAATAAAGTCTACATTAAATGGGAGAGTTGGCTGAAATTTAGAATATATAAGGGCAAGAAAGATGACTCATTTTGGGACAAAAGAGATGAGGTAAATGTTAAGTCGTCGAAGACTTTTGGGGTTGCAAAGTTGGACTTTGCTACTTGGATATTTTAGTTTAGTCTTATGGTAAGAATGAAATTAAAATATCCCACCATCATTTCTTTTATCTTGGCCGAATGTGTTGGCTAGAGATGAGTCATTTTTTTGACCAAATTTATGATGAAGAGTGATGACTCATGGTGTGAGTCATTGGGTTGAAAATGAGGATAGCAAAGTTGGACTTTGCTTACTTTTTCCATCTCATCCTTTTCATTCTTTTTGAGATATAAAAGAAAGATTTTTGGTGCATCACTCTTCTAAAGATAATGGTGGCCACCCATCACTTTGGGGTTTTTCTTTTGGAAAGAAAAAATTCAGCCCTCCCTCTCTTCTTGAAATTTCCAAGTCACAAGCACGGGTTTCAGTCCGAGAGCCGTTCGTGTACACATCGGTGGAGAAAATCTACACTTGATTTCTGTAGTCCGCATCTGTCTCTTAGAGAGACTTTGTGGTATGTTTTGAAACTTTCCTCTTTATGCTTTAAGTTTTTAATTTCCACATCTTAAGGTCCTGGGACCAGATTCGAGGAAATCGACGTGTATTTCCGCTTTTATCGGTCGGTTCCTCGTGATAAATCCCTACAGTGGTATCAGAGCGGGCTTTTGATCTGTGGAAATCTTTAACTTGGCAGATCCCGTGTTTTAAAATTGGAGATTTTTGTGGACGGGATTTATTTTTGGTTTGGGGTTTGGTGATTTTGCGCCTTGATTTTTGCAAATGGAAAATTATTTGCAGATGGTTTATGCTTTCTTTAATTTTCTTTTTGTTCTTTGATTATGGAAATTTTATCTTGCATATAGGTTTTATGCTAGATTTAATTTCCTATGCTTGATTTATTTTCTTGCTATTTATTTTGGGTAAAAAATTACAGACTATTTCGGGTCGAAACAGGGGTAGCAGCCGCTGCTTGCGGCGCTAGGCGCCACAGGCAGCAGCTGGGCAGCAGTCACTACATGCCAGCAGCAGGACTGCTGCCGTGCAGCAGCCGCTGTGCGGCAGCGGGGTTGCTGCTGCCCCGCGCGGCGGGCCGGGCTCTTTTTTGATTTGGTGGGATTTTTTGGCTGGGCCGGGTTTTAAAATTTTAATTGTTTTGAAAATTGTGTGTGTTTAAATTTTGGCAATTTTATGCGCATGTTTTATGAATGAACTTTTTTTCTCATTCATGCGATATTAATTTTGGAAAAATTAATACCGTTAATTGAAATTGGTTTGGGTTTTCTTGGCATGATTACCTGGATGGCTAATTTGGAATTCATGGTTTCCCAATTGGATTGGAAGCAGTGTTCTGCCTGGGCTGGAGGCCCAAGGCCCATACGGGCTAAGAACCATGAGTGGCCAAAATTTGGCGATTTCAAAATAATGGCTATGGACATAATTGAAATGGGATTAATTCGTGCATTTAACATGTTTATAAATTGTATGTATTGGTTTACATGGATGTATGATTAAATGCATGAATGGATGTTATAGGGCCTTATTTATTTGCGTTGTAATATTCTTTTGGTAAATACGGCCTACGTGCCGTTTTCTTTTTATGTAATTTTATTTTATTTGTTGATTATGAAATTATGTAAAGAAGAAGCCGATTGGATTGAAATGCTAGAAGGATGAGGATGCGGCCCACCTCATGTCATTCTAGTAGAGGTTTACTAGTATTATATTGGGATGTAAATTTTGGCCCACAACATTTCATTTTTATTTCATTATGCTTTATTTATTTACATGTGAGAATGTATGACCAACCCAATTTCACCAGCCTATCCATCTAAGTCGTTATTAATTGAATCTAATAACTAAATGATAATTACTAAGTCTCTTAAAAGTGCTTCCCTCATTCATAACCTACTTAAAGTGGGGATAGGCCAGCTGTAGACCAACCCTCGTTGGATGTACTGGAGTATCGTAATTTTGTATTGGGTTGGAGTATTGGTTACTCTAACACTTGGATGGAGGTTTTGACTAAGCGCGGGTAGTAGGGTGTTCTTGGCCCTAAGCACGGATGGGTAAGTGCCAACAGACCCATCAAACCGAGAGTCCCTAGGTTGGGATTGGACGGCGTTCCTACCTAAAAATTGGGGTATAGTTGTTCCAGGCCCTCGTCTGGCTATATCTTGATATAATATGGATCTCGGCCCATGAGCCCAACAACTCAGTTTAATTAATAACATGATTCATTATTATTTATACTATGGGAAGAACAAGTTAAGTCCTTTATTAACACTCGTAAATTTTTCTGTGCAGTAACCAATGGCTACGAATAATACTTTATCACTGCGATCTATCCTGGAATGGGACAAGCTTTCTAGCCCTAACTTTTGGGATTAGTCTATGAACTTGAGGAAAGTTCTAAGATAAGAGTCTAAAGTGTATGTGCTAGAAAAGGCTGTACCAGCTATGCCAACGGGAAGTAATCCACCGGCTGCCCAACTGAAGGAATATTTGGCACCTGTAAATGATAATTGGGACGTGACATGCCTGATGTTGTCATGTATGGTTCCTGAATTGCATAAGCAATTCATGGATCATCAGGCCTGTGCTATGATGACAACTCTTAATGAGATGTTTTATAAGCAATCTTATCAGGAAAGGTACCTAATCAACAAGGCATTCTGCAGCTGTAAGATGGGGGCTGGGACATCTGTGAGTGCACACGTGCTTAAGATGTAGGGTTATCTGGATAATTTAGCCCATCTCAGAACACCTATCTCACGGGGGCTAGTGGTTCAATCCTGGCTTCCTTACCGGATTCTTATGATCCATTCATCTTGAACTTTTACAAGCAATGGATGGACCATAGTATTAGTTAGCTGCATTAGATGCTTCAGCTCGCTGAACTATCGATCAAGAATAGTCCGCCAGTACTTAAGGTTAACAAGGGGAAACCTCCTCTTGCTAAGGACAAGGCAAAGGCCAAGGCCAAGGCTAAAGAGGCTAAAGACCAGCCCAAGGCCCGTTCCAAGGATGTCTGCTTCGGTTGTAAGTAGACTAGACATTGGAAATGATTATGTCCCAAGCTTTTGGGAGAGAAAAAAGAAGACACAGGGCGTGTCTTCATCAGGTATATATGTCAAAGACATTAACCTCTGTTTCAACATCTTATGTATTGGATACTAGATGTGGTTCTCACATTTGTTGTAATGTGCAGGGACTTATGAACATGAGGTAACTGGGATCGGGACAAGTGGACTTGCGGATCAGAAATGGAGCAAGGCTTGCTGCCATAGAGATCAGCTGGACCAGCTTATGAAGCCTAGTAGATTAGTCTTGTTACTAAAACTATGTTATTTTGTACCTGTTATGTACAGGAATATTATTTCTGTTTCAGTCTTGGATATTTCTGGATGTACATTTACTATTGGTAATAGTTAAAAGGATTTATCTAGAAAAGAATTATTTTATGGAGTAGCTCCGTTAAATAATGTCTTTTATATCCTGAATATAAATGAAACTAATCATGTCTATAATATACAGACTTAATGGGTTAAGCCTAACAAACTTAATCCTATTTACCTTTGGCATTGTCGTTTAGGCCACATAAATGAGAAGTGCATAGCTAGGCTTCGCAAAGTTTGAATCCTAGGATCATTTGACATGGAGTCACATGATATATGTGAGTCTCATTTACGAGGTAAAATGACTAAAGCTCCTTTTAGCAAAAAGGCTGAAAGGGCCGCTGGCCTATGGGACCTAGTATATTCAGATGTATGTGGACCTATAAGTGCAGCTACCAGGGTGAACATCTATACTTCATCTCCTTCACAGACAATTTCATCAGATATGGCTATGCCTATTTAATGAAATATTAGTCTGAGACCCTTGATAGGTTCGAGGGATTTAGGAACAAAGTACAGAACCTACTAGGCAGAAATATCAAAGCCATTCGGTTGGACCGAGGTGGCGAGCATATAAACCTAGTGTATGACTCATATTTGAGAAGGCATGGAATAGTTCCATAGCTCACTCCTCTAGGTACACCACAATGGAATGGGGTGTCCGAATAGAGGAATAGGGCCCTATTGGACATGGTCCGCTCAAATGATGAGTCATGCCTCTCTCCTAATAAGTTTCTAAGGATACACTCTTAAGACAATGGCTCTCATTTTCAATTATACTCTGACTAAGGCTTTGGAAAAGACCCCATCTGGAATATGGACAGGCAGGGCGCCCAATGTGTCTTTCCAACAGATTTGGGGATGTTATGCACAAGTCAAGAAATTGACTGTGAGCAAAACTAGAACCCAAAACCAACTACTGCCTATTTGTGAGCTACCCTAGGGAAACCAAAGGGTATTACTTCTACAACCCTGCTGAGAACAAGGTGTTCATGGCGCGAAAGGGGATCCTTCTTGAAAAGTGGTTTCTTTCCAAGAAAGACAGTGGGAGCAATGTTGAACTCAGGGAAGTTCAAAGGTCACAAAATCTTGAACAGGATAACTCGGAGACCAGGGTGGAGCCTCCATAGGTGGAAGCACCAGCCCAGGTCACACAAGAAGCTAGAAGGTCTAGTAGGGATCGTCGGGAACATGAGAAATATGGGTTTCTCATTTCCGATGATTATGCACTTTTTGTCTTGGATGAAGAAGAGCTCAAAACCTACTAGTAAGCTATAGCTAGCCCATTGTCTACCATGGTGGCGGATATGCAATCTATGTACGATAATCAGGTTTGCAACCTGGTTGATCCAGCTCCGGGTGCTAAGGTAATAGTTTGCAAGTGGTGCTATAAGCTATAGGCCGACAATACCTTTAAGGGTGTGTATAAGAGGTTTAGTGGGAGCATAGTAACTTTCCTGGTATTATATATGGATGGCATCCTTCTGATTAGAAGCGACATACCAACACAACAAAGGTAATGTAATGGTTGAGTAGGTGCTTCACAATGAAGGACTTAGGCGATGCTGAGACGATGCTAGGGATCAGGATCTACAGGGATAGACCCAATCGGCTTCTAGGCCTAAGTCAGGCCAAGTACATAGGCATAGTTCTAAAAAGATTCAGCATGGACCAGGCTAAGACAGGTTTCTTGCCAATGGGTCATGGGCTGGAACTTAGTAAGAAGAACTATCCTAAGACAAGGCAGGACAGGGAGAACATAAGATTGGTCCCATATGCTGTAGCTAGTGTATCAATCATATACTCCTTGCTATGTACAAGACCTGATGTCACCTTTGCACTAAGTATGATGAGCCAGATCCCGGAAAGGATCACTGGTAGGCTGTCAAAGCAATCCTAAAGTACCTTAACCGGACTAAGGATAGCTTCTTGGTGTTTGCAGGTCAGGAAGAGCTATCAGTTGCCGGGTACACTGATACAAGCTTCCAGACCGACCAGGATGAATATCAGTCACAGTATAGGTGTCTATTCATGCTAAATGGTGGTGCTGCTGTTGGAGAGGCTCCAAGTAACTGACCATCATGGTTTCTATCACAGGAACTGAGTACATTGCAGCATGTGAAGCAGCTAGGGAAGTTGTGTGGATCAAGAAGTTTATCACGGAACTGGGGATAGCATCTACTATTCGAGAACCAGTTGATATCTTCTGTGACAACGAGGGGCTGTTGCATAAGCTATGTGCCCCAGTCACTCTTAAACACGAAGCACGTACTTAGGGAGTTTCACCTATTGCGAGAAATCACTGAGGGGGTGACATCTCATTACAAAGAGTGGACACCAAAGACAATGTCGCAGATCTTTTGACCAACACGCTTGCCTATGCCTATGCATGAAGGATATACTAGATCTATAGGGATTAGACCATTGCCTCGTAGGTACTAGTGCAAGTGGGAGATTGTTGGAAATGCCCTAGTCCCAAGGCATTGGTCCTTCTGTTTGTATAATACATTTGTACGTTAATGTGAACTTTATGTATTATACAATTTGTGTCAAGAGATAAAGGCATCAATCTATTTATTATATGTCTTGTGCTATATTTTAAATAGAGTATCCAATGGACATATCCATATCCATGTTGTCAAGTGTGAGGCACTTGGCAGTAAGACTGTGGATAGGAAAATGATACGACCATAAAGTCATCCATAGTCTGTTCCAATCATAGGAATGAATGGAACCAAAGACTATCATTAGCCTGGCTGTATGGCGGTGTCTTACCGGTCATAAAACATGGGATGTCAACCAGGTTAATTGGCACATGCAAAAAGGGCATGGTACTGGATCGATCCACTTAACGAGTATCTATATGGTATAGCATCACAAATGATTCTCGTGTAGTACTTGTATAAGTCCTTTGACCGGACCATATGATGGTGCTGCATGTGAAGTAGCACACTATGGTGTACGCCTAACGGGCCTGTAAAAGGGTGCCAAGTATGGGTACATTCGAGTGTGTTAGTGAACATGGCAGTGCTATAGATATGCAGAAGGGAATGTCACTCAGTGATTCGCTGAGACGATATCACCGGCCTCTTGAAGAATGTTAGTGATATGTGTGCGGCCGGACCCAAACAAGATTGGATCTTGTTTATGAGCATCAGTTCGTTCGGTATCAAGTAAATATCCAGACACAATAGAGGGTGATACTTCCAAGTTCACACTACAAGTAATGTTTTCAGTTGGACTGCTTACTTTGTCTTAATTAGGGGCTCTAGTGGCTTGCTAAAGCCCGCTTACAATCTGTGGGCCTTGGCCCACTACCAACATAAAGATGGGCCCATTGGATCGTACACATTGAATGTCTGGACTTTAATTAGTCGGATTAAGTGTGTACTTGGAGTATACACGTTTGAAGAGAGAGAGATCTATTAATTATATTATGGATCAATTGGATTGATCAAAGTTATATAATTAATATTTATTTCGGTAGTCTCTTAATTAATTCAATGAATTAATTTATGAGATTATTTCCTAAGTGGAAATATTATTACATGTATAGGTTTACATGTATCTCATTTTATATGTTTCTAATTTAATCCATTAATTAAATTAATGGGTCAAATGAATTTTAATTTAAATGTATGTAATATATTATATGGTATAATATATATGCATACATGTTAAATGAAAGTTGCATTTGAAATTAATTAAATCAATGGGATTAAAATTAGGCTTGGACTTTAAAAGAATAAAGTCTACATTAAATGGGAGAGTTGGCCGAAATTTAGAATATATAAGGGCTAGAAAGATGACTCATTTTGGGACAAAAGAGATGAGGTAAATGTTAAGCCATGGAAGACTTTTAGGGTTGCAAAGTTGGACTTTGCTACTTGGATATTATAGCTTAGTCTTATGGTAAGAATGGAATAAAAAAATCCCACCATCATTTCTTTTATCTTGGCCGAATGTGTTGGCTAGAAATGAGTCATTTTTTTGACCAAAATTTATGATGAAGAGTGATGACTCATGGTGTGAGTCATTGGGTTGAAAATTAGGATAGCAAAGTTGGACTTTGCTTAATTTTTCCATCTCATCCTTTTCTTTCTTTTGGAGATATAAAAGAAAGATTTTTGGTGCATCACTCTTCTAGAGATAATGGTGGCCACCCATCACTTTGGGGATTTTTCTTTTGGAAAAAAAAATTCAGCCCTCCCTCTCTTCTTGAAATTTCCAAGTCGTTAGCAAGGGTTTCAATCCGAGAGCTGTTTGTGCATGCATCGGTGGAGGAAATCTACACTGTTGGGTTTGTCACCGGAAATCACTCGATAAAAGCGGAAGAACGCGATGATTTCCTCAAATCCATGCCCAGGAGCAATTGAAATGGAAATTAGAAAAACAAAATTTAAAAGAAAGAGATAATTCTCTTACTCGAAATATCCCTTTTAGAGACGGATGCAGACTGCAGGAATGAATACAGAATCCCTCCTCGTTCACGTACACGAACGCCTAATGATCACCACCCGTGCTAGCGTCGGAAAACACAAACTGTGGAGTAAGAGGCTTGGTGAATTTTGGCTATGGTGTGTATTTCATCATGTGGCCAAAATTCCCTAGGGTTATTAAACCCTAGGTTGGCCGAAATTCCCTTGAGGAATTTCGTCCCAACTTGGCTCCTTATTTGTGTGGGCTTCCTTCTTTTAATTCAGGCCCAATCTTATTTTAATTAGTCTGGTTTAAATTAATTTCACACCCAACTTTAATTTACCCATGTATTGAATATATTACACCGAGTAACATACTATTTACATTTAAATTAAAATTAGTTTGACCAATTAATTTAATCCATCAAATTAAAATTAGATCTTCACAAATAAAATCATATGTAAACGTATACATACGAATATTTCCACCTAGGAAATAATTTCATAATTAATCCAATTAATTATGAAGAGCCAATCGAATATTAATTTTATCATTATGATCAATCCAATTGATCTTTATAATATAATTAATATATTTCTCTCTCTCCAGAGTGTACACTCTAAGTATACATGTGATTCCTTAAGTCAGTGTTCAGTAGCTCAGTGTGTACGATCCCGTGGGCCCATCTTTATGTTGGCAGTGGGCCTGTGGCCCACAGATTGCAGTTGGGCTCTAGCAAGCCACTGCAGCCCCCAATTAAGATGGAGATGGCAGTCCTATTGGTATCATAACCCTGTAGTTTAAACTTGTATATCCCATGTCATCAATATCGGTGTCCAACACAGAGGCACGGATTGATCACCCTCTTTTGTGTCCGGACATTAACTTGATCCCAAATGTACTGAAGCTCACAAACAAGTTCCAACTTGTTTGGGTGTGGCCACACTCTTATCAGTCACATTCATCAAGAGGCCGGTGATATCTTCTCAGTGGACTACTGGGTGACAAATCCCTTTGACATATCCATAGCATTGCCATGCTAAGTGACATACCCGAAAGCACCCATACTTGGCACCATATTACAGGCCCTTTAGGCATACCCCTAAGTATGCAACATCACATGTAACGCCATCATATGGTCATGTCAAAGGATCCATACAAGTACTACACGAGAATCACTTGTGATACTATAGCATGTGGATTTCTCGTTAAGTGGATCAATCCAGTACCATGCCCCTTATGAATGTACCCATTAACTTGGTTGACATCCCATGTCCAATGACCGGTAAGACACTGCCATACAACCAGGTTAATGATAGTCCCTTATTCCACTCATTCCCATGACTACGGATCTATTCATAGTCATATCGTTTACCCTATCCATGGTCTTACTGCCAAGTGCATGACACTGGTCATCATGGATATGGTTATGCCCATTGGATACTTCATTTAATATATATTGCACAAGATAAATATAATAAATGAATTAATGCCTTTATTAATAACACAAATAAGTATAATACATGAATCCAATTAATGTATGGTACAAATACAAGGACCAATGCCTTGGGGCTAGGGCATATCCAACAATCTCCCACTTGCACTAGTTCCAACTAGGCATGGGCCTAATCCCTATAGATCTAATATGACCCTCGTGCTTGGGCTGAGCCAGCGCCTTGGTCAAAGGATCTGCGGCATTCTCCTCGATGTCCACTCGTCGTAATGAAATATCACCCCTCTCAACGATTTCTCTGATGAGGTGAAACTTCCTGAGTACGTGCTTCGAGTTTCTGTGTGATACATTGTACCTTTTATGTAAGATATGTATGATACAATCTGTGTTAATCAATAAAGGCATCAATCTATTTACTATATGTCTTGTGCAATATTTTAAATAGAGTATCCAATGGACATATCCATATCCATGTTGTCAAGTGTGAGGCACTTGGCAGTAAGACTATGGATAGGGAAAACGATATGGCCATAAAGTCATCCGTAGTCTGTTCCAATCATGGGAATGAATGGAACTAAAGACTATCATTAACCTTGGTTGTATGACGGTGTCTTACCGGTCATAGAACATGGAATGTCAACCAGGTTAATGGGTACATGCAAAAAGGGCATGGTACTGGATCGATCCACTTAACGAGAATCCACATGGTATCACATCACATCGGATTCTCGTGTAGTACTTGTATGGATCCTTTGACCTGACCATATGATGGTACTGGATGTGAAGTGGCATACTTTGGTGTACGCCCAACGGGCCTGTAAAAGGGTGCCAAGTACGGGTACGTTTGGGTATGTTAATGAACATTGCAGTGCTATGGATATGCAGATGGGAATGTCACTCAGTGTTCCACTGAGAAGATATCACCGGCCTCTTGATGAATACAGCTGATAAGAGTGTGGCCACACCCAAACAAGTTGGAACTTGGTTGTGAATATCAGTGCATTTGGGATCAAGTTAATGTCCATACACAATAGAGGGTGATCACACCATGCCTCTGTGTTGGACTCCGATATCAATGACATGGGATGTATAATTTTAACTACTGGGTTAAAGTTTCAGTTTGACTGCTTACTCCATCTTAATTGGGGGCTACAGTGGCTTGCTAGAGCCCAACTGGAGTCTGTGGGCCTTAGCTCACTGCCAACATAAAGACGGGCCCATCGGATCGTACACATTGAACGTCTGGACTTTGACTAGTCGGATTAAGTGTGTACTTAGTGTATACACATCAAAGCAAGAGAGGTGTATTAATTATATTATTTAGCTCAATTGGATTGGTCAAATATAATATGATTAATATTTCTTAGGCCATTACTTAATTAATTCAATGAATTAAGTTAAGTATCGCTTAATTAATTCAATGAATTAAGTTAAGTATCACTTAATTAATTCAATGAATTAAGTTAAGTATTTATTTCCTAGATGGAAATAGTTATACATGTATAGGTTTACATGTTTGTCATCTTATGGATGTCATATTTAATCTCTTGGTTTATTTGATATGTCATATGAATTTTATTTATGGTGTAAGTAACATATTATATGGTATAAGAATGTTACATGCATGTAGGAATAAAATTTAATGTGACATCACATAAAATCAAAGATGTAAATATGGTATTGGGCATGGAAAAGTGATGCCCTTCCTTAGTGACATGTTGGCCGAATTTTTGGAGATATTTTGCCAAGTTGTGGTGAGTCATAAGTGATAAGAAGGATGACTCGTATTAAGGACAAAAGGTGATGATCATTTGTGATGAGTCATGGTTTGACTTAGGGTGGAAAAGTTGGACTTTTCTACTTGAGATATTTGTGTGATGAGTCATGGTTTGTCCTTTGGTGATATAAAATGTTGGGAATTAATCGCACAAAACAAAATATGCGCAGCGGAAATAAAAGATTAATCCCCACCAAGGACCCATGTACATTACATTGAATCGAAAGGAGGGTTAAAGAATTACCTTAATTCTTTGAAGATTGAATCAAGCAGGAACCAAAATAGCTTCCCTCTACGGTTGATCCACACGGAGCAATACGTCCACCGCGTGCTAGCGCCGGATTTGAAGAACAATTCTTCAAACGAGAGTTAGAGAGATAGAAAATCAAATTTTCTTTTTGGGGTTTTGGATGAATTTCGGCTGGCTCTTCTTCCACCACATTTTTGTCTGCCGAAAACTCCACTTTTGTTATATAAGAATTACATTAGGTTTAGGTTTTTTCTTATTTCCTTAAATAAAAAACACCTAAGTAGTTAATTATAATTATAATCTAATACACCTATTAATTATAATTATAAATTAACCCACATAATTTAATATTAAATCAAATCAATTCTCCATAATACACATATGTATATATATAATATTATAATTAATTATATCTCTATATAATTTAATTATAATATGTAGCATACTTTATGCAATATTAATCACATTAATATTTATATACACATACATAAATATATATCACTATATATATATTTATTCTCTTTCTCATTCATAAATTATTATCCAATAATAATTTATACCCGATAAGATGAACTTCATTTTGCTCTTGTGTGTGACCCCATAGGATCATATTAATTGGCAATAAGGAAATTACCATAATGTCCTTATAGGTCACAAGCGGACTCTAGCAAGCCATTACGACTACCCAATTAATATGATTGGAATGATCCAATACCTATTTATAGAATGTCATATTCCCTTTTGTCTCTTTGATATCATGATTAATCATAAGACATGGTACACTTGTCAATCTTATATAATTAATCATATGCTTTCTCGATCTCAAAGTAAACTGTTTAGACAAATTAATTGATACTCTTATCAATTATTTGAGCATGGCCATGCATTTAACAGTCTTACTTATCGAGGGGCCCAGTGATATCGCTCTCTTGTTAGAGAGGGACAAAATCCCATATCTGTCACTCACATCCCAAAGCATGAGTCATATTGTACCCAACCACAGCCTTTATAACTACTCTGTTACAAGCAGCGTTTGACTGCATCAAAGCACAACATGAATTCATCCCGGAATCCATGGTGACCTCAGGTCAAAGGAATCAGCTGATGACACTACTATAATCAAGATCAGTTGTGACACGTGACCATGAACTTGATCTCATAGTGGGTCTCCAGCAACATGTTCTCTAACATATTGCCCGTGAGTATAATCTGTATCTGTATACACTATATTCATCTTATGAATATCCATTATCACTCACACTAGTCTTAGTTTGTTATTATTCCCATAATAACAATCGACTAGGGAAATTTAGAATTACACAATTAATTCATGGATACATTATCATAAATACTAACATACAAATATATATGATAAAATAAGTCTTTATTAATGACTTAAGAAGATTGTTTACATAATCCAACATTGGCTTAGGGCACAATCTCTAACATAAAAGAAATATGGCAGCCATATTTCTCTACTTCTTGGCCGAAATTACTTCTCCCCTCACTCTCTCTTATTGTTTTTCCGAACCGCTAGCACGGGTTTCAGTCCGAGAGCCGTTCGTGTACGGGACGAAGGAGGAATCCTATTTTGGTTTGTACAGTCATCATCTATCTCTTGGAGAGACTTAAGGTGAATTTTTAAAACCTTCTTCCTTGTGCTTTGTGTTTTTGATTTCCACTACTTAAGTTCCTGGGCCGGATTCGAGGAAATCGACGCGTATTTCCGCTTTTATCGGTCGGTTTCCCGTGACGAATCCCAACAGTGGTATCAGAGCAGGCTTATGTTCCGTGGAAATCTCTAACTTGAAGTGAATCCCATGGTTTAAAATTTGGCGGTTTTGTGGATGGGATTTGTTTTCGGTTTGGGGCTTGTGATTTTGCCTCTTTGAATTTTACAAATGGAAAATTATATGCATAGGGTTTATGCTAGATTTAATTTTCTATTTGTGTTGGTTATTCATGATATTTGCATATGAAATTGTTTAGCATATGGAGCATGCTAGGGTTCAATTTCCTTTTGCAAATATTTATGTATATATGTATATATATATATAGAGTTTATGGATGCTTGATTTTAATTCTTGGTTGATTTAATTTCTTGCATCTAGGTTGTATGCTAGATTTTATTTCTTGGTGAATTAATATCTTGCATATGTTGTTTTCTTGTTTTGAAAAAAAAAAAAATCACGGATCGTTTCGGGCGGAAATGGGGCTGCATGCGGCGCTACGCGCCATAGGCAGCAGCCGCTGCCCGCTGCTGCATGCCAGCAGCAGGGCTGCTGCGTGCCAGCAGCACGCCGCTGCTGGGCAGCAGCGCCACGGCTGCCCCAGGCGGCGGGCCGGGCCCGAATTTGGATTTCGCGGGATTTTTGGGCCGGGCCGGGTTTTAAAATTTGTAAAATGTTTTAAAATTTGCGTGTTTAAATTTTGGAAATTTAATGCACATGGTTTCTTGAATGGAATTTATTTTTCGTTCATGTGATATTTATTTTGGAAATAAATACGGTAAATTGAAATTGGTTCGGGTTTTCTTGGCACAATTACCCGGACGGCTAATTTTGGAATTCATGGTTTCCCAATCGGATTGGGAGCAATTTTGCCTAGGTTGGAGGCCCAAAGCCCACTCGGGTTAAGAACCATGATCGACCATAATTTGGCAATTTCAAGATAATGGCTATGGACAAATGAAATCGGATTAAGTCATGCATGTAACATGCTTATAAATTACATGTATTGGTTTACATGATGTATTGAATTACATGTTGTATGATTGAATGTTTGGATGGATGTAAATGGGCCTCATTTATGTTGGGTTGTAATATTCTTTTTACGGCCTGCGCGTCGTTTTCCTTTTATGTAATTTTATTTTATATCTTTACTATGAAATTATGTAAGCAAGGAGCCGATTGGATTGGCAGACCAAGAAGGAATCGAAGGCGGCCTACCTGCTACTGTTCTAGTATAGGTTTACTAGAATGATATTAGGATGTAAATTTTGGCCCGTTGCATTCCATTCTTTATTTAATTATGCGATATTTTATTGGCATGTGCGAATGTATGTCCATATCCTATTTCACCCGCTTTTGCATCTAAGCCATTATTAATTGAATCTAATAACCAAAAGGCAATTACTAAGTCTCTTAAAAGTGCTTCCCTCATCCAAAACCTACTCGAAGTGGGGATGGGCCAGTTGTAGACCAGCCCTCGCTGGATGCGCTGGAGCATCGTCATTTTGTATTGGGTTGGAGTATTGGTTACTCTAACATTTGGATGGAGGTTTGGACTTAGCATGGGCAGTAGGATGTTCCTGGCCCTAAGCACAGATGGGTAAGTGCCAACAGGCCCATCAAACCGAGAGTCCCTAGGTCGGGATTGGACGGCGTTCCTACCTAAAAATTAGGGTATAGTTGTTCCAGGCCCTCGTCTGGCTATATCTTGATATAATATGGATCTCGGCCCATGAGCCCAACATCTCGGATTAATTAATAACATGATTCATTATTAATTATTTTATGGGAAAATTTTGTTAAGTCCTTTATTAACACTCATTTATTTTTCTGTGTAGTAATCAATGGCATCGAATAACACTTTATCACTGCGCACTATCCTTGAGAAGGACAAGCTTTCTGGTCCTAATTTCCTGGACTGGTCTAGGAACTTACGGATAGTTCTAAGACAGGAGTCTAAGGAATATGTACTGGAAAGGCCTGTACCGGCCGCACCTACTGGGCATAATCCACCAGCTGCTCAGCTGGAGGAATACGGGGTGCATGTGAAGGATAACCGGGATGTTACTTGCCTTATGTTGGCGTGCATGGTCCCCGAACTGCAAAAACAGTTTATGGACCATGAGGCTGTTGGAGATTGTGCCCTAAGGCCAATATTGGATTATGTAATTTGACTTCTAAGATTAATCTAGTGTAGATTAATATTATCATTTATGTTTGTATGTTAGCATTTATGATAAGTATCCATGAATAAATCGTGTTATTCTAAATATCCCTAGTCGATTGTTATTATGGGAATAATAACAAACTAAGACTAGTGTGAGTGATAATGGATATTCATAAGATGAATATAGTGTATACAGATACAGATTATACTCACGGGTAATATGTTAGAGAACATGTTACTGTTCATGGTCATGTGTCACAACTGATCTTGATTATAGTAGTGTCATCAGCTGATTCCTTTGACCTGAGGTCACCATTGATTCCGGGATGAACTCCTGTTGTGCTTTGACGTAGTCAAACGCTGCTCGTAACAGAGTAGTTATAAAGACTGTGATTGGGTACGATATGACTCATGCCTTGGGATGTGAGTGACAGATATGGGATTTTGTCCCTCTCTAACAAGAGAGCGATATCACTGGGCCCCTCGATAAGTAAGACTGTTAAATGCATGGCCGTGCTGAAATAATTGATAGAGTATCAATTGATTTGTCTGAACAGTTTACTTTGAGATCGAGAAAGCATATGATTAATTATATAAGATTGACAAGTGTACCATGTCTTATGATTAATCATGATATCAAAGAGACAAAAGGGAATATGACATTCTATAAATAGGTATTGGATCATTCCAATCATATTAATTGGGTAGTCGTAATGGCTTGCTAGAGTCCGCTTGTGACCTATAAGGACATTATGGTAATTTCCTTATTGCCAATTAATATGAACCTATGGGGTCACACACAAGAGCAAAATGAAGTTCATCTTAACGGGTATAAATTATTATTGGATAATAATTTATGAATGAGAAAGAGAATAAATATATATAGTGATATATATTTATATATATATGTATATGTGAATATTAATATGATTAATATTGCATAAGGTATGCCACATATTATAATTAAATTATATAGAGATATAATTAATTATAATATTGTATATACATATGTGTATTATGGAGAATTGATTTGACTTAATATTAATTGAAAATTAATATTAAGTTGTGTGGGTTAATTTATAATTATAACTAATAAGTGTATTAGGGTATAATTATAATTAACTTATTAGGTTATATATATAAGGAAATATATAACCTAATTGTAAGATAACAAAAACTGATTTTCGGCAGCCACAACAAGAGGAATAGTGGCAGCCGAAATTCTCAAAAAAACTCCAAGGAAAAATCTGATTTTTCGCTTTCTCTGTCTCGTTCGAAGAATCGTTCTTCAATCCCGGCGCTAGCACGCGGTGAATGAATTGCTCCGTGTGGATCAACCGTAGAGGGAAGCTATCTTGGTTCCTTTGATTCAATCTTCAAAGAATTAAGGTAATTCTTTAACCCTCCTTCCGATTCAATGCAATGTACATGGGTCCTTGGTGGGGATTAATCTTTTATTTCCGCTGCGCATATTTTGTTTTGTGCGATTAATTCCCAACAGTGGTATCAGAGCCACTTGTGCATTGGTTGAATTGGATTTGTTATTTTGATTAGATCAAAATTGCATGTTAGGGTTGTATGTTCTTGATTTAGGGTTCAATGTTATTGTGAATAACATGTTTAAAATTTGATTTTAATGTGAATCATTGTGGATGATTTGTTTTAATAATTTGAAATGTTTAAGGGGTTGGTATCATGAATTTGATTCATGGGATTTTAATTGAAATTGTTTCAATTAATTAAATGAAATTAAAAAAAAAAAAAAAAAATACTGTTTTCGTTATTCTGGGCATAATGCCCAGAATAATTTTGGGTGCAATGCAATTGCAATTGCAATTGCGCCCAACTGCAATTGCAATTGCAATTGCAATTGCACATGCTGCGTAAGCAGCATGCTGCTTACGCAGCATGGGCTGCGCAGCTACATGTTGCGCAGCCCGTCGGGCTGCGCGCAGTATTGGATACTGCAGTGCGAGGCCCGACGAGCATGCTGTTCGATAGTTTTACCCCTTTTTCGTTTTAAGTGTGGAAAATTGTTTCTGCATATTTACGAATTTTTCCAAATTAATTAATTCTAAATACAATGTGATTGTATATTACCACTTTGAACCCTAAATATTTTTAGATATAAAATTATTGTTGATAATTTTATGCATGGTGTTATGGTATGGTTTTGGACCCCATGGATGCTTTATTTTATTTATTAAGATTTTATAAATACGGCCTGCGAGTCGTTTGTATTTATGTAATCCTAATTTTCTAGATAAATTGTATAGGATGCAATTTATTGTTTGTAAATTTTATTTTACTAGAAAATTGTATAGGATACAATTTTTGTAAAATATGTAAATCCAAGAGATGGTGCCAAGGAACAAAGACGTGAAGACGGATCCAAGGGGTGCGGCTGTGCTGTGACCATACGATGGTTACAACCACCTAGGATATGACCTGTTGATTTTCATATTGGCCTATGAAAATCAATGTAGATAAAACCATACCATAACACGGTTTTGAGTCTTATGCATGTTGTATTTATTTTATGCCATAAGATGCCATGTTAATAAATATTGATGCATGTTAGAAATTATTTTGCATGTGATGCAAAATGTTAATATATATATGTAAATGCATGCTTTGTTTCTTTTAGATGCCATGTGATGCCATGCTAGATTGCATGCTTAACATATGTATGACATAGGATGCCATGCTAATTAGTATTAACAAGAGTATGTTTAATATTAATGCCATGAATTGTATATGATACAATTAAAATCACAGGATTTAACAAACCCTAAATAAACTTATGAAGTTTATATTTGCCACCCAATTACGTATAACACTAGTCAAGTACTATGTTCGCATCATGGTAGCCACGCCAAAGCGGGTACGCATGTTGTGACCTTAGCGAAGCGATAATATGAGAAATGGTGATTCTCATTGTGTTGTAATTGGTTTAACAAAGGGTTAATCAAAATGGTGTTTGAGCCCGAGGCAAAGATGAGATGAGTAACATACAATTAAATATGATATATGCTATCATACATCTCATAAATTATAAGAGTTGCATAATGATGCAATTGGCAAAGAAGTGCACATCCAAAATATGTTTAAATGGTTTAAAGCATGATTTTGAGTCTTTGCCTACCGAAATTATATTTAATCATAGGGACATGCCAAAGCAGTGCTATGGTTAAGTATGGATTTTGGATCTTCACCCACTTAAATATTTTAAAGGGTTTTATAATTTAAGTGGGAGCATTTAACTAAAATCTTTACACGCTTTATTATAGTTATAATTGCTATTACCTTGATCTCGATTGTTATTGAACATTGAGAATTGTTCTCAAATCAAAAGGAATCATATGTTCTCAATAATCCTTTTGCCCAATGAACCACTAGCAATTGTAACACGAGTATAAAAGATGCTTACTTGAAGCATCGAAGGGACTCTGTTAAATTTTGTTATCTTACACTTGCCACCAATTCTTCCGTACGTGGAAGTTTTACTTGAGATATATGATACATCACAAATGGAAATGTTCCATCAGTTAGTGAGCAAGAAAAGATAAGTGTTTGAGGCAACATTTTCTCATTGGCCTCCAAAAGGCATTAAGATGTGATCTTGAATTCATTAATTGATAGTCATTGGTGATGAACTATCATTTGAATGACATGGAGAAAATTGTGAATTAGTTGCATAGGATGCAAAAGAATGTTAAGTTATCCATAAAGGATAAGCCCGCCTCGAATTGTGTGCTTAAGGTTCAAAAGGAAAAGGATAAAAGGAAGGTCGAAAAGCATAAAGACCGAAAGGTTCGGGTGAAACATGTTTTAAAGACCAAAGCTGTTGGCATAGAGAGATCTCCAAAAGAAGGATGTTGCCATTTCTAGAATGAATCGTTCATTAGAATGACAATAGCAAACTTTGTTTGGAGAACTATGAGAAGATGAAAGGCAGTAAGACTGCTACCTTAAGTATTTATTAATTATTCTACTTTTGTTTCTATATCAAAGGTATTAGATACCGTGGTGGATTTCATATTAGTAGAATATGAAGAATCTCAACTTAAGTAGAAACCTTATGAAGGTGAAAGGTAGAATACGAATAGGCAAGAGTAGCAAAGGTTGTTACTTGGAAGTTATGAACTTCTGGTTAAAAGTTATGAACTTTTACATGAAAGTTATGAACTTCTAGGTAAAAGTTGTGAACTTTTACATAAAAGTTATGAACTTTGGTTAAAGGTTATGAACTTTTACATGTAAGTTATGAACTCTTCTTGCCTATTGGGCTCGTTGTTTTGAGTGAACAAATGTTGTTTATTTTATAATTGTGAATTATAAACTTTATAAAGACATGATTATGAAATACAGATTTACATAATTGTCTTTATATGTGAAGCCCATCCGTAACATAAATACTGTAAGGATCGAATCAAATAGTTTGATTCAACCTATTTTGGCAGTATCATCTTGGAGGCATAAGCAAGGTCGCATTACGAAACTCCATGAGAATGGACTTTTGGATTCATGAGATTATGAATCATCTTGAATCATGCGAATGTTGTTTATTGTAAAAGATGACAAAGGGTTTTCTTTGCTGAAAGTAGTCAAAGAACAATCGATTTATTAAGCATTATACATGTGGATGTATATGAATTATAAATCAACTGCTAAAGGAAGTTTTAATACTTCATTACTTTTATGGAACTTTTCATTAGATAAGAGTATCTAATGAAACACGAGTTTGGAACTTTTGAAGTGTTCAAAAGCTTGTAAAAGGAGTATGAAGTATCTTGACAAGATAGTAAAGTCACTTAGATATGATCCGAGTGGTGAATATTTGAGTCAAGATTTTGACAATCATCTTAGAGATTGTGGGACTGTCTCACAATTGACTTCTCCAAGTACGCCACAAAGTATGTTGTGTCGAAAAGGGAGTAGTCGAACTCTATACAGATATAGTTCAATCTATGATGAAGTCAAGTTGATCATCGTTTTCTCGAAATATGCCATTAAAGCAGCTGTGTATATTGTTCCCTCTAAAACAATTCATGAATCAACATATGAGATATGGTTAGGTAAGAGACCCAAGTTGTTTCATTGAATAGGTTTAGAGCTGTAAAACTTATTTCGAATAAGTTGGCACCTAAATTTTAAATGTCGAATTGCGAATTACTCAAAAGGAAAGTAGGAGTTATTACTCTTATGTTCTCTTTGGGATACAAAGTAGTTATAGCTAGAAATGGTTTCCCCATGAAGAGGGAGTTAATTTCCAGTAGAGTTAGTGGGAGTAAGGTACACCTACAAAACTCGTAATTCACAAAAGTGACATTTAACGTTGAAGAGGAACGTGGAAATGGTTTCATGATCATTGTTGAAATTACACAAGTCCAATGAAAGTCTAGTGGAATACGACATGATTAGGAGAGATATGGATTTCTCAAAATCATGATGTAATTTTACTAGATGAAGTAAGTCTTCTTTTATGAAGAAGCAATGTTAGATTTTGAATCTAATATGTGACTTGATGCTACAAAGGTTGAAGATAAGTCCATGTCTGACAATCAAAATATAGACTTTGATAAGTCTTTTAGAAGATGCATATGCAATGGTTGCAAGTGAGTTTTCAAATTGAAAACCGATATGGATGGTGATCTTCAAACTTATAAAGCACGACTAGTGACTATAAGGATACGAACAAATTCATAGTAGGACTATGATGAAATCCTCTTTAGTCATTAATCATGATCAAGTCATATTGAGCTCTTGTTGCCATATCCCCATAATATGATTATAAAATATGGCAAATGGATATCAAAATCTATTTTTTACGTGAAAACATGATTGAGGATGTGTACGTGACACAACCCAAAGTTTTGAGCATCCAAAGAATTCAAATAGCGTATGCAAGTTTTCAAAGATTCTCATAAGGATCGAAACATGCATCAAATAGTTGGAATCATAGTTTTGATAAAGAAATCAAATGGTTTGATTTTATCAAAAGGATGATGAATCTTGTGTTTCAAAAGGATCAGTGGGAGCATATCGGTATTCCTAATGCTATATGTGGATGACATATGGCTTGTTGGAAATAACATTCTTACCTTGCAAGAAGTAAAATCTTGGCTAAGAAAGTAATTTCAGTTAATGTTATAAGCATGACTGCCTGTATTCTTGAAATTGGAATCTATACAGATAGATCTAAAAGAATGTTTTGGCTTAAGTCAAAGCATTGAAAGCGTTCAATATAAAAGACTTAATAGAAGCTTGCTTATGTTAACTGTGTAAATAGTTGCACATATACAACTGATTGCAATTAGTTGCAATATATCAGTCGAGATCTAGTATTCTCTTAAAAAGAGAAGTTATGATTTTGAAAGGTTCAAAATAAAACGTTATAGCTAAATACCTATAATAGCAGCCAAAGTATACAGTTACATGTGATGTAAAGAAATTTTGGATGAAGAAGTTCATCAAAATTTTATGTTTTTGTTCTAAGCATTGCTTATCCTGTGAGACTATTGTAGGGACAATAGTTCAATGCGTAAGAACCTTGTATGACACAAGCATATACTTAGGCGTTTTTCACTAATTTAGAGAGGCTGTCTCTAAAGAGAGAGTGAATATGTGTAAAGTAGCAACGGAAGCGAAAATTAATAATTCATTGACAAAGACTCCTGCACGAGTGAATACATGAAAGTCATGTAGGTCAATGGGTATAAGATACATGTATGATTGGCCATAGTGCAAGTGGGAGATTGTTGGAGATTGTGCCCTAAGGCCAATATTGGATTATGTAATTTGACTTCTAAGATTAATCTAGTGTAGATTAATATTATCATTTATGTTTGTATGTTAGCATTTATGATAAGTATCCATGAATAAATCGTGTTATTCTAAATATCCCTAGTCGATTGTTATTATGGGAATAATAACAAACTAAGACTAGTGTGAGTGATAATGGATATTCATAAGATGAATATAGTGTATACAGATACAGATTATACTCACGGGTAATATGTTAGAGAACATGTTACTGGAGACCCACTATAAGATCAAGTTCATGGTCATGTGTCACAACTGATCTTGATTATAGTAGTGTCATCAGCTGATTCCTTTGACCTGAGGTCACCATTGATTCCGGGATGAACTCCTGTTGTGCTTTGACGTAGTCAAACGCTGCTCGTAACAGAGTAGTTATAAAGACTGTGATTGGGTACGATATGACTCATGCCTTGGGATGTGAGTGACAGATATGGGATTTTGTCCCTCTCTAACAAGAGAGCGATATCACTGGGCCCCTCGATAAGTAAGACTGTTAAATGCATGGCCGTGCTGAAATAATTGATAGAGTATCAATTGATTTGTCTGAACAGTTTACTTTGAGATCGAGAAAGCATATGATTAATTATATAAGATTGACAAGTGTACCATGTCTTATGATTAATCATGATATCAAAGAGACAAAAGGGAATATGACATTCTATAAATAGGTATTGGATCATTCCAATCATATTAATTGGGTAGTCGTGATGGCTTGCTAGAGTCCGCTTGTGACCTATAAGGACATTATGGTAATTTCCTTATTGCCAATTAATATGAACCTATGGGGTCACACACAAGAGCAAAATGAAGTTCATCTTAACGGGTATAAATTATTATTGGATAATAATTTATGAATGAGAAAGAGAATAAATATATATAGTGATATATATTTATATATATATGTATATGTGAATATTAATATGATTAATATTGCATAAGGTATGCCACATATTATAATTAAATTATATAGAGATATAATTAATTATAATATTGTATATACATATGTGTATTACGGAGAATTGATTTGACTTAATATTAATTGAAAATTAATATTAAGTTGTGTGGGTTAATTTATAATTATAACTAATAAGTGTATTAGGGTATAATTATAATTAACTTATTAGGTTATATATATAAGGAAATATATAACCTAATTGTAAGATAACAAAAACTGATTTTCGGCAGCCACAACAAGAGGAATAGTGGCAGCCGAAATTCTCAAAAAAACTCCAAGGAAAAATCTGATTTTTCGCTTTCTCTGTCTCGTTCGAAGAATCGTTCTTCAATCCCGGCGCTAGCACGCGGTGAATGAATTGCTCCGTGTGGATCAACCGTAGAGGGAAGCTATCTTGGTTCCTTTGATTCAATCTTCAAAGAATTAAGGTAATTCTTTAACCCTCCTTCCGATTCAATGCAATGTACATGGGTCCTTGGTGGGGATTAATCTTTTATTTCCGCTGCGCATATTTTGTTTTGTGCGATTAATTCCCAACAGAGGCCTATGCTATGATAACAACTCTAAATGAGATGTTTCAGGAACAGGCACGTCAGGAAAGGTACCTGACGAATAAGGCATTCCATTCCTGCAAAATGGGGACTGGGACATCTGTGAGTGCTCACGTGCTCAAGATGAAGGGCTATTTGGATTCTTTAGCCCATCTCGAGTCGCCCATTTCACAGGAATTGGCGGTTGATACCATCCTGGCTTCCTTGCCGGAGTCTTATGATCAGTTCATCTTGAATTACAACATGCAAGGGATGAACAAAGCTGTTAGTGAGCTGCATGGGATGCTTAAGCTTACTGAACAGTCGGTCAAAAAGACTCCACCGGTACTTATGGTAAACAAGGGGAAGGCTCCTCTTGTAAAGGCTAAGGCTAAGACAAAGGCTAAAGCAAAGGCTAAGAAAGCCAAAGCTAAGAAGGCCAAGGTCCAGCCTAAGGCCCGTCCTGAGGATGTCTGTTTCGGGTGCAAGCAGACGGGACATTGGAAACGATCATGTCCAAAGCTTCTGGGAGAGCAAAAGAAGGCGCAGGGCGCGTCTTCATCAGGTATATATGTCATAGACATTAACCTTACTGTTTCAACATCTTGGGTATTGGATACTGGATGTGGTTCTCACATTTGTTGTAATGTGCAGGGACTTAGGAACAGAAGATCACTGGGATCAGGAGAAGTGGACTTGCGGGTCGGCAAAGGAGCAAGGGTTGCAGCCATTGAGATCGGCGAGTACCAGCTTAAGATGCCTAGTGGATTAGTTTTGTTACTGGAACAATGTTATTTTGTACCTGCAATGTGCAGGAATATTATTTCTGTTTCAGTTTTGGATACTTCTGGATATGTATTTACTATTGGTAATGGTAAAATGGTTATATCTAGAGAAGGCATATTTTATGGAAATGCTCTATTAAATAATGGCCTTTATATCCTGAATTTAAATGAAACTAATTAAGTCTATAACATAAATACTAAAAGGATTAAACCAAATGAGCTTAATCCTGTGTACCTTTGGCATTGTCGTTTAGGCCACATAAACGAGAAACGCATAGCTAGACTCCACAAAGCTGGAATTCTAGGATCTTTTGACTTGGAGTCACTTGATATTTGTGAGTCTTGTTTATGGGGTAAAATGACTAAAGCGCCTTTTAGCAAGAAAGCTAAAAGGGCTACTGGCTTATTAGACCTAATACATTCGGATGTATGTGGACCTATGAGCACTGCTGCCAGGGGTGGGTTTCTATACTTCGTCACCTTTACAGACGATTTCAGTAGATATGGCTATGTCTATCTGATGAAACACAAGTCTGAAACACTTGATCGGTTCAAGGAATTTAGGAACGAAGTACAGAACCAATTAGGCCGAAATATCAAAGCCCTTCGGTCGGACCGAGGTGGCTAGTATATGAGCCTAGAGTTTGATTCATACTTGAGAGAGCATGGAATAGTTCCACAGCTCACTCCTCCAGGAACACCACAATGGAATGGGGTGTCTGAACGGAGGAATAGGACCCTGTTAGACATGGTTCGCTCAATGATGAGTCATGCTTCTCTCCCAACAAGTTTCTGGGGATATGCTCTTGAGACAGCAGCTCTCATTTTGAATAGTACTCCGACTAAGGCAGTGGAAAAGACCCCATTTGAGATATGGACGGGCAGGGCACCCAATGTGTCTTTCCTACGGATTTGGGGTTGTTATGCCCATGTCAAGAAATTGACTGGGGGCAAACTAGAACCCAAAACCGACAAATGCCTGTTTGTGGGCTACCCTAGGGAAACCAAAGGGTATTACTTCTACAACCCCGCCGAGAACAAGGTGTTCGTGGTAGGAAAAGGGGTCT
Organism: Euphorbia tirucalli; assembly: GCA_039660915.1. Taxonomy (NCBI): domain Eukaryota; kingdom Viridiplantae; phylum Streptophyta; class Magnoliopsida; order Malpighiales; family Euphorbiaceae; genus Euphorbia; species Euphorbia tirucalli. Next base: position 46,380,563 of record CM077637.1, on the reverse strand, counting down.
TTCTTGAGAATGAGTTCATTTCCAAGAAAGATAGTGGGAGTAATGATGAACTTAGGGAAGTTCAAAGCTCAGAAACTCCTGAAAAGGATAACTCGGAGACCAGGATGGAGCTTCCACAGGAGGAAGCACCTGCCCAGGTCACACAAGGACCTAGAAGGTCTGGTAGGGATCGTCGGGAACCTGAGAGATATGGGTTTCTTGTTGCCGATGATAATACTCTTTTTGTCTTCGACGAAGAAGAGCCGAAAACCTACCAGGAGGCTATAGCTAGCCCACTGTCCGTAAATTGGTAAAAGGCCATGGAGGCGGAAATGCAATCTATGTACGATAATCAGGTTTGGAATCTGGTTGATCCACCTCCGGGTGCTAAGGTAATAGGTTGCAAGTGGTGCTACAAGCTTAAGCCAGATAACACCTTCAAAGGGGCGGCTAGTAGCAAAAGGTTTCATGCAAGTCCATGGAATCGACTATGATGAAACTTTCTCACCAGTCGCTATGCTCAAATCCATAAGGATCCTGCTGGCCATAGCCGCATGGTACGACTATGAAGTCTGGCAGATGGATGTCAAAACCGCTTTTCTTAATGGAAAGCTACTCGAGGATGTGTATATGACACAGCCTAAGGGTTTTGTCGATCCACAGTATCCTAAAATGGTATGCAAGCTTCAAAGGTCTATTTATGGATTGAAGCAAGCATCCCGAAGTTGGAATCTTCGATTCAATGAGGCTATCAAGGAATATGGCTTCATACAGAATCAAGATGAGCCTTGTGTGTACAAAAGGATTAGTGGGAGCATTGTCACATTCCTGGTCTTATATGTGGATGACATCCTTCTTATTGGAAGCGACATACCAACACTGCAAGGGGTACAGCAGTGGTTGTGTAAGTGCTTCGCAATGAAGGACTTAGGCGAAGCTGAGACGATCCTAGGGATCAGGATCTACAGGGATAGACCCAATCGGCTCCTGGGCCTAAGTCAGGCTAAGTACATAGACAAAGTTCTGAAAAGATTCAGCATGGACCAGGCTAAGAAAGGTTTCTTGCCAATGGGTCATGGGCTGAAACTTAGTAAGAAAAACTGTCCTAACACAAGACAGGACAGGGAGAACATGAAAGTAGTCCCATATGCTTCGGCTATAGGATCAATCATGTACGCCATGCTATGTACAAGACCTGATGTCGCCTTTGCACTAAGTATGACTAGCAGGTACCAGCAAGATCCTGGGGAGGATCACTGGAAAGCTGTCAAAGCAATCCTAAAGTACCTTAACAGGACTAAGGATAGCTTCTTAGTGTATGGAGGTCAGGAAGAGTTATCAGTTACTGGGTACACTGATGCAGGCTTCCAGACCAACCAGGATGAATATAAGTCGCAGTCGGGATATGTATTCATGCTTAATGGTGGTGCTATAAGCTGGAGAAGCTCCAAGCAACCGACCATAGCGGATTCTATCACAGAATCTGAGTACATTGCAGCGTGTGATGCAGCTAAGGAAGCTGTATGGATAAAGAAGTTTATCATGGAACTGGGGGTAGTTTCAACTATCCAGGACCCAATTGATATCTTCTGTGACAATAATGGGGCTGTTGCACAAGCTAAGGAGCCCCGGTCACACAGAAACTCGAAGCACGTACTCAGGAAGTTTCACCTCATCAGAGAAATCGTTGAGAGGGGTGATATTTCATTACGACGAGTGGACATCGAGGAGAATGCCGCAGATCCTTTGACCAAGGCGCTGGCTCAGCCCAAGCACGAGGGTCATATTAGATCTATAGGGATTAGGCCCATGCCTAGTTGGTACTAGTGCAAGTGGGAGATTTTTGGATATGCCCTAGTCCTAAGGCCTTGGTCCTTGTGTTTGTATGATACATTGTACCTTTTATGTAAGATATGTATGATACAATCTGTGTTAATCAATAAAGGCATCAATCTATTTACTATATGTCTTGTGCAATATTTTAAATAGAGTATCCAATGGACATATCCATGTCCATGTTGTCAAGTGTGAGGCACTTGGCAGTAAGACTGTGGATAGGGAAAACAATATGGCCATAAAGTCATCCGTAGTCTGTTCCAATCATGGGAATGAATGGAACTAAAGACTATCATTAACCTTGGTTGTATGACGGTGTCTTACCGGTCATAGAACATGGAATGTCAACCAGGTTAATAGGTACATGCAAAAAGGGCATGGTACTGGATCGATCCACTTAACGAGAATCCACATGGTATCACATCACATCGGATTCTCGTGTAGTACTTGTATGGATCCTTTGACCTGACCATATGATGGTACTGGATGTGAAGTGGCATACTTTGGTGTACGCCCAACGGGCCTGTAAAAGGGTGCCAAGTACGGGTACGTTTGGGTATGTTAATGAACATTGTAGTGCTATGGATATGCAGATGGGAATGTCACTCAGTGTTCCACTGAGAAGATATCACCGGCCTCTTGATGAATACAGCTGATAAGAGTGTGGCCACACCCAAACAAGTTGGAATTTGTTTATGAATATCAGTGCATTCGGGATCAAGTTAATGTCCATACACAATAGAGGGTGATCACACCATGCCTCTGTGTTGGACTCCGATATCAATGACATGGGATGTACAATTTTAACTACTGGGTTAAAGTTTCAGTTTGACTGCTTACTCCATCTTAATTGGGGGCTACAGTGGCTTGCTAGAGTCTAACTGGAGTCTGTGGGCCTTAGCTCACTGCCAACATAAAGACGGGCCCATCGGATCATACACATTGAACGTCTGGACTTTGACTAGTCGGATTAAGTGTGTACTTAGTGTATACATATCAAAGCAAGAGAGGTGTATTAATTATATTATTTAGCTCAATTGGATTGGTCAAATATAATATGATTAATATTTCTTAGGCCATTACTTAATTAATTCAATGAATTAAGTTAAGTATCACTTAATTAATTCAATGAATTAAGTTAAGTATTTATTTCCTAGATGGAAATAGTTATACATGTATAGGTTTACATGTTTGTCATCTTATGGATGTCATATTTAATCTCTTGGTTTATTTGATATGTCATATGAATTTTATTTATGGTGTAAGTAACATATTATATGGTATAAGAATGTTACATGCATGTAGGAATAAAATTTAATGTGACATCACATAAAATCAAAGATGTAAATATGGTATTGGGCATGGAAAAGTGATGCCCTTCCTTGGTGACATGTTGGCCGAATTTTTGGAGATATTTTGCCAAGTTGTGGTGAGTCATAAGTGATAAGAAGGATGTCTCATATTAAGGACAAAAGGTGATGATCATTTGTGATGAGTCATGGTTTGACTTAGGGTGGAAAAGTTGGACTTTTCTACTTGAGATATTTGTGTGATGAGTCATGGTTTGTCCTTTGGTGATATAAAAGAAATATGGCAGCCATATTTCTCTACTTCTTGGCTGAAATTACTTCTCCCCTCACTCTCTCTTATTGTTTTTCCGAACCGCTAGCACGGGTTTCAGTCCGAGAGCCGTTCGTGTACGGGACGAAGGAGGAATCCTATTTTGGTTTCTGCAGTCATCATCTGTCTCTTGGAGAGACTTAAGGTGAATTTTTAAAACCTTCTTCCTTGTGCTTTGTGTTTTTCATTTCCACTACTTAAGTTCCTGGGCCGGATTCGAGGAAATCGACGCGTATTTCCGCTTTTATCGGTCGGTTTCCTGTGACGAATCCCAACAGTTATAGAAGTAATACCCTTTGATTTCCCTAGGGTAGCCCACAAACAGGCATTTATCAGTTTTGGGCTCCAGCTTACCACTAGTCAATTTCTTGACATGTGCTTCGTATCCCCAAATCCTTCGGAAAGACACATTGGGCTGCTTGCCCGTCCATATCTGATATGGGGTCTTTTCCACTGCCTTAATCGGTGTTGGTGTGCCCTAGTTCTTAAGGCATTAGATTCTTGTATTTGTATTATACATTAAGACTCATTATATGAATACATTATTTATATCACATTAATAAAGGCAATTAATCTATTTCATTTAAATCTTGTGCTATAATATGAGTAGAGTATCCATTGATTGATAATCATAAAACTATCCCAGGTCTGTTCTAATCGTGGGAACGAATAGAACCACAGACTTGTATATTCGATGATTGTATGGTAGTTCTTAACTAGCCATAGTACTTGTATTGTCAGTCATGAATATAGGTACATGTCTTTGACATGGGATTGGATCGATCCGCATAAGAAAGCCACATGGTTGTCACGTCATAGGTCTTTCTTGAGTAGGTCTCTTTTGTCCTCAGACCAAATTTCATTAGAATATCGATATGGAATCCAGTTCACTTTGACATATGCCTAACAGGTCTGTAAAAGGATGCTAAATATGGGTATGATTGGGTGGACCGGTGATCATGTTAATATTGATGATGAAGTGATGGAATTGCCACTCAGGTAACACCGAGATGATATCACTGGCCACTTGATGAGTGGGACTGATAAGTGTATGGCCATACCCAAATAAGTTGGCTGCTTATTTGATTAATTAGTCAACTCAAGATCAAGAAATATAATAAACAACATAAGAGGATAACGGACACCATGCCTCTTGTTTATTCATATCGATATCGTTAGGCAAAGGACACTATGAGATTACTACCGGGTGAGTGTCTTCTAAAGACTGTTGCATCTCTGTCTTAATTGGGGGCTGTAATGGTTTGCTAGAACCCACTTACAGTTTGTGGGCCTTGGGCCTACTGCCAACATAAAGACAGACCCATAGGATCGTGCACATAGATCAACTGAGTTGGAACTTATAGAAATTGTACATGTAATGTACATTGGAAGGAATGCATTAATTAAATAATTTTCCTAAGTAGGAAAATTAAATACATGTATTGTATTAACTTAAGTGTGATTTAATTTTATTTAGGGCTAATTAAATTTAGCCAAATGGAATTAAATTACATAGTATATACTTTTTAATTAAAGTTTATTTATGTAATTATAATCCTAGTGGGCTTGGGTTTAATTAACCAAATTAAATCCCAATTAGACAAGGTGTCTATATAAGGGCACACTTAACGAAGAAAAACATAATTCAACTCTAATTAATTGCTGGAAATTTCAGCCACCAATAGCAGCCCCAAATAGCCGAAAATCTCAGCATTAATCCTCCATTCCTTCGCTTCTTCGGCTAGCACCGGTTCCTGCTTAATAGTTGGTCATGCACCGGACTTTGGAGATCGTAGTTTCAAGAAACGATTCTACAGCAGTCTCTAGAGGAGACGAATCCGGTGAGTTAATCTCTCTTGATTCAAATTGTTTTTAATCTAATCAATGGTAATTGGACACGATAGGTGGATTCTAAGAAATTTTAAACGGTGTATTTTCCACTGCGCCACGTTATTTTTCCAATGACGAATCCCAACAGTGGTATCAGAGCCTAGGTTTTGTCCATTAGATTGATTGGAATTGGTTTTTGAAAGCATTCTTGAAGAAAGAATGGGTTTCAAGCTTGTGATTATAGGGTTTTTATTCAATTGGTTTTGGTTTTGATAAACCCTAGAATTGTTGGTTGGGGTTTTTGATTTCTTTTCCCAATTGGTTAATTATATTTTCTTTATTGATTTTTTTTCCTATGGCTGGATTTTTTTTTATGATATAAAAACAAAAGTTTGGGTAGATGGAATCACAAAATTACGATTCCATCATCCCATTTTGCAGCAGCAGCACTGTGCGTGGGTTTTGGGTCCGGTTTTTGATTTTGCGGGTATTTTTTTTATCCCGGACCCTAATGCAAATTAAATTAAAATTTTTTTAATTAATTTGTATTTAAAATATTTGTTTTGTTGCCATGCATATTTAATTTAATTGTTTGCAAATTAAATTGAATATGGACTTTGTGAAGTTGGCCCAATAAACCGTGAAACCGGTTAAAATTAGGAGAGCAAAATTTTAAATTTGTGACAACCCAAATTCAAGTGGGAGCAAAATTGTTAATTTTGCATTTATGGATGTTATCCATTGGGCCTTTATGGGCCTTAGTCACATTTGTTAAAATTGGCGATTTCACCCAAAGTAACTCGGCTTAACATTTATATTTATAATTTGGAATGCCATGATCATGCATCATATTGGTATGTATGTGCACGACAGGTACTTTGTTTGAAATGTTATGTTGAGTTCTATAGGCCCTAAATTATTATTGGTTGTAATTTAATTTTAGGAAATATGGCTTGCGTGCCATTTTTTTTTATTTTGATGTAATTTTAGAATAGATTTTATTTTACAAAATTATTGTAATTGCATCAAGTATAGAGGAAGGCCCAGATTGAGCATGCCCATGATGGGAGCCCAAGAAGGATTGCAGTCCGGCCCATGAAGAATTAGATAGGATATCTAGTTTTTCATTAGGTTGTAACTAAAGGCCTATAGGATCTCATTTATTTTAAATTAAGTATGCTATTGCATTTGTCATATAATATGGATGTATGGATCACCAAAATATTACCCGTGTTTATGCATGCTAAGCCGTATCACTTAACTATAATCCGGAAATTAAAATATTGAGTCGTTTAAAAGTGCTTCCCACATTCACTCCTCTTCCTCCTATTGATGCTGCAATGTGCACCATGCCCTAGCTGGATACATTGTAGTATTCGGTGGGCCGTTGAGGGTTAGGATACTTGGTATGGTTAACATGTGAATGGTGGTTTGACTCAACATGGGTAGCATTAGCTCAGAGCGGGCCCTAAGCACAGATGGGTAAAGTGTCAATAAGCCCATCAAACCAAGAGTCCTTCGTGGAAGGATTGGATAGGTTGTCCTACCAAACGAATCAATGGTTGGTTGGCGAGCCCTAGTTCGGCCAGTCATTGATAAGTTGTGGATCTTGGTCAAGTCAGCCAATTAACATCACCAACAAACAAATTAAAATCGGATTATTAATTTGAATTGGCTTAAAAGTCCTTTATTTCTAACTCAAGCAATGATTTCTTCCATGCGGATAATCCCATTTCACTTAAGCAATTTAAATGGCTGCAACAACCAACAACTCACTCTCACTTAGGTCACTCTTGGAGAAGGAGAACCTTTCGGGGACTAACTTCCAAGACTGGGCTAGGAACTTACAAATAGTTCTTAGATAAGAGTCCAAGGAGTATGTACTAAATTCTCCTTTACCAGCAAGCCCTCCCGCAGGTCGAGGCATCACCATGGCGATGGTGGAGCAGTACGATCGGCATGTGAGGGATGGCCGAGATGTCTCGTGCCTCATGCTGGGTACCATGGCTTCCGATCTTCAGAAGTAGTTTATGGATGAGCATGCTTATGAGATGATGGATCAACTTAAAAGGTGTTCCCAGATCAGGCTCGTCAAGAATGTTACCTGATAACTAAGGCACTTTGCACTACTGTGATGGCAACTGGGACTTCTGTTAGCACTCATGTGCTAAAGTTGAAGGGATATATTGATACACTTGCCTGCCTCGGCTCGCCAGTTTCGCAGATCTTGGCAGCAAACATCATTCTCGGGTCACTTCCTGAGTCTTACAACCAGTTTATCATGAATTACCATATGCAAGGGTTGGATAAATCGGTTCTTGAGCTGCATGGCATGCTCAAGCTTTCCAGTCTCTTAAGAAGACTCCTGAAGTATTGCTGGTGAACAAGGGCAATACATCCATTGCTAAGGGAAAGGCCAAATCTAAGGCCAAGGATAAGGCCTAAAAGGCCAAGGCTAAGGGCAAAAAGGTGGTGGCCCAACCTAAAGCAAGGGTTGCTTCTCCTGCTGATGTCTGCCATGAGTGTCATGAGAAGGGGCACTGGAAGAGCTCATGTCCAAAGCAAAGGGAGCAACTGAAGGGCAAAACTGCTGCTTCAGGTATTTATGTTGTTGAGATTAATCTGGCTATTTCTACATCTTGGGTCTGGACACTGGATGTGGATCTCACATTTGTTCAAATGTGCAGGGTCTAAGAAATAGGAGATTATTAGGATCTAGAGAAGTAGATCTTCGAGTCAGAAATGATGCTAAGGTTGAGGCCATGGAGATTGGAGATTATTTCTTGGAGATGCCGAGTGGACTTGCTTTGGAACTAAGAAACTGTTATTTTTGTACCTGCGATGTGTAGGAATATTATTTCCGTTTCTTTGTTGGATATTTCTGGTTTCGTATTTAATATTGGACATGGTAGAATTTCTATGCAATGTGGCAATATTATTTATGGAACAGCATTTCTTGAAAATGGCTTATATATCCTTGATCTAAAACGTGAAAGTTCAATCTATAACATAAATACTAAAAGAATTAAATAAAATGAAATTAATCCTACTTACATCTGGCATTGTCGACTTGGCCATATAAATGAGAAGCACATAGCTAGGCTTCACTCTAGTGGAGTGCTAGAGTCATTTGACATCTAGTCTTATGACATATGCGAATCTGGTTTGAGAGGTAAGATGACAAAGGCGCCTTTTAGTAAGACGGCTGAAAGGGCCTCATAGCTATTAAAGCTAATACATTTCGATGTATGTGGCCCAATGAGCACTAGTGCTAGATCTAGTTTTCTGTACTTCGTCACCTTCAAGGATGACTTCAGCAGATACGCTTATGTTTATATGATGAAGCATAAGTCTGAGACTCTCCAAAGGTTCAAGGACTTTAAGAATGAAGTAGAAAACCAACTTGGCAAGAAAATAAAAGCACTTCGGTCTGACCGAGGGGGTGAATATTTAAGCCAAGAGTTTGACTCGTTTTTGAGAGAGTGTGGGATTGTATCCCAACTCACTCCTCCTGGTACAGCCCAGTTGAATGGAGTGTCAGAAAGGACGAATAGGACCTTGCTTGACATGGTCTACTCGATGATGAGTCATGCTACACTCCCTGTCCCCTTTTGGGGATATGCTTTAGTGACAGCTACTTACATTATTAATAATACACCAAGCAAGGCAGTTGAGGGAACACCATATGAACTATGGAAGGCCGAAAGCCCAATGTTTCCTTCTTGAAGATTTGGGGCTGTGATGCACATGTTAAGAAATTGACAAGTGGCAAACTCGAGTCCAAATCTGTCAAGTGCCAGTTTATGGGTTACCCTAAAGAAACTAAGGGTTATTACTTCTACGATCCGGCCGAAAACAAAGTTTTCATAGCCAGAAATGCAGTCTTCTTGGAGAAGGAATTCTTTTCCAAGAGAGACAGTAGGAGTAATATTGAACTTTCAGAAGTTTAAAACTAACAAACTCCTGTAGCTACTGCTGAGGATGCTTTAAGAACCGATCTGACTACTCAAGAAATTAAGGAACCAGAACCAGTTGCACAGGACCTTAGAAGGTCTAGTAGGACACGTCATGAGCTAGAGAGGTACGGCTTTCTTATGACTGATGATGGGGACCTTATGGTCATTGACCAAGAGGAGCCCAAGACCTATCAAGAGGTTGTTGAAAGCCCACACTCAGATCAATGGCACAAAGCCATGGAGGCTGAGATGCAATCTATGCACAATAACAAAGTATGGAACTTGGTGGATCCACCTTCGGGTGCTGAGGTGATAGGTTACAAGTGGTGTTTCAAGTTCAAGGCCCTGTGTGTATAAGATGGTTAGTGGGAGCGTTTCCACCTTCCTAGTATTGTATGTTGACGACATCCTTATCATTGGAGGCGACATACCAACACTGCAATGGGTTAAGCAGTGGTTGAGTAGGTGCTTCGCAATGAAGGACTTAGGCGAAGTTGAGACGATCTTAGGGATCAGGATCTACAGAGATAGATCTAATCGGCTTCTAGGCCTAAGTCAGGCCACATACATAGACAAGGTTCTGAAAAGATTTAGCATGGACAAGGCAAAGAAAGGATTCTTGCCTATGTGCCATGGGCTGAAGCTGAGTAAGAAAGATGGTCCTAAAAGAAAGAAAGACCAAGAGAGCGTGAAAAGATCCCTTATGCATCTGCTAGAGGATCCATCATGTACTCCATGTTATGTACAAGTGCCTGATGTTGTGTTTGCACTAAGCATGACTCGCCGGTACCAGTCGAACCCTGGGGAGGAACACTAGAAGGCTATCAAGGCAATCCTGAAGTACCTTAATCGGACTAAGGATCCTTTTTTAGTGTACGGAGGTTAAGATGAGCTGGTAGTGTCAGGTTACACTGATGCAAGCTTTGAGACCGATGAGGATAAGAACCAGTCACAGTCTGGTTATGTTTTCCCCCTGAATGGTGGTGCCATTAGTTGAAGGTCCTCAAAGAAGGCCACCATTGCTGACTCTACAATGGAAGCTGAGTACATAGCTGCATACGAAGCGCAAAGGAAGCCGTTTGGATCAAGAAATTCATAACTGAGTTGAGAGCAGTACCCACTATCCTAGACCCAGTTGATGTTTTTGTGACAACAACGGGGCCATCGCATAAGCTAAGGAGCCCCGGTCACACAAGAGATCCAAACATGTACTCAGAAAGCTTCACCTCATTTGGAAGATCATGAACAGAGGTGACATATCATTGCAGAGGGTTGACACCAAGAATAATGTCACTGATCCATTGACCAAAGTGCTGCTGCAGACATAGCACGACGGTCATACCAAATCTATAGGAATTAGGGCAATGCCCACTTAGAACTAGTGCAAGTGGGAGATTGTTGGTGTGCCCTAGTTCTTAAGGCATTAGATTCTTGTATTTTGTATTATACATTAAGACTCATTGTATGAATACATTATTTGTGTCACATTAATAAAGGCAATTAATCTATTTCATTTATATCTTGTGCTATAATATGAGTAGAGTATCCATTGATTGATAATCATAAAACCTATCCCAGGTCTGTTCTAATCGTGGGAACGAATAGAACCATAGACATGTATATTTGATGACTTTATAGTAGTTCTTAACTAGGCATAGTACTTGTATTGTCAGTCATGAATATAGGTACATGTCATTGACATGGGACTGGATCGATCCGCACAAGAAAGCCACATGGTTGTCACGTCATAGGTCTTTCTTGAGTTGGTCTCTTTTGTCCTCAGACCAAATTTCATTATAATATCGACATGGAATCTGGTTCAATTTGACATATGCCTAACAGGTCTGTAAAAGGATGCTAAATATGGGTATGATTGGGTGGACCGATGAATATGTTGATATTGATGATGAAGTGATGGAATTGCCACTCGGGTAACACCGAGATGATATCTCTGGCCACTTGACGAGTAGGACTGATAAGTGTATAGCCATACCCAAATAAGTTGGTTGCTTATTTGATTAATCAGTCAACTCAAGATTAAGAAATATAATAAACAACATAAGAGGATAACGGACACCATGCCTCTTGTTTATTCATATCGATATCGTTAGGCAAAGGACACTATGAGATTACTACCGGGTGAGTGTCTTCTAAAAACTGTTGCATCTCTGTATTAGTTGGGGCTGTAATGGTTTGCTAGAACCCACTTACAGTCTGTGGGCCTTGGGCCTACTACCAACATAAAGGCAGACCCATAGGATCATGCACATAGATCAACTGAGTTGGAACTTATAGAAATTGTACATGTAATGTACATTGGAAGGAATGCATTAATTAAATATTTTTCCTAAGTAGGAAAATTAAATACATGTATTGTATTAACTTAAGTATGATTTAATTTTATTTAGGGGTAATTAAATTTAGCCAAATGGAGTTAAATTACATAGTATATATTTTTAATTAAAGTTTATTTATGTAATTATAATCCTAGTGGGCTTGGGTTTAATTAACCTAATTAAAACCCAATTGGACAAGGTGTCTATATAAGGGCACACTTAAGGAAGAAAAACCTAATTCAACTCTAATTAATTGCTAGAAATTTCAGCCACCAATAGCAGCCCCAAATAGCCGAAAATCCCAACATTAATCCTCCATTCCTTCGCTTCTTCGGGTAGCCCTAGTTCCCGCTCAATAGTTGGTCGTGCACCGGACTTTGGAGATCGCAGTTTCAAGAAACGATTCTGCAGCGGTCTCTAGAGGAGATGAATCCGGTGAGTTAATCTCTCTTGATTCAAATTGTTTTTATTCTAATCAATGGTAATTGGACACGATAGGTGGATTCTAGGAAATTTTAAACGGTGTATTTTCCACTGCACCACACTATTTTTCCAATGACGAATCCCAACAGTCGGAGTATTATTTAAGATAAGAGCTGCTGTCTCGAGGGCGTGTCCCTAGAAACTATTTGGGAGAGAGGCTTGACTCATCATTGAGCAGACCATGTCCAACAGGGTCCTATTCCTCCGTTCGGACACCCCATTCCATTGTGGTGTTCTGGGAGGAGTGAGCTGTGGAACTATTCCATGCTCTCTCAAATATGAGTCAAACTCTAAGCTCATATACTCACCACCTCGGTCTGACCAAAGGGTTTTGATATTTCTGCCTAGCTGGTTCTGTACCTCATTCCTAAATTCCTAGAACCTATCAAGGGTCTCAGACTTGTGTTTCATCAGATAGACATATCCATATCTGTTGAAATCGTCCGTGAACGTGACGAAGAACAGGTGTCCACCTCTGGTTGCTGCGCTCATAGGTCCATATACATCTGAATGTATTAGGTCCAATAAGCTAGTGGCCCTTTCAGCCTTCTTGCTAAAAGGCGCCTTAGTCATTTTTCCTCGTAAACATGATTCGCATGTATCAATTGACTCCAAGTCAAATGACCCTAAGACTCCAGCTTTGTGAAGCCTAGCTATGCGCTTCTTGTTTATGTGGCCGAGACGACAATGCCATAGGTAGACAGGATTAAGTTCGTTTGGCTTAACCCTTTTTGTGTTTATGTTATAGACATTATTGGTTTCATTTAAGTCCAGGATATACATGCCATTATTTAATAGAGCATCTCCATAAAATAATCCCTCTCTAGATATGGAAATTCTACCATTAGAAATAGTAAAATAAAATCCAGAAATATCCAACATAGAAACTGAAATAATATTCCTGCACATAGCAGGTACAAAATAACATTGTTCTAAAATTAAAACCAATCCACTAGGCATCACAAGGTGGTATTCACAGATCTCCCGACCCCAGTGACCTTCTGTTCTTAAGTCCCTGCACATTGCAACAAATGTGAGAACCACATCCAGTATCCAATACCAAGGATGTTGAAATAGTAAGGTTAATGCCTATAAAATAAATACCTAAAGAGGATGCACCTTGGCCCCTTCTTTGCTCTCCCATCAGCTTGGGACACGGTGTCTTCCAATGGCCCGCCTCTCGACACCCGAAACAGACATCCTCAGGACTTGCCTTCTGCTGGGCCTTGGGTTGGGCTTTGGCCTTCTTGGCCTTGGCAACAGGAGGGTTCCCCTTGTTGACCAGCAGCACCGGCGGAGTCTTTTTGATCGACTGCTCAGTAAGCTTAAGCATCCTATGCAGCTCACTAACACTGCGGTTCATCCCTTGCATGTTGTAGTTCAGGATGAACTGATCATAAGAATCTGGCAAGGATGCTTGGATAGTGTCCACCGCCAACTCCTAAGAGATGGGCGATCCGATACGGGCTAAAGTGTCCAAACAGCCCTTCATCTTGAGCACGTGTGCGCTCATAGATGTCCCATCCCCTATCTTATAGGAGTGGAATGCCTTGTTGGTCAGGTACCTTTCCTGACGAGCTTGCTCCTGACACATCTCGTTTAGAGTTGTTATCATAGCAAAGGCTTGATGGTCCATGAACTGCTTTTGCAGTTCAGGGACCATACAGGCCAACATTAGGCATGTCACATCCCTATTATCCTTGACATGCACCTTGTATTCCTCCAGCTGGGTAGCCAGTGGATTACGTCCTTGAGGCGCAGCTGGTACAGGCCTTTCCAAGACATACTCTTTGGACTCCTGTCTTAGAACTATTCTCAAGTTCCTAGACCAGTCCAAAAAGTTAGGACCGGAACGCTTGTCCCTTTCAAGAATCGATCACAGTGATAAAGTATTTTTGTTTGCCATTTAGAGTTTCTACACAGAAAAACATTTAGAGTGTTAATAAAGGACTTTACTTTGTTATTCCCATATGAAATTAATAATGAATCAAGTTATTAATTAAACCGAGTTGTTGGGCTCATGGGCCGAAATCCATATTTCATTAAGATACAGCCAGACGAGGGCCTGGTACAACTATACCCTAACTATTTAGGTAGGAACGCCGTCCAATCCCAACCTAGGGACTCTCGGTTTGATGGGCTTGTTGGCACTTACCCATCTATGCTTAGGGCCAGGAGAATCCTACTACCTATGCTAAGTCAAAACCTCCATTCAAGCGTTAGAGTATCCCATACCCTAACCCAATACAAGTGACAACACTCCAGTATATCCTGCGAGGGCATGGTCTACAACTGGCCTATTCCCACTTCGAGCCGGTTTTGAATGAGGGAAGTACTTTTAAGTGACTTAGTAATTTCATTTGGTTATTAGATTCAATTAACAACAGCTTGCATACATAAGGCGGGTGAAATGCGGTTGGATCATACATTCATATATGCATAAAAATATAAAGCATAATTAAATAAATAAGTAAAATGGACTACTATGGGCCTTTATTACATCCTATTATTATTCTAGTAAACATATACTAGAAAACAATATCAGGTGGGCCTCCATCTTCTTCCTTCTGGGCTTGCACGTTCACTTGGGTTCACCACTCCATGGGCTTCTTCTTTTACAAATTTTATAATAATTGAATAAAATAAAATTACATTAAAAAGAAAACGACACGCAGGCCATATTTACCCAAAAAAGAAAATACAACCCATCTTCAATAAGGCCTAATAGCATCCAATCATACAAAATATTTAATCACCCATATGCATCTAATACATATAATTCATAAGCATGTTATAATGCATGATTTAAGCCCATTTCAATTATGTCCAAGCCATTATATTGAAATCACCAATTTTGGCCCACCATGGTTCTAACCCTTAACGGGCTTTGGGCCTCCAGCCTAGGCAGTCCAACTGCTCCCACTGGAATTGGGAAACCATGGGTCCAATTCAGTCGTCCAAGTAATTGTGCCAAAATTACCCGAACCAATTTCAATTAACCATATTAATATCAAATGAATAAAATTAAATTTCATTCAAGAAACCACACGCATTTAAATTACATAAATTTAAACACACGAATTTTAAAACCAATTAAAATTTCAAAAACTGGGCCCGGGCCCAAAAACCTGCCAAATCCAAAACCATTTGGCCCAGCCCACTGTGGCTAGGGCAACCAAGTTGCCCTAGCAGCAGCAGCCTGCTACTCCAGCAGGCAGCGGCCGCTGCCGACAGCCCCACACCCCAGGAATAGCTAGATTTTTTTTTTATAAACAGAAAAAAATATAAAAAATATATCATGGCATCCAACAACAGGAAATTCACCAAGAATTCCAAAACATACAATTAAATTAAACAAACATAAACCAATATGCATATTCAATTTCAATTGCATGAAAATCAAATGGGGAAAAATCTTAAACCCAAATCAAGAACCCTAATAAAAAACCTCCAATTTTAAAACATGGGATTCAACCAATTTTAACAATTTCCACAGATCAAAAGCCCGCTCTGATACCACTGTTGGGATTTGTCACCGGAAATAACCCGATAAAAGCGGAAGAACGTGATGATTTCCTCAAATCCGTGCCCAGGAGCAATTGAAATGGAAATTGGAAAAACAAAATTTAATAGAAAGAGATAATTCTCTTACCCGAAAAATCACTTTTAGAGACGGACGCAGACTGCAGGAATCAACACTGAATCCCTCGTCGTTCACGTACACGAACCCCTAACGCACACCACCCGTGCTAGCATCGGAAAACACAAACTGTGGAGTAAGAGGCTTGGTGTATTTCGGCTATGGTGTGTATTTCATCATGTGGCCGAAATTCCCTGGGGTTGTTAAACCCTAGGTTGGCCGAAATTCCCTTGAGGAATTTCGGCCCAACTTGTCTCCTTATTTGCATGGGCTTCCTTCTTTTAATTCAGGCCCAATCTAATTTTAATTAGTCTGGTTTAAATTAATTTTAAGCCCAACTTTAATTTACCCATGTATTTAATATATCACACCAAGTGACATACTATTTACATTTAAATTAAAATTTGTTTTACCAATTAATTTAATCCATCAAATTAAAATTAGATCTTCACAAATAAAATCATATGTAAACCTATACATATGAATATTTCCACTTAGGAAATAATTTCATAATTAATCCAATTAATTATGAAGAGCCAATCGAATATTAATTTTATCATTATGATCAATCCAATCGATCTTTATAATATAATTAATATATTTCTCTCTCTCCAGAGTGTATACTCCAAGTATACATGTGATTCCTTAAGTCAGTGTTCAGTCGCTTAATGTGTATGATCCCGTGGGCCCATCCTTATGTTGGCAGTGGGCCTGTGGCCTACAGACTGCAGTTGGGCTCTAGCAAGCCCCTGCAGCCCCTAATTAAGATGGAGATGGCAGTCCAACTGATATCATAACCCTGTAGTTTAAACTTGTATATCCCCTGTCATCGATATCGGTGTCCAACATAGAGGCACAGATTGATCACCCTCTTTTGTGTTCGGACATTAACTTGATCCCAAATGTACTGAAGCTCACAAACAAGTTCAACTTGTTTGGGTGTGGCCACACTCTTATCAGTCACATTCATCAAGAGGTCGGTGATATCTTCTCAGTGGACTACTGGGTGACAAATCCCTTCCACATATCCATAGCATTGCCATGCTAAGCGACATAACAAAAAGCACCCATACTTGGCACCCTATTGCAGGCCCTTTTGGCGTACCCCTAAGTATGCGACCTCATATGCAACACCATCCTATGGTCAGGTCAAAGGATCCATACAAGTACTACACGAGAATCACTTACGATACTATACCGTGTGGATTTCTTGTTAAGTGGATCTATCCAGTACCATGCCCCTTATGCATGTACCCATTAACTTGGTTGACATCCCATGTCCAATGACCAGTAAGACACCTCCACACAACTAGGTTAATGATAGTCCCTTATTCCACTCATTCCCATGACTGGAACAGACTACGGATCTATTCATGGTCATATCGTTTACCCTATCCATGGTCTTACTGCCAAGTGCAAGACACTGGTCATCATGGATATGGATATGTCCATTGGATACTTCATTTAATATATATTGCACAAGATAAATATAATAAATGAATTAATGCCTTTATTAATAACAAAAATAAGTATAATACATGAATCCAATTAATGTATGATACAAATACAAGGACCAATGCCTTGGGACTAGGGCATATCCAACATACACATGATTTCTGCAGTCCGCATCCGTCTCTTAGAGAGACTTTGTGGTATGTTTTGAAACTTTCCTCTTTATGCTTTAAGTTTTTTATTTCCACATCTTAAGCTCCTGGGACCAGATTCGAGGAAATCAACGCATATTTCTGCTTTTATCGGTCGGTTCCCCGTGACGAATCCCTGCATACAGACCTAATATCGTTGTGATCTTCTAGTGAATGACATGGCATAGTAGAGTGGCCAAATGCGAACCGGTGCATAGGTGGACTACGGGTAGTTTTAGGGTACCCTATATAGTATGAAATGAAATGATCGTGGTAGGCATTCTCAGAACGTCCCTTATTAGGTGTAGTGGAATGAAATGGCATGAATGCGTATGTCACACGAAATGCAAGTGGCTGCGGAAAAATATGGTTAGGATGACACACGGGATGATGTCGTGTATGCTTTATGGCACATGATATGTATATATATGGCACACAAATAAAGTGTCATGGCTGCATGAAGACGTGGTTACCACAAATGCCACACATATGTATATGTGTTAAAAATGGCTGCACGAAAACGGGGTTAAAATGGCATATGGATGATTATGTATGTTTGATGTTACATGAAAATGGTAGAAAGAAAATCATCATGGAACAAACGTTAGCACATGCAAAAATATGCTCTCCTTTCCAACCTTATTCCTCCTTTTGATTGGTCACGCAATTCTTCCTAGGTGTTGGGTCTCTTTGGCATCAACAGTTGATACCAAAGGCTTACACTCAATTGTTCAATTTCAAATTTATGTTTTGGTAATCCTAGGGGAAGTTACTAAGCCATTACATGTGGGCCAATGTCAAACCAAGGGTCGTACAGGTTTCCATAGCGAATATACACTCCTCACCGTAGAACACGATGTAAGGCCGTGTGATGCTATGAATGGTTTACCCCATTGGGGCCTCTAATCCTGGCAAAAGAGGTAGGTCACCTTCTTGAGTAAACTGAGCTTCAGTGTATTTGAGTGGTTGAGAAGAAGAAAATGTCATGATATGCAAAGTATGAATAAATACGGTATTTATAAATTAGTAAATGACTACAAGCGAGGTTATAGTTCAGTAGTTGCCTAAGTTCCTTAAGTTTTTATAAAAAATGTTTTAGCAAACTTTCTCCCCAGTAGAGTCGCCACTATAAGCTAATGACCTAAAAAGCGAAACACGGCGAAGCAAACCAGGAGTTTTCGTGCGAGCTTGGGATTTGATGGAAAAACGGGTTTGTGTATTGCATTAGGAAAACCATGAATTTATTCAGAAATTCCTTTGTAGAAAACATTTTTCCATTTTTATTACTTAAAGACCTTGAAACCTAAATTTCAAAATCAAGGACAGAGTCGCCACCTGATTAGCTGATCCGGGAAATTCCGGTACAGCTCCATACTGATTTTAGACTGCCGTACCTAATCTAGAGATTTAGGGTTCGGGCAACTTACCTATTCAACCTCGAGCTTGTATTAATTTATAACTTATATTACCGTATTTATTCAATTTATTATCTTTCTCTACCCAATTTGTTTATTTATCACCCGATGCTCATATAGATGATAGAAATAAGTTGTAGAAAAATAAACCATGCATCAAATTATACAAAAGAATAATAAACGCTGCTTATACAACCAAATCGAATAAAAATAAAAACTCTCATCCTCACATGACAAGTGCCTAGAATACACGGATATCTAAAAATTTACAAACGCCTAAAATACATGAATTAATCTATTAATTACACCAAAAATGATAAAAAGAAAAATAAATACTGCAAAACAAATGGTTAGCACAATTTATATTACAAGCACAAGTAGGACTCATTGTTGGGATTTGTCATTGGAAAAATAACGTAGCGTAGTGGAAAATACACCATTTAAAATTTCCTAGAATCAACCTATCGTGTCCAATTACCATTGATTAGAATAAAAACAATTTGAATCAAGAGAGATTAACTCACCGGATTCGTCTCCTCTAGAGGCTGCTGTAGAATCATTTCTTGAAACTGCGATCTCCAAAGTCCGATGCACGACCAACTATTAAGCAGCAACCGGTGCTAGCCGAAGACACGAAAGAATGGAGGATTAATGCTAGGATTTTCGGCTATTTAGGGCTGTTCTTGGTGGTTGAAATTTCCAGCAATAATTAGGGTTGAATTAGGGTTGTATTCCTTGAGTGTGCCCTTATGTAGACACCTTGTCTAATTGGGTTTTAATTAGGTTAATTAAACCCAAGCCCACTAGGATTATAATTACATAAATAAACTTTAATTAAAAAGTATATACTATGTAATTTAATTCCATTTGGCTAAATTTAATTACCCCTAAATAAAATTAAATCACACTTAAGTTAATACAATACATGTATTTAATTTTCCTACATAGGAAAATTATTTAATTAATTGTTTACTTTATGTAATTCAATTAATTAAATTAATTAATTAACTACATTATGTAAACTTTTTAATTAAATTAAATTCAACCCAATGTTAATTAATTACCTAAATACCGAATGTCAACTAATTAATTAACGCATTCCTTCCAATGTACATTACATGTAATATTTCTATAAGTTCCAGCTCAGTTGATCTATGTGCACGATCCTATGGGTCTGTCTTTATGTTGGCAGTAGGCCCAAGGCCCACAGATTGTAAGTGGGTTCTAGCAAATCATTACAGCCCCTAATTAAGACAGAGATGTAGTAGTCTTTAGAAGACACTCACTCGGTAGTAATCTCATAGTGTCCTTTGCCTAACGATATCGATATGAATAAACAAGAGGCATGGTGCCCGTCATCCTCTTTTGTTGTTTATTATATTTCTTGATCTTGAGTTGACTGATTAATAAAATAAGCAACCAACTTATTTCGGTATGGACATACACTTATCAGTCCCACTTATCAAGTGGCCAATGATATCATCTCGGTGTTACCCGAGTGGCAATTCCATCACTTCATCATCAATATCAATATGTTCACCGGTCCACCCAATCATACCCATATTTAGCATCCTTTTATAGACCTGTTAGGCGTATGTCAAAGTGAACTGGATTCCATATTGATATTATAATGAAATCTGGTCTGAGGACAAAAGAGACCTACTCAAGAAAGACCTATGACGCGACAACCATGTGGCTTTCTTGTGTGGATCGATCCAGTCCCATGTCAACGACATGTACCTATATTCATGACTGACTATACAAGTACTATGGGTAGTTAAGAACTGCCATACAGTAATAGAATATACAAGTCTGTGGTTCTATTCGTTCCCATGATTAGAACAGACCTGGGATCGGTTTTATGATTATCAATCAATGGATACTCTACTCATATTATAGCATAAGATATAAATGAAATAGATTAATTGCCTTTATTAATGTGACACAAATAATATATTCACACATGACTCTTAATGTATAATACAAAATACAAGAATCCAATGCCCTATGAACTAGGGCACACCAACACTCACAGCAGTACATAATTGGGATTTTTAGGAACTGGGGCACGCATTTAGGGGATAGCCGGGTCGACTCGGCCAGTTGGCCCGGCTAGACTTGGAAACCAATTTTGAAACGCCCTGTAGATTTTTGTGGACGATAATTTTAGAAAACCGTTTGCTCAATTTCATCCAAATTTTGGTGTTTCAGCGGGTCTGTTATCCCGGTACTCGGGGTTCCATTCGTGTGGGTTTTCCTAATTTCAACAACCATCTAGGGTCCGAAAGCGATAAGCACACCAAGAATGATTTGATTCTAAAAACAGCATCGTCCGACGACATCCGATCGGGTCGTTCGACGATTCTGTTCCATTCCGGAAACTACAGCCGTACAGCTATAACTAGAGTCATATAGCTGTAACACCCGGAACCCGAAATCGGTTTTCACATTTTTCAAAAATTGTTATTTTGCTCATTTTTGATATTTCTCGAGGATTTTTATAGGGTTCGGGGATCCGCTGATACTGGACGACGGATCCGATTTGGATCGAACAACCCTGAAATCCAAAAAATAAAATCTAGGGAAAAAACCAAAACTCTAACACATGTACAGATAGAAAATCCGAAAACCACAATTTAATAATGTACGGATGTATTTAGGCCGAAAAATATCTCAACATAATGAATGAAATGGAAAACTGGCTATTTTCGGCCGATCGGGCATTTTCGGGCTTTTGCCCGAGAGGAACATAGCCGTGCGACTTTAGGTTTAGAGCCGCGTGACTCTGTTCCTAGAGAACATAGCCATGCGGCTATGTTCTAAGGAAACAAAGCCGCGTGGCTAAGTTTATATTGCCGGTTTTTTGAAAATTGACAAAACAGAGGAAAAATGCATAAGAAACACAATGAACACAAGTTTAAGGCCTCTCAGAGTTTACCTTGATATTGTTCCAATGTATTGGATAATCAGAAACTGATTGAGAAACAAGAATGTGCTTCAAATCCTCAAACTTTTTGAAATCCTGAAAATGAATCCCAAACCAATCCGAAACGAATCCGAAAATGTATCCGGATGAGTAAGTAATGGTCTAGAATTGTTATAGGATGATTTAAGTGTGTGTTTGGGCCTTGATTTCCAATTTCTCCCTACCTTTCTCATCTTCTTCCTCTCTTTTTCTATTTCTATTTCTCTATAACTATGATTTTTGGCCAAAAACTCTCCTTCAAAATTTCCATTTTCCTTTTTGATTTTTTGAATTTGAGCTTTTATATTTTCTTTTTCATTTTCATCATTACAAAAACTAATTGTGCCTCCTGATCAATTTCGGTTTTGTCTGAAATCTGCCCTCATTTCAGCAAGTTGCTCTGTTTTGCACAGCAACTTGCCAAACCCATAAAAGCCACGCTGCTCTAAGTGTTGGAGCTGTCCGGCTCTAGCAACTAGGGCTACGTGGCTCTGACCTAGAGTTGTGCAGCTGTAGTTCTAAAACTACAGCCGTGCGGTTCTGAATAGAGTAGGGGTAGACAACCCTAATTCCTACACTCACCTCTAAACCCTAAACTCACTTGAGGGACCTTTCTCAGGATTTTTGGATCGCAGGTGATTCGTTTTTCGAAGTATTTGAGGTGTTCTAGGAAACCTTCTGCTCTTTTCCAAGTCTGATTACTTAACAGAGGTAACAAAGGGTTCTTATCACAGAGGTTGGGAAAACCCGTGCTCAAAGTCGGGAAAACCCGTGCTCACAGCAACCATAAGCATTGTATGACATTTGCATTTAGGCTTTAGATGATCCAGTCTATGCACACAGGCCCATCCTTATCAATCTCATATCTATGCAGGCTTATACGTGGGCATTCTTGGATCCACATATCCGTTTATGCATGTTTAAATTCTTAGGTGTTTAAACATGCCAAACTCTGTGCATACACGGTTATGTATGAGTTCATTATTTTGTAAACCATGTTGCGCATTTAAACCCATAGGTGTTTAAACATGCTGAACTCTATTTGTACGCACTCGTGTATAAGTCTACCATTGCCTCTAAGCCATTAGGTGTTCAAATATGTTGGACCTCATCCGTGCATATTATATACAAGTAAACCGCTTACAAAATTGCTCTTTGCATCTAACCCATAGGCATTCAAACACGGTTAGCTTCATTTATACAAACTTGTATACGTGTTTACCCTTACAAGCCATGCTATGCTCCAAACCCCTAGATGTTCAAACACGTTGAACCCCATTGTACACACTTGTGTACAAGTCACTTATTTTTTGCAAATCATGTTTTGGTCTAGTTTAGGATATTCATGTGTGTTACATTCAGTTTATTTTATTCAAATACATGAGTCTCATCATAGGGGCAATGTCTCATATCCATGTATAACTGTGCACATATTGCATTCATTCATTTAAACATATCATTAATCATTCATTCCTTGCACTGGAATGCATATGCATTTCACATCGTCATCATTCTAAGAATCTTCTATGTGTCATCCGCAACAACCTATTGCTATGTAGCCATCATCTTTGCATAAGATTTGTATTTTTGAAGTATACATCGATCGTTTTCATTATGTAACATTCATGTTAATCACCTCCCCACATTCGTCAATAATAATCAGTGTGACATCTACTCTAACCCCTTTTTTGTATAGCCATGTTCATTATGTGACATGCACATTTTTGAAGCAAAAACATATATCCGATCACCATTTGTATGTCATTCACACTAACTCCTTTTGTGCACCCATATGCATTGTATGACATTCACATAACACAATTCTGGTAGTCATAGACACACCATTACCCCAAAATCCAGTCTAAGTGTCATAATTCCTTTGGTGTATATTTATATCCCTTACTTCATTTCCCCTATGCAAGTATCATTTGGCTCCAATCTATGGACACCCTAAATGTCATCTTATTCCTTTGGCATATATTTCTATGCCTCACTTTAGTTCCCTTCTGCAAGTATCATCTTGCTCTGATCCATGGACAACTTAAGTGTCATATTATTCCTTTAGCGTATATTTGTATGCCTTACTTCAGTTCCCCTTTGCAAGTATCTACCTGCTTTGATTCATGTACACTTTAAGTGTCATATTATTCCTTTGGCGTATATTTATAAGCCTCACTTCAATTCCCCTCTACAAGTGTCATCCTTCTCTGATTCATAGACACCCTAATGTCATATTATTCCTTTTACGTGTATTTATAAGCCTTACTTTAGTTCCCCTTTGCAAGTATCATCTTGCTCTAATTTGTGGACACCCTGTGTGTCATTTTATTCCTTTGCTGTATATTTTATATGCCTCACTTTAGCTCCCCTTTGCAAGTACCATCTTGCTCTGATCTGCAAACACCCTAAGTGTCGTATTATTCCATTGGCATATACTTATACACCTCACTTTAATTCCCTTTTGCAAGTATCATCTTGTTCCTATCCGTGGACACCCTAAGTGTCATATTAATCCTTTGGCGTATATTTATACACCTTACTTCTTTTTCCCTTTGCAAGTATCATCTTGCTCTGATCCATGGATACCATAAGTGTCATTTTATTCCTTTGGCATATATTTATATGCCTTACTTTAGTTCCATTTCACAAGTATCATCTTGCTCTGATCTGTGGACACCCTAAGTGTCATATCATTCCTTTAGCATATATTTCTTATTTGGAATGTCATAGTCCCAAGGCATTGGTCAGTGTATTGTATCATACATTTTGTATATTATAATGAGATTTATGTATTATACATTAGTGTCAATGAATAAAGGCATTAATCTATTTATTATATACATCTTGTGTAATATTTTAAATAGGTTATCCAATGGACATATCCATATCGATGTTGACAAGTGTCATGCACTTGGCAGTAAGGCCATGGATAGGGAAAACGACATAACCATAAAGTCATCTGTAGTCATAGGAATGAATGGAACCAAAGACTATCATAGGCTTGGTTGTATGGCGGTGTCTTACCGGCTATAGAACATGGAATTTCAACCAAGTTTATGGGTACATTCAATGGGGCATGGTATTAGATAGATCCACTAAACAAGAAATTCACATGGTATAGTATCACAAGTGATTCTTGTGTAATACTTATATGGATCCTTTGACCTAACCATGTTATGGTCTTGCATGTAAGGTGACCCACTTTGGTGTATGCCTAAAGGTCTTGTAATAAGGTGCAAATTATGGGTATGTTCGGGTGTGCCGATGAGCATAGCAAGGCTATGAACATGCATAAGGGAATGTCACTCAGTAAACCATTGAGAAGATATCACCGGCCTCTTGATGAATGCAACTAATAAGAGTGTGGCCACACCCAAACAAGTTGGAACTTGTTTCTGAGAATCAGTACATTCGGGATCAAGCTAATGTCTAGACATAAAAGAGGGTGATGATGCCATGCTTCCTTGTTGGATACCGATATTAATGACATGGGATACATAAATTCAACTACTTGGTTAAGACTTCCATTAGACTACTGTCAGTGTCTTAATTAGGAGTTGTAATGGCTTGCTGGAGCCCACCTACAGTCAGTGGGCCTTAGGCCCACTGTCAATATAAAGACGGACCCACGAGATCATACACATAGAATGTCTGAGTTTGAACTAATCAAATTACTTGTATACTTGAATATACTAATTGGAGAGATAAATATTAATCAATTAAATTAAAGATCAATTGGATATATTTATATTTTATCAGGTTGCAGAAAGTTGATTTAAGTAAATTAATTTGTGAATAAATTTCCTAGTGGAAATTTAGTACATATATAGGTTTATATGTATTTATTTCTATTCAAATCATAAATTAATTTGTTGGGTTAATTCTTGAAAAATCAATTTAATTTAAATGACATGTATCTTATATAGTATGATATTATATAAATACATGCATAGAAATTAAATTAGAATTGATTAGAATTTAACCCATAATAATTAATTAGGAATTAAGGAATTATGGGTATAAATTCCATTTGTAGAAACAAATTAATTTACCCAAAAATCATGGCTATAATTCAGCAAATGGGAACTACTTTCTCAAGGAGAAATTTCGGTTGTCTATGATTTTATGGGCTGAAAATTTCGGCCAATCTCTTGATCCACCACTAGCATGGGTTGCACTCGATAGACGTTCGTGTACGAGAGAGTGGAGTAAATCAATTTTAGTTTTTGCAGCTACTCTAGAAGAGACATTACAAGGTAAGAATCCCATTCTTGATCTTTTGATTTTGTGTTTTTTATTTCCATTTTAATTGCTCCTGGGTCAGGGATTTGAGAAAATCGACATGAGCTTCTGCTTTTATCGGTTGATTTTTTATGAAAAATCCCAACAGTATTATCAGAGCAGGCTTTTGATCTGTGGAAATCCTTAAATAGAATTGAATCCCTGGTTTTAAAATTGGTGTCTTTATTTGAGGATTCTTGGTTTTGGGGTTTATGATTTTCCCCATTTCATTTTGCAAACGGAAATTAATTTTGCATATTGGTTATGTATGATTTATTTTCTATTGGATGTATGATTCTTTGTTGAATTTTATTTATTGTTGTTTTTCAAAGAAAAAAAAATCATGGGCTGTTTTCACCGTCATAACAGGAAGAATAACTGCTACTGGGCAGCAGCGGGCTGGGCCAAGTTTTGGATTTGGCAAGTTTTCCTGGTCCAGGCCCAGTTTTAATTTTAATGGGTTTTAAAATTTTGTGTGTTTAAATTTTTGAAATTTAAATGCGCATGGATTCTTGAATGAAATTTTAATTTTATTCATGAGATATTAATTTGAAAATTAATATGGTGTAATGAAATTGGTGCCGGTTCTCTTGGCACGATTACCAGGGAGGTGTGATTTGGATTCATGGTTTCCCATTCCAGTGGGAGTAGTGTTCTACCTTGGCCTGGAAGCCTAAAGCCCGTCAAGGGTTAGAACCGTGATCTACCAAATTGGCGATTTCTAAATAATGGCTAAGTACATAATTTATTAGGATTAATTTCATGCATTTTGGCATGTTTATAAATTGATGTATTGGATTATATATCTATGTGACTAAATGTCTGAATGGATGCTATTGGGCCTTAATTCAAGATGGGTTGTATTTTTTTTGGGGTAAATACGGCCTGCGGGCCATTTTCTTTTAATGTAATTTTATTTTAATTTTATTATTATTATGAAATTTATGTAAAACAAGCCAATTGGCGAGGCGAGCCTAGAAGGAAGGAGGCCCATTTCGTGTTTTTCTAGTATAGGTTTACTAGAATTATATTAGGTTGTAATAGAGGCCCATAGCATTCTATTATTTATTTAATTATGCATTTATTTATTTCAATGTTATATGCCATGATCCAATCCCATTTCACCCGCTTATGCATCTAAGCCATTATTAAAATTGAATCTAAACCAAATGGTAATTACTAATTCACTTAAAAGAGCTTCTTTCATTCAAAACCGACTCGAAGTGGGGATAGGCCAGTTGTAGACCATGCCCTCGTAGGATACACTAGAATATCGTTATTTTGTATTGGGTTGGAGTATTGATTACTCTAACACTTGGATGGAGGTTTGGACTTAGCATGGGTAGTAGGATTCTCTTGGCCCTAAGCACAGATGGGTAAGTGCCAACAAGCCCATCAAACCGAGTGTCCTTAAGTTGGGATTGGATGACGCTCCTGCCTAAATAATTAGGGTTTAGTTTTTCTAGGCCCTCGGTTGGTTAGTTTTTCTAGGCCCTTGTTTGGCTATATCTTGATGAAATATGGATCTTAGCCTATTAGCCCAACAACTTGACTTAATTAATAACTTGGATTCATTATTAATTCATTATAGGAAAAACAACTAAGACTTTTCTTAATACTTTATAATTTTTCTGTGTAGTATTCGAATGGCAAATAACAACTCTTTATCACTACGTTCACTCCTCGAAAGGGATGAACTTTCCGAGCCTAATTTCCTTGATTGGTCTAGGAACTTGAGGATAGTTCTTAGACACAAATCTAAGGAATATGTGCTGGAGGCAGCAGTACCGCCTGCACCAACTGGGTGTAATCCAGTGGTTGCATTGCTGGAGAATACGAGATGCATGTCAGGGACAATTGGGATGTGACATGCCTGATGCTGGCGTGCATGGTCCTTGAGCTACAAAATTAGTTCATGGACAAGCAAGCCTATGTTATGATAACAACTCTCAATAAGATGTTTAAGGACCATGCATGTCAAGAGAGATACTTGACTGCTAAGGCATTCAACTCCTGCAAGATGGGGGCTGGGGCATATGTGAGTGCTCATGTGCTTAAGTTGAAGGGCTATCTAGATTCTTTAGCCCATCTCAGTGCGCCTATCTCGCAGGAGTTGATGATAGACACGATCCTGGCATCCTTGCTGGACTCTTATGATCAGTTCATCCTAAACTATAACATGCAAGGGATGAACTGCACTGTTACCAAAATGCATGGTATGCTCAAGCTTGCAGAATAGTCGATCAAGAAGACTTTGCCTATACTGTTGATCAACAAGGGGAACCCTCTGTAAGTGGATGACGTTTTTACGAAACGCGTGATGAAGTGGGAACTGGGGATTTTCTTTTTGAAGTGTGATGATGTGGTTTTGAGAACAGGTTTTTAATCTTCTTTAAGAAAACCTTTCATTTTATTGGAAAAATAAATCCTTTTTGTAGAAAACTTAATTGTAAGTGTAAATTTTGGAAAATAGGTTTTTAGAAAATCCCAATTTGAACTTAAAGATCTCGAAACCTAAATTTCGAAATTAGATACAGAGTCACCACCCGGATCAGCTCATCCGGGAATTTCGGTACAGCTCCTTAGCAAGTGCAGACACGGTACCTAATTCAGAGATTCAGGGTTTGGGCAACAAATCTACTAATCCTCTTTTGTTTTCAAGTATTATTTCATAACATAATAAAACATGCACTTAATTCTACTCATTTTATCTTCTTTTATTTTTAATCAATGCTCATACACATGACATAAATATAAATCCAAAATAAAGTGCATAAAAGTAAAAGTGCGGGAAAAATAAAGTAAAGGCCAAATTATAGAACCCATAAAAAGAAAAAGCTCTCATCCTCACCATTACAATCACCTAGATACACGAAAATCTAAAAAAGTACAATCGCCTAGAATACATGATTTGGTCTATAAAATACATCCAAAAGTACAATAAAGAAAAATAAATGCTGCATCCAAATACAGTTAGCACAAGTAAATAAAACACACCAAGGACTCATACAAGACAAAATAGGGGTATTTTAGGAAACGGGGTCATGCACTCAGGGGGGTAACCGGGTCGACCTAACCGGTTGGCCTGGTTAGACCTAGAAAATGGTTTTTTGAAACGCCCTGTAGGTTTTATGGATGAAAAATGAATTTTGAAAACGATTTGGCTCATTTACATGCATTTTCCAACTTCTAGCGAGCCGGAGATCCGGGGTCCCGTTCGTGAGTAGGCCTAAATTAAACATCCATCTAGGGTCCAAAAAGAATTTAAACACACCAAAATTTAGTTTTGAATAGGAAAAAGATGCAAAATTACAAGTTTGGGGCCCAAAAGGGAAAAACTGTAATTCTGCCTCCTAAACTAGAGCCGAGCAGCTGTAGGTTATAGCCGCGTGGCTGTAACACCTACAGTTGTGCAGCTGTAACGCTCCAGAATGTGTTCCGGCTTTTTTTTCTCGTTTTTGAAAATCGTTTTGAAAATTTAACGATTTTGGGAAATCTGGGATTTCTCGGAACACATAAATTTTAATAAAACAGCTCCGAAGCGAATCAAAACAAGTCCGAAAATCCCTAAAAACTCATAATCACCAAACTTTATCATTACATCCATCAATTAAAATCAGAAAACTGGGAATCTAACCATGAATGGATGTAATTGGACCAATAATAAACATGAAAAACACATTTAATTGGAAAACAGAAGCGTTATCGGTCGATTTGGGGCATTTGGAGCTTCTGCCCCTGAAGATTACAGCCGTGCAACTGTAGGTTACAGCTGAGCGGCTGTAATCATAGGTGGGGCGGTTGTAATCGAAGCCACTTCCAAAATCGCAAAAAATTCAAAAACACCAACAAACAGCAATCAAAACAAAAGAAAAAGGGATTTTTAAGGCTTCTTAGAATGTACCTTGTCTGTGTTCCAGCGTTTTAGACCACCAGGGATGAATTCAAATGCCGGGAAACGCCTTGCAATCATGAACAACCCAAAAACGTGTGCGATCTCCAAAGCCCAAGCGGAACCAGAATGGAATTGAATGAATGATTACACTCTAGAAACACCCTTAGAAAACTAGTTCTCTCAAAGTTATGATGATTTAAACGGATTTTTGTTAAAGTTTCTTTGATTGTTTATGATTAAAGCACTCAATTTTAACCTTTCCTTTCCAAAACCCTAAGTGTGGCTGTGTTTTTTTTTTCTTTCTGTCTATTCTATAATTTTTTTTGTCTGCTGCTCTCACCCTAATCCCTGTCATAATCCTTTTATATCTTCTATTTTGGCTATAAAATCCGAATTAAATGCTGATTTACAACAAAAAAGGAAATCTGATGATTATAACCGTGCGGCTGTAGTGGACTACAGCCGTGCGGTTGTAGGGCACTATAGCCGAGCGGCTGTAGTAACCAAATTAGCCTATTTTGCTTATTTTTCATTCTTTTTCTCGGTTCTCTTAAATACTCACTCGAATTCCTTTGGGGTTCCGTGCCAAGAGTTGTCACACACATTCGGGTCACCCGAAACATTTATGATGTTATCCATATCGTTCCGAATCCACTTCATGTTTATCCGTGAAAAAGGTAATAATGGCTTTCATCACTGAGGTCGGAAAAAAAACCGTGCTCATAGGCTGCCCCTCGCGTGACCAAAGTCGACTTGAACGGGTGCTTGTGCCCGGTTCAAGTTTGGTCCCACGATAGGGAGCACGGTGAGAAGGAGAAGAGGACGTACCTGGCGGCTCCTCCTACGTCGACCAGCTTGTCGGGACTTGTCTAGGTTATTTTGCGAAACAGCGGTCTTGCCCAGGTTGATTTGATTTGTCAGGGACTTACTTCGACTCAGTTATGAAGTATAGGGCTTTGCCCGAATTGGTTTGATGTTCTCCAGGGACGTGCTTCGACTCCATCATGAAGCAGAGGACTTTGCCCAAATTGTATTGGTTTTCTAGGGTTGTGCTTCGACTCCGTTGCGAAGCAGAGGACTTTACCCAGATTGAACATTCCTTGCCATTTGATGTTCATGGAAGGAAAGGGTATTTTGGTAATTTCATAGTTTGGGAAGTTGGCACCCTTTGAAGGAAGGGCACTTTGGTCATTTGAATTCTCATGGGGCCTACATCACGAAAAGGTATGAGTTTTGATGATTTGGTTTCCCTTTTTGATGAAAAGGGTATTTTGGTCATTTGGTTGTTTGGTAATCAACAAAGGGGGTATTTTGGTCTTTTCGCCTCTAATGGAGCTGGTGTCACTAGGGGAAGAAATATTTTAGTGACTTGACCTTCCGCATAGCCGCGTCGCTAAAAGGAAAGTGTTTTGGTCATCCGGTAGTTCAGTTCCTAACAGAAGGGCATTTTGGTCACTTCACTTCTAGTGGGGCTTTTGTCACTGAAGGGATGAGTAATTTTGTTTCCCGTGAAATTAGTGTATCCAGGGGAAAAATGCTTTAGTGACTTGAGAAATTTGATTATCTCTCTTGAAGCTTTGTAGTTGTTTTGGGCGCGTATTCATTCCTTGATCGATAATTTTGGAAACAAAAATTTTTGCCCCTTCGACCAAGAATGACTATGCGTCAAATAACTTGCCCCTTGACACCTACAAGACATGAAAATTACCTTTCTCGAGATTAAATTGGCATAGAATAAGTTTTGAAAAATGAAAAGTGAACTTTTGTAAAGAAACAAGCTACAGCCGAGCGGCTGTACATTACAGCCACGCGGCTGTAGTGGGTTTAAACTACAGCCGTTCAACTGTAGTAATGGGATTCAAATGCCTTTTAAAAGCCACAGAAATGAAAACACAGCCATTCCTCCAAACCAAAACTTCGTCCTTCTCTTGGTGATTTTATTGCCCTAAGCCACAAATCATGAGGCGAAAGATGCGTAGAGTCCTCCGGCCGTTCCTGCAGCTCAAACCATCTTTCAAACGCAGTTTTCTATTCCGGAGGGAAACTTTACTCTAGCATTTGAACCCACGGAGTGTATCTATGGACTAAAAGAGGATGATGAGTATTGCGGGGTGAAGATCGATGCCCCAGTGCCCATCCAGCTCCAGATTTCGAACCATGCTTACACAAATCCGGTTAGTTTTCTCAAATTTCTCCACTTTTTCCAAGTTTGAAATTTCTGCAAAATTAGAGAAAATAGGTGAAATTCATGCTTGATTTGAGTAGGATATGCCCATAGGATGTTTATTTGTTGATTTGGCTTGAGTTAGGACAAGAGTGGTTCCTGGGCGAAAGGACACACGACAGGTGCTCTAGTCCCGGGGCACGTAGGATTCTAGCTGCCTTGCCGATGGGATTATTCTTGCCTCATCTTCTATCCCTGGAGTTGCACGTAGACCTTTATGGCGCTGGATATGAGACTGGTAGTGTGGATGGCAATTATAGTCATTTTATCACCATTCATCTGCTTCCGCCATTTGTGGATGCTGATGCTCAGGTATTTACTACTTTTTTTTACGTCATTCTTTTTAATTGACTCCAGCCGTCTTCCCAAGGTGGGCGTGCTCGCCCGTCTTCATCTACCAGTGGGAGAGGCAGGAGGTCTGGTACTGCTGCTTCTCGAACTGTTGGAGCAAGTTCTGCCACTGGAGTGGAGGATACTTCAGCTCCTCCTTTTCAAGCTCCTTAAGCTCCTAAGATTGGGTATGTGCATGGTCGGCTTGAGTTTCCGATCGAGGATTCCATTCAGCTATTTGACGATTCTTGGCAATCTTATAGGGCCGATCTCCATCTCCAGGACCATAATTTTCCCACGGCCATTCCTACTCACAACACGCATATAAGTGTTTCTGCCCTTATCTATTCTTGTCCCTTTTCCTGATTATCTGTCATTAGCTGATCCCCTTGAATTGCGATCTTTACAGATTCTAGTGATGCAGGGTATGTACATGGGCCAGGCCATTTATGTGTTGAGGGTGCTCTCTTTTTGGGACAATGCCGCTTGGACAGTAAGTACTTGTACTTGATTTTATGCTTATGTCTAGATGTATGCATGTATGTATGGATGCATATGCATGTAATTGTGATGTTACTCATGCTTCGTTTGATGAGACGATGATCAGGATGGAGCACCGTGAGTCCACTCGTTTGAGGTCTAAGAATGATCAGTTGCGGTGTCAGGTCACCGAATTAGAAGTTATGAATTAGACTTTCAGAGACAAGGAGGGCGATTGGGATGCTCAAATGGGAGATGCAAGCGAGGATATGAGTGGGACTCCGGATGACGAGGCAGGAGATGACGGAGATGATGATGACAATGCTGGTTTTGACTCCTCTTAGGCCTTGTGATGTATTGACCCATCTATGGGTTGTTTCTTTGCACAATTTGGCCCTTGCATAGGCCCAACTCAGTGACATATCAGAATTGATTATTGTTGTTGACTTTTTATTCTGTTTTTGTTTTTCTTGTCCTAATTTTTGCATAGGTCGCCCTTTTTGGTTTTTTGGCCTATCGGACTGTCTTTATTTTTGTCTGAGCTGTACTTTTGGGTTTTCAATTCAGCAGATTATTTTTTATATGCATGTTCAATTTATGGATGTGAGATATGTAAAAGATATAAAGACAGATATGCACAAAATAATCTGAATTGCAATTAAACTTTGAACATTTAAACGAATAGAACCAAACATTCATTCATTCATTCAGAAATAATGTTTTAGCACAATGTACATCAAATGATGAAATGAAACTATGGATAGAATCACTGATGGTATACATCTCGACTAAACCCACGTTTGCTACCAACCGGTCTTTGCAGATTTTCCAGCTGATAGTCCTTACCTTTCTGTCCTAACTTTTGCATGGATCACCTTTTCTGTTTTCGACCCATTGGACTGTCCTAACTTTTGCATGCATCACCTTTTCGGTTTTCAATCCACCGGGCCCTCGTTTTTTTTTTACACAGAGTAGTGTTTCATCTTATCCTGGTTGATGGGGTTGAAAAATTCATTCCCGTCCATGTCCAAAATTTTTGCAGCGCCCTTTGAAAGTACCCTCTTGATTACATACAGACCTTCCCAGTTTGGTTTGAACTTCCCCTGTACATCCGTGTTGGTCTGTTTCATCTGCTTGAGTACTAAATCCCCTGCCTTGAACGGACACTTTTGATGACGAACCTTGTTGTTGAATGTCCTAGCCATTCGCTGTTGATACATTTGCAACCGGTATAAGGCCTGAAGACGCTTTTCATCAATCAATTCTAGCTGTTCATGTCTCGATTGGAGCTAATCAGATTCTGGCAACTGTGCCTCCATAACCATCCTTAATGATCTGATTTCCATCTCTACTGGCAATATTGCTTCCATCCCGTAAACCAGTGAATACGGAGTTTCTCCGGTAGGGGTTCTAATGCTTGTCCAGTATCCCTACAAAGCCAATGGTAACATGTCGGTCCAATCTCTGTAGGTCACTGCCATCTTTGATAAAATCTTCTTAATGGATTTATTGGCCACTTCCATTGCCCCATTGGCTTGTGGGCAATACGGGGATGACTTATGGTGCTCAACTCCCTTCTCTTGGAACAATTGTGCCATCAGCCCTTGGAACCGTACCCCATTATCAGTCACGACATAATGAGGGATCCCATATCTTGTAAAGATGTTATTTTTTATGAACTTGGCCATCTTCTTAGCACTGATATTTGCAAATCATTCCGATTAGACCCACTTAGAGAAGTGATCCACAGCCACAACGATGAATCAATGTCCGTTTGAGGCGGGTGGCCTTATCTCTCCACATATATCTATGCCCTATGCTGCAAACGGCCATAGAGTCGAAGATACTTGAAGTTCAAGTGGGGGAAGATGATTGAGGTCCCCATACACCTGACATTCATGGCATTTTTTAACTTCCTCAATACAGTCAGCTTACAGAGTGAGCCAAAAGTAGCCTTGTCTTAGTATTTTCATTGCCAGGGCCAGCCTATTCATGTGCGATCCACACGCACTGGAGTGTATCTGTTTCATAACCACAACCACCTCTTCCTAAGTTAGACACTTCAAAAGAACTCTATTAGCTGTTCTTTTGAAAAGTTGATTCTCAAATATCCGAAACTGTGCTGCCAATCTTCGAAGGGAAACCTTGTCAGACTCATTAGCATCTTCGGGGTACTGACCATTCTGGATAAACTGTAGAATATCATAATACCAGGGTCGTTCCCCAATTGTTGCGACCATGTTAATTGACGAATAGCATGGATTCTGATTGACTTCTGGGATGACTGGCTGTATTGGCTATTTTCAGGGACCTTCCCACATTGATGATAGTGTAGCCAAAGAATCTGCCATCTGATTCTCCCCTCTTGGTACATGTCAGAATTCACACTGGCTAAATACCTTTGCCCTTTCCCAAACCATCTCGAGATAAGGCCGGAGTGATTCTTCTTTTATTTCCCAGTCTCCGGTAACTTGCGGAATCACCAAAGCTGAATCCCCAATAACTAACGCCTCGTTTGTGCCCAATATGATCATAGCATCAATACCAAAGAGACATGCTTCGTATTCTGCCCCATTATTGGTTACTTGAAAGTCAAGCCGTCTTGCCAGCAGAATGATTTCTCCTTCTGGTGTAGCAATGATTACCCCCAAGCCTGTGTCGTGTTTGTTCACCTCTCCATCGAAGTACATTACCCATCTGTTTGACCCCTCTTTTAGCATTGCCAGTTGCTCGTCATGGAATTCTAAGTTCTCCAGATAGTTTGAATCTATCGACTAATTGGCTAGAAACTCCGCTACAGCTCTTCCCTTGCTTGTATTCCTTGTCACATATTCTATATCGAATTCCGACAACAAAAGCAACCACCTTGATAACTTCCCCACTAACATTGGAGCTTGACATAAATATTTCATGGGATCAACCTTGGCTACCGCCTGAACCTTAGACGATTCGAAGTAGTGCCTTAACTTCTTCATCAACCATACCATAGCCACACAGGTCTTCTCTACTATCGTATACCTAGTCTCATACTCCAGTAGCTTCTTGCTCAAGTAATAGATCGCATGTTCATGTCTATCCTCTTGCTCTTGTACCAACATGGCTCCCCCAGAAGTCTCTTCAATGGCCAAGTACAGAATCAAAGACTTGTCTAGTATCGAC
Source organism: Euphorbia tirucalli (assembly GCA_039660915.1). Classification (NCBI taxonomy): domain Eukaryota; kingdom Viridiplantae; phylum Streptophyta; class Magnoliopsida; order Malpighiales; family Euphorbiaceae; genus Euphorbia; species Euphorbia tirucalli. The sequence goes on along the minus strand of CM077637.1, from coordinate 46,344,491 downwards.
GGTTTTAGAACTGGAGGGTTCATCAAATAAGTTTTAATTTTGTCAAAGGCTATCTGACATTGTTCATTCCATTCTACTGGCTGTTTCTTCTTTAGAACTCTAAAAATTGGCTCACAAACTATCATCAATCTTACAATAAACCGACTGATATACTATAGTGAAGCCAAAAATGACCTTACTTCTTTTTCTGACTGCAGTGCCGGCATATCCTTGATGGCCTTGATCTTGTCTGGATCCATCTCGATTCCTTTTTAGCTGACTACATGGCCAAGTAGCTTCCCTGAGGTCACCCCGAATACACACTTTTTAGGATTAAGGTTGTTGGATATGCCCTAGTCCCGAGGCATTGGTCCTTGTATTTGTATCATACATTTATTAGATTTATGTATTATACTTATTTGTGTTATTAATAAAGGCATTAATTAATTTATTATATTTATCTTGTGCAATATATTAAATAAAGTATCCAATGGACATATCCATATCCATGATGACCAGTGTCATGCACTTGGAGTAAGACCATGGATAGGGTAAACGATATGACCATAAATAGATCCGTAGTCTGTTCCTGTCATGGGAATGAATGGAATGGGAGACTATCATTAACCTGGTTTTATGGCAATGTCTTACCGGTCATTGGACATGGGATGTCAACCAAGTGAATGGGTATATGTAAAAAAGGCATGGTACTGGATAGATCCACTAAACGAGAAATCCACATGGTATAGTATCACAAGTTGTACCAGGCCCTCGTCTGGCTATATCTTAATGAAATATGTATCTCGGCCCATGAGCCCAACAAATCGGTTTAATTAATAAGTTGATTCATTATTAATTATGTATGGGAAAAACAAATTAAAGTACTTTATTAACACTCTTAAATGTTTTTCTGTGTAGAAACTTTAAATGGCAAATAACAACTCTTTATCACTACGATCGATTCTTGAAAGGGACAAGCTTTCCGGTCCTAACTTTTTGGACTAGTCTAGGAACTTAAGAATAGTTCTAAGACAAGAGTTTAAAGAGTATGTACTGGAGAGGCCTGTACCGCCTGCGCCTCAAGGACGTAATCCACCGGCTCCCCAGCTAGAGGAATACGAGATGCATGTCAAGGATAATAGGGATGTGACGTGCCTGATGTTGGCCTGTATGGTCCACGAACTGCAAAAACAGTTTATGGACCATCAAGCCTTTGCTATGATAACAACTCTTAACGAGATGTTTCAGGAGCAAGCTCGTTAGGAAAGGTACCTGACCAACAAGGCATTCCACTCTTGTAAGATGGCAGCTGGGACATCTGCGAGCACACACGTGCTCAAGATGAAGGGCTATTTGGACACATTGGCCCATCTCGGATCGCTTATCTCTCAGGAGTTGGCGGTGGACACAATCCTTGCATCTTTACCAGATTCTTACTATCAGTTCATCCAGAACTACAACATGCAAGGGATGAACCACGGTGCTAGTGAGCTGCATGGGATGCTCAAGCTTACTGAACAGTTGATCAAGAAGAGTCCACCGGTGCTGCTGGTCAACAAGGGGAACCCTTCTCTTGCCAAGTGCAAGGCCAAGGAAAAGGCGAAGGCCAAGGCCAAGAAGGCCAAGGCTAAGAAGCTCAAGGCCCAGCCCAAGGCCTAGTAGAAGGTAGGTCCTGAGGATGTCTATTTCAGGTGTAGGCAGGTAGGCCATTTGAAGAGATCATGCCCCAAGCTGATGCGAGTGCAGAGAAGGGACCAAGGTGCGTCCTCTTCAGGTATTTATGTCATCGACATTAACCTTACTGTTTCAACATCCTGGGTATTGGATACTGGATGTGGTTCTCACATTTGTTGCAATGTGCAGGGACTTAAGAACAGAAGGTCACTGGGGTCAGGAGAGGTGGACTTGCGGGTCGGAAATGGAGCAAAGGTTGCTGCCATAGAGATCGGCGAATATCACCTTGTGATGCCTAGTGGATCGGTTTTGATTTTAGAACATTGTTATTTTGTACCTGCTATGTGGAGGAATACTATTTCAGTGTTAATGTTGGATATTTCTGGATTTTATTTTACTATTTCTAATGGTAGAATTTATTTATCTAGAGAGGGATTATTTTATGGAGATGCTCTATTAAATAATGGCTTATATATCCTGGACTTAAATGAAACCAATCATGTCCATAACATAAACGCTAAAATGGTTAAGCCCAATGAACTTAATCCTGTCTACCTATGGCATTGTCGTCTTGGCCATATAAACGAGAAGCGCATAGCTAGGCTTTACAAAGCTGGAGTTTTAAGGTCATTTGACTTGGATTCAATTGATACATGCGAATCATGTTTACGAGGCAAGATGACCAAGGCACCTTTTAGCAAGAAGGCTGAAAGGGCCACTGGCTTATTGGACCTAATACATTCAGATGTATGTGGACCCATGAGCGCAGCGACCTGAGTTGGACACCTGTACTTCGTCACGTTCATGGACGATTTCAGCAGATATGGCTATGTCTATCTGATGAAACACAAGTCTCAGACCGTTGATAGGTTCAAGGAATTTAAGAACGAGGTACAGAACCAATTAGGCAGAAATATCAAAACCCTTCGGTCGGACCGAGGTGGTGAGTATATGAGCCTAGAGTTTGACTCATATTTGAGAGAGCATGGAATAGTTCCACAGAACACCACAATGGAATAGGGTGTCCGAATGGAGGAATAGGACCTTGTTGGACAAGGTCCGCTTAATGATGAGTCAAGCCTCTCTCCCAATTAGTTTCTGGGGACACGCCCTCGAGACAGCAGCCCTTATCTTAAATAATACTCCAACTAACACAGTGGAAAAGAGCCCATATCAGATATGGATGGGCAGGGAGCCCAATGTGACTTTCCTAAGGATTTGGGGATGCGAAACACATGTCAAGAAATTGTTTAGTGGCAAGCTAGAGCCCAAAACTGATAAATGCCTATTTGTGGGCTACCCTAGGGAAACCAAAGGGTATTACTTCTACAACCCCGCTGAGAACATGGTGTTCGTAGCAAGGAAGGGGGTCTTTCTAGAAAAGGAGTTCCTTTCCAAGAAAGATAGTGGGAGCAATGTTGAACTTAGGAAAGTTCAAGGTCCATAAGCTCCTAAAGAGGATAACTCGGAGGCCCAGGTGGAGCTTCCATAGGAGGAAGCACCGACCCAGTCAACATAAGGACCTACAAGGTCTAGTAGGGATCATCGGGAACCAAAGAGATATGGTCTCCTCGTCACCGATTGTCAAACTCTTCTCATCTGGGATGAGGAAGAACCCAAAACCTACCAGGAGGCTATGGCAAGCCCACAGTCTGCAAATTGGCATAAAGCCATGGAGGCAAAGATGCAATCTATGTACGATAACCAGGTTTGGAACTTGGTTGATCCACTTATGGGTGCTAAGGTAATAGGTTGCAAGTGATGCTCCTAGCTGAAAGCCGATAATACCTTTAAGGGGCATCTGGTTGCGAAAGGTTTTAGACAAGTCCATAGAATAGACTATGATGAGACTTTCTGACCACTAGCCATGCTAAAATCCATCAGGATCTTGCTAGCCACAGCCATATGGTACGACTATGAATTCTGGCAAATGGATGTCAAAACTGCTTTCCTTTATGGAAAGCTACTCGAGGATGTGTACATGACACAACCTAAGGGTTTTGTCGATCCAGAGTATCCGGGAAGGGTATGCAAGCTTAAAAGGTCCATTTATGGACTGAAGCAAGCATCCCAAATTTGGAATCTTAGATTCAATGAGGCTATAAAGGAATATGGCTTCATACAGAATCAAGATGAGCCTTGTGTGTATAAGAGGACAAGTGGGAGTATTGTCATATTTTTAGTACTTTATGTCGACGACATCCTACTCATTGGAAGTGACATACCTACACTGTAATGGGTAAAGCAGTGGCTGAGTAAGTGCTTCGCAATGAAGGACTTAGGCGAAAGTGAGATGATCCTAGGGATCAGGATCTATAGGGATAGATCAAATCAGCTTCTGGGTCTAAGTCAGGCGTCATACAGAGACAAAGTTCTAAAAAGGTTCAGCATGGACCGGGCTAAGAAAGGTTTCTTACCAATGCGCCATGGGCTGAAACTTAGTAAGAAGAACTGTCCTAAGACAAGGGAGGACAGGGAGAACATGAAGTTGGTTCCATATGCTTCGGCTATAGGATCAATTATGTACTTCATGCTATGTACGAGACCTGATGTCGCCTTTGCACTAAGTATGACGAGTCGGTACCAGCAGGATCCCGGGGAGGATCACTGGAAGGCTGTCAAGGCAATCCTCAAGTACCTTAACCGGACTAAGGATAGTGTAAGCGCCGGAATCAAAAAAAAAAAAAAAAAAAAAAAAAAAGAAGAAAAGTTGTACGGCATTGGCTACAGTCGTACGACTATAGTCAGACTACAGTCGTATGACTATAGATCATTACCCATAAAAGCAGAAAGAGAAAAACAAAATAAAGAGGACGGAAAAAAAGAAAGAAAAACAGACGGACAAAGAGACAAAAAAAAGGAAGAAAAAGAGAGAAAAAGAGAAGAGAAGAGAGGAGAAAATCAAAAAGAAAAAGAGGAACTCCTCATCAGAATCCCTTAGTATTTGAAATCTTTGGACCCAAAACTCTCAAACACTAAATCAAGGAGAAAAGTCTGGATTTTAGTGGATTGGAGTGACGCCAGGGGTCAATCCTATGGTGGACGCACGCCAAAGTGGTAAACACTCCTTTTCCCCTCTCGTTTACAAGCTTTCTGGGTGATTGGTGTGCTTTTTCTGTATTTCGATCCATTTTTCTGCGTTTCTGTTCTGGAAATCAAGAACAGTCGTGCGACTATTCTTGAGTTCGATGAACAGTCGTATGACTGTAGTTATAGTCGTACGAGTGTTCTTGATTTCTAGGTGATTTTCTTTCTGGCTTCTTTTAAATAAGATTTTGGTGAAATCCTGAGTTTGGAGTGTTTACAGTCGTATCGCACAACTGTAATTTACAGTCATACGAATGTCATTTCCAGAACCAGAATTTCACCTTTAAGTCCTAAAAAATTTCTATAAAAATCAGAAAAGTCAAAAAATCATCAAAATGAATTTTGTTGTGTGCATTCACGACCCTAGATTTAATTTCTCTTAAAATTGCATTTAGAACAATGCCACGACGGAGACCCAGTTCTCCCGAAAACTGACCCACTTAATATGTAAAAATGCATGTAAACCGGAAAAATTGTTTTCAAAATGATTTTCCCAAAAAAACCAAAATACAAGGACGTTTCAAAATGTTTTCCAGGTCTAATCGGGTCGGCTAGCCGAGCCGACCCGGTTATCCCCTAAATACATGCCCCCAATACTTGATTTTCCAATTCTGTCTATTTGAGTCCAACTTGTGGTGTTCTATATATATTGTGCTAACCCTCTGTTTTGCAGGTTTTAATTTCTTTTTTTTTTATTTTGGATGTATTTAATAGAATAAATCGTGTATCTTAGGTGATTGTATTTTTCTTTCTAGATTCTCGTGTATATTAGGCGCTTGTAAAGTGAGGTGAGAGTTTTTATCTTTTATTCAATCGGGTTGTAATAATTTAATTATTTACTATTTTACCTTAATTTGTATGCGCGCTGCATGTCTATTTATTCCAATAAAATTGACTTTAGATTTTTGAAATACCATTTGAGAACATTGGCAATATTTATCTTAATTAGACACGAAAAAAGGGACTTGTCCGGACCCAAATCTCTGGATAGTGTAGCTACCGTTCGTCCGGTTCAGCTGCATTATAAATTTCCCGGTTGAGCTGAGCTGGGTGGTGACTCTACAATATTCATCGAGACTTAGGTCTCGGTTCTTTTGTGCATTAATTCCATTCATTTTCCAAAACGCGGATTTCCATTTATAAAAACCCCACGCGAGGGAGGGGCCCGCCCGAGATCGAGGTGCCCATTCCGAAAGGGAGTCCCGTGTCCCGTCGAAAACGCGTTGTCCGCTAACATTGGCGACCCTGCTGGGGAGGATTTCTTAAAGAGTTTTCTTAAAAACTTAAAAGAATTTGACAAGCCCTGAAAAGTGTCTAATTAAAATAAGGCGGATGATTCTCTTTTGGTATTTTACTTGCGTTTTGGTTAGCCATGGTTGCATTAGATTTAGTATCCATTTATAGCCCGGTGGATTGTTGAAGTGTCGCCTTTGTTCCTCATGGTCTTAGGGGCACGGATACGAAACACCACTCATAGCCTCGTACGAACCCCTTCGTTCGGACCCATGAGTGGGGAGAAGTGAGGAGTATATTTTGCTATGGGAACCTTAATTTTTAACCCGACTTGGACCGAACTCATATAGGCAGCCCTAGTTCGATTCCCTTAGGATACCAAAATAATTGTGTGAATAATAATAAAATCGCACCTTCATCACCCCCGGTTGGTGATCGAAGTGAACCCCGCCTAGGACTCGGTTAGAAATTTTTGAGACCGACCATGCTTGGAGAAATAAGGTTGGAAGACTTCGCTTCGTGTGCTACGTGTTACATGCTTCTCGACATTTCACTCCATACCATAATTCATATTTATCATACATATGACATTTTCCATACATAAAACATTCTTGTGTGATACTAACCCACATTTTTATGCAGCCACGTGCATTTTATTTTCGTGTGAAAATCTTAAATCATCCATTTGCCATTCATACTAACCCTTTCTTTTTCAGCCATAACATTATATTTTTGTGATTAGTATTTTTCACATAGCATACATAACATCATTATGTGTGTCATGCATCCTAACCACGTTTTTGTGCAGCCATTTGCATTTTGTGTATCATAAGCAGTCACGACATATCACCTAAATTAAATTAAGGGCATTCCAGGGACGCCCACCACGATCATATCATTCCATCATATATCGGATATCCCAAAATACCCGTGTTCTACCAATGCACAGGATTGCATTCGGCCATTCCACCAAATCATTTCATTCAATAGAGACCACAATGGCCCTAGATATATTTCCGTGAGACAATCCACATGATGCATCTCATGACATCATACCCATTCTTCATAAACATCGTAACACTGTGATCCACATTGGGTTGCTTCATGACATTACAACATTATTCAAGGCGCTTCCCGAGTGCCGGATTAGTACGCATGTAGGGGCATTTCATAACATCCCGAATTATGAAAGGCGTTCCCCCGAACGCCGAACTTCTATCTGTGTCTCCTGTGGCACATGACTCTCTTACAACATCATTTCACTTCATATGCTCAAAAGCGTCAGAACTCTGTCCATGGGCCGGTCCCATGTGACCATTTCATATTATCTCATAGACCTACAAAGCGTCGGACTCTGTCGGTGTGTCGGTACACACGCGACCGTTTCACGAAATTCATTAGGTGCCCCAAAGGCGTCGAACCTTTCAGCCATGTGGTGGTCCACACATGGCATTTTTGCATAGCATTGGGTGCAATTGGAATGTCCAAAGTCAAAAAAAAAAAAATAATAATAAAATAAATAAATAAATAAATAAAATAAAATAATAAAAACAAAGAGGGATCATCCTCATTATCTCACGATGTACATCTCATTCATCCATCAAACATTCAAGCACTCCACAACGTTCAAGCATTCCATAAGCACCAAGGAATTCACTGCATGCACTAGATCACTTAAGTGTTCCAAAAACACTAGAAGCTTCATCAAGCCCCTTATGTCTTCCATAATCCTTAGAAACCCTATCCTTGTGTCCTGCACATCCAAATACCAAATATCTTCTCGTCCAAGACAAGCTCTGCACACTTCCTCCCCGTGTAAGACAAGCTCTACACGTACCGCTCCAAAATATCTTCCCATGCAAGACAATCTCTGCACGTACCGCATCAAACTCCACCCTTCCTTCCCGCGTAAGACTAAGTTCTCCACGTACCGCTCCAAATCTTCCCGTGCAAGACAAGCTCTGCACGTACCGCATCAAACTCCACCCTTCCTCCCCGTGTAAGACTAAGTTCTACACGTACCGCTCCAAATCTTCTCGTGCAAGACAAGCTCTGCATGTACCGCATCAAACTCCACCCTTCCTTCCTGTGTAAGACAAGCTCTACACGTACTGCTCCAAAATATCTTCCCGTGCAAGACAAGCTCTGCACGTACCGCATCAAACTCCACCCTTCCTCCCCGTGTAAGACTAAGTTCTACAAGTACCGCTCCAAATCTTCCCGTGCAAGACAAGCTCTGCACTTACTGCATCAAACTCCACCCTTCCTTCCCCTGTAAGACTAAGCTCTACATGTATCGTTCCAAAATATCTTCTCGTGCAAGACAAGCTCTGCACACTTCCTCCCTGTGTAGGACATGCTCTACACGTACCGCTCCAAAATATCTTCCCGTGTAAGGCAAGCTCTGCACGTACCGCATCAAACTCCACCCTTCCTCCCCGTGTAAGACTAAGTTCTACACATACCGCTCCAAATCTTCCTGTGCAAGACAAGCTCTGCACGTACCGCATCAAACTCCACCCTTCCATCCCATGTAAGACTAAGCTCTACACGTATCGTTCCAAAATATCTTCTCGTGCAAGACAAGCTCTGTACACTTCCTCCTCGTGTAAGACAAGCTCTACACGTACCGCTCCAAAATATCTTCCCGTGCAAGACAAGCTCTGCACGTACCGCATCAAACTCCACCCTTCCTTCCCGTGTAAGACAAGCTCTACATGTACCGCTCTAAATCTTCCCATGCAAGACAAGCTCTGCACGTACCGCATCAAACTCCACCCTTCCTTCCCGTGTAAGACTAAGCTCTTCACGTATCGTTCCAAAATATCTTCTCGTGCAAGACAAGCTCTGCACACTTGCTCCCCGTGTAAGACAAGCTCTACACGTACCGCTCCAAAATATCTTCCCATGTAAGACAAGCTCTGCACGTACCGCATCAAACTCCACCCTTCCTTCCCATGTAAGACAAGCTCTACATGTACCGCTCCAAATCTTCCCGTGCAAGACAAGCTCTGCACGTACTGCATCAAACTCTACCCTTTCTCCTCGTGTAAGACTAAGCTCTACACGTATCATTCCAAAATATCTTTCTGTGCAAAACAAGCTCTGCACACTTCCTCCCTGTGCAAGACCAGCTCTGCACGTACAGCTTTAACCCTATCCTTCTTCCCCGTGTAAGACTAAGCTCTACACGTATCGTTCCAAATATCTTTTCGTGCAAGACAAGCTCTACACACTTCCTCCCCGTGTAAGACAAGCTCTACACGTACCGTTTCAAATATCTTTCCATGCAAGACAAGCTTTGCACACTTCCTCCCCGTTTAAGACAAGCTCTACACGTACCTTTCCAAATATCTTTCCGTGCAAGACAAGCTCTGCACACTTCCTCCCCGTGTAAGACTAAGCTCTACACGTACCGTTCCAAATATCTTCTCGTGCAAGACAAGCTCTGCACATTTCCTCCCGGTGTAAGACTAAGTTCTACACGTATCCATATATCTTTCTGTGCAAGACAAGCTCTGTGCATTTCCTCCCCGTGTAAGACTAAGTTCTACACGTGTGATACCAAATCTTTCCATGCAAGACCAGCTCTGCATGTACCGCATCAAACGCTACCCTTCCTCCCTATGTAAGACACGCTCTACACATATCGCTATAAACATTAAACCTCTTCCCATGTATGACACGCTCTACACGTACCGCTTTAAACGCTACATCTCTTTCCCGTGTAAGATCCGCTCTACACGTACCGTTTCAAACATCAACTCTCCTCTCGTGTAAGATACGCTCTACACGTAAACCCTTTGCAAGTATCATCTTGCTTCGATCCGTGGACACCCTGTGTGTCATCTTATCCATGTGGTGTATATTTATACGCCACGCTATACTTCAGCATATAGCTTCATCAACATTCATTGCATTTTGCATGTTTCCATTCCTGGCTTTGTGTGCACCTAACTAGCTTGGGGTTGCATAACATGACATGGCATCATATGACATCATCATTCATGCATGCATGCATCACATCTTGCATTCATACCTGCATCATCCCTTGACTTGGTATCCTCTATGCGCATGCCCCAGTCAGTGCTAACAAATGTTCTTATCAGGGGAGAAATGGAAGGAGTCTCGAGAATGGCTGGCCCAGTGAACTTCAACACCGTAACAGATGTCCTAGATGATTATGTTGCCTCATCAAAATTCCGAAAGGCGGTCAGGGAAGAGGCAGCGGCAATGTTGAAGGAAATGCTAGGAGGTGACCTGGACAAGGTGGAAAAGCTGACGACAAGGTGCTCTGAATTAGAGGCACGTGTGATTGAGCTTGAGGGAGTAATAAGAGGGCTAAATGGTGAAGCAGAATCAATGGCTCCCCTCAAAGCCAACAGTGACCTTGTTCCGCGACCAACCAGGAGCTCACTCCCCAAGGGTGACAGAAAAGGCATATCCCCATGGCCTTTCTCACTGAGCCAATTATTTACCAAATGCAGAAAAGAGGGGCTACTACAGAGCGTCAAGCTGTATATGGAGCCGGCACCGGATCAAAAGAACAACTTCTGAACCTATCATGTGGTGATGGGTCACCGAACCAATGCTTGCTATATTTTAAGGAAGGAGATCCGGAAGTTAGTTGATGAGGGAAGATTAAAGGTGCCATCCGCTACTAATGAGCATTTAGGGGCAAGCAGGGAGACTGGTAAAGAAATTCCTCAAACCTCCCGGGGAGAGGAATATGATGAAGAGCTCCAAAGCCTGATCTGATGAGAGTGGGGCAGTGACATTGGAACTAGGGCAGTGACCGGATAAGGAGTAGTCGGGCGCTGTGAGATCAATACCTTTAGAGGCTCCTTCCCGTAGGGAACTCATTTTGTTTGTAAAGTGTATTGAACTCATTTTGAATGTAATGCATCTTGTTATTTTCTTACTTATGTAGTGATTATATGTATATGGCATTAAGCATGCATTTGATCATCTGAAACGACATGTCCATCGCGCATAATATTAAGATGCATGACATCAATATGAGTCTTACAGGGAATTTACAAGTGAACCTGACTTCGGTAAAGCCCTTTTCTTAAAAAAAAAAAAAAAAAAAGAGAAAGAGAAAAGTCTGCTAAGCAAGCAATGGGATGGTACCATTTCCATCGAATCAATTGCCAACCTAGATCAATGATCCCTACAAACCATGAACCAAAAACACTGTTGGTCTTGCCCTAAAAGTTTCAACTTGGACAGCCCACAATACACTCAAATCATTCCAAACCTGGGACCATTGCCAAGTTTCAGAGACGAGCCCCAAAATAAACCTGGGACCATTCATGCTCGAAAAAGCATCCCACATCAAAAACCAAATCCATGAAAAAGCACCAAGCCCTAAAAATCCAAATGACCTTCGCCACCCACCATGCTGTAAAACTCTGAAGCAGACATTAGTTTTAGTGCATGTGTAGTCTTGTTTGTGTGGCATTCATGTGCATATGACATTACACATGCATTGTTCATCCAAAAAGGACATATCAAACACGCATGACATACATGGATCTGAATGCAGCAGGAAAATCAATAGGTGGCTGTGGCTTGGATTTAGCTTCTTCAAAAAAAGAAAAAAAAAACCCAGCACAGATGGAAGACCTCAGCTCTCCCTCACAGTCAAATTTCTGCTCCTGGCCTAAAGTTATGCTCTCTCCAATCATAGAGTCAAACTCTATTGAGTGCTTAATGAATCTGGGGGCGGCCCACCTATTGCATGAAATATCGGGGTCAATGAGTTGAGACAATGGAGATAAGTACGTTGTTGCCTGTTCTGAAAAGTTAACTTCGTACGGTGACAGAGAAGATCGGTGTCTTTACCCAAAGCAGTTCCCTTTTCACTCTCCTCTCTGTCTTCTCCATTTGCCTTCAACACCTTTGTCTACCCTTTATTGTCTTTCCTTTACTTTCATCTTCTGTCTTTCATATTCTCTCTGGAACTTAAACCGATTCTGTGATTCCACATTTCCTACCTTCAATGGCTTCTAACAAGAAGTTGAACCCCAATGCTACTCCATATCATTTTTTGTTCCTCACCATCTCATCAGCGGAAGGGCATCAAAGCAGGTGGTTATGGTGCCATTTCAATCCGTCTTCGTTTATCATCAACCTGTACCAAATTGGGGATACCCTTGTAATCCCACGCCATTTCTCTTCAATCCAAACTCCCAGACTTATTATCTGGTACCCTCAGATAGTGGGAAGGGATTTGATTTGATGATAGATAGAGGATTTGGATATGAATCTGCTTTAAATGAGTTCAACAATGCTGAAAAGGGGGAAAATGAAACATATAGCTCCGAGTTTCTAGAGTAAGAAGAAAATAGTTTCTGTAGGAGAAAAGGAACAACAGTGGTTGCCCAAGAAATTGACTATTGAAGAGACCAAGCTGAATAAAAAGAGATTGAACCTAATCTTGGTGGAAAAACAAGCCTGATGACCAAAAATCTACCAAATCAGTTTCAAAGACATAATCTGCTACAAATTCTGGGCAAGCATTGTCTGGAGGAAAACAAGAATAAGTCCAAAGGGAAGCCTGCTTATGATTTCCTCTATTTGCCTATGGATCTCAAGACAGGAGGAAATTTTGGTTATGCATTTGTGAACTTCACCAACTGTGTTGGGGCAACTTGACTTTACAAAGCTTTCAACAATCATGAAGGGTATGATACCATCAACAGGAGAGCTTACAAAGTCTGTTGTGCTCATATTCCAACGGAAAGTTGCATTTGCCAACCATTTCAAGCATGCAGTCTTCGGGAGCCGTGCCTGAACTGAAATCTGGGGTGAATTGGAAACATGAATACAGCATCAGACCGCAGGAGAATCTAGTGGTTAATTGACTTCATCTAAGGCTGTCCATCCATAATGGCAACTCTATCCGGTGATTAGGCTTAAAAAAAAAAAACAACTCCAATGTGTAAAACCGAAAGGGCATATTGGTAATTTGAAGGGGCATCAATTAAAACCAGAGCCACATCTTAGATTTTCCTAATGCATCCGCATCCATTATGTCATGAATGTTTTGTATTCAATTTCGGTGTTCAATATGCATTTGTCATGTCACTGCATGTCAATGCTTACTTACGGGCTGTATCGCACAACGAACCTTGTCTGTAGAAGTGCTTTACTCCTCAAACACAAACCCATAATACTCCCCGAACACAAACCTATAATACCAGGGGCAAGTAGAAAACAGAACCACTGAGCATCATCGACAGCATTATCTTCGCGAGTCGCAATGAACATATCAAGATATATCTTTCCCATCCTAAGACAAACCATCGCGAAAGGGATCAACGCAGACAAAATGCCTATCACAGAATCTTTCTCAAAAAAAAAAAGAATTTGTTGACACGGAAAACCGAAAGCATATGTCGGCGACAGGAGAGGGGTGACATACAGAGTCAGAGTCACTGTCATATTACCTGTTATACTCATTCTGATGTCACCATTGCAATATTGTGCATGTTTAGATTTCTGATTAGATGTTCATCTTGCATGCACCATGCCATTACATATAAACATCCATCAGTAAGACATTGCATCCAAACCTGTGATAATATCGCAGGAGCTCCTATTATGCGGTACGGAAATGCAAAGTCTCACTCCCATCTTCTTGCTCAACCGAATGGATCATCCACCAGCACGGTCTATTATCCTGATCCACTCAGCACTAACAACACTCCAGAATATGCAGAGGGTAAAGTGGGAAGTCACTCAAGATGACCAACTCCCCTAATACCTAGATTGGCGTAATAGTTAGTCGGTCAGGAGACACGTTGGGACAATCGGGCTAGGTCACCTGGGTTACCATCTGGGCCAGTCACAAGCCGTGAGTTCCATCTCTGGGCTCACACGGATACCAAGAACAAAGCATAAGCCATATGTTGCATACATACGTACATGTAGAACCATATATGCATACGTTTAAAGTAAACACGCACAATTCATATGCATATGCACCACAACCAATCCAAGTGCAGGTACCAACTGCTATCACCAGGTCTCCCCTAACCGGGATTGCTCTCAAAGCAGAGATGGCACAATGTCGGTGCAGAACAATCAAGTTTCCAAGGAGCAGAACAATCAAGCCGTATTTATCCTTGATCGAAGGGGCAAAAATTTTTGTTTCCAAAATCATCGATCAAGGGATAAATACTCATTCCCCAGCCAACACCAAAATTATCCTTCCTAAACCTATTTCCTTATCTCATTCAAGCAAGATTTCGAACCCTTGAACTCCACTACGTTCAAGCAAGGTTACAAATCCTTGAACCACTCTCTTCATTCAAGCAAGATTTCGAACCCTTGAACTCCACTACGTTCAAGCAAGGTTGCAAATCCTTGAACCACTCTCTTCATTCAAGCAAGATTTCGAACCCTTGAACTCCAATGCGTTCAAACATGGTTACAAATCCGTATTTCATCTTCCGTTGCCTCGGGTAACATAAACCCGATATCGGCTTAACCGCAATTTCATCTCCCTTTGCCTCAGGTAATATAAACCCGATATCGGCCAATCCGTATTTCATCTTCCTTTGCCTCGGGTAACATAAACCCGATATCGGCTTAACTGCAATTTCACCTCCCTTTGCCTCGGGTAACATAAACCCGATATCAGCCAATCCGTATTTCATCTTCCTTTGCCTCGGGTAACATAAACCCGATATCAGCTTAACAGCAATTTCATCTCCCTTTGCCTCGGGTAACATAAACCCGATATCGGCCAATCCGTATTTCATCTTCCGTTGCCTCGGGTAACATAAACCTGATATCGGCTTAACCGCAATTTCATCTCCCTTTGCCTCGGGCAACATAAACCCGATATCGGCCAATCCGTATTTCATCTTTCTTTGCCTCGGGTAACCTAAACCTGATATCGACTTATTTCCTCCCTAGCATCGCCTCAGGTAACCTAGACCAGATATCGGCTTATTTCAGTGGCGGGTTATTTCCTGTGTCTGCGGCGCTTTCAGTCGCGTTTCTCAAATTCACATCATCTATCCCAGACTAAGTTCGGGTGGTGAATTTGATCACACGAGGGGCAGCTATAACGCTGGAATTTTACTTCAAAAAAAAAGAAAAGAAGAAAAGTCGTACGACATTGGCTACAGTCGTACGACTATAGTCAAACTACAGTCATATGACTGTAGATCATTACCCATAAAAGCAGAAAAAGAAAAATGAAATAAAGAGGGTGGAAAAAAAGAAAGAAAAACAGATGGACAAAGAGACAAAAAAAAAGGAAGAAAAAGAGAGAAAAAGAGAATAAAAGAGAGGAGAAAATCAAAAAGAAAAAGAGGAACTCCTCATCAGAATCCCTCAGCATTTGAAATCTTTGGACCCAAAACTCTCAAACCCTAAATCAAGGAGAAAAGTCTGGATTTTAGTGGATTGGAGCGACGCCAGGGGTCAATCCTACGGTGGACGCACGCCAAAGGGGTAAACACTCCTTTTCCCCTCTCTTTTACAAGCTTTCTGGGTGATTGGTATGCTTTTTCTGCATTTCTATCCATTTTTCTGCGTTTCTGTTCTGGAAATCAAGAACAGTCGTGCGACTGTTCTTGAGTTCGATGAACAGTCATATGACTGTAGTTACAGTCGTGCGAGTGTTCTTGATTTCCAGGTGATTTTCTTTCTAGCTTGTTTTAAATAAGATTTTAGCGAAATCTTGAGTCTGAAGTGTTTACAGTCGCACGACTGTAATTACAGTCGTACGACTATAGTTGTATTCGCACGACTGTAATTTACAGTCGTACGACTGTCGTTTCCAGAACCAGAATTTTACCTTTAAGTCCCAAAAAATTTCCATAAAAATCAGAAAAGTCCAAAAATCATCAAAATGAATTTTGTTGTGTGCATTCACGACCCTAGATTTAATTTCCCGTAAAATTGCATTTAGAACAATGCCACGACGGAGACCCAGTTCTCCCGAAAACCGACCCACTTAATATGTAAAAATGCATGTAAACCGGAAAAATTGTTTTTAAAATGATTTTCCCACAAAAACCAAAATACAGGGACGTTTCAAAATGTTTTCCAGGTCTAATCGGGCCGGCTAGCCGAGCCAACCCGGTTATCCCCTAAATACATGCCCCCAATACTTGATTTCCCAATTCTGTCTATTTGAGTCCAACTTGTGGCGTGCTATATATATTGTGCTAACCCTCTGTTTTGCAGGTTTTAATTTCTTTTATTTTTATTTTGGATGTATTTAATAAAATAAATCGTGTATCCTAGGCGATTGTATTTTTCTTTCTAGATTCTCGTGTATATTAGGCGCTTGTAAAGTGAGGCGAGAGTTTTTATCTTTTATTCAATCGGGTTGTAATAATTTAATTATTTACTATTTTACCTTAATTTGTATGCGTGCTGCATGTCTATTTATTCCAATAAAATTGACTTTAGATTTTTGAAAAACCATTTGAGAACATTGGCAATATTTATCTTAATTAGACACGAAATAAGGGACTTGTCCAGACCCGAATCTCTGGATAGTGTAGCGACCGTTCGTCCGGTTCAGCTGCATTATAAATTTCCCGGTTGAGCTGAGCCGGGTGGCGACTCTACAATATTCATCGAGACTTAGGTCTCGGTTCTTTTATGCATTAATTCCATTCATTTTCCAAAATGCGGATTTCCATTTATAAAAACCCTACGCGAGGGAGGGGCCCGCTCGAGATCGAGGTGCCCATTCCGAAAGGGAGTCCCGCGTCCCATCAAAAACGTGTCGTCCGCTCACAGATAGCTTCTTAGTGTATGGTGGTCAGGAAGTACTATCAGTTACTGGGTACACTGATGCAAGCTTCCAGATCGACTAGGATGAGTACCAGTCACACTCTAGGTATGTATTTTTGCTTAATGGGGTGCTGTAAGCTGGAGGAGCTCAAAACAGCCAACCATCGTGGACTCTACAATAGAAGCTGAGTACATCGTGGCGTGTGATGCAGCTGAGGAAGTTGTATGGATGAAGAAGTTTATCACTGAGTTAGGAGTAGTGCCAACTATCCAAGACCCAGTTGATATCTTCTATGACAACAATGGGGCCGTTGCACAAGCTAAGGAGCCTCGGTCACACAAGAACACAAAGCACATGCTTAGAAAGTTTCACCTCATACGAGAGATCGCGAAGAGAGGTGACATTGCATTGCACAGAGTGGACACCGAGGATAATGTCGCAAATCTTTTCACCAAGGCGCTGGCCCAGCCCAAGCACGAGGGTCATACTAGATCTATAGGGATTAGGCCCATGCCTAGTTCGAACTATTGCAAGTTGTTGGGATTTGTCACCGGAAATCACCCGATAAAAGCGGAAGAACGCGGTGATTTCCTCAAATCCAGTCCCAGGAGCAATTGAAGTAGAAATTGAAAAAACTTAAAATTAAATAGAAAGGGATTAATTTTCTTACCAGAAAATCTCTTTCTAGAGATGGATGAAGACTGCAGAATTCAATGTAGAATCCCTCCACTCTCCCGTACACGAACGCCTAACGAATGCAACCCGTGCTAGCGTCGGAAAAATGAAACAATGGAGAGAAAAAGCTAGAGAATTTCGGTTAGGGGCTTAAAACCTATGTTGGCCGAAATTTCTAACCCTAGGTATTTATACCTAGGGTTGGCCGAATTCCCTTAGGGGAATTCAGGCCCATCTTGGCTCCTGTCTATTCTGTGCGGGCTTCCATGTTTTAATTTAGGCCCAGTCTAATTTTAATTATTCTGGTTTAAATTAATTTCAAGCCCAATTTTAATATACCCATGTATTTAATATATTACTCCAAGTAATATATTATTTACATCTAAATTAAAATTAGTTTGACAATTAATTTAATCCATCAAATTAAAATTAAATCTACATAAAATAAAATCATATGTAAACCCATACATATGAATAATTCCACCTAGGAAATAATTTCATAATTAATCCAATTAATTATGAAGAGCCAATTGAATATATTAATTTCATTATTACGACCAATCCAATTGATCTTTATAATATAATTAATATATACACACTTCTCCCTCCATTGTGTATACTCCAAGTATACAGTGATTCCTTAAGTCTGCATTCAGTCGTTCTATGTGTACGATCCCGTGGGCCCATCTTTATGTTGGCAGTGGGCCTATGGCCCACAGACTGCAGTTGGGCTCTAGCAAGCCACTCCAGCCCCCAATTAAGATGGAGATGGCAGTCTAACTGATATCATAACCCTGTAGTTTAAACTTGTACATCCCATGTCATTGATATCGGCGTCCAACACAGAGGCATGGATTGATCACCCTCTTTTGTGTCCGGACATTAACTTGATCCTGAATGTGCTGATGCTCACAAACAAGTTCCAACTTGTTTGGGTGTGGCCACACTCTTATCAGTCACATTCATCAAGTGGCCGGTGATATCTTCTCAGTGGGTTACTGAGTGAGAAATCCCTTCTGCATATCCATAGTATTACCATGTTCAGTGACATACCCGAAAGCACCCATACTTGGCACCCTATTACAGGCCCTTTAGGCGTACCCCTAAGTATGCGACTTCACATGTAATACCATCATATGGTTAGGTCAAAGGATCCATACAAGTACTACACGAGAATCCATTGTGATACCATACCATGTGGATTACTCGTTTAGTAGATCTATCCAGTACCATGCTTCTAGGCATATACCCATTAACTTGGTTGACATTCCATGTCCAATGACCAGTAAGACACCGCCATACAACCAGGTTAATGATAGTCTATTGCTCCATTCATTCCCATGACTGGAACAGACTACAGATCTATTTATGGTCATATCGTTTACCCTATCCATGGTCTTACTGCCAAGTGCATGACACTTGTCATCATGGATATAGATGTGTCCATTGGATACTTCATTTAATATATTGCACAAGATAGATATAATAAATGAATTGATGCCTTTATTAATAACACAAATGAGTACAACACATAAATCCAATAAATGTATAGTACAAATACAAGGACCAATGCCTCGGGACTAGGGCATTTCCAACAATCTCCCACTTACACTAGTTCCAACTAGGCATAGGCCTAATCCCTATAGATCTAGTATGACCCTCGTGCTTGGGCTGGGCCAGCGCCTTAGTCAATGGATCTGCTACATTATCCTCGGTGTCCACTCTGTGCAATGCAATGTCACCTCTCTCCGCGATTTCTCGTATGAGGTGAAACTTTCTGAGCACGTGCTTTGTGTTCTTGTGTGACCGGGGCTCCTTAGCTTGTGCGACGGCCCTATTGTTGTCACAGAAGATATCAACTGGGTCCTGGATAGTTGGCACTACTCCCAACTCAGTGATAAACTTCTTCATCCACACAGCTTCCTTAGCTGCATCACACACAGCGATGTACTCAGCTTCTGTTGTAGAGTCTGCTATGGTTGGTTGCTTTGAGCTCCTCCAGCTTACAGCACCACCATTCAGCAAGAATACATACCCTGACTGTGATTGGTACTCATCCTGGTCTGTCTGGAAGCTCGCATCAGTATACCCAGTAACTGATAGCACTTCCTGACCACCATACACCAAGAAGCTATCCTTAGTTCGGTTAAGGTACTTGAGGATCGCCTTGACAGCTTTCCAGTGATCCTCCCCGGGATCCTGCTGGTATCGGCTCGTCATACTCAGTGCAAAGGCGACATCAGGTCTCGTACATAACATGGAGTACATGATTGATCCAATAGCCGAAGCATATGGAACCAATTTCATGTTCTCCCTATCCTCCCTTGTTTTAGGACAGTTCTTCTTACTAAGTTTCAGCCCATGGCCCATTGGCAAGAAACCTTTCTTAGCCCGGTCCATGCTGAATCTTTTCAGAACTTTGTCAATGTATGAAGCCTGACTTAGGCCTAGAAGCTGATTTGATCTATCCCTATAGATCCTGATCCCTAGGATCAACTCAGCTTCGCCTAAGTCCTTCATTGCGAAGCACTTACTCAGCCACTGCTTAGCCCCTTGCAGCGTAGGTATGTCGCTTCCAATGAGTAGGATGTCGTCTACATAAAGTACCAAAAATGTGACAATGCTCCCACTAGTCCTCTTATACACACAAGGCTCATCTAGATTCTGTATGAAGCGATATTCCTTTACAGCCTCATTGAATCTTAGATTCCAACTATGGGATGCTTGCTTCAGTCCATAAATGGACCTTTGAAGTTTGCATACCCTTCCCGGATACTTAGGATCGACGAAACCCTCAGGTTGTGTCATGTACACATCCTCGAGTAGCTTCCCATTAAGGAAAGCGGTTTTGACATCCATCTGCCATACCTCATAGTCATACCATGCGGCTATGGCCAGCCGTATCCTGATGGATTTGAGCATGGCTACTGGTGAGAAAGTTTCATCATAGTCTATTCCATGGACTTGTCTGAAACCTTTTGCAACCAGACACCCCTTGAAGGTATTATCAGCTTTTAGCTTATAGCACCACTTGCAACCTATTACCTTAGCACCCGGAGGTGGATCAACCAAGTTCCAAACTTGATTATCGTACATAGATTGCATCTCTGCCTCTATGGCTTTACGCCAATTTGCAGACTGTGGGCTAGCCATAGCCTTCTGGTAGGTTTTGGGTTCTTCTTCATCCCAGCTGAGAAGAGTTTGATCATCAGTGACGAGGAAACCATACCTCTCCGGTTCCCGATGATCCCTACCAGACCTTCTAGGTTCTTGTGTGGCCTGGGTCGGTGCTTCCAGATGCGGAAGCTCCACCTGGGCCTCCGAGTTATCCTCTTCAGGAGCTTGTGGACCTTGAACTTCCCTGAGTTCAACATTGCTCCCATTATCTTTCTTGGAAAGGAACTCCTTTTCTAGAAAGACCCCCTTCCTTGCCACGAACACCTTGTTCTCGATGGGGTTGTAGAAGTAATACCCTTTGGTTTCCCTAGGGTAGCCCACAAACAGGCATTTATCGGTTTTGGGCTCCAGCTTGCTACTAGTCAATTTCTTGACATGTGCTTCGCATCCCCAAATCCTTAGAAAAGACACATTGGGCTCCTTGCCCGTCCATATCAGATATGGGGTCTTTTCCACAGCCTTAGTCGGAGTATTGTTTAATATGAGCGCTGCTGTCTCGATGGCGTGTCCCCAGAAACTAATTGGGAGAGATGCTTGACTCATCATTGAGCGGACCATGTCCAACAAGGTCCTATTCCTCCATTCGGACACCCCATTCCATTGGGGTGTTCCGGGAGGAGTGAGCTGTGGAACTATTCCATGCTCTCTCAAGTATGAGTCAAACTCTAGGCTCATATACTCACCACCTTGGTCTGACCGAAGGGTTTTGATGTTCCTGCCTAGCTGGTTCTGTACCTCGTTCCGAAATTCCTTGAACCTATCAAGGGTCTCGGACTTGTGTTTCATCAGATGGACATAGCCATATCTGCTGAAATCATCCGTGAACGTGACGAAGTACTGATGCCCACCTCTGGTTGCTGCACTCATAGGCCCACATACATCTGAATGTATTAGGTCCAATAAGCCAGTGGCCCTTTCAGCCTTCTTGCTAAAAGGCGCCTTCGTCATCTTGCCTCTTAAACATGATTCGCATGTATCAATTGACTCCAAGTCAAATGACCCTAGGACTCCAGCTTTGTGAAGCCTAGCAATGCGATTCTCGTTTATATGGCCAAGACGACAATGCCATAGATAGACTGGATTAAGTTTGTTAGGCTTAACCCTTTTAGTGTTTATGTTATAGACATGATTGGTTTCATTTATGTCCAGGATATATAGGCCATTATTTAATAGAGCATCTCCATAAAATAATCCCTCTCTAGATATAGAAATTCGACCATTTAAAATAGTGAAATTGAATCCAGAAATATCCAACATTGATACAGAGATAATATTCCTGCACATAGCAGGTACAAAGTAACAATGTTCTAAAATCAAAACCAATCCACTGGGCATCATTAGGTGGTATTCACTGATCTCTATGGCAGCAACCCTTGCTCCATTCCCGACCCGCAAGTCCACCTCTCCCGACCCCAGCAACCTTCTGTTCTTAAGTCCCTGCACATTGCAACAAATGTGAGAACCACATCCAGTATCCAATACCCAGGATGTTGAAATAGTAAGGTTAATATATATAACATAAATACCTGAAGAGGACGCACCTTGGCCCCTTCTTTGCTCTCCCATCAACCTGGGACACGATCTCTTCCAATGACCTGTCTGTCTACACCCGAAACAGACATCATCAGGACCTGCCTTCTGCTGGGCCTTGGGTTGGGCCTTGGCCTTCTT
Organism: Euphorbia tirucalli; assembly: GCA_039660915.1. Classification (NCBI taxonomy): domain Eukaryota; kingdom Viridiplantae; phylum Streptophyta; class Magnoliopsida; order Malpighiales; family Euphorbiaceae; genus Euphorbia; species Euphorbia tirucalli. The sequence continues at coordinate 46,322,227 of CM077637.1, read as the reverse complement.
GGCTTTGGCCTTCTTGGCCTTGGCCTTGGCCTTTTCCTTGGCCTTACCCTTAGCAAGAGGAGGGTTCCCCTTGTTAACCAGCAGCACCAGCGGAGTCTTCTTGATCGACTGCTCAGTTAGCTTAAGCATCCCATGCAGCTCACTGATAGTGCGGTTCATCCCTTGCATGTTATAGTTAAGGATGAACTGATCATAAGAATCCGGCAAGGACGCGAGGATTGTGTCCACTGCCAACTCTTGAGAGATGGGCGATCCGAGACGGGCCAATGTATCCAAATAGCCCTTCATCTTGAGCACATGTGCATTCACAGATGTCCCGGCCCCCATCTTACAAGAGTGGAATGCCTTATTGGTCAGGTACCTTTCCTGATGAGCTTGCTCTTGAAACATCTTGTTAAGAGTTGTTATCATAGCATAGGCTTGGTGGTCCATAAACTGTTTTTGCAGTTCAGGGACCATACAGGCCAACATAAGGCATGTCACATCCCGGTTGTCCTTGACGTGCACCTCGTATTCCTCCAGCTGGGCAGCCGGTGGATTACGTCCTTGAGGCGCAGCCGGCACAGGCCTTTCCAGCACATACTCTTTTGACTCTTGTCTTAGAACTATCCTCAAGTTCCTAGACCAGTCTAAAAAGTTAGGACTGGAAAGCTTGTCCTTTTCAAGAATGGATCGCAGTGATAAGGTATTTGTGTTTGCCATTTGGGTGTTTCTACACAGAAAAAATTGAGAGTGTTAATAAAGGGCTTTGCTTTGTTGTTCCCATATAAAATTAATAATGAATCAAGTTATTAATTTAAACCGAGTTGTTGGGCTCATGGGCCGAGATCCATATTTCATTAAGATATTGCCAAACGAGGGTTTGGTACAACTACACCTTAACTATTTAGGTAGGAACGCCGTCCAATCCCAACCTAGGGACTCTCGGTTTGATGGGCTTGTTGGCACTTACCCATCTGTGCTTAGGGCCAGGAGAATCCTACTACCCACGCTAAGTCAAAACCTCCATCCAAGTGTTAGAGTATCCCATACTCTAACCCAATACAAAGTGACAATACTCCAGTGCATCCTGCGAGGGCATGGTCTGCAACTGGCCTATTCCCACTTCAATTCGGTTTTGGATGAGGGAAGCACTTTTAAGCGACTTAGTAATTCCGTTTGGTTATTAGATTCAATTATAACGGCTTACATACATAAAGCCGGTGAATGAGCTATTGGAACATACATTCATACATGCAATTGAATATAAAACATGATTAAATAAAATTAAAATGGACTGCTATGGCCCTATGTTACATCCTAATATTATTCTAGTAAACCTATACTAGAAATAGACATTAGGCGGGCCTTCATCTTCTCCTTCTGGGTTTGCACCTCTAATTGGGCTTGCACCTCCAATTTGGGCTCACCACTCCATGGGCTTCTTCTTTTACAAATTTTACAATATTTAATTTAAATAAAATAAAATTACATTAAAAAGAAAAACGACACGCAGGCCGTATTTACCCAAAAAGAAAAATACAACCCATCTCGTAAAAGGCCCAATAGCATCCAATCATACATTCATTCAACCATTCATATGTTGGGGAATTAATCGCACAAACAAACATAAAACGCAGCGGAAAAAGATTAATCCCCACCAAGGACCCATGTACATTACATTGAATCGGAAGGAGGGTTAAAGAATTACCTTAATTCTTTGAAGTTTGAATCACTTAGGAACCAAAATTGCTTCCCTCTACGGTTGATCCACACGGAGCAATACGTTCACCGCGTGCTAGCGCCGGGATATAAGAAACGGTTTCCTCGAATCGAGAGAGAGGCAGAAAATCAAATTTTCTCTTGGCTTGGAGAGGAGAATTTCGGCTGGCTATTCTCTTGTGTTGGCTGGCCGAAAATCTGCTATAGTATTAGTGTAGAGAGTGATTAGGTTTAGGTTAATTGTTTCCTTAAATAATTAACCTAAATAGTTAATTATAATTATAACCTAATACACCTATTAGTTATAATTATATATTAACCCACACAATTTAATATTAATTCTCAATTAACATTAAATCAAATCAATTCTCCATAATACATATATGTATATATAATATTATAATTAATTATATCTCCATATAATTTAATTATAATATGTAGCATACTTTATGCAATATTAATCACATTAATATTTATATATACATACATAAATATATATCACTATATATATTTATTCTCTTTCTCATTCATAAATTATTATCCAATAATAATTTATACCCGATAAGATGAACTTCATTTTGCTCTTGTGTGTGACCCCATAGGATCATATTAATTGGCAATAAGGAAATTACCATAATGTCCTTATAGGTCACAAGCGGACTCTAGCAAGCCATTACGACTACCCAATTAATATGATTAGAATGATCCAATACCTATTTATAGAATGTCATATTCCCTTTTGTCTCATTGATATCAAGATTAATTATAAGACATGGTACACTTGTCAATCTTATATAATTAATCATATGCTTTCTCGATCTCAAAGTAAACTGTTCAGACAAATCAATTGATACTCTTATCAATTATTTGAGCACGGCCATGCATTTAACAGTCTTACTTATCGAGGGGCCCAGTGATATCGCTCTCTTGTTAGAGAGGGACAAAATCCCATATCTGTCACTCACATCCCTAAGCATGAGTCATATTGTACCCAACCACAGCCTTTATAACTACTCTGTTACAAGCAGCGTTTGACTGCGTCAAAGCACAACATGAATTCATCCCGGAATCCATGGTGACCTCAGGTCAAAGGAATCAGCTGATGACACTACTATAATCAAGATCAGTTGTGACACGTGACCATGAACTTGATCTTATAGTGGGTCTCCAGCAACATGTTCTCTAACACATTGCCCGTGAGTATAATCTGTATCTGTATACACTATATTCATCTTATGAATATCCATTATCAGTCACACTAGTCTTAGTTTGTTATTATTCCCATAATAACAATCGACTAGGGAAATTTAGAATTACACAATTAATTCATGGATACATTATCATAAATACTAACATACAAATATATATGATAAAATAAGTCTTTATTAATGACTTAAGAAGATTGTTTACATAATCCAACATTGGCTTAGGGCACAATCTCTAACAATCTCCCACTTGCCCTAAGTCCAATCTCAAATGTATCTAATACCCATGGACCTAGCATGACCATCATGTACAGCTTGTGAAAGAGCTTTTGTTAGTGGATCAGCAACATTGTCTTCAGACGCAACTTTGCATATCTTCACATCTCCTCTTGAGATGACTTCTCTTATGTAGTGAAAACGCTGAAGTATATGTTTGGATTTCTGTGACACACTAGGTTCCTTAGCAAGTGATATTGCCCCATTGTTGTCACACAAGAGGCTCACAGGATTCACTATGCTAGGAACGACACCAAGTTCTTCGATGAACTTCTTGATCCAAACAGCCTCTTGGGCTGCATCTGATGCAGCAATATACTCGGCTTCTGTTGTAGATGCAGCTATCGTGCTTTGCTTAGAACTCTTCCAACTTATCGCACCTCCATTCAGAATGAACACATACCCAGACTGTGACTGCATCTGATCTTGATCAGTTTGGAAACTTGCATCCGTGTAACCATTTACAACAAGATCTTCGTCCGAGCCTCCATATATCAAGAATGTATCTTTAGTTCTTCTCAAGTACTTAAGAATACTCTTGACAGCAGTCCAGTGACTATCACCTGGATCAGACTGATATCTACTTGTCATGCTCAAAGCAAAAGAGACATCTAGCCGGGTACATACCATGGCATACATGATAGATCCTATAGCTGACGCATAAGGAATCTTATTCATGCGTTGACGTTCTTCAACTGTCATGGGACATTGCTTACGACTAAGCTTTATCCCTTGCCCAATAGGAACATTTCCTTTCTTAGATTGATCCATACTGAACCTTTTCAGTATCTTATCAATGTATGTACTCTGGCTCAGGCCTATCAATCTCTTAGATCTATCTCTATAGATCTTTATTCCAAGAATGTAGGCTGCCTCACCCAAGTCTTTCATAGAAAAACACTTTCCTAACCAAGATTTTACTTCTTGCAAGGTAGGAATGTGATTTCCTATTAACAATATGTCATCGACATATAGAACTAGGAAAACTACATTACTCCCACTGAACTTCTTGTACACACAAGGCTCATCTTCGTTTTTGATGAAGCCAAACTTTTTGACCGATTCATCAAAACAATGATTCCAACTTCTTGATGCTTGCTTCAAACCATAAATGGCCTTTTGAAGCTTGCATACTTTATCAGGATTCTTTGGATCGACAAAACCTTCAGGCTGTGTCATGTACACATCCTCAACAAGATTTCCATTTAGGAAAGCTGTTTTGACATCCATTTGCCATATCTCATAGTCATAATATGCTGCTATGGCAACAAGAATTCTGATGGACTTGATCATAGCTACTGGCGAAAAGGTTTCGTCATAGTCTATACCATGAATTTGTCGGTAACCTTTTGCCACTAACCTTGCTTTATAAGTCTGAATATTCCCATCCATGTCCGTTTTCAATTTGAAAACCCATTTGTGCCCTATTGCTTTAGCACCCTTTGGGAGATCAACCAAAGTCCATACTTTGTTGTCGTCCATGGATTGAATTTCTGACTTCATAGCATCAAGCCATTTTTCAGATTCTGAATTAGAGACAGCTTCCATGTACGTGGAAGGTTCATTCTCTTCTAACAGAATCAGATCATTTTCGTTCGTGACGAGAAATCCATATCTCTCGGGCTCATGACGAACTCTACTTGATCTACGTTGGACTTGTGTTACTGGTTCTGACTCAACAACTTCTTGTGAATCAGGTTGTTCCATTTGAAACTCACTTTCAACTTGGTTATCCATATTTTCTTGTAGGTGTACTTTACTCCCACTGATTCCTTTGGAAATAAACTCTTTTTCCAGGAATGTACCACCCTTAGCAACAAACACTTTGTTTTCACTAGGATTGTAAAAGAAATAACCTTTAGTTTCTTTTGGATAACCAACAAAATTGTATTTCACAGATTTTGGTGCTAACTTATCTGAAATCAAATATTTCACATAAGCTTCGCATCCCCAAATCTTGAGAAAAGACAAATTTGGTTTCTTACCAATCCATATCTCATATGGTGTCTTTTCAACTGCTTTTGATGGAACTCGGTTCAGTGTGAATGCCGCTGTTTCAAGTGCATATCCCCAAAAGGATAGAGGAAGATTTGTTTGACTCATCATCGACCGAACCATATCCAATAAAGTCCGGTTCCTCCTCTCAGACACACCATTCCACTGTGGTGTACCAGGAGGAGTCAATTGTGAGACAATCCCACAATTTCTAAGATGATCGTCAAACTCTTGGCTCAAATATTCACCACCTCGATCAGATCTAAGTGCTTTAATTGTCTTGCCAAGTTGGTTTTGTACTTCATTTTGGAAGGCTTTGAACATTTCAAAGGATTCTGACTTATGCTTCATTAGATATAGATAACCATATCTACTAAAGTCATCAGTGAACGTAATGAAGTATTGAAAACCACCTCTAGCAGTTGTGCTCATAGGCCCACATACATCTGTATGTATGAGTTCTAATAAGTCACTAGCCCTTTCACTGTGACCAGTAAAGGGACTCTTGGTCATCTTACCCATTAAACAAGACTCGCAAGTGTCATATGTTTCAAAAACGTCTAGACCCAAAATTCCATCTTTATGGAGTTTTGAAATGCGTTTCTCATTAATGTGTCCTAGACGACAGTGCCAGAGATAAGTAGGATTCACAATATTTGTTCTTATCCTTTTGGTATTTATGTTATATACATGCTCATCATAACCTTCACTAAGGTTCAACAAATAAAGACCATCATGTAAATCCGCATTTGCATAAAACAAGTCTTTATTGAAAAGCAATAAGTGATTATTCTCAATAACACATTTAAATCCTTCCTTGTCCAAACATGAAATAGAAATGATGTTCCTAGACAAATTAGGAACAAAATAACAATTATTCAAAAAGAGAACAAGTCCAGTTGGCAACTTGAGCTCGTAGCGACCGACTTCATAAGCAGCAACTCTAGCTCCATTCGCCACATGGAATTCTACCTCGCCCTTCTTGAGCTTTCTACTTCCTCTAAGCCCCTGCACATTCATACAAATGTGAGAACCACAACCGGTATCTAATACCCACGAAGTAGAAACAGAAGTAGAATGAAGTATTTCAATAACATGAATACCTTGATTAGCGGTCTCACCGCCTCTCTTCTTCCTCAAGTCCTCCAAATAATGCTTGCAATTTCTGCGCCAATGACCAGGCTGATTGCAGAAATGGCATGCGCCTTCCTTTGGAGGCTTTGCCTTGGTAACAGCTTTGGGCTTCTTTGCATCCTTCCCAAACTCTTTGGGTTTGTGTGCTTTACCCTTCTTCTTCTGGATCCTACCCTTTTGCACCATATGGATCCCTTTGGAGCTTGGCTTCTCTTTTATCGTTACTTCAGCGTTTTTCAGCATCCCATGCAGTTCGCTGACCGTTTTGTCCATATCATTCATGTGATAATTCATGACAAAATGGGAGTAACTCTCGGGAAGAGAATTAAGGATCAAATCCGTTGCCAACTCAGGTCTGAGTGGCGAACCAAGCCTCTCCAACTGATCAATGTACCCTTTCATCTTCAGAACATGGGCACTAACCGAACTCCCTTCGGTCATCTTGCACCCAACCAAAGATCTTAAGGTCTCATACCTTTCCCTCCTCGCTTGCTTTTGGAACATTTCCTTAAGCTCTTGAGACATCTCATATGCCTCAAATGTTTCCAGATCCTTCTGAAGTTCCGAAATCATTGATGCGAGCATCAGGCATTGTACATCAATTTGATCATTTTGATGCTTGTGGAAAGCATCCCTTTCAGCTCTTGAAGCTGTGGTGGGTGGAGGGTTAGCGGGCAAAGGCCCATCCAGAACATATAGCTTTCGCTCTTGCTTGAGAACAATTCTCAAGTTGCAATACCAGTCTAGGTAATTGGTTCCGTTCAGTTTATCCTTCTCAAGGATAGATCGAATAGAACCGGGATTGCTTGTGTTTGCCATTTATCTACAACAGAAAATATATGCAAAGTTAATTACATAAGGGAATTAAACTCCCACTAAAATTATAAAACCCTTTAAAAAATTTAAGTGGGTAAAAGACCCAAAATCCATATTTAACCATAGCACTGCTTTGGCATGTCCCTATGATTGAATATAATTTCGGTAGACATCACCATGTCAATTACATCATTATGTAACTCTTTTAATTTATGAGATGCATGATATCATATATCATATTTAATTTGTATGTTACTCATCTCATCCTTGCCTCGGGCTCAAACACCTTTTTGATTAACCCTTTAGTTAAGCCAATTACAACACAATGAGAATCACCTTTTCTCATATTATTGCTTCGCTAAGGTCACAACATGCGTACCCGCCCTGGCGGTATACCATGATGTGAACATAGTACTTGACAAGTGTTATACGTAATTGGGTGGCAAAATATAAACTTCATAAGTTTATTTAGGGTTTATTAATTCCTGTGATTCAATTGTATCTCATACAATGCATGGCATTAACATTAATCTTTCTAAGTTAATATTAATTCTAGCATGGCATCCAATGTCATACATTCATTTAGCATGCATATTTCATACTTAGCATGGCATCACACGGCATCAAAATATAAAACATGCAATAGACTCGAAAGACCGTGTTATGGTATGGTTTTATCTACATTGATTTTCATAGGCCAATATGAAAATCAACAGGTCATTTCCTAGGTGGTTGTAACCATCGCATGGTCACAGCACAGCCGCACCCCTTGGATCCGTCTTCACGTCTTTGTTCCTTGGCACCATCTCATGGATTTACATACTTTACAAAATTGCATCCTATTCAATTTTCTAGTAAATAAAATTTACAAACAATAAATTGCATCCTATACAATTTATCTAGAAAAATAAGATTACATAAATACAAACGACTCGCAGGCCGTATTTATAAAACCTTACATTCACCAAAACCAAAAGAAAATAAAAAAATATCCAAGGGTCCAAAACCATACCAAAACACCATGCATAAAATTATCACAATAATTTTATATCTACAAGATTTAGGGTTCATAAAGGGTAAAATACAATCCTATTGTATTTAGAGTAATTGATTTGAAAAATCGTAAATGTGTAGAAACAATTTCCACACATAAACGAAAAACACCAAACCCAACTTCCAGCGATCCAACTCTGAAAATTCCCAGGTGGCACGCCGTGCCAAGGTTGGCACGCCGTCGTGCCGCCATTCTGGTCGCAACACTGGAAACGGTTTCCAGTTGGCACGGCGTGCAAAGGCCCAGCACGTCGTGCCATATGCAAAATTTTCAGGTTGGCACGCCGTGCCAAATCGGCACGCCCGCGTGCCACCATTCTGAACTCAAGCATCCAGGAACGATTTCCTGTTGGCACGCAGTGGCAAAACCGGCACGCCGGCGTGCCAACATGCTGAATCCAAAATTTCACCCCTTTTTTCTGATTCAAAACAATTACAACCAAATCATTCACAATGATTCACATTAAAATCAAATTTTAAACATGTTATTCACAATAACATTGAACCCTAAATCAAGAACATACAACCCTAACATGCAATTTTGATCTAATCAAAATAACAAATCCAATTCAACCAATGCACAAGTGGCTCTGATACCACTGTTGGGGAATTAATCGCACAAACAAACATAAAACGCAGCGGAAAAAGATTAATCCCCACCAAGGACCCATGTACATTACATTGAATCGGAAGGAGGGTTAAAGAATTACCTTAATTCTTTGAAGTTTGAATCACTTAGGAACCAAAATTGCTTCCCTCTACGGTTGATCCACACGGAGCAATACGTTCACCGCGTGCTAGCGCCGGGATATAAGAAACGGTTTCCTCGAATCGAGAGAGAGGCAGAAAATCAAATTTTCTCTTGGCTTGGAGAGGAGAATTTCGGCTGGCTATTCTCTTGTGTTGGCTGGCCGAAAATCTGCTATAGTATTAGTGTAGAGAGTGATTAGGTTTAGGTTAATTGTTTCCTTAAATAATTAACCTAAATAGTTAATTATAATTATAACCTAATACACCTATTAGTTATAATTATATATTAACCCACACAATTTAATATTAATTCTCAATTAACATTAAATCAAATCAATTCTCCATAATACATATATGTATATATAATATTATAATTAATTATATCTCCATATAATTTAATTATAATATGTAGCATACTTTATGCAATATTAATCACATTAATATTTATATATACATACATAAATATATATCACTATATATATTTATTCTCTTTCTCATTCATAAATTATTATCCAATAATAATTTATACCCGATAAGATGAACTTCATTTTGCTCTTGTGTGTGACCCCATAGGATCATATTAATTGGCAATAAGGAAATTACCATAATGTCCTTATAGGTCACAAGCGGACTCTAGCAAGCCATTACGACTACCCAATTAATATGATTGGAATGATCCAATACCTATTTATAGAATGTCATATTCCCTTTTGTCTCATTGATATCAAGATTAATTATAAGACATGGTACACTTGTCAATCTTATATAATTAATCATATGCTTTCTCGATCTCAAAGTAAACTATTCAGACAAATCAATTGATACTCTTATCAATTATTTGAGCACGGCCATGCATTTAACAGTCTTACTTATCGAGGGGCCCAGTGATATCGCTCTCTTGTTAGAGAGGGACAAAATCCCATATCTGTCACTCACATCCCTAAGCATGAGTCATATTGTACCCAACCACAGCCTTTATAACTACTCTGTTACAAGCAGCGTTTGACTGCGTCAAAGCACAACATGAATTCATCCCGGAATCCATGGTGACCTCAGGTCAAAGGAATCAGCTGATGACACTACTATAATCAAGATCAGTTGTGACACGTGACCATGAACTTGATCTTATAGTGGGTCTCCAGCAACATGTTCTCTAACACATTGCCCGTGAGTATAATCTGTATCTGTATACACTATATTCATCTTATGAATATCCATTATCACTCACACTAGTCTTAGTTTGTTATTATTCCCATAATAACAATCGACTAGGGAAATTTAGAATTACACAATTAATTCATGGATACATTATCATAAATACTAACATACAAATATATATGATAAAATAAGTCTTTATTAATGACTTAAGAAGATTGTTTACATAATCCAACATTGGCTTAGGGCACAATCTCTAACATCATATGCATCCAATACATACAATTCAAAAGCATGTCATAATGCATGATTTAAGCCCATTTAAATTATGTCTAAGCCATTATTGGGAAATCACCAATTTTGGCCCACCATGGTTCTAACCCTTAACGGGCTTTGGGCCTCCAGCCTAGGCAGTCCAACCGCTCCCACTGGAATTGGGAAACCATGGGTCCAATTTAGCCGTCCGAGTAATTGTGCCAAAAGTACCCGAACCAATTTCCATTAACCATATTAATTTTCAAATTAATATCACGTGAACGAAATTAAATCATCCAAGAAACCATGCGCATTTAAACTTCACAAATTTAAACACACGAATTTTAAAACCAATTAAAATTTCAAAACTGGGCCCCGGACCCAAAACCCGCAAAATCCAAAACACTGGGCCCGGCCCGCTGTAGTTAGCACAACGGAGTTGCCCTAGCAGCAGCAGCGGCGCAGCCGCCTAGCGGCTGCCCGCTACTGCCACGCGGCAGCCACTGCCCAGCAGTGGCTGCCGCCTGCAGCGGCACTACCCAAGAAGCAAGATGGAAATGGCCATGGGTGCCATCACAAGAGCATTATCAACTTTCAGAAAAAGAGGGTGCCACCTGCTGACAAGACACATGAAGAGCTAGTGGAGGAAGCTATGAAGGAACTCACCAAGCTGGTCATAATGGGTAAGGCTGAGACACTAGAGGAAGAGCTGACTGAGAAGCAGAAGGAAGAACTAGAAGGAGACTTGGGGTACATGTTTGAAGAATTTGATTGTGCTGCTGTTGATGAAGACCCTCCGCATGTGGAGGATGGAAATTTTTTAAATGTATTTGCTTTTTTTATTTTTTATGTGAACAATTCTGCCTATAAGGCACACAATGCAATAAAATCTGATTTTGCTTACTTGTGTGATGTTTTTCCAGATGGAACTGTGCATATATAGAAACATTCATTTTAGGTGTTTAGCAGCCATGATGCATCATTGCATGAAATGAATCTAGGGATAGGTGATGAACCAAATATGGTATCTATCTCAAAAGACCTCACCCCTGACGAGAGGAAAGAACTAGTAAAAGTTTTGCAAAAACATGTCAAAGCCTTCGCCTGGTCCAACGGCGACATGTCTGGGGTTGCCATGGAAATTGCAGAGCACAGAATCCCGATAAATCCAAAGATGAAACCTGTTAAGCAGAAGCTCAGACGACTTTGACCAAAATGGGCTGAAAAGGTTAAGGAAGAAGTAGCCAAACAGATAAAGACCAAGTTCTAAGAAGTAGTAGAGCACCCGGAATGGTTGGCCAACATCATGCCGGTTACGAAGAAAGATGGCCGGGTTAGGGTCTATCTGGATTACCGAGATCTGAATAAGGAATCTCCCAAAGATGACTTTCTGCTCTTGCATATCGATGTCTTGATTGACAGTGCCGCCAGGGCAAATTTGTATTCCTTCATGGATGGGTTCTCGAGGTATAATCAAATCCTGATGAATGTAATTGACAAAGTGAAAACGGCCTTCATCACAGAGTGGGGGGTTTACTGTTACAGGGTCATGCCTTTCGGGTTGAAGAATGCCGGGGTGACTTATCAACGAGCTGTTACAACACTTCTACACGACATGATCTATAAGGAGGTTGAGGTTTATGTGGACGATATGTTAGTCAAATCTATGACCCGGGAGGAGCACCCAGCCATCCTAGATTGATTTCTAACTAGAATCGAGAAATACAATCTTCACCTTTGTTGGGAATTGTCACCGGAAATCACCCGATTAAAGCGGAAGAACGCAATGATTTCCTCAAATCTGTGCCCAGGAGCAATTGAGATGGAAATTGGAAAAACAAAAATTTAATTGAAAGAGATAAATCTCTTACACGGAATATCTCTTTCAGAGATGGATGCAGACCACAGGAATCAACTTAGAATCCCTCTTCGTTCATATACACGAGTGCCTTACGAACACCACCCATGCGAGCATCGAAAAACACGAAACTTTGGAGAGGGAGGCTGGGACAAATTTCGGCTAGCTTGTGTGTTAGCTACCTTGGCCGAAATTCCTAGGGTTTTTAAACCCTAGGTGGCCGAAATTCCCAAGGGAATTTTGGCCCAAGTTGGCTCCTTCATCTGTGTGGGCTTCTTTCTTTTAATTCAGGCCCAAACCTATTTTAATTAGTCTGGCTTAAACTAATTTCAAGCCCAATTTTAATTTACCCATGTATTTAATATATTACACCAAGTAACATATTATTTACAGTTAAATTAAAATCAGTTTGACCAATTAATTTAATCCATCAAATTAAAATTAGATCATCACAAAAAAAATTCGTATGTAAACCTATACATATGAATATTTCCACCCAGGAAATAATCCCATAATATCCAATTAATTAGGAAGAGTCAATCAAATATTAATTTCATTATTATGATCAATCCAATTGATCTTTATGATATAATTAATATATATCTCTCTCTCTCTCCAGAGTGTATACTCCAAGTATACATGTGATTCCTTAAGTCAGTGTTCAGTCGCTCAAGTAAGCCCGTGGGCCCATCTTCATGTTGGTACTGGGCCTATGGCCCACAGACCGCAATTGGGCTCTAGTAAGCCACTGTAGCCCCTAATTAAGATGGAGATGGCAGTCTAACTATTATCATAACCCTGTAGTTTGAACTTGTATATCCCATGTCATCGATATCGGCGTCCAACATAGAGGCATCGATGGATCACCCTCTTTTGTGTCTGGACATTGAATTGATCCCGAATGCACTAAAGCTCATAAACAAGTTCCAACTGCTTTGGGTGTGGCCACACTCTTATCAGTCAAATTCATCAAGAGGCCAGTGATATCTTCTCAGTGGACTATTGAGTGACAAATCCCTTCTGCATATCCATAGCATTGCCATGCTAAGTGACATACCTGAAAGTACCCATACTTGGCACCCTATTACAGGCCCTTTAGGCGTAGCCCTAAGTATGTGACCTCACATACAACACCATCATATGGTCAGGTCAAAGGATCCATACAAGTACTACATGAGAATCACTTGTGATACTATACCATGTGGATTTCTCGTTTAGTGGATCTATCCAGTACCATGCCCTTTTTGCATGTACCCATTAACTTGGTTGACATCCCATGTCCAATAATCGGTAAGACACCGCCATACAACCAGGTTAATGATAGTCTCTTGTTCCACTCATTCCCATGACTGGAACAGACTACGGATCTATTCATGGTCATATCGTTTACCCTATCCATGGTCTTACTGCCAAGTGCATGACACTGGTCATCATGGATATGGATATGTACATTGGATACTTCATTTAATATATTGCACAAGATAAATATAATAAATGAATTAATGCCTTTATTAATAACACAGATAAGTATAATACATAAATCCAATAAATGTATGATACAAATACAAGGACCAATGCCTCGGAACTAGGGCATATCTAACAATCCCCCACTTGTGTTGGAAATGCCCTAGTCCCGAGGCATTGGTCCTTGTATTTGTACTATACATTTATTGGATTTATGTGTTGTACTCATTTGTGTTATTAATAAAGGCATCAATTCATTTATTATATCTATCTTGTGCAATATATTAAATGAAGTATCCAATGGACACATCTATATCCATGATGACAAGTGTCATGCACTTGGCAGTAAGACCATGGATAGGGTAAACGATATGACCATAAATAGATCCGTAGTCTGTTCCAGTCATGGGAATGAATGGAGCAATAGACTATCATTAACCTGGTTGTATGGCGGTGTCTTACCGGTCATTGGACATGGAATGTCAACCAAGTTAATGGGTACATGCCTGGAAGCATGGTACTGGATAGATCCACTAAACGAGTAATCCACATGGTATGGTATCACAATGGATTCTCATGTAGTACTTGTATGGATCCTTTGACGTAACCATATGATGGTATTACATGTGAAGTCGCATACTTAGGGGTACGCCTAAAGGGCCTGTAATAGGGTGCCAAGTATGGGTGCTTTCGGGTATGTCACTGAACATGGTAATACTATGGATATGCAGAAGGGATTTCTCACCCAGTAACCCACTGAGAAGATATCACCGGCCACTTGATGAATGTGACTAATAAGAGTGTGGCCACACCCAAACAAGTTGGAACATGTTTGTGAGCATCAGCACATTCGGGATCAATTCAATGTCCAGACACAAAAGAGGGTGATCCATCGATGCCTCTATGTTGGACGCCGATATCGATGACATGGGATATACAAGTTCAAACTACAGGGTTATGATAATAGTTAGACTGCCATCTCCATCTTAATTAGGGGCTACAGTGGCTTACTAGAGCCCAATTGCAGTCTGTGGGCCATAGGCCCAGTACCAACATGAAGATGGGCCCACGGGGCTTACTTGAGCGACTGAACACTGACTTAAGGAATCACATGTATACTTGGAGTATACACTCTGGAGAGAGAGAGAGATATATATTAATTATATCATAAAGATCAATTGGATTGATCATAATAATGAAATTAATATTTGATTGACTCTTCCTAATTAATTGGATATTATGGGATTATTTCCTGGGTGGAAATATTCATATGTATAGGTTTACATACGAATTTTTTTTGTGATGATCTAATTTTAATTTGATGGATTAAATTAATTGGTCAAACTGATTTTAATTTAACTGTAAATAATATGTTACTTGGTGTAATATATTAAATACATGGGTAAATTAAAATTGGGCTTGAAATTAGTTTAAGCCAGACTAATTAAAATAGGTTTGGGCCTGAATTAAAAGAAAGAAGCCCACACAGATGAAGGAGCCAACTTGGGCCAAAATTCCCTTGGGAATTTCGGCCACCTAGGGTTTAAAAACCCTAGGAATTTCGGCCAAGGTAGGTAACACACAAGCTAGCCGAAATTTGTCCCAGCCTCCCTCTCCAAAGTTTCGTGTTTTCCGATGCTCGCATGGGTGGTGTTCGTAAGGCACTCGTGTATGTGAACGAAGAGGGATTCTAAGTTGATTCCTGTGGTCTGCATCCATCTCTGAAAGAGATATTCCGTGTAAGAGATTTATCTCTTTCAATTAAATTTTTGTTTTTCCAATTTCCATCTCAATTGCTCCTGGGCACAGATTTGAGGAAATCATTGCGTTCTTCCGCTTTAATCGGGTGATTTCCGGTGACAATTCCCAACAAAGGTGAAGATTGTATTTCTCGATTCTAGTTAGAAATCAATCTAGGATGGCTGGGTGCTCCTCCCGGGTCATAGATTTGACTAACATATCGTCCACATAAACCTCAACCTCCTTATAGATCATGTCGTGTAGAAGTGTTGTAACAGCTCGTTGATAAGTCACCCCGGCATTCTTCAACCCGAAAGGCATGACCCTGTAACAGTAAACCCCCCACTCTGTGATGAAGGCCGTTTTCACTTTGTCAATTACATTCATCAGGATTTGATTATACCTCGAGAACCCATCCATGAAGGAATACAAATTTGCCCTGGCGGCACTGTCAATCAAGACATCGATATGCAAGAGCAGAAAGTCATCTTTGGGAGATTCCTTATTCAGATCTCGGTAATCCAGATAGACCCTAACCCGGCCATCTTTCTTCGTAACCGGCATGATGTTGGCCAACCATTCCGGGTGCTCTACTACTTCTTAGAACTTGGTCTTTATCTGTTTGGCTACTTCTTCCTTAACCTTTTCAGCCCATTTTGGTCAAAGTCGTCTGAGCTTCCGCTTAACAGGTTTCATCTTTGGATTTATCGGGATTCTGTGCTCTGCAATTTCCATGGCAACCCCAGGCATGTCGTCGTTGGACCAGGCGAAGGCTTTGACATGTTTTTGCAAAACTTTTACTAGTTCTTTCCTCTCGTCAGGGGTGAGGTCTTTTGAGACAGATACCATATTTGGTTCATCACCTATCCCTAGATTCATTTCATGCAATGATGCATCATGGCTGCTAAACACATTAAATGAATGTTTCTATATATGCACAGTTCCATCTGGAAAAACATCACACAAGTAAGCAAAATCAGATTTTATTGCATTGTGTGCCTTATAGGCAGAATTGTTCACATAAAAAATAAAAAAAGCAAATACATTTAAAAAATTTCCATCCTCCACATGCGGAGGGTCTTCATCAACAGCAGCATAATCAAATTCTTCAAACATGTACCCCAAGTCTCCTTCTAGTTCTTCCTTCTGCTTCTCAGTCAGCTCTTCCTCTGGTGTCTCAGCCTTACCCATTATGACCAGCTTGGTGAGTTCCTTCATAGCTTCCTCCACTAGCTCTTCATGTGTCTTCTCAGCAGGTGGCACCCTCTTTTTCTGAAAGTTGATAATGCTCTTGTGATGGCACCCATGGCCATTTCCATCTTGCCTCTCATCAGTTCAGCCTTCTTAAGGGCTTCTCCCTTTTGTCGAACTTAACCCTAACTTGATCAACAGCTTTTTGATTCTAAACCTCCTTGCTTTCTTCCCGAGCTCCGGCTCGCAGCATACTTATAACAGGCTCAATTCCATACTTGCTGAAATCAACCACATCAGCAAAAATTTCAAATCCCGGGAGCTGACCTCCCTCAACAGTTATAGGCTCAGGAGTCCCGTCATACAGTAATTTCGTGGCCCGCACGAAAGTGTCCACCAAGTTCACACACTTCTGCTCTTGCTTAGGCCTTCCCTCATGATACCGTAGCCAAAACTGACGGTACTTACCGGTTTCAGTATTGAATTCAAGGACACCTTATTGCTAGGCCCCTAATCCTTTATCCGGTTTATAGTTCTACTTGGCGAAGTACCTATGAATCCAGTCTGGAAACTCAGGCTTGTCAGAGATCACAACAACCTGAAACCCCATCATCGGCTGCTCGGTAGCACTTAATGCAGCTACAACTGAAGGTTCATCTGCTTCAACAGTTCCCACTTTCTCCAAAACTTCACCTTCTAATGCAATGTCGATGGAACTCCTCCTAGAGCATGAAACCATGGTCTCCCTAAGAGCAGAGAGAAGGTGACAGGAATGTCGATCATGGTAAACAGTACTTTTGACTTAACCTCCCCCACTTTGACTTCAGTCTCGAAGGTTCCCAGCACAGCTCTCTTTCTATTTTCATAAGCTCTAATTACAGTGAAGAGCTTCAGTACTCACCCCCATGAAAGGTAGGATCTGAGAAGGATAGATGTTCAAGGCTGAGCCATCGTCCACCATCACACTCGACATCACTTTATCTATAACTTCAACCCTTAAGTATAGAGCCCTGTTGTGATTAACCCCTTCAGGTGAGAGGTCTTCTACCCCAAAATTGATCTTCGGGACCCTGTTGCCCTTTAAATCCATGCCCCTAATCATTGCACATGCCTCGTGGGGGGACATAGTAGGGTTGGCATCCATCTCCATCAGTTGTTTAACCACTTCCTCTCGGTGTCTCTTCGATTCCATGAGTAAGTGCCACACACTGGCACGAGCCGGTGTCCTCTTTTGCTGGTCCACCACCATGTCTTCTTCCTTGGCCATTGGAGGTGATCGGACCTTATCATTCTACACCGGTGTAGCATTCCTTCTTGGGGATATCAAGGTGTTGTGTTGATGGGTTGATAAACCCTACCGCTTCTTGTGATGTGCATCACCGACCCATCTTTCTCTATCACAGTCACCCTCTTCGTCTCCATCGGGTAAACAGCATTCAACTCTTGCACATCAAACTCATCATATTCATCCTCTACTTCAATTTCATCCAAATCGATGAGACCCGTCTTATCCCTCACTGCCAAAGTCTGCTCTTCAACCACCTCTAGCTCTTCCTCCCTTTCCACTAACACAGCTCGCATGCTCAAATTCGCCTTAATGATTTGGGTAAACACATAATTAGCCATGTTCACCTGATTTCGAAAAGTGGGGAGTGGATTTTTCTGCACGTTCGGTTTTAGAGCCGGCTCTACTATCTTGCCATCTGTGACCAGCTACTTGATGGCTTTAATTAGCTAGGTGCACTCGTTTGTATGGTGACCCACCATCACATGGTAAGAACAAAAATTATCTTTATTTGCCTTAGTTGGAGGTGAGAACGGCCTCAAATTTTGTAACAACCTGGCCTTCCTACACTTGGTAAAGATTCAGCCCATGGACTGGTAATTCTTTGAACATTTGTCCTCCCCTGAATCACAGCAGCCACCTCTACCTCCTGCGCTTCAATAGAGGCTACTTTTGGTGTCGCCTTTGAACTAGATCCCACTGGAGTAGGCTTAGAACTGCCACTCTTGTACCCTTGAGAGTACCCCGGATTGTTTCTGTAGGAACCCGAACTCTGTTTGCCCCTTTGCTCCTCTTCCTCATATCGCTCGATACGCTTGGCAAACTCTACCACCTTATTAAAGGAATGGAACCTCTTAAGCTTCATCTTGCCCTTGAAGACTCTAACTTCAGGGTGCCATCCACCAAAACCCATACATCCATCCACCGTTTGTAGTAAGTCGGGAAGGACTCATTCGGCTTCTGACGGACTCTCTCCAAGTCTTCAAGGGTCATCTCAACTTGGGTGTTGTAGGCGTATTGCTTCACAAAGGCCTCAAATAAGTCCTCCCAAGAAGAATGGGTGCATAGGGGCATCTTCATGTACCACTTTGCCACAGCACCCCTCAGTGTAGTTGGAAACAAGTTCAAAAGATGACCATTTCTGATTCCCATATTGGTCATCAGCCTCACATAACTATCTAAGTGGGCTTCTAGTGGGCCTTCTTTGGTGTAGGAAGGAAGATAAGGCATGTGAAAATGAGCCAGAAGTGGCCCCTCTGCATTGGCCATCAATGTGGCAGGGTCAACACACTTGATGGGAATAAAGTGAGTCATCTCCTTCAACTTCGGTAGCATTGCTTCTATGTCAGAAAATTTCTGATTGAGCTATTTCTCTAGCATCAACTCAATCGAGGCATCCTTCGCCTTCTCAAAAGCCTTGTCCTTTTCAGATTAATGGTTAGGTTCTCTATGATTGGCAATTCCACCACTTCTACTAGGGGTACTCCCTCTAGTTCCATTCATAGCTGAGACAAACTGTTGTCCTCCATTTCCAACCGAGGTCTGAGCCCTTGGAATAGTCTGGATAGGGATAGTGCTTATCACGGCCTGCACTTGTTCTCTAAGAGTATTCTTGAACTCATCTGAGGTGAGAAAAGTCCTCATAAAAGCGGCCATATCAAAGGGCAAGTTTCCACTGTTTTCATCAGCCATCTCCACTCTATCTGCTTCTTCTAACAAAACTTGACTGTCAACTGGTAGGGTGGGCAACTAAACTTCTATCTCCTGATCTAAGTCTGACCCTGAACTGATCCCCTCCACGGTGACCGGCTCTAATTGAACTGACTGAATTGGTTGGTTTGGCACTGACTCAATGCGAATTAACCGTTTCAAGGTGTGACTCCAAACTGCACATTCAACATAAGGTTAGAAGATCAGATGGATGTCATGTACCTAAACTCGACACACTAAATGGTGTGTTTATGTTCATGATTGGATAATGCTCTATGGATATGGGTGGTGATGAAAATGACTTTTGTATTTTCTTTTGTTTTGTTTTGGATGTTCCAAGCATACCCCATGTCATGCAAAAGACAATGCAAAAATGTCACGTGTGGGCCGGCACACGGACAGAAATTTGGCACCTTCAGGGCACCTAACAGATGTCTTGAAATGGTCACGTGCGTACCAACACACGCACAGTGGTTCAACGCTTTGTAGGTTGATGAAATGGTATGTAATGGTCATATGGGAGCCGTTCCATAGACAGAGGTTCAACACTTTTATGGCATCTTAGATGAAGTGATGTCATAAACAAATCGTGTGTAACTTGAGCCACGGACAGCATTTCGGCATTTATGGAACACCTTGTATAATTTAGGCATGTTATGAAATGTCCTAGTACAAGTTCTAATTCGACACTCGTGGAGTACCTTGAGTGAATTTTCAATGCTATGAAACAATCCAATATGGATCATCACACACAAATAAGACTTTAGTGTCGCCATGACACCATGATGAATGGACATGATGTCATGTAATGGTATTGTGTGGTCAACCACACGAACATGAGCTTAAGACCGTTATGGCCCCCTAATGGTGCAATGAGATGAAATCCAATGCACAGGCGAACACGGGTAATCTTGGGGACTCCCGATATGTCATGAGATGAAATGTAATAAGGGGCATACTTAGAACATCCTTCGTTTTAGATGGGATGAGATGATATGAATGCCTATTGTCATACAAAATGCAAATGGCTGCACAAAAACATGGTTAGGATGCATGACACATGAGATGATGTCATGTATGCTTTATGAAATGCAAGCACACAAGATGTATATGACACATGAGTAAGATGTTATGGCTGCAAGAAAACGTGGTTATTATAATACCACACATATGATGATGCTTGCGCATGGCTGCATAAAGATGTGGTTAGAAAATGGTACACGGATGATGCGTGTTTGATGTTGCATGTGAAGGTCAAAAATGAAACCATCATAGAACAAACGTTAGCATATGCAATCAATATACTCACCCTTCCAACCTTATTCCTCCATTTGATTGGTCTCGCATTCTTCCTAGGTATTAGGTCTCTTTGGCATCATTCGGGGATAGCAAAGGCGTACTCTTAATGTCCATTTTCAAATATATTGTTTTGGTAACCCTAAGGGGAAGTTGCTAGGCCGTTACATGATGGTATAAGTCAAACCAAGGGTCGTATAGGTTCCCATAGCGAAAATATACTCCTCACTTCTCCCCACTCAAGGGTCCAAACGAAGGGGTACGTACAAGGTTATGAGTAGTTTACCCCCTCGGGTGCCTCCAATCCTAGCAGAAGAGGTAGGTCACCTTTGGAAGTAAACCGGGCTTAATCATGTGTTGGAGAGATTAAAGAAGAGAAAATGCCATGCTATGTGGTTATGGATGAGATATCGGATTATGAATTAATAATTGACTTCAAGTGAGGACGTACTTCAATTGTTGCCTAAGTTCCTTAAGTTTTTATGAAAAACCTTTTAAAGAAACTATTAAAACCCCAACAGAGTGGCCATTGTGAGCGGACGACGTTTTTACGGAACGCGCGGTGAAGCGGGAACCGGGGATTTTCTTTTTGAAGTGTGATGATGTGGTTTTGACAATAGGTTTTTAATCTTCTTTAAGAAAACCTTTCATTTTATTGGAAAAAACCACTTTTGTAGAAAACTTAATTGTAAGTGTGAATTTTGGAAAATAGGTTTTTAGAAAATCCCAATTTGAACTTAAAGACCTCGAAACCTAAATTTCGAAATTACATACAGAGTCGCCACCCAGATCAGCTCATTATGGAATTCTGATACAACTCCCTACCAAGTGTAAACACGGTACCTAATTTAGAGATTCAGGGTTCGGGCAACAAATCTACTAATCATTTTTTGTTTTCAAGTATTATTTCATAACATAATATAACATCCACTTAATTCTACTCATTTTATCTTCTTTTATTTTTAATCAATGCTCATACACATGACATAAATATAAATCCAAAACAAAGTGCAGAAAAGTAAAAGTGCGGAAAAAATAAAGTAGAGGCCAAATTATACAACCTATAAAAAGAAAAATCTCTCATCCTCACCATTACAATCGCCTAGATACACGAAAATCTAAAAAAGTACAATTGCCTAGAATACACGATTTGGTATATAAAATACATCCAAAAATAAAATAAAGAAAAATAAAAGCTGCATCCAAATACAGTTAGCACAAGTCAATAAAACACACCAACGACTCATACAAGACAGAATTGGGGTATTTTATGAAACGGGGTCATGCATTCAGGGGGTAACTGGGTCGACCCGGTTAGACCTGGAAAATGATTTTTTGAAACGCCCTGTAGGTTTTATTAATGAAAAACCAATTTTGAAAACCATTTGGCCCATTTACATGCATTTTCCA
The DNA here is from genome assembly GCA_039660915.1 of Euphorbia tirucalli. Lineage (NCBI taxonomy): Eukaryota > Viridiplantae > Streptophyta > Magnoliopsida > Malpighiales > Euphorbiaceae > Euphorbia > Euphorbia tirucalli. The sequence continues at coordinate 46,299,933 of CM077637.1, read as the reverse complement.
ACTTTTAGCAGGCCGGATATCCCGGTACCCGGGGGTCCCGTTCGTGAGTGGGCCTAAATAAAACATCCATCTAGGGTCCAAAAAGGCTGTAAACACACCAAAATTCAGCTTTAAATAGGAAAAAGATGCAAAATTACAAGTTTAGGGCCTAAAAGGGCAAAACTATAATTCTACCTCCTAAACTACAGCCGTGCGGCTGTAGATTATGACCACGTGGCTGTAACGCTCCAGAATGTGTTCCGGCTTTCTTTTCTCATTTTTGAAAATTGTTTTACAAATTTAGCGATTTCAGGTAATCTGGGATTTCTGGGAAGACACAAATTTCAACAAAATAGTTCTGAAGCGGATCAAAACAAGTTCAGAAATCCCTAAAAACTCAAAATTGCCAAACTTTATCATTACATCCATCAATTAAAATCAGAAAACCGGGAATCTAAGCATGCGTGGATGTAATTGGACCAATAATAAACTTGAAAAACACATTTAATTGGAAAACAAAAGCGTTATTGGTCGATTTGGGCCATTTGAAGCTTCTACCCCTGAAGATTACAGCCGCACATGGCTATAGGTTACAGCTGAGCGGCTGTAATCATAGGTGGGGCCGTTGTAATCAAAGCAACTTCCAAAGTCACAAAAAATTCAAAATCACCAACAAACAGCAATCAGAACAAAAGAAAAAGGGATTTTTAAGGCCTCTTAGAATGTACCTTGTCTGTCTTCCAGCGTTTTGGACCACCGGGGATGAATTCGGATGCCGAGAAACGCCTTGCAATCACGAACAACCTAAAAGCGTGTGCGATCACCGAAGCCCAATGGAACCCCGGATGAATCAAATGAATGATTATAATCTAGAAACACCCCTAGAAAACTAGTTCTCTCAATGTTATGATGATTTAAATGGATTTTTGTTAAAGTTTCTTTGATTATTTAGGATTAAAACACTCAATTTTAACCTTCCCTCTCCAAAACCCTAAGTGTGGCTGTGTTTTTTTTTCTTTCTATCTATTCTGTAATTTTTTTTGTCTGCTGCTCTCACCCTAATCCCGGTCATAATCCTTTTATATCTCCTATTTTGGCTATAAAATTCGGATTAAATGCTGATTTACAACAAAAAAGGAAATTTGATGATTACAACCACGTGAATGTAGTGGACTACAGCCGTGCGGCTGTAGGGCACTACAGCCGAGCGGCTACAGTGACCAGATTAGCCTATTTTGCTTTTTTTTTTCATTTTTTCCTCGGTTCTCTTGTATACTCACTCGAATTCCTCCGGGGTTCCATGCCAAGACTTGTCACACACATTCGGGTCACCCAAAATAATTCTGACGTTACCCCAGTAATTCTGAATCCGCTTCACATTTATCCGTGAAAAAGGGAATAATGGCTTTCATCATCGAGGTCTGGAAAAGACCCATGCTCACACCCTCCTCTTGCTAAAGGCAAGGCAAAGGTGAAAGCCAAGGCCAAAGCTAAGAAAGCCAAGGCTAAGAAGGCTAAGGCCAAGCCCAAGGCCGGTCCTGAGGATGTCTGGTTCTAGTGCAAGCAAGTATGACACTAGAAGAGATCTTGTCCCCAGCTACTGGGAGGGCAGAAGAAGAGCCAGGGTGCATCTTCATCTGGTATATATATCATAGACACAAACCTTATTGTTTCTACATCATGGGTATTGGATACTGGATGTGGTTCTCACATTTGTTTTAATGTGCAGGGACTTAGAAATAGGAGATCACTGGGATCTGGAGAGGTGGACTTACGGGTCAGAAATAGAGCAAGGGTAACTGCCATAGAGATCGGTGAGTACCATTTAATGATGCCTAGTGGATTAGTTTTGATTCTGGAACAATGTTATTTTGTACCTGCAATATGTAGGAATATTATTTCTATTTTAGTTTTGGATATTTCTGGATTTAATTTTACCATTGGTAATGGTAGAATTGCTTTATTTAGAGAGGGATTATTTTATGGAGATGCTCTATTAAATAATGGCCTATATGTCCTAGATTTAAATGAAACTAATCATGTCTATAACATAAATAATAAAAGGGTTAAGCCTAAAAAACTTAATCCTATCTACCTTTGGCATTGTCACTTAGGCCACATAAACGGGAAACGCATAGCTAGGCTCCACAAAGCTAGAATCCTAGGATCATTTGACATGAAGTAACTTGATATATGTGAGTCATTTTTACGCGGTAAAATGGCTAAAGTGCCTTTCAACAAGAAAGCTGAAAGGGCTATTGGTTTATTAGACCTAATACATTCAGATGTATGTGGGCCCATAAGCACAGCCACCAGAGGTGGACAGTTGTACTTCCTCACTTTTACGGATGTTACTAGTAGATATGGCTATGTCTATTTAATGAAACACAAATTAGAGACCCTTGATAGGTTCAAGGATTTTAAGAACCAGGTACAGAACCAACTAGGTAGGAATATTAAAGCCTTTGGCTCAGACCGACGAGATGAATATGTGAGCCTAGAGTTTGACTCATACTTGAGTGAGCATGGAATCATTCCACAGCTTATTCCTCCAGTAACACCACAATGGAATAGGGTGTCCAAAAAGAGGAATAGGACATTGTTAGACATGGTCCACTCAATGATAAGTCATGCCTCTCTCCTAATAACATTCTGGGGATACGCTCTTGAGACAACAGCTCTCATTTTGAACTATACTCCGACTAAGGCTGTGGAAAAGACCCCATACGAAATATGGATGGGCAAGGTGCCTAATGTGTCTTTCCTGTGGATTTGGGGCTGTGATGTTGGGATTCGTCACGGGAAACCGACCGATAAAAGCGGAAAGACGCGTCGATTTCCTCGAATCCGGCCCAGGAGCTTAAGATGTGGAAATCAAAAACATAAAGGCAGAAAAGAGGGTTTCAAAAACTAACCTCAAAGTCTCTCTAAGAGACGGATGCAGACTGCAGAAACCAAGTGCAGGTTTCCTCCACCGATGCGTACACGAACGGCTCTCGGACCGAAACCCGTGCTAGCGGCTCGGATGATTTAAAGAGAGGGAGAGAGAGGCTGCTCACAATAGGAATATATGGCTGTAATTTTCTTTCCGAAAGAAAAATACAATAACCCTAAGTTAGGGCTCTAGATTTCTTTCCAAAAGAAATCTATCCTTAACATAGGCACCACTTTCTTTACCTTAAGAAATCAATTCCTCAAGTGGGCAAAACTAATTCTCCCAAAGAATTATTCAAAAATGGGCAAAGCCTTTCTCTTAAAAGAAGAAGAAAACCTACGGCCAAAACATGGAGTGAAGGACAAAGAAGATGTGTGAAGGAGCAAAGTCCAACTTTGCTACTAAGGAGTCAAACCAATGACTCACCATGGTGACTCACCTAATGACTCACCATCACCTTGTCTTCTTCATCCTACAATTCGGCCAAGAGAGGAAAGAAATGATGGATATTTTTTTTCTCATTAATGATACCACAATAATGACCAAAAATATCTCCTGATGCAAAGTCCAACTTTGTCACCTAAAGTCATCCATGACTCATCATTTCTCTTCATCCTCTTTTGTCCAACAATGAGTCACCATTCTCATCAACAATGACTCACCATTCTTGCCCAAAGATGCTATGAATTTCGGCCAACACATCCCACACAATGTGGGCAAAAATCATTATATGTCTTAAGCCCAATATTAACTCCTTTGATTTAATTAATTTCAAATGCAACCTTACTTTAATATGTATGCTTATATATTATACCATATAATATATTACATACATTTAAATTAAAATTCATTTGACCTATTAATTTAATCAAGGGATTAAATTAGGCATACATAAAATGAGATACATGTAAACCTATACATGTATAATAATATTTCCACCTAGGAAATATTTCCATAAATTAATTCATTGAATTAATTATGGAGGCCAAAATACATATTAATTATATAACTATGATCAATCCAATTGATTCATATAATATAATTAATGAATCTCTCTCTCTTCAAATGTGTATACTCCAAGTACACACTTAATCCGACTAGTTAAAGTCCAGACGTTCAATGTGTACGATCCAATGGGCCCGTCTTTATGTTGGCAGTGGGCCAAGGCCCACAGACTGCAGGCGGGCTCTAGCAAGCCACTGCAGCCCCCAATTAAGACGGAGTAAGCAGTCAAACTGAAAACGTAACCCAGTAGTTTGAACTTGTAAATCCCATGTCGCTGATATCGGTGTCCAACACAGAGGCATGGAAGTATCACCCTCCTTGTGTCTGGACATTTACTTGATACTGAATGAACTGATGCTCACAAACAAGATCCAATCTTGTTTGGGTGCGGCCGCACACTTATCAGTAACATTCTTCAAGAGGCCATTGATATCGTCTCAGTGAATCACTGAGTGACATTCCCTTCTGCATATCCATAGTACTGCCATGCTCATTGACACACCCGAACGTACCCATACTTGGCACCCTTTTACAGGCCCGTTAGGCATACACCAAAGTGTGCCGCTTCACATGCAGCACCATCATATGGTCCGGTCTAAGGACTTATACAAGTACTACACGAGAATCATTTGTGATACTATACCATGTAGATTCCCGTTAAGTGGATCAATCCAGTACCATGCCCTTTTTGCATGTACCCATTAACCTGGTTGACATTCCATGTACTATGACCGGTAAGACACCGCCATACAACCAGACTAATGATAGTCTTTAGTTCCATTCATTCCCATGATTGGAACAGACTACGGAAAACTTCATGGCCATATCGTTCTCCCTATCCATAGTCTTACTGCCAAGTGCCTCACACTTGACAACATGGATATGGATATGTCCATAGGATACTCTATTTAAAATATAGCACAAGACATATAATAAATAGATTAATGCCTTTATTTCCTTAACACAAATTATATAGTACATAAAGTTCACGTTAATGTACAAATGTATTATACAAACACAAGGACCAATGCCTCGGGACTAGGGCATTTCCAACAACCTCCCACTTGCACTAGTACTTACTAGGCATGGGTCTAATCCCTATAGATCTAGTATAACCTTCGTGCATAGGCATAGCCAAGCATGTTGGTCAAAAGATCTGCGACATTGTCTTTGGTGTCCACTCTTTGTAATGAGATATCACCCCCTCACCGATTTCTCGCAATAGGTGAAACTCCCTGAGTTCATATTTCGTGTATATGTGTGACCGGGGCACATAGCTTGTGCAACAGCCCCTCGATGTCACAGAAGATATCAACTGGTTACTGGATAGTAGATACTATCCCCAGTTCCGTGATAAACTTCTCAATCCATATAGCTTCCCTAGCTATGTCACACGTTGCAATGTACTCAGTTCCTGTGATAGAAACCGCGATGGTCAATTACTTGGAGCCTCTCCAACAACAGCACCACCATATGGCATGAACACTTACCTATACTGCGACTTATATTCATCCTGGTCAGTCTGGAAGCTTGCATCAGTGTACCTAGTAACTGACTGCTCTTCCTGACTATCATGCACTAAGAAGCTATCCTTAGTCCGATTAAGGTACTTCAGGATTGCTTTAACAGCCTACCAGTGAGCCACTCAGGATCCGGCTTATCATACTTAGTGCAAAGCCGACATCAGGTCTTGTACATAGCATGGAATACATGATTGATCCTCTAGCCGAAGCATGTAGAACCAACTTCATGTTCTCCCTGTCCTGCCTTACCTTAGGGCAGTACTTCTTACTAAGTTTCAGCTTATGACCCATTGGCAAGAAACCTTTCTTAGCCTAGTCCATGCTGAATCTTTTTAGAACTATGTCTATGTACTTGGCCTGACTTAGGCCTGGAAGCCGATTGGATCTATCCCTGTAGATCCTGATCCCTAGGATCGTCTCAGCTTCGCCTAAGTCCTTCATTGTGAAGCACTTACTCAACCATTACAATTCCTTTGTAGTGTTGGTATGTCGCTTCAACTTAAAAGGATGGCATCCCTTTGTTATACCAGGAAAATTACTATGCTCCCACTAAACCTCTTATACACACCCTTAAAGGTATTTTCGGCCTATAGCTTATAGCACCACTTGCAAACTATTACCTTAGCACCCGGAGGTGGATCAACCAGGTTCCAAACCTGATTATCGTACATAGATTGCATATCTGCCTCCAAGGCAGACAGTGGGCTAACTATAGCCTACTAGTAGGTTATGTACTCCTCTTTGTCCAAGACAAAATGAGCATAATCATTAGAAACAAGAAACCAACTTTTCTCATGTTCCTGATGATCCCTACCATACCTTTTAGGTCCTTGTGTGACCTGGGCTGGTGCTTCCGCCTTTGGAAGCTTAACCCTGGTCTTCGAGTTATCCTTTTCAGGAATTTGTGAGCTTTGAACTTCCCTAAGTTCAACATCGCTCCCACTGTCTTTCTTGGAAAGAAACCCCTTTTCAAGAAGGACCCCCTTTCACGCCATGAACACCTTGTTCTCAGCGGGGTTGTAGAAGTAATACCCTTTGGTATCCCTAGGGTAGCTCACAAACAGGCATTAGTCGGTTTTGGGTTCTAGTTTTGCTCACAGTCAATTTCTTGACTTCTGCATAACAACCCCAAATCCGCAAGAAAGACACATTAGGCACCCTGCCTGTCCATATTCCAAATGGAGTCTTTCTAAAGCCTTAGTCGGAGTATAATTGAAATTGAGAGCCATTGTCTCAAGAGCGTATCCATTAAAACTTATTGGGAGAGAGGCATGACTCATCGTTTGAGCGGACCATGTCCAACAGGGTCCTATTCCTCCGTTTGGACACCCCACTTCATTGTGGTGTTCATGGAGGAGTGAGCAGTGGAACTATTCCATGCTCTCTCATAATGAGTCAAACAATAGGCTTATATGCTCACCACCTCGGTCCAACCGAAAGGCTTTGATATTTCTGCCTAGTTGGTTCTGTACTTCGTTCCTTAATCCCTTAAACCTATCAAGGGTCTCAGACTTAGATTTCATTACATAGGCGTAGCCATTTCTGATGAAATTGTCTGTGAAGGATACGAAGTATAGATGTTCACTTTTGGTTGCTATGCTTGTCGGTCCATATACATCTCAATGCATTAGGTCCAATAAGCTAGCGACCCTTGCAAAAAGGTTCTTTAGTCATTTTACCTTATAAACAAGACTCGCATATATCAAGTGACTCCATGTCAAGTGATCCTAGGATTCAAGCTATGTGAAGCCTAGCTATGCGTTTCTTATTTATGTGGCCTAAATGACAATGCCAAAGGTAAACCGGATTAAGTTCGTTAGGCTTAACCCTTTAAGTATGTATAGTATAGACATGATTAGTTTCATTTAAATCCAGGATATAAAAGACATTATTTAATAGAGCCACTCCATAAAATAATTCTTTTCTAGATAAACCCTTTTTACTATTAACAATAGTAAATGTACATCCAGAAATATCCAAAACTGAAACAGAAATAATATTCCTGTACAAAACAGGTACAAAATAACATAGTTTCAGTAACAAAACTAATCTACTAGGTATCATAAGCTGGTCCTACTGATCTCTATGGCAGCAACCCTTGCTCCATTTGTGACCCGCAAGTCCACTTGTCCCGATCCCAGTGATCTCTTGTTCTTAAGTCCCTGCACATTACAACAAATGTGAGAACCACATCTAGTATCCAATACATAAGATGTTGAAACAGAGGTTAATGTCTATGACATATATACCTGATGAAGACACGCCCTGCGTCTTCCTTTTCTCTCCCAAAAGCTTGGGACACGATCTTTTCCAATGTCCAGCCTGCTTGCAACCGAAGCAGACATCCTTGGAACGGGCATTGGGCTGGGCTTTAGCCTTTTTAGCCTTGGCTTCCTTAGCCTTGGCCTTGGCCTTTGCCTTGCCCTTGCCTTTAGCAAAAGGAGGTTTCCCCTCAAGTACCGACGGATTCTTCTTGATCGACAGTTCAGCGAGCTCAAGCATCCAATGCAGCTCACTAACAGTACGGTCCATCCCTTGCTTGTAAAAGTTTAGGATGAATTGATCATAAGAATCCGGTAAAGAATCCAGGATCGTACTAACCGCCAGCCCCCGTGAGATAGGAGTTCCGAGACGGGCTAAATTATCCAGATAGCCCTTCATCTTGAGCACGTGTGCACTCACAGATGTCCCGGCTCCCATCTTACAGCTGTGGAATGCCTTGTGGATCAGGTACCTTTCCTGATAAGCTTGCTCATAAAACATCTCATTAAGAGTTGTCATTATAGCAAAGGCCTGATGATCCAAGAACTGCTTTTGCAATTCAGGAACCATACTAGCCAACATCAGGCATGTCACATCCCGCTTATCTTTTACATGTGCCAAGTATTCCTCCAGCTGGGCAGCCGGTGGATTACTTCCCGTTGGCACAACCGGTACAGGCTTTTCGAGCACATACTCTTTAGACTCTTGTCTTAGAACTTTCCTTAAGTTCATAGACCAGTCCCAAAAGTTAGGGCCAGAAAGCTTGTCCCATTCCAAGAAAGATCGCAGTGATAAAGTATCATTCGTAGCCATTGGTTTCTACACAGAAAAATTTACGAGTGTAAATAAAGGACTTAACATGTTCTTCCCATATTATAATTAATAATGAATCGTGTTATTAATTAACTCGAGTTGTTGGGCTCATGGGCCGAGATCCATATTATATCAAGATATAGCCAGACGAGGGCCTGGAACAACTATACCCCAATTTTTAGGTAGGAACGCCGTCCAATCCCAACCTAGGGACTCTCGGTTTGATGGGTCTGTTGGCACTTACCCATCTGTGCTTAGGGCCAGGAACATCCTACTACCCACGCTAAGTCAAAACCTCCATCCAAGTGTTAGAGTAGCCAATACTCCAACCCAATACAAAATGACGATACTCCAGTGCATCCAACGAGGGTTGGTCTACAGCTGGCCTATCCCCACTTCGAGTAGGTTATGAATGAGGGAAGCACTTTTAAGAGACTTAGTAATTACCTTTTGGTTATTAGATTCAATTAATAACGGCTTAGATGCATAGGCGGGTGAAATTGGGTTTGTACATACATTCTCACATGTAAATAAATAAAGCATAATTAAATAAAAATGAAATGCTATGGACCAAAATTTACATCCTAATATAATTCTAGTAAACCTATACTAGAACGACATCAGGTGGGCTGCATCCTCATCCTTCTAGCACGCCAATCCAATCGGCTTCTTCTTCTTTACATAATTCCATAATAAACACATAAAATAAAATTACATAAAAGAAAAACGGCGCGTAGGCCGTATTTACCAAAAGAATATTACAACCCGAATAAATAAGGCCCAAAACATCCATTCATACATTTAATCATACATACACGTATCCAATACATACAATTTATAAACATGTTAAATGCATGAATTGATCCCATTTCAAATATGTCCATAGCCATTATTTTGAAATCGCCAAATTTTGGCCGATCATGGTTCTAAACCCGTGCGGGCTTTGGGCCTCCAACCCAGGGAAAATTGCTCCCAATCCAATTGGGAAACCATGAATTCCAAAATTAGCCGTCCGGGTAATCGTGCCAAGAAAACCCGAACCAATTTCAATTAACCGTATTTATTTCCAAAATAAATATCGCATGAACGAAAAATAAATCCATTCATAAAACATGCGCATAAAATTTCCAAAATTAAACACGCACAATTTAAAACAATTAAAATTTTAAAATCCCACGCGTATAAAAATTACCAAAATTTAAACACGCATATGTTTAAAATTTTAAATCCGGCCCGGCCCAAAAAAACCCGCCAAATCCAAAAATGGGCCCGGCCCGCCGCGCGGGGCAGCCGCGGCGCTGCCCAGCAGCAGCCTGCTGCTGGCGTGCAGCAGCTGCTGCCCAGCAGCAGCTGCTGGCCAGCAGCAGCCCAGCTGCTGCCGAGGCAGCAGCCAGCAGCAGCTGCTGCCTGTGGCGCCTAGCGCCGCAGGCAGCGGCTGCTGCCCCCGTTTCGCCCCGAAACGGTCCGTGATTTTTTCCCGCAACAAAATAGCAACATGAAATTAAATCACCAAGAAATAAAATCATGCATAGGAAATTAAATCTAGCATAAAACCTATATGCAAAATAAAATTTCCATAAACAATTCACAAATAGAAAATTAAATAAAGCATAAACCATATGCAAATAATTTTCCATAAGTAAAATTCAAGGGGCAAAATCACCAAACCCCAAACCAAAAATAAATCCCGTCCACAAAATCGCCAATTTTAAAACACGGGATCCGCCAAGTTTAAAGATTTCCACGGATCAAAAGCCCGCTCTGATACCACTGTTGGGATTCGTCACGGGAAACCGACCGATAAAAGCGGAAAGACGCGTCGATTTCCTCGAATCCGGCCCAGGAGCTTAAGATGTGGAAATCAAAAACATAAAGGCAGAAAAGAGGGTTTCAAAAACTAACCTCAAAGTCTCTCTAAGAGACGGATGCAGACTGCAGAAACCAAGTGCAGGTTTCCTCCACCGATGCGTACACGAACGGCTCTCGGACCGAAACCCGTGCTAGCGGCTCGGATGATTTAAAGAGAGGGAGAGAGAGGCTGCTCACAATAGGAATATATGGCTGTAATTTTCTTTCCGAAAGAAAAATACAATAACCCTAAGTTAGGGCTCTAGATTTCTTTCCAAAAGAAATCTATCCTTAACATAGGCACCACTTTCTTTACCTTAAGAAATCAATTCCTCAAGTGGGCAAAACTAATTCTCCCAAAGAATTATTCAAAAATGGGCAAAGCCTTTCTCTTAAAAGAAGAAGAAAACCTACGGCCAAAACATGGAGTGAAGGACAAAGAAGATGTGTGAAGGAGCAAAGTCCAACTTTGCTACTAAGGAGTCAAACCAATGACTCACCATGGTGACTCACCTAATGACTCACCATCACCTTGTCTTCTTCATCCTACAATTCGGCCAAGAGAGGAAAGAAATGATGGATATTTTTTTTCTCATTAATGATACCACAATAATGACCAAAAATATCTCCTGATGCAAAGTCCAACTTTGTCACCTAAAGTCATCCATGACTCATCATTTCTCTTCATCCTCTTTTGTCCAACAATGAGTCACCATTCTCATCAACAATGACTCACCATTCTTGCCCAAAGATGCTATGAATTTCGGCCAACACATCCCACACAATGTGGGCAAAAATCATTATATGTCTTAAGCCCAATATTAACTCCTTTGATTTAATTAATTTCAAATGCAACCTTACTTTAATATGTATGCTTATATATTATACCATATAATATATTACATACATTTAAATTAAAATTCATTTGACCTATTAATTTAATCAAGGGATTAAATTAGGCATACATAAAATGAGATACATGTAAACCTATACATGTATAATAATATTTCCACCTAGGAAATATTTCCATAAATTAATTCATTGAATTAATTATGGAGGCCAAAATACATATTAATTATATAACTATGATCAATCCAATTGATTCATATAATATAATTAATGAATCTCTCTCTCTTCAAATGTGTATACTCCAAGTACACACTTAATCCGACTAGTTAAAGTCCAGACGTTCAATGTGTACGATCCAATGGGCCCGTCTTTATGTTGGCAGTGGGCCTAGGCCCACAGACTGCAGGCGGGCTCTAGCAAGCCACTGCAGCCCCCAATTAAGACGGAGTAAGCAGTCAAACTGAAAACGTAACCCAGTAGTTTGAACTTGTAAATCTCATGTCGCTGATATCGGTGTCCAACACAGAGGCATGGAAGTATCACCCTCCTTGTGTCTGGACATTTACTTGATACTGAATGAACTGATGCTCACAAACAAGATCCAATCTTGTTTGGGTGCGGCCGCACACTTATCAGTAACATTCTTCAAGAGGCCATTGATATCGTCTCAGTGAATCACTGAGTGACATTCCCTTCTGCATATCCATAGTACTGCCATGCTCATTGACACACCCGAACGTACCCATACTTGGCACCCTTTTACAGGCCCGTTAGGCATACACCAAAGTGTGCCGCTTCACATGCAGCACCATCATATGGTCCGGTCTAAGGACTTATACAAGTACTACACGAGAATCATTTGTGATACTATACCATGTAGATTCCCGTTAAGTGGATCAATCCAGTACCATGCCCTTTTTGCATGTACCCATTAACCTGGTTGACATTCCATGTACTATGACCGGTAAGACACCGCCATACAACCAGACTAATGATAGTCTTTAGTTCCATTCATTCCCATGATTGGAACAGACTACGGAAAACTTCATGGCCATATCGTTCTCCCTATCCATAGTCTTACTACCAAGTGCCTCACACTTGACAACATGGATATGGATATGTCCATAGGATACTCTATTTAAAATATAGCACAAGACATATAATAAATAGATTAATGCCTTTATTTCCTTAACACAAATTGTATAGTACATAAAGTTCACGTTAATGTACAAATGTATTATACAAACACAAGGACCAATGCCTCGGGACTAGGGCATTTCCAACATGTGATGCATATATCAAGAGATTAACTGGGGGGATAAACTAGAACCTAAGACCGATAAATGCCTATTTGTGGGCTACCCTAAGGAAACCAAAGGTTATTACTTCTATAACCCCGCCGAGAACAAGGTGTTCATGGCATGAAAGGGGGTCTTTCTTGAAAAGGATTTCATTTCCAAGAAAGAAAGTGGGAGCAATGTTGAACTTAAGAAAGTTCAAGGTACATAAGCTCCTAATGAGGATAACTCAGAGACCAAGGAGGAGCTTCCATAGTTGGAAGCACCAACCCAGGTCGCACAAGAACCTAGAAGGTCTGGTAGGGATCGTCGAGAACCTAAGAGATATGGGTTTCTCGTTATTGATGATCACATCTTTCTCATCTTTGATAAGGAAGAGCCCAAAACTTACCAGGAGGCCATTAATAGCCTATAATCTACAAATTGGCATAAAGCCATGGAAGTAGAGATGCAATCTATAAAGCCATCAGAGTTGAGATGTAATCTATGTACGATAATCAGGTTTGGAACATGTTTGATCCACCTCTGGGTGCTAAGGTCATAGGTTGTAAGTGGTGCTACAAGCTTAAGGCCGACAACACCTTTGAGGAGCGGCTAGTTGCGAAATGTTTCACATAAGTCCATGGAATAGACTATGATGAAACTTTCTCACCAGTTTCCATGCTCAAATCCATAAGGATTTTGCTGGCCATAGTCGTATGGTACTTCTATGAGGTCTGGCAGATAGATGTCAAAACCGCTTTCCTTAATGGGAAGCTACTCGAGGATGTGTACATGGCCCAACCTGAGGGTATTATTGATCCAAAGCATCCTAAAGGAGTTTGTAAGCTTCAAAGATCCATTTATGGATTGAAGCAGGTATCTCGAAGTTGAAATCTTATATTCAATGAAGTCAAAAAGCAATACAGCTTCATACAAAATCAAGATGAGCCTTGTGTGTATAAGAAGATTAGTGGGAGCATTGTCACTTTTTCTGGTGTAATATGTGGATGACATCCTTCTTATTAGAAGCGACATACCAACACTGCATCAGGATCTACAAGGATAGACCCAATTGGCTTTTGGGCCTAAGTAAGGCCAAGTATATACACAAAGTTCTAAAAAGATTCAGCATGGATTAGGTCAATAAAGGTTTCATGCCAATTAGCCATGGGATGAAACTTAGGAAGAAGAACTCTCCTAAGATAAGGAAGGACAAAGAGAATATGAAGTTGGTCCCATATGCATAGGCTATAGGATCAATCATATACTCCATGCTATGTACGAGACCTGATGTCGCCTTTGCACTAAGTATGACAAGCCGATACCAGTAAGATCTCGACGACGACCACTAGAAGGCTATCAAAGCAATCCTAAAGTACCTTAACCATGCTAAGGATAGCTTCTTAGTGTATGGTGGTTAGGAAGAGCTATCAATGACTGGGTATACTAATGCAAGCTTCGAGATCGACCAGGATGAGTACCAGTCATAGTCTGGGTACATGTTTTTGCTAAATGGTGGTGCTATCAACTGTAAGAGCTCAAAGGAGCCGACCATCACCGACTCTACTACAGAAGCTGAGTACATTGTGGTGTGTGATACAGCTAAGGAAGCTGTGTGGATAAGGATGTTTGTCACCGAATTAGGAGTAGTACCAACTATCCTAGATCAAGTTGATATCTTCTTTGACAACAATGGGGCTATTGTACAAGCTAAGGAGCCTTAGTCACATAAGAACATGAAGAACATACTCAGGAAGTTTCACCTCATACGAGAAATTGCCAAGAGGGGTGACATTTCATTATACAGAGTAAACATCGAGGATAATGTTGCAGATCCTTTGACCAAGGATCTGGCTCAACCCAAGCACAAGGTTCATACTAGATCTATAGGGATTAGGCCCATGCCTAGTTGGAACTAGTGCAAGTGGGAAATTGGTGGGAAAAGTCACAAGGCATTGGTCCTTGTATTGTATCATACATTTTGTATCTTATAATGAGATTTATGTATTATACATCAGTGTCAAGAATAAAGGCATTAATCTATTTATTATATACATCTTGTGCAATATTTTAAATAGAGTATCTAATGGACATATCCATATCCATGTTGACAAGTGTCATGCACTTGGTAGTAAGACCATGGATAGGGAAAACGATATGACAATAAAATCATCCGTAGTCTATTCCAGTCATGGGAATGAATGGAACCAAAGACTATCATAAGCTTAGTTGTATGGCAGTGTCTTACCGGCTGTAGAACATGGAATTATTGCGATTTGTCATTGGAAAAATAATGTGGCATAGCGATATTACACAAGAACACAAAGCACGTACTTAGGAAGTTTCACCTCCTATAAAAAATACCTGAGAGGGGGGACATTTCATTACACAGAGTAGACACCTAGGATAATGTAGCAGATTCTTTGACTAAGGCACTGGCTTAGCCCAAGCATGAGGTTATTCTAGATCTATAGGGATTAGGCCCATGCCTAGTTGGAACTAGTGCAAGTGGGAGATTATTGGGTATGCCCTAGTCCTAAGGCATTGGTCCTTGTATTGTATCATACATTTTGTATCTTATAATGAGATTTATGTATTATACATTCGTGTTGATGAATAAAGGCATTAATCTATTTATTTTATACATCTTGTGTAATATTTTAAATAAAGTATCCAATGCAAAATCAATTTTGAATCAAGAGAGATTCACTCACCTAATCCGTCATTTCTAGAGACTACTACATAATCGATTCTTGTGACGGAAGCGATCTCCACAATTCGGTGCATGACCAACTATCGAGTATGAACAGGTGCTAGTCGAATAGTGAAGGAATGGAGGAATTATTGCTAGAAATTTTTGCTAAGGGATACCGTATTAGGGGCTGAAATTTATAGCTTATTCCTTGGGTTAGGGATTTTTTCACTTAAGTGTGCCTTATATAGTCCTTCCATAATAAGGTTTCTATTTAGGTGAATTAAAACCCAAGCCAATTAGGATTTGGATTACATAAATAAACCTTATACCAAAAGGATTATACTATGTAATTTAATTCCATTTGGCTAATTTAATTACTCCTAAATAAAATTAAATCACTCTTAAGAAATACAATTCATGTATTTAATTTTCCTACTATAGGAAAATTATTTAATTAATTGTTTACTTTATGTAATTCAATTAATTGATACATTAATTGATTACATTATGTAAACTTATTAATTAAATTAAGTCAACCCGATGTTAATTAATTACCTTGACACCGAATGTCAACTAATTAATTAACTCATTCCTTCTAATGTATATTACATGTACAATTTCTATAAGTTCTGGCTCAGTTGATCTATGTGCACGATCCATTGGGTCTGTCTTCAAGTTGGCAGTAGGCCCAAGGCCCACAGTCTATAAGTGGGTTCTAGCAAACCGTTACAGCCCCCAATTAAGATAGAGATATAGCAATCTATTGAAGACACTGACTCAGTAGTAATCTTAGAGTGTCCTTTGCCAAATGATATCGATATGAATAAACAAGAGGCATGGTGCCTATCATCCTCTTCTGCTGTTTATTATATTTCTCGATCTTGAGTTGACTGATTAAACAGATAAGCAACCAACTTATTGGGGTATGGCCATACAATTATCAGTCCCACCCATCAAGTGGCCAATGATATAATCTCGGTGTTACCCGAGTGGCAATTCAATCACTTCATCATAAATATCAATATGTTCACCTGTCCAACCAATCATACCCATATTTAGCATCCTTTTACAGACCTGTTAGGCGTATGTCAAAGTGAACCAGATTCCATATTGATATTACAATGAAATCTGGTCTGAGGACAAAAGAGACCTACTCAAGAAAGACCTGTGACGTGACAACCATGTGGCTTTCTTATGCGGATCGATCTAGTCCTATGTTAGCAACATATACCTATATTCATGACTAACTTTACGAGTACTATGGCTAGTTAAGAACTACCATACAGTCATCGAATATACAAGCCTATGCTTCCATTCGTTCCTATGATTAAAACAGACCTGGGATAGGTTTTATGATTATTAATCAATGGATACTCTACTCATATTATAGCACAAGGTATAAATGAAATAGATTAATTGCCTTTATTAATGTGACACAAATGATGTAGTTATATAAGAAATCTTAATGTATAATACAAAATATAAGAATACAATGCCCTAAGAACTAGGCACACCAACAGGAATGTCAACCAAGTTTAAGGGTACATGCAATGGGGCATGGTACTGGATAGATCCACTAAACAAGAATTTCAGATGGTATAATATCAAAATTGATTTTCCTATAGTACTTATATCGATCCTTTTGACCTGACCATGTTATGGTCTCGCATGTGAAGTGGCACTCTTTGGTGTACACCTAAAGGGCCTGTAACAGGGTGCCAAGTATGGGTACGTTCGGGTGTACCGATGAGCATGGCAAGGCTATGAACATGCAGAAAGGAATGTCACTCAGTAAACCACTGAGAAGATATCACCAACCACTTGATGAATGCAATTGATAAGAGTGTGGCCACACCAAAACAAGTTGGAACTTGTTTATAAGAATTAGTTCATTCAGCACTAAGTATGACAATCTGATACCAGTCAAACCCCAGTGAGGAACACTGAAAGGCAGTCAAAGGCAATCTTGAAGTACTTTAACTAGACTAAGGATGCTTTCTTAGTGTGTGGAGGTTAAGATGAGCTGGTAGTGTCAGGTTACACTTATGCAAGCTTTGAGACCGATGAGGATGAGAACCAGTCACAGTCTGGTTATGTTTTTCTCCTAAATGGTGGTGCCATTAGTTGGAGGTCCTCAAAGTAGGCCACCATTGCTGACTCTACAACAGAAGTTGAGTACATAGCTGCATGCGAAGCGGTAAAAGAAGCAGTTTGGATTAAGAAATTCATAACCGAGTTGGGAGTAGTACCCACTATCCTAGACCCAGTTAATGTTTTTTGTGACAACAACAGGGCCATTGCATAAATTAAGGAGCCCTGATCACACAAGAGATCCAAACATGTGCTCAGAAAGTTTCACCTCATTCGGGAGATCTTGAATAGAGGTGACATGTCATTACAGAGGGTTGACACCAAGAATAATGTCACTGATCCATTAACCAAAGCGCTGCCACAGACATAGCATGACGGTCATATCAAATCTATCGGAATTAGGGCTGCAAGTGGGAGATTGTTGGTGTGCCCTAGTTCTTAGTGCATTGGATTCTTGTACTTTGTATTATACATTAAGACTCGTTGTATGAATACATTATTTGTGTCACATTAATAAAGGAAATTAATCTATTTCATTTATATCTTGTGCTATAATATGAGTAGAGTATCCACTGATTGATAATCATAAAACCTATCCCAGGTCTGTTCTAATCGTGGGAACAAATGGAACCATAGGCTTGTATATTCGATGACTATATGGCAGTTCTTGTTGGGATTCATCACGGGAAACCGACCGATAAAAGCGGAAATACGCGTCGATTTCCTCGAATCCGGCCCAAGAGCTTAAGATGTGGAAATCAAAAACTTAAAGCATAAAAGGAGGGTTTAAAAACTTACCACAAAGTCTCTCTAAGAGACGGATGCGGACTGCAGAAATCAAGTGTAGATTTCCTCCACCGATGCGTACACGAACGGCTCTCGGACCGAAACCCGTGCTAGCGACTCGGATGACAAGAAGAGAGGGAGAGAGGGGCAGCACACAAGAAGGAATATGGCTGTCCAAGTTTTCACTTAAAGAAAAGAAGATCAACACAAGGAAAGCAAAGTCCAACTTTGCTTCATCAAAGTCAAACCTATGACTCATCCATATGACTCACCATGCTAATGATGAAAAGAATGACTCATCCTCTCTTGCCAACAATAACATTCGGCCAAAAGAAGGATTGGTGATCCCACCTTCATCATTTCCTTACCATAAAGGAAAAGCAAGATGCAAGGTGGCAAAGTCCAACTTTGCCCCATCATATGTCCTACCAATGACTCACCATTCTTTCATTGGTCCATAAGAATCTGTCATCATCATTTTTGTCCATAAAATGACTCACAATTCTTACTAATTCCATGCAAAATTTCGGCCAACATATCCCATTAAATGTAGACTTTATTCCTTTAAAAGCCCAAGCCTAATTTTAATCCCATTGTTTTAATTAATTGCAAATGCAACTTTAATTTAACATGTATGCATATATATATTATACCATATAATATATTACATACATTTAAATTAAAATTCATTTGCCCTAGTAATTTAATCAAGGGATTAAATTAGACATACATAAAATGAGATACATGTAAACCTATACATGTATAAGAACATTTCCACCTAGGAAATAATCCCATAAATTAATTCATTGAATTAATTATGAGAAGGCCAAAATAAATATTAATTATATCACTTTGATCAATCCAATTGAGTCATATAATATAATTAATATATCTCTCTCTCTTCAAACGTGTATACTCCAAGTACACACTTAATCCGACTAGTTAAAGTCCAGACGTTCAATGTGTACGATCCGATGGGCCCGTCTTTATGTTGGTAGTGGGCCAAGGCCCACAGACTACAGGCGGGCTCTAGCAAGCCACTGTAGCCCCCAATTAAGACGGAGTAAGCAGTCCAACTGAAAACGTAACCCTGTAGTTTGAACTTGTAAATCCCATGTCGCTGATATCGGTGTCCAACACAGAGGCATGGAAGTATCACCCTCTTTGTGTCTGGACCTTTACTTGATACCGAATGAACTGATGCTCACAAACAAGATCCAATCTTGTTTGGGTGCGGCCGCACACTTATCAGTAACATTCTTCAAGAGGCCGATGATATCGTCTCAGTGAATCACTGAGTGACATTCCCTTCTGCATATCCATAGTGCTGCCATGCTTACTGACACACCCGAACGTACCCGTACTTAGCACCCTTTTACAGGCCCGTTGGGCGTACACCAAAGTGTGCCACCTCACATGCAGCACCATCATATGGTCCGGTCAAAGGACTTATACAAGTACTACACGAGAATCATTTGTGATACTATACCATGCAGATTCCCTTTAAGTGGATCAATCCAGTACCATGCCCTTTTTGCATGTACCCATTAACCTGGTTGACATTCCATGTTCTATGACCGGTAAGACACCGCCATACAACCAGGCTAATGATAGTCTTTAGTTCCATTCATTCCCATGATTAGAACAGACTACGGATAACTTTATGGTCATATCGTTTTCACTATCCACAGTCTTACTGCCAAGTGCCTCACACTTGACAACATGGATATGGATATGTCCATTGGATACTCTATTTAAAATATAGCACAAGACATATAATAAATAGATTAATGCCTTTATTTCCTTGACACAAATTGTATAATACATAAAGATTACATAAATGTACAAATGTATTATACAAACACAAGGACCAATGCCTCGGGACTAGGGCATTTCCAACAATCTCCCACTTGCACTAGTACCTACTAGGCATGGGTCTAATCCCTATAGATCCAGTATAACCTTCGTGCAGAGGCATAGCCAAGCATGTTGGTCAAAAGATCTGCGACATTGTCTTTGGTGTCTACTCTTTGTAATGAGATGTCACCCCCTCAGTGATTTCTCACAATAGGTGAAACTCCCTGAGTTCGTGCTTCGTGTATATGTGTGACCGGGGCACATAGCTTGTGCAACAGCCCCTAGTTGTCACAGAAGATATCAACTAGTTACTGGATAGTTGACACTACCCCCAGTTGCATGATAAACTTCATTATCCACACAGCATCCCTAGCTGCTTTACACGTTGCAATGTACTCAGTTCCTGTGATAGAAACCGCGATGGTCTATTACTTGGAGCCTCTCCAACAATAGCACCACCATTTAGCATGAACACGTACCTATACTGCGACTCATATTCATCCTGGTCAGTCTGGAAGCTTGCATCAGTGTACCTGGTAACTGACTGCTCTTCCTAACTTTCATGCACTAAGAAGCTATCCTTAGTCCGGTTAAGGTACTTCAGGATTGCTTTGACAGCCTACCTGTGATCCATTCAGGATCCAGCCCATCATACTTAGTGCAAATCCGACATCAGGTCTTGTACATAGCATGGAGTACATGATTGATCCTATAGCCGAAGCATATAGAACCAATCCATGTTCTCCCTATCCTGCCTTGTCTTAGGATAGTTCGTCTTGCTAAGTTTCAGCTCATGACCCATTGGCAAGAAACCTTTCTTAGCCTGGTCCATGCTGAATCTTTTCAGAACTATGTCTATGTACTTGGCCTGACTTAGGCCTAGAAGCCGATTGGATCTAACCCTGTAGATCCTAATCCCTAGGATCGTCTCAGCTTCGCCTAAGTCCTTCATTGCGAAGCACTTACACAACCATTACAATTCCCTTGTAGTGTTGGTATGTCGCTTCCAATCAGAAGGATGCCATCTATATAATACCAGGAAAGTTACTATGCTCCCACTAAACCTCTTATACACACCCTTAAAGGTATTGTCGGCCTATAGCTTATAGCACCACTTGCAACCTATTACCTTAGCACCTGGAGGTGAATCAACCAGGTTCCAAACCTGATTATCGTACATAGATCGCAAATCCACCACCATGGCAGACAGTGGGCTAGCTATAGCCTACTAGTAGGTTTTGAGCTCCTCTTTGTCCAAGACAAAAGGAGCGTAACCATTAGAAACAAAAACCGATGTTTCTCATGTTCCTGATGATCCCTACCAGACCTTTTAGGTCCTTGTGTGACCTGGGCTGGTGCTTCCCCTTTTGGAAGCTTCACCCTGGTCTCCGAGTTATCCTTTTCAGGAGTTTCTGAGCTTTGAACTTCCCTGAGTTCAACATCGCTCCCACTGTCTTTCTTGGAAAGAAACCCCTTTTCAAGAAGGACCCCCTTTCGCGCCATGAACACCTTGTTCTCAGCGGGGTTGTAGAAGTAATACCCTTTGGTTTCCCTAGGGTAGCTCACAAACAGGCATTAGTCGGTTTTGGGTTCTAGTTTTGCTCACAGTCAATTTCTTGACTTGTGCATAACAACCCCAAATCCGTAAGAAAGACACATTAGGCACCCTGCCCGTCCATTTTTCAAATGGGGTCTTTTCCAAAGCCTTAGTCGGAGTATAATTGAAAATGAGAGCCATTGTCTCAAGAGCGTATCCTTTACAACTTATAGGGAGAGAGGCATGACTCATCGTTTGAGCGGACCATGTCCAACAGGGTCCTATTCCTCTGTTCGGACGCCCCATTCCATTGTGGTGTTCCTGGAGGAGTGAGCTGTGGAACTATTCCATGCTCTCTCAAAATGAGTCAAACTATAGGCTTATATGCTCACCACCTCGGTCCAACCGAAAGGCTTGGATATTTCTGCCTAGTTCTATACTTCGTTCCTTACTCCCTTGAACCTATCAAGGGTCTCAGACTTATATTTCATTACATAGCCATAGCCATTTCTGATGAAATCGTCTGTGAAGGATATGAAGTATAGATGTTCACCCTTAGTTGCTATGCTTGTCGGTCCATATACATCTCAATGCATTAGGTTCAATAAGCTAGCAACCCTTTTAGCCTCCTTGCTAAAAGGTTCTTTAGTCATTTTACCTTATAAACCAGACTCGCATATATCAAGTGACTCCATGTCAAATGATCCTAGGATTCAAGCGATGTGAAGCCTAGCTATGCGCTTCTTGTTTATGTGGCCTAAATGACAATGCCAAAGGTAAACCGGATTAAGTTCGTTAGGCTTAACCCTTTAAGTATGTATATTATAGACATGATTAGTTTCATTTAGATCCAGGATATAAAAGACATTATTTAATAGAGCTACTCCATAAAATAATTCTTTTCTAGATAAACCCTTTTTACTATTACCAATAGTAAATGTACATCCAGAAATATCCAAAAAAACTGAAACAGAAATAATATTCCTGTACAAAACAGGTACAAAATAACATAGTTTCAGTAACAAAACTAATCTACTAGGTATCATAAGCTGGTCCTACTGATCTCTATGGCAGCAACCCTTGCTCCATTTGTGACCCGCAAGTCCACTTGTCCCGATCCCAGTGATCTCCTGTTCTTAAGTCCCTGCACATTACAACAAATGTGAGAACCACATCTAGTATCCAATACATAAGATGTTGAAACAGAGGTTAATGTCTATGACATATATACCTGATGAAGACACGCCCTGCGTCTTCCTTTTCTCTCCCAAAAGCTTGGGACACGATCTTTTCCAATGTCCAGCCTGCTTGCAACCGAAGCAGACATCCTTGGAACGGGCCTTGGGCTGGGCTTTAGCCTTTTTAGCCTTGGCTTCCTTAGCCATGGCCTTGGCCTTTGCCTTGCCCTTGCCTTTAGCAAAAGGAGGTTTCCCCTTAAGTACCGGCGGATTCTTCTTGATCGACAGTTCAGCGAGCTCAAGCATCCAATGCAGCTCACTAACAGTACGGTCCATCCCTTGCTTGTAAAAGTTTAGGATGAATTGATCATAAGAATCCGGTAAAGAATCCAGGATCGTACTAACCGCCAGCCCCCGTGAGATAGGAGTTCCGAGACGGGCTAAATTATCCAGATAGCCCTTCATCTTGAGCACGTGTGCACTCACAGATGTCCCGGCTCCCATCTTACAGCTGCGGAATGCCTTGTGGATCAGGTACCTTTCCTGATAAGCTTGCTCATAAAACATCTCATTAAGAGTTGTCATTATAGCAAAGGCCTGATGATCCAAGAACTGCTTTTGCAATTCAGGAACCATACTAGCCAACATCAGGCATGTCACATCCCGGTTATCTTTTACATGTGCCAAGTATTCCTCCAGCTGGGCAGCCGGTGGATTACTTCCCGTTGGCACAACCGGTACAGGCTTTTCGAGCACATACTCTTTAGACTCTTGTCTTAGAACTTTCCTTAAGTTCATAGACCAGTCCCAAAAGTTAGGGCCAGAAAGCTTGTCCCATTCCAAGAAAGATCGCAGTGATAAAGTATCATTCGTAGCCATTGGTTTCTACACAGAAAAATTTACGAGTGTAAATAAAGGACTTAACATGTTCTTCCCATATTATAATTAATAATGAATCGTGTTATTAATTAACTCGAGTTGTTGGGCTCATGGGCCGAGATCCATATTATATCAAGATATAGCCAGACGAGGGCCTGGAACAACTATACCCCAATTTTTAGGTAGGAACGCCGTCCAATCCCAACCTAGGGACTCTCGGTTTGATGGGTCTGTTGGCACTTACCCATCTGTGCTTAGGGCCAGGAACATCCTACTACCCACGCTAAGTCAAAACCTCCATCCAAGTGTTAGAGTAACCAATACTCCAACCCAATACAAAATGACGATACTCCAGTGCATCCAACGAGGGTTGGTCTACAGCTGGCCTATCCCCACTTCGAGTAGGTTATGAATGAGGGAAGCACTTTTAAGAGACTTAGTAATTACCTTTTGGTTATTAGATTCAATTAATAACGGCTTAGATGCATAGGCGGGTGAAATTGGGTTTGTACATACATTCTCACATGTAAATAAATAAAGCATAATTAAATAAAAATGAAATGCTATGGGCCAAAATTTACATCCTAATATAATTCTAGTAAACCTATACTAGAACGACATCAGGTGGGCTGCATCCTCATCCTTCTAGCACGCCAATCCAATCGGCTTCTTCTTCTTTACATAATTCCATAATAAACACATAAAATAAAATTACATAAAAGAAAAACAGCGCGTAGGCCGTATTTACCAAAAGAATATTACAACCCGAATAAATAAGGCCCAAAACACCCATTCATGCATTTAATCATACATACACGTATCCGATACATATAATTTATAAACATGTTAAATGCATGAATTAATCCCATTTCATATATGTCCATAGCCATTATTTTGAAATCGCCAAATTTTGGCCGATCATGGTTCTAAACCCGTGCGGGCTTTAGGCCTCCAACCCAGGCAAAATTGCTCCCAATCCAATTGGGAAACCATGAATTCCAAAATTAGCCGTCCGGGTAATCGTGCCAAGAAAACCCGAACCAATTTCAATTAACCGTATTTATTTCCAAAATAAATATCGCATGAACGAAAAATAAATTCATTCATAAAACATGCGCATAAAATTTCCAAAATTAAACACGCACAAGTTTAAAACAATTAAAATTTTAAAACCCCACGCGCATAAAAATTACCAAAATTTAAACACGCATATTTTTAAAATTTTAAATCCGGCCCGGCCCTAAAAATCCCGCCAAATCCAAAAACGGGCCCGGCCCGCCGCGCGGGGCAGCCGCGGCGCTGCTGCCCAGCAGCAGCCCCGCTGCCGCGCAGCGGCTGCTGCCCAGCAGCAGCCTGCTGCTGGCGTGCAGCAGCTGCTGCCCAGCAGCAGCTGCTGCCCAGCAGCAGCTGCTGGCGTGCAGCAGCTGCTGGCCAGCAGCAGCCAGCAGCAGCCAGCAGCAGCTGCTGCCTGTGGCGCCTAGCGCCGCAGGCAGCGGCTGCTGCCCCCGTTTCGACCCGAAACGGTCCGTGATTTTTCCGAAACAAATATAGCAACATGAAATTAAATCACCAAGACATAAAATCATGCAACGGAAAAATAAATCTAGCATAAACCTATATGCAAAAAATAATTTTCCCATAAACAATTCACAAATAGAAAATTACATAAAGCATAAACCATATGCAAATAATTTTCCATAAGTAAAATTCAAGGGGCAAAATCACCAAACCCCAAACCAAAAATAAATCCCGTCCACAAAATCGCCAATTTTAAAACACGGGATCCGCCAAGTTTAAAGATTTCCACGGATCAAAAGCCCGCTCTGATACCACTGTTGGGATTCATCACGGGAAACCGACCGATAAAAGCGGAAATACGCGTCGATTTCCTCGAATCCGGCCCAGGAGCTTAAGATGTGGAAATCAAAAACTTAAAGCATAAAAGGAGGGTTTAAAAACTTACCACAAAGTCTCTCTAAGAGACGGATGCGGACTGCAGAAATCAAGTGTAGATTTCCTCCACCGATGCGTACACGAACGGCTCTCGGACCGAAACCCGTGCTAGCGACTCGGATGACAAGAAGAGAGGGAGAGAGGGGCAGCACACAAGAAGGAATATGGCTGTCCAAGTTTTCTTTCCAAAAGAAAAATCTATCTTTCCAAAAGATAGACCCAATATTCACCAAGTATGCACCCAATTTCCTTCCAAAAGAAATAATCAAGCTTGGCCAAATCTCTTTTCAAGAATAGATATATATCCCACGGCCAAGCAAGGTGAGTCTTGGCAGATTTTTATTCTCTTTTTTCACTTAAAGAAAAGAAGATCAACACAAGGAAAGCAAAGTCCAACTTTGCTTCATCAAAGTCAAACCTATGACTCATCCATATGACTCACCATGCTAATGATGAAAAGAATGACTCATCCTCTCTTGCCAACAATAACATTCGGCCAAAAGAAGGATTGGTGATCCCACCTTCATCATTTCCTTACCATAAAGGAAAAGCAAGATGCAAGGTGGCAAAGTCCAACTTTGCCCCATCATATGTCCTACCAATGACTCACCATTCTTTCATTGGTCCATAAGAATCTGTCATCATCATTTTTGTCCATAAAATGACTCACAATTCTTACTAATTCCATGCAAAATTTCGGCCAACATATCCCATTAAATGTAGACTTTATTCCTTTAAAAGCCCAAGCCTAATTTTAATCCCATTGTTTTAATTAATTGCAAATGCAACTTTAATTTAACATGTATGCATATATATATTATACCATATAATATATTACATACATTTAAATTAAAATTCATTTGCCCTAGTAATTTAATCAAGGGATTAAATTAGACATACATAAAATGAGATACATGTAAACCTATACATGTATAAGAACATTTCCACCTAGGAAATAATCCCATAAATTAATTCATTGAATTAATTATGAGAAGGCCAAAATAAATATTAATTATATCACTTTGATCAATCCAATTGAGTCATATAATATAATTAATATATCTCTCTCTCTTCAAACGTGTATACTCCAAGTACACACTTAATCCGACTAGTTAAAGTCCAGACGTTCAATGTGTACGATCCGATGGGCCCGTCTTTATGTTGGTAGTGGGCCAAGGCCCACAGACTACAGGCGGGCTCTAGCAAGCCACTGTAGCCCCCAATTAAGACGGAGTAAGCAGTCCAACTGAAAACGTAACCCTGTAGTTTGAACTTGTAAATCCCATGTCGCTGATATCGGTGTCCAACACAGAGGCATGGAAGTATCACCCTCTTTGTGTCTGGACCTTTACTTGATACCGAATGAACTGATGCTCACAAACAAGATCCAATCTTGTTTGGGTGCGGCCGCACACTTATCAGTAACATTCTTCAAGAGGCCGATGATATCGTCTCAGTGAATCACTGAGTGACATTCCCTTCTGCATATCCATAGTGCTGCCATGCTTACTGACACACCCGAACGTACCCGTACTTAGCACCCTTTTACAGGCCCGTTGGGCGTACACCAAAGTGTGCCACCTCACATGCAGCACCATCATATGGTCCGGTCAAAGGACTTATACAAGTACTACACGAGAATCATTTGTGATACTATACCATGCAGATTCCCTTTAAGTGGATCAATCCAGTACCATGCCCTTTTTGCATGTACCCATTAACCTGGTTGACATTCCATGTTCTATGACCGGTAAGACACCGCCATACAACCAGGCTAATGATAGTCTTTAGTTCCATTCATTCCCATGATTAGAACAGACTACGGATAACTTTATGGTCATATCGTTTTCACTATCCACAGTCTTACTGCCAAGTGCCTCACACTTGACAACATGGATATGGATATGTCCATTGGATACTCTATTTAAAATATAGCACAAGACATATAATAAATAGATTAATGCCTTTATTTCCTTGACACAAATTGTATAATACATAAAGATTACATAAATGTACAAATGTATTATACAAACACAAGGACCAATGCCTCGGGACTAGGGCATTTCCAACAGTTCTTAACTAGCCATAGTACTTGTATAGTCAGTCATGAATATAGGTACATGTCGTTGACATAGGACTGGATCAATCCGCACAAGAAAGCCACATTGTTGTCGCGTCATAGGTCTTTCTTGAGTAGGTCTCCTTTGTCCTCAGACCAGATTTCATTATAGTATCAATATGGAATCTGGTTCACTTTGACATATGCCTAACAGGTCTATAAAAGGATGCTAAATATAGTATGATGTTGGAAATGCCCTAGTCCCGAGGCATTGGTCCTTGTATTTGTACTATGCATTTATTGGATTCATGTGTTGTACTTATTTATGTCATTAATAAAGGCATCAATTCATTTATTATATTTATCTTGTGCAGTATAGTGAATGAAGCATCCAATGGACATATCCATATCCATGACGACTAGTGTCATGCACTTAGCAGTAAGACCATGGATAGGGTTAACGATATGACCATAAATAGATTCGTAGTCTGTTCCAGTCATGGGAATGAATGGAACAACAGACTATCATTAACCTGGTTGTATGGTGGTGTCTTACCGGTCATTGGACATGGTATGTCAACCAAGTTAATGGGTACATGCCTGGGTGCATGGTACTGGATAGATCCACTAAACGAGTAATCCACATGGTATGGTATCACAATGGATTCTCGTGTAGTACTTGTATGGATCCTTTGACCTGACCATATGATGGTGTTACGTGTGAAGTCGCATACTTAGGGGTACGCCTAAAGGGCCTGTAATAGGGTGCCAAGTATGGGTGCTTTCGGGTATGTCACCGAACATGGTAATACTATGGATATGCAGAAGGGATTTGTCACTCAGTAACCAACTGAGAAGATATCACTGGCCACTTGATGAATGTGACTGATAAGAGTGTGGCCACACCCAAACAAGTTGGAACTTGTTTGTGAGCATCAGTACATTCGGGATCAAGTTAATGTCTGAACACAAAAGAGGGTGATCAATCCATGCCTCTGTGTTGGACACCGATATCAATGACATGGGATGTACAAGTTTAAACTACTGGGTTACGATATCAGTTAGACTGCCATCTCCATCTTAATTGGGGGCTGCAGTGGCTTGCTAAAGCCCAACTGCAGTCTGCAGGCCAAAGGCCCGCTGCCAACATAAAGATTGGCCCACAGGATCGTACACATAGAACGATAGAATGCAGACTTAAGGAATAGCATGTATGCTTGGAGTATACGCATTGGAGGGAGAGGTGTGTATATATTAATTATATTATAAAGATCAATTGGATTGGTCATAATAACAAAAATTAATATATTCTATTGGCTCTTCATAATTAATTGGATTAATTATGAAATTATTTCCTAGGTGGAAATATTCATATGTATGGGTTTACATATGATTTTATTTTGTGCAGAGTTAATTTTAATTTGATGGATTAAATTAAATGTCAAACCAATTTTAATTTGGATGTAAATAATATATTACTTGGAGTAATATATTAAATACATGGGTATATATTAAAATTGGGCTTGAATTAATTTGAACCAAATTAATTAAAATTAGACTGGGCCTAAATTAAAACATGGAAGCCCGCACAGAATAAAGAGGAGCCAAGATGGGCCAGAATTCCTTATGGAATTCGGCCAACCCTAGGTATAAATACCTAGGGTTAGAAGAATTCGGCCAACCTAAGCTAAACCACTCATAGCCGAATTCTCTAGCCTCTCCTCTCCTTGGTTCTTGCTTTTCCATCGCTAGCACGGGTTGCATTTGCCAAGCGTTCGTGTACGTGAGAGCGGAGGAATTCTAAATTGAGTTCTGCAGTCATCATCCGTCTCTAAAAGAGATTTTTTCTGGTATGAAATTTTAATCTCTTTCTATTCAATTTTATGTTTTTCAATTTCCGCTTCAATTGCTCCTGGGACCGGATTTGAGGAAATCACCGCGTTCTTCCGCTTTTATCGGGTGATTTCCGGTGAAAAATCCCAACAGTGGTATCAGAGCGGGCTTTTGATCCGTGGAAATTGATTAATTTGGTTGAATCCCTGTTTTGAAATTGGATGTTTTTTGATTGGGATTCTTTGTATGGGTTTTATGATTTTTCCCATATGTTTTATGCAATGAAAATTAAATTTGCATATAGGTTTATGTTAGTTTAATTTTATTGTGTAATTTTGTGATTCTTGGTGAATTGCTATGGATGGTGATTGATTGGATATTTTTTTTATTATTGATTTTATTCTGTTTATAAAAAAAAAAAAAAAAAAAATCGGCCTCCCGGCGGCGGGGCTGCAGGCGGCGGGATCGCCGTCGGCGGCCGCCGCACGCGGCGGGAGGCGCGGCGGCAGCCGCTGCCCGTGGCGCTAGGTGCCACAGGCAGCGGCCGCTGCCTGCTGCTGCACCAGCAGCAGCAGCCGCACAAGCGGCTGCTGCCGCTGGTTCCAGCAGCAGCCGCTGCTGGGCAGCAGCTGCCGCTGGGCGGCAGCGCCGCTGCAGGCGGCAGCCACTGCTGGGCAGTGGCTGCCGCACGGCAGCAGCGGGCAGCCGCTAGGCGGCTGTGCCGCTGCTGCTGCTAGGGCAACTCTGTTGCCCTAGCTGCAGCGGGCCGGGCCCAGTTTTTGGATTTTGCGGGTTTTGGGTCCGGGGCCCAGTTTTGAAATTTTAATTGGTTTTAAAATTGGTGTGTTTAAATTTATGTAATTTAAATGCGCATGGTTTCTTGGATGAATTTTAATTTCGTTCATGTGACATTAATTTGGAAATTAATGTGGTTAATGGAAATTGGTTCGGGTAACTTTGGCACAATTACTCGGACGGCTAAATTGGACCCATGGTTTCCCAATTCCAGTGGGAGCAGTTGGACTGCCTGGGCTGGAGGCCCAAAGCCCGTTAAGGGTTAGAACCATGGTGGGCCAAAATTGGCGATTTCCAAATAATGGCTTTGACATAATTTAAATGGGCTTAAATCATGCATTTTGACATGCTTTTGAATTGTATGTATTGGATGCATATGTATGGTTGAATGAATGTATGATTGGATGCTATTGGGCCTTTTACGAGTTGGGTTGTATTTTTCTTTTGGGTAAATACGGCCTGCGTGTCGTTTTCTTTTAATGTAATTTTATTTTATTTAAGTTAAATATTGTAAAATTTGTAAAAGAAGAAGCCCATGGAGTGGTGAGCACAATTGGAGGTGCAAGCCCAAATGGAGGTGCAAGCCCAGAAGGAGAAGGAGGAGGCCCACCTAATATGTATTTCTAGTATAGGTTTACTAGAATTATATTAGGATGTAACATAGGCCCATAGCAGTCCATTTTATTTTATTTAATCATTTATATATTCTTTTGCATGTATGAATGTATGTTACATATAGCTCATTCACCCGCTTTATGTATGTAAGCCGTTATAATTGAATCTAATAACCAAATGGAATTACTAAGTCGCTTAAAAGTGCTTCCCTCATTCAAAACCGAATCGAGGTGGGAATAGGCCAGTTGTAGACCATGCCCTCGCAGGATGCACTGGAGTATTGTCACTTTGTACTGGGTTAGAGTATGGGATACTCTAACACTTGAATGGAGGTTTTGACTTAGCATGGGTAGTAGGATTCTCCTGGCCCTAAGCACAGATGGGTAAGTGCCAACAAGCCCATCAAACCGAGAGTCCCTAGGTTGGGATTGGACGGCGTTCCTACCTAAATAGTTAAGGTGTAGTTGTACCAAACCCTCGTTTGGCTATATCTTAATGAAATATGGATCTCGGCCCATGAGCCCAACAACTCGGTTAAATTAATAACTTGATTCATTATTAATTTTATATGGGATCAACAAAGTAAAGCCCTTTATTAACACTCTAAATGTTTTTCTATGTAGAAACACCCAAATGGCAAACACTAATACCTTATCACTGCGATCGATTCTTGAGAAGGACAAGCTTTCCGGTCCTAACTTTTTAGACTGGTCTAGGAACTTGAGGATAGTTCTAAGACAAGAGTCAAAAGAGTATGTGCTGGAAAGGCTTGTGCCGACTGCGCCTCAGGGACGTAATCCGACAGCTGCACAGCTAGCGGAATACGAGGCGCACGTCAAGGACAACCGGGATGTGACGTGCCTTATGTTGGCGTGCATGGTCCCCGAACTGCAAAAGCAGTTTATGGACCATCAAGCCTATGCTATGATAACAACTCTCAATGAGATGTTTCAGGAGCAAGCTCGTCAGGAGAGGTACCTGACCAATAAGGCATTCCACTCTTGTAAGATGGGGGCCGGGACATCTGTGAGTGCTCACGTGCTCAAGATGAAGGGCTATTTGGATACTTTGGCCCGTCTCGGATCGCCTATCTCTCAAGAGTTGGCGGTGGACACGATCCTGGCGTCCTTACCGGATTCTTATGATCAGTTCATCCTAAACTATAACATGCAAGGGATGAACCGCACTGTCAGTGAGCTGCATGGGATGCTTAAGCTTATTGAGCAGTCGATCAAGAAGACTCCGCTGGTGCTGTTGGTTAACAAGGGGAACGGTCCTCTTGCTAAGGGTAAGGCCAAGGAAAAGGCCAAGGCCAAGGCCAAGAAGGCCAAAGCCAAGAAGGCCAAGGCCCAACCCAAAGGCCAGCAGAAGGCAGGTCCTGAGGACGTCTGTTTCGGGTGCAGACAGGCGGGCCATTGGAAGAGATCGTGTCCCAAGCTGATGGGAG
This sequence comes from Euphorbia tirucalli, assembly GCA_039660915.1. Taxonomy (NCBI): domain Eukaryota; kingdom Viridiplantae; phylum Streptophyta; class Magnoliopsida; order Malpighiales; family Euphorbiaceae; genus Euphorbia; species Euphorbia tirucalli. The sequence continues at coordinate 46,267,714 of CM077637.1, read as the reverse complement.
AGCAGAGAAGGGGCCAAGGTGCATCCTCTTCAGGTATTTATGTTATAGATATTAACCTTACTCTTTCAACATCCTGGGTATTGGATACTGGATGTGGTTCTCACATTTGTTGCAATGTGCAGGGACTTAAGAACAGAAGGTTGCTGGGGTCGGGTGAGGTGGACTTGCGGGTCGGGAATGGAGCAAGGGTTGCTGCCATAGAGATCGGCGAATACCACCTATTGATGCCCAGCGGATTGGTTTTAATTCTAGAACATTGTTACTTTGTACCTGCTATGTGCAGGAATATTATTTCTGTATCAATGTTGGACATGTCTGGATTTGAATTTTCTATTATAAATGGTCGAATTTCAATATCTAGAGAGGGGTTATTTTATGGAGATGCTCTATTAAATAATGGCCTGTATGTCCTGGACTTAAATGAGACCAATCACATCTATAACATAAACACGAAAAGGGTTAAGCCTAACGAACTTAATCCAGTCTACCTATGGCATTGTCGTCTTGGCCACGTAAACGAGAATTGCATAGCTAGGCTTCACAAAGCTGGGGTCCTAGGGTCATTTGACTTGGAGTCATTTGATACATGCGAATCGTGTTTAAGAGGCAAGATGACAAAGGCGCCTTTTAGCAAAAGGGCTGAAAGGGCCACTGGCTTGTTGGACCTAATACATTCAGATGTATGTGGACCTATGAGCGCAGCGACCAGAGGTGGGCATCTGTACTTCGTCACGTTCACGGATGATTTCAGCAGATATGGCTACGTCTATCTGATGAAACACAAGTCCGAGACCCTTGATAGGTTCAAGGAATTTAGGAACGAGGTACAGAACCAGCTAGGCAGGAATATCAAAGCCCTTCGGTCGGACCGAGGCGGTGAGTATATGAGCCTAGAGTTTGACTCATACTTGAGAGAACATGGAATAGTTCCGCAGCTCACTCCTCCCGGAACACCACAATGGAATGGGGTGTCCGAACGGAGGAATAGGACCTTGTTGGACATGGTCCGCTCAATGATGAGTCAAGCAACTCTCCCAATTAGTTTCTGGGGACACGCCCTCGAGACAGCAGCTCTCATTTTAAACAATACTCCGACTAAGGCAGTGGAAAAGACCCCATATCAGATATGGACGGGCAAGGAGCCCAATGTGTCTTTCCTAAGGATTTGGGGATGCGAGGCACATGTCAAGAAATTGACTAGTGGCAAGCTGGAGCCCAAAACCGATAAATGCCTGTTTGTGGGCTACCCTAGGGAAACCAAAGGGTATTACTTCTACAACCCCGCCGAGAACAAGGTGTTCGTGGCAAGGAAGGGGGTCTTTCTGGAAAAGGAGTTCCTTTCCAAGAAAGATAGTGTTGGGATTCGTCACGGGAAACCGACCGATAAAAGCGGAAAAACGCGTCGATTTCCTCGAATCCGGCCCAGGAGCTTAAGATGTGGAAATCAAAAACTTAAAGCATAAAAGGAGGGTTTCAAAAACTCACCACAAAGTCTCTCTAAGAGACGGATGCAGACTGCAGAAATCAAGTGTAGATTTCCTCCACCGATGCGTACACGAACGGCTCTCGGACCGAAACCCGTGCTAGCGACTCGGATGACAAGAAGAGAGGGAGAGAGGGCTGCCCACAAGAGGAAATATGGCTGTCCAAATTTCTTTCCAAAAGAAAAATCTATCTAGCCAAAGATAGAACCAAGTTTCTCTCAAGTGTGCATCCAATTTCTTTCCAAAAGAAATAATGCATAAAAGTGGGCAAAATTCATACTTTAAAAGAAAACCAATTTCTCTTAAAGCAAGAGTGATGGACGGCCAAAAGTGGAGTCAAGTTTATGGTGATTATATCTCATGAAAGAAAAGGAGATGAGATGGAAGAGCAAAGTCCAACTTGCTACCAATGAGTCAAACCAATGACTCACCATGGTGACTCACCACCATCACTCACCATCACCTTTTCTTCATCTTCATCCATAATACCAAAAAGTCAAGAATATGACTCACCAATACTCCAACAATTCGGCCAAGAGAGGAAAGAGAAAGGGGTGGATATTTTTCTCATCATCATACCATAATAATGACCAAAAAATATCTCATGAAGCAAAGTCCAACTTTGCCACCTAAAGTCATCCATGACTCATCCTTTCCACCATCTTCTTTTGTCTTAAGATGACTCACAATTCTTTCCTTTCCTTGCCCAAAATTTCGGCCAACACATCCCACTTAATGTGGGCATTTTCATTTTAAGCTTTAAGCCCAATTTTAATTCCTTTGATTTAATTAATTTCAAATGCAACTTTACTTTAACATGTATGCTTATATATTATACAATATAATATATTACATACATTTAAATTAAAATTCATTTGCCCTAGTAATTTAATCAAGGGATTAAATTAGACATACATAAAATGAGATACATGTAAACCTATACATGTATAATAATATTTCCACCTAGGAAATAATCCCATAAATTAATTCATTGAATTAATTATGAGAAGGCCAAAATAAATATTAATTATATAACTTTGATCAATCCAATTGATTCATATAATATAATTAATATATCTCTCTCTCTTCAAACGTGTATACTCCAAGTACACACTTAATCCGACTAGTTAAAGTCCAGACGTTCAATGTGTACGATCCAATGGGCCCGTCTTTATGTCGGCAGTGGGCCAAGGCCCACAGACTGCAGGCGGACTCTAGCAAGCCACTGCAGCCCCCAATTAAGACGGAGTAAGCAGTCCAACTGAAAACGTAACCCAGTAGTTTGAACTTGTAAATCCCATGTCGCTGATATCGGTGTCCAACACAGAGGCATGGAAGTATCACCCTCCTTGTGTCTGGACCTTGACTTGATACCGAATGAACTGATGCTCACAAACAAGATCCAATCTTGTTTGGGTGCGGCCGCACACTTATCAGTAACATTCTTCAAGAGGCCGATGATATCGTCTCAGTGAATCACTGAGTGACATTCCCTTCTGCATATCCATAGTGCTGCCATGCTTACTGACACACCCGAATGTACCCGTACTTGGCACCCTTTTACAGGCCCGTTGGGCGTACACCAAAGTGTGCCACCTCACATGCAGCACCATCATATGGTCCGGTCAAAGGACTTATACAAGTACTACACGAGAATCATTTGTGATACTATACCATGCAGATTCCCGTTAAGTGGATCAATCCAGTACCATGCCCTTTTTGCATATACCCATTAACCTGGTTGACATTCCATGTTCTATGACCGGTAAGACACCGCCATACAACCAGGCTAATGATAGTCTTTAGTTCCATTCATTCCCATGATTAGAACAGACTACGGATAACTTTATGGTCATATCGTTTTCACTATCCACAGTCTTACTGCCAAGTGCCTCACACTTGACAACATGGATATGGATATGTCCATTGGATACTCTATTTAAAATATAGCACAAGACATATAATAAATAGATTAATGCCTTTATTTCCTTGACACAAATTGTATAATACATAAAGATTACATAAATGTACAAATGTATTATACAAACACAAGGACCAATGCCTCGGGACTAGGGCATTTCCAACAATCTCCCACTTGCACTAGTACCTACTAGGCATGGGTCTAATCCCTATAGATCCAGTATAACCTTCGTGCAGAGGCATAGCCAAGCATATTGGTCAAAAGATCTGCGACATTGTCTTTGGTGTCTACTCTTTGTAATGAGATGTCACCCCCTCAGTGATTTCTCACAATAGGTGAAACTCCCTAAGTTCGTGCTTCGTGTATATGTGTGACCGGGGCACATAGCTTGTGCAACAGCCCCTAGTTGTCACAGAAGATATCAACTGGTTACTGGATAGTTGACACTACCCCCAGTTGCATGATAAACTTCATTATCCACACAGCATCCCTAGCTGCTTCACACGTTGCAATGTACTCAGTTCCTATGATAGAAACCGCGATGGTCTATTACTTGGAGCCTCTCCAACAATAGCACCACCATTTAGCATGAACACGTACCTATACTGCGACCCATATTCATCCTGGTCAGTCTGGAAGCTTGCATCAGTGTACCTGGTAACTGACTGCTCTTCCTAACTTTCATGCACTAAGAAGCTATCCTTAGTCCGGTTAAGGTACTTCAGGATTGCTTTGACAGCCTACCTGTGATCCATTCAGGATCCAGCCCATCATACTTAGTGCAAATCCGACATCAGGTCTTGTACATAGCATGGAGTACATGATTGATCCTATAGCCGAAGCATATAGAACCAATCCATGTTCTCCCTATCCTGCCTTGTCTTAGGACAATACTTCTTGCTAAGTTTCAGCTCATAACCCATTGGCAAGAAACCTTTCTTAGCCTGGTCCATGCTGAATCTTTTCAGAACGATGTCTATGTACTTGACCTGACTTAGGCCTAGAAGCCGATTGGATCTAACCCTGTAGATACTGATCCCTAGGATCGTCTCAGCTTCGCCTAAGTCCTTCATTGCGAAGCACTTACACAACCATTACAATTCCCTTGTAGTGTTGGTATGTCGCTTCCCATCAGAAAGATGCCATCCATATATAAAATACCAGGAAAGTTACTATGCTCCCACTAAACCTCTTATACACACCCTTAAAGGTATTGTCGGCCTATAGCTTACAGCACCACTTGCAACCTATTACCTTAGCACCTGGAGGTGAATCAACCAGGTTCCAAACCTGATTATCGTACATAGATTGCAAATCCACCACCATGGCAGACAGTGGGCTAGCTATAGCCTACTAGTAGGTTTTGAGCTCCTCTTCGTCCAAGACAAAAGGAGCGTAATCATTAGAAACAAAAACCGATGTTTCACATGTTCCTGATGATCCCTACCAGACCTTTTAGGTCCTTGTGTGACCTGGGCTGGTGCTTCCCCTTTTGGAAGCTTCACCCTGGTCTCCGAGTTATCCTTTTAGGAGTTTCTGAGCTTTGAACTTCCCTAAGTTCAATATCGCTCCCACTGTCTTTCTTGGAAAGAAAACCCCTTTTCAAGAAGGACCCCCTTTCGAGCCATGAACGCCTTGTTCTCAGCGGGGTCGTAGAAGTAATACCCTTTGGTTTCCCTAGGGTTGCTCACAAACAGGCATTAGTCGGTTTTGGGTGCTAGTTTTGCTCACAGTCAATTTCTTGACTTGTGCATAACAACCCCAAATCCGTAAGAAAGACACATTAGGCACCCTGCCCGTCCATATTCCAAATGGGGTCTTTTCCAAAGCCTTAGTCGGAGTATAATTGAAAATGAGAGCCATTGTCTCAAGAGCGTATCCTTTACAACTTATAGGGAGAGAGGCATGACTCATCGTTTGAGCGGACCATGTCCAACAGGGTCCTTTTCTCTGTTCGGACACCCCAAATCATTGTGGTGTTCCTGGAGGAGTGAGCTATGGAACTATTCCATGCTCTCTCAAAATGAGTCAAACTATAGGCTTATATGCTCACCACCTCGGTCCAACCGAAAGGCTTGAATATTTCTGCCTAGTTCTGTACTTCGTTCCTTACTCCCTTGAACCTATCAAGGGTCTCAGACTTATATTTCATTAAATAGGCATGGCCATTTCTGATGAAATCGTCTGTGAAGGATACGAAGTATAGATGTTCACCCCTGGTTGCTATGCTTGTCGGTTAATATACATCTCAATGCATTAGGTTCAATAAGCTAGCAACCCTTGTAGCCTCCTTGCTAAAAGGTTCTTTAGTCATTTTGCCTTATAAACCAGACCCGCATATATCAAGTGACTCCATGTCAAATGATCCTAGGATTCAAGATATGTGAAGCCTAGCTATGCGCTTCTTGTTTATGTGGCCTAAATGACAATGCCAAAGGTAAACCGGATTAAGTTCGTTAGGCTTAACCCTTTACGTATGTATATTATAGACATGATTAGTTTCATTTAGATCCAGGATATAAAAGACATTATTTAACAGAGCTACTCCATAAAATAATTCTTTTCTAGATAAACCTTTTTTACTATTACCAATAGTAAATGTACATCCAGAAATATCCAAAAACTGAAACAGAAATAATATTCCTGTACAAAACAGGTACAAAATAACATAGTTTCAGTAACAAAACTAATCTACTAGGCATCATAAGCTGGTCCCGCTGATCTCTATGGCAGCAACCCTTGCTCCATTTTAGACCCGCAAGTCCACTTGTCCCGATCCCAGTGATCTCCTGTTCTTAAGTCCCTGCACATTACAAAAAAATGTGAGAACCACATCTAGTATCCAATACATAAGATGTTGAAACAGAGGTTAATGTCTATGACATATATACCTGATGAAGACACGCCCTGCGTCTTCCTTTTCTCTCCCAAAAGCTTGGGACACGATCTTTTCCAATGTCCAGCCTGCTTGCAACCGAAGCAGACATCCTTGGAATGGGCCTTGGGCTGGGCTTTAGCCTTTTTAGCCTTGGCTTCCTTAGCCTTGGCCTTGGCCTTTGCCTTGCCTTTAGCGAAAAGAGGTTTCCCCTTGTTAACCTTAAGTACCGGCGGAGTCTTCTTGATCGACAGTTCAGCGAGCTCAAGCATCCAATGCAGCTCACTAACAGTACGGTCCATCCCTTGCTTGTAAAATTTTAGGATGAATTGATCATAAGAATCCGGTAAAGAATCCAGGATCGTGCTAACCGCCAGCCCCCGTGAGATAGGAGTTCCGAGACGGGCTAAATTATCCAGATAGCCCTTCATCTTGAGCACATGTGCACTCACAGATGTCCCGGCTCCCATCTTACAGCTGCGGAATGCCTTGTGGATCAGGTACCTTTCCTGATAAGTTTGCTCATAAAACATCTCATTAAGAGTTGTCATTGTAGCAAAGGCCTGATGATCCAAGAACTGCTTTTGCAATTCAGGAACCATACTAGCCAACATCAGGCATGTCACATCCCGGTTATCTTTTACATGTGCCAAGTATTCCTCCAGCTGGGCAGCCGGTGGATTACTTCCCGTTGGCACAACCGGTACAGGCTTTTCGAGCACATACTCTTTAGACTCTTGTCTTAGAACTTTCCTTAAGTTCAGAGACCAGTCCCAAAAGTTAGGGCCAGAAAGCTAGTCCCATTCCAAGAAAGATCGCAGTGATAAAGTATCATTCGTAGCCATTGGTTTCTACACAGAAAAATTTACGAGTGTAAATAAAGGACTTAACATGTTCTTCCCATATTATAATTAATAATGAATCGTGTTATTAATTAACTCGAGTTGTTGGGCTCATGGGCCGAGATCCATATTATATCAAGATATAGCCAGACGAGGGCCTGGAACAACTATACCCCAATTTTTAGGTAGGAACATCGTCCAATCCCAACCTAGGGACTCTCGGTTTGATGGGTCTGTTGGCACTTACCCATCTGTGCTTAGGGCCAGGAACATCCTACTACCCACGCTAAGTCAAAACCTCCATCCAAGTGTTAGAGTAACCAATACTCCAACCCAATACAAAATGACGATACTCCAGTGCATCCAATGAGGGTTGGTCTACAGCTGGCCTATCCCCACTTCGAGTAGGTTATGAATGAGGGAAGCACTTTTAAGAGACTTAGTAATTACCTTTTGGTTATTAGATTCAATTAATAACGGCTTAGATGCATAGGCGGGTGAAATAGGGTTTGTACATACATTCTCACATGTAAATAAATAAAGCATAATTAAATAAAAATGAAATGCTATGGGCCAAAATTTACATCCTAATATAATTCTAGTAAACCTAGACTAGAACGACATCAGGTGGGCCGCATCCTCATCCTTCTAGCACGCCAATCCAATCGGCTTCTTCTTTACATAATTTCATAATAATCAAATAAAATAAAATTACATAAAAAGAAAACGGCGCGTAGGCCGTATTTACCAAAAGAATATTACAACCCAAATAAATAAGGCCCAAAACATCCATTCATGCATTTAATCATACATACATGTAAACCAATACATACAATTTATAAACATGTTAAATGCATGAATTAATCCCATTTCCATAATATGTCCATAGCCATTATTTTGAAATCGCCAAATTTTGGCCGATCATGGTTCTAAACCCGTGCAGGTTTTGGGCCTCCAACCCAGGCAAAATTGCTCCCAATCCAATTGGGAAACCATGAATTCCAAAATTAGCCGTCCGGGTAATCGTGCCAAGAAAACCCGAACCAATTTCAATTAACCGTATTTATTTCCAAAATAAATATCGCATGAACGAAAAATAAATTCCATTCATAAAACATGCGCATAAAATTTCCAAAAAGAAACACGCACAATTTTAAAACCCAATTAAAATTTTAAAATCCCACGCGCATAAAAATTACCAAAATTTAAACATGCATATTTTTAAAATTTTAAATCCGGCCCGGCCCAAAAATCCCGCCAAATCCAAAAATGGGCCCGGCCCGCCGCGCGGGGCAGCCGCGGCGCTGCTGCCCAGCAGCAGCCCCGCTGCCGCGCAGCGGCTGCTGCCCAGCAGCAGCCTGCTGCTGGCGTGCAGCAGCTGCTGCCCAGCAGCAGCTGCTTGCGCGCAGCAGCCCTGCTGCTGGCGTGCAGCAGCTGCTGCCCAGCAGCAGCTGCTGGCCAGCAGCAGCCCAGCTGCTGCTGAGGCAGCCGCCAGCAGCAGCTGCTGCCTGTGGCGCCTAGCGCCGCAGGCAGCGGCTGCTGCCCCCGTTTCGCCCCGAAACGGTCCGTGATTATTTCCCGCAACAAAAATAGCAACATGAAATTAAATCACCAAGAAATAAAATCATGCATAGGAAATTAAATCTAGCATAAAACCTATATGCAAAATAAAATTTCCATAAACAATTCACAAATAGAAAATTAAATAAAGCATAAACCATATGCAAATAATTTTCCATAAGTAAAATTCAAGGGGCAAAATCACCAAACCCCAAACCAAAAAAAAAATCCCGTCCACAAAATCGCCAATTTTAAAACACGGGATCCGCCAAGTTTAAAGATTTCCACGGATCAAAAGCCCGCTCTGATACCACTGTTGGGATTCGTCACGGGAAACCGACCGATAAAAGCGGAAAAACGCGTCGATTTCCTCGAATCCGGCCCAGGAGCTTAAGATGTGGAAATCAAAAACTTAAAGCATAAAAGGAGGGTTTCAAAAACTCACCACAAAGTCTCTCTAAGAGACGGATGCAGACTGCAGAAATCAAGTGTAGATTTCCTCCACCGATGCGTACACGAACGGCTCTCGGACCGAAACCCGTGCTAGCGACTCGGATGACAAGAAGAGAGGGAGAGAGGGCTGCCCACAAGAGGAAATATGGCTGTCCAAATTTCTTTCCAAAAGAAAAATCTATCTAGCCAAAGATAGAACCAAGTTTCTCTCAAGTGTGCATCCAATTTCTTTCCAAAAGAAATAATGCATAAAAGTGGGCAAAATTCATACTTTAAAAGAAAACCAATTTCTCTTAATGCAAGAGTGATGGACGGCCAAAAGTGGAGTCAAGTTTATGGTGATTATATCTCATGAAAGAAAAGGAGATGAGATGGAAGAGCAAAGTCCAACTTGCTACCAATGAGTCAAACCAATGACTCACCATGGTGACTCACCACCATCACTCACCATCACCTTTTCTTCATCTTCATCCATAATACCAAAAAGTCAAGAATATGACTCACCAATACTCCAACAATTCGGCCAAGAGAGGAAAGAGAAAGGGGTGGATATTTTTCTCATCATCATACCATAATAATGACCAAAAAATATCTCATGAAGCAAAGTCCAACTTTGCCACCTAAAGTCATCCATGACTCATCCTTTCCACCATCTTCTTTTGTCTTAAGATGACTCACAATTCTTTCCTTTCCTTGCCCAAAATTTCGGCCAACACATCCCACTTAATGTGGGCATTTTCATTTTAAGCTTTAAGCCCAATTTTAATTCCTTTGATTTAATTAATTTCAAATGCAACTTTACTTTAACATGTATGCTTATATATTATACAATATAATATATTACATACATTTAAATTAAAATTCATTTGCCCTAGTAATTTAATCAAGGGATTAAATTAGACATACATAAAATGAGATACATGTAAACCTATACATGTATAATAATATTTCCACCTAGGAAATAATCCCATAAATTAATTCATTGAATTAATTATGAGAAGGCCAAAATAAATATTAATTATATAACTTTGATCAATCCAATTGATTCATATAATATAATTAATATATCTCTCTCTCTTCAAACGTGTATACTCCAAGTACACACTTAATCCGACTAGTTAAAGTCCAGACGTTCAATGTGTACGATCCAATGGGCCCGTCTTTATGTCGGCAGTGGGCCAAGGCCCACAGACTGCAGGCGGACTCTAGCAAGCCACTGCAGCCCCCAATTAAGACGGAGTAAGCAGTCCAACTGAAAACGTAACCCAGTAGTTTGAACTTGTAAATCCCATGTCGCTGATATCGGTGTCCAACACAGAGGCATGGAAGTATCACCCTCCTTGTGTCTGGACCTTGACTTGATACCGAATGAACTGATGCTCACAAACAAGATCCAATCTTGTTTGGGTGCGGCCGCACACTTATCAGTAACATTCTTCAAGAGGCCGATGATATCGTCTCAGTGAATCACTGAGTGACATTCCCTTCTGCATATCCATAGTGCTGCCATGCTTACTGACACACCCGAATGTACCCGTACTTGGCACCCTTTTACAGGCCCGTTGGGCGTACACCAAAGTGTGCCACCTCACATGCAGCACCATCATATGGTCCGGTCAAAGGACTTATACAAGTACTACACGAGAATCATTTGTGATACTATACCATGCAGATTCCCGTTAAGTGGATCAATCCAGTACCATGCCCTTTTTGCATGTACCCATTAACCTGGTTGACATTCCATGTTCTATGACCGGTAAGACACCGCCATACAACCAGGCTAATGATAGTCTTTAGTTCCATTCATTCCCATGATTAGAACAGACTACGGATAACTTTATGGTCATATCGTTTTCACTATCCACAGTCTTACTGCCAAGTGCCTCACACTTGACAACATGGATATGGATATGTCCATTGGATACTCTATTTAAAATATAGCACAAGACATATAATAAATAGATTAATGCCTTTATTTCCTTGACACAAATTGTATAATACATAAAGATTACATAAATGTACAAATGTATTATACAAACACAAGGACCAATGCCTTGGGACTAGGGCATTTCCAACAGATAGTGGGAGCAACGTTGAACTCAGGGAAGTTCAAGGTCCACAAGCTCCTGAAGGGGATAGCTCGGAGGCCCAGGTGGAGCTTCCACAAGTGGAGGCACCGACCCAGGCCACACAAGAACCTAGAAGGTCTGGTAGGGATCGTCGGGAACCGGAGAGGTATGGTTTCCTCGTCACCGATGATCAAACTCTTCTCATCTGGGATGAAGAAGAACCCAAAACCTACCAAGAGGCTATGGCTAGCCCACAGTCTGCGAATTGGCGTAAAGCCATGGAGGCAGAAATGCAATTTATGTACGATAACCAAGTTTGGAACTTGGTTGATCCACCTCCGGGTGCTAAGGTAATTGGTTGCAAGTGGTGCTACAAGCTAAAAGCTGATAATACCTTCAAGGGGCGTCTGGTTGCGAAAGGTTTCAGACAAGTCCATGGGATAGACTATGATGAAACTTTCTCACCAGTAGCCATGCTTAAATCCATCAGGATACTACTGGCCATAGCCGCATGGTATGACTATGAGGTATGGCAAATGGATGTCAAAACCGCTTTCCTTAATGGAAAGCTACTCGAGGATGTGTACATGACACAACCTGAGGGTTTTGTCGATCCTAAGTATCCGGGAAGGGTGTGCAAACTTCAAAGGTCCATTTATGGACTGAAGCAAGCATCCCGTAGTTGGAATCTAAGATTCAATGAGGCTATAAAGGAATATGGCTTCATACAGAATCTGGATGAGCCTTGTGTGTATAAGAGGACTAGTGGGAGCATTGTCACATTTTTGGTACTGTATGTAGACGACATCCTACTCATTGGAAGCGACATACCTACACTGCAAGGGGTAAAGCAGTGGCTGAGTAAGTGCTTCGCAATGAAGGACTTAGGCGAAGCTGAGATGATCCTAGGGATCAGGATCTATAGGGATAGATCAAATCGGCTTCTGGGCCTAAGTCAGGCTTCGTACATTGACAAAGTTCTGAAAAGATTCAGCATGGACCGGGCCAAGAAAGGTTTCTTGCCAATGGGCCATGGGCTGAAACTTAGTAAGAAGAACTGTCCTAAAACAAGGGAGGACAGGGAGAACATGAAATTGGTTCCATATGCCTCGGCTATTGGATCAATCATGTACTTTATGTTGTGTACGAGACCTGATGTCGCCTTTGCACTGAGTATGACAAGCCGATACCAGCAGGTTCCCGGGGAGGATCACTGGAAAGCTGTCAAGGCAATCCTTAAGTACCTTAACCGGACTAAGGATAGCTTCTTGGTGTATGGTGGTCAGGAAGTGCTATCAGTTACTGGGTATACTGATGCAAGCTTCCAGACAGACCAAGATGAGTACCAATCGCAGTCAGGGTATGTATTCTTGCTGAATGGTGGTGCTGTAAGCTGGAGGAGCTCAAAGCAACCAACCATAGCGGACTCTACAACAGAAGCTGAGTACATCGCTGCATGTGATGCAGCTAAGGAAGCTGTGTGGATGAAGAAGTTTATCACTGAGTTGGGAGTAGTGCCAACTATCCAGGACCCAGTCGATATCTTCTGTGACAACAATGGGGCCATCGCACAAGCTAAGGAGCCCCGGTCACACAAGAACACAAAGCACGTGCTCAGAAAGTTTCACCTCATACGAGAAATCGCGGAGAGAGGTGACATTGCATTGCACAGAGTGGACACTGAGGATAATGTCGCAGATCCATTGACCAAGGCGCTGGCCCAGCCCAAGCATGAGGGTCATACTAGATCTATAGGGATTAGGCCCATGCCTAGTTGGAACTAGTGCAAGTGGGAGATTGTTGGAAATGCCCTAGTCCCGAGGCATTGGTCCTTGTATTTGTACTATGCATTTATTGGATTCATGTGTTGTACTTATTTGTGTCATTAATAAAGGCATCAATTCATTTATTATATTTATCTTGTGCAGTATAGTGAATGAAGCATCCAATGGACATATCCATATCCATGACGACTAGTGTCATGCACTTAGCAGTAAGACCATGGATAGGGTTAACGATATGACCATAAATAGATCCGTAGTCTGTTCCAGTCATGGGAATGAATGGAACAACAGACTATCATTAACCTGGTTGTATGGCGGTGTCTTACCGGTCATTGGACATGGTATGTCAACCAAGTTAATGGGTACATGCCTGGGTGCATGGTACTGGATAGATCCACTAAACGAGTAATCCACATGGTATGGTATCACAATGGATTCTCGTGTAGTACTTGTATGGATCCTTTGACCTGACCATATGATGGTGTTACGTGTGAAGTCGTATACTTAGGGGTATGCCTAAAGGGCCTGTAATAGGGTGCCAAGCATGGGTGCTTTCGGGTATGTCACCGAACATGGTAATACTATGGATATGCAGAAGGGATTTGTCACTCAGTAACCAACTGAGAAGATATCACTGGCCACTTGATGAATGTGACTGATAAGAGTGTGGCCACACCCAAACAAGTTGGAACTTGTTTGTGAGCATCAGTACATTCGGGATCAAGTTAATGTCTGAACACAAAAGAGGGTGATCAATCCATGCCTCTGTGTTGGACACCGATATCAATGACATGGGATGTACAAGTTTAAACTACTGGGTTACGATATCAGTTAGACTGCCATCTCCATCTTAATTGGGGGCTGCAGTGGCTTGCTAAAGCCCAACTGCAGTCTGCAGGCCAAAGGCCCGCTGCCAACATAAAGATTGGCCCACAGGATCGTACACATAGAACGATAGAATGCAGACTTAAGGAATAGCATGTATGCTTGGAGTATACGCATTGGAGGGAGAGGTGTGTATATATTAATTATATTATAAAGATCAATTGGATTGGTCATAATAACAAAAATTAATATATTCTATTGGCTCTTCATAATTAATTGGATTAATTATGAAATTATTTCCTAGGTGGAAATATTCATATGTATGGGTTTACATATGATTTTATTTTGTGCAGAGTTAATTTTAATTTGATGGATTAAATTAAATGTCAAACCAATTTTAATTTGGATGTAAATAATATATTACTTGGAGTAATATATTAAATACATGGGTATATATTAAAATTGGGCTTGAATTAATTTGAACCAAATTAATTAAAATTAGACTGGGCCTAAATTAAAACATGGAAGCCCGCACAGAATAAAGAGGAGCCAAGATGGGCCAGAATTCCTTATGGAATTCGGCCAACCCTAGGTATAAATACCTAGGGTTAGAAGAATTCGGCCAACCTAAGCTAAACCACTCATAGCCGAATTCTCTAGCCTCTCCTCTCCTTGGTTCTTGCTTTTCCATCGCTAGCACGGGTTGCATTTGCCAAGCGTTCGTGTACGTGAGAGCGGAGGAATTCTAAATTGAGTTCTGCAGTCATCATCCGTCTCTAAAAGAGATTTTTTCTGGTATGAAATTTTAATCTCTTTCTATTCAATTTTATGTTTTTCAATTTCCGCTTCAATTGCTCCTGGGACCGGATTTGAGGAAATCACCGCGTTCTTCCGCTTTTATCGGGTGATTTCCGGTGAAAAATCCCAACATATGATTGGGTGAACCGGTGAACATGTTGATATTGATGATGAAGTGATAGAATTACCACTCGAGTAACACCGAGATGATATCATTAGCCACTTGATGAGTGGGACTAATAAGTGTATGGCCATACCCAAGTAAGTCGGTGCTTATTTGATTAATTAGTCAACTCAAGATCAAGAAATATAATAAACAACAGAAGAGGATGACGGACACCATGCCTCTTGTTTATTCATATCGATATCGTTAGGCAAAGGACAATATGAGATTACTACTGGGTGAGTGTCTTCTAAAGACTGCTGCATCTCTATCTTAATTAGGGGCTATAATGGTTTGCTAGAACCCACTAACAGTCTATGGGCCTTGGGCCTACTGCCAACATAAAGACAGACCCATAGGATCGTGCACATAGATCAATTGAGCCGGAACATATAGAAATTGTACATGTAATGTACATTGGAAGGAATGCATTAATTAATTAGTTGACATTCGGTTTCAAGTTAATTAATTAAAATTGGGTTGAATTTAATTTAATTAATAAGTTTACATAATGTAATTAATTAATTTATCATTTAATCGAATTACATAAAGTAAACAATTGATAAATATTTTCCTAAGTAGGAAAATTAAATAAATGTATTGTATTTACTTAAGTGTGATTTAATTTTATTTAGAGGTATTTAAATTTAGCCAAATGGAATTAAATTACATATTATATACTTTTTAATTAAAGTTTATTTATGTAATTATAATCCTGGTGGGCTTGGGTTTAATTAACCTAATTAAAACCCAATTAGAGAAGGTGTCTATATAAGGGCACACCTAAGGAGGAAAAAACTAATTCAACCCTAATTAATTGCTGGAAGTTTCAGCCACCAATAGCAGCCCCAAAACAGCCAAAAACCCCAGCATTAATCCTCCATTCCTCTGCATCTTCAGGTAGCACCGGTTCCCGCTCAATAGTTGGTCGTGCACCAGACTTCGGAGATCACAGTTTCAAGAAATGATTCTGCAGCAGTCTCTAGAAGAGACAAATCCGGTGAGTTAATCTCTCTTGATTCAAATTGGTTTTATTCTAATCAATGGTAATTGGACACGATAGGTGGATTCTAGGAAATTTTAAACGGTGTATTTTCTGCTGCGCTGCGTTATTTTTCCAATGACGAATCCCAACAATATTCTTATCACCAAAACTACTTCCACAAGCCTTTCAATACCCGAGTAAAAGTGGTGCCTACCAAGCCTACCCGAATTATTAGTAATTTTCAAGCCAGGATAGTAGGCCAAGACAAGCCTATGAATATTCGCATATGTATGAGCACACATGCAGTTACATGCATTGAATATCCACCGCATTTATAGGAATAAGTAGCACAGTGGAAGAGTTTTCCCCAACAACATAAGGTGTGCCAAAAGAAAGAACACTAAAAGATAAATCATGTGCATCTTGATTCTCCACTAAAGAAGCAAGGAGTCTCGTTTCTAAATTTTCAATGCACACATCAAGCAGCTTCAACACTCATCACCCAACATCTCATAACCAGCTAATCCTTTCTATTGTTCTAGGCATTCCTTAATACATTAGAGCATCTCTTTGTTATTCTAGGTGTTCCTTAATACACCAAAACTTCTCTTTGTTGTTTCTCTTTATCTTCTAGGTGTTCCTTAATACACTGAAACTTCTCTTTGTTGGAATTTCTCTTTGTCAAAATTTCTCTTTAGCATTCTAGGTGTTCCTTAATACACCAGAGCTTCTCTTTGTCGTTCTAGGTGTTCCTTAATATACTAGAGCTTCCCTTCATCATTCTAGGCATTCCTTTAATATGTTGGAGCATCTTTGTGTCGTTCTAGGTGTTCCTTAATACACCGGAACTTCCCTTTGTCTAAATTTTTCTTTGTCATTCTAGGTGTTCCTTAATATGCTAGAGCTTCTCTTCATCATTCTAGGTGTTCCTTAATATGATTTTCTCTCTATCGTTCTACCTGTTCCTTAATACACTAGAACTTCTATTTGTCGTTCTAGGTGTTGCTTAATACACCAAAACTTACCTTTGTTTGAATTTCTCTTTGTCATTCTTGGTGTCCCATAATACACCAAGAACTGAGGTATCTTAGTGTACCAGAACCCCCTCACCAAAAGCTTGACATCTCATAGCCATCTGGTAGCTAATAGCCAGCTTCACTTTGACATTCATTCTGTTAGTGTATATCCTAGTCCCAAGGCATTATATCTTATTTGTATTATACATTTTGGTTTATGTATTATACATTAGTGTGTTATTAATAAAGGCATAATTTGTTTTATACAATTAATAGTAACAAAGTATCCATTAATTGTGTTTGTACTCATGATTGTCGGTAACGTTCTCCGGGTAGTAAGACCATGAGTAAGGAATCAAACACAGTTAGAAATCTATCCCTAGTATGTTAGAATCGTGGGAACAATAATAACTAAGGCCTACCATGTGGCTTGATTGTATGGTGGTGTCTTATTGACCATTGGACATGGACTGTCAATCAAGGGCATGGATACATGTTAGGTTACATGGTACTGGATCGATCCACTTTGAGAATATCACATGGTACCTATGTCATAACTGGTTCTCAATTAGTACTTGTATTGGATCCTTAGACCTGATATTACTATAGGCCTATATGTGTGCTTGCATGTTTTGATGTAAGCCTAACGGGCGTGTAACAAAGTGACAAGTATGGTTATGGTTGGGTATGTCATTCACCGTTGTAGGACTAGTAGGGATGTGACAGGATATGCCACTTAGTTAACTCCGAGAAGATGTCACTGGCCACTTGATGAGTAGGACTGATAAGAGTGTGGCCACACCCGAATAAGTGGGATACTTATTCATGAACTTCAGTCTACTCGATATCAAGGAATCTCCATGCAACTCTAGAGAGTGACATTGTCATGCCTCTTGCAAGGCTCTGATATCATTCGCATAAGATATAAGATACTACAACGTTATGCCTCGCATAAGATGATGTCTTCATCTTATTTGCGTAGCTACAATGGTTTGCTATAACCCACTTGCAATTTATGGGCCTTAAGATTTTGGGGCCATTGCCAACTTAAGATGAACCCATTGGATCACAGACAAAGATGTTTGAACGGAATTGTTACAGACTTCATATATATTGGTTATATATTATATGGAGCTTTATGTTAATTGTATTTGTAGACTTTTTGGTAAAGTCAAATTAATACAATTAAGTTTGGAAGAAATTATATTTCAACTTATTGTTTTAACTATATGGTGTAATTAATTAATTGGGTGAAATAATCTCTTAATAAAATATATGCATTATATTTATTATTAAGAGAGGGTTTAATTAAATTAAGGATTAGCTATATTTAATTAATTGAGTTTAATTTGTGAAATTGAGTTTTATCATTTGGTTATGATTTAATTGAATTGAATAAAAATTAAACTAATTAAATTAAAATAACACATAAACCTAATTTAATTAAAAAGCACTAATTTTATACAGGGGTATTAAAAAAGAAAAGATATCTCCTTCCATTAAAAACCTAATTTTCAGCCACCAAACCATACCAAGAGAGTGAGGGATTCAGCCAAGGAGGAAAAAAAGGTGGAGCCCTATTTCATTTGATCGCTAGTATGAGTTTTGTTTCGTACGACATCCGTGTGCATAATGGTGGAGGAACTTCGTGGAAAGAAAGTTCTCTGATTCAATTTCATTGTGAGGGGACAACATAGGTGAGATGGAAATCTCAGTTTTGTTATTTCCATGTTTATTTCCATAATCTAAATGATTCCTTCCTAGAATAGATTCTAGTGTGAAACAAATCGCTTCCGTTTGGGGTTTTAAATATTTGTTTTGCACTGATAGAATCCCAGTACATCCTGATTGTGGGGACTGTGAGTGGACGATGCGTTTTTCGACGGGACGCAAGACTCCCTTTCGGAAAGGGGCGCCTTGATCTCGGGTGGGCCCCTCCCTCGCGTGGGGTTTTTATAAATGGAAATTGGTTTGGAAAATAAATGGAATTAATTCTTAAAAGAATCAAGACCTAAGTCTTGATGAATATTGTAGAGTTGCTACCCGGCTCAGCTCAACCGGGAAATTTATAATGTAGCTAAACCAGACAAACGGCCGCTACGCTATCCATAGATTTGGGTCCGGACAAGTCCCTTATTTCGTGTCTAATTAAAATAAATATTGGTCAATGTCCAAAGATGGTATTTCAAATTCTAAAGTCAATTTTACTGAAATAAATAGACATATAGTGCACATACAGGTTAAGTAAAGTAGTAAATAATTAAATTATTACAACCCGATCGAATAAAAAAAAATAAAAACTCTCAGCCTCACTTTTACAAGCGCCTAGGATACACGAGAATCTAGAAAAATAAGATCGCCTATGATACACGGTTTAATCAATTAAATGACATATAAAATGAAAATAAAATAAAAGCAGCAAAACAAAAGTTAGCACAATATATATGACACGCCACAAATAGGACTCAAACAGACAGAATTGGGAAATCGAGAATTAGGGGCATGCATTTAAGGGATAACCGGGTTGGCTCGGCAAGCCGGCCCGGTTAGACCTGGAAAACATTTTGAAACGTCCCTGTATTTTGGTTTTATGGGAAAATCATTTTGAAAACAGTTTTTCCGGTTTACATGCATTTTTTACATGTGAGGTGGGTCGGTTTTCGGGAGAACTAGGTCTCCGTCGTGGCATTGTTCTAAATGTAATTTCGCTGGAAATTGAATCTAGGGTCGTGAATGCACACAACAAAATTCATTTTGATGATTTTTGGGTTTTCTGAATTTTTTGGAATTTTTGGAAAATTTTAGGGATAAAAATAGAAATTCTGATTTTAGAAATATGTTGCAGTCGTACGACTGTAACTACAGTCTTACGACTGTAAATTACAGTCATGCGACTGTAAACACTCCAGACTCAGTATTTCCCCAAAATTTTATTTGAAGAAAACTGGAAAGAAAACACTGGAAATCAAGAACACTTGTACGACTGTAACTACAGTCGTACGACTATTCATCAAACTCAAGAACAGTCGCACGACTGTCCTTGATCTCCAAAAACAGAAGCGCAGAAAATGGATAAAAATGCAGAAAAAGCTCACCAATCACCCAGAAAGCATGGAAAAGAGGAGGGAAAAGGAATGTCTACCTGTTTGGCATGCGTCCATTATAGGATTGACCCCTGGCGTCGCTCCAATCCACTAAAATCCGAACTTTTCTATTTGAGTTAGGGTTTGAGAGCTTTTGGGTCTAAAATCTCCAAATGCAAGGGTTTCTGATGAACTGTTCTTCCCTTCCTCCTCTTTGTTTCTTTTCTTCTTTCCCTTTTCTCTCTTTTCTTTCTTTCTTTTTTTTCTTTCTATTTCTGTTTTTTGTCTATCTGTTCTTGCGCCTCCCCTTTTCCTTTTGTTTTTTTTTAGCTTTTGAGGTATAGGTTGGCTCACCTACCGCGATCTAAAGTCGTATGACTGTACTCTTTTTTTTTTGGAAGTAAAATTCTGGCGCTTACAGCTGCCCCTCACGTGATCAAATTCGCCACCTGATCTTAGTCTGGGATAGTTGATGTGAATTTGAGAAATGCGACTTAAAGCACCGTAGACACAAGAAAGAACCCACAGTTGAAATAAAGCCGATATCGGGTCTAGGTTACCCGAGGCAAAGCTGAGGAAGAAATAAGCCAATAACAGGTCTAGGTTACCCAAGGCAAAGTTGAGGAAGAAATAAGTCGATATCGGGTCTATGTTACCCGAGGCAAGATTGAGGAAGAAATAAGCCGATATCGGGTCTAGGTTACTCGAGGCAAAGCTAAGGAAGAAATAAGCCGATATCGGGTCTAGGTTACCCGAGGCAAAGTTGAGGAAGAAATAAGCGGATATCGGGTCTATGTTACCCGAGGCAAAGCTGAGGAAGAAATAAGCCGATATCTGGTCTAGGTTACCCGAGGCAAAGTTGAGGAAGAAATAAGCTGATATCGGGTCTATGTTACCCGAGGCAAAGCTGAGGAAGAAATTAGCCGATATCGGGTCTAGGTTACCCGAGGCAAAGGTGAGGAAGAAATAAGCCGATATCGGGTCTATGTTACCCGAGGCAAAGCTAAGGAAGAAATAAGCCGATATCGGGTCTAGGTTACCCGAGGCAAAGCTGATGAGGAAATAAGCCGATATCGGGTCTAGGTTACCCGAGGCAAAGTTGAGGAAGAAATAAGCTGATATCGGGTCTAGGTTATCCGAGGCAAAGTTGAGGAAGAAATAAGCTGATATCGGGTCTAGGTTACCCGAGGCAAAGTTGAGGAAGAAATAAGCTGATATCGGGTCTATGTTACCCGAGGCAAAGCTGAGGAAGAAATTAGCCGATACCAGGTCTAGGTTACCTGAGGCAAGAAAATATGGAATGTGGTTAAGCCGATATCGGGTCTATGTTACCCGAGGCAAAGGAAGGTGGAATGATGGATTAGCCGATACCGGGTCTACGTTACCCAAGGCAATGGAAGATGAAATTTGGACGATTTGAAATCTTACTGGAATTGGATGGACTTGAAATAATAAGAGGTTCAAGGATCTGAAACCATGCTTGAACGTAATGGAGTTCAAGGTTTTAAGATCTGGCTTGACTAAAAAGAAGGGTTCAAGGATTTGCAACCATGCTTGAATGTACTGGAGTTCAAGGGTTTGAAATCTGGCTTGAATGATGATAGGGGTTCAAGGATTTGTAACCATGCTTGAACGAACTAGAGTTCAAGGGTTCAAAATCTGGCTTGAATGAAAAGAAGGGTTCAAGGATTTGCAACCATGCTTGAATGGAATAGAGTTCAAGGGTTTGAAATATGGCTTGAATAAAGAAAAGGGGATAGATTTAGGAATGATAATTTTGGTGTTGGCTTTTGATCAAGGATAAATATGACTTGATTGTTCTACCCCTTGCTATGTTGAGATTTGGGTTTCTGCTGATGCTTAAGGCCCAATAGATGCCCCGGAATTGTGCCATCTCTACTTTGAGAATGATCCTGGTTCAGAGAGACCGGGTGATGGCAGCGGGTACCTGCACTTAGAACAGTTGTGATGGATATACATATGGACTGTGCGTGTTTACTTTAAACGTATGCATGTATGTACGGATGCATGTATAGTTCTAAATGTATGTATGCAACGTGTGGCTTATGCTTTGTTCTTGGTATCTGTGTGAGCCCAGAGATAGAATTCATGGCTTGTGACTGGCCCCGATGGTGGCCCAGGTGACCTAGCCCGATTACTCTGACATGTTTTCTGGCCGACTGACTATTATGCTGATCTAGGTATTAGAGGAGTTGACCATCTTGAGTGACTTTCCACTTTACCCTCTCTATATTCTGGAGCGTTGTCAGTTCTCAACGAATTAGGATAATAGACCGTGCTAGTGGATTTTCTATTTGGTTGAGCAAGAAGATGAGAGTAAGACCGTGCATTTCCGTATCGCACAACAGGAGTTTCTGCGATATTGTCCGGGCTTGGATGCAATGTCCTACTGATGGATGTTTATATGTAATGGCATGGTGTATGCAAGGTGAACGTCTGATCAGAAATCTAAACATACACAAGATTGCAATGGTGACATCAGAATGAGTATAATAAGGAATATGACATTGACTCTGACTTTGTATATCACCCCTCTCCTGTTGCCGACACATCCTTTCGGTTTTCCGTGTCAACAATTTTTTTTTTCTTTTTTCTTTTTTTTTTCTTTTTTTTTTTTTGAGAAAGATTCTGTGATGGGCATTTTGTCTGCGCTGATCCCTTTCGCGATGGTTTGTCTTAGGACGGGAAAAATATACCTTGATATGTTCATTGTGACTCGCGAAGATACTGTTGTCGATGATACCCAGTGTTTCGGTGTTTTTTTACTTGCCCCTAATATTATAGGTTTGTGTTTGGGGAGTATTGTAGGTTTGTGTTTGGGGAGTAAAGCACTTCTAGAGACAAGGTTCGCCGCGCGGTGTAGCCCGTAAGTGAACATTGACATGCAACGACACAACAAATGCATATTGAACACCAAGATTGAATACAAAACATTCATGGCATAATGAATATGGATGCATTAGGAAAATCTAAGATGTGGCTTTGGTTTTGATTGATGTCCCTTCAAATTACTAATATGCCCTTTTGGTTTTACACATTGGATTTTTTTTTAGCCCGATCACTGGATAGAGTTGCTATTGTGGATGGACAACCTGAGATGAATTCAATTAACCACTAGATTCACCTGCGGTCTGATGCCGTATGCATGTTTCTAATTCACCCCAGATTCCAGTTCAGGCATGGTTTCCGAAGACTGAATCCTTGAAATGGTTGGTAAATGCAACTTTCCCTTTGAATATGAGCACAACAGACTTTGTAAGCTTTCCTGTTGATGGTATCGTCCCCCTTCATGATTGTTGAAGGCTTTGTAAAACCAAGTTGCCCCAACACCATTGGTGAAGTTCACCGACATTTCCTCCAGTCTTGAAATCCATAAGGAAGTAGGGGAAACCATAAGCAGACTTCCCTTTGGACTTACTCTTGACCAGAATTTGTGGCAGATTATGTCTTTGGAACTGGCATGGCAGATTATTGATCATCAGGCTTGTTTTCTCACCAAGAATGGCGTTGATTTCCTTCTTATTCGACGTGATCTCTTTAATAGTTAGGTTTTTGGGTAACCATTGTTGAGCTCATTTGAAGTAGACTTACATTCAAATCCTCTTTCTACTCTATCGCCCTTCTGGTGATAAGATGATGCAAAAAAATATGATATGGAGTAGCATTGGGGTTCAACTTCTTGTTGGAAGCCATTGATGGCAGAAAATAAGGCTTCACAGAATCGGTTCAAAGGAGAAGAAGAAAGTGTTGTGCCTTGCCATTTAATGCCATGAGACACCCCAGACTTAATTATGGCCGCCGTGTATGAGGTAGATAAAGACACTGATCTTCTCTGCTACTGCGCGAGGTTAACTTTTCAGAACAGGCAAAAATGTGCTTATCTCTATTGTCCCAACTCATTGACCCCGGCATTTCATGCAATAGATGGGCCACCCCCGGATTCATCGAGCACTCGACAGAGTTTGACTCAATGATTGAAGAGAGTGCAACTTTAAGCCAGGAGTAGAAATCTCACTGTAAGGGAGAGCTGAGGTCTTCCATCGGTGCTGGGTTTTTTTTTTTTTAAGAGGTTAAATCCAAACCACAGCCACCTATTGATTTTTCTGCTGCATTCAGATCCATATACGTCATGCGTGTTTGATATGTCTTTTTGGATGAACAATGCATGTGTAATGTCATATGCACATGAATGCCACACAAACAAGCCTATACATGCACTAAACCCAGTTTCTGCTTCAGCGTTTTACAGCATGGTGGATGGCGAAGGTCATTTGGATTTTTTAAGGCTCGGTGCTTTTTGATGGGCTTGGGTTTTTGATGTGAGATGCTTTTTCAGGCCTGAATTAGGCTCAAAGCTTCATTTTGGGGCTCAGCTCTGAAACTTAGCAATGGTCCCTGGTTTGGAATGATTTGAGTGTATTGTGGGATGTCCAAGTTGAAACTTTTAGGGCAAGACCAACAGCGTTTAGGATCGTGGTTTGTAGGGATCACTGACCTAGGTTGGCAATTGATTGAAAGGAAATGGTGCCATCCCATTATTTGTTTGGCAAACTTTTCTCTCTCTCTTTTTTTTTTATTGAAGAAAAGGGCTTAACCGAAGTCAGGTTCACTTTTAAATTCCCTGGAAGACTCAGAGTGATGTCATGCATCTTAATATTATGTGTGATGGACATGTCGTTTCAGATGATCAGATGCATGCTTAATGCCATATACATGTAATCGCCACATAAGTAAGAAAATAACGAGATGCATTGCATTTAAAATGAGTTCAATACACTTTACAAACAAAATGAGTTCCCTACGAGAAGGAGCCTCTAAAGGTATTGATCTCACAGCGTCCGACTATTCCTGATCCGGTCACTGCCCCACTCTCATCAGATCAGGCTTTGGAGCTCTTCATCATATTCCTCTCCGCGGGAGGTTTGAGTAATTTCCTTGCTAGTCTCCCTACTAGCCCCCAGTTGCTCATTAGTAGCAGATGGCACCTTTAACCTTCCCTCATCAACCAACTTATGGATCTCCTTCCTTAAAACATAACAGACATTGGTTCGGTGACCTGTCACTACATGATAGGTGCAGAAGTTGTTCTTTTGATCCGGTGCTGGCTCCACATACGGCTTGACGCTCTGTAGTAGCCCTCTTTTCTACATTCGGCAAATAATCGGCTCAGTGAAATAGGCCACGGGGATATGCCCTTTCCGTCACCCTTAGGGAGTGGACTCCTGATTGGTCACGGAACAAGGTCAGTGTTGGCTTTAAAGGAGGCCTTTGATTCTGCTTCACCAGTCAGCCCTTTTATTACTCTCTCAAGCTCAATCACACGTGCCTCTAATTCTAAGCACCTTGTCGTCAGCTTTTCCACCTTATCCAGATCACCTCCTAGCATTTCCTTCAACATTGCCGTTGCCTCTTCCCTGACCACCTTTCGGAATCGCGATGAGGCAACATAATCATCTAGGACATCTGTTACGGTGTTGAAGTTCACTGGGCTAGCCATTCTTGAGACTTCTTCCCTTTTCTGTCCTGATAAAAATACCTATTAGCATTGGCCGGGACATGCGCACGGAGAATACCAAGTCAAGGGATGATGTGGGCATGAGTGCGAGATGTAATGCATGCACGTATGAATGATGATTTCATGTGATGCCATGTCATGTTATGCAATCCTAAGCTACTCAAGTGCACACAAAGCCAGGGATGGAAACATGTAATGCAATAAATGTTGTTGATGAAGCTATATGCTGAAGTATAGCACGGCATATAAATATACACTACATGGATAAAATGACACACAGGGTGTCCACGGATCGAAGCAAGGTGATACTTGCGAAGTGCTTATATGTATAGGGCGGATCCTATACAAGAGGAGAGTTAATATTTGAAGTGGTATGTGTAGATTGGATCTTACACGGGGAGGAAAGGTAGAGTTTGATGCGGTATGTGCAGAGCTTGTCTTGCACAGGAAGATTTTTGGAGTGATACGTGTAGAGCTTGTCTTACATGGGGAGGAAGTGTAGAGTTTGATGCGGCAGAGCTTGTCTTCCATGGGAAGATTTGGAGCCATATGTGTAGAGCTTGTCTTACACGGGGAGAAAGGGTAGAGTTTGATGCGGTATATGCAGAGCTTGTCTTACACGGGAAGATTTGGAGCGATACGTGTAGAGCTTGTATTACATGGGGAGAAAGGGTAGAATTTGATGCGCTACGTGCAGAGCTTATCTTGCACGGGGAGATTTGGAGCGATACGTGTAGAGCTTGTCTTACACGGGGAGAAAGTATAGAGTATGATGCGGTACGTGCAGAGCTTGTCTTGCACGGGAAGATTTGGAGCGGTATGTGTAGAGCTTGTCTTACACGAGGAGAAAGTGTAGAGTTTGATGCGGTACGTGTAGAGCTTGTCTTGTACGGGAAGATTTGGAGCGGAACGTGTAGAGTTTGTCTTACACAAGGAGAAAGGGTAGATTTTGATGCGGTACGTGTAGAGCTTGTCTTGCACGGGAAGATTTGGAGTGATACGTGTAGAGCTTGTCTTACACGGGGAGAAAGTGTAGAGTTTTATGTGGTACATGCAAAGCTTGTCTTGCATAGGAAGATTTGGAGCGATACGTGTAGAACTTGTCTTACACAGGGAGAAAGGGTAGAGTTTGATGCGGTACGTGTAGAGCTTTTCTTGCACGGGAAGATTTGGAGCGGTACGTGTAGAGCTTGTCTTACACAGAGAGGAAGTGTGCAGAGCTTGTCTTGCACGGAAAGGTATTTGGAACGATATGTGTAGAGCTTAGTCTTACACGGGGAGGAAATGTGCAGAGCTTGTCTTACACAGAAAGATATTTCGGTATTTGGGTGTGCGGGACACAAGGATAGGATTTCTAATGATTATGGAAGACCTAAGGGGATTGGTGGAATTTCTAGTGTTTTTGGAACACTTAAATGACTCAGTGCATGCTGTAAAGTCCTTGGTGCGTATGGAGTGCTTGAACGTTGTGGAGTGCTTGAATGTTTGATGGATGAATGAGATGTACATCGTGAGATAATAAGGATGATCCCTTTGTTTTTATTCTTCTTCTTTTTTTTACTTTATATTATTATTTATTTATTATTTTTTTTATTTTGGACATTCCAAGTGCGCCCAATGCTATGCAAAAATGCCACGTGTGGACCGCCACATGGATAAAAGTTCGGTGCTTTTGGGGTACCTAACGAATTTCGTGAAATGGTCACGTGTGTACCGACACACGGACGGAGTTCGACGCTTTATAAGTCTATGAGATGATATGAAATGGTCACATGGGACCGACCCATGGACAGAGTTCTGATGCTTTTTGAGCGTATGATATGAAATGATGTTATGAGAAAGTCGCATGTGACGGGGACACGGACAGAAGTTCGACATTCGAGGAACACCTTTCATGATTTAGGATGTTATGAAATGCCCCTACATGTGTACTACTCCGGCACTCGGAGAGCGCCTTGAATAATGTAGTAATGTCATGAAGTAACCCGATGTGGATCACGATTTCATATGATATTTATGATGAATGGGTATAATGTCATGAAATGTATCGTGCGGATTGTCACACAGAAATATACCTAGGACCATTGTGATCTCTATTGAATGAAATGATTTGGTGGAACTGCCGAATGTAATCTGGTGCATTGGCAAAACACGGGTATTTTGGGATACCCGATATATGATGGAATGATATGATTGTGGTGGGCGTCCTTGGAATGCCCCTAATTTAATTTAGATGATATGTCGTGAATGCTTATGAGACACAAAATGCAAATGGCTACACAAAAATGTGGTTAGGATGCATGACACACATATTGATGTTACGTATGCTATGTGAAAAAATTCTAATCACACAAGTATAATGTTATGGCTGAAAAAGAAACGGTTAGTATGAATGGCAAGCGGGATGATTTGATGTTTTCAAAATGTACGTGGCTGCATAAAGATGTGGGTTAGTATCACACAAAATGTTTGATGTATGGAAAATGTTGATTGTGTATGAAAGATGATGATTATGGTATGTAATGAAATGTCGAGAAGCGTGTAACACCTAGCACACGAAGCGAATTCTTCCAACCTTATTTCTCCAAGCGTGGTCGGTCTCAAAAATTTCTAACCAAGTCCTAGGTGGGGTTCACTTCGATCACCAACCGGGGGTGATGAAGGTACGATTTATATTATTTACACACGATTTATCCTGGTATCCTAAGGGAATCCAACTAGGGCTGCCTATATAAGTTCGGTCCAAGTCAGGTTAAAAATCAAGGTTCCCATAGCAAAATATACTCCTCACTTCTCCCCAATCAAAGGTCCGAATGAAGGGGTTCATACGAGGCTATGGGTGGTGTTTTGTATCCGTGCCACTAAGACCATGAGGAAAAAAGGCGACACTTCAACTATCAACGGGGCTAAAATGGGGTATTTAACCTAATTCAAGCATGTCTAGCTAAAAATGCAAAATGAAATACCAATTGAGAATCATCCACCTTATTTTAATTAGGCACTTTTCAGGGCTTGTCAAATTCTTTTAAGTTTTTAAGAAAACTTTTTAAGAAATCCCCAGCAGAGTCGCCACTGTGAGCGGACGACGCGTTTTCAATGGGACACGAGACTCCCTTTCAGAAAGGGGCGCCTCGATCTCGGGTGGGCCCCTCCCTCGTGTGGGGTTTTTATAAATGGAAAATCGGTTTGGAAAATAAGTGGAATTAATTCTTAAAAGAACCGAGACCTAAGTCTCGATGAATATTGTAGAGTCACCACCCAGCTCAGCTCAACCAGGAAATTTATAATGCAGCTGAACCGGACGAACGGCCGCTACACTATCCAGAGATTTGGGTCCGAACAAGTCCCTTATTTCGTGTCTAATTAAAATAAATATTGGTCAATGTCCAAAGATGGCATTTCAAATTCTAAAGTCAATTTTATTGAAATAAATAGATATGCAGCGCACATACAGGTTAAGTAAAGTAGTAAATAATTAAATTATTACAACCCGATCGAATAAAAAAAATAAAAACTCTCAGCCTCACTTTTTCAAGTGCCTAGGATACACGAAAATCTAGAAAAATACGATCGCCTAGGATACACGGTTTAATCTATTAAATTACATATAAAATGAAAATAAAATAAAAGCTGCAAAACAAAAGTTAGCACAATATATATGACACGCCACAAATAGGACTCAAATAAACAGAATTGGGAAATCGAGAATTGGGGGCATGCATTTAGGGGATAACCGGGTTGGCTCGGTTAGCCGGCCCGGTTAGACCTGGAAAACATTTTGAAACGTCCCTGTATTTTGGTTTTGTGGGAAAATCATTTTGAAAACAGTTTTTCCGGTTTACATGTATTTTTTACATTTGAGGTGGGTCGGTTTTCGGGAGAACTGGGTCTCCGTCGTGGCATTGTTCTAAATGCAATTTTGTTGGAAATTGAATATAAGTCGTGAATGCACACAACAAAATTCATTTTGATGATTTTTGGGGTTTTCTGAATTTTTTGGAATTTTATGAAAATTTTAGGGATAAAAATGGAAATTCTGATTCTGGAAATACGTTACAGTCGTGCGACTGTAAACACTCCAGACTCAGTATCTCGCCAAAATTTTATTTGAAGAAAATTGGAAAGAAAACGCTGGAAATCAAGAACACTCATATGACTGTAACTATAGTCGTACGACTGTTCATCAAACTTAAGAACAGTCGCACGACTGTCCTTGATCTCCAGAAACAGAAGCGCAGAAAAACGGATAAAAATGCAGAACAAGCACACCTATCACCCAGAAAGCATGGAAAAGAGGAGGGAAAAGGACTGTCTACCTGTTTGGCATGCGTCCACCGTAGGATTGACCCCTGGCGTCGCTCCAATCCACTAAAATCTAGACTTTTCTCCTTGAGTTAGGGTTTGAGAGCTTTTGGGTCTAAAATCTTCAAATGCAAGGGTTTCTGATGAACCGTTCTTCCCTTCGTCCTCTTTATTTCTTTTCTTCTTTCCCTTTTCTCTCTTTTCTTTCTTTCTTTTTTTCTTTCTACTTCTATTTTTTGTTTGTCTATTCTCACTCCTCTCTCCCCTTTCCTTCTGTTTTTTCATCTTTTGGCTCACCTGCCGTGATCTATAATCGTACGACTGTAGTTTGATTACAGTCATATGACTACAGGTATAGTCGTACGACTGTACTCTTTTTTTTTTTAGAAGTAAAATTTCAGCGCTTACAGGGACAAAAATTTTTGTTTCCAAAATTAATGATCAAGGAATGAATGTACCAACAACACGGCATCTCAAAACTGCCTTCAACCCTCGACAATGTAGTTACTCAGTGAGCACTAAGGGTAGCTACGTCTCTTTTCTCTATTCACCACACTCTTTATCATGCATCCAAATTCACCACAGGACAAGGTAAACCCATAAGCTTTGAATTTTGATGCATGAGGGGCAGCTTGTGAGCGTGAGATTTTCATCCCATGGTTTCAATGATGAATAAGTTGTTTTTTTACTTCTATATAGCTTTTCGTTGCTGTAGAGGTCAAAGTCAATTCAAGATTAAGGCTCTAGTTAACCGAATTTCAAGTCTCAAATCATTTGGTGAACAAAAGAGAAAGGCTGTTTAGGATCAATAGCCACACGGCTGTGGCATAAGCTGTATAGCTATCACACTGTCACCCATACGAGTCTTATTCTCTGATAGAATCATGACTTTCATTCTTGGAAATGATTTTTTTGATTTTTTGGGTGGTTTCTACAAGGAAAAACTCATTCTCTGTCTATATAAACCCTATCTAATTTTGAATTAGAGGTTGGCAACTTTAACTTAGATAGAGAGGAGAAGAAAAGGAACAAAAAGAAAGAGGAACCATACTTTTTTTTTTAATTTTCATCTACAATCTCTATTATTAGGCTTAAAATCGGTTAGAAATCTTAGGAAAGAACTTCACTAAGGCTTTTAATAGGTTTAGAGACTAATTTGAACACCAAAACCATAACATTCGGAGCTTAAAATCATTTTCGAAGCTTGGAGTTTGGGTGTTCAATTAGAGCCTCTCTTGAAGAATTGTTCCCCCTAAAGTTGTGGATCTAAGCTTCAAGGGTAAATATCTGAGAAACCGAAAGCATTTGACTTGTTTGTGCTGTATTTGGAGCTTCATTTGAATATTTCAAAACTGCAGTATTTTGGTTTTTTGATCTAAGCACCAGAGCCGCACAGCCATCGTAACAGCCGCGCAGCTCTGGATCCAAGAAAAGTAGCACGAAATTCAAATTTTGGCTACTAAACTAGAAGTGGCACCCGTACTAGTTTAACTATAGCCGTACAGTGTAGGGATTTTTCATGGAAAATCAGCAGATAAAAGCAGAGGCTCAGATCGATTTTCTCAAATCCGTGACCCAAGAGCAATTGAAGTGGAAATCAAAAATATAAAATCAAAGATCAGAATTAGATTCTCACCTTTCTATGTCTCTTCTAAAGATGGCTGCAGAAAATGAATTCAATTTCCTCCACTCTCACGTTCACAAATGTCTATAGAGTGGAACCCCTACTAGCGGCGGATCGATGGAAGAGAGCAAGTGATTACCGAAAATTTTAGCCTAAACTGACACATATGGCCAAATTCTCTAATGGAGAAATTAACTCCCTTTGCTCAATTATAGCCATAATTTTAAGCTTTAGTTTAATTAGATTTAAGTTAGGATTTAATACCATAAGTCCCTAAATCCAAATTAATTACCATGGGTAAAATTAAATACAATTCTATTTTAATTTTATGCATGTATTTATATAAAATCATATTATATAACATACATGTCATTTAAATTAAAATTGATTTACCAATTAAAATTGACCCAATAAATTAATTGAGATTCAACTAAAATCAAATAAATATAAACCTATATATGTATTTTATTTCCACCCGGAAATAAATTTCTAATACATATCAATTAAATTATATTGATCAATCTAATTGATCTACAATTTAATTAATTAATATTTATCTCTCTAGTCTGCATACTCCAAGTATACAGGTGATCCGATTAGTTCAAGCTCAGACGTTCAATGTGTATAATCCTGTGGGCCCATCTTTAAGTTGGCAGTGGAACCAAGGCCTACAAACTATAGGCGGGCTCTAGCAAGCCATTACAGCCCCCAATTAAGATGGAGATAGCAGTCTAATGAAAGTCTTAACACTGTAGTTAAACTTATATATCCCATGTCATCGATATCGGTGCCCAACACTGAGGCTTGGTAATATCACCCTATTTTGTGTCTGAATATTTTCTTGATCCCAAATGAACTAATGCTCACAAAAAAGTTCTAACTTGTTTGGGTGTGGCCACACTCTTATCAGCTGCATTCATCAAGAGGCCGATGATATCTTCTCAGTGGTTTACTGAATGACATTCCCTTCTGCATATTCATAGTCTTGCCATGCTCACTGGCACATCCGAACGTTCCCATACTTGGCACCCTGTTATAGGCCCTTTAGGTGTACACCAAAATGTGTCACTTCACATTTAAGACCATAACATGGTCAGGTCAAATGATCCATATAAGAACTACACGGGAATCATTTGTGATACTATACCATATGGATTTCTTGTTTATTGGATCTATACAGTATCATACTATTGGGATTTGTCATTGAAAAAATAACATGGCACAGTGGAAAATACATCATTTAAAATTTCCTAGAATCCACCTATCATGTCCTCTTTCCATTGATTGGAACAAAACAAATTTAAATCAAGAGAGATTAGACTCATTGGATTCATCTCTTCTAGAAACTGCTGCAGAATCAATTCTTTAAGCTATCTCCAAAATCTAGTGCACGACCATCTATTGAGCGGGAACCGGTGCTAGCCAAAGAAGCGAAAGGAATGGAAGAATAATGCTGGAATTTTCGACTATGGGGCTGCTATATTGGAGGCTGAAATTTACAGCTTATTAAAAGGGGTTAGGGCTAATTTTTTCACTTAAGTGTGCCCTTATATAGACTCATTGTCTAATTGGGTTTTAATTAGGTTAATTAAACCCAAGCCCACTAGGATTATGATCGCATAAATAAACTTTAATTAAAAAGTTTATACTATGTAATTTAATTCCATTGGGCTAAATTTAATTAGCCCTAAATAAAATTAAATCATACATAAGTAAATACATTACATGTATTTAATTTTCGTTCCTAGGAAAATAATTTAATTAATTATTTACTTTATGTAATTCAATTAATTGATTAATTAATTATGTAAACTTATTAATTAAATAAAATTAATCCGATGTTAATTAATTACCTTGACACCAAATGCCAATTAATTAATTGATGCATTCCTTCCAATGTACATCACATGTACAAGTTTTTTAAGTTCCGGCTCAGTTGATCTATGTGCACGATCCTATGGGTCTATCTTTATTTTAGCAGTGGGCCCAAGGCCCATAGACTGTTAGTGGGTTCTAGTAAATCATTACAGCCCCCAATTAAGATAGAAGCATAGCAGTCTTTCGAAGACACTTACCCGGTAGTAATCTCACAGTGTCCTTTGCCAAATGACATCGATATGAATAAACAAGAGGCACTGTGTCCGTCATCCTCTTTTATTGCTTATTATATTTCTTGATCTTGAGTTGACTAATTAATCATATAAGCAACTGACTTATTTGGATATGGCCATACACTCATCAGTCCCACTCATCAAGTGGCCAGTGATATCATCCCAGTGTTACCCGAGTGCCAATTCCATCACTTCATCATCAATATCAATATGTTCACCTGTCCACCTAATCATACCCATATTTAGCATCCTTTTACAGGCTTGTTAGGCATATGTCAAAGTGAACTGGATTCCATATTGATACTATAATGAAATCTGGTTTGAGGACAAAAGAGACCTACTCAAGAAAGACCTATGACATTACAACCATGTAGCTTTCTTGTGTGCATCAATCCAGTCCCATGTCAATGACATATACCTATATTCATGACTGACTTTACAAGTACTATGGCTAGTTGAAAGCTACCATACAGTCATCGAATATACAAGTTTGTGATTCTATTCGTTCCTATTATTAGAATAGACTTGGGATATGTTTTATGATTATCAATCAATGGATACTCTATTCACGTTTTAGCACTAGATACAAATGGAATATATTAGATGCCTTTATTAATGTGACACAAATAATGTATACAAATAAAGAGTCTTAATGTATAATAAAAAATACAAGAATCCAATGCCCTAAGAACTACGACACACTAACACATGCCCTTTTGTATGTACCCAAAAACTTGGTTGACATTCCATGTTCTATAGCTGACAAGACACCGCCATACAACCAAGCTTATAATAGTCTTTGGTTCCATTCATTCCCATAATTGGAATAGACTATGGATAACTTATGGTCATATTGTTTTCCCTATCCATGGACTTACTGCCAAGTGCATGACACTTGTCAACATGGATATGGATATGTCCATTTGATACTCTATTTATAATATTGCACAAGGTATATATAATAAATAGATTAATGCTTAATGTGTTTTGCATGAATGCCGTATGTGTTGGATGTGCCCTAGTCCCAAGGCATTGGTCCTTGTATTTGTATTGTACATTTATTGGATTTATGTATTATACAATTTATGTCATTAAATAAAGGCATTAATATATTTATTATATATCTTGTGCTATATTTTAAATAAAGTATCCAATGCACATATCCATATCCAGGTTGACAAGTGTCATACACATGGCAGTAAGACCATGGATAGGGAAAATGATATGACCATAAAGTCATTCTGTTCTAGTCATGGGAATGAATGGTGTTGGTTATGCCCTAGTCCCGAGGCATTGGTCCTTGTGTTTGTATAATACATTTGTACATTAATGTGAACTTTATGTATTATACAATTTGTGCAAATAAATAAAGGGATTAATCTATTTATTATATATCTTGTTCTATATTTTAAATAGAGTATCCAATGGACATATCCATATCCATGTTGTCAAGTGTCATGCACTTGGTAGTAAGACTATGGATAGGGAAAACGATATGACCATAAAGTCATCCGTAGTCTATTCCAATCATGGGAGTGAATGGAACCAAAGAATATTATTAACCTGGTTGTATGGCGGTGTCTTACCTGTCATAGAACATGGAATGTCAACCAGGTTAATGGGTACATGTAAAAAGAGCATGGTACTAGATCAATCCACTTAACAGGAATCCACTGTTGGGATTCGTCATTAGAAAAATAACGTAGCGCATCGAAAAATACACCATTTAAAATTTCCTAGAATCCACCTACCTTGTCCAATTACCATTGATTAGAATAAATCAATTTGAATCAAGAGGGATTAACTCACCGGATTCGTCTCCTCTAGAGATTGCTGTAGAATCGTTTTCTTGAAACTACAATCTCCAAAGTTGCACGACCAACTATTAAGCGGGAACAAGTGCTAGCCAAAGACGACAAGGAATGGAGGTTTAATGCTTGGATTTTCGGCTGTTTTGGGGCTGCTCTTGGTGGCTGAAATTTCCAGCAATTAATAAGGGTTGAATTCCTTAAGTGTGCCTGATAAGGTCGGTTTTTGACCTTATCTTTTAGGCAATTTCATGGTTTGAATGGCAATTTTTAGAGTCCTTTGTGTGAATGTTTGTTTGGTTTTTGAGTATTCTGTGATTTTTATGTTTCGGATAGATTTTCATAACTTTTAGTATTTTTCATGTTTTTTAGGGGTGTTTTTGGAATTTTCGATAATATGTCGTTTTTATAGTCCGTGGCGTTGGTGCGGTTATGTTTCTTTATGTTTGTTTTGGACAGGCATTATGACCCGGACCGAAAGTTGGAGCATCGGTGGCGAAGAAGAGTTTGAAGTGCTGAAAAGCAAGGTGGCACGGCGTGCCACAATGAGGGCACGGCGTGCCATTTCAGCGTGCCAAGGGATGGGATCCAACGGATCGGCACGAAATCATGCCAACCCTACCAAAGCTGCGTGCCAACCCCAAATCTACACATCATGGCGTGCCACCTCCACCAGCACAGCGTGCCACCCGTAATTCTGCACAGCACGGCGTGCCACTTCCACCAGCACGGCGTGCCTAGCTCCGGAATTCTGCTGTTGCCCTACTTTCATCTTTTCTATTTCGTGGTTGTAACCTAGCCGTATAAATAGGTTATTTTCTAAGTTTTAATGATCTTTTTCCAGACTTTTAGAGTGAAAAGCAGAAACTTGTAGCTAGGTTTTGGCTTGAACTATTTGTTTTCTTTGAGTTTTGAACCATCAATTGGTAGAAGTTTTACATAGAACCTTCCCCTTTTGCGACGTTCTTGGTTCTGGCTTAAGTTCGTCTATAGAGGTACACCCTAAGCATCTTCACACCGTCGGAATCCGGTTAATCGGACCAAAAAAGCATAAGTTTTTCTTCTTCTCTTTTGTAATTTGATTAAGTTAGTTTTTGATTCCGCAATTGATTGTGTTTGGTTGTAAACACTGAATTCGTATCACCTTTCTTGATTAATACAAATTGATTGCAAGTTAATTTCAATTTTTATTCCTTTTCTTTATGCAATTCCTTTAATGATAATCTAGTCTCATAAGATCTTAATTTATCAAGTTCATATTTGTGGCATTACCTAGATTGACACCTAGGAAACCATTAGTATTGACAACACTGTGGAACTTACGTGCCCCTATTTTCTGAGCTTTAGAATTAGACCGCCTCTAAATAAGGGAAACCGGCTAAGGACCTAAAAGATCTAGATACGCTAGGTTGAATTATCGAAAGAACATAATTAAGGGTTAATTGTTGAGTTAAATTCATCTATTGTAATTAATTGATAAAGCCATCTCCATTAGCATTCATAGGTCGGTAAACCGCCAATTGATAACCCAAATTCAAGTGCAAAGTAAGCTGGAATAGATCAACTAGGAGTAGGATAATTAGTTGTTAGTATAATCAAATCCAAAAACTAAGTTCAGCCTAGGACACGCAAGGAACCCGAGTAGTTTAGTGTTTGCAGAATATTTTTCTCTGTGGGATCAATACCTGGACCAACCCGAACTATTACTTGTCAACAATAGGTACACTGCCTTAGTTGTGCGTTTCTAGGTTTAGTTTCACTACTTCGCCTAGGGCCCATCAAGTTTTTGGCGCCGTTGCCGGGGAGATTTATTTTTCTTCATCATTGAGCCAAAAGTCTATTTGCTGATCTAGGCACTATTCTTGTGCATATAGTTAAATAATTTTTCTTTTCTGTGGATATTTGTTGCAAATTAGTTTTCTTTTTTTTTTTGTGTGTGTGTTTTTTCTAGCTTATGCGAACTCGCTCTCAACACCCTGAGCTTTTACCTTATAACCCTGAAATTGAACGTTTATGTAGCAAGAACCATAGAGTACAACAAGAGCAAATTGTCCAAATGGATCATCAGCAACAGGAGGAAGAGGAGAGACAGCTTCGGGAAAGAGTTGAGCAAGAGCGACTCCGGCGAGAGCGGGAGGAGTTTGATAGAAGAAGGGGTGGTGATGGAGACAACATGGTCATGACTGACCTAATGGCTCCACATCGGCCCCGGAACAGATCCGGAGTGGTTATCCCAGCCATTACTGCTCATCACTTTGAGTTAAAGTCCAGCATGATTAATTTGATCCAAGGGAACGGACTATTTAGTGGCGGAATAAGTGACAACCCTAATGATCATTTAGACCGGTTTCTCATGGTGGCCGATACAGTCCGAATAGGTGGGGTGCCCCAAGATGCTGCCCGGGTCAGTGACTTTATGGGATCAATTGGAAGAACAGTTCTTAGCATACTACTTCCCACCATCAAAGACGGTTTGGTTAAGGAACGAGATCATGGGATTCCGGCAATTTGGGACTGAGACTCTCAATGAAGCATGGCAAAGGTTTCAACGGTTGTTGCGAAACTGTCCCCACCATGACATGCCGCGATTCACTCAGGTAAGCACGTTTTATCATGGTTTGACACCAGCTAACAGTGCCATTATTGATTTTTCTGCAGGTGGAGACATTTTTAAGAAGACTGCTACGCAAGCCGAGGAGTTGATTGCGGAGCTGGCTAGGAAGAGTACCTTGTGGCAGTCGGACACGCCAACAAGGAATGAGGTTCGGGCTGCGGATTTGGGACGCCAAGATGCAACCATGGACCATGTGAATAAGAAGCTGGACCTGTTGATGTCCCGCTTGAATTTAAATGGACCACAATACCAGCCGGTGTTGTGTGTATCATGTGGAGCGGAGCATCCCGGGCAAGAATGTGCATTGGGCGACCCATTCGCCCAACCATCCAAAAATGTAAGTTTTGTGGAAGGAAACCAAAGGTACAATAATTCTAACTCTTACCCACAAAATTTCAATAATAATAATAATAATTACAGAAGAAGGTATCAACACCCGAACATCTCTTATGGTAATAACCAAAATGTGTTGAGACCTCCTTCCAGATTCCATTATGAGCACCTTGAGCAGGGGTTAGGTAAGGCCCCGTTTATTCCTAATGATCAATCCTCACAGCAACCTCAACAGTCTAAGCAAGATGAGATGGTTTTGTCTTTATTAAAAGACATCTCGTCTCGGCTTACTGATAATGAGGCATACTGTAGGGATTTGGGTAAGCAGGTGGCTCAATTTAGTAGGGAGAGGCAGGAAAGACCTCAAGGAGCACTTCCGAGTAGAACTGAACAAAACCCTAAGGGTAATCAGTGGGAGACAGCTCAAGTTATAACCCTACGAAGTGGTAGGCAAGTGGAGGACCGAGTGCAAAACGCTGATATCCCATCCCAACCTACTAAGGTAAGTGAAGAGTCAGGTGAGGTAAGCAACCCCGACTCGATTTCTGAACCCAAAACTAGCACAAATGAAAAGGGGAAAATTCCTGACCCAGTGAGAGCCTACGTGCCTAAACTTCCTTATCCTCAAAGGGAGAAGAAAGATAAACTGGGGCAGAAATATTCCAAATTTCTAGAAATTTTTAAGAAGTTAGAATTTAATTTGCCATTGATTGAGGCTCTTCAAGAGATGCCTTCTTATGCTAAATTCTTTAAAGAACTTCTGGCAGGGAAACAAAAGCTAGGTGAGGACGAAGTGGTGGTTTTAACAGAGGAATGTTCGGTAATTATCACTAACAAACTTCCACCCAAGCTCAAAGATAAGGGCAGTTTTACTATCCCATGCCGGATAGGGAACTTGGAGATTGCCAATGCCCTATGTGACTTGGGTGCAAGTATAAATTTGATGCCTCTATCGTTTTTCAGGAGACTCGGACTGGGAAACCCAAAGCCAACCAATATCACCCTCCAATTGGCGGATAGATCTCTCACGAGGCCAAAGGGGGTGGTCGAGGACGTGCTAGTAAAGGTGGACAAGTTTATCTTCCCCGCGGACTTTGTGGTAATGGATGTGGAGGAAGATAGCTCGGTGCCCCTTTTGCTTGGAAGGCCATTTCTTGCAACCGGTAGGACTTTGATAGATGTCCAGGAAGGTAAGATCATTCTTAGGTTGCCCAACGAGGAGGTAAGTTTCAACATCTATAACTCAACGAAATATCCATTAGATGTTGAAAGCTGTAATTTTGTAGACTCCTTTTGCCCTAGTGATGCTTATGTGATAGAAAAGAGTTTCAACCAAGGGGAGTTGGAGCTCTTGTATAACTTCCGATTGAAACTATTTCTGGGCAAACTGAGAAGTCGATGGACGGGGCCGTTTACCGTGCACAAGGTCTATCCCTCCGGGATGGTGGAAATTGAAACCCCGGAGGGAATTCAACAAGTAAACGGGCATCGGTTAAAGCCCTATGTCAGCGGAGGAATGGAGGAGGAGAAGCAAGTCTTACTCCTTCGTGATGTGTAATGCGAAATCATGGACGTAGAAGTCGAGCTATTCCAACTATAAACATAGCAATGAGGTACGTGTGCCTCCCTTGTACATTAATTTTTGTGTTAATATGTTTTTGTGTGTTTTTGTGTGTAGGAATAAGTAATTAAGCAAGTTAATCAAAAGTCGTGATCAAAATGTGGAAAAAAGTAAAGGTTGGAAGAATTCAAGATGGCACGCCGTGTCACCATGGGCACGCCGTGCCAAGGTGAGATTGGGGTAGCACGTGGCGTGCCAGTGTGGCACGCAATCATGCCAGGCCGCTGTTCCGAAATCGCGTGCAAGAGCAAATCAGCATGCCGTGACTGACATAGAGCACGCCGTGCCAAAGTAAGGGTCTTCAAGGTGGCACGATGTGCCAATACAGCACGCCCACGTGTCGTCGTGCTATTCCAGCAGAGGGTTGAGCATGAGCAAGCAGCACGCCTTGCCAAAATTCAGCACGCCGTGCCAATTTCAGGGTCTTCAAGTTGGCACATCGTGCCAATACAACACGCCAACATGCCGTCTCGCTGTTTCTAAAGTGCATTGTTGTAGAGTGAGTAGCACGCCGTGCCAAATTGTAGCACGCCGTGCCAAATATGGAATTTTCAAGACAGCACGACGTGCCGAGCCAGCACGCCGGCGTGCCCTCACGCTGTTTCTAGGTAAGTTTCAAAACTCTGCTCCACACGCTGTGCTGTTTGTTTGGCACGACGTGCCGAGCATTTGAAATTCAAATTTTTAGGTCACAATTTACCCGCCTATATAAACCCTTCTCATTTTCTCCTTCTAAACCGCCCATCTTATTCCTATTCTTCTTCTTCTTCTTCTTCTTCTTCTTTCTCACTCTCTCTCACTTTCTCACTTTCTCTCTCCCTCTCCACTTTCTCTCTCTAGAACCAACTCTCACCTTCTCCCTCTCTACCCTTATTCTTCCTTCCTTTCTCATTTTCTCCCTCTCACCTTCTCTTCCACTCTTATTTTGACCTAGGATTTTATTTTGCTTCATTCTCCTTGAAACCATGTATGAATTCATGCTTTGCTCTTCCTTTACTCTCTTTATTGTTTGTTCTTTTTCTCACTTTGATTTTGACTGATTGACTGCTTAATAGGGTGATTGTATTGCATTCTTTTTCTTTTTAGTAGTTTGTATTTATGATAGTAGGG
Source organism: Euphorbia tirucalli (assembly GCA_039660915.1). Classification (NCBI taxonomy): domain Eukaryota; kingdom Viridiplantae; phylum Streptophyta; class Magnoliopsida; order Malpighiales; family Euphorbiaceae; genus Euphorbia; species Euphorbia tirucalli. The sequence goes on along the minus strand of CM077637.1, from coordinate 46,226,797 downwards.
TTTTCTTTGGATTTGGGTTATTTTGTTTTTGATTTTTGTTCTGTTTTTATGGTTGTGCAATTGTAGGATGAAGAAGAAGACTGCCACTGATCGGAGACACGGTTCGTCACGACGGCCCATAGACCCGTCACCGGAACCTGTGCCACGTGACGAATTACCTACCGAACAGTAGATGGCCCCTTTAACGAGCCTCTCCAAGAAGTATAAATGCCCCTTTCCTCTACTTTCGGATCATGAAGGTAAAAGATACAAAACCCTGTTTCCTTTAGAAAGCACCCCCTTTCGAACCTTCGATTGGGAATTTTTATTTGTGCAAGATAGGTCAGAGGCGGTATGTGCTAAATTGACTAGTCTAGGATAGTATGAGTTTGTGAAGTCTAATCCACCCATCTTTAGGGAGTTGAACCTTGAATTCTACTCCACCTTAAGCTTCAAAACAAAGCCTGATATGGGCCTTAGGAGCATGACATTCCGCCTATTTGGTACTGAACGCTCTTCAGATATTAAGGGCCTTAAGGCTTGCATAGGTATTAAGGGGAATGGTTATAAATGGACGGAGAATATGGATGCCAAGAAATTTTGGCGTATGATAGGACAAGGGGTATACCAACCTAGGTTTGCTAAAACTTCCCAAATTCATGACCCTATCTTGCAATTAATTCACAAATTTGTGTGTTTTAATTTTTCAGGCAAAACTGAAAGCAACTGAGTTAATGCATTTGAACTTTTAATACTGTGGCATGTGCATAATGATATTAAGGTGCATATGGGCTTCTTCATCATGGAAGCCCTATACAACCACCACAACAGAGCCAAGTCAGAACTAGGGTTAGGACATATTGTAACTTGTATTGCGTGCTTCTTTCATAGTAATACTTGTTATAGGAACCTCGATAGCATCCTTCCCAAGAAGCTTTCGAGGGGAATTTTGTCTTGCTCCCATGTCATGGCAGCTGCAGGTACTTCAAGTGCGGGAGGTTCGAGTAGGGGAAAGGCTCTTATGGATGCAGATAAGGAGGACGAGAGTGAGGAAGCTGAGGATAACGAGGAGGATGAGGAGAATGTTTCGGTGGGCCTGGATTTTATGGGGCAGATCGAAGGACGGTTGGATGGCATAATTGAACAATTGGAAGGCTTAACCATCCATCAGCTTATACTTGAGGAGCAGATGAACACGCAACTTGATAGGCAAGCAGCTCAGCTCGCCAATGTCGAGGTGTTCGCCTCTCGTTTTTGTGTAACCCAAGGGTGGCCGTACCCGCCGCCACCAGCCCCCAATATGTGAGGTAACCCTTTTCTTTTCCCGCTTTATTTTGCTCCTTCTTCCATTGCACTTTTGGAAGTAAGTGCAATCTATGTGTGGGGTGGGTAAAGGGATTTCTCCCTTTCTTTTGCTTCTTTTTAACATTGCACTTTTTTATTGTTTGTTTCGTATCTTTGTTTGTGTTTTTGCATATTTGGATGTTTTGCGTTGGTTTTTGGTTAGATTTAGGCTTTAGTTTTTAATGCATGTGGAGTTGGTTTTGGTTTGTTCTTGGTTTGATAGTGTTTTTAGGTTGTTTATGTGTCAATTGCCGTTTGAATAACATTGCTTAATCCACCCTCGAAACTAAGTCTCTGTGCTTGGATTGGTAGCAATTGGCTAGGGATACTAGGAGTTGTTTGCAAGTCATTAGCTTGTTTGTGCGTGATTTGTGATTCTTGATGGTAACCATTGGTTAGATTTGTCATTAAGGTTGCATTAGGGAATTAACCCTCTACCTCTACTTGGATGATCGAGCTAGGATTACGCCTTGGAACATTGGTTGAGTCACACAACCTAGCATACAACCCCTAGTACACTTGTGAGAATTTAAGCCTTTGGAACCATTTCACATCGGTTCTATTTCTTTGTGAGGGTAAAAACAATCGTGGCACACTAGATCGTAGAACCCGGTGTCGTTTTGCACTTGGCATCGAGAGATTAATATGTGGAGACCCTTAGGATTAATCCCTTGACTTAAATGAGCCTAACCCTAACTACTAATTTATCCCTTAGATCACCCAAAGCCACTAAATTAACCTTTTTGACTTAAAAAACCTTCACCAAGCCAACTCTATCATCCTAACTTTTTACCATTAACTTTGATTTTCCTTTCTGACCCTCCTCTCCTAAATCAAGTAATTGACTAAGTTGTTCATTTATTTTGGGGTCAATCACCGTTTGCATTTCAACTCTTTCACATCTAGTCCTATGGAAAAATTGTGTTTTTTTTTTTTTTAAAAAAAAAACAACAAAATCCAAATAGAGTCAATGTGTATGCTTGGCTTCTTTTTGTAAAATTTGGAGTTTGTAGACGCATGTCTTGTTTGTCCGGTTTTCATCTTTAAGCCGGTATATGTGTTCCATTTTCAGTTCATTTGTTTGAATAAAGGATTAGGGCGATCATCTAATTGCCTTGACCCATGTCTCGTCATTTTTTTTTCTTTTCCCCGTTAAGTTGTGTTTTGGCCGTTGGGTGTGGACAAGGCCTTCTTATTGTCAAGTTAATTTCAAAAAAAAAAAAATATCTAGCAAAGCAAACACTCTTAGGACTAGTTTTGAGTTGAAAGTTGCATGACCAGTCTTTAGTACTTAGTCAATTTGTATATATTACTTGATTTGTAGGAGTTGTATACCTAAAATTTCCCTTTTATCAAACCTACCCCAAGCCGTAACATTACAAGCCCCAGGTTCTCTGATTTTGCTCCTTGACCAATGACTTCACCGGGATTGCCATTAGTTCACTATGTGATGTGTGCTATTGTTTATTTCTATGTGCTCATCCGCCTTACCTTGAACTTGAGCGTTGGAGTGACATCTTGTGAGGTGCTTTGTGGTCGTATAAACTCTGTTTGTTCCTCGCCCTTTGACTAGCTAAATTTTGTTTGGTTCGGGTATTGAGTGGTTTTAAACCTGGTGCGCCTAGTGTCATTTCGAAAGTGATGCTTTACCTTCTTGAGTTTATGAATTTCGTACGGCTAAACCCTTAGTTGGATTTGCAAGTAAAAGCGAGCAAGTTTACTCCTTTGTCTTTAGTTTATTTGCTTGAGGACAAGCAAGACTTTAAGTGTGGGGTGGTTGATAAGGTCGGTTTTTGACCTTATCTTTTAGGCAATTTCGTGGTTTGAACGGCAATTTTTAGAGTCCTTTGTGTGAATGTTTGTTTGGTTTTTGAGTATTTTGTGATTTTTATGTTTTGGATAGATTTTCATAACTTTTAGTATTTTTATTGCTTTCTAGGGGTGTTTTTGTAATTTTAGATAATATGTCGTTTTTATGGTCCGTGGCGTTGGTGCGGTTATGTTTCTTTATGTTTGTTTTGGACAGGCATTATGACCCGGACCGAAAGTTGGAGCATCAGCGGCGAAGAAGAGTTTGAAGTGCTGAAAAGCAAGGTGGCACGGCTTGCCATTTCAGCGTGCCAAGGGATGGGATCCAGCGGATCGGCATGAAATTGTGCCACCCCTACCAGCGCGGTGTGCCAACCTCAAATCTACAGAGCACAGCGTGCCACCTCCACCAGCACGGTGTTCCACCCGCAATTCTGCACAGCACGGTGTGCCACTTCCACCAGAACGGCGTGCCGAGCTCCGGAATTCTACTGTTGCCCTACTTTCATCTTTTCTATTTCGTTGTTTTAACCTAGCCGTATAAATAGGTTATTTTCTAAGTTTTAATGATCTTTTTCCAGACTTTTAGAGTGAAAAGCAGAAACTTATAGCTAGGTTTTGGCTTGAACTATTTGTTTTCTTTGAGTTTTGAACCATCAATTGGTAGAAGTTTTACATAGAACCTTCCCCTTTTGCGACGTTCTTGGTTCCGGCTTGAGTTCGTCTATAGAGGTACACCCCAAGCATCTTCACACCGTCGGAATCCGGTTAATCGGACCAAAAGGGCATAAGTTTTTCTTCTTCTCTTTTGTAATTTGATTAAGTTAGTTTTTGATTCCGCAATTGATTGTGTTTGGTTGTAAACACTGAATTCGTATCACCTTTCTTGATTAATACAAATTGATTGCAAGTTAATTTCAATTTTTATTCTTTTTCTTTATGCAATTCCTTTAATGATAATCTAGTCTCATAGGATCTTAATTTATCAAGTTCATATTTGTGGCATTACCTAGATTGACACCTAGGAAACCATTAGTATTGACGACACTGTGGAACTTACGTGCCCCTATTATCTGAGCTTTAGAATTAGACCGCCTCTAAACAAGGGAAACCAGCTAAGGACCTAAAAGATCTAGATACGCTAGGGTGAATTATCGAAAGAACATAATTAAGGGTTAATTGTTGAGTTAAATTCGTCTATTGTAATTAATTGATAAAGCCATCTCCATTAGCATTAATAGGTCGGTAAACTGCAAATTGATAACCCAAATTCAAGTGCAAAGTAAGCTGGAATAGATCAACTAGGAGTAGGATAATTAGTTGTTAGTATAATCGAATCCAAAAACTAAGTTCTGCCTAGGACACGCAAGGAACCCGAGTAGTATAGAGTTTGCAGAATATTTTTCTCTGTGGGATCGATACCTGGACCAACCAGAACTATTACTTGTCAACGATAGGTCGACTGCCTTAGTTGTGCGTTTCTAGGTTTAGTTTCACTACTTCGCCTAGGACCCATCAGTGCCCCTATATAGACACCTTGTCTAATTGGGTTTTAATAAGGTTAATTAAACCCAAACCCATTAGAATTACAATTACAAAAATAAATTTTAATTAAAAGGTATATACTATGTAATTTTATTCCATTTGGCTAACTTTAATTAACCCAAAATAAAATAAAATCACACTTAAGTTAAAACAATTAATTAAATAATTTTCCTACTTAGGAAAATTATTTAATTAATTGTTTACTTTATGTAATTCGATTAAATGATAAATTAATTAATTACATTATGTAAACTTATTAATTAAATTAAATTCAACCCAATGTTAATTAACTACCTTGACATCGAATGTCAACTAATTAATTAGCGCATTCCTTCCAATGTACATTACATGTACAATTTCTATAAGTTCCGACTCAGTTGATCTATATGCATGATCCTATGGGTCTATCTTTATCTTGGCAGTAGGCCTAAGGCCCACAGACTGTAAGTGGGTTCTAGCAAACCATTACAGCCCCCAATTAAGATAGAGATGCAGCAATCTTTAGAAGACACACACCTGGTAGTAATCTCATAGTGTCCTTTGCCTAATGATATCGATATGAATAAACAAGAGGCATGGTGTCCATCATCCTCTTCTATTGTTTATTATATTTCTTGATCTTGAGTTGACTGATTAATCAAATAAGCATCGACTTACTTGGGTATGGCCATACACTTATCACTCCCACTCATCAAGTGGCCAATGATATCATCTCGGTGTTACTCGAGTGGCAATTCCATCACCTCATCATCAATATCAACATGTTCACTAGCCCACCCAATCATACCCGTATTTAGCATCCTTTTACAGACCTGTTAGGCATATGTCAAAATGAACCGGATTCCATATTGATACTATAATGAAATCTGGTTTGAGGACAAAAGAGACCTACTAAAGAAAGACCTATAAAGCGACAACCATGTGGCTTTCTTGTGCGGATCGATCCAGTCCCATGTCAATGACATGTACCTATATTCATGACTGACTTTACAAGTACTATGGCTAGTTGAAAGCTACCATACAGTCATCGAATATACAAGTTTGTGATTCTATTCGTTCCCATTATTAGAATAGACTTGGGATATGTTTTATGATTATCAATCAATGGATACTCTATTCACGTTTTAGCACTAGATACAAATGGAATATATTAGATGCCTTTATTAATGTGACACAAATAATGTATTCATACAATGAGTCTTAATGTACAATACAAAATACAAGAATCCAATGCCCTAAGAACTAGGGCACACCAACAATCTCCCACTTGCACTAGTTCCAAGTGGACATTCGCCCTAATTCCTATAGATCTGATATGACCATCGTGCTGTGTCTGAGGCAATGCTTTGGTCAATGGATTAGTGACATATTTCTTGGTGTCGACCCTCTGTAATGATATGTCACCTCTGTTCAAGATCTCCCGAATGAGTTGAAACTTTTCGAGCACATGTTTGGATCTCTTGTGTGACCGGGGCTCCTTAGCTTGTGCGATGGCCCCATTCTTGTCACAAAAAACATTAACTGGGTCTAGGATAGTGGGTACGACTCCCAACTTGGTTATGAATTTCTTGATCCAAACGGCTTCCATTGCAGCTTCGCATGCAGCTATGTACTCAGCTTCCATTGTAAAGTCAGCAATGGTGGCCTGCTTTGAGGACCTCCAACTAATGGCACTGCCATTTAGGAGAAAAATATAACCAAACTATGACTGGTTCTCATCCTCATCGGTCTCAAAGCTTGCATCAGTGTAACCTGACACTACCAGCTCATCTTAACCTCGATACACTAAGAAAGCATCCATAGTGCGATTATGGTACTTTAGGATTGCCTTAATAGCCTTCCAGTGTTCCTCCCTGGGGTCCGACTGGTACTGGCTACTCAAAATTAGTGCAAACATGACATCAGGCCTCGTACATAACATGAAGTACATGATAGATCTAATAGCAGATGCACAAGGGATCTTTTCCATGTTCTCCCGATCCTTCTTTGTTTTAGGACCATCTTTCTTACTCAGCTTCAACCTATGGGCACACAGGAAAGAATCCTTTCATTGCCTTGTCCATGCTGAATCTTTTGAGAACCTTGTAAATGTACGTGGCCTGACTTAGGCCTAGAAGCCAATTAGATCTATCTCTGTAGATCCTGATCCCTAAGATCATCTCAACTTCACCTAAGTCCTTCATTGTGAAGCACCTACTCAACCACTGCTTAACCTCTTGCAGTGTTGGTATGTCACCTCCAATGATAAGGATGTCGTTAACATACAGCACTTGGAAGGTGGAAACGCTCCCACTAACCATCTAATACACACAAGGCTCATCAGAATTCTGTGTGAAGCCATATTCTGTAGTGGCCTCATTGAATCTCTGATTCCATGACCTCGATGCTTGCTTCAATCCATAAATGTATCTTTGAAGCTTGCATACCTAGTTTGGATACTTCGGATCAATAAAACCCTCAGCTTGTGTCATGTACACATCTTCAAGTATCTTTCCATTAAGGAAAGCGATCTGAACATCCATCTGCCATATCTCATAATCGTACCATGCAGCTATGGCTAGTAGGATCCAAATGGATTTGAGCATGGCAACTAGTGAAAAGGTTTCATCATAGTTAATTCCTTGAACTTGCCTGAATCCTTTTGCCACCAATCGCCCCTTGAAGGTGTTGTCAGCCTTTAACTTGAAACACCACTTGCAATCTATCACCTTTGCACCCAGAGGCGGATCCACCAACTTCCATACTTGGTTATCGTGCATAGACTGCATTTCAGCCTCTATGGCTTTACACCATTGATCTGAGTGCAGGCTTGTAATAGCCTCCTGATAGGTCTTGGGCTCCTCTTGTTCAATGACCATAAGGTCCCCATCATCAGTCACGAGAAAGCCGTACCTCTCTGTCTCATGATGTGTCCTACCAGACCTTCTAAAGTCCTATGCAACCGGTTCTGGTTCCTCAATTTCTTGAGTAGTCAGATCGGTTCTTGAAGCATCCTCAGCAGTAGCCACAGGAGTTTGTGAGTCTTGAACTTCTAAAAGTTTAACATTACTCCCACTGTCTCTCTTGGAAAGGAATTCCTTCTCCAAGAAGACTGCATTTCTAGCTATGAAAACTTTGTTTTTTGTCGGATCGTAGAAGGTAACCCACAAACTAGCACTTGATAGATTTGGACTGGAGTTTGCCACTTGTTAATTTCTTAACATGTGCATTACAGCCCCAAATCTTTAAAAAGGAAATATTGGGCTTTCGGCCCTTCCATAGATCATACGGTGTTCCCTCAACTGCCTTGCTTGGTCTATTATTAAGAATGTAAGCAGCTGTCTCTAAAGCATATCCCTAAAAGGAGACAAGGAGTGTAGCATGACTCATCATCAAGTGGACCAAGTCTAGCAAGGTTGTATTCTTACTTTCTGACACTCCATTCCACTGGGGTGTTCTAGGACGAGTGAGTTGGGATACAATGCCACACTCTCTCAAAAACAAGTAAAACTCTTGGCTTAAACATTCACCCCCTCAGTGAGACTGAAGTGCTTTTATTTTCTTGCCAAGTTGGTTTTCTACTTCATTCTTAAAGTCCTTGAACCTTTGGAGAGTCTCACACTTATGCTTCATCAGATACATGTAACCTATCTGCTAAAGTCATCTGTGAAGGTGACGAAGTACAGAAAACCAGATCTAGCACTAGTGCTCATAGGGCCATATACATCAAAATGTATTAGCTCCAATAGCTCTGAGGCCCTTTCAGCAGTCTTGCTAAAAGACGCCTTTGTCATCTTACCTCTCAAACAGGATTCATATGTGTCATAAGATTAGATGTCAAATGATCCTAGCACTCCACAAAAGTGAAGCCTAGCTATGTGCTTCTCATTTATATGGCCAAGTCGACAGTGCCAGATGTATGTAGGATTAATTTCATTTTATTTAATCCTTTTAGTATTTATGTCATAGATTGAACTTTCACGTTTTAGATCAAGGATATATAAGCCATTTTCAAGAAATACTGTTCCATAAATAATATTGCCACATTGCATACAAATTCTACCATGTCCAATATTAAACACGAAACCAAAAATATCCAATAAAGAAACAGAAATAATATTTCTACGCATCGCAGGTACAAAATAACAGTTTCTAAGTTCCAAAACAAGTCCACTAGGCATCTCTAATAAATAATATCCGATCTCCATGGCCTAAACTCGAGCACCATTTCCAACTTGAAGATCTACTTCTCCAGATCCTAGTAATCTCCTATTTCTTAGACCCTGCACATTTGAACAAATGTGAGATCCAGATCCAGTGTCCAAGACCCTAGATGTAGAAATAGCTAGATTAATCTCAACAACATAAATACCTGAAGCAGCAGTTTTGCCCTTCAGTTGCTCCCTTAGCTTTGGACATGAGCTCTTCCAATGCCCCTTCTTATGACACTTATGGCAGACATCGTCAGGAGAAGTAACCCTTGCTTTGGGTTGGGCCACGTTGTTTTTGCATATCCATAGTATTACCATGTTCGGTGACATACCCGAAAGCACCCATACTTGGCACCCTATTACAGGCCCTTTAGGCGTACCCCTAAGTATGCGACTTCACATGTAACACCATCATATGGTCAGGTCAAAGGATCCATACAAGTACTACACGAGAATCCATTGTGATACCATACCATGTGGATTACTCGTTTAGTGGATCTATCCAGTACCATGCTTCCAGGCATGTACCCATTAACTCGGTTGACATTCCATGTCCAATGACCGGTAAGACACCGCCATACAACCAGGTTAATGATAGTCTGTTGTTCCATTCATTCCCATGACTGGAACAAACTACGGATCTATTTATGGTCATATCGTTTACCCTATCCATGGTCTTACTGCTAAGTGCATGACACTTGTCGTCATGGATATAGATATGTCCATTGGATACTTCATTTAATATATTGCACAAGATAGATATAATAAATGAATTGATGCCTTTATTAATAACACAAATGAGTACAACACATAAATCCAATAAATGTATAGTACAAATACAAGGACCAATGCCTCGGGACTAGGGCATTTCCAACAATAGTCGCATGGTACGACTATGAAGTTTGGCAAATGGATGTCAAAACAGCTTTCCTTAATGGAAAGCTGCTCGAGGATGTGTACATGACACAACCTGAGGGTTTTGTCGATCCAGAGTATCCGGGAAGGGTATGCAAGCTTGAAAGGTCCATTTATGGACTGAAGCAAGCATCCCGAAGTTGGAATCTCAGATTCAATGAGGCTATAAAGGAATATGGCTTCATACAGAATCAAGATGAGCCTTGTGACAAGTGGGAGCATTGTCACATTTTTGGTACTTTATGTGGATGACATCCTACTCATTGGAGGCAACATACCTACACTGCAAGGGGTAAAGTAGTGGCTGAGTAATTGCTTTTCAATGAAGGACTTAGGCGAAGCTGAGATGATCCTAGGGATCAGGATCTATAGGGATAGGTCAAATCGGCTTCTGGGCCTAAGTCAGGCCTCGTGCATAGACAAAGTTCTGAAAAGGTTCAGCATAAACCAGGCTAAGAAAGGTTTCTTGCCAATGGGCCATGGGCTGAAACTTAGTAAGAAGCACTGTCCTAAGACAAGGGAGGATAGGGAGAACATGAAATTGGTTCCATATGCTTCGGCTATAGGATCAATTATGTACTCCATGTTATGTACGAGACCTGATGTTGCCTTTGCACTGAGTATGATGAGCCGGTACTAGCAGGATCCCGGGGAGGATCACTGGAAAGCTGTCAAGGCAATCCTTAAGTACCTTAACCGGACTAAGGATAGCTTCTTTATGTATTGTGGTCAGGAAGTGCTATCAGTTACTGGGTACACTGATGCAAGCTTCTAGACTGACCAGGATGAGTACCAGTCGCAGTCTGGGTATGTATTTTTGCTAAATGGTGGTGCTGTAAGCCGGAGGGGCTCAAAGCAGCCAACCATCGCGGACTCTACAATAGAAGCTGAGTACATTGCTACGTGTGATGCAACTAAGGAAGCTGTGTGGATGAAGAAGTTTATCATTGAGTTGGGAGTAGTGCCAACTATCCAGGACCCAGTTGATATCTTTGTTGGAAATGCCCTAGTCCCGAGGCATTGGTCCATGTATTTGTATTATACATTTATTGGATTTATGTATTATACTCATTTGTGTTATTAATAAAGGCATCAATTCATTTATTATATTTATCTTGTGCAATATATTAAATGAAGTATCCAATGGACATATCTATATCCATGATGACAAGTGTCATGCACTTGGCAGTAAGACCATGGATAGAGCAAACGATATGGCCATAAATAGATCCATAGTCTGTTCCAGCCATAGGAATGAATGGAACAAAAGACTATCATTAACCTGGTTGTATGGCGGTGTCTTACCGATCATTGGACATGGAATGTTAACCAAGTTAATGGGTACATGCATGGGGGCATGGTACTGGATAGATCCACTAAACGAGGAATCCACATGGAATAGTATCACAAGTGATTCTCGTGTAGTACTTGTATGGATCCTTTGACCTGACCATATGATGGTGTTACATGTGAGGTCACATGCTTAGGGGTATGCCTAAAGGGCCTGTAATAAGGTGCCAAGTATGGGTACTTTCGGGTATGTCACTTAGCATGGTAATGCTATGGATATGCAGAAGGGATTTGTCACTCAGTAGTCCACTGGGAAGATATCACCGGCCTCTCGATGAATGTAACTGATAAGAGTGTGGCCACACCCAAACAGGTGGGAACTTGTTTGCAAGCTTCAGTGCATTCGGGATCAAGTTAATGCCCGACACAAAAGAGGGTGATCAATCCATGCCTCTGTGTTAGACACCGATATCAATGACATGGGATGTACAAGTTAAACTACAGGGTTATGATAACAGTTAGACTGCTATCTCCATCTTAATTGGGGCCTGTAGTGGCTTACTAGAGCCCAACTGCAGTCTGTGGGCCAAATGGCCCGCTGCCAACATAAAGATGGGCCTACGGGATCGTACACATAGAACAACTGAACACAGACTTAAGGAATCACATGTATACTTGGAGTATACGCTATGGAGAGAGAGGTATATATATATTAATCATATTATAAAGATCGATTGGATTGATCCTAATAATAAAATTAATATATTCAATTGGCTCTTCATAATTAATTGGATTAATTATGAGATTATTTCCTAGGTGGAAATATTCATATGTATAGGTTTACATATGATTTTATTTTGTGAAGATTTAATTTTAATTTGATGGATTAAATTAATTGGTCAAACTAATTTTATTTTAAATGTAAATAATATGTTACTTGGTGTAATATATTAAATACATGGATATATTAAAATTGGGCTTGATATTAATTTAAACCAGAATAATTAAAATTAGATTGGGCCTAAATTAAAAGATGGAAGCTCACACAGAATGAAAGGAGCCAAGCTGGGCCTGAATTCTCCTAGGGGAATTCGGCCACCCTAGGTCTAAAAACCTAGGGTTAAAAATTTCGGCTACCACTACTACTACAGACAAAGGAATAGCCGAAATTTTCCTATCCCCCTCTCACCATAGTTTTTGTTTTTCCAACACTAGCACGGGTTGTGTTCGTTAGGCATTCGTGTATGAAAACGAGGAGGGAATCTAATTTGATTTCTGTAGTCTTCATCCATCTCTTGGAAGAGATATTCCGGGTAAGAATTTAATCTCTTTCTATTAGAATTTTGAGTTTTACAATTTCCATTTCAATTGCTCCTGGGATTGGATTTGAGGAAATCATCGCTTTCCTCTGCTTTTATCGGGTGATTTCCGGTGAAAAATCCAAACAATCTTCTGTGACAACAATGGGGCCGTTGCATAAGCTAAGGAGCCCCGGTCACCCAAGAACAGAAAGCACGTGCTCAGAAAGTTTCACCTTATACGAGAGATCGCGGAGAGAGGTGACATTGCATTGCACAGAGTGGACATCAAGGATAATGTCGCAGATCCTTTGACCAAGGCGCTGGCCTAGCCCAAGCACGAGGGTCGTACTAGATCTATAGGGATTAGGCCCATGCCTAGGAACTAGTGCAAGTGGGAGATTGTTGGATATGCCCAAGTCCCGAGGCATTGGTCCTTGTATTTGTATCATACATTAATTGGATTTATGCATTAATTCATTTATTATATCTATCTTGTGCAATATATTAAATGAAGTATCCAATGGACATATCCATATCCATGATGACCAGTGTCATGCACTCGGCAGTAAGACCATGGATAGGGTAAAAGATATGATCATAAATAGATCCGTAGTCTGTTCCAGTCATGGGAATGAATGGAACAAGAGACTATCATTAACCTAGTTATATGGCGGTGTCTTACCGGTCATTGGATATGGGATGTCAACCAAGTTAATGGATACATGCATAAGGGGCATGGTACTGGATAGATCCACTTAACGAGAAATCCACATGGTATAGCATCATAAGTGATTCTCATGTAGTACTTGTATGGATCCTTTGACCTGACCATATGATGGTGTTGCATATGAGATCGCATACTTAAGGGTACGCCTAAAGGGCCTGTAATAGGGTGCCAAGTATGGGTGCTTTCGGGTATGTCACTTAGCATGGCAATGCTATGGATATGCAGAAGGGATTTGTCACTCAGTTGTCCACTGAGAAGATATCACCGGCCTCTTGATGAATGTGACTGATAAGAGTGTGGCCACACCCAAACAAATTTGGAACTTATTTATGAGCTTCAGTACATTCGGGATCAAGTTAATGTCCGGACATAAAAAGAGGGTGATCAATCCATGCCTCTGTGTCGGACACCGATATCAATGACAAAATCAAAAAGTCGAGCGGCCATTTAATGTTTGAAATGATATATGTGAGGAGAGTATAAAAAGAAAAAAATCAAATCAAGAAAAAGAAAGGGTTAGAAATCTTAGGCAGAAAACTCATCTTCTCGAGGAACCGAAAAAAAAAGAAACAGAGAAAAAAAAGGAGATAGAAACCGAGACACAGGAGCTAGAGAAAGTGATCCAAAACACAAAGTTAAGACTTAAAATCAATCCTAAAACATTAGCAACAAGCGTATCAGGCATTGCACATTGATTTGAGATCGTTCTAGATTCGTTTCAGGTTGTTTCGGATTGAATTTTGGCACTCGGCCGGTTGAGCTTCTAGGACAAATTCCAACCTTTCAATTCATTTCTTAACATTTAAAGCATCAAAACAACATCAAGGCAAACTATGAGAGGCCTTAAACCTATTTGCATTGTCTTTTTTGTGCGTTTTTTTCATTTTTGCAACTTTCAAAAACCGGATTGCCCGAATAGAGCTGGGTGGCTATGTTCATGATGAACAGAGCCGAGCGGCTTTGGTGCCCAGAGCCGCCCGGCTCTGTTCTATTGGGACAGATTCTTGAATCATACCGATATGCCGAAAACAGTCCGTTTTCCATTTTGTGCATTCTGTTTTGATCATTTTCGGCCCAAATCCATACGTATGTTATAAAATTTTTGTTTTCGGATTTCTGTACGTACAGATATTAGGGTTTTCGGTTTTCCTAGGGTTTTGTTTTCTGAGTTTCGGGGTTATTTTATCCGAATCGGATCTGTAGTCCAGCATTAGCGGACCCCCGAACCCTATAAAATTCTTGGAATATATTGAAAACGAGCAAAATGGTATTTTCACAAATGTTTTTGGTGTGTTTATTGCACTTTGGACCCTAGATGGATGTTAAATTTAGGAACTCGAATGAACAGAACTCTGGATTCTGGGATAACAGACCCACAAAGAATGGGAATTTACATGTAATCGAGCCAATTTTTTTTCCAAAAATGATTTTTCAGCACAAAAATTACAGGGTGTTTCAATACCGTTTTCCAGGTCTAACCGGTCCGACCAGTCGGGTCGACCCAGTTACCCCTTAAATGCATGCCCCCATTTCTTATATTCCCAATTTTGTGCTATTTGAGTCCCATCTGTGTGTGCAATATAAATTTTGCTAACCAATTTCTTTTGCATCTTTTATTTTTATTTTTGCTGTAATTAATAGATTATTTTGTGTATTTTTAGGCGATTGTAATTTTTTTGATCCTCGAGTACTTAGGCGATTGTAATGTGAGGACGAGGGTTTTTATCTTTAATTCGATTGGGTTGTATAATCGTCCTCTATTATTTTCTTGTATATTTTGGATGTATGCTTTATTTTTTCTGCAATTTATTTTCTGCATTTTGCTTTCGCATCGACTGATTAAAAATAAACAAAATGGGGTTAGAGAAAGATAATAAAGCAAATCAAATATGGTAATATAAACTATAAAGTGAAAGCAAGCCAGAGGTTAAAGTAAGTCACTTGCCTGAACCCTAAATCTCTAGATTAGGTACAGTAGTCTATCCTCGGAAGGGAGATGTACCGGAATTCCCGAATGAGCTGATCTGGGTGGCGACTCTGTCATTGATCTTGGGATTTAAGTTTTGAGGTCTTTAAGTTAAAGCAAGAAAAATGTTTTCTACAAGGGAATTTTCATATCAAATCCATTATTTTCCTAACTCAAGATAAACAAAACCCGTTTTCCACCAAGATCAAAACATAATCAAAACATTTTCCCCGGTCCGCGTCATAGCATCCCATCTTTAGAAAAAGGTCATCCGCTCACAGCTGTCCTGGCAGGGCATCAGTGCCGCTACGCAGTAGCCAGCTGCCAGTAGCTGCTGCGTGCCGCAGCAGCACCTATGGCCATGAATTGGAATCGCAAAAGCGATTCCAATTTTGGCCAACTTCTTTATTTTTTTATTAAATCATAAAAAAAAATTTTCCAGCCAAAATATAAAATTAATATAGAAAAACAATTTTAGATGGAAAACAATTGGGGAAAAATAATCAAAAACCCCAATCCAAAATTCTAAGGCTTATCAAAAACAAAAACCAATTGAATAAAAACCCTAAAATCACAAACTTGAAACCCATTCTTTCTTCAAGAACGCTTTCAAGAATCAATTCCAATCATTCTAATGGACAAAACCTAGGCTCTGATACCACTGTTGGGATTCGTCATTGGAAAAATAACGTGGCGCAGCGGAAAATACAACATTTAAAATTTCCTAGAACCCACCTAACGTGTCCAATTGCCATTGATTAGAATAAAACAATTTGAATCAAGAGAGATTAACTCACCGGATTCGTCTCCTCTAGAGACTGCTGTAGAATAATTTCTTGAAACTGCGATCTCCAAAGTCCAGTGCACGACTAACTATTGAGCGGGAACCGGTGCTAGCCGAAGATGTGAAGAAATGGAGGTTTAATGCTGGGATTTTCGGCTGTTTTGGGGCTGCTCTTGGTGGCCGAAATTTCCAGCAGTTAATTATGGTTTTATTCCTTAAGTGTGCCCTTATATAAACACCTTGTCTAATTGGGTTTTAATTAGGTTAATTAAACCCAAGCCCATTAGAATTATAATTACATAAATAAACTTTAATTAAAAGGTATATACTATGTAATTTAATTCCATTTGGCTAAATTTAATTACCCCTAAAATTAAATCACACTTAAGTAAATACAATACATGCATTTAATTTTCCTGCTTAGAAAAAGTATTTAATTAATTGTTTACTTTATGTAATTCAATTAATTGATAAAGTAATTACTTACATTATGTAAACTTATTAATTAAATTAAATTCAACCCAATGTTAATTAATTACCTTGACACCGAATGTCAACTAATTAATTAATGCATTCCTTCCAATGTACATTACATGTACAATTTCTATAAGTTCTGGTTCAGTTGATCTATGTGCACGATCCTATGGGTCTGTCTTTATGTTTGCAGTAGGCCTAAGGCCCACAGACTCTAAGTGGGTTCTAGCAAACCATTACAGCCCCCAATTAAGACAGAGATGTAGCAGTCTTTAGAAGACACTCACCCCGGTAGTAATCTCATAGTGTCCTTTGCCTAACGATATCGATATGAATAAACAAGAGGCATGGTGTCCGTCATCCCCTTCTGTTGTTTTATTATATTTCTTGATCTTGAGTTGACTGATTAATCAAATAAGCACTGACTTACTTAGGTATGGCCATACATTTATCAGTCCCACTCATCAAATGGCCAATGATATCATCTCGGTATTACCCGAGTGGCAATTCCATCACTTCATCATCAATATCAACATGTTCACCGGTCCACCCAATAATACCCATATTTAGCATCCTTTTACAAACCTGTTAGGCATATGTCAAAGTGGACCGGATTCCATATTGATACTATAATGAAATCTGGTCTGAGGATAAAAGAGACCTACTCAAGAAAGACCTATGACGTGACAACCATGTGGCTTTCTTATGCGGATCGATCTGGTCCTATGTTAACGACATGTACTTATATTCATGACTGACTTTACAAGTACTATGGCTAGTTAAGAACTACCATACAATCATCAAATATACAAGTCTATGGTTCTATTCATTCCCACGATTAGAATAGACCTGGGATAGGTTTTATGATTATCAATCAATGGATACTCTACTCATGTTATAGCACAAGATATAAATGAAATAGATTAATTGCCTTTATTAATGTAACACAAATAATGTATTCATACGATGAGTCTTAATGTATAATAGAAAATACAAGAATCCAATGCCTTGAGAACTAGGGCACACCAACAACCTCCCACTTGCAGTAGTTCCAAATGGGCTTGGAAAAATAAAAGCCCACATGAAATGGAAGTCTTGGCCAAAATTTTGGCATGGAAGGGATAAGGATGGTGAGTCATTTTATGGACAAAAATGATGATGACCAATTCTTATGGACCAATTGAAAGAGGGTGAGTCATTCTTTGATTTGTGAGGTAGCAAAGTTGGACTTTGCTTCTTTAAATCTTTTCTATTCTTTATGGTAAGAAAATGAAAGAGAATGATGAATTTTTTCATTATGTTGGCCATATATATCCAAGAGAAGGTGGTAGTGAGTCATGGTGGTGAGTCACCATGGTGAGTCATCGGTTTGACTCATTATGTAGCAAAGTTGGACTTTGCTCTTTTATTGGTTATCTTGTTTCTTTGGAGGAAAAAGAAAATAATAACTTACACACCACCACTTTTGGCCACCAACTTTTTCTTTTTGAAAGAAAATAAGGAAAAATTTGAGCACTATTTTTCTTATGCTTGGTCACCCCACTTCATGGTGTTACTTTTTCTTTTGGTAAGAAAAAATTACAGCTATATATATCTCTCTCCTTTTCTTCTTGGAAAATCCAAGCCGCTAGCACGAGTTGGGTCCAATAGCCGTTCGTGTACGTGATGATGGAGGAAGTTTGTTTAGATTTCTACAGTCATATCTTTTAAGAGATTTCCGGGTAAGAATTCTAACTTCCTCTTTATTTTTTTTGTTTTTGATTTCCACTACTTAAGCTCCTGGGCCCAGATTTGAGGGAATTGACGCGTATTTCCACTTTTATCAATCGGTTTCCGGTGATGAATCCCAACAGATTGAACTAGAGACTATCATTAGTTTGGTTGTATGGCAATGTCTTATTGGCCATTGGACAATGGGATGTCAACCAAGTTAATGGGTACATGCAGAAGGGGCATGGTACTGGATAGATCCACTAAACGAGAAATCCACATGGTATAGTATCACAAGTGATTCTCGTGTAGTACTTGTATGGATCCTTTGACCTGACTATATGATGGTGCTACATGTCAAGTGGCATACTTTGTTGTATGCCTAAAAGGCTTGTAACCAGGTACCAAGTATGGGTATGTTCGGGTATGTCAGTGAACATGGCAATGCTATGGATATGCAGAAGGGAATGTCACTCAGTAGTCCATTGAGAAGATATCACCGGCCTCTTGATGAATGCAACTGATAAGAGGGTGGCCACACCAAAACAAGTTGGAACTTGTTTGTGAGCATCAGTTCATTTGGGATCAAGTAATATCCAGACACAAAAGAGGGTGATCAATCCATGCTTCCGTGTTGGACACCGATATCAATGACATAGGATATACAAGTTTAAACTACAAGGTTACGATTACAGTTGGACTGCTATCTCCGTCTTAATTAGGGGCTGCAGTGGCTTCCTAGAACTCACCTACAGTCTATGGGCCATAGGCCCACTGCCAACATAAAGACAGGCCCATAGGATCGCACACATTGAACGTGTGAACTCGAATTAAAAGAACAATCATATACTTGGAGTATACAAGCTGGAGAAAGAGGATACCACTAATTATATTATATAGATCAATTGGATTGATCTATATAATATAATTAATGGTAGATTGATCAAAATAATATAATTAATTTTATATTGGCCTTTATATGAATTAATTTATGAGATTCTTTCCTATGTGAAAATAATTTTACATGTATAGGTTTACATGTGTTTAATTTTATGGAAGTCTAATTTTAATTCCTCGGTTAAATTAATTGGTAAAGTTAATTTTAATTTAAATATATGCAATATATTATATGGTATAATATATATACATACAAGTTGAATTAAAGTTACATTTGAAATTAAATTGGACCAAAGGAATTAATACGGACATGGGCTTAAAAGGGAGAAAGCCCACATAAAATTAAAAGGAAAATTGGGCCTAAAATTCCCAAGGGAATTTCGGCCAACTAGGTTCAAATACCTAGCGATTTTTTGGCCAAGAAAAGGAAAAAATACAGTAGAAAATTACAACCTCATTCCTCTCTATTACGGCCGATTGAATCGTTAGCACGAGTTGACTTCGATAGCCGTTCGTGTACGAGAACGTGGAGGAAGTCTCTATTGATTTTTGCAGCTACCTCTAGAAGAGATATCTTGGGTGAAAATCTTATTCGCTTCAAAATTTTTTTGTTGTTTTTAATTCCCACCTTAATTGCTTTGGGGCACGGATTTGAGGAGATCAATGCATTCTTCCGCTTTAATCGGTTGATTTCCGGTGAAAATTACCAATAGTGGTATCAGAGCGGGCTTTTGATCCACGGAAATTATTAAACAAGAATTAATCCCTTATTTTGAAATTGGTGTTTTTGATTTTGAGATTCTTGGTTGGGGTTTTGTGATTTCTCCCCTTTATTTTTCAATCGGAAAATTAATATGCATATTGGTTTGTGTTGGATTTAATTTCTTATTGATTGGTTGTGATTTTGTATTGTAGTAATTTTATTTCTTTTTCTACAAAAATCACGGGTTGTTTTCGCAGATACGGGGCTACCGGCATAGCGGCAGAAATAGCAGTAGTAGCCACTGCCTGCTGCTGCTAGAGCAGCTCTGGTGCCCTATTGCAGCGGGCCGGGCCCTGCTTTGGATCTAATAGGTTTTGGGCCCAAGGCCCTGTTTTAAATTTTAATGGTTGTAAAATTTTGTGCGTTTAAATTTTCTATAATTTAAATATGTATGGTTTCTTGAATGAAATTTTAATTTTATTCATGAGATATTAATTTTGGAAATTAATATGGTATAATTGAAATTGGTTCGGGTTTTTTTGGCATGATTACCCGGACGATTGATATGGACTCATGGTTTCCTAATTCCAGTGGGAGCAGTGTTCTGCTTAGGATGGAGGCCTAAAGCCCATTAAGGGCTAGAACCATGATAGGCCAAAATCGGCGATTTCAAAATGATGGCTAACGACATAATTGAAATGTGATTAAATTCATGCATTATAACATGTTTATAAATTGATGTATTGGTTTACATGCTTTTATGATTAAATGTGTGTCTGGATGCTATTGCGCCTTATTCAAGTTGGGTTGTATTTTCTTTTTGGATAAATACGGCATGCGTGCCATTTTCTTTTTTATGTAATTTTATTTTATTTATTTATTATAAAATTGTAAAGAAGAAGCCCATTGGAGAGGTGAGCCCAGAAGGAAGAAGAAGCGGCCTACCTGGTGTATTTTCTAGTATAGGTTTACTAGAATTATATTAGGTTGTAATATAGGCCCATAGCAGTCCATCATTTATTTAATTATGCTTTATTTATTTACATGTATGAATGTATGATCCAAACCCATTTGCACCCCGCCTATGCATCTAAGCCATTATTAAAATGAATCTAATAACCAATATGAAATTACTAAGTCATTTAAAAGTGCTTCTCTCATTCAAAACCGACTCGAAGTGGGGATAGGCGAGTTGTAGACCATGCCCTTACTAGATGCACCAGAGTATCATAATCTTGTATTGGGTTAGAGTATTGGTTACTCTAACACTTCGATGGAGGTTTTGACTTAGCATGGGTAGCAGGATTTTCCTAGCCCTAATCACAGAGGGGTAAGTGCCAACAAGCCCATCAAACAGAAAGTCCCTAGGTTAGGATTGGACGGCGTTCCTACCTAAATAATTAGGGTATAGTTTTTCCAAGCCCTCGTCTGGCTATATCTTAATGATATATGGATCTTGTCCCATTAGCCCAACAACTTGAGTTAGTTAATAATCTAATTCATTATTAATTAAATATGGGAAAAACAGAGTAAGACCTTTATTAACACTCTTATAATTTTTCTATGTAGTAATCAAATGGCAAACAACAACACACTTTCATTGCGATCTATCTTGGAAAGGGACAAGCTTTCTGGCCCTGACTTCTTGGACTGGTCTAGGAATTAAGGATAGTTCTAAGATAGGAGTCCAAAGAGTGTGTGTGCTAGAAAGGCCTGTATCAGCTACACCAACGGGGCATAATCCACCGGCTACCCAACTAGAGGAATACGAGGTGCATGTAAATGATAACCGAGACATTACATGAGTGCACATGTGGTCAAGATGAAGGGCTATCTGGATACTTTAGCCCATCTTGGATCGCCTATCTCACAGGAGCTGACAGTTGACATGATCCTGGCTTCCTTGCTGGATTCTTATGATCAGTTCATCATGAACTATAACATGCAGGGGATGAACCGTACTATTAATGAGCTGCATGGGATGCTAAAGCTCACTAAGCAGTTGATCAAAAAGACTCTGCCAGTACTGCTAGTCAACAAGGGGAACCCTCCTCTTACAAAGGGCAAGGCTAAGGCTCAGCCCTAGGCTAGTCCCCGAGGATGTCTATTTCGGGTGCAAGCAGGTAGGACATTAGAAGAGATTGTATCCCGAACTGTTGGGAGAGCAGAGGAAGACCCAGGGCATGTCTTCATTAGGTATATATGTCATAGACATTAACCTCATTGTTTCAACATCCTGGGTATTGGATACTGGATGTGGTTCTCACATTTGTTGTAATGTGCATGGACTTAAGAACAGGAGATCACTGGGATCTGGGGAGGTGGACTTGCAGGTCGGAAATGGAGCAAGGGTAGTTGCTATAGAGATCAACGAATACCACCTTATGATGCCTAGTGGATTAGTTTTAATATTGACCAATTGTTATTTTGTACCTACTATGTGAAGGAATATTATTTCTGTTTCAGTATTGGATATTTCTGGATTTAATTTTACTATTGCAAATGGTAGAATTGGTTTATCTAGAGAGGGGTTATTTTATAGAGAAGCTCTATTAAATAATGGCCTATATATCCTGGATTTGAATGAAACTAATCATGTCTATAATATAAATACTAAAAGGGTTAAGCCTAATGAACTTAATCCAGTCTACCTTTGGCATTGTCATTTAGGACATATAAACGAGAAGCGCATACCTAGGCTTCACAAAGCTAGAATCCTAGGATCATTTGAGATGCAATCACTTGATATATGCGAGTCTCGTTTACGAGGTAAAATGATAAAAGTGCCTTTTAGTAAGAAAGCTGAAAGGGCTATTGGCTTATTGGACCTAATATATTTAGACGTATGTGGGCCCATGAGCGTAGCTACCAGAGGTGGACATCTGTACTTTGTCACGTTCATAGATGATTTCAGCAGATATGGCTATGTCTATGTGATGAAACGTAAGTCTAAGACCCTTGATAGGTTAGAGGAATTTAGAAATGAAGTACAGAACCAACGAGGTAGAAATATCAAAGCCCTTCGGTCAGACCGAGGAGGCGAGTATATCAGCCCAGAGTTTGACTCATATTTAAGAGAGCATGGAATCATTCCACATCTCAATTCTCCATGAACACCATAATGGAATGGGGTGTCCGAACGGAGGAATAGGACCTTGCTAGACATGTCCACTCAATAATGAGTCACGCTTCACTCCCAATAAGTTTCTGGGGATACGCTCTAGAGACAGCAGCTCTCATTTTGAACAATACTCCCACTAAGGCTATGGAAAAGACCCCATATGAGATATGGATGGACATAGTGCCCAATGTGTTTTTCTTATGACTTTGGGGCTGTGATGCACATTCAAGAAATTGACTGGGGGCAAACTAGAACCCAAAACCGACAAATGCCAATTTGTAGGCTACCCGAGGGAAACCAAAGGGTATTACTTCTACAACCCTACCGAGAACAATGTGTTCGTGGCACGAAAGGGGTCTTTCTTGAAAAGGATTTCATTTCCAAGAAAGACAGTGTGAGCAATGTTGAACTTAGGGAAGTTCAAAGCTCACAAATTCCTGAATAGGATAACATGGAGACCAGGGTGGAGCTTCCACAGGGGGAAGCACTAACCCAGGTCACATAAGTGTTGGATATGCCTTAGTCCCGAGGCATTGGACCTTGTATTTGTATTATACATTTATTGGATTAATGTATTACACACATTTTGTGTCATTAATAAAGGCATTAATTCATTTATTATACATATCTTGTGCAATATCTTAAATGAAGTATCTAATGGACATATCCATATCCATGATGACAAGTGTCATGCACTTGGCAGTAAGACCATGGATAGGGAAAACGATATGACCATAAAAAGATCCGTAGTCCGTTCTAGTCATGGGAATGAATGGAACTAGTGACTATCAGTAACCTGGTTGTATGGCAGTGTCTTATCGGTCATTGGACATGGCATGTTAAACAAGTTAATAGGTACATGCATAAGGGGCATGGTACTGGATAGATCCACTAAAATAGAAATCCACATGGTATAGTATCACAAGTGATTCTCGTGTAGTACTTGTATGGATCCTTTGACCTGACCATATGATGGTGTTGCATGCGAGGTCACATACTTAGGGGTATGCCTAAAGGGCCTGTAATAGGGTGCCTAGTATAGGTACTTTCAGGTATGTCACATAGCATGGTAATGCTATGGATATGCAGAAGGGATTTGTCACTCAGTAGTCCACTAAGAAGATATCACCGGCCTCTTGATGAATATGACTGATAAGAGTGTGGCCATACCCAAACAAGTTGGAACTTGTTTGTGAGCATCAGTACATTCGGGATCAAGTAAATGTTTGGACACTAAAGAGGGTGATCAATCCATGTCTCTGTGATGGACACCGATATCAATGACATGGGATATACAAGTTCAAACTATAGGGTTATGATTTCAGTTGGACTACCATCTCCATCTTAATTGGGACTGTAGTGGCTTGCTAGAGCCCGCCTACAGTCTGTGGGCCATTGTCCCACTGCCAACATAAAGATGGGCCCACGGGATCGTACACATTGAGCGACTGAACACAGGCTTAAGGAATCACCTGTATACTTAGAGTATACACACTGGAGAGAGAGGATTATATTAATTATATTATCAAGATCAATTGGATTGATCATAATCATAAAATCAATATTAGTGTTGGCATTCTCATTATTAATTCAATGAATTAAATTTATGAGATTATTTCCTAGGTGGAAATATTTCATATGTATAGGTTTCCATATGAATTTATTTTGTGAAGATCCAATTTTAATTCGTGGATTAAATTAATTGATCAAATCAATTTTGATTAAATGTAAATAATATGTTGCATGGTGTAATATATTACATATATGTTAAAATTAAAGCCGTGTGGCTCTAGCGGGGAAGAGGTGGCTTTAAAAGAGGGGGGGCCGACCCTCATTTCTCACAACTCACAATTTTCTTCTTCTTTTTCTCTGCTCCTCTGAAAATCTCCACTAGAACTCAATACTGCCAAAATGAAGAAAATGCAGAAAGCTCTTCGCCCAAGTACTCCCACACAACCCACTCCTCACGTTAGATATGTATTACCCGAGGGGGAATTTTTTCTACCCACTGAATCCACAGTGGACGTGTATGGACTCCCAGAATTAGTCACCTACTGCGGGGTTAGGAGGAACAACCCCGTGCCCCTGACTCTTAAGCCATCGATGCATATTGTCCAGGATTTGGTTAGTTTTTCCAACTTTTGCTCCTTTTTCCCAATTTTTGAATTTCTTCAGTGTAGGCAAAATTAGGTGAAATTACATGAAATTGATACATGTTTAGAGTAGATTATGCCCCTAGAAACCTTGGTTGATGATTTAAAGTTGATTAGAATCGATTTTAGGGTGAAAAATTGCAAAACCTAGGTTTGTGAAACCATCGGTTTCCCGAACAGAGCTGCATGGCTCAACGATAGAACTGGGCGGCTTTGTTCTTCTTCCGGCGGCTCTAATGAAGAACAGAGCCGTATGGCTCTGCCTTCCCAAAACACAGCCATGCGGTTGTAGCTACAGCAGTGCGGCTCTGTTCAGACAGAAAAGCGGATTTTTCATGCTTTAATTCCATTTCAATGCTTCCATTCAATTTATTTAGGCAATGCACAATATAAATAACTCATAAAACTCCCTTTATTGTTTTGCAAGAGCAGAATCATAACCGGGGGTCGAGTCTGTTTCTGATGTGCTGATCTGGTACAGGAGACTCCCCGACGAAGTGAGGGAGATCGTCGACTCGACTAGGCTGGACCGATTTGTGTGCTCTATGTGTGAGGTCTCGCCCCGGATGAGTAGGGGTTTATTGATGGCGCTGCTGGAGCGGTGGATGGATTCCACCCACACCTTTCATTTTCTGATCGGGGAATTCACCATTACGCCCGAGGATTTTGTGGCCATTACTGGGCTATCATTCGGTGGGTGTACCATAGAATTCAACCAGACCCTAAAGCGAGGGGGCTTCCGACCAGAGTCCATCGCCATGCTGATCGGCTTGTCTCCTCCAGGCAAGCGAGTCTAAGGCAGCACACTACAGGACCATTAGCAGAGCAGGGAGGACGGTCTCCTTGAGGGCTCTATGTTCTCTGCTAGAGATGCAAGGTGCTATGGCATTTCTATTATACACTTTGAGTACCCTGCTGTTCCCGATGGGCCAGAGCGATCTGAACTTGATAGTGCTCCCTTTGCTGATACAGTTGGAGGTTGTGGGGAGCTTGAAATAGGGGTGAGCCGGGTTGGCTCAACTGTATTACGGCGTCGACATCTGCATCCGGGGGAAGCACCACGAGGTGAAGGGCACGTGGATAGTCCTTCATGTGAGTTTTTTTTTTACTGACTTCCTCATTGTGCAAGTTTGGGCGTACGAGTACACCTTCGTCCCTCAGCCAAAGCTGGCCATACCAGCTGTAAGCGCCGAATTTTCCAGACTTAAAAAAAAATTTCTGTCACATGACTGTAGTTACAATCGTGCGACTGTAATTAAAAAATTACAGTCGTATGACTGTAAATGCGAAGCAGGTAACAGAAACCCATACCTTAAAAATTAAAAAATGGGGGTGATTGAAGGGCAATTAATGCCCGGATTTGCAGCAAAAAGAAAGGAAAATAAAACGGAGAAAGAGAAGAAAGAAAAGGGCTTTTGACTCTTGGGATTTTGGATAGAAATTGATAGAAAAATTAGAAGAGAAGAGAAGGAAAAAGGAGAGGAAAAGAAGAAAAACCCAACAAGCATCATCTTTTTCTCCTCTTTTTCTTTTAATTCTGGTGTGATAAGTTTAAAATTTGATAGAAATCATAGGTCAACAACTTGACACACTAAATTAAATCAATTTCAGACCTTAAATCCACTAAAATCCATAAAATTTTGGAGAATGTTAGACAGCCTTTGGAACTTTAACTCACAAGAAAAAAGAAGCAATTTGGAGTCGATTGAGGCGTTTCCAGCAGTCAAACCTATAGTGGATTAGCGCCACAAAGGTAATTATACCTCAAACCTTCATTTTGCTCCTTTTTCTAGATGTTTTGCTGTGATTTCATGCATAAAACTCATATATCTGGTTTGCTGTTTCTGGGAAACAAGAACAGCCATACGACTATTCTTGTGACAAAGAACAGTCGCACGACTGTATATATGGCCGTACGAGTGTTCTTGATTTCCTATGGCTATTAGTTTTATTTGAACAAATTTTGGTGATTTTCTGCACTTGGGCGATCTACAGTCGCATGACTGTAATTACAGTCGTACAACTGTAATTCTCATGCAGGAGCAGAATTTCCAGAATAATCCCCAAAAATTTCCAAAAATCATAAAAATTCAGAAAAGTCAAAAAATCATCAGAAAAGTCAGAAAATCATCAAAATGAGTTTTTTTTTGTGCATTCACTACCTTAAATTTAATTTTTAATGTTATTGCATTTAGAACAACGCAACGACAGAGACTCGAATCTCCCTAAAACCGACCCACCTCACATGCTAAATTAAAGTAAACCAGAAAATAAGATGTTTTCAAAATGATTTCCTCACAAAACAAAAATACAGGGACGTTTCAAAACCGTTTTCCAGGTCTTATCGGGCTGGCTAGCCGAGCCAACCCAGTTACCCCCCTAAATGCATACCCGCGAACGCTAATTTCCCAATTCTGTCTTCTTTGAGTCCTATTTGTGGTGTGCCATAAATTGTGCTAACTGTCTGTTTTGCAGCTTTAGTCTATTTTATTTTTCATTTTGATGTAATTAATAGACTAATCTATGTATTTTAGGCGGTTGTAAATTTTTTAGATTATCGTGTATTTTAGGTGTTTGTAAGGTGAGGATGAGAGTTGTTATTTTCATTCGATCGGGTTGTAATAATTTAATTATTTACTGCTTTATTTTTATTTATGTGTGTACGCTGTGTGATTTAATCTATAATAAAATTGACTTTAGAACTATAAAATACCGTCTATGAACATTGGCCAATTATATTTTGATTAGACACGAAATAAGGGACTTGTCCAGACCTAGATCTCTGGATAGTGCAGCGGCCTTCGTCCGATTCAGCTACACTGAAATTTCCCAGTTGAGCTGAGCCGGGTGGCGACTCTTATACTATCTATCGAGACTTAGGTCTCGATTCTTTTACAAAGCAATTTAATTTTCCAAAAATGAATTTCTTTTCTAAAAACCCCATGCAAGGGAGGGTTGCCCGATATCGAGGCTCCCTTCCGAGAGAGTTTTGCCCCTAAAAAACGTCGTCCGCTCATAGTGGCAACTCCGCTGGGGACTTCTTATAAAAGTTTTCTTAAAATTTAAAACAATTTGACAAGCCCTGAAAAATGTCTAATCAAAATAAGGTGGATGATTCTTGTATGGTATTTTATTGTGCATTTTAGTTAGACATCCTTGCATTAGGTTAAGTATCCAATTTTAAGCTTGGTGAATTGTTGAAGTGCTGCCTATCTTCCTCTTGGTCTTAGGGGCACGGATACGAAACACCACCCATAGCCTTATACGAACCCCTTCTTTCGGACGCTTGAGTGGGGAGAACTAAGGAGTATATTTGTCTATGGGAGCCTTGATTTTAACCCGACTTGGACCGAACTCATATAGGCAACCTTAGTTAGAGTTCCCTAGGATACCAAAATAAATTGTATGAATAATATAAATTACGCCTTCATCATCCCCGATTGATGATTGAAGAGAACCCCTCCTAGGACTCCGTTAGAATTTTCTCAAAAATTAACTATGTTTGGAGGAATAAGGTTGGAGGAATACGCTTCGTGTGCTATGTGTTTCTTGCTCTCCCATGACACAACATCATCGGCATTTTCATGAACATGACATGCCATACACGCAAAGAATTTGTGTGATACTAACTCACATCTTTTGTATAGCCACTTGCATTTTACTTTTGTGTGTGAAAACATTAAATCATCCATGTAACATTCATACTAACCATTATTTTTGTAGCCATAACATTATATTTATGTGTTAACATTTTCACAAAGCATACACAACATCATTATGTATGTCATGCATCCTAACCATATGTTTTGTGCAACCATTTGCATTTTGCATGACATAAGCATTCATGTCATCTCATTTCATTTAAATTAAGGACGTTCCAAGGATTCCCATCATGAACATTTCATTCCATAACATATCGGGAGTCCCAAAACTACCCGTGTTCTACCCGTGCACCAGATTGCACTTGGCCATTTCAATACACCATGACATTCAATATAAGACTACAATGGTCCTAGGTCTATTCCTATGTGACGGTTCACATGATGTCATCATATAGCATCATATCCATTCATCATAGGCATCACGGTAATGCTGAAAACTCTACTTGCGCATCATGGTTCACATTGAACCATTTCATAACATTGTCAAACCATTTAAGGTACTCCCCGAGTGCCAGATTAGTACACATATAGGGGCATTTCATAATATTACCAAATCATGCAAGGTGTTCCCCGAATGCCGAACCTTTGTCCGTGTCCCAGGTTGCACGTGACTCTCTTACAACAACACTTTATATCATATGCCTCAAAAGAACCAGAACTCTATCCATGGGGCAGCCCCATACGACCATTTCATGTCATATCATACACCTACAAAGCGTCGAAACCCTGTTAGTGTGTCAGTACATACGCAACCATTTTACAAAATTCACTAGGTGCTTAACACGTGATCTTTTTACATTATCTCTTGTATGGCATTGGGTATTCTTCGAATGTCCAAAAAAAAAATTAAATAATAAAAAAAATAAATAGAGATCATCCTTATCATCATGTCTCTCACGACATCATTTCATCCATTCATCATAAATCACCTTTAGTGTGTCACTCTTCATGTCACCATGCCATTCATTCATTATCCCTAACATTTCCTGTGTCATGTCAAGCAGAGTAAACTGGATCGACCAAGTACAAGGTCTCAGGCTTTGAGGGTGTTGGGCAATAGAGAGTAGTAGAAGCAAAAAGTAAATCTGATTCCGGGGAAGAATTTGAGATGGCCAACCAAACACCGAGTCTTGCTGATGCCCTGAAGGATTTCCTGAGATCCCAGGATTTCTGTGACATGCTGAAGGAAGAGATACAGGTTGTTGTGAGGGAAGTCAGTGAAATTGACGCTAGTGGAGCTGGAAAAGAAAAAGAGGCCGAATCATCTCAAGAAGGTGTTGATGCCTCGGCTAGTTTGGAGAAGCTGCAAGAAATTGAGGCATCTATGGAGAGAAAAATGAAGGCGAAGTATTTAGAATTGGATGAAATTGTGGCCCAGCTGAAGAAAGGGGCCAATGTAAGTTCGGACTCCAAGAGGGGGGTTAATGTAGATGCCATGATCAGCAAAGGCATCGAGACTTTTCCTATTGGCTTCCAAGTGCCAAAAGTTCCCTCCTATAAGGGGATGGGTTCACTGGAGGCCCATGTGAATCTCTATACACGAGTCATGCTGATGGCAGGTGCCACTAAGCAATAACTTATCAATCTCTTCCCAACTACACTCGAGGGGGGAGCATTGAGCTGGTACAATTCTTTATCTAAAGAAGAGTAGTCAGACTGGGAGGTTTTATCGGCTGCTTTTATCAAACACTACAGCTTTAATAACAAAATTTAGGTGAAACTGTATGACCTAGAGCGAATTAAGCAAAAGTCCAATTAGCCCTTTGATGAATATTATCAATGATGGATGAACAAGATGATGTTGCTAAAAAACTGCCCTGATGAAGATGAATTGATCCAGAAGTTGATTAACGGTAGTAGGGACATCTTCAAGAACAACATGAAGTTCCACCCTTTCAGTGAGCTTAGCGAAGTGTACAGTATGGCTATGAAAATTGAACGTGATGAGAAGGAGAAGGCAACAAGTCACAAGGGTGGTAGAAGTTCAGGATATAGCTCCAGGTTCAAGTCAACAGCTGTGACCAAGTCTGGTAGTGGTTCTAGCTCAGGTTTTGGAGGTAAAGGGGGATAGTCTTCTGAAGTAAAGCAGGTCGAGGTGCCCGCGGTAACTCAACAGCAAAGCAGTCAAAGTAGAAACCCCAGAGGACTGGGTATATCCCCTCGGGCTCTTCCCTTAGTTCGAATTTTTGCAAAGTGTAGAAATGGAGGTTTGTTGCAGTCCCTAAGACCATTTGAGAAACGTGCTGATGTGGATAAAGATAATTTCTACACATACCATGTTGTGAATGGTCACAGAACTAATAATTGCTACAAATTGAGGGACACCATCCAAAAACTGATTGACGAAGGGAAATTGTAGGAGCCTCCTAAACCCAGTACAAAGTGTTGGAAATGCCCTAGTCCCGAGGCATTGGTCCTTGTGTTTGTATAATACATTTGTACATTAACGTGAACTTTATGTACTATACAATTTGTGTTAAGGAAATAAAGGCATTAATCTATTTATTATATGTCTTGTGCTATATTTTAAATAGAGTATCCTATGGACATATCCATATCCATGTTGTCAAGTGTGAGGCACTTGGCAGTAAGACTATGGATAGGGAGAACGATATGGCCATAAAGTTTTCCGTAGTCTGTTCCAATCATGGGAATGAATGGAACTAAAGACTATCATTAGTCTGGTTGTATGGCGGTGTCTTACCGGTCATAGTACATGGAATGTCAACCAGGTTAATGGGTACATGCAAAAAGGGCATGGTACTGGATTGATCCACTTAACGGGAATCTACATGGTATAGTATCACAAATGATTCTCGTGTAGTACTTGTATAAGTCCTTAGACCGGACCATATGATGGTGCTGCATGTGAAGCGGCACACTTTGGTGTATGCCTAACGGGCCTGTAAAAGGGTGCCAAGTATGGGTACGTTCGGGTGTGTCAATGAGCATGGCAGTACTATGGATATGCAGAAGGGAATGTCACTCAGTGATTCACTGAGACGATATCAATGGCCTCTTGAAGAATGTTACTGATAAGTGTGCGGCCGCACCCAAACAAGATTGGATCTTGTTTGTGAGCATCAGTTCATTCGGTATCAAGTCAAGGTCCAGACACAAGGAGGGTGATACTTCCATGCCTCTGTGTTGGACACCGATATCAGCGACATGGGATTTACAAGTTCAAACTACTGGGTTACGTTTTCAGTTGGACTGCTTACTCCGTCTTAATTGGGGGCTGCAGTGGCTTGCTAGAACCCGCCTGCAGTCTGTGGGCCTTGGCCCACTGCCAACATAAAGACGGGCCCATTGGATCGTACACATTGAACGTCTGGACTTTAACTAGTCGGATTAAGTGTGTACTTGGAGTATACACGTTTGAAGAGAGAGAGACTTATTAATTATATTATATAAGTCAATTGGATTGATCAATATATTATAATTAATATTTATTTTGGCCTTCGCTTAATTAATTCAATGAATTAATTTATGCGATTATTTCCTAGGTGGAACTATTATTACATGTATAGGTTTACATGTATTTCATTTTATGTATGTCAAATTTAATCCATTGATTAAATTAATAGGTCAAATGAATTTTAATTTAATGTATGTAATATATTATGATATAATATATATGCATACATGGTTTATTAAAGTTGCATTTGAAATTAATTTCAATCAAAGGATGTTAAATTGGACTTAGGCTTAAAATGAAAAATGCCCACATGGAGTGGGATTTGAATGGCCGAAATAATTGGGATATTTTTTGCCTTACATGGTGAGTCATAATTAATAAGATTAATGACTCATATGGTGACTCATAAGGTGGACATAATTAGGAAAGTGATGGCTTTAATTGCTTCATTAATTAAAGTTGTTTCTTCTTTAATCTTTTTGTCAAAAGTAAGCAAATAAGGGAGAAGCAAGCCATCTTTTGAGTCAGTATAATCTCTAGGCAGAAAATTGCATCTCCCTTAGCTCTCTCTTTCTCTTGAAATAAGATCCGGGTCGCTAGCACGGGTTGGGTCCGAGAGCCGTTCGTGTACGTGACGTTGGAGGGAGTCTACTTTGGTTCCTGCAGTCCGCATCCGTCTCTTAGAGAGACTTTGTGGTCAGGTTTTGAAACCCTCTTTTTATGCTTTAAGTTTTTGATTTCCACATCTTAAGCTCCTGGGCCGGATTCGAGGAAATCGACGCGTTTTTCCGCTTTTATCGGTCGGTTTCCCGTGACGAATCCCAACACAAAGTCCAACCCGTTGCCAGCATTCGAGAAGCGGGTTAATATGGTACACTCAGGATTGCGAGCCAATTTCATTTTTCCTCAAGTCCTATAGGCGAATCCTACCATACAATCCGTAGCAATCGGTGAAGCTGAGGTAGAGTCAGGATGTGTGGGGCAGACCGAATAGAAAGAAATCAAGCCGGTGAGCTTGAATGACCTCAACTCAGAGGATGAATATGAAGAGTTTGGTGGGGATGAGATAGTTAAGCCTCCAGTTATCGAGAAGCTGAAAATTCAAGAAGTGCAGAATGAGACCCGAAGCGGCAGGGTTTATTAACCAGCAGCCCCGTTGAAAGACAAAGCCCCTATGACTAGGTCGGGTAGCACATCAACATAGGAGGGAGTTAAGAAGGAAGACCTGGTTATTTCTCAATTAAAGAAAACCCCTACCCAAGCTAGTTTGTGGCATCTGTTGTTGACCTCTAAGGAGCACAGAGCGGCCTTAGTGAAGAAGTTGTCAGAAATCGAGGTTTCCCCCATTGCATCGCCAGAAGCCATGTGTTGTCTGCTAGATAAGATCCATTCTGGGTCTCCTAACATCATTTTTTCTGAAAAAGATCTACCTAGTGAGGGGAATGTTGGGATTTTTCACCAGAAATCACCCGATAAAAGCGGAAGAACACGGTGATTTCCTCAAATCCAGTCCCAGGAGCAATTAAGATGGAAATTGAAAAAACTTAAAATTAAATAGAAAGGGATTAATTTTCTTACCAGAAAATCTCTTTCTAGAGATGGATGAAGACTGCAGAAACCAAAGCAGATTTCCTCCTCGATTTTGTACACGAACGCCTAATGAATGCAACCTGTGCTAGCGTTGGAAAAACGAAACAATGGAGAGGAGAGGGCTAGAGAATTTCGGCTACTTGGTGTGCTAGGGTTAGTTGGCCGAAATTTCACCCTAGGTTTTATACCTAGGGTGACCGAATTCCCCTAGGGGAATTCAGGCCCAAGCTGGCTCCATTCCACTCTGTGCGGGCTTCCATGTTCTAATTTAGGCCCAGTCTGATTTTAATTATTCTGGTTTAAATTAATTTCAAGCCCAATTTTAATATACCCATGTATTTAATATATTACTCCAAGTAATATATTATTTACATCTAAATTAAAATTAGTTTGACAATTAATTTAATCCATCAAATTAAAATTAAATCTACACAAAATAAAATCATATGTAAACCCATACATATAAATATTTCCACCTAGGAAATAATTTCATAATTAATCTTATTAATTATGAAGAGCCAATTGAATATATTAATTTTATTATTATGACCAATCCAATTGATCTTTATAATATAATTAATATATACACACTTCTCCCTCCATTGTGTATACTCCAAGTATACATGTGATTCCTTAAGTTTGCATTCAGTGGTTCTATGTGTACGATCCCGTGGGCCCATCTTTATGTTGGCAGTGGGCCTATGGCCCACAGACTACAGTTGGGCTCTACCAAGCCACTGCAGCCCCCAATTAAGATGGAGATGGAAGTCTAACTGATATCATAACCCTGTAGTTTAAACTTGTACATCCCATGTCATTGATATTGGTGTCCAACACAGAGGCATGGATTGATCACCCTCTTTTGTGTCTGGACATTAACTTGATCCCGAATGTACTGATGCTCACAAACAAGTTCCAACTTGTTTGGGTGTGGCCACACTCTTATCAGTCACATTCATCAAGTGGCCGGTGATATCTTCTTAGTGGGTTACTGAGTGACAAATCCCTTCTGCATATCCATAGTATTACCATGTTCAGTGACATACCCGAAAGCACCCATACTTGGCACCTTATTACAGGCCCTTTAGGCTTACCCCTAAGTATGCGACTTCACATGTAATACCATCATATGGTCAGGTCAAAGGATCCATACAAGTACTACACGAGAATCCATTGTGATACCATACCATGTGGATTACTCGTTTAGTGGATCTATCCAGTACCATGCTTCCAGGCATGTACCCATTAACTTGGTTGACATTCCATGTCCAATGACCGGTAAGACACCGCATACAACCAGGTTAATGATAGTCTATTGTTCCATTCATTCCCATGACTGGAACAGACTACGGATCTATTTATGGTCATATCGTTTATCCTATCCATGGTCTTACTGCCAAGTGCATGACACTTGTCATCATGGATATAGATATGTCCATTGGATACTTCATTTAATATATTGCACAAGATAGATATAATAAATGAATTGATGCCTTTATTAATAACACAAATGAGTACAACACATAAATCCAATAAATGTATAGTACAAATACAAGGACCAATGCCTCGGGACTAGGGCATTTCCAACAATCTCCCACTTGCACTAGTTCCAACTAGGCATGGGCCTAATCCCTATAGATCTAGTATGACCCTCGTGCTTGGGCTGGGCCAGCGCCTTGGTCAATGGTTCTGCGGCATTATCCTCGGTGTCTACTCTGTGCAATGCAATGTCACCTCTCTCCACGATTTCTCGTATGAGGTGAAACTTTCTGAGCACGTACTTTGTGTTCTTGTGTGACCGGGGCTCCTTAGCTTGTGCGACGGCCCCGTTGTTGTCACAGAAGATATCGACTGGGTCCTAGATAGTTGGCACTACTCCCAACTCAGTGATAAACTTCTTCATCCACACAGCTTCCTTAGCTACATCACACGCAGCGATGTACTCAGCTTCTGTTGTAGAGTCCGCTATGGTTGGCTGCTTTGAGCTCCTCCAGCTTACAGCACCACCATTCAGCAAGAATACATACCCTGACTGCGATTGGTACTCATCCTGGTCTGTCTGGAAGCTCGCATCAGTATACCTAGTAACTGACAGCACTTCCTGACCACCATACACTAAGAAGCTATCCTTAGTCCGGTTAAGGTACTTGAGGATCGCTTTGACAGCCTTCCAGTGATCCTCCCCGGGATCCTGCTGGTATCGGCTCGTCATACTCAGTGCAAAGGTGACATCAGGTCTCGTACATAACATGGAGTACATGATTGATCCAATAGCCGAAGCATATGGAACAAATTTCATGTTCTCCCTGTCCTCCCTTGTTTTAGGACAGTTCTTCTTACTAAGTTTCAGCCCATGGCCCATTGGCAAGAAACCTTTCTTGGCCCGGTCCATGCTGAATCTTTTCAGAACTTTGTCAATGTACGAAGCCTGACTTAGGCCCAGAAGCCGATTTGATCTATCCCTATAGATCCTGATCCCTAAGATCATCTCAGCTTCGCCTAAGTCCTTCATTGCGAAGCACTTACTCAGCCACTGCTTTACCCCTTGCAGTGTAGGTATGTCGCTTCCAATGAGTAGGATGTCGTCTACATAAAGTACCAAGAATGTGACTATGCTCCCACTAGTCCTCTTATACACACAAGGCTCATCTAGATTCTGTATGAAACCATATTCCTTTATAGCCTCATTGAATCTTAGATTCCAACTACGGGATGCTTGCTTCAGTCCATAAATGGACCTTTGAAGTTTGCATACCCTTCCTGGATACTTAGGATCGACAAAACCCTCAGGTTGTGTCATGTACACATCCTCGAGTAGCTTTCCATTAAGGAAAGCGGTTTTGACATCCATCTGGCATACCTCATAGTCATACCATGCGGCTATGGCCAGCAGTATCCTGATGGATTTGAGCATGGCTACTGGTGAGAAAGTTTCATCATAGTCTATTCCATGGACTTGTCTGAAACCTTTCGCAACCAGACGCCCCTTGAAGGTATTATCAGCTTTTAGCTTATAGCACCACTTGCAACCTATTACCTTAGCACCCGGAGGTGGATCAACCAAGTTCCAAACTTGATTATCATACATAGATTGCTTTTCTGCCTACATGGCTTTACGCCATTTTGCAGACTGCGGGCTAGCCATAGCCTCCTGGTAGGTTTTGGGTTCTTCCTCATCCCTGATGAGAAGAGTTTGATCATCGGTGACGAGGAAACCATACCTCTCCGGTTCCCGACGATCCCTACCAGGCCTTCTAGGTTCTTGTGTGGCCTGGGTCGGTGCTTCCACTTGTGGAAGCTCTACCTGGGCCTCCGAGTTATCCTCTTCAGAAGCTTGTGGACCTTGAACTTCCCTGAGTTCAACGTTGCTCCCACTATCTTTCTTGGAAAGGTACTCCTTTTCCAGAAACACCCCCTTCCTTGCCACGAACACCTTGTTCTCGGTGGGGTTGTAGAAGTAATACCCTTTGGTTTCCCTAGGGTAGCCCACAAACAGGCATTTATCGGTTTTGGGCTCCAGCTTGCCACTAGTCAATTTCTTGACATGTGCTTCGCATCCCCAAATCCTTAGGAAGGACACATTGGGCTCTTTGCCCGTCCATATCTGATATGGGGTCTTTTCCATAGCCTTAGTCGGAGTATTGTTTAAGATGAGAGCTGCTGTCTCGAGGGCGTGTCCCCAGAAACTAATTGGGAGAGATGCTTGACTCATCATTGAGCGGACCATGTCCAACAAGGTCCTATTCCTCTGTTCAGTTACCCCA
Organism: Euphorbia tirucalli; assembly: GCA_039660915.1. Taxonomy (NCBI): domain Eukaryota; kingdom Viridiplantae; phylum Streptophyta; class Magnoliopsida; order Malpighiales; family Euphorbiaceae; genus Euphorbia; species Euphorbia tirucalli. The sequence goes on along the minus strand of CM077637.1, from coordinate 46,189,455 downwards.
TTCCATTGTGGTGTTCTGGGAGGAGTGAGCTGTGGAACTATTCCATGCTCTCTCAAGTATGAGTCAAACTCTAGGCTCATATACTCACCGCCTCGGTCCGACCGAAGGGTTTTGATGTTCCTGCCTAGTTGGTTCTATACCTCGTTCCTAAATTCCTTGAACCTATCAAGGGTCTCAGACTTGTGTTTCATCAGATAGACATAGCCATATCTGCTAAAATCATCCGTGAACATGACGAAGTACAGATGCCCACCTCTGGTCGCTGCGCTCATAGGCCCACATACATCTGAATGTGTTAGGTCCAATAAGCCAGTGGTCCTTTCAGCCTTCTTGCTAAAAGGCGCCTTTGTCATCTTGCCTCTTAAACATGATTCGCATGTATCAATTGACTCCAAGTCAAATGACCCTAGGACTCCAGCTTCGTGAAGCCTAGCTATACGCTTCTCGTTTATATGGCCAAGACGACAATGCCATAGGTAGACAGGATTAAGTTCGTTAGGCTTAACCCTTTTAGTGTTTATGTTATAGATATGATTGGTTTCATTTAAGTCCAGGATATATAGGCCATTATTTAATAGAGCATCTCCATAAAATAATCCCTCTCTAGATATAGAAATTCGACCATTTAAAATAGTGAAATTAAATCCAGAAATATCCAACATTGATACAGAGATAATATTCCTGCACATGGCAGGAACAAGGTAACAATGTTCTAAAATCAAAACCAATCCACTGGGCATCATTAGGTGGTATTCGCCGATCTCCATGGCAGTAACCCTTGCTCCATTCCCGACCCGCAAGTCCACCTCTCCCGACCCCAACAACCTTCTGTTCTTAAGTCCCTGCACATTGCAATAAATGTGAGAACCACATCCAGTATCCAATACCCAGGATGTTGAAACAGTAAGGTTAATATCTATAACATAAATACCTAAAGAGGACACACCTTGGCCCCTTCTTTGCTCTCCCATCAGCCTGGGACACGATCTCTTCCAATGACCCGCCTGTCTACACCCGAAACAGACATCATCAGGACCTGCCTTTTGCTGGGCCTTGGGTTGGGCCTTGGCCTTCTTGGCTTTGGCCTTTTTGGCCTTGGCCTTGGCCTTTTCCTTAGCCTTACCCTTGGCAAGAGGAGGGTTCCCCTTGTTAACCAGCAGCACCGGCGGAGTCTTCTTGATCGACTGCTCAATAAGCTTAAGCATCCCATGCAGCTCACTGACAGTGCGGTTCATCCCTTACATATTGTAGTTAAGGATGAACTGATCATAAGAATCCAGCAAGGACGCGAGGATTGTGTCCACCTCCAACTCTTGAGAGATAGGCGATCCGAGACGGGCCAAAGTATCCAAATAGCCCTTCATCTTGAGCACGTGTGCACTCACAGATGTCCCGGCCCCCATCTTACAAGAGTGGAATGACTTATTGGTCAGGTACCTTTCCTGACGAGCTTGCTCTTGAAACATCTCGTTAAGAGTTGCTATCATAGCATAGGCTTGGTGGTCCATAAACTGTTTTTGCAGTTCAGGGACCATACAGGCCAACATAAGGCATGTCACATCCCGGTTGTCCTTGACGTGCGCCTCGTATTCCTCTAGCTGGGCAGCCGGTGGATTACGTCCTTGAGGCGCAGCCGGCACAGGTCTTTCCAGCACATACTCTTTTGACTCTTGTCTTAGAACTATCCTCAAGTTCCTAGACCAGTCTAAAAGGTTAGGACCGGAAAGCTTGTCCTTTTCAAGAATGGATCACAGTGATAAGGTATTTGTGTTTGCCATTTGGGTGTTTCTACATAGAAAAATATTGAGAGTGTTAATAAAGGGCTTTGCTTTGTTGTTCCCATATATAAAATTAATAATGAATCAAGTTATTAATTTAAACCGAGTTATTGGGCTCATGGGCCGAGATCCATATTTCATTAAGATATAGCCAAACGAGGGTTTGGTACAACTACACCTTAACTATTTAGGTAGGAACGCCGTCCAATCCCAACCTAGGGACTCTCGGTTTGATGGGCTTGTTGGCACTTACCCATCTATGCTTAGGGCCGGGAGAATCCTACTACCCACGCTAAGTCAAAACCTCCATCCAAGTGTTATAGTATCCCATACTCTAACCCAATACAAAGTGACAATACTCCAGTGCATCCTGCGAGGGCATGGTCTACAACTGGCCTATTCCCACTTCGATTCGGTTTTGAATGAGGGAGCACTTTTAAGCGACTTAGTAATTCCATTTGGTTATTAGATTCAATTATAATGGCTTACATACATAAAGCGGGTGAATGAGCTATTGGAACATACATTCATAAATGCAAATGAATATAAAACATGATTAAATAAAATTAAAATGGACTGCTATGGGCCTATATTACATCCTAATATTATTCTAGTAAACCTATACTAGAAATAGATATTAGGTGGGCCTTCATCTTTTCCTTCTGGGCTTGCACCTCCAATTGGGCTTGCACCTCCATTTGGGCTCACCACTCCATGGGCTTCTTCTTTTACAAATTTTATAATATTTAATTTAAGTAAAATAAAATTACATTAAAAAGAAAAACAACACGCAGGCCGTATTTACCCAAAATAAAAATTACAACCCATCTTGTTCAAGGCCCAATAGCATCCAATCATACATTCATTCAACCATTCATATGCAACCAATACATACAATTCAAAAGCATGTCATAATGCATGATTTAAGCCCATTTAAATTATGTCTAAGCCATTATTAGGAAATCGCCAATTTTGGCCCACCATGGTTCTAACCCTTAACGGGCTTTGGGCCTCCAGCCCAGGCAGTCCAACTGCTCCCATTGGAATTGGGAAACCATGGGTCCAATTTAGCCATCCGAGTAATTGTGCCAAAATTACCCGAACCAATTTCCATTAACCATATTAATTTCCAAATTAATATCACATGAACGAAATTAAATCATCCAAGAAACCATGCGCATTTAAACTTCACAAATTTAAACACACGAATTTTAAAACCAATTAAAATTTCAAAACTGGGCCCCGGACCCAAAACACGCAAAATCCAAAATTACTGGGCCCGGCCCGCTGCAGCCGCGTAGCGACTGCCCGCTGCTGCTGGTGCAGCAGCATGCCGCCGCGCCTCCCGTCGCGTGCGGCGGCCGCCGGAGGCGATTCCGCCGCCGGCAGCCCCGCACCCCGGGAGGCAGATTTTTTTTTTTAAATCATAATGAAAATTAAAAAAAATCACCATCCATCAACAAAGCAATTCACCAAGAATTCCAATAATACAACAAAATTAAAACAACATAAACCAATATGCAATATTAATTTTCATTGCATAACACATATGGGAAAAATCATAAAACCCATACAATGAATTCCAATAAAAAACATCCAATTTCAAAATAGGGATTCAACCAAATTAATCAATTTCCATGGATCAAAAGCCTGCTCTGATACCACTGTTGGGATTTTTCACCGGAAATCACCCGATAAAAACGGAAGAACGCGGTGATTTCCTCAAATCCAGTCCCAGGAGCAATTGAGATGGAAATTGAAAAAACTTAAAATTAAATAGAAAGGGATTAATTTTCTTACCAGAAAATCTCTTTCTAGAGATGGATTAAGACTGCAGAAACCAAAGCAGATTTCCTCCTCGATTTCGTACACGAACGCCTAACGAATGCAACCCGTGCTAGCGTTGGAAAAACGAAACAATGGAGAGGAGAGGGCTAGAGAATTTCAGCTACTTGGTGTGCTAGGGTTAGTTGGACGAAATTTCACCCTAGGTTTTATACCTAGGGTGGCCGAATTCCCCTAGGGGAATTCAGGCCCAAGCTGGCTCCATTCCATTCTATGCGGGCTTCCATGTTCTAATTTAGGCCCAGTCTAATTTTAATTATTCTGGTTTAAATTAATTTCAAGCCCAATTTTAATATACCCATGTATTTAATATATTACTCCAAGTAATATATTATTTACATCTAAATTAAAATTAGTTTGAAAATTAATTTAATCCATCAAATTAAAATTAAATCTACACAAAATAAAATCATATGTAAACCCATACATATGAATATTTCCACCTAGGAAATAATTTCATAATTAATCTTATTAATTATGAAGAGCCAATTGAACATATTAATTTTATTATTATGACCAATCCAATTGATCTTTATAATATAATTAATATATACACACTTCTCCCTCCATTGTGTATACTCCAAGTATACATGTGATTCCTTAAGTCTGCATTCAGTCGTTCTATGTGTACGATCCCGTGGGCCCATCTTTATGTTGGCAGTGGGCCTATGGCCCACAGACTACAGTCCAATTAAGATGGAGATGGCAGTCTAACTGATATCAGAACCCTGTAGTTTAAACTTGTACATCCCATGTCATTGATATCGGTGTCCAACACAGAGGCATGGATTGATCACCCTCTTTTGTGTCCGGACATTAACTTGATCCCGAATGTACTGATGCTCACAAACAAGTTCCAACTTGTTTGGGTGTCGCCACACTCTTATCAGTCACATTCATCAAGTGGCCGATGATATCTTCTCAGTGGGTTACTGAGTGACAAATCCCTTCTGCATATCCATAGTATTACCATGTTCAGTGACATACCCGAAAGCACCCATACTTGGCACCCTATTACAGGCCCTTTAGGCGTACCCCTATGTATGCGACTTCACATGTAATACCATCATATGGTCAGGTCAAAGGATCCATACAAGTACTATACGAGAATCCATTGTGATACCATACCATGTGGATTACTCGTTTAGTGGATCTATCCAGTACCATGCTTCCAGGCATGTACCCATTAACTTGGTTGACATTCCATGACCAATGACCGGTAAGACACTGCCATACAACCAGGTTAATGATAGTCTATTGTTCCATTCATTCCCATGACTGGAATAGACTACGGATCTATTTATGGTCATATCGTTTACCCTATCCATGGTCTTACTGCCAAGTGCATGACACTTGTCATCATGGATATAGATATGTCCATTGGATACTTCATTTAATATATTACACAAGATAGATATAATAAATGAATTGATGCCTTTATTAATAACACAAATGAGTACAACACATAAATCCAATAAATGTATAGTACAAATACAAGGACCAATGCCTCGGGACTAGGGCATTTCCAACAAGGAAGGCTCACAATAAGGCTCTCTACATTAGAGCCCATGTCATGGACAAAGTAATGCCATGTGTGATGGTAGATGATGGGTCGGCGCTGAACTTATGTCCATTAAAAATGCTACCATGTTTGGGCTTGAATGAAGATGCCCTAAAGAAGTCCTCAACAGTGATCCAGGCATATGATGACTCCAAAAGAACTGTAATTGGAACTTTTGAAACTGAAGTGGAGGTCGGGCCAGTCAAGTCAATGGTCATTTTCACTGTGATAGACATCTCGGTCAGTTTCTCCCTGTAGTTAGGAAGGCCATGGTTCCACCCATTAAGAGATGTCCCCTCTACTCTGCATAAAAAAATAAAGTTCTCAACAAAAGCAGAAATTGTGACTGTTGAGGCAGATGCCCAATCCATGATTGCTGCTGTAAATGAAGGAGTTGTACCATTTGGCGGAATCCAAATCGCCATGGTCAGGAACAAGGAAGCCACAGACACCCCAATGGTCATTTATGAGAACTATATGCCTGAGTGGCTATCTAGATATTTGCATAAGCAGAACTTTGTACTGGGCATGGGACTTGGAATTAAACTGCAAGGGGTGCCTGAGTTCAACATTGACTCGAGAAAGCCGAAACAGTTTGGGCTGGGGTATGTAGAAGAAACATCTGACCAGAAGAATCAGAAAAGGGGCAAGAGTGGCAAGCCTATGATGAAACCATTCATAAAGGTAGGGGAAGAGTTGTATAATGGCCAAGCTGAGCCAGTGAGAGTCGGGAACATTGAGTACCTGGGCTTTGAGATATTTTCTGATGTTGTGGATTTTGAAAAGAGCCGGGAAGAACCAATAGCCCCCGAACTGGTGGAAGAGATGGTTGCTAAGTCTGCTGTTCTGCAAAATGAGCTGCCTGAAGAGATAACAAAAGTAGAGCAGAAAACCAAAGAGAAAGTCTGCGATGAATTAGTAGAAGCAATTTCAGGGGCACTGGTTGCTGCTTGAAGCAAGGCATTTGGGAAGTCTAAAGAAGGGTTCGAAGAAGAGGTGATGACCAAGGTGAACTTGAATTCTGTGGTTACTGAGATAGCCAAGATCATGAAGAAGGCTAAGGCTTAGGTGGTTGAAATTGAAAAGACTACCATTTCTGCTGAACAAGAAGCCAAAGTAGCTATAGATCTAGATAATGTCCTGGAGCTTAATGGGAAAGTTGAAGAAGCGCAAGGCCCTCCACCTGTGGAGGATGAAAATGATTTTGTTGTATCTATTTCTTCCATTTTCAATGTAAATGATGTACTCTATAACAAGTTTAATGCAATGAAATCTCAGTTTGCTTACTTGTTTGATGTTTATCCTGATAATTCTGTGCATGCATTTGAATTACCATCAAGCATATTTAGCATTCATGACACTGCATTGCATGAAATCAACATAAGTACAGATGAAAACCCCAAAATGGTATTCATTTCACATGAGCTAAAACCTAAGGAAGAGAGAGAACTTACAAGAATATTGCAAAAACATGTTAAAGCTTTCGCGTGGTCATACGAGGACATGCCAGGTGTAGACACAGAAATAGCAGTTCACAAGATCCCCGACGGACCCTAAGTTCAAGCCAGTGAAGTAGCAACTGAGAAGACTGAGGCCAGAGTAGGCTACATTGGTGAAGGAGGAAGTAGCTAAGCAGATCAAAGCCAAGTTCCTCGAAGTGGTGGAATATACAGAATGGTTAGCCAATATGCGTCGACTACAGGGACTTGAACAAAGCATGTCTGAAAGATAATTTCTCTTTGCCTCACATTGATGTTTTGGTCGATAGTACAACTAAAGCAGCAATGTATTCCTTCATGGATGGGTTTCAAGATACAACCAGATCCTGATAGATGTGATTGATAAGGTGAAGACATCATTCATCATAGAGTGGGGCACGTTCTGTTACAAAGTAATGCCCTTTGGGTTGAAAAATACTAGAGCTACCTATCAGAGGGCTGTCACAACCTTGCTGCATTATATGATCCACAAAGAAGTCAAAGTGTATGTTGATGATATGCTTGTTAAATCAATGACCTGGGAAGAACATCCTGTGATCCTGGATAGATTTCTCACATGCATTGGAGAGTATAACTTACGACTCAACCCTAAGAAGTGCATATTCGAATTCACATCAAGGAAGCTATTGGGCCATGTAGTTAGGTAGAGAGGAATAGAAATGGACCCAGATAAAATCAAAGCTGTTCGAGACATGCCAGCTCCAAAAACTAAAAAGGAACTCCATTCATTCTTGGGCTCCTTATAGTACGTCAGTTGTTTCATAACACGATTGACCTCCACTTGTGAGCCAATTTTCAACATGTTAAAGAAAGATTAGCCGATTGTGTGGGATGACAGATGTCAATGGGCATTCGAGAAAGTCAAGACTTATCTGGTAAATCCGCCAGTTCTGAGCCCACCAATTCCAGGGAAGCCTTTGATCTTGTATTTGGCCATTGAAGATTCCTCCGTAGGGGCAATGTTGGTGCAAGAACAAGATGGTAGGAAGGAGTACCCTATTTACTACCTTATCAAGAAGCTGCTGAAGTATGAAACCAAGTACACACTGGTGGAGAAGATGTGTGTAGCAATGATCTGGTTGATCAGGAAATTACGCCATTACTTCTAGTCATACAAAGTGCAAGCCATGGCCAAGGTGGATCCAATGAAGTATTTATATGAAGCACCAGTGTTGGTTGGGAAGTTATCTAGGTGGTTCTTACTTCTGTCAGAGTTTGACATTGAATACGTCACTAAGAAAACCATCAAAGGGCGAGCCGTAGCAAAATTTCTAGCAAATCAGCCGCTGGAATCAGATTAAGCAGAGAATTTAGAGTTCCTAGATGAACAACTAGCCATGGTGGAAGTAAAGAGATGGATTATGTACTTTGACAGTGCCATGAATAGGAAAGATGCTGGAATCGGGATAATCATAGCAACACCGGGCGGTGAAATCATTCCTTTGTTAAAGAGGTTGGATTTTCCTATAACCAATAACGAAGCAGAGTATGAAACGTGCTTATTTGGGATGTAAGCTCTATTGACACTAGGGGAAAATGATGTCTTGATCATTAGAGATTCACTTTTAGTGATTTGGCAAGCTCAAGGTGAATGGGAATTGAAAGAAGAAGCATTGCGGCCCTACTTAGAGCTGCTACAATACAAAAAAGAGCTTTTCGGCCAATGTGAATTCAGACATGTCCCCAGAGATGAGAACAAGATGGCTGATGCACTAGCAACACTATCTTCTATATGGGAAAATCAAAAAGAAACTCAAGTACAACCGCTGGTTATAGCAACTTCCAGACAACCCTGCTTTGAAGTGCACAAAGTAATGGAATTGACAGCTGAAGAAAAGCCATGGTTCTTTGATATTTACCAGTATGTGAAGGGAGGAAAATACCTACAGGGAGCCAATACTACTGATAAGGTGTCATTAAGAAAGCTAGCCAGTCAGTTCAGAATCTTTGAAGATATACTATACAAGAGAACAACAAATGGTGTCCTTTTGAGGTGCCTGACAGAACAGGAGGCAGAAACAGTGATGCAGCAGGTGCACACAGAGTCCTGTGGTCACATATGAATGGACTCACTATGGCCACAAAAATAATGAGACAGGGGCACTTCTGGATGACTATGTAAGCTGATTGTATAAGGAAAGTAAAGAGATGTCACGGGTGCCAGATCTACGCTGACATCAGTCATTTGCCACCACTTGAATTACAAAATCTAGCATCCCTTTGGCCATTTTTTGCATGGGGGATAGATATAATTGGAAAAATTCATCTTGCAACATCCAATGGTCATCGATTCATAGTTATGGTAGGTGACTACCTTTCAAAATGGGTGGAGGCAGAATCTTTCGCCAGTGTAACAACTAAGAAGATGGTCAAGTTCATTCGGAAGAACAACTTTGCCCGATATGGGATCCCCCATCATATAGTGACTGACAACGGAGTGTAGTTTCAAGGGAAAATAGCTGAGCTGCTTGCAGAACATGGCATTGAGCACTATAAGTCTTCTCCATATAGGCTCTAAGCTAACAGCGCGGTGGAAGCAGCTAATAAGGCAATAAAGAAGATTTTATCAAAAATGGTAACCACCTACAGAGATTGGGCTGACAAACTACCGTATGCTCTTTGGGGTTATAGAACTAGTGTCAGAACGCCAATAAGGGAAACTCCTTATGCCTTGGTATATGGTATGGAAGCAGTATTGCCAGTAGAAATAGAGCTTAAGTCACTCAGAGTCACCTTGGAAGCTCAATTACCAGAGACTGAGTGGGCTCAAGCTAGATATGAGCAGTTGGTGGCGCTAGATGAAAAGCGGCTGAAAGCACTAGATTATCTACAGATGTATTAATGCAGAATGGCCAGAGCCTACAATAGAAATGTGAAGTGCCCCAGGCGGCAGTTGAAAGCGGGAGACTTGGTTCTAAAACAATTGAGGCCTTCGAATGCTGATGTTAGGGGGAAATTCAGGCCTAATTGGGAAGGACCTTATGTTGTGAAGAAAGTGCTATCAAAAGGTGGTGTCAGTATCATGGACATGGATGGAAATGAGTTCACACCGTTTAAAGCTTTATCATGTCTAAAAAAAAGAGTCGGCTAGGCTGAAAACTCAAAAAGAGTGACCTAGGTAAAAGTTAAGACACGAGAGAAAACGATCAATCGGAAAATCCAAAAGGGACGGCTAGTGACGGATTCTGGCTCTGTATGGAGCGTACACCATTTTGGGAACTAATCTTTTCAAATGTACTCATTTCGATTTTATCAATAAAGTGAAATGTTTGTTTAAATATATTTGTGTGGTCATTTCCTTAGCAGTCCTCATATATTTTCACCAAGGAAAAGCTTTATGTAAAGAGTGTTTTCTGCCAACCGGGAGCAAAACGTACCTTCCCCAGCAGAAAGGAGAAACACCAATATTAAACAAACAATAAGAAATGCATCCTTTAGGATCCACGTGCATATGCATCATCATACATACATACACAACATACACAGAGCATTCATCCCCAGTTAGTCTTCATTCTTGATCGAAGGGGTAAAAATTGTTGTTCAAAATCTCTCGATCAAGGAATGAAGACTCCCTATTTCAAATGTAGGAGTTCTTCATCACTGTCTCAGAAACAGATAAGTCCCCAGTAGATCTGCCTTGGGTAACATAGACCCAGTATTGGCCCAGATCAGCTTCATTCCAGATCCCCAGCAGATCCGCCTCAGGTAACACAGACTCGATATCAACCCAGATCGGCTTCATTCCAGATTCCCTAGCAGATCCGCCTCGGGTAACATAGACCAGGTATTGGCCTAGATTGGCTTCATTCCAAATCCCCAGCAGATCCACCTCGGGTAACAGAGACTCGGTATCGGCCCAGATCGGCTTCGTTCCAGATTTCCTAACAGATCCACCTCGGGTAACATAGACCCGGTATCGGCCCAGATCAGCTTCATTCCAGATTTCCCAGCAGATCCACCTCGGGTAACATAGACCTGGTATCGACCCAGATCGGCTCCATTCCAGATCCCTAGTAGATCCGCCTCGGGTAACATAGACCCGGTATTGGCCCAGATCAGCTTCATTCCAGATCCCCAGTAGATCCGCCTCGGGTAACACAGACTCGATATCGGCCCAGATCGGCTTCATTTCCAAATCCCCAACAGATCCACCTCGGGTAACATAGACTCGGTATCAGCCCAGATTGGCTTCGTTCCAGATTTCCTAACAGATCCACCTCGGGTAACATAGACCCCGGTATCGGCCCAGATCAGCTTCGTTCTAGATTTCCCAGCAAATCCACCTCGGGTAACATAGAACTGGTATCGGCACAGATCGGCTCCATTCCAGATCCCTAGTAGATCCACCTCGGGTAACATAGACCCAGTATTGGCCCAGATCGGCTTTATTCCAGATCCCCAGTAGATCCGCCTCGGGTAACATAGACTCGGTGTCGGCCCAGATCGGCTCCATTCCATATGTCCCAGCAGATCCACCTTGGGCAAAATAGACCTGTTATCGGCCCAGATCAGCTCCATTCCAGATCCCCAGCAGATCTGCCTTGGGTAACATAGACCTGGTATCAGCCTGGATCTGCTCCATTCCACGATCTCCAGCAGATTCGCCTCCGGTAACCTAGACCCCGGTATCGGCTTATTTCATCTTTAACCTCGCCTTGGGTAACCTAGACCCGGTATTTGCTTATTTCACCATCAACCTTGCCTCAGGTAACATAAACCCAGTATCAGCTTATGTCAGATTCACCATTTCAAGTTTCAGCAGATCCGCCTCAGATATGTGTAGATCCGGTATCGGCCCAGATCAGCTGTGTTTTCTTTTCTGTGTCTACGATGCTTCAATCCATGCTCTCAAATTCATCACCTGAGGTATTTTAGACCTAGTATCGAGTGTCGAATTTGATCATGCAAAGGGCAGCTGTAAGCGCCGGAATTTTCCAGACTTTAAAAAAAAAATTTCTGTCACACGACTGTAGTTACAGTCGTGCAACTGTATTTACAGTCATATGACTGTAATTGAAAAATTACAGTCATATGACTGTAAATACGGAGCAGGTAGCAGAAGCCCACACCTTAAAAGTTAAAAAATAGGGGTGATTGGAAGGGCAATTAATGCTCAAATTTGTAGTAGAAAGAAAGGAAAATAAAAGGTAGAAAGAGAAGAAAGAAAAGGGCTTTTGACTCTTGGGATTTTGGACAGAAATTAAGAGAAAAATTGGAAGAGAAGAGAAGGAAAAAGGAGAGGAAAAGAAGAAAAACCCAACAAGCATCATCTTTTTCTCCTCTTTTTCTTTTAATTCTGGTGTGATAAGTTTAAAATTTGATAGAAATCATAGGTTAACAACTTGACACATTAAGTTAAATCAATTTCAGACCTCAAATCCACTAAAATCTGTAACATTTTGGAGAATCTTGGACAGCTTTTGGAACCTTAACTTACAAGGAAAAAGAAGCAATTTGGAGTCAATTGAGGCATTTCTAGCGGTCAAACCTATGGTGGATCAGCGCCACAAAGGTAATTATACCTCAAACCTTCATTTTGCTACTTTTTCTGGATGTTTTGATGTGATTTCATGCATAAAACTCATATTTATGGTTTGCTGTTTCTAGGAAACAAGAACAGCCGTACGACTGTTCTTGTGACGAAGAACAGTCGCATGACTGTATATATGGTCGTATGAGTGTTCTTGATTTCCTGCGGCTATTAGTTTTATTTTGAACAAATTTTGGTGATTTTCTGCACTTTGGTGATCTACAGTCGCACTGCTGTAATTACAGCCGAGCGACTGTAATTCTCATCCAGAAGCAGAATTTCCAGAATAATCCCTAAAAATTTCCAAAAATCATAAAAATTTAGATAAATCAGAAAATCATCAAAATAAATTTTGTTGTGTGCATTCACTACCTTAGATTTAATTTATAATGTTATTGCATTTAGAACAGCGCAATGATGGAGACCCGAATCTCCTAAAAACCGATCCGTCTCACATGCTAAATTAAAGTAAACTGGAAAAGAAAATGTTTTCAAAATGATTTCCTCACAAAACAAAACATGCAGGGACGTTTCAAAACCGTTTTTTAGGTCTAATCGGGCTGGCTAGCAGAGTCGACCCCGTTACCCCCCTAAATGTATGTCCCCGAACACTAATTTCCCAATTATATCTTGTTTGAGTCCTATTTGTGGTGTGTCGTAAATTATGCTAACCGTCTATTTTGCAGCTTTTAGTTTATATTATTTTTCATTTTGATGTAATTAATAGACTAATCCGTGTATTTTAGGCGGTTGTAAATTTTTTAGATTATCATGTATTTTAGGCATTTGTAAGGTGAGGACGAGAGTTTTTATTTTCATTCGATCGGATTGTAATAATTTAATTATTTACTGCTTTATTTTTATTTTTATGTGTACGCTGTGTGATTTAATCTAATAAAATCAACTTTAGAATTATAAAATATCGTTTATGAACATTGGCCAATTATATTTGGATTAGACACGAAATAAGGGACTTATACGGACCTAAATCTCTGGATAGTGTAGCGGCCTTCATCCGGTTCAGCTACGCTGTAATTTCCCGGTTGAGTTAAGCCGAGTGACGACTCTTATACTATCTGTCGAGACTTAGGTCTCGATTCTTTTACGAAGCAATTTAATTTTCCAAAAATGAATTTCTTTTCTAAAACCCCACGTGAGGGAGGGTTGCCCGATATCGAGGCTCCCTTCTGAGAGAGTTTTGCCCCTAAAAAAGTCATCCGCTCACACCAGGCAACGCTGAGTTCCTAGATTTCCCCTGGCTGAGGCGGTGGCTGGTTACGGCTGCAGCGAGATGGATACCAACCTTTGGATCTGCCACCAACTCTTGGCTAATATAAGCTTTGAGCAGGTACACATCTTCTTTTCGATATACGTCTTGATTTTTACAGTCTGATAGCTTTTTTTTCGATCTACTGACTTCTGACATTCTAATTTCAGTTGATAAAGGAGCCTTGGGGGAATGCTGTGTGGTCCACGGAGCTGGTGGATGCCAGGAGGCTGACACCCCAAAAATTCATGATGGAGAGCCCATTTAGCCTAGAGTGGTACCTCGGGGAGAGGGTTACTAATTGGCGTGCTGGCCCTATAGAGCGCAAGATCCCGCCAGCACCTCCAGTTTGACTATTCTGGCCACACTTGTTGTCAGAGGAGGACCATCCGGATCTGTTTGGGTCTAGATATGCTGTTATGGGGGACAAGGGAGACTAGCCCCAGTTTGTTAGTATGCAACTCCTTCCTCCCACCAGATCTGCATAAGCAGGGGAGGCGTCAGCCGCGGTACGTCTTCATTCTCTTTCCCTTTCTGCTTTTCTGAACTACTTTACTGTCTGTTGACCCTTCCTTTTTTTTTAGTTGTTTGGGAGGGTTGAGCACCCTCGCACATCATCTGGCAGACATTCCAATGGTCATGGGTCCCAGACCGTCGGCAGCCAGGGAGATGGAAGTTCCTCAACTCATGCGGGTATGTACAGTGCTGACACCGAGATGGGGTATACAGAGCCCATTCCCTCGGTAGTGCCCCTGATGGTTCCTCCTACCGGCTTCGTTCCAGGCCACTATGAGTACTTGGTGGAGCCGTGGGTTATGCTGCTCAACGAGTCTGGGCAGCCTTACCGAGTCGAACTGTTCCTCTAGGAACAACCTCCTCCTGCTGCTGTACCTCCTGACATGACACACGTGAGTACTCTTGTCCCTGTTTATTTTTAACTCTTACTCTTGCCACTGGTCTAACTTGTGCGCTGTTCTTTATTCAGATTTTGGTATCACAGGGGATAGCCCTGTGCCAGGTAGTCTTTGCCTTCAGGTCACTCTCGCTTCGGGACAACGGACCGATGGCGGTAAGTACCTATGTTAATATAAATATGCATGCATGTATGTGTGTTTCAAATGCATGTACGTGTATAACATGATGTCCATGTTGTTTGGTTCTGATGGAGCCTGTGGTCAACACACGCCAGCGTGAGGAGACCCGCATGAGGACAGAGATGGATGAGCTGAAGAGGATCGTGGTAGATCTATGATTCATGAATGAGACCTTCTGTGCTCAGTTGGATTATTGGAAGACCGGTCGGCGCATCTTCAGTGGCAATGGCAGGGCCGAGATCGAGGAGGAGGCCGATGATTCGACTGACGGGGGACAACTATAGCCTTTCCTCTTTCATCTTCTGTAGTTTAGGTTGATACAGCCCGCCAGTGGGGTTGGACTTGATGTTGCTGGACATATTGCCCGTTTTTGGGCCCTTTTCTGTTATATGATTTGTTTGGCTTGGCATATTTAACTGTGCTGATATTTTACGGAACGTATTCCCCTTTTCTGTTCTATTACTTTCTTCTATTGGATTTGCTTTTTTGAGTGCATTTCTTCTACTTTCACTCGCTTTTATCACTGTCTGAAATGATTTATGCTTCCCCGAGACTTTATCCCGTGATTCTGGGGCTGATTTCAACTAAAAATCAATTCCGGGCAGCATAGCTGCGCGGCTCTAGGTCTAAAATTTTGTATAAAATTATATAGTGAGTGTTATTACCAGATTACAACCGCATAGCTCTGATCATAGCCGCCCGACCCAAACTAGACCTGCCCCATCAGACCAGAGCCATACAGCACTATACACAGCTGCACGGCTCATAGCCTCAGCCGTACGGCTCTGTTTGTGTTTCAGCCATTTCTTCTTCTTTCTATGCTCTTTTCAATGGATCAACTCCGTGACCATCTCAGAGATCATTGGAGGACCTCCTGCTCTTCCAACTGGGCCTTATTGGCACCCTATAGTCTACATTCCATGTAGTTCTATATGAATCTGACTCTAAACCAGACCTTTCTGGCGGCTACAGCCAGCTTCTGGGATCTAATGGATCATGTCTTCTGATTTTCTAGACAAGAGCTGCGCCCTATGGTTGAGGAGTTCAGCACCATCCTTTACGTCCCATGCCTATGTGGAGTCAGGTTGGCTATTCTTGAACTCGATTCAGAAAACCTACAGACACTTTAGAGGTTAACCATACTGGACACGGCATATTTAGACCGCTTGCTTTCTGGCTAGGCTGCCCCTAGGAGCTTCAACCTGTTTGCTGTTATGGATCTGTGTTCTGCCCTGAACACCTCTGCCCCTAGTTGGGCTCCTCTAATGAGTCTGTTATTGATGTCCTTTTATCTATTTGAGTCGAGAGATAGGACCTGTGATTTCTGATTAGTCTCGGTGGTGGCCTAGATGGCCAACGGTGCTTCACCCATAGGGATCATCTTGGCTGAGACCCTAATTTATCTGGATTCTGTCCACTATGGTCACCCAGTTGAGACCAACAGATGTCCCTTTCTACTTTAGGTTTGTCCCTAATGTGAGCGGATGACCTTTTACGTAAAAATGGACGCTGTGAAGCGAACCGGGAAAAACAAAGGAATTCGTGATGTTTCGGAAAATGGGTTTTGGTTATCTTGCTTTAGGGAAAGTCATTTATTCATTTTGAAATTTTTTTTGTAGAAAATGTTTTCCCGTTTTATTACTTAAAGACCCCGAAACCTAAATTTCAAGATCAGTGACAGAGTCACCACTCGGATCAGCTCATCCGGGAAATTCTGGTACAGCTCCCTATCGAGCGTAGACTACCATACCTAATCCAGAGATTTAGGGTTCGGGCAACTTACCTACTTAACCTCGAGCTTGTATGCAGTTTATAATTTATATTACCATATTTATTCAATTTATTATCTTTCTCTACCCGATTTCATTTGTTTATCAGCCGATGCTCAAGCAGATGACAGAAATAAATTTCAGAAAAATAAACCATGCATCCAAAATATACAAAAGAATAATAAAGGCAGCTTATACAAGCAAATCGAATAAAAACAAAAACTCTCGTCCTCACATTACAAGCGCCTAGAGTACATGAGGATCTAAAAATTTACAAATGCCTAGAATACACGAATCAATCTATTAATTACAGCAAAACAGTAAAAATGAAAATAAATGTTGCAAAACAGACAGTTAGCATGGTTTATATTATGAACATAGATAGAACTCACAGTAGGATAGAATTGGGATTTTAGGAGGCAGGGCATGCATTCAGGGGGTAACCGGGTCGACCCGACCAGTCAGACTGGTATAGACCTGGAAAACAGTTTTGAAATGCCCTATAGATTTTTATGCTGGAAAATAATTTTTGAAAACCATTTAGCGAGTCTATTATCCTAGAACTTGGGGTTCCGTTCGTGTGGGTTTTCTTAATTTCACAACCATCTACGGTTCAGAAAATGGTAAACAAACCAAAAATAGTTTGAATCAGGAAACAGCATTGCATGACGACGTCCGTACTGGTCATCTTGTGATTCTGTCTCTTCCAGGAACTACAACCATACAGCTATAAAACACAGTCGTACGGCTATAATACCCGGACCAGAGACTAGTTTTCTCGTTTTTTGAAAAATCATTATTTTGCTACTTTTCAGTGTTTCCTGAAGATTTTATAGGGTTCGGGGATCTGATGATGTTGGACTACGGATCCGACTCAGATCGAACAACCCGAAATCAGAAAATAAAATCTGGGAAAAACCGAAAACCCTACTATCTGTACATACACAAATCCGAAAACCGAAGCTAAATAACATACAAATATGTTTAGGCCAAAATATATCATGACAGAATGCATAAAATGAAAAACGGACTACTTTTAGCCGATCGGGGTAGTTTCAGGATTCTTCCCTTACAGAACACAGCCGTGCGTCTCTGGGCACCAGAGCCGCCAGGCTTTGTTCAAGATAAATACACCCATGCGGCTGTGTTCATGAAGAACATAGCTGTACAGCTATGATGGGTAGCCCTTTTCCAAAAAATTTGTAAAGATAAGAAAAACGCATAGAAAAAGCAATGTACACAGGTTTAAGGCCCAGAGTTTACCTTAATGTTATTTTGATGTGTTTGACGTCCAGAAACGGATTGAAAACTTGAAATTTGCTTGGAATCCTCAACCGTACCAGATTCCTAAAACTATTCCCAGTCGATCAGAAACGAACCCGAGATGAATCCAAATGAGTGTGTTAAGGTCAAGAGATCCTTCCTCAATGCTTAGGTATTAGATTAGTGTTGAGTTTTAGTACTCACTCACTCTCTGTGTCTTGGTCTCTCTTTGTTTTCTTTCCTTTCCTTTTCTCTGTTCACCTTCTGCTTCTCTTTCTTTTTTTCTTTTCCTTTTCCACTCCCGTCTTGAGATTTCTTTTTCTTTCTGATTTCTGTTTTTATACCCTGACTCATAATCATATCCTACAATTAATGAGCTGCCTGCCTTTCTGCTTATTTTAGCCTCCATCACTTCTGTTCAGCCAAGTTGCTCTGCTTTGTAGAGCAATTTGGTTGAACCCACTAAAGCCGTACGACTCTAGACTATAGCCGCACGGCTGTAGTTTAAAAACTATAGCCATGCGGCTCTAGCAAGTGTTGGGCTGAAATTTGCAGAAATCCGACGCTCACCCTAAACTCTAAAAATCATCCGAGGGACTTTCTTGGGGTTTCGGATCGTGGATAGCTCGGTTTTCAGGATGTTTGAGATACTCCGGGCAACATTCCGATCATTCTCAAGTCTGATTCATGTTCGTCTGCTCAGGTAAGGTAAGAAGGAATTCTCATCATGGAGGTTGGGAAAAAACCCGTGCTTAGAGGCTGCCCCTCGCGGGACCAAAGTCGGTTCATGGTGGGCTGTGAAGCCTAGATTGAGTTTGATCTCAGGATTGGGAGCACGGTGAGAAAGGAGAAGGAAACATACCTGGCGTCCTTTGATGGGGATGCCGGCTGTGGTTCCACGTCAACTTGCTGTGGTGGAGTGTGCCCGTGTAGTCTACTCTTTATGGTGGAGTGTATCATTGAATTCTGCTTCCTCTCCTATGTGGTGAAGAGGCAGCACGATCTGTAATTTTCTTCCTCTCCTATGTGGTGAAGAGGTTGAATGAACTGTAATGTCCTTTTCCATGCAGTGAAGAGGTAGCAGGGACTATAATTTCTTTTTCCTTCCTCTCCCACATGGCGAAGAGGCTGGACGAAATGTTCTTCCTTTCCTATGTAGTGAAAAGGTTAAACGAATTGTGTTGTCCCTCTTATGTGGTGAAGAGACTGCACGAACTGTAATTTGTTTTCTTAAATAGGAATTTCTTCCTCTCCTATTTGACGAAGAGGTTGAAATAACTGCAACTTTTCCTTCCTCTCTTATGTGGTGAAAAGGTTGGATGAAATGTTCTTCCTTTCCTATGTGATGAAAAGGTTGAACAAACTGTACTGTCCCTCTTATGTGGTGAAGAGGCAGCACGAACTTTAACTTCTTTTTCCTTCCCCTCCCATGTGGCAAAGAGGTTGGATGAAATGCACTATCCCTCTTATGTGGTGAAGAGGCAGCACGAACTATGATTTGCTTTCTTCAATAGGCATTTCTTCCTCTCCCATGTGGCTAAGAGGTTGAAATAACTGCAACTTTTCCTTCCTCTCCTATCTGGTGACGAGGTTGGATGAAATGTTCTTCCTTTCCTATGTGATAAAAAGGTTGAACAAACTGTATTATCCCTCCTATGTTGTAAAGAGACTGCATGAACTGTGATTTGTTCTTCCTATCCCGTGTGACAAAGAGGTCGAATGAAATGTTCTTCCCTTCCTGTCTGGTGTAAAGGTTGAACGAACTATGCTATCCCTCCTATATGCTGAAGAAGCAGCATGAACTGTGATATGTCTTCCTTAATAGGCATTTCTTCCTTTCCCATGTGACAAAAAGGTTGAAAAGGCCGAAACATACCTAGCATCCTTTGCTGGGGATGCCGGCCATGGTTCCAAGTCTACTCGCTGCGGTGGAGTTTGCCCGTGTAGTCTACTCTCTGTGGTGGAGTGTACCGTTGAGATTGTCATAAGAGCACGTATTTATTCCTTGATTGATAATTTTGGAAACAAAAATTTTTGCCCCTTCGATCAAGAATAAATAAGGCTGGATTGTTTTTCCCCCAAAACCTGTAAATGGCAAGAAATACCCTTCTCCGAATGATATTGGTGTGAACAAAAATTCTGGTAATTGGAGAATTTTTCATACCTGAGATTTGGAGTCGTATAACCCTGATTTGCATGCTATGACTCTGAGGGTGCCCCTGGATTAAATCACTTCTGCTTTAGGAGGGATCTCGATCCAGGACGACCCACTGATGGTGATGAATGTCTCAACAAAATTTGATGCAAGAGCGCGTATTTATTCCTTGATCGATAATTTTGGAAACAAAAATTTTTGCCCCTTCGATCAAGAATAAATATGGCTGGATCATTTTTTATGCATGTATACGTGAATGCATGCATGATTCGAGTGCATGTATGTATGCGACATGATATTTATGCTATTGTACTTGGTATCTACGTGAGGCTGGGGATGAGATTTGTGACTTCCGATGATCTTCTGTGGGGAATATCTCGGCTGGATGGCCTTGTCGGGGACCTTGCTGAGGACCCTAACTCAGTGGGGATTGTCTTAGCTGGTGACGCTACTGGGGATCTGTTGGGGACATTAACTCATGTAGGTTCTGCTCATTCTATCCGCTCTATCGAGACCGACGGATGCTTCTTCCCAGATTTGAGTGTGCTTCCAAGCCGAGCTTCCCACTCTTGTATTCTGCAGACCTTTATGATCAATCGTATGAGTGGGTTTAGCACACCGATACCGCAGATTTGCTACCTATTTTGCCAAGGGATGGGCTATCCGTCTGAGCGAGAGGATGAGAATTAGATCTTGTATCCTATATTGCATTCCACTGGGGATAACACATTTGGACCAGGAGTTGCCATTTATAGCAGGAATTCCATTTGCGCCGTCGTGGGCTTGGATGCAATAGCCTACTGATAGGTGTTTATATGTAATGGCATGATGCATGCAATATGAACATCTAAACAAAAAATCAAACATGCCTAATATCATTATGATGACAGCAAAATGAATACAATAGTGAAGCTAGAAGTGACTCTGACTCTGAACATCAGTCTCTTTTTGTAACCACAACGTCCTTTCGGTTTTCCGTGTCAAAAATTTTCTCTCCTTTTTTTTAATGGACTGAAAATTCTGCACTAGTACTCCAACTGAGTAGATCTCTTTGCACTGGCTTGTCTTAGGATTGGAAAATGTGCCTTAACATGTTCATTGGAAGTTAAGGGAGCATTATTCTTGATAATGCTTAATGGCTTAGATTTTACCTGCCCCAAGCGTTAGAGATTTGGGTTTGGATATAAAACACTTCACTAGATCTAGTCCGCTGCATGCCGTAACCTATATATGGACATTTATAAGCAATAACAATGTATGCATATTGAACATCAAAACAAAATAAGAAACTTCTATGACATAATGAAAAGGAATGCATTGGGAAAATCCAAGCCGTGGCTCTAGTTTTGATCAATGCCCCTTCACGCTACCAATATGTCCTTTCGGTTTTCCATATTGGGATTTTTTTTTTGACAAGTCACCACGGTATGCAGCCGAACACTGAGTGGAGTCGCCACTATTAGCAGACGACCTGAGATGGGGTCAATTAACCATTGGATCCTGCAAGGGTCTGAAATTGCATTCATGTTTCCAATTCATCCCAGATTCTAGTTTGTGCATAGTCCCCAAAGATGGACATAGCTTTTAGTTATGCAAAGTGTGGCCTGATTCAGAATGACTTGAGTTAATTCTGGTTTCCCTACCTCTGTCAACCAAAATAGCCCTGTAGCATGTCACACCATCTTTAGGAAGTGAAAGGACCAATAGTAAGTAGTCACTCTTGTTGCAGCTGAAGAATGGGTTCTTGAAATGGTTGGTAAATGCAACTTTCCCCTGAATATTAGGGCATCAGGTTTTGCACGTCTTTCTGTTGATGGTAGCATCCCATTCATGATTGTTGAAAGCTTTGTAAAACCTGGTTATTCCAACACTATTGGTGGAGGACTTCCTCTATCCTAAAAAGGAATCAGTGCCAATCTCCACCTTCTCCTTATCACCTTTTGCTCGGCTAAACCCCTTGTACTACCACTTGCTGGGTTGAATATTACTGGTGGATAATTATCCCTTTCACACTCAAATATTGACCTCTCAAAATGTCTCGCCAGCTCCTCTTTTCCCTGAAGCCTAGAATAGGCTATAGTGCGGACTTTGCTGGACAAGAACAGTGGTCATCTCTTATTGTGAACTGCTCGTTGAAGTTGGCATGCAGCTGTTGGGTTTGTGAAATTTACAAATGCATACCCTTTGTTCACTTTGTTTTTGAAATCAAGAGGAAGGTGTAAGAAATCAAAGGTTGGCTTTGATTTCTCATTATTACTCTTATTCTCTTTCATACAGTGCTCATCCAGGAGTTCCATCAATAGTCTGCTGGCGTAATGACAATCTTCAGCTCAATTGAAGCAGACTTATATTTAGATCCTCTCTCTATCATAAAATCAAAACCCTTCCCACAATCTACTCCGTCGCCTTTCCAGTGATGAGACGATGTGATACGGAATAGCATTGGGGTTCAATTTCTTGTTAGAAGCCATTGAAGGTAGAAAATGAGGTTCCACAGAATCAGCTCAAGAGAGAAAGATGAAAAGGGGTGATTCATTAAGAAAGTGCTTGTGCTTTGCATATAAACGGAAGATAAAGGGTGTTAAAGGTATGGATGGAGGTGGAAAAAGGAAGTGCTTTCGGTTTAGAGACAGGAAAGTCCAAATCTTCCATAGAAAGGGTACAAAAATCTAATAGTGATGGAAAATTGGGAAGTGAAGGCACTCAAGTGCTAGCTATGGCGGCTATGTAGGAGAAGGAAACACTCCTCCGTCTGCATCAATTTTTTTTTTAAGGACTAAATCCAAGCCATAGCCACCCGTTGGTTTTCCTGTTGCATTCAAATTCATACATGTCATATGTGTTTAATATGCTCTTTGGATGAATAATGCATGCCTGATGTTATGTACATATGAATGTCATGCAAATAAGATTATACATGCACTACAACCAGGAACTACTTCAGAGTTTTATCACATGATAGGTGATGAAGGGGATGAAAGCCATAAGCATTCCCTATGGATTGGAGATTTTAACGAGTTTGAAATTTTAGCTCTAGGGTTTTGGCATGGGGTACTTTCTTGGGTAAGGAATTAGGTTTGAGGCTTCATTTTGGGGTTTGATTTTGAGTTTCGATAATAGCTTTTAGCTTGGAATAGTTTAGGTATCATATATGCTATTCAAATTGAAACCTTGGGAAAGGGCCAGTAGCATCTTGCAAGGATTGTTGATTTTGATCAGCAAATGACTTGGCGGAGGTGGTGCCATCATATCATTTATTTATCTCATAAGCTCACCTTTCAAGAGAGAGTTTGGTTAGGACCAGATTCACTTTTAGGTTCCCTACAGTATTCAGATTAATGTCATGCATTTTGATATTATACGTGTTGGATATGTCATTTTAGATGATCAAATGTATGCACAATGCCATGTATATGCAATCACCACATAAGTAAGAAGGTAACAAAACACATTGTATTCAAAATGATTTCAATACACCTTACAAAAAAAATGAGTCCCCTACAATAGGGAAGTCTCTAAGGGAATTGATTCCATGGCATCTGATCATTTCCCATCTGGTCATTGTCTCGGCTTCAGTGTCATTGCCCCACTCTCATCAAACCAGACATTGTAGTTCTCGTCACATTCCTCTCCTTGAGAAGTTTGAGGAATTTCCTTGGCGGTCTCCTTGATTGCCCCTAGTCGCTTATCAGAGGTGGATGGGACTCTCAATTTTCCTTCATCGATCAACTTCTGGACCTTATTTCGCAGAGCAATGCATCCATTGGTCCGGTCGCCCATTATCACATGATAGCTGCAAAAATTGCCCTTTTGTTCTGGTGTTGGCCCCACATATGGTCTGACACTTTGCAGCATCTTCCTGCATTGGGCAAATAATCTGTTCAATGAGCGAGGCCCTAAGGATGTGATTCTTCCATCATATTTTGGAGGTGAGTTTCGGATATATTATGGAACAAAGTCAGTGTTGGCACTAGTGTCAAGAGGCCCCTTCAGTTCTACTTCATTGACCAGCCTCGGTAAGTCCAAGTCCTGGTGAGAGGGCTGCCCGGTGTATCGAATGTGAGTGTCAGTAATATGGGCACTTTGTTTTTTGTTGGCATCGGCATTGGAGTTTGTGCTTGCCATATCCCTTTTTTTTTTAGCTCTGCCACTCGTGCTTCCAACTCAGTGCACCTTGTTGTTAGTCTCTCTACCTTGCCAAGATCATCCCCTAACATTTCCCTCAACATCGCTGCTGCTTCCTCCCTGACTGCTTTCTGAAATTATGGTGAAGCAATATAGTCCTCCACAACATTTGTTATGGCGCTGAAGTTCATTGAGTTGGCCATTCTCAAGATTCTTTCCCCTTCCCCTGATAAGAACATTCGTTAGTGTCAACAAGCACATACATGGCAGATACCAAACAGGGAAAGATGTATGCATGAGTGTGTGGTTTGACGTGTAGTGTATGAATGGTGAGTTGCACATGTGACGTCATATAATACCATGTCATGCTATACTATTCTAAACCAACCAAGTGTATGCAAAGTCAAGAACAAAAAAATACAGATGCAATGGATGTTGTTGAAAGGGCTACATGCTAAGGTAAAACATGGCATAAAAATATACGCCACAGTGGTAAAATGACACGCAGGGTGTCCACGGGTCAAAGCAATTGGTACTTGCAAAGAGGATTTGAAATAGGGTGTATAACTATACACCTAGGGGGATGAAATGACACACGGGGCATCCACAGATTGATGCAAGTGGTACTTGCGAAGAGGATTTGAAATAGGGTGTATAACTATACACGCAGGGGAATGAAATGACACACAGGATGTCCATGGATCGATGCAAGTGGTACTTGCGAAGAGGATATTTATGCCATGGATGCATGCATGCGTGTGGTGTATGGGCGTAACTTTGGTACTCGGGAAGTACCTTTGGATCCATGGATGACATGGAATGAAGAGATGTGCTTGGCACATAGATGACGCCTCGGCGCTCGGGGAGCGCCTGGGGCTTTTATGTGATGAAATGATATGAGAAGGAGGGCTTGGCAAATAGACAGCATTTCAGCACTCAGGGAGCACCTTGGGCTTTTATTTGATGGAATGATATGAAATGGCGTGCTTGGCACGCGAGTTGAGTCTCGACGCTCGAGGATTACCTCGGGTCTTAATGAGATGCTATGAAATGAGATGGTGTACTGGGCATGCGAAATGAGTTTCGGCGCTCAGGCAGCACCTCAGTTTTTTATGCGATAATATGAGATGAGATGGCATGCGTGACACACAAACAGCATTTCGGCGCTCGGGGAGCACCAAAACGGCTTGATGTATGGATGAGATGTGACTTAGTCATGGTTGAATGATGTCAGATGGATGGAGACTAGAATGAAAATGACTTTATTCTTTTTATTTATTTTGGATGTTCCGCGGATGCCCCAATGCTGTGCAAAAGGCAATGCAAACAAGTCGTGTGTAATCTGGCACACGGGCAAGGGTTTGGTGCCTTCGGGGCACCTAGAGGATGTCATGAAGTGGTCACGTGTGGCCGACACACGGACAAAGTTCAGATGCTTTTGGGCCACCTAATCAATGTTATGGGATGGTCGTGCATGTGCCGTCACACGGACAGGGTTCTGATTGTGAGTGCGGTGAAGCGAATTGGGGAAACCGTTTTCTTTCGTTTTGTTTTTGTTTTGTGGAAAACGGGGTTTTGATTATCTTGGGTTGGAAAAAAACCATTGATTTGATTTGAAAATTCCTTTGTAGAAAACATTTTCCCGTTTTAACTTAAAGACCTCGAAACTTAAATCCCGAGATCAGTGACAGAGTCGCCACCCAGATCAGCTCGTTCTGGAATTCTGGTATAGCTCCCTACTGAGGGTAGACTACCGTACCTAATCCAGAGATTTAGGGTTCGGCAAGTGACTTACTTAACCTCTAGCTTGCTTTCACTTTACAGTTTATATTACCATATTCAATTCGCTTTATTATCTTTCTCTAACCCTCATTTGTGTTTATTTATTTCAGCGAATGCTAAAGCAAAATGCAGAAAAATAAAGCACTCATCCAAAATATACAAGAAAATAGTAGAAGTCGATTATACAACCCAATCGAATAAAAGATAAAAAACCTCGTCCTCACATTACAATCACCTAAGTACACGAGGATCTAAAATTACAACAGCCTAGAATACACGGGATAATCTATTATTACAACAAAAATAGAATTAAAAATAAAAGCTACAAAACAAATTGGTTAGCACAATTTATATTGCACGCACATATAGTACTCAAATAGGACATAATTGGGAATTTAGGAAACGAGGGCATGCATTTGGGGGGTAACCGGGTCGACCTGACCGGTTGGACTGGTTAGACCAGGAAAACGGTTTTGAAACGCCCTGTAATTTTTATGCTGAAAAATCATTTTTGGAAAACAATTGGCTTGGTTACATGCAAATTTCCATTTTTTTGTAAGTCTGTTATCCCAGAATCCAGGGTTCCGGCCGTGCGAGTTCCTAAATTCAACATTCATCTAAGGTCGAAAAATAATAAACACAGCAAAAACATTTGTGAAAATACCGTTTTGCTCGTTTTTAATATTTTCTGGGAATTTTATAGGGTTCAGGGGTCCGCTAATGCTGGACTACTGATCCGATTCGGATAAAATAACCCCGAAACTCAGAAAATAAAACCTCGGGAAAACTGAAAACCCTAATATTCATACATACAGAAATCCAAAAACCAAAATTTTATAACATACGGATGATTTGGGCCGAACATGATCACAACAGAATTTACAAAATGGAAAACGGACTGTTTTCGGCCGATCGGGACAGAGCTGCCCGGCTCAGTTCAACATGAACACAGCCGCCTAGCTATATTCAGGCAATCCGGTTTCTAAAAATTGCAAAAATGAAGAAAACACATATAAAAGACAATACAAACAAGTTTAAGGCCTCTCAGAGTTTACCTTGATGTTGTTTTGATGCTTTGAACCTCAAGAAATGGATTGAAAGCTTGGAATTTGTCCTGGAAGCTCAACCGGCCGAAAACCAAAACAATCCAAAATAATCCGAGACGAATCCGACATGATCCCGAATCAAAGAGCAAAGGTTAAGGAACTTGTTGTTGATGTTTAAGGATTAATTTTAAGTCTTAGCCTTTGTGATTTTAAGGCCTCTCTTTCTCGGTTTCTATATTTCTTTCTCTGCTCCTCTTTTCTCTCTTTTTTTGTTTCTTTTCAATTCTGTACCTAAGATTGAAAAGTTTTCTCTCCTCCTCCCCTTTTTTTTGTGATTGGTTCACCCACTAGAGATGGGGCAAAATTTCAAAAATTGGACGCGTACACTAAACCCTAGAAACCACTCGGGATACCTTTTTGGGGATACTGGATCACGGATTGCTTGGTTTTCAGGACATTTGAGACACTCTGGGCGACATTTCGGGTGTTTTCAAGTCCGATTCGAGTTCGTTTGCTCCATAGGTAACATTAGAATTCTCATTATAGAGGTCGGGAAAACCCGACGCTTATAGCTGCCCCTCGTGTGATCAAATTCAATACTCGATACCAGGTTTAGGTTACCTGAGGGGAATTTGAGAACGTGAATGAAAGCACCATAATCGGAAGGAAAGAAAGACATACCTGAGCTGCAGTGATGAGTTGGAATAAGCTGATACTGGGTCTAGGTTACCCGAGGTGAGGTTGGTGGTGAAATAAGCCGATACCGGGTCTAAGTTACCCGAGGTGAGGATGGAGGTGAAATAAACCTATACCAGGTCTAGGTTACCCGAGGCGAGGATGGAGATGATATAAGCTGATACCGGGTCTAGGTTACCCGACGCAAAGATGGAGATGAAATCAGCCGATACTAGGTCTAGGTTACCCGAGGCATAGATGGAGGTGAAATAAGTCGACACTGGGTCTAGGTTACCTGAGGCGAGGATGGAGGTGAAATAAGCCGAGATCGGGTCTAGGTTACTCGAGACGAGGATGGAGGTGAAATAAGCCGATACCGGGTATAGGCTACCCGAGGCGAGGTTGAATGTGAAATAAGCCGATACCGGGTCTAGGTTACCCCGAGGCGAGGATAGAGATGAAATAAGTTGATACCAGGTCTAGGTTACCCGAGGCGAAGATGGAGATGAAATAAGCCGATACCGGGTCTAGGTCACTCGAGGCGAGGTTGAAGGTGAAATAAGCTGATACCGGGTCTCGGTTACCCGAGGCGAGGATGGAGGTGAAATAAGCCGATACCAGGTCTTGGTTACCCGAGGCGAGGTTGAATAACGGGTCTAGGTTATCCGAGGTGAGGATGGAGATGAAATAAGCTGATACCGGGTCTAGGTTACCATACGCAAAGATGGAGATGAAATCAGCCGATTCTGGGTCTAGGTTTCCCAAGGCATAGATGGAGGTGAAATAAGCCGATACCAGGTCTAGGTTACTTGAGGCGAGGATGGAGGTCAAATAAGCCGATACCAGGTCTAGGTTACTCGAGACGAGGATGGAGGTGAAATAAGCCGATACCGAGTATAGGTTACCCGAGGTGAGGTTGAATGTGAAATAAGCCGATACCGGGTCTAGGTTACCCGAGGCGAGGATGGAGATGAAATAAGTCGATACCAGGTCTAGGTTACCCGAGGCGAAGATGGAGATGAAATAAGCCGATACCGGGTCTAGGTCACCTGAGGCGAGGTTGAAGGTGAAATAAGCTGATACCGGGTCTAGGTTACCCGAGGCGAGGATGGAGGTGAAATAAGCCGATACCAGGTCTAGGTTACCCGAGGCGAGGTTGAATACCAGGTCTAGGTTATCCGAGGCGAGGATGGAGATGAAATAAGCCGATACCGGGTCTAGGTTACCCGAGGCAAAGATGGAGATGAAATAAGCTGATACCTGGTCTAGGTTACCTAAGGCAAGGTTGAAGGTGAAATAAGCTGATACCGGGGTCTAGGTTACCCAAGGTGAGGATGGAGATGAAATAAGCCGATACCGGGTCTAGGTTACCCGAGGCAAAGATGGAGATAAAATAAGCCGATACCGGGTCTAGGTTACCCGAGGTGAGGTTGAAGGTGAAATAAGCCGATACCGGGTATAGGTTACCCAAGGTGCAGATGGAGATGAAATAAGCAGATACCAGGTCTAGGTTACCCGAGGCAAGGTTGAATGTGAAATAAGCTAATACTGGGTCTAGGTTACCTGAGGTGAGGATGGAGATGAAATAAGCCGATAGCGGGTCTAGGTTACCCGAGGCGAGGTTGAATGTGAAATAAGCCGATACCGGGTCTAGGTTACCCGAGGTGAGGATGGAGATGAAATAAGTTGATACCAGGTCTAGGTTACCTGAGGCGAAGATGGAGATGAAATAAGCCGATACCGGGTCTAGGTCTCCCGAGACGAGGTTGAAGGTGAAATAAACTGATACCTGGTCTCGGTTACCCGAGGCGAGGATGGAGGTGAAATAAGCCGATGCCAGGTCTAGGTTACCCGAGGCGAGGTTGAATAACGGGTCTAGGTTATCCGAGGCGAGGATGGAGATGAAATAAGCTGATACCGGGTCTAGGTTACCAGATGTAAAGATGGAGATGAAATCAGCCGATTCTGGGTCTAGGTTACCCGAGGCATAGATGGAGGTGAAATAAGCCGATACTAGGTCTAGGTTACTTGAGGCGAGGATGGAGGTCAAATAAGCCGATACCGGGTCTAGGTTACTCGAGACGAGGATGGAGGTGAAATAAGCCGATACCGGGTATAGGTTACCCGATGTGAGGTTGAATGTGAAATAAGCCGATACCGGGTCTAGGTTACCCGAGGCGAGGATGGAGATGAAATAAGTCGATACCAGGTCCAGGTTACCCGAGGCGAAGATGGAGATGAAATAAGCCGATACCGGGTCTAGGTCACCTGAGGCGAGGTTGAAGGTGAAATAAGCTGATACAGGGTCTAGGTTACCCGAGGCGAGGATGGAGGTGAAATAAGCCGATACTAGGTCTAGGTTACCCGAGGTGAGGTTAACTACCAGGTCTAGGTTATCCGAGGCGAGGATGGAGATGAAATAAGCCGATACCGGGTCTAGGTTACCCGAGGCAAAGATGGAGATGAAATAAGCCGATACCGTGTCTAGGTTACCTAAGGCAAGGTTGAAGGTGAAATAAGCTGATACCGGGTCTAGGTTACCCGAGGTGAGGATGGAGATGAAATAAGTCGATACCGGGTCTAGGTTACCCGAGGCGAAGATGGAGATGAAATAAGCCGATACTGGGTCTAGGTTACTTGAGGCGAGGTGTGCTGGGGATCTAGAATGATTTCAAGGATCTAGGATCTTGTTTGAAGGGGTTTAAGGGATTTGGGATCTTGCTTGAGGTAGGTGACTTTGGAATCAGGTTAAGGATGAGTATTTATTCCTTGATCGATAATTTTGGAAACAAAAATTTTTGCCCCTTAGATCAAGAATAAATACAGCTTGATTATTTCACCCCTGGGTACTTGAGATGTTGAGGCTTGGACCTACACAGCTTTGACTTGTCTCTTGAGACCTAATGGATGTTGGACTATTCTCTGCTTTGAGAGTGGTCCTGGTTCGGAGTGGCTCTGTGATAGGAGTGGGTACCTATACTTGAATTAGTTGCGATGCATATGCATATGATTTGTGTGTGTTTATTTTAAACTTATGCATGTATGATTCTAAATGTATGTATGTATGCAATAGGCTGCTTATGCTTTGTTCTTGGTATCCATGCGAGCCCGGGGATGGAATTTGTGGCTTGTGATTAGTCTCAGTGGTAGCCCAGATGGCTTGTAGCACTATGCCGATATGTTTTAATCTCGTTGAAATAGGCTGATGCTTCCTCCTGACTCTAAGCATGCTTTTGTATCATACTAACCTAGTCCGACTGTTCTGACATTTTTTAATTGATTGACTATCACACAAATCTGGGTATTGGAGAAATTGACCCTCTCGAGTGTCCTTCCACTTAGGTATTGGAGGATTTTTTTCTTTTTTTCTTTTTTTTTTAATTTATATAGCCGAACACTGAGTGAAGTCGCTACTTTGAGCAGACAACCTGAGATGGAGTCAATTAACCATTGGATTCTTCAAGAGTTTGAACCCATATACATGTTTCCAATTCACCCCAGATTCCAATACGTGCATACACAGCTTTTAACCCTTCGGAGTACGGCCTGATTTAGAATGACTTGAGTTGATTTTGGTTCCCTTATGTCTGCTACTCACAATGACCCTTATAACAAATCACACCATCTTCTGGAGGTAAAAGGATCCCTGGTAAGTATTCCTTTCTATTGCAGCAGAAGACTAAGTTCTTGAAATGGTTGGTAAATGCAACTTTCCCTTGAATATTGGCATAGTAGGCTTTGCAAGTCTTTCTGTTGATGGAGTCATCCCATTCATGATTGTTGAAAGCTTTGTAAGACCTGGTTGCTCCAACACTGTTGGTGAAGTTCACAAATGCATAACCGAAATTTCCTCTAGTCTTGAAATCCATAGGCAAGTAGAGGAAATCATAAGCAGACTTCCTTTTGGACTTATTCTTGTTTTGCTCCGGACAACGCTTGACCAGAATTCGCAGCAGATTATGTCTTTGAAATTGAATTGGTAAATTTCTAATCATCTGGCTTGTTTTCACCTTTTCTCAGCATTGTTGAGCTTATTTGAAGCAGACCTATATTCAAATCCTTTCTCTGTCATGAAACCAAAATCTTTCCCACATACGGAGGGTACAAAATAATTAGTCTGCTGTGAGCGGACGACGCGTTTTCGACGGGACGCGAGACTCCTTTTCGGAAAGGGCGCCACGATCTCGGGCGGGCCCCTCCCTCGCGTGGGGTTTTTATAAATGGAAAATCGGTTTGGAAAATAAATGTAATTAATGCATAAAAGAACCAAGACCTAAGTCTCGGGAAATTTATAATGCAGCTGAACCAGACGAATGGCCGCTACACTATCTAGAGATTTGGTTCCGGACAAGTCCCTTATTTCGTATCTAATTAAAATAAATATTGGTCAATGTTCAAAGATGGTATTTCAAATTCTAAAGTCAATTTTATTGCAATAAAAGACATACAGCGCACATACAGGTTAAAGTAAAATAGCAAAAGATTAAATTATTACAACCCGATCGAATAAAAAATAAAAACTCTCGAACTCACTTTTACAACTGCCTAAAATACACGATTTATCTAGAAAAATACAATCGCCTAGGATACACTTATTAATCTATTAAATACATCAAAAATAAAAATAAAAGAAATTAAAACCTGCAAAACAGAGGGTTAGCACAATTTACGGCACGCCACGAATAGGACTTAAACATGACAGAATGGGAAATCAAGAATTGGGGGCATACTTTTAGGGGATAACCGGGTTGGCTAGGCTAGCTGGCCCGGTTAGACCTAGAAAACAATTTTTCCGGTTTACATGCATTTTTACATATTAAGTGGGTCGGTTTTCGGGAGAACCGAGTCTCCGTCGTTGAATTGTTCTAAATACAATTTTACTGAAAATTGAATCTATCGTCGTGAATGCACACAACAAAATTCATTTTGATGGTTTTTGGGGTTTTCTGAATTTTTATGGATTTTTGCAAAAATTTTTGGGGGATAAAAAGGAAAATTCTGGTTCTGGAAACCACGTTATAATCGTGCGACTGTAAGTACAGTCGTACGACTGTAAATTATAGTCATGCGACTGTAACGTGTCCAAACTCAGAATCTCGCCAAAAATTTATTTGAACAAAACTAGGAAGAAAATGCTAGAAATCAAGAACGCTCATACGAATGTAACTACAGTCGTACGACTGTTCATCAATTCAAGAACAGTCGCACGACTGTTCTTGATCTCCAGAAACAGAAATGCAGAAAAACGGATAAAAATGGCACGAAACCACACCAATCACCCAGAAAGCTTGTAAAAGAGAAGGGAAAAGGGGCATTTACCTCTGTGGCGTGCGTCCACCATAGGATTGACCCCTGGCGTTGCTCCAATCCACTAAAATCCGGACTTTTTCTCCTTGAGTTAGGGTTTGAGAGTTTTAGGTCCAAAGATTTCCAAATGTTGAGGGATTCTGATGATGAGTTCTTCCCTTTTCTTTGGTTCTCTTCTTTCTCTTTTTCTCCCTTTTTCTTTCTTTGTTTTTCCCTTTTGTTTTTTTCTGTTTGTCCCTTCTCCCCCCTTTTCTTCTCCATTTTTTCAGCTTTTGAGGCATGGGTTGGCTTACCTGCCATGATCTATAGTCGTACGACTGTAGTTTGGTTACAGTCGTACGACCATAGTGATAGTCGTATGACTATACTCTTTTTTTTTAAGTAATATTCCAGCGCTTACATCTGCAAGTTTAGATTGAAGACAAATGGTGTAGTATTAAAAAGGTATCCCCAATTCGGTACAGGTTGATGCTAAATGAAGATGGATTGAAATGGCACCATAACCACCTATTTTGTCACCCTTCTAGTGATGAGATGATGCAGACAAATGTGATATGGAGCAGCATTGGGTTCAATTTCTTGTTAGAAGCCATTGATGGTGGAAAATGAGGCTTCACAGAATTAGTTCAAGAAAGGAGATGAAAGGGGCAATAAACAAACGAGAAAGGGTAATGAAGGAAAGGAGGAAGGTAGAAAGGAGTGTGGAAAAGGGAAGTGCTTTAGGTTTGAAGCTAGGGAAATGCATCATACCTTACCATTTAATGCTATAAGACACTCTAGTGTTAGCTATGGTGGCCATGTATGAGAGAAACTCTTTTGTCTGCACCGATCTTTTTTTTTTTTTTTTTTTTTGAGGAAACTGAATCCAAGCCACAGCCACCTATTGGTTTTCCTGCTGCATTCAAATTCATGCACATCATGTCTGTTTAATATGTCTTTTGGATGAACAACGCATGCCTAATGTCATGTTCACATGAATGTCGTATAAACAAGATTATACATGCACTACAACCAAGAACTGTTTCAGAGTTTTACAACATGTATAAGAGAAACTCTGCTGTTTGCACCGATCTTTTTTTTTTCTGAGGAAACTGAATCCAAGCCATAGCCACCTATTGGTTTTCCTACTGCATTCAAATTCATTCACAACATGTGTGTTTAATATGTCTTTTGGATGAACAATGCATGTGTAATGTCATGTGCACATGAATGTCCTATAAACAAGATTATACATGCACTACAACCAAGAACTGTTTCAGAGTTTTACAACATGGTGGGTGGTGAAGGTCATTTGAATTCCTTAGCAGTTGGTGCTTCTGACAAGCTTGGATTTTTGGCTACAGGGTTCTAGTGTGCGGTACTTTCTCGAGTATGGAATTAGGCTTGAATCTTCATTCTGGAAATCGGCTTTAAATTTTAGCAATAGGCTTTGGTTCGGGATTGTTTAGGTATTATGCGGGATGCTATGAGCGGACAACACGTTTTTGACGGGACGCGGGACTCCCTTTCGGAAAGGGGTGCCTTGATCTTGGGCGGGCCCCTCCTTCACGTGGGGTTTTTACAAATAGAAAACGAGATTTGGAAAATAAATGGAATTAATACATAAAAGAACCGAGACCTAAGTCTAGATGGATATTGTAGAGTCGCCACCCGGCTCAGCTCAACCGGGAAATTCTTAATGTAGCTGAACCGGACGAACGATCGCTACACTATCCAGAGATTCGGGTCCGGACAAGTCCCTTATTTCATGTCTAATTAAGATAAATATTGCCAATATTCTCAAATGGTATTTCAAAATCTAAAGTCAATTTTATTGAATATAAAAGGGCATACAACGTGTATACAAGTTAAGTAAAATAGTAAAAGAATAAATTATTACAACCCGATCAAATAAAAAATAAAAACGCTCTCCTCACTTAACAAGCGCCTAATATACACGAGAATCTAAAAATATTTACAACCGCCTAAATACACGATTAATTCTATTAAAATACAAATAAAAATAAAAATGTACATAAATAAAAGCTATAAAACAAAGGTTAGCACAATTTATACGGCACACCACAACTAGGACTTAGATAGACAGAATTGGGAAATCAAGTATTAGGGGCATGCATTTAGGGGATAACCGGGTTGGCTCGGCTAGCCGGCCCGATTAGACCTGGAAAACATTTTGAAATGTCCATTTATTTTGGTTTTTGTGGGAAAATCACTTTGAAAACAATTTTTCCGGTTTACATGCATTTTTACACATTAAGTGAGTCGGTTTTCGGGAGAACTGGGTCTCCGTCGTTGAATTGTTCTAAATGCAATTTTATTGAAAATTAAATATATGGTCGTGAATGCACAAAACAAAATTCATTTTTGGGATTTTCTAATTTTTTTATGATTTTTATGGATTTTTTATGAAATTTTTGGGGCTTAAAGGTGAAATTTTGGTTCTGGAAACGACAGTCGTACGATTGTAAATTATAGTCGTGCGAATATAACTACAGTCGTATGACTGTAAATTACAGTCATGCGACTGTAAACACTCCAGACTCAGGATTTCGCCAAAATCTTATTTAAAACAAACTGAAAAGAAAATACCTGGAAATAAAGAACACTCATACGACTGTAACTACAGTCGTACGACTATTCATCGAACTCAAGAATAGTCGCATGACTGTTCTTGATTTCCAGAATAGAAACACAGAAAAAAAGGATAGAAATGCAGAAAAAGCACACCAAACACCCAGAAAGCTTGAAAAAGAGAGGGGAAAAGAAGTGCTTACCTCTTTGGCGTGCGTCCACCGTAGGTTTGACCCCTAGCGTCGCTCCAATCCACTGAAATCCGCACTTTTCTCCTTAAGTTAGGGTTAGGGATTTTGGGTCCAAAAATTTCCAAATGCTGAGGGATTCTTGAAGTTCAGTTCTATCTTTCTTTGTTTCTCTTCTTTCTCTTTTTTCCTCTTCTTCTTTTCCTTTTTTTTTTCTTTTCTGTCTGTCCCCTCTTTTTCTTTTTCTCCCCCTTTTTTTCTTTTTTTTTTCTCCTTTTGCTTTTTCAGCTTTTGAGGTATGGGTTGGGCTCACCTGCCGCGATATACACTCGTACGACTGTAGTTTGGTTACGGTCGTACGACTGTAGCGATAGTCGTACGACTATACTCTTTTTTTTTGAAAGTAAAATTCCAGCGCTTACAGCTGCTCAACTTGAGACTTTTAGGGTACGACTAATGACATTTTGGATTGCGATTTGTAAGGATCATTGATCTAGGTCGGCAATCGACTCGGCGGAAGTGACGTCATCCCATTACTTATTTATCTCGTAGACTTGATTCTCTTTTTTTAAGAAAGGGTTCAATCAGAGTTAGATTCAGTTTTAGATTCCCTACAACACTCAGATTGATGTTATGTGTATTGGACATGTCATTTCAGATGATCAAAATGCCTGCATATTGCCATGTACATGCAATCACCACATAAGTAAGAAAACAACAAGATGCATTGCATTCAAAACGAGTTCAATACACTTTACAAACAAAATGAGTTCCCTACAAGAAGGAGCCTCTAAGGGTATTGATCTCATAGCGTCTGACCATTCCTTGTCTAGTCACTGCCCCAGCTCCAGTGTCATTGCCTAACTCTCATCAGACCAGACCCTGTAGTTCTTCATCATATTCCTCTCCCCGGGAAGTTTAAGGAATTTCCTTGACGGTTTCCCTGCTTGCCCCTAATCGCTTATTAGAGGTAGATGGGACCCTCAATTTTCCTTCAGTGACTAGCTTCTGGATCTCCTTTCCTAAATCAAAACACATGTTGGTTCGGTGACCCGTCACCACATGATAGCTGTAGAAGTTATTCTTTTGATTTGGCATCGGCTCTACATACGGCCTGACGCTCTGTAGTAGTCCCTCCCTTCTGCATTTGGCAAATAATTTGCCCAACGAAAGGGGAGTGGATCCCTGGTGTGTCACATAACAAGGTCAATATTGGCCCTTGAGTGGTACCTTCAATTCCGCTTCACTAGTCAGCCCTCTTATTTTCCTTCGAGCTCTATCGCACATGCCTCCAATTCAGTGCACCTTGCCGTGAGTTTTTCTACCCTGTCAAGATCACCTCCTAGCATCTCCTTCAGCATTGTTGCTGCCTCTTCCCTGACCGCCTTTTGAAATCGTGATGAAGAGACATAATCATCCATGACATCTATTATAGTGTTGAAGTTCACTGAGCCAGCCATTCTTGAGACTCTTTCCCTTTCTACCTGATTAAACCACCTGTTAGCATTGACCGGGACACACGCACAAAGGATACCAAGTCAGTACATGAGATGAAGATTGTTTAGTGCTTGTGGAGCATCTAAATGTTTGATAGATGAATGAGATGTACATCATGAGGTAATGAGGATGACTTCCTTTGTTATTTTTTTTATTTTGGACGTTCCAAGAATACCCAATGCTATGCAAAAATAATGCAAAGAAGACCACATGTGGACCGCCACACGGGCAGAGGTTTAGCACCTTTGGGGCACCTAATGAATTGCCGTGAAATGGCCACATGCAGACTGGCACATGGGCCGAGTTTTGACACTTTATAGGTCGATGACATGAAATGAAATGGTTGCATGGGGACTGTCCCATGGACAGAGTTCTGATGCTTTTGGGGCGAAGTGATATGAAGTGATGTTACAGGAAAGGAGCGTGTAACTTGAGACATAGATAGAGGTTTGGCATTCATGGAACACCTTGCATGACTTGGTAATGTTATAAAATGCCCCTGTATGCGTACTAATCTAGTACTTAGGGAGTACCTCAAATGATTTCACATTGTCTTGAAATGGTCCGATGTGAACCATAATGCACAAACAAGACATCGGCATCACCGGGATACCTATGATGAATATGATGTATGCATCGTGTGAACCATCATAAGGACATAGACCTAGGACCATTATGGCCTTGTACTGAATGACATGATATTTGTGAACTGGCCGAGTGCAATCCGGTGCATAGGCGGAACACGGGTAGTTTTGGGGTACCTGATATGTCATGAAATGAGATGATCATGAAGGGCACGCTTGGAATCGTCCTTTATTGGGTGAGATGAAATGATATGGATGTGCATGTCACACAAAAATGCAAGTGGCTGCACGAAAAGTGGTTAAAATGTGTGACATACAGGATGATGTCGTGTGTGCAAGGAATGAATACATATGTCACACAAATAAAATATCGTGGCTACACAAAGACGTGGTTAGCACATATGACACACGAGGTGATGTATTGTATGCTTCATGGAAATGTCAGCACACAAGGCATGTACGGCACATGAATAAAATGCCATGGCTGCACATAGATTTGGTTAGTATCAATGTCATACAAATGTTGATGTCTTGAAAATGATTGTATAAAGGCATGATTAGAATGACACATAGATGTTTGTGCATGTTTGATGTTTTGCAGATGAAAATGATAACAGATATGACCCCCCCCCTTTTTTTGGACATTTGAAGAATGCCCAATGCTATGTAGAAGACAATGCAAGAAACATCACGTGTGGACCGTCACACGGACAGAGGTTCGGTGCCTTCGGGGTACCTAATGGGTGTTATGAAGTAGTCGCGTGTGTGCCGACACACGGATGAAGTTCCAATGCTTTTTAAGTCAAAATGAGATGGTTGAAATGGTCATGTGGAAGTCATTCCTTGGATAGAGTTCTAATGCTTTTGGGCATCCAATATGAAATGATTCTGCAAACAGGTCACGCATGTGCAGGGGCTCAGACGGAGGTTCGGCATTCATGGAACACCTCGCATGAATTGATAATGTTATGAAATGCTCTTATATGTGTAAAAATTCAGCACTCATGGAGTACCTCGAATGAGTCATCAATGTCATGAAATAATTCCGATGTGGATTGCGACACACAAGGAAGGCTTCAACATCACCGTGACACCAATCAACGAATGGACATGAAATGGAGATGACATAGTGTTATGTTGTCGTGTGACTTGCCACACAACCAGACCTAAAACTTTTGCGATTTTCTAGTGAATGATATGATGTAGTGAATTGGCCGAGTGCAAACAGGTGCACAGACGGACTACGGGTAGTTTTGGATACTCGATATGGTATAAAATGAAATGATCATGGTAGACATTCTCAAAACGTCCCGTATTAGATGGAATAATATGAAATGGCATGAATGTGTATGTCACACAAAATGCAAGTGGTTGCGGAAAAATCTGATTAGGATGCATGACACACGGGATGATGTCATATATGCTTTATGGAAATGTTGGCACACAAGATGTATATATATTTCATGCGAGCAAAATGTTGTGGCTGCACGAAGACGTGATTAGTACAAATGCCATACGTATGCTTATGTGTAAAAGATGGCTATATGAGAATGTGGTTAAAAATGACACACGGATGATTATACATGTTAGATGCTTCATGAAAAGGTAAAAAGAAAATCACCATGGAACAAACATTAGCACATGCAAAAATATGCACTCCCTTCTGACCTTATTTCTCCTTTCGAATGGTCTTGCATTCTTCCTATGTGTTGGGCCTCTTGGCATCAACAGGGGATACCAAAGGCGCACGCTCAATGTTCATTTTCAATTTTATCTTTTGGTAATCCTAGGGGAAGTTGCTAAGCCATGTAAGGGTAGTACAGGTTCCCATAGCGAATATACACTTCCCCACCGTAGAATACGATGTAAGGTCATACGATGCTATGAGTGGTTTACCCCGTCAGGTGTCTCTAATCCTGGCGGAAGAGGTAGTCCACCTTCTTGGGTAAACCGGGGTTGATCAGTGTGTTGGAGAGATTGAGAAGAAGAAAATGTCATAATATGCAAGGTGCAAATAAATATGGTAATATGAACTAGGTAAAGTGACTGCAAGCGAGTTTATATTTCGGTAGTTGCCTAAGTTCCTTAAGTTTTATGAAAACTTTTTAAGAAACCATTATCCTCAACAGAGTCACCAATGTGAGTGGACGACATTTTTTTAGAAGCGGAAAAAATCGGGACTCGGCGAAGTGAACCGGGGAAAATGTTTTCGTTCGTTTTGATTTTGCTTTGTGGAAAACGGGGTTTGATTATCTTGGGTTAGGAAAAAAAACCATTGATTTGATTTGAAAATTCCTTTATAGAAAACATTTTCTTGTTTTAACTTAAAGACCTTGAAACTTAAATCCCGAAATTAGTGACAGAGTTGCCACCTGGATCAGCTCATCCGGGAATTCCGGTACAGCTCCCTACCGAGGGTAGACTACCGTACCTAATCTAGAGATTTAGGGTTCGGGCAAGTAACTTACTTAACTTCTAGCTTGCTTTCACTTTACAGTTTATACTACCATATTTAATTCTCTTTATTATCTTTCTCTAACCCCAATTTGTGTTTATTTATTTCAGCTGATGCTAAAGCAAAATGCAGAAAAATAAAGCATTCATCCAAAATATACAAGAAAATGGTAGAGGCCGATTATACAACCCAATCAAATAAAAGATAAAAACCCTCGTCCTCACATTACAATCGCCTTAGTACATGAGGATCTAAAAATTACAACTGCCTAAAATACAAGGGATAATCTATTAATTACAACAAAAATAGAAATAAAAATAAAAGCTACAAAACAAATTGGTTAGCACAATTTATATTGCACGCATAGATAGGACTCAAATAGGACAGAATTGGGAATTTAGGAAACGAGGGCATGCATTTAAGGGTAACCAGGTCGACCTGACCGGCCGGACCGGTTAGACCTGGAAAATGGTTTTGAAACACCCTGTAATTTTTGTGCTGAAAAATCATTTTTGGAAAACAATTGGCTCGGTTACATGCAAATTTCCATTTTTTTGTGAGTCTGTTATCCTAGAATCTAGGGTTCCGGTCGTGCGGGTTCCTAAATTCAACATCCATCTAAGGTTGAAAAATAAAAAACACACCAAAAACATTTGTGAAAATACTGTTTTGCTCGTTTTTAATATTTTGGGGAATTTTATAGGGTTTGGGGGTCCACTAATGCTGGACTACTGATCTGATTCGGATAAAATAACCCCGAAACTTAGAAAATAAAACCCTGGGAAAATCGAAAACCCTAATATCCGTAGGTACGGAAATCCGAAAACCAAAATTTTATAACATACGGATGGATTTGGGCCAAAAATGATCACAACAGAATGCATAAAATGGAAAACGGACTGTTTTCGGCTGATCAGGACAAATCATGGATCTGTCCCTATAGAATAGAGCCGGGCAGCTCTGGGCACCAGAGCTGCCCGGTTCTGTTCTTCATGAACATATCCGTGCAGCTGTGTTCATGAGGAACATAGCCACCCAACTCTATTCGGGTAATCCAGTTTCTGAAAGTTGCAAAAACAAAGGAAACGCACAGCCGCCCGGTTCTGGTCTTCATGAACATAGTCATGAAGCTGTGTTCATGAGGAACATAGCCACCCAGCTCTATTCAGGCAATCCGGTTTCCAAAAGTTGCAAAAATGAAGAAAACGCACAGAAAAGACAATGCAAACAGGTTTAAGGGCTCTTAGAGTTTACCTTGATGTTGTTTTGATGCTTTGAACATCAAGAAATGGATTGAAAGCTTGGAATTTGTCCTGGAAGCTCAACCGACTGAAAATTGAAACAATCTGAAACAATTCGAACGAATCCGAAATGATCCCGAATCAAAGAGCAAAGGTTAAGGAACTTGTTGTTAATGTTTAAGGATTAATTTTAAGTCTTAGCCTTTGTGTTTTTAGGGCCTCTCTTTCTCGGTTTCTATCTTTCTTTCTCTACTCCTCTTTTCCCTTTTTTTCTGTTTCTTTTCAATTCTCTGCCTAAGATTGAAAAGTTTTCTCTCCTCCTCCCCTTTTTTTCTAATTTGATTTTTCTTTTTATATCCCCCTCTCACATATCATTTCAAACATTAAATGGCGGCCTGACTTTCTGAATTTGCCCAACTTCTCCTCTGCCGAGCCAAGTTGCTCTACTTTACAGAGCACCTTGGTTCCCCCCACTAGAGCCGTACACTCTAGTCTAGAGTAGCCCAGCTCTAGCAAGAGCTAGGGCAAAATTTCAAAAATCGCATGCACACCCTAAACCCTAAAAACCACTCAGGAGTCCTTTTTGGGGATTTTGGATCGCGGATAGCTTGGTTTTTAGGATGTTTGAGATACTCTAGGTGAAATTTAGGGTGTTTTCAAGTCTGATTCAAGTCCATTCTCTCTATAGGTAACACTAGAATTCTCATCATAGAGGTCGGGAAAACCCGATGCTTACACTGATGCTTTTGAGGCATTCGATATGGAGTGATGTTATCGATAGGTCATGTGCAGCTCAATACATAGACAAAGATTTGACATTCGTGGAATGCCTTGCATGATTTGGTAATGCCATAGAATGCCCCTACATGTGTAGGAATTGGGCACTCATGGAGTACCCTGGATGATTCGATAATGTTATAAGCAATCCGATATGGATTGTGACACACAAGTAAGATCACGGTATCCCTGTGACACCAATGATGGATGGATGAGATGTTGTGCAATGTTTATCATGTGACTCCCCACACGAAAATAGATCTAGGAACATTGTGGTTCCTAGTAAATGTTATGGCGTAGCGGAATGGCCGAGTGCAAACCGGAGCACAGGCGAAATACGAGTGGCTTTGGGACACCCGTCATGAAATGAGATGAACATGATGGGCATCCTTGGAATGTCCTTTATTAGGCTTAATGGAATGAAATGGCGTGAATACACATGTCACACAAAATGCAGGTGGCTATAGAAAAATGTGGTTAGGATGCATGACATACAAGATGATGTCGTGTGTGCAAGGAACGAACGCATATATCGCACAAATAAAATATCATGGCTACACAAAGATGCGGTTAGCACATATGACACACGGGGTGATGTCTTGTATGCTTCATGGAAATATCAACACACAAGGCGTGTATGGCACATGAATAAAAGATCATGGCTGCACAAAGATGTGGTTAGTGCCAATGTCATACAGATGTCGATGTCTTGAAAATGGTTGTACAAAGACGTGATTAGAATGACATATGAATGATTATGTGTGTTTGATGCTTCACGAATGAAAATGATAATGGATGTGATTTCTTTGTTCTGGATGTCCCAAGAATACCCAAAACTTAGCAAAAGATAATGTAAGAAACGCCACGTGCGAACCATCACACGGACAAAGATTTGGCACTTTTAAGGCACCTAATGGGTGTTATGAAATAGTTGCATATGTACCGACACACGAACAAAGGTTCGAAACTTTGTAGGCCAAAATGAAATGGCATGACATGGTCACATGGAAGCCATTCCATGCACAGAGTTCTGATGCTTTTGAGGCATCTAATATGGGATGATGTTGCAAACAAGTCATGCGTGAGTAAGGACACGGACAGAGGTTCGGTGTTCATGGAACACCTTGCATGATTTGGTAATGTTATGAAATGATCCTATGTGCATAACAAATCGGCATTTATGGAGTGTCTCAAATGAGTTATTAATGTCATGAAATAAATTTGATGTGGATCGTGACACATAAGCAAAGTTTCGGCATCACCACAATGTCAACAATGAATGGACATGAAATAGAGATGATGTAATGTTATGTTGTCGCGTGACTTGCCACACAACCAGACATAAGATCTTTGTGATCTTCTAGTGAATGACATGGTATAGTGGAATGCCAAGTGCAAACCGGTGCACAAGCGGACTGCGGGTAGTTTTGGGGTACCTGATATGGTATGAAATGAAATGATCATGATAGGCATTCTCGAAACGTCCCTTATTAGGTGTAATGAAATGAAATGGCATGAACACATATGTCACACAAAATGCAAGTGGCTACAGAAAAATATGGTTAGGATGCATGACATATGAGATGATGTCATGTGTATATTATGAAAATGTTGGCACACGGGATGTATATATATGGCACGTGAGTAAAATGTCATGGCTGCACAAAGACGTGGTTAAAATGGCATGCTTATGTGTATGTGTTGGAAATGGATGTATGAAAACATGGTTAAAATGGCACATGAATGATTATGCCTGTTTTGATGTTACATGAAAAGGATAAAAAGAAAGACATCATGAAACAAACATTAGCACATGCAAAAATATGCTCTCCCTTCCAACCTTATTTTTCCTTTCTATTGGTGTCGCATTCTTCCTAGGTGTTGGTTCTCTTTGGCATCAATGGGGGACACCAAAGGTGCATGCTCAATTATTCAATTTTAATTTCATGTTTTTGTAATCCTAGGGGAAGTTACTAAGCCATTACATGTGGGCCAAAGTCGAACCAAGGGTCGTACAGGCTCCCATAGCAAATATACAATTCTCACCATAGAATATGATGTAAGGTCATGCGAGGCTATGAGTTGTTTACCCCGTCGAGTGCCTCCAATCCTGGCGAAAGAGGTAGGCCACCTTCTGGGGTAAACGGGAATCAATGTATTTGAGGGGTTGAGAAGAAGAAAATGTCATAATATGCAAAGGTATGAATAAATCTGGTATTTATAAATCGATAAATGAATACAAGTGAGGTTATATTTTAGTAGTTGCCTAAGTTCCTTAAGTTTTTATGAAAAAGAAACTTTTCATCCCCAGTAGAGTCGCCACTGTGGGCGGATGACCTTTTACGTAAAAACAGACGCGGCGAAGCAAACCAAGGAAAACGAGGGAATTCGTGATGTTTCGGAAAACAGGTTTTGGCTATCTTGCTTTAGGGAAAATCATTTATTCATTTTGGAATTCGTTTTGTAGAGAACATTTTCCTGTTTTATTACTTAAAGACCCTAAAAACTAAATTTCAAGATTAGTGATAGAGTCGCCACCCAGATCAGCTCATCCGGGAATTTCCAGTACAACTCCCTACCGAACGTAGACTACCATACCTAATCCAGAGATTTAGGGTTCGGGCAACTTACCTACTTAACCTCGAGCTTGTAATCAGTTTATAATTTATATTACCATATTTATTCAATTTATTATCTTTCTCTACCCGATTTCGTTTGTTTATCAGCCGATGCTCAAGCAAATGATAGAAATAAATTGCAGAAAAATAAACCATGCATCCAAAATATACAAAAGAATAATAAAGGCCGCTTATACAACCAAATCGAATAAAAAGGAAAACTCTCGTCCTCACATTACAAGCACCTAGAGTACACGAGGATCTAAAAATTTACAAACGCCTAAAATACAAAAATCAATCTATTAATTACAGAAAAACAATAAAAATGAAAATAAATGCTGCAAAATAGATGGTTAGCACAGT
This sequence comes from Euphorbia tirucalli, assembly GCA_039660915.1. Classification (NCBI taxonomy): domain Eukaryota; kingdom Viridiplantae; phylum Streptophyta; class Magnoliopsida; order Malpighiales; family Euphorbiaceae; genus Euphorbia; species Euphorbia tirucalli. The sequence goes on along the minus strand of CM077637.1, from coordinate 46,144,465 downwards.
TTATATTATGAACACAGATTGGACTCACAGTAGGATAGAATTGAGATTTTCAGGAGCGGGGGTATGCATTTGAAAACGGTTTTGAAACGACCTGTAGATTTTTGTGCTGGAAAACAATTTTTAAGAACCATTTAGCTCGGTTTCACACAAATTTCCTCATTTAGCGAGTCCGTTATCCCAGAACTCGGGGTTCCGTTCGTGTGGGTTTTCTTAATTTCAAAACCATCTCGGGTCCAGAAAACGGTAAACACACCAAAAATAGTTTGAATCTGAAAACAGCATCACACGACGATGTCCGTAAAAGTAGTCCTATGATTCTGTCTCTTATGGGAACTACAGTCGTACGACTATAACTAGAGCCGTGCGGCTCTGGTTAAAGCCGTGCGGCTGTAATACATGGACCCGAGACCAGTTTTCTTGTTTTTCAAAAAATCGCTATTTTGCTCGTTTTCAGTGTTTCCCGAAGATTTTATAGGGTTTGGGGATCTGCTGATGCTGGACTACAGATCCAAATCAGATCAAACAACCCCGAAATCGAGAAAATAAAATCCAGGAAAAAACAAAAACCCTACTATCCGTACGTACACGAATCCGAAAACTGAAGCTAAATAACGTACAAATATGTTTGGGCGGAAATATATCATGACAGAATGTAGAAAATGGAAAACATACTACTTTTGGCCGATCGGGGTAGTTTCAGGATTCTACCCTTATAGAACACAGCCATGCGGCTCTAGGCACCAGAGCCGCCCAGCTCTATTCAAGAAAAATACAGTTGTGCGGCTGTGTTCATGAAGAACACAGCCGTACGGCTGTGATGGGTAGCCCTTTTCCTGAAAATTTGCAAAAATAACAAAAACACATAGAAAAAGCAATGCACACAGGTTTAAGGCCCCTTAGAGTTTACCTTGATGTTATTTTGATGTGTTTGACGTCCAGAAACGGATTGAAAACTTGAAATTCGCTTGGAATCCTCAACCATACCAGATTCCCAAAATTAATCCGGGTCCATCCGAAACAAACCCGAGATGAATCCATGTGAGTGTGTTAAGGTCAAGAGATCCTTCCTCAATGCTTAGGTATTAGATTAGTGTTGAGTTTTAGTTCTCACTCACTCTTTATGTCTTGGTCTCTCTTTGTTTGCTTTCCTTTCCTTTTCTCTGTTCTCCTTCTGCTTCTCTTTTTTTTTTCTTTATCCACTCCCCTCTTGAGATCTTTTTTTATGCTTTCTAATTTCTATTTTTATGCCCTGACTCGTAATCATATCCTATAATTAATGAGTTGCCTGCCTTTCTACTTATTTCAGCCTCCATCATTTCTATTCAGCCAAGTTGCTCTACTTTGTAGAGCAATTTGGTTGAACCCACTAGAGTCGTACGGCTCTAGTTATGCTAGAGCCGTACAGCTCTAGACTACAGCCATTCAGCTCTAGCAAGAACCGAGCCAAAATTTGCAGAAATTCGATGCTCACCCTAAACCCTAAAAATCATCCGGGGGACTTTCTCGCGGTTTCGGATCATGGATAGCTTTGGTTTTCAGGACGTTTGAAATACTCCGGGTGACATTCTGGTCAATCTCAAGTCCAATTCGTGTTCGTCTACTCAAGTAAGGTAAGAAGGAATTCTCATCATGGAGGTCGAGAAAAAACCCGTGCTCACACCTAACTCATGCTTGACATTCTGATTAATTCTACATCCACTGATTGGCCGTCTTCCTTGCAGATTTAGCTACTAGAGAAACTGAGTCTCCTGAGTATTGCTCCACGTCACCCGAGATACGCCTCAAAACATTATTGGACCCGGCGTGTCGAAATTATAGACTTTGCCACCCAAACTATAGAGGAGTGGGTTGCTTGGCTAAGAGGGAGGACGGACGTATCCATCTGCTGGATTTGCCCCTGGTGGTATATTTCGCATGTGACTATGGAGACTAGGGCAGGAGGTGTGCAGCTCCTCAGACTGTCCAAAGTGACATTTTACTCTCCTGCGTGGTTATGCAGACAATATAGGCAAGTACAGGGGGTGCTTCACTTCTTGTGCACGACCTAGTATGGGGAATTCACACAATGGTGGACCAGACATATGCAACAGCAGTGGATGAACCCATCCATTCTGAGGTTTTGAGATATGACAACGTAGCTTCGGTAGAGACGGATGGTCATTATAGGGCCTGTCTAGCTGACTTAGTGACCTGTCCTACAAGACGCGAGTGTGATATCCTGACCCTAAGATATCTTGGCTTGTTGGTTTCTGCCATATTATATGGTGTTATAGTTTTATTTGTTTTGCTGTTTTATTTTATGTCCTTATTTTGCATAGACTGCCCTTGCGGGTTTTCAATCTATCAGACTGTCTTAACTTTTCCCTGGACCATCCTTTCGGGTTTTCAACCCAGTAGACTTTTATTTGTATCCTAAATTTTGCATGGACCGCCTTTCGGTTTTCAGTCCATCAAATCCTTTTTTTTTAAAACGTGATGCATGTAAATATTGGATGTGCACAATCATGTATATGTATAACAAGAATCCGATTTTGGGCAAACTCAAGACATTTAAGTGAACAGAAAAGGCATTTATTCATTAATAATGTTTTAGAACAATGTGTATCAAGAATGAAATGAAGCTAAGAATAGAGTTAACAATGGTATCCACTTAACTGAACCCACGATTGCTATCAGCTGGTCTTTGCAGATTTTCCGGCCAATAGTGCTCATGTTTCTGTCCTGACTTTTGCATGGATCACCTTTTCGGTTTTTGATCCATCGGACTATCCTAACTTTTACGTTGACTGCCTTTTCGATTTTCGACCCACCGGACTTTTTTTTTTACATGTAGTACCGTCTGAGCTTGTCCTGAGTGACAGGGTTGACAAACTCGTTCCTGTCCATATCCATGATCTTTACGGTGCCTTTCAAAAGTACCCTCTTTACCACATACAGACCTTCCCAATTGGGCCTGAATTTTCCCCTTACGTCTGTTTTGACCTGTTTCATTTGTATTAGTACCAAGTCCCTAGCCTTGAGTGGGTGTTTTCGATGGCGGACTTTGCTATTGTAAGTCCTAGCCATTCTTTGCTGATACATCTGTAAGTGATCTAGTGCCCGGAGATGCTTCTCGTCAATCAGTGCCAATTGTTCATATCTTAATTGAACCCATTTTGATTCTGGCAACTGTGCTTCCATAACTACTCTCAATGACCTAATCTCGGTTTCCACTGGCAAGACAGCTTCCATTTCGTAGACTAGGGAGTATGGTGTTTCTTTGGTAGGGGTTTTGATACTGGCTATGTAACCCCATAAAAAAACGGCAACTTATCGGCCCAATCCCTATAGGTGACCACCATTTTTGATAGAATCTTCTTGATGGACTTATTGGCTGCTTCTACTGCTCCGTTGGCTTGTGGGCAGTACGAGGATGACTTGTGGTGCTCCACCCCCTTATCTTGAAATAACTGTGCCGTAGCCCCTTGAAACTGTACCCCATTATCTGTGACAACATGGTACAGATTCCCATACCATGTGAAGATACTCTTTTCAATGAGTTTGGACATTTTCTTAGCCATAACATATGCAAATGATTCTGCTTCCACCCACTTCAAGAAGTAGTCAACAGCCATAACTATGAATCGATGTTCGTTTGATGCAGGTGGCCTTATTTCTCCGATGAGATCTATCCCCCAAGCAGCGAATGGCCATGAATTTGACGACATCTGAAGTTCAAGCGGTGGGAGATGATTGAGGTCTCCGTACACTTGACATTCGTGACATCTTTTTACCTCTTCGATATATCTTCTTGGAGGGTAAGCCAGAAGTAGCCTTGCCTTAACACCTTCTCAGCTAGGGCTAACCCATTCATGTGCGGCCCGTAAGTTCCCGCATGGATCTGTCTCATGACTTCCTTGGCTTCTCTTTCCGTTAAGCACTTCAGGAGCAGGTCATTGGTAGTTCTCTTGAAAATCTGACCCTGGAATAGCCTAAACTATGCTACTAACCCTGAGAGAGATCCTATCTGACTTGCTGGCATCTTCAGGGTACTACCCATTCGAAATAAACTATAGAATATCATGATACCAAGGACGTTCCTCCACCGTTGCTATAACACTGATCGATAAGTAGCAAGGATTCTATGCGATCTCCACTACCACTGGCTGCATAGGGTGTCTCTGGGGTTCCTCTCATATTGATGAGAGTGTGGCTAAAGAGTCTGCCATCTGATTCTCCTCCCTCGGCAAGTGTCTGAACTCAGATAGTCCAAATGCTTCCACCTTGTCCCAAACCAACTGGAGATATGGCCAGAGCGACCCTTCTTTTATCTCCCATTCTCCGGTGATTTGATGAATTACCAGTACTGAATCTCTAATTATCAATGCCTCGTGTGCCCCTAGTGTGATCAGGGCATCAATCCCGAAGAGGCAAGCTTCGTACTCTGCCCCATTACTAGTCACCAGGAACTCAAGGCGTTTAGCTAGGGGGATGATTTCTCCATCGGGTGTGCCAATGATTACTCCTAGTCCTGCCCTGTGCTTGTTTACAGCCCCATCGAAGTACATTATCCATCTGCTCAGTTCAGTCTCTATTACAGCCAGCTGTTCATCAGGGAATTCTAAATTCTCGACATAATCTGATTCCAAAGGCTAGTTGGCCAGAAATTCTACTATTGCTCTTCCTTTTATCATCTTCTTAGTCACATATTCAATGTCAAACTCTAATAACAGAAGTAACCACCTTGATAACTTTTCGGCCAAGGCGGGGGTCTGGCATAAGTACTTCATCGGATCAACTTTTGCCACTCCCTGAACCTTGTACGACTAGAAGTAATGCCTCAACTTCTTAGTCAGCCATACCATAGTAGCACAAATCTTTTCTACTACAGTATATCTGACCTCATAGTTAAGTAGTTTCTTTCTCAAGTAGTAGATTGCATGTTCTCGCCCGTCTTCTTGTTCTTGAACCAACATTGTGCCTACTGAAGCATCTTCAATAGCCAAGTACAGGACCAAAGGCTTATTTGGCATTGGAGGCTTCAGGACTGGTGGATTCATCAAATAAGCCTTGATCATGTTGAAGGCTAACTGACACTGATCATTCCACTTTACCAGTTGATTCTTCCTTAGGAGCTTGAAGATGGTTTCACATACCATTGTTAACCGTGTAATGAACTGACCGACATACTGTAGTGAACCCAGAAATGATCTTACCTCTTTCTCTGTCTTCACTGATAGCTTTGATCTTATCTGGGTCCATTTCGATCCCCCTTTGACTTACCACATGGCTAAGGAGCTTTCCTGAGGTACCTCGAACAAACACTTCTTGGGATTGAGGCGAAGGTTATACTTTTCCACCTTAGTCAAGAATCTATCCAAGATAGCAGGGTGCTCCTCTCGGATCAATGATTTGACTAGCATGTCATCCACATAAACCTCAACCTCTTTATGAATCATGTCATGTAGAAGTGTAGTGACAGCACGCTGATAAGTTGCTCCGCCATTCTTTAGTGCAAATGGCATAACTCTGTAGCAATAGACCCCCCACTCTGTGATGAAGGCTGTCTTTACCTTATGGATGATATCCATTAGAATCTGATTATACCCTGAGAACCCATCCATGAATGAGTACATTATGGCCCTGGCAGTGCTGTCGATCAAAACATCAATATGTGGCAGCGGGAAATCATCCTTGGGAGAAGCCTTGTTTAGATCTTTATAATCCACACAAACCCTAACTCTGCCATCCTTTTTAGCAACTAGAACTATGTTGGCCAACCATTCTGGATACTCTACCACTTCCAGGAACTTTGCTTTTATCTATTTGTCAACTTCTTCCTTAACCTTTTCTGCCAATTCAGGTCTGAGTGTTCTGAGTTTCCATTTGATGGACTTTATTTTTGGATATTTTGGGATTCTGTGCTCTTCAATTTCCCTATCAACCCCGGGCATATCATCATAGGACTAGGCAAAGGCTTTGACATGTTTTAAGAGTACATTCACAATTTCTTTTCTCTCTTCAGGCGTGAGGTCTTTCGAGAAGCATACCATTTTTGGATCATCATCTATCCCTAGATTCATTTCATGTAATGATGCATCATGTATGTTAAGGACATTAAATGAATGTTTGTATGTATACACAGTTCCATCTGGAAAAACATCACACAAGTAAGCAAAATTGGATTTCATTGCATTAAAAGCCTTGTAGGCTGAATTGTTTACATCAAAAACAAAAGAAATAGATACATTAAAATGATTGTCATCCTCCACAAGCGGAGGGGCTTCCTATTTTAGTATCCTCAATTTCTTCAAACATGTCCCCTAGGTCACCCTCAAGGGCTTCTTCCTGGTCAGCAGATAGTTCCTCTTCAATTATCTTTGCCTTCCCAGCCATCATCATCTTAGTTAACTCCTTCACAGCTTGACTCATCAGTCCTTCCTGAGTCTTTACCATAGGTGCCTGCTTCTGATCAGAACCTGTGTTAACTTTCATCAGTGCCGACAATGCTTTGGTAATAGCTTCGATGGCCATTTCAGCTTCGCCACTTTCTGGGCCTACCTTCTCAGTAGATTCCTCCTTGTTTCCAAACTCGACTCTGACCCGTTCAACTGTCATTTCCTGCTTCTTTAGAACTTTCTTTCCTTTCCCCTCAGTTCCAGCATGCAACATGTTCACGACTAGCTCAGTTCCATACTTATTGAATTCTACTATATAATAAAAGATCGCAAAGCCTGGGAGCTAGCCCCCCTCAATTTCCACTAGTTCTGGAGCCCCGTCGTACACTTCTTCAGTCGCACGGACAAAGGTGTCGACCAAATTGACATGCCTCATTCCTAGCTTGTTCTCCTTCTCACGATAACTAAGAGCATGTTGACGGTATTTTCCAGCTTCAGTGTTGAATTTGGGGATGCCTTGCTACCTTACCCCAATCCCTTGCCTGGCTCGAATTTCTACTTGGTAAAGTACTTATGGATCCACTCCGGGAATCTCGGTTTGTTCTCACTTTCATCAGTCACTACAGCCACTTGAAATCCTATCATCGGCTGCTCTACTACATTCAAAGCAGCCACCACATATGGTTCGTCAGCTTCCATAATCACTACCTTCCCTCCTATTAAGAATTTCACTTTTTGGTGCAAAGTTGAAGGCACACCCCCCAAGGCATGGAACCACGGCCTTCCAAGGAGTAGGGAAAATGTGATAGTGATGTCAATGACTATGAACAGTACCTTGGACTTGACTTCACCCACACTGACTTCGGCTTCAAATGTGTCGATCACTGACCTCTTGCTGTCATCATAAGCTTTGATTACAGTACTCGACTTGCAAAGTGCTTCCGTGCTAATTCCCAGATATGGCAAGACTTTGGAATGATAGATATTTAGGGCTGAACCGTCGTCGACCATTACACAAGGCATTACCCTATCCATGATCTCTACCTTCAGATATAGAGCCTGATTGTGATGCAATCCTTCCGGTGGCAAGTTAGATGCCCTAAAACTAATTTCCGGGGCCCGGTTGGCTTTCAGATCAACCCCCTTTATCACAGCCCATACTTCATTAGGGGACATCATAGGGGTCGCCTCCATCTCCATCAACTGCTTCACTACCGCCTCACGGTGTCTTTAAGACTCTATGAGAAGCTGCATATGCTTGCCCGAGCAGGTGTTCTCTTTAATTGCTCAACCACAGCCTCTTCTTCCTTATTCTTTCACCCCTGAACAGCTGTGTCTGCCTCTACAACCGGACTATTCCTCCTGGGTGGTGCCTAAGGAGCCATGTTAGCAGGTTGGTAAACTCTGCCACTTCGGGTGATATGCATGACTGGGCCATCTTTTGAGACCACTGTTCCCTGCCTTGTTTCCATTGGGTATATCAGCTTCGGTTCTTCCAACCCAAAGTCCTCGTCATCATCCCCTAAATCAATGTCATCGAAGTCAATTGGACCTTGCTTGTTCTATACCACAGATGCCTGTACTTCGGTTTCCTCTGGCTCTTCTTCCTCCTTTTCAGCGGTAACTCCTTGGACATTGGATTGGCCTTAATTATCTAAGCAAACACACAATTAGCCGATATCCCAGACCGAACCATGCTGACTTGACCACTAAAATTAGGCAAGGGTTTTTCTGAACATTCGGTTTCAATGCAGGCTCCACAATCTTACCCTCAACAACTAGCCGTTGAATAGCCCTTCATTGGTTTGGTGGCCTACTGTCACATGGTAGGTGTAGTAATTGTCTTTATCCGATTCAGAAGGAGGAACATAGGGTTTCACACTCTATAACAAACCATCCTTCCTGCATTTGGCAAAATACGGCCTAAGGGGTTGACCCACGAATTTGTGAGCCTTGGAGGAGCCCTTAACTGTCCAGCCTGGGCCACTATTGCTACATCTACCTCTCTCACCTGGTCCGTCACTGTAGGCCGGGCCAGTTTTGAAGTAGACCCTGACGGGGTAGTTATGGAGCTACTGGCCTTGTACCCCTGAGTATACCCCCGGTTGTCCTGGTAGGTGCTTGTGTTGGATATGCCCTAGTCCCGAGGCATTGGTCCTTGAATTTGTATTATACATTTATTGGATTTATGTATTATACTCATTTGTATTATTAATAAAGGCATTAATTCATTTATTATATTTATCTTGTGCAATATATTAAATGAAGTATCCAATGGACATATCCATATCCATGATGACAAGTGTCATGCACTTGGCAGTAAGACCTTCGATAGGGTAAACGATATGACCATAAATAGATTCATAGTCTGTTCCAGTCATGGGAATGATTGGAACAAGAGACTATCATTAACCTAGTTGTATGGCGGTGTCTTACTGGTCATTGGACATAAGATGTCAACCAAGTTAATGGGTACATGTATAAAGGGCACGGTACTGGATAGATCCACTAAACGAGAAATCCACATGGTATAGTATCACAAGTGATTCTCGTGTAGTACTTGTATGGATCCTTTGACCTGACCATATGATGGTGTTGCATATGAGGTCACAAACATAGGGGTACGCCTAAAAGGCCCGTAATAGGGTGCCAAGTATGGGTACTTTCGGGTATGTCACTTAGCATGGTAATGCTATGGATATGTAGAAGGGATTTGTCACTCAGTAGTCCACTGGGAAGATATCACTGGCCTCTTGATGAATGTAACTGATAAGAGTGTGGCCATACCCAAACGAGTTGGAACTTATTTGTAAGCTTCAGTGCATTCGGGATCAAGTTAATGTTCGGACACAAAAGAGGGTGATCAATCCATGCCTCTGTGTTGGACACCGATATAGATGACATGGGATATACAAGTGTTGGATTTGCTCTAGTCCCGAGGCATTGGTCCTTGTATTTGTATCATACATTATTTGGATTTATGTATTATACTCATTTGTGTTATTAATAAAGGCATTAATTCATTTATTATATCTATCTTGTGCAATATATTAAATGAAGTATCCAATGGACATAACCATATCCATGATGACCAGTGTCATGCACTCGGCAGTACGACCATGGATAGGATAAAAGATATGATCATAAATAGATCCGTAGTCTGTTCCAGTCATGGGAATGAATGGAACAAGAGACTATCATTAACCTGGTTGTATAGCGGTGTCTTACCAGTCATTGGACATGGGATGTCAACCAGGTTAATGGGTACATGCATAAGGGCCATGGTACTGGATAGATCCACTTAACGATAAATCCACATGGTATAGTATCACAAGTGATTCTCGTGTAGCAATTGTATGGATCCTTTCACCTGACCATATGATGGTGTTGCATGTGAGGTCGCATACTTAGGGGTACGCCTACGGGGCCTTTAATAGGGTGCCAAGTATGGGTGCTTTCGGGTATGTCACTTAGCATGGCAATGCTATGGATATGCAGAAGGGATTTGTCACTCAGTAGTCCACTGAGAAGATATCACCGGCCTCTTGATGAATGTGACTGATAAGAGTGTGGCCACACCCAAACAAGTTTGGAACTTGTTTGTGAGCTTCAGTACATTTGGGATCAAGTCAATGTCCAAACACAAAAGAGGGTGATCAATCCATGCCTCTGTGTCGGACACTGATATCAGTGACATGGGATATACAAGTTTAAACTACAGGGTTATGATATCAGTTGAACTGCCATCTCCATCTTAATCGGGGGCTGCAGTGGCTTGCTAGAGCCCAACTGCAGTCTGTAGGCCAAAGGCCCACTGCCAACATAAAGATGGGCCCACGGGATCATACACATTGAGCGACTGAACACCGACTTAAGGAATCACATGTATTAATATATTAAACCAATTTTAATTTAAATTTAAGTGTAAATAATATATTACTTGGTGTAATATATTAAATACATGGGTATATTAAAGTTGGGCTTGAAATTAATTTAAACCAGATTAATTAAAATAAGATTGGGCCTGAATTAAAAGAAGGAAGCCCATACAAAATGAATGAGCTAAGCTGGGCCTTAATTCCCCTAGGGAATTTGGCCAACCCAGGGTTTTAACCCTAGGAGAATTCGGCCAACAGGGGTGGGTTCGTGTTTTCCAACGATAGCACGGGGGGTGTTCGTTAGGCTTTCGTGTACGTGAACGAGGAGGGATTCTATATTGATTTCTGCAGTCTGCATCCATCTCTTAAAGAGCTATTACGGGTAAGAATATTATCTCTTGTGATTAAATTTTGTTTTTTTCCAATTTCCATTTCAATTGCACCTGGGCATGGATTTGAGGAAATCATCGCGTTCTTCCGCTTTTATCGGGTGATTTCCGGTGAAAAATCCCAATAGTGGTACCAGAGCGGGCTTTTGATCCAAGGAAATTGTTAAATTTGGTTGAATCCCATGTTTTAAAATTGGAGATTCTTTATTTGGGTTTTTGGTTTGGGTTTAAGATTTTTTCCCATTTGATTTTCATACAATTGGAATTGAATATGCATATTGGTTTGTGTTTGTTTAATTTAATTGTATGTTTTTTGGAATTCTTGGTGCATTTCTTATTGTTGGATACCATGATTTAATTTTTTATATTTTTGTTTAAAAAAAAAATCTGGCTGTTCCCAGGTGCGGGGCTGCCGGTGACAGAATCGCCGTCGGTGGCCTTTGCACGCCGCAGGAGCAGCGGCGGCAGCCACTGCCTGCTGCTGCCGTTGGTTCCAGTAGCAGCCGCTGCGTGGCAGCTGCTGCCGAAGCAGCAAGCTACTGCTGGGGGGCAGCCGCTGCTGCTGGTAGGGCAACTTGGTTGCCCTAGCCGCAGCGGGTCGAGCCCAGTGTTTTTTGGATTTGGCGGGTTTTGGGCCCGGGGCCCAATTTTGAATTTTAATTGGTTTTAAAATTCGTGTATTTAAATATGAGTAATTTAAATGTGTGTGGTCTCTTGAATGAAATTTTATTTTATTCATGTGATATTAATGTTGGAAATTAATATGGTTAATTGAAATTGTTTCGGGTAATTTTGCCACAATTACTTGGACGGCTGAATTGGACCCATGGTTTCCCAATTCCAGTGGGAGCAGTTGGACGGCCTGGGCTGGAGGCCCAAAGACCGTTAAGGGTTAGAACCATGGTGGGCCAAAATTGGCAATTTCTATATAATGGCTTGGACATAATTGAAATGAGCTTAAATCATGCATTATAACATGCTTATGAATTCCATGTATTGGATGCATATGGGTGATTAAATATTTTGTATGATTTGATGCTATTGGGCCTTAGTCAAGATGGGTTGTATTTTCTTTTTTAGGTAAATACGGCCTGCGTGTCGTTTTCTTTTTTAATGTAATTTTATTTTATTCAATTATTATAACATTTGTAAAAAAAGAAGCCCATGGAGTGGTGAGCCCAAGTGAAGGTGCAAGCCCAGAAGGAAGAAGATGGAGGCCCACCTGATATTGTTTTCTAGTATAGGTTTACTAGAATAATATTAGGATGTAATAAAGGCCCATAGCAGTCCATTTTAATTATTTATTTAATTATGCTTTATATTTATTTGCATGTATGAATGTATGATCCAGCCGCATTTCACCCGCCTCATGTGTGCAAGCCGTTGTTAATTGAATCTAATAACCAAATGAAATTACTAAGTCGCTTAAAAGTGCTTCCCTCATTCAAAACCGGCTCGAAGTGAGAATAGGCCAGTTGTAGACCATGCCCTTGCAGGATACACTGGAGTGTTGTCACTTTGTATTGGGTTAGGGTATGGGATACTCTAACACTTGAATGGAGGTTTTGACTTAGCATGGGTAGCAGGATTCTCCTGGCCCTAAGCACAGATGGGTAAGTGCCAATAAGCCCATCAAACCGAGAGTCCCTAGGTTGGGATTGGACGGCGTTCCTAACTAAATAGTTAAGGTATAGTTGTACCAGGCCCTCGTCTAGCTATATCTTAATGAAATATGGATCTCGGCCCATGAGCCTAACAACTCGGTTTAATTAATAACTTGATTCATTGTTAATTTCATATGGGAATAACAAAATAAAGTCCTTTATTAACACTCTAAATGTTTTTCTATGTAGAAACTCTAAATGGCAAACAACAATACTTTATCACTGCGATTGATTCTTAAAAGGGACAAGCTTTCCTGTCCTAACTTTTTGGACTGGTCTAGGAACTTGAGAATAGTTCTAAGACAGGAGTCCAAAGAGTATGTGCTGGAGAGGCCTGTACCAGCTGCGCCTTAAGGACGTAATCCACCCGCTGCCCAGCTGGAGGAATACGAGGTGCATGTCAAGGATAATAGGGATGTGACATGCCTAATGTTGGCCTGTATGGTCCCCGAACTGCAAAAACAGTTTATGGACCATCAAGCCTTTGCTATGATAACAACTCTAAATGAGATGTTTCAGGAGCAAGATCGTCAAGAAAGGTACCTGACCAACAAGGCATTCCACTCCTATAAGATGGGGGCTGGGACATCTGTGAGCGCACACGTGCTCAAGATGAAAGGCTATTTGGACACTTTAGCTCGTCTCGGATTGCCCATCTCTCAGGAGTTGGCGGTGGACACTATCCTAGCATCCTTGTCGGATTCTTATCATCAGTTCTTCCTGAACTACAACATGCAAGGGATGAACCGCACTATTAGTGAGCTGCATGGGATGCTTAAGCTTACTGAGCAGTCGATCAAAAAGACTCCGCCGGTGCTGCTGGTCAACAAGGGGAACCCTCCTGTTGCCAAGGGTAAGGCTAAGGAAAAGGCTAAGGCCAAGGCCAAGAAGGCCAAGGCTAAGAAGGCCAAAGCCCAACCCAAGGCCTAGCAGAAGGCAGGTCCTGAGGATGTCTGTTTCGGGTGTAGACAGGCGGGCCATTGGAAGAGAACGTGTCCCAAGCTGATGGGAGAGCAAAGAAGGGGCCAAGGTGCGTCCTCTTCAGGTACTTATGTTATAAACATTAACGTACTGTTTCAACATCTTGGGTATTGGATACTAGATGTAGTTCTCACATTTGTTGCAATGTGCAGGGACTCAAGAACAAAAGGTCCCTGGGGTCGGGAGAGGTGGACTTGCGGGTCGGGAATGGAGCAAGGGTTGCTGCCATAGAGATTGGCGAATACCACCTTGTGATGCCTAGTGGATTGGTTTTAATTTTAGAACAATGTTATTTTGTACCTGCTATGTGCAGGAATGTTATTTCAGTTTCTATGTTGGATATTTCTGGATTTTATTTTACTATTTCAAATGGTAGAATTTCAACATCTAGAGAGGGATTATTTTATGGAGATGCTCTATTAAATAATGGCCTGTATATCCTGGACTTAAATGAAACCAATCACGTCTATAGCATAAACACAAAAAGGGTTAAGCCAAACGAACTTAATCCTGTCTACCTATGGCATTGTCATCTCGGCCACATAAACGAGAAGCGCATAGCTAGGCTTCACAAAGCTGGAGTCCTAGGGTCATTTGACTTGGAGTCAATTGATACATGCGAATCATGTTTACGAGGCAAGATGACTAAGGCACCTTTAGCAAGAAGGCTGAAAGGGCCACTGGCCTATTGGACCTAATACATTCAGATGTATGTGGACCTATGAGCACAGCGACCAGAGGTGGACACCTGTACTTCGTCACATTCACGGACGATTTTAGCAGATATGGCTATGTCTATCTGATGAAACACAAGTCTGAGACCCTTGATAGGTTCAAGGAATTTAGGAACGAGGTACATAACCAGCTAGGCAGAAACATCAAAACCCTTCAATCGGACCGAGGTGTTGAGTATATGAGCCTAGAGTTTGACTCATATTTGAGAGAGCATGGAATAGTTCCATAGCTCACTCATCCCGGAACACCACAATGGAATGGGGTGTCCAAACGGAGGAATAGGACCCTATTGGACATGATCTGCTCAATGATGAGTCAAGCCTCTCTCCGAATTAGTTTCTGGGGACACGCCCTCAAGACAGCAGCTCTTATCTTAAATAATACTCTGACTAAGGCAGTGGAAAAGACCCCATATCAGATATGGATGGGCAAGGAGCCCAATATGTCTTTCCTAAGGATTTGGGGATGCAAAGCACATGTCAAGAAATTGACTAGTGGCAAGCTTGAGCCCAAAACCGATAAATGCCTGTTTGTGGGCTACCCTAGGGAAACCAAAGGGTAGTACTTCTACAATCCCGCTGAGAACAAGGTGTTCATGGCAAGAAACGGGGTCTTTCTAGAAAAGGAGACAGTGGGAGCAATGTTGAACTCAGGGAAGTTCAAGGTCCACAAGCTCCTAAAGAGGATAACTCGGAGGCCCAGATGGAGCTTCCACAGGAGGAAGCACCGACCCAGGCCGCACTAGGACCTAGAAGGCCTAGTAAGGATCATCGGGAACCAGAGTGGTATGGTTTCCTCATCACCGATGATCAAACTCTTCTCATCTGGGATGAGGAAGAACATAAAACCTACCAGGAGGCTATAGCAAGCCCACAGTCTGCGAATTAGCGCAAAGCCATAGAGGTAGAGATGCAATCTATGTACGATAACCAAGTTTGGAACTTGGTTGATCCACCTTCGGGTGCCAAGGTAATAGGTTGCAAGTGGTGCTATAAGCTAAAGGCCGACAATACCTTCAAGGGGCATCTGGTTGCGAAAGGTTTTAGACAAGTCCATGGAATAGACTATGATGAGACTTTCTCACCAGTAGCCATGCTCAAATCCATTAGGATCTTGCTAGCCATAGCCGCATGGTACGACTATAAAGTCTGGCAAATGGATGTCAAGACCGCTTTCCTTAATGGAAAGCTACTCGAGGATGTGTACATGACACAACCTGAGGGTTTTGTCGATCCAGAGTATCCGGGAAGGGTATGCAAGCTTCACAGGTCCATTCATGGACTGAATGAGGCTATAAAGGAATATGGCTTCATACATAATCAAGATGAGCCTTGTGTGTATAAAAGGACTAGTGGGAGCATTGTCACATTCTTGGTACTTTATGTGGATGGCATTCTACTCATTGGAAGCGACATGCCTACACTACAAGGGGTAAAGCAGTGGCTGAGTAATTGCTTCGCAATGAAGGACTTAAGCGAAGCTGAGATGATCCTAGGGATCAGGATCTATAGGGATAGATCAAATCGGCTTCTAGGCCTAAGTCAGGACTCACACATAGACAAAGTTCTGAAAAGGTTCAGCATGGACCAGGCTAAGAAAGGCTTCTTGCCAATGGGCCATGGGCTGAAACGTAGTAAGAAGCACTGTCATAAGACAAGGGAGGACAGGGAGAACATGAAATTGGTTCCATATGCTTCGGCTATAGGATCAATTATGTACTCCATGTTATGTACAAGACCTGATGTCACCTTTGGACTGAGTATGATGAGCCGGTACCAGCAGGATTCCGGGGAGGATCACTGGAAAGCTGTCAAGGCAATCCTTAAGTACCTTAACCAGACTAAGGATAGCTTCTTAGTGTATGCTGGTCAGGAAGTGCTATCAGTTACTGGGTACACTGATGCAAGCTTCCAGACTGACCAGGATGAGTACCAATTGCAGTCTGGGTATGTATTTTTGCTAAATGGTGGTGCTGTAAACTAGAGGAGCTCAAAGCAGCCAACCATCGCTGACTCTACAACAGAAGCTGAGTACATCACTACATGTGATGCGGCTTAGGAAGCTGTGAGGATGAAGAAGTTTATCACTGAGTTAGGACTAGTGCAAATAGCCCAGGACCTAGTTGATATCTTGTATGACAACAATGGGGCCGTTGCACTAGCTAAGGAGCCCCGGTCACACAAAAACACAAAGCACATGCTCAGAAAGTTTCACCTCATATGAGAGATCGCGGAGAGAGGTGACATTGCATTGCACATAGTGGACACCGACGATAATGTCGTAGATCCATTGACTAAGGCGCTAGCCCAGCTCAAGCAATAGGGTCATACTAGATCTATAGGGATTAGGCCCATGCCTAGTTGGAACTAGTGCAAGTGGGAGATTGTTGGATATGCCCTAGTCCCGAGGCATTGGTCCTTGTATTTGTATCATACATTAATTGGATTTATGTATTATACTTATTTGTGTTATTAATAAAGGCATTAATTCATTTATTATATCTATCTTGTGCAATATATTAAATGAAGTATCCAATGGACATATCCATATCCATGATGACCAGTGTCATGCACTCGACAGTAAGACCATGGATAGGGTAAAAGATATGATCATAAATAGATCCGTAGTCTGTTCCAGTCATGGGAATGAATGGAACAAGAGACTATCATTAACCTAGTTATATGGCGGTGTCTTACCAGTCATTGGACATGGGATGTCAACCAAGTTAATGGGTACATGCATAAGGGGCATGGTACTGGATAGATCCACTTAACGAGAAATCCACATGGTATAGTATCACAAGTGATTCTCGTGTAGTACTTGTATGGATCCTTTGACCTGACCATATGATGGGGTTGCATGTGAGGTCGCATACTTAAGGATACACCTAAAGGGCCTGTAATAGGGTGCCAAGTATGGGTGCTTTCAGGTATGTCACTTAGCATGGTAATGCTATGGATATGCAGAAGGGATTTGTCACTCAGTAGTCCATTGAGAAGATATCACCGGTCTCTTGATGAATATGACTGATAAGAGTGTGGCCACACCCAAACAAGTTTGGAACTTTTTTGTGAGCTTCAGTACATTCGGGATCAAGTCAATTTCCAGACACAAAAGAGGATGATCAATCCATGCCTCTATGTCGGACATCGATATCAATGACATGGGATGTACAAGTTTAAACTACAGGGTTATGATATCAGTTAGACTGCCATCTCCATCTTAATTGGGGGCTGTAGTGGCTTGCTAAAGCCCAACTGCAGTCTATGGGCCAAAAGCCCACTGCCAACATAAAGATGGGCCCATGGGATCATACCCATTGAGCAACTGAACTCCGACTTAAGGAATCACATGTATACTTGGAGTATACACTATGGAGAAAGAGGTATATATATATTAATTACATTATAATGATAAATTGGATTGATCCTAATAATAAAATTAATATATTTAATTGGCTCTTCATAATTAATTGGATTAATTATGAGATTATTTCCTAGGTGTAAATATTCATATGTATAGGTTTACATATGATTTTATTTTGTGAAGATCTAATTTTATTTTGATGGATTAAATTAATTAGTCAAACCAATTTTAATTTAAATGTAAATAATATTTTACTTGGTG
The DNA here is from genome assembly GCA_039660915.1 of Euphorbia tirucalli. Classification (NCBI taxonomy): domain Eukaryota; kingdom Viridiplantae; phylum Streptophyta; class Magnoliopsida; order Malpighiales; family Euphorbiaceae; genus Euphorbia; species Euphorbia tirucalli. The sequence goes on along the minus strand of CM077637.1, from coordinate 46,126,814 downwards.
TAATATATTAAATAAATGGGTATATTAAAGTTGGGCTTGAAATTAATTTATACCCGATTAATTAAAATAAGATTGGGTCTGAATTAAAAGAAGGAAGCCCACACAAAATGAATGAGCCAAGCTGGGCCTTAATTCCCTTAGGGAATTCGGCCAAACCAGGGTTTTAACCCTGGAGAATTCGGCCAACAGGGTTGGAACATACCATAGCCGAAATTTGTCTCTTGCTTCTCTCCATAGTTCGTGTTTTCCAACGCTTGCACGGGTGGTGTTCGTTAGGCATTCGTGTACATGAACGAGGAGGGATTCTATATTGATTCCTGCAGTCTGCATCCATCTCTTAAAGAGATATTACAAGTAAGAATATTATCTCTTGTGATTAAATTTTGTTTTTTCCAATTTCCATTTCAATTGCTCCTGGGCACGGATTTGAGGAAATCATCGCGTTCTTCCGCTTTTATCGGGTGATTTCCGGTGAAAAATCCCAACAACAAATTCAAACTATAGGGTTATGATAACAGTTAGACTGCCATCTCCATCTTAATTGGGGGCTGCAGTGTCTTGCTAGAGCCCAACTGCAGTCTGTGGGCCACAGGCCCACTGCCAACATAAAGATGGGCCCACGGGATCGTACACATTCAGCGACTGAACACTGACTTAAGGAATCACATATATACTTGGAGTATACACTCTGGAGAGAGAGGTATATATTAATTATATTATAAAGATCAATTGGATTGATCATAATAATAAAATTAATATTTGATTGGCTCTTCATAATTAATTAGATTAATTATGGGATTATTTCCTAGGTAGAAATATTCATATGTATAGGTTTACATATGAATTTATTTTGTGATGATCTAATTTTAATTAGGTGGATTAAATTAATTGGTCAAACCGATTTTAATTTAAATATAAATAATATGTTACTTGGTGTAATATATTAAATACATGGGTTAATTAAAATTGGGCTTGAAATTAGTTTAAGCCAGACTAATTAAAATAGGTTTGGGCGTAAATTAAAAGAAGGAAGCCCACACAGACGAAGGAGCCAACTTGGGCCAAAATTCCCTTGGGAATTTTGGCCACCTAGGGTTATAGAACCCTAGGAATTTCGGCCAACATGAAAACAACACACATAGCAGAATTCTCCCTATCCTCCCTCTCCAATGATTAATGTTTTCCGACGCTAGTACAGGTGGTGTTCGTTAGGCGTTCGTGTACGTGATCGAGGAGGGTTTCTAAGTTGATTCCTGCGGTATGCACCCATCGCTGAAAGAGATATTCCGAGTAAGAAATTTATCTCTTTCTATTAAATTTTTGTTTTTCCAATTTCCATCTCAATTGCTCCTGGGCACGGATTTGAGGAAATCATTGCGTTCTTCCACTTTAATCGGGTGATTTCAAGTGACAAATCCCAACAGTGGTATCAGAGCAGGCTTTTGATCCATGGAAATTGTTAAAATTGGTTGAATTCCATGTTTTAAAATTGGAGATTTTTTATTGGGGTTCTTGGTTTGGGTTTAAGATTTTTCCCATTTGATTTCTAGACAATTGAAATTGAATTTGCATATAGGTTTATGTTTGTTTAATTTAATTGTATGTTTGGGAATTCTTGGTGAAGTTCTTGCTGTTGGATGCCATGATTTTTTTTATTTACATTTTTCTGTTTAGTTAAAAAAAAATCTGGCTGTTACTGGGGTACAAGGCTGCCGGCGGCAGAATCACCGCTGACGGCCGCCACGCGCGGCGGGAGCAGCGGCAGTCGGCAGCCGCTAGGCGGCTGCACCGCTGTTGCCTCTAGCAGCAGCAGCTACTGCTAGGGCAACTAGGTTGCCCTAGCCGCAGCGAGCCGGGCCCAGTGGTTTTGGATTTGGCGGGGTTTTGGGCCTGGGGCCCAGTTTTGAAATTTTAATTGGTTTTAAAATTCGTGTGTTTAAATTCATGTAATTTAAATGCGTGTGGTTTCTTGAATGAATTTTAATTTTATTCATGTGATATTAATTTTGGAAATTAATATGGTTAATTGAAATTGGTTCGGATAATTTTGGCACAATTACTTGGACGGCTGAATTGGACCCGTGGTTTCCCAATTCCAGTGGGAGCAGTTGGACTGCCTGGGCTGGAGGCCCAAAGCCCGTTAAGGGTTAGAACCATGGTGGGCCAAAAATTGGCGATTTCAAAATAATGGCTTGGACATAATTGAAATGGGCTTAAATCATGCATTGTAACATGCTTATGAATTGTATGTATTGGATGCATATGTGTGATTAAATGTTTTGTATGATTGGATGCTATTGGGCCTTATTCGAGATAGGTTGTATTTTCTTTTTGGGTAAATATGGCCTGCGTGTCGTTTTTCTTTTTTTAATGTAATTTTATTTTATTCAATTATTATAAAATTTGTAAAAGAAGAAGCCCATGGAGTGGTGAGCCCAAGTGAAGGTGCAAGCCCAAAAGGAAGAAGATGGAGGCCCACCAGATATTGTTTTCTAGTATAGGTTTACTAGAACAATATTAGCATGTAATATAGGCCCATAGCAGTCCATTTTACTTATTTATTTAATTATGCTTTATATTTATTTGCATGTATGAATGTATGATCCAACAGCTTTTTCACCTGCCTTATGTATGCAAGCCATTATTAAATGAATCTAATAACCAAATGAAATTACTAAGTCACTTAAAAGTGCTTCCCTCATTCAAAACCAGCTCGAAGTGGGGATAGGCTAGTTGTAGACCATGCCCTCACAGGATACACTGGAGTATTGTCATTTTGTATTGGGTTAGGCTATAGGATACTCTACAACTTGAATGGAGGTTTTGACTTGGCATGGGTAGTAGGATTCTCCTGGCCCTAAGCACAGATGGGTAAGTGCCAATAAGCCCATCAAACCGAGAGTCCATAGGTTGGGATTGGATGGCGTTCCTACCTAAATAGTTAAGGTATAGTTGTACCAGGCCCTCATCTGGCTATATCTTAATGAAATATGGATCTCGCCCCATGAGCCCAACAACTCAGTTTAATTAATAACTTGATTCATTATTAATTATGTATTGGAATAACAAAGTAAAGTCCTTTATTAACACTCTTAAATGTTTCTCTGTGTAGAAACTCTAAATGACAAATAACAACTCTTTATCACTGCGATTGATTCTTGAAAGGGACAAGCTTTCCGGTCCTAAATTTTTGAACTGGTCTAGGAACTTGAGAATAGTTCTAAGACAGGAGTCTAAAGAGTATGTACTGGAGAGGCCTGTACCGGCTGCGCCTCAAGGATGTAATCAACCGGCTGCCTAGCTGGAGGAATACGAGGTGCATGTCAAGGATAATAGGGATGTGACATGCCTGATGTTGGCCTGTATGGTCCCCGAACTGCAAAAACAGTTTATGGACCACCAAGCCTTTGCTATGATAACAACTCTTAACGAGATGTTTCAGGAGCAAGCCCGTTAGGAAAGGTACCTGACCCACAAGGCATTCCACTCCTGTAAGATAGGGGCTGGGACATCTGTGAGCGCACACGTGCTCAAGATGAAGGGCTATTTGGACACATTGGCTTGTCTCGGATCGCCCATCTCTCAGGAGTTGGTGGTGGACCCAATCCTTGCATCCTTATCGGATTCGTACGATCAGTTCATCCTGAACTACAACATACAAGGGATGAACCACACTATTAGTGAGCTGCATAGGATGCTCAAGCTTACTGAACAGTCGATCAAGAAGAGTCCGCCGGTGCTGCAGGTCAACAAGGGGACCCTCTTCTTGCCAAGGGCAAGGCCAAGGAAAAGGCCAAGGCTAAGGCTAAGAAGGTCAAGGCCCAGCCCAAGGCCTAGCAGAAGGCAAGTCCTGATGATGTTTGTTTTGGGTGTAGGCAGGCAGGCCATTGGAAGAGATCGTGTCCCAAGCTGATGGGAGAGCAGAGAAGGGGCCAAGGTGCGTCCTCTTCAAGTATTTATGTTATAGACATTAACCTTATTGTTTCAACATCCTGGGTACTGGATACTGGATGTGGTTCTCAAATTTGTTGCAATGTGTAGGGACTTAAGAATAGAAGGTCACTGGGGTCGAGAGAGGTGGACTTGCAGGTCGGAAATGGAGCAAGGGTTGCTGCGATAAAGATCGGCGAATATCACCTCATGATGCCTAGTGGATTGGTTTTAATTTTGGAACAATGTTATTTGGTACCTACTATGTGCAGGAATATTATTTCAGTTTCCATGTTGGATATTTGTGGATTTTATTTTACTATTTCGAATGGTAGAATCTCTATATCTAGAGAGGGATTATTTTATGGAGATGCTCTATTAAATAATGGCCTATATATCCTAGACTTAAATGAAACCAATCATGTCTATAACATAAATGCTAAAAGGGTTAAGCCCAATGAACTTAATCCTGTCTACCTATGGCATTTTTGGCTTGGCCACATAAATGAGAAGCGCATAGCTAGGCTTCACAAAGCTAGAGTATTAGAGTCATTTGACTTAGAGTTAATTGATACATACGAATCATGTTTACGAGGCAAGATGACCAAGGCGCCTTTTAGCAAGAAGGCTGAAAGGGACACTGGCTTATTGGACCTAATACATTCAGATGTATGTGGACCCATGAGCGCAGCGACCAGAGGTGGACACCTGTAGTTCGTCACGTTCACGGACGATTTCAGCAGATATGGCTATGTCTATCTGATGAAACATAAGTCTGAGACCCTTGATAGGTTCAAGGAATTTAGGAATGAGGTACAGAACCAACTGGGTAGAAATATCAAAACCCTTCGGTTGGACCGAGGAGGTGAATATATGAGCCTAGAGTTTGACTCATACTTGAGAGAGCATGGAATAGTTCCACATCACACTCCACCCCGAACACCACAATGGAATGGGGTATCCGAAAGGAGGAATAGGACCCTGTTGGACATGGTCCACTCAATGATGAGTCAAGCCTCTCTCCCAATTAGTTTCTGGGGACACGCCCTTGAGACAGCAGCTCTCATCTTAAACAATACTCCAACCAAGGCAGTGGAAAAGACCCCACATCAGATATGGACGGGTAAGGAGCCCAATGTGTCTTTTCTAAGCATTTCGGGATGCAAAGCACATGTCAAGAGATTAACTAGTGGCAAGTTGGAGCCTAAAACCGATAAATGCCTGTTTGTGGGCTACCCTAGGGAAACCAAAGGGTATTACTTCTACAACCCCGCTGAGAATAAGGAGTTCGTGGCAAGGAAGGGGGTCTTTCTAAAAAAGGATTTCCTTTCCAAGAAAGATAGTGGCAGCATTGTTGCACTCAGGGAAGTTCAAAGTCCACAAGCTCTTGAACAGGATAACTCGGAGGCCCAGGTGGAGCTTCCACAGGAGGAAGCACCGACCTAGGCCACACAAGGACCTAGAAGGTCTAGTAGGGATCGTCGGGAACCAGAGAGGTATGGTTTCCTCGTCACCGATGATCAAACTCTTCTCATCTGGGATAAGGAAGAACCCAAAACCTACCAGGAGGCTATGGCAAGCTCACAGTCTGCAAATTGGCATAAAGCCATGGAGGCAGAGATGCAATCTATGTACGATAACCAGGTTTGGAACTTGGTTGATCCACCTCCGGGTGCTAAGGCAATAGGTTGTAAGTGGTGCTACAAGCTGAAAGCCGACAATACCTTCAAGGGGTGTCTGGTTGCGAAAGGTTTGAGACAAGTCCATGGAATAAACTATGATGAAACTTTCTCACCAGTAGCCATGCTCAAATCCATCAGGATCTTGCTAGCCATAGCCGCATGGTACGACTATGAAGTCTGGCAAATGGATGTCAAAACCGCTTTCCTTAATGGAAAGCTACTTGAGGATGTGTACATGACACAACCTGAGGGTTTTGTCAATCCAGAGTATCCGAGAAGGGTATGCAGGCTTCAAAGGTCCATTTATGGACTGAAGCAAGCATCCCGAAGTTGGAATCTTAGATTCAATAACGCTATAAAGGAATATGGCTTCATACAGAATCAAGATGAGCCTTGTGTGTATAAAAGGACAAGTGGGAGCATTGTCACATTTTTGGTACTTTATATAGATGATCCTAATCATTGGAAGTGACATACCTACACTACAAGGGGTAAAGTAGTGGTTGAGTAAGTGCTTCGAAATGAAGGACTTAGGTGAAGCTGAGATGATCCTAGGGATCAGGATCTATAGGGATAGATCAAATCGGCTTCTGGGCCTAAGTCAGGCCTCATACATAGACAAAGTTCTGAAAAGGTTTAGCATGGACCGGGCTAAGAAAGGTTTCTTACCAATGGGCCATGGGCTGAAACTCAGTAAGAAGAACTGTCCTAAGACAAGGGAGGACAGGGAGAACATGAAATTGGTTCCATATGCTTTGGCTATAGAATCAATTATGTACTCCATGCTATGTACAAGACCTGATGTCACCTTTGCACTAAGTATGACAAGCCGATACTAGCAGGATCCCAGGGAGGCTGTCATGGCAATCCTCAAGTACCTTAACCAGACTAAGGATAGCTTCTTAGTGTATGGTGGTCAGGAAGTGCTATCAGTTACTGGGTACACTGATGCAAGCTTCCAGTCTGACCAAGATGAGTACCAGTCGCAGTCTGGGTATGTGTTTTTGCTTAATGGTGGTGCTGTAAGCTGGAGGAGCTCAAAGCAGCCAACCATCATGGACTCTCCAATAGAAGCTGAGTACATCGTGGCGTGTGATGTAGCTAAGGAAGCTGTGTGGATGAAGAAGTTTATCCCTGAGTTAGGAGTAGTGCCAACTATCCAGGACCCAGTTGATATCTTCTGTGACAATAATAGGGCCGTTGCACAAGCTAAGGATCCTCGGTCACACAAGAACACAAAGCACGTGCTTAGAAAGTTTCACCTCATACGAGAGATCACAGAGAGAGGTGACATTGCATTGCACAGAGTGGACACCGAGGATAATGTCACAGATCCTTTGACCAAGGCGCTGGCGCAGCCCAAGCACGAGGGTTATACCAGATCTATAGGGATTAGGCCCATGCCTAGTTCGAACTAGTGCAAGTGGGAGATTGTTGGATATGCCCTAGTCCCGAGGCATTGGTCCTTGTTTTTGTATTATACATTTATTGGATTTATGTATTATACTCATTTTTGTTATTAATAAAGGCGTTAATTCATTTATTATATTTATCTTGTGCAATATATTAAATGAAGTATCCAATGGACATATCCATATCCATGATGACAAGTGTAATGCACTTGGCAGTAAGACCTTGGATAGGGTAAACAATATGACCATAAATAGATTCGTAGTCTGTTCTAGTCATCGAAATGATTGGAACAAGAGACTATCATTAACCTGGTTGTATGGCGGTGTCTTACCGGTCATTGGACATGGGATGTCAACCAAGTTAATGGGTATATGTAAAAAGGGCATGGTACTGGATAGATCCACTAAACAAGAAATCCACATGGTATAGTATCACAAGTGATTCTCATGTAGTACTTGTATGGATCCTTTGACCAGACCATATGATGGTGTTGCATGTGAGATCACATACTTACGGGTACGCCTAAAGGGCCTGTAATAGGGTGCCAAGTATGGGTACTTTCGGGTATGTCACTTAGCATGGTAATGCTATGGATATGCAGAAGGGATTTGTCACTCAGTAGTCCACTTGGAAGATATCACTGGCCTCTTTATGAATGTAACTGATAAGAGTGTGGCCACAACCAAATGAGTTGGAACTTGTTTATGAGCTTTAGTGCATTCGGGATCAAGATAATGTCCGGACACAAAAGAGGGTGATCAATCCATGCCTCTATGTTGGACACCGATATCGATGACATGGGATATACAAGTTCAAACTACAGGGTTATGATAACAGTTAGACTACCAACTCCATCTTAATTAGGGGCTGCAGTGGCTTGCTAGAGCCCAACCGCAATCTGTGGGCCACAGGCCCACTATCAACATAAAGATGGGCCCATGGGATCGTACACATTGAGCGACTGAACACTGACTTAAGGAATCACATGTATACTTGGAGTATACACTCTGGAGAAAGAGGTATATATTAATTATATTATAAAGATCAATTGGATTGATCATAATAATAAAATTAATATTTGATTGGCTCTTCATAATTAATTGGATTAATTATGAGATTATTTTCTAGGTGGAAATATTCATATGTATAGGTTTACATATGAATTTATTTTATGATGATCTACTTTTAATTCGATGGATTAAATTAATTGGTCAAACCGATTTTAATTTAAATGTAAATAATACGTTACTTGGTGTAATATACTAAATACATGGGTTAATTAAAATTGGGCTTGAAATTAGTTTAAGCCAGACTAATTAAAATAAGTTTGGGCCTAAATTAGTAGAAGGAAGCCCACATAGATGAAGGAGCCAACTTGGTCTAAAATTCCCTTGGGAATTTCGACCACCTAGGGTTATAGAACCCTAGGAATTTAGGCCAAACATGAAAACAACACACATAGCCGAATTCTACCTAGCCTCCCTCTCCAAAGATTCGTGTTTTCCGATGCTAGCACGGGTGGTGTTCGTTAGGCGTTCGTGTACGTGATCGAGGAGGGTTTCTAAGTTGATTCCTGCAATCTGCACCCATCTCTGAAAGAGATATTCTGGGTAAGAGATTTATCTCATTCTATTAAATTTTTATCTTTCCAATTTCCATCTCAATTGCTCCTGGGTACGGATTTGAGGAAATCATCGAGTTCTTCCGCTTTAATCGGGTGATTTCCGGTGACAAATCCCAATAGCCTGAACCCTGTTTGTTCATCTAATCTTCCTTTGCATACCTCTCAATGTGCTTAGCAAAATCCATGAAATCATTAAAGGAATGGAACCTTTTCAGCTTTATTTTCTCCTTGTAAGGTGGCAAGCTACTGTCAACTAACTTCATAATAAGATATTCTAGATTAGGAGCCCCGTCCACCAATATTTGTACATCCATCCATCTATTGTAATATGCAGAGAAGGATTCATTAGGCCTCTGATTAATCCTTTCCAAATCATCTAGTGTAGTTTCAACCTGAGTGTTGTTGGCATAGTGCTTTACAAATGCCTATGACAGATCCTCCCACGTGGAGCGGGTATGGATTGGTGTCTTCAAATACCACTTAGCAGCTGCACCCCGTAAGGTTGTTGGGAACAAATTTAGTAAATAGACCTTCCCAATCCCCAAGCTAGACATGATTCTCACATAGCTATCCAAGTGAGCTTCTGACGGGCCTTCTCTAGTGTAATAGGGCAAGTATGGCATCTGAAACCCAATTGGGAGTGGCTCTCCCCCCTCTGCCAATAAAGTAAATGGATCCGCACACTTAACAGGCTGGTAATGCACCATTTCTTTCAGCTTTGGCAACAGTGCTTCAAAATCAGAGAATTTTTCTTTATGGCACCTTTCAGCAGCTGTCTCAATCAAGGCCTCCCTAGCCCTTTCGAAGGCCTCATCCTCCTCACAATGATGATCAACTTCCCGGGGTGGGATGACCACCCTACTGCCAGGGATGTTCCTTCCTAAATTAGGGCCCCTTTGGATGACATTTCCTTCATTTTCGACTGGGGCTTGGGTCTGCTGACTAGCCTGACCCACAGCGGTAGTCGCTGCGGTCTGCACTTGCTCCCTGATGGTAGCTTTGAATTGATCAGAATTCAAAAAAGAAGTCATGAATGCATTCATGTCAAAGGGTGGATTTCCACCATTTCCACCTTGAGCCATTTCTGTTCTACTTGCTTCTTCCAACACAAACTGACTACCAACTGGAAAGGAAGGCAACTGTCCCCCAAACTCTTGCTTTAAATCTGAATCTGAACTGACTCTAACCTCTTCCACGGTGACTGATTCTATCTACGCAAATTGAACCGATTGACTAATCCCTGATCTGACTCATACCAGTCGCTTCGAAGTTCAACTCCAAACCGCACATTCAGCACAAAGTTAGCATCGTGGATGAATGTCATAGACCTAGATACAACGTACTAAGTGGCATGTACGGTATGATCATGGGATGATCATGGTTGGATGATGTTTCATGAATGAAAATGATAATGAATGTGGTTTGCTTTGTTTTTATTTCAAACGTTTCGAGAATACCCAAAACTATGCAAAAGACAATGCAAGAACCTTATGTGCGGACCACCACACGGACAGAGGTTCGGTACCTAATGGATGTTATGAAATGGTTGCGCATGTACCGACACACGGATAGAGGTTCGATGCTTTGTAGGTCAAAATGAAATGGCGTGAAATGGTCACATGGAAGCCATTCCACGGATAGAGTTTCAATGCTTTTGGGGCATCAAATATTAAGTGATGTTGTAAAAAATGCACGTGTACGTAGGGACACAGACAGAGGTTCAGCGTTCGTGGAACACCTTGCATGAATTGGTAATGTTATGAGATGTTCCTATGTGTGTAATAATTCGGCACTCATGGAGTACCTCGAATGAGTTATTAATGTCATGAAACAAGTTCGATGTGGATTGCGACACACAACAATGTTTCCGCATCATCGTAACACCAACGATGAATGGCAATGAAATGGAGATAATGTAATGTTATGTTGTCATGCGACTTGCCAGACAATGAGGCCCAAGATCTTTGTGATCTTTTAGTGAATGATATGATATGGTGGAATGGCCAAGTGCAAACCGGTGCACAGGCAGACTACGGGTAGTTTTGGGGTACCTGATATGGTATGAAATGAAATGGTCATGATAGGCATTCTTAGAACGTCCCATATTAAATAGAATGGAATGAAATGGCATGAATGCGTATGTCACACAAAATGCAAGTGGCTACAGGAAAACATGGTTAGGATGCATGACACACAGGATGGTGTCATGTATGCTTTATGGAAATGTTGGCACACGAGATATATATGTATGGCATGCGAGTAAAATGTCATGGCTGCACGAAGATGTGGTTAGCATAAATGCCATACATATGTATATGTGTAAAAAATGGCTGCACAAAAAACGTGCTTAAAGTGGCACATGGATGATTATGCGTGTTTGATGTTACGTGAAAAAGGCAAAAAGAAAATCACCATTGAACAAACATTAGCACACGCAAAAATATGCTCTCCCTTCCAACCTTATTCCTCCTTTTGATTGGTCTCACATTCTTCCTAGGTATTGGGTCTCTTTGGCATCAACAGGGGATACCAAAGGTGTACACTCAATTGTCAAATTTCAATTTTATGTTTTGGTAATCCTAGGGGAAGTTACTAAGCCATTACATGTGGGCCAAAGTCAAACCAAGGGTCGTATAGGTTGTTGGAAATGCCCTAGTCCCGAGGCATTGGTCCTTGTGTTTGTATAATACATTTGTACATTAATGTGAACTTTATGTATTATACAATTTGTGTTAAGAGATAAAGGCATTAATCTATTTATTATATGTCTTGTGCTATATTTTAAATAGAGTATCTAATGGACATATTCATATCCATGTTGTCAAGTGTCATGCACTTGGCAGCAAGACTATGGATAGGAAAAACGATATGGCCATAAAGTCATCCGTAGTCTGTTCCAATCATGGGAATGAATGGAACTAAAGACTATCATTAGCCTGGTTGTATGGCGGTGTCTCACTGGTCAATAGAACATGGAATGTCAACCAGGTTAATGGGTACATGCAAAAAGGGCATGGTACTAGATCGATGCACTTAACGGGAATCTACATGGTATAGTATCACAAATGATTCTCGTGTAGTACTTGTATAAGTCCTTTAACGGGACCATATGATGGTGCTGCATATGAAGTGGCACACTTTGGTGTACGCCTAACAGGCCTATAAAAGGGTGCCAAGTATAGGTACGTTCGAGTGTGTTAGTGAACATGGCAGTGCTATGGATGTGCAGAAGGGAATGTCACTCAGTGATTCACTAAGATGATATCACTAGCCTCTTGAAGAATGTTACTGATAAGTGTGCGGCCGCACCCAAACAAGATTGGATCTTGTTTGTGAGCATCAATTCATTTGGGATCAAGTAAATGTCCAGACATAATAGAGGGTGATACTTCCATGCCTCTGTGTTGGACATAGATATCAGCGACATGGGATTTACAAGTGCAGACTACAGGGTTACGTTTTCAGTTGGACTGCTTACTCTGTCTCAATTGGGGGCTGCAGTGGCTTACTAGAGCCCACCTGCAGTCTGTAGGCCTTGGCCCACTGCCAACATAAAGACGGGCCCATTGGATCGTACACATTGAACATCTGGACTTTAACTAGTCGGATTAAGTGTGTACTTGGAGTATACACGTTTGAAGAGAGAGAGATGTATTAGTTATATTATATAGATCAATTGGATTGATCAAAATAATATAATTAATCTTTATTTTAGCATTCTCTTAATTAATTTATTGAATTAATTTATGAGATTATTTCCTTGGTGGAAATGTTTATACATGTATAGGTTTCATGTATTGCATTTTATGTGTGTCTAATTTAATCCATTGATTAAATTAAAGGTCAAATGAATTTTAATTTAAATGTAAGTAATATATTATATGGTATAATATATATGCACACATGTTAAATTAAAGTTGCATTTGAATTTAATTAAATCAACGAAAGTAATTTTGGGTTTAGACATAAAATGAAAAATGCCCACATAAAGTGGGATATGTTAGCCGAAATTTTGATGCATTTGGGCAAAGAATGGTACTCATTTTTGGACAAAAAGTGATGATGAAAAAAATGGTGAGTCATGGTATGACTTTTAAGTAGCAAAGTTGGACTTTGCTTCTTTAGATTTTTATTAATTTTCTTTTAGAAAGAAAGAAAAAAATCAGCCATATTTTTCATTTGCATCGCCGTCCCATTTGGTGGGTGATTAGTCAAAGATTAATGAGTCATCTTTGGGACAAAAGATGATGATGGTGGTGGTGAGTCATTGGCTTTGACTCAAAGGTTGCAAAGTTAGACTTTGTATCTGACATATTTCTTCTTTCTTATGGAAAGGAAAAGAGATATATCACTTCACCCATGTTTTGGCCGTGAGATATATGATGGATGAAATGGGAAATTGGTTTTTCTCGAAGGAAAAATTTTGCCCACTTTTATGCATTATGTTTCTTTTGGAAAGAAACTTGTTTGCCCACTTGAGAAAATTATGACTATCGTTTGGAAAGATATATGTATTTCTTTTGGAAAGAAATATGTAAGAGCCATAATTTTGAAGGGGGCAGCCCCTTCTCTCTTCCTTTCTTTGAAACCGTCCGAGTCGCTAGCACTGGTTTCGGTCCAAGAGCCGTTTGTGTACGCATCGGTGGAGGAAATCTACACTTGATTTCTGCAGTCCGCATACGTCTCTTAGAGAGACTGTATGGTAAGTTTTCAAACTTTCTCTTTATGCTTAAAGTTTTTGATTTCCACATCTTAAGCTCCTGGGACCGGACTCAAGGAAATCGACGTGTATTTCCGCTTTTATCGTTCGATTTCCCATGACGAATCCCAACATAGGCCCCCATAGCGAATATACACTCCTCACCGTAGAAAACGATGTAAGGTCATGAAGTGCTATAAGTGGTCTACCCCGTCCTGTGCCTCCAATCCTGGCAGTAGAAGTAGGTCACCTTCTTGAGTAAACCGGGCTGATCAGTGTATTTGAGGGGTTGAGAAGAAGAAAATGTCATGATATGCAAGGGTATGAATAAATATGGTCTTTATAAACTAGTAAGTGACTACAAGCGAGGTTATATTTCAGTAGTTACCTAAGTTCCTTAAGTTTTATACAAAACATTTTTAGGAAACTTTAATCCCCAGCGAAGTCGCCACTGTGAGAGGACGATGTTTTAAGGAACAAGCGTGGCAAAGCGAACCGGGGGTTTTTTGAGGTTTTTGGTTTTGAAAAAACGGGTTTTGTTTATATTTCTTTAGAGAAAACCATTATTAGTTTTGTAGAAAATATTTTTCCCTTTTTATTGCTTAAAGACATTGAAACCTAAATTTCAAGATCAGTGACAAAGTCACCACCCGGATTAGCTTATCCGGGAAATTTCGGTACAGCTCCCTACCGAGCGTAGACTGCCATACCTAATCTAGAAATTTAGGGTTCCAGTTACTTACCTATTCAACCTCGAGCTTGTATTCGTTTACAATTTATATTACCATATTTATTCATTTTATTATCTTTCTCTACCTAATTACGTTTATTTATCAGCCGATGCTCAAGCAAATGACAGAAATAAATTGCAGAAAAATAAATCATACATCCGAATTATACGAAAGAATAATAGAGGCCGCTTAGACAACCAAAGTAAATAAAAATAAAAACTCTCGTCCTCACATTACAAGCGTCTAGGATACAAGATTATCTAAAAATTTACAAATGCCTAAAATACACGAATTAATCTATTAATTACATTAAAAATAATAAAAAATGGAGAAATAAATGCTGCAAAACAGATGCTTAACACAGTTTATATCACAATCACAAGTAGGACTCACAGCAAGACAGAATTGAGATTTTTAGGAACGGGGGCATGCATTTAGGGGGGTAACCGGGTTAACTCGGTCAGCTGGTCCGGTTAGACCTGGAAAACAGTTTTGAAATTCCCTATAGATTTTGTGCTGAAATATAATTTTAGAAAATTATTTGGCTCGATTTTATGCAAATTTCCATATTTCAACGGGCATGTTATTCCGGAACTCGGGGTTCCGTTCGTGCAGGTTTCCTAATTTTTACAAACATCTAGGGTCTGAAAGCGGTAAATACACCAAAAATAGTTTGAATCCGAAAACGCATCACGCGACGACATCCGTACGGGTCGTTCCGTGATTTTGTCTCTTCCTGGGAACTACAGCCGTGCAGCTCTAAAATACAGCCGTGCAGCTCTAAAATACAACTGTGCGGCTCTAATACCCAGATCTGAAATCGGTTTTCTTGTTTTTTGAAAATTGCTATTTTGCTTGTTTTTGGTGTTTCTTAGGGATTTTATAGGGTTCGGCGGTCCACTGATGCTGGACTACGGATTCGGTTCGGATTGAACAACCACAAAATCAGAAAAATAAAATCCAGGAAAAACCGAAAACCTAATACCTGTACATATAGAAATCCGAAAACCAAAGTTTAATAAAGTACGAATATATTCAGGCCGAAAAACACCTTAACAAAATGCATAAAAATGGAAAATGGGCTATTTTCGGCCGATCGGGCCTTTTCGGGTTTTCGCCCAGGAGGAACATAGCCGTGCGGCTATGAGGTTAGAGCTGCACGACTCTATTCCAAGGGAATAGAGCCGAGCGGCTGTGTTCTTGGAGAACAGAGCCGCACTGCTATATTCGGGTAGCCGGTTTTCTAAAAATTGGGAAAACAGAGGAAAATCGCACAGAAAATGCAATGATCACAAGTTTAAGGCCTCTCAGAGTTTACCTTGACGCTGTTCCAGTGTATTGGATATTCAAAAACTCATTGAAAAGCAAGAATGTGCTTCGAATCCTTGAACGTTCTGAAATCCCGAAAACGAATCCGAAGCAATCCGGAACGAATCCAAAAGTGTATCTGGACAAATGCGTAATGGTCTAGGAAAACTATTAATTTGTTTGGAAATCCTTTTGTAGAAAACCTTTTCTTTGTATGTGAGTTTTTGGAAAACTAGTTTTGTATTTTAGAAAATCCCGTTTTATTAACTTAAAGACCTCGAAACCTAAATTTCAAGATCAATGACAGAGTCGCCACCTGTATCAGCTTATCCGGGAAATTTCGATACAGCTCCCTACCAAGCGTAGACTACTGTATCTAATCCAGAGATTTAGGGTTCAGGCAACTTACCTATTCAACCTCAAGCTTACTTTCATTTATAAGTGCATATGACAATATTTTACTCACTTAATTCTCTACCCATTTTATGTTGGATTATTTAGCTTATGCTCATTCAGATGACATAAATAAAGTGCATAAAATTAAAGTGCAGAAATATAAATCATACATCAAAACCAAACCAAAAAGAAATAGAGGCCGCTTATCACAACCCAAAAAGAGAAAAAGCTCTCATCCTCACCATTACAACCACCTAGATACACGAAAATCTAAAAGTTAGAATCACCTACGATACATGGGTTGATCTATAAAATACATTGTAAGCGCCAGAATTTTACTGCCTTAAAAAAAAGTATAGTCGTACGACCTTAACTACAGTCTATAATAAAACTACAGTCGTATGACTGTAGATCACGACAGGTGAGCCAATCCATACCTTAAAAGCTGAAAAGAAAAGAGAAAAAAAGGGGGGAAGACAGACAGAAAAAATGAAAGAGAAAACGAAGAGATAGAAAAGAAGAAAAGAAAAAGAGAGAGGGAGAAAGAAGAAGAAAAAACAAGAAAAAAGAAAGAAACTCATCATCAGATCCCTCAACATTTGGAAATCTCTGGACCCAAATCCCTAACCCTAACTTAAGGAGAAAAGTACGGATTTTAGTGGATTAGAGCGACGCCAGGGGTCAATCCTATGGTGGTCGCACGCCAAAGTGGTAAAAACTCCTTTTCCCCTCTCTTTTACAAGCTTTTTGGGTGATTGGTGTGGTTTTGTGCCATTTTTATCCGTTTTTCTGTGTTTCTGTTTCTGGAGACTGTTCTTGAGTTTGATGAACAGTTGTACGACTATAGCAACAGTTGTACGAGTGTTCTTGATTTTCAGGTGTTTTCTTTCCAGTTTTGTTTCAAATAAATTCTGGTGAAATTTTGAGTCTAGACGGCTTACAGTCGCACGACTATAATTTACAGTCGTACGACTATATTTACAGCCGCACGACTATAGTTAAAGTCGCACGACTGTAGTTACAGTCGCACGACTGTAACGTTACTTCCAGAATCAGAATTACCATTTTTATCCCCAAAAATTTTCCAAAAAACCATAAAAATTCAGAAAACCCAAAAATCATCAAAACGAATTTTGTTGTATGCATTCACGACCTTAGATTCAATTTCCAGTAAAATTGCATTTAGAACAATTCCACGACGGAGACCCAGTTCTCCTGAAAACCGACCCACCTCACATGTAAAAATTGCATGTAAACCGGAAAAATTGTTTTCAAAATGATTTTCCCATAAAATCGAAATACAGGGACGTTTCAAAATGTTTTCCAGGTCTAACCGGGCCGGCTAGCCGAGCCAACCTAGTTATCCCCTAAATGCATGCCCCTAAATCCTAATTTCCCAATTCTGTCCTACTTGAGTCCTATTTGTGGCGTGCTGTAAATTGTGCTAACCTTCTGTTTTGCAGGTTTTAATTTCTTTTATTTTTATTTGGGATGTAATTTAATAGAATTAATCATGTATCCTAGGTGATTGTAATTTGTTAGATTCTCGCGTATATTAGGCGCTTGTAAAAGTGAGTTTGAGAGTTTTTATTTTTAATCGATCGGGTTGTAATAATTTACTCATTTATTATTTTACTTAACCTGTATGCACACTGCATGTCTTTTTATTTCAATAAAATTGACCTTTAGAGTTTGAAATACTATTCAAGAACATTGACTAATATTTATTTTAATTAGTCACGAAATAAGGGACTTGTCCGGACCCGAATCTCTGGATAGTGTAGCGGTCGTTCATCCAGTTTAGCTACATTATAAATTTTCCGGTTGAGCTGAGCCGGGTGGCGACTCTACAATATTCATCGAGACTTAGGTCTTAGTTCTTTTAAGAATTAACTCCATTTATTTTTCAAAACTGATTTTCCATTTATAAAAACCCCACGCGAGGGAGGGGTCCGCCCAAGATTGAGGCACCCCTTTCGAAAGGGAGTCACGTGTTCCATCGAAAACGTCATCCGCTCAAATACATCCAAAATGACAAAAAAGCAAAATAAAAGCTGCGAAACAAATGGTTAGCACAATTATAACAAACACAAGCAGGACTCACATAGGACAGAATGGGAAATATTAGAGAATAGGAACATGCATTTAAGGGGTAACCGAGAAGTCCGAGCGACTTACTCGATTAGACATGGAAAACAGTTTTAAAAATGCCCTATAGGTTTTGTGCTTGAAAACAGTTTTGAAAACAACTTGGCTTGATTACATGCAAATTTCTCCATTTAATGGGTCAGTTATCCTGGAATGCGGGGTTCCGTTCGTGGGGGTTCCTAATTCCAAACATGTTGGGATTATTCACCGGAAATCACCCGATAAAAGCGGAAGAACGCGATGATTTCCTCAAATCCAGTCCCAGGAGCAATTGAAATGGAAATTGTAAAACATAAAATTTAAATAGAAAGAGATTAAATTCTCACCCGGAATATCTCTTTCAAGAGGTGGATGAAGACTGTAGAAATCAAATTAGATTTCCTCCTCGTTTTCGTACACGAGCGCCTAACGAGCACCACCCGTGCTAGCGTCGGAAAATCAAAAAATTTCGGAGAGGGAGGAGACTAAGGAATTTGGCCAAATCGTGGCTTACACACTTGTGTTGGTTGGCCGAATTCTCCCTTGGGTTTTAACCCTAGGGTTTCCAAATTCCCTTTTGGGAATTTAGGCCCAGTTTGGCTTCTGTGTCTGTGTGGGCTTCCTCCTTTTAATTCAGGCCCAAACCTATTTTAATTAGTCTGGTTTAAATCAATTTCAAGCCCAATTTTAATTAACCCATGTATTTCATATATTACTCCAAGTAACATATTACTTACACTTAAATTAAAATTAGTTTGACCAATTAATTTAATCCATCAAATTAAAATTAAGTCTTCACAAACAAATTCATATGTAAACCTATACATATGAATATTTCCACCTAGGAAATAAATCCATAATTAATCCAATTAATCATGTGGATCCTTATAATATAATTAATATATATACACCTCTCTCTCTAGTGTGCATACTCCAAGTATACATGTGATTCCTTAAGTCGGTGTTCAGTCGCTCAATGTGCACGATCCCGTGGGCCCATCTTTATGTCGGTAGTGGGCCTATGGCCCACAGACTGCAGTTGGGCTCTAGCAAGCCACTGCAGCCCCCAATTAAGATGGAGATGGCAGTCTAACTGTTATCATAACCCTGTAGTTTAAACTTGTATATCCCATGTCATTGATATCGGTGTCTAACACAGAGGCATGGATTGATCACCCTCTTTTGTGTCGGACATTAACTTGATCCCGAATGCACTGAAGCTCACAAACAAGTTCCAACCTGTTTGGGTGTGGCCACACTCATATCAGTTACATTCATCAAGAGGCCGGTGATATCTTCCCAGTGGACTATTGAGTGACAAATTCCTTCTGCATATCCATAGCATTACCATGCTAAGTGACATACCCGAAAGTACCCATACTTGGCACCCTATTACAGGCCCTTTAGGCATACCCCTAAGTATGCGACCTCACATGTAACACCATCATATGGTCAGGTCAAAGGATCCATACAAGTACTACACGAGAATCACTTGTGATACTATACCATGTGGATTACTCCTTTAGTGGATCTATCCAGTACCATGCCCCCATGCATGTACCCATTAACTTGGTTGACATTCCATGTCCAATGACCGGTAAGACACCGCCATACAACCAGGTTAATGATAGTCTCTTGTTCCATTCATTCCCATGACTGGAACAGACTATGGATCTATTTATGGTCATATCGTTTACCCTATCCATGGTCGTACTGCCAAGTGCATGACACTTGTCATCATGGATATAGATATGTCCATTGGATACTTCATTTAATATATTGCACAAGATAAATATAATAAATGAATTGATGCCTTTATTAATAACACAAATGAGTATAATACATGAATTCAATAAATGTATAATACAAATACAAGGACCAATGCCTCGGGACTAGGGCATTTCCAACAGTCTCCCACTTGCACTAATTCCAACTAGGCATAGGCCTAATCCCTATAGACCAAGTATGACCCTCGTTCTTGGGCTGACCCAGCACGTTGGTCAACGGATCCACGACATTATCCTCGGTGTCCACACTATGTAATGCAATGTCACCTCTCTCCACGATTTCTCGTATGAGGTGAAACTTTCCGAGCACGTGCTTTGTGTTCTTGTGTGACCGGGGCTCCCTAGCTTGTGCAACAGCCCCATTGTTGCACAGAAGATATCAACTGGGTCCTGGATAATTGGCACTACTCCCAACTCAGTGATAAACTTCTTCATCCACACAGCTTCCTTAGCCGTATCACACGCAGCGATGTACTCAGCTTCTGTTGTAGAGTCCGCTATGGTTGGCTGCTTTGAGCTTCTCCAGCTTACAGCACCACCATACAGCAAAAATACATACCCATACTGCGACTAGTACTCATCCTGGTCGGTCTGGAAGCTCGCATCAGTGTACCCAGCAACTGACAGCACTTCCTGACCACCATACACTAAGAAGCTATCCTTAGTCCAGTTAAGGTACTTGAGGATCGCCTTGACAGCTTTCCAGTGATCCTCACCGGGATCCTGCTGGTACCGGCTCATTATACTTAGTGCAAAGGCAACATCAAGTCTCGTACATAACATGGAGTACATAATTGATCCTATAGCCGAAGGATATGGAACCAATTTCATGTTCTCCTTGTCCTCCCTTGTTTTAGGACAGTGTTTCTTACTAAGTTTCAGCCCATAGCCCATTGGTAAGAAACCTTTCTTGGCCCGGTCCATGCTGAACCTTTTTAGAACTTTGTCTATGTACGAGGCCTGACTTAGGCCCAGAAGCCGATTTGATCTATCCCTATAGATCCTGATCCCTATTTAATGAGATATGTCGCTTCTAATGAGAAGGATGTCGTCTACGTAAAGTACCAAGAATGTGACAATGCTCCCACTAGTCCTCTTATACACACAAGGCTCATCTTGATTCTGTATGAAGCCATATTCCTTTATGGCCTCATTGAATCTTAGATTCCAACTTCGAGATGCTTGCTTTAGTCCATAAATGGACCTTTGAAGTTTGCATACCCTTCCCAGATACTTTGGATCGATAAAACCCTCAGGTTGTGTCATGTCCACATCCTCGAGTAGCTTTCCATTAAGGAAAGCGGTTTTGACATCCATCTGCCATACCTCATAGTCATACCATGCGGCTATGGCCAGTAGTATCCTGATGGATTTGAGCATGGCTACTGGTGAGAAAGTTTCATCATAGTCTATTCCATGGACTTGTCTGAAACCTTTTGCAACCAGACGCCCCTTGAAGGTATTATCAGCTTTCAGCTTGTAGCACCACTTGCAACCTATTACCTTAGCACCCGGAGGTGGATCAACCAAGTTCCCAACTTGGTTATCGTACATAGATTGCATTTCTGCCTCCATGGCTTTACGCCAATTTGCAGACTGTGGACAAGCCACAGCCTCCTGGTAGGTTTTAGGTTCTTCCTCATCCCAGATGAGAAGAGTTCGATCATCGGTGACGAGGAAACCATACCTCTCCGGTTCCCGATGATCCCTACCAGACCTTCTAGGTCCTTGTGTGGCCTGGGTTGGTGCTTCCACTTGTGGAAGCTCCACCTGGGCCTCTGAGTTATCCTCTTCAGGAGCTTGTGGACCTTGAACTTCCCTGAGTTCAACATTGCTCCCACTATCTTTCTTGGAAAGGAACTCCTTTTCTAGAAAGACCCCCTTCCTTGCCACGAACACCTTGTTCTCGGCGGGGTTGTAGAAGTAATACCCTTTGGTTTCCCTAAGGTAGCCCACAAATAGGCATTTATCGGTTTTGGGCTCTAGCTTGCCACTAGTCAATCTCTTGACATGTGCTTCGCATCCCCAAATCCTTAGGAAAGACACATTGGGCTCCTTGCCCGTCCATATCTGATATGGGGTCTTTTCCACTACCTTAGTCGGAGTATTATTTAAGATAAGAGCTGCTGTCTCGAAGGTGTGTCCCTAGAAACTAATTGGGAAAGAAGCTTTACTCCTCATTGAGCGGACCATGTCCAACAGGGTCCTATTCCTTCGTTTGGACACCCCATTCCATTGTGGTGTTCCGGGAGGAATGAGCTGTGGAACTATTCCATGCTCTCTCAAGTATGAGTGAAACTCTAGGCTCATATACTCACCGCCTCGGTCTGACTGAAGGTTTTGATATTCCTGCCTAGCTGGTTCTGTACCTCATTCCTAAATTCCTTGAACCTATCAAGGGTCTCAGACTTTTGTTTCATCAGATAGACATAGCCATATCTGCTGAAATCGTCCATGAACATGACGAAGTACAGATGCCCACCTCTGGTCGCTGCGCTCATCGGTCCACATACATCTGAATGTATTAGGTCCAATAAGCCAGTGGCCCTTTCAGCCTTCTTGCTAAAAGGCGCCTTTGTCATCTTGCCTCGTAAACATGATTCACATGTATCAATTGACTCCAAGTCGAATGACCCTAGGACTCCAGCCTTGTGAAGTCTAGCAATGCACTTCTCGTTTATATGGCCGAGACGACAATGCCATAGGTAGACAGGATTAAGTTCGTTAGGCTTAATCCTTTTAGTGTTTATGTTCTAGATATGATTGGTTTCATTTAAGTCCAGGATATATAGGCCATTGTTTAATATAGCATCTCCATAAAATAATCTCTCTCTAGATATTGAAATTCTACCATTAGAAATAGTGAAATTATATCCAGAAATATCCAACATTGATACAGAAATAATATTCCTGCACATAGCAGGTACAAAGTAACAATGTTCCAAAATTAAAACCAATCCGCTGGGCATCAGAAGGTGATATTCGCCGATCTCTATGGCAGCAACCCTTGCTCCATTTCTGACCCGCAAGTCCACCTCTCCCGACCCCAATGACCTTCTGTTCTTAAGTCCCTGCACATTGCAACAAATGTGAGAACCACATCCAGTATCCAATACCTAGGATGTTGAAACAGTAAGGTTAATATCTATAACATAAATACCTGAAGAGGATGCACCTTGGCCCTTTCTTTGCTCTCCCATCAGCCTGGGACGTGATCTCTTCCAATGGCCCGCCTATCTACACCCGAAACAGACATCTTCAGGACCTGCCTTCTGTTGGGCCTTGGGTTGGGCCTTTGCCTTCTTAGCCTTGGCCTTTTTGGCCTTGGCCTTGGCCTTTTCCTTGGCCTTACCCTTGGCAAGAAGAGGGTTCCCCTTGTTGATGAGCAGCACCAACGGAGTCTTCTTGATCGACTGCTCACTGAGCTTAAGCATCCCATGTAGCTCACTGATAGTACGGTTCATCCCTTGCATATTGTAGTTCAGGATGAACTGATCATAAGAATCCAGCAAGGATGCAAGGATTGTGTCCAACGCCAACTCTTGAGAGATAGGCGATCCGAGACGGGCTAAAGTGTCCAAATAGCCCTTCATCTTGAGCACGTGTGCGCTCACAAATGTCCCGGCCCCCATCTTACAAGAGTGGAATGCCTTATTGGTCAGGTACCTTTCCTGACGAGTTTGCTCCTAAAACATCTCATTTAGAGTTTTTATCATAACATAGGCTTGATGGTCCATAAACTATTTTTGTAGTTCGGGGACCATGCAGGCCAACATAAGGCATGTCACATCCCTATTTTCCTTGATATGCACCTCGTATTCCTCCAGCTGGGCAGCCGGTGGATTACGTCCTTGAGGCGCAGTCGGCACAGGCCTTTCCAGTACATACTCTTTTGACTCTTGTCTTAGAACAATCCTTAAGTTCCTAGACCAGTCTAAAAAGTTAGGACCGGAAAGCTTGTCCTTTTCAAGAATAGATCGCAGTGATAAGGTATTATTGTTTGCCATTTAAAAGTTTCTACACAGAAGAACATTGAGAGTGTTAATAAAGGACTTTAATTTGTTATTCCATATGAAATTAATAATGAATCATGTTATTAATTTAAACCGAGTTGTTGGGCTCATGGGCCGAGATCCATATTTCATCAAGATATAGCCAAATGAGGGTTTGGTACAACTACACCTTAATTATTTAGGTAGGAACGTCGTCCAATCCCAACCTAGGGACTCTCGGTTTGATGGGCTTGTTGGCACTTACCCATTTGTGCTTAGGGCCAGGAGAATCCTACTACCCACGCTAAGTCAAAACCTCCATTCAAGTGTTAGAGTATCCCACACTCTAACCCAATACAAAGTGACAATACTCCAGTGTATCCTGCGAGGGCATGGTCTACAACTAGCCTATTCCCACTTCGAGTCAGTTTTGAATGAGGGAAGCACTTTTAAGCGACTTAGTAATTCCATTTGGTTATTGGATTCAATTTATAACGGCTTACATACATAAGGCGGGTGAAATTGCTATTGGATCATACATTCATACATGCAAATAAACATAAAGCATAATTAAATAAAAGTAAAAAAGGATTGCTATGGGCCTATATTACGTCCTAATATTATTCTAGTAAACCTATACTAGAAATAAATATCAGGTGGGCCTCCATCTCTTCCTTCTGGGCTTGCACCTCCACTTGGGCTTGCACCTCCACTTGGGCTCACCACTCCATAGGCTTCTTCTTTTACAAATTTTATAATATTTGAGTAAAATAAAATTACATTAAAAAAAGAAAAACGACACACAGGCCGTATTTACCTAAAAAGAAAAATACAACCCATCTTGTACAAGGCCCAATAGCATCCAACCATACAAACATTTAATCATACATATGCATCCAATACATATAATTCATAAGCATATTATAATGCATGATTTAAGCCCATTTCAATTATGTCTAAGCCATTATATAGTAATCGCCAATTTTGGCCCACCATGGTTCTAACCCTTAACGGGCTTTGGGCCTCCAGCCCAGGCAATCCAACTGCTCCCACTGGAATTGGGAAACCATGGGTCCAATTCAGCCGTCCGAGTAATTGTGCCAAAATTACCAGAACCAATTTCAATTAACCATATTAATTTCCAAAATTAATATCACATGAATAAAATAAAATTTCATTCAAGAAACCACACGTATTTAAATTGCATAAATTTAAACACATGAATTTTAAAACCAATTAAAATTACAAAACTGGGCCCCGGGCCTAAGACCCGCCAAATCCAAAACACTGGGCCTGGCCCGCTGCAGCTAGGGCAACAGAGTTGCCCTAGCAGCAGCGGCGGCGCAGCCACCTAGCGGCTGCCCGCTACTGCCGCCAGCAGCAAGCAGCGGCCGCCACCGGCAGCCCCGCACCCCTGGAGCCAGATTTTTTTTTTTAAACAGAAATAAAAAAAATAACAAACAAATATTGCATCCATCAACAATAAGAAATTCACCAAGAATTCCAAAATCATAAAATTAAATTAAACTAACATAAACCTATATGCAAATTTAATTTCAATTGTACAAAACAAATGGGAAAAATCTTAAACCCAAACCAAGAACCCCAATAAAAAATCTCCAATTTTAAAACATGCGATTCAACCAATTTGAAGAATTTCCGCAATTCAAAAACCTGCTCTGATACCACTGTTGGGATTTTTCACCGGAAATCACCCGATAAAAGCGGAAGAACGCGATGATTTCCTTAAATCCAGTCCCAGGAGCAATTGAAATGGAAATTGTAAAACATAAAATTTAAATAGAAAGAGATTAAATTCTTACCCGGAATATCTCTTTCAAGAGATGGATGAAGACTGCAGAAATCAAATTAGATTTCCTCCTCGTTTTCGTACACGAGCGCCTAACGAACAGCACCCGTGCTAGCGTCGGAAAATCACAAAATTTCAGAGAGGGAGGAGGCTAGGGAATTCGGCCAAATGGTGGCTTACACACTTGTGTTGGTTGGCTGAATTCTCCCTTGGGTTTTAACCCTAGGGTTTCCAAATTCCTTTATGGGAATTTATGCCCAGTTTGGCTTCTGTGTCTGTGTGGGCTTCCTTCTTTTAATTCAGGCCCAAACCTATTTTAATTAGTCTAGTTTAAATCAATTTCAAGCCCAATTTTAATTAACCCATGTATTTAATATATTACTCCAAGTAACATATTATTTACACTTAAATTAAAATTAGTTTGACCAATTAATTTAATCCATCAGATTAAAATTAAGTCTTCACAAACAAATTCATATGTAAACCTATACATATGAACATTTCCACCTGGGAAATAAATCCATAATTAATCCAATTAATCATGTATAGCCAAATATTAATTTTTATTATAATGATCAATCCAATTGATCCTTATAATATAATTAATATATATACACCTCTCTCTCTAGTGTGTATACTCCAAGTATACTTATGATTCCTTAAGTCGGTGTTCAGTCGCTCAATGTGTACGATCCCGTGGGCCCATCTTTATGCCGGCAGTGGGCCTATGGCCCACAGACTGCAGTTGGGCTCTAGCAAGCCACTGCAGCCCCCAATTAAGATGGAGATGGCAGTTTAACTGTTATCATAACCCTGTAGTTTAAACTTGTATATCCCATGTCATTGATATCGGTGTCTATTAAGAGGCATGGATTGATCACCCTCTTTTGTGTCGGACATTAACTTGGTCCCGAATGCACTGAAGCTCACAAATAAGTTCCCACCTGTTTAGGTGTGGCCACACTCTTATCAGTTACATTCATCAAGAGGCTGGTGGACTACTGAGTGACAAATCCCTTCGGCATATCCATAGCATTACCATGCTAAGTGACATACCCGAAAGTACCCATACTTGGCACCCTATTACAGGCCCTTTAGGCGTACCCCTACGTATGCGACCTCATATGTAACACCATCATATGGTTAGGTCAAAGGATCCGTACAAGTACTACACAAGAATCACTTGTGATACTATACCATGTGGATTACTCGTTTAGTGGATCTATCCAGTACCATGCCCCCATGCATGTACCCATTAACTTGGTTGACATTCCATGTCCAATGACCGGTAAGACACCGCCATACAACCAGGTTAATGATAGTCTCTTGTTCCATTCATTCCCATGACTGGAACAGACTACAGA
This sequence comes from Euphorbia tirucalli, assembly GCA_039660915.1. NCBI lineage: Eukaryota > Viridiplantae > Streptophyta > Magnoliopsida > Malpighiales > Euphorbiaceae > Euphorbia > Euphorbia tirucalli. The sequence continues at coordinate 46,099,951 of CM077637.1, read as the reverse complement.
TCTATTTATGGTCATATCGTTTACCCTATCCATGGTCTTACTGCCAAGTGCATGACACTTGTCATCATGGATATAGATATGTCCATTGGATACTTCATTTAATATATTGCACAAGATAAATATAATAAATGAATTGATGCCTTTATTAATAACACAAATGAGTATAATACATGAATCCAATAAATGTATAATACAAATACAAGGACCAATGCCTCGGGACTAGGGCATTTCCAACAAAACATCCATCTAAGGTCCAAAAGTAGTAAACATGCCAAAAATGATTTGATTATGAAGACAGCATCATGTGATGACATCCATATGGGTCATCCCATGATTTTACCTTCTCCTTGAAACTAGAGCCATGCAGCTCAGTTAGAGTCATGCGGCTATAGAACTACAGCCATGCGTCTGTAGTATCTAGAACCCAAAATTGCTTTTCTTTGCTTTGAAAATCACTATTTTGATCATTTCAATGATTTTTAAGGACTTTGAGGAACCAGGGGGTCTGCTAATGCTGGATAGGGGATCCGGTTTGGATCAAACAACCCTGAAACTCAAAAATCAAAACCAAAGAATCTGAAAATCTCACATCAACATTCAATCTAAATCGAAAACCATAATTCAAAGCATAACAGTTGTGATTGGATCGAAATAAATCATAACAGAATGAACAAAATGGAATATGGCTACTTTCGGTCGATTTTAGGGCTTTTCGGGTTTCTACCTAGAAGAACATAGTCGTGTAGCTGTAGTGTTTCAGCCGCTCAGCTCTATTCTAAGGGATTACAACCACTCAGCTCTAGTTAGAGCAGTACAGCTGTAATCAAATAGCCAGTTCCGGAAATTTAATCAAAACATAGAAAAATCACAACACAGGACAAACAAGGATGAGTGTAAGGCCTCTCAGAGTTTACCTTGTTGATGTTCCAGCGTGTTTGACATTAAGAAGTAGATTGAGAAGGTGGAATGTGTTAAAGGCATTAATCTATTTATTATATGTCTTGTGCTATATTTTAAATAGAGTATCCAATCGATATATCCATATCCATGTTGTCAAGTGTGAGGCACTTGGCAGTAAGACTGTGGATAGGGAAAACGATATGACCATAAAGTCATCCGTAGTCTGTTCTAATCATGGGAATGAATGGAACCAAAGACTATCATTAGCCTGGTTGTATGGCGGTGTCTTACCGGTCATAGAACATGGAATGTCAACCAGGTTAATGGGTACATTCAAAAAGGGCATGGTACTGGATCGATCCACTTAACAAGAATCTACATGGTATAGTATCACAAATGATTCTCGTGTAGTACTTGTATAAGTCCTTCGACCGAACCATATGATGGTGTTGCATGTGAAGTGGCACACTTTGGTGTACGCCCAACGGGCCTGTAAAAGGGTGCCAAGTATGGGTACGTTCGGGTGTGTCAGTGAGCATTGCAGTACTATGGATATGCAAAAGGGAATGTCACTTAGTGATTCACTGAGACGATATCATAGGCCTCTTGAAGAATGTTACTGATAAGTGTGCGGCCGCACCCAAACAAGATTGGATCTTATTTGTGAGCATCAATTCATTCGGGATCAAGTAAATGTCCGGACACAATAGAGGGTGATACTTCCATGCCTCTGTGTTGGACACTGATATCAATGACGTGGGATGTACAAGCTCAAACTAGCTAGAGCCTGCCTGCAGTCTGTGGGCATTAGCTCACTGCCAACATAAAGACGGGCCCATCGGATCATACACTTTGAACGTCTGGACTTTAACTAGTCGGATTATGTGTGTACTTGGAGTATACACATGGAAGAGAGAGAGATCATTTAATTATATTATATGGATCAATTAGATTGATCAAAGTAATATAATTAATATTTATTTTGGCCTTCTCTTAATTAATTCAATGAATTAATTTATGAGATTATTTCCTAGGTGGAAATATTATTACATGTATAGGTTTACATGTACTTCATTTTATGTATGTCTAATTTAATCCATCGATTAAATTAATAGATCAAATGAATTATAATTTAAATGTATGTAATGTATTATATGGCATAATATATATACATACATGTTAAATTGGAATTGCATTTGAAATTAATTAAATCAAAGGAAGTCAAATTGGGCTTAAGACTTAAAATGAAAATGCCCACATAAAGTGGGATGAGATGGCCGAAATTTATGGCTAAGGTAATGAGTCATGCTTTTTGTGTTAAGAGTTATGAGTCATTCTTGAAACAAAAGATGATGATTAAAAAGGGTGAGTCATGGTATGACATTTTGGTTGCAAAGTTGGACTTTGCTTCCTTAAGTAAATATCTTCTTCTTTCTTTTATGGAAAAGGTGATAAGCTTAGGTACACCCATCCTTGGCCGAATTTGGCATATGGGAAAGAAGGGGTGAGTCATCTTTGGACAAAAGATGATGATGGATAGGTGTTGACTCATGGTGTGAGTCATTAGTTTGAAAATGGGGTAGCAAAGTTGGACTTTGCCTTCTCTTTTCACCATCATCTTTATTCTTCTTTTGGGATAAAAAGAAAAGAATAATTGAAGATGAATCACCACCTTTTAAGTAATGGCCGCCCTTTTTTCTCTTTAAGAATAAAAGAAAAAGAAAGGAGTAGAAAAAAATGGTATCATCATTTTTTCCTTTGGTGGCCGCCCATATATTTCTTTTGGAAAGAAAGGGTTTCGACGACTTTAATTTTTCTTTTGGTAAGAAAAATTACAGCCATACATATCTCTCCCTCTCTTCTTGGTTTTTCTGAGTCGCTAGCACGGGTTGGGTCCCAGAGCCGTTCGTGTACGTGACGTTGGAGGGAGTCGGCTTCGATTCCTGTAGTCTGCATTCATCTCATTAAGAGATTTGCCAGGTAAGTTTTCAAACTTCTCTTTATGGTTTTAAGTTTTTGATTTCCACATCTTAAGCTCCTTGGCCGGATTCGAGGAAATCGACGCGTATTTCCACTTTTATCGGTCGGTTTCCCATGATGAATCTCAACAGTGGTATTAGAGTGGGCTTTTGATCCGTGGAAATCTTTAACTTGGTGGATCCCGTGTTTTAAAATTGGCAATTTTTCCGGAACGGGATTCTTTTGGTTTGGGGTTGGTGATTTTTCCCCATTGATTTTGCAAATGGAAAATTGATTTGCATATTGGTTTTTGCTTGGTTTTTATTTTCTATTTTTGATATTTGCTATGGAAAATTTATTTTTTTGCATCAAATTGTACAATACATAAAGTTCATATTAATGTACAAATGTATTATACAAACACAAGGACCAATGCCTCGGGACTAGGGCATTTCCAACAGAATGCGCTTAGAATCCCGTGAACACCATGAAATCCTTGAGTATACATCTCGAATCGAATCGAACAAACCCGACAATAGTCCCGAATAAAGGAAAGTCTAACAAGAAACCCTTACTCTATCTCTTCTAAGTCTATTTTTTGTGTTTCTACTGGTTTCTTGTGCTTTTTTCTTTCTTTCTTAGTTTTTCTACTTTTAGTTTTTACTCTCCTTCTTTCTTAGACTCACTCTCTGATTTCTCCTCCTCTCTTTGTCTCTGTGTTATTTTTTTTCTCGTTATGTTCTCCCTTTAAAAACCTAGCAAATCCCGGTATTAAAATCCCCAAATTAAGGAATCCTAATCCTAGTTAAATTCTAATTATGGCTATTTAGGAAAAATTTTGTTCGCTTGACAAAGCAGCGCGGCTGTAAGATTACAGCTGTAAGGCTCTAGGATTATAGCCGTGCAGCTGTAGTTTTGAAACTACAGTCATGTGCCTTTAATCAGAATCATGACAGATCCTCCTAAATTCCACACTCACCTCTAAGCCCTCTAACCACTCAAAGGACCTTTCTCGGGGTTTCGGATCAAAGACTGTTTGGATTTCGGAGTGTTTGAGACATCCTAGGCGACATTCGGCTTATGCTCAAATCTAATTCACATTCACCCATCTAATAGGTAACATAGGACTCTCATCACAGAGGTCGAGAAAACCCATGCTCACAGGCTGCCCCTCGCAGGATCAAAGTCGACTCATGGTCAAGCTACTGTGCCCGGATTGAGTTTGGTCTCGCGATAGAGAGCGCAGTGAGAAAAGGAAAGAAAACATACTTGACACCTTAGTTTGTCAAAGAAGTTAGGTGCAACATCCAGCTGGGGACATTGGCTTTGATTCTAAAGTTAGCCCAGGAAGCTTTGGTTCTGAAACTGGCTCATGGCAGAGCAATAATTTGAAGTTGGCTCATGGAAGAGCAATGATCCGAAGTTGGCCCACGGTGGAGCGATGACCTGAAATTGGCCCACAGCGGAGCAATAATCTAAAATTGGCACATAGTAGAGCAATAATCTGGAATTGGCCAACAGTGGAGCAATGATCTAGAGCTGGCCCACAGCGGAGCAATAACTTGAAATTGGCCCACATCAGAGTGATAAGCTGGAATTGGCCCATAGAGGAGCGATAATCTGAAGTTGGCCAACAACGGAGCGATAATCGGGAGTTGGCCCACAGCGGAGCAATAATCTGGAATTGGCCCACAGCAGAGCAATGATCTGGAGCTGGCCCATAGTGGAATGATAACTTGAAATTGGCCCACAGTGGAGCGATATGCTGGAATTAGCCCACAGCGAAGCAATAAGCTGAACTGGTCCACAGCGGAGTGATCATCTGGAGTTGGCCCACAGCGAAGTAGTAATCTGGAATTGGCCCACAGCGGAGCAATGATCTGGAATTGGCCCACAGCAGAGCGATAATCTGGAATTGGACCATGGCAAAGTGATGATCTAAAATTGGCCCACAGTAGAGCGATGATCTGGAACTGGCCCACAACGGAGCGATGATCTGGAACTGGCCCACAGTGTAGCGATGATCTGGAATTGTCCCACAGCGAAGCGATAATCTAAAGTTGTGCTGAGAGTGCGTATTTATTCCTTGATCGATAATTTTGGAAACAAAAATTTTTGCCCCTTCAATCAAGAATAAATACGGCTCGGTTGTTTTGCTCCTAGATACCTATAAAAGGCAAGAAATACCCTTCTCGAGATTTTATTAGCATAAATGGAAATTATAAAAATTGAGAAAATTTTCTTACCTGATAGTTAGAGCCGTACAGCTCTAATTTGCATGATACAGCCATGCGACTTTAGTCTATAGCCATATGGCTATGACTTGCCACGTCGTTAGAGCCGCGCGGCTCTAGTGTGAAATGGGCAGATCCTTTAAAATGTAGAGAGAAGCCTCATTTGTTCAAAAACACGGTTTTATCCCCTTTCTTCTATATTTCTTTTGCTCTCATTCCCTCAACCCGACTTCCGGCTTCTAAGATGATGAAGAAACTCAGGAAGATGATTCGCCCAGCTGCTCCATCATAACCCGCCCCTCACACAAGGTATGTTTTTCCTGAGGGACAATTTTTCTTGCCCACCGAGTCCATAGTCAATGTGTATGGGCTTCAAGACTTGTTCGAGTATTGCAGGGTCAAGAGAAATGATCCCGTACCCATCACACTTCAGCCATCTGCGCATGCGTCTCGAAAATCGGTTAGTTTTTCCAATTTTTCCCTTTTTTCAATTTTATCCAATTCCTGCAAATGTAGATAAAATTAGATGAAATTATATTAAATTGATGCATGTTTATGGTAGATTTTGCCCCTAGAAACTTCAATTGGTGATTTAGTAGTGATTAGGGTTGAATTTAGGTTGATTTTGTGAAACCTAGGGTTTCTGCGAAACTGTCGTGATTTTCCAAATAGAGCCGCACGTATCTAAGTTATAGTCATGCGGCTATGTTCTAAGGTCAAGCTAAAAATGCATGACCAGAGCTGCGCAGCTCTATTTCTAATGACTACAGCTGCACGGCTATAGTTATAGCTGTGTGGCTATAACTATAGCCGTATGGCTGTAATAGCTAGATCAGAATTTTTATTATTTTTTCCTTTAATTCCAATGCATTTTATTTGGTTTGTATAACCTGTACGCAATCCAAATAACTCATATAAACTCCATGTTCATTGTTTTGCAGGATCAGTCTCGTAATGGTGGGGCCGGGGTGTTGTTTGACTCGTTCAGGTGGTATAGAAGACTCCCAGATGGCGTGAGGGTGATCATAGATGACACAGGGCTGTAAAGGATGGTATGCTCTATGTGCGAGCATCCTCCTAGGATGAGCCGTGGTCTGCTGACGGCACTGATAGAGCATTGGATGGACTCCACGCACACTTTCCATTTCCTGACTGGGGAGTACACTATCACGCCCGTGGACTTTGTGGCCATCACTGTACTACCCTTTAGCTGGCGCATCATTGAGTTCAACTAAACACTGGAGAAAGGAGGTTACAGTCCTGAGAGCATCACCATGCTAATTGGTTTGACTCCTCGGGACAAGAGGATCCAGTGTGGCACCCTCTGGGACTATTGGTTGGGGAGACAGGCTGAGCTTCCCAAGGGCACTATGTTCATTGCAGAGGATACGAGCCGCTATGCCAGGGCTTTTCTCCTCCATGCCCTTGCTACTTTGGTTTTCCCCACAGGTCAGAGCGACTTGAACTCGGCCGTTCTTCTTTCATTGATCCAGCTGGATGACGTGAGGGAGTTGTGTTGGGGACGAGCCAGCTTGGCTCAACTATACTATTCCCTCTATCTATGCACCTAGGGGAAGCAAAAGGAGGTGAAGGGCTCTTGGATCGTCCTTCATGTGAGTTCTTCTAACTTTTTTTTTTTTACTTTTTGATTATGTATCTTTTGCAAATTTGGGCGTATGACTACAGATTCATTCCTCAGCCGGTGGTGCACGTTCCAGAGACCACTGAGCTGCCTAACTTCGCCCAACTAGGACGATGGTTGGGTTTCAGCTGGGGTGAGGTGGACTAAAGTGTAGATGATTGTCGGCTGTTTCTGGCTCAGATGACATTCGAAGGGGTATACATCTCACCCTCTCAATCGTAGTATTTCATAATTGTCTCTTTGATCTTCTAACCCCCACTTTTCTGATTTAAGCTAACTAAGGAGCCTTAGAGGGGAACTGAGTTGCCCTAGGAGGTGAGGGATACCCAGAGGCTGACACCTAGGAGATTTATGATGGAGTGCCCCTTCGATCTGGAGTGGTACCTCGGAGAGAGGGTCTTTGATTGGTGTTCTAGTCTTGTAGGGCACAAAATCCCGGCTGCCTTGCCCGTGGAACTATTTTGGCCGCATCTTCTATTGGTAGCAGACCATCCTGACCTCTTCGGATCCGGCTACGTGGTAGATGGAGTGGAGGGAGACTACCTCTAGTTTGCCACGACACACCTCCTTCCTCCTACTGGAGTAGTGTAGGCAGGGGTATGCTTCTTTTCTACTTTCTATTTATTTATACTGAATTACTATTTTACTGACACCTTTCTTGTATTACTGCAGCCCTCAGGGAGAGGTAAGCACCCTCGCACTTTATCTGGCAAACACTCCAATGGTCAGAGGTCCCAGATTATCAGTGGTCAGGGAGATGGGAGCTCCTTCGCGTGGGCGGCCGAGCATGATGATGATGTGAGGGTGGAGGGTGCTCCATCTGCTCTTTCGATGACTCCTCCAGTGGTCCCCGCTGCTAGCTTCTTTCCTGGATGACTAGAGTTCTTGATAGACCCATTCATTCAGCTTCTTGATGGGTTCAGGCAGTCATACCGGGCTTATCTGTATCTCAGGGACCACACCTTCCCTGCTGCTACCCCTTCTAATAACACTCATATGAGTACTCTTGCTTTCATCTGCATTTCAATTCTCACTATTACCCATTTGTTTGATCCATGCAACTATTTCCCATGTAGATTCTAGTATCTCAGGGGATGGCCCTGTGTCAGGCTGTCTCCACACTCAGGATGCTCACGATCTGAGACAACACGACGATGACAGTAAGTACCTACACTTGAGTTAGTGTCGATGCATGTATGCATGTGTGTGTGTATGTTGCAAGTGTATGCATTTATCTGACATGATGTTCCTGCTATTGATTCTGGTGCAGTCCGTAGTTAATGTTCGTCATCGCGAGTCCACTTATCTGAGGTCAGAGGTGGATCGGCTACAAAGGCGTGTCACGGATTAGGAGTTCATGAACCAGACCTTCCGCATACAGGTAGACGTATTGGAGGCTCAGCTTGCCAGCTTTGAGGATACTGGGGACGAGAACGAGATGGATGATTAGGACAACGGGGGACAGCCTTAGTCTTCTCTTGCTTTCATTGATGTGACAGCCCACCTGTGGGCTTAGATTTCTGCATTTTAGTACATTTTGCCTGTCTGTAGGCTTTATATTGTTACACTTGTTTATTTGACTTGATACATTATGATACTTCTTCTGATATCCATAGCTTTTTTCTTTTCCACCAAGTTTATATTTCTGAATGAATGCTCTTCGACTGTTCTTACCTTTACTGCCATTTGAATTGGTTTAACACTTTCTAGGATTTGATGGACTGTTGTTGATTGGCCTCTTTTTTATGTCCTTATTTTTCCATAGACTGCCCTTACAGGTTTTCAGCCTATTGGACCGTCTTAACGTTTGCCGAAACCTCCCTTTTGGGTTTTCGACTCGGCAAACTTTTATTTGTATCCTAACTTTTGCACAGACCACCTCTCGGTTTTCAGTCTATCGGATTTTTTTTTTTTGAAGTGAGATGCATGCAAACAAAGAATATGCACAGCTATGTACGCATGATACGAATTCAATTTCAAGTAAACTCGAGACATTTAAACGAATGGAACAAAACATTCATTCATTCATTCATTCATTAATAATGTTTTAGGATAATGCACATCAAAGATGAAATGGAGCTAAGGATAGAATCAGTAATGGTATCTGCCTCGACCGAACCCACGACTGCCATCAATCAGTCTTTGCAGATTTTCCTGCTGATGGTGCTCACCACTTTGTCTTAACTTTTGCATAGACCACCTTTTCAATTTTTGATGCATCGGATTATCCTAATTTTTGCATGGACCGCTTTTCTGGTTTTCAATCCATCGGATTTTTTTTTACACGTAATAGCACTTGAGCTTGTCCTGATTGATGGGGTTGACGGCTTGGTCTCTATTTCCACTAGTAGAACCGCTTCCACCCCGTAGACCAAAAGGCCTGGTGTTTCTAGGTGGGTACTCTGATGCTAATTCTGTGTCCTCACAAGGCAAATGGTAACATGTCGACTCAATCTTTTTAGGCAACTGCCATTTTGACGGAATCTTCTTTGATAGACTTATTAGCCGCTTCTATCATCCCATTGTCTTATGGGCGATATGGAGATGACGTGTGATGCTCCATTCCTTTATTTTGGAACAACTGTGTTGTTGCCCCTTGAGATTGTGCTCCATCATTGGTCACGACATGATGTGGAATTCCATATCGTGTAGATACATTTTTCTTTTTGAACTTGGACACACACTTTTTTTAGGCTGCAACATTCATATATGACTTTGCTTCTACCCACTTTGAGGAGCAATTTACGGTTATGACTGTGAATCGACATTTATTCATCGCAAGTGGCCTTATTTCTCTGATGCTATCAATTGCCCGTGCTATAGTTACCCACCTTTTTTTGGTCTGAGCCTACGAAGCTTCTGCTTCGCTGGTTTCATCTTTGGATTGTTTGGAATTCGGTGTTCAGTAATTTCTATGTAAATCCCTGCATGAAATCGTATAGCCAGGCAAAGGCTTTGACTTCCTTTTGTGATACTTTTGTAATTTCTTTCCTCTCATCAGGCGTGAGGTCCTTCGAGATGGATATTATTTTTAGATCATTATCTTTCCTTAGATTCATTTCATGCAATGATGCATCATGTATGTTAAAGGCAATAAATGAATGTTTGTATGTATGTATAGTCCCATCCGAAAAAATTATCACACAAGTAATTAAAATCAAATTGCATTGTATTAAACGCCTTATGGGCTGAATTGTTCACATAATAAATAAAAAAACAAATACATCATAATAACTATTGTCCTCCACATGCAAAGGGTCTTTTGTAGCTGCAGCATCATGGATCTCAATAGCTTGCACACCCGGGCCAGCCAAAGTTGGGCAAGGGATTGTTCTGAACTCCCGATTTCAGTGGTGGTTCCACAATCTTCCCCTCAATGATCAACTGACGAATGGCCTTTATCAACTGAGTGCAATCGTTGGTGCGATGACCTGTCGTCACGTGATAGGCACATAAGCAATTCTTCTCATCTTCAGTAGGGGTGAATAGGGCTTCAAATTCTGCAATAGTCATGCCTTCATACATTTGGCAAAGATACAGACCAACGATTCTGCCCACGGGTTGGTAATCCTCTGCAGAGCCACAGCCTGCCTACCCTGATTCACTGCGGCCACATCCACTTTTGCTGCTTGATCTAATGCTACTGTTTGAGTCGGTTTTGTACTAGACCTAGTGGGTGTAGCAGTAGAACTTCCGCTCTTGTAATTGCCTCAAAAAGTATTTGAGTTCTGCTTATCTCTTTGGTCTTCCTCCTCATACCTTTCGATACGCTTGGCAAACTCAACAACGTCATTAAAGGTGTGGAATCTCTTCAGCTTCATTTTCTCTTTATAGAGGGGTAAGCTGCCATCAACTAGCTTCACCATGAGAGATTCCAACTTTGGAGCGCCATCCACTAGCACCTGGATGTCCATCCATCTCTTATATATGCCAAGAAAGACTCGTTGGGTTTTTGGTGAATCCTTTTTAGGTCTTCCAGGGTAGTCTCCACCTGAGTGTTGTAAGCATACTGCTTCACAAATGCCTAAGATAAATCTTCCTATGTGAATCGGGTATGGATTGGCATCTTTAAATACCATTTAGTAGCAGCATCCCTCAATGTAGTTGGGAATAGATTCAGCAAATGGATTTTCCCAATTCCTAGACTGGATATGATCCTCACGTAGCTATCTAAGTGAGCCTCTGGTGGGCCCTCTCTAGTGTATGGAGACAGATAAGGCATCTAGAAACCAACTGGGAGCGGCTCTCCTCCTTCTGCCATCAAACTAGCTGGGTCTGCACATTTGATGGGATTGTAATGCACCATCTCCTTTAATTTTGCCAGCAGAGCTTCCAAGTCAGAGAATTTTTCTTTGAGACGCTTTCCAGCAGCCGTCTCGATTGAGGCCTCCCTTGCCCTCATAAAAGCTTCATCTTCTTCAGATTGGCGATCAATTTCCCAATGAGGGACAACCAGTCTACTACTACCGAGGATGCCTCCTCCAGCCCTGTTTGCTGCTTGGACCATGTTTCCTCCATTTTCGACCGAAGCTGAAATTGGTTCAGCAGTCTAACCCCCTTTTGTAGGCATCACAGCTTGCATCTGTTCCCTCAAGGTGGCCTTAAATTGATCAGTGCATCTACAAATACATTTATGTCAAAAGGCATTCCTCCGTTAGATCCATCTTAGGCCATTTCTATTCTATGCTCTTCTTCAAGCAACGACTGACTGTCAACCTATAGAAAAGGTAACTACCCCCGAATTCCTGCTCTGAATCTGAATCTAAGTCAACCCTAACCCCTTGCAAAGTTACTGGTTCTAGCTGAATTGACTGGGCTAACTAAATAGACTCTGGTTCAACACACGCTAATCGCCTCGAAGTTTGACTCCAAACTACACGTTCAACATAAGGTTAGAACAATGGATGGATGTCGTGAGTCTAGATGTGACACACTAAATGACGTGTATGGTATGTTCGTGAAATGATCATTTTGAATGATGTCTCATGAATGAGAATGATAATGAAGATGATCTTTATGTTTTCATTCTCTTTTGTTACTTTGGACGTTCTAAGAATACCCAATGCCATGCGAAAGACAATGCAAAAAGGTTATGTGTGAGCCGTCACATGAATAAAGGTTTGGCGCTTTCGGGGCACCTAGTGAATGTCATGAAATGGTCACGTGCACACCAACACACGGACAGAGTTTTGATGCTTTATAGGTCAAAGACATGATATGAAATGGTCACCTAGGGGCTGTCCCATAGATAGAGTTTCGATGCTTTTAGGGCATCTTGGATGAAATGATGTTACAAACAAGTCGCATGTAACTTGAGACACGGACAGAAGTTTAGTGTTCGTGGAACACCTTGTATGATTCGACAATGCCATGAAATGCCCCTATAATGAAACGGCCAACAGCAATCCGGTGCACAAGCGGAATACGGGTAGTTTTGGGACACCCGATATGTTATGAAATGAAATAACCGTGATGGGCATCCTCAGAACGTCCTTTATTTAATGGAATGGGATGATATGATATGAATGCTTATGTCACACAAGATGCAAATGGCTGCATGAAGATGTGGTTAGGATGCATGACATACGAGATGACGTTGTGTATGCTTTATGGGAATGTCAACACACAAGATGTATATGGCACACAAATAAGATGTTGTGGCTGCACCGAAGATGTGGTTAGCATCAATGTCACACATATGTTGATGTTTTGAAAGTGGTTGCATGAAGATGTGGTTAGAATGGCACAAAAATGATTATGTGTGTTTGATGCTTCATATAAAGGTCAAAACAAAACCACCATGGAACAAATGTTAGCACACGCAACAATATGCTCACCCTTCCAACCTTATTCCTCCTTTCGACTGGTTCGCATTCTTCCTAGGTGTTGGGTCTCTTTGGCATCAATCGGGGATACCAAAGGCATACTCTTAATGTCCAATTTTGAATTTATGTTTTGGTCACCCTAAGGGGAAGTTACTAGGTCATTACATAAGGGCCAAAGTCAATCCAAGGGTCATAAAAGTCCCTATAGCAAAAATACACTCCTCCACACATAACATGAGAGGTTCAAGTGATGGTATGAGTGGTTTACCCCTTTGAGTGCCTCCAATCCTAGTGGAAGAGGTAGGTCACCTTCGGAAGTAAACTGGGCTGATCAATGAGTTTGAGGGGTTGAGAAGATGAAAATGTCATGATATGCAAGTGCGAGTAAAATATGGTACTATGAACTAGTGAATGACTACAAGTGAGGTTATATTTCAGTAGTTACCTAAGTTCCTTAATTTTTTATAAAAACTTTTTAAGAAACAGTATCTGCAGCAGAGTCACCACTATGAGCGGACGACCTTTTAAGTGGAACGTGGCGAAGCAAACTAGGGAAAAAGAAGAGAAAGTGTTTTGAATTGTTTGTGAAAGTGGTTTGTCTCTTGCTTAGGAAAACTGTTAATTTGTTTGGAAATCGTTTCGTAGAAAACCTTTTCTTTGTATGTGAGTTTTTGGAAAAATGGTTTTGCATTTTAGAAAATCCCATTTTATTAACTTAAAGAACTCAAAACCTAAATTTCAAGATCAGTGACAGAGTCGCCACCCGGATCAGCTCATCCGGGAAATTCTGGTACAGCTCCCTACCGAGTGTAAACTACTGTACCTAATCTAGAGATTTAGGGTTCCGGCAACTTACCTATTCAACCTTAAGCTTGCTTTCATTTATAAGTGCATATGACAATATTTTACTCACTTAATTCTCTACCCATTTTATGTTGTGTTATTTAGCCCATGCTCATTCAGTTAACTTAAATAAAGTACATAAAATTAAAGTGCAGAAATATAAATCATACAGCAAAACCAAACCAAAAAGAAATAGAGGCCGCTTATTACAACCGAAAAAGAGAAAAAGCTCTCATCCTCACCATTACAACTGCCTAGATACAAGAAAATCTAAAAATTACAATCGCCTAGGATACACGGGTTGATATATAAAATACATCCAAAATGATAAAAAAGAAAAAGAAAAGCTGTAAAACAAATGGTTAGCACAATTATAACATAAACACAAGCAGGACTCACACATGATAGAATGGGGAATATTAGAGAATGGGAACATGCATTTAGGGGGTAACCGAGAAGTCCGAGTGACTTACTCAATTAGACCTGGAAAACAGAACAGTTTTAGAAACGCCCTATAGGTTTTGTGCTTGAAAATAGTTTTGAAAACAACTTGGCTTGAGTACATACAAATTTCTCCATTTAATGGGTCGGTTATCCCAGAATGTGGGGTTTCGTTCATGAGGGTTCGTAATTCCAAACATCTATCTAAGGTCCAAAAGCAATAAACATGCCAAAAATGATTTGATTCTGAACACAGCTTCACATGACGATGTCCATGTGGGTCGTCCCATGATTCTACCTTCTCCTAGAAACTATAGCCGTGTGGCTCATAAAACTACAGCCATGAGGCTGTAGCACTACAACCATGTTGGAAATGCCCTAGTCCCGAGGCATTGGTCCTTATGTTTGTATAATACATTTGTATATTAATGTGAACTTTATGTATTATACAATTTGTGTCAAGAGATAAAGGCATCAATCTATTTGTTATATGTTTTGTGCTATATTTTAAATAGAGTATCCAATGGATATATCCATATCCATGTTGTCATGTGTAAGGCACTTGGCAGTAAGACTGTGGATAGGGAAAACGATATAGCCATAAAGTCATCCGTAGTCTGTTCCAATCATGGAAATGAATGGAACTAAAGACTATCATTAGCCTGGTTGTATGGTGGTGTCTTACCGGTCATAGAATATGGGATGTCAACTAGGTTAATGGGTACATGCAAAAAGGGCATGGTACTAGATCGATCCACTAAATGGGAATCTACATGGTATAGTATCACAAATGATTCTTGTGTAGTGCTTGTATAAGTCCTTCGACTGGACCATATGATGGTGCTACATGTGAAGTGGCACACATTGGTGTATACCTAAAGGGCCTGTAAAAGGGTGCCAAGTATGGGTATGTTCGGGTGTGTCAGTGAGCATGGCAATGCTATGGATATGTAGAAGGGAATGTCACTCAGTAATTTACTGAGACGATATCACCGGCCTCTTGAAGAATGTTACTGATAAGAGTGTGGCCACACTCGAACAAGATTGGATCTTGTTTGTGAGCATCAGTTCATTTGGGATCAAGTAAATGTCCGAACACATATAGAGGGTGATCAACCATGCCTCTTTGTTGGAAATCGATATCAGTGACATGGGGCATACGATTTCAAACTATAGGGTTACAGTGACATTTTGACTGCTATCTCCGTCTTAATTGGGGGCTGCAGTGGGTTGCTAGAGCCCAACTGTAGTCTGTGGGCCTTAGCCCACTGCCAACATAAAGGCGGGCCCATCAAATCGTACACATTGAACGTCTGGACTTTAACTAGTTGGATTAAGTGTGTACTTGGAGTATACACATTTAAAGAGAGAGAGACTTATTAATTATATTATATAAGTCAATTGGATTGATCAATATGTTGGGATTCGTCACGGGAAACCGACCAATAAAAGCAAAAATACGCATCGATTTCCTGGAATCTTGTCCCAGGAGCTTAAGATGTGGAAATCAAAAACTTAAAGCATAAAGAGAAAGTTTGAAAACTTACCATAAAGTCTCTTTAAGAGACAAATGCAGACTGTAGAAATCAAGTGTAGATTTCCTCCACCGATGCGTACACGAACGACTCTGGGACCGAAACCCGTGCTAGTGACTTGGATGACAAGAAGAGAGGGAGAAGAAAAGAAGAGAGGGGCGGCCAAGCCAAGTGTAATGGCTGCCCAAATTTTCTTTCTAAAAGAAAATTCAAACTCTCTCTCTCACACCCTTGTTTCTTTCCAAAAGAAAACCACACATAAAAGTGGGCAAATTGTTTTTCACTCAAGAGCCAAAAACCAATTTTCCCAATCTCATACATCAAGTGGGTGGCCAAAGATGGGAGATGATGAAGAGATAGCAAAGTCCAACTTTGCAACTTAACTAGTCAAACCAATGACTCATTACTTATTAATTGGTTCATCCAAATGAGTCACCAAAATATCTCTTCATCATGCATAAGAAGCAAAGTCTTACTTTGCTA
Organism: Euphorbia tirucalli; assembly: GCA_039660915.1. Lineage (NCBI taxonomy): Eukaryota > Viridiplantae > Streptophyta > Magnoliopsida > Malpighiales > Euphorbiaceae > Euphorbia > Euphorbia tirucalli. The sequence continues at coordinate 46,084,089 of CM077637.1, read as the reverse complement.
TCTCAAAGTCAACATTATGACTCATCCAAGCCATGAACATTCGGCCAAGTGAGGATGAAATGGTGGGATATTTTTTCTTTTACTCTTACCGTAAGAATGACCAAAAATATCCAAAGATGCAAAGTCCAACTTTCCTACAAAAAAGTCTTCCATGACTCACCATTTCATCATAACATTTTGTCCAACAAAAATGACTCACATTCTTCCCATTTCACCACCAAATTTCGGCCAACACAATTCCAATTCATATGGGAATATTCATTTTAAGTCTTAAGCCCAATTTAATTCCTTTGATTTAATTAATTTCAAATGCAACTTTACTTTAACATTTATGCTTATATATTATACCATATAATATATTACATACATTTAAAGTAAAATTCATTTGACCTATTCATTTAATCAAGGGATTAAATTAGACAGACATAAAATGAGATACATGTAAACCTATACATGTATAATAATATTTCCACCTAGGAAATAATCCCATAAATTAATTCATTGAATTAATTATGAGAAGGCCAAAATAAATATCAATTATAATATATGGATCAATCCAATTGACCTATATAATATAATTAATAAGTCTCTCTCTCTTCAAACATGTATACTCCAAGTACACACTTAATCCGACTAGTTAAAGTCCAGACGTTCAATGTGTACGATCCAATGGGCCCTGTCTTTATGTTAGCAGTGGGCCAAGGCCCACAGACTGCAGGTGGGCTCTAGCAAGCCACTGTAGCCCCCAATTGAGACGGAGTAAGCAGTCTAACTGAAAACGTAACCCAGTAGTTTGAACTTCTAAATCCCATGTCACTGATATCAGTGTCCAACACAGAGGAATGGAAGTATAACCCTCTTTGTGTCTGGACCTTTACTTGATAATGAATGAAATGATGCTCACAAACAAGATCCAATCTTGTTTGGGTGCGGCCGCACACTTATCAGTAACATTCTTCAAGAGGTTAGTGATATCGTCTCAGTGAATCACTAAGTGACATTCCCTTCTACATATCCATAGCACTGCCATGTTCACTAACACACCCGAACGTACCCATACTTGGCATCCTTTTACAGGCCCATTAGGTGTACACCAAAGTGTGCCACTTCACATGCAGCACCATCATATGGTCCGGTCAAGGACTTATGCAAGTACTACGCGAGAATCATTTGTGATACTATACCATGTAGATTCCCATTAAGTGGATCGATCCAGTACCATGCCCTTTTTGCATGTACCCATTAACCTGGTTGACATTCCATGTTCTATGACTAGTAAGACACCGCCATACAACCAGGCTAATGATAGTCTTTAGTTCTATTCATTCCCATGATTGGAACAGACTACGGATGACTTCATGGCCATATTGTTTTTCCTATCCACAGTCTTATTGCCAAGTGCCTCACACTTGACAACATGGTTATGGATATGTCCATTGGATACTCTATTTAAAATATAGCACAAGACATATAATAAATAGATTGATGCCTTTATCTCTTGACATAAATTGTATAATACATAAAGTTCACCAAAACGTACAAATGTATTGTACAAACACAAGGACCAATGCCTCGGTACTAGGGCATATCCAACACAATATATTATAATTAATATTTATTTTGGCCTTCTCTTAATTAATTCAATGAATTAATTTATGAGATTATTTCCTAGGTAGAAATATTATTACATGTATAGGTTTACATGTATATCATCTTATGTATGTCTAATTTAATCCATTGATTAAATTAATAGGTCAAATGAATTTTAATTTAAATGTATGGCATATATTGTGGTATAATATATAAGCATACATGGTATATTAAAGTTGCATTTGAAATTAATTCAACCAAAGGATATAAAATTGGGCTTAGTCTTAAAATGAAAAATGCCCACATAAAGTGGGATGTGTTGGCCGAAATTTTGATGCATTTGGGCAAAGAATGGTGACTTATTTTTGGACAAAAAGTGATGATGAAAAAATGGTGAGTCATGGTATGACTTTTAAGTAGCAAAATTGGACTTTGCTTCTTTAGATTTTTATCATTTTTCTTTTAGAAAGAAAGAAAAAAAATCAGCCATATTTTTCATTTGCTTGGCCGTCCCATTTGGTGGGTGATTATGCAAAGATTAATAAGTCATCTTTGGGACGAAAGATGATGATGATGGTGGTGGTCAGTCATTGGCTTTGACTCAGAGGTTGCAAAGTTGGACTTTGCATCTTTGACATATATCTTCTTTCTTATGGAAAGGAAAAATAAATATATATATATCACTTCACCCATCTTTGGGCTGCCATATATGTTGGATGAAATGCAAAATTGGTTTTTCTTTTAAGAAAAATAATTTGCCATTTTATAGAGGAATTTCTTTTGGAAAGAAATTGGTGCCCACTTGAGAGAAATTGCTTTATTTCTTTTGGAAAGAAATATTGGATAGCCATAATTCTTCATGTGTGCCACCCCTCTCTCTCTTACTTCTTTGAAATCGTCCGAGTCGCTAGCACGGGTTTCAGTCCGAGAGCCGTTTGTGTATATGACATTGGAGGGAGTCTGCTTTGATTCCTGTAGTCTGCATCTATCTCTTAGAGAGACTTTGTGGTAAGTTTTCTAACTTCCTCCTTATGCTTTAAGCTTTTGATTTCCACATCTTAAGCTCCTGGGACCGGATACGAGGAAATCGACGCGTATTTCAGCTTTTATCGGTCGGTTTCCCCGTGATGAATCCCAACAAGCCGTGCGTCTATAGTATCCAGAACCCAAAATTGGTTTTCTTTGCTTTGAAAATCATTGTTTTGATCATTTCAATGATTTCTAAGGACTTTGAGGAACCAAGGGGTCCGCTAATGCTAGACAGGGGATTCGGTTTGGATTGAACAACCCCGAAACTCAAAAATCGAAACCAAAGAATTCGAAAATCTCACATCAACGTTCAATGAAAACTGAAAACCATAATTCAAAGCATAACAGATGTGATTAGACTAAAATAAATCATAACAGAATGAACAAAATGGAATCTAGCTGTTTTCGGTTGATTTTAGGGCATTTCGGATTTCTGCCCTGAAGAACATAGCTGTGCTGCTGTAGTGTTATAGCCGCTCAGCTCTGTTCTAAGGGATTACAGCTGCTTAGCTCTAGTTAGAGCCGCACAACTATAATCAAATAGCCAGTTCTGGAAATTTGATCAAAATACAGAAAAATCACAACACATACCAAATAAAGATGAGTTTAAGGCCTCTTAGAGTTTACCTTGCTAATGTTTTAGTGTGTTTAACATCCGGAAGCGGATTGAAAATGTGGAATGAGCTTAGAATCCCGTGAACACCCCGAAATCCTAAAGTATACATCCTGAATCGATCCAAACAAACCCGATAATAGTCCCAAATGAATGAAAGTCTAACTGGAAACCCTCACTCTATCTTTTCTAAGTCTATTTTTTGTGTTTGTTCTGGTTTCTTGTGCTTTTGTTTTCTTTCTTAGTTTTTCTATTCTTAGTTTTTACTCTTTTTTCTTAGAATCTCTCTCTGATTTCTCCTCCTCTCTCTATTTCTGTGCTATTTTTTTTATCGTTATGTTCTCCCTCTAAAAACCTAGCAAATCTCAGTATTAAAATCCCCAAATTAAGGAATCCTAATCCCAGTTAAATTCTGATTCTAGCTAGTTAGGAAAACTTTTGTCTACCCAATAGAGCTGTGCAGCTGTAAAATTATAGCCATGTGGTCTGGTATTACAGCCACACCACTGTAGTTTTGAAACTACAGTCATGCACCTCTAATCAGAGCCATGACAGATCCTCCTAAATCCCACACTCACCTCTAAGCCCTCTAATCACTCAAAAGACCTTTCTTAGGGTTTCGGATCAAGGACTGTTTGAAATTCAGAGTGTTTGAGACATCCCAGGCAACATCCGGCTCATTCTCAAGTCCAAGTCACATTCGTCTGTCTAACAAGTAACATAGGACTCTCATCACAGAGGTCGGGAAAACCCATGCTCACAGTCATTTTACCACGTAAACATGACTCGTATATATCAAGTAACTCAATGTCAAATGATCCTAGGATTCCAGCATTGTTAAGCCTAGCTACGCGTTTCTCGTTTATGTGGCCTAAACGACAATGCGAAAGATAGATAGGATTAAGCTTGTTAGGCTTAACCCTTTTAGTATTTATGTTGTAGACATGATTATTTTCATTTAAATCTTTGACATATATGCCATTATTTAATAAAGTATCTCCATAAAATAATCCCTCTCTAGATAAAGTAATTCTACCATTACCAATAGTAAAATTAAATCCATAAATATCCAAAATTGAAACAAAAATAATATTCATGTACATTACAGGTACAAAATAACATTGTTCCAGTATTAAAACTAATTCATTGTGCATCATAAGATGGTACTCGCCGATCTCAATGGTAGCTACCCTTGCTCCATTTTTGACCCACAAGTCCACCTCTCCAAATCCTAGTGATCTCCTGTTCCTAAGTCCCTGCACATTACAACAAATATGAGAACCACATCCAGTATCCAATACCCAGGATGTTGAAACAGTGAGGTTTATGTCTATGACATATATACCTGATGAAGGCGTACCCTGGCTCTTCTTTTGCTCTCCCAATAGCTGGGGACAAGAACTCCTCCAGTGTCCTGGCTGCTTGTACTAGAAGCAAACATCCTCAGGACCGGCCTTGGGCTTGGCCTTACTCTTTTTAGCCTTATCTTTCTTAGCTTTGGCCTTGGCTTTCACCTTTGCCTTACCCTTTGCAATAGGAGGGCTCCACTTGTTGACCAGTATTACCAACAGAGTCTTTTTGATTGATTATTCAGTAAGCTTCAGCATCCCATGCAGCTCACTAACAGTGTGGTTCATCCCTTTCATATTCTAATTTAGGATGAACTGATTATAAGGGTCCGGCAAGGACGCTAGGATCGTGTCAATCTCCAACTCTTCCAAGACAAGCAAACTGAGATGGGCTAAAGAATCCAGATAGCCCTTCATGTTAAGCAAGTGAGCACTCACAGATGTCCCAGCCCCCATCTTGCTGTTGTTAAATTCCTTGTTGCTCAAGTATCTCTCTTGACGTGCTTGCTCCTGAAACATCTCATTGAGAGTTGTTATCATAACAAAGGCTTATTGGTCCATAAACTGCTTTTACAGCTCAGGGACCATGCACGCCAACATCAGGCATGTCACATCCCGATTGCCCCTAACATGCACCTCATATTCCTCTAGCAGTGTAGCCAGTGGATTACGCCTAGAAGGTGCAGGTGGTACAGCTTTCACCAGCACATATTCCTCATATTCGTGTCTAAGAACTATGTTGGGGATTTAATCGCACAAAAACAATACGCAGCGGAAATAAAAGGATTAATCCCCACCAAGGACCCATGTACATTGCATTGAATTGGAAGGAGGGTTAAAGAATTACCTTAATTCTTTGTAGGTTTTGAATCAATTAGGAACCAAAGTAGCTTCCCTCTACGGTTGATCCACACGGAGCAATTCATTCACCGCGTGCTAGCGCCGGGATTGAAGAACGATTTCTTCGAATGAAAAGCCAAAGTTTCGAAAACCTTGGGAGATGGAGAAGGGGAGATTTCGGCTGGCCCCTTGGAGGCTGCAGAAAATCTGCAGCTTATGTGTAGGCTAGGGTTAGGGTTTTTAGGTTATAAAACTTCCTTTTATATATCCTTTAAACTTAATTATAATTATAACTTAATACCCTTATTAGTTATAATTATAAATTAACCCACACAATTTAATATTAATTCTCAATTAATATTAAATCAATTCCATTTTCCATCATACACATATGTATATTTGATATTATAATCAATTATATCTCTATATAATTAAATTATAATATGTAGCATACTTTATGCAATATTAATCATATTAATATTTATATATACATATATATATATAAATATATATATCATTATATATATATTTATTCTCTTTCTCATTCATAAATTATTATCCAATAATAATTTATACCCGAAAAGATGAACTTCATTTTGCTCTTTGTGTGTGACCCCATAGGTTCATATTAATTGGCAATAAGGAAATTACCATAATGTCCTTATAGGTCACAAGCGGACTCTAGCAAGCCATTACGACTACCCAATTAACATGATTGGAATGATCCAATACCTATTTATAGAATGTCATATTCCCTTTTGTCTCTTTGATATCATGATTAATCATAAGACATGGTACACTTGTCAATCTTATATAATTAATCATATGCTTTCTCGATCTCAAAGTAAACTGTTTAGACAAATCAATTGATACTCTATCAATTATTTGAGCACGGCCATGCATTTAACAGTCTTACTTATCGAGGGGCCCAGTGATATCGCTCTCTTGATAGAGAGGGACAAAATCCCATATCTGTCACTCACATCCCAAAGCATGAGTCATATTGTACCCAATCACAGCCTTTATAACTACTCTGTTACAAGCAGCGTTTGACTGCGTCAAAGCACAACATGAGTTCATCCCGGAATCAATGGTGACCTCAGGTCAAAGGAATCAGCTAATGACACTACTATAATCAAGATCAGTTGTGACACATGACCATGAACTTGATCTCATAGTGGGTCTCCAGTAACATGTTCTCTAACATATTACCCGTGAGTATAATCTGTATCTGTATACACTATATTCATCTTATGAATATCCATTATCACTCACACTAGTCTTAGTTTGTTATTATTCCCATAATAACAATCGACTAGGGATATTTAGAATAACACGATTTATTCATGGATACTTATCATAAATGCTAACATACAAACATAAATGATAATATTAATCTACACTAGATTAATCTTAGAAGTCAAATTACATAATCCAATATTGGCCTTAGGGCACAATCTCCAACAAACTATCCTCAAGTTCCTAAACCAATCCAGAAAATTAGGACCAGAAAGTTTTTCCTCCTCGAGGAGCGAACGCAGTGATAAAGAGTTGTTATTTGCCATTTGATTACTACACAAAAAAATTAATGGGTATTAATAAAGGTCTTAGTTATTTTTCCCATAGTTAATTAATAATGAATCCAAGTTATTAATTAAGTCAAGTTGTTGGGCTAATGGGCCGAGATCCATATTTCATCAAGATATAGCTAGACGAGGCCCTAGAAAAAATATACCCTAATTATTTAGGTAGGAACACCATCCAATTCCAACCTAGGGACTCTCGGTTTGATGGGCTTGTTGGCACTTACCCATCTGTGCTTAGGCCCAGGAGAATCCTACTACCCATGCTAAGTCCAAACCTCCATCCAAGTGTTAGAGTAACCAATACTCCAACCTAATACAAAATGATGATACTCTAGCGTATCCTGTGAGCGCATGGTCTACAACTGGTCTGTCCCCACTTCGAGTCGGTTTTGAATGAGGGAAGCACTTTTAAGTGACTTAGTAATTACCATTTGGTTTAGATTTAATTTTAATAATGGCTTAGATGCATAAGTGGGTGAAATTGGATTGGATCATGGCATATAACATTGAAATAAATAAATGCATAATTAAATAAATAATGGAATGCTATAGGCCTATATTACAACCTAATATAATTCTTGTAAACCTATACTAGAAAAATACTAGGTGAGCCTCCTTCCTTCCTTCTAGGCTCGCCTCGCTGATGGGCTTCTTTTACATAAATTTCATAATAATAATAAAATTACATTAAAAGAAAAGGGTACACAGGCGTATTTACCCAAAGAAAAATACAACCCATCTTGAATTAAGGCCTAATAGCATCCATTCAGAAATTTAATCACATAGATATAGAATCCAATACATCAATTTATAAACATGTCAAAATGCATGAAATTAATCCCAATAAATTATGTACTTAGCCATTATATAGAAATCGCCAATTTGGCCCATCATGGTTCAATCCTTGACGGGCTTTAGGCTTCCAGCCCAAGGTAGAACACTACTCCCACTGGGATTAGGAAACCATGAATCCAAATCACACAGCCCGGGTAATCATGCCAAGAAAACCCGAACCAATTTCATTACACCATATTAATTCCAAATTAATATATATCATGAACAAAATAAATTATTCAAGAAGCCATGCGCATTTAAATACCAAATTTAAACACACAAAATTTTTTTTTAAACCCATTAAAAACAAAAACGGCCCCAGTAGCAAAATAACCTGCAAAATCCAAAACCCGACCCCCCAAGCAGCCTGTTGCAACGATAGTAGCTGTTGTGCTCGCAACTGCGAAGATGAAGGGAATTGTGCGATTTCCTTCTCCTTCAACCCATTTATTTTTATTTTTTTATTATTTTTTTAATTTGAATTTATAAACAGAAAAATAAAATCAAAACAACAAAAAACAAAAGCAAAACAATAATCAAATAGAAATAAATATATATAAATTAATATGCAAATACCAATTTCCATTTGAAAATCAAATTGGGAAATATTAAAACCCCAAAACCATGGGATTCAATAATATTTCCACGGATCAAAAGTCTGCTCTAATACCACTGTAGGGATTTTTCATAGAAATCAATTGATAAAAGTAGAAACTCGGATCGATTTTCTCAAATTCGTGACCTAGGAGCGAATGAAATGGAAATCAAAAGCATTAAAACAAAAGATCAAAAATTAGATTCTCACATTTCTATATCTCTTCTAAAGATGGCTGCAAAAACCGGAATCGATTTTCTCCACTCTCACATACACGAACGTCTATCTAGTAGAATTCGTGCTAGCAGCGGATCAAAGGAGGAGAAGAACAGGTGGCCAAAAATTTCAGCCTTATTTTCCTTTATGGCCTAAATTTTCATTAATGAGAATTAACTCTTGGCTCAAATCAAGGCCATGATTTAAGGCTTTGGTTTAATTAGATTTTAAGTTAGGATTTTAATACCATAAATCCTTAAATCCAAATTAATTATTATGGGTAAATTAAATGCAATTCTATTTTAATTTTCATGCATGTATTATATAAAACTATATTATAATATGTACATGTCATTAAATTAAAATTGATTACCCAATTAAAATTGACCCAATGAATTAATTGAGATTCAACTTAAATCAAATACATATAAACCTATATATGTATTTTATTTCCACCTGGAAATAAATTCCCAATTAAAATACATATAATTAAATTATATATTGATCAATCCAATTGATCTATAATTTAATTAGTTAATATTCATCTCTCCAATCTGCATACTCCAAGCATACGGGTGATTCGACAAGTTCAAACTTAGACATTTTATATGTACGATCCTATGGGCCCGTCTTTATGTTGGCAATGGGCCTAAGGCCCACAGATTGTAGGCGGGCGGTAGCAAGCCATTATAGCCCCAATTAAGATGGTGATAACAGTCTAACGAAAGTCTTAACCCTACAGTTAAACTCATATATCCTATGTCGCTGATATTGATGTCCAACATGGAGGCATGGTATCATCACCCTCTTTTGTGTCCGGACATTTACTTGATCCCAAATGAACTGATGCTCTCAAACAAGTTCCAACTTATTTGGGTGTGACCACACTCTAATCAGTTGCATACATCAAGAGGCCGGTGATATCTTCTTAGTGGTTTACTGAGTGACATTCCCTGCTACATGTTCATAGTCTTGCCATGCTCACTGGCACACCCGACCATACCCATACTTGGCACCCTGTTACAAACCCTTTAGGCATATACCAAAGTATGTCACTTCATATGCAAGACCATATCATGATTAGGTCAAAGGATCCATATAAGTACTACACGAGAATCACTTGTGATACTATACCATGTGGATTTCTCGTTTAGTGGATCTATCCAGTACCATGCCTCATTGCATGTACCCATGAGCTTGGTTGACATTCCTGTGGAGATTTTTCCTCGCAAAACGTCTGATTAAAGCGAAAGCTCAGATCCTTTTCTTAAATCCGTGACCCAGGAGCAATTGATGTAGAAAACAAAAACAACAAAATTGAAAGAGAAGTTTAGATTCTCACCAAGAATATGTCTTTCAGAGATGGCTGCAGAAACCAAAATTGATCTCCTTCACAATCCTGTACACGAACAGTTTTGGAGCGTGAACCTATGCTAGCGTTGGATTGACGAAAGAGAGGCAAATAGGGGGCTGAAATTTTCTGCCTTGGAAGTGTGTTGGTCACCGAAAATTATAGCTACTATCCCCTTGGCCGAATTCCCCTTGTGGGAATTTAGGTTTTAGGGTTTTAATTTTATATGGGCTTTTTGCTCACTAAAGCCCAAGTCCAAAATTAATTGTTTAGGTTTACTTTTAATTGCAAACTCAATTTTAATCTTTCATGTATGTGAATATATTATACCGTATAATATATTACATGCCATTTCAAATTAAAATTAATTTGACCAATTAATTCAACCTAGAAATTAAAAGTGGACTCTTCATAAAATTAAATTCATGTAAACCTATACATGTGAAATATTTACACCTAGAAAATAACATCTTGAATTAATTCATTGAATTAATTATAAGAAACCCAATACAAATATTAATTATATTATTTTGATCAATCCAATTGATATATATAATATAATCAATAGAATCCTCTCTTCCTAGTTGGTATACTCTAAGTATATGGTTGATCCGTTGAGTTCAAGCTTAGACATTCAATGTGTATGATCCTGTGGGTATGTCTTTATGTTGACAATGGGCCAATGGTCCACAGACTGTAAGCGAGCTTTAGCAAGCCACTACAGCCCCCAATTAAGATGGAGATAGCAATCCAACTGAAATCAAAACCTTGTAGTTTAAACTTATATATCCCATGTCATTGATATTGGTGTCCAACACAGAGGCATGGAATAATCACCCTCTTTTGTGTCCGGAGATTAACTTGATCATGAATGAACTGATGCTCACAAATAAGTTCTAACTTATTTGGGTTTGGCCATACTCTTAGTAGTTGCATTCATCAAGTGGCCGGTAATATCTTCTCAGTGGACTACTGAGTGACATTCCTTTTTGCATATTCATAGTCATACCACATTTACTAACACACCCAAATGTACCCATACTTGGCACCCTGTTATAGGCCCTTTAGACATACACCAAAGTATGTCACTTCACATGCAACACCATGATATGGTCAGGCCAAAGGATCCATACAAGTACTACATAAGAATCACTTGTGGTACTATACCATGTGGATTTCTCATTTAGTAGATCTATCCAGTACCATGCCCTATTGCATTTACCCATTAACTTGGTTGACATTCCATGTCCAATGGCTGGTAAGACATCACCATGCAACCAAGCTTATGATAGTCTTTGGTTCCATTCATTACCATGACTGGAACAAACTATGGATGACTTTATGGTCATATCGTTATCCCTATCCATGGTCTTACTGCCAAGTGCATGACACTTGTCAATATGGATATGGATATTTCCATTGGATACTTTATTTGTGATATTACATAAGGTTAATAATAAATAGATTAATGTCTTTATTCATTGACACAAATTGTATAATGCATAAATCTCATAACAATGTACAAAATGTATGATATAAAAAGAGGACCAATGCCTTGGGACTAAGGCATACCTAACAAGTCCATGTCCAATGGCCGGTAAGACACTGCCATACAACTAAGCTTCTGATAGTCTTGTTGGGATTTTTCACCGGAAATCACCCCGATTAAAGCGGAAGAACGCGATGATTTCCTCAAATCCGTGCCCAAGAGCAATTGAGATGGAAATTGGAAAAACAAAATTTAATCACAAGAGATAATTCTCTTACCCAGAATATCTCTTTAAGAGATGGATGCAGACTATAGGAATCAATCTAGAATCCCTCCTCATTCATGTACATGAACGCCTAACGAACACCACCCGTGCTACCATCGGAAAACACTAGACTTTTTTAGAGGAAGCTTGGGTGAATTTCGGCTATGCTTGCTTGGACTGATGGTGGCCAAAATTCCTATGGTTATTAAACCCTAGGTTGGCTGAAATTCCTTAGAGGAATTTTGGCCCAACTTGGCTCCTTATTTGTGTGGGCTTCCTTCTTTTAATTCCGGCCCAATCTTATTTTAATTAGTCTGGTTTAAATTAATTTCAAGCCCAACTTTAATTTACCCATGTATTTAATATATTACACCAAGTAATATATTATTTACATTTAAATTAAAATTAGTTTGACCAATTAATTTAATCCATCAAATTAAAATTAGATCTTCACAAAATAGAATCATATGTAAACCTATACATATGAATATTTCCAACTAGGAAATAATTTCATAATTAATCCAATTATTTACGAAGAGCCAATCAAATGTTAATTTTATTATAATGATCAATCTAATTGATCTTTATAATGTAATTAATGTACACCTCTCTCTCCAGAGTGTATACTCTAAGTATACATATGATTCCTTAAGTCAGTGTTCAGTCGCTCAATGTGTACGATCCCATGGGCCCATCTTTATGTTGGCAGTGGGCCCGTGGCCCACAGACTGCAGTTGGGCTCTAGCAAGCCACTGCAGCCCCCAATTAAGATGGAGATGGCAGTCTAACTATTATCATAACCCTGTAGTTTAAACTTGTACATCCCATGTCATTGATATCAGTGTCCAACACAGAGGCATGGATTGATCACCCACTTTTGTGTCCGGACATTAACTTGATCCCGAATGCACTGAAGCTCACAAACAAGTTCCCACTTTGTTTGGATATGGCCACACTCTTATTAGTCGCATTCATCAAGAGGCCAGTGATATCTTCCCAGTGGACTACTGAGTGACAAATCCCTTCTGCATATCCATAGCATTACCATGCTAAGTGACATACCCGAAAGTACCCATACTTGGCACCCTATTACAGGCCTTTTAGGCGTACCCCTAAGTATGCGACCTCACATGCAACACCATCATATGGTCAGGTCAAAGGATCCATACAAGTACTACATGAAAATCACTTGTGATACTATACCATGTGGATTTCTCGTTTAGTGGATCTATCTAGTACCATGCCCCTTATGCATGTACCCATTAACTTGGTTGACATCCCATGTCTAATGACCGGTAAGACACCGCCATACAACTAGGTTAATGATAGTCTCTTGTTTCATTCATTCCCATGACTGGAACAGACTACGGATCTATTCATGGTCATATCATTTACCCTATCCATGGTCTTCCTGCCAAGTGCATGACACTGGTCATCATGGATATGGATATGTCCATTGGATACTTCATTTAATATATTGCACAGGATAGATATAATAAATGAATTAATGCCTTTATTAATAACACAAATAAGTATAATACATAAATCCAATAAATGTATGATACAAATACAAGGACAAATGCCTCGGGACTAGGGCATATCCAACAAGTCTTTGGTTCCATTCATTCCCATGACTAGAACAGACTACAGATGATTTTATTGTCATATCATTTTCCCTATCCATGGTTTTAGTGCCAAGTGCATGACACTTGTCAACATGGATATGGATATGTCAATTGGATACTCTATTTAAAATACTGTACAAGATGTACATAATAAATAGATTAATGCCTTTATTCATTTATATGAATGTATAATACATAAATCTCCATTATAAGATTTAAAATGTATGATACAATACAAGCACTGGTGCCTTGGGACTAGGGCATTTCCAACATCACCTCCATAGAAATCACACATTTGAATATTTTGAATATAGGATACATTAGGCTTTGTAAGCTATCTAAGAATGAGATCCATCTTGTTTGCAAGCTTAGAAACAGCCTCAGACTCATGGTCTTTCCTTTTATCTTCACTAACTGAGTGTCATTTGTAGCTAATGTTAACTAGCCTCACAATAAGCTCATAAAGGTCTTCTGGAGCAAGCACCTTTATATCACTATTGGTTATAGCTTTGATCTAAATTTTCTAGGCATTGGTCAATCCCTTGTAGAAATTTTGGATTTGTATCTACATAGGAATACCATGACTTTCCTCAACATATCTTTGCATCGTTCCAATGCCTCGGATAGAGATCATCAGATTGCTGTGCAAAATAAGTAACCTCAATTCTCATCTTGATTGCTTTTCTTGGTGGAAAATATTTGTTTACAAAGGTCCTAGCCATATCATCCTAGGTAGTTACAAATCCTGGTTGCAAATTTTTTAGCTAGCTTTTAGCCTTATCCCGTAAAGAGAAAGGGAAAAGCTTAAGCCTTATCACATCATTGGACACTCCATTATTCATTCAGAAGGTGTTGGATGTGTGCATTTAGATCCTCTTCTAGTAGTCCTCCATATTAAATGGCTACTCAGTGTTGGGATTCGTTGATAAGGTCGGTTTTTGACCTTATCTTTTAGGCAATTTCATGGTTTAAACGGTAATTTTTTAGAGTCCTTTGTGTGAATGCTTGTTTGGTTTTGCGTATTTTGTGCTTTTTATGTTTTACTTAGATTTTCATAACTTTTAGTATTTTTCGTGTTTTTTTAGGGGTGTTTTTGTAATTTTGGATAATGCGTCATTTTTGTGGTCCGTGGCTGTGGTGCAGTTATGTTTCTTTATATTTGTTTTGGATAAGCATTATGACCCGGACCGAACGTTGGAGCGACGGTGGCGAAGAAGAGATTGAAGTGCTGAAAAGCAAGGTGGTACGGCGTGCCGCAATGGGGGCACGACGTGCCATTCCAGCGTGCCACAGGACGGAATCCAGTGGATCGGCACGAAGGCTTGCCACCACCACCAACACGGCATGCCACCCCCCAAATCAGCTCAGCACGGCGTGCCGCCACCACTAACACGGCATGCCGAGCGCTGGAATTCTGCTATTGCCCTACTTTCCTCATTCCTGTTTAGTGGTTTTAGCCTAGCCCTATAAATAGGTTATTTTCTAAGTTGTATGGATCTTTTTCCAGACTTTTAAAGTAAAAAGCACAAACTTGTAGCTACATTTATTGCTTGAACTCTTTGTTTCTTTGAGTTTGAACCCTCAATTGGTAGAAGTTTTGCATTGAATCTTCCCCTTTTGCGACGTTCTTGGTTCCGGATTGAGTTCGACTATAGAGGTACACCCAAAGCATCTTCACACCGCCGGAATCCGGTTAATCGAACCAAAGGGGCATAAGTTCCTCTTCTTCTCTTTTGTAATTCGATTAGTTAGTTTTTGATTCCTCAATTGATTATGTTTGGTTGCAAACATTGAATTCTTATCATCTTTCTTGATTAATACAAATGATTGCAATTTAATTTCAAGTTTTACACCTTTTCTTTATGCAATTCCTTTAATGATAATCTAGTCTCATAAGATCTTAACTTATTAAGTTCATATTTGTGGCATTACCTAGATTGACACCTAGGAAACCATTAGTATTGACAACACTGTGGAATTTACGTGTCCCTATTTTCTGAGCTTTAGAATTAGACCTCCTCTAAACAAGGGAAACCGGCTAAGGACCTAAAAGATCTAGACACGCTAGGTTGAATCATCAAAAGAACATAATTAAGGTTTAATTGTTGAGTTAAATTCATCTATTTTAATTAATTGATAAAGCCATCACCATTAGCATTCATAGGTCGGTAAACCACCAATTGATAATCCAAATTCAAGTGCAAAGTAAGCTGGGATAGATCAACTAGGAGTAGGATAATTTAGTTGTTAGTATAATCACAACCCAAAATTAAGTTCCGCCTAGGACACGCAAGGAACCTTAGTAGTTTAGTGTTTGCAGAATATTTTTTCTCTGTGGGATCGATACTTGGACCAACCAGAATTATAACTTGTCAACGATAGGTACACTGCCTTAGTTGTGTGACTCTAGGTTTAGTTTCACTACTTCACCTAGGACCCACCAAGTTTTTAGCGCCGTTGCCGGGGAGATTTATTTTCATGCATCATTGAACCAAAGGTCCATTTGCTGATCTAGGTACTGTTTATGTGCATATAGTTATATAATTTTTCTTTTCTCGGGATGTTTGTTGCACATATTTTTTTTTATTATTTCTTTTTTTTTTCTCTGTGTGTGTGTTCTTTCTAGCTTATGCGAACTCGTTCTCAGCACCCTGAGCTTTTACCCTATAACCCTAAAATTGAACATTTTTGTAGCAGGAACCGTAGAGCAAAACAAGAGCGAATTGTCCAAATGGATCTTCAGCAACGTGAGGAAGAGGAGAGACGGCTACGGGAAAGAGCTAAGTAAGAGCGACTCTGGCGAGAGCGGGAGGAGTTTGAAAGAAGAAGGGGTGGTGATAGAGACAACATGGTCATGACTAACCTAATGGCTCCACATCGACCCCGGAATAGATCCGAAGTGGTTCTCCCAGCCATCACTGCTATTCACTTTGAGTTGAAGTCCAGTATGATCAATTTGATCCAAGGGAACGGGCTGTTCAGTGGCGGAATAAGTGATAACCCTAATGATCACTTAGACCAGTTTCTCATGGTGGCCGATACAGTTTGAATCGGTGGGGTGCCTCAAGATGCGGTGCTGTTGAAGTTATTTCCCTTCTCATTATGCGAGGGAGCAATGGAATGGTACAAGTCTTTGAGGCCCGGGTCGGTGACTTCATGGGATCAATTGGAAGAACAACTTTTAGCATATTACTTTCCACCATCAAAGACGATGCAGTTAAGGAACGAGATTATGGGATTCCGGCAATTTGGGACTGAGACTCTCAACGAAGCATGGCAAAGGTTTCAACAGTTGTTGCGGAACTATCCCCACCATGACATGCCGTGATTCACTTAGGTAAGCATGTTTTATCATGGTTTGACACCAGCTAACCGTGCCATTATTGATTCTTCTGCAGGTGGAGACATTTTTAAGAAGACCGCTACGCAAGCCGAGGAGTTGATCATGGAGCTGGCTAGGAAGAGTACCTTGTGGCAGTCAAACACGCCAACAAGGAGTGAGGTTTGGGCTGCGGACTTGGGATGCCAAGATGCAGCCATGGACCACGTGAACAAGGAGCTGGACCTGTTGATGTCCCGCTTGAATTTAAATGCGCCACAATACCAGCCGGTGTTGTGTGTGTCATGTGGAGCGGAGCATCCCGGTCAAGAATGTGCACTGGGCGATCCATTCGCCCAACCGTCCGAGAATGTAAGTTTTGTGGGAGGAAACCAAAGGTACAACAACTCTAACTCTTACCCATAAAATTTCAATAATAATAACAATTATGGAAGAAGGTATCAACACCCGAACATGTCTTATGGTAATAACCAAAATGTGTTGAGACCTCCTTCTGGATTCCATTATGAGCACCGTAAGCAGGGGTTAGGTAAGGCCCCATTTGTTCCTAATGACCAATGCCTACAGCATCCTCAACAATCTAAGCAAGATGAGATGGTTTTGTCTTTGTTAAAAGACATCTCGTCTCGGCTTGCTGATAATGAGGCATACTGTAGGGATTTGGGCAAGCAGGTGGCTTAAATGAGTAGGGAGAGGTAGGAAAGACCTCAAGGAGCACTCCCGAGTAAAACTGAACAAAACCCTAAGGGACATCAACGGGAGACAGCTCAAGCTATAACCCTGCGAAGTGGTAGGCAAGTGGAGGGCCGAGTGCAAAACACTGATATTCCATCCCAACCTACTGAGGTAAGTGGAGAGTCGGGAGAGGTAAGCAACCCCGACTAGATTTCTGAACCTAAACCTAGCACAAATGAAAAGGGGAAAATTCCTGACCCAGTGAGAGCCTATGTGCCTAAACTCCCTTATCCTCAAAGGGAGAAGAAAGATAAACTGGAGCAAAAATATTCCAAATTTCTGAAAATTTTCAAGAAGTTAGAATTTAATATGCCATTGATTGAGGCTCTCCAAGAGATGCCTTCTTATGCTAAATTCTTCAAATAACTTCTTACAGGGAAAAGAAAGCTAGGCGAGGACGAAGTGGTGGCTTTAACAGAGGAATGTTCGGCAATTATCACTAACAAACTTCCACCCAAGCTCAAAGATAGGGGCAGTTTTACTATCCCATGTCGGATAGGAAACTTGGAGATTGCCAATGCCCTATGTGACTTGGATGCAAGTATCAATTTGATGCCTCTGTCGTTTTTCAAGAGACTTGGACTGGGAAACCCAAAGCCGACCAACATGACCCTCCAATTGGCGGATAGATCTCTCACAAGGCCAAAAGGGGTGGTCGAGGACCTGTTAGTAAAGGTGGACAAGTTTATCTTCCCCACGGACTTCATGGTAATATATATAGAGGAAGATAGGTTGGTGCCCCTTTTGCTTGGAAGGCCATTTCTTGCAATCGGTAGGACTTTGATAGATGTCCAGGATGGTAAGATTATTCTTAGGTTGTACAATGAGGAGGTAAGTTTCAACATCTATAACTCAATGAAATATCCATTAGGTGTTGAAAACTGTAATTTTGTGGACTCCTTTTGTCCTATTAATGCTTGTGTGGTTGAAAATGTGTGCAGTGGACTAGAGTGCATCATAAGAGAAGGCCTAATTAAAAGTGAAGCGAACAAAGTGTTAGTTGAAGAATGCTCATGGGTGAAGGGATGGTTTGACAAGCTGGAGCGTGAAGTCAAGCCTACACCTAAATCTTCACTGGAGGAACCTCCGTCATTGGAGCTCAAAACCCTTCGCCCTAACCTTAAGTATGTTTTTTTGCATCCTCCAAAGGACTTACCAGTAGTAATTTCTTCTTGGTTGACAGGAGAGGAGGAGGACAAGCTACTAGAGGTAATGAGAAAGCACAAAGGAGCGTTCGGGTGGACAATCCATAACATCAAGGGAATAAGTCTGATGTTTTGCACGCATAGAATCTTTCTGGAAGACGAGGTAAAACCGTGTGCACAGCCTCAGCGTCGATTGAACCCAAATATGAAGGAGGTGGTAAAAGCCGAGGTGATAAAACTCCTTGACGCAGGTATCATCTTTCCTATTTCTGATAGTCAGTGGGTGAGTCCGGTTCAATGTGTGCCTAAAAAGGGAGGCACAACGGTAGTGGAAAATGATAAAGGAGAACTAATCCCTACTAGAGCTGTCACGGGTTGGCGCATGTGTATTGATTATAGGAAGTTGAATGATGACACCCAGAAAGATCATTTTCCATTACCATTTATTGATCAAATGTTAGAGAGGATGGCCGGGCACGAATATTTTTATACATTAGATGGGCTATCCGGGTATATGCAAATTCCAGTGGACCCTCTTGATCAAGAGAAAACCACGTTTACGTGTCCATATGGGACATTTGCATATAGGCGGATGCCTTTTGGTTTATGTAATGCCCCGGCCACCTTTCAAAGATGCATGCTAGCCATTTTTGCTGATATGATTGAGGATTTCATGGAAGTCTTTATGGACAATTTTTCCGTTGTCGGTCATACTTTTGAGTCATGTCTTGGGAATTTGGACCAGGTGCTTCAGAGATGTGAAGACACCAATTTGGCACTTAGTTGGGAGAAGTGTCAATTCATGGTCCGGGATTGCATTGTCTTAGGGCACAAGGTGTCGGGAAAGGGGATTGAGGTCGATCCGGCCAAGATTGAGGTGATTGAGAAACTGCCTCCCCCAAGTTTGGTTAAGTTAGTTAGGAGCTTCTTAGGACATGCGGGCTTTTATAGGCGTTTTGTGAAAAACTTTTCTAAGATTGCTAAGCCGTTGACTGAGCTACTCCTAAAGGATGCCCCATTTAATTTCAATGATGAGTGTATGCATGCTTTTAATTTGCTTAAGCAGAAATTGATTGAGGCACCGGTCATGGTGAGCCCGAATTGGGAAATCCCCTTTGAACTTATGTGCGATGCGAGTGACATAGCTGTTGGGGCATGTTTAGGTCAGAGGGTGGACAAAATTTTCCACGCAATTTACTATGCTAGTAGACATTGAACGGTGCTCAAATGAATTACATTGTGACTGAGAAAGAATTACTAACTGTTGTATTTGCTTTCGATAAGTTCAGGTCTTACTTGGTCTTATCAAAAGTAATTGTGTACACTGACCATGCTACTCTTAAGTATTTGTTGGCTAAATAGGATGCAAAGCCCAGGTTGATTCAATGGATTCTACTCCTCCAGGAGTTTGATATGGAGATTAAGGACAAGAAGGGAGTAGAGAACGTAGTGGCCGACCATTTATCGAGACTGCCAAGTGAAGGATCCGTAACCTCTCCAGAAGCAGACATTCGTGACACATTCCCTGATGAACAGTTGTGTGGGGTAACCTTTATTCCATGGTTTGCGGACATCGCAAACTTCAAAGTCGGTAACATTCTTCCACCTAATCTCTCACATGCACAGAGACGTAAATTCTTTCATGATGCTAAGGATTATTTTTGGGATGACCTTTACCTTTTTAGATTATGTGCGGACAATGTGATTAGGCGGTGTGTTGCTTATGAGGAGGTTCCCTCCATTATTAGGATGTGTCATGATAGAGAAGCGGGTGGCCATTTTGGACCCGATAGAACCATAGGAAAGATTTTATCTAGTTGGTTTTATTGGCCGACCATGAAACAAGATGTCATTAGCTATATTTTGGGCCTGTGATGCGTGTAAAAGGACGGGAAATATCTCCCAAAAGAATGAAATGCTTCAACAAGGTATCTTAGTGTGTGAACTTTTTGATGTCTAGGGTATAGATTTCATGGGACCCTTCCCAATATCCCACAACAACCAATACATTCTTGTGGCAGTTGAATATGCGTCTAAGTGGGTAGAAGCTGTCGCCTTACCAACCAATGATGCTAGGGTTGTTGTCAAGTTTCTAAAGAAAAACATTCTTACTAGGTTTGGAAACCCAAGGGCTATCATCAGTGATGGCGGATCCCATATTTGTAATAGACAATTTGACAATCTTTTGCACAAGTATGGGGTTAAGCATAAGGTAGCAATTCCTTACCATCCTCAGACGAGTGGGCAAGTTGTGGTTTCGAATAGGGAACTAAAACGAATCTTAGAAAAGATGGTAGGTGCATCTAGGAAAGATTGGAGTCTAAGGTTAGACGATGCACTATGGGCATATAGGACTGCTTTTAAGACGCCTATAAGAATGTCCCCCTACCGCTTAGTCTTCGGTAAATCCTGTTATCTACCTATGGAACTAGAGCACAAGGCATATTGGGCTTTAAAATTTCTTAACTTTGATATGCAAGCTGCAGGTGAGCTTCGATTAACGCAACTCATAGAGTTAGATGAGCTTCGGTTGAGTTCGTATGAGAATGCCAAAATCTACAAGGAGAGGACCAAGAAGTGGCACGACCGGCTGGTGATAGAGAAAGGTTTCAATCAAGGGGAGTTGGTGCTCTTGTATAACTCCCGATTGAAACTATTTCCGGGCAAATTAAGAAGTCAGTGGACGGGTCCATTTACCATGCATAAGGTCTATCCCTCTGTGAAACCCCGGAGGGAATTCAACAAGTAAATGGGCGTCGATTGAAGCCCTACGTCAGCGGAGGGGTGAAGGAGGAGAAGCAAGTCTTACTCCTTCTTGATGTGTAATGCGTAATCGTGGACATAGAAGTCGAGCTATTCCGACTATAAACATAGCAATGAGGTACATATACTTCCCTTGTACATTAATTTTTGTGTTAATATGTTTTTGTGTGTTTATGTGTGTAGGAATAGGGCACTAAGCAAGTCAATCACAGTCTCGATCAAAGTGTGAAAAAGCAAAGGTTGGCAGAATTCCGGGATAGCACGCCATGCCATCATGGGCACGTTGTGCTAAGATGAGAATGGGGTTAACACGTGATGTGCTAGTGTGGCACGCAATCGTGCCAGGCCGCTGGAACAAATCACGTGCAAGAGTCAAGCCGCACGCCATGCTGCAATTCAGCACGCCGTGCCAAAGTAAGGATTTTCAAGAGAGCACGACATGCCAAGCCAGCACGCCATCGTGCCGTCGTGCTGTTTCAAAAGTGGATTGTGCAAGAGCAAGCCACACGCCGTGCTCCAATGTAGCACGTAGTGCCAAAGAACGGATTTTCAAGAGAGCACGACGTGCCAATCCAGCACGCCATCGAGCCGCACACCGTGCTGTAATGTAGCACGCCGTGCCAATTATAAGGTTTTCAAGACAGCATGATGTGCCAAGCTGACACGCCTTCGTGCCCTAGTACTATTTCTAGGTAAGTTTATATGCTCTGCTCAGCACGCCGTGTTGTTTGTTTGGCACGGCGTGCCGAGCGTTTAAATTTCAAATTTTTAGGTCAAAAATCACCGGCCCTATATAAACTCTTCTCTTATTTCCTTCCTTGTATCCGCCCTTCTTCTTCTTATTCTTCTTCTTCTTCTCCTTTCTCACCTTATCACTCTCTCCACTTTCTCTCTCTAGAACCAACCCTCACCTTCTCACTCTCTATCCTTATTCTTCCTTCCCCTTTCACTTTCTTCCTCTCAACTTCTCTTCAACCATTATTTTGACCTAGGATTTTGTTTTGCATCACTCTCCTTGGAACCCAGGTATGAATTCATGCTTTGATTTTCCTTTCTTCTTTTTACTGTTTTTTTTTCTCTCACTTTGATTTTGGTTGATTTACTTGCTTAATAGGGTGATTGTATTGCGTTATTTTTCTTTATATGTTCATATTTAGTGGGTTTGTATTTATGTAAGTAGGGTTTAATTGGATTTGTCTTCTTTTGTTTTTGATTTTGGCTGTGTTTTAATGGTTGTGCAATAGTAAGATGAAAAAGAAGACTGTAGCTGATCGGAGGCACGGTTCTTCGCGACGGCCCATAGACTCGTCACCGGAACTGGTGCCAAACGAAGAATTACCTCCCGAGCAGCAGATGGGCCCTTTAACAAGCCTCTCTAGGAAGTATAAATGCCCTTTCCCTCTTCTCTCTGATGATGAAGGTAAGCACTATAAAACTCTATTTCCATTAGAGAGTACCCCCTTTCGAACCTTTGATTGGGAATTTTTGTTTGTGCAAGATAGGTCAGAGGCTGTGCGTGCTAAATTAACCGGTCTAGGGTGGTATGAGTTTGTGAAGTCTAATCCGCCTATCTTTAGAGAGTTGAATTTAGAATTCTACTCAACTTTGAGCTTCAAAACAAACCCCGATACCGGCCTTAGGACCATGACCTTCTGCCTATTTGGTGATGAGCACTCTTTAGATATTGAGGGCCTTAAGGGTTGCATAGGAATTAGGGGGAATAGTTACAAATGGCTGGAGGATATGGATGCTAAGAAATTTTGGCGTATGGTAGGTCAAGGGGTATACCAACCTAGGTTCGCCAAAACCTCCAAATTACATGACCAATCCTGCAATTAATCCACAAGTTTGTGTGTTTTAATTTCTCGGGCAAAACTGAAAGCAACCGGGTCAATGCATTTGAGCTTTTAATACTGTGGCATGTGCATAATGATGTTAAGGTGCACATGGGTTTCTTCATCATGGAAGCCCTATACACCCACCATAACAGATCTAAGTCAGAACTCAGGTTAGGGCATATTGTAACTTGTATTGCATGTTTCTTTCATAGTAATACTTGTTATAAGAACCTCGATAGCATCCTTCCCAAGAAGCTTTCGAGGGGAATTTTGTCTTGTTCCCATGTTATGGCAGCTACAGGTACTTCAAGTGCGAGAGGTTCGGGCAGGGGTAAGGCCCCTATGGATGTAGATGCTGAGGACGAGGGTGAGGAAGCTGAGGATAATGAGGAGGATGAGGAGCATGTTTCGGTGGGCCTGGATTTTATGGAGCGAATCGAAGGGCGGTTGGATAGTATAATCGAACAGCTAGAAGGTTTAACCGTCCATCAGCTTATGCTCGAGGAGCGGATGAACGCGCGCCTTGATAGGCAAGCGGCTCAGCTCACCAATGTCGAGGCGTTCGCCTCTCGTTTTTGTGTAGCCCAAGGGTGGCCGTACCCGCCTCTGCCACCATCAGCCCCTGATATGTGAGGTAACCCTTTTCCTTTCCCGCTTTATTTTGTTCCTTCTTCCATTGCACTTTTGGAAGTAAGTGCAATCTAAGTGTGGGGTGGGTAAAGGGATTTCTCCCTTTCTTTTGCTTCTTTCTACATTGCACTTTTTGGTTGTTTTATTTCGTATGTGTGTTTTTGCGTATTTGGATGTTTTGTGTTGGTTTTAGGTGTGCTTTGGTTTGGTTTATTTTTGGTATGATAGTGTTTTAGGTTGTTTATGTGTCAATTACAGTTTGAGTAACATTGCCTAATCTACCCTTGAAACTAAGTCTCTGTGCTTGGATTGGTAGCAATTAGCTAGAGATATTGGGAGTCGATTACGAGTCATTAGCTTATTTGTGCATGATTTGTGATTCTTGATGGTAATCATTGGTTAGATTTGTCATTCAGGTTGCATTAGGGAATTAACCCTCTACCTCTACTTGCATGATCGAGCTAGGATTACGCCTTAGAACATTGGTTGAGTCACATGACCTAGCATACAACCCCTAGTACACTTGTGAGAATTTGAGCCTTTGGAACCATTTCACATCGGTTCCATTTCTTTGTGAGGGTAAAAACAATCGTGGCATACTAGATCGTAGAACCCGGTGTCATTTTGCACTTGGCATCAAGAGCTTGGTATGTGGAGACCCTTAGGATTAACCCCTTGACTTAAATGAGCCTAACCCTAACTACTAATTTATCCCTTATATCACCCAAAGCCACTAAATTAACCTTTTTGACTTAAAAAACCTTCACCAAGCCAAATCTATCATCCTAACTTTTTACCATTAACTTTGATTTTCCTTTCTTACCCTCCTCTCCTAAATCAAGTAATTGGCTAAGTTGTTCATTCATTTTGGGGTCAATCACCATTTGCATTTCAACCCTTTCACATCTAGTCCTATGGAAAAATTGTGCTGCAATTTAATTTCCAAAAAAATAAAAATAAAAATAAAAATAAAAATCCAAATAGAGTCAATGTGTGTGTTCGGCTTCTTTTCTTAAAAATCGGAGTTTGTAGAAGCATGTCTTGTTTGTCCGGCTCTCATCTTTAAGCCGGTGTATGTGTTCCATTTTCAGTTCATTTGTTTGAATAAGGGATTAGGGCGATCATCTAATTGCCTTGACCCATGTCTTGTCATTTTTTTTCCCCATTGGGTTGTGCTTTGGCCGTTGGTTGTGGGTAAGGCCTTCTCATTGTTAGTAGAATTTCTTGTTATATAAAAAAAAAGAAACAAAAAGAAAAATATAGCAAAGCAACACTCTTAGGACTAGTCTTGAGTTGAAATTGCATGACCCATCTTTAGTACTTAGTCAATTTGCATATATCACTTGATTTGTAGGAGTTGTACACCTAAAAACTTCCCTTTTATCAAACCTACCATAAGCCGTAACATTACAAGCCCCAGGTTCTCTGATTTTGCTCCTTGACCAATGACTTCACTGGGATTGCCATTAGTTCGCTATGTGATGTGTGACATTGTTTGTTTTTGTGTGCTCATCCGCCTCACCTTGAACTTGAGCGTTAGAGTGACATCTTGTGAGGTGCTTTGTGGTCGTATAAACTCTGCTTGTTCCTCGCCCTTTGACTAGCTAAATTTTGTTGGGTTCGGGTATTGAGTGGTTTTGAACCTGGCCCTAGTGTCATTTCGAAAGTGATGTTTTACCTTCTTGAGTTTATGAATTTCGTACGGTTAAACCCTAAGTTGGATTTGCAAGTAAAAGCGAGCAAGTTTACTCCTTTGTCTTTAGTTTATTTGCTTGACGACAAGTAAGACTTTAAGTGTGGGGTAGTTGATAAGGTCGGTTTTTGACCTTATCTTTTAGGCAATTTCGTGGTTTAAACGGCAATTTTTTAGAGTCCTTTGTGTGAATGCTTGTTTGGTTTTGCGTATTTTGTGATTTTTATGTTTTGGTTAGATTTTCATAACTTTTAGTATTTTTCGTGTTTTTTTAGGAGTGTTTTTCTAATTTTGGATAATGCGTCATTTTTGTGGTCCGTCGCTGTGGTGCGGTTATGTTTCTTTAGGTTTGTTTTGGACAGGCATTATTGTTGGGATTTTTCACCGGAAATCACCCGATAAAAGCGGAAGAACGCGGTGATTTCCTCAAATCCGGTCCCAGGAGCAATTGAAGCGGAAATTGAAAAACATAAAATTGAATAGAAAGAGATTGAAATTTCATACCAGAAAAATCTCTTTTAGAGACGGATGATGACTACAGAACTCAATTTAGAATTCCTCCGCTCTCACGTACACGAACGCTTGGCAAATGCAACCCGTGCTAGCGATGGAAAAGCAAGAACCAAGGAGAGGAGAGGCTAGAGAATTCGGCTATGAGTGGTTTAGCTTAGGTTGGCCGAATTCTTCTAACCCTAGGTATTTATACCTAGGGTTGGCCGAATTCCATAAGGAATTCTGGCCCATCTTGGCTCCACTTTATTCTGCGCGGGCTTCCATGTTTTAATTTAGGCCCAGTCTAATTTTAATTAATTTGGTTCAAATTAATTCAAGCCCAATTTTAATATACCCATGTATTTAATATATTACTCCAAGTAATATATTATTTACATCCAAATTAAAATTGGTTTGAAATTTAATTTAATCCATCAAATTAAAATTAACTCTGCACAAAATAAAATCATATGTAAACCCATACATATGAATATTTCCACCTAGGAAATAATTTCATAATTAATCCAATTAATTATGAAGAGCCAATTGAATATATTAATTTTATTATTATGACCAATCCAATTGATCTTTATAATATAATTAATATATACACACCTCTCCCTCCAATGTGTATACTCCAAGTATACATGCTATTCCTTAAGTCTGCATTCTATCATTCTATGTGTACGATCCTGTGGGCCCATCTTTATGTTGGCAGCGGGCCTTTGGCCCGCAGACTGCAGTTGGGCTCTAGCAAGCCACTGCAGCCCCCAATTAAGATGGAGATGGCAGTCCAACTGATATCATAACCCTGTAGTTAAACTTGTACATCCCATGTCATTGATATCGGTGTCCAACACAGAGGCATGGATTGATCACCCTCTTTTGTGCTCAGACATTAACTTGATCCCGAATGTACTGATGCTTACAAACAAGTACCAACTTGTTTGGGTGTGGCCACACTCTTATCAGTCACATTCATCAAGAGGCCGGTGATATCTTCTCAGTTGGTTACTGAGTGACAAATCCCTTCTGCATATCCATAGTATTACCATGTTCAGTGACATACCCGAAAGCACCCATACTTGGCACCCTATTACAGGCCCTTTAGGCGTACCCCTAAGTATGCGACATCACATGTAACACCATCATATGGTCAGGTCAAAGGATCCATACAAGTACTACACGAGAATCCATTGTGATACCATATCATGTGGATTACTCGTTCAGTGGATCTATCCAGTACCATGCACCCAGGCATGTACCCATTAACTTGGTTGACATTCCATGTCCAATGACCGGTAAGACACTGCCATACAACCAGGTTAATGATAGTCTGTCGTTCCATTCATTCCCATGACTGGAACAGACTACGGATCTATTCATGGTCATATCGTTAACCCTATCCATGGTCTTACTGCTAAGTGCATGACACTAGTCGTCATGGATATGTGTTGGGAATTAATCGCACAAAACAAACATAAAACGCAGCGGAAAAAGATTAATCCCCACCAAGGACCCATGTACATTACATTGAATCGGAAGGAGGGTTAAAGAATTACCTTAATTCTTTGAAGTTTGAATCACTTAGGAACCAAAATAGCTTCCCTCTATGGTTGATCCACACGGAGCAATACGTTCACCGCGTGCTAGCGCCGGGATAGAAGAAACGGTTTCCTCGAATTGAGAGAGAGGCAGAAAATCAAATTTTCTCTTGGCTTGGAGAGGAGAATTTCGGCTGGCTGCTTGGTCTAGTGTGGCTGCCGAATTCTGCTTCTATATCATTATAGGATTGATTAGGTTTTAGGTTTTTATTTTCCTTAAATATAAAACCTAATTAGTTAATTATAATTATAACCTAATACACCTATTAGTTATAATTATATATTAACCCACACAATTTAATATTAATTCTCAATTAACATTAAATCAAATCAATTCTCCATAATACACATATGTATATATAATATTATAATTAATTATATCTCTATATAATTAAATTATAATATGTAGCATACTTTATGCAATATTAATCACATTAATATTTATATATACATAAATATATATCACTATATATATTTATACTCTTTCTCATTCATAAATTATTATCCAATAATAATTTATACCCGATAAGATGAACTTCATTTTGCTCTTGTGTGTGACCCCATAGGTTCATATTAATTGGCAATAAGGAAATTACCATAATGTCCTTATAGGTCACAAGCGGACTCTAGCAAGCCATTACGACTACCCAATTAATATGATTGGAATGATCCAATACCTATTTATAAAATGTCATATTCCCTTTTGTCTCTTTGATATCAAGATTAATTATAAGACATGGTACACTTGTCAATCTTACATAATTAATCATATGCTTTCTCGATCTCAAAGTAAACTGTTCAGACAAATCAATTGATACTCTTATCAATTATTTTAGCACGGCCATGCATTTAACAGTCTTACTTATCGAGGGGCCCAGTGATATCGCTCTCTTGTTAGAGAGGGACAAAATCCCATATCTGTCACTCACATCCCAAAGCATGAGTCATATCGTACCCAACCACAGCCTTTATAACTACTCTGTTACAAGCAGCGTTTGACTGCGTCAAAGCACAACATAAATTCATCCCGGAATCCATGGTGACCTCAGGTCAAAGGAATCAGCTGATGACACTACTATAATCAAGATCAGTTGTGACACGTGACCATGAACTTGATCTTATAGTGGGTCTCCAGCAACATGTTCTCTAACACATTGCCCGTGAGTATAATCTGTATCTGTATACACTATATTCATCTTATGAATATCCATTATCACTCACACTAGTCTTAGTTTGTTATTATTCCCATAATAACAATCGACTAGGGAAATTTAGAATTACACAATTAATTCATGGATACATTATCATAAATACTAACATACAAATATATATGATAAAATAAGTCTTTATTAATGACTTAAGAAGATTGTTTACATAATCCAACATTGGCTTAGGGCACAATCTCTAACAATCTCCCACTTGCCCTAAGTCCAATCTTCAAATGTATCTAATACCCATGGACCTAGCATGACCATCATGTACAGCTTGTGAAAGAGCTTTTGTTAGTGGATCGGCAACATTGTCTTCAGACGCAACTTTGCATATCTTCACATCTCCTCTTGAGATGACTTCTCTTATGTAGTGAAAACGCCGAAGTATATGTTTGGATTTCTGTGACACACTAGGTTCCTTAGCAAGTGATATTGCCCCATTGTTGTCACACAAGAGGCTCACAGGATTCACTATGCTAGGAACGACACCAAGTTCTTTGATGAACTTCTTGATCCAAACAGCCTCTTGGGCTGCATCTGATGCAGCAATATACTCGGCTTCTATTGTAGATGCAGCTATCGTGCTTTGCTTAGAACTCTTCCAACTTATCGCACCTCCATTCAGAATGAACACATACCCAGACTGTGACTGCATCTGATCTTGATCAGTTTGGAAACTTGCATCCGTGTAACCATTTACAACAAGATCTTCGTCCGAGCCTCCATATATCAAGAATGTATCTTTAGTTCTTCTCAAGTACTTAAGAATACTCTTGACAGCAGTCCAGTGACTATCACCTGGATCAGACTGATATCTACTTGTCATGCTCAAAGCAAAAGAGACATCTGGCCGAGTACATACCATGGCATACATGATAGATCCTATAGCTGACGCACAAGGAATCTTGTCCATGCGTTGACGTTCTTCAACTGTCACAGGACATTGCTTACGAATAAGCTTTATCCCTTGCCCAATAGGAACATTTCCTTTCTTTGATTGATCCATACTGAACCTTTTCAGTATTTTGTCAATGTATGTACTCTGGCTCAAACCTATCAATCTCTTAGATCTATCTCTATAGATCTTTATTCCAAGAATGTAGGCTGCCTCACCCAAGTCTTTCATAGAAAAACACTTTCCTAGCCAAGATTTTACTTCTTGCAAGGTAGGAATGTGATTTCCTATTAACAATATGTCATCGACATATAGAACTAGGAAAACTATATTACTCCCACTGAACTTCTTGTACACACAAGGCTCATCTTCGTTTTTGATGAAGCCAAACTTTTTGACTGATTCATCAAAACGATGATTCCAACTTCTTGATGCTTGCTTCAAACCATAAATGGCCTTTTGAAGCTTGCATACTTTATCAGGATTCTTTGGATCGACAAAACCTTCAGGCTGTGTCATGTACACATCCTCAACAAGGTTTCCATTTAGGAAAGCTGTTTTGACATCCATTTGCCATATTTCATAGTCATAATATGCTGCTATGGCAACAAGAATTCTGATGGACTTGATCATAGCTACTGGCGAAAAGGTTTCGTCATAGTCTATACCATGAACTTGTCGGTAACCCTTTGCCACTAACCTTGCTTTATAAGTCTGAATATTCCCATCCATGTCCGTTTTCAACTTGAAAACCCATTTGTGCCCTATTGCTTTAGCACCCTTTGGGAGATCAACCAAAGTCTATACTTTGTTGTCGTCCATGGATTGAATTTCTGACTTCATAGCATCAAGCCATTTTTCAGATTCTGAATTAGAGACAGCTTCCATGTACGTGGAAGGTTCATTCTCTTCTAACAGAATCAGATCATTTTCGTTCGTGACGAGAAATCCATATCTCTCGGGCTCATGACGAACTCTACTTGATCTACGTTGGACTTGTGTTGCTGGTTCTGACTCAACAACTTCTTGTGAATCAGGTTGTTGTTCCATTTGAAAACCATTTTCATTTTGGTTATCCAGATTTTCTTGCAGGTGTACTTTACTCCCACTGATTCCTTTGGAAATAAACTCTTTTTCCAGGAATATACCATTCCTAGCAACAAACACTTTGTTTTCACTAGGACTGTAAAAGAAATAACCTTTAGTTTCTTTTGGATAACCTACAAAGTTGCACTTCACAGATTTTGGTGCTAACTTATCTGAAATCAAGTATTTCACATAAGCTTCGCATCCCCAAATCTTGAGAAAAGACAAATTTGGTCTCTTACCAACCCATATCTCATATGGTGTCTTTTCAACTGCCTTTGATGGAACTCGGTTCAGTGTGAATGCCGCTGTTTCAAGTGCATATCCCCAAAAGGATAGAGGAAGACTTGTTTGACTCATCATCGACCGAACCATATCCAATAAAGTACGGTTCCTCCTCTCAGACACACCATTCCACTGTGGTGTACCAGGAGGAGTTAGTTGTGAGACAATCCCACAATTTCTAAGATGATCGTCAAAGTCTTGGCTCAAATATTCACCACCTCGATCAGATCTAAGTGCTTTAATTGTCTTGCCAAGTTGGTTTTGTACTTCATTTTGGAAGGCTTTGAACATTTCAAAGGATTCCGACTTATGCTTCATTAGATATAGATAACCATATCTACTGAAATCATCAGTGAACGTAATGAAGTATTGAAAACCACCTCTAGCAGTTGTGCTCATAGGCCCACATACATCTGTATGTATGAGTTCTAATAAGTCACTAGCCCTTTCACTGTGACCAGTAAAGGGACTCTTGGTCATCTTACCCATTAAACAAGACTCGCAAGTGTCATATGTTTCAAAAACATCTAGACCCAAAATTCCATCTTTATGGAGTTTTGAAATGCGTTTCTCATTAATGTGTCCTAGACGACAGTGCCAGAGATAAGTAGGATTCACAACATTTGTTCTTATCCTTTTGGTATTTATGTTATATACATGCTCATTATAACCTTCACTAAGGTTCAACAAATAAAGACCATCATGTAAATCCGCATTTGCATAAAACAAGTCTTTATTGAAAAGCAATAAGTGATTATTCTCAATAACACATTTAAATCCTTCCTTGTCCAAACATGAAATAGAAATGATGTTCCTAGACAAATTAGGAACAAAATAACAATTATTCAAACAAAGAACAAGTCCACTTGGCAACTTGAGCTCGTAGCGACCGACTTCATAAGCAGCAACTCTAGCTCCATTCGCCACATGGAATTCTACCTCGCCCTTCTTGAGCTTTCTACTTCCTTTAAGCCCCTGCACATTCATACAAATGTGAGAACCACAACCGGTATCTAATACCCACGAAGTAGAAACAGAAGTAGAATGAAATATTTCAATAACATAAATACCTTGATTAGCGGTCTCACCGCCTCTCTTCTTCCTCAAGTCCTCCAAATAAAGCTTGCAATTTCTGCGCCAATGACCAGGCTGATTGCAGAAATGGCATGTGCCTTCCTTTGGAGGCTTTGCCTTGGTAACAGCTTTGGGCTTCTTTGCATCCTTCCCAAACTCTTTGGGTTTGTTTGCTTTACCCTTCTTCTTTTGGATCCTACCCTTTTGCACCATATGGATCCCTTTGGAGCTTGGCTTCTCTTTTATCGTTACTTCAGCGTTTTTCAGCATCCCATGCAGTTCGCTGACCGTTTTGTCCATATCATTCATGTGATAATTCATGACAAAATGGGAGTAACTCTCGGGAAGAGAATTAAGGATCAAATCCGTTGCCAACTCAGGTCTGAGTGGCGAACCAAGCCTCTCCAACTGATCAATGTACCCTTTCATCTTCAGAACATGGGCACTAACCGAACTCCCTTCGGTCATCTTGCACCCAACCAAAGATCTCAAGGTCTCATACCTTTCCCTTCTCGCTTGCTTTTGGAACATTTCCTTAAGCTCTTGAGACATCTCATATGCCTCAAATGTTTCCAGATCCTTCTGAAGTTCCGGAATCATTGATGCGAGCATCAGGCATTGTACATCAATCTGATCATTTTGATGCTTGTGAAAAGCATCCCTTTCAGCTCTTGAAGCTGTGGTGGGTGGAGGGTTAGCGGGCAAAGGCCCATCCAGAACATACAGCTTTCGCTCTTGCTTGAGAACAATTCTCAAGTTGCGATACCAATCTAGGTAATTGGTTCCGTTCAGTTTATCCTTCTCAAGGATAGATCGAATAGAACCGGGATTGCTTGTGTTGGCCATTTATCTACAACAGAAAATATATGCAAAGTTAATTACATAAGAGAATTAAACTCCCACTAAAATTATAAAACCCTTTAAAATATTTAAGTGGGTAAAAGACCCAAAATCCATACTTAACCATAGCACTGCTTTGGCATGTCCCTATGATTAAATATAATTTCGGTAGACATCACCATGTCAATTACATTATTATGTAACTCTTTTAATTTATGAGATGCATGATATCATATATCATATTTAATTTGCATGTTACTCATCTCATCTTTGCCTCGGGTTCAAAACACCATTTTGATTAACCCTTTGTTAAACCAATTACAACACAATGAGAATCACCATTTCTCATATTATCGCTTCGCTAAGGTCACAACATGCGTACCCGCTTTGGCGTGGCTACCATGATGCGAACATAGTACTTGACTAGTGTTATACGTAATTGGGTGGCAAAAATATAAACTTCATAAGTTTATTTAGGGTTTATTAATTCCTGTGATTAAAATGTATCTCATACAATACATGGCATTAACATTAATCTTTCTAAGTTAATATTAATTCTAGCATGGCATCCAATATCATACATTCATCTAGCATGCATATTTCATACTTAGCATGGCATCACATGGCATCAAAATATAAAACATGCAATAGACTCGAAAGACCGTGTTATGGTATGGTTTTATCTACATTGATTTTCACAGGCCAATATGAAAATCAACAGGTCATTTCCTAGGTGGTTGTAACCATCGCATGGTCGCAGCACAGCCGCATCCCTTGGATCCGTCTTCACGTCTTTGTTCCTTGGCACCATCTCATGGATTTACATACTTTACAAAATTGTATCCTATACAATTTTCTAGTAAATAAAATTTACAAACAATAAATTGCATCCTATACAATTTATCTAGAAAAATAAGATTACATAAATACAAACGACTCGCAGGCCGTATTTATAAAACCTTACATTCACCAAAACCAAAAGAAAAACAAAAAACATCCAAGGGTCCAAAACCATACCACAACACCATGCATAAAATTATCACAATAATTTTATATCTACAAGATTTAGGGTTCATAAAGGGTAAAATACAATCCTATTGTATTTAGAGTAATTGATTTGAAAATCGTAAATGTGTAGAAACAATTTCCACACATAAACGAAAAACACCAAACCCAACTTCCAGCGATCCAACTCGCTGCTGAGTTGGACGGGGTACGGGGCGGTAGCCCCTGTTGCGAAGCAAGCGCCGCAGGCAAAAAAAAATTTTCGCGCAAAAACAGCCCCTTCTGAAAATTCCCAGGTGGCACGCCGTGCCAAGGGCGGCACGCCGGCGTGCCAACATGCTGAATCCAAAATTTCACCCCTTTTTCTTATTCAAAACAATTACAACCAAATCATTCACAATGATTCACATTAAAATCAAATTTTAAACATGTTATTCACAATAACATTGAACCCTAAATCAAGAACATACAACCCTAACATGCAATTTTGATCTAATCAAAATAACAAATCCAATTCAACCAATGCACAAGTGGCTCTGATACCACTGTTGGGAATTAATCGCACAAAACAAACATAAAATGCAGCGGAAAAAGATTAATCCCCACCAAGGACCCATGTACATTACATTGAATCGGAAGGAGGGTTAAAGAATTACCTTAATTCTTTGAAGTTTGAATCACTTAGGAACCAAAATAGCTTCCCTCTATGGTTGATCCACACGGAGCAATACGTTCACCGCGTGCTAGCGCCGGGATAGAAGAAACGGTTTCCTCGAATTGAGAGAGAGGCAGAAAATCAAATTTTCTCTTGGCTTGGAGAGGAGAATTTCGGCTGGCTGCTTGGTCTAGTGTGGCTGCCGAATTCTGCTTCTATATCATTATAGGATTGATTAGGTTTTAGGTTTTTATTTTCCTTAAATATAAAACCTAATTAGTTAATTATAATTATAACCTAATACACCTATTAGTTATAATTATATATTAACCCACACAATTTAATATTAATTCTCAATTAACATTAAATCAAATCAATTCTCCATAATACACATATGTATATATAATATTATAATTAATTATATCTCTATATAATTAAATTATAATATGTAGCATACTTTATGCAATATTAATCACATTAATATTTATATATACATAAATATATATCACTATATATATTTATACTCTTTCTCATTCATAAATTATTATCCAATAATAATTTATACCCGATAAGATGAACTTCATTTTGCTCTTGTGTGTGACCCCATAGGTTCATATTAATTGGCAATAAGGAAATTACCATAATGTCCTTATAGGTCACAAGCGGACTCTAGCAAGCCATTACGACTACCCAATTAATATGATTGGAATGATCCAATACCTATTTATAAAATGTCATATTCCCTTTTGTCTCTTTGATATCAAGATTAATTATAAGACATGGTACACTTGTCAATCTTACATAATTAATCATATGCTTTCTCGATCTCAAAGTAAACTGTTCAGACAAATCAATTGATACTCTTATCAATTATTTTAGCACGGCCATGCATTTAACAGTCTTACTTATCGAGGGGCCCAGTGATATCGCTCTCTTGTTAGAGAGGGACAAAATCCCATATCTGTCACTCACATCCCAAAGCATGAGTCATATCGTACCCAACCACAGCCTTTATAACTACTCTGTTACAAGCAGCGTTTGACTGCGTCAAAGCACAACATAAATTCATCCCGGAATCCATGGTGACCTCAGGTCAAAGGAATCAGCTGATGACACTACTATAATCAAGATCAGTTGTGACACGTGACCATGAACTTGATCTTATAGTGGGTCTCCAGCAACATGTTCTCTAACACATTGCCCGTGAGTATAATCTGTATCTGTATACACTATATTCATCTTATGAATATCCATTATCACTCACACTAGTCTTAGTTTGTTATTATTCCCATAATAACAATCGACTAGGGAAATTTAGAATTACACAATTAATTCATGGATACATTATCATAAATACTAACATACAAATATATATGATAAAATAAGTCTTTATTAATGACTTAAGAAGATTGTTTACATAATCCAACATTGGCTTAGGGCACAATCTCTAACAATATGGATATGTCCATTGGATACTTCATTTACTATACTGCACAAGATAAATATAATAAATGAATTGATGCCTTTATTAATGACACAAATAAGTACAATACATAAATCCAATAAATGCACAGTACAAATACAAGGACCAATGCCTCGGGACTAGGGCATTTCCAACAATTATGACCCGGACCGAAAGTGGGAGCGACGGCGGCAAAGAAGAGATTAAAGTGCTGAAAAGCAAGGTGGCACGGCGTGCCACAATAAGGGCATGGCGTGCCATTCCAGCGTGCCACAGGATGAAATCCTGTGGATCGGCACGAAGGCGTGCTGCCACCACCAGCACGGCGTGCCACCCCCCAAATCAGCTCAGCACGGCATGCTGCCACCACTAGCACGGCGTGCCGAGCTCCGGAATTCTGCTGTTGCCCTACTTTGCTCTTTCCTGTTTAGTGGTTTTAGCCTAGCCCTATAAATAGGTTATTTTCTAAGTTGTATGGATCTTTTTCCAGACTTTTAAAGTAAAAAGCACAGTCTTGTAGCTAGGTTTATTGCTTGAACTCTTTGTTTCTTTGAGTTTGAACCCTCAATTGGTAGAAGTTTTGCATTAAATCTTCCCCTTTTGCGACATTCTTGGTTCCAGATTGAGTTCGTCTATAGAGGCACACCCTAAGCATCTTCACACCGCCAGAATCCGGTTAATCGAACCAAAAGGGCATAAGTTCCTCTTCTTCTCTTTTGTAATTCGATTAGTTAGTTTTTGATTCCTCAATTGATTATGTTTGGTTGTAAACATTGAATTCTTATCATCTTTCTAGATTAATACAATTGATTGCAATTTAATTTCAATTTTTACACCTTTTCTTTATGCAATTCCTTTAATGATAATCTAGTCTCATAAGATCTTAACTTATTAAGTTCATATTTGTGGCATTACCTAGATTGACGCCTAGGAAACCATTAGTATTGACAACACTGTGGAATTTACGTGTCCCTATTTTCTGAGCTTTAGAATTAGACCGCCTCTAAACAAGGGAAACTGGCTAAGGACCTAAAAGATCTAGACACACTAGGTTGAATCATCGAAAGAACATAATTAAGGTTTAATTGTTGAGTTAAATTCATCTATTTTAATTAATTGATAAAGCCATCACCATTAGCATTCATAGGTCGGTAAACCGCCAATTGATAATCCGAATTCAAGTGCAAAGTAAGCTAGGATAGATCAACTAGGAGTAGGATAATTTAGTTGTTAGTATAATCACAACCCAAAATTAAGTTACGCCTAGGACACGCAAGGAACTCGAGTAGTTTAGTGTTTGTCGAATATTTTTTCTCTGTGGGATCGATACCTGGACCAACCAGAATTATAACTTGTCAACGATAGGTACACTGCCTTAGTTGTGTGACTCTAGGTTTAGTTTCACTACTTCACCTAGGACCCACCATTCGTCATTAGAAAAATAACGTGGCGCAGCGGAAATTACACAGTTAAAATTTTCCTAGAATCCACCTATCATGTTCGATTACCATTGATTGGAATAAAAACCAATTTGAATCGAGAGAGATCAATTCACTGGATTCACCTCTTCTTGAGATGGCTGCAGAATCATTTCTTGAAACTGCAATCTCCAAAGTCTGATGCACGGTTAACTATCGAGCTGGAACCGGTGCTAGCCAAAGAAGCGGAAGGAATGGAGAATTAATTGCTGTAAATTGTGGCTATTTTGGGGCTGAAATTTCCACCAAATAAAATAGGGTTAGGGTTGGGTTTTCTTCCTTAAGTGTGCCTTTATATAGACACTATGTCTAATTGGGTTTCAATTAGGTTAATTAAACCCAAGTCCACTAGGATTATAATTACATAAATAAACTTTAATTAAAAAGTATATACTATGTAATTTAGTTCCATTTGGCTAAATTTAATTACCCCTAAATAAAATTAAATCACACTTAAGTAAATACAATACATGTATTTAATATTCCTACTTAGGAAAATTATTTAATTAATTGTTCACTTTATGTAATTCAATTAATTAATAAATTAATTAATTATGTTATGTAAACTTATTAATTAAATTAAATCAACCCAATGTTAATTAATTATCTTGACATCGAATGTCAACTTAATTAACGCATTCCTTCCAATGTACATTACATGTACAATTTTTATAAGTTCCAGCTTAGTTGGTCTATGTATACGATCCTATGGGTCTGTCTTTATGTTGGCAGTAGGCCCAAGGCCCACAGACTGTAAGTGGGTTCTAGCAAATCGTTACAGCCCCTAATTAGGACAGAAATGCAGCAATCTGTTGAAGACACTGGCACCAGTAGTAATCTTATAGTGTCCTTTGCCCAAAGATATCAATATTAATAAGCAAAAGGCATGGTGTCTATCATCCTCTTCCACTGTTTATTATATTTCTTAATCTTGAGTTAACTGATTAATCAAATAAGCAACCGACATACTTAGGTATGGCCATACACTTATCAGTCCCACTCATCAAGTGGCCAGTGATATCATCTCGATGTTACCCGAGTAGCAATTCCATCACTTCATCATCAATATCAATATGTTCATCGGTCCACCCAATCATGCCCGTATTTAGCATCCTTTTACAGACCTGTTAGGCATATGTCAAAGTGAACCGAATTCCATATTGATACTATAATGAAATCTGGTCTGAGGACATAAGAGACCTACTCAAGAAAGACTTATGATGCGACAACCATGTGGCTTTCTTATGCGGATCAATCCAGTCCCATGTCAACGACATGTACCTATATTCATGACTGACTATACAAGTAATATGGCTAGGTCAGAACTGCCATACAGTCATCGAATATACAAGTCTGTGATTCTATTCATTCCTACGATTAAACAGACCTAGGATTGGTTTTATGATTATCAATCAATGGATACTCTACTCATATTATAGCACAAGATATAAATGAAATAGATTAATTTCCTTTATTAATGTGACATAAATGATGTATTCATACAATGGGTCTTAATGTATAATACAAAATACAAGAATCCAATGCCCTAAGAACTAGGGCACACCAACACTCATAGCATTTGGATCATTGAGGCTTTCATCTCAAAGAGATTGTTCCCTTTATTTAGTATCACAAAATGAGAAGAGTAACCTTTGGTTGAAGGCCTTGAATACTCCTTAAGCCTTTACCTTTGGAGAGGTAAGTTTACCTTATTGTCATCATGTTGTTCTTCTCTGTTGGATAGAGGTTGATGACCTCTATTTGGTGGTTCATTGTCCATCATTCTTTGTCTTTTCCCTAATCTCCTTCCATTCCTTCAAGTCCTTTCAATTTTTGGATCTACTAGAATGAAAGGCAAGCGAGTTCTTCACATGCAAAGATTAAGACTACTTAACCAATAAACAACTGCATAGAATGAATAACCAAGTGTGAACCTATTGATTTATCAAGAAAATTTGGAATCTTACACTCCTAATCCCCCACAACGATGCCAAAAACTTTTTGTCTCCCAATATAACTCTAGTAAGTGCATTAGGTCAGTTAAGCAACATAGTGGTAAATACAATTGTCATTTCCATAGGGATTGGTTAGTAAGAAATGTCAGACTTCTTAATTAACAGCAGAGTAAAGTTATCTTTCTTTCTTTGATAAAATGAGGGGTAAATAGAATAATGAGAAAGCTTAAATAAAGTATAAATAATGGAAGTAATTGTTGGGATTTTCATCGAAAATCATCCAAATAAATGCGGAAGATCGCGACAATTTCCTCAAATCCATGCCCAGGAGCAATTGAGATGAAAATTGCAAAATCAAAATTTTATCAAGAAGAGATTAAACTCTTACCAGGAGTATCTTTTCTAAAGATGGCTGCAGAAATCAACGTAGATTCCCTCCTCGTTCACATACATGAACGCCTGTGGAACACGACCCGTGCTAGCGTTGGAAATCGAAAAACCTTGGAGAGAGAGGGGCAAGATTTCAGCTAGGATGTGATGCACCTCCCTTGGTCGAAAATCCCTAGGTATTTTACCTAGGGTGGGCCGAAATTCTCCTTGAGATTTTGGCCCAATTTTCTTCCTTGTCTCATGTGGGCTTTTCTCCTTTTAAAACCCAGTCCAATATTAATTTGCCAGGTCCAATTAATTATCAAACCTAATTTCATTTAACTTGTATCTTTAACATATTATTGCAAATAATATATATTTGATACAATTAAATTAAAATCAATTTGATCAATTACTTATACCATGGAATTAATTTTGACATTCACATGCCAAAGACACATGTAAACCTATGCATGTGAAATATTTCCACCTAGGAAATAATCTCATAAATTAATCTAATTAATTACGAGAAGGCCAATCAAATATTAATTTTATTATTATGATCAATCCAATTGATTTTTATAATATAATTAATATAATTCTCTCTCTCCGGTATGTATACTCCAAGTAGACAGGTGATTCCTTAAGTCTGTGTTCAGACGCTCAATGTGTACGATCCCTTGGGCCCATCTTTATGTTAGTAGTGAGCGTATGGCCCACTGACTACAGGCGGGCTCTAACAAGCCACTGCAGCCCCCAATTAGGATGGAGATGGCAGTCCAACTATAATCATAACCCTGTAGTTTGAACTTGTATATCCCATGTCATTTATATCAATGTGCAACATAGAGGCATGGATTGATCACCCTCTTTTGTGTCCATACATTAACTTGATCCCGAATGTACTGATGCTCACAAACAAGTTCCAACTTGTTTGGGTGTGGTCACACTCTTATCAGTCACATTCATCAAGAGGCCAGTGATATCTTCTCAGTGGACTACTGAGTGACAAATCCCTTCTGCATATCCATAGTATTTCCATGCTTAATGGCATACCTGAAAGTACCCATACTTGGCACCCTATTACAGGCCCTTTAAGTGTACCCCTAAGTATGGGACCTCGCATGCAACACCATCATATGGTCAGGTCAAAGGATCCATACAAGTTCTACACGAGAATCACTTGGGATACTATACCATATGGATTTCTCATTTAGTGGATCTATCCAGTGCCTTGTCCCTTTTGCATGTACCCATTAACTTGGTTGACAGCCCATGTCTAATGACTGGTAAGACACCGCCATACAACCAGCTTAATGATAGTCTCTAGTTCCATTCATTCCCATGACTGGAACATACTACGGATCTTTTTATGGCCATATTGTTTTCCCTATCCATGGTCTTACTGCCAAGTGCATGACACTTGTCATCATGGATATGGATATGTCCATTGGATACTTCATTTAAGATATTGCATAAGATATATATAATAAATGAATTAATGCCTTTATTAATGACACAAAATGTGTATAATACATAAATCCAATAAATGTACAATACAAATACAAGGTCTAATGCCTCGGGACTAGGGCATATCCAACAGTAATAAGAATGTAACAGTAATGAAAACAATATATATTAAAGTCATACACTCAAATCAAACAGTTTCAAGCAGTTTCAGTCCATCTCCTTTGTTTACCATAGGCAAGGTAAGAGCATAGGTTCAAGGTTTCTTCTTCTTCATTCACCAAGCTTCAGTCTAATGCTATGAAATTTCATTTACTTAACTCTTGTCCTAATAAGTGACATCTCGAGCATTAGGTTTTAAGAAGCATTTTATCATTTCAAGGACAAAAACCCATAACATATAAACAATCTTCTTTCAGTCTCATGTTTATATGTGTTAAATAGCTTTTCTACAACACAAATCTCCTCTCGGTCTTATTATATTACTTGATATTAGGTGGCCAACTCATAAGAATTAAGTGCACTATTTAAAAACCAACATGAGATATTACGCCCATAATAAATAAGAGAAAAGGACTTACTCGTGCTAGATAAGCTGACTCGAGCCTGCGGAGTGAGATTACTCGTGCTTTATAATCAGAAATCAAGTAATCTTACCAATAAAAATTTAAGGAGAGAAAATATTATATGTTAGAGAGAGAAAGTACAAAATTAAATGGGATGAGTAAAATGATCAAATTAATTATGAAAAACTACACCTATTTATAATAGTTCAAAAGGATAAAAAGGTCATTACAAGATCAACTACTTGCTTAATAAAAGAACTAAAAGTAATCAAGCATGAGTTGTCTAAAAACAAGTGTGAGCGGACGACGCATTTTCGACGGGACGCGAGACTCCCTTTCGGAAGGGGCGCCTCGATCTCGGGCAGGCCCCTCCCTTGCGTGGGGTTTTTATGAATGGAAAATCGATTTTGAAAAATAAATGTGAAATTAATGCATAAAAGAACCGAGGCCTAAGTCTCGATGAATATTATAGAGTCGCCACCCGGCTCAGCTCAACCGGGAAATTCTTATGTAGCTGAATCGGACGAACGGTCACTATCCAGAGATTCGGGTCCGGACAAGTCCCTTATTTCGTGTCTAATTAAAATAAATATTGGTCAATGTTCAAAGATGGTATTTCAAATTCTGAAGTCAATTTTATTGAATATAAAAGGCATACAGCGCGCATACAAATATATAATACAAAAATAAAGAAAAATAAATATTAATTGGCTTACAACCAAATCGAATAGAAAAATAAAAACTCTCGCCTCACTGATACAATCGCCTAGGATACACGAGAATCTAAAAATATTTACAACCGCCTAAATACACGATTAATTCTATTAAAATACAAGTAAAATGAAAATTAAAATAAAATAAAAACTGCAAAACAAAGGTTAGCACAATTTGTACAGCACGCCATAAGTTGGACTCAAATAGAAAGA
Organism: Euphorbia tirucalli; assembly: GCA_039660915.1. Lineage (NCBI taxonomy): Eukaryota > Viridiplantae > Streptophyta > Magnoliopsida > Malpighiales > Euphorbiaceae > Euphorbia > Euphorbia tirucalli. The sequence continues at coordinate 46,041,193 of CM077637.1, read as the reverse complement.
ATTGGGAAATCAAGTATTGGGGGCATGCATATAGGGGATAACCGGGTTGGCTCTGCTAGCCGGCCCGGTTAGACCTGGAAAACTTTTTGAAACGTCCCTATATTTTTGGTTTTGTGGGAAAATCATTTTTTGAAAACAATTTTACCAGTTTACATGCATTTTTATATATTAAGTGGGTCGGTTTTCGGGAGAACCGGGTCTCCGTCGTTGAATTGTTCTAAATGCAATTTTACTAGAAATTGAATCTATGGTCGTGAATGCACACAACAAAATTCATTTTGATGATTTTTGGATTTTTCTGATTTTTTATGGATTTTTGGAAATTTTTAGGGATAAAAGCTGAAATTCTGATTCTGGAACGAGGGTTATAGTCGTGCGACTGTAACCGATTCAGGATCAAGATTTCGCCAAAATTTATTCTGAATCAAAATGTATGAAAAACAATCTAGAAATTAATAACACTCGTACAACTGTATATACAGTCGTACGATTGTTCAACAAAACTAAGAACAGTCGTGTGACTGTTCTTAATTTCCAGAAGCAGAAGCACGAAAATGCAGCAGAAAATGCACAAAACTCACTTTAAACACCCAGAAAGCGAGAAAAAGTGTAAGGAAAGGAAGCGTCTACCTTTTTAGAAGCTAATCCAAGTCATTTTGACCCCTGGCGTCGCTCCAATCCTAACAAATTCGCACTTTTTCTTTGAAATTGAAGTTGAGGGCTTTATGTCCAAAAATCCAAAAATGTAAAGGATTCTGATGATTTAAGTCCGGATTTTTTATTTGATTGTGAAGTTAATTGATTAACCTAGGGATTTCTAACAAGTTTTAATCCTATTTCCGAGAATTAAAAGAGGAAAAGATGAGTTTTGTGGGTTTTGGTCTTCTTTCTTTTCCTTCTCTCTTTTCTCCTTTCTCTCTCTAGGTTTTTCCACTAGAAATCCAATTGTTCTTCTCTCCTCTCTTTTTCTTCCTTTTATCTCTGCTTCCTGGTTGCTTGCTGCTGATCTCAGCGCATTAATTACGCCACCCTCTCTCCTCCATTTTCTGCTGCAGAGGTATGAGCTTCTGCAACTATTCCAATATTACAGTCGTACGACTGTAATTTTTAAATTACAATCGCACGACTGTAAGGATAGTCGTACGACCAAAAACTTTTTTTTTAAGTGTGGAACATTCCGGCGCTTACAGCTGCCCCTCGCGTGATCAAATTTGACACCTAGCTCCAGGTTTACAACACCTGAGATGATGAATTTGAGAGCGCGAATCAAAGCGCCACGAACACTGGAATGAACCTTCTGATGAGATAGGCCAATAACGGGTCTAGGTTACCCGAGGCGATGCTGGGGAGGAAATAAGCCGATATCAGGTCTAGGTTACTCGAGGCAAAGCTGAGGAAGAAATAAGCCGATATTAGGTCTGGGTTACTCGAGGCAAGAAAAGATGGAATTGTGGTTAAGCCGATATCGGGTTTATGTTACCCGAGGCAAAGGAAGATGGATTACGGATTGGACGATATCGGGTCTAGGTTACCCGAGGCAAAGAAAGATGAAATTGTGGTTAAGCCGATATCGGGTCTATGTTACCCGAGGTGAAATTGGTGAAGAGATTGGCCGATATCGAGTTTAGGTTACCCGAGGCGAGATTGATGAAGAGATTGGCCGATACCGAGTTTAGGTTACCCGAGGCGAGATTGATGAAGAGATTGGCCGATACCGAGTTTAGGTTACCCGAGGCGAGATTGATGGAGAGATTGGCCGATACCGAGTTTAGGTTACTCGAGGCGGATCTACTAGGGAAATGGATGATGCTAATCTGGGTCGATACTGAGTTCACATTACTCGAAGTGGATATGCTGAGGAATTAAAGTTGGAGATGATGAATTCCTGCACTTCAGATAGCAAGTCTTCATTCCTTGATCGAGAGATTTTTAAACAAAAATTTTTGCCCCTTCGATCAAGAATGAAGACTAGCTGGGGATGAGTGATAAATGTATGTAATGTATGAATGCATGATGATGCATATGCACGTATATGCATTTTTCATCATTTGACGTTTCCGCCTTCCGCTGGAGAAGGATATGTCATGCCCCTGGTTGATTTTGCTTTCTTCGGGGCTTTGCTTGGTGATTTTTGAAGGAATGAGGTGACTATCAGAGATGTGTGATACTGCTGGAGAGATAATCGTAGTGCTCCTTACAGAGATTCCGCTGGGGAAGAGTGTAGCAACTCGATTGGGGAAATAATTATGGCGTTCTTTATGCAGATTCTGCTGGGGAATTATGTCATGACTCTATGGAGAGTCGATGTGATGACTTCTATGGGGAGTGTTAGGGACATTCTCCTTTTCCTGCTTTATAGGAAAATTATGAGTTTGTAAGTGCTCTAATTTTGCCTGGGTTATCCAATACGAGTTTTCAGTCCAGCGAGCCGCTCTAATTTTTATCTGAGGCGCCTTTTTGGTTTTCACCTCAGCGAGCTTTTCATATGCCCTAACTTTTGTCCAAACTGCACAATATGGGTTTTCAGCTTAGCGGGCTGCTATAATTTTTGCCTGAGGTGCCTTTTCGATTTTCGCTTCAGCGAGCTTCCTTTTTTTTTAGATGATTAAGATGTCTCCAGGATCATTCTATTGCTCTTTTAGGAAGATGAACTGAATCTTAAGGATCAACAAAAGATTTCAAATTGCATGTATTTAATACATTTTCACTTGTTAAATAATGCGATGATTTCAATCAGTTGAATGCAAAGTGCTTTCTTTGAATGTATGTTTATGCAAGACAACTTTGCTTGTGCATTTGTCATAACCATGCAAATATATTTAAACAAACACTTCACTTTATTGATGAAGTCAAAATGAGTACATTTGAAACAAGTTGGTTCCTAAATGGTATAGATTCCATACTGAGCCAGAACCCGTCATCAGTCGTCCTTTTCAGGTTTTCCGACTGATTATTTTCTCTCGTGTCTTAACTTTTGCCTAGACTGCTCTTTTCGAGTTTTCAACCTAGCAGACCCCCTTTTTTATTATTTTTTTTTAATACATGATAAAGCTTTAACCTATCCTGGTTGATAGGTTTAGTGAACTCATTTCCGTCCATGTCCATGATGCTGACAATGCCTTTTGATAGCACCTTCTTTACCACGTAGGGCCCTTCCCAGTTGGGTCTGAACTTACCCCTAACATCGACATTTGAAGGCCTTAGCTGCTTTAGAACCAAGTAACCTGTTTTCAACTGCCGTTTGGAATACTTCACATTCCGATTATAGGCTCTGGCCATCCGGCGCTGGTACATCTGAAGATGATCTAGTGCCCTCAATCGCCTTTCATCTAGTGCTGCCAATCGTTCATACCTAGCTTGAACCCATTCAGTTTCTGGTAATTGAGCTTCTAGGGCAACTCTAAGTGATTTGAGTTCTATTTCCACTAGTAACACTGCTTCCATCCCATATACCAAGGCATAAGGAGTTTCTCCTGTCGGCGTTCTGACACTGGTTCTGTAACCCCAAAGAGCATAAGGAAGTTTATCGGCCCAATCTCTATAAGTGGTTGCCATCTTTGATAAGATCTTTTTTATTGCCTTGTTAGCTGCTTCTACTACACCATTAGCTTGTGGTCTATATGGAGAAGACTTATGATGTTCAATACCATGTTCTGCAAGTAGCTCAGCTATTGCCCCTTGAAACTGTACCCCATTGTCAGTTACTATGTGGTGAGGAATCCCATACCGAGTAAAGATGTTCTTCTGGATGAACGTGACCATTTGCTTGGCTGTCACATTAGCGAAGGATTCTGCTTTGACCCATTTGGAGAAGTAATCAACTGCTACAACTATGAATCTGTGCCCATTAGATGCAGCTGGATGAATTTCACCAATCATATCTATCCCCCATGCTGAGAACGGCTAAGGAGACGCTAGATTCTGAAGTTCAAGTGGAGGAAGATGACTAACGTCCGCATAGATCTGACATTCATGACATCTCTTCACTTTTCTTATACAATCTGCTTGCATTGTCATCCAGAAGTAGCCTTATCTTATGATCTTTCTGGACATGGCAAGTCCATTCATATGTGGCCCACAGGACCCTACATGTACCTGCTGCATCACTTCTTCTGATTCTTGCTCTGTCAGGCACCTCAAAAGGACTCCATGTGCGGTTCTTTGGTACAGCTTATCCTCGAAGATCCTGAATTGACTAGCCAGCTTTCTTAGTGTTAACTTATCAGTATCACTGGCCTCTTCAGGATACCTACCCTCCTTAACATACTGGTAGATGTCAAAGAACCATGGCTTTTCTTCAGCTGATAATTCCATTACTTCGTGCACTTCGAAGCAAGGATGTCTGGAAGTGGCTATAACCAGTGGTTGCACTTGAGTTTCCTCTAGATTTTCCCACATGGAGGACAAAGTCGCTAATGCATCAGCCATCTTATTCTCATCCCTGAGGACATGTCTGAATTCACACTGGCCGAATAAACCTTTTCTGAATTGTAGCAGCTCCAAATAAGGCCGTAAGGCTTCTTCTTTCAGCTCCCACTCGCCCTGAGCTTGCCTGATCACTAGAAGTGAATCACTGACAATTAAGGCATCATTCGCCCCTAAGGTTAACAGAGCTTCCATTCCAAATAAGCATGCTTCATATTCCGCCCCATTATTGGTTATAGGAAAGATCAGTCTCTTAGATAAAGGGATAATCTCACCATCCGGTGTTGCTACAAGTACCCCGATTCCGGTGCCTTTTCTATTCACTGCCCATCAAAGCACATGACCCATCTTTTCACTTCCACCATGGCTAGTTGCTCATCAGGGAATTCTAGATTCTTTGTGTAATCTGATTCTAGGGGTTGAGTTGCTAGAAACTCTGCCACGGCTCGTCCTTTAATGGTTTTCTTCGTGATGTACTCGATGTCAAATTCAGACAAAAGTAACAACCACCTGGATAGCTTCCCAACCAATGCTGGGGCTTCATAGAGATACTTCATTGCATCCACCTTAGCCACGACTTGTATCTTGTAGGACTGAAAATAGTGGCGCAGCTTCTTGGTCAGCCAAATCATCGCCACATATGTCTTTTTCACCAGTGTGTATTTGGCTTCATACTCTAGCAATTTCTTGCTAAGGTAGTAGATAGGATATTTGCCATCTTGTTCTTGTGCCAGCATTGCCCCTATAGAGGATTCTTCAACTGCCAAATACAAAATCAGAGGCTTTCCTGGAATTGGAGGACTCAACACTGGTGGCTTTACCAGGTAAGCCTTGATCTTCTCGAATGCCAGTTGACACCGATCATCACATACGATCGGCTGATCTTTCTTTAATAGCTTGAAGATTGGTTCACAAGTGGAGGTTAACCGTGCTATGAAGCGGCTGACATACTGTAAGGAACCCAGGAATGATCTAACTTCCTTTTCTGTCTTTGGGGCTGGCATATCTTGGATGGCCTTGATTTTATCTGGGTCCATTTCTATCCCCCTCTGGCTGACTACATGGCCCAATAGCTTCCCTAATGTGACCCCGAATATGCACTTCTTGGGGTTAAGTCGCAAGTTGTACTCTCCAATGCGTGTTAGAAATCTATCCAGGATAACAGGATGTTCCTCCCGGGTTGTTGATTTAACAAGCATATCATCGACATACACCTCAACTTCTTTATGGATCATGTCATGCAACAGAGTTGTGATAGCCCTCTGATAAGTGGCACTGGCGTTCTTTAATCCGAAGGGCATCACTCTATAGCAGAAAGTACCCCACTCTGTGATGAACGATGTTTTCACCTTGTTGATCACATCCATCAAAATCTGGTTGTTCCCTGAAAAGCCATCCATGAAGGAGTACATTGCCGCTTTTGTTGTGCTATCAACTAGGACGTCGATATGAGGTAGTGGAAAGTTATCTTTTGGGCATGCTTTATTCAGGTCCCTATAGTCAACGCATACTCTGACCCTTCCATCCTTTTTAGGCACGGGGACAATGTTGGCTAGCCATTTTGTATACTCCACCACTTCGAGAAACCTAGCGTCTATCTGTTTGGCCACTTCTTCTTTCACCAACGTAGCCCATTCTGGCCTTAATCTCCTCAACTTTTGCTTTATCGGTCTGAACTTGGGGTCCGTTGGGATTTTGTGCACTGCTATTTCTGTATCCACACCCGGCATGTCTTCATACCACCAGGCAAAAGCTTTAACATGTTTTTGGAGTATTTTTATTAATTCTTTCTCTTCCTCGGATTTTAGGTCGTGTGAAATAAGTACCATTTTAGGGTTTTCATCTGTACTTATATTGATTTCATGTAATGCAGTGCCATGTATACTAAATATGCTTGATGGTGATTTAAATGCATGCACAAAATTATCAGGATAAACATCACACAGGTAAGTAAATTGGGATTTCATTGCATTGAACTTATCATAAAGTACATCAGTTACATTTAAAATGGAAGAAATAGATATAACAAAATCATTTTCATCCTCCACAGGTGGAGGGCCTTGTTCCTCTTGAGCTTCCATCCTCACTTCCAGAGCATCATCCGGGGTTGCAGCTTTCTCTGCTTCTTTTCCGGTTGCTTGCATCTTGGCTCTTTCCATAATCTTTGCAATTTCAGCGACCACAGAGTCTAAGTTCACTTTGGCCATTAATTCTTCGCCGAATCCCTCCTTAGATTTCCCAAAAGCTTTGCTTAATGCAGCAGTCAAAGCTCCGAGATCACTTATGTAGCTTTAGCATAGGCCTTCTTTTCATCTTCTTCCTCGGTCACCTCTACGACTTCTACTGCCACCTCAGAAGACTCTCCTTGAAAAATCTCAGATTCAGCGGTTGCTTCTTCCGCTGTCACAGGGGCTACTGGCTCTTCCTGGCTTTTGTCAAAATCCACGACATCAGTAAAAATCTCAAAGCCAGGATACTCGACATTTCCAACCATTACCGGTTCAGTCTGACCCTTGTAAAGACCCTCTCCTGCCTTTAGAAACGGCTTCATCATAATCTTTCCATTCTTGCCCTTCCTCAGATTCTTCTGCTCAGATGCTCCTTCTTCATAACCAAGGCCATACTGCTTCGAATTCCCAGAGTCGATCTTAAATTCTGGAACCCCTTGCAAGTTAATTCCGAGTCCCATTCCAGGGACAAAGTTCTGCTTATACAGATACTGGGATAGCCACCCCGGTATGTAATTCTCATAAAGGACCATAGGGGCATCCGTGGTCTCTTCCTCTTTAATCACAGCGACTTGAAATCCACCAAAGGGAGCCACTTCTTTATTCACTGCAGCTACCATCCACTGGGCATCCACCTCAACAGTCACAATTCTGCCGTTCATAGAGAACTTGATCTTTTGATGCAATGTGGAAGGGACACCTCCCAAAGGATGGAACCAGGGCCTTCCAAGCAATAGGGAGAATGTGATCGGGATCTCAATCACTGTAAAAGCAACTGTGGACCTAACTGGCCCAACCTCTACTCCCGCCTCAAACGTCCCTATCACCATTCTTTTAGAGTCATCATATGCTCGTATGACTGTTGAGGATTTCTTTAGCACTTCTTCACTCAGCCCCAGAAATGGCAACTTCTTTAGTGGACAAATATTCAACGCTGACCCATCATCCACCATGACGCAAGGCATGACCTTATCCATCACATGAGCCCTGACATAAAGAGCCTTATTATGGGCCTTCCCTTCAGCAGGCAGGTATTTCTCAGGGAAGAAAATATCAGGGCTTCCAACACGAACTTTGTCTAACAAACAGCACATAGCCTCTGGTGAAGCTATAGGGGATACCTCAATTTCTAACAATTTCTTTACTAGAGCATCCCTATGCTCCTTGGAGGTCAGAAGCAAGTGCCATAAGCTAGCTTGGGCAGGAGTTTTCTTCAGCTGGGAAATGACTAGGTCTTCTTTCTCAACTCCTTCTGGCGCCGAAGTACTGCCCGACCCATTCATCGGTGCTTTATCTTTTGTCTGATCTGCCGGCTGATATACCCTTCCACTTCGGGTCACGTGCTGCACTTCTTGAGTCTTCAGCTTTTCAACAACTGGGAGTTTGACTGCCTCTCTTATGTCAAATTCTTTATACTCATCTTCGGAGTCGAGATCATCCAGACTTATGGGCTTGATCTCCTTACATCCCTCCTTTTTCTCACATTCGGGTTCCACTTCGGGTTCCCCTACCACCACTGCCTAAATCGTAGGGTTCGCTTGCAGAACTTGGGCAAATATAAAGTTAGCCGGCAACCCCGACTGGACCATGTTAACCCTTTTTTCGAATGCTGGCAGAGGGTTGGTTTTAGTGCTAGGTTTGGCTGGCTCTTGCAGCTTTCCCTCGTCAATGAGCTTCCGGATAGCATCCCTTAGCTTGTAGCAGTTGTTGGTTCGGTGGCCTGTCACCACATGATAAGTGCAGAATTTATCCTTGTCAGCTTCAGATGGGTTCTCAAATGGCCTTAAAGATTGTAGCAGGCCACCATTCCTACATTTGGCGAATATCTTTGCTAAAGTAAGAGTCCAAGGCGATATGCCTTATCCTCCAGGACCCTTATTCTGGTCGCTTTGCTGCTGATTCACAGTAGCCACTTCAACCTGCTTCACCTCTGATGATTGCCCTTGTTTGCCACTGGAACCTAAACCAGAACCACTGCCAGACCCAGCTGCTGCGGTTGATCTATACCCCGAGGTGTACCCTGTGCTTCTTCCTCCCTTGTGACCGGTCGGCTTCTCCTCTTCATCCCTCTCTATCTTCATAGCCATGCTGTAAACCTCACTAAGCTCCTTAAAGGGATGGAATTTCATTTGTTCTTGAAAATGTCTTTGCTACCGTCAATGAGCTTCTGTACAAGCTCGTCTTCATCAGGGCGGTTCTTTAGGAGGACCATCTTGTTCATCCACCACTGGTAGTATTCATCAAAGGGCTCGTTGAATTTCTGCTTCACCCTCTCCAAATCATACAGCTTCACCTGGATTTTGGTGTTGAAGCTGTAGTATTTGATGAAGGCCGCAGACAATACTTCCCAATCAGATTGCTCCTCCTCTAACAGTGAGTTATAACATCCTAAAACACCTCCCTCCAGTGTGGTGGGGAATAAATTAATCAGCTGCTGCTTCGTGGCGCCCGCCGTTAGCATAACTCGGGCATACAAATTCACATGGGCCTCCGGCGAGCCCATCCCTTTGTAAGTAGGTATCTTCGGCACTTGGAAGCCAATGGGGAATGTCTAGATGCCCTTACTGATCATGGCATCAGCATTTGCTCCCTTCTTCGATTCAGCACTGATACTGACCCCCTTCTTCAACTGGGCCATAACTCCGTCTAGTTCAGAACACTTTGCCTTCATCCTCTGTTCCATAGCTGCTTCAATCTCCTGCAGCTTTTCAAGGCTAGCCGAAGCATCACCACCATGTTGGGATGACTCAGCCTCTTTTTCTTTCCCGGCTCCACTACCACCGGCCTCACTAGCTTCCCTTACGACTGCTCTCATCTCTTCCTTCAACATGTCACAGAAGTCTTGGGATCTGAAGAAATCTCTCAAAACATCGGCCATGCTTGGTGTCTGTTTTGCCATATTCACTCCTTCCCCAGGCTCAGAATCACTGTCACTCTCAACTACCCTCTGTCTCCTAGCTACCCTTAAAGCTTGGGATCTTGTCCAAGGTCGCTCTAGTGTATTCTGCTTGGGAGTAGACAGGAGGTATTAGGGTTGTGAATGAATGACGTGATATGACATGAAAATTAAGACATTGAACATGCTTGAGATGAATGGAGTGGAATTATGTATGGAATGATGATATGAATGGTTTCTTTTTATTATTTTTCTTCTTTTTGGAGCATTCCAAAAACACCCAATGTTTATGCAAAAATGTCACGTGTGGGCCGTCACACGGACAGAGCTTCGGCGCCTTTAGGGTACCTAATGAATTCGTGAAATGTTCGTGTGTATACCGGCACACGGACGGAGTTTTGACGCTTTGTAGGTCTATGAGATGATATGAAATGGTCGCATGGGCCGGGCCCACGGACAAGGTTTTGATGCTTTTGAGCATATGATATGAAATGATGTTATGAGAAAGTCACGTGTAACAGGGACACGGACAAAGATTCGGAATTCAAGGAACGCCTTTTTATGATTTGGTGATGTTATGGACCTATATGTATACTAATTGGGTACTCGAGGAGTACCTTGAATGGTGAATTAATGTCATGAAGTGGTCGGATGTGGACCACGGTGTTATATGATGTTTATGATAAATAGGTGTGATATCATGAAATGCATCGTGTAAATTGTTACACAAAAATAAGCCTAAGACCGTTGTGGCTTTTATTGAATGAAATGATTTTAGTGGAATGGCCGAATGCAATCCGGTGCATCGGCAAAACACGGGTAATTTTGGGTACCCAATATGTTATGAAATAGAATGGGATGGTCATGATAGCTTGAAATGCTCCTTAATTCAATTTAAGTGAAATGTGGTGAATGAACATGTCAAACAATATGCAAATGGCTGCACAAAAATGTGGGTTAGGGTGCATGACACACATAATGATGTTATGTATGTTATGTGAAAAAATGCTAATCACACGAGTTTAATGTTACAGCTGAAAAAGAAATCGTTAGTCTGAATGACAAAAAAATGAATTAATGCTTTGCACACAAAATAAAATGCAAATGGCTGCATAAAAATGTGGGTTAGTATTACACAAAAATGTTTGTGTATGGAAAACGGTGATTATGGTATGTTATGCACGCATAGGTAGCAATGGTGATGTGTCGCGAGACGGCGAGAAACACATAGCAAGCAAAACGAATTCTTCCAACCTTATTCCTCCAACGTGGTCGGTCTCAAAAATTTCTAACCGAGTCATAGGCGGGGTTCACTTCGATCACCAACCGGGGGTGATGAAGGCACGATTTTATTATTATTATTCACACAATTATTTTGGTATCCTAAGGGAATCCAACTAGAGTTGCCTATATGGGTTCGGTCAAAGTCAGGATAACATCAAGGCTCTTATAGGAAGATATACTCCTCACTTCTCCCCACTCAAGGGTTCTAGCGAAGGGGTTCGTACGAGACTATGAGTGGTGTTTTGTATTCGTGCCCCTAAGACCAAGAGGAACTTAGGCGACACTTCAACAATCCACCGGGCTAAACGAGGATACCTAAACTAATGCAAAAAATGGCTAACTAAAATGCAAATAAAATACCATAAGAGAATCATCCGCCTTATTTTAATTAGACACTTTTCAGGGCTTGTCAAAATTCTTTTAAGTTTTTAAGAAAACTTTTTAAGAAATCCCCAGCAGAGTCGCCACTATGAGCGGACGACGCGTTTTCGACGGGACGCGAGACTTCCTTTCGGAAGGGGCGCCTCGATCTCGGACGGGCCCCTCCCTTGCCTGGGGCTTTTATAAATGGAAAATCGGTTTTGAAAAATAAATGTGAAATTAATGCATAAAAGAACCGAGGCCTAAGTCTCGATGAATATTGTAGAGTCGCCACCCGGCTCAGCTCAACCGGGAAATTCTTATGTAGCTGAACCGGATGAACGGTCGCTACACTATCCAGAGATTCGGGTCCGGACAAGTCCCTTATTTCGTGTCTAATTAAAATAAATATTTGTCAATGTTCAAAGATGGTATTTCAAATTCTAAAGTCAATTTTATTGAATATAAAAGGCATACAGCGCGCATACAAATATATAATACAAAAATAAAGAAAAATAAATATTAATTGGCTTACAACCAAATCGAATAGAAAAATAAAAACTCTCGGCTCACTGATACAATCGCCTAGGATACACGAGAATCTAAAAATATTTACAACCTCCTAAATACACGATTAATTCTATCAAAATACAAGTAAAATGAAAATTAAAATAAAATAAAAGCTGTAAAACAAAGGTTAGCACAATTTGTACGGCACGCCACAAGTTGGACTCAAATAGACAGAATTGGGAAATCAAGTATTGGGGGCATGCATATAGGGGATAACCAGGTTGGCTCGGCTAGCCGGCCAGGTTAGACCTGGAAAACCTTTTGAAACGTCCCTGTATTTTTGGTTTTGTAGGAAAATCATTTTTTGCTGGTTTACATGCATTTTTATATATTAAGTGGGTTGGTTTTCGAGAGAACCGGGTCTTCGTCGTTGAATTGTTCTAAATGCAATTTTACCGGAAATTGAATCTACGGTCGTAAATGCACACAACAAAATTCATTTTGATGATTTTCAGATTTTTCTTATTTTTTATGGATTTTTGGAAATTTTTAGGGATAAAAGCTGAAATTCTGATTCTGGAACGAGGGTTACAGTCGTGCGACTGTAACTACAGTCATACGACTGTAGTTTACAGTCGTGCGACTGTAAACGGTTCAGGATCAAGATTTCGCTAAAATTTATTCTGAATCAAAATGGAAGAAAAACAATCTGGAAATTAAGAATACTCGTACGAGTATGACTGTTCAACAAAAACTAAGAACAGTCGTGCGACTATTCTTAATTTCAAGAAGTAGAAGCACGAAAATGCAGCAGAAAATGCACAAAACTCACTTCAAACACCCAGAAAGCGAGAAAAAGTGTAAGGAAAGGAAGCGTCTACCTTTTTAGAAGCTAATCCAAGTCGTTTTGACCCCTGGCGTCGCTCCAATCCTAACAAATTCGCACTTTTTCTTTGAAATTGAAGTTGAGAGCTTTATGTCCAAAAATCCAAAAAATGTAAGGGATTCTAATGATTTAAGTCCGGATTTTTGATTTGATTGTAAAGTTAATTGATTAACCTAGGGATTTCTAACAAGTTTTAATCCTAATTTCGAGAATTAAAAGAAAATAGAAGAGGAAAAGATGAGTTTTGTGGGTTTTGGTCTTCTTTCTTTTCCTTCTCTCTTTTCTCCTTTCTCTCTCTAGGTTTTTCCACCAGAAATCCAATTGTTGCTTCTCTCCTCCCTTTTTCTTCCTTTTATCTCTGCTTCCTGGTTGCTTGCTGCTGATCCCGGTGCATTAATTGTGCCACCCTCTCTCCTCCATTTTCTGCTGCAGAGGTATGGGCTCCTGTAACTTTTCTGATATTACAGTCGTACGACTGTAAGGACAGTCGTACGACCATAAACTTTTTTTTTTAAGTATGGAACATTCCGGCGCTTACAATAAGATAATCCAGTTTCTCCTCCTAAGCTAATCCACTTACGCAATTTGCTCTTAAGAGATAATCCACTTGACTTTTAGGTTTCATCATGGCATATTCTTGTAGCAAACAGTCCTCTCATCTTCTCTTGGTGAGTTTGTGGTCTCTAAATTTGCCCAAACTAATTTCCAGCTCTATGCAGTGTCCATTAGCTAATTCTACTTGGAAAACAGACTACTTTACTTTGAAACAGTTTCTGCTCATGAAACTTAAAAACAACCAAATTGAGCTTGCGATATCTTCAATAAAGCACACAAATTATTCAATATTTCCTTATTTATTTCGGTATAATTTCCAGTTATTAGATACATAGAAGGATATAGAGTGGAAGAGCGAACTTTGGTTTTAGCTTGTTAACTTTGTTTCAACTTGATCTTTTCATCTTTGATCAGCGATATTTCACTCCTCTTGTGTTCGATCGTGCTTATTTTTGTAGAGGATATTGGGGTCTCTTTGTTCATCATTTTAAACATTCAAGTTCTGAATTAGAGGTTCATAAGTTAGGGTTTTCGTGTTTGTAAACAGTTGTTGTCTTTGAACGTTTGTTTTACAACCAGTGTTTGTGTTCTTCGTGCCGCTTTATTTCTAGCCATTGGATTTGGCTAAAATTTCTACTACAATTTGAAGACATATGGTTCTATATTGTCAACGGAGGAGATAAGTTTTGGAGGTCATGGCTGTCTTTGTTTGTTGATTGTTATTTTGCTATTTATGCGTCCTCTATTTTCTGGTATTCAACTTTGAGCTACCTCATCTCTTTTCGGTTTTCATTTTCAAATTGGGCTTAAATTTAGTGAGAGTGTTCTTGACTTATTTATCTTTAACCTATATGGTGGAGATCTTGTTTGGAAGTCTAGAACTCTTGCTCTTGCTATATTTATTGGTGTACTTGTTGATAAAGTTGTCATTGTTGATTGGAGCTGTGAATTTGTTATTATTCACTTTGCTTGGTTTGTATCTGCTGTAAGATTCTCATCTCGTATCAAAGTGGATAGTTTTTATCATGGGCCAGGAGAAGCCTTATGGTTTTTATCCTTCACATTAGAGGGGTTTTCCATGTAAAAGTTTTGGTGTTATTTGTGATTATTTATGTATATCCTATTGTGTATGCTCCTCATAGATTCTATTGTGTATGTTTTATTGTGATATCGGAAGATGCAAACCAATAATTGTTTTGAAAATTATAGAATCATAGACATGTGTCCCTTTTTTTTTGTTGAGAATGTCCTCTTTTTGCTAACGGTACAAACCACAAATCCTCCTTTTGATTAAAAAAAAAAAAAAAACACAATTCTTGACTTGTTAAGGCGTGGAACCACATGAGTGGATTTGAAGTTTCCCTTGTTTTGTATATGTCGATGTTTTAGATTACCAATGCACTTTTGACAATACCTTCTCATATTTACACTTATTAAAAGTAGGAGATAATTTCAATATTCAATACAAATAATCTTAGATTAATTAAGATTTCATAATTAAGAAGAAATATAATTTTTGTAAGTAGAGTTTTAGAAAAGATGTATTTAAACGGTAAATTAGTTATTTTAATAATCTAATTAATACTCGGTTAGTTTTGAATAACAACTTTAAATTACATATATTAAAAACATAGGAAAGTATTCAACAAATTTAATATCATTGAAACTTTAAATATGTTGGTAATAAGTTGAGTGAATTTTAGAAAAATTCTATGAATAGAATACAATTACCCATTAACTATTTTCATTGTATTTTTTAACATATGATTTATCAGAATGGGAGGGAGGAGTTAATGATAATGGATGGAGCTAATGGTTTTGGTGGTGGTATAGGATAGCTGTTTGCAATTTTTTCTTGGAGAATTCGGAAATTTTAGGAATTAATTAGTTTACCTAAAAACCGTCCAATGGTATTGTTAAGTAATACCACTGGCAAACCGTCCATGGTTTTTCATTATTAATTTTTTATTTTAATATGAAGGTCTTTACTATTATGTATTAGTTCCTCATTCTGTCATTCATGTAAGTAATTGTAATTTTTCTTCATTTTCATCCCGATTTCTTTCTCCTTCGTCCTTATTATTATTATTATTACTATGTAAAAGCTTATTCGTGGATATACCAAATGGGGGTATAAAAGACAGTTCCGAAAAATTACATTACCATTTAAATTACATCACAATAGTTTTATGGAGAAAAATCCTCCACAAAATGTGGAAAAATAACATAAATGCAATTAAAAACTAGGTAAAATAAAGGGAACACTACTTATACCCAAAAAAAAAAAAAAAAAAAAAAAAAAAAAAAAAATCACAAAATAATGAAATTTATGTAAAAATAACATAAAGTATGAGAAATTTTTCAGTAATCTTGGACTATATACTATTTTAACTATAAAAATTATTTATATTTTTTTATTATACACTAAAAGGACAAACAACAATCCTTTTTTACTAATGCAAAATATTCTAAAATTTTTCAATAAAACATACGTAAAACAATAAGGTAAAAAAAATATAAAAATTACATAACAAAATGTTTCACAGAGATTACATGTATAGAAGTTTTATTAGAGTTTCACAATATTTGGTTAGGTAAATACTCAACAAAATAACCGGAAACATGTAAAATAATATATATATATATATATATATATATATTGAAGTTTTGACTATTATAGTGGTAGAACATGTCACAACTCACTAAAAGATATGTGAACTAGTTTTTTTATTTTTATTTTTATTTTTATTTTTTATTTTTTGGTAAACAACAAAGAAAATGAAAACAAACAACCAAAAGAGAACGAAACTAAAAGAGATCTAGGCTAGTTTTTCTTACTGACATTTTATGAAGAAACTTAAACTTTGATGAAATTAAGGAGATATACATGCTAAAGTTTCAAATTCACCAACTGTCCCACTATTTTCTATAACAAATTATTCACTATTATAGCATAAACTACAATATAATGTTGTATACATTCTTTCATTATTGTGAAATTACAAAAACTGTGTTGCTCTCTCTTGTATATGTATGAGCAGGTGAACTATACAATTGTGCTTCATTTTCTAACTCTATTTATTTATTAATTAATTTTTTTTTAAAGTTTGTTCTATTATTTTGTTAAATTTATTAATTTAAAAGTATTTTACAACAAATAATTTCTTTTAATTTCTCAAAATTTATTGAAAAATTTACTTTATATCGTATGCGAATTGTTAGCAACAAATATTATTTTTATCATATGTTGTTACTGTCTTATAAAATATGCTTCTAAAAAGTTAATATATGGGCAAATTTGA
The DNA here is from genome assembly GCA_039660915.1 of Euphorbia tirucalli. Classification (NCBI taxonomy): domain Eukaryota; kingdom Viridiplantae; phylum Streptophyta; class Magnoliopsida; order Malpighiales; family Euphorbiaceae; genus Euphorbia; species Euphorbia tirucalli. Next base: position 46,024,747 of record CM077637.1, on the reverse strand, counting down.
AAATTCGGAACTGTGTTGGGTACAAAAATGGAATTGTACAGAAATATAAGGTCATTAACGCAGAAACAATAAATTTTGAAAACCATCTGTTCATTTTTGTCTGTCGAAGTCAGAATCCGCTGCGAACTCCTATTTTATATACTAATACAGTAATACATATTCAAATGGAATAAGATTTCACGTATAAATATATTCACAGAGAGAGAGAGAGAGAGAGAGAGAGAGAGAGGCGAAGTGGCCCCTAAATCAGTAAACTGAACAAAGAGTATTGTAGATTTTGACAGATTCATTTGCATTTCACTTTCTTGGTATGTGTTTTTACTTAATGGATTCGCTCTCTTGCAATTTTTACTTGATTCTTCTTTCTGATTCTTTGATTGCTTAACCCTGCTTAATCCCTTACATTTATCTGGTTCGTATCGATAATTTGGGTTGTGATCCCCTTTTCTGTTTTGCCTAGTTTGTTTTTAATGTATTTGAGATTTGAATTACCTTCTATGATTATGAGGGTTCCATATTCACTTATATGTGCGTAGTTCCTTTGAAATGAAATTGAATTAGACCTTTGTGAATATATGTACATGTATTGTATCCCCAAATTTCATGTCAAATTCACATGTCGCTTTATTTCAAATCCTTGTGTATCAAAATGGCTGCTGGAAATTTGTTTGTTATTGGTATTTAGTCCATCCAAATTGGTGATTGTGATTTTAAAAAACTTCAACTCTAGACTTTTAGTTTAAGAGGTTTTGATACTATGTTAAGAATGCAATTAGTTGTCTTAATAGCAGCCCACAACCCATTATTCTTACTCATGCGGTGGCAAACCCAGTAGAAATCACTTATTACACAAGATCTTATTACTATCTTGAGCATTTCGTTGATTTAGAGTTCAAGTTGAAGCTTTCCAATAAACATTCTCAATAGTTTCTCAGTTGTGAAACCTGCTGCATTATTGATGCAATGTCTCTTCTGTCAAAATTACGCTGTATCACTGTGGATGTCACGGGCACACTCATAGCTTACAAAGGTGAGCTTGGTGACTACTATTGTATGGCAGCAAAATCGGTTGGACTTCCATGCCCTGACTACAAGCGTGTGCACGAGGGCTTTAAAGTTGCATACACAGATATGGCAAAAAAGTATCCATGTTTTGGGCACGCAGCAAAAATGCCTAACATTGTCTGGTGGAAAACATGTGTCAGAAATTCCTTTGTGGAGGTATATGATAATATACCTTTTTTTTTTTTTTTTCTCTCTTTATAATGTGATGTCTCCACAGATGTCCTGTTGCTAATCAATTCAATTTTAAATTGCAAAGATCTCAACCTGTTATTACGTGTAGAAAAGAAGAAGTTTTTATGTTATTCCCATGCTATGTATTCATGAAGAACCAGAGCAACCTTTTCTTGCATCTGTTGAAAGCTGAAATCCTGACAGTTAGACTTGTAGGATTCCTTGTTTGCTGCTGGATTATTTTAGTTTCCTTGTGTGTTTCTTGGAACTGAATATAGCATCTTAAGATAGATTTTGTTTTATCAGGCTGGATATGATTATGATGAAGAGACTTTTGAGAAGATATTCAGGCGCATATATGCATCATTTGGTTCATCTGCGCCTTATACCATCTTCCCAGACTCTCAACCTTTCCTAAGATGGGCACGCAAAAATGGTCTTTTAGTTGGCCTTGTTAGTAATGCAGAATATCGTTATCAAGACGTGATCCTTCCAGCTTTGGGCTTAAATCAGGTAAACTAATATTAGTTCCTTGGAAACTGTTTGTCATAGATTCTTCTTTCTTTCTTCAAATATAAATACTCACTTGTCGTTGGAGTAGTTTTGATGATCATCCTTCACTTAGATTGCACGGATGAAACTAACCATAAATTGACAGTAAAGTTGACCTTTATCACAGGGAGAATGAAACTAGTATTGAATTCATTATATTATTACTTCTATAAACAGAACCAAACCTTAGAATTGAGCCACAAGATCCACAGTGAAAGTAAGTTCTGTAACAAAAAGTGTTTATGTTAGATTCTGGACCTGCATAGACAATGAAAATAATATCTTTGTTGAAAGGTTTGGCAACTCTCACGCTTGGAGTTCATACGACCAATTTCCATGCCTTCAAATAAGCAAAAACTGGAAGCTTCCGGAGGTATTATAGATGAAAAATGTAAATAGGAAACACTGCACCATGTGATTTCAAACTCGGGTTTTATATTATCATTTGACAAAAAGATTAAAATTTGATAAATTAAAAAAAGTTCAAAACAGATTATATTTTCCCGTTCTATGCTATTCTAGGAACCTTTTTTTTTTTTTCCAGCAGAGTCCTATACAGAAACCATACTGAACAAGCTCTGATTAGACGAATGTTTATGTTCTAATGGGCTTTTGGGATACCTAAATCAACATGTGTTTATTACACTCAGCACTTGTGCCTCGTTAGTACTCGAAAGCCTCCTTTCTAGGCTTTTAAACGGAGAACAGAGATACATGCCCTCATTCCTGTCCATGCTTATCTTGATGGAAGCCTTATTGAATTGGTAATTTCGTATTTCAAAAATCAGGGGTCAGAGTGGGACTTTGGAGTGTTTTCTGGTCTTGAAGGTGTTGAGAAACCAGATCCAAAGATTTACGAAATAGCACTTGAGAAGGCTGGAAATATCGCAGCAGAAGAAACTCTGCATATTGGGGATAGTATGCGCAAAGACTACATACCGGCAAAGAGTGTGGGGATGCATGCATTACTACTGGATCGGTTCAAGACTCCTGATGCTGAGGAGTGGAGAAAATCTGGTGCAATTGTGCTTCCTGACTTGGCATCAGTACAAGAAATGCTCACTCGACATACTGATGCCTGAAAATGATAATAAAAAGTTGCCGTGCAGAAATGCTGCTTTTGTAATTTTAGTATTAAGAAGCTAAGTTATAGTCGGCTTTTGATGTGTTTCTGTATCCAGCTAATTAATGTGCATGACATAGACAATATGGAAAGCTTGATGCATCAAATTAACCCCTTTCTATTGTTAAAGATGTTCACATAAACAAAGCAAATAGAGATCAATTTGTCAGGATTTTGTATAGAGATCCATAAAATTTTTTATTTGGTGAATAAAAATGTCTTTTTAGCCATATATCTGCTGTTCCATAACTGTCTGCAAGATCAATAAACCCCACAAGTTAACACCATCAATACTTCAAGTTACACGGTCAATCTAACAAACTTTAGCTATGACAAACTTTCAACCAGCCTTTGGTGTGGTGTCTCAACTAGGTGTATTTCTACCTGTAAGACGACAAGGGTTTTGTCCCACTGCTCAAGTTACGGGACCACATAACTAAAAAAATAAAGTACGTGGAGTTGCTACCTGAATTTACTGTTCATCTTACTGCACCTTTTGGGTTTGAGATAAAAATGACTTTATTATTAGGGGCTTATATTGGGCATTTACAGTTTAATTTATCTGCAAATGTCTAGATTGATTTAAATGCAAGGATGCTCATTGATTTTAATGCAAGGATGCTCACACAATATAGAAATAAAAATTAACACATCAAATCTACAAGAGTGGAGTACAAGTATGTAAAATCGGATTCTAGAAATGTAAACGACAGTAAAAGTAAATATGTGTGATACGTAGCGTTTAAAACAAATAAAGTGAATAAAATATTCGAATTCTACCATGAAAGCTAGGTTTAGCCAAGTTTCCCTGGAAATCACCCGAGATGGATCCAATGAGGGTGGAAACAACACTAACTTTCCATGCGGGGCACCAAGGATTCAGTTTCAGACCCCATCCTCTGCTTGGAGCTTCAGACCATCCTAGGCTTATTGTGTACTGCTCGAGCTTAGGTATGTTCGATCTATCATACCTATGCTTGAACGAGCATAGGACCTCAGGCATAAGGTTCTAGAAACTTCCTCGTGCTTAGTGTTCCCACTATGAACCTAGGGTTGGCAATGGGGCGGGGATTACCCGAAAGCCGTGGAGATCCGAATCAGTGGGCGCGGGGAATAACCGATATTATCTCCCATGGGGATGGGGGTAGGGGTTATTTTATCTCCAATATTTAAATGGGCGTGAGAGCGGGGAGTACTATCTCCGCCCCGCTCCTGAATAAATCCCCGTATAAGTATATATATATATATATATATATATGATAATTCTTTTACTACTACTGATATCAAATTAATATTTTATTGAAGACGTGAAAACAAATCAAGAAGAAGAGAAGGCTCAATCATAGAAATAATCCTTCTTAGGAAACTGAGGCAATAAGACAAACTGGTACTTCTTAAAAATCTAAATCCATAGTAGTTGTTCACTGGCACATTCAAGTAAATTCCTCTTTCACATGGTTTAAATGCATTAGACAAATCATGTACAAATTCTTGGATTTTTCGCTCTAAGCTATAAACCGCATGACTTATTCTTCTCATAAATCCAATACATGTGTTCCTTGTCCTAGTAATAGAAAATTGAAGTTAATTATATCATATGCTTCGTCATTTAAGCTTACTAGCAAAACAAGAGCAGTATTACTTCGATACCTTACTTTTGTGGCTTTGTTTAAATAATAATAATGATAATAAGATCCTTCTGGAAAATGATTTAAAAACATAAGATCATTAGCTGCCATATAAAAAGTGCACACAATTTGCTAGCTCAAGGCATAGCTCTTGAATGATTGACTTCAAATTCAACTTGTTCAAAGAAAGTTCACATGGAACTTAAATGTTTGTAATATTGGAAATATTTTGTAATATGGATATTCGATGTTAAACCACATTTGTGATGTAATAGAATTTGTATTTTGGATATTGAATGTCAAAATAGTTATTAAAATAACAAAATATTATTTTATTTTATTTGTTGGATATGGGTGGGGATTTACCGATACTCATAGGCACCCACGCGGGAAGGGGATGGTGTTGGTGTGCCCTAGTTCTTAGGGCATTGGATTCTTGTATTTTGTATTATACATTAAGACACATTATATGAATACATTATTTGTGTCACATTAATAAAGGCAATTAATCTATTTCATTTATATCTTGTGCTATAATATGAGTAGAATATCCATTGATTGATAATCATAAAACCTATCACAGGTCTGCTATAATCGTGGGAACGAATAGAACCACAGACTGGTATATTCGATGACTGTATGGCAGTTCCTAACTAGCCATAGTACTTGTATAGTCAGTCATGAATATAGGTACATGTTATTGACATGGGACTGGATCGATCCGCACAAGAAAGCCACATGGTTGTCATAGGTCTTTCTTGAGAAGGTCTCTTTTGTCCTCAAACCAGATTTCATCATAGTATCAACATGGAATCCGGTTCCCTTTGACATACGCCTAACATGTCTGTAAAAGGATACTAAATACGGGTATGATTGGGTGGACCAGTGAACATATTGATATTGATGATGAAGTGATGGAATTGCCACTTGGGTAACACCGAAATGATATCACTGGCCATTTGATGAGTGAGACTGATAAGTGTATGGCCATATCCAAGTAAGTCAATTGCTTATTTGATTAATCAGTCAACTCAAGATCAAGAAATATAATAAACAGCAGAAGAGGATGACGGACACCATGCCTTTTATTTATTCATATCGATATCGTTTGGCAAAGGACACTATGAGATTACTACCGGGTGAGTGTCTTCTATAGACTGTTGCATCTCTGTCTTAATTGGGAGCTGTAACAGTTTACTAGAACCCATTTACAGTATGTGGGCCTTGCACCTACTGCCAACATAAAGACAGACCCATAGGATCGTGCACATAGATCAACCGAACCGGAGCTTATAGAAATTGTACATGTAATGTACATTGGAAGGAATGAGTTAATTAATTAGTTGACATTCGGTGTCAAGGTAATTAATTAACATTGGGTTGATTTAATTTAATTAATAAGTTTACATAATGTAATTAAGTAATTTATCAATTAATTGAATTACATAAAGTAAACAATTAATTAAATTATTTTTCTAAGTAGGAAAATTAAATACATGTATTGTATTTACTTAAGTGTGATTTAATTTTATTTAGAGATAATTATATTTAGCCAAATGGAATTAAATTACATAGTATATACTTTTTAATTCAAGTTTATTTATGTAATTATAATCCTAGTGGGCTTGGGTTTAATTAACCTAATTAAAACCCAATTAGACAAAGTGTCTAATAAAGGCACACTTAAGGAAGAAAACCTAACCCTAACCCTAAAATTAATTGCTGGAAATTTCAGCCCCATTGCAGCCCCAAAAACAGCAACAATTACAGCAATTAATCTCCATTCCTTCCGTTTCTTCGGCTAGCATCGGTTCCCGCTCGATAGTTGGTCGTGCATCGAACTTTGAAGATCGCAGTTTCTAGAAACGATTCTGTAGCAGTCTCTAGAAGAGACGAATCCGGTGAGTTTATCTCTCTTGATTCAAATTGGTTTTTATTCCAATCAATGGTAATTAGACACAATAGGTGGATTCTAGGAAAATTTTAACGGTGTAATTTCCGCTGCGCCACGTTATTTTTTCGATGACAAATCCCAACAGATGGGGGTGAAAAAATCTCCAAAATATTAAATGGAGAATCACCAAAACCGCCCCCACAATCATTGGGGCCGGAGTGGGGAATGCACCCCCGGCCCCGCACCCGCACTGTTACCACTCCTATATGAACCCATGGACTGATCCGGTTGAGAAATAAAAGCCATTTCGGGTGTAAAATGGGTGTGAATCTGAGTTTTGAAGGTTTTAAACACAAGAAATGAAATAAACAGAGTTTTTAGGGTTATAAACCCTAGAAAATCTCTCACTTGAAAAAAATCCGTCACTTTTAGTGAAATATGCGGATTTACAAATTGAGTAAAGCATGGTTTTAATGTAAATGAATACAATAATACTAGTCACTCATGAACCTGCCAACACACTGGAAAATAAAAGAAAAAAAAAACAGTACAAAAAAAAAAAAAAAAGAAGTTTTGAAAAACAAATAAGAAAAAAAAGTTAAGTAGTGTACAATAAAGGAATAATATTGATGGATAAACAATTATATATCATATATTTAATTTAGAGTTATAAACATATAAATTTTTTTTTAAAAAAATGTAACATAAAGAGGATTGGACACATGTAAATAATAATTAAAATATAAAAATACAATAATTATGAAGACAAATCATCCTTAACCTCAGTAAAATCCTTACAAATAATTTATATTTCTCTTTACTTTTTTTCTCAAATCCACTTGTTCATCTCCAACATCTTCATGTTGGATATGCCCTAGTCCCGAGGCATTGGACCTTGTATTTGTATTGTACATTTATTGGATTTATGTATTATATATATTTTGTCTCATTTAATAAAGACATTAATCTGTTTATTATATATCTTGTGCTGTATTTTAAATGGAGTATCCAATGGACATATCCATATCCATGTTGACAAGTGTCATGCACTTGGCAGTAAGACCATGGATAGGCCCAGTCTAATTCTGTGCAGGCTTCCATGTTTTAATTTAGGCCCAGTCTAATTTTAATTGTTCTGGTTTAAATTAATTTCAAGCCCAATTTTAATATACCCATGTATTTAATATATTACTCCAAGTAATATATTATTTACATCTAAATTAAAATTAGTTTGACAATTAATTTAATCCATCAAATTAAAATTAAATCTACACAAAATAAAATCATACGTAAACCCATACATATGAATAATTCCACCTAGGAAATAATTTCATAATTAATCCAATTAATTATGAAGAGCCAATTGAATATATTAATTTCATTATTATGACTAATCCAATTGATCTTCATAATGTAATTAATATATACACACTTCTCCCTCCATTGTGTATACTCCAAGTATACAAGTGATTCCTTAAGTCTGCATTCAGTCGTTCTATGTGTACGATCCCGTGGGCCCATCTTTATGTTGGCAGTGGGCCTATGGCCCACAGACTGCAGTTGGGCTCTAGCAAGCCACTGCAGTCCCCAATTAAGATGGAGATGGCAGTCTAACTGATATCATAACCCTGTAGTTTAAACTTGTACATCCCATGTCATTGATATCGGTGTCCAACACAGAGGCATGGATTGATCACCCTCATTTGTGTCCGGACATTAACTTGATCCCGAATATACTGATGCTCACAAACAAGTTCCAACTTGTTTGGGTGTGGCCACACTCTTATCAGTCACATTCATCAAGTGGCCGGTGATATCTTCTCAGTGGGTTACTGAGTGACAAATCCCTTATGCATATCCATAGCATTACCATGTTCAGTGGCATACCCGAAAGCACCCATACTTGGCACCCTATTACAGGCCCTTTAGGCGTACCCCTAAGTATGCGACTTCACATGTAATACCATCATATGGTCAGGTCAAAGGATCCATACAAGTACTACACGAGAATCCATTGTGATATCATACCATGTGGATTACTCGTTTAGTGGATCTATCCAGTACCATGCTTCCAGGCATGTACCCATTAACTTGGTTGACATTCCATGTCCAATGACCGGTAAGACACCGCCATACAACCAGGTTAATGATAGTCTATTGTTCCATTCATTCCCATGACTGGAACAGACTACGGATCTATTTATGGTCATATCGTTTACCCTATCCATGGTCTTACTGCTAAGTGCATGACACTTGTCGTCATGGATATAGATATGTCCATTGGATACTTCATTTAATATATTGCACAAGATAGATATAATAAATGAATTGATGCCTTTATTAATAACACAAATGAGTACAACACATAAATCCAATAAATGCATAGTACAAATACAAGGACCAATGCCTCGGGACTAGGGCATTTCCAACAATCTCCCATTTGCACTAGTTCCAACTAGGCATGGGCCTAATCCCTATAGATCTAGTATGACCCTCGTGCTTGGGCTGGGCCAGCACCTTGGTCAATGGATCTGTGACATTATCCTCGGTGTCCACTCTGTGCAATGCAATGTCACCTCTCTCCGCGATTTCTCGTATGAGGTGAAACTTTCTGAGCACGTGCTTTGTGTTCTTGTGTGACCGGGGCTCCTTAGCTTGTGCGACGGCCCCATTGTTGTCACAGAAGATATCGACTGGGTCCTGGATAGTTGGCACTACTCCCAGCTCAGTGATAAACTTCTTCATCCACACAGCTTCCTTAGCTGCATCATACGCAGTGATGTACTCAGCTTCTGTTGTAGAGTCCGCTATGGTTGGTTGCTTTGAGCTCCTCCAGCTTACAGCACCACCATTCAGCAAGAATACATACCCTGACTGTGATTGGTACTCATCCTGGTCTGTTTGGAAGCTCGCATCAGTATACCCAGTAATTGATAGCACTTCCTGACCACCATACACCAAGAAGCTATCCTTAGTCCGGTTAAGGTACTTGAGGATCGCCTTGACAGCTTTCCAGTGATCCTCCCCGGGATCCTGCTGGTATCGGCTCGTCATACTCAGTGCAAAGGCGACATCAGGTCTCGTACACAACATAGAGTACATGATTGATCCAATAGCCGAAGCATATGGAACCAATTTCATGTTCTCCCTGTCCTCCCTTGTTTTAGGATAGTTCTTCTTACTAAGTTTCAGCCCATGGCCCATTGGTAAGAAACCTTTCTTGGCCCGGTCCATGCTGAATCTTTTCAGAACTTTGTCAATGTACGAAGCCTGACTTAGGCCCAGAAGCCGATTTGATCTATCCCTATAGATCCTGATCCCTAGGATCATCTCAGCTTCGCCTAAGTCCTTCATTGCGAAGCACTTACTCAGCCACTGCTTTACCCCTTGCAGTGTAGGTATGTCGCTTCCAATGAGTAGGATGTCGTCTACATAAAGTACCAAGAATGTGACTATGCTCCCACTAGTCTTCTTATACACACAAGGCTCATCTAGATTCTGTATGAAGCCATATTCCTTTATAGCCTCATTGAATCTTAGATTCCAACTACGGGATGCTTGCTTCAGTCCATAAATGGACCTTTGAAGTTTGCATACCCTTCCCGGATACTTAGGATGGACAAAACCCTCAGGTTGTGTCATGTACACATCCTCGAGTAGCTTCCCATTAAGGAAAGTGGTTTTGAGATCCATCTGCCATACCTCATAGTCATACCATGCGGCTATGGCCAGCAGTATCCTGATGGATTTGAGCATGGCTACTGGTGAGAAAGTTTCATCATAGTCTATTCCATGGACTTGTCTGAAACCTTTCGCAACCAGAAGCCTCTTGAAGGTATTATCAGCTTTTAGCTTATAGCACCACTTGCAACCTATAACCTTAGCACCCGGAGGTGGATCAACCAAGTTCCAAACTTGATTATCGTACATAGATTGCATCTCTGCCTCCATGGCTTTACGCCAATTTACAGACTGTGGGCTAGCCATAGCCTCCTGGTAGGTTTTGGGTTCTTCTTCATCCCAGATGAGAAGAGTTTGATCATCGGTGACGAGGAAACCATACCTCTCCGGTTCCCGACGATCCCTACCAGACCTTCTAGGTTCTTGTGTGGCCTGGGTCGGTACTTCCACTTGTGGAAGCTCCACCTGGGCCTCCGAGTTATCCTCTTCAAGAGCTTGTGGACCTTGAACTTCCCTGAGTTCAACGTTGCTCCCACTATCTTTCTTAGAAAGGAACTCCTTTTCTAGAAAGACCCCCTTCCTTGCCACAAACACCTTGTTCTCGGCGGGGTTGTAGAAGTAATACCCTTTGGTTTCCATAGGGTAGCCCACAAATCGGCATTTATCGGTTTTGGGCTCCAGCTTGCTACTAGTCAATTTCTTGACATGTGCTTCGCATCCCCAAATCCTTAGGAAAGACACATTGGGCTCCTTGCCCGTCCATATCTAATATGGGGTCTTTTCCACTGCCTTAGTCGGAGTATTGTTTAAGATGAGAGCTGCTGTCTCGAGGGCGTGTCCCCAGAAACTAATTGGGAGAGATGCTTGACTCATCATTGAGCGGACCATGTCCAACAAGGTCCTATTCCTTCGTTCGGACACCCCATTCCATTGTGGTGTTCCGGGAGGAGTGAGCTGTGGAACTATTCCATACTCTCTCAAGTATGAGTCAAACTCTAGGCTCATATACTCACCACCTCGGTCCGACCGAAGGGTTTTGATATTCCTGCCTAGCTGGTTTTGTGCCTCGTTTCGAAATTCCTTGAACCTATCAAGGGTTTCGCACTTGTGTTTCATCAGATAGACATAGCCATATCTGCTGAAATCATCCGTGAACGTGACGAAGTACAGATGCCCACCTCTGGTCGCTGCGCTCATAGGTCCACATACATCTGAATGTATTAGGTCCAATAAGCCAGTGGCCCTTTCAGCTTTCTTGCTAAAAGGCGCCTTTGTCATCTTGCCTCTTAAACATGATTCGCATGTGTCAATTGACTCCAAGTCAAATGACCCTAGTGTTGGAAATGCCCTAGTCCCGAGGCATTGGTCCTTGTATTTGTACTATGCATTTATTGGATTTATGTGTTGTACTCATTTGTGTTATTAATAAAGGCATCAATTCATTTATTATATCTATCTTGTGCAATATATTAAAAGAAGTATCCAATGGACATATCTATATCCATGACGACAAGTGTCATGCACTTAGCAGTAAGACCATGGATAGGGTAAACGATATGACCATAAATAGATCCGTAGTCTGTTCCAGTCATGGGAATGAATGGAACAACAGACTATCATCAACCTGGTTGGATGGCGGTGTCTTACCGGTCATTGGACATGGAATGTCAACCGAGTTAATGGGTACATGCCTGGAAGCATGGTACTGGATAGATCCACTAAACGAGTAATCCACATGGTATGGTATCACAATGGATTCTCGTGTAGTACTTGTATGGATCCTTTGACCTGACCATATGATGGTGTTACATGTGAAGTCGCATACTTAGGGGTACGCCTAAAGGGCCTGTAATAGGGTGCCAAGTATGGGTGCTTTCGGGTATGTCACTGAACATGGTAATACTATGGATATGCAGAAAGGATTTGTCACTCAGTAACCAACTGAGAAGATATCACCGGTCACTTGATGAATGTGACTGATAAGAGTGTGGCCACACCCAAACGAGTTGGAACTTGTTTGTGAGCATCAGCACATTCGGGATCAAGTTAATGTCCGGACACAAAAGAGGGTGATCAATCCATGCCTCTGTGTTGGACACCGATATCAATGACATGGGATGTACAAGTTTAAACTACAGGGTTATGATATCAGTTACACTGCCATCTCCATCTTAATTGGGGGCTGCAGTGGCTTGCTAGAGCCCAACTGCAGTCTGCGGGCCAAAGGCCCACTGCTAACATAAAGATGGGCCCACGGGATCGTACACATAGGACGATAGAATGCAGACTTAAGGAATCACATGTATACTTGGAGTATACACAATGGAGGGAGAAGTGTGTATATATTAATTATATTATAAAGATCAATTGGATTGGTCATAATAATAAAATTAATATATTCAATTGGCTCTTCATAATTAATTGGATTAATTATGAAATTATTTCCTAGGTGGAAATATTCATATGTATGGGTTTACATATGATTTTATTTTGTGTAGATTTAATTTTAATTTGATGGATTAAATTAATTGTCAAACTAATTTTAATTTAGATGTAAATAATATATTAAATACATGGGTATATTAAAATTAGGCTTGAAATTAATTTAAACCAGAATAATTAAAATTAGACTGGGCCTAAATTAAAACATGGAAGCCCGCACAGAATAGACAGGAGCCAAGATGGGCCTGAATTCCCCTAAGGAATTCGGCCAACCCTAGGTATAAATACCTAGGGTTAGAAATTTCGGCCAAGACAAGCATTGAGCCTCCTAGCCGAAATTTTCCTAGCCCTCTCCTCTCTATTGTTTTGTTTTTCCGACGCTAGCACGGGTGGCATTCGTTAAGCGTTCGTGTACGTGAGAGTGGAGGGATTCTACATTGAATTCTGCAGTAATCATCCATCTCTAGAAAGAGATTTTTCTGGTAAGAAATTTAATCCCTTTCTATTTAATTTTAAGTTTTTCAATTTCCACTTCAATTGCTCCTGGGACTGGATTTGAGGAAATCACCGCGTTCTTCCGCTTTTATCGGGTGATTTCCGGTGACAAATCCCAACAGTGGTATCAGAGCGGGCTTTTGATCCATGGAAATTGATTAATTTGGTTGAATCCCTATTTTGAAATTGGATGTTTTTTTATTGGGATTCTTTGTATGGGTTTTATGATTTTTCCCATATGTTTTAACACAATGAAAATTAATATTGCATATTGGTTTATGTTGTTTTAATTTTGTTGTATTATTGGAATTCTTGGTGAATTGCTTTGTGGATGGATGGTGATTTTTTTTATTTAATTCTGTTTTAATAAAAAAAATCTGCCTCCCGGGGTGCTGGGCTACCGCCGGCGGAATCGCCGCACGCGGCGGGAGGCGCGGCGGCAGCCGCTGCCTGCTGCTGCGCCAGCAGCAGCCGTTGCTGGACAGCAGCTGCCGCAGCAGCGGGCTGCAGCAGCGGGCAGCCGCTAGGCGGCTGCAGCGGGCCGGGCCCATTTTTTTGGATTTTGCGGGTTTTTGAGTCCGGGGCCCAGTTTTGAAATTTTAATTGGTTTTAAAATTCGTGTGTTTAAATTTATGTAATTTAAATGCTCATGGTTTCTTGGATGAATTTTAATTTCGTTCATGTGATATTAATTTTGGAAATTAATGTAGTTAATGGAAATTGGTTCGGGTAATTTTGGCACAATTACTCGGACGGCTAAATTGGACCCATGGTTTCCCAATTCCAGTGGGAGCAGTTGGACTACCTGGACTGGAGGCCCAAAGCCCGTTAAGGGTTAGAACCATGGTGGGCCAAAATTGGCGATTTCCTAATAATGGCTTAGACATAATTTAAATGGGCTTAAATCATGCATTATGACATGCTTTTGAATTGTATGTATTGGATGCATATGAATGGTTGAATGAATGTATGATTGGATGCTATTGGGCCTTTTACGAGATGGGTTGTATTTTTCTTTTTGGGTAAATATGGCCTGCTGTCGTTTTCCTTTTAATGTAATTTTATTTTATTTAAATTAAATATTATAAAATTTGTAAAAGAAGAAGCCCATGGAGTGGTGAGCCCAAATTGGAGGTGCAAGCCCAGAAGGAGGAGATGGAGGCCCGCCTAATATCTGTTTCTCGTATAGGTTTACTAGAATAATATTAAGATGTAACATAGGCCCATAGCAGTCCATTTTAATTTTATTTAATCATGTTTTATATTCATTTGCATGTATGAATGTATGTTCCAATAGCTCATTCACCCGCTTTATGTATGTAAGCCGTTATAATTGAATCTAATAACCAAACGGAATTACTAAGTCGCTTAAAAGTGCTTCCCTCATTCAAAACCGAATCAAAGTGGGAATAGGCCAGTTGCAGACCATGCCCTCGCAGGATGCACTGGAGTATTGTAACTTTGTATTGGGTTAGAGTATGGGATACTCTAACACTTGGATGGAGGTTTTGACTTAGCGTGGGTAGTAGGATTCTCCTGGCCCTAAGCACAGATGGGTAAGTGCCAACAAGCCCATCAAACCGAGAGTCCTTAGGTTGGGATTGGACGGCGTTCCTACCTAAATAGTTAAGGTGTAGTTGTACCAAACCCTCGTTTGGCTATATCTTAATGAAATATGGATCTCGGCCCATGAGCCCAACAACTCGGTTTAAATTAATAACTTGATTCATTATTAATTTTATATGGGAACAACAAAGCAAAGCCCTTTATTAACACTCTCAATGTTTTTCTGTGTAGAACACCCAAATGGCAAACACAAATACCTTATCACTGCGATCCATTCTTGAAAAGGACAAGCTTTCCGGTCCTAACTTTTTAGACTGGTCTAGGAACTTGAGGATAGTTCTAAGACAAGAGTCAAAAGAGTATGTGCTGGAAAGGCTTGGGCCGGCTGCGCCTCAGGGACGTAATCCACCGGCTGCCCAGCTGGAGGAATACGAAGCGCACGTCAAGGACAACCAGGATGTGACATGCCTTATGTTGGCTTGCATGGTCCCCGAACTGCAAAAGCAGTTTATGGACCACCAAGCCTATGCTATCATAACAACTCTTAATGAGAGGTTTCAAGAGCAAGCTCGTCAGGAAAGGTACCTAACCAATAAGGCATTCCACTCTTGTAAGATGGGGGCTGGGACATCTGTGAGTGCACACGTGCTCAAGATGAAGGGCTATTTGGATACTTTGGCCCATCTCGGATCGCCTATCTCTCAAGAGTTGGCGGTGGACACAATCCTCGCGTCCTTGCCGGATTCTTATGATCAGTTCATCCTTAACTATAACATGCAAGGGATGAACCGCACTGTCAGTGAGCTGCATGGGATGCTTAAGCTTACTGAGCAGTCGATCAAGAAGACTCCGCCGGTGCTGCTGGTTAACAAGGGGAACCCTCCTCTTGCTAAGGGTAAGGCCAAGGAAAAGGCCAAGGCCAAGGCCAAAAAGGCCAAAGCCAAGAAGGCCAAGGCCCAACCCAAGGCCCAGCAGAAGGCAGGTCCTGATGATGTCTGTTTCGGGTGTAGACAGGCGGGTCATTGGAAGAGATCGTGTCCCAGGCTGATGGGAGAGCAAAGAAGGGGCCAAGGTGTGTCCTCTTTAGGTATTTATGTTATAGATATTAACCTTACTGTTTCAACATCCTGGGTATTGGATACTGGATGTGGTTCTCACATTTGTTGCAATGTGCAGGGACTTAAGAACAGAAAGTTGCTGGGGTCGGGAGAGGTGGACTTGCGGGTCGGGAATGGAGCAAGGGTTGCTGCCATAGAGATCGGCGAATACCACCTAATGATGCCCAGTGGATTGGTTTTAATTTTAGAACATTGTTACTTTGTACCTGCTATGTGCAGGAATATTATCTCTGTATCAATGTTGGATATTTCTGGATTTAATTTCACTATTTTAAATGGTCAAATTTCTATATCTAGAGAGGGATTATTTTATGGAGATGCTCTATTAAATAATGGCCTGTATATCCTGGACTTAAATGAAACCAATCATGTCTATAACATAAACACGAAAAGGGTTAAGCCTAACGAACTTAATCCTGTCTACCTATGGCATTGTCGTCTTGGCCATATAAACGAGAAGCGCATAGCTAGGCTTCACAAAGCTGGAGTCCTAGGGTCATTTGACTTGGAGTCAATTGATACATGCGAATCATGTTTAAGAGGCAAGATGACAAAGGCGCCTTTTAGCAAGAAGGCTGAAAGGGCCACTGGCTTATTGGACCTAATACATTCAGATGTATGTGGGCCTATGAGCGCAGCGACCAGAGGTGGGCATCTGTACTTCGTCACGTTCACGGATGATTTCAGCAGATATGGCTATGTCTATCTGATGAAACACAAGTCCGAGACCCTTGATAGGTTCAAGGAATTTCGGAACGAAGTACAGAACCAGCTAGGCAGGAATATCAAAACCCTTCGGTCGGACCGAGGCGGTGAGTATATGAGCCTAGAGTTTGACTCATACTTGAGAGAGCATGGAATAGTTCCACAGCTCACTCCTCCCAGAACACCACAATGGAATGGGGTGTTCGAACGGAGGAATAGGACCTTGTTGGACATGGTCCGCTCAATGATGAGTCAAGCATCTCTCCCAATTAGTTTCTGGGGACACGCCCTCGAGACAGCAACTCTCATCTTCAACAATACTCCGACAAAGGCTGTGGAAAAGACCCCATATCAGAAATGGATGGGCAAGGAGCCCAATGTGTCTTTCCTAAGGATTTGGGGATGCGAAGCACATGTCAAGAAATTGACTAGTGGCAAGCTGGAGCCCAAAACCGATAAATGCCTATTTGTGGGCTACCCTAGGGAAACCAAAGGGTATTACTTCTACAACCCCGCTGAGAACAAGGTGTTCGTGGCAAGGAAGGGGGTCTTTCTGGAAAAGGAGTTCCTTTCCAAGAAAGATAGTGGGAGCAACTTTGAACTCAGGGAAGTTCAAGGTCCACAAGCTCCTGAAGAGGATAACTCGGAGGCCCAGGTGGAGCTTCCACAAGTGGAAGCACCGACCCAGGCCACACAAGAACCTAGAAGGTCTGGTAGGGATCTTCGGGAACCGGAGAGGTATGGTTTCCTAGTCACCGATGATTAAACTCTTCTCATCTAGGATGAAGAAGAACCCAAAACCTACCAGGAGGCTATGGCTAGCCCACAGTCTACAAATTGGCGTAAAGCCATGGAGGCAGAGATGCAATCTATGTACGATAATCAAGTTTGGAACTTGGTTGATCCACCTCCGGGTACTAAGGTAATAGGTTGCAAGTGGTGCTATAAGCTGAAAGCCGATAATACCTTCAAGGGGCGTCTGGTTGCGAAAGGTTTTAGACAAGTCCATGGAATAGACTATGATGAAACTTTCTCACCAGTAGCCATGCTCAAGTCCATCAGGATACTGCTGGCCATAGCCGCATGGTATGACTATGAGGTATGGCAGATGGATGTCAAAACCGCTTTCCTTAATGGGAAGCTACTCGAGGATGTGTACATGACACAACCTGAGGGTTTTGTCGATCCTAAGTATCCGGGAAGGGTATGCAAACTTCAAAGGTCCATTTATGGACTGAAGCAAGCATCCCGTAGTTGGAATATAAGATTCAATGAGGCTATAAAGGAATATGGCTTCATACAGAATCTAGATGAGCCTTATGTGTATAAGAGGACTAGTGGGAGCATTGTCACATTTTTGGTACTTTATGTAGACGACATCCTACTCATTGGAAGCGACATACCTACACTGCAAGGGGTAAAGCAGTGGCTGAGTAAGTGCTTCGCAATGAAGGACTTAGGCGAAGCTGAGATGATCCTAGGGATCAGGATCTATAGGGATAGATCAAATCGGCTTCTGGGCCTAAGTCAGGCTTCGTACATTGACAAAGTTCTGAAAAGATTCAGCATGGACCGGGCCAAGAAAGGTTTCTTGCCAATGGGCCATGGGCTGAAACTTAGTAAGAAGAACTGTCCTAAAACAAGGGAGGACAGGGAGAGCATGAAATTGGTTCCATATGCTTCGGCTATTGGATCAATCATGTACTCCATGTTATGTACGAGACCTGATGTCGCCTTTGCACTGAGTATGACGAGCCGATACCAGCAGGATCCCGGGGAGGATCTCTGGAAAGCTGTCAAGGCGATCCTCAAGTACCTTAACCGGACTAAGGATAGCTTCTTGGTGTATGGTGGTCAGGAAGTGCTATCAGAAAGTTTCACCTCATACGAGAAATCGCGGAGAGAGGTGACATTGCATTGCACAGAGTGGACACCGAGGATAATGTCACAGATCCATTGACCAAGGCGCTGGCCCAGCCCAAGCACGAGGGTCATACTAGATCTATAGGGATTAGGCCCATGCCTAGTTGGAACTAGTGCAAGTGGGAGATTGTTGGAAATGCCCTAGTCCCGAGGCATTGGTCCTTGTATTTGTACTATGCATTTATTGGATTTATGTGTTGTACTCATTTGTGTTATTAATAAAGGCATCAATTCATTTATTATATCTATCTTGTGCAATATATTAAATGAAGTATCCATTGGACATATCTATATCCATGACGACAAGTGTCATGCACTTAGCAGTAAGACCATGGATAGGGTAAACGATATGACCATAAATAGATCCGTAGTCTGTTCCAGTCATGGGAATGAATGGAACAACAGACTCTCATTAACCTGGTTGTATGGTGGTGTCTTACCGGTCATTGGACATGGAATGTCAACCGAGTTAATGGGTACATGCCTGGATGCATGGTACTGGATAGATCCACTAAACGAGTAATCCACATGGTATGGTATCACAATGGATTCTCGTGTAGTACTTGTATGGATCCTTTGACCTGACCATATGATGGTGTTACATGTGAAGTCGCATACTTAGGGGTACACCTAAAGGGCCTGTAATAGGGTGCCAAGTATGGGTGCTTTCGGGTATGTCACTGAACATGGTAATACTATGGATATGCAGAAGGGATTTGTCACTCAGTAACCAACTGAGAAGATATCACCGGCCACTTGATGAATGTGACTGATAAGAGTGTGGCCACACCCAAACGAGTTGGAACTTGTTTTTGAGCATCAGCACATTCGGGATCAAGTTAATGTCCGGACACAAAAGAGGGTGATCAATCCATGCCTCTGTGTTGGACACCGATATCAATGACATGGGATGTACAAGTTTAAACTACAGGGTTATGATATCAGTTAGACTGCCATCTCCATCTTAATTGGGGGCTGCAGTGGCTTGCTAGAGCCCAACTGCAGTCTGCGGGCCAAAGGCCCGCTGCCAACATAAAGATGGGCCCACGGGATCGTACACATAGGATGATAGAATGCAGACTTAAGGAATCACATGTATACTTGGAGTATACACAATGGAGGGAGAAGTGTGTGTATATTAATTATATTATAAAGATCAATTGGATTGGTCATAATAATAAAATTAATATATTCAATTGGCTCTTCATAATTAATTGGATTAATTATGAAATTATTTCCTAGGTGGAAATATTCATATGTATGGGTTTACATATGATTTTATTTTGTGTAGATTTAATTTTAATTTGATGGATTAAATTAATTGTCAAACTAATTTTAATTTATATGTAAATAATATATTACTTGGAGTAATATATTAAATACATGGGTATATTAAAATTGGGCTTGAAATTAATTTAAACCAGAATAATTAAAATTAGACTGGGCCTAAATTAAAACATGGAAGCCCGCACAGAATAGACAGGAGCCAAGATGGGCCTGAATTCCCCTAAGGAATTCGGCCAACCCTTGGTATAAATACCTAGGGTTAGAAATTTCGGCCAAGACAAGCATTGAGCCTCCTAGCCGAAATTTTCCTAGCCCTCTCCTCTCTATTGTTTTGTTTTTCCGACGCTAGCACGGGTGGCATTCATTAAGCGTTCATGTACGTGAGAGTGGAGGGATTCTACATTGAATTCTGCAGTAATCATCCATCTCTAGAAAGAGATTTTTCTAGTAAGAAATTTAATCCCTTTCTATTTAATTTTAAGTTTTTTAATTTCCACTTCAATTGCTCCTGGGACTGGATTTGAGGAAATCACCGTGTTCTTCCGCTTTTATCGGGTGATTTCCGGTGACAAATCCCAACACTTAGGACTCCAGCTTTGTGAAGCCTAGCAATGCGCTTCTCGTTTATATGGCCAAGACGACAATGCCATAGGTAGACAGGATTAAGTTCGTTGGGCTTAATCCTTTTAGTGTTTATGTTATAGATATGATTGGTTTCATTTAAGTTCAGGATATATAGGCCATTATTTAATAGAGCATCTCCATAAAATAATCCCTCTCTAGATATAGAAATTCGACCATTTAAAATAGTGAAATTAAATCCAGAAATATCCAACATTGATACAGAGATAATATTCCTGCACATGGCAGGTACAAAGTAACAATGTTCTAAAATTAAAACCAATCCACTGGGCATCATTAGGTGGTATTCGCCGATCTCTGTGGCAGCAACCCTTGCTCCATTCCCGACCTGCAAGTCCACCTCTCCCGACCCCAGCAACCTTCTGTTCTTAAGTCCCTGCACATTGCAACAAATGTGAGAACCACATCCACTATCCAATACCCAGGATGTTGAAACAGTAAGGTTAATATCTATAACATAAATACCTGAAGAGGACGCACCTTGGCCCCTTCTTTGCTCTCCCATCAGCCTGGGACACGATCTCTTCCAATGACCCGCCTGTCTACACCCGAAACAAACATCATCAGGACCTGCCTTCTGCTGGGCCTTGGGTTGGGCCTTGGCCTTCTTGGCTTTGGCCTTTTTGGCCTTGGCCTTGGCCTTTTCCTTGGCCTTACCCTTAGCAAGAGGAGGGTTCCCCTTGTTGACCAGCAGCACCGGTGGAGTCTTCTTGATCGACTGCTCAGTAAACTTAAGCATCCCATGCAGCTCACTGACAGTGCGGTTCATCCCTTGCATATTGTAGTTGAGGATGAACTGATCATAAGAATCTGGCAAGGACGCGAGGATTGTGTCCACCGCCAGCTCTTGAGAGATAGGCGATCCGAGACGGGCCAAAGTATCCAAATAGCCCTTCATCTTGAGCACGTGTGCACTCACAGATGTCCCGGCCCCCATCTTACAAGAGTGGAATGCCTTATTGGTCAGGTACCTTTCCTGACGAGCTTGCTCTTGAAACATCTCATTAAGAGTTGTTATCATGGCATAGGCTTGGTGGTCCATAAACTGTTTTTGCAGTTCAGGGACCATGCAAGCCAACATAAGGCATGTCACATCCCGGTTGTCCTTGACGTGCGCCTCGTATTCCTCCAGCTGGGCAGCCGGTGGGTTACGTCCTTGAGGCGCAGCCGGCACAGGCCTTTCCAGCACATACTCTTTTGACTCTTGTCTTAGAACTATCCTCAAGTTCCTAGACCAGTCTAAAAAGTTAGGACCGGAAAGCTTGTCCTTTTCAAGAATGGATCGCAGTGATAAGGTATTTGTGTTTGCCATTTGGGTGTTTCTACACAGAAAAACATTGAGAGTGTTAATAAAGGGCTTTGCTTTGTTGTTCCCATATAAAATTAATAATGAATCAAGTTATTAATTTAAACCGAGTTGTTGGGCTCATGGTCCGAGATCCATATTTCATTAAGATATAGCCAAACGAGGGTTTGGTACAACTACACCTTAACTATTTAGGTAGGAACGCCGTCCAATCCCAACCTAGGGACTCTCGGTTTGATGGGCTTGTTGGCACTTACCCATCTGTGCTTAGGGCCAGGAGAATCCTACTACCCACGCTAAGTCAAAACCTCCATCCAAGTGTTAGAGTATCCCATACTCTAACCCAATACAAAGTGACAATACTCCAGTGCATCCTGCGAGGGCATGGTCTGCAACTGGCCTATTCCCACTTCGATTCGGTTTTGGATGAGGGAAGCACTTTTAAGCGACTTAGTAATTCCGTTTGGTTATTAGATTCAATTATAACGGCTTACATATATAAAGCGGGTGAATGAGCTATTGGAACATACATTCATACATGCAATTGAATATAAAACATGATTAAATAAAATTAAAATGGACTGCTATGGGCCTATGTTACATCCTAATATTATTCTAGTAAACCTATACTAGAAATAGACATTAGGTGGGCCTTCATCTTCTCCTTCTGGGTTTGCACCTCCAATTGGGCTTGCACCTCCAATTTGGGCTCACCACTCCATGGGCTTCTTCTTTTACAAATTTTACAATATTTAATTTAAATAAAATAAAATTACATTAAAAAGAAGAACGACACACAGGCCGTATTTACCCAAAAAGAAAAATACAACCCATCTCGTAAAAGGCCCAATAGCATCCAATCATACATTCATTCAACCATTCATATGCATCCAATACATACAATTCAAAAGCATGTCATAATGCATGATTTAAGCCCATTTAAATTATGTCTAAGCCTTTATTGGGAAATCGCCAATTTTGGCCCACCATGGTTCTAACCCTTAACGGGCTTTGGGCCTCCAGCCCAGGCAGTCCAACTGCTCCCACTGGAATTGGGAAACCATGGGTCCAATTTAGCCGTCCGAGTAATTGTGCCAAAATTACCCGAACCAATTTCCATTAACCATATTAATTTTCAAATTAATATCACATGAACAAAATTAAATCATCCAAGAAACCATGCGCATTTAAACTTCACAAATTTAAACACACGAATTTTAAAACCAATTAAAATTTCAAAACGGGGCCCCGGACCCAAAACCCGCAAAATCCAAAACACTGGGCCCGGCCCGCTGCAGCCGCCTAGCGGCTGCCCGCTGCTGCCGCGTGGCAGCCACTGCCCAGCAGTGGCTGCCGCCTGCAATGGCACTGCCGCTGTGCAGTGGCCGCCCAACGGCCACTGCCCAGCAGCAGCCCGCTGCTGCTGGAACCAGCGGCCGCTGCCTGTGGCGCCCAGCACCGCGAGAGGCAGATTTTTTTATTTATTTATTTAATATTAAAACAGAATAATAAAAAAAAATATCATCCATCAAACCAATGCAATTCTCCAAGAATTCCAATAACATACAACAAAATTAAAATACATAAACCAATATGCAATATTAATTTTCATTGTATAAAACATATGGGAAAAATCATAAAACCCATACCATGAATCCCAATTAAAAACCTCTAATTTCAAAAACGGGATTCAACCAAATATCAATTTCCACGGATCAAAAGCCCGCTCTGATACCACTGTTGGGATTTACCACCGGAAATCACCCGATAAAAGCGGAAGAACGCGGTGATTTCCTCAAATCCAGTCCCAGGAGCAATTGAAGTGGAAATTGAAAAACTTAAAATTAAATAGAAAGGGATTAATTTTCTTACCAGAAAATCTCTTTCTAGAGATGGATGAAGAGTGCAGAATTCAATGTAGAATCCCTCCACTCTCCCGTACACGAACGCCTAACGAATGCAACCCGTGCTAGCGTCGGAAAAACGAAACAATGGAGAGAAAAATAACTAGAGAATTTCGGCTAGAGGCTTAACACCTATGTGTTAGCCGAAATTTCTAACCCTAGGTATTTATACCTAGGGTTGGCCGAATTCCCTTGGGGGAATTCAGGCCCATCTTGGCTCCTGTCTATTCTGTGCGGGCTTCCATGTTTTAATTTAGGCCCAGTCTAATTTTAATTGTTCTGGTTTAAATTAATTTCAAGCCCAATTTTAATATACCCATGTATTTAATATATTACTCCAAGTAATATATTATTTACATCTAAATTAAAATTAGTTTGACAATTAATTTAATCCATCAAATTAAAATTAAATCTACACAAAATAAAATCATACGTAAACCTATACATATGAATAATTCCACCTAGGAAATAATTTCATAATTAATCCAATTAATTATGAAGAGCCAATTGAATATATTAATTTCATTATTATGACCAATCCAATTGATCTTCATAATGTAATTAATATATACACACTTCTCCCTCCATTGTGTATACTCCAAGTATACAAGTGATTCCTTAAGTCTGCATTCAGTCGTTCTATGTGTACGATCCCGTGGGCCCATCTTTATGTTGGCAGTGGGCTTATGGCCCACAGACTGCAGTTGGGCTCTAGCAAGCCACTACAGCCCCTAATTAAGATGGAGATGGCAGTCTAACTGATATCATAACCTTGTAGTTTAAACTTGTACATCCCATGTCATTGATATCGGTGTCCAACACAGAGGCATGGATTGATCACCCTCTTTTGTGTCCGGACATTAACTTGATCCCGAATGTACTGATGCTCACAAACAAGTTCCAACTTGTTTGGGTGTGGCCACACTCTTATCAGTCACATTCATCAAGTGGCCGGTGATATCTTCTCAGTGGGTTACTGAGTGACAAATCCCTTCTGCATATCCATAGCATTACCATGTTCAGTGGCATACCCGAAAGCACCCATACTTGGCACCCTATTACAGGCCCTTTAGGCGTACCCCTAAGTATGCGACTTCACATGTAATACCATCATATTGTCAGGTCAAAGGATCCATACAAGTACTACACGAGAATCCATTGTGATATCATACCATGTGGATTACTCGTTTAGTGGATCTATCCAGTACCATGCTTCCAGGCATGTACCCATTAACTTGGTTGACATTCCATGTCCAATGACCGGTAAGACACCGCCATACAACCAGGTTAATGATAGTCTATTGTTCCATTCATTCCCATGACTGGAATAGACTACGGATCTATTTATGGTCATATCGTTTACCCTATCCATGGTCTTACTGCTAAGTGCATGACACTTGTCGTCATGGATATAGATATGTCCATTGGATACTTCATTTAATATATTGCACAAGATAGATATAATAAATGAATTGATGCCTTTATTAATAACACAAATGAGTACAACACATAAATCCAATAAATGCATAGTACAAATACAAGGACCTATGCCTCGGGACTAGGGCATTTCCAACAGTGTGTGTGTGTGTGTGTATATATATATATATTTGATACTTTCTTTACCTCTTTATGATAAATAAAATTGAATGTGAGTTGTTCTTTATCTCATAAACCAAGTATGCTAAAAAGAGCCTTTCTCAAAATAAAAACATTTTACCTTATGAAGCTCATTATTTTAAAAATGTCAATTGTGATAATCAAAACGGAACTCAACATTCTCCCCTTTTTTTATGATTGCAACTTCATCCGTTTGACATTTTATAAAATAATTGAATTGTTGAAAGCTCCCCCTTAAATCGTCGCTCCCCCTCAATATAAGCGCGGTTGTTTTTGATTTTTAGAGTTTAAAAATCTTTTGATTACAACCAAGTTAATATTGGGGTATGATCATTGTGGGCTTTATAATTAATGTGAGGCCCATATATACTTCTTAAGGATGAGTTTAAGTTTAAGTAAAAACTTATTGTTAAACTCATAAAACATAACCTGCAAGTGTTAGTGAAAGCACAATCCGAATAAAGTCCAACTTGCATATATATCTCTCATACCAAGATTTTAATGAGCTATAGTCCATACAACCTGTTAAGAGCAAAAGTATATAATGGCCTTGGGATGAGAGACAACAATGGCCAACACACATATTCTGTTAAAGCTTTAATCATTCACACAAACTTCAGCCAAGTATTGAAACTTAAACATTCTAAATGCTCATGTCAACATCAATTTTCTCATACATATGGCAATCTTAAGCATATATTCAAGTATGTGATCAAAAGCATGTCATTGTGCTAACATCCATTTCAAACTTTCATAATGTAAGCTAAGGATCACCAGTTGGTCAATGCACCACATAGTCAACACAATACCTTTTTAGTCATCCGAATTCTTCACTTCTCAAACTCACATAATGACCATTTTTTATTCAAAAAGAATGACAAATAGGTGATCAAACCATAAACCATAATTGTCAAACATCTCTTTAAATGCCAAATGCAGATCAGATCAACCAATGCCATACACAAATAACTTAAGTGATCAAGCCAACAGCCAACACCATAAAATGTCAAACAGTCAAACTTTTTCTCCCCCTTTGAAATCATCAAAAAGAGATGGTGAAGGCAAAGTCTTGTTGACAAGATGGTGATCATCAAACCAGAAATTTACTAGGATAAAATTCATTGACAAGATGCAAGTTTCATTATCATCAGAGAACAAGTTGTAGACCAACCATTGTAGAGCCAGCACAGTAAAAAGGAGTATTGAAAAATAGCACAGATCAAGGCATAGACCAAGACATAAATCAATTACTTAGCATGGTCATTATAGCAGCGTACTAGCATGATTATCAACTCTAGTGCAGCACAGAATGATCAAGCACATCATCATTGTCATAGCATGTTTACCATAGTTTGATCAGCAGCACAGGGCAAGTGTCATTTCAGAAAAGATGCAGGGCACAATATAAGTATAGTAGACAAGATGAGCATACAAGTCTAGCACAAAGTGTCACAAGCACAGAAAAGGTTGAGGCAGTAAAGAGCAAAGCACAGCACACAAATCATAGAGAAGGTATTAAACCAGAAAAAAAGGACAAATGTAGATAATCTGTACTAATCATAAGTTCACAAAAAAATCTGTTCTAATACTGTATCAACAGTAAACCAATCCATTGATGCATTTCACTTATCACTTCTTGCAGGATATTTGGTTCAAGGAGTGAGAGACTTGTGGGAGCAAGCTTTGAGCATCTTGGACAGATTTGGTTTGTTGATCACAGACCTATGACCTACAAGGAAGGGAATAAGCCCAGCAGTTAAGACTTTGAAATGCTTGAAGTACTTGGTAAGCAACATGCTATATGGCAGTACTGAGTTGCTTCTTAAATAGGTCATATGATTAAGCATTATATAAGGCAGATTGATCCTTATATAGCTAGCTAAATGCCATATGAAACAGAGACTGAACCCATTCATTATGGACAAGCTACCTGTGAGCACGGGTTTTTTCCCGACCTCTGTGATGAAAGTCATTGTTGCCTTTTTCATGGATAAACGGGAAGCGGATTCGGATCGACCGGAATAATGTCAGAAATGTCCTGGATGACCCAAATGTGTGTGACAAGTCTTGGTACAGAGCCCCAAAGGAATTCTAGTGAGTATTTAAGAAAACCAAAGAAAAGAATGAAAAATAAGCAAAATAGGCTAATCTGGTCACTACAGTCGCTCGACTGTAGTGCCTATAGCAATGCGACTATACTACAGTCGTGCGACTGTAGTCATTACAGTCGCGTGACTTTAATCTTCAGATTTCCTTTTTTGTCCAAATCAGCATTTAATTCGGTCTTTTTAAACAAAATAAGGCAATCGGGTCACTACAGTCGCGCGACTGTAATCACCAGACTTCCTTTTTATACGAAAAATCAGCATTTAATTCCGATTTTTAACCAAAATGGGAGATATAAAAGCCTCATATCCGGGATTAGGGTTAATGGAAAACAGGAGGAGGCAGAAAATTAGAGAATTTTGGAGAGAAAAACACACAAAAACACAAATTTTGGGACTTTTTCTAGGGTTCTTAAGAAAAATAAAGCGTTTTGATCTAAAAATAACAAAAACAATTTCAACAAAACAGATAGAAATCGTTGTAGGGTGTTGTTAAATCATCACTACTCACTCATTCTCTCTCGGGGTTCCGTTTGGGCTTCGTTGATCGCGCACTTTCCGGTTTGTTCATGACTGCAAGACACTTTCCTGCATCCGAATCCATCTCTGGTGATCCAAACATTGGAATACAGACCAGGTTACATTCTCAGAGGCCTTAAAAATCTATTTTTGTTCATTCTAGGTGTTGTTTGTTGATTTTTTTTGAATTTTTATGATTTTGGGAGAGAATTTTGATTACAGCCGCCTCGCTTAAGATCACAGTCGTACAGCTGGGCGATTGTGACCTATACTTGTAATCTCTAGGGCAGAAGCTCTGATGCCCCAAAATCAACCGATAACGCTTCCGTTTTCAGATTTAATGTGTTTTTCATGTTTATTATCGGTCCAATTGCATCCATATATGCTTAGATTCCCAGTTTTATTATTTTTAATTGATGGATGTGATTTCAAGTTTGGCGATTTCGAGTTTTTAGGGATTTTCGGATTTATTCCGATCCATTTCGGATCCGTTTGGTTGAAATCAGTGTGTTTCCAGAAATCCCAGATTACCCAAAATCGCTAAATTTGCCAAACGATTTTGAAAAACGAGAAAAGAAGGCC
Source organism: Euphorbia tirucalli (assembly GCA_039660915.1). Classification (NCBI taxonomy): domain Eukaryota; kingdom Viridiplantae; phylum Streptophyta; class Magnoliopsida; order Malpighiales; family Euphorbiaceae; genus Euphorbia; species Euphorbia tirucalli. The sequence continues at coordinate 45,996,422 of CM077637.1, read as the reverse complement.
GGAAAACAATTCTGGAGCATTACAGTCGCGCGACTGTAACCTATAGTCATGCGACTGTAGTTGAGGTAGAATTACGGTTTCGCCCTTTTCGGCCCCAAACTTGTAATTTTGCATCTTTTTCCTATTCAAAACTGAATTTTGGTGTGTTTACATTCTTTTTGTACCCTAGATGGAAGTTTAACTTAGGCCCACACATGAACGGGACCCCCAATTCCCGGGATATCCGGCCCACTAAAGTTGGAAAAATGCATGTAAATGAGCCAAACCATTTTCAAAATTGGTTTTTCACCCACAAAACCTACAGGGCGTTTCAAAAAACCATTTTCCAGGTCTAACCGGTCCGACCAGTTTGGTCGACCCGGTTACCCCCCTAAATGCGTGTCCCTGCTCCTATAAATCCCTATTCTGTCCTATTTGAGTCTTTTGTATGTCTTGATTATTTGTACTAACTGTATTCGGATGCAGCTTTTATTTTTACTTTATTTTTATTTTTATTTTTGAATGTATTTTTTAGGTCATCGTGTATTATAGGTGGTTGTAATGGTGAGGATGAGAGATTTTTCTTTTTATGGGTTGTATAATTTGGCCTCTATTTACTTTTCTCGTACTTTTACTTTTCTGCATTTTATTTTGGATTTATATTTATGTCATGTGAATGAGCATTAACTAAAAATAAAAAGAAGATAAAATGAGTAGAATTAAGTGAATGCAATATTACATTATGAAATAATAATTGAAAATAAGTAAGATTAGTAGATTTGTTGCCCAAACCTTGAATCTCTGAATTAGGTACCACGTCTACACTTGGTAGGGAGCTGTACCGGAATTTTCCGGATGAGCAGATCCGGGTGGCGACTCTGTATCTAATTTCGAAATTTAGGTTTCGAGATCTTTAAGTTCAAATTGGGATTTTATAAAAAACATATTTTTCCAAAATTCACACTTACAATTAAGTTTTGTACAAAAGGGTTTTTTTCCAATAAAATGAAAGATTTTCTTAAGAAAGATTAAAAACTCGTTTTCAAACCACATCACCACATCTTAAAAAGAAAATCCCCGGTTCTCGCTTCACCACGCGTTCCGTAAAAACGTCGTCCGTTCACAATGGTGACTCTGCTGGGGATCAACAGTTTCTTTTAAAAGTTTTTTATAAAAACTTAAGGAACTTAGGCAACAATCAAAGTACATCCTCACTTGTAGTCAATTATTAAATCATAAGTCGATGTTTCATTCACATTTGCATAAGCATGAGATTTTCTCTCCTTGAATCCGTCCAACACTTGTTTAAACCCGGTTTATCTTCAAAGGTGACCTACCTCTTCCGCTATGATTGGAGGCACCCGAGGGGGTAAACCACTCATAGCCTCGTACGAACCCCTTTGTTTGGACCCATGAGTGGGGAGAAGTAAGGAGTATATTTTCGCTATGGGAACCTGTACGACCCTTGGCTTGACTCGTACCTTCATGTAATGGCTTAGCAACTTCCCCTTAGGATTACCAAAACATATATTTGAAAATGGACATTGAGAGTGCACCTTTGGTATCCCCGATTGATGTGAAAGAGACCCAACACCTACGAAGAATGCAAGACCATTAAATGGAGGAATAAGGTTGGAAGGGTGAGCATATTGTTGCGTGTGCTAATGTTTTTTCTATAGTGGTTTCATTTTTTACATGCAACATCAAAAACGCATCATCCGTGTGCCGTTTTCTAACCACATCTATATACAGCCATTCACAAGCATCATCATACATGTGGTATTATACTAACCATGTTTTCTTGCAGCAATAAGATCTTACTCGTGTGTCATATACATCTTGTGTGCTCACATCTCATAAAGCATACATGACATCATCTCGTGTGTCATGCATCCTAACCATGTTTTTGTGCAGCCATATGCATTCTGTATGACATGTGCATTCATATCATCACATCCCATCTAAATTGAAGGATGTTCTAAGTATGCCCCTCACGACATTTCATCTCACGACATATCGGGAGTCCCCAAGATTACCCATGTTCGCCTGTGCACTGGATTGCACTTGGCCATTTCATTACATCATTACACCATTAGGGGACAACAATGGTCTTAGGTTCGTGTTCATGTGGCGGACCACACAATACCATTACATGACATCATATCCATTCATCATGGTGTCATGGCGACACTAAAGTCTTATTTGTGTGTCACGATCCACATCGGATTGTTTAATAACATTGAAAATTCATTCAAGGTACTCCACGAGTGCCGAATTAGAACTTGTACTAGGACATTTCATAACATGCCTAAATCATGCAAGGTGTTCCATGAACGCCAAAATTCTGTCCGTGTCTCGAGTTACACGTGACTTGTTTGTGACATCATTTCATATAAGGTGCAATAAAAGCATCGACCTTCTGTCTATGGAACAGTTCCCATATGACCATTACATACCATTTCATCGACCTACAAAGCGTCAAACCACTGTCCATGTGTCGATACACATGTGACCATTTCACGACATCCGCTAGGTGCCTTGAAGGCATCAAATTTCTGTCCGTGTGCCGGCCCACATGTGACATTTTCTTTTGCATGGCATGGGATATGCTTGGAACATCCAAAACAAAAAGAAAGAAAATACAAAAGTCATTTTCATCATTGTCCACATCCATAAAGCATCATCTGATCATGAACATGAACATACCATACACACCATTTAGTGTCTCAAGTCTAGGTTCATGACATCCATTTGAGCTTCTAACCTTATGTTGAATGTGCAATTTGGAGTTGAACCTCGAAACGGTTAGTTCGTGTTGAATCAGAGCTGAACCCACCAATTCAGTCAGTTCAATCAGAGCCTGTCATCTTGGAGGGAATCGGCTCAGGGTCAGACTCAGATCGGGAGGTCGAAACTCAGTTGCCCACTCTACCAATTGACAGTCAAGTTTTATTAGAAGAAGTGAACAGAGCAGAGATGGCTGACGGAAACAGTGGAAACTTGCCTTTTGATATGGCTGCTTTTATTAGGAGCTTCCTAACCTCAGACTATTTCAAGGCTACTCTTAGGGAACAAGTGCAAGCTGTGATAAACACCATCCCTGTTCAGACTGTTCCACCTGTTGGGATTCGTCATCGGGAAAATAACGTGGCGTAGTGGAAAATACACCGTTTAAAATTTCCTAGAATCCACCTATCGTGTCTAATTACCATTGAATAGAATAAAATCAATTTGAATCAAGAGAGATTAACTCACCGGATCCGTCTCTTCTAGAGACTGCTGCAGAATCGTTTCTTGAAACTGCGATCTCCAAAGTCCGGTGCATGACCAACTATTGAGCAGGAACCGGTGCTAGCCGAAGACGCAAAAGAATGGAGGTTTAATGCTGGGATTTTCGGCTGTTTTGGGGCTGCTCTTAGTGGCTGAAATTTCCAACAATTAATTAGAGTTGAATTAGATTTTTCCTCCTTAAGTGTGCCCTTATATAGACACCTTGTCTAATTGGGTTTTAATTAGGTTAATTAAACCCAAGCACACTAGGATTATAATTACATAAATAAACTTTAATTAAAAAGTATATACTATGTAATTTAATTCCATTTGGCTAAATTTAATTACTCCTAAATAAAATTAAATCACACTTAAGTTAATATAATACATGTATTTAATTTTCATACTTAGGAAAATTATTTAATTAATTATTTACTTTATGTAATTCAATTAATTGATAAATTAATTAATTACATTCTGTAAACTTATTAATTAAATGAAATTCAACCCAATGTCAATTAATTACCTTGACACCGAATGTCAACTAATTAATTAACGAATTCCTTCCAATGTACATTACATGTACAATTTCTATAAGTTCCAGCTCAGTTGATCTATGTGCACGATCCTATGGGTCTGTCTTTATGTTGGCAGTAGGCCCAAGGCCCACAGACTGTAAGTGGGTTCTAGCAAACCATTACAGCCCCCAATTAAGACAGAGATGCAACAGTCTTTAGAAGACACTCACCCGGTAGTAATCTCATAGTGTCCTTTGCCTAACGATATCAATATGAATAAACAAGAGGCATGGTGCTGTCATCCTCTTCTTTTGTTTATTATATTTCTTGATCTTGAGTTGACTGATTAATCAAATAAGCAACCAACTTATTTGGGTATGGCCATACACTTATCAGTCCCACTCATTAAGTGGCCAATGATATCATCTCGGTGTTACCCGAGTGGCAATTCCATCACTTCATCATCAATATCAACATGTTCACCGGTCCACCCAATTATACCCGTATTTAGCATCCTTTTACAGACCTGTTAGGCGTATGTCAAAGTGAACCGGATTCCATATTGATATTATAATGAAATCTGGTCTGAGGACAAAAGAGACCTACTCAAGAAAGACCTATGATGCGACAACCATATGGCTTTCTTTTGCGGATCGATCCAGTCCCATGTCAACGACATGTACCTATATTCATGATTGACTATACAAGTACTATGGCTAGTTAAGAACTACCATACAGTCATCAAATATACAAGTCTGTAGTTCTATTCGTTCCCACGATTATAACAGACCTGTGATAGGTTTTATGATTATCAATCAATGGATACTCTACTCATATTATAAGACAAGATATAAACAAAATAGATTAATTTCCTTTATTAATGTGACACAAATAATGTATTCATACAATGAGTCTTAATGTATAATACAAAATACAAGAATCCAATGCCTGAAGAACTAGGGCACACCAACACCACCAGCTCAAACTTCGGTTAGAAGTGAGGGGCAACAGTTCATCCAAGTTACTAACGGTGCTATAGGAAGCCTTCTTAGAGGAAGTGGTGGAGTGGTTAACCACAGAGAACCTGACCGTCAGTCCGAAGAGGATGATGCCTTTGAGAAGGCAAGGGAAGCCTCAATTGAGACGATGCTAGAGAAGCGTCTCAATCAGAAATTTTCTGATATTGAAGCTATGCTACCTAAGCTGAAGGGGATAGTCCACTATAACCTTGTTAAGTATGTCGACCCGAGTACTTTGATGGCTGATGGAGGAGAGCCACTCCCGGCTAGTTTTCAAATGCCTTACCTACCTCCGTACACCGGGGAAGGCCCGCTAGAAGCCCATTTGGACAGTTATGTGAGGTTGATGACTAGCATGGGGATTGGGAAAGGCCACCTCTTAAACCTGCTTCCGACTACTCTGAGAGGTGCTTCGGCGAAGTGGTATATGAAGATGCCTCTATACACCCGTTCTACTTGAGAGGACCTATCTGAAGCTTTTGTAAAGCAGTACGCTTACAATACCCAAGTAGAGACTACCCTTGGAGACCTAGAGAGAATCCGCCAGAAGCCAAATGAGTCCTTCCCGGCTTACTACAAACGGTGGATGGATGTGCAAGTTTTGGTGGATGGGGCACCAAAGTTGGAGTCATTGATTGTGAAGTTGGTGGATGGTAGTCTACCCCAATACAAGGATAAAATGAAACTGAAGAGATTCCACTCCTTCAATGAAATGGTTGAATTTGCCAAGCATATCGAGCGATATGAGGAAGAGGAGCAGAGAGGCAGACAAGGTTCGGGCTCCTACAGAAATAACCATGGTTACTCTCAAAGGTACAAGGGCAGCAGCTCTAAGGCTACTTCAATGGGGTCCAATGCTAAGATGACTCCAGATGCAGCTCAGTTTGAAGTGCAAGAAGCAGGTGTGGCCGCCGTGATCCAAGGAAGGCAGACCCCTCAAAGGGTCACTAGTCTGTGGGCTAAGTCAGTAAGCCTGATCTACGATAAGTGTAGAAAAGTTGGTCTGTTGTAGAGTTTGAGGCCATTTTCACCTCCGGCTGAGGCGGATAACGACAATTTCTGCTTTTACCATGTGATGATGGGCCGCCGTACAAACGACTGCACCCAGTTGATTAAGGCTATCAAGCAATTGGTCGCTAATGGATGGATCATTGAGCCGGCTCTGAAACCTAGCATTCAGAATAATCCATTGCCCAACCTCGAGTGATTCAGATGCATAAGACATTAAGGACCATGACGCTACAATAAAGAGAAGACCCTCCGCATGTGGAGGCGATAGTCATTTTGATGTTTTAATTTGTTTTATTTTATTATTATTATTATCATTTATCATGTGAACAATTTGGCCTCTAAGGTGTTTAATTTAATAGAGTTTGATATCAATTACTTGTGCGATATTTTTTGGATGGAACTGTGCATGCATCCAAACATTCATTTAATGCCTTTAACACACATGATACATCAATGCATGAAATGAATCTAGGGACAGATGACGACCCAAAAATGATATCCGTCTCGGGAGACCTCACACCTGATGAGATAAAAGAAAATTGCAACATACCACAAAAGAACATGGAAATCTTTCCCTGACTGAACGATATCGCTCGGAGATTGACGGCGAAATTACTGAATACAAAGTTCCAAAGGATTCAAAGACTAAATCAATCAAGCAGGAGCTCCGTAGACTCGAATGGGCATCGCACAACCGCCAACTACTTCTCAAAGTGGGTAGAAGCAGAGTCATATATGAATGTCACCGACAAAAAATATGAAAAAAAAGAAAAAGAAAAAAGCATTATCAAGTCGTGACCAATAATGGCTTACAATTACAAGGGGCAAAGATGGAGCATCATAGATTATCTTTGCATCTCCCACAAGCCAATGGGGTGATAAAAGCCGCTCATAAGATTCTGTCCAAACGACAATCACCTATAAAGGATAGGCCGATATGTTGTCATTTGTCTTGCAAGGACACAGAACTAGCATAAGAGCACGTACTAAAGAAACATAATACTCCTTAGCCTATATGATGGAAGCGGTTCCACCAAGGGAGACAGAGACCAAGTCATCAACCCCATCAACCTAGACAAGCCCAGGTGCTATTACGTGTAAAAAAAAGAAGGTCCAATGGATCGCAAATTAAAAAGGCGATCCATGCAAAAATCAGGACAGTTCGATGGATCAAAAACCGAAAAGGTGATCCATGCAAAAGTTACGACAGAGAGGCGAGTACCATCAATGGGAAAATCTACAAAGAACAGTTGGTGGCCAGCATGGGTCTAGTCAAGACGGATACCATTACTGATTATGTCCTTAGCTTCATTTTATCTTTGATGTGCATTGTGCTAAAACATTAAAAATGAGTGAATGAATGAATGCTATTTTCTGTTGAGGTTAAATGTCCCAAGTCAGCTTGAAATTGAATTCGTACGAATGTGCATATTTTCTGTTTACATGCATCTCACTTCAAAAAAAAAAAAAAAAAAAAAAGTCCAATGGATCGAAAACCGAAGAGGCGGCCCATGCAAAATAAGGATAGTATGATAGATCAAAAACCCGAAAAGGGTAGTCTATGCAAAAGCTAGGGCATAAAATAAAGTCTGCTGAATTGAAAACCCGAAAAGGCAGTTTAGGCAAAAATAAAGACAGTCCGATAGGCCGAAAACCCAAAAAGGGCGACCTATGCAAAAATTAAGACAAAAAATGAAAATAAAGCAAAAGTCATACAGTAGTATCAAGCTCAGGCAACTCTAATCTTGTAAAACTTGAGGTACATCAAAGCCATTGCCTCATTCCCACGCCTCGTGGAACAAGCAATCAGGTCAATCAACCAAACTTCAATGCGATATCCCACCAAGGATAGACCCATCTGGGCATTCCAATCGTCCGTCTGATCCCTGAAAGTCTGATTCAGGACCTCCAGCTTGGTGACCCACCGACATAACTGATCAACCTCTGTTCTCAAATGAGCGGACTCACGGTGCTCGATCCCAATCGTCGTCTGCAACAAACAAAACATGAAAAAGCACCATAATCATACACATATGCATCCAAGACACGCACATACACATACACTCAAAACATACGCACACACATGCATACACGCATCAATGTGTACTCAAGTACAAGTACATGCTATCATCATCAGGCTATCTCGAGCCATGAGTACTCTGAAAGCAGAAATAACCTGACACTAGAGCATCCTCAAATCCCAAGTATCCAGGGGCAAAACAATCAAGCCGTATTTATTCTTGATCGAAGGAGCAAAAATTTTTGTTTCCAAAATTATCGATCAAGGAATAAATACGTACCCCCGATCCAATTTCAAAGGTATTGCTCCACCACAGAGAGCTCGTTTCAATAGTATTGCTCCACCACAGAGAGCCGATTTCAATGATATTGCTCCACCACAGAGAGCCGGTTTCAACGGTATTGCTCCACCACAGAGAGCCAGTTTCAATGGTATTGCTCCGCCACAGAGAGCCGATTTTAATAGTGTCAAGGTGCAAGATATTCAGTCCATATTCATTCTTGATTGAAGGGGCAAAAATTTTTGTTTCCAAAATTATCGATCAAGGAACGAATACGTACCTAAAACAACTTCAAAACATCAAAGGAAATCATCAAGTTTCTTAAATCACCAAAGCATCTTTCCCGAGCCATAAAAGCTTCACGGGAAACACTATTATCCTTTCCTTCAGTGACACAGGCCCCACTAGAAGTGAAATGACCAAAATGCCTTTCTGTTAGTAACTAAACTACCAAATGGCTAAAACAACTTCCCTTTAGTGACGCAAGCTTCACGGGAAACCAAATCATCGAAATATGTCTTCCCCTAGTGACATAGGCTCCACTAGAGGTGATATTACCAAAATAACCTTCCTCCAAAGGGCGTCAACTTTACAAGCTACAAAATTACCAAAATACCCTTCACCTTCATGAACATCAATTTACAAGGAGAATCTGATCCGGGCAAAGTCCTCTACTTCGCAATGGAGTCGAAGCACGTCCCTGGAGCATCAACCCAATCTGGACAAAGTCCTCTGCTTTGCAATGGAGTCGAAGCATGACCCTAGAAAACCAATACAATCTGGGCAAAGTCCTCTACTTCATGATGGAGTCGAAGCACGTCCCTGGAGAACATCAAACCAATTTGGGCAAAGTCTTATGCTTTGTAACAGAGTCGAAGTAAGACCCTGAAGAATCAAACCAACCTAGGCAAGACCACTGTCTCACAAAAGCAATCAAGACAAGTCCCTACAGACATCAAAACAAGTCAATGCGAGGAGAACCCCCAGGTATGTTCTCTTTTCCTTCTCACTGTGCCTCTATCGCAAGACCAAACTCGAATCGGGCACAAGCACCTGTTCAAGTCAACTTTGGTCACGCGAGGGGTAGCCTATGAGCACGGGTTTTTTCCCGACCTCTGTGATGAAAGTCATTATTGCCTTTTTCACGGATAAACATGAAGCGGATTCAAATCGACCAAAATAATGTCGGAAATGTCCCGGATGACCCAAATGTGTGTGACAAGTCTTGGTACGGAGCCCCAAAGGAATTCTAGTGAGTATTTAAGAAAATCAAAGAAAAGAATGAAAAATAAGCAAAATAGGCTAATCTGGTCACTACAGTTGCTCGACTGTAGTTCCTATAGCAACGCGACTGCAGTACAGTCGCGCGACTGTAGTCATTACAGTTGCACGACTATAATTATTAGATTTCTTTTTTTTTTTCTAAATCAACATTTAATTCGATCTTTTTAAACAAAATAAGGCAATCTAGTGATTACAGTCGCACGACTGTAATCACCAAACTTCCTTTTTTACCAAAAATCAGCATTTAATTCTGATTTTTAACCAAAATGGGAGATATAAAAGCCTCATATCCGGGATTAGGGTTAATGGAGAACAGGAGGAGGCAGAAAATTAGAGAATTTTGGAGAGAAAAACACACAAAAACACACAATAACACATATTTTGGGACTTTTTCTAGGGTTCTTAAGAAAAATAAAGCGTTTTGATCTAAAAATAACAAAAAAAATTTCAACAAAACAAATAGAAATCGTTGTAGGGTGTTGTTAAATCATCACTACTCACTCAATCTCTCTTGGGGTTTCGTTCGGGCTTCGTTGATCGCGCACTTTCCGAGTTATTCGTGACTACAAGACACTTTCCTGCATCTGAATCCATCTCTGGTGATCCAAACACTGGAATACAGACCAGGTAACATTCTGAGAGGCCTTCATTTTTGTTCATTCTGGGTGTTGTTTGTTGATTTTTTTTCAAATTTTTACGATTTCGGAAGCGAATTTTGATTACAGCCACCTCGCTTAAGATCACAGTCGCCCGGATGTAACCTACAGCAGCGCGACTGAGACCTATAGTCGCGCGACTGTAATCTTCTGATTACATTCGCTCGACTATAATATCTAGGGTAGAAGCTCCAAATGCCCCAAAATTAACCGATAACGCTTCCGTTTTCAGATTTAATGTGTTTTTCATGTTTATTATCGGTCCAATTGCATCCATGTATGCTTAGATTCCCGGTTTTCTTATTTTTAATTGATGGATGTGATTTCAAGTTTGGCGATTTCGAGTTTTTATCGATTTCCGGATTTATTTCGATCCGTTTTGGGTCCGTTTGGTTGAAATCAATGTGTTTCCAGAAATCCCAGATTACCCGAAATCGCTAAATTTGCAAAACGATTTTCAAAAACTAAAAAAGAAGGCCGGAAAACAATTCTGGAGCATTATGGTCACGTGACTGTAACCTACAGTCGTGCAGCTATAATCTACAGTCGCGCGACTGTATTTTAGGCAGAATTACGGTTTTACCCTTTTGTGCCCTAAACTTGTAATTTTGCATCTTTTTCCTATTCAAAACTGAATTTGGATGTGTTTACATTCTTTTTGGACCCTAGATGGATGTTTAACTTAGGCCCACATACGAACGGGACACCCGGGTCCCTGGATATCGGGCCAACTAAAGTTGGAAAAAAGCATGTAAATGAGCCAAACCATTTTCAAAATTGGTTTTTCACCCATAAAACCTACAGGGCGTTTCAAAAAACCGTTTTCCATGTCTAACCGGTCCGACCGGTCAAGTCAACCCGGTTACCCCCCTAAATGCATGTCCCCACTCCTATAAATCCCTATTCTGTCCTATTTGAGTCTTTTATATGCCTTGATTATTTGTACTAACCGTACTCGGATGCAGCTTTTATTTTTACTTTATTTTTATTTTTGATGTATTTTTTAGATCATTGTGTATTATAGGTGGTTGTAATAGTGAGGATGAGAGATTTTTCTTTTTATGGGTTTTATAATTTGGCCTCTATTTACTTTTGCCGCACTTTTACTTTTCTGCATTTTATTTTGGATTCATATTTATGTCATGCGAATGAGAATTAACTAAAAATAAAAAGAAGATAAAATGAGTAGAATTAAGTGAATGCAACATTACGTTATGAAATAATAATTGAAAAAATAAGTAAGGATTAGTAGATTTGTTGCCCAAACCTTGAATCTGTGAATTAGGTACCGCGTCTACACTTGGTAGGGAGCTGTACCGGAATTTCCCGGATGAGCTGATTCGGGTGGTGACTCTGTATCTAATTTCAAAATTTAGGTTTCGAGATCTTTAAGTTCAAATTGGAATTTTCTAAAAAACCTATTTTTCCAAAATTCACACTTACAATTAAGTTTTCTACAAAAGGGTTTTTTCCAATAAAATGAAAGATTTTCTTAAAAAAGATTAAAGACCCGTTTTCAAACCACATCACCACATCTCAAAAAGAAAATCCCCAGTTCCTGCTTCACCGTGCATTCCGTAAAAACGTTGTTCGCTCACACTACCTTTCTAGGGAACGAAAATAGTGGAAATTAGAAGCTGTAGGATCCTATAGTCTTCTCTAAGGTACCCTGAGTCAAGCTTAGACCAAGGAATGGAGTCCCCAGGAGGTATTCTGAATAGCTCAAACACAAAATCAGCTGCATTGTACTTCCTTAAGGTCATGAGTGAAGAACATCTATCTAATTTTACTCTCTCAATAGGTAAATTGAATACTTCACTCAATATCTTCTCATTGACAGGCAATTTCCTTCCTTCCAAAGTTACTTCAAAGTTCCTATCCCCTAGGTATATGAGAGAGCCATAAAAGTCTCTAACTAAAGAGTCATAAACAGGTTCATTGAGACAGAGAAACTCTTCCCATTTTTGTGCCTTAAAATACCAAACAAAAGGTTTGTCATTCTTACCTAAATACTTCCAATCAATCCTTTTGCTGGTAACCCTATCTCTAATTGCACGATTTGAATAAACTGGTTTACCTAGCTTGTATTTCAGAATCTTACATGTAGGGTCTAGTTCTAGTGTAAATGAGGTTGAACTTGAGGCATTCTGCGAAGGTGAGGATCTTGTAGCAATCTTCCTTCATGAGTAAATCTGTTCCAAGGAAGTAATAGTTTTCTTTTTGGTTTTTATCTTTCCTTCGACAGTTTCACTCTCTTCTCTCTTCCTTTTCATTTGTTCTTTGATAGGTATACTCTCAGCTTCTTAGTGGCATTGGCTGAGTAGCACTTCATAGTGCTTTCGGTGAGAGAGAGAAATGCTTTGGTGAAGGTTTCTAAAATGGGTTAGTTTTGATTTTGGGAGATGTCTGATCGAGGAGTTGGTTTCATGACAGAGAAGAGGAGATGAGCAATTATAGGTGAAATGTTTTAGAAGTTGGCACCTTTGATCATACTGTGTTGTTTTTGGAGAAGGTGTTGCCGACCAAGGAAATTAGTTTCTTCCTTTCTTCTCTTCCTTTTCTTATTTGATTTTGGGCTTTGGAATGATAATTTGATTTGGGCCCAATTCTTTTAAGTCCAAATAACATAAAAAGCTTAACCATAACATATATAATTATTTTGAGCTTATATTATGTGACAATAATATCTTTATGATTAACTTTTTAATTGTAATCTTGATTCCATAGTAAAATTTCAATGAATTTTGCGTAACCTAGACTTACAATAAAAATTAATGATTATTAAATTTCCTTTTTGTCACACAATATTATTTTTCATATATTAGAGTAGTCATACTGATTTTCATTCTTAATTCTTTGAATTTATTTTCACATAGAGGTTTAGTGAAAATATCTGGAATTGGCTCATCTGTAGGAACAAAGTCTAAGTAAACATCGCCTTTATGTATATGATCTCTGATGAAATGATGTTGTATGTCAATATGCTTTGTTCTTAAATGTTGAATAGGATTCTTTGTTATATTTATACCACTAGTATCATCACACCTAATTGGGATATGATCATACTTCATGCCATAATTTTCAAGATGTTGCTTCATCCATAGAATTTGTGCAGCACAGCTACTTGCATATATATATTCAGCTTCTGTTGTGGACATTGCTACTGTTGACTGCTTTTTACTAGCCCATGAAACCAGTGCTTCTCCTAGAAACTGATAGGTACCTGAAGTACTTTTTCTGTCTAGTTTGCATCCGGCATGATTAGCATCACTGTATCCTATAAGATCAAAGTTTTCACATTTTGGATACCAATCCCAATTTCTTGAGTACCATTAAGATACTTAAGAATCTTGTTAACAGCCTTCAAGTGAGACTCTTTGGGATTTGCTTGAAATATTACACATAAGCATATGCTAAACTGTATATTAGGTCTACTAGATGTTAAGTAGAGTAGAGAACCAATCATACCTCGATATTTTTTGGTATCTACACTTTTACCTTTCTTATCCTTATCTAGAGAGACTGATGTACCCATTGGTGTTTTTGCGGGTCTGGAATTCTCCATTCCATATTTCTTAATGAGCTCTTTAGCATATTTTGATTAGCATATAAATGTTCCCTTCTTGTCTTGCTTTATTTGAAGACCAAGAAAGAAATTCAGCTCACTTATCATGGACATTTCGAATTTAGTGCTCATTTCTTGTGAGAACTCCTTGCACAACAAATTGTTAGTAGAACCAAATATAATATCATTAACATATATTTGAACAAGTAATATACGGTTCTTTTCATGCTTTATAAACAATGTTGTGTCAACTTTCCGACGAATAAAATTCTTTTTGAGTGAGAATTTACTTAGCCTTTCATACCATGCCCTTGGTGCTTGCTTTAATCCATACAAAGCTTTAGTTAGCTTGTATACATTGTTAGGATGTTGACTATCTCCCAATCCTAGTGTTTGCTTTACATAGACTTCTTCATTGATGTAGCCATTGAGAAATGCACTTTTAACATCCATTTGATAGAGCTTGAACTCTTTGTAACATGCATAAGCACATAACATTCGAATTGCTTCCAATCTGGCCGCTGGAGAAAAAGTTTCATCATAGTCAATTCCTTCTTGCTGGTTGTATCCTTGTGCAACCAATCTGGCTTTGTTTTTGACAACTTTGCCAGACTCATTAAGTTTGTTTCTATACACCCATTTAGTTCCAATTGCTGACTAGTTTTCAGGTTATAAAACAAGCTTCCAGACATTGTTTCTTTTGAACTGATCCAGTTCTTCTTGCATGGCCATCATCCAGCTTTCTTCAGATTCAGCCTCCTTGAAATTCTTTGGTTTAATATCAGAGACAAATGCTACATTTGAAAAATATTCTTTTAATCACTCTATGAGAAGGATCACCAATAATGTTCTCCTTAGAGTAATGTATGTGATATTTGAACTCTTTTGGTAGATCATAATATTGATTCTCTTGGATTTACAAATCTTGTACATTATGCTCATTTTGATCACTGGAAGTGTTTTCTTTTTGCAGAACACTTTCGTTATTTTCTGTGTGTTCAATCTGCGAGTCACAATTCTTAAAAGTATCCTCAGATTCTTTTTCTTAGAGAGAATTAGTTTCTTCGAATACGACATGCATGGATTCTTCTATGGTGAGAGTTCTCTTATTGAAAACTCTAAATCCTTTGCTATGTAATGAATATCCTAAGAAAATCCCTTCATCTGACTTAGAGTCAAATTTATTGAGATATTCCTTGTTGTTAAAAACAAAACATTTGCAACCAAATGGATGGAAATAACCTATATTAGGTTTTCTACCATTCCATAACTCATATGGTGTTTTCTTAAAAATGGGTCTTATCAAAGCTCAATTTAAAATATAACAAGTAGTGTTCATAGCTTCTGCCTAAAAATATTTTGGTAAATTATTTTCATTGAGCATAGTCCTTGTCATTTCTTATAAAGTCTTGTTTTTCCTTTCAACAACACCATTTTGTTGAGGAGTTCTAAGAGCCAAGAAGTTGTGAGATATTCCATGCTCAGAGCAAAACATTTCAAAAAGACTATTTTCAAATTCATGATCACTTCTAATAGCTATAATAGAAGTGTTTTTCAAATTCTGAAGCTTTTTGCATAAGGTAGAAAATTGTTGAAAAGCTTCATCTTTTTTACTCAAAAAACAGTGGCCATGTAAAACAAGAGTAGTCATCTACAATGACTAATTCATATCTCATGCCACCAAAGCTTGTTGGTTGAATTGGACCAAGCAAGTCTAAATGTAGTAATTCTAGAGGTCTAGAGGTAGAAACAATTCCTTTAGAGCTAAAAGAACTTCTGGTTTGTTTCCCTCTTTGACATGCATCACAAATATGAGTTTTATCAAACTTTATTTTTGGTAAACCTTTAACAAGATCCTTTTTACAAAGCTTTGAAATAAGATGCATGCTAGCATGACCTAGTCTATGATGCCATAACCAACTCTCTTCCTCTTGTGAAATTAAGCAGTGATCATTAGTAAGAGTACTTGAATTCAAAAATTATATATTTCCAATTCTAGGAACTTCAAGTAGAGTCTTACCACTATTAGATTCCACAATTTCACATTTTTCAGAATCAAAGATTACCTTTTGATTTTTGTCGCAGAGTTGACACACACTTAGAAGATTGAATTTCAATCCATTGACTAGAGAGACCTCATCAATGCATGGATTGTTTCCAATCTTTCCTTTTCCGATAATATGTCCTGCTAGATTATCTCTGAACTTTACAGTTCCTCCTTTAACTTGCTTTATGGAAGTAAAGTATCTTCCATCACCAGTCATATGTCTAGAGCACCCACTATTAATATACCACTTTGAGTCTCCGAGAGTGTTCTTTAGACATACCTGTAAAACAAGTTAAGTAGATTTAGGTACCCAAATACTGTTGGGTCCTTTAGGGTTAGAAACATTTTTATCCTTCGGAACCCAGATAGTTTTCCCTTTATATTTTCCTTTTCTAAAAATACAATCACCAATTACATGTCCCTTATGGTTGCAATGGTAACATGTAACATCCTTCTTTTTCTTAAATTGATATGATTGATTATGTTTTGAAGGATGATTTTGGTGATAAGAAACATAGTCAACATAGTGTAATCGTTTATGCTTGTAACTATGTTGTTGCTTAGGCTTATATTTGTGAACTTTTTGGGAGAGTGTAGGCCTTGGTGGGTTTTTGTGTGCAATCTTTTGTTGTGAAGGATATTTTTGGTTTGGGTTCACAAATTACACTCTTTTTGGCTTGGAGAAATGTGAGTGTTGCATATCTTTCTTGTTTGGTTTGTGACTTTTTCTATGCTTTAGAGGTTTAGGTTTCGGGGATATGGTTTGCACAGTAGAAGCGGAGGAAGGGCAAAATATGATAGGTTTCTGAGGATTTTGTAGGGGTTTCCTATCATTATAACCAATACCAGATCTATCATTTGGATTTCTTTGAGAATCCAAAATCACATTCAACATAGTTTCACCATTAGTGAACTTGCTAATAGTGCGATCTTGCTTCTCACATTTCTTTCCTAAATGAGATAACTTGCTGATAAGCTTAAGATTGGAGTTTTCTATAAAACTCACTTTTCTCTTTAGTTTAGGATTCTTAGATTCCTTTTCTAAGAGCCTATTTTCATATTCCTTGCATTTAGCAGTTATCTCAAGCTTATTATCATGCATTCTAAAAAATTCTTGTATAAGATCATTATGAGACAGAGTTTGCAGGATTACCTCATCATCCTCATTTTGATCTTGATGTCATGATTTTGTTGAGTCATCATTTGCCATGAAGCATATTTGGGCTTTCTCTTGCTTATGATCCTCATCATCATCGGAGCTGGATTCATCACTGTCGCTCCATGTTACTATCATAGTTTTCTTGTCCTTTTTCTTGAGTTTATTGTTCAGCTTTGGACAATCAGCTTTGAAATGACCAGGTTTATTACATTCAAAACATATAATTTCCTACTTTAGATCTTTCTTTGCCTTATCAGCCTTGCTAATGTTGAATTGCCTCCTGTAAGATGATTTACCTCTGTTTTTGTTTCTTAAGAATTTTCTGAATTTCCGCACAAACAGAGCTTCATCATCATCTTCATTATCATCATTTTCAAAATCAGAGGTGGATTCTACAGAAATGGGATTTGTAGCTTTTAATGCAATAGATTTTCTTTTGTCAGTCTGCTCACGATCTGTAGTGGATTTAACTTTCATCTCATATGTGAGTAATGAACTGATAAATTCATCATATGAGTATGAATTTAAATCTTTTGATTCTTCAATGGCTGTGAGCTTTGCATCCCAAGATGTTGGCATCGTTCTGATTAGTTTCCTAATCAGTTCTTCATCAGTGAAGTTCTTGCTAAGATTCGTCAAATTGTTCACAATAAGAGTGAACCTTGTGTTGATTTCCGCAACAGATTCCTTTGCATCAACTTTGAACAACTCGTATTCCGTGATGTAAAGATTAATAATTCCATCTTTAACTTGTTTTGTTCCTTCATGAGTTATTTCCAGCTTATCCTATATCTGCTTTGCAGTAGTGCAACTTGAAATACGATTAAACTCATTAATATCCAATGCGCATTGCAATAAATTAATAGCTTTAAAGTTTAAAGCTTCTCTATTCCAATCAGCACTTTCATATTCACTTTCCTCTTTGGGGACAACTTCTCCATCAACAATTTTTGTTGGAATACTAGGTCCTTCCTTGACAATTCTCCAGACCTGTATATCCATGGACTGTAAAAATATTTTTATTCGGTTTTTCCAAAAACTATAATTTTCTCCATTAAAAAATGGAGGCTTGTTGATGGAACATCCCTCAGGCATAAAAACATTTTGACTTCTAGAGGTACTAGCCATATCAAGATCACTCTAAGAATTTTACTTCTTTTAATAGAGTCAGGCTCTTATACCAATTGACGGTCCCAAATCGCTAGTTATAGTACTGGAGGGGGATGAATAGTACTGTAGGGCGAATAAAAATTTTCACAGACCTCTTTTTCAAAAACAAGTTTTATTAAAAAAAATGTGGAATTATAAACTATAATAAAACTTGTAAATATAAAATGCTTTTGTAAAAATTAACTTTAATAACTAAAGCATTTAATATAAAGTGCAGGAAATTAAATTGCATAAAATAGGGATAGAGAAAATGCAAACATAGAATTTTATCCTGGTTCGACCCAACCCGTCTACATCCTGTCCCCAGGCCAACCGCCTGAGATTTCCACTAATGTTTCCTTTACGGGTAGGAAACAAGCATATGTTACTTTTTTCGAGTTCAAGCAACAAACTCAATACTTTTACAAGCTCAGTTGTGAGTGGATGACCTGAAAGGGGGGATGCAGTGAAGCGAACCGGAGAATCAAGAACGGTGTTTTTGATTTCGGTGAAAAAACGAAGTTTTGTTTATCTTGCTTTAGGGAAAACCATTAGTTTGTTTTAGAAATTCCTTTTGTTAAAAAAATTTTCCCATTTTGTTACTTAAAGACCTCGAAACCTAAATTTGAAGATTAGTGACAGAGTCGCCACCCGGATCAGCTCATCCGAGAAATTCCGGTATAGCTCCCTACCGAGCGTAGATTGCCGTACCTAATCCAGAGATTTAGGGTTCGGGCAACTTACCTATTCAACCTCGAGCTTGTATTCATTTTATAATTTATATTACCATATTTATTCAATTTATTATCTTTCTCTACCCAATATCGTTTATTTATCAGTCGATGCTCAAACAAATGACAGGAATAAATTGCAGAAGAATAAAACATGCATCCAAATTATACAAAAGAATAATAGAGGCCGCTTATACAACCAAATCAAATAAAAATAAAAACTCTCATCCTCACATTACAAGTGCCTAGAATACATGATTATCTAAAAAATTACAGCCACCTAAAATACACGGATTAATATATTAATTACATCAAAAATAATAAAAAAAATAAATGCTGCAAAATAGACAGTTAGCACAGTTTATATCACAAACACAAGCAGGACCTACAGCAGGACATAAGTGGGATTTTTACGAATGGGAGCATGCATTTAGGGGGTAACCAGGTCAACTCGGCCAGCCGGCCTGGTTAGACCTGGAAAACGGTTTTGAAACGCCCTATAGATTTTTGTGCTGGAAAACAATTTTTGGAAAACATTTGGCTCAATTTCATGCAAATTTCTGTATTTCAGGGGGTCTGTTATCCCAGAACTCGGGGTTCCATTCATGCGGGTTTCCTAATTTCAACAACCACCTAAGGTCCAAAAGCAGTAAACACACCAAAAACTGTTCGAATTCGAAAACAGCATCGTGCTATGACGTCCGTATGGGTCGTTCAGCGATTCTGTCTCTTTCTAGAGATTACAGCCGCACGGCTATAGTTAGAGCCATGCGACTGTAATTTAGGGCCGTGCGGCTGTAATTTCCAAAACCCAAAAAATGGTTTTATCGTTTTTCAAAAATCCCTATTTTGCTCGGTTTTGGTGTTTTTCGAGGATTTTTATAGGGTTCGGGGGTCCGCTAACGCTGGACTACAGATCCAGTTCGGATCAAACGACCTCGAATTTCAGAAAATAAAATCCAGGAAAAAACCGAAAACCTAACACCCGTACATACAGAAATCCAAAAACCAAAGTTTAATAATGTACGAATGTATTTGCGCCGAAAATCATCACAACAGAACACATAAAAATGGAAAATGGGCTATTTTCGGCCGATCGGGCATTTTTGGGTTTTTTGCCCGGGAGGAACATAGTCGTGCAGCTCTGAGGTTAGAGCCGCATGGCTTTGTTCCAAGGGAACATAGCCGTGCGGCTGTGTTCTTAGAAAACACAGCCGTACGGCTCTGTTCGGGTAGCCGGTTTTCCAAAAATTGAGAAAACAGAGGAAAAATGCACAGAAAACACAATGAACACAAGTTTAAGGCCTCTTAGAGTTTACCTTGATGTTGTTCCAGTGTATTGGATAATCAAAAACGGATTAAAAAGCAGGAATGTGCCTCAAATCCTCGAACATTCTGAAATCCCAAACTAATCCGAAACGAATCCAAAAATGTATCCGGAAGAATGAGAAACGGTCTAGACTTGCTATAGGATGATTAGGGTACGTGTATAAGCTTGGAATTTAAATTTCTCTCTAACTCTCTCTCTCTCTCTTCTTCTTCCTATCCTTCTCTATTTCTCTGTAACTTTTTTCCTCTCTTTTTTGATTTTTGCTTTTACATTTCCTTTTTAATTTTTTAATCATTACGAAAATTAAATGTGCCTCCTGCTGATTTGGGATTTCGGCTGAAAGACTAAAAACTCGCCCGTTTCAGCAAGTCGCTCTTCTTTACAGAGCAACTTGTCTAACCCACCAGAGTCGCGCGGCTTTAAATGCTAGAGCAGTGTGGCTCTAGGTGCTAGAGCCATGCGGCTTTAGCAACTAGGCCCGGGCAGCTTTAGCAACTAGGGCCGGGCTGCTCTGACCTAGAGCTTGGCACACAACCCTAATTCTTACACTCACCTGTAACCCCTAAACTCACTCGAGGGACCTTTCTTGGGGTTTTCGGATCACGAGCAGTTCCGTTTTTGGAGCGTTCGAGGCGTTCCAGGTGACCCACTGCTCTTTTTCAAGTCTGACTACTTAAGAGGTAATAAAGGGTTCTCATCACTGAGGTCGGGAAAACCCGTGCGCACAAGCTGCCCCTCGCGGGATCAAAGTCGATTCATGATCGGGCTGTAGAGCTTGAATCGAGTTT
This sequence comes from Euphorbia tirucalli, assembly GCA_039660915.1. Classification (NCBI taxonomy): domain Eukaryota; kingdom Viridiplantae; phylum Streptophyta; class Magnoliopsida; order Malpighiales; family Euphorbiaceae; genus Euphorbia; species Euphorbia tirucalli. The sequence continues at coordinate 45,975,616 of CM077637.1, read as the reverse complement.
GGTCTCGCTATTGGGAGTGCAGTGAGAAAGGAAAATAAGATGCACCTGATACCCCTCGCTGGGGATACTGGCTTTGGTCTCGAGTTCTGGCTCTCTGTAGTGGAGCTGTCCTGTTGAAGTCGACTCTCTGTGGTGGAGCATACAATTGGAACTTGCTTCTCTGTGTGGTGGAGCATACCGGTGAAGTTGACTCTCTGTGTGGTGGACTGGACCAATGAGGTTGGGTATAGCTGTTGGAATCAGCTCTCTGTGGTGGAGCATCCCTGTTGAAGTTGACTCTCTGTGTGGTGGAGTATACTGAGTGAAATTGGGATTGTTGTTGGAATCGGCTCTTTGTGGTGGAGCATGCCTATTGAAGTTGACTCTCTATGTGGTGGAGTATACTAAGTGAAATTCGAAATGTTGTTGGAATCGGCTCTCTATGGTGGAGCATACCGTTGAATTGAGTTGGAAGCACATATTTATTCCTTGATCGATAATTTTGGAAACAAAAATTTTTGCCCCTTTGATCAAGAATAAATACGGCTTGGTTATTTTGCCCCTAGAACCTGCAAAAGGCAAGAAATACCCTTCTCAGGATTGTATTGGACTAAACGGAATTTGTGAAAAATCGAGAAAAAACATGTTTACCTGTGCATCAGAGCTGCACAACTCTATTTTGGAGTAAGAGAGCTTACGACTGTAATAGAGCCTCGTGGCTCTAGTTGACCACATAGACTAGAGCAGCACGGGTCTAGAGTGTGATGGCCGGCCCTATTAAAGGGGATGGACAATCATTTTCACCAAAATTCCCTTTTCTCCATCTTCTTTACTCCTTTTTCTCTTAAAACATCAACCTACACTCCTACTGCCAAAATGTTGAAGAAAATGAGAAAAGCCCTTCGCCCCTTTACCCCTTCATAGCCCGGACTTCACGTTAGACACGTTTTACCATAGGGGGAGTTTGCGTTGCCTGTGAAGATGACTATGGATGTTTACGGGCTCCAGGAGTCGGTCGTGTACTACGAGATCAAGAGGAACGATCCCATACCTGTCACACTGAAGTTGTCTACGCATGTGTGTCAGAATCTGGTGAGTTTTTCCCACTTTTCCCTTTTTTTCAATTTTTTTGAGTTTCTGTACATGTAGACAAAATTAGGTGAAATTGATGCATGTTTATGGTAGATTATGCCCCTAGGAATCTTGATTGATGATTTGGAGTTGATTGAAGTAGATTTTAGTAGAAAAATCACAAAATTCGGGTTTTGGAAAAACTAGCCGGTTCGACCAGAGCCGTGCGGCTCAACGACAGAGCCGTGCAGCTCTGTTCCTGTCTCTACCAAAGAACAGAGCCACGTGGCTCTATTTTGCTATGAACACAACCACCGGTTGTAGCATAGACATGCAGCTCTAGCTACAGCTGTGCGGCTCTATACAGGCAGAAAAGAGACTTTCTCATGCTATAATTTTATTTCAATTTTTTTATTCGATTCATTCAATCAATGCACAACATAAATACTAATAAAAACTCCCTATTCTTTGTTTTGCAAGAGCAGCACCATAACCAGGGGCTGGGACGGTGACCGACGTCGTCAAGTGGTATCGGATGCTTCCCGATAATGTGAGGGACATCATGGGCTGGATAGATTAATCTGCTACATGAGCGAGGTGGCGCCCCGCATGAGCTGTGGTTTGCTGTTGACTCTGATTGACCGGTGGATGGACTCCACTTACACTTTTCACTTTCCAACTAGGGAGCACACCATCACCCCTGAGGATTTCCCAGCCATTATTGGGCTTTCCTTTAGTGGTCACATTATTAACTTCAACTAGACCCTAGAGAGAGGCGGTCTCAAGCCAGAAGTGATCGATGCACTGATCGGTTTGGTCCTCCATGACACGAGGGTCCAGTATAATGCACTCCGAGATTACTAGTTAGGGAGGCAAGCTGAGTTCCCTGAGGGCTCTACTTTTCTTCCAACGGAGGCGAGCCAGTATGCTAGGCTTTTCTCTTATATGCCCTTAGCACTTTGCTTTTCCTGATGGGTCAGAGTGATTTGAACTTAGCTATCCTCCCATCACCGATTCAGCTGGATGATGTGAGGAACCTGAGATGGGGGTGAGCCGGGTTAGCCGGGTTGTATTATGGCCTTGATATCTGTGCCCGGGGGAAACACAGGGAGTTGTAGGGATTATGGCTCATCGTCCATATGAGTTTCTCATTTTTTTGCTGTCTCTTTTTTTTTTCAGATTTGGGTGTATGAGTACGCCTTTATTCCCCAGCCAAAGCTAGGCATACCACCTAACGCTGAGTTCCCAGACTTTCGTAGATTTAAGCCATAGGTAGGATACAGTTGGAGTGAGGTGGACAACAACCTGTGGGATTGCCACCAACTTTTGGCTAATATGACCTTTGAGGGGGTATGTCACCTTCCTTCCTTATACGTTCTGACTTTTGTTGTCTTATAGCTACTTTTCTAGTCTTCTAACTTTTGATTTTCTGTTTTCAATTGATCAAGGAGCCCTGGAGTGGAGCAGTGCTTCCTCCAGAGGTGGTAATGCACCATTTCTTTTAGTTTTGGTAATAGTGCCTACAAATCAGAGTATTTTTCCTTGAGGTGCCTTTCAGTTGTAGTCTCAACTGAGGCCTCTCTCGCCCTTACAAAAACCTCATCTTCCTCGGACTGATGATCGACCTCCTGGTGTGGGATGACCATCCTGTTGCTGCCAGGAATGTTCCTTCCAGAATTAGGGCCTCCCTAAACCACATTTCCTTCATTTTCAACTGGGGTTTAGGTGGGCCTGCTGACTGGCCTGGCCCACAGCGACAGCCACTGCAGTTTGCACCTACTCCTTGATGGTAGCTTTGAACTGATCTGAATTCAGGAATGCAGTCAGGAATGCATTCATGTTGAAAGGTGCCCTTCCACTGGATCCATCTTGAGCCATCTCTGTTTTGTTCGCTTCTTCCAACACAAACTGACTCTTAACTGGCAAGGAAGGCAACTGTCCCCCAAACTCTTGCTCTGAATGTGAATCTGAACTGACCCTAACCTCTTCCACAATGACCGATTCTATCTGAACTGATTGAACTGACTGACTAGACCTTGATCTAACCTGTACCAGTCGCTTTGAAGTTCGACTCCAAACTACACATTCAGAACAGAGTTAGCATCGTGGATGAATGTCATGGACCTAGACACAACGTACTAAGTGGCATGTATGGTATGATCATGGGATGATCGTGGTTGGATGATGTTTCATGAATGAAAATGATAATGAATGTGGCTTCCTTTGTTTTTGTTTGTTTTGGATGTTCCAAGAATGCCCAAAACTATGCAAGAGACAATACAAGAATCGTTGCGTGTGAACCGTCACACTGACAGAGGTTCGGCGCCTTTGGGGCACCTAATGGATGTTATGAACTGGTCGAACATGTGCCAACACATGGGTAAAGGTTCAACGATTTGTAGGTCAAAATGAAATGGCATGAAGTGGTCACGTGGAAACCATTTCGTGGACAGAGTTTTGATGCTTTTGGGGCATCTAGTATGAAATGATATTGCAAACAAGTCACGTGTAACTCGAGACACGGATAGAGGTTCGGTGTTCATGGAACACCTTGCATGATTTGGTAATGTTGTGAAATGTTCCTATGTGCATAACGAATTGGTGCTCGTGGAGCGTTTCGAATGAGTTATTAATGTCATAAAATAAATCCGATGTGGACCGTGACACACAAGCAAAGTTTCGGCATCGCCGCGACGCCAACGACAAATGGATGTGAAATGGAGATGATGTTGTGTTATGTTATCATGTGGGTTGCCACACAACACAGACCTAAGATCATTGTGATCTTCTAGTGAATGATATGGTATAGTATAGTGGCCAAATGCGAATCAGCGCACAGGCAGACTACGGGTAGTTTGGGATACCCGGTATGGTATGAAATGAAATGATTATGATAGGCATTCTCAGAATGTCCATTATTAGGTGTAATGGAGTGAAATGGCATGAATGTGTATGTCACACAAAATGCAAGTGGCTATGGAAAAATGTGGTTAGGATCCATGACATATGAGATGATGTCGTGTATGCTTTATGGGGATGTTAGCACGCGAGATGTATATATGACACGCAAATAAAATGTCATGGCTGCACGAAGACGTGGTTAGCATAGATGCCATACATATGCATATGTGTAAAAAATGGCTGTACAAAAATGTGGTTAAAATGGCATACGAATGATTATGCATGTTTGATGTTGCATGAAAAGGTAAAAAGAAAACCACCATAGAACAAACGTTAGCACACAAAAAAATATGCTCTCCCTTCCAACCTTATTTCTCCTTTCGATTGGTCTTGCATTCTTCCTAGGTGTTGGGTCTCTTTGGCATCAACGGGGGATACCAAAGGCGTACACTCAATTGTTCAATTTCAAATTTATGTTTTGGTAATTCTAGGGGAAGTTACTAAGCCGTTACATGTGGGCCAAAGTCAAACCAAGGGTCATACCGGTTTCCATAGCGAATATACACTCCTCACCGTAGAACATGATATAAGGTCATGCGGTGCTATAAGTGGTTTACCTCGTCGGGTGTCTCCAATCCTGGCGGTAGAGGTAGGTCACCTTCTTGAGTAAACCAGGCTGATCAGTGTATTTGAGGGGTTGAGAAGAAGAAAATGTCATGATATGCAAGGTATGAATAAATATGATATTTATAAATCGATAAATGAATACAAGCGAGGTTATATTTCAGTAGTTGCCTAAGTTCCTTAAGTTTTTATAAAAAACATTTTAGGAAACTTTTAGTCTCCCCAGTGAAGTCACCACTGTGAGCGGACAACTTGAAAGGCGAGACGCGGCAAAGTGAACTGGGGAACCGAGAATGGTGTTTTTGATTTCGGTGAAAAAAAGAAGTTTTGTTTATCTTGCTTTAGGGAAAACCATTCATTTGTTTTAGAAATTCCTTTTGTAGAAAACATTTTCCCATTTGATTACTTAAAGACCTTGAAACCTAAATCTTAAGATCAGTTACAAAGTCGCCACCCGGATCAGCTCATTAGGGAAATTTTGGTACAGTGCCCTACTGAGCGTAGACTGCGGTACCTAATCCAGAGATTTAGGGTTCAGGCAACTTACCTATTCAACCTCGAGCTTGTATTCATTTTATAATTTATATTACCATATTTATTCAATTTATTATCTTTCTCGACCCAATTTCGTTTATTTATTAGCCGATGCTCAAGCAAATGAGAGAAATAAATTGCAGAAGAATAAAACATGCATCCAAATTATACAAAAGAATAATAGAGGCCACTTATACAACCAAATTGAATAAAAATAAAAACTCTCGTCCTCACATTACAAGCGCCAAGAATACACGATTATCTAAAAAATTACAGCTGCCTATAATACACGAATTAATCTATTAATTAGATCAAAAATAATAAAAAGGAAAATAGATGCTGCAAAACAGACGGTTAGCATAGTATATATCACAAACACAAGTAGGACTCACAGTAGGATAGAATTGGGACTTTTAGCAACGGGGGCATGCATTTAGGGGGTAACCGAGAAGACTCGGCCAGCCAGCCCGGTTAGACCAGGAAAATGGTTTCGAAACGCCCTGTAGAATTTTGTGTTGGAAAACAATTTTTGGAAAACATTTGGCTCAATTTTATGCAAATTTCTGTACTTCAGCGGGTCTCTTATCCCGGAACTCGGGGTTTCGTTCGTGCGGGTTTCCTAATTTCAACAACCACCTAAGGTCCAAAAGCAGTTGTAAGGGCCGAGTTTTCCCCAGCTTTATGATGAGAGTTCTTGTATTACTTATGGAGCAGACGGACTCGAATCAGACTTGAAAACTACTAGAATGTCGTCTGGAGTATCTCAAACGTCCTGAAAACTGAGCTATCCACGATCCGGAACCCCCGAGAAGGTCCCCCGAGCGATTTTTTGGGTTTAAGGTGAGCGTTGGATTTTCGCGAATTTTGTCCCGGCTCTTGCTAGAGCCGCACGGCTGTAGTCTAGAGCCATACAGCTCTAGAATAATTAGAGCCATGTGGCTCTAGTGGGTTAAGCCAAGTTGCTCTGCAAAGCAGAGCAACTTGGCTGTGTTGGGAATCGTTATCAGAAAAATAACATGGCGCAACGGAAAATACACCGTTTAAAATTTCCTAGACCTATCGTGTCCAATTACCAGTGATTAGAATAAACTAATTTGAGTCAAGAAAGATTAACTCACCGGATTTGTCTCTTATAGAGACTGCTGCAAAATCGTTTCTTGAAACTGCGATCTCCAAAGTTTGGTGCACGACCAACTATCAAGAGGGAATCGGTGCTAGCCGAAGACATGAAGGAATGGTGGATTAATGCTGGGATTTTCAGCTGTTTTGGGGCTGCTCTTGGTGGCTGAAATTTCCAGCAATTAATTAGGGTTGAATTAGGTTTTTTCTTCCTTATGTGTGCCCTTATACAGACACCTTGTCTAATTGGGTTTTAATTAGGTTAATTAAACCCAAACCCACTAGGATTGTAATTACATAAAGAAACTTTAATTAAAAAGTATATACTATGTAATTTAATTCCATTTGGCCAAATTTAATTACCCCTAAATAAATTAAATCACACTTAAGTAAATACAATACATTTATTTAATTTTCTTAGGAAAATTATTTAATTAATTGTTTACTTTATGTAATTCAATTAATTGATAAATTAATTAATTACATTATGTAAACTTATTAATTAAATTAAATTCAACCCAATGTTAATTAATTACCTTGACACCGATTGTCAACTAATTAATTAATGCATTCCTTCTAATGTACATTACATGTACAATTTCTATAAGTTTCAGCTCAGCTGATCTATGTGCACGATCCTATGGGTTTGTCTTTATGTTGGCAGTAGGCCCAAGGCCCACAGACTGTAAGTGGGTTCTAGCAAACCATTATAGCCCCCAATTAAGGTAGAGATGTAGCAGTCTTTAGAAGACACTCACCCGGTAGTAATCTCATAGTGTCTTTTGCCTAACGATATCGATATGAATAAACAAGAGGCATGGTGTCTGTCATCCTCTTCTGCTATTTATTATATTTCTTGATCTTGAGTTGACTGATTAATCAAATAAGCACCGACTTACTTGGGCATGGCCATACACTTATCAGTCCCACTCATTAAGTGGCCAATGATATCATCTCGGTGTTACCCGAGTAGCAATTCCATCACTTTATCATCAATATCAACATGTTCACCGATCCACCCAATCATACCCGTATTTAGCATCCTTTTATAGACCTGTTAGGTGTATGTCAAAGTGAACCGGGTTCTATATTGATACTATAATGAAATCTGGGCTGAGGACAAAAGAGACCTACTCAAGAAAGACTTATGACGCGACAACCATGTGGCTTTCTTGTGCGGATCGATCCAGTCCCATGTCAACGACATGTACCTATATTCATGACTGGCTATGCAAGTACTATGGCTAGTTAAGAACTGCCATACAGTCATCGAATATACAAGTCTGTGGTTTTATCCGTTCCCACGATTAGAACAGACCTGGGATAGGTTTTATGATTATCAATCAATGGATAGTCTACTCATATTATAGCACAAGGTAAAAATGAAATAGATTAATTGCCTTTATTAATGTGACACAAATAATGTATTCATACAATGCGTCTTAATGTATAATATAAAATACAAGAATCCAATGCCCTAAGAACTAGGGCACACCAACAATCTCCCACTTGCACTAGTTCTAATTGGGCATTGCCCTCATTCCTATAGATCTTATATGAATGTCGTGCTATGTCTACGGTAGTGCTTTGGTCAATGGATCAGCGACATTATTCTTGGTGTCAGCCCTCTGCAATGATATGTCACCTCTGTTCACGATCTCCCGAATGAGGTGAAACTTTCTGAGCGTATGTTTCGATCCCTTGTGTGACCGGGACTCCTTAGCTTGTACGATGGCCCCATTGTTGTCACAAAAAACATCAACTTGGTCTAGGATAGTGGGTACTACTCCCAACTCAGTTATGAATTTCTTGATCCAAATGGCTTCCTTTGCAGCTTCGCACGCAGCAATGTACTCAGCTTTCGTTGTAGAGTCAGCAATGGTGGCCTGCTTTGAGGACCTCTAACTAATGGCACCGCCATTTAGGAGAAAAACATGAGCAGACTGTGACTGGTTCTCATCCTCATCGGTCTCAAAGCTTGCATCAGTGTAATCTGACACTACCAGCTCATCTTGACCTCCATACACTAAGAAAGCATCCTTAGTTCGGTTAAGGTACTTCAAGATTGCCTTGACTGCCTTCTAGTGTTCCTCACCAGGGTCCGAGTGGTACTGACTAGTCATACTTAGTGCAAACACGACATTAGGCCTTGTACATAACATGGAGTACATGATGGATCTTATAGCAGATGCATAAGGGATCTTTTCCATGCTCACCCGATCCTTCTTTTTTTTAGGACCATCTTTCTTACTCAGCTTCAACCTATGGCACATAGGCAAGAATCCTTTCTTTGCCTTGTCCATGCTGAATCTTTTCAGAATCTTGTCTATGTACATGGCCTGACTTAGGCCTAGAAGCCGATTAGATCTATCTCTGTAGATCCTGATCCCTAAGATCGTCTTAGCTTCGCCTAAGTCCTTCAATGCAAAGCACCTACTCAACCACTACTTAACCCCTTGCAGTGTTGGTATGTCACCTCCAATGATAAGGATGTAATCAACATACAGCACTAGGAAGGTGGAAATGCTCCCACTAACCATCTTATACACACAGGGCTCATCAGAATTCTGTGTGAAGCCATATTCCATAATGGCCTCATTGAATCTCTGATTCCATTACCTTGGTGCTTGCTTCAATCCATAAATGGATCTTTGAATCTTGCATACCCGGTTTGGATACTTTGGATCAATAAAACCCTCAGGTTGTGCCATGTACACATCCTCGAGTAGCTTTCATTTAAGGAAAGCGGTCTTAACATCCATCTGCCATATCTCATAATCGTACCATGCAGCTATGGCTAGTAGTATCCTAATGGATTTGAGCATAGCAACTGGTGAAAAGGTTTCATCATAGTCAATTCCTTGAACTTGCCTGAATCCTTTTGCCACCAATCGCCCCTTGAAGGTGTTGTCGGCCTTTAACGTGAAACACCACTTGCAACCTATCACCTTAGCACCCAGAGGTGGATCCACCAAGTACCATACTTGGTTATCGTGCATACATTACATCTCAGCCTCCATGGTTTTGCGCCATTGATTTGAGTGTGGGCTTTCAACAGCCTCCTGATAGTTCTTGGGCTCCTCTTGGTCAATGACCATAAGGTCCCCATCATCAGTCATGAGAAAGCCGTACCTCTCTGGCTGATGGCGTGTCCTACCAGACCTTCTAAGGTCCTGTGTAACTAGTTCTAGTTCCTCAATTTCTTGAGTAGTCAGATCGGTTCCTAAAGCATCCTCAACAGTAGCTGCAGGAGTTTGTGAGTCTTGAACTTCTGAAAGTTCAACATTACTCCCACTATCTCTCATGAAAAGGAATTCCTTCTCCAAGAAGACTGCATTTCTGGCTATAAGAACTTTGTTTTCCGTCGGATCGTAAAAGTAATAACCCTTAGTTTCCTTAGGGTAACCCACAAACTGGCACTTGATAGATTTGGACTCGAGTTTGCCACTATTCAATTTCTTAACATGTGCATCACAGCCCCAAATCTACAAGAAGGAAACATTGGGCTTTCGGCCCTTCTGTAGTTCATATGGTGTTCCCTCAACTGCCTTGCCAGATGTATTATTAAGAATGTAAGCAGCTGTCTCTAAAGCATATCCCCAAAAGGAGACTGGGAGTCCAGCTTGACTCATCATTGAGTGAACCATGTCTAGAAAGGTCCTATTTCTCCTTTCTGGCACTCCTTTGCACTAGGGTGTACTAGGAGGAGTGAGTTAGGATACAATCCCACACTTTCTCAAAAATGAGTCAAACTCTTGGCTCAAATATTCACTCCCTCGGTCAGATCGAAGTGCTTTTATTTTCTTGCCAAGTTGGTTTTCTACTTCATTCTTAAAGTCCTTGAACCTTTGGAGAGTCTCAGACTTATGCTTCATTAGATACACGTAATTGTATCTGCTGAAGTTATCCATGAAGGTGACAAAGTATAGAAAACCAGATCTGGCACTAGTGCTCATTGGGCAGCATACATCGGAATGTATTAGCTCCAATAACTCTGAGGCCCTTTTAGCAGTCTTGCTAAAAGGCGCCTTTGTCATCTTGTCTCTCAAACAGGATTCGCATGTGTCATAAGACTGGATATCAAATGACCTTAGCACTCCACTAGAGTGAAGCCTAGCTATACGCTTCTCATTTATATGGCCAAGTCGATAGTGCCAGATGTAAATAGGATTAATTTCATTTTGTTTAATCCTTTTAGTATTTATGTTATAGATTAAACTTTCACGTTTTAGATCAAGGATATATAAGCCATTTTCAAGAAATGCTGTTCCATAAATAATATTGCCACATTGCATAGAAATCCTAACATGTCCAATATTAAATATGAAACCAGAAATATCCAACAAAGAAACAGAAATAATATTCCTGTGCATCGTAGGTACAAAATAACAGTTTCTTAGTTCCAAAACTAGTCCACTAGGCATCTCTAAGAAATAATCTTTGACCTCCATGGCCTGAACTCGAGCACCATTTCCGACTCGAAGATCTACTTCTCCAGATCCTAGTAATCTCCTATTTCTTAGACCCTGCACATTTGAACAAATATGAGATCCAAATCCAATGTCCAAGACCCAAGATGTAGAAATAGCCAGATTAATCTCAACAACATAAATACCTGAAGCAGTAGTTTTTCCCTTCAGTTGCTCCCTTAGCTTTGGACATGAGCTCTTCCAATGCCCCTTCTCATGACACTCGTGGCAGACATCGTCAGGAGAAGCATTGCTTTAGGTTGGGCCACCACCTTTTTGCCCTTATCCTTGGCCATTTGGGCCTTAGCCTTGGCCTTAGATTTGGCCTTTCCCTTAGCAATGGGCGTATTGCCCTTGTTCACTAGTAATACTTTAGGAGTCTTCTTAAGAGAGTGCTCAACAAGCTTGAGCATGCCATCCAGCTCAACAATCGATTTATCTAACCCTTGCATATGATAGTTCATGATAAACTAGTTGTAAGACTGAGGAAGCGACCCGAGAATAATGTCTGCTACCAAGTCTTACAGAACTGGCGAGCCAAGCGGGCAAGTGTATCAATATACCCCTTCAACTTTAGCACATAAGTGCTAACAGCAGTCCCAGCTGCCATCACAGTCTTGCAAAGTGGCTTATTTGTCAGGTAACGTTCCTAACGAACCTAATCTTGGAACATCTTTTTAAGCTGATCCATCATCTCATAAGCATGCTCGTCCATGAACTGCTTCTGAAGATCAGAAGCTGTGGTACCCAACATAAGGCACTAGACATCTCGGTCATCCCTCACGTGCCGGTCATACTGCTCCATCATCACCGTCGTGACGCCTCGACCTGCAGGAGTGCCAGCTGGTAAAGGAGCATTCAGTACATACTCCTTGGACTCTTGTCTAAGAACTATTTGTAAGTTCCTAGCCCAGTCCAGGAAGTTAGTCCCCGAAAGCTTCTCCTTCTCTAAGATTGACCTAAGTGAGAGTGAGTTGTTGTTTGTTGCAGCCATTTAAATTGCTTAAGTGAAATGAGATTATCTACATCAAAGAAATCATTGCTTGAGTTAGAAATAAGGACTTTTAAGCCAATTCAAATTAATAATCCGATTTTAATTTGTTTTTTTGGTGATGTTAATTGGCTGACTTGACCAAGATCCATAACTTATCAATGATTGGTTGAACTAGGGCTCGCTAACCAACCATTGATTCGTTTGGTAGGACAACCTATCCAATCCTTGCACGAAGGACTCTTGGTTTGATGGGCTTATTAATACTTTACCCATCTGTGCTTAGGGCCCGCTTTGAGCTAATGCTACCCATGTTGAGTCAAACCACCATTCACATGTTAACCATACCAAGTATCCTAACCCTCGACGGCCCACCGAATGCTACAATGTACCCAGCTAGGGCATGGCGCACATTGCAGCATCAATGGGAGGAAGAGTTGTGAATGTGGGAAGCACTTTTAAACGACTCAATATTTTAATTTTGGGATTATAATTAAGTGATACGGCTTAGCATGCATAAACATGGGTAATAATTTGGTGATCCATACATCCATATCATATGACAAATGCAATAGCATACTTAATTTAGAATAAATGAGATCCTATGGGCCTTTAATTACAACCTAATGAAAAACTAGATATCCTATCTAATTCTTCATTGGCCGGACTGCAATCCTTCTTGGGCTCCGACCATGGGTTTGCCCCATCTGGGCCTTCCTTCATACTTGATGTAATTACAATAATTTCATTTAAAATAAAATCTATTCTAACATTACATTAAAATAAAATAAATAAAAAAATGGCACGCATGCCATATTTCCCAAAATTAAATTACAACTGATAATAATTTAGGACCCATAGAACTCAACATCACATTTCAAAAAAAGTACCTGTCGCGCACATACATACCAATATCATGCATGATCATGGCATTCCAAATTATAAACATAAATGTTAAGTCGAGTTACTTAGGGTGAAATCACCAATTTTAACAAATGTGAAATCGCCAATTTTGCTCCCACTTGAATTTGGGTTGACAAATTGTGAGCGAATGATGCGTTTTCGACGGGACGTGAGACTCCTTTTCGGAATGGGGCACCACGATCTCGGGCGGGCCCCTCCCTCGCATGGGGTTTTTATGAATGGAAATCTGTGTTTTGGAAAATGAATGGAATTAATGCATAAAAGAACCAAGACCTAAGTCTCGATGAATATTGTAGAGTCGCCACCCAGCTCAACTCAACCGGGAAATTCTTAAGGTAGCTGAACTGGACGAACGGTCGCTACACTATCCCGAGATTCGGGTCCAGACAAGTCCCTTATTTCGTGTCTAATTAAAATAATATTGGTCAATGTTCAAAGATGGTATTTCAAATTCTAAAGTCAATTTTACTGAAGTAAATAGACATGCAGCGCACATACAAATTAAGGTAAAATAGTAAATAATTAAATTATTACAACGCGATCGAATAAAAAATAAAAACTCTCGCCTCACTTTACAAGCGCCTAATATACACGAGAATCTAGAAAAATACAACCGCCTAATATACACGATTTAATCTATTAAATTACATCCAAAATAAAAATAAAAAGAAATTAAAACCTGCAAAACAGAGGGTTAGCACAGAATACGGCACGCCATAAATAGGACTCAATTATGATAGAATGGGAAAACAAGAATTGAGGGCATGCATTTAGGGGATAACCGGGTTGGCTCGGCTAGCCGGCCCGGTTAGACCTGGAAAACATTTTGAAACGTCCCTGTATTTTGGTTTTTAAGGGAAAATGATTTTGAAAACAATTTTTCCGGTTTACATGAGTTTTTACATATTAAGTGGGTCAGTTTTCGGGAGAACCGGGTCTCCGTCGTGGCATTGTTCTAAATGCAATTTTACTGAAAATTAAATACAGGGTCGTGAATGCACACAACAAAATTCATTTTGGTGATTTTTGGAGTTTTCTGAATCTTTATGGATTTTTGGAAATTTTTGGGGATAAAAACAGAAATTCTAGTTCTGGAAACCATGTTACAGTCATACGACTGTAAACTATAGTCGTGCGACTGTTAGTGACCCGGAGTCAAAATCTCGCCAAAACTTTATTTGAAGAAAATTGGGAAGAAAACGCTGGAAATCAAAAACACTCATACGACTGTAACTACAGTCGTACGACTATTCATCAAACTCAAGAACAATCGTGCGACTGTTCTTGATTTCCAGAAGCAGAAATGCACAAAAATGGGTAAAATGCAGAAAAAGCACACTAATCACCTAGAAAGCTTGTAAAAGAGAGGGGAAAAGGAGTGTTTACCTCTTTGGCATGCTTCAACCGTAGGATTGACCCCTGGCATCGCTTCAATCCACTAAAATCCGAACTTTTCTCCTTGAGTTAGGGTTTGAGAGTTTTGGGTCCAAAGATTTCAAATGCTGAGGGATTCTGATGAGGAGTTCCTCCTTTTCTTTTTGATTTTGTCTTCTCTTCTCTTCTCTTTTTCTCTCTTTTTCTTTCTCTCCTCTCTTTCTCCCTGTCTGTGTTGGAGATTATGCCCTAAGGCCAATATTGGATTATGTAATTTGACTTCTAAGATTAATCTAGTGTAGATTAATATTATCATTTATGTTTGTATGTTAGCATTTATGATAAGTATCCATGAATAAATCGTGTTATTCTAAATATCCCTAGTCGATTGTTATTATGGGAATAATAACAAACTAAGACTAGTGTGAGTGATAATGGATATTCATAAGATGAATATAGTGTATACAGATACAGATTATACTCACGGGTAATATGTTAGAGAACATGTTACTGGAGACCCACTATGAGATCAAGTTCATGGTCATGTGTCACAACTGATCTTGATTATAGTAGTGTCATTAGCTGATTCCTTTGACCTGAGGTCACCATTGATTCCGGGATGAACTCATGTTGTGCTTTGACGCAGTCAAACGCTGCTTGTAACAGAGTAGTTATAAAGGCTGTGATTGGGTACAATATGACTCATGCTTTGGGATGTGAGTGACAAATATGGGATTTTGTCCCTCTCTATCAAGAGAGCGATATCACTGGGCCCCTCGATAAGTGAGACTGTTATATGCATGGCCGTGCTCAAATAATTGATAAGAGTATCAATTGATTTGTTTAAACAGTCCGCTTTGAGATCGAGAAAGCATATGATTAATTTATATAAGATTGACAAGTGTACCATGTCTTATAATTAATCATGATATCAAGAGACAAAAGGGAATATGACACATTCTATAAGTAGGTTTATTGGATTATACCAATCATATGAATTGGGTAGTCATAATGGCTTGCTAGAGTCCGCTTATGACTTATGAGGGCATTATGGTAATTTCCTCATTGCCAATTTATATGATCCTACGGGGTCACACACAAAGAGCAAAATGAGATTCACTTAATTCGGGGATAAATCATTATGAGATAATGATTTATTATTGATGAGAAATTAAATATATATAAAGATATATATTTACATGTATATGTATATACACATGAACATATTAATAAGATTAATATATTTATGGCATAAAGTATGCTATATATATATATATGTATATTATAATTATATTATATTGTGATATAATTAATTATAATATACATTTACGTATATGTGTATATATATATATGTATGTATGTATGTAAATATTAATAAGATTAATATAGCATAAAGTATGCTAATTATATTATATGGAGATATAATTAATTTTACATACATATGTGTATATGATGGAGAATAAGACTAAGTTTAATATTAATTGAGAATTAATAAAACTTATGGGGGCTAATTTATAATTATAATTAAATATAGTATTTAATTACAATTATAAGTTAATAATAAAAGAAAAAAACCCTAGAAACAAGTGAGTGTTGGATGTGATACAGCAGCCCCCCATCTCCATCAAATTGCCGAAAAAATGCTTTTGGCAAAAAGGGGGAAAAATATCAATTTTTCACCTTCTCATTCGAAGAACTGTTCTACGATCCCGGCGCTAGCACGCGGTGAGTCAATTGCTCGGTGTGGATCAACTGTAGAGGGAATCTGCTTTGGTTCCTGTATCCAATCCTGCAAAAATTAAGAGGTAATTCTTTAACCCTCCTTCCAATTCAATGCAATGTACATGGGTCCTTGGTGGGGATTAATCCGTTTTTCTTTCCGCTGCGTATTGTTTTTGTGCGATTAATTTCCCAACAGTGGTATCAGAGCCACTTGTGCATTGGTTGAATTGGATTTGTTATTTTGATTAGATCAAAATTGCATGTTAGGGTTGTATGTTCTTGATTTAGGGTTCAATGTTATTGTGAATAACATGTTTAAAATTTGATTTTAATGTGAATCATTGTGAATGATTTGTTTTAATAATTTGAAATGTTTAAGGGGTTGGTATCATGAATTTGATTCATGGGATTTTAATTGAAATTGTTTCAATTAATTAAATGAAATTAAAAAAAAAAAAAAAAAAAAAAAGGTTTTCGTTATTCTGGGCATAATGCCCAGAATAATTTTGGGTGCAATGCAATTGCAATTGGAATTGCGCCCAACTGCAATTGCAATTGCAATTGCAATTGCACATGCTGCGTAAGCAGCATGCTGCTTACGCAGCATGGGCTGCGCAGCTGCGTGTTGCGCAGCATGGGCTGCGCAGCTACGTGTTGCGCAGCCCGTCGGGCTGCGCGCAGTATTGGATACTGCAGTGCGAGGCCCGACGAGCATGCTGTTCGACAGTTTTACCCCTTTTTCGTTTTAAGTGTGGAAAATTGTTTCTGCATATTTACGAATTTTTCCAAATTAATTAATTCTAAATACAATGTGATTGTATATTACCACTTTGAACCCTAAATATTTTTAGATATAAAATTATTGTTGATAATTTTATGCATGGTGTTATGGTATGGTTTTGGACCCCATGGATGCTTTATTTTATTTATTAAGATTTTATAAATACGGCCTGCGAGTCGTTTGTATTTATGTAATCCTAATTTTCTAGATAAATTGTATAGGATGCAATTTATTGTTTGTAAATTTTATTTTACTAGAAAATTGTATAGGATACAATTTTTGTAAAATATGTAAATCCAAGAGATGGTGCCAAGGAACAAAGACGTGAAGACGGATCCAAGGGGTGCGGCTGTGCTGTGACCATACGATGGTTACAACCACCTAGGATATGACCTGTTGATTTTCATATTGGCCTATGAAAATCAATGTAGATAAAACCATACCATAACACGGTTTTGAGTCTTATGCATGTTGTATTTATTTTATGCCATAAGATGCCATGTTAATAAATATTGATGCATGTTAGAAATTATTTTGCATGTGATGCAAAATGTTAATATATATATGTAAATGCATGCTTTGTTTCTTTTAGATGCCATGTGATGCCATGCTAGATTGCATGCTTAACATATGTATGACATAGGATGCCATGCTAATTAGTATTAACAAGAGTATGTTTAATATCAATGCCATGAATTGTATATGATACAATTAAAATCACAGGATTTAACAAACCCTAAATAAACTTATGAAGTTTATATTTGCCACCCAATTACGTATAACACTAGTCAAGTACTATGTTCGCATCATGGTAGCCACGCCAAAGCGGGTACGCATGTTGTGACCTTAGCGAAGCGATAATATGAGAAATGGTGATTCTCATTGTGTTGTAATTGGTTTAACAAAGGGTTAATCAAAATGGTGTTTGAGCCCGAGGCAAAGATGAGATGAGTAACATACAATTAAATATGATATATGATATCATACATCTCATAAATTATAAGAGTTGCATAATGATGCAATTGGCAAAGAAGTGCACATCCAAAATATGTTTAAATGGTTTAAAGCATGATTTTGAGTCTTTCCCTACCGAAATTATATTTAATCATAGGGACATGCCAAAGCAGTGCTATGGTTAAGTATGGATTTTGGATCTTCACCCACTTAAATATTTTAAAGGGTTTTATAATTTAAGTGGGAGCATTTAACTAAAATCTTTACACGCTTTATTATAGTTATAATTGCTATTACCTTGATCTCGATTGTTATTGAACATTGAGAATTGTTCTCAAATCAAAAGGAATCATATGTTCTCAATAATCCTTTTGCCCAATGAACCACTAGCAATTGTAACACGAGTATAAAAGATGCTTACTTGAAGCATCGAAGGGACTCTGTTAAATTTTGTTATCTTACACTTGCCACCAATTCTTCCGTACGTGGAAGTTTTACTTGAGATATATGATACATCACAAATGGAAATGTTCCATCAGTTAGTGAGCAAGAAAAGATAAGTGTTTGAGGCAACATTTTCTCATTGGCCTCTAAAAAGGCATTAAGATGTGATCTTGAATTCATTAATTGATAGTCATTGGTGATGAACTATCATTTGAATGACATGGAGAAAATTGTGAATTAGTTGCATAGGATGCAAAAGAATGTTAAGTTATCCATAAAGGATAAGCCCGCCTCGAATTGTGTGCTTAAGGTTCAAAAGGAAAAGGATAAAAGGAAGGTCGAAAAGCATAAAGACCGAAAGGTTCGGGTGAAACATGTTTTAAAGACCAAAGCTGTTGGCATAGAGAGATCTCCAAAAGAAGGATGTTGCCATTTCTAGAATGAATCGTTCATTAGAATGAAAATAGCAAACTTTGTTTGGAGAACTATGAGAAGATGAAAGGCAGTAAGACTGCTACCTTAAGTATTTATTAATTATTCTACTTTTGTTTCTATATCAAAGGTATTAGATACCGTGGTGGATTTCATATTAGTAGAATATGAAGAATCTCAACTTAAGTAGAAACCTTATGAAGGTGAAAGGTAGAATACGAATAGGCAAGAGTAGCAAAGGTTGTTACTTGGAAGTTATGAACTTCTGGTTAAAAGTTATGAACTTTTACATAAAAGTTATAAACTTTGGTTAAAGGTTATGAACTTTTACATGTAAGTTATGAACTCTTCTTGCCTATTGGGCTCGTTGTTTTGAGTGAACAAATGTTGTTTATTTTATAATTGTGAATTATAAACTTTATAAAGACATGATTATGAAATACAGATTTACATAATTGTCTTTATATGTGGAGCCCATCCGTAACATAAATACTGTAAGGATCGAATCAAATAGTTTGATTCAACCTATTTTGGCAGTATCATCTTGGAGGCATAAGCAAGGTCGCATTACGAAACTCCATGAGAATGGACTTTTGGATTCATGAGATTATGAATCATCTTGAATCATGCAAATGTTGTTTATTGTAAAAGATGACAAAGGGTTTTCTTTGCTGAAAGTAGTCAAAGAACAATCGATTTATTAAGCATTATACATGTGGATGTATATGAATTATAAATCAACTGCTAAAGGAAGTTTTAATACTTCATTACTTTTATGGAACTTTTCATTAGATAAGAGTATCTAATGAAACACGAGTTTGGAACTTTTGAAGTGTTCAAAAGCTTGTAAAAGGAGTATGAAGTATCTTGACAAGATAGTAAAGTCACTTAGATATGATCCGAGTGGTGAATATTTGAGTCAAGATTTTGACAATCATCTTAGAGATTGTGGGACTGTCTCACAATTGACTTCTCCAAGTACGCCACAAAGTATGTTGTGTCGAAAAGGGAGTAGTCGAACTCTATACAGATATAGTTCAATCTATGATGAAGTCAAGTTGATCATCGTTTTCTCGAAAATATGCCATTAAAGCAGCTGTGTATATTGTTCCGTCTAAAACAATTCATGAATCAACATATGAGATATGGTTGGGTAAGAGACCCAAATTGTTTCATTGAATAAGTTTAGGGCTGTAAAGCTTATTTCGAATAAGTTGGCACCTAAATTTAAATGTCGTATTTTGGATTACTCAAAAAGAAAATAGGAGTTGTTACTCCTGTGTTTCTTTGGGATACAAAATAGTTGTAGCTAGAAATGGTTTCCCCTTGAAGAGGGAGTTAATTTCTAGAAGAGTTAGTGGGAGTAAAGTACACCTACAAAACTCGTAATTCACAAAGTGACATTAACGTTGAAGAGGAACATGGAAATGGTTTCATGATCATTGTTGAAATTACACAAGTCCAATGAAAGTCTAGTGGAATACGACATGATTAGGAGAGATATGGATTTCTCAAAATCATGATGTAATTTTACTAGATGAAGTAAGTCTTCTTTTATGAAGAAGCAATATTAGATTTTGAATCTAATATGTGACTTGATGCTACAAAGGTTGAAGATAAGTCCATGTCTGACAATCAAAGTATAGACTTTGATAAGTCTTTTAGAAGATGCATATGCAATGGTTGCAAGTGAGTTTTCAAATTGAAAACCGATATGGATGGTGATCTTCAAACTTATAAAGCACGACTAGTGACTATAAGGATACGAACAAATTCATAGTAGGACTATGATGAAATCCTCTTTAGTCATTAATCATGATCAAGTCATATTGAGTTCTTGTTGCCATATCCCCATAATATGATTATAAAATATGGCAAATGGATATCAAAATCTATTTTTTACGTGAAAACATGATTGAGGATGTGTACGTGACACAACCCAAAGTTTTGAGCATCCAAAGAATTCAAATAGCGTATGCAAGTTTTCAAAGATTCTCATAAGGATCGAAACATGCATCAAATAGTTGGAATCATAGTTTTGATAAAGAAATCAAATGGTTTGATTTTATCAAAAGGATGATGAATCTTGTGTTTCAAAAGGATCAGTGGGAGCATATCGGTATTCCTAATGCTATATGTGGATGACATATGGCTTGTTGGAAATAACATTCTTACCTTGCAAGAAGTAAAATCTTGGCTAAGAAAGTAATTTCGGTTAATGTTATAAGCATGACTGCCTGTGTTCTTGAAATTGGAATCTATAGAGATAGATCTAAAAGAATGTTTTGGCTTAAGTCAAAGCATTGAAAGCGTTCAATGTAAAAGACTTAATAGAAGCTTGCTTATGTTAACTGTGTAAATAGTTGCACATATACAACTGATTGCAATTAGTTGCAATATATCAGTCGAGATCTAGTATTCTCTTAAAAGGAGATGTTATGATTTTGAAAGGTTCAAAATAAAATGATATAGCTAAATATCTATAATAGTAGTCAAAGTATATTGTTACATATGATGTAAAGGAAATTTTGGATGAAGAAGTTCATCACAAAATGTTATGTTTTGTTCTAAGCATTGCTTATCCTGTGAGACTATTGTAGGGACAATGGTTCAATGCGTAAGAACCTTGTATGACACAAGCATATACTTAGGCGTTTTTCACTAATTTAGAGAGGCTGTCTCTAAAGAGAGAGTGAAAATGTGTAAAGTAACAACGGAAGGTAAAATTAATAATTCACTGACAAAGACTCCTGCACGAGTGAATATATGAAAGTCATGTAGGTCAATGGGTATGAGATACATGTATGATTGGCCATAGTGCAAGTGGGAGATTGTTGGAGATTGTGCCCTAAGGCCAATATTGGATTATGTAATTTGACTTCTAAGATTAATCTAGTGTAGATTAATATTATCATTTATGTTTGTATGTTAGCATTTATGATAAGTATCCATGAATAAATCGTGTTATTCTAAATATCCCTAGTCGATTGTTATTATGGGAATAATAACAAACTAAGACTAGTGTGAGTGATAATGGATATTCATAAGATGAATATAGTGTATACAGATACAGATTATACTCACGGGTAATATGTTAGAGAACATGTTACTGGAGACCCACTATGAGATCAAGTTCATGGTCATGTGTCACAACTGATCTTGATTATAGTAGTGTCATTAGCTGATTCCTTTGACCTGAGGTCACCATTGATTCCGGGATGAACTCATGTTGTGCTTTGACGCAGTCAAACGCTGCTTGTAACAGAGTAGTTATAAAGGCTGTGATTGGGTACAATATGACTCATGCTTTGGGATGTGAGTGACAGATATGGGATTTTGTCCCTCTCTATCAAGAGAGCGATATCACTGGGCCCCTCGATAAGTGAGACTGTTATATGCATGGCCGTGCTCAAATAATTGATAAGAGTATCAATTGATTTGTTTAAACAGTCCGCTTTGAGATCGAGAAAGCATATGATTAATTTATATAAGATTGACAAGTGTACCATGTCTTATAATTAATCATGATATCAAGAGACAAAAGGGAATATGACACATTTTATAAGTAGGTTTATTGGATTATACCAATCATATGAATTGGGTAGTCATAATGGCTTGCTAGAGTCCGCTTATGACTTATGAGGGCATTATGGTAATTTCCTCATTGCCAATTTATATGATCCTACGGGGTCACACACAAAGAGCAAAATGAGATTCACTTAATTCGGGGATAAATCATTATGAGATAATGATTTATTATTGATGAGAAATTAAATATATATAAAGATATATATTTACATGTATATGTATATACACATGAACATATTAATAAGATTAATATATTTATGGCATAAAGTATGCTATATATATATATATATGTATATTATAATTATATTATATTGTGATATAATTAATTATAATATACATTTACGTATATGTGTATATATATATATGTATGTATGTATGTAAATATTAATAAGATTAATATAGCATAAAGTATGCTAATTATATTATATGGAGATATAATTAATTTTACATACATATGTGTATATGATGGAGAATAAGACTAAGTTTAATATTAATTGAGAATTAATAAAACTTATGGGGGCTAATTTATAATTATAATTAAATATAGTATTTAATTACAATTATAAGTTAATAATAAAAGAAAAAAACCCTAGAAACAAGTGAGTGTTGGATGTGATACAGCAGCCCCCCATCTCCATCAAATTGCCGAAAAAATGCTTTTGGCAAAAAGGGGGAAAAATATCAATTTTTCACCTTCTCATTCGAAGAACTGTTCTACGATCCCGGCGCTAGCACGCGGTGAGTCAATTGCTCGGTGTGGATCAACTGTAGAGGGAATCTGCTTTGGTTCCTGTATCCAATCCTGCAAAAATTAAGAGGTAATTCTTTAACCCTCCTTCCAATTCAATGCAATGTACATGGGTCCTTGGTGGGGATTAATCCGTTTTTCTTTCCGCTGCGTATTGTTTTTGTGCGATTAATTTCCCAACAGTCTGTCTGTGCGCCCCCCCTCTTTTCTCCTCCATTTTTTCAGCTTTTGAGGCATGGGTTGGCTTACCTGCCATGATCTGTAGTTTGGTTACAGTCGTATGACTGTAGTTTGGTTATAGTCACACGACTGTAGTGATAGTCGTAGGACTATACTCTTTTTTTTAAGTAAAATTTCAACACTTATAGCTGCCCCTCGTGTGATCAAATTCACCACCCGAACTTAGTCTGGGATAGATGATGTGAATTTGAGAAATGCGACTCAAAGCGCAGCAGACACAGGAAAGAACCTGCCATTGAAATAAGCTGATATTAGGTCTAGGTTACCCGAGGCGATGCTGGGGAGGAAATAAGCCGATATCAGGTTTAGGTTACCCAATGCAAAGCTGATGAGGAAATAAGCCGATATCAGGTTTAGGTTACCCGAGGCAAAGGAAAATGAAATTGATGGATTGGCCGATATCGGGTCTATGTTACCCGAGGCAAACGAAGATGGATTATGGATTGAAATCTTACTGGAATTGGGTGGACTTGAAATGATAAGAGGTTCAAGGATCTGAATCCATGCTTGAACGTAATGGAGTTCAAGGGTTTAAAAATCTTGCTTGAATAAAGGAAGGGAATTCAAGGATTTGCAACCATGCTTGAATGTAATGGAGTTCAAGGGTTTAAAAATCTTGCTTGAATGAGATGAGGAAATAGGTTTAGGAAGGATAATTTTGCTGTTGGTTGGGGAATGAGTATTTGTCCCTTGATCGATAATTTTGGAAACAAAAATTTTTACCCCTTCGATCAAGGATAAATACGGCTTGATTTCTCTGCCCCTTGGAAACTTGATTGTTCTGCCCCGACATTGTGCCATCTTTACTTTGAGAGCGATCCTGGTTAGGGGAGACCTGGTACCTGCACTTGGATGAGTTGCGATGCATATGCATATGAATTGTACGTGTTTACTTTAAACGTATACATGTATGTACGGATGCATGTATAGTTCTAAATGTATGCATGCAACATGTGGCTTATGCTTTGTTCTTGGTATCCGTTTGAGCCCGGAGACAGAATTCACGGCTTGTGGTTGGCCCCGATGGTAGCCCAGGTGACCTAGCCTGATTGTCCCAACGTGTCTCCTGACCAACTAACTATTATGCCAATCTAGGTATTAGGGGAGTTGGCTGTCTTGAGTGACTTTCCACTTTACCCTCTGCATATTCTGAAGCGTTGTCGGTGCTGAGTGGATCAGGATAGTAGGCTGTGCTAGTGGATGGTCCGTTTGGTTGAGTAAGGAGATTGGGGTGAGACTTTGCATTTCCGTACCGCATAACAGGGGTTTCTGTGATATTATCACGGGGTTGGATGCAATGTCTTACTGATGGATGTTTATATGTAATGGCATGGTGCATGCAAGATGAACATCTGATTAGAAATCTAAACATGCACAATATTGCAATGGTGACATTAGAATAAGTTTAACAGGTAATATGACAATGACTCTGACTTTGTATGTCACCCCTCTCCTATCGCCGACACGTCATTTAGGTTTTCTGTGTCAACAAGTTCTTTTCTTCTTTTTTTTTGAGAAAGATTCTGTGATAGGCATTTTGTCTACGTTGATCCCTTTCGTGACGGTTTGTCTTAGGATGGGAAAGATATATCTTGATATGTTCATTGCGACTCACGAAGATAATGCTGTCGATGATGCCCAGTGGTTCAGTTTTTTTACTTGCCCCTAATATTATAGGTTTGTGTTCGAAGAGTATTATGGGTTTGTGTTTGGGGAGTAAAGCACTTCTACAGACAAGGTTCGCTACGCGATGTAGCCCGTAAGTGAACATTGACATGCAATGATGCGACAAATGCATATTGAACGCCAAAATTGAATACAAAACATTCATGACATAATGAATGCAGATGCATTAGGAAAATCTAAAATGTGGCTCTGGTTTTAATCGATGCCTCTTCAAATTACCAATATGCCCTTTCGGTTTTGCACATTGGAGTTTTTTTTTTTCTTTAGCCCGATCATTGGATAGAGTTGCCATTGTGGACAGACAACCTAAGATGAATTCAAGTGACCACTAGATTCTCCTATGGTCTGATGCTATATTCATATTTCCAATTCACCCTAGATTTCAGTTCAGACACGGTTCCCGGAGACAGAATCCTTGAAATGGTTGGTAAATGCCACTTTCCCTTTGAATATGAGTGCAACAGAATTTGTAAGCTTTCCTGTTGATGGTATCATCCCCTTCATGATTGTTGAAAGCTTTGTAAAGTCAAGTTGTCCCAACACTATTGGTGAAGTTCACAAATGCATAACCAAAATTTCCTCCAGCCTTGAAATCCATAGGCAAATAGAGGGAATCATAAGCGGGCTTCCCTTTGGACTTATTCTTGTTTTCCTTCGGACAATGCTTGTTCGGAATTTGCAGCAGATTATGTCCTTGGAACTGATTTGGTAGGTTTCTGATCATCAGGCTTATTTTTCCACCAAGATTAGCTTCAATCTCTCTTTTATTCAGCTTGGTCTCTTCAATAGTCAATTTCTTGGGCAACCACTGTCATTCCTTTTCACCTACAGAAATTATTTTCTTCTTACTCTGGAATCTTGGAGCTATGTATTTCATTTCCCCCTTTTTCAGCATTGTTGAACTCATTTGAAGCAGATTCATATCCAAATCCTCTATCTATCATTAAATCAAATCCCTTCCCACTATCTGAGGGTACTAAATAATTAGTCTGGGAGTTTAGATTGAAGAGAAATGGTGTGCGATTAAAAGGGTATCCCCAATTTGGTACAGGTTGATGATAAACGAAGACGGATTGAAACGGCGCCATAACCACCTGCTCCGATGCCCTTCCGCTGATGAGATGGTGCGGAACAAGAATGATATGGAGCAACATTGGGGTTCAACTTCTTGTTAGAAGCCATTGAAGGTAGGAAATATGGAATCACAGAATCGGTTCAAGTTCCAGAGAGAAGATGGGAGATAGAAGATGAAAGTGAAGGAAAGACAATAAAGGGAATACAAAGGTGTTGAAGGCAAATGGAGAAGACAGAGAGGAGAATGAAAAGGGAACAGCTTTGGGTAAAGACACCAATCTTCTCTGTCACCGCACGAAGTTAACTTTCCAGAACAGGTAACAACGTACTTATCTCCATTGTCTCAACTTATTGACCCCGGCATTTCATGCAATAGGTGGGCTGCCCCCAGATTCGTCGAGCATTCAACAGAGTTTGACCCTATGATTGAAGAGAGAGTAACTTTAGACCAGGAGCAGAAATTGAACTATAAGAGAGAGCTGAGGTCTTCCATCGGTGCTTCCTTTTTTTCTTTTTTTTTTTGAAGAAGTTAAATCCAAACCACAGCCACCTGTTGATTTTCCTGCTGCATTCAGATCCATGAATGTCATGCGTGTTTGATATGTCTTTTTGGATGAACAATGCATGTGTGATGTCATATGCACATGAATGCCACACAAACAAAACTATACATGCACTAAAACTAATGTCTGCTTCAGAGTTTTACAGCATGGTGGGTGGCGAAGGTCATTTGGATTTCTTAGGGCTTGGTGCTTTTTGATGGGTTTGGTTTTTTTGATGTGAGATGCTTTTTCGAGCATGAATTAAGCTCAAAGCTTCGTCTTTGGGATTGGCTTTGAAATTTGGCGATGGTCCCTGATTGGAATGATTCAGGTGTATTGTGGGCTGTTCAAGTTGAAACTTTTAGGGCAAGACCAACAGTGTTTTTGGATCATGGTTCATAGGGATCACTGATATAGATTGGTGATTGGTTCGACAGAAATGATGCCATCTCATTATTTGCTTGGCAGACTTCTTCTCTTTCTCTCTTTCTCTTTTTTTTTTTAGAAAAGGGCTTAACCGAAGTCAGATTCACTTGTAAATTCCCTATAAGACTCAGATTGATGTCATGCATTTTAATATTATGCGAGATGGACATGTCATTTCAGATGATCAAATGCATGCTTAATGCCATATACATGTAATCACCACACAAGTAAGAAAAATAACAAGATGCATTGCATTCAAAATGAGGTCAATACACTTTATGAACAAAATGAGTTCCCTATGAGAAGGAGCCTCTAAAGGTATTGATCTCACAGCACCCGACTATTCCTTATCCGATCACTGTCCCAGTCTCATCAGATAAGGCTTTGGAGCTCTTCATCATATTCCTCTCCCCGGGAGGTTTGAGGAATTTCTTTACCAGTCTCCCTGCTTGCCACTAGTTGCTCATTGGTAGCGGATGGCACCTTTAATCTTCCCTCATCAACTTACTTCCGGATCTCCTTCCTTAAAATATAGCAGACATTGGTTCGGTGACCCGTCACCACATGATAGGTGCAGAAGTTGTTCTTTTGATCCGGTGCCGGCTCCACATACGGCTTGACGCTCTGCAGTAGCCCCTCTTTTCTACATTTGGCAAATAATTGGCTCAACGAGAAAGGCCACGGGGATATGCCCTTTCCGTCACCCTTGGGGAGTGAGCTCCTGGTGGTCGTGAAACAAGGTCAGTGTTGGCTTTGAGGGGGGCCATTGATTCTGCATCACCATTCAGCCCTCTTATTACTCCCTCAAGCTCAATCACACGTGCCTCCAATTTAGAGCACCTTGTCGTCAGCTTTTCCACCTTGTCCAGGTCATCTCCTGGCATTTCCTTCAACATTGTCGTTGCCTCTTCCCTGACCGCCTTTCGGAATCGCGATGAGGCAACATAATCATCTAGGACATCCATTACGGTGTTGAAGTTCGCTGGGCCAGCCATTCTCGAGACTCCTTCGCTTTCCTCCCTGATAAGAATACCTGTTAGCATTGGCCAGGACATGTGCACGATGGATACCAAGTCAAGGGATGATGCAGGTATGAATGTGAGATGTGATGCATGCGTGCATGAATGATGATGTCATGTGATGCCATGTCATGTTATGCAATCCTATGCTAGTCAAGTGCACACAAAGACAAGAATGGAGATGTGCAAAAGGCAATGAATATTGGTGACGAAGCTATATGCTGAAGTATAGAATGGCATATAAATATACACCACATGGACAAAATGACACACAGGGTGTCCACGGATTGAAGCAAGGTGATACTTGCGAAGGGTTTATGTGTAGAGCGTATCTTACATGGGAGGAGAGTTGACATTTGAAACGGTATATGTAGAGCGGATCATACACGGGGAAGAGATGTAGTGTTTAAAGTGGTACATATAGAGCGTGTCTTGCATGGGAAAAGATTTAGAGCGATACGTGTAGAGCTTGTCTTACACAGGGAGGAAGTGTGCAGAGCTTGTCTTGCACGGGAAGATATTTTGGAACGGTAAGTGTAGAGCTTGTCTTACACGGAGCGGTACATGTAGAGCGTGTTCTACACGGGGAGGAAGTGTGCAGAGCTTGTCTTGCACGAGAAGATATTTGGAACGGTACGTGTAGACCTTGTCTTACACGGGGAGGAAGGGTAGAGTTTGATGCTGTACGTGCAGAGCTTGTCTTGCACGGGAAGATTTGGAGCGGTACGTGTAGAGCTTGTCTTACACGGGGAGGAAGTGTGCAGAGCTTGTCTTGCATGAGAAGATATTTTGGAGCGGTATGTGTAAAGCTTGTCTTACACAGGGAGGAAGGGTAGAGTTTGATGCAGTACGTGCAGAGCTTGTCTTGCACGAAAAGATTTGGAGCGGTACGTGTAGAGCTTGTCTTACACAGGGAGGAAGTGTTCAGAGCCTGTCTTGCATGGGAAGATATTTGGAACGGTACGTGTAGAGCTTGTCTTACACGGGGAGGGAGGGTAGAGTTTGATGCGGTATGTGTAGAGCTTGTCTTGTACGAGAAGATTTGGAGTGGTACGTGTAGAGCTTGTCTTACACGGGGAGGAAGTGTGCAGAGCTTGTCTTGCACGAGAAGATATTTTGGAGCAGTACGTGTAGAGCTTGTCTTACATGGGGAGGAAGGGTAGAGTTTGATGAGGTACATACAGAGCTTGTCTTGCACGGGAAGATTTGGTATGACACGTGTGGAACTTAGTCTTACACGGAGAGGAAGTGTGCAGAGCTTGTCTTGCGCAGAAAGATATATGGAACGATACGTGTAGAGCTTAGTCTTACACGGGGAGGAAGTGTGCAGAGCTTGTCTTGCACGAGAGGATATTTTGGAGCGATACATGTAGAGCTTAGTCTTACATGGGGAGGAAGGGTAGAGTTTGATGTGGTACGTGCAGAGCTGGTCTTGCACGGGGAGATTTGGAGCGATAAGTGTAGAGCTTGTGTTACACGGGGAGGAAGTGTGCAGAGCTTGTCTTGCACGGGAAGGATGGGAATGATACGTGTAGAACTTGGTCTTACACGGGGAGGAAGGATAGAGTTTGATGCGGTACGTGCAGAGCTGGTCTTGCACGGGGAGATTTGGTATGACACGTGTAGAACTTAATCTTACACGGAGAGGAAATGTGCACAGCTTGTCTTGCGCAGAAAGATATATGGAACGATACATGTAGAGCTTAGTCTTACACGGGGAGGAAGTGTACAGAGCTTGTCTTGCACGAGAGGATATTTTGGAGCGATACGTGTAGATCTTAGTCTTACACGGGGAGGAAGGGTAGAGTTTGATGCGGTACGTGCAGAGCTGGTCTTGCACGGGGAGATTTGGAGCGGTATGTGTAGAGCTTGTCTTACACGGGGAGGAAGTGTGTAGAGCTTGTCTTGCACGGGAAGGATTGGAATGATACGTGTTGAACTTGGTCTTACACGGGGAGGAAGGATAGAGTTTGATGTGGTACGTGTAGAGCTCGTCTTGCACGGGGAGATTTGGAGCGGTACGTGCAGAGCTTGGTCTTACACGGGGGAAGGTTTAGTGTTTAGAGTGATACGTGTAGAGCGTGTCTTACACGGGGAGGAAATGTGCAGAGCTTGTCTTGTACGGGAAGATATTTTGGAACGATACATGTAGAACTTAGTCTTACACGGGGAGGAAGTGTGCAGAGCTTGTCTTGCACGAGAAGATATTTTGGAGCGGTACGTGTAGAGCTTGTCTTACACGGGGAGGAAATGTGCAGAGCTTGTCATGCATGAGAAGATATTTTGGAGCGGTATGTGTAAAGCTTGTCTTACACAGGGAGGAAGGGTAGAGTTTGATGCAGTACGTGCAGAGCTTGTCTTGCATGGGAAGATTTGGAGCGGTATGTGTAGAGCTTGTCTTACACGGGGAGGAAGTGTGCAGAGCTTGTCTTGCACGGGAAGATATTTGGAACGGTACATGTAGAGCTTGTCTTACACGGGGAGGAAGTGTGCAGAGCTTGTCTTGCACGAGAAGATATTTTGGAGCAGTACGTGTAGAGCTTGTCTTACACGGGGAGGAAGGGTAGAGTTTGATGCGGTACGTGCAGAGCTTGTCTTGCACGGGATGATTTGGTATGACATGTGTAGAACTTAGTCTTACACGGAGAGGAAATGTGCAGAGCTTGTCTTGCGCAGAAAGATATATGTAACGATACGTGTATAGCTTAGTCTTACACGGGGAGGAAGTGTGCAGAGCTTGTCTTGCACGAGAGGATATTTTGGAGCGATACATGTAGAGCTTAGTCTTACACGGGGAGGAAGGGTAGAGTTTGATGCGGTACGTGCAGAGCTGGTCTTGCACGGGGAGATTGTTGGATATGCCCTAGTCCCGAGGCATTAGTCCTTGTCTTTGTATCATACATTTGTACATTAATTTGAACTTTATGTATTCTCTTGGCTGCCCTCTCTCCCTCTTTTCTTGAATTTTCCGAGTCGCTAGCACGGGTTTCAGTCCGAGAGCCGTTCGTGTACGCATCGGTGGAGGAAATCTATACTTGATTTCTGCAATCTTCTTCTATCTCTTACGAGATATCTTGGTAAGATTTTTATACTCCTCCTTTGTGTTTTGTTTTTGATTTTCACTACTGAAGCTCCCGGGACCCGGATTCGAGGAAATCGATGCATGTTTCCGCACTTTTGTCGGTCGGTTTCCCGTGATGAATCCCAGCAGAGATTTGGAGCGGTACATGTAGAGCTTATGTTACACGGGGAGAAAGTGTGCAGAGCTTGTCTTGCACGGGAAGGATTGGAATGATACGTGTAGAACTTGGTCTTACACAGGGAGGAAGGATAGAGTTTGATGCGGTACGTGTTGGGATTTGTCACCGGAAATCACCCGATAAAAGCGGAAGAACGCGGTGATTTCCTCAAATCCAGTCCCAGGAGCAATTGAAGTAGAAATTGAAAAACTTAAAATTAAATAGAAAGGGATTAATTTTCTTACCAGAAAATCTCTTTCTAGAGACGGATGAAGACTGCAGAATTCAATGTAGAATCCCTCCACTCTCCCGTACACGAACGCCTAACGAATGCAACCCATGCTAGCGTCGGAAAAACGAAACAATGGAGAGAAAAAGCTAGAGAATTTCGGCTAGGGGCTTAACACCTATGTTGGCCGAAATTTCTAACCCTAGGTATTTATACCTAGGGTTGGCCGAATTCCCTTAGGGGAATTCAGGCCCATCTTGGCTCCTGTCTATTCTGTGCGGGCTTCCATGTTTTAATTTAGGCCCAGTCTAATTTTAATTATTCTGGTTTAAATTAATTTCAAGCCCAATTTTAATATACCCATGTATTTAATATATTACTCCAAGTAATATATTATTTACATCTAAATTAAAATTAGTTTGACAATTAATTTAATTCATCAAATTAAAATTAAATCTACACAAAATAAAATCATATGTAAACCCATACATATGAATAATTCCACCTAGGAAATAATTTCATAATTAATCCAATTAATTATGAAGAGCCAATTGAATATATTAATTTCATTATTACGACCAATCCAATTGATCTTTATAATATAATTAATATATACACACTTCTCCCCCCATTGTGTATACTCCAAGTATACAAGTGATTCCTTAAGTCTGCATTCAGTCGTTCTATGTGTACGATCCCGTGAGCCCATCTTTATGTTGGCAGTGGGCCTATGGCCCACAGACTGTAGTTGGGCTCTAGCAAGCCACTGCAGCCCCCAATTAAGATGGAGATGGCAGTCTAACTGATATCATAACCCTGTAGTTTAAACTTGTACATCCCATGTCATTGATATCGGCGTCCAACACAGAGGCATGGATTGATCACCCTCTTTTGTGTCCGAACATTAACTTGATCCCGAATGTGCTGATGCTCACAAACAAGTTCCAACTTGTTTGGGTGTGGCCACACTCTTATCAGTCACATTCATCAAGGGGCCGGTGATATCTTCTCAGTGGGTTACTGAGTGACAAATCCCTTCTGCATATCCATAGTATTACCATGTTCAGTGACATACCCGAAAGCACCCATACTTGGCACCCTATTACAGGCCCTTTAGGTGTACCCCTAAGTATGCGACTTCACATGTAATACCATCATATGGTTAGGTCAAAGGATCCATACAGGTACTACACGAGAATCCATTATGATACCATACCATGTGGATTACTCGTTTAGTGGATCTATCCAGTACCATGCTTCCAGGCATGTACCCATTAACTTGGTTGACATTCCATGTCCAATGACTGGTAAGACACCGCCATACAACCAGGTTAATGATAGTCTATTGCTCCATTCATTCCCATGACTGGAACAGACTACGGATCTATTTATGGTCATATCGTTTACCCTATCCATGGTCTTACTGCCAAGTGCATGACACTTGTCATCATGGATATAGATATGTCCATTGGATACTTCATTTAATATATTGCACAAAATAGATATAATAAATGAATTGATGCCTTTATTAATAACACAAATGAGTACAACACATAAATCCAATAAATGTATAGTACAAATACAAGGACCAATGCCTCGGGACTAGGGCATTTCTAACAATCTCCCACTTGCACTAGTTCCAACTAGGCATAGGCCTAATCCTTATAGATCTAGTATGACCCTCGTGCTTGGGCTGGGCCAGCACCTTGGTCAATGGATCTACGACATTATCCTCGGTGTCCACTCTGTGCAATGCAATGTCACCTCTCTCCACGATTTCTTGTATGAGGTGAAACTTTCTGAGCACGTGCTTTGTGTTCTTATGTGGCCGGGGCTCCTTAGCTTGTGCGACGGCCCCATTGTTTTCACAGAAGATATCGACTGGGTCCTGGATAGTTGGCACTACTCCCAACTCAGTGATAAACTTCTTCATCCACACAGCTTCCTTAGCTGCATCACACGCAGCGATGTACTCAGCTTCTGTTGTAGAGTCCGCTATGGTTGGCTGCTTTGAGCTCCTCCAGCTTACAGCACCACTATTCAGCAAGAATACATACCCTGACTGCGATTGGTACTCATCCTGGTCTGTCTGGAAGCTCGCATCAGTATACCCAGTAACTGATAGCACTTCCTGACCACCATACACCAAGAAGCTATCCTTAGTCCGGTTAAGGTACTTGAGGATCGCCTTGATAGCTTTCCAGTGATCCTCCCCGGGATCCTGCTGGTATCGGCTCGTCATACTCAGTGCAAAGGCAACATCAGGTCTCGTGCATAACATGGAGTACATGATTGATCCAATAGCCGAAGCATATGGAACCAATTTCATGTTCTCCCTGTCCTCCCTTGTTTTAGGACAGTTCTTCTTACTAAGTTTCAGCCCATGGCCCATTGGCAAGAAACCTTTCTTGGCCCGGTCCATGCTGAATCTTTTCAGAACTTTGTCAATGTACGAAGCCTGACTTAGGCCCAGAAGCCGATTTGATCTATCCCTATAGATCCTGATCCCTAGGATCATCTCAGCTTCGCCTAAGTCCTTCATTGCGAAGCACTTACTCAGCCACTGCTTAACCCCTTTCAGCGTAGGTATGTCGCTTCCAATGAGTAGGATGTCATCTACATAAAGTACCAAAAATGTGACAATGCTCCCACTAGTCCTCTTATAAACACAAGGCTCATCTAGATTCTGTATGAAGCCATATTCCTTTACAGCCTCATTGAATCTTAGATTCCAACTACGGGATGCTTGCTTCAGTCCATAAATGGACCTTTGAAGTTTGCATACCCTTCCCAAATACTTAGGATCGACGAAACCCTCAGGTTGTGTCATGTACACATCCTCGAGTAGCTTCCCATTAAGGAAAGCGGTTTTGACATCCATCTGCCATACCTCATAGTCATACCATGCGGCTATGGCCAGCAGTATCCTGATGGATTTGAGCATGGCTACTGGTGAGAAAGTTTCATCATAGTCTATTCCATGGACTTGTCTGAAACCTTTCGCAACCAGCCGCCCCTTGAAGGTATTATCAGCTTTTAGCTTATAGCACCACTTGCAACCTATTACCTTAGCACCCGGAGGTGGATCAACCAAGTTCCAAACTTGATTATCGTACATAGATTGCATCTCTGCCTCCATGGCTTTACGCCAATTTGCAGACTATGGGCTAGCCATAGCCTCCTGGTAGGTTTTGGGTTCTTCTTCATCCCAGATGAGAAGAGTTTGATCATCGATGACGAGGAAACCATACCTCTCCGGTTCCCGACGATCCCTACCAGACCTTCTAGGTTCTTGTGTGGCCTGGGTCGGTGCTTCCAGATGCGGAAGCTCCACCTGGGCCTCCGAGTTATCCTCTTCAGGAGCTTGTGGACCTTGAACTTCCCTGAGTTCAACGTTGCTCCCGCTATCTTTCTTGGAAAGGAACTCCTTTTTCCAGAAAGACCCCCTTCCTTGCCACGAACACCTTGTTCTCGGCGGGGTTGTAGAAGTAATACCCTTTGGTTTCCCTAGGGTAGCCCACAAACAGGCATTTATCGGTTTTGGGCTCCAGCTTGCTACTAGTCAATTCCTTGACATGTGCTTCGCATCCCCAAATCATTAGAAAAGACACATTGGGCTCCTTGCCCGTCCATATCTGATATGGGGTCTTTTCCACAGCCTTAGTTGGAGTATTGTTTAATATGAGAGCTGCTGTCTCGAGGGCGTGTCCCCATAAACTAATTGGGAGAGATGCTTGACTCATCATTGAGCGGACCATGTCCAACAAGGTCCTATTCCTCCGTTCGGACACCCCATTCCATTGTGGTGTTCCGGGAGGAGTGAGCTGTGGAACTATTCCATGCTCTCTCAAGTATGAGTCAAACTCTAGGCTCATATACTCACCACCTCGGTCCGACCGAAGGGTTTTGATGTTCCTGCCTAGCTGGTTTTGTACCTCGTTCCGAAATTCCTTGAACCTATCAAGGGTCTTGGACTTGTGTTTCATCAGATAGACATAGCCATATCTGCTGAAATCATCCGTGAACGTGACGAAGTACAGATGCCCACCTCTGGTTGCTGCGCTCATAGGCCCACACACATCTGAATGTATTAGGTCCAATAAGTAAGTGGCCCTTTCAGCCTTCTTGCTAAAAGGCGCCTTCGTCATCTTGCCACATAAATATGATTCGCATGCATCAATTGACTCCAAGTCAAATGACCCTAGGACTGATACCACTGTTGGGATTTGTCACCGGAAATCACCCGATAAAAGCGGAAGAACGCGGTGATTTCCTCAAATCCAGTCCCAGGAGCAATTGAAGTAGAAATTGAAAAACTTAAAATTAAATAGAAAGGGATTAATTTTCTTACCAGAAAATCTCTTTCTAGAGACGGATGAAGACTGCAGAATTCAATGTAGAATCCCTCCACTCTCCCGTACACGAACGCCTAACGAATGCAACCCGTGCTAGCGTCGGAAAAACGAAACAATGGAGAGAAAAAGCTAGAGAATTTCGGCTAGGGGCTTAACACCTATGTTGGCCGAAATTTCTAACCCTAGGTATTTATACCTAGGGTTGGCCGAATTCCCTTAAGGGAATTCAGGCCCATCTTGGCTCCTGTCTATTCTGTGCGGGCTTCCATGTTTTAATTTAGGCCCAGTCTAATTTTAATTATTCTGGTTTAAATTAATTTCAAGCCTAATTTTAATATACCCATGTATTTAATATATTACTCCAAGTAATATATTATTTACATCTAAATTAAAATTAGTTCGACAATTAATTTAATCCATCAAATTAAAATTAAATCTACACAAAATAAAATCATATGTAAACCCATACATATGAATAATTCCACCTAGGAAATAATTTCATAATTAATCCAATTAATTATGAAGAGCCAATTGAATATATTAATTTCATTATTACTACCAATCCAATTGATCTTTATAATATAATTAATATATACACACTTCTCCCTCCATTGTGTATACTCCAAGTATACAAGTGATTCCTTAAGTCTGCATTCAGTCATTCTATGTGTACGATCCCGTGGGCCTATGTTTATGTTTGCAGTGGGCCTATGGCCCACAGACTGCAGTTGGGCTCTAGCAAGCCACTACAGCCCCCAATTAAGATGGAGATGGCAGTCTAACTGATATCATAACCCTGTAGTTTAAACTTGTACATCCCATGTCATTGATATCGGGTCCAACACAGAGGCATGGATTGATCACCCTCTTTTGTGTCCGGACATTAACTTGATCCCGAATGTGCTGATGCTCACAAACAAGTTCCAACTTGTTTGGGTGTGGCCACACTCTTATCAGTCACATTCATCAAGTGGCCGGTGATATCTTCTCAGTGGGTTACTGAGTGACAAATCCCTTCTGCATATCCATAGTATTACCATGTTCAGTGACATACCCGAAAGCACCCATACTTGGCACCCTATTACAGGCCCTTTAGGCGTACCCCTAAGTATGCGACTTCACATGTAATACCATCATATGGTTAGGTCAAAGGATCCATACAAGTACTACACGAGAATCCATTGTGATACCATACCATGTGGATTACTCGTTTAGTGGATCTATCCAGTACCATGCTTCCAGGCATGTACCCATTAACTTGGTTGACATTCCATGTCCAATGACCGGTAAGACACCGCCATACAACCAGGTTAATGATAGTCTATTGCTCCATTCATTCCCATGACTGGAACAGACTACGGATCTATTAATGGTCATATCGTTTACCCTATCCATGGTCTTACTGCCAAGTGCATGACACTTGTCATCATGGACATATATATGTCCATTGGATACTTCATTTAATATATTGCACAAGATAGATATAATAAATGAATTGATGCCTTTATTAATAACACAAATGAGTACAACACATAAATCCAATAAATGTATAGTACAAATACAAGGACCAATGCCTCGAGACTAGGGCATTTCCAACAGTACGTGCAGAGTTGGTCTTGCACGGGGAGATTTGGTATGACACGTGTAGAACTTAATCTTACACGGAGAGGAAATGTGCAGAGCTTGTCTTGCGCAGAAAGATATATGGAACGATACGTGTAGAGCTTAGTCTTACACGGGGAGGAAGTGTGCAGAGCTTGTCTTGCACGAGAGGATATTTTGGAGCGATACGTGTAGATCTTAGTCTTACACGGGGAGGAAGGGTAGAGTTTGATGCGGTACGTGCAGAGCTGGTCTTGCACGGGGAGATTTGGAGCGGTACGTGTAGAGCTTGTCTTACACGGGGAGGAAGTGTGCAGAGCTTGTCTTGCACGGGATGGATTGGAATGATAAGTGTTGAACTTGGTCTTACATGGGGAGGAAGGATAGAGTTTGATGCGGTACGTGTAGAGCTGGTCTTGCACGGGGAGATTTGGAGCGGTACGTGCAGAGCTTGGTCTTACACGGGGGAAGGTTTAGTGTTGAGAGTGATACATGTAGAGCGTGTCTTACACGGGGAGGAAATGTGCAGAGCTTGTCTTGCACAGGAAGTTATTTTGGAACGATACATGTAGAACTTAGTCTTACAAGGGGAGGATGTGTGCAGAGCTTATCTTGCACGAGAAGATATTTTGGAGCGGTATGTGTAGAGCTTGTCTTACACAGGAAGGAAATGTGCAGAGCTTGTCTTGCACAGAAAGATATTTGCTATTTGGATGTGCGGGACACAAGGATAGGGTTTCTAAGGATTATGGAAGACATAAGGGGCTTGATGAAGCTTCTTGTGTTTTTGGAACACTTAAGTGACTTAGTGCATGCGGTAAAGTAATCGGTGCTCGTGGAATGCTCGAACGTTGTGGAATGCTTGAATGTTAGATGGATGAATGAGATGTACATCGTGAGATAATGAGAATGATCCTTTGTTTTTATGTTTATTTTTATTTTTATTTTTGGACATCCCAAGGACACCCAATACTATGCAAAAATGTCATGCGTGGACCGCCACACAGATGAAGGTTCGGTGCTTTTGGGGCACCTAATGAATTTCGTGAAATGGTCGCGTGTGTACTGACACACGGACAGAGTTCGACGCTTTATGGGTCTCTGAGATAATATGAAATGGTCACATGGGACCGGCCCATGGACAGAGTTCTGATGCTTTTGAGCATATGAGATGAAATGATGTTGTAAGAAAGTCATGTGCCATAGGAGACACGGATAGAAATTTGGCGTTCGGGGAACAACTTTTATGATTTGGTGATGCTATGAAATGCTCCTACATGTATACCAACCCGGCACTCGGGGAGCACCTTGAATAATGTAGTAATGTCATGAAGTAATCCGATGTGGATCACAATATGGTATGATATTTATGATAAATGAGCATGATGTCATGAAATGTCTCGTGTGGATTGTCACACGGAAATATACCTAGGATCATTATGGTCTCTATTGAATGAAATGATTTGGTGGAATGGCCAAAGGCAATCCGGTACATTGGCAAAACATGGATATTTTAGGATACCCGATATATGATGGAATGAGATGATCGTGGTGGGGGTCCTTGGAATGCCCCTAATTTAATTTAGGTGATATGTCGTGAATGCTTATGACACATAAAATGAAAATGGCTGCATGAAAAAGTGGTTAGGATGCATGACACACATAATGATGTTATGTATGCTATGTGAAAAATGCTAATCACACAAATATAATGTTATGGTTGAAAAAGAAAGGGTTAGTATGAATGGCAAACGGATGATTTAAGGTTTTCACACGAAAATAAAATGCACGTGGCTGCATAAAAATATGGGTTAGTGTCACACAAGAATGTTTTATGTATGGAAAATGTCATATGTATGATAAATATGAATTATGGTATGGAGTGAAATGTCGAAAGGCGTGTAACACGTAGCACACGAAGCGAATTCTTCCAACCTTATTTCTGCAACTGTGGTCAGTCTCAAAAAATTCTAATCGAGTCCTAGGCGGGGTTCACTTTGATCACCAACAGGGGGTGATGAAGGCGCGATTTTATTATTACACACAACTATTTTGGTATCCTAAGGGAATCCAACTAAGGCTGCCTATATGAGTTCGGTCCAAGTCGGGTTAAAAATCAAGGTTCCCATAGCAAAATATACTCCTCACTTCTCCCCACTCAAGGGTCCGAACGAAGGGGTTCGTACGAGGCTATGAGTGGTGTTTAGTATTCGTGTCCCTAAGACCAAGAAGAACTTAGGCGACACTTCAACAATCCACCGGGCTGAAAATGGATACAAAATCTAATGCAAGCATGTCTAGCTAAAGATGCAAAATGAAATACCAATCGAGAATCATCCACCTTATTTTAATTAGACACTTTTCAGGGCTTGTCAAATTCTTTTAAGTTTTTAAGAAAACTCTTTAAGGCCTCCCCAGCAGAGTCGCCACTGTGAGCGGACGACACGTTTTCGACAGGACGCGAGACTCCCTTTCGGAATGGGGTGCCACGATCT
The DNA here is from genome assembly GCA_039660915.1 of Euphorbia tirucalli. Classification (NCBI taxonomy): domain Eukaryota; kingdom Viridiplantae; phylum Streptophyta; class Magnoliopsida; order Malpighiales; family Euphorbiaceae; genus Euphorbia; species Euphorbia tirucalli. Next base: position 45,936,054 of record CM077637.1, on the reverse strand, counting down.
TGGGCGGGCCCCTCCCTCCGTGGGATTTTTATGAATGGAAATCCGCGTTTTGGAAAATGAATGGAATTAATGCATAAAAGAACTGAGACCTAAGTCTCGATGAATATTGTAGAGTCGCCACCCGGCTCAGCTCAACCGGGAAATTCTTAAGGTAGCTGAACCGGAAGAACGGTCACTACACTATCCAGAGATTCGGGTCCGGACAAGTCCCTTATTTCGTGTCTAATTAAAATAATATTGGTCAATGTTCAAAGATGGTATTTCAAATTCTAAAGTCAATTTTATTGAAGTAAATAGACATGCAGCGCGCATACAAATTAAGGTAAAATAGTAAATAATTAAATTATTACAACCTCGATCGAATGAAAAATAAAAACTCTCGCCTCACTTTACAAGCGCCTAATATACACGAGAATCTAGAAAAATACAACCGCCTAATATACACGATTTAATCTATTAAATTACATCCAAAATAAAAATAAAAAGAAATTAAAACCTGCAAAACAGAGGGTTAGCACAGAATACGGCACGCCATAAATAGGACTCAATTATGACAAAATGGGAAAACAAGAATTGGGGGCATGCATTTAGGGGATAACCGGGTTGGCTCGACTAGCAGGTCCGGTTAGACCTGGAAAACATTTTGAAACGTCCCTGTATTTTGGTTTTTGTGGGAAAATTATTTTGAAAACAATTTTTTCCGGTTTACATGCGTTTTTACATATTAAGTGGGTCGGTTTTCGGGAGAACCGGGTCTCCGTCATGGCATTGTTCTAACTGCAATTTTACTGAAAATTAAATCTAGGGTCGTGAATGCACACAACAAAATTCATTTTGGTGATTTTTGGAGTTTTCTGAATCTTTATGGATTTTTGGAAGTTTTTGGGGATAAAAACGGAATTTCTGGTTCTGGAAACCACGTTACAATCGTGCGACTATAACTACAGTCGTACGACTGTAAACTACAGTCATGCGACTGTAAGTGGCCCGGAGTCAAAATCTCGCCAAAACTTTATTTGAAGAAAACTAGGAAGAAAACGCTGGAAATCAAAAACACTCGTACGACTGTAACTACAGTCGTACGACTGTTCATCAAACTCAAGAACAGTCATGTGACTGTTCTTGATTTCCAGAAGCAGAAATGCAGAAAAATAGGTAAAATGCAGAAAAAGCACACCAATCACCCAGAAAGATTGTAAAAGAGAGGGGAAAAGGAGTGTTTACCTCTTTGGCGTGCATCTACCGTAGGATTGACCCCTGGCGTCGCTTCAATCCACTAAAATCCGGACTTTTCTCCTTCAGTTAGGGTTTGAGAGTTTTGGGTCCAAAGATTTCAAATGCTGTGGGATTCTGATGAGGAGTTCCTCCTTTTCTTTTTGATTTTCTCTTCTCTTCTCTTCTCTTTTTCTCTCTTTTTCTTTCTCTCCTCTCTTTCTCCCTGTCTGTCTGTGTGCCCCCCCCTTTTCTCCTCCATTTTTTCAGCTTTTGAGGCATGGGTTGGCTTACCTGCCGTGATCTATAGTCGTACAACTATAGTTTGGTTACCATCGTACGACTGTAGTGATAGTCGTACGACTATACTCTTTTTTTTTTCAAGTAAAATTCCGATGCTTACACAAATTTAAAATTTAGCCCTCTCAATTTTAACCGGTGTCATGGTTTATTGGGCCAATTTCACAATGTCCATATTCAATTTAATATGCAAACAATTAAATTAAATATGCATGCCAACAAAATAAACAATTTAAATACAAATTAATTTTAAAAAAAAAATTAATTTAATTTGTATTGGGGTCCAGAAAAAAAAATACCCGTAAAATATAAAACCAGGGACAGTAGCGCTACCACGTGGCAGCAGCCCACAATTGGCTGCTGCGGCAAGCAGCAGCAGCTACAATTTGGAATCTTGCGATTCCAAATTGCAGCCAAAAAAATATACATGTTTTTTTCTTTTGTTTTTTTTATTAAATCATAAAAAAATAATCCATCAAGAAATTAAATAATCAATAAAATAATAATTTTAGATGGAAACTAATTGGCAAAAAAAATCAAAAACTCCAAACAATAATTCCAGGGTTCATCAAAAACCAAAACCAATTGAGCAAAAACCCTAAAATCACAAACTTGAAACCCATTCTTTCTTCAAGAATGCTTTCAAGAACCAATTCTAATCAATCTAATGGATAAAACCTAGGCTCTGATACCACAATTGGGATTCGTCATCGGAAAAATAACGTGGCACAGCGGAAAATACACTGTTTAAAATTTCCTATAATCCATCTATCGTGTCCAATTACCATTGATTAGAATAAAACTAATTTGAGTCAAGAAAGATTAACTCATCGGATTTGTCTCTTTTAGAGACTACTGTAGAATCATTTCTTGAAACTGCAATCTCCAAAGTCCCGTGCACGACCAACTAGCGAGAGGGAACCGGTGCTAACCGAAGACACGAAGGAATGGAGGATTAATACTGGGATTTTTGGCTGTTTTGGGGCTGCTCTTGGTGGCTGAAATTTCCAGCAATTAATTAGGGTTGAATTAGGTTTTTTCTTCCTTATTTGTGCCCTTATATAGACACCTTGTCTAATTGGGTTTTAATTAGGTTAATTAAACCCAAGCCCATAAGGATTATAATTACACAAAGAAACTTTAAGTAAAAAGTATATACTATGTAATTTAATTCCATTTGGTTAAATTTAATTGTTACTAAATAAAATTAAATCACACTTAAGTAAATACAATACATGTATTTAATTTTCTTACTTAGGAAAATTATTTCATTAATTGTTTACTTTATGTAATTCAATTAATTGATAAATTAATTAATTACATTATGTAAACTTATTAATTAAATTAAATTCAACCCAATGTTAATTAATTACCTTGACATCGAATGTCAACTAATTAATTAAAGCATTCCTTCTAATGTACATGACATGTACAATTTCTATAAGTTTCGGCTCAGTTGATCTATGTGCATTATCCTATGGGTCTGTCTTTATGTTGGCAGTAGGCCCATGGCCCACAACTGTAAGTGGGTTCTAGCAAACCATTACAGCCCCCAATTAAGACAGAGATGCAGCAGTCTTTAGAAGACACTCACCTGGCAGTAATCTCATAGTGTCCTTTGCCTAACGATATCGATATGAATAAACAAGAGGCATGGTGTCCATCATCCTCTTCTGTTGTTTATTATATTTCTTGATCTTGAGTTGACTGATTAATCAAATAAGCACCGACTTACTTAGGTATGGCCATACACTTATTAGTCCCACTCATCAAGTAGCCAATGATATCATCTCGGTTTTACTCGAGTGGCAATTCTATCACTTCATCATCAATATCAACATGTTCACCGGTCCACCCAATCATACCTGTATTTAGCATCCTTTTACAGACCTGTTAGGCATATGTCAAAGTGAACTAGGTTCCATATTGATACTATAATGAAATCTGGTTTGAGGAAAAAAGAGAGCTACTCAAGAAAGACCTATGATGCGACAACCATGTGGCTTTCTTGTGCGGATCGATCCACTCCCATGTCAATGACATGTACCTATATTCTTGACTGACTATACAAGTAATATGGCTAGTTAAGAATTGTCATACAATCATCGAATATACAAGTCTATGGTTCTATTCATTCCCATGATTAGAATAGAACTAGGATAGGTTTTATGATTATCAATCAATGGATACTCTACTCATATTATAGCACAAGGTATAAATGAAATAGATTAATTGCCTTTATTAATGTGACACAAATAATGTATTTATACAATGAGTCCTAATGTATAATACAAAATACAAGAATCCAATGCCCTAAGAACTAGGGATCACCAACAGGATGAACCGTGGGAAATGGGGTGAAATTTCAGGGAATTCAGGCGGCACATTAATTGGTTGATATGATTATGAGTGGGAGAAGGAGACCAAGAGCAAGAACACCCAGAGATCAAATACAAGACTTAAAACTAATCCTAAAACGTCAATAGGAAGTTCCTTAACCTTTGCACATTGATTCGGGATCGTTTCGGATTGATTTCAGATTGTTTCTGATTCGTTTCGGTTTTCGGCCAGTTGAACATTCAAGGTGAATTTCAAGTTCTTAATCCGTTTTTAGACGTTAAACATGTCAAAACAATATCAAGGTAAACTCTGAGAGGTCTTAAACCAGTGTACATTGCTTTTTTGCCTACATTTTTCTTATTTTTACAAATTTTAGAAACCAGACTTTCCCGAATATAGCCGTACGGCTGTGTTCTCCATGAACACAGCCGCATGGCTGTATTTGCTGTGAACAGAGCCAGGCAGCTCTGGCACCCAGAGCCACACGGCTGTGTTCTACAAAGGTAGATTCCTGAAACTTCCTGATCAGCCAAAAATAGTTTGTTTTCCATTTTATGCATTCTGTTGTGATCAATTTTGGCCCAAATGCATCTGTATGTTGTAAAATTTTGGTTTTTTGATTTCTGTACATACGGATATTGGGGTTTTCGATTTTTTTGGGGTTTTATTTTCTAAATTTTGGGGTTGTTTGATAAGAATCGGATCCATAGTCCAGCATCAGCGGACCCCCAAACCCTATAAGATCTCTGGAAAAAATAAAAAATGAGGAAAACTACATTTAAAAAAAAAAAACGAGAAAATGACCAGTACGGTCGTCGTTGCACGATGCTGTCTTTGAATTCCAACTATTTTTGATGTGTTTAGTACATTATGGACCCTAGATGGATGCCAGAATTAGGAAAACCCGCACGAACGGAACCCTGAGTTCCGAAATAACAGACCTGTTAAACGGAAAAATTTGCATGAAACCGAGCCAAATGATTTTCCAAAATTGTTTTCCAGCATAAAATTTACAAGGCCTTTCAAAACCGTTTTCTAGGTCTAACCTGTCCGACCGGTCGGGTCGACCCGGTTACCCCCTAAATGCATGCTCCCCGTTCTTAAATTCCCAATTCTGTCCGATTTGAGTCCTATCTGTGTCGTGATTTAAATTATGCTAACCGTCTGTTTTGCAGCTTTTAATTTTCTTTATTTTCTTTTTTAATGTAATTAATAGATTTGCATGTATATTAGGCAGCTGTAACTTTTTTTATATCCTCGTGTATTGTAGGCGCTTGTAAATGTGAGGACGAGAGTTTTTATTTTTATTCAATTGGGTTTATAAGCGGCCTTTATTATTTTTTATGCATTTTGAATGTATGATTTATTTTTCTGCAATTTATTTTCTTTCATGCGCCTGAGCATCGGTTAATAAATACAAACATAAATTGGGATGGAGAAAGATAATAAAGCAAATTAAATATGATAATATGAATTAAAAAGTGTAAGCAAGCTAGAGGTTACGTCACTTGCCCGAACCCTAAATCTCTGGATTAGGTACAGTAGTCTACCCTCAGTAGGGAGCTGTACTGGAATTTCCCGGATGATCTGATCCGGGTGGCGACTCTGTCACTGATCTTGGAATTTAAGTTTCGAGGTCTTTAAGTTAAAAATGGGAAAATGTTTTCTATAAAGGGATTTCCAAATCCATGATTTTTCTAAGATAAACAAAACCCGTTTTCCGCACAAATCAAAATGAAATGAAAACGTTTTCCCCGATTTGGTTCACCGTGTTCTGGTTTTAGGCAGTCTACTCACAGTGGCGACTCTGTTGGGGACTGCTTTCTTAAAAAGTTTTACAAAAACTTAAGGAACTTAGGCACCTACCGAAATAAAACCTTGCTTGCACTCACTTTACCTAATTTCATAATACCATATTTGTTTGCACCTTGCATGTCATGACATTTTCTTCTTCTCAATCCCTCCAACACACTGATCAGCCCTGGTTTACCCAAGAAGGTGGACTACCTCTACCGCCAAGATTGGAGACACCCGACTGGGTAAACCACTCATAGCACCGCATGACCTTACATCGTGTTCTACGGTGAGGAGTGTATATTCACTATGGGAACCTGTACGACCCTTGGTTTTGACTTTGACCCACATGTGATGGCTTAGCAACTTCCCCTAGGACTACCAAAACTTGAATTTAAATTGAACATTGAGCGTACGCCTTTGGTATCCCCCGTTGATGCCAAAGAGACCCAACACCGAGGAAGAATGCAAGACCAATCAAAAGGAGAAATAAGGTTGGAAGGGAGCGCATATTGTTGCGTGTGGTAACGTTTGTTCTATGGTGTTTTCTTTTTGACTTTTCACGAAGCATCAAACATGCATAGCTTTTGTGTGTCATTCTAAACACATCTTTGTGGAGCCATTTTTGAGCATCTACATATGTGTGACACTAATCACATCTTCGTGCAGCCACGACATTTTTATTTTGTATGCCATTTACATCTCACGTGCAACATTTCCACGAAGCATACACGACATCATCCCGTATGTCATATGTCTTAACCACATTTTCATGTAGCCACGTGCATTTTTGTGTGTTAGACACATTCATGTCATTTCATCCCACCTAATAAAAGGATGTTCCAAGTGTGTTCCTCACGACCATTTCATTTCATAACATATCGGGTATCCCAAAACTACTCGTGTTCTGCCCATGCACCGGATTGCACCTGGCCATTTTAGAAATATTATGTCATTCAATAAAAGACCACAATGGTCTTAGGTCTATTTTCATGTGGTGGATCACACAATGTCATTACATGACATCACATTCACTCATCATATGTGTCCCGGTGATGCCAGAATCCTGTTTGCGCATTATGGTTCACATCAAACCATTTCATAACATTGTGAAAGAATTCGAGGTGCTCCCTAAGTACTGGATTAGTACACATATAGGGGCATTCCATAACATTATCAAAATCATGCAAGGTGTTCCACGGACACTGAACCTCTGTCCGTGTCTCCGGTTACACATGACTCTTTTTGGTAACACCATCTCATATCACATTGCCCTAAAGGCACTGAACCTCTGTCCATGTCTCCGGTTACACATGACTCTTTTTGGTAACACCATCTCATATCACATTGCCCTAAAGGCACTGAACCTCTGTCTGTGGGGCGTTCTCCATGTGACCATTTCATTTCATACCATTGACCTACAAAGCATCGAAACTCTGCCCGTGTGTCGGCACATACACGGCCATCTCACTACAATTCACTAGTTGCCCCAAAACTGCCGAACCTTTGTCCTTGCGGTGGCTCCCACGAGACATTTTAGCATTATTTTGCATAGCATTGGGCACTCTTAGGACATCCCAAACAAAGGAAATTCAAACATGCAAAGATCATCCTCATTTTCATTTCCATTCATGAAGCATCATCCAAGCATCATTCTCCATGACACCACATCATTCATTTACCATCACGTGAGACTAGAAAAGACCAAAGCTCCATAAAGACAGTTCACAAAATAAGCTGGATCGACCAAGGACAAGGTCTAAGACTTTGAGGGCTGTTGGGGAACAGAGAACAGTAGAAACTGATAATGATTCTGATTCCGAAGAGGAAGTGGAAATGGCCAATCAAACACCAAGTCTTGCTGATGCTCTGAAGGATTTCCTGAGATCTCAAGCTTTTTGTGACATGTTGAAGGAAGAAATGCAGGCTGTTGTGAGAGAGAGCGGGGAAATCAGGACCAGTTGGCCTGGAAAGGAAAAGGTGGATGAGTCTTCTCAGTACCGGGCTGATGTCTCAGCTAGTGTAGAAAAGCTGCAAGAGATAGAGGTAGCTATGGAAAAGAAAATAAAAGCTAAGTACTCAGAGATGGACAAAGTGGTGGCTGAACTGAAGAAAAGGGCCAACATCAGCTTGGGCTCCAAGAGAGGAGTGAATATAGATGCAATGATCAACAAGGGCATTGAGACCTTCCCTATTAGGTTTCAAGTGCCGAAGGTTCCTTCTTATAAGGGGATTGGTTCACTGGAGGCTCACGTGAACCTTTATGCACGTGTTATACTGACGGCGGGTGCTACCAAGTAGCAGCTAATCAACTTTTTCCCGACCACACTTGAGGGGGGTGCACTGAGCTGGTATAACTCTTTGTTTAAAGAAGTGCAATCAGACTGGGAAGCCTTGCCAGCAGCATTCATTAGATACTACAGCTTCAATACTAAAATCTAGGTGAAGCTGTATGACTTGGAAAGGGTCAAGTAGAAACCAAAAGAACCCTTTGATGAATATTATCAAAGGTGGATGAATAAGATGATTCTGCTGAAAAACCGCCCCGACGAGGATGAATTGATTCAGAAGTTGATTGATGGTAGTAGGGACTTCTTCAAGAACCATATGAAATTCCACTCCTTTAGTGAGCTTAGTGAAGTGTATAGCATGGCCATGAAGATTAAAAGGGATGAAGAGGAAAGGGCAGTCAGCTATAGCGGCAACAGAGGCTCTGGGTACAGTTCAGGTTATCGGTCAACTACTATAGCTGGGTCAAATAGTGGGTCAGGTTTTGGTTATGCAAAAGATCAGGCAGTTTTCAGAGAATAAGCAAGCAGGGGTTGTTGTTGTGCCTCAGCAGCGAGGAAACCTGAGCAAAAGTTCAAAAGGCAAGGGTATATCTCCGTGGGCTTTCTCGTTGGCTAAGTTCTTTGCCAAGTGCAGGAATGGTGGTCTGTTAAGCTCTCTCAGGCCTTTCAAGAAGCCCGCGGAGGAGGACAAAGACAATTTCTATACCTACCATGTCATGGTGGGACACAGAACCAACAACTGTCATAGGCTGAAGGACACCATACAGAAGTTGATCGACGAAGGGAAGTTATAAGAGCCTGCCAAGCCCAGTACTAAGACTAACCCTTTGCTAGCATTTGAAAGGCAGGTCAATATGGTGCAGTTAAGCCTACCAGACAACTTCATTTTCGCACAAGTCCTACAGGTAAATCCCACCGTACATGTTGGTGTGCCCTAGTTCTTAGGGCATTGGATTCTTGTATTTTTTATTATACATTAAGAGTCATGTATGAATACATTATTTGTGTCATATTAATAAAGGCAATTAATCTATTTCATTTATATCTTGTGCTATAATATGAGTAGAGTATCCATTGATTGATAATCATAAAACCTATCCCAGGTCTGTTCTAATTGTGGGGACGAATAGAACCATAGACTTGTATATTCGATGACTGTATGGTAGTTCTTAACTAGCCATATTACTTGTATAGTCAGTCATGAATATAGGTACATGTCATTGACATGGGACTGGATCGATCCGCACAAGAAAGTCACATGGTTGTCACATCATAGGTCTTTCTTGAGTAGGTCTCTTTTGTCCTCAGACCAGATTTCATTATAATATCAATATGGAATCCGGTTCACTTTGACATACGCCTAACAGGTCTGTAAAAGGATGCTAAATACGGGTATGATTGGGTGGACCAGTGAACATGTTGATATTGATGATGAAGTGATAGAATTGCCACTCGGGTAACACCGAGATGATATCATTGGCCACTTGATGAGTGGGACTGATAAGTGTATGGCCATACCTAAATAAGTTGGTTGCTTATTTGATTAATCAGTCAACTCAAGATCAAGAAATATAATAAACAACAGAAGAGGATGACAGACACCATGCCTCTTGTTTATTCATATCGATATCGTTAGGCAAAGGACACTATGAGATTACTACTAGGTGAGTGTCTTCTGAAGACTGCTGCATCTCTGTCTTAATTGGGGGCTGTAATGGTTTGCTAGAACCCACTTACAGTCTGTGGGCCTTAGGCCTACTGCCAACATAAAGACAACCCATAGGATCGTGCACATAGATCAACTGAGTTGGAACTTATAGAAATTGTACATGTAATGTACATTGGAAGGAATGCGTTAATTAATTAGTTGACATTCGGTGTCAAGGTAATTAATTGACATTGGGTTGAATTTAATTTAATTAATAAGTTTACGTAATGTAATTAATTAATTTATCAATTAATTGAATTACATAAAGTAAACAATTAATTAAATAATTTTCCTAAGTAGGAAAATTAAATACATGTGTTGTATTAACTTAAGTGTGATTTAATTTTATTTAGGGGTAATTAAATTTAGCCAAATGGAATTAAATTACATAGTATATACTTTTTAATTAAAGTTTAATTATGTAATTATAATCCTAGTGGGCTTGGGTTTAATTAACCTAATTAAAACCCAACTAGACAAGGTGTCTATATAAGGGCATACTTAAGGAAGAAAAACCTAATTCAACTCTAATTAATTGCTGGAAATTTCAGCCACCAATAGCAGCCCCAAAACAGCCAAAAATCCCAGCATTAAACCTCCATTCCTTCGCGCCTTCGGCTAGCATCGGTTCCCGCTCAATAGTTGGTCGTGCACCAGACTTTGGAGATCGCAGTTTCAAGAAACGATTCTACAGCAGTCTCTAGAGGAGACGAATCCAGTGAATTAATCTCTCTTGATTCTTGTTTGATTTTATTCTAATCAATGGTAATTGGACACGATAGGTGGATTATAGGAAATTTTAAACGGTGTATTTTCCGCTGCACCACGTTATTTTTCCAATGACGAATCCCAACAGTGGTATCAGAGCCTAGGTTTTGTCCATTAGATTGATTGGAATTGGTTCTTGAAAGCATTCTTGAATAAAGAATGGGTTTCAAGTTTGTGATTTTAGGGTTTTTGCTTAATTGGTTTTGTTTTGGATAAACCCTAGAATTGTTGGATTGGGGTTTTTGATTATTTTTCCCCAATTGTTTTCCATCTAAAATTGTTTCGTATATTAATTATATATATATATATTTTTTTTTTTTTGTTGGAAACATTTTTTTGTTTATGATTTAAAAAAAAAAAAATAAGTTTGGGCAAAAGATGGAATCGCAGAATTGCGATTCCATCTGTTGCCTTGGCAGCAGCTAGCTGCTGGCCGTAGCAGCTACTGCAGCCTGCTGCAGCGGCAGGCTGCCGCGCAGCGGCACTGCTGCCCCACCGGGACAGCGGTGCCGCGCGCGGGTTTTGGGTCAGGTTTTGGATTTTGCAGGTATTTTTTTATTCCGGACCCTAATGCAAATTAAATTAATTTTTTTTAATTAATTTGTATTCAAATTATTTATTTTGTTGGCATGCATATTTAATTTAATTGTTTGCATATTAAATTGAATATGGACTTTGTGAAATTGGCCCAATAAACCGTGACACTGGTTAAAATTGGGAGAGCTAAATTTTAAATTTGTGACAACCCAAATTCAAGTGGGAGCAAAATTGTTAATTTTGCATTTATGGATGTTATCCATTGGGCCTTTATGGGCCTTAGTCACATTTGTTAAAATTGGCGATTTCACCCTAAGTAACTCGGCTTAACATTTATATTTATAATTTGGAATGCCATGATCATGCATCATATTGGTATGTATGTGCACAACAGGTACTTTGTTTGAAATGTTATGTTGAGTTCTATGGGCCCTAAATTATTATCGGTTGTAATTTAATTTTGGAAAATATGGCCTGCGTGCCATTTTTTTTTTGATGTAATTTTAGAATAGATTTTATTTTCAAAATTATTGTAATTGCATCAAGTATGGAGGAAGGCCCAAACGGAGCAAGCCCATGGTGGGAGCCCAAGAAGGATTGCAGCCCGGCCCATGAAGAATTAGATAGGATATCTAGTTTTTCATTAGGTTGTAATTAAAGGCCCATAGGATCTCATTTATTTTAAATTAAGTATGCTATTGCATTTGTCATATAATATGGATGTATGGATCACCAAATTATTACCCGCGTTTATGCATGTTAAGCCGTATCACTTAATTATAATCCGGAAATTAAAATATTGAGTCGCTTAAAAGTGCTTCCCACAATCACACCTCTTCCTCCCATTGATGCTGCAATGTGCGCCATGCCCTAGCTGGGTATATTGTGGTATTCGATGGGCCGTCGAGGGTTAAGATACTTGGTATGGTTAACATGTGAATGGTGGTTTGACTCAACATGGGTAGCATTAGCTCAGAGCGGGCCCTAAGCACAGATGGGTAAAGTGTCAATAAGCCCATCAAACCAAGAGTCCTTCGTGGAAGGATTGGATAGGTTGTCCTACCAAACGACTCAATGGTTGGTTAGTGAGCCCTAGTTCGGCCAGTCATTGATAAGTTGTGGATCTTGGTCAAGTCAACCAATTAACAACACCAACAAACAAATTAAAATCGGATTATTAATTTGAATTGGCTTAAAAGTCCTTTATTTCTAACTCAAGCAATGATTTCTTCCATGTAGATAATCCCATTTCAGTTAAGCAATTTAAATGGCTGTAACAAACAACAACTCACTCTCACTTAGGTCACTCTTGGAGAAGGAGAAGCTTTTGGGGACTAACTTCTTGGACTGGGCTAGGAACTTACAAATAGTTCTTAGACAAGAGTTTAAGGAGTATGTACTGAATGCTCCTTTACCAGCTGGCCCTCCCGCAGGTCGAGGCATCACCACGGCGATGGTGGAGCAGTACGATCGGCATGTGAGGGATGACCGAGATGTCTCGTGCCTCATGCTGGGTACCATGGCTTCTGATCTTCAGAAGCAGTTCATGGACGAGCATGCTTATGAGATGATGGATCAGCTTAAAAAGATGTTCCAAGATCAGGCTCGTCAGGAACGTTACCTGACAACTAAGGCAATTTGCACGACTGTGATGGTAGCTGGGACTTCTGTTAGCACTCATGTGCTAAAGTTGAAGGGGTATATTGATACACTTGCCCACCTCAGCTTGCCAGTTCCGCAGGACTTGGCAACAGACATTATTCTTGGGTCACTTCCTGAGTCTTACAACCAGTTTATCATGAATTACCATATGCAAGGGTTGGATAAATCGGTTGTTGAGCTGCATGGCATGCTCAAGCTTGCTGAGCAGTCTCTTAAGAAGACTCCTGAAGTATTGCTGTTGAACAAGGGCAATACGCCCATTGCTAAGGGAAAGGCCAAATCTAAGGCCAAGGCTAAGGCCCAAAAGGACAAGGCTAAGGGCAAAAAGGTGGTGGCCCAACCTAAAGCAAGGGTTGCCTCTCCTGACGATGTTTGCCATGAGTGTCATGAGAAAGGGCACTGGAAGAGCTCATGTCCAAAGCTAAGGGAGCAACTGAAGGGCAAAACTGCTGCTTCAGGTATTTATGTTGTTGAGATTAATCTGGCTATTTCTACATCTTGGGTCTTGGACACTGGATATGGATCTCACATTTGTTCAAATGTGCAGGGTCTAATAAATAGGAGATTATTAGGATCTGGAGAAGTAGATCTTCGAGTCGGAAATGGTGCTCGGGTTCAGGCCATGGAGATCGGAGATTATTTCTTGGAGATGCCTAGTGGACTTGTTTTGGAACTAAGAAACTGTTATTTTGTACCTGCGATGCGCAGGAATATTATTTCCGTTTCTTTGTTGGATATTTCTGGTTTTGTATTTAATATTGGACATGGTAGAATTTCTATGCAATGTGGCAATATTATTTATGGAACAGCATTTCTTGAAAATGGCTTATATATCCTTGATCTAAAACGTGAAAGTTCAATCTATAACATAAATAATAAAAGGATTAAACAAGATGAAATTAATCCTACTTACATCTGGCATTGTCGACTTAGCCATATAAATGAGAAGCGCATAGCTAGGCTTCACTCTAGTGGAGTGCTAGGGTCATTTGACATCCAGCCTTATGACACATGCGAATCTTGTTTGAGAGGCAAGATGACAAAGGCGCCTTTTAGCAAGACTGCTGAAAGGGCCTCAGAGCTATTGGAGCTGGTACATTCCAATGTATGTGGCCCAATAAGCGCTAGTGCTAGATCTGGTTTTCTGTACTTCGTCACCTTCACGGATGACTTCAGCAGATACGGTTACGTGTATCTGATGAAGCATAAGTCTGAGACTCTCCAAAGGTTCAAGGACTTTAAGAATGAAGTAGAAAACCAACTTGGCAAGAAAATAAAAGCACTTCGGTCTGACCGAGGGGGTGAATATTTAAGCTAAGAGTTTGACTCATTTTGAGAGAGTGTGGGATTGTATCCCAACTCACTCCTCCTGGTACACCCCAGTGGATTGGAGTGTCAGAAAGGAGGAATAGGACCTTACTTGACATGGTCTGCTTGATGATGAGTCATGCTACACTCCCTGTCTCCTTTTGGGGATATGCTTTAGAGACAGCTGCTTACATTCTTAACAATACACCAAGCAAGGCAGTTGAGGGAACACCATATGAACTATGGAATGGCCGAAAGCCCAATGTTTCCTTCTTGAAGATTTGGGGCTATGATGCACATGTTAAGAAATTGACAAGTGGCAAACTCGAGTCCAAATCTGTTAAGTGCCAGTTTATGGGTTACCCTAAGGAAACTAAGGGTTATTACTTCTACGATTCGGCTGAAAACAAAGTTTTCATAGCCAGAAATGCAGTCTTCTTGGAGAAGGAATTCCTTTCCAAGAGAGACTGTGGGAGTAATGTTGAACTGTTAGAAGTTCAAGACTCACAAACTCCTGCAGCTACTGCTGAGGATGCTTCGGGAACCAATCTGACTACTCAAGAAATTAAGGAACCAGAAACGGTTGCACAGGACCTTAGAAGGTCTGGTAGGACATATCATCAGCTAGAGAGGTACGGCTTTCTCGTGACTGATGATGGGGACCTTATGGTCGTTGACCAAGGGGAGCCCAAGACCTATCAGGAGGCTGTTGAAAGCCCACACTCAGGTCAATGGCGCAAAGCCATGGAGGCTGAGATGCAATCTATGCATGATAACCAAGTATGGAACTTGGTGGATCCACCTCTGGGTGCTAAGGTGATAGGTTGCAGGTGGTGTTTCAAGTTAAAGGCCCTGTGTGTATAAGATGGTTAGTGGGAGCGTTTCCACCATCCTAGTGCTGTATGTTGACGACATCCTTATCATTGGAAGTGACATACCAACATTGCAAGTGGTTAAGCAGAAGTTGAGTAGGTGCTTCGCAATGAAGGACTTAGACGAAGCTGAGACGATCTTAGGGATCAGGATCTGCAGAGATGGATCCAATCGGCTTCTAGGCCTAAGTCAGGCCACGTACATTGACAAGGTTCTAAAAGGATTCAGCATGGACAAGGCAAAGAAAGGATTCTTGCCTATGCGCCATGGGTTGAAGCTGAGTAAGAAAGATGGTCCTAAAACAAAGAAGGACCGGGAGAACATGGAAAAGATCCCTTATGCATCTGCTATTAGATCTATCATGTACTCCATGTTATGTACGAGGCCTGATGTCGTGTTTGCACTAAGTATGACTAGCCAGTACCAGTCGGACTCCGGTGACTGGAAGGCAGTCAAGGCAATCTTGAAGTACCTTAACCAGACTAAGGATGCTTTCTTAGTGTATAGAGGTCATGATGAGCTGGTAGTATCAGGTTACACTGATGGAAGCTTTGAGACCGATGAGGATGAGAACCAGTCACAGTCTGGATATGTTTTTCTCCTGAATGGTGGTGCCATTAGTTGGAGGTCCTCAAAGCAGGCCACCATTGCTGACTCTACAATGGAAGCTGAGTCAATAGCTACGTGCGAAGCTCAAAGGAAGCCGTTTGGATCAAGAAAGTCATAACTAAGTTGGGAGTAGTGCCCACTATCCTAGACCCAGTTGATGTTTTTGTGACAACAACGGGGGCCATCGCACAAGCTAAGGTGCCCCGGTCACACAAGAGATCCAAACATGTACTCAGAAAGTTTCACCTCATTTGGGAGATCGTGAACATAGGTGACATATCATTGCAGAGGGTTGACACCAAGAATAATGTCGCTGATCCATTGACCAAAGCGCTGTTGCAGACATAGCACGACGGTCATACCAGATCTATAGGAATTAGGGCAATGCCCACTTGGAACTAGTGCAAGTGGGAGATTATTGGTGTGCCCTAGTGCTTAGGGCATTGGATTCTTGTATTTTGTATTATACATTAAGAGTCATGTATGAATACATTATTTGTGTCACATTAATAAAGGCAATTAATCTATTTCATTTATATCTTGTGCTATAATATGAGTAGAGTATCCATTGATTGATGATCATAAAACCTATCCCAGGTCTGTTCTAATTGTGGGGACGAATAGAACCACAGACTTGTATATTCGATGACTGTATGATAGTTCTTAACTAGCCATAGTACTTGTATAGTTAGTCATGAATATAGGTACATGTCATTGACTTGGGATTGGATCGATCCGCACAAGAAAGTCACATGGTTGTCACGTCATAGGTCTTTCTTGAGTAGGTCTCTTTTGTCCTCAGACCAGATTTCATTATAATATCAATATGGAATCCGGTTCACTTTGACATACGCCTAACAGGTCTGTAAAAGGATGCTAAATAGGAGTATGATTGGGTGGACCGGTGAACATGTTGATATTGATGATGAAGTGATGGAATTGCCACTCGGGTAACACCGAGATGATATCATTGGCCACTTGATGAGTGGGACTGATAAGTGTATGGCCATACCCAAATAAGTTGGTTGCTTATTTGATTAATCAGTCAACTCAAGATCAAGAAATATAATAAACAACAGAAGAGGATGACAGACACCATGCCTCTTGTTTATTCATATCGATATCGTTAGGCAAAGGACACTATGAGATTACTACCGGGTGAGTGTCTTCTGAAGACTGCTGCATCTCTGTCTTAATTGGGGGCTGTAATGGTTTGCTAGAACCTACTTACAGTCTGTGGGCCTTAGGCCTACTGCCAACATAAAGACAGACCCATAGGATCGTGCACATAGATCAACTGAGCTGGAACTTATAGAAATTGTACATGTAATGTACATTGGAAGGAATGCGTTAATTAATTAGTTGACATTCGGTGTCAAGGTAATTAATTGACATTGGGTTGAATTTAATTTAATTAATAAGTTTACGTAACGTAATTAATTAATTTATCAATTAATTGAATTACATAAAGTAAACAATTAATTAAATAATTTTCCTAAGTAGGAAAATTAAATACATGTGTTGTATTAACTTAAGTGTGATTTAATTTTATTTAGGGGTAATTAAATTTAGCCAAATGGAATTAAATTACATAGTATATACTTTTTAATTAAAGTTTATTTATGTAATTATAATCCTAGTGGGCTTGGGTTTAATTAACCTAATCACAGACATGGATGGGAATGAATTTGCAAATCCTGTCAACCAAGACTGCTCAAAGCCTTACTATGTTAAGAAAAAAAAGGGTTTGCTAGGTTGAAAACTTAAAAAGGGCAGCCTAGGCAAAAGTTAAGGCACGAGAGAAAATGATCAGTAGGAAAATCCACAAAGGACGGATGGTGACAGATTCTGGTTTTGTGTGAAGTGTATACCATTTTGGGAATCAACCTTTTCAAATGTATTCATGTTAATTTCATCAATAAAGTGTGATGTTTTGTTTAAATATGTTTGCATGGTTATATCATAATGCATAAACAAAGTTATCTTGCCTAAACATCCACTTGAATAAAGCACTTTGCATTTAATTGGTTAAAAGACTCGCATTACTTTAACAAGCAAATGTGTCAAATACATGGAATCTGTAATCCTTTCTTACCCTCCAAACCTAACTCATCATTTCTCGAGGTGGCTAGAAATTTCAAACCAAATCCAAATCCAAATGTCACGGGACAAAAAAAAAAAAAAAAGGAGCTCGCTAAGGTGTAAACTGAAAAGGCGCCTTAGGCAAAAGTTAGAGCAGCTCACTGAGCTGAAAACCCATATTGGGCAGTTCAGGCAATATTTAGAGCATTCCAAATTCACCATTCCTAGGGGCAGAAAGGTGGAACCCTTCCACCATTCCCTAGTAGAAACTCTTCCACTATTCTCCAGTGAGATTCTCTGCACTATTCCCCGGCGGAACCATCACAAAGAACGTGACCATTTTCTCCCCAGCAGTCATCGGACTTCCCTAACAGCCATTGCATATCCCCACATATCCCCAGCAGAGGTGCAAGAGTCACATCACATAAAGGATATACTCCCCAGCTAGATAAGTCATAAGCATGATGTGCTTTCCCTAGCCAAAGGCACGACCCAACCTCCCCAGCAAGAGCGTAGCATTTCAAGGCCAGGCGAATATTGGGAAATGCATCTCCCAGAGTCCATTCGCATATGCATACATTGAAAAATGCACACACAAGCATTAAAAACACACACATGCACATGCATATGTGCATTATGACCTACTCAAATGCAGGTATCCAGGGGCAGGACAATCGAGCCGTATTTATTCTTGATTGAAGGGGTAAAAATTTTTCTTCCAAAATTGTAGATCAAGGAATAAATACGCATTACCAACGCAACCTCAGAAATCCAGCAGATTCACCGTGGGTAACATAAACCCGGTAATAGGCCCAGGTCAGCTTCTCCTCAGAAATCCAACAGATCCGCCATGGGTAACGTAAACCCGATGACAGGCCTAGATCGGCTTCTCCTCAGAAATCCAGCAGATCCGCCGTGGGTAATATAGACCTAGTGACAGGCCCAGATCGGCTTCTCTTCAGAAATTCAGTAGATCAGTCGCGGGTAACCCAAACCTAGTGTCAGGCCCAGATTTGCTTCCATCTCAAATCCAGTAGATCCGCGGTGGTAACCTAAACCCGATGTCAGGCCCAGATTTACTTCCATCTCAAATCTAGCAGATCCACCGCGGGTAACCTAAACTCGGTGTCAAGCCCAGATTTGCCTCCATCTCAACTCCAGCAGATCCACCACGGGTAACCTAAACCCGGTGTCAGGCCCAGATTTGCTTCCACCCCAAACTTCAGCAAGTCCATCACGGGGTAACCGAAACCTGATGTCAGGCCCAGATTTGATTCCATCTAAACTTCAGTAGATCCATCGCGGGTAACATAAACCCAATGTCAGGCCTAGATCAGCTGCAAGTCAGGTATGTCTTTCTATCCTTCCGCTTACGGTGCTTCAATTCGCGTTCTCAAATTCTCCTCAGGTAACTTAAACCTGGTATCAAGTATTGAATTTGATCACACGAGGGGTAGCTGTAAGTGCCGGGTTTTCCCGACCTCTATGATGAGAATTCCTGTATTACCTGTGGAGCAGACGGACTCGAATCAGACTTAAAAATGGTCAGAATGTCACCCCGAGTATTCAAACATCCTGAAAACTGAGCTATCCGCAATCTGAAGCCCCCGAGAAGGTCCCCCGAGTGATTTTTAGGGTTTAGGGTGAGCGTCGGATTTTCACGAATTTCGACTCGGCTCTAGCACAACTAGAGCCGTGCAGCTCTAGTGGGTTGAGCCAAGTTACTCTAAAAAGTAGAGTAACTTAACTGAACCGTGGGAAATGGGGCAAAATTTCGGGGAATTCAGGCGGCACATTAATTGGTTGATATGATTAGGAGTGGGAAGTATAAAAGAAAAGTAGAAATCAAATCAAAAGAGAGACAGAATTGGTGGGAGGTAGAACAACAAACTTTCAATCGAAAAAAAAGTTTACAGAGAGGAAAAGGAAAAGAAAGGGAGAAGGAGACCGAGAGCAAGGACACCCAGAAACCAAATCCAAGACTTAAAACTAATCCTAAAACATCAATAGGAAGTTCCTTAACCTTTGCACATTGATTCGGGATTATTTCGGATTGATTTCGGATTATTTCGGATTCATTTTGGTTGTCGACTGGTTGAACATTCAAGGTGAATTTCAAGTTTTCAATCCATTTCTGGATGTTAAACATATCAAAACAATATCAAGGTAAACTCTGAGAGGCCTTAAACCTATTTGCATTGCTTTTTTCCCTACATTTTCTTATTTTTACAAATTTTGCAAACCGGACTTTCTCGAATATTGTCGTACGGCTGTATTTACTATGAACAGAGCCAGGCGGCTCTGGCACCCAGAGCCATATGGCTGTGTTCTACAAGGGTAGATTCCTAAAACTGCCCCGATCAGTCGAAAATAGTCCGTTTTCCATTTTATGCATTCGCTTGTGATCAATTTAGGCCCAAATGCATCCGTATGTTGTAAAATTTTGGTTTTTGGATTTCTGTGTGTACGAATATTAGGGTTTTTGGTTTTTTTGGGGTTTTATTTTCTAAATCTCGGGGTTATTCTATCCAAATCGAATCCATAGTCCAGCATCAGCTGACCCCCGAACCCTATAAAATCTCAGGAAAACATAAAAAACAAGCAAAACAACATTTTCAAAAAAAACGAGAAAACCACTTTTTTCGGGTTTCGAGAATTATAACCGCACGACTGTAATTAGAGCTGCACAGCTGTAATTACAACCGCACTTCTGTAATTACAGCTGCACAGCTGTAGTTTTCGGAATAAGCCAGAATCGAGAAAACAACCCGTACGGCCATCATTGAGCGATGTTGTCTTCGAATTCCAACTGTTTTTTATGTGTTTACTGCATTGTGGACCCTAGATGGATGTCAGAATTAGGAAAACCCACACGAACGGAACCCCGAGTTCCGGAATAACAAACCCGTTAAATGGAAAAATTTGCATGAAACTGAGCCAAATAATTTTCCAAAATTGTTTTCCAGCATAAAATTTATAGGGCGTTTCAAAACCCATTTTTAGGTCTAATCGGTCCAACCAGTCGGGTCGACCTGCTTACCCCCTAAATGCATGCTCCTCATTCTTAAATTCCCAATGCTGTCCGATTTGAGTCCTATATATGTTTTGATATAAATTGTGCTAACCATCTGTTTTGCAGCATTTAATTTTCTTTATTTTCTTTTTTAATGTAATTAATAGATTTTCATGTAAATTAGGTGGCTGTAACTTTTTTAGATCCTCGTGTATTCTAGGCGCTTGTAAATGTGAGGACAAGAGTTTTTATTTTTATTCAATTCGGTTGTATAAGCAGCCTCCATTAGTTTTTATGTATTTTGAATGTATGATTTATTTTTTTGCAATTTATTTTCTGTCATTCGCCTGAGCATTGATTGATGAATACAAACACAAATTGGGATAGAGAAAGATAATAAAGCAAATTAAATATGATAATATGAATTAAAAAGTGAAACAAGCTAGAGGCTAAGTAAGTCACTTACTCAAACCCCAAAATCTCTGGATTAGGTACAGTAGTCTACCCTTGGTAGGGAGCTGTACTGGAATTTCCTGGATGAGCTGAACCTGGTGGCGACTCTATCACTGATCTTGGAATTTAAGTTTCGAGGTCTTTAAGTTAAAAATGGGAATATGTTTTCTACAAAGGGATTTCCAAATCCATGATTTTTCTAAGATAAACAAAACCCGTTTTCCGCATAAATCAAAACAAATCGAACACATTTTCCCCGGTTTGCTTTGCCACGTTCTGCTTTTAGGTCTTCCGCTCATAGCAGTAAACACGCCAAAAACGGTTTGAATCCGAAAAGAGCAGTAAACACGCCAAAAATGGTTCGAAATGAGCCAGCGCTACGACGTCCGCACGGGTCATTCCATGATTCTGTCTCTTTCTAGAGGTTACAGCCGTATGGCTATAATTAGAGCCACATGGCTATAGTTAGAGCCATGAGACTGTAATTTAGGGCCGTGCAGCTGTAATTTCCAAAATCCAAAAAATGGTTTTCTTATTTTTGGAAAATCACTATTTTGCTCGTTCTCGATGTTTTTCGAGGATTTTTATAGGGTTCGGGGGTCTACTAAAGCTGGACTGCGGATCCGGTTCGGATCGAATGACCCTGAAATTCAGAAAATAAAATCTAGGGAAAAATCGAAAACCTAACACAAGTTTAGAAAATGATCCGAACACAAGTTTAGAAAATGCAATGAACACAAGTTTAAGGCCTCTTAGAGTTTACCTTGATGTCGTTCCAGTGTATTGGATAATCATAAACGGATTAAAAAGCAAGAATGTGCATTGAATCCTTGAACATTCCGAAATCCCAAAAATGAATCCCGAACCAATCCAAAACTAATCCGAAAATGTATACGGACAAATGAGCAACGGTCTAGACTTGCTATAGGGCGATTAGGGTACATGTATAATCTTGGAATTTCAATTTCTCGTTCCAGTGTATTGGATAATCATAAACGGATTAAAAAGCAAGAATGTGCATTGAATCCTTGAACATTCCGAAATCCCAAAAATGAATCCCGAACCAATCCAAAACTAATCCGAAAATGTATACGGACAAATGAGCAACGGTCTAGACTTGCTATAGGGCGATTAGGGTACATGTATAATCTTGGAATTTCAATTTCAAATCGAAAACCTAACACCCGTACGTATAGAGATCCGAAAACCAAAGTTTAATAACGTATGAATGTATTTGGGCCAAAAATCATCATAGCAGAACACATAAAAATAGAAAACGGGCTATTTTCAGCCGATCAGGCATTTTTGAGTTTTTTTCCCAGGAGGAACATAGCCGTGCGGCTTTGAGGTTAGAGCCGTACAGCTCTGTTCCAAGGGAACATAGCCGTGCGGCTGTGTTCTTAGAAAACACAGCCGTACGGCTTAGTTCGGGTACCCAGTTTTCCAAAAATTGGGGAAACAGAGGAAAAATGCTTAGAAAATGCAATGAACACAAGTTTAAGGCCTCTTAGAGTTTACCTTGATGTCGTTCCAGTGTATTGGATAATCATAAACGGATTAAAAAGCAAGAATGTGCATTGAATCCTTGAACATTCCGAAATCCCAAAAATGAATCCCGAACCAATCCAAAACTAATCCGAAAATGTATACGGACAAATGAGCAACGGTCTAGACTTGCTATAGGGCGATTAGGGTACATGTACCTCTCTTTCTCTCTTCTTCTTCCTCTCCTTCTCTATTTCTCTGTAACTTTTTTGTTTTTTTGGCCAAAGCCCCCTTTTCTTCTCTTTTTCGATTTTTGCTTTTATATTTCCTTTTTAATTTTTTAATCATTACGAAAATTAAATGCGCCTCCTGCTGATTTGTGATTTCGGCTGAAAGACTGAAAACTTGCCCCTTTCAGCAAGTTGCTTTGCTTTGCAGAGCAACTTGCCTAACCCACCAGAGCCGGACGGCTCTAGATGCTAGAGCTGTGCGGCTCTAGCAACTAGGGCTGGGCAGCTCTGACATAGAGCCGGGCAGACAACCCTAATTCTTACACTCACCTCTAAACCCTAAACTCACTCGAGGGACCTTTCTCGAGGTTTTCGGAGCGTTCGAGGCATTCCAAGCGACCCTCTGCTCATTTCCAAGTTTGACTGCTTAAAAGTTAATAAATGGTTCTCATCACTGAGGTCAGGAAAACCCGTGCTCACATCAGTATCAAACCTATTATGTTACTTTTTAGAGCTTAAGTAACAAACTCTACTGATGCTTTTTCGAAGCTCAAGCACCAAACTTTTACATTCTTTGTTGATCAACCACCAACAAAGATAGACCCCCTTTCACACAACCTTGTGTGAAAAATACAATTCCTAAAATTTGTGAATATAAGAATGAACAATATTTCTCTTCCTCTCTTTGAGCTCTTTGGGAATATGGAAGACTTTATAACTTGAAAGCTTGAATAAGAATGTATCTTGAAATTTCTTCCACACCTTCACATCTTCATCTTCTTCCTTTTTATAGTCAAGTAAGAAAATGGCCGTTTGGCACAAATATGGCCGTTGGCTTTAAGTCATGTGGCCGTTTGTTTTGTGAAGAATGAAGATTTGAAGTTTCTCACGTGATAAAGAATTGTAGCCATTGAAGTCATAGCCGTTTGAACTTTAGATATAAGGCCATATCCAAAGTATAGGTGGATTTCTTCTTCATAAAGACATGTGACAAAAATGATGATCAAAGTGCAACCTTAGGTGTAAACCGAAACTATAAAGTATAGAGTGAAAATCATTCTTTAGTCTTGAGATGAGGTTTGACCATTATGTCATATGTAATCTCAAGTTAAAGAATATCTTAGCTTGGGTTGTAACCTTAGGTGAATAAAGTCACATGTTTTTCTCTTTTCATAATGTGGCCGAATTCTGTTTCTAAGACTTTCACCATATTAGTCAAGGTGAGGTCAAAGTATGATCTCAAAAAGTAACTCACCTTATAATCAAATGTGAGCTCAAAGTAGATGTGTCCATGTAACCAAATGTGAGATCAAAGAGAATATGCCCATGTAGCCAAAAATAATCTCAAGATATTCTACCTCATAGTCAACATCTTACCTTATAAATGAGTATGAGATGAACATGGTAAATATATAGATATATGCCAAAAGTTCTTTAATATTCTTAAGTGAAACCTTCGGTCAACTTTGATAATCTCAAGTAACAAACCAACCTTAGGTCAACATTAATGTTCTCAAACTTATAAACCAACTTTGGGCTTATATATATAGATATGAAAGAGGCCGGATATATATGTATAATATATGTATATATATATATATATAAGAAACTTTCAAGTCATAAGAATTTATGAGATGAGCAAATATGGATTATTAAACCTTTATCTCATATGCTCTCTCTATGTGTGTGTGTGTGTGTGTGTGTGTGTATAGATATATATAAATATTTGATACTTTCTTTACCTGTTTATGATAAATAAAATGGAATGTGAGTTGTTCTTTATCTCATAAACCGAGTATGCTAAAAAGAGCTTTTCTCAAAATAAAAACATTTTACCATATGAAGCTCATTATTTTAAAAGTGTCAATTGTGATCATCCAAACCGAACACAACAAGGGTGATCAATCCATGCCTCTGTGTTGGACACCGATATCAATGACATTGGATATACAAGTTTAAACTATAGGGTTATGATTTCAGTTGGACTACTATCTCCATCTTAATTGGGGGCTGCAGTGGCTTACTAGAGCCCGCCTGTAGTCTGTGGGCCATAGGCCCACTGCCAACATAAAGATGGACCCACAGGATCATACACATTGAACATCTACACTCGGACTTAAGGGATCACCTGTATACTTGGAGTATACACACAGGAGAGAGAGGATTATGTTAATTATATTATAAGGATCAATTGGATTGATCAAAACAATAAAATTAATATTTGCATTGGCATTATCAAAATTAATTCAATGAATTAATTTATGAGATTATTTCTTGGTAGGAAATATTTTACATGTATAGGTTTACATGTATCTTAATATTATGAAAGTCAAATTAAATTCCATGGTGAAATTAATTGATCAAATTAATTTTAATTTAAATGTATGAAACATATTATACAGTATAATGTGTTAAAATACATGTTGAATAAAATTAGATTTGATAATTAATTGGACCAAGTGAATTAATATAGACCTTGGCTTAAAGAGGACAAAAGCCCGCATAACATTAAGAAGGGAATTGGGCCGAAATTTTTGAGAAAAATTTCAGCCTTCTAGGTTAAAAATTAACCTAGAGAATTCGACCAAGATATGAGTTTTTGAGCAAAAAAATTCAGCCACCAAACTCTCTCTTCCGGTCGATCCTCTCGCTAGCACTGGTTGTGTTTGATAGCCATTCGTGTACGTGAACGTGGAGGCAATCAATTTTGGTTTATGCAGCCATCTCTAGAAAAGATAATCCGGGTGAGAATTGATTCTCTTCTTGTTAAATTTTAAAGTGTTACAATTCCCACAATAATTGCTCCTGGGCACAGATTTGAGGAAATCACCACGTTCTTCCACATTTAATCGGGTGATTTCCGGTGAAAAATCCCAACACTTCAATCTCCATTAGAGAAAATAACTTATAAAATGACAAGAAAAGAAAAAAAAAACAAAAGTTATGATTTGCAACTAAAATTGTATAAATAAAAATTTATTTAATATCCCTACGTAACTGGTAAAAGAAAAAAAAAAACAAACGGAGAGAGAGATGAAGAAAAGACAAAAAAAAAAAAAAAAAGTAACTTCAGGGCATCTTACAAATGATTTATATTTTTCTTTATTTTTTCTTATATCTTGTTGCCTCTTGCCAACATCTTCAATCTCAGAACCAAAATATAAAAAAAGTGAAAGCCTTACAAATGCTTTATATATCCCTTTTTTTTCTCATATCTCGTTGCTTCTTGCCAACATCTTCAATCTCCATAAAAAAAAAAAAAAAAACCTATAAAATGAAGAAAAAAATATAAAAAAGTGAGAACTTTATAAATGCTTTATATTTCTCTTTATTTCCCATTGCTCCTTGCCAACATCTTCAATCTCCATAAAATTCACCTATAAAATGACAACAAAATATAAAAATAAAAAAGTTATGATTTGCAACTACAACCGTGCACCAAAAAAAGCAATGAAAATATTTAAGAGAGTATCCATCTGATATGGTTGCTGAAAGGGGAAAGATTCACTATGTATGCAATGATTATATTGTTATCTTTTTTATATATGAAATATAATGGAATTAATATAACTTTATGGTCGTTACAATCCATTGAATTTTTAGAATTATTACATAATAGTCTCTTTATTTCATTATTTATTTTTCATGAATGACAACTAATTTTGTAATTGCAAGATATAAAATTTTTCATTAAATTTTACCTTTTATTGGTTTGTGAATTATGGTTCAATTATCATAAAAAATTTTAAAAAATCAAGAAAATAGATAAAATAGGAATGAAATGATTTGAGATATGAGAGAGAAACTACCTAAAACCTTGTTTTTATTGGACAAAGAAAGAAATAAACACTAATATATATAGCGTTTGTTTCGTTTTTTGTTCAAAGTCCTCTTTCCTCCAACAACGTAGTATTAGACCAACGTTTTATGAGAGTTGTGAGAATTTTTATTCATTTAAAAAAATATATTTTCCTAAATTGGATGTTTATGAAACCCTATAAAAAACGAACTGCATTTCCAATATCTCCTATCACTTTCCTCAACTTACCAAAACTAATTATACAAATTGATGTATTAAAATGGAAGCCATCCTTGGAGCCCAAGATGTTTAGGATATTATCGAAAAAGGCTACATAGTCCTAGCAGACAATATACAACTGTCTAAAGCGAAGAAAGACAATCTATTAAAAAAAATCTCAGAAGTAGCCAAAAGGCACTTAGTCTCATCCACCAAAGATTGGATGATGTTATGTTTGAGAATGTGGCAGAAGTAACCAGCTCCAAATAGGCATAGGACATACCATGAGTTTCTCTTCAAGGTGAGGAGAAAGTTAAGAAGGTCAAGTTATAAATGCTAAGAGGTGAATTTAAGAAGATGAAGATGAAGGAGATGGAGGCGATTACGGATTACTCATCATGAGTAAAATCATTTATTAATCAAATACGGTAGTATGGACAAAAAATTAACCAACTGAGAATTATCAGAAAAAATTCTGCGATCATTACAGCTAAAGTTTGACTATGTTGTGGTGGCTATGGAAGAGTCAATAGACATAAGTGCAATGACCATAGATGAAATCATACATTCATTGCAAGCAAGAGAGGAGAGACTCAACAAGCAAAAAGAAGAATCAATAGAACAAGTCTTGAAGGTCGTGGAGAAACAGAAAAGGATGAGGACATGGTAGAAATCAGCAGTCAAAAAAAGGTGACAACAATGAAGGAAGCTCTCAGTTCCCAAGAGGTAGAGGTCGTGGATGAGGAAGAGGAAACTGGAAATCAAATGACGTTTTGACAAGTGTAACATCTAGTGGTATAAGTGCTCAAAGTATGGTCATTATGCATTAGAATACTAGAGTTCACCCTAAGCAGGTGGAGGAAAAGGCTAACAACAACCAAAAGGGGAAAGTTATTGGCATAATGTTACTAGCATATGAAGGAGAAGCAAGTTCTCAAAACAACACATGGTACCTTGAAAATGCGGCAATTAATCATATGTGTGGAGATGAAAAGATGTTCATGGAGCTTGATCAATATGTCAGCGACAATGTTGTATTTGAAGATTCCATAAAAGTTATCATCATAGGTCAAGGAACCATTCTTATTTGCCAAAAGAATCGTTGTTGCCAGGTCATTGATAATGTTTATTATGTGTCTAACATGAAAAGAAATATTTTGAGTTTAGGACAATTGTTAAAGAAAAATTATGAAGTTCAATTGTCAAATCAAACATTGTTGCTACTAAACAAGAACAAGGAGCTGTTTGCAAGAATTCCAATGTCAAAGAATAGAATGTTCAAAATGCTTAGAAGCTTGTGAGAAGAGTTCTAATTAGCTTTGGCACCTAAGGTTTGGGCATCTCAAATTTGAAGGGCTAAAGCTGCTGAGTCAAAAGAAGATGGTGCATGGCTTGTCACCTATTAATCAACCACAATGTCTTAGTAGAAAATAATCCAGAACCAGTTTTCCAAAGGAGTCCATGTCAAAAGCAAGAGCACCACTTGAGCTCATTCATACAGATGTGTGTAGACTAATAACTCCTATGTCATTGAGTAATAATAAATATTTTTTTTTGTTCATTGATGATTATAGCAGGACTATATAGGTGTATAAAGGAGAAATCTATAGTTTTTAGAGCATTGAAGAAATTCAAAATGCTCATTGAGAAATAAAGTATTCATTTCATCAAAGCCTTAAGATTTGACAGAGAAGGAGAGTTCACATCTGATGAATTCAAAAGATTCTATGAAGAGCATGGAATATGTCATTTCTAATCAATCCCTAGATCTCCCTAATAGAATGGTGTCATGGAAATAAAGAATAAAATGGTGTTAGACATGGTGAGCATGTTGAAGAGCAAAAATTTGCCAAAAACGTTATGGACAGAAGTTATAAATTGCACAGTGTATATTTTGAACCAGTCCCTTGCAGCTAGTGTTTATGATCAAACACCCTAGAAAGAATGGAGTGGGAGAAAGCCAAGTATCTCTAATTTGCGTGGTTTTGGAAGTTATGAGCATGGGATTTTCAT
The DNA here is from genome assembly GCA_039660915.1 of Euphorbia tirucalli. Lineage (NCBI taxonomy): Eukaryota > Viridiplantae > Streptophyta > Magnoliopsida > Malpighiales > Euphorbiaceae > Euphorbia > Euphorbia tirucalli. Next base: position 45,907,358 of record CM077637.1, on the reverse strand, counting down.
CCCTCGGTTTCAATGATGAGTAAATCATTTATTTGCTTCTATAGATTTCCACAGCTGTAGGGGTGAAAGTCGATTCAAGTTTGAGGCTCCGATCAATCAAATTCCAAGCCTTAGATTGTTTAGTAGTAGAAAGTCCGTTGATCCCAGATAAATATTCACACGAGTATCACAACACCTGCACGGGTGTCACAACACTTACTTAAGTGTTGCAGCAATCCATACGGGTGTCACGTGTAGAGGTAGAAAACCTACCATTTCTACTTGGAACTCCAAATTTGGATTTTAGGTACCGGATTGAACAAGAAATAAGGCTCTTTTTGCCTATAAAAGGCTCACCAAAATCAGAAACAAAGGTTGGCAACTTTGACTAAGAGAGAAAGAGGAAGAAAAGAGAAGAAAATGAGAAAAGAAAAACAAACTTTTTCTTTAATTTTCATCTTTAATCTCTATTAGTAGGCTTAAAATCGGTTGAAAATCTTAGGAAAACACTTAATGAAGGTTTTTAATAGGATTACAGATTAATCCGAACACCAAAACCATAACATTTGGAGCTTGAAACCATTTTCGGAGTTTGAAATTCAAGTGTTTAATCGAAGCCTCTTTGAATCGATTTTCAACCTCTCAAGTGGTGGATTCACGCATGAAAGGTAATACTTCTAAGAAACCAAAAGAATAGACTCCTTGTTTGTGATTTTGTGCATCATTTCATTTAAAACTTCAATTTTCAAAGTGTTCTGGTGTATTAGAGCTACATGGCTGTCGTTACTGTTGGAGATTGTGCCCTAAGGCCAATATTGGATTATGTAATTTGACTTCTAAGATTAATCTAGTGTAGATTAATATTATCATTTATGTTTGTATGTTAGCATTTATGATAAGTATCCATGAATAAATCGTGTTATTCTAAATATCCCTAGTCGATTGTTATTATGGGAATAATAACAAACTAAGACTAGTGTGAGTGATAATGGATATTCATAAGATGAATATAGTGTATACAGATACAGATTATACTCACGGGTAATATGTTAGAGAACATGTTACTGGAGACCCACTATGAGATCAAGTTCATGGTCATGTGTCACAGCTGATCTTGATTATAGTAGTGTCATTAGCTGATTCCTTTGACCTGAGGTCACCATTGATTCCGGGATGAACTCATGTTGTGCTTTGACGCAGTCAAACGCTGCTCGTAACAGAGTAGTAATAAAGGCTGTGATTGGGTACGATATGACTCATGCCTTGGGATGTGAGTGACAGATATGGGATTTTGTCCCTCTCTAACAAGAGAGCGATATCACTGGGCCCCTCGATAAGTAAGACTGTTAAATGCATGGCCGTGCTCAAATAAATTGATAATAGTATCAATTGATTTGTCTGGACAGTTTACTTTGAGATCGAGAAAGCATATGATTAATTATATAAGATTGACAAGTGTACCATGTCTTATGATTAATCATGATATCAAAGAGACAAAAGGGAATATGACATTCTATAAATAGGTATTGGATCATTCCAATCATGTTAATTGGGTAGTCATAAAGGCTTGCTAGAGTCCGCTTATGACCTATAAGGATATTATGGTAATCTCCTTATTGCCAATTAATATGAACCTATGGGGTCACACACAAAGAGCAAAATGAAGTTCATCTTATCGGGTATAAATTATTATTGGATAATAATTTATGAATGAGAAAGAGAATAAATATATATAGTGATATATATTTAAGTGTGTATATATATAAATATTAATTTGATTAATATTGCATAAAGTATGCTACATATTATAATTAAATTATATAAAGATATAATTAATTATAATATTATATATACATATGTGTATTATGGAGAATTGATTTGATTTAATGTTAATTGAGAATTAATATTAAATTGTGTGGGTTAATATATAATTATAACTAATAGGTGTATTAGGTTATAATTATAATTAACTAATTAGGTTTTATATTTAAGGAAATAAAAACCTAAACCTAATTACTCTCTCCAAAAATACACTAACTGAATTCGGCCAGCCACCACAAGAAAAGCAGCCAGCCGAAATTCTCCTCCCAAGCCAAAGGGAAAAATCTGATTTTTCTGCTCTTTTCTCTCGTTCGAAGAATTGTTCTTCAATCCCGGTGCTAGCACGCGGTGAATGAATTGCTCCGTGTGGATCAACCGTAGAGGGAAGCTACTTTGGTTCCTAATTGATTCAAAACCTACAAAGAATTAAGGTAATTCTTTAACCCTCCTTCCAATTCAATGCAATGTACATGGGTCCTTGGTGGGGATTAATCCTTTTATTTCCGCTGCGTATATATTGTTTTGTGCGATTAAATCCCCAACAGTTACAACCGCACACACCCACACAGGTGTTGCAATAGCTACACGAGTATCAGAACACTCGCACGGGTGTTGACACAACATCCATATGGGTGCCATCCTAAAATTTTCCTAGAAACTCAAACTTATGTGTCAATATCTGAACCAAACATAGAAGCAACACCCGTACAGGTATGACAATAGCCGTTCGGTTCTTGCATCCACAGCCGCATGGGTGTCACCTCGGGACAAAATTGTTGAAACTGATTTTTGCATATTTCATGACATTTGAACCTTAGATTTACATTCCAAAAGTGTGCATTAGACTATAACAACGATAGAAACCTAGTTTCTTAAAAACTAACTCACTTGCCATGCTAAATAATTAACCAGTAAAACCGTTTTCAAAATTATTTTCTCAAAAATCAATGCAGGGATGTTTCAAAACTCTTTCCAGGTCTAGTTGGTGGGATTTGTCGAGTTTCTCCTGCTTCCCCCTAAATGCAAGATCCAAACTCATTTATTATCCCGTTCTATCATGGTTGAGTCCTAAATGTGATTATTTGTATACTAACATTTATTTTGCAGGACTAAATGTATGATTTGTTGGGATTCATCATCGGAAAAATAACGTGACATAGGAAAAATACAACGTTTAAAATTTCCTAGAATCCACCTATCGTGTCCGATTACCATTTATTAGAATGAAAAACAATTTGAATCAAGAGATGTTAACTCACTGGATTCGTCTCTTCTAGAGACTGCTGTAGAATCGTTTCTTGAAACTACAATCTCCAAAGTCCAGTGCACGATCAACTATCGAGCGAAAACCAGTGCTAGCTGAAGAAGCTGAAGGAATGGAGAGCTATTGCTGAAATTTTCGGCTATTTTTGGGGCTGCAATGGGGTTGAAATTTCCAGCAATTAATTTAGGTTTAGGGTTAGGGTTTTCTTCCTTAAGTGTGTAGACACCTTATCTAATTGGGTTTTAATTAGGTTAATTAAACCCAAGCCACTAGGATTATAATTACATAAATAAACTTTAATTAAAAAGTATATGCTATGTAATTTAATTCCATTTTGGTTAAATTGAATTACCCCTAAATAAAATTAAATCTCACTTAAATAAATTCAATACATGTATTTAATTTTCTTACTTAGGAAAATTATTTAAATAATTGTTTACTTTATGTAATTCAATTAATTGATAAATCAATTAACTACATTATGTAAAATTATTAATTAAATTAAATCAACCCAATGTAAATTAATTACCTTGACTTCGAATGTTAACTAATTAATTAACACATTCCTTCCGATGTACATTACATGTACAATTTCTATAAGTTTCGACTCAGTTGATCTATGTGCACCATCCTATGGGTCTGTCTTTATACTGGCAGTAGGCCCAAGGCCCACAGACTGTAAGTGGGTTCTAGCAAACCATTATAGCCCCCAATTAACATAGAAATGTAGCAGTCTGTTGAAAACACTGACCCAGTATTAATCTCATAGTGTTCTTTGCCAAACGATATTGATATGAATAAACAAGAGGCATGGTGTTTGTCATCCTATTCTGCTGTTTATTATATTTCTTGATCTTGAGTTGACTGATTAATCAAATAAGCAACCAACTTAATTGGGTATGGCCATACACTTATCAGTCCCACTCATCAAGGGGCCAATGATATCATCTCGGTGTTACTCGAGTGGCAATTCCATCACTTCATCATCAATATCAATATGTTCACCTGTCCACTGATAAGGTCGGTTTTTGACCTTATCTTTTAAGCAATTTCATGGTTTGAACGGAAATTTTTAGAGTCTTTTGTGTGAATGTTTGTGTGGTTTTTGAGTATTTTGTGATTTTTATGTTTTGGATAGATTTTTATAACTTTTAGTATTTTTCGTGTTTTCTAGGGCTGTTTTTGTAATTTTTGTTAATTTGTCGTTGTTATGGTCCGTGGCGTTGGTGCGGTTATGTTTCTTTGTGCTTGTTTTGGACAGGTATCATGACCCGGACCGGAAGTTGGAGCATCGGCGGGGAGGAAGAGTTCGAAGTGCTGAAAATCAGGGTGGCACGGCGTGCCACAATTAGGGCACGGCGTGCCAATCTGGCGTGCCAACAGAAGTAATCCAGTGGAGTGGCACGAAAACGTGCCACTCAGACCAGCGTGGCGTGCCAGCCCCAAAACCACACGGCACGGCGTGCCACCTCCAGTAGCACGGCGTGCCGCCTTCAATTCTGCACAGCACGGCGTGCCACTTCCACCAGCACGGCGTGCCGAGCCCCGAAATCCTGCTGTTGCCCTACTTTCATCCTTTCTTTTTCCTGGTTTTAACCTAGCCATATAAATAGGTTATTTTCTATGTTTTAGAGGATCTTTTTCCAGACTTTTAGAGTGAGAGCAGAAACTTGTAGTGAGGTTTTGAGCTTGAACTATTTGATTTCTTTGAGTTTTGAACCATCGATTGGTTGTAGCTTTACATAGAATCTTCCCCTTTTGCGAGATTCTTAGTTCCGGCTTGAGTTCGTCTATAGAGGTACACCCCAAGCATCTTCACACCATCGGAATCTAGTTAATCGGACCAAAAGGGCATAAGTTTTTCTTTTTCTCTTTTGTAATTTGATTAAGTTAGTTTTGATTCGGCAAATCGATTGTGTTTGGTTGTAAACACTGAATTCGTTTCATCTTTCTTGATTAATACAATTGATTGCAAGTTAATTTCAATTTTTATTCCTTTTCTTTATGCAATTCCTTTAATGAATATCTAGTCTCATAAGATCTTAATTTATTAAGTTCATATTTGTGGCATTACCTAGATTGACGCCTAGGAAACCATTAGTATTGACGACATTGTGGAACTTACGTGCCCCTATTTTCTGAGCTTTAGAATTAGACCGCCTCTAAACAAGGGAAACCGGCTAAGGTCCTAAAAGATCTAGATACGCTAGGTTGAATTATCGGAAGAACATAATTAAGGGTTGATTGTTGAGTTAAATTCATCTTTTGTAGTTAATTGATAAAGCCATCCCCATTAGCATTCATAGGTCGGTAAACCACCAATTGATAACACAAAATTCAAGTGCAAAGTAAGCTGGAATAGATCAACTAGGAGTAGGATAAATTAGTCATTAGTATAATCGAATCCAAAAATTAGGTTCCGCCTAGGACACGCAAGGAACCCGAGTAGTTTAGTGTTTGCAGAATATTCTTTTCTCTGTGGGATCGATACCTGGACCAACCAGAATTATTACTTGTCAACGATAGGTACACTGCCTTAGTTGTGCGTTTCTAGGTTTAGTTTTATTACTTCGCCTAGGACCCATCAAGTTTTTGGCGCCGTTGCCAGGGAAACTTATTTTTCTGCATCATTGAGCCAAAGGTCTATTTGTTGATCTAGGCATCATTTCTGTGCATATAGTTAAATAATTTTTCTTTTCTGTGAATATTTGTTGCAATTTAGTTTTCTTTAATTTCTGTGTGTGTGTGTTTTCTAGCTTATGCGAACTCGCTCTCAGCATCCTGAGCTTTTACCTTATAACCCTGAAATTGAACGTTTGTGTAGCAGGAACCGTAGAGTACGCCAAGAGCAGATTGTCCAAATGGAACATCAGCAACATGAGGATGAGGAGAGACAACTCCGGGAAAGAGTTGAGCAAGAGCAACTCCGGCGAGAGCGGGAGGAGTTTGATAGAAGAAGGGGTGGTGATAGAGACAACATGGTCATGACTGACCTAATGGCTCCACATCGGCCCCGGAACAGATCCGGAGTGGTTATCCCAGCCATCACTGCTAATCAATTCGAGTTGAAGTCCAGTATGATCCATTTGATCCAAGGGAACGGACTATTCAGTGGCGGAATAAGTGACAACCCCAATGATCACTTAGACCGGTTTCTCATGGTGGCCGATACAGTTCGAATCGGTGGGGTGCCCCAAGATGCTGTGCAGTTGAAGTTGTTTCCCTTCTCATTATGCGGGGGAGCAATGGAATGGTACAAATCCTTGAGGCCCGGATCAGTGACGTCATGGGACCAATTGGAAGAATAGTTCTTAGCATACTACTTCCCACCATCAAAGACGGTTCAGATAAGGAACGAGATCATAGGATTCCGGCAATTTAGGACGGAGACTCTTAATAAAGCCTGGCAGAGATTTCAACAGTTATTGTGGAACTGCCCCCACCATGATATGCCGCGTTTCACTCAGGTAAGCATGTTTTATCATGGTTTGACACCAGCTAACCGTGCCATTATTGATTCTTCTGCAGGTGGGGACATTTTTAAGAAGACTGCTACACAAGCCGAGGAGTTGATAACGGAGCTGGCTAGAAAGAGTACCTTGTGGCAGTTGGACACACCAACAAGGAATGAGGTTCGAGCTGCAAATTTGGGACGCCAAGATGCGGCCATGGACCATGTAAACAAGAAGCTGGACCTGTTGATGTCCCGCCTGAATTTAAATGGGCCACAATACCAGCCGGTGTTATGTGTATCATGTGGAGCGGAGCATCCCGGGCAAGATTGTGAATTGGGTGACCCATTCGCCTAATCGTCCGAAAACGTAAGTTTTGTGGGAGGAAACCAAAGGGATTTGGGTAAGCAGGTGGCTCAATTGAGTAGGGAGAGGCAGGAAAGACCTCAAGGAGCACTTCCGAGTAGAACTGAACAAAACCCTAAGGGTAATCAACGGGAGACAGCTCAAGCTATAACCCTACGAAGTGGTAGGCAAGTGGAGGACCAGGTGCAAAACACTGATATTCCATCCCAACCTACTGAGGTAAGTGAAGAGTCGGGAGAGGTAAGCAACCCCGACTGGATTTTTGAACTCGAATCTAGCCTTAATGAAAAAGGGAAAATTCCTGACCCAGTGAGAGCCTATGTGCCTAAACTTCCTTATCCTCAAAGGGAGAAGAAAGATAAACTGGAGCAGAAATATTCCAAATTCTTGGAAATTTTCAAGAAGTTAGAATTTAATATGCAATTGATTGAGGCTCTCCAAGAGATGCCCTTTTATGCTAAATTTTTTAAAGAACTTCTCGCAGGGAAAAGAAAGCTAGGCGAGGACGAAGTGGTGGCTTTGACAGAGGAATGTTCAGCGATTATTACTAACAAACTCCCACCTAAGCTCAAAGATAGGGGCAGTTTTACTATTCCATGCCGGATAGGAAACTTGGAGATTGCCAATGCCCTATGTGACTTAGGTGCGAGTATAAATCTGATGCCTCTGTCGTTTTTCAGGAGACTCGGATTGGGAAACCTAAAGCCAACCAATATGACCCTCCAATTGGCGGATAGATCCCTCACGAGACCAAAGGGGGTGGTCGAGGATGTGTTAGTAAAGGTGGACAAGTTTATCTTCCCTGCGGACTTTGTGGTAATGGATATGGAGGAAGATAGCACGGTGCCCCTTCTACTTGGAAGACCTTTTCTCGCAACCGGTAGGACTTTGATAGATGTCCGGGAAGGTAAGATTATTCGTAGGTTGCACAACGAGGAGGTAAGTTTCAATGTCTATAATTCAATGAAATATCCATTAGATGTTGAAAATTGTAACTTTGTGGACTCCTTTTGTCCTATTGATGCTTGTGTGGTTGAGAATTTATGCAGTGAACTAGAATGCATCATAGGAGAAGGTCTAAGTGAAAGTGAGGCAAATAAAGTGTTAAGTGAGGAATGCTCATGGGTGAAGGGACGGTTTGATAATCTGGAACGTGAAGTCAAACCGGCACCTAAATCCTCATTGGAGGAACCTCCATCATTGGAGCTCAAAACCCTTCCCCCTAACCTTAAATATGTTTTCCTGCATCCTCTAAAGGACTTACCCGTTGTAATCTCTTCTTTGTTAATAGGAGAGGAGGAGGACAAGCTGCTAGAGGTGCTAAGGAAGCACAAAGGAGCATTCGGGTGGACAATCCATGACATCAAGGGAATAAGTCCGACCTTCTGCACGCATAGAATTTTCCTAGAAGATGAGGTAAAACCGTGTGCACAGCCTCAACGTCGGTTGAACCCAAACATAAAGGAAGTGGTAAGAACCGAGGTGATAAAACTCCTCGACACAGGTATTATCTTTCCTATTTCTGATAGTCAGTGAGTGAGTCCGGTCCAATGTGTGCCTAAAAAGGGAGGCACGACGGTAGTGCAAAATGATAAAGGGGAACTAATCCCTACTAGAGCTGTCACGGGTTGGCGTATGTGTATTGATTATAGGAAATTGAATGACGCCACCCGGAAAGATCATTTTCCATTACCGTTTATTGATCAAATGTTAGAAAGGATGGCCAGGCACGAATATTTTTGTACATTAGATGGGCTATCCGGATATATGCAAATTCTAGTGGACCCTCTCGATCAAGAGAAAACCACATTTACGTGTCCATACGGGACATTTGCATATAGGCGGATGCCTTTTGGGTTGTGTAATGCCCCGGCCACCTTTCAAAGATGCATGCTAGCCATTTTTGCTGATATTATTGAGGATTTTATGGAAGTCTTTATGGATGATTTTTCTGTTGTTGGTCATACGTTTGAGTCATGCTTGGGGAACTTGGACCAGGTGCTTCAGAGATGTGAAGACAGCAATTTGGCACTTAGTTGGGAGAAGTGTCAATTCATGGTTCGGGATTGCATTGTTTTAGGGCATAAGGTGTCGGGAAAGGGGATCGAGGTCGACCCGGCCAAGATCGAGGTGATTTAGAAACTACCTCCCCCAAGTTCGGTTAAGTTAGTTAGGAGTTTCTTGGGACATGCGGGCTTTTACAGGCGTTTTGTGAAAAATTTTTCTAAGATTGCTAAGCCGTTGACTGAGTTACTCTTAAAGGATGCCCCATTTAATTTCAATGATGAATGTATGTATGCTTTTAATTTGCTTAAGCAGAAATTGATTGAGGCACCAGTCATGGTGAGTCTGAATTGGGAAACCCCTTTTGAACTTATGTGCGATGCAAGTGACATAGCTGTTGGGGCATGTTTAGGTCAGAGGGTGGAAAAAATTTTTCACCCAATTTATTATGCTAGTAAGACATTAAATGATGCTCAAATGAATTATACTGTGACTGAGAAAGAATTACTAGCTGTTGTGTTTGCTTTTGATAAGTTCAGGTCTTACTTGGTCTTATCAAAAGTCATTGTGTATACTGACCATGCTGCTCTTAAGTATTTGTTGGCTAAACAGGATGCAAAGCCCAGGTTGATTCGATGGATTCTACTCCTCCAGGAGTTTGATATGGAGATTAAGGATAAGAAGGGAGTAGAGAACGTAGTGGCCGACCATTTGTCAAGACTACCAAGTGAAGGATCCGTATCCTCACCGGAAGCGAACATTCGTGACACATTCCCCGATGAACAGTTGTGTGGGGTAACGTTTATATCATGGTTTACGGACATCGCAAACTTCAAAGTCGGTAACATTCTTCCACCTAACCTCTCACATGCACAGAGACGTAAATTCTTTAATGATGCTAAGGATTAATTTTGGGATGACCCTTATCTTTTTAGATTATGTGCTGATAATGTGATTAGGCGGTGTGTTACTTATGAGGAGGTTCCCTCCATTATTGAGATGTGTCATGATAGAGAAACGGGTGGCCATTTTGGACCCGATAGAACTGTAGGAAAAATTTTATCTAGTGGGTTTTATTGGCCAACCATGAAACAGGATGTTATTAGTTATATTCGAGCCTGTGATGCGTGTCAGAGGACGGGAAATATCTCCCAAAAGAATGAAATGCTCCAACAGGGCATCTTGGTGTGTGAACTTTTTGATGTTGGGGCATAGATTTCATAGGACCCTTCCCAATATCTCACAACAACCAATACATTCTTGTGGCGGTTGAATATGTGTCTAAGTGGGTAGAAGCTGTCGCTTTACCAACCAACGATGCAAGGGTAGTTGTCAGGTTTCTAAAGAAAAACATTCTTACTAGGTTCGGAACCCCAAGAGCTATCATCAGTGATGGGGGTTCCCATTTTTGTAATAGGCAATTTGACAATCTTTTGCACAAGTATGGGGTTAAGCATAAGGTAGCGACTCCTTACCATCCTCAGACGAGTGGGCAAGTTGAGGTTTCAAATAGGGAACTAAAACGCATCTTAGAAAAAATGGTAAGTGCATCTAGGAAAGATTGGAGTTTAAGGTTAGACGATGCACTATGGGCATATAGGACTGCTTTTAAGACACCTATAGGGATGTCCCCTTACCGTTTAGTCTTCGGTAAATCCTGTCATCTACCTGTAGAACTAGAGAACAAGGCATATTGGGCTTTAAAATTTCTTAACTTTGATATGCAAGCTGCAGGTGAGCTTCGATTAAGGCAACTTACGGAGCTAGATGAGCTTGAGTTCATATAAGAATGCCAAGATCTACAAGGAGAGGACCAAGAAATGGCATGACCAGCGTGTAACAAAGAAAGGTTTCAACCAAGGTGAGTTGGTGCTCTTGTATAACTCCCGGTTGGAACTCTTTCCGGGCAAACTAAGAAGTCGATGGACAGGGCCGTTTACCGTGCATAAGGTTTACCCTTCCAGGATGGTGGAGATTGAAACCCCGGAGGGAATTCAACATGTAAACGGGCATCGATTGAAGCCCTACGTCAGCGGAGGAATGAAGGAGGAGAAGCAAGTCTAACTCCTTCGTGATGTGTAATGTTAAAACGTGGACGTAGAAGTCAAGCTATTCCGACTATAAACATAGCAACGAGGTACGTGTGCCTCCCTTGTACATTAATTTTTTGTGTTAATTCGTTTTTATGTGTTTTTGTGTGTAGGATTAGGTACTTAAGCAAGTTAATAGAAAATCGTGATCAAAATGTGGAAAAAAAAAGCAACGGTTGGCAGAATTCAAGATGGCACGCCGTGTCACAATCAGCACGCTGTGCCAAGGTGAAATTGGATGTAGCACGTGGCGTGCCATGGTGGCACGAAATCGTGCCAGGCCGCTGCTCCGGAAGAGGTTTGTGAATAAGTAATTCAGCACGCCGTGCCACATTCAGCACACCGTGCCAAGGAGATGGCTTGCAAAGTAGCACGCCGTGCCAAGGAGATGGTTTTCAAAGCAGCACGCCATGCCCATTCAGCACGCCCACGTGCCGTCGTTCTGTTCCGCAAGAGGGTTGTGCATAGACAAGGGGCACGCCGTGCCACATTCAGCACGCCGTGCCAATCACAGGTCTGCAAAGCGGCACGACGTGCCAATACGGCACGCCAATGTGCCGTCGCGTTGTTTCTAAAGTGATTGGTGGACGAGAGAACAGCACGTCGTGTCAAAACTTCAGCACACCGTGCCACATATTTAAATTTCAAGGCAGCACGCCGTGCCGATCCAGCACGCCGGCGTGCCTTCACGCTGTTTCCAGGTAAGTGCTTTTTGCCCTGCTCAGCACGCCGTGAGGATTGTTTGGCACGGTGTGCCGAGCATTTAAATTTTGAATTCCAAGGGTTATTCCACCTCCTATTTAATCCTTTTCCCATCTTCCCCCTTTTCATAACCGACATCTCTTCTTCTTCTTCTTCTTCCTCTTTCTCACTTTCTCTCACCCTTTCACTTTCTCTCTCCCTCTTCACTCTCTCTCTAGAATCCACTCTCTCTTTCTCCTTCTCTATTCTTCTTCCTCTTCCTTCCTTTCTCTCCTTCTCCCTATCCACTCTTACTCTCCTTTCCTTCTTCTTCTTCTTCTTCCTCTCACCCCTTTCCCTCCACTATTTTGCCCTAGGGTTTTATTTTGCTTCAATTTCCTTGAAACCAGGTATGAACTCTTGCTTTATTCTTTCTTTTATTTTTTTTATTATTATTGTTGTTCTTTTTCTCATTTTGGTTTTGATTGATTGACTACTTAATAGGGTATTGTTTTGCTTTCTTTTTCTTTTTCGTGGTTTGTACCTTTGACAGTAGATGTTCTTTGGCTTTGTGTTCTTTTGTTTTTGATTTTTGCTTTATTTTTATGGTTGAGAAATTGTAGGATGAAGAAGAAAACAGTCGCCGATCGGAGACACGGTTCGTCACGCCGACCCATGGAACCGTCACCAGAACCGGTGCCACGCGACGAATTGCCCACCAAATAATTGATCGCCCCGTTGACGAGCCTCTCAAAGAAGTACAAGTGCCCCTTTCCTTTACTTTCGGATGATGAAGGTAAAAAGTACAAAACCCTATTTCCTTTAGAGAGCACCCCCTTTCGCACTTTCGATTGGGAATTTCTATTTGTACAAGATAGGTCGGAGGGAGTGAAAGCTAAATTGACTAGTTTAGGGTGGTACGAGTTTGTGAAATCTAATCCTCCAGTCTTTAGGGAGTTGAACCTAGAATTCTACTCCACCTTGAGCTTTAAAACAAACCCGGATACTGGCCTTCGAAGCATGACCTTCCGCCTTTTTGGCACTAAACGGACTTTGGATATTGATGGCCTTAGGGCTTGTATAGGTATTAAGGGGAATGGGTATAAATGGCCCGAGAATTTGGATGCCAAGAAATTTTGGCGCTTGATAGGGCAAGGGGTATACCAACCTCGGTTTGCCAAAACTTCCCAAATCCATGATCCTATTTTGCAATTAGTTCACAATTTGTATGTTTTAATTTTTTGGGAAAAACTGAGAGCAACCGGGTTAATGCATTTGAACTTTTAATCCTGTGGCATGTGCATAGTGAGATTAAGGTGCATATGGGCTTCTTTGTCATGGAGGCCTTATACAACCACCACAATCGAGCTAAGTCCGAACTAGGGCTAGGACACATTGTAACTTGTATTGCATGCTTCTTTCATAGTAATACTTGTTATAGGAACCTCGATAGCATCCTTCCCAAGAAGCTTTCGAGGGGAATCTTGTCTTGTTCCCATGTTGTGGCAGCTGCAGGTCCTTCAAGTGCAGGAGGTTCAAGTAGGGGAAAGGCTCCTATGGAAGTAGACGAGGAGGAAGAGAGTGAGGAAGCTGAGGACAGCGAGGAGGACATGGAGAATGTGTCGGTGGGAGTAGATTTTATGGGGCGGATTGAAGGACGGTTGGATGGCATAATTGAGCAATTGGAAGGCTTAACCATCCATCAGGTTCTGCTTGAGCAGCGGCTGAACGCGCGCCTTGATCGGCAAGCAGCTCAGCTCGCCAATGTCGAGGCGTTCGCCTCTCGCTTTTGTGCAGCCCAAGGGTGGCCGTACCCACTGCCACCACCACCAGCCCCCGATATGTGAGGTAACCCTTTTCCTTTCCCATTTAGTTTGCTTCTTCTTCCATTGCACTTTTGGAAGTAAGTGCAATCTAGGTGTGGGGTGGGTAAAGGGACTTCTCCCTTTCTTTTTCTTCTTCTTATATTGCACTTTTTGTTTGTTTGTTTCGCATGTTTGTTGGTGTTTGTTGGTGTTTTTGCATGATTGGATGTTTTGCGTTGGTTTTTGGTTAGATTTAGGCTTTACTTTTCAATGCATGTGAAGTTGGTTTTGGTTGTTTTTGGTTTGATAGTGTTTTTAGGTTGTTTATGTGTCAATTGCCGTTTGAATAACATTGCTTAATCCACCCTCGAACCTAAGTCTCTGTGCTTGGATTGATAGCAATTGGCTAGGGATATTAGGAGTTGTTTGCAAGTCATTAGCTTGTTTGTGCGTGGTTTGTGATTTTTGATGGTAACCATTGGTTAGATTTGTCATTTAGGTTGCATTAGGGAATTAATCCTCTACCCCTACTTGCCTGATTGAGCTAGGATTACGCCTTGGAACATTGGTTGAGTCACACGACCTAGCATACAACCCCTAATACACTTGTGAGAATTTGAGCCTTTAGAACCATTTCACATCGGTTCTATTTCTTTGTGAGGGTAAAAACAATCGTGGCACACTAGATCGTAGAACCCAGTGTTGTTTTACACTTGGCATCGAGAGCTTAATATGTGGAGACCCTTAGGATTAACCCCTTGACTTAAATAGCCCTAACGCTAACTACTAATTCATCCCTTAGATCACCCATAGCCACTAAATTAACCTTTTTGACTTAAAAAAAAACCTTCACCAAGCCAACTCTATAATCCTAACTTTTTACCATTCACTTTGATTTTTCCCTTCTCACCCTCCTCTCCTAAATCAAGTAATTGGCTAAGTTGTTCATTCATTTTGGGGTCAATCACCATTTGCATTTCAACTCTTTCATATCTAGTCCTATGGAAAAATTGTGTTAAAAAATTAAAAAAAAAGAAAAAAAATCCAAATAGAGTCAATGTGTTTGTTCGGTTTCTTTTCGTAAAATTCGGAGTTTGTGAACGCCTGTCTTGTTTGTCCGGTTTGCGTCTTTAAGCCTATATTGGTGTTCCATGTTTCAGTTCATTTGTTGAATAAAGGATTAGGGCAATCATCTAATTGCCTTGACCCATGTCTTGTAATTTTTCATTTATTGAATAAAGGATTAGGGCAATCATCTAATTGCCTTGACCCATGTCTTGTAATTTTTGTTCTCTTTTTCCCATTAAGTTGTGTTTTGGCCATTGGGTGTGGATAAGGCCTTCTTTTTGTCAAGTTAATTTAAAAAAAAAAAAGAAATTTAGCAAAGCAAACACTCTTAGGACTAGTTTTGAGTTGAAAGTTGCATGACCCGTCTTTAGTACCTAGTCAATTTGTATATTTTACTTGATTCATAGGAGTTGTATACCTAAAATTTCCCCTTATCAAACCTACCCTAAGCCGTAACATTACAAGCCCCAGGTTCTCTGATTTTGCTCCTTGACCAATGACTTCACCGGGATTGCCATTAGTTCGCTATGTGATGTGTGCCATTGTTTTTTTTTTGTGTGCTCATCCGCCTTACCTTGAACTTGAGCGTTGGAGTGACATCTTGTGAGGTGCTTTGTGGTCGTATAAACTCTGTTTGTTCCTCGCCCTATGACTAGCTAAATTTTGTTGGGTTCGGGTATTGAGTGGTCTTGAACCTGGTGCACCTAATGTCATTTCGAAGGTGATGCTTTACTTTCTTGAGTCTATGAATTTCGTACGGTTAAACCCTTAGTTGGATTTGCAAGTGAAAGCGAGCAAGTTTACTTCTTTGTCTTTAGTTGATTTGCTTGAGGACAAGTAAGACTTTAAGTGTGGGGTGGTTGATAAGGTCGGTTTTTGACCTTATCTTTTAGGCAATTTCGTGGTTTGAACGGTAATTTTTAGAGTCTTTTGTGTGAATGTTTGTGTGGTTTTTGAGTATTTTGTGATTTTTATGTTTTGGATAGATTTTTATAACTTTTAGTATTTTTCGTGTTTTCTAGGGTTGCTTTTGTAATTTTTGTTAATTTGTCGTTGTTATGGTCCGTGGCGTTGGTGCGGTTATGTTTCTTTGTGCTTGTTTTGGACAGGTATTATGACCCGGACCGGAAGTTGGAGCATCGGCGGCGAGGAAGAGTTCGAAGTGCTGAAAATCGGGGTGGCACGGCATGCCACAATTAGGGCACGACGTGCCAATCCGGCGTGCCAACAGAAGTAATCCAGTGGAGTGGCACGAAAACGTGCCACTCAGACCAGCGTGGCGTGCTAGCCCTAAAACCACACGGCACGGCGTGCCGCCTTCAATTCTGCACAGCACGGCGTGCCACTTCCACCAGCACGGCGTGCCGAGCCCTGAAATCCTATTGTTGCCCTACTTTCATCCTTTCTTTTTTCTGGTTTTAACCTAGCCGTATAAATAGGTTATTTTCAATGTTTTAGAGGATCTTTTTCTAGACTTTTAGAGTGAGAGCAGAAACTTGTAGTGAGGTTTTGAGCTTGAACTATTTGATTTCTTTGAGTTTTGAACCATCGATTGGTTGTAGCTTTACATAGAACCTTCCCCTTTTACGACGTTCTTAGTTCCGGCTTGAGTTCGTCTATAGAGGTACACCCCAAGCATCTTCACACCGTCGGAATCTGGTTAATCGGACCAAAAGGGCATAAGTTTTTCTTCTTCTCTTTTGTAATTTGATTAAGTTAGTTTTGATTCCGCAAATCGATTGTGTTTGGTTGTAAACACTGAATTCGTTTCATCTTTCTTGATTAATACAATTGATTGCAAGTTAATTTCAATTTTTATTCCTTTTCTTTATGCAATTCCTTTAAGGAATATCTAGTCTCATAAGATCTTAATTTATTAAGTTCATATTTGTGGCATTACCTAGATTGATGCCTAGGAAACCATTAGTATTGACGACACTGTGGAACTTACGTGCCCCTATTTTCTGAGCTTTAGAATTAGACCGCCTCTAAACAAGGGAAACCGGCTAAGGACCTAAAAGATCTAGATACGCTAGGTTGAATTATCGGAAGAACATAATTAAGGGTTGATTGTTGAGTTAAATTCATCTTTTGTAGTTAATTGATAAAGCCATCCCTATTAGCATTCATAGGTCGGTAAACCGCCAATTGATAACACAAAATTCAAGTGCAAAGTAAGCTGGAATAGATCAACTAGGAGTAGGATAAATTAGTCATTAGTATAATCGAATCCAAAAATTAGGTTCCGCCTAGGACACGCAAGGAACCCTAGTAGTTTAGTGTTTGCAGAATATTCTTTTCTCTGTTTGATCGATACCTGGACCAACCAGAATTATTACTTGTCAACGATAGGTACACTGCCTTAGTTGTACGTTTCTAGGTTTAGTTTTATTACTTCGCCTAGGACCCATCATCCACCCAATCATACCCATACTTAGCATCTTTTTATAGACCTGTTAGGCATATGTCAAAGTGAACTGGATTCCATATTGATACTATAATGAAATATGGTCTGAGGACAAAAGAGACCTACTCAAGATAAACCTATGATGCAACAACCATGTGGCTTTCTTGTACGGATCGATCCATTCCCATGTCAACGACATGTACCTATATTCATGACTCACGACACAAGTACTATGGCTAGTTTAGAACTGCCATACAGTCATCGAATATACAAGTCTATGGTTCTATTCCTTCACATGATTAGAACAGACCTGGGATAGGTTTTATGATTATCAATTAATGGATACTCTAATCATATTATAGCACAAGATGTAAATGAAATAGATTATTTACCTTTATTAATATGACACAAATAATGTATTCATGTAATGATTCTTAATGTATAATATAAAATAAAAGAATCCAATGCCCTAACGACTAGGGCACACCAACAATCTCACACTTGCACTAGTTCCAAGTGGGCATTGCCCTAATTCCTATAGATTTGGTATGGCCGTCGTGCTGTGTCTGTGCCAGCGCTTTGGTCAATGGATCAGTGACATTATTCTTAGTGTCAACCCTCTACAATGATATGTCACCTCTGTTCACGATCTCTCAAATGAGGTGAAACTTTTTAAGCACATGTTTGGATCCCTTGTGTGATTGGGCTCCTTAGCTTGTACGATGGCCCTGTATTTGTCACAAAAAACATCAATTGGGTCCAGGATAGTGGGTATTACTTCCAACTCGGTTATTCATTTCTTGATCCAAATGTCTTCCTTTGTAGCTACGCATGCAGCTATCTACTCAGCTTCCGTTCTAGAGTCAGCAATGGTGGCCTGCTTTGAGGACCTCCAACCAATGGCACCACCATTTAGGAGAAAAACATAACTAGATTGTGATTGGTTCTCGTCCTCGTCGGTCTATAAGCTTGCATCACTACCAGCTCATCTTGACCTCTATACATTGAGAAAGCATCCTTAGTCCGGTTGTGGTACTTTAAGATTGCCTTGACTGCCTTCTAGTGTTCTGCACCGAGGTCTAACTGGTACCAGCTAGTCATACTTAGTGCAAACGAGACATCAGGCCTTGTACATAACATGGAGTATATGATAGATCCAATAGTAGATGCATAAGGGATCTTTTCCATGTTCCCCTGGCCCTTCTTTGTTTTAGGACCATCTTTCTTACTCAGCTTCAACCCATGGTGCATAGGCAAGAATCTTTTCTTTGCCTTGTCCATGCAGAATCTTTTCAGAACCTTGTCAATGCACATTGCCTGACTTAGGCCTAGAAGCCAACTG
The DNA here is from genome assembly GCA_039660915.1 of Euphorbia tirucalli. Classification (NCBI taxonomy): domain Eukaryota; kingdom Viridiplantae; phylum Streptophyta; class Magnoliopsida; order Malpighiales; family Euphorbiaceae; genus Euphorbia; species Euphorbia tirucalli. The sequence goes on along the minus strand of CM077637.1, from coordinate 45,889,079 downwards.
GATCTATCCCTGTAGATCTTGACCCCTAAGATCGTCTCAGCTTCTCCTAAGTCCTTCATTGCGAAGCACTTAGTCAACCACTGCTTAACCCCTTATAGTGTTGGTATGTCACCTCCAATGATAATGATGTCGTCAACATACAGCACTAAGAAGGTGGAAATGCTCCCACTAACCATATTATACACACAGAGATCATCAGGATTATATCTAAAGCCATATTCTGTAATGGCCTCATTGAATCTCTGATTCCATGACCTCAATGCTTACTTCAATCCATAAATGGATCTTTGAAGCTTACATACCGGGGGATTGGATACTTTGGATTGATAAAACCCTCAGGTTGTGTTATGTACACATCCTCGAGTAGCTTTCCATTAAGGAAAGCGGTCTTAACATCCATCTGCCATATCTCAAAATCATTCCATGCAGCTATGGCTAGTAGTATCCTAATGGATTTGAGCATAGCAACTGGTGAAAAGGTTTCATCATAGTCAATTCCTTGAACTTGCCTAAATCCTTTTGCCACTGTTCACCCCTTGAAGGTGTTGTCGGCTTTTAACTTGAAACACCACTTGCAACCTATCACCTTAGCACCCAGAGGTGGATCCACCAAGTTCCATACTTGGTTATCATGCATAGATTGCATCTCAGCCTCCATGGCTTTTCTCCATTGATCTAAGTGTGGGCTTTCAACAGCCCCCTAATAGGTCTTGGGCTCCTCTTGGTCAACGAGCATAAGGTCCCCATCATCAGTCATGAGAAAGCCGTACCTCTCTGGCTGATGACGTGTCCTACCAGACCTTCTAAGGTCTTGTGTCACTGATTCTGGTTCTTTAATGTCTTGAGTAGTTAGATTGGTTCCCAAAGGATCCTCAGTAGTTGCTACAGGAGTTTGTGAGCCTTGAACTTCTGAAAGTTCAACATTGCTCCCACTGTCTCTCTTGGAAAGGAATCTCTTCTCCAAGAAGACTGCACTTCTGGCTATGGAAACTTTGTTTTCTGCCGGATCATAGAAGTAATAACTCTTAGTTTCCTTAAGGTAACCCACAAACTGGCACTTGATAGATTTGGACTCGAGTTTACCACTTGTTAATTTCTTAACATGTGCATCACAGCCCCAAATCTTCAAAAAGGAAACATTGGGCTTTTGGCCCTTCCATAGTTCATATGGTGTTCCCTCAATTGCCTCGCTTGGTGTATTATTAAGAATGTAAGCGGCTGTCTGTAAAGCATATGCCCAAAAGGAGACAGGGAGTGTAGCATGACTCATCATCGAGCGGACCATGTCTAGCAAGGTCCTATTCCTCCTTTTTGACACTCCATTCCAATAGGGTGTACCAGGAGGAGTGAGTTGGGATTCAAACTCACACTCTCACAAAAACGAGTCAAACTCTTGGCTTAAATATTCACCCCCCCGGTCATACCAAAGTGCTTTTATTTTCTTACCAAGTTGGTTTTCGACTTCATTCTTAAAGTCCTTAAACCTTTGAAGAGTCTTAGACTTATGCTTCATCAGATACACGTAACCGTACCTATTGAAGTCATCCGTGAAGGTGATGAAGTACAGAAAACCAGATATGGCACTAGTGGGCTGCATACATCAGAATGTATCAACTCCAATAGCTCTGAGGCCCTTTCAGCAGTGTTGCTAAAAGGCACCTTTGTCATCTTGCCCCTCAAACAAGATTCAGATGTGTCATAAGACTGGATGTCAAATGGCCCTAGCACTCCACTAGAGTGAAGCATAGCTATACGCTTCCTATTTATATGGCCAAGTCGACAATGCTAGATGTAAGTAGGATTAATTTCATTTTGTTTAATCCTTCTTGTATTTATGTTATAGATTGAACTTTCACGTTTTAGATCAAGGATATATAAGCAATTTTCAAGAAATGTTGTTCCATAAATAATATTGCCACATTGCATAGAATTTCTACAATGTCCAATATTAAATATAAAACCAAAAATATCCAACAAAGAAATGGAAATAATATTCCTGCGTATCGTAGGTACAAAATAATAGTTTCTTAATTCTAGAACTAGTCCACTAGGCATCTCTAAGAAATAATCTCCAATCTCCATGGCTTGAACCCGAGCACCATTTTTGACTCGAAGATCTACTTCTCTAGATCCTAGTAATCTCCTATTTCTTAGACCCTACACATTTAAACAAATGTGAGATCCACATCTAGTATCCAAGACCCAAGATGTAGAAATAGCCAGATTAATCTCAACAACATAAATACCTGAAGCAGCAGTTTTGCCCTTCAGTTGCTCCCTTAGCTTTGGACATGAGCTCTTCCAATGCCCCTTCTCATGACACTTACGGCAGACATCGTCGGGAGAAGCAACCCTTGCTTTAGGTTAGGCCACCACCTTTTTGCCCTTAGCCTTGGCCTTTTCGGCCTTAGCCTTGGCCTTAGATTTGGCCTTTCCCTTAGCAATGGGCATACTGCCCTTGTTCACCAGCAAAATTTCAGGAGTCTTCTTAAGAGACTACTCAGCAAGCTTGAGCATGCCATGTAGCTTAACAACCAATTTATCCAACCATTGCATTTGGTAGTTCATGATCAACTGGTTATAAGACTTAGGAAGTGACCTGAGAATAATGTCTGCTACTAAGTCCTGCAGAACTGGTGAGCCGAGGTGGGCAAGTGTATCAATATACCCCTTCAACTTTACCACATGAGTGCTAAAAGAAGTCCGGGCTGCCATTGCAGTCGTGCAAAGTGACTTAGTTGTTAGGTAATGTTCTTGATGAGCCTGATCTTAGAACATCTTTTTAAGCTGATCCATCATCTCATAAGAATGCTCGTGCATGAACTGCTTCTGAAGATCAGAAGCCATGGTACCTAGCATGAGGCACGAGACATCTCGGTGATCCTTCACGTGCCGGTCATACTGTTCCACTGTCATCGTGGTGATGCCTCGACCTACGAGAGGGCCAGTTGGTAAAGGAGCATTCGGTACATACTCCTTGTACTCTTGTCTAAGAACTATTTGTAAGTTCCTAGCCCAATCCAGGAAGTTAGTCCTCGAAAGCTTCTCCTTCTCCAGGAGTAACCTAAGTGAGAGTGAGTTGTTGTTTGTTGCAGCCATTTAAATTGCTTAAGTGAAAATGGGAATAATCTACATGGAAGAAATCATTGCTTGAGTTAGAAATAAAGGACTGTTACCAATTCAAATAAATAATCCAATTTTAACTTGTTCGTTGGTGATGTTAATTGGCTAACTTGACCAAGATCCACAACTTATCAATGACTGGCTGAACTAGGGCTTGCTAACCAACAATTGATTTGTTTGGTAGGACAACCTATCCAATCCTTCCACGAAGGACTCTTAGTTTGATGGGCTTATTGACACTTTACCCATCTGTGCTTAGGGCTCGCTCTAAGCTACCGCTACCTATGTTGAGTCAAACCACCATTCACATGTTAACCATACCAAGTATCCTAACCCTTAACGGCCCACTGAATACTACAATGTACCCAACTAGGGCGTGGCGAACATTACAGCATCAATGGGAGGAAGAGGTGTGAATGTGGGAAGTAATTTTAAATGACTCAATTTTTTAATTTCCAGATTAAAATTAAGTGATACATCTTAGCATGCATAAACGCGGGTAATAATTTGGTTGAGCTAACGCTACCTATGTTGAGTTAAACCACCATTCACATGTTAACCATACCAAGTATCCTAACCCTCGACGACCCACTAAATACTACAATGTACCCAGCTAGGGCATGGCGAACATTACAGCATCTATGGGAGGAAGACTGAATGTTTTAATTTCCGGATTAAAATTAAGTGATACAGCTTAGCATGCATAAACGCGGGTAATAATTTAGTGATCCATACATCCATATTATATGACAAATGCAATAGCATACTTAATATAAAATAAATGAGATCCTATGGGCCTTTAGTTACAACCGAATGAAAAACTAGATATCCAATCTAATTCTTCATGGGCCAGACTGCAATCCTTCTTGGGCTCCCACTATGGGCTTGCTCCATCTAGGCCTTCCTCCATACTTGATGCAATTACAATTTTATTTTAAATAAAATCTATTCTAAAATTACATCAAAATAAAAGAAATGGCACGCAGTCCATAATTTCCAAAATCAAATTACAACCGATAATAATTTAGGGCCCATAGAACTCAACATCACATTTAAAACAAGGTACCTGTGTGAGCGGATGATCTTTTCACGAAAGAGAAAATCGGGACGCTATGAAGCAAACCGGGGAAAATGTTTTCATCATGTTTAGGTTTTGGAAAAGCTGGTTTTGTTTATCTTGAGTTAGGGAAAAAAACCATTGATTTGATTTGAAAATTCCTTTATAGAAAACATTTTCCCATTTTAAGTTAAAGACCTCGAAACTTAAATCTTGAGATCAGTGACAGAGTCGCCACCCAGATCAGCTCATTCGGGAATTCCGGTACAGCTCCCTACTGAGTCCAGAGATTTAGGGTTCGGGCAAGTGACTTACTTAACCTCTAGCTTGCTTTCACTTTACCATTTATATTACCATATTTAATTCGCTTTATTATCTTTCTCTAATCCCAGTTTGTGTTTATATTTATTAGCCGATTCTAAAGCAAAATGCACAAAATAAATTGCAGAAAAATAAAGCATACGTCCAAAATATACAAAAAATAATAAAGGCTGATTATGCAACCCAATCGAATAAAAGATAAAAACTCTTGTGCTCACTTTACAAACACCTAAGTACACAAAGATCTAAAAATTACAACTGCCTAATTTACAAGAGAATCTATTAAATACATTAAAAATAATAAAAATAAATGTTGCAAAAGAAATTGGTTAGCACAATTTATATTACACACAAATAGGACTCAAATAGGACAGAATTGGAAATTAGGAGATGGGACATGCATTTAGGGGGTAACCGGGTCGACCCGACTAGTCAGACCGGTTAGACCTGGAAAACGGTTTTGAAACGCCCTGTAATTTTTGTGCTGAAATTTTTTTTTTCGAAAAACATTTGACTCGGTTACATGCAAATTTCTATTTTTTGTGCGTCTATTATCCTGGAATCCAGGGTTCCGTTCATACGGGTTCCTAAATTCAACATCCATCTAGGGTCCAAAATGCAATAAACACGCCAAAAACATTTTTGAAAAATACTATTTTGGTCGTTTTCAATATTTTTCGGGAATTTTATAGGGTTCGACGGCCGCTAATGCTGAACTATGGATCCGATTCTGATAAAACTACCTCGAAACTCAGAAAATAAAACCTTGGGATACAAAAATACTAATATCCGTACGTACAAAAATCTAAAAACCAAAATTTTATGACATACGGATGGATTTGGGCTGAAAATGATCGCAACAGAATGCACAAAATGGAAAACGGACTGCTTTCGGCCGATCGGGACGAATCGGGAGGCTGTCCTCGGAGAACAGAGCTGTACGGCTCTAGTATTACAGCTGCCCGACTCTGTTCGAGCAATCCGATTTCTGAAAGTTACAAAAACTAAGAAAACACACAGAAAAGACAATGCAAATAAGTTTAAGGCCTCTCAGAGCTTACCTTGCTGTTGTTTTGATGCTTTGAACATCAAAGAACGAATTTAAAACTTGACATATATCCTAGGAACTCACTGGCCAAAGAATTGCAACAATCCAAATGAGCCGAAATGAATTCGAAATGGTTTCTAACCAATGTGTAAAGGTTAAGCAACTTGTTACCAATGTTTAGGAATTGATTTTGGGTCTTAGGCTTTGTGTTTTTGGTTCACCACCTTGCCTTATGTCTCAGCCTCTCTTTCTCTCTTTCTCTGCTTCTTTTTTTCTCTGTTTCTTTTTTCTTTTAGATTGAAAAGCATCCTCCTTTTCTTTATTTGATTTTCTCTTTTTATACTCTCCTTTCACATATCATTTCGAACATTTAATGGCCGCTTGACTTTCTGATTTTGCCCATATCTTATTTCTGGCGAGACAAGTTGCTCTGCTTTGCATAGCAATTTGTCTTGCCCACTACAGCCATACGGCTCTAGTTTTAACTAGAGCCGTATGGCTCTAGTTTAGAGCCGTGCAGCTCTAACAAGAGCCGGGGCAAAATTTCGAGAATCCGACGCACACCCTAAACCCTAAGAACCACTCAGGAGACTTTTTCAAGGATTTTGATTTGCAGATAGCTTGGCTTTCAGGATGTTTGAGATACCCAGGCGACACTCCGGGTTCTTTCAAGTCCGATTCAAGACCGTTCACTTCATAAGTAACACAGGAACTCTCATCATAGAGGTCGAGAAAACCGGGTGCTTACAGCTGGCCCTCACGTGATCAAATTCAATACCCAATACCCGACCTAGGTTACCTGAGGGGAATTTGAGAACACGAATGAAGCACCGCAAACAAAAGGAAAGAAAGACATACCTGAGTTGCAGCTGATCTAGGCCTGACATCGGGTTTAGGTTACCCGTGACGGATCTGCTGGGGTTGAGAAGTGGAAGCAAATCTAAGCCTGACACTGGGTTTAGGTTACCCGTGACGGATCTGTTGAAGTTGAGAGGTGGAAGCAAATCTGAGCCTGACATTGGTTTTAGGTTACCCGAGGCAAGGAAGGTGATGAAATAAGCCGATACCGGGTCTAGGTTACCCGAGGCGAAGGAGGGTGGAAGGCGGATAGGCCGATACCTGGTTTAGGTTACTCGAGGCAAGGAAGGTGGAAGGCAGGATAAGCTGATACCAGGTCTAGGTTACCCGAGGCAAGGTTCTGCTGGGGATTTGAATTGGCTTCAAAGATCTAGGATCTTGCTTGAATTGGTTTTCAAGAATCCGAAATCTGGCTTGGATAGTTTTTCAAGGATTAAGAATCAGGCTTAAAGGAGTTTCAAGGTGTAATCTTAGAGAGTATGAGAGAATTAGTTGTGTATTATTGATGAATACCCTAGGGTATTGTTGGTGTGCCCTAGATCCAAGGCACTGTTTAGGACATTGTATCGTACTTTAGTTTATTGTACTGTTATACTTTGTTCCTTGTGTTATTGAATAAAAGCATTAATTCATTCAAGTTATGTATCTTGTACTACAGTAACTGTATGAAGTATCCATTGATTGTTAATCATAAAAATTATACCAGAAGCTAATCCAAGTCATGGGAATGACTTGGGTGTAAGCTTTTATATTCAGGATAAATACAGGATCATGTAGGTTGCATGACATGTATGGATATGAATATAGGTACGTGTGGGGAGCACGGGACTTGGTCGATCCGCTTTAGAAAGTACATGGTGGAAGTGTCATTAACCTTTCTATAAATGTAGATCTCTTTTATCTCCAGACCTGATTTCAATACAGTAGATAATGAGGAATCAGATTAAATTTAATATACGCCTAACAGGTCCGTAATTGGATGCCAAATACGGGTATATTGGTTTAATCAATGAACTCATTACTGCGGGTAGTTGAAGTGATGGGATTACCACTCACTATTAAGTGAGAAGATATCATGGGCCACTTGATGAGTTATAACTGTGAAATGTGTGGCCACACTCAGATAAGCAGGATACTTATCTGTTCAACAGTTTAACACAATATCAAGAAATAGATCAAACTATAAAGGATGACATCACCGTGCCTCTGGTTTGAGATATCGATATGCGATGGTGAGAGATAAATAGAATATCTACAGGGTGGTGCATCTACTAGATGATGGCATTTATCTGTAATCAATTTGGGACTGTAATGGTTTGCTAGAACCCAATTTCAGTTTAAGTTGTATACTTAACCCTAATTGATTCGGACCCTAAGGATCGTGCACAATGAACACTGAGATCAACACTTATTAATTTATACATAATAATGTATAAATTGGAATGATGAACAAGATGTAATAATTATTAATTGATAATTAATAATTAATACTATTTGATTATTTGTTATTAAACAAGTTAATCAAGTTAGTATACAGGAGAGATAAATTAATCGGGTTAATTTATTAAACGATTAATTAATTCTAATTGTATTATGGGTAGTAAATATTTACATTTGAACCTAATTGATGTTAATTGAATCAATTAAATATATTTATATTTTAATTGATTTAATTAAATTAATTGAGAGGTCAATTTACAATTAATTGATTTTTAATTGTAATCCTTACCCTAATAGGAATTAGAGTGTGGGTAAAATACCTTTAAAAAGAAAAGAAAGGGTTTGGGAGCAAAAGTGGGAGGTGCAGCCGTCACTTTCAAGAAAAGAGGGGGTGAGGGGCTAAATTCTTTTTGTGTTCTTCCATCTCTTTTGTTCATTCATTCCGGTTAAAAAGGCTAGCACCGGGTGTAGATTGTTCGAGGTGTTCGTGCACGTGATAAAGGAGGAATCTCAATTGATTTTCTGCCATCCCTAGTGGGGATTCTATGTAAGTTTTTCGAATTAATTTTTCTATTAAATTTATTTATTCTTCCATCTACATATTCTCCTGGGACTGGAATTTAGAGAATTGAACCTGGCTTCCGCTGTCTATTCGGTTCGATTTTCGATGATAATTCCCAACAGTGGTATCAGAGCGGGATTATGTTCCGTTGGAAGATTTTTTTTTTGGTTTCGTTGTTAATCTTTGATTTTAATGGAACCCTTTAACTTGCATTTTTTTTTCCCCAATTGAAATTTTTTGTTAACCTAAAATTAATTTGTTAATTAATTGTTGGGTTGATGTTGCTTAATGCATGGATGTATGATTATTCATGGGCTTGATTGGTTATATGATTTGTGTTTTTGTTATTTTTTAATAAAAAAAAAAAAAAAAAAAAAAAAAAAAAATAATTATTTTTATGTTTCATGAGAATTGCAATCGCAATTCTCATGGCTGCTGCGCAAGCAGCAATATTTTGTTGCTGCTTGCGCAGCAGCTTGTGCTGCCTGCGAAGGCAGCAACTGCAGTTTGCTGCCTTGCGCAGGCAGTTGGGCGGGCTGTAGGTGCAGCCCGTCCCTGTAGTCGGGACAATTTTTTTTTTAAACGGGTCTGTTTTTTTTATGGACCGGATCGTTTTAATTTAATTAATTTTTTTTTTTGTTGTTCCATGCATTTATATGTTAATAGATTTAATTTTCTGTTATATATAAATGAAATTGTTATTTTTATGAGATTGAATTAATAGATTGGGGCACCAATGGTATTAATTGGACATTTTAATTTCACTTGAGTAATTTCCAAATTCAAGTGGGAGCAATGATTTAATTCATTGGGCCTTTATGGGCTTTATTACTGGTTGTGAAATTAATAATGGTCTCATGTACAGGATTGGCTTAATAATTGTTATTATTAGGATTGCCATGATCATGCATTATTTTATATTGTTGTTCTAACTCTAATGCAGCAATATGTTTAGAATCCTATGGGCTTTATTTTTCAAGATTGGTTGTAATTTTTATTTAATTATTTAAATTGAAATTAGATCATATGTATAGGCTTTATTTCATTTTATGTAACAAAAGCCGGAGCTGGAGATCCATATGCATGTGGCGTGATGGTGGCCCTGAAGACCTATTTTTAATTCATAGTTAAAAATTATAGGTTGTAATTTTAAAGCCCATAGGATGTCTATTATTATTATTTATTTTATATATTGCTCTCTCTTGTTGGAATATATATTAAAATAAATTGCTTTGTGATCACTTGTTTTTTCCTATTAACATGTTTAAGCTAATCAACCTAATTAATCTGTTAAAATAAAAATATCGGGTATTTTATAAGTGCTTTACCTAATTCTCACCTCTTCCTCCCAGGTGGTGCTGCAATGTACGTCATGCCCTAGCTGAGTACATTGTGGTAACTGGTGGGCCGTTGAGGTTTTGGATACTTTTTAAAGTATGGTAAATAAGAGGATGTAGGTTTGACCCGAAGGTGGGGTATCATGGCTAACTGCGGGCCCCTAAGCACGGATGGGTAAAGTGCCAATAGGCCCATCGAACCAAGAGTTCTCTAGGTGGGAGAATTGAGTTGGAAGCTCTACCAAGTATGCCAATAATTGGTTGACAAGCCCTAGCTTGGTCAATTATTAGTAGAACTGTGGATCTTGGTATAACCGTGTCAAAATTAATTCACCAACATAAATTAATTATGACAGATTATTAATTTGTTTTATTTTGACATATAAAGTCTTTCTTTCTTATTCTCTCTTTCTCTCTATTTTCTGTAGAAACTACTTGAACGTAAACCTTAAGAAATGGCAACAAACAACCCTCTTAAACCACTACTTGAGAAAGAAAAGTTGACGGGGACCAACTTTCTTGATTGGGCTAGGGCAGTGCAAATCGTCTTAAGGCACGAGGCAAGAGAGTATGTACTGACAACTGCCATACCCCCTCGTCCTACGGGTAGAAATGCTACTCCACAAGCTATTGAGGAGTATGAAAAGCATGTAAAGGATGACAGAGAGGTGTCTTGCATTATGCTTGGTACCATGTCTGCTGATTTACAGAAGCAGTTCATGAATCAAGGTGCCCGTGAAATGATGAGCAATCTGAAAACTATGTTTGAAGATCAGGCTCGTCAAGAGAGGTACTTGACTACCAAGGCATTATGTAGCACGGTCATGCAGCCGGGTTCTTCTGTCAGTGCACATGTGCTGAAAATGAAGGGCTATGTTGATAGACTGGCTAGTCTCAATGCACCAATGCTTGAGACAACTGCTGTAGACATCATTCTGGGGTCACTTCCAGATTCTTACAACACCTTCATCCTGAACTACAATATGCAGGGTCAGGATAAAACGGTTATGGAGTTGCACGGCATGCTAAAACAAGCCGAGCAGACTATGACCAAGGGTAAGAAGTCTGAAGTGCTGATGGTAAACAAGGGCAAGAAGCCCAGTGGGAGTGGTAAGAACCAGTCTAGGTTCAAGACCAAGGGCAAAAAGGCCCAAGCAAAGGGCAAAAAGCCTTTTAAGCCACACCCATTGGACTTATGCCACGAGTGTGGTGAAAAGGGGCACTGGAAGAGTGCTTGTCCAAAGCTAAGGGGAAATACAAAGAAGAAACAGCAGGCTACTGAATCTTCAGGTATTTATGTTATAGAAATAAACCTTACTATTTCAACATCTTGGGTCTTAGACACTGGATGCGGGTCTCACATTTGTTGCAATGTGCAGGGGCTGAGAAATAGAAGGAAACTGGTTCCAGGTGATGTGGATCTCCGAGTTGGCAATGGTGCTCGAGTCGAGGCCATGGAAGTCGGCGATTATTACTTTGATTTGCCCACAGGGCTAGAACTAGTTTTGAAAGACTGTTATTTTGTACCTGCTATGCGCAGGAATATTATTTCTATTTCATGTTTGGATGATTTGGGATTTTCATTTTATATTGAGCATGGAACTTTTTCTATTAAATGTGGCAATATAAATTATTGTACAGGCGTTCTTCAGAACGGGTTGTATGTTTTAGATACAACAAATCATTCACACATCTATAACATAAATAAAAGGATTAAACAAAATGATATTGATCCTACGTATGTCTGGCACTGTCGTCTTGGGCACATAAACGAGAAACGTATCGCAAAGCTCCACTCAAGTGGTTTGTTAGGGTCATTTGACCTGCAAGCTTTGGATACTTGTGAATCTTGTTTACGTGGCAAGATGGCAAAAGCTCCTTTCACTAAAACAGCTGAAAGGGCTACTGAACTGTTGGGGCTAATACACACTGATGTATGTGGGCCAATGAGTACATGTGCCAGGTCTGGTTACTTATACTTCGTCACGTTCACAGATGACTATAGTCGGTTCGGCTATGTGTATTTGATGAAACACAAATCTGAGACTTTACAAAAGTTCAAGGAATACAAGAACGAAGTAGAGAACCAACTTGACAAAAGGATAAAGATACTCCGGTCTGATAGAGGGGGTGAATATCTGAGTCAAGAGTTTGACGAATTCTTGATAGAGCATGGGATTGTACCTCAACTCACTCCCCCTGGTACACCCCAGTGGAATGGGGTTTCAGAGAGGAGAAATCGGACTTTGCTTGACATGGTCCGCTCAATGATGAGTCAAGCTAATCTCCCTATATCCTTTTGGGGATATGCTTTGGAAACCGCTGCTATTATTTTGAATAATACACCCAGCAAGGCAGTTGAAAGAACACCATATGAACTATGGAAGGGCAGGAAACCCTGTGTGTCTTTCATGAGGATTTGGGGCTGTGATGCCTATGTCAAAAAACTGACTAGTGGCAAACTAGAGTCCAAATCTATAAAATGCCAGTTTGTCGGTTACCCTAAGGAAACTAAGGGTTACTGCTTCTATAACCCAGAAGAGAATAAGGTGTTTGTGGCTCGAAATGGGGTATTCATGGAGAAGGAATTCCTTTCCATGAAAGACAGTGGGAGCAGTATTGAACTTAGAGAAGTTCAAGAACCACAAACTTCTACGGCTGAGGCTGTGGATGCTGAGACAACTGTTTTGGATGTTCAATCAAATGAACAGGCTGAACCAGTTGTACAGGAACCTAGAAGGTCAGGCAGGACACGTCATGAGCCTGAGAGGTATGGTTACCTGGTCACGCATGATGAGGAACTTATGATCATTGAGCATGAAGATCCTCAGTCTTACCGAGAAGCACTGGAAAGTCCACATGCGGATAAATGGCGACAAGCCATGGAATCTGAGATACAATCCATGTACGACAATGAGGTCTGGAGGTTGGTGGATCCACCCCCTGGAGTCAAAGTAGTGGAATGTAAGTGGCTTTTCAAATTGAAAGCTGATAACACCTTCAAGGGGCGACTGGTTGCAAAAGGTTTCAGGCAAATTCATGGCATTGATTATGATGAAACGTTTTCACCAGTGGCTATGCTCAAATCCATAAGGATATTACTTGCCATAGCGGCATGGCACGACTATGAGATATGGCAAATGGATGTCAAAACTGCTTTTCTGAATGGAAAGCTCGAGGAAGAAGTCTATATGGCTCAACCTGAGGGTTTTGTCGATTCGAAATATCCTAACCGGGTTTGCAAACTTCAAAAATCCATTTATGGATTGAAGCAAGCATCACGGTCGTGGAACAAAAGATTCAATGAATCCATAAAAGAGTTTGGTTTCATTCAGAACTCTGATGAGCCCTGTGTGTATAGAAAAGTTAATGGTAGCTCTAACACTTTTCTAGTGTTGTATGTAGATGACATACTTATCATTGGTGGAAACATTTCAGAGTTGCAAGCAACCAAGCAGTGGCTGAATAAATGTTTCTCAATGAAGGACCTTGGAGAAGCCGAAACGATCTTAGGGATCAAGATCTATAGAGATAGATGCAATCGGCTGCTAGGGTTAAGTCAAGCTGGTTACATAGATAAAGTCCTTAAGAGGTTCAACATGGCGAACTCAAAGAAGGGTTTTACCCCGATGCGTCATGGGTTGAAACTGTCTAAAAAGGACTGTCCAAAGACATCAAAGGACAGAAATGACATGATGAGGATTCCTTATGCATCAGCTATAGGATCTATTATGTATGCGATGCTATGTACCAGGCCTGATGTTGCATTTGCCTTGAGTATGACTAGCCGCTTCCAATCTGATCCAGGAATGGAGCATTGGAAGGCAGTCAAGGCAATTCTGAAGTACTTAAGACGTACTAAGGATCATTTCTTGGTTTATGGCGGTGATGAGGAATTGGTAGTCACAGCATACACTGATGCTGGTTATCAAACTGATCAGGATCAAAAGCAATCCCAGTCGGGTTTCGTTTTCCTCCTCAATGGCGGTGCCATCAGTTGGAAGTCAACTAAGCAACCTACCATCGCCGATTCCACTACAGAATCTGAGTACATTGCTGCTTGTGAGGCTGCAAAAGAGGCAGTCTGGATGAGGAAGTTCATCATGGATCTTGGAGTAGTTCCTTCTATCCAGAATCCTATTACTCTACTGTGTGACAACAATGGGGCTATTGTACAAGCTAAAGAGCCTCAGTCAACAAAGAGGAACCAACATGTGCTCAGGAAATTTCATCTGATTAGAGAGATCATCCAGAGAGGTGATGTACAGATAGAGAGAGTTGACACAGTAAACAATGTCGCTGATCCGATGACCAAAGCTCTTTCTCAAGTAGTGAACGATGGTCATGCACGATCTATTGGGATTAGGGAGATGCCTGCTTGGACCTAGGTCAAGTGGGAGATTGTTGGTGTGCCCTAGATCCAAGGCACTGTTTAGGACATTGTATCGTACTTTAGTTTATTGTACTGTTATACTTTGTTCCTTGTGTTATTGAATAAAAGCATTAATTCATTCAAGTTATGTATCTTGTACTACAGTAACTGTATGAAGTATCCATTGATTGTTAATCATAAAAATTATACCAGAAGCTAATCCAAGTCATGGGAATGACTTGGGTGTAAGCTTTTATATTCAGGATAAATACAGGATCATGTAGGTTGCATGACATGTATGGATATGAATATAGGTACGTGTGGGGAGCACGGGACTTGGTCGATCCGCTTTAGAAAGTACATGGTGGAAGTGTCATTAACCTTTCTATAAATGTAGATCTCTTTTATCTCCAGACCTGATTTCAATACAGTAGATAATGAGGAATCAGATTAAATTTAATATACGCCTAACAGGTCCGTAATTGGATGCCAAATACGGGTATATTGGTTTAATCAATGAACTCATTACTGCGGGTAGTTGAAGTGATGGGATTACCACTCACTATTAAGTGAGAAGATATCATGGGCCACTTGATGAGTTATAACTGTGAAATGTGTGGCCACACTCAGATAAGCAGGATACTTATCTGTTCAACAGTTTAACACAATATCAAGAAATAGATCAAACTATAAAGGATGACATCACCGTGCCTCTGGTTTGAGATATCGATATGCGATGGTGAGAGATAAATAGAATATCTACAGGGTGGTGCATCTACTAGATGATGGCATTTATCTGTAATCAATTTGGGACTGTAATGGTTTGCTAGAACCCAATTTCAGTTTAAGTTGTATACTTAACCCTAATTGATTCGGACCCTAAGGATCGTGCACAATGAACACTGAGATCAACACTTATTAATTTATACATAATAATGTATAAATTGGAATGATGAACAAGATGTAATAATTATTAATTGATAATTAATAATTAATACTATTTGATTATTTGTTATTAAACAAGTTAATCAAGTTAGTATACAGGAGAGATAAATTAATCGGGTTAATTTATTAAACGATTAATTAATTCTAATTGTATTATGGGTAGTAAATATTTACATTTGAACCTAATTGATGTTAATTGAATCAATTAAATATATTTATATTTTAATTGATTTAATTAAATTAATTGAGAGGTCAATTTACAATTAATTGATTTTTAATTGTAATCCTTACCCTAATAGGAATTAGAGTGTGGGTAAAATACCTTTAAAAAGAAAAGAAAGGGTTTGGGAGCAAAAGTGGGAGGTGCAGCCGTCACTTTCAAGAAAAGAGGGGGTGAGGGGCTAAATTCTTTTTGTGTTCTTCCATCTCTTTTGTTCATTCATTCCGGTTAAAAAGGCTAGCACCGGGTGTAGATTGTTCGAGGTGTTCGTGCACGTGATAAAGGAGGAATCTCAATTGATTTTCTGCCATCCCTAGTGGGGATTCTATGTAAGTTTTTCGAATTAATTTTTCTATTAAATTTATTTATTCTTCCATCTACATATTCTCCTGGGACTGGAATTTAGAGAATTGAACCTGGCTTCCGCTGTCTATTCGGTTCGATTTTCGATGATAATTCCCAACAGGTATATATACAGAATTGATACTACAGATTAAGGAAACAAGCATTCAATGACCTAGATTAGCTCCACTTATTTCTCCCTAATTACAGTGGTTCCTATTTACATTCTATACAATTCTGGTAACACTCCACCTCAAGCTGGAGCATAGATATTGATCATGCCAAGCTTGTTACAAATGTAGTTAACCCGAACCCCGTTTAGAGCTTTAGTGAAGATATCTCCTAGTTGTTCTCCAGTATGAGCGAACTTTATAGAGATCAGATTCTGTTAAAGCTTCTCATGAACAAAATGACAATCAATCTCAATATGCTTGGTTCTTTCATGGAATACGGGGATTGGATGCAATATGAAGGGCAGCTTGGTTGTCACACCACAATGTAGCTGGAGTCAAAACTTTGAATCCAAGCTCAAACAAGACGTGATGAATCCACATAATCTCACAAACAGATTGTGCCACGGCTCTATATTCAGATTCAGCACTGGACCGAGATACAACATGTTGCTTCTTACTCTTCCATGATACCAAATTTCCTCCAAGAAAAATACAATACCCGGTAGTAGATCTTTTATCAATTTTGGATCCTGCCCAATCTGCATCAGAGAAACATTCAATTCCATTATGGCCATTATTTCTATACACTATTCCTCGTCCTGGAGCTCCTTTTAAGTAGCATAGAATTTGTTCAAAAGCAGCCCAATGATGAATGGTTGGCGATGTCATGAACTAACTAACAACACTAACTGAATATGCTAGATAAGGTCGAGTAATAGTGAGATAATTCAACTTTCCAACAAGTCTCCTATACTTTGCAGGGTCTCCAAATAATTCTCCATCTGCTGTAAGCTGTAAGTTAGGCATCATTGGAGTACTACATGGTTTAGCTCCTAACTTTCCTGTTTCTGATAATAAGTCAAGAACATATTTCCTTTGAGACAGAAAAATGCCTTTCTTGCTTCTTGTTACTTCAACCCCTAAGAAGTACTTTAGGTTCCACAAATCTTTTGTATGAAACTGACTATGAAGGAAAGACTTCAGGGATGAGATTTCGGCTAAATCATTACCAGTAATGACAATATCATCTACATAAACGACAAGTAGTATAATGCTTGAGGGTGTGCGTTTAAAGAAGACAGAATGATCACACTTACTTTTCTTCATGCCAAACTTTTCAACTGCTTGACTAAATTTACCAAACCAGGCCCGAGGACTCTGTTTCAATCCATAGAGAGATTTGCGAAGATGACAACTTTCCCATTCTCCCCCTGAGCAATGAACCCTGGTGGTTGCTCTATATAGACTTCTTCTGAGAGATCCCCATGTAAAAAGGCATTTTTAATGCCCAATTGATGCAATGGCCAATCATGGGAAGCAGCCAAGGACATGAACAACCGGATGGAAGTCATTTTAGCCACAGGAGAGAATGTATCTGAATAATCAATACCATAAGTTTGGGCATACCCTTTAGCCATAAGGTGAGCTTTAAGACGAGCCACGGAACCATCAATATTAACTTTTACTGTGAACACGCATCTACATCCAATAGCCTTCTTTCCAGCAGGCAAAGTTACAAGGTCCCAAGTACCATTAGCATCCAAAGCATTCATCTCTTCTACCATAGCATTGCGCCAACCACTATGAGATAAGGCCTCCGAGACCGACTTAGGAGTAGTTAGGGAATCAAGTGATGCAATAAATGACGATGAAGAAGAGGATAATTGATTATAAGAAACAAATGATGAAACGGGATAAGTGCAGGATCGTTTACCTTTTCGAAGTGCAACCGGGAGGTCTAGATCATTAGATGGAGGGTCTGATAACAAAGTAGATATTGGTAAAGGGCTACAGTTAGGAGAATGCTACCGTTGTGAATAAACATGTTGAATGGGAGGTCTTGTTGGTGTTTGAATACTTGAAGCAGTACTTGGAGAGACCACGGGTCGCTATATCTCATAAACTAAGACATTGTCATCTTTTGCTTTGGACGGTGGGATCAAAGGTGTAGTAAAGAATGGTGTATGTTCAAGAAAAGTAATGTGAGACGATACAAGGTATTTGTTAAGAGAGGGACAATAGCAATGATACCCTTTTTATAGACGAAAGTATCTAAGAAAGACACATTTTACTGATTTGGGATCCAATTTGGTGAGATGTGGGCGAACATCATGAATGAAATAGTGCTTCCAAAAATTCTTAGTGAGATGAGAAATAATGGTTTATTAGGGAAGAGAGTATTGTAAGGGATCTCACCATGAAGGACGGAAGAAGGCATTCGATTAATGAGGAAACAGGCAGTGGAAACAGCATCAGCCCAAAATTGCTTAGGAACATGTGTTTCAAATAAAAGGGCGCGAGTAGTTTCAAGAAGATGGTGATTTTTGCGTTCAACTACACCATTTTGAGAAGGTGTGTCGACACATGATGTTTGATGAAGGATGCCATTTTGAAGCATATAAGTGTTAAATTGGTCGGAAAGATATTCTTTAGCATTGTCACTTCAAAGAATATGTATGGAAACATTAAACTGAGTTTTAATTTCAGCACAGAAAGCGGTAAAATGTGAGAATAATTCAGAAAGATTTTTCATTAAATAAAGCCAAGTTACTCGTGAAAAGTCATCCACAAAGGTAACAAAATAACGAAACCCAATTTTAGACATTATTGGACACGGACCCCAAACATCAGAATGAACTAACTCAAAAGGAAATGAAGATCTTTTATTGACTCTTGGAATAGATGACACACGATGGTGTTTAGCATACTGACACGACTCACAATCTAAAGAGGTTACATAATGCAATTGAGGGCACAACTTCTTTAAAAAGGGAAGAGAAGGATGCCCTAACCTACAGTGCATTTCAAAAGGACTAGAGATACTGGAGCAAGCAGTGTGGCTGTTATCCAAGACGTAGAGTCCTTCAGATTCCCGTCCTTTACCAATAATCTTCTTTGTCATAAGATCCTAAAATAGACAATAATCAGGAAAAAATGAGACCGAGCAATTCAAGGAGCGAGTGAGTTTATTGACAGACATAAGATTGAAAGTAAAACCAGGAAGATTTAAAACCGACGATAAGGATAAGGATGGGGTGGGATTAATAGTGCCAGAGCCAGTAACAGTAGAAGAAGAACCATCAGCTAAAGTAACATGGGAAGGAACTTTTTGTGATGTAACAGTAGAGAAAAGACTAGAGTTACCTGTCATATGATCTATGGCACCAGAATCAATGAACCATTTGGAAGAAGAGGAAAGGAGACACTTATTAGTGTTACCTGACTCTGCAATGGCAGCAGTAGGATGAGATGAAGTCTTTAGAGCTTCCTGATATTGGGTCAACATTGCAAATTCTTCTGCTGAAACAGTATAAGTAGGAGGATTGCTAGATGAGTCTGTAGCATTATTAGTTGCAATATGAGCAGATCGAGAACGTTGATTCTTATTCTGCAATTTCTGACAGGTTCGGTTGGTATGGCTTGGTTCATGACAATAGAAGCAAATAGGTCCTTCAGTAGGAGAAGGTTTTGTGCCCCGACTTCCACCATGATTCTAACCTTTATAGGGTCTACCATTCGTATGCCCTAGTAGAGCATTAGAAGGTTGATCAAATGGGGCAGCAGAGTGAATGGTGGCACTACGAAGCAGTCGGGTATAAATCTCATGAAGGCTGGAAATTTCGGATTCGGATAGGATTTGAGACTTAGCAATCTCTAATTGGGGATCAAGCCCGGCCATAAAACTCATGACTGCAGTCTTCTCTCGCTGAGTGCGCTGTACTCGAACATCAGTACTAAAAGGCATCACATTATTCAATTCTTCATATGTTTTCTTAAAATTCATAAAGTAGGCCTGAAGGGGTAACCCATTCTTTTGAGGACGATGAAAGTCCTTACAGATGTCATAAACATGAGAATATTATCTTTTCCAGCAAAAAGAAATTCCAAATAACTCATCAATTGCTTGAAAAACTCACAGTGATTGGTAAGACTGATAATCGAATCATCAATAGAATTACGGATTTGAACAAAAATTCTGGAGTCAGCTCTCAACCATGCCTTATCACCCTCTGGTGGATCATTAGTGAGGTGGTCATCAAGTGAAATAGAGCGCAGATAGACGCAAATCGTTTTGGACCAGTCCAAAAAATTAGGTCCAGTTAACTTCTGTTCTTTAATTTTGGCAAGGGTTGGAATAATCTCGGTAACAACAGCAGCATCTTTCTTTCCAGTAGCCATGTCAAAAAGGAGAGGATAGAAAACTGAAACTGAAGATGAAATTCCGGTGGAGTCGCCAGTGAGTGGAGTTCCGGCGAGATCAATGACGGCGCGTGAGACACACGCGCTGCAGGACGGTGACCGGAGCTACGCGAAACAGCTGATCAGCAGAGGGGCTATCTTCCTGGGCAGGCGGTGAGGCAAACCAAGGTCACAAGTGAAATTCCGACAAAAAACAGAAAAGGCGCGTGAGACACACGCGCTGCTGGACGGTGGCCGAAACTACGTGAAACGGCCAATCGACGGAGGAATGTTCTTCTTGGGTGGGCAGTGATACAAACCAAGGTCTGGAATCTGGAGTACCAAAAATGTCTGTCTCCAGGGACAGAACTAAAAACCAACGGCAAAATATTTGTTCACAGGGACAGACCTGAATTCTGGCTGGAAATTGACTGCTCACAAGCGTAGGTCTGATACCATGTAATCTTAGAGAGTATGAGAGAATTAGTTGTGTATTATTGATGAATACCCTAGGGTATATATACAAAATTGATACTACAGATTAAGGAAACAAGCATTCAATGACCTAGATTAGCTCCACTTATTTCTCCCTAATTACAGTGGTTCCTATTTACATTCTATATAATTCTGGTAACACAAGGATTCCAAATCTGGCTTGGATGGTTTTTCAAGGATTAAGAATCAGGCTTGAAGGAGTTTCAAGGATTCCAAATCTGGCTTGGATGGTTTTTCAAGGTTTAAGAATCAGGCTTGAAGGAGCTCCAAGGATTCCAAATCTCGCTTGGAGAGGTTTGTCAAGGATTATGAACCAGGCTTGAAGAAATTCAAGGATTCAAAATATCGCTTGGAGAGGTTTGTCAAGGAATATGAACCAGGCTTGAAGGAGCTTTAAGGATCCAAAATCACGCTTGAGAAGGTTTTTATCAAGGATTAGGAATCATGCTTGAAGGAGTTTCAAGGATTCGAAATATGGCTTAGAGAGGTGTTTATCAAGAATCATGAATCATGCTTGAAGGGGTTTCAAGGATTCGAAATCTGGCTTGGAGAGGTGTTTATCAAGAATTGGTCCTTGTTTTTGTATCATACATTTATTGGATTTATGTATTATACTTATTTGTGTTATTAATAAAGGCATTAATTCATTTATTATATTTATCTTGTGCAATATATTAAATGAAGTATCCAATGGACATATCCATATCCATGATGACCAGTGTCATGCACTTGGCAGTATGACCATGGATAGGGTAAATGATATGACCATGAATAGATCCGTAGTCTATTCCAGTCATGGGAATGAGTGGAACAAGAGACTATCATTAACCTGGTTGTATGGCGGTGTCTTACCGATCATTGGACATGGGATGTCAACCAAGTTAATGGGTACATGGAAAAAGGGCATGGTACTGGATGGATCCACTAAACGAGAAATCCACATGGTATAGTATCACAAGTGATTCTCATGTAGTACTTGTATGGATCCTTTGACCTGACCATATGATGGTGTTGTATGTGAGGTCGCATACTTAGGGCTACGCCTAAAGGGCCTGTAATAGGGTGCCAAGTATGGGTACTTTCAGGTATGTCACTTAGCATAGCAATTCTATGGATATGACTGATAAGAGTGTGGCCACACCCAAACGAGTTGGAACTTGTTTGTGAGCTTCAGTGCATTCAGGATCAAGTTAATGTCCGGACACAAAAGAGGGTGATAAATCCATGCTTCTGTGTTGAACACCGATATCGATGACCTGGGATATACAAGTTCAAACTACAGGGTTATGATAACAGTTAGACTGCCATCTCCATCTTGATTAGGGGCTGTAGTGGCTTACTAGAGCCCAACTGCAGTCTGTGGGCCACAGTGTTGGAAATGCCCTAGTCCCGAGGCATTGGTCCTTGTGTTTGTATGATACATTTGGTACATTAATGTAAACTTTATGTATTATACAATTTGTGTCAAGGAGATAAAGGCATTAATCTATTTATTATATGTCTTGTGCTATATTTTAAATAGAATATCCAATGGACATATCCATATCCATGTTGTCAAGTGTGAGGCACTTGGCAGTAAGACTGTGGATAGTGAAAACGATATGACCATAAAGTCATCCGTAGTCTGTTCCAATCATGGGAATGAATGGAACCAAAGACTATTATTAGCCTGGTTGTATGGCGGTGTCTTACCGGTCATAGAACATGGAATGTCAACTAGGTTAATGGGTACATGCAAAAAGGGCATGGTACTGGATTGATCCACTTTACGGGAATCTGCATGGTATAGTATCACAAATGATTCTCGTGTAGTACTTGTATAAGTCCTTAGACCGGACCATATGATGGTGCTGCATGTGAAGTGGCACACTTTGGTGTACGCCCAACGGGCCTGTAAAAGGGTGCCAAGTACGGGTACGTTCGGGTGTGTTAGTGAGCATGGCAGCACTATGGATATGCAGAAGGGAATGTCACTCAGTGATTCACTGAGACGATATCATCGGCCTCTTGAAGAATGTTACTGATAAGTATGCGGCCGCACCCAAACAAGATTGGATCTTGTTTGTGAGCATCAGTTCATTCGGTATCAAGTCAAGGTCCAGACACAAGGAGGGTGATACTTCCATGCCTCTGTGTTGGACACCGATATCAGCGACATGGGATTTACAAGTTCAAACTACTGGGTTACGTTTTCAGTTGGACTGCTTACTCCGTCTTAATTGGGGGCTACAGTGGCTTGCTAGAGCCCGCCTGTAGTCTGTAGGCCTTGGCCCACTGCCAACATAAAGACGGGCCCATCGGATCGTACACATTGAACGTCTGGACTTTAACTAGTCGGATTAAGTGTGTACTTGGAGTATACACGTTTGAAGAGAGAGAGATATATTAATTATACTATATGAATCAATTGGATTGATCATAGTTATATAATTAATATTTATTTTGGCCTTCTCATAATTAATTCAATGAATTAATTTATGGGATTATTTCCTAGGTGGAAATATTTTTATACATGTATAGGTTTACATGTATCTCATTTTATGTATGTCTAATTTAATCCCTTGATGAACTTAATAGGTCAAATGAATTTTAATTTAAATGTATGTAATATATTATATGGGATAATATATAAGCATACATGTTAAAGTAAAGTTGCATTTGAAATTAATTAAATCAAAGGAATTAGAATTGGGCTTAAAGCTTAAAATGAAAAATGCCCACATTAAGTGGGATGTGTTGGCCGAAATTTTGAGCATGGAAAGGGCTAGAAAGATGACTCATTTTGTTGGACAAAAGAGATGATGTAAGTGTGAAGTCATGGAAGACTTTTGGGGTGGCAAAGTTGGACTTTGCTACTTGGATATTTTGGTTAATTCTTATGGTAAGAATGGATAAAACAAAATCATCCCACCATCTTTTCTAGCTTGGCCGAATGTTAAGGCAAGTGATGAGTCAATGATGAGTCATTTTGTTGACAAAATTGAATGATGAAAAGTGATGACTCATGGTGTGAGTCATAGGTTGAAAATTGCTTTGTTTACTTTTCAACTCATCCTTCTTCTTTCTTTTCATCATGACTTGAAATAAATGAAGGGATGACTTTTCTTCTCACTTGTTTTTTTTTGAATTGGCCGTAGATATACATTCTTATGGTAAGAATGTTTAGTCCTCTTTTCCTTAATGCTCTTTGTTTAGAAGGGAAGAAACAATTGTGAGTGAAGAAACAATTGTGAGAGATAGAGAGTTTGGATTTTTCTTTTGGAAAGAAATTTGGGCAGCCATTACTCTATGCTTGGCCGCCCCTCTCTTCTCTTCTTCTCCCTCTCTTCTTGTCATCCGAGTCGCTAGCACGGGTTTCGGTCCGAGAGCCGTTCGTGTACGTGACGTTGGAGGGAGTCTACTTTGGTTCCTGCAGTCCGCATCCGTCTCTTAGAGAGACTTTGTGGTGAGTTTTTGAAACCCTCCTTTTATGCTTTAAGTTTTTGATTTCCACATCTTAAGCTCCTGGGCCGGATTCGAGGAAATCGACGCGTATTTCCGCTTTTATCGGTCGGTTTCCCGTGACGAATCCCAACACACAGGCCCACTGCCAACATAAAGATGGGCCTATGGGATCGTACACATTGAGCGACTGAACACTGACTTAAGGAATCACATGTATGCTTGGAGTCTACACTCTAAAGAGAGAGGTATATCTATTAATTATATTATAAAGATCAATTGGATTGATTATAATAATAAAATTAATACATATTTAATTGGCTCTTCATAATTAATTGGATTAATTATGAGATTATTTCCTGGGTGGAAATATTCATATGTATAGGTTTACATATGAATTTATTTGTGATGATCTAATTTTAATTTGACGGATTAAATTAATTGATCAAACTGATTTTAATTTAAATGTAAATAATATGTTAATTGGTGTAATATATTAATTACATGGGTAAATTAAAATTGGGCTTGAAATTAGTTTAAGTCAGACTAATTAAAATAGGTTTGGGCCTAAATTAAAAGAAGGAAGCCCATACAGATGAAGGAACCAACTTGGGCCTAAATTCCCTTGGGAATTTCGGCCACCTAGGGTTAAAGAACCCTAGGAATTTTGGCCAAGCCATGCAATACACACACTAGCCGAAATTTGCCCCTTCCTCCTCTCCAAAGTTTGTGTTTTCCGACGTAAGCACGGGTGGTGTTCGTTAGGCGTTTGTGTACGTGAACGAGGAGGGTTTCTACTTTGATTCCTACAGTCCGCATCCATCTCTTGAAAGAGTTATTCCTGGTAAGAGGTTTATCTATTTCTAATAAATTTTTATTTTTCCAATTTCCATCTCAATTGCTCCTGGGCAACGATTTGAGGAAATCATCACGTTCTTCTGCTTTAATCGGGTGATTTCCGATGACAAATCCCAACAGTGGTATCAGAGCGGGCTTTTGATCCATGGAAATTGTTAAAATTGGTTGAATCCCATGTTTTAAAATTAGAGATTTTTTTATTGGGGTTCTTTGTTTGGGTTTAAGATTTTTCCCATTTGATTTCTATACAATTGAAATTGAATTTGCATATAGGTTTATGTGTGTTTAATTTAATTGTATGTTTGGGAATCCTTGGTGAATTTCTTGTTGATGGATGCCATGTTAATTTTCTTTACTTACTTAAATTTTTCAGTTTAAAAAAAAAAATCTGGCTGCTTCCGAGGTGTGGGGCTGCCGGCGGAGGAATCACCACCAGCGGCCACCGCACGCGGTGGAAACAACATCGGCAGTAGCCGCTGGTTCCAGCGGCAGCCGCTGCTCGGTAGCAGACTGCCACTAGTGGCCACTACACGGCAGCCGGCAGCCGCTTGGTGGCTGAACCGCTGCTGCCTCTAGCAGCGGCGGCTGCTGCTAGGGCAACTTGGTTGCCCTACCCGCAGCAGGCCGGGCCCAGTTTTTTTGGATTTAGTGGGTTTTTGGGCCCTGGACCTAGTTTTGAAATTTTAAATGGTTTTAAAATTCATGTGTTTAAATTCATGTAATTTAGATGCATGTGGTTTCTTGAATGAAATTTAATTTTTATTCATGTGATATTAATTTTGGAAATTAATATGGTTAATTGAAATTAGTTCGGGTAATTTTGGCACAATTACTTGGACGGTTGAATTGGACCCATGGTTTCCTAATTCCAGTGGGAGCAGTTGGACTGCTTGGGCTGGAGGCCCAAAGCCCGTTAAGGGTTAGAACCATGGTGGGTAAAAATTGGTGATTTCACATAATGGCTTGGACATAATTGAATCATGCATTGTAACATGCTTATGAATTGTATGTATTGGATGCATATGTGTGATTAAATATTTTGTATGATTGGATGCTATTGGGCCTTATTCGAGATGGGTTGTATTTTCTTTTTGGGTAAATACGGCCTGCGAGTCGTTTTTCTTTTTTTAATGTAATTTTATTTTATTCCATTATTATAAAATTTGTAAAAGAAGAAGCCTATGGAGTGGTGAGCCCAAGTGAAGGTGCAAGCCCAGAAGGAAGAAGATGGAGGCCCACATGATATTGTTTTCTAGTATAGGTTTACTAGAATAATATTAGGATGTAATATAGGCCCATAGTAGTCCATTTTACTTATTTATTTAATTATGCTTTATATTTATTTGCATGTATGAATGTATGATCCAACAGCTTTTTCACCTGCCTTATGTATGCAAGCCGTTATTAAATGAATCTAATAACCAAATGAAATTACTAAGTCGCTTAATAGTGCTTTCCTCATTCAAAACTAGTTAGAAGTGGGGATAGGCCAGTTGTAGACCATGCCCTCGCAGGATACACTAGAGCTTTGTCATTTTGTATTGGGTTAGGGTATGGTATACTCCAACAGTTGAATGGAGGTTTTGACTTAGCATGGGTAGTAGGATTCTCCTGGCCCTAAGCATAGATGGGTAATTGCCAACAAGCCCATCAAACCGAGAGTCCCTAGGTTGGGATTGGACGGCGTTCCTACCTAAATAGTTAAGGTATAGTTGTACCAGGCCCTCGTCTGGCTATATCTTAATGAAATATGGATCTCGGCCCATGAGCCCAACAACTTGATTTAATTAATAACTTGATTCATTATTAATTATGTATGGGAATAACAAAGTAAAGTCCTTTATTAATACTCTTAAATGTTTTTCTGTGTAGAAACTCTAAATGGCAAATAACAACTCTTTATCACTGCGATCGATTCTTGAAAGGGACAAGCTTTTCAGTCCTAACTTTTTGGACTAGTCTAGGAACTTGAGAATAGTTCTAAGACAGGAGTCTAAAGAGTATGTACTGGAAAGGCCTGTACCGACTGTGCCTCAAGGATGTAATCCACTGGCTGCCCAGCTGGAGGAATACGAGGTGCATGTCAAGGATAATAGGGATGTGACATGCCTGATGTTGGCCTGTATGGTTCCCGAACTGCAAAAATAGTTTATGGACCATCAAGCCTTTGCTATGATAACAACTCTTAATGAGATGTTTCAGGAGCAAGCCCGTCAGGAAAGGTACCTAACCAACAAGGCATTCCACTCCTGTAAGATGGGGATTGGGACATCTGTGAGCGTACACGTGCTCAAGATCAAGGGCTATGTGGATACATTGGCCCATCTCGGATTCTCCATCTCTCAGGAGTTTGCGGTGGACACAATCCTTGCATCCTTATCGGATTCTTATGATCAGTTCATCCTGAACTACAATATGCAAGGGATGAACCGCACTATTAGTAAGCTGCATGGGATACTCAAGCTTACTGAATAGTCGATCAAGAAGAGTCCGCTGGTGCTGCTGGTTAACATGGGGAACCCTCCTCTTTCCTAGGGCAAGGCCAAGGAAAAGGCCATGGCCAAGGCCAAGAAGGCCAAGGCCCATCCCAAGGCCCAGCAGAAGGAAGGTCCTGAGGATGTCTGTTTCGAGTGTAGCAGGCAGGCCATTGGAAGAGATTGTGTCCCAAGCTGATGGGAGAGCAGAGAAGGGGCCAAGGTGCGTCCTCTTCAGGTATTTATGTTATAGACATTAACCTTACTGTTTCAACATCCTGGGTATTGTATACTGGATGTGGTTCTCACATTTGTTGCAATGTGCAGCGACTTAAGAACAGAAGGTCACTGGGATCGGGAAAGGTGGACTTGCAGGTCGGAAATGGAACAAGGGTTACTGCCATAGAGATCGGCGACTATCACCTTATGATGCCCAGTGGATTGGTTTTGATTTTAGAACATTGTTATTTTGTACCTACTATGTGCAGGAATATTATTTTGGTATCGATGTTGGATATTTCTAGATTTTATTTTACTATTTCTAATGGTAGAATTTCTTTATCTAGAGAGGGATTATTTTATGGAGATGCTCTATTAAATAATGGCCTATATATCCTGGACTTAAATGAAACCAATCATGTCTATAACGTAAAAGTTAAAAGGGTTAAGCCCAACGAACTTAATCCTATCTACCTATGGCATTGTCGTCTTGGCCACATAAACGAGAAGTGTATAGCTAGGCTTCACAAAGCTGGAGTCTTAGGGTCATTTGACTTGGAGTCAATTGATACATGCGAATCATATTTACGAGGCAAGATGACCAAGGTGCCTTTTAGCAAGAAGGCTGAAAGGGCCACTGGTTTATTGGACCTAATACATTCAGATGTATGTGGACCCATGACCGTAGCGACCAGAGGTGGACACCTGTACTTTGTCATGTTCATGGACGATTTCAGTAGATATGGCTATGTCTATCTGATGAAACACAAGTCTGAGACCCTTGATAGGTTCAAGGAATTTAAGAACGAGGTACAAAACCAATTAGGCAGAAATATCAAAACCCTTCGGTCGGACTGAGGTGGTGAGTATATGAGCCTAGAGTTTGACTCGTATTTGAGAGAGCATGGAATAGTTCCACAGCTCACTTCGCCCGGAACACCATAAT
The DNA here is from genome assembly GCA_039660915.1 of Euphorbia tirucalli. Classification (NCBI taxonomy): domain Eukaryota; kingdom Viridiplantae; phylum Streptophyta; class Magnoliopsida; order Malpighiales; family Euphorbiaceae; genus Euphorbia; species Euphorbia tirucalli. Next base: position 45,860,669 of record CM077637.1, on the reverse strand, counting down.
GGAATGGGGTATCCGAAAGGAGGAATAGGACCTTGTTGGACATGGTCCGCTTAATAATGAGTCAGGCCTCTCTCCCAATTAGTTTTTGGGGACACGCCTTCAAGACAACAGCTCTTATCTTAAATAATACTCCGACTAAGGCAGTGGAAAAGACCCATATCAGATATGGATGGGCAGGGAGCCCAATGTGTCTTTCCTAAGGATTTGGGGATGCGAAGCACATGTCAAGAATTTGACTAGTGGCAAGCTGGAACCCAAAACCGATAAATGCCTGTTTGTGGGCTACCCTAGGGAAACCAAAGGGTATTACTTCTACAACCCTGTCGAGAACAAGGTGTTCGTGGCAAGGAAGGGGGTCTTTCTAGAAATGGAGTTCCTTTCCAAGAAAGATAGTGGGAGCAATGTTGAACTTAGGGAAGTTCAAGGTCCACAAGCTCCTGAACAGGATAACTCGGAGGCCCAGGTGGAGCTTCCATAGGAGGATGCATCGACCCAAGCCATACAAGGACCTAGAAGGTCTGGTAGGGATCGTCCGATATGAGAAAGAACCCAAAACCTACTAGGAGGCTATGGCAAGCCCATAGTCTGCAAATTAGCGTAAAGCCATGGATGCAGAAATGCAATCTATGTACGATAACCAGGTTTGGAACATGGTTGATCCACCTCCGGGTGCTAAGGTAATAGGTTGCAAGTGGTGCTACAAGCTGAAGGCTGACAATACCTTCAAGGGGCGTCTGGTTGTGAAAGGTTTCAGACAAGTCCATGGAATAGACTATGATGAGACTTTCTCACCGGTAGCCAAGCTCAAATCCATCAGGATCTTGCTAGCCATAGCCGCATGGTATGACTATGAAGTTTGGCAAATGGATGTCAAAACCGCTTTCCTCAATGGAAAGCTACTCGAGGATGTGTACATGACATAACATGAGGGTTTTGTCGATCTAGAGTATCTGGGAAGGGTATGTAAGCTTCAAAGGTCCATTTATGGACTGAAGCAAGCATCCTGAAGTTGGAATCTTAGATTCAATGAGGCTATAAAGGAATATGACTTCATACAGAATCAAGATGAGCCTTGTGTGTATAAGAGGACAAGTGGGCACATTGTCACATTTTTGGTACTTTATATGGATGACATCCTACTCATTGGAAGCGACATACCTACACTGCAAGGGGTAAAGCAATGGCTGAGTAAGTGCTTCACAATGAAGGACTTAGGCGAAGCTAAGATGATCCTAGGGATCAGGATCTATAGGGATAGATCAAATCGGCTTCTGGGCCTAAGTCAGGCTTCATACATAGACAAAGTTCTGAAAAGGTTCAGCATGGATCGGGCTAAGAAAGGTTTCTTACCAATGGGCCATGGGCTGAAACTTAGTAAGAAGAACTGTCCTAAGACAAGGGAGGACAGGGAGAACATGAAATTGGTTCCATATGCTTAGGCTATAGGAATTATACACTCCGTGCTATGTACAAGCCCTGATGTCGCCTTTGCACTAAGTATGACAAGCCGGTACCAACAGGATCCCGGGGAGGATCACTGGAAGGTTGTCAAGGCAATCCTCAAGTACCTTAACCGGACTAAGGATAGCTTCTTGGTGTATGGTGGTCAGGAAGTGCTGTCAGTTACTGGGTACACTGATGTAAGCTTCCAGACCAACCTGGACGAGTACCGGTCACAGTCTGGGTATGTATTTTTGCTTAATGGTGGTGCTGTAAGCTGGAGGAGCTCAAAGCAGCCAACCATTGCGGACTCTACAACAGAAGCTGAGTACATCGCAGCGTGTGATGCAGCTAAGGAAGCTGTGTGGATGAAGAAGTTTATCACTGAGTTAGGAGTAGTGCCAACTGTCCAGGACCCAGTTGATATCTTCTGTGACAACAATAGGGCTGTTGCACAAGCTAAGGAGCCCCGGTCACACAAGAACACAAAGCACGTGCTCAGAAAGTTTCACCTCATACGAGAGATTGTGGAGAGAGGTGACATTGCATTGCACAGAGTGGACACCGAGGATAATATCGCAGGTCCTTTGACCAAGGTGCTAGCGCAGCCCAAGCACGAGGGTCATACTAGATCTATAGGGATTAGGCCCATGCCTAGTTGGAACTAGTGCAAGTGGGAGATTGTTGGATATGCCCTAGTCCCAAGGCATTGGTCCTTGTTTTTATATCATACATTTATTGGATTTATGTATTATACTTATTTGTGTTATTAATAAAGGCATTAATTCATTTACTATATTCATCTTGTGCAATATATTAAATGAAGTATCCAATGGACATATCCATATCCATGATGACCAGTGTCATGCACTTGGCAGTAAGACCTTGGATAGGGTAAACTATATGACCATGAATAGATCCGTAGTCTGTTCCAGTCATGGGAATGAGTAGAACAAGAGACTATCATTAACCTAGTTGTATGGCGGTGTCTTACCGGTCATTGGACATAGGATGTCAACCAAGTTAATGGGTACATGCAAAAAGGGCATGGTATTAGATAGATCCACTAAACGAGAAATCCACATGGTATAGTATCACAAGTGATTCTCGTGTAGTACTTGTATGGATGCTTTGACCTGACCATATGATGGTGTTGCATGTGAGGTCGCATACTTAGGGGTATGCCTAAAGGGCCTGTAATAGGGTGCCAAGTATGGGTACTTTCGGGTATGTCACTTAGCATGGCAATGCTATGGATATGCAGAAGGGATTTGTCACTTAGTAGTCCACTAAGAAGATATCACTGGCCTCTTGATGGATGTGACTGATAAGAGTGTGGCCACACCCAAATGAGTTGGAACTTGTTTGTGAGCTTCAGTGCATTCAGGATCAAGTTAATGTCCGGACATAAAAGGGGGTGATAAATCCATACCTCTGTGTTGGACACCGATATCGATGACATGGGATATACAAGTTCAAACTACAGGGTTATGATAATAGTTAGACTGCCATCTCCATCTTGATTGGGGGCTGCAATGGCTTGCTAGAGGCCAACTGCAGTCTTTGGGCTATAGGCCCACTACCAACATAAAGATGGGCCCATGGGATAGTACAGATTGAGCGATTGAACACCGACTTAAGGAATCACATGTATGCTTAGAGTATACACTCTAGAGAGAGTGGTATATCTATTAATTATATTATAAAGATCAATTGGATTGATCATAATAATAAAATTAATATATATTTAATTGGCTCTTCATAATTAATTGGATTAATTATGAGATTATTTCCTGGGTGGAAATATTCATATGTATAGGTTTACTTATGAATTTATTTATGATGATCTAATTTTAATTTGATGGATTAAATTAATTGGTCAAACTGATTTTAATTTAAATGTAAATAATATGTTACTTGGTGTAATATGTTAAATACATGGGTAAATTAAAATTGGGCTTGCAAGTAGTTTAAGTTAGACTAATTAAAATAGGTTTGGGCCTAAATTAAAAGAAGGAAGCCCACACAGATGGAGGAACCAACTTGGGCCTAAATTCCCTTGGGCATTTCGGCCACCTACGGTTAAAGAACCCTAGGAATTTCGGCTAAGCCATGCAAGACACACACTAGCCGAAATTTGCCCTTCCTCCTCTCCAAAGTTTGTGTTTTCCGATGCTAGCACGGGTGGTGTTCGTTAGGCGTTCGTGTACGTGAACGAGGATGGTTTCTAGTTTGATTCCTGTAGTCTGCATCCATCTCTTAAAAGAGATATTCCTGGTAAGAGATTTATCTCTTTCTATTAAATTTTTGTTTTTCCAATTTCCATCTCAATTGCTCCTGGGCACGGATTTGAGGAAATCATCGCGTTCTTCTGCTTTAATCGGGTGATTTTCGGTGACAAATCCCAATAGTTTCAAGGATTCAAAATCTGGCTTAGATAGGTGGGACTTTAGGAGTGATAATTTTGGAATCAAGTTAAGGACGAGTATTTATTCCTTGATCGATGATTTTGGAAACAAAAATTTTTGCCCCTTCGATCAAGAATAAATACGGGTTGATTCTGGGAACTCGAGATGTTGAGGCTTGGGTCTACCTGACTCTAACTTATCTCTCGAGACTTGGTGAATGCCTCAGTGTTGGACTATTTTCTGCTTCAGGAAGGCCTAATGATGGTGGTCTTGGCTCGGAGCGGCCCGGTGATAATATTGGGTACCTGTACCTGGATGGTTTGTGATGTATGTATGCATGTGCATGTTTTGAATGTTTGTATATGCATGCTTCAATGCATGATTGCATGAATGGATTTATGCATTTCTTGCTATTAGTCTAGTCTTGAAATGCTATGCCCTTGTTGGGGAGATCGGGTCACGCCTCTGGCTGAGGAAGATACATCACACTTATGGCTAATCTAGCTGGGGAGTATATTCCTTATCTGATGTGATTCTCACACTTCTACTGGGGATATGCGGGGATATGCAATGGCTGTTAGGGAAGTCCTATGACTGTTGGAGAGAAAGTGGTGGCGTTCTTTGTGATGGTTCCGCTAGGGAATAGTGCAGAGGATCCTGCTGGAGAATAGTAGTAAAGCTTCTACTAGGGAATGGTGGAAGGGTTACACTTTTCTGCTCCTAGGAGTGGTGAATCTGGAAATGCTCAAAATTTTGCCTCAACTGCCCGATGTGGGTTTTCATCTCAGTGAGCTACTCTAACTTTTTCCTGAGGCACCTTTTCAGTTTCACCTCAGCGAGCCTTTTCGAAGGTGCTCTAACTTTTGCCTAAACTGCCTAATGCAGGTTTTTAGTTTAGTGAGCCGCTCTAATTTTTGCCTGAGGCACCTTTTCGGTTTTCACCTCAGCGAGCTCTCTTTTTTTTTTTGAATGCGATGCATGTAAGTGAAAGATGTGCACAACCATGTATGGTGCATGATGTGAATTCAATTCCAAGCAGAAATGGGACATTTAAATGAATAGAGCAAGGCATTCATTCATTCATTCATTGATAATGTTTTAGCATAATCCATATCATAGATGAAATGAAATTAAAAACGGAATCAACAATGGTATCTGTCCTGACTGAATTCACGACTGCTACCACCGGGTCTTCGCAGATTTTCTCACTGGTGGTGATCACCTCACCGTCCTAACTTTTGCATGGATAGTCCTTTTGATTTTGGACCCATCGGACTATCCTAATTTTTGTGTGGACCGCCTTTTTCAGTTATCAGTCCACTGGACTTCTTTATCCTTTTTTTTTTAGCCTGTCCGGGTTGATGGGGTCGACAGCTTGGTCACTCTTCTCCCTGGTAGAACCGTTTCCACCTAGAAGGTCGATGACTATGGCGCCTCCCTGGTGAGTGCTCTGATGCCAGTCCAGTGTCTTTGCAAGGCAAATAATGACATGCTAATATACTTTTGATAAAATTCGTTCGATAGATTTATTGGTTGCTTCCGTCACCCCACTGGTTTGTGGATGAAGTGAAGTTGACGATCGATGCCTCAACCCTTTATTCTGGAACACATGCACCATTGCCCCTTGAAACCATAGTCTCATCTTGGTCGTGACAGAATGTGGAACTCCATACCATGCACGTGTGTTCTTCTTTTCTAAATTTGGGCACAGTTTTTTTTTTATGTGACATCATGGTCGGCTCCGTTTTTGTCCACTTTGGGTGGTTGACAATCATGGCTGTGAACTGATGTCTGTTTACCGTGAATAGTCTTTCTTTTCTAGCGACATCAGTTTCTCCTGTTGGGGTCTTCCCTTTTTGTCTGGTTTGGGTCCGTGGAGTTTCTGCTTAGCTGATTTCGCCCTTAAATCCTTCAGAGTTTGACATTTGGTAACTTCTCTGTTGACTCCTAGTCATGCCATGGTAGGATCGAGCAAAGCTGGTTATGCGCTCTTGGATACTTTGCAATTTCTTTCTTTTTTTTCTATTATCAGGCATGAAGTCTTTCGAGACGGATACAATTTTTAGGTCATCATCTGTCTTTAAGTCCATTTCATGCAATGATGCGTCATGTATGCTAAAGACATTAGATGAATGTTTGTATGTATGCACAGTGTTCCATCTAGAAAAATATCACACAAGTAATTGAAAATCAAGTTGCATTACATTAAATGCCTTATGGGCTGAATTGTTCATAAAATAGAAAAGAAAACGAAAGCAAATACATCAAAATAGTTGTCCTCCTCCACATGCGAAGAGTCTTCCTTTGCTGCTGCATCATCTCCTTAGTAGCTTGAAAATACGAATCAGTCAAAGTTGGGTAAGGGGGTATTCTGAATGCTGGGCTTTGAAGGCAGTTCTACAATCTTTCCTTCAGTGATCAATTGTCGGATAGCCTTTAGTAATTGCTTGCAGTTATTCGTGTGGTGCCCCACTGTCATGTGATACGAGAAGAAATTTCCCTTGTCGGTCTCAGCCAGCTTTTCAAACGGCTTCAGAGAATTCAATAGACCACCATTCCTGCATTTCACAAAATTCTTAGCCAAAGAAAGAGTCCAAGGGGATAGGCCTCGATTTTGCACATTTCCATCTTGGTTGCCCCGCTGCTAGGACACAACAGCAACTTCAGCTGGCTTATCTTCTGAGGGTTGCCCGCTTTTGCTTATAGGGCCAGAACCAGATCCACTGCCTGATCTAGTTGTAGTCACTGATTAATACCCAAGACCATGCCCAGAGCCTCTGTTGCCTTTGTGGCTTGCTGTCTTTTCCTCTTCATCCCTCTCAATTTTCATGGCCATGCTATACACTTTACTGAGATCACCAAAGGAGTGGAATTTCATGTTGTTTCTGAAGATGTCCCTACTGCCATCAATCAACTTCTGAATCAGCTCATCCCCATCGGGGTGGTTCTTCAGTAGAATCATTTCATTCATCCACCTCTGGTTGTAAGCATCAAAGGATTCATTCTGTTGTTGCTTAACCCTTTCCAGATCATACAGCTTCACCTAGATCTTGGTGCTGAAGCTGTAGTATTTGATGAAGGATATTGACAAAGCCTCCCAGTTTGATTGCACATCTTCGGATAAAGAATTATACCAGCTCAGTGCGCCTCCCTCGAGTGTGGTTGGGAAGAAATTAACCTATTGCTGCTTGGTTGCACCTGCCGTCAGCATGATTCTGACATAAAGGTTCACATGGGCCTCTGGTGAACCAATCCCCTTGTAGGAAGGAAATTTAGGCACTTGAAACCCAATGGGGAAGGTCTCAATGCCTTTGTTGATCATTGCATCTACATTCACACCTTTCGTGGAGCCCAAACTGATGTTAACCCCTTTCTTCAGTTAAGCCACTACTTCGTCAAGTTCAGAATACTTGGCCTTCATTTTCTTTTCCATAGTTGCCTCCATCTCTTGCAGCTTTACTACATTGGCTGAGACATAAGCCCCAAATTGAGAAGACTCATCTACCTTTTCCTTTCCGGGCCCACTGGTTCTGATATCCCTGGCTTCTCTTACAACAACCCACATTTGTTCTTCAAACATGTTACGGAAATCCTGGGACCTCATGAAATCCTTCAAGGCATCAGCAAGACTAGGTGTTTGGTTGGCCATTTCCACTTCCTCTCCAGAGTCAGACTCACTATTAGTTTCCACTATCCTCTGTTCCCCAACAGCCCTCAAAGCCTAAGACCTTGTCCTTGGTCGCTCCAGCTTACTCTGTGAACTGTCTTTACAGTGCTTTAGCCTTTTCTAATCTCATGTGTGTATGGTCCTACATCTGAAGTGGAGCGTTAGGGGTGAATGACGTGATGTCATGGAGGATGATGCTTGGATGATGCTTCGTGAATAGAGATGGACATGATGATGCTTGGATAATGCTTCCTTTATTTTAGATGTTCCAAGAGTGCCCAATGTCATGCAAAATGATGCAAAAAGGTCTCATGTGAACCGTCACACGGACAGAGGTTCGGCACTTTTCGGGCACCTAAATGAATTGTAATGAGATGGCCACGTATGTTCCGACACACGGGCAGAGTTTTGACACTTTGTAGGTCAATGATATGAAGTGAAATGGTCACATGGAGACCACCCCACGGACAAAGATCTAATGCTTTTGAAGCAATGTAATTTGAAATGATGTTAAAAGAGTCACGTGCAACTCGAGACATGGACGGAGGTTCAGCATCCGTGGAACACCTTGCATGATTTGGTAATGTTATGGAATGCCCCTATGTGTGTTCTAATCTGGTACTCGACGAGCACCTCAAATGATTTACAATGTTATGAAATGGTCCAATGTGAGCCAATATGTGCAAATAGGATTTCGGCGTCACAGGACACCTATGAATAAGTGTGATGTCGTGTAATGCATTGTGTGAACCACCACATGGAAGTAGACCTAGGACCATTTTGGTCTCGCATTGAATGACATGGTCTTTATGAAATGGCCGAGTGCAATCCAGTGCATGGGCGGAACACGGGTAGTTTTGGGATACCCAATTTGTCATGAAATGGAATGATCGTGAAGGGCACACTTGAAACATCCTTTTATTAGGTGGGATGAAATGTCATGAATGTGTATGTCACGTGAAAAATGCAAGTGGCTACGTGAAAATGTGGTTAAAATGCATGACACACAGAATGATGTCATGTATGCTTCGTGGAAAATGTCGCACGCGAGATGTAAATGGCATACAAATAAAATTTTGTGGCTGCATGAAAATGTGATTAGTGTCACACATATGTCAATGTTTGAAAATGGCTGCATAAAGATATGATTAGCAAGGTAGATGAAAGCTATGCATGTTTGATGCTTTGTGAAAAGTTAAATAGAAAACACCACAGAACAAACGTTAGCACATGCAAAAATATACACTCCCTTCCGACCTTATTTCTTCTTTTGATTGGTCTCGCATTCTTCATAGGTGTTGGGCCTCTTTGGCATCAACAGGGGATACCAAAGGTGCACGCTCAATGTCCATTTTAAATTTAACTTTTGGTAATCCTAGGGGAAGTTGCTAAGCCATTACATGTGGGCCAAAGTCAAAACCAAGGGTCATACAGGTTCCCATAGCGAATATACACTTCCCCACCGTAGAACACGATGTAAGGTCATGCAGTGCTATGAGTGGTTTACCATATCAGGTGTCTCCAATCCTGGCGGAAGAGGTAGTCAAACTTCTTGGGTAAACCGGGCTGATCAGTGTGTTGGAGGGATTGAGAAGAAGAAAATGACATGAGATGCAAGGTGCAAATAAATATGGTAATATGAACTAGTGAAGTGACTGCAAGTGAGGTTATATTTCGGTAGTTGCCTAAGTTCCTTAAGTTTTTATGAAAACTTTTTAAGAAACCATTCTCCCCAGCAGAGTTGCCACTGTGAGTGAACGACCTTTTCACGAAAGAGAAAATCGGGACGCTATGAAGCGAATCGGGGAAAACGTTTTCATCATGTTTTGGTTTTGGAAAAGCAGGTTTTGTTTATCTTGAGTTAAGGAAAAAAACCATTGATTTGATTGGAAAATTCCTTTATAGAAAACATTTTCCCATTTTAACTTAAAGACCTCGAAACTCAAATCTCGAGATCAGTGACAGAGTCGCCACCAGGATTAGCTCATCTGGGAATTCCGGTACAGGTCCCTACCGAGGACAGACTGCGGTACCTAATCCAGAGATTTAGGGTTCGGGCAAGTGACTTACTTAACCTCTAGCTTGCTTTCACTTACCGTTTATATTACCATATTTAATTCGCTTTATTATCTTTCTCTAATCCCAGTTTGTGTTTACATTTATCAGCCGATGCTAAAGCAAAATGTAGAAAATAAATTGCAGAAAAATAAAGCATACATCCAAAATATACAAAAAATAATAGGGTCTGATTATACAACCCGATCGAATAAAAGATAAAAACTCTCGTCCTCACTTTACAAACGCCTAAGTACACAAATATCTAAAAATTACAACCACCTAATTTACACAAGAATCTATTAAATACATTAAAAATAATAAAAATAAATGTTGCAAAATAAATTGGTTACCACAATTTATATTACACACAAATGGGACTCAAATAGGACAGAATTGGAAAATTAGGAAATGGGGGCATGCATTTAGGGGGTAACCAGGTCGACCCGACCGGTCAGACCGGTTAGACCTAGAAAACGGTTTTGAAACGCCCTGTAATTTTTGTGCTGAAAAATCTTTTTTTTTTCTTTTTTCTTGGAAAAACATTTGGCTCGGTTACATGCAAATTTCCATTTTTTGTGGGTCTGTTATCCGGGAATCCAGGGTTCCATTCGTGCGGATTCCGAAATTCAACATCCATCTAGGGTCCAAAATGCAATAAACACGCCAAAACATTTGTGAAAAATACTATTTTGCTCGTTTTCAGTATTTTCCGGGAATTTTATAGGGTTCGGAAGCCCGCTAATGCTGAACTATGGATTCGACTCAGATAAAACCACCCCCAAACTCAGAAAATAAAACCCTAGGAAATATGAAAATACTAATATCTGTACATATAGAAATCTAAAAACCAAAATTTTATGACATACGGATGAATTTGGGCTGAAAATGATCGCAATAGAATGCACAAAATGGAAAACGGACTGTTTTCGGCCGATCAGGAAGAACCGGGAGGCTGTCCCCAGAGAACAGAGCCATACGACTCTATTACTAGAGCTCTGTTCATCATGAACACAGTGCCCCACTCTGTTCGAGCAATCCGGCTTCTGAAAGTTACAAAAACAAAGAAAACACACAGAAAAGACAATGCAAACAGGTTTAAAGCCTCTCAGAGTTTACCTTGGTGTTGTTTTGATGCTTTGAATGTCAAAGAACGGATTGAAAACTTGAAATATATCTTGGGAACTCAACCGGCGAAAGAACCGCAACAATCCAAATGAGCCGAAATGAATCTGAAATGGTTTCCAACCAATGTGTAAAGGTTAAGCAACTTGTTACCAATGTTTAGGAATTGATTTTGGGTCTTAGTCTTTGTATTTTTGGTTCACCACCTGGCCTTACGTCTCGGCCTCCCTTTCTCTCTTTCTCTACTTCTTTTTTTCTCTGTTTCTTTTTTCTTTTAGATTGAAAAGCCTCCTCATTTTCTTGATTTGATTTTCTCTTTTTATACTCTCCTCTCACATATCATTTCAACATTTAATGGCCGCCTGACTTTCTGATTTTACCCATATCTTATTTCTAGTGAGACAAGTTGCTCTGCTTTACAGAGCAATTTGTCTTGCCCACTAGAGCCGTACGGCTCTAGTCTAGAGCCGTGCAGCTCTAACAAGAGCCGGGGCAAAATTTCGAGAATCTGACGCGCACCCTACACCCTAAGAACCACTCGGGAGACTTTTTCGGGGATTTTGGACTGCAGATAGCTTTGATTTCAGGACGTTTGAGATACCCAGGCGACATTCTAGGTGCTTTCAGGTCCGATTCAAGACCGTTCGCTTCATAGGTAACACAAGAACTCTCATCATAGAGGTCGGGAAAACCCGGTCTTACAACCTGTCATGCACATACATACCAATATGATGCATGATCATGGCATTCCAATTTGTAAATATAAATATTAAGCCGAGTTACTTATGGTGAAATCGCCAATTTTAACAAATGTGACTAAGGCCCGTAAAGGCCCAATGGATAGCATCTATTAAAGCAAAATTAACAATTTTGCTCCACTAGAATTTGGGTTGTCACAAATTTAAAATTTAGCTCTCCCAATTTTAACCGGTGCCACTATTTATTGGGCCAATTTCACAAAGTCCATATTCAATTTAATATGCAAAACAATTAAATTAAATGTGCATGCCAACATAATAAACAATTTAAATACAAATTAATTTAAAATAAAACATTTTAATTTAATTACATTACAGGCTCGGGATAAAAAAAATACCTGTAAAATCCAAAACCGGACCCAAACCCCACGCACCGCAGCAGGCTGCAGCAGCAACCTGTTGCTGCGGCCAACAGCTAGCTGCTGACAGGGCAATTAATGGAATCGCAAAATTGCGATTCCTTCTTTTGCCAAAATTTTTTTTATAAATTAAATTAAAACATAACAAAAAACAGCCAATAAAAAAAATAAGCAATAAAGAAAAACAATTCTAGATTGAAACTAATTGAATAGGAACCCTAAAATCACATTCTTGAAACCCATTCTTTCTTCAAGCACACTTTCAAGAATCAATTCCAATCAATCAAATGGACAAAACCTAGGCTCTGATACCACTGTTGGGATTCGTCATCGGAAAAATAACGTGGCGCAATGGAAAATACACCGTTTAAAATTTCCTAGAATCCACCTATCGTGTCCGATTACCATTGATTAGAATGAAAAACAATTTGAATCAAGAGAGATTAACTCACCGGATTCGTCTCTTCTAGGGACTGTTGCAGAATCATTTCTTAAAACTGCAATCTCCAAAGTCTGGTGCATGACCAACTATCGAGCGGGAACCGGTATTACCGTCGAAGGGAAAGAACTGGAGAATTATTGCTGAAATTTTCGGCTGTTTTTGGGGCTGCAATGGGGCTGAAGTTTCCAGCAATTAATTAAGGTTTAGGGTTAGGGTTTTCTTCCTTAAGTGTGTCCTTATATAGACACCTTGTCTAATTAGGTTTTAATTAGGTTAATTAAACCCAAGCTGACTAGGATTATAATTACATAAATAAACTTTAATTAAAATATATATACTATGTAATTTAATTCCATTTGACTAAATTTGATTACCCCTAAATAAAATTAAATCACACTTAAGTAAATACAATATATGTATTTAATTTTCCTACTTAGGAAAATTATTTGATAAATTGTTTACTTATGTAATTCAATTAATTGATAAATTAATTAATTACGTTATGTAAACTTATTAATTAAATTAAATCAACCCAATGTTAAGTCATTACCTTGACATCGAATGTCAACTAATTAATTAACACATTCCTTCCAATCTATATTACATGTACAATTTCTATAAGCTCTGGCTAAGTTGATCTATGTGCATGATCCTATGAGTCCATCGTTATGTTGGCAGAAAGCCCAAGGCCCACAGACTGTAAATGGCAAACCATTATAGCTCCTAATTAAGACAGAGATGCAGCAGTCTGTTGAAGACACTGACCCAGTAGTAATCTCACAGTGCCTTTGCCAAATGATATCGATATGAATAAACAAGAGGCATGGAGTCCGTCATCCTCTTTTGCTGTTTAGTATAATTCTCGATCTTGATTGACTGGTTAATCAAATAAGCAAACCAACTTATTTGGGTATGGCCATACACTTATCAGAACCACTCATCAAGTGGCTAGTGATATCATCTCGGTGTTACCCGAGTGCCAATTCCATCACTTCATCATCAATATCAATATGTTCACCTGTCCACCCAATCATACCCATATGTAGCATCCTTTTATAGACTTCTTAGGCATATGTCAAAGTGAGCTAGATTTCATATTGATACTATAATGAAATCTGGTCTGAGGACAAAAGAGACCTACTTAAGAAAGACCTATGACACTACAACCATGTGGCTTTCTTGTGCGGATCGATCCAGTCCCATGTCAATGACATGTACCTATATTCATAACTGACTATACAAGTACTATGGCTAGTTCAGAACTGCAATACAGTCATCGAATGTACAACTCTGTGGTTCTATTCGTTCCCATTATTAGAATAGACCTAGGATAGGTTTTATGATTATCAATCAATGGATACTTTACTCATATTATAGCACAAGATATAAATAAAATAGATTAATTGCCTTTATTAATGTGACACAAATAATGTATTCATACAATGAGTCTTAATGTATACTACAAAATGCAAGAATCCAATGCCCTAAGAACTAGGGCACACCAACACCTTAGTCCAGTTAAGGTACTTCAAGATTGCCTTGACTGCCTTCCAGTGTTCCTCACTAGGGTCCGACTAGTACCCGCTAGTCATACTTAGTGCAAATGTGACATCAGGCATTGTACATAACATGGAGTACATGATGGATCCTATAGCAGATGCATAAGGGATCCTTTCCATGCTCTCCCAGTCCTTCTTTGTTTTAGGACCATCTTTCTTACTCAGCTTAAACCCATAGCGCATAGGCAAGAATCCTTTCTTTGCCTTGTCCATGCTAAATCTTTTCAAATCCTTGTCAATGTACATGGCCTGACTTAGGCCTAGAAGCCGATTGGATCTATCTCTGTAAATCCTGATCTCTAAGAGTGTCTCAGCTTCGCCTAAGTTCTTCATCATGAACCACCTACTCAACCACTGCTTAACCCCTTGCAGTGTTTGTATGTCTCCTCCAATGATAAGGATGTCATCAATATACAGCACTAGGAAGGTGGAAATGCTCCCACTAACCATCTTATACACACAGGGCTCATCTGGATTCTATGTGAAGCCATATTCTATAATGGTTTGAGCGGATGACCTTTTTTGAGAAGCGGGAAAAGTGGACATGAAGTGAACCGAGGAAAATCATGGAATTAATTTGGAAATCCCTTTTCTAGAAAACATTTTCCCGTTTTAACTTAAAGACCTTGAACTTGAATTCCAAGATCAGTGACAGAGTCGCCACCCGGATCGGCTCATTTAAGAAATTCCGGTACAGCTCCCTACCGAGGGCACACTACTGTACCTAATCCAGAGATTTAGGGTTCGGGCAAGTGACTTACTTAACCTCTAGCTTGCTTTCACTTTACAATTTATATTACCATATTTAATTCGCTTTATTATCTTTCTCTATCCCATTTGTTTATTTTAATCAGCTGATGCTAAAGCACAATGCAGAAAATAAATTGCAGAAAATTAAAGCATACATCCAAAATATACAAGAAAATAGGAAAGGCTGATTATACAACCTAATCGAATAAAAGATAAAAACCCTCGTCCTCACATTACAATCACCTAAGTATACGAGGATCTAAAAATTAGAACCGCCTAAAAATACATGAAATCTATCAATTACATAAAAAAATGAAAATACAAGAAAGATAAATGCTGCAAAACAGACGGTTAGCACAGTTTATATTGCACACACAGATAGGACTCAAATAGGACAGAATAGGGAATTTAGGAAACGGGGGCATGTACTTAGGGGGTAACCAGGTCGACCCGACCGGTCAGACCGATTAGACCTAGAAAACGGTTTTGAAACATCCTATAATTTTTGTGCTGAAAAATCTTTTTTAGGAAAACAATTGGCTCGGTTACATGCAAATTTCCATTTTTTGTGGGTCTGTTATCCCGGAATCCAGGGTTTTGTTCGTGCGGGTTTCCTAATTCCAACATCCATCTAGGGTCCAAAAAGCAATAAACAAACCAAAACCAATTTTGAATTCGAAAACAGCACCGCATGACGATGTCCGTACGGGTCATTTCGCAGCTTTGTTTTATTCAAGAAATTACAATCATACAGCTTTAGTTACAACCATGCGGCTGTAATTTCTGGAACCCGAAAAATTGGTTTTCTTATTTTTTGTGAAAATACCGTTTTGCTCATTTTCAATATTTTCCGGGGATTTTATAAGGTCCGTAGGTCTGCTAATGCTGGACTAGAGATTCGGTTCGGATAAAATAACCCCGAAACTTAGAAAATAAAACCCCAGGAAAACCGAAAACCCTAATATCCGTACGTATAGAAATCCGAAAACCAAAATTTTATAACATACGGATGAATTGGGGCCGAAATTGATCACAATAGAATGCACAAAATGGGAAACGGACTGTTTTCGGCTGATCGGGACAAATCGAGAATCTATCCCTACAGAACAGAGTCATATGGCTCTGGGTATCAGAGCCGCCCGGCTCTATTTGGGAAAGTTCGGTTCCAAAAATTGTAAAAATAAAGAAAACACAAAGAAAAAGCAATGTACACAGGTTTAAGGCCTCTCAAAGTTTACCTTGATGTTGTTTTGATGCTTTGAACGTCAAGAAACGGATTGAAAGTTTGAAATGTGTCCTGGAAGCTCAACCGTTCGAAAGTCGAAATGATCCAAAGTAATCCAAAATCAATCCAAAATGATCCCAAATCAATGTGTAGAGGTTAAAGGACTTGCTATTAGAGTTTTGATATTGGTTTTAAGTCTCAGCCGTAGTGTTTTTGAGCCCTCTCTTGGCTTTGAATGTTTTGGTTCTCTCCTCTCTTTCTCTGCTTTTTTTTCTTTTTTTGTTGTCTCTTCGAAAATGGTTTCTGCCTAGGAGATTGAAAAGCCTCCTCTCTTGATTTTTTTCTCTTTTTCTTTTTATACTCTCCTCTCACATATCATTTCAAACATTTAATGTGTCACCTGACTTCCTGATTTTGCCCAACAACTCTTTTTATTGAGCCAAGTTGCTCTCAGAGCAACTTGGCTCACCCACTAGAGCATCCCGGCTCTAGTTTGTACTATAGCCATGCAGCTCTACTCTAGAGCCGCACGACTCTAGCAAGAGCCGGGGCAAAATTCTCGAAAATCCAACGCACACCCTAAACCTTAGAAATCACTCGGGAGACCTTCTCGGGGGTTTTGTATCGTGGATAGCTTGGTTTTCAAGACGTTTGTGATACTCCAGGTGACATTCCAGTCTTTTTCAAGTCTGATTCGACTCCGTCTATTCCACAGGTAATACAGGAATTCTCATCATAGAGGTCGGGAAAATTCGGCGCTTACAAATGGCCTCATTGAATCTCTGATTCTATGACCTCGATGCTTGCTTCAATCCATAAATGGATCTTTGAAGCATGCATACCTGGTTTGGATACTTTGGATCGATAAAACCCTCAGGTTGTGCCATGTACATATCCTCGAGTAGCTTTCCATTAAGGAAAGTGGTCTTAATGTCCATCTACCATATCTCATACTCGTACCATGCAGCTATGGCAAGTAGTATCCTAATGGATTTGATCATAGCAACTGGTCAAAAGGTTTCATCATAGTCAATTCCTTGAACTTGCTTGAATCCTTTTGCCACCAATCACCCCTTAAAGGTGTTATCGGCTTTTAACTTGAAACACCACTTGTAACCTATCACCTTAGCACCTGGAGGTGGATCCACCAAGTTCTATACTTGGTTATCGTGCATAGATTGCATCTCAGCCTCCATGGCTTTGCGCCATTGATCTGAGTGTGGTCTTTCAATAGCCTCCTTATTGGGATTCGTCATCGGAAAAATAACATGGCATAGTGGAAAATACACCTATTAAAACTTCCTAGAATCCACCAATCGTGTCAAGTTACCATTGATTAGAATAAAACCAATTTGAATCAAGAGAGATTAACTCACCGGATTCGTCTCTTCTAGAGACTGCTGTAGAATCTTTTCTTGAAACTGCGATCTCTAAAGTCTGGTGCACGACCAACTATTGAGCGAGAACCGGTGCTAGCCGAAGATGCGAAGGAATGGAGGATTAATGCTGGGATTTTTGGCTGTTTTGGGGATGCTCTTGGTGGCTGAAATTTCCAGCAATTAATTAGGGTTGAATTAGGGTTTTCTTCCTTAAGTGTGCCCTTTTATAGACACCTTGTCTAATTAGTTTTTAATTAGGTTAATTAAACCCAAGCCCACTAGAATTATAATTACATAAATAAACTTTAATTAAAAGCTATATTCTATGTGAATTAATTCCATTTGGCTAAATTTAATTACTCTTAAATAAAATTAAATCACACTTAAATAAATACAATACATGTATTTAATTTTCCTACTTAGGAAAATTATTTAATTAATTGTTTACTTTATGTAATTTAATTAATTGATAGATTAATTAATTACATTATGTAAAGTTATTAATTAAATTAAATTCAATCCAATGTTAATTAATTACCTTGACACCGAATGTAAACTACTTAATTAACGCATTCCTTCCAATGTACATTACATGTACATTTTCTATATGTTCCGCTTAGTTTATCTATGTGCACGATCTTATGGGTCTGTCTTTATGTTGGCAGTAGGCCCAAGGCCCACAGACTGTAAGTGGGTTCTAGTAAACCATTACAGCCCCTAATTAAGATAGAGATGCAATAGTCTTTAGAAGACACTCACCCGATAGTAATCTCATAGTGTCCTTTGCCTAACGATATCGATATGAATAAACAAGAGGCATGGTGTCTGTCATCCTCTTCTGTTGTTTATTATATTTCTTGATTTTGAGTTGACTGATTAATCAAATAAGCACTGACTTACTTGGGTACGGCCATACACTTATCAGTCCCACTCATCAAATGGCCATTGATGTTCATCTCGGTGTTACCCGAGTGGCAATTCCATCACTTCATCATCAATATCAACATGTTCACCAGTCCACCAATCATACCCATATTTGGCATCCTTTTACAGACCTGTTAGGCATATATTAAAGTGAAACGGATTCCATATTGATGTTATAATGATATCTGGTCTGAGGACAAAAGAGACCTACTCAAGAAAGACCTATGACGCGACAACCATGTGGCTTTCTTGTGTGGATCGATCCAGTCCCATGTCAATGATATGTACCTATATTCATGACTGACTATACAAGTACTATGGCTAGTTAAGAACTGCCATACAGTCATCGAATATACAAGTCTGTGGTTTTATTCGTTCCCACGATTAGAACAGACCTGGGATAGGTTTTATGATTATCAATCAATGGATACTCTACTCATATTATAGCACAAGATATAAATGAAATAGATTAATTGCTTTTATTAATGTGACACAAATAATGTATTCATACAATGAGTCTTAATGTATAATACAAAAGACAAGAATCCAATGCCTTAAGAACTAGGGCACACCAACAATCTCCCACTTGCACTAGTTCCAAGTGGGCATTGCCCTAATTCCTATAGATCTGATATGACCATTGTGCTATGTCTGTGGCAGTGCTTTGGTCAATGGATCAACAACATTATTCTTGGTGTCAACCCTTTACAATGATATGTCACCTCTGTTCACAATCTCCCAAATGAGGGGAAACTACCTGAGCACATGTTTGGATCTCTTATGTGATCGGGGCTCCTTAGCTTGTATGATGGCCCCGTTGTTATCGTAAAAAACATCAACTGGGTCTAGGATAGCAGGTATTACTCCCAACTCAGTTATGAATTTCTTGATCCAAACAGCTTCCTTTACAGCTTTGCAAGCAGTCATGTACTCAGCTTCCGTTGGAGAGTCAGCAATGGTGGCCTGCTTTGAGGACCACCAACTACTGGCACTACCATTCAGGAGAAAAACATAACCAGGCTGTGACTGGTTCTCATCCTTATCAGTCTCAAATCTTGCATCAGTGTAACCTGACACTACCAGCTCATCTTGACCTCCATACACTAAGAAAGCATCAATAGTCTGATAAGGTACTTCAGGATTACCTTGATAGCCTTCTAGTTTTCATCCATGAGGTCCGACTGTGTTGGGATTCATCATTGGAAAAATAACGAGGCACAACAGAAAATGCACCGTTTAAAATTTCCTAGAATCCACCTATCATGTCCTATTACCATTGATTAGAATAAAAACAATTAGAATCAAGAGAGATTAACTCACCGGATTCATCTCCTCTAGAGACTGCTGCAGAATCATTTCTTGAAACTGTAATCTCCAAAGTCCGGTGCACGACCAACTATTGAGCGGGAACCGGTGCTAGCCGAAGATGCAAAGGAATGGAGGATCAATGCTAGGATTTTCGGATGATTTGGGGCTGCTCTTGGTGGCTGAAATTTCCAGCAATTAATTAGGATTCAAATTGGGGTTTTATCCCTTAAGTGTGCCCTTATATAGACACCTTGTCTGATTGGGTTTTAATTAGGTTAATTAAACCTAAGTCCACTGGGATTATAATTACATAAATAAACTTTAATTAAAAAGTATATACTATGTAATTTAATTCCATTTGGCTAAATTTAACTACCTCTAAATAAAATTAAATCACACTTAAGTAAATACAATACATGTATTTAATTTTCCTGCTTAGAAAAATTATTTAATTAATTGGTTACTTTATGTAATTCAATTAATTGATAAATTAATTAATTACATTATGTAAACTTATTAATTAAATTAAATTCAACCCAATGTTAATTAATTACCTTGACACCGAATGTCAACTAATTAATTAACGCATTCCTTCCAATGTGCATTACATGTACAATTTCTATAAGTTCCGGCTCTGTTGATCTATGTGCATGATCCTATGGGTCTGTCTTTATGTTGGCAGTAGGCCCAAGGGCCACAGACTGTAAGTGGGTTCTAGCAAACCATTACAGCCCCTAATTAAGACAAAGATGTAACAGTCTTTCGAAGACACTCACCCGGTAGGAATCTCATAGTGTCCTTTGCCTAACGATATTGATATGAATAAACAAGAGGCATGGTGTTCGACATCCTCTTCTATTGTTTATTATATTTCTTGATCTTGAGTTAATTGATTAATCAAATAAGTACCGACTCACTTGGGTATGGCCATACACTTATCAGTCCCACTCATCAAGTGGCCAATGATATCATCTCGGTGTTATCCGAGTGGCAATTCCATCACTTCATCATGAATATCAACATGTTCACCGGTCCACCCAATCATACCTATATTTAGCATCCTTTTACAGACCTGTTAGGCATATGTCAAAGTGAACTGGATTCCATATTGATATTATAATGAAATCTGGTCTGAGGACAAAAGAGACCTACTCTAGAAAGACCTATGACGCGACAACCATGTGGCTTTCTGGTGCGGATCGATCCAGTCCCATGTCAATGACATGTACCTATATTCATGACTGACTATACAAGTACTATAGCTAGTTAAGAACTGCCATACAGTCATCGAATATACAAGTCTGTGGTTCTATTCGTTCCCACGATTATCAATCAATTAATCAATGGATACTCTACTCATATTATAGCACAAGATATAAATGAAATAGATTAATTGCCTTTATTAATGTGACACAAATAATGTATTTCTACAATAAGTCTTAATGTATAATACAAAATACAAGAATCCAATGCCCTAAGAACGAGAGCACACCAACAATCTCCCACTTGCACTAGTTCCAAGTGGGCATTGCCCTAATTCCTATAGATCTGGTATGACCGTCCTGCTGTGTCTGCGACACTACTATAGTCAATGGATCAGCAACATTATTCTTGGTGTCAACCCTCTGTAATGATATGTCACCTCTGTCACGATATCCCGAATGAGGTGAAACTTTCTAAGCACATGTTTGGATCTCTTGTGTGACCAGGGCTCCTTAGCTTGTGCGATGGCCCCTCTGTTGTCACAAAAAACATCAACTGGGTCTAGGATAGTGGGTACTACTCCCAACTCGGTTATGAATTTCTTGATCCAAACGGCTTCCTTTACACCTTCGCACGCAGCTATGTACTCAGCTTTTGTTGTAGAGTTAGCAATGGTGCCCTGCTTTGAGGACCTCCAACTAATGGCACGGCCATTCAGGAGAAAAACATAACAACCTGTGACTGGTTCTCATCCTCATCGGTCTCAAAGCTTGCATCAGTGTAACCTGACCCTACCAGCTCATCTTGACCTCCATACACTAAAAAAGTATCCTTCGTATGATTAAGGTACTTTAGGATTGCCTTGACAGCCTTCCAGTGTTCCCCCCTGGGGTCCGACTGGTACCGGCTGGTCATACTTAGTGCAAACGTGACATCAGGCCTCATACATAACATGGAGTACATGATAGATCCAATAGTAGATGCATAAGGGATCTTTTCCATGTTCTCCCAGTCCTTCTTTGTTTTAGGACCATCTTTCTTACTCAGCTTCAACCAATGGTGCATAGGCAAGAATCCTTTCTTTCCCTTGTCCATGCTGAATCTTTTCAGAACCTTGTCAATGTACATGGCCTGACTTAGGCCTAGAAGCCGATTGGATCTATCTCTGTAGATCCTGATCCCTAAAATCATCTCAGCTTCACCTAAGTCGTTCATTATGAAGCACTTACTCAACCACTGCTTAACCCCTTGCAGTGTTGGTATGTCACCTCCAATGATAAGGATGTCATCAACATACAGCACTAGGAACATGGAAACGCTCCCACTAACCATCTTATGCACACAGGGCTCATCAGAATTCTGTGTGAAGCCATATTCTATAATGGCCTTATTAAATCTCTGATTCCATGACCTCGATGCTTGCTTCAATCCATAGATGGATCTTCAAAGCTTGCATACCCGGTTTGGATACTTTGGATCGATAAAACCCTCAGGTTATGCCATGTACACATCCTTGAGTAGCTTTCCATTGAGGAAAGCGGTCTTAACATCCAACTGCCATATCTCATAATCGTACCATGTAGCAATGGATAGTAGTATCCTAAAGGATTTGAGCATAGCAACTGGTGAAAAGGTTTCATCATAGTCAATTCCTTGAACTTGCCTGAATCCTTTTGCCACCAATCGCCCCTTGAAGGTGTTGTCTTCCTTTAACTTGAAACACCACTTGCAACCTATCACCATCGCACCCGGAGATGGATCCACCAAGTTCCCTACTTGGTTATCATGTATAGATTGCATCTCAGCCTCCATGGCTTTGCACCATTGATCTAAGTGTGGGCCTTCAACAGCCTCCTGATAGGTCTTGGGCTCCTCTTGGTCAATGACCATAAGGTCCCCATCATCGGTCATGAGAAAACCGTACCTCTCTGGCTGATGACATGTCCTACCAGATCTTTTCAGGTCCTGTGCAACCGGTTCTGGTTACTTAATTTCTTTAGTAGTCAGAACGGTTCCCGAAGCATCCTCAGCAGTAGCTGTAGGAGTTTGTGAGTCTTGAACTTCTGAAAGTTCAACATTACTCCCACTGTCTCTCTTGGAAAGGAATTCCTTCTCCAAGAAGACTGCATTTCCGGCTAGGAAAACTTTGTTTTCAGCCGGATTGTAGAAGTAATTACCCTTAGTTTCCTCAGGGTAACCCAAAAACTGGCACTTGACAGATTTGGACTCAAGTATGCCACTTGTCAATTTCTTAACATGTGCATCACAACCCCAAATCTTCAAGAAGGAAACATTGGGCTTTCGGCCCATCCATAGTTCATATGGTGTTCCCTCAACTGCCTTGCTTAGTGTATTATTAAGAATGTAAGCAGCTGTCTCTAAAGCATTTCCCCAAAAGGAGACAGGGAGTGTAGAATGACTCATCATCGAGCGGACCATGTCAAGCAAGGTCCTATTCCTCCTTTCTGACACTCCATTCCACTGGGGTGTACCAGGAGGAGTGAGTTGAGATACAATCCCACACTCTCTCAAAAATGAGTCAAACTCTTGGCTCAAATATTCACCCCCTCGGTTAGACCGAAGTGCTTTTATTTTCTTGCCAAGTTGGTTTTCTACTTCATTCATAAAGTCCTTGAACCTTTGGAGAGTCTCAGACTTATGCATCATCAGATACACGTAAACGTATCTGCTGAAGTCATCCGTGAAGGTGACAAAGTACAAAAAACCAGATCTAGCACTATTGCTCATTAGGCCACATACATCGGAAAGTATTAGCTCCAATAGCTCTCAGGCCCTTTCAGCAGTCCTGCTAAAAGGTGCCTTTGTCATCTTGCCTCTCAAACAAGATTCGCATATGTCACAAGACTGGATGTCAAATGACCCTAGCACTCCACTAGAGTGAAGCCTAGCTATGCGCTTCTCATTTATTAGCCAAGTCGACAATGCCAGATGTAAGTAGGATTAACTTCATTTTGTTTAATCCTCTTAGTATTTATGTTATAGATTGAACTTTCACATTTTAGATCAAGGATATATAAGCCATTTTTAAGAAATACTGTTCCATAAATAATATTGCCACATTGCATAGAAATTCTACCATGTCCAATATTAAATACGAAACTAGAAATATCCAACAAAGAAACGGAAATAATATTCCTGCACATCGCAGGTACAAAATAACAGTTTCTTAGTTCCAAAACAAGTCCACTAGGCATCTCCAAGAAATAATCTCCGATCTCCATGGCCTGAACCCGAGCACCAAGATCTACTTCTCCAGATCCTAATAATCTCCTATTTCTTAGACCCTGCACATTTGAACAAATGTGAGATCCACATCCAGTGTCCAAGACCCAAGATGTAGAAATAGCCAGATTAATCTGAACAACATAAATACCCGAAGCAGCAGTTTTGCCCTTCAGTTGCTCCCTTAGGTTTGGACATGATCTCTTCCAGTGCCCCTTCTCATGACACTCATGGCAGACATCGTCAGGAGATGCAACCCTTGCTTTAGGTTGGGCCACCACCTTTTTGCCCTTATCCTTGGCCTTAGATTTGGCCTTTCCCTTAGCAATGGGTGTATTGCCCTTGTTCACCAACAATACTTTAGTAGTCTTCTTAAGAGACTGCTCAGTAAGCTTGAGCATGCCATGCAACTCCACAACCGATTTATCCAACCCTTGCATATGATATTTTATGATAAACTAGTTGTAAGACTCAGGAAGTGACCCAAGAATAATGTCTGCTGCCAAGTCCTACGGAACTGGTGAGCCGAGGCGGGCAAATGTATTAATATACCCTTTCAACTTTAGCACATGAGTGCTAACAGAAGTCCCAGCCGCCATCATAGTCATGCAAAGTGCCTTAGTTGTCAAGTAACATTCCTGACGAGCGTGATCTTGGAACATCTTTTTAAGTTGATCCATCATCTCATAAGCATGCTCGTCCATGAACTGCTTCTGAAGATCAGAAGCCATGGTACCCAGCATGAGGCATGAGACATCTCGGTCATCCCTCACGTGCCGGTCATACTGCTCCACCATCGCCGTGGTGACGCCTCAACTAGTGGGAGGGCCAGCTGATAAAGGAGCATTCAATACATACTCCTTGGACTCTTGTCGAAGAACTATTTGTAAGTTCCTAGCCCAGTCCAGGAAGTTAGTCCCCAAAAGCTTCTCCTTCTCTAAGAGTGACCTAAATGAGAGTGAGTTGTTGTTGGTTGCAGCCATTTAAATTGCTTAAGTGAAATGGGATTATCTACATGGAAGAAATCATTGCTTTAGTTAGAAATAAAGGACTTTTAAGCCAATTCAAATTAATAATCCGATCTTAATTTGTTCATTGGTGACGTTAATTGGCTGACTTGACCAAGATCCACAACTTATCAATGACTGGTCGAACTAAGGCTCGCTAACCAACCATTGATTCATTTGGTAGGACAACCTATCCAATCCTTCCATGAAGAACTCTTAGTTTGATGGGCTTATTGACACTTTACCCATCTGTGCTTAGGGCCCGCTCTGAGCTAATGCTACCCATGTTAAGTAAAACCACCATTCACATGTTAACCATACCAAGTATCCTAACCCTCAACGGCCCACCGAATACTACAATGTACCCAGCTAGGGCATGGCACACATTGCAGCATCAATGGGAGGAAGAGGTGTGAATGTGGGAAGTACTTTTAAACGACTCAATATTTTAATTTCTGGATTATAATGAAGTGATACGGCTTAGCATGCATAAACGCGGGTAATAATTTGGTGATCCATACATCTATATTATATGACAAATTCAATAGCATACTTAATTTAAAATAAATGAGATCCTATGGGCCTTTAATTACAACCTAATGAAAAACTAGATATCCTATCTAATTCTTCACGGGCCGGACTGCAATCCTTCTTGGGCTTCCACCATGGGCTTGCTCCATCTGGGCCTTCCTCTATACTTGATGCAATTACAATAATTTTGTAAAATAAAATCTACTCTAAATTACATCAAAATAAAAAATGGCACGCAGGCCATATTTCCCAAAATTAAATTACAACGGATAATAATTTAGGGCCCATAGAACTCAACATTACGTTTCAAAAAAAGTACCTGTCGTGCACATATATACCAATATGATGCATGATCATGGCATTCCAAATTAAATATAAATGTTAAGCCGAGTTACTTAGGGTGAAATTGCCAATATGACTAAGGCCCATAAAGGCCCAATGGATAACATCCATAAATGCAAAATTAACAATTTTGCTCGCACTTGAATTTGGTTTGTCACAAATTTAAAATTTAGCTCTCCCAATTTTAACCGGTGTCATGGTTTATTGGGCCAATTTCACAAGGTCCATATTCACTTTTATATGCAAACAATGAAATTAAATATGCATGCCAACAAAATAAACAATTTAAATACAAATTAATTAAAAAAATTTAATTTAATTTGCATTAGGGTCCGGGATAAAAAATACCCGCAAAATCCAAAACCGGACCCAAAACTTACGCGCGGCGCTGCTGTCCCGGCTGGGCAGCAGCAGCAGCCAGGTGCTGCGGCCAGCAGCTGCTGCGCACGCAGCAGCCTGCTGCGCAAGGAAGGGGAATTGCAATTTGCGATTCCCTTTCCCAAATCCTTTAGATGGAAACAAATTGGGAAAAAAAATCAAAACCCCAAACAAGAATTCTAGGGTTCATAAAAAAAAAACAAAACAAATTGAGAAAGAACCCTAAAATCACAAACTTGAAACCGATTCTTTCTTCAAGAACGCTTTCAAGAACCAATTCCAATCAATCTAATGGACAAAACCTAGGCTCTAATACCACTGTTGGGATTCGTCATTGGAAAAATAACGTGGTGCAGTGGAAAATACACCGTTTAAAATTTCCTAGAATCCACCTATCGTGTCCTATTACCATTGATTAGAATAAAAACAATTAGAATCAATAGAGATTAACTCACAGGATTCGTCTCCTCTAGAGACTGCTGCAGAATCATTTCTTCAAACTACGATCTCCAAAGTCCGGTGCATGATATGGTCGGTTTTAACCTTATCTTTTAGGTAATTTCGTGGTTTGAACGGCAGTTTTTAGAGTCCTTTGTGTGATTGCTTGTTTGGTTTTTGCGTATTTTGTGATTTTTAGGTTTTGGTTCGATTCTCATAACTTTTAGCATTTTTCATGGTTTTTAGGGGTGTTTTTGTAATTTTGGATAATGTGTCAATTTTGTGGTCCGTGGCTTTGGTGCGGTTATGTTTCTTTATGTTTGTTTTGGACAAGCATTATGACCCGGACTGAAAGTTGGAGCGACGGTGGCAAAGAAGAGTTTGAAGTGCTAAAAAGCAGGGTGGCAGGGCGTGTCGAAATAAGAGCACAGCGTACCATTCCAGCGTGCCAAGGGATGGAATCTAGTGGATCGGCACGAATTCGTGCCACCCTTACCAGCACGGCGTGCCAACCCCAAATCTAGACAGCACGGCGTGCCGCCTCCACCAGCACGGCGTGCCGAGCTCCGGAATTCTACTGTTGCCCTACTTTCATCTTTTCTGTTTAGCGGTTTTAACCTAGCCGT
This sequence comes from Euphorbia tirucalli, assembly GCA_039660915.1. Classification (NCBI taxonomy): domain Eukaryota; kingdom Viridiplantae; phylum Streptophyta; class Magnoliopsida; order Malpighiales; family Euphorbiaceae; genus Euphorbia; species Euphorbia tirucalli. Next base: position 45,833,502 of record CM077637.1, on the reverse strand, counting down.
ATAAATAGGTTATTTTCTAAGTTTTATGGATCTTTTCCCAGACTTTTAGAGTGTAAAGCATAAACTTGTAGCTAGGTTTTTGGCTTGAACTATTTGTTTTCTTTGAGTTTTGAACCATCAATTGGTAGAAGTCTTACATTGAACCTTCCCCTTTTGCGAGGTTCTTAGTTCCAGCTTGAGTTCGTCTATAGAGGTACACCCCAAGCATCTTCACACCATCGGAATCCGGTTAATCGGGCCAAAAGGGCATAAGTTTTTCTTCTTCTCTTTTGTAATTTGATTAAGTTAGTTTTTGATTCCGCAATTGATTATGTTTGGTTGTAAACATTGAATTCTTATCATCTTTCTTGATTAATACAATTGATTGCAATTTAATTTCAATTTTTACACCTTTTCTTTATGCAATTCCTTTAATGATAATCTAGTCTCATATGATCTTAATTTATTAAGTTCATATTTGTGGCATTACCTAGATTGACGCCTAGGAAACCATTAGTATTGACGACACTGTGGAATTTTCGTGCCCCTATTTTTTGAGCTTTAGAATTAGACCGCCTCTAAACAAGGGAAACCGGCTAAGGACCTAAAAGATCTAGATACGGTAGGTTGAATTATCGAAAGAACATAATTAAGGGTTAATTGTTGAGTTAAATTCATCTATTGTAATTAATTGATAAAGCCATCACCACTAGCATTCATAGGAGTAGGATAATTTAGTTGTTAGTATAATCACACTCCAAAATTAAGTTCCGCCTAGGACATGCAAGGAACCCGAGTCGTTTAGTGTTTGCAGAATATTTTTCTCTGTGGGATCGATACCTGCACCAACCAGAATTATTACTTGTCAACGATAGGTACACTGCCTTAGTTGTGCGATTCTAGGTTTAGTTTCACTACTTCGCCTAGGATCCACCAAGTTTTTGGTGCCGTTGCCGGAGAGATTTATTTTCCTGCATCATTGAACCAAAGGTCTATGTGCTGATCTAGGTACTATTTATGTGCATATAGTTATATAATTTTTCTTTTCTGTGGATATTTGTTGCAAATTATTTTTTTTATTTTTTCTTCTGTGTGTGTGTGTGTGCGCTCCCTAGCTTATGCGAACTCGTTCTCGGCACCCTGAGCTTTTACCTTATAACCCTGAAATTGAACATTTTTGTAGCAGGAACCGTAGGGCACAAAAGAGCGAATTGTCCAAATGGATCATCAGCAACATGAGGAAAAGGAGAGACAACTTCTGGAAAGAGCTGAGCAAGAGCAACTCCGGCGAGAGCGGGAGGAGTTTGATAGAAGAAGGGGTGGTGATAGAGACTATTAAGCGGGAACCGGTGCTAGCTGAAGACACGAAGGAATGGAGGTTCAATGCTAGGATTTTCAACTGATTTAGGGCTGCTCTTTGTGGCTGAAATTTCCAGCAATTAATTAGGATTGAATTAGGGTTTTATTCCTTAAGTGTTCCTTTATATAGACACCGTGTCTAATTGGGTTTTAATTAGGTTAATTAAACCCAAGCCCACTATGATTATAATTACATAAATAAACTTTAATTAAAAAAGTATATACTATGTAATTTAATTCCATTTGGCTAAATTTAATTACCCCTAAATAAAATTAAATCACACTTAAGTAAATACAATACATGTATTTAATTTTCCTACTTAGGAAAATTATTTAATTAATTGTTTACTTTACGTAATTCAATTAATTGATAAATTAATTTATTACATTATGTAAACTTATTAATGAAATTAAATTAAATCCAATGTTAATTAATTACCTTGACACCGAATGTCAACTAATTAATTAACGCATTCCTTCCAATGTACATTACATGTACAATTTCTATAAGTTCCGGCGCAGTTGATCTATGTGCACGATCCTATGGGTCTGTCTTTATGTTGGCACTAGGCCCAACGCCCACAAACTATAAGTGGGTTCTAGCAAACCATTACAGCCCCCAATTAAGACAGAGATGCAGCAGTCTTTCAAAGACACTCACTCGGTAGGAATCTCATATTGTCCTTTCCCTAACAATATCGATATGAATAAACAAGAGGCATGGTGTTCGTCATCCTCTTCTGTTGTTTATTGTATTTCTTGATCTTGAGTTGACTGATTGCACCGACTTACTTAGGTATGGCCACACATTTATCAGTCCCACTCATCAAGTGGCCAATGATATCATCTCGGTGTTACTCGAGTGGCAATTCCATCATTTCATCATCAATATCAACATGTTCACCGGTCCACCCAATCATACCCATATTTAGCATCCTTTTACAGACCTGTTAGGCATATGTCAAAGTGAACAGGATTCCATATTGATATTATAATGAAATCTGGTCTGAGGACAAAAGAGACGTACTCAAGAAAGTCCTATGACGCGACAACCATGTGGCTTTCTTTTACGGATCGATCCAGTGCCATGTCAATGACATGTACCTATATTCATGACTAACTATATAAGTACTATGGCTAGTTAAGAACTACCATACAGTCATCGAATATACAAGTCCGTGGTTCTATTCGTTCCCACGATTAGAATAAACCTGGGATAGGTTTTATGATTATCAATCAATGGATACTCTACTCATATTATAGCATAAGATATAAATGAAATAGATTAATTGCCTTTATTAATGTGACACAAATAATGTATTCATACAATTAGTCTTAATGTGTAATAAAAAATACGAGAATCCAATGCCCTAAGAATGAGGGCACACTAACAGACTGGTACTAGCTAGTCATACTTAGTGGAAACACGACATCAGGCCTCGTACATAACATGGAGTACATGATAGATCTGATAGTAGATGCATAAGGGATCTTTTCCATGTTCTCACAGTCCTTCTTTGTTTTAGGACCTTCTTTCTTACACAGCTTCAACCCATGGCGCATAGGTAAGAATCCTTTCTTTCCCTTGTCCATGCTGAATCTTTTCAGAACCTTGTCAATGTACATGGCCTGACTTAGGCCTAGAAGCTGACTGGATCTATGCCTGTAGATCTTGACACTTAAGATCGTCTCAGCTTTGCCTAAGTCCTTCATTGCGAAGCACTTTCTCAACCACTGCTTAACCCCTTACAGTGTTGGTATGTCGCCTCCAATGATAAGGATGTCGTCAACATACAGCAATAGGAAGGTGGAAACACTCCCACTAGCCATCTTATACACACAGGGCTCATCAGAATTCTGTGTGAAGCCATATTCCGTAACGGCCTCATTGAATCTCTGATTCCATGACCTCGATGCTTGCTTCAATCCATAAATGGATCTTTGAAGCTTTCAAACCCAGTTTGGATACTTTGGATCGATAAAACCCTCAGGTTGTGCCATGTACACATCCTCGAGTAGCTTTCCATTAAGGAAAGCGGTCTTAACATCCATTTGCCATATCTCATAATCGTACCATGCAGCTATGGCTAGTAGTATCCTAATGGATTTGAGCATAGCAACTGGTGAAAAGGTTTCATCATAGTCAATTCCTTGAACTTGCCTGAATCCTTTTGCCACCAATCGCCCCTTGAAGTTGTTTTCGGCCTTTAACTTGAAACACCACTTGCAATCTATCACCTTAGCACCCGGAGGTGGATCCACCAAGTTCCAGACTTGGTTATCGTGCATAGATTACATCTTAGCCTCCAAGGCTTTGCACCATTGATTTGAGTGTGGGCTTTCAACAACCTCCTGAGAGGTCTTAGGCTCCTCTTGTTCAACAACCATAAGGTCCCCATCATCAGTCACGAGAAAGCCATACCTCTCTGGCTGATGATGTGTCCTGCCAGACCTTCTAAGATCTTATGCAACCGGTTCTGGTTCCTCAATTTCTTGAGTAGTCAGATCAGTTCCCGAAGCATCCTCAGTAGTAGCTGTAGGAGTTTGTGAGTCATGAACTTCTGAAAGTTCAACATTACTCCCACTATCTCTCTTAGAAATGAATTCCTTCTCCAAGAAGACTACATTTCTGGCTATAAAAACGTTTTTTTTACCGGATCGTAGAAGTAATTACCATTAGTTTCCTTAGGGTAACCCACAAACTAGCATTTGATAGATTTGGACTCGAGTTTGCCACTTGTCAATTTCTTAACATATGCATCACAACCCCAAATCTTTGAGAAGGAAACATTAGGTTTTCGGCCCTTCCATAGTTCATATGGTGTTCCCTCAACTGCCTTACTTGGTGTATTATTAAGAATATAAGCAGCTATCTCTAAAACATATCCCCAAAAGGAGATAGGGAGTGTAGCTTGACTCATCATCGAGTGAACCATGTCTAGCAAGGTCCTATTCCTCCTTTATGACACTCCATTCCATTGGGGTGTACCAGGAGGAGTGAGTTGGGATACGATCCCACACTCTCTCAAAAACGAGTCAAACTCTTGGCTCAAATATTTACCCCCTCGGTCAAACCGAAGTGCTTTTATTTTCTTGCCAAGTTGGTTTTCTACTTCATTCTTAAAGTCCTTGAATCTTTGAAGAGTTTCAGACTTATGCTTCTTTAGATACACGTAATCATATCTGCTGAAGTCATCCGTGAAGGTGACGAAGTACAGAAAACCAGATCTAGCACTAGTCCTCATTGGGCCGCATACATCAAAATGTATTAACTCCAATAGCTCGGAGGCCCTTTCAACAGTCTTGCTAAAGGCACCTTTGTCATCTTGCCTCTCAAACAAGATTCGCATGTGTCATAAGACTGGATATCAAATGACCCTAGCACTCCACTAGAGTGAAGCCTAGCTATGCGCTTCTCATTTATATGGCCAAGTCAACAATGCCAGATGTAAGTAGGATTAATTTCATTTTGTTTAATCCTTTTAGTATTTATGTTATAGATTGAACTTTCATGTTTTAGATCAAGGATATATAAGCCATTTTCAAGAAATGTTGTTCCATAAATAATATTGCCACATTGCATAGAAATTCTACCATGTCCAATATTAAATACGAAACAAGAAATATCCAATAAAGAAACAGAAATAATATTCCTGCTCATCGCAGGTACAAAATAACAGTTTCTTAGTTCCAAAACAAGCCCACTAGGCATCTGTAAGAAATAATCTCTCAAAACAAGCCCACTAGGAATCTGTAAGAAATAATCTCTGATCTCCACGGCCTGAACCCAAGCACCATTTCCGACTCGAAGATCTACTTCTCCAGATCCTAGTAATCTCCTATTTCTTAGACCTTGCACATTTGAACAAATGTGAGATCCACCTCCAGTGTCCAAGACCCAAGATGTAGAAATAGCCAGATTAATGTCAATAACACAAATACCTGAAGCAGCAGTTTTGCCCTTCGGTTGCTCCCTCAGCTTTGGACATGAGCTCTTCCAATGCCCCTTCTCATGACACTCATGGCAGACATTGTCAGGAGAAGCAACTTTTGCTTTAGGTTCGGCCACCACCTTTTTGCCCTTAGCCTTAGCCTTAGCCTTAGCCTTTTGGGCCTTAGCCTTGGCTTTAGATCTGGCCTTTCCCTTAGCAATGGGCGTATTACCCTTTTTCACCGGCAATACTTCAACTGTCTTCTTAAGAGACTCCTCAGTAAGCATGAGCATGCCATGTAGCTCAACAACCAATTTATCCAACCCTTGCATATGGTAGTTCATGATAAACTGGTTGTAAGACTCAGGAAGTGACCCAAGAATAATGTCTACTGCTAAGCCCTGCGGAACTGGCTAGCCAAGGTGGGCAAGTGTATCAATATAACCCTTCAACTTTAGCACATGAGTGCTAACAGAAGTCCCAACTGCCATTATAGTCGTGCAAAGTGCCTTAATTGTCAGGTAAGGTTCCTGACAAGCCTGATCTTGGAACATCATTTTAAGTTGATCCATCATCTCATAAGCATGCTCATCCATGAAATGCTTCTGAAGATCGGAAGCCATGGTACCCAGCATCAGGCATGAGACATCTCGGTCATCCCACACATTCCGGTCGTACTGCTCCACCATCACCATGGTTACGCCTCAACTTGCGGGAGGGCTGGCTAGTAAAGGAGCATTCAATACATACTCCTTGGACTCTTGTCTAAGAACTATTTGTAAGTTCTAGCCCAGTCTAGGAAGTTAGTCCCCGAAAGCTTCTCCTTCTCTAGGAGTGACGTAAGTGAGAGTGAGTTGTTGTTTGTTGCAACCATTTTCAATTGCTAATATGAAATGGGATTATCTACATGGAAGAAATCATTGCTCAAGTTAGAAATAAAGGACTTTATGCCAATTCAAATTAATAATCCGAAATCATTGCTTAAGTTAGAAATAAAGGACTTTATGCCAATTCAAATTAATAATCCGATTTTAATTTGTTCGTTGGTGATTTTAATTGGCTGACTTAACCAAGATCCATAACTCCTCAATCATTGGCCGAACTAGGGCTCGCTAACCGATCATTGATTCGTTTGGTAGGATAACCTATCCAATTCCTCAACGAAGGACTCTTAGTTCGATGGGCTTATTGACACTTTACCCATATGTGCTTAGGGCCCGCTCTGAGCTAATGCTACCCATGTTGAGTCAAACCACCATTCACATGTTAACCATACCATGTATCCTGACCCTTGACAGCCTACCGAATACTACAATGTACCTAGCTAGGGCATGGTGCACATTGCAGCATCAATTGGAGGAAGAGGTGTGAATGTGGGAAGCACTATTAAACAACTCAATATTTTAATTACCGGATTAAAATTAAGTGATACGACTTAGCATGCATAAACGCAGGTAATAATTTGGTGATCTATACATCCATATTATATGACAAATGCAATAGCATACTTGATTTAAAATAAATGAGATCCTATGGGCCTTAATGAAAAACTAGATATCCTATCTAATTCTTCATAGGCCGGACTGCAATCCTTCTTGGTCTCCCACCATGGGCTTGCTCCATCTGGGCCTTCCTCCATACTTGATGGAATTACAGCAATTTTATTTTAAATGAAATCTATTCTAAAATTACATCAAAATAAAAGAAATGGCACGCAAGCCATATTTCCCAAAATCAAATTACAATCGATAATAATTTAGGGCCCATAAAACTGAACATGACATTTCAAACAGAGTACCTATTGTGCACATACATACCAATATGATGCATAATCATGGCATTCCAAATTAAATATAAATGTTAAGCCGAGTTACTTAGGGTGAAATCGCCAATTTTAACAAATGTGATTAAGTCCCATAAAGGCCCAATGGATAACATCCATAAATGCAAAATTAACAATTTTTCTCCTACTGGAATTTGGGTTATCACAAATTTAAAATTTAGCCTCCCAATTTTAATCGGTGTCACGGTTTATTAGGCCAATTGCACAAAGTTTATATTCAATTTAATATACAAATAATTAAATTAAATATGCATGCCAACAAAATAAATAATTTAAATACAAATTAATTTAAAAAATTTAATTTAATTTTCATTTTCGCCCAGGATAAAAAAAAATATCCGCAAAATCCAAAACCGGACCCTCGTGCGCTTCAGAATATTCTGGGCATTATTTTGCTCATTCTGAAATCCGACTCACGGTCGTCTGTCTAACAGGTAACATAGGATTTTCATCACAGAGGTTGGGAAAACCCGTGCTCACAAGTATAGTAGATGCTTTCGAAAACTACATCGTTTCATAACGATTCCTAAAGGTTATCAACTAAAAAATGGTAATGGTGCTAAAAGAAATGGTAGTGGTTAACTTTGATAAATTAGAGAGGTTGACAACAAGGTGTAGCTAATTAGAAGAAAAAGTGGAAGAGCTTGAAAAAGAAATAGGCAGTATGGCAAGTACAAATGCCAGCTACAAAGCCAAGAAGAAGCATAGCATCTTGCTACTCATTCCTAGTACTTAGAAAAGGCCTCTTATTAAGACCTCGGTCTGCTAGGTCTAGATATGGGTGCAGAACCCATACTAATCGCCAGGATAACCACAGAATGACTGTTATATCTTCTTGAATCTATGAAAGTTATAAGTCATTAAGAAGGCATCGTAGTAGTCTCTCAGAAGCACCTTAGTCAAACAAAAAGCTGAGGGAACCATGTGATCTCCCCTAAGACTGCATCTCTATATCGGATCTCCCAAGAAAGTAAAGATAGAGGTTTGATGTAATATCTCAAACCTCATGTGCCACCCTCTAAGGCTAATCACTGTATGTATGATGTGGGAACTAGCCAACAAGCCAATGGAGGTTATCAGCTATGAAATGATATTCAAGGGTTGACCAGTGAGTTAGAACTAAAAGAATCACCCAAGATTAGTGTCCAAACCAACTATGTTTCTCAATATATCTAAATTCCACCTACCAAGGGTACGGAAAATTCATCTCTCCATGGGCCAACTCATTGAGCAGACTATTTGCCAAATGCAGAAAGAAGGATTTATTACAAGGTATCATGCCATTTTTGGAACCGGTAGAAGCATACAAGAATAATTTCTACAATTATCATGTGGCAAGAGGCCATTAGACCAATGATTTCTTACGTTTGAGAGATGAGATTCAGAAGCTAATCGATAAAGGGAAATTGAAAATTCCATCTAACCCTGATTGATAGTTTATGGTAATCAAAGAAATAGCCAAAGATTCCTACCAAAAAGAGCATGACGAAGAGCTACAGGGTCTGATTTGATGAAAAAACAGTAGGGCAATGGCACTGAGGCAGAAGTCGTGACCAATCGAAAAATAACCAAATTCTCTAGATCAAAACCTTTCGGATATTCCTTACTTGGAGGGAGCTTATTTTATCTGTAAGGTGTATTGTGCTAATGTTGAACCCCAGAACAGTTTATTTTGAATGCAATGTAGTTTGTTATCCTATTATTCATGTGATGTTAGCATACACATGGCATTATGCATGCATTTGATCATTTGAAAAGACATATCCAACACGCATAACATTAAGATGCATGACATCAATTTGAGTACGACAGGAAACCTAAAAGTGAATCTGGCTCTGATCAAATTCTCTCTTAAAAAGTGAGTTTGTGAGATAAATAAATAAAAATGGCATGACAACACCTCCACCGAGTCATTAATCAATTAAGAAACCAAGACCTGCGACCCTGGTGAACTATAGTCCAAGGTGTAGTCATTGGTAACCAGTGAGAAGGAGGAAGAACCCTACTGTAGAGCTTCAATATAATGCTTAAGCAATCAACCACGAGCATGCATCTTAAGAAAACCAAGCTCACACATAAAAACATTCTTAGCCAAAAGCCATTGTAAATAAACTCCAAAACTAAAATTCCAAAGCAAAACTCCAACCCTAAGTCTTCATCCAAGCAAGGTACCCTGTGCTAAAATTCCAAGGCCAAACTCCAAACTCATGAAAATCTCTAGCTTATAAGAAGTCCAGGTCACCTTCATTGCCCATCATGTTGTAAAACCCTGAAGTAGTTTATGGTTGAAGTGCATCTATTATTATCTTGTCCATGTGACATTCATATGTGCATGACATTACGTATGTCATTGTTTATCCAAAAGGGCATATTAAACACATATGACATTTGAATGCATAAATTTGAGTACAATAGAAAAACCAGAAGATGGTTGTGGCTTTGATCAGATTTCTTACTTGAGCATGAGATAGAGAGATAAAGAAAAAAATAAAAAATAAAAATAATAAAAAGGATGGTATTTCTGTGGGTCATTCAACTAGCATAAGACAATGCCTATGTGATCGATCGACTCGTAATTTGACATCGTTGTCACTAAAAGTTAATGGATCTAGACTCTAATTGCATCCCGACATATAGCCTCACTTCCATATCTTTAACCTTTAAATCAACCAAATCTTTTCAATATGTGAGTGCCCGGACAACCTATGACATGCTTCCCCACATATTAAACATCCTATTCTTATGCCTGAATCTCAGGGCTATGTCATCTATGTCGCCCTATTAACCCATTTCCTTTAATTCACCTAAGTTACAGAGCTATGTCATCTACGTTGCTCCATTAACCCATTTCCTTCTTAAACTTGAACCTAGAACAATGTCATCCACATTGTCTCATTGACTTTTCTCTTTTCACCATAAGAAGCACGACCTAAGACAGTTGCACTTACCCTATGAAAAATCAATGGAGTTCAAGATGAGACGTAGATAACACAAATGACAAAAAGACAATTTGATATCCAAGCACTAGAAACCAAAGGATTATCATACGATGCCTCAGTTAAAGAGCAGATAGTAAAAGAGTGATTACTACTCAAGTTCTAAAGACTGCTCAAGAGATATAGTCATACGTATGTCAAGCCAACAGAGTAACAACGTGAACTCTGTATTGCCTCCAAGGGATAGTTAAAATTGAAGATCCAAAAATGAATTCCATAAAGAAGGAAAGCACAGAATGAAAGAGATCAAAACAACATGCATTAGTCCACATAGATACTACCTAAAAAAAAGTGAAAATCTCTAACATTGAAAACCGAGAGGACATGTTGGTAAGAAGAAAGTACATTGATCAAAGCCAGAGCCACAATTCAACTTTTCCTAATGTACCCACATGCTGGTGTGCCCTAGTCCAAATGGCATTGGTTCTTGTATTGTATTATACTTTACATTTGGATAGTTTGTGTTATACATTTTATGTTGAAATGAAGACATGAATCTATTTATTCATATCTTGTGCTATTTATAAATAGAGAATCCAATGATTATAACCATACTAGAGTAAACCCATGTAGGTCATTAGATTATGAGACCTATCAGTAAAATTAAAGTTATAGCCATAAAGATATCCCTAGTCTATTTTAATCATGGGAATGAATAGAACCAAAGACTAGCATATCCTTGACTGGATGGCAGCGTCTCACCGGACATTGCACATGGAATATCAGTTAATGATATGGGTACATATTGGGTTGCATGGTACTGGATCGATCTGCCATGGGAACACCACATGGTTCGATCGTCATAGGTGTTTTTCTAGTAGGTCTTACTATTATCCTTTGACCCAATGTTCATTGTAACATAACATGGGATCTCATACACTTTGATATATGCCTAACGGGCCTGTAATAGGTGCCAAGTATGGTATGTTGGGTGGGCCAATGTACATGTTGATGTTGATAGTGAAATTGATGGAATTGCCACTCAAGGTATCCTAAGATGATATCACTGGCCACTTAAGGAGTGGGACTGACAAGTGTATGGCCATACTCGAATAAGTTGGGATACTTATTCGTTAGGTTTAGTCCACTCGGCATCAAGAAATAAATAAGCATATAAGAGGATGATAGGGCCATGTCTCTTGCTTATATATTGATGTCAGTTGGCAAGGGATATGCAAAATCACTACCGGGGTTATGTTTTACATTAGACTACAAGTCTATATCTTAATTAGGGGCTGTAATGGTTTTTAGAACCCACTTACAATCTGTGGGCTTTAGGCCCACTGCCAATATAAAGACAGACCCACATGATCGTACAAATAGAATGACTGAACATTGACAAAACCAAATTGGAACGGAACCAAATTAATTGAGTTATTGACATTAGGTAATGTCGTAATTAATTCAATTATGAGGGAGAAATTAATTTTATTTGATTAATTATTATATGTAGTAAATAATTCATTAAATAAAATAATATTTCCTTGGTGGAAATAAAATACAAAGGTTGAATATATTAAGGCTGATTTTAATTTAACTTTGGGTTATTTTAATTTGATAAAATTGTATTTAATTTTATCAATTAGAATTTTATAATATGGTTTTATTTAATCCTAATGATACAAGGTAAATCAATCAAATCAAATTAAATAATCTATAATTTAATTTAATCCTAGTACACTAAGGAGTATAAAAGGAATTAGAAACCTGGTATACTAAGGATAATACCAAAGAGTATAAACGGATTCCTTAAAGTCAATTTCTCTCTAACCCTAGCCACTTGATATTTTTGGCTACACTAAAGAAAGGAGCAAAAATTCCTAGGCTGAAATTTCTCGGTTTCCATTCTTCCGTTCGCTAGCATGAGTCGCGTTCAAGAGTCGTTCATATACTGGATTGTGGAGGAAACGCATTTGGGTTTCTGCAGAAGTCTTTAGAGGAAACAGTTAAGGTGAGAAAATTTAACATTATTTTCGTTCTTGGTTTCATTCTATTAATCTACATGAATCTTGGGCTATGAAATCAAGGAAAATTTTAATCAGTATTCCGCTTTGCATTTAATTTTTCCTGTGAAGATTCCCTATAGTGGTATTAGAGCATAGGTTCATGTTCCGATTAATAGAATGATTGGTATTAGGGTTCTTGGTGCTTGATTTGATTTGATTGAAATTGGTTTTCAATTTGATTTTATTTAGAACCCTAATTTGGTGATTTGGGGTTTTAATTATTTTTCCCCAATTTGTTTTTTTTATTTTCTGATTTGATTTAAAAAATAAATAAATTATTGTTTGGACAAATTGGAATCGCAATTTGAACTTCCAATTTGGCCATTACTGTTGCTTGCTGCAGCAAGTTTATTACCTGATGCGTGGTAGTAGCCTCTTATGGGCTGCTGCTGTCTCCGAACAACAGCACTGACGTACAGGGTGCGGGTTCAATTTGGATTTTGTGGGTATTTTGATTTTTCGGACCCTATGTGAAATTTTAAATTGGTGTTAAAATTTGCATGATTTTACTTTAGCGATTAGATTCGTGTGGTTTCTTGTGTGATTTAATTCATCCATATAATTTAATATTTGCTTAAAATTAAATTGGTTAATAAAATTGGTTCAATTGGCCCTTGGCACGGGTTGAGAATTGGATGACTAATTAGTGTCCATGACCGGGCATTGGTTATGGATGCCAGAATCGGCGATTTCACAAACTACTGGACATAATTAATTAAAAAATTGGAATTGCCATGTTCATGCATTTTAATACATGTATATAAATTGAAATTTGCTATGTGTATTTTTGTTTCTATGCTTGGTTGTGTGGATTTGAGCGCTATTAGGCCTTAAATGAAATTGGGTTTAAAAAATTTAATTTGGGAAATACGGCCTGCGTGTCGTTTTATTTTATTTTGATATAATTTTATTTAATTTGTATTTTGTAAATTTAATTGTAATTGCATCAAGCCATTGGAGAGGAAGCCCATTGGTGCCAAGCCCATGAGGAGTTTACAAGCCCACCCGGTGGATTTCTGGTATCGGCTTACTAGTTATTCATTAGGTTGTAAAATAGGGCCCATAGTGTCTCTTTTATTTATATACATATTTTATACTTATGTTAATTGTGTGTGTGTGTATATATATATATATATATATATATATATATATATATATATATATATATATATATATATATATATAAGCCATTCGAATCACTCGTGATTATGCATGCTAAACCGTTATTAATCAATCCAAGTCGGTTTTTGAATAATGCAATGTGGGTCGTGCCTCAGCCAGGTGCATTGTATTATTCATTTACTGTATAGGGTTAAGGTACTTGGTACGCTTAGCGCTCGAATGGTGGTTGGACTCAACATAGGTAGTAGGATGTGTAGAGAATTATTATGGGAAAAATTACACACGAGGCGGAATACCAATTAAAATTTTCCTCAATTCCAAAGACCAAGATACATGTAGATTAATAGAATGAAATCAAGAACTGAGAATATAAATTTTCTCACCTTAACTACCTCCTCTAGAGACTGTTGTAGAAGCCCAAACGCATTTCCTCCACAATCCGGTACACGAACGACTCTCGTGCTAGCGAACGGATTGAACGAAAACCAAGAGGAAGTAAAAAGGGGGTTGCTGTATGTTTCTTAATGCTGGCCCCAATTATCTATTAGGGTTAGGGAGAATTAGGTTAAGGCTTCCTATATATACTCCTTTAGTATATATACTCCTTAGCCTACTACGATTTTAATTAAAACTATAGGTTATTTGATTTTATTTAATTGATTTACTTTATATCACTAGGATTAAATCAAACCATATTATAAAATCCTAATTGATACAATTAAATACAATTTCATCAAATTAAAATAACCCACAGTTAAATTAAAGTCAGCCTTAATAAATACAACATTTGTTTTTCTTTTTTCTACGAAGGAAATATTATTTTATTTAATTAATTATTTACTACATGTAATTAATTAATCAAATAAAATAAATTTCTCCCTTTATAATTGAATTAATTATGACATAACCTAGTGTCAATAACTCAATTAATTTGGTTTCGGTTCCAATTCCTATTTGCCAACGTTTAGTCGTTCTATGTGTACGATCCTGTAGGTCCGTCTTTATATTGGCAGTGGGCCCAAGGCCCACAGACTGTAAGTGGGTTCTAGCAAACCGTTACAGCCCACAATTAAGATGGAGACTTGTAGTCTAATGTGAAACATAACCCGTTAGTGATCTTGTATCTCCCTTGCCAACTGACATCGATATATAAGCAAGAGGCATGACCCTATCATCCTCTTATATGCTTATTTATCTCTTGATATCGAGTGGCCTAAACCTAACGAATAAGTATCCCAACTTATATGGGTATAGCCATACACTTGTCAATCCCACTCATCAAGTGGCCAGTGATGTCATCTCAGGGGACGCTGAGTGGTAATTCCGTCAACTTCACTATTAACATCAACATGTTCATTGGTCCACCCAACATACCCATACTTGGCACCCTGTTACGGGCCCGTTAGGCGTATATCAAAGTGTATGAGATCCCATGTTATGTTATAGCAAACATCGGGTCTAAGGATAATAGCAAGACCTACCTGAGAAACACCTATGACCATCAAACCTTGTGGTGTTCTCGTGGCGGATCGATCCAGTACCATGCAACCCAACATGTACCCATATCATCGATTGACATTCCATGTCCAATGGCCGGTGAGACGCCACCATCCAGTCAAGGATATGCTATTCTTTGGTTCCATTCATTCCCATGATTAGAACAGACTAGGGATATCTTTATGATTATAACTTTAACTCTACTAAAAGATCTCATAATCCAATGACCTACATTTGTTTACTTTAGTATGGTTATAATCATTGGATACTCTATTTATAAATAGCACAAGATATGAATAAATAGATTAATGCCTTTATTTCAACACAAAATGTATTATACAAAATATCCAAATATGAAGTATAATACAAAACAAGAACTAATGCCATTTGGACTAGGGCAAACCAGTAGGATAAGCTCCTGGCCCTAAGCACAAATGGGTAAGGGAAAATAAGCCCATCAAACCAAGAGTCTCTAGGTTGGGATTGGAGGGAGTTCCTACCTAAATAGTTAAGGGTTGGTTGACAAGCCTCTGCTTGGCCAATTCTTAATGAAATATAGATCTTGGTCTTGTAACCATACATTACTAGCAAATTAATTAAAATGGATTGTTAATTAACATGGTTAAAATAATAAAGCCCTTTATTAATCACTCTACAAATTTTTTTGTGTAGATAATCACTTAAAATGGCTGGTAATTCATTTTCACTATGATCACTCCTCGAAAAGGAGAAACTATCTGGGCCTAACGTCCTAGACTGGGCTCGGCAGCTAAGAATAGTGTTGAGACAAGAGTCCAAAGAATATGTGCTAGATAAGGCCTTACCAGCCACACCACCTATAGGTCGAGGGGTTACTCAAGCTCAAATTGAGGAGTACGACCTACGTAGGAGGGATGATAAAGATGTGTCTTGCCTTATGTTGAGCACGATGGTTCCTAAGCTGCAAAAACAGTTCATGGACTGTCAAGCCTATGTGATCATGGATGATCTCAAAAGGATGTACCATGATTAGGCATGTCAAGAAAATTTCTTGACAACTAAGGCACTCAACACCTATAAGATGGCAGCTAGGACATCTGTGAGCACCCACGTGTTGGAATTTTTCACAAAAAAAGCAACCGATAAAGCGAAAACATACGTTGATTTTCTCAAATTCGTGCCCAAGAGCAATTGATGTGGGAATTGAAAACAACAAAACAAAATTAAATAAATGGAGATTCTCACCAAAAAATCTCTATAAGAGATGGCTGCAGAAACCGAAACCGATTCCCTCCATGTTCACATACACGAACGGCTATTGAACACGACCCGTGCTAGCGAGAGGATCGATCGGAAGAGAGTGTCTGGTGGCTGGAATTTTCTGTTGTTCTTCCACTACCTTGCTGAATTCTATAGGTTATTTTTAACCTAGAAGGCTGAAATTTTTCTTTCAAATTTCGGCCCAATTTCTTTCTTAATTTTATGCGGGCCTATTCTCCTTTAAGCCCAAGTCTGATTTAATTCTTCCAGTCCAATTTAATTTCAAATTTATTTTAATTCAACATGTATGTGAATGTATTATACCATATAATATATCACATTACATTTAAATTAAAATTAATTTGACAAATTAATTTAACTAAGGAATTAAATTAGACTTTCATAAAATTAAATACATGTAAACCTATGCATGTAAAATATTTCCACCTAGGAAATAATCAAATAAATTAATTCATTGAATTAATTATGAGAAGGCTAATACATATATTAATCATATTAGTTTGATCAATCCAATTGATCTGCATAATATAATTAATACAATCCTCTCTCTCCGGTGTGCATACTCCAAGTATACAGTTGATCTCTTAAGTCCTAGTTCAGACGTTCAATGTGTATGATCCTGTGGGCCCATCTTTATGTTGGCAGTGGGCTTTTGGCCCATAGACTACAGGCAGGCTCTAGCAACCCACTAAGCCCCCAATTAAGATGGAGATAGCAGTCCAACTGAAATCATAACCCTGTAGTTTAAACTTGTACATCCCATGTCATTGATATCGGTGTCCAACACAGAGGCATGGATTGATCACCCTCTTTTGTGTCCTGACATTTACTTAATCCAGAATGAACTGATGCTTTCAAACAATTTCCAACTTATTTGGGTGTGGCCACACTCTTATTAGTTGCATTCATCAAGAGGCTAGTGATATCTTCTCAGTGGACTAATGAGTGACATTTCCTTCTGCATATCCATAGCAGTGCCATGTTCAATGACATACCCAAACGTACCCATACATGGCACCCTTTTACAGGCCCTTTAGGAATACACCAAAGTATGCCACTTCACATGTAGCATCATCATATGGTCAGGTCAAAGGATCCATACAAGTACTACACAAGAATCACTAGTGATACTTTACCATGTGGATTTCTCGTTTAGTGGATCTATCCAATACCATGCCCCTTTTGCATGTACCCATTAACTTGGTTGACATCCCATGTCCAATGGCTGGTAAGACACTGCCATACAACCAAGCTAATGATAGACTCTAGTTCCATTCATTCCCATGACTGGAATAGACTACGGATCTCTTTATGGTCATATCGTTTTCCCTATCCATGGTCTTACTGCCAAGTGCATGACACTTGTCAACATGGATATGGATATGTCCATTGGATGCTCTATTTAAAACATAGCACAAGATATATAATAAATAGACGGCTTCCTCAAGGGGTAAAGGAGATCGTGAATTCCACCGGTCTGCAGCAGCTAGTTCGTAGCATGACCATTACTACTCCTGGCACGAGTCGAGGACTTCTGGCTGCACTGTTGGAGAGGTGGATGGACACCACTCATACATTTCATTTCCCCTCCGAAGAGTACATGGTTACTCCAGAGGATATTGTTGCTATCACTGGACTTCCCTTCTCAGGGCAGACGATCTCTTTCAACCAGATCTTCGCACATAATGGATATCACCGGGAGCTAGTGGCGATGCTTATTGGGATCGACTCCCCTAAGAGTCGGATCTAGTGTAGGAGCCTCTTGGATTATTGGATGAGGCGACAGACTGAGCTCCCATCATAGGGGACTACCTTTGATGCTCCTGATGAGAGGAGGCATGCGAGAGCCTTCTGCTGCATGCTCTTTCCACCCTCCTTTTTCCCATAGGCCAGAGTAGTCTGAATCTGGTTGTGTTGCCCTTTTTGATTAACCTGGAGTCCGTGAGGACTCTTAATTGGGCTCGAGCGGCCTTGGCCTAGCTATACTATGCTCTCGATCTCTGTGCCTGAGGCTCCCATAAGGAGTAGAAGGCTTTCTGGATTATGCTGCATGTGAGTATCTTGGACTCCTTATCTTAAGATTTTATCTTCTCGCGTATGCTTCTTGGATTATTATTGATTTCATTTTCATACTTCTTTTACAGATTTGGGTCTACAAATATCATTTTGTTCCACCCCCGGTAGTGCAGGTCCTTGATAACTATAACCTAGTCAAATTTCCCCGCCTTATACGGTGGTTGGGGTTTGTTTAGAGCGAAGTCAACAAAAATCAAGCCGAGTGTCGCCAGGCTCTGAGAGATATGACATTTGATGGGGTATGCCTTCTCCTTCACTTTCTTTTTTTTTCTATTTATTATTTTTTTCTGACTTTCTAATTCTAGATTACCAAGGCCCTTTGGAGGTGGGAGGGCGATGATTTGCCCCAGCAGCTTCGAGACATGCAGGCGCTATCGGACAGGTGCTTTGTGATGGAGTGCCCGTACGGTCAGGAGTGGTACCTGGGTGAGAGGGTTCACGACTGGTTCTCCAGTCCTCGTTTGCCAGGGGAAGAGGTAGGAGGTCTGGTACTACTACTTCTCGAACCGCTGGAGCAGGCTCTACCATTGGAGCGGAGGATGTCCCTGTTCCTCATCCTCAGGCTCCTTAGGCTCCTGAGGTTGAGTATGTACATGATCAGCTCAAGTTCCCAATCGAGGACTCCATTAAGCTATTTGACGATTCTCGGTAGTTTTATTGGGCCGATCTCCATCTTCAAGACCATAATTTTCCTTCGGCCATTCCTGATGGCACCACACATATGAGTATTTCTGCACTTATCTATTTCTGCCCCTTTGGCTTGTCATTCATCATAGATTGATCCCTCTGAGTGCGGTCTTTGCAGATTCTAGTGATGTAAGGCATGTGTATGGGCCAAGCCATTTATGTACTGAGGGCGCTCACTTTTCAGGACAATGTTGCTTTGATAGTAAGTAACTGTACTTGATTTTATGCTTATGTCTGGATGTTAAGCATGTATGTATGGATATGATTGTGATGTTTTCTCTGCTTTGTTTGTTGCAGACAACAATTGGGATCGAGCGCAGTGAGTCTGCTCATCTGAGGGCAGAGAATGACCAGCTGCAGTGTCGGGTTACCGAGTTGGAGGTCATGAATTAGACTTTTAGAGACCAGGCAGACGGTTAGGATACCCAGATGGGACATACGGGCGAGGATATGGGTGAGAGCCCGGATGATGAGGCAGGAGATGACGAGGATGGCGATGATGATGCTGGCTTTGACTCCTCTTAGGCCTATTTCCCCATTCCCTATTTGTGATGTATTGACCCATCTGTGGGTTATTTCTTGCACATTTTGGCCCTTGCATGGGTTTGACTCAGTGATGTACTTGATGCACATGATATTTACATGACATTTGCCCTTTTTAGCTATGAATTTGAGTCTTTGAACCCGTATTTCTTTGCTTTTCCATGCTTTTACTACTCTTCGGCTTAATTTGGTCGGGCCCGGGATGTATTCCGGTGTCTTTAGACTTTATTTTCCTTGGAAAAACAGCCCCTGGAACCTATAGCCGTGTGGCTATGATCGTCAAAAATCATATAAAGATATAGACAAAGTGTTGTCTGTACTATAGACGTGCCCCTATGATATTACAGCCGCCCCACATACTACAGCCGCGCCCCTGTGACCTACAGTAGCGCAGCTATGTAGGGTTATAGCCGCCCCACACAATAGATCCATCCCACATCAATTTTCAACCTTTCTTCAACATAGTCGCGCCCATATAAGTATTCCAGCCGCCCAACATATTACAGTCGTGTGTAGGGCATTACAGCCGCCCAGCATATTATAGCCGTGCTGCTGTAGGGCATTACAGCCACGCCACTGTATTATAGCCGCCCCATCCCTTTTTCAACCTTTCTTCTTTTTTTGCTTCTCTTTTAGCATGGATCAGCTCAGAGGATGACTCTGGGACTACAGGGGTACAACCCGCTCTTCTAATTGGGCTTTGCTTGTGCCCTTTGGCTTGCAGTACCTCAGGTTTTACACTGCTTTGACTCTGAACCAGGTCTTCTTGGATGCATCTATTAGCTTTTGGGATTCGATGGATCATGTCTTCCACTTCTTTGGTCAGGAGTTATGTCCCTTGGTAGAGGAGTTTAGTGCTATCCTTTGCGTTTCTTACCCTCGGGGTGTTCGGTTAGCTATTCCCGACCCTGAATCGGGTGATGTGCACACATTTCTAAGCCAATTCGCTCCGGCTGTAGCAGGCATGGGTCATGCACTTACTGGTAGGTCTGTTTCTTCTAGACTCAACCTTTCTATTATTGCTGATTTATGTTTTGCTTTGCCTCCCACTGCCCCTTGCTGGGCTCCACTGATGAGTTTGTTGCTGATGTTGGGATCCGTCATTGGAAAAATAACGTGGCGCAGCGGAAAATACACCGTTTAAAATTTCCTAGAATCCACCTATCGTGTCCAATTACTATTGATTAGAATAAAAACATTTAGAATCAAGAGAGATTAACTTACCGGATTCGTCTCCTCCAGAGACTGCTGCAGAATCGTTTCTTGAAACTGTGATCTCCAAAGTCCGGTGCATGACCAACTATTGAGCGGGAACCGGTGCTAGCCAAAGACGCGAAGGAATGGAGGTTTAATGCTAGGATTTTCGGCTGTTTTGGGGCTGCTCTTGGTGGCTAAAATTTCCAGTAATTAATTAGGATTGAATTAGGGTTTTATTCCTTAAATGTGCCCTTATATAGACCATTTGTCTAATTGGGTTTTAATTAGGTTAATTAAACCCAAGCCCACTAGGATTATAATTACATAAATAAACTTTAATTAAAAAAGTATATACTATGTAATTTAATTCTATTTGGCTAAATTTAATTACCCCTAAATAAAATTAAATCACACTTAAGTAAATACAATACATATATTTAATTTTCCTACTTAGGAAAATTATTTAATTAATTGTTCACTTTATGTAATTCAATTAATTGATAAATTAATCAATTATATTATGTAAACTTATTAATTAAATTAAATTCAACCCAATGTCAATTAATTACCTTGACTTCGAATGTCAACTAATTAATTAACGCATTCCTTCCAATGTACATTACATGTACAATTTCTATAAGTTTCAACTCAGTTGATCTATGTGCACGATCCTATGAGTCTATCTTTATGTTGGCAGTAGGCCCACGGCCCACAGACTGTAAGTGGGTTCTAGCAAACCGTTATAGCCCCCAATTAAGATAGAGATGTAGCAGTCTTTAGAAGACACTCACCTGGTAGTAATCTCATAGTGTCCTTTGCCTAATGATATCGATATGATAAACAAGAGGCATAGTGTCTGTCATCCTCTTCTATTGTTTATTATATTTCTTGATCTTGAGTTGACTGATTAATCAAATAAGCACTGACTTACTTGGGTATGGCCATACACTTATCACTCCCACTCATCAAGTGGCCAATGATATCATCTCGGTGTTACCCGAGTGGCAATTCCATCACTTCATCATCAATATCAACATGTTCACCTGTCCACCCAATCATACCCGTATTTAGCACCCTTTTACAGACATTTAGGCATATATCAAAGTGAACCGGATTCCATATTGATATTATAATGAAATATGGTCTGAGGACAAAAGAGACCTACTTAACCAAGACCTATGACGCGACAACCATTGGATTTCTTGTACGAATCGATCCAGTCCCATGTCAACGACATGTACCTATATTCATGACTGACTACACAAGTACTATGGCCAGTTAAGAACTGCCATACAGTCATCGAATATACAAGTCTTTGGTTCTATTCGTTCCCACAATTAGAACAGACTTGGGATAGGTTTTATGATTATCAATCAATGGATACTCTACTCATATTATAGCACAAGATATAAATGAAATAGATTAATTGCCTTTATTAATGTGACACAAATAATGTATTCATACATGACTCTTAATGTATATTACAAAATACAAGAATCGAATGCCTTAAGAACTGGGGCACACCAACAGCTGATGGCTTGCTATTTGTATGAGTCTCGAGATGGTACTCGTAGTCTTAGATTAGCCTTAGTAGTGACTCAGATGGCTCAAGGTACATCATCTATGGGGGTTGTTTTGGCTGAGACACTGATCCACTTAGACTCTATCCATTCTGATTCTCCTGTCGAGAGATGTGGATCGCCCTTTCTGCTTCAGGTATGCTTCAGCATCGCACTTTCTAAACTCATACATTCATTACTCCTTTTTCATTTGACTAATCCATGTGCTGATATGGCTATTGGAGAAGCTGAGCCTCCTGAGCCCTCCCCCACCTCATCCGAGATATGCTCCAAAGTGCTACTAGTCTCGGTGGATCGAGCTCCCAGATTTCAGTTTTATGACCATGGAGCATTGGTTTGACTGGCTGAGGAGGCGGACTGATGCCTCTATCTGATGGGTCTACCCTTAGTGGGATATTTCTATTATGACTACCAAGACCTGGGCTGGAGGCGTCCAGTTGCTTGGGTTGACCCATATGACTTTCTATTCTCCCTCTCGGCTGTGCAGGTAGCATGGGCAGTTGCAAGGGGTCCCTGTTGGAGATTGTGCCCTAAGGCCAATATTGGATTATGTAATTTGACTTCTAAGATTAATCTAATGTAGATTAATATTGTCATTTATGTTTGTATGTTAGCATTTATGATAAGTATCCATGAATAAATCGTGTTATTCTAAATATCCCTAGTCGATTGTTATTATGGGAATAATAACAAACTAAGACTAGTGTGAGTGATAATGGATATTCATAAGATGAATATAGTGTATACAGATACAGATTATACTCACGGGTAATATGTTAGAGAACATGTTACTGGAGACCCACTATGAGATCAAGTTCATGGTCATGTGTCACAACTGATCTTGATTATAGTAGTGTCATTAGCTGATTCCTTTGACCTGAGGTCACCATTGATTCCAGGATGAACTCATGTTGTGCTTTGACGCAGTCAAACGCTGCTCGTAACAGAGTAGTTATAAAGGCTGTGATTGGGTACAATACGACTCATGCCTTGGGATGTGAGTGACAGATATGGGATTTTGTCCCTCTCTATCAAGAGAGCGATATCACTGGGCCCCTCGATAAGTAAGACTGTTAAATGCATGGCCGTGCTCAAATAATTGATAGAGTATCAATTGATTTGTCTAAATAGTTTACTTTGAGATCGAGAAAGCATATGATTAATTATATAAGATTGACAAGTGTACCATGTCTTATGATTAATCTTGATATCAAAGAGACAAAAGGGAATATGACATTCTATAAATAGGTATTGGATCATTCCAATCATATTAATTGGGTAGTCGTAATGGCTTGCTAGAGTCCGCTTGTGACCTATAAGGACATTATGGTAATTTCCTTATTGCCAATTAATATGAACCTATGGGGTCACACACAAAGAGCAAAATGAAGTTCATCTTTTCGGGTATAAATTATTATTGGATAATAATTTATGAATGAGAAAGAGAATAAATATATATATAATGATATATATATTTATATATATATATGTATATATAAATATTAATATGATTAATATTGCATAAAGTATGCTACATATTATAATTTAATTATATAGAGATATAATTAATTATAATATCAATATACATATGTGTATGATGGAGAATGGAATTGATTTAATATTAATTGAGAATTAATATTAAGTTGTGTGGGTTAATTTATAATTATAACTAATAAGGGTATTAAGTTATAATTATAATTAAGTTTAATGGATATAAAAGGAAGTTTTATAACCTAAAATCTTTAACCCTAGCCTACACATAAGATGCAGTTTTTTTTCTGCAGCCTCCATGGAGCCAGCCGACTTCACCCTTCTCCTTCACCCAAGGTTTTCGAAACTTTGGCTTTTCCATTCGAAGAAATCGTTCTTCAATCCCGGCGCTAGCACGCGGTGAATGAATTGCTCCGTGTGGATCAACCGTAGAGGGAAGCTACTTTGGTTCCTAATTGATTCAAAACCTACAAAGAATTAAGGTAATTCTTTAACCCTCCTTCCAATTCAAAGCAATGTACATGGGTCCTTGGTGGGGATTAATCCTTTTATTTCCGCTGCGTATTGTTTTTGTGCGATTAATTCCCCAACAGTGGTATCAGAGCCACTTGTGCATTGGTTGAATTGGATTTGTTATTTTGATTAGATCAAAATGCATGTTAGGGTTTGTGTGTTTTGATTTAGGGTTCTTTTGTTATTGTGAATAACAAATTGAAATTTGATTTCAATGATGATCATTATGAATGATTTGTTCTGTTATTGTGAATAACTATTTTGAATTGATTTGGAATTGATCATTGTGAATGATGTGTTTCTTCAATTGTTTTGCTCATTCGTGCACTGGAAATCGTTTCCAGATATGAGTTCAGTTCCGAACTCGTCGGCGTGCAGATGCTGCACGCCGTGTTAACATGCTGTGCACGCCGTGTGCTGTCTTTGCACGGCGTGCAACTGGAAATTGTTTCCAGTATTGGCTTTCAGTTCGGAACACGACGGCGTGCAGGCTCTGCACGCCGTGCAAACATGAAGTGCACGCCGTGTGATGGTTTGGCACGGCGTGCAACCGGAAATTATTTCCGTGTGTGCTGAGACACAGCGAGGAACACGGCGGCGTGCAGGTGCTGCACGCCGTGCAAACCGGTTTTGCACGCCGTGTTCCCTTGGTGCTGCCGTGTAGAAATTGTTTCTACACATTTAGCCTTTTCAAATCAATTCCTCAATGCAATAAGATTGTATTTTGCCTTTGAACCCTAAATCTTGTAGATGTAAAATTATTGTGATAATTTTATGCATGGTGTTGTGGTATGGTTTTGCACCCCGTGGATGTTTTTTTTGTTTTCTTTTGGTTTTGGTGGATGTAAGGTTTTATAAATACGGCCTGCGAGTCGTTTGTATTTATGTAACCTTATTTTTCTAGATAAATTGTATAGGATGCAATTTATTGTTTGTAAATTTTATTTTTGCTAGAAAATTGTATAGGATGCAATTTTGTGTAATATGTAAATCCATGAGATGGTGCCAAAGAACAAAGACGTGAAGACGAATCCAAGGGGTGCGGCTGTGCTGTGACCATACGATGGTTACAACCACCTAGGATATGACTTGTTGATTTTCATATTGGCCTATGAAAATCAATGTAGATAAAACCATACCATAACACGGTTTTGAGTCTTATGCATGTTATATTTATTTTATGCCATAAGATGCCATGTTAATAAATATTGCTGCATGTTAGAAATTATTTTGCATGTGATGCAAATGTTAATATATATGTATGTAAATGCATGTTTTGATACATTTAAATGCCATGTGATGCCATGCTAAATATTCAATATGCATGCTAGACATATGGATGACATAAGATGCCATGCTTAGTTAATATTAACAAACGTTGATTAATATTAATGCCATGAATTGTATGAGATACAATTTAATCACAGGATTTTATAAACCCTAAATAAACTTAAGAAGTTTATATTTGCCACCCAATTACGTATAACACTAGTCAAGTACTATGTTCGCATCATGGTATACCGCCAGGGCGGGTACGCATGTTGTGACCTTAGCGAAGCGATAATATGAGAAATGGTGATTCTCATTGTGTTGTAATTGGTTTAACAAAGGGTTAATCAAAAAGGTGTTTGAGCCCGAGGCAAAGATGAGATGAGTAACATACAATTAAATATGATATATGATATCATACATCTCATGAATTAGAAGAGTTGCATAATGATGCAATTGGCAAAGAAGTGCACATCCAAAATATGTTTAAATGGTTTAAAGCATGATTTTGAGTCTTTGCCTACCGAAATTATATTTAATCATAGGGACATGCCAAAGCAGTGCTATGGTTAAGTATGGATTTTGGATCTTCACCCACTTAAATATTTTAAAGGGTTTTATAATTTAAGTGGGAGCATTTTAATGAAAATCTTTACACACTTTATTATAGTTATGATTGCTATTACCATGATCTCGATTGTTATTGAACTTTGAGAATTGTTCTCAAATCAAAAGGAATCATATGTTCTCAATAATCCTTTTGCCCAATGAACCACTAGCAATTGTAACACGAGTATAAAAGATGCTTACTTGAAGCATCGAAGGGACTCTGTTTAAAATTTATTATCTCACACTTGCCACCAATTCTTCCGCACGTGGAAGTTTTACTTGAGGTATATGATACATCACAAATGGAAATGTTCCATTAGTTAGTGAGCAAGAAAAGATAAGTGTTTGAGGCAACATTTTCTCATTGGGCTCCAAAAGGCATTAAGATGTGATCTTGAATTCATTATTTGATAGTCATTGGTGATGAACTATCATTTGAATGACATGGAGAAAATTGTTAATTAGTTGCATAAGATGCAAAATAATGTTAAGTTATCCATAAAGGATAAGCCCGCCTCGAATTGTGTGCTTATGGTTCAAAAGGAAAAGGATAACAGTAGGGTCGAAAAGTATAAATACCGAAAGGGTTTCTGTGAAAGTACTTTAAAGGCAAAAGCTGTTGGCATAGAGAGATCTCCAAAAGAAGGGTGTTGCCATTTCTAGAATGAATCGTTCATTTGAATAGAAATAGCAAACTTTGTTTAGAGAACTATAAGAAGATGAAAGGCAGTAAGACTGCCACCTTAAGTATTTATTAACTATTCTACTTTTGTTTCTATATCAAACAGGTATTAGATATCGTTGTGAATCTCATATTAGTAGAATATGAAGAATCACAATTTGAATAGAAACCTTATGAAGGTGAAAGGTAGAATGCGAATAGGCAAGAGAAGCAAAGGTTGTTACTCGAAGGTTTTGAACTTTTACATGAAAGTTGTGAACTTCAAGTTAAAAGTTATGAACCTTTTACATAAAAGTTATGAACTTTTATATGAAAGTAATGAACTTTGGTTAAAGGTTATGAACTTTTACATGTGAGTTATGAACTCTTGTTGTCTATTGAGCTTGTTGGCTTGAGTAAACAAATGTTGTTTATTTTATAATTATGAATTATAAACTTTATAAAGACATGATTATGAAATGTAGATTTACATAATTGTCTTTATATGTGAAGCCCATTTGTAACATAAATACTGTAAGGATCGAATCAAACGGTTTGATTCAACCTATTTTGGCAGTGTCGTCTTGGAGACATAAGCAAAGTCGCATTTTGAAACTCCATAAGAATGGACTTTTGGATTCATGAGATTATGAATCATCTTGAATCATGCGAATGTTGTTTATTATAAAAGATGACAAAAGTGGTTCTTTGCTAAAAGTAGTTAAAGAATAATCGATTTATTAAGCATTATACATGTGGATGTATATGAATTATAAATCAACTGCTAAAGAAGGTTTTAATACTTCATTACCTTTATGGAACTTTTCACTAGATAAGAGTATCAAATGAAACACGAGTTTGGAACTTTTGAAGTGTTCAAAAGCTTGTAAAAGGAGTATGAAGTATCTTGACATGATAGTAAAGTCACTTAGATATGATCCAAGTGGTGAACATTTGAGTCAAGATTTTGACAATCATCTTAGAGATTGTGGGACTGTCTCACAATTAACTCCTCCAATTACGCCACAAAGGAAGTTGTGTCGAAAAGGGAGTAGTCGAACTCTATACAGATATAGTTCAATCTATGATGAAGTCAAGTTGATCATCGTTTTCTCGAGAATATGCCATTAAAGCAGCTGTGTATATTGTGAACCAAGTTCCGTCTAAAACAATTCATGAATCAACATATGAGATATGGTTGGGTAAGAGACCCAAGTTGTTTCATTGAATAAGTTTAGGGCTGTAAAGCTTATTTCGAATAAGTGGGAGTAAAGTACACCTATAAAACTCGTAATTCACAAAGTGACATTAACGTTGAAGAGGAACATGGAAATGGTTTCATGATCATTGTTGAAATTACACAAGTCCAATGAAAGTCTAGTAGAATACGACATGAATAGGAGAGATATGGATTTCTCAAAGTCATGATGTAATTTTACTAGATTGAAGTAAGTCTTCTTTTATGAAGAAGCAATGTTAGATTATGAATCTAATAAGTGACTTGATGCTACAAAGGTTGAAGATAAGTCCATGTGTGACAATCAAAGTATAGACTTTGATAAATCTTTTAGAAGATGCATATGCAATGGTTGCAAGTGAGTTTTCAAATTGAAAACCGACATGGATGGTGATCTTCAAACTTATAAAGCACGACTAGTGACAAAAGGGATTATAAACAAATTCATAGTAGTGACTGTGAGGATACGAGCAAATTCATAGTACGGACTATGATAAAATCCTCTTTCGCCATTAATCATGATCAAGTCATATTGAGTTCTTGTTGCCATATCCGCATAATATGATTATAAAATATGGCAAATGGATATCAAAATCTGTTTTCTATGTGAAAACATGATTGAGGGTGTGTACGTGACACAACCCAAAGTTTTGAGCATTCAAAGAATTCAAGTAGCGTATGCAAGTTTCAAAGATTCTTATAAGGATCGAAACATGCATCAAATAGTTGGAGTCATAGTTTTGATAAAGAAATCAAATGGTTTGATTTTATCAAAAGGATGATGAATCTTATGTTTCAAAAGGATCAGTGGGAGCATATCGGTATTCCTAATGCTATATGTGGATGACATATTGCTTGTTTGAAATAACATTCTTACCATGCAAGAAGTAAAATCTTGGCTAAGAAAGTAATTTCAATTAATGTTTAAGCAAGGCTGCCTATATTCTTGAAATTGGAATCTATAGAGATAGATCTAAAAGAATGTTTTGGCTTAAGTCAAAGCATTGAAAGCGTTCAATGTAAAAGACTTAATAGAAGCTTGCTTATGTTAACTGTGTAAATAGTTGCACATATACAACTGATTGCAATTAGTTGCAATATATCAGTCGAGATCTAGTATTCTCTTGAAAGGAGATGTTATGATTTTGAAAGGTTCAAAATAAAATGATATAGCTAAATATCTATAATAGTAGTCAAAGTATATTGTTACATATGATGTAAAGGAAATTTTGGATGAAGAAGTTCATCACAAAATGTTGTGTTTTGTTCTAAGCATTGCTTATCCTGTGAGACTATTGTAGGGACAATAGTTCAATGCGTAAGAACCTTGTATGACACAAGCATATACTTAGGCGTTTTTCACTAATTTAGAGAGGCTGTCTCTAAAGAGAGAGTGAAAATGTGTAAAGTAACAACGGAAGGTAAAATTAATAATTCACTGACAAAGACTCCTGCACGAGTGAATACATGAAAGTCATGTAGGTCAATGGGTATGAGATACATGTATGATTGGCCATAGTGCAAGTGGGAGATTGTTGGAGATTGTGCCCTAAGGCCAATATTGGATTATGTAATTTGACTTCTAAGATTAATCTAATGTAGATTAATATTGTCATTTATGTTTGTATGTTAGCATTTATGATAAGTATCCATGAATAAATCTGTTATTCTAAATATCCCTAGTCGATTGTTATTATGGGAATAATAACAAACTAAGACTAGTGTGAGTGATAATGGATATTCATAAGATGAATATAGTGTATACAGATACAGATTATACTCACGGGTAATATGTTAGAGAACATGTTACTGGAGACCCACTATGAGATCAAGTTCATGGTCATGTGTCACAACTGATCTTGATTATAGTAGTGTCATTAGCTGATTCCTTTGACCTGAGGTCACCATTGATTCCAGGATGAACTCATGTTGTGCTTTGACGCAGTCAAACGCTGCTCGTAACAGAGTAGTTATAAAGGCTGTGATTGGGTACAATACGACTCATGCCTTGGGATGTGAGTGACAGATATGGGATTTTGTCCCTCTCTATCAAGAGAGCGATATCACTGGGCCCCTCGATAAGTAAGACTGTTAAATGCATGGCCGTGCTCAAATAATTGATAGAGTATCAATTGATTTGTCTAAATAGTTTACTTTGAGATCGAGAAAGCATATGATTAATTATATAAGATTGACAAGTGTACCATGTCTTATGATTAATCTTGATATCAAAGAGACAAAAGGGAATATGACATTCTATAAATAGGTATTGGATCATTCCAATCATATTAATTGGGTAGTCGTAATGGCTTGCTAGAGTCCGCTTGTGACCTATAAGGACATTATGGTAATTTCCTTATTGCCAATTAATATGAACCTATGGGGTCACACACAAAGAGCAAAATGAAGTTCATCTTTTCGGGTATAAATTATTATTGGATAATAATTTATGAATGAGAAAGAGAATAAATATATATATAATGATATATATATTTATATATATATATGTATATATAAATATTAATATGATTAATATTGCATAAAGTATGCTACATATTATAATTTAATTATATAGAGATATAATTAATTATAATATCAATATACATATGTGTATGATGGAGAATGGAATTGATTTAATATTAATTGAGAATTAATATTAAGTTGTGTGGGTTAATTTATAATTATAACTAATAAGGGTATTAAGTTATAATTATAATTAAGTTTAATGGATATAAAAGGAAGTTTTATAACCTAAAATCTTTAACCCTAGCCTACACATAAGATGCAGTTTTTTTTCTGCAGCCTCCATGGAGCCAGCCGACTTCACCCTTCTCCTTCACCCAAGGTTTTCGAAACTTTGGCTTTTCCATTCGAAGAAATCGTTCTTCAATCCCGGCGCTAGCACGCGGTGAATGAATTGCTCCGTGTGGATCAACCGTAGAGGGAAGCTACTTTGGTTCCTAATTGATTCAAAACCTACAAAGAATTAAGGTAATTCTTTAACCCTCCTTCCAATTCAATGCAATGTACATGGGTCCTTGGTGGGGATTAATCCTTTTATTTCCGCTGCGTATTATTTTTGTGCGATTAATTCCCCAACAGTCCCCCAATCCTTGTGTACCACAGAGTGCAGAGTATTCACATCACAGTGGCCTTGGCATGTGAAGGACCAGTGGATGCATCCTACTTGCACTGAGATTCTGAGGAATGAAGTACCACCCCTGTGGAGACAGATGCTCGTTACAGAGCTTGGTTGACTAATCTGGTTGCTTCCCCCACTAGGTGTGGACGTAAGGCGGTGACTTTGCGGTACCTTGGTCTTTAGAGGGCTATGATTAGAGTTGACTACTGCTGTATGACTTTTATTTTATATTATTTTTTGTCCTAACTTTTGCATCGGTTGCCCTTTTTGGGTTTTTGGCCTATCGGACTGTCTTTATTTTTGCCTGAACCGCCCTTTTTAGGTTTTCAATTCAACAGACTTTATTTTATGTCCTAACTTTTGCATAGACCGCCCTTTTTGGGTTTTCAATCTATCGGACCCCCTTTTTTTACGTATAGATATTCAATCTATGGATGTGATATGTATAAAATGTGTAAAGCCAAATACACATAAAATAATCTGAATTGCAATTGAACTCTGGATATTTAAATGAATGGAACCCAACATTCATTCATTCATTCATAAATAATGTTTTAGCACAATGTACATCAAATGATGAAATGAAACTTCGAACAGAATTAGTGATGGTATACGTCACGATTGAATCCACGCTTACCACCAACCGATCTTTGTAGATTTTCTAGCTGATAGTCCTCGCCTTTCTTTCCTAACTTTTGCATGGATTGCCTTTTCGGTTTTCGACCTATCAGACTGTCCTAACTTTTGCATGGATTGCCTTTTCAGTTTTCGACCCATCGGACTTCTTTTTTTAAAAAAAAAAAACATAGTAATGCTTCAGTTTGTCCTAGTTGACGGGATTGACAATTTCATTCCTGTCCATGTCCATAATCTTTACAGTGCCCTTCAAAAGTACCCTCTTGACTACATACGGGCCCTCCTAGTTCTGTTTGAATTTCCCCCGTACATCCGTGTTGGTCTATTTCATCTGCTTGAGTACCAGATCCCCTGCCTTAAACGGATATTTCTGATGATGAACCTTGTTGTTGTAGGTTCTAGCCATTCACTACTGATACATTTGTAATTGGTCTAAGGCCTGAAGGTGCTTTTCATCAATCAGTGCTAACTATTCATGTCTCGACTGGAGCCAATCAGATTCTGGCAATTGTGCCTCTATAACCACTCTTAATGATCTAACTTCCATCTCTACTAGCAAAACCGCTTCCATCCCGTAGACCAGTGAATATGGTGTTTCTCCAGTAGGGGTTCTAATGCTCGTCTGGTATCCCCACAAAGCTAATGGTAACATGTCAGCCCAATCTCTATAGGTCACTACCATTTTTGATACAATCTTCTTAATAGACTTATTCGCTATTTCTACCACCCCATTGGCTTGTGGGCGATACGGGGATGACCTATGGTGCTCAACTCCCTTCTCTTGGAACAACTGTGCCCTTGAAATTGTACCCCATTATCAGTCACGACATGATGAGGGATCCCATATCTCGCAAAGATGTTCCTTTCAATGAATTTGACCATTTTCTTAGCTGTAACATTTGCGACGATTCTGCTTCAACCCATTTGGAGAATTAATCCATAGCCAAGACAATGAATTGGTGTCTGTTTGAGGTGGGCGGCCTTATTTCTCCAATTATATCTATGCCCCAAGTGGCAAACGGCCACGGAGTCGAAGATACTTGAAGTTCTAGTGGAGGGAGATGATTGAGGTCTCCATACACTTGACATTCATGGCATTTCTTAACTTCCTCGATACAATCAGCTTCCAGAGTGAGCCAAAAGTATCCTTGTCTCAGTATTTTCTTTGCCAAGGCCAGCCCGTTCATATGCGGTCCACATGTTTCGGAGTGTATCTGCTTCATGACCATAACTGCCTCTTCTTCCGTTAGACACTTCAGAAGGACTCCGTTAGCTGTTCTTTTGAAGAGCTGATTCTCAAACACCCGAAATTAAGCTGCCAATCGTCGAAGGGAAACCTTATCTGCCTCATTAGCGTCTTCGGGGAACTGACCATCTTGAATGAACCATAGAATATCATAATACCAGGGCCATTCTATGATGGCTGCAACTGCATTGACTGATGAATAGCATAGATTATGAGCAATTTCTAGAATTACTGGTTGTATCGGCTGTTTTCAGGGTCCTTCCCATATTGACGACAGTGTAGCCAAGCAATCTGTCATCTGATTCTCCTCCCTCGGCACATGCCGAAATTCACACTAACTGAAAACCTTCGCCCTTTCCCAAACCATCTCGAGATAAGGTTGGAGTGACTCTTCTTTTATCTCCTAATCCCTGTTGACCTACCGAATCACCAAAGCTGAGTCCCCAATGACTAATGCCTCATTTGCCCCTAATGTGATCAGAGCATCAATCCCAAAGAGGCAAGCTTCGTATTTTGCTCCGTTATTAGTCACTTCGCCAGAGGAATGATTTCACCTTCGGGTGTAGCAATGATTACCCCAAAGCCTACGCCGTGTTTGTTCACTGCCCCATCGAAGTACATCACCCATCTGTTTGACTCTTCTTCGACCACCGCCAGCTGTTCGTCAGGAAATTCCAAGTTCTCGACATAATCTGAATCTATTGGCTAATTAGCTAGAAGTTCCGCTACGGCTCTTCCCTTGATTGTCTTCCTTGTCACATATTCTATGTCGAATTCTAACAGCAAAAGCAACCACCTCGATAACTTCCCGGCTAGTATTGGAGTTTGGCATAAGTATTTCATAGGATCCACCTTGGCTACCGCCTGAACTTTATATGACTGGATGTAGTGTCTTAGTTTCTTTGTCAACCATACCATGGCAGTACAAGTCTTCTCTACTATCGTATACTTAGTCTCATATTCCCGTAACTTCTTGCTCAAGTAGTAGATCGCATGTTCACATCCATCTTCTTGCTCTTGTACCAACATGGCTCCTACAAAAGTCTCTTCAATGGCCAAGTACAGAATCAGGGGTTTGTCTGGTATCAGAGGCTTTAAAACTAGAGGGTTTATCAAATAAGCCTTAATTCTATCGAAGGCTATTTAACATTGGTCATTCCACTCTACTGGCTGGTTCTTCTTCAAAAGTCTGAAAATTGGCTCGCAAACTATCATCAACCTTGTGATAAACCGACTGACATACTGTAGTGAACCCAGAAATGACCTTACTTCCTTTTCTAATTACAGTGCCAGCATATCCTTGATGGCTTTAATTTTGTCAGGATCCATTTCGATTCCCTTCTAGCTTACTACATGACCAAGCAGTTTCCCAGAAGTTACCCTGAATACACACTTCTTAGGGTTGAGGCGAAGATTGTATTTCTCGATTCTAGTTAGAAATCTATCTAGGATAGCTGGGTGCTCCTCCCAGGTCATGGATTTGGCTAACATGTCATCCATATAAACCTCGACTTCCTTATGGATCATATCATGTAGAAGTGTCATGACTGCTCGTTGATAAGTCGCCCCGGCATTCTTCAACCCAAAAGGCATGACCCTGTAGCAATAAACCCCCCACTCTGTGATGAAGGCTGTTTTCACTTTGTCAACTAAGTTCATCAAAATCTGATTATACCCCGAGAACCCATCCATGAAGAAATATATAGCTGCCCTGCCAGTGCTGTCGATCGAAACGTCAATATGCGGAATCAGGAAGTCGTCTTTGGGGGATGCTTTATTCAGATCCCGGTAATCCACACATACCCTAACTCGGCCATCCTTCTTTGCAACCAATACAATGTTGGCCAACCATTTCGGATAATGCACTACTTCTAAGAACTTGGCCTTTATCTATTTGGCTACTTCTTCCTTAACCTTTTCAGCCCATTCTGGTTGGAGTCTTCTGAGTTTTTTCTTAACTGGCTTCACCTTCAGATCTATCAGGATTCCATGCTCTGTAATCTCTTTATCAACCCCAGGCATGTCATCGTAGGACCAAGCGAAGGCTTTGATGTGTTTTTGCAAAATTTTTATGAGTTCTTTTCTCTCATCCAGTGTCAGGTCTTTCGAGATGGATACCATCTTTGGATCATCATCTATCCCTAGGTTCATTTCATGTAATGATGCATCATGTATGCTAAAGACATTAAATGAATGTTTGTATGTATGCATAGTTCCATCTAAAGAAACATCACACAAGTAAGAAAAATCAGATTTATTGCATTAAAGGCCTTGTAGGCAGAATTGTTCACATCAAAAATTGAAAAAGCAGATAAATTTGAAAAATTGCCATCCTCCACATGCGGAGGGTCTTCATTAATAGCAGCACAATCGAACTCTTCGAATAGGTACCCCAGGTGTCCTTCCAGATCTTCTTTCTATTCTTCGGTTAGCCTTCTTTCAAGTGTCTCAACCTTTCCCCTTATTACCATCTTGGTGAGCTTCCTCAAAGCTTTCTCCACCAGTTCTTCATGTGTCCTCCCAGCCGATGGCTTCTTCTTTTCTAAACCCTTGCTTGGTTCCATCAGAGTGGACAGTGCTCTTATGATGGCTTCCATGGCCACCTCCATCTCACTTCTCACCAGGTCAGTCTTCTTAAAGGCTTCTCCCTTATCCCCAAATTCAATTCTAACTCGGTCAACGGTTTTCTGCCTCAGAGTTTCCTTATCTTCATTTCCGGCTCCAACTCGCAGCATGTTCACAACAGGTTCAGTTCCATATTTACTGAAATCAACAACATCAGCAAAAATCTCAAAACCCTAGAGCTGGCCTCCTTTAACAACTATTGGTTCAGGAGTCCTATCATAAACTGATTCTGTGGCCCGGACGAAGGTGTTAACCAAGTTCACCGGCTACTTTTCTTACTTAGCCTTCCCCTCATGGTAACCAAGCCCAAACTGACGGTACTTGCCTGCTTCATTATTAAACTTAGGGACGCCTTGCTGCTTAGCCCCTAACCCTTTTCCAGGCTTATAATTCTGTTTGGCAAAGTATCTGTGAATCCAGTCCGGAAACTCAGGCTTAATAGAGATCACTGCAACTTGAAAACTGGTCATCAACTGCTCAGTAGCACTCAGGGTAGCCACAACAGAAGGCTCATATGCTTCAATAGTCACAACCCTTCCTTCAATCAAGAACTTCACCTTCTAATGCAAGGTCAAAGGCACTCCTCCTAGAGCATGGAACCAAGGCCTTCCCAAAAGCAGAGAGAATGTGACGGGAATGTGGATCACAGTGAATAGCACCTTTTACTTAATCTCTCCTACCGTGACTTCGGTTTCAAATGTCCCAAGCAAAGCTCTCTTGCTATCATCATACACCCTAATCATAGTGTTGGATCAGCACAGAGCTTAAGTACTCACCCCCAAGAAAGGCAGGATCTGAGAGGGGCAAATATTCAAGGCTAAGCTGTCATCCACCATTACGCCCGGTATTACTTTATCCATGACTTCTACCCTCAAGTATAGAGCCTTTTATGGTTAACTCCTTCCGGTGGGAGGTCTTAGACTCTGAAACTGATATCAGGGGCTCTATTAGCTTTTAAGTTAACTCCCTTGATCATCGCACACACCTCATCAGGAGACATAGTGGGATTGGCTTCCATCTCCATTAACTGTTTGACCATTGCCTCTTAGTGCCTCTTTGACTCCACAAGTAAATGCCAAACATTGGCATGAGCTGGTGTCCTCTTCAGCTGGTCTACTACTATGTCTTCCTCCTTGGCCACTAGAGTTGATCGGGTAGTATCATTCTGTACCGATGTAGTATTCCTTCTCGGGGGTACTGGAGGTGGTACATTAGTGGGTTGATAAACCCTTCCGCTCCTTGTGATATGCATCACCGGCCCATCTTTTTCAATCACAGTCCCTCTCCTCATCTCTACCGGATAAACTGGCCTTGACTCTTGAACCTCAAAATCGTTGTATTCATCATCCACTTCAAACTCATCCAAATTGATAGGACCCACCTTATCCTTCACTGCCAAAGACTGCTCTTTGGATATCTCTAGATCATCCTCACTTTCCACTAGTACAGCTCACACGCTCAGATTTTCTTGGATGATATGAGCGAATACATGGCTGGTAGACCTGACTGCACCATGTTCACTTGACTTCCAAAAGTTGGGAGCGGATTCTTTTGCACATTTGGCTTTAGAGCGAGTTCAACAATCTTGCCATTAGTAACCAACTGCTTGATGGCTTTAATCAGTTGGGTGCACTCATTTGTACGGTGACCCATCATTACATGGTAAGAGTAGAAATTATCTTTATCTACCTCAGCTGGAGGCAAGAATGGCCTCAGACTCTGCAACAGCCAGCCTTTCTACACTTAGCAAATATCCGACTAGCTGACTTGGCCCATGGACTAGTGATCCTCTGAGTAGTTGGTCTCCCTTGATTCACAGCAGCCACCTCTGCCTCCTGCACTTCGATAGAGGCTGCTTTTGGTGTCATCTTGGAACTAGACCTATAGCAGTCTTAGAGCTGCTACCCTTATACCCCTGGTAGTACCCTTGATTATTTCTATAGGAGCCCAAATTCTGTCTGCTCCTTTGCTCCTCCTCCTCGTATCGTTCGATACGCTTGGCAAACTCTACCACCTTATTAAAGGAATTGAACCTTTTGAGCTTCATCTTATCCTTGTACTGGGGCAAACTACCACCCACCAGTTTCACTATCAGCGACTCCAACTTCGGTGCCCCATCCACCAGAACCTGCACATCCATCCACCGTTTGTAGTAAGCTGGGAAAGACTCATTCGGCTTCTGGCGGATTCTTTCCAGATCATTAAGAGTTGTCTCAAACTGGGTGTTGTAAGCGTATTGCTTCACAAAAGCATCAGATAAGTCTTCCCAAGTGGAACGGGTATATAGGGGCATCTTCATGTACCACTTCGCGGCAGTACCCCTCAGAGTAGTCAGAAACAAGTTCAGGAGATGACCCTTTCCAATCCCCATACTAGTCATCAACCTCACGTAACTGTCCAAGTGGGCTTCCGATGGGCTTTCCCCGGTGTAGGGAGGAAGATAAGGCATGTGAAAACCGGCCAAAAATGGCCCCTCTCCATCGACCATCAGTGTGGCAGGGTCAGCACACCTAATAGGATTAAAGTGGACCATCTCCTTCAGCTTGGGCATCATTGCTTCTATGTCAGAAAATTTCTGATTGAGACACTTCTCCAGCATCATCTCAATCGAGGCTTCCCTTGCCTTCTCAAAGGCCTCATCCTCTTCGAACTGATGGTCAGGTTCTCTGTGGTTGATCACTCCACCGCTTCCTCCAGGATGGCTTCCTCCAGTACCATTAGTAACTTGGACAAACTGCTGTCCCCCACTTCCAACCGAAGTCTGAGCCGGTGGAATAGTCTGAATAGGGATGGTGCTCATCACGGCCTGTACTTGTTCCCTAAGAGTAGCCTTGAACTCGTCTGAGGTTAGGAGGCTCCTCATAAAAGCAGCCATATCGAAAGGCAAGTTTCCACTGTTTTCATCGGCCATCTCCGCTCTTTCCGCTTCTTCTAACAAAATCTGACTATCAACTGGTAGAGTAGGCAACTGAACTTCGACCCCCGGTCTGAATCTAACCCCGAGCTGATTCCCTCCACGGTGACAGGCTCTAATTGAACTGACTAAATAGGTGGGTTCGACTCTAATTCAACACGAACTAATCGTCTCAAGGTGCGACTCTAAACTGCACATTCAACATAAGGTTAGAATCACGGATGGATGTCATGGACCTAGGCTCGACACACTAAATGGTGTGTATGGTGTGTTCATGTTCATGATCGGATAATGCTTTATGGATATGGACGATGATGAAAATGACAATGCAAAAAAACGTCACGTGTGGGCCGGCACAAGGAGAGAAGTTCGGCATCTTCGGGGCACCTAGTGGATGTCATGAAATGGTCACATGTGTACCAACACACGGACAGAGGTTCGATGCTTCGTAGCTCAATGAAGTGACATGTGATGGTCATATGGGAGCCATTCCATAGACAGAGGTTCGATGCTTTTATGGCATCTTGGATGAAGTGATGTCACAAACAAGTCACGTGTAACTCGAAACACGGACAGCATTTTGGCGTTCGAGGAACACCTTGCATGGTTTAGGCATGTTATGAAATGTCCTAATATAAATTCTAGTTCAGCACTCATGGAGCACCTTGAATGAATTATCGATGTTATGAAACAATCCGATGTAGATCGTGACACACAAGCAAGATTTAAGTGTCACCATGACACCATGATGAATGGACATAATGTCATGTGATGATATCGTGTGATCCACCACATGAACATAAGCCTAAGACTGTTATGGTCCTCTAATAGTGTAATGAAATGACCAAGTGCAATCCGATGCACAGGCAGAATATGGGTAGCCTTGGGGACTTCTGATATGTCATGAAATGAAATGGTCGTGAAGAGCACACTTAGAACATCCTTACGTTTTGGATGGGATGAGATGGTATGAATGCCCATGACATACAAGATGCAAGTGGCTGCACAAAGAAGTGGTTAAGATGCATGTCACACAAGATGATGTCATGTATGTTGGATATGCCCTAGTCCCGAGGCATTAGTCCTTGTCTTTGTATCATACATTTGTACATTAATGTGAACTTCATGTATTATACAATTTGTGTTAAGAAATAAAGGCATCAATCTATTTACTATATGTCTTGTGCAATATTTTAAATAGAGTATCCAATGGACATATCCATATCCATGTTGTCAAGTGTGAGGCACTTGGCAGTAAGACGGTGGATAGGGAAAACGATATGGCCATAAAGTCATCCGTAGTCTGTTCCAATCATGGGAATGAATGGAACTAAAGACTATCATTAGCCTGGTTGTATGGCGGTGTCTTACTGGTCATAGAACATGGAATGTCAACCAGGTTAATGGGTACATGCAAAAAGGGGCATGGTACTAGATTGATCCACTTAACGGGAATCTACATGGTATAGTATCACAAATGATTCTCGCGTAGTACTTGCATAAGTCCTTTGACCGGACCATATGATGGTGCTGCATGTGAAGTGGCACACTTTGGTGTATGCCTAACGGGCCTGTAAAAGGGTGCCAAGTATGGGTACATTCGGGTGTGTTAGTGAGCATGGCAGTACTATGGATATGCAGAAGGGAATGTCACTCAGTACTTTACTGAGACGATATCACCGGCCTCTTGATGAATGTTACTGATTAGAGTGTAGCCACACCCAAACAAGATGAGATCTTGTTTGTGAGCATCAGTTCATTTGGGATCAAGTAATGTCCGGACACATATAGAGGGTGATCAACCATGCCTCTGTGTTGGACACCGATATCAGTGACATGGGACATACAAGTTCAACTACAGGGTTACGGTGACAGTTTGACTGCTATCTCCGTCTTAATTGGGGGCTACAGTGGCTTGCTAGAGCCCGCCTGTAGTCTGTGGGCCTTGGCCCACTGCCAACATAAAGACGGGCCCATTGGATCGTACACATTGAACGTCTGGACTTTAACTAGTCGGATTAAGTGTGTACTTAGAGTATACACATTTGAAGAGAGAGAGATTTATTAATTATATTCTAGGTCAATTAGATTGATCAAAAGAATATAATTAATATTTATTTTGGCATTCTCTTAATTAATTCAATGAATTAATTTATGAGATTATTTCCTAGGTGGAAATATTTATACATGTATAGGTTTACATGTATCTCATCTTATATGTGTCTAATTTAATTCCTTGATGAATTTGATGTGTCAAATTAATTGTAATTTAGATGTATGTAACATATTATATGGTACAATATACTTACATACATGTTGAAGTACAATGTTATTTGAAATCAAATAGAAACCAAAGAATTAAAGTGGGCTAGGGCTTGAAATGGTAAGCCCACTTATTCATCATGTGTTGGCTGAAATTCATGGTGGGTTTAAGGCAAGAATGATGAATATTTATGATGAGAAGAATGAGTCATTGTTGGACAAAAGGTAATGATCAAATGGGTGAGTCATGGTGGACTTTTGGTTAGTAAAGTTGGAC
Source organism: Euphorbia tirucalli (assembly GCA_039660915.1). Taxonomy (NCBI): domain Eukaryota; kingdom Viridiplantae; phylum Streptophyta; class Magnoliopsida; order Malpighiales; family Euphorbiaceae; genus Euphorbia; species Euphorbia tirucalli. The sequence continues at coordinate 45,792,543 of CM077637.1, read as the reverse complement.
TTTACCAACTTGGATATTTGTTGGTCATTATGAGTAAAGACAGATGTCTCCCATCTCCTTTCCATCTCTTGGCCGAATCTTCAAGTCTTTGGACAAGGGAGATGACTCATTCTTTAGCCAAAATGTGATGAGTGAAATTGGTGAGTCATGGTTGACTTTGTGGTAAGCAAAGTTGGACTTTGCTTCCTTGGATATTTTTTGCCTCTTCTTTGGTGAGAGATATAAGACTAAATATGATTCAACCAATGGACTCTAACCAAGTTCTCTTGGCTGCCCTCTCTTCCTCTCTTCTTGAATTTTCCGAGTCGCTAGCACGGGTTTCAGTCCGAGAGCCGTTCGTGTACGCATCGGTGGAGGAAATCTATACTTGATTTCTGCAGTCTTCTTCTATCTCTTTAGAGATATCTTAGTGAGACTTTTATACTCCTCCTTTGTGTTTTGTTTTTGATTTTCACTACTTAAGCTCCCGGGACCCGGATTCGAGGAAATCAACGCGTGTTTCCGCACTTTTGTCGGTCGGTTTCTCATGACGAATCCCAGCAGTGGTATCAGAGCGGGCTTTTGATCCGTGAAAATCTTTAACTTGGAGGATCCCGTGATTTAAAATTGGTGTTTTATGGATCGGCATTCTTTCGGTTTTGGGGTTTTATATTTTTTCCCCATTTGTTTTTCCAAATTGAAATGGTTTATGCATATTAGGTTATATGTATGTTTCAATTTGTTTATTTTTTTTATGCATGTTGAATTTAATTTTATACATCTTGGATTTAATTTTATGTCTCTTGGACTTGTTGATTTAATTCTAGACGTATTTATTTTTATTATGCATGAAAAAAAAAAATAGGGTTGTGGGGGGCAGCAGCTTGCTGCCGGCCAGCTGCTGCTGGCCGCAGGGGCTGCTGCTGGGCAGCAGCCTCCCAGCGCGGTAGGCCGGGCCCGTTTTTGGATTTGGCGGGATTTTTGGGCCGGGTCGGATTTAAAATTTTATTGGTTTTAAAATTTTACGTGTTTAAATTTTGGTAATTTTTATGCGCATGTTTTATGAATGGAATTTCTTTTTCGTTCATGCGATATTAATTTTGAAAATTAATACGGTTAATTGAAATTGGTTCGGGTTTTCTTGGCACGATTACCCGGACGGCTAATTTTGGAATTCATGGTTTCCCAATTAGATTGGGAGCAATTTTGCCTGGGTTGGAGGCCCAAAGCCCGCACGGGTTTAGAACCATGATCGGCCGAAATTTGGCGATTTCAAAATAATGGCTATGGACAAATGAAATCGGATTAAATCATGCATTTAACATGCTTATAAATTACATGATGTATTGGTTTACATGTATGATTGAAGATGTGGATGGATGTAAATGGGCCTAATTTATGTTGGGTTGTAATATTCTTTTTGGTTTTTTACGACCTGCGTGTCATTTTCCTTTTATGTAATTTTATTATATATATTCTAAAATTATGTAAGCAAGGAGCCGATTGGATTGGCGAGCCCATGTAAGCAAGGAGCCGATTGGATTAGCGAGCCCAGAACGAATAGGAGGCGGCCCACCTGATGCTGTTCTAGTATAGGTTTACTAGAATGATATTAGGATGTAAATTTTGGCCCGTTGCATTCCATTCTTTAATTTAATTATGCGGTATTTATTTGCATGTGTGAATGTATGTACAAACCCTTTTCACCCGCTTTTGCATCTAAGCCGTTATTAATTGAATCGAATAACCAAATGGTAATTACTAAGTCTCTTAAAAGTGCTTCCCTCATTCATAACCTACTCGAAGTGGGGATAGGCCAGTTGTAGACCAACCCTCGTTGCATGCACTGGAGTATCGTCATTTTGTATTGGGTTGGAGTATTGGTTACTCTAACACTTGGATGGAGGTTTTGACTTAGCGTGGGTAGTACGATGTTCCTGGCCCTAAGCACAGATGGGTAAGTGCCAACAGACCCATCAAACCGAGAGTCCCTAGGATGGGATTGGACGGCGTTCCTACCTAAAAATTAGGGTATAGTTGTTCCAGGCCCTCGTCTGGCTATATCTTAATATAATATGGATCTCGGCCCATGAGCCCAACAACTCGGTTTTATTAATAACATGATTCATTATTAATTATGGGAAATTTTTTTTATAAGTCCTTTATTAACACTCAATTATTTTTCTATGTAGTAATCAATGGCATCGAATAACACTTTATCACTGCGCACTATCCTTGAGAAGGACAAGCTTTCTGGTCCTAATTTCCTGGACTGGTCTAGGAACTTACGGATAGTTCTAAGATAGGATTCTAAGGAATATGTACTGGAAAGGCCTGTACCGGCCGCACCTACTGGACGTAATCCACCAGCTGCTCAGCTGGAGGAATACGGGGTGCATGTGAAGGATAACCGGGATGTTACTTGCCTTATGTTGGCGTGCATGGTCCCCAAACTGCAAAAACAGTTTATGGACCATGAGGCCTTTGCTATGATGACAACTCTAAATGAGATTTTTCAGGAGCAGGCACGTCAGGAAAGGTACCTGACGAATAAGGCATTCCATTCCTGCAAAATGGGGACTGGGACATCTGTGAGCGCTCACGTGCTTAAGATGAAGGGCTATTTGGATTCTTTAGCCCGTCTCGGGTCGCCCATTTCACAGGAATTGGCGGTTGATACCATCCTGGCTTCCTTGCCGGAGTCTTATGATCAGTTCATCTTGAATTACAACATGCAAGGGATGAACAAAGCTGTTAGTGAGCTGCATGGGATGCTTAAGCTTACTGAACAGTCGATCAAAAAGACTCCACCGGTACTTATGGTAAACAAGGGGAAGGCTCCTCTTGTAAAGGCCAAGGCTAAGTCAAAGGCTAAAGCGAAGGCTAAGAAAGCCAAAGCGAAGAAGGCCAAGGTCCAGCCTAAGGCCCGTCCTGAGGATGTCTGTTTCGGGTGCAAGCAGACGGGACATTGGAAACGATCATGTCCAAAGCTTCTGGGAGAGCAAAAGAAGGCGCAGGGCGCGTCTTCATCAGGTATATATGTCATAGACATTAACCTTACTGTTTCAACATCTTGGGTATTGGATACTAGATGTGGTTCTCACATTTGTTGTAATGTGCAGGGACTTAGGAACAGAAGATCACTGGGATCAAGAGAAGTGGACTTGCGGGTCGGGAATGGAGCAAGGGTTGCAGCCATTGAGATCGGCGAGTACCAGCTTAAGATGCCTAGTGGATTAGTTTTGTTACTGGAACAATGTTATTTTGTACCTGCAATGTGCAGGAATATCATTTCTGTTTCAGTTTTGGATACTTCTGGATATGTATTTACTATTGGTAATGGTAAAATGGTTATATCTAGAGAAGGCATATTTTATGGAAATGCTCTATTAAATAATGGCCTTTATATCCTGAATTTAAATGAAACTAATCAAGTCTATAACATAAATACTAAAAGGATTAAACCAAATGAACTTAATCCTGTGTACCTTTGGCATTGTCATTTAGGCCACATAAACGAGAAACGCATAGCTAGACTCCACAAAGCTGGAATTCTAGGATCTTTTGACTTGGAGTCACTTGATATTTGTGAGTCTTGTTTACGGGGTAAAATGACTAAAGCGCCTTTTAGCAAGAAAGCTGAAAGGGCTACTGGCTTATTAGACCTAATACATTAGGATGTATGTGGACCTATGAGCACTGCTGCTAGGGGTGGGTTTCTATACTTCGTCACCTTTACAGACGATTTTAGCAGATATGGTTATGTCTATCTGATGAAACATAAGTCTGAAACACTTGATCGGTTCAAGGACTTTAGGAACGAAGTACAGAACCAACTAGGCAGAAGTATTAAAGCCCTTCAGTCGGACCGAGGTGGCGAATATATGAGCCTTGAGTTTGACTCATTTTTGAGAGAGCATGGAATAGTTCCATAGCTCACTCCTCCAGGTACACCACAATGGAATGGGGTGTCCGAACAGAGGAATAGGACCCTATTAGACATGGTCCGCTCAATGATGAGTCATGCCTCTCTCCCAACAAGTTTCTGGGGATATGCTATTGAGACAGCAGCTCTCATTTTGAATAGTACTCCGACTAAGGCAGTGGAAAAGACCCCATTTGAGATATGGACGGGCAGGGTGCCCAATGTGTCTTTCCTACGGATTTGGGGTTGTTATGCCCATGTCAAGAAATTGACTCGGGGCAAACTAGAACCCAAAACTGACAAATGCATGTTTGTGGGCTACCCTAGGGAAACCAAAGGGTATTACTTCTACAACCTCACCGAGAACAAGGTGTTCGTGGCACGGCAAGGGGTCTTTCTTGAAAATGAGTTCATTTCCAAGAAAGATAGTGGGAGTAATGTTGAACTCAGGGAAGTTCAAAGCTCAGAAACTCCTGAAAAGGATAACTTGGAGACCAGGGTGGAGCTTCCACAGGAGGAAGCACCGGCCCAGGTCACACAAGGACCTAGAAGGTCTGGTAGGGATCGTCGGGAATCTGAGAGATATGGGTTTCTTGTTACCGATGATAACACTCTTTTTGTCTTCGACGAAGAAGAGCCAAAAACCTACCAGGAGGCTATAGCTAGCCCACTGTCCGCAAATTGGCAAAAGGCCATGGAGGCGGAAATGCAATCTATGTACGATAATCAAGTTTGGAATCTGGTTGATCCACCTCCGGGTGCTAAGGTAATAGGTTGCAAGTGGTGCTACAAGCTGAAGCCAGACAATACCTTCAAGGGGCGGCTAGTAGCAAAAGGTTTCAGGCAAGTCCATGGTATCGACTATGATGAAACTTTCTCACCAGTCGCTATGCTCAAATCCATTAGGATCCTGCTGGCCATAGCCGCTTGGTACGACTATGAGGTTTGGCAGATGGATGTCAAAACTGCTTTCCTAAATGGAAAGTTACTCGAGGATGTGTATATGACACAACCTGAGGGTTTTGTCGATCCAAAGTATCCTGAAAGGGTATGCAAGCTTCAAAGGTCCATTTATGGATTGAAGCAAGCATCCCGTAGTTGGAATCTTAGATTCAATGAGGCCATAAAGGAATACGGTTTCACACAGAATCAAGATGAGCCTTGTGTGTACAAAAGGATTAGTGGGAGTATCGTAACATTCCTGGTTTTATATGTGGATGACATCCTTCTGATTGGAAGCAACATACCAACACTGCTTAGGGTAAAGCAGTGGTTGTGTAAGTGCTTCGCAATGAAGGACTTAGGCGAAGCTGAAACGATCCTAGGGATCAGGATCTACAGGGATAGACCTAATCGGCTTCTAGGCCTAAGTCAGACTAAGTACATAGACAAGGTTCTGAAAAGATTCAGCATGGACCAGGCTAAGAAAGGATTCTTACCAATGGGTCATAGGCTGAAACTTAGTAAGAAGAACTGTCCTCAGACAAAACAGGACAGGGAGAACATGAGTGAGATCCCATATGCTTCAGCTATTGGATCAATCATGTACTCTATGCTATGTACAAGACCTGATGTCGCCTTTTCACTAAGTATGACAAGCCGGTACCAGCAAGATCCTGGGGAGGATCACTGGAAAGCTGTCAAAGCAATCCTAAAGTACCTTAACCGGACAAAGGATAGCTTTTTAGTGTATGGAGGTCAGGAAGAGCTGTCAGTTACTGGGTACAATGATGCAAGCTTCCAGACCGACCAGGATGAATATAAGTCGCAGTCAGTGTACATATTCATGCTTAATGGTGGTGCTATTAGTTGGAGAAGCTCCAAGTAACCGACCATTGCAGATTCTATCACGGAAGCTGAGTACATTGCAGCGTGTGATACAGCTAAGGAAGCTGTGTGGATAAAGAAGTTTATCATGGAACTGGGGGTAGTATCATCTATCCAGGAACCGTTTGATATCTTCTGTGACAATAATGGGGCTGTTGCACAAGCTAAGGAGCCCCAGTCACACAGGAACTCAAAGCACGTACTCAGGAAGTTTCACCTCATCCGAGAAATTGCTGAGAGGGGTGACATTTCATTACGCAGAGTGGACACCGAGGAGAATGTCGCAGATCCTTTGACCAAGGTGCTAGCTCATTCCAAGCACGAGGGTCATATCAGATCTATAGGGATTAGGCCCATGCCTGGTTGGTACTAGTGCAAGTGGGAGATTGTTGGATATGCCCTAGTCCCGAGGCATTAGTCCTTGTCTTTGTATCATACATTTGTACATTAATGTGAACTTCATGTATTATACAATTTGTGTTAAGAAATAAAGGCATCAATCTATTTACTACATGTCTTGTGCAATATTTTAAATAGAGTATCCAATGGACATATCCATATCCATGTTGTCAAGTGTGAGGCACTTGGCAGTAAGACTGTGGATAGGGAAAACGATATGACCATAAAGTCATCCGTAGTCTGTTCCAATCATGGGAATGAATGGAACTAAAGACTATCATTAGCCTGGTTGTATGGCGGTGTCTTACCGGTCATAGAACATGGAATGTCAACCAGGTTAATGGGTACATGCAAAAAGGGGCATGGTACTGGATTGATCCACTTAACGGGAATCTACATGGTATAGTATCACAAATGATTCTCGTGTAGTACTTGCATAAGTCCCTTGATCGGACCATATGATGGTGCTGCATGTGAAGTGGCACACTTTGGTGTACGCCTAACGGGCCTGTAAAAGGGTGCCAAGTATGGGTACATTCGGGTGTGTCAGTGAGCATAGCAGTACTATGGATATGCAGAAGGGAATGTCACTCAGTACTTTACTGAGACGATATCACCGGCCTCTTGATGAATGTTACTGATTAGAGTGTGGCCACACCCAAACAAGATGAGATATTGTTTGTGAGCATCAGTTCATTTGGGATCAAGTAATGTCCAGACACATATAGAGGGTGATCAACCATGCCTCTGTGTTGGACACCGATATCAGTGACATGGGACATACAAGTTCAACTACAGGGTTACGGTGACAGTTTGACTGCTATCTCCGTCTTAATTGGGGGCTACAGTGGCTTGCTAGAGCCCGCCTGTAGTCTGTGGGCCTTGGCCCACTGCCAACATAAAGACGGGCCCATTAGATCGTACACATTGAACGTCTGGACTTTAACTAGTCGGATTAAGTGTGTACTTGGAGTATACACGTTTGAAGAGAGAGAGAGATTTATTAATTATATTCTAGGTCAATTAGATTGATCAAAAGAATATAATTAATATTTATTTTGGCATTCTCTTAATTAATTCAATGAATTAATTTATGAGATTATTTCCTAGGTGGAAATATTTATACATGTATAGGTTCACATGTATCTCATCTTATATGTGTCTAATTTAATTCCTTGATGAATTTGATGTGTCAAATTAATTGTAATTTAGATGTATGTAACATATTATATGGTACAATATACTTACATACATGTTGAAGTACAATGTTAATTGAAATCAAATAGAAACCAAAGAATTAAAGTGGGCTAGGGCTTGAAATGGTAAGCCCACTTATTCATCATGTGTTGGCCGAAATTCATGGTGGGTTTAAGGCAAGAATGATGAATATTTAAGATGAGAAGAATGAGTCATTGTTGGACAAAAGGTAATGATCAAATGGGTGAGTCATGGTGGACTTTTGGTTAGTAAAGTTGGACTTTACCAACTTGGATATTTGTTGGTCATTATGAGTAAAGACAAATGTCTCCCATCTCCTTTCCACCTCTTGGCCGAATTTTCAAGTCTTTGGACAAGGGAGATGACTCATTCTTTAGCCAAAATGTGATGAGTGAAATTGGTGAGTCATGGTTGACTTTGTGGTAAGCAAAGTTGGACTTTGCTTCCTTGGATATTTTTTGCCTCTTCTTTGGTGAGATATAAGACTAAATATGATTCAACCAATGGACTCTAACCAAGTTCTCTTGGCTGCCCTCTCTTCCTCTCTTCTTGAATTTTCCGAGTCGCTAGCACGGGTTTCAGTCGGAGAGCTGTTCGTGTACGCATCGGTGGAGGAAATCTATACTTGATTTCTGCAGTCTTCTTCTATCTCTTTAGAGATATCTTGGTGAGACTTTTATACTCCTCCTTTGTGTTTTGTTTTTGATTTTCACTACTTAAGCTCCCGAGACCCGGATTCGAGGAAATCAACGCGTGTTTCCGCACTTTTGTCGGTCGGTTTCCCGTGACGAATCCCAGCAATGTATGCTATATGAAATGCGAACACACAAGATGTATATGACATACGGGTAAGATGTTATGGCTGCATGAAAACATGGTTAGTATAACAGCACATGTATGATGATGCTTCAAAATGGCTGCATAAAAAATGTGGTTATAAAATGGCACACGGATGATGCGTGTTTGATGTTGCATGTAAAGGTCAAAAATGAAACCACCATAGAACAAACGTTAGCACACGCAACAACATGCTCACCCTTCCAACCTTATCCCTCCTTTTGATTGGTCTCCAATTCTTCCTAGGTATTAGGTCTTTTTGGCATCAACCGGGGATACCGAATGTGCACTCTCAATGTCCATTTTCAAATATATGTTTTGGTAACCTTAAGGGGAAGTTGCTAGGCCATTACATGAAGGTATAAGTCAAACCAAGGGTCGTACAGGTTCCCATGGTGAAAATATACTCCTCACTTCTCCCCACTCAAGGGTCCAAACAAAGGGGTACATATGAAGCTATAAGTGGTTTACCCCCTCGGGTGCCTCCAATCCTAGTGGAAGAGGTAGGTCACCTTTGGAGATAAACTGGGCTTAATCATGTGTTGGAGGGATTCAAGAAGAGAAAATGTCATGCTATGAGGTTGTTAATGAGATATCAGATTATGAATTAATAATTAACTATAAGCGAGGATGCACTTCAATAGTTGCCTAAGTTCTTTAAGTTTTTATGGAAAACATTTTTAAAGAAACCGTTAATCCCCAGCAGAGTCACCACTATGAGTGGATGATGTTTTTACGGAATGCGCGGTGAAGTGAGAACCGGGGGTTTTCTTTTTGAAGTGATGAAGTGTGGTTTTGAAAACGGGTTTTAGTCTTCTTTAAGAAAACCTTTCATTTTATTGAAAAACCCTTTTTGTACAAAACTTAATTAAGTATGAATTTTGAAAAATAGGTTTTTTAGAAAATCCCAATTTAAACTTAAAGATCTCGAAACCTAAATTTGAAGATTAGATACAGAGTCGCCACCCGGATCAGCTCATCTAGGAAATTCCGATACAGCTCCGTACCAAGTGTAGATGCAGTACCTAATCCAGAGATTTAGGGTTCGAGCAACACATCTACTAATCCTCAAACTTGTTTTCAATTATTATTTCATAGTGTGATATGACATCCACTTAAATCTACCCATTTTATCTCCCTTTATTTTTAGTTAATGTTCATACTCATGACGTAAATATAAATCCAAAAATAAAGTGTAGAAAAGTAAAGTGCGGGAAAAGTAAAGAAAAGGCCAAATTATACAACCCGGAAAAAAGAAAACTCTCATCCTCACCATATACAACCACCTATAATACAGGATAATTTAAAAAAGTACAATCGCCTAGATACACGAGATAATCTATAAAATACCTTCAAAAATAAAAATAAAGAAAAAAAAAATAAAAGATGCATCCAAATACGGTTAGCACATGTAAATAAAACACACCAAGGATTCATACAGGATAGAATAAGGGTATTTTGGGAAACAGGATCATAAATGGGGGGATAACCGAGAAGTTCGGATGACTACTCGACTAGACCTAGAAAACATTTTATAGAGATCCTCTGTAGGTTTTGTGAAGGAAAAACACTTTCGAAAACAATTTGGCTCATTTTACATGCATTTTCCAACTCTTAGTGGGCCGAACATCCCAAAACCCAGGGGTTCCGTTCATGAGTGGGCCTAAATTGAACATACATCTAAGGTTTAAAAATGTAAACACATCAAAAATCTGTTTTGAATGGGAAGGAGATGAAAAATTATGAGTTCGAGGCCCAAAAAGGCAAAACTATAATTCTGCCTCTCAGACTACAGTTGAGCTGCTGTAGGGGATTACAGTCATGCCCCTGTAGTGGGTAGGCCTGTTGTAACACCTATGGCCGAGTAGTTGTAGTGCTCAAGAACCAGCAACTTAGCTTTCTTTCTCGTTTTGAAAATCGTTTTAGGACTTTGATGATTTCGAGTAATCTGGGATTTCTGGAAACTCATGAAATCCACAAAAACAGATCCGGATCGGATCAAACAAGTTTGAAAATCCCTAAAAACCCAAAATCACCAAACTTTAACATTAAATCCATCAATTATAAACCCGAAAACCGAAAATCAAACATATATGGATGTAATTGACTGATAATAGTTATGAAAAACACATTTAATTTGAAGAACAGAAGTGTTATCGGTTGATTTGAGGCATTCGGAGCTTCTGCCCCTGAAGATTATAGTCGAGCGGCTGTAATCAGAAGATTACAGCAGTGCCCCTGTAGATTACAACCGGGCAGCTGTAATCATTAGGTGGGGCGGCTGTAACTGGGCTCACTTCCAGATTTGAAAAGAAAACAAAATCATCAATAAACAAACCCAGAATCAGATCAGAATGAGTTTTTCGGGCCTCTCAGAGTATACCTGGTCTGTGTTCCAGCGTTCTGGACCACTAGGAATGGATTCAGATGCCGGAAAATCCCTTAGAATCATGAACAACCCGAACACGTCTACAATCCTATGAAGCCCGAACAGAACCCCAAATTGACCCGAATGGAAGTTAACTCGATCAGAATTTTCCCAGAATATCAATTCCCCAAAACCCTAATCAATTGTACGAGTTAATTAAAGTTTTGATGGTTTTTTGTTTTTGTTCTTTTCTCTTCCTTTTCTCTAAAAATCCCCAAGAAACCCTAATTTTTTATGTTTTTGTTATAGAGACCTAATTCTGAATATGTCCTCCCTTAATTTCTCGTTCCATTGCTTTTATATGCCCCAAAAAAGGGTTAAAATCCAAATTAATGGCTGATTTCTAGCTATTTAGAAAATCTGGAGATTACAGCCGGGCGGCTGTAGGCCACTATAGCCAAGCGGCTATAGTGTCCAGACATGCCTACTTTCACTTATTTTTCTCTTTTCTCTTCGATTCTTTCAAATGCTCACTTGACCTTCTTCGGGGTTCTGTACCAAGACTTGTCACACATATTCGGGTTTTCTGAGACATCTCCAAGGTCATTCTGGTTGTTCCGAATCCACCTCACATTTATCCATGAAAAAGGTAACAATGGTTTTCATCATCGCGGTCGGGAAAAAACCCGTGCTCATAGCAGCTCAATAAACTGAAAATCAGAAAAGCTAGTCCAAGGTAAAGGTTGAAGTGTATTCCATTCCTAGAAGCATGTCCAAGCCACACTTATCAAAGCTACTGATAAGCTAATAAAAACTCATTCATCCCTAACAATAGATAACAAGGGGTGTGCAGTAAGCATCCAATAGCCAAATCATCTAACAACCAATAGCAACCAGCGAAGGGGTACCATTTGTACTACTTTGCAATAGAAACAAACTAGTGATTAGATGTGAAAGCCATCGCGATCGTAAGTTTTGAACCCAAATTCATTATTTTGAGGTGAAATATTCTCATCACTAGAACTCCATCCTCAAGCCTCTCAATACCTGAGAAAAAGTGGTGCCTACCTATCCTAAGCAAATTATCAGTAAATTTCAAACCAGAATAGCAGGCTAGAACAAGCCAATGAATATTTGCATCTATATTTGTACATTTGCATACATGCATTTACATACATTGAATATTCGTCGCATTCGCAGGAATAAGTTGTACAATGGGAAATTTTTCCCCGACAATATAGGGTGCTCCAAAGAACACTGTAAGGATTAATCCTTGTGCATCTTTATTATCAACCAAAGGAACAAGGATTCTCATTTCCAAAATTATCAATATACACATCATGCATCTTCAACATCTCATAGCCATCAAATCCGACATCGCAACTCCTATTTATTCTTGACTGAATGGGTAAAACTTTTATTTACAAAATAATCGATCAAGGTATAAATACATAACTTATAACTTACCAACTTATCTAACAGTCCTACACAACCCTTAAAGGTAAACGGTGCCACATGACCCTAAAAGGTAATTGGTCCCACACGATCCTAAAAGATAAATGGTCCTACATGACCTTAAAAGGTAAACAGTCCCATATGACCCTAAAAGGTAAACGGTCCTACATGACCATAAAAGGTAAATGGCCCTATACAACCCTAAAAGGTAAACAGTCCCACATGACCCTAAAAGGTAACCGGTCCCATATAACCCTAAAAGGTAAACGGTCCCATATGACCCTAAAAGATAAACAATCCCATATGACCCTAAAAGGGTAAATGATCCCGTATGACCCTAAAAGATAAACAATCCTGTACTACCCTAAAAAGTAAAGGTCCTACACGACCCTAAAAGGTAAATGGTCCCATATGATCTTAAAAGGTAATTGGTCCTGCACAACCTTAAAAGGTAAATAGTCCCACATGACCCTAAAAGGTAACCGATCCCACATAACCCTAAAAGGTAAATGGTCCTGCACGAATCTTAAAGGTAAACGGGCCTACATGACCTTAAAAGGTGGATGCTCCTACACGACCTTAAAAGATAACTTGTCCTGTATGACCTTAAAAGGTAAATGGTCCTACATGACTCTAAATGGTAAACGGTCCTACACGACCCTAAAATGTAAACGGTCCTACACGACCCTAAAAGGTGAACAGTCTTGCATGACCCTACAAGGTGAATTGTCATATATGACCCTAAAAGGTAAACGGCCCTCCACGACCCTAAATGATAACCGGTCCTATATGACTTTAAAAGGTAACTGGTCTTACATGACCCTAAAAGGTAACCGGTCCTACATGACCTTAAAAGTTAAGCGGTCCTATACGACCCTAAAAGGTAACAGTTGGCCAGGTCGCTTAGCCGATGCTAGGCACATGTACGGTTCTTTTTTCTACTCATCACGCTCTCTATCGTGCATCCAAATTCACTATGGGAAAAGGTAAACCCACAAGTTATGAATTCAGATACATGAGGTGCAGCCTGTGAGCGCAGGATTTTCATCCCTCGGTTTTAATGTGACGGTCCCAAATGGCTAGCTACAGTACTAGAGGAGGGTGAATAGTATTGTAGGGTGAATAAAAATTTTCACAAATTTCTTTTAAAAATACTTTTTGTAGAAACAAAAGTTTCTTTTTCAAAAACAAGTTTTATTAAAAAAGTGGAATTAATTAATATAATAAAACTTGTGAATATAAAATTACTTTTGTAAAAATGACTTTAAATAATAAAGCGATTAATTTAAATTGCAAGAACTCAAATAGCATAAAATATAAAAAGAGGAGGGATAGAAAAATGTAGACGCCAAATTTTATCCTGGTTCAATCCAACCGGTCTACGTCCAGTCCCCAAGCCAACCGCTTGAGATTTCCACTAATGTTTCCTTTATGGGCAGGAAAGAAGCCTGTGTTACTTTTTACGAGTTCAAGTAACAAACTCAATACTTTTGCAGTCTAAGTATCAAACCTCTACCATTACTTTTTGGAGCTTAAGTATACCAATGCTTTTTCGAAGCTCAAGCACCAAACTTCTACAGACTTTGGTGATCACACTACCAACAAAGCAAACCCCCTTCACACAACCTAACGTGAAAATACAATTCCCAAATGTATAAATATTTGAAACAAATGTAGCTCTTTTCTCTTTTCTCTCTTTGGGAATTTTGGAAGACTAGAAATGTATGCTTAAGAATGTATGAATTGCTTATTGGTCTTCCTTTTTTTCATTTTTTCATCTTCATTCCTTTTATAGGATAAGTCTTCCATATGGCCGTTTGATTCACTTCATAAGGAGAAGTGAACGTTGATCTCAACTAATAAACTCCATTTAGCTGTTTGAATCACCTCACAAAGAAATGTATGTTGATCTCAATAATAAGGCCATTTGATTCAATTTACAAGTGATAAATGTACGTCGATCTCAATTCACAAACATATTTTGGCCGTTTGATTCACTTATAATGAAAAGTATATGTTGATCTCAAGTCACAAAGCTGTTTGTCTTTTCTAGGTAATTCATAAGCAATTGATGATTTCAAGAATCAAGCTTGTGCTATCAGTTGGTTTCATTCATAAAGAGATCTCAAGTAGCAAATTAAGTCATAAAGAAATTGTTGCATGGTGTTAAGAGAGTGTCAAATCAGGTTAGGGCCGAATGTATGTATATCTTATAAGCTCAAATCTTTCAACCCATAAGCCAATACATTTTAATATCTTTCAACTCATAAGCATATATCTTTCAATATCTTTCAACTTATAAACCTAATATCTTTTAATATCTTTCATCTTATAAGCCAAAGTCTTTCAAGTAATATTTGAAGTCAACTTATGAGCCACAGTGTTTAAAACAATATGTGGCCGAATACATTACTTTCAACTCATAAGTAGTTTTTGACTTATGAAAGAATTTTCAAGTCATAAAGAGAAATATATAACTTATAAGTATGAGGTCTATTTATCTTCTTTATATAAAGTGGAATTCTCACCTCATAAAGTACTTATGTGACTTATAAAATAATTTTATCTAATAAGGCATAATTCTCAACTCATAAAGTGCTTTAACGCAAAGAGTTTAAGAAACTTATTAAACTAAATGTCAACTTGTGATCATCAAAGCCGAAGTCAACACTCTCCCCTTTTTTTATGATTGCAATTTTGATGGGTTGACATTTTTATAGTTTTAAAAAAAATTTTACATGCTCCCCCTCAATACATGCGTGGTTGATTTAGATGAGATTTTTAGAGATTAAAAATCTTATTTTTCAACCAAAATAATAAGTGATTATAAAAGTGTAAGAGTTATGGGCTTTATATTGAGACAAGCTATTTTAAGGCCCATTAACCACTAGTATATGAGTTTTAAGTCTAAATGAAGACTTAGTGTCAAACTCATGTATACGGATTGTCAAACTCATGTATACTGATTATTCATAATAATGAAGCATTACTTGAAGAGTGTGGATCATAACCTGCATAAGTTAGCTTCAATTTATATGATAGGTAGTTTATATGAAATAAAGATAAATTAAGCTCATTCTGCTCAAATTTCAACAATTAGTGAGCTCATTGTAACAGTTATACATAGATAAAACCACATGTCATCATAATGCATATGTATGTAACTTTAAGTTATGAGATAGAGAGCACATGTTAAAGTCACACATTATGCTTATTTCAACACATCAGCCTTCCCTTGTATTGTTTTCAAGTCCCAATATTCAGGGGTAGTTCAAACCATGGGCTATAGGACACAAAAGTATATCTCAGTCAAAGTATCTAATTTTGGTACTTATAGACTATAAAGTCATAAATCATGCTCCAAAACTTATGCATAAGACTTTTATATAATATTCCCAATAACAGTTCATTGAGTCAAATGTTTCGGGCATTCATATAATTACTTATGCATTCTGCCAATAAATAGAGTTATGGACTTATGCCATAGTGGCAGTCAATATCTTAGACTTTCTAGCAGCACAATTACTCAGCACCATGTTGCTCAATATGTCAATAAGTCAGCATATATAGCATAGTCATTGTGTCAAAAGGCATATTAGTCCTATGTCTATATTAGTAATCAGTAAAACATTTTAAGCTTTTATGTCACATAGCATTTCAGCATCATGTCAGCACATATACTTAGCAATATAGGCATCATAGTTATTGTGTTAAAACACCAATGTCAACTTGTATCTAAACACTAGAAATGTTCATTTCAGCACCCGTATTGTCAACATTTTGTTCAATATATCAGCTAACTAACATGTCAATCCTTTCTATAGTTCTAATGTCAATAGATGTACTAAACAACTTAAGCTAATATGCCAACTTTTACCTAAGCACTAATGTCAAGTGCAACTTGTTCAATACAGCAGCTATGACAACATTTCAATACTGCACATATATCAATGTCGACTTAAGCAAATCAATTCTTTCTATGGCAATATCAAGCGCATAAGTCAGTCTTCAGCACCATCTATGTATCAATATCAGTTTGACTACACAGTACTAATGTCTACACATATTTCACAGCATGTCTCCTTCAAATACTAAAATCAGTCCATATGTTCAATTATGAAGACAATGTACTACCAAAAAAAAAGTTCAACTCACATGTTTGTTTAACTCATATATCAACCCTTTCAAAAGTTCAACTCACATGTTATCGTGTCATACTCAAAAAAATTTAACTCACATGTCTGTTCAACTCATATGTCTCCCCCTTTGAAATCATCTAAAAGAAAAAGTGTAGGTCAAAGCAGTAGAGATCTGAGGCAATGTTGATCATCAGAACCACACATAAGCATATATGCATAGCTATCTTAGAAACATAGGTGAATGAATCATGCAAGTCATAAGGCAATTATAAGACCAGATAAAAATATGAAGCAGCAATTAGAATAAGGCATATTAGTGACATGTGAGAAGAACTTGAAAACAAACTAGAAGCAGTAGTGTAGCTATCAGAGTTGATAGAAGGTAATTTAAGTAATAAGGTAAGCTTTAACAAGACTAACAAACCCACTTCAGAGAGCATTCATATCCTATTTAGAACTGGATAGATCTAAATAGAATAAAATACTCTTGCAAGAGTTAAGACTACTATTCAATACTCAAAAAGACCATAACACTAACTATTGATAAAAAAATAGCAGAGATTGAGTAGCACCAAACTTGTCTTTTGATCATCTCTGTGTTGGTGGAATTTAGAAGGCAAACCTTGGTCGTGGAATTGAGGAGGACAAAGAGGCTACTCCATATTTGATGATGCTGGAAATGAGGCTCTTCATTACCTCTATCTGATTTGTCAAATGATTGAGAGTACCTGTAATTCTGGCCAATTCCATCTCCATTCCTGCATCATATGATGTAATTTCTCTTGGATATTCAATAGTTGCATCTAGAGATCCCTTAAGGCTGAGGGAACCTCTATATATACCTTAGATCCCATAATTGTTTTTAAAGCACTTAATACCTCCGAGATTACCTTAAAACAAGTCTCCAGGGTGTATGCAGTAACCCTACGATAGTCAGGTGGAGGGGGACTTGCAATGTTTGAACTTGTTGGCATAATTGGACAAGAGGTGGATCCAAGCATTATAGAAGGAGGTGATGGAGGACAGATGCTCAATGGAATGAAGATATGTTAGTAGAGGTGGTGAATGGTTCTGCATTGTTAAAGTTCTCAACCATGGTAAAAGAAGGTTGGTAAATTAGTGGAGTTTGCAGGAAAGCTTTATAGAATTGTAGAAGAATGAATGAGTTAAGGAAGCTTTCAGGGCAGGAATTTGAGAAGTGGCTTAGATGTGGATTTGTTTCAGGTCTAAGTGTCATGTCTTTTTCATTGATCAATGTAAGCAGGGACTCAAATACATCACCTTCTCTCTGAAAAGACATTCCAGGCTGTGAAGCCTCTTTTACTACATTCTGCCCTTCTTTTAGCTCTTTCTTCCCTTGAGCTTTATTGTTGACTGATGAAGTTCCAGTGGACAAGTGATTTGGAAGAGGTGTTTCTGAACTACTTGAGGAGATTTTGGAGTTACTATCAATTTCTATAGGCTTGGTTGGTATTTGGGTTTTATGAGAGCGTGCTTTGAGCATTCTATAAATGTTTGGATTGTTGATTATTGACCTAGGGCTAACAAAGGAAGGTATGAGTCCAGCCTTAGATATATTGAAATGAGTGAAGTATTTAAAGAGTAACATGCTATACAGAAGGGCTGAATTATTCCTTACATGAGTCATGTGATTTAGGATGACGTAGGGCAAGTTGATTCTAATGTAACTTACTATGTGCCAAATGAAGCAAAGGCTAAAACTATTCATAGTTGCAAGCCTTGCCTTTAGTGGGACAAAGAAAGAAGAAATCATCAGCTACAAGATTCTATAGTCCTCTCTCAGATACCCTGAGTTAAGTTCTAACCAAGGTATTGAGTGTCCAATAGGAATTCTAAATAGTTCAGAGACAAATTCAGCAGCATTGTATCTTCCTAGAGTCATTGGTGTAGGTGTTCTATCTATCTTTACACCTTCAACAGGCAAGTTAAATAGGTAACTTCACCAAGAATTCTCTCATTAACAGGTAACTTCTTTCCTTGTATAGTCACCTCGTAGTCTCTGTTACCTATGTATGTGAGTGTGCCATAAAATTCACGTACAAGTGAATCAAATGGTTTGTCATTCTCCCCTAAATATTCCCAATCGACCCTTCTTCATCTTACTCTCTCTTTAGTGAATCCTGTTGGGATTTTTCACCGGAAATCACCCGATAAAAGCGGAAGAACGCGATGATTTCCTCAAATCCAGTCCCAGGAGCAATTGAAATGGAAATTGTAAAACTTAAAATTATAATAGAAAGATATTAAATTCTTACCCGGAATATCTCTTTCAAGAGATGGATGAAGACTGCAGAAATCAAATTAGATTCCCTCCTCGTTTTCGTACACGAACGCCTAACGAACACAACCCGTGCTAGCGTTGGAAAAACAAAAACTATGGTGAGAGGGGGCTAGGAAAATTTCAGCTATACCTTTGTCTGTTGTAGAGGTGGCTGAAATTTTTAACCCTAGGTTTTTATACCTAGGGTGGCCGAATTCCCCAAGGGGAATTCAGGCCCAGCTTGGCTCCTTTCATTCTGTGCGGGCTTCCATCTTTTAATTTAGGCCCAATCTAATTTTAATTATTCTGATTTAAATTAATTTCAATCCCAATTTTAACATACCCATGTATTTAATATATTACACCAAGTAATATATTATTTACATTTAAATTAAAATTAGTTTGACCAATTAATTTAATCCATCAAATTAAAATTAAATCTTCACAAAATAAAATCATACGTAAACCTATACATATGAATATTTCCACCTAGGAAATAATCTCATAATTAATCCAATTAATTATGAAGAGCCAATTGAATATATTAATTTTATTATTAGGATCAATCCAATTGATCTTTATAATATGATTAATATATATATACCTCTCTCTCCATAGCGTATACTCCAAGTATACATGTGATTCCTTAAGTCTGTCTTCAGTTGTTCTATGTGTACGATCCCGTGGGCCCATCTTTATGTTGGCAGTGGGCCGTTTGGCCAGCAGACTGCAGTTGGGCTCTAGCAAGCCACTGCAGTCCCCAATTAAGATGGAGATGGCAGTCTAACTGTTATCATAACCCTGTAGTTTAAACTTGTACATCCCATGTCATTGATATCGGTGTCTAACACAGAGGCATGGATTGATCACCCTCTTTTGTGTCGGACATTAACTTGATCCCGAATGCACTGAAGCTCACAAATAAGTTCCCACCTATTTGGGTGTGGCCACACTCTTATCAGTTACATTCATCAAGAGGCCGGTGATATCTTCCCAGTGGACTACTGAGTGACAAATCCCTTCTGCATATCCATAGCATTACCATGCTAAGTGACATACCTGAAAGTACCTATACTTGGCACCCTATTACAGGCCCTTTAGGAGTACCCCTAAGCATGCGACCTCATATGTAACACCATCATATGGTCAGGTCAAAGGATCCATACAAGTACTACACGAGAATCACTTGTGATACTATACCATGTGGATTACTCATTTAGTGGATCTATCCAGTACCATGCCCCTATGCATGTACCCATTAACTTGGTTGACATTCCATGTCTAATGACCGGTAAGACACCGTCATACAACCAGGTTAATGATAGTCTTTTGTTCCATTCATTTCCATGACTGGAACAAACTACGGATCTATTTATGGTCATATCGTTTGCCCTATCCATGGTCTTACTGCCAAGTGCATGACATTTGTCATCATGGATATAGATATGTCCATTGGACACTTCATTTAATATATTGCACAAGATAAATATAATAAATGAATTGATGCCTTTATTAATAACACAAATGAGTATAATACATAAATCCAATAAATATATAATACAAATACATGGACCAATGCCTCAGGACTAGGGCATTTCCAACAATCTCCCACTTGCACTAGTTCCAACTAGGCATGGGCCTAATCCCTATAGACCTAGTATGACCCTTGTGCTTGGGCAGAGCTAGCACCTTGGTCAATGGATCTGCGACATTGTCCTCGGTGTCCACTCTGTGCAATGCAATGTCACATATCTCCGCGATCTCTCGTATGAGGTGAAACTTTCTGAGCACGTGCTTTGTGTTCTTATGTGACCGGGGCTCCTTAGCTTGTTCAACAGCCCCATTGTTGTCACAGAAGATATCAACTGGGTCCTAGATAGTTGGTACTACTCCCAACTCACTAATAAACTTCTTCATCCACACAACTTCCTTAGCTGCATCACACGCAGCGATGTACTCAGCTTCTGTTGTAGAGTCTGCTATGGTTGGCTGCTTTGAGCTCCTCCAGCTCACAGCACCACCATTCAGCAAAAATACATACCCAGACTGCGACTGGTACTCATCCTGGTTGGTCTGGAAGCTCGCATCAGTGTACCCAGTAACTGATAGCACCTCCTGACCACCATACACTAAGAAGCTATCCTTAGTCCGGTTGAGGTACTTGAGGATCGCCTTGACAGCTTTCCAGTGGTCCTCCCCGGGATCCTGCTAGTACCAGCTCGTCATACTTAGTGCAAAGGCGACTTCAGGTCTCGTACATAACATAAAGTACATAATTGATCCTATAGCCGAAGCATATGGAACCAATTTCATGTTCTCCCTGTCTCCCTTGTTTTAGGATAGTGTTTCTTACTAAGTTTCAGCCCATGGCCCATTGGCAAGAAACCTTTCTTGGCCTGGTCCATGCTGAACCTTTTCAGAACTTTGTCAATGTATGAAGCCTGACTTAGGCCCAGAAGCTAATTTGATCTATCCCTGTAGATCCTGATCCCTAGGATCATCTCAGCCTCGCCTAAGTCCTTCATTGTGAAGCACTTACTCAGCCACTACTTTACCCCTTGCAGTGTAGGTATGTGGCTTCCAATGAGTAGGATGTTGTCTACATAAAGTACCAAGAATGTGACAATGCTCCCACTAGTCCTCTTATACACACAAGGCTCATCTTGATTCTATATGATGCCATATTCTTGTATGGCCTCATTGAATCTTAGATTCCAACTTGGGGATGCTTGCTTCAGTCCATAAATGGACCTTTGAAGTTTGCATACCCTTCCCGGATACTTTGGATCGACAGGTTGTGTCATGTACACATCCTCGAGTAGCTTTCCATTAAGGAAAGAGGTTTTGACATCCATCTGCCATACCTCATAGTCATACCATGCGGCTATGGCCAGTAGTATCCTGATGGATTTGAGCATGGCTACTGGTGAGAAAGTTTCATCATAGTCTATTCCATGGACTTGTCTGAAACCTTTTGCAACCAGACGCCCCTTAAAGGTTTTATCAGCTTTTAGCTTGTAGCACCACTTGCAACCTATTACCTTAGCACCCGGAGGTGGATCAACCAAGTTCCAAACTTGGTTATCGTACATAGATTGCATTTCTGCCTCTATGGCTTTACGCCAATTCGCAGACTGTGGACTAGCCATAGCCTCCTGGTAGGTTTTGGGTTCTTCCTCATCCCAGATGAGAAGAGTTTGATCATCGGTGATGAGGAAACCATACCTCTCCGGTTCCCGATGATCCTTACCAGACCTTCTAGGTCCTTGTGTGGCCTGGGTCAGTGCTTCCACTTGTGGAAGCTCCACCTGGGCCTCCGAGTTATCCTCTTCAGGAGCTTGTGGACTTTGAACTTCCCTGAGTTCAACATTGCTCCCACTATCTTTCTTGGAAAGGAACTCCTTTTCTAGAAAGACCCCCTTCCTTGCCACGAACACCTTGTTCTCGGTGGGGTTGTAGAAGTAATACCCTTTGGTTTCCCTAGGGTAGCCCACAAACAGGCATTTATCGGTTTTGGGCTCCAGCTTGCCACTAGTCAATCTCTTAACATGTGCTTTGCATCCCCAAATCCTTAGGAAAGACACATTGGGCTCTTTGCCAGTCTGTATCTGATATGGGGTCTTTTCCACTGCCTTAGTCGGAGTATTATTTAAGATAAGAGCTGCTGTCTCGAGGGCGTGTCCCTAGAAACTAATTGGGAGAGAGGCTTGAATCATCATTGAGTGGACCATGTCCAACAGGGTCCTATTCCTCCGTTCCGACACCCCATTCCATTGTGGTGTTCCGGGAGGAGTGAGCTGTGGAACTATTCCACGCTCTCTCAAGTATGAGTCAAACTCCAGGCTCATATACTCACCACCTCGGTCTGACCGAAGGGTTTTGATATTCCTACCTAGCTGGTTCTGTACCTCGTTCCTAAATTCCTTGAACCTATCAAGGGTCTCGGACTTGTGTTTCATCAGATAGACATAGCCATATCTGCTGAAATCATCTGTGAACGTGACGAAGTACAGATGCCCACCTCTGGTCGCTGCGCTCATAGGTCCACATACATCTGAATGTATTAGGTCCAATAAGCCAGTGGTCCTTTCAGCCTTCTTGCTAAAAGGCGCCTTTGTCATCTTACCTCGTAAACATGATTCGCATGTATCAATTGACTCCAAGTCAAATGACCCTAGGACTCCAGCTTTGTGAATTATAGCAATGCGCTTCTCGTTGATGTGGCCGAGATGACAATGCCATAGGTAGACAGGATTAAGTTCGTTAGGCTTAACCCTTTTAGTGTTTATGTTATAGAAATGATTGGTTTCATTTAAGTCCAGGATATATAGGCCATTATTTAATAGAGCTTCTCCATAAAATAATCCCTCTTTAGATAAAGAAATTCTACCATTAGAAATAGTAAAATTAAATCCAGAAATATCCAACATTGATACAGAAATAATATTCCTGCACATAGCAGGTACAAAGTAACAATGTTCCAAAATTAAAACCAATCCACTAGGCATCATAAGGTGGTATTCGCCGATCTCTATGGCAGCAACCCTTGCTCCATTCCCGACCCGCAAGTCCACCTCTCCTGACCCCAGTGACCTTCTGTTCTTAAGTCCCTGCACATTGCAACAAATGTGAGAACCACATCTAGTATCCAATACCCAGGATGTTGAAACAGTAAGGTTAATATCTATGACATAAATACCTGAAGAGGATGCACCTTGGCCCCTTCTTTGCTCTCCCATCAGCCTAGGACATGATCTCTTCCAATGGCCCGCCTGTCTACACCCCGAAACAGACATCTTCAGGACCTGCCTTCTGCTGGGCCTTGGGTTTGGCCTTGGCCTTCTTAGCCTTGGCTTTCTTGGCCTTGGCCTTGGCCTTTTCCTTAGCCTTACCCTTGGCAAGAGGAGGGTTCCCCTTGTTGACCAGCAGCACCGGCGGAGTCTTCTTGATTGATTGCTCGGTAAGCTTAAGCATCCCATGCAGCTTACTGACAGTACGGTTCATCGCTTGCATATTGTAGTTCAGGATCAACTGATCATAAGAATCCGACAAGGATGCAAGGATTGTGTCCACCGCCAACTCTTGAGAGATAGGCGATCCGAGATGGGCCAAAGTGTCCAAATAGCCCTTCATCTTGAGCACGTGTGTGCTCACAGATGTCCCGGCCCCCATCTTACAAGAGTGGAATGCTTTATTGGTCAGGTACCTTTCCTGACGAGCTTGCTCCTGAAACATCTCGTTTAGAGTTGTTATCATAGCATAGGCTTGATGGTCCATAAACTGTTTTTGCAGTTCGGGGACCATACAGGCAAACATAAGGCATGTCACATCCCTATTATCCTTGACATGCACCTCGTATTCCTCCAGCTGGGCAACCGGTGGATTACGTCCTTGAGGCGCAGCTGGCACAGGCCTTTCCAGTACATACTCTTTTGACTCTTGTCTTAGAACGATCCTTAAGTTCCTAGACCAGTCTAAAAAGTTAGGACCAGAAAGCTTGTCCTTTTCAAGAATAGATCGCAGTGATAAGGTATTGTTGTTTGCCATTTAAAAGTTTCTACACAGAAAAACATTGAGAGTATTAATAAAGGACTTTAATTTATTATTCCCATATGAAATTAATAATGAATCATGTTATTAATTTAAACCGAGTTGTTGGGCTCATGGGCCGAGATCCATATTTCATCAAGATATAGCCAAACGAGGGTTTGGTACAACTATACCTTGATTATTTAGGTAGGAACGCCGTCCAATCCCAACCTAGGGACTCTCGGTTTGATGGGCTTATTGGCACTTGATGGGTCCTAGGCGTAGTAGTAAAACTAAACCTCGAAACGCACAACTAAGGCAGTGTACCTATCGTTGACAAGTAATAATTCTGGTTGGTCCAGGTATCGATCCCACAGAGAAAAGAATAATCTGCAAACACTAAACTACTCGGGTTCCTTGCGTGTCCTAAGCGGAACGTAGTTTGGGTTGAATATATTAACGGCTAAACTATCCTACTCCTAGTTGATCTATTCCAGCTTACTTTGCACTTGAGTTTTGTGTTATCAATTGGCGGTTTACCGACCTATGAATACTAATGGGGATGGCTTTGTCAATTAATTACACAAGATGAATTTAACTCAACAATTAATCCTTGTTTATGCTCTTTCGATAATACAACCTAGCGTATCTAGATCTTTTAGGTCCTTAGCCGGTTTTCCTTGTTTAGAGGCGGTTTAATTCTAAAGCTCAGAAAATAGGGGCACGTAAGTTCCACAGTGTCGTCAATACTAATGGTTTCCTAGGTGTCAATCTAGGTAATGCCACAAATATGAACTTTACTAAATTAAGATCTTATGAGACTAGACATTCATCAAAGGAATTGCATAAAGAAAAGGAATAAAAATTGAAATTAACTTGCAAACAATTGTATTAATCAAGAAAGATGAACTGAGTTCAATGTTACAACCAAACACAATCAAATTGTGGAATCAAAACTAGCTTAATCAAATTACAAAAGAGAAGAAGAAAAACTTATGCCCTTTCGGTCCGATTAACCGGATTCCGACGGTGTGAAGATGCTTGGGGTGTACCTCTATAGACGAACTCGAGTCGGAACTAGGAACGTCGCAAAAGGGGAAGATTCTAAGTAAAGCTACAACCAATCAATAGTGCAAAACTCAAAGAGAACAAATAGTTCAAGCTCGAAAACCTCACTCCAAGTTTTTGCTATCACTCAAAAAGACTGAAAAAAGATACTTTGAAACGTCGAAAATAACCTATTTATACGGCTAGGTTAAAACCAGCAAAAAGAAGAGATGAAAGTAGGGCAACAGCAGGTTTCGGGGCTCGGCACGCCGTGCTGGTGGAGTTGGCACGCCGTGCTGTGCAGAACTGAAGGCGGCACGCCGTGCTGCTGGAGTTGGCACGCCGTGCCGTGTGATGTTAGGGTTGGCACGCCACGCTGACCTGAGTGGCACGTTTTCGTGCCACTCCACTGGACTGCTCCTGAATGGCACGCCGGATTGGCACGGCGTGCCCTAATTGTGGCACGCCTTGCCACCTTGATTTTCAGCATTTTGAACTCTTCTTCGCCACTGATGCACTAACTTCCGGTCCGGGTCATAATACCTGTCCAAAACAGACACAAAGAACATAACGGCACCAACGCCACGGACCAAAAAAATAAATAAACAAAAATTACAAAAACAACCCTAGAAAACACGAAAAATACTAAAAGTTATAAAAACTATCCAAAACATAAAAAACACAAAATACTCAAAAAACCACACAAACATTCACGCAAAAGACGCTTAAAATTGCCGTTCAAACCATGAAATTGCCTAAGAGATAAGGTCAAAAACCGACCTTATCAGCACTTACCCATCTATGCTTAGGGCCAGGAGAATCCTACTACCCACGCTAAGTCAAAACCTCCATTCAAGTGTTAGAGTATCCCATACTCTAACCCAATACAAAGTGACAATACTCCAGTGTATCCTGCGAGGGCATGGTCTACAACTAGCCTATTCCCACCTCGAGTCGGTTTTGAATAAGGGAAGCACTTTTAAGCGACTTAGTAATTCCATTTGGTTATTAGATTCAATATATAACGGCTTACATACATAAGGTGGGTGAAATTGCTATTGGATCATACATTCATACATGCAAATAAACATAAAGCATAATTAAATAAAAGTAAAACTGGATTGCTATGGGCCTATATTACATCCTAATATTATTCTAGTAAACCTATACTAGAAATTAATATCA
This sequence comes from Euphorbia tirucalli, assembly GCA_039660915.1. Lineage (NCBI taxonomy): Eukaryota > Viridiplantae > Streptophyta > Magnoliopsida > Malpighiales > Euphorbiaceae > Euphorbia > Euphorbia tirucalli. The sequence continues at coordinate 45,766,354 of CM077637.1, read as the reverse complement.
GGTGGGCCTCCATCCCTTCCTTCTCGGCATGCACCTCCACTTGGGCTTGCACCTCCACTTGGGCTCACCACTCCATGGGCTTCTTCTTTTACAAATTTTATAATATTTCAATAAAATAAAATTACGTTAAAAAAAGAAAAACGACACGCAGGCCGTATTTACCCAAAAAGAAAAATACAACCCATCTTGTACAAGGCCCAATAGCATCCAACCATACAAACATTTAATCATACATATGCATCCAATACATATAATTCATAAGCATGTTATAATGCATGATTTAAGCTCATTTCAATTATGTCCAAGCCATTATATAGAAATCGCCAATTTTGGCCTACCATGGTTCTAACCCTTCACGGGCTTTGGGCCTCCAGCCCAGGCAGTCCAACTGCTCCCACTGGAATTGGGAAACCATGGGTCCAATTCATCCGTCCGAGTAATTGTGCCAAAATTACCCGAACCAATTTCAATTAACCATATTAATTTCCAAAATTAATATCACATGAATAAAATAAAATTTCATTCAAGAAACCACACAAATTTAAATTGCATAAATTTAAACACACGAATTTTAAAACCAATTAAAATTACAAAACTGGGCCCTGGGGCCAAGACCCGCAAAATCCAAAACACTGGGCCCGGCCCGCTGCAGCCACCTAGCGGCAGCCCGGGAGCCAGATTTTTTTTTTTAAAAAAAAAACAGAATTAAAAAAAATAACAAACAAATATTGCATCCATCAACAATAAGAAATTCACCAAGAATTCCAAAATCATACAATTAAATTAAACTAACATAAACCTATTTGCAAATTTAATTTCAATTGTACAAAACAAATGGGAAAAATCTTAAACCCAAACCAAGAACCCCAATAAAAAATCTCCAATTTTAAAACATGGGATTCAACCAATTTAAACAATTTCCACGGATCAAAAGCCCGCTCGGATACCACTGTTGGGATTTTTCACCGGAAATCACCCGATAAAAGAGGAAGAACGCGATGATTTCCTCAAATCCAGTCCCAGGAGCAATTGAAATGGAAATTGTAAAACTTAAAATTATAATAGAAAGAGATTAAATTCTTACCCGGAATATCTCCTTCAAGAGATGGATGAAGACTGCAGAAATCAAATTAGATTCCCTCCTCGTTTTCGTACACGAACGCCTAACGAACACAACCCGTGCTAGCGTTGGAAAAACAAAAACTATGGTGAGAGGGGGCTAGGAAAATTTCGGCTATACCTTTGTTTGTTGTAGAGGTGGCCGAAATTTTTAACCCTAGGTTTTTATACCTAGGGTGGCCAAATTCCCTTAGGGGAATTCAGGCCCAGCTTGGCTCCTTTCATTCTGTGCGAGCTTCCATCTTTTAATTTAGGCCCAATCTAATTTTAATTATTCTGGTTTAAATTAATTTCAAGCCCAATTTTAACATACCCATGTATTTAATATATTACACCAAGTAATATATTATTTACATTTAAATTAAAATTAGTTTGACCAATTAATTTAATCCATCAAATTAAAATTAAATCTTCACAAAATAAAATCATATGTAAACCTCTACATATGAATATTTCCACTTAGGAAATAATCTCATAATTAATTCAATTAATTATGAAGAGCCAATTGAATATATTAATTTTATTATTAGGATCAATCCAGTTGATCTTTATAATATGATTAATATATATATACCTCTCTCTCCATAGCATATACTCCAAGTATAAATGTGATTCCTTAAGTCTGTGTTCAGTCATTCTATGTGTACGATCCCGTAGGCCGATCTTTATGTTGGCAGCGGGCCGTTTGGCCCGTAGACTGCAGTTGGGCTCTAGCAAGCCACTGCAGCCCCCAATTAAGATGGAGATGGCAGTCTAACTGTTATCATAACCCTGTAGTTTAAACTTGTACATCGCATGTCATTGATATCGGTGTCTAACACAGAGGCATGGATTGATCACCCTCTTTTGTGTCGGACATTAACTTGATCCCGAATGCACTGAAGCTCGCAAACAAGTTCCCACCTGTTTGGGTGTGGCCACACTCTTATCAGTTACATTCATCAAGAGGCCGGTGATATCTTCCCAGTGGACTACTAAGTGACAAATCCCTTCTGCATATCCATAGCATTACCATGCTAAGTGACATACCCAAAAGTACCCATACTTGGCACCCTAACACAGGCCTTTTAGGCGTACCCCTAAGCATGCGACCTCACATGTAACACCATTATATGGTCAGGTCAAAGGATCCATACAAGTACTATACGAGAATCACTTGTGATACTATACCATGTGGATTACTCGTTTAGTGGATCTATCCAGTACCAAGCCCCCATGCATGTACCCATTAACTTGGTTGACATTCCATGCCCAATGACCGGTAAGACACCGTCATACAACCAGGTTAATGATAGTCTTTTGTTCCATTCATTCCCATGACTGGAACAGACTACGGATCTATTTATGGTCATATCGTTTGCCCTATCCATGGTCTTACTCAAAGTGCATGACACTTGTCATCATGGATATAGATATGTCCATTGGATACTTCATTTAATATATTGCACAAGATAAATATAATAAATGAATTGATGCCTTTATTAATAACACAAATGAGTATAATACATAAATCCAATAAATGTATAATACAAATACATGGACCAATGCCTCGGGACTAGGGCATTTCCAACAAATCCATCTGTGTATAAAGGATTACCTTATTGATGTTTCTGAGAGATGTCAGTGGAACCCGGGCCTGTTTCTTTGATTGGAAAGGACCTGGAAGCTTTCTTTTTCTGCGGGTATGCATCATCTGCTGAGCTAATTTTCCTCCTCTTTGTTTTGTGAATTCTTTCTGTGGTTTCTGATTCTTCCCTTTTTCTCTTCATTTGTTCTTTTGTTAGATAAACACGATGCCTTTTAGTAGTATTACCTGAGTAACGCTTCATCGTTGTTGATAAAGGCTTGTGAAATGGTAGAGGATTAGGGGTCAAGGTATGGTTTCACAGAGAGGTTGGCAAGGGTTGTTGATTTGGAGAGTGAAGTCTTTTCAAATTTTCTGATTTCGTGAGGAGGCAGGAATTGAGGCTGGAATGAATTTGGTGAATGATGAGAAGTTGGCACCTCGATTAGACTGTGTCATTTTGGAGAGGGAGTGGTTGTCGGTTTTAATAGTTTCTTCCTTTCTCTCACCGGTTTTCCTTTGTTCCTATCTTTCCTTTCTTACATTCTTGGGCTTGTTCCTTTAATAGTCTATATGGCCGATCTTACTTTAACTAATGGGATGAGCTTTTGACTTGTTAGTTGAGCGTATAAATTTATTTTGAGACAAATATGATTTAATTTTTAATTGTAATCTTGATCCAATAGGAAAATTTTAATCAATTTTACGTAACTTAGACTTATAATGAAAATTACTTATCACTAATTTTGCTGATTTTTGTCACAAAATATCATTTATCATATGTCAGTGTAAACATGGCAATTTTTGTTCTCAACTCTTTAAATTTGTTTTTACTTAGAGGTTTTGTGAAATATCTACTATTTACTCATTATTTGGAGCAGGGTCTAGGCAAACATTACCTTTTTATATTTGATACTCATATTTCATGCCATAATCTTCAAGGTGTTGTTTTATCCACAGCTACTTGCAAATAAGTGTTCAGCTTCTTGTTGTTTCGGCATTATTTAAGATCTTTAGCTTAATTTCAAAGACAGATGCTGTATTTGAAAAATATTCTTTTAGTTGTTTCCTGGTCATCACTCTATAAGAAGGATTATCGACAATGTTCTCCTTGGAGTGATGTCTATGATATTTGAACTCTTTTGGTAAATCATCATGTTGATTTTCTTCAATCTATAATTCTTGCACATTATGCTCATTTTGATACCAGAGTTGTTTTCTCTATGCAAAACATTTTCATTAATTTCTATGTTTTCAACCAGCGAGTCAAAAATCTCAAGAGTATCCTTAAATTCTTCGTCTGGGAGAGAGTTAGATTCTTCAAACACTACATGCATGGACTCATCAATGGTGAGAGTTCTTTTGTTAAAGACTCAAAATGCTTTGCTATGCAATGAATATCCTAAGAAAATACCTTCATCTGACTTAGAGTCAAATTTATTGAGATATTCCTTGTTGTTGAAAATAAAACACTTACAACCAAATGGATGGAAATAACCAATATTAGGTTTTCTACCATTCCATAACTCATATGGTGTTTTCTTTAAAATGGGTCTTATTAAAGCTCGATTTAAAATATAACAAGCAGTGTTCATAGCTTCTGCCCAAAAATATTTTGGTAAATTATTTTCATTGAGCATGGTTCTTGTCATTTCTTCAAGAGTCCTATTTTTCCTTTCAACAGCACCATTTTGTTGAGCATTTCTAGGAGCAAAGAAGTTGTGAGATATTCCATGCTTAGAGCAACATGTTTCAAAAAGACTATTTTCAAATTCTTTTCCATGATCAATTCTAATAGCTATAATAGAAGTGTTTTTCAAATTTTGAAGCTTTTTACACAAGGTAGAAAATTGTTGAAAAGCTTCATCTTTTTAACTAAAATATAATGTCCATGTAAATCGTGAATAGTCATCTACAATGACTAATGCATTCCTCATGCCTCCTAAGCTTGTTGGTTGAATCAGACCAAGCAAGTCTAAATGCAGTAGTTCTAAGGGTCTAGAGGTAGAAACAACTCCTTTGGAATCAAAAGAACTCCTGGTTTGTTCCCCTCTTTGACATGCATCACATATATGAGTTTTATCAAACTTTATTTTAGGTAAACCTTTAACAAGATCTTTCTTTGAAAGTTTTGAAATCAGATGCATGCTAGCATGACCTAGTCTACGATGCCATAACCAACTCTCCTCTTCTTGTGAAATCAAACAATGGTCATTAGTAAGAGTACTTGAATTCAAAAGATAAATATTTCTGATTCTAGGAACTTCAAGTAAAGTCTTACCACTATTGGCTTCCACAATTTCACATTTTTTAGAATCAAAGATTACCTTTTGATTTTTGTCGCAGAGTTGACTCACACTTAGAAGATTGAATTTCAATCCATCAACTAGAGATACTTCATCAATGTATGGATTGTTTCCAATCCGTCCTGCTAGATTATCTCCGTATTTTATAGCTCCACCTTTTACTTATTTCATGGAAGTAAAATATCTTCCATCACCAGTCATATGTCTACAGCACCGCTATCAATATACCACTTCAAATTTCCATGAGTGTTCTTTAGACATACCTGCAAAACAAATCAAGTAGATTTAGGCACCAAAATACTGTTAGGTTCTTTAGGGTTAGAGACATATTTTTCTTTGGGAACCCAAATAGTTTTCTCTTTATATTTTCCTTTCTGAAAAATGCAATCACGAATTACATGTCCCTTGTGATTACAGTAGTAACATGTAATATCCTTCTTTTTCTTGAATTGAAGTGATTGATTATATTTTGAAGGATGATTTTCGTGATAAGAAACATGGTTAAATTGATGTAAGCTTTGCAACTATGTTTTTGCTTAGACCTATAAGTATACAACTTTTGAGAGTATATAAGTCTATGTGGGTTTTTGTGAGTAACCTTCTATTAAGAAAAGGGTTGCTGGTTCAGTTTAAAAGATTGCACACTTTTTGGTTTGGAGAAATTTGAATGCTGGTCATGAATAACTTTCTGGTTTGGTTTGTGACTTTTACTATGCTTTTGATATGTAGGTTTGGGGGATATAGTTTGCATAGTAGAAATGGAGGAAGGGCAAAATATAATTGGTTTTTGGGGATTTTATGGGGGTATCCTATCAGTATAACCAATTCCAGTTTTATCATTTGGATTTCTTTGAGAATCCAAAATCACACTTAGCATATTTTTACCATTAGTGAATTTGCTAATTGTGCAATCTAACTTTTCACATTTCTTTTCTAGATGAGATATTTTACTGATAAGTTCGAGATTGGAGTTTTCTAGAAAACTCACTTTGCTCTGTAATTCAGGCTTCTCGGACACTTTTTCTAAAAGCTTATTTTCATATTCTTTACGCTTAGCAAATATCTCAAGTTTATCATCATGCATTTTAAAAAATTCTTGTATAAGATCATTATGAGATAAAGTTTGTAGAATTACCTCGTCTTCCTCATTTTGATTTTAATGTGATGAACTTTTTGAATCATCATTTGCCATGAAGCATATTTGGGCCTTTTCTTGCTTCTGATCCTCGTCATCATCAGAGCTAGATTCATCACTATTGCTCCATGTTGCTACCATAGCTTTCTTGTCCTTTTTCTTAAACTTATTTTTAAGCTTTGGACAATCAGCTTTGAAATGACCAGGTTTATTACATTCAAAACATGTAATTTTCTATTTTGAATCTTTCTCTACCTTATCAACCTTGTGGTTGTTGAATTGTTTCCTGTAAGTTGATTTGCCTCTGTTTTTGTTTCTTAAGAATTTTCTAAATTTTCGTACCAACAAAGCTTCATCATCATCACCTTTGTCATCATCATCTGAATCTGAGGTGGATTCTTCTGGAGTTGATTTGGCAGCTTTTTTTCTTCTGTCAGCCTGCTTACGATCAATAATATATTTAACTTTCATCTCATATGTGAGTAATGAACCAATAAATTCATCATATGAGTATGAACTTAAATCTTTTGATTCTTCAATAGCTGTAAGCTTTGCATCCCATGTCGTTGGCATTATTCTGATTAGTTTTCTAATCAGTTCCTCATCTGTGAAGTTCTTGCCAAGATTCTTTAATTTGTTCACAATGAGAGTGAAACTTGTGTTGATTTCCGCAATTGATTCTTTTGCATCTACTTTGAAAAACTCATATTCTATGATGTAAAGATTGATCTTTCCATCTTTGACTTGTTTGGTTGCTTCATGAGTTGTTTCTAGCTTGGTCCATATTTGCTTTGCTGTCGTGCACCCTGAAACACGATTAAACTCATTAATATCTAAAGCGCACTGTAATAAATTAATAGCTTGAGAGTTTAAAGCTTCTTTATTCGAATCAACACTTTCATATTCACTTTCTTCTTTAAGGACAAACTCTCCATCAATAATTTTTTTTTGAAATATTAGGTCTTTCTTTGACAATTCTCCAGACCTGAATATCCGGAGACTGCAAAAATATTCTCATTTGATTTTTCCAAAAACTATAATTTTCTCCATTAAATAGTGGAGGCTTGTTGATGGAACATCCCTCAGATATAAAAACATTTTGACTCCTTGAGGTACTAGCCATTATGAGCACGGGTTTTTTCTCGACCTCTATGATGAAAACCTGTTGTTACCTGTTAAATAGATGAACGTGGGTCAGATTTGAGAATGAGTAGAATAATGCCCAGAATGTTCTCAAACGACATGAAATTCAGAAGAGTCCTTAATCCGAAACCCCGAGAAGTCCCTCAAGAGATTAGGAAGCCTAGGTGCACGTGCAAACTCTATCTACAGTCGCACGACTGTAGTCTACAGTCACACAACTGTAACAACTATAGTCCCACGATTGTAAATTTATAGTCGCATGACAATAGTTAGAGTTGTACGACTCTAGTTTTGACTCAGCAGATTCCTAAATAGGAAAGAATTCTATTTTCGCTGGAATCTTGGGCGTGATTTCAAGGAATTAGGATGACCAAATAGACAGAAAAAGAGGCAGAAAAACACGGGGGAAAAATCAATTCTGAAAAGGGGGGAGAGAATTCTAGTGAGAGAAAGGGAATTTCAGAGAGAGAAAGGAGAGAAAACTAAGAAAAATCAACAAAAAACCAAAAACACATAGAGAATACTAGGTGAAACACATAGTGTGAGAATCCCCAGTCGCATATCACTAGCTTAAACCATTCTCAAGTTTGTTCAAATTAATTCGGGACGCACGTTCGAGAATTTCAGGTCGTTTGGAGATTCTAGGCAGATTCTGACGTCCACATCCGACTCCGATCATCAAGCATATTGGAACGCAAAATAGGTAAACTCTGAGAGGCCTTAAAACTCGTTTCATGTTGACTTGTGATTGATTTTGTGTTCAAAATTTTTTATCCGAAAAATTGTCTGCGTAACTACAGCCCAACGACTGTAATTATAGTCGCACGACTATAGTTACAGTCGCACGACTATAGTTACAGTCGCACGACTGTAGCTGCTTGGAACATAATCATGCGACTGTATATTACAGTCGCACGACTGTATTCTTCTGGGTAGAAGCCCGAAAAGCCCAAATTCGATCGAATACAGACAGTTTTCCTGTTTTAAATGATTTTTAATGATTCAATTCAGTCAAATCACATCTGTACACTATAAAGTTATGGTTTTCAAATTTCAATAATAAGGATGTGCGATTTAGGGTTTTGTTGGTTTCTATGCTTGGAATTCATGGTTGTTAGATCCTTAACCGGATTCTTTATACAGTGATGACGGACTCTCAGATCTCCAGATTCCCTAGAAATCATTAAAATCGATCAAAACAAGTGATTTTAGAAAACCAAGAAAACCAATGTCGGGCACTATTCATTACAGTCGCATAGCTGTAACCATTACAGTCATACGACTGTAAATTACAGTCGCACGACTGTAGTGATGGGCAAAAGGCAGAATCATGGGACGATCCATACGGACGTCGTCGCGTGATGCTGTCTTCAGAACAAACCTACTTTTAGCATGTTTACTGTTTTCAGACCATAGATGAATGTTTGGAATTAGGAACCGCCACAAACGGAACCCCGAGTTTTGGGATAACCGACCCACTAAACTGGAGGAATTTGCATGTAATTGAGCCAAACCATTTTCCAAAACCATTTTCAAGCATCAAAAACCTATAGGGTGTTTCTAAAACCGTTTTCCAAGTCTAACCGAGCAAGTCACCCGGACTTCTCGGTTATCCCCTATATGCATGTTCCCACTTCCTAAAATCCCCATTCTGTCTTGAATGAGTCCTATATGTGTTTGGGATATATTTGTGCTAACCATTTGTTTTGCAGCTTTTATTTTTCTTTATTTTTATTTTGGATGTATTTCATAGATTAATTATGTATTCTAGGTCATTGTACTTTTTAGATTCTCATGTATCTAGGCGATTTTAATAGTGAGGATGAGAGCTTTTTCCATTTTCTGGGTTGTAAGAAGGCCTCTATTTCTTTTTGGTTTATTTTTGGATGTATGGTTTATATTTCTGCACTTTAATTTTATACACTTTATTTCTGTCATCTGAATGAGCCTAGGCTAGTAGTAAAGGACTAAATTGGGTAGAGAAAGATAAAAAGTGAGTAAGATATTGTCATATGCACTTTTAAATGAATACAAGCTTAAGGTTGAATAGGTAAGTTGCCTGAACCCTAAATCTCTGGATTAGGTACAGTCTACGCTTGGTAGAGAGTTGTACCGGAATTTCCCAGATGAGCTGATCCAGGTGGGGACTCTGTCACTGATCTTGAAATTTAGGCTTTGATGTCTTTAAGTTAATAAAATGGGAAAAGGTTTTCTACAAAGGGATTTCCAAAAAGAATCAATGGTTTTCCTAAATAAGATCATCAAACCCCGTTTCCAAAATACTGAACATTCACACTTCTCTTTTTTCCTCGGTTCGCTTTGCCGCGTTCTGCTTAAAAGGTCGTCCGCTCACAGCCATATTGAGATCACTCTAAGAATTTTACTTCTTTTGATTCGAGCCAGGCACTGATACCAATTGACGGTCCCAAATGGCTAGCTACAGTACTAGAGGGGGGTCAATAGTACAGTAGTGCAAATAACAATTTTTGCAAATTTCTTTTGAAAATACTTTTTGTAGAAACACAAGTTTCTTTTTCAAAAACAAGTTTTATTAAAAATGCGGAATTAATTAATATAATAAAACTTGTGAATATAAAATTGCTTTTGTAAAAATAATTTTAAATAATAAAGCGATTAATTTAAATTGCAAGAATTTAAATAGCATAAAATATAAAGAGAGTAGGGATAGAAAAATGTAGATGCCAAATTTTATCATGGTTTGACCCAACCCGTCTACGTCCAATCCCCAAGCCAACCGCTTGAGATTTCCACTAATGTTTCCTTTACGGGTAGGAAAGAAGCCTGTGTTACTTTTTGCGAGTTCAAGTAACAAACACAATACTTTTGCAGGCTAAGTACCAAACCTCTACTGTTACTTTTTAGAGCTTAAGTAACAAACTCTACCGATGCTTTTTCAAAGCTCAAGCACCAAACTTTTCTAGACTTTGTTGATCACACTACCAACAAAGCAAACCTCCTTCACACAACCTTATGTGAAAATACAATTCCTAAATGTATAAATATTTGAAACAAATGTAGCTCTTTTCTCTTTTTCTATCTTTGGAAATTTTGGAAGACTAGAAATGTATGCTTAAGAATGTATGAATTCCTTATTGGTCTTCCTTTTTTTCATTTCTTTATCTTCATTCCTTTTATAGGATAAGTCTTCCATATGGCCATTTGATTCACATCATAAGGAGAAGTGAACATTGATCTCAACTAATAAACTCCATTTAGCCGTTTGAATCATCTCACAAAGAGATGTATGTTCATAAGTGATGAATGTGTGTTGATCTCAATTCACAAACATATTTTGGCCATTTGATTCACTTATAAAGAAAAGTATATATTGATCTTAAGTCACAAAGCCATTTGTTTTTTCTAGGTAATTGATGATTTCAAGAATCAAGCTTATGTTATCCGTTGGTATCATTCACAAAGAGATCTCAAGTAGTAAAGCATTTTAAGTCATAAATAAATTGTAGCATTGTGTTAAGAGAGTGTCAAATCAGGTTAGGGCCGAATGTATGTATATCTTATAAGCTCAAATCTTTCAACCCATAAGCCAATATCTTTTAATACCTTTCAACTCATAAGAATATATCTTTCAACTTATAAACCTAATATCTTTTAATATCTTTCATCTTATAATCCAAAGTCTTTCAAGTAATATTTGAAGTCAACTCATGCGGCCGAATACACTACTTTCAACTCATAAGCCAAAGTGTTTAAAACAATATGCGGCCGAATACACTACTTTCAACTCATAAATAGTTTTTGACTTATGAAAGAATTTTCAAGTCATAAAGAGATATATATATAACTTATAAGCATGAGGTCTATTTATCTTCTTTATATAAAGTGGAATTCTCACCTCATAAAGTGCTTGTGTGACTTACAAAATAATTTTATCTAATAAGGCATAATTCTCAACTCATAAAGTGCTTTAACTCAAAGAGTTTAAGAAACTTATTAAACTAAATGTCAACTTGTGATCAGCAATACCGAAGTCAACACAATGATGAGTAAATTTTTGATTTGCTTCTATAGCTTTCCACAGCTATAGGGGTTAAATTCGATTCAAGTTTAAGGCTCTGGTCAATTAAATTCCAAGCCTCAGATTGTTTACCAGTAAAAAAAAATCACTGATCATAGACTAATATTTGCAGGGGTGTCGCAACACCTATAGGAGTGTCGCAACACCTGCAGAAGTGTCACAACACCGGCGTGTGTGTTGCAGCAACACTGATATGGGTGTAGCATTAACACCTACACGGGTGTCACGTGGAGAGGCAGAAAACCTACCATTTCTTCTTGGAACTCCAAATTTGGATTTTAGGGGGTGGATTTAACAAGAAACAAGGCTCTTTCTGCCTATAAAAACCTCACCAAAATTTTAAAAAAAAGGAGTGGAAACTTTGACTAAGAGAGAAAGAAGAAGAAAAGGGAAGAAAAGGAGAAAAGAAGATCAAACTTTTTCTTTAATTTTCATCTTCAATCTCTATTATTAGGCTTAAATCAGTTGGAAATCTTAGGAAAACACTTCACTAAGGTTTTTAATGGGATTAAAGACTAATCCAAACACCAAAACCATAACATTTGGTGCTTGAAACCATTTTTAGAATTTAAAGTTTGGATGTTTAATCAAAGCCTCTTTGAATCAATTTTTAACCTCTTAAGTGGTAAATTCACACATCAAAGGTAATACTTCTAAGAAACCGAAATTATAGACTCTTTGTTTGTGATTTTATGCATCATTTCATCTAAAACTTTGATTTTCAAATTGTTCTGGTGTATCAAAGTCACACGGCTATCGTTACAACCGCATGGGTGTTGCAACACCCACACGAGTGTTGACATAACACTCACATAAGTGTCACCCTAAAATTTTCAAAGAAACTCAAAATTGTGTGTTTCAATAGCTGAACCAAACACAGAAGCAACACCCATACAAGTATGACAACAGTTGTGTAAGCGCCGAAATTTTCCAGACATAAAAAAAAATTACCACATGATTATAATTACAGTCGTGCGGCTGCATTATAGTCATGTGACAATAAATACGGAGCAGGTACAGTAACCCATACCTGAGAAATATGAAAAAATGGGTTGATTTGAGAGCAATTAATGCTCGTTTTCTCCAACAAGAAAGACCAGAATAAAAGGGAGAAGTAAGACAAAGTGAAGGACTTTTGAACTCTTGGATTTTGGCTGAATTTAGAGAGAAAGTTTGGTAGAGAAAAGAGAGAAAAAGGGAACCCAACAAACATCATCTTTTTCTCCTCTTTTTCTTTTAATTCTGGTGTGTTAAACTTTAAAACCGGATAGAAATCATAGGTTGACAATTTGACACTTCAAACTCAATCAGTTTCAGACCTTAAATTTGCTAAACTAGTGACATTTTGGAGAATTTTGGACAAATCTTGAAAACTTAGCACCCAATGGAAAAGAAACAATTTGGAGGTGATTGAGGTGTTTCCAGCGGTCAAACCTACGGTGGATCAGCACCATAAAGGTAATTATACCTGAAACCTTCATTTTGTTGCTTTTTCTGGGTGTTTTGATGTGATTTGGTGCATAAAAACTCATTTTTTGAACTTGCTATTTCTGGGAAACAAGAACAGTCGTACGACTTTTCTTATGGGGAAGAACAGTCGCACGACTGTATATATGGTCGTATGAGTGTTCTTGATTTCCCACGGCCTTTAGTTTTATTTGAATGAATTTTGGTATTTTTTGCACTTAGATGATCTACAGTCACACGATTATAATTACAGTCGTACAACTATAATTACAGTCGCACAGCTGTAATTACAGCCGCATGACTATAATCCTCGTCCAGGAGTAGAATTTCCAGAATAATCCATAAAAATTCCCAAAAATCATAAAAATTCAAAAAAATCATAAAATCATCAAAAAATGAATTTTGTTGTGTGCATTCACGACCTTAGATTTAATTTTTGAAGTTATTACATTTAGAACAATGCAACGAATGGAGTCCCGAATCTCTCGAAAACCGACCTCACATGTTAAATTAAAGTAAACCGGAAAAAGAAAATATTTTCAAAATGGTTTTCTCACAAAACAAAAATACAGGGACATTTCAAAATCGTTTTCCAGGTCTAATCGGGCTGGCTAGCCGAGCCGACCCGATTACCCCCCTAAATGCATGCCCCCGAACACTAATTTCCCAATTCTGTCTTGTTTGAATCCTATTTGTGGTGTGCCATAAATAGTGTTAATCGTCTGTTTTGCAGCTTTTAGTTTATTTTATTTTTCATTTTGATGTAATTAATAGACTAATCCGTGTATTTTAGGCGGTTGTAAATTTTTTAGATTATCGTGTATTTTAGGCGTTTGTAGGTGAGGGCGAGAGTTTTTATTTTTATTCAATGGGGTTGTAATAATTTAATTATTGACTGCTTTATTTTTATTTTTGTGTGTACGCTGTGTGATTTAATTTAATAAAATTGACTTTAGAATTATAAAATACCATCTATAAACACTGGCCGAATTTTATTTTGATTAGACATGAAATAGGGGACTTGTCCAGACCTAGATCTCTGGAAGGTGTAGCGGCCTTTGTCCGGTTCAGCTACACTGCAATTTCCCGGTTGAGCTGAGCTGGGTGGCAACTCCTACACACTCTATCAAGACTTAGGTCTCGGTTCTTTTATGAATTAATTTAATTTTTCTAAAACCAAATTTCCATTCCAAAAACCCCACGCGAGGGAGGGTTGCCCAATCTCGAGGCTCCTTTCTGAGAGAGTCCATACGCCTGAAAAACGTCGTCCACTCACAGTGGTGACTCTGTTGGGGATTTCTTATAAAAGTTTTCTTAAAACTTGAAAGAATTTGACAATCCCTAAAAAATGTCTAATCAAAATAAGGTGGATGATTCTTGGATGGTATTTTATTTTACATTCTTTAGTTAGACATTTATGCATTAGGTTAAGTATCCAATTTTTAGGCCAGTGAATTGTGGAAGTATCGCCTTTGTTCCTCATGGTCTTAGGGGCATGGATTCAAAACACCACCCATAGCCTTGTATGAGCCCCTTCGTTCGGACCCTTGAGTGGGGAGAAGTGAGGAGTATATTTTTCTATGGGAGCCTTGATTTAACCTGACTTGGGCCGAACTCATATAGGCAACCTTAGTTGGATTCCCTTAGGATACCAAAATAAATTGTATGAATGCTATAAATTGTGCCTTCATCATCCCCGGTTGATGATCAAAGAGAACCCTCCTAGGACTTGGTTAGAATTTTCAAAAATTGACCAAGTTTGGAGGAATACGCTTCGTGTGCTATGTGTCTCTCACCCTCCCATGATATACCATCATCGCCATTTTCATGAACATGACACACCATACACACAAAGCATTTGTGTGATACTAACTCACATCTTTTGTGTAGCCACTTGCATTTTATTTTTGTGTGTGAATACATTAAATCATCCGTGTGCCATTCATCCTAACTATTTCTTTTGCAGCCATAACATTATATTGGTGTGTTAACATATTTTCACAAAAGCATACACAACATCATTATGTATGTCATGCATCCTAATCACATTTTTGTGTAGCCATTTGCATTTTGTGTGACATAAGCATCCATATCATCTCATCCCATTTAAATTGAGGACATTCCAAGGGTGCCCATCACAATCATATCATTTCATAACATATAGGGAGTCCCAAAACTGCCCGTGTTCTGCTCGTGTACCAGATTGCACTCAGCCATTTCACCAAATCCTCTCATTCAATAGAGACCATAATGGTCCTAGGTTTATTTCCATGCGATGATTTACACGAGGCATTTCATGACGCCATGCTCATTTATCATAAATATCATGTGACACCGTGGTCCACATTGGATCACTTCATGACATTAGTACATCATTCAAGGTACTCCCTGAGTACCGGATTAGTACACATATAAGTCCATTTCATAACATCACCAAATCATAAAAGGTGTTCCCCGAACGCCGAACCTCTGTCCGTGTCCCTATTACACGTGACTTTCTTGTAACATCATTTCATATCACATGCCTCAAAAGCATTAGAACTCTGTCCATGAGGCAGCCCCAATGCGACCATTTCATGTCATCTCACAGACTTAAAAGTGTCGAAACCTTGTTCGTGTGTCAGCACACACTTGTCCATTTGACAAAATTCACTAGGTGCTCCAAAACCACCAAACCCTTATCCCTGTGGCGGTCCACGTGTCATCTTTTGCATTATCTCTTGCGTAGCATTGGGTGTTCTTGGAATGTCCAGAAGAGAAAAAATAATAATAAATAGACATCATCCATATCATCACGTCACTCATGACATCATTTCATTCATTCATCATAAATCACCTTTAGTGTATCACTCTTCATGTCACCATTCCATTCATTCATTATCCCTAACATTTCCCGCGTGATGTCCAGCAGAGTAAACTGGAGCAAACTAGGACAAGATCTCAGGCTCTGAGGGCTGTTGGGGAACAAAGAGTAGTAGAAACAAAAAGTGAATTTGATTCCGGGGAAGAACTTAAGATGGCCAACCAAACACCGAGTCTTGCTGATGCCCTGAAGGATTTCCTGAGATCTCAAGATTTCCATGATATGTTGAAGGAAGAGATGCGGGCTGTTGTGAGAGAAGTCAGTTAAACTGGTACTAGTAGGGCCAGAAAGGAAAAGGAGGCTGAATCATCACAGCAAGGTGCCGATACCTCGGCTAGTTTGGAGAAGTTGTAAGAAATTGAGGCAGCTATGGAGAGAAAAATGAAGGCGAAGTATTCAGAATTGGATTAAGTTGTGCCCCAGCTGAAGAAAGGGGCCAGTGTCAGTTCGGACTCCAAGAGGGGGGTTAATGTAGATGCCATGATCAACAAAGGCATTGAAACTTTTCCTATTGGCTTTCAAGTGCCGAAGGTTCCCTCCTACAAGGGAATGGGTTCACCAGAAGCCCATGTGAATCTCTATGCACAGGTCATGCTAACGATCGACACCACTAAGCAATAACTTATCAATCTCTTCCCGACTACACTCGAGGGAGGAGCATTGAGCTGGTACAATTCTTTATCTGAAGAGGAGCAATCAGACTGGGAGGTTTTATCGACGTCTTTTATCAAATACTATAGCTTCAATACCAAGATTCAGGTGAAGTTGTACGACCTGGAAAGAGTTAAGCAAAAGTCAAACGAGCCCTTTTATGAATACTATCAAAGGTGGATGAACAAGATGATCTTATTAAATAACTGCCCTGATGAAGATGAATTGATCAAGAAGTTGAATGACGGCAGTAGGGACATCTTCAAGAACAACATGAAGTTCCACCCTTTCAGTGAGCTCAGCGAAGTATACAGTATGGTTATGAAAATTGAACGTGATAAGGAGGAGAAGGCAATAGGCCATAAGGGAAGTAGAAGCTCTGGGTATAGCTCTGGGTTTAGGTCGACTACTGCAGCTGGGTCAAGCAATGGGTCCGGCTCTGGTTCTACAAATAAAGGAGGACAAGTTTCTGAGGTTAAGCAAGCCAGGGTTGCTGTGGTGTCTCAGCAGTGAGGAAACCAAAGCAGAGCTCCGGATGGTCACGGCATATCACCTTGGGCTTTCTCCCTGGCCAAGATTTTTGCTAAGTGTAGGAATGGTGGACTGTTAAGTTCTCTCAGGCCATTCGAGAAGCCAGCGGATGAAGATAAAGACAATTTGTGTACTTACCACCTCATAGTAGGACATAGAACCAATAATTGTTATAAGCTGAAAGACGCCATCCAGAAGCTTATCGACGACGGAAAACTGCAAGAGCCTGCCAAAGCCAGTACAAAGAATAATCCACTGCCAACATTTGAAAGGTAGGTCAATATGGTACAGTTGGGGTTACCAGATAATTTTATCTTTGCTCAAATCCTCCAAGCAAACCCCATCGTACAGTTTATGGTGGCCAATGATGTCGAGGTGAAGTCAGATAGTGGAAAGCCGATAAAGTAGAGGGAAGTGAAGCCTGTAAGCTTGGATGACCTGGATTCAGAGGATGAATATGAAGAGTACAGCTGTGATAAGACCGTAAGCTATCTGTTGTAGAAAAGCCAAAGGTGTCTGAAGTTCAGAATGTAACAAGAAGTGGTAGGGTCTACCAACCAGCAGTGCAGCAGAATGAGAAAGCCCTAGTGACTGGATCAAGCAGTATGTCAATGCCAAAGGAAATAGAAAAGGAAGATCTGGTTATTTCATAACTGAAGAAAACTCCAGCCCAAGCCAGTCTATGGCATTTATTATCGACTTCCAAGGAGCAAAGAGCAGCTTTGGTCAAAAGGCTCTCTGAAATCGAAGTGTCTCCGGTTGCTTCTCCAGAGGCAATGTGTTGCTTGTTGGATAAAATTCATGTAGGATCCCCTGACATTGTATTTTTGAAGAAAGATCTGCCACACGGGGGAAGGGCTCACAATAAAGTTCTGTACATTAAGGTTAACATCATGGATAGGATTATGCCATATGTGATGATAGATGATGGGTCAGCCCTAAATATATGTCCTTTGAAAATGCTACCATTCCTGGGCCTGGGCAAAGAAAGTTTGAAAAAGTCTTCCACTGTAATCAAGGACTATGATGATTCGAAAAGAACAGTAATTGGAACTTTTGAAGCTGAAGTAGAGGTAGGACCGGTCAGGTCAACGGTCATCTTTACCGTCATTGACATCCCAGTTACCTTCTCCTTTGTCTTAAGGAGACCATGGTTTCACCCACTGAGGGGTGTCCCTTCAACCTTACACCAGAAGATAAAACTCTCAATAGGTAATGAAGTTGTAACAATTGAGGCAGATTCTCAATCCGTAGTTGCTGCAGTTCATGAAGAGATAATGCCATTCGGTGGATTCCAAGTCGCTATGGTTAGTGAGGAGGAAACCACAGATGCTTCATTGGTCATCTACGAGAAATATATGCCAGAATGGTTGTCTATACCTTCATAAGTAGAACATTGTCTTAGGCATGGGACTCGGAATTCACCTGTAAGGGGTGCCTGAGTTTAACATTGACTCGGGAAAGCTGAAACAGTTGGGGCTAGGGTATGCAGAAGAAACATCTGACCAGAAAAATCAGAGAAGGGGCAAGAACGGTAAGCCTATGATGAAACCATTCATAAAGGTAGGAGAATAGCTGTACAATGGCCAAGCTGAGCCAGTGAGGGTCGGGAACATTGAGTACCCGGGCTTTGAAATATTCTCCGATGCTGTGGCCTTTAAAAAGAGCTGGGAAGAACCAGAAGCCCCCGTGATGGTAGAAGAGGTGATTGCTAAGTTTGCTGTTTTGCAAAATGAGCCTCCAGAAGAGATAGCAAAAGTATTGAAGGTACCCAAACAGAAAGCTGAAGAGAAAGTCTGTGATGAATCAGTAGAAGCAATTTCAAGGGCACTGGCTGTTGCCTTAAGCAAGGCATTTGCGAAGTCTAAAGAAGGGTTTGAAGAAGAGCTGATGACCAAGGTGAACTTAGATTCTGTGGTTGCTGATATAGTCAAGATCATGAAGAAAGCTAAGGTGCAGATGGCTGAAATTGAAAAGACTACCATTTCTGCTGAACAAGAAGCCAAAGTAGTTGCAGATCTGGATGATGTCCTGGAGCTGAGTGGGAAAGTTGAAGAAGTGCAAGGCCTCCACCTGTGGAGGATGAAAATGATTTTATTGTATCTATTTCTTCCATTTTCAATGTGAATGATGTACTCTATAACAAGTTTAATGCAATGAAATCTCAGTTTGCTTACTTTTTTTATGTTTATCCTGATAATGTTGTGCATGCATTTGAATCACCATCAAGCATATTTAGCATCCATGACACTGCATTGCATGAAATCAACATAAGTACAGATGAAAACCCTAAAATGGTATTCATTTCACATGAGCTAAAACCTGAGGAAGAGAGAGAATTAACAAGAATATTGCAAAAACATGTTAAAGCTTTTGCTTGGTCATACGAGGATATGCCGAGTGTAGACACAGAAATAGCAGTTCACAAGATCCCGACGGACCCTATATTCAAGCCAGTGAAGCAGAAACTGAGAAGATTGAGGCCAGAATGGGCTACTTTGGTGAAAGAAGAAGTGGCCAAGCAGATAGAAGCCAAGTTCCTCGAAGTGGTGGAGTATACAGAATGGCTAGCCAATATCGTCCCAGTACCTAAAAAGGATGGAAGGCTCAGAGTATGCGTCAACTACAGGGATCCAAATAAGGCATGCCCAAAAGATAATTTCCCACTACCTCATATCGATGTCCTAGTCGACAGTGCAGCTAAAGCGGTGATGTATTCCTTCATAGATGGGTTTTCAGGTTACAACCAGATCCTGATAGATGTAATTGATAAAGTGAAGGCATCATTCATCACGGAATAGGGCACCTTCTGCTACAGAGTAATGCCCTTCGGATTGAAGAACACAGGAGCCACTTACCAAAGGGCTGTCACAACTTTATTGCATGATATGATCCATAAAGAAGTCGAAGTGTATGTTGATGACATGCTTGCTAAACCAATGACCCGGGAAGAACATCCTGTTATCCTGGATAGATTTCTCACACGTATTGGAGAGTATAACTTGTGACTCAACCCTAAAAAGTGCATATTTAGAGTCACATCAAGAAAGCTGTTGGGTCATATGGTCAGTCAGAGAGGAATATAAATGGACCCAGATAAAATCAAGGCTATTCGAGATATGCCAGCTCCAAAGACAGAAAAGGAAGTCCGCTCATTCTTGGGCTCCTTGCAATACGCCAGTCGCTTCATAGCACGGTTGACTTCCACCTATGAGCCAATTTTCAATCTGTTAAAGAAAGATCAGCCAATTGTATGGGATGACAGATGTCAATTGGCATTTGAGAAAATCAAGGCTTATCTGGTAAATCTGCCAGTTCTGAGCCCACCAATTCCAAGGAAGCCTTTGATTTTGTATTTAGCCATTGAAGATTCCTCCATAGGGGTGATGTTGGCAAAAGAACAAGATGGCAGGAAGGAGTATCCTATTTCCTACCTTAGCAAGAAGCTGCTGGAATATGAAACCAAGTATACACTATTAGAGAAGACATGTGTGGCAATGATCTGGCTGACCAAGAAGCTGCGCCATTACTTCCAGTCATATAAAGTACAAGCCGTGGCCAAATTAGACCTAATGAAGTATCTGTATGAAGCATCGGTGTTAGTTGGGAAGTTATCGAGGTGGCTCTTGATTTTTTTAGAGTTCGACATTGAATACATCACTAAGAAAACCATCAAAGGGCGAGCCGTAGCAGAATTTCTACCAAATCAGCCGCTGGAATTAGATTACACAGAGAATTTGGAGTTCCCGGATGAATATCTGGCCATGGTGGAAGTAAAGAGATGGATTATGTGCTTCGATGGTGCCATGAATAGGAAGGGTGCTGGAATCGGGCTAATCATAGCAACACCGGACGGTGAAATCATTCCTTTGTCAAAGGGATTGGATTTTTCCATAACCAATAATGGAGCAGAGTATTAAGCATGCTTATTTGGGATGGAAGCTCTATGGAAACTAGGGGCAAATGATGTCTTGATCATAGGAGATTCACTTTTAGTGATTATACAAGCTCAAGGCGAACGGGAGTTGAAAGAAGAAGCATTGCGGCCTTATTTGGAGCTGCTACAGTACAGAAAAGAGCTTTTCGGCCAATGTGAATTCAGACATGTCCCCAGAGATGAGAACAAAAAGGCTGATGTGCTAGCAACACTGTCTTCTATGTGGGAAAATCCAGAAGAAACTCAAGTACAACCACTGGTGATAGCAATTTCCAGACAACCCTGCTTTGAAGTGCACGAAGTAATGGAATTGATAACTGAAAAAAAGCCGTGGTTCTTTGATATTTACCAGTATGTGAAGGAAGGAAAACATCTAGAGGGAGCCAGTACCACTGATAAGGTGTCATTAAGAAAGCTAGCCAGTCAGTTCAGAATTTTTGAAGATGGGTTATACAAGAGAACAACAAATGGTGTTCTTCTGAGGTGCCTGACAGAACAGGAAGCAGAAACGGTGATGCAGCAAGTACATACAGGATCCTGTAGGCCACATATGAATGGACTCACTATGGCCAGGAAGATAATGAGACAGGGGTATTTCTAAATGACTATGCAAGCTGATTGTATAAGGAAAGTAAGAAGATGTCACGAATGTCTGGTCTATGCTGATATTAGTCATCTTTCGCCACTTGAATTATAGAATCTGGCATCCCCTTGGCCATTTTCAGTGTAGGTGTGAGCGAACGACGTGTTTTCGACGGGACGCGGGACTCCCTTTCGGAATGGGGCGCCACGATATCGGGCGGGCCCCTCCCTCGCGTGGGGTTTTTATGAATGGAAAATCCGCGTTTTGGAAAATGAATGGAATTAATGCATAAAAGAACCGAGACCTAAGTCTCGATGAATATTGTAGAGTCGCCACCCGGCTCAGCTCAACCGGGAAATTCTTAAGGTAGCTGAACCGGACGAACGGCCGCTACATTATCCAGAGATTCGGGTCCGGACAAGTCCCTTATTTCGTGTCTAATTAAAATAAATATTGCCAATGTTCTCGAATGGTATTTCAAAATCTAAAGCCAATTTTATTGAATATAAAAGGCATACAGCGCGTATACGAAATATTTAATACAAAAATAAGGAAAAGGAATAAATATTAATTGGCTTACAACCAAATTGAATAGAAAAATAAAAACACTCGCCTCACTGATACAATCGCCTATATACACGAGAATCTAGAAAAATACAACCGCCTAGGATACACGATTAATTCTATTAAAATACAAATAAAATTAAAAATAAATATAAAGAAAATTTGCAAAACAAAGGTTAGCACAATTCATACGGCACGCCACAATTAGGACTCAAATAGACAGAATTGGGAAATCAAGAATTGGGGGCATGCATTTAGGGGGTAACCGGGTTGGCTCGGCTAGCCGGCCCGATTAGACCTGGAAAACATTTTGAAACGTCCCTGTATTTTTGGTTTTGTGGGAAAATCATTTTTAAAAACAATTTTACCTGTTTACATGCATTTTTTTTATATATATTAAGTGGGTCGGTTTTCGGAAGAACTGGGTCTCCGTCGTTGAATTGTTCTAAATGCAAATTTACTGAAAACTGAATCTATGGTCGTGATGCACACAACAAAATTCATTTTTGATGATTTTTGGGGTTTTCTAATTTTTTGGGATTTTTTACGGATAAAAGCTGAAATTCTGATTCTGGAACAAGGATTACAGTCGTACGACTGTAGTTTACAGTCGTGCGACTGTAATCAGTTCAGGACCAGAATTTCACCAAAAATTCATTCTGAACCAAAAACTGAAGAAAATCAATCTGGAAATTAAGAACAGTCATACGACTGTTCATGAAAACTAAGAACAGTCGTACGACTGTTCTTAATTTCCAGAAATAGAAATACGAAAATGCAGCAGAAAACGCACAAAACTTACTTCAATACCCAGAAAGCGAGAAAAAGTGTAAGGAAAAGAAGTGTCTACCTTTTTTAGAAGCTAATCCAAGTCATTTTGACCCCTGGCGTCGCTCCGATCCCAACAAATTCGCACTTTTCCCTTTGGAGTTGAAGTTGAGAGCTTTTTGTCTAAAAATCCAAATTGCAAGGGATTCTGATGATTTAAGTCCAGTTTCTTGATTTGGTTGTGAAGTTAATTGATTAACCTAGGGATTTCTAACAAGTTTTAACCTTAATTTCGAGAATTAAAGAAAATGAAAGAGGAAGAAATGAGTTTTTGTGGTTTTTTTTTTCTCTCCTTTCTCTTTCTCTCTCTAAATCCCTTCACCAGAAAATCTCTTCCTTCTCTCCCTCCTTTTCCTCCTTTTCTACTCCTTTTTTCTTCTGCTAACTTGCTGAAAAACCGGAGCAATTAATGCTCATCCTCTCTCTCCTCCATTTTCTGCTGCAGAGGTATGGGCTTCTGCAATTTTCCCGATATTACAGTCGTATGACTGTAACTATAGTCGTACGACTATAACTCTTTTTTTTTTAAGTATAGAAAATTCCGGCGCTTACAGCTGCCCCTCGCGTGATCAAATTCGACATCCAGCTACAGGTCTATAATACCTGTGATGATGAATTTGAGAGTGTGAAATAAAGCGCCGCGAACACTGGAATGAATCTTCTGATGAGATAGGCTGATACCGGGTCTAGGTTACCCGAGGCGATGCTGGGGAGGAAATAAGCCGATATCAGGTCTAGGTTACCCGGGGCGAAGGAGTGGGTGAATTGCGGTTTAGCCGATATCGGGTCTAGGTTACCCGAGGCGAGTTGATGAAGAGATTAGCCGATACCGGGTCGAGGTTACCCTATGCGAGTTAATGAAGAGATTAGCCGATACCGGGTCGAGGTTACCCGAGGTGAGTTGATGAAGAGATTAGCCGATACCGAGTCTAGGTTACCCGAGGCGAGTTGATGAAGAGATTAGCCGATACCGGGTCTAGGTTACCCGAGGCGAGTTGATGAAGAGATTAGCCGATACCGGGTCTAGGTTACCCGAGGCGAGTCTTCTGGGGAACTTGGATGATGGAGCGAATCTGGGCCGATACCGAGTTTACATTACTCGAGGCGGACTTGCTGTGGAAAGTTAAGATAATAGAGCGGACCTGGGCCGATACCGAGTTTACATTACTCGAGGCGGACTTGCTGGGGAAAGTTGAGATAATGGAGTGGACCTGGGCCGATACCGAGTTTACATTACTTGAGGCGGATCTGCTGACTTGCAAAAGATATTAAGCTGGGGATGAATTCCTGCACTTAAAATGGCAAGTCTTCATTCCTTGATCGAGAGATTTTTAAACAAAAATTTTTGCCCCTTCGATCAAGAAGAAAGACTAGCCGGGGTTAAGTAATTGATATATGCAATGTATGGATGCATGATGATGCATATGTACATGTATGTATTTTCTGTTATTGGACGTTTCTATCTTCCGCTGGGGAGATATATTGTGCCCCTGATCGATTTTGCTTTTCTTGGGACATTGTTTGGTGATTATCAAAGAAGTGAGGTGACTGCTGGGGAAATGATCGTAGTATTCCTTGTACAGATTCCACTGGGGATGAGTGTGACAGCTCCACTGGGGAAGTAATTGTGGTGCTCTTTGTGTAGACTACACTAGAGAGTAACATGGCGACTTTGCGGGGAAATAATTGATAGTGTTACTTATGTAGATTCCACTGGGGAATAGTGGGGGAAACTCTGCTGGGGAGTGATGTGACGAATTCTGTGGGGAATACTGAGGACGTTCTGCTTTTCCTGCTTTGTGGGGAAGTTATGATTTTGTAAGTGCTCTAATTTTTGCCTGGGTTGCCCAAATCAGGTTTTCAGCCCAGCGAGCTGCTCCAATTTTTGCCTAAGGCACCTTTTCGGTTTTCGCCCTAGCGAGCTTTTCATATGCCCTAACTTTTGCCTAAACTGCCCGATATGGGTTTTCAGCTTAGCGGGCCGCTCTAATTTTTGCCTGAGGTGCCTTTTCGGTTTTCACCTCAACGAGCTCCTTTTTTTTCATGATTTGATTAAAATGGTGTCGTGACCCTTTATTGCTCGTTTGGGAAGATGAACTGGACTTTAGAGGACGATAAAAGATCTTAAATTGCACGTATTTAATACATTTTCATTTGCCGAATAATGTGATGATATTGATCAGTTGAATGCAAAGTGCTTTCTTTGAATGTGTGTTTATGCAAGACAACTTTGTTTGTGCATTTGTCATAACCATGCAAATATATTTAAACAAACACTTCACTTTATTGATGAAGTCAAAATGAGTACATTTGAAACAAGTTGGCTCCTAAATGGTACAGATTCCACACTAAGCCAGAACCCATCACTAGTCGTCCTTTTTAGGTTTTCCGACTGATTATTTTCTCTCATGTCTTAACTTTTTCCTAGACCGCTCTTTTCGAGTTTTCAGCCTAGCAGATCTCTCCCTCCTTTTTTTTTATACATGATAAAGCTTTAGCCTGTCTTGGTTGATCGGGTTGGTGAACTCGT
The DNA here is from genome assembly GCA_039660915.1 of Euphorbia tirucalli. Taxonomy (NCBI): domain Eukaryota; kingdom Viridiplantae; phylum Streptophyta; class Magnoliopsida; order Malpighiales; family Euphorbiaceae; genus Euphorbia; species Euphorbia tirucalli. The sequence continues at coordinate 45,741,076 of CM077637.1, read as the reverse complement.
TTCCATCCATGTCCATGATGCTGACAGCGCCTTTTGATAACACCTTCTTCACCACATAGGGTCCTTCCTAGTTAGGTTTGAACTTGCCCCTAACATCAACATTTGAAGGCCTTAGTTGCTTTAGAACCAAATCTCCTGCTTTCAACTGCCGCTTGGAGTACTTCACATTTTGATTATAGGCTCTAGCCATTCTGCGCTGTTACATCTGCAGGTGATCCAGTGCCTTTAGTCGCCTTTCATCTAGTGCAGTCAGTCGTTCGTACCTGGCTTGAACCCATTCAGTCTCTGGTAATTGAGCTTCCAGGGCAACTCTGAGTGACTTGAGTTCGATTTCCACCAGCAACACCACTTCCATTCCATATACCAAGGCATAAGGAGTTTCTCCTGTCGGTGTTCTGACACTGGTTCTGTAACCCCAGAGAGCATAAGGCAGTTTATCGGCCCAATCCCTGTAAGTGGTTACCATCTTTGATAAGATCTTCTTTATTGCCTTGTTAGCTGCTTCTACTGCACCATTAGCCTGAGGCCTGTATGGGGAAGACTTATGATGTTCAATACCATGTTCTACAAATAGCTCAACTGTCGCCCCTTGAAACTGTACTCCATTATTAGTTACTATGTGGTGAGGAATCCCATGCCGAGCGAAGATGTTCTTCTGGATGAACTTGACCATGTGTTTGGCTGTCACCTTGGCGAGGGATTCTGCCTCCACCCACTTGGAGAAGTAATCAACTGCCACGACTATGAATCTGTGCCCGTTAGATGCAGCTGAGTGAATTTCCCCAATCATATCTGTCCCCTATGCTGAAAATGGCCAAGGAGATGCTAGATTCTGAAGTTCGAGTGGAGGAAGATGACTAATATCTGCATAGATATGACATTCATGACATCTCTTCATTTTTCTTATGCAGTCTGCTTGCATTGTCATCCAGAAATAGCCTTGTCTCATGATCTTTCTGGCCATGGCAAGTCCATTCATATGTGGCCCACAGGACCCTGCATGTACCTGCTGCATTACTTTCTCTGCTTTTTGCTCTGTTAGACACCTTAAAAGGACTCCATGGGCTGTTCTTTTGTATAACTTGTCCTCGAAGATTCTGAATTGACTAGCCAGCTTTCTTAATGTCAACTTATCAGCAGCACTGGCCTCTTTTGGGTACTTTCCCTCCTTAACATACTGGTAGATGTCAAAGAACCACGGCTTTTATTCAGCTGATAATTCCATCACTTCGTGCACTTCGAAGCAAGGCTGTCTGGAAGTGGCTATGACCAGTGGTTGAACTTACGTCTCCTCTGGATTTTCCCACATGGAGGACAAAGTTGCTAATGCATCAGCCATCTTATTCTCATCCCTGGGGACATGTCTGAATTCACACTGGCCGAATAAACCTTTTCTGAATTGCAGCAGCTCCAAATAAGGCCGCAAGGCTTCTTCTTGTAGCTCCCATTCACCCTGAGCTTGTCTGATCACTAGAAGTGAGTCACCAACAATTAAGACATCATTTGCCCCAAGGTTAATAAAGTTTCCATTCCAAACAAGCATGCTTCATATTCCGCTCCATTGTTGGTTACAGGAAAGATTAGCCTTTTGGATAAAGGAATGACTTCACCATCTGGTGTTGCTATAAGTACTCCGATTCCAGCGCCTTTCCTATTCACTGCCCCATCGAAGCACATGACCCATCTCTTCACTTCCACCATGGCTAACTGCTCATCAGGGAATTCCAGGTTCTCTATGTAATCTGATTCTAGGGGCTGGTTTGCCAAAAACTCTGCCACGGCTCGCCCTTTAATAGTTTTCTTCGTGATGTACTCGATGTCAAATTCAGACAAAAGTAACAACCACCTGGACAGCTTCCCAACCAATGCTGGTGCTTCATAGAGATACTTCATTGGATCCACCTTAACCACAGCTTGTATCTTGTAGGATTGGAAATAGTGGCGTAGCTTCTTGGTCAACCAAATCATCGCCACACATGTCTTTTCCACCAGTGTGTACTTGGTTTCATACTCCAGCAATTTCTTGCTAAGGTAGTAGATGGGTTACTCCTTCTTGCCATCTTGTTCCTGTGCTAGCATCGTCCCTATTGAGGATTCTTCAACTGCCAAATACAAAATCAGAGACTTCCCTGGAATTGGAGGACTCAACACTGGTGGCTTTACCAGGTAAGCCTTGATCTTCTCGAATGCCAGCTGACACTTGTCATCCCACACAATTGGCTGATCTTTCTTTAATAGCTTGAAGATTGGCTCAAAGTGGAAGTTAGCTTGGCTATGAAGCGGCTGACATACTGCAAGGAACCCAGGAATGATCTGACCTCCTTTTCAGTCTTTGGAGTGGCATATCTTGGATGGCTTTGATTTTATCTGGGTCCATTTCTATCCCCCTCTGGCTAACTACATGGCCCAACAACTTCCCTGATGTGACCCGAATATGCACTTCTTGGGGTTCAGCCGTAAGTTGTACTCTCCGATGCGTGTTAGAAATCTATCCAAGATAACAGAGTGTTCCTCCCGGGTTGTTGATTTAACAAGCATATCATCGACATACACTTTAACTTCTTTATGGATCATATCGGGCAACAGAGTTGTGACAGCCCTCTAAAAAGTGGCACCGGCGTTCTTTAATCCAAAAGGCATCACTCTGTAGCAGAAAGTACCCCATTCTATGATGAACGATGTTTTCACCTTGTCGATCACATCCATCAGAATCTGGTTATACCCCGAAAAGCCATCCATGAAGGAGTACATTGCCGCTTTTGCTACGCTATCAACTAGGACGTCAATATGTGGCAGTGGGAAGTTATCCTTTGGGCATGCTTTATTCAAGTCCCTGTAGTCAACACATACTCTGACCCTTCCATCCTTTTTAGGCACAGGGACAATGTTGGCTAGCCATTCCGTATACTCCACCACTTCGAGAAACTTGGCATCTATCTATTTGGCCACTTCTTCCTTCACCAGATTAGCCCATTTTGGTCTTAGTCTTCTCAACTTCTGCTTTATCGGTCTGAATTTGGGGTCTGTCGGGATTTTATGCACTGCTATTTCTGTATCTACACCCGGCATGTCTTCATATGACCAGGCGAAAGCTTTAACATGTTTTTGGAGTATTCTTATTAATTCTCTTTCTTCCTCGGATTTAAGCTCGTGTGAAATGATTACCATTTTAGGGTTTTCATCTGTACTTATATTGATTTCATGCAATGCAGTGTCATGTATGCTAAATATGCTTGATGGTGATTTGAATGCATGCACAGAATTATCAGGATAAACATCACACAAGTAAGCAAACTGGGATTTCATTGCATTGAACTTATCATAAAGTACATCAGTTACATTGAAAATGGAAGAAATAGATACAACAAAATCATTTTCATCCTCCACAGGCGGAGGGCCTTGTTCTTCGTCAACTTCCATCTTCCCTTCCAAAGCATCATCTAGGACTGCAGCTTTCTCTGCTTCTTTTTCGGTCGCCTGTGCCTTAGCTTTTTCCATAATCTTGGCGATTTCAGCAACCACAGAGTCTAAATTTACTTTGGCCATCAGTTCTTCGCCAAATCCTTCCTTGGATTTCCCAAAAGCTTGGGTTAATGCAGCAGTCAAGGCTCCCGAGATCACTTCTGTAGTTTCAGCACAGGTCTTCTTTTCATCTTCTTCCTCGGCCACCTCTATGGTTTCTGCCATCACCTCAGATGATTCTCCTTTCAAAATTTCAGATTCAGCAATTGCTTCCTCCATCATTACAGGGGCTACTGGCTCTTCCTGGCTTTTCTCAAAATCCACAACATCTGCAAAGATCTCAAAGCCAGGGTGCTCGACATTTCCAACCAGCACTGGTTCAGCTTGGCCCTTGTAAAGGCTTTCTCCTGCCTTTAGAAATGGCCTCATCATGACCTTGCCATTCTTGCCCTTTTTCAGATTCTTCTGCTCGGATGACCCTTCTACATAACCAAGGCCGTACTGCTTTGACTTTCCCGAGTCGATCTTGAATTCTGGCACACCTTGCAAATTAATCCCGAGTCCTATTCCTGGGACAAAGTTCAGCTTGTACAGATATCGGGATAGCCACTCCGGCATGTAGTTCTCATAAAGGACCATAGGGGCATCTGTGGTTTTTCCCTCCTTAATGACAGCAATTTGGAATCCACCAAAAGGAACCACTCCTTCATCCACTACAGCTACCATCGACTGGGCGTCTGCCTCAACAGTCACAATCCTGTCATTCATAGAGAATTTAATCTTTTGATGCAATGTGGAAGGAACACCTCCCAAAGGATGGAACCAGGGCCTTCCAAGCAATAAGGAGAATGTGACCGGGATATCGATCACTGTGAAAGCAACCATGGACTTGATGGGCCCAACTTCCACTTCTGTTTCGAAGGTCCCTATCACTGTTCTTTTAGAATCATCATATGCCCGAATGACTGTCGAGGACCTCTTCAACACTTCTTCATTCATGCCTAGAAACGGTAACATTTTCAGCGGGCATATATTCAGAGCCGAGCCGTCATCCACCATAATGCACGGCATCACCTTATCCATGATATAGGCTCTAATGTAAAGAGCCTTGTTGTGGGCCTTTCCTTCTTCTGGTAGGTCTTTCTCAGAGAAAACAATATTAGGAGCTCCAGCATGGACTTTATCTAGCAAGCAGCACATAGCCTCTGGTGAAGCTATAGGGGAGACTTCAATTTCTGATAGCTTCTTCACTAAAGCCTCCCTATGCTCTTTGGAGGTCATAAGCAGATGCCACAAACTGGCTTGTGCAGGAGTCTTCTTCAATTGGGAAATGACCAAGTCTTCTTTCTCGAATCTTTCCGGTGTCGAAGCGCTGCCCGACCCATTCATCGGTGCTTTATCTTTCGTCTGATCTGTCGGCTGATATACCCTTCCACTTCGGGTCACGTGCTGCACTTCTGAAATCTTCAGCTTCTCAACAGCTGGGAGTTTAACAGCCTCTCTTCTGTCAAATTCTTCGTACTCATCTTCGGAGTCGAGATCATCCAGACTTATGGGCTTGATCTCCTTACATCCCTCCTTCTTCTCACACTCGGGTTCCACTTCGGGTTCCCCTACCGCCACTGCCTGAATCGTAGGGTTCGCTTGCAGAACTTGGGCAAATATAAAGTTAGCCGGTAACCCCGACTGAACCATGTTAACCCGCTTCTCAAATGCCGGCAGGGGGTTGGTTTTAGTGTTGGGTTTGGCTGGCTCTTGCAGCTTTCCCTCGTCAATGAACTTCTGGATAGCATCCCTTAGCTTGTAGCAGTTGTTGGTTCAGTGGCCTGTCACCACATGATAGGTGCAGAAGTTATCTTTGTCAGCTTCTGATGGCTTCTCAAATGGCCTTAAGGATTGCAACAGGCCACCATTCCTACACTTGGCAAATATCTTTGCTAAAGTAAGAGTCCAAGGTGATATGCCTTGTCCTCCAGGACCCCTGTTCTGGTTGCCTTGCTGCTGATTCTGATTCAAAGTAGCCACTTCGACCTGTTTCACCTCTGATGATTGCCCCTGTTTGCCACTAGAACCAGAACCAGAACCACTACCAGCCCCAGCTGCTGTGGTTGATCTATACCCTGAACTATACCCTGTACTTCTTCCCCCTTTCTGACCAGCTGGCTTCTCCTCTTCATCCCTTTCTATCTTCATGGCCATGCTATAGACCTCACTAAGCTCCTTGAAGGGATGGAATTTCATGTTGTTCTTGAAAATATCCTTGCTGCCATCAATGAGCTTCTGTATAAGCTCGTTTTCATCAGGGCGGTTCTTTAGGAGGATCATCTTGTTCATCCACCTCTGGTAGTATTCATCAAAGGGCTTGTTGAATTTCTGCTTCACCCTCTCCAAATCATACAGCTTCACCTGGATTTTAGTGTTGAAGCTGTAGTATTTGATGAAGGCTGCTGACAATACCTCCCAGTCAGATTGCTCCTCCTCTGACAGTGAGTTATACCATCCTAAAGCACCTCCCTCCAGTGTGGTGGGGAAAAGATTGATCAATTGTTGCTTTGTAGCGCCTGCTGTTAGCATAACCCGGGCATATAAATTCACATGGGCCTCCGGCGAGCCCATTCCTTTGTAAGTGGGGACTTTCGGCACTTGGAAGCCGATAGGAAATGTCTCGATGCCCCTACTGATCATGGCATCAACGTTCACCCCCTTCTTGGATTCAGCATTGATCCCAACCCCCTTTTTCAACTGGGCCATGACCTCGTCTAATTCAGAACACTTTGCCTTCATCTTTTGTTCCATAGCTGCCTCTATCTCCTGCAGCTTTTCAAGACTAGTTGAAGCGTCACCACCATGTTGGGACGACTCAGCTTCTTTTTCCTTCCCGGCTCCACTACCACCGGTCTCACCAGCTTCTCTAACTACAGCCCTCATTTCTTCCTTTAACATGTCGCGGAAATCTTGTGACCTGAAGAAATCTCTCAGAACATCAGCCATACTCTGTGTCTGCTCTGCCATATTCACGCCTTCCCCGGTCTCAGAATCACTATCACTCTCGACTACCCTCTGTCTCCTAGCCGCCCTTGAAGCTTGGGATCTTGTCCAAGGTCGCTCCAGTGTATTCTGCTTGGGAGTAGACAGGAGGTATTAAGGTTGTGAATGAATGACGTGATATGACATGAAAATTAAGACATTGAACATGCTTGAGAAGCATGGAGTGGAATCATGTATGGAATGATGATATGAATGGTTTCTTTTCATTATATATTTTTTTTTATTATTATTTTTTTTCCGAGGCATTCCAAGAACACCCAATGTTTATGCAAAAACGTCACGTGTGGGCCATCACACGGACAGAACTTCGGCGCCTTTGGGGCACCTAATGAATTCGTGAAATGGTCGCGTGTATACCGGCACACGGATGTAGTTTTGACGCTTTATAGGTCTATGAGATGATATGAAATGGTCGCATGGGCCAGGCCCACAGACAAGGTCTTGATACTTTTGAGCATATGATATGGAATGATGTTATGAGAAAGTCACGTGTAACAGGAACACGGACAAGGATTCGGCATTCGAGGAACGCCTTTCATGATTTGGTGATGTTATGGGCCTATATGTATACTAATCGGGCACTCGGGGAGTACCTTAAATGGTGAATTAATGTCATGAAGTGGTCAGATGTGGACCACAGTGTTATATGATGTCTATGATAGATGGGTATGATGTCATGAAATGCATCGTGTAAATTATTACATGAAAATGGGCCTAAGGCAGTTGTGGCTTTTATTAAATGAAATGATATTGGTGGAATGGCCGAATGCAATCCGGTGCATTGGCAAAACGCGGGTAATTTTGGGTACCCGATATGTTATGAAATGGGATGGGATGGTCATGATAGGCGTCCTTGAAATGCCCCTTAATTTAATTTAAGTGAAATGTAGTGAATGAACATGTCACACAATATGCAAATGGCTGCACAAAAACGTGGGTTAGGATGCATAACATACATAATGATGTTATGTATGCTATGTCAAAAATAAAATGCTAATCACACAAGTTTAATGTTATGGCTGAAAAAGAAATCATTAGTATGGATGACAAGCGAATGAATTAGTGTTTTACACACGAAATAAAATGCAAAATGGCTGCATAAAAATGTGGGTTAGTATCACACAAAGATGTTTGTGTATGGTATGTCATGTGTATGGAAAATGGTGATTATGGTATGTTATGCATGCGTCGGCGATGTGTCACGAAATGGTGATGAACACATAGCAAGCAAAACGAATTCTTCCAACCTTATTCCTCCAACGTGGTCGGTCTCGAAAATTTCTAACCGAGTCCTAGGCGGGGTTCACTTCAATCATCAACCGGGGGTGATGAAGGTGTGACTTTATTATTATTCACACAATTATTTTGGTATCCTAAGGGAATCCAACTAGAGCTGCCTATATGGGTTCGGTCAAAGTCGGGATAACATCAAGGCTCTCATAGCAAGATATACTCCTCACTTCTCCCCACTCAAGGGTCCTAGCGAAGGGGTTCGTACGAGGCTATGAGTGGTGTTTCGTATTCGTGCCCCTAAGACCAGGAGGAACTTAGGCGACACTTCAACAATCCACCGGGCTATAAAAGGATACCTAATCTAATGCAAAAAAATGGCTAACTAAAAATGCAAATAAAATACCAAAAGAGAATCATCCACGTTATTTTAATTAGACACTTTTCAGGGCTTGTCAAAATTCTTTTAAGTTTTTTAAGAAAACTTTTTTAAGACTTCCCCAGCAGAGTCGCCACTGTGAGCGGACGACGCATTTTCCACGGGACGCAGGACTCCCTTTCGGAATGGGGCGCCACGATATCGGGCGGGCCCCTCCCTCGCGTGGGGTTTTTATGAATGGAAAATCCGCGTTTTGGAAAATGAATGGAATTAATGCATAAAAGAACCGAGACCTAAGTCTCGATGAATATTGTAGAGTCGCCACAGGGCTCAGCTCAACCGGGAAATTCTTAAGGTAGCTGAACCGGACGAACGGCCGCTACACTATCCAGAGATTCGGGTTCGGACAAGTCCCTTATTTCGTGTCTAATTAAAATAAATATTGCCAATGTTCTCGAATGGTATTTCAAAATCTAAAGCCAATTTTATTGAATATAAAAGGCATACAGCGCGCATACGAAATATTTAATACAAAAATAAGGAAAAGGAATAAATATTAATTGGCTTACAACCAAATTGAATAGAAAAATAAAAACACTCGCCTCACTGATACAATCGCCTATATACACGAGATTCTAGAAAAATACAACCGCCTAGGATACACGATTAATTCTATTAAAATACAAATAAAATTAAAAATAAATATAAATAAAAGCTGCAAAACAAAGGTTAGCACAATTCATACGGCACGCCACAATTAGGACTCAAATAGACAGAATTGGGAAATCAAGAATTGGGGGCATGCATTTAGGGGGTAACCGGGTTGGCTCGGCTAGCCGGCCCGATTAGACCTGGAAAACATTTTGAAACGTCCCTGTATTTTTGGTTTTGTGGGAAAATCATTTTTGAAAACAATTTTACCTGTTTACATGCATTTTTTTTTTATATATTAAGTGGGTCGGTTTTTGGGAGAACTGGGTCTCCGTCGTTGAATTGTTCTAAATGCAAATTTACTGAAAACTGAATCTATGGTCGTGATGCACACAACAAAATTCATTTTTTATGATTTTTGGGGTTTTCTAATTTTTTGGGATTTTTTACGGATAAAAGCTGAAATTCTGATTCTGGAACAAGGATTACAGTCATACGACTGTAGTTTACAGTCGTGCGACTGTAATCAGTTCAGGACCAGAATTTCACCAAAAATTCATTCTGAACCAAAAACTGAAGAAAATCAATATGGAAATTAAGAACAGTCGTACGACTGTTCATGAAAACTAAGAACAGTCGTATGACTGTTCTTAATTTCCAGAAACAGAAATACGAAAATGCAGCAGAAAACGCACAAAACTCACTTCAACACCCAGAAAGCGAGAAAAAGTGTAAGGAAAAGAAGTGTCTACCTTTTTTAGAAGCTAATCCAAGTCGTTTTGACCCCTGGCGTCGCTCCGATCCCAACAAATTCGCACTTTTTCCTTCGGAGTTGAAGTTGAGAGCTTTTTGTCCAAAAATCCAAATTGCAAGGGATTCTGATGATTTAAGTCCGGATTCTTGATTTGGTTGTGAAGTTAATTGATTAACCTAGGGATTTCTAACAAGTTTTAACCTTAATTTCGAGAATTAAAGAAAATGAAAGAGGAAGAAATGAGTTTTTGTGGTTTTTTTTTTCTCTCCTTTCTCTTTCTCTCTCTAAATCCCTTCACAAGAAAATCTCTTCCTTCTCTCCCTCCTTTTCCTCCTTTTCTACTCCTTTTTTCTTCTGCTTACTTGCTGAAAAACCAGAGCAATTAATGCTCATCCTCTCTCTCCTCCATTTTCTGCTGCAGATGTATGGGCTTCTGTAATTTTCCCGATATTACAGTCGTACGACTGTAACTATAGTCGTACGACTATAACTCTTTTTTTTTTTAAGTATAGAAAATTCCGGCACTTACAGTAGGGAATAGATATGATTTGTGAAATTCATCTTGCAGCATCTAATGGACACCGATTCATAGTCGTGGCAGTTGATTACTTCTCAAAATGGGTGGAGGCAGAATCCTTTGCTAGTGCGACAGCCAAGCAGATGGTCAAGTTCTCATTCAGAACATTTTTGCTCGATATAGGATTCCCCATCATATAGTGACTGACAACAGAGTGCAGTTTCAAGGGGCAATAGCTGAGCTGCTTGCAGAACATGTCATTGAGCACCATAAATCTTCTCCATATAGGCCCTAAGCTAACAGTGCAGTGGAAGCAGCTAATAAGGCAATAAAGAAGATATTATCAAAAATGGTAACCACCTACAGAGATTGGGCTGACAAGCTACCATATGCTCTTTGGGGTTACAGAACCAGTGTTAGAACACCAATAGGGGAAACTCCTTATGCCTTAGTATATGGTGTGGAAGTAGTATTGCTAGTAGAAATAGAGCTTAAGTCACTCATGGTCACCTTGGAAGCTCAATTACCAGAGACTGAATTGGCCTAAGCTAGATACGAGCAGTTGGTAGCACTAGATGAAAAGCGGCTGAAAGCACTGGATCATTTGCAGATGTACCAACGTAGAATGGCCAGAGCCTATAATCGAAATGTGAAGCATCCTAGGCGGTAGTTGAAAGCGGGGGACTTGGTTCTTAAACAATTGAGACCTTCAAATGTCGATGTTAGGGGGAAATTCAAGCCTAATTGGGAACCAATCTTTTCAAATGTACTCAGTTTGATTTTATCAATAAAGTGGAGTGTTTGTTTAAATATATTTGTATGTTTATTTCAAATGCATAAAGTTATCTTGCTTAAACATCCATTCAAGGAAAGCACCTTGCATTTAACTGGTTGAACATATCACGTTATTTACTAAGGGAAATGTACTAAATACATACAATCTGAAATCTTTTATCATCCTCCAAATCTAATTCATCTTTCCAAAGAGCAACAGTGGTTGTCCAAAAACTTGACTATTAAAGAAATCAAGCCGGCTTCTAACAAGAAATTGAACCCCAATGCTGCTACATACAGCACCTTTTTGCATTATATCGTCACCAGAAGGATAACAGGACAAGTAGTCACGGTGCCATTTCAGTTGGTCTTTGTTCGTCATAATTTTAAAAAAAAAAAGGCTCGCTGGGGTGAAAATCGAAAAGGCACCTTAGGCAAAAGTAAGAGCAGCTTACTGGGCTGAAAACCCACATTGGGCAACCCAGGCAAAATTTAGAGCACTTCCAGATTCATAAATCATAGGGGCGGAAGGGTAGAACTTCTCCACCGTTTCCCCACAGGAATCCTTACGGCATTGCCCCAGCGGGATCCTCCATATTACTCCCCAGCGGAACATTTACAAAGGACACGATGATCTTTTCCCCAGCGGTTGTCACGCATCCCCAGCAATCATCTTATTTCCCTTCCTCATATAATTTCACTAAAGAAAAGCTTCGTGTGAAAAGTGTCTTACACCAGTCGGGGGCAAAACATATCTTCGCCAGCAGAAAGGAGAAACATCAATAATAAACAAACAACAAGAAATGCATCCTTTAGGACCCATATACATATGCATCATCATGCATACGTACGCAACATACATAGAGCATTCATTCCCAGCTAGTCTTCATTCTTGATCGAAGGGACAAAAATTTTTATTCAAAATCGCTCGATCAAAGAATGAAGACTCATTATTTCAAATGCAGGAATTTGTCATCACTATCTTGGACACGATGGAATCCTCAGCAGATCTACCTCGGGTAACATAGACCCACTATCGGCCCAGATCGGCTTCATTTCACATCCTCAGTAGATCCGCCTCAGGTAACATAGACCCAGTATCAGCCCAGATCAGCTTCATTCCATAATCCCCAGCAGATCCGCCTTGGGTAACATAGACCTGATATCGGCCCAGATCGGCTCTATTCCATGATCCCCAACAAGTTTGCCTCAGGCAACCTAGACCCGGTATCTGCTTATTTCATCTTCATCTTCGCCTCGGGTAACCTAGACCTGGTATCGGCTTATTCTACCATCAACTTCGCCTCGGGTAACCTAGACCCAGTATCGGCTTATTTCATCTCCAACAGTGCCTCAGGTAACTTAGACCTGGTATTGGCTTATGTCAGATTCATCATTTCAGCAAATCCGCCTTGGATATATGTAGATCCGGTATCAGCCCAGATCAGCTGTGTTTTCTATCCTGTGTCTGCGGCGCTTCAATCCGCACTCTCAAATTCATCACCTCAGATATTTTAGACCTGGAGTTGGGTGCCAAATTTGATCACGTGAGGGGTAGCTGTAAGCACCGAAATTTTCTAGACTTAAAAAAAAATTTGCCACACGACTGTAATTACAGTCGTGCGACTATAAATGCGGAGCAGGTACAGCAGCCCATACCTGAGAAATATAAAAAAATGGGTTGATTTAAGAGCAATTAATGCTTGCTTTCTCCAACAAGAAAGACCAGAATGACAGGGAGAAGTAAGAGAAAGTGAAGGACTTTTGAACTCTTGGATTTTGGCTGAATTTGGAGAGAAAATTTGGTGGAGAAAAGAGAGAAAAAGGGAACCCAACAAACATCATCTTTTTCTCCTCTTTTTCTTTTAATTCTGGTGTGTTAAAGTTTAAAACTGGATAGAAATCATAGGTTAACAATTTGACACTTCAAACTCAATCAATTTCAGACCTTAAATTCGCTAAAATCTGTCACATTTTGGAGAATTTTGGACAACTCTTGAAAACTTAGCACCCAAGGAAAAAGAAGCAATTTGGAGGTGATTGAGGTGTTTCCAGCAGTCAAACCTATGGTGGATCAGCGCCACAAAGGTAATTATACCTGAAACCTTCATTTTGTTGCTTTTTCCGGGTGTTTTGATGTGATTTGGTGCATAAAAACTCATTTTTCGAATTGCTATTTTTGGGAAACAAGAACAGTCGTACTACTGTTCTTATGGAGAAGAACAGTCGCACAACTGTATATATGGTCGTACGAGTGTTTTTGATTTCCTGTGGCCTTTAGTTTTATTTGAATGAATCTTGGTGATTTTCTGCACTTAGATGATCTACAGTCGCACGACTGTAATTACAGTCGCACGACTATAATTACAGTTGCACAGTTGTAATTACAGTCGGACGACTGTAATCCTTATCCAGGAGTAGAATTTCCAGAATAATCCATAAAAATTCCCAAAAATCATAAAAATTCCGAAAAATCAGAAAATCATCAAAAATGAATTTTGTTGTGTGCATTCAAGACCTTAGATTTAATTTTTGAAGTTATTGCATTTAGAACAATGTAACGAGGGAGACCCGAATCTCCCGAAAACCGACCCACCTCACATGTTAAATTAAAGTAAACCGGAAAAATAAAATATTTTCAAAATAGTTTTCTCACAAAACAAAAATACAGGGACGTTTGAAAATCGTTTTCCAGGTCTAATCGGGCCGGCTAGCCAAGCCGACCCGGTTACCCCCCTAAATGCATACCCCCAAACACTGATTTCCCAATTCTGTCTTGTTTGAGTCCTATTTGTGGTGTGCCGTAAATTGTGCTAACCGTCTGTTTTGCAGCTTTTAGTTTATTTTATTTTTCATTTTGATGTAATTAATAGACTAATCCGTGTATTTTAGGCGGTTGTAAATTTTTTAGATTATCGTGTATTTTAGGCGTTTGTAAGGTGAGGGCGAGAGTTTTTATTTTCATTCGATCGGGTTGTAATAATTTAATTATTTACTGCTTTATTTTTATTTATGTGTGTACGTTGTTTGATTTATTTAATAAAATCGACTTTAAAATTATAAAATACAATCTATGAACATTGGTCGAATTTTATTTTGATTAGACATGAAATAGGGGACTTGTCTGGACCTAGATCTCTAGAAGGTGTAGCGGCCTTCATCCGGTTCAGCTACACTGCAATTTCCCGGTTGAGCTGAGCCGGGTGGCGACTCTTACACACTCTATCGAGACTTAGTTCTCGGTTCTTTTATGAATTAATTTAATTTTTCCAAAACCAAATTTCCATTCTAAAAACCCCACGTGAGGAAGGGTTGCCTGATCTCGAGGCTCCCTTCCGAGAGAGTCCGTACGCCTAAAAAACGTCGTCCGCTCACAAGGTGCATAGTTCTTGCCTCTACAACCGCACGGGTGTCACCTCGTGATAGAATTACCGAAACCAATTTTCACATATTTCATGACATTTGAACCTTAGATTTACATTCCAGAAATGTGTATTAGACTAGAACAACGATAGAAACCTAATTTCTTAAAAACCGACTTACTTACCCATGTTAAATATTTAACCGGTAAAACCGTTTTCAAAATTATTTTCTAAAAATTCAATGCAGGGATGTTTCAAAATGCTTGCTAGGTCTAGTCAGTGAGATTTATCGACTTTCTTTAGCTACCCCCCAAATGCATGATCCCGACTCATTTACTATCCCGTTTTGTTGTGGTTGAGTCTTAAGTGTGATTATTCATGTACCAATGTCTATTTTGCAAGACTAAAAGTATGTTTAAATTTTATTATTGTGTTACATAAACCCGTGTATTTTAGGCAATTGTACCCCGTTTCCCCCTTTGATTCACATGTATCCCCTAAGGTAGTTTACTTGATTCAGTCTATATAATTAATTTATTTACTGCTTCTTGTACCTTGCACGAACGCCGTATGCTCTAACTAAAAACTGGATTAGTTTATAAAATGCTATAATGTGATTGTTGAAGCATTTATTTTAATTCGATAATAAGTAAGTTACTCGTCCGGACCTAGATCTTTGAAAAGTATAGCGGCCCTTACCTGGTTTTGGCTATACTTGATTTTTCCCGTTGAGCTGAGCCAAGTGGCAACTCCTATATCTTCTTTAAGATTCCAGTCTCGAATCTTTTATGAATATTATTTTCGAAAATGAATTTCATATCATAATTATTATGCAAAGCAAAACTAATAAAAATTCCTCCGTTCACTTTGTCACGCCATATATATAAAACGTCGTCCACTGACAGAAGTGTTGCACATGTCCATTTACTAGATGAAGAAAGAAGAAAGCTTGATGATAAAAGCAAGAAATACATGATCATAGGATACTCAGGACATTCCAAGGGTTACAAGATGTTTGATCCTGATTCCAGAAATATAATGATCAGCAAGAATGTGATGATTAATGAAGAAGCACTTTGGAATTGGAGTAGTGAGAAGTGGAAGAATTATAGTTTTATCCATACACCATAGGTGAAAATAATAACCGTGATCTAGAGGAAACAACCATAACACCGATGAATTACACGAATTTGTAATGCATCTCTCAATGAAGAAGACAATCAAAATGAAAGTCCAAGAGAAAGGTTAAGGAAGTCGAGACAGGTTGAAGATCTGTATGACATGACAAGAATCTTTATTGAAGAATTAAGTCTCTACTGTCATTTTGTTGATAGCAAGCCAATTGATGCTAAAGAAGCTACGAAAGATGGGAGATGGAGAAATGCCATGGAGGAGGAGATTTAAGAAATTTAGAAGAACAAAACGTGGCATCACTTCTAACTAATTCGTGTCAAATGGGTGTTCAAGACCACGAAAGATACAGTAGGAGAAGTTGTGAGACACAATGCAAGACTATTTGCTAAAGGATTCAGCCAAACACCCAACCTCGACTAGAATGAATTTTTTGCTCCAGTTACTAGATTGAAAACCATCAAAATGGTAATCTCGGTTGCTACACAAAATAGGTGGAAGATTGACCAGATGGACATCAAGTCAGCTTTCTTGAATGGATACCTAGAGGCAGAAATTTATGTTCAGCAACCATCTGATTAAGTTGTCAAATGCCATGAAGATAAAGTGTTGAAATTGAAGAAGACACTATATGAGCTAAAGCAAGCTCTAAGAGCTTGGAATAGTCACATTAATAAATACATTCAAGAGAATGGTTTTGTTAAACGGCCACACGAATATGCCATGCACGTGAAAGTGAAAAATGGAGACACATTGATTGTTTGCTTGTATGTGGATGATCTAATTTTCACAGGGAGTAATCCGAAAATGTTTGAAGAACTCAAGAAGATTATGGATCCTGAATTTGAAATGGCTAACATTCGTCTCATGTCATATTATCATGGCATTGAAGTAAAATAGAGTGTAGACAACATTTTTATTTCTCAAAGTGGCTTTGCAAAGGAGATCTTGAAGAAGTTCAAGGTTGTGAATTACGATCATGTTAGCATTCCTGTTGAATATAGTTTAAAATAGATCAAGGATGAAGATGAGAAAGTCAATCCTATGATATTTTGAAGTTTGATCCAAAGTCTTAGGTTTGACGTGTATGAGGCCAGACATTTTATATGTAGTTGGATCGGTAAATAGATACATGAAGCACCAATGGAGTCACACTGGGATTTAGCCAAGAGAATACTCTATTATCTGAATGGTACAACTAATTTTGGTTTGTATTACTTAAAATCCAAAGATTTCAATTTAGTTGGGTACAGTGATAATGATTCGGTATGTGATAAAGATGATCGAAAAAGTACTATCGATTTTTTTTTTTTTTAGTGAACAACATTCACTTTGAGTAAAAAAATACCTATTCTGACCTTGTCAACTTGTGAAGCGGAATCTATTGTTACGATCGCATGTGTGTCATGCAAAATAGGTTGAGAAGATTGCCGGAGGAATTGAAAATGGTACATCATGAGCCAAAAAAAATTTTTGTTGATAGTAAATCAGCATTGGCATTACCAAAGAATCTAGTGTTTCATGATCGAAGCAAACACATTAATACAAAGTATCATTTCATGATGCAATAAATTCAATAGAAGGAGGTGATATTGAAATAAATAAAGATACAAGATCAAATTACAGATATTTTCATGAAACCATTGAAGCATGACATCTTTAATCAATTGCGATCTCTACTGGGAGTTACTTAAAATTAAGTTTAAGCGGGAGAGTTAAAAGTTGAACTTAATTTTAATAAAATATGCAAGTGAATTGAAGTGGTACATGTAAGACATGAAACAAGTCATGTGGTGCTAGTAGAATGCAAACAAAATTGCTGACAAGGATAATTAGAATTTGTGGTGTAAGAGGTGTCAGCAACTACTCAAAGTTGTTGTTATTAGTGGAATATCAAAATTAAGGCTAATATAAAGTAGATAGGATATGTGGATGTTATTTAATTTTAATTTGTTTTTGTACACTATAAATAGAGCACAAGTTTACGTTTAAAATTATTAAATTTTAAGAGAAACGTTAATACGAGTGTTTTAGAGTTTAATTTCTTTCTTTGTTCAAAGTCATCTTTCCTCCAACATTAACTAGTCAGCCTTGGTATTTGTGTGATGATATCCTTTTTTCTATAAGAAAACTAAAAGTGATTGATTATTATCTTTTTTTTCTAGTGATTATTTTCTCTTTCTTTAACCTCTTTCTTTTCTCGCATAAAATTAAGGGGTGTTTGGTTGAATGCATTTATAGTAGTTTTCTATTTTTTTATATTGGGCTTTATATTTGAGAGTGAAAATTTAACTCGCTTAAATATGGGACTTTATGATTCGTTCCATACAAATTAACTTGATTTTCATCCCTTAAAAGTTAATCACGTTTCTGTGTCTCCATTACCCACAATCCATATGAAACTACAAGTTAGTTATCAATATATACTTTTTCTATTGAATGGAGCATTATATTATATTATAATAATAATAATAATAATAATAATAATAATAATAGTAAAGGAAATGTACTTATCAGGGAGTTAATTAAAATTTAGTTAAAATTTATAATAGTATAGTATGTTCATTTAAATAATAGTGGAATATATCATTATCTATAAGAGATTTATGGATGGAGTGTACTCCAATTTTAGTGGTGGGAGCTACCACAAGAAGGAAGGTATAAAGTAAACTGTGATGCATCAACATTAAGCAGTAATGGTGCCTCTGCAATTGCTCTTATTGTTAGAGACTTTCGGGGAGACTCCATACTATTCATTGGAAGCATAAATTGTGTGAGAACGGTGGAATGAATAAATAGTGATAAACATCTTTTATGGTAGGTGGAAAGAATTGCAGTAAAGAAGCAACATCGACGATTGTGGTTTTAACTTTTAAAGTTTTTTCTATTCAAGGGTGCTCTTCCTTTAGATTGCAGCTAAAAGCAAGAACATGGCTTTTAAGCTTTTATTTATTTATTTATTTTTTTTTTTTGTTGGCTAGTCTATTTAAGTAATATACCTTCACCTTTCAATATTTTTCATCAATGTATACATAAAATACTGAAATACAGAAATATTAGGGGTACTGTTGGATTTTTTTTAAGAATGTTAGGAAGGAGAGACAAAATGCTAATGGAAAATTTATAATAATAATAAAATTTAAACTTGTGATGGTATGTTAATACATTGCAAATCTAACATTTTTATCCTCGCCCAAAGCTTTGCCTCTAATTGAAATATGGTTAAAGTTTTTAATCATCGAAAAGTTGCTTCTAATATTATCTTGCCTTGGTGATGATTGCAGCAATGAAGATGATACATTGAAGGCATAGGTCCGAAATGACTATCTATAACTATGGTCAATCTTGCCTAACACAAATACTCGTAAAGCACAGTTATATTTATATAAGTATCATGTACATTCAACAATGTATGACCTATATCATAACACAATCAAGCATATAATATATACTTCAATAATAAAATGCTTGTAAATAAAAATGATAGGGTTAAAAAGATTGTGCTTAAGAGATTTATAGAGGTTTGGCAACTCCGGCCTACTCCTCTATCCAAAGCCGTATTTTGAGAGTTTCCACTATGATCCTCTTGAATTGGGCAAGAATCAAGTCTTGACGCTTTACAACTTAAAGCTAACCTGAATAAGTAATTCCCCCACTTATTCACCCTAATTTTTCTTAAGGAAATCGAGAAACTTAACACCCAATTTTTATAAGCTCAACTGGGAAAACTTATCACCCTCAATTTTTTCTAGGGAAACTAAGAAATTTATCACCTAACTTTAAGCTCAATTGGAAAACCTTACAATGTCAAATTTCAAGCTTAATTGACAAACTCCAAGTGTTTGTAAGCATGAGATTGTAGTACAAGAACACTTTAATAATCTTCCAAAAATATAACAAGGGACAAACTTGGTGTTTGTGCTTGTTATAGAATATACTTGGAAGAATTTGGTTGAAGCTCACGACATTCAAATCTTTAGAAAGAGAAGTTAATTGCTTAGTGAGAGAATGCTTTTAGTGTATATTGAGTCTCTTAGCTTTTTCAAACTGTTTTGAGCTCCTTTTATATATTGAGTCTCTCAGTTTTTTCAAACTGATTTGAGCTCCTTTTATAGGCAAATCTTCAAAAACTAATTGTTATTCACTTTGTAGAAATTAGCCATTATTTTGTCTTCTAGTGACTGTGCAGAGCTGGTTTCTCTTTTAGTAAGCTAAGACTAATATACTTGAAATGCTTGTAACTAGCGAGATTTGAATACCTCTTTTAGTTGATTGTTTGTGATGTATATTTTGTTGCAAACATTTTGTTTCTAAAACTGTTCATTTTAGTCAACTAAAATTTTGGTGTTGCACGAAGTCTATTTTGATCTTTTTGAAATGCACTACTTTTACTCAGCTAAGGTTATTTCTTTAGATTTGTCCACTTCTTGTACACTTTGCAGTTTTACTTATAGCAAACTTAAATAGTAATGAATGCAATGTATTTTGTAGCGATCTTCTTGTATTAATTCCATGAACTTCAAATGCCAAACTTATCTTAATCATTCTCCTTCTCTTTGTTTGTGATCATCAAAACTTGAGTTTAATTCCTTATAAATGTCTCTTGATCCAACTGAAGAAATTTGATCCATTGAAGAACTCACAAACTTTTAAAATTTGTCATGGGTAAATATATTATTAGATGTCGTTGTGGCGAAGTGCATAGTTAAAGCGTGTGGTTTTCACAATTGCATGTGCACTTTTATTTGGAATGAACAAGTGGTGATTAACACCAAATTAAATATATATTCAACCAATCATTTGAGAGAAGTTTAGGGGGTATTCGAACATTTTGAAAGTTGAAGGGGTGGTAGGTTTTTTGGGACAAGTTAAAGGAGTATAGATGTATTAGTCCATTGATAAAAGATAAAAATTGAGTATTTTATCTCACTTCTATAGAGCTCAAATAGTAGAAGACTTTTCTTATTCACTGGCAAAAGCTATTTTGACTAACTTCAACCATGGCTTTATGGGCTTAATTTCACCCGTGGTATACCAACTATCACCTCAATTACATTTTGGTATACCATCTACCATTTTGCACATTGATATACCTCAACTTATTAGTGACCTCCCATTGTGATATATATGACCTGTTATTATAGGTTATTGGTGTCATGTCAGTATGTTGACCAAGGTCAAACAAATATGTAGGCCCCACTTAATGCAAATTTACTTAACTACCCTCATTACAAATTTTCTTACTTCCCTTACCAAAAGAGTCGCCTTCTCTCTCATCCTTCTCCCTGCCTCTGTAAATCCTAGCGATCTTCTATAAACTCCGGCAACAAGTGAGGGTTAGTGAAACTCTTTGCAATTCAAGGAACGACGATGGTTAATGGAGGCAGAATGAAGAATAGTGACTAAAGATTGACAGAGAGATGTAGGGAACGATGAGAAGCAAAACTAAGATGGCGACAATGACGGTTACAGGAGGCGAAAACAAGAAAGATAACGACGACTGAAGATCATATCAAATGGATTAGAAAGTGACTTGTAGAATAAATTGAAATTGAAATATCAATTTGGAATTGATTTGGAATTTTAGGGTTTAGGTTTGAGTTTGAATCCCAAATTGGGACAAACCATACTGCAATTTGAATAGACTGAGATTGATGGTGTCTGCTTTAATCGATCAATGGGTGCTCGGTTTAGTACCAGATTTGCAAATTCATTTTCCTTGCAGGAGGCTGGATTCGAGCAATAGAAGAGAGATTTGCAAATTATCAATGTCTACGATATTTTCTTTTCTTTTCTTTCTTTTTTTTTTCTTTTTTTTCTCTTTTTTTTTTTTTTTTTTTTTTTTTGAAAATTAATGCATTTTGATTCATCTTGTAACACCCCACTTTACTTTTCTCGTAATTAATAATTGAAAATTGAAATCTGCATTTCCATTTTCTATTTTTTTTCACTACTTTGGTGGCCAACGAAATTGGATAGGATAAGGGAAGAAGATGGGTGAGTTGAAAAATGTAGAGATTAGTAGAGGGTATAAGAGTCATTTTAAGTTGAGTGGAGTTTATATATCAGTTTGACTTTGGTCAACATACTGATATGGCACTAGTAACCTATAATAACAGGTCATGTATATCACAATAGAAGGTCACCAAGAAGTTGAGGTATGTCAATATGCAAAATGATAGATGATATACCAAAATGTAATTGAGGAGATAGTTGGTATACCACGGGTGAAATTAAACCTAGCTTTATGAGTAACATAAACTACATTTGAACTAAGGAAAGAAAATTGAAATCAGAATTAATTTGCTCGCATATAAATTTAGTAAGAAAAGCAATAAAAGTAAGAAAAAATATTATAAAAAACCATGATAGCAACTCATAAAAATCGTATTAGTAGAAGACGAACACAACACTTATATCATGGCGAAATTTTATAATATTCAAGGAGTACATACTCCCTTAGTTATAGAATAAGATTTGTATTTTTTTATTATACTACAAAAGGACTTGCATCAACTCTTTTTGCTAATGTACTTTAAAGGAGTATCATACTCCAAGAGTATTCCTAAAATTTTTTTTTTTATCATGATCAATACTGATACAAAAGTTTTGAGAAAATTTCATATTACCATGAAATATCAAAAATCAACATCTCGATTAATAAAAATTCTCACACCGAAAAATATGATGAAACTATTAGCGTAGCAAAAAATATATATATTTAATGTCAGCAACAGTATAATATTTCAAAATTTTAGTTGGGTCAAATCGATCAGATAACGCATTGACCAATCATCTTATGGTAAAATGACCACACTAAGAGATCAGTAACAAGTCCGTATATGTTTTAATGTAAAAATAAAGTTCATGTACTAAAGTGCATGACATGATAAAGTTGGTATACCATGGATGTAATTAAGCCTAAAAATCGATGGTGGTGATAAGAAATTCTCTTCCATGAACAATTTTGGTGTGAAAGAGAGCATAGGTGAAAAAAGGAAAAAGAAAGGACTAAAATGCAATTTTTTGTTCTCTGACGCACTTCATCCACGTCAAATTCTACCCGAATGATGTAGGGTGCAATAGTTTCGCTTTTGAATAAATGGAAAGTTCAATGGATAATGATAAGATAATGATAAGATCAATGGGCAAAGTGGCTCTAAAATTTAGGGGCCATCTACCAATTAACCTAATTTTTTTTAATTATTATTTTATGGGATTAAGAATTTGCCAAATTTATTTTAAATATGTTACTATTTTATTAACCAATGAACTATAAATACAGAGAATATAAATATTTAAAGTTTAAAAATGCATTTGATTAACCATCCTTTTATGTTTAAAAATAATAAAATATAAAATGAGGTGGTATGTTTTACTATATGTAGTACAAATAAATTAGATATTGGACTTCATTATATTCTAAAATCTATTCGTATTAATTTCTTGCTTTCCACGATTAGTTTGGGACGAATATAGCTTAGAAAAGGGGTATTGCTATACACATCAGAGCCAAATTTCTCTAGGACTTCTAACTTCATAATTTCTTATTCTAATAATCCACCGCCAGCAGCAAACCATAAAAAAAAAAAAAAAAAAAAAAAAAAAAAAAAAAAACAGATTGATTTCAATTCATAAAAGTTTAAACATAAAATTACACAGGAGAGGATATAAATGTCCCGCCCCGTATTGAGAGACAGGAAAATTTCAATTAACAAAACTTTAAATTGTGATCATCACAAGTACCATTAAATCCTCACCATTATTTTGGATGATGGGTTAGGATGATCTTCTCATGTTTTGTGTATATATATATATAGTTATTAGTTTATCCTTGATAAGCCTCTCCAAAACGCATTAATGCCAAAATTATGTAAAATTTTGAACCCTTGCACGACTTATAATTACAAAAGGAGAGAGGGGGTAACACTAAATATTCAAGCTCAGCCATTAATAGAAGCTTGCAAGCATCTGAATACACGCTACCTTAATCAGAAGTCAAGTTCTTTGAACAGCTACAACAAAGAGATGTTAACAAACATCCTCCTATTATTTCATAACTATATATTGCTTTTTGTCTGAACTTACAAAGTTATAAATAACATATATATGTATATATTCGACATCTCACAAGGTTCAGGCAATAGCATCAGCTACAGAAGGGACTTGCTTCAGAACAAAAACAGGATCTCCCACATTAACTATGTTCCCTTTCCCTCCTTTGCTATCATCCTTCCAAACTAAATTCTGCCCGAAGTAGATCTGCAATATTGTTTCACAATTCACAATATTATTTTGTATCAGTTTCATCAGGAGAATAACACGGTTTGGTAAAGTCTGGTGTACAACTCACCTTGCCTTGTTGCTTCTTGTTTGGACGCAATACTTTATCAGATCGGATTTTCATAAGAGTTTCATTTGGCTCGGATCCTTGAACTGCAGTATCTTGATTGATTGTGGGTATCTACATGGTACAAGAGCCACAATATCCAATACTGGAAAATATCATATCCAGAAAAATGTGAAATACAAAAGGTCCAATTGAAAAGTTTTAGAATGCCAAACAATTCATGGTTACTGTGGAACTGTTATGACTTGTCGACTGCAGCATGTAAGAGAAGGCTTGCAGACAAAGGGTCAATTTGTAACTTAGCGTTTGTTGTCAAATTATTCTAAATGACACATGTCGACATAAGAAATTAACACTTGTTAAACAACCATGAATCATAGTAATGTAGTGAGAACTGAAATGACTGAAAATTTATGATGTCATAGGGCATGAGCATGCCTTAAGAAAAGCTGTTTGTGCAAAAATTCAGTCTTAAGAGCCTAAGGCATGGGTGTGGCTTGAGGAAGAGTCTTCTGCCCCTTTTTCTATTTCCTGCGCTTTTCAGCCTTCTAAAGTTCAGTAAATATACATTTTTGCCATTGGTAAGGCTAATTTTTATCTTTTAGTTGTTCTTTTGCTGCCCTAGCTATAAATAAGGGTTTAAACATCTTTTGTAATGAACTTTTGCGATATTTTGAGATTAAAATAAGAAAACTCTCTCTTTTTCTTCCTATATTTCTGGTATTCATAGAATCTAACCTAGCTCATGGCATTCAGCTGAATCAACACATCGCTAGCAAAACTTGATTCTTCCGCTACGTCGCATACAATGTGAAGTGTCATTTTTGGACTAATTTTACAAAAAAATGCCAAGTTGTGGACTAAATTGATACCTAAAGTTCATTGTGAATGCAAATTAATCCTGCAAACCCTGTTGAAAGTCCAAATTGGCCCCTTATCTGAAGGATTGAAGACACAGTAAAAAAAGTTTTATATATATATATATATATAAACAACTTTTTGCATGATATTCCACATACAAGAAAGATATATAAAATAGTAAATGTCATATTATGATTTTAAGATTATGAAAACATTACATTTGATGGTTATGCCAATGTCAAAATATCTGTTCAGCACTTTGAAAAATGATTGCTCTTTAAAGCTTTTGCTAGGAAAGAAGAAAAATGGGAAAAGAGCTTTATACCTTACAGCGGGAACATAACCTGACACCTTCAAATGTGAACTTATTTATCTTAACTTCTGCCCACAAGTCCTCAGAAAATGGTTCACAACCATTAACAAGGATGCTGTTACATATAAAGAGCTTTTTATTAGTTCAAGAAACCATCCAGATGATACAATTGAAAGACGGAAAACTAGTGCTATTGGAAAATTACTTAATCCAACAGCACCTGCATATTAAGAAATGAGTAATATTTTGATGACTGATATAAGTAAAAAATGGATGCTTTCAAGTTTCAACCAAGAGAGTATGTATGTCATCGGTATAAACAGATACTTGGGTCTAAAACGATTAATTGGAACTGGCTCCTTGAGAATCTTATTTAGTGCATCCAATGATCCCTGCACAAGAGTTTTCATGAGATACAGACCTAAGATTCATGTAATTGAAAGAATCAACTTAATATTTATGTTCTAACTTGACTAACCTGAGATGTCAACATGTATGGAAAGAGGTCAGCAAACATAACATTGTGCCCACGAGCATAGTCAGGATCCACTGGCCTAGTTTCTGATGCTGTAGTATTACAGTAATGAATATTTAGCAAAGCATTTACTTCCAACAAAGAAAAAAAAAAAAGCAAAGCATTTACTGTCAAATTAAGGTTCATATATTACTAATAAAATTTTAAATTAAAATAAATTAAGTTAATATGGTAGCAACATGGGCAATACTAACCAGTATTAAAACGCACAAGCCGACTAGGTTTCCCAAGATAATCTGAAAACCATTTTGCTGCTTCAGCTCCCTCATCCAGGGCAGAGCCAGACCATTCCCATACTGAGACACCAGATGCTACTTCATGTGGTGTTGTCAGTGGTATGTTAAGCACACTCATTCCCGGGGCCTTTAGTACTGTGAGAGAAAAATGAATTCATTGTGATCCCAAGGATCAAAGACGCGAGACACAAAATGTAAGAAAATGCAGATGAATTTCTTCTTGCTCTGCTTCTTCTTGCCTTAGCAACTGATAAATAATGCCAACTAATGTTTAGTAAAAGAAAACAAATTTCTTCTTGCTCTGCTTCTTGTCTGAGCGATTTATGAAAATTACCATGTGTGTGCACTAATGTTTAAGAGGGCCATTACGCACATAGTTTCCTTCTACTTCTTCCATTTGTTGCTATCCTAGGACTAGGAAAGGATAAAATTAACTTTCTAATTACTAGTACACCATAGTCCAATCATGTAGTAAAGTTGTCAATCAAAGTACCCATTCATCATGTTTATCCCATAAGGGTACAATCTAGAGAAAATAGGCCTTCAACAATCATAGCTTCTTAAACATAGAACATATTCCCGATAAGCAAGGCATCATGTTATGCAATATAACAGTTTCATGATCCTAAATTAATAGCATTCTGTGTGTCAAGTAGTTCTCAAAACAAAGAATTTTTCCTATTCTCTTATGTAAATAATCACAACTTCGCTTATTAGCACCATTTGATGACACGGTGATAGTGCATACTCAGAAATTTGAAATCTTTCAGTGACATCCAAGAAATGCCAGCCTTCTATTATGCATCAGTGATATAAATCTGGAAACAAACATAATCACAAAACAGACTATAAACAAGTTAATAAGAACTGCAAACTCCTAGGCCCTTTAACACCATGAAGATTCCTCTTTTATATATAAAGGAAAAAAGAGCACATAATATAATATCGTCAATATACCCATGTAAGAGTTCTCAATAGGTTCCCAACTGTCTGAAAATGCTTCAAGTGGCAGCTCTACCTGAACCAAAGCTAGCTTGGGTTCAACTCTTTGGGTATAAGCTCTCCCTTTGTAATTCACAATTAACCAGTTTCGGTCCCACCGGAATCCTGTATATCCAAGCAACCATAAAATATGCAAATAAAATCACATAGCTAGTTAATAAAGATTTGTGAATGAGCCTAAAACAACAAAAGCTAGAAAACAAAAGATCAGATGTTCACAAGTTGCACGTGTACACAACAGTAGTCTCAGTTCGGTGAGAACAAGAAAGTCATTTCACAAGTGAAACAATATGAACTAGATAGGTGGAAGATATGATCAGCACAAAATCTACCTCTATCGAGTGAAATTTTCACAAAGGCAAGAAATAAATTAGCATATATTGTACTACAAACATCGAAAACCAGATAAACTGTCGCAAAGAAAATTTACATGCTTCAACTTCTATTTCAACCTATACATCATATAAATTTTTTTGAAATTCCATCATCCCAAGGACATTTATACTCGCATCTCAGTATCAATAGAGTTTCACCTTTTTAACTTGAGATATTCTTTATAGATTAGATTCAAATCCTACAGGTTCAATTACTTGTAGGGAAAACTGTAATTACCAGTATTACCAACTCATCTCCCACCCAACACCACAAAATCTCAACACAATGATTAAAAAGATCCACTGTAAATTTTTAAAACAAACAAGAATCACTCACTCTGAAATCGATGAAAATTGAAAATCAAAAAGCTGAAGATACAACTCTTGCCTTTTTCCCATAGCCAACATTCAGTCCAGACAAAAAAAATAAAAAAATAAAAAAGTAAAAAATAAAAAATAAAAAAGAGAAGATCAATTGATGAAAAGGGAGGAAATGATGCATAGAGAAGATAAAATCATGCAAAAAGAAAGAGAAGAGAGAAAAAGCAAGAGTGTGGGAGAGAAACGCAAGAAAAAAACGAAGAATGAGAAATGTAAGATACCAGTAGCAGTAAGCGCAGCATGAGAAACGGAGATGCCACGGCATGACTTAATCGGATAAATGAAGATAGATGATACTTGGCCAATTGGCTCCATAAGTTCACTCTGCTTCTTTTTAGAAACGGGAGAGAAAGACCATCAATCTTTCATCGGTCGTGAATATGTGATTAATTCCTTGTCTTTTCTCCAAAAAAATGTTATGGGTACGAGACCACATGACATGTGTGCAGACATAGAGTATGCAATTTAATTATTTATTTAAATAAAATTCGACAATTAAAAATAAAAATTTATATAACCTCTAAAATCTAATTTATATCTTTAAATTTTATTAAGAAATTATAAAATAAGTTTGGTTCCTCGTATTATTCATTTATCAAACCAATAAAATTATGCTCAATAATATATTTAAAATGTAAAATTTGTAAATTAAAATGTATCATTTATACTTAAAAATTTATAATATTTATGTTAAGGTATAGAATTTTATTTAAATATTTAATTATTAGATAATTAATCAATTAATTAATTATAATAGTAGAACAAAGAGTCGGTCTATGAAGACAAAATATCTAATGAAAAATTTTAATATTAGATATATATTACAAAAAATTAAACGATATAAAATCTAACAAACAATTTTATTAATGAATGTTAAATTAAAATATTTGTATGTATACCAACAATAATATTTTACAAAAATACAATTTAGAAAATAATAAAAATATTTAAATTGTGTTTCTACTACTATAAAAGTACATACCCAGTATAAAATTTTTTGTAATTTTAATCAAATATTGAAAATCAAATTTACCCATTACATACAACATAGGATTTTGTATTTTGTGTATTAGGAATGAAGGTTGACAGTTACCCATTTGTCAACAAACTTTGAGACACTTCAATCTCTAAAGAATGCCTACGTGCCCTCCCTACACTCTTCTACGCTCTCTTCTTCTCCTTCTATGACAACTCCCAAATTAACATCCCCTCTTCTCATCAAAAGTTAGATCCCCCGTAGAAACCAAAAACATGAGATCGTCTTAAAATAAGCTCACACGTTTGCACGTTTGGCACTGCCCTCATTAATTACATGTTTTTTTTTTTTTTTCATGGGATAAGATACAAAAATGCTCTCAAAGTTATTAGGGAAGTTGCAATTGACCCTCGAGCTCCAAAACCATCCATATTGAGCCCCTAACCTTTTGTAAAGGTGTAATTTTAGACCTCATTTACGGGAATTCTGGTATTCCCGTTGAAACTTTAAGACCTCATAGTGCTCATTTGGGAGGGCTTTCCCAAATGGGAAAGGAGCTTATTTTGTGAGGAAAGCCATGAAAGTTTAAATTGTGGTGTTTGGTAAATTAGAAACGGGAAAGGAAAAAACACGGAAAGGAGCTTCTCCTGGCGTTCCTCAAAAGCTCAGAATTGGAGCTTTTCTTGAAAGCCAAAGACATGGAAAGGAGCTCCCTCTACTCTTCCTTCCCATTGATATCACCTCCGTCTCTCCTTGGTGGCTGCTACTGCACACCATCTCTTTTGCAGACGTCGCTGCTGGTTAGCCAAATCGTCGATCTCTGTCTCAGATAAGCCATTTTATGCCCCTGGATCTGCTACCTTTTCTGGTTCTTGTTCTTTTCTTCTTGTGCTTTTCAATTCTAATTTATGAATGGATAGTTTATTTTGGATAAAAGCTACCCTTGAATCTCTCTCGCAAGATCAGTTTGCCCAAAAATGAAATTTTGGTCTATATTCTACTACTTGGTATTGTTATCAAATTTTTCAATATGTGTAAGCATATGGTCAGTTTATTCCTCATCTGCATTCCGATTGCCATGAAATCCGCCGAGCTTGAGGTATCTATCATCTCCCTTTCCTCAGTTTTAGTTGTGTTTGTTTAGAAAATGGAGGATGTTGATATTCTGTTGAAATTTGTGGATATATGGTCTTTCAATTTGTTAGCAGGAGGTCTTTGATTAGACTTTCTTAATTGTTCGATCAATGAGTAAATATAAATTGCTGAAGAACTGGTATAGTGGATCCAGGTATGAAGAATTTGACTGGTATGAATAAAATGCCATGTAAATTTGAGTCATTGGTTCATGTCTCAGTCCTGCATTTGGGTTGCTGATACTGAATTTTGAGTTTAAATGTAATTTTTCAAGTAAAAAAATGCCTGACTTGGGATAATACTTAGATATATGAATTACTTGTATTTGTGCTTTTGTAGAGGTTGCCTTCTTGATTTCAGTGTAGGGATCTTAACCACACTGCTAACATTCAAACAACCAGTTCACATAGACCTCGTTCAGTATTGTCATTGACATAATGGCTGCTCTAGTTGCTAGACGGCTATATTTCTTTATCAATTCATTTTCTTCTGTTGTTGCTATTACTGCTGCAAATCCTTGTAGTATCTTCTTACTGATAAATGTTTAAATTAACGTAATTGTTAATGCATTGATGTCTTGCATTTTCGGTTTAATTATGTTAGTTACTTTGCTTGGAAATTGGATGGCATGTTGACCATGGTCAATGCTGAATCGCCTTGAGGCAGTTAGCATGTTCAAAAGGTGTGAACTCTATAACTAGACTGGATTGCTATGCTTTATAGGGATCTGATCACTTTTTCATGGAGATAATACTAACAATTATGGACTCTCTTTTGTGTTTGCTGTTATATTGTCCAGATATTTTTCGAGTTTAAGGTTTGAATGGTTGTCTTTTGCATTCTCTTGGCCTCTTGGGGTATTTTCACTTCCATCTCTGCTCTTTGTGTGTTTTGTGTGATCTTCCAAGTCATGTAATTTGCCCCCATAACTATATCCTCTTCTGCTTTTCAAAGTGCTTGTGTTTTTGCTCAAAGCAGTCTCTTTTCAATAATGTAATCTGGTTTCAAGTGTTGTTTTTGCTTCTTTTTCCTGTTTAAGTAATGCCCATTTGCTTCAAACTCTTTTAAATTCGATCTTGCTCTGATTTCAATCATGGGTTCGCTTTTTAATTAAAGAAAAGAAAGTCAAAATTTGTTTGCCGACACTTTTCCTTCTTTTACCCCCACCACCGTTAACCTGCCATTGATCTCCTTTCCCGTTTCTTAATTATTCTTTCTCCATTTCAATATTAATCTCTCTCTGCCTGATTTTTCTCCATTTACCCATTGAATTGTGTTGCTGAGATAGCTTAATTTGCTCATTACTGGAAGTGTATTAGAAGCAGAAGCTCGAAAGAAACATGCCCCCAAAATTTCTAGGTAAAATCCTAAACCCTTCTTTGATTGGTTGATTAGTAGTTCATTGTTAGTATTTTATTCGATTTGTTCTTCCTCTCAAAATTGAGTAGAGTTGGAGTTAATTGATATATCTTTTGCGGGATATATCATATTATTGGAGATTTAATTTTGCTTTATTGAGCTCACCTCACTGTATATGTTCTGATAATTTGTTATTGAAGCTGAAATTATAGATATAAAATAGATTATTGGATAGTTGACTACCACTAGTGTTGGAAAGTTTATCTTATTACACTATTGATAGATGGAGAAATTCTGGGAATTTTAATTGTTCAACTGTTGAATTTAGCATGTCTTAAAGAAAATCTTAGATGTCAAAAGAGAAATTTCTGTAAAGTCTAGATATTGGGTTTTGAGTATAATTATCTGTTCTTGTATGAATTGGTTTGATCATTAGATCTCCAAAGTTGGGATAATTAATGTATATTTTCATGATTTTTTAAACTGTTAATTTAAATTAAAATTTGGGATGATAGCAAATTCTATATTCTGATTGGTCAGGGATAGCAAAGTAATTAGTTGTTAATGCTTAAATTAATGTGGCTTAATTAGTTAGTGTCATGTGCTTTTGTATTTTTGGAGATTTAATTTGTTCATTGAGCTTTATATGTTAGGTATATTCATTGAGCTTAATTAATCACGTTCACTGGACATTATCAAACATGCATACTTTTTGGCTGAAATTATAATGTTTTGCTGTTTGAGCCTATTTCAGCTATTGCCTCATGGCAGTGCTGCATACTTATTCCCGAGTTGGCCCCAAATCCTAAAATTTCTGATCTTTAATTTGTATAGCTGTGCATAATCTGTAATCAATAGCACGTGTAAAAGCAGAGAGAAGTTTAAAAAGAGTAAGAACAACTGTGTCGGTGTTGGAACTTGTGCTTTTAAAGATGCTGAATCAAACGAAGGAGTTGCCAAAAAAAGTGTCCGGCACAGCTGATAACTCCATGTGGATTATTTTGAGTGGGTGAGTGAGAAGGTAAAGGTAGAGTTACTAATGGTCCCTGAAGTTGAAGATTAAGGATAAAACATTAACAAATGTTTGCTTTGGGCAATCCATAAATTAAGTATTCCAGTCATCTGAATCATAGTAAAATTCACTGTAGCTTAATTACTTGAATGATATTGAACGTTTACAAATTGCCAACAGGTGGAATGAGGTCAGAGGACCCATGGATCGAAGAGTCACAGAGCATTGGGATCAATTGGTGCAGGAAAGACACCAGGGCATGTATACAGGGGAAAGAAGACGCCTGGTAGAATGGGTGGAATCACAACAAAGATCAGAAAGCTCAAGATTGTTAACATTGATAGCGATCTTCGGGTTGTGATGATCAAAGGTGCTCTTCCTGGTAAACTTGGAAATCTTCTACTAATAGCACCAGTTAAGATTGTTGGAGAAAAACATACCAAAGAACTAGCTCCATAGTCATTTTTTGTTTTTTGGTAATAAAATGCCTCAAATTTTCATGTAATTCTTCATGTTTAGTGATCTTAAAACTTGTAACATTGTAATCTGTCTTTCATATTGAGAATGAGAATGCTTCAGTAGTTGCTTTTAAAACAGAAATTAACAGAAAGCCAGTACTTGTATAGTTGAAATTGCAGGAGCAATTAACTTCAATTCAATTTTCAATATTGATGGGTATTTTAGAGGAAAGGATAATCAAATTTAAGCTCAAAATTTGAATATTCGAAACTTGTATCCTAAAGTTTATATATAAGTTGATATTTGACTGGATTTTAAGTAATTAACAAAAATTAAAAATACAAAGGTAGCAGAATTAATGTAATTTCATCATAAAATTAAACATTTTGGCATTTCACAAGAAAGTATATGTAGCATATTGATGTAAAATGAATATATACATATTTGATATATTATATAAAATTAGTTGAGAGACGAGGTGGGTACTCTTGAGAAAAGAAAAGATTTCAATTCCAATCCAATTAACATATATAGCCAGCAACTAATTGCTTTTGGTTGAAATGAGCGGTGATGCTTTATCTCAGGAGAATTCTAGTAATAGTAGGGTTATAGAAATGGTTTCTAATCGTGATGAGATTGCTTTTTCTTTTATGGCACAGTTAAATTAGCAACAATCGTGTGTTGATCAATTTTTTGATTAACTTATTATATATGTATGGATGACTAGTATAAAAATTGTTACTTTATATTAGTATCTTTCAATTAAAATAAATATGTCGTTTTTTTTTATAATATGTATGTGATACTGAGATTAATAAAAAAATTATTAATACATAATAATATACAAATAAATATGTAAAATAATTTTTTTATTCAATGTGTGTGAAAGAAATTATTAATTTCTAATATTATTTAATTAATTAAATTAAGTAAAAATTAATTTATATCATATATGTCATTTTATGTCATTTTATATATCAATAACACTTTTATAAACAGTTTTACCAAACACTACACAAACTGCTTCTAAGAATAAAGCTATTTCTATAAAATTATTACCAAACACTTAACAGCTTTCTCAAACAGCACTTTCCCTAACAGCTTTTTCCTTGACAGCCCTTTCCCTGACAGCACTTTCACTAACAGTCCTACCAAACTGGCCCATAATATTTTACCACCTCATCTGCCATGTGGATTAATGGTCCACTCATATATGGACACGCATAACACCTCAACCCATCCCAATTACCTTAACCCAACCCATCTTCTACCCTAATCACTTTCTCCAATAATGGCTGATCCAAACCTTACACCACAGGCCTCAAAGATCCAACAACAACAACCACCACCACCATGCCTCCATTTTTCTCTAGAAACTCCAAGCTCACGCCCCCTAAGTCTGGCCAATTGCTCGGTTTCATGACTCTCCTCATCTCCAGCTCTATCCTTCTCCTCCTCTTCAAAACCACTGTTACCGTTTCTTTTCTCACCCTCATCTTTTTCTTTCCTTTAATCAACCTCTCCAGCCTGATTCAGTCTCCGATTGCAACGGTTCTCTTCTTCCCCATCGCCGGGATCTTGTTGTTCAGAGGGTTGTTAGTGGTGGCTATGTGGGGATCGTCGTGGATGTATAAGTATTTTAGAGGGATGAATCAGCCCGGTTTGGATAGATTTGTTTATGCTCAAAATCGAGTCTATGATACATCTAGCCATATGAAAAGATTATGCGAGAGAGTACAGTGAATATTTGCAGAGTAAGATGAAGTATGCAGCTACTGGTGCGTGATAAAGATGAAGATTGGTTTTAATGGTGAATTAATTTTCTTATTTACAAAATTAAGTTGATTTTGGTCA
Organism: Euphorbia tirucalli; assembly: GCA_039660915.1. Classification (NCBI taxonomy): domain Eukaryota; kingdom Viridiplantae; phylum Streptophyta; class Magnoliopsida; order Malpighiales; family Euphorbiaceae; genus Euphorbia; species Euphorbia tirucalli. The sequence goes on along the minus strand of CM077637.1, from coordinate 45,706,922 downwards.
GTGGCGGCGGCGCAGAGAACTGATTTCGTCTCCCTCCTCACATCCCATTTCATTTGCCCTGTTTATTCATTCCTCCTCTCATCTTTTCTGCCGCCCGCCACCAGCCCGCCTGCCGCCGCTGCGACGCCATCTGTTCTCCTCTCCTCTCCTCTCCTCTCCTCTCCTCCTTTCTTCTTCGCTTCTTATTCTGGTTAGTTTCAATTTTAAATGTTAGATTTTTGTAATTTATTTAGGTTTTATTGCAATGAGCTTTTAAGGAAAAATATTTGTGTAAATTAGGTTTGAATTGATAAATTAAGGTATTAATTGATAAATTAATAAATTGATTATGTTAATTGTGTTGTTATTTGATAAATTAGGTTTGAATTAGGGTTTGAATTGATAAATTGATAAATTGAGGCATTAATTGATAAATTGATTGTGTAAATTGTGTTGTTATTTTTAGATTTGAATTGATAAATTAAGTTTGAATGTGTGTTTGAATTGATAAATTGATAAATTATGTTTGAACGTGGGTTTGAATTGAATTAATTGTGCATTGTTATTTTTGGGTTTGAATTGATAAAATATGTTTAAATTTAGTTATGAATTGATTAATAGATTGTAGTATTTGTGTTTTTATTCATAGGAATTAGAAATATGGATAAGTTTATTACTAGAACAAAGCGGAATACTTTATCAAATCCCGAACCAAAATAAATTCAGGTTTGTCGACTGATCGGAAATTTTGGTTCGTCAGCCGGAAATTTTTGTTAACCGGCCAGAAATTTTTTGAACCAAATTCTCTCCCCCAACGGACCAATCCTGGCACTGCCCCTGATTTTGGTGTTTCAATATCTAATTTTTGCGCGGTTATCATTAATTGATGGAAAGATTAGATGAGGATTTTTTTTTTTTTTGTTTTTGTTGGAGGAGGAACTTGAACCCATTAAGACATAATGAGTTGAGTTTGTCAGCCTCAGAATGCATGTGATGTGATCTGTGTTCGAATATAAGGGGATTGCTAATGCATGTGGCAGATGAGGCCGTAAAATATTATGGGGTCTTATAGTTTCAGTGAGGGATATCAGAATTCACGTAAATTAAGCGCGAAATTGCACCTTTGTGAAAGCTTAGGGGCCTAATTAAATGGTTTTGGAGCTTGAGGATAAAATGCCCTTCGCTAATAACCTTGAGAGCATTTTCATATCTTATCCCTTTTTTTATTAGTTGAAGTATAATATTTAGTATATGAATGATGTATGTATCAGGTATATCATAAAATCTCTATACTCCCCCTCCCAAAATAATAGACCATTTTATCATTTTTGTCCGTCCCAAATCATATATAATTTTTTATTTATAAATATTGATTATGTTTTACTTTTTCTGTTATATCCTTATTTATTATGTATAAAAATCAATAAATTACATTATATGTACTTGAAATTATAAATATTTTTTTAAATTTATATTGGAAATTGTCATTAATTAATACTCATTTACTTTTATTTGTTACCTAAATAAGAGTAAATAAAAATATCATATATAAAAATTGGTTTTTAACTAACTTAACTATTTTTTCTTAATTTACACAATGACTAAAAATATGTTATCAATTTGAAACAGAAGAAGTATTTTATACTTGTTTTTGCTGATTTTTTTTAATTTCATATTTAATAAAATAATTTTATCTTTCATCCTTCAATTAATGTCAATATTTCGGTTTGACCCGATTGAATTCAATTTTCCAACTTCTTACTATATAATAAAAATAGGAGTTTATATATCTTTGTAAATCACATTATTTAACAATCGCCCAATTATTAACTCTCGGTTCAAGTTTTATATTTTTTCATAAAATTACTTTTATTTTTTTAATTAAATTTAATTAATCAGCTTAAATTGATGGAATTTTGAAATTAATTAATTGATTTGAGGGTAGAGAAACTACCACTTCAATCACACCATTTTGCACACTGACGTGCTATAACTTGTAGAAGACCTCTATATTGTGGTGCTTATTACCTTTAATAGCAAGTAAACTGTACCACATTAGCATTGTTCTCCTCTTTAACCTAAAATGTCGGGACACATTACATTGAAAAACTATTTTAACCTTATACAGTTATTAACAAAAGCTCAAAATCTAAATAGAAATAAATTCAATTAAATTAGCAAAAGTTCAATTAAATCTAATTAAACTATAACCAGTATATATAATTTTGATTTTCTACATCTCTTTCATCTTATTTTTCCAAATCTTCTCTCTTAATTTGATATATGAACTAAACATACATTTAATTTCAAAACAACTAAAAATCAATATCAACCAATAATTTTTCCATTTTCTCTAAATCAAATTACATTGGTTACCAAAAAAAAAAAAAAAAAAAATCCCAAATTTAGAGTGAATTTTCAATTAACAACTCCAAATCAATAGCAACAATCATTACAAATCTCTGTTCTAACAGAAAATATACAAATAAAATTAACTCCGAAAATCAAAAACTACAACAAGAATTATTATGTAAAATCCTCAAACCCAGAACATAACAAAATCTCAATTCTTCCGATCCACAAAACCACTTGCTTTTGATATACAGAATTCCCAAAATAGCTCTCGTTTAATCTACAGAGCGGTGAGTTAAAGAGAAGAAGATGAAGGCTAAGACGACTGTGAGCACGGGTTTTTTCCCGACCTCGGTGATGAAAGCCATTATTACCTTTTTCACAAATAAACGTGAAGCGGATTCGGAATGACCAGAATGACGTTAGAAATGTCTCGGGCGACCCGAATGTGTGTGACAAAGTCTTGGTACGGAACCCCGAAAGAATTTGAGTGAGTATTTAAGAAAACCGAAGAAAAGAATGAAAAATAAGCAAAATGGGCTAATCTGGTCACTACAGCCGCTCGGCTGTAGTGCCTACAGTGGCGCGGCTGTACTATAGTGGCGCAGCTGTAGTACATTACAGCCGCGCAGCTGTAATCATCAGATTTCCTTTTTTGTGACAAATCAACATTTAATCCGGATTTTTAACAAAAATGGGAGATATAAAACACTAATGATCGGGATTAGGGTCAAGAAGGTAGAAAAAAATTACAGAAAAAGAGAGAATTAAGAAATTGAGAGAAAAAGATATCCACACTTAGGGTTTTTGAGAAAAAAGACTAAAATTGAACGTTTTAATCCTAGATAATAAAAGAAATCTTAACAAAATCTGTTTAAACCATCATAACTTTGAGAGGATTAGTTTTCTAGGAGTGTTCTTAGACCATAATCACTCATTCAATCCCATTCGGGGTTCTGTTCGGGCTTTGAAAATTGCACAAGCTTTTGGGTTGTTCGTGATTACAAAGCATTCCCGGCATCCGGATTCATCCCTGGTGGTCTAAAACACTGGAACACAGTCAAGGTACATTCTGAGAGGCCTTAAAAAATCCCTTTTTCTTTTGTTTTGATGGCTGTTTGCTGGTGTTTTTAAATTTTTTGCGATTTTGGGAGTGATTTTTTATTACAGCCGCCCCACTTATGATTACAACCGGCCGGCTGTAACCTACAGCCTCGCGGCTGTAACCTATAGGGGCGCGGCTGTAACCTACAGGGGTAGAAGCTCCAATCGTCCTGAATCGACCGATAACGCTTCCATTTTCAAATTTAATGTGTTTTTCATGTTTATTATCGGTCCAATTACATCCATGTATGCTTAGATTCCTGGTTTTCTTATTTTAATTGATGGATGTGATTTCAAGTTTGGCGATTTCGAGTTTTTAGGGATTTTCGGACTTATTTCAATCCGTTTCGGTTCCGTTTGGTTGAAATTAGTGTGTTTCCAGAAATCCCAGATTACCTGAAATCGCTAAATTTGCAAAATGATTTTCAAAAACAAGAAAAGAAGGCCGGAGCACAATTCTAGAGCATTACAGCCGCACAGCTATAACCTACAGCTGCACGGCTGTAACCTACAGTTGTACGGCTGTAGTAGAGGCAGAATTACAGTTTTGCCCTTTTGGGCCCCAAACTTGTAATTTTGCATCTTTTTCCTATTCAAAACTGAATTTTGGTGTGTTTACATTCTTTTTGGACCCTAGATGGATGTTTAATTTAGGCCCACACACGAACGGGACCCCCGGGTCCGGGGATATCTGGCCCACTAAAGTTGGAAAATGCATGTAAATGAGCCAAATGGTTTTCAAAATTGGTTTTTCATCCATAAAACCTACAGGGCGTTTCAAAAAAACTGTTTTCCAGGCCTAACCGGGCTGACCATCTGGGTCGACTCGGTTACCCCCTATGCATGATCCTGTTTCCTAAAATACCCCCATTCCATCCTATATAAGTCCTTGGTGTGTTTTATTTACTTGTGCTAACCGTATTTGGATGCAGCTTTTATTTTTTCTTTATTTTTATTTTTGAATTATAGATTAAATCGTGTATCTAGGCGATTGTAATTTTTTAGATCATCGTGTATTATAGGCGGTTGTAATGGTGAGGATGAGAGCTTTTTCTTTTTATGGGTTGTATAATTTGGCCTCTATTTACTTTTCCCGTACTTTTACTTTTTTGCACTTTATTTTGGTTTTATATTTATGTCATTTGCATGAGCATTAGTTAATAATAAAAAAGGAGATAAAATGAGAAGAATTAAGTAAATGCAACATTACATTATGAAATAATAATTGAAAATAACTGAGGATTAGTAGATTTGTTGCCCGAATCCTGAATCTCTGAATTAGGTACCGCGTTTACACCTGGTAGGGACCTGTACCGGAATTTCCCGGATGAACTGATCCGGATGGCGACTTTGTATCCAATTTCAAAATTTAGGTTTCGAGATCTTTAAGTTCAAATTGGGATTTTCTAAAAACCTATGTTTCCAAAATTCACACTTACAATTAAGTTTTCTACAAAAGGGTTTTTCCAATAAAATGAAAGATTTTCTAAGAAAGATTAAAGACCCGTTTTCAAACCACATCATCACACATCTTAAAAAGAAAATCCCTGGTTCCCGCTTCACCGCGCATTCCATAAAAAGGTCGTCCGCTCACAGTGGCGACTCTGCTGGGGATTAACGGTTTCTTTTAAAAGTTTTTCATAAAAACTTAAGGAACTTAGGCAACAGTCGAAGTACATCCTCACTTTTAGTTAATTATTAAATCATAATTTGATGTTTCATTCACATTTGCATAAGCATGACATTTTCTCTTCTTGAATCCCTCCAACACTTGTTTAAGTCCGGTTTATCTTTAAAGGTGACCTACCTCTTCCGCTAGGACTGGAGGCACCCGAGGGGGTAAACCACTCATAGCCTCGTACGAACCCCTTCGTTTGGACCCTTAAGTGGGGAGAAGTGCAGAGTATATTTTCGCTATAGGGGCCTGTACGACCCTTGGCTTAACTTATACCTTCATGTAATGGCCTAGCAACTTCCCTTTAGGGTTACCAAAACATATATTTGAAAATGGACATTGAGAGTGCGCCTTTGGTATCCCCGGTTGATGCCAAAGAGACCCAACACCTAGGAAGGATGTGAGAATAAGGTTGGAAGGGTGAGCATATTGTTGCTTGTGCTAACGTTTGTTCTATGGTGGTTTCATTTTTGACCTTCACATGTAACATAAAAAACGCATCATCCGTATGTCGTTTTCTAACCACATCTTTATGCAGCCATTCACAAGCAGCATCATACGTGTGGTATTATACTAACCACGTTTTCTTACAGCCATAACATCTTACTCGTGTTTCATATACATCTTATGTGCTCGCATCTCATAAAGCATATATGACATCATCTCATGTGTCATGCATCCTAACCACGTTTTTGTGCAGCCATTTGCATTCTGTATGACATGGGCATTCATATCATCTCATTCCATCTAAATTGAAGGATGATCTAAGTATGCCCCTCACGGCATTTCATCTCATGACATATCGGGAGTCCCCAAGATTACCCGTGTTCGCCTGTGCACCAGATTGCACTTGGCCATTTCATTACATCATTGCACCATTAGGGGACCACAACAGTCTTAGGCTCGTGTTCATGTGGCGGACCATATAATACCATTACATGACATTATGTCCATTCATCATGGTGTCATGGCGACATGAAAATCTTATTTGTGTGTCACGAACCACATCGGATTGTTTCATAACATTGAAAATTCATTCAAGGTACTCCACGAGTGCCGAATTAGAACTTGTACTAGGACATTTCATAACGAGCCTAAATCATGCAAGGTGTTCCATGAACACCGAAATGATGTCCGTGTCTCGAGTTACACGCGACTTGTTTGTGACATCAGCTCATCTAAGATGCCATAAAAGCATCGAACCTCTGTCTATGGAATGGCTCCCATATGACCATCACATGTCACTTCATTGATCTATAAAGCATCGAACCTCTGTCCATGTGTCGGTACACACATGACCATTTCATGACCTCCGCTAGGTGCCCCGAAGGCACCGAACTCCTGTCCGTGTGCCGGTCCGCAAGCGACATTTTTGCATTGTCTTTTGCATGACATGGGACATGCTTGGAACATCCAAAACAAAAAGAAAGAAAATACAAAAGTCATTTTCATCATCCACATCCATAAAGCATCATCCGATCATGAACATGAACACTCCATTATCGATTGCAGCCAAGGTGTTTTACCAAATGTGGAAGACTTTGTTGGGATTCTTTATCAGAAAAATAACGTGGTGCAGTGAAATTATACCGTTTAAAATTTCCTAGAATCCACCTAGTCGTATTCGATTACCATTGATTGGAATAAAATCAATTTGATCAGAAGAGATAAAACTCATAAATTCATCTTTTTTAGAGACTGTTGCAGAATCCACTCTTTAAGTGCCCGCCAAAGTCTGATGCACAACCAACTATCTAGCGAGAACTGGTGCTAGCCGAAGAAGCGGAGGAATGGAAGATTGATGCTAGAAATTTCGACCAAAGGGGCTGCTATAGGGGGTGATAAGTGTATTTTATATACTTATTTTGCCTTTGTTTTTATGCTTTATTCGGGTTGTTTTTATTCATTTAAAGGCGTATTCTACTTCCTTTGTGCTATTTTCCTTATTAGGACCCATAAGAAGAAAATGGAGCTAAAAGGGCATGAAAAGGGAGCGGAATTAACTTGAAACAACCCAGGTTCAGTCCTAAGGTGTGACCATGTCTTAGGAGTTGCTGATTTTGGAGTTTAAAGCTAGTTTTGTGTTTTGAGCCTGCATTTGTGATGGGCCAAAGAGGAGCTGTGGGTTTGTCTAAATGGAAGAAAAGTAAAAGTGTTTTGCTGGGATATTTTCCTTGGTTGTTGACTCCTATTCTAGTAGGAATGTCTCTCTTTTAGTTGTTTCCTCTTTAAAGAGTTATATTAGACTTTTATTGCAATTCTTTTTCCTTTTTAGCTTTTAGGATTTAAAAGGGGGGATTTCAGCTTTAGTTAGGCAGTTTTAGTTTTAGTTTTTCAGTTTTTATTTTATTTTTTTTCTCTCTTGGAAGAATGTATTGGGAGAACGTGTTCTTGGGAGCTAGGGTTTGGAGGAGCATTCATCTTTCCGCCTCAATGATCTGTACATCTTTCCATCAACCACCTTGATTCTAGTTTTCTCTAAACCTTCTCTTTACCTTGTTTTCCTTAATTCGTTTGTGTGTTATTAGTTTAGTAATGAACTAATTCCACCATAGCTAAGGCTATGGTGGATCTTAGCAATTGTTCCATGTAATTATTTTATAGTTAATGCAATTTAATTCATATTATTTTCCAATATTGTGTTGTGTATGTTTAATGCTTTGGATGCGTGACCATCAATTCCAATGTTCATAGTTAATCTATAATTGAGCAAAGGACTAGATTAACGGAATCACACAATACGACTTTTGCATGACCATTGCTCTAGTGGCTTACTAGTTAGTGCTAGGATTTCTTAGACTTAATGCTTTCTAGCTTGATCGCTGAGAACTGAGAGGCTTAAGTGTTTAGGTTAAGAATTATAATTGATAGCCCTAATCGGTATTGATTATTTATGAAAATCGCCATCTTGGAATTTAATCGGATTAGTTGCATAACTTAAAATATTACTGGAATTAGTGTTAAGTGAAACCGGATGCCTTAGTTAGTTTCCTCATTGAATTTCTCTTATATAACTTTGTTACATTCTTAGGTTTAATTTAATTGTTTTTAGCAATAATTTTTTGTTCACAAACCAAAATCAATAATTTTATTCTCTTCGCCTAGGTTAATAAAAATTTGACTATATTTAGGGCTAGCATAATTAGTCCTCGTGGGATTGACATCCTTCTTACTCTATATTACTTGAGCAACGAAGTGTACTTCTTCTATTAGTGTGTGTATTTATCACGCATCAAGTTTTTGGCACCGTTGCCGGGGACTAATTTTATGCAATACTATATTAAAGGGTTTTTGTTGATTTAGGTTTTTTTTGTATATATTTTTATCTTCACTTGTTCTTTTTCTTTTATTTTGTGAGGTGATGGCGATTAACACTTTTGAGCCATCGATATAGGAACTAATGATGAATTTTCTATCTTCAAAAGATACTCAACGTGATAGTTTGTACAGTTCAACATAAAATTTATGTATGCGATTAGGTTTAATAGTTGATATGGCTGCAGACACATCAATTACAGAGGCCGATTCAAATGAAAATGTTGAAATATTTATCTCAGTTGAAGCTCATCATGGAAAAATTATTGAGGAAAATTTAGAGTTAGTTCTAAGTTAAAAAGGTACGTTGGAGGTCATTAGCGGACCGACCAAGTGTGAAGTTTCCATGATGGGGATTAAAGAAACACAATTCGATATGCCTCTTGTTCAATTATTTTATGTTGTTTATGAGCTACCAAGAGAATCGCAAAGGGAGCAAGCAAGAATTTTCGTTAAAGAACTGAAAATTTTGTCATGGAAATCTTTAACTTGGGATCAACTAGTGCCTTTGATGTGCATTCACAAGATTTTTCTCAAAGAGTTTGAATTTCTCATACGGCTCCAAACTTTTACATGAAAGGGGAGTTTAAGTCGAGCTAAATGACTATAAAATTAGCGCTTTTGGGAGGCAACCCAATTTTTGTTTTTAATTTTTGTTCATTTTTTGGTTAATTAGTTGTTTTTTTTTTAATTTTAGGATTTAATCGTGTTAATTTTTTGTTTTTTGTTGCAGGTTTTTGACTAAAGTGTGACTGTGCCTTAGGGACAGCTCTTTGCTGTTTTTAAAAGGAATTCTAGAAAAATGACTAAGGCGTGACTGTGCTTTAGGAAAATTTTCAGCTAAAATCGGAATTTTCTCGTTAAGCATGACTATGCCTTAAACCTTGTTTTCTTCTGTTTCTAATCCTTAAAAAAAAAAAAAAAAAAAAAATTTCTTTTTGGGCGAGAGGGCTGCCTAAGGCATGACCATGCCTTAGGCTTCCCTTTCTTCTGCCTCTCACCCCTTTCTCATATTTATAAAAATAAAAAATAAAAAATGAAAAAAAAATTTGGTTTTTTTTTTGGGCAAGAGGACATCGGGCTAAGGCATTACCATGCCTTAGGCTATGTCCTCCTCTATTTCCCAACCTTTATTTCTAAAAATAAAAATAAAAATAAAAATAAAAAAGCAATTGAACAAAACAAAAGTCATGATACCTAATTACTAACCCAATTTTTTTCCTTTTCCCTCTTTCACATCAACTCAAAAAATAAAAAAATAAAAAAATAAATTTTCAAATTAGGCTAATAAAATCATCATCAGTCCTAACTCTCTTCTTTTCTTTCCTTTTTTTTTTTCTTTTTTTTACAGCATCCTTCATCCGTCCCTGCTTCTCTTTTGTCCGACGAGTCACCACCTTCTTCGCAATAGCGCTCGGACTTCGGCCTTCGATAACCAGAGGAGTTCTCTCGTTCTATTCTTTTTAGTTTTTGGTTATTGTTGGTTAATATACATTGGAGACAATGTATGTTTTAAGTGTGGGGAAAGGGAATTACAAATTGATTTTTGAATTTTTTTTCCTCTTGAGCTACTTAAGTTCGTTTTCTGTGGTCCTATGTTTGTCGCTTGCAAATTAATAATATCCAACTCCTCAAAGCAATGTTTTTGTTTCAAATTTTTTTCCAAAAAAAAAAAAAAAAACCACAAACTCTCATTTTACATCTTTCTAGGTTAAGTATGTTTGTTAATAGGGGTGTTTACATTAAATGCAACATGAGGCCCCATTTGATTGACACCTTTGTAATGATATAGACTTTGGGGTTGAGATGTATCGCTTTTAGACATGAACACTTCTTTTTGATTGAGCATAAGTAAAGGGATGAAATAGGCAAATTGTATGCTTTATTCTGAGTTAATCTTGGGGTAGTGGAAATTTATTGTTTGTGCTTAATGGAAATTGATGGAAATTCAAATATTAAATTGAAAATTTATTCCGTTGGCTTCACTTCTAAGGTGAAGTAATGAATAGTACTAGTAGCCGCTTGATTGAATGTGCTTAGTTGAGTAAGTCAGGTGCATTGTGTTTGCTCCATCTTTGTTATCTATTTTGAAAGGCTAGGTAACATCTCAAGTAAGGTCGAAAGTTATAAAGTTAATTAAATGGAATCGATCAATGTATCGCGGTATACATGCCCCAAGAAAATTATGTGAATTCTAAAGTCCTATTGATCTTTATTTATGTGATTGATTAGGAAGTGACTTAGAAGTTTACCATTTTAGTGATGCAAATCATATTCTGGTGGTTAATTGAGTTGCTTTGTGTGTACAAGATTGGGATTAAATGCCAAATTCTTTTGTGACATCCTTATTGATGGAGTATGCTTGATTTGTGGATAAAAGTGAGGTTGTGGTTTGTGATGTTTTGCAAATTGTTTGTTTGATCTATCGTTTTTTGTATTTGTTTTATGGAGTTGGAGATATTCTGTTTGCTTGAGGACAAGCAAAGTTTAAGTGTGGGGAAGTGCTGAAAATTACAACATACAAAATAGGGTTAGGGCTGAATTGTATTCTTAAGTGTGTCTTTAAATAGACTCCTTGTCTAATTGGGTTTTAACTTGGTTAATTAAATCCAATCCCATTAGGGTTACAATTATATAAATGGACTTTAATTAAAAAATTTCATACTACATAATTTAATCCCATTAGGCTGAATTTAATTACCCCTAAATTAAAATCAAATCACACTTAAGAAAATACAATGCATGTATTTTATTTTCTTACTTAGGAAAATTATTTGATTAATTATTTACTTTATGTAATTCAATTAGTTAATAAATTAATTGATCACATTGTGTAAACTTATTAATTAAATTAAATCAACCCAATATTAATTAATTACCTTGACACCGAATGTCAACTAATTAATTGACCCATTCCTTCCAATGTATATTAAATGTATAATTTCTATAAGTTCCAGCTTAGTTGATCTATATGCACGATCTTATTGGTCTGTCTTTATGTTGGAAGTGGGTCCAAGGCCCACAGACTATAAGTGGATTTTAGCAAACCATTATCGCCCCCCAATTAAGATAGAAATGCAGCAGTCTTTAGAAGACACTCACCTGGTAGTAATCTCATAGTGTCCTTTGCCAAACGACATCGATATGAATAAATAAGAGGCACGGTGTTTGTCATCCTTTTATGCTATTTATTATATTTCTTGATCTTTGAGTTGACTAATTAAACATATAAGCGACCAACTTATTTGGGCATGGCCATACACTTATCAATCCAACTTATCAAGTGGCTAGTGATATCATCTCGGTATTATCCGAGTAGCAATTCCATCACTTTATTATTAGTATCAACATGTTCACCTGTCCACCCGATCATGCCTATATTTAGCATCCTTTTTACAGACCTGTTAGGTATATATCAAAGTGAACTGGATTCCATATTGATACTATAATGAAATCTGGTCTGAGAACAAAAGAGACCTACTCAAGAAAGACCTAAGACGCAACAACCATAGGGCTTTTTGTGTTGATCAACCCAGTCCCATGTCAATGACATGTACCTATATTCATGACTGACTTTACAAGTACTATGGCTGGTTAAAAACTACCATACAGTCATCGAATATACAAGTCTGTGGTTCTATTTGTTCCCACGACTAGAATAGACTTGGGATATGTTTTATGATTATCAAGCAATGGATATTCTATTCATGTTATAGCACAAGATATAAATTGAATAGATAAAATGCCTTTATTAATGTGACACAAATGATGTATTTATACAAAGAGTTTGAATGTATAATACAAAATACAAGAATCTAATACCCTGAGAACTTGGGCACACCAACAAACTTGTGTTTGTGAAACACAAGAGTTATATTTTGTTTGATGGAACAGGAATAGAGATAGGGGTAAGGGTTGGGATAGGGATACAGATAAAAGATTGGGATAGGGATAGAAAGAAAAGTTATCCTAATCCCTCATACATAGAGGGGACAAAGATAAGGAATTAGGAATAAGATGGGATAAGTTGCTCATCCCATCCCTTTTATCTCACTAACAAACAAGGGATAGGGGATAGGTGTGATATATCCCTATCCCACTCTCTTATCCCACTAAACAAACACCCCATTAATGTTCAAGGGCTTATTGATGGGTTCCATAGCGGTTTTGTGTATACTGATTGCTTGATTTGTGAAATAAATGTGGAAGACTAGGTTTTCATTTTTATTACTTTTGTGTAAAAGAAATAATATTATAAATTATGATTTATAAATAATATATGAAAGAAATTAAAGGACGTGGAATATTTGGATATTTAGGTATTTAACTAGAGAATTTACCAGGGATCCCCACGGGTGCTAAATAGGAACGATGATGGGAGCGGAAGCTCGAGGACGGGTAGAGGTATTCTCATCCCCGTCCCCGATTAGGATTTGGTGGGTAAAAATGTCCCTGTCCTAGCCTAGTGGGAATCCTAATCAGGGATTCCTCATCCTCGTCTGAGAGGGTCCTCAATGACGATGGGGCTCGCGAATCCGTTGATAACCCCATGTTTAGGTTCATGTTAGAAGAATAATTTTGTTTATATTTTTGAAATTAATAATAATTAAGTTAATTAAAAAATGTTGAAAGGAGAGTAACAGGTTTTACGGGAGAGAAATTCAACTTGGGGAAGAAAAGAGAGAAAGTAGAGGGTAATATTTATTATGAGGGTAAAGTAGTAAATTTTCATTATGTGGAGTTCCACATATTTGTTTGATTTTGTTTGAATTGCTAATGTGACATAATTTACCTATTGATACATGTTATATGCACCACAATGGGAGATCACCTACAAGTTGAGGCATATTACTATACAAAATAGTAGTTATTATACCAAAATGTGATTGAGGTAATAATTAATATACCTTCACTAAAATTAAGCCGTCAAAGGAGTCCAACAAATGAAAGATTATATACTCATAGGAATATCAAAGACAATATGAATGGTTGGTGACAAGAACTTACAAGACAACAAATTCTAACATAAATGGTAGCTCAACAATAAAGGAAAATCCAACTAATTGCACTGCCATATTATATTTGATTTAAAGAATAAGAATTTTGTACTCTCCATTTAATGCTTTAACTTTCCTTTTAGTCGTTACTATTCAAGTAGAAAATCAATTGAATTCAATAAAAGTTTTAGATCTTTGGATTCTAATTATACTTCTATAGTTCATACAATAAAAATATAAATAGTAATTGGCACGCTTACTTAAACTATTACAATCAATGTTATCAAAACAAAATCAAATTGGTTGATTTAATAAGTTCAATTATGAACTGATCATTAGTCTAGTTAGCTTGATATAAAATTCCAATTTTACATAAAATTGATTCGGCCGATAGTTGAACTAGTAAATAAAATAAATTAAACTATTGACTCGATTTTTTTTCACAATAAAGTTAATTAAATATTTTTTTGTAAAATAATATAACTAAAATTCCGATCGGATTATGATCACACTTAATATTTTTGTTAAAATAATCCAACTGAAATTCCGTTTAAATTATGATTGAAGTGTGGATCGATAGTCTTACTACTACATGTTACACTCCAATTTTAGTAAAATTAATTACAACTTTTAAGGTGAAGGTATACATACATTACTTTAAAAATGAGGATTTGATGGGATTTGAACCGTACATGTTGCAACATAGGGTTAACCCACAATGACAATAAAATAAATGCAATAATCTATTGGAAACATTTTGTTTTTGTCAACGACAGTGACGTGTGCATGCCTAAAGGCATGCAGCACTGTACACATGTGTAACATACTAGTGTAATGGGCCATCATAATAATAAAAATAATAATAATAAAGGAATTTATCAAAAATACCTATGTTTTAGGTTTTGTTTTGGGACTCTACCTTTCTAAAATTACTTTTCTACCTTTTTTTTTATTTCATAATTATTGAATTACCTTTTTTCTTAATTTATAACTATTATCCCTTTCAAACTTTTTAAATTTACTCAAATACGTAACTCTTAATTTATAACTATTATTTGTGAGAGATAAGAATAATAGGAAGGGAACATTTCCAGGTATGCCTACGACAAAGCAATACATGCATACACAATTAGCTTAATTAATTGTCAGATGAATGATAATTAGTCATCAAATTAAGGGATTAATCAATTTTACTGACCTTGATTTCAAATTTACGCAGGGTTTTACAGCTAATTGGGTATCAGTTGAAACAAAAAACGTATGGCCAGGTCTTGTTGGTAAAATTATTTCCTTTAAAATATCACTTGCACAATGCAATATTGAGTAATCTGCTTGGCTAATTTCATCCTGCTGTTGTATAATTCTGCAATTAACATATATGAATGTGTTAATTAAAACGAATTTCGGCTTTATCATTACAATTGAAAAGAAGTAAACATAAAATCTCTGAATTAAGAGAAAAAAAAGGGAATTTATCAAAAATACCTATGTTTTAGATTTTGTTTTGGACTCTACCTTTCTAAAATTACTTTTCTACCTTTTTTTTTTCATAATTATTGAATTACCTTTTTTCTTAATTTATAACTATTATCCCTTTCAAACTTTTTAAATTTACTCAAATACGTAACTCTTAATTTATAACTATTATTTGTGAGAGATAAGAATAATAGGAAGGGAACATTTCCAGGTAGGCCTACGACAAAGCAATACGTACATACACAATTAGCTTAATTAATTGTCAGATGAATGATAATTAGTCACCAAATTAAGGGATTAATCAATTTTACTGACCTTGATTTCAAATTTACGCAGGGTTTTACAGCTAATCGGGTATCAGTTGAAACAAAAAATGTATGGCCAGGTCTTGTTGGTGAAATTACTTCCTTTAAAATATCACTTGCACAATGCAATATTGAGTAATCTGCTTGGCTAATTTCATCCTGCTGTTGTATAATTCTGCAATTAACATATATGAATGTGTTAATTAAAACGAATTTCGGCTTTATTATTACAATTGAAAAAAAGTAAACATAAAATCTCTGAATTAAGAGAAAAAAAAACCTGAAAGCTTCAGGGCAGTAATCCTTCCATCTAATTCAGTAGCTTTGCTTGCTTCAAATAAAAATAAGACCTTAATTTTCACATAATTAGAATTTTTAATTATGGTATATCTTAATTATACCTTGCTTATATATTAAGATACATTATTACATTGATTACACTTTAGTTATATAGTAATTATACCTTAGTTATACATTAAGATGCACTATTACATTGATTATACATTAGTTATACCTTAATTATACCTTACTTATACCTTAAGATACACTATTACATTGATTATACCTTATGTATACCTTAATTATACCTTACTTATACCTTAAGATACACTATTACATTGATTATACATTAGTTATACCTTAAGATACACTATTACATTGATTATACATTAGATATACCTTAATTATACCTTAAGATATACTATTACAGCGTTTATACCTTAGTAATACCTTAATTATACCTTAGTTATATATTAAGATACAATATTACATTGATTATACCTTAGTTATACTTTAGGATACAAAGGTATAATTAGTTATATCTTAGTGAAAAAAAACGTTGGAAAAAGTATATACATATGGATATTGTTTCGGAGACAAAAAAAAAAACTTTTTAAAGTCGCATGAAAAAAAATAAACGGATTAAAAGATAAATGCGAAATTAGATTAAAAATTATAAAAATGAGAGAGAGAAACGTGGACAAAGTAGAGAAGGTATTTTGGAGATTATGATTTTTTGCTTTGTAGTTTATTGGGCAAAAATCAAGTAAAATTGAATATTTTGTTTTTAGGTATTTTTGAAATTTTGAAAAGTTTTTAATGTATTTAAGTAAACGTTTTCTTTTGAGGTAAAAATGTTATATGGTGCCAAAAAGTATGTATTTATGTAAAATGCCCTAATAATAATAATAATAATAATAATAATAATAATAATAATAATAATAATAATAATAATAATAATAATAATAATAATAGTGTAAAGCTTATTATATTTGCTAGAGTTGAGCTCAAAATGTTTTCGTGGGTTGGTAATATTAATAATTTCTTAAATTCTCCATATTTATTATTTCCTCCGTTTTCTATTACTCCAGCCATTCCCAAATAACTCACGTTTTAGAGTAAATGACAAGAATTGAGAAATAATTAATTAGCTTATGTAAATACTAATTTACCTTGATTAATCCTATTTTGAAACTCTTCTTACTCTAATAGATTTCTCTTTCTTTTCAAATAAAGGATAAATACAAAAATAAATCTTATAGTTGGCCATTTACAAAATGGTACCTGTGATTTAAATTTTTACAAAATAGAATATATAGTTTCACAAGGATAACAAAAGTAGTCTATCGTCCAATATACTCTCTAAAAACTCACTTATCCTTTGAATTTTTATCTGAAAATTTGTATGTTGGTTAATTGAAATACAAAAGACCATAGTTCGAAACTTGGGGCGTATAAATTATTATGATGCCAAATAGTGAAAAATATTGAGTTTTACACGAAGATTAGGTTAAGAACCTAGAGTTCACACTGTTAACCCGATTTCTATGTGAAACTTCATAATGTTTATAAAATTTTGAACCACATGTACCATTTTACAGATGGCTGAAATCACAGGTTTATTTTTGTACTTATCCCTTTTAAATAATGTGTTAGACCTGTAAATTAATTGCGCCGATTTTAATTTCTAGCCTAATTAATTTTCTACCTAATTTTTAAAATTAGTTAATTGATTGATTGATTGATTGATTAATTAATTAATTAGTTTTTATGCGGGGAGTGAGTTGGTTGCCGGAGGAAGTTATAATTTAGGTAAGGATGTGGCTGGAGTTTAGTGTTAGTGTTAGTGGCAGTTCTTTTAGTCATGCAAGTTGGAGGAGGAAAGTGGTATAGTGGGAGCTCAACATGCAAAAAAGGCAGTTATTTTCTTCCCTTTAAAAGCCAAGTTTGAAGACAAAAGCGAGGAAGTCAGACATCAACAACACAAACTCTACCCAAACAGAGCATCAAATCCAATTTTCAATTCTCTTCAGTCAATTTTATTCTATTTCTCAGCATTTATTTTTGCCTAGAGAATCCTTAGTCTTTTGGGAAAATCCTTGGGAGAATCCTTAGTAGTTTATATTATTTCATTCTGTAAGTTGTATTTTTCACAAACTCAGTTCAATTCAAGCATTATTCTACTCCATCAATTTCATTTTGGCATTGTTATTTCAATTAATCTAGTTATAGAGTTAATTGGGACTTTAAGCTTTTAGTCCTTAAGCTTTTTCAATCGTTTGATTAGAAGTCAGATTTTCAATTTCATTTTGTAATTTTCCTACAAAATTACTGGCACGCTCAAGTTTACAAAAAGGCAAGAAATAATTTTGGCATGCCTAGTGGGACAAGACATAATACCGCCAAAAAGGAATTCTAAAGACAAAGAAGTTGTTGCATTCAAAGATGCAAATGATGTGCCTGATAATATAGCACAAGTGGCTAACTTAATTGGAAATTTCGATTCAACAACAAAGGGAGGGGCCTAACTAGCAAATTCCAGGTGAGAATGATTCTCCCAATGTTGCTACTGCTTTGGTTAATCGAACAGAAATGATAGGTGAAGTGCTGCAAGAAGTTCGACATTTAACTGCGAGTCGGAAGGAAGATGAAGAGAATGCAACTGGCTCTCTAACACCAAAAGGGAAAGAAGTTGTGGCTTATGTGGAGGACACTAAGAGTAGCTAGGCAGAAAAATATCAAATTCCTCCAATGAGGGAGGAAAAGGGACCTGTTCAAGGCCACATCCAATGGGGAAGCAGGCCAAATCCTAATGGTGTTCTAGTTGTTCATTTACAAGGTCACGCCTATTGGGATTCGTCATTGGAAAAATAACGTGGCGCAGCGGAAAATACACCGTTTAAAATTTCCTAGAATCCACCTATCGTGTCCAATTACCATTGATTAGAATAAAACCAAATTGAATCAAGGGAGATTAACTCACGGGATTCGTCTCCACTAGAGACTGTTGCAGAATTGTTTCTTGAAACTGCGATCTCCAAAGTCCGGTACACGACCAACTATTGAGCGGGAACTGATGCTAGCCAAAGACGCGAAGGAATGGATGATTAATGGTGGGATTTTCCGCTGTTTTGGGGCTGCTCTTGGTGGCTGAAATTTCCAGCAATTAATTAGGGTTGAATTAGGTTTTTCTTCCTTAAGTGTGCCCTTATATAGACACCTTGTCTAATTTGGTTTTAATTAGGTTAATTAAACCCAAGCCCACTAGGATTATAATTACATAAATAAACTTTAATTAAAAAGTATATACTATGTAATTTAATTCCGTTTGGCTAAATTTAATTACCCCTAAATAAAATTAAATCACACTTAAGTAAATACAATACATGTATTTAATTTTCCTACTTAAGAAAATTATTTAATTAATTGTTTACTTTATGTAATTCAATTAATTAATAAATTCATGAATTACATTATGTAAACTTATTAATTAAATTAAATTCAACCCAATGTTAATTAATTACCTTGACATCGAATCTCAACTAATTAATTAACGCATTCCTTCCAATGTACAGTACATGTACAATTTCTACAAGTTCCAGCTCAGTTGATCTATGTGCACGATCTTATGGGTCTGTCTTTATGTTGGCAGTAGGCCCAAGGCCCACAGACTATAAGTGGGTTCTAGCAAACCATTACAGCCCCCAATTAAGACAGAGATACAGCAGTCTTTAGAAGACACTCACCCGGTAGTAATCTCATAGTGTCCTTTGCCTAAGGAGATCGATATGAATAAACAAGAGGCATGGTGTCTGTCATCCTCTTCTATTGTTTATTATATTTCTTGATCTTGAGTTGACTGATTAATCAAATAAGTACCAACTTACTTGGGTATGGCCATACACTTATCAGTCCCACTCATCAAGTGGCCAATGATATCATCTCGGTGTTACTCGAGTGGTAATTCCATCACTTCATCATCAATATCAACATGTTCACCGGTCCACCCAATCATACCCGTATTTAGCATCCTTTTACAAACCTGTTAGACATATCTCAAAGTGAACCGGATTCCATATTGATATTATAATGAAATATGGTCTGAGGACAAAAGAGACCTACTCAAGAAAGACCTATGACGCGACAACCATGTGGCTTTCTTATGCTGATCGATCCAGTCCCATGTCAATGACATGTACCTATATTCATGACTGACTATACAAGTACTATGGCTGGTTAAGAACTACCATACAGTCATCGAATATACAAGTTTGTGGTTCTATTTGTTCCCACGATTATAACAAACCTAGGATAGGTTTTATGATTATCAATCAATGGATACTCTATTCATATTATAGCACAAGATATAAATGAAATAGATTAATTGCCTTTATTAATGTGACACAAATAATGTATTCATACAATGAGTCTTAATGTATAATACAAAACATAAGAATCCAATGCCCTAAGAACTAGGTCACACCAACAATCTCCCACTTGCACTAGTTCCAAGTGGGCATTGCCCTAATTCCTATAGATCTGGTATGACCGTTGTGTTGTGTCTACGGTAGTGCTTTGGTCAATGGATCAGCAACATTATTCTTGGTGTCAACCCTCTGTAATGATATGTCACCTCTGTTCACGATCTCTCGAATGAGGTGAGACTTTTGGAGCATATGTTTGGATCTCTTGTGTGACTGGGGCACCTTAGCTTGTGTGATGGCTCCGTTGTTGTCACAAAAAACATCAATTGGGACTAGGATAGTGGCTACTACTCCTAACTCGGTTATGAATTTCTTGATCCAAACGGCTTCCTTTGCAGCTTCGCATGCAGCTATGTACTTAGCTTCCGTTGTAGAGTCAGCAATGGTGGCCTGCTTTGAGGACCTCCAACTAATGGCACCGCCATTGAGGAGAAAAATATAACCAGACTGTGACTGGTTCTCATCCTCATTGGGCTCAAAGCTTGCATCAGTGTAACTTGACACTAGCAGCTCATCTTGACCTCCTTACACTAAGAAAGCATCCTTAGTCCGATTAAGGTACTTCAAGATTACCTTGTACGGCTTCTAATGTTCCTCCCAGGGGTCCGACTGGTACCAGCTAGTCATACTTAGTGCAAATGCAACATCAGGCCTCATACATAACATAGAGTACATGATAGATCCAATAGCAGATGCATAAGGGATCTTTTCCATGTTCTCCTGGTCCTTCTTTGTTTTAGGACCATCTTTCTTACTCAGCTTCAACCCATGGTGCATGGGCAAGAATCCTTTCTTTGCCTTGTCCATGCTGAATCTTTTCAGAACCTTATCTATATACATGGCCTGACTTAGGCCTACAAGCCGATTGGATCTATCTCTATAGATCCTGATCCCTAAGATCGTCTAAGCTTCGCCTAAGTCCTTCATTGCGAAGCACCTACTCAACCACTGCTTAACCCCTTGCAGTGTTGGTATGTCGCCTCCAATGATAAGGATGTCATCAACATATAGCACTAGGAAGGTGGAAACGCTCCCACTAACCATCTTATACACATAGGGCTCATCAGAATTCTGTGTGAAGCCATATTCCATAATGGCCTTATTAAATCTCTGATTCCATGACCTCGATGCTTGCTTCAATCCATAAATGGATCTTTGTAGTTTGCATACCCGGTTTGGATACTTTGGATCGATAAAACCCTCAGGTTGTGCCATGTACACATCCTCGAGTAGCTTTCCATTAAGGAAAGAGGTCTTAACATCCATATACCATATCTCATAATCGTACCATGCAGCTATGGCTAGTAGTATCCTAATGGATTTGAGCATAACAACTGGTGAAAAGGTTTCATCATAGTCAATTCCTTGAATTTACCTAAATCCTTTTGCCACTTATCACCCCTTGAAGGTGTTGTCGGCCTTGAACTTGAAACACCACTTGCAACCTATCACCTTAGCACCCAGAGTGTTGGGATTTTTCACCGAAAATCACCCGATAAAAGCGGAAGAACGCGGTGATTTCCTCAAATCCAGTCCCAGGAGCAATTGAGATGGAAATTGAAAAACTTAAAATTAAATAGAAAGGGATTAAATTTCTTACCAGAAATATCTCTTTCTAGAGATGGATGATGACTGCAGAATTCAAAATAGAATTCCTCCTCGTTCCCGTACACGAGCGCCTAACGAACACCGCACGTGCTAGCGTCAAAAATCACGAAGATTAGAGAGTGAGAGAGGGAAGGAGAATTCGGCCAAAGGGGGGCTAGATGCTCATCTATCTTGGCCGAATTCCCCTTAGGGTTTTTTAACCCTAGGGCTTCCAAATTCCCTTGCTGGAATTTGGCCCAGTCTAGCTTCTGTGTCTGTGTGGGCTTCCTCCTTTTAATTCAGGCCCAAACTTATTTTAATTAGTCTGGTCTAAATCAATATCAAGCCCAATTTTAATTAACCCATGTATTTAATATATTACTCCAAGTAATATATTATTTACATTTAAATTAAAATTAGTTTGACTAATTAATTTAATCCATCAAATTAAAATTAAGTCTTCACAAAACAAATTCATATGTAAACCTATACATATAAATATTTCCACCTAGGAAATAATCTCATAATTAATCCAATTAATTATGTGAAGCCAAATATTAATTTTATTATAATGATCAATCCAATTGATCCTTATAATATAATTAATATATATAGTTCTCTCTCTCTAGAGTGTACACTTCAAGTGTACTTGTGATTCTTTAAATCGGTGTCCCATCGCTCAATGTGTACGATCCCGTGGGCCCATCTTTATGTTGGCAGCGGGCCTTTGGCCCGCAGACTGCAGTTGGGCTCTAGCAAGCCACTGTAGCCCCCAATTAAGATGGAGATGGCAGTCTAACTGATATCATAACCCTGTAGTTTAAACTTGTACATCCCATGTCATTGATATCGGTGTCCAACACAGAGGCATGGATTGATCACCCTCTTTTGTGTCCGGACATTAACTTGATCCCGAATGCACTGAACCTCACAAACAAGTTCCAACTTGTTTGGGTGTGGCCACACTCTTATCAGTCACATTCATCAAGTGGCCGGTGATATCTTCTCAGTGGGTTACTGAGTGATAATTCCCTTCTGCATATCCATAGCATTACCATGTTCAGTGACATACCCGAAAGCACCCATACTTGGCACCCTATTACAGGCCCTTTAGGCGTACCCCTAAGTATGCGACATCACATGTAACACCATCATATGGTCAGGTCAAAGGATCCATACAAGTACTACACGAGAATCCATTGTGATACCATACCATGTGGATTACTCGTTTAGTGGATCTATCCAGTACCATGCTTCCAGGCATGTACCCATTAACTTGGTTGACATTCCATGTCCAATGACCGGTAAGACACCGCCATACAACCAGGTTAATGATAGTCTCTTGTTCCATTCATTCCCATGACTGGAACAGACTACGGATCTATTTATGGTCATATTGTTTACCCTATCCATGGCCTTACTGCTAAGTGCATGACACTTGTCGTCATGGATATAGATATGTCCATTGGATACTTCATTTAATATATTGCACAAGATAGATATAATAAATGAATTGATGCCTTTATTAATAACACAAATGAGTACAATACATAAATCCAATAAATGTATAGTACAAATACAAGGACCAATGCCTCGGGACTAGGGCATTTCCAACAATCTCCCACTTGCACTAGTTCCAACTAGGCATGGGCCTAATCCCTATAGATCTAGTATGACCATCGTGCTTGGGCTGGGCCAGCGCCTTGGTCAATGGATCTGCGACATTATCCTCGGTGTCCACTCTGTGCAATGCAATGTCACCTCTCTCCACGATTTCTCGTATGAGGTGAAACTTTCTGAGCACGTGCTTTGTGTTCTTGTGTGACCGGGGCTCCTTAGCTTGTGCGGTGGCCCCATTGTTGTCACAGAAGATATCGACTGGCTCCTGGATAGTTGGCACTACTCCCAACTCAGTGATAAACTTCTTCATCCACACAGCTTCCTTAGCTGCATCACACGCAGCGATGTACTTAGCTTCTGTTGTAGAGTCCGCTATGGTTGGCTGCTTTGAGCTCCTCCAGCTTACAGCACCACCATTCAGCAAGAATACATACCCTGACTGCGATTGGTGCTCATCTTGGTCTGTCTGGAAGCTTGCATCAGTATACCCAGTAACTGATAGCACTTCCTGACCACCATACACCAAGAAGCTATCCTTAGTCCGGTTAAGGTACTTGAGGATCGCCTTGGCAGCTTTCCAGTGATCCTCCCCAGGATGCTGCTGGTATCGGCTTGTCATACTCAGTGCAAAGGTGACATCAGGTCTTGTACATAACATGGAGTACATGATTGATCCAATAGCCGAAGCATATGGAACCAATTTCATGTTCTCCCTGTCCTCCCTTGTTTTAGGACAGTTCTTCTTACTGAGTTTCAGCCCATGGCCCATTGGCAAGAAGCCTTTCTTGGCCCGGTCCATGCTGAATCTTTTCAGAACTTTGTCAATGTACGAAGCCTGACTTAGGCCCAGAAGCCGATTTGATCTATCCCTATAGATCCTGATCCCTAGGATCATCTCAGCTTCGCCTAAGTCCTTCATTGCGAATCACTTACTCAGCCACTGCTTTACCCCTTGCAGTGTAGGTATGTCGCTTCCAATGAGTAGGATGTCGTCTACATAAAGTACCAAGAATGTGACTATGCTCCCACTAGTCCTCTTATACACACAAGGCTCATCTGGATTCTGTATGAAGCCATATTCCTTTATAGCCTTATTGAATCTCAGATTCCAACTTCGGGAAGCTTGCTTCAGTCCATAAATGGACCTTTGAAGTTTGCATACCCTTCCCGGATACTTAGGATCAACAAAACCCTCAGGTTGTGTCATGTACACATCCTCGAGTAGCTTCCCATTAAGGAAAGCGGTCTTGACATCCATCTGCCATACCTCATAGTCATACCATGCGGCTATGGCAAGCAGTATCCTGATGGATTTGAGCATGGCTACTGGTGAGAAAGTTTCATCATAGTCTATTCTATGGACTTGTCTGAAACCTTTCGCAACCAGACGACCCTTGAAGGTATTATCGGCTTTTAGCTTATAGCACCACTTGCAACCTATTACCTTAGCACCCGGAGGTGGATCAACCAAAGTTCCAAACTTGATTATCGTACATAGATTGCATTTCTGCCTCCATGGCTTTACGCCAATTTGCAGACTGCGGGCTAGCCATAGCCTCCTGGTAGGTTTTTGGTTCTTCTTCATCCCAGATGAGAAGAGTTTGATCATCGGTGACGAGGAAACCATACCTCTCTGGTTCCCGACGATCCCTACCAGACCTTCTAGGTTCTTGTGTGGCCTGGGTCGGTGCTTCCACTTGTGGAAGCTCCACCTGGGCCTCCGAGTTATCCTTTTCAGGAGCTTGTGGACCTTGAACTTCCCTGAGTTCAACGTTGCTCCCACTATCTTTCTTGGAAAGGAACTCCTTTTCCAGAAAGACCCCCTTCCTTGCCACGAACACCTTATTCTCGGCGGGGTTATAGAAGTAATACCCTTTGGTTTCCCTAGGGTAGCCCACAAACAGGCATTTATCGGTTTTGGGCTCCAGCTTGCCACTAGTCAATTTCTTGACATGTGCTTCGCATCCCCAAATCCTTAGGAAAGACACATTGGGCTCCTTGCCCGTCCATATCTGATATGGGGTCTTTTCCACAGCCTTAGTCGGAGTGTTGTTTAAGATGAGAGCTGCTGTCTCGAGGGTGTGTCCCCAGAAACTAATTGGGAGAGATGCTTGACTCATCATTGAGCGGACCATATCCAACAAGGTCCTATTCCTCCGTTCGGACACCCCATTCCATTGTGGTGTTCCAGGAGGAGTGAGCTGCGGAACTATTCCATGCTCTCTCAAGTATGAGTCAAACTCTAGGCTCATATACTCACCGCCTCGGTCCGACCGAAGGGCTTTGATATTCCTGCCTAGCTGGTTCTGTACTTCGTTCCGAAATTCCTTGAACCTATCAAGGGTCTCGGACTTGTGTTTCATCAGATAGACATAGCCATATCTGCTGAAATCATCCATGAACGTGACGAAGTACAGATGCCCACCTCTGGTCGCTACGCTCATAGGCCCGCATACATCTGAATGTATTAGGTCCAATAAGCCAGTGGCCCTTTCAGCCTTCTTGCTAAAAGACGCCTTTGTCATCTTGCCTCTTAAACATGATTCGCATGTATCAATTGACTCCAAGTCAAATGACCCTAGGACTCCAACTTTGTGAAGCTTAGCTATACGCTTCTCGTTTATATGGCCAAGACGACAATGCCATAGGTAGACAGGATTAAGTTCGTTAGGCTTAACCCTTTTCGTGTTTATGTTATAGATATGATTGGTTTCATTTAAGTCCAGGATATACAGGCCATTATTTAATAGAGCATCTCCATAAAATAACCCCTCTCTGGATATAGAATTTGACCATTTATAATAGTAAAATCAAATCCAGAAATATCCAACATTGATACAGAGATAATATTCCTGCACATAGCAGGTACAAAGTAACAATGTTCTAAAATTAAAACCAATCCACTGGGCATCATCAGGTGGTATTCGCCGATCTCTATGGCAGCAACCCTTGCTCCATTCCCGACCCGCAAGTCCACCTCTCCCGACCCCAGCAACCTTCTGTTCTTAAGTCCCTGCACATTGCAACAAATGTGAGAACCACATCCAGTATCCAATACCCAGGATGTTGAAACAGTAAGGTTAATATCTATAACATAAATACCTGAAGAGGACGCACCTTGGCCCCTTCTTTGCTCTCCCATCAGCTTGGGACACGATCTCTTCCAATGGCCCGCCTGTCTGCACCCGAAACAGACGTCCTCAGGACCTGCCTTCTGCTGGGCCTTGGGTTGGGCCTTGGCCTTCTTGGCTTTGGCCTTTTTGGCCTTGGACTTGGCCTTTTCCTTGGCCTTACCCTTAGCAAGAGGAGGGTTCCCCTTGTTAACCAGCAGCACCGGCGGAGTCTTCTTGATCGACTGCTCAGTAAGCTTAAGCATCCCATGTAGCTCACTGACAGTGCGGTTCATCCCTTGCATGTTATAGTTAAGGATGAACTGATCATAAGAATCCGGCAAGGACGCGAGGATTGTGTCCACCGCCAACTCTTGAGAGATAGGCGATCTGAGACGGGCCAAAGTATCCAAATAGCCCTTCATCTTGAGCACGTGTGCACTCACAGATGTCCCGGCCCCCATCTTACAAGAGTGGAATGCCTTATTGGTCAGGTACCTTTCCTGACGAGCTTGCTCTTGAAACATCTCATTAAGAGTTGTTATCATAGCATAGGCTTGATGGTCCATAAACTGTTTTTGCAGTTCGGGGACCATGCAAGCCAACATAAGGCATGTCACATCCCGGTTGTCCTTGACGTGCGCCTCGTATTCCTCCAGCTGGGCAGCCGATGGATTATGTCCCTGAGGCGCAGCCGGCACAGGCCTTTCCAGCACATACTCTTTCGACTCTTGTCTTAGAACTATCCTCAAGTTCCTAGACCAGTCTAAAAAGTTAGGACCGGAAAGCTTGTCCTTTTCAAGAATGGATCGTAGTGATAAGGTATTTGTGTTTGCCATTTGGGTGTTTCTACACAGAAAAACATTGAGAGTGTTAATAAAGGGCTTTGCTTTGTTGTTCCCATATAAAATTAATAATGAATCAAGTTATTAATTTAAACCGAGTTGTTGGGCTCATGGGCCGAGATCCATATTTCATTGAGATATAGCCAAACGAGGGTTTGGTACAACTACATCTTAATTATTTAGGTAGGAACGCCGTCCAATCCCAACCTAGGGACTCTCGGTTTGATGGGCTTGTTGGCACTTACCCATCTGTGCTTAGGGCCAGGAGAATCCTACTACCCACGCTAAGTCAAAACCTCCATCCAAGTGTTAGAGTATCCCATACTCTAACCCAATACAAAGTGACAATACTCCAGTGCATCCTGCGAGGGCATGGTCTACAACTGGCCTATTCCTACTTCGATTCGGTTTTGAATGAGGGAAGCACTTTTAAGCGACTTAGTAATTCCGTTTGGTTATTAGATTCAATTATAACGGCTTACATACATAAAGCGGGTGAATGAGCTATTGGAACATACATCCATACATGCAAATGAATATAAAACATGATTAAATAAAATTAAAATGGACTGCTATGGGCCTATGTTACATCCTAATACTATTCTAGTAAACCTATACTAGAAACAGATATTAGGCGGGCCTCCATCTTCTCCTTCTGGGCTTGTACCTCCAATTTGGGCTTGCACCTCCATTTGGGCTCACCACTCCATGGGCTTCTTCTTTTACAAATTTTATAATATTTAATTCAAATAAAATAAAATTACAGTAAAAAGAAAAACGACACGCAGGCCGTATTTACCCAAAAAGAAAAATACAACCTATCTCGTAAAAGGCCCAATAGCATCCAATCATACATTCATTCAACCATTCATATGCATCCAATACATACAATTCAAAAGCATGTCATAATGCATGATTTAAGCCCATTTAAATTATGTCAAAGCCATTATTAGGAAATCGCCAATTTTGGCCCACCATGGTTCTAACCCTTAACGGGCTTTGGGCCTCCAGCCCAGGCAGTCCAACTGCTCCCACTGGAATTGGGAAACCATGGGTCCAATTTAGCTGTCCTAGTAATTGTGCCAAAATTACCCAAACCAATTTCCATTAACCATATTAATTTCCAAAACTAATATCACATGAACGAAATAAAATTCATCCAAGAAACCATGCGCATTTAAATTACATAAATTTAAACACACGAATTTTAAAACCAATTAAAATTTCAAAACTGGGCCCCGGACTTAAAACCCGCAAAATCTAAAAAAACTGGGCCCGGCCCGCTGCAGCTAGGGCAACGGGGTTGCCCTAGCAGCAGCAGCCACTGCCCAGCAGTGGCTGCCGCCTACAGCGGCACTGCCGCTGCGCAGTGGCCGCCCAGCAGCAGGCAGCGGCTGCCGCCGCGCCTCCCGCCGTGTGCGGCGGCCGCCAGCGGCGATCCCGCCGCCGGCAGCCCCGCACCCCAGGAGGCAGATTTTTTTTTTAATTTATTTATTTAATTAAAACAGAATTAAAATAAAAAAAAATATCCATCCATCATCCAAAGCAATTCACCAAGAATTCCAATAATGCACAATAAAATTAAACTAACATAAACCTATATGCAAATTTAATTTTCATTGTCTAAAACATATGGGAAAAATCATAAAAACCCATACCATGAATCCCAATCAAAAACCTCCAATTTCAAAAACAAGATTCAACCAAATTAATCAATTTCCACGGATCAAAAGCCCGCTCTGATACCACTTTTGGGATTTTTCACCGGAAATCACCCGATAAAAGCGGAAGAACGCGGTGATTTCCTCAAATCCAGTCCCAGGAGCAATTGAGATGGAAATTGAAAAACTTAAAATTAAATAGAAAGGGATTAAATTTCTTACCAGAAATATCTCTTTCTAGAGATGGATGATGACTGCAGAATTCAAAATAGAATTCCTCCTCGTTCCCGTACACGAGCGCCTAACGAACACCGCACGTGCTAGCGTCAAAAATCACGAAGATTAGAGAGTGAGAGAGGGAAGGAGAATTCGGCCAAAGGGGGGCTAGATGCTCATCTATCTTGGCCGAATTCCCCTTAGGGTTTTTTAACCCTAGGGCTTCCAAATTCCCTTGCTGGAATTTGGCCCAGTCTAGCTTCTGTGTCTGTGTGGGCTTCCTCCTTTTAATTCAGGCCCAAACTTATTTTAATTAGTCTGGTCTAAATCAATATCAAGCCCAATTTTAATTAACCCATGTATTTAATATATTACTCCAAGTAATATATTATTTACATTTAAATTAAAATTAGTTTGACTAATTAATTTAATCCATCAAATTAAAATTAAGTCTTCACAAAACAAATTTATGTGTAAACCTATACATATAAATATTTCCACCTAGGAAATAATCTCATAATTAATCCAATTAATTATGTGAAGCCAAATATTAATTTTATTATAATGATCAATCCAATTGATCCTTATAATATAATTAATATATATAGTTCTCTCTCTCTAGAGTGTACACTCCAAGTGTACTTGTGATTCTTTAAATCGGTGTCCCGTTGCTCAATGTGTACGATCCCGTGGGCCCATCTTTATGTTGGCAGCGGGCCTTTGGCCCGCAGACTGCAGTTGGGCTCTTGCAAGCCACTGCAGCCCCCAATTAAGATGGAGATGGCAGTCTAACTGATATCATAACCCTGTAGTTTAAACTTGTACATCCCATGTCATTGATATCGGTGTCCAACACAGAGGCATGGATTGATCACCCTCTTTTGTGTCCGGACATTAACTTGATCCCGAATGCACTGAACCTCACAAACAAGTTCCAACTTGTTTGGGTGTGGCCACACTCTTATCAGTCATATTCATCAAGTGGCCGGTGATATCTTCTCAGTGGGTTACTAAGTGACAATTCCCTTCTGCATATCCATAGCATTACCATGTTCAGTGACATACCTGAAAGCACCCATACTTGGCACCCTATTACAGGCCCTTTAGGCGTACCCCTTAGTATGCGACATCACATGTAACACCATCATATGGTCAGGTCAAAGGATCCATACAAGTACTACACGAGAATCCATTGTGATACCATACCATGTGGATTACTCGTTTAGTGGATCTATCCAGTACCATGCTTCCAGGCATGTACCCATTAACTTGGTTGACATTCCATGTCCAATGACCGGTAAGACACCGCCATACAACCAGGTTAATGATAGTCTGTTGTTCCATTCATTCCCATGACTGGAACAGACTACGGATCTATTTATGGTCATATCGTTTACCCTATCCATGGTCTTACTGCTAAGTGCATGACACTTGTCGTCATGGATATAGATATGTCCATTGGATACTTCATTTAATATATTGCACAAGATAGATATAATAAATGAATTGATGCCTTTATTAATAACACAAATGAGTACAATACATAAATCCAATAAATGTATAGTACAAATACAAGGACCAATGCCTCGGGACTAGGGCATTTCCAACACGGAGGTGGATCCATCAAGGTCCATACTTGGTTATCGTGCATAGATTGCATCTCAGCCTCCATGGCTTTGCGCCATTGATATGATTGTGGGCTTTCAACAGCCTTCTGATAGGTCTTGGGCTCCTCTTGGTCAACGACCATAAGGTCCCCATCATCTGTCAGAAGAAAGCCGTACCTCTCTGGCTGATGACATGTCCTACCAGACCATCTAAGGTCTTGTGTAACCGGTTCTGGTTCCTCAATTTCTTGAGTAGTCAGATCAGTTCCCGAAGCATCCTCAGCATGAGCTTGTTGGATTTTTCACCGGAAATCACCCGATAAAAGCGGAAGAACGCGATGATTTCCTCAAATCCAGTCCCAGGAGCAATTGAAGTGGAAATTGAAAAAACATAAAATTGAAATAGAAAGAGATTAAATTCTTACCCGGAATATCTCTTTCTAGAGATGGATGAAGACTGCAGAAATCAAATTAGATTCCCTCCTCGTTTTTGTACACGAACAACTAACGAACACAACCCGTGCTAGCGTTGGAAAAACAAAAACAATGGTGAGAGGGGCAATGGAATTTCGGCAAAGGTGGCTATCATTGGTTAGGTTGGCCGAAATTTCACCCTAGGTTTTTATACCTAGGGTGGCCGAATTCCCCTAGGGGAATTTAGGCCCAGCTTGGCTCCTTTCATTCTGTGTGGGCTTCCATCTTTTAATTGAGGCCCAATCTGATTTTAATTATTCTGGTTTAAATTAATTTCAAGCCCAATTTTAACATACCCATGTATTTAATATATTACACCAAGTAATATATTATTTACATTTAAATTAAAACTAGTTTGATCAATTAATTTAATCCACCAAATTAAAATTAAATCTTCACAAAACAAAATCATATGTAAACCTATACATATGAATATTTCCACCTAGGAAATAATCTCATAATCAATCCAATTAATTATGAAGAGCCAATTGAATATATTAATTTTATTATTAGGATCAATCCAATTGATCTTTATAATATGATTAATATATACATACCTCTCTCTCCATAGTGTATACTCCAAGTATACATGTGATTCCTTAAGTCTGTGTTCAGTCGTTCAATGTGTATGATCCTGTGGGCCCATCTTTATGTTGGCAGCGGGCCTTTGGCCCGCAGACTATAGTTGGGCTCTAGCAAGCCACTGCAGCCCCCAATTAAGATGGAGATGGCAGTCTAACTGTTATCATAACCCTGTAGTTTAAACTTGTATACCCTATGTCATTGATATCGGTGTCTAACACAGAGGCATGGATTGATCACCCTCTTTTGTGTCGGACATTAACTTGATCCCGAATGCACTGAAGCTCACAAACAAGTTCCCACTTGTTTGGGTGTGGCCACACTCTTATCAGTTGCTTTCATCAAGAGGCCGGTGATATCTTCCCAGTGGACTACTGAGTGACAATCCCTTCTGCATATCCATAGTATTACCATGCTAAGTGACATACCCGAAAGTACCCATACTTGGCACACTATTACAGGCCCTTTAGGCGTACCCCTAAGTATGCGACCTCACATGTAACACCATCAAATGGTCAGGTCAAAGGATCCATACAAGTACTATACGAGAATCACTTGTGATACTATACCATGTGGATTTCTCGTTTAGTGGATCTATCCACTACCATGCCCCTTATGTATGTACCCATTAACTTGGTTGACATTCCATGTCCAATGACCGGTAAGACACCACCATACAACCAGGTTAATGATAGTCTGTTGTTCCATTCATTCCCATGACTGGAACAGACTACGGATCTATTCATGGTCATATCGTTTACCCTATCCATGGTCTTACTGCCAAGTGCATGACACTTGTCATCATGGATATGGATATGTCCATCGGATACTTCATTTAATATATTGCACAAGATAAATATAATAAATGATTTAATGCCTTTATTAATAGTACAAATAAGTATAATACATAAATCCAATTAATGTATGATACTAATGCAAGGACCAATGCCTCGGGACTAGGGCATTTCCAACAATCTCCCACTTGCACTAGTTCCAACTAGGCATGGGCCTAATCCCTATAGATCTAGTATGACCCTGGTGCTTGGGCTGGGCCAGCGCCTTGGTGAAAGGATCTGCGTCATTATTCTCGGTGTCCACTCTATGCAATGCAATGTCACCTCTCTCCGCGATCTCTAGTATGAGGTGAACTTTCTGAGCACGTGCTTTGTGTTCTTGTGTGACCGGGGCTCCTTAGCTTGTGCAACGGCCCCATTGTTGTCATAGAAGATATCAACTGGGTCCTGGATAGTTGGCACTACTGCCAACTCAGTGATAAACTTCTTCATCCACACAGCTTCCTTAGCCGCATCACACGCAGTGATGTACTCAGCTTCTATTGTAGAGTCCGCTATGGTTGGCTGCTTTGAGCTCCTCTAGCTTACAGCACCACCATTCAGCAAAAATACATACCCAGACTGTGACTGGTACTCATCTTGGTCGGTCTGGAAGCTCACATCAGTGTACCCAGTAACTGACAGCACTTCCTGACCACCATACACTAAGAAGCTATCCTTAGTCCGGTTAAGGTACTTAAGGATCGCCTTGACAGCTTTCCAGTGATCCTCCCCGGGATCCTGCTGGTACCAGCTCGTCATACTCAGTGCAAAGGCGACATCAAGTCTCGTACATAACATGGAGTACATGATTGATCCTATAGCCGAAGCATATGGAACCAACTTCATGTTCTCCCTGTCCTCCCTTGTTTTAGGATAGTTTTTCTTACTAAGTTTCAGCCCATGGCCCATTGGCAAGAAACCTTTCTTGGCCCGGTCCATGCTGAACCTTTTTAGAACTTTGTGAATGTACGAAGCCTGACTTAGGCCCAGAAGCCGATTTGATCTATCCCTATACATCCTGATCCCTAGGATCATCTCAGCTTCGCCTAAGTCCTTCATGGCGAAGCACTTACTCAGCCACTGCTTTACCCCTTGCAGTGTAGGTATGTCACTTCCAATGAGTAGGATGTCGTCTACATAGAGTACCAAGAATGTGACAATGCTCCTACTAGTCCTCTTATACACACAAGGCTCATCTTGATTCTGTATGAAGCCATATTCCTTTATAGCTTCATTGAATCTAAGATTCCAACTTCAGGAAGCTTGCTTCAGTCCATAAATGGACCTTTGAAGTTTGCATACCCTTCTCGGATACTTTGGATCGACAAAACCCTCAGGTTGTGTCATGTACACATCCTCGAGTAGCTTTCCATTAAGGAAAGCGGTTTTGACATCCATCTGCCATACCTCATAGTCATACCATGCGGCTATGGCCAGTAGTATCCTGATGGATTTGAGCATGGCTACTAGTGAGCAAGTTTCATCATAGTCTATTCCATGGACTTGTCTGAAACCTTTTGCAACCAGACGCCCCTTGAAGGTATTATCAGCTTTTAGCTTGTAGTACCACTTGCAACCTATTACCTTAGCACCCAGAGGTGGATCAACCAAGTTCCAAACTTGGTTATCGTACATAGATTGCATTTCTGCCTCCATGGCTTTGCGCCAATTCGTAGATTTTGGGCTAGCCATAGCCTCCTGGTAGGTTTTGGGTTCTTGCTCATCCTAGATGAGAAGAGTCTGATCATCAGTGATGAGGAAACCATACCTCTCCGGTTCCCGACGATCCCTACCAGACCTTCTAGGTTCTTGTACGGCCTGGGTCTGTGCTTACCCTTGTGGAAGCTCTACCTGGGCCTCTGAGTTATCCTCTTCAGGAGCTTGTGGACCTTGAACTTCCCTGAGTTCAACATTGCTCCCACTGTCTTTCTTGGAAAGGAACTCCTTTTCTAGAAAGACCCCCTTCCTTGCCACGAACACCTTGTTCTCTGCAGGGTTGTAGAAGTAATACCCTTTGGTTTCCCTAGGGTAGCCCACAAACAGGCATTTATCGGTTTTGGGCTCTAGCTTGCCACTAGTCAATCTCTTGACATGTGCTTCGCATCCCCAAATCCTTAGGAAAGACACATTGGGCTCCTTGCCCATCCATATCTGATATGGGGTCTTTTCCACTGCCTTAGTCGGAGTATTATTTAAGATAAAAGCTGCGTCTTGAGGGCGTGTCCCCAGAAACTGATTGGGAGAGAGGCTTGACTCATCATTGAGCGGACCATGTCCAACAGGGTTCTATTCCTCCGTTCAGACAGCCCATTCCATTGTGGTGTTCCGAGAGGAGTGAGTTATGGAACTATTCCATGCTCTCTCAAGTATGAGTCAAACTCTAGGCTCATATACTCACCGCCTCGGTCTGACCGAAGGGTTTTGATATTCCTGCCTAGCTGGTTCTGTACCTCGTTCCTAAATTCCTTGAACCTATTAAGGGTGTCGGATTTGTGTTTCATCAGATAAACATAGCCATATCTCCTGAAATCGTCCATGAACATGACGAAGTACAGATGCCCACCTCTGGTCGCTGCACTCATAGGTCCACATACATTGGAATGTATTAGGTCCAATAAGCCAGTGGTCCTTTCAGCCTTCTTGCTAAAAGGCGCCTTTGTCATCTTGCCTCGTAAACATGATTCACATGTATCAATTGACTCCAAGTTAAATGACCCTAAGACTCTAGCTTTGTGAAGCCTAGCAATGCGCTTCTCGTTTATATGGCCAAGACGACAATGCCATAGGTAGACAGGATTACGTTCGTTAGGCTTAACCCTTTTAGTGTTTATATTATAAACGTGATTGGTTTCATTTAAGTCCATGATATATAGGCCATTATTTAATAGAGCATCTCCATAAAATAATCCCTTTCTAGATATTGAAATTCTACCATTACAAATAGTAAAATAAAATCCAGAAATATCCAACATAGAAACTGAAATAATATTCCTGCACATAGCAGGTACAAAATAACAATGTTCTAAAATCAAAACCAATCCACTGGGCATCATAAGGTGGTATTCGCCGATCTCTATGGCAGCAACCCTTGCTCCATTCCCGACCCGCAAGTCCACCTCTCCTGATCCCAATGACCTTCTGTTCTTAAGTCCCTACACATTGCAACAAATGTGAGAACCACATCCAGTATCCAATAACCAGGATGTGGAAACAGTAAGCTTAATGTCTATAACATAAATACCTGAAGAGGACGCACCTTGGCCCCTTCTTTGCTCTCCCATCAGCCTGGGACATGATCTCTTCCAATAGCCTGTCTGTCTGCACCCGAAACAGACATCCTCAGGACCTGCCTTCTGCTGAGCCTTGGGCTGGGCCTTCGCCTTCTTAGCCTTGGCTTTGGCCTTCTCCTTGGCCTTGCCCTTTGCAAGAGGAGGGTTCCCCTTGTTGACCAGTAGCACCGGTGGAGTCTTCTTGATCGACTGCTCGGTCAGCTTGAGCATCCCATGCAGCTCACTGACAGTACGGTTCATCCCTTGCATATTGTAGTTCAGGATGAACTGATCATAAGAATCCGGCAAGGATGAGGATTGTGTCCACTGCCAACTCCTGAGAGATAGGTGATCTGAGACGGGCCAAAGTGTCTAAATAGCCCTTCTTCTTAAGCACGTGTACGCTCACAGATGTCTCGGCCCCCATCTTACAAGAGTGGAATGCCTTGTTGGTCAGGTACCTTTCCTGACGAGCTTGCTCCTGAAACATCTCATTAAGAGTTGTTATCATAGCAAAGGCTTGATGGTCCATAAACTGTTTTTGCAGTTTGGGGACCATACAGGCCAACATAAGGCATGTCACATCCCTATTATCCTTGACATGCGCCTCGTATTCCTCCAGCTGGGCAGCCGATGGATTACGTCCATGAGGCGCAGCTGGCACAGGCTTTTCCAGTACATACTCTTTAGACTCCTGCCTCAGAACTATTCTCAAGTTCCTAGACCAGTCCAAAAAGTTAGGATCGGAAAGCTTGTCCCTTTCCATAATTGATCGCAGTGATAAGGTATTGTTGTTTGCCATTTAAGAATTTCTACACAGAAAAACATTTAGAGTGTTAATAAAGGACTTTAATTTGTTATTCCCACATAAAATTAATAATGAATCATGTTATTAATTTAAACCGAGTTGTTGGGCAAATAGGTAGAGATCCATATTTCATCAAGATATAGCCAAACGAGGGTTTGGTACAACTATACCTTAATTATTTAGGTAGGAATGCCGTCCAATCCCAACCTAGGGACTCTCGGTTTGATGGGGTTGTTGGCACTTACCCATCTGTGCTTAGGGCCAGGAGAATCCTACTACCCATGCTAAGTCAAAATCTCCATTCAAGTGTTAGAGTATCCCATACTCTAACCCAATACAAAGCGACAATACTCCAGTGCATCTTGCGAGGGCATGGTCTACAACTGGCCTATTCCCACTTCGAGTCGGTTTTGAATGAGGGAAGCACTTTTAAGCGACTTAGTAATTCCATTTGGTTATTAGATTCAATTTATAACGGCTTACATACATAAGGCGGGTGAAATTACTGTTGGATCATACATTCATACATGCAAATAAACATAAAGCATAATTAAATAAAAGTAAAATGGACTGCTATGGGCCTATATTACATCCTAATATTATTCTAGTAAACCTATACTAGAAATAAATATCAGGAGGGCCTCCATCTTTCCCTTCTGGTCTTGCACCTCCACTTGTTCTCGCACCTCCACTTGGGCTCACCACTCCATGGGCTTCTTCTTTTACAAATTTTATAATAATTGAATAAAATAAAATTACATTAAA
This sequence comes from Euphorbia tirucalli, assembly GCA_039660915.1. Classification (NCBI taxonomy): domain Eukaryota; kingdom Viridiplantae; phylum Streptophyta; class Magnoliopsida; order Malpighiales; family Euphorbiaceae; genus Euphorbia; species Euphorbia tirucalli. The sequence goes on along the minus strand of CM077637.1, from coordinate 45,669,576 downwards.
AAAGAAAAACGACACGCAGGCCGCATTTACCCAAAAAGAAAAATACAACCCATCTTGTACAAGGCCCAATAGCATCCAACCATACAAACATTTAATCATACATATGCATCCAATACATATAATTCATAAGCATGTTATAATGCATGATTTAAGCCCATTTCAATTATGTCCAAGCCATTATATAGAAATCGCCAATTTTGGCCCACCATGGTTCTAGCCCTTAACGGGCTTTGGGCCTCCAGCCCAGGCAGTCCAACTGCTCCCACTGGAATTGGGAAACCATGGGTCCAATTCAGCCGTCCAAGTAATTGTGCCAAAATTACCTGAACCAATTTCAATTAACCATATTAATTTCCAAAATTAATATCACATGAATAAAATAAAATTTTATTCAAGAAACCACACGCATTTAAATTGCATAAATTTAAACAAACGAATTTTAAAACCAATTAAAATTTCAAAACTGGGCCCCGGGCCCAAAACCCCGCCAAATCCAAAAACGCTGGGCCCGGCCCGCTGCTAGGGGCAGCAGCTGCGCAGCCGCCTAGCGGCCGCCCGCTGCTGTCATGCGGCAGCCACTGCCCAGCACCCTTGGGAGCCAGATTTTTTTTTAAAACCAAAAAATAAAAAAATGGACAAACAAAATATAGCATCCATCAACAACAAGAAATTCACCAAGAATTCCAAAATCATACAATTAAATTAAACTAACATAAACCTATATGCAAATTTAATTTCAATTGCACAAAACAAATGGGAAAAATCTTAAACCCAAACCAAGAATCCCAATAAAAAATCTCCAATTTTAAAACATGGGATCCAACCAATTTTAACAATTTCCACGGATCAAAAGCCCGCTCTGATACCACTATTTGGATTTTTCACTGGAAATCACCCGATAAAAGCGGAAGAACGCGATGATTTCCTCAAATCCAGTCCCAGGAGCAATTGAAGTGGAAATTGAAAAAACATAAAATTGAAATAGAAAGAGATTAAATTCTTACCCGGAATATCTCTTTCTAGAGATGGATGAAGACTGCAGAAATCAAATTAGATTTCCTCCTCGTTTTCGTACACGAACGCCTAACGAACACAACCAGTGCTAGCGTTGGAAAAACAAAAACAATGGTGAGAGGGGCTATGGAATTTCGGCAAAGGTGGCTATCATTGGTTAGGTTGGCCGAAATTTCACCCTAGGTTTTTATACCTAGGGTGGCCCAATTCCCCTAGGGGAATTTAGGCCCAGCTTGGCTCATTTCATTCTGTGTGGGCTTCCATCTTTTAATTGAGGCCCAATCTGATTTTAATTATTCTGGTTTAAATTAATTTCAAGCCCAATTTTAATATACCCATGTATTTAATATGTTACTCCAAGTAACATGTTATTTACATTTAAATTAAAGCAAGTTTGACCAATTAATTTAATCCATCAAATTAAAATTAAATCTTCACAAAACAAAATCATATGTAAACCTATACATATGAATATTTCCACCTAGGAAATAATCTCATAATCAATCCAATTAATTATGAAGAGCCAATTGAATATATTAATTTTATTATTAGGATCAATCCAATTGATCTCTATAATATGATTAATATATACATACCTCTCTCTCCATAGTGTATCCTCCAAGTATACATGTGATTCCTTAAGTCTGTGTTCAGTCGTTCTATGTGTATGATCCCGTGGGTCCATCTTTATGTTGGCAGCGTGCCTTTGGCCCGCAGACTGCAGTTGGGCTCTAGCAAGCCACTGCAGCCCCCAATTAAGATGGAGATGGCAGTCTAACTGTTATCATAACCCTGTAGTTTAAACTTGTATATCCCATGTCATTGATATTGGTGTCTAACACAGAGGCATGGATTGATCACCCTCTTTTGTGTCGGACATTAACTTGATCCCGAATGCACTAAAGCTCACAAACAAGTTCCCACTTGTTTGGGTGTGGCCACACTCTTATCAGTTGCTTTCATCAAGAGGCCGGTGATATCTTCCCAGTGGACTACTGAGTGACAAATCCCTTCTGCATATCCATAGTATTACCATGCTAAGTGACATACCCGAAAGTACCCATACTTGGCACCCTATGACAGGCCCTGTAGGCGTACCCCTAAGTATGCGACCTCACATGTAACACCATTATATGGTCAGGTGAAAGGATCCATATGAGTACTACACGAGAATCACTTGTGATACTGATCCATGTGGATTTCTCGTTTAGTGGATCTATCTAGTACCATGCCCCTTATGCATGTACCCATTAACTTGGTTGACATTCCATGTCCAATGACTGGTAAGACACCGCCATACAACCAGGTTAATGATAGTCTCTTATTCCATTCATTCCCATGACTGGAACAGACTACGGATCTATTCATGGTCATATCGTTTACCCTATCCATGGTCTTACTGCCAAGTGTATGACACTTGTCATCATGGATATGGATATGTCCATCGGATACTTCATTTAATATATTGCACAAGATAAATATAACAAATGAATTAATGCCTTTATTAATAACACAAATAAGTATAATAAATAAATCCAATTAATGTATGATACAAATGCAAGGACCAATGCCTCGGGACTAGGGCATTTCCAACATAGCTTTAGGAGTTTATGAGTCTTGAACTTCTGAAAGTTCAACATTACTCCCACTGTCTCTCTTGGAAAGGAATTCCTTCTCTAAGAAGACTGCATTTCTGGCTATGAAAACTTTGTTTTCTGCCGGATCATAGAAGTAATAACCCTTAGTTTCCTTAGGGTAACCCACAAATGACACTTGATAGATTTGGGCTCGAGTTTGCCACTTGTCAGTTTCTTAACATATGCATCACAAGCCCAAATCTTCAAGAAGGAAACATTGGTCTTTTGGCCCTTCCATAGTTCATATGGTGTTCCCTCAACTGCCTTGCTTGGTGTATTATTAAGAATGTAAGCAGCTGTCTCTAAAGCATATCCCCAAAAGGAGACTGGGAGTGTAGCTTGACTCATCATCGAGCGAACCATGTTTAGCAGGGACCTATTCCTCCTTTCTGACACTCCATTCCACTGGGGTGTACCAGGAGGAGTGAGTTGGGATACAATCCCACACTCCCTCAAAAACGAGTCAAACTCTTGGCTCAAATATTCACCCCCTCGGTCAGACCGAAGTGCTTTTATTTTCTTGCCAAGTTGGTTTCCTACTTCATTCTTAAAGTCCTTGAACCTTTGGAGAGTCTCAGACTTATGCTTCATCAGATATACGTAACCATATCTACTGAAGTCATCCGTGAAGGTGATGAAGTACAGAAAACTAGATCTACACTAGTGCTCATTGGGCCGCATACATCGGCATGTATTAGCTCCAATAGCTTTGAGGCCCTTTTAGCAGTTTGCTAAAAGGCACCTTTGTCATCTTGCCTCTCAAACAAGATTCACATGTGTCATAAGACTGGATGTCAAATGACCCTAGCACTCCACTAGAGTGAAGGCTAGCTATGCACTTCTCATTTATATGGCCAAGTCGACAATGCCAGATGTAAGTAGGATTAATTTCATTTTGTTTAATCCTTTTAGTATTTATGTTATAGATTGAAATTTCACGTTTTAGATCAAGGATATATAAGCCATTTTCAAGAAATGCTGTTCCATAAATAATATTGCTACATTGCATAGAAATTCTACCATGTCCAATATTAAATACGAAAACAGAAATATCCAACAAAGAAACGGAAATAATCGCAGGTACAAAATAATCGTTTCTTAGTTCCAAAACAAGTCCACTAGGCATCTCTAAGAAATAATCTTCGATCTCCATGGCCTGAACCCGAGCACCATTTCCTACTCGAAGATCTAATTCTCCAGATCCTAATAATCTCTTATTTCTTAGACCCTGCACATTTGAACAAATGTGAGATCCACATCCAATGTCCAAGACCCAAGATGTAGAAATAGCCAGATTAATCTCAACAACATAAATACCTGAAGCAGTAGTTTTGCCCTTCCGTTGCTCCTTTAGCTTTGGAAATGAGCTCTTCTAGTGCCCCTTCTCATGACAATCATCGCCGACATCGTCAGGAGAAGCAACCCTTGTTTTAGGTTGGGCCACCACCTTTTTGCCCTTAGCCTTGGCCTTAGATTTGGCCTTTCCCTTAGCAATGGATGTATTGCCCTTGTTCACCAGCAATACTTCACGAGTCTTCTTAAGAGACTGCTCAGCAAGCTTGAGCATGCCATGTAGCTCAACAACCGATTTATCCAACCCTTGCATATGGTAATTCATGATAAACTGGTTGTAAGAATCAGGAAGTGACCCGAGAATAATGTCTACTGCCAAGTCCTGTGGAACTGGTGAGCCGAGGTGGGCAAGTGTATCAATATCACATGAGTGCTAACAGAAGTCCCAGCTGCCATCACAGTCGTGCAAAGTGCCTTAGTTGTCAGGTAACGTTCTTAACGAGCCTAATCTTGGAACATCTTTTTAAGCTGATCCATCATCTCATAAGCATGCTCGTCCATGAACTGCTTCTGAAGATCAGAAGCCATGGTACCCAGCATGAGGCATGAGACATCTCGGTCATCCCTCACGGACTGGTCATACTGCTCCACCATCGCCGTGGTGGCGCCTTGACCTGCGGGAGGGCTAGCTGGTAAAGGAGCATTCAGTACATACTCCTTGGACTCTTATCTAAGAACTATTTGTAAGTTCCTAGCCCAGTCCAGGAAGTTAGTCCCCGAAAGTTTCTCCTTCTCCAAGAGTGACCTAAGTGAGAGTGAGTTGTTGTTTGTTGCAGCCATTTAAACTACTTAAGTGAAATGGGATTATCTACATGGAAGAAATCATTGCTTGAGTTAGAAATAAAGGACTTTTAAGCCAATTCAAATTAATAATCCGATTTTAATTTGTTTGTTGGTGATGTTAATTGGCTGACTTGACCAAGATCCACAACTTATCAATGACTGGCTGAACTAGGGCTCACTAACCAACCATTGATTCGTTTGGTAGGACAACCTATTGAATCCTTCCATGAAGGACTCTTGGTTTGATGGGCTTATTGACACTTTACCCATCTGTGCTTAGGGCCTGCTTTGAGCTAATACTATCCATGTTGAGTCAAACCACCATTCATATGTTAACCATACCAAGTATCCTATCCCTCGACGGCCCGCCGAATACTACAATTTACCCAGCTAGGGCATGACGCACATTGCAGCATCAATAGGAGGAAGAGGTGTGAATGTGGGAAGCACTTTTAAACGACTCATTATTTTAATTACCGGATTAAAATTAAGTGATAAGGCTTAGCATGCATAAACACGGGTAATAATTTGGTGATCCATACATCCATATTATATGACAAATGCAATAGCATACTTAATTTAAAATAAATGAGATCCTATAGGCCTTTAATTACAACCTAATGAAAAACTAGATATCCTATCTAATTCTTCAAGGGCTGGACTGCAATCCTTCTTAGCTTTCCACCATGGGCTTCCTCCATCTGGACCTTCCTCCATACTTGATGCAATCACAACAATTTTGTAAAATAAAATATATTCTAAAATTACATCAAAATAAAAAAATGGCACGCTGGCCATATTTCCTAAAATTAAATTACAACCGATAATAATTTAGGGTCCGTAGAACTCAACATCACATTTCAAACAAAGTGCCTATTGTGCACATATATACCAATTTGATGCATGATCATGGCATTCTAAATTATAAATATAAATATTAAGCCGAGTTACTTAGGGTGAAATCGCCAATTTTAACAAATGTGACTAAGGCCCATAAAGGCCCAATGGATAACATCCATAAATGCAAAATTAACAATTTTGCTCCCACTTGAATTTGGGTTGTCACAAATTTAAAATTTAGCTCTCCCAATTTTAATTGGTGTCATGGTTTATTAGGCCAATTTCACAAAGTCCATATTCAATTTAATATGCAAACAATTAAATTAAATATGCATGCCAACAAAATAAACAATTTAAATACAAATTAATTTTAAAAAAATTTAATTTAATTTGCATTAGGGTCCAGGATAAAAAAATACCTGTAAAATCCAAAACCGGACCTAAACCACACGCGTGGCAGCAGCCCACAATGGGCTGCGGCAAGCAGCAGTAGCTGCAATTTGGAATCTTGCGATTCCAAATTGCAGCCCAAACATATATATATATATATATATATTTCAATTAAATCATAAAAAAAATCCAGCCATAAAAAATAAATAATCAATAAAAACAACAATTTTAGATGGAAACCAATTAGGGAAAAATAATCAAAAAAACCCTAATCCAAAAATTCTAGGGTTCAACAAAAACCGATACTAATTGAATAAGAACCCTAAAATCACAAACTTGAAACCCATTCTTTCTTCAAGAACGCTTTCAAGAACCAATTCGAATCAATCTAATGGACAAAACCTAGGCTCGGATACCACTGTTGGGATTCGTCATTGGAAAAATAATGTGGCGCAGCGGAAAATACACCGTTTAAAATTTCCTAGAATGTCCAATTACCATTGATTAGAATAAAACCAAATTGAATCACGGGAGATTAACTCACCGGATTCGTCTCCTCTAGAGACTGCTGCAGAATCATTTCTTGAAACTGCGATCTCCAAAGTCCAGTGCACGACCCACTATTGAGCGGGAACTGGTGCTAGCCGAAGACGCGAAGGAATGGATGATTAATGCTGGGATTTTCGGCTGTTTTGGGGCTGCTCTTGGTGGTTGAAATTTCTAGCAATTAATTAGGGTTGAATTAGGTTTTTCTTCCTTAAGTGTGCCCTTATATAGACACCTTGTCTAATTGGGTTTTAATTAGGTTAATTAAACCCAAGCCCACTAGGATTATAATTAGATAAATAAACTTTAATTAAAAAGTATATACTATGTAATTTAATTCCGTTTGGCTAAATTTAATTACCCCTAAATAAAATTAAATCACACTTAAGTAAATACAATACATGTATTTAATTTTCCTACTTAGGAAAATTATTTAATTAATTGTTTACTTTATGTAATTCAATTAATTAATAAATTAATTAATTACATTATGTAAACTTATTAATTAAATTAAATTCAACCCAATGTTAATTAATTACCTTGACACCGAGTGTCAACTAATTAATTAACGCATTCCTTCAAATGTACAGTACATGTACAATTTCTATAAGTTCCAGCTTAGTTGATCTATGTGCATGATCCTATGGGTCTGCCTTTATGTTGGCAGTAGGCCCAAGGCCCACGGACTATAAGTGGATTCTAGCAAACCATTACAGCCCCCAATTAAGACAGAGATGCAGTAGTCTCTAGAAGACACTCACCCGGTAGTAATCTCATAGTGTCCTTTGCCTAACGATATCGATATGAATAAACAAGAGGCATGGTGTATGTCATCCTCTTCTGTTGTTTATTATATTTCTTGATCTTGAGTTGACTGATTAATTAAATAAACAACACCAACACCAACATGTATGCCTTTCCTAACAACTATGTTAGGGAGGAAGAGTTAGACTCGAAGGGCATGCATAGATACAAGATGAATGGAGGAATTCCTAATGGTGGAGTTCCAATTCATGCATAACCACCACCTCCTATTTACCATCAACCTGTGAATGCAGATGCAGTGAAGGAAATTATGCAGGTGTTATATGGTCCAGGCCTAAGGCAGGTGGGACGGCCGGAGTTTCACAAACCATACCTAGTTGCTATGGATCAGGAGAACCCTTATCCTAGGGGATACCGAATTCCAGATTTCAGCTTGTTTTCTAGAGCGGATAGACAATCCACCTTGGAGCATGTTGCCAGGTTCACAATACAATGTGGGGAAGTGGTGAATCTTGTTAATTTTGATAATTACAAGTTGCGGCTATTTCCTAATTCTCTGACAGGGATGGTATTCACTTGGTATTCTACACTACTAAGAAATTCTATTTATACATGGCAAGAGGTGGAGATATGTTTCCATACTCATTTTTTTCATACTGAACTAGAAGTTTGTGTTGCGGAGCTATACAGAATGTCCTAGAAGAATGGTGAGATAGCTGACTCTTACATAGCTTGTTTCAAGAGAATGTGAAGTAGGTTCAGGGTATTCCTACCAGAAAATGAGTTTGTGAGGATGGCTCAATGATGCTTGGATATTGAGTTGCGAAAGAAGTTCCAAGGAATGGATTTTAGGGATTTCTACAAACTAGTAGCAAAAGTATCTGAGTATGAGAAGCTATTAAGGGTGGATGATCACATAAAAAAGTCTTCTCTCGGTTCATATTTCCAGGAGGTTAATGCTCCGGATGTTGCAGTAGCTGAACTTTTGAATAAAGGAGCTAAAGTTTGTCCAGCTTCTTTCAGACCAACAAAGAAGGGAGAAGCCAAGAAGAGTAATGTCAACTACACTTTGGATGTTGGCAAGATAGAGGAAATATTTGATTACTTGGTCAAGGAAAAGTTTATAACTTTTCCACATAATTTCAAGGTGCCATCTAGAGAAGAAATGAGGGGAAAGACCTATTGCAAGTACCATGATTCATGGAACCATTCCACTAGTTCATGTTGGGCTTTGAAAAATATGGTTCAAGACAGAATTGACCATAGGATTCTCAAATTCCCAAAGAAGAAGGAGTCTATGATAGTAGATGAAGACCATTCCAACCAATTGCTTCTGTTAATATGACTTCTTTTGATCTCAGACAGGTGCTTCACAAAAGAAGGGAGAATGACCAAAGGAGGTGCCAAAGAAATTCCAGCCAAGTATCGAGGAGAATTCAAAGATGGGAGCCAAAGTGGAAGAGTGTGATGATAGACTCAAGTTCCCGCAGAGATGCAATAAGGAGAAAGAATCACAAACCAAGTCCAATAGGAATCGACCTAGGTTTGTGGTTCCTAGAGCTGCTAAGCCAAGAAAAGAGTGGCAGGTGGTGAAACACAAAAAGTTTCCACAAAAAACACCATCGCTTACTCGAACACAAAAAAGAAGGCTGCAGAGAAAGAAGCTAGCTGAAAAGTACAAGGCTCTGGGACAAACTGAAGTTGGGAAAGAAAAGGCCAAGGAAGATCCAGCTACCACATTAAACCTGAAGGAGATTAAAATCTATGATATTGTAATTCCCATAAATGTAACTTCCTTGTTTTTACCCACTGATTTCCTAAAAGTTGATAGGGAAGTAGATGAAGTTGTGGAAAAGGTAAAAAATGATGCAAGTGATGCGGATTACCAAGAGTGGGAAGTCCCTAAGGAAGAGCCAAAAGTTTGCAGTGGGGTTTACCATCCAAGCACCAGAAGAAGGGGGGCCGAAGAGGATTATCTTTGAAAAACCTTCTGAAAAGATGACTTAGCACATCAAACCTCTCTACATCAAGGCTCACCTTAATGGGAGGCCTACTTCGTGAGTTGTGATCAACAACGGATTTGCTATCAACATTATGCCTTGGAGGATGGTCAAAATTCTTGGAAAAGGGGAGGAGGATCTTATTGCAATAGATGTCACTGTATCGGCTTTTAATGGCAAGATTTCTAAATATCTTAGGGTCTTGTCATTGGAAGTTACAGTAGGAAGCAAGTCTCACATAGCAGCTTTCTTTGTCGTAAATTCAACTGCCAACTATCAAGTGCTATTAGGGAGGGATTGGATACATGCTAACTGGTGTGTGCCATCCTCTTTACATTAGTTTCTTCTTTTTTGGAAGGCAGATGAAGTGGAGATAGTATGGGCAGATGAAAAGCCTTTTCAAGTTACTTCAGATGCAGTGGATGCCAGATTCTATGAAAAAGAAGTTGGGCCAATCCAGTTATTGGGGAAAGCAAGTTTCGGGGTCCAAGAAAGCTCTCATTTATGTTGAACAGATGTAAAAAGAGAGTAGAGGAAGAGAAAGCTTTAGTCATGCCAAGTATCAATAGGTTATTAAAGGATGCACCTTTCATTGAAGAGGTTGATGATGATTAAAATAAAAAGGGAGCAAGAAGCGGTGATTGTAGCCGTTAATATAAAAGTGCATATTCTGAATGTACTAGAAAGATTATTACAAATGGAAGATTATGAAAGTGCTGGAGCTGAGGTGATTTGGGAAGGAGATGAGTGTAAAGATGATGGGCTTGAAGAGATACAGTTGCATGAACTCAAAGCCGCATCACAAAAGCTTGACGATACTCCTTGCCAGGTGGTTGATCCTTTGGAAGAGGTGAATCTTGGAACAGAGGAGGATCCAAAAATCACTTTCATTAGCAGCTTGCTAAATCCAGAGTTGAAGAAAAGAATTATTGAACGTTTATTTGAGTTCAAGGATTGTTTTGCTTGGATCTATGAAGACATGCCCGGGTTGGATAGGAGTTTGGTAGAACACATGTTACCAATTAAACCTGAATTTTGACCATTTCGCCAGCCACCTAGAAGGATTTCCAAAGAAGTGGAGCTGAAGGTCAAGGAGAAAATTGAAAGACTCTTGAAGGCTAGGTTTATTAGGCCAACAAGGTATGCACACTGGCTATCTAATCATGTTCCTGTTGTTAAGAAGAATGGAAAACTTAGGGTGTGTGTTGATTTTAGAGATTTGAATGATGCCACACCTAAGGATGTGTATGTGATGCCTATAGCTGATATGCTCATTGATGCAGTATCTAGGAATGATATCTTGTCATTTTTAGATGGTTTTTCTAGGTATAATCAGATATTAATTGCTTCGGAGGATATAGCTAAGACCGCCTTTAGATGTCCTAGGGCTTTAGGTACTTTTGAATGGCTGGTCATGCCTTTTGGTCTTAAAAATGCTTGTGCTACTTACCAACGGGGCTATGAATGCTATATTTCATGACATGTTAGGCAAATTCATGGAGGTTTATATTGATGATATTGTTGTTAAGTCAAAAATAGAGAATGATCATGTAGAACATTTGAGGAAGAGTTTTCTTAGAATAAGAGAACACAAGCTTCGCATGAATCCTTTAAAGTGTGCATTTGAGTCAAAGAAGGGAACTTCCTTGGTTTTTTAGTTCATAGGAGAAAGGTAGAGGTTGATAATAATAAGGCTAGGGCTATACTTGAAGCTCAGCCTACAAAGAGTAAGAAAAAGCTGAAGAGATTCCTTGGGTTAGTTAACTATTTAAGGAGGTTTATAGCTAATCTTGTGGGAAAGTCTCAAGTTTTTTAAGAACTGCTATCTCTAAAAGGAGAAGAAGAGTTTCGATGGAAAGGGAAGCATCGGCAGGCTTTCAAGAATATAAAGGAATACTTAACACATCCTCTAGTGTTAGTACCACCAAGAAAGGGGATTCCTTTGAAGTTATATTTGTCAACTACAAATAATTCCATTGGCTGCCACCTTGCTCAAAAAAACCAGGCTGGTCATGAAGAAGCAGTGTATTATCTCAGCAGATGCCTAAATGATGCAGAGAGGAGATATTCACCCATGGAGAGGCAGTGCTTGGCTTTGTATTTTGCCTGTAATAAGCTAAGGCACTATCTTATACAATCACGAGTTTTTGTGATTTCGTAGGAAAATGTGATTAAGTTTATGCTTAATCAATCGCTCATAACAGGGATAATTAGCAAGTGGGCATTGGCATTAGCGGAGTTCACTTTTGTTCATTTACATCGAACAACAATGAAGGGTCAGGCTTTGGCAAATTTCTTAGCCAAACATCCTTCTTCCACTATGGAGAAAGAAGTGGAGGTTGAATTGACTATATGTGGTGTGGATAAATTGTCATGGACACTAAAGTTTGATGGATCAAGTACTAATAGAGCAGCTGGTGCAGGTGTCATAATTATCTCTCCTTCTAATACTAAGACATCTTTATCTTTCAATTTGGATTTTGATTGCACTAACAATCAAGTCGAGTAAGGCTTTGATTATTGGTTTGGACATTTTGAAAGATTTAGGTGCAAAGGAGGCCGTGATCATGGGAGATTCTCAATTGGTCCTTAAACAATTGAGTGGAGAGTTCAACTATACTAGTGTGTCCTTGGCTCCTTACTTTACTATGGCCAGGCAACTAGTTGATGATTTTAAAGAAATCTCCTTGGTGCACCTGCCAAGAGAAAGCATTAGGAGGCGAATGAGATGGCACAAATCGCATCAAGCTTAAAGATTTTAGAGGAGATGACTCATAAACTAATCCTAATTCAGAAAAGACGACAACCCTCTATTCTGGAGTGAGGTTTACAGGTGGAAAGCTTTGACATAGATGCTGACTTGATCAATGATTAGAGGGAGCCAGGATAGAGATATTGAAAAGATACATGCAAGAAAACTCCCTATGCAATTTAAATGTGGGCTTAGCATTTCATGCTACTTGAGGAAGATATGTACAGGAAAAGAGATTATGGTTTGTTCCTTAGGTGTTTAGGGATGGCCAAAGCTTTGAACGCGATGAGCCAAATGCATGAAGGTGTGTGTGGAGCTCACCAAGCCAGAATCAAGATAAGGTGGCTTTTGAGGGGGCATGGTTATTTCTGGCCGTCAATGTTGAAAGATTGCATAAGCTATGCAAAAAGGTGCAGATAATGTCAAAGGTATGTGCCTATTCCTAGAGTGCCAGCTGATGACTTGCATCTAGTGATTAAGCCATGGCCTTTTCGAGGTTGGGCAATCGATCTAGTTGGGAAAATCTACCCTGCTTCTTCTAAGAGCCACTCATTCATTATAGTGGCTACTGATTATTTTACAAAGTGGGTGGAGGCTATTCCTATTAAGAAAGTAGAGCAGGAGGATGTAATTGAGTTTATCAAGGGGCACATCATACACAGATTTGGAATCCCTCAAACCATCACTACAGACCAAGGCACAATGTTCACAGGTGAAAATGAAGGATTTTGTTGACGATTATGGAATAAAGCTTTTAAATTCCACACCTCACTATCCTCAAGCAAATGGTCAGGCGGAAGCATCCAATAAAGTCATTATTCGAATTTTGGAGAAAATGATGGAGGAGAATCCTAGGAATTGGCATTTGGTGCTGTCAGAAACTCTATGGGCTTACGGAACTTCTAAGAGGGAAGCAACTGGTATGAGTCCATTCCTTTTGACCTATGGACATGAAGCTGTTTGCCCTATGGAAGTAGTAGTACAGTCATGTAGGGTGGGAAAGCAGGCAGGGTTGACAGTTGAAGGTTATTCAGAAGATATGTTGGCCGAGTTGGAGGACTTAGAAGAGGAGAGAATAACATCGTTCAACAACATGCTAGTCCAAAAATGCAAAGTTGATAGAGCTTACAATAAGAGGGTGAAAAAGAAGTCATTTGAAGTTGAAGATTCAGTATGGAAGTTGGTACTGCCCATCGGTTCCATCAATAAACATTTATGTACGTATCCCAACTCTTACTAGCAACATCTTGCATCCAACCCTAGGTAGACCAATACGCCGAAACTCCATCCATGCATACTCATGTACGAGTACACCATTACAAAGCAGCATCTTGTATTCAACCCTAGGCATACCAATACACTGAATTCCCCTCCGTACACACTTGTGTACAAACACAACTTCACAAGAAGCGTCTTGTATTCAAGCCTAGGCGTACCAATGCATAGAAACTCCATCCATAAACACTTGTGTATGAATACACCTTCATAAGCAGCATCTTGTATTCAACCCTAGGTGTACCAATACATTGAAAATCCGTCCGTACACACTCGTGTACAAGTACACCTTTACAAGCACCATCTCGTATGTAACCCTAGAAGTACCAATATGTTGAAACTCCATCCGTACATGCTCATGTATGAGTAGTCATGTTTTGCTTCTAACCCTAGGCCTACCAACACACCAAACCTCCGCCTATACACACTCGTGTACGTATCTCGATGGTTACAAGCAATTTTTTGTATCTGTTGAGTTAAGTTTTGATGATCACAATAATTGACATTTTTATATATATGAGCTTTATAAGTTAAAACGTTTTCATATTGGAAAAGCTCTTTGTAGCATACTTGGTTTATGAGTTGAGAATCAACTCTCTTGGGCATTTTATCATAAGGATGATATAAGTACTATATATATACACAAATATATGTGCTTATGAGATAAAAAGTTTGGAACATGCTCAACCCATGATGGCTTATGACTTGAAAGCTTATTATTTTCAGCCACATACTTTCATATACATATATGCCTTAAAATAGACCCAAGGTAAGCTTGTGACTTGAAAGTATTAAAGTTGACCTAAGGTTTGTTTATGACTTAAGAATATTAAAGATCTTTTTGGCATATATATATAAATTTACCAAGTTGACCCTATATTAATTTATAAGGTGAAATGTTCTTAAGAGTTTACACATATATTGACCTTATAGTTGACCATGAGATGAAATGCCTTTAAGAATATATTTGACAACTTGTATGCACCTACATTGATCTCATGTTTGATTATGGGGTGAGTTACTTTTGAGATCATCTCATTCATTGACCTTACATTGACTTATAATGTGAAATACTTGAAGAATCAATTCGGCCACTTGTAAGGTGAAAAAGATTTGATATCTTTTTAAGTACCACATGTGACATTGTAACCTAAGTTTGTAACCTTAGCTATGTAAGTCTTCTTTCTTAAAGATCACATGTGTCAAAACCATATCTCAAAAGATCATCCTATATCTTTAAGCTACGGTTTTGTAACTAAGGTTGCATTTGCTTCTCACCTTCTACATTTTGTCACATGTCTTTATTCACCTATACTTTGCTTTATGGCCTTACCTAGATATGTATCTAAAGTACAAATGGCCATAACACATGTGACTTCAACGGCTACATTCCTTTCTTTATCACTTGAGAAACTTCAAATTCTTTCTTCACAAAGAGAAACCGACAGCCATATGACTTGAAGACAATGGCTAGAAATGTGTCCAGCGGCCACTTTTTCATTTGCTTATAAAAAGGAAGAAGAAGAAGATTTGAAGCAGAGGAAGACAATTCAAGAAATATTCATACTCAAGCTTTCAACTTATGAGTCTTCCATATTCCCAAAGAGTTCAAAGAGAAGAGAGAAAATCTTGTTCATTCATATATTTACATATTTTGGGGTGTCGCTTTGTTGGTGGTTGATCAACAAAGGTTGTAAAATTTTGGTGCTTGAGCTTTGAAAAAGCATCGGTAGAGTTTATTATTTAAGCTCCAAAAAGTAACGGTATAGGTTTGATACTGAGCCTGGAAAAGTATTGAGTTTGTTACTTGAACTCGTAAAAGTAACATAAGCTTGTTTCCTCCCCGTAAAGGAAATGTTAGTGGAAATCTCAAGCGGTTGGTTTGGGGACTGGACGTAGACGGGTGGGTCGAACCTAGATAAAACTCAGAGTTTGCAGTTTCTCTACTCTCTTTATATTTTATGCATTTAAATTCCTTGTAGTTTAAATGCAATTGCTTTATTACTTAAAGTTATTTTTTAAAGAAATTTTATTTTCACAATTTTTATTATAGTTTTAATTCCGCATTTTTAATAAAACTTGTTCTTGTAAAAGAAACTTGTGTTTCTATAAAAAGACTTTTTTAAAGAGATCTGCAAATTTTTATTTGCCCTATAGTACTATTCACCCCCCTTCTAGTACTGTAACTAGCCATTTGGAACCATCAGTATCCTCTCCCTTAAGGTGTACCAACATTCTAAAAATGTCATCCATATACACTTACGCACAAGTCCAAACCGTTCAATCAAATACCAGATAACCGTTTCACATTTATCATTGTTCGTGAAATTGCATAATCCCTAAGCATGCCTACATGTACGGACAATCATTTTGCATCATTCATGAAATTGTATTGTCCCTTAGCGTGCCTACACGTGCGGACGACCACTTCACGTTTATCATTATTTGTGAAATTGCATTGTCCCTAAGCATGCCTACAAGTACGGATGATCGTTTTGCATTTGTAAAATTATATCATCCATAAGGGTGCCTACACCTGCCCATGACCATTTCACATTTATCATTGTTCATGAAATTGCATCATCCCTAAGCGTGCCTACACGTATGGATGATCAATTCGCATTGTTCATGAAATTGCATTATCCTGAAGCGTCCTACACATACGTGTTGGTGTACCCTAGTTCTTAGGGCATTGGATTCTTGTATTTCGTATTATACATTAAGACTCATTGTATAAATACATTATTTGTGTCACATTAATAAAGGCAATTAATCTATTTCATTTATATCATGTGCTATAATATGAGTAGAGTATCCATTGATTGATAATCATAAAACCTATCCTAGGTCTGTTCTAATCGTGGGAACGAATAGAACCACAGACTTATATATTCGATGACTGTATGGCAGTTCTTAACTAGCCATAGTACTTGTATAGTCAGTCATGAATATAGGTACATGTCGTTGACATGGGACTGGATCGATCTGCACAAGAAAGCCACATGGTTGTCGCGTCATAGGTCTTTCTTGAGTAGGTCTCTTTTGTCCTCAGACTAGATTTCATTATAATATCAATATGGAATCCGGTTCACTTTGAAATACGCCTAATAGGTCTGTAAAAGGATAGTAAATACGGTTATGATTGGGTGGACCTGTGAACATATTGATATTGATGATGAAGTGATGGACATGGTAGAATTTCAATGCAATGTGGCAATATTATTTATGGAACATCATTTCTTGAAAATGGCTTATATATCCTTGATCTAAAACGTGAAAGTTCAATCTATAACATAAATACTAAGAGGATCAAACAAAATGAAATTAATCCTACTTACATTTGGCATTGTCGACTTGGCCATATAAATGAGAAGCACATAGCTAGGCTTCACTCTAGTGGAGTGCTAGAGTCATTTGACATCCAGTCTTATGACACATACGAATCTTGTTTGAGAGGCAAGATGACAAAGGCGCCTTTTAGCAAGACCGCTGAAAGGGCCTCAGAACTATTGGAGCTAATACATTCCGTTGTATGTGGCCCAATGAGCACTAGTGCTAGATCTGTTTTTCTGTACTTCGTCACCTTCATGGATGACTTCAGTAGATACGGTTACGTGTATCTGATGAAGCATAAGTCTAAGACTCTCCAAAGGTTCAAGGACTTTAAGAATGAAGTAGAAAACCAACTTGGCAAGAAAATAAAAGCATTTCAGTCTGACCGAGGGGGTGAATATTTGAGCCAAGAGTTTGACTCATTTTTGAGAGAGTGTGGGATTGTATCCCAACTCACTCCTCTTGGTACACCCCAGTGGAATGGAGTGTCAGAAAGGAGGAATAGGACCTTGCTCTCCACTCGATGATGAGTCATGCTACACTCCCTGTCTCCTTTTGGGGATATGCTTTAGAGACAGCTGTTTACATTCTTATTAATACACCAAGCAAGGCAGTTGAGGGAACACCATATGAACTATGGAAGGGCCGAAAGCCCAATGTTTCCTTCTTGAAGATTTGGGGCTGTGATGCATATGTTAAGAAATTGACATGTGGCAAACTCAAGTCCAAATCTGTCAAGTGCCAGTTTGTGGGTTACACTGAGGAAACTAAGGGTTATTACTTCTACGATCCGATGGAAAACAAAGTTTTCATAGCCAGAAATGTAGTCTTCTTGGAGAAGGAATTCCTTTCTAAGATAGGCAGTGGGAGTAATGTTGAACTTTTAGAAGTTCAAGACTCATAAACTCCTGCAGCTACTACTGAGGATGCTTTGGGAACCGATCTGACTACTCAAGAAATTGAGGAACCACAACCGGTTGCACAGGACCTTAGAAGGTCTGGGAGGACACTTCATCAGCCAGAGAGGTATGGCTTTCTTGTGACTGATGATGGGGACCTTATGGTCGTTGACCAAGAGGAGCCCAAGACCTATCAAGAGGCTGTTGAAAGCCCACACTCAGATCAATGGCACAAAGCCATGGAGGCTGAGATGCAATCTATGCACGATAACCAAGAATGGAACTTGGTGGATCCACCTCCGGGTGCTAAGGTGATAGGTTGCAAGTGGTGTTTCAAGTTAAAGGCCGACAACACCACAAGAGGCGATTGGTGGCAAAAGGATTCACGCAAGTTCAAGGAATTGACTATGATGTGTTGGGTTTCGTCATTGGAAAAATAACGTGGCGCAGCGGAAAATACACCTTTTAAAATTTCCTAGAATCCACCTATCGTGTCCAATTACCATTGATTAGAATAAAATCAATTTGAATCAAGAGAGATTAACTCACCGGATTCGTCTCTTCTAGAGACTGCTGCAGAATCGTTTCTTGAAACTGTGATCTCCAAAGTCCGGTGCACGACCAACTATTGAGAGGGAACCGGTTATAGCCGAAGACGCGAAGGAATGGAGGTTTAATGCTGGGATTTTCGGCTGTTTTGGGGCTGCTATTGGTGGCTGAAATTTCCAGCAATTAATTAGAGTTGAATTAGGTTTTTCTTCCTTAAGTGTGCCCTTATATAGACACCTTGTCTAGTTGGGTTTTAATTAGGTTAATTAAACCCAAGCCCACTAGGATTATAATTACATAAATAAACTTTAATTAAAAAGTATATACTATGTAATTTAATTCCATTTGGCTAAATTTAATTACCCCTAAATAAAATTAAATCACACTTAAGTTAAACAACACATGTATTTAATTTTCCTACTTAGGAAAATTATTTAATTAATTGTTTACTTTATGTAATTCAATTAATTGATAAATTAATTAATTACATTACGTAAACTTATTAATTAAATTAAATTCAACCCAATGTCAATTAATTACCTTGACACCGAATGTCAACTAATTAATTAACCCATTCCTTCCAATGTACATTACATGTACAATTTCTATAAGTTCCAGCTCAGTTGATCTATGTGTACGATCCTATGGGTCTGTCTTTATGTTGGCAGTAGGCCCAAGGCCCACAGACTGTAAGTGGGTTCTAGCAAACCATTACAGCCCCCAATTAAGACAGAGATGCAGCAGTCTTTAGAAGACACTCACCCGGTAGTAATCTCATAGTGTCCTTTGCCTAACGATATCGATATGAATAAAAAAGAGGCATGGTGTCTGTCATCCTCTTCTGTTGTTTATTATATTTCTTGATCTTGAGTTGACTGATTAATCAAATAAGCAACCAACTTATTTGGGTATGGCCATACACTTATCAGTCCCACTCATCAAGTGGCCAATGATATCATCTCAGTGTTACCCGAGTGGCAATTCCATCACTTCATCATCAATATCAACATGTTCACCGGTCCACCCAATCATACCCATATTTAGCATCCTTTTACAGACCTGTTAGGCGTATGTCAAAGTGAACCGGATTCCATATCGATATTATAATGAAATCTGGTCTGAGGACAAAAGAGACCTACTCAAGAAAGACCTATGACATGACAACCATGTGGCTTTCTTGTGCGGATCGATCCAGTCCCATGTCAATGACATGTACCTATATTCATGACTGACTATACAAGTACTATGGCTAGTTAAGAACTACCATACAGTCATCAAATATACAAGTCTGTGGTTATATTCGTTCCCACAATTAGAACAGACTTGGGATAGGTTTTATGATTATCAATCAATGGATACTCTACTCATATTATAGCACAAGATATAAATGAAATAGATTAATTGCCTTTATTAATGTGACACAAATAATGTATTCATACATGACTCTTAATATATAATACAAAATACAAGAATCCAATGCCCTAAGAACTAGGGCACACCAACAATCTCCCACTTGCACTGGTTCCAAGTGGGCATTGCCCTAATTCCTATAGATCTGGTATGACCGTCGTGCTGTGTCTGCAACAGCGCTTTGGTCAATGGATCAGCGACATTATTCTTGGTGTCAACCCTCTGCAATGATATGTCACCTATGTTCACGATCTCCCGAATGAGGTGAAACTTTCTGAGTACATGTTTGGATCTCTTGTGTGACCGGGGTACCTTAACTTGTGCGATGGTCCCGTTGTTGTCACAAAAAATCAACTGGGTCTAGGATAGTGGGCACTACTCCCAACTCAGTTATGACTTTCTTGATCCAAACGGCTTTCTTTGAGCTTCGCACGCAGCTATGTACTCAGCTTCCATTGTAGAGTCAGCAATGGTGGCCTGCTTTGAGGACCTCCAACTATTGGCACCGCCATTCAGGAGAGAAACATAACCAGACTGTGATTGGTTCTCATCCTCATCGGTCTCAAAGCTTGCATCAGTGTAACCTGACACTACCAGCTCATCTTGACCTCTATACACTAAGAAAGCATCCTTAGTCCGGTTAAGGTACTTCAAGATTGCCTTGACTGCCTTCTAGTGTTCCTCACCGGGGTCCGACTGGTACCGGCTAGTCATACTTAGTGCAAACATGACATCAGGCCTTGAACATAACATGGAGTATATGATAGATCCAATAGCAGATGCATAAGGGATCTTTTCATGTTCTCCCGGTCCTTCTTTGTTTTAGGACCATCTTTCTTACTCAGCTTCAACCCATGGCGCATAGGCAAGAATCCTTTCGTTGCCTTGTCCATGCTGAATCCTTTTAGAACCTTGTCAATGTACGTGTCCTGACTTAGGCCTAGAAGCTGATTGGATCTATCTCTGTAGATCCTGATCCCTAAGATCGTCTCAGCTTTGCCTAAGTCCTTCATTGCGAAGAACCTACTCAACCACTGCTTAACCCCTTGCAGTGTTGGTATGTCACTTCCAATG
Organism: Euphorbia tirucalli; assembly: GCA_039660915.1. Taxonomy (NCBI): domain Eukaryota; kingdom Viridiplantae; phylum Streptophyta; class Magnoliopsida; order Malpighiales; family Euphorbiaceae; genus Euphorbia; species Euphorbia tirucalli. The sequence goes on along the minus strand of CM077637.1, from coordinate 45,648,956 downwards.
ATAAGGATGTCGTCAACATACAGCACTAGGACGGTGGAAACGCTCCCACTAACCATCTTATACACACAGGGCCTTTAACTTGAAACGCCACTTGTAACCTATCACCTTAGCACCCGGAGGTGGATCCACCAAGTTCCATACTTGGTTATCATGCATAGATTGCATCTCAGCCTCCATGGCTTTGCGCCATTGATCTGAGTGTGGGCTTTCAACAGCCTCCTGACAGGTCTTGGGCTCTTCTTGGTCAACGACCATAAGGTCCCCATCATCAGTCACGAGAAAGCCGTACCTCTCTGGCTGATGACATGTCCTACTAGACCTTCTACGGTCCTGTGCAACCGTTTCTGGTTCCTCAATTTCTTGAGTAGTCAGATCGGTTCCCGAAGCATCCTCAGCAGTAGCTGCAGGAGTTTGTGGTCTTGAACTTCTGAAAGTTCAATATTACTCCTACTGTCTCTCTTAGAAAGGAATTCCTTCTCTAAGAAGACTGCATTTCTGGCTATGAAAACTTTGTTTTCAGCTGGAGCGTAGAAGTAATAACCCTTAGTTTCCTTAGGGCAACCCACAAACTGGCACTTGACAGATTTGGACTCGAGTTTGCCACTTGTCAATTTCTTAACATGTGCATCACAACCCCAAATCTTCAAGAAGGAAACATTGGGCTTTCGGCCTTTCCATAGTTCATATGGTGTTCCCTCAACTGCCTTGCTTGGTGTATTATTAAGAATGTAAGCAGCTGTCTCTAAAGCATATCCCCAAAAGGAGACAGGGAGTGTAGCATGACTCATCATCGAGCGGACCATGTCAAGTAAGGTCCTATTCCTCCTCTCTGACACTCCATTCCACTGGGGTGTACCAGGAGGAGTGAGTTGGGATACAATCCCACACTCTCTCAAAAACGAGTCAAACTATTGGCTAAAATATTCACCCCCTCGGTCAGACCGAAATGCTTTTATTTTCTTGCCAAGTTGGTTTTCTACTTCATTCTTAAAGTCCTTGAACCTTTGGAGAGTCTCAGGCTTATGCTTCATCAGATACACGTAACCGTATCTGCTGAAGTCATCCGTAAAGGTGACGAAGTATAGAAAACCAGATCTAGCACTAGTGCTCATTGGGCCACATACATCGGAATGTATTAGCTCCAATAGCTCTGATGTCCTTTCAGCAGTCTTGCTAAAAGGCGCTTTTGTCATCTTGCCTCTCAAACAAGATTCGCATGTGTCATAAGACTGGATGTCAAATGACCCTAGCACTCCACTAGAGTGAAGCCTAGCAATGCGCTTCTCATTTATATGGCCAAGTCGACAATGCCAAATGTAAGTAGGATTAATTTCATTTTGTTTAATCCTTTTAGTATTTATGTTATAGATTGAACTTTCACGTTTTAGATCAAGGATATATAAGCCATTTTCAAGAAATGCTGTTCCATAAATAATATTGCCACATTAAATACAAAACCAGAAATATCCAATAAAGAAACGGAAATAATATTCCTGCGCATCGCAGGTACAAAATAACAGTTTCTTAGTTCCAAAACAAGTCCACTAGGCATCTCCAAGAAATAATCTCCGATCTCCATAGCCTGAACCCGAGCACCATTTCCGACTCGAAGATCTACTTCCCCAGATCCTAATAATCTCCTATTTCTTAGACCCTACACATTTGAACAAATGTGAGATCCACATCCAGTGTCCAAGACCCAAGATGTAGAAACAGCCAGATTAATCTCAACAACATAAATACCTGAAGCAGCAGTTTTGCCCTTCAGTTGCTCCCTTAGCTTTGGACATGAGCTCTTCCAGTGCCCCTTCTTATGACACTCATGGCAAACATCATCAGGAGAGGCAACCCTTGCTTTAGGTTGGGCCACCACCTTTTTGCCCTTAGCCTTGGCCTTTTGGGCCTTTGCCTTGGCCTTAGATTTAGCCTTTCCCTTAGCAATGGGTGTATTGCCCTTGTTCACTAGCAATACTTCAGGAGTCTTCTTAAGAGACTGCTCAGCAAGCTTGAGCATGCCATGCAGCTCAACAACCGATTTATCCAACCCTTGCATATGGTAATTCATGATAAACTGGTTGTAAGACTCAGGAAGTGACCCGAGAATAATGTCTATTGCCAAGTCCTGCGGAACTGGCGAGCCGAGGCGGGCAAGTGTATCAATATACCCCTTCAACTTTAGCACATGAGTGCTAACAGAAGTCCCAACTGCCATCACAGTCGTGCAAAGTGCCTTAGTTGTCAGGTAACGTTCTTGACGAGCCTGATCTTGAACATCTTTTTAAGCTGATCCATCATCTCATAAGCATGCTCGTCCATGAACTGCTTCTAAAGATCAGAAGCCATGGTACCCAGCATAAGGCACGAGACATCTCGGTCATCCCCCATGTGCCGGTTATACTGCTCCACCATCGCTGTGGTGATGCCTCGACCTATGGGAGGGCCAGCTGGTAAAGGAGCATTTAGTACATACTCCTTAGACTCTTGTCTAAGAACTATTTGTAAGTTCCTAGCCCAGTCTAGGAAGTTAGTCCCCGAAAGCTTCTCCTTCTCCAAGAGTGACCTAAGTGAGAGTGAGTTGTTATTTGTTACAGCCATTTAAATTGCTTAACTGAAATGGGATTATCTACGTGGAAGAAATCATTGCTTGAGTTAGAAATAAAGGACTTTTAAGCCAATTCAAATTAATAATCCGATTTTAATTTGTTTGTTGGTGTTGTTAATTGGCTGACTTGACCAAGATCCGCAACTTATCAATGACTGGCCGAACTAGGGCTCGCTAACTAACCATTGATTCGTTTGGTAGGACAACCTATCCAATCCTTCCACGAAGGACTCTTGGTTTGATGGGCTTATTGACACTTTACCCATCTGTGCTTAGGGCCTGCTCTGAGCTAATGCTACCCATGTTGAGTCAAACCACCATTCACATGTTAACCATACCAAGTATCTTAACCCTCGACGGCCCACCGAATACTACAATGTACCCAGCTAGGGCATGGCGCACATTGCAGCATCAATGGGAGGAAGAGGTGTGAATGTGGGAAGCACTTTTAAGCGACTCAATATTTTAATTTCCGGATTATAATTAAGTGATACGGCTTAGCATGCATAAACGCGGATAATAATTTGGTGATCCATACATCCATATTATATGACAAATGCAATAGCATACTTAATTTAAAATAAATGAGATCATATGGACCTTTAATTACAACCTAATGAAAAACTAGATATCCTATCTAATTCTTCATGGGCCGGACTACAATCCTTCTTGGGCTCCCACCATGGGCTTGCTCCATTTGGGCCTTCCTCCATACTTGATGCAATTACAATAATTTTGTAAAATAAAATCTATTCTAAAATTACATCAAAATAAAAAAATGGCACGCAGGCCATATTTCCCAAAATTAAATTACAACCGATAATAATTTAGGGCCCATAGAACTCAACATAACATTTCAAACAAAGTACCTGTCGTGCACATACATACCAATATGATGCATGATCATGGCATTCCAAATTATAAATATAAATGTTAAGCCGAGTTACTTAGGGTGAAATCGCCAATTTTAACAAATGTGACTAAGGCCCATAAAAGCCCAATGGATAACATCCATAAATGCAAAATTAACAATTTTGCTCCCACTTGAATTTGGGTTGTCACAAATTTAAAATTTAGCTCTCCCAATTTTAACCGGTGTCACGGTTTATTGGGCCAATTTCACAAAGTTCATATTCACTTTAATATGCAAACAATTAAATTAAATATGCATGTCAAAATAAACAATTTAAATACAAATTAATTTTAAAAAAAAAATTTAATTTAATTTGCATTAGGGTCCGGAAGAAAAAAATACCCGCAAAATCCAAAACGGACACGAAACCCGCGCGCGGCGCCGCTGTCCCGGCGGGGTAGCAGTGCCGCTGGTGGCAGCCCGCCGCGGCAGCAGCAGCCCAGTGGGCTGCTGCCGCTGCAGCAGTAGCTAGCTGCTGCGTGGCATGCTACTGGGCAGCATGCCATGCAGCTGCTGCCAAGGCAGCAGATGGAATCGCAATTCTGCGATTCCATCTTTTGCCCAAACTTTTTTTTTTATTAAATCATAAACAAAAAAATTTTTCCAACAAAAAAATATATATATAATTAATATACAAAATAATTTTAGATGGAAAACAATTGGGGAAAAATAATCAAAACCCCCAATCCAACAATTTTAGGGTTTATCCAAAACAAAACCAATTAAGCAAAAACCCTAAAATCACAAACTTGAAACCCATTCTTTCTCAAAGAACGCTTTCAAGAACCAATTCCAATCAATCTAATGGACAAAACCTAGGCTCTGATACCACTGTTGGGATTCGTCAATGGAAAAATAACGTGGCGCAACGGAAAATACACCGTTTAAAATTTCCTAGAATCCACCTATCGTGTCCAATTACCATTGATTAGAATAAAATCAATTTGAATCAAGAGAGATTAACTCACCGGATTCGTCTCTTCTAGAGACTGCTGCAGAATCGTTTCTTGAAACTGCGATCTCCAAAGTCCGGTGCACGACCAACTATTTAGCGGGAACCGGTGCTAGTCGAAGACGCGAAGGAATGGAGGTTTAATGCTGGGATTTTTGGCTGTTTTGGGGCTGCTATTGGTGGCTGAAATTTCCAGCAATTAATTAGAGTTGAATTAGGTTTTTCTTCCTTAAGTGTGCCCTTATATAGACACCTTGTCTAGTTGGGTTTTAATTAGGTTAATTAAACCCAAGCCCACTAGGATTACAATTACATAAATAAACTTTAATTAAAAAGTATATACTATGTAATTTAATTCCATTTGGCTAAATTTAATTACCCCTAAATAAAATTAAATCACACTTAAGTTAATACAACACATGTATTTAATTTTCCTACTTAGGAAAATTATTTAATTAATTGTTTACTTTATGTAATTCAATTAATTGATAAATTAATTAATTACATTACGTAAACTTATTAATTAAATTAAATTCAATCCAATGTCAATTAATTACCTAGACACCGAATGTCAACTAATTAATTAACGCATTCCTTCCAATGTACATTACATGTACAATTTCTATAAGTTCCAGCTCAGTTGATCTATGTGCACGATCCTATGGGTCTGTCTTTATGTTGGCAGTAGGCCCAAGGCCCACAGACTGTAAGTGGGTTCTAGCAAACCATTACAGCCCCCAATTAAGACAGAGATGCAGCAGTCTTTAGAAGACACTCACCCGGTAGTAATCTCATAGTGTCCTTTGCCTAACGATATCGATATGAATAAACAAGAGGCATGGTGTCTGTCATCCTCTTCTGTTGTTTATTATATTTCTTGATCTTGAGTTGACTGATTAATCAAATAAACAACCAACTTTTTTGGGTATGGCCATACACTTATCAGTCCCACTCATCAAGTGGCCAATGATATCATCTCAGTGTTACCCGAGTGGCAATTCCATCACTTCATCATCAATATCAACATGTTCACCGGTCCACCCAATCATACCCCTATTTAGCATCCTTTTACAGACCTGTTAGGCGTATGTCAAAGTGAACCGGATTCCATATCGATATTATAATGAAATCTGGTCTGAGGACAAAAGAGACCTACTCAAGAAAGACCTATGACATGACAACCATGTGGCTTTCTTGTGCGGATCGATCCAGTCCCATGTCAATGACATGTACCTATATTCATGACTGACTATACAAGTACTATGGCTAGTTAAGAACTACCATACAGTCATCGAATATACAAGTCTGTGGTCCTATTCATTCCCACGATTAGAACAGACTTGGGATAGGTTTTATGATTATCAATCAATGGATACTCTACTCATATTATAGCACAAGATATAAATGAAATAGATTAATTGCCTTTATTAATGTGACACAAATAATGTATTCATACATGACTCTTAATGTATAATACAAAATACAAGAATCCAATGCCCTAAGAACTAGGGCACACCAACATGATGAAACCTTTTCATTAGTTGCTATGCTCAAATCCATTAGGATACTACTAGCCATAGCTGCATGGTACGATTATGAGATATGGCAGATGGATGTTAAGACCACTTTCCTTAATGGAAAGCTACTCGAGATGTGTACATGGCACAACCTAAGGGTTTTATCGATCCAAAGTATCCAAACCGGGTATGCAAGCTTCAAAGATCCATTTATAGATTGCAGCAAGCAGCGAGGTCATGGAATCAGAACTTCAATGAGGCCATTATGGAATATGGCTTCACAAATAATTCTGATGAGCCCTGTGTGTATAAGATGGTTAGTGGGAGCATTTCCACCTTCCTAGTGCTATATGTTGATGACATCCTTATCATTGGAGGTGACATACCAACATTGCAAAGGGTTAAGTAGTGGTTAAGTATGTGCTTCGCAATGAAGGACTTAGGCAAAGCTGAGACGATCTTAGGGATCAGGATCTACAAAGATAGATCTAATCGACTTCTAGGCCTAAATCAAGCCACGTGCATTGACAAGGTTCTGAAAAGATTCAGCAAGGACAAGGCAAAGATAGGATTCTTGCCTATGCGCCATGGGTTGAAGCTGAGTAAGAAAGATGGTCCTAAAACAAAGAAGGACCGGGAGAACATGGAAAAGATGCCTTATGCATCTGCTATTGGATCTATCATGTACTCCATTTTATGTACAAGGCCTGATGTCGCATTTGCACTAAGTATGACGAGCCGGTACCAGTTGGACCCCAGGAAGGAACACTAGAAGGCTGTCAAGGCTGTCCTAAAGTACCTTAATCGGACTAAGGATGCTTTCTTAGTGTATAGAGGTCAAGATGAGTTGGTAGTGTCAGGTTACACTGATGCAAGCTTTGAGACCGATGAGGATGAGAACCAGTCACAGTCTGGTTATGTTTTTCTCTTAAATGGCGGTGCCATTAGTTGGAGGTCCTCAAAGTAGGCCACCATTGCTGACTCTACAATGGAAGCTGAGTACATAGCTGCGTGCGAAGCTGTAAAAGAAGTCATTTGGATCAAGAAATTCATAACTGAGTTGGGAGTAGTACCTACTATCCTAGACCCAGTTGATTATTTTTGTGACAACAACAGGCCATCGCATAAGCTAAGGAGCCCCGGTCACAAAAGAGATCCAAACATGTGCTCAGAAAGTTTCACCTCATTCGGGAGATCGTGAATAGAGGTGACATATCATTGCCGTGGGTTGACACCAAGAATAATGTCGCTGATCCATTGACCAAAGCACTGCCACAGACACAACACGAAGGTCATACCAGATCTATAGGAATTAGGGCAATGCCCACTTGGAACTAGTGCAAATGGGAGATTGTTGGTGTGCCCTAGTTCTTAGGGCAATGGATTCTTGTATTTCGTATTATACATTAAGACTCATTGTATGAATACATTATTTGTGTCACATTAATAAAGGCAATTAATCTATTTCATTTATATCTTGTGCTATAATATGAGTAGAGTATCCATTGATTGATAATCATAAAACCTATCCTCGGTCTGTTCTAATCGTGGGAACGAATAGAACCACAGACTTGTACATTGGATGACTGTATGGCAGTTCCTAACTAGCCATAGTACTTGTATAGTCAGTCATGAATATAGGTACATGTCGTTGACATGGAACTAGATTGATCCGCACAAGAAAGCCACATGGTTGTCGCATGATAGGTCTTTCTGAGTAGGTCTCTTTTGTCCTCAGACTAGATTTCATTATAATATCAATATGGAATCTGGTTCACTTTGACACACGCCTAACAGATCTATAAAAGGATGCTAAATATGGGTATGATTAGGTGGACCAGTGAACATGTTGATATTGATGATGAAGTGATGGAATTGCCACTTGGGTAACACCGAGATGATACAATTAGCCACTTGATGAGTGGGACTGATAAGTGCATAGCCATACCCAAGTAAGTCGATGCTTATTTGATTAATCAGTCAACTCAAGATCAAGAAATATAATAAACAACAGAAGAGGATGACAGACACCATGCCTCTTGTTTTTTCATATCGATATCGTTAGGCAAAGGACACTATGAGATTACTACCGGGGTGAGTGTCTTCTAAAGATTGCTACATCTTTATCTTAATTGGGGGCTGTAATGGTTTGCTAGAACCCACTTACAGTCTACGGGCCTTGGGCCTACTGCCAACATAAAGACAGACCCATAGGATCGTGCACATAGATCAGCTGAGCCGGAACTTATAGAAATTGTACATGTAATATACATTGGAAGGAATGCGTTAATTAATTAGTTGACATTCAGTGTCAAGATAATTAATTAACATGGGGTTGAATTTAATTTAATTAATAAGTTTATATAATGTAATTAATTAATTTATCAATTAATTGAATTACATAAAGTAAACAATTAATTAAATAATTTTCCTAAGTAGGAAAATTAAATACATGTATTGTATTTACTTAAGTGTGATTTAATTTTATTTAGGGGTAATTAAATTTAGCCAAATGGAATTAAATTACATAGTATATACTTTTTAATTAAAGTTATTTATGTAATTATAATCCTAGTGGGCTTGGGTTTAATTAACCTAATTAGAACCCAATTAGACAAGCTGTCTATAAGTGCACACTTAAGGAATAAAACTCGGATTCAACCCTAATTAATTGCTAGAAATTTCAGCCACCAAGAGCAGCCCCAAAATAGCCGAAAGTCCCAGCATTAAACCTCCATTCCTTCGTGTCTTCGGCTAGCACCAGTTCCTGCTCAATAGTTGGTCATGCACCAAACTTTGGAGATTGCAGTTTCAAGAAACGATTCTACAGCAGTCTCTAGAAGAGACGAATCCGGTTAGTTAATATCTCTTGATTCAATTTGGCTTTATTCTAATCAATGGTAATTGGACACGATAGGTGGATTCTAGGAAATTTTAAACTGTGTATCTTTCACTGCGCCACGTTATTTTTCCAATGACGAATCCCAACAATACGAACAATCATTCACATTTATCATTGTTCATGAAAAATGCATTGTACCTAAGCATGCCTAAACTTACGAACGATCATTTTGCATTGTTCTTGAAATCGCATTGTACTAAACCATGCTAATTTCAATAATGATCATTTCACGTTCAAAACATTATTTTGAGCCCTTATTTTGAATTTGTGCAATAAATGTGCTATTTCGAACCCATGCAATGATTGCACTATCAAACTTTTTACGTTCCTTAGTCTGTTTGACATGCATTTAGACCCTAGGGAGTCCATATGTTGTAAGCATCGTCTTGCTACAACCAGGGGCACCCTATGTGTAATTTTCCCTAGGGTGTGAAACTTATACACCTTGCCTGACAGTGATAATTCTTTTGCAAGCATTGTCTTTCCCTAATTCATGAACATCAATATGTTGCTTCTTTGTTGGGCATGAGAAGTTACGCCAATTCCGTGCAGGGAAGCCTGTCCCAAACTAGGTCCCACCTTTTTCGTGTTTCCTCTAGTGGTTGCCACTCCGTCCATATGAGCATGTTACAAAATATCATTGTATAGCATCGAATAAGTTTTTGATGCATATAGGCGTAAAGTTCAAACATTCATCATGACATAACATCAGTTGACTGCCCTACATATCATTCACACATTCTATACCATGGTCAGTCATACATCACGTCATGTCATGGGTCCTAAGATTTCTTGTTTTGAAAGTTAAGACATAGAAACAACTTGAGGGTAGGTTAGAATGCAAAAGTCCATAAGACATAGCAGCAGCATCCGTAGCAGCCATAGCTTTAGCAGAGCAGTTTCTATCGGTAATGGACAGTGAGTCAACACCGGGGGTTGACATAGAAATAGAGATTGGTATAGGAATTGAGATAGTAGAAATAGTAGAAGAAGAAGACAGGGTATCAAAAATAGCCGAGTGGTTTGAGTCTAACAGAGGAGACAGTGAACAGTCAGTGTCAAGGTCAGCAATCAGTAGGAGTGATATGATAGACATAATAGTTCAGACAATAGAAATGGCTGCCCCAAGTAGTAACAGAGAGCTCATTAAGGAGATGCTATAGCCTCCCAAATTCATGAAGTACATTCAAAGAGTCAATGGAGGCTATGATCAGAAACATGGCATAGAAGGACAAAGAATAGTCTCTCTCCAGTCAGAAGGGAGCTCAAATATCTACCAAGAGCATCTGAAGTACCAATATTACAATACCTTAAGTGATGTCTACAGAGCAGCCATCCAACTCAAAAGGAACTAGAATGGGTATCTCGGCAGCTAAACCACAACTGATAGTGCAGGAATTGCCAGTTCGAGTCAGGGGCAAGTTCTAGTAACACACTAGGAGAAAGTGTGACTTGTTTTGTACAAGTTTCTCAGGGGATCCTATTGTAGAAAGGCTAAAGGACAGGTGTGCAGCAATAGAAAAGATAGTGGCTGAGCTCAGAAGAGAGGTGTGCCTTTATTCTGGAAAGGACACTAGCCTTGTAGATGAAGTTGTAAAGATTTTTCATAGAAAATCAATCGATAAAAGGGGAAGCTCGGATCGATTTTCTCAAATCAGTGATCCAGGTGCAAAAACAAAAAATTAAAAGATGAAGAATGAGATTCTCACCTTTCTATGTCCCTTCAAGAGACGGCTACAGAAACCGAGATCGATTTCCTCCACTCTTACGTACACGAACGTCTATCGAGTAGAACTAGTGCTAGCCGCTGATCAAAGGAGGAGAGAATTTCGTAGCTGAAAATTTCAGCATTCTTTTTCCTTTTATGGTCAAAATTCTCATTTATGAGAATTAACTCTTGGCTTAAATCAAGGGCTTAATTTAAGGCTTTGATTTAATTAGATATTAAGTTAGGATTTTAATACCATAAATACCTAAATCCATATTAATTATTATGGGTAAATTAAATGTAATTCTATTTTAATTTTCATGCATGTATTTATATAAAACCATATTATATAATATACATGTCATTAAATTTAAATTGATTTGCCAATTAAAATTGACCCAACAAATTAATTGAGATTCAACTTAAATCAAATACATATAAACCTATATATGTATTTTATTTCCACCTGGAAATAAATTCTCAATTAAAATACATAACAATTAAATTATATTGATCAATCTAATTGATCTATAATTTAATTAATTAATATTTATCTCTCCAATTTGTATACTCCAAGTATACAGGTGATCCAACAAGTTCAAACTCAGACATCTTATGTGTACAATCCTATGGGCCCATCCTTATATTGGCAGTGGGCCCAAGGCCCACAGATTGTAGGCGGGCTCTAGCAAGCCACTACAGCCCCTAATTAAGATGGAGACAACAGTCTAACGGAAGTCTTAACCCTGTATTTTAAATTTATATATCCCATGTTGCTGATATCAGTGTCCAACACGGAGGCATGATGTCATCACCCTCTTTTGTGTCTGGACATTTACTTGATCCTGAATGAATTGGTGCTCACAAACAAGTTCCAACTTATTTGGGTGTGGCCACACTCTTATCACTTTCATTCATCAAGAGGCCGATGATATCTTCTTAGTGGTTTACTGAGTGACATTCCCTTCTGCATGTTCATTGTCTTGCCATGCTCATTAGCACACTAGAACGTACCCATACTTGGCACCTCGTTATAGGCCCTTTAGGCATACACCAAAGTGTGTCACTTCACATGCAAAACCATAACATGGTTAGGTCAAAGGACCTATATATATACTACCCGAGAATCACTTGTGATACTATACCATATGGATTTCTCATTTAGCGGATTTATCCAGTACCATGCTCCGTTGCCCGTACCCATGAACTTGGTTGACATTCCATGTCCAATGCTCGGTAAAACATCACCATACAACCAAGCTTATGATAGTCTTTGGTTCCATTCATTCCTATGACTGGAACAGACTACAGATGACTTTATGGTTACATCATTTTCCCTATCCATGGTCATACTGCCAAGTGCATGACACTTGTCACCATGCATATGGATATGTCCATTGGATACTCTATTTAAAATATTACACAAGATGTATATAATAAATAGATTAATGCCTTTATTCATTAACACGAATGTATAATACATAAATCTCATTATAAGAAGCAAAATGTATGATACAATACAAGGGCCAATGCCTTGGCACTAGGGCATTCCCAACAAAAGTAACAACTACCAAAATGTCTACAGCCCAACTAGAAGATCTGCTCAAAAACATATATGTTCCCATATATGACCTGACTATTGAAAGAGAAGCAGAAACGGTGACTAACACCCTGGGACTGTTTGTCCGGAACATCAGTGAACCCCCTATTGGGTTTCCTCCTTAGCCTATGCTTTTGTCTCAAGTATTTATTAAGTGTCTGAAGTAAGGTCTTTTGTACCCATTGAGACCTTTTGAGAACCCAGCTGAGGCAGATGAGAATGACTTTTGCGCATACCATATAGGAACAAGACATAAAACTGATGAATGTCATCAGCTAAGAGAAGATATATAGATAACAAAGGGAAGTTGGGAATATCAGATCTCACCATTGAGAACAAACCACTAGTAGATTTCAGAGGAAATTCTAAGGCAGAATGAGTCATTTGACGAGGAAGGAAGGAGAACTATTACACCGTGGAAGAAGTAAAGCAACGACATGGCATTTTGAGAGCTCTTTTGTACTGAGCATTTTGGTCTGTAATTCTAGTTAATTAAACCTTTTTTGTTTTGAATGTAATGAAAGTCCATCATCTTACTCCATTTTACTATGTGTTACTTATATGAGAATAACATTATGTGTGTATTTGATCACTTGAGAAACATATCCAACATACATTACATTAAAATGCATACAATTGACATGATCATAACAGGAAATCCAAAAGTAAATCTGGCTTTGATTATATTCTCTCTTGAAAGTAGAGATTGTGTACAAAAATGAAACTTAGTATCAACATCACACGTCATTCATTAATAAAAAGAAGATCAATGCATACCATCTTTGCAAGCACTGATTTGACATTGCAGCTAGTAGTTAGCAAAACATAAGGAAGAACACACCAGGTTGGAACCTCAGTTTGGAAACAGAACAGAATGCATGATTTTTGAACTGCGAGAATAGTAGTACTTTCTCTGCACCTGAACCCAATCTTCAAGTGGCACTCTAAACCCTTTTTGAGACCATGTACGAAGCTCGACCTTTGCAAACACTCCAAGTGGAAAAGTTAAGCTTTATCTGAACCTTACACCAAACCTAACTCCTCACAAAGAGCCTAAATACCAAATGCCACAATCACAAGCAAAGATGATATCCTAAAGCCAAAGGCAAACATCATTGAGAACCTTATCTCGCCAAAAGAGACACAATACACTATCGCCCAGAAAAACTACCATTAAGCTCACCATGAAGAATATAGTATAATTGACATTGCCAAGGGACAAAACAAAGGGTTACTTCGAATGTATGGTTCCTGGCATTGTTAATTCTTAAACAGTGAAGGCATAAATCAACAAAACTAGCAAAGCAGGTAAATCCAATGCAACACGAGAAAACTATGGTGTAAAAAAAAGAGAAAAGAGAGAGAAGGGTTGCAATCGACATAATAAAAGAGAAGTCAAAATTGTCTACACTGAATCCCAAAAAGGCTGTAACCGACATAATGTAGAGAAGTCAAAATTGTCTACACTGAATCTCATTTACAGATATCAACACATCATCCACAGTGATGACAAAAACAATACACTTGAAGTAAAACTTTGTGTCACCCCAAGGGAATATAGGGAAACCCAAATGTCCAAACCTATTCTTATCACTTAATCAAACCCTATCTGTCATTGTCCATCCAATCCCTTGAAGCCACCAAATTCAAAGGAAACAATAAGAAATTTCAAAATCAAGACACCACTATGCAAGGAAGAGAGCATTCTACTGCATGAGAGATAATCTAGGAAGAATTCTTAAAAATTGATCACTAAAGAGAAAGCTGAAACTTTACCCTCAAAGCAGAATGGTCCTAGGGAGTCGTATCAAATACCAAGCAGGATAGCCATTATTCTCTAAAAAAATATTGTCTACTGAGGTGAAAATCCAAAAGGGGGGCCTCTGACAAAATTTAGGACGACCTGGTAGACTAAAAACTCAAAAGAAGGTCTAGTTAAGGCATCTGAGAGAAAATCTCTTGTGTGGAAAACTGAAAAGGAAGCATAGGTAATAAAACAGCATATTGATCAAAGCTAAAGTTACTATTGGGTTCCTTGTTATACTCATTTTTTATCAAATCATGATAATGTTATGAAAATTCAATATTTTACTCAAGTGTCAGTAACATTTGTAACATGTCATCCATTTAAATACCCACTAGTAGGTCATTACTGCTGGTGTGCCCTAGTCCAAATGGCATTGGTTCTTGTATTGTATTATACTTTATATTTGGATATTTTGTATTATACATTTTGTGTTGAAATAAAGGCATGAATCTATTTATTCATATCTTGTGCTATTTGTAAATAGAGTATCCAGTTATTATAATCATACTAAAGTGAACCAATGCAGGCCATTGGATTATGAGACCTTTTAGTAGAGTTAAAGTTATAATCATAAAGATATCCCTAGTCTGTTCTAATCATGGGAACGAATAGTACCAAAGACTAGCATATCCTTGACTGGATGGTGGCGTCTCATCGGCTATTGGACATGGAATGTCAGTCAATGATATGGGTACATGTTGGGTTGCATGGTACGGGATCGATCCGCCACGAGAACACCACATGGTTCGATCGTCATAGGTGTTTCTTGGGTAGGTCTTATTATTATCCTTAGACCTGATGTTCATTGTAACATAACATGGGATCTCATACACTTTAATATACGCCTAACAGGCATGTAACAGGGTACCAAGTATGGGTATGTTGGGTGGGCCAGTAAACATGTTGATGTTGACAGTGAAGTTGACAAAATTGCCGCTTAGCGTCCCCTGAGATGACATCACTGGCCACTTGATTAGTGGGATTGACAAGTGTATGGCCATACCCGAATAAGTTGGGATACTTATTCGTTAGGTTTAGTTCACTCGATATCAAAAGATAAATAAGCATATAAGAGGATGACAGGGCCATGCCTCTTGCCTATATATCGATGTCAGTTGGCAAGGGATATACAAGATCACTACCGGGGTATGTTTCACATTAGACTGCAAGTCACTATCTTAATTGGGGGTTGTAATAGTTTGCTAGAACCCACTTACAGTCTATGGGCTTTGGGCCCACTGCCAACATAAAGACGGACCCACAAGATCATACATATAGAACGACTGAACGTTGACAAATCATAATTGGAACGGAGACCAAATTAATTGAGTTATTGACATTAGGTATGTCATAATTATTTAAGCATAAGGGAGAAATTAATTTGATTAATTAATTACATATAGTAAATAATTAATTAAATAATATTTCCTTGGTGGAAATAAAAATACAAAGGTTGTATTTATTAAGGCTGACTTTAATTTAACTTTGGGTTATTTTAATTTGATAAAATTGTATTAAATTGTATCAATTAGAATTTTATTATATGGTTTTATTTAATCCTAATGATACAAGGTAAATTAATTAAATCAAATTAAACAACCTATAGTTTAATTTAATCCTTGTACACTAAGGAGTATAAAAGGAATTAGAAACCTAGTATATTAGGGATTACACTAAGGAGTTTTTAAAGGAAGCCTTAACCTAATTCTCCCTTACCCCAGAAGCAAGAATTCGGCCACCAAATAAAAATTACAGTAGCCCCTTTTTGCTCTCTCTCTTGGTTTTTGTTTAATCCGTTCACTAGCACAAGTCCTGTTCGAGAGTCGTGCGTGTACCGGATTGTGGAGGAAACACGTTTGGGTTTCTATAGTAGTCTCTGGAGGAGACAATTAAGGTGAGAAAATTTATTTTTCTCTGTTCTTGATTTCATTCTATTAATCTACATGTATCTTGGGCTTTGGAATCAAGGAAAATTTTAATCGGTATTCAGCATCGCATTTAATTTTTCCCGTGACGATTCCCTACAGTGGTATCAAAGCATGGTTCATGTTTCGATTAATAGAATGATTGGTATTAGGGTTCTTGGTTTTTTTTTTATTGAAATTGGTTTTTAATTTGATTTTATTTGGAACCCTAATTTGGTAATTTGGGGTTTTAATTATTTTTCCCCAAACTTTTTTTTATTATTTTTCTGATTTTTTTTGAAATAATTGATGGCGCAATTTTGCAATTCCAATTTGGGCATCTTCTGCTACTTGCCGCAGTAGGTTTATTACCTGCTGTCTCTGGACAGCAGGGCTGATGCGTGGGGTGCGGGTCTGATTTGGATTTTTTTTGCTGGTATTTTGATTTTTCGGACCCTATGCGAATTTTTTAAATTGGTTTTAAAATTCGCATGATTTTATTTTTGCGATTAGATTTTGTAAATTTAATTGTAATTGTATCAAGCCATTGGTGCCAAGCCCAAGAGGAGTTTACTAACCCACCCAGTGGATCTTTAGTATAGGCTTACTAGTTATTCATTAGGTTATAAAATAGGACCTATAGTGTCTCTTTCTTATATACATATTTTATTCTTATGTCAATTGTTTACATATATGTATGAATGTATGTTTAGCCATTCGAATCACCCGTGATTATGCATGCTAAGTCGTTATTAATCAATCCAATTAAATATTGAGTCGATTGAAAGTGCTTTCCTCATTCGAACCTTATCGGTTTTGTGAATAGTGCAATGTGGGCCGTGCCTCCGCCAGGGACATTGTATTATTCAATTACTATATAGGTTAAGGTATTGGGTACGCTTAGCGCTCGAATGGTGGTTAGACTCAACATGGGTAGTAGGATAAGCTCCTAGCCCTAAGCATAGATGGGTAAGTGCCAATAAGCCCATCAAACCAAGAGTCCCTAGGTTGGGATTGGAGGGAGTTCCTACCTAAATAGTTAAGGGTTGGTTGACAAGCTTCCGCTTGGCCAATTCTTAATGAAATATGGATCTTGGTCTTGTAACCACACATTGCTAGCAAATTAATTAAAATGGATTGTTAATTAACATGGCTAAAATAATAAAGCCCTTTATTAATCACTCTGCAAATTTTTCTGGGTAAAAAAAAATCATTTAAAATGGTTGGTAATTCATTTTCACTGCAATCACTCCTCGAAAAGGAGAAACTATCTGGACCTAACTTCCTAGACTGGGCTCGACAGTGAAGAATAGTGTTGAGACAAGAGTCCAAGGAATGTGTGCTAGATAGGGCCTTACCGGCCACACTGCCTATAGGTTAAAGGGTTACTCAAGCTCAAATTGAGGAGTACGACCTGCATAGGAGGGATGATAGAGATGTGTCTTGTTATGTTAGGCACGATGGTGCCTAAGATGCAAAAACAGTTCATGGACTATCAAACCTATGCGATCATGGATGATCTCAAAAGGATGTACCAAGATTAGGCACGTCAAGAAAGGTTCTTGACAACTAAGGCACTCAACACCCGTAGGATGGTAGTTGGGACATCTGTGAGCACCCATGTGCTCAAGATGAAGGGCTATATTGACACATTGGCTCGTCTCAACACACTAGTCCTACAGGAGATAGCAATAGACATCATCTTGGGATCCCTCCCTGAGTCTTATGATCAGTTCATCATGAACTATAACATGCAGGGCATGGACAAGACTGTGGCTGAGCTACATGGAATGCTCAAAATTACTGAACAGTCTATCAAAAAGACTCCACCGGTGCTACTAGTAAACAAAGTGCAAAGGCAAGGCTAAAGCTAACGCTAAAGCCAAGGCCAAGAAGGCCAAGGCTAAGAAGGATAAGCAAAGGCCCAAGCCCAAGGCTGCTCCTGAGGGTGTGTGCTTCGAATGCAAGTCGAAAGGACACTAGAACATGACATGTCCAAGGCTCATGGGAGAGCAATAGAAGAACCAGGGTAGTTCTTCAAGTATACATGTTATTAGCATTATCGTTTAGGCCACATAAATGACAAGTGCATAGCTAGACTTCACAAAAGTAGAGTGCTAAGGTCATTTGACTTGGAGTCCTATGACACATGCAAATCATTTTAAGAGGCAAAATGACAAAGGCACCTTTCAACTAGAAAGCTGAAAGGGCCAAGGGCTTGTTGGAGCTAATACACTCGGATGTGTGTGGGCCTATGAGCACTAGTACTAGAAATGGTTTTCACTACTTCGTACTTTCACAGACGACTTCAGCAGATATGGCTATGTCTATCTGATGCAGAACAAGTCTGAAAGGAGTAAAAAAATGAAGTGGAGAAATAACTAGGCGAGACTATTAAGGCACTTTGGTTTGACCGAGGTGGCGAATATATGAGCCTAGGGTTTGATTCATTCTTGAGAGAGTGTGGGATAATCTCATAGTTCACTCCTCCTGGAACACCCCAATGGAACGGAGTGTCAAAAAGGAGGAATAGGACCTTGTTAGACATGGTCTGCTTGATGATGAATCAAACCACTCTCCCAACATCCTTCTAGGGATATGCAATAGAGACAGCTACATTCACACTTAACCAACACCGAATAAGGTAGTTGAAAAGATGCCATATGAACTATGGACAGGCAAGGAGCCCAACGTCTCTTTCATGCGGATTTGGGGTTGTGAGGCCCATTTCAAGAAATTGACAAGTGACAAGCTAGACTCCAAAACCGAAAAGTGCCTCTTTATGGGTTACCCTAAGAAAATAAAGGGATATTACTTCTACAACCCTGCTGAGAAGAAGGTGTTCATAGCACGAGTCTTTCTTGAAAAAGAGTTTATCTCCAAGAAAGACAGTGGGAGAAATATTAAGCTAAGGGAAGTTCAAGATTCATAAGCACCAATACAGGATAGCTCGGAGATCGAACCAGAACCTCAAGCAATTGAGGAATCTGAACCGATCACATAGGACCTTAGAAGGTCTGGTAGGGTCCGTCATCAACCCAAGAGATGTGGGTTTCTCATGACCGATGATGGGAATCTTTTAGTCTTTGACCTAGAAGAACCTAGGACCTACCAGGAGGCTATTGAAAACCCACAGTCAGCTAACTGGCATAAAGCCATGGAAGCTGAGATGTAGTCGATATATGATAACCAAGTCTGGAATTCGGTTGATCCACCTCCAAGTGCTAAGGTAATCGGTTGCAAGTGGTGTTTCAAGTTAAAGGCCGACAACACCTTCAAAGGGTGACTGGTGGCGAATGGCTTCAGACAAGTCTAAGGAATTGACTATGATGAAACCTTCTCAGCAGTTGCAATGCTAAAATCCATTAGGATACTACTTGCCATAGCTGCATGGTATGATTATGAGATATGGTAGATGGATGGTAAGATCGCTTTTATGAATGGAGAGCTACTCGACGATGTGTACGTGACATAACCTGAGGGTTTTATTGATCCAAAGTATCCTAACCAAGTATGTGTTGGGATTTTTCACCGGAAATCACCCGATAAAAGCGGAAGAACGCGATGATTTGCTCAAATCCAGTCCCAGGAGCAATTGAAGTGAAAATTGTAAAACTTAAAATTATAATAAAAAGAGATTAAATTCTTACCAGAAATATCTCTTTCTAGAGATGGATGAAGACCGCAGGAATCAAAGTAGAATCCCTCCTCGTTCACGTACACGACGGCCTAACGAACACCACCCGTGCTAGCGTTGAAAATCACAAAGTTCGGAGAGGGAGGAGGTTGAGAAATTTCGGCCAAGATGGTGGCTACACACACATGTGTGTTGGCCAAACTCCTCCCTAGGGTTTTAACCCTAGGGTTTCTAAATTCTCTTGTTGGAATTTAGGCCCAGTCTGGCTTCTGTGTCTGTGTGGGCTTCCTCCTTTTACTTCAAGCCCAAACTTATTTTAATTAGTCTGGTTTAAATCAATTTCAAGCCCAATTTCAATTAACCCATGTATTTAATATATTACTCCAAGTAACATATTATTTACATTTAAATTAAAATTAGTCTGACCAATTAATTTAATCCATCAAATTAAAATTAAGTCTTCACAAAACAAATTCATATGTAAACCTATACATATGAATATTTCCACCTAGGAAATAATTTCATAATTAATCCAATTAATTATGTGAAGCCAAATATTAATTTTATTATAATGATCAATCCAATTGATCCTTATAATACAATTAATATATATACTCCTCTCTCTCTAGTGTGTATACTCCAAGTATACCTGTGATTCCTTAAGTCGGTGTTTAGTCGCTCAATGTGTACGATCCCGTGGGCCCACCTTTATGTTGGCAGCGGGCCTTTGGCCCGCAGACTGCAGTTGGGCTCTAGCAAGCCACTGCAGCCCCCAATTAAGATGGAGATGTCAGTCTAACTGTTATCATAACCCTGTAGTTTAAACTTGTACATCCCATGTCTTTGATATCGGTGTCTGACACAGAGGCATGGATTGATCACCCTCTTTTGTGTCGGACATTAACTTGATCCCGAATGCACTGAAGCTCACAAACAAGTTCCCACCTATTTGGGTGTGGGCACACTCTTATCAGTTACATTCATCAACAGGTCGGTGATATCTTCCCAGTGGACTACTGAGTGACAAATCCCTTCTGCATATCCATAGTATTATCATGCTAAGTGACATACCCGAAAGTACCCATACTTGGCACCCTATTACAGGCCCTTTAGGCGTACCCCTAAGCATGCGACCTCACATGTAACACCATCATATGGTCAGGTCAAAGGATCCATACAAGTACTACACGAGAATCACTTGTGATACTATACCATGTGGATTACTCGTTTAGTGGATCTATCCAGTACCATGCCCCCATGCATGTACCCATTAACTTGGTTGACATTCCATGTCCAATGACCGGTAAGACACCGCCATACAACCAGGTTAATGATAGTCTCTTGTTCCATTCATTCCCATGACTGGAACAGACTACGGATCTATTTATGGGCTGTCCATGGTCTTATTGCCAAGTGCATGACACTTGTCATCATGGATATAGATATGTCCATCAGATACTCCATTTAATATATTGCACAAGATAAATATAATAAATGAATTGATGCCTTTATTAATAACACAAATAGTACAATACATAAATCCAATAAATGTATAATACAAATACAAGGACCAATGCCTCGGGACTAGGGCATTTCCAACAATCTCCCACTTGCACTAGTTCCAACTAGGCATGGGCCTAATCCCTATAGACCTAGTATGACCCTCGTGCTTGGGCTGAGCTAGTGCCTTGGTCAACGGATCTATGACATTATCCTCGGTGTCCACTCTGTGCAATGCAATGTCACCTCTCTCCGCGATTTCTCATATGAGGTGAAACTTTCTGAGCACGTGCTTTGTGTTCTTATGTGACCGGGGCTCCTTAGCTTGTGCGACGGCCCTATTGTTGTCATAGAATATATCGACTGGGTCCTGGATAGTTGGCACTACTCCCAACTCAGTGATAAACTTCTTTATCCACACAGCTTCCTTAGCCGCATCACATGCAGCGATGTACTCAGCTTCTGTTGTAGAGTCCGCTATGGTTGGCCGCTTTGAGCTCCTCCAGCTTACAGCACCACCATTCAGCAAAAATACATACCCAGACTGTGACTGGTACTCATCCTGGTTGGTCTGGAAGCTCGCATCAGTATACCCAGTAACTGATAGCACTTCCTGACCACCATACACTAAGAAGCTATCCTTAGTCCGGTTAAGGTACTTGAGGATCGCCTTGACAGCTTTCCAGTGATCCTCCCCGGGATCCTGCTAGTATCGGCTCTTCATACTTAGTGCAAAGGTGACATCAGGTCTCGTACATAACATTGAGTACATAATTGATCCAATAGCCGAAGCATATGGAACCAATTTCATGTTCTCCCTATCCTCCCTTGTCTTAGGACAGTGTTTCCTACTAAGTTTCAGCCCATGGCCCATTGGAAAGAAACCTTTCTTGGCCCGGTCCATGCTTAACCTTTTCAAAACTTTGTCAATATACGAGGCCTGACTTAGGCCTAGAAGCCGACTTGATCAATCCATGTAGATCCTGATCCCTAGGATCATCTCAGCCTCGCCTAAGTCCTTCATTGCGAAGCACTTACTCAGCCACTGCTTTACCCCTTGCAGTGTAGGTATGTCGCTTCCAATGAGCAGGATGTCGTCTACATAAAGTACCAAGAATGTGACAATGCTCCCACTAGTCCTCTTATACACACAAGCCTCATCTTGATTCTGTATGAAGCCATATTCCTTTATGGCCTCATTGAATCTTAGATTCCAACTTCGGGATGCTTGCTTCAGTCCATAAATGGACCTTTGAAGTTTACATACCCTTCCCGGATACTTTGGATCGACAAAACCCTCAGGTTGTGTCATGTACACATCCTCGAGTAGCTTTCCATTAAGGAAAGCGGTTTTGACATCCATCTACCATACCTCATAGTCAAACCATGCGGCTATGGCCAGTAGTATCTTGATGGATTTGAGCATGGCTACTGGTGAAAAAGTTTCATCATAGTCTATTCCATAGACTTGTCTGAAACCTTTTGCAACCAGACGCCCCTTGAAGGTGTTATCAGCTTTTAGCTTGTAGCACCACTTGCAACCTATTACCTTAGCACTCGGAGGTGGATCAACCAAGTTCCAAACTTGGTTATCGTACATAGATTGCATTTTTGCCTCCATGGCTTTACGCCAATTCGCAGACTGTGGGCTAGCCATAGCCTCCTGGTAGGTTTTGGGTTCTTCCTCATCCCATGATGAGAAGAGTTTGATCATCGGTGACGAGGAAACCATACCTCTCCAGTTCCTGACGATCCCTACCAGACCTTCTAGGTCCTTGTGTGGCCTGGGTCGGTGCTTCCACTTGTGGAAGCTCCACCTGGGCCTCCGAGTTATCCTCTTCAGGAGCTTGTGGACCTTGAATTTCCCTGAGTTCAACATTGCTCCCACTATCTTTCTTGGAAAGGAACTCCTTTTCTAGAAAGACCCCCTTCCTTGCCACGAACACCTTGTTCTCGGCGGGGTTGTAGAAGTAATACCCTTTGGTTTCCCTAAGGTAGCCCACAAATAGGCATTTATCGGTTTTGGGCTCCAGCTTGCCACTAGTCAATTTCTTGACATGTGCTTCGCATCCCCAAATCCTTAGGAAAGACACATTGGGCTCCTTGCCCGTCCATATCTGATATGGGATCTTTTCCACTGCCTTAGTCGGAGTATTATTTAAGATGAGAGCTGCTGTCTCGAGGGCGTGTCCCTAGAAACTAATTGGGAGAGATGCTTAACTCATCATTGAGCGGACCATGTCCAACAAGGTTCTATTCCTCCGTTCGGACACCCAATTCCATTTTGGTGTACCGGGAGGAGTGAGCTGTGGAACTATTCCATGCTCTCTCAAGTATGAGTCAAACTCTAGGCTCATATACTCACCGCCTCGGTCCGACCGAAGGGTTTTGATATTCCTGCCTAGCTGGTTCTGTACCTTGTTCCTAAATTCCTTGAACCTATCAAGGGTTTCGGACTTGTGTTTCATCAGATAGACATAGCCATATCTGCTGAAATCATCCGTGAATGTGACGAAGTACAGATGCCCACCTCTGGTCGCTGTGCTCGTAGGCCCACATACATCTGAATGTACTAGGTCCAATAAGCCAGTGGCCCTTTCAGCCTTCTTGCTAAAAGGCGCCTTTATCCTCTTGCCTCATAAACATGATTCGCATGTATCAATTGACTCCAAGTCAAATGACCCTAGGACTCCAGCTTTGTGAAGTCTAGCAATGCGCTTCTCGTTTATATGGCCAAGACGACAATGCCATAGGTAGACAGGATTAAGTTCGTTAGGCTTAACCCTTTTAGTGTTTATGTTGTAGATATGATTGGTTTCATTTAAGTCCAGGATATATAGGCCATTATTTAATAGAGCATCTCCATAAAATAATCCCTCTCTAGATATAGAAATTCTACCATTAGAAATAGTGAAAATAAATCCAGAAATATCCAACATTGATACAGAAATAATATTCCTGCACATAGCAGGTACAAAGTAACAATGTTCCAAAATCAAAACCAATCCACTGGGCATCACAAGGTGGTATTCGCCGATCTCTATGGCAGCAACCCTTGCTCCATTCCCGACCCGCAAGTCCACCTCTCCCGACCCTATGATCTTCTATTCTTAAGTCCCTGCACATTGCAACAAATGTGAGAACCACATCCAGTATCCAATACCCAGGATGTTGAAACAGTAAGGTTAATATCTATAACATAAATACCTAAAGAGGACGCACCTTGGCCCCTTCTTTGCTCTCCCATTAGCCTGGGACACGATCTCTTCCAATGGCCTGCCTGTCTACACCCGAAACAAACATCTTCAGGACCTGCCTTCTGCTGGGCCTTGGGTTGGGCCTTGGCCTTCTTAGCCTTGGCCATCTTGGCCTTGGCCTTAGCCTTTTCCTTGGCCTTACCCTTGGCAACAAGGGGGTTCCCCTTGTTGACCAGCAGCACCGGCAGAGTCTTTTTGATCGACTACTCGGTGAGCTTAAGCATCCCATGCAGCTCACTGATGGTACGGTTCATCCCTTGCATATTGTAGTTCAGGATGAACTGATCATAAGAATCCGGCAAGGACGCGAGGATTGTGTCCACCGCCAACTCTTGAGAGATAGGCGATCCGAGACGGGCCAAAGTGTCCAAATAGCCCTTCATCTTGAGCACGTGTACGCTCACAGATGTCCCGGCCCCCATCTTACAAGAGTGGAATGCCTTATTGGTCAGGTACCTTTCCTGACGAGCTTGCTCCTGAAACATCTCGTTTAGAGTTGTTATCATAGCATAGGCTTGATGGTCCATAAACTGTTTTTGCAGTTCGGGGACCATGCAGCCCAACATAAGGCATGTCACATCCCTATTGTCCTTGACATGCGCCTCGTATTCCTCCAGCTGGGCAACCAGTGGATTACGGCCTTGAGGCGCAGCCGGCACAGGCCTTTCCAGTACATACTCTTTTGACTCTTGTCTTAGAACAATCCTTAAGTTCCTAGACCAGTCTAAAAAGTTAGGACCGGAAAGCTTGTCCTTTTCAAGAATAGATCGCAGTGATAAGGTATTATTGTTTGCCATTTGAGAGTTTCTACACAGAAAAACATTTAGAGTGTTAATAAAGGACTTTAATTATTGTTCCCATATGAAATTAATAATGAATCATGTTATTAATTTAAACCGAGTTGTTGGGCTCATGGGCCGAGATCCATATTTCATCAAGATATAGCCAAACGAGGGTTTGGTTCAACTATACCTCAATTATTTAGGTAGGAACGTCGTCTAATCCCAACCTAGGGACTCTCAGTTTGATGGGCTTGTTGGCACTTACCCATCTATACTTAGGGCCAGGAGAATCCTACTACCCACGCTAATTCAAAACCTCCATTCAAGTGTTGGAGTATCCTATACTCTAACCCAATACAAAGTGACAATACTCCAGTGTATCCTGCGAGGGCATGGTCTACAACTGGCCCATTCCCACCTCGAGTCGGTTTTGAATGAGGGAAGCACTTTTAAGTGGCTTAGTAATTCCGTTTGGTTATTAGATTCAATTTATAACGGCTTACATACATAAGGCGGGTGAAATTGCTATTGGATCATACATTCAAACATGCAAATAAACATAAAGTATAATTAAATAAAAGTAAAATGGATTGCTATGGGCCTATATTACATCCTAATATTATTCTAGTAAACCTATACTAGAAATGAATATCAGGTGGGCCTCCATCTTTTCCTTCTGGGCTTGCACCTCCACTTGGGCTTGCACCTCCACTTGGGCTCGCCACTCCATGGGCTTCTTCTTTTACAAATTTTATAATATTTGAATAAAATAAAATTACATTAAAAAAAGAAAAACGACACGCAGGCCGTATTTACCCAAAAAGAAAAATACAACCCATCTTGTACAAGGCCCAGTAGCATCCAACCATACAAACATTTAATCATACATATGCATCCAAAACATATAATTCATAAGCATGTTATAATGCATGATTTAAGCCCATTTCAATTATGTCCAAGCCATTATATAGAAATCGCCAATTTTGGCCCACCATGGTTCTAACCCTTAACGGGCTTTGGGCCTCCAGCCCAGGCAGTGCAACTGCTCCCACTGGAATTGGGAAACCATGGGTCCAATTTAGCCGTCCAAGTAATTGTGCCAAAATTACCCGAACCAATTTCAATTAACCATATTAATTTCTAAAATTAATATCACATGAATAAAATAAAATTCATTCAAGAAACCACACGCATTTAAATTGCATAAAGCTAAACACACGAATTTTAAAACCAATAAAATTTCAAAACTGGGCCCCGGGCCTGAGACCCGCCAAATCCAAAATACTAGGCCCGGCCCGCTGCTCCGGCAGCAGCGGCTGTTGCTGCTGGCACAGCAGCAGGCAGCGGCTGCCGCCGTCGCTCCAGCCGCGTGCCGCCGGCAGCCGCGCAGCCCGGGAGCTATATTTTTTTTTTATTTAAAACAGAAAAAAATATTCCATTCATCAACAAATATCAACCAAATATTCCATCCATCAACAAAAAGAAATTCACCAAGAATTCCAAAAACATACAATTAAATTAAACTAACATAAACCTATATGCAAATTTAATTTCAATTGTACAAAATAAATGGGAAAAAATCTTAAACCCAAATCAAGAACCCCAACAAAAAAATCTCCAATTTTAAAACATGGGATTCAACCAATTAAACAATTTCCACGGATCAAAAGCCCGCTCTAATACCACTGTTGGGATTTTTCACCGGAAATCACACGATAAAAGTGGAAGAACGCGATGATTTCCTCAAATCCAGTCCCAGGAGCAATTGAAGTGAAAATTGTAAAACTTAAATTTTTAATAGAAAGAGATTAAATTCTTACCAGGAATATCTCTTTCTAGAGATGGATGAAGACCGCAGGAATCAAAGCAGAATCCCTCCTCGTTCACGTACACGAGCGCCTAACGAACACCACCCGTGCTAGCGTCGAAAATCACAAAGTTAGGAGAGAGAGGAGGTTGAGAAATTTCGGCCAAGATGGTGGCTACACACACATGTGTGTTGGCCGAATTCCTCCCTAGGGTTTTAACCCTAGGTTTTCCAAATTCCCTTGTTGGAATTTAGGCTCAGTCTGGCTTCTGTGTCTGTGTGGGCTTCCTCCTTTTAATTCAGGCCCAAACTTATTTTAATTAGTCTGGTTTAAATCAATTTCAAGCCCAATTTCAATTAACCCATGTATTTAATATATTACTCTAAGTAACATATTATTTACATTTAAATTAAAATTAGTTTGACCAATTAATTTAATCCATCAAATTAAAATTAAGTCTTCACAAAACAAATTCATATGTAAACCTATACATATGAATATTTCCACGTAGGAAATAATTTCATAATTAATCCAATTAATTATATGAAGCCAAATATTAATTTTATTATAATGATCAATCCAACTTTGATATCGGTGTCTGACACAGAGGCATGGATTGATCACCCTCTTTTGTGTCGGACATTAACTTGATCCCGAATGCACTGAAGCTCACAAACAAGTTCCCACCTGTTTGGGTGTGGCCACACTCTTATCAGTTACATTCATCAAGAGGCCGGTGATATCTTCCCAGTGGACTACTGAGTGACAAATCCCTTCTGCATATCCATAGTATTATCATGCTAAGTGACATACCCGAAAGTACCCATACTTGGCACCCTATTACAGGCCCTTTAGGCGTACCCCTAAGCATGCGACCTCACATGTAACACCATCATATGGTTCGGTCAAAGGATCCATACAAGTACTACACGAGAATCACTTGTGATACTATACCATGTGGATTACTCGTTTAGTGGATCTATCCAGTACCATGCCCCCATGCATGTACCCATTAACTTGGTTGACATTCCATGTCCAATGACCGGTAAGACACCGCCATACAACCAGGTTAATGATAGTCTCTTGTTCCATTCATTCCCATGACTAGAACAGACTACGGATCTGTTTATGGTCATATCTTTTACCCAGTCCATGGTCTTACTGCCAAGTGCATGACACTTGTCATCATGGATATAGATATGTCCATCGGATACTCCATTTAATATATTGCACAAGATAAATATAATAAATGAATTGATGCCTTTATTAATAACACAAATAGTACAATACATAAATCCAATAAATGTATAATACAAATACAAGGACCAATGCCTCAGAAATAGGGCATTTCCAACAGTATGCAAGCTTCAGAGGTCCATTTATGGATTGAAACATGTTGGATATAGAGGTGGACATCTATACTTCGTCACTTATACGGATTATTTCAGTAGATATGGCTATGTCTATCTGATGAAACATAAAACCAAAATACTTGATAGATTCATGGAATTTAAGAATGAACTATAGAACCAACTAGGAAGAAATATCAAAGCCCTTCACTCAAACTGAGGAGGCAACTATATGAGCCTAGAGTTTGACTCATACTTTAGAGAGTGTGGAATCATTCCACAGCTCACTACTCCAGGAACACCACAATGCAATGGGGTGTCCGAAAGGAGGAATAGGACCTTGTTAGACATGGTCCGCTCAATGATGAGTTTGTTGGGTATGCCCTATTCCCAAGGAATTAGTCCTTGCATTGTATCATATATTTTGTATCTTGTAATGAGATTTATGTATTATACATTTATGTTAATGAATAAAGGCATTAATCTATTTATTATATACCTTGTGCAATATTATAAATAAAGTATCCAATGGACATATTCATATCCATGTTGACAAGTGTCATGCACTTGGCAGTAAGACCATGGATAGGGAAAACGATATGACCATGAAGATATCCGTAGTCTGTTCTAGTTATAGGAATGAAAGGAACCAAAGAATATCATTAGCATGGTTGTATAGCAGTGTCTTACTGGCTATTGGACATGGAATGTCAACTAAGTTCATGGGTACATGCAATGGAGCATGGTACTGGATAGATCCACTAAACTAGAAATCCACATGGTATAGTATCATAAGTGATTCTCATGTAGTATTATTGGATCCTTTGACCTAACCATGTTATGGTCTTGTATATAAAGTGAGAGACTTTTGTGTATGCCTAAAGGGCCTGTAACAGTGTGCCAAGTATAGGCACGTTCGGGTGTGCCAGTGAGCATGACAAGACTATGAACATGCAGAAGGGAATGTCACTCAATAAACTACTGAGAAGATATCCCTAACCTCTTGATGAATGCAATTGATAAGAGTGTGGCCACACCCAAAAAAGTTGGAACTTGTTTGTGAGCATCGACTCATTTGGGATCAAGTTAATGTCTAGACACAAAAGAGGGTGATGATACCATGCCTCTGTGTTAGACACCGATATCAGTGACATGGGATATATAAGTTTAACTACAGGGTTAAGACTTCTGTTAGATTGCTGTCTTTGTCTTAATTGTGGAGAGAGAAATATTAATTAATTAAATTATAGATCAACTGGATTAATCAATGTAATTTAAATGATATATATTAATTGGGAATTTATTTCTGGGTGAAATAAAATACATATATAGGTTTATATGTATTCTGATTTAAGTTGAATCTCAATTAATTTGTTCGGTCAATTTAATTGGCAAATCAATTTTAATTTAATGACATACACTTTATATAATATGGTTTTTGTTGACTTTAGTTTTGATGATACAAGTTGATGTTGAATAAAAAGAATTTGTTAAATCAACAATAAGTATTAAAAGCTTTATGAGATGAGGATACTACTTGATATAATTAGATAAATAACTCATGCTTATAAGCAATAAAATTCTTTTTATGACTTCATAATTTTTCAAGAGCTGAAATCTACTTATAAGATGAAACTAATCTCCTTACTTGATACAAACGGCCATATTAAGATGGTTTCAAGTTTCTCCTTGTGACATTAATACAAAAGTCATATCATGCTTATAAGTTTCAAATCATTTGTATATCAAGCTTCAAGAGCTTCACACAAACAAGGAAGTGACTTCAACTGACATTATCTTTGTTACATGACATCAAAATTAATATTCATCTTATTAATTGAAGAAAACAGCCACATGAAGTTTATTAGATAATTTCAATATTCACTTTGGCTTGTGACTTGATCTCAACTGCTATATCACTTGGAAGACCTTAGCTTGTGACTTGACTTTAACTGCTATATTCATTTTGTCACTTGAGAAGATCTTGTTGCATAAGCTTATGACTTGAATCACATGAGATCAACTCATCTTATTACTTGAAACAAATAGCCAAATAATGAATTCAATACTCTTCTCTTCATAACTTGAAATCAACCACCATATTTTACCTTATGAATTGAGAGAAATGGCCATGAAGCTTTCCTTCTCCTATAAAAAGAAATGAAGACCAAAGCTTGGATTAAGAAGACTCATTTGCAACATTCACACTCTGAAGCTATAATTCTTTGAAGTCTTCCAAAATTCCTATAAAGAGCAAAATCAAGAGAAAAGAGCTTCATTCTTTCATTCAAATATTCATATTTTCAAGAATTGTATATTCACATAAGGTTGTGTGAAAGGGGGTTTACATTGTTGGTAGTGTGATCAACAAATTGTGTAAAAGTTTGGTGCTTAAACTTAGAGAAAGCATCAGTAGAGGTTTATTACTTGAGCTCTTAAAAAGTTACGGTAGAGGTTTGATACTTAACCTAAAAAAGTATTAAGTTTGTTACTTGAACTCGCAAAAAGTAAACAGGCTTGTTTCCTGCCCGTAAAGGAAACATTAGTGAAAATATCAAGCGATTGGCTTGAGGACTCGATGTAGATTGGTTGGGTCGAACCAGGATAAAATTTGGTGTCTTCATTCCTCTATCTCTACTCTCTTTATATTTATTGCTATTTAAATTCTTGAAATTTAAATCAATAGCATTATTATTTGAAGTCATCTTTATTTTTGGTTAAGTAAATTTATATTCACAGGTTTTACTATTTAATTTAATTATGTATTTTTGTAAAACTTGTGTTAGTAGAAAGGAAATTGTTTCTATTCAAAAAGAATTTTCTAAATTGTTTGCGAAAATTTTTGTTTGGTCTACAGTACTATTCATCCCCCTTAGTACTGTAGCTAGCCTATTTGGGACCGTCAATTGGTATCAGAGCCCGACTCTAAACAATAGGATTAAAATCCTTAGGGTGATCTCAAATGGCTAGTACATCCAGGAGTCAAAATGTTTTTATATCTGAGGGATGTTCCATCAACAAGCCTTCACAATTTAATGGAGAAAACTATAGTTTTTGGAAAAACAAAATGAGAATATTTTTACAATTTATGGGTATTCAGGTCTGGAGAATTGTCAAGGAAGGACCTAATGTTCCAACAAAAATTGTTGATGGAGAATCTATTCCCAAAGAAGAGAGTAAATATGAAAGTGCTGATTGGAGCAAAGAAGCTTTAAATTCTAAAGCTATTAATTTATTACAGTGTGCTTCAGATATTAATGAGTTTAATTATGTTTCAGGCTGCATGACAGCAAAGCAAATATGGGACAAACTTGAAACAACTCATGAAGGAACTAAACAAGTCAAAAATGGAAAGATCAATCTTTACATCACAGAATACGAGTTGTTCAAAGTGGACGTAAAAGAATCAATTTTAGAAATCAACAGAAGATTCACACTCATTGTCAACAAATTAAAGAATCTTGGCAAAAACTTCACATATGAAGAACTGATTAGAAAATTGATCAAAACATTGCCAACCTCATCGGATGCAATGCTCACAGCAATAGATGAATTGAAAGATTTAACTGCATACTCATATGATGAATTTATTGGTTCATTACTCACATATGAGATGAAAGTTAAGTCTACCACTGACCATGAGCAGATTAATAAGAAAAAGTCCATAGCACTAAAAGCTGCCAGCTCTACTCCTGAAGAATCCACTTCCGATTCAGATAGTGATGACAAAGAAGATGATGAGGAAGCTCTATTGGTTCGAAAGTTCAAAAAATTCCTGAAAAGCAAAAACAAAGGAAAAACATTGTAAAGGAGGAAATTCAACAATAAAAAGATAGATAAAACCAAGAAAGATTCAAAACAAGAGACTAATGTTGGAAATGCCTTAGTCCCGATGCATTGGTCCTTGTGTTTGTATAATACATTTGTACATTAATGTGAACTTTTTGTATTATACAATTTGTGTCAAGAGATAAAGGCATCAATCTATTTATTATATGTCTTATGCTATATTTTAAATAGAGTATCCAATGGACATATCCATATCCATGTTGTCAAGTGTGAGGCATTTGGTAGTAAGACTGTGGATAGGGAAAATGATATGGCCATGAAGTCATCCGTAGTCTATTCCAATCATGGGAATGAATGGAACTAAAGACTATCATTAGTCGGGTTGTATGGCGGTGTCTTACTGGTCATAGAACATGGAATGTCAACCAGGTTAATAGGTACATGCAAAAAGGGCATGGTACTGGATCAATCCACTTAATGGGAATCTACATGGTATATTATCACAAATGATTCTCGTGTAGTACTTGTATAAGTCCTTTGACTGGACCATATGATGGTGCTGCATGTGAAGTGGCACACTTTGGTGTAAGCCTAACGGGCCTGTAAAAGGGTGCCAAGTATGGGTACGTTCGGGTGTGTTAGTGAACATGGCAGTGCTATGGATATGCAGAAGGGAATGTCACTCAGTGATTCACTGAGACGATATCACTGGCCTCTTGAAGAATGTTACTGATAAGTGTGCAGCTGCACTCAAACAAGATTAGATCTTGTTTGTGAGCATTAGTTCATTCGGTATGAAGTAAATGTCCAGACACATATAGAGGGTGATCAACCATGCCTCTGTGTTGGATACTGATATCATTGACATGGGATATACAAGTTCAAACTACAAGGTTACGGTGACAATTTGACTGCTATCTCCGTCTTAATTGGGGGCTGCAGTGTCTTGCTAGAGACCGCCTGTAGTCTGTGGGTCTTAGCCCACTGCCAACATAAAGATGGGCCCATCGGATCGTACACATTGAATGTCAAGACTTTAACTAGTCGGATTTAGTGTGTACTTGGAGTATACACATTTGAAGAGAGAGAGGTTTATTAATTATATTATACAGATCAATTGGATTGATCAAAATAATATAATTAATATTTATTCCGGCATTCTCTTAATTAATTCAATGAATTAATTTATGAGATTATTTCCTAGGTGGAAATATTTTTACATGTATAGGTTTACATGTATCTCATTTTATGTGTGTCTAATTTAATCCATTGATTAAATTAATAGGTCAAATGAATTTTAATTTAAATGTATGTAATATATTATATTGGATTAAAATTTAGGCTTGGACTTTAAAGGAATAATGTAACGCCCCAGATATAAGTTGACTTAGTTATGTTGTGATGTGTGCATATGAGTGAGCATTTTTGCATTTAACCGATGTTTTGTATGCTTATAACAATTCGTAGGCTTTGGCCTAGCGGTAGATAGTCCTGACTAATAGCTAGTGGTCTAGAGTTCGAACCTTACCTGGCTTAAATTTATTTTTTTTTTGTGCCTTTTTATTTTTTTGTGTTGGGAAGGTTGGAATTCCGAAAATCCATGATAAATATCCCATTTTTCAGTTGACCAATTCAAAAAAATTAGGAATCCTTAACCTAAGGAGAAAATCTCTCCTTAATCTCTTCCACTTTCCAAGTTTCACTCCAAGGCAATCTCTTCATCTCTATTAGGGTTAAAATTTCGGCCATTCCATTGTGTGGAGCTCCAGTGCAGCCGAAATTCTTAACTTTCTCTCCCTCACTTTCATTCATTCAGACTCTGCTTCATTCTTCTCCATTCCGAGTTAATTGCCTCAGTTGGTTTCACTGCAAACAGGGTAACAACTAAACCCTAAATGTCGGTTCGAAATTTATATAGGATGTATGGTAGATGAATTTGATCCTAGGTTGTATTATTACTGAAATTATTGTTGAGACATGAATGTATATGATATTGGTGTAAGAAATTGCTTTTAGGTTAAAAGATTGGTAGAAATATGAAAATACATGTGATTGAGTCGAAATTGGTAAGCTGCTGTATTTTCAGAATTGACTGTTTATGGTAATTATGGCATAACTTCCGTTATATAACTCCGATTGGCATAATTCAACTTTCTGTGTTTTCCTGAGATATAGGTGTACAAGGTTGTTTTACATTATTTTGGAAAATTCCGTGAGTAAAGTGCTCATATTCCCTATTGAAACTGCCTTATGTGCATTGTGCCGATTTTTCTTGAACTGCTGAATTTCAGATTGTACAGGTTGTGATAATTTTAGCTTTATTTTCGTTATATAACTCCGATTGGCATGATTCAACTTTCTGTGTTTTCCTGAGACATAAATGTACAAGGTTGTTTTATACTATTTTGGCAAATTCTGTGAGTAAAGTGCTCGTATTCCCTGTTGAAACTGCCTTATGTGCACTGTGCCGATTTCCTGGAACTGCTGAATTTCAGTTTGTACAGTTTGTGTTGATTATGGCTTTATTTTCTCTCTGTAGCTCCGTTTGCCATGAAACAAAATTATATGTATTCCTGAAATTCTGATGTTCAATGTTGCTTTATATTATTTTTGCTAAATCAGTGAGTAACACATCTGTTTTGTCTGTTGAAGTCAGACTATGTGCAGTGATCTGAAGTGAATTTACAGATTGCATGTTTTTAGTGTTTCCTTAATATCTTTTGCTATAGGAATCCGAATTGCATGATTTAAGTTGGCGTGTGTTCCTAAGATGTAAGGCTAAATTTACCTTTGTATTGCCATGCTGAATTCTGAGTCTAACCTACTGGAATATTATATGCAAGTTGAGGCATGAACTATGAATTCTGAAATTTTCACCTTAGGCCTTGAACTGATTTTTTTAATGTGTGCAAAGCATAATTTGATTCTAGGAATTTATGCTAGGACTCTTGACATGAAATCTAATAATTACATATATGGTTTGGTAAATTTAATACATGTTGGAATTATGAAATCGAGTTTGGGGTAAGTCCTATTTTTTTTATGGCACCATGTGTTTATTGATGTATCAGATTATGTTTTGGGGTAAGTCCTATTTTAATGGCACCTTATGGTTATTGAATTGGTTGGGATAAGTCCTATGTTAAAGGCACCTTTTGAATATTGATATAATTATGATAATTAAATTGGTGTTTGTAGTGGCATATACTCTGGTGTCTTGGTTAGTTTGGCTAAGTGTTTTCCATGTTTGATTGGTTGACACTAGGACAGCGCCCTTTGTTTCGAGGTAAGTCCCTTCGTTGGCACTCAGAGAGGTAAATCCCTTCGTGGTACTCTAATTTATTTTATTTTTGAGGTAAGTCCCTTCGTTGGCACTCTGTGAGGTAAGTCCCTTCGTTGGCACTCTGAGGTAAATCCCTTCGTGGTACTCTTTTCTTATTGATAAGGGGGTAAGTCCCGTTGTGGTTCCCCGAAGCGTCTGAGCCGAACTCTCTAAGGACATAGGTGTATAGGTCAATACAAATGATTTATACGCGTATACCACAAAATTAATAAAGGTTAAGGTATAATTGAGTTGATGTCAAGTTTGTGATGAAGTACTTTGATTTGGGATGTTGGTATGTATTTGTATGTACATGACTTATCTTGGAAATCTGAATTTTGATGATATTGATTATCCACTTGGAATGTTTTGTACTATTATTTGAAATAGATAATTATGTGATATGCTGAACTTGAACTTTATATGTTGTATGTGATGCAGCTAACAAATAAGGGTAAGATCCCTGATACATGATTGTTACTATGAGAATTATGCATGCTTGTATAAATTGATAAATTTGCTTTCTATTAATCATGATGAAGTATACTTAAGTAATGTAATATGAAATTTATGATCTGTCATCTTCCTATGTGAACTTTGAATTGATGTTTGGGATTTATTAGTTACTCGTCACTAAGTGGCGCTGTTGATATTTTCAGATTTTACCGGTGCAGAATAGGAGATGCCTGATGTCTGTTCTCGGGGATTGTGTGGAGAGTTTCCGTCATGTTATTTTATCATCTATTCGTAGTTATGGATGTTCAAAGATTTATTTATTTATTTTTTTTTTTTTTTTACTCCGTTATATTACCTTTTGAAATACCTATTTATGTTAAATTACTGTTTTTGAAATGGAAATTTTCGAGTACTCATTTATGATTATGTTATTTTAAAGATAAAAAGGAAGTTTTGAAAATGATGACCTAAACTTTATGTAATGTTTCCGCCATTGCATGCTTGCAAAAGTTAGGGTTGTCACAAATAAAGTCTACATTAAGTGGGATTGGGTTGGCCAAAATTTTCATGCATTTGGGCAAAGAATGATGAGTCATTTTGTTGGACAACATGTGATGATGAATAAGGTGAGTCATGGATGACTTTTGGTTGCAAAGTTGGACTTTGCATCCTTTGATATTTTTGGTCATTATGATGGTAAGAATGATGAGAAAAACATCCCATCTTCATTTTCATTCATTTGGCCAAATTGTATGGGGAATTGATGAGTCATCTTCTTGACTTTAAGTGGCAAAGTTAGACTTTGCTTCTTAAAGATAAAGAGAAAGAACAGGTGATGGTGAGTGGTGGTGGTGAGTTACCATGGTGAGTCATTGGTTTTGACTTATTTGTAGCAAAGTTGGACTTTGCTCTTCTATTCTTTATCTCTTTTCAATGATGGAAAAAGATGACATGAAGTTTACTCCACTTTTTGGTCGAAGGAATTTTTCTTTGGAAGAAAAAAAATTTGCCCCACTTTTGCTTTTGTTTCTTTTGGAAAGAAACAAGTGTGTGTGAGAGATAAATTGCTTTATTTCTTTTGGAAAGAAATTTTTTGGATAGCCATCACTTTGAGCTTGGCCGCCCCTTTTCTTCTCTCTTTCTCTCCCTCTCTTTGAAATCATCCGAGTCGTTAGCACGGGTTTCGGTCCGAGAGCCATTCGAGTACGCATCGGTGGAGGAAATCTACACTTGATTTCTGCAGTCCGCATCCATCTCTTAGAAAGACTATATTGTAAGCTTTCGAACTTTCTCTTTATGCTTTGCGTTTTTGATTTCCACATCTTAAGCTCCTAGGACCAGATTCGAGGAAATCGACGCGTATTTCTGCTTTTATCGATCGGTTTCCCATGACGAATCCCAACAACTATATGTTTTGAATGTAATAAACCAGGTCATTTCAAAGCTGATTGTCCGAGGCTTAAAATTAAATACAAGAAAAAGGACAAGAAAGCTATGGTGGCAACGTGGAGCGATAGTGATGAATCTAGTTCTGATGATGATGATGACCAGAAGCAAGAAAAAGCTTAGATATGCTTTATAACAAATAATAGTGCAAAAAGTTCATCACATCAACATGAAAATGAGGAAGATGAGGTAATTCTACAAACTTTATCTCATAATGATCTTATACAAGAATTTTTTAAAATGCATGATGATAAGCTTGATATAGTTGCTAAGTGTAAAGAGTACAAAAATAAGCTTTTAGACAAAGAGTACGAAAAGCTTGAATTACAAAGTAAAGTGAGTTTTCTAGAAAACTCCAATCTAGAACTTATTGGTAAAATATCACATCTTGAAAAGAAATGTGAAAAGTTAGACTCTGCAATTAGCAAATTCACAAATGGTGAGAATATGTTAAATATGCTTTTAGACTCACAGAGGAATCCAAATGATAGAACAGGAATTGGTTATACTGATAGGATACCCTCTCAATTCCCACAAAACTAATTATATTTTGTTCTTTCTCCACTTATACCATGCAAACTAAAAGCCCTTAACCTACATATTAAAAGCATAGTAAAAGTTAGAAAACTGTTATTAAGTCAAATACCAAATAGAAAATTATTCATGCCCAACATACATATTTCTCCAAACCAAAAGGTGCACAATCTTCTAAACCAAACCAACAACCTTATTCACAATAGAAGATTACTCATTGTGAGCGGATGACCTTTTAAAAATGAGTGGGACGCAACGAAGCAAACCGGGGAAAAGGAAGCTTTTTTTGGAAAGTAGGAGTTTTGAATTGAGTTTTGGTTTTTGGAAAACGGGATTTTGATTATCTTAGAAAATTTGTTGATTTGTTTGAAACTCCTTTTATAGAAAACCTTTTTCCTTTTTTAACTTAAAGACCTTGAAACTTAAATTCTAAGATCAATGACAGAGTCGCCACCCGGATCAGCTCATCCGGGAAATTCTGGTACAGCTCCTTATCGGGGTAAGACTACTGTACCTAATCCAGAGATTTAGGGTTTAGGCAAGTGACTTACTTAACCTCAAGCTTGGTTTCACTTTATAGTCCATATTACCACATTTTATTTGCTTTATTATCTTTCTCTACCCAATTTGTGTTTATTTAACCCGTGCTCAAGCAAATAACAGAAATAAATTACTGAATAGGTAAACCATACATTCGAGCAGTTAAAAGAATAAAAATAGAGGCTACTTATACAACCAGATCGAATAAAAATAAAAAGCTCTCGTCCTCACATTACAGGTGCCTAAATACATAAGGATCTAGAAATTACAGTCGCCTAAAATACACGAGTTAAGCTATTAATTACATCAAAAACGAAAATAAAAAGAAACTAAAAGCTTCAAAACAACGGTTAGCACAGTTTATATCACAACAAAAATAGGATTCAAATTGGACATAATTGGGATATTAGGAATGGGGGCATGCATTTAGGGGGTAACCGGGTCAGCTCGGCCAGCCGGTCCGGTTAGACCTGGAAAATGGTTTTGA
The DNA here is from genome assembly GCA_039660915.1 of Euphorbia tirucalli. Lineage (NCBI taxonomy): Eukaryota > Viridiplantae > Streptophyta > Magnoliopsida > Malpighiales > Euphorbiaceae > Euphorbia > Euphorbia tirucalli. The sequence goes on along the minus strand of CM077637.1, from coordinate 45,610,144 downwards.
AACGCCCTGTAATTTTTATGCCGAAAAACAATTTTGGAAAACTATTTGGCTCTGTTACATGCAAATTTTTCCATTTAGCGGGTCTATTATCTCGGAACTCGGGGTTCTGTTTGTGATGGTTTCCTAAATCCAACATTCATCTAGGGTCCAAAAGCAGTAAACACGTCAAAAACAGTTCGAATCCAAAAACAGCATTGCGCGACGACATCCGTATGGGTCGTTTCGTGACTCTGTTTCTCTCTAGAAGTTACAGCCGTACGGCTGTAACTAGAGCCGTGCGGCTATGACTTCCAGAACCAAAAAAATGGATTTCTCGTTTTTCAAAAATCACTATTTCGCTCGTTTTTAGGGTCTCCTAGGGGTTTTTGTAGAAGTCGGGGGTCCGTGAATGCTAGGCTACGAATCCGATTCGGATCGAACAGCCCCGAATCTCAAAAAAATGAAAATCCAAGAAACCAAAAACCCTGTATACGCGAGATCAGAAATTCGAAGACCAAAATTTTACAACATGGGATACAGTTGGGCCGAAATAGATCATAATCAGAACAAAGAAATGGAAAACGGACTACTTTTGGCCGATCGGGGCATTTTCAGATTTCTACCTCTTTAGAACATAGCCGTGCAACTCTGAGTACCAAAGCCGTGCGGCTGTGTTCATAAGGAATACAGTCGTGTGGCTGTATTCGGGTAGTATGTTTTCGGAAAACTTGAGAAATGGAGAAAGATGCAAGGAAAAAGCAATGAACACAGGTTTAAGGCCTCTCAGAGTTTACCTTGATATTGTTTTGATGTGTTTAACATCAAGAAATGGATTGAAAAGCCGAAATGTTCCTGAAACCTCAACCGGCCCAAAAATTTGAAAACGAATCCCTGTCTATCCGAAACCAATCCGGAACGATTCCAATTGAATGTGTAAAGGTCGAGCAAACTCCCTTTGATGTTTAGGAATTGTTTTTAGTCTTAAGTTTTAGTGTTTGTTTACTCGCCTTTCTCTCTGTGTGTTCGATTTTCCTTGTCCTCTCTCTTTCTATTCTTTTTTCGGTTTTTTTTCTTTCAAACTTGAGACCGAGTCCCCCCTTTTCTTTCTTTTCATTTTCATTTTTATATCTCATAATCCATAATGATTTTAAGAAATTAATGAGCCGTTCACTTTTTCTGTGAGTTTTGGCCGTAATCCCTTCGTTCAGCAAAGTTGCTCTACTTTGCAGAGCAACTTGGTTGACCCACTAGAGCCGTATGGCTCTAGTTATGCTAGAGCCGTGCAGCTCTAGAACTACAGCCGCATGGCTTTAGGTAGAGCCAGGGCCGAAATCCGCGAAAAAAAAAACCAACGCTCACCCTAAACCGTAAAATCACTCGGGGGAATTTTCTCGTGGTTTCGAATCAAGGATAGCTCGATTTTCAGAGGAATTGAGACATCCAAGGTGACATTCTGGTCATTCTCAAGTCTGATTCGTGTCCGTCTGCTCAAAAGGTAATACAAAAATTCTCATCATGGAGGTCGAGAAAACCCGATGCTTACAGCTGCCCCTCACGTGATCAAATTCGATACCCAATACCAGGTTTAAAATACCTGAGGGGAATTTGAGAACTTGAATTGAAGCACCATAAACGGAAGGAAAAAAAGACATACCTGATTTGCTGAAGCGTCGTCGCTGCTGTAATGATTCGATTTGAGCCAATAACGGGTCTATGTTACCCGAGGCAAAGTTGAATTCCTGAGGTGAAGCTGATCTGGGCCTGACACCAGGTCTATATTACCCAAAGTGAATCTGCTGAATTTCTGAGGTGACGTTGAGATTCAGCCTGAACTGGATTTATCTATATCCTAGGTGATGGTGAACTGATTTGAGTTTTGGTCTAGGGACCCGATTCGATGTCTGCACGAAACAACGGTCTTGCCTGAACTAAATTGGGTTTGAGGATTTGAAATCTTGCTTGAATGGGTTTCAAGGATTTGAAATCTTGCTTGAATTGAATAAGGTTCAAGGATTTGAAATCTTGCTTGAATTGAATGAGGTTCAAGGATTCAAAATCTTGCTTGAATGGGTTTCAAGGATTTGAAATCTTGCTTGAATGGGTTTCAAGGATTTGAAATCTTGCTTAAGTGGGTTTCAAGGATTTGGAATCTTGCTTGAATGGGTTTCAAGGATTTGGAATCTTGCTTGAATGGGCTTCAAGGATTGGAAATCTTGCTTGAACGGGTTCAAGGATTTGAAATCTTGCTTGAATGGGTTTCAAGGATTGAAAATCTTGCTTGATTTCAAGGATTGAAAATCTTGCTTGATTGGGTTTCAAGGATTTGGAATCTTGCTTGAATGGGTTTCAAGGATTTGGAATATTACTTGAATGGGTTTCAAGGATTGGGAATCTTGCTTGATTGGGTTTCAAGGATTTGAAATCTTGTTTGAATGGGATGAGGTTCAAAGATTTGAAATCTTGCTTCAACGGGTTTCAAGGATTTGAAATCTTGCTTGAATTGTGGTTGGCTTTAGGAGTGACAGTTTTGAAATCAGGTTGAGAATGAGTATTTATTCCTTGATCGATAATTTTGGAAACAAAAATTTTTGCCCCTTCGATCAGGAATAAATACGGCTTGTTTGCTTTGCCCTTCGCTACATGAGATGTTGAGGTTTGGAGACACACGGCTCTGGTTTGTATCTTAAGGCCCAGTGGGTGCCTTAGTGTTGGACTATTGCCGCTTTGAGAGTGATCCTAATTCGGATGGCCCGATGATGGTGGCGGGCACCTATACCTGGATTGGTCCTGATGCATGAATGCACATGTATGTTTATGTTTTGGATGTTTGTATGTGCATGTTTCAATGTGTGCATGTGCAAATGGACTCTAGAAGATGCATTTCCTACTATTTGCCCAATCTTGATATTCTATGTTCTCGCTGGGGAGACCGTGTCATGCCTCTGACTAGGCGAACTATTCATTATGTGAGGTGGCTCTTTCACCTCTATTGGGGATATACAATGGCTGTTAAGGAAGTTCGATTACTGTTGGGGAGAAAGTGGTGACATTCTTTGTGACTGTTTCGTTGGGGAATAGTGCAGAGGATCCTGCTGGAGAAAAGTGGAAAGGCTCCTGCTGGGGGATAGTGGAAGGGTTCCTGCTGGGGAATAGTGGAAGGGTTCCACCTTTCTGCCCCTAGGAATAGTGAATCTAGGAGTGCTTTAAATTTTGCCTGAACTGCCCGATGTGGGTTTTCAGCTCAGCGAGTTGCTCTAACTTTTGCCTGAGGCACCTTTTCTGTTTTCACCTCAGCGAGCCTCTTTTGAAGGTGCTCTAACTTTTGCTAAACTGCCCAATACAGGTTTTCAGCTAAGCAAGCTGCTCTAGTTTTTTTCCTGAGGCGCCTTTTTAGTTTTCACCACAGCGAGCTCTACTTTTTTTTTTTTTTGAGTGAGATGCATGTAAGGGGAAAATGTGCATAGCCATGTATGATGCATGATGTGAATTCAATTTCAAGCAGGCTTTAGACATTTTAATGAACAGAGCAAGGCATTCATTCATTCATTCAGTAATAACATTTTAGCATAATATACATCACAGATGAAATGAAGTTAAGAACAGAATCGAAAATGGTATTCTTCTCGACTGAACCCACGACTGCCACCAACCAGTCCTTGCAGATTTTCCCGCTGGTGATGCTTACCTCACTGTCCTAACTTTTGCATGGACTGCCTTTTCAGTTTTTAGTCCACCGGACTTCTTTATTCTTCTCTCCCTTTTTTTTTAAGCCCGTCCTAGTTGTTGGGGTCGACAACTTGGTCTCTCTTCTCCCTGGTAGAACCGTTTCCACCCTGTAGGTTGATGACTACGGTGCCTCCTTGGTGAGCGCTCTGATGCTAGTCCAGTGTCTTTGTAAAGAAAGTAGTGACATGCCAATCCACTTTTGATAGAATTCCTTCAATAGATTTGTTGGCTGCTTCCATCACCCCATTGGCTCGTGGGTGATGTGGAGGTGATTAGCGATGCCCTAGCCCTTTTATTCTGGAATAAATGCGTTGTTGCCCCTTGGAACCATATTCTCCACTTGGTCATGACGGGATGCGGAATTCTGTATCATGCAGATGCATTCTTCTTCCTAAATTTGGATGCACGTTTTTTTTTGGCTGTGTCACCCGTACAAGACTCCATTTTCATCCACTTTGTGCGGTTGACGGTTGCAACTGTGAACTAATATCTGTTTACCGTGAGTAGTCTTGTTTTTCTGGTGACATCAATTTCTCCTACCGTGGTCTCCCCTCTTTGTCTGGTCTAGGTATGTGGACTATTTTATCCTTAAATCCTTTAGAGTCTGGCATTTGGTAACTTCTCTGTCAACCCTAGGCATGCCATGGTAGGATCAGGTGAAGCCTATTATGCGCTTTTGGGGTATTTTGCAATTTCTTTTCCTCTTATCAGGCGTGAGATCTTTCAAGATGGATACCATTTCTTTTGGGTCATCATCTGTCTTTCGATTCATTTCATGCAATGATGTGTCATGTATGCTAAAGACATTAGATGAATGCTTTGTATGTATGCACAATGTTCCATCCAGAAAAATATCACGCAAGTAATTGAAATCAAATTGCATTACATTAAATGCCTCATGGACTGAAATGTTCACAAAATAGGATAGAAAACAAAAGCAGATACATCAAAATAATTGTCATCCTCCACATGCAGAGGGTCTTCTTTTGCTGCTACATCATTGCTTCAATAACTTGAACATGCGGATTAGTCAAAGCTGGGCAAGGAATTGTTCTGAACACTAGGCATTAAAGGTGGTTCCACAATCTTCCCTTCAGTGATTAATTGTCGGATAGCCCTCATTAACTGCGGGTAGTCATTCGTATAGTGCCCCACTGTCACGTGATAGGAACAAAAATTTCCCTTGTCTGTCTTGGCCAGCTTTTCAAATGGCTTCAGAGAATTCAATAGACTACCGTTCCTGCATTTCACAAAAATCTTGGCCAAGGAAAGAGCCCAAAGGGATAGGCCTCAATTTTGCAAATTTCTGTCCTAGCCACCTCATTGCTAGGACACAATGGTAACTTCAACTGGCTTATCTTTTGAGAATTGCCCTTTTTTAGCCATAGAGTCGGAACTAGATCCGCTGCCTGATCCAGTTGTAGTCACTGATCGATACCCAAAACTATGCTCGAAGCTTCTGCCACCCCTTTGGTTCACTACCTTGTCCTCCTCGTCTCTCTCAATTTTCATGGCCATACTGTAGACCTCACTGAGTTCATTGAAGGTATGGAATTTCATGTTGTTCCTGAAGATGTCCCTGCTACCATCAATTAGCTTCTAGATTAGCTCATCCTCATCAGGGTGGTTCTTTAATAGGATCATCTTATTCATCCACCTTTGATAATATTCATCAAAGGATTCATTAGGCTTCTACTTGACCCTTTCCAAATCATATAGCTTTACTTGGATCTTAGTGTTGAAACTATAGTATTTGATGAAAGCCGCTGACAAGGCTTCCCTGTCCGATTGCACATCCTCCGATAATGAACTGTACCAGGACAAAGCTCCCCCCTCGAGCGTGGTTGGGAAGAAATTGATTAGCTACTATTTGGTGGCGCCTGCCGTCAGTATGATTCTGGCATAAAGGTTCATATGGGCATCTGGTGAACCAATCCCTTTGTAGGAAGGAACTTTCAGCACTTGAAACCCAACTGGGAAACTTTCAATGCCCTTGTTGATCATTGCATCTACATTCACTCCTTTCTTGGAGCCCAGGCTAATGTTGGCTCCTTTCTTAAGCTCGGCGACCACTTCATCCAACTCTTAGTACTTCGCCTTTATTTTCTTCTCCATGGCTGCTTCGATCTCTTGCAGCTTCTCTACACTAGCTGATACATCCGCCCTATGATGAGAAGATTCTACCACCTTTTCCTTTCTAGGCCTACTGGTTTCAATTTCCCTACTTTCTCTTATGATAGCCCACATCTCCTTTTTCAGAATGTCATGAAAATCATGAGATCTTAGGAAATCCTTCGGAGCAACAACAAGGCTTGATGTTTGGTTTGCCATTTCCACTTCCTCCCCGGAATCAGACTCACTTTTTGTTTCTACTGACCTTAGTTCATCAACAGCCCTCAAATTTTGAAATCTTATCCTCCATCAATCCAGCTTACTCAGTGAACTGTTGGTGCAGAGCTTTGGTCTTATGTACTGCCCTATACCACACATGGAGAGTTAGGGATGATAAATGAATGAAGTGATGTCGTGAAGTATGATGCTTGGATGATGCTTCATAAATGAAGATGAGAATGAGGATGATCTTTGTGTTTTGAGTTCCTTTGTTTGGGATGTCCAAAGAGTGCCTAATGTTATGCAAAAATAATGCGAAAAAGTCTCATATGAGCCATCACAAGTACAGAGGCTCAGCACATTTGGGGCACCTAATGAATTGTTGTGAAATGGCCGCGTGTATACCGACACATGAGTAGAGTTTTACACCTTGTAGGTCAATGAGATGATATGAAATTGTGGCATGGGGACCATTCTGTGGATAGATTTCTGATACTTTTGAGGCATGTGGTATGAGATAGTGTTATAGAAAAGTCACACGTAACTCGGAACACGGACAGGGGTTCAGTGTTCATGGAACACCTTGCACGATTTGATAATGTTATGAAAGGCCCCTATATGTGTACTAATCTAGTACTCGGGGAGTACCTCGAATGATTTCACAATGTTATAGAATGGTCCGATGTGAACCATATTGCGTAAACAGGACTCTGACGTCACAGTTATACTTTATGATGAATGAATATGATGTCATGTAACGACATCATATGAACCGCCACATAGAAATAGACCTAGGACCATTGTGCTCTTATATTGAATGACATGGTATAGTGAAATGGCTGAGTGCAATCCGGTGCACGGGCAAGACATGGGTAGTTTTAGGATACCCGATATGTTATGAAATGAAATGATCATGAAGGGTACACTTGGAACATCCTTTATTATGTGGGATGAAATGACATGAATGTGTATGTCACACAAAAATGCAAGTGGCTGCATGAAAATGTGGATAAGAAGCATGACACATGGAATGATGTCATGTATGCTTTGTGGAAATGTTGCACACGAGATGGAAATGGCATACAAGTAAAATGTCTTGGCTGCATGAAAATGTGATTAACATCACACATATGTCGATGCTTGAAAATGGCTGCACAAAGATATGGTTAGAATGGTACACGAAAGCTATGCATGTTTTAATGCTTCATGAAAAGTTAAATAAAAACACCATGGAACAAACGTTAGCACACGCAAGAATATGCGCTCCCTTCCAACCTTATTTCTCCTTTCGATTGGTCTTGCATTCTTCCTAGGCGTTGGGTCTCTTTGGCGTCAATGGGGGATACCAAAGGTGCACACTCAATGTTCAATTTGGTTTTATGTTTTGGTAATCCTAGGGAAAGTTGCTAAGCCATTACATGTAGGTCAAAGTCAAAACCAAGGGTCATACAGGTTCCCATAGTGAATATACACTCCTCACCGTAGAACACGATGTAAGGTCATGTTGTGCTATGAGTGGTTTACCCTGTCAGGTGCCTCCAATCCTGGCAGAGGAGGTAGGTCACCTTCTTGAGTAAAGCAGGGTTGATCAGTGTATTAGAGGGATTGAGAAGAAGAAAATGTCATGATATGCAGGTGCAAACAAATATGGTATTATGAATTAGGTAAAGTGACTTCAAGCGAGGTTTTATTTTGGTAGTTGCCTAAGTTCCTTAAGTTTTTATGAAAACTTTTTAAGAAACCTCATTCCCCAGTGGAGTCACCACTATGAGTGGATGACCTTTTAGAAATGGCAGGACGCGGCGAAGCGAACTGGGGATAAGGAGACTTTTGGGAAAATGCATTTTTTATTTGTGTTTTGGTTTGTGGAAAACGGGATTTTGATTATCTTAGAAAATTTGTTGATTTGTTTAAAAATCCCTTTATAGAAAAAGTTTCCCATTTTTAACTTAAAGAGCTTGAAACTTAAATTCCAAGATCAGTAAACAAGTCCCCACCCGGATCAGCTCATCCGGGAAATTCCGGTACAGCTCCTTACTGGGGTAGACTACTGTACCTAATCCAGAGATTTAGGGTTCAGGCAAGTGACTTACTTAACCTCAAGCTTGATTTCACTTTATAGTTCATATTACTATATTTTATTTTCTTTATTATCTTTGTCTACCCAATTTGTGTTTATTTAGCCGGTGCTCAAGCAAATAACAGAAATAAATTACAGAATAGGTAAACCATACATTCAAGCAGTTAAAAGAATAAAAATAGAGGCCACTTATACAACCAGATCGAATAAAATAAAAGCTCTAGTCCTCACATTACAAGCGCCTAAATACATAAGGATCTAGAAATTACAGTCGCCTAAAATACACTAGTTAAGCTATTAATTACATCAAAAACGAAAATAAAAAGAAACGAAAAGCTGCAAAACAGACGGTTAGCACAGTTTATATCACAACACAAATAGGACTCAAATTGGACAGAAATGGGATATTAGGAACGGAGGCATGCATTTAAGGGGTAACCGGGTCGGCTCGGCCAGTCAGTTCGGTTAGACCTGGAAAACGGTTTTGAAACGCCCTGTACTTTTTATGCTGAAAAACAATTTTGGAAAACTATTTGGCTCGGTTATATGAAAATTTTTCTGTTTAGCGGGTCTGTTATCTCGAAACATGCGGTTTCATTTGTACAGGTTTCATAAATCCAACATTCATCTGGGGTCCAAAAGCAGTAAACACGCCAAAAACAGTTCGAATCCAAAAACAGCATCGCGCGATGATGTCCGTACGGGTCATTCTGCAACTCTGTTTCGCTCTGGAAGTTACAGCCGTGCGGCTATGACTTCCAGATCCCGAAAAATAGTTTTCTCATTTTTTAAAAATCACTATTTCGCTCGTTTTTAGGGTTTCCTAGGGGTTTCCGTAGAAGTCGGGGGTTCGCGAATGCTAGACTACGGATACGATTCAGATCAAACAGCCTTGAATCTCAGAAAAACGAAAATCCAAGAAACCAAAAACACTGTATCTGCGAGATCAGAAATCCAAAGACCAAAATTTTACAACATACGGATACAGTTGGGCCGAAATAGATCACAATCAGAACAAAGAAATGGAAAACAGACTTCTTTTGGCCGATCGGGGTAGTTTTAGGTTTCTGCCTCTACTAAACACAGCTGTGCGGCTCTGAGTACCAGAGCCGCACCGCTTTATTCATAAGAAATATAGCCGTGTGGCTGTATTCGTGTAGTCTATTTCTGGAAAACTTTAGAAATGGAGGAAGATGCAAGGAAAAAGCAATGTACATAGGTTTAAGGCCTCTCAGGGTTTTCCTTGATATTGTTTTGGTGTATTTAACATCAAGAAATGGATTGAAAAGCTGAAATGTTCCCAAAACCTCAACGGGCCCTAAAATCCAAAAAAAAATCCGTGTCGATCCAAAACCAATCCGAAATGATCCCAATTGAATGTGTAAAGGTCGAGGAAACTCTCTTTGATGTTTAGGAATTGTTTTTAGTCTTAAGTTTTAGTGTTTGTTTACTCTCCTTTCTCTCTGTGTATTCGGTTTCCCTTGCCCTCTCTCTTTCTGTTCTTTTTTTGTTTTTTTTCTTTCAAGGTTGATACCGAATCCCCCCTTTTCTTTCTTTTATTTTTCATTTTTATATCTCATAATCCGTAATGATTTCAAGAAATTAATGAGCCGTTCACTTTTTCTGCATGTTTCGACCACAATCCCTTCGTTCAGCCAGAGCAACTTGGTTGACCCACTAGAGCCACATGGCTCTAGTTGTGCTAGAACCGTGTGGCTGTAGACCTACAGCCACATGGCTCTAGGTAGATCCAGGGCCGAAATTCACAAAAAAAAAAAAAAACCAACGCTCACCCTAAACCCTAAAATCACCTGGGGGACCTTTCTTGTGGTTTCGGATCGAGGATAGCTCAGTTTTTGAAGCGTTTGAGACATCAAACGTGACATTCTTGTCATTCTCAAGTCTGGTTCATGTTTGTTTGCTCAAAAGGTATTACAGAAATTCTCATCATGGAGGTCGGGAAAACCCGACGCTTACACTCATAAAAACACATATAGACCTATTGATGCGGTCATCACACCACAAGGACATGGAGGCATGGAGCGAGGAGGCAAGAGAGATCCTTTGGAGCTGCCCATTGGTCCAATAACAAGGAACCGTGCAAAGAAGATGCAACAAGTGCTTAATGGTCTAGTTACACACTTATTTCAACGTAAGGAGATTGAGGCTGATCAGAACAAACCGAACAACTCATATGGATACGATTCAGTCTTGTGTTGTATTCAAGTCCAAGCAAGTGATGTTTATGGGTCTAATTGTAATAATTAGTTAAAATGGACCTAATTGGAATTCTATGTATGAGCTAAGGACAATTAAGTGTTAGCACTTAAGGCACCCTTAGGGAATATGTATGGATTTTGATTTGGGTTTAGGTGTCTTTAGTCAAATGTTAGTTTTAGCAATAAGTGAGCTGTTTTGGGCTCACAAATCAGCCCATAAACCACATGCTAAAGGGAAGCACGTTTTTCAATCCTTATTGCATAAGGATTGATTTAAAGTTTTCCTTATTTGTGTTGGTTTAACTTTCCTAAGTTTAAGGCTGAAATCTAGCCTTCCTTTTTCTTTGTTGTTCTTTTCCTAGTCAAATAAGGTTTTCTTTTCCTAAATAGTTTAGGTTTAGGCTTTTCTATTTAAGCACCAATGTAATAGTTGAAAGGCATATATGAAATTTAATACAATTGTATTCTGAAATTTTCAGATTTTTTCTCTCTTTGTTGAGATTCCAGCCCGGGGCTGATTTTAATATTGTGAGTTTGAGAGATCGAGTTCTTCATTCTTGCGATATTATCTTGATCGTGAACAAGTATTGGTTAGGTTCTTGTTCAATAGAATCTATTCAATTGCAGCAAAGTATATAGAAGAGTGAATTATAATCACTAAGGACAGCAATATATAATTCGAATTTCACAAGCATGACACAAAGATTGGTGATAGCAAACCAATCCTAAGGTGTTTAAACGACAATGAAAGGGATTCAAACCTAACACCTTCGAGTAAGAATTTCCCAAGTCTATCAATCAAGGTTGAACTCACAAAAACGAAACAAAGATTGGTGATAGCAAACCAATCCTAAGGTGTTTAAGCGACAATGAAAGGGGTTGAAACCTGACACCTTCGATTAAGCAATCTTAGAACCTGAATGTTGGATGATTCACAAGTACCTTACCACAATACTTGTTCATAATCAAGATAAAATTGTAAGAATGAAGAACTCGATCTCACAAACTCACAAAATTAAAAATCAGCCCCGGGCTGGAATCTCAATAAAGAGAGAAAAATCTGAATTGTATTAAATTTACCCTCTCATTTAACTATTACATTGGTGTTTAAATAGAAAACATAAACCTAACCCTAAACTGAAAAGGAAAACAAATCCTTATCGGACACACCAATGTAATAGTTAAAAATCTTAAAAAGCCCTATACTTCCAAAAGCCCTATACTTATAGGTCAAAACAAAAACATAGTTGTAAGACTAAAAGCTCATATCAGATTAACTATGTTCCTTATCAGCTATATTATGCCTCAAACACAACCAATAACATCAATTCAAGAAAAAGAAGAATATTATGTGTCACTACTGTAACCATACTGGATATGTAACTAATGATTGTATGTTTCGAAAAAGAAACTATAAAGGAAAAGCTCTTTGGACTCCCAAAGAAAAATATGTTGATTCTAACCCTAAAGGACCCAACAGTATTTGGGTACCTAAGTTTACTTGATTTGTTTCACAGGTATGTCTAAAGATCACTCTTGGAAATTCAAAGTGGTATATTGATAGCGGGTGCTCTAGACATATGAATGGTGATGGAAGACACTTCACTTTCATGAAGCAAGTAAAGGGAGGAGCAGCAAAATTTAGAGATAATCTAGTAGGATGAATTATTGGAAAAGGAAAGATTAGAAACAATCCATGTATTGATGAAGTATCTCTAGTTGATGGATTGAAATTCAATTTTCTAAGTGTAAGTCAACTTTGCGAAAGAAACGCAAGGTAATCTTCGATTCAAAAAAATGTGAAATTGTGGAAGCCAATTGTGGTAAGACCTTACTTGAAGTTCCTAGAGTTGGAAATATTTATCTTTTAAGTTCAAGTACTCTTACAAATGACCATTGCTTAATTTCACAATAAGAAGAGAGTTGGTTATGGCATCGTAGACTAGGTCATGCCAGCATGCATCTGATTTCAAATCTTTCAAAGAAAGATCTTGTTAAAGGTTTACCCAAAATCAAGTTTAATAAAAATTATATATGTGATGCATTTCAAAGAGGGAAACAAACTAGAAGCTCATTTAATCCCAAGGGAGTTGTTTCTACTCAAGGGATTTGTCACGGAAAATCAACTGATTAAAGAGGAAACTCACGATGATTTTCTCAAACCTATGCTCAGGAGCAATTGATTTGGAAATCATGAACAACAAAATAAAAGATGAGAAAGATTAGTTTCTCACCAAAAATAAAGATTAGTTTCTCACTAAAAATATCCCCTCTAGAGATGGCTACAGAAATCGATACCGACTTCCTCCACGATTCCGTACACGAACGGCTATCGAACTAGAACCCGTGCTAGCGATTTGATCAACCGAATGAGAGGAAAAAGATAGCTGGAATTTTCTGCTTCTATTTCTTATGTGTTGGCCGAAATTCTTCTAGGGATTTTAACCCTAGATGGTCGAAATTACCTTGCTAATTTTCGGCCCAATTTCATTTAATCTTATGCGGGCTTTTTCTCTTCTTTAAGCCCAAGTCTGTATCAATTCTTTTGGTCCAATTTCATTGCAATTGTAATTTCAATTCAACATATATGTTTACATATTATACCATATAATATATTACATTCCATTTAATTAAAATTAATTTGATCAATTAATTTAACCGAGAAATTAAATTAGACTTTTGTAAAATTAAACATATGTAAACCTATATATGTGATATATTTCCACCTAGGAAATAATCTCATTAATTAATTCATTGAATTTAATTATGAGAAAGGCGATACAAATATTATTTATATTATCTTGATCAATCCAATCGATCTACATACTATAATTAATAGAATCCTCTCTCTCCAGTGTGTATACTCCAAGCATACGGTTGATCTTTTAAGTTCAAGCTCAGACATTCAATGTGTGTGATCATATGGGCATGTTTTTATGTTGGCAGTGGCTTATGGTCCATAAACTCTAGGTGGGCTCTAGCAAACCACTATAGCCCCTAATTAAGATGGAAATAGCAGTCCAACTGAATCATAACCCTATAGTTTAAACTCGTATATCCCATGTCATTGATATCGGTGTCCAACACAAAGGCATGGATTGATCACCCTCTTTTGTGTCTAGACATTTACTTGATCTCAAATGAACTGATGCTCACAAAGAAGTTCCAACCTATTTGGGTGTGGCCACACTCCTATCAGTTGCATTTATCAAGTGGCCAGTGATATATTCTCAGTGGACTACTAAGTGACATTCCCTTCTACATATCCATAATCCTGCCATGTTCACTGACATACCCAAACGTACCCATACTTGGCACCCTGTTACAGGCCCTTTAGGCATACACCAAAGTATGTCACTTCACATGTAGCACCATGATATGGTCAGGTCAAAGGATCCATACAAGTACTACACGAGAATCATTTGTGATACTATACCATGTGAATATCTCATTTAGTGGATCTATCCAGTACCATGCCCTTTTGCATGTACCTATTAACTTGGTTGACATATCATGTCCAATGGCCGGTAAGACATCGCCATGCAATCAAGCTCATGATAGTCTTTAGTTCCATTCATTCCCATGACTAGAACAGACTACGGATGATTTTATGGTCATATTGTTTCCCCTATCCATGGTCTCACTGCCAAGTGCATGACACTTGTCAACATGGATATGAATATGTCCATTAGATACTCTATTTATTACATAGCACAAGATATATAAAAAATAGATTAATGCCTTTATTTAATGACACAAAGTATATAATACATAAACCTCATAACAAAGCACAAATATGTGATACAAATACAAGGACCAATACCTCGGGACTAGGGCATATCCAACATCTACCTTTAGAACTACTGTATTTAGATTTGCTTGGTCCAATACAACCAACAACTTTAGGAGGCATGAGATATGCATTAGTTACCATAGATGATTATTCACGTTTTACATGGACATTGTTTTTAAGTCAAAAATGTGAAGCTTTTAAAAAAATTTGAAAAACACTTCTATAATAGCCATTAGAAGTGGTCATGAAAAAAATTGAAAATAATCTTTTTGAAATGTTTTGCTCTGAGCATGGAATTTCACACAATTTCTCTGCTCCTAGAACTCATCAACAAAATAGTGTTGTTGAAAAGAAAAATAGAACATTAGAAGAAATGACAAGAACCATGCTCAATGAAAATAATTTACCAAAATATTGTTGGGCAAAAGCCATGAACACTGCTTGTTATATTTTAAATTGAGCTTTGATAAGACCTATTTTAAAGAAAACACCATATGAGCTATGGAATGGTAGAAAACCTAATATTGGTTATTTCCATCCATTTGGTTATAAATGTTTTATTTTCAACAACAAGGAATATCTCAATAAATTTGAATCCAAGTCAGATGAAGATACTTTCTTGGGGTATTCACTGCATAGCAAAGCATATAGAGTCGTTAACAAAAAACTCTTACCATTGATGAGTCCATGCATGTAGTATTTAAAGAAACTAGCTCTCTCCCAGATAAAGAATCTGAGGATACTCTTTAGATATTTGACTCGCAGGTTGAAAACATAGAAAATAATGAAAACAACCTGCAAAAAAAAGAACAACCCTGGTGATCAAAATGAGTATAATGTGCAAGAATTGCCAATTCAAGAAAATCAACATGATGATCTACCAAAATTATTCAAATATCACAGACATCACTCCGCAGAAAACATTATTTATAATCCTTCTTAGAGGGTAATGAAGTCAGAATTCCATAGATAACCATAAACAGATAGATAAACAGACTTACGGTTTATATGCAGCGGAAACTCGTTTATGGAATGGATCTGATCTACCCGAGAAACCGGATCGTTCTGGTTGCCTTTCCTACGAGTGTATGAATACACTGAGTACGGGCTATATCCGTGAATTCTTCCGACGAACGAAGAAGTAATCGTGTTTTATCTGTAGGGACGTTTTCCCCGGGAGTAGAATGGGAATCTCTACGATTCTCTCTTGTTCAGAAATAGAGAAACTTCTTCTCTATTTATAGCGGAAATCTCAACTTCCATCTATATATAGGGTCGGACCAAATTACACATTTAGTCCCTGTAATTTACACATAATTACAGTTTAGTCCCTGCCATTCCAAAATGTCATGGGCGGACCAAAAACCAACATCTCCCACTCGCACATGACAAGACACACTTTCATTGCGATTGAACACACATACTTCTTTCAATTCTTGTTCGGCGAATTCACACGACCAGTCAACGTAACGGTTAAACCTTGAAGCTCTCCTTCATCGTTCCACCTTTAGCTTAACGTGACTTCCCCCTAGTCCATTTTCCATGATCACTAGTTTTCGACTCACTTTTGATCTCACGAAAACATTCATATACACTACATGCCTTTTCCACGAAAAAGTATTGAGCTCGAGTGTTATATGTTTACTAAGTGACATGTTACTGAAAATGTACTTCCTCTCTATAAATAACCTTCCACCATATGTCTAATGCTTATCTGACTGGTCCTTATATGCCCGTTCATAGCTAACGAAGCCTAGTTTAGGGTTCCAATCAAGTTAATCATCAGACATACCCTTCTTGTTATTTACAAGAGTCCTTAAGGGTGAACTTGAAACTCATAGTTTCATTTGGGTCTCACATTAGGAAAGTTGAGATCAATTTTCTTCTTTCCATCCCTTGGTCGGCTTTTACACATATTACTAAAATATGCCATAGTGTTAATCCACTTAGGACGTATGTTTTATAAACACTCTGCGAAAGCATTCAGTCTCTAAATGCAACTCATGCATCAATACCTCTAGTCCACTTTTAAGCCTTTCACAGGACAGCTTTCGGAATAAACGAAATAATGATATTTCACATATCACATATGGAGTAACTCCCACTCCCACATTTACCTATGAACACACAATTCATAGTAAAAGATTCATCTATGTGAGTAGATGACATTTCGCCAACATACTGAACTATACTCAATAGCTCTATGTGTATCGCTTTAATTAGTGAATGAATTTGAAAACAACAAATAACTCACATTCTATTCCAATAGAATTTGTCAAAGTTATTATAACAGTTCAAAAACAACAACATGTTCCTATAACCTACGAAGACCAAATTCCAAAATCTGTTTACTAAAAACATTTGGGACTATTGGCATTGGTAACGAATCTGCAATCATATTACCAGTTGGAACATGCACTAAACTTATTTCTCTCTGTGTTATTTTTGTCTTTAACAAAATGATATTTCATATCGATATACTTGCTTTTTCCATGATAACAAATATTCTTGGAATAAGCTATCGATGCAGTGCTGTCGGAATAGATAGTCGTATATTTCCTTTTAGGCAATAGATCCAAAAGATCTATGAAGCGAACCAAAACGCTTCTAGTACTGCAGCTACTACAGCTACATATACCGACTCCATAGTCGATAATGCCACACAAGTTTGTTTCTTGCTACACTAGGAAATTGCACCATTTCCTAGAATGAAAATATACCCAGACGTGGACTACCTCCCATCTTGATCAGTTCCGTGATCAGCATCTGTGTATCCCTTTAACTGCAGATCCTTTCCTTGGTAATAAAGGGAATAATTTGAAGTCCCCTTCAAATATCTCAATATCCTTTTCACTGCTGCCTAATGCTTCAAACCTTGATTAGCCTGATAACGGCTTGCGAGACCCACCACAAAACCTATATCAGGTAGTGTACAAATTATAGCATACATCAAGCTACCAATTGCACACCTAAAAGGAATTCTCTTCATCCTGTTAGTCTCTTCTGGAGTCGTGGGACACATACTTGCATTTAGTTCCGTACCTTATGCAATAGGGGCTGGATCGGGATCACAGTGAGCCATACTGAACCGTTCTAAGATCTTATTGATACACATCTCTCGTGAAAGAGCCAATAATCTCTTAGATCGATCTCTTGAGATCTTAACCTCAAGAATGTAATTAGCTTCTCCTAGATCCTTCATCTCAAAGTTAGAAGACAACCAAGTCTTTACTTTCTTGAGTAAGGAAGTGTCATTTCCTGCTAGCAAGATATCGTCAACGTATAACGTTAGAATGACAAACTTCCCTCCGTTTTCACACTTAATGTAGACACACGAGTCTGCATTAATCACCTTAAATTGCATTGATATAATCATTTCATGGAAACGAAAATACCATTGTCTTGAAGACTGCTTAAGGCTATAAATTGATCTTTTCAACTTACAAACCTTATGTTCTGGTCTCTGGACAATGAAACCATATAGATTTCTTTGTTCATTTCGCCATTTAAGAACACAGTCGTTACATCCATTTGATGTAATTCAAGGTCCATACATGCTACAAAAGCAAGTACTTTTCTTATAGCCGTGAAACGGACAACAGGTGAAAAAGTCTCCTGATAGTCAATTCCTTCCTGTTGTGTAAATCCCTTCGCAACCAGCTGACTCTTAGTCTGGATAGGTTTCCTATCCGCTGATTGCTTTATTGTATGTACCCATTTATTCCCAATGGCTCTACGCCCTTTGGACAGGTCAACTAGTTCCCAAACTTTGTTGATCCATATTGACTCCATTTCACTTTCCATTGCTTTAATCCATTCTTCTTTCGCTGGGGATTCCAATAACTCTCGTATGTTAGTTGGAATATCTTCAATTTGAGCTACGATCGAGAGAGCTTCGCTATCAACTAAATGACGGCGTCACTGGATATTTCCCCTCTGTGATCATTTTAGAGGTTCTGCTTCTTGATATAACAAATCTTATATATTCATCAAGATGTTGGGCAGAACTCCCACTGGGACCACTCCCACTGGGATCTATATCCATATTCACACTTGAATTTGGAATAAGACTCCCACTCAAATCAAGACCACTCAAGTTAGGGTCAGGATTACTCAAATCCGCTTGTGAAGGTTGAAAAACATCATTCTCTTCCCTTTCCCTTACGTCTTCAACTTCATTCCTCCCACTCGGATTGAGTGATCCTGAAGTTTCAGACTCTTGAGTTACAAAGAAAGTGAATTCCTTATCCACTTCTCCCAACGTAGGAAATTCATTCTCTATGAATGTGACATCTCGTGACTCAAATTCTGTTATTTGACCATTCTCATTCTCTCCCACTAGAACATATCTTTTGGAGAGATCAAGATATCTTATAAAGATACCTTTCTTGCCTCTTGGGCCTAGCTTGCCATGCTTGCTAGATGTATCACGAACATAGGTAGCACATCCCCATGGTCGTAAATGGTTCAAATTTGGGCTTGCGGCTCGTCCACAATTCACAAGGCGTGGTTTCAACGGACTTAAAAGGTACTCTATTGAGTACATAGGTGGCAGTCAATAGTGCGTCTCTCCAAAAGGAGATAGGCAAATTGGCTTCAGCCATCATAGACCTTACCATCTCTAAGAGGGTTCGGTTTCTTCTTTCCGCTACTCCGTTTTGTTGTGGAGTCCTAGGTATTGTCAACTGATGTTCAATACCTGTTTCATCACATAAAACTTTAAATTCCTCGGAGAAGTACTCTCTTCCCCACATCGGTCCTTAAAGCTTTGATTCTTTTCTCTAATTGATTTTCAACTAGAGTCATAAATCGTTTGAAACATGTTAATGCTTCAGATTTATGTTAAATCAAATAGACATGACCATACCTTGTATAGTCGTCTATGAATGTAGTGAAATAGTACACACCATGCCTGGCCCGAACATTCATTTGTTACAGATGTCAGAATGGATTAGTTGCAATGGTTGGTCAGCTCGCATAGCTTTACCAAATGGTTTTCTTGTCATCTTTCCTTTTAAGCAGCTTTCACAAGTTGGGAGATCTACTTTTGATAAATCAACCAACAAACCTGCTTTAGCCAATCGTACTAAACGATGTTGACCAATGTGACTAAGTCTCGCATGTCACATTTTTGAAATGCTAACATTATCCACAGATGAGTTAACAGTAAAGGAAAAACTATTATGACACACATAATTTGGATCCAAATCCAAAACAATAAAACCATCCAACAAATGTCCACCACCAAAGCAGATATTGTTTATAAAGAGACTAAAATTGTTCAATTCAAAAGATAACATGAATCTTAAATTCATGAGGGTAGAAACAGATATCAAGTTCCTTTGAATTCCTAGGAGCATAGAGGACATCTTTAAGAATTAGTGGTCGACCACCATTCAAGACCAGCTGACAACAACCAATCCCTAAGACTTCCTCTTTAGAGTTATTTCCCACGTATATCCACTTAGTTCCCGGTGGAACACAGCGGAACTCAACAAAAGAATCTCTATCCTTTGTTACGTGGTCTATTGCTCCTGAGTCTATGATCCACAAAGGACGAGATTCAGTTAGGAAAACAGAACTTGAAACAAATGTATAACACTTATACACTTCGGTAACATTTACCTCAGGAGCTGTGCAATCTTTTGCAAAATGCCCCTTCTATCTGCGATTATAACATTTCACCCTAGAAATGTTAAAATCTTTCTTGCCCTTCTTTTGAACTGGAACACTGCCCACCGTTCTCTTTGCCTTCTTCTTGAAGAACCTCTTGTTCCTCTCCTTAGACTTCAGACCAGGACTTGAACTAGCCATGTGAACCTCAGATTTCACACTAAGAGAGGCCAGACAGTCCTCTTCCAGTTCAAGATGATGAACGGTATCATCAAAGGCCTTAATGTCGTTGACGTGAGTTAGGTGCAACTTCATATGCTCCCACTCGACATGAGTTAGGTGCAACTTCATATGCTCCCACTCATTCGGCAAAGAACGTATCACAGCTTGAACTTTCTGCTCCTCGAGAGCATAAATCGCACTAAGCATGTGTTATATACGTGAAACTTTTTCACGATATCATCATTCATCGCACTAAGCATGGTGATGCGGGCAGATGAGTTCTTCCTTTTCCAGGCTTGATAAGCCTCAAGGTCCCTCCTTGCTTGAACGGTGGTACCCTCTTCAGGAGGAACCATTATTCGCTCCAGATTGGCAAGAACCTCTTGTTCTTCAATTATGTATTGGAATTCCATAGCCCAAACTTTATAATTGTCACCGTCCAAACGAAGGTTCCTTATTTAGGTAAGCAACTATTGCTTTCGAAGCAGTTATTGAAAAACCGTTAAAGACAAAAATAGCACTGATAAGTAAGCGATACACCATATTTATTATAAGATCATTTAAAACTAAAAATAGTGTTTGGTTCACGTAAAATCGAACATCCATGCGTAATGCATCGAGTCACCATTTACATAGGCTAATACAAACACCATATTAGGTTTAAATTTCCAATAATAAATATATATATCGTTTTGTTTTAGATTATATGTTAATTTATTTAACATTTATACTTCTCTTAAGTATAAAACTAATGAGTAATATAACACTTAGTTATAATCTCAAACTAAATAAATTAAAAAATTACTAAAACAAATAACTAAAATAGCAATGTTTAACAAATAAACATTTTATAATACCATAAAAATATCCAACATTTAGTCAAAATTACCACCACAATAAAAACTTTAGCACAAAGCCCTTCAATACAAAATTGAAAAACGAAATCAGCAAGAGAAAGAGTGAAAAATGAAGAGCTCAATCTTCATTTACATCGAGTGGAACTGTCTCAATTTCTTTTAAGGCGACTGGGATCATCTCTACGAACTTATAGTAGAGATCCAAAAGCATGTTCACAACACCCTGAATAACAGCATCCAGACATGGGCGATGAACCAACTTGTTACTTCTAAGTAACATGGTTCTAGGATTATAAGATAACTTAGCTCTTTCTTTGGCCAAGGTCAACACAAACACTTTGCATTGGGATCCATAATCCTATTCAGGAACTAATCCATCAATGGAGTCCACTTTCGTCGAAATCAGAATTTTCTCCAAAATAGAATTTTTTAAAGTGTTTTTCACGAAAAGCATTTTTCGCAATTTTAACATTTTTAATTGATCAATTCCAGAGGAAAATCCTCCTTTCCAGACAAGCTCTATGATTTCTCGGTTTTAACGCATTAAACCGCTCCAAAACTCTAACAATATTCCCTTCCTCCAACGGGGAATACCATTTAAGAAAAGCTTATCTTCAAGTTTTGGATAGTCCTCGTCTCCTCGTGAGACTGGATTATTTTCACTTTTTTTTACGAACGTTTTCATTTCTATAACATATATAGAAATAACCAAAACTTGTTAATGATCAACCAAAAATCAGTATATAAATACACAATAAATATACTGAATTTTCTTGAATTTATAAAACATAAATTAAGCATTTATACACAATAAATACAAGTAAATTTAGTTTAAAAATATCAAATGAATTCCAAAAATTCATCAAAATATATCAAAAATTCAAGAAAAATGTAAAATTTAATTCTGAAAAAAATTTGAGGAAATTTGGACGCCGGAAAACACCTCACGCGCCAACACGCGCCTCCGGATTCTGTTCCACGCGCCACCACGCGCGGAAACGTGCCTCCACGCGCTACGTAGGGCTGCTGACGCATGTGACACGTGGCCGCTTGTGATTCGTGCTGACATGTCCTAAATGCCACGTGTCATCACCTGATTGGGTCAACGGATGACGTGGATGATGACGTGTCGTGATGATGTGGCCACCCTCGACACGTGTCACCACCCTATTCGTCCACACTGATGACGTGGTAAGTGACGTGTCACGATGACGTGGCAAAATCACAAGTGGTTGGACACGTGGCGTCTTACCATTGGTACACGTGTACAACACGTGGCAGTTGACCGTTTCAGGAGCAGTTGACTTGAACACGTGTCCTAACGTGATTGGTTAGACTTTTCAACCGTCAGAAAAATCAACGAATGGCGTCGCACCACGTGTCCAGCATCAAAACTACCCCAACCGCTTGGAAACAAACTCCACTCGCGGTGGTGGAGAGTGAGGAGCCACGCGCCGCCTTCTGGGCCTCCGTTGGCCGTGAAATTTGACATTCCGACTCGATTTTTCATGCTAATTTCAGTGGTGTGGTCAGATTTACGAAATTCCGACAAAAAATTTTGACACTATATACTGTTGGATCTAATACGGTATCGTTTTGACTCGGATAACAATGCAAAACGAACAAAAACGAATTCAAAATTAACAGAAACATATTCTTATCATGGAATATCAGATTTCAATGTCTACGGAATCATTTTGACGCGGATTTCAATATAAATCCGTATCAAAACGAATGAATATGTATTTAAACGAATCAATACGTATTCAAACGAATAAAGAAACGTATTCTTATTCACGGATTTCCATAAACCAAGATATGAACACATCAATTTTTCATGGAATACCAGAAAACTAGATTCGAACACATCAATCTGTAAACCTTTCGGCTCTGATACCAATGAAGTCAAAATTCCATAGATAACCATAAACAGATAGATAAACAGACTTACGGTTTATATGCAGCGGAAACTCGTTTATGGAATGGATCTGATCTACCCGAGAAACCGGATCATTCTGGTTGCCTTTCCTACGAGTGTATGAATACACTGAGTACGGGCTATATCCGTGAATTCTTCCGACGAACGAAGAAGTAATCGTGTTTTATCTGTAGGGACGTTTTCCCCAGGAGTAGAATGGGAATCTCTACGATTCTCTCTTGTTCAGAAATAGAGAAACTTCTTCTCTATTTATAGTGGAAATCTCAACTTCCATCTATATATAGGGTCGGACCAAATTACACATTTAGTCCCTGTAATTTACACATAATTACAGTTTAGTCCCTGCCATTCCAAAATGTCATGGGCGGACCAAAAATCAACAGGTAATAACCAGGAGACAACTAAAAGAATATTTTGTGAATGTAGCATTTGTTTCTGAGATTGAACCAAAGAACTTCAAAGAAGTCAAAACTAAAGAAAGCTGGATGATGGCTATACAAGAAGAATTGGATCAATTCAAAAGAAATAATGTCTGGAAGCTTGTTTCAAAACCTAACAATCAATCACTGATTGGAATCAAATGGGTTTTTAGAAACAAATTGGATGAATTTGGCAAAGTTATCAGATATAAAGCTAGACTAGTTGCACAAGGATATAACCAGCAAGAAGTAATAGACTATGACATTTGCTCCGGTTGCAAGGTTGGAAGAAATCAGAATGCTATGTGCATTTGCCTGCTACAAAGACTTCAAACTCTATAAAATGGAAGTGAAAAGTGCATTTCTTAATGGCTACATCAATGAAGAAGTCTATGTAAAGCAATCTCCAGGATTCGATATATTAAAAATGCAAATATATTAGTTCAACTAATAAGCCTAATTAATTTTCTGCCTAATTTTTGAAATTAGTTAATTAATTGATTAATTAATTAATTAATTGATTAATTAATTAATTAATTAATTAATTAATTAATTAAATGGTTATTTTTTTATTGATGGGAGTATTCCGCTCAAGGCTAGTGGGGAGTTTATATTTAGAAGTGGAATAAGGAGAAGTTTAGAGCAGTTGAGAAATTGGGGAGAGTGGTAGAACTGGAAAGGTGGGAGGATATAAAGTGAAGTGGCATATTACGTGGAAATGAGCAATTAGTTTTTTCCTTTAAAAGCAAAGTAAAGTTCCAGAGAAAGGGATCCTAGACATCACTCAAGAAACTCTACTCAAACAGAGCATCAATTCCCTTCAGTCAATTTTATTGTATTAGTAAGCATTTATTTTTCCTAGAGAATCCTTAGCCATTTTTGGAGAATCCTTGGAGAATCGTTAGCAATTTATATTCTTTCATTCTGTAAGTTGTATTTTCTACAAACTCAATTCAATTCAAGCATTATTCCTATTCCAACAATTTTATTTTGGCATTGTTATTTTAATTAATCTAATTATAGAGTTAATTGGGACCTTAAGCTTTTAGTCCATAAGCTTTTTCAATCGTTTGATAAAATTCAGATTTCAATTTCATTTTGTAATTTTCCTGCAAAATTATTGGCACGCTCACTCTTTTACAAAAAGGCAAGAAATAATTTTGGCATGCTCGGTGGGACCTAGCCACAATGCCACCAAAGAGGAATTCTAAAGATAAAGAAGTTGCTACATTTGAAGATGCAGATGATGTGCCTGATAATACAGGACAAGTGGTTAACTTAGTTGGACATTTTGACAATGTTGACATTGTCCCTCCTGTTCAACAACAAAGGGAGGGGCCTAACCAGCAAATTCCAGGTGAGAATGATTCTCCCAATGTTGTTGTTGATTTGGTTAATCTAACCAAAATGATAGGTGAAGTGTTATAAGAAGTCCGACACTCTCCAACACCAAAAGGAAAGGAAGTTGTGGCTTCTGTGGAGGACGCTAAGAGTAGCCAGGTAGAGAAATATTGAATTCCTCCATAGAATTTCAAGATGCCATCCAAAGAAGAAATGAGGGGAAAGACCTATTGCAAGTATCATGATTCATGGAACCATTCCACGAGTTCATATTGGGCTTTCAAAAATGTGGTTCAAGACAGAATTGACCACGAGATTATCAAATTCCCAGAGAAGAAGGAGTCTATGCTAGTAGATGAAGACCATTTCCCACTGGTTGCTTCATTTAATATGACTTCTTTTGATCTTAGATAGGTGCTTAACAAAAGAAGGGAGAATCACCAAAGAAGGTGCCAAAGAAATTCCAGCTAAGTATCAATGAGAATTCAAAGATGGGGGCCAAAGAAGAAGAGCGTGCATGATAGACTTAAGTTCCTGCAGAGATGCAATCAGGAGAAAGAATCACAAACCAATTCCACCAGGAATCGACCTAGGTTTAGGGTTCTTAGAGCTGCTAAGCCAAGCAAAGAGTGGCAGGTGGTGAAACACAAAAAGTTTCCATAACAAGCACCACCGCTTACTCAAACACAAAAAGGAAGGTTGCAGAGAAAGAAGCTAGCTGAAAAGTATAAGGCTTTGGAACAAACCAAAGTTGGGAAAGAAAAGGCCAAGAAGATCTAGCCACCACATTGAATGTGAAGGAGATAAAAATTAGTGATTTTGTAATTCCCACAAATGCAACTTCCTTGTTTTTACCTGCTGATTTCCTAAAGGTTGGCAGGGAAGTGGATGAAGTTGTGGAAAAGGTAAAAAATGCTACAAGTGATGTGGATTATGAAGAGTGGGAGGTCCCTAAGGAAGAGCCAAAAGTTTGTAGTGGGGTTACCATCCAAGCACCAAAAGAAGGGGGACCGAAATGGGTTATTTTTGAAAAACCTTTTGCGAAGATGACTTGGCACATCAAACCTCTCTACATCAAGGCTCATCTTAATAGGAGGCCTAATTCACGAGTTTTGATCGACAATGGTTCTGTTGTCAACATTATGCCTTGGAGGATGGTCAAAGTTCTTGGAAAAGGGGAGGAGGATCTTATTGCAACAGATATCACTGTATCGGCTTTTAATGGTGAGATTTCTAAATCTCTTGGGGTCTTTCCATTTGATGTTACAATCGGAAGCAAGTCCCATATGGCAGTTTTCTTTGTCATGAATTCAACAGCCAACTATTAAGTGGTATTAGGGAGGGATTAGATACATGCTAATTGGTGTGTGCCATCCTCTTTACATCAGTTTCTCCTTTTTTGGAAAGGGATGAAGTGAAGATAGTATGGGTAGATGAAAAGCCATTTCAAGTTACTTTAGATGTAGTGGATGCAAGATTCTATGAAAAAGAAGTTGGCCTAGTCAGTTGTTGGGGAAAAGCAAAGGGTCTAAGAAAGCTCTCATTTATGATGAACAGAGATAAAGAGAGAGTAGAGGAAGAGAAAACTTTAGTCATGCCAAGTATCAGTAGGCCACTAAAGGATGCTCCTATCATTGAAGAGGTTGATGATGATTAAAGCAAAAAAGGAGGAAGAAGCAGTGACTGCAACCGCTAATATAAAAGTGCATATTCTGAATGTACTAGAAAGATTATTGCAGGTGGAAGATTGTGAAAGTGCTGGAGCTGAGGTGATCTGGGAAGGAGATGAGTGTAAAAATGATGGTCTTGAAGAGATACAATTACATGAACTCAAAGGTGCATCACAGAAGCCTGATGATACTCCATACCAAGTGGTTGATCCTTTGTAAGAGGTGAATCATGGTACAAAAGAGGATCTAAAAATCACTTTCATTAGTAGTTTGATAAATCCGGAGTTGAAGAAAAGAATTATTGAACTTTTACATAAGTTCAAGGATTGTTTTGCTTGGAGCTATGAAGACATGCTCGGGTTGGATAAGAGTTTGGTAGAACACAGGTTACCAATTAAACATGACTTTCAACCATTTCGCCAGCCACCTAGAAGGATGTCTAAAGAAGTGGAGTTGAAGGTCAAGGAAGAAATTGAATGAGTCTTGATGACTGGGTTTATTAGGCCAATACAATATGCACACTGGTTGTCTAATATTGTTCCTGTTGTTAAGAAGAATGGAAAAATTAGGGTGTGTGTTGATTTTAGAGATTTGAATAATGCCACACCTAAGGATGTGTATATGATGCCTATAGCTGATATGCTCATTCATGCAGTATCTAGGAATGATATCCTATCATTCTTAGATGGTTTTTCTTGGTATAATCAGCTATTAATTGCTTCGGAGGATATAACTAAGACAGCCTTTAGATGTCCAGGGGCTCTGGGTACTTTTGAATGGCTGGTCATACCTTTTGGTCTTAAAAATGTTGGTGCTACTTGCCAGTGGGCTATGAATGCTATATTTCATGACATGTTAGGCAAATTCATGGAGGTTTATATTGATGACATTGTTGTTAAGTCAAAAAAAGAGAATGGTAATGTAGAACATTTGAGGAAGAGTTTTCTTAGAATGAGAGAACACAAGCTTCACATGAATCCTTTAAAGTGTGCATTTGGAGTCAAAGTAGGGAACTTCCTTGGGTTTTAGTTCATAAGAGAGGGGTAGGGGTTGATAAGAATAAGGCTAGGGCTGTACTTGAAGCCCAGCCTCCATAGAGTAAGAAAGAGCTATAGAGATTCCTTGGGTTAGTTAACTATTTAAGGATGTTTATTGCTAATCTTACGGGAAAGTCTCAAGTTTTTTCAGAACTGCTATCTCTAAAAGGAGAAGAAGAGTTTTGATGGAAAGAGAAGCACCAGCAGGCTTTTGAGAAGATAAAGGAATACTTAACACATCCTCCTATGTTAGTACCACCAATAAGGGGAATTCTTTTGAAGTTATATCTATCAACTTCAGATAATTCCATTAGCTACCTCTTTGCTCAAAATAATCAGGTTGGCCATGAACAAGCAGTGTGTTATCTCAGCAGATGCCTAAATGATGCAGAGAGGAGATATTCGCCCATGCAGAGGCAGTGCTTGGCTTTTTATTTTACCTGTACTAAGCTAAGGCACTATCTTATACAGTCACGAGTTTTTGTGATTTTGTAGAAAATGCGATTAAGTTTATGCTTAATCAACTACTCATAACAGGGAGAATTGGCAAGTGGGCATTGGCATTGGCAGAGTTTACTCTTGTTCATTTACCTCGAATAGCAGTGAAAGGTCAAGATTTGGCAAATTTCTTAGTCGAACATCCTTCTTCCACTATCGAGAAAGCAGTGGAGGCTGAATTGCCTATATGTGGTATCGATAAAGTGTCATGGACATTGAAGTTTGATGGATCAAGCACTGATAGGGCAGTTGGTGCAGGTGTTATAAATATCTCTCCTTTTAATACTAGGACATCTTTATCTTTAAATTTGGATTTTGATTTCACTAACAATCAAGCCGAGTTAAGGCTTTGATTATTGGTTTGGAGATTTTGAAAGATTTAGGTGCAAAGGGGGCTATGATCATGGGAGATTCTCTATTGGTCCTTAAACAATTGAGTGGAGAGTTCAAGTGTACTAGTGTGTCCTTGGATCCTTGTTTTACTATGGCCAGACAACTAGTTGATGATTTTGGAGAAATCTCCTTTGTGCACCTACCAAGAGAAAGCAATTGGGAGGCAAATGAGAAGGCACAAATTGTATCAGGTTTAAAGATCTCAAAGGAGCTGACTCATAAACTAATCTTAATTCAAAAAAGAGGACATCCTCCTATTTTAGAGAGAGGTTTACACATGGAAAGCTTTGAAATTGATTCTAACTTGATCAATGATTGGAGGGATCTAATAAAGAGATATTTAAAGAATCCATCCAAGAAAACTCCTTATGCAATTAAAATAAGGGCTCAGCATTTCATACTACTCAAGGAAGATATGTACAGAAAAGGAGATGATGGTCTACTGCTTAGTTGTTTAGGGATGGCAGAAGCTTTGAAGGTGATGAGCCAAGTGCATGAAGGTGTGTGGTGCTCACCAAGCTGGAATCAAGATGAGATGGCTTTTAAGGAGGCATGGATATTTCTGGCTGTCAATGTTGAAAGATTGCATAAGCTATGCAAAAGGGTGTAGATAATGTCAAAGGTATGGGCCTATTCATAGAGTGCCTACTGATGACATGCATCCAGTGATTAAGCCATGGCCTTTCCAAGGCTGGGCAATCAATCTAGTTGGGAAAATCTAACCTGCTTCCTCTAAGAGCCATTCATTCATCATAGTGGCTACTGATTCTTTTATGAAGTGGGTGAAGGCTATTCCTATGAAGAAAGTGGAGTAGGAGGATGTAATTGAGTTTATCAAAGGACACATCACACATAAATTTGGCATCCCTCAAACCATCACTACAGACCAAGGCACAATGTTCACAGGCGAGAAAATGAAGGATTTTACCGATGTCTCATGAATGGGAATAGTAATGAGAATGACTTCCTTCATTTTTATTCTTTTTACTTTGGACGTTCTAGGAATACCCAATGCCATGTGAAAAACAGTGCAAAAAGGTTGCATGTGAGTTGTCACACGGATAGAGTCTCGGTGCTTTTGGGGCACCTAGTGAATGGCATGAAATGGTCACGTGTGCGCTGACACACAGACAGAGTTTCGATGCTTTGTAGGTCAATAAAGTGATATGAGATGGTCACATGGGGGCCATCCCACAGATAGAATTTTGATGCTTTTAAGGCATCCAACATGAAGTGATGTTACAAATAAGTCACATGTGAATAGAGACACGGACTGAGGTTCAACATCCATGGAACACCTTGTATGATTTGGTAATGTCATGAAATGCCCCTATATGTGTAGTAATCCAACACTCGTGAAGTGCCTCAAATGATTCAACAATGCCATGAAACGATCCGATGTGGATCGCGACACATAAGCAAGACTTTGGCATCATCGTGACACCAATG
The DNA here is from genome assembly GCA_039660915.1 of Euphorbia tirucalli. Lineage (NCBI taxonomy): Eukaryota > Viridiplantae > Streptophyta > Magnoliopsida > Malpighiales > Euphorbiaceae > Euphorbia > Euphorbia tirucalli. The sequence continues at coordinate 45,580,578 of CM077637.1, read as the reverse complement.
ATAATGTTATGTAGTGTTGTCCTATGACCTGCCACACGAACACAGACCTAAGACCATCGTGGTTCTCTAGTAAATGACATGTTATAGTAGAATGGTTAAGTGCAAACTAGTGCACGGGTAGAACACGGGTAGTTTTGGGACACCCGATATGGTATGACATGAAATGATCGTGATAGGCATCCTCAGAACGTCCTTTATTAGGTGGAATGAGATGAATGTGAATGTTCATGTCACATAAGATGTAAATGGCTGTATGAAGATGTTGTTAGGATGCATGACATATGGGATGATGTCATGTATGCTTTATGGGAATGTCAACACACCAAATATAAACGCATATGGCACACAAATGAAATGTCATGGCTACATAAAAATATGGTTAGCATAAATGCCATACATATGTGTATGTTTTGAAAATGGCTGCACGAAGATTGTGGTTAGAAATGGCACATGAGTGATTATACGTGATTGATGTTTCATGTGAAAAGGTCAAACAAAACCATCACAGAGCAAACGTTAGCACATGCGATAATATGCTCACCCTCCCAACCTTATTCCTTCTTTCGATTGGTCTCGCATTCTTCCTAGGTGTTAGGTCTCTTTGGTATCGATCGGGGATACCAACGGTACACTCTTAATGTTCAAATTCATGTATTATGTCTTGGTAATCCTAAGGGGAGGTTGCTAAGCCATTACATGTGGGCCAAAGTCAAACCTAGGGTCTTACAGGTTCCCATAGCGACGATACACTCCTCATCATAGAACATGATGTAAGGTCATGCGGTGGTATGAGTGGTTTACCCCTTCGGGTTCCTCTAATCCTACCTCTTTCACCGGGATTGGAGGCACCTGAAGGGGTAAACCACTCATAGCACTGCATGAACCTCACATGTTATATGTTGAGGAGTGTGTATATTCACTATGGGAACCTGTACAACCCTTGGTATGATTTTGGCCCATATGTAATGACATAGTAATTTCCCCTTAGGATTACCAGAACATAAATCTGAAATTGGACATTGAGAGTACCCCTTTGGTATCCCAAGTTGATACCAAAGAGACCCAATTCCTAGGAAGAATGCATGCCAATCGAAAGGAGGAATAAGGTTGGAAGGGTGAGCATGTTTTTACACGTGCTAACGTTTCTGCTATGGTGATTTTTGACCTTTTCACTTTTGCATAAAAAATCAAGCATGAATAATCATTCGTATGCCATTCTAACCATGTTTTTGTGTAGCCATTTTCAAGACATAAGCAGGTGTATGACATTGATGCTAACCACATCTTAGTGTAGCCATGATGTGAGCACCGGTTTTTCCTCGGTCTCGGTGATGAGAATCCCTTACGGACCGGACGAGCATGAATGGGACTTGAAACCGACTAGAATGCTGCCTAGGGGAAGCTCAAATGACCCAAGAACCTAGCTATCCATGATCCAACAACCCCGGAAAGGTCTCCTGAGTGATTTCCAGGATTTAGGGTACGCGTCGGCCTTTCAAAATTTTGCCCCGGCTCTTGTTAGAGCCGCACGGCTCTAGTTTTCAAACTAGAGCCGATCGGCTCTAGTTAAACTAGAGCCAGCCGGCTATAGTTAAACTAGAGCCAGCCGGCTCTAAATAGAGCCGTACGGCTCTAGTACAAACAAGAGTCGACTGACTCTAGGGGGCAAGACAGATTGCCTTGCAAAGTCAGGCAACCTGTCTTGCAGAAGGTATGGGCGAGCTTGTTTTTTAGAGACGGGCATTTAATGATGAAAAGAAAGTGGATAAAGGGAGATATAAAAAGAAAGAAATGAGAAAAACAAAAAAGAAAGGCTTTTGAGAATCTGAAAAGAAAAAGAAAGGAAAGAAAGAGAGCGAGAGAAAAAAGAAACAGAGAAAAAAAAGAAACGAAGCAGAGAAAGAGAGAAAAGTGGTGAACCAAAAAAACCACCAAGACTAAGACCCAAAATCAATCCCCAGACTTTGGTAACAAGTTGCTTAACCTTTGCTCATTGATTGGAAATCATTTCGGATTTGTTTCGGATCACCGTCGTTTTCGGCCGATTGAGTTCCCAGGAGGCTTTCCAAGCTTTTAATCCATTCTTTTGACATTCAAATCATCAAAACAACATCAAGGTAAACTCTAAGAGGCCTTAAACCTGTTTGCATTGTATTTTCTATGCGTTTTCTTTGTTTCTGCGAATTTTGGAATCGGATTGCCCGAATAGAGCCGTACGGCTCTGTTCTTTATGAACGAAGCCGGCCGGCTCTGATCATGGAGAACAGAACCGTCCAGGGATAGACTCCCAGTTTGTCCCGATAACGGCTCTATTCTTTATGAACGGAGCCGGCCAGCTCTGATCATGGAGAACAGAGCCGTCCAGGGACAGACTCCCGGTTTGTCCCGATCGGCCGAAAATAGTCCGTTTTCCATTTTGTGCATTCTGTTGTAATCATTTTTGGCCCAAATCCATCCGTATGCCATAAAATTTTGGTTTTTATATTTCTATACGTACATATATTAGTGTTTTTGCATTTCCCGGGGTTTTATTTTCTGAGTTTCGGGGTAGTTTTATCTAAATCGGACCCATAGTTCAGCATTAGCGGACCCCTAAACCCTATATAGATCCGAAAAATATTAAAAACAAACAAAATAGTATTTTCACAAATGTTTTTGGTGTGTTTATTGTATTTTAGACCCTAGATGAAAGCGTATTTAGGAACCCACACGAACGGAACCTGGAGTTCCAGGATAACCGACCCATAAAAACAACAATTTGCATGAAACCGAGCCAAATGGTTTCCAAAAATTGATTTTTCAGCACAAAAATCTACAGGGTGTTTCAAAACCGTTTTCCAGGTCAAACCGGTCTGACCAGTCGGATTGACCCAGTTACCCCCTAAATGCATGCTCCTAATCCTAAAATCCCCATTCTGTCCTGTTTTAAGTCCTATTTGTGTTTATCATATAAACTGCGCTAACCAATCTGTTTTGCAGCATTCATTTTTATTTTTAGCTGTATTTAATAGATTAATTCATGTAATTAGGCGATTGTATTTTTAGATCCTCGTGTACTTAGGCAATTGTAAAGTAAGGATGAGAGATTTTATTCTTTATTCAATTTGGTTGTATAATCGGCCATTATTATTCTTTTGTATATTTGTGTGGATGGTTTAATTTTCTACAATTTATATTTTATGCATTTCTGCCTTAGCATCGGATTAATAAAATAAACAAATCGGGTTAGAGAAAGATAATAAATTGAATAAATATGACTTTATAAACAATAAACAAATACAAGCTCGAGGTTAAGTAGTTAAGTTGCCAAAACCCTAAATCTCTGGATTAGGTACAGTAGTCTACGCTCGGTATGGAGCTGTACCGGAATTTCCCTGATGAGCTGATCAAGGTGGCGACTCTCTCACTGATCTCGAAATTTAGGTTTTGAGGTCTTTAAGTTATAAAACGTAAAAAAATGTATTTCTACAAAAGCATTTCCAAATAAAGAAACGATTTACTTTTAAAGCAAGATAAATAAAACTTGTTTTCCAAAAACATCATGTTCAAACCAAATGAATTTTCTTCGATTTTCTAAAAACCCCCGGCCCGCTTCGCCGCGCCTTTTTTCATTATTTCGAAAAGGTTGTCCGCTCACAGTGGGGACTCCGCTGGGGATCATTATGTTTCTTAAAATGTTTTTCATAAAAACTTAAGGAACTTAGGCACTATTGAAATATAACATCGCTTGTATTCGTTTATCGATTTATAAACATCATATTTATTCATACCTTTGCATATCATGACATTTTCTTCTTCTCAACCCCTCAAATACACTGTTTTCGCCCTGGTTTACCCAACAAGGTGGCCTACCTCTACCGCCAATATTTGAGACACCCAACGAGGTAAACCGGTCATAGCTCCGCATGACCATACATCGTTTTCTACGGTGGGAAAGTTTTTATTCGCTATGGGAGACTGTATAACCCTTGGTTTTGACTCTGGCCCATATGTAATGGCTTAGTAATCTCCCCTAGGATTACCAAAACATAAAATTAAAAATTTAACATCGAGTGTGCACCTTTGGTATCCCCCGTTGATACCAAAGAGACCCAACATCTAGGAAGAATGCAAGACCATTCGAAAGGAGAAATAAGGTTGGAAGGGAGAGCATATCTTTGCGTGTGCTAATGTTTGTTCCATGGTGATATCTCTTTTATCTTTTCATGAAGCATCTAACATGCATAATTATCCATATATCATTTTTAACCGCATTTTTGTATAGTCTTCTTTAACACGTATCCATATTATGACATTCATACTAACCACATCTTCTTACAGCCATGACATATTATTCGTGTGTTATTCACCCATTTCATATGTCCACATTTCCATAACATAAACATGAAATCATTATGTATGTCATACACCCTAAGCACGTCTCCTTGTAGCCATGACATTTCATTTGGCATAACACGTATATACATATCGTATGCCAACATCTTCATAGCATACACACGATATCAGCCTGTATGTCGTGCGTATTAATTACATTTTTCTGTAACCACTTGCATTTTGTGTAACATATATATCCATGCCATATCATTTCATTACACTTAATAACTGACGTTCCAAGAATGCCGATCATGATCATTTCATTTCATTTCATATCGAGTATCCCAAAACTACCCGATTTCTGCCCGTGCACTGGATTGCACCCGGCCATTTTACAAAATATCATATCCTTCAGTAGTAGACCACAAAGGTCCTAGATTTGCTTCTGTGCGACAGTTCACACGATGTCCGGGATTTGCTTCAGCACTAATCTCACATTCATTCATCATAGGTGTCCAGGTGACGCCAAATCCTGTTTGTGCATATCGGTTCATATCGAACCATTTCATAACATTGTGAAATCATTCGAGGTGCTCCCCGAGTACCGGATTACTACACACATAGGGGCATTCCATAACATTATCAAATCATGCAGGGTGTTCCATAAACGCCGAACCCCTATCTGTGTCTCGAGTTACACGCTACTTTTCTGTAACATCATTTCATATCATATGCCTCAAAAGCATCAGAACTCTGTTCGAGGGGCAGTTCCTATCCTACCATTTCATTTCATGCTATCGATCGACAAAGTGTCAAAACTCTACCCGTGTGCCGATTCACACGTGGCCATTTCACAATAATTCATTAGGTGCCCTGAAAGCGCCGACTTTTTACTCGTATGACGGTCCACATACGGTTTTCTCTGTGTTATTTTTACACAGCATCGGGCATTCTTAGAGCGTCCGGAATAAATAATTCACATCCATTATTTTCTTCATTTACAAAGCATCAAATGCACACAATCATCTCATGTCTTGTATAATCATTCCCAAAGCATCAACATTTATGTAGCATTGACACTAACTGCATTCTTCTGCTGCCATGATACTTTATTCACATGTGCCATATACATATTGTGTTAACATTTTCACAAAACATGCAAGGCATTACTTTATGGGTGTGTTATATGTACTAATCATGTCTTTGTGTAGCTGCGATGCTTTATTTGGGTGACATATTATTCGATCCTTGCATGTACAACATCACCTCGCACGCCATGCATCCTAACCACATTTTTCTTCATCCATCTGCATTTTGGATGACATATACATTTGTTCTTTGCATGCACGACATCATCTCGTATGTCATGCATCCTAACCACAACTTCTGTAGCCACCTGCATTCTGTGTGACATGTGCATTCACACCACTTCATGTCATTAATCCAAATAAAGGACGTTCCAAAGGTTCCCCATCATAATCATTTCATTTCATAACGAGTGTCCCAAAGCCACCCGTGTTTTGCCTGTGCTCAGGTTTGTACTCGGCCATTCCTCCATACCATTACATTCATTAGGAGACCACAACGGTCTTAAATCTATGATCATGTGGAGAATCACATGATAAACACTACACTACATCTCATCTATCTGTCTGTTCCTGGTGTCATTGGGATACTGAGATCTCGCTTGTGTGTCGCGATCCGCATCGGATTGCTCATAACATTATCAAGTCATCCTGGATACTCCATGAGTGATAGTTACTACACATGGAGGGGCATTCCATGACACTACTAAATCATGCAAGGGGTTCTACGAGCACCGAATCTTTGTCCGTGTCTCAAGTTACACGTGACTTGTCTATAACATCATTTCATGTCAAATGCATCAAAAGCATCAGAATTCTGTCTATGTGCCGGTACACACACGGCCATTCCATAACATCCATTGGATGCATCAAAAGCATCAGAACTCTGTCCGTGTGTTGGCCACGTGAGACCATTTCATGATATTCACTAGGTGCTCCTAAGGTACTGAACCTACACCCGTGTGCCGGTTCACACGTGGTCCGTTGGCATTGCCTTTTTGCATAGCATTGGGGCATCTGCGGAATGTCCAAAATAAATTACAAACAAAATCATAGTCATTCATGTTTCCATCCATCTACTATCATTTCTCCGCATTAACCCATGGTTATGCATCTCATTCATACATAAACATAAGGCATTCCCCGAGCATCGAAACTCAGCCCGCATACCAAGCATGCTATCTCATATCACTTCATTACATAAAAGCCCAAGGTGCTCCTCGAGTGCTGAAAAGCTATCCGCATGTCAAAAACTTTATTCTGTCTCACCTCACATCATGTTTCATCATCCAAGGTACTCCTTGAGTGCTAAAGATCATGTTAGGTCATCATGCACGCACACACCACCACATCATTTAACCCCATTGCAAGCAATGTCTTGCTTCGATCCGTGGACACCCAAGTGTGTCATTCTTTCTGGAGGGCATAACTATGCACCCCATTGCAAGCAATGTCTTGCTTCGACCCGTGGACACCCAGTGTGTCAATTGATCCTAGGGGCATAACTATGCACCCCATTGCAAGTAATATCTTGCTTCGATCCGTGGACACCCCAGTGTGTCATTTCTTTCCTGGGGCCATAACTATGCATCCCATTGCAAGTAATATCTTGCTTCAATCCGTGGACACCCTAGTGTGTCGCTCTTTCCCGGGGGGCATAACTATGCACCTCATTGCAAGCAATGTCTTGCTTTGATCCGTGGACACCCCAATGTGTCGTTCTTTCCCGGGGGCATAACTATGCACCCCATTTCAACTCTCCTCTGTAAGTAATATCTTGCTTCGATCCATGGACACCCCAGTGTGTCATTTCTACCCAAGGGCATAGCTATGCACCCTTGCAAGTAATATCTTGCTTCGATTCGTGGACACCCTAATGCGTCGTTCTTTCCCGGGGCATAACTATGCACCCTATCTCAACTCCCCATTGTAAGTAATATCTTGCTTTGACCCGTGGACACCCTAATGTGTCATTTCTTCCGAGGGGCATAACTATGCACCCTTGCAAGCAATGTCTTGCCTCGATCCATGGACGCTCTTGAGTGTCATTTTATCCCTGTGGTGTATATTTATACACCATGTTTTATTTTAGCATGCATCATTCCCACCAGCATTCATTGCATCTGAACGTTTCCCTTCTTAACTTTGCATAGATATTCATTGGTTCCGAATAGCATTACATGACATCACACATGCAATACATCATCCATATACACGTGCATAACACATCAAGCATATTCATACATACATAGTTCCTGGTTTGGTATCTGCTTGCCCACGTAATAAGAGCTCTCATCAGGGGGAGAGATCTTGAGGATGGCTAACCCAAGGAGCTTCAACACCATAACAAATGTTGTGGAAGACTATGTCGCTTCATCTCAATTCCAGAAGGCAGTTGGGGAGGAAACGGCAGCAATGCTAAGAGAAATGCTGGGGGGTGACCTTGACAGAATAGAGAGGCTGACGGTGAGGTGCGCTGAACTGGAAACCCGGGTGGCAGAGCTTGAAAGGAAAATAAAGGACATGGCAAGCATGGACTCCAATGTTGGCATTGACAAGGAGCAGAACGCCAAGATTGCTGACACTCCCTCTCGACACCTCGGGAGGTTCTCTCACCAAAATTTGGGCTTAGGGTCGTCCAATGAAGGAGAACTGAAAAGACCTCTAGAGGCCAATACAAACATTGACTCTGTTTCGCGACATATCCTGAGTTCGCCTCCCGAAGACACAGGGGTAGTCACATCCTCTGGACCTCGTTTAGTGACTAGACTATTCGCCATCTGCAAAAAGCTGGGCCTGCTACAGAGTGTCCGACCATATATGGCGCCAACACTGGAACAAAAGGGAAACTACTGCAGCTATCACGTAGTAGCAGGCCTCCGGGCTAATGAATGTGTCAGTCTGTGAAGGAGGATCCAGAAGTTGGTGGACGAAGGAAAATTGAGGGTGCCGTCTGCCTCTAACGAGCGACCAGGGGCAATCAAGGGGACCACCAACGAAATTCCTTAATCCTTTAAGGGAGAGGAATATGACGAAGAGCTACAGGGTTTTATCTAAAGAGAACGGGGCAATGGTACTGGAGTCGAGGCAGTGACTAGTCGAGGGCAAAAAAAATAGAAAAAAAAACAAAAAAACCCCTCGAAGCTGTCTTTTTTATTGGTAACTCATTTTTGTTGCTACGGAGTATTAACGTCATTTTGAATGTAATGCATTTTGTTATTTTCTTACATATGTGGTGATTGCATGTATATGGCATTGTGCATGCATTTAATCATCTAACATGATATATCAAACACGCATAATATAAAAATGCATGACATCAATCTGAATACTATAGGAAACCTAAAAGTGAACTCAGTCCTGAACGAACTCTCTCTTAAAAGGTGAGCTTGTGAGATAAATAAAATGATACGATGGCACCACCTCTGCCAAGGCATCTGCTCATCAAACTCAATGATCCTTGCAAAACACTACCACTCCTGCCCTGAAGTGTCATCTGTAATGGCACACACGATACCCAAACCATTCTAAACCAAAAGCCATCTTTGAAACTCCAAATCCTACCAAAAAAAAAACCTTCCTTGAAGCACTCGAACCAAGAAAGCCCTCCTAGAGGCAAAACCGAATCAAAAGCCCTCCTTGAGGCAATCACACAAAAAAAAAGTCCTTCCGGAGGCAAAACTTTGTCTCATACCCTAAGAGGGCGCCCCAAGCCAAAACCCTAAACCCTAAAGCTAAAATTCCCAACTTCACGAAAAATCTCCGGCCTGAGGGAAATTCAAATGGCTTTCATCACCCTCATCAGCCACCATGGGTAAAATGCCGAAGCAATTTTGGTTGTAGTGCATACATTATCTTGTTTGTGTGACATTCATATGTATATGACATTACGCATGCATTGTTCATCCAAAAAGCATATCAAACACACATGACATGCATGAATTTGAATGCAGCAGGAAAACCAATAGATGGTCATGGTTGGAGCTCGGTACAACAAAAAAAATACAGAAAGGGGATCTTACGGCATTAAAGGGTAATCTTCAGCTCCCGGCATCGTCAGATCCTTCTTTCCTATCTATGAAAGATTTGGACTTTCCTGTCGTCAAACCAAAGCTCTTCCTCTTTCCTTTCCCAATTTCTTCCACACCTTCAACACCCTTTGTCTTCTGTTTACCACCCAAACCACCAATACCTATTTGACAAAACCTCTTTTCACCCTATTCTCTGAACTGACCCTATGAAGCCTTATTTTCCACCATCAATGGCTTCCAACAAGAAATTGAACCCCAATGCTGTTCCATATCGTATCATCTCATCATTAGAAAGGTAATGGAGCAGATAATCACAACACTGCTCTAATTAGTCTTACTTATCACCAACCTACACTAGCCTGGGGATTCTATTTCTACCTTGTTCCAACTCTTTTCAACCTAACCCCCAGACCAAATATTCTGTAACCTCGGACTGACAGGAAAGGTCTTGATTTCATAACAGAGAGAGGATTTGAATATAAGCCTGCTTCAATTGAGCTGGAGTTTGCCACTGTTCAAGCAACCACTGATGGAACTCCTAAGTAACCATTGTTCTCGCCCAGTAAAATCCACACGATAGCCTATACTGGACTCAACCTAGCAAGAGATGGTTCTGTTGAGCAAAATGTGCTACAAAAAGAAGAAGACTGACGTTCACCCCTATGAACTTCACCAACAGTGTTGGAGCAACCAGGTTTTACAAAGCTTTCAACAATCATGAATGGGATGTTCCTATCAACAGAAAGACCTGCAAAGCCTGTTGTGCTAATATTCAGGGGAAAGTTGCATTTACCAACAATTTCAAGAACTCAGTCTTCAGCTACAACAGAAGTGACTACTTACTAGTGGTTCTTTCATTTCCTAGCCATGGTGTACATTACTCTAGGGTTGTTGTGGTTCACAGACAAAGGAAAACCATAATTAACTCAAGTCATTCTGAATCAAGCCATACCTTGAAGGACCAAAAGCTGTGTCCATCTTTGGCAACCATGTGTGAATTGGAATCTGGGGTGAATTGAGGACATGAATAATAGTTCCAAACCCTCCCACTAACCATCTTATACACACAGGGCCTTTAACTTGAAACACCACTTGCAACCTATCACCTTAGCACCCGGAGGTGGATCCACCAAGTTCCATACTTGGTTATCATGCATAGTTTGCATCTCAGACTCCATGGCTTTGTGCCATTGATCTGAGTGTGGGCTTTCAACAGCCTCCTGATAGGTCTTGGGCTCTTCTTGGTCAACGACCATAAGGTCCCCATCATCAGTCACGAGAAAGCCGTACCTCTCTGGCTGATGACATGTCCTACCAGACCTTCTGTGGACCTGTGCAACCGTTTCTGGTTCCTCAATTTCTTGAGTAGTCAGATCGGTTCCCGAAGCATCCTCAGCAGTAGCTGCAGGAGTTTGTGAGTCTTGAACTTCTGAAAGTTCAACATTACTCCCACTGTCTCTCTTGGAAAGGAATTCCTTCTCCAAGAAGACTGCATTTCTGGCTATGAAAACTTTGTTTTCGGCCGGATCGTAGAAGTAATAATCCTTAGTTTCCTTAGGGTAACCCACAAACTGGCACTTGACAGATTTGGACTCGAGTTTGCCACTTGTCAATTTCTTAACATGTGCATCACAGCCCCAAATCTTCAAGAAGGAAACATTGGGCTTTCGGCTTTTGCATAGTTCATATGGTGTTCCCTCAACTGCCTTGCTTGGTGTATTATTTAGAATGTAAGCAGCTGTCTCTAAAGCATATCCCCAAAAGGAGACAGGGAGTGTAGCATGACTCATCATCGAGCAGACCATGTCAAGTAAGGTCCTATTCCTCCTCTCTGACACTCCATTCCACTTGGGTGTACCAGGAGGAGTGAGTTGGGATACAATCCCACACTCTCTCAAAAACGAGTCAAACTCTTAGCTCAAATATTCACCCCCTCGGTCAGACCGAAGTGCTTTTATTTTCTTGCCAAGTTGGTTTTCTACTTCATTCTTAAAGTCCTTGAACCTTTAGAGAGTCTCAGACTTATGCTTCATCAGATACACGTAACCGTATCTACTGAAGTCATCCGTGAAGGTGACGAAGTACAGAAAACCAGATCTAGCACTAGTGCTCATTGGGCCACATACATCGGAATGTATTAGCTCCAATAGCTCTGAGGCCCTTTCAGCAGTCTTGCTAAAAGGCGCCTTTGTCATCTTGCCTCTCAAACAAGATTCGCATGTGTCATAAGACTGGATGTCAAATGACCCTAGCACTCCACTAGAGTGAAGCCTAGCAATGCGCTTCTCATTTATATGGCCAAGTCGACAATGCCAGATGTAAGTAGGATTAATTTCATTTTGTTTAATCCTTTTAGTATTTATGTTATAGATTGAACTTTCACGTTTTAGATCAAGGATATATAAGCCATTTTCAAGAAATGTTGTTCCATAAATAATATTGCCACATTGCATAGAAATTCTACCATGTCCAATATTAAATACAAAACCAGAAATATCCAACAAAGGAACGGAAATAATATTCCTGCGCATCGCAGGTACAAAATAACAGTTTCTTAGTTCCAAAACAAGTCCACTAGGCATCTCCAAGAAATAATCTCCGATCTCCATGGCCTGAACCCAAGCACCATTTCCGACTCGAAGATCTACTTCTCCAGATCCTAATAATCTCCTATTTCTTAGACCCTACACATTTGAACAAATGTGAGATCCACATCCAGTGTCCAAGACCCAAGATGTAGAAATAGCCAGATTAATCTCAACAACATAAATACCTGAAGCAGCAGCTTTTGCCCTTCAGTTGCTCCCTTAGCTTTGGACATGAGCTCTTCCAGTGCCCCTTCTCATGACACTCATGGCAAACATCGTCAGGAGAGGCAACCCTTGCTTTAGGTTGGGCCACCACCTTTTTGCCCTTAGCCTTGGCCTTTTGGGCCTTAGCCTTGGCCTTAGATTTGGCCTTTCCCTTAGCAATGGGCGTATTGCCCTTGTTCACCAGCAATACTTCAGGAGTCTTCTTAAGAGACTGCTCAGCAAGCTTGAGCATGCCATACAGCTCAACAACCGATTTATCCAACCCTTGCATATGGTAATTCATGATAAACTGGTTGTAAGACTCAGGAAGTGACCCGAGAATAATGTCTGTTGCCAAGTCCTGCGGAACTGGCGAGCTGAGGCGGGCAAGTGTATCAATATACCCCTTCAACTTTAGCACATGAGTGCTAACAGAAGTCCCAGCTGCCATCACAATCGTGCAAAGTGCCTTAGTTGTCAGGTAATGTTCCTGACGAGCCTGATCTTGGAACATCTTTTTAAGCTGATCCATCATCTCATAAGCATGCTCATCCATGAACTGCTTCTGAAGATCAGAAGCCATGGTACCCAGCATGAGGCACGAGACATCTCGGTCATCCCTCACATGCCGATCGTACTGCTCCACCATCGCCGTGGTGATGCCTCGACCTGCAGGAGGGCCAGCTGGTAAAGGAGCATTCAGTACATACTCCTTAGACTCTTGTCTAAGAACTATTTGTAAGTTCCTAGCCCAGTCCAGGAAGTTAGTCCCCGAAAGCTTCTCTTTCTCCAAGAGTGACCTAAGTGAGAGTGAGTTGTTGTTTGTTGCAGCCATTTAAATTGCTTAACTGAAATGGGATTATCTACATGGAAGAAATCATTGCTTGAGTTAGAAATAAAGGACTTTTAAGCCAATTCAAATTAATAATCCGATTTTAATTTGTTTGTTGGTGTTGTTAATTGGCTGACTTGACCAAGATCCACAACTTATCAATGACTGGCCAAACTAGGGCTCGCTAACCAACCATTGAGTCGTTTGGAAGGACAACCTATCCAATCCTTCCACGAAGGACTCTTGGTTCGATGGGCTTATTGACACTTTACCCATCTGTGCTTAGGGCCCGCTCTGAGCTAATGCTACCCATGTTGAGTCAAACCACCATTCACATGTTAACCATACCAAGTATCTTAACCCTCGATGGCCCACCGAATACTACAATATACCCAGCTAAGGCATGGCGCACATTGCAGCATCAATGGGAGGAAGAGGTGTGAATGTGGGAAGCACTTTTAAGCGACTCAATATTTTAATTTCCGGATTATAATTAAGTGATACGGCTTAGCATGCATAAACGCGGGTAATAATTTGGTGATCCATACATCCATATTATATGACAAATGCAATAGCATACTTAATTTAAAATAAATGAGATTCTATGGGCCTTTAATTACAACCTAATGAAAAACTAGATATCCTATCTAATTCTTCATGGGCCGGACTGCAATCCTTTTTGGGCTCCCACCATGGGCTTGCTCCATTTAGGCCTTCCTCCATACTTGATGCAATTACAATAATTTTGTAAAATAAAATCTATTCTAAAATTACATCAAAATAAAAAAATGGCGCGCAGGCCATATTTCCCAAAATTAAATTACAACCGATAATAATTTAGGGCCCATAGAACTCAACATAACATTTCAAACAAAGTACCTGTCGTGCACATACATACCAATATGATGCATGATCATGGCATTCCAAATTATAAGTATAAATGTTAAGCCGAGTTACTTAGGGTGAAATTGCCAATTTTAACAAATGTGACTAAGGCCCATAAAGGCCTAATGGATAACATCCATAAATGCAAAATTAACAATTTTGCTCCCACTTGAATTTGGATTGTCAAAAATTTAAAATTTAGCTCTCCCAAGTTTAACCGGTGTCACGGTTTATTGGGCCAATTTCACAAAGTCCATATTCAATTAATATGCAAACAATTAAATTAAATATGCATGCCAACAAAATAAATAATTTAAATGCAAATTAATTTAAAAAATTTAATTTGATTTGCATTAGGGTCCGGGATAAAAAAAATTACTCGTAAAATCCAAAACCGGACCCAAAACCCGCGCGCGGCGCCGCTGTCCCGGCGGGCAGCAGTGCCGCTGCGCGGCAGCCTGCCTCGGCAGCAGCAGCCCAGTGGGCTGCTGCCGCAGCTGCTGCCAAGGCAGCAGATGGAATCGCAATTCTGTGATTCCATCTTTTGCCCAAACTTTTTTTTTTTTTTTTAAATCATAAACAAAAAAAAAATGTTTCCAACAAAAAAAAAAAAATATATATATATATATATATATATATATATATATATATATATAATTAATATACAAGACAATTTTAGATGGAAAACAATTGCGGAAAAATAATCAAAAACCCCATTCCAACAATTCTAGGGTTTATCCAAAACAAAACCATTTAAGCAAAAACCCTAAAATCACAAACTTGAAACCCATTCTTTATTCAAGAACGCTTTCAAGAACCAATTCCAATCAATCTAATGGACAAAACCTAGGCTCTGATACCACTGTTGGGATTCGTCATTGGAAAATAACGTGGCGCAGCAGAAAATACACCGTTTAAATTTCCTAGAATCCACCTATCGTGTCCAATTACCATTTATTAGAATAAAATCAAATAAGAATCAAGAGAGATTAACTCACTGGATTCGTCTCCTCTAGAGACTGCTGCAGAATCGTTTCTTGAAACTGCGATCTCCAAAGTTCGGTGCACGACCAACTATTGAGCGGGAACCGGTGCTAGCCGAAGACGCGAAGGAATGGAGGTTTAATGCTGGGATTTTTGGCTGTTTTGGGGCTGCTATTGGTGGCTGAAATTTCCAGCAATTAATTAGAGTTGAATTAGATTTTTCTTCCTTAAGTGCGCCCTTATATAGACACCTTGTCTGGTTGGGTTTTAATTAGGTTAATTAAACCCAAGCCCACTAGGATTATAATTACATAAATAAACTTTAATTAAAAAGTATATACTATGTAATTTAATTCCATTTGGCTAAATTTAATTACGCCTAAATAAAATTAAATCACACTTAAGTTAATACAACACATGTATTTAATTTTCCTACTTAGGAAAATTATTTAATTAATTGTTTACTTTATGTAATTCAATTAATTGATAAATTAATTAATTACATTACGTAAACTTATTAATTAAATTAAATTCAACCCAATGTCAATTAATTACCTTGACACCGAATGTCAACTAATTAATTAACGCATTCCTTCCAATGTACATTACATGTACAATTTCTATAAGTTCCAGCTCAGTTGATCTATGTGCATGATCCTATGGGTCTGTCTTTATGTTGGCAGTAGGCCCAAGGCCCACAGACTGTAAGTGGGTTCTAGTAAACCATTACAGCCCCCAATTAAGACAGAGATGCAGCAGTCTTTAAAAGACACTCACCCGGTAGTAATCTCATAGTATCCTTTGCCTAACGATATCGATATGAATAAACAAGAGGCATGGCTTCTGTCATCCTCTTCTGTTGTTTATTATATTTCTTGATCTTGAGTTGACTGATTAATCAAATAAGCAAACAACTTATTTGGGTATGGCCATACACTTATTAGTCCCACTCATCAAGTGGCCAATGATATCATCTCAGTGTTACCCGAGTGGCAATTCCATCACTTCATCATCAATATCAACATGTTCACTGGTCCACCTAATCATACCCGTATTTAGCATCCTTTTACAGACCTGTTAGGTGTATGTCAAAGTGAACCGGATTCCATATCGATATTATAATGAAATCTGGTCTGAGGACAAAAGAGACCTACTCAAGAAAGACCTATGACATGACAACCATGTGGCTTTCTTGTGCGGATCGATCTAGTCCCATGTCAATGACATGTACCTATATTCATGACTGACTATACAAGTACTATGGCTAGTTAAGAACTACCATACAGTCATCGAATATACAAGTCTATGGTTCTATTCGTTCCCACGATTAGAACAGACTGGGGATAGGTTTTATGATTATCAATCAATGGATACTCTACTCATATTATAGCACAAGATATAAATGAAATAGATTAATTGCCTTTATTAATGTGACACAAATAATGTATTCATACATGACTCTTAATGTATAATACAAAATACAAGAATCCAATGCCCTAAGAACTAGGGCACACCAACAGCATTGGATTCTTGTATTTTGTATTATACATTAAGACTCATTGTATGAATACATTATTTGTGTCACATTAATAAAGGCAATTAATCTATTTCATTTATATCTTGTGCTATAATATGAGTAGAGTATCCATTGATTGATAATCATAAAACCCATCCCAGGTCTGTTCTAATCATGGGAATGAATAGAACCACAGACTTGTATATTCGATGATTGTATGGCAGTTCTTAACTAGCCATAGTACTTGTATAGTCAATCATGAATATAGGTACATGTCGTTGACATGGGACTGGATCGATCCGCACAAGAAAGCCACATGGTTGTCACGTCATAGGTCTTTCTTGAGTAGGTCTCTTTTGTCCTCAGACCAGATTTCATTATAATATCAATATGGAATACGGTTCACTTTGACATACGCCTAACAGGTCTGTAAAAGGAAGCTAAATATGGGTGTGATTGGGTGGACCGGTGAACATGTTGATATTGATGATGAAGTGATGGAATTGACACTCAGGTAACACCGAGATGATACCATTGGCCACTTGATGAGTGGGACTGATAAATGTATGGCCATACCCAAATAAGTTTGTTGCTTATTTGATTAATCAGTCAACTCAATATTAAGAAATATAATAAACAATAGAAGAGGATGACAGACACCATGCCTCTTGTTTATTCATATCGATATCGTTAGGCAAAGAACAATATGAGATTACTACCGGGTGAGTGTCTTCTAAAGACTGCTGCATCTCTGTCTTAATTGGGGGCTGTAATGGTTTGCCAGAACCCACTTACAGTCTGTGGGCCTTGGGCCTACAGCCAACATAAAGACAGACCCATATGATCGTGCACAAAGATCAACTGAGCTGGAACTTATAGAAATTATACATGTAATGTACATTGGAAGAAATGGGTTAATTAATTAGTTGACATTCGGTGTCAAGGTAATCAATTGACATTGGGTTGAATTTAATTTAATTAATAAGTTTACATAATGTAATTAATTAATTTATCAATTAATTGAATTACATAAAGTAAACAATTAATTAAATAATTTTCCTAAGTAGGAAAGTTAAATACATGTATTGTATTTACTTAAGTGTGTTTTAGTTTTATTTAGGGGTAATTAAATTTAGCCAAATGGAATTAAATTACATAGTATATACTTTTTAATTAAAGTTTATTTATGTAATTATAATCCTAGTGGGCTTGGGTTTAATTAACCTAATTAAAACCCAATTAGACAAGGTGTCTATATAAGGGTACACTTAAGGAAGAAAAAAAAACGTAATTCAACCCTAATTATTGCTGGAAATTTCAGCCACCAAGAGCAGCCCTAAACAGCCGAATATTCAAGCATTAATCATCCATTCCTTCGCATCTTCAGCTAGCACCGGTTCCCACTCAATAGTTGGTCATGCACCGGACTTTGGAGATCGCAGTTTCAAGAAACGATTCTGCAGCAGTCTCTAGAAGAGACGAATCTGGTGAGTTAATCTCTCATGATTCAAATTAATTTTATTCTAATCAATGGTAATTGGACACGATAGGTGGATTCTAGGAAATTTTAAAAGGTGTATTTTCCGCTGCGCTATGTTATTTTTCCAATGACGAATCCCCATATCATATACATTATCTTCTTCATCAGTGCTATCATGTTCTTCTTCTTCAGCTTGATTACCATCTACTTTGGCTATGTCATCAGTTTCATCCATCACCACAACCTCTTCACTTTCTTCCATCCCTGGCTCATCAACGAACACTTCAAATTCAACTCCATTGTTCAGAAATTTCTTCATTGGATCCATAACATTTTCGTTGAAGAGTAACACATGCTCATTCGTCAATAGGCATTTGTAGTACAATCTTTTGCTCCCATCATAGCCTATATCTTCCATATAAGCCTTGATGGTAGCCAACGAAAGCATATCCACACTGAGCTCATTATCAAGTACTGTTCTTTTCCCACACAAATAATCAGCTTTATTAGTAACACTGTTGAGCTGAAAATACCCTTTGTGCCATACAACTAACTTCACAACCACACCTGCCATTCTCCAAGTACAAATACAAATATGAATATCTATATTATATCCCACCATAAAGTAATAGCAGTAACCAAGAAATACCTATACCAGAATTACATTCATACTAACAGCAAAACAAGTTTCAAATGAGAATAAGGCTGAATAAAAGGGTTTTTTGAAATTATCATTTTAGGGTCAGTACTCAACATTAGAAGAAAGATTAAAATAATTGATATTTATGGGCAAACAAACAAAACTCGAATAGAAAATTACTGTATTTTAGGGTTTACTTCATTTTATAAAAGCACAAAAGAATAAACAACAAAGAAAAAAAAACAGTAACAATAATGAAAGGAACTTAAAAAATGTTAACCATGCTGACCTTACAAATTAGGACCACTCCTCAAAGGTAAAAGGTATGAAAAAGACGTAAAACTTACAAAAAGCTAAGCCTAACCATGTGTTTCTTATCACAAACAAAAAAACCTGCTATATGGTCCACTAAACAACTCGAAAAAAAACAAAGCCAAAAGGTATAAACTCACCTTTCAATGCTAACAGGGTAATGAAATCGATTGGAATGCTAAACACCTTTCAATCTCCACGATACAACATGGAATACACTGGAACGGTTGATATAAGGTATGATAGCTAAGAATTTCAGAGAGTCAGTAGTTGGGGTTTCATTGAGAAGAAGAGAGAGGAAAAGTTAGGGTTCCACAACCTTTCTTCGACAAAAACAAGAAAAGATGAAATAAGGCTTAGGGGAATTTTTGTGTCTCTTCGAAAGAAACAAGGAGGAGTAACAAGATGGGAGAAAGTGTTGGGTTTTTGGTGCTAGGGTTCGAACGAGAAGATGAAGAAGAAGAATAAGAAGAAAGGAGCAGGAAGATGTCGTTCTTTAGATGGTATATAATCCGGTTTAAATTTCTGGGTCGGGCCGGGTTGGTTGGGTTTGTGCGCCGGGTTGGTTGGGTTGTGGGTCGGGTAGAGTCATGGGCAGGTGGGACCGAAAATGCTGATGTGTCAGCTGACGTGGCAAGATAACGGGTTCACGCGCCATATAACGGGAATTGGCCTACACGCGCAACGAGCCGTCTAAAATAAGGGTGACAAAAATATAAGATCATATATTTAATGTATGTAAAATAAAGATCATGGGGCTGATTGCATAAAAAGGTAAATATCAAGGGGTTCAGGATGTGTTTTGCCTTGATTTAAAATTAGAGCAGATGTCATTCGGTTTAATCAGGTCCAATCAATTCAAAGAGTTCTGACGGATGAGAGCTATTTTAATTTTAAATTAATGGTAAGTATGTATTGATTTTTTATTATAACGGATCGTCATTTCTTTCCGAAAGGAAGTAACAATAGGCAGCACCAAGGGATTGGATATGTCATCCAACTGAAATAACCACCAAAAATGTCATCTGCTCTCCGCCCTCTCCCTCTCCCTCTCCCGCTCCCTCCACTCTCTCTCTCTTCTCCAAACTCAAATTCCTCTGTCCCAACCACTCCCAATCCTACAACAAAACTCCCCAATCATTCTCCTTCACCTCTCCTTTCATCCTCTTTCTTCAAAGTTTCTCACTCCCGCTCCCAAGCCTCATGGATCGAGTCTCTTCGTTTTAACACCCGCTCCAATTTATTCCATGAAGCCATTTCCACTTACATTGAAATGATCCTTTCCGGCGTTTTACCCGACAACTTTGCCTTCCCTGCTGTTTTGAAGGCTGTCACGGGTATTCAGCACTTGAATTTGGGAAAACAGATTCATGCCCATGTTGTCAAATTTGGGTATGAATCATCTTGTTTGAATATATCTAATTCGCTTGTCCATTTTTATGGCAAATGTGGAGATTTAAGTGACGTCCATAAGGTGTTTGATAGAATGACGGAGAGAGACCTTGTTTCTTGGAATTCATTAATTTCAGCATTTTGTCATTCTGAGAAGTGGGAGCTTGGGATAGATGCATTTAGAATCATGTTGGCCCAAAATTTGGAGCCGAGTTCGTTTACTTTGGTGAGCATTGCACTTGTTTGCTCCAATTTGCACAAGAATGCCGGTTTGCGGCTTGGGAAGCAACTTCATGCGTTTAGTTTCAGGAAGGGGCATTGGCAAACTTTTACCAACAATGCTTTGATGACTATGTTTGCTAAACTAGGTAGAGTGGATGATGCCAAAAGTCTATTTGAATTGTTCGAGGATCGTAATTTGGTTTCTTGGAATACCATCTTAAGTTCTTTTTCTCAGAATGACCGGTTTTTAGAGGCTCTAGTGTTCTTAAGGCTTATGATTCTTGAAGGAGTAAAACCTGATGGAGTCACACTTGCAAGTGTTCTTCCTGCTTGCTCCCACTTGGGGATGTTAGTTACTGGAAAGGAACTTCATGCTTTTGCCTTGAAAAATGGTGAGGTAATTGATAATTCTTTTGTGGGTAGTGCTTTAGTTGACATGTATTGCAACTGTGGAGAGGTTGATAGTGGTCGTCGAGTTTTTGATGGCATCCAGGGTAAGAGAATTGGGGTTTGGAATGCTATGATTACTGGTTATGCACAAAATGAGCATGATGAGAAGGCATTGATGCTTTTTATTGAAATGGAATCTGCTGCTGGAATTTATCCCAATGCAACCACAATGTCAAGTATTGTGCCTGCTATTGTACGCTCGGAAACATTTTCTGATAAAGAGGGCATACATGGGTATATTATAAAGCAGGGCTTGGAAAAGGATAGATTTGTGCAAAATGCACTTATGGATATGTATTCCAGGATGGGGAAGATGGATATTTCAAGGACCATATTCAACAACATGGAGGTTAGAGATATAGTTTCTTGGAACACAATGATCACAGGTTATGTTATTTCCTGTTGCTATAGTGATGCACTTCTGATGCTCCATGAGATGCAACACGCTAATGACACAATTAATAAGCACGATGATAATGATATTCAAACTAGTTTTAAACCGAATTCAATAACCCTTATGACAGTCCTTCCTGGTTGTGCTTCCCTGGCAATGTTGGCAAAGGGGAAGGAGATTCATGCTTACGCCATTAGAAATTCATTAGCATCAGAAGTTACAGTAGGAAGTGCACTAGTTGACATGTATGCAAAATGCGGTTGCTTAACTTTATCAAGGAGAGTATTCAACCAAATGCCACTTAAAAATGTCATTACTTGGAATGTAATTATCATGGCTTATGGCATGCACGGGAATGGGGAGGCAGCCTTAGAGCTGTTCAAAGAAATGGTGTCTCAGGGAGAAAAAAAGGGAGAAGTAAAGCCTACTGAAGTAACTTTTATAGCAATTTTTGCTGCTTGTAGCCACTCAGGCATGGTTGATGAGGGTCTGCGATTGTTCCACAAAATGCAACAAGATCATGGAATTGAACCTGGGCCCGATCACTATGCTTGTGTTGTGGACTTGCTCGGCAGAGCAGGTCAACTGGAGCAAGCATATGAACTTATCAACACCATGCCTCCTCATTTTGACAAGGTAGGGGCCTGGAGTAGCTTGCTTGGAGCATGTCGGATCCACCAAAACATGAAAATAGGGGAAATTGTAGCTCAAAACCTTCTTGAGTTGCAACCAAATGTAGCTAGCCATTATGTTCTACTGTCCAATATCTACTCGTCAGCTGGACACTGGGACAAGGCAGTGGATGTGAGAAGAAAGATGAAGGAAATGGGAGTTAGGAAAGAACCTGGCTCGAGTTGGATTGAATACGGCGACAAGATACATAAGTTTTTAGCTGGTGATTTATCACATCCACAAAGTGAGAAACTCCATGATTTTCTTTGGACTCTGTCTAAGAGGATGAAAAAGGCGGGGTATGTGCCGGATACTTCATGTGTGCTTCACAATCTTGATGAGGAGGAGAAAGAAACCTTACTCGCTGTGCACAGTGAGAAATTAGCAATAGCTTTTGGTTTACTCAACACACCCCCTGGAACTACTATTAGAGTCGCGAAGAATCTTCGAGTTTGTAATGACTGCCATTCAGCAGCCAAGTTCATCTCAAAGTTAGTGGATAGGGAGATCATTCTTAGAGATGTAAGGAGGTTTCATCACTTCAAGAACGGGACCTGTTCTTGCGGGGATTATTGGTGATCACAGTTTCTTTCTTTGTTGGAAAAATGAATTTCTAAATTTTGTTCTGTAAGTAAAAAAATTATTGTACTTCCATATTATGAAGCTTTAAGTAGCCCGTACATAAAGAATTATAAAATTCAAGAAGAGACTTTGTACAATGAAAAATGTTGTTTCAAATTGTATATTCCATTTTTGTACCTTTTTAGTCTTATTTATACTTTAATATAAATTACGGTAATCTTATTTTTTTCAAGTTCCTAAAATTTGAATCTCTTCTATACCGTCTTTAGTGTATTTTATATCATTTTAGTGTCATATGTACAAATTTCAATCTCGTTTATATCATTTTCATTGTTACTTTTACCATTTTTATACTTATTTCATTTTATACCGCTTTTAGTATGATTTGCAAATTTTATACCATTTTTTATTGCCAAATATATTACTTTGAGTTTTTATGTACCTTTTCTAGCCTTGTAGATACTTGAGTAAACGAATTTTTAGGCTCAAAATAATCGATAGTATATGAACTTTATCTTGATTAACATAATGATACATGGACTTCAAAACTGACATAAAAGTAGAACAACTTAACACGTTAATAACATAATGATCAAAATTGTTTTTAACTAAAAAAATCCCTTTGACCTCGTGGAAAACCGGTAAAACTGATGATGTCACCCTTTTCAAACATTTTTCTTCCACTTTTGCCCCTCATACCATGTTTAACTAATTCCTCCATTTTTATTTTTTCTTTCCCTCTTTCTTCTTTCTTCTTCATTCCCTCCCTCTTTTTTTTTTTTTTTTTGGTTTCTTCCACTTTTACCCACCCTCCTTTCATAATTTCTCTCTTGATTTCTTACATTTGCTTTCTCTTCTCCCCTTAAGTCTTCTTCTTCTTCTTAAGCTCTACTCAATCTTTCTCTTATTTCTTACCTTTGGAAACCCTATTTTTTTTTCTTTTTTAGGATTTCTTAATGAAAATTATTTAACCTATTAATTTAACTTTTTACCAGTTATGTAAGTATAATTTTACTCAAGAACAATGTAAAATTACCATAAAAATTGACCATTAAATTCACCAATTAGTCACAAGGACTATTAAAATAACACAAAGTACCAAGGTTGTGCAAATATAACCCTAATCGTATTCTTGGGCAAAGAAAACCTAACTAATGCTGTGCAAATATAACCCTAATTGCATTGTTGGGTAAAACACTTAACTAAGCTTGTGCAAAATAACTTCAATTGCATTGTTGGGCAAAAAAACTGACTAAACCTATGCAAAATAATCCTAATTGCCTTTGTTGGCAAAATGAAGCAAAAGTTCAAAATGAAATGTATCCATTTATTCAAACAATTCCTAACCCTAACCAAGTAACTTTAAATTATTCCTACAATCTACATGGTGTTGGACCTTCAGTTGTACCCTTGCCTCTTGCTGCATTACTTCTACCTCTGTCTCTAATTGGTTGGCCCCTTCCTCTATTTGCATTGCTTCTGCCTCCTCTGGTTGCATTTTCCCTTCCTGCAGATGCTTGAGTACCACTAGTAGAAGCTTGACCGCCAATTAGATTAGAATTAGTAACAAAGACACTCGATGATGCTTGGCCTCTAGATGATGATGGATATTGGTAAGAACCCTATTGCAATAAACATTGTAGAAACAAAATCAAGAACGACAGAAAAAAACCACCAACATTATAAAAAAATAGCAGAAAAAAATCAAACACAAAATTAACCAAAAAAAAAAAAATCAAACATCAAACATTAATAACAACACTCACATCCATCATCCAATATGCAGTATGAGGTGGATTTGATGATGATGGAGGTTGTGCAGTGTTTTCAGTTGGTGTTGAAGATGGAACCTGGTGCACAGTGACAAAACCACCAAATCTCAACAACACAAGAACACATACAATACTACCAATTCACAAAATCACCAAATCACTAAGAGTGCCCAAATCAACAATACCAATTAACAAAATAACTAAATAATTAATAACAATCAGATTACAGATAGTTGAAATTGTACCTCAGTTGATTGATTTAAAGGACACCCCTTTTGTTGTGGTCTTTCCCTCCACATTTAGAGCAAGTCACGTACACAGTGCCTTTCCTGCTTAGCTTTCCCTTTACTGCTGCTGCTTCTTTTCTTCTTGCTCTCTTCTTTCTACCTCTCTTCACTTTCATTGTAGAAGGGGGAACTATAAGTGGATGATTTTCAGGTGTTGCCCATCGATCATGGCCATTGATTGGCTCTATAAAGTGGTTGTAGACCTTCTTGTATGTGTCTAAATTGTAGATTTCATCCAAATAGTCTTCAGGCTGTTCATTTTGTTCAAATATAGCAACAATGGCATGATTGCAAGGAATTGCAGTAAGCTGCCATCTCATACATGCACAGTGTTGGGAATGTCCTAGTCCCAAGGCATTGGTCCTTGTATTGTATCATACATTTTCTATCTTATAATGAGATTTATGTATTATACATTCATGTTAATAAATAAATGCATTAATCTATTTATCATATATGCCTTGTGCAATATTATAAATAGAGTATCCAATGGACATATCCATATCCATGTTGACAAGTGTCATGCACTTGGCAGGAAGACCATGAATAGGGAAAACAATATAACCATAAAGTTATCCGTAGTCTATTCCAATCATAGGAATGAATGGAACCAAAGACTATCATAACCTTGGTTGTATGGCGATGTCTTACCGGCTATAGAACATGGAATGTCAACCAAGTTTATGGGTACATGCAAAGGGACATGGTACTGGATAGATCCACTAAATGAGAAATCCACATGGTATAGTATCACAAGTGATTCTCGTGTAGTTCTTATATGGATCCTTTGACCTAACCATGTTATGGTCTTGTATGTGAAGTGACACATTTTTGTGTACGCCTAAAGGGCCTGTAACAGGGTGGCAAGTTTGGGTATGTTCGGATGTGCTAGTAAGTATGGCAAGACTATGAATATGCAGAAGTGAATGTCACTCAGTAAACCACTGAGAAGATATCACCGGTCTCTTGATGCATGCAGCTGATAAGAGTGTGGCCATTCTCAAACAAGTTGAAACTTATTTGTGAGCATCAGTTCATTCGGGCAAGTAAAATTTCAGGCACAAAAGAGAGTGATATTACCATGCCTCCATGTTGGACACCGATATCGATGACATGGGATATATAAGTTTAACTACAGGGTTAAGACTTCTGTTAGACTACTGTCTTCATCTTAATTGGGGGCTATAATGGCTTGCTAGAGCCCGCCTACAGTCTGTGGGCCTTAGACCCACTGCCAAAATAAAGATGGGCCCACAGGATCGAAAACATGGAATGCCTGAGTTTGAACTAGTCGGATTCCCTGTATACTTGGAGTATACAAACTGGAGAGATAAATATTAATTAATTAAATTATAGATCAATTTGATTGATCAATTTAATTTAATTGATATGTATTTTAATTGGGTTTCATAAAGTTAATTTAATTTATTTCCGAGTGGAAATAAAATATATATATAGGTTTATATGTATTTGATTTAAGTTGAAATATGGTTTTACATAAATACATCCATAAAAATTAAATAGAATTGCTTTTAATTTTACTCATGGTAATTAATTTGGATTTAGGGATTTATGGTATTAAATCCTAACTTAAATCTAATTAAACCCAAGCCTAAAATTAAGGACATAGTTTTAGCCAAGGGAGCTAATTTCTCTCATGAAAATTTCAGCCATTATTAGGGGTTGGAGGCTAAAATGTTCGGCCAAGACTTGCTCTCCTCCATCGATCCACCGCTAGCACGGGTCCCACTAGATAAGCGTTTGTGTACGTGAAAGTGGAGGAAATCGATTTCGGTTTCTGCAGCCGTCTCTAGAAGAGATATTGAAAGGTGAGAATCTAATTCTTGATCTTTGATTTTATGTTTTTGATTTCCACTTCATTTGCTCCTGGGTCACGGATTTGAGCAAATCAATCTGAGCTTCCGCTTTTATCCATTGATTTAAAAAAAAAATCTCTACACACCGGTCCTAACATCCAAATCAACAACAAATTGTTCTCCCCATCCACTAACTTATGCCTCTGGACTTCCATTAAATGTTGCTGTGAAGTGGAAATCTAAATCCTTGGCCTTCTGAAGTTTCTTTAATATTTTGGGACACCATTTTCCCTTGTACTTTGTACTCCAATCAGCCTTGGCCTTCATTCTCGTTATTGCCTTTATCCTTATTAGTACTTTCATAGTTACTATCCCTTTATCCCTTACATCCAGAATGCATTTGTTGAAGCATTCACAGAGAATATTGAGAAGCATGTCACACTGAGGTTTTTCTGAAAAATAAGCTCTATTCCAATGCTTAGCATCCCTTTCTCTTAGCCATTCCCTTGCACATTGCTACTGGATATAGAGCTCTAGCTGCTGCCTATAACAGATCCTTTAGCTCCTTCCCTTTTTAAAATATTGTCTAAAGTTAGTGTACATATGGCATACACATAACCTATGATCTGTACCTGGAAATAAAACTCAGCTATTCCAATAAGACCCTACATACAGTTAAGAAAGCTACCAAAACAGAATAAATTAATTAAAGCACAAACAGATAAATAAAATGCATCCAAAATACATAATGCAAAATTAATGAATGTATAGACTGTTGTCCCTAATTCATAATAACTTTTGTCTATCAAACATAAATGTCCATTTTTCATACTTTGTTATCTCCAAATCCTCTACCAGCAGTTCTAAGAACCATATCCAAATTTCCTTACTCTCTGTTTCTACCATCCTAGTTGCTATTGGGAACATGCAATCATTTAGGTTAATTCCCACTGCTAAAAATAGTTGTCCACCATATGTCCATTTCAACCAGTAGCCATCTATGCAAATCAGCTTCCTACATCCAGCCTTAAATGCATTTTTCAATGCTGCCAAGCAACGCCTATAAACATTCCATCCTCATATCTACCCTTTACAATACTACTAGGGTTTGATATCAAAATCTCTGCCTTATACCTGCATAATATCCTAACGTATGTCAATGGCATTAGTACTCACTCCAAAACCCTATATATATATAAATAAACACATAAATAAAAAGCATAAATGGAAACTATATACATAAAAATGGTTTGGTACTATGATTACTCATCTCCATTCATCATTTCAAGTGCCAAGCACTTAGCTCTATATGCCTTCTGTAAACCTACTATAGGACTCTTCTCCCTATTAATATGATCAATTAGTGATTGGACCTTCCAATCTTGGTCTGACCTGAAGTTCTCTACATATCTCTTAGCAATCCATCTGAAATGTTTGGAAATGCCCTAGTCCTAAGGCATTGGTCCTTGCTATATGTCA
Organism: Euphorbia tirucalli; assembly: GCA_039660915.1. Taxonomy (NCBI): domain Eukaryota; kingdom Viridiplantae; phylum Streptophyta; class Magnoliopsida; order Malpighiales; family Euphorbiaceae; genus Euphorbia; species Euphorbia tirucalli. The sequence continues at coordinate 45,552,640 of CM077637.1, read as the reverse complement.
CACATTGTTGGATATTTTATGGATTAATGTAGTATACATATGTGTCATTAAATAAAGGCTTAATCTATTTAATTTATTTCTTGTGCAATGAATGTAAATAGAGTATCCAATGGTCATATCAATATTCATGTTGTCAAGTGTCATGCACTTGGCAATGAGACCATGAATAAGGAAACGATATAACCATAAAGCCATCCCTAGTATGTTCCAATCATGAGAATGAATGGAACATCTGACTATACCTTTATCATATGGTGGTGTCTTACCAGCCATAGTATATGAATTATCAATCAGGTACATGCGTATATGTAATGGGACATGGTGCTGGATAGATTCACTAAGAAGAAATCCATATGGGATAATATCACAAGTGATTATCGTGTAGTACTTATACAGGATCTTTCGACCTGACCATAATATGGAATTGCATGTGAACTCACATCCTTTGATGTGTGCCTAACAGGCATGTAACAGGGTGCCAAGTATGCGTATGGCTGGGTGTGTCAGTGAGCATGGCAAGACCATGAATGTGTAGAAGGGATATGTCACTCTGTAGGGATTTTTCATAGAAAATCAACCGATTGAAGTGGAAGCTCGTATTGATTTTCTCAAATTCGTGACCCAGGAGTAATTGAAATGGAAATCAAAAACATAAAATCAAAAGATCAAGAATGGGATTCTCACCTTTCAATGTCTCCTCTAGACACGGTTGCAGAAATCGAGATCGATTTCCTCCACTCTCACGTACATGAACGTCTATTGAGTAGAACCCGTGCTAGCGATGGATCAACAGAGAAGGGCAATGGTTGGCCGAAAATTTCAGCCTATACTTTTCTCTTATGGCCAAAATTCTCCTTAATGGGTATTAATGCTTGGCTCAAATCAAGGCCTTGATTTAAGGCTTTGGTTTAATTAGCTTTCAAGTTGGGATTTAATGCCATAAATCCTTTAATCCAAATTAAGTATTATGATGGGCAAAATTCAATGCAATTTTATTTTAATTTTCATGCATGTATTTATGTAAAACCATAATACATAATTTACATGTCATTAAATTAAAATTGATTTGCCAATTAAATTAACCCAATAAATTAATTGAGATTCAACTTAAATCAAAATACATATAAACCAATATATGTATTTTATTTCCATCTGAAAATAATTTCCCAATTAGTATATATAAATTAAATTATATTGATCAATCCAATTGATTTATAATTTAATTAATTAATATTTATCTGTCCAGTCTGTATACTCCAAGTATACGAGCGATCCAACAAGTTCAAACTTAGACATTCTATGTGAATGATCCTATGGGCCCATCTTTATGTTGGTAGTGGGCCCAAGGTCTATAGACTATAGGCAGGCTCTAGCAAGCCACTACAACCCCTAATTAAGATAAAGACAACAGTCTAACGAAAGTCTTAACTTAGTAGTTAAACTTATATATCTCATGTCATTGATATCGGTGTCCAACACAGAGTCATAGTGTCATCACCCTCTTATGTGTCTGGACATTTACTTGATCCCGAATGAGCTGATGCTCACAAACAAGTTCCAACTTGTTTGGGTGTGGCCACACTCTTATCAGTTGCATTCATCAAGAGGCTAGTGATATCTTCTCAGTGGTTCACTTAGTGAAATTGCCTTCTACATGTTCATAGTCTTGCCATGCTCACTGGCACACCTGAATGTACCCACACTTGGCACCCTATTACAGGACCTTTAGGCGTACACCAAAGTGTGTCACTTCACATGCAAGACAACAAACATGGTCAGGTCAAAGGATCCATATAAGTACTACACGAGAATCACTTGTGATACTATACCACATGGAATTCTCGTTTAGTGGATCTATCCAGTACCATGCTTCTTTGGATGTACCTATAAAATTGGTTGACATTCCATGTCCAATAGCCGGTAAGACACCGCTACACAACCAAGCTTATGATAGGCTTTGGTTCCTTTCATTCCCATGACTGGAATAGATTATGGATGTTTTCATGGTCATATCATTTACCTTATCCATGGTCTTACTGCCAAGTGCATGACACTTATCAACATGGATATGGATATGTCCATTGGATACTCTATTTATAATATTGCACAAGGTATATAATAAATAGATTAATGCCTTTATTCATTAACACAAATGTATAATACATAAATCTCATTAAAAGATACAAAATGTATGATACAAAACAAGGACCAATGCCTTGGGACTAAAGCATTCCCAACAATCTCCCACTTACACTAGTTCCAACTAGGTATGGGCCTAATCTCTATAGATCTAGTGTGACCCATATGCTTGGGCTGAGCCAGCACCTTGGTCAAAGGATCTGTGACATTATCCTCAATGTCTACTCTGTGTAATGAAATATCACCCCTCTTGGCGATTTCTCGTATGAGGTGAAACTTCCTCAGTACGTGCTTCATGTTCTTGTGTGACCAAGGCTTCTTAGCTTGTGCAACAGCCCCATTGTTGTCACAGAAGATATCAATTGGATCCTGGATAGTTGGTACTACTCCAAATTCAGTGATAAAGTTCTTTATCCATACAGCTTCCTTAGCTACATCACACGCTGCAATGTACTCAGCTTCTGTAGTAGAGTTGGCAATGGTCTGTTGCTTGGAGCTTTTCCAGCTTATTGTTGGATATACCCTAGTCCCAAGGCATTGCTCCTTATATTTGTATTATACATTTGTACATTGTTATTGGAATATGTATCATACAATTTGTGTTATTAAATAAAGGCATCAATCTATTTATTATATATCTTGTGCTATGTTTTAAATAGAGTATCCAATGGACATATCCATATCCATGTTGACAAGTGTCATGCACTTGACAGTAAGACCATGGATAGGGAAAAGATATGACCACAAAAAGATCCGTAGTCTGTTCCAGTCATGGGAATGAATGGAATTAGAGGCTGTCATTAGCTTGGTTGGATGGCGGTGTCTTACCGGTCATTGGACATGGAATGTCAACCAAGTTGGTGGGTACATGCAAAGGGGCATGGTACTAGATAGATCCACTAAACGATAAATCCACATGGTATAGTATCACAAGTGATTCTCGTGTAGTACTAGTATGGATCCTTTGACCTTATGATGGTTTTGCATGTGAACTCGCATACTTTAGTCTACACCTAAAGGGCCTATAACAAGGTGCCAAGTATGGTACGTTCAGGTAAGTTAGTGAGCATGGCAATGCTATCGATATGTAGAAGGGAATGCCACTCAGTAGTTCACTGAGAAGATATCACCGGCCTCTTGATGAATGCATCTGATAAGAGTGTGGCCACACCCAAACAAGTTGGAACTTGTTTGTGAGCATCGGTTCATTTGGGATCAAGTAAATGTCTAGATACAAAAGAGGGTGATCAATCCATGCCTCCATGTTGGACACCGATATCAATGACATGGGATGTACAAGTTTAAACTACAGGGTTATGATTTCAGTTGGACTGCTATCTCCATCTTAATTGGGGGCTGCAGTGGCTTGTTAAAGCCCACCTGTAGTCTATGGGCCAAAGGCCCACTGCCAACATAAAGATGGACCCATAGGATCGTACACATTGAATGTCTAAACTCGGACTAAAGGGATCAACTGTATACTTGGAGTATACGCACCGGAAAGAGAGGATTATATTAATTATATTATATGGATCAATTGGATTAATCAAAATAATATCATTAATATGTGTCTTGGCTTCTTATAATTAATTCAATGAACTAATTATGAGATTATTTCCTAGGTGAAAATATTTTACATATATAGGTTTACATGTATTTAATTTCATGATAGTCTAATTTATTTCCTTGGTTAACTTAATTGGTCAAATTAATTTTGATTTAAGTGTATGTAATATATTATATGGTATAATATGATGACATACATGTTCGATTAAAATTACATATGAAATTAATTTAGACCCAGAGAATTAAATCGGACTTGGGCTCGCAAGAGGAGAAAAGCCCACATAAGATTAAAGTGAAAATTGGGCCTGAAATTCCCATAGGAATTTCGGCCTACTAGGTTAAATAACATAGTGTATTTTCAGCCAAGCCAAGGCAGAATTGAGCAGAAAAATTCCAGCCCCTAAAACTCTTATTCCGGCCCATCCTCTTGCTAGTATAGGTCGTGTTTTATAGCCGGTCGTGTACGAGAACGTGGAGTAAGTTGGATTCGATTTCTACAGCCATCTCTAGAAGAGATATTTCAGGTGAGAAATCTATTCTCTTCTAGTTAGTTTTGTTGTTTTCAATTTCCATATCAATTGTTCCTGGGCACAGATTTGAGGAAATCAATGCGTATTTCTGCTTTATTGGTTGATTTCTGGTGAAAAATCCCAACAGTTATAGCACCACCATTAAGTAAAAATACATACCCGGACTGTGACTGGTACTCATCTTGGTCAATATGGAAGCTTGCATTAGTGTACCCAGTCACTAACAGGTCTTCCTGACCACTATACACTAAGAAGCTATCCTTAGTCCGATTAAGGTACTTTAGGATTGCTTTAACAGCCTTCCAATGGTCCTCGCTAGGATCCTGCTGGTATCGACTTGTCATATTGTTGGTGTGCCCTAGTTCTTTAGGCATTGGATTCTTGTATTTTGTATTATACATTAAGACTCATTGTATGAATACATTATTTGTGTCACATTAATAAAGGCAATTAATCTATTTCATTTATATCTTGTGCTATAATATGAGTAGAGTATCCATTGATTGATAATCATAAACCTAGCCCAGGTCTGTTCTAATAGTGGGAATGAATAGAACCACAAACTTGTATATTCGATAACTGTATGGCAGTTCTTAACTAGCCGTATTACTTATATAGTCAGTCATGAATATAGGTACATGTTGTTGACATGGGACTGGACCAATCCGCACAAGAAAGCTACATAGTTGTCACGTCATAGATCTTTCTTGAGTAGGTCTCTTTTGTCCTCAGACCAGATTTCATTATAACATCAATATGGAATCCGGTTCACTTTGACATACGTGTAACAGGTCTGTAAAAGGATGCTAAATATGGGTATGATTGGGTGGACCGGTGAACATGTTGATATTGATGATGAAGTGATGGAATTGCCACTCGGGTAACACCGAGATGATATCATTGGCCACTTGATGAGTGGGACTGATAAGTGTATGACCATACCCAAGTAAGTCGGTGCTTATTTGATTAATTAGTCAACTCAAGATCGAGAAATATAATAAACAACAGAAGAGGATGACGGACACCATGCCTCTTGTTTATTCATATCGATATCGCTAGGCAAAGGACACTATAAGATTCCTACCGGGTGAGTGTCTTCGAAAGACTGCTACATCTCTTTCTTAATTGGGGGCAGTAATGGTTTGCTAGAACCCACTTATAGTCTGTGGGCCTTTGGCCTACTGCAAACATAAAGACATACCTATAGGATCGTTCACATAGATCAACTAAGCTGGAACTTCTAGAAATTGTACATGTAATGTACATTGGAAGGAATGTGTTCATTAATTAATTGACATTCAATGTCTAGGTAATTAATTAACATTAGGTTAAATTTAATTTAATTAATAAGTTTACATAATGTAATTAATTAATTTATCAATTAATTGAATTACATAAAGTAAATAATTAATTAAATAATTTTCCTAAATAGGAAAATAAAATACATATATTGTATTTACTTAAGCGTGATTTAATTTTATTTAGGGGTAATTAAATTTAGCCAAATGGAATTAAATTACATAGTATATACTTTTTAATTAAAGTTTATTTATGTAATTATAATAAAACTTAAGCAATAAAACTCTAATTCAACCCTAATTAATTGCTAGAAATTTCAGCCACCAAGAGTAGCCCCAAATCAGCCGAAAATCCAAGTATTAATCCTCCATTCCTTCGTGTCTTCGGCTAGCACCGGTTCCCGCTTAGTAGTTGGTCATGCACCGGACTTTGGAGATCACAGTTTCAAGAAACAATTCTGCAGCAGTCTCTAGAAGAGACGAATCCGGTGAGTTAATCTCTTTTGATTTAAATTGGTTTTATTCTAATCAATGATAATTGGACATGATAGGTGGATTCTAGGAAATTTTAAATGGTGTATTTTCCGCTGCGCCACGTTATTTTTCTGATGACGAATCCCAACACATACTTAGTGCAAAGGTGACATTAGGTCTTGTACGTAGCATAGAGTACATGATTGATCCTATAGTCGATGCATATGGGACCAACTTCATGTTCTCTCTGTCCTTTCTTGTCTTAGGACAGTTTTTCTTACTAAGTTTCAACCCATGGCTTATTGGCAAGAAACCTTTCTTGGCCTGTGTTGGAAATGCCCTAGTCCCGAGGCATTGGTCCTTGTGTTTGTATAATACATTTGTACATTAACGTGAACTTTATGTACTATACAATTTGTGTTAAGGAAATAAAGGCATTAATCTATTTATTATATGTCTTGTGCTATATTTTAAATAGAGTATCCTATGGACATATCCATATCCATGTTGTCAAGTGTGAGGCACTTGGCAGTAAGACTATGGATAGGGAGAACGATATGGCCATGAAGTTTTCCGTAGTCTGTTCCAATCATGGGAATGAATGGAACTAAAGACTATCATTAGTCTGGTTGTATGGCGGTGTCTTACCGGTCATAGTACATGGAATGTCAACCAGGTTAATGGGTACATGCAAAAAGGGCATGGTACTGGATTGATCCACTTAACGGGAATCTACATGGTATAGTATCACAAATGATTCTCGTGTAGTACTTGTATAAGTCCTTTGACCGGACCATATGATGGTGCTGCATGTGAAGCGGCACACTTTGGTGTATGCCCAACGGGCCTGTAAAAGGGTGCCAAGTATGGGTACGTTCGGGTGTGTCAATGAGCATGGCAGCACTATGGATATGCAGAAGGGAATGTCACTCAGTGATTCACTGAGACGATATCAATGGCCTCTTGAAGAATGTTACTGATAAGTGTGCGGCCGCACCCAAACAAGATTGGATCTTGTTTGTGAGCATCAGTTCATTCAGTATCAAGTAAATGTCCAGACACAAGGAGGGTGATACTTCCATGCCTCTGTGTTGGACACCGATATCAGCGACATGGGATTTACAAGTTCAAACTACTGGGTTACGTTTTCAGTTTGACTGCTTACTCCGTCTTAATTGGGGGCTGCAGTGGCTTGCTAGAGCTCGCCTGCAGTCTGTGGGCCTTGGCCCACTGCCAACATAAAGACGGGCCCATTGGATCGTACACATTGAACGTCTGGACTTTAACTAGTCGGATTAAGTGTGTACTTGGAGTATACACATTTGAAGAGAGAGAGATTCATTAATTATATTATATGAATCAATTGGATTGATCATAGTTATATAATTAATATGTATTTTGGCCTCCATAATTAATTCAATGAATTAATTTATGGAAATATTTCCTAGGTGGAAATATTATTATACATGTATAGGTTTACATGTATCTCATTTTATGTATGCCTAATTTAATCCCTTGATTAAATTAATAGGTCAAATGAATTTTAATTTAAATGTATGTAATATATTATATGGTATAATATATAAGCATACATATTAAAGTAAAGTTGCATTTGAAATTAATTAAATCAAAGGAGTTAATATTGGGCTTAAGACATAAAATGATTTTTGCCCACATTGTGTGGGATGTGTTGGCCGAAATTCATAGCATCTTTGGGCAAGAATGGTGAGTCATTGTTGATGAGAATGGTGACTCATTGTTGGACAAAAGAGGATGAAGAGAAATGATGAGTCATGGATGACTTTAGATGACAAAGTTGGACTTTGCATCATGAGATATTTTTGGTCATTATTGTGGTATCATTAATGAGAAAAAAAAAATATCCATCATTTCTTTCCTCTCTTGGCCGAATTGTAGGATGAAGAAGATAAGGTGATGGTGAGTCATTAGGTGAGTCACCATGGTGAGTCATTGGTTTGACTCCTTAGTAGCAAAGTTGGACTTTGCTCCTTCACACATCTTCTTTGTCCTTCACTCCATGTTTTGGCCGTAGGTTTTCTTCTTCTTTTAAGAGAAAGGCTTTGCCCATTTTTCAATAATTTCTTTGGGAGAATTAGTTTTGCCCACTTGAGGAATTGATTTCTTAAGGTAAAGAAAGTGGTGCCTATGTTAAGGATAGATTTCTTTTGGAAAGAAATCTAGAGCCCTAACTTAGGGTTATTGTATTTTTCTTTCGGAAAGAAAATTACAGCCATATATTCCTATTGTGAGCAGCCTCTCTCTCCCTCTCTTTAAATCATCCGAGCCGCTAGCACGGGTTTCGGTCCGAGAGCCGTTCGTGTACGCATCGGTGGAGGAAACCTGCACTTGGTTTCTGCAGTCTGCATCCGTCTCTTAGAGAGACTTTGAGGTTAGTTTTTGAAACCCTCTTTTCTGCCTTTATGTTTTTGATTTCCACATCTTAAGCTCCTGGGCCGGATTCGAGGAAATCGACGCGTCTTTCCGCTTTTATCGGTCGGTTTCCCGTGACGAATCCCAACAGTGGTATCAGAGCAGGCTTTTGATCCGTGGAAATCTTTAACTTGGCGGATCCCGTGGTTTAAAATTGGAGATTTTTGTGGACGGGATTATTTTTGGTTTGGGGTTTGGTGATTTTGCCCCCTGGATTTTACTTATGGAAAATTATTTGCATATGGTTTATGCTTTATGTAATTTTCTATTTGTGAAGTGTTTATGGGAAAATTTTATTTTGCATATAGGTTTTATGCTAGATTTAATTTCCTATGCATGATTTTATTTCTTGGTGATTTAATTTCATGTTGCTATTTTTGTTGCGGGAAAAAATCACGGACCGTTTCGGGGCGAAACGGGGGCAGCAGCCGCTGCCTGCGGCGCTAGGCGCCACAGGCAGCAGCTGCTGCACGCCAGCAGCAGGGCTGCTGCGCGCAAGCAGCTGCTGCTGGGCAGCAGCTGCTGCACGCCAGCAGCAGGGCTGCTGCGCGCAAGCAGCTGCTGCTGGGCAGCAGCTGCTGCACGCCAGCAGCAGGCTGCTGCTGGGCAGCAGCCGCTGCGCGGCAGCGGGGCTGCTGCTGGGCAGCAGCGCCGCGGCTGCCCCGCGCGGCGGGCCGGGCCCATTTTTGGTTTTGGCGGATTTTTAGGGCCGGGCCGGATTTAAAATTTTAAAAATATGCGTGTTTAAATTTTGGTAGTTTTTATGCGCGTGGGGTTTTAAAATTTTAATTGTTTTTAAACTTGTGCGTGTTTAATTTTGGAAATTTTATGCGCATGTTTTATGAATGAATTTATTTTTCGTTCATGCGATATTTATTTTGGAAATAAATACGGTTAATTGAAATTGGTTCGGGTTTTCTTGGCACGATTACCCGGATGGCTAATTTTGGAATTCATGGTTTCCCAATTGGATTGGGAGCAATTTTGCCTGGGTTGGAGGCCTAAAGCCCGCACGGGTTTAGAACCATGATCGGCCAAAATTTGGCGATTTCAAAATAATGGCTATGGACATATATGAAATGGGATTAATTCATGCATTTAACATGTTTATAAATTGTATGTATTGGATACGTGTATGTATGATTAAATGCATGAATGGATGTTTTGGGCCTTATTTATTCGGGTTGTAATATTCTTTTGGTAAATACGGCCTACGCGCCGTTTTCTTTTTATGTAATTTTATTTTATGTGTTTATTATGGAATTATGTAAAGAAGAAGAAGCCGATTGGATTGGCGTGCTAGAAGGATGAGGATGCAGCCCACCTGATGTCGTTCTAGTATAGGTTTACTAGAATTATATTAGGATGTAAATTTTGGCCCATAGCATTTCATTTTTTAATTATGCTTTATTTATTTACATGTGAGAATGTATGTACAAACCCAATTTCACCCGCCTATGCATCTAAGCCGTTATTAATTGAATCTAATAACCAAAAGGTAATTACTAAGTCTCTTAAAGTGCTTCCCTCATTCATAACCTACTCGAAGTGGGGATAGGCCAGCTGTAGACCAACCCTCGTTGGATGCACTGGAGTATCGTCATTTTGTATTGGGTTGGAGTATTGGTTACTCTAACACTTGGATGGAGGTTTTGACTTAGCGTGGGTAGTAGGATGTTCCTGGCCCTAAGCACAGATGGGTAAGTGCCAACAGACCCATCAAACCGAGAGTCCCTAGGTTGGGATTGGACGGCGTTCCTACCTAAAAATTGGGGTATAGTTGTTCCAGGCCCTCGTCTGGCTATATCTTGATATAATATGGATCTCGGCCCATGAGCCCAACAACTCGAGTTAATTAATAACACGATTCATTATTAATTATTATATGGGAAGAACAAGTTAAGTCCTTTATTTACACTCGTAAATTTTTCTGTGTAGAAACCAATGGCTACGAATGATACTTTATCACTGCGATCTTTCTTGGAATGGGACAAGCTTTCTGGCCCTAACTTTTGGGACTGGTCTATGAACTTAAGGAAAGTTCTAAGACAAGAGTCTAAAGAGTATGTGCTCGAAAAGCCTGTACTGGTTGTGCCAACGGGAAGTAATCCACCGGCTGCCCAGCTGGAGGAATACTTGGCACATGTAAAAGATAAGCGGGATGTGACATGCCTGATGTTGGCTAGTATGGTTCCTGAATTGCAAAAGCAGTTCTTGGATCATCAGGCCTTTGCTATAATGACAACTCTTAATGAGATGTTTTATGAGCAAGCTTATCAGGAAAGGTACCTGATCCACAAGGCATTCCGCAGCTGTAAGATGGGAGCCGGGACATCTGTGTGTGCACACGTGCTCAAGATGAAGGGCTATCTGGATAATTTAGCCCGTCTCGGAACTCCTATCTCACGGGGGCTGGCGGTTAGTACGATCCTGGATTCTTTACCGGATTCTTATGATCAATTCATCCTAAGGGATGGACCGTACTGTTAGTGAGCTGCATTGGATGCTTGAGCTCGCTGAACTGTCGATCAAGAAGAATCCGCCGGTACTTGAGGGGAAACCTCCTTTTGCTAAAGGCAAGGGCAAGGCAAAGGCCAAGGCCAAGGCTAAGGCAGCCAAGGCTAAAAAGGCTAAAGCCCAGCCCAAGGCCCGTTCCAAGGATGTCTGCTTCGGTTGCAAGCAGGCTGGACATTGGAAAAGATCGTGTCCCAAGCTTTTGGGAGAGAAAAGGAAGACGCAAGGTGTGTCTTCATCAGGTATATATGTCATAGACATTAACCTCTGTTTCAACATCTTATGTATTGGATACTAGATGTGGTTCTCACATTTGTTGTAATGTGCAGGGACTTAAGAACAGGAGATCACTGGGATCGGGACAAGTGGACTTGCCGGTCATAAATGGAGCAAGAGTTGCTGCCATAGAGATCAGCCGGACCAGCTTATGATGCCTAGTAGATTAGTTTGTTACTGAAACTATGTTATTTTGTACCTGTTTTGTACAGGAATATTATTTCTGTTTCAGTTTTGGATATTTCTGGATGTACATTTACTATTGTTAATAGTAAAAAGGGTTTATCTAGAAAAGAATTATTTTATGGAGTGGCTCTATTAAATAATGTCTTTTATATCCTGGATTTAAATGAAACTAATCATGTCTATACTATACATACTTAAAGGGTTAAGCCTAACGAACTTAATCCGGTTTACCTTTGGCATTGTCATTTAGGCCACATAAATAAGAAACGCATAGCTAGGCTTCACATAGCTTGAATCCTAGGATCACTGGACATGGAGTCACTTGATATATGCGAGTCTTGTTTATAAGGTAAAATGACTAAAGAACCTTTTTGCAAGGGTCGCTAGCTTATTGGACCTAATGCATTGAGATGTATATGGACCGACAAGCATAGCAACCAAAGGTGAACATCTATACTTCGTATCCTTCACAGACAATTTCATCAGAAATGGCCATGCCTATTTAATGAAATATAAGTCTGCGACCCTTGATAGGTTCAAGGGAGTAAGGAATGAAGTACAGAACTAGGCAGAAATATCCAAGCCTTTCGGTTGGACCGAGGTGGTGAGCATATAAGCCTATAGTTTGACTCATTTTGAGAGAGCATGGAATAGTTCCACAGCTCACTCCTCCAGGAACACCACAATGGAATGGGTGTCCAAACGGAGGAAAAGGATCCTGTTGGACATGGTCCGCTCAAACGATGAGTCATGCCTCTCTCCCTATAAGTTGTAAAGGATACGCTCTTGAGACAATGGCTCTCATTTTCAATTATACTCCGACTAAGGCTTTAGAAAGACTCCATTTGGAATATGGACAGGCAGGGTGCCTAATGTGTCTTTCTTGCGGATTTGGGGTTGTTATGCACAAGTCAAGAAATTGACTGTGAGCAAAACTAGAACCCAAAACCGACTAATGCCTGTTTGTGAGCTACCCTAGGGATACCAAAGGGTATTACTTCTACAACCCCGCTGAGAACAAGGTGTTCATGGCGCGAAAGGGGGTCCTTCTTGAAAAGGGGTTTCTTTCCAAGAAAGACAGTGGGAGCGATGTTGAACTTAGGGAAGTTCAAAGCTCACAAATTCCTGAAAAGGATAACTCGGAGACCAGGGTGAAGCTTCCAAAGGCGGAAGCACCAGCCCAGGTCACACAAGGACCTAAAAGGTATGGTAGGGATCATCAGGAACATGAGAAAAATTGGTTTCTTGTTTCTAATGATTATGCTCATTTTGTCTTGGACAAAGAGGAGTACATAACCTACTAGTAGGCTATAGTTAGCCCACTGTCTGCCTTGGAGGCAGATATGCAATCTATGTACGATAATCAGGTTTGGAACCTGGTTGATCCACCTCCGGGTGCTAAGGTAATAGTTTGCAAGTGGTGCTATAAGCTATAGGCCGAAAATACCTTTAAGGGTGTGTATAAGAGGTTTAGTGGGAGCATAGTAATTTTCCTGGTATAACAAAGGGATGGCATCCTTCTAAGTTGAAGCGACATACCAACACTACAAAGGAATTGTAATGGTTGAGTAAGTGCTTCACAATGAAGGACTTAGGCGAAGCTGAGACGATCCTAGGGATCAGGATCTACAGGGATAGATCCAATCGGCTTCCAGGCCTAAGTCAGGCCAAGTACATAGACATAGTTCTGAAAAGATTCAGCATGGACTAGGCTAAGAAAGGTTTCTTGCCAATGGGTCATAAGCTGAAACTTAGTAAGAAGTACTGCCCTAAGGTATGGCAGGACAGGGAGAACATGAAGTTGGTTCTACATGCTTCGGCTAGAGGATCAATCATGTATTCCATGCTATGTACAAGACCTGATGTCGGCTTTGCACTAAGTATGATAAGCCGGATCCTGAGTGGATCACTGGTAGGCTGTTAACGCAATCCTGAAGTACCTTAATCGGCTAAGGATAGCTTCTTAGTGCATGATAGTCAGGAAGAGCAGTCAGTTACTAGGTACACTGATGCAAGCTTCCAGACTGACCAGGATGAATATAAGTCGCAGTATAGGTAAGTGTTCATGCCATATGGTGGTGCTGTTGTTGGAGAGGCTCCAAGTAATTGACCATCGCGGTTTCTATCACAGGAACTGAGTACATTGCAACGTGTGACATAGCTAGGGAAGCTATATGGATTGAGAAGTTTATCACGGAACTGGGGATAGTATCTACTATCCAGTAACCAGTTGATATCTTCTGTGACATCGAGGGGCTGTTGCACAAGCTATGTGCCCCAGTCACACATATACACGAAGCATGAACTCAGGGAGTTTCACCTATTACGAGAAATCGCTGAGGGGGTGATATCTCATGACAAAGAGTGGACACCAAAGATAATGTCGCAGATCTTTTGACCAACATGCTTGGCTATGCCTATGCACGAAGGTTATACTAGATCTATAGGGATTAGACCCATGCCTAGTAAGTACTAGTGCAAGTGGGAGATTGTTGGAAATGCCCTAGTCCCGAGGCATTGGTCCTTGTGTTTGTATAATACATTTGTACATTAACGTGAACTTTATGTACTATACAATTTGTGTTAAGGAAATAAAGGCATTAATCTATTTATTATATGTCTTGTGCTATATTTTAAATAGAGTATCCTATGGACATATCCATATCCATGTTGTCAAGTGTGAGGCACTTGGCAGTAAGACTATGGATAGGGAGAACGATATGGCCATGAAGTTTTCCGTAGTCTGTTCCAATCATGGGAATGAATGGAACTAAAGACTATCATTAGTCTGGTTGTATGGCGGTGTCTTACCGGTCATAGTACATGGAATGTCAACCAGGTTAATGGGTACATGCAAAAAGGGCATGGTACTGGATTGATCCACTTAACGGGAATCTACATGGTATAGTATCACAAATGATTCTCGTGTAGTACTTGTATAAGTCCTTTGACCGGACCATATGATGGTGCTGCATGTGAAGCGGCACACTTTGGTGTATGCCCAACGGGCCTGTAAAAGGGTGCCAAGTATGGGTACGTTCGGGTGTGTCAATGAGCATGGCAGCACTATGGATATGCAGAAGGGAATGTCACTCAGTGATTCACTGAGACGATATCAATGGCCTCTTGAAGAATGTTACTGATAAGTGTGCGGCCGCACCCAAACAAGATTGGATCTTGTTTGTGAGCATCAGTTCATTCAGTATCAAGTAAATGTCCAGACACAAGGAGGGTGATACTTCCATGCCTCTGTGTTGGACACCGATATCAGCGACATGGGATTTACAAGTTCAAACTACTGGGTTACGTTTTCAGTTTGACTGCTTACTCCGTCTTAATTGGGGGCTGCAGTGGCTTGCTAGAGCCCGCCTGCAGTCTGTGGGCCTTGGCCCACTGCCAACATAAAGACGGGCCCATTGGATCGTACACATTGAACGTCTGGACTTTAACTAGTCGGATTAAGTGTGTACTTGGAGTATACACATTTGAAGAGAGAGAGATTCATTAATTATATTATATGAATCAATTGGATTGATCATAGTTATATAATTAATATGTATTTTGGCCTCCATAATTAATTCAATGAATTAATTTATGGAAATATTTCCTAGGTGGAAATATTATTATACATGTATAGGTTTACATGTATCTCATTTTATGTATGCCTAATTTAATCCCTTGATTAAATTAATAGGTCAAATGAATTTTAATTTAAATGTATGTAATATATTATATGGTATAATATATAAGCATACATATTAAAGTAAAGTTGCATTTGAAATTAATTAAATCAAAGGAGTTAATATTGGGCTTAAGACATAAAATGATTTTTGCCCACATTGTGTGGGATGTGTTGGCCGAAATTCATAGCATCTTTGGGCAAGAATGGTGAGTCATTGTTGATGAGAATGGTGACTCATTGTTGGACAAAAGAGGATGAAGAGAAATGATGAGTCATGGATGACTTCAGATGACAAAGTTGGACTTTGCATCATGAGATATTTTTGGTCATTATTGTGGTATCATTAATGAGAAAAAAAAAATATCCATCATTTCTTTCCTCTCTTGGCCGAATTGTAGGATGAAGAAGATAAGGTGATGGTGAGTCATTAGGTGAGTCACCATGGTGAGTCATTGGTTTGACTCCTTAGTAGCAAAGTTGGACTTTGCTCCTTCACACATCTTCTTTGTCCTTCACTCCATGTTTTGGCCGTAGGTTTTCTTCTTCTTTTAAGAGAAAGGCTTTGCCCATTTTTCAATAATTTCTTTGGGAGAATTAGTTTTGCCCACTTGAGGAATTGATTTCTTAAGGTAAAGAAAGTGGTGCCTATGTTAAGGATAGATTTCTTTTGGAAAGAAATCTAGAGCCCTAACTTAGGGTTATTGTATTTTTCTTTCGGAAAGAAAATTACAGCCATATATTCCTATTGTGAGCAGCCTCTCTCTCCCTCTCTTTAAATCATCCGAGCCGCTAGCACGGGTTTCGGTCCGAGAGCCGTTCGTGTACGCATCGGTGGAGGAAACCTGCACTTGGTTTCTGCAGTCTGCATCCGTCTCTTAGAGAGACTTTGAGGTTAGTTTTTGAAACCCTCTTTTCTGCCTTTATGTTTTTGATTTCCACATCTTAAGCTCCTGGGCCGGATTCGAGGAAATCGACGCGTCTTTCCGCTTTTATCGGTCGGTTTCCCGTGACGAATCCCAACAGCCTGATCCATGCTGCATCTTTTCATAACTTTGTCTATGTACATGGCCTGACTTAGGCCCATAAGCCGATTAGGTCAATCCCTGTAGATCGTGATGTTGGGATTCGTCATCGGAAAAATAATGTGACGCAGTGGAAAATACACCGTTTAAAATTTCCTAAAATCCACCTATCGTGTCCAATTACCATTGATTAGAATAAAAACAATTTGAATCAAGAGATTGAACTCACCAGATTATGTCTCTTTTAGTGACTGCTGCAGAATCGTTTCTTAAAATTGATCTCCACAGTTCGGTGCACTATCAACTATCGAACGGGAACTGATGCTAGTCAAAGAACGGAAGAAATTGCACCAAAGAATTCAGCTATTGGGGCTGATATTGTTGCTGGCCGAATTTCCTTTATGCCTAGGGTTAAGAGAGATTTTTCCCATAAATGTTCCTTTTATAGTCCTTAAGCAATATGGACTCCAATTAGGTTAAGTAAACCCAAGCCCATTAGGATTTTAATTCCTTATTTAAATCCTTATTCCATAAGATTTATAATATATAATTTAACTCCATATGGCTTGATTTAATTACCCCTAATTAAAATAAAATCACACTTAAGAAAATAATTTAATTAATTGTTTACTTTATGTAATTCAATTAATTGATAAATTAATTAATTACATTATGTAAACTTATTAATTAAATTAAACCAATCAAATGTTAATTAATTACCTCGACACCAAATGTCAACTAATTAATTAACTCATTCCTTCCAATGTACATCACATGCACAATATCTATATGTTCCGGCTCAGTTGATCTATGTGCACGATCCTATAGGTTGTCTCTATGTTGGCAGTAGGCCCAAGGCCCACAGACTGTAAGTGGGTTCTAGCAAACCATTATAGCCCCCAATTAAGACAGAGATGCAGCATTCTTTAGAAGACACTCACCCGGTAGTAATCTCATAGTGTCCTTTGCCTAATGATATCAATATGAATAAACAAGAGGCATGGTGTCCGTCATCCTCTTTTGTTGTTTATTATATTTCTTGATCTTGAGTTGACTGATTAATCAAATAAGCAACCAACTTATTCGGGCATGGCCATACACTTATTAGTTTCCACTCATCATGTGGCCAGTGATATCATCTTGGTGTCACCCGAGTGGCAATTCCATCACTTCATCATCAATATCAATATGTTCATCTATCCACCCAAATCATACCCATATTTAGCATCCTTTTAAAGACCTGTTAGGCATATGTCAAAGTGAACCAGATTCCATATTGATACTATAAGGAAATCTGGTCTGAGGACAAAAGAGACCTACTCAAGAAAGACCTATGACGCGATAACCATGTGGCTTTCTTGTGCGGATCGATCCAGTCTCATGTCAACGACATGTACTTATATTCATGACTGACTATACAAGTATTATGGCTTTTTAAGAACTGCCATACAGTCATCAAATATACAAGTCTGTGGTTCTATTCGTTCCCACGATTAGAACAGACCTGGGATAGCTTTTATGATTATCAATCAATGGATACTCTACTTCATATTATAACACAAGATATAAATGAAATAGATCAATTGCCTTTATTAATGTGACACAAATAATGTATTCATACAATGAGTCTTAATTTATAATACAAAATACAAGAATCCAATGCCTTAAGAACTAGGGCACACCAATATGTGATCCCTAGGATCATCTCAGCTTCGCCTAAGTCCTTGATTGCAAAGCACTTACACAACCACTGCTTAACTCTTTGTAGTGTTGGTATGTTGCTTCCAATCAGAAGGATGTCGTCAACATATAACACCAGAAAAGTGACAATGCTCCCACTAATCTTTTTGTGCACAGAAGGCTCATTTGATTCTATATGAAGCCGTATTCTTTTATGGCTTCATTGAATCTAAGATTTCAACTTTGGGATGCTTACTTCAATCCATAAATGGATCTTTGACTCCAGGATGCTTTGGAACGATGAAACCCTCAGGTTGTGGCATGTACACATCCTCGAGTAGCTTCCCGTTAAGGAAGGCAGTTTTGACATCTATCTGCCAGACCTCATAGTTGTAGCAAGTGGCTATGGCTAGTAGGATCCTTATGGAATTAAGCATAGCAACTGGTGAGAATGTTTCATTGTAGTCTATTCCATGGACTTGTCTGAAACCTTTTGCAACCAGTAGCCCCTTGAAGGTGTTGTCGGCCTTCAACTTGCAGCACCACTTACAACCTATGAACTTAGCACCCGGAGGTGGATCAACCAGGTTCCAAACCTGATTATCGTACATAGTTGCATCTCTGCTTCCATGGCTTTACTCCAATTAGCATGTTGCAGGCTATCAATGGCCTCCTGGTAGGTTTTAGGCTCTTCCTTATCAAAGACGAGAAGAGTGTGATCTTCAGTAATAAGAAACCCATATCTCTCAGGTTTCCAATGATCCCTACCAAATCTTCTAGGTCCTTGTACGACCAGGGTGGAGCTTCCACTTGGAATCTCCTCCCTGGTCTCTGAGTTATCCTCTTCAAGAGCTTGTGGGCTTTGAACTTCCCGGAGTTCAACATTGCTCCCACTATCTTTCCTGGAAATGAAATCCTTTTCAATAAAGACCCCTTTTCGTGCCATGAATACCTTGTTCTCAGTAGGGTTTTAAAAGTAATACCCTTTGGTTTCCCTAGGGTAGCCCATAAACAGGCACTTATTGGTTTTGGGTTCTAGTTTGCCCCCAGGCAATTTCTTAATGTAAGCGTTGGGTTTGCCTGACCTCCATGATGAGAATTCCTGTGTTACCTGTCGAATGGATGGACATGAATCGGACTTGAAAACAATGGAATGTTGTTTGGAGTTCCTCAAATGTCCTAAAAACCAAGCTATCCGCAATCCAAAATCCCCGAAGTGGTCTCCCGAGTGGTTTTTAGTGTTTTGGGTGCGCGTTTGATTTTCGAAATTTTACCCCGGCTCTTGTTAGAGCCTCATGGCAAAATAAGAAAAAGCAGGCGGCCATTTAATGCTTGAGGTGATATGAGTGAATATAAATGGAAAAGAAAAAAAAATCAAAGGGGGGAGGTTGGTAATCTTGAGCAGGGAGAAACCAAATTTTCAAGAAACACAGAGAGAAAAGGAAGCGAAGAGAAAAAGGGAGGAGAGGCCGAGACTAAGCAAAGAAGAGAACCCAAAAACACAGAAGCTAAGACCAAAAATCAATCCCCAATCATTAGTGACAAGTTACTTAACCTTTGCTTATTGATTTGGAATCATTTCGGATTCGTTTCGGGTTGTGTCGGGTCGTTGCGGTTTTCGGCCGTTGGGTTCCCAGGACATATTCCAATCTTTGAAATCCATTTCTTGATGTTCAAAGCATCCAAACAACATCAAGGTAAACTCTAAGAGGCCTTAAACCTGTTTACATTGTCTTTTCTGTGCATTTTCTTCATTTTTGCAACTTTCGGAAACCGAATTGCCAGAATAGAGCCGGGCAGCTATCTTCAAGGACAGATTTCCGAATCGTCCTGATCGGCCGAAAACAGTCTGTTTTCCATTTCGTGCATTCTATTGTGATCATTTTCGGCCCAAATCCATCCATATGTTATAAAATTTTGGTTTTTGGATTTTTGTACGTACGGATATTAGGTTTTTTTGTGTTTCCCGGGTTTATTTCCTGAGTTTTGGGGTTGTTTTATCCAAATTGGATCCATAGTTCAGCATTAGCGGACCCCTGAACCTTACAAAATCCACTGAAAATATTGAAAAATAACAAAACAATATTTTTCACAAATGTTTTTGGTGTGTTTATTGCATTTTGGACCCTAGATGGATGTTGGGTTTAGGAACCTACACGAACAGAACCCTGGATTCCGGGATAACAGACCCACAAAAATGGAAATCTGCATGTAACCGAGCCAAATGTTTTCCAAAAATTGATTTCCAGCACAAAAATTACAGGGCATTTCAAAACCATTTTCCAGGTCTAACCAGTTCGACCGGTCGGGTCGACCCGCTTAGCCCCTAAATGCATACCCCCGTTTCCTAAATTCCCAATTCTATCCTGATTTGAGTCCTATATGTGTGTGCAATATAAACTGTGCTAACCAATTTGTTTTGCAGTATTTATTTTTATTTTTATCCTTTTTGTTGTAATTAATAGATTATAATCGTGTAAATTAGGCGGCTGTAATTTTTAGATCCTCGTGTACTTAGGCGATTGTAAAGTGAGGACGAGATTTTTTATCTTTTATTCGATTGGGTTGTATAATCGGCCTCTATCATTTTCTTGTATATTTTGGATGTATGCTTTACTTTTCCTGTAATTTATTTTCTGCATTTCGCTTTAGCATCTGCTAAATTAAAATAAACAAATTGGGGTTAGAGAAAGATAATAAAGCGAATTAAATATGGTAATCTAAATTGTAAAGTGAAAGCAAGCTAGAGGTTAAGTAAGTCACTTGCCCAAACCTTAAATCTCTGGATTAGGTACGGTAGTCTACCCTCTGTAGGGAGCTGTACCGGAATTCCCGGATGAGCTGATCTGGGTGGCGACTCTGTCATTGATCTCGAGATTTAAGTTTCTAGGTCTTTAAGTTGAAATGGGAAAATGTTTTCTATAAAAGATTTTTCAAATCAAATTAATGGTTTTTCCTAACTCAAGATAAACAAAACTTGTTTTCCAAAACCAAAACGTAATGAAAACATTATCCCCGGTTCGCTTCACCGCGTCCCGTTTCTTGTAAAAAGGTCGTCCGCTCACAGTGGCAACTCTGCTAGGGAATATGAGTTTCTTAAAAAGTTTTCACAAAACTTAAGGAACTTAGGCAACTACCGAAATAAGACCTCGCTTGCAGTCACTTCACTAGTTCATATTACCATATTTGTTTGCACCTTACATATCATGACATGTTCTTCTTCCCAATCCCTCCAACACACTGATCAGCCCCAGTTTACCCAAGAAGGTGAACTACCTCTACCACCAGCATTGGAGTCACCTGACGGGGTAAACCACTCATAGCACCGCATGACCTTACATCGTGTTCTATGGTGGGGAAGTGTATATTCGCTATGGGAACCTATACGACCCTTGGTTTTGACTTTTACCCACATGTAGTGGCTTGGAAACTTCCCCTAGGATTACCAAAACTTAAATTCAAAATGGACAATGAGTGTGCACCTTTGGTATCCCCTGTTGATGCCAAAGAGATCAACACCTAGGAAGAATGCAAGACCAATCGAAAGGAGAAATAAGGTTGGAAGGGAGCGCATATTTTTACGTGTGCTAACATTTGTTCTGTGGTGTTTTCTATTTGACTTTTCGTGAAGCATCAAACATGCATAACTTTTGTCTGCCATTCTAATCACATCTCTATGCAGCCATTTTCGAACATTGACATATGTGTGACACTAATCACATTTTTATGCAGCCATGATATTTTACTTGTGTGCCATTTACATCTTGCGTGCGACATTTCCACGAAACATACATGACATCATTCCGTGTGTCATGGATTTTAACCACGTTTTCATGCAGCCACTTACATTTTTGCATGAAATGCGCATCCATATCATTTCATCTCACTTAATAAAGGATGATTCCAAGTGTGCCCTTCACAATCATGTCATTCCATAATATATCGGGTACCCTAAAACTACCTGTGTTTTGCCCATTCACTGGATTGCACTCGGCCATTTCACAAATATCATACAATTCAATAGTAGACCACAATGGTCCTAGATTTCCTTCCATGTGGTGGTTCACACGATGTCATCACATGACATCACGTTCATTCATCATAGGTGTCTCGGTGATATCGAAATCTCGTTTGCACATTATGGTTCATATCGGACTATTTCATGACTGTAAGCGCCAGAATTTTCTATACTTAAAAAAAAGGGTTTATGGTCATACGACTATCCTTACAGTCGTGCGACTGTAATTTAAAAATTACAGTCGTACGACTGTAATGTCCGAAAAATTACAGGAGCCCATACCTCTGCAGCAGAAAATGGAAGAGAGAGAAGGAGCATTAATTGCTCCGGGGTTGCAGCAAGTAAGCCGAAAAATCATAGTAGAAAAGGAGAAGAAAAGGGAGAAAAGGGAGTGGTTGGATTTCTGGTGGAAAACTTAGAGAGAGAAGGAGAAAAGAGAGAAGGAAAAGAAAGAAGTGAAAAACCCATAAAAACTCATCTTTTCCTCTTCTATTTTCTTTGAATTCTCAGAATTAGGATTAAAACTTGTTAGAAATCCCTAGGTTAATCAATTAACTTCACAACCAAATCAAGAATCCGGACTTAAATCATCAGAATCCCTTGCAATTTGGATTTTTGGACTTAAAGCTCTCAACTTCAATTTCAAAGGAAAAAGTGCAAATTTGTTAGGATTGGAGCGACGCCAGGGGTCAAAATGACTTGGATTAGCTTCTAAAAAGGTAGAAACTCCTTCTCCCTACACTTTTTCTCGCTTTTTGGGTGTTTGAAGTGAGTTTTGTGCATTTTCTGCTGCATTTTCGTGCTTCTATTTTTGGAAATTAAGAACAGTCGCACGACTGTTCTTAGTTTTGTTGGACAGTTGTACGACTGTATATACAGCCGTACGAGTGTTCTTAATTTCCAGATTATTTTTCTTCCACTTTGATTCAGAATAATTTTGGTGAAATTCTGATCCTGAACTGTTTACAGTCGCACGACTGTAAACTAAAGTCGTACAACTGTAGTTATAGTCGTACGACTGTAACTCTTGTTACAGAAACAAAATTTTAGCTCTTACCTAAAAATTTCCAAAAACCCATAAAAATCAGAAAAATCCGAAAATCATCAAATGAATTTTGATATGTGCATTCACTACCTTAGGTTTAATTTCCCGTAAAATTACATTTAGAACAATGCCACGACGGAGACCCAGTTCTCCCGAAAACCGACCCACTTAATATATAAAAAGGCATGTAAACTGGTAAAACTGTTTTCAAAATGATTTTCCCATAAAACCAAAAATACAGGGACGTTTCAAAATGTTTTCCAGGTCTAACCGGGCCGGCTAGCCGAGCGAACCCGGTTATCCCCTAAATGCATGCCCCCAATACTTGATTTCCCAATTCTGTCTATTTGAGTCCAACTTGTGGTGTGCCGTATCAATTGTGCTAACCTTTGTTTTGCAACTTTTATTTATGTACATTTTTATTTTTGTTTGTATTTTAATAGAATTAATCGTGTATTTAGGTGGTTGTAAATATTTCTAGATTCCCGTGTATTCTAGGCGATTGTAGCAGTGAGGCGAGTGTTTTTATTTTTCTATTCAATTTGGTTGTAAGCCAATTAATATTCATTTTTCTTTACTTTTGTATTCAATATTTGTATGCGTGCTGTATGCCTTTTATATTCAATAAAATTGACTTTAGATTTTGAAATACCATTTAAGAACATTGGCAATATTTATTTTAATTAGATACGAAATAAGGGACTTGTCCGGACCCGAATCACTGGATAGTGTAGCGACCGTTCGTCTGGTTCAGCTACATAAGAATTTCCCAGTTGAGCGAAGCCGTGTGGCGACTATACAATATTCATCGAGACTTAGGTCTCGGTTCTTTTAAGAATTAATTCCATTTATTTTCCAAAATGCGGATTTCCATTCATAAAAACCCCACGCGAGGGAGGGGTCTGTTGGGAAATTAATCGCACAAAAAAACAATACGCAGCGGAAATAAAAGGATTAATCCCCACCAAGGACCCATGTACATTGCATTGAATTGGAAGGAGGGTTGAAGAATTACCTTAATACTTTGTAGGTTTTGAATCAAAAGGAACCAAGATAGCTTCCCTCTACGGTTGATCCACACGGAGCAATTCATTCACCGCGTGCTAGCGCCGGGATTGAAGAACGATTCTTCGAACGAGACAGAGAAAGCGAAAAATCAGATTTTTCGTTGGAGTTTTGTTGAGAATTTCGGCTGCCACTATTCACCTTATTGTGGCTGCCGAAAATTAGTGTTTTGTTGTATATCAATTAGGTTATATATTTCCTTATATATATAACCTAATAAGTTAATTATAATTATATCCTAATACACTTATTAGTTATAATTATAAATTAACCCACACAACTTAATATTAATTCTCAATTAATATTAAGTCAAATCAATTCTCCATAATACACATATGTATATACAATATTATAATTAATTATATCTCTATATAATTTAATTATAATATGTGGCATACCTTATGCAATATTAACCATATTAATATTCACATATACATATATATGTAAATATATATATCACTATATATATATATTCTCTTTCTCATTCACAAATTATTATCCAATAATAATTTATACCCGATAAGATGAACTTCATTTTGCTCTTTGTGTGTGACCCCATAGGTTCATATTAATTGGCAATAAGGAAATTACCATAATGTCCTTATAGATCACAAGCGGACTCTAGCAAGCCATTATGACTACCCAATTAACATGATTGGAATGATCCAATACCTATTTATAGAATGTCATATTCCCTTTTGTCTCTTTGATATCATGATTAATCATAAGACATGGTACACTTGTCAATCTTATATAATTAATCATATGCTTTCTCGATCTCAAAGTAAACTGTTTAGACAAATCAATTGATACTCTATCAATTATTTGAGCACGGCCATGCATTTAACAGTCTTACTTATCGAGGGGCCCAGTGATATCGCTCTCTTGATAGAGAGGGACAAAATCCCATATCTGTCACTCACATCCCAAAGCATGAGTCATATTGTACCCAATCACAGCCTTTATAACTACTCTGTTACAAGCAGCGTTTGACTGCGTCAAAGCACAACATGAGTTCATCTCGGAATCAATGGTGACCTCAGGTCAAAGGAATCAGCTAATGACACTACTATAATCAAGATCAGTTGTGACACATGACCATGAACTTGATCTCATAGTGGGTCTCCAGTAACATGTTCTCTAACATATTACCCGTGAGTATAATCTGTATCTGTATACACTATATTCATCTTATGAATATCCATTATCACTCACACTAGTCTTAGTTTGTTATTATTCCCATAATAACAATCGACTAGGGATATTTAGAATAACACGATTTATTCATGGATACTTATCATAAATGCTAACATACAAACATAAATGATAATATTAATCTACACTAGATTAATCTTAGAAGTCAAATTACATAATCCAATATTGGCCTTAGGGCACAATCTCCAACAATCTCCCACTTGCACTATGGCCAATCATACATGTATCTTATACCCATTGACCTACATGACTTTCATGTATTCACTCGTGCAGGAGTCTTTGTCAATGAATTATTAATTTTCGCTTCCGTTGCTACTTTACACATATTCACTCTCTCTTTAGAGACAGCCTCTCTAAATTAGTGAAAAACGCCTAAGTATATGCTTGTGTCATACAAGGTTCTTACGCATTGAACTATTGTCCCTACAATAGTCTCACAGGATAAGCAATGCTTAGAACAAAAACATAAAATTTTTGATGAACTTCTTCATCCAAAATTTCTTTACATCACATGTAACTGTATACTTTGGCTGCTATTATAGATATTTAGCTATAACGTTTTATTTTGAACCTTTCAAAATCATAACTTCTCTTTTTAAGAGAATACTAGATCTCGACTGATATATTGCAACTAATTGCAATCAGTTGTATATGTGCAACTATTTACACAGTTAACATAAGCAAGCTTCTATTAAGTCTTTTATATTGAACGCTTTCAATGCTTTAACTTAAACCAAAACATTCTTTTAGATCTATCTGTATAGATTCCAATTTCAAGAATACAGGCAGTCATGCTTATAACATTAACTGAAATTACTTTCTTAGCCAAGATTTTACTTCTTGCAAGGTAAGAATGTTATTTCCAACAAGCCATATGTCATCCACATATAGCATTAGGAATACCGATATGCTCCCACTGATCCTTTTGAAACACAAGATTCATCATCCTTTTGATAAAATCAAACCATTTGATTTCTTTATCAAAACTATGATTCCAACTATTTGATGCATGTTTCGATCCTTATGAGAATCTTTGAAAACTTGCATACGCTATTTGAATTCTTTGGATGCTCAAAACTTTGGATTGTGTCACGTACACATCCTCAATCATGTTTTCACGTAAAAAATAGATTTTGATATCCATTTGCCATATTTTATAATCATATTATGGGGATATGGCAACAAGAACTCAATATGACTTGATCATGAATAATGACTAAAGAGGATTTCATCATAGTCCTACTATGAATTTGTTCGTATCCTTATAGTCACTAGTCGTGCTTTATAAGTTTGAAGATCACCATCCATATCGGTTTTCAATTTGAAAACTCACTTGCAACCATTGCATATGCATCTTCTAAAAGACTTATCAAAGTCTATACTTTGATTGTCAGACATGGACTTATCTTCAACCTTTGTAGCATCAAGTCACATATTAGATTCAAAATCTAACATTGCTTCTTCATAAAAGAAGACTTACTTCATCTAGTAAAATTACATCATGATTTTGAGAAATCCATATCTCTCCTAATCATGTCGTATTCCACTAGACTTTCATTGGACTTGTGTAATTTCAATCAATGATCATGAAACCATTTCCACGTTCCTCTTCAACGTTAAATGTCACTTTTGTGAATTACGAGTTTTGTAGGTGTACTTTACTCCCACTAACTCTACTAGAAATTAACTCCCTCTTCAAGGGGAAACCATTTCTAGCTACAACTACTTTGTATCCCAAAGAAACACAGGAGTAACAACTCCTACTTTCCTTTTGAGTAATCCACAATACGATATTTAAATTTAGGTGCCAACTTATTCAAAATAAGCTTTACAGCCCTAAACTTATTCAATGAAACAATTTGGGTCTCTTACCCAACCATATCTCATATGTTGATTCATGAATTGTTTTAGACGGAACAATATACACAGCTGCTTTAATGGCATATTTTTGAGAAAACGATGATCAACTTGACTTCATCATAGATTGAACTATATCTTTATAGAGTTCGATTACTCCCTTTTCGACACAACATCCTTTGTGGCGTACTTGGAGGAGTCAATTGTGAGACAGTCCCACAATTTCTAAGATGATTGTCAAAATCTTGACTCAAATATTCACCACTCGGATCATATCTAAATGACTTTACTATCTTGTTAATATACTTCATACTCCTTTTACAAGCTTTTGAACACTTCAAAAGTTCCAAACTCGTGTTTAATTAGATACTCTTATCTAGAGAAAAGTTCCATAAAGGTAATGAAGTATTAAAAATTTCCTTTAGCAGTTGATTTATAATTCATATACATCCACATGTATAATGCTTAATAAATCGATTGTTCTTTGACTACTTTCAGCAAAGAAAACCCTTTGTCATCTTTTACAATAAACAACATTCGCATGATTCAAGATGATTCATAATCTCATGAATCCAAAAGTCCATTCTCATGGAGTTTCGTAATGCGACCTTGCTTATGCCTCCAAGATGATACTGCCAAAATAGGTTGAATCAAACTATTTGATTCGATCCTTACAGTATTTATGTTACGGATGGGCTCCACATATAAAGACAATTATGTAAATCTGTATTTCATAATCATGTCTTTATAAAGTTTATAATTCACAATTATAAAATAAACAACATTTGTTCACTCAAAACAACGAGCCCAATAGGCAACAAGAGTTCATAACTTACATGTAAAAGTTCATAACCTTTAACCAAAGTTCATAACTTTTATGTAAAAGTTCACAACTTTTACCTAGAAGTTCATAACTTTCATGTAAAAGTTCATAACTTTTAACCAGAAGTTCATAACTTCCAAGTAACAACCTTTGCTACTCTTGCCTATTCGTATTCTACCTTTCACCTTCATAAGGTTTCTACTTAAGTTGAGATTCTTCATATTCTACTAATATGAAATCCACCACGGTATCTAATACCTTTGATATAGAAACAAAAGTAGAATAATTAATAAATACTTAAGGTAGCAGTCTTACTGCCTTTCATCTTCTCATAGTTCTCCAAACAAAGTTTGCTATTTTCATTCTAATGAACGATTCATTCTAGAAATGGCAACATCCTTCTTTTGGAGATCTCTCTATGCCAACAGCTTTGGTCTTTAAAACATGTTTCACCCGAACCTTTCGGTCTTTATGCTTTTCGACCTTCCTTTTATCCTTTTCCTTTTGAACCTTAAGCACACAATTCGAGGCGGGCTTATCCTTTATGGATAACTTAACATTCTTTTGCATCCTATGCAACTAATTCACAATTTTCTCCATGTCATTCAAATGATAGTTCATCACCAATGACTATCAATTAATGAATTCAAGATCACATCTTAATGCCTTTTTGGAGGCCAATGAGAAAATGTTGCCTCAAACACTTATCTTTTCTTGCTCACTAACTGATGGAACATTTCCATTTGTGATGTATCATATATCTCAAGTAAAACTTCCACGTACGGAAGAATTGGTGGCAAGTGTAAGATAACAAAATTTAACAGAGTCCCTTCGATGCTTCAAGTAAGCATCTTTTATACTCGTGTTACAATTGCTAGTGGTTCATTGGGCAAAAGGATTATTGAGAACATATGATTCCTTTTGATTTGAGAACAATTCTCAATGTTCAATAACAATCGAGATCAAGGTAATAGCAATTATAACTATAATAAAGCGTGTAAAGATTTTAGTTAAATGCTCCCACTTAAATTATAAAACCCTTTAAAATATTTAAGTGGGTGAAGATCCAAAATCCATACTTAACCATAGCACTGCTTTGGCATGTCCCTATGATTAAATATAATTTCGGTAGGCAAAGACTCAAAATCATGCTTTAAACCATTTAAACATATTTTGGATGTGCACTTCTTTGCCAATTGCATCATTATGCAACTCTTATAATTTATGAGATGTATGATATCATATATCATATTTAATTGTATGTTACTCATCTCATCTTTGCCTCGGGCTCAAACACCATTTTGATTAACCCTTTGTTAAACCAATTACAACACAATGAGAATCACCATTTCTCATATTATCGCTTCGCTAAGGTCACAACATGCGTACCCGCTTTGGCGTGGCTACCATGATGCGAACATAGTACTTGACTAGTGTTATACGTAATTGGGTGGCAAATATAAACTTCATAAGTTTATTTAGGGTTTGTTAAATCCTGTGATTTTAATTGTATCATATACAATTCATGGCATTAATATTAAACATACTCTTGTTAATACTAATTAGCATGGCATCCTATGTCATACATATGTTAAGCATGCAATCTAGCATGGCATCACATGGCATCTAAAAGAAAACAAAGCATGCATTTACATATATATATTAACATTTTGCATCACATGCAAAAAAATTTCTAACATGCATCAATATTTATTAACATGGCATCTTATGGCATAAAATAAATACAACATGCATAAGACTCAAAACCGTGTTATGGTATGGTTTTATCTACATTGATTTTCATAGGCCAATATGAAAATCAACAGGTCATATCCTAGGTGGTTGTAACCATCGTATGGTCACAGCACAGCCGCACCCCTTGGATCCGTCTTCACGTCTTTGTTCCTTGGCACCATCTCTTGGATTTACATATTTTACAAAAATTGTATCCTATACAATTTTCTAGTAAAATAAAATTTACAAACAATAAATTGCATCCTATACAATTTATCTAGAAAATTAGGATTACATAAATACAAACGACTCGCAGGCCGTATTTATAAAATCTTAATAAATAAAATAAAGCATCCATGGGGTCCAAAACCATACCATAACACCATGCATAAAATTATCAACAATAATTTTATATCTAAAAATATTTGGGGTTCAAAGTGGTAATATACAATCACATTGTATTTAGAATTAATTAATTTGGAAAAATTCGTAAATATGCAGAAACAATTTTCCACACTTAAAACGAAAAAGGGGTAAAACTGTCGAACAGCATGCTCGTCGGGCCTCGCACTGTAGTATCCAATACTGCGCCCAGCCCGACGGGCTGCGCAACACGTAGCTGCGCAGCCCATGCTGCGCAACACGTAGCTGCACAGCCCATGCTGCGTAAGCAGCATGCTGCTTACGCAGCATGTGCAATTGCAATTGCAATTGCAATTGCAGTTGGGCGCAATTGCAATTGCAATTGCATTGCACCCACAATTATTCTGGGCATTATGCCCAGAATAACGAAAACCTTTTTTTTTTTTTTTTTTTTTAATTTCATTTAATTAATTGAAACAATTTCAATTAAAATCCCATTAATCAAATTCATGATACCAACCCCTTAAACATTTCAAATTATTAAAACAAATCATTCACAATGATTCACATTAAAATCAAATTTTAAACATGTTATTCACAATAACATTGAACCCTAAATCAAGAACATACAACCCTAACATGCAATTTTGATCTAATCAAAATAACAAATCCAATTCAACCAATGCACAAGTGGCTCTGATACCACTGTTGGGAAATTAATCGCACAAAAAAACAATACGCAGCGGAAATAAAAGGATTAATCCCCACCAAGGACCCATGTACATTGCATTGAATTGGAAGGAGGGTTGAAGAATTACCTTAATACTTTGTAGGTTTTGAATCAAAAGGAACCAAGATAGCTTCCCTCTACGGTTGATCCACACGGAGCAATTCATTCACCGCGTGCTAGCGCCGGGATTGAAGAACGATTCTTCGAACGAGACAGAGAAAGCGAAAAATCAGATTTTTCGTTGGAGTTTTGTTGAGAATTTCGGCTGCCACTATTCACCTTATTGTGGCTGCCGAAAATTAGTGTTTTGTTGTATATCAATTAGGTTATATATTTCCTTATATATATAACCTAATAAGTTAATTATAATTATATCCTAATACACTTATTAGTTATAATTATAAATTAACCCACACAACTTAATATTAATTCTCAATTAATATTAAGTCAAATCAATTCTCCATAATACACATATGTATATACAATATTATAATTAATTATATCTCTATATAATTTAATTATAATATGTGGCATACCTTATGCAATATTAACCATATTAATATTCACATATACATATATATGTAAATATATATATCACTATATATATATATTCTCTTTCTCATTCACAAATTATTATCCAATAATAATTTATACCCGATAAGATGAACTTCATTTTGCTCTTTGTGTGTGACCCCATAGGTTCATATTAATTGGCAATAAGGAAATTACCATAATGTCCTTATAGATCACAAGCGGACTCTAGCAAGCCATTATGACTACCCAATTAACATGATTGGAATGATCCAATACCTATTTATAGAATGTCATATTCCCTTTTGTCTCTTTGATATCATGATTAATCATAAGACATGGTACACTTGTCAATCTTATATAATTAATCATATGCTTTCTCGATCTCAAAGTAAACTGTTTAGACAAATCAATTGATACTCTATCAATTATTTGAGCACGGCCATGCATTTAACAGTCTTACTTATCGAGGGGCCCAGTGATATCGCTCTCTTGATAGAGAGGGACAAAATCCCATATCTGTCACTCACATCCCAAAGCATGAGTCATATTGTACCCAATCACAGCCTTTATAACTACTCTGTTACAAGCAGCGTTTGACTGCGTCAAAGCACAACATGAGTTCATCTCGGAATCAATGGTGACCTCAGGTCAAAGGAATCAGCTAATGACACTACTATAATCAAGATCAGTTGTGACACATGACCATGAACTTGATCTCATAGTGGGTCTCCAGTAACATGTTCTCTAACATATTACCCGTGAGTATAATCTGTATCTGTATACACTATATTCATCTTATGAATATCCATTATCACTCACACTAGTCTTAGTTTGTTATTATTCCCATAATAACAATCGACTAGGGATATTTAGAATAACACGATTTATTCATGGATACTTATCATAAATGCTAACATACAAACATAAATGATAATATTAATCTACACTAGATTAATCTTAGAAGTCAAATTACATAATCCAATATTGGCCTTAGGGCACAATCTCCAACAGGGTCCACTCGAGATTGTGGCGCCCTATTCCGAAGGGGAGTCCCGCGTCCCGTCGAAAACGCGTCGTCCGCTCACAGTGGCGACTCTGCTGGGGATTTCTTAAAAAAGTTTTCTTAAAAACTTAAAAGAATTTGACAAGCCCTGAAAAGTGTCTAATTAAAATAAGGCGGATGATTCTCTTATGGTATTTTATTTGCATTTTAGTTAGCCATTTTTTCATTAGTTTAGGTATCCTTTTATAGCCCGGTGGATTGCTGAAGTGTCGCCTAAGTTCCTCTTGGTCTCAGGGGTACGAATACGAAACACCACTCATAACATCGTACGAACCCCTTCGCTAGGACCCTTGAGTGGGGAGAATTAAGGAGTATATCTTGCTATGAGAACCTTGATGTTATCCCGACTTTTACCGAACCCATATAAGCAGCTCTAGTTGGATTCCCTTAGGATACCAAAATAATTGTGTGAATAATAATAATAAAATCGCGCCTTCATCTCCCCCAGTTGGTGATTGAAGTGAACCTCGCCTAGGACTCGGTTAGAAATTTTTGGGACCGACCAAGTTGGAGGAATAAGGTTAGAAGAATTCGCTTTGCTTGCTATGCGTTTCTCGCCGTCTCGTGACACATCGCCATTGCTACCCACGCGTGCATAACATATCATAATCACCATTTTCCATGCATGTGACATACCATACACAAACATTTTTGTGTGATACTAACCGATATTTTTATGCAGTCATTTGCATTTTATTTCAAGTGAAAAACATTAATTCATTCGTTTGACATTCATACTAATCATTTCTTTTTCAGCTATAGCATTATATTTGTGTGATTAGCATTTTTTCACATAACATACATGACATCATTATGTGTGTCATGCATCCTAACCCACGTTTTTGTGCAGCCATTTGCGCATTGTGTGACATGTTCATTCACCACATTTCACTTAAATTAAAATAAAGGGGCATTTCAAGGGCACCTATCATGATCATCCCATTCCATTTCATAACATATCGGGTATTCGAAATTACCCGTGTTTTACCGATGCACCGGATTGCATTTGGCCATTCCACCAAAATCATTTCATTTAATAGTAACCACAACGGTCTTAGGCCCATTTTCGTGTAACAATTTACACAATGCATTTCATAACATCATACCCATTTATCATAAACACCATAAAACATCATGGTCTACATCGGACCATTCCATGACATTAATTTACCATTCAAGGTACTCCCCGAGTGCCCAATTAGTATACATATAGGTCCATAACATCACCAAATCATGAAAGGCGTTCCTCGAATGCCGAATCCTTGTCCGTGTCCCTGTTACACGGGATTTTCTCATAACATCATTCCATATCATATGCTCAAAAGCATCAAAAACCTTGTCCGCGGCCCGGCCCATGCGATCATTTCATATCATCTCATAGACCTACAAAGCGTCAAAACTCCGTCCGTGTGCCGGTATACACGCGACCATTTCACAAATTCATTAGGTGCCCTAAAGGCACCGAATCGCTGTCCGTGTGGCGGCCCATGTGTGACATTTCTGCATAAACATTGGGTGTTCTTGGAATGCCCCAAAAAAGAAGAAAAAATATTAAAAAGAAATCATTCATATCACCATTCCATACATAATTCCACTCCATTCATCTCAAGCATGTTCAATGTCTTAATTTCCATGTCATATCACGTCATTCATTCATGACCCTAATATCTCCTGTCTACTCCCAAGCAGAATACACTGGAGCGACCTTGGACAAGATCCCAAGCTTCAAAGGCAGCTAGGAGACAGACGGTAGTTGAGAGTGATAGTGATTCTGAACCTGGGGAAGGAGTGAATATGGCAGAACAGACACCAAGCATGGCTGATGTTTTGAGAGACTTCTTTAGATCCCAAGACTTCCGCGACATGTTGAAGGAAGAGATGCGGGCAGTCGTGAGGGAAGCCGGTGAGGCCGGTGGTAGTGGAGCCGGAAAAGAAAAAGAGGCTGAGTCATCCCAACATGGTGGTGACGCTTCAGCTAGCTTGGAAAAGCTGCACGAGATAGAGGCAGCTATGGAACAGAGGATGAAAGCCAAGTGCTCTGAACTAGACGAAGTTATGGCCCAGTTGAAGAAGGGGGTCAGTATCAGTTCTGAATCCAAGAAAGGGGTGAACATTGATGCTATGATCAGTAGGGGCATCGAGACATTTCCTATCAGCTTCCAAGTGCCGAAAGTCCCCACTTACAAAGGAATGGGCTCGCCGGAGGCCCACGTGAATTTGTATGCTCGGGTTATGCTAACAGCATGCACTACAAAGCAACAATTGATTAATCTTTTCCCCACTACACTGGAGGGAGGTGCTTTAGGATGGTATAACTCACTGTCAGACGAGGAGCAATCTGATTGGGAAGTTTTGTCTGCAGCCTTCATTAAATACTACAGCTTCAACACCAAAATCCAGGTGAAGCTGTATGATTTGGAGAGGGTGAAGCAGAAATTCAACAAGCCCTTTGATGAATACTACCAGAGGTGGATGAATAAGATGATCCTCCTAAAGAACCACCCTGATGAAGACGAGCTTATACAGAAGCTCATTGATGGCAGCAAAGACATTTTCAAGAACAACATGAAATTCCATCCCTTCAAGGAGCTTAGTGAGGTTTATAGCATGGCTATGAAGATAGAGAGGGATGAAGAAGAGAAGCCGACCGGTCACAAGGGAGGAAGAAGCACAGGGTACACCTCGGGGTATAGATCAACCACAGCAGCTGGGTCTGGCAGTGGTTCTGGTTCAGGTGCCAGTGGCAAGCAGGGGAAATTATCGGAGGTGAAGCAGGTTGAAGTGGCTACTGTGAATCAGCAGCAAGGCAACCAGAATTGGGGTCCTGGAGGACAAGGCATAAAGCTCTGGACTCTTACTTTGGCAAAGAAATTCGCCAAATGTAGGAATGGTGGCCTGCTACAGTCTTTAAGGCCATTTAAGAAGCCGTCTGAAGCTGACAAAGATAATTTCTGCACTTATCATGTAGTGACAGGCCATCGAGCCAACAACTGCTACAAGTTAAGGGATGCTATCCAGAAGCTCATTGACGAAGGCAAGCTGCAAGGGCCACCCAAACCTAGCACTAAAACCAATCCACTACCGGCATTTGAAAAGAGGGTTAACATGGTCCAGTCAGGGTTGCCAGCTAACTTTATATTTGCATAAGTTCTGCAAGCGAACCCCATGATTCAGGCAGTGGCGTTAGGGGAACCCGAAGTGGAACCCAAATTTGAGGAAAAGGAGGGATGTAAGGAGATCAAGCCCATAAGTCTGGATGATCTCGACTCCGAAGATGAGTATGAAGAATTTGACAGAAGAGAGGCAGTCAAACTCCCAGTTGTTGAAAAGCTGAAGATTCAAGAAGTGCAGCACGTGACCCGAAGTGGAAGGGTATATAAGCCGGCAGATCAGGTGAAACACAAAGCACCGATGAATGGGTCGGGCAGTACTTCGGCGCCGGAAGGAGTTGAGAAGGAGGACCTAGTCATTTCCCAGCTGAAGAAAACTCCTGCTCAAGCTAGCTTATGGCACTTACTTCTGACTTCCAAGGAGCACAGGGCTGCTCTAGTGAATAAACTATCAAAAATTGAAGTCTCCCCTATAGCTTCACCAGAGGCTATGTGCTGTTTGTTAGACAAAGTCCGTGTTGGAAGCCCTGATATCATCTTCTCTGAGAAAGACCTGCCTGCTAAAGGGAAGGCCCACAATAAGGCTCTTTATGTCAGGGCCCATGTGATAGACAAGATCATGCCTTGTGTCATGGTGGATGATGGGTCGGCACTGAATATTTGTCCGCTAAAGATGTTGCCAATTCTGGGGCTGAGTGAAGAATTGCTAAAGAAATCCTCAACAGTCATTTGAGCATATGATGACTCCAAAAGAATAGTGATAGGGACGTTTGAGGCGGAAGTAGAGGTTGGGTCAGTTAGGTCTACAGTTGCTTTTACGGTGATTGATATCCCAGTCACATTTTCCCTGTTGCTTAGAAGGCCATGGTTCCATCCTTTGGGAGGTGTCCCTTCCACATTGCATCAAAAGATCAAATTCTCTATGAATGGTAGGATTGTGATTGTTTAGGCGGACGCCCAGTCAATGGTAGCTGCAGTGGATGAAGGAGTGGTTCCTTTTGGCGGATTTCAAGTTGCTGTCATTAAGGAGGAAGAAACCACAGATGCCCCTATGGTCCTTTACGAGAATTACATGCCGGAGTGGCTATCCCGATATCTGTACAAGCTGAACTTTGTCCCTAGAATGGGACTCAGGATTAATTTGCAAGGTGTGCCAGAATTCAAGATCGACTCAGGAAAGTCGAAGCAGTGCGGTCTTGGTTATGTGGAGGGGTCATCCGAGCAGAAGAACTTGAAAAAGGGCAAGAATGGCAAGGTCATGATGAAACCATTTCTGAAGGCAGGAGAATGCCTTTACAAGGGCCAAGCTGAACCGGTGCTGGTTGGAAATGTCAAGTACCATGGCTTTGAGATCTTTGCAGATGTTGTGGATTTTGAGAAAAGCCAGGAGGAGCCAGTAGCCCTTGAAATGGTAGAAGAAACCATCGTTGAATCTAATGTGCTGCAAGGCGAATCACATAAAGAGATGGAGGCGACAATAAAGATGGCCGAAGAGGAGGAAGAAAAGAAAGCCTGTGCTGAAACTACAGAAATCATCTCTGGTGCTTTGACTACTGCATTGAACAAAGCTTTTGGAAAGACCAAGCAAGGATTTGGCGAAGAACTGATGGCCAAAGTGAATTTAGACTCTGTGGTCGCTGAAATTGCCAAGATTATGGAAAGAGCTAAGATGCAAGCGATCGGGAAAGAAGCAGAGAAAGTTGCAACCCTGGATGATGCTCTGGAAGGGAAGATGGAAGCTGATGAAGAACAAGGCCCTCCACCTGTGGAGGATGAATGTACTTTATGATAAGTTCAATGCAAGGAAATCCCAGTTTGCTTACTTGTGTGATGTTTATCCTGATAAGTCTGTGCATGCATTTAAATCACCATCAGGCATATTTAGCATACATGACACTGCATTGCATGAAATCAATATAAGTACAGATGAAAACCCTAAAATGGTACTCATTTCACACGAGCTAAAATCCGAGGAAGAAAGAGAATTAATAAGAATACTCCAAAAACATGTTAAAGCTTTCGCCTGGTCATATGAAGACATGCCAGGTGTGGATACAGAAATAGCAGTGCACAAAATCCCGACGGACCCCAAGTTCAGACCGGTAAAGCAAAAGTTGAGAAGACTAAGGCCGGAATGGGCTACGCTGGTGAAAGAAGAAGTGGCCAAACAGATAGACGCCAGGTTTCTCGAAGTGGTGGAGTATACAGAATGGCTAGCCAACATTGTCCCTGTGCCTAAAAAGGATGGAAGGGTCAGAGTATGCATCGACTACAGGGACCTAAATAAGGCATGTCCAAAAGATAACTTTCCACTGCCCATATTGATGTTCTGGTTGATAGCGCAGCAAAAGCGGCAATGTACTCCTTCATGGATGGCTTTTCAGGGTATAACCAAATCTTGATGGATGTGATCGACAAGGTGAAGACATCATTCAACACAGAATGGGGCACTTTCTGCTACAGAGTGATGCCCTTTGGGTTAAAGAATGCCGGCACCACTTATCAAAGGGCTGTCACGACTTTATTGCATGATATGATTCATAAAGAAGTTGAAGTGTACGTCGATGATATGCTCGTTACATCAACAAGCCGGGAGGAACATCCTGTTATCCTGGATAGATTTCTGACACGCATTGGAGAATACAACTTCCGACTTAACCTTAAGAAGTGCATATTCGGGGTCACATCAGGGAAGCTGTTGGGCCATGTAGTTAGCCAGAGGGGGATAGAAATGGACCCAGACAAAATCAAGGCCATCCAAGACATGCCAGCTCCAAAGACAGAAAAGGAAGTCAGATCATTCCTGGGTTCCTTACAGTATGTCAGCCGCTTCATAGCACGATTAACCTCCACTTGTGAGCCAATCTTCAAGCTATTAAAGAAAGATCAGCCGGTTGTGTGGGATGACAAGTGTCAGCTGGCATTCGAGAAGATCAAGGCTGGTAAAGCCACCAGTGTTGAGTCCTCCAATTCCAGGGAAGCCTCTGATTTTGTATTTGGCAGTTGAAGAATCCTCTATAGGGGCGATGCTAGCATAGGAACAAGATGGCAAGAAGGAGTATCCCATCTACTAGCTCAGCAAAAAGCTGTTGGAGTATGAAACCAAATACACACTGGTGGAGAAGATATGTGTGGCGATGATTTGGTTGACCAAGAAGCTGCGCCATTATTTCCAATCCCACAAAATACAAGCCGTGGCTAAGGTGGATCCAATGAAGTATCTCTATGAAGCACCAGCATTGGTTGGGAAGCTGTCCAGGTGGTTATTACTTTTGTCCGAATTTGACATTGAGTATATCACAAAGAAAACCATTAAAGGGCGAGCCGTGGCAGAGTTTCTAGTAAACCAACCCCTAGAATCAGATTACACAGAGAACCTGGAATTCCCTGATGAGCAACTAGCCATGGTGGAATTGAAAAGATGGGTCATGTGCTTCAATGGGGCAGTGAATAGAAAAGGCGCTGGAGTCGGGGTACTTATAGCAACACCGGATGGTGAGGTCATTCCTTTATCCAAGAGACTGATCTTTCCTGTAACCAATAATGGGGCGGAATATGAAGCATGCTTGTTTGGAATGGAAACTTTATTAACCTTAGGGGCAAATGATGTCTTAATTGTCGATGATTCACTTCTAGTGATCAGGAAGCTCAGGGTGAATGGGAGCTAAAAGAAGAAGCCTTGCGGCCTTATTTGGAGCTGCTACAATTCAAAAAAGGTTTATTCGGCCAGTGTGAATTCAGACATGTCCCCTAAGATGAGAATAAGATGGCTGATGCATTAGCCACTTTGTCCTCCATGTGGGAAAATCCAGAAGAAACACAAGTTCAACCACTGGTCATAGCCACTTCTAGACATCCTTGCTTCGAAGTGCACGAAGTAATGGAATTATCAGCTGAAGAAAACCCATGGTTCTTTGACATCTACCAGTATGTTAAGGAGGGTAGGTATCCCGAAGAGGCCAGTGCTGCTGATAAGTTGACACTAAGAAAGCTGGCTAGTCAATTCAGAATCTTCGAGGACAAGTTATGCAAAAGAACAGCACATGGAGTCCTTTTAAGGTGTCTAATAGAGCAAGAAGCAGAAGAAGTGATGCAGCAGGTGCATGCAGGATCCTGTGGGCCACCTATGAATGGGCTTGCCATGGCCAGAAAGATCATGAGACAAGGCTATTTCTGGATGATGATGCAAGCAGATTGTATAAGAAAAGTGAAGAGATGTCATGAATGTCAGATCTATGCAGACATCAGTCATCTTCCTCCACTTGAGCTACAGAATCTAGCATCCCCTTGGCCGTTTTCAGCATAGGGGATAGACATGATTGGTGAAGTTCATCCAGCTGCATCTAATGGGCACAGATTCATAGTTATAGCAGTTGATTACTTCTCCAAATGGGTCGAAGCAGAATCCTTCACTAATGTGACAGCCAAGCAGATGGTCAAGTTCATCCAGAAGAACATCTTCACTCGGTATGGAATTCCTCACCATATAGTAACTAACAACAGAGTCCAGTTTCAAGGGGCAACAGCTGAGCTACTTGCGGAACATGATATTAAACATCATAAGTCCTCTCCATACAGGCCTCAGGCTAATGGTGCAGTTGAAGCAGCTAACAAGGCAATAAAGAAGATCTTATAAAAAATGGTAACCACTTTCAGAGATTGGGCCGATAAACTGCCTTATGCTCTTTGGGGTTACAGAACCAGTGTCAAAACGCCGACGGGGGAAACTCCTTATGCCTTGGTATATGGAATGGAAGCAGTATTACCAGTGGAGATAGAACTTAAATCACTCAGAGTTGCCCTGGAAGCTCAATTACCGGAAACTGAATGGGTTCGAGCTAGGTATGAGCAGTTGGCTGCACTAGATGAAAAGCGACTAAAGGCATTAGATCACCTTCAGATGTACCAGCGCAGAATGGCCAGAGCCTATAATCGGATGTGAAGTATTCCAAATGGCAGTTGAAAACAGGTGACTTGGTTCTAAAGCAGCTAAGGCCTTCAAATGTTGATGTTAGGGGCAAGTTCAGACCCAACTGGGAAGGACCCTATGTGGTGAAGAAGGTGCTGGCAAAAGGCGCTATTAGCATCATGGACATGGATGGAAACGAGTTCACTAATCCTATCAACCAAGACAGGCTAAAGCTTTATCATGTATAAAAAAAAAGGAGGTCTGCTAGGCTAAAAACTCGAAAGGAGCGGTCTAGGCAAAAGTCAAGACATGAGAGAAAATAATCAGTTGGAAAACCTGTAAAGGACGACTGATGACGGGTTCTGGCTCAGTGTGGAATATGTATCATTTAGGAACCAACTTGTTTCAAATGTACTCATTTTGACTTCATTAATAAAGTGAAGTGTTTGTTTAAATATATTTGCATGGTTATGACAAATGCACAAATAAAGTTATCTTGCATAAAAATACATTTAAAGAAAGCACTTTGCATTCAACTGATTGAAATTCTCGCGTTATTTAACAAGTGAAAATGTATTAAATACATGCAATTTGAAGTCTTTTGGCCGACCCTTAAGATCCAGTTCATCTTCCTAAAAGAGCAATAAAATGGTCATGGCGACATTTCAATCATCTAAAAAAAAAAAAGGGAAGCTCGTTGAGGTGAAAACCGAAAAGGCACCTCAAGCAAAAATTAGAGCGGCCTGTTAAGCTGAAAACCTATATTGGGCAGCTTAGGCAAAAGTTAGGGCATATGGAAAGCTCGCTAAGGTGAAAACCGAAAAGGCGCCTTAGGCAAAAATCAGAGCAGCTCACTTGGCTGAAAACCCGTATTGGGCAGCCCAGGCAAAAATTAGAGCACTTACAAACTCATAATCACCCTACAAAGCAGGAAAAGCAGAATGTCCCCAAAATTCCCCACATAAATCGTCACATCGACTCCCCATAGAGTCATCACGTAATTCCTCAGCAGAATCTACATGAAGAACACCATAATTATTTCCCCAATCGAGTCACTACACTCTTCCCCAGCGGAATCTCTGTAAGGAGCACTATGATTATCTCCCCAGCAGTATCACACATTCCTAACAGTCACTTCATTCCTTCAAAAATACCAAGCAAAGCCCCGAAGGAAGCAAAATTAACCAGGGGCACGTCATGTCCTTCTCCAACGGAAGGCGGAAACGTCAAATGATGGAAAATGCATACACGTGCATATACATCATCACGCATTCATGCATTACATATATTGATCACTCATCCCCAGCTAGTCTTCATTCTTGATCGAAGGGGCAAAAATTTTTGTTTAAAAATCTCTCAATCAAAGAATGAAGACTTGCCATTTTAAGTGTAGGGATTCATCCCCAGTTTAATATCCTCAACTTTCACCAGCGAGTCTGCCCCGAGTAATGTGAACTCGGTATCGGCCCAGATCGACTTCACCATCCATTTCCCCAGCAGATCCACCTCGAGTAATGTGAACTCAGTATCGATGTAGATCAGCTTCATCTATTTCCCCAGCAAAATTCGCCTCGGGTAACCTAGACCCGGTATCAGCCAATCTCTTCATCAAGCTAGCCTCGGGTAACCTAGACCTGGTATCGGCCAATCTTTCCACCAAGCTCACCTCGCGTAACCTAGACCCGGTATCGACCAATCTCTTCATCAAGTCCGCCTCGGGTAACCTAGACCCGGTATCGGCTAAGCCGCAATTCATCCACTCTTTCGCCTAGGGTAACCTAAACCTGATATCAGCTTATTTCCTCCCCAGCATCGCCTCGGGTAACCTAGACCCGGTATCAGCCTATCTCATCAGAAGATTCATTCCAGTGTTCGCGGTGCTTTAATTCGCGCTTTCAAATTCATCATCTCATATGTTGTAAACCTGGAGCTTGTCGAATTTGATCATGCGAGGGGTAGCTGTAAGCGCCGGAATTTTCTATACTTAAAAAAAAAAGAGTTTATGGTCGTATGACTATCCTTACAGTCATGCAACTATAATTTAAAAATTACAGTCGTACGACTGTAATGTCAGAAAAATTGCAGGAGCCCATACCTATGCAGTAGAAAATGGAGGAGAGAGAAGGAGCATTAATTGCTCCGAGGTTGCAGCAAGTAAGCCAAAAAATCAGAGTAGAAAAGGAGAAGAAAAAGGAGAAAAGGGAGAGGTTGGATTTCTAGTGGAAAACTTAGAGAGAGAAGGAGAAAAGAGAGGAGGAAAAGAAAGAAGTGAAAAACCCATAAAAACTCATCTTTTCCTCTTCTATTCTCTTTGAATTCTCAGAATTAGGATTAAAACATGTTAGAAATCCCTAGGTTAATCAATTAACTTCACAACCAAATCAAGAATCCGGACTTAAATAATCAGAATCCCTTGCAATTTGGATTTTTAGACTTAAAGCTCTCAACTTCAATTTCAAAGGAAAAAGTGCGAATTTGTTAGGATTGGAGCGACGCTAGGGGTCAAAACAACTTGGATTAGCTTTTAAAAAGGTAGACACTCCTTCTCCCTACACTTTTTCTCGCTTTCTGGGTGTTTGAAGTGAGTTTTGTGCATTTTCTGCTGCATTTTCGTGCTTCTGTTTCTGGAAATTAAGAACAGTTGCACGACTGTTCTTAGTTTTGTTGAACAGTCGTACGACTGTTCTTAATTTCTATATTGTTTTTCTTCCACTTTGATTCAAAATAATTTTGGTGAAATTCTGATCCTAAACTATTTACAGTCGCACCACTGTACACTATAGTCATACGACTGTAGTTATAGTCGTACGACTGTAACTCTTGTTACAGAAACAAAATTTCAGCTCTTACCCAAAAATTTCCAAGAACCCATAAAAATCAGAAAAATCCGAAAATCATCAAAATGAATTTTGATATGTGCATTCACTCCCTTAGGTTTAATTTCCCGTAAAATTGCATTCAGAACAACGCCACGATGGAGACCTGGTTCTCCCGAAAACCGACCCACTTAATATATAAAAATGCATGTAAACTGGTAAAATTGTTTTCAAAATGATTTTCCCATAAAACCAAAAATACAGGGACATTTCAAAACGTTTTCCAGGTCTAACCGGGCC
This sequence comes from Euphorbia tirucalli, assembly GCA_039660915.1. Classification (NCBI taxonomy): domain Eukaryota; kingdom Viridiplantae; phylum Streptophyta; class Magnoliopsida; order Malpighiales; family Euphorbiaceae; genus Euphorbia; species Euphorbia tirucalli. The sequence continues at coordinate 45,509,240 of CM077637.1, read as the reverse complement.
GGCTACCCGAGCCAATCCGGTTATCCCCTAAATGCATGCCCCCAATACTTAATTTCCCAATTCTGTCTATTTGAGTCCAACTTGTGGTTTGCCGTATCAATTGTGCTAACCTTTGTTTTGCAGCCTTTATTTATGTACATTTTTATTTTTGTTTGTATTTTAATAGAATTAATCATGTATTTAGGCGGTTGTAAATATTTCTAGATTCCCGTGTATTCTAGGCGATTGTATCAGTGAGGCGAGTGTTTTTATTTTTCTATTCGATTTGGTTGTAACAATTAATATTCATTTTTCTTTACTTTTGTATTAAATATTAGTATGCGCGCTGTATGCCTTTTATATTCAATAAAATTGACTTTAGATTTTGAAATACCATTTGAGAACATTGGCAATATTTATTTTAATTAGACACAAAATAAGGGACTTGTCCGGACCCAAATCTCTGGATAGTGTAGCGACCGTTTGTCCGGTTCAGCTACATAAGAATTTCCCGGTTGAGCTGAGCTGGGTGGCAACTCTACAATATTCATCGAGACTTAGGTCTCTGTTATTTTAAGAATTAATTCCATTTATTTTCCAAAACACGGATTTCCATTCATAAAAACCCCACGCGAGGGAGGGGTTCGCCCGAGATCATGGCGCCCCATTCCGAAAGGGAGTCCCGCGTCCCTTCGAAAATTCATCGTCCGCTCACAATAACATTATGAAATCATTCGGGGTGCTCCCCAGGTACCAGATTAGTACGCATATAGGGGCATTCCATAGTATTATCCAAAAATCATGCAAGGTGTTCTATGAACGCTGAACCTCTGTTCGTGTCTCCGGTTACACGTGACTTTCCTGCAACATCATTTCATATCACATTACTTCAAAAGCATTAGAACTCTGCCCATGGAATGGTTCTCACGTGACCATTTCACTTCATGACATCGACCTATAAAGTGTTGAAACTCTGCCATGTGTCAGCACACACACGGCCATCTCACTACAATTCATTAGGTGCCCCAAAGGTGCCAAACCTCTGTCCGTGCGGCGACCCCCATGAGACACTTTCAAATTATTTTGCATAGCATTGGGCACTCTTGGGACATCCCAAGTGAAAGAAATTCAAACATGCAAAGATAATCCTCATTCTCATTTCCATTCATGAAGCATCATCCAGGTATCATTCTCCACGACAACACATCATTCATTTACCATTCCTAACTCTTCACTTATGATCTAGTACCATATAGTTCCGTTAAGATAGTTCACAGAGTAGGCTGGATCAAGGAAGGACAAGGTCTCAGGCTTTGAGGGCTGTTGGGGAACATAGAGCAGTAGAAACTGACAGTGATTCTGATTCCAGAGAGGAATTGGAAATGGCCAACCCAACACCAAGTCTTGCTGATGCCCTGAAGGATTTCTTGAGATCCCAGGATTTTCATGACATGCTAAAAGAGGAGATGCGGGCTGTGGTAAGGGAAGTCGGGGATATCGGAACCAATAGGCCCAAAAAGGAAAAGGTAGATGAATCTTCTCAGTACAGGGCTGATGTCTCAGCTAGTGTGGAGAAGCTGTAAGAGACGGAAGTAGCCATGGAAAAGAAACTGAAGGCTAAGTACTCTGAACTTAACAATGTAGTGGCTGAATTAAAGAAAGGGGCCAACATTAGCCTGGGCTCCAAGAGATGGGTGAATGTAGATATAATGATCAACAAGGGCATACCTACAAGGGGATTGGCTCTCCAGAAGCATATGTGAACCTGTATGCCCGGATAATGCTGACGGCAGGTGCCACTAAACAGCAGCTGGTTAACTTCTTCCCGACCACACTAGAAGGGGGAGCCCTGAATTGGTACAACTCTCTAGCAGAAGATGTGCAATCTGGCTGGGAAGCCTTATCAGCAGCTTTCATCAAATACTACAGCTTCAGTACTAAGATCCAGGTGAAGCTGTACGATCTGGAGAGGGTTAAGTAGAAGCCCAATGAATCCTTTGATGCTTACTACTATAGGTGGATGAACAAGATGATTCTGCTAAGGAACCGCCCTGACGAGGATGAACTAATTCAAAAATTGATTAATGGTAGTCGGGACATTTTTAGGAACAACATGAAGTTCCACTCTTTCAGTGAACTCAACGAAGTATATAGCATGGCAATGAAAATTGAGAGAGATGAAGAAGAAAGGGCGGTAAACCAAAAGGGCAACAGAAGCTCCGGGTACAGTTTCGGCTACCGGTCGACTACTACAACTGGGTCAAGTAGTGGGTCTGGGTCTGGTTCTGCTAGTAAGAGCGGACAATTTTTAGAGACCAAGCAAGCAGGGGTTGCCGTTGTGTCTCAGCAGCGGGGAAACCAAGGCAGAAATCCAGATAGTCAAGGCAAATCACCCTGGGCCTTCTCTCTGGCTAAGATCTTCGCCAAGTGCAGAAATGGTGGTCTGTTAGACTCTCTTAGGCCATTTGAGAAGCCAGCAGAGGAAGACAAGGATAATTTCTGCACCTACCATGTTATGGTGGGGCATAGGACTAACAACTGCTACAAGCTAAGAGATGCCATCCAGAGGTTGATTGACGAAGGGAAGTTACAGGAGCCTGCCAAACCCAGCACTAAGACTAACCCTTTGCTAGCATTTGATAGGTAGGTTAATATGGTGCAGTGGGGCCTACCAAAAAACTTCATTTTTGCACAAGTCCTGTAGGCAAATCCCACCGTACAGTCTATAGTGCCTAGTGGAGCTGGGGTAAAGTCTGATTGTGAGAAGTCGACAGAGTAGAAGGAAGTGAAGCCTGTGAGTCTGTATGATCTGGATTCAAAAGAAGAATACGAAGAATATAGCTATAATGAGATGGTCAAGCTGCCAGTTATTGGGGAATCAAAAGTCTCCGAAGTCCAAAATGTAACAAGGAGTGGTAGGATTTACCAACCAGTGGTTCAATAGAGTGACAAGCCTGAAGTGATCGGGTCAGGTAGTATGTCAGTGCCGAAAGAAGTAGAGAAAGAAGACCTAGTTATCTCACAATTGAAAAAAACCCCAGCTCAGGCCAGTCTGTGGCATTTATTGCTGACTTCCAAGGAACATAGGGCAGCGCTGGTCAAAACGCTGTCTGAAATTACAGTTTCTCCACTGGCATCTCCAGAGGCCATGTGTTGTTTACTGGACAAGATTCATATAGGGTCCCCTGAGATTGTCTTTTTTGAAAAAGATTTGCCACACAAAGGGAGAGCTCACAACAAAGCCCTTTATGTCAAGGTTAATCTCCTCGACCGAGTCATGCCATGCGTGATGGTGGACGATGGTTCTGCCCTGAATATATGTCCACTGAAGATGCTGCCATTCCTAGGTCTGAGTGAAGACAGTCTGAAAAAGTTCTCCACTGTGATCAAGGCCTATGATGATTCCAAAAGGACTGTAATTGGGACTTTTGAAGCTGAAGTGGAAGTGGGACCGGTCAAGTCGACGGTCACCTTTATTATGATTGACATTCCAGTCACCTTCTCCTTACTGTTGGGGAGGCCATGGTTCCACTCATTGGGGGGTATCCCTTCGACCTTGCATTAGAAGATCAAGTTTTCAGTAGGCAGTGAGGTTATAACAATTGAGGCAGATTCTTAGTCTGTGATTGTTGCTATTAGTGAGGAGACCATACCATTCGGTGGTTTCCAAGTCACCATGGTCAGTGAGGAGGAGGCCACGGATGCCCCAATGGTTATCTATGAGAACTATATGTTGGGATTTTTCACTGGAAATCATCCAATAAAAGCAGAAGAACGCGATGATTTTCTCAAATCCGTGCCCAGGAGCAATTGAGATGGAAATTGGAAAAACAAAAGTTTAATAGAAAGAGATAACTCTCTTACCCAGAATATCTCTTTCAGAGATGGATGCAGAATGCAGGAATCAACTTAGAATCCCTCCTCGTTCACGTACACGAATGCCTAACGAACACCACCCGTGCTAGCATCGGAAAACACAAACTTTTTAGAGAGGGACTAGGGTGAATTTCAGCTATCACTGTATATTCTCCATTTGGCCAAAATTCCTAGGGCTAATAAACCCTAGGTTGGCCGAAATTCCTAAAGGAATTTCTGCCCAACTTAGCTCTTTCATTTGTGTGGGCTTTCTTCTATTAATTCAGGCCCAATCTTATTTTAATTAGTCTGGTTTAAATTAATTTCAAGCCCAACTTTAATTTACTCATGTATTTAATATATTACACCAAGTAACATATTATTTACATTTAAATTAAAATTAGTTTGACCAATTAATTTAATCTATCAAATTAAAATTAGATCTTCATAAATAAAATCATATGTAGAACTGTACATATGAATATTTCCACCTAGGAAATAATCTCATAATTAATTCAATTAATTATGAAGAGCCAATTAAATATATATTAATTTTATTATTATGATCAATCCAATTGATGTTTATAATATGATTAATATATATATACCTCTCTCTCCAGAGTGTATTCTCCAAGCATACATGTGATTCCTTAAGTCGGTGTTCTGTCGCTCAATGTGTACGATCCCGTGGGCCCATCTTTATGTTGGCAGTGGGCCTGTGGCCCACAGACTGCAGTTGGACTCTAGCAAGCCACTGCAGCCCCCAATTAAGATGGAGATGGCAGTCCAACTGATATCATAACCTTGTAGTTTAAACTTGTATATCCCATGTCATTGATATCAGTGTCCAACACAGAGGCATGGATTGATCACCCTCTTTTGTGTCCGGACATTAACTTGATCCCGAATGTACTGAAGCTCACAAGCAAGTTCCAACTTTTTGGGTTTGGCCACACTCTTATCAGTCACATTTATCAAGAGGCCGGTGATATCTTTTCAGTGGACTACTGAGTGACAAATCCCCTCTCCATATCCATAGCATTGCCATGCTAAGTGACATACCCGAAAGCACCCATACTTGGCACCTTATTACAGGCCCTTTAGGCGTACTCCTAAGTATGCGACCTCATATGCAACACCATCATATGGTCAGGTCAAAGGATCCATACAAGTACTACACGAGAATCACTTGTGATACTATACCATGTGGATTTCTCGTTTAGTGGATCTATCCAGTACCATGCCCCCTATGCATGTACCCATTAACTTGGTTGACATCCCATGTCTAATGACCGGTAAGACACCGCTATACAACCAGGTTAATGATAGTCTCTTGTTCCATTCATTCCCATGACTGGAACAGACCACGGATCTATTTATGGTCATATCGTTTACCTTATCCAAGGTCTTACTGCTAAGTGCATGACACTGGTCATCATGGATATGCATATATCCATTGGATACTTCATTTAATATATTTCACAAGATAAATACAATAAATGAATTAATGCCTTTATTAATAACACAAATAAGTATAATACATAAATCCAATGAATGTATGATACAAATACAAGGACCAATGCCACGGGGACTAGGGCATATCCAACACTATATGCCAGAATGGTTGTCCAAATACCTTTGCAGGCATGACTTCATTCCGCGCATAGGACTCGGGGCCAATGTACAGGGGGTGGCCGAATTTAACATTGATTCTGGAAAGCCGAGGTAGTTTGGCTTAGGTTACACGGTTGAGGCATCTGAGAAGAAAGACCTGAAAAGAGGAAAGAATGGCAAGCCCATGATGAAGCCATTCATTAAGGCTGGCGAACAACTGTACGAGGGGCAAGTTGAACCTGTAAAGGTCGGAAGCATCGAACTCCCAGGTTTCGAGATATTTTCTAAAGTTGGGGACTTTGAAAAGAGCCAGGAGGAGCCAGTTGCACCAGTGACAGTAGAGGAGGCAGTTGTTGAGCCTGTTGTCCCCCAGGAGAAACCACCTGAAATAATGGCAGAAGCAGTAGAAGTGGCCAAGGAGAAAGTTGAAGAAAAAGTCTGTGATGAATCTTTGAAGGCAATTTTAGAGGCGCTGACTACAGCTTTAGGCAAAGCATTTGAAAAATCTAGGGAAGGATCCATTAAGAAGCTGATGACCAAGGCAAGCCTGGATTCTGCGGTTGCTGAGATAGCAGGAATCATGATGAAAGCCAAGGCACAGGTGGTTGAGATCGAGAAGACTGCTCTTCCTGCTAAACAAGAATCGAAAATTGCTGCTGACCTGGACAACATCCTAGAGCTAAGCTAGAATGCTGAAGAAATTCAAGGCCTTCCGCCTGTGGAGGATGAAAATGCTTTTGTTGTATCTGTTTCTTCTCTTTTCAATGTGAACGATGTACTATTTAACAAGTTTAATGCAATGAAATCCTAATTTGCTTACTTGTGTGATGTTTATCCTGATAATTCTGCACATGCATTTGAATCACCATCAAGCATATTTAGCATTCATGACACCGCATTGCATGAAATTAATAGAAGTACAGATGAAAATCCCAAAATGGTATTCATTTCACATAAACTAAAATCTGAAGAAGAGAGAGAACTGACAAAGATTTTGCAAAAACATGTCAAGGCTTTTGCTTGGTCATACGAAGACATGCCAAGGGTCGACACAGAAATAGCAGTTCACAAGATTCCAACAGATCCCAGATTCTGACCAGTAAAGCAGTAGTTGAGACGGCTAAGACCAGAATGGGTTGCATTAGTAAAGGAAGAGGTGGCTAAGCAGATTGAAGCAAAGTTCCTCAAGGTGGTGGAATATACAGAATGGTTAGCCAACATTGTTCGGGTGCCTAAGAAAGATGGAAGGGTCAGAGTATGTGTCGACTACAGGGACTGGAACAAAGCCTGCCTGAAAGATAATTTCCCTTTGCCTCACATTGATGTTTTAATCGGCAGCACAGCTAAGGTAGCAATGTACTCTTTCATGGATGGGTTGTCGGGGTACAACCAGATCTTAATGGATGTGATTGACAAAGTGAAAACATCCTTCAACATATAGTGGGGCACTTTCTGCTACAAAGTAATGCCTTTTGAGCTGAAAAATGATGGGGCCAGCTACTAGAGGGCTATCACAACACTGCTGCATGACATGATTCACAAAGAAGTGGAGGTGTATATCGATGACATGCTTGTTAAATCAATGACTCGGGATGAACACCCAGCTATCCTGGATAGATTTCTTAAACGCATCGGGGAATACAACGTGCGACTTAACCCTAAGAAGTGCATATTCAGGGTTACATCAGGTAATCTGCTGGGTCATGTGGTCAATCAAAGGGGAATAGAGATGGATCTAGACAAAATCAAAGCCATCCGAGATATGCCAGCTCCTAAGACAGAAAAGGAGGTCTGATCATTCTTGGGTTCCTTGCAGTATGTTAGCCTCTTCATAGCTCGGTTAACCTCGGTATGTGAGTCGATCTTTAAGTTGCTAAGGAAAGATGAGCCTGTCGTATGGAATGACAAGTGTCAATTGGCTTTTGAAAAGATCAAGGCTTGCCTGGTAAATCCATCAGTTCTCAGCCCACTAACTCTAAGGAAGCCTTTGATTCTGTACTTGGCTGTTGAAAACTCCTCCATAGGGGCAATGCTAGCACAGGAGCAGGATGGGAGGAAGGAGTACCCCATTTATTACCTCAACAAAAAGCTGCTGGAATACGAAACCAAGTACACATTGTTAGAGAAGACATGTGTGGCGATGATCTGGTTTACTAAGAAGCTACACCACTACTTTCAGTCTTATAAGGTACAAGTCGTGGCTAAAGTGGATCCAATGAAATACCTAAACGAAGCACCGGTATTGGTTGGGAAATTATCCAGGTTGTTACTACTTTGGTCAGAATTTGACATTGAGTACATCACTAGAAAAACCATCAAAGGGCGAGCTATGGCAGAATTCGTAGCAAACCATCCACTAGAATCGGACTGCTCAGAAAATCTAGAGTTCCCTAACGAGCAGTTGGCTATAGTAGAGGTGAGAAGATGGGTTATGTGCTTTGATGGTGCCGTAAATAGAAAGGGTACTGGAATTGGGGTGATCATAGCAATGCCAGATGGCGAGATTATCCCACTGTCGAAGAGGTTGGACTTTTCCATAACCAACAATGGGGCAGAATATGAAGCATGCTTATTCGAAATGGAAGCCCTCCTGACACTAGGGGCAGACAATGTCTTAATTGTTGGGGATTCACTCTTGGTGATTAGGTAGGCACAAGGTGACTGGGACTTGAAAGAAGAAGCCTTACGGCCCTACTTAGAACTGCTACAGTACAGGAGAGGGTTATTTGACTAGTACAAATTTAGACATGTTCCTAGTGAGGAAAACAAGATGGTGGATATGCTAGCAACACTGTCCTCCATGTGGGAAGATCCGAAAAAGACACAGATTCAGCCCTTGGTCATAGCAACTTCCAGGCAACCCTGCTTTAATATGCATGAAGTGATGGAGTTAACAGCCGAGGAAAAGCCTTGGTTCTTTGACATTTATCAGTATGTGAAAGAGGGAAAGTATCCAGAAGAAGCTAGCATCACTGATAAAATGTCATTAAGAAGGTTAGCCAGCCAGTTTAGAATATTCAAAGATAAGCTGTACAAGAGGACTAAAAATAGGGTCCTTATAAGATGTCTAACATAACGGGAAGCAGAAACTGCAATGCAGCAAGTACATTCCAAATCCTATGGGCTGCATATAAATGGAATTGCTATGGCTAGGAAGATAATGAGACAGGGATACTTCTGGATGATAATGCAGTCTAATTGTGTGAAGGAAGTGAAAAGATGTAACGAATGCCAGATCTATGCGGATGTCAGTCATCTACCACCTCCTGAACTACAGAACCTCGCATTTCCTTAGCCATTCTCGGCATGGGGGATTGACATGATTAGAGAAATTCATCCTACAGCATCTAATGGACACAGATTCATAGTGGTTGCAGTCGACTATTTCTCAAAATGGGTGGAAGGAGAGTCCTTTTCCAATGTGACAGCCAAACAGATGGTTAAGTTCATTCAGAAGAACATCCTCTCTTGATACGGAATTCCTCACCATTTAGTGACTGATAATGGGGTGCAATTCCAAGAGGTAACAGCTAAGCTATTCTTAAAACATGGCATTAGACATCATAGGTCTTCTCGATATAGACCACAGGCTAATGGTGCAGTGGAAGCCGCTAACAAGTCAATTAAGAAGATCTTGTCAAAAATGGTAACCACCTACAGTGACTGGGCTGACAAATTACCATATGCTCGTTGGGGTTATAGAGCCAGCGTCAAAACACCAACCGGTGAGACTCCCTATACCTTGGTGTATGGAATGGAAGCATTGTTGTTAGTGGAAATGGAACTCAAGTCACTCAGAGTAGCTTTGGAAGCCTATCTACCAGAAACGGGATGGGCTCAGGCTAGGTACAAGCAGTTGGCAGCATTAGATGAAAAACAGTTGAAAGCACTGGAACACCTATAGATGTATCAGCGTAGAATGGCCATAGCTTATAATCGAAATGTGAAGTCTCCCAGACAGCAGCTGAAGGTCGGGGATCTGGTTCTGAAGTAGTTAAGGCCTAAGAATATGGATGCCCGAGGGAAGTTTAGACCTAATTGGGAAGGCCCCTATGTTGTGAAGAAGGTGCTATCTAAGTGTGGTGTAAGTATCGTGGACATGGATGGGAATGAACTTGTAAATCCTATCAACCAAGACTGCCTAAAGCCTTACTATGTTTGAAAAAAAAGGAAAAAAAAAGAAAAAAAAAAGAAAGAAAAAAAAAGTCTACTAGGTTGAAAACCCGAAAAGGGCGGCCTAGGCGAAAATTAAGACATGAGAAAAAATGATCAGTCGGAAAATCCGCAAGGGGTGACTGATAACGGATTTTGGTTCTGTGTGGAATGTATACCATTTTGGGAACTGATCTATTCAAATGTATTCATGCTACTTTCACCAATAAAGTGTGATGTTTTGTTTAAATCTGTGTGCATGGTTATATCGTAATGCATAAACAAAATTATCTTGCCTAAACATCCATTAAAGAAAGCGCTTTGCATTAAATTGGTTCAAAGATTCGCATTATTCAATGAGGAAATGTGCTAGAATGCTTGCAACTCATAATCTTTTCTTTTCCTTCAAACTCAATTCATCATTCCTTACAGTGGTCGAAAATTCCGAAACAGAGCCAAGTTCAAGAGCCATAGGACCAAAAAAAAAAAGAGAAAAAAAGGGAGCTCGCTAAGGTGAAAACCGAAAAGGCGCCTTAGGCAAAAGTTAGAGCAGCTCGCTGAGCTGAAAACCCACGTCGGGCACTCCTAGGGATAGAAGGATGAGACACTTTCACCATTCCCTAGCGAAAAAACTTTTATACCCCAGCAGAGAACCCTTTCACCATTCCCCAGCAGAAGCTCTTCCATTATTCTCCAGCGGGATCCTCTATACTATTCCCCAGCAGAACTATCACAAAGAACATGACCACTTTCTCCCCAGCAGTCATTGGACTTTCCTAACAGCCATTGCATTTCCCCGCATATCCCCAGTAGAAATGTGAGAATTACATCACATAAAGGATATACTCTCCAACTGGATCAGTCGTAGGTGTGACGTGCCTTCCTTAGCCAGAGGCACGACTCGATCTCTCTAGCAAGAGTGTAGCATTTTAAGGCCAGACGAAAAACGGGGGATGCATCTCCCAGAGTCCATTTGCATATGCATACATTGCAACATGCACACAATCATTCAAAACACGTCCATAAACATGCATACATGCATCACGACCAACCCAAGTGTAGGTATCCAGGGGCAGGGTAATCGAGCCGTATTTATTCTTAATCAAAGGGGCAAAAATTATTGTTCCAAAATTATCGATCAAGGAATAAATATGCATCACCAACACAACCTCAAAACTCCAGCAGATTTACCGTGGGTAACCTAAACCCGGTGTCAGGCTTAGATTAGCTCTCTATCTCAAACCCAACAGATCCACCATGGGTAGCCTAAACCCGGTGTCAGGCTCAGATTAGCTCTCTATCTCAAACCGAGCAGATCCACTGCGGGTAACCTAAACTGGGTGTCAGGCTCAGATCAGCTTTCTATCTCAAACCCAGCAGATCTGCTGCGGGTAAACTAAACTCGGTGTTAGGTTCAGATCAGCTCTCTATCTCAAACCCCGTAGATCCACCGCAGGTGACCTAAACCTGGTGTCAGGCTCAGATCAGCTCTCTATCTCAAACCTAGCAGATCTGCCACGGGTAACCTAAACCCGGTGTCAGGCTCAGATCAGCTCTCTATCTCAAACCCAGCAGATCTGCCGTGGGTAACCTAAACCCTGTGTCAGGCTTAGATCAGCTCTCTATCTCAAACCCAATAGATCCACCATGGGTAACCTAAACCCAGTGTCAGGCTCATATCAGCTCTCTATCTCAAATTTAGCAAATCCACAGCGGGTAACCTAAACCCGGTGTTAGGCTTAGAACAGCTCTCTATCTCAAACCCAGCAGATCCGCCATGAGTAACCTAAACTTGGTGTCAGGCTCGGATCGGCTTCCACCCCAAACTTCAGTAGATCCATCATGGGTAACCTAAATCCGGTGTCAAGCTCATATTTGTTTCCACCTCTAAACTTCAGCGGATCCATTGTGGGTAACATAAACCCGATGTTAGGCCCAAATCACCTGCAACTCAGGTATGTCTTTCTTTCCTTCCGCCTACGGTGCTTCAATTCGCATTCTCAAATTCCCCTCAAATAACCCAGACCTGGTATCGGGTATTGAATTTGATCACGTGAGGGGAAGCTGTAAGAGCTGGGTTTTCTCGACCTCCATGATGAGAATTCTTGTGTTACCTGTCGAATGGACGGACACAAATCAGAGTTGAAAATGATGGAATGTTGTTTGGAGTTCCTCCAATGACCTAAAAACCAAGCTATCCATAATCCAAAATCCCCAAAGAGGTCTCTCGAGTGGTTTCTAGGGTTTTGGGTGCGCGTCTGATTTTTGAAATTTTGCCCCAGCTCTTGTTAGAGCAACACGACTCTAGTGGGTGAGCCAAGTTGCTCTGGGGTAGAAAGGATATATGAGGAAAATCAGAAAAAGCAGGCAGCCATTTAATGCTTGAAGTGATTTGAGTGAAGAGGATAAAAGGAAAAGAAAAAAAAATCAAAGGGGGGGAGGTTGGTAATCTTGAGCAGGGAGAAACAAAATTTCTAAGAAACACAAAGAGAAAAGGAAGCATAGAGAAAAAAGGAGGAGAGGCCAAGACTAAGCAAAGAAGAAAACCCAAAAACATAGAAGCTAAGACCCAAAATCAATCCCCAAACATTAGTGACAAGTTACTTAACCTTTGTTTATTGATTTGGAATCGTTTCAGATTCGTTTTGGTTGTTTTGATCGTTGCGGTTTTTGGCCGTCGGGTTCCCTGGACACATTCCAAGCTTTCAAATCCATTTCTTGACATTCGAAGCATCAAAACAACATCAAGGTAAACTCTGAGAGGCCTTAAACCTGTTTGCATTGTCTTTTCTGTGCATTTTCTTTTATTTTGCAACTTTCGGAAACCGGATTGCCCGAATAGAGCCGAGCGGCTGTGTTCATGGTGAATAGAGCCGGGCGGCTCTGCTCTTTAGGGACAGATTTCCGAATCGTCCCGGTTGGCCGAAAACAGTTCGTTTTCCATTTCGTGCATTCTGTTGTGATCATTTTCAGCCCAAATACATCCGTATGTTATAAAATTTTGGTTTTTGGATTTCTGTACGTATGGATATTAGGTTTTTTGGTGCTTCCTGGTTTATTTCCTGAGTTTCGGGGTTGTTTTATATGAATCGCATCTATAGTTTAGCATTAGTGTACCCCCGAACCTTACAAAATCCCCGAAAAATATTGAAAACGAACAAAACAGTATTTTTCACAAATATTTTTGGTGTGTTTATTGCATTTTGGACCCTAGATGGATGTTGTGTTTAGGAACCCGCACGAACGGAACCCTGGATTCCAGGATAACAGACCCACAAAAATGGAAATCTGCATGTAACCGAGCCAAATTTTTTCCAAAAATTGATTTCCAGCACAAAAATTACAGGGCGTTTCAAAACTGTTTTCCAGGTCTAACTGGTCCGTTCGATTAGGTCGACCCAGTTACCCCCTAAATGAATGCCCCCGTTTCCTAAATTCCTAATTCTGTCTTGACTTGAGTCCTATTTGTGTGTGCAATATAAATTGTGCTAACCAATTTGTTTTACAGCATTAATTTTTATTTTTATCCTTTTTGTTTTAATTAATAGATTATTATCGTGTAAATTAGGCGGCTGTAATTTTTAGATCCTCGTGTACTTAGGCGATTGTAAAGTGAGGACGAGAGTTTTTATCTTTTATTCGATTGGGTTGTATAATCGGCCTCTATCATTTTCTTGTATATTTTGGATTTATGCTTTACTTTTCTTGTAATTTATGTTCTTCATTTCGCTTTAGCATCAGCTGAATTAAAATAAACAAATTGGGGTTAGAGAAAGATAATAAAGCGAATTAAATATTGTAATATAAATTGTAAAGTGAAAGCAAGATAGAGGTTAAGTAAGTCACTTGCCCAAACCCTAAATCTTTGGATTAGGCACGATAGTCTACCCTCGGTAGGGAGCTATATCGAAATTCCCAGATGAGCTGATCTAGGTGGCAACTCTGTCACTGATCTTGGGATTTAAGTTTCGAGGTCTTTAAGTTGAAATGGGAAAATGTTTTCTATAAAAGAATTTTAAAATCAAATTAATGGTTTTTCTAACTCAAGATAAACAAAACTTGTTTTCCAAAACCAAAACATAACGAAAACGTTTTCCTTGGTTCGCTTTGCTGCATCCCGTTTCTTGTTAAAATGTTGCCCGCTCACACTTAACATGTGCATCACAGCCCCAAATCTGTAAGAAAGACACATTGGGCACCATGCCCATCCATATTTCATATGGGGTCTTTCCAGAGCCTTAGTTGGAGTATTGTTTAAAATGAGAGTAGCTGTCTCGAGAGCATATCTTAAGAAACTTATTGGCGGAGAAGTGTGACTCATCATTAAGCGGACCATGTCCAACAAGGTCCTATTCCTCCTTTTGGACACGCCATTCCATTGTGGTGTTCCTGGAGGAGTGAGATGTGGAATAATTCCATGCTTTCTCAGGTATGAGTCAAACTCTAGGCTCATATACTTAACTTCTTGGTTTGAGCAAAGGGCTTTGATATTTCTGTCTAGTTGATTTTGTACTTTGTTCTTGAACTCCTTGAACCTATCAAGGGTCTTGAATTTATGTTTCATTAGATAAACATAACCATATATGTTGAAATCATCCATGAAAGTGATGAAGTACAAATGTCCACCTCTGGTAGCTACGCTCATGGGCCCATATATGTCTGAATGTATTAGGTCCAATAAGCTAGTAGCCCTTTCAAATTTCTTGCTAAAAGGAGGTTTAGTCATTTTACCTCATAAACAAGACTCGCATGTATCAAGTGACTCCATGTCAAATTATCCTAGGATTCCAGCTTTGTAAAGCCTAGCTATGCATTTCTCGTTTATGTGGCCTAAACAAAAATGCCAAATGTAGACTGGATTAAGTTCATTAGGCTTAATCCTTTTAGTATTTATGTTATAGACATAATTAGTTTCATTTAAATCTAGGATATCAAGGCCATTATTTAACAGAGCATCTCCATAAAATAATCCTTCTCTAGATAAAATAATTCTACCATTACCAATAGTAAAGTAATTCTACCATTACCATTACCTTGGGCTTGGCCTTAGCTTTCTTAGCCTTGGCCTTCGCAGTCACCTTTGCCTTGCCCTTTGCAAGAGGAGGGTGTTGGATATGCCCTAGCCCTGAGGCATTGGTCCTTGTATATGTATTGGATTTATGTATTATACATTTTGTGTCATTAAATAAAGGCATTAATCTATTTATTATATACCTTGTGCTCTGTTTTAAATAGAGTATCCAATGGACATATCCATATCCATGTTGACAAGTGTCATGCACTTGGCAGTAAGACCACGGATAGGGAAAATGATATTACCATAAACAGATCCGTAGTCTGTTCCAGTCATGGGAATGAATGAAACCAAAGACTATCATTAGCCTGGTTGTATGGTGGTGTCTTACCAGTCATTAGACATGGGATGTCAACCAAATTAATGGGTACATGCAAAAGGGGCATGGTACTGGATAGATCCACTAAACGAGAAATCCACATGGTAAAGTATCACAAGTGATTCTCATGTAGTACTTGTATGGATCCTTTGACCTAACCATATGATGGTGCTACATATGAAGTGGCATACTTTGGTGTACGCCTAAAAGGCTTGTAACAGGGTGCCAAGTATAGGTACGTTCGGGTATGTCAGTGAACATGGCAGTGCTATGGATATGAAGAAGGGAATGTCACTCAGTAGTCCACTGAGAAGATATCACTGGCCTCTTGATGAATGCAACTGATAAGAGTGTGGCCACACCCAAACAAGTTGGAACTTGTTTGTGAACATCAGTTCATTCGGGATCAAGTAAATGTCTGAACACAAAAGAGGGTGATCAATCCATGCCTCAGTGTTGGACATCGATATCAATGACATGGGATATATGAGTTTAAACTACAGGGTTATGATTACAGTTGGACTGCTATCTCCGTCTTTATTAGGGGCTGCAGTGGTTGCTAGAGCCCGCCTACTGTCTGTCGGCCAAAGGCCCACTGCCAAGATAAAGACGGGCCTACAGGATCATACACATTGAACATCTGAACTCGAACTAAAGGGATCATCTGCATACTCGGAGTATACGCATCGAAGAGAGAGGATTATATTAATTATATTATTTAGATGAATTGGATTGATCAAAATAATATGATTAATATTTGTATTGGCCTTCTTATAAATTAATTCAATGAATTAATTTATGAGATTATTTCCTAGGTGGAAATATTTTACATGTATAGGTTTACATGTATCTAATTTCATGATAGTCTAATTTAATTCCTTGGTTAAATTAATTGGTCAAATTAATTTTAAATTAAATGTATGTAATATATCATATGGTATGATATAATGATATACATGTTGGATTAAAATTACATATGAAAATAATTTAGACCAAAAGAATTAAATCGGACTTGGGCTTAAAGAAGAGAAAAGCCCTAGCTGCAGCAGGCTGGGCCCAGTTTTAGATTTGGAGGGTTTCAGGCCCGAGGGCCTTGTTTTGAAATTTTAATGGGTTTTAAAATTTTGTGTGTTTAAATTTTGTTATTTGAATGCACATGGTTTCTTGAATGAAATTTTAATTTTATTCATGAGATATTAATTTTAGAAATTAATATGGTATAATTGAAATTGGTTTGGGTTTTCTTAGCACGATTACCCAGGCGGTTGATATGGACTCATGGTTTTCCAATTCAAATGGGAGCAATATTCTACCTGGGCTGGAGGCCCAAAGCCCATTAAGGGCTAGAACCATGATGGACCAAAATTGGCGACTTTAAAATAATGGCTAAGGACATAATTGAAATGGGCTTAAATTCATGCATTATAACATGTTTATAAATTGATGTAGTGGATTGCATGTTGTATGATTAAATGTGTGTATGGATGCTATTGGGCCTTATTCGAGTTGGGTTGTATTTTTCTTTTTTGGTTAATACGGCCTGCGTGTGATTTTTCTTTTTTATGTAATTTTATTTTATTAATTTATTATAAAATTTGTAAAGAATGAGCCTATTGGAGAGGCGAGCCCATAAGGAAGAAGATGAGGCCCACATGATGTATTTTCTAGTATAGGCTTACTAGAATTATATTAGGTTGTAATATAGGCCCATAGCAGTCCATTTTATTTAATTATAGTTTATTTATTTACATGTATGAATGTATGATCCAAACCCAATTTCACCCACCTATGTATCTAAGTCGTTATTAAAATGAATCTAATAACCAAAAGGAAATTACTAAGTCACTTAAAAGTGCTTCCCTCATTCAAAACTAACTTGAAGTGGGGATAGGCCAGTTGTAGACCATGCCCTTATTGGATGCACTGAAGTATCGTCATTTTGTATTTGGTGGGAGTATTGGTTACTCTGACACTTGGATGGAGGTTTTGACTTAGCATGGGTAGGAGGATTCTCCTGGCCCTAAGCACAGATGAGTAAGTGCCAACAAGCCCATCAAACTGAGAGTCCCTAGGTTGGGATTGGACGGTGTTCCTACCTAAATAATTAAGGTATAGTTTTTCCAGGCCCTTGTCTAGCAATATCTTAATGAAATATGGATCTAGGCCTATGAGCCCAACAACTTGAGCTAATTAATAGCATGATTCATTATTAATTAAATATGGGAAAAACAAGATAAGTCCTTTCTTAACACTCTTATAATTTTTCTGTGTAGTAACCAAATGGCAACAAACAACTCACTTTCATTACGATCTATTATAGAAAGGGACAAGCTTTACGGCCCTAACTTTTTGGACTGGTCTAGGAACTTAACAATAGTTCTAAGATAAGAGTCAAAAGAGTATGTGCTGGAAAGGCCTATACTAGCTGCACCAACGGGGCGTAATCCACCGGCTACCCAGCTAGAGGAATACGAGGTGCACGTCAAGGATTACCGGGATGTGACGTGCCTTATGTTGGCATGTATGGTCCCTGAGCTACAAATGTAGTTCATGGACCATCAGGCCTATGATATGATAACAACTCTTAATATGATGTTTTAAGAGCAAGCTTGTCAGGAAAAGTACCTGACCAATAAGGCATTCCACTCCTGTAAGATGGGGGCTAGGACATCTGTGAGCGTACACATGCTCAAGATGAAGGGCTATCTGGATACTTTAGCCCGTCTTGGATTGCCCATCTCACAAAAGCTGGCAGTGGACATGATCCTAGCTTCCTTATCGGATACTTCTGATCAGTTCATCCTAAACTATAACATGCAAGGGATGAACCGTACTGTTAGTGAGCTGCATGGGATGCTCAAGCTCATTGAGTAGTCGATCAAAAAGACTCTGCCGATACTGCTAGTCAATAAGGGGAACCCTTCTCTTACTAAAAGCAAGGCCAAGGAAAAGTCTAAGGCCAAGGCTAAGAAAGCCAAGGCCAAGAAGGCTAAGGCCCATCCCAAGGCCAGTCTCAAGGATGTTTGCTTCGGGTGCAAGTAGGCTGGAAATTGGAAAAGATCATGTCCCCAGCTGTTGGGAGAGTAAAGGAAGGGTTAAGCCTAATGAACTTAATCCAATCTACCTTTGGCATTATCGTTTAGGCCATATAAACGAGAAGAGCATAGCTAGGCTTCACAAAGCTGGAATCTTAGGATCATTTGACTTGGAGTCACTTGATATATGCAAGTCTTGTTTACAAGGTAAAATGACTAAAGCACCTTTTAGCAAGAAAGCTGAAAGGGCTACTGGCTTATTAGACCTAATACATTCAGACATATGTGTGCCCATAAGCGCAGCTACTAGAGGTGGACATCTGTACTTTGTCACGTTCACGGATGATTTCAATAGATATGGCTATGTCTATGTGATGAAACATAAGTTTGAGACCCTTGATAGGTTCAAGGAGTTTAGGAACGAAGTACAGGACCAGTTAGGTAGAAATATCAAATCCCTTCAGTCAGACCGAGGAGGTGAGTATATGAGCCTAGAGTTTGACTCATATTTAAGAGAGCATGGAATCATTCCACAGCTCACTCTTCCAGGAACACCACAATGGAATGGGGTGTCTGAAGAGAGGAACAGGACCCTGTTGGACATAGTCTGCTCAATGATGAATCATGCCTCTCTCCCAATAAGCTTCTAGGGATACGCTCTTGGGACAACATCTCTCATTTTAAAAAATGTAAAGATGTGGAAAAGATGTCATATGAGATATGGATGAGCAGGGCACCCAATGTGTCTTTCCTGCGGATTTGGGGATGTGATGCACATGTCAAGAAATTGACTGGGGGCAAACTAGAACCCAAAGCCGACAAATGACTGTTCGTGGGCTACCTTAGGGAAACCAAAGGGTATTACTTCTACAATGCCACTGAGAATAAGGTGTTCGTGGCACGAAAAGGGGTCTTTCTAGAAAAGGATTTCATTTCCAAGAAAGAGGATAACTCCTGAAGAGGATAACTCAGAGACTAGGGTGGAGCTTCCATAGGAGGAAGCACCGACCTAGGTCACATAAGGACCTAGAAGGTCTGGTAGGGATCATCGGGAACCAGAGAGATTTGGGTTTCTTGTCACCAATGATCACACTCTTCTCGTCTTTTATAAGGAAGAGCCCAAAACCTACCAGGAGGCTATAGCTAGCCCACAGTCTGCCAACTGACGCAAGGCCATGGAGGTGGAGATGCAATCTATGTACGATAATCAGGTTTGGAACCTGATTGATCCACCTCTAGGTGCTAAGGTAATAGGTTTCAAGTGGTGCTACAAGATAAAGGCCGACAACACCTTCAAAGGGTGTCTAGTTGTGAAATGTTTTAGATAAGTCCATAGAATAGACTATGATGAAACTTTCTCACCAGTCACTATGCTCAAATCTATAAGGATCCTGC
The DNA here is from genome assembly GCA_039660915.1 of Euphorbia tirucalli. NCBI lineage: Eukaryota > Viridiplantae > Streptophyta > Magnoliopsida > Malpighiales > Euphorbiaceae > Euphorbia > Euphorbia tirucalli. Next base: position 45,489,817 of record CM077637.1, on the reverse strand, counting down.
TGGCCATAGCCACTTGGTACGACTATGAGGTCTAGCAGATGGATGTCAAAACTGCTTTCCTTAATGGAAAACTACTCGAGGATGTGTACATGACACAACCTGAGGGTTTTGTAGATCCAAAGTATCTTGGAAGGGTATGCAAGCTTCAAAAGTCCATTTATGGATTGAAGCAAGCATCCCAAAGTTGGAATCTTAGATTCAAGGAAGCCATAAAGGAACACAGCTTCATACAGAATCAAGATGTGCCTTGTGTGTAGAAAAGGATTAGTGGGAGCACTGTCACCTTCTTGTGTTATATGTGATGATATCCTTATTATTGGCAGCGACATGCCAACACTGCAAGGAGTAAACAAGTGGTTGTGTAAGTGCTTTGCAATAAAAGACTTAGGTGAGGCTGAGACAATCCTAGTGATAAGGATCTACAGGGATAGATGCAATCAGCTTCTAGGACTAATTCAAGCCACGTACATAGACAAAGTTCTAAAAAGATTCAACATGGATCAGGCCAATAAAGGTTTCTTGCCAATGAGCCATGGGATGAAACTTAGTAAGAAGAACTGTCCTAAGACAAGGCAAGACAGGGAGAACATGAAGTTTGTCCCATATGCGTTAGCTGTAGGATTAATCATATACTCCATGCTATGTACGAGACATGATGTCGCCTTTACACTGAGTATGACTAATCAATACCAGTAGGATCCCGGTGAGGATCACTAGAAGGCTGTCAAAGCAATCCTGAAGTACCTTAACTAGACTAAGGATAGTTTCTTAGTGTATAGAGTCAGGAAGAGCCATTAGTTATTGTGTACACTGATGCAAGCTTCCAGACCGACTAGGATGAGTACCAGTCACAGTCTGGGTATGTGTTTTTTCTAAATAGGGGTGCTGTAAGCTGGAAATGCTCAAAGCATTGACCATCATGGATTCTACTACAGAAGCTGAGTACATTGCAGCGTGTGATGCAACTAAGGAAGTTATATGGATAAAGAAGTTTATCACTGAATTGGGAGTAGTGCCAACTATCTTGGATCTAATTGATATCTTCTGTGACAATAATGTGGCTGTTGCATAAGCTAAGGAGCCCCGGTCACACAAGAACACGAAGCACGTACTCATGAAGTTTCACGTCATGCGAGAAATCACCGAAAGGGGTGACACTTCATTACATAGAGTGGACACCGAGGAAAATGTCACAGATCATTTGACCAAGATGCTAGCTCAGCCCAAGCACTACGGTCATAATAGATCTATAGGGATTAGGCCCATGCCTAGTTGGAACTAGTGCAAGTGGCAGATTGTTGGATATGCCCTAGTCCCGAGGCATTGGTCCTTGTATATATATTGTACATATTTATTGGATTTATGTATTATAGATTTTATGTCATTAAATAAAGGCATTAATCTATTTATTATATACCTTGTGCTATGTTTTAAATAGAGTATCCAATGGACATATCCATATCCATGTTGACAAGTGTCATGTACTTAGCAGTAAGACCATGGATAGGGAAAACGATATGACCATAAAGAGATCCGTAATTTGTTCCAGTCATGAGAATGAATGGAACCAAAGACTATCATTAGCCTAGTTGTATGGTGGTGTCTTACCGATCATTGGACATGGGATATCAACCAAGTTAATAGGTACATGCAAAAGGGGCATGGTACTAGATAGATCCACTAAATAAGAAATCCACATGGTAAAGTATCACAAGTGATTCTCGTGTAGTACTTGTGTGGATCCTTTGACCTGACTATATGATGGTGATGCATGTGAAGTGGTATACTTTGGTGTACGCCTAAAGGGCCTATAACAGGGTGCCAAGTATGGGTATGTCCGGGTATGTCAGTGAACATAGAATGCTATGGATATGCAGAAGGGAATGTCACTCAGTAGTCCACTGAGAAGATATCACTGGCCTCTTGATGAATGCAACTGATAAGAGTGTGGCCACATCTAAACAAGTTGGAACTTATTTATGAGCATCAGTTCATTCGAGATCAAGCAAGTGTCTAAACACAAAAGAGGGTGATCAATCCATGCCTCTGTGTTGGACACCAATATCAATGACATGGGATATATGAGTTTAAACTACAGGGTTATGATTACAGTTGGACTGCTATCTCCATCTTAATTAGGCGCTGCAGTGGCTTATTAGACCATGCTTGCAGTCTGTGGGCCAAAGGCCCACTACCAATATAAAGATAGGCCCACAGGATCATACACATTGAACATCTGAACTCGAACTAAAGGGATCATCTACATACTTAGAGTATACGCACCGGAGAGAGAGGATTATATTAATTCTATTATTTATATCAATTGGATTGATCAAAAAAATATGATTAATATTTGTATTGGCCTTCTTATAAATTAATTCAATGAATTAATTTATGAGATTATTTCCTAGGTGGAAATATTTTACATGTATAGGTTTACATGTATTTAATTTCATGATAGTCTAATTTAATTCCTTGGTTAAATTAATTGGTCAAATTAATTTTAATTTAAATCTATGTAATATATTATATGGTATAATATAATGACATACATGTTGGATTAAAATTACATATGAAATTAATTTGGACAGAAAGAATTAAATCAGACTTGGGGCTTAAAGAAGAGAAAAGCCCACATGATATTAAAAGAAAATTGGGCCTGAAAATTCCATAGGAATTTTGGCCATCTAGGTTAAATAACCTAGGGAAATTTTCGGCCAGAGTGGATGTAATGTGCAGAAAATTTACAGCCTCCTTTTCTCTCATTTCGGTCGATCCTCTTGCTAGCACGGGTTATGTTCTATAGCTGTTCGTGTACGAAAACGTGGAGAAAGTCGATTTAAATTTCTACAGCCATCTCGTAAAGAGATTTTTTGGTGAGATTCTATTCTTTCTCCATTTTGTTTTGTTGTTTTTAATTTCCATTTCAATTGATTTTAGGCACGGATTTGAGAAAAGCAACGGGAATTTCCGCTTTATTGGTTCATTTTCCAGTGAAAAATCCCTACAGAGGGTTCCTGTTGTGGACTAGCAGTATCGACGGACTCTTTTTGATCTACTGTTTAGTAAGCTTGAGCATTCCATGTAGCTCGTTAATAGTGAGGTTCATCCCTTACATATTATAGTTTAGGATGAACTAATCATAAGAATCCGTCAAGGATGCCAGGATTGTATCAATCGTCAACTCTTGAGAGATAGGCAAACCGAGATTGGCTAAAGAATCTAGATAGCCCTTTATCTTGGCACGTGAGCGCTCACAGATGTCCTAGCACCTATCTTTTAGGAGTTAAATGCCTTGTTGGTCAAGTATCTCTCCTGACATGCTTGCTCCTAAAATATCTCATCAAGAGTTGTTATCATAGTAAAGGCTTGGTGGTTAATGAATTGGTTTTGTATCTCAAGGACCATGCATGCCAACATAAAGCATGTCACATCCCGGTTATCCCTTACATGCACCTTGTATTCCTCGAACTATGTAGCCGGTGGATTAAGCCCAGTAGGTGCAGGCGGTATAGCTCTCTCCAGCACATATAATTTAGATTCGTGTCTTAGAACTATCCTCAAGTTACTAGACCAATCCAGGTGTGAGCACGGGTTTTCCTAACCTCCGTGATGAGAATCCTTTATTACCCGTTAAGTGGTCGGACTTAGGAACGAGTAGGATGTAACCTGGAATGCCTTAAATGCTTAAAAAACCGAACCGCCCGTGATCCAAAACACCTAAAAAGGTCCTTCTAGTGATTACAAGGTTTAGAGGTGAGCGTAAGAATTAGGGGAGTCTGCTCCGGCTCTGTCTAGAGCAGCACGGCTATAGTTTCAAAACTATAGCCGTGCGGCTATAGATCCAGAGCCGTATGGCTCTAACACTTAGACCCACGTGGCTCTGGTGGGCGGCCAAGTTGCTTTGTAAAAGCAGAGCAACATGGCTGAAGAGGAGGCTGATCAGCCGAAATCCCAAAAGAAGGGCGACTTATTAAATATGGGAAATGATTAAGGAAAGAGAGGTATAAAAGAAGAAAAATTTTTGGATCAGAGGGAAGTTTTTGTTTTGTTTTCTTAAAAAATTGAAAAACAGAAAAGAGAGGGAGAGAAAGAAACAGAGAAAGAAAAATAAAAGAGAGAAAAAGAAATAGAGAGAAACCGAGAAACAAAGACCAAAAACACACCCCAAAAGGACCAAGTAAAAATCCTAGACCATTTCTCACTCATTCGGACAAATTTTCGGATTTGTTTCGGATTGATTCGGGATTCATTTTTGGAATTTCAGGAAGTTTAATGCACTGGAACAACAACAAGGTAAACTCTGAGAGGCCTTAAACTTGTATTCATTGTATTTTTGTACATTTTCTCCTCTATTTTGTCAATTTCTGGAAAACCGGCTGCCCCAATAGAGCCACACGGTTGTGCTTTCTTAGAACACAACCGCGCGGTTATAGTCTTTTGGAATAGAGCCGTGCGGCTGTAACACTACAGTTGCACGGCTATGTTCCTTTTGGGCAAAAACCCGAAAAAGCCCTCGAATCTGCCAAAAACAGTTCATTTTCCATTTTGTTCATCCGTTGAGATATATTTCAGCCCAAATACATCCGTGCATTTTCAAACTGTGGTTTTCAGATTTCTATGTACACGTATGCTAGGTTTTTGGTTTTTCCTGGATTTTGTTTTTTAGAGTTCGGGATTGTTCGATCCAAATCGGATTCGTCGTCCAGCATTGGCGGACCCCCGGACCCTACAAAAATCCTTAGGAAACATCAAAAACAAGCAAAATAGCGATTTTCGAAAAAATGAGAAAACCGATTTCAGGTTCTGGGTGTTATAGCCCCACGACTATGGATGTTATAGCCGCATGGCTTTAACTTGAGCCACACGGCTCTAACCATAGCTGCACGGCTGTAGTTCCCGGAAGGAGACAGAATCGTGCGACAATACATGAAGCATTTATGTGCACAGATGCTAGGTTTTTGTGTTTATGTGATAATTGTGCTAACCATTTGTTTTGCAGCATTTATTTCCCTTTTTATTATTTTTTAATGTAATTAATAGATTAATTCGTGTATTTTAGGCGTTTGTAAATTTTTAGATATCCGTGTATTCTAGGCGCTTGTAATGTGAGGACGAGAGTTTTCTTTTTTATTAAATTTGGTTGTATAAGCGGCCTTTATTATTTTTGTATAATTTGGATGCATGATTTACTTTTCTACAATTTATTTATGTCATTTGTATGAGCATCGGCTGATAGTTAAACAAAACTAGGTAGAGAAAGATAATAAATTGAATAAATATGGTAATATAAATTATAAAATGAATACAAGTCGAGGTTGAGTAGGTAAGTTGCCGAACCCTAAATCTCTGGATTAGGTACGGCAGTCTACACTTGGTAGGGAGCTATACCGGAATTTCCCATATGAGCTGATCCGGGTGGCGACTCTGTCACTGATATTGAAATTTAGGTTTCGAGGTCTTTAAGTAATAAAATGGGAAAAATATTTTCTATAAAAGGAACTTCTAAACAAACTAGTAAGTTTCCCTAAAGTAAGACACACAAACCCGTTTTCATCAAATCCAATCACAAAAACCCCGTTCAATTCCCTGGTTCGCTTCGCCACATTCCGTCTTTTTCAGGTCGTCCACTCACATCAGGAAATTAGGCCCAAAGAGTTTGTCCTTTTTAAGGAGCAAACGCAGTTATGAGTGGACGACATTTCCCTCTCTTGGAAGGGAGCCTCGATGTCAGCCAACCCTCCCTCGCGTGGATTTTTATAGTCAAAATTTGGTTTTGGAAAATTAAATTATTTCATAAAAGAATCGAGGCCTAAGTCTCGATAGAGAGTGTAAGAGTTGCCACCCGACTCAGCTCAACCATGAAATTACAGCATAGCTGAACCGGATGAGGACCGCAACACTTTCCAGACATCTAAGTCTGGACAATTCCCTTATTTCATGTCTAATCAAAATAAATTTGGCCAATGTTCATTGATACATTTGTATAATTTGGGGATCGGGGTACAACAGCCAATTTTACACGAGTATCTAATGAATTGAAATTAAAATAAACAAATAAAAATAAATAAACCAAACCCTGCAAAACAAAGGTTAGCGCAGATATATGCAACAAGTTGGTCTCAAATAGATAGAATGGGGGAAATGAGAGATTTGGGGACATACATTTAGGGCGTAGTCGGGTAAACTCAGCTAGTTCGCCTAACTAGACTTGGAAAATGGTTTTGAAACATTCCTGTGTTTTTGTTTAATGAGAAAATATGTTTTGAAAATATTTTCTTTTTCCGGTTTACTTCCATTTAGCATGCAAATGTGGGTCGGTTTTTGGGAGGTTTGGATCTCCGTCGTTGTTCTGTTCTAAATGCGACAACTTGAAAAATTAAATCTAAGGTCATGGATGCATGAGATAAATTCATTTTTGATGATTTTCTGATTTTTTTGAATTTTTGTGATTTTCTGTTGCTGACCAGAAACTACATCAGTGCGACTGTCATTACAGTCGTGGGACTATTATGCATTTCTGATCCCAAAAAAGGGTGGAATTATTTCGATGGGCAGGATTTAGAGCCGAAATAGAGAGAACAGTGGTACGACTGTAGTTACAGTTGTGCGAATGTAATTACAGTCGTACGACTGTTCATCCTGTCCAGAACCAAAAGACTTATTTTTGGGTTTTATATTGAGTTATGGGAGGATTTACAGCCGTGAAGAGCCAATTATGGTCGCACGACTGTAATTACAGTCGTACAACTATAATTACAGCCATACAGCTGTTCATCCTACCCAGAAACAGCAGAGCAAAACATTTTGATATTATGCACGAAATCAAACCAAAACACACAGAAGAGGAAACAAAGCACAAGTTTTAAGTTTAGTTACCCTTGTAGCACTGATCCACCGTCGATTTGACTTTGAAAATGCGTGGAATTGACTCCAAATTGTTCCTCCTCCATTATATGTCCAGGTGTAAGAATTTGTCCAAAAATTCCACCAAGTCACGGATTAATGTTTGCGGAATGATTTGAGGTTGTTTGTTAAGTTAAAGCCTATGATTTCTACCAATTTTTACTTTACAAAAACAAGAATTGAAGAAAGAAGGGTAAAAGAAGGTGAGTTTTTGGTGAGTTTTTTTTTTCAATCTTTTGAGCTCCTCAATCCCAAATTTTCTATTTGTTATTTTTTTTGTCCTTCACTTCACTCCCCTTTTCTTCCCTCTCCCCCTTTCTTTTTTGACTGAAATCGGCATTAAATGCCCCTCAAATCACGCCCCATTTTTCTTCTTTGCGGTATGGGCTGCTACTAACCTACAGTCGTACTGCTTCTCTTTCTCTCTTTTTTTTTTTTGTTTTGAGGCTACAAAATTTTGGCGCTTGCAACTGACACCCAATTCTAGGTCTAAAATACCTAATGTGAATTTGAGAACACAAATTGATGTGTCGTTCACACAAGAAAAGAAACACGCAACTGACTTGTTGAAGTCTCACTATCGTGATGATGATCTGAGTTGATTGGATGAGTTGAGCCGATACCGGATCTACATTACCTGAGGCGAAGCTAATCTGGGCCTGACAATTGGTTTCTATTACCTGCGGTGGATTTGCTGAATTTCTGAGGTGAAGCTGGTCTGGGCCTAACACCGAGTCTATATTACCTGCGGTGGATCTGTTAAATTTCTTAGGTGAAGTTGATCTGGGCCTGACACCAGGTCTATATTACCCACGACGGATCTGCTAAATTTATGAGGTGAAGCTGATCTGGGCCTGACATTGGGTCTATACTACCCGCGGTGGATCTGCTAAATTTCTGAGGTGAAACTGATCTGGGCCTAATGCCGGGTCTATATTTCCCACGGTGGATCTGCTAAAGTTCTTAGGTGAAGCTGATCTGGGCTTAACCGGGTCTATATTACCGATGGTGGATCTGCTAAATTTCTGAGGTGACACTAATCTGGGCCTGACAGCAGGTCTATATTACCCACGGCGGATCTGCTAACTTTCTAAGGTGAAGCTGATCTGGGCCTGACAGTGGGCCTATATTACCCGTGGTGGATCTGCTAAATTTCTGAGGTGAAGCTGATCTGGGCCTGACACCCGGTTTATATTACCCGTGGCGGGTCTGCTAGACTTGATAGGACAAATCTGACCTAAGCCGATACCAGATTTATCTATACCCGAGGCGAGGCTGCTAGTTTGAAGTTGAATTGAGGATGTGTATTTATTCCTTGATCGATTATTTTGGAAACAAAAAATTTTTACCCCTTCGATCAAGAATAAATACAACTCGGTTGTTCTGCCCTTAGAGATATGAGATTTAGAGTCATATAGTTCTGATTTACACGTTATAGGCCATTTCCGCTTTAGGTTTGATTCCAATCCAGGACGGCCTGATGATAACAATAAGTACCTGTACTTAGATTGATTTTGATGCATGTACGTATGAATTGTTTGTACACTTTAAACGTATACATGTATGCATAGATGCATGTATGATTTAAGTGTATGCATGTATGCAACATGATGCTTCTACTTTTGCTCCAGGTATCTGTGCAAGTTTGGGGATGAAATTTGTAGCTTACAATTAGCCTCAATGGTAGCCCAGATGATTTACAGCGTCATGTCTATGGGGGTTGCCTCGGTTTCTAATTGCCCTATTGAAACCCATGGACCCTTCTTCTCGATTTCAGGCAAGTTTTTATACCCTGCCGACTTAGTCTGATTGTCTCAACATCTTTCTGATCGACTGACTATCACATAGATTTGGTTATTACAGAAGTTAAGCCTCTTGAGTATCCTTCCACTTTATTCGTGGTATGCTTTGAAGTGCCATCAGGCTTAGTGGATCAGGATCACTAGCTTTGCCAATGAATAGTCTATCTGGTCGAGCAAGAGGATGGGAATTAGACCTTGTATTTTTGTATTGTATAACGTTCTGCCCTGGTATCGGTGTTTATAATAGGAGTTCCATTTGCATTATCCTAGGCTGGGATGCAATGACCTACTGATGGATGTTTATATGTAATGGAACGATGTATGGAAGGTGAACATCTAACTAGAAATCCAAGCATGTATAATACCACCATGATGACATCGGAATGAGTATGATAGGGAAATTGATAGTGACTCTGACTTTGAACATCACCCTCTTTTTATTACCAACACGTCCTTTCGGTTTTCCGTGTTGAAAATTTTCTCTTTGTGATTTGATTTTGTTTTTTTAGGGATGAATGGGCCAAAAATCCTGCACGAGCATTCAGGCTGGGTTGATCCCTTCACACTAGCTTATCTTAGGATTGGAAAGTGTACCTCAATATGTTCATAAAAAATTTTGAGAACATTATTGCCAATGAAATCCAATGGTTTGGCCTTTACCTGCCCCTAGTATTAGAGATTTGTATTTGACACGTAAAACACTTCATCAGATATGGTTTGCTGCGTGCTGTAACCCATATGTGGACATTGACATGCAATGACATGGTGAATGCATATTGAACATCAAAACTGAATATAAAACATCTATGACATAATGAATATGGATGCATTAGGAAAATCCAAACTGTGGCTCCGATTTTGATTGACGTTCCTCCATATTACCAATATGTCCTTTCGGTTTTTCCACATTGAAGGTTTTTTTTTCCTGACGCGATGCTAACATATATCAAAGTGTACCACTGAGCATTAAACTGAATCAATTGATTACCCACTAGATCTTCCAAGGGTTTGAACCCATATGCATGTTTCTAATTCACCCCAAATTCCAATTCACGCGCAGTTCTCAAAGATGGACACAGCTTTTAGCCTTTCAAGGTATGGCTTGACTCAGACTGACTTGAGTAATTTTTGTTTGTCTATGCCCGTAAATCACAATAACTCTGAAGCAAGTCGCATCGTCGATAAGAGGTGAAAGAACCACTGGTAAGTAGTCACTTTCGTAGCAACTGAAGACTGAGTTCTTGAAATGGTTTATAAATACAACTTTCCCCCGACTATTAGCTTAGCAGGCTTTACAAGTCTTCCCATTCATGATTGTTGAAAGCTTTGTAAAACCCGGTTGCTCCGACACTATTGATGAAGTTCATGAGTGCACCGCCAAGGTTTCTTCCAGCCTGAAAGGGACTAAGTGTTAATCTCCACTTTCTCTTTATCACCTTTTGCTCAATTGAACCCCTTGTACTGTCCCTTGATGTCCCTTGATGGAATGAACGATGTTGGTAAACAATCATCCCTTTCACACTCAAATATTGACCTCTCAAAGTGCCTTACCAGCTCCTCTTTGCTCTAAAGTCTAGCATAGGTTATAGTGCAGATCTTGCTAGGCAAGAAAAGTGGCCATCTGTCATTGTGAACTGCTCACTGGAACTTGCATACGGCCTTTAGATTTGTGAAATTTACAAATGCATACCCTTTGTTCACTTCGTTTTTGAAAGCAATAGGAATGTATAAGAAATTAGGTATATTTCTGATCATCAGGCTTGTCTTCCCATCAAAGTTAACTTCAATCTTTTTCTTGTTTAGCTTTACTCCTTCAATAATCAAGTTCTTGGGAAACTTCTACTACTCCTTTTCCAGCTCACTTGAAGCAGACTTACATTCAAATCTTTTCTCTACACTGGAATGAAAAAACCCTTCCCATAGTCCAAGCGTACAAAACAATTAGTCTGGAAGTTTGGATTGAATAGGAGTGTCATGGGATAAACAGGTATTCCCAATCTGGTATAGGTTAATGATAACCGAAGACTGATTGAAACAATTGTTGGATATGCCCTAGTCCCGAGGCATTGGTCCTTGCATTTGTATCATACATTAATTGGATTCATGTATTATACTTATTTGTGTTATTAATAAAGGCATTAATTCATTTATTATATTTATCTTGTGCAATTTATTAAATGAAGTATCCGATGGGCATATCCATATCCATGATAGGGTAAACGATATGACCATAAACAGATCCGTAGTCTGTTCCAGTCATGGGAATGAATGGAACAAGAGACTATCATTAACCTAGTTGTATGGCGGTGTCTTACCAGTCATTGGACGTGGAATGACAACCAAGTTAATAGGTACATGCATAAGGGGCATGGTACTGGATAGATCCACTAAATGAGAAATCCACATGGTATAGTATCACAAGTGATTCTTGTGTAGTACTTGTATGGATCCTTTGACCTGACCATATGATGGTGTTACATGTGAGGTCGCATACTTAGGGGTACGCCTAAAGGGCCTGTGATAGGGTGAAAAGTATGGGTACTTTCGGGTATGTCACTTAGCATGGTAATGCTATGGATATGCAGAAGGGATTTGTCACTCAGTAGTCCACTGGGAGGATATCACTGGCCTCTTGATGAATGTGACTGATAAGAGTGTGGCCACACCCAAGCAAGTGGGAACTTGTTTGTGAGCTTCAGTGCATTCGGGATCAAGTTAATGTTCGACACAAAAGAGGGTGATCAATCCATGCCTCTATGTGGGACACCGAGATCAATGACATGGGATGTACAAGTTTTAACTACAGGGTTATGATAACAGTTAGACTGCCATCTCCATCTTAATTGGGGGCTGCAGTGGCTTGCTAGAACCCAACTGCAGTCGGCGGGCCAAAGGCCCGCTGCCAACATAAAGATGGGCCAATGGGATCGTACACATAGAACGACTGAACACAGACTTAAGGAATCACATGTATACTTGGAGAATACACTATAGAGAGAGCGGCATATATATATTAATCATATTATAAAGATCAATTAGATTGATCCTAATAATAAAATTAATATATTCAATTGGCTCTTCATAATTAATTGGATTAATTATGAGATTATTTCCTAAGTGGAAATATTCATATGTATAGGTTTACATATGATTTTGTTTTGTGAAGATTTAATTTTAATTTGATGGATTAAATTAATTGGTCAAACTAATTTTAATTTAAATGTAAATAATATATTACTTGGTGTAATATATTAAATACATGGGTATATTAAAATTGGGCTTGAAATTAATTTAAACCAGAATAATTAAAATTGGAATGGGCCTAAATTAAAAGATGGAAGCCCACACAGAATGAAAGGAGCCAAGCAAGGCCTAAATTCCCCTAGGGGAATTCGGCCACCCTAGGTATAAAAACCTAGGGTAAAAATTTCGGCCCCCCTAATCACAGTTAGCCACCATTGTCGAAATTCTCTAGCCCCTCTCTCTATTGTTCGTGTTTTTCCAACGGTAGCACGGGTTGTGTTCGTTAGGCGTTCGTGTACGAAAACGAGGAGGGAATCTAATTTGATTTCTGCAGTCATCATCCTTCTCTCGAAAGAGATATTCTGGCTAAGAATTTAATCTCTTTCTATTTCAATTTTATGTCTTACAATTTCCATTTCAATTGCTCCTGGGACTAGATTTGAGGAAATCATCGCGTTCTTCCGCTTTTATCGGGTGATTTCCAGTGAAAAATTCCAACAGTGGTATCAGAGCGGGCTTTTGATCCGTGGAAATTGTTAAAATTGGTTGAATCCCATGTTTTAAAATTGGAGATTTTTTATTGGGGTTCTTGGTTTGGATTTAAGATTTTTCCCATTTGTTTTTGTACAATTGAAATTAAATTTGCATATAGGTTTATGTTAGTTTTTATTGGTTCCAACTCGGTTGCCCTAGCCACAGCGGGCCGGGCCCAGTGTTTTTGGATTCGGCGGGTTTTGGGCCCGGGGCCCAGTTTTGAAATTTTAAGTGGTTTTAAAATTAGTGTGTTTAAATTTATGCAATTTAAATGTGTGTGATTTCTTGAATGAAATTTTATTTTATTCATGCGATATTAATTTTGGAAATTGATATGGTTAATTGAAATTGGTTCGGGTAATTTTGGCACAATTACTTGGACGGCTGAATTGGACCCATGGTTTCCCAATTCCAGTGGGAGCAGTTGGACTGCCTGGGTTAGAGGCCCAAAGCCCGTTAAGGGTTAGAACCATGGTGGGCCAAAATTGGCGATTTCTATATAATGGCTTGGACATAATTGAAATGGACTTAAATCATGCATTATAACATGCTTATGAATTATATGTATTGGATGCATATGTATGATTAAATGTTTGTATGGTTGGATGCTATTGGGCCTTGTACAAGATGGGTTGTATTTTTCTTTTTGGGTAAATACGGCCTGCATGTCGTTTTTCATTTTTTAATGTAATTTTATTTTATTCAATTATTATAAAATTTTTAAAAGAAGAAGCCCATGGAGTGGTGAGCCCAAGTGGTGGTGCAAGCCCAAGTGGAGGTGCAAGCCCAGAAGGAAAAGATGGAGGCCCACCTGATATTTATTTCTAGCATAGGTTTACTAGAATAATATTAGGATGTAATATAGGCCCATAGCAATCCATTTTACTTTTATTTAATTATGCTTTATATTTATTTGCATGTATAAGTGTATGATCCAACAACAATTTCACCCGCCTTATGTATGTAAGCTATTATTAATTGAATCTAATAACCAAATGGAATTACTGAGTGGCTTAAAAGTGCTTCCCTCATTCAAAACCGACTCGAAGTGGGAATAGGCCAGTTGTAGACCATGCCCTCGCAGGATACACTGGAGTATTGTCACTTTGTATTGGGTTAGAGTATGGGATACTCTAACACTTGAATGGAGGTTTTGACTTAGCGTGGGTAGTAGGATTCTCCTGGCCCTAAGCACAGATGGGTAAGTGCTAACAAGCCCATCAAACCGAGAGTCCCTAGGTTGGGATTGGATGGCGTTCCTACCTAAATAATTAAGGTATAGTTGTACCAAACCCTCGTTTGGCTATATCTTGATGAAATATGGATCTCGGCCCATGAGCCCAACAACTCGGTTTAAATTAATAACATGATTCATTATTAATTTCATATGGGAATAACAAATTAAAGTCCTTTATTAACACTCTAAATGTTTTTCTGTGTAGAAATTCTTTAATGGCAAACAACAATACCTTATCACTGCGATCAATTCTGGAAAGGGACAAGCTTTCCGGTCCTAACTTTTTGGACTGGTCTAGGAACTTGAGAATAGTTCTAAGGTAGGAGTCCTAAGAGTATGTACTGGAGAGGCCTGTACCAGCTGCGCCTCAAGGACATAATCCACCGGCTGCCCAGCTGGAGGAATACGAAGCACATGTCAAGGACAATAGGGATGTGACATGCCTAATGTTGGCCTGCATGGTCCCCGAACTGCAAAAACAGTTTATGGACCATCAAGCCTTTGCTCTAATAACAACTCTAAATGAGATGTTTCAAGAGCAAGCTCGTCAGGAAAGGTACCTGACCAACAAGGCATTCCACTCTTGTAAGATGGGGGCCGGGACATCTGTGAGCGCACACGTGCTCAAGATGAAGGGCTATTTGGACACTTTGGCCCGTCTCGGATCGCCTATCTCTCAAGAGTTGGCAGTGGACACAATCCTTGCATCCTTGCTGGATTCTTATGATCAGTTCATCCTGAACTACAACATGCAAGGGATGAACCACACTGTCAGTGAGCTGCATGGGATGCTTAAGCTTACTAAGCAGTCAATCAAAAAGACTCCGCTGGTGCTGTTGGTCAACAAAGGGAACCCTCCTCTTACAAAGGGCAAGGCCAAGGAGAAGGCCAAAGCCAAGGCTAAAAAGGCCAAGGCTAAGAAGGCCAAGGCCCAGCCCAAGGCTCAACAGAAGGCAGGTCCTGAGGATGTCTGTTTCGGGTGCAGACAGATGGGCCATTGGAAGAGATCATGTCCCAGGCTGATGGGAGAGCAAAGAAGTGGCCAAGGTGCGTCCTCTTCAGGTATTTATGTTATAGACATTAACCTTACTGTTTCGACATCCTAGGTATTGGATACTGGATGTGTTTCTCACATTTGTTGCAATGTGCAGGGACTTAAGAACAGAAGGTCACTGGGGTCGGGAGAGGTGGACTTGCGGGTCGGGAATGGAGCAAGGGTTGCTGCCATAGAGATCGGTGAATACCACCTTATGATGCCCAGTCGATTGGTTTTGATTTTAGAACATTGTTATTTTGTACCTGCTATGTGCAGGAATATTATTTCAGTTTCTATGTTGGATATTTCTAGATTTTATTTTACTATTTCTAATGGTAGAATTTCAATATCTAGAGAGCGATAATTTTATAGACATGCTCTATTAAATAATGGCCTATATATCTTGGACTTAAATGAAACCAATCACGTCTATAACATAAACACTAAAAGGGTTAAGCCTAACGAACTTAATCTTGTCTACCTATGGCATTGCCGTCTTGGCCACATAAACGAGAAGCGCATTGCTAGGCTTCACAAAGCTGGAGTCTTAGGGACATTTGACTTGGAGTCAATTGATACATGCGAATCATGTTTACGAGGCAAGATGACAAAGGCGCCTTTTAGCAAGAAGGCTGAAAGGGCCACTGGCTTATTGGACCTAATACATTCAGAGGTGGGCATCTGTACTTCGTCACATTCACGGACAATTTCAGCAGATATGGCTATGTCCATCTGATGAAACACAAGTCCGAGACCCTTGATAGGTTCAAGGAATTTAGGAACGAGGTACAGAACCAGCTAGGAAGGAATATTAAAACCCTTCGGTCGGACCGAGGCGGTGAGTATATGAGCCTAGAGTTTGACTCATACTTGAGAGAGCATGGAATAGTTCCACAGCTCACTTCTCCCGGAACACCACAATGGAATGGGGTGTCCAAACGGAGGAATAGGACCCTGTTGGACATGTTCCGCTCAATGATGAGTCAAGCCTCTCTCCTAATTAGTTTCTGGGGACACGCCCTCGAGACAGCAACTCTTATCTTAAATAATACTCCAACTAAAGCAGTGGAAAAGACACCATATCAGATATGGACGGGCAAGGAGCCTAATGTGTCTTTCCTAAGGATTTGGGGATGCGAAGCACATGTCAAGAGATTGACTAGTGGCAAGCTGGAGCCCAAAACCAATAAATGCCTGTTTGTGGGCTACCCTAGGGAAACCAAAGGCTATTACTTCTATAACCCCGCCGAGAACAAGGTGTTCGTGGCAAGGAAGGGGGTCTTTCTAGAAAAGGAGTTCCTTTCCATGAAAGACAGTGGGAGCAATGTTGAACTCAGGGAAGTTCAAGGTCCACAAGCTCCTGAAGAGGATAACTCGGAGGCCCAGGTGGAGCTTCCACAAGGGGAAGCACCGACCCAGGCCGTATAAGAACTTAGAAGATCTGGTAGGGATCATCAGGAACCGGAGAGGTATGGTTTCCTCATCACCGATGATCAGACTCTTCTCATCTGGGATGAGAAAGAACCCAAAACCTACCAAGAGGCTATGGCTAGCCCACAATCTGTGAATTGGCGTAAAGCCATGGAGGCAGAAATGCAATCTATGTACGATAACCAAGTTTGGAACTTGGTTGATCCACCTCCGGGTGCCAAGGTAATAGGTTGCAAGTGGTGCTATAAGCTAAAGGCCAACAACACCTTCAAGGGGCGTCTGGTTGCGAAAGGTTTCAGACAAGTCCATGGAATAGACTATGATGAAACTTTCTCACCAGTAGCCATGCTCAAATCCATCAGGATCTTGCCAGCCATAGCCGCATGGTATGACTATGAAGTCTGGCAAATGGATGTCAAAACCGCTTTCCTTAATGGAAAGCTACTCGAGGATCTGTACATGACACAACCTGAGGGTTTTGTCGATCCAAAGTATCCGGGAAGGGTATGCAAACTTTAGAGGTCCATTTATGGACTGAAGCAAGCATCCCGAAGTTGGAATCTAAGATTCAATGAGGCCATAAAGGAATATGGCTTCATACAGAATCAAGATGAGCCTTGTGTGTATAAGAGGACTAGTGGGAGCATTGTCACATTCTTGGTACTTTATATAGATGACATCCTACTCATTAGAAGCGACATACCTACACTGCAAAGGGTAAAGCAGTGGCTGAGTAAGTTCTTCGCAATGAAGGACTTAGGTGAAGCTGAGATGATCTTAGGGATCAGGATCTATAGGGATAGATCAAATCGGCTTCTAGGCCTAAGTCAGACCTCGTACATAGACAAAGTTCTGAAAAGGTTCAGCATGGACCAGGCCAAGAAAGGTTTCTTGCCAATGGGCCATGGGCAAAACTTAGGAAGAAACACTATCCTAAAACAAGGGATGACAGGGAGAACATGAAATTGGTCCCATATGCTTTGGCTATAGGATCAATCATGTACTCTATGTTATGTACGAGACCTGATGTCGCCTTTGCACTGAGTATGATGAGCCAGTACCAGCAAGATCCTGGGGAGGATCACTGGAAAGCTGTCAAGGTGATCCTTAAGTACCTTAACCGGACTAAGGATAGCTTCTTAGTGTATGGTGGTCAGGAAGTGCTGTCAGTTACTGGGTACACTGATGCGAGCTTCCAGACCGACCAAGATGAGTACCAGTCACAGTCTGGGTATGTATTTTTGCTGAATGGTGGTGCTGTAAGCTGGAGGAGCTCAAAGCAGCCAACCATAGCGGACTCTACAATAAAAGCTGAGTACATCGATGCATGTGATACGGCTAAGGAAGCTGTGTGGATGAAGAAGTTTATCACTTAGTTGGGAGTAGTGCCAACTATCCAGGACCCAGTTGATATCTTCTATGACAACAATGGGGCCATTGCACAAGCTAAGGAGCCCCGGTCACACAAGAACACAAAGCACGTGCTCAGAAAGTTTCACCTCATACGAGAGATCGCGGAGAAAGGTGACATTGTATTGCACAGAGTGGACACCGAGGATAATGTCGCAAATCCTTTCACCAAGGTGCTGACCCAGCCCAAGCATGAGGGTCATACTAGATCTATAGGGATTAGGCCCATGCCTAGTTGGAACTAATGCAAGTGGGAGATTGTTGGATATGCCCTAGTCCCCGAGGCATTTTCCTTGCATTTGTATCATACATTAATTGGATTCATGTATTATACTTATTTGTGTTATTAATAAAGGCATTAATTCATTTATTATATTTATCTTGTGTAATATATTAAACGAAGTATCCAATGGACATATCCATATCCATGATGACCAGTGTCATGCACTTGGCAATAAGACCATGGATAGGGTAAACGATATGCCCATAAACAGATCCGTCGTCTGTTCCAGTCATGGGAATGAATGGAACAAGAGACTATCATCAACCTGGTTGTATGGCGGTGTCTTACCAGTCATTAGACATGGAATGTCAACCAAGTTAATGGATACATGAATAAGAGGCATGGTACTGGATAGATCCACTAAACGAGAAATCCACATGGTATAGCATCACAAGTGATTCTCATGTAGTAGTTGTATGGATCCTTTGACCTGACCATATGATGGTGTTACATGTGAGGTCGCATACTTAGGGGTACACCTGAAGGGCCTGTAATAGGGTGCCAAGTATAGGTACTTTTGGGTATGTCACTTAGCATGGTAATGCTATGGATATGCAGAAGGGATTTGTCACTCAGTAGTCCACTGGGAAGATATCACCGGCCTCTTGATGAATGTGACTGATAAGAGTGTGACCACACCCAAACAAGTGGGAACTTGTTTATGAGCTTCAGTGCATTCGGGATCAAGTTAATGTTCGACACAAAAGAGGGTGATCAATCCATGCCTCTGTGTGGGACACCGATATCAATGACATGGGATGCACAAGTTTTAAATACAGGGTTATGATAACAGTTAGACTGCCATCTCCATCTTAATTGGGGGCTGTAGTGGCTTGCTAGAGCCCAACTGCAGTCTACGGGCCAAAGGCCCACTACCAACATAAAGATGGGCCCATGGGATCGTACACATAGAACGACTGAACACAGACTTAAGGAATCACATGCATACTTGGAGTATACACTATGGAGAGAGAGGTATATATATATTAATCATATTATAAAGATCAATTGGATTGATCCTAATAATAAAATTAATATATTCAATTGGCTCTTCATAATTAATTGGATTAATTATGAGATTATTTCCTAGGTGGAAATATTCATATGTATAGGTTTACATATGATTTTGTTTTGTGAAGATTTAATTTTAATTTGATGGATTAAATTAATTGGTCAAACTAATTTTAATTTAAATATAAATAATATATTACTTGGTGTAATATATTAAATACATGGGTATATTAAAATTGGGCTTGAAATTAATTTAAACCAGAATAATTAAAATTGGATTCGGCCTGAATTAAAAGATGGAAGCCCACACAGAATGAAAGGAGCCAAGCTGGGCCTAAATTCCCCTAGGGGAATTCGGCCACCCTAGGTATAAAAACCTAGGGTAAAAATTTCAGCCCCCCTAATCTCAGTTAGCCACCATTGCCGAAATTCTCTAGCCCGTCTCTCTATTGTTCTTGTTTTTCCAACACTAGCACGGGTTGTGTTCGTTAGGCGTTCGTGTACGAAAACGAGGAGGGAATCTAATTTGATTTCTGCAATCTTTATCCATCTCTAGAAAGAGATATTCCGGGTAAGAATTTAATCTCTTTCTATTTCAATTTTATGTTTTACAATTTCCATTTCAATTGCTCTTGGGACTGGATTTGAGGAAATCATCGCGTTCTTCCGCTTTTATCGGGTGATTTCCGGTGAAAAAGCCCAACAACAATGCCATGACCCCTTGCTCCCTCACCTTTCTGGTGATGAGATGATGTGGAAAAATGTGATATGGGGTGGCATTAGGGTTCAATTTCTTATTAGAAGCCATTGGTGGTAGAGAATAAGGTTTCACAGAATCAGTTCAAGAGGGAAGATGAAAGGGGTAGTTCATCGAATAAATGTTTATGCCTTATATGTAAATGGAAGAGAAAGGGTGTTGAAGGTACGGATGAAGGTTGAGAAGGGAAGTGCTTTGGGTCTGAAAATAGGAAGGCCCAAATTCTTCATAGGTTGTTTGAAAATAAGAAAGTCCAAATTATTCATAGGAAGGGTGCAAAAAATCTGATGGTGATGGAAATTGGGATGGTGAGACATTCCAGTGTTAGCTGTAGCGGACATGTATGAGAGCGAAAGACTTTTCTGTCTGCACTGATCTCTTTTTTTTTTTTTAAGGAACTAAATCCAAGCCACGGCCACCTCTTGGTTTTCTTACTGCATTCAAATTCGTGTCTGTCATGTGTGTTTAATACCCCTTATGGATGAACAATGCTTGCGTGATGTCATATGCACATGAATTTCATACAAACAAGATTATGCATGCACTACAACCAAAAACTGCTTCAGAGTTTTACTACATGGTAGGTGATAAAGGTCATTTAAATTTCTTGGGTTTGAAATTAGGCTTGAAGCTTCATTTTGGAGTTTGACTCTGAATTTTAGCAATAGCCTTTGGCTTGGAATGGTTTAGGTATTATGCATGCTGCTCAAGTTGAAACTTTGGGGTAAGGCCAATAGTGTCTTGGATTGTGATTTGTAAGGATCATTGATCTGGGTTAGCAAATGGCTCGGCGGAGGTGATGTCATCCCATTACTTATTTATCTCACAAGCTCTCCTTTCAAGTGAGGTTTCAATCAGAGTTAGATTCACTTTTAGGTTCCCTATAATACTCAGATTGATGTCATGCATTTTAATATTATGTGTGTTGGATATCTCATTTTAGATGGTCAAATGCATGCATAATGCCATGTACATGCAATCATCACATAAGTAAGATGAAAATAAATCTCATTGCATTCCCAATGAGTGTTGGGATTCGTCATTGGAAAAATAACGTGGCGCAGTGGAAAATACACCGTTTAAAATTTCCTAGAATCCACCTATCGTGTCTAATTACCATTGATTAGAATAAAAACAATTTGAATCAAGAGAGATTAACTCACCGGATTCGTCTCCTCTAGAGACTGCTGCAGAATCATTTCGTGAAACTGCGATCTCCAAAGTCCGGTGCACGACCAACTATTGAGCGGGAACCGGTGCTAGCCGAAGATGCGAAGGAATGGAGGATTAATGTTGGGATTTTCGGCTATTTGGGGCTGCTATTGGAGGCTGAAAAATCCAGCAATTAACTAGAGTTGAATTAGGTTTTTCTTCCTTAAGTGTGCCCTTATATAGACACCTTGTCTAATTGGGTTTTAATTAGGTTAATTAAACCCAAGCCCACTAGGATTATAATTACATAAATAAACTTTAATTAAAAAGCATATACTATGTAATTTAATTCCATTTGGCTAAATTTAATTATCCCTAAATAAAATTAAATCACACTTAAGTAAATGCAATAGATGTATTTAATTTTCCTACTTAGGAAAATCATTTAATTAATTGTTTACTTTATGTAATTCAATTAATTAATAAATTAATTAATTACATTATGTAAACTTATTAATTAAATTAAATTCAACCCAATGTTAATTAATTACCTTGACACCGAATGTCAACTAATTAATTAACGCATTCCTTCCAATGTACATTACATGTACAATTTCTATAAGTTCCGGCTCAGTTGATCTATGTACACTGTCGTATGGGTCTATCTTTATGTTGGCAGTAGGCCCAAGACCCGCAGACTGTAAGTGGGTTCTAGCAAACCATTACAGCCCCCAATTAAGACAGAGATGTAGCAGTCTTTAGAAGACACTCACCCGGTAGTAATCTCATAGTGTCCTTTGCCTAACGATATCGATATGAATAAACAAGAGGCATGGTGTCCGTCATCCTCTTCTGTTGTTTATTATATTTCTTGATCTTGAGTTGACTGATTAATCAAATAAGCAACCAACTTATTTGGGTATGGCCATACACTTATCAGTCCCACCCATCAAGTGGCCAATGATATCATCTCGGTGTTACCCGAGTGGCAATTCCATCACTTCATCATCAATATCAACATGTTCACCAGTCCACCCAATCATACCCGTATTTAGCATCCTTTTATAGACCTGTTAGGCGTATGTCAAAGTGAACCAGATTCCTTATTGATATTATAATGAAATCTGGTCTGAGGACAAAAGAGACCTACTCAAGAAAGACCTATGACGCAATAACCATGTGGCTTTCTTGTGCGGATCGTTCCAATCCCATGTCAACGACATGTACCTATACATGAATGACTATACAAGTACTATGGCTAGTTAAGAACTGCCATACAGTCATCGAATATACAAGTCTGTGGTTCCATTCATTCCCACGATTAGAACAGACCTGGGATGGGTTTTATGATTATCAATCAATGGCACTACCATTCAGGAGAAAAACATAACCAGACTGTGACTGGTTCTCATCCTCATCAGTCTCAAAGCTTGCATCAATGTAACCTGACACTACCAGCTCATCTTGACCTCCATACACTAAGAAAGCATCCTTAGTCCGATTAAGGTACTTTAGGATTGCCTTGACAGCCTTCCAGTGTTCCTCCCCGGGGTCCGACCGGTACCTGCTGGTCATACTTAGTGCAAACGCGACATTAGGCCTCGTACATAACATGGAGTACATGATAGATCCAATAGCAGATGCATAAGGGATCTTTTTCATGTTCTCCCGGTCCTTCTTTGTTTTAGGACCATCTTTCTTACTCAGCTTCAACCCATGGCTCATAGGCAAGAATCCTTTCTTTGCCTTGTCCATGCTGAATCTTTTCAGAACCTTGTCAATGTATGTGGCCTGACTTAGGCCTAGAAGCCGATTGGATCTATTTCTTTAGATCGTGATCCCTAAGATCGTCTCAGCTTTGCCTAAGTCCTTCATTGCAAAGCACCAACTCAACCACTGCTTAACTCCTTCCAGTGTTGGTATGTCGCCTCCAATGATAAGGATGTTGTCAACATACATCACTAGGAAGGTGGAAACGCTCCCACTAACCATCTTATACACACAGGGCTCATCAGAATTCTGTGTGAAGCCATATTCTGTAATGGCCTTATGGAATCTCTGATTCCATGACCTCGATGCTTGCTTCAATCCATAAATAGATCTTTAAAACTTGCATACCCGGTTTGGATACTTTGGATCGATAAAACCCTCAGGTTGTGCTATGTACACATCCTCGAGTAGCTTTCCATTAAGGAAAGCGGTCTTAACATCCATCTGCCATAACTTATAATTGTACCATGCAGCTATGGCTAGTAGTATCCTAATGGATTTGAGCATAGCAACTGGTGAAAAGGTTTCATCATAGTCAATTCCTTGAACTTGCCTGAACCCTTTTTCCACCAATCGTCCCTTGAAGGTGTTATCGGCCTTTAACTTGAAACACCACTTGAAACCTATCACCTTAGCACCCGGAGGTGGATCCACCAAGTTCCATACTTGGTTACCATGCATAGATTGCATCTCAGCCTTCATGGCTTTGCACCATTAATCTGAGTGTGGGCTTTCAACAGCCTCCTGATAGGTCTTGGGCTCCTCTTGGTCAACGACCATAAGGTCCCCATCATCAGTCACGAGAAAGCCGTACCTCTATGGCAGATGACATGTCCTACCAGACCTTCTAAGGTCCTGTGCAACCGTTTCTGGTTCCTCAATTTCTTGAGTAGTTAGATCGGTTCCCAAAGCATCCTCAGCAGTAGCTGCAGGAGTTTGTGAGTCTTGAACTTGTGAAAATTCAACATTACTCCCACTGTCTCTCTTGGAAAGGAATTCCTTCTCCAAGAAGACTACATTTCTGGCTATGAAAACTTTGTTTTCGGCCGAATCATAGAAGTAATAACCCTTAGTTTCCTTAGGGTAACCCACAAACTGGCACTTGACAGATTTGGACTCGAGTTTGCCACTTGTCAATTTCTTAACATGTGCATCATAGCCCCAAATCTTCAAGAAGGAAACATTGGGCTTTTAGCCTTTCCATAGTTCATATGGTGTTCCCTCAACTGCCTTGCTTGGTGTATTATTAAGAATGTAAGCAGCTGTATCTAAAGCATACCCCCAAAAGGAGACAGGGAGTGTAGCATGACAATCATCGAGCGGACCATGTCAAGTAAGGTCCTATTCCTCCTTTCTGACACTCCATTCCACTGGGGTGTACCAGGAGGAGTGAGTTGGGATACAATCCCACACTCTCTCAAAAACGAGTCAAACTCTTGGCTCAAATATTCACCCCCTCAGTCAGACCAAAGTGCTTTTATTTTCTTGCCAAGTTGGTTTTCTACTTCATTCTTAAAGTCCTTGAACCTTTGGAGAGTCTCAGACTTATGCTTCATCAAATACATGTAACCGTATCTACTGAAGTCATCCGTGAAGGTGACGAAGTACAGAAAACCATATCTAGCTATGCGCTTCTCAGTTATATGGCCAAGTCGACAATGCCAGATGTAAGTAGGATAAATTTCATTTTGTTTAATCCTTTTAGTATTTATGTTATATATTGAACTTTCACGTTTTAGATCAAGGATATATAAGCCATTTTCAAGAAATGTTGTTCCATAAATAATATTGCCGCATTGCATAGAAATTCTACCATGTCCAATATTAAATACAAAACCAGAAATATCCAACAACGAAACGAAAATAATATTGCTGCGCATCACAGGTACAAAATAACAGTTTCTCAGTTCCAAAACAAGTCCATTAGGCATCTCCAAGAAATAATCTCCGATCTCCATGGCCTGAACCCGAGCACCATTTCCGACTCGAAGATCTACTTCTCCAGATCCTAATAATCTCCTATTTCTTAGACGCTGCACATTTGAACAAATGTGAGATCCACATCCAGTGTCCAAGACCCAAGATGTAGAAATAGCCAGATTAATCTCAACAACATAAATACCTGAAGCAGCAGTTTTGCCCTTCAGTTGCTCCCTTAGCTTTGGACATGAGCTCTTCCAGTGCCCCTTCTCATGACACTCATGGCAGACATCATCAGGAGAAGCAATCCTTGCTTTAGGTTGGGCCACCACCTTTTTGCCTTTAGCCTTAGCCTTTTGGGCCTTAGCCTTGGCCTTAGATTTGTCCTTTCCCTTAGCAATGGATGTATTGCCCTTGTTCACCAGTAATACTTCAGGAGTCTTCTTAAGAGACTGCTCAGCAAGCTTGAGCATGCCATGCAGCTCAACTACCAATTTATCCAACCCTTGCATATGGTAATTCATGATAAACTGGTTCTAAGACTCAGGAAGTGACCCAAGAATAATGTCTGCTTCCAACTCCTGCGGAACTGGCGAGATGAGGCAGGCAAGTGTATCAATATACCCCTTCAACTTTAGCACATGAGTGCTAACAGAAGTCCCAGCTGCCATTATAGTCGTGCAAAGTGCCTTAGTTGTCAGGTAACATTCCTGACAAGCCTGATCTTAGAACATCTTTTTAAGCTGATCCATCATCTCATAAGCATGCTCGTCCATGAATTGCTTCTGAAGATCAGAAGCCATGGTACCCAGCATGAGGCACGAGACATCTCGGTCATCCCTCACGTGCCGGTCATATTGCTCCACCATTGCCGTGGTGATGCCTCGACCTGCGGGAGGGCCAACTGGTAAAGGAGCATTCAGTACATACTCCTTAGACTCTTGTCTAAGAACTATTTGTAAGTTCCTAGCCCAGTCCAGGAAGTTAGTCCCCGAAAGCTTCTCCTTCTCCAAGAGTGACCTAAGTGAGAGTGAGTTATTGTTTGTTGCAGCCATTTAAATTGCTTAACTGAAATGGGATTATCTACATGGAAGAAATCATTGCGTGAGTTAGAAATAAAGGACTTTTGAGCCAATTCAAATTTATAATCCGATTTTAATTTGTTTGTTGGTGTCATTAATTGGCTGACTTGACCAAGATCCATAACTTATCAATGACTTGCCGAACTAGGGCTCGCTAACCAACCATTGATTCTTTTGGTAGGACAACCTATCCAATCCTTCCACGAAGGACTTTTGGTTTGATGGGCTTATTGACACTTTACCCATCTGTGCTTAGGGCCCGCTCTGAGCTAATGCTACCCATGTTGAGTCAAACCACCATTCACATGTTAACCATACCAAGTATCTTAACCCTCGACAGCCCACCGAATACTACAATATACCTAGCTAGGGCATGGCGCACATTGCAGCATCAATGGGAGGAAGAGGTGTGAATGTGGGAAGCACTTTTAAGCGACTCAATATTTTAATTTCCGGATTATAATTAAGTGATACGGCTTAGCATGCATAAACGCGGGTAATAATTTGGTGATCCATACATCCATATTATATGACAAATGCAATAGCATACTTAATTTAAAATAAATGAGATCTTATAGGCCTTTAATCACAACCTAATGAAAAACTAGATGTCCTATCTAATTCTTCATGAGCCGGACTGCAATCCTTCTTGGGCTCCCACCATGGGCTTTCTCCATCTGGGCCTTCCTCCATACTTGATGCAATTACAATAATTTTGTAAAATAAAATCTATTCTAAAATTACATCAAAATAAAAAAATGGCACGCAGGCCATATTTTCCAAAATTAAATTACAACCGATAATAATTTAGGGCCCATAGAACTCAACATAACATTTCAAACAATGTACCTGTCGTGCACATACATACCAATATGATGCATGATCATGGCATTCCAAATTATAAATATAAATATTAAGCCGAGTTACTTAGGGTGAAATCGCCAATTTTAACAAATGTGACTAAGGCCCAGAAAGGCCCAATGGATAACATCCATAAATGCAAAATTCACAATTTTGCTCCCACTTGAATTCGGGTTGTCACAAATTTAAAATTTAGCTCTTCCAATTTTAACCAGTGACACGGTTTATTGGGCCAATTTCACAAAGTCCATATTCAATTTAATATGCAAACAATTAAATTAAATATGCATGCCAACAAAATAAACAATTTAAATACAAATTAATTTTAAAAAAATTTTAATTTAATTTGCATTAGGGTCCGGAATAAAAAAATACCCGCAAGATCCATAATGGACCCGAACCCTGCGCGCGGCGCTGCTGTCCAGGGACAGCAGCGCTGCCGCGTGGTAGCCTGTTGTGTGCCGCACCAGGCAATTTGCCTGCTGCGGCGAGCAGCAGAAGAGCCAAAATTGGAATCGCAATTGCGATTCCAATTTTGGCCAACTAATTATTATTATTTTTTTATTAAATCATAAACAAAAAAAAAAAATAGTGTCCAGCCAAATATATAACTCATATAGAAAAACAATTTTTGATGGAAAACAATTGGGGAAAAATAATCAAAACCCCAATCCAAAAATTCTAGGGTTTATCAAAACCAAAACCAATTGAATAAAAACCCTAAAATCACAAACTTGAAACCCATTCTTTCTTCAAGAATGCTTTCAAGACCAATTCCAATCAATCTAATGGACAAAACCAAGGCTCTGATACCACTATTGGGATTCGTCATTGGAAAAATAACATGGCACAGTGGAAAATACACCGTTTAAAACTTCCTAGAATTCACCTATCGTGTCCAATTACCATTGATTAGAATAAAAACAATTTGAATCAAGAGAGATTAACTCACCGCATTCGTCTCCTCTAGAGACTGATTTAGAATCATTTCTTGAAACTATGATCTCCAAAGTCCGGTGTACGACCAACTATTGAGCGGGAATCGGTGCTAGCCGAAGATGCGAAGGAATGAAGGATTAATGCTGGGATTTTCAGCTATTTGGGGCTGCTATTGGTGGCTGAAATTTCCAGCAATTAATTAGAGTTGAATTAGGTTTTTCTTCCTTAAGTGTGCTCTTATATAGACACCTTGTCTAATTGGGTTTTAATTAGGTTAATTAAACCCAAGCCCACTAGGATTTTAATTACATAAATAAACTTTAATTAAAAAGTATATACTATGCAATTTAATTCCATTTGGCTAAATTTAATTACCCCTAAATAAAATTAAATCACACTTAAGTAAATACAATACATGTATTTAATTTTCCTACTTAGGAAAATTATTTAATTAATTGTTTACTTTATGTAATTCAATTAATTAATAAATTAATT
This sequence comes from Euphorbia tirucalli, assembly GCA_039660915.1. Classification (NCBI taxonomy): domain Eukaryota; kingdom Viridiplantae; phylum Streptophyta; class Magnoliopsida; order Malpighiales; family Euphorbiaceae; genus Euphorbia; species Euphorbia tirucalli. The sequence continues at coordinate 45,461,948 of CM077637.1, read as the reverse complement.
AATTACATTACGTAAACTTATTAATTAAATTAAATTCAACCCAATGTTAATTAATTATCTTGACACCGAATGTCAACTAATTAATTAACGCATTCCTTCCAATGTACATTACATTTACAATTTCTATAAGTTCCGGCTCAGTTGATCTATGTGCACGATCTTATGGGTCTGTCTTTATGTTGGTAGTAGGCCCAAGGCCCACAGACTGTAAGTGGGTTTTAGCAAACCATTACAGCCCCCAATTAAGATAGAGATGCAGCAGTCTTTAGAAGACACTCACGCGGTAGTAATCTCATAGTGTCCTTTGCCTAACGATATCGATATGAATAAACAAGAGGCATGGTGTCTGTCATCCTCTTCTGTTGTTTATTATATTTCTTGATCCTGAGTTGATTGATTAATAAAATAAGAAACCAACTTATTTGGGTATGGCCATGCACTTATCAGTCCCACTGATTAAGTGGCCAATGATATCATCTCGGTGTTACCCGAGTGGCAATTCCATCACTTCATCATCAATATCAACATGTTCATCGGTCCACCGAATCATACCCGTATTTAGCATCCTTTTACAGACCTGTTAGGCGTATGTCAAAGTGAACCGGATTCCATATTGATATTATAATGAACTCTGGTCTGAGGACAAAAGAGACCTACTCAAGAAAGACCTATGATGCGACAACCATATGGCTTTCTTGTGCAAATCGTTCCAATCCCATGTCAACGACATGTATCTATATTCATGACTGACTATACAAGTACTATGGCTAGTTAAGAACTACCATATAGTCATCGAATATACAAGTCTGTGGTTCTATTCATTCCCACGATTAGAACAGACCTGGGATGGGTTTTATGATTATTAATCAATGGATACTCTACTCATATTATAGCACAAGATATAAATGAAATAGATTAATTGCCTTTATTAATGTGACACAAATAATGTATCATACAATGAGTCTTAATGTATAATACAAAATACAAGAATCCAATGCCCTAAGAACTAGGGCACACCAACAATGAGTTCAATACATCTCACAAGAAAAATAAGTCCCCAACAAGAAGGAAGTCTCTCAGAAATTTTGATCTCATAGAAACTGATTATTTTCTGATTAGTCATCATTTCGGCTTCGGTGCCCTCATCCCATTCTTATCAAACCAAACCCTGAAGTTCTTTATTATAGTCTTCTCTTCGAAAGGTTTGAGGAGTCTCCTTGGCGATCTCCCTGGTTGTCCCAAGTCGTTTACCAGAGTTGGACGGGGCTTCCAATTTTTCATCGTCGATTAGCTTCTGGATCTCCTTTCTTAAAGCAGAACACTTGTTGTTCCGGTGACCCGTCATCACAGGATAGCTGCAGAAATTACTCTTTTGTTCTGGCATTGGTTCCATGTATGGCCTGACACTCTGTAGTAGACCCATTTTTCTACACTTGGCAAATAGTCTGTTCAATGGGCAAGGCCAGAGGGATATGCCTTTTCTGCTATCCTTGGTAAGTGAGCTTCTGGTATGCCATGGAATGGAGTCGGTGTTGACATCAATCTTAAGGGGCCTCTTCAATTCTATTTCATTAGTCAGCCTTGGTAGACCTGAATCTTGGTGAGAGGGCCTTTTAAGGTGTCAAGGTTGAGTGTTAGCAATCTTGGCATTTTGCTTCTCGCTAGCATTGGCATTGGAGTCTGTGCTCACCATACTTTTTATTTTTCCTTTGAGCTCTGCCACTCGTGCTTCCGATTCGGTGTACCTTGCCGTCAGTCTTTCTACCCTGTCAAGATCACCTCCTAGCATTTCCTTCAGCATTGCTGCCGCTTCCTCCCTGACTTTCAAAACCATGATGAAGCGACATAATCATCCACGACATCTGTTATGGTGTTGAAGTTCACTGGGTTGGCCATTTTCCAGATTCTTCCCTTTTCCCCTTGATAAGAACACTTGTTAGCATTGACGGGCACATGCGCATGAAGAATAACAAATCACGGACGATGTAGGCATAAATGCATGATGGGATATGTATATTAAATGCAATGAATGTTGTTGATGAGGCTGTATGTTAAAGTAAGGCATGGCGTATAAATATACACCACATGGATAAAATGACACGCAGGGTGTCCATGGATCGAAGCAAGGTAATACTTGCAAGGAGATTGGAAATAGGGCATATAACTATGCACCTGGGGGGATCGAAGCAAGATGATACTTGCGAAGTGATTTTATGCTATGGACGCATGAATGCACATGGGGTATGGACATAATTTTGGTATTCGGAGAGCACCTTGGATTTTTGTGATATGAGATGATATTTTTTGGTGTTTGCAGAACATCAATGCATGAAATGGGTTTCCAATGCTTGCGGGATGCCTAAAGGGTTTGATGAAATTTCCGGCGTTCCTGGAACACCTAAATGACTCAGTGTATGAGATGAAGTTTTTGGTGCTTGTGGAGCACTTAAACATTTGACGGATGAGTGAGATGTACATCGTGAGATAATGAGGATGACTTCCTTTGTTTTTATTCTTTTTAATTTGGACGTTCCAAGAATACCCAATGCCATGCAAATGATAATGCAAGAACGTCGCGTGTGAACCATCACATGGACATGGGTTTGGCACTTTTAGGGCACCTAGTGGATGTCATGAAATGGTCGTGTGTGTGCCAACATAGGGACAAAGTTTCTACATTTTGTAGGTTAATGAGATGACATAAAATTGTCACGTGGGGGCCATCCCACAGACAGAGTTCTGATGCTTTTGACGCATGTGATATAAGATGATGTTATAGAAAAGTCACGTGTAACTCGTGACACGGACAGGGGTTCGGCATTCGTGGAACACCTTGTATGATTTGATAATGTTATGAAATGCCCCTATATGTGTACTAATCCGGCACATGGGGAATACCTTGAATGATTTCACAATGTCATGAAATGATCCGATGTGGACCATAATGCGCAAGCAGGACTCTGGCGTCACCGTGACATTTAGGCAAAACACATCCAAAACCCCCTGATCTTTCTCCTTTTATGCAATCAGCCCCATGATCTTTGTGTTACCTACATTGAGTACATGATCTTTTATTTTTTTGTCTAATCGCCCGCATTTTTTACAACCCTTTATGCGTGTAACCCAGTCCCCGTAATCTAATGCATTAACCATTATGTATGCCAGGCAAAACACATCCAAAACCCCTTGATCTTTCCCCTTTTATGCAATCAGCCCCATGATCTTTGTTTTACCTACATTAAGTACATGATCTCTTATATTTTTGTCTAGTCGCCCGCATTTTACATAGCCCTTTATGCGTGTAACCCAGTCTCCGTTATCTGGTGTGTCAATCATTATGTATGCCACATCATCCGCCACATCAGTGTTTTGGTCCCACTTACCCATACCCGACCTGAAATGCTGAAACCAGATATTTACATTCTAAAATAACGCCTTCTTCTTCTTATAAAACTAGTTTTGGTGTTAGGGTTTGAATGAATTCAAGAAGAAGAAGAAGAAAAAGAAGGCGTTATTTTAAAATGTAAAATCTGGTTTCAGCATTTTGGTTCGGGTTATATTAGTTGGGTTGGTTGGGTTTTTGGGTCGGGTGTATGTATGGGTAAGTAGGACCAAAACACTAATATGGCAGATGGCATGGCATACGTAACAGTTGATGTGCCAAATAACGGAGATTGGGTTACATGCATAAGGGGCCCTGAAAAAATGTGGGCGACTAGACAAAAAAATAAAAGATCATGTACTTAATGTAGGTAAAACAAAGATCATGGGACTGATTGCATAAAAAGAGGAAGATCAGGGGCTTTTGGATGTGTTTTGCCTGGCATACATAACGGTTGATGCACCAGATAACAGGGACTGGGTTACACGGGTAAGGCACCGTAAAAAATGCAGGCGACTAGACAAAAAAATAAAAGATCATGTACTCAATGTAAGTAAAACAAAGATCATGGGGCTGATTACGTAAAAAGAGAAAGATCAGGGGGTTTTGGATGCATTTTGCCTGACATTTATGATGAATGAGTATGATGCGATGTAATGACATCGTGTGACCTGCCATACGAAAATAGACCTAAGACCATTGTGGTCCTCTATTGAATGAAATGGTCTAATGAAATGGCCGAGTGCAGTCCGCTGCATAGGCAGAACATGGGTAGTTTTGGGACTCCTGATATGTTATGAAATGAAATGACCGTGATGGGTTTCCTCGGAACGTCCTCAATTTAAATGAGATGAGATGACATGAATGCTTGTGTCACACAAAATTCAAATGGCTGCACAAAAAACGGGGTTAGGATGTATGACATACATGATGATGTTGTGTATGCTTCGTGAAAATGTTAGCACACAAATATAATGTTATGGTTGTAAAAGGAATGGTTAGTATGAGTGTCACATGGGTGATTAATGTTTTCACGCACAAAAAAAATACGAGTGGTTGTACACAAGATGTGAGTTAGTATCACACAAATGCTTTGCATGTAGCATGTATTGTTCGTGGAGAATGTTGATGATGGTATGTTATGAAGGAACGAGAAACATATAGCACATAGCATGCGGAGTGTATTCCTCCAACCTTATTCCTCCAATCGTGGTTAATTTTTGAGAAAATTATAACCGAGTCCTAGGAAGGGTTCACCTCGACCATCAACCGTGGATGATGAAGGCGTAATTGTAACATTCATGCAATTTGTTTTGGTATCTTAAGGGAATCCAACTAAGGTTGCCTACATGAGTTCGGTCTAAGTCAGGATAAAATCAAGGTCCCTATAGCAAAATATACTCCTCACCTCTCCCCACTCAAGGTCCGAACAAAGGGCTACGTATGAGGCTATGGGTGGTGTTTCATATCCATGCCCTTAAGACCATGAGGAACATAGGCGACACTTCAACAATTCATTAGGTTGAAAATTTGATATTGAACCTAATGCAAGTATGTCTACCTAAAATGCAATATAAAATACCATGCAAGAATCATCCACCTTATTTTGATTATACATTTTTCAGGGCTTGTCAAATTCTTTTAAGTTTTGAGAAAACTTTTGTATGAAATCCCCAGTGGAGTCGCCACTGTGAGCGGATGATGTTTTCCTCTCTCAGAAGGGAGCCTCGATGTCAGGCAACCCTCCCTCGCGTGGGTTTTTATATTGAAAATTTGGTTTTGGAAAACTAAATTATTTCATAAAAGAATCGAGACCTAAGTCTCAATAGAGAGTGTAAGAGTCGCCACCCGGCTCAGCTCAACCAGGAAATTATAGCGTAGCTGAACCAGATGAGGGCTGCTACACTTTCCAGACATCTAAGTCCAGACAATTACCTTATTTCATGTCTAATTAAAATAAATTTGGCCAATGTTCATTGATAGCATTTTATCTTTCTCAAATGGATTTTTATTGATTTAATCAGGTAGCGTACACGTAAATAAAAAGCAGTAAATAAATAAATTATTACAATCCAATCGAATCACAAATAAACTATCCTAGGGGATACATTTGTATTATTTGGGGATCGGGGTACAATCGCCTAATTTACACGAGTATCTAATGAAGTGAAATTAAAATAAACAAATAAAAATAAATAAACCAAACCCTATAAAACAAAGGTTAGCGAAGATATATGCAACAAGTTGGACTCAAATAGACAAAACAGGGGAAATGAGAGATTTGGGGACATACATTTAGGGGATAGTCAGGTAAACTCGGCTAGTTTGCCCGACTAGACCTAGAAAATGGTTTTCAACCATTCTTGTGTTTTTGTTTCATGAGAAAATACGTTTTGAAAATATTTTCTTTTTCTGGTTTACTTCCATGTAGCATGCAAATGTGGGTCTGTTTTCGGGAGGTTTGGATCTCCGTCGTTGTTCTGTTCTAAATGCGACAACTTCAAAAATTAAATCTAAGGTCATGGATGCATGAGATAAAATCTTTTTGATGATTTTCTGATTTTTTTGAATTTTTATGATTTTTGTGATTTTCTGTTGCTGACCAGAAACTGCAGCCGTGCAGCTGTAATTATGGTTGTATGACTGTAATGCATTTCTGATCCCAAAAAAGGGTGGAATTATTTTGATGGGTAGGAATTAGAGCCGAAATAGTAAGAATAGTGGTATGACTATAGTTACAGTCGTGCAACTGTAATTACAGTCATACGACTGTTCATCCTGCCCAGAACCAGAAGACTTATTTTCGGGTTTTATATTGAGTTGTGGGAGGATTTACAGCCGTGAAGAGCCAACTATGGTCGCACGACTGTAATTACAGTCGTGCGACTATAATTATAGTCGTAAGGATGTTCATCCTACCCAGAAACATCAGAGCAAAACATTTTGATCTTATGCACGAAATCAAACCAAAACACACAGAAGAGGAAGCAAAGCACAAGTTTTAAGTGTAGTTACCCTTGTAGCACTGATCCACCGTCGATTTGACTCTGAAAACACCTGGAATCGACTCCAAATTGCTCCTCCTCCTTTGTATGTCAAGGTGCAAGAATTTTTCCAAAAATTCCACCAAGTCATGGATTTGTGGTTATGGAATGATTTGAGGTTGTTTGTTAAGTTAAAGCCTATGATTTCTACTAATTTTTACTTTACAAAAACAAGAATTGAAGAAAGAAGGGTAGAAGAAGGTGATTTTTTTTTTCAATCTTTTGACCTCCTCAATCCCAAATTTTCTGTCTATTTTTTTTTTTGTCCTTCACTTCACTCCCCTTTTCTTCCCTCTCCCTGAAATCGGCATTAAATGCCCCTCAAATCACGCCTCATTTTTCTTCTTTGCGATATGGGCTGCTGCTACCTAGTACGAACCTATAGTCGTACGACTGTAATTTGTAATTACAGTCACACGACTTTAATTTTGAAATTATAGTCGCACGACTGTAATTAAAGTCATACGACTTCTCTTTCTCTTCTTTTTTTTTTTTTGAGGCTGGAAAATTCCACCGCTTACAGCAGTGATAAAGAGTTATTGTTTGCCATTTGATTACTACACAGAAAAATTATAGAGTATTAATAAAGGTCCTAGTTGTTTTTCCCATATTTAATTAACAATGAATCCAAGTTATTAATTATGCCAAGTTGTTGGGCTAATGGGTCGAAATCCATATTTCATCAAGATATAGCCAAATGAGGGCCTGCAAAAACTATGCCCTAATTATTTAGGTAGGAACACTGTCCAATCCCAACCTAAGGACTGTCAGTTTCATGGGCTTGTTGGCACTTACCCATCTGTGCTTAGGGCCAAGAGAATCCTACTACCCACCCTAAGTCCAAACCTCCATCCAAGTGTTAGAGTAACCAATACTCCAACTTAATACAAAATGATGATACTCCAGTGTATCCTATGAGGGCATGGTCTACGACTAGCCTATCACCACTTCGAGTTGATTTTGAATGAGGGAAGCACTTTTAAGTGACTTAGTAATTACCATTGAGTTTAGATTCAAATTTAATAACGGCTTAGATGCATAAGCGGGTGAAAGTGGAATTGAATCATACATTAAAGCATGTAAATAAATAAATGCATGAATTAAATAAACAATGGAATGCTATGGGCCTATATTTAAACTGAATATAATTCTAGTAATCCTATACTAGAAATGCACCAGGTGGGCCTCCTTCCTTCCTTCTAAGCTCGCCTCACCAATGGGCTTCTTTTACATTAATTTCATAACAATAATAAAATTAAAATAAAATTACATCAAAAGAAAATGGCATGCACGCTGTATTTACCCAAAAGAAAATTACAACCCATCTTGAATTAAGGCCCAATAGCATCCATTCAAACATTTAACCATATAGACATATAATCCAATACATCTATTTATAAACATGTTAAAATGCATGGAAATAATCCAAGTAATTATGTCCTTCACCATTATTTAGAAATTGCCAATTTTGGCCCATCATGGTTCTAGCCCTTAATGGGCTTTAGGCTTCCAGCCCAGGCAGAATACTGCTCTCATTGGAATTCGGTGCCCATGAATCCAAATTAACCGCCCAGGTAATCGTGCCAAGAAAACCCGAACCAATTTCATTACAAAATATTAATTGTCCAATTAATATTTCATGAAAAAAATAAAATTTCATGAAAAGAATCCATGTGCATTTAAATTGCAAAAATTTAAACACACAAATTTTTAAAACCCATTAAAATCAAAACTGGACCTGGACCAGGAAAACCCACAAAATCCTAAAAATGACCCGGTCCGCTGAGCAGGCCGTTGCAGCGGCAGCAGCCCCACTACAGCAGGTTGTAGTAGCAGCATGCTGCGAAGGAGAAGTCCCCTTCAACCTATATTTTTTCTTCTAAATATGATTTTAAATCAAACATAGAAAATAAAATCCAACATCCAACCAATGAACAAAATCAAAGCAATAATCAAGTAGAAACAAATACATATAACCAAATATGCAAATTCCAATTCCCATTTGAAAATAAAATTGGGGAAAAAATATTAAAACCCCAAAACCATGAATCCCTAATCAAAATACCCAATTCTAAAACAATGGGATTCAAACATTTATGATTTCCATGGATCAAAAGCCTACTCTAATGCCACTATAGGGATTTTTCATAGAAAATCAACCGATTAAAGCGAAAGCTCACATTGATTTTCTCAAATCCGTGACCCACGACCAATTGAAATGGAAATCAAAAACATAAAATCAAAAGATCAAGAATGGGATTCTCACCTTTCAATGACTCTTCTAGATAAAACTATAAAAACCAAGATCGATTTCCTCCACTCTCACGTACACAAACGTCTATCGAGTAGAACCCGTGCTAGTGGCAGATTAAGAGAGGAGGGCAATGGTTGGCCGAAAATTTCAGCCTATACTTATCTCTTATGGCTGAAATTCTCATTAATGGGTATTAATGCTTGGCTCAAATCAAGGCCTTAATTTAAGGCTTTGGTTTAATTAGCTTTTAAGTTGGGATTTAATGCCATAAATCCTTTAATCCAAATTAATTATTATGGGCAAAATTAAAAGCAATTCTATTTTAATTTTCATGCATGTATTTATATAAAACCATATAATATAATGTACATGTTGTTAAATTAAAATTGATTTTCCAATTAAATTAACCTAATAAATTAATTGAGATTCAACTTAAAGCAAAATACATATAAACCTATATATGTATTTTATTTCTACCCAGAAATAAATTCCCAACGAATATATATCAATTATATTATATTGATCAATCTAATTGATCTATAATTTAATTAATTAATATTTAGATCTCTAGTCTGTATACTCCAAGTAAACGGTGGTGGGCCCAAGGCCCACAGACTGTAGGCGGGCTCTAGCAAGCCACTACAGCCCCCAATTAAGGCATAGACAGTAGTCTAACAGAAGTCTTAACTTTGTAGTTAAACTTATATATCCAATGTCATTGATATCGGTGTCCAACACGGAGGCATAGTGTCATCGCCCTCTTTTGTGTCTAGACATTTACTTGATCCCGAATGAACTGATGCTCACAAAGAAGTTCCAACTTGTTTGGGAATGGCCACACTCTTATCAGTTGCATTCATCAGGAGGCCAGTGATATCTTCTCAGTGGTTCACTGATTGACATTCCCTTTTGCATGTTCATAGTCTTGCCATGCTCACTGGCACACCCGAATATACCCATACTTGGGACCTTGTTACAGGCCCTTTAGGCGTGCACCAAAGTGTGTCACTTCACATGTAAGACCATAACATGGTTAAGTCAAAGGATCCATAGAAGTACTACATGAGAATCACTTGTGATACTATACCATGTGGATTTCTTGTTCAGTGGATCTATCCATTACCATGCCCTTTTGCATGTACCCATAAACTTGGTTGACATTCCATGTCCAATAGCCGGTAAGACACCGCTACACAACCAAGCTTATGATAGTCTTTGGTTCCTTTCATTCCCATGACTGGAACAGAATACAGATGTTTTCATGGTCATATCATTTACCCTATCCATGGTCTTACTGCCAAGTACATGACACTTGTCAACATGGATGTGGATATGTCCGTTGGATACTCTATTTATAATATTGCACAAGGTATATAATAAATATATTAATGCCTTTATTCATTAACACAAATGTATAATACATAAATCCCATTACAAGATACAAAATGTATGATATAAAACAAGGACCAATGCCTTGGGACTAGGGCATTCCCAACATACTCATGATGGGAATGCCCTAGTCCCATGGCATTAGTCCTTGTATTGTATTCTACATTTTGGATCTTTTAATAGATTGATGTGGTGTACATTTATGTTATTAAATAAAGGCATTAATATATTTATTTTATATCTTGTACAAACATTATAAATAGAGTATCCAATGGTCATATCTATATCCATGTTGACATGTGTCATGCACTTGACAGTAAGACCATAGATAGGGAAATGATGTAACCATAAGCTATTCGTAGTTTGTTCCACTCATGAGAATGAATGGAACTAGAGACTATCATAACCTTGATTGTATAGCTGTGTCTTACTGGCTATGGAACATGGAATGTCAATCAAGCTTATGGGTACATGCAATGGGGCATGGTACTGGATAGATCCAATAAATGAGAAATCCACATGGTATAGTATCACAAGTGATTCTTAGTACTTATATTGGATCCTTTGACCTGACCATATTATGGTCTCGCATGTGAACTTACACACTTTGGTGTAAGCCTCATGAGCCTGTAACAGGGTGCCAAGTATGGGTACATTCGGGTATGCCAATGAATATTGAAAGGCTGTGAATATGCAGAAGGAAATGTCACTCAGTAGTCCACTAAGAAGATATCACCGGCCACTTGATGAGTGCAAATGATAAGAGTGTGGCCACACTCAAACAAGTTGCAACTTGTTTGTGAGCATCAGTTCATTTAAGATCAAGCTAATGTCCGGACACAAAAGAGGGTGATGATACCATGCCTCCGTGTTGGACACCGATATCAATGACATGGGATATATAAGTTAAACTACTGGGTTACGACTTCCGTTTGACTGATGTATCCATCTTAATTAGGGGTTGTAATGGCTTCCTAGAGCCCACCTGTAGTCTGTGGGCCATACCCCACTGCCAACAAAAATATGGGCCCGCAAGATCATACATATTGAAAGTTTGCGCTTGAACTAAACAGATCAACTGTATACTTGGAGAATACTGACTATAGAGGAGATATTTATTGATTAAATTATAAATCAATTTGTTTGATCAAATTAATACAATAAATATATATATATATATATATATTCTATTGGGTTTCATAAAGTTAATTTGAATAAATTAATTTATGAATTTATTTCCTGGTGGAAATATAATACATATATCAGTATAAGTATTTAATTTAAGTGAAGTCTAAATTAATTTATTGGGCAAATTTAATTAGGCAAATTAATTTTAATTTAAATGTTATGTGTTATATTATATGGTTTAATATAATCACATACATGAAAATTGAAATTAAATTGGAATTGAATTTTGACCCATAGTAATTATTTTAGACCTAGGGTTTTTAGTGGTATAAAAACCAACTATACAGAATTTGCCATTCTCAAAATTTCATCCAAGTCATAGATTTTCTCTTAGAAAATTTTCGCCCCCCTTGAGCACTCTCCATTGATTTCCGATCCTCTGCTAGCATGGGTTCCTGTTCTAAAGCCGTTCGTGTATGGGAGTCTGGAGGAAATCCCCATTGGTTTCTGCAGTCGTCTCTAGAAGAGACATTCAAGGTTAGATTGATTCTCTTCTCCCTCATTTCTATTGTGTTTGATTTCTATGGTATAAGATCCTGGGCTTGGTTTCGATAAAAACTCAATTGGCTTCCATTGCCAGTGGATTTGTTTTTCAATGATGAATCCCTACAACTTAGTGATTCACTGAGAAGATATCACTAGCCTCTTAATGAGTGGGACTGATAAGAGTGTGGTCACACCCAAATAAGCTGGAACTTATTTCAGAGCATTAGTTCACTCGGTATCAAGTAAAAGTCCAGACACAAAAGAGAGTGATATTACCATACCTTTGTGTTGGACTCTGATATCAACGACATGAGACATATAAGTTATACTATCAGGTTACGACTTTTGTTAGACTGTAGTCTCTATCTTAATTATGGATTGTAATGGCTTGCTAGAGTCCAACTACTTTCTATGAGCCATGGGCCCACTGCCAACATAAATACGGTCCCACATGATCGTACATATTGAACGTCTGAACCAGCACTTAACGGATCACTTTTATACTTAAAGTATATTGACTTGTGGGGAGAGTTATTAATTAAATTATAGATCAATTGGATTTATCAAAATAATCTAACTGATAGGAATTGATTATTTCATAGAATTAATTGAATGAATTAATTTTATGAATTAATCCTGGTTGGAAATTAAATTAATATATATAGGTTTATATATATTATTTCTTAAGTTAATTCTAATTAATTATGAGATGAAATTTAATAGACCAATTGTATTTAATTAACATGATATAAATTATATCATATGGTATGATTTAATTTATATATATATATATAAATTAAATTAATTGGAATTAATTTTAACCCATGGTAAATTAATTAGACCTAGGGTTTATGCACTATATAAACACACTTAAAAAAGTCAGCCCTCTAACCTAATTTCTCTCGACAAATTTCAGCCCCCTCTCCCCATTGCTCTCTAGATCCGACGCCAGCACAGGTGTGGTTTCTAAAGGCGTTCGTGTACGTGAACATGGAGGGAATCTATTTTGGTTCTTCAGCAGTCTCTGGAAGAGACATTAAAGGTGAGATTCTATCTCTTTATTCTCTTCTCATTTTGATTTTGATTTCATCCATATAATTTCCAGGATCTCGATTTTAGAAAATTTTAAACGGCTTTTGCTGCCGTTTTGTTTGATTTTTGATGATGAATCCCAACAGTGGTATCAGAGTAGACTTATGATACGATGAAATCTTAATTGGTTGGATCTCATAGTTTTGAATTTGGATGATTTTTTGGTTTGGGATCTTTATGGATTGCTTTTTTTATTTTTCCCAATTGTTTCATAAACTGAAAATTAAATGGATTATTGGTTGATATCGTTTTTAATTTTCTATTTATGTTTTTATTTTTCCATTTTAAAAAAAATCGTGGTTGTTACTGGTGCAACAGGGTTACCAGTGGTGAAATTCACCGCCAGCAGCCGTTTTTGTGGCGACAATAGTGGTAGCAGCGCCGCTGCTACCTTCAGCGGCGGCTGCTGCTCATTGATGCCTTATCAGTCATGGACTAGGCTTTTTGGATTTTGTGGGTAATTTGTTTCGGGCTAGGGGGTTTTAATTTTAATGGGTTTTAAAATATGTGTGTTTAATTTTAATTGAATTAGATTCTCATGGTTTCTTGAATTAAATTTAATTTTTATTCATGAATATTAATTTAGAGAATTAATATGGTATAATGAAATTGATTCGGTTTTTCTTGGCACGATAAACCGAATGGCATGATCGTACTCATGGTTTTCCAATTCCAATGGGACCAATTTTCTGCCCAGGCTTGATGCCTAAGCCCGTTAAGGGTTAAAACTATGATGGACCAAATCAGTGATTTCTAAATAATGGCTTGAAATATAATTTTAATTGGAACTAATTTCATGCATTATAACATGTGAATGAATGTTGTATTGGCTCACCTGTATTTTGTATGATTATATATGTGGATGAATGTCATTGAGCCTTATTATGAAGTGGGGTTATATTTTAATTTTGGTTAAATACGGCCTCCGTGCTGTTTTCTCTTTGATGTAACTTTTATTTTATTATTATAAAATATTTGCATTTGCTAAAGAAGGAACCCATCGGAGAGGCGAGCCTTGAAGGAGATTTGCACGCCAACCTGGTGATTTTCTAGTATAGACTTACTAGAAATAAATTAGGATGTAATAAAAGGCCTATGACATTTCATCATTTATATTTTATGCAATTTGATTTATTTACATGTTTATACATCAATACCATTCCAATCTCGCCCCTTTATATATATATATATATATATATATATATATATATATATATATATATATATATATATATATATATATATATATATATATAAGCCGTTATTAAAAATTGAATCCTTAAATTAATTGGAAATCACTAAGTCGCTTAAAAGTGCTTCCCTCATCCGAAACCTCATCAAAGTAGGGATAGGATAGTTGTAGACCGTGCCCTCGTCGGATGCACTAAAGTATCGTCATTTTGTATTAGGTTGGGGTAAAGGTTACTCCAACACTCTAATGGTGATTTTGACTTAGCATGGGTTGTAGGATTCTCCAAGCCCTAAGCACAGATAGGTAAATGCCAACAAACCTATCAACCAAAAGTCCCTAGGTTGGGATTAGACAGCGCTTCTGTCTAAATAGTTGAAGCATAGTTCTTCCAGGCCTTCATCTGGTTATGCTTTGATGAAATATGGATCTTGGCCCACTAGCCCAACAACTTGTCTTAATTAATAAAATTGGATTCATTATTAATTATATGTGCGAAAAAGTTTAAGACCTTAATACACTATTATTTTTCTATGTAGCTTTAAATGGCAAACAATATGTTATCACTATGTTCCCTCCTCGAAAAGGACAAGCTTTCCTAGCCAAACTTCTTGGACTAGTCTCTAAACATAAGGATAGTTCTGAGACAAGAGTCTAAGGAGTATGTGCAGGAAAGGGGTCTATGTTGGTGTGCCCTAGTTCTTAGGGCATTAGATTCTTGTATTTTGTATTATACATTAAGACACATAGTATGAATACATTATTTGTGTCACATTAATAAAGGCAACTAATCCATTTCATTTATATCTTGTGCTATAATATGAGTAGAGTATCTGTCACGTCCATGTCCTATATTTCTAGCATTATTACCCCAAGTTTAATTATATTAATTGTTATTTTAGCATTAGAGTATTATTTATTTTGGTTGGGTGTGGTTAATTAGGAAAAATAGATTAGTTTATGTGTGTTTTAGAGAAAACTAATTTTGAAGGGGGGAGAAAATTAAATAAGGAAAGTATTAGGAGGACCAAAAGTGATATCTTTACACTATAAAAGATGAAATTCAGCTTAAATTTTCGTGTGAACCATTTTCCTTCTTCGTCTTCTTCATTTTCTCTTCTTTCTTCTTTCACTTCTAAAAACTGACCAGTTTTAGTAAAATGCAAATTACCGGAGTTTGAACCGTCGGATCGCCACCAAATTTTAACTGAAGCTTTTAGACACATTAACCTTTAGTGTGAACAGTGGAGATTGGATTTCAAGTTCTAGGGAGCAATTTCGTATGTAGGGCAGATTTAGGGAGATTTCTTGATCCTTGGTTGGTTCATTTCAATTTTTCTTGTTCAAGTAAGTGATTATTATTGGAAATGCCCTAGTCCCAAGGCATTGGTCCTTGTATTTGTATTCTACATTTGTTGGATTTATATATTATACTCATTTGTGTTATTAATAAAGGCATCAATTCATTTATTATATTTATCTTGTGCAATATATTAAATGAAGTATCCAATGGACATATCTATATCCATGATGATGAGTGTCATGCACTTGGCAGTAAGACCATGGATAGGGTAAACGATATGACCATAAATAGATCCGTAGTCTGTTCCAGTTATGGGAATGAATGGAATAAGAGACTATCATTAACCTGGTTGTATGGCGGTGTCTTACCGGTCATTGGACATGGAATGTCAACCAAGTTAATGGGTACATGCATGGGGGCATGGTACTGGATATATCCACTAAACAAGTAATCCACATTGTATAGTATCACAAGTGATTCTCCTGTAGTACTTGTACAGATCCTTTGACCTGATCATATGATGGTGTTACATGTGAGGTCACATACTTAGGGGTATGCCTAAAGGGCCTGTAATAGGGTGCCAAGTATGGGTACTTTCGGGTATGTCACTGAGCATGGTAATGCTATGGATAAGCAGAAGGGATTGTCACTCAGTAGTCCACTGGGAAGATATCACCGGCCTCTTGATAAATGTAACTGATAAGAGTGTGGCCATACCCAAACAGGTGGGAACTTGTTTGTGAGCTTCAGTGCATTCAGGATCAAGTTAATGTCCAACACAAAAGAGGGTGATCAATCCATGCCCCTGTGTTAGACACCGATATCAATGACATGGGATGTACAAGTTTAAACTACAGGGTTATGATAACAGTTAGACTGCCATCTCCATCTTAATTGGGGGCTGCAGTGGCTTGCTAGAGCCCAACTGCAGTCTGCGGGACAAAGGCCCGCTGCCAACATAAAGATGGGCCCACGGGATCGTACACATAGAACGACTGAACACAGACTTAAGGAATCGTATGTATACTTGGAGTATACACTATGGAGAGAGAGATGTATATATGTTAATTATATTATAAAGATCAATTGGATTGATCCTAATAATAGAATTAACATATTCAATTGGCTCTTCATAATTAATTGGATTAATTATGAGATTATTTCCTAGGTGGAAATATTCATATGTATAGGTTTACATAGGATTTTATTTTGTGAAGATTTAATTTTAATTTGATGGATTAAATTAATTGATCAAACTAATTTTAATTTAAATGTAAATAATATATTACTTGGTGTAATATATTAAATACATGGGTATATTAAAATTGGGCTTGAAATTAATTTTAACCAGAATAGTTAAAATTAGACTGGGCCTAAATTAAAAGATGGAAGCCCACACAGAGTGAAAGGAGCTAAAAAGGGTGGCCGAATTCCCCTAGGGGAATTCGGCCACCCTAGGTATAAAAACCTAGGGTGAAAATTTCGGCCACCCTAACATTTAGCCAAGAGATAGCCGAAATTTTCCTAGCCCCCTCTCACCATAGTTTTTGTTTTTCCAACGCTAGCACGGGTCGTGTTCGTTAGGCGTTCGTGTACGAAAACGAGGAGGGAATCTAATTTGATTTCTGCAGTCTTCATCCATCTCTTGAAAGAGATATTTCTGGTAAGAATTTAATCTCTTTCTATTATAATTTTAAGTTTTACAATTTCCACTTCAATTGCTCTTGGGACTGGATTTGAGGAAATCATCGCGTTCTTCCGTGTCCTATATTTCTAGCATTATTACCCCAAGTTTAATTATATTAATTGTTATTTTAGCATTAGAGTATTATTTATTTTGGTTGGGTGTGGTTAATTAGGAAAAATAGATTAGTTTGTGTGTGTTTTAGAGAAAACTAATTTTGAAGGGGGGAGAAAATTAAATGAGGAAAGTATTAGGAGGACCAAAAGTGATATCTTTACACTATAAAAAGATGAAATTCAGCATAAATTTTCGTGTGAACCATTTTCCTTCTTCTTCTTCTTCATTTTCTCTTCTTTCTTCTTTCACTTCCAAAAACTAACCAGTTTTAGTAAAATGGAAATTACTGGAGTTTGAACCGTCGGATTGCCAACAAATTTTAACTGAAGCTTTTAGACATATTATCCTTAAGTCTGAACGGTGGAGATTGGATTTCAAGTTCTAGGGGGCAATTTCATATCTGGGCAGATTTAGGGAGATTTCTTGATCCTTGGTTGGTTCATTTCAATTTTTCTTGTTCAAGTAAGTGATTATCAACTACCCTTATGTTTTTGAGTATGTTTATATAGTTATATAAAGGTATTCATACTTGTGATTTCCAGATTTTATAATTAGGGTTCTTGGGTGAGAAATTTTTAAATTTGGGGATTTTGTGAATTGAGTTCTTAAATGATGGTTTGAAGTTATTTTTGTGATGATTAAGTATATGCTTGTGTTTTCCCCATAATTGCAGAATTATTTCTTGATATATATATTTATTTTTGTATGTTATGTTTTGAAAAATGAAGAATTCAAAGTGTCTTAGATTGTGTTGAAAAGGGGTTGTTGAACCCGGAAATGTGATTTTGAGAAAGTTTGGCTTATATGAAGTGGTTTTGTATGAATTTTATTTTGATGTTGGAATTGAAATGTTTTGTTATCCATCTAGAGTGATTCGGTTTGGTGGTTTTATTTGAAGACCATATCTAGTGAGAGATATGGCCTGTGTACATAGCTTAAAGACCTAATCGGGTATGGCAAAGAAGTGTTGGGTAAGACCATGCGGGATTAGGCAATGTAAGAGATATCTCGACTTTATTGTGATTGTTGATTTGATACAATTGGGGATGAACTCTAGATTGGATACAACTTGTTTTAGAATGAATGATTTGGAAATAAATATGTGTTTTATGATTTGGGAATTTTTATGATATAATCTAATTTTACTTCTATTTATGTTGTGAGATGTTTTTGAAAGGATTTTGGTATTTTAAATCAATGTTGTTGGAATAAAAACGATTACTTAAGCTTTTATTTAAATATAGTTTATTTTTGGTAAAAGTAAATATATGCATATATAGCTATTTCGGGTATGATTATTTTATGTAGTTGACAATTGCTTATTGAGATTTTTGTCTCATTTTTCTTTAAATGTTTTTATTGCTTTTAGGCGAAGAGGAAGTAGGTATCAAGGAGGGTATTATTCACTAGGGGAGGTTCGGAAGCAGCCACGAATTATCAGTCGTCACTAGGGTATTGCATTGCATGATGAGCATGAATTTGTTACTTTTGTTTTGTGTGAACGTTATTTCCAAAAATGTTATTTTGGATTGAAATATGAAGCAATGTATCTGTATATTTTAAATGTCAATATTTTCTGTATGGAATCTAGAGTTTAAAATATATACTTCTCTTTGACTCTTTATTCATTATCATTATTTTTTGTGAAACGCTACCTTGGCTTCGGCGCCCGCCAAAGTAGTGCCTCACTGTCACACTGCGGCCGGTTGGTGCTGGGTGTGATAGTATCCATTGATTGATAATCATAAAACTTATCCCAGGTTTGTTCTAATCGTGGGAATGAATAGAACCACAGACTTGTATATTCGATGACTGTATGGCAATTCTTAACTAGCCATAGTACTTGTATAGTCAGTCATGAATATAGGTACATACCGTTGACATGGGACTAGATCGATCCGCACAAGAAAGCCACATGGTTGTCGCATCATAGGTCTTTCTTGATTAGGTCTCTTTTGTCCTCAGACCAAATTTCATTATAATATCAATATGGAATCCGGTTCACTTTGACATATGCCTAACAGGTCTATAAAAGGATGCTAAATATGGCTATGATTGGGTGGACCAGTGAACATGTTGATATTGATGATAAAGTGATGGAATTGCCACTCGGGTAACACCAAGATGATATCATTGGCCACTTGATGAGTGGGACTGATAAGTGTATGGCCATACCCAAGTAAGTCGGTGCTTATTTGATTAATCAGTCAACTCAAGATCAAGAAATATAATAAACAACAAAAGAGGATGACAGACACCATGCCTCTTGTTTATTCATATCGATATCGTTAGGCAAAGGACACTATGAGATTACTACCGGGTGAGTATCTTCTAAATACTACTGTTGTATGGTGAGTCACCATTTGGACTAAGAGGTTGCAAAGTTGGACTTTGCATCTTTTGGACCAATTAGAAGTGGTGACTCACACTTGAACAACTATATCATCATTGCCATAAGGGTTGAGCTTGGCGGCCCATCACTTTTTGAATATTTTCTTTTGGAAAGAAAATTTCAGCTCTTTCTTTCTCTTGCAATAACATCTGAGTCGCTAGCACGGGTTTCGGTCCGAGAGCCGTTCGTGTACGTGACGTTGGAGGGAGTCTACTTTGGTTCCTGCAGTCTGCATCCGTCTCTTAGAGAGACTTTGTGGTAAGTTTTTGAAACCCTCCTTTTATGCTTTAAGTTTTTGATTTCCACATCTTAAGCTCCTGGGCCGGATTCGAGGAAATCGACGCGTATTTCCGCTTTTGTCAGTCGGTTTCCCGTGACGAATCCCAACAGCTGCATCTCTGTCTTAATTGGGGGCTGTAATGGTTTGCTAGAACCCACTTATAGTCTGTGGGCCTTGGGCTTACTGCCAACATAAAGATAGACCCACAAGATCATGCACATAGATCAACTGAGCCAGAACTTATAGAAATTGTACATGTAATGTACATTGGAAGGAATGCGTTAATTAATTACTTGACATTCGGTGTGAAGGTGATTAATTAACATTGGGTTGAATTTAATTTAATTAATAATTTTACATAATGTAATTAATTAATTTATCAATTAATTGAATTACATAAAGTAAACAATTAATTAAATAATTTTCCTAAGTAGGAAAATTAAATACATGTATTGTATTTACTTAAGTGTGATTTAATTTTATTTGGGGTAATTAAATTTAGTCAAATGGAATTAAATTACATAGTATATGCTTTTTAATTAAAGTTTATTTATGTAATTATAATCCTAGTGGGCTTGGGTTTAATTAACCTAATTAAAACCCAATTAGACAAGGTATCTATATAAGGGCACACTTAAGGAAGAAAAACCTAATTCAACCCTAATTAACTGCTGGAAATTTCAGCCACTAATAGCAACCCCAAAACAGCCGAAGATCCTAGCATTAATCCTCCATTCCTTCACGTCTTCGGTTAGCACCGGTTCCCGCTTCATAGTTGGTCGTGCACCGGACTTTGGAGATCACAGTTTCAAAAAACGATTCTACAGTAGTCTCTAAAAGAGATAAATCTGGTGTGTTAATCTCTCTTGATTCAAATTGTTTTTTTCTAATTAATGGTAATTGGACACGATAGGTGGATTCTAGGAAATTTTAAACGGTGTATTTTCCGCTGCGCCACGTTATTTTTCCAATGACGAATCCCAACAGTGGTATTAGAGCCTAGGTATTGTCCATTAGATTGATTAGAATTGGTTCTTGAAATCGTTATTGAAGAAAGGATGGTTTTCAAGTTTGTGATTTTAGGGTTTTTGTTCAATTGGTTTTGGTTTTGGATAAACCCTAGAATTTTGGATTGGGGTTTTTGATTATTTTTCCCCAATTATTTTTCCATCTAAAATTGGTGTTTTGTTGATTATTTAATTTTTGATGGATAGTTTTATGATTTAATAAGTTCAAAAAAAAAAATTATTATTGTTGGGCTGGATGGAATCGCAATTTGCGATTCCATTCAGCAGCAGCAGCTGGCTTCTGCCCTCCCGGGACAGCAGCGCCATGCACGGGGTTTAGATCTGGTTTTCGATTTTGCGGATATTTTTTTTATCCCGGGCCCTAATGCAAATTAAATTAAATTTTTTTAAAAAGTAATTGTATTTAAATTGTTTATTTTTTTGGTATGCATATTTAATTTAATTGTTTGCATATGAAATTGAATATGGACTGTGAAATTGGCCCAATAAACCGTGACAATGGTTAAAATTGGAAAAGCTAAATTTTAAATTTGTGATAACCCAAATTCAAGTGGGAGTAAAATTGTTAATTTTGCATTTATGGATGTTATCCATTGGGCCTTTATGGGGCTTAGTCACATTTGTTAAAATTGGTGATTTCACCCTAAGTAACTCGGCTTAACATTTATATTTATAATTTAGAATGCCATGATCATGCATCATATTGGTATGTATGTGCACGACAGGTACTTTGTTTGAAATGTGATGTTGAGTTTTATAGGCCCTAGATTATTATCGATTGTAATATAATCTTGGCAAATATGGCCTGCGTGCCATTTTTATTTTTTTTTGATGTAATTTTAGAATAGATTTTGTTTTACAAAATTGTTGTAATTGCATCAAGTATGGAGGAAGGCCTAGATGGAACAAGCCCATGGTAGGAGCCTAAGAAGGATTGCAGTCCGGCCCATATAGAATTAGATAGGATATCTAGTTTTTCATTAGGTTGTAATTAAGGGCCCCTAGGATCTCATTTATTTTAAATTAAGTATGCTATTGCATTTGTCATATAATATGGATGTATGGATAACCAAATTATTACCCCCGTTTATGCAGGCTAAGTCGTATCACTTAATTATAATCTGGAAATTAAAATATTGAGTCGTTCAAAAGTGCTTCCCGCATTCACACCTCTTCCTCCCATTGATGCTGCAATGTGTGCCATGCCCTAGCTGGGTACATTGTAGTATTCAATGCGCCATTGAGGGTTAGGATACTTGGTGTGAGCGGACGACCTTTTTACAGGAAAATCGAGAACGCGGCAAAGCAAACCAGGGAAAACGTTTTCGTTTGTGTTTGATTTTGGAAAAGCCGGTTTTGTTTATCTTAAGTTAGGAAAACCATTGATTTGATTTGAAAATTCCTTTGTAGAAAACATTTTCCAGTTTTAAACTTAAATCCCGAGATCAATGATATAGTCGCCACCTGGATTAGCTCATCCGGGAATTCCGGTATAGCTCCCTACCAAGGGTAGACTACCGTACCTAATCAAGAGATTTAGGGTTCGGACAAGTGACTTACTTTAACCTCTAGCTTGCTTTCACTTTACATTTTATATTTCCATATTTGATTCGCTTTATTATCTTTTCCTAACCCCAATTTGTTTATTTTTAATCCGTAGATGCTAAAGCAAAATGCAGAAAATAAACTACAGAAAAATAAAGCATACATCCAAAATATACAAGAAAATAATAGAAGCCGATTATACAACCCAATCGAATAAAAGATAAAAACTCTTGTCCCCACATTACAATCTCCTAAATACACGATGATCTAAAAAATTACAACTGCCTAATTTACAAGATAATAATCTATTAATTACAATAAAAATGATAACAATAAAAATAAATGCTGCAAGACAAATTGGTTAGCACAATTTATATTGCACACACAGATAGGACTCAAATAGGACAGAATTGGGAATTTAGGAAACGGGGGCATGAATTTAGGGGGTAACCAGGTCGACCCAATCTGTCAGACCGGTTAAACCTGGAAAACGGTTTTGAAACGTCTTGTAATTTTTATGCTGGAAAATCACTTTTTGGAAAACATTTGGCTCGATTACATGCAAATTTCTATGTTTGTGGTTCTGTTATCCCAGAATCCAAGGTTCCGTTCGTGCGAGGTTCCTAAATTCAACATCCATCTAGGGTCCAAAATGCAATAAACACACCAAAACATTTGTGAAAATATCGTTTTACTCGTTTTCAATATTTTTCGAGAATTTTATAGGGTTTAGGGGTTCGCTAATGCTGAACTACAGATCCGATTCGGATAAAATAATCTCGAAACATAGAAAATAAAACCCCGGGAAAACCGAAAACCTTAATATTCGTACGTATAGAAATCCAAAAACCAAAATTTTATAACATACAGATGGATTTGGGCTGAAAATGATCACAATAGAATGGGTAAAATGGAAAACGGACTGTTTTCGGCCGATCGGGGACAAATCAGGATTCTGTCCCTGCATAACAGAGCCGGCACTGTTCATCATGAACACAACTGTGTGGCTGTGTTCATGAAGAACACAGCCGCCCGGCTCTATTCGGGCAATCCGGTTTCTGAAAGTTTGCAAAAACGAAGAAAACACACAGAAAAGACAATGCAAATAGGTTTAGGGCCTCTCAGAGTTTAACTTGATGTTGTTTTGATGCTTTGAACGTCAAAAAATGGATTGAAAGCTTAGAATTTGTCTTAGAAGCGCAACCAGCCGAAAACCGAAATTTGATCCGAAACAACCCCGAAAAGAATCCGAAATGATCCCAAACCAATATGCAAAGGTTAAGCAACTTATTCTTAGTGTTTTAAAATTGATTTTTAAGTCTTATCTTGAGAGTTTGGTTCACCTCTCTTGGCTTATGTCTCGGCCCCCTTTCTTTCTTTTTCCTCTGCTCTTTTTTTTCTCTGTTTCTTTCGAAAGTGTATTTCTGCTTAAGGTTGCAAAAGTCTCCCCTGCTTCTTTTGATTTCATTTTTTCCTTTTTATACTCTCCTCACACATATCCTTTCAAACATTAAATGGCTGCCTGACTTTTTGATTTTGCCCAAAATCCCTTCTGCCGAGCCAAGTTGCTTTGCTTTGCATATCAACTTAGCTCACCCACTAGAGCCGTATGGCTCTAGTTTGTACTAGAGCCATATGGCTTTTAGCAAGAGTCGGGGCAAAATTTCGAAAATCGGACGTGCACCCTAAACCATAGAAACCACTCGGGAGACTTTTTCGAGGCTTTCGGATCACGGATGGCTTGGTTTTTAGGACATTTGAGGAACTCCAGGCAACATTCCATCATTTCCAAGTTTGATTCGAGTCCATCCATTCCACAGGTAACACAGGGATTCTCATCATAGAGATCGGGAAAACCCAGCGCTTACAGCTGCCCCTCATATGATCAAATTCAATACCCGAAACCCAGTCTGGGTTACATGTGAATTTGAGAATGCGAATTGAAGTGCTGTAAGTGGAAGGAAAGAAAGACATACTTTAGTTGCAGCTGATCTAGGCCTGACATCGGGTTTATGTTACGCGCGACGGATCTACTAGAGTTTTGAGGCGGAATCAAATCTAAGCCTGACACCAAGTTTAGGTTACCTATGATGGATCTACCGGATTTGAGATAGAAGCAAATCTAAGCCTGACGCTAGGTTTAGGTTACCCGCGACGGATCTGTAGGGGATTTGGAAGGGTTCTCCGCTGGGATATGAAAGTGTCTCCGCTAAGGAATGATAAAAGTGTCTCGTCCTTCTGTCATTAGAAGTGGTGAGTTTAGAAGTGCTCTAAATTTTGCCTGAACTGCCCGGCATGGGTTTTCAGCTCAGCGAGCTACTCTAACTTTTGCCTAAGGTGCCTTTTCAATTTCCACCTTAGCAAGCTCTTTTTTTTCTTTTTTTGGGTCTCGCGACACTTGGATTTGGGTTTGTTTCGAAATTTCGGCCACCTCGAGAAATGATGAGTGATTTAGAGGATAAGAAAAGATTACAGATTCCATGTATTTGACACATTTTCTTGTTAAAGTAATGCGAGTCTTTTAACCAATTAAATGCAAAGTGCATTCTTTAAATGGGTGTTTAGACGAGATAACTTTGTTTATGCATTATGATATAACCATGCGAACATATTTAAAAAAAACATCACACTTTATTGATGAAAGTAGCATGAATACATTTCAAAAGATTGGTTCCCAAAATGTTATACACTCCACATAGAACCAGAATCCATTACTAGTCGTCCTTTGCAGACTGTCCGATTGATCATTTTCTCTCGTGTATTAATTTTTGACTAGGCTGCCCTTTCCAAGTTTTCAACCTAGCAGACCTTTTTTTTTTCTTTTTTTTTTCAAACATAGTAAGGCTTCAGGCGGTCTTGGTTGATAGGATTTGCAAATTCATTCCCATCCATGTTCGCTATGCTTACACCACCCGTAGATAGCACTTTCTTAACTATGTATCAGCCTTCCCAATTCGGCCTTAATTTCCCTCGGACATCCACATTTATAGGCCTTAACTGTTTCAGAACTAGATCCCCGACTCTCAACTGCTGTCTGGGATACTTCACCTTTCGATTATAAGCTCTGGCCATTCTAAGCTGATACATCTATAGGTGATCCAGTTCTTTCAACTGTTTTTCATCTAATGTTGCCAACTACTCATATCTAGCTTGAACGCATCTTGTTTCCGGTAGCTAAGCTTCCAAGGTATTCTGAGTGATTTGAGTTCCATTTCCATTGGCAACACTGCTTCCATCCCATACATCAAGGCGTAAGGAGTCTCACTGGTTGGTATTCTGACGCTGGTTCTGTAACCCCAAATAGCATATGGCAATTTGTTAGCCCAGTCTCTGTAGGTCGTTACTGTTTTTGACAAAATCTTCTTAATCGACTTGTTAGCCACTTCCACTGCACCATTAGCCTATGGTCTGTACGGAGAAGACTTGTGATGTTCAATGCCATGTTCTGAGAATAGCTTAGCTATTGCCCCTTGAAATTGCACTCTGTTGTCAGTCACTATATGGGGATTCCGCATCGAGAGATGATGTTCTAAAGGATGAACTTAACCATCTGTTTGGCTGTTACAGTAGAGAAGGACTCTGCTTCTACCTATTTTGAGAAATAATCGACTGCAACCACTATGAATCTGTGCCCATTAGATGCTGCATGATGAATTTCTCCAATCATGTCAATCCCCCATGCCGAGAAAGGCCATAGAGATTCTAGGTTCTGTAGTTCAAGTCGTGGCAAATGGCTGATGTCCGCATGGATTTGGCACTCGTGACATCTCTTTACCTCATTCACACAATCCAACTGCATTGTCATCCATAAGTATCACTATCTCATTATCTTTTCAGCCATAGCAATTCCATTCATATACGGCAAGCAGGACCCTACATGTACTTGCTGCATTACAGTTTATGCTTCTCGTTCTGTCAGACATCTTAGAAGGACCCCATTTCTAGTCCTCTTGTACAGCTTATCTTCGAAGATTCTGAACTGGCAAGCTAATCTTCTTAATGAAACCTTATCAGCAATGTTAGCTCCTTCTAGATACTTTCCCTCTATCACATACTGATAAATGTCAAAGAACCAGGACTTTTCCTCAGCTGTTAACTCCATCACTTCATGCATATCAAAGCAGGGAAATTGCTATGACCAGAGGCTATATCTGTGTCTCTTTCGAATCTTCCCACATGGAGGACAGTGTTGCTAGTGCATCCGCCATTTTGTTTTTCTCTCTAGGGACATGTCTAAACTTGCGCTGGTCGAATAACCCTCTTCTGTATTCCAGTAGTTCTAAGTAGGGCCATAAGGCTTCCTCTCTCAAGTCCTAGTCGCCTTGTGATTGCCTAATCACCAAGAGCGAGTCCCCAATAATCAAGACATTATCTGTCCCTAGTGTCAGGAGGGCTTCCATTCCGAATAAGCATGCTTCATACTCTACCCCATTATTGGTTATGGAGAAGTCCAACCTCTTTGACAGTGGAATAATCTCGCCATCTGGCTTTGCTATGAGTACCGCAATTCCATCACCCTTTCTGTTTATGGCACCATCAAAGCACATAACTCATCTTCTCACTTCTACTACAGCTAACTATTCGTCAGGGAACTCCAGATTTTCTTCGCGGACCAATTCTAGTGGCTAGTTTGCTAGGAATTTTGCCACAGCTTTCCCTTTGATGGTTTTTCTAGTGATGTACTCGATGTCGAATTTCGGCAGGAGTAGTATCCACCTGGATAATTTCCCAACCAACACCGGTGCTTTGTACAGGTATTTCATTGGATCCACTTTAGCCACGACAAGTACCTTATATGACTGAAAGTAGTGGCGTAGCTTCTTAGTCAACCCGATCATTTCTACATATGTCTTTTCTACCAGTGTGTACTTGGTTTCATATCCAGTAGCTTTTTGCTGAGATAGTAGATAAGGTACTCCTTCCTGCCATTTTGCTCCTCTGCTAGCATTGGCCTAATGGAGGAATCTTCAACAGCTAGATACAGAATCAAAGGCTTTCCAGGAGTTGGCGGGCTGAGAATTGGTGCATTTACCAGATAAACTTTAATCTTTTCAAAAGCCAACTGACACCTATCATCCCAAACAATCAGCTGATCTTTCCTTAATAGTTTGAAAATCGGCTCACACACTGAGGTTAACCGTGTTATGAAGCGACTGACATACTGCAAGGAACCCAAGAATGACCGGACCTCCTTTTCTGTCTTAGGGGATGGCATATCCTAAATAGCTTTGATTCTGTCTGGTTCCATCTCTATTCCCCTCTGGCTAACCACATGTCCCAGCAGTTTTCCAGTTGTAACCCCAAATATGCACTTCTTGGGGTTGAGACACAGGTTGTATTCCCCGATCCATGTAAGAAATCTATCCAGGATAGTAGGGTGCTCCTTCTGGGTCATTGATTTAACAAGCATGTTGTCGATGTACACCTCCACTTCATTATGAATCATGTCATGCAGCAACAATGTAACAGCCCTCTGGTAAGTGGCTCTAGCATTTTTCAATCAAAAAGGCATTACTCTGTAGCAGAAAGTGCCTCACTCTGTAATGAAGGATGTTTTCACCTTGTCGATCACATCCATTAAGATCTGGTTATATTTCGAAAATCCATCCATGAAAGAATACATTGCTGCCTTAGTTGCACTATTGATTAAAACATCAATGTGAGGCAAGGGCAAATTATCTTTTGGGCAGGCTTTGTTCAAGTCCCTATAGTCAACACACACCCTGACCCTTCCGTCTTTCTTAGGCACTGGCACAATGTTGGCTAACCGTTTTGTGTATTCCACCACCTTCAGGAACTCTGCTTCCATTTGCTTCGCCACCTCTTCCTTCACTAATGTAGCCCACTCTGGTCTTAGCTGTCTCAACTTCTGCTTTACTGGCTTGAATCTGGGATCTGTTGGAATCTTGTGAACTGCTATTTCTGTGTCGACCCCTGGCATGTCTTCGTATGACCATGCAAAAGCCTTAACATGTCTTTATAGTATTCTTGTCAATTCTCTCTCCTCTTCGAATTTTAGTTCATGTGAAATGAATACCATTTTGGGATTTTCATATGTACTTATGTTAATTTCATGCAATGCAGTGCCATGAATGCTAAATATGCTTGATGGTGATTTTAATGCATGCATAGAATTATCAGGATAAACATCACACAAGTAAGCAAACTGGGATTTCATTGCATTAAACTTGTTAAAAAGTACATCGTTCACATCAAAAAGAGAAGAAACAGATACAAAAAAAGCATTCTCATCCTCCACAGGTGGAGGGCCTTAAACTTCTTCAGCATCCTCGCTCAGCTCCAGGATGTTGTCCAGGTCAACAGCAATTTCAGACTCCTGTTCAGCATGAAGAGCAGTCTTCTCAATCTCAGCTACCTGTGTCTTAGCTTTCATCATGATACCTGCTATCTCGAAAACCATAGAATCTAGGTTTGTCTTGGTCATTAGCTCCTTAGTGGACCCTTCCACAGAATTTTCAAATGCCTTGCTTCAGGCGGCAGCCAACGCCTCTGAAATTGCTTTCACAAATTCATCACAGACTTTTTCTTCAACTTTCTCCTCCACTATCACTGGTGCAACTGGCTCCTCCTCGCTCTTTTCAAAGTCCACAACATCAGAAAATATCTCGAAGCCTGGGAGTTTGATGCTCCCGACCTTCACTGGTTCAATTTACCCCTTGCATACTTGCTCGCCAGCCTTAATGAATGGCTGCATCATGGGCTTGCCATTCTTTCCTCTTTTCAGGCCTTTCTGCTCAGATGCCTCAGCCATGTGGCCTAAGCGAAACTACCTCAGCTTCCTAGAATCAATGTTAAATTCGGGAACCCTATGTAGATTGGCGCCGAGTCCCATGCCCGAAACAAAATCATGCCTATGAAGGTATTTGGACAACCATTCTGGCATATAGTTCTCATAGATAACCATAGGGGCATCTATGGTTTCCTCCTCACTAACCATGGGGACTTGGAATCCACCGAATGGTATTGTCTCCTCACTAACAACAGCAATCATGGACTGAGAATCCACCTCGATTGTCACAACCTCACTGCCTACTAAAAACTTGATCTTCTACTGCAAGGTTTAAGGGACACCCCCCAATGGGTGGAACCATGGCCTTGCCAATAGCAAGGAGAAGGTGACTGGAATGTCAATCAGGGTAAAGGTGACCGTCGACTTGACCGGTCCTACATCCACTTCAGCTTTAAAAGTCCCAATTACAGTCCTTTTGGAATCATCTTAGGCCCTGATGACAATTAAGGAGTTTTTTGGACTGTCTTCGCTTAGACCCAGGAATGGCAGCATTTTTAGTGGACATATGTTCAGGGCATATCCATCATCCACCATCACGCATGGCATAACTCGGTCCAGGAGATTAACTTTGACATATAGAGCTTTGTTGTGAGCTCTCCCCTCGTGTGGCAAATCCTTTTTAGAAAATACAATCTCAAGGGACCCTATATGAATCTTGTCTAGTAAGCAACACATGGCCTCTGGAGATGCTAGTGGAGAAACTTCGATTTCAAACAGCTTTTTGACCAGTGCTGCTCTGTGTTCCTTGGAAGTCAGCAACAAGTGCCACAGACTGGCCTGTGCTAGGGTCTTTTTTAATTGAGAGATAACCAGGTCTTCATTTTCTACTTGTTTTGGTGCTGACATACTGCTTGACCCGGTCACTGGAGCCTTTTCATTCTGCTGAATTGGTGGCTGGTATACCCTACCGCTCCTCGTCACATTCTAGACTTCAGGAACTTTTGATTCCCCAACAACTTGCAACTTGACCATCTCACTGCTGCCATATTCTTCGTATTCATCTTCTGAATCCAGATCATCCAGACTCACAGGCTTCACTTCCTTCTGCTCTGTCAACTTCTCACAATTAGACTTTGCCCCAGCTCCACTAGCCATTACAGACTGTATGGTGGGATTTGCCTGCAGGACTTGTGCAAAAATGAAGTTGTCTGGCAGGCCCGACTGCACCATATTAACCTGTCTTTCAAATGTTGGCAAAGGGTTAGTCTTAGTACTAGTCTTAGTAGGCTCCTACAACTTCCCTGTCGATCAACTTTTGTATGGCATCCTTCAGCCTGTGGTAGTTGTTGGTTCTATGTCCTTGTCTTCCTCCGTTGGTTTCTTAAAAGGTCTGAGAGAGCTTAACATGCCACCATTCCTGCACTTGGCAAAGATCTTAGCCAAGGAGAAAGCCCACGGAGATATACCTTGACTATCTGGATTTCTACCTTGGTTTCCCCACTATTGAGACACAACGGCAACCCCTACTTTCTTGGTCTCTGAAAGCTGTCCACTTTTACTTGTAGAAACCCATACCCACTACTTGATCCAGTCACAGTAGTTGACCGATACCCTGAACTATACCCGGAACCTTTGCCACCCCTTTGGTTTACCGTCTTTTCTTCCTCGTCTCTCTCAATTTTCATAGCCATGCTATATACTTCGCTAAGTTCACTGAAAGAGTGGAACTTCATGTTGTTCCTGAAAATGTCCCGACTACCATCAATCAACTTCTCGATCAACTCATCCTCATTGGGGCGGTTCTTCAGCAGGATCATTTTGTTCATCCATCTCTGATAATAAGCATAAAAGGATTCATTGGGCTTCTGCTTAACCCTCTCCAAATTGTACAGCTTCATCTGGATCTTAGTATTGAAGCTGTAGTATTTGATGAAAGCCATTGATAAGGCTTCCCAGTCAGATTGTACATCTTCAGACAAAGAGTTGTACCAATTCAGAGCTCCCCTTTCCAGTGTGGTTGGGAAGAAGTTAACCAGCTGCTGTTTAGTGGTGCCCGCAGTCAGCATTATCCAGGCCTACAGATTCACATGAGATTCTGGGGAGCCAATCCCCTTATAGGATGGAATTTTAGGCACTTGAAACCCAATGGGGAAGGTCTCAATGCCCTTGTTGATCATTGCATCTACATTCACCCCTCTCTTGGAGCCTAGGCTGATGTTGGCCCTTTTCTTCAGTTCAGCCAATACTTCGTCATGTTTAGAGTACTTGGCCTTCATTTTCTTTTCCATGGTCGCTTCCATCTCTTACAACTTCTCCACACTGGCTGAGACGTCATCCCTGTACTGGGAAGATTCGTCTACCTTTTCTTTTCTTGGCCTACTAGTTCCGATATCCCCGGTTTCCCTTACAATAGCCCTCATCTCTTCCTTCATCATGTCACGGAAATCCTGAGATCTTAGGAAATCCTTCAGGGCATCAGCAAGACTTGGTGTTTCATTAGCCATTTCCACTTCCTTCCTAGAATCAGAATCACTGTTAGTTTCTACTATTCTCTATTCCCCAACAGCCCTCAAAGCCTAAGACCTTGTCCTTGGTCACTCCAGTTTACTTTGTGAACTATCTTTATGGAGGTTTAGCCTTTTCTAATCTCACGTGTGTATGGTCCTACATCATAAGTGAAGAGTTAGGGATGGTAGATGAATGACGTGTTGTTGTGGAGAATGATACTTGGATGATGCTTCATGAATAAATGAGAATGAGGATGATCTTTGCATGTTTGAATTTCTTTTGTTTGGGATGTCTCAAGAGTGCCCAATGCTATGAAAAATAATGCAAAAATGTCTCATGGGAGCCGCCGCACGGACAGAGGTTCGGCGCCTTTGGGGCACCTAATGAATTGTCATGAGATGGCCGCGTGTGTGCTGACACACGGGCAGAGTTTTGATGCTTTCTAGGTCAATGGTATGAAATGAAATGGTCACATAGGGATCATCATATAGACAAAGTTCTGATGCTTTTGAAGTGATGTGATATGAAGTGATGTCACAGGAAAGTCGCGTGTAACTCGGGACACGGACAGAGGATTAGTGTTCGTGGAACACCTTGCATGATTTTGATAATGTTATAGAATGCCCCTATATGTGTACAAATGTGGTACTCGGGGAGCACCTTGAATGATTTCACAATGTCATGAAATGGTCCGATGTGAACCATAATGCGCAAACAGGATTCTGGCATCACCGGGACACCTATGATGAATGCGTATGATGCCATGTGATGACATCGTGTGAACTATCACACAGAAATAAATCTAGGACCATTGTGGTCTTCTATTGAATGAGATGATATTTATGAAATTGCCAAGTGAAATCCGATGCACGGGCAGGACACGGGTAGTTTTGGGGTACCCGATATGTTATGAAATGAAATGATCATGAAGGGCACGCTTGGAACATCCTTTTATTAGGTGAGATGAAATTATATGGATGTGCATGTCACACGAAAATGCAAGTGGCTGCACGAAAATGTGGTTAAAATGCATGGCACATGGAATGATGTCATGTATGTTTCGTGGAGATGTCACACGCGAGATGTAAATGGCACACGAATAAAGTATCGTGGCTACACGAAAATGTGATTAGCGTCATGCATATGTCGATGTTTGAAAATGGCTACGTAAAGATGTGGTTAGAATGGAACACAAATGAATGACTATGCGTGTTTGATGCTTCGTGAGAAAAGTTAAAAATAAGAACACCACAGAACAAACGTTAGCACACATAAAAATATGCGCTCCCTTCCAACCTTATTTGTCCTTTCAATTGGTCTCGCATTCTTCCTAGGTGTTGGGTCTCTTTGGCATTAATTGGGGATACCAAAGGCATACACTCGATGTTCAATTTGAATTTATGTTTTGGTAATCCTAAAGGAAGTTACTAAGTCCTTACATGTGGACCAAAGTCAAAACCAAGGGTCATACAGGTTCCCATAGCGAATATACACTTCCCCATCGTAGAACATGATGTAAGGTCATGCGGTGCTATGAGTGGTTTACCTCGTCGGGTGTCTCCAATCCTAGTGGAAGAGGTAGTCCACCTTCTTCGGTAAACCGGGGCTGATCAGTGTGTTGGAGGGATTGAGAAGAAAATAATGTCATGATATGCAAGGTGCAAATAAATATGGTAGTACGAACTAGTGAAGTGACTGCAAGCGAGGTTTTATTTCAGTAGTTGCCTAAGCTCCTTAAGTTTTTATGAAAACTTTTTAAGAAACCATTATCCCCAGTAGAGTCGCCACTGTGAACGGATGACCTTTTTATAAGAATATCGAGAATGCGGCGAAGCGAACCGAGGAAAACGTTTTTGTTTGTGTTTGATTTCGGAAAAGCGGGGTTTGTTTATCTTAAGTTAGGAAAACCATTGATTTGATTTGAAAATTCCTTTGTAGAAAACATTTTCCCGTTTTAACTTAGAGACCTCCAAACTTAAATCCCGAGATCAGTGACAGAGTCTCCACCCAGATTAGCTCATCCTGGAATTCCGGTACAGCTCCCTACCGAGGGTAGACTACCGTACCTAATCCAGAGATTTAGGGTTTGGGCAAGTTACTTACTTTAACCTCTAGCTTGCTTTCACTTTACAGTTTATATTACCATATTTAATTCGCTTTATTATCTTTTTCTAACCCCAATTTGTTTATTTTTTATCAGCCGATACTAAAACAAAATGCAGAAAATAAACTGCAGAAAAATAAAGCATACATCCAAAATATACAAGAAAATAATAGAGGCTGATTATACAACCCAATCGAATAAAAGATAAAAACTCTCGTCCTCACATTACAATTGCCTAAATACACGAGGATCTAAAAAATTACAACCACCTAATTTACACGATAATAATCTATTAATTACAATAAAAATGATAAAAATAAAAATAATTGCTCTAGGACAAATTGGTTAGCATAGTTTATATTGCACACACAAATAGGACTCAAACAGGACAGAATTGGGAATTTAGGAAACGGGGGCATGCATTTAAGGGGTAACCGGGTCGACCAGACCAGTCAAACTGGTTAGACCTGGAAAATGGTTTTGAAATGCCCTGTAATTTTTGTGCTGGAAAATCAATTTTTGGAAAACATTTGGCTCGGTTACATGCAAATTTCCTTTTTTATGGTCTGTTATCCCGGAATCCAGGGTTACGTTCGTGCGGGTTCCTAAATTCAACATCCATCTAGGGTCCAAAATGTAATAAACACACCAAAAACAATTGTGAAAATATCATTTTACTCATTTTCAATATTTTCCCGGAATTTTATAGGGTTCGGGGGTCCGCTAATGCTGAACTATAGATCCGATTCGGATAAAATAACCCTGAAAGTCAGAAAATAAGCCCCGCCATAATAGATTTCAACATGTCATGGAAATCTGGGGATCTCAGGAAATCCTTCAGAGCATCAGCAAGACATGGTGTTTAATTAGCCATTTCCACTTCCTCACCGGAATCAGAATCACTATCAGTTTCTACTGCTCTCTGTTCCCCAACAGCCCTCAAAGCCTGAGACCTTGTCCTTGGTCGATCCAGCAGACTCTGTGAACTATTTGTATGGAGCTTAGGTATTTTCTAGTCTCACATGTGTCTGGTCCTACATCCTAAGTGGAGAGTTAGGGATGGCAAATGAATGACATGGTGTCATGGAGAATGATGCTTGAATGATGCTTCATAAATGGAAATGAAAATGAGGATGATCTTTGCATGTTTGAATTTCCTTTGTTTGGGATGTCCTAGGAGTGACCAATGCTATGTAAAATGATGTAAAAATGTCTCATGGGAGCCGTCGCACAGACAGAGGTTCAGCGCCTTTGGGGCACCTAATGAATTGTCGTGAGATGGCCGCATATGTACCCCCACACGGGTGGAGTTTCAACGTTTTGTAGGTCGATGTCATGAAGTGAAATGGTCGCATGGGGACATCCCACAGACAAAGTTCTGATGCTTTTGATGTGAAGTGACATGAAGTGATGTTACAGGAAAGTCGCATGTGACTCGAGACACGGACAGAGGTTCAGCGTTCGTGGAACACTTTGTATGATTTTGATAATGTTATGGAATGCCCCTATATGTGTACTAATCTGGTACTCGGGGAGTACCTCGAATGATTTCACAATGTTATGAAACAGTCCAATGTGAACTGTAATGCGCGAATAGGACTCTAGAGTTGCCGGGACACTTATGATGAAGGAGTGTGATTGCATGTGATGACATCATGTGAACTGTCACATGGAAATAAATATGGGACCAATGCAGTCTACTATCAAATGATATGATATTTGTGAAATGGCTGAGTGCGATCCAGTGCACAAGCGAAACACGGGTAGTTTTGGGGTACCTAATATGTCATGGAATCGAATGATCGTGAAGGGCACACTTGGAATCATCCTTTTATTAAGTGAGATGAAATGATATAGATGTGTATGTCACACCAAAGTGCAAGTGGCGGCACAAAAATGTGGTCAAAATGCATGAAACACTAAATGATGTCGTGTATGTTTCGTGGAAATGTCGCACGTGAGATGTAGATGGCACACGAATAAAATGTCATGGCTGCATGAAAATGTGATTAGTGTCACACATATGTCGATGTTTGAAAATGGATGCATAAAGATGTGGTTAGAATGGCACACGAAAGTGATGTATGTTCGATGCTTCGTGAAAAGTCAAATAGAAAGCACCACATAACAAACATTATCACACGCAAAAATATGCGCTCCCTTCCAACCTTATTTTTCCTTTCGATTAGTCTTTCATTCTTCCTAGGTGTTGAGTCTCTTTGGCATCAACGGGGGATACCAAAGGTGCATACTCAATGTCCATTTTGAATTTAAGTTTTGGTGATCCTACAGGAACTTGGTAAGCCATTACATATGGGCCAAAGTCAAAACCAAAAGTTGTACAGGTTCCCATAGCGAATATACACTTCCCCACCATAGAACACGATGTAAGGTCATGTGGTGCTATGAGTGGTTTACCTCGTTAGGTGTCTCTAATCCTGGCGGAAGAGGTAGTCCACCTTCTTGGGTAAACAGGGGCTGATAAGTGTGTTGCAGGGATTGAAAAGAAGAAAATGTCATGATATGCAAGGTGCAAACAAATATGGTAACATGAACTAGTGAAGTGACTACAAGTGAGGTTTTATTTTGGTAGTTGCCTAGGTTCGTTAAGTTTTTATGAAAACTTTTTAAGTAAATTTATCCCCAGCAGAGTCGCCACTATGAGCGGACGACCTTTATACAATGAAGCGGAACGCTATAAAGTGAACCAGGGAAAACATTTTCGTTTGGGTTTTGGAAAACGGGTTTTGTTTATCTTAAGTTAGGAAACACCATTGATTTAATTTGAAAATTCCTTTGTAGAAAACATTTTCCATTTTAACTTAAAGACCTCGAAACTTAAATCCTGAGATCAGTTACAGAGTCGCCACCCAAATCAGCTCATCCAGGAATTCCGGTACAACTCCCTATCGAAGGTAGACTACCGTGTCTAATCCAGAGATTTAGGGTTCGGGCAAGTGACTTACTTTAACCTGCAGCTTGCTTTCACTTTACAATTTATATTACCATATTTAATTCACTTTATTATCTTTCTCTAACCCCAATTTGTTTATTTTAATTCAGCTGATGCTAAAACAAAATGCAGAAAATAAATTGCAGAAAAAATAAAGCATACATCCAAAAATATATAAGAAAAGAATAGAGGCCGATTATACAACCCAAGCGAATAAAAGATAAAAACCCTCATCCTCACATTACAATCGCCTAAATACATGAGGATCTAAAAAATTACAACCACCTAATTTACACAATAATAATCTATTAATTACAACAAAAATGATAAAAATAAAAATAAATGCCGCAAGACAAATTGGTTAGCACAGTTTATATTGCACACAAAGATAGGACTCAAATAGGACAGAATTAGGAATTTAGAAAACGGGGGCATGCATTTAGGGGGTAATCGGGTCGACCCGACCTGTCGGACTGGTTAGACCTAGAAAAAGGTTTCGAAATGCCCTATAATTTTTATGCTGGAAAATCAATTTTTAGAAAACATTTGGCTCGGTTACATGCAAATTTCCATTTTTTTAGGTCTGTCATCCCGGAATCTAGGGTTCCATTCGTGCAGGTTCCTAAATTCAACATCCATCTAGGGTCCAAAATGCAATAAACACACCAAAAAATTTGTGAAAATATAGTTTTATTTGTTTTCAATATTTTCCAGGAATTTTATAGGGTTCGGGGGTCCGCTAAACTACAGATCCAATTTGGACAAAATAACCCCGAAACTCAGAAAATAAAACCCCAAATAAATTGAAAACCGTATTATCCATACGTACAGAAACCCAAAAACCAAAATTTTATGACACACGGATGAATTTGTGCCGAAAATGATCACAACAGAATGCACAAAATGGAAAACGGACTGTTTTCGGCCGATCAGGACGAATTGGGATTCTGTCCCTGAAGAACAGAGCCGTGCGGCTCTGGGTACCAAAGTCGTTAGGCTCTGTTCATCATGAATCCAGCCATGTGGCTATGTTCATGAAGAACACAGCCACCCGGCTCTATTCGGACAATCCTGTTTTCGAAAGTTGCAAAAACGAAGAACACGCACAGAAAAGACAATGCAAACAGATTTAAGGTGTCTTAGAGTTTACCTTGATGTTGTTTTGATGCTTTGAACGTCAAGAAATAGATTGAAAGCTTGAAATTTGTCCTGGAAGCTCAACTGGCCGAAAACCGCAACAATCCAAAATAATCCAAAATGAATCCGGAACAATCCCTCATTGATGAGCAAAGGTTAAGCAACTTGTGTTTGATTTTTTTAGATTGATTTTAAGTCTTAATCTTGTGTTTTTGGGTCCTCACTTGGTTACTTTGTCTCGGTTCTTCCTCTCTTTTCCTCTACTTTTTTTTCTCTGTTTCTTTGGAAAGTGTTTTCTGCCTAAGTTTGCAAAAGTCTCTCCCTTTGATTTTATTTTTCTTTTCCTTTTATACTCTCCTCTCACATATCATTTCGAACATTAAATGGCCGTCTGACTTTGAGACTTTTTTTTACCCTAAAATCTCTTCTGTCCAGCCAAGTTGCTCTGCTTTGCAGAGCAACTTGGTTTGACCACTAAAGCCGCATGGCTCTAGCAAAAGCCAAGGCAAAATCTCAAAAATCCGACGCACACCCTAAACCCTAGAAATCACTCGGGAGACCTTTTCGTGGGGTTTCGGGTCATAAATAGCTTGGTTTTCAGGACGTTTAAACACTCAAGGGGACATTCCATCGTTTGCAAGTCCGATTCGAGTCTGTCCCTTTGACAGGTAACACAAGAATTCTCATCATAGAGGTCGGGAAAACCTGGTGCTTATAGTGGGCCTCCTTTTCCTTCCTTCCTTCTGGGCTTGCCTCTCCACTTGGGCTCACCGCTCCACTGGGCTTCTTCTTTACAAATTTTATAATAAATAAATAAAATAAAATTAGATTAAAAAAGAAAAATGACACGCAGGCCGTATTTACCCAAAAAGAAAAATTACAAGCCAACTTGAATAAGGCGCAATAGCATCCAACCATACATACATTTAATCATACAAAATACATCCAATACATCCATTTATAAGCATGTTATAATGCATGAAATTAAGCCCATTTCAATTATGTCCAAAGCCATTATTTTGAAATCGCCAATTTTGGCCCATCATGGTTCTAGCCCTTAACGGGCTTTGGGCCTCCAGCCTAGGCAGATAACTGCTTCCACTGGAATTGGGAAACCATGAGTCCATATCAGCCACCCGGGTAATTGTGCCAAAAAAACCCAAACTAATTTCAATAAACCATATTCATTTCCAAAATTAATATCCAATGAATAAAATTAAAATTTCATCCAAGAAACCATGTGCATTTAAGTTACAAAATTTAAACACATGAAATTTTAAAACCCATCAAAATTTTAAAACTAGACCCCGGCCCGAAACTCGTCAAATCCAAAAAATGGGCCTGGCCCGCTGCTAGGGGTAGCAACGGCTGCCGCCCAGTAGTAGCTGCTAGACCCAGAGGCACTGGCTGCACAAGCAGCTGCTGCTTCCGCCGCGTACGGCTGCCAGGGGCGGCGATTCCACCACCGGCAGTCCTGCATGCCCTGAAACGCCCCGTGATTTTTTCGGATAAAAAAAATTACAGCCAAAAATTATAAATCACCAAGAATATAATCCAATCAACAGAAAATTAAAGAAACATACACCTATATGCAAATTAATTTTTAAATTGAAAAATCTAAGGGGAAAATCACAAACCCCAATCCAAGAATCCAAAATCAAAATCTCCAATTTCAAAACCAAGGGATTCAATCCAATATTTAACAATTTCCACGAATCAAAAGCCCGCTCTGATACCATTGTTGGGATTTTTTACCGGAAATCACTCGATATAAGCAGAAGAACACGGTGATTTCCTCAAATCCGTGCCTAAGAGCAATTGAAATGGAAATTGTAGAACTTAAAAGTAAATAAGAAGAGAATCAATTCTCACCAAGAATATCTCTTCTAGAGATGGCTGCCGAAATCAAACCTGATTCCCTCCGCATTCACATACACAAATGGCTATCGAACACGACCCGTGCTAGCGATGAGAGCAAATGTGTGTGTGTGAGAGAGGAGGCTAAAAATTTTGGCTAGTGTTGCTCATTTTTGCTATGGCTGAATACTCTAGGTTTAAAACCTAAACTAGATGGTTGAAATTTTGACAAAAAATTTCGGCCCAATCCCCTCTCAATTTACACGGGCTTTTCTCCTTTTTAAGCCCAGGTCAATATTAATTCTTTTTGTCCAATTAATTATCAAACTTAATTTTTATTTAACATGTATTCTAACATATTATTCCATATAATAAGCTTCATACATTTAAATTAAAATTAATTTGATTAATTAATTTCACCATGGAATTAATTTTGACTTACATAAAATTAAGATACATGTAAACATATATATGTGAAATATTTCCACCAAGGAAATAATCTCATAGATTAATTTATTTAATTAATTATGAGAAGGCCAATGTAAATATTAATTTTTATTATTTCGATCAATCCAATTGATCCTTATAATATAATTAATATAATCCTCTCTCTCTGGTGCGTATACTCCAAGTATACAGGTGATTCCTTAAGTCAGTGTTTAGACGTTCAATGTGTATGATCCTATGGGCCCATCTTTAT
This sequence comes from Euphorbia tirucalli, assembly GCA_039660915.1. Taxonomy (NCBI): domain Eukaryota; kingdom Viridiplantae; phylum Streptophyta; class Magnoliopsida; order Malpighiales; family Euphorbiaceae; genus Euphorbia; species Euphorbia tirucalli. The sequence goes on along the minus strand of CM077637.1, from coordinate 45,421,565 downwards.
TTTGGTAGTGGGCCAATGGCCTATAGACTACAGGCGGGCTCTAGCAAGCCACTGCAGCCCCCAATTAAGATGGAGATGGCAGTCCAACTGAAATCATAACCCTTTAGTTTAAACTTGTATATCCTATGTCATCGATATCGGTGTCCAACACAGAGGCATAGATTGGTCACCCTATTTTGTGTCCGGACATTTACTTGATCCCGACATACTGATGCTCACAAACCAGTTCCAACTTGTTTAGGTGTGGCCACACTCTTATCAGTCACATTCATCAAGAGGTCGGTGATATCTTCTCAATGGACTACTGAGTGACAAATCCCTTCTCCATATCCATAGCATTGCCATGCTTAGTGACATACCCGAAAGTACCCATACTTGGCACCCTTTTACAGGCCCTTTAGGTGTACCCCTAAGTATGTGACCTCGCATGTAGCACCATTATATGGTTAGGTCAAAGGATCCATACAAGTACTACACGAGAATCACTTGTGATACTTTACCATGTGGATTTCTCGTTTAGTGGATCTATCCACTACGATGCCCTTTTTGCATGTACCCATTAACTTGGTTGACATCCCATGTCCAATGGCCGGGAAGACACCGCCATAAAACCAGGCTAATGATAGTATCTAGTTCCATTCATTCCCGTGACTGGAATAGACTATGGATCTCTTTTTGGCATCTCATTTTCCCTATCCATGGTCTTACTGCCAAGTGCATGACACTTTTCAACATGGATATGGATATGTCCATAGGATACTCCATTTAAAATACAGCACAAGATATATAATAAAGGGATTAATGCCTTTATTTAATGACATAAAATATGTATAATACATGAATCCAATTAATGTACAATACAAATACAAGGTCCAATGCCTCGGGACTAGGGCACATCCAACACTATGCAGGTCGTACTCCTTAATTTGAGCCTAAGTAACCCCTCATCCATAGGCAGTGCAGTCGGTAAGGCCCTATCTAGCACATATTCCTTGGACTCTTGTCTCAACACTATTCTTACCTGTCGAGCCCAGTCTAGGAAGTTAGGCCCAGATAGTTTCTTCTTTTCAAGGAGTGATCGCAGTGAAAATGAATGACCAGCCATTTTAAGTGATTATCTACACAGAAAAATTACAGAGTGATTAATAAAGGGCTTTATTATTTTAACCATGTTAATTAACAATCCATTTTAATTATTTTGCTAGCAATGTATGGTTATAAGACCAAGATAGATATTTCATTAAGAATTGGCCAAGCGGAGGCTTGTTAACAAACCTTTAACTATTTAGTTAGGAACTCCCTTCAATCCCAACCTAGGGACTCTTGGTTTGATGGGCTTATTGGCACTTACCCATCTGTGCTTAGGGCCAAGAGCTTATCCTACTACCCATGTTGAGTCCAACCACCATTCGAGCGCTAAGCATAGCCAATACCTTAATCCTATACAGTAAATGAATACTACAATGGACCCGGCGGAGGCACGACCCACATTGCACTATTCAAAAACCGACAAGGTTCGAATGTGGAAAGCACTTTTAATCGACTCAATATTTGATTGGATTGATTAATAATGGCTTAGCATGCATAATCGCGGGTGATTGGAATGGCTAAACATACATTCATACATATGTATATACAATTGACATAAGCATAAAATATGTATATAAATAAGAGACACTATGGGCCCTATTTTACAACCTAAAGAATAACTAGTAAGCCTGTACTATAGATCCACTGGGTCGGCTTGAAACTCCTCTTGGGCTTGGCACCAATGGGATTGCTCTCCAATGGCTTGATGCAATCACAATTAAATTAACAAAATATAAATTAAATAAAATTACATCAAAATAAAATAAAACGAAACATAGGCTGTATTTTCCAAAATTAAATTTTTACAACCCAACTTCATCTAAGACCCAATAGTGCTTAAATCCATACAACCAAGTATAGAAAATTATAAACACATAGCAAATATCAAAATACATACATGTATGAAAATGCATGAACATGGCAATTCCAATTTTAATTATTTATGTCCAGCCGTTTGTGAAATCACCGATTCTGCCCTCCATAACCGATGCTTCGTCACGGATCCAAATTAGCCATCTAATTCTCAACCCGTGCGAAGGATCAATTGGACCAATTTCATTAACCAATTTAATTTTAACCAAAAACTTAAATTATATGCATGAATTAAATCACACAAGAAACCACATGAATCCAATCACGAAAATAAAGTCATGCAAATTTTAAAACCAATTTAAATTATTCACATAGGGTCCGAAAAATAAAATACCAGCAAAATCCAAATCGGACCTGCACCCCACGCATCAGCGCTGTTGTCCGGAGACAGCAGCTTTACCGCACGGTAGCCTGCTGGTAGCAATTGCCCCAAATTGGAATTGCAATTGCGATTCCAATTGGGCCAATTGCAATATTTTTTTTAAACGGTAAATAAAAAAGAGAAGATTGGGGAAAAATAATTAAAACCCCATATCACCAACTAGGGTTCCAAACAAAATCAAATTGAAAACCAATTTCAATAAAATTAAATCAAACACCAATAACCCTAATACCAATCACTCTATTAATCGGAACATGAACCTGTGCTCTGATACCACTCTAGGGAATCGTCACGGGAAAAATTAAATGCAAGGCGGAATACCGATTAAAATTTTTCTCGATTCCATAGTCCAAGATACATGTAGATTAATAGAATGAAATCAAGAACAGAGAAAAAAAAATTTTCTCACCTTAACTGTATCCTCTAGAGATTACTGCAGAAACCCAAACGTGTTTCCTCCACCATCCGGTACACGAATGACTCTCGAACAAGACTCATGCTAGCGAACAGATTGAACGAAAACTAAGAGAAAGTTAGGAAAGGGGCTACTATAATTTTTATTAGGTTGGCCAAATTCCTTATGCTAGGGTTAGGGTTAGGCAGACATTAGGTTAAGGCTTCCTTTTATATACTCCTTAGTATACTCCTTAGCCTACTAGGATTTTAATTAAATTATAGCTTATTTAATTTGATTAAATTAATTTAACTTGTACAATTATAATTAAATAAAACCTTATTATAAAATTCCAATTGACACAATTAAATATAATTTTATCAAATTAATATATCCCAAAGTTGAATTAAAGCCAACCTAAATAAATACACCTTTGTATATATATTTCCACAAAGGAAATTTTATTTTCTTTAATTAATTATTTATTGTATGTAATTAATTAATCAAATAAAATTGATTTCTCCCTTAATATATATTGAATTAATTATGACATAACCTAATGTCAATAATTCAATAAATTTGGTTTTCGTTCCAATTTCGATTTGTCAATGTTCAGTCATTCTATATGTACAATCGTATGGGTCCATCTTTATGTTGGCAGTGGGTCCAAAGCCCATAGACTGTAAGTGGGTTCTAGCAAACCGTTACAGCCCGTAATTAAGACGGAGACTAGCAGTCTAATGTGAAACATAACCGGTAGTGATCTCATATATCCCTTGCCAACTGACATTGATATATAAGCAAGAGGCATGGTCCTGTCATCCCCTTATATGCTTATTTATCTCTCGATACCGAGTGGACTAAACCTAATGAATAAGTATCCCAACTTATTCAGGTATGGCCATACACTTATCAGGCCCACTCATTAAGTGGCCAGTGATGTCATCTTAGGGGACGCTGAATGGTAATTCCATCAGCTTCACTATCAACATCAACATGTTCACTAGCCCATCCAACATACCCATACTTGGCACCCTATTACAGCCCTTTAGGCATATATCAAAGTGTATGAGATCCCATGTTATGTTATAGTGAACATCAGGTCTAAGGTAGCAAGACCTACCTGAGAAACACCTATGATGATCAAACGATGTGGTGTTCTCATGGCGGATTGATCCAGTACCATGCAACCCAACATGTACCCATATCATTGACTGACATAATATGTCCAATGGCCGATGAGACACTGCCATCCAGTCAAGGATATGCTAGTCTTTGGTTCTATTCATTTCCCTAATTAGAACAGACTAGGGATATCTTTATAATTATATCTTTAACTCTACTAAAAGGTCTCATAATCCAATGACCTACATTGGTTTACTTTGGTATGGTTATAATCATTGGATCCTCTATTTATAAATAGCACAAGATATGAATAAATAGATTCATGCCTTTATTTCAATACAAAATGTATAATACAAAATATCCAAATATAAAGTACAACAAAATACAAGAACCAATGCTATTTGGACTAGGGCACACCAGCAATAATTGTATTAACCATCAGTTTTGTAGCTTTTTGTTTCTTTTTATTTTATTTTGGATGTATTTGATAGATTCTCGTGTATCCTAGGTGATTATATCTTTTTTAGATATTCATGTATTCTAGGCGATTGTATTGGTGAGGATGATAGTTTTTATCTTTTTGGGTTGTAATAAGCGGCCTCTATTTCTTTTTGTTTGGTTTGGATGTATGGTTTTTTTTTTTGCACTTTAATTTTATGTTATTTATTTATGTCACCTGTATGAGCATAGGCTAATCAATAATAAAAGATAAAAAAGGGGTAGAGAATAAAAGTGAATATAATATTGTCATATGAACCTATAAATGATTGCAGGCTTGAGGTTGAATAGGTAAGTTGGTCCAACCCTGGATCTCTAGATTAGGTACGGAAATATACACTTAGTAGGGAGCTGTATTAGAATTTCCTGGATGAGTTGATCCGGGTGGCGACTCTGTCACTGATCTTGAATTTTAGGTTTCGAGGTCTTTAAGTAATAAACAGGATTTTCTAAAATGTAAAACCAATTTTCCCAAAAACTCACATTCAAAGAAAGGGTTTCTACAAAAGGATTTCCAAACAAATTAATGGTTTTCCTAAGTAAGATGCAAACTTGTTTTCAATTCAAACATCAAACATTCAAGTTCCTCTCTTTTTCCCGGTTTGAATCGCTGCATTTCGCTTTTCACTAAAAGGTTGTCCGCTCACACTAAGCTCATATATTCGCCACCTCGGTCAGACTAGAGTGCCTTAATAGCCTTGCCCAGTTGGTTCTCCTCTTTGTTCTTGTACTCCTTACACCTATCAAGGGTTTCTGACTTGTTCTTCATCGAAAAGACATAGCCATATCTGCTGAAGTCGTCTGTGAAAGTAACGAAGTAGTGAAAACCATTTCTAGCACTAGTGCTCATGGGCCCATACACATCTGAGTGTATTAGCTCTAATAAGCCCTTGGCCCTCTCAGCTTTCTTGTTGAAAGGTACCTTTGTCATTTTGTCTCTTAAACAAGATTCGTATGTATCATAAGACTCCAGGTCAAATGACCCTAGCACTCCACTTTTGTGAAGTCTAGCTATGCACTTCTCATTTATGTGGCCTAAACAACAGTGCTAGATGTAAGCAGGATTAAGTTCATTGGGCTTAACCCGCTTATTGTTTATGTTATAGATTGGATTGTTTTGATTGCAGTCTAGGATAACAAGCCATTATTTAGAAATGCACTTCCATAAATAATATTGTCTTTGAAAATATCAATTTTTCCAAAACCAATATGAAAAATAATCCAGAAATATCCAAGACAAAAACTGAAATAATATTCCTACAGATGGTAGGTACAAAATAACAATCTTTCAAAATCAAAACCAATCCAGTGGGCATCTCCAAGTACAACTCTCCAATATGGATGGCAGCAACCTTAGTGTTAGGATTTTTCACCGAAAATCACCCGATAAGATGCGGAAGAACACGATGATTTCCTCAAATCCGTGCCCAGGAGCAATTGATATGAAAATTGTAAAATCAAAATTTTAACAATAAAGAAAATATTTCTCACCTAGGATATCTCTTTTAGAGATGGCTGGAGAAATCAAAGTAGATTCCCTCTGCGTTCACGTACACGAACGGCTAATGAACACAACCCATGCTAGCAATGGAACCAAAAGTTTTTGAGAGAGGAAGAGGCTGCAAATTTCGGCTCCTTGTGTTACCACCTCTTGGCCAAATTGCCCCAGGTAATATACCTAGGGTTGGCCGAAATTTTTTACCCAATTCCTTTCATTTATTTTATGCGGGCTTTTTATCTTTTAAAGCCCAGTCCAAAATTAATCTCCGTAGTCCAGTTAATTATCAAACTTAATTTTATTTAACATGTATTCTTAACATATTATTCCAAATAATATATTTGATACATTTAAATTTAAAATTAATTTGATCAATTAATTTTACCATGGGATTAATTTTGACTTTCATAAAATAAAGATACATGTAAACCTATACATGTGAAATATTTCCACCTAGGAAATAATCTCATAAATTAATTTAATTAATTATGAGAAGGCCAATGCAAATATTAATTTTATTATTCTGATCAATTCAATTGATATTTATAATATAATTAATATTATCTTCTCTCTCCGGTGTGTATACTCCAAGTATACAGGCGATTCCTTAAGTCCGTGTTCAGATGGTCAATGTGTATGATCCTATGGGCCCATCTTTATGTTGGCAGTGGGCCTATGGCCCACAGACTGCAGGCGGGCTCTAGCAAGCCACTGCAGTCCCCAATTAAGATGGAGATGGCAGTCCAACTCAAATCATAACCCTACAGTTTAAACTTGTGTATCCTATATCATCAATATCGGTGTCCAACACAGAGGCATAGACTGATCACCCCTTTTTGTGTCCAGACATTTACTTGATCCTAAATGCACTAAAGCTCACAAACAAGTTCCCACTTGTTTGGGTGTGGCCACACTCTTATCAGTCACATTCATCAAGAGGCAAGTGATATCTTCTCAGTGGACTACTGGGTGAAAAATCCCTTCTGCATATCCATAGCATTGCCATGAGTACCCATACTTAGCACCCTTTTACAAGCCCTTTAGGTGTACCCCTAAGTATACGATCTCGCATGCAGCACCATCATATGGTCAGGTCAAAGGATCCATACAAGTACTACACGAGAATCACTTGTGATACTTTACCATGTGGATTTCTCGTTCAGTGCATCTATCCAATACCATGCCCCTTTTGCATGTACCCGTTAATTTGGTTTACATCCCATGTCCAATGGCTGGTAAGAAACCACCATACAACTAGATTAATGATAGTCTCTAGTTCCATTCATTCCCATGACTGGAACAGACTACGGATCTATTTATGGTCATATCGTTTCCCCTATCCATGGTCTTACTTCCAAGTGCATGACACTTGTTAACATGGATATGGATATGTCCATTGGATACTTCATTTAAAATATAGCACAAGATATATGATAAATGAATTAATGCCTTTATTTATGACACAAAATATGTATAATACAAGTATCCAATAAATGTACAATACAAATACAAGGTCCAATGCCTTGGGCTAGGGCATTTCCAACACTTATCGCCATTCTCGACTCGAAGATCTACTTCTCCGGACCCCAATAACCTCTTATTTCTCAGTCCCTGCACATTACAACAAATGTGATGACCACATCCATGTAGGGATTTTTCACCGCAAAACGTCCAATTAAAGCTGAACTACAGAATGTTTTCTCAAATTTATGACCCAGGAGCAATTGAAATGGAAATCAAAACAAAAAGCAAATGAGAAAATATAGATTCTCACTAGGAATATCTCTTCTAGAGATGGCTGTAGAAACTAAAACCGATTCCCTCCACTATTACGTGCAAGAACGCCTATCAAATGGAACCCGTGCTAGCAGCGGATCAATAAAAAATTAGAGAGAAAATCTAGAGTGAATTTTTTGCCTTAAAGTTCAAAAATTCTAGCAGAAAAATTCACACTAATAAATAAAATTCATGTGCCAAAAAAACCCACTTAATGGCAAAAACTCATGCAATTAATTACCCAAAAAATTAGCAGCATATAATTCCTTTTTGGCCGTGATTTTCATTGCTATTAATCCTCATTTTGGTTAAAATGTTGAGCCTTAATTTTGGCTTGGGTTTATTTTGATTTGTGTTAGGATTCAATGCCATTAATCCTCAAATCCAAATTAATCACCATGGATCAAATTAAATGCATTTCTATTTTAATTTTTCATGTATGTATTTATATAAAATCATATTATATAATGTACATGTCATTAAATTAAAATTGATTTACCAATTTATTGATCCAATAAATTAATTGAGATTCAACTTAAATCAAAATACACATAAACCTATATATGCATTTTATTTTCACCTGGAAATAAATTCCCAATCAATATATATCAATTAAATTATATTGATCAATCCAACTGATTTGTAATTTAATTAATTAATATTTATCTCTCTAGTCTGTATACTCTAAGTATACGGGCGATCCAACAAGTTCAAACTTAGACATTATATGTGTAATATCCTATAGGCCCATCTTTATGTTGGCAGTAGGCCTGTGGTCCATAGACTGTAGGTGGGCTCTAGCAAGCAACTACAGCTCCCAATTAAGATGGAGATAGCAGTCCAAGTGAAATTGAAACCCTGTTCAAGCTCATATATCCCATGTCATTGTTATCAATGTCCAACAGTACCGCTCGGAGGACCTTTTCTTGGGGTTTCAGATCGTGGATAGCTCGGTTCTTGGGACATTTGAGATACTTCGGGCAACATTCTGATCATTCTCAAGTCTAATTCCTGTCCGTCAGCTCAATAGGTAAAACAGGAATGCTCATCATGGAGGTCGGGAAAAACCTGTGCTCACAGGCTGCCCCTCGTTGGACCAAAGTTGGCTCATGGTGGGATGTGAAGCCTAGATCGAGTTTGGTCTGACGATGAGAATGGAGAAGGAACCGTACCTGACATCCTTCACTAGGGATACCGACCGTGGTTCTAAGTCGACTCGCTGCGGTGGAGTGTGCTCGCGTAGCCTACTCTCTATGGTGGAGTGTACCGTTGAATTCTTCTTCCTCTCGTATATGGTGAAGAGGCTAAATGAACTGTTCTTCTTCAATAGGCATTTCTTCCTCTCCCATATGATGAAGAGGTCGAAATGGTGGAAACGTACTTGACACCCTTTGCTGGGGATGCCGGCCATGGTTCCAAGGTGACTCGCTGTGGTGGAGTGTGTCCGTGTAGTCTACTCTCTGTGGCAAAGTGTACCGTTGAATTCTGCTTCCTCTCCTATATGGTGAAGAGGCTGAATGAATTGTTCTTCCTCAATAGGCATTTCTTCCTCTCCCATATGATGAAGAGGTCGAAACGGTGGAAACATACCTGACACCCTTTGCTGGGGATGCCGGTCGTGGTTCCAAGTCAACTCACTGCGGTGGAGTGTGCCCGTCTAGTCTACTCTCTATGGTGGAGTGTACCGTTGAAATTTCCATAAGAGGGCATATTTATTCCTTGATCGATAATTTTGGAAACAAAAATTTTTGCCCCTCGATCAAGAATAAATACAGCTAGATTGTCTTGCCCCCAGGACCTATAAAAGGCAAGAAATACCTTTCTCGGGATTATATTGGCATTAACAAATATTCTGATAATTGGAGAATTTTTCATACCTAAGATATGGAGTCATATAGCCCCGATTTGCACATTGCAACCCTGGGGGTGCCCCTGGATTAAATCACTTCCGCATTATGAGGGATCACGATCCGAAACGACTCAATGATGATGATGAGCACCTTAACTAAATTTGATGCAAGAGCATGTATTTATTCTTTGATCGATAATTTTGGAAACAAAAATTTTTGCCCCTTCAATCAACAATAAATACAGCTGGATGTTTTTTATACGAATATGTGTGAATGCGTGTATGATTCGAGTGTATATATGTGTGCGACATGATGTTTATGCTATTGTGATTGGTATCTATACGAGGATGAGATTTGTGACTTCCGATGATCTTCTGCAGGGACTGTCTCAGCTGGACGACCTTGCAAGGGATTTTTACTCAGTGGCAATCGTCTTAGTTGGGGACTCTGTTTGGGATCTTGATTCATTTAGGTTTTGTGAGCAGACGACCCCGCTGGGGATTCCGTTTACCTTGAATTCCGCTCCTTCCATCTGCCCGATTGATACCAACGGATGTTTCCTCTTAGATTTGGGTGGGCTTCTAAGCCGAGCTAGTCTACTCTGGTATTCTTCAGACCTTTCTGATCAATTATAATAATGGGTTTCGCACATTGATACCACAGACTTACCACCTGTTTTGCCAATGGATGACCCATTCATCTGAACTGGGGAGAATGGGAACTAGATCTTGTGTCATGAATCATATTCTACTGGGGATAATATATCCGGACCAGGAGTTGCCGTCTATAATGGGAATTTTATCGAAGCCGTTATAGGTTTGGATGTAATGACCTACTGATGGGTGTTTATATGTAATGGCATGATGTATGCAACATGAACATCTAAGCAAAAAATCAAACATGCCTAATATCATTATGATGACAATAAAATGAATACAATAGGGAAAGCAAGAGTGACTCTGACTCTGAACATCATTCTCTTCTTGTTAAGAACACACCCTTTCAGTTTTCCGTGTCGAAAATTTTCTCCTGGGGATTATTTCTCTCTTTTTTTTATGGACCAAAAATTCTACACTAATACTCCAACCGAGTAGATCTCTTTGCACTGGTTTATCTTAGGATTGGAAATTGTGCCTCAACATGTTCGTTGAAAGTTGAGAGAGCATTATTCTCGATGATGCCCAGCGGCTTAGCTTTTACCTGCCCCTAGCATTATAGGTTTGTGTTTGGGTGTAAAACACCTCACCAGATCTGGTTCGCTGCATGCGACAACCTATACATGGATGTTGACATACAATGACATGAGGCATGCATATTGAACATCAAAACAGAATATGAAACATCGATTACATGATGAATGTGAATGCATTAGGAAAATCCAACCCATGACTCTGGTTTTGATCAGTGCCCCCTTATGCTACCAATATGTCCTTTTGGTTTTCCATATTGGGATTTTCTTTTCTTTTTTTTTTTTAACACATGTTGCAAGCAAGCCACCAAGGCATACAGTCGAACACTGAGTGAAGTCACCATTGTGAGCGGACGACCTGAGATGGGGTCAATTCCATTGTGAGTGGACGACCTGAGATTGGGTCAATTAACCACTGGATTCTCCAAGGGTCTAAAATTTGCATTCATGTTTTCAATTCATCCCAGATTCCACTTTATGCACAGTTCCCAAAGATGGACATAGCTTTCAGTTCTGCAAAGTGTGGCCTAATTCAGAATGACTTGAGTTAATTGTTGTTTCCCTACGTCTGTCAACCATAATAGCCTTGTAGCAAGTCATACCATCTTTCAGAAGTGAAAGGACCACTGTTAAGTAGTCACTCTTGCTGCAGCTGAAGATTGAGTTCTTAAAATGGTTGATAAATGCAACTTTCCCCTGAATATTGGTACAGCAGGTTTTGCACGTCTTGCTATTGACGGTAGCGTCCCATTCATGATTGTTGAAAGCTTTGTAAAACCTGGTTGTCCAATACTGTTGGTGAAATATTTCCTCCAGCCTGAAAATGAATTGGTGCCAATCTCCACCTCCTCCCTATCACCTTTTGCTCGGCTGAACCCCTTATACCACCCCTTACTGGGTTGAATGTTACTGGTGGATAGTCATCCCTTTCACACTCAAATATTGACCTCTCAAAGTGCCTTACCAGCTTCTTTTTTCCCTGAAGCCTAGCATAGGCTAAAGTGCGAACTTTGCTGGATAAGAATAGTGGTCATCTCTTATTGTGAACTGCTAGCTGAAGTTGGCATGCGGCTTTTGGGTCTGTGAAATTTACAAATGCATACCCTTCACCCGCTTTGTAATCAGCAAGAAGGTACAAGGAATCAAAGGCCGGTGTTGATTCTCCATCTAGGCATTCCATCGATAATTTTTTCATGTATCGATTGGATATATTCCTGATCATAACAGATGTATCTTGGCCGTTCGATTCAACTGGTAATGTAGGATGATTGGGCATTGAACCAACATCCTTCTCCCGATTGCAATTAATGTTATAATCTAAAGCGTTGTTGTCCCTAGCCCTCCATAAAGTCAAAGGCCGACACTAATTTCTCATTATTACTCTTATCCTCTTTCATGCAGTGCTCATCCAGGAGTTCCATCAATAGTCTGTTGGTGTATCGGCAATCTTCAACTCAGTTGAAGCAAACTTATATTCTGATCCCTTCTCTGTCATGAAATCAAGACCCTTCCCACAATCTACTCCATCTTCTTTCTGGTGATGAGATGTGGAACAGCATTGGGGTTCAATTTCTTGTTAGAAGCCATTGATGGTAGAGAATAAGATTTCACAGAATCAGTTCAGGAGAGAAGATGAAAGGGGTGATTCATCAAGCAAGTGTTGTGCCTTGCATATAAATAGAAGAGAAAGGGTGTTAAAGGTGTGGATGGAGGTGGAAAAGGGAAGTGCTTTGGGTTTGAAAATAGGAAAGTCCAAATCTTTCTCAGAAAGGGTACAAAAATCTGATAGTGATGGAAAATTGGGAAGTAGTGGCACTCCTGTGTTAGCTATGGCGGCTATGTAGGAAAAGGAAAGACTCTTCCGCCTGCACCGATCTTTTTTTTTTTAAGGACTAAATCGAAGCCATGGCCACCTATTGGTTTTCCTATTGCTTTCAAATTCATGCATGTCATGTGTGTTTAATATGCTTTTTGGATGAACAATGCATGCGTAATGTCATGTACATATGAATGTCACACGATCAAGATAATATATGCACTACAACCAAGAGCTGCATCAGAGTTTTACCACATGATAGTTGATGAGGGTGAAGAAAGCCATTTGAATTCCTCACAGGTTGGAAATTTTGGTGAGTTTGGTAATTTTGGGTTTAGGGTTTTCGCACGGGGTTCTTTCTTGAATAAGGAATTAGGCTTGAGGCTTCATTTTGGGGTTTGATTTTAAGTTTCAATAATAGCTTTTAGCATGGAATAGTTCAGGTATCATGTGTGCTATTCAAATTGAAACTTTAGGGCAGGGCCAGTAGCATCTTGGATTGTGATTTGTAAGGGCTTTCGATTTGGATCGGCAAATGACTCGGTGGAGGGAGAGAGTTCATTCAGGACCAGATTCACTTTTAGGTTCGCTACATTATTCAGACTGATGTCATGCATTTTGATATTATGCGTGTTGGATATGTCATTTCAGATAATAAAATGCATGCACAATGCCATGTATATGCAATCACCACATAAGTAAGGAGGTAACAAAATGCATTGCATTCAAAATGATTTTAATACACCTTGCAAAGAAAAAATGAGTCCTTTACAAAAAGGAAGCCTTTAAGGGTATTGATTTCACGGCATCTGGTCATTCCCCGTCCAGTCACTATCTCGGCTTCAGTGTCATTGCCCCGCTCTCATCAAACCAGACCTTGTAGTTCTTCATCACATCCCTCTTCCTGAGAAGTTTAAGGAATTTCCTTGGCAGTCTTCTTGATTGCCCCTAGTCGCTTATCAGAGGTAGATGGGATTCTCAATTTTCCTTCATCGATCAACCTCTGGACCTTATTTCACAGAGCGACACATTCATTGGTCTGATGGCCTGCTACCACATGATAGCTGCAGAAATTTCCCTTTTGTTCTAGTGTTAGCCCCACATATGGTCTGAGACTCTGCAGCAGACCCACCTTTCTGCATATGACAAATAACTTGTTCAACGAGCGAGGCCTAGAGGATGTGACCTTTCCATCATCTTCTGAAGGTGAGTTACGAATATGTCGTGCAATAAAGTCAGCATTGGCACTGGTGTCAAGAGGCCCTTCAGTTCTACTTCATTGCTCAGCCCCAGTAAGCCTAAGTCCTGGTGAGAGGGCCTTCCGAGGTGTCAAGGGTGAGTGTCAACAATCTGGGTATTCTGCTTCTTATCAGTATCGGCATTGGAGTTTGTGCTTGCCATATCCCTTATTTTCTCTTTAAGCTCTGGCACCCGTACCTCCAACTCAGTGCATCTTGCCATTAGTCTCTCTACCTTGTCAAGATCACCCCTTAGCATTTCCCTCAACAGTGCTGCCGCTTCCTCCCTGACTGCCTTCCGAAATCATGATGAAGCGACATAGTCCTCCACGACATCTGTCATGGCATTGAAGTTCATTAGGTTGGCCATTTCTGAGATTTTTTCCCCTTCCCCTGATAAGAACACTCGTTAGTGTCAACAGAAGCAGGTGTGGCAGATACCAAGTAAGGAATGATGTATGCATGAGTGTGTGGTTTGACGTGTACATGTACGAAAGGAGAATTGCACATTGATAAGTGTATTTTATATACTTATTTTGCCTTTGTTTTTGTGCTTTAATTGAGTTGATTTTATTTATTTAAGGCATATTTTACTTCTTTTTCATGTATTTTCCTTGTTAGGACCCCTAAGAAGAGAATGGAGCTAAAAGTGCATGATAAAGGAGCAAATTTGACTTAAACAGCCCATGAGCAGTCCTAAGGCGTGACCATGCCCTGGGAGGTGCTGATTTTGGAGTTTTAAAGCTGATTTGGTGATTTGGGCCTGCATTCATGATGGGCTAAGGAAAAGCTGCGGGTTTGGTCTTATTGAGCGAGAACTAAAAGTCTTTTGGCTGAGAAATCTTGATAGCTAATGGACTCCTTGTCAAAAGAGGAATGTTTTCTTTTTTTGGTAATTCCCTTAAAAGAAGGAAGGGTTTTTTACTCTTATTCGAATTCCTCTTCCTTTTTTGTTTTAGGAGGGGAGTGTTAGAAAAGGATTATTATTCATCATTCAGCTGTAGTTTTTCTAGGTTTTTTGGAGTTTAGTTTTAGAGTTTAATTTTTCAGATTTAATTCTTACTTTCTCTCTTGGAAGAGTGGATTGGGAGAACGTGTTCTTGGGAGCTAGGGTTTGGAGGAGCATTCATCTTTTCATCTCAACGATCCGTACATCAACCACTTTGATTCTAGTCTTCTCTAAACCTTTCTCTTTACCATGTTTTCTTTAATCCATTTTTGTGTTATTAGTTTAGTGATGAACTAATTCCACCATAGCTAAGGCTATGGTGGATCTTAGCAATTGTTCTATGTAATTATTTTATCAATTTTCATTCGTATTATTTTCCAATATTGTGTTGTGTATGTTTAATGCTTTGGATGCATGACCATCAATTCCCATGTTCATAGTTAATCTATAATTGACCAAAGGACTAGATTAACGGAATCATACAACATGACTTTTGCATGACCATTGCTCTAGTGGCTCACTAGTTAGTGCTAGGATTTCTTAGACTTAATGCTTTCTGGCTTGACTCTTAGAACTGATATGTTTAAGTGTTTAGGTTAAGAATTAGAATTAATAGCCCTAACCAGTATTGATTATTTATGGAAATCGCCATTTTGGAATTTAATCAAATTAATTGCATAATATAAAATATTGCTGGAATTAATGCTAAGTGAAACAGGACCCCTTAGTTAGCTTCCTCATTGAATTTCTCTTATACAATTTTATTACATTCTTAATTTTAATTTAATTGTTTTTAGGAGTAATTTTAATTCACAGTCCAAAATCAAAGATATGTCATTCTCTTCACCTAGATTAATATAAATCCGACTATATTTAGGGTTAGCATAATTAGTCCTCGTGGGATCGATACTCTACTTACTGTATATTACTTGAGCGACGAAGTGCACTTGCTTCTATTAGTGTGTGTATTTACCACGCATCACACATGTGATGTCATGTGATGCTATGTCATGCTATACTATTTGGAGCCGACCAAGTGTATGGAAAGTCAAGAATTGTTGAAGAGGCTACATGCTAAGGTGAGGCATGGCCTATAAATATAAGCCACATGGATAAAATGACACACAGGATGTCCATAGGTTGAAGCAAGTGGTACTTGTGAAAGGGGATTTTAAATTAGGGTGTACAACTATAAATCCAGAGGATAAAATGACACATGAGGTGTCCACAGATCGAAGCAAGTGATACTTGCGAAGGAACTGAAATAGGGTGCATAACTATGCACCCGGAGGATATAAATGACACAATGGGTGTCCACGGATCGAAGCAAGTGGTACTTGCAAAGGAATTGAAATAGGGTGTATAACTATACACCCAGGGGATGAAATGACACACGGGGTGTCCACGGATCGAAGCAAATGGTACTTGCAAAGGAATTGAAATAGGGTGTATAACTATACACCCAAGGGATGAAATGACACACGGGGTGTCCACGGATCGAAGCAAGTGGTACTTGCGAAGGAATTGAAATAGGGTGTATAACTATACACCCAGGGGATGAAATGACATATGGGGTGTCCACGAATCGAAACAAGTGGTACTTGCAAAGGAATTGAAATAGGGTGTATAACTATACACCTTGGGGATGAAATGACACACAGGGTGTCCACGGATCGAAGCAAGTAGTACTTGAGAAGAGATTTTGGATTCTCATACGTGAAGTGAGATAAGCTCACGCTTGGTGCATGGGGAAGTGTTCGGCACTCAGGGAGTGCCTTAGGTATTCATGGATAGAATAGGATGAAAAGGTGTGCTTGGCATACCGACAGCATTTCGGCACACGGGGAGCACCTTGGGCTTTTATGCGATGAAATGATATGAGTTTGCACTTGGAGCACGAGCAGATTTTCGGCACTCAGGGAGTACCTTGGGTTTTTATGCGATGATATGAGGCAAGATGGTGTGCTTGGCACACGGACAGTGTTTCGGCACTCGGGGAGCACCTAAACGGTTTGATGTGTGAATGAGATGTGACTCAGTCATGGTTGAATGATGTCAGATGGACGGAAACTAGAATGAAAATAATTTTGTTTATTTTATTTCTTTTTATTTATTTGGATGTTCTGTGAATGCCCCAATGCTATGTAAAAAGGCAATGCAAATAGGCCGCGTGTTATCCGGCATGTGGGAAGGGGTTCGGTGCCTTTGGGGTGCCTAGTGGATGTCGTGAAATGGTCGCATGTGGTCGACACATAGACAGAGTTTCGATGCTTTCGGGTGCCTAATGGATGTTATGGAATGGTCGCGTGCGTACCGACGCACGGGTAGAGTTCTGATGCTTTTGAGGCATCCAATATGGAATGATGTTATAGATAAGTCACGTGTACCTTGAGGCACGGACAAAGATTCGGCGTTTGTGGAATGCCTTGCATGATTTGGTTGTGTTATGGAATGCCTCTATATGTGTAGTAACTGGGCACTCATGGAGTACCCTGGATGATTCGATAATGTTATGAGCAATCTGATGTAGATCACGACACACAAGCAATATCTCGGTATCCCTGTGACACCGATGATGGATGGATGAGATGTGATGCAATGGTTGTCACATGACTCCCCTTATGAAAATAGATTTAGGACTGTTGTGGTCTCCTAGTGAATGTTATCACGTGGCGAAATGGTCGAGTGCAGACCATAGCACAAGCAAAACACAGGTGGCTTTGGGACACCCATTATGAAATGAAATGATCATGATGGGCATCCTTGAAACATCCTCTATTTAAATGGAATGAAATGGTTTGAATGAATGCTCATGTCACACAAAATGTGGATGGCTGCACGAAGATGTGGTTAGAATGACATACAGAACAATATCGTGCATGCAAGGTACAAATGCATATGTCACACAAATAAAGCGTCATGGCTACACAAAGACGTGGTTAGCACATATGACACATGGGGTGATGTTTTGTATGCTTCGTGGAAATATCAACACACAAAGCGTGTATGGCACATGAATAAAAGATCATGGCTGTGCAAAGATGTGGTTAGTGTCAATGTCAGACTGATGTCGATGTCTTGAAACTAGTGGCATAAAGACGTGATTAGAATGACACATGGATGATTGTGCGTGTTTGAAGCTTCACGAATGAAAATGATAATGGATGTGATTTCTTTGTTCTAGAAGTTCCAAGAATGCCCAATGCAAGGGAAAATGTAAAAGAAATCACGTGTGAGTTGACACGCGGATGGAGGTTTGGTGCTTTTGGGGTACATTGTGGGTGTTATGAAATGGTCACGTGTGTGCCAACACGAGGATAGATTTTTGACACTTTATGGGTCAAGGTGAAATAATATTTTATGGTCACAGGGAGGCCACTCTACGAACAGAGTTCTAATGCTTTTGGGGCACCTAACATCGAATGATGTTGCAAATAAGCTACATGTAAATAGAGACATGGACGGAGATTCGGCGTTCATGGACCGTCTTGCATGTATTGGTGATGTTATAAGATTTTCCTATGTGTCTAAAAATTCAACACTCGTGGAGTACCTCGAATGAGTTATTAATGTCATGAAACAATTCTAATGTGGATTACGACACACAAACAAGGTTTCGGCATCACCGTGATGCCAACAACAAATGGACACAAAATGGAGTTGATGTAATGTTATGTTGTCATGTGACTCTCCACACAACTGGACCTAAGATCTTTGCGATCTTCTAGTGAATGATATAGTAGAATGGCCAAATGTGAACCGGTGCACAGGTGGACTATGGGTAGCTTTGGGGTACCTGAAATGGCATAAAATGAAATGATCGTGATAGGCATTCTCGAAACTTCTCTTAATTAGATGGAATGGAATAAAATGGCATGAATGCATGTCACACGAAATGTAAGTGGCTGCAGAAAACATGGTTAGGATTGTCACACAGAATGATGTCGTGTATGTTCTATGAAAATGTTGGCACACGAGATGTATATATGTATGGCATGGGAATAAAATGTCATGGCTGTATGGAAACAGGGTTAGCATGCCATACATATGTATATGTAACAAAAATGTGGTTACAAATGGCACGCGAATGATTATGCATTTTTATGCTTCATGAAAAGGTAAAAGGAAATCACCACAGAACAAATGTTAGCACACACAAAAATATGCTCTCCCTTCCAACCTTATTCCTCCTTTCGATTGGTCTCACATTCTTCCTAGGTGTTGGCTCTCTTTGGCATCAATGGGGAAAACCAAAGGTGCACACTCAATTGTCCAATTTTAATTTTATGTTTTGGTAGTCCTAAGGGAAGTTACTAAGCCATTACATATGGGCCAGAGTCAAACCAAGGGTCGTACAGGCTCCCATAGCAAATGTACACTCCTCACCATAGAACACGATGTAAGGTCATGCGAGGCTATGAGTTGTTTACCCCATCGGGTGCCTCCAATCCTTGTGAAAGAGGTAGGCCACCTTCTGGGGTAAACGGGGCTGATCAGTGTATTTGAGGGGTTGAGAAGAAGAAAATGTCATGATATGCAAAGGTATGAACAAATATGGCATTTATAAATTAATAAATGAATACAAGCGAGGTTATATTTCAGTAGTTGCCTAAGTTCCATAAGTTTTTATAAAAACTTTTAAGAAAACTTTAATCCCCAGCAGAGTCGCCACTTTGAATGGACGACCTGTTTATGAAAATGGACGCGGTAAAGCGGATCGGGAAAAAAGCAAGTGCGAGTTCGTATTATTGGAAAAGGGGTTTCGGGATGTTTTGGAAGACGGGTTTTGTTTATCTTGCTTTAGGGAAAACAGCCAATTTCTTTAGAAATTTTTAGAAATTCATTTTGTAGAAAACGTTTTCCCATTTTATAACTTAAAGACCTCGAAACCTAAATTTCAAGATCAGTGACAGAGTCATTACCCAGATCAGCTCATCGAGGAAATTTTGGTACAGCTCCCTACCGAGCATAGACTGTCGTACCTAATCCAGAGATTCAGGGTTCGGGCAACTTACCTACTTCACCTCGAGCTTGTATTCAGTTTATAATTTATATTACCATATTTATTCAAGTTATTATCTTTCTCTACCCGATTACGTTTATTTATCAGTCGATGCTCAAGCGAATGATAGAATTAAATTGTGAAAAAGTAAACCACACATCCAAAATATACAAAATTAATAGAGGCCACTTATACAACCAAATGTAATAAAAATAAAAACTCTCATCCTCACATTTACAAACGCCGAGAATACACGATGATCTAAAAATTACAAACGCCTAAATACACGAATTAATCTATTAATTACAGCAAAATAATAAACAGGAAAATAAATGCTGCAAAACAGAGCGTTAGCACAGTTCATATTATAAACACAAGTTGGACTCACAACAGGACAGAACTAGAATTTTTAGGAGCAGAGGCATACATTTAGGGGGTAACCGGGTTGATCCGACCAATCGGACTGGTTGGACCTGGAAAACGGTTTTGAAACGTCCTGTAGATTTTTTTTGTGCAGGAAAACAATTTTTGAAAACCATTTGGCTCGGATTCATGCAAATTTCCACATTGTAGCGGGTCTGTTATCCCAGAACTCGGGGTTCCATTCGTGTGGATTTTCCTAATTCCAACATCAGTCTAGGGTCTGAAAGCAGAAAACACGCCAAAAACTGTTTGAATCCAAAAATAGGATCGCACGGCGGCGTCCGTATGGGTCGTTTCGTGATTCTGTCTTATTCTGGGAATTACAGCCATATGGTTGTAACTACAGCCTTACGGCTATAATTAGAGCCGTTCGGGTCTAAATTATAGCCGTGTGGCAATAACTTCCAGAACCTGAAAAATTGGTTTTCTCTTTTTTGAAAATGCAGTTTTGCTCCTTTTCGATGTATCACGTGTTAGGATTCGTCATTGGAAAAATAACATGACGCAGCGGAAAATACACCGTTTAAAATTTCCTAGAATCCACCTATCATGTTCAATTACCATTGATTGAAATAAAAACAATTTGAATCAAGAGATTGAACTCACCAGATTATGTCTCTTCTAGAGACTGCTGCAGAATCGTCTCTTAAAATTGATCTCCACAGTCCGGTGCATGATTAACTATCGAATGAGAACCGATGCTAGTCGAAGAATGGAAGAAACTGCACCAAAGAATTTGGCTATTGGAGATGATATTGTTGCTGGCCGAATTTCCTTTGTGCCTAGGGTTAAGGGAGTGATTTTTCCCATAAATGTGCCTTTTATAGTCCTTATGCAATATGGACTCCAATTAGGTTAAGTAAACCAAAGCCCATTAGGATTTTAATTACATATTTAAATCCTTATTCCATAAGATTTATAATATATAATTTAATTCCACATGGCTTGATTTAATTACCCCTAATTAAAATAAAATCACACTTAAGAAAATAATTTAATTAATTGTTTACTTTATGTAATTCAATTAATTGATAAATTAATTAATTACATTATGTAAACTTATTAATTAAATTAAACCAACCCAATGTTCATTAATTACCTCGACACCGAATGTCAACTAATTAATTAACTCATTCCTTCCAATGTACATCACATGCACAATATCTATACATTCCGGCTCAGTTGACCTATACGCACGATCCTATGGGACTGTCTTTATGTTGGCAGTAGGCCCAAGGCCCACAGGCTGTAAGTGGGTTCTAGCAAACCATTACAGCCCCCAATTAAGATAGAGATGCAGCAGTCTTTAGAAGACACTCACCCGGTAGTAATCTCATAGCGTCCTTTGCCTAACGATATCGATATGAATAAACAAGAGCCATGGTGTCCGTCATCCTCTTCTGTTGTTTATTATATTTCTTGATCTTGAGTTGACTGATTAATCAAATAAGCTACCAACTTATTTGGGTATGGCCATACACTTATCATTCCCACTCATCAAGTGGCCAGTGATATCATCTCGGTGTTACCCGAGTGGCAATTCCATCACTTCATCATCAATATCAATATGTTCACCTGTCCACCCAATCATACCCATATTTAGCATCCTTTTACAGACATGTTAGGTGTATGTCAAAGTGAACTGGATTCCATATTGATACTATAATGAAATCTGGTCTGAGGACAAAAGAGACCTACTAAAGCAAGACCTATGACGCGACAACCGTGTGGATTTCTTGTGCGGATCTATCCAGTCCCATGTCAATGACATGTACCAATATTCATGACTGACTATATAAGTACTATGGCTAGTTAAGAACTACCATACAATCATCGAATATACAAGTATGCGGTTTTATTTGTTCCCACGATTAGAACAGACCTGGGATGGGTTTTATGATTATCAATCAATTGATACTCTATTCATATTATAGCATAAGATATAAATGAAATAGATTAATTGCCTTTATTAATGTGACACAAATAATATATTCATACATGACTCTTAATGTATAATACAAAATACAAGAATCCAATGCCCTAAGAACTAGGACACACCAACATCGCAGGGGTTTTATAGGGTTCGAGGGTCCGCTAATGCTGGACTATGGATCCGGTCCGGATCGAACAACCCCTAAATTCAGAAAATAAAACCCGGGAAAAACAAAAAACCCTAATATCCTTACGTATAGAAATCCAAAAACCAAAGCAAACTAGCGTACGAATATGTTGTTGGGATTCGTCATTGGAAAAATAACGTGGCGCAGCGGAAAATACACCGTTTAAAATTTCCTAGAATCCACCTATCGTGTCTAATTACTATTGATTAGAATAAAATCAAATAAGAATCAAGAGAGATTAACTCACCGGATTCGTCTCCTCTAGAGACTGCTGCAGAATCGTTTCTTGAAACTGCGATCTCCAAAGTCCGGTGCACGACCAACTATTGAGCGGGAACCGGTGCTAGCCGAAGACGCGAAGGAATAGAGGTTTAATGCTGAGATTTTTGACTGTTTTGGAGCTGCTATTGGTGGCTGAAATTTCCAGCAATTAATTAGAGTTGAATTAGGTTTTTCTTCCTTAAGTGTGCCCTTATATAGACACCTTGTCTAGTTGGGTTTTAATTAGGTTAATTAAACCCAAGCCCACTAGGATTATAATTACATAAATAAACTTTAATTAAAAAAGTATATACTATGTAATTTAATTCCATTTGGCTAAATTTAATTACCCCTAAATAAAATTAAATCACACTTAAGTTAATACAATACATGTATTTAATTTTCCTACTTAGGAAAATTATTTAATTAATTGTTTACTTTATGTAATTCAATTAATTGATAAATTAATTAATTACATTATGTAAACTTATTAATTAAATTAAATTCAACCTAATGTCAATTAATTACCTTGACACTGAATGTCAACTAATTAATGAACGCATTCCTTCCAATGTACATCACATGTACAATTTCTATAAGTTCCAGCTCAGTTGATCTATGTGCACGATCCTATGGGTCTGTCTTTATGTTGGCAGTAGGACCAAGCCCACAGACTGTAAGTGGGTTCTAGCAAACCATTACAGCCTCCAATTAAGACAGAGATGCAGCAGTCTTTAGAAGACACTCACCCGGTAGTAATCTCATAGTGTCCTTTGCCTAACGATATCGATATGAATAAACAAGAGGCATGGTGTCTGTCATCCTCTTCTGTTGTTTATTATATTTCTTGATCTTGAGTTGACTGATTAATCAAATAAGCAACCAACTTATTTGGGTATGGCCATACACTTATCAGTCCCACTCATCAAGTGGCCAATGATATCATCTCGGTGTTACCCGAGTGGCAATTCCATCACTTCATCATCAATATCAACATGTTCACCGGTCCACCCAATCATACCCATATTTAGCATCCTTTTACAGACCTGTTAGGCGTATGTCAAAGTGAACCGGATTCCATATCGATATTATAATGAAATCTGGTCTGAGGACAAAAGAGACCTACTCAAGAAAGACCTATGATATGACAACCATGTGGCTTTCTTGTGCGGATTGATCCAGTCCCATGTCAATGACATGTACCTATATTCATGACTAAGTATACAAGTACTATGGCTAGTTAAGAACTACCATACAGTCATCGAATATACAAGTCTGTGGTTCTATTCGTTCCCATGATTAGAACAGACTTGGGATAGGTTTTATGATTATCAATCAATGGATACTCTACTCATATTATAGCACAAGATATAAATGAAATAGATTAATTGCCTTTATTAATGTGACACAAATAATGTATTCATACATGACTCTTAATGTATAATACAAAATACAAGAATCCAATGCCCTAAGAACTAGGGCATACCAACAATCTCCCACTTGCACTAGTTCCAAGTGGGCATTGCCCTAATTCCTATAGATCTGGTATGACCGTCGTGCTGTGTCTGCAACAGCGCTTTGGTCAATAGATCAGCGACATTATTCTTGGTGTCAACCCTCTGCAATGATATGTCACCTATGTTCACGATCTCCCGAATGAGGTGAAACTTTCTGAGTACATGTTTGGATCTCTTGTGTGACCGGGGCACCTTAGCTTGTGCGATGGTCTCGTTGTTGTCACAAAAACATCAACTGGGTCTAGGATAGGGGGCACTACTCCCAACTCAGTTATGACTTTCTTGATCCAAACGGCTTTCTTTGAGCTTCGCACGCAGCTATGTACTCAGCTTCCATTGTAGAGTCAGCAATGGTGGCCTGCTTTGAGGACCTCCAACTAATGGCACCGCCATTCAGGAGAGAAACATAACCAGACTGTGACTGGTTCTCATCCTTATCGGTCTCAAAGCTTGCATCAGTGTAACCTGACACTACCAGCTCATCTTGACCTCTATACACTAAGAAAGCATCCTTAGTACATTTAAGGTACTTCAAGATTGCCTTGACTGCCTTCCAGTGTTCCTCACCGCGGTCCGACTGGTACCGGCTAGCCTTACTTAGTGCAAACACGACATCAGGCCTCGTACATAACATGGAGTACATGATAGATCCAATAGCAGATGCGTAAGGGATCTTTTCCATGTTCTCCCGGTCCTTCTTTGTTTTAGGACCATCTTTCTTACTCAGCTTCAACCCATGGCGCATAGGCAAGAATCCTTTCTTTTGCTGGGATTCATCACGGGAAACCGACCGACAAAGTGCGGAAACACGCATCGATTTCCTCGAATCCGGGTCCCGGGAGCTTAAGTAGTGAAAATAAAAAACAAAACACAAAGGAGGAGTATAAAAGTCTTACCAAGAAATCTCTAAAGAGATAGAAGAAGACTGCAGAAATCAAGTATAGATTTCCTCCACCGATGCGTACACGAACGGCTCTCGGACTGAAACCCGTGCTAGCGACTCGGAAAATTCAGGAAGAGAGGAAGAGATGGCAGCTAAGAGAACTTGGTTAGAGTGAAATGGTTGAATCATATTAGTCTTATATCTCTCACCAAGAGGCAAAAAATATCCAAGAAAGCAAAGTCAACAATGACTCACCACAAAGTCAACAATGACTCACCACTTTCACTCATTACATTTTGGCTAAAGAATGAGTCATCTCCCTTGTCCAAAGACATAAGGATTCGGCCAAGAGGTGGAAAGGAGATGGGGAAGACACTTGTCTTTAGTCATAATGACCAACTCATAATGACCAACAAATATCCAAGTTGGTAAAGTCCAACTTTACTAACCAAAGTCCACCATGACTCACCCATTTAATCATCACCTTTTGTCCCACCATGACTCATTCTTCTCATCTTAAAAATTCATCATTCTTGCCTTAAACCCACCATGGATTTCGTCCAACATATGATGAAGAAGTGGGCTTACCATTTCAAGCCCAAGTCCACTTTAATTCTTTGGTTTCTATTTGATTTCAAATATCATTGTAATTCAACATGTATGTAAGCATATTGTACCATATAACATGTTACATACCTCTAAATTACAATTAATTTGACACATCAAATGCATCAAGGAATTAAATTAGACACATATAAGATGAGATACATGTAAACCTATACATGTATAAATATTTCCACCTAGGAAATAATCTCATAAATTAATTCATTGAATTAATTAAGAGAATGCCAAAATTAAATATTAATTATATTCTTTTGATCAAACTAATTGACCTAGAATATAATTAATAAATCTCTCTTTCTTAAAATGTGTATACTCCCAGTACATAATTAATCTGACTAGTTAAAGTCCAGACGTTCAATGTGTATGATCCAATGGGCCCGTCTTTATATTGGCAGTGGGCCAAGGCCCACAGACTACAGGCGGGCTCTAGCAAGCCACTGTAGCCCCCAATTAAGACGGAGATAGCAGTCAAACTGTCACCGTAACCTTGTTGTTGAACTTGTATGTCCCATGTCACTGATATCGGTGTCAAACACAGAGGCATGGTTGATCACCCTCTATATGTGTTCGGACATTACTTGATCCCAAATGAACTGATACTCACAAACAAGATCTCATCTTGTTTGGGTGTGGCCACACTCTTATCAGTAACATTCATCAAGAGGCCGGTGATATCATCTCAGTAAAGTACTGAGTGACATTCCCTTCTGCATATCCATAGTACTGCCATGCTCACTGACACACCCGAACGTACCCATACTTGGCACCTTTTTACAGGCCCGTTAGGCGTACACCAAAGTGTGCCACTTCACATGCAGCACCATCATATGGTCCGGTCAAAGGACTTATGCAAGCACTACGCGAGAATCATTTGTGATACTATACCATGTAGATTCCCGTTAAGTGGATCAATCCAGTACCATGCCCCTTTTGCATGTACCCATTCACCTGGTTGACATTCCATGTTCTATGACTGGTAAGACACCCCCATACAACCAGGCTAATGATAGTCTTTAGTTCCATTCATTCCCATGATTGGAACAGACTACGGATGACTTTATGGCCATATCGTTTTCCCTATCCATAGTCTTACTGCCAAGTGCCTCACACTTGACAACATGGATATGGATATGTGCATGGGATACTCTATTTAAAATATTGCACAAGACATATAGTAAATAGATTGATGCCTTTATTTCTTAACACAAATTGTATAATACATGAAGTTCACATTAATGTACAAATGTATGATACAAAGACAAGGACTAATGCCTCGGGACTAGGGCATATCCAACAATCTCCCACTTGCACTAGTACCAACCAGGCATGGGCCTAATCCCTATAGATCTGATATGACCCTCGTGCTTAGAATGAGCCAGCACCTTGGTCAAAGGATCTGCGACATTCTCCTCGGTGTCCACTCTGCGTAATGATATGTCACCCCTCTCAACAATTTCTCGGATGAGGTGAAACTTCCTGAGTACGTGCTTTGAGTTCCTGTGTGACCGGGGCTCTTTAGCTTGTGCAACAGCCCCATTGTTGTCACAGAAGATATCAACCGGTTCCTGGATAGATGATACTACCCCCAGTTCCATGATAAACTTCTTTATCCACACAGCTTCCTTAGCTGTATCACACGCTGCAATGTACTCAGCTTCCGTGATAGAATCTGCAATGGTCGGTTGCTTGGAGCTTCTCCAACTAATAGCACCACCATTAAGCATGAATATGTACCCTGACTGCGACTTATATTCATCCTGGTTGGTCTGGAAGCTTGCATCAGTGTACCCAGTAACTGACAGCTCTTCCTGACCTCCATACACTAAAAAGCTATCCTTTGTCCGGTTAAGGTACTTTAGGATTGCTTTGACAGCTTTCCAGTGATCCTCCCCAGGATCCTGCTGGTACCTGCTTGTCATACTTAGTGCAAAGGCAACATCAGGTCTTGTACATAGCATAGAGTACATGATTGATCCAATAGCTGAAGCATATGGGATCGCACTCATGTTCTCCCTGTCCTGTTTTGTCTGAGGACAGTTCTTCTTACTAAGTTTCAGCCCGTGACCCATTGGTAAGAATCCTTTCTTAGCCTGGTCCATGCTGAATCTTTTCAGAACCTTGTCTATGTACTTGGCCTGACTAAGGCCCAGGAGCCGATTGGGTCTATCCCTGTAGATCCTGATTCCTAGGATCGTCTCAGCTTCGCCTAAGTCCTTCATTGTGAAGCACTTACACAACCACTGCTTTACCCCTTGCAGTGTCGGTATGTCGCTTCCAATAAGAAGGATGTCATTCACATATAAGACCAGGAATGTGATAATGCTCCCACTAATCCTTTTATACACACAAGGCTCATCTTGATTCTGTATGAAGCCATATTCCTTTATAGCCTCATTGAATCGAAGATTCCAACTTCGGGATGCTTGCTTCAATCCATAAATAGACCTTTGAAGCTTGCATACCATTTCAGGATACTGTGGATCGACAAAACCCTCAAGCTGTGTCATATACACATCCTCGAGTAGCTTTCCATTAAGAAAAGCGGTTTTGACATCCATCTGCCAGACCTCATAGTCGTACCATGCGGCTATGGCCAGCAAGATCCTTATGGATTTGAGCATAACGACTGGTGAGAAAGTTTCATCATAGTCGATTCCATGGACTTGCCTGAAACCTTTCGCTACTAGCCGCCCCTTGAAGGTGTTATCTGGCTTAAGCTTGTAGCACCACTTGGAACCTATTACCTTAGCACCCGGAGGTGGATCAACCAGATTCCAAACCTGATTATCGTACATAGATTGCATTTCCGCCTCCATGGCCTTTTGCCAATTTGCGGACAGTGGGCTAGCTATAGCCTCCTGGTAGGTTTTTGGCTCTTCTTCGTTGAAGACAAAAAGAGTGTTATCATCGGTAACGAGAAACCCATATCTCTCAGGTTCCCGACGATCCCTACCAGACCTTCTAGGTCCTTGTGTGACCTGGGCCGGTGCTTCCTCCTGTGGAAGCTCCACCCTGGTCTCCGAGTCATCCTTTTCAGGAGTTTCGGAGCTGTGAACTTCCCTGAGTTCGACATTACTCCCACTATCTTTCTTGGAAATGAACTCATTTTCAAGAAAGACCCCTTTCCGTGCCACGAACACCTTGTTCTCGGTGGGGTTGTAGAAGTAATACCCTTTGGTTTCCCTAGGGTAGCCCACAAACAGGCATTTGTCGGTTTTGGGTTCTAGTTTACCCCCAGTCAATTTCTTGACATGGGCATAACAACCCCAAATCCTTAGGAAAGACACATTGGGCGCCCTGCCCGTCCATATCTCAAATGGAGTCTTTTCCACTGCCTTAGTCGGAGTACTATTCAAAATGAGAGCTACTGTCTCAAGAGCATATCCCCAGAAACTTGTTGGGAGAGAAGCATGACTCATCATTGAGCGGACCATGTCTAACAGGGTCCTATTCCTCCGTTCGGACACCCCATTCCATTCTGGTGTTCCTGGAGGAGTGAGCTGTGGAACTATTCCATGCTCTCTCAAGTATGAATCAAACTCTAAGCTCATATACTCGCCACCTCGGTCAGACCGAAGGGCTTTGATATTTCGGCCTAATTGGTTTTGTACTTCGTTTCTAAAGTCCTTGAAGCGATCAAGTGTTTCAGACTTGTGTTTCATCAGATAGACATAGCCATATCTACTGAAATCATCTGTAAAGGTGACGAAGTATAAAAACCCACCCCTGGCAGCAGTGCTCATAGGTCCACATACATCTGAATGTATTAGGTCTAATAAAGACGTTCAATGTGTATGATCCAATGGGCCCGTCTTTATGTTGGCAATGGGCCAAGGCCCACAGACTACAGGCGGGCTCTAGCAAGCCACTGTAGCCCCCAATTAAGATGGAGATAGCAGTCAAACTGTCACCGTAACCCTGTAGTTGAACTTGTATGTCCCATGTCACTGATATCGGTGTCAAACATGGAGGCATGGTTGATCACCCTCTATATGTGTTCGGACATTACTTGATCCCAAATGAACTGATACTCACAAACAAGATCTCATCTTGTTTGGGTGTGGCCACTGTTGGGGATTTATTCGCACAAAAACAATACGCAGCGGAAATAAAAGGATTAATCCCCACCAAGGACCCATGTACATTGCATTGAATTGGAAGGAGGGTTAAAGAATTACCTTAATTCTTTGTAGGTTTTGAATCAATTAGGAACCAAAGTAGCTTCCCTCTACGGTTGATCCACACGGAGCAATTCATTCACCGCGTGCTAGCGCCGGGATTGAAGAACGATTTCTTCGAATGGAAAAGCCAAAGTTTCGAAAACCTTGGGTGAAGGAGAAGGGTGAAGTCGGCTGGCTCCATGGAGGCTGCAGAAAAACTGCATCTTATGTGTAGGCTAGGGTTAGAGATTTTAGGTTATAAAACTTCCTTTTATATCCATTAAACTTAATTATAATTATAACTTAATACCCTTATTAGTTATAATTATAAATTAACCCACACAACTTAATATTAATTCTCAATTAATATTAAATCAATTCCATTCTCCATCATACACATATGTATATTGATATTATAATTAATTATATCTCTATATAATTAAATTATAATATGTAGCATACTTTATGCAATATTAATCATATTAATATTTATATATACATATATATATATAAATATATATATCATTATATATATATTTATTCTCTTTCTCATTCATAAATTATTATCCAATAATAATTTATACCCGAAAAGATGAACTTCATTTTGCTCTTTGTGTGTGACCCCATAGGTTCATATTAATTGGCAATAAGGAAATTACCATAATGTCCTTATAGGTCACAAGCGGACTCTAGCAAGCCATTACGACTACCCAATTAACATGATTGGAATGATCCAATACCTATTTATAGAATGTCATATTCCCTTTTGTCTCTTTGATATCATGATTAATCATAAGGCATGGTACACTTGTCAATCTTATATAATTAATCATATGCTTTCTCGATCTCAAAGTAAACTGTTTAGACAAATCAATTGATACTCTATCAATTATTTGAGCACGGCCATGCATTTAACAGTCTTACTTATCGAGGGGCCCAGTGATATCGCTCTCTTGATAGAGAGGGACAAAATCCCATATCTGTCACTCACATCCCAAAGCATGAGTCATATTGTACCCAATCACAGCCTTTATAACTACTCTGTTACAAGCAGCGTTTGACTGCGTCAAAGCACAACATGAGTTCATCCCGGAATCAATGGTGACCTCAGGTCAAAGGAATCAGCTAATGACACTATTATAATCAAGATCAGTTGTGACACATGACCATGAACTTGATCTCATAGTGGGTCTCCAGTAACATGTTCTCTAACATATTACCCGTGAGTATAATCTGTATCTGTATACACTATATTCATCTTATGAATATCCATTATCACTCACACTAGTCTTAGTTTGTTATTATTCCCATAATAACAATCGACTAGGGATATTTAGAATAACACGATTTATTCATGGATACTTATCATAAATGCTAACATACAAACATAAATGATAATATTAATCTACACTAGATTAATCTTAGAAGTCAAATTACATAATCCAATATTGGCCTTAGGGCACAATCTCCAACAGCCACACTCTTATCAGTAACATTCATCAAGAGGCCGGTGATATCATCTCAGTAAAGTACTGAGTGACATTCCCTTCTGCATATCCATAGTACTGCCATGCTCACTGACACACCCGAACGTACCCATACTTGGCACCCTTTTACAGGCCCGTTAGGCATACACCAAAGTGTGCCACTTCACATGCAGCACCATCATATGGTCCGGTCAAAGGACTTATGCAAGTACTACGCGAGAATCATTTGTGATACTATACCATGTAGATTCCCGTTAAGTGGATCAATCCAGTACCATGCCCCTTTTGCATGTACCCATTCACCTGGTTGACATTCCATGTTCTATGACCGGTAAGACA
The DNA here is from genome assembly GCA_039660915.1 of Euphorbia tirucalli. Taxonomy (NCBI): domain Eukaryota; kingdom Viridiplantae; phylum Streptophyta; class Magnoliopsida; order Malpighiales; family Euphorbiaceae; genus Euphorbia; species Euphorbia tirucalli. Next base: position 45,390,072 of record CM077637.1, on the reverse strand, counting down.
CCGCCATACAACCAGGCTAATGATAGTCTTTAGTTCCATTCATTCCCATGATTGGAACAGACTACGGATGACTTTATGGCCATATCGTTTTCCCTATCCATAGTCTTACTGCCAAGTGCCTCACACTTGACAACATGGATATGGATATGTCCATGGGATACTCTATTTAAAATATTGCACAAGACATATAGTAAATAGATTGATGCCTTTATTTCTTAACACAAATTGTATAATACATGAAGTTCACATTAATGTACAAATGTATGATACAAAGATAAGGACTAATGCCTCGGGACTAGGGCATATCCAACATCTTTGCCTTGTCCATGCTGAATCCTTTTAGAACCTTGTCAATGTACGTGGCCTGACTTAGGCCTAGAAGCCGATTAGATCTATCTCTGTAGATCCTGATCCCTAAGATCGTCTCAGCTTCGCCTAAGTCCTTCATTGTGAAGCACCTACTCAACCACTGCTTAACCCCTTGCAGTGTTGGTATGTCATTTCCAATGATAAGGATGTCATCAACATACAGCACTAGGACAGTGGAAACGCTCCCACTAACCATCTTATAAACATAGGGCCTTTAACTTGAAACACCACTCGCAACCTATCACCTTAGCACCTAGAGGTGGATCCACCAAGTTCCATACTTGGTTATCGTGCATAGATTGCATCTCAGCCTCCATGGCTTTGCGCCATTGATCTGAGTGTGGGCTTTCAACAGCCTCTTGATAGGTCTTGGGCTGCTTTTGGTCAACGACCATAAGGTCCCCATCATCAGTCACGAGAAAGCCGTACCTCTCTGGCCGATGACATGTCCTACCAGACCTTCTAAGGTCCTGTGCAACTATTTCTGGTTTCTCAATTTCTTGAGTAGTCAGATTGGTTCCCAAAGCATCCTCAGCAGTAGCTACAGGAGTTTGTGAGTCTTGAACTTCTGAAAGTTCAACATTACTCCCACTGTCTCTCTTGGAAAGGAATTCCTTCTCCAAGAAGACTGCATTTCTGGCTATGAAAACTTTGTTTTCGGCCGGATCGTAGAAGTAATAACCGTTAGTTTCCTTAGGGTAACCCACAAAATGGCACTTGACAGATTTGGACTCGAGTTTGCCACTTGTCAATTTCTTAACATGTGCATCACAGCCCCAAATCTTCAAGAAGGAAACATTGGGCTTTCGGCCTTTCCATAGTTCATATGGTGTTCCCTCAACTGCCTTGCTTAGTGTATTATTAAGAATGCAAGCTGCTGTCTCTAAAGCATATCCCCAAAAGGAGACAGGGAGTGTAGCATGACTCATCATCGAGCGGACCATGTCAAGTAAGGTCCTATTCCTCCTTTCTGACACTCCATTCCACTGGGGTGTACCAGGAGGAGTGAGTTGGGATATGATCCCACACTCTCTCAAAAACGAGTCAAAATCTTGGCTCAAATATTCACCCCCTCGGTCAGACCGAAGTGCTTTTATTTTCTTGCCAAGTTGGTTTTCTACTTCATTCTTAAAGTCCTTAAACCTTTGGAGAGTCTCAGACTTATGCTTCATCAGATACACGTAACCGTATCTGCTGAAGTCATCCGTGAAGGTGATGAAGTACAGAAAACCAGATCTAGCACTAGTGCTCATTGGGCCACATACATTGGAATGTATTAGCTCCAATAGCTCTGAGGCCCTTTCAGCAGTCTTGCTAAAAGGCGCCTTTGTCATCTTGCCTCTCAAACAAGATTCGCATGTGTCATAAGGCTGGATGTCAAATGACCCTAGCACTCCACTAGAGTGAAGCCTAGCTATGCGCTTCTCATTTATATGGCCAAGTCGACAATGCCAGATGTAAGTAGGATTAATTTCATTTTGTTTAATCCTTTTAGTATTTATGTTATAGATTGAACTTTCACGTTTTAGATCAAGGATATATAAGCCATTTTCAAGAAATGCTGTTCCATAAATAATATTGCCACATTGCATAGAAATTCTACCATGTCCAATATTAAATACAAAACCAGAAATATCCAACAAAGAAACGGAAATAATATTCCTGCGCATCGCAGGTACAAAATAACAGTTTCTTAGTTCCAAAACAAGTCCACTAGGCATCTCCAAGAAATAATCTCCGATCTCCATGGCCTGAACTCGAGCACCATTTCCGACTCGAAGATCTACTTCTCCAGATCCTAATAATCTCCTATTTCTTAGACCCTGCACATTTGAACAAATGTGAGATCCACATCCAGTGTCCAAGACCCAAGATGTAGAAATAGCCAGATTAATCTCAACAACATAAATACCTGAAGCAGCAGTTTTGCCCTTCAGTTGCTCCCTTAGTTTTGGACATGAGCTCTTCCAGTGCCCCTTCTCATGACACTCATGGCAAACATCGTCAGGAGAGGCAACCCTTGCTTTAGGTTGGGCCACAACCTTTTTGCCCTTAGCCTTGGCCTTTTGGGCCTTAGCCTTGGCCTTAGATTTGGCCTTTCCCTTAGCAATGGTCGTATTGCCCTTGTTCACCAGTAATACTTCACGAGTCTTCTTAAGAGACTGCTTAGCAAGCTTGAGCATGCCATGCAGCTCAACAACCGATTTATCCAACCCTTGCATATGGTAATTCATGATAAACTGGTTGTAAGACTCAGGAAGTGACCCGAGAATAATGTCTGTTGCCAAGTCCTGTGGAACTGGTGAGCCGAGGCGGGCAAGTGTATCAATATACCCCTTCAACTTTAGCACATGAGTGCTAACAGAAGTCCCAGCTGCCATCACAGTCGTGCCAAGTGCCTTAGTTGTCAGGTAACGTTCCTGACGAGCCTGATCTTGGAACATCTTTTTAAGCTGATCCATCATCTCATAAGCATGCTCATCCATGAATTGCTTCTGAAGATCAGAAGCCATGGTACCTAGCATGAGGCACGAGACATCTCGGTCATCCCTCACATGCCGATCGTACTGCTCCACCATCGCCGTGGTGATGCCTCGACCTGCGGGAGGGCCGGCTGGTAAAGGAGCATTCAGTACATACTCCTTAGACTCTTGTCTAAGAACTATTTGTAAGTTCCTAGCCCAGTCCAGGAAGTTAGTCCCCGAAAGCTTCTCCTTCTCCAAGAGTGACCTAAGTGAGAGTGAGTTGTTGTTTGTTGCAGCCATTTAAATTGCTTAACTGAAATGGGATTATCTACATGGAAGAAATCATTGCTTGAGTTAGAAATAAAGGACTTTTAAGCCAATTCAAATTAATAATCCGATTTTAATTTGTTTGTTGGTGTTGTTAATTGGCTGACTTGACCAAGATCCACAACTTATCAATGACTGGCCGAACTAGGGCTCGCTAACCAACCATTGATTCGTTTGGTAGGACAACCTATCCAATCCTTCCACGAAGGACTCTTGGTTTGATGGGCTTATTGACACTTTACCCATCTGTGCTTAGGGCCCGCTCTGAGCTAATGCTACCCATGTTGAGTCAAACCACCATTCACATGTTAACCATACCAAGTATCTTAACCCTCGACGACCCACCGAATACTACATTATACCCAGCTAGGGCATGGCGCACATTGCAGCATCAATTGGAGGAAGAGGTGTGAATGTGGGAAGCACTTTTAAGCGACTCAATATTTTAATTTCCGGATTATAATTAAGTGATACGGCTTAGCATGCATAAACGCGGGTAATAATTTGGTGATCCATACATCCATATTATATGACAAATGCAATAGCATACTTAATTTAAAATAAATGAGATCCTATGGGCCTTTAATTACAACCTAATGAAAAACTAGATATCCTATCTAATTCTTCATGGGTCGGACTGCAATCCTTCTTGGGCTCCCACCATGGGCTTGCTCCATTTGGGCCTTCCTCCATACTTGATGCAATTACAATAATTTTGTAAAATAAAATCTATTCTAAAATTACATCAAAATAAAAAAATGGCACGCAGGCCATATTTCCCAAAATTAAATTACAACCGATAATAATTTAGGGCCCATAGAACTCAACATAACATTTCAAACAAAGTACCTGTCGTGCACATACATACCAATATGATGCATGATCATGGCATTCCAAATTATAAATATAAATGTTAAGCCGAGTTACTTAGCATGAAATCGCTAATTTTAACAAATGTGACTAAGGCCCATAAAGGCCCAATGGATAACATCCATAAATGCAAAATTAACAATTTTGCTCCCACTTGAATTTGGGTTGTCACAAATTTAAAATTTATCTCTCCCAATTTTAACCGGTATCACGGTTTATTGGGCCAATTTCACAAAGTCCATATTCAATTTAATATGCAAACAATTAATTTAAATATGCATGCCAATAAAATAAATAATTTAAACTCAAATTAATTTAAAAAAATTTAATTTAATTTGCATTAGGGTACGGGATAAAAAAAATACCCGCAAAATCCAAAACCGGACCCAAAACCCGCGCGCGGCGCCGCTGTCCCGGCAGGGCAACAGTGCCGCTGCGCTGCAGCCTGCCACAGCAGCAGCTGCCGCTAGATGGAATCGCAATTTGCGATTCCATCCAGCCCAAAAACCCTTTTTTTTTTTAAATCATAAAAAAAAAAACAATCCATCAAAAATTAAATAACCAATAAAACAATAATTTTTAAGATGGAAACCAATTGGGAAAAAAAATCAAAAACCCCAATCCAAAAATTCTAGGGTTTATCAAAACCAAAACCAATTGAATAAAAACCCTAAAATAACAAACTTGAAACCCATTCTTTCTTCAAGAACGCTTTCAAGAACCAATTCCAATCAATCTAATGGACAAAACCTAGGCTCTGATACCACTGTTGGGATTCGTCATTGGAAAAATAACGTGGCGCAGCAGAAAATACACCGTTTAAAATTTCCTAGAATCCACCTATCGTGTGCAATTACCATTGATTAGAATAAAATCAAATAAGAATCAAGAGAGATTAACTCACTGGATTCGTCTCCTCTAGAGACTGCTGCAGAATCGTTTCTTGAAACTGCGATCTCCAAAGTCTGGTGCACGACCAACTATTGAGCGGGAACCGGTGCTAGCCGAAGACGCGAAGGAATGGAGGTTTAATGCTGAGATTTTCGGCTGTTTTGGAGCTGCTATTGGTGGCTGAAATTTCCAGCAATTAATTAGAGTTGAATTAGGTTTTTCTTCCTTAAGTGTGCCCTTATATAGACACCTTGTCTAGTTGGGTTTTAATTAGGTTAATTAAACCCAAGCCCACTAGGATTATAATTACATAAATAAACTTTAATTAAAAAGTATATACTATGTAATTTAATTCCATTTGGCTAAATTTAATTACCCCTAAATAAAATTAAATCACACTTAAGTTAATACAATACATGTATTTAATTTTCCTACTTAGGAAAATTATTTAATTAATTGTTTACTTTATGTAATTCAATTAATTGATAAATTAATTAATTACATTATGTAAACTTATTAATTAAATTAAATTCAACCTAATGTCAATTAATTACCTTGACACCAAATGTCAACTAATTAATTAACGCATTCCTTCCAATGTACATTATATGTACAATTTCTATAAGTTCCAGCTCAGTTGATCTATGTGCACGATCCTATGGGTCTGTCTTTATGTTGGCAGTAGGCCCAAGCCCACACACTGTAAGTGGGTTCTAGCAAACCATTACAACCTCCAATTAAGACAGAGATGTAGCAGTCTTTAGAAGACACTCACCCGGTAGTAATCTCATAGTGTCCTTTGCCTAACGATATTGATATGAATAAACAAGAGGCATGGTGTCTGCCATCCTCTTCTATTGTTTATTATATTTCTTGATCTTGAGTTGACTGATTAATCAAATAAGCAACCAACTTATTTGGGTATGGCCATACACTTATCATTCCCACTCATCAAGTGGCCAATGATATCATCTCGGTGTTACTCGAGTGGCAATTCCATCACTTCATCATCAATATCAATATGTTCACCTGTCCGCCCAATCATACCCATATTTAGCATCCTTTTACAGACCTGTTAGGTGTATGTCAAAGTGAACTGGATTCCATATTGATACTATAATGAAATCTGGTCTGAGGACAAAAGAGACCTACTCAAGCTAGACCTATGACGCGACAACCGTGTGGATTTCTTGTGCGGATCTATCCAGTCCCATGTCAATGACATGTACCAATATTTATGACTGACTATATAAGTACTATGGCCAGTTAAGAACTACCATACAATCATGGAATATACAAGTATGCGGTTTTATTTGTTCCCACGATTAGAACAAACCTGGGATGGGTTTTATGATTATCAATCAATTGATACTCTATTCATATTATAGCATAAGATATATTTGAAATAGATTAATTGCCTTTATTAATGTGACACAAATAATATATTCATACATGACTCTTAATGTATAATACAAAATACAAGAATCCAATGCCCTAAGAACTAGGACACACCAACATCACGGGGGTTTTATAGGGTTCGAGGGTCCGCTAATGCTGGACTATGGATCCGGTCCGGATCGAACAACCCCTAAATTCAGAAAATAAAACCCGGGAAAAACCAAAAACCCTTATATCCGTACGTATAGAAATCCAAAAACCAAAGCAAACTAGCGTACGAATATGTTTAGGCCGAAATTGACAACAACATAATGCATAAAATGGAAAACGAACTATTTTCGACTGATCGGGGTAGTTTCGGGATTACCCCTATAAAACACAGCTATGCGGCTCTGTTCAAGGTGAATACAGCTGTGCGGCTGTGATGGGTAGCCCTTTTCCTGAAAATTTGCAAAAACAAGAGAAACGCACAGAAACAGCAATGCACATAGGTTTAAGGCCTCATAGAGTTTACCTTGATTTTTTTTTATGTGTTTAACGTCCAGAAATGAATTGAAAACTTGAAATTTACCTGGAATCCTGAGCCGTTCTGAAATCCCAAACTAATCCGAATCAATCAGAAACAAACCCCGAGATGAATCCAAGCGAGTGTAGGAGTGTCGAGAAATCTCCTTTAATGCTTAGGGTTTGTCTTTGATGTTAAGATTATTGGTTTTAGGCTTCTCTTCCTCACTTTTCTCTTTTATCTTTTTCTTTCTTTTCTTTTCTTTCCTTTTTTTTGTTCTGAGAACCGAAAAGCTTCCTCCCCAAAAATCCTCCTCTCTGATTTTTCTTTGTTTTTATACCCTAACTTATAATCATATCAAAGCATCAATCAGCTGTCTGCTTTTCTACTTATTTCGACCGCCCATACCCTACTTAGACAAGTTATTCTATTTTTGCAGAACAACTTGACTCAACCCACTAGAGCTGCCTTGCTCTAGTTTGCACTAATGCCATGCGGCTCTAGGTAGAGCCGGGGTCGAAATTCGTGGAAAAAGTTTTTAACCACCCTAAACCCTATAACCACTCGGTGGACCTTTTCTCAGGGTTTCGGATCTCCGATAGCTCAGTTCTCAAGACATTTGAGATACGCCAAGTGACATTCCGATCGTTCTCAAGTCCGATTCCTATCCGTTAACTCAATAGGTAAAACAGGAATGCTTATCATGGAGGTCGGGAAAAACCCATGCTCACACCTAGGGTAGCCCACAAACAGGCATTTGTCAGTTTTGGGTTCTAGCTTGCCCCTAATCAATCTCTTGACATGTGCATCACGTCACCAAATTCGTAGGAAAGACACATTGGACACCCTGCCCATCCATATCTCATAGTCATAGTATTATTCAAAATGAGAGTTGCTGTCTTGAGAGTGTATCCCCAGAAGCTTATTGGGAGTGAGGCATGACTCATCATTGAGCGGAACATGTCCAACAGGGTCCTATTCCTCCATTCGGACACCCCATTCCATTGTGGTGTTCCTGGAGGACTGATCTATGGAAAGATTCCATGCTCTCTCAAACATGAGTCAAACTCTAGGCTCATCTACTCACCTCATCGGTCTGACTGAAGGGCTTTGATATTTCTGCCTAGCTGGTTCTGTACTTCGTACTTAAATTCCTTGATTCAAACTTATGTTTCATCAGATAGACGTAGCCATATCTTCTGAAATCGTCTGTGAACGCGATGAAGTATAGATGTCTACCTCTGGTAGCTGCGCTCATGGGCCCACATACGTCTGAAAGTATTAGGTCTAATAAGCCAGTAGCCCTTTCAGCTTAGTGACATACTTAGTGACATACCCAAACGTACCCATACTTGGCACCTTTTTACAAACCCTTAAGGCATACACCAAAGTATGCCACTTCACATGCAGCACCATCATATGGTCAGGTCAAAGGATCCATACAAGTACTATACGAGAATCACTTGTGATACTTTGCCATGTGGATTTCTTGTTTAGTAGATCTATCCAGTACCATGCTCCTTTTGCATGTTCCCATTAACTTGGTTGACATCCCATGTCCAATGACTGGTATGACACCACCATACAACCAGGTTAATGATAGTCTCTTGTTCCATTCATTCCTATGACTGGAACAGACTACGGATCTCTTTATGGTCATATTGTTTTCCCTATCCATGGTCTTACTGCCAAGTGCATGACACTTGTCAACATAGATATGGATATGTCCATTGGATACTCTATTTAAAATACAGCACAAGATATATAATAAATAGATTATGACTTTATTTAATGACACAAAATGTATAATACATAAATCCAATAAATGTACAATACAAATATAAGGTCCAATGCCTCGAGACGAGCATATCCAACACAAACATCCAATGCCTCGAGACGAGCATATCCAACACATACATGTATTAAAATGCATGAACATGGCAATTCCAATTTTAATTAATTATGTCCAGCCGTTTCTGAAATCACCGATTCTGCCATCGATAACTGATGCCTGGTCACGGACACGAATTAGCAGTCCAATTCTCAACCTGTGCCAAGGGCCAATTGGGCCAATTTCATTAACCAATTTAATTTTAACCAAAAAAATTAAATTACATGCATGAATTAAATCACACAAGAAACCACATGAATCCAATCGCGAAAATAAAATCATGCGAATTTTTAAACCAATTTAAATTATTCATATAGGGTCCGAAAAAAAATACCCGCAAAATCCAAATCGGACCAGCACCCCAGCGCTGCCGTGTGATAGCCTGCTGCCAACAACAGCCCGCAAAGGGCTGCTGCCGGTAAGCAGAAAAAAAAATAGCAGATTCGAATCGTAATTGCAATTCCAATCTGCCCAAAATATTTTTTTTAATCAAACCTTAAAATAAAAAAAAAAATGGACTGGGGAAAAATAATTAAAAACCCCAAAACACCAAATTAGGGTTCCAAATAAAATAAAATTGAAAACTGATTCAATAAAATTAAATTCAAACACCAAGAACCCTAATACCAATCATTCTATTAATCGAAACATGAACCTATGCTCTGATACCACTGTAGGTAATCGTCACGGGAAAAATTAAACGCAAGGCGGAATACAGATTAAAATTTTCCTCGATTCCAAAGCCCAAGATACATGTAGATTAATAGAATGAAAACAAGAACAGAGTAAAATAAATTTTCTCACCTTAACTGTCTCCTCTAGAGACTGCTACAAAAACCCAAACGCATTTCCTCCATAATCTGGTACAGGAACGACCCTCGAATGGGACTCGTGCTAGCGAACGGATTGAACGAAAACCAAAAGAAAGCTAGGAAAGGGGCTACTGTCATTTTTATTAGGTTGGCCAAATTCCTTATGCTAGGGTTAGGGTTAGAGAGAAATTACGTTAAGGCTTCCTTTTCTATACTCCTTAGTATACTCCTTAGCTTATCAGGATTTTAATTAAACTATAGGTTATTTAATATGATTAAATTAATTTGACTTGTACAATTAGAATTAAATAAAACCTTATTATAAAATTCCTATTGACACAATTAAATATAATTTTATCAAATTAATATATCCCAAAGTTAAATTAAAACCAACATTAATAAATACACCTTTTGTATTAATATTTCCACCAAGGAAATTTTATTTTATTTAATTAATTACTTACTACATGTAATTAACTAATCAAATAAAATTAATTTCTCCTTTAATATATATTGAATTAATTATGACATAACCTAATATCAATAACTAAATAAATTTGGTTTCCGTTCAAACTCCGATTTGTCAACGTTCAATCGTTCTATATGTGCGATCCTGTGGGTTCGTCTTTATGTTGGCAGTGGGCCCAAAGCCCACAGACTATAAATGGGTTCTAGCAAACCGTTATAGCCCCCAATTAAGATGGAGACTAGCAGTCTAATGTGACACATCACCCGTTAGTGATCTCGTATATCCCTTGCCAACCAACATCGATATATAAGCCAGAGGCATGGCCCTGTCATCCCCTTATATGCTTATTTATCTCTTGATACCAAGTGGACTGAACTTAATGAATAAGCATCCCAACTTATTCAGGTATGGCCATACACTTGTCAGTCCCACTCATCAAGTGGCCAGTGATGTCATCTCAGGGGACGCTGAGTGGCAATTCCGTCAACTTCACTATCAACATCAACATGTTCACTGGCCCATCCAACATACCCATACTTGGCATCCTATTACGAGCCCGTTAGGTGTGTATCAAAGTGTATGAGATCCCATGTTATGTTATAGCGAACATCGGGTCTAAGGATAATAGCAAGACATGCTTGAGAAACACCTATGACGATCGAACCATATGGTGTTCTCTTGGCGGATCGATTCGGTACCATGCAACCCAACATGTAGCCATATCATTGACTGACATTCCATATCCAATGGCTGGTGTGATGCCACCATCCAGTCAAGGATATGCTAGTCTTTGGTTCTATTCATTCCCATGATTAGAATAGACTAGGGATATCTTTATGATTATAACTTTAACTCTACTAAAAGGTCTCATAATCCAATGACCTACATTGGTTTACTTTAGTATGGTTATAATCATTGGATACTCTATTTATAAATAGCACAAGATATGAATAAATAGATTCATGCCTTTATTTCAACACAAAATGTATAATACAAAATATCCAAATATAAAGTACAATACAATATAAGAACCAATGCCATTTGGACTAGAGCACACCAGTAGCCCTAACCCAATTTTAGTTGCTAGAATTTTCAGCCCCCTGTGAACGGACGACCTTTTCAAAAGAAAAGCAGAACTCGACAAAGCGAACCAAGAAAAAAGAAAGAGAGCTTTGGATTGTTTGTTTTGAAAACGGGTTTTGCTTAGAAAAACCATTAATTTGTGTGGAAATCTTTTTGTAGAAAACTTTTTCTTTGCATGTGAGTTTTAAGAAAACTGGAATTTTAGAAAATCCTGTTTTATTAACTTAAAGTCCTCGAAACCTAAATTTCAAGATCAGTGACAGAGTCGCCACCCGGATCAGCTTATCCGGGAAATTTCGGTACAGCTCCCTACCGAGCGTATACTACTATACCTAATCCAAAGATTTAGGGTTTGGGCAACTTACCTACTCAACCTCAAGCTTCCATTCATTTATAAGTGCATATGACAATATTTTACTCACTTAATTCTCTACCCCTTTTTATCTTTCATTATTTAGCCCATGCTCATTCAAATGACAATAATAAATAACATAAATTTAAAGTGAAGAAATATAAACCATACATCCAAAACAAATGAAAAAAGAAGCAGAGGCCACTTATTACAACCTAAAAAGAGAAAAAGCTCTCATCCTCACTAATAGAATCGCCTAGATACACGAAATTCTAAAAAATTACAATTGCCTAGGATACACGAGTTGATCAATAAAATACATCCAAAATGATAAAAAAAAAGAAAAATAAAAGCTGTAAAACAAATGGTTAGCACAATTATATTATATACACAAATAGGACTCACACAGATAGAATCGGAATTTTCAGGAAGCAGTGACATGCATTTAGGGGATAACCGAGAAGTCCGTGCGACTTACTCGATTAGACCTGGGAAACTGTTTTTGAAATGCCCTGTAGGTTTTTGTGCTTGAAAACATTTTAGAAAACGGCTTGGCTTAATTACATGCAAATTTCTCCATTTAGTGGGTCTGATATCTCGGAATTTGGGGTTCTGTTCGTAGGGGTTTCCTAATTCCAAACATCCATCTAAGGTCTAAAACAGTAATCACATAAAAAACAATTTGATTCTAAAGACAGCATCACGCGATGATGTCCTATTCAAACAATTTGATTCGGAATTAGAGTTGCACGACTACAGTGTTATACTCACACGACTATAGTGAACAATATGCGACAGTGGTTTTCTTTGTTTTCTAAAATCGCTTGTTTCAATCGATTTTTATGATTTCTAGAGATTCTGGAAATCTGAGGGTCCATTAACACTGGACCGAGGATCCGATTAAGGATAGAACAACCGCAAATTCCGAGAATAGAAACCAACAAAACCCTAAATCTCACATCCGTATTATTGGAAATCCGAAAACCACGACTTTAGAGTGTATAGATGTGATTTGACTGAATTGAATCATGAAAAATCATTTTAAATGGGAAAACTAGCGATATTCGGTCATTTTGGGCTTTTTAGGCTTCTACCCAGGAGAATACAGTCGTGCGACTGTAGTATTCCAGACAACTATAGTTGTGCGACTGTAGTTGCACAGACAGCATTCTGGATAATCTTTTAAACATAAAAACATAACCACAAATCACAAGGAATCTGGTTTTAAGGCCTCTTAGAGTTCACCTCTTTTACGTTCCAGTATGTTTAACGACTGGAATTGGATTTGGATGCCGGAATCCGCCTACAACCTCTAAACGTCCCGAAATCCTCGAATACGAGTTCCGAATTGATCTGAACAACCCAAAAATGATCTGAATTAGGGATAAAGTGACTAGAAACTCACTCTTAATGTGTTTCCCAAGTGTTACTAATCTCTTTTCCTCGTTTGTATTGGTTTTTTATTGATTTTCTCTAGTTTTCTCTCACTTTCTCTCTCTAAAGCTTGTTTTCTCTCACTAGAATGATTTCTCTCCTTTCCAGAATTGGTTCCTCCCTTTTTCCCTTCTATTTCTACCTCTTTTTTTTCTTTCTCTTGTCTTAATTCCTTAATTCATGGCCAAAAATACCAATCAAAGATAGAGTTATAACCTATTTAGGAATCTATTGGGTCAAAGACTAGAGCCGCACGGCTCTAACTATAGTCACGTTGTAGCTATTACAATAGCGCGGCTATAGTTACTACAGTTGTGTGACTATGGACTACAATCGTACGACTATAGAATGCAATCGTATAACTGTAAACTAACATCATGTGTATTTGTGAAACTACAGCCGCACGGCTTTAAATAGAGCCTGCATGCTTTAGATATAGTCTACACTCACACCTAAGCTTCCTAATCACTCGACAGACCTTTATCGGGGTTTTAGATCAAGGACTCTTCTGAATTTTGGGCTAGAATATTCAGGGCATTATTCCACTCATTCTTAAATCCAATTCACGTTCATCTATCTAACAGGTAACAAAGGGTTTTCATCATTAAGGTCGGGAAAAACCTGTGCTCACAGGCTGCCCCTCACAGGATCACAGTTGACATAATTAGGGTATTGTGCCAAGATCGAGTTTGGTCTCGCAATAAAGAGCACGATGAGAAAAGAAATGAAAACGTACCTGATGTCTTAGTTTGTGGAAGAATTCAGGTGCAATATCTAGCTGCGGACGCTGGCTGTAGGAGCTTTGCTTCTGAAGTTGGCTCTAGGAGCTTTGGCTTGAAATTGGCCCAAAGGGGTACCGAGATTAAAACTGGCCCAAAGGGGCGCCGAGGATGAAATTGGCCCACAGGGGCGCCAGGGTTGAAATTGGCCCAAAGGGGCGCCGGGGTTGAAATTTGCCCAAAATTGGCCCAAAGGTGCACTGAGGTTGAAATTGGCCCAAAGGGGAACTAAGATTGAAATTGGCCCAAAGGAGCACTGAAGTTGAAATTGGCCAAATGGGGCACTTGTTGGTGTGCCCTAGTTCTTAGAGCATTGGATTCTTGTACTTTGTATTATACATTAAGACTCATTGTTTGAATACATTATTTGTGTCACATTAATAAAGGCAATTAATCTATTTCACTTATATCTTGTGCTATAATATGAGTAGAGTATCCATTGATTGATAATCATAAAACCTATCCCAGGTCTATTCTAATCATGGGAACGAATAGAACTACAGACTTATATATTCGATGACTGTATAGCGGTTCTTAACTAGCCATAGTACTTGTATAGTCAGTCACGAATATAGGTACATATCATTGACATGGGACTGGATCGATCCACACAAGAAAGCCACATGGTTGTCGCATCATAGGTCTTTCTTGAGTAGGTCTCTTTTGTCCTCAGACCAAATTTCATTATAATATCAATATGGAATCCAGTTCACTTTGACATATGCCTAAAAGGTCTATAAAAGGATGCTAAATACGTGTATGATTGGGTGGACCGGTGAACATGTTGATATTGATGATGAAGTGATGGAATTGCCACTCGGGTAACACCGAGATGATATCATTGGCCACTTGATGAGTGGGACTGATAAGTGTATGGCCATACCCAAGTAAGTCGGTGCCTATTTGATTAATCAGTCAACTCAAGATCAAGAAATATAATAAACAACAGAAGAGGATGATGGACACCATGCCTCTTGTTTATTCATATCGATATCGTTAGGCAAAGGATACTATGAGATTCCTACCGGGTGAGTGTCTTCAAAAGACTACTGCATCTCTGTCTTAATTGGGCGCTGTAATGATTTGCTAGAACCCACTTACAGTCTGTGGGCCTTGGGCCTACTGCCAAGATAAAGATAGACCCATAGGATCGTGCACATAGATCAACTGAGCCGGAACTTATAAAAATTATGCATGTAATGTACATTGGAAGGAATGCATTAATTAATTAGTTGACATTCGGTGTCAAGGTAATTAATTAACATTGGGTTAAATTTAATTTAATTAATAAGTTTACATAATGTAATTAATTAATTTATCAATTAATTGAATTACATAAAGTAAACAATTAATTAACTAATTTTCCTAAGTAGGAAAATTAAATACATGTATTATATTTACTTAAGTGTGATTTAATTTTATTTAGGGGTAATTAAATTTAGCCAAATGGAATTAAATTATATAGTATATACTTTTTAATTAAAGTTTATTTATGTAATTATAATCCTAGTGGGCTTGGGTTTAATTAACCTAATTAAAACCCAATTAGACAAGGTGTCTATATAAGGGCACATTTAAGGAGGAAAAACCTAATTCAACTCTAATTAATTGCTGGAAATTTCAGCCACAAATAGCAGCCCCAAAACAGCCGAAAATCCCAGCATTAAACCTCCATTCCTTCGCGTGTTCGGCTAGCACCGGTTCCCGCTCAATAGTCCGGTGCACGACCAACTATTGAGCGGGAACCGGTGCTAGCCAAAGGTGCGAAGGAATGGAGGTTTAATACTGGGATTTTTGGCTGTTTTGGGGCTGCTATTGGTGGTTGAAATTTCCAGCAATTAATTAGAGTTGAATTAGGTTTTTCCTCCTTAAATGTGCCCTTATATAGACACCTTGTCTAATTGGGTTTTAATTAGGTTAATTAAACCCAAGCCCACTAGGATTATAATTATATAAATAAATTTTAATTAAAAAGTATATACTATGTAATTTAATTCCATTTGGCTAAATTTAATTACCCCTAAATAAAATTAAATCACACTTAAGTAAATACAGTACATGTATTTAATTTTCCTACTTAGGAATATTATTTAATTAATTGTTTACTTTATGTAATTCAATTAATTAATAAATTAATTAATTACATTATGTAAACTTATTAATTAAATTAAATTCAACCCAATGTTAATTAATTACCTTGACACCGAATGTCAACTAATTAATTAACGCATTCCTTCCAATGTACATTACATGTACAATATCTATAAGTTCCAGATCAGTTGATCTATGTGCACGATCCTATGGGTCTGTCTATATGTTGGCAATAGGCCCAAGGCCCACAGACTGTAAGTGGGTTCTAGCAAATCATTACAGCCCCCAATTAAGACAGAGATGCAGCAGTCTTTAGAAGACACTCACCCGATAGTAATCTCATAGTGTCCTTTGCCTAACAATATCGATATGAATAAATAAGAGGTATGGTGTCCGTCATCCTCTTCTGTTGTTTATTATATTTCTTGATCTTGAGTTGACTGATTAATCAAATAAGCAACCAACTTATTTGGGTATGGCCATACACTTATCAGCCCCACTCATTAAGTGGCCAATGATATGATCTCGGTGTTGCCCGAGTGGCAATTCCATCACTTCATCATCAATATCAACATGTTCACTGGTCCACCCAATCATACTCGTATTTAGCATCCTTTTACAGACCTGTTAGGCATATGTCAAAGTGAACCGGATTCCATATTTATATTATAATGAAATCTGGTCTGAGGACAAAAGAGACCTACTCAAGAAAGACCTATGACACGACAACCATGTGGCTTTCTTGTGTGGATCGTTCCAGTCCCATGTCAACGACATGTACCTATATTCATGACTGACTATACAAGTACTATGGCTAGTTAAGAACTGCCATACAGTCATCGAATATACAAGTCTGTGGTTCTATTCATTCCCACGATTAGAATAGACCTGGGATGGGTTTTATGATTATCAATCAATGGATACTCTACTCATATTATAGCACAAGATATAAATGAAATAGATTATTTTCCTTTATTAATCTAACACAAATAATGTATTCATACAATGAGTCTTAATGTATAATACAAAATACAAGAATGCAATGCCCTAAGAACTAGGGCACACCAACAATCTCCCATTTGCACTATTTCCAAGTGGGCGTTGCCCTAATTCCTATGGATCTGGTATGACCATCATGCTGTGTCTACGGTAGTGCTTTGGTCAATGGATCAGCGACATTATTCTTGGTGTCAACCCTCTGCAATGATATGTCACCTCTGTTCACGATCTTCCGAATGAGGTGAACCTTTCTGAATACATGTTTGGATCTCTTGTGTGACCAGGGCTCCTTAGCTTGTGCGATGTCCCCGTTGTTATCACAAAAACATCAACTGGGTCTAGGATAGTGGGTACTACTCCCAACTCAGTTATGAATTTCTTGATCCAAACGGCTTCCTTTGAGCTTCGTACGGAGCTATGTACTCAGCTTCCATTATAGAGTCAGCAATGGTGGCCTGCTTTGAGGACCATCAACTAATGGCACCACCATTCAGGAGAAAAACATAACCAGACTATGACTGGTTCTCATCGTCATCGGTCTCAAAGCTTGCATGAGTGTAACTTGACACAACCAGCTCATCTTGACCTCCATACACTAAGAAAGCATCCTTAGTCCGATTAAGGTACTTTAGGATTGCCTTGACTGCCTTCCAGTGTACCTCACAGGGGTCCGACTGGTGCCGACTAGTCATACTTAGTGCAAACACGACATCAGGCCTCGTACATAACATGGAGTACATGATAGATCCAATAGCAGATGCATAAGGGATCTTTTCATGTTCTCCCGGTCCTTCTTTGTTTTAGGACCATCTTTCTTACTCAGCTTCAACCCATGGCGCTTAGGAAAGAATCTTTTCTTTGCCTTGTCCATGCTGAATCTTTTCAGAACATTGTCAATGTACGTGACCTGACTTAGGCCTTGAAGCCGATTGGATCTATCTCTGTAGATCCTGATCCCTAAGATCGTCTCAGCTTCACCTAAGACCTTCATTGCGAAGCACCTACTCAACCACTGCTTAACCCCTTGCAGTGTTGGTATGTCACTTCCAATGATAAGGATGTCGTCAACATACAGCACTAGGACGGTGGAAATGCTCCCACTAATCATCTTTTACACACAGGGCCTTTAACTTGAAACACCACTTGCAACCTATCACCTTAGCACTCGGAGGTGGATCCACTAAGTTCCATACTTGGTTATTGTGCATAGATTGCATCTCAGCCTCCATTGCTTTATGCCATTGATCTGAGTGTGGGCTTCCAATAGCCTCCTGATAGGTCTTGGGCTCTTCTTGGTCAACGACCATAAGGTCCCCATCATCAGTCACGAGAAAGCCGTACCTCTCTGGTTGATGACATGTCCTACCAGTCCTTTTAAGGTCCTGTGCAACCGGTTCTGGTTCCTTAATTTCTTGAGTAGTCAAATCGGTTCTCGAAGCATCCTCAGCAGTAGCTGCAGGAGTTTGTGAGTCTTGAACTTCTGAAAGTTCAACATTACTCCCACTGTCTCTCTTGGAAAGGAATTCCTTCTCCAAGAAGACTGCATTTCTGGCTATGAAAACTTTGTTTTCGGCCGGATCGTAGAAGTAATAACCCTTAGTTTCCTTAGGGTAACCCACAAACTGGCACTTGATAGATTTGGACTCAAGTTTGCCACTTGTCAATTTCTTAACATGTGCATCACAGTCCCAAATCTTCAAGAAGGAAACATTGGGCTTTCGGCCCTTCCATAGTTCATATGGTGTTCCCTCAACTACCTTGCTTGGTGTATTATTAAGAATGTAAGCAGCTGTCTCTAAAGCATATCCCCAAAAGGAGACAGGGAGTGTAGCATGACTCATCATCGAGCGGACCATGTCAAGTAAGGTCTTGTTCCTCCTTTCTGACACTCCATTCCACTAGGGTGTACCAGGAGGAGTGAGTTGGGATACAATTCCACACTCTCTCAAAAATGAGTCAAACTCTTGGCTCAAATACTCACCCCCTTGGTCAGACCGAAGTGCTTTTATCTTCTTGCCAAGTTGCTTTTCTACTTCATTCTTAAAGTCCTTGAACCTTTGGAGAGTCTCAGACTTATGCTTCATCAGATACACGTAACCAAATCTGCTGAACTCATCCATGAAGGTGACAAAGTACAGAAAAACAAATCTAGCACTAATGCTCATTGGGCCTCATACATCAGAATGTATTAGCTCCAATAGCTCTGAGGCCCTTTGTAACGCCCCAGATATAAGTTGACTTAGTTATGTTGTGATGTGTGCATATGAGTGAGCATTTTTGCATTTAACCGATGTTTTGTATGCTTATAACAATTCGTAGGCTTTGGCCTAATGGTAGAGAGATGTGTTTAATAACTAGAGGTCTAGAGTTCGAACCCAACTTAGCTTAATTTAGTTATTTTCTTTAGGATTTATATTTTTGGTTTGGGAGACATAAAATCCCATAAAATCCGAAATTTACTATTTTATATATCCCTTTTATTTAGTTTGACCAATTCAAATCAGAAACTACCAACTTAGTGGAGCAAATCTCTCCCACTTACCTTTCCTTCATCAAATCAACTTCTATTTCCTATTTAACACTACAAATTTCGAAATTTCCTCTAACCCTAGCTGAAATTTATTCTTTCTCTTCCTCTCTCTTTCACTCAAACCAGCCTTGCATCATTCTTGTGAATTCCGAAATTCCATTGTCTCAGTTGAGGAAATCATTCATCTTTCTGAAGTTTCTTCTCTTTGGGAATCATCGGATTAAGTTCGTGACCTAAATCGAGGAGCACCCTCTCCTAATTTCTGTTTTTACTCTAGTGACCGACCTCACTGCAATCGAGGTAACAAACAAACTCTAATATCGATTTAAAGCTTTCATAGATTGCGTGATAGGTTCCTATTGATTGCATGGTGAGATAATAATCTTGTATATTGAAATTTAAGCATGTATGTTACTGGTATAAAATGATGATAATTAGGTTAAGGGTTGAAAGAAATATGTATATGCATGTTTCGAATGGTTTTATACTGGAACTGCTCAATTTCAGATTGTACAGGTTGTGGTAATTTTAGCTTTATTTTCGTTATATAACTCCGATTGGCATGATTCAACTTTCTGTGTTTTCCTGAGACATAAATGTACAAGGTTGTTTTATACTATTTTGGCAAATTCCATGAGTAAAGTGCTCATATTCCCTATTGAATCTGCCTTATGTGCATTGTGCCGATTTTTCTTGAACTGCTGAATTTCCGATTGTACAGGTTGTGATAATTTTAGCTTTATTTTCGTTATATAACTCCGGTTGGCATGATTCAACTTTCTGTGTTTTCCTGAGACATAAATGTACAAGGTTGTTTTATACTATTTTGGCAAATTCCGTGAGTAAAGTGCTCATATTCCCTATTGAATCTGCCTTATGTGCATTGTGCCGATTTTTCTTGAACTGCTGAATTTCAGATTGTACAGGTTGTGATAATTTTAGCTTTATTTTCGTTATATAACTCCGATTGGCATGATTCAACTTTCTGTGTTTTCCTGAGACATAAATTTACAAGGTTGTTTTATACTATTTTGGCAAATTCTGTGAGTAAAGTGCTCGTATTCCCTGTTGAAACTGCCTTATGTGCACTGTGCCGATTTCCTGGAACTGCTGAATTTCAGTTTGTACAGTTTGTGTTGATTTTGGCTTTATTTTCTCTCTGTAACTCCGTTTGCCATGAAACAAAATTCTATGTATTCCTGAAATTCTGATGTTCAATGTTGCTTTATATTATTTTTGCTAAATCAGTGAGTAACACACCTGTTTTGTCTGTTGAAGTCAGACTATGTGCAGTGGTCTGAAGTGAATTTACAGATTGCATGTTTTTAGTGTTTCCTTAATATCTTTTGCTATAGGAATCCGAATTGCATGATTTAAGTTGGCCTGTGTTCCTGAGATGTAAGGCTAAATTTTCCTTTGTATTGCCATGCTGAATTCTGAGTCTAACCTACTGGAATATTATGTGCAAGTTGAGGCATGAACTATGAATTCTGAAATTGTCACCTTAGGCCTGAATTTATTTTTAATGTGTGTAAAGCATAATTTGATTCTAGAAATTTTATGCTAGAACTCATGACATGAAATATAATAATTACAAATATGATTTGGTAAATTAATACATGTTGGAATTATGAAATTGAGTTTGTGGTAAGTCCTATTTTAATGGCACCTTGTGTTTATTGATGTATTGTGCTATGTTTTGGGAATAAGACCTATTTTAATGGCACCCTTTTGATATTGGTATGATTATAGTAATTAATTTGAGTTGTGGTGATTTATACAGCTGTGCTTTGGTTAGTTTGGCAAAGTGTTTACCATGTTTGATTGGTAGGCACTAGGACAGCAACCCAAATTCCGAGGTAAGCCCTAGGTTCATGGCACTCGGTGATGTAAGACCTATGTTAATGGCATTATGATGTAAGACCTATGTTCATGGCATTCTGAGGTAAATCCTAGGTTCATGGTACTCAATGTGTTAAGGAGGTAAGCCCTAGGTTCATGGCTCTCCGCAGAGGTAAGCCCTAGGTTCATGGCACTCTGCAGCGTCTGCTGCCAAACTCCCTATAAGCACAAGTGTATAGGTTAATGCAATGAGTTGTGCGCGTATACATAAGTTGATGTTAATCAACGGTTAAGAATGTAATTGCATGTTAATGTTGATTACAATGTGATTTTGATGCTTGGCTGTGATAGTGAGGTTTGTAAGCTATCTTGTGACTTTGGAATTTGTGTATTAGGAAACTAATAATGGTTATTGTGTAAATGAAATAATGTCATGTTCATGATACAATTCCTTGTTCTAAACGGTTGTATGCATCTAGTTTGTATGACTTGACTTGGAATTTTATTCTTTGATTGATGTTTTGCTACTTAAATGATATGATCTATGTGATATGTGTTGGAGCGGCTTGTTAAACGAGGTACGTTCCCTATTACAAGGATTGTGAGCGTAAGTATGTACACTTGTATGAATGATGATTGTTGTTTATTACCCTTACGGTGCTTGATTAATTAATATAACATATATTTGTGAACTATCGTCATTTTATGCAAACTTTAAATTGATGTTTGGGATTTGTTAGTTACTCGTCACTAAGTGGCGCTGTTGATATTTTCAGATTATGCCGGTGATGATTGAATGATGCCTGACGCCCGTCCTTGGGATTGTGTGGAGGGATTGCTTTGAGTAGACATTAAATAGTTGTTATGAACATTTTAGAATTGAGATTTTCAGATTTTCTAAACTTTTAGGTTTTTGTCATTGAAGTATTATTCGTATTGAATTATTATTTATCACTTAGAATTAAATTTGGGAGTACGTATTTTATGAACACGTGTAGTATTAATCAGAGGCATAACTGGAAGTTTCTTTTATAATGATGTCCTAGACTTTATGTAATGTTTTCCGCCATTGCATGCTTGCAAAAGTTAGGGATGTCACAGTTGGTATCAGAGCCCGCGTTGGTTCCAAGGCTTTGGTAGCATAAGTCACTTGGAACCAAAACTCAGAATCCTAGGATAGAGATTTGAACATAGTGTGAGGTGCATGGGTAGGTAGAACGGGTTTAATTGCTTTGGATTACTTGTTTTCTATTATTAGCTGTATGTATTATATGCTTAGACCTAACTAGAACAAAAAAAAAAAAAAAAATTTTTAGAATGCCCCCACGTAGAGATTCCGTTCGCGATGATTCTCCTCAGCGACGTATGCGGCTGTTGGAAGATGCCGTGCTCGCTATGGCTCAAAGAAATCCAAATAACCAAACTGTCTTCGACCGCGTTGCTCGTCACCGACCCCCAACTTATGAAGGATCTTCCGACCCGGTGGTGCTTGAGGGATGGATCCGGGAGATAGAGAAACTCTTTGATGTGACCGACTGTCCGAACGCCGAGAAAGTCGTGATTGGAGCCTACTACTTGAAAGGCGAGGCTGATAACTGGTGGGGCATGGTTAAGGCCGAGTGCCTGGAATTGGCTGAGTTTGGATGGGGACAATTCACTGAAAGGTTGAAGAATCGTTTCTACCCAAGTGAGTTGAGGTGGCAGAAACGAGAGGAATTCCTATGCTTGACTCAAGGAAGCATGTCTGTTCAGCAGTACACCAACAAATTTACTGAACTGTCCAGATTTGCAGGTTCAGTCATCCCCACTGAAGAGGAGAAGGTGCAGTTCTATATCAAGCGGATGAGTCCCAAAGTAAGGACACATGTCCTATGTTCTGGAGCAACAACTTTCCAGAGAGCCTATGAAGTGGCTTTAGGAGTCTATGCATCCGTTCAGGAGGAAGAAGCGGCTAAGCGGACCATGTTCTTAAAGAGGTCTCAGCCTACCTCATATGTTCAACCGACTTCCAAAAAGCCCAAATTCGCTCCGGCAAAGGGAGTTGTCCATTCTGCTCAGACTAGTGGGAGGAAGTGCTTTAGGTGTAAGAAAGATTGGCACCATGGGAAGAACTGTGATGGGACACCTGTCCGATGCTACCATTGTAAGGAGGAGGGACACTACTCTCATTCTTGCCCGAAGAAGTCAGGAAGTAAGAAGCCCGATTCTAGCTCAGGAGGCCCTGTTCGCAACAGAGTCTATAACATGATGGAGTCCGAAGTTGACGAGGCAGGGAATGACATCGTTACAGGTACCATCCTTGTCAAATCTTTTCCTGCTTATGTATTATTTGACACTGGTGCGACTATATCCTGTATTTCTACTACTTTTGCTCAGAAGTTGAATTTATCTGTATCTGTTCCAATTAATTCTGTGGTTTCCCTCCCTAACGGGGAGAGTGTTGCTTGCTGTCGTGTTTTCCCCGAAGTTCCCGTAGTTATCGAGGGAGTTGAATTGAAGGCGAATTTGAGGGAATTTCCATTGACCGAATTTGATGTTATCTTCGGTATGGACTGGCTGAAGCAGCATCAAGCGGTGTTCTATTGTAGGGATGAGAAAATTGTGCTGAAGGACGGTAAAGGGAAGAGGGTTTCTTATTCAAATGTTAAGATGAAACCAGGAGTGAAGGTAGTTTCGGCTATGAAATTGAAAAAGATGGCGATGAAAGGCGAAGAAGTATTTCTGTGTAGAATAAAGGATACCTCGGAAGAACTGAAGATCGAGGATATTCCTATTGTTCGAGAATATGCGGATGTGTTTCCTGACGAACTGCCAGGGATTCCACCAGGAAGGGATGTAGAATTTGCCATCGACCTAATTCCGGGGTCAGCTCCAATCTCTAAAGCTCCTTATCGGATGGCTCCCTCGGAGATGCGAGAATTGAAGACCCAGTTGCAAGAACTTGTTGATAAGGGTTTTATTAGACCCAGCGTGTCACCTTGGGGTGCTCCGGTACTCTTTGTCAAGAAGAAGGATGGAAGCATGCGATTATGTATTGACTACCGTGAGTTGAATAAGGTGACCATCAAGAATAAATATCCCCTGCCAAGAATTGAAGACTTGTTTGATCAATTGAAGGGTGCAGGTGTGTTCTCTAAGATCGATCTGAGATCCGGCTATCATCAGATTCCGGTAAAAGAAGACGACATTCAGAAGACTGCCTTCCGGACAAGGTATGGGCACTATGAATTCGAAGTAATGCCCTTCGGTCTCACTAACGCACCAGCAGTGTTTATGGATCAGATGAACCGAACCTTCCACGAGCTCCTTGATGTGTGTGTTGTGGTATTCATTGATGATATCTTAGTATATTCGAAGAATGAAGAGGAGCATGCTAAGCATCTCAAAATGGTGTTGAAAGTATTAAGAGAGCAGAAGTGGTACGCCAAGTTCTCTAAGTGTGAGTTTTGGCTTGGAGAGGTGGCTTTTCTAGGCCATGTGATTACCAAAGAAGGTGTGAAGGTGGACCCGGCGAAGATTAAAGCCGTTCTTGAATGGTCCAGTCCTACTAATGTGACCGAAGTAAGAAGTTTTCTTGGTCTTGCTGGATACTACAGAAGGTTTGTGCACAACTTTTCAATTATTGCACGACCTTTGACTCAGTTGATGAAGAAGGACTGTAGGTTTCAATGGACTGCAGAATGTGAAGAAGCGTTCCAGATATTAAAAGAGAGACTTACTTCAGCCCCAGTTCTTGCATTGCCGACTGACGGAGTAGAGTATGAAGTGTTCAGTGATGCTTCCAAGTACGGACTTGGGTGTGTACTTATGCAGTTGGGAAAAGTGATTGCCTATGCTTCAAGGCAATTGAGGGTTCATGAAAGGAACTACCCGACTCACGATTTGGAGTTAGCTGCGGTGGTGTTTGCTCTTAAAATTTGGCGCCATTACTTGTATGGTGTGCCGTGCAAGATATACACCGATCATAAGAGCCTCAAATATATTTTCACCCAGAAAGAACTAAACATGCGACAGAGACGTTGGTTAGAGCTTATCAAGGATTATGACTTAACCTTGGAGTATAAAGAAGGAAAGGCAAACAGAGTCGCAGATGCATTGAGCAGAAAGAGCATCCATTCGGTGAACTTCATGAAAAGACTTCCTATTGATCTTTGCAAGGAGTTTAGCAAGTTGGAAATTGAAGTGGTCCCGAGAGGAGTGGTTCGGGCGAGTTTAAATGCAATCAGTGTGGAACCAGTATTGTTTGTAGAATTGAAAGAGAAGCAGTTGAGTGATCCTGTACTTCAGAAGATTCGTGCAGCGAAGGAGCAGGGTAATGCTGTAGATTTCGAGATTCTTGCAGATGGGAGTATGAAATTTAAAGGCCGATGGTGTGTGCCTAATGATTCAATGTTGAAAGAGCAGATCTTAAGTGAAGCTCATTGCACTCCCTACTCTGTGCATCCGGGAGGTCCGAAATTGTACAAAGATTTGAAGATGCAGTTTTGGTGGCCTAGAATGAAGAAAGAGGTAGCTGAGTTTGTGGCCCGGTGCTTGACTTGTCAAAAGGTGAAAATTGAGCATCAGAGGCCTGGGGGATTATTGCAGCCCTTGGCTATTCCAGCATGGAAGTTTGACTCGGTTTCTATGGACTTTGTGTCGGGTTTACCAAAGGTTGCTAATGGTTTAGACACGGTGTGGGTTGTTATAGACCGTTTGACCAAGGTGGCTCGGTTTATTCCTATGAAGAAGACCTGGTCTATGGAGCAGTTAGCTGAGGCATATGCGAGTGAAGTTATAAGGCTACATGGTGTGCCTAGGGAGATTGTGTCAGATCGTGACCCACGGTTCTTGTCACATTTTTGGACATCATTGCAAGAAGCTTTGGGCACTAGGTTGAAGTTGAGTACAGCTTTTCATGCTGCTACAGATGGACAGACGGAGAGGACAATCCAAACCTTAGAGGATATGTTGCGGTCATGTGCTCTTGACTTCCAGAAATCTTGGGTGAAATGTCTGAGTTTGGTAGAGTTCTCCTATAACAATAGCTATCACGCTAGTATCCGTATGGCCCCGTATGAAGCCCTCTATGGGAGGAAATGTCGTAGTCCGACATGCTGGGACGACATTAGTGACACATTGGTGTTGGGTCCGGAATTGATTCGGGATACAGTTGAGAAGGTGAAGGTGATTCAAGCGAATATGAAGGCTGCCCAGGATCATCAGAAGTCTTATGCAGATCTCAAGAGAAGACCTCTTACCTTCGAAGTCGGTAGCAAGGTATTGCTGAAAGTATCTCCTATGAAGGGAGTGATGAGGTTCGGCAAGAGAGGCAAGCTCAGTCCCAAGTATATTGGTCCATATGAAGTTCTTGAAAGGATTGGGGAAGTTGCATATCGGTTGGCTCTACCACCGGAATTGGCAAAAGTTCATAATGTATTCCATGTTTCACAGCTACGAAGATATGTGAGCGACCCTTCTCACGTTATTGCTGTGGATTCGGTGGAGGTGGAACCCAATTTGACATATGAGGAGAAGCCTGTTCAGATCCTCGACCGTCAGGTTCGCAAACTAAGGAGAAAAGAGATGCCTTTGGTAAAGGTGCTTTGGCGTAGCCAGAAGTTTGAAGAGGCTACTTGGGAGCTAGAAGAGACCATGAGATCCAAATATCCGGAATTGTTTGCAACTAATCAAGGTTAGAACCTAGCTTACTCTTTTGTCCTTGAGTTTCGAGGGCGAAACTTTTTGTTAGTGGGGAGGATTGTAACGCCCCAGATATAAGTTGACTTAGTTATGTTGTGATGTGTGCATATGAGTGAGCATTTTTGCATTTAACCGATGTTTTGTATGCTTATAACAATTCGTAGGCTTTGGCCTAATGGTAGAGAGATGTGTTTAATAACTAGAGGTCTAGAGTTCGAACCCAACTTAGCTTAATTTAGTTATTTTCTTTAGGATTTATATTTTTGGTTTGGGAGACATAAAATCCCATAAAATCCGAAATTTACTATTTTATATATCCCTTTTATTTAGTTTGACCAATTCAAATCAGAAACTACCAACTTAGTGGAGCAAATCTCTCCCACTTACCTTTCCTTCATCAAATCAACTTCTATTTCCTATTTAACACTACAAATTTCGAAATTTCCTCTAACCCTAGCTGAAATTTATTCTTTCTCTTCCTCTCTCTTTCACTCAAACCAGCCTTGCATCATTCTTGTGAATTCCGAAATTCCATTGTCTCAGTTGAGGAAATCATTCATCTTTCTGAAGTTTCTTCTCTTTGGGAATCATCGGATTAAGTTCGTGACCTAAATCGAGGAGCACCCTCTCCTAATTTCTGTTTTTACTCTAGTGACCGACCTCACTGCAATCGAGGTAACAAACAAACTCTAATATCGATTTAAAGCTTTCATAGATTGCGTGATAGGTTCCTATTGATTGCATGGTGAGATAATAATCTTGTATATTGAAATTTAAGCATGTATGTTACTGGTATAAAATGATGATAATTAGGTTAAGGGTTGAAAGAAATATGTATATGCATGTTTCGAATGGTTTTATACTGGAACTGCTCAATTTCAGATTGTACAGGTTGTGGTAATTTTAGCTTTATTTTCGTTATATAACTCCGATTGGCATGATTCAACTTTCTGTGTTTTCCTGAGACATAAATGTACAAGGTTGTTTTATACTATTTTGGCAAATTCCGTGAGTAAAGTGCTCATATTCCCTATTGAATCTGCCTTATGTGCATTGTGCCGATTTTTCTTGAACTGCTGAATTTCAGATTGTACAGGTTGTGATAATTTTAGCTTTATTTTCGTTATATAACTCCGATTGGCATGATTCAACTTTCTGTGTTTTCCTGAGACATAAATGTACAAGGTTGTTTTATACTATTTTGGCAAATTCCGTGAGTAAAGTGCTCATATTCCCTATTGAAACTGCCTTATGTGCATTGTGCCGATTTTTCTTGAACTGCTGAATTTCAGATTGTACAGGTTGTGATAATTTTAGCTTTATTTTCGTTATATAACTCCGATTGGCATGATTCAACGTTCTGTGTTTTCCTGAGACATAAATGTACAAGGTTGTTTTATACTATTTTGGCAAATTCTGTGAGTAAAGTGCTCGTATTCCCTGTTGAAACTGCCTTATGTGCACTGTGCCGATTTCCTGGAACTGCTGAATTTCAGTTTGTACAGTTTGTGTTGATTTTGGCTTTATTTTCTCTCTGTAGCTCCGTTTGCCATGAAACAAAATTCTATGTATTCCTGAAATTCTGATGTTCAATGTTGCTTTATATTATTTTTGCTAAATCAGTGAGTAACACACCTGTTTTGTCTGTTGAAGTCAGACTATGTGCAGTGGTCTGAAGTGAATTTACAGATTGCATGTTTTTAGTGTTTCCTTAATATCTTTTGCTATAGGAATCCGAATTGCATGATTTAAGTTGGCCTGTGTTCCTGAGATGTAAGGCTAAATTTTCCTTTGTATTGCCATGCTGAATTCTGAGTCTAACCTACTGGAATATTATGTGCAAGTTGAGGCATGAACTATGAATTCTGAAATTGTCACCTTAGGCCTGAATTTATTTTTAATGTGTGTAAAGCATAATTTGATTCTAGAAATTTTATGCTAGAACTCATGACATGAAATATAATAATTACAAATATGATTTGGTAAATTAATACATGTTGGAATTATGAAATTGAGTTTGTGGTAAGTCCTATTTTAATGGCACCTTGTGTTTATTGATGTATTGTGCTATGTTTTGGGAATAAGACCTATTTTAATGGCACCCTTTTGATATTGGTATGATTATAGTAATTAATTTGAGTTGTGGTGATTTATACAGCTGTGCTTTGGTTAGTTTGGCAAAGTGTTTACCATGTTTGATTGGTAGGCACTAGGACAGCAACCCAAATTCCGAGGTAAGCCCTAGGTTCATGGCACTCGGTGATGTAAGACCTATGTTAATGGCATTATGATGTAAGACCTATGTTCATGGCATTCTGAGGTAAATCCTAGGTTCATGGTACTCAATGTGTTAAGGAGGTAAGCCCTAGGTTCATGGTTCTCCGCAGAGGTAAGCCCTAGGTTCATGGCACTCTGCAGCGTCTGCTGCCAAACTCCCTATAAGCACAAGTGTATAGGTTAATGCAATGAGTTGTGCGCGTATACATAAGTTGATGTTAATCAACGGTTAAGAATGTAATTGCATGTTAATGTTGATTACAATGTGATTTTGATGCTTGGCTGTGATAGTGAGGTTTGTAAGCTATCTTGTGACTTTGGAATTTGTGTATTAGGAAACTAATAATGGTTATTGTGTAAATGAAATAATGTCATGTTCATGATACAATTCCTTGTTCTAAACGGTTGTATGCATCTAGTTTGTATGACTTGACTTGGAATTTTATTCTTTGATTGATGTTTTGCTACTTAAATGATATGATCTATGTGATATGTGTTGGAGCGGCTTGTTAAACGAGGTACGTTCCCTATTACAAGGATTGTGAGCGTAAGTATGTACACTTGTATGAATGATGATTGTTGTTTATTACCCTTACGGTGCTGGATTAATTAATATAACATATATTTGTGAACTATCGTCATTTTATGCAAACTTTAAATTGATGTTTGGGATTTGTTAGTTACTCGTCACTAAGTGGCGCTGTTGATATTTTCAGATTATGCCGGTGATGATTGAATGATGCCTGACGCCCGTCCTTGGGATTGTGTGGAGGGATTGCTTTGAGTAGACATTAAATAGTTGTTATGAACATTTTAGAATTGAGATTTTCAGATTTTCTAAACTTTTAGGTTTTTGTCATTGAAGTATTATTCGTATTGAATTATTATTTATCACTTAGAATTAAATTTGGGAGTACGTATTTTATGAACACGTGTAGTATTAATCAGAGGCATAACTGGAAGTTTCTTTTATAATGATGTCCTAGACTTTATGTAATGTTTTCCGCCATTGCATGCTTGCAAAAGTTAGGGATGTCACACCCTTTCGGTAGTCTTGCTAAAAGGCGCCTTTGTCATCTTGCATCTCAAACAAGATTCGCATGTGTCATAAGACTGGATGTCAAATGACCCTAGCACTCCACTAGAGTGAAGCCTAGCTATGCGCTTCTCATTTATATGGCCAAGTCGACAATCCCAGATGTAAGTAGGATTAATTTCATTTTGTTTAATCCTTTAAGTATTTATGTTATAGATCGAACTTTCACAGATCAAGGATATATAAGCCATTTTCAAGAAATGCTATTCCATAAATAATATTGCCACATTGCATAGAAATTCTACCATGTCCAATATTAAATACAAAACCAGAAATATCCAACAAAGAAACGGAAATAACATTCCTGCGCATCGCAGGTACAAAATAACAGTTTCTTAGTTCCAAAACAAGTCCACTAGGCATCTCCAAGAAATAATCTCCATGGCCTGAACCCCGAGCACCATTTCCGACTCAAAGATCTACTTCTCCAGATCCTAATAATCTCCTATTTCTTAGACCCTGCACATTTGAACAAATGTGAGATCCACATCCAGTGTCCAAGACCCAAGATGTAGAAATAGCCAGATTAATCTCAACAACATAAATACCTGAAGCAGCAGTTTTGCCCTTTAGTTTCTCCCTTAACTTTGGACATGAGCTCTTCCAGTGCCCCTTCTCATGACACTCATGGCAGACATCGTCAGGAGAAGCAATCCTTGCTTTAGGTTGGGCCACCACCTTTTTTCCCTTAGCCTTGGCCTTTTGGGCCTTAGCCTTGGCCTTAGATTTGGCCTTTCCCTTAGCAATGGATGTATTGCCCTTGTTCACTAGTAATACTTCAGGAGTCTTCTTAAGAGACTGCTCAGCAAGCTTGAGCATGCCATGCAGCTCAACAACCGATTTATCCAACCCTTGCATATGGTAATTCATGATAAACTGGTTGTAAGACTTAGGGAAGTAACCCAAGAATAATGTCTATTGCCAAGTCCTGCGGAACTGGCGAGCCGAGGCGGGCAAGTGTATCAATGTACCCCTTCAACTTTAGCATATGAGTGCTAATAGAAGTCCCAGCTGCCATCACAGTAGTGCAAAGTGCCTTAGTTGTCAGGTAACGTTCCTGACGAGCCTGATCTTGGAACATCTTTTTAAGCTGATCCATCATCTCATAAGCATGCTCGTCCATGAACTGCTTCTGAAGATCAGAAGCCATGGTACCCAGCATGAGGCACGAGACATCTCGGTCATCCCTCACATGCTGATCGTACTGCTCCACCATCACCGTGGTGATGCCTCGACCTGCTGGAGGGCTAGCTGGTAAAGGAGCATTCAGTACATACTCCTTGGACTCTTGTCTAAGAACTATTTGTAAGTTCCCAGCCCAGTCCAGGAAGTTAGTCCCCGAAAGCTTCTCCTTCTCCAAGAGTGACCTAAGTGAGAGTGAGTTGTTGTTGTTGCAGCCATTTAAATTGCTTAAGTGAAATGGGATTATCTACATGGAAGAAATCATTGCTTGAGTTAGAAATAAAGGACTTTCAAGCCAATTCAAATTAATAATCCGATTTTAATTTGTTTATTGGTGTTGTTAATTGGCTGACTTGACCAAGATCCACAGCTTATCAATGACTGGCCGAACTAGGGCTCGCTAACCAACCATTGATTCGTTTGGTAGGACAACCTATCCAATCCTTCCACGAAGGACTCTTGGTTTGATGGGCTTATTGACACTTTACCCATCTGTGCTTAGGGCCTGCTCTGAGCTAATGCTACCCATGTTGAGTCAAACCACCATTCACATGTTAACCATACCAAGTATCTTAACCCTCGACGGCCCACCAAATACTACAATATACCCAGCTAGGGCATGGCACACATTGCAGCATCAATGGGAGGAAGAGGTGTGAATGTGGGAAGCACTTTTAAGCGACTCAATATTTTAATTTCCGGATTATAATTAAGTGATACGGCTTAGCATGCATAAACGCGGGTAATAATTTGGTGATCCATACATCCATATTATATGACAAATGCAATAGCATACTTAATTTAAAATAAATGAGATCCTATGGGCCTTTAATTACAACCTAATGAAAAACTAGATGTCCTATCTAATTCTTCATGGGCCGGATTGCAATCCTTCTTGGGCTCCCACCATGGGCTTGCTCCATTTGGGCCTTCCTCCATGCTTGTTGCAATTACAATAATTTTGTAAAATAAAATCTATTATACAATTACATCAAAATAAAAAAATGGCATGCAGGCCATATTTTCCAAAATTAAATTACAACCGATAATAATTTAGGGCCCATAGAACTCAACATAACATTTCAGAAAAAGTACCTGTCGTGCACATACATACCAATATGATGCATGATCATGGCTTTCCAAATTATAAATATAAATGTTAAGCCGAGTTACTTAGGGTGAAATCGCCAATTTTAACAAATGTGACTAAGGCCCATAAAGGCCCAATGGATAACATCCATAAATGCAAAATTAGCAATTTTGCTCCCACTTGGATTTGGGTTGTGACAAATTTAAATTTTAGCTCTCCTAATTTTAACCAGTGTCACGGTTTATTGGGCCAATTTCACAAAGTCCATATTCAATTTAATATGCAAACAATTAAATTAAATATGCATGCAAACAAAATAAATAATTTAAATACAAATTAATGAAAAAAAAATTTAATTTAATTTGCATTAGGGTCCGGGATAAGAAAATACCCGCAAAATCCAAAACCGGACCCAAAACCCGCGCGCGGCGCCACTGTCCAGGCGGGGCAGCAGTGCCGCTGCGCAGCAGCAGCAGCCGAGTGGGCTGCTGCCAAGGCAGCAGATGGAATCGCAATTCTGCGATTCCATCTTTTGCCCAAACAATATTATTTTTTTTTTAATCCTAAACAAAAAAATGTTTCCAGCAAAAAATATATATATATATAATTAATATACAAAACAATTTTAGATGGAAAACAATTGGGAAAAAATAATCAAAAACCCTAATCCAACAATTCTAGGGTTTATCTAAAAACAAAACCAATTAAGTAAAACCCTAAAATCACAAACTTGAAACCCATTCTTTCTTCAAGAACGCATTCAAGAACCAATTCCAATCAATCTAATGGACAAAACCTGGCTCTGATACCACTGTTGGGATTCGTCATTGGAAAAATAACGTGGCGAAGCGGAAAATACACCGTTTAAAATTTCCTATAATCCACCTATCGTGTCCAATTACCATTGATTAGAATAAAACAATTTGAATCAAGAGAGTTCAACTCACCAGATTTGTCTCCTCTGGAGACTGCTGCAGAATCGTTTCTTGAAACTGCGATCTCCAAAGTCCGGTGCACGACCAGCTATTGAGCGGGAACCGGTGCTAGCCGAAGACGCGAAGGAATGGAGGTTTAATGCTACGATTTTCGGCTGTTTTGGGGCTACTATTGGTGGCTGAAATTTCCAGCAATTAATTAGAGTTGAATTAGGTTTTTCTTGCTTAAGTGTGCCCTTATATAGACACCTTGTCTAGTTGGGTTTTAATTAGGTTAATTAAACCCAAGCCCACTAGGATTATAATTACATAAATAAACTTTAATTAAAAAGTATATACTATGTAATTTAATTCCATTTGGCTAAATTTAATTACCCCTAAATAAAATTAAATCACATTTAAGTTAATAAAATACCTGTATTTAATTTTCCTACTTATTAAAATTATTTAATTAATTGTTTACTTTATGTTATTCAATTAATTAATAAATTAATTAATTACATTATGTAAACTTATTAATTAAATTAAATTCAATCCAATGTCAATTAATTACCTTGACACCGAATGTCAACTAATTAATCAAAGCATTCCTTCTAATGTACATTACATGTACAATTTCTATAAGTTCCAGCTCAGTTGATCTATGTGCACGACCCTATGGGTCTGTCTTTATGTTGGAAGTAGGCCCAAGGCCCACAGACTGTAAGTGGGTTCTAGCAAACCATTATAGCCCCCAATTAAGACAGAGATGCAGCAGTCTTCAGAAGACACTCACCCGGTAGTAATTTCATAGTGTCCTTTGAGTAACGATATCGATATGAATAAACAAGAGACATGGTGTCTGTCATCCTCTTCTGTTGTTTATTATATTTCTTGATCTTGAGTTGACTGATTAATCAAATAAGCAACCAAATTATTTGGGTATGGCCATACACTTATCTTTCCCACTCATTAAGTGGCCAGTGATATCATCTCGGTGTTACCCGAGTGCCAATTCCATCACTTCATCATCAATATCAATATGTTCACCTATCCACCCAATCATACCCATATTTAGCATCCTTTTACAGACCTGTTAGGTGTATGTCAAAGTGAACTGGATTCCATATTGATACTATAATGAAATCCGGTCTGAGGACAAAAGAGACCTACTCAAGCAAGACCTATGACGCGACAACCGTGTGGATTTCTAGTGCGGATCTATCCAGTCCCATGTCAATGACATGTACCTATATTCATGACTGACTATATAAGTACTATGGCTAGTTAAGAACCACCATACAGTCATCGAATATACAAGTCTGTGGTTCTATTCATTCCCACGATTAGAACAAACCTGGGATTGGTTTTATGATTATCAGTCAATGGATACTCTACTCATATTATAGCACAAGATATAAATGAAATAGATTAATTACCTTTATTAATGTGACACAAATAATGTATTCATACATGGCTCTTAATGTATAATACAAAATACAAGAATCCAATGCCCTAAGAACTAGGGCACACCAACAGAAGAAACCACTATTGGATCTGATGTGATACAAAGCGAGCCGCCTATAATGATGGAGAAAGCAGTAAAGGTGGCCGAAGAAGAAGGTGAAAAGAAGGCCTGTGTTGAAACTACAAAAGTGATCTCGGGTGCTTTGACTGCTGCTTTAAGTAAGGTGTTTGGAAAATCCAAGGAAGGGTTTGATGAAGAACTGATGGCCAAAGTGAACTTAGACTCTATGGTTGCTGAAATTGCTAAGATTATGGAAAAAGCTAAGATGTAAGTGGCCAAAAAAGAAGTAGAGAAAGCTGTAGTCCCAGATGATGCTCTGAAAGGGAAGATGGAAGCTGATGAAGAACAAGGCCCTCCGCCTGTGGAGGATGAGAATGATTTTGTTGTATCTATTTCTTCCATTTTCAATGTAACTGATGAACTTTATGATAAGTTCAATGCAATGAAATCCCAGTTTGCTTATTTGTGTGATGTTTATCCTGATAATTCTGTGCATGCATTTAAATCACCTGTTGGGATTCGTCATTGGAAAAATAACGTGGCGCAGCGGAAAATAAACCGTTTAAAATTTCCTAGAATCCACCTATCGTGTCCAATTACCATTGATTAGAATAAAATCAAATAAGAATCAAGAGAGATTAACTCACCGGATTCGTCTCCTCTAGAGACTGCTGCAGAATCGTTTCTTGAAACTGCGATCTCCGAAGTCCGGTGCACGACCAACTATTGAGCGGGAACCGGTGCTAGCCGAAGACGCGAAGGAATGGAGGTTTAATGCTGGGATTTTCGGCTGTTTTGGGGCTGCTATTGGTGGCTGAAATTTCCAGCAATTAATTAGAGTTGAATTAGGTTTTTATTCCTTAAGTATGCCCTTTTATAGACACCTTGTCTAATTGGGTTCTAATTAGGTTAATTAAACCCAAGCCCACTAGGATTATAGTTACATAAATAAACTTTAATTAAAAAGTATATACTATGTAATTTAATTCCATTTGGCTAAATTTAATTACCCCTAAATAAAATTAAATCACACTTAAGTTAATACAATACATGTATTTAATTTTCCTATTTAGGAAAATTATTTAATTAATTGTTTACTTTATGTAATTCAATTAATTGATAAAATAATTAATTACATTATGTAAACTTATTAATTAAATTAAATTCAACCCAATGTCAATTAATTACCTTGACACCGAATGTCAACTAATTAATTAACGCATTCCTTCCAATGTACATTACATGTACAATTTCTATAAGTTCCAGCTCAGTTGATCTATGTGCACGATCCTATGGGTCTGTCTTTATTAGGCAGTAGGCCCAAGGCCCACAGACTGTAAGTGGGTTCTAGCAAACCATAACAGCCCCCAATTAAGACAGAGATGCAGCAGTCTTTAGAAGACACTCACCCGGTAGTAATCTCATACTGTCCTTTGCCTAACGATATCGATATGAATAAACAAGAGGCATGGTGTCTGTCATCCTCTTCTGTTGTTTATTATATTTCTTGATCTTGAGTTGACTGATTAATCAAATAAGCAACCAACTTATTTGGGTATGGCCATACACTTATCAGTCCCACTCATCAAGTGGCCAATGATATCATCTCGGTGTCCCCCGAGTGGCAATTCCATCACTTCATCATCAATATCAACATGTTCACCGGTCCACCCAATCATACCCGTATTTAGCATCCTTTTACAGACCTGTTAGGCATATGTCAAAGTGAACCGGCTTCCATATTGATATTATAATGAAATCTAGTCTGAGGACAAAAGAGACCTACTCAAGAAAGACCTATGACATGAAAACCATGTGGCTTTCTTGTGCGGATCGATCCAGTCCCATGTCAATGACATGTACCTATATTCATGACTGACTATACAAGTACTATGGCTAGTTAAGAACTACCAAACAATCATCGAATATACAAGTCTGTGGTTCTATTCGTTCCCACGATTAGACAGACCTGGGATAGGTTTTATGATTATCAATCAATGGATACTCTACTCATATTATAGCACAAGATATAAACGAAATAGATTAATTGCCTTTATTAATGTGACACAAATAATGTATTCATACATGACTCTTAATGTATAATACAAAATACAAGAATCCAATGCCCTAAGAACTAGGGCACACCAACAATCTCCCACTTGCACTAGTTCTAAGTGGGCATTGCCCTAATTCCTATAGATCTGGTATGACCGTCGTGCTGTGTCTACAACAGCGCTTTGGTCAATGGATCAGCGACATTATTCTTGGTGTCAACCCTCTGCAATGATATGTCACCTATGTTCACGATGTCCCGAATGAGGTGAAACTTTCTGTGTACATGTTTGGATCTCTTCTGTGACCGGGGCACCTTATCTTGTGCGATGGCCCCGTTGTTGTCACAAAAGCATCAACTGGGTCTAGGATAGTGGGCACTATTCCCAACTCAGTTATGACTTTCTTGATCCAAACGGCTTCCTTTGAGCTTCGTATGCAGCTATGTACTCAGCTTCCATTGTAGTGTCAGCAATGGTGGCCTGCTTTGAGGTCCTCCAACTAATGGCACCGCCATTCAGGAGAAAAACATAACCAGACTGTGACTGGTTCTCATCCTCATCGGTCTCAAAGCTTGCATTAGTGTAACCTGACACTACCAGCTCATCTTGACCTCTATACACTAAGAAAGCATCCTTAGTCCGGTTAAGGTACTTCAAGATTGCCTTGACTGCCTTCCAGTGTTCCTCACCGGGGTCCGACTGGTACCGGCTAGTCATACTTAGTGCAAACATGACATCAGGCCTCCTACATAACATGGAGTACATGATAGATCCAATAGCAGATGCATAAGGGATCTTTTCCATGTTCTCCCAGTCCTTCTTTGTTTTAGGACCATCTTTCTTACTCAGCTTCAACCCATGGCGCATAGGCAAGAATCCTTTCTTTGCCTTGTCCATGCTGAATCCTTTTAGAACCTTGTCAATGTACGTGGCCTGACTTAGGCCTAGAAGCCGATTGGATCTATCTCTGTAGATCCTGATCCCTAAGATCGTCTCAGCTTCGCCTAAGTCCTTCATTGCGAAGCACCTACTCAACCACTGCTTAACCCCTTGCAGTGTTGGTATGTCACTTCCAATGATAAGGATGTCATCAACTATGTACTCAGCTTCCATTGTAGTGTCAGCAATGGTGGCCTGCTTTGAGGTCCTCCAACTAATGGCACCGCCATTCAGGAGAAAAACATAACCAGACTGTGACTGGTTCTCATCCTCATCGGTCTCAAAGCTTGCATTAGTGTAACCTGACACTACCAGCTCATCTTGACCTCTATACACTAAGAAAGCATCCTTAGTCCGGTTAAGGTACTTCAAGATTGCCTTGACTGCCTTCCAGTGTTCCTCACCGGGGTTCGACTGGTACCGGCTAGTCATACTTAGTGCAAACATGACATCAGGCCTCCTACATAACATGGAGTACATGATAGATCCAATAGCAGATGCATAAGGGATCTTTTCCATGTTCTCCCGGTCCTTCTTTGTTTTAGGACCATCTTTCTTACTCAGCTTCAACCCATGGCGCATAGGCAAGAATCCTTTCTTTGCCTTGTCCATGCTGAATCCTTTTAGAACCTTGTCAATGTACGTGGCCTGACTTAGGCCTAGAAGCCGATTGGATCTATCTCTGTAGATCCTGATCCC
Source organism: Euphorbia tirucalli (assembly GCA_039660915.1). Lineage (NCBI taxonomy): Eukaryota > Viridiplantae > Streptophyta > Magnoliopsida > Malpighiales > Euphorbiaceae > Euphorbia > Euphorbia tirucalli. The sequence continues at coordinate 45,351,504 of CM077637.1, read as the reverse complement.
TAAGATCGTCTCAGCTTCGCCTAAGTCCTTCATTGCGAAGCACCTACTCAACCACTGCTTAACCCCTTGCAGTGTTGGTATGTCACTTCCAATGATAAGGATGTCATCAACATATAGCACTAGGATGGTGGAAACGCTCCCACTAACCATCTTATACACACAGGGCCTTTAACTTGAAACACCACTTGCAACCTATCACCTTAGCACCCAGAGGTGGATCCACCAAGTTCCATACTTGGTTATCGTGCATAGATTGCATCTCAGCCTCCATGGCTTTGCGCCATTGATCTGAGTGTGGGCTTTCAATAGCCTCCTGATAGGTCTTGGGCCCCATCATCAATCACGAGAAAGCCGTACCTCTCTGGCTGATGACATGTCCTACCAGACCTTCTAAGGTCCTGTGCAACCGTTTCTGGTTCCTCAATTTCTTGAGTAGTCAGATTGGTTCCCGAAGCATCCTCAGCAGTAGCTGTAGGAGTTTATGAGTCTTGAACTTCTGAAAGTTCAACATTACTCCCACTGTCTCTCTTGGAAAGGAATTCCTTCTCCAAGAAGACTGCATTTTTGGCTATGAAAACTTTGTTTTCGGCTGGATCGTAGAAGTAATAACCCTTAGTTTCCTTAGGGTTACCCACAAATTGGCACTTGACAGATTTGGACTCGAGTTTGCCACTTGTCAATTTCTTAACATGTGCATCACAGCCCTAAATCTTCAAGAAGGAAACATTGGGATTTCGGACTTTCCATAGTTCATATGGTGTTCCCTCAACTGCCTTGCTTGGTGTATTGTTAAGAATGTAAGCAGTTGTCTCAAAAGCATATCCCCAAAAGGAGACAGGGAGTGTAGCATGACTCATCATCGAGCAGACCATGTCAAGTAAGGTCCTATTCCTCCTTTCCGACACTCCATTCCACTGGGGTGTACCAGGAGGAGTGAGTTGGGATACAATCCCACACTCTCTCAAAACGAGTCAAACTCTTAGCTCAAATATTCACCCCCTCGGTCAGACCGAAGTGCTTTTATTTTCTTGCCAAGTTGGTTTTCTACTTCATTCTTAAAGTCCTTGAACCTTTGGAGAGTCTCAGACTTATGCTTCATCAGATACACGTAACCGTATCTGCTGAAGTCATCCGTGAAGGTGACGAAGTACAGAAAACCAGATCTAGCACTAGTGCTCATTGGGCCACATACATCGGAATGTACCAGCTCCAATAGCTCTGAGGCCCTTTCAGCAGTCTTGCTAAAAGGTGCCTTTGTCATCTTGCCTCTCAAACAAGATTCGCATGTGTCATAAGGCTGGATGTCAAATGACCCTAGCACTCCACTAGAGTGAAGCCTAGCTATGTGCTTCTCATTTATATGGCCAAGTTGACAATGCCGGATGTAAGTAGGATTAATTTCATTTTGTTTAATCCTTTTAGTATTTATGTTATAGATTGAATTTTCACGTTTTAGATCAAGGATATATTAGCCATTTTCAAGAAATGTTGTTCCATAAATAATATTGCCACATAGAAATTCTACCATGTCCAATATTAAATACAAAACCAGAAATATCCAACAAAGAAACGGAAATAACATTCCTGCGCATCGCAGGTACAAAATAACAGTTTCTTAGTTCCAAAACAAGTCCACTAGGCATCTCCAAGAAATAATCTCCGATCTCCATGGCCTGAACCCAAGCACCATTTTTGACTTGAAGATCTACTTCTCCAGATCCTAATAATCTCCTATTTCTTAGACCCTGCACATTTGAACAAATGTGAGATCGATATCTAGTGTCCAAGACCCAAGATGTAGAAATAGCCAGATTAATCTCAACAACATAAATACCTGAAGCAGCACTCTTGCCCTTCAGTTGCTCCCTTAGCTTTGGACATGAGCTCTTCCAGTGCCCCTTCTCATGACACTCATGGCAAACATCGTCAGGGGAGGCAACCCTTGCTTTAGGTTGGGCAACCACCTTTTTGCCCTTAGCCTTGGCCTTTTGGGCCTTAGCCTTGGCCTTAGATTTGGCCTTTCCCTTAGCAATGGGCGTATTGCCCTTGTTCACCAGTAATACTTCAGGAGTCTTCTTAAGAGACTGCTCAGCAAGCTTGAGCATGCCATGCAGCTCAACAACCGATTTATCCAACCCTTGCATATGGTAATTCATGATAAACTGGTTGTAAGACTCAGGAAGTGACCCGAGAATAATGTCTGTTGCCAAGTCCTGCGGAACTGGCGAGCCGAGGCGGGCAAGTGTATCAATATACCCCTTCAACTTTAGCACATGAGTGCTAACAGAAGTCCCAGCTGCCATCACAGTCGTGCAAAGTGCCTTAGTTGTCAGGTAACGTTCCTGACGAGCCTGATCTTGGAACATCTTTTTAAGCTGATCCATCATCTCATAAGCATGCTCGTCCATGAATTGCTTCTGAAGATCAGAAGCCATGGTACCCAGCATGAGGCACGAGACATCTCGGTCATCCCTCACATACCGATCGTACTGCTCCACCATCGCCGTGGTGATGCCTCGACCTGCGGGAGGGCCAACTGGTAAAGGAGCATTCAGTACATACTCCTTAGACTCTTGTCTAAGAACTATTTGTAAGTTCCTAGCCCAGTCCAGGAAGTTAGTCCCCGAAAGCTTCTCCTTCTCCAAGAGTGACCTAAGTGAGAGTGAGTTGTTGTTTGTTGCAGCCATTTCAATTGCTTAACTGAAATGGGATTATCTACATGTAAGAAATCATTGCTTGAGTTAGAAATAAAGGACTTTTAAGCCAATTCAAATTAATAATCCGATTTTAATTTGTTTGTCGGTGTTGTTGATTGGCTGACGTGACCAAGATCCACAACTTATCAATGACTGGCTGAACTAGGGCTCGCTAACCAACCATTGAGTCGTTTGGTAGGACAACCTATCCAATCCTTCCACGAAGGACTCTTGGTTTGATGGGCTTATTGACACTTTACCCATCTGTGCTTGGGGCCCGCTCTGAGCTAATGCTACCCATGTTGAGTCAAACCACCATTCACATGTTAACCATACCAAGTATCTTAACCCTCGACGGCCCACCGAATACTACAATATACCCAGCTAGGGCATGGCGCACATTGCAGCATCAATGGGAGGAAGAGGTGTGAATGTGGGAAGCACTTTTAAGCGACTCAATATTTTAATTTTCGGATTATAATTAAGTGATACGGCTTAGCATGCATAAACGCGGGTAATAATTTAGTGATCCACACATCCCTATTATATGAAAAATGCAATAGCATACTTAATTTAAAATAAATGAGATCCTATGGGCCTTTAATTACAACCTAATGAAAAACTAGATATCCTATCTAATTCTTCATGGGCCGGACTGCAATCCTTATTGGGCTCCCACCATGGGCTTGCTCCGTTTGGGCCTTCCTCCGTACTTGATGCAATTACAATAATTTTGAAAATAAAATCTATTCTAAAATTACATCAAAATAAAAAAATGGCACGCAGGCCATATTTCCCAAAATTAAATTACAACCGATAATAATTTAGGGCCCATAGAACTCAACATAACATTTCAAACAAAGTACCTGTCGTGCACATACATACCAATATGATGCATGATCATGGCATTCCAAATTATAAATATAAATGTTAAGCCGAGTTACTTAGGGTGAAATCGCCAATTTTAACAAATGTGACTAAGGCCCATAAAGGCCCAATGGATAACATCCATAAATGCAAAATTAACAATTTTTGCTCCCACTTGAATTTGGGTTGTCACAAATTTAAAATTTAGCTCTCCCAATTTTAACCGGTGTCACAGTTTATTGGGCCAATTTCACAAAGTCCATATTCAATTTAATATGCAAACAATTAAATTAAATATGCATGCCGATAAAATAAATAATTTAAACACAAATTAATTTAAAAAAATTTAATTTAATTTGCAGTAGGGTCCGGGATAAAAAAATACCCGCAAAATCCAAAACCGGACCCGAAACCCGCGCGCGGTGCTGCTGTCCGGAGACAGCAGCGCTGCCACGCGGCAGTAGCCCACAATGGGCTGCTGCCAGCAGCAGCAAAATAAATATATATCCTTTTTTTTTTTAATCATAAAAAAAATCCATCAAAATAAATAATCAATAAAACAATAATTTTTATGATGGAAACCAATTGGGGAAAATAATGAAAAACCCCAATCCAAAAATTCTAGGGTTTATCAAAATCAAAACCAATTGAATAAAGACCCTAAAATAACAAACTTGAAACCCATTCTTTCTTCAAGAACGCTTTCAAGAACCAATTCCAATCAATATAATGGACAAAACCTAGGCTCTGATACCACTGTTGGGATTCGTCATTGGAAAAATAACGTGGCGCAGCGGAAAATACATCGTTTAAAATTTCCTAGAATCCACCTATCGTGTCCAATTACCATTGAGTAGAATAAAATCAAATAAGAATCAAGAGAGATGAACTCACCGGATTCGTCTCCTCTAGAGACTGCTGCAGAATCGTTTCTTGAAAATGCGATCTCCAAAGTCCGGTGCACGACCAACTATTGAGCGGGAACCGGTGCTAGCCGAAGACGCGAAGGAATGGAGGTTTAATGCTGGGATTTTCGGCTGTTTTGGGGCTGCTATTGGTGGCTGAAATTTCCAGCAATTAATTAGAGTTGAATTAGGTTTTTATTCCTTAAGTGTGCCCTTTTATAGACACCTTGTCTAATTGGGTTCTAATTAGGTTAATTAAACCCAAGCCCACTAGGATTATAATTACATAAATAAACTTTAATTAAAAAGTATATACTATGTAATTTAATTCCATTTGGCTAAATTTAATTACCCCTAAATAAAATTAAATCACACTTAAGTTAATACAATACATGTATTTAATTTTCCTACTTAGGAAAATTATTTAATTAATTGTTTACTTTATGTAATTCAATTAATTGATAAATTAATTAATTACATTATGTAAACTTATTAATTAAATTAAATTCAACCCAATGTCAATTAATTACCTTGACACCGAATGTCAACTAATTAATTAACGCATTCCTTCCAATGTACATTACATGTACAATTTCTATAAGTTCCAGCTCAGTTGATCTATGTGCACGATCCTATGGGTCCGTCTTTATGTTGGCAGTAGTCCTAAGGCCCACAGACTGTAAGTGGGTTCTAGCAAACCATTACAGCCCCCAATTAAGACAGAGATGCAGCAGTCTTTAGAAGACACTCACCCGGTAGTAATCTCATACTGTCCTTTGCCTAACGATATCGATATGAATAAACAAGTGGCATGGTGTCTGTCATCCTCTTCTGTTGTTTATTATATTTCTTGATCTTGAGTTGACTGATTAATCAAATAAGCAACCAACTTATTTGGGTATGGCCATACACTTATCAGTCCCACTCATCAAGTGGCCAATGATATCATCTCGGTGTCCCCCGAATGGCAATTCCATCACTTCATCATCAATATCAACACGTTCACCGGTCCACCCAATCATACCCGTATTTAGCATCCTTTTACAAACCTGTTAGGCGTATGTCAAAGTGAACCGGCTTCCATATTGATATTATAATGAAATCTAGTCTGAGGACAAAAGAGACCTACTCAAGAAAGACCTATGACATGACAACCATGTGGCTTTCTTGTGCGGATCGATCCAGTCCCATGTCAATGACATGTACCTATATTCATGACTGACTATACAAGTACTATGGCTAGTTAAGAACTACCATACATCATCGAATATACAAGTCTGTGGTTCTATTCGTTCCCATGATTAGAACAGACCTGGGATAGGTTTTATGATTATCAATCAATGGATACTCTACTCATATTATAGCACAAGATATAAATGAAATAGATTAATTGCCTTTATTAATGTGACACAAATAATGTATTCATACATGACTCTTAATGTATAATACAAAATACAAGAATCCAATGCCCTAAGAACTAGGGCACACCAACATCACCATCAAGCATATTTAGCATACATGACACTGCATTGCATGAAAGCAATATAAGTACAGATGAAAACCCTAAAATGGTACTCATTTCACACGAGCTAAAATCCAAGGAAGAGAAAGAATTAATAAGAATACTCCAACAACATGTTAAAGCTTTCGCCTGGTTATATGAAGATATGCCAGGTGTGGATACAGAAATAGCAGTGCACAAAATCCCAACAGACCCCAAGTTCAGACCGGTAAAGCAGAAGTTGAGAAAACTAAGGCCGGAATGGGCTACGCTGGTGAAAGATGAAGTGGCTAAGCAGATAGATGCCAGGTTTCTCGAAGTGGTGGAGTACACATAATGGCTAGCCAACATTGTCCCTGTGCCTAAAAAGGATGGAAGGGTCAATGTATGCGTCGACTACAGGGACCTGAATAAAGCATGCCCAAAAGATAACTTTCCGTTGCCCTATATTGACGTCCTAGTTGACAATGCAGCAAAAGCAGCAATGTATTCCTTTATGGACGGCTTTTCAAGGTAGAACCAAATTCTGATGGATGTGATCGACAAGGTGAAAACATCGTTCATCACAGAGTGGGGTACTTTCTGCTACAGAGTGATGCCTTTTAGATTAAAGAATGATAGGCCACTTATCAGAGGGCTATCACAACTCTGTTGCATGATATGATCCATAAAGAAGTCAAAGTGTATGTCGATTATATGCTTGTTAAATCAACAACCCGGGAGGAACATCCTGTTATCCTGGATAGATTTCTAACGAGTGTTGGAGAGTACAACTTGCGACTTAACCCTAAGAAGTGCATATTTTGGGTCACATCAGGGAAGCTGTTGGGCCATGTAGTCAGCCAGAGGGGGATAGAAATGGACCCAGATAAAATCAAGGCCATCCAAGATATGCCAGCTCCAAAAACGGAAAAGGAAGTTCGGTCACTTCAGGGTTCCTTGTAATATGTCAGTCACTTCATTGCACGGTTGACTTCCACTTGTGAACCAATCTTCAAGTTGTTAAAGAAAGATCAGCCGATTGTGTGGGATGACAGGTGTCAACTGGCATTCAAGAAGATCAAGGCTTACCTGGTAAAGCCACCAGTATTGAGTCCACCAGTTCTAAGGAAACCTCTGATTTTGTACTTGGCAGTTGAAGAATCCTCTATAGGAGCAATGCTGGAACAAGAGCAAGATGGCAGGAAAGAGTACCCTATTTACTACCTTAGCAAGAAATTACTGGAGTATGAAACCAAGTACACACTGGTGGAGAAGACATGTGTGGCCATGATCTGGTTGACCAAGAAGCTGCGCCATTATTTCCAATCCTACAAGATACAAGCTGTGGCTAAGGTGGATCCAATGAAGTATATCTATGAAGCACCTGTATTGGTTGGGAAGCTATCCAGGTGGCTGTTACTTTTATCTGAGTTCGACATCGAGTACATCACGAAGAAAACCATCAAAGGGCGAGCCAACCTCTAGAATCAGATTTTACGGAGAATCTGGAATTCCCTGATGAACAACTAGCCATGGTGGAAGTGAAAAGATGGGTTATGTGCTTCGATGGGGTAGTAAATAGAAAAGGAGCTGGAATCGGGGTACTCATAGCAATGCGGGACGGTGAAATCATTCCCTTATCTAAGAAATTAGCTCTTCCTATAACCAATAACGGGGCAGAATATGAAGCGTGCCTATTTGGGATGGAAGCGTTGTTAACACTGAGGGCAAATGATGCCTTAATTGTTGATGATTCACTTCTAGTGATTAGGCAAGCTCAGGGCGAGTGGGACCTAAAAGAAGAAGCCTTATGGCCTTACTTGGAGCTGCTACAGTTCAGAAAAGTTTTATTCGACCAATGTGAATTCAGACATGTCCCCAAGGATGAGAACAAGATGGCCGATGCGTTAGCGACTCTGTCCTCCATGTGGGAAAATCCAGAGAAGACACAAGTTCAACCACTGGTTATAGCCACTTCTAGACATCCTTGCTTTGAGGTACACGAGGTAATGGAGTTGATAGTTGAAGAGAAACCGTGGTTCTTTGACATCTACTGGTATGTTAAGGAAGGGAGGTATCCAGAAGAGGCCAGTGTTGCTGATAAATTGATACTAAGAAAGCTGGCTGGTTAGTTCAGAATCTTCGAGGACAAGTTATACAAAAGAACAGCACATGGAGTCCTTTTAAGGTGCGTGACAGAGCAAGAATCAGAAGAAGTGATGCAGCAGGTACACGTAGGAACCTGCGGACCACACATAAATGGGCTTGCCATGGCTAGGAAGATAATGAGACAAGGGTATTTCTGGATGACGATGCAAGCAGATTGTATGAGAAAAGTGAAGAGATGTCATGAATGTCAGATATATGTAGATATCAGTCATCTTCCACTACCTGAACTTCAGAATCTAGCATCTCCTTGGCCGTTTTTAGCATGGGGGATAGATATGATTGGTGAAATTCATCCAGCAGCATCTAAGGGGCACAGATTCATAGTTGTAGCAGTTGATTACTTCGCCAAATGGGTTGAAGCAGAATCCTTCACTAATGTGACAGCCAAGCAAATGGTCAAGTTCATCCAGAAGAACATCTTCACTCAGTATGGGATTCCTCACCACATAGTAACTGACAATGAAGTACAGTTTCAAGGGGCAACAGCTGGACTGCTTACAGAGCATGGTATTGAACATCATAAGTCCTCTCCATACAGACCACAGGCTAATGGTGCAGTGGAAGCAGCTAACAAAGCAATAAAGAAGATCTTATCAAAGATGGTAACCACTTACAGAGATTGGGCCAATAAACTGCCTTATGCTCTTTAGGGTTACAGAACCAATGTCAGAATGCCGATAGGAGAAACTCCTTATGCCTTGGTATATGGAATGGAAGCGGTATTACCAGTGGAAATAAAACTTAAGTCACTTAGAGTCACCCTAGAGGCTCAGCTACCAAAGACTGAATGGGTTCAAGTCAGATATGAATAGTTGGCAGCACTAGATGAAAGGCGACTGAAGGCACTGGATCATCTTCAGATGTCCCAGTGTAGAATGGCCAGAGCCTGTAATCAGAATGTGAAGTATTCCAAATGGCAGTTGAAAACAGGTGACTTGGTTCTAAAGCAGCTAAGGCCTTCAAATGTCGATGTTAGGGGCAAGTTCAGACCCAACTGGGAAGGGCCCTATGTGGTGAAGAAGGTGCTATCAAAAGGTGGTGTCAGCATCATGGACATGGACGGAAATGAGTTCACTAATCCTATCAACTAGGACAGGCTAAAGCTTTATCATGTATTAAAAAAAAATCTGCTAGGCTGAAAACTCGAAAAGAGCGGTCTAGGCAAAAGTTAAGGTACGAGAGAAAATAATCAGTAGGAAAACCTGAAAAGGACGACTGGTGATGGATTCTAGCTCAGTGTGGAATATGTGCCATTTAGGAACCAACTCGTTTCGAATACTCATTTTGACTTCATCAATAAAGTGAAGTGTTTGTTTAAATATATTTGCATGGTTATGACAAATGCACAAGCAAAGTTGTCTTGCATAAACATACATTTAAAGAAAGCACTTTGCATTCAATTGATTGAAATCATCGCATTATTTAACAAGTGAAAATACACTAAATACATGCAATTTTAAATCTTTTGTCGACCTCTAAAATCTAGTTCATCTTCCTAAAAGAGCAATAAAATGGTCATGGAGACATCTCAATCATCTTAAAAAAAAGAGAGAGAGAGAGAACTTGCTAAGGTGAAAACCGAGAAGGCGCCTCAAGCAAAAATTAGAGCAGCTCGTTGAGGCGAAAACCGAAAAGGCACCTCAGGCAAAAATTAGAGCGGCTCGCTGGGCAGAAAACCCGTATTGGGTAACCCAGGCAAAAACTAGAGCACTTACAAGCTCATAATTTCCCCACGAAGCAGGAAAAGCAGAATGTCCCTAATATTCCCCACAGAAGTCATCACATCGACTCCACATAGAGTCGCCACGCAATTCCCCAGTAGAATCTACATAAAGAACACCATAATTTTTTCCCCAATCGAGTTGTCACGCAGTTCCCCAGCAGAGTCTACATAAAGAACACCATAAGTGTTTCCCCAATCTAGTTACCACACTTTCCCCCAGCGGAATCTCTGTAAGGAACACTACCATTATTTCCCCAGCAGTATCATACATCCCCAGCAGTCACCTCACTCCTTCGAAAATCACCAAGCAAAGCCCCCGAAGAAAGCAAAATCAACCAGGGGCACGACATATCTCTCTCCAGTGGAAGGCAGAAACGTCAAATAACAGAAAATGCATACATGTACATATACATCATCATGCACTCATACATTACATACATCAATTACTTATCCCCAGCTAGTCTTCATTCTTGATCGAAGGGGCAAAAATTTTTGTTTAAAAATCTCTCGATCAAGGAATGAAGACTTGCTATCTTAAGTGCAGGAATTCATCATCCACAGCTTCAATTCCTCAGCAGATCCACCTCGAGTAATGTGAACTTGGTATCGGCCCAGGTCGGCTTCATCATCCATTTCCCCAGCAGATCCGCCTCGAGTAATGTGAACTCGGTATCGGCCCAGGTCGGCTTCATCATCCACTTCCCCAGCAGATCCGACTCGAGTAATGTAAACTTGACATCGGCCTAGATCAGCTTCATCTATTTCCCCAGCAAAGCTTGCCTCGGCTAACCTAGACCCAGTATCGGCCAATTTCTTTATCAGCTTCGCCTCAAGTAATGTAAACTCGATATCGGCTAATTTCATCTCCAGTATCACCTCGGGGAACCTAGACCCGGTATCATCTTATTTCACTCATCTTTCGCCTCGGGTAACATAGACCCGGTATCGGCCAATCCACAATCCATCTTTCTTCGCCTCGGGTAACCTAGACCCGGTATCGGCCAATTCGCAATTCAGCCTTCATTTGCCTTGGGTAACCTAGACCTGGTATCGGCCTATCCGTATCGACTTCGCCTCAGGTAACCTAGACCCGGTATCGGTTTATTTCCTCCCCAGCATCGCCTCGGGTAACCTAGACCCGGTATCAGCTTATCTCATCAGAGGGTTCATTCCAGTGTTCGCGGTGCTTTGATTCGCGCTCTCAAATTCATCATCTCAGGTGTTGTAAACCTGGAGCTAGGTGTCGAATTTGATCACCCGAGGACAACTATAAGCGCCAAAATTCTCTGTACTTAAAAAAAAAGTCATACGACTGTCATTACAGTCGTACGACTGTAATACCGGAGCAGTTACAGGAGCCCATATCTCTGCAGCAGAAAATGGAGAAAAAGGAGGTGGCGTAATTAATGCACCGGGATGGATAGGAAGCAATCAGAAAGGAGAACATAAAAGGAAGAAAAAGAGGGGAGAGAAACCAATTTTGGATTTCTGGTGAAATTTAGAGAGAAAAGGGAAGGAAAGAGACAAGAAAAAGAGGAAGGAAACTTAGCTCAAAAATTCTCTTTTTCTCTTCTATTTCTTTCGGATTCTCTAGGATTAAAGCTAAAATTTGTTAGAAACCTTTAAGTTGATCACTTAACTTCACAAACAAATCGAAATCCCGGACTAAAATCAACAGAAACCTTGACATTTGGAGATTCTTGGGACCAAAGCTCTCAACCCCAAACTTAAGGAAAAAAGTGCAAATTCGTGTGGATTGGAGCGGCGCCAGGGGTCAAATCGACTTGGATAAGCTTCTAAAAAGGTAGACACTCCTTTTCCTTTCACTTTTTCTTGCTTTCTAGGTGATTGAAGTGTATTTTTGTGCATTTCTTACTGTGTTTTTGCACTTCTGTTTCTGGAAATCAAGAACAGTCGCACGACTGTTCTTGGATTTGATGAACAGTCGTACGAGTGTTCTTGATTTCCAGGTTGTTTTTCTTTCATTTTGATTCAAAATAAAATTTTGGCGAAATCCTGATTCTGGGCTGCCTACAGTCGCACGACTGTAACTCTCGTTCCAGAATCAGAATTTCCCTTTTCATTTCCAAAAATTTCCAAAAATCCATAAAAATTCAGAAAACCCCAAAAATCATCAAAATGAATTTTGTTGTGTGTATTCAGGACCATAGATTCAATTTTCAGTAAAATAGCATTTAGAACAATTCAACGACGGAGACCCAGTTCTCCCGAAAACCGACCCACCTTAAATATAAAAATGCATGTAAACTGGTAAAATCGTTTTTAAAATGAATTTCTCACAAAACCAAAAATACAGGGACGTTTCAAAACGTTTTCTAGGTCTAACCGGGCCAGCTAGCTGAGCCAACCCGGTTACCCCCTATATGCATGCCCCCCAATTCTTGATTTCATAATTCTGTCTATTTGAGTCCTAATTGTGGCGTGCCATATAAATTGTGCTAACCTTTGTTTTGCAGCTTTTATTTATTTTTATTTTATTTTTATTTGTATTTTAATAGAATTAATCGTGTATTTAGGCGGTTGTAATTATTTTTAGATTCTCGTGTATTCTAAGCGATTGTATAAGTGAGGCGAGAGTTTTTATTTTTTCATTCGATTTGGTTGTAGGCTAATTAGTATTTATTTCTTTTCTTTTTTTTGTATTATACATTTGTATGCACGCTGTATGTCTTTTATATTCAATAAAATTAACTTTAGAATTTAAAATACCATTTCGAGAACATTGGCATTATTTACTTTAATTAGACAGGAAATAAGGGACTTGTCCGGACCCAAATCTCTGGATAGTGTAGCGGCTGTTCGTCCGGTTTAGCTGCATTATAAATTTCCTGGTTGAGCTGAGCCGGGTGGCAACTCTACAATATTCATCGAGACTTAGGTCTCGGTTTTTTTAAGAATTAATTCCATTTATTTTTCAAAATCGATTTTCCATTTATAAAAACCCCACACGAGGGAGGGGTCCGCCCGAGATCGAGGCACCCCTTCCGAAAGAGAGTCTCGCGTTCTGTCAAAAACGCATCGTCAGCTCACAGAATGGCTCTTATCAAACTAGTGCATCCGCCTGTGTGATGACCTGCTATCACATGGGAGGTGCAAAAATTGTCCTTCTCCGAATCAGAAGGAGGAACATAAGGCTTCAAACTTTGAAGTAAACCAGCTTTCCTACACTTGGCAAAGATGTGAGGCAAAGGTTCCACCCACAGGTTAGTGAGCCTTTGAGGGGTTATTGATTATCTACCTTGTGCCACTGCAGCTACACTTGCTTCTTGCACCTGTGCCGTTTTCAAACTAGACCCTGCCGGTGTAGCTGTGGAACTACTACCTTTATAACCCTCTGAATACCCCCAACCATTTTGATAGGTACCCATGCTCTGTTTATTCCTCTGGTCTTCATCTTCATACCTCTCGATACATTTAGCAAACTCAACCACATCGTTAAAAGAGTGGAACCTCTTTAGTTTCATCTTCTCATTATAGAGTGGTAAACTGCCATCAACCAGCTTCACAATGAGGGATTCTAGCTTCGGAGCCGCATCCACCAGCACTTGGACATCCATCCACCTCTGATAGTAAGTAGAGAAAGATTCATTAGGTTTCTAGTGAATCCTTTCTAAATCTTCCAAAGTAGTCTCCATCGAAGTGTTGTAAGCATACTGCTTCACAAATGCCTCAGACAGATTTTCCCATGTGGAGCGAGTATGAATTGGCATCTTTAAATACCATTTAGCAGCAACATCCCTTAGAGTGGTTAGGAATAGGTTCAACAAGTGGATTTTCCCGATTCCTAGACTGGACATGATCCTCACATAGCTGTCCAAGTGAGCCTCTGGTAGGCCCTCTCAAGTGTACGGAGGCAAATGAGGCATATGAAAACTGACTGGGAGCGGCTCTCCTCCTTCCGCCATTAAACTAGCTGGGTCTGTGCATTTGATGGGATTGTAATGCACCATTTCCTTTAATTTTGACAGCAGAGCTTCCAAGTTAGAGAATTTTTCTTTGAGACACTTTTCAGCAGCCATCTCTATTGAGGCCTCCCTTGCCCTCATGAAGGCTTCATCTTCCTCTGACTGGCGATCAATTTCCCGGTGAGGGACGACCACTCTACTATTACTGGGGATTCCTTCAGCTCCATTTGCTTGGACCATATTTCCTCCATTTTCGATCGAAGTTGAAATTGGTTGAGCAGTTTGACCCCCTTCAGTAGGCATCACAGCTTGCATCTGTTCCCTCAAGGTGGCCTTAAATTGATCTAAGCTCAGCAGTGCATCTACAAATGCATTCATGCCAAAAGGCATCCCTCCACTAGATCTATCTTGAGCCATGACTATCTTGTTTGCTTCATCTAACAAAAACTGACTGTCAACCGGTAGAGAAGGTAACTGAACCCCGAATTCCTACTCTGATTCTGAATCTGAACTAACCCTAACCATTTCCATGGTTACTGATTCTGACTAAACTGACTGGGCTAACTGATTAGACTCTGGTTTGACACGTACTAATCACTTTGAAGTTTGACTCCAAACTGCACGTTCAACATAGGGTTAGAACAACGAATGGATGTCATGAGTCTAGACATGACACACTAAATGACGTGTATGGTATGGTCGTGAAATGATCATGGTTAAATGATGTCTCATGAATGAGAATGATAATGAAGATGATCTTTATGTTTTCATTCTTTTTACTTTTGAGATTCTAAGAATACCCACTGCCATGTGAAAGACAATGTAAGAATGTCACGTGTGAGCCGTCACACGGACAGAGGTTTGGTGCTTTTGGGGCACCTAGTAGATGTCATGAAATGGTCACATGCACACTAACACACGGATAGAGTTTTGATGCCTTATAGGTTAATGAAGTGATATGAAATGGTCACATGGGGACCGTCCCACGGACAAAGTTTCGATGCTTTTAGGGCATCTTAGATGAAATGATGTTACAAACAAGTCGCATGTGGATAGAGACACAGACAGAGATTAGGCCTCTATGGAACACCTTCCATGATTTGGTAATGTAATGAAATGCCCCTATATGTGGTAATCAAGTACTCATGGAGTGCCTCAAATGAGTCAATAATGTCATGAACCAATCCGATGTGGATCGTGACACACAAATAAGACTATGGCATCACCGTGATGCCAATGATGAATGGGCATGATGTTATGTAATGTTATCATGTGATCTGCCACATTAATATAAACCTAAGACCATCATGATCCTCTAATGAGTGAAATGATGTAATGAAATGGCCAAGTGCGATCCGGTGCACAGGCAAAACACAAGTAGTTTTTAGGACACCCGATATGGAATGGAATGAAATGACCATGATGGGCATACTCAGAACATCCTTTATTTAAATGGAATGAGATGATATGATATGAATGTTCATGTCACACGAGATGCAAATGGCTGCACGAAGATATGTTCATGACACACGGGATGATGTCATGTATGTTTCATGGAAATGTTAACACACGAGATGTCTAGGGCACACAATTAAAATGTCATGCCTGCATGAAAACGTGGTTAGCATCAATGTCACACATGTGCTCATGTTTTGAAAATGGTTGCACGAAGATGTGGTTAGAGTGACACACGAATGATTATGCGTGCTTGATGTTTCATGTAAAGGTCAAAACAAAACCACATGGAACAAATGTTAGCACACGCAACAATATGCTCACCCTTCCAACCTTATTCCTCCTTTCGATTGGTCTACATTCTTCCTAGGCGTTGGGTCTCTTTGCCATCAACCGGGTATACCAAAGGCGTACTCTCAATGTCCAATTTCATGTTTATGTTTTGGTATTCCTAAGGAGAAGTTACTAGGTCATTACATGTAGGCCAAAGTCAATCCAAGGGTCATACAGGTCCCTATAGTGAATATACACTCCTCCACATAGAACATGAGAGGTTCATGCAGTGCTATGAGTGGTTTACCCCTTCGGGTACCTCCAATCCTAGCGGAAGAGGTAGGTCACCTTCTAAAGTAAACTGGGCTGATCAGTGAGTTTAAGGGGTTGAGAAGAAGAAAATGTCATGCTATGCAATTGCGAGTAAAATATGGTACTACGAACTAGTAAATGACTACAAGCGAGGTTATATTTCAGTTGTTGCCTAAGTTCCTTAAGTTTTTATAAAAAAAACGTTTTAAGAAACTTTTAATCCCCAGTGGAGTCACCACTGTGAGTGGATTACCTTTTCAAAAGAAAAACAGAAAGCGACGAAGCAAACCGGGGAAAAAGAATTTGTGTTTTGGATTGTTTGTTTTGAAAACAGGTTTGTGTCTTGCTTAGGAAAACCATTAATTTGTTTGGAAATCTTTTTGTAGAAAACCTTTTCCTTGCATGTGAGTTTTAAGAAAACTATTTTTGAATTTTAGAAAATCCCACTTTATTAACTTAAAGACCTCGAAACCTAAATTTCAAAATCAGTGACAGAGTCGCCACCCGGATCTACTCATCCAGGAAATTCCGGTACAGCACCCTATCGAGCGTAGACTAGTGTACCTAATCCAGAGATTTAGGGTTTGGGCAACTTACCTATTCAACCTCAAGCTTACATTCATTTATAAGTACATATGACAATATTTTACTCAATTCTCTTACCATTTTTATCTTTCATTATTTAGCCTATGCTCATTCAAATGACATAAATAAATGGCACAATATTAAAGTGCAGAAATATAAACCATACATCCAAAACAAACCAAAAAAGAAACAGACACCGCTTATTACAACCCAAGAAGAGAAAAAGCTCTCATCCTCACCAATACAATCACCTAGATACAAGAAATTCTAAAAAATTACAATCGCCTAGGATACATGAGTTGATCTATAAAATACATCCAAAATGATAAAAAAAAAAAAGAAAAATAAAAACTGCAAAACAAATGGTTAGTGTGACACCCAACTGGAAAATTTTATATAATGCATATGTGGTTTAGAAGTAATTTACAAAAATACTCGAGGATTCATTTCTAAATTCACGAATAAATTGACCTCAAAATAAAATCTTAACCGTATATAATGCAATTCACTTAGTTTTGAATACATACCTGAAATTTCATCACGATCAGACCACAGAATATATAGTTATTAAATTCTTTATATATATATATATATATATATATATATATATATATAAAGAAAAAGAAAAGATGCAGGGGAGGGTAGGGGCGGAAAGTCTGGTAAAAATGGCCCCCTTACATATATATATATATATATATATATATATATATATATATATATATATATATATATATATATATATATATATATATATATATAAAATAAATTTGGTCGAGAAGCTTCTCACCGCCTTACCGTCCCTTTTTTTTTATACAAATATCTTTCCTTTAAAATTACCCTTTTACCCTTACTACAATATATTTTTACTTTCTAAATTCCTCCACACAATTTTTAATTCTTTTCGATTATATCCTTACTGTTCATATAATTTTTACCCCTAGAACTTTTTATTTTTATATTTCCTCAATATTTCACCCCATATATATATTTCACCGCTGAACTCTATTCCACAAAAATCCTCAAATTATAATATCACCTTTTAAATATTAATACTTATTGGATTTTCCGGATGTTACAGTTAGCACAATTATATTATAAACACAAGTAGGACTCACACAGGACAGAATGGGGATTTTTAGGAAGCAGGGACATGCATTTAGGGGATAACCAAGAAGTCCAGGCGACTTACTCGATTAGACCTAGAAAACTGTTTTTGAAACGACATGTAGGTTTTTGTGCTTGAAAACATTTTGGAAAACGGTTTGGCTCAATTACATGCAAATTTATCCATTTAGTGGGTTAGATATCTCGGAACTCAGGGTTCCGTTCGTGGGGGTTTCCCAAACATTTATCTATGGTCTAAAACAGTAAACACATAAAAAACAATTTGATTCTGAAGACTGCATCATGCGACGACGTCCGTGGGGGTCGTCCCATGATTCTGCCACCTTCTTGTAACTAAAGCCATGCGGATGTATTCTGATGAACTACAATTGTACGATTGTAATATATAGTCGCACGACTATAATCCGAGAACTACAGTCGTGCGACTCTAGTTAGAGTCGCACGAATATAGTGTTATACTCGCATGACTATAGTGAACAGTACCCGATAGTGGTTTTCTTTGTTTTCTAAAATCGCTTGTTTCAATCGATTTTGATGATTTCTAGAGATTCTGGAAATCCAAGGGTCCATTTACACTGGACCGAGGATCCGATTAAGGATATAACAACCGCAAATTCTGAGAATAGAAACCAACAAAACCCTAAATCTCACATCCATATTATTGGAAATCTGAAAACCACGATTTTGGAGTGTACAATTGTGATTTGACTGAATTGAATCATGAAATGGGAAAACTGGTTATATTCAATCGTTTTGGGCTTTTCGGGCTTCTGCACAGGAGAATACAGTCGTGCAACTATAGTATACAGTCACACGGCTGTATTTCAAACAACTACAGTCATGTGATTGTAGTTGCACAGACAGCTTTTCGGATAATCATTTAAACATACAAACACAACCACAAATCACAACTAATCATGTTTTAAGGCCTCTCAGAGTTTACCTCTTTTACGTTCCAGTATGTTTGACGACCGAAATTGGATTTGGATGTCAGAATACGCCTAGAACCTCCAAACGTCCTGAAATCTTCGAATACGTGTTTCGAATTAATCCAAACAACCCAAAAACAATCTAAATTAGTGATAAAGTGACTAAAAACTCACTCTTAATGTGTTTCCCAAGTGTTACTGATCTCTTTTCCTCCTTTGTATTGGTTTTTTATTGATTTTCTCTAGTTTTCTCTTGCTTTCTCTCTCTAAAGCTTGTTTTCTCTCACTCAATTGGTTCCCCCCCTTTTCCCTTTTGTTTCTGGGTCTTTTTTTTCTTTCTCCCGCCCTAATTCCTTAATTCACGGCCAAAAATGCCAGTCAAAGACAGAGTTATAGCCTATTTAGGAATCTGCTGGGTCAAAGAC
This sequence comes from Euphorbia tirucalli, assembly GCA_039660915.1. Taxonomy (NCBI): domain Eukaryota; kingdom Viridiplantae; phylum Streptophyta; class Magnoliopsida; order Malpighiales; family Euphorbiaceae; genus Euphorbia; species Euphorbia tirucalli. Next base: position 45,332,631 of record CM077637.1, on the reverse strand, counting down.
TAGAGCTGCACGACTCTAACTATGGTCATACGACTGCAGCTTTTACAGTCGTGCGGCTGTAGTTACTACAGTCGTGTGGCTGTAGTTACTACAGTCATGCGGCTGTAGACTATAGTCGTACAACTGTAAACTAAAGTTGTGCGACTGTAGTTGTGAAACTACAGCTGATAGTTTGTCAACCCGTCAAAGTTTAATTTAATATCTCCGGTTCCTTATACTGGGTAGTATAGCAAGAACGGGGTCGAACCACAGGGATTAATGCAGGTATATTTATTTGCAAAATGAAATAAATTTGATTGGATTGAAATAAAAATAAATGAGGTGATTTGAGAAATTGCAGAATGTAAATTAAGACAGAATAAATCAATAGGATGAACAACTAGCCGAGATACTTTTCAGTTTAATTCCGTAATTCAATCACAGACACCAAAAATCCAATTCGATTATCCAAATAGACAGAGTTATAGTTAAAGGTGAAACACTCAATAACCAATCTTTTCTTAATTTATCGATACTTCCAGGAAGGGCCTGAATAAACTACTTCCCTAACCAATAGATATTCTCCAAGAAAACTCTAACAAGAATTAACCTATGGTAGCATTAATCACAAAAAGACCTCTATCTTAGTTAATGAAATCGGAAACGCCGCAAATCATAAAAACTAAACTATTCAATTTCGTCAACTTTACACGAAGCTAACTTGCCACTATGATAGAACAACAATCACGGATATATTATTCTATTCGGTGATATGCAATACAATCAATCAATTAACTGGCCAAATCAATTTGATTAAATCAATAGCAATATAACAAATTATAATCACAGGAATTGAATAAATATTCGGATAAAAGAATACAATTAAAACGTAAGTCTCATGAATAAAATGGAATTAAACTTCTAAGTACCTCAACTAGAAGAGAGTTTAGCTACTCATAACTAAACAAATTCTACCGAAAATCCTCAGGAAAAACGTGCAGCCTTGTCCTCTTGATAGCCTCCCAAAAAGTTTCAGAAGAAGTCAAAACAGTCCCTAAAACCTTCTCCTCACTTTCTTTCATAGGCTCTCCTTCTTTTAACCTAATTAGGAGTCTCTCATTAACCTCCTTAATTACAAGGCCTGCTGGAAATTTAGAGTGTATGGTATTGGGCCCCTTAAAGAGAAATCTGGCCCAAATAAGAAGAAAAATTCAACAAGGCAGGGTTGACCCGCAGGACCCGGACAAGCGACAGAAAACCTCAGCTAACTTCCTCGATACAACTCCGATTGGTGTGATTCAAGATGCTATGGAAAGCCAACGGACAGACGCATAATCTTACAGAACAAATCTTCAGCTAAAACAGCATCAAACTTTGTTGAAAATCCAGTTGAAGTTCAAGCTCCAACAAATCCTCTTTTAGCAACCTTCCTAAAAGGCCAAAATCTACTTCCAAGCACCTAAAAGAGGTAAATAACACTAAATAAGGATAAATAAAATAAAACAAACTAACTAATTAATAAAATAATAAAACTAATACTAAAATGTGAAAATAACTAAGAAGATAAGTTAAAATGTACCTAAATATGCCTATGTGAATATGAGTTATCAAATTCCCCCACACTTGGATCTTTGCTTGTCCTCAAGAAAACTAGGACTTAAATGAAAATTTCTCCCGAAATTGACTATGGTTGAACCCTAGTAAATCCTTAACCGTTCATTCAAGGAAGCTAAATTACTAAGATTCCATAGGAAGTTTCAAAACTCCACAAGCCAATGAGCTTAATCATAAGAACCAGAAAATCAAACAAGTTGACATAAACAAAACATTTAACCCAACTTCACAAGACTTAGTAAATTGAAAAACCACCACAAATTATTTAATTAACTAACTTCAGGCAAGTGAATCGTCCAACTTAGAAGGACATCTAGAGATTTTAAGCTTTTATTCATATTTAAAGCACTTCAAACCAAGATAGTTATCAAATTAAGCAAAGGGTCAACATCCCAATTTTGCGAGTATTGAAAAGGCCTTTAATGAGGGGTAACTCTCCCCATAAGTCATGCTCCATACACAAAGTTATTATTTTTAACTTTGCTTAAGGTGAGGTGGGCCTATCCCCCAACTCAAAACCCATGGGTGTTGGAATAGGAAAGGTCTCGCTTTGTCGAGCAATGAAAAGGGTCTCTTATGAGAAGTTTGCTCTCCCTCTTAAGTCACTCTCCATACACAAGGAATGATATTTGTCATACCTTGCTTAAGGTGAATCGGTCCCATCTCCCTATTCAAGACTCAAGGGTAATCAAGACAATTGAATTCTAAAATATACATTCTCAACACAATTCAACCAACATTATCAATTATAAGCTAAACTCTAGTTATCTCATCCTCCATAAGTTGGTAATAACTCACTTGCTTCACATTAACCAACAAACTTTTTGAAAGCAATTAATCAATTAAACTTCATCACATTCTGTCAAAATTAAACGTAGAGTCATATGCAAACCAAGCTCAACCCCCAATCCTTACGACAAACCCACTAACATGCTTTGTTTCTAATTCTTCCTACTTCCAATTGGTTTATTATATTCAATGATGACCAAAAATTAGGATTTTCCAATGGCTAAACCAAGACAATTTCAAATTTTTAAATTTAAGCCTAATTTACTCATGGAAAAACAACTGAGAATCCGATTTATGGAGGGAATTATGCAAAAACTACATGCAATTCCTAAATAGCATAAGAATAAAACAAAAGCAAACATTAAACTATCCTAAAATTTCAAAATTATCTCCTAATTTTCCTAACTAATCCCTTCCCCCACACTTAACATGCATTTACTCCTGAAAATGAATCTAAATTAAGCACAAAGTGTAAAGAAAAGGAAAGAAGTACTCCCTTAGATTGTAGGAAATAATGGTGGAGAATCGGAAGAACAATGTTTGCAGAGGCAGCAAGTTCAAAGCCAATTTGGACAAGGATAAATTCTGAATTCGGAGAAATACAAAACTACAATGTTGTACATCTTTCTCTTATCTTTCAAATTCATTTTGAATCACTATAATCAGAGGTCGGACGCAAAAGTTATGGCACAATTACGAAAAATGGTTAGATCTGCCAATGGCCAGCTCGCCGAGCTATGGACGAGGCGGGCAGGCGAGGCACGCTGGGGCGCGCGGGCGGGACGCAGCTCAACGAGGCCACCTCGAGGCAGGCAGGTGCGCACTGTTGCTTCTGCTGGGGCACGGCGAGCTCAACGTGTTGTCCCCGAGGCAGGCAGGCGCGCGCGGCTGCTGCTGCTGCCTCTTTTTTTTTTTTTTTTTTTTTTGGTTTAACTTTAACTTTGCACCTTTTTTTTTTTTGAACTTTAACTTTGAACCCTTTTTTTTTAACTCTACATATTACAAGCATAAATAAAAAACTTATAGAGTGAATTTTTTGGGTTGCCTCCCAAAAAGCGCTTTTGTTTAACGTCGTTGACTCGACGGTGTCCATACTTAGTTGTAAGAGGGTGTTGAGGTAATGCGGTTCAACTAAGTGTGGCTCAAACCCTTCATAAAATGGTTTAAGGTGGTGGCCATTCACTTTGAAAATTTTTCCGGTCTTCTTACTCTGGACATCAACAGCCCCATTTTCATAGACGTGAGTGACTACAAAAGGGCCTATCCACTTAGATTTCAACTTTCTTCCAAAAATTTTCACGGTGGAATCAAAAAGGAGGACCTTCTGACCAACTTTGAACTTCTTCTCTACTAGCCGCTTATCATGGAAAGCTTTGGTGCGGACTTTGTAAATTGCAGCATTCTGGTAAGCGTTATTGCGGATTTCTTCGAGCTCCTGGAGTTGAAGACATCGCTACTGCCCAGCATCATCAAAATTGGTGTTGCATGATTTTATAGCCAAAAATGCCCGGTGTTCAATCTCGAATGGTAAGTGACAGGCCTTCCCATAGACAAGTCTATATGGGGACATGTCCAATGGTGTTTTGTAAGCTGTCCGGTATGCCCAAAGTGCATCGTCCAAGCATAGACTCCAATCTTTATGAGTTGGATTGACGGTTTTCTCTAGGATGCTCTTGATTTCTCTGTTGGATAGCTTGGCTTGCCCATTCGTTTGTGGGTGGTAGGATGTGGATTTACAATGTGTAACCCCATATTTTTTTAACAGGGCTTCTACTACCCGATTGCAAAAATGAGTCCCGTGATCACTAATAATAGCTTTAGGTGTGCCGAAGCTGACAAATATGTTAGTTCGCACAAAATCAACAACAACCTTAGCATCGTTAGTACACGTGGCTTTTGCCTCAATCCATTTAGATACATAATCAACAGCAAGAAGAATATATTCAAAGCCAAAGGAGGAAGGAAAAGGTCCCATAAAATCGATGCCCCAAATATCGAAAATCTCACAAACCATTATGGACATTTGGGGCATTTCATTACGAAAACCAATGTTACCTGTCATCTGGCATCTGTCGCAAGCTTTGCAAAAGGCGTATGCATCTCAGAATAGGTCTGGCCAATAAAATCTAGATTCAAGTACTTTTCTTACTGTCCTTTTCGGTCCAAAGTGACCACCACAAGCCGATGAGTGACTGAATGGCAAGATGGATTCGATTTCATTTTCAGGCACACATCATCATATAATTGATCTGAACACATCTTCCATAGGTATGGATCATCCCAAATGTAATATTTGGCATCACTTTTGAGCTTATGGCGTTGTGCTGGAGTGTAACTTTTAGGGTACCCATGTTTTGCTAAGAAATTCACCAAGTTTGCGTACCATGGGTTGCGACATGGCCATGTTGTGTCCACCCAAATCAATTGCTCATCTAGAAATTCTACATTAACAGCTTCTTCAGTCGTTGATGAGTTTACAATACGACTGAGATGATCAGCAACAAGGTTCTCAGCACCTTTCTTGTCTCTAACCTCAAGCTGGAACTCTTGAAGCAACAACACCCATCGAATCAATCTTGGTTTTGCATCTTGCTTGTTCATCAAGTGCTTCAAAGCGGCATGGTCAGTGTAGATGATCACCTTGGTGCCAAGTAAATATGATCTGAATTTTTCCAATGCAAAGACTACAGCAAAGAGTTCTTTTCCGGTGGTTGTATAATTTTTCTGTGCATCATCCAAGGTTTTGGACGCATAATAGATGACATGTGGATCCCTTCCTATTCTTTGCCCCAAAACAGCACCAACAGCAAAGTTACAAGCGTCGCACATAATCTCGAATGGAAGATTCTAGTCCAGAGCTTTAATTATTGGAGCGGACATAAGTTTCTCGTTCAGCAAATCGAAAGAGTGTTGACGTGCTTCTCCAAACTCAAAGACAACTTCTTTATGCAGCAGACAACTCATTGGGTGGGCAATCTTGGCAAAATCCTTGATAAACCTGCGATATAATCCTGCATAGCCAAGAAAAGATCGAACTTCCTGCACACTTGCGGGGTAAGGAAATGAACTAATAATATCAATTTTTGATTTGTCCACCTCAATTCCTCTAGCTGAAACTATATGTCCTAGAATCAATCCTTGATTAACCATAAAATGGCATTTTTCATAATTTAGAACAAGATTGGTTTCAATGCATCTTTTTAAGACCTTTCTTAAGTTATCAAGACATGTAGCAAAAGAGTCCCTATACACAGTGAAATCATCCATGAAGACCTCAGTTATATTTTCTACATAATCGGAGAAAATACTTACCATACATCTCTGAAATGTAGCAGGCACGTTACATAATCCGAATGGCATGCGTTTACATGCAAAGGTGCCAAACGGACATGTGAACGTGGTCTTTTCTTGATCTTCGGGGGTGACTGGAATCTGGTAGAAGCCTGAGTACCCATCCAAACAGCAATAATGGGTTTGGCCTACAAGACGCTCCAACATTTGGTCGATGAAGGGCAATGGGAAGTGATCCTTGCGTGTGGCTGTGTCAACTTCCTGTAATCTATGCACATGCGCCACCCATTCTGAACTCTCATTGGAACCAACTCCCCTTTCTCATTTTCCACCAATGTGATCCCGGTCTTCTTTAGAACAACTTGAGTGGGGCTCACCCATCTACTATCTGAGATCGCATAAATTACATCAGCATCTAGCAATTTCAGAATCTCCTTCTTGACAACTTCCATCATTGGGGAATTTAATCTCCACTGTGGCTGCCTACTAGGCTTGCAATCATCCCCCAAAAAGATTCAGTGCATGCATATCATTGGACTAATTCTCATAATGTCTGTAATTGTCCATCCCATGGCTTCTCTATTTTCCTGCAGTACTCTGATCAAGCTATCCTCCTCTGTTTTTGTTAGCGTACTAGAAATAATCATGGGAAGTGTGTCACCAGAAAAGCATATTTGAGATGAGGAGGTAGCGGTTTGAGCACCAATTCTGGTGGTTTCTCAATGGAAGGAAGAATTTTGTTTCTCCCAACTACAGCATGATCAAGATGTGATTTAGCTGCTGTTTTGTATCGCATTGGACTCTGGTTTACAGGTTTGAGTGCTTCGAGGTCTTGGACGACATATATCAGCTCTTTTAGCATTACCCACTCTTCTTCCCATTCAGCCAATTTCAGGTTTGTGAGGTTTTCAGCCAAAGAAACCTACAAAGGATCACCACTACACATCTTCAAAAATTTGTTAGTGTAAATGTCAGAGAAATTGATTGCAAAAACAGAGGTATAATCAACAGGGTGCTTAATTGCTCTATTTATGTCAAATTTAATCATAGCACCATCAAATTCCATAGTCAATGTCCCCTCATGTACATCAATTTTTATACGGGCTGTTTTCAAGAATGGGCGTCCTAACAGAATCATTCCTGGGTTAGAAGAAGTTCCTCTTTCCATATTCAAGGCATAAAAATCTGCAGGGAATACTAAGTCATTTACCTGCACAAGAACATCTTCTAACACACCTTCAGGAAAAACACTAGACCTATCAGCTAATGTCAAAACTACACCATTTTGTTTCAAAGGACCCAAATTCAATGCGGAGTAAATAGACAAAGGCATCAAATTAATAGAAGCACCGAGATCACACATAGCTTGTTCTATGCCTACATTGCCTATCTTGCAAGGAATTGTGAACATACCTGGGTCTTGTTCTTTTATAGGTAATTTACCTTGAAGTACTGTTGAAACGGTCTCACCCATGGGTACCCTCTCATTGGCCCGAACTCTGTTCATCCCAGTGTAGAGTTCTTTTAAAAATTTTCAATACCGGGGTACATGTTTGATGGCTGTCAGGAGTGGAATGTTGATTTCCACCTTTTTTAAAGTTTCAAACACCTCTGTGTCATCTGTAGCTCTCTTCTTTCTCACTAATCGATGTGGAAATGGTGGTTTTTTAGGATTGGATTGGATTAGCTCTTCGATGGGGGTTGTTTCCTCTGTCTCGGCTGGTGTTGCACGGCCACATGGGGCTGATGCTTTTGGTACTGGTGCTTTGAGTTCTTTGCCACTTCTCAAGGTAATTGTACTGACGTTGTGCCTTGGATTCACATCAGGTTGAAAGGGCAATTTTCCCTTATTTTCAAGTTTGTTGAAAGATGTGTTGGGAAATTAATCGCACAAAAACAATACGCAGCGGAAATAAAAGGATTAATCCCCACCAAGGACCCATGTACATTACATTGAATTGGAAGGAGGGTTGAAGAATTACCTTAATACTTTGTAGGTTTTGAATCAAAAGGAACCAAGATAGCTTCCCTCTACGGTTAATCCACACGGAGCAATTCATTCACCGCGTGCTAGCGCCGGGATTGAAGAACGATTCTTCGAACGAGACAGAGAAAGCGAAAAATCAGATTTTTCCTTGGAGTTTTGTTGAGAATTTCGGCTGCCACTATTCACCTTATTGTGGCTGCCGAAAATTAGTGTTTTGTTGTATATGAATTAGGTTATATATTTCCTTATATATATAACCTAATAAGTTAATTATAATTATATCCTAATACACTTATTAGTTATAATTATAAATTAACCCACACAACTTAATATTAATTCTCAATTAATATTAAGTCAAATCAATTCTCCATAATACACATATGTATATACAATATTATAATTAATTATATCTCTATATAATTTAATTATAATATGTGGCATACCTTATGCAATATTAACCATATTAATATTCACATATACATATATATGTAAATATATATATCACTATATATATATATTCTCTTTCTCATTCACAAATTATTATCCAATAATAATTTATACCCGATAAGATGAACTTCATTTTGCTCTTTGTGTGTGACCCCATAGGTTCATATTAATTGGCAATAAGGAAATTACCATAATGTCCTTATAGATCACAAGCGGACTCTAGCAAGCCATTATGACTACCCAATTAACATGATTGGAATGATCCAATACCTATTTATAGAATGTCATATTCCCTTTTGTCTCTTTGATATCATGATTAATCATAAGACATGGTACACTTGTCAATCTTATATAATTAATCATATGCTTTCTCGATCTCAAAGTAAACTGTTTAGACAAATCAATTGATACTCTATCAATTATTTGAGCACGGCCATGCATTTAACAGTCTTACTTATCGAGGGGCCCAGTGATATCGCTCTCTTGATAGAGAGGGACAAAATCCCATATCTGTCACTCACATCCCAAAGCATGAGTCATATTGTACCCAATCACAGCCTTTATAACTACTCTGTTACAAGCAGCGTTTGACTGCGTCAAAGCACAACATGAGTTCATCTCGGAATCAATGGTGACCTCAGGTCAAAGGAATCAGCTAATGACACTACTATAATCAAGATCAGTTGTGACACATGACCATGAACTTGATCTCATAGTGGGTCTCCAGTAACATGTTCTCTAACATATTACCCGTGAGTATAATCTGTATCTGTATACACTATATTCATCTTATGAATATCCATTATCACTCACACTAGTCTTAGTTTGTTATTATTCCCATAATAACAATCGACTAGGGATATTTAGAATAACACGATTTATTCATGGATACTTATCATAAATGCTAACATACAAACATAAATGATAATATTAATCTACACTAGATTAATCTTAGAAGTCAAATTACATAATCCAATATTGGCCTTAGGGCACAATCTCCAACAATCTCCCACTTGCACTATGGCCAATCATACATGTATCTTATACCCATTGACCTACATGACTTTCATGTATTCACTCGTGCAGGAGTCTTTGTCAATGAATTATTAATTTTCGCTTCCGTTGCTACTTTACACATATTCACTCTCTCTTTAGAGACAGCCTCTCTAAATTAGTGAAAAACGCCTAAGTATATGCTTGTGTCATACAAGGTTCTTATGCATTGAACTATTGTCCCTACAATAGTCTCACAGGATAAGCAATGCTTAGAACAAAAACATAAAATTTTTGATGAACTTCTTCATCCAAAATTTCTTTACATCACATGTAACTGTATACTTTGGCTGCTATTATAGATATTTAGCTATAACGTTTTATTTTGAACCTTTCAAAATCATAACTTCTCTTTTTAAGAGAATACTAGATCTCGACTGATATATTGCAACTAATTGCAATCAGTTGTATATGTGCAACTATTTATACAGTTAACATAAGCAAGCTTCTATTAAGTCTTTTATATTGAACGCTTTCAATGCTTTGACTTAAGCCAAAACATTCTTTTAGATCTATCTGTATAGATTCCAATTTCAAGAATACAGGCAGTCATGCTTATAACATTAACTGAAATTACTTTCTTAGCCAAGATTTTACTTCTTGCAAGGTAAGAATGTTATTTCCAACAAGCCATATGTCATCCACATGTAGCATTAGGAATACCGATATGCTCCCACTGATCCTTTTGAAACACAAGATTCATCATCCTTTTGATAAAATCAAACCATTTGATTTCTTTATCAAAACTATGATTCCAACTATTTGATGCATGTTTCGATCCTTATGAGAATCTTTGAAAACTTGCATACGCTATTTGAATTCTTTGGATGCTCAAAACTTTGGATTGTGTCACGTACACATCCTCAATCATGTTTTCACGTAAAAAATAGATTTTGATATCCATTTGCCATATTTTATAATCATATTATGGGGATATGGCAACAAGAACTCAATATGACTTGATCATGAATAATGACTAAAGAGGATTTCATCATAGTCCTACTATGAATTTGTTCGTATCCTTATAGTCACTAGTCGTGCTTTATAAGTTTGAAGATCACCATCCATATCGGTTTTCAATTTGAAAACTCACTTGCAACCATTGCATATGCATCTTCTAAAAGACTTATCAAAGTCTATACTTTGATTGTCAGACATGGACTTATCTTCAACCTTTGTAGCATCAAGTCACATATTAGATTCAAAATCTAACATTGCTTCTTCATAAAAGAAGACTTACTTCATCTAGTAAAATTACATCATGATTTTGAGAAATCCATATCTCTCCTAATCATGTCGTATTCCACTAGACTTTCATTGGACTTGTGTAATTTCAATCAATGATCATGAAACCATTTCCACGTTCCTCTTCAACGTTAAATGTCACTTTTGTGAATTACGAGTTTTGTAGGTGTACTTTACTCTCACTAACTCTACTAGAAATTAACTCCCTCTTCAAGGGGAAACCATTTCTAGCTACAACTACTTTGTATCCCAAAGAAACATAGGAGTAACAACTCCTACTTTCCTTTTGAGTAATCCACAATACGATATTTAAATTTAGGTGCCAACTTATTCGAAATAAGCTTTACAGCCCTAAACTTATTCAATGAAACAATTTGGGTCTCTTACCCAACCATATCTCATATGTTGATTCATGAATTGTTTTAGACGGAACAATATACACAGCTGCTTTAATGGCATATTTTTGAGAAAACGATGATCAACTTGACTTCATCATAGATTGAACTATATCTTTATAGAGTTCGATTACTCCCTTTTCGACACAACATCCTTTGTGGCGTACTTGGAGGAGTCAATTGTGAGACAGTCCCACAATTTCTAAGATGATTGTCAAAATCTTGACTCAAATATTCACCACTCGGATCATATCTAAATGACTTTACTATCTTGTCAATATACTTCATACTCCTTTTACAAGCTTTTGAACACTTCAAAAGTTCCAAACTCGTGTTTAATTAGATACTCTTATCTAGAGAAAAGTTCCATAAAGGTAATGAAGTATTAAAAATTTCCTTTAGCAGTTGATTTATAATTCATATACATCCACATGTATAATGCTTAATAAATCGATTGTTCTTTGACTACGTTCAGCAAAGAAAACCCTTTGTCATCTTTTACAATAAACAACATTCGCATGATTCAAGATGATTCATAATCTCATGAATCCAAAAGTCCATTCTCATGGAGTTTCGTAATGCGACCTTGCTTATGCCTCCAAGATGATACTGCCAAAATAGGTTGAATCAAACTATTTGATTCGATCCTTACAGTATTTATGTTACGGATGGGCTCCACATATAAAGACAATTATGTAAATCTGTATTTCATAATCATGTCTTTATAAAGTTTATAATTCACAATTATAAAATAAACAACATTTGTTCACTCAAAACAACGAGCCCAATAGGCAACAAGAGTTCATAACTTACATGTAAAAGTTCATAACCTTTAACCAAAGTTCATAACTTTTATGTAAAAGTTCACAACTTTTACCTAGAAGTTCATAACTTTCATGTAAAAGTTCATAACTTTTAACCAGAAGTTCATAACTTCCAAGTAACAACCTTTGCTACTCTTGCCTATTCGTATTCTACCTTTCACCTTCATAAGGTTTCTACTTAAGTTGAGATTCTTCATATTCTACTAATATGAAATCCACCACGGTATCTAATACCTTTGATATAGAAACAAAAGTAGAATAATTAATAAATACTTAAGGTAGCAGTCTTACTGCCTTTCATCTTCTCATAGTTCTCCAAACAAAGTTTGCTATTTTCATTCTAATGAACGATTCATTCTAGAAATGGCAACATCCTTCTTTTGGAGATCTCTCTATGCCAACAGCTTTGGTCTTTAAAACATGTTTCACCCGAACCTTTCGGTCTTTATGCTTTTCGACCTTCCTTTTATCCTTTTCCTTTTGAACCTTAAGCACACAATTCGAGGCTGGCTTATCCTTTATGGATAACTTAACATTCTTTTGCATCCTATGCAACTAATTCACAATTTTCTCCATGTCATTCAAATGATAGTTCATCACCAATGACTATCAATTAATGAATTCAAGATCACATCTTAATGCCTTTTTGGAGGCCAATGAGAAAATGTTGCCTCAAACACTTATCTTTTCTTGCTCACTAACTGATGGAACATTTCCATTTGTGATGTATCATATATCTCAAGTAAAACTTCCACGTACGGAAGAATTGGTGGCAAGTGTAAGATAACAAAATTTAACAGAGTCCCTTCGATGCTTCAAGTAAGCATCTTTTATACTCGTGTTACAATTGCTAGTGGTTCATTGGGCAAAAGGATTATTGAGAACATATGATTCCTTTTGATTTGAGAACAATTCTCAATGTTCAATAACAATCGAGATCAAGGTAATAGCAATTATAACTATAATAAAGCGTGTAAAGATTTTAGTTAAATGCTCCCACTTAAATTATAAAACCCTTTAAAATATTTAAGTGGGTGAAGATCCAAAATCCATACTTAACCATAGCACTGCTTTGGCATGTCCCTATGATTAAATATAATTTCGGTAGGCAAAGACTCAAAATCATGCTTTAAACCATTTAAACATATTTTGGATGTGCACTTCTTTGCCAATTGCATCATTATGCAACTCTTATAATTTATGAGATGTATGATATCATATATCATATTTAATTGTATGTTACTCATCTCATCTTTGCCTCGGGCTCAAACACCATTTTGATTAACCCTTTGTTAAACCAATTACAACACAATGAGAATCACCATTTCTCATATTATCGCTTCGCTAAGGTCACAACATGCGTACCCGCTTTGGCGTGGCTACCATGATGCGAACATAGTACTTGACTAGTGTTATACGTAATTGGGTGGCAAATATAAACTTCATAAGTTTATTTAGGGTTTGTTAAATCCTGTGATTTTAATTGTATCATATACAATTCATGGCATTAATATTAAACATACTCTTGTTAATACTAATTAGCATGGCATCCTATGTCAGACATATGTTAAGCATGCAATCTAGCATGGTATCACATGGCATCTAAAAGAAACAAAGCATGCATTTACATATATATATTAACATTTTGCATCACATGCAAAAAAATTTCTAACATGCATCAATATTTATTAACATGGCATCTTATGGCATAAAATAAATACAACATGCATAAGACTCAAAACCGTGTTATGGTATGGTTTTATCTACATTGATTTTCATAGGCCAATATGAAAATCAACAGGTCATATCCTAGGTGGTTGTAACCATCGTATGGTCACAGCACAGCCGCACCCCTTGGATCCGTCTTCACGTCTTTGTTCCTTGGCACCATCTCTTGGATTTACATATTTTACAAAAATTGTATCCTATACAATTTTCTAGTAAAATAAAATTTACAAACAATAAATTGCATCCTATACAATTTATCTAGAAAATTAGGATTACATAAATACAAACGACTCGCAGGCCGTATTTATAAAATCTTAATAAATAAAATAAAGCATCCATGGGGTCCAAAACCATACCATAACACCATGCATAAAATTATCAACAATAATTTTATATCTAAAAATATTTAGGGTTCAAAGTGGTAATATACAATCACATTGTATTTAGAATTAATTAATTTGGAAAAATTCGTAAATATGCAGAAACAATTTTCCACACTTAAAACGAAAAAGGGGTAAAACTGTCGAACAGCATGCTCGTCGGGCCTCGCACTGCAGTATCCAATACTGCGCGCAGCCCGACGGGCTGCGCAACACGTAGCTGCGCAGCCCATGCTGCGCAACACGCAGCTGCGCAGCCCATGCTGCGTAAGCAGCATGCTGCTTACGCAGCATGTGCAATTGCAATTGCAATTGCAATTGCAGTTGGGCGCAATTGCAATTGCAATTGCATTGCACCCACAATTATTCTGGGCATTATGCCCAGAATAACGAAAACCTTTTTTTTTTTTTTTTTTTTTATTTTCATTTAATTAATTGAAACAATTTCAATTAAAATCCCATGAATCAAATTCATGATACCAACCCCTTAAACATTTCAAATTATTAAAACAAATCATTCACAATGATTCACATTAAAATCAAATTTTAAACATGTTATTCACAATAACATTGAACCCTAAATCAAGAACATACAACCCTAACATGCAATTTTGATCTAATCAAAATAACAAATCCAATTCAACCAATGCACAAGTGGCTCTGATACCACTGTTGGGAAATTAATCGCACAAAAACAATACGCAGCGGAAATAAAAGGATTAATCCCCACCAAGGACCCATGTACATTGCATTGAATTGGAAGGAGGGTTGAAGAATTACCTTAATACTTTGTAGGTTTTGAATCAAAAGGAACCAAGATAGCTTCCCTCTACGGTTAATCCACACGGAGCAATTCATTCACCGCGTGCTAGCGCCGGGATTGAAGAACGATTCTTCGAACGAGACAGAGAAAGCGAAAAATCAGATTTTTCCTTGGAGTTTTGTTGAGAATTTCGGCTGCCACTATTCACCTTATTGTGGCTGCCGAAAATTAGTGTTTTGTTGTATATGAATTAGGTTATATATTTCCTTATATATATAACCTAATAAGTTAATTATAATTATATCCTAATACACTTATTAGTTATAATTATAAATTAACCTTCACAACTTAATATTAATTCTCAATTAATATTAAGTCAAATCAATTCTCCATAATACACATATGTATATACAATATTATAATTAATTATATCTCTATATAATTTAATTATAATATGTGGCATACCTTATGCAATATTAACCATATTAATATTCACATATACATATATATGTAAATATATATATCACTATATATATATATTCTCTTTCTCATTCACAAATTATTATCCAATAATAATTTATACCCGATAAGATGAACTTCATTTTGCTCTTTGTGTGTGACCCCATAGGTTCATATTAATTGGCAATAAGGAAATTACCATAATGTCCTTATAGATCACAAGCGGACTCTAGCAAGCCATTATGACTACCCAATTAACATGATTGGAATGATCCAATACCTATTTATAGAATGTCATATTCCCTTTTGTCTCTTTGATATCATGATTAATCATAAGACATGGTACACTTGTCAATCTTATATAATTAATCATATGCTTTCTCGATCTCAAAGTAAACTGTTTAGACAAATCAATTGATACTCTATCAATTATTTGAGCACGGCCATGCATTTAACAGTCTTACTTATCGAGGGGCCC
The DNA here is from genome assembly GCA_039660915.1 of Euphorbia tirucalli. NCBI lineage: Eukaryota > Viridiplantae > Streptophyta > Magnoliopsida > Malpighiales > Euphorbiaceae > Euphorbia > Euphorbia tirucalli. Next base: position 45,317,199 of record CM077637.1, on the reverse strand, counting down.
AGTGATATCGCTCTCTTGATAGAGAGGGACAAAATCCCATATCTGTCACTCACATCCCAAAGCATGAGTCATATTGTACCCAATCACAGCCTTTATAACTACTCTGTTACAAGCAGCGTTTGACTGCGTCAAAGCACAACATGAGTTCATCTCGGAATCAATGGTGACCTCAGGTCAAAGGAATCAGCTAATGACACTACTATAATCAAGATCAGTTGTGACACATGACCATGAACTTGATCTCATAGTGGGTCTCCAGTAACATGTTCTCTAACATATTACCCGTGAGTATAATCTGTATCTGTATACACTATATTCATCTTATGAATATCCATTATCACTCACACTAGTCTTAGTTTGTTATTATTCCCATAATAACAATCGACTAGGGATATTTAGAATAACACAATTTATTCATGGATACTTATCATAAATGCTAACATACAAACATAAATGATAATATTAATCTACACTAGATTAATCTTAGAAGTCAAATTACATAATCCAATATTGGCCTTAGGGCACAATCTCCAACAAGATGAGATTAATTGGTTAATTTGATTTTCCATTGTGCTCATCTTATCAACACTCTTCTGTTGAGATTCCACCAATTGCGCCATCATGCCTTTCAAAGAGTTAATTTCTTCTCCATAATTCATTCGTAGGGGCTGTGGCTGCTGTTGTTGGTTATTGCCATATCTGAAATTCAGATGATCCCTCCACCCTGGATTGTATGTATTGGAGAAAGGATCATATTTCCTTCAGTGTTGGGCGTTGAAGTCTCCCATGGCGTTAACCATCTCACTGCTGGATTCCTCTTGAAGTGTTGGACATGCATCAGTGGGATGTCCTTGAAAACAACAAATACCACAAACTTGGGCTTGTGGCCCATAGTTAGAAGCACCTGCATTTCCAATAATACTCTTTTCCAGTACTTGATTAAGCCTATCCAATTTAGATTCAAGATCAGAAGACCTTACCTCATGAACTCCCTGTGTAGGAGTGTCAGAACGGCTGTTGAACTGCTATGAATTTGCAGCCATGGCAGAAATCAGATCTCGAGCAGGTTGAGGTGTCTTGCTAACCAAAGCACCACCACTCGCAGCATCAATGACTCTCCGTTCAAGTGGTAGCAGCCCCTCATAAAAATATTGTATCAACAGTTGATCCATTATACCGTGTTGAGGGCAACTAGCGCATAGTCTCTTGAATCTTTCCTAGTATTCATACAACGACTCAGAGTCCTTTTGTCTGATGCTACAAATTTCCCTTCTCAAGTTTGCGGCTCTAGATGCAGGAAAGAATCGCTCCAAAAACAGCCTTGCCATTTCGGTCCAAGTGTTAACAGTTTCGGAAGGAAGGTAGTACAGCCATTCTTTTGCAGTGGCTTCCAATAAGAATGGAAATGCACGCAACTTGATTTGAATCCAAAACAAGCCATATGAAACTCTTTTAGGTGCCGATTTGGGTCTTCCGCTTGTAAGCCATGGAATTTGGTAGAAGCTGAATCAATGCAGGTTTCAGCTCAAACCTATCCTCCACATTTTGATATTGTATACACAGCGGCTATTGGTTGACAGGAGGGGCGAGCATGTCTCGCAGAATTGCTAAAGGTGGATTGGCCATTTCAATTTCAGAGTCTGAAGAAGAATGCTGCATACACACTCAGAAAAGGAATTAGAAACAGCAAATAAATAAACCTTGTACACAAATCCCCGGCAACGACGCCAAAATTTGATAGGTTCTCAACCCGTCAAAGTTTAATTTAATATCTCCGGTTTCTTATACTGGGTAGTATAGCAAGAACGGGGCCGAACCACAGGGATTAATGCAGGTATATTTATTTGCAAAAAGAAATAAATTTGATTGGATTGAAATAAAAATAAATGAGGTGATTTGAGAAATTGCAGAATGTAAATTAAGACAGAATAAATCAATAGGATGAACAACTAGCCGAGATACTTTTCAGTTTAATTTCATAATTCAATCACAGACACCAAAAATCCAATTCGATTATCCAAATCGACAGAGTTATAGTTAAAGGTGAAACGCACCCAATAACCAATCTTTTGTTAATTTATCGATAGTTCCAGGAAACGCCTGAATAAACTACTTCCCTAACCAATAGATATTCTCCAAGAAAACTCTAACGAGAATTAACCTATGGTAGCATTAATCATAAAAAGACCTCTATCTTAGTTAATGAAATCGGAAACGCCGCAAATCATAAAAACTAAACTATTCAATTCCGTTAACTTTACACGAAGCTAACTTGCAACTATGATAGAACAACAATCATGGATATGCAATACAATCAATCAATTAACTGGCCAAATCAATTTGATTAAATCAATAGCAATATAACAAATTATAATCATAGGAATTGAATAAATATTCGGATAAAAGAATACAATTAAAACGTAAGTCTCATGAATAAAATGGAATTAAACTTCTAAGTACCTCAACTAGAAGAGAGTTTAGCTACTCATAACTAAACAAATTCTACCAAAAATCTTCAGGAAAAACGTGCAGCCTTGTCTTCTTGATAGCCTCCCAAAACATTTTAGAAGAAGTCAAAACAGTCCCTAAAACCTTCTCCTCACTTTCTTTCATAGGCTCTCCTTCTCTTAACCTAATTAGGAGTCTCTCATTAACCTCCTTAATTACAAGGCCTGCTGGAAATTTAGAGTGTATGGTATTGGGCCCCTTAAAGAGAAATCTGGCCCAAATAAGAAGAAAAATTCAACAAGGGAGAGTTGACCCGCAGGACCCAAATAAGCTACAGAAAACCTCAGCTAACTTCCTCGATACAGCTCCGATTGTGTGATTAAGATGCTATGGAAAGCCAACAGACAGATGCACAATCTTACAGAGCAAATCTTGAGCTAAAACAGCCTCAAACTCTATTGAAAATCCAGTTGAAGTTCAAGCTCCAACAAATCCTCTTCTAGCAACCTTCCTAAAAAGCCAAAATCTACTTCCAAGCACCTAAAAGAGGTAAATAACACTAAATAAGGATAAATAAAATAAAACAAACTAACTAATTAAGAAAATAATAAAACTAATACTAAAATGCGAAAATAACTAATAAAATAAGTTAAAATGTACCTAAATATGCCTATGTGAATATGAGTTATCAATAGCCGCACGGCTTTAAATAGAGCTTGCATGCTTTAGCTATAGTCTACACTCACACCTAACTTCTTAATCACTCGACGGACCTTTCTTAGGGTTTCGGATCAAGGACTCTTCTAAATTTCGGGCTGTTTGAGAATATTCCAGGCATTATTCTGCTCATTCTCAAATCCGATTCATGTTCATCTGTCTAACAGGTAACAAAGGGTTTTCATCATAGAGGTCGGAAAAACCTGTGCTCACACCCCCTATAACAGCCCCTTTGGCCAAAATTTCCAGCATCAATCTTCCATTCCTCAGGCTTTTCGGCTAGCACCGGTTCCCGCTAGATAGTTAGTCGTGCACCGGACTTTGGAGGTCGCTTAAAGTGTCAATTCTGCAGCAGTCTCTAGAAGAGATGGATTTGGTGAGTGAATCTCTCTTGATTCAAAATTGATTTTATTTCAATTAATGGTAATTGGACACGATAGGTGGATTCTAAGAATATTTTAAATGGTGTAATTCCGCTGCGCCACGTTATTTTTCAGATGACGAATCCCAACATTCAAAAACCGACAAGGTTCGAATGTGGAAAGCACTTTTAATCGACTCAATATTTAATTGGATTGATTAATAACGGCTTAGCATGCATAATCGCAGGTGATTGGAATGGCTTAACATGCATTCATATATATATATATATATATATACACACACACACACACACACATACACACATAATTGACATAAGTATAAAATATGTATATAAATAAAAGAGTCACTATGAGACCTATTTTACAACCTACTGAATAACTAGTATGCCTATACTAGAGATCCATCGGGCGGGCTTGCAAATTACCAATAGGCTTCCTCTCCAATGGCTTGATGCAATTACAACTAAATTTACAAAATATAAATTAAATAAAAGTACATCAAAATAAAATAAAACGACACACATGTCGTATTTCCCAAAATTAAATTTTACAACCCAGCTTCATCTATGGCCCAATAGCGCTCAAATCCACACAACCAGGCATAGAAACATATATACACATAGCAAATATCAATATATATATACATGTACTAAAATGCATAAACATGGCAATTCCAATTTTTTAATTAATTATGTCCAGCTGTTTGTGAAATCACCGATTCTGGCATCCATAACCAATGTACGGTCATGGCCGCGAATTAGCAGTCCAATTTTCAACCCGTGCCAAGGGCCAATTGGACCAATTTCATTAACCAATTTAATTTTAACCAAAAATTAAATTATATGCATGAATTAAATCACACAAGAAACCACACGAATCCAATCGCGAAAGTAAAATCATGTGAATTTTAAAACCAGTTCAAAATTTCACATAGGGTCCGAAAAATCAAAATACCTATAAAAATCTAAATTGAACCCGCACCTTGCGCATCAATGCTGCTATCAACGCAGCAAGTAATAAACCTGCTGTGGCAAGCAGCAACAATGGCCTAATTTGAACCGCAATTGCAATTCCAATTTGGCCAAACAATTTATTTATTTTTTTTATAAATCAAACCAAAAAATAAAATTAAAAAAAAACAAATTGGGGAAAAATAATTAAAACCCCAAATCACCAAATTAGGGTTCCAAATAAAATCAAATTAAAAACCAATTTCAATAAAATCAAATCAAACACCAAGAACCCTAATATCATTCATTCTATTAATTAGAATATGAACCTATGATCTGATACCATTGTTGCAAATTGTCACGGGAAAAATTAAACGCAAGGTGGAATACCGATTAAAATTTTCCTCGACTCCATAGCCTAAGATTCATGTAGATTAATAGAATGAAACCAAGAACAGAAAGAATATTAAATTTTCTCACCTTAAATGTCTCCTTTAGAGACTGCTGCAGAAACCCAAATGTGTTTCTTCCATAATCCGGTACACGAACGACTCTTGAACGCGAGTCATGCTAGCGAACGGAAGAATGGAAACCAAGAAATTTCAGCCTAGAGAATTTTTGCTCCTTTCTTTGGTGTAGGCCAAAAATATCAAGTGGCTAGGGTTAGGGAGAAATTGACTTTAAGGCATCCTTTTATACTCCTTAGTATTATTGTTGGTATTCTAGGTTTCTAATTCCTTTTATACTCCTTAGTGTACTAGGATTAAATTAAACAATAGATTATTTAATTTGATTTAATTGATTTACCTTGTATCATTAGGATTAAATTAAACCATATTATAAAATTCTAATTGATACAATTAAATACAATTTTATCGAATTAAAATAACCCAAAGTTAAAATAAATCAACCTTAATAAATTCAACCTTTGTATTTTATTTCCACCAAGGAAATATTATTTTATTTAATTAATTATTTACTACGTGTAATTAATTAATCAAATAAAATTAATTTCTCTCTTATGACTGAATTAATTATGACATAACCTAATTTCAATAACTCAATTAATTTGGTTTCCGTTCCAAATCCGATTTGTCAATGTTCAGTCGTTCTATGTGTACGATCCCGTGGATCCGTCTTTATGTTGGTAGTGGGCCCAAAACCCATAGACTGTAAGTGGGTTCTAGCAAACCGTTACAGCCCCCAATTAAGATAGACACTTGTAGTCTAATGTGAAACATAATCTGGTAGTGATCTTGGATATCCTTTGCCAACTGACATCGATGTATAAGTAAGAGACATGGCCCTATCATCCTCTTATATGCTTATTTATTTCTTGATACCAAGTGGACTGAACCTAACGAATAAGTATCCCAACTTATTCAGGTATGGCTATATACTTGTCAGGCCCACTCATCAAGTAGCTAGTGATATTATCTCAGGGGACGCTAAGTGGCAATTCCGTCAGCTTCACTATCAACATCAACATGTTCACTAGCCCACCCAACATACCCATACTCGACACCTTGTTACGGGCCCGTTAAGTGTATATCAAAGTGTATGAGATCACATGTTATGTTACAGTGAACATCAGGTCCAAGGATAATAGCAAGACCTACCAGAGAAACACCTATGACGATCGAACCATGTGGGGTTCCCGTGACAGATCGATCTAGTACCATGCAACCCAACATGTACCCATATCATTGACCGAAATTCCATGTCCAATGGCCGGTGAGACGCCGCCATCCAGTCAAGGATATGCTAGTCTTTGGTTCTATTCATTCCTATGATTAGAACAGACTAGGGATATCTTTATGACTATAACTTTAACTCTACTAAAAGGTCTCATAATCTAATGACCTACATTGGTTTACTTTAGTATGATTATAATCATTGGATACTCTATTTATAAATAGCACAAGATATAAATAAATAGATTCATGCCTTCATTTCAACATAAAATGTATAATACAAAATATCCAAATATAAAGTATAATACAATACAAGAAACAATGCCATTTGGACTAGGGCACACCAGCATTATAGACCTGTTAGGCATATGTAAAGTGAATCGGATTCCATATTGATAATATAATAAAATCTGGTCTGAGGAAAAAAGAGATCTACTCAAGAAAGACTTATGACGTGACAAGCCTGTGACTTTCTTATACGGATTGATCCAGTCCCATGTCAACGACATGTACCTATATTCATTACTGACTTTACAAGTACTATGGCTAGTTAAGAACTACCATACAGTCATCAACTATACAAGTTTGTGATTCTATTTGTTCCCACGATTATAATAGACTTGGGATATGTTTTATGATTATCAATCAAAGGATACTCTATTCATGTTATAGAACAAGATATAAATGAAATAGATTAAATGTCTTTTTTTAATGTGCCACAAATAATGTACAAATAGAATGAGTCTTAATGTATAATACAAAATACAAGAATCCATTGCCCTAAGAACTAAGGCACACCAATAAGTCTTTCTTGAAAAGGATTTCATTTCTAAGAAAGACAGTGGGAGCAACGTTGAACTCAGCGAAGTTCAAAGCAAACAAATTCTTGAAAAGGATAACTCAGAGACTGAGTACGAGTTCAAAGGATTGAAGCACTAGCTCTAGTCACAAAAGAACCTATGAGGCCTGAGAGGGAACGTCGAGTACCCAAGAGATGCAGATTTCTCATGATTAATGATAACATTCTTCCCATGTTCGACGAGGAAGAGCCTACAACCTATCAGGAGGCCATTAATAGCCCGCAATCTACTAATTGGCATGAAGCCATGTAACCGAAAATGCAATCTATGTATGTGATAAGTGCTAAAAAGGCAATTATATATGATAAAATTTATAAGGAATTTGCATTGTTTCTACTGATTATATATTAGATTTCATGTTGGTATTGCTTGTTTTTTATGATTTACATTTTTAACTAAGTATGCAAATATGTGGAATTTAGTTATAAAAGGAAGCAAAAACAAAAAGAAACTAAAGGAAAGAGAAAGGTCATAAGCGCGATGGATATCACGATCACGACCTAGCCTATGAACAGACTTTGACTTCAGCGTTTTGCAAAGAAACCCATGCGAATCACAACCATGACACTCTGTCACGATCGTGACATGCACTCAGCAGCAGTTATTTGATCCTATCTATTTGGAACTTCAACCACCACTATGGAAAGACATAACCCTTCAAGAAATAACATAACTCTTTATGAAAGGACACAACTTTCCAAGAGAACCAATAGTGTTCAAGAGACATAACTATTCAATGAACCAACACAAATCTTTATCAAAGGACACAACTATTCAATAAACCAATACAACCTTTCACAAAGAGACACAATGCTTCAATTCCTATAAATAGAGGAGGAATTCTATGCGTGAAAGAGAGAGAGAGAGAGAGAATCAGCAAAAGTTAGAGAAATAAAGTGTCTAGAGAGTTTGAGTTTTGTTTGTAATATTTAGTTTACGTAAAGGGGAGCCTAATGCCAAGGTCCTTAAATCAAGTATTGTCACTGTATAGAGAAAAGATACCCTGAGGTTGCAATATACCTATAGGCGTAAGGGAGTATTTTATGCCTAGTTGCTTTCTTAAGTCTATTCTTATGCTTTTCCTTTATGAAAGCGTCACACTTGTATATGTATTGAATATTTACGAAATTAATATCGATAAGTTTTCTTATATCTTACTCTTCATTGCATGACTAACGCCAAGTATGTGTTGATTTCTTGTTTTACATTGCATGACTAACGCCAAGTATGTATTGTGATTCATAATAAGATATAGAGAAGTTCTTATTTTACTTTGTCTTGTTTAATTAATAAGATAGAATAAATTATGATGTATGATTGTTTTGCTTCACTTTGTTAAATTAATTCGAGATCATCTTGATATAGCTTGGCCATTGTGTATTAAGACCTTTAGTTATTCAAGCAAAGGTATCCGATAATTTGTCTACGAGTTATTGAATAAAATTTATTTCTAGACAATAGAACTAATCCAACATACTCTTATCATAAGGATTGAATAAATAATTAACGCATGTGCAACAAAAATCAAAGATAAAATGCTTGTATATTTATGCAACTAAGATATTAAACAACAACTCAACTCAATACTAGTGCTTTAATTGACTTAACTTGCCATTTACCCATTTCTCCCTATCACTTTATAATTACGCGAAGAAAAACAAACCAAAGTGTACATACTTATTCCTCGTGGGATCCATACCTTTTATTACTACGTTGCGATTCGTATACTTGCGAGCACTAATCTTTGAATGAAATTATTATTAAAATTACTATTAAAATTATTATCAAAAGCTAAGTAAGAGATTTGTACTAAATATAAAGCGGGCAACAGAATGATAATCAAGTAGGGAGCCTAGTTGATCCACCTCGGGGTGTGAAAGGCATAGGTTGAAAGTGGTGCTACAAGTTGAAAGCCGACAACACCTTCAAGGGGCGATTGGTCACGAAGGGTTTCAAATAAGTCTATGGGAGGGACTACGATAAAACCTTCTCACCAGTCGTAATGCTCAAGTCCATAAGGATCTTGCTAGCTATATCCGCATGGTACTAATATGAGGTCTGGCAAATAGATGTCAAAACTGCTTTCCTTAACGGGAAGCTACTCGAGGATGTGTACATGACACAGCCTAAGGGATTGGTCGATCCAAAGTATCTTGGACGGGTATGCAAACTGTAGAGATCCATTTATTGATTAAAGCAAGCATCCAAAGTTGGAATCTTAGATTCAATGAAGCTATAAAGGAATACAGCTCCATACAGAATCAAGATGAGCCTTGTGTGTACAAAAGAAATAGTGGGAGCATTGTCACATTTCTGGTGTTATATGTAGACGATATCCTTTTAATTGGAAGCGATATACCAACACTACAAGGGATTAAGCAGTGGTTGAGTAAATGCTTCATAATGAAGGACTTAGATGAAGCCGAGACAATCCTAGGGATCAAGATCTACAGGGATAGATCGAATAGACTTTTGGGCTTAAGCCAGGCCACGTACATAGACAAAGTTCTAAAAAGAATGAGCATGGACCAGGCCAAGAAAGGTTTCTTGCCAATGAGCCATGGATTGAAAATGAGTAAGAAGAACTTTTCGAAAACAAGGAAGGATAGGTAGAATATGAAAATGATCCCATATGCGTCAGTTATAGGATTAATCATGTACTTCATGCTATATACAAGGCCTGATGTTTCTTTCATACTAAGTGTGACGAGATGATACCAATAGGATCCTGAGAAGGATCACTGGAAGGCTGTCAAAGTAATCTTGAAGTACCTTAACTGGACAAAGGATAGCTTCTTAGTGTACGGTGGTTAGGAAGAGCTATCAGTTACATGCTATAGTGATGCAAGCTTCCAGACCGATCAAGATGAGTACCAGTCATAGTCTAGATATGTATTTTTGCTTAATGATGGTGCTATCAGTTGGAAAAGCTCAAAGTAATCCATCATCGCTGATTCTACAACAGAAGCTGAGTACATCATTGTGTGTGATGCAGCAAAGGAAGCTGTATGGATGAGGAAGTTTATGACTAAATTAGGAGTAGTTCTAACTATCTAGGATCCAGTCGATATCTTCTATGACAACAACCGAGCTGTTACACAAGCTAAGGAACCTCGGTCACATAAGAACACAAAGCACGTGCTCATGAAGTTTCACTTTATATAAAAGATCATGGAAAGAGGTGATATTTCATTACATAAAGTGGACACCAAGGACAATGTCACAGATCCATTGACTAAGGTGCTCGTACAGCCAAAGCACAAGGGTCATACTAGATCTATAAGGATTAGGCCCATGCCTGGTTGGAACTAGTGCAAGTGTGAGATTATTGGGAAATGCCCTAGTCCCATGGCATTGGTCCTTGCTATGTATCATACATTGTTGGATATTTTATGGATTAAAGTATTATACATCTGTGTCATTAAATAAAGGCATAATCTATTTAATTTGTTTCCTAAGTAATGAATGTAAATGGAGTATCCAATGGTCATATCAATATTCATGTTGTCAAGTGTCATGCACTTGGTAATGAGATCATGAATAAGGAAACGATATAAGCATAAAGCCTTCCTAGTCTGTTGCAATCATGGGAATGAATGGAACATCAGACTAGCATTATATGGTGGTGTCTTACCGACCATAGTACATGGATTGTCAATTAGATACATGGGTACATGTAACGGGACATGGTACTGGATAGATCCACTAACAAGAAATCCACATGGTACAGTATCACAAATGATTCTCGTGTAGTACTTATACTGGATCCTTCGACTTGACCACATTATGAAATTTCATGTGAACTCACACACTTTGACGTGCACCTAACAATCCTGTAACATGGAGCCAAGTATGGGTACAGTTGCATGTGTCAGTGATTATGGCAAGACCATGAATGTGCATAAGGGATATGTCACTCAGTGATTCACTGAGAGGATATCACCGACCTCTTGATGAGTGGGACTGATAAGAGTGTGGCCACAGTCAAATAAACTGGAACCTATTTGAGAGCATCAGCTTACTCAGTATCAAGTAAAAGTCTAGATATAAAATAGGGTGATAATACCATGCCTTTGTGTTGGACTCCGATATCAATGACATGTGACATATAAGTTATACTACAGGGTTACGACTTCTGTTAGACTGCAGTCTCCGTCTTAATTGGGAGCTATAATGGCTTGCTAGAGCCTAACTATAATCTATGGGCCATGGGTCCACTGCCAATATAAAGATGGACCCACAGGATCGTACACATTGAACATCTGAACTGGCACTTAACGGATCACTAATATAGTTAGAGTATATAGACTTGTGGGGAGTGTTATTGATTAAATTATAGATGAATTGGATTTATCAAAATAATCTAATTAATAGGAATTGATTATTTCATATAATTAATTGAATGAATTAATTTTATGAATTAATTTCTTGGTTGGATATATATATATATATATATATATATATATATATATATATATATATATATATATATATATATATATGTTTATATATATTATTTCTTAAGTTAAGTCTAATTAATTATTCAATTAAATTTAATAGACCAATTGTATTTAATTAACATGATATAAATTATATCATTTGGTATGATTTAATTTATATATATATATATATATATATATATATATATATATATATATATATATATATATAAAAATTAAATCAATTGAAAATTAATTTTAACCTATGGTAACTTAATTAGACCTAGGGTTTATGCCCTATATAAACACACTTAAGAAAGTCAACCCTCTAACCTAATGTCTCTCTAGAAATTTCAGCCCCATCTTCCCATTGCTCCTAGATCCAACGCTAGCACGGGCGTGGTTTCTAAAGACGTTCGTGTACGTGAACATAGAGGGAATCTATTTTGGTTCTTCAACAGTCTCTAGAAGAGACATAAAAGGTGAGATTTCATCTCTTTATTCTCTTCTCATTTTAATTTTGATTTCATCCATGTAAGTTCCCGGATCCGGATTCTTGAAAATTTTAAATGGCTTCCACTACCATTTGTTTGATTTTCAATGATGAATCCCAACATAGGATTCTTTTTATATTTCCGATCCACCTTTGCTGCATATATCCTCTAGCTACACTTGTCACTTACACAAACTGATTCAACATTAATTTTAGTTTTCCTCTTGAACTTGGAATCTGTTATCGATTTCATGGTTTCTACATGCTTCCTTGAATTGTGCCCTTGACCTGAACAGCGTCCCCATCTCAAAAGTTGGATTTTCAAGGTCTCTCTCATGGAACTCAAGAAAACTCACATGATCTTCATCATCTGAGTCTGAATTAGTGTTTAACTGATCAGAATCTAAATATTCTGATTCATTTTCTTGAACTGTAAAGTTCATCTGTGTATCCAGACCATTGGTATTCACCATCTCTTGAGTTCCCTTATACTTGTCAATATTTGCCCTATTTTGTGCATGTTGAACTCATTCACCAAATCTTCATCCCTATCCTCTAAGATGTAGTATAGATCAATGCAGTCGTCTTCAGGTTCAGTTATATTTGCAGCATTCTCATCACCACCAATATTCCCACTATCAACATTCGAACCTTCTTCAGCCGTGTATATTTGTGTTTGCATCATTTTTTACATTTCCTGCATTAAAAGTGAAATATTACCTTCTTCATCCAAGTTGATCTATTACCTGCACTTCGAAAAAAAATGGAAAAACAACATTTTTCATAACAGTCAACTTATTTAAAAAAAATGGACAAACAACATTTTGCATAATAGTCAACTATTTAAAAAAAATGGAAAAACAGCATTTTTCATAACAGTCAACCTATTACCTTCACTTGATCCAGGTCGATTTACTTCCCTTTCCTCCTCTGCCTCCTTAACTTGAACTGATATACAAACAATCCATCAATTTATAAATTTTGCAAATCAACCCATATAGAATAAACAAATAAATAACACAAAATTGTTACCTTAATTTCTGGCTTCCTCTTGCATTGTTTCCTTTGCATTTCTTACTTCCTCTTGAATTTTGCCTCCTCAACATTTCTTACTTCCTCTTCATTTGTTGCATCAGCAAAATCATAATAATATTCATCATCAATTCCATTGTCTGGCATTTCATGATCATATTAATTTGCTTCACTATGAATTTTCCCTATCTCTTCCATAGTATTATCCCTAACCTCATCATGCACTCCCCTATCACTACCATCTCCCAAATTCATATCAGTATTGTGCCCCAAGTATAGGCTAGTTGAACTATCTACCCTAGCCCTTTTCTTACATTTTTTAGGCCTAATGACATGTTGATCATCATCATTATCCAATTCCTCCAAAATAACATTACTACTTTTACTGAATTGTTCTAGCTCCTTTTTAACTTCTGAATAGTTACTATATGAACAAATACATCTATCTTACCATGTTTTGGCCCAGAAAATACCATCTTTAACACATCATTATCATTTCCTAGTAGTATCAAATCTTTCCTAGAGAAGGTTGTTTATGAATTTTCCAATAGTACCTAATTGTCCCTTCACACCCTTCTTGCATTAACTTATTATCAAGTGAATCTAGTGACAACCTCTCCTAATGTGCATCATATAAAACTAGTTCTTCACTATCAAAATAACCATACTCCCCCATATGACTATTATACCTAATAACTAATTCAAAGCATCCATTTTCAGGATCTATAAATAGGGTTGTAAACGGGGCGAGGCGGGGTGGGGATTACACTTCCCATCCCCGTCCCTAGACTATTCAGGGATCCCCGTCCCCGACCTGTTTATTGATCGGGGACAAATTTCTGTCCCATCCCCGATCCTCACGGGGAATCGGTTCCCCACGGGGATCCCCATCCCCGTTAAACTAATTTTCAATTTTATAAAAAAACCTTGTAAAAGTTCAATTTTCACCCTCTAACTTATTCAAATGTGCATTAAACTATAGACAAAAAATTCTCAAAACTCAATTCTCGGATACACTAACATATAATTAATAATTATTCATGAGAGACATTCGTTTTCTTCTTTACTTTAGTTTATAAAATTATAAATTATAAATAATAATAATAATGTAATGTAGTAATATTAACAATAAAGAAATATAAACAGGGAATTGTCGGAGATTTGGGTATTTAATAGGGTAATTTACAAGGGATTCCTGCGCGTTTTAAACAGGGATGGGGACAGGGGCCCGCGGGGTGGGTAGAGCTATTATCATCCCCGTCCTCGATTAAGAAACGGGGACAAATTAGTCCCCGTCCCCGCCCCGTGGGGACTTAATCGGGGATTCCCCGTCCCCGTTCGAATGGGCCCCTGTCACCCGATTGACAACCCTATCTATAAAGTACAAATGATTGCAACAATATTAGAATGCAGAAATTACCCAAAAATGGATAATAAAGTTAAGAGTCTTAATGATATTTTATCCTTATTTAGTCTAAATGTCAATTCATTGGAGCTCAGAAGTTAACAGTATATACAGCTCAGAAGTTCATTTTGCATCTTTGCAATAGTATTAGCAATGAATTGGAGAAGAAATTATCTATTCATAAACAAAAAGTTGAAGGTCTAAATAACCAATTCTTTAAACTACAATTTTCTAAAAAAAGCATGTTTTTTCACAACCAATTAACCCATAGTGCATCTTATAGAAATAATAAATTAGTTGCAGGAACAAGCCCTAATGGCAAAACTTAACTGTCAATAAACTATAATAACTAAATATCAGTTAGTTTTGATCATGCCTTAGTCATTCTTCTACCATATTAAACAATTTAGTAAAACATTATAATAACTCAACACACAATGGCAAAACATAATATTAAAACAGGAAATTGAAACACAAAATTAAACAATTGATGATTTACACAAAAATTAATACAAACAAATACATATTCCACTTAACTTTTACCAACCAAACAGAAATATCAGGCACAAAAATCCAAACAGCTCCTAATAAAATATATTAACTAATGCAAAAAAACAAAACAAAGAGGAGCGAGTCAGAGATGGAAAGCAACTCACATTCCATTGCCTTCAATATGGTGGTCCACCATTGGCAAAAAAGAAAACAACTTTCTAAATAAATTTTTTTTCTCCTGTATTTGGGTCCACATGCACAAAGAAAAGCATAAAAAAACCCATTAACACACTCAAAAAGTAGAACATGTATGCATATATATATATATCTATATATATATATAGAGAGAGAGAGAGAGTGAAAGGTATTTATCGTACCTTTATACTGTTTTTCCTTCACTTTTGTCTCCCTCCTATACCAAATCTTTTTTCGATTCAGTTTCCCCCAAATTCCTTCTGTAATGGAATTTGATTATTTTCTATCGTGCGATTGATTTAGGGTTTACAATAAGGTATCATAAAGAAAGCGAAATGAATGGATGAGATAGATAGAGAACAGAGAGAAATCAGTGAGAGAAAGAGGAAAGAGGTTGAAGAAGGGTTATTCAAATTTAGAGAAAGAAATGTGTCAATTTGAGCGTCCTTGGCACTCCAACAAAGATGAATGCGAAAGTGGAATAGAAATGTTTGAAAAAGGTGACGTCATCAATTTAACTAATTATCCACAAGGTCAAAGTTTTTTTCTTTATTATTTTATTTTATTTATTTATTTTTTTTTTTTTTGAAAGATAATTTTGACCATTATATTAGTAAAGTATTAAGTTGGTATATTTTTATGTCGAATTTTGAAGTCCCTGTACCATTATGTTAGTAAAAACAAAATTTATGTACTATCGATGATTTTAAGCCTGAATTTTTATGCTTTGTTGCCTTTGTATATTTGCTCCTTGAAAGCACATAATTATTGCACATGTATATATTATTTGTTACATATGATAGTGTACATTTGTCACTTAAAATTATTGGTATCAAAACGAGTCATGACAACACGATTTACACTGACATTCCCCCTAACATGACCCATTGGAACGAATGTCATATTTTTTCTGTCTTTATCATATTTTGTTGCTTAAAATAGATTTTATATCTATAACAGTTTATCTTCAAAATGAATTTTAAAAACTTACCTGCTGCAAGAAAAGAAACAAAGTAATATTACTAATTAAATATTTATAATCTATTTTTTACGCTGCCAGCAAATGCGAACCTAACAAAAATTGGTATTGAGGACTCATTCCTAGAACAGTAATCGCTCTTGATACATCTCTAATGACTGCATAACCTTTTCAATGAACTGCTTCTTGTGTAATCTATACCTGCACAGCATTCAAACTTCCATATTACGATCATTTCAAATGCTAATTTTTTAGGGAATCTGATTTATCATGTACTACTTACTTGATTGCAGCTTCTCGAGGTTTCCTTCCTTCTGCCATTGTATCTGTTGTCAGAAGAATGTTGCTCAGAAACCCATATAAACTCTTACATACAATTCCACTTATTTAACAACTTTTACCACCGCAAAACTTTTGGTGCAAAACCTAAATATTCAAAAGATTCCGAATATACCCGGAAAAAGTTTATTTATCCCTTGTACTTGGTACAACTTGTCACTTTGGCGCGCTGTACTCAATTTTAATATATTTAGCCCTTGTCAAGTTTTTTTTTTTTTTTTTTTAAATATTAGACCTTGACAGATTATTGACTCATAACAGATATTTCATTTACGGTATATTTATTATATGCGATACATAATTGAAGAAAATAATCTAACCGCATGCAGCTACGAGTAATATAATGCTAATAGAACCCTTTGTTTTAGGTCAAATATTTTGTGTTAAATTTCATGAAAAGCTAAAGCAAATAAGCCAAATGTACAAATATTTACTAGAGCCAAAGTGATCAACTGTGCCAAGTATAGGGGTCGAATACTAGCTTTTGCAGAATATACCGCAGTAATTGTTAGCTAAGATGAACTGAACTTTATGATTTGAGAACAAGAGTTTAGTATTGCACAAAATGTTGAACAAGTACGGCAGAGATCATCTTCAGGATGATAAGCACTCTAATCATGAGCTATTATATAACATGGGAATCAAACATTGATACTGGTCAAGGGCATGAAGAACATCATATGGA
Organism: Euphorbia tirucalli; assembly: GCA_039660915.1. Classification (NCBI taxonomy): domain Eukaryota; kingdom Viridiplantae; phylum Streptophyta; class Magnoliopsida; order Malpighiales; family Euphorbiaceae; genus Euphorbia; species Euphorbia tirucalli. The sequence goes on along the minus strand of CM077637.1, from coordinate 45,300,088 downwards.
AAGAAATGGGTATTTACCGAGCAGTTTCTGGTCTTCGTCAGAAGTCGTGGGAAATTGGGAAAGCATCTGCTGGCATTCTTCTTGCAATTCCTTTGCAGCTTTCCTCTCTATGCTTGGTAATGGAGGCATATCTCCATCTGTCCATGTGGGCAAAGTTCTTGCTGCTGCTATAACCGCTCCGTCAACAAAAGAATCACCATTGCTTGTAAGCTGGCCTGTAATGTAATTTCCATTTGTTAACACCATTATTATATCGAACAAGCTGTGTGAAAAAGTTTCACTCTAAATTGTACAATCCATACTGTCGTGATAATATTCTTCGGGCAGGCCAGCAATATTGAAGACTGACAAGAAAGAATCCAAATGAATGCGTGCATTGCCAGAGAAGTGGATTACATCCCAAGGATTCTGCAATAATAGGTTGCACATATTATCATCAGTGCTGGGTAAAAAATCTGGTCATTTAAAAGACAGTTTGAAGATACACCAAAAGTCTAAACGAAGAAAAAAAGGGAGAAAAGGTCAATTCATCCCTCAACTTAGCTTGCAAGGTTTGCCTCAAAATGAACCTTTTTCCTTTTGGTATTAATTTGGTCTTTCAAGTTGGCTTTGTTTTTATCAAATCAGTCTCAAGTGACATGAGTCAGTATTAGAAATTGATACGTGTCAACATGTTTAGATTAATTTGACATAAAATACCAAGTTGTGGACTAAATTGATATCCAAAGTTTATGTTGAAGCAAATTGATCCTATGATCCAAGTTGAAGGGCCAAATTGCAAAAGAACTAGAAATTATTATGGAATGTTTGTATAAGATAGACATATCCAAATGTAAATTGGATGTAGCATTCTCAAGGAAGAAATTCATAATAATAAGATTAAGAGTTATTAGAAGCTAATATTTACAATGCACATTATGCTATAAGCCATATGAAGATCTTTACAATGTCAAGTAAGCACAAGATAATGTTAAAAGAAAAAGAGTAAAATTAAGTTTGCGTTCAAAAAGCAGTAAGGCTCAGAGGAAATTACAACGGGTGATGAAAAGCCATATTGTTGTAGGAACAGGTCATTCCCCCCTCTGTTCATGTAATCGATAGTCAACTGCCAAAAAGAAAGCACATCATTTGAGATGAATGCTAGAGCAAGTTTAGTAGATGTCATGTGGGTCTTCTGTAACTAACTTGCAAATTTTTAGGCTTAAAAGCTGTAGAACCTTTTGCAACCTTCAACAACAACCAAGTCTTATTCCCAACAAGGTGAAGTTGACTTGCAAGGATTCTTGTTTTGAAAGCATTAGTGTTTATAGTAAAATTATTTGAAACATCTATTAATCAAAGGTCATTTTCATTAACTTTCTCATTCATGAACTTTTGATTCAAAACATCAGTAAGTAATTGATACTAAATAATTATATAGAACCCAAAATGACAATAGAGTCTCAATAATTAATCAATAACTATTTGATAGCATCCCAGATTTTTTATATAGTTTTCTCATTTATCACATTTGAAGTTTTCAACACAATTCCAAGTTATTGACACTTTATAAGCATGTGAACTGTTTCAAAATGAAAATTTAATACAGATATGAAAGAGTACCTCTTCGCCTTTCTTAATCGGTTGACCAGCATTTATCATCACCTCAAGCATGCGATCCCTGAATCGCCAATGGAAAAAGCAGTTTGGCTGGAAAGAATGGTTCAGCATGTCTGCATATATGATGAAATTACAAATTTATATACTGAAAATGAAGAATACACTCAGTAAACTAATATAATTATGAATAAATTGAAAAGGAAATTTGTTCGTTTGACGTCTACATATTCATTGAAATCCTAAAAATGAATAAACATATCTCCTTATTATGGAATAAAATACTTAATTAGGCAAATGGTCTCCATAAAAAATCACCTTATGGAATAAAACTTGACATTTAAGTGAAGGTAGGAGGTCTCACATTCAAAATCTAGCCTCTTCACGTTATATTTATGTATATACATTCAGCCAATTAGAATTCCACAAGATAAAAATTCATCCTATGTGACCTTTCACCGTAACTGATTGCTTAGTCACTTTTAATCATAGTTGTCTCTGAGTACATCCTCCTATAATAATTTTTCAACTATAAAATAATACATAAAGAGAAGACACATAATGGTAACTTAAGCCATGAAAAGTGAAACTGAAATGTACACGCTAGATTAAAATATACCATATAAAGTCAACAACCAGGTAATGCACATAACTACTGCATGAAAAGAAGGCTCAACCACGTGAGACTTTTCCCACATTATACATTAAGGAACATGCTAACATCAAAAATCTCTTAGAAAGTAACTTCCTATTCCCTATGAGATTTACAAAATTTACCATGCATGTTATGAAGGTTCACTTAAACGCCGAGACTTTATTATTCAAACTTAAAGTTTTAGCATTGATTCACAATGGCATTGGAGATCAAGGCTTTACTGAATTAGGTATATCGGTATGATTAGAATTATACTCCCCCCGTCATACGAATATAGGCACATATTGTAACACATGCATATTAAGAAAACATTAATTATTGGTGTTATTTTCCTAACATAACCTTACATTAATGAAGTGAATGCATACAGAATTTAATTATTCTCAATTTTAGTAATTTCAAACCATTAAAAAGAGGGGTATATGAGGAATAAATGTACTAAATGTAGTTAATAGAGGAGTTATGCTTATGTCATGGGACATCAAAAAGGTGAATTTGTGCCTATATCCATAGGACAGATAATGGAAAAATTTACTTGAAATGATACTGAAATTACATAGCAGTATGAAAACTTAGCATGTGGCTTATCTTAAGAATGAGATATGCTTATAACTTTGTAGTATACAAACTACAATTGAACAATTGCAACAAAAATGAGGAATTTTGGAGATAAAGTTTACCAGCATAAGGAACCAGCATGTTTGCTTCTTGAACTAAAGCACCAACTCTCATTTCCATGTTGATGCATCGTGATTGCGCCATACCAACAGCCCAAATAAATCTTTCAGGATCACGAGCAAGTCGCTTTATTTTGAGGGGAACACCTGCGTGCTATGTGGTTGAACACATGGGAAAAAAGATTTTTAGAGGTAAAATAAATAGAAACAAGAGAAGAGGAGTATAATTAGAAAGTTTTCATATACCCAATTTCTTTCCCAAAATTCTAATGCTCGATTTTGTTGTTTTCTGATAGTTTTTGAAAGATTCTGATCCTGCAACTCCAAAAGATCTTCCTATAGCATATAATGCACAACATCAGAGAGAATAAAGATTTGTAATTCGTAGAACCATTTAAAGAAATAATCGACATCTTAGTTAACTGAACTGAGACATAATGCCATGAACTAGAATTTAGCACAAAGATGCAGTAATTAGAATTTGAAAACAGTTCCAAGAGTTGATCTTACTTTGGGAATTATCTTTCAATTTATTGACATTTTTTTTATTTTGAGGAAAAGCTTGCCAAATACACGCCTTCAAAAATAGCTTAATTCCGTCAAATTTTGTGATTTGACTTGTTCAGTCCAATTTCCGGCTACTGCAATAATCTAAAATTTCAAAACAACTAATAGAATCTTAACTTTCACAAGGGAGTGTAACACAGTGGTTTTTTTTTTTTTTTTTGAAGTGAGATTTCTTCACAATGACTTCTCGCAACTTAAATTTTGATTTCCTGTCTTAGAATTCGAACTTATAAAGAACATGAAGAATTGTTACCTTCACATGGTAAAAATACTCACAATCTGAAAACCATGTGAGATCACATTTGATTAGATCAAACTCTATTGTTGTCTAGTGGCACTATACAATTTGTGTGTGTGTGTGTGTGTGTGTGTGTATATATATCTATATATATATATATATAGAGAGAGAGAGAGAGAGAGAGAAAGAGACATAGGAAAGCGCAATATACATTTGCCTAAAGCTAAACCAAAACTTTTAATCCATCAGCCAACAACCCACAACAGAAGTGTAAGTCTCTGGTGTGAGACAACACGAAAATACAGACAAATAAAACCACACAGTAACCAACAAATGTTAGAGCATCAAGAGCCAAACTCAATAGTAAAATGATATTACAGTCACATATTTAGCATGTACCTCTGAAGCTAGAAGTAAGCTAGTGGACTCATCCACACTAGGTAAGAAATCGCCATACAGCTGCCAAAAGTTATCTTTACAATCAAATGAATACAAAAGAAGGCATGCCAACCTCAAGTCCCAATCCGTCTGGACAAAGAAATAACTTGTGTAAGTAAAGGCTATCCAAAAATTTCATCATAGAAAAAAGGGATTGAGGATTTTTCCGAAATATACACAGCAAATTGAACCAACAAAGATGACAAGGAAACGGAAAAAGCTTATGTAGCAGAAATGAAGCAAGATTTTAACTTCATACAATAAAATGAATACCTCTGGATCAGTTGAGTTGATAATATCAAATATAGGATGACCCACTGGTATTATATCCGGAAAAAACATCCATGGAGGCTTCTTGCTTATAGTTAACATTAACTCAAGAGGTATTTCCATGATCATCTGTTCATTCAAATTAACAATCCAAGAAAATTAAGGCAAACATCACATAGCAGTCTTTTGTACATTATAGGGCCAAGTATGAGAAAGAATAAATACAAGAGCACCAGAACATAAAGTTATAACAGTTGCTGATGAATATAAAAGGTTGAACATACTCATTTACACCAACAATACATGTAATGCAGGCAATTACAGAGAAACCAACACAAATGAAGGAACTCACCCTGGCACGGGAAAGTGGCTGAACATCCTTGGAAGCATAAACCCCAAATCCATCTGGCCCTTCCATAAATTGAACTCCATAAGCACGCATACTTCGCACATAGCCTATCTTGTAAAAATCAGGGTCTGCTGGTTCCAACTATCAGGAAAGAAAAAAATAATAATAATAATACAGAGAATTACTGTTTGAAGGTGTAAGAATGCATGAGACTTTCCCCTTCTTGGCTTTAAAGCGTTTAAGGAAAATAATGAAAGAAGGCTGTTCTTCAAATGACTTAACAAAGAAAATTTTGTTCCAGATGTAGGAAACATTATCTTTTATTAAGAAAAATTAATATTCGGAAATTATCTGTTGGAAGATAAAATTACTTTTGTGGGTTCCATTGGCAAGTAATAATACAAGTTCCGTAGGCATTTGGTCGAATAGTTAGAAGCCTATGACTCCATATACCACAAAAAACTTTGCCAGCAAGCAGTCGCATTTATAACCAAATAAGTTACCCTGCAAAGCTCTAACGTTGAAATTATACCCAAATTTGTCATTCACGAAGCTGATATTAAAGCGCCAGAAAAAGAATAGAGTAAGGGGGGGAGGGGGGTACCTCAGAGGGAGATTCTTCCACTTTGGGTGGTTGTAAAAGAGGAAATGGAGATATTTCTACAGAGGAAGCTTTCATGGGTCTGATAACATTATCACCGCTTCTTTTTTCTCTGTTTCTGCTGAATGGATATGTGAGTCTTGCTGACCTTCCAGGCTGTAATATCTCCTTCAACTGTTTCTTTCACAAAATATACGAAGAATCAGAAAAGTGGCATATCCAAAGTAGTAAAATCATTGCAAAGATAGAGAAAGGAAGGACCTGAGAGACAAAGAAACAGTGTGTGAGGTGATGAAGGGCATCAGAGGAAGCCATTTGCTGAGTTGCTATCTTGCTCTCTCATATAACTCATTGCATCGCCCGTCTTGTTGATACCTCAGAAGTTGAAAATGAAGTTTAAAAAACTTTATCCATCTTGAAGAGAAATAATATTCCAATTTTAGCCCTCATATTATTTTAATAATTTTAAAAATTTTAATTTGTTAACCATGGGTTCCACACTCTAACCGGTCTTTTGAACTAGGAAAAACTAAAAACCATAAAGAGTTACTCTATATATATATATTGGAAATATTGGTGAGATAACCTTATCCCTTTAGAGGACCCGACCTGTTCTATATATTGGATAACTATTACTAGTTTATTTATTACATATAAAAAGGAAGAAACTAATTGAATAACTAATTCTTCCAAAAGGAGAATAATGTCTTCAGAGAAAAAAAAAAGTGTTTCTCTGCAACTTCCTCTTCCAAAATTCTTATTTCTAGAAATCAATTCACTTCTGTTAATCAATTTTCTTATGTTAGTAGATTGAAGATTCACCTGGGAATCTATGGGAGGTATTTATATAGTAGACTTAATCTCATAGTGTGTCAATTTACTTTGACGTGATTATGTGAAACCGATACATGTTTAACGGTCTTGGATCATGATTGTTTGAGTATTAGTCATGTAAAAAGAGTCGACTTTCCGTTGCAATTAATCCATTCAAACATCTGTGCTTCAATGAATGTGAGGGGCAAGACTGATAGTTATTATATATATTACTTGTGTAATTATGTGTAGTAATGTGTTATTAAAGTTAATTGTGTAATTAGGGAAAACTCTAATCCTGTGCATATATACTTCACATAATACTAATATATGATTAATGCATCCAATATATATGGTATCAGAGCTTAACCTTAAATTCCAACATGAATAAATTATCTCCCATCATCGACGTAGCCGCCTCTCAGTCGTTCCATCAGCCGATTGTGAGTTTTACTAGCATCTTCCTTCCCATTGTCTCCGTCACGATTCCACAATCTGTGACTTCAGCTCCATTTGTTTTCTCGAATTCTTTTATTACACAGATTGATTCTATATTGACAGTCTCTAGAATAATTGCGTCATATCATGGAATGGGAGTGTAGTAGTATGTTCACCCAGATCACAGTGGAGGAGGAACTTTGTTACATGGTGTGGGTTCAATTATGCCACCGTCAACATTTGCAAACCTTACTTGACTCATCTCAAATAAACTTAATTCTGGTAACTTCATTCTGTGGGGCGGCTAAATGATGATCCTTCTTCGTTGATGTCGTCTAGCACACCACATTGTTGATAAATCCCCAGCACCTGAGAAGTTTTTAGAGAATGGAGTTTCTAATCCCTTGTTTGCAATCTGGGATTAACAAAATCAGCAAGTCTTAAGCTGGATTTTGGGTTCTGTGTCTGAGAGTTTGCTTCTACAATAATTAATGCTAACACCACTGCAAGTGCATGGAACATGTTTATCGCACTTATTCCTCGGGTTCTAGGTCACAAATACAAAATTTACATCAAAAATTGGCTACAATTTATAGAGGTACTGCTAATATTACTACCTATATGTTGAAAGTAAAGTCTATTTATGATCAACTTGGGACTTTGCAATATCATATGAGTGAAGAAGATTTAGTTGATGCAGTTATTATGGGTCTTGGTGATGATTATAGACAATTTACCTGAACTTTAAAATTAGAAGTAACCTCCTTTGGTGATTTACTTGGTGTGTTATTGACTGAAGAACGACAATCGGAATGAGAAAAGGCAAGAGCAGCAGCAGTGGTTCCACCAAATGCTATGTTTCTAGCTGATAGCCACCCAGACATTTTGCGGGAAGAGGTACTAGGTGTGGCGGATGTCAGCTGCAGTAACAACAACATGGCTGTGGTTGGGGCACTAAGCAGCAACGAGGAGGGGCTCGTCATAGTGATGGTTCACACTTTTATACTCCTCCATATACCCAACCATTGCCTAATGGTCAACCGCATGTCACATGCCAAAATTATTATGGCTTAGGGCGTTACTCTCGTAATTGCTCATAGCCAAAGCTAAACCTACATGGGAACTCAATTTGTCCCATTTCCAATATTGCCAAAAGCCAAAATCAGTCCCAAAATTAGTGGGTTATTGATTCTGGTGCAACACATCACCTAACTTCAAATTTGGGCAACCTAGAAATTCGTTCACAGTATTAAGGCATCGATTTTGTAATTGTGGGTAATGGATCTCAACTCTCTATTGCTCGTGTTGGTGATTATGTTGTTTCCATTAATAATTGTTCATTGAAGCTCGGTAATATGCTTTTTGTTCCTCATTCTTTGAATAATTTATTATCGGTTTATATTCTCACTATCTCTAACCTCATTTCTATTGAATTTCTCTCAAATTCTTTTCTGATCGAGGATTTAGCAATGAGGAAGATTAGATATAGAGGCTGGAGTGACAACGAACTATATTTTCTTTGTTTAGATACTTTCAATAAAAAATGTTCTAATTTAGCTTCTTTAAGTACTTAGCATGATCATTTAGGTCATGCGTCTATGTCTGCTGTTAAACATTTGGTTCAATTGAATAAAATTCTTGTGCCCAATTCTAATACTTCCTTGTCTACTTCTTATATTGTCAGTAAGAGTCACAAATTACCCTTTAATTTATCCGAGTCTATTTCACGTGAACCCCTTGAATTAATTTGTACGGATGTTTGGGGTCCCGCTCTTATTCCTTCTTGTGATGGTTTTCGCTATTATGTTGTTTTTATTTATCATTTTAGCAAGTATTCCTGGGACTATTTTATGTGTAACAAATCGGATGTGCATGATATATTTGTTACCTTTCGTACCTTTGTTGAGAAATTTTTTAACAAACCAGTTAAAATGTTTCAATCTGATGGTGGTGGTGAGTTTGTTGCCTTACAGCCATATATTCGCACCTATGGCATTTATCATTGGATGTCATGCCCTTATACCATAGAAAAAAATGGTACCATAGAGCGAAAACACATTCATACAGTTGAACATGGTTTAGCCCTTCTTCATTATGCCCATATGCCATCCCAATATTGGACCTATGCCTTTAACACCTTCGTTTACCTCATTAATCGCACACCCATGGCACAGCTCAAAAATCACACACCCTATTAAGAGCACAGGTTTTCCTGACCTCTGTGATGAACATCCTATGTTACCTATTAGACAGACGAACGTGAGTCGGATTTGAAAATGAGCAGAATGTTGCCTGGAATTTCTTAAACGCTCAAAAACAAAACGATCCTCAATCCTAAACCCCGAGAAAGGTCCTTCAAGTGATTAGAAAGCTTAGACATGAGTGTAGGATTTAGGAAAAGCTTTGATAGCACTGGTTAGAGCCGTATGGCTGTAGTTTCTTAACTACAGTCACTCGACTGTAACATCAAAGTTGCTTGGCTATAACCTTATAGCCGCATGGCTCTAACACACGACAGGGTTACTTCCTAAATAACCAACCTTAATCTTTGACAGCTGGGAATTTCGAAATGAAAGGATCTTATGTGTAATATTCTAGGTTAAGGAGAACAGAAAACAAAAAGAGAGCAGAAACAAAAAAAAAGAAAAAAACTAAGAAGAAGAGAGGAAAGAGAAAAACTAAGAAAACTAAGCGAAAAGAAAAAGAAAAAGAGAGAAACAGAGAGAAATCATACTAGAAACACTTAGCGTGAGAGTCCCCAGTCGTACTATCACTCATTCAGTTTGTTCTCGGGTGTGTTCGGATTGATCTGAGGTTCGTATTCGAAGTTTTGGGAAGTTCACAAAATTCTAGGCGAATTCTGACGTTCAAATCCACTTTCGGTCATCAAATACGCTGGAACACAATAAGGGTAAACTTTGAGAGGCCTTAAACTAATCTTTGCTTTTTGCTGTGTATTTTTTGTGTTTTGTGAAATCTAGAAACTGTCTGTTTGATTATAGCCGTGCAGCTCTAACTAGAGTCGAGCGGCTATAATCCCTTAGAACAGAGCCGTGTGGCTGTACCATTATATCCGCACTGCTGTGTTCTTCTAGGCAGAAACCCAAATTCCCTAAATCGACCTAATACATTCAGTTTCCTATTTTAATCGCTCTGTTATGAAATATTTTGGTCAAATCACGTCCGTTATATTCAAAATTGTGATTCTCGGATTTCTAAGAACGCTGATGTGAGGTATGGGTTTCTTTGATTTTGATTTTTTGGAATTCGGGGTTGTTATATCCAAATCGGATCCACAGTTCAGCTTTAGCGGACCCCAAGATTCCCCAAAATCCCCAGAAATCACCGAAACTAGTCAAAATAGTGATTTACAAAAGCAAAGAAAACTGATTCGGGTTTTGGACACTACAGCCGTACGGCTGTAGTGGCTATAGTCTATAGGTGCAAAATGGAGGCAGAATCTCGAGACGACTCCCACAGACGTCGTTGTGTGATGCTGTCTTCAGAATGAAGCTGTTGTTAATGTGTTTACTGCGTTAGACCTTAGATGGATGTTTGGAATTAGGAACCTACACGAACGGTACCCTGAGTTCCAGGATAACCGACTCACTAAAATGAAGTAATTTGCATGTAATTGAGCCAAACCGTTTTCAAAATTGTTTTCAAGCATAAAAACCTATAGGGCATTTCTAAAATGGTTTTCTAGGTTTAACCGGGCAAGTCATCCAGAGTTCTCGGTTACCACCTAAATGCATGCTCCCATTTTCTTAGATTCCCCATTTTGTCCTGTTATGAGTCTTACTTGTATTTGTGATATAATTGTGCTAACCGTCTGTTTTGCAGCTTTTATTTCTTTTATTTATTACTTTAGATGTATTTAATAGATCAAATTGTGTATTCTAGGCGATTATGCTTTTTATAGATTTTCATGTATCTAGGCGGTTGTAAGGTGAGGATAAGATTTTTTTTTATCTTTTTGGGTTGTAATAAGTGGCCTCTATCTTTTTGGCTTAGTTTGGATGTATGGTTTACTTTTCTACACTTTATTTATTTCTACCATCTGAATAAGCATGGATTAATCATTAATAAAAGATAAAATGGGTAAAGAATAAATAAGTATAATATTGTAATATGAACTTATAAATGAAAGCAAGGTTGAGGTTGAATAGGTAAGTTGCCTGAACCCTAAATCTCTGGATTAGGTATGGCAGTCTACGCTCCGTAGGGAGCTGTACCAGAATTTCTCAGATGAGCTAATCCGGGTGGCAACTTTGTCACTAATCTCAAAATTTGGATTTTAAGGTCTTTAAGCTAATGAAACGGGATTTTATAAAAGAGTAAAACCAGTTTTCCCAAAATTCACATTCAAAGAAAAGGTTTTCTACAAAAGGGATTTTCAAATAAATCAATGATTTTCCTAAGCAAGATACAAACCTGTTTTCAATTCAAACTTCGAATTAGTTCTCTTTCCCGAGTTCGCTTTGAATAAATATGCGCATAAATCTTGTCCTTCCCCACTACAAATTCCATTTCCCAACCCTATAATGCCTACCACGTACTCTGGTCCTTTAGCCCAAAATAAGTTACTTTCTCCATCTCCTGCTATCATTGTAGAACCCGCTACCATTTTTCCAACTACCACAAATTCCACTCTAATTAATTCCCTTCCAATTAATTTCATCCCTGCTTATCAAATTAATACTCCCATATCTAATTGCTAGATTCGCCTAAATCCCTTTATTGCTGCCTTTCAATTAAATGTTAACCTTCCCCAATTTGGTCAAGTGGTTACCATTAATTCTTCACCAACAGTGACAACTTCATCTACCATTGCTACCCCTGCCATGACTATGACTCCTCCTTTGGCTGGCCCTTAGTGTATATTACAAGGTAACAGACGGTTCGTTGACTCCTAGGGCTCCCAAATCTTATTTATATGTTAAGGAGCCATCTAAATATCTTCTGTTGGATATGTCCTAGTCCCAAGGCATTGATCCTCATTTTGTATCATACATTTTGTACCTTATTATAAGATTCATGTATTATACAATTTGTGTCAATGAATAAAGACATTAATCTATTTATTATATACATTGTGCAATGTTATAAATAGAGTATCCAATGGACATATCCATATCCATATTGACAAGTGTCATGCACTTAGCAGTAAGACCATGGATAGGGATACGATATGACTATAAAGTCATCCATAGTTTGTTCCAGTCATGGGAATGCATGGAACTAAAGACTATCATAAGCTTGGTTGAATGGCATTGTCTTACCGGCCATTAGACATGGAATGTCAACTAAGTTAATGGGTACATGCAATGAGGCATGGTACTAGATAGATCCACTAAACAAGAAATCCATGTGGTATAGTATCACAAGTGATTCTCGTGTAGTACTTGTATGGATCCTTTGACCTGATCATATCATGGTGTTGCATGTGAAGTGACATACTTTGGTGTACGCCTAAAGGACCTGTAACAGGGTGCCAATTATGGGTACGTTCGGGTGTGTCAGTAAATGTGGTAGGACTCTGAATATACAGAAAAGAATGTCACTCAGTAGTCCACTAAGAAGATATCACTAGCCACTTAATGAATGCAACTGATAAGAGTATGGCCATACCCAAACAAGTTGGAACTTGTTTGTGAGCATCAGTTCATTCGGGATCAAGTTAATGTCCAGACACAAAAGAGGGTGATTATTCCATGCCTCCGTGTTGGACACCGATATTAATGACATGGGATAGATAAGTTTAACTACAGGGTTTCAATTTCATTTGGACTGCTATGTTCGTCTTAATTGGGGGCTGTAGTGTCTTGCTAGAGCCTGCCTACAGTCTATGGACCATAAGCCCACTACTAATATAAAGATGGGCCTACAGGATCATACACATTGAACGTCTGAGCTTGAACTTAACGAATCAACCGTATACTTGGAGTATACCAACTAGAAAGAGAGGATTCTATTGATTATATTATATAGATCCATTGGCTTGATCAAAATAATATAATTAATATTTGTATTGGGTTTCTTATAATTAATTCAATGAATTTGTTTAAGATATTATTTCCTGGGTGGAAATATTTCACATGTATAGGTTTACATGTACTTAATTTTATGAAAAGTCTAATTTTAATTTCTGGGTTGAATTAATTAGTCAAATTAATTTTAATTTGAAATGGCAAGTAATTTATTATATGGTATAATATATTCACACACATGAAGGATTAAAATTAAATTTGCAATTAAAAGTATGCCTAAATAATTAATATTGGACTTGGGCTTCAAGGAGAAAAGCCCGTATAAAATGAAAACCCTAAAGACCTAAAATTCCACAAGGGAATTTCAGCCTGTAGGAATAAAACCCTAGCTGAAATTTTAGGCCAGATAGAGCATTCCAAGGTAGAAAATTTCATCCCCATTTTTCCACTCTTCCAATGATTAGACGCTAACACGGGTTCTCGCTCTGAAGCCGTTCGTGCACGGGATTGTGGAGGAGATCAATTTTGGTTTCTGCAGCTATCTCTGAAAGAGATATTCCTGGTGAGAATCTAATTTTCTCATCTCAATTTTGTTGTTTTGATTTCCACATCAATTGCTCCTGGGTTACGGATTTGAGGAAATGATCCGAGCTTCCACTTAATCGAACGTTTTGCAATGAAAAATCCCTACATCTTCAAGCTTCAAAAATTGTCGAGTGGCGGGATGCCATAACTACTGAATATAATGCCCTTATGTCTAATGATACTTGGACATTGGTCCCACCTCATGTCAGTCAGAATGTCGTTAGGTGTCGCTGGATTTTCAAACTAAAACAAAAGGTGGATGGGAGTATTGATCGATATAAGGCTCGCCTTGTTGCCAAAGGTTTTTATCAATGACCAAGCATTTACTATTTTGAGACTTATAGCCCGGTAATCAAACTAGCGACTATCTGCATTTTATTGGCATTAGATATTTCTCTTAATTGGGGTATTGTTCAGCTTGATGTGAGTAATGCCTTTTTACATGGGTATTTGGATGAAACTGTGTTTATGTAGCAACCTCCTGGTTTTGTTAATCCTCAATTTCTGAATCATGTATGTTGACTTCATAAATCTCTATATGGGTTGAAACAGGCTTCGCATATGTGCAATTATAGGTTGACTGATACCTTATGCACATTGGGTTTCTCGGGTTCTAAGTCCGACACATCTTTCTACTTCTATCACCAAGGTTCTATTCGCATGTTCTGTTTAATTTATGTTGATGACTTGTTGGCATTGAGAACTCATTTAGATACTGTGAATACTCTTGTTGCTAATCTCCAATCTCAGTTTGCTATCCGGAATTTAGGTAATTTGTCTTATTTCTTAGGCATTGAAGCCACTAGGTAAAGACTGGCTTGTTCTGTGTCAGACTAAATATATCCAGGATCTCATTCGTCGTACTCAGATGGAGGGGTGTAGTGGTATCACTACTCCTATGTGCTTAAAGGAAGAAATTCATGTTGAAATTGGGTGATCCTTTTCTAGACCCGACTACTTATCGTGGTGTTTTGGGAAGTTTACAATATCTTTCTCTTACTCACCCTGATATCTCCTTTGTTGTGAATAAGTTGTCTCAATTTATGCATACCCTTATTACTGTGCATTTACAGGGCTTCAAACGCCTTCTTGTTATTTGCAAAAAAACTAACAACTTTAGACTTTTTATTTATAGATATTCGAATTTCATTCTCTAAGGGTATACTAATGCTGATTAGGCATGTAGTTTAGATGACAAGAACGATGTCTCCGTATGCTATATATCTTGGTTGCAATTTGGTATAGTGGTTTATTGCTCGCTCTTTGATCGAGGTTGAATATCGAGCTTCGGCGATAGGAGCCTCTGAAATTGGTTGGCTTCAGAATATGTTGCAAAAGATTGGTTTCCACATACCTCGAGTGCCTTGCTTATTGTGTGATAATATCTTTGCAACTTACCTTACTGTCTATCCTATTTATCATCAACATAGTAAACATTTAGAAGTTGAGTTCTTTTTAGTTTGTGACTGGGTCTCCAAGGACCTTTTGTCCATCCATTATGTCCCTACCCATGACCAGGTGGTAGACATTCTTATTAAGGACCTACCTAAAGACAAGTTTGTTCCGTTTCGATGCAAGTTGAGCATTTATTCGGCCACTACTTAACTTGATGGAGGGTGATAGGTTAAATTATATGTTACTTGTGTAATTATGTATTGTCATGTGTTACTAGAGTTAATTATGTAATTAGAGCAAACTCTAATCCTGTGTATATATACTTCACGTAATACTAACATATGATTACTGCCTCCAATCTATAAAGACATCGTGTTGTTTATTTCATTTCATTTAAATACAACTTCAATCTATATGAATATGTCGTTTTGATTTCTCATAAATTTGAAGGTTTAAATTGTTTCATAAAATACAAAAACATTATGGAGAATCAATTAGATCAAAAAATAAAAGTTATACGAAGAAGCCGATTGCGGTCGTGCATGCCTTTCTAATTAGTTCAAATTTTTATGCAATTAATAAGGATACTAAGCCAATTGTCTATTTTAGCCACACTACTGATGGTTTAGCAGACCGAAGAAATAAAACATGAGATGGTGAGATTAATGATGGGACAAGCTAATTTATCAATTACTTTTAGGGTAATTGTTTTTTAATAGCCACATATATTCTCAA
Organism: Euphorbia tirucalli; assembly: GCA_039660915.1. Classification (NCBI taxonomy): domain Eukaryota; kingdom Viridiplantae; phylum Streptophyta; class Magnoliopsida; order Malpighiales; family Euphorbiaceae; genus Euphorbia; species Euphorbia tirucalli. The sequence goes on along the minus strand of CM077637.1, from coordinate 45,284,741 downwards.
TAAACTACCCTCAAAGTCTATTACTACTACACCATATGAGTTACGAACTAATAGGAAGCCCAACATATATTTTCTAAAACCATGGAGTTGTGCTACCAATGTTCATAAGTTTTCCCTATAAATATGGGAAATTAGGTCCAAAGGGAAAAAATGTATTTTTATATGTGAATGATTTTCATAGGCAAATGAGATAATGGTAACATGACATGCAGATTTCAAATCACAAGACATTACATTCTTAAACAATGATTTTCCTAGGAAAAGACTTATCTCTATATGAAATCTTGATCAAAATATTTTAGAAAATGATCAAGTAGGTCCATTTTTTTCGAGGGGGAGCACAATATCAAATGATAAGGATGTTTGAACAAAAACATTATTGCTTCAATGGGGGGTCCCACTATGATCATCGGTTCGTACGGGAGTAACGTAGAATAATCTCAACCACGATGATCAAATAGGAAAAGCATTCCTTATTATAATTTTGAGATTGAAGGGGGAACTAGTTCCTCCACAGGATGAAAAAGAGACAAGGAATGTAAACGAGGCTTTCAAATGCCCTTTGAAATAAAACTGGATGAAAGTAACATAAGAGGAAATGGAGTATATGATATCAAACCAAGTTTGGGAATTGGTTGCCAAAAAGGATTTAAAGTTATTGATAACAAATGGTTCTCAAAATCAAGTGTAAGTCTGATTGAAGTATCGAAAGATACAAAACCTATTTAGTTGCTCAAGGATATACATAACAAGAAGGAATAGATTATGAGAAAACCTTTTCTCTTATTGTGAGGTTTACCTCTATAACTAATTCTACATACAGTAGCAAGAATGAATCTTGAATTACATCAAATGGATGTAAAGACTACATTTCTCAATGGAGAATTGTTAGAAAAAATCTACATTTCACAACTAACAGGTTTCATCAAAGAAGGCCAATTACAAAAGATGTGTAAACTTTTGAAATCCATTTATGATCTTAAGCAGTCCTCAAGACAGTGGTACATACGGTTCCGCAATGCATTAATGTCATTTTATTTTAGCTATAACTGATAATGGGCTAGATGTATGTCCAAGGCCTTATAGTTAAGAGTAAATTTTTAACCTAAAAAGAAAGTGAAAATATTTAGTTTATCTTTTTCTTTTGGATAAATTTTACCCCTAAAATCCAAACCTCTCTAACCCATAGCACGGTTCCAGTTGTCTAGTCGGTTGATTCTATAGTCAATGACTAGTTTTTGTTTAAAACACGGAACCAACTGAAAACTAACCAGACTGGTGTTGATTTTGGTCCCACACGATCAGACCAACTGGTCTTGTCTGATTTTCAAAGTCCTGTTGCTAACCTTACATCAATTTTTAAAAATGAATAATTATTTTTTAGCTTATTAAAACTAAAATTCTATCAAGTGTTTTCTCTTTACAACAAATTGTATGCTTGAGAACATATCATGCTTGCTTGATATTTTCTCGAAGAGTTGGACTTTGTGTATAGCCTAAAAACTTAAGGCTCTTACGGTCATTGTTTAGGAAAGCTATAAAAGAATTTTTAAGCTTAGCTTTTTATTATATTATTTTGGCCTATTGTGTTGGGTCCATGCCTAGCCCACCCCTCTTTGTTTCTTCTCTAGGTGTTTTAATTCACATTTCCAGCTTTACCCTTAATCTTTTCTAAAAATGACTAACACTTCAATGTGTCACTACTTCTTTCTTTTTCTTTAAAATTCCAAGTGTGTCCTCTTGTTAAACCTTCTAAAAAGAATTTGGTTTTCTTTCTTAAAAGAATCAAAATTCAAAAATTCCCCAAATCCCTAGACTAATTCAATGCATCCTTACCTACCCAAATTGTTTTAGACTCTCAAATTCCCTTCACTTTTTCAGCATCATTGTTATACAAAAAAAAACTCTTCAATGTTTCCCTAAATTACTACATTATGTTTCTGATTTTTCTCCCCTAAAATTTCAATTTCATCTTTGGATTTAGAGGTTCTGAGTTCCAAAAGGAGAATAAGATCAAATGCTGGGGTAAGAACTTGAAGAAGGCAAAACCATTATTGGCAATGAGTGAGGAACATATGACACCTATGCAGGTTTAATTTATTTTACCCATTCCATTTTCTACCTGCTAAGTTTGTTTATGTGACTAGTTAGTAATATTTGGGTTCGATAACTAATGTGTTGAACAAACTGAGAGTTACTAGGTTAGAGAAGTTTATGCATATCTTGGAATCACCATAATTTGAACTCACATTGGAATGTATTTCAACTTTTGACATTATCTCTAACCTAATTGATCCTGATAACCCTGAGCGTTTTACCTTTAAACTGATGGGTCTTGAAGCTAAGATAAGCCTAAATGATTTTAATTCCAATTTTGGGTTTGTATATGAGGATGAGCTTGAAGATGATTTTTAGAAAATGCATTAACTACTTTTCCTACAGATTTTAATGCCTCTGCATTTTGGAAAACAATTGCTTATGACCCCAAACATTATTATTTAAGTGTTTCTAATCTTCTCATATCAAAATTCCAACCCTTCATCATGTCTAGCAGTACCTCACCTTCACTATTTGTGCTAAAAAAGAGAAGTAGAGCATTGTCTCAAACATGATTTAGTTTTTAATGTGGTGTATGGTTCATGACAAGGTAATGTGGGGTATTGATTTAGGCTTCATTTAGTTAGTTTGCATTGTAAACAAAATAAGGGTTGTTATTTAGACCTTATAACACAAGGTTGGCTAGAAATATTGGGGTTTCCATGCTTGACAAAGCATCTTTTAACAAACAAAGTAGAGATGGAACCGTTTGATGGTGGTATGATGGCCATGCTTCATATTTGCTATAAGTATAAAGTTACTAGTGTTTTTATTGTTGGTGTGCCCTAGTTCTTAAGGCATTGGATTCTTGTATTTTGTATTATACATTAAAACTCATTGTATGAATACATTATTTTGTCACTTTAATAAAGGCAATTAATCTATTTCATTTATATCTTGTGCTATAATATGAGTAGAGTATCCATTGATTGATAATCATAAAACCCATCCCAGGTCTGTTCTAATAGTGGGAATGAATAGAACCACAGACTTGTATATTCAATGACTGTATGGCAGTTCTTAACTAGCCATAGTACTTGTATAGTCAGTCATGAATATAGGTACATGTCGTTGACATGGGACTGGATCGATCCGCACAAGAAAGCCACATGGTTGTCGCGTCATAGGTCTTTCGTGAGTAGGTCTCTTTTGTGCTCAGACCAGATTTCATTCTAATATCAATATGGAATCCGATTCACTTTGACATACGCCTAACAGGTCTGTAAAAGGATGCTAAATACGGGTATGATTGGGTGGACCGGTGAACATGTTGATATTGATGATGAAGTGATGGAATTGCCACTCGGGTAACATCGAGATGATATCATTGGCCACTTGATGAGTGGGACTGATAAGTGTATGGCCATACCTAAATAAGTTGGTTGCTTATTTGATTAATCAGTCAACTCAAGATCAAGAAATATAATAAACAATAGAAGAGGATGACGGACACCATGCCTCTTGTTTATTCATATCGATATCGTTAGGCAAAGGACACTATAAGATTACTACCGGGTGAGTGTCTTCTAAAGACTGCTGCATCTCTGTCTTAATTGGGGGCTGTAATTGTTTGCTAGAACCCACTTACAGTCTGTGGGCCTTGGGCCTACTGCCAACATAAAGACAGACCCATAGGATCGTGCACTTAGATCAACTGAGCTGGAACTTATAGAAATTGTACATGTAATGTACATTGGAAGGAATGCGTTAATTAATTAATTGACATTCGGTGTCAAAGTAATTAATTGACATTGGATTGAATTTAATTTAATTAATAAGTTTACATAATGTAATTAATTAATTTATCAATTAATTGAATTACATAATGTAAATAATTAATTAAATAATTTTCCTAAGTAGGAAAATTAAATACATGTATTGTATTTACTTAAGTGTGCTTTAATTTTATTTAGGGGTAATTAAATTTAGCCAAATGGAATTAAATTACATAGTATATATATTTTAATTAAAGTTTATTTATGTAATTATAATCCTAGTGGGCTTGGGTTTAATTAACGTAATTAAAACCCAATTAAGCAAGGTGTCTATATAAGGGCACACTTAAGGAAGAAAAACCTAATTCAACCCTAATTAATTGCTGGAAATTTTCTGCCACCAAGAGCAGCCCCAAAACAGCTAAAAACCCCAGCGTTAATCCTCCATTCCTTCGCGTCTTTGGCTAGCACCGGTTCCCGCTCAATAGTTGGTCGTGCACCGGACTTTGGAGATCGCAGTTTCAAGAAACGATTCTGCAGCAGTCTCTAGAAGAGACGAATCCGGTGAGTTAATCTCTCTTGATTCAATTTGGTTTTATTCTAATCAATGTTAATTGGACACGATAGGTGGATTCTAGGAAATTTTAAACGGTGTATTTTCCGCTGCACCATGTTATTTTTCCAATGACGAATCCTAACATTTATCCCTTTAGAAAACTCAAGCATAGCAGCTTGGAAAGTTAGACAAGCTTAGAAAAAAACTATGAAAATTGAAGAAATTGAGGATAGTGAAGGTGGTGCACCTAATGTCTCAGATTTCGACTCAAATGCTGCAAAAGCTAGGGTCTATGGCCTAAGTGCAAATAACAACATTTCTTTATGAAGCTCTAGGTTTAAGTGAACCGTCATGAAATGGTCCTTTACCCTAATATAACAGTTGATCATATTGCTTCAAAGCCTTCTATGGCTAGACAAGCTTTTAAAAAGAGTTCAACACCTATTGAAGAAAAAGAAGTAAACACTAAAAAGGAGGAGGCAACGTAACACACCCTTAATTTTAACTATACATGATAATATACATATAATATAATTCTTAGAAATAATCAATTAAAATGTTTGTAAAAATTTTAATTATCAACGTATTCTCTATACAATGTAATATACTTCTACATACTAGTTGCCTTAACTGATGCATCGCTATTCACTTGGCCCAACCCTGAAAAGAGACTGGTGGTTTAGGGGTAAGTTTAAAAACTTAGTAAGTAGCCAGTTATATACATAGACAACCACATTCTCATACAATCCAATTTAGAAACATTAAATAAATTTTATCGAGTGACCAAGCAATATTATTTTCAACCTTTAACAATTATTCAATCCCTTATTCAGAGCCCTTTTCATCAATTAATCCAAAACCATCACATTTCACAATCAATAATAATTAGTACATGATACCTATTATCCACCATAGATATCCCCACACCACCACAGTGCGTAGCAAAACAGCATAGGGCATCCCCCTCATCTCGAGATACTTGACACCGCCAAATGGACCAGTGCCTAGCAAATAATCTCTTATACCAAATACAAAACCAACCACCGAGTATAACTCTCTAAGGGAATCTATTTATTTATCTTTCCTCCATTTATTCATCGTACATATCTCATATCCATATTCCTCAAATAATCATTTTATATACTTAGGATTAATTCACACAATCATATTACAATCAATAACAAGCTCAGACTTATTATTGCAAATACAACAAATCAATTAGTTTAACATAATTAATACAACAACCACCAAAAATATATATGAAACAAATAATCAACTATACCATATATGTATATATATATATATATATATTCATCCTCGTACATGTCTTTCAATCTTTTTTCTTTTATTGTATTATATATTTATATTAACACCCTCATTGAAATAAAACTATCGATTTATATTATTTCACAACTTTAATATTACAACTAAGCTGATAATAAAATTATTTTCATAAGCATTATAGGCAGCATCTAAGTTTGAAAAGGATTCCTCTCCAGTAGAGGAATCCAAATATTTTAGGTTAATTCCAAGCTCTAATATATGCTCTTTCTCTCTCTCTCTCTCTCTCTCTCTCTCTCTTTATTTTTTTTATTTTTTATTTCAGCAAGTTGAATATTGGTGTAAGTCTTTATTGAGAAAGTGCTTTTAATTTTAAGCTTACTTTTAACATTAAGGGCAATGTCAATTAGAAGGGTGGGGGGATACATGCGCTTTGTTTGTTCAATTTTATCTTAACTCCCATTTGTGCCTGAGTTTAATCATTCTTTAGATTTTGCTTGTTTTTAAGTTATCTTGAAATCTCTTTGAAAATTTAAAGTACTCTTCTTTCTTCTTAGATTGTGAATTATGAATTTTGAGTTTTATAGCCTTTTTTTCAAGAGGAATGAGATACTAGTTTGATGTATTTTATTTTTCTTTTTTCTCTTTTTGGCAATTCATTAATCATGTCTTGTTAGAAAAGTTGAAATTTGAAATTATGCATGCTTTAGAGTTTGTTGTAGTCATTTCCCAAGTGATTCTTAAATTGGTTTAAATTTAAGAAAGTTATTTCAAATTATGTGTTATCTATATTCCTATTTAAGCTTAATTATTTTATTGAAAACAAGGTTACTTCTTGTTTCTACGCCAACGTTTCTTGCTTGCTTTCAAATAAGTGAAAAAGCACAAAAATCTTGCAACATGAGATATGAGTATGTAAAGTACTTCGATTTTGTGAATTGCTAAGTAACTAGAGGTATGCATCACAAATCTCGTCAAAAGGACTTGAATTTTTCAAAGAAAAGAAGTAATCATAAAAAAATTATTTATAATTAATAATATTTTCTTGTTCTCTGAATTAAATAAATTTGTATAGTTGATTTATAAAGCTCTCTCTTCTTTAACATATTTTGGGACGATTACTAAAGTATTAGCTTTCAACTATTCTTTTGCATGTTAATTTTCAAGTAATCTTCCCATTCTACCTTTTTCATGATTGATGAAATTGCATTTAGAGCAAATTATTGGACAATACCTTTCTACTGCCTTTAAGTTCAAGGTAGTTCAGTTCGAATTGTTCATTGAAGTTTGTAGCACCTTTGATGATTGGAATTACTAAGAGTTAAAATTTCTCAATTCATTTCTTGATGTTTGAGGACAAGCATTAGCTCAATTTTAGGTGATTTTGATGTGGTCATTTTATTCCTATTAAATATGAACTGTTTAACTCATTAATTTCATGAATTGTTTAAGTTGTTTGTGGGTCCCAAAGGCTAGTCTAGATTCAAGAGGTGGGGGTGAGTTCAATAACCAGCTAATAGTGGTCAATAATGCCCAACAAAAAATACTTGTAAAGAATGCAGAATTATAACACACAAGTATTATGCAATTGTCAATAAGTATCACCTTAAGCACAAAATCAACAAGCATAATGAATGAAGAAGAATAAATAAAATGCTTATAAGTAAATACAGCAGAGTTTAGAGAGATTATGCTCAAGAGATTTATAGGGGTTTAGCGACTCCAACCTACTCCTCTCCTCAAGAGTTCCACTATAATACTATTGAATGGGCAAGAATCAAGCCTTGACGCTTTATAATTTAAAGCTACCTAAATAAGTAAATCCCTTACTTATTCACCTCAATTTTTCACAAGGAAATTTAGAAACTTCAGCCCTAATTTTTACAAGATTAATTAGGAAACTTTTCACCCTTAATTTTAAAGCTCAATTCAGAAACTCTACAATGTCTATTTTAAAGCTCAATAGATAAACTCAAGGTGTTTGTAAAGATGAGAATTTGGTACAATAGCACACTTGTGATCTTTCAAAATACAACACATAGATACAACTCAGTTTGGTGATTGTGTGTTGTAGAAGAGACTTGGAAGAAACTTGGTTTGAAGCTCAAAACATTCAATACTTTTAGAGAGAGAAGCACTTGGCTTAGATAAAGAATGCTTGTGATGAATATTAAGTCTCTTAACTTCTCAAACTGATTTGATCTTCTTTTTATAGGTAAATATCTAGAAACTAGCTATTACTCCCTTTAAAAACTAGCTGTTATTTTTGTCTTGTAGTGACTGGCTTCCAATTTTGATCAGCTAAAATGAACACGACTTAGAGAGTGAAAGGTGTCAAGTTTTGTTTGCAGTCTTTTAGTTGACTATTTGTGATGCTTGTTCTGTGACAAACATTCTGAATCTGAAACTATCCTTTTTAGTCAGCTAAAAGTTCATTTCTGAACAAAGTCAGTCTTGATCATTTTTTCTGCCCTTGGTTGGAATTCTTGTACTAAAAAAGAGTTGTAGTGCTGAGGCTATGAATTTCCAAGTGTCACTTATATTCCAAGGGTCTTCTTGTATAATGATATGGACTTTAGATGTACTATTCCTTTGCAATTATTTCTCTTGTTCATTTGTTTGTTATCATCAAAATAAATTCTTGCTTTTAGAGCATTTAAATGCCTCTTGATCCAACATTCTTGTCCTTTTTGATGATGACAAAACATTGTAGCAACTGAGGTTTTTTGAACAAATTCTTATTCTGTCTCTTCCTTAAAAAATGCTTGGATCTTTTTAGCATAATGGTAAAGAGAATAATTGAGAAGAGCATTAGTCTGAAAGATTTGACTTCAAAGCAATTAAGCACGTTAACCAAACTCTCTTTTTATCTCTTGCATAAAGATCAAACATATGTGGTCTCACACGGGCAAGTAATTTTTAAGAAAGATGTTATTTTCAAGATGGGAAAACTTTATACCACAAAACATTCTTTCTTTAACATATTTCTGAAAACAGTGAATAGGAAAACTTTTTAGCATAAAGTTTCAGAAAATCTTTTCTATATGACTTCCTTAAAAACAAACTAACTATCACTATGTTGTTAAAAGATTTTTTTAAGGAAAAGGATCTTATGTTAAGCTCTTTGATAAAGTAGATTACTTCAAATAGTAGTAAACTTATCATATAGCAAGAAGAAGCATTCTTATCAAATTTGATTAGAGCAAGGAATATCCTAAAAACATTGTGAAATATAATACATTTTTCTAAAGAGCATGTTAATAATAGGATATATTCTTTCTAAGCATGCAATCTTCTTATAAAAACATAATTTCTATCATAAGGCAATATCATATGCATGCATTCATTATAGATTTTCCAACGTATGTAATCAAATAGTCATGCATAAACTCACATAAGTAAAATTATCAAGTTATAAGCAGTAAATATCCATAAAGTACTTAAACACACAATTAACTAAATAACTAGAAATTGTTCATGAAAGCAAGCCATTAGCCAAAACAACCAAAACAAACATGTTCTTCTTTGCTTACTTGTTGTCTACTCTTGCTTTTTGTCATCAACAAAAAGGTACCTGCAAAAGTCTTCATCCAGCACACACACACACACACACACACACACACACACGCACACACACACATACACATATATATGCAAAAAGAGTGTTCATACTGAAAATGAAATAAGAGTAGAGTGAAGTAGATCAAACTGGGGGGTTAGACTTGGGCACTGGGAGGCTGTCTTTCAGTTCCTTAATATGATGCAAAAGATGAGCAATCTCCCTGGTCACAACAGCAAAATTCTGCTCCATAGAGACATCCAAGTCTTGAAATTGTTTTTCAACAGAAGTATACATGGCTTCCACTTTTCGTTCGTGACTCTGAATTTTCAGAAGCAGGTGTTGATAGCCATGTTTAGCAGGACTAGTTTGTGGAATCTCTTTGGATGCAATAGGATCAGCAGTAGAACTAGAAGGGCCATGAGAGAATACATTCTTCTAGCAGCTTCAGCTTCCTGTAGCACTTCATGTGCCATTTTTAGAATTTCTGTTGCAAGGTTCATAGTAAGTTCCATCCTTGAAGAGATATGATGAACTAACTCCATCACTCTAAGAATAGAAGAGGTATCACTCATCTCAAGAGGCCTTGACTCAATGAAAGTTAGAGACATTAATGCCATTGTTGACATTGTTGGCACTATTGTTGCTTGAGGAATAAAAGATCTAGCTGGCAGCACTATGGGTAAAGATAGAATTGGGGGAACCATGGACAGCTGGTGAGGGATTAAAGGAGAAGCCTTCATAATTGCATCAACAAGAGCAGTAGCAAGTTCTTCACTTATAGGACTCAGCAATGGATCATAAGTATTATCTAAAGCAAATTCAGGGGTTGGCTTTGGAGTCATAATAGAAGCAACAACAAGAGTAGTCTTAGAATCACTAGCAGGGGTCTCCATTTCTTTCACACTAATAAGAAACTTTTCTTGATCTTTCACTGAGAGAGGAATAGAGATATCTAGGGCTTCATCCGATGTGGGTTGTGAGAGTGGAGTGTTATTGAAAACAAGAGTCTCACTTGAATGGATAAGATATGATCTCACAGGACTAGTTAGATGGCTAAGATCAAGAGAGGGTTCATGCTTATTAATATTGATAGGATTAGTCAAGTCCTTATCATCATCCACTTCCACTTCTAGCGCATGTGGCTCAAACTCTGTAGGGTCAGAATTTGCTTTTTGTGAAGAAATTTTATCTTCACTGCTCGCCTTGTTACTTTCTTCCTCATTGTCAACTAAGTTTCCATCTTTTGACTCAGTAAACCCTTCCACGTCCACATCTGTAGACTCACTCTCTTCTTTACTTTCTTCTTTCTCTTATCTTTACGAACATATGGGATTTGATTTATGCTCGCTCCTATCTTTTAATTCTTCCACTTTAGCAACACCAATACAAGATTTTGAGGTGAGAGCTCTATTAGTGTGGGCTTTCAAGTTGATCTTGTAATGCTTGAACACAGAGGTCAAGATCATATTGTAGGGCAGTCCAGCATCAGGGGCTAATGTGGTCATAAACTCAAGAAAGTGAAGGGCAAGTTAACAAGAATAAGGTTAATCACATGATACATAAAGCATAGATCAAATGCATTCACATTAGTGTGGCTGCTTAGGTAAGGGTAGAAAACATGATAGATAATGTGGTGCAACACTCTGAGATTAATCTCATGATAAGTGGAGTCAAGCTTTTTGGGAATGGCATGATAAGAAGGTATGTTAAAAATCAATCTTGTAAAGACTTGTTCCTTGTAGTCTCCCATCTCACTCATATCATCATACTTACTAATTCTCACACCATTAACAGGCAGCTCAAACACATTACTCAATACAGTCTCATTCAACAAATAAGTCTTACCATCAATAGTAAAATTGAAATTCTACTCTTCAATAGCAACAAGAGAAATGTATAATTCCCTTACTAGTCCATTGAAGTAGACTTCATTAGTTTGCAGAAATTTCTCAAACTTCTAAGCTAAGAACCATTTCAAAAATGGGTGACTCTTTGACTTAAAGTAAGTCCAGTCAGTGTACCTTGAACCGACAATTCTCCAGCTAGGGATATTGTAGTACACCAATTCTCCTTTATCTGGAATCCCAATATGAATGGGCTTCTAATTTGAAGCTTTTACCTTTTGTGCATTTGAAGCGCGAGTAATTTTTCTTTTTGGAGGTGCTGGTTCAGTTTTTACTTTCTTCAATTTTAAAGAACTCGATTCTTCTTCTACTTTTCTTTTTTTCTTTAGCTCTTTCTTTTCAAACTTTCTTGTTTCAGGAGCGGTTTTCTTCAATCACACCATGGCTGGATATTTCTGAGTTTTAGGTTTTCTCTTCCTACATCACTTGTTGGGTTGTCCTCTAGTGAGGTATTTGAACAAAAGACTATGAAGGAGGTTACTGGAGAGGGGTTTGACATGACATAAAGATATGATAGTAGGTTTTGTTAGTCACATAAAGAGATAGGCGCGATGAAGATGGCAGATAGTGTTTTGAGGGTTTGGTCAACGATGGGTTTCTCTCTTTTTGAAATAGTTTCAAACTGCCATTTTTCTCTGATTTGTATTGGTAACTTCTCCAGCATTAAATGCAGTTCCAAACATTCTCTCTCTCTAAAAAAAAATAGACATATGCCTTTTTGAAACTAAGAGATAACTATCAAGTAGTTTTCTCTTTTTCCAAAGCACTGGCATTTTGTGTATGGGCTTGCACCGTTTAAGTCAAAACGATGTCACCTTGAAAGACAAAAATAATTTTTCCTTTTTGATAAAAAAACATATAAAAAAACTTTATCAAAAGGTGTTAATAGTTCTTTTTCAAAATAGAGATGTAAAAACATTATAAGCATATGAATATCTTTTCTAAATTCAAAAAGCATTTTTAATTTATTAAAACTGATTTTCAAAAGCTAAAGTGTAATGAACTATTTTGACACTTACTTTTAACGCATTTAAAGATGACAATAGCATAGAAATAGATTTTGCAAAACTTTTAGCGTGTTAAAAAGTATCATTTTGAAAACAAAAAGACTTCAAGGATTTTCAAAAACTTTTAATCAACTAAAACTTTGAAAACCAGTTTTCTAAAAAATAAATAATCAAGACATTTTGAAAATTGACATATATGATAAAAATATCACTTTTCAATTTGATTGCTCATACTAATCTCCCTTCTTAGATAGTTGAATCTTTCTTCACATAAAGGCTTTATATAGATATCTACTATTTGATCATTTGTAGAGATAAATTCCAACACAATATCACCTTTTTAAGCATGGTCTCTTATAAAGTGATGTCTTATATCAATATGCTTAGTCCTTGAATGTTGTATTGGATTCTTTGTCAAACTTATAGCAATTGTGTTGTCACATCTTATAGGTATATGATTATAGGATAGACCATAATCTTTCAATTGTTGTTTCATCCATAGGATACATATTTTGCTTCAGCTGAGGTTTGCTTTTTGCTTGACCAAGAAACCAAAGCATGTCCCAAGAATTGACAAGTACCGAAGGTACTCCTTCTATCTAATTTACTTCTTGGATAATCTGCATCATAATAACCAATTAGATCAAAATAATCACATTTGGGATACCATATACCTATGTCTTGTGTACCAATAAGGTATCTCAAAATTCTTTTGACTAAAATGAGAAGTGATTTTTGGGGTTTGCTTGGAAATGTGCATATAGACACACATTGTATTGGATATCCGGTCTAATTGATGTGAGATAGAGTAATGACCTAATCATGCTTCTATATTGTTTGATGTCAATACTTTTCCTCTTTTATCTTTATCCAATGTTGTAGCCGTACTCATTGGTGTTTGCAAACTTTTAGCACTTTCCATGTTGAATTTCTTTAAAAGCTCTTTAATTGGATTGATTTATGAATATCCCTTTGTCATCTTACTTAATTTTCATTCCCAAGAAGAAATTCAATTCTCCCATCGTAGACATTTCAAATTCCTTCTACATTTCTTGTGAAAATTCCTTGCATGAAGACCATTAGTGGATCCAAAAATAATGTCATCAACATAGATTTGTACAATTAGTATGCTATTTTTGACATGTGTAATAAATAAAGTAGTATCCACTTTGCCTCTATAGAAGTCTTTATCAATAAGAAAATTACTTAACCTCTTATACCAAGCTCTTGAAGCTTGCTTCAATCCACACAATGCTTTGTCAAGTTTGTAGACATGATTTGGATGCTCATAATCTTTAAAGCCCTGAGGTTGTTTCACATATACTTCTTCTAAAATATATCCATTCAAGAAAGCACTTTTCACATCCATTTGATATATTTGAACTTCTTGTATAATGCATATGCACAAAGCATTCGAATAGCTTTAATTCTTGCAATAAACATTTCTTCAAAATTAATTCCCTCTTGTTGATTGCATCCTTGAGCTACAAGCCTAGCTTTATTCCTTATGAAATTTCCACTTTCATCAAGTTTGTTCCACAACACCCACTTAATGCCAATAATAGAATGGTTTTGGGGTTTTGAAACCAATTTCCACACTTTATTTCTTTCAAATTGGTCTAATTCTTCTTGCATTTCTAGCAACCAATTTTCATCATTTTCTTCATCATTGAAAGTCTTTAGTTCTAGTTGAGAAATGAAGGTAGCATTTTCATTATCAAGGTACTTCTTTAGTTGGCTTCTAATCATTATCCTTTCTTCCGGAGTATCAATTATATCATCCTTGGGATGGTACTTATGATATCTAAATTCCTTTGGTAGTTCTTGTTGTTGCAGATCATTCTCTTTGCTCTCTTGCATTTCCTCTTGATCAATATTGTCTTGTTTAGTTTCAACATTCTGCAGTTCTATATTTAGCTGACTATTTTCCATCTGTTTCATATTTTCAACAAGATCTTCTTCTTTGTTTTCACAAGAAGAGTTAGTTTCATCAAAGATAACATGCATGGATTCCTCTACAACATATGTCTTTTTGTTATAAATCCTATATGCCTTACTATGAGTGGAGTAACCAAGAAATATACCTTTATTGGATTTTGCATCAAACTTACCCAATTTATCTTTATTGTTTAGTATAAGCATTTGCACCCAAAAGCATGAAAGTGACCAACTGTTGGGCTTCTTTCCTTTCCATAGCTCATACAATGTCTTTTTCAAGATAGGATGAATTAGTGCTCTATTTAGGATATAGCATGCCGTGTTGATTGCTTCACTCTGAAAGTATTTAGGTAAAGCATTTTCATTGAGCATTGTCCTTGCCATTTCTCTAAGTGTCCTATTCTTCCTTTCGACTACTCCATTTTGTTGTGGTGTCCTTGATGCAAAAAAGTTGTGATTGATTCCTTTGTCATTTCAAAACTTCTTCAATAGGTGATTCTTAAACTCTCTTCCATGATCACTTCTTATGGAGATGATTGAGTGGCCTTTTCCATTTTCAACTTTCTTGCAAGGATTCATCAACTTTTCATAGGCTTCATCTTTGTTAGTAAGAAATATGGTCCAAGTATAACATGAATAATCATCAACAATAACCATAGCATATTTCTTACCACCCAAGCTAGTTGGTTCAACTGAACCAAACAAATTAAGATTCAAAAGTTTAAGAGGTTTGCATGTAGATACAACATCTTTTAATTTAAAAGAATTTATCAGTTGTTTGCCTAGTTAACATGCATCACATATTTGATCTTTATCAAATCTAATCTTAGGTAAACCTTTCACAAGATCTTTTATAGATAATTTAGACAAAAGATGCATGCTAGCATGACCAAGCCTTCTATGCCACAACCAACTTTCATTAACCTTGGAAATAAGACATGTATCATATGGAGATGATGCATTTAAATCAAATATGTATGCATTGTCAACTCTAGGTACTTCAAATACAACTTTGTTCATGGCAACATCTTCAGCTATGCATTTATATGTGTCAAATATAACTCTTTTACCTTAGTCACATAGTTGACTTACACTTAGAAGATTATTTGAGTCCTTTTACCAAAGAACATATTCAATGCAAATATTTTTGCCAATTGTTCCTTTTCCAACAATTAGTCCTTTCTTTTTGTCACCAAAGCTCACATTTCCTCTTATTACATCTTTTAAGCTTTTGAGCATTTCCTTGCTTCCGGTCATGTTTCTTAAGCAAGCACTATCCATATACCAAATGTTTGGATCTTTGGTGCTTCTAAAACAAACCTAATCAAAATCAAGAAACTTTAGGTACCCATTTCATTTTAGGTCCTTGGGGGTTAGCATTTCCTTGATTAGTTCCTTTTGGAACCCAAATAGCTTTTCCTTTCAAGGTCTTTTTCTTGAAAATGCATGTTCTTACGGTATGTCCATCTTGATTGCAATAATAGCATATAAGAATTGTTGGTGTGCCCTAGTACTTAGGGCATCGGATTCTTATATTTTTTATTATACATTAAGACTCATTTTATGAATACATTATTTGTGTCACATTAATAAAGGCAATTAATCTATTTCATTTATATCTTGTGCTATAATATGAGTAGAGTATCCATTGATTGATAATCATAAAACCTATCCCAGGTCTGTTCTAATCATGGGAACGAATAGAACCACAGACTTGTATATTTGATGACTGTATGACAATTCTGAACTAGCCATAGTACTTATATAATCAGTCAAGAATATAGGTACATGTGTTGACATGGGATTGGATTGATCCGCACAAGAAAGCCACATGGTTGTCGCATCATAGGTCTTTCTTGAGTAGGTCTCTTTTGTCCTCAGACCAGATTTCATTATAGCATCAATATGGAATCCAGTTCACTTTGACATATGCCTAACAGGTCTGTATAAGGATGCTAAATATGGGTATGATTGGGTGGACCAGTGAACATATTGATATTGATGATGAAGTGATGGAATCGCCACTCGGGTAACACCGAGATGATATCATTGACCACTTAATGAGTGGGACTGATAAGTGTATGGCCATACCCAAGTAAGTCGATTGCTTATTTGATTAATCAGTCAACTCAAGATCAAGAAATATAATAAATGACAAAAGAGGATGACAGACATCATGCCTCTTGTTTATTCATATCGATATCATTTGGCAAAGGGCACTGTCAGATTACTACTAGGTCAGTGTCTTCAACAGACTGCTGCATCTCTGTCTTAATTAGGGGCTGTAACGGTTTGCTAGAACCCACTTATAGTTTGTGGGCCTTGGGCCTATTGCCAACATAGAGACAGACCCATAGGATCGAGCACATAGATCAACTGAGTCGGAACTTATAGAAATTGTACATGTAATGTACATTGGAAGGAATGTGTTAATTAATTAATTGACATTCGGTGTCAAGGTAATTAATCAACATTGGGTTGATTTTATTTAATTAATAAGTTTACATAATGTAATTAATTAATTCATCAATTAATTGAATTACACAAAGTAAACAATTAATTAAATAATTTTCCTAAGTAGAAAATTAAATATATGTATTGTATTTACTTAAGTGTGATTTAATTTTATTTAGGGGTAATTAAATTTTGCCAAATGGAATTAAATTACATAGTATATACTTTTTAATTAAAGTTTATTTATGTAATTATAATCCTAGTGGGCTTAGGTTTAATTAACCTAATTAAAACCCAATTAGACAAGGTGTATTTATGAGGGCACATTTAAGGAAGAAACCCTAACCCTATTTTATTTGCTGGAAATTTCAGCCCCAAAACAGCCACAATTTACAGCAATTGATTGTCCATTCCTTTCACTTCTTCGGCTAGCACCGGTTCCCACTTGATAGTTGGTCGTGCACTGAACTTTGGAGATTGCAGTTTCAAGAAACGATTCTGCAGCAGTCTCTAGAAGAGACGAATCCGATTAGTTAATCTCTCTTAATTCAAATTGGTTTTTATTCCAATTAATGGTAATCAAACACGATTGGTGGATTCTAGGAAAATTTTAACGGTGTAATTTCTGCTGCGACATGTTATTTTTCCAATGACGAATCCCAACAACATTTGCTTTATGATTATGTATAACTTTATGAGCTTTAGCAATGTTATGCTTATGTGCGACATTGTTATGTAACGATGCATGTGATGTCATAGATGTAGAACGTTCTCCTTTATAACCAATGCCAGTCTTAAAAAGAGATGACCTTTGACTACTATCAATTTCATCAAGCAACTTGCTCCCATTAACATATTTGTCAAAAGCCTTTTTCATGTTGTCATGCATATTCTCAAGAACACCTAACTTAAGTTTCAAGTAACTAGTTTCCTTAACTAGCTCATCATTTTGCTCACTTAGGTATCTTACTTCATCTTCTAGATCATGCATGAGTAAATTACTCTTTTTATATTGCATTTGTACTTTTCAACATTATCGTATAATTCACAACAAATTTTGATCAATTCATCTGAGTAATAAAGTTGAAATTCACCTCGAGGTTTTTCATCATCATTGGAGGTATTCTCTTTCTCTTGCTCATTTGAGTTGGAGTTTTCACATACAAAGCATACTTGAGCAACTTCTTCTTTTTCGGAATCATCATCACTTGAAGATGTTTTTAAAGATGAGAATTTGGTATGTTAACACACTTGTGATCTTCCAAAATACAACACAAAGATACAACCTAGTTTGGTGATTGTCTGTTGTAGAAGAAACTTAGAAGAAACTTGTTTTGAAGCTCAAAATATTCAATACTTTTAGTGACAGCACTTGGCTTAGATAAAGAATGCTTGTGATGAATATTAAGTCTCTTAACCTCTCAAATTCATTTGAGCTTCTTTTTATATGCAAATATCTAGAAACTAACCGTTACTCCTTTTATAAACTAGCCGTTATTTTTGTCTTGTAGTGACTAGCTTCCGCTGTCAATCAGCTATGAATGCGACTTAGAGAGTGAAAACTGGCGAGTTCTGTTTGCCTCTTTTAGTTGACTATTTGTGATGCTTGTTTTGTGACAAACATTCAATCTCTGAAAGTGTCCTTTTTAGTCATCTAAAAGTTCATTTCTGAATGAAGTTAGTCTTGATCATTATGTCTGCACTACTTTTATTCAGCTATCATGTTGACTTCAATTAACTTCACATTTGGTCACTTCTTGTGCTATCATGAAATCTTTAGTGGCAATCTGTTCAATGTACTTTGCGAAGATTTATTTGTATTAAGTCCTTGGTTGGAATTCTTGTATTAAAAAAGAGTTGTAGTGATGAGACTATGAACTCCCAAATGTCACTTATATTCAAAGGGTCTTCTTGTATAAATGATATGGAATTTAGATGTACTATTCCTTTGCAATTATTTCTCTTGTCCATATGTTTGTTATCATGAAAATAAATTCTTGCATTTAGAGCGTTTAAATGCTTCTTGATCCAACATTGTTCATAACTAATTTTGGGAGGAAAATGATGCTTAATTGGGTTTGGAGCTAGAAGCATAACCTTTGAGTGTAATTAGGCTGGGTTTATAGCATAGCTAGTAGAGGAGAAGATATTTTATTGTCTTTTTGTATTATTCTAGTACTTTTGGGCAATTTTGTAATTGTGTGTCTGCCAACCTGTTTTGTCTTTTAGCATAGCTATGCGGAATATTCTTTAGGAATACTTTTTTCTTTTGGAGGGTATAAAACCCTCTTTTTTTTTTTGGAAATCAATAAGTAACAAAATAATTAATATTCAATTAACTACACCTATAAATTATTAATATGCCAACCGAATTTATATAAGGAAATAACCAAAAAGGTGGATCCAGATTTTTTAAGATTAATGGTACAATTAAATTTCTTTATTTAAACTATTTAATATGGTAATAACTTGATGAATATATTTATAGTAAGAAAATAATTAACCACTACATTATATGTAAAAACAAATCATATATCAAATGCATTTACAATTTTAATTACTCAAACATTAGGTTAATTTGCAACTTTCCAATTTCAATTAGAAGTTGGAAAGAAATCAATCATAATTAACAAATCACAATTTGAAGAGCATTCGATTTTGGATGATTGCCACATGTGACGAAGATTATTACATGAAACTAGCACCTGATCGTAGCAAGTTAATTACCTATACATAGCACCATCTTCTTCACATCCAACAAATTCACATAAAGAACTAGAAAAAAAATGAAGAATGAGAAGCATTGTAATCTACACTTTCTACTTTTACTCGTCTATAAATTCACATAAAGTATACTAATAATGTAATAGTTGTCTACAAAACTTAGTCCTATTGTCTGAGGTTGATATTCATATTTTATACTAAAGTAATACCCACCTTCAACTTTTCATACCATTAACATCGATCTTCAACTATTTTGGAAAAAAAAAAACTCACTTTAATCTTATAAATTAATAGGACTGTTTTATATGATATATCAAAGGAGCAAAAATCAGAATCTCCGAGCAATGGAAGAATATCGGAATTGAGACAGAAGAGATAGGGATGAATGGATATCGATAATGATGTGTGGATGCCGTTGGTGATGGGTGGAAGAAAGACAAATTATTAATTGGCAGTGGAAAGAAGAAAAGGGTCAGGTAGATATGTTGTTTGCTCTACAAAACCAAGAATAAGGATTGTTTTTCAATAGAATCAATGATATGCCTAATTAAGTTTGACTAATAATCCAATATAAAATTCTCGTTTACATATGCCATAAATCAATATACCAAACTTACTATAAAAAAGCATTCATCAATATGACAATTTAATAACACTAATTTTCCATAAAGAACTAAAATTGAATTCTAAGTAAATAGTTTTTTAAGTAGTTGACACACTGTGAGCATACGATCCTAAAAATACGGTCCTCGCGACTGGGCTGTGAATGTTTTATAATTGAAAACGGGTTTTATAATGAGAAACAAACAAACTCAAATGCTCTCACTAAAGGTGACAAGAGTCGCCACCCGGCTCAGCTCAACCAGGAAATTGCGGTACAGCCAAAACTAGCTAAAACTCATTGTACCTTTTAATCAGAGATTCGAGTTCGGACAACTCACCTATTTCTTTTTGATTCAAAATATATTTAACAGTTTATATCAATGCCTTTTATGTTTTCTATGGTTGAGTTTATCTTTGTTTTTTTAAGTCAATGCTCACACATGAGATGCAATACTGAAAGCGATACATAAATTCGGAAAGCAATAAATAAATTCAGGAAATTTAAAATATATAGACCAATCAAATGACTAACCTAGGGGTACAATTGTAAAAAGGATTCAGGGTACAATTATAAAAAGGACAAATTATGCCTTTGTATAATAAAGAGCTAACCATTCATCTACCTTAACATACATCTACCTGCAAAACAAAGTTAGAACAGATAAATATATACACATAAGACTCATATAGATTCAGAATAGGAATTCCAGATAGATTGAGATGTGAAACGGGGAGAACTAGGAAATTTGATAAATTACCCTGTTCAACCTGAAAAACATTTTTAAACTCGATTTTAATGGGGCTGAAAATTCATTTGAAAAATTAATTTGTCCGGTTTATTATTTTCGCATGCAAAAATGGGTCAGATTTCAAGAAACTTGTGTTTCTATCGTGCACTGGTTTACAGAAATTTAATACTGAAATTAAATAAATACAGAATGTAAATCTAGGTCAAAATAGCATGCAAAAATAGAAAAAATTAAAAAAATTAATTCTTGAATTAAAACAACAGCTGTACAGATATAGCAGGAATAGTCGTGCGGCTGTAAAGACATCCATGCGGCTCTAGTTTTAAACACAATTGACAAATAGCTAAAAATCTAGAAACCCCTAATTCTAACATGAACAATAGCCATACGGATATAGTGCAATAGCCGTGCGGCTATTCACAAGAACCGTACAGCTTTGGTTCCCTAGAAAATAGAAAAACAGAGCAAAATTTGAAAATGATGAAATGCGGCATAAATCAATCCAAAAAGCTGTAAAAAAGGTTTAAGGCCTCTCACAATTACCTTTTAGATGTCTCTCTAGTATTCAATTTGAAAGAAATTCGGTTCTTAAAGCTTGAATTGGGATTTGAAATTGAAATTGAACCTTGAAACCAAGAGCACGAAATCTTTAATTCAGCTCCAATTAGACGATTCCAGCAACTCCAAATAAGTCTCTGATGGCTTAAGATGGGTTTGGAAAATCAATTTTGTGTCTGGATTGATGAATTCTTAGTTTTGATTGTTGACTTCGAGTTTTAAAGTTTATGAGTTTTTTTAAGAATTTTTCCTTAAGTTCTCTCCTTAATTCTGTGTTCTTGTTGTTGTGTTTTTTTTTTCTCCCTTGTGATCTTCCTTCAATCCCAAATTACCAACCCTGTCACGAGAAGGAATTACTGGAGATTAAGTGTCAAGCTCCGTCTTTATCAGCTATCCTCTTCCATGCAACATTCTAGTGATTCATCAACAGTCGTGCGGTTGTCGTGTAACAACCGTACGGTTGTTGCCACATTAGCCATACGGCTCTTCCAATATATGTGAGGCTGTTGTTTCAGTCAACCCTAATTCTTCAAATTTTCTTGGTTTCAAGTTTCAAGTTCATTCAAATCCGAATCTTCACTTCTCGAATCGACTCTCAAAATGAATAAAATGAATATATGACATTCGGTACTTTATCATCATCGAGGAACTCGATGCTCACACATATAAATAATTTTGGCTTAAGATTGTTCATTAATTAATACTGGGTTAACATCTAATTAAATAGGTTTTAAATCCTGACGATTACTATAATTTTTTCTAATAAAAAGTTGAACTTAAAAATTCTTTTATGGATTTTCTAAACCCAAAAATGCAAATAAAAAATGTATCAGTAGAACATTTTTTTTTAAAACACTGCAATCCCCTAAAAGAAATAAAATAACAAAATTTACATTTTCATAAATTGGCGAATTGTGCAAAAAGATTTAATTTTTCTTTTTTTTAAATGATAATAATCACATTATTAATACAAATGCAATTAAAGAAATATTATCTAAAAATAATCCAATGAAATAAATGCATGTACAACTCTTACATATGCACAAGATGATGCAGTAAAGTATTTGAAGCCTTATAAAAAAATTTAAGAAATGAAACTAACCTTTAAGTTTATGGAAAAATCAAATACATTTATTTATTTACACACACTAAAAGATATAATTGCTTCTTTTGGTGTTCGAAGTTAGACATGGGTTGAGTAAACTGTGCTCATAAAGTGTTTCAGTCTTTGACCATTGACTTTAAAATTTCCATTGTCTAGATGAGTAATCTCCACAGCTCCATGAGGAAAAACTTGAAAAATAGTACAAAGATCGGGCAATCTAGAGTGCAATTTCTTATGGAAACAGCTTGAGACGAGAGTTAAAAGGTAAAACTAATTGTCCTGAAACAAATTGCCTCCTATGAATATTCCTATCATGCAACATTTAGATTTCTCCTTTAGCATTTTATAAGAAAACAATTTATACTCTTCTAATTGATTAAGTTGAATTCTCCTATGTTCACCTACAAGTTGTTCATCAAAATTAAGAAATTGTATAGCCCAATAAGCCTTGTGTTCCAACTCAACAGGGGGATGACAAGCTTTTTCATAGATAACTCTAAAAGAGACATCCCAATAGGTGTCTTGTAAGCTGTTCAGCATGCTATAAGGCATTATGTAACTTTCCTGCCCAATTCTTCTTAGAATTATCCACGGTTTTCTCAAGAATTCTCTTGATTTCCCTATTTGATACCTCCAGTTGACCACTAGTTTGAAGGTGATAAGGTGCTGCAATTTTATGCTTCACTCCATACTTTTGTAAGAGCTTTTTAAACAATAAATCTAACATCGTAGGTAGGGGAAGCAAGCGGTTCAACCCATTTGGACACATAATCTACCATGACTAAAATGTAGTTGCACCGAAATGAGTTAGAGAAAGGTGCCAAAAAATCCACACCCCAAACAATAAGTATCTCACATATAAGAATATCATTTACTCTGTATTTCATAGTTTTAAATTTTTTTAAATTTTATTTCTTTTTTTTAATCAATTCTACAATGAAAGTGATTAGGTTGTTGTATCTGAATCTAAAAAACTAATTTAAATAAACTAATATAAGGTTGGCTACCACTTGAAAAATGTAGGGATTCGTTATCGAAAATCAACCAATTGGCAGTGGAAGCTGATTAAGATTTTCTCAAATCCGATCCCAGGAGCTTATGTAATAGAAACAAAAAACAATGAAATTAAACACAAGGGAAGAAATAAATCTCACCTTGCATGTCACTTCTAAAGACGGTTGCAGAAACCAAAGTAGAGCTCCTCCACAATCTCGTACATGAATGGCTGCAGAGTAAGAACCCGTGCTATGGAGGTCGAATCAAGGAGAGACGGCAAGGGAGGCCAAAATTTTTCTCTAAGAAAAATCTCTCTTAGCCGAAAGAAAAAATAGGGTTAGGGTTTTAACCATTTAAGTGGGTATTTCTATCTTTAGAACTCCAGGTCTCAATTAATAAGTATGGGTTAAAATTTAATTTCAATTTAATTTTAATTTTATATGTATGTTATTATATTAAACTATATAATATAACACATAGCATTTGAATTAAAATTAATTTGCCTAATTAAATTGACCCAATAAATTAATTTAGACTTTACTTAAATTAAACACATAAAAACCTATATATGTATAATATTTCCACCAGGAAATAAATCCATGAATTAATTTTACTCAAATTAATTCTATGAAAACCCAAATTAATTGATTATATCATTTTGATCACTCCAATTGATCTATAATTTAATTAGTAAATTTCTCCTCTCTAGTCAGTATACTCCAAGTATACAGTTGACCCGTTTAGTTCAAGCTTAAACGTTCAATGTGTATGATCATGTGGGCCCATCTTTATGTTGGCAGTGGGCCTATGGCCCACAGACTATAGGTGGGCTCTAGCAAGCCATTATAGCTCTTAATTAAGATGGAGACAACAGTCTAACGGAAGTCATAGCCCTGTAGTTTATCTTACATATCTCATGTCACTGATATCAGTGTCCAATATAAAGGCATGGTGTCATCACCCTCTTTTGTGTCCAGACATTAACTTGATGCCGAATAAACTGATGCTCACAAACAAATTCCAACTTGGTTGGGTGTGGCCACACTCTTCTCAGTGTCATCACTGTCTTTATATTGGCAGTGGGCCTATGGTCCACAGACTGTAGGGGGGGTTCTAGCAAGCCATTATAGCCCTTAATTAAGATGGAGACAGCAATCTAACGGAAGTCATAGCCCTGTAGTTTAACTTACATATCCCATGTCACTGATATCAGTGTCCAATACAAAGGCATGGTGTCATCACCCTCTTTTATGTCCAGACATTAACTTGATGTCGAATAAACTGATGCTCACAAACAAATTCCAACTTGGTTAGGTGCGACCGCACTCCTATCAGTTGCACTCATCAAGTGGTGGGTGATATCTTCTCAGTGTATTACTGAGTGACATTCCTTTTTGCATATTCATGACCTTGCCATGTTCACTGGCACACCCAAACGTGCCCATAATTGGCACCCTGTTATAGGCCCTTTAGGCATATACCAAAGTGTGTGAATTTTCATGCAAGACCATAATATGGTCAGGTCAAAGGATCCAATATAAGTACTACACGAGAATCAATTATGATACTATGCCATGTGGATTTCTCGTTTAGTGGATCAATCCGGTACCATGTCCCACTACATGTACTCATAAGTTTGATTGACAATCCATGTTCTATAGCTAGTAAGACACCACCATACAATCAAGGTTATGATAGTCTTTGGTTTTATTCATTCGTATGACTGGAACAGACTATGGATGGCTTTATGGTTATATCATTACCCTATCCATGGTATCACTGCTAAGTGCATGACACTTGCCAACTTGGATATAAATATGACCATCGGATACTCTATTTAAAATTTTAGGAATAAGTTTAGAAAAATCAAAGTTTTCAAGCAAAAATACTTCTTCGGGTTCCAAAACTTTAATAAATTGTCTAAGAGGATTCGGTATATAATTGCTTACAGATTTCTTAGTATTTGAAGAAGTAGAAGGAGGAGAAGGTTTTGCCAAAACGGATGAAAAGGAAGGTAAAGGACTTTGCGGGCGAAAAGTTTGATAAGGGGCTCTAGGACGAGTTGGAACAAGAGGAGAAAATCTATTTGGAGTAAGAATTTGATTTTGATTATTTTCCAAACAAGCTTTTGTCAAAACTTTCTTCATGATCCCTGTAAAAATTCACGGGATAAAAAATCAGGTAAACTATTAGCTTCGCCTTTGATATATTCAGTTTCAAAGTCAAAATTACTTAATAGTGCTTGCCATCGTGCAAATATTTGTTTAGAGACCAAATTTTTAACATCTTTTTCTAAAACATATTTAGCAGATAAACAATCAACTGTTAATAGAAATTTTTTCATATATAAATCATCTTCAAATTTCACAATACATAAAACAATACTTAAAACTTCCTTTTTAATAGTTGAATAATTCTTTTGAGCAGGATTCTAATTTCCAGAATAAAATCTAACCAAATCTTCTTTGTTTCTATTAGGTTCTTTTTGCTTTAAAATTCCCCCAAATCCAATTTCACTTACATCTGTTTCCACAATTAAAAATACATCAGGATGTGGAATGTTTAAACAAGGCAAACTCTTAATTTTTTCTTTAATTAATCTAACTATTCTAGTATGCTCTTCTGTCCAAGGTTTAGGATTCTTTTTTAACCTATCATATAATGGTGTACAAATTTTTCCTAAATCTTTGAAAAAATCATGTACATAATTTAAACATCCTAAAAATCTTTGTAATTGTTTTTTGTCTTTTATTTCATCAGGAAATTTTGAAGTAAATTCTAGACTTCTAGTTATAGGCTTAATTGTACCCTTATCTATATCATATCCCAAAAATCTTACCTTTGTTTGAAATAATTTCATTTTTATTGCCGAAACTACTAAACCATTAGCATGAATAACATTATAAAACTTTTTCAAATGACTAATATGTTTTTCAATTGATTCTAAATATACTAAGACATCATCGATATAGACAATTGAATAATTACTTATTGGTTTAAGAATATCATTCATAACATTCCATTCATAATGACCAAGAGGTACATTAAAACCTGTCTTATATCTATCTTATTCATTAATACCTATTTACCAAAAACCAGATTTCATATCAAATTTTGAATAAATTTTTGCATTATATAATTTTTTCAACAAATCTCTTTTATTGGGTATTAGATATCTAATCCATTGTATTACCTTATTTAAAGGCTTATAATTTATAACCAACCTAGGAGTTCCTCTTTTAATTTCTATAGCATTCATAACATAAAAAGCAGAACATGACCATGGTGATTTTGAGTCTCTGATTAATCCTTTTTCTTTTAAGTCTTGGATTTCTTTTCTACAAGTTTTTTCTAATTCTTCAGACCTATGAATAGATTTTGCCTTGGTTGGAATATCTTGCTCATTAAAGTCTTTAATATAAGGTAAATGAACTATATGTTTTTTTCTATTCCAAAAAGCATTAAGAATGGTGGCACAAACGTTTTTTGTAAACATTTCTTCAATCTCTTTGATTTTTAGTTTAATATCATTCCTTTGTAATTGTACTTCTATTTTGTTTTCTGTTATTTTATCAATTAAAAATCTTATTTGTTTATGTTTACTTTGTACAAACTTAACAAACATAAAATCTAAAAGGATTAGTCCAACAAAAATATCTCCTAATACCCCCCACCGGGCTCTGATACCAAAAATAGAAGGACCTTTTAAAATTGAAAGAGATCATAATTCGTTAAGATTAACAATCTAAAATTGCATCAAATGGTACAGTATAAGATTTAAGCATTCCAATAATACATTTAGTCAAAACTTTAATTATTCTTAATTTTCGTGTTATTCTTAAAAATTCATTCTCATCAAAATTTCTATTTCTAATTTTCAATTTGGTTTCATAAAATTGAATCAACAAAGTTAATTTCCCCAAAAGTAAACTCAATTGCATATTGACTAAATCTAATTGATTAATAGCATTAATAAAATTATCAGATATTTTGATTATTTTGTAGTTCAACAGGAAACATATTAAATTTAAATAAGTATTAATAAATTGTAACAAAACCATGATAAAATGACGTTTTCTTTGAAAATCTAAAAAATTGCACCAACCTTCAATATGGGAATCAGTATATTCTCATATATTTTATGTTCAAAATCTAGTAATTCATTTTTGAAATATAATAATTCTTCAATATTAGATAATTCTAGAAGGTCAAAATTTAAAATAATCTTGTCTATATGGCGACGCATAGTTGATCAAAATTCGGAATTACCTTTATTAAACAAAGTTTTACAAGGATTTGAAGTTTGGATACATAAGTTGGATTCTTGAGTATTGGAACAAGAAGTTTGAACAAAAGGGGTTGACTCTGGGATTTTGGAACAAGATGTTTGAACAATAGGTGAGGTAGAGTTTGGATGATTTGAAATACATATACGAGGATTGAATAACAACTGTAAGTATAAAGTTCTTTTAAAGTGAGGTTGAGATGATCAAAGGTTTTTTATTTTCTGAAATCTTGATTTTGTTATGAGTTTCTTCCCGATTCACAAGGTTTAAATATTGGTGTTTCTATTCTAGATGTTGAGGCTTGATTAGTTTTTGGTATTGTTTGTTGTGGAGATTGTACTACACATTTAACCCTGTTAAGTTGTTTAGAAATAGTATTTAATACTTGATTAGAATAATTGTTTTGACAAATTACTTGCATTATTTCTTTAGTTGGATTATTTTCATTCAGATCTATTTTCCTAAAAGGTGTTCCAATAAATGTGTCATCATTATTATTTATTATTATGCTTTCTAAAGGTGGATGAATAGATACAACAGATTCATTATTTGTAGTTTTCCAAAGTTTAGTAATTTTATTACTAACATTAATTTCTCTAAAGGGATATTCTATATTATTTTGTCTACAATAAAATTCAAACCACGTAAATAAAGGAATATCTACTTGTAAATTTTCCATTTTCTTATACCAAAGAGTCCTGAATTCATTTATTTGTTCCTTTGTAAAATTATTAAAATACCAATTACGTTTATCATCATTATAATTTGCATATAAATCTTGTTTTAAAAATTCTTTATTAATTTCAAATTTATCCATAATTAACTTAATTCAATTATTATTATTCAATACAGGAAATGTTTCCATTTGTGTTCTAGTTCGACTTAATGTATTATCATCCCTTATTTCTTCATAAATTGGTCTTGGAATATTTTCACTAAAATCAACACTTGATAAATTCAAATTTCTTTTTGAATTAATCCTAGGTAAAGTATTATTAATTGATAATGGCCTATTATTTGAATAAACAGATGTTCGAGCAAGTTGACTTAAACTAAATGAAAAATCTACTCTAACAGTTCCATTGCTATGTTCAATAATTCTAGATTTTTGATTATTTATTTCAAATGATCTAGGTTCAAAAATTTCTGTTAAATCCCAAGTTCCTGATCTACTTATTTCATTCCAATTTAATCTTTTAGGTATTTGAATATTAGAGGGTGTTCTATTTGATTCAAACAATAAAGTCTCATTTCTTTTAAAATTTTTCTTTGATCTTGGATTAAGAGTAGTGGTGATCACTTTATAATAAATCCTATATATTATAGCAACAGATCTAACATTTTCTTTAAATTCCAAATTTTTTGTTTTAACAGTCAAAGTCAATGTGTCTAAAATATTTGGATCAAATAAACTAATAGAAAATCTAGGATAACAATTAAAATATATGGGTCCATTTGCCAAATTCGTTTTAGCCATAGCAAGCAAAGAATTAGTAAAATTAATATGTCTTCCATCACGTAAACACATCAAAACAGGAATATCAAGTCCTAATCTAAATAGAGGTTTAATAGCAATTTGTACAGAACCAATATGTAAAAATTTATATTTTTTCAATTTATGTTCATTTATTGTTTTTTTGAAAATAATTGAATATCCTCATGTTCTTAATTTATAGCAACAGTTTGCTCAGCAGTTTTAATAGCATAATCAGTAAAAAATTCAAATGTTCCAACAAAATAAATTGTACTAATATCTTGCTTTGGTATTGTCCAATCCATCAAATCATTTTCTATTTTACTAATATTTATTTCAATTGAATTAATTCTTCTTCGATGTTATTATCATAACTATTTCTGGAACTAGAACCTAGTTCACGATTAGAAAATATTCTTGTTATTCTATTCATTTTAAATCTTATACTTGTTAAATTTAATCTTAGCAATAACATAGTTAAATTAGAACTTGTTGATGAATAACGGGACCACCCATCGTATCGGGACCACCTGGCTCTACTGGCTCTTATGGTTGACCAACGCTACGCCTTCAGGGTTGACCAACGTTTCTTCACCAACCGGACCAATCTTCACTATCAAATTACATTGTATAAACTTAACAAACATAAAATCTAAAAGGATTAGTCTAACAAAAATATCTACTAATACACCGTTGGTAAGGGAAGCAAACACTTCAACCCATTTGGACACATAATCTACCATAACTAAAATGTAGTTGCACCGAAATGAGCTAGAGAAAGGTGCCAAAAAATCCACACCACAAACAACAAGTATCTCACATATAAGAATATCATTCACTCTGTATTTCATTTTTTTAAATTTTATTTCATTTTTTTTAATCAATCCAACAATGAAAGTGAGTTGGTTGTATCTGTATCTAAAAAACTAATTTAAATAAGCTAATCTAAGGTTGGCTACCACTTGAAAAATGTAGGGGTTCGTCATCGAAAATCAACCATTTGGCAGCGGAAGCCAATTAAGATTTTCTCAAATCCGATCCCAAGAGCTTATGTAATAGAAATAAAAAACAATGAAATTAAACACAAGGGAAGAAATAAATCTCACCTTGCATGTCACTTCTAAAGACGGCTGCAGAAACCAAAGCAGATCTCCTCCACAATCCCATACATGAACGGCTGCGGAGCAAGAACCCCGTGCTATGGAGGCTGAATCAAGGAGAGAAGGTAAGGGAGGCCAAAATTTTTCTCTAAAATCTCTCTTGGCCAAAAGAAAAAAATAGGGTTAGGGTTTTAACCATTTAAGTGGGTATTTCTATCTTTAGAACTCCAGGTCTCAATTAATTAGTATGGGCTAAAATTTAATTACAATTTAATTTTAACTTTATACATATGTTATTATATTAAACTATATAATATAACACATAGCATTTGAATTAAAATTAATTTGCCTAATTAAATTGACCCAATAATTTAATTTAGACTTTACTTAAATTAAACATATAAAAACCTATATATGTATAATATTTCCACTAGGAAATAAATCCATGAATTAATTTTACTCAAATTAATTCTGTGAAACCCAAATTAATTAATTATATCATTTTGATCACTCCAGTTGATCTATAATTTAATCAGTAAATTTCTCCTCTCTAGTCAGTATACTCCAAGTATACAGTTGACCCGTTTAGTTCAAGCTTAAACGTTCAATGTGTATGATCATGTGGGCCCATCTTTATGTTGGCAGTGGGCCTATGGCCCACAGACTATAGGTGGGCTCTAGCAAGCCATTATAGCTCTTAATTAAGATGGAGACAACAGTCTAACGGAAGTCATAGCCCTGTAGTTTATCTTACATATCTCATGTCACTGATATCAGTGTCCAATACAGAGGCATGGTGTCATCACCCTCTTTTGTGTCCAGACATTAACTTGATGCCGAATAAACTGATGCTCACAAACAAATTCCAACTTGGTTGGGTGTGGCCACACTCTTCTCAGTTGCACTCATCAAGTGGCGGGTGATATCTTCTCAGTGTATTACTGAGTGACATTCCTTTTTGCATATTCATGACCTTGCCATGTTCACTGGCACACCCAAATGTGCCCATACTTGGCACCCTGTTATAGGTACTTTAGTCGTATACCAAAGTGTGTGAGTTTACATGCAAGACCATAATATGTTCAGGTCAAAGGATCCAATATAAGTACTACACGAGAATCACTTATGATACTATACCATGTGGATTTATTGTTTAGTGGATCTATCGAGTACCATGTCCCACTACATGTATTCAGAAGTTTGATTGACAATCCATGTTCTATAGCTGGTAAGACACCACCATACAATCAAGGTTATGATAGTCTTCGGTTCCATTCATTCGTATGACTGGAACAGACTATGGATGTCTTTATGGTTATATCGTTACCCTATCCATGGTCTCACTCCCAAGTGCATGACACTTGCCAACATGGATATAAATATGACCACCGGATACTCTATTTATAATATTGCACAAGATATAGAATAAATAGATTAATGCCTTTATATTATAACTCAAATGTACAATACATCATGTTGGGATTCGTCATTGGAAAAATAACGTGGCGCAGCGGAAAATACACCGTTTAAAATTTCTTAGAATCCACCTATCGTGTCCAATTACCATTGATTAGAATAAAATCAAATAAGAATCAAGAGAGATTAACTCACCGGATTCGTCTCCTTTAAAGACTGCTGCTGAATCATTTCCTGAAACTGCGATCTCCAAAGTCCGGTGCACGACCAACTATTGAGCGGGAACCGGTGCTAGCCGAAGACGCAAAGGAATGGAGGTTTAATGCTGGGATTTTCGGCTGTTTTGGGGCTGCTATTGGTGGCTGAAATTTCCAGCAAATAATTAGAGTTGAATTAGGTTTTTCCTCCTTAAGTGTGCCCTTATATAGACACCTTGTCTAATTGGGTTTTAATTAGGTTAATTAAACCCAGGCCCACTAGAATTATAATTACATAAATAAACTTTAAAAAGTATATACTATGTTAATTACCCTAAATAAAATTAAATCACACTTAATTTAATACAATACATGTATTTAATTTTCCTACTTAGGAAAATTATTTAATTAATTGTTTACTTTATGTAATTCAATTAATTGATAAATTAATTAATTACATTATGTAAACTTATTAATTAAATTAAATTCAACCCAATGTCAATTAATTACCTTGACACCAAATGTCAACTAATTAATTAACGCATTCCTTCCAATGCACATTATATGTACAATTTCTATAAGTTCCATCTCAGTTGATCTATGTGCACGATCCTATGGGTCTGTCTTTATGTTGGCAGTAGGCCCAAGGTCCACAGACTGTAAGTGGGTTCTAGCAAACCATTACAGCCCGCAATTAAGACAGAGATGTAGCAGTGTTTAGAAGACACTCGCCCGGTAGTAATCTCATAGTGTCCTTTGCCTAACGATATCGATATGAATAAACAAGAGGCATGGTGTCTGTCATCCTCTTCTGTTGTTTATTATATTTCTTGATCTTGAGTTGACTGATTAATCAGATAAGCAACCAACTTATCTGGGTATGGCCATACACTTATCAGTCCCACTCATCAAGTGGCCAATGATATCATCTCGGTGTTACCCGAGTGGCAATTCCATCACTTCATCATCAATATCAACATGTTCACCGGTCCACCCAATCATACCCGTATTTAGCATCCTTTTACAGACCTGTTAGGCGTATGTCAAAGTGAACCAGATTCCATATTGATATTATAATGAAATCTGGTCTGAGGACAAAAGAGACCTACTCAAGAATGACCTATAATGCGACAACCATGTGGCTTTCTTGTGTGGATCGATCCAGTCCCATGTCAACGACATGTACCTATATTCATGACTGACTATACAAGTACTATGGCTAGTTAAGAATTGCCATATAGTCATCGAATATACAAGTCTGTGGTTTTATTCGTTCCCATGATTAGAACAGACCTGGGTTAGGTTTTATGATTATCAATCAATGGATACTCTACTCATATTATAGCACAAGATATAAATGAAATAGATTAATTGCCTTTATTAATGTGACACAAATAATGTATTCATACATGACTCTTAATGTATAATACAAAATACAAGAATCCAATGCCCTAAGAACTAGGGCACACCAACAATCTCCCACTTGCACTAGTTCCAAGTGGGCATTGCCCTAATTCATATAGATCTGGTATGACCGTCGTGCTGTGTCTGTAACAGCGCTTTGGTCAATGGATCAGCAACATTATTCTTGGTGTCAACCCTCTACAATGATATGTCACCTATGTTCACGATCTCCCGAATGAGGTGAAACTTTCTGAGTACATGTTTGGATCTCTTGTGTGACCAGAGCACCTTAGCTTGTGCGATTGTCCCGTTGTTGTCACAAAAACATCAACTGGGTCTAGGATAGTGGGCACTATTCCCAACTCAGTTATGACTTTCTTGATCCAAACGGCTTCCTTTGAGCTTTGCAAGCAGCTATGTACTCAACTTCCATTGTAGAGTCAGCAATGGTGGCCTGCTTTGAGGACCTCCAACTAATGGCAGTGCCATTCAGGAGAAAAACATAATCAGACTGTGACTGGTTCTCATCCTCATCGGTCTTAAAGCTTGCATCAGTGTAACCTGACACTACCAGCTCATCTTGACCTCTATACACTAATAAAGCATCCTTAGTCCGATTAAGGTACTTCAAGACTGCCTTGATTGCCTTCCAGTGTTCCTCACCGGGGTTCGACTGGTGCCGGCTAGTCATACTTAGTGCAAACACGACATCAGGCCTCGTACATAACATGGAGTACATGATAGATCCAATAGCAGATGCGTAAGGGATCTTTTCCATGTTCTCCCGGTCCTTCTTTGTTTTAGGACCATCTTTCTTACTCAGCTTCAACCTATGGCACATAGGCAAGAATCCTTTCTTTGCCTTGTCCATGCTGAATCCTTTTAGAACCTCGTCAATGTACGTGGCCTGACTTAGGCCTAGAAGCCGATTGGATCTATCTCTGTAGATCCTGATCCCAAAGATCGTCTCAACTTCGCCTAAGTCCTTCATTGCAAAGCACCTACTCAACCACTGCTTAACTCCTTGCAGTGTTGGTATGTCGCCTCCAATGATAAGGATGTCATCAACATACAACACTAGGACAGTGGAAACGCTCCCACTAACCATCTTATACACACAGGGCCTTTAACTTGAAACACCATTTGCAACCTATCACCTTAGCACCCGGAGGTGGATCCACCAAGTACCATACTTGGTTATCATGCATAGATTGCATCTCAGCCTCCATGGCTTTGCGCCATTGATCTGAGTGTGGGCTTTCAACAACCTCCTGATAGGTCTTGGGCTCTTCATGGTCAGCGACCATAAAGTCTCCATCATCAGTCACGAGAAAGCTGTACCTCTCTGGCTGATGACATGTCCTACCAGACCTTCTAAGGTCCTGTGCAACTGTTTCTGGTTCCTCAATTTCTTGAGTAGTCAGATCGGTTCCCGAAGCATCCTCAGCAGTAGCTGCAGGAGTTTGTGAGTCTTGAACTTCTGAAAGTTCAACATTACCCCCACTGTCTCTCTTGGAAAGGAATTCCTTCTCCAAGAAGACTGTATTTCTGGCTATGAAAACTTTGTTTTCGGTCGGATCATAGAAGTAATAACCCTTAGTTTCCTTAGGGTAATCCATAAACTGGCACTTGATAGATTCGGACTCGCATTTGCCACTTGTCAATTTCTTAACATGTGCATCACAGCCCCAAATCTTCAAGAAGGAAACATTGGGCTTTCGGCCCTTCCATAGTTCAAATGGTGTTCCCTCAACTGCCTTACTTGGTGTATTATTAAGAATGTAAGCAGCTGTCTCTAAAGCATATCCCCAAAAGGAGATAGGTAGTGTAGCATGACTCATCATCGAGCGGACCACGTCAAGCAAGGTCCTACTCTTCCTTTCTGACACTCCATTCCACTGGGGTGTATCGGGAGGAGTGAGTTGGTATACGATCCCACACTCTTTCAAAAACGAGTCAAACTCTTTGCTCAACTATTCACCCACTCGGTCAGACCGAAGTGCTTTTATTTTCTTGCCAAGTTGGTTTTCTACTTCATTTTTAAAGTCCTTGAACCTTTGGAGAGTCTCATACTTATGCTTCATCAGATACACGCAACCGTATCTACTGAAGTCATTCATGAAGGTCACGAAGTACAGAAAACTAGATCTAGCACTAGTGCTCATTGGGCCACATACATCGGAATGTATTAGCTCCAATAGCTCTGAGGCCCTTTCAGCCGTCTTGCTAAAAGGCGCCTTTGTCATCTTGCCTCTCAAACAAGATTCGCATGTGTCATAAGACTGGATGTCAAATGACCCTAGCACTCCACTAGTGTGAAGCCTAGCCATGCGCTTCTCATTTATATGGCCAAGTCGACAATGCCAGATGTAAGTAGGATTAATTTCATTTTGTTTAATCCTTTTAGTATTTATGTTATAGATTGAACTTTCACGTTTTAGATCAAGGATATATAAGCCATTTTCAAGAAATGCTGTTCCATAAATAATATTGCCACATTGCATAGAAATTCTACCATGTCCAATATTAAATACAAAACCAGAAATATCCAATAAAGAAACAGAAATAATATTCCTACGCATCGCAGGTACAAAATAACAGTTTCATAGTTCCAAAACAAGTCCACTAGGCATCTCCAAGAAATAATCTCCGATCTCCATGGCCTCAACCCGAGCACCATTTCTGACTCGAAGATCTACTTCTCCAGATCCTAATAATCTCCTATTTCTTAGACCCTGCACATTTGAACAAATGTGAGATCCACATCCAGTGTCCAAGACCCAAGATGTAGAAATAGCCAGATTAATCTCAACAACATAAATACCTAAAGCAGTAGTTTTGCCCTTCAGTTGCTCCCTTAGCTTTGGACATGAGCTCTTCCAGTGCCCCTTCTCATGACACTCATGGCAGACATCGTCAGGAGAAGCAATCCTTGCTTTAGGTTGGGACACCACCTTTTTGGCCTTAGCCTTGGCCTTAGATTTGTCCTTTCCCTTAGCAATGGATGTATTGCCCTTGTTCACTAGCAATACTTCAGGAGTCTTCTTAAGAGACTGCTCAGCAAGCTTGAGCATGCCATGCAGCTCAACTACCGATTTATCCAACCCTAGCATATGGTAATTCATGATAAACTGGATGTAAGACTCAGGAAGTGACCCGAGAATAATGTCTGCTGCCAAGTCCTGCGGAACTGGTGAGCCGAGGCGGGCAAGTGTATCAATATACCCCTTCAACTTTAGCATATGAGTGCTAACAGAAGTCCCAGCTGCCATCACAGTCGTGCAAAGTGCCTTAGTTGTCAGGTAATGTTCCTGACGAGCCTGATCTTGGAACATCTTTTTAAGCTGATCCATCATCTCATAAGCATGCTCGTCCATGAACTGCTTCTAAAGATCAGAAGCCATGGTACCCAGCATGAGGCACGAGACATCTCGGTCATCCCTCACATGCCGATCGTACTGCTCCACCATCGCCGTGGTGATGCCTCGACCTGCGGGAGGGCCAGCTGGTAAAGGAGCATTCAGTACATACCCCTTAGACTCTTGTCTAAGAACTATTTGTAAGTTCCTAGCCCTATCCAGGAAGTTAGTCCCCGAAAGCTTCTCCTTCTCCAAGAGTGACCTAAGTGAGAGTGAGTTGTTGTTTGTTGCAGCCATTTAAATTGCTTAACTGAAATGGGATTATCTACATGGAAGAAATCATTGCTTGAGTTAGAAATAAAGGACTTTTAAGCGAATTCCAATTAATAATCCGATTTTAATTTATTTGTTGGTGTTGTTAATTGGCTGACTTGACCAAGATCCACAACTTATCAATGACTGGCCGAACTAGGGCTCGTTAACCAACCATTGAGTCATTTGGTAGGACAACCTATCCAATCCTTCCACGAAGGACTCTTGGTTTGATGGGCTTATTGACACTTTACCCATCTGTGCTTAGGGCCCGCTCTGAGCTAATGCTACCCATGTTGAGTCAAACCACCATTCACATGTTAACCATACCAAGTATCTTAACCCTCGACGGCCCACCGAATACTACAATATGCCCAGCTAGGGCATGGCGCACATTGCAGCATCAATGGGAGGAAGAGGTGTGAATGTGGGAAGCACTTTTAAGTGACTCAATATTTTAATTTCCGGATTATAATTAAGTGATACGGCTTAGCATGCATAAACGCGGGTAATAATTTGGTGATCCATACATCCATATTATATGACAAATGCAATAGCATACTTAATTTAAAATAAATGAGATCCTATGGGCCTTTAATTACAACCTAATGAAAAACTAGATATCCTATCTAATTCTTCATGGGCCGGACTGCAATCCTTCTTGGGCTCCCACCATGGGCTTGCTCCATTTGGGCCTTCCTCCATACTTGATGCAATTACAATAATTTTGTAAAATAAAATCTATTCTAAAATTACATCAAAATAAAAAAATGGCACACAGGCCATATTTCCCAAAATTAAATTACAACAGATAATAATTTAGGGCCCATAGAACTCAACATAACATTTCAAACAAAGTACCTGTCGTGCACATACATACCAATATGACGCATGATCATGGCATTCCAAATTATAAATATAAATGTTAACCCAAGTTACTTAGGGTGAAATCGCAAATTTTAACAAATGTGACTAAGGCCCATAAAGGCCCAATGGATAACATCCATAAATGCAAAATTAACAATTTTGCTCCCACTTGAATTTGGGTTGTCACAAATTTAAAATTTAGCTCTCCCAATTTTAACCGGTGTCACGGTTTATTGGGCCAATTTCACAAAGTCCATATTCAATTTAATATGCAAACAATTAAATTAAATATGCAAGCCAACTAAATAAATAATTTGAATACAAATTAATTAAAAAAAAATAATTTAATTTGCATTAGGGTCCGGGATAAAAAAATACCTGCAAAATCCAAAACCGGAGCCGAAACCCGCGCGCGGCGCAGTTGTCCCGGTGGGGCAGCAGTGCCGCTGCGCGGCAGCAGCAGCTGCTGCCGCTGGATGGAATCGCAGCTGCTGCCGCTGGATGAATAATCAATAAAAAATGGATTGAAAACCAATTGGGGAAAAAAAATCAAAAACCCCAATCCAAAATTCTAGGGTTCAACAAAACCAAAACCAATTGAATAAAAACCCTAAAATAACAAACTTAAAACCCATTCTTTCTTAAAGAAGGCTTTCAAGAACCAATTCCAATCAATCTAATGGATAAAACCTAGGCTCTAATACCATTGTTGGGATTCGTCATTGGAAAAATAACATGGCGCAGCGGAAAATACACCGTTTAAAATTTCCTAGAATCCACCTATCGTGTCCAATTACCATTGATTAGAATAAAATCAAATAAGAATCAAAAGAGATTAACTCACCGGATTCGTCTCCTCTAGAGACTGCTGCAGAATCGTTTCTTGAAACTGCGATCTCCAAAGTCCGGTGCACGACCAACTATTGAACAGGAACCGGTGCTAGCCAAAGACGTGAAGGAATGGAGGTTTAATGCTGGGATTTTCGGCTATTTTGGGGCTGCTATTGGTGGCTGAAATTTCCAGTAATTAATTAGAGTTGAATTAGGTTTTTCCTCCTTAAGTGTGCCCTTATATGGACACCTTGTCTAATTGGGTTTTAATTAGGTTAATTAAACCCAAGCCCACTAGGATTATAATTACATAAATAAACTTTAAAAAGTATATACCATGTAATTTAATCCCATTTGGCTAAATTTAATTACCCCGAAATAAAATTAAATCACACTTAAGTTAATACAATACATGTATTTAATTTTCCTACTTAGGAAAATTATTTAATTAATTGTTTACTTTATGTAATTCAATTAATTGATAAATTAATTAATTACATTATGTAAACTTATTAATTAAATTAAATTCAACCCAATGTCAATTAATTACCTTGACACCGAATGTCAACTAATTAATTAACGCATTCCTTCCAATGTACATTATATGTATAATTTCTATAAGTTCCAGCTCAGTTGATCTATGTACACGATCCTATGGGTCTGTCTTTATGTTGGCAGTAGGCCCAAAGTCCACAGACTGTAAGTGGGTTCTAGCAAACCATTATAGCCCCCAATTAAGACAGAGATGCAACAGTGTTTAGAAGACTCTCGCCCGGTAGTAATCTCATAGTGTCCTTTGCCTAACGATATCGATATGAATAAATAAGAGGCATGGTGTCTGTCATCCTCTTCTGTTGTTTATTATATTTCTTGATCTTGAGTTGACTCATTAATCAAATAAGCAACCAACTTATTTGGGTATGGCCATACACTTATCAGTCCCACTCATCAAGTGGCCAATGATATCATCTCGGTGTTACCCGAGTGGCAATTCCATCACTTCATCATCAATATCAACATGTTCACCGGTCCACCCAATCATACCCATATTTAGCATCCTTTTACAGACCTGTTAGGCGTATGCCAAAGTGAACCAGATTCCATATTGATATTATAATGAAATCTGGTCTGAGGACAAAAGAGACCTACTCAAGAATGACCTATGATGCGACAACCATGTGGCTTTCTTGTGCGGATCGATCCAGTCCCATGTCAATAACATGTACCTATATTCATGACTGACTATACAAGTACTATGGCTAGTTAAGAACTACCATACAGTCATCGAATATACAAGTCTGTGGTTCTATTCGTTCCCACGATTAGAACAGACCTGGGATAGGTTTTATGATTATCAATCAATGGATACTCTACTCATATTATAGCATAAGATATAAATGAAATAGATTAATTGCCTTTATTAATGTGACACAAATAATGTATTCATACATGACTCTTAATGTATAATACAAAATACAAGAATCCAATGCCTAAGAACTAGGGCACACCAACACATCGATCTCTTAAAAGATCCAAAATGTATAATACAAAACAAGGACCAATGCCTTGGGACTAGGGCATTCCCAAGAATCTCCCACTTGCACTAGTTCCAACTAGGCATGGGTCTATTTCCTATAGATCTAGTATGACCCTCGTGCTTGGGATGAACCAGTGCCTTGGTCAAAGGATCTGCGACATTATCCTAGGTGTCTACTTTGTGTAATGAAATGTCACCCCTCTCGGTGATTTCTCGTATGAGGTGAAACTTCCTGAGTATGTGCTTCATGTTTTTGTTTGATCGAGGCTCCTTAGCTTATGCAACAGCCTCGTTGTTGTCACAGAGGATATCAACTGGATCCTGGATAGTTGGTGCTACTCCCAATTCAGTGAGAAACTTCCTTATCCACACAGCTTTCTTACTTGCATCACACACTACAATGTACTTTGCTTCTGTAGTAGAGTTTGCGATGGTCTGCTGCTTCAAGCCTTTCCAGCTGATAGCACCACCATTTAGCAAAAATATATACTCAGAAAAAATACATACCATTAAATAAATACAAAATTAAATCAAGGTCAAAATGATATGCAAATGTATGAAAAATATAGAAAAATGCAATTCTACGACAATAGTCATGCGGATGTAGGAACAACAGCCGTGCGGCTATTATAATATTGGGATTCATCACAGGAAAAAATAATAGGGTGCAGCGGAATATGGTTGGTTTAAAATTTCCTCGAATCCACCTAATCGTGTCTGATTACCATTGATTAGAATAAAACAATTTTAATTAAGAGAGATTAAATTCACTAGATATGTCTCCTCTAGAGATTGCTGCAGAATTGTTTCCTAAAACTTCGATCTCTAAAGTTTAGTGCATGACCAACTATCGAGCGGGAACTGGTGCTAGCCGAAGAAGCGGAGTAATGGAAAATTGTAGCTATGAAATTCGGCCAAGGGGCTGCCCTAAGGAGGCTGAAATTTACAGCTCAATAGTTAGGGTTAAAGCTTATTTTTTTCCTCAAGTGTGCCCTTATATAGTCTCCTTGTCTAATTAGGTTTTAATTAGGTTAACTAAATCCTAGCCCACAAGGATTATAATTACATAAATAAACTTTGATTGAAAAGTTTATACTATGTAATTTAATTCCATTTGGCTAAATTTAATTACCCATAAATAAAATTAAATCACACTTGATTAAATATATTTCATATATCTAATTTTCCTTCTTAGGAAAATAATTTAATTAATTGTCTACTTTATGCAATTCAATTAATTGATTAATTAATTAATTACATTATGTAAAATTATTAATTAAATTATATCAACCCAATGTTAATTAATTACATTGACAGCAAATGTCAACTAATTAATTAACGCATTCCTTCTAATGTACATTACATGTATAATTTCTATAAGTTCTGGGTCAGTTAATCTATGTGCACGATCCTATAGGTCTGTCTATATGTTGGCAGTAGGCCCAAGGCCCACAGACTGTAAGTGGGTTCTAGCAAATTGTTACAGCCCCCAATTAAGACAGAGATGTAGTAGTCTTTACAAGACACTCACTCGGTGGTAATTGCTGGTGTGCCCTGTCTAAATGGCATTAGTTCTTGTATTGTATTATACTTTATATTTGGATATTTTGTATTATAAATTTTGTGTTGAAATAAAGGCATGAATCTATTTATTCATATATTGTGCTATTTGTAAATAGAGTATCCAATGATTATAACCATACTAAAGTGAACCAAGGTAGGCCATTGGATTATGAGACCTTTTAGTAAAGTTATAATCATAAAGATATCCCTAGTCTATTCTAAACATGGGAATGAATAGAACCAAAGACTAGCATATCCTTGAGTAGATGGCGGCATCTCACCTACCATTGAACATGGAATTCAGTCAATGATATGGGTACATGTTGGGTTGCATGGTACTGGATCTGTAACGACCCAAAATTTTGAAATCTCAAATAATATTGTTTGAACTCGTGAATAATATAATTGGAGATAAATTTTGGGTTAAGACAATATTATAGAAGTAATAATTAAGGGTTCAAGTCATGGTGTGAAATAAATATGAGACAAGTTTGACCGACGGTCAAATTTGTACCCGTAATCGGTAAAATTGAAATCCGAAAATTTCTCAAATTAAATATATACGGAAGTGTGATGGCATAAGTGATGGTGGAAATAATGAATGTAGTGTATAATATTTGTTTATGGCGTTAAACTATGAGAAAGGGTTAACGAGTTAATTTGTGACGGGTGTTGTGAAAATTTATTTTTTCTTCGAGGACTAAAGTGTAATTTTACACCTCTAGGCCAAATAAAATCTGATTTTCATCAGCTCATACACGTCTACTACTACTACTTCTTCTTCTTCTTCTTCTTCTTCTTCTTCTCCTTCTTCTTCTTTACCCATTTTTTTTACCATTTTCCTTAAGAAACCGAAATCTTCTCATTCTTTCAATCCAATGTCAAATTCTTGTTAGAAATTGATGATTAAGCTCATTAAGCTCATCAATTTCACTTATTAAGTCAAGAAAAGAGGGTTTTAAAGAAGTTAGGGTTCTTGGTGAATAGTAACCCAAATTTGAGGTAAGTAGAAATTGATGAAATTGAAGCTTGTAAGTTAGGGTTTAAGGGTAATTAAGCATGTTTTATGCATTTGATGGTTTAATTATATGTTATCTATCTTGACTCAATTGTGGTTATATCTTGAATCCCTTGGGTTATGTGTAGAGGAATCAAG
Organism: Euphorbia tirucalli; assembly: GCA_039660915.1. NCBI lineage: Eukaryota > Viridiplantae > Streptophyta > Magnoliopsida > Malpighiales > Euphorbiaceae > Euphorbia > Euphorbia tirucalli. Next base: position 45,241,990 of record CM077637.1, on the reverse strand, counting down.
ATCAAGTAGGGAAAGAGGAAAAGAGGTAGAAGAAGGCTAGTGAGGGCTTTGATAAGGTTTGTGTACACTAATTTTATTTCTCTCTCCTTTTGCTGGAAATTTCAGATTTGAGTACTGTGGATTTTTTGTGACTTTTCTCATGTTTTACACGTCCAATTTGGATGATTCCAATTTCTATGGATTCTTAAGACATAGAGAAAGATATGTTTAGAAGAACATTTTGTCAAATTCGATTGTTTTCTGGTTCGAATTCATGGTTGAAGTTGATGCTCGAATTCTGTTTCTGGGCAGAAATTTTTGGAGTGTGGTCTAATTGTATGGCTATAACTTGGTGTGTATGACTTGAAATTTCATGATTCAAAATTCCTGGTGATCTTAAGATGCAGGGGAACATGTTTGTGATGTTTTTTTTGAATTTTTGGGCTGGTTAAAGGTTTGAATTTGGGTTCCAAAATTGATGTTAGAAGCTGTCCTGTTTTTGGGAAGAAATAGGTTTGTATTGTGTTGTGAAATCTATTGCCACATTGTTTTGATGCTTTTGTTTTTGATGATATGATTTTTGGGCTATTGGTTTTATGAAATTAAGTTTAAGCTCTTGTTTGAATTATAGAAGATAAATGGCATTGCCCTTAGAATTCAAGTAAAGAATGGGTTCGGGTAGATTGGCGCCAATAAAGGGGGGGTGCGGTACTGCACAAACAATTGAAGCTTTTGCTTCGGGCTTTGGCCGATATTATGTGATTAGTAAACTTATGGAAATTTGATTTTGAAGCTTCGGCTTCAGGCTTGTCCGATCATTGTGAATATTTGATTTTGGAGCTTCGGCTTCGGGCTTGTCCGCCCCCTTATCCAATTCCTGTTTCTATTTTACTTGAGTTACTTGGGCAATAATATTTGATATTATTTTGAGTTATTTGAATAACTAAAAGTTATGACGTTCTTAAGGAGCTATGTATGGTTTTTGGGTTAATTTCATTTATTTGTACTTTTATAACTTTAAGTGATTGTTTTTAAATTAAAACTTGAGTGATTGAATTGTATGAAATAAAGTTAATGTACACCACTAAGCAAATTTGCTTAGCATGTAGTTTGTTTTTCTACACGCAGTTTTGGAGCTGTAGATAACCTGGACCAGTGGTAGAAGTGGATCAAGTGTGTGCAGAGCAGATAGTGGAAGCGTGCTAAGGTGGATATCTTGTATAATATATATATTGGTGAATGGTGAATTGTTGTAATAGTATGGCATGTACTAAATGGTTGAATGTGTAACTTGGAGTTTCATTTGGATACTTTATTTTAAAGCCTTGGAGTTGTGAATATTTCTTCTAAGAATTATAAATTTTTTTGTTGCGATGTATATATGGATTAAAGGACCAAATTCATAGATATTAACAGAGTTTAGCAGGTTATTATAAATATAAGGGGTGTTACAGGATCGATCCGCCAAGAGAACACCACATGGTTCGATCATCATAGGTGTTTCTCAGGGAGGTCTTGCTATTGTCCTTAGACCCGATGTTCACTATAACATAACATGGGATCTCATACACTTTGGTGTACACCTAACGGGCCCGTAACAGGGTGCTAAGTATGGGTATGTTGGGTGGGGCAGTGAACATGTTGATATTGATAATGAAGTTAACGGAATTACCACTCAGCGTCCCTTGAGATGACATCACTAGCCACTTGATGAGTGGGACTGACAAGTCTGTGGCCATACCTGAATAAGTTGGGATACTTATTCGTTAGGTTCAGTCCACTAGGTATCAAGAGATAAATAAGCATATAAGAGGATGACAGGGCCATGCCTCTTGCTTATGTATCGATGTCAGTTGGCAAAGGATATACAAGAATATATACTAAAGGAGTATATATAGGAGGCCTTAACCTAATTCTCCCTAACCCTAATAGAGAATTTTCTGCCACATTAAGAAAATTACAGCAGCCCCTTTTTTGCACTTTCTCTTGGTTTTTGTTCAATCCGTTCGCTAGCACGATTCCCGTTCAAGAGTCATTCGTGTACCTGATTATGGAGGAAACGCATTTGGGTTTCTGTAGCAGTCTCTAGAGGAGACAGTTAAGGTGGGAAAATTTATTTTTCTCTGCTCTTGATTTCATTTTATTAATCTACATGTATCTTGAGCTTTGGAATCGAGGAAAATTTTAATCGGTATTCCAGCTTGCGTTTAATTTTTCTCGTGACGATTCCCAACAGTGGTATCAGAGCATAGGTTTGTTGGATATGCCCTCGTCCTGAGGCATTAGTCCTTGTGTTTATATAATACATTTGTACATTAATGTGAAGTTTATGTATTATACAATTTGTGTCAATAAATAAAGGCATTAATCTATTTATTATATGTCTTGTGCTATATTTTAAATAGAGTATCCAATGGACATATCCATATCCATGTTGTCAAGTGTGAGGCACTTGGCAGTAAGACTGTGGATAGGAAAAACAATATGCCTATAAAGTCATCCGTAGTCTGTTCCAATCATGGGAATGAATGGAACTAAAGACTATCATTAGCCTGGTTTTATGGCTGTGTCTTACTGGTGATAGAACATGAGATGTCAACCAAGTTAATGGGTGCATGCAAAAAGGGCATGGTACTGGATTGATCCACTTAACAGGAATCTACATGGTATAGTATCACAAATGATTCTCGTGTAGTACTTGTATAAGTCCTTCAACTGGACCATATGATGGTGCTACATGTTAAGTGGCACACTTTGGTATATGCCTAACGGGCCTATAAAAGGGTGCTAAGTATGTGTACGTTTGGGTGTGTCAGTGAACACGGCAGTGCTATGGATATGCAGAAGGGAATGTCACTCAGTAGTTTACTGAGACGATATCATCGGCCTCTTGAAGAATGTTACTGATAAGTGTGCGGCTGCACCTAAACAAGATTGGATCTTGTTTATGAGCATCAGTCCATTCAGGATCAAGTAAATGTCCGAACACAATAGAAGGTGATACTTTCATGCCTCTGTGTTGGACACCGATATCAAGGACATGGGATATACAAGTTCAAACTATTGGGTAACATTTTCAGTTGGACTGCTTACTCCACCTTAATTGGGGGCTGCAGTGGCTTGCTAGAGCCCACCTACAGTCTCTGGGAATTGGCCCACTGCCAACATATAGACAGGCCCATCGGATCGTACACATTGAACTTCTGGACTTTGACTAGTCGGATTAAGTGTGTACTTAGAGTATACACATTTGAAGAGAGAGAGATTTATTAATTATATTACACAGATCAATTGGATTGATCAAAATAATATAATTAATATTTATTTCGGCCTTCTCTTAATTAATTCAATGAATTAATTTATGAGATTATTTCCTAGGTGGAAATATTATTACATGTATAGGTTTACATGTATTTCATTTTATGTATGTCTAATTTAATCCATTGATTAAATTGATAGGTCAAATGAATTTTAATTTAAATGTATGTAATATATTATATGGTATAATATATAAGCATACATGTTAAATTAAAGTTGCATTTGAAATTAATTAAATCAAAGGAAGTAAAATTGGGCTTAGGCTTAAAATGAAAATGCCCACATGAAGTGGGATTTCTTGGCCGAAATTAGGGGCTGATTTTTGGCTTAATGGTGAGCCATTGTTGATGAGAATGTTGACTCATTGTTGGACAAAAGATGATGATGAAAAAGTGGTGAGTCAGGTAGCAAAGTTTGACTTTGCTTACTTGCTTTTGATCTTCTTTCTTGGTAAGAAAGAGAGAAAATGATGATAATCCATTTGTCATTATTATTTTTAGCCGCCCATAATTCTTTTAAAAAGAAATATTTGTGCCCCACTTTTTGATTAATAGGTTTTTCTTTTGGAAAGAAAAACTAGTCTTCTTTTCTTAAGTGTTGGCCGCCCCTTTTATGGAAGTGAGATTTTTCTTTTGGTAAGGAAAAATTACAGCCATATACATCTCTCTCCCTCTCTTCTTGGAATTATCCGAGTCGCTAACACGGGTTGGGTCCGAGAGCCGTTCGTGTACTTATTGTTGGAGGGAGTCGGCTTCGATCCCTACAGTCCGCATCCGTCTCTTAGAGAGACTTTGTGGTAAGTTTTTGCTAACTTCCTCCTTTATGCTTTAAGTTTTTTATTTCCACATCTTAAGCTCATGGGCCCAGATTCTAGGAAATCGACATGTATTTATGCTTTTATTGGTCGGTTTCCCGTGACGAATCCCAACAAGGTTCATGTTCTGATTAATAGAATGATTTGTATTAGGGTTCTTGGTGTTTGAATTGATTTTATTGAATTGGTTTTTAATTTAATTTTGTTTGGAACCCTAATTCGTGTTTTGGGGTTTTAATTATTTTTCCCCAAGTTTTTTTTTTATTTATTGGTTTGAAAAAAAAAAAAGTTAATTTGGCCAAATTGGAATCACAATTTACGATTCCAATCTAGCCAAATTAGGGCTGCTTGCCGTAGCTGCTACTGCCACAAGGCAGCAACCCCTTGCAAGCTGCTGGCAGTAGGCTGCTGCGCGGCAGCGCTGCTATCTCTAGACAACAGCGCTGACGCGCAGGGTTCGGGTCCGATTTGGATTTTACGGGTATTTTTTTGGACCCTATGTGAATAATTTAAATTGATTTTAAAATTCGTATGATTTTATTTTCACGATTGGATTTGTGTGGTTTCTTGTGCCATTTAATTCATGCATATAATTTAATTTTTTGGTTAAAATTAATTTGGTTAATGAAATTGGTCCAATTGGCCCTTGGCATGGGTTGAGAATTGGATGGCTAATTCGGGTCCGTGACTAGGCATGGGTTATGGTTGGCAGAATCAGCGATTTCACAAATGGATGGACATAATTAATTAAAATTGGAATTGCCATGTTCATGCATTTTAATACATGTATATATATTGATATTTGCTATGTGTTTATAATTTTCTATGCTTGGTTGTGTGGTTTTGAGCACTATTGGGCCTTAGATGAAGTTGGGTTGTAAAATTTAATTTTGAGAAATACAGTCTGCGTGTCGTTTTATTTTATTTTGATGTAATTTTATTTAATTTATATTTTGTAATTTAATTGTAATTGCATTAAGCCATTGGAGTGGAAGCCCATTGGTGCTAAGCCTAAGAGGAGTTTGTAAGCCCACCCTGTGGATCTCTAGTATAGGCTTACTAGTTATTCATTAGGTTGTAAAATATGGCCTACAGTGTCTCTTTTATTTATATGCATATTTTATGCTTATGTCAGTCGTATATACATATGTATGAATGTATGTTTAGCTATTCTAATCACCCACGATTATGCATGCTAAGGCGTTATTAATCAATCCAATTACATATTGAGTGGATTAAAAGTGCTTTCCATATTCGAAACTTGTCGGTTTTTGAATAGTGCAATGTGGGCCGTGCCTCTACCGGGTACATTGTATTATTCAATTACTGTATAGGGTTAAGGTATTAGGTATGCTTAGCACTCGAATGGTGGTTGGACTCAACATGGGTAGTAGGATAAGCTCATGGACCTAGGCATAGATGGGTAAGTGCCAATATGCCCATCAAACCAAGAGTCCCTAGCTTAGGATTGGAGGGAGTTCCTACCTAGATAGTTAAGGGTTGGTTGATAAGCCTCCACTTGGCCAATTCTTAATGAAATATAGATCTTGGTCTTGTAACCATACATCGCCAGCAAATTAATTAAAATGGATTGTTAATTAACATGGTTAAAATAATAAAGCCCTTTATTAATCATTCTGTAAATTTTCTGTGTAGATAATCACTTAAAATGATTGGAAATTCATTTTCACTGCGATCACTCCTCGAGAAGGAGAAACTATCTGGGCTTAACTTCCTAGACTAGGCTTAACAGCTAAGAATAGTGTTGAGATAAGAGTCTAAGGAGTATGTACTAGATAGGGCCTTACCGGCCGCACGACCTATAGGTCGAGGGGTTACTCAATCTCAAATTGAGGAGTATGACCTGCATAGGAGGGATGATAGAGATGTGTCTTGCCTTATGTTGGGCACGATGGTGCCTAAGCTATAAAAACAATGCATGGACTGTCAAGCCTATGCAATCATGGATGATCTCAATAGGATGTACAAAGATCAGGCACGTCAAGAAAGGTTCTTGACAACTAAGGCACTCAACACCTATAGGATGGCAGTTGGGACATCTGTGAGCACCTATGTGCTCAAGATGAAGGGCTATATCGATGCATTGGCCTATCTTGGCATGCTAGTCCCATAGGAGTTGGCGATAGACATCATCTTCGGATCCCTCCTTGAGTCTTATGATCAGTTCATCATGAACTATCACATGTAGGGCATGGACAAGACTGTGGCTGAGCTACATGGAATGCTCAAGCTTGTTGAACAGTCTGTCAAAAAGACTCCACAGGTGTTGCTGGTAAACAAGGGGAACACCCCTACTGTGAAGGGAAAAGGCAAGGCTAAAGCTAAAGCCAAGTCCAAGAAGGCCAAGGCTAAGAAGGCTAAGCAAGGGCCTAAGCCCAAGGCCACTCCCAAGGATGTGTGCTTTGAATGAAAGCAGAAACGACACTGGAAAAAGACATGTCCAAGGCTCATGGGAGAGCAAGTGAAGAACCAGGGTAGTTCTTTAGGTGTCTATGTTATTGATGTTATCCTCACTGTTTCGACATCTTGGGTGTTGGACACTGGATGTGGTTCTCACATTTGTTGCAATGTGCAGGGATTGAGCAATAAGAGGTTATTAGGATCTGGAGAAGTAGATCTTCGAGTCAGGAATGGTGCTAAGGTTACTGCCATCTATATTGGAGACTTCTACTTAGAGATGCCCGCTGGATTGGTTTTGATTTTGAAAGATTGTTATTTTGTACCTGCCATGTGCAGGAATATTATTTCAGTTTCTGTCTTGGATATTTTTAAATTTGTTTTCAATATTGGTTTTGGAAAGATTGATATTGTGAAAGACAATATTATTTATGGAAATACTTTTCTAAATAATGGTTTACATATCCTAGACTTAAATCAAAACAATCCAATCTATAACATAAACATTAAAAGGATTAAGCCCAATGAACTTAATCCTGCTTACTTCTGGCACTGTCGTTTGGTCCACATAAATGAGAAGCGCATAGCTAGACTTCACAAAAGTGGAGTGCTAAGGTCATTTGACTTGGAGTCTTATGACACATGCGAATCTTGTTTAAGAGGCAAAATGACAAAGGCGCATATCAACAAGAAAGCTGAGAGGGCCAAGGGCTTGTTGGAGCTAATACACTCGCATGTGTGTCGGCCTATAAGCACTAGTGCTAGAAATGGTTTTCACTACTTTGTTACTTTCATAGACGACTTCAGTAGATATGGCTATGTCTATCTGATGAAGAACAAGTCAGAAACCCTTGATAGGTTCAAGGAGTACAAGAACGAAGTGGAGGGCAAGACTATTAAGGCACTTCGGTCTGACCGAGGTGTCGAGTATATGAGCCTAGAGTTTGGTTCATTCTTGAGAGAGTATGGGATAATCTCACAGCTCACTCCTCCAGGAAAACCCCAATGGAATGGAGTGTCAAAAAGGAGGAATAAGACCTTATTAGACATGGTTCACTCGATGATGAGTCAAACCACTCTCCCAACATCCTTTGGGTGCAATAGAGATAGTTGCATTCACACTTAACCATACACTGAGTAAGGCAGTTGAAAAGACGCCATATGAAATATGGACGGGCAAGGAGCCCAACATCTCTTTCATGCGGATTTGGGGTTGTGAAGCCCATGTCAAGAAATTGACAAGTGGCAAGCTAGACTCCAAAACTGAAAAGTGCCTATTTATGGGTTACCCAAGGAAGCAAGGGGATATTACTTCTACAACCCCACTGAGAACAAAGTGTTCACAGCAAGAAAGGGTGTCTTTCTTAAAAAAGAGTTCATCTCCAAGAAAGACAGTGGGAGCAATATTGAGCAAGATCCACAAGCACCTATACAGGATATCGGAGATCGAACCAAAACCTCAAGAAATTGAGGAATCTGAACTGATCACATAGAACCTTAGAAGGTCTAGTAGGGTCCATCATCAACCCGAGAGATATAGGTTTCTCGTAACCGATGATGGGAATCTTCTAGTCTTTGACCAAGAAGAACCCAAGACCTACTAGGAGGCTATTGAAAGCCCACAGTCAGCTAACTAATGTAAAGCCATGAAAGCTGAGATGCAATCGATGTACGATAACCAAGTTTGGAATTTGGTGTTGGGATTCGTCATTGGAAAAATAACATGGCATAGTGGAAAATACACCGTTTAAAATTTCCTAGAATCCACCTATCGTGTCCAATTACCATTGATTAGAATAAAACCAAATTGAATCAAGAGAGAATAACTCATCGGATTCGTCTCTTCTAGAGACTGCTACAGAATCGTTTCTTGAAACTGCAATCTCCAAAGTTCGGTGCACAACCAACTATTGAGCGAAAATTGGTGCTAGCCGAAGACGCGAAGGATGGAGGATTAATGCTGGGATATTCGGCTATTTGGGGCTGCTCTTGGTGGCTGAAAGTTCCAGCAATAATTAGGGTTGAATTAGGGTTTTATTCCTTAAGTGTGCCTTTATATAGACACCTTGTCTAATTGGGTTTTAATTAGGTTAATTAAAACCAAGCTCACTAGGATTATAATTACATAAATAAACTTTAATTAAAAAGTATATACTATGTAATTTAATTCCATTTGGCTAAATTTAATTACCCCTAAATAAAATTAAATCACACTTAAGTAAATAAAATACATGTATTTAATTTTCCTACTTAGGAAAATTATTTAATTAATTGTTTACTTTATGTAATTCAATTAATTGATAAATTAATTAATTACATTATGTAAACTTATTAATTAAATTAAATTCAACCCAATGTCAATTAATTACCTTGACACCGAATGTCAACTAATTAATTAACGCATTCCTTCCAATGTACATTACATGTACAATTTCTATAAGTTCCAGCTCAGTTGATCTATATGGACGATCCTATGGGTCTGTCTTTATGTTGGCAGCAGGCCCAAGGCCCACAGACTGTAAGTGGGTTCTAGCAAACCATTACAGCCCCCAATTAAGATAGAGATGCAGCAGTCTTTAGAAGACACTCACCCGGTAGTAATCTCATAGTGTCCTTTGCCTAACGATATCGATATGAATAAACAAGAGGCATGGTGTCCGTCATCCTCTTCTGTTGTTTATTATATTTCTTAATCTTGAGTTGACTGATTAATCAAATAAGCAACCAACTTATTTGGGTATGGCCATACACTTATCAGTCACACTCATCAAGTGGCCAATGATATCACCTCAGTGTTACCCGAGTGGCAATTCCATCACTTCATCATCAATATCAACATGTTCACTGGTCCACCCAATCATACCCGTATTTAGCATCCTTTTACAGATCTATTAGGCATATGTCAAAGTGAACCGGATTCCATATTGATATTATAATGAAATCTAGTGTGAGGAAAAAAGAGACCTACTCAAGAAAGACCTATGACATGACAACCATATGGCTTTCTTGTGCGGATCGATCTAGTCTCATGTCAACGACATATACCTATATTCATGACTAACTATACAAGTACCATGGCTAGTTAAGAACTGCCATACAGTCATCGAATATACAAGTCTGTGGTTCTATTCGTTCCCACGATTAGAACAGACCTGGGAGAGGTTTTATGATTATCAATCAATGGATACTCTACTCATATTATAGCACAAGATATAAATGAAATAGATTAATTACCTTTGTTAATGTGACATAAATAATGTATTCATACAATGAGTCTTAATGTATAGTACAAAATACAAGAATCCAATGCCTTAAGAACTAGGGCACACCAACAATCTCCCATTTGCACTAGTTCCAAGTGGGCATTGCCCTAATTCCTATAGATCTGATATGACCATCGTACTGTGTCTGTGGTTGCGCTTTGGTCAATGGATCAATGACATTATTCTTGGTGTCGACCCTCTACAATGATATGTCACCTCTGTTCACGATCTCCCGAATGAGGTGAAACTTTCTGAGTACATGTTTGGATCTCTTGTGTGGCCGTGGCTCCTTAGCTTGTGCGATGGCCCCGTTGTTGTCACAAAAATATCAACTGGGTCTAGGATAATGGGTACTACTCCCTACTCAGTTCTGAATTTCTTGATCCAAATGGCTTCCTCTGAGCTTCGCACGTAGCTATGTACTCAGCTTCCATTGTAGACTTAGCAATGGTGGCCTAGTTTGAGGACCTCTAACTAGTGGCACCGCCATTCCGGAGAAAAACATAACCAGACTATGACTGGTTCTCATCCTCATCGGTCTCAAAGCTTGCATCAGTGTAACCTGACACTACCAGCTCATCTTGACCTCCATACACTAAGAAAGCATCCTTAGTCCAGTTAAGGTACTTCAAGATTGCCTTGACTGCCATACAGTGTTCCTCATCGGGGTCCGACTGGTATCGGCTAGTCATACTTAGTGCAAACATGACATCAGACCTCGTATATAACATGGAGTACATGATAGATCCAATAGCAGATGCGTAAGGGATCTTTTCCATGTTCTCCCAGTCCTTCTTTGATTTAGGACCATCTTTCTTACTCAGCTTCAACCCATGGCACATAAGCAAGAATCCTTTCTTTGCCTTGTCCATGCTGAATCTTTTCAGAACATTGTCAATGTACGTGACCTAACTTAGGCCTAGAAGCCGATTGGATCTATCTCTGTAGATCCTGATCCCTAAGATCGTCTCAGCTTCGCCTAAGTCCTTCATTGCGAAGCACCTACTCAACCACTGCTTAACCCTTTGTAGTGTTGGTATGTCACCTCTAATGATAAGGATGTCTTCAACATACAGCACTAGGATGGTGGAAATGCTCCTACTAACCATCTTATACACACAGGGCCTTTAACTTGAAATACCACTTGCAACCTATCACCTTAGCACCCGGAGGTGGATCCACCAAGTTCCATACTTGGTTATCATGCATAGATTGCATCTCAGCCTCCATGGCTTTGCACCATTGATCTGAGTGTGGGCTTTCAACAACCTCCTTATAGGTCTTGGGCTCCTCTTGGTCAATAACCATAAGGTCACCATCATCAGTCACGAGAAAGCTGTACCTCTCTGGTTGATGACGTGTCCTGCCAGACCTTCTAAGGTCCTGTGTAACCGTTTCTGGTTCCTTAATTTCTTGAGTAGTCAGATCGGTTCCCGAAGCATCCTCAGCATTAGCTGCAGGAGTTTGTGAGTCTTGAACTTCTGAAAGTTCAACACTACTCCCACTGTCTCTCTTGGAAAGGAATTCCTTCTCCAAGAAGACTGCATTTCTGGCTATGAAAACTTTTTTTTGGTTGGATCATAGAAGTAATAACCCTTAGTTTCCTTATGGTAACGCACAAACTGGCACTTGATAGATTTGGACTCTGGTTTGCCACTTGTCAATTTCTTAACATGTGCATCACGGCCCTAAATCATCAAGAAGGAAACATTGGGCTTTCGGCCCTTCCATAGTTCATATGGTGTTCCCTCAACTACCTTGCTTGGTGTATTATTAGGAATGTAAGCAGCTGTCTCTAAAGCATATCCCCAAAAGGAACAAGGGAGTGTAGCATGACTCATCATCGAGCAGACCATGTCAAGCAAGGTCCTATTCCTTCTTTCTGACACTCTATTCCACTGGGGTGTACTAGGAGGAGTGAGTTGGGATACAATCCAACACTCTCTCAAAAACGAGTCAAACTCTTGGCTTAAATATTCACCCCCTTGGTCTGACCGAAGTGCTTTTATTTTCTTGCCAAGTTGGTTTTCTACTTCATTCTTAAAGTCCTTGAACCTTTGGAGAGCCTCAGACTTATGCTTCATCAGATACACGTAACCGTATCTGCTGAAGTCATCCGTGAAGGTGACGAAGTATAGAAAACCAGATCTAGCACTAGTGCTCATTGGGCGACATACATCGGAATGTATTAGCTCCAATAGCTCTGAGGCCCTTTCAGCAGTCTTGCTAAAAGGCGCCTTTGTCATCTGGCCTCTCAAACAAGATTCGCATTTGTCATAAGACTCGATGTCAAATGGCCCTAGCACTCCACTAAAGTGAAGCCTAGCTATGCGCTTCTCATTATATGGCCAAGTCGACAATGCCAGATGTAAATAGGATTAATTTCATTTTTTTTAATCCTTTTAGTATTTATGTTATAGATTGAACTTTCATGTTTTAAATCAAGGATATATAAGCCATTTTCAAGAAATGCTGTTCCATAAATAACATTGCCACATTGCATACCATGTCCAATATTAAATATGAAACCAGAAATATCCAACAAAGAAACGAAAATAATATTCCTATGCATCGCAGGTACAAAATAATAGTTTCTTAGTTCCAAAACAAGTCCACTAGGCATCTCTAAGAAATAATCTCCGATCTCCATGGTCTGAACCTAAGCACCATTTCTGACTCGAAGATGTACTTCTCCAGATCCTAATAATCTCCTATTTCTTAGACCCTGCACATTTGAACAAATGTGAGATCCACATCCAGTGTCCAAGACCCAAGATGTAGAAATAGCCAGATTAATCTCAACAACATAGATACATGAAGCAGCAGTTTTGCCCTTTAGTTGCTCCCTTAGCTTTGGACATGAGGTCTTCCAGTGCCCCTTCTCATGAAACTCATGGCAGACATCGTCAGGAGAAGCAAACCTTGCTTTAGGTCGGGCCATCACCTTTTTGCCCTTAGCCTTGGCCTTAGATTTGGCCTTTCCCTTAGCAATGGGCGTATTACATCAAAATAAAAAAATGGCACGAAGGCCATATTTCCCAAAATTAAATTACAATCGATAATAATTTAGGGCCCATAGAACTCAACATCACATTTCAAACAAAGTACCTGTCGTGCACATACATACCAATATGATGCATGATCATGGCATTCTAAATTATAAATATAAATATTAAGCCGAGTTACTTAGGGTGAAATCGCTAATTTTAACAAATGTGACTAAGGCCCATAAAGGCCCAATAGATAACATCAATAAATACAAAATTAACAATTTTACCCCCACTTGAATTTGGGTTGTCACAAATTTAAAATTTAGCTCTCCCAATTTTAACCGGTGTCACGGTTGATTGGGCCAATTTCACAAAGTCCATATTCTATTTAATATGCAAACAATTAAATTAAATATGCATGCCAACAAAATAAACAATTTAAATACAAATTAATTTTAAAAAAATTTAATTTAATTTGCATTAGGACCTGGAATAAAAAAAATACCCGCAAAATCCAAAACCGGACCTAAAATCCGGGCGCGGCGCTGCATCAGCAGCAGCTGCTGCACATGGCATAAGGTGGAATCGCGATTCCACCTTTTGCCCACTATTTTTTGTAATCATAAACATAAAAATGTTTCTAGCCAAAAGATGTATATAATTAATATAGAAAACAATTTTAGATGGAAAACAATTGGGGAAAAATAATAAAAAACCCCAATTCAAAAATTCTAGGGTTTATCGAAACCAAAACCAATTGAATAAAACCCTAAAATCAAAAACTTGAAACCCATTCTTTCTTCAAGAACACTTTCAAGAACCAATTTCAATCAATCTAATGGACAAAACCTGGCTCTGGTACCACTGTTGCGATTCGTCATTGGAAAAATAACGCGGCGCAGTGGAAAATACATCGTTTAAAATTTCCTAGAACCCACCTATCATGTCCAATCACCATTGATTAGAATAAAAGCAAATTGAATCAAGAGAGATTAACTCACCGGATTCATCTCTTCTAGAGACTGCTGGAGAATCATTTCTTGAAACTGCAATCTCCAAAGTTCGGTGCACAACTAATTATTAGCGGGAACCGGTGCTAGCCGAAGATGCGAAGGAATGGAGGATTAATGCGGGATTTTCGACTATTTGGGGCTGCTCTTAGTGGCTGAAATTTCCAGCAGTAATTAGGGTTGAATTAGGGTTTTATTCCTTAAGTGTGCCCTTATATAGACACCTTGTCTAATTGGGTTTTAATTAGGTTAATTAAACCCAAGCCCACTAGGATTATAGTTACATAAATACACTTTAATTAAAAAGTATATACTATGTAATTTAATTCCATTTGGCTAAATTTAATTACCCCTAAATAAAATTAAATCACACTTAAGTAAATACAATACATGTATTTAATTTTCCTACTTAGGAAAATTATTTAATTAATTGTTTACTTTATGTAATTCAATTAATTGATAAATTAATTAATTACATTATGTAAACTTACTAATTAAATTAAATTCAACCCAATGTCAATTAATTACCTTGACAACGAATGTCAACTAATTAATTAATGCAATCCTTCCAATGTACATTACATGTACAATTTCTATAAGTTCCAGCTCAGTTGATCTATGTGCACTATCCTATGGGTCTGCCTTTATGTTCGCAATAGGCCCAAGGTCCACAGACAGTAAGTGGGTTCTAGCAAACCATTACAGCCCCCAATTAAGACAGAGATACAGCAGTCATTAGAAGACACTCACCCGGTAGTAATCTCATAGTGTCCTTTGCCTAATGATATCGATATGAATAAACAAGAGGCATGGTGTCCGTCATCCTCTTCTATTGTTTATTATGTTTCTTGATCTTGAGTTGACTGATTAATCAAATAAGCAACCAACCTATTTGGGTATGGCCATACACTTATCAGTCACACTCATCAAGTGGCCAATGATATCATCTTGGTGTTACCCGAGTGGCAATTCCATCACTTCATCATCAATATCAATATGTTCACCGATCCACCCAATCATACCCATATTTAGCATCCTTTTATAGACCTGTTAGGCGTATGTCAAAGTGAACCGAATTCCATATTGATATTATAATGAAATCTGGTCTGAGGACAAAAGAGACCTACTCAAGAAAGACCTATGACGCGACAACCATGTGGCTTTCTTGTGTGGATCAATCCAGTCCCATGTCAATGACATGTACCTATATTCATGACTGACTATACAAGTACTATGGCTAGTTAAGAACTGCCATACAGTCATCGAATATACAAGTCTGTGGTTCTATTCCTTCCCACGATTAGAACAGACCTGGGAGAGGTTTTATGATTATCAATCAATGGATACTCTACTCATATTATAGCACAAGATATAAATGAAATACATTAATTACCTTTATTAATGTGACACAAATAATGTATTCATACAATGAGTCTTAATGTATAGTACAAAATACAAGAATCCAATGCCTTAAGAACTAGGGCACACCAAAATTTGGTTGATCCACCTCCGGGTGCTAAGGTAATCGGTTGCAAGTGGTATTTCAAGTTAAAGGCTGAAAACACCTTCAAAGGGCGATTGGTGGCAAAGGGTTTTAGACAAGTCCATGGAATTGACTATGATGAAACCTTCTCACCAGTTGCAATGCTCAAATCCATTAGGATACTACTTCCCATAGCTGCAAGGTACGATTATGAGATATGGTAGATGGATGTTAAGACTGCTTTTCTAAATAGAAAGCTACTTGAGGATGTGTACATGACACAACCTGAGGCTTTCATTGATCCAAAGTATCCTAACCGGGTATGCAAGCTTCAGAGGTCCATTTATGGATTGAATCAAGATTCTCGGAGCTAGAACCTGAGATTCAATGAGGCTATTAAGGAATATGGCTTCATACAAAATCCAAATGAGCCCTGTGTGTACAAGATGGTTAGTGGGAGTGTATCTACATTCCTAGTCCTATACATAGATGGCATCCTTCTCATTGGAAGTGACATACCAACACTACAAGGGGTTAAGCAATGGTTGAGTAAGTGCTTCGTAATGAAGGACTTAGGAGAAGCTAAGATGATCTTAGGGATTAGGATCTACAGGGATAGATCCAATTGGCTTCTGGGCCTCAGTCAAGCCTCTTACACAGACAAAGTTCTGAAAAGGTTTAGCATGGATAAGGCAAAGAAAGGTTTCTTGCCTATGTGCCATGGGCTCAAACTAAGTAGGAACAACGGTCCTAAAACAAAGGAGGACCGGGAGAAGATGCAGAAGATCCCATATGCTTCGGCTCTAGGATCTATCATGTACTCAATGTTATGTATGAGACCTGATGTCATTTTTATACTGAGTATTACTAGCCGATACGAATCAGATTTTAAGGAGGATCACTAGACGACAGTCAAGGAAATCCTAAGTACCTTAACAGGACTAAGGACAGCTTCTTAATGTATGGAGGTCAAAAAGAGCTGTCATTGTTAGGGTGCGTTGATGCAAGCTTTGAGACCGATCAGGATGAAAACCAATCGCAGTCTGGTTATATCTTCCTATTGAATGGTGGTGCCATTAGTTGGAGAAGCTCGAAACAGCCAACCATCACCGATTCTACCACAGAAGCTGAGTACATTGCTGTATGTGATGCTGCAAAGGAAGCAGTTTGGATGAAGAAGTTCATCACTGAGTTAGGAGTAGTTCCATCTATCCTAGACCTAGTGAATATCTTCTGTGACAACAATAGGGGCATCGCACAAGCTAAGGAGCCTCGGTCACATAAGAAGTCCAAACACGTTCTCAAGAAATTTCACCTCATCCAAGAGATAGTGGATAAAGTAGACATTTCACTGCAGAGACTTGACACCGAGAACAATATCATTGATCCGTTAACCAAAGTACTGCCACAGCACAGCACGAGGGTCATACTAGATCTATAGGGATTAGGGCAATGCCTAGTTGGAACTAGTGCAAGTGGGAGATTGCTGGTGTGCCCTAGTCCAAATGGCATTGGTTTTTGTATTATATTATACTTTATTTTTGGATATTTTGTATTGTACATTTTGTGTTGAAATAAAGGCATGAATCTATTTATTCATATCTTGTGCTATTTGTAAATAGAGTATCCAATGATTATAACCATACTAAAGTGAACCAATGTAGGCCATTGGATTATGAGACCTTTTATTAGAGTTAAAGTTATAATCGTAAAGATATCCCTAGTCTGTTCTAATAATGGGAATGAATAGAACCAAAGACTAGCATATCCTTGACTAGATGGCAGCGTCTCACGTACCATTGGACATGGAATGCCAGTCAATGATATGGGTACATGTTGGGTTGCACGGTACTGGATCGATCCGCTAAGAGAACACCACATGGTTCGATCGTCACAGGTGTTTCTCAGGTAGGTCTTGCTATTATCCTTAGACTCGATGTTCGCTATAACAGAACATGGGATCTCATACACTTTGATATAAGCCTAATGAGCCTGTAACTGGGTGCCAAGTATGGGTATGTTGGGTGGGCCAATGAACATGTTGATGTTGATAATGAAGTTGATGGAATTGCCACTCAGCATCCCCTGAGATGACATCACTGGCCACTTGATGAGTGGGACTGACAAGTGTATGGCCATACCCAAATAAGTTGGGATACTTATTCATTAGGTTCAGTCCACTCGATATCAAGAGATAAATAAGCATATAAGAGGATGACAGGGCCATGCCTCTTGCTTATGTATCGATGTCAGTTGGCAAGGGATATACAAGATCCCTAGCGGGTTATGTTTCACATTAGATTGCATGCCTCCATCTTAATTGGGGGCTGTAGCAATTTGCTAGAACCCACTTATAGTCTATGGGCCTTGGGCCCACTACCAACATAAAGACAGACCCACAGGATCGTACACATTGAATGACTGAACGTTGACAAATAGAAATTGGAACGGAAACCAAATTAATTGAGTTATTGACATTAGGTTATGTCATAATTAATTCAATTACAAAGGGAGAAATTTATTTTATTTGATTAATTAATTACATGTAGTAAATAATTAATTAAATAAAATAATATTTCCTTGGTGGAAATAAAAAAAATACAAAGGTTGTATTTATTAAGGTGGACTTTAATTTAACTTTGGGTTATTTTAATTTGATGAAATTGTATTTAATTGTATCAATTAGGATTTTATAAGATGGTTTTATTTAATCCTAATGATATAAGGTAAATCAATTAAATCAAATTAAATAATCTATAGTTTTAATTAAAATCCTAGTAGGCTAAGGAGTATATATACTAAAGGAGTACATATAGGAAGCCTTAACCTAATTCTCCCTAACCCTAATAGAGAATTTTTGGCCACATTAAGAAAATTACATTAGCCCCCTTTTTGCTCTTTCTCTTGGTTTTTGTTCAATCCGTTCACTAGCATGAGTCCCGTTCGAGAGTCGTTCGTGTATCAGATTGTGGAGGAAACACGTTTGGGTTTCTGCAGCAGCCTCTAGAGGAGACAGTTAAGGTGAGAAAATTTATTTTTCTCCACTCTTGATTTCATTCTATTAATCTACATGTATCTTGAGCTTTGGAATTGAGGAAAATTTTAATCGGTATTCCGCCTCACATTTAATTTTTCCCGTGACGATTCCCTACAGTAATCTCATAGTGTCCTTTGCTTAAATGACATCGATATGAATAAACAAGAGGCACGATGTTCGTCATCCTCTTCTATTGTTTATTATATTTCTTGATCTTGAGTTGACTGATTAATCAAATAAGCTACAAACTTATTTGGGTATGGCCATACACTTATTAGGCCCACTAATCAAGTGGCCAGTGATATCATCTCGTTTGGTTATGGCCATACACTTATCAGTCCCACTCATTGTATGGTAGTGTCTTACCCGAGTGGCAATTCCATCACTTCATTATCAATATCAATATGTTCACCGGTCCACCCAATTATACTTGTATTTAGCATCCTTTTACAGACCTGTTAGGCGTATGTCAAAGTGAACCAGATTCCATATTTATACTATAATGAAATCTTGTCTAATGAAAAAAGAGACCTACTCAAGAAAGAACTATGATGTGACAACCATGCAGCTTTCTTGTGCGGATCGATCCAGTCCCATGTTAACGACATGTACCTATATTCATGACTGACATTACAAGTACTATGGCTAGTTAAGAACTACCATACAGTCATCGAATATACAAGTCTGTGATTCTATTCGTTCCCACTATTAGAATAGACTTGGGATATGTTTTATGATTATCAATTAGTGGACACTCTATTTATGTTATAGCACAAGATATAAATGAAATAGATTATTGCCTTTATTAAAGTGACACAAATGATGTATACATACAAGAAATCTTACTTTATAATACAAAATACAAGAATCCAATGCCCTAAGAACTAGGGCACACCAACAATCTCCCACTTGCACTAGTTCCAGGCAGGCATTGCCCTAATTCCTATAGATCTGGTGTGACCATCATGCTGTATCTGTGGCAGCTCCTTGGTCAACAGATCAACGACATTATTCTTGGTGTATGATATGTCACCTCTGTTCATAATCTCCTGAATGAGGTGAAACTTTCTGAGCACGTGTTTTGATCTCTTGTGTGACTAGGGCTCCTTAGTTTATGCAATGGCCCTATTGTTATCATAAAAAACATCAACTGGGTCTAGGACAGTGGGTACTGCTCTTAATTCAATTATAAACTTCTTGATCCAAACAACTTTCTTTGTAGCTTCGCATGCATCGATGTACTCCGCTTTTATTGTAAAGTTAGCAATGGTGGCCTGCTTTGAGGACCTCCAACTAATGGCATCACCATTTAGGAGAAAAACATAACCAGACTATGACTTGTTCTCGTCCTTGTTGGTCTCAAAGCTTCCATCAGCATAACTTGACACTATCAGCTCATCTTGACCTCCATACACTAAGAAAGCATCCTTAGTTTTGTTAAGGTAATTTAGGATTGCCCTGACTACCTTCCAGTGTTCTCATCGAGATCTAACTGGTAACAACTAGTCATACTTAGTGCAAACATGACATCAGGCCTCGTACCCAAATGCACAATTGCTAAAAGTCAGATTTTATTCAGGAAAGCATTGGAAAAACACTTAAAACTACTTTTAAAGCAATGAAACCTATCCGTGGGAAAAAGCACTTTCGCTTATAGTAATCCCAAACTGGCCCTAAGTATGTAAGCATCTGTCTCTAAAGCATATCCCTAAAAGGAGACAGGGAGTGTAGCATCCAGTGGAAAATGTCTAGCAAGGTCCTATTCCTCCTTTCCGACACTCCATTCCATTAGGGTGTACTAGGATGAGTGAGATGGGATACAATCCAACACTTTCTCAAGAATATGTCAAACTCTTGGCTCAAATATTCACTCTCCTCATCCAGACTGAAGTGCTTTTATTTTCTTGCCAAGTTGGTTTTCTAATTCGTTCTTAAAGTCCTTGAATCTTTGAAGAGTCCCAGACTTATGCTTCATAAGATACACGTAACCGTATCTACTGAAGTCATCCATAAAGGTAACAAAGTACAAAAAACTTGATCTAGCACTAGTGCTTATTGGGCCGCATACATCAAAATGTATAAGCTCCAATAGCTCTGAGGCCCTTTTAGTAATCTTGCTAAAAGGTGCCTTTGTCATCTTGCCTCTTAAACAAGATTCGCATGTGTCATAAGACTAGATGTCAAATGACCATAATACTCCACTAGAGTGAAGCCTAGCTACGCGCTTCTCATTTATGGGGCCAAGTTGTTGGTGATGCCCTAGTCCCATGGCATTGATCCTCGTATTATATCATACATTTTGTATCTTATAATGAGATTTACGTATTATACAATTTGTGTTAATAAATAAAGGCATTAACCTATATATTATATACCTTGTGCAATATTATAAATAGAGTATCCAATAGGCATATCCATATCCATGTTGACAAGTGTCATGCACTTGGCAGTAAGACCATCGATAGGGAAAATGATATGACCATAAAGTTATCCGTACTACGGATTCCGTAGTCTATTCGCATCATGGGAATGAATGGAACCAAAGACTATCATAAACTTGGTTTTATAGCGGTGTCATACCTGCTATTGGACATGGATTGTCAACCAGGTTTATGGGTACATGCATAGGGGTATGATACTAGATAAGATCTACCAAACGAGAAATCCACATGGTATAGTATCACAAGTGATTCTCATGTAGTACTTGTATGGATCCTTTGACCTGACCACATCATGGTGTTGCATGTGAAGTGACATAATTTGGTGTATGCCTAAAGGGCCTATAATAGGGTGCAAAGTATGGCTATGTTCAGGTGTGTCAGTGAACATGGCAGGGCCATGAATATGCAAAAAGGAATGTCACTTAGTAGTCCACTGAGATGATATCACCGGCCACTTAATGAGTGCAACTGATAAGAGTGTAGCCACACCTGAACAAGTTGTAACTTATTTGTGAGCATCAGTTCATAAGGGATCAAGTTAATGTCTGGACACAAAAGAGGGTGATTAAACCATGCCCCTATGTTGGACATCGATATCAGTGACATGGGATATATAGGTTTAAACTGCAGGGTTTCGATTTCAGTTAGACTACTATATCCGTCTTAATTGGGGGCTGTAGTGGCTTACTAGAGCCCACCTACAGTCTATAGACCATGGGTCCACTGCCAACATAAAGATGGGCCCACAGGATCGTACACATTGGGCGTCTGAGCTTGAACTTAATGGATCAACCGTATACTTGGAGTATACCAACTGGAAAGAGAGGATTCTATTGATTATATTATATTGATCAATTGGATTCATCATAATAATATAATTAATATTCATATTGGGTTTCTTATAATAATTCAAATGAATTAATTTAAGACATTATTTCCTAGGTGGAAATATTTCACATGTATAGGTTTACATGTATTTAATTTTATGAAGAGTTTAATTTTAATTTCTAGGTTAAATTAATTGGTCAAATTGATTTTAATTTGAAATGGCATACAATATATTATATGGCATAATATATTCACATACATGAAAGATTAAAATTAAATTTGAAATTAAAACTAAGCCTAAACAATTAATTTCAGACTTGGGCTTTAGTGAGGAAAAGCCCACATAAAATTGAAATCCTAAAACCTAAATTCCCAGGGGAAGGAATTCCGCCAAGGGCTTAAAAACAATGCTGTAAATTTCAGCCAGCAAGTGATTTTCTAGGCAGAAAATTTCAGCCCCAAATTTCCCTCTCTTCCGATGATCCGACTCTAGCACAAGTTCTCGCTCCGAAGCCGTTCGTGTACGGGATTGTGGAGGAGATCAATTTTGGTTTCTGCAGCCATCTCTGAAAGAGATTCACTTGGTGAGAATCTAACTTTTCTCATTTAAATTTTTGTTATTTTGATTTCCACATCAATTGCTTCTGGGTCACAGATTTGAGGAAATCAATGCGAGCTTCCGCTTTAATCGGTTGATTTTCAATGCATAATCCATACGGAAGTCGACAATGCCAGATGTAAGTAGGATTGATTTCATTTTGTTTAATCCTTTTAGTATTTATGTTATAGATTGAACTTTCATGTTTTAGATCAAGGATATATAAGCCATTTTCAAGAAATGCTGTTCCATAAATAATATTGCCACATCGCATAGAAATTCTACCATGTCCAATATTAAATACAAAACCAGAAATATCCAAGAAAGAAACGAAAATAATATTCCTGCACATCGCATTCACAAAATAACAATTTCTTAATTCTAAAACTAGTCCACTAGACATCTCCAAGAAATAATCTCTGATCTCCATGGTCTGAAACCGAGCACCATTTTTACTCGAAGATCTACTTCTCCAGATCCTAGTAATCTCCTATTTCTTAGACCCTGCACATTTGAACAAATGTGAGATCCATATCCAGTGTCTAAAACCCAAGATGTAGAAATAACCAGATTAATGTCAATAACATAAATAACTGAAGCCATAGACTTGCTCTTCATTTGCTCCCTTAGCTTTGGACACGAGCTCTTCTAGTGCCCCTTCTCATGACACTTGTGGCAGACATCATCGAGAGAAGCAAACCTTGCTTTAGGTTGAGCCACCACCTTCTTGTCCTTAACCTTGGCCTTATGGGCCTTAGCCTTGGCCTTAGATTTAGCCTTTCCCTTAGCAATTGTCGTATTGCCCTTGTTCACCAGTAGAACTTTAGGAGTCTTCTTAAGAGACTGCTTAGCAAGCTTGAGCATGCCATGTAGCTCAACAACAGATTTATCAAGACCCTGCATGTGGTAGTTCATGATAAATTGGTTGTAAGACTCAGGAAGTGACCCAAGAATAATGTCTACTGCCAAGTCCTGTGGAATTGAAGAGCCGAAGTGAGCAAGTGTATCAATATACCCCTTCAACTTTAGCACATGAGTATTAACAGAAGTCGCAGCTACCATTGCAATAGTGCAAAGTGCCTTAGTGGTCAGGTATCATTCCTAACGAGCCTGATCTTGCAACATCTTTTTAAGCTGATTTTTCATCTCATAAGCATGCAGCTCCATGAACTGCTTCTGAAGATTAGAAGCCATCGTCCCTAACATACGACATGATACATTTCAGTTGTCCTTCATGTGCCGGTCAAACTGCTCCACCATCTCTGTGGTGATGCCTCGACCTCCAAGAGGGCCAGCTGGTAAAGCAGCATTCAATACATACTCCTTGGACTATTGTCTAAGAAATATTTTTAAGTTCCTAGCCCAGTCCAGGAAGTTAGTCCCTGAAAGCTTCTCCTTCTCCAGTAGTGACGTAAGTGAGAGTGAGTTGTTGTTGTTTGTTACAGCCATTTTAAATTGCTTTTATGAAATGAGATTATCTTCATGGAAGAAATCGTTGCCTGAGTTAGAAATAAAGGACTTTATGCCAATTCAAGTTAATAATCAGATTTTGATTTGTTCTTTAGTGATGTTAATTGGCTGACTTAACCAAGATCCACAACTTATCAATGACTAGCCGAGCTTGGGCTCGCTAACCAACAATTCATTCGTTTGGTAGGATAACCTATCCAATCCCTCAATGAAGGACTCTTGGTTTGATGGGCTTATTGACACTTTAGCCATCTATGCTTAAGGCCTGCTCTGAGCTAATGCTACCCATGTTGAGTCAAACCACCATTCACATGTTGACCATACCAAGTATCCTAACCCTCAATAGCCCACCAAATACTACAATGTACCTAGCTAGGGCATGACACACATTGCAGCATCAATGGGAGGAAGAGGTGTGAATATAGGAAGCACTTTTAAACGACTCAATGTTTTAATTTTTGGATTAAAATTAATTGATACGGCTTAGCATTCATAAACACAGGTTACAATTTGGCGATCCATACACTCATATTATATGATGAATGCAATAACATACTTAATTTAAAATAAATGAGATCCTATGGGCCTTTAATTATAACCTAATGAAAAACTAGACAACCTATCTATTTCTCCATCACACAGAACTGTAATTCTCCTGGGGCTCCCACCATGGGCTTGCTCCATCTGGGCTTTCCTCCAAACTTGATGCAATTACAACAAATTTATTTAAAATAAAATCTATTCTAAAATTACATCAAAATAAAAGAAATGGCACGCAGGCCATATTTCCCAAAATCAAATTACAACCGATAATAATTTAGGGCCCATAGAACTCAACACAGCATTTCAAAAAAAGTACCTATTGTGCACATACATACCAATATGATGCATGATCATGGCATTTCAAATTATCTTTATCATTTATTCTCTGAACAATTCAACCTCTCAGTATTTAATTCAATAGAATTTGGTTTCAATTACTTGTGTGATATTCTTTCGAATGGAACTCTGCATGCATACAAACATCCATTTAATGTCTTTAGCATACATGATGCATCAATGCATGAAATGAATCTAAGGACAGATGACGACCCAAAAATGATATCCGTCTCAAAAGACCTCATGCCTGATGAGAGGAAAGAAAATTGCAATGTACCACAAAAGAATATGGAAATCTTTGCCTGACTGAACGATGTCGCACAAAGATTGACGGAGAAATTACTGAATACCAATTCCAAAGGATTCGAAGATGAAATCAGCCAAGTAGGAGCACCACAGACTCAAACTAGAAAAAAGGAGGGTTGTTACAACATGGGGAATCGACAGTGTCAGCAAAGTAAGGCCACTGGCATCGAACAAACATCGCTCCATGGTCGCAACCGTCAACTGCTTCTCAAAATGGGTAGAAGCAGAACTATCTATGAATGACACTTCAAAAAAAAATGCTATTATTAATGACTGATGATGGAGTACAATTCCTAGGGGCAATAACGCAGTGCTCCAAAATAAAGGGTTAGACATCATAGTCAATCTCCGTATCTCTCACAAACGAACGGGGTGATAGAAGCATCCAATAAATCCATCAAAGGGAATCCGTCAAAAGTGGTAGTTATGTACAGAGTTTGGGTTGACATATTACCTTCTGCTTTGCAAGGACACAGAACTAGCATTAGAGTACACATTGAAGAAACTTCATACTCCTTATCCTATAGGATGGAAGCGGTTCCACCAGGGGAGACAAAGACCAAGTCGTCAACCCCATCAAACCAGACAAGCCCAGGCGCTATTACATGTTAAAAAAAAAGGTCCGTGCAAAAGTTAGGACAGAGAGGTGAGCACCATCAACAGGAAAATCGACAAAGACCAGTAGGTGGCAGGCATGGGTCCAGTCGAGACGGATACCATTATTGATTTTGTCCTTAGCCTCATTTCATCTTTAATATGCCTTATGCTAAAACATTAGCAATGAGTGAATGAATGAATGCCATTTTCTATTTGGTTAAATGTCCCACGTCTGCTTGAAATTGAATTCATACGGATGTGCACATTTTTTGTTTACATGCTGTAGTCGACGCATACTCTGACCCTTCCATCCTTTTTAGGCACAGTGACAATATTGGCTAGCCATTCTGTATACTCCACCACTTCGAGAAACTTGGCATCTATCTGCTTGGCCACTTCTTCTTTCACCAGCGTAGCCTATTCCGGCCTTAGTCTTCTCAACTTCTGCTTTACCGGTCTGAACTTGGGGTCCGTTGGGATTTTGTGCATCGCTATTTCTGTGTCCACACCCGGCATGTCTTCATATGACCAGGCGAAAGCATTAACATGTTTTTAGAGTATTTTTATTAATTCTTTCTCTTCCATGGATTTAAGCTCGTGTGAAATGAGTACCATTTTAGGGTTTTCATCTGTACTTATATTGATTTCATGCAATGCAGTGTCATGTATGCTAAATATGCTTGATGCTGATTTAAATGCATACACAGAATTATCAGGATAAACATCACACAAGTAAGCAAACTGGGATTTCATTGCATTGAACTTATCATAAAGTACATTGGTTACATTGAAAATGGAAGAAATAGATACAACAAAATCATTTTCATCCTCCACAGGCGGAGGGCCTTGTTCTTCATCAGCTTCCATCTCCCCTTTCAGAGCATCATCCGGGACTGCCGCTTTCTCTGCTTCTTTTTTGGTCACTTGCATCTTAGCTCTTTCCATAATCTTGGCAATTTCAGTGATCACAGAGTCTAAATTCACTTTAGCCATTAATTCTTCGCCGAATCCCTCCTTGGATTTCCTAAAAGCTTTACTCAATGCAGCAGTTAAAGCACCTGAGATCACTTCTGTAACTTCAGCCCAGGTCTTCTCTTCATCTTCTTCCTTGGTCACCTCTACGGTTTCTACTACTACCTCAAATGACTCTCCTTGCAAAATCTCAAATTCAGCAGTTGCTTCTTCCGCCATTACATGGGCTACTGGCTCCGCCTAGCTTTTGTCAAAATCCATAACATCAGCAAAGATCTCGAAGCCAGGATACTCGACATTTCCAACCATTACTGGTTCAGCTTGACCCTTGTAAAGTTCTTCTCCCGCCTTTAGAAATGGCTTCATTATAATCTTTCCACGCTTGCCCTTTTTTAGATTCTTCTGCTCAGATGCCCCTTCTACATAGCCATAGGCCACACTGCTTCGACTTTCCCAAGTCAATTTTAAATTCCGGAACCCCCTGCAAATTGATTTTGAGTCCCATTCCTGGGACAAAGTTCTGCTTATACAGATACCGGGATAGCCACTCCGGCATGTAATTCTCATAAAGGACCATAGGGGCATCCGTGGTCTCTTCCTCTTTAATCACAATGACTTGAAATCCACCAAAGGGAACCACTTCTTCATTCACTGCAGCTACCATCGACTGCGCATCCGCCTCAACAGTCACAATTCTGCCGTTCATATAGAACTTGATCTTTTGATGCAATGTGGCAGGGACACCTCCCAAAGGATGGAACCAGGGCCTTCCAAGCAACATGGAGAATGTGACTGGGATATCAATCACTGTAAAAGCAACTGTGGACCTAACTGGCCCAACCTCTACTTCCACCTCAAATGACCCTATCACCGTTCTTTTAGAGTCATCATATGCTCGTATGACTGTTGAGGATTTCTTTAGCACTTCTTCACTCAGCCCCAGAAATGGCAACATCTTAAGTGGGCAAATATTCAGTGCTGACCTATCATCCACCATGACGCAAGGCATGACCTTATCCATCACATGGGCCCTAACATAAAGAGCCATATTGTGGGCCTTCCCTTCAGTAGGTAGGTCTTTCTCGGAGAAGAAAATATCAGGGCTTCCAACACAGACTCTGTCTAACAAACAGCACATAGCCTCTGGTGAAGCTATAAGAGATACCTTAATTTCTGACAATTCCTTTACTAGAGCAGCCCTATGCTCCTTGGAGGTCAGAAGCAAGTGCCATAAGCTAGCTGGAGTAGGAGTTTTCTTCAGATGGGAAATGACTAGGTCCTCCTTCTCAACTCCTTCTGGTGCC
Organism: Euphorbia tirucalli; assembly: GCA_039660915.1. Lineage (NCBI taxonomy): Eukaryota > Viridiplantae > Streptophyta > Magnoliopsida > Malpighiales > Euphorbiaceae > Euphorbia > Euphorbia tirucalli. Next base: position 45,214,283 of record CM077637.1, on the reverse strand, counting down.
GAAGTACTGCCCGACCCATTCATCGGTGCTTTATCTTTGATCTGATCTGCCGGCTGATATACCCTTCCACTTCGTGTCACGTGCTGCACTTCTGGAATATTTCAACAACTGGGAGTTTGACTGCTTCTCCTCTGTCAAACTCTTCATACTCATCTTCGGAGTCGAGATCATCCAGACTTATGGGCTTGACCTCTTTACATCCCTCTTTTTTCTCACACTCGGGTTCCACTTTGGGTTCCCTACCACCACTGCCTGAATCGTGGGGTTCGCTTGCAGAACTTGGGCAAATACAAAGTTAGCCGACAACCCCGACTAGACCATGTTAACCCGCTTTTCGAAGGCCGACAGTGGGTTGGTTTTAGTGAAAGGTTTAGCTGGCTCTTGCATCTTTCCCTTGACAATAAGCTTCCGGAGAGCATCCCTTAGCTTGTAGCAGTTGTTGGTTCGGTGACTTGTCACCACATGATAAGTTCAGAAGTTATCCTTGTCAGCTTCAGATGGCTTCACAAATGGCCTTAAAGACTGTAGCAGGCCACCATTCCTACATTTGGCGAATATCTTTGCTAAGGTAAGAGTCCAAGGCTATATGCCTTGTCCTCCGGGACCCCTATTTTGGTCGCCTTGCTGCTAATTCACAGTAGCCACTTCAACATGCTTCACCTCTGATGATTGCCCCTGCTTGCCGCTGGAACCTGAACCAGAACCACTGTCAGACCCAGCTGCTGCGGTTGATCTATACCTCGAGGTGTACCCTGTGCTTTTTCCTCCCTTGTGACCGGTCGGCTTCTCCTCTTCATCCCTCTTTATCTTCATAGCTATGCTGTAAACCTCACTAAGCTCCTTAAAGGGATGGAATTTCATATTGTTCTTGAAAATGTCTTTGCTGCCGTTAATGAGCTTCTGTATAAGCTCGTCTTCATCAGGGCGGTTCTTTAGGAGGATCATCTTATTCATCCACCTCTGGTAGTATTCATCAAAGGGCTCGTTGAATTTCTGCTTCACCCTCTCCAAATCATACAGCTTCACCTGGATTTTGGTGTTGAAGCTGTAGTATTTAATGAAGGCCGCAGACAAAACATCCCAATCAGATTGCTCCTCCTCTGACAGTGAGTTATAGCATCCTAAAGAACCTCCCTCCAGTGTGGTGGAGAGTAAATTGATCAGCTGCTGCTTCGTGGCACCCGTCGTCAGCATTGTTAGAGATTGTGCCCTAAGCCAATGTTGGATTATGTAAACAATCTTCTTAAGTCATTAATAAAGACTTATTTTATCATATATATTTGTATGTTAGTATTTATGATAATGTATCCATGAATTAATTGTGTAATTCTAAATTTCCCTAGTCGATTGTTATTATGGGAATAATAACAAACTAAGACTAGTGTGAGTGATAATGGATATTCATAAGATGAATATAGTGTATACAGATACAGATTATACTCACGGGCAATATGTTAGAGAACATGTTGCTGGAGACCCACTATGAGATCAAGTTCATGGTCACGTGTCACAACTGATCTTGATTATAGTAGTGTCATCAGCTGATTCCTTTGACCTGAGGTCACCATGGATTCCGGGATGAATTCATGTTGTGCTTTGACGCAGTCAAACGCTGCTTGTAACAGAGTAGTTATAAAGGCTGTGGTTGGGTACAATATGACTCATGCTTTGGGATGTGAGTGACAGATATGGGATTTTGTCCCTCTCTAACAAGAGAGCGATATCACTGGGCCCCTCGATAAGTAAGACTGTTAAATGCATGGCCATGCTCAAATAATTGATAAGAGTATCAATTAATTTGTCTAAACAGTTTATTTTGAGATCGAGAAAGCATATGATTAATTATATAAGATTGACAAGTGTACCATGTCTTATAATTAATCTTGATATCAAAGAGACAAAAGGGAATATGACATTCTATAAATAGGTATTGGATCATTCCAATCATATTAATTGGGTAGTCGTAATGGCTTGCTAGAGTCCGCTTGTGACCTATAAGGACATTATGGTAATTTCCTTATTGCCAATTAATATGAACCTATGGGGTCACACACAAGAGCAAAATGAAGTTCATCTTAACGGGTATAAATTATTATGGGATAATAATTTATGAATGAGGAAGAGAATAAATATATATATAGTGATATATATTTATGCATGTGTATATAAATATTAATGTGATTAGTATTGCATAAAGTATGCTACATGTTATAATTAAATTATATAGAGATATAATTAATTATAACATTATATATACATATGTGTATTATGGGGAATTGATTTAATATTAATTGAGAATTAATATTAAATTGTGTGGGTTAATATATAATTATAACTAATAGGTGTATTAGGTTATAATTATAATTAACTAAATAGGGTTTATATTTAAGGAAATAAAAAACCTGAAAACCTAATGGCTCCATAAGTTAAGAAGCAGATTTCGGCCAGCCACCACAAGCCAAGTGAACCAGCCGAAACTCTCCTCCAAAAAGAAAGGGAAAATCTGATTTTCTGCTCTCTCTTCTCTCGTTCGAAGAATTGTTCTTCAAATCCGGCGCTAGCACGCGGTGGACGTATTGCTCCGTGTGGATCAACCGTAGAGGGAAGCTATTTTGGTTCCTGCTTGATTCAATCTTCAAAGAATTAAGGTAATTCTTTAACCCTCCTTCCGATTCAATGCAATGTACATGGGTCCTTGGTGGGGATTAATCTTTTATCCGCTGCGTTTTATGTTTGTTTTGTGCGATTAATTCCCCAACAGTGGTATCAGAGCCACTTGTGCATTGATTGAATTGGATTTGTTATTTTGATTAGATCAAAATTGCATGTTAGGGTTATATGTTTTTGATTTAGGGTTCTTTGTTATTGTGAATAACGTTTGGAATTGATTTGGGAATTGTTGTTTTGAACAAATTGACGCAGAATTGTTTTTCAGTGCAGAACACGCCGGCGTGCAGGCACTGCACGCCGTGCAAACGTGTGTTGCACGCCGTGTACTGGTTTTGCACGGCGTGTAGTCGGAAATCGTTTTCGTAAGCTGAGAATCAGTGCATAACTCGCCGGCGTGCAAGTGTTGCACGCCGTGCATATGTGTGTTGCACGCCGTGTACTGGTTTTGCACGGCGTGCAACCGGAAATTTCTCATGTGTGCTGAGTAACAGCGAGGAACACGGCCGCGTGCAAGTGTTGCACGCCGTGCAAACCGGTTTTGCACGCCGTGTTCCCTTAATGCTGCAATGTAGAAATTGTCTTCTATACCTTTTCTTCTCAAATCAATTTCTTTTAAATACAATAAGATTGTGTTTAGTTTTTGAACCCTAAATCTTGTAGATGTAAAATTATTGTGATAATTTTATGCATGGTGTTGTGGTATGGTTTTGGACCCTGTGGATGTTTTTGTTTTCCTTTGGTTTTGGTGGATGTAAAGTTTTATAAATACGGCCTGCGAGTCGTTTGTATTTATGTAATCTTATTTTCTAGATAAATTGTATAGGATGCAATTTATTGTTTGTAAATCTTATTTTACTAGAAAATTGTATAGGATACAATTTTGTTAAATATGTAAATCCATGAGATGATGCCAAGGAACAAAGACGTGAAGACGGATCCAAGGGGTGCGGCTGTGCTGTGACCATGCGATGGTTGCAACCACCTAGGAAATGACCTGTTGATTTTCATATTGGCCTATGAAAATCAATGTAGATAAAACCATACCATAACACGGTTTTTCGAGTCTATTGCATGTTTTATATTTTGATGCCATGTGATGCCATGCCTAGTATGAAATATGCATGCTAGATGAATGTATGACATTGGATGCCATGCTAGGATTAATGTTAACTTGGAAAGTTTAATATTAATGCCATGTTTTGTATATGATAAAATTTTAATCACGGGATTTATAAACCCTAAATAAACTTATGAAGTTTATATTTTTGCCACCCAATTACGTATAACACTTGTCAAGTACTATGTTCGCATCATGGTATACCGCCAGGGCGGGTACGCATGTTGTGACCTTAGCGAAGCAATAATATGAGAAAAGGTGATTCTCATTGTGTTGTAATTGGTTTAACTAAAGGGTTAATCAAAAAGGTGTTTGAGCCCGAGGCAAGGATGAGATGAGTAACATACAAATTAAATATGATATATGATATCATGCATCTCATAAATTAAAAGAGTTACATAATGATGTAATTGACATGGTGATGTCTACCGAAATTATATTTAATCATAGGGACATGCCAAAGCAGTGCTATGGTTAAGTATGGATTTTGGGTCTTTTACCCACTTAAATATTTTAAAGGGTTTTATAATTTTAGTGGGAGCTATATTCTCTTATGTAATTAACTTTGCATATATTTTCTGTTGTAGATAAATCGCCAACACAAGCAATCCCGGTTCTATTCGATCTATCCTTGAGAAGGATAAACTGAATGGAACAAATTACCTAGACTGGTATCGCAACTTGAGAATTGTTCTCAAGCAAGAGCGAAAGCTATATGTTCTGGATGGGCCTTTGCCCGCTAACCCTCCACCCACCACAGCTTCAAGAGCTGAAAGGGATGCTTTCCACAAGCATCAAAATGATCAGATTGATGTACAGTGCCTGATGCTCGCATCAATGATTCCAGAACTTCAGAAGGATCTGGAAACATTTGAGGCATATGAGATGTCTCAAGAGCTTAAGGAAATGTTCCAAAAGCAAGCGAGAAGGGAAAGGTATGAGACCTTGAGATCTTTGGTTGGGTGCAAGATGACCGAAGGGAGTTCGGTTAGTGCCCATGTTCTGAAGATGAAAGGGTACATTGATCAGTTGGAGAGGCTTGGTTCGCCACTCAGACCTGAGTTGGCAACGGATTTGATCCTTAATTCTCTTCCCGAGAGTTACTCCCATTTTGTCATGAATTATCACATGAATGATATGGACAAAACGGTCAGCGAACTGCATGGGATGCTGAAAAACGCTGAAGTAACTATAAAAGAGAAGCCAAGCTCCAAAGGGATCCATATGGTGCAAAAGGGTAGGATCCAGAAGAAGAGGGGTAAAGCAAACAAACCCAAAGAGTTTGGGAAGGATGCAAAGAAGCCCAAAGCTGTTACCAAGGCAAAGCCTCCAAAGGAAGGCGCATGCCATTTCTGCAATCAGCCTGGTCATTGGCGCAGAAATTGCAAGCTTTATTTGGAGGACTTGAGGAAGAAGAGAGGCGGTGAGACCGCTAATCAAGGTATTCATGTTATTGAAATACTTCATTCTACTTCTGTTTCTACTTCGTGGGTATTAGATACCGGTTGTGGTTCTCACATTTGTATGAATGTGCAGGGGCTTAGAGGAAGTAGAAAGCTCAAGAAGGGCGAGGTAGAATTCCATGTGGCGAATGGAGCTAGAGTTGCTGCTTATGAAGTCGGTCGCTACGAGCTCAAGTTGCCAAGTGGACTTGTTCTCCTTTTGAATAATTGTTATTTTGTTCCTAATTTGTCTAGGAACATCATTTCTATTTCATGTTTGGACAAGGAAGGATTTAAATGTGTTATTGAGAATAATCACTTATTGCTTTTCAATAAAGACTTGTTTTATGCAAATGCGGATTTACATGATGGTCTTTATTTGTTGAACCTTAGTGAAGGTTATGATGAGCATGTATATAACATAAATACCAAAAGGATAAGAACAAATATTGTGAATCCTACTTATCTCTGGCACTGTCGTCTAGGACACATTAATGAGAAACGCATTTCAAAACTCCATAAAGATGGAATTTTGGGTCTAGATGTTTTTGAAACATATGACACTTGCGAGTCTTGTTTAATGGGTAAGATGACCAAGAGTCCTTTTACTGGTCACAGTGAAAGGGCTAGTGACTTATTAGAACTCATACATACAGATGTATGTGGGCCTATGAGCACAACTGCTAGAGGTGGTTTTCAATACTTCATTACATTCACTGATGACTTCAGTAGATATGGTTATCTATATCTAATGAAGCATAAGTCGGAATCCTTTGAAATGTTCAAAGCCTTCCAAAATGAAGTACAAAACCAACTTGGCAAGACAATTAAAGCACTTAGATCTGATCGAGGTGGTGAATATTTGAGCCAAGAGTTCGACGATCATCTTAGAAATTGTGGGATTGTCTCACAATTAACTCCTCTTGGTACACCACAGTGGAATGGTGTGTCTGAGAGGAGGAACCGAACTTTATTGGATATGGTTCGGTCTATGATGAGTCAAACAAATCTTCCTCTATCCTTTTGGGGATATGCACTTGAAACAGCGGCATTCACACTGAACCGAGTTCCATCAAAAGCAGTTGAAAAGACACCATATGAGATATGGATTGGTAAGAAACCAAATTTGTCTTTTCTCAAGATTTGGGGATGCGAAGCCTATGTGAAATATTTGATTTCAGATAAGTTATCACCAAAATCTGTGAAATGCAATTTTGTTGGTTATCCAAAAGAAACTAAAGGTTATTTCTTTTACAATCCTAGTGAAAACAAAGTGTTTGTTGCTAAGGGTGTCACATTCCTGGAAAAAGAGTTTATTTCCAAAGGAATCAGTGGGAGTAAAGTACACCTACAAGAAAATATGGATAACCAAGTTGAAAGTGAGTTTCAAATGGAACAACCTGATTCACAAGAAGTTGTTGAGTCAGAACCAGTAACACAAGTCCAACGTAGATCAAGTAGAGTTCGTCATGAGCCCGAGAGATATGGATTTCTCGTCACGAATGAAAATGATCTGATTCTGTTAGAAGAGAATGAACCTTCCACGTACATGGAAGCTGTCTCTAATTCAGAATCTGAAAAATGGCTTGATGCTATGAAGTCAGAAATTCAATCCATGGACGACAACAAAGTATGGACTTTGGTTGATCTCCCAAAGGGTGCTAAAGCAATAGGGCACAAATGGGTTTTCAAGTTGAAAACGGACATGGATGGGAATATTCAGACTTATAAAGCAAGGTTAGTGGCAAAAGGTTACCGACAAATTCATGGTATAGACTATGACGAAACCTTTTCTCCAGTAGCTATGATCAAGTCCATTAGAATTCTTGTTGCCATAGCAGCATATTATGACTATGAGATATGGCAAATGGATGTCAAAACAGCTTTCCTAAATGGAAACCTTGTTGAGGATGTGTACATGACACAGCCTGAAGGTTTTGTCGATCCAAAGAATCCTGATAAAGTATGCAAGCTTCAAAAGGCCATTTATGGTTTGAAGCAAGCATCAAGAAGTTGGAATCATTGTTTTGATGAATCGGTCAAAAAGTTTGGCTTCATCAAAAATGAAGATGAGCCTTGTGTGTACAAGAAGTTCAGTGGGAGCAATATAATTTTCCTAGTTCTATATGTCGATGACATATTGTTAATAGGAAATCACATTCCTACCTTGCAAGAAATAAAATCTTGGCTAGGAAAGTGTTTTTCTATGAAAGACTTGGGTGAGGCAGCCTATATTCTTGGAATAAAGATCTATAGAGATAGATCTAAGAGATTGATAGGCCTGAGCCAGAGTACATACATTGATAAGATACTGAAAAGGTTCAGTATGGATCAATCTAAGAAAGGAAATGTTCCTATTGGGCAAGGGATAAAGCTTAGTCGTAAGCAATGTCCTATGACAGTTGAAGAACGTCAACGCATGGATAAGATTCCTTATGCATCAGCTATAGGATCTATCATGTATGCCATGGTATGTACTCGGCCAGATGTCTCTTTTGCTTTGAGCATGACAAGTAGATATCAGTCTGATCCAGGTGATAGTCACTGGACTGCTGTCAAGAGTATTCTTAAGTACTTGAGAAGAACTAAAGATACATTCTTGATATATGGAGGCTCGGACGAAGATCTTGTTGTAAATGGTTACACGGATGCAAGTTTCCAAACTGATCAAGATCAGATGCAGTCACAGTCTGGGTATGTGTTCATTCTGAATGGAGGTGCGATAAGTTGGAAGAGTTCTAAGCAAAGCACGATAGCTGCATCTACAACAGAAGCTGAGTATATTGCTGCATCAGATGCAGCCCAAGAGGCTGTTTGGATCAAGAAGTTCATCGAAGAACTTGGTGTCGTTCTTAGCATAGTGAATCCTGTGAGCCTCTTGTGTGACAATAATGGGGCAATATCACTTGCTAAGGAACCTAGTGTGTCACAGAAATCCAAACATATACTTCGGCGTTTTCACTACATAAGAGAAGTCATCTCAAGAGGAGATGTGAAGATATGCAAAGTTGCGTCTGAAGACAATGTTGCTGATCCACTAACAAAAGCTCTTTCACAAGCTGTACATGATGGTCATGCTAGGTCCATGGGTATTAGATACATTTGAGATTGGACTTAGGGCAAGTGGGAGATTGTTAGAGATTGTGCCCTAAGCCAATGTTGGATTATGTAAACAATCTTCTTAAGTCATTAATAAAGACTTATTTTATCATATATATTTGTATGTTAGTATTTATGATAATGTATCCATGAATTAATTGTGTAATTCTAAATTTCCCTAGTCGATTGTTATTATGGGAATAATAACAAACTAAGACTAGTGTGAGTGATAATGGATATTCATAAGATGAATATAGTGTATACAGATACAGATTATACTCACGGGCAATATGTTAGAGAACATGTTGCTGGAGACCCACTATGAGATCAAGTTCATGGTCACGTGTCACAACTGATCTTGATTATAGTAGTGTCATCAGCTGATTCCTTTGACCTGAGGTCACCATGGATTCCGGGATGAATTCATGTTGTGCTTTGACGCAGTCAAACGCTGCTTGTAACAGAGTAGTTATAAAGGCTGTGGTTGGGTACAATATGACTCATGCTTTGGGATGTGAGTGACAGATATGGGATTTTGTCCCTCTCTAACAAGAGAGCGATATCACTGGGCCCCTCGATAAGTAAGACTGTTAAATGCATGGCCATGCTCAAATAATTGATAAGAGTATCAATTAATTTGTCTAAACAGTTTATTTTGAGATCGAGAAAGCATATGATTAATTATATAAGATTGACAAGTGTACCATGTCTTATAATTAATCTTGATATCAAAGAGACAAAAGGGAATATGACATTCTATAAATAGGTATTGGATCATTCCAATCATATTAATTGGGTAGTCGTAATGGCTTGCTAGAGTCCGCTTGTGACCTATAAGGACATTATGGTAATTTCCTTATTGCCAATTAATATGAACCTATGGGGTCACACACAAGAGCAAAATGAAGTTCATCTTAACGGGTATAAATTATTATGGGATAATAATTTATGAATGAGGAAGAGAATAAATATATATATAGTGATATATATTTATGCATGTGTATATAAATATTAATGTGATTAGTATTGCATAAAGTATGCTACATGTTATAATTAAATTATATAGAGATATAATTAATTATAACATTATATATACATATGTGTATTATGGGGAATTGATTTAATATTAATTGAGAATTAATATTAAATTGTGTGGGTTAATATATAATTATAACTAATAGGTGTATTAGGTTATAATTATAATTAACTAAATAGGGTTTATATTTAAGGAAATAAAAAACCTGAAAACCTAATGGCTCCATAAGTTAAGAAGCAGATTTCGGCCAGCCACCACAAGCCAAGTGAACCAGCCGAAACTCTCCTCCAAAAAGAAAGGGAAAATCTGATTTTCTGCTCTCTCTTCTCTCGTTCGAAGAATTGTTCTTCAAATCCGGCGCTAGCACGCGGTGGACGTATTGCTCCGTGTGGATCAACCGTAGAGGGAAGCTATTTTGGTTCCTGCTTGATTCAATCTTCAAAGAATTAAGGTAATTCTTTAACCCTCCTTCCGATTCAATGCAATGTACATGGGTCCTTGGTGGGGATTAATCTTTTATCCGCTGCGTTTTATGTTTGTTTTGTGCGATTAATTCCCCAACAAGCATAACTCGGGCATATAGATTCACATGGGCCTCCGGCGAGCCCATCCCTTTGTAAGTAGGAATCTTCGGCACTTGGAAGCAAATGGGGAATGTCTCAATGCCCTTACTGATCATGGCATCCATATTTACGCCCTTCTTCGATTCAGCACTGATACTGACCCCCTTCTTCAACTGGGCCATGACTTCGTCTAATTGAGAACACTTTGCCTTCATCTTCTGTTCCATAGCTACTTCTATTTCCTACAGCTTCTCAAGGCTAGCCGAAGCATCACCACCATGTTGGGATGACTCAGCCTCTTTTCCTTTCCCGGCTCCACTACCACCGGCCTCCCCAGCTTCCCTTACGACTGCCCGCATCTCTTCCTTCAACATGTCACGGAAGTCTTGGGATCTGAAGAAATCTCTCAAAACATCAGCCATGCTTGGTGTCTGTTCCGCCATATTCACTCCTTACCCAGACTCAGAATCACTGTCACTCTCAACTACCCTCTATCTCTTAGTTGCCCTTGAAGCTTGGGATCTTGTCCAAGGTCGCTCCAGTGTATTCTGCTTGGGAGTAGACAGGAGGTATTAGGGTTGTGAATGTATGACGTGATGTAACATGAAAATTAAGATATTGAACATGCTTGAGATGAATGGAGTGGAATTATGTATGGAATGATGATATGAATGGTTTTTTTTTTTGGAGCATTCCAAAAACACCCGATGCATATGCAAAAATGTCACGTGTGGGCCATCACATGGACAGAGCATCAGCGCCTTTGGGGCACCTAATGAATTCGTGAAATGGTCACGTGTATACCGGTACATGGACGGAGTTTTGACGCTTTGTAGGTCTATGAGATGATATGAAATGGTCACATGGGCCGGGCCCACGGACAAGGTTCTGATGCTTTTGAGCATATGATATGAAATGAAGTTATGAGAAAGTCACATGTAACAGGGACACGAACAAAGATTCGGCATTCAGGGAACACCTTTTTATGATTTGGTGATGTTATGGACCTATATGTATACTAATTAGGTACTCGGGGAGTACATTGAATGGTGAATTAATGTCATGAAGTGGTCGGTTGTGGACCACGATATTATATGATATTTATGATAAATGGGTGTGATATCACGAAATACATCGTGTAAATTGTTACATGAAAATGAGCCTAAGACCGTTGTGGCTTTTATTGAATGAAATGATTTTGGTGGAATGGCCGAATGCAATCCGGTGCATCGGCAAAACATGGGTAATTTTGGGTACCCGATATGTTATAAAATGGAATGGGATGGTCATGATAGGCATCCTTGAAATGCCCCTTTATTTTAATTTAAGTGAAATGTGGTGAATGAACTTGTCACACAATATGCAAATGGCTGCATGAAAACGTGGTTAGGATGCATGACATTCATAATGATGTTATGTATGCTATGTAAAAAAAAATGCTAATTACACAAATTTAATGTTATGGCTGAAAAATAAATCATTAGTGTGAATGCCAAACAAATGAATTAATGTTTTACACACGAAATAAAATACGAATAGCTGCATAAGAATCTGGGTTAGTATCACACAAAAATGTTTTGTGTATGGTATGTCACATGTATGGAAAATGGTGATTATGGTATGTTATGCACGCGTAGGAAGCAATGGCGATGTGTCACGAGACGTTTAGAAACACATAGCAAGCAAAACGAATTCTTCCAACCTTATTCCTCCAATGTGGTCGGTCTCAAAAATTTCTAACCGAATCCTAGGCGGGTTTCACTTCGATCACCAACCGGGGGTGATGAAGGCGCGATTTTATTATTATTATTCACATAATTATTTTGGTATCCTAAGCGAATCCAACTAGAGCTGCCTATATGGGTTCCGTCTTAGTCGAGATAACATCAAGGCTCCCACAGCAAGATATACTCCTCACTTCTCCCCACCCAAGGGTCCTAGCGAAGGGGTTCGTACGAGGCTATGAGTGGTGTTTCGTATTCCTGCCCCTAAGACCAAGAGGAACTTAGGCGACACTTCAACAATCCATCGGGCTATAAGGGGATACCTAAACTAATGCAAAAATGGCTAACTAAAATACAAATAAAATACCAAAAGAGAATCATCCGCCTTATTTTAATTAGACACTTTTCAGGGCTTGTCAAATTCTTTTAAGTTTTTTAAGAAAAATTTTTAAGAAATCCCCAGCAGAGTCGACACTGTGAGCGGACGACGTGTTTTTGACAGGACGCGGGACTCCCTTTCGGAAGGGGCACCACGATCTCGGGCGGGCCCCTCCCTCGCATGGGGTTTTTATAAATAGAGAACGGGTTTTAGAAAATAAATGGAATTCATGCATAAAAGAACCGAGACCTAAGTCTCGATGAATATTGTAGAGTCGCCACCTGGCTCATCTCAACCGGGAAATTCTTAAGGTAGCTGAACCGGATGAACGGTCGCTACACTATCCAGAGATTCAGGTCCGGACAAGTCCCTTATTTTGTGTCTAATTAAATTAAATATTGCCAATGTTCTCGAATGGTATTTCAAAATCTAAAGTCAATTTTATTGAATATAAAAGGCATACAGCGCGCATACAAATATGTAATACAAAAATAAAGAAAAGAAATAAATATTAATTGGCTTATAAGCAAATCGAATAGAAAAATAAAAACTCTCGCCTCACTTATACAATCACCTAGGATACACGAGAATCTAAAAATATTTACAACCACCTAAATACACCATTAATTCTATTAAAATACAAGTAAAATGAAAATTAAGATAAAATAAAAGCTGCAAAACAAAGGTTAGTACAATTTATAACACTCCACAAATAGGACTCAAATAAGACAGAATTAGGAAATCAAGAATTAGGGGCATGCATTTAGGGGATAACCGGGTTTGCTCGGCTAGCCGGCCTGGTTAGACATGGAAAACGTTTTGAAACGTCCCTGTATTTTCGTTTTTATGGGGAAATCATTTTGAAAACAATTTTACCGGTTTACATGCATTTTTCATATATTAGGTGGGTCGGTTTTCGGGAGAACCGGGTCTCCGTCGTTGAATTATTCTAAATGCAATTTTGCTGGAAATTAAACCTAAGGTAGTGAATGCACATATCAAAATTCATTTTGATGATTTTCGGATTTTTCTGATTTTTTATGGGATTTTTGGAAATTCTCATGAGTAAAAGCTGAAATTATGTTTCTGAAACGAGAGTTATAGTTGTGCGACTGTAACTACAGTTGTACGACTGTAGTTTACAGTCGTGCGACTGTAAATAGTTCAGGATCAAAATTTTGCCAAAATTATTCTGAATCAAAATGGAAGAAAAACAATCTGGAAATTAAGAACACTCGTATGACTGTACGATTGTTCAACAAAACTAAGAACAGTCGTGCGACTGTTCTTAATTTCCAGAAGCAGAAGCACAAAAATGCAACAGAAAATGCACAAAACTCACTTCAAACACCCAGAAAGCCAGAAAAAGTGTAAGGAAAGGAAGTGTCTACCTTTTTAGAAGCTAATCCAAGTCGTTTTGACCCCTGGTGTCGCTCCAATCCTAACAAATTCGCACTTTTTCTTTGAAATTGAAGTTGATGGCTTTATGTCCAAAAATCCAAAATGTAAGGGATTTTGATGATTTAAGTCTAGATTTTTGATTTGATTGTGAGTTAATTGATTAACCTAGGGATTTCTAACAAGTTTTAATCCTAATTCTGAGAATTAAAAGAAAATAGAAGAGGAAAAGATGAGTTTTGTGGGTTTTGGTCCTCTTTCTTTTCCTTCTCTCTTTTCTCCTTTCTCTCTCTAAGTTTTTCCACCAGAAATCCAATGTCCCTCTCTCCTCTCTTTTTCTTCCTTTTATCTATAATTTTTTCAGCTTACTTGCTGCAACAACGGAGCAATTAATACTCCTTCTCTCTCCTCCATTTTCTGCTGTAGAGGTATGGGCTCCTGCAACTTTTCCGACATTACAGTCGTATGACTGTAATTTTTAAATTACAGTCACACGACTGTAAGATCAATCGTATGACCATACTCTTTTTTTTTTTTTACTGTAAGATCAATCGTATGACCATACTCTTTTTATTTTAAGTACAGAAATTCCAGCGCTTACACATAGGTCTTCTTTTCATCTTCTTCCTTGGTCACCTCTACGGCTTCTACCACCACCTCAGATGATTCTCCTTGTAAAATCTCAGATTCAGCAGTCGCTTCTTCTGCCATTACAGGGGCTACTGGCTCTTCCTAGCTTTTGTCAAAATCAACTACATCTGTAAAGATCTCAAAGCCAGGATACTCGACACCTCCTACCATCACCGGTTTAGCTTAACCCTTATAAAGGCTTTCTCCTGCCTTCAGAAATGGCTTCATTAGAATCTTACCATTCTTGCCCTTTTTCATATTCTTCCGCTCAGATACCCTTTCTACATAGCCAAGGCCACACTGCTTTGACTTTCCTGAGTCAATTTTATATTCTGGAACTCCTTGCAAATTAATCCCGAGTCCTATTCCCGGGATGAAGTTCTGCTTATACAGATACCGGGACAGCCACTCCGGAATATAATTCTCATAAAGGACCATAGGGGCATCCGTGGTCTCTTCCTCTTTGATTACAACGACTTGGAATCCACCAAAGGGAACCACTCCTTCATTCACTGCAGCTACCATTGATTGGGCATCCGACTCAACAGTCACAATTCTGCCGTTCATAGAGAACTTGATCTTTTGATGCAATGTGGAAGGAACACCTCCCAAAGGATGGAACCAGGGCCTTCTAAGCAATAGGGAAAATGTGACTGGGATATCAATCACTGTAAAAGCAACTGCGGACCTAACTAGCCCAGCCTCTACCTCTGCCTCAAATGTCCCTATTACTGTTCTTTTAGAGTCATCATATGCTCGTATGACTGTTGAGGATCTCTTTAACACTTCTTCACTCAGCCCCAGAAATGGCAACATCTTTAGTGGGCAGATATTCAGTGCCGATCCATCATCCACCATGAAGCAAGGCGTTACCTTATCCATCACATGGGCCCTGACATAAAGAGCTTTGTTGTGGGCCTTCCCTTCAGTAGGCAGGTCTTTCTCGGAGAAGACAATATCAGGACTTCCAACATGGACTTTGTCTAACAAACAGCACATAGCCTCTAGTGAAGCTATAGGGGAGACTTCAATCTCTGATAATTTCTTTACCAGAGCAGCCCTGTGCTCCTTGGAGGTCAGAAGCAAGTGCCATAAGCTAGCTTGGACAGGGGTTTTCTTTAGTTGGGAAATGACTAGGTCCTCTTTCTCAACTCCTTCTGGTGCCGAAATACTGCCTGACCCATTCATCGATGCTTTATCTTTCATCTGATCTGCCGGCTGGTATACCCTACCACTTCGGGTCACATGCTGCACTTTTTGAATCTTCATCTTTTCAACAGCTGGGATTTGAACTGTCTCTCCTCTGTCAAATTCTTCATACTCATCTTCGGAGTCGAGATCATTCAAACTTATGGGTTTGATCTCCTTACATTCCTCCCTTTTCTCACATTCGGGTTCCACTTTGGGTTCCCCTACTGCCACTGCCTGAATTGTAGGGTTCGCTTGAAGAACTTGGGCGAATATAAAGTTAGCCGACAACCCTGACTGGACCATGTTGACCTGCTTTTTGAATGCCGAAAGCGGGTTGGTTTTAGTGCTAGGTTTGGCTGGCTCTTGCAGCTTTCCCTCGTCACTGAGCTTCTGGATAGCATCCCTTAGCTTATAGCAGTTGTTGGTTCGATGGCCTGTCACTACATGGTAAGTGCAGAAGTTATCTTTGTCAGTTTTAGATGGCTTCTCAAATGGCCTTAAAGACTGTAGCCGGCCACCATTCCTACACTTGGCGAATATCTTCACTAAAGGACGAGTCCAAGGTGATATGCCTTGTCCTCCAGGACCCCTATTCTGGTTGCCTTACTATTGATTTACAGTAGCCAATTTAACCTACTTGACTTCTGAAGATTGCCCCTGTTTGCCACTGGAACCTGAACCAGAACCACTGCCAGACCCATCTGCTACGGTTGATCTATATCCTAACGTGTACCCTGTGCTTCTTCCTCCCTTGTGACCAGCTGGTTTCTCCTCTTCATCCCTTTCTATCTTCATGGCCATGCTGTAAACCTCACTGAGCTCCTTAAAGGGATGGAATTTCATATTGTTCTTGAAAATGTCTTTGTTGCCATCAATGAGCTTCTGTACAAGCTCGTCTTCATCAGGGCGGTTCTTTAGGAGGATCATCTTGTTCATCCATATCTGATAGTATTCATCAAAGGGCTCGTTGAATTTCTGCTTCACCCTCTCCAAATCATACAGCTTCACCTAGATTTTGGTGTTGAAGCTGTAGTATTTAATGAAGGCCGCCGACAAAACTTCCTAATCAGATTGTTCCTCCTTTGACAGTGAGTTATACCATCCTAAAGCACCTCCCTCCAGTGTGGTGGGGAATAAATTGATCAGCTGCTACTTTATGGTGCCCACCGTCAGTATAACTTGGGCATACAGATTCACATGGGCCTCCGGCGAATCCATTCTGTTGTAGGTAGGGATTTTCGGCACTTGGAAGCCAATAGGGAATGTCTCGATGCCCTTACTGATCATGGCATCAAAATTTACACCCTTCTTCGATTCAGCACTAATACTGACCCCCTTCTTCAGCTGGGCCATAACTTCATCTAGCTCAGAACATTTTGCTTTCATCCTCTATTCCATAGCTGCTTCTATTTCCTGCAGCTTCTCAAGGCTAGCTGAAGCGTCACCACCATGCTGGGATGACTCAGCCTCTTTTTCTTTCTCGGCTCCACTGCCACCGGTCACACCAGCTTCTCGCACTATTGCCCTCATTTCTTCCTTCAACATGGCACAGAAGTCTTGCGATCTGAAGAAATCCTTCAGAACATCAGCCATACTTGGTGTCTGATCTGCCATATTCACTCCTTCCCCATACTCAGAATCACTGTCACTCTCAACTACCCTCTGTCTCCTAGCTGCCCTTGAAGCCTGGGATCTTGTCCAAGGTCGCTCCAGTGTATTCTGCTTGGGAGTAGACAGGAGGTGTTAGGGTTGTGAATGAATGACGTGATGTGACATGAAAATTAAGGTATTGAGTATGTTTGAAATGAATGGAGTGGGATTATGTATCAAATGATGGTATGAATGGTTTCTTTTTATTATTTTTCTTTTTCTTGGGACATTCCAAGAACACCCAATGCCTATGCAAAAATGTCACGTGTGGGCCGCCACACAGACAGAACTTTGGTGCCTTTGGGGCACCTAATGAATTCGTGAAATGGTCGCGTGTGTACCGACACACGGACAGAGTTTGACGCTTTATAGGTCTATGGGATGATATGAAATGGTCGCATGGGTCGGACCCACAGACGAAGTTTTGATGCTTTTGAGCATATGATATGAAATGATGTTATGAGAAAGTCACGTGTAACAGGGACACGGACAGAGATTCAGCATTCGGGGAACTCCTTTTTATGATTTGGTGATGCTATGGACCGATATGGATACTAATTGGGCACTCGGGGAGTACCTTGAATGGTGAATTAATTCATGAAATGGTCGGATGTGGACCATGGTGTTATATGATGTTTATGATAAATGGGTGTGATGTCATGAAATGCATCGTGTAAATTGTTACACGAAAATGGGCCTAAGATCGTTGTGGCTTTTATTGAATGAAATGATTTTGATGGAGTGACCGAATGCAATCCAGTGTATCGGCAAAACACGGGTAATTTTGGATACCCGATGTGTTATGAAATGGGATGATTATGATAGGCGTCCTTGAAATGCCCCTAATTTAATTTGGATGAAATGTAGTGAATAAACATGTCACATGATATGCAAATGGCTGCATGAAAATGTGGGTTAGGATGCATGACACTCATAATGATGTTATGTATGCTATGTGAAAAAATGCTAATCACACAAATTTAATGTTATGGTTGAAAAAGAAAGGGTTAGCATGAATGACAAACGAATGAATTAATGTTTTACACACGGAATAAAATGCAAATGGCTACATAAAAATGTGGGTTAGTATCACATAAAAATGTTTTATGTACGGTATGTCACATGTATGGAAAATGGTGATTATGGTATGTTATGCACGCGTAGGTAGTAATGGCGATGTGTCACGAGATGGCAAGAAACACATTGCAAGCAAAACGAATTCTTCCCACCTTATTCCTCCAACATGGTCGGTCTCAAAAATTTCTAACTGAGTCCTAGGTGGGGTTCACTTCGATCACCAATGGGGGGTGATGAAGGCGCGATTTTATTATTTACATGCGATTTATTTTGGTATCCTAAGGGAATCCAACTAAAGTTGCTTATATGAGTTCGGTTAAAGTTGGGATAACATCAAGGCTCTCATAGCAAGATATACTCCTCACTTCTCCCCACTCAAGGGTTCTAGCGAAGGGCTTCGTACGAGGCTAGGAGTGGTGTTTCGTATTCACACCCCCAAGACCAAGAGGAACTTAGGCGACACTTCAACAATCCACCGGGCTATAAAAGGATACCTAAACTAATGCAAAAATGGCTAACTAAAATGCAAATAAAATACCAAAAGAGAATCATCCGCCTTATTTTAATTAGACACTTTTCAGGGCTTGTCAAATTCTTTTAAGATTTTAAGAAAACTTTTTTAAGAAATCCCCAGCGAAGTCGCCACTGTGAGCGGATGACGCGCTTTCGGCGGGACGAGAGACTCCCTTTCGGAAGGTTCACCACGATCTCAGGTGGGCCCTTCCCTCGCGTGGCGGTTTTATAAATAGAAAATGGGTTTTGGAAAATAAATGAAATTAATGTATAAAAGAACTGAGACCTAAGTCTCGATGAATATTGTAGAGTCGCCACCCGGCTCAGCTCAACCGGGAAATTCTTAAGGTAGCTGAACCAGACGAACGGTCGCTACACTATCCAGAGATCCAGGTTCGGACAAGTCCCTTATTTTGTGTCTAATTAAAGTAAATATTGCCAATGTTCTCAAAATGGTATTTCAAAATCTAAAGTCAATTTTATTGAATATAAAAGGCATACAGCGCGCATACAAATATATATTACAAAAATAAGGAAAAGAAATAAATATTAATTGGCCTACAACCAAATCGAATGGAAAAATAAAAACTCTCGCCTCACTTATACAATCGCCTAGAATACACGAGAATCTAAAAATAATTACAATCGCCTAGATACACGATTAATTCTATTAAAATACAAGTAAAATGAAAATAAAGACAAAATAAAAGCTGCAAAACAAAGGATAGCACAATTTATATGGCACACCATAAATAGGACTCAAATATGACACAATGGGAAATCATGAACTGGGGGCATGTATTTAGGGGATAACCGGGTCAACTCGGCTAGCCGGCCCGGTTAGACCTGGAAAACATTTCGAAACGTCCCTGTATTTTTGGTTTTGTGAGAAAATCATTTTTGAAAACAATTTTTCCGGTTTACATGTATTTTTCATATATTAGGTGGGTCGGTTTTCGGGAGAATCGGGTCTCTGTTGTTGAATTGTTCTAAATGAAATTATACTGAAAATTGAATCTATGGTGGTGGATGCACACAACAAAATTCATTTTGATGATTTTTAGGGTATTCCGAATTTTTTTGGGATTTTTATAAATTTTTGGGGATAAAAACTGAAATTCTGATTCTGGAATGAGGGTTACAGTTGTGCGATTGTAACTACGGTCGTACGACTGTAAGTTACAGTCGTGCGACTGTAAACGGCCCAGAATCAAGATTTCGCCAAAATCTTATTTTGAATCAAAATGGAAGAAAAAACAACCTAGAAATTAAGAACACTCGTACGACTGTATATATAGTCGTACGACTGTTCATCAAATCCAAGAGCAGTCGTGTGACTGTTCTTAATTTCTAGAAACAGAGGTGCAAAAACAAAGTAGAAAATGCATAAAAATTCACTTCAAACACCTAGAAAGCGAGAAAAAGTAAAAGGAAAAGAGTGTCTACCTTTTTAAAAGCTTATGCAAGTCGATTTGACCACTGTCGTTGCTCCAATCCACACGAATTCGTACTTTTCCTCTTGAATTGGGGTTGAGAGCTTTGTGTCCAAAAATCCAAAATCCTTAGGATTCTGATGAGCTAAATCCGAGATTTTAATTTGATTGTGAAGTTAATTGATTAACCTAAGGGTTTCTAACAAATTTTAGCTTTAATCGTAAAGAATCTGAAAGAAATAGAAGAGAAAAAGAGGATTTTTGAGCAAAGTTCCCTTCCCCTTTTTACTGCCTCTTTCCTTCTCTTCTCTCTCTAAATTTTCCAGCAGAAATCAAGAAGTCCCCTCTCTCGTCTCTTTTTCTTCCTTTTATCCTCTGCTTCCTATCTTGCTTGTTGTCCATCCCGGTGCATTAGTTGCACCACCTCTCTCCTCTATTTTTCTGTTGCAAGGGTATGAGCTCCTGCAATTGCTCTGATATTACAGTCGTACGACTGTAATATTTAAATTACAATCGTACGATTGTAAAGACAGTCATATGACTCTTCTTCTTCTTTTTTTTTTAAGTATAGAAAATTCCGGTGCTTACAACTGCCTGGGCTGGAGGCCCAAAGCCCGTTAAGGGTTTGAACCATGGTGGGCCAAATTTGGCGATTTCAAAATATTGGCTTGGACATAATTGAAATGGGCTTAAATCATGCATTATAACATGCTTATAAATTATGTGTATTGGATGCATATGGGTGATTAAATATTTGCATGATTGGGTGCTATTGGGCCTTTATTCAAGATGGGTTGTATTTTCTTTTTAGGTAAATACAGCCTGCGTGTCGTTTTCTTTTTTTAACGTAATTTTATTCTATTTACTTATTATAAAATTTGTAAAAGAAGAAGCCCATGGAGTGGTGAGCCCAAGTGGAGGTGCAAGCCCATAAGGAAGGAGATGGAGGCCCACCTGATATTGGATTTTAGTATAGGTTTACTAGAAAAATATTAGGATGTAATATAGACCCATAGCAGTCCATTTTACTTATTTATTTAATCATGCTTTATATTTATTTGAATGTGTGAACGTATGATCCAACAGCAAATTTCATCCGCCTTATTTATGTAAGCCGTTATTAATTGAATCTAATAACCGAATGGAAATTACTAAGTCGCTTCAAAGTGCTTCCCTCATTCAAAACCAGCTCGAAGTGTGATAGGCCAGTTGTAGACCTTGCCCTCACAGGATGCACTGGAGTATCATCATTTTGTATTGGGTTAGGGTGTGGGATACTCTAACACTTGAATGGAGGTTTTGACTTAGCATGGGTAGTAGGATTCTCCTGGCCCTAAGAACAGATGGGTAAGTGCCAACAAGCCCCTCAAACCGAGAGTCCCTAGGTTGGGATTGGTCGGCGTTCCTACCTAAATAATTGAGGTATAGTTGTACCAGGCCCTCGTCTGGCTATATCTTGATGAAATATGGATCTCGGCCCATGAGCCCAACAACTCGGTTTAATTAATAACTTGATTCATTATTAATTATATATGGGAATAACAAAGTAAAGTCCTTTATTAACAATCTAAAATGTTTTTCTGTGTAGAAACTCTTAAATGGCAAATAACAACTCATTATCACTACGATTAATCCTAGAAAGGGATAAGCTTTCTGGTCCCAACTTTTTGGACTGGTCTAGGAACTTAAGGATAGTTCTAAGACAAGAGTCCAAAGAGTACGTACTGGAAAGGCCTGTGCCGGCTTTGCCACAAGGATGTAATCCATCGGCTACCCAGCTGGAGGAATACGAGGTGCATGTTAAGGATAATAGGGATGTGACATGCCTTATGTTGGCCTGCATGGTCCCCGAACTACAAAAACAGTTTATGGACCATCAAGCCTATGCTATGATAACAACTCTTAGTGAGATGTTTCAGGAGAAAGCTCGTCAGGAAAGGTACCTAACCAATAAGGCATTCCACTCCGGTAAGATGGGGGCTAGGACATCTGTGAGCGCTGTTGGGATTCGTCATCGGAAAAATAACGTGGTGCAGTGGAAAATGCACCATCTAAAATTTCCTAGAATCCACCTATTGTGTCTAATTACCATTGATTAGAATAAAATCAATTTGAATCAAGAGAGATTAACTCACCGGATTCGTCTATTCTAGAGACTGCTACAGAATTGTTTCTTGAAACTGCGATCTCCAAAGTCCAGTGCACGACCAACTATTGAGCGGGAACCGGTGCTAGCCAAAGACGTGAAGCAATGGAGGATTAATGCTGGGGTTTTTGGCTGTTTTGTGGCTGCTATTGGTGGCTGAAAATTTCCAACAATAATTAGGGTCAAATTAGGGTTTTATTCCTTAAGTGTGCCCTTATATAGACACCTTGTCTAATTGGGTTTTAATTAGGTTAATTAAACCCAAGCCCACTAGGATTATAATTACATAAATAAACTTTAATTACAAAGTATATACTACGTAATTTAATTCGATTTGGCTAAAATTAATTACCCCTAAATAAAATTAAATCGCACTTAAGTAAATACAATACATGAATTAATTTTCCTACTTAGGAAAATTATTTAATTAATTGTTTACTTTATGTAATTCAATTAATTAATAAATAAATTATTTACATTATGTAAACTTATTAATTAAATTAAATTCAACCCAATGTTGATCAATTACCTTGACACCGAATGTCAACTAATTAATTAACACATTCCTTCCAATGTACATTACATGTACAATTTCTATAAGTTCTAGCTTAGTTGATCTATGTGCATGATCCTATGGGTCTGTCTTTATGTTGGCAGTAGGCCCAAGGCCCACAAACTGTAAGTGGGTTCTAGTAAACCGTTACAGCCCCTAATTAAGACAGAGATGCAGTAGCCTTTAGAAGACACTCACCCTGTAGTAATCTCATGCTGTCCTTTGCCTAATGATATCGATAGGAATAAATAAGAGGTATGGTGTCCGTCATCCTATTCTATTGTTTATTATATTTCTTTATCTTGAGTTGACTGATTAATCAAATAAGCACTGACTTACTTGGGTATGGCCATACACTTATTAGTCCCACTCATTAAGTGGCCAATGATATCATCTCGGTGTTACCCAAGTGGCAATTCCATCACTTCATCATCAATATCAACATGTTCACTGGTCCACCCAATCATACCCGTATTTAGCATCCTTTTATAGACCTGTTAGGCGTATGTCAAAGTGAACCAGATTCCATATTTACATTATAATGAAATCTGGTCTGAGGACAAAAGAGACCTACTCAAGAAAGACCTATCACGTGACAACCATGTGGCTTTCTTGTGCAGATCGATCCAGTCCCATGTCAACGACATGTACCTATATTCATGACTGACTATACAAGTACTATGGCTAGTTAAGAACTGCCATAAAGTCATCGAATATACAAGTCTATGGTTATATTCGTTCCCACGATTAGAAAAGATCTGGGATAGGTTTTATGATAATCAATCAATGGATACTCTACTCATATTATAGCACAAGATATAAATGAAATAGATTAATTGCCTTTATTAATGTGACACAAATAATGTATTCATAGATGACTCTTAGTGTATAATACAAAATACAAGAATCCAATGCCCTGAGAACTAGGGCACACTAACAAGCGCACACGTGCTCAAGATGAAGGGCTATTTGGATACGTTGGCCCATCTCAGATCGCCCATCTCTCAAGAGTTGGCGGTGGACATAATCCTTGTATCCTTGCTGGATTCTTATGATTAGTTCATCCAAAACTATAACATGCAAGGGATGAACCGTACTGTTAGTGAGCTGCATGGGATGCTCAAGCTTACTGAAAAGTCGATCAAAAAGACTCTACCAGTGCTGCTGGTCAACAAGGAGAACCATCCTCTTGCCAAGGGCAAGGCCAAGGAAAAGGCCAAGGCCAAGGCTAAGAAGGCCAAGGCTAAGAAGGCCAAGGCCCAGCAGAAGGCAGGTCTTGAGGATGTCTGTTCGGGTGCAGACAGGCAAGCCACTAGAAGAGATCATGTCCCAAGCTGATGGGATAGCAGAGGAGGGGCCAGGGTGCGTCCTCGTCAGGTATTTATGTTATAGACATTAACCTTACTATTTCAACATCCTGGGTATTGGATACTGGATGTGGTTCTCACATTTGTTGCAATGTGCAGGGACTTAAGAACAGAAGGTCACTGGGATTGGGGGAGGTGGACTTGTGGGTCAGAAATGGAGCAAGGGTTGCTGCCATAGAGATCGGCGAATATCACCTCATGATGCCTAGTGGACTGGTTTTAATTTTGGAATAATGTTATTTTGTACTTGCTATGTGCAGGAACATTATTTCAGTTTCCATGTTGGATATTTCTGGATCTTATTTTACTATTTCAAATGGTAGAATTTCTTTATTTGGAGAGGGATTATTTTATAGAGATACTCTATTAAATAATGGCCTATATATCCTGGACTTAAATGAAACCAATCATGTCTATAACATAAACACTAAAAGGGTTAAGCCCAACGAACTTAGTCCTGTCTACCTATGGCATTGTCGTTTAGGCCACATAAACGAGAAGCGCATAGCTAGGCTTCACAAAGCTGGAGTCTTAGGGTCATTTGACTTGGAGTCAATTGATATATGTGAGTCATGTTTATGAGGCAAAATGACTAAGGCACCTTTTAGCAAGAACGCTGAAAGCGCCACTGGCTTATAGGACCTAATACATTCAGACATATGTGGGCCCATGAGCACAACGACCAGAGGTGGACATCTGTATTTCGTCACGTTCTTGGATGAATTTAGCAGATATGGCTACGTCTATCTGATGAAACGTAAATCTGAGACCCTTGATAGGTTCAAGGAATTTAGGAATGAAGTACAGAACCAGCTAGGCAGGAATATCAAAACCCTTCGGTTGGACCGAGGAGGTGAGTATATGAGCCCAGAGTTTGACTCATATTTGAGAGAGCATGGAATAGTTCCACAGCTCACTCCTCCAGGTACACCATAATGGAATGGGGTGTCTGGATGGAGGAATAGGACCCTGTTGGACATGGTCGACTCAATGATGAGTCAAGCCTCTCTCCCAATCAGTTTCTGGGGACACGCCCTCCAGACAGCTGCTCTTATACTAAATAATACTCCGACTAATGCAGTGGAAAAGACCCCATATCAGATATGGACGGGCAGGGAGCCCAATGTGTCTTTCCTAAGGATTTGTGGATGTGAAGCACATGTCAAGAGATTGACTAGTGGCAAGCTGGAGCCCAAAACCGATAAATGCTTGTTTATGGGATACCCTAGGGAAACCAAATGGTATTACTTCTACAACCCCGTCGAGAATAAGGTGTTTGTGGCAAGGAAGGGGGTCTTTCTAGAAGGAGTTCCTTTCCAAGAAAGATAGTGGGAGCAGTGTTCAGGGAAGTTGAAACTCCACAAGCTCCTGAAGAGGATAACTCGAAGGCCCAGGTGGAGCTTCCACAGGAGGAGGCACCGAACCAGGCCACACAAGAACCTAGAAGGTCTGGTTTGGATTGTCGGGAACCAAAGAGAAATGGTTTCCTCATCACCGATGATCAAACTCTTCTCATCTGGGATGAGGCAGAGCCCAAAACCTACCAGGAGGCTATGGCAAGCCCACAGTCTACAAATTAGCTTAAAGCCATGGAGGCAGAGATGCAATCTATGTACGATAACCAAGTTTGGAACTTGGTTGATCCACCTTCGGGTGCTAAGGTAATTGGTTGCAAGTGGTGCTACAAGCTGAAAGCTGATAATACCTTCAAGGGGCGTCTGGTTGTGAAAGGTTTCAGACAAGTCCATGGAATAGACTATGATGAAACTTTCTCACCAGTAGCCATGCTCAAATCCATCAGGATCTTGCTGGCCATAGCCTCATGGTACGACTATGAGGTCTGGCAAATGGATGTCAAAACTGCTTTCCTTAATGGAAGCTACTCGAGGATGTGTACATGTCACAACCTGAGGGTTTTGTCGATCCAGAGTATCCGGGAAGGGTATGCAAACTTCAAAGCTCCATATATGGACTGAAGCAAGCATCCCGAAGTTGGAATCTTAGGTTTCAACGAAGCTATAAAAGAATATGGCTTCATATAGAATCAAGATGAGCCTTGTGTGTATAAGCAGACTAGTGGGAGCATTGTCACATTCCTGGTGCTTTACGTAGATGACATCCTACTCATTGGAAGCGACATACCTACACTGCAAGGGGTAAAGGAGTGGCTATGTAAGTGCTTCACAATAAAGGACTTAGGCGAAGCTAAAATGATCCTAGGGATCAGGATCTATAGGGATAGATCAAAGCGGCTTCTGGGACTAAGTCAGGCCTTATACCTAGACCAAGTTCTGAAAAGGTTCAGCATAGACCGGGCTAAGAAAGGTTTCTTGCTAATGGGTCATGGGCTGAAACTTAGTAAGAAGAACTATCCTAAGACAAGGGAGGACAGGGAGAACATGAAATTGGTTCCATATGCTTCGGCTATAGGGTCAATTATATACTCCATGCCATGTACAAGACCTGATGTCGCCTTTGCACTAAGTATGATGAGCCGGTACTAGCAGGATCCCGGGGAGGATCACTGGAAGGTAATCAAGGAAATTCTCAAGTACCTTAACCGGACTAAGGATAGCTTCTTACTGCATGGAGGTCAGGAAGTGCTATCAGTTATTGGGTATACTGAAGCAAGCTTCCAGACCAACCAGGATAGTACCAGTCGCAGTCTGGGTATGTGTTTTAGCTAAATGGTGCTGTTGTAAGCTGGAGGAGCTCAAAGCAGCCAACCATCGCGGACTCTACAATAGAAGCTGAGTACATCGCGGCATGTGATGCAACTAAGGAAGCTGTATGGATAAAGAAGTTTATCACTGAGTTGGGAGTAGTACCTGTTGGTGTGCCCTAGTTCTTAAGGCATTGGATTCATGTATTAAATATTATACATTAAAACTCATTGTATGAATACATTATTTGTGTCACAACAATAAAGGCAATTAATCTATTTCATTTATATCTTGCGCTATAATATGAGTAGAGTATCCAATGATTGATAATCATAAAACTTATCCCAGGTATGTTCTAATCATGGTAACGAATAAAACCACAGACTTGTATATTCGATGACTGTATGGCAGTTCTTAACTAGCCATAGTACTTGTATAGTCAGTCATGAATATAGGTACATATCATTGACATGTGACTAGATCGATCCGCACAAGAAAGCCACATGGTTGTCACTTCATAAGTCTTTCTTGAGTAGGTCTCTTTTGTCCTCAGACAAGATTTCATTATAATATCAATATGGATTCCGGTTCACTTTGACATACGCCTATCAAGTCTGTAATAGGATGTTAAATACGGGTATGATTGGGTGGACAGGTGAACATGTTGATATTGATGATGAAGTGATGGATTGCCACTCAGGTAACTCTGAGATGATATCATTGGCCACTTGATGAGTGGGACTAATAAGTGTGTGGCCATACCCAAGTAAGTTGGTGCTTATTTGATTAATCAGTCAACTCATGATCAAGAAATATAATAAACAACAGAAGAGGATGACGGACAACATGCCTCTTGTTTATTCATATTGATATCGTTAGGCAAAGGACACTATGAGATTACTACCGGGTGAGTGTCTTCTAAAGACTGCTGCATCTCTATCTTAATTAGGGGCTATAATGGTTTGCTAGAACCCACTTGTAGTCTATGGGCCTTGGGCCTACTGCCAACATAAAGACAGACACATAGGATCGTGCACATAGATCAACTGAGCTGGAACTTATAGAAATTGTACATGTAATGTACATTGGAAGGAATGCATTAATTAATTAGTTCACATTCGGTGTCAAGGTAATTAATTGACATTGGGTTGAATTTAATTTAATTAATAAGTTTACATAATGTAATTAATTAATTTATCAATTAAATGAGTTACATAAAGTAAAGAATTAATTAAATAATTTTCCTAAGTAGGAAAAATTAAATACATGTATTGTATTTACTTAAGTGTTATTTAATTTTATTTAGGGTTAATTAAATTTAGCCAAATGGAATTAAATTACATAGTATATACCTTTTAATTAATGTTTATTTATGTAATTATAATCCTAGTGGGCTTGGGTTTAATTAACCTAATTAAAACCCAATTAGACAAGGTGTCTATATAAGGGCATACTTAAGGAATAAAACCCTAATTCAATCCTAATTAATTGCTGGAAATTTCAGCCACCAAGAGTAGCCCCAAATGAGGCAAAAATCCCAGCATTGAACCTCCATTCCTTCGCGTCTTCAGCTAGCACCGGTTCTCGCTCAATAGTTGGTCGTGCACCAGACTTTGGAGATTGCAGTTTCAAGAAACGATTCTGTAGCAGTCTCTAGAAGAGATGAATCCGGTGAGTTAATCTCTCTTGATTCTAATTGTTTTTATTCTAATCAATGGTAATTGGACACGATAGGTGGATTCTAGGAAATTTTAAACGGTGTATTTTCCACTGCGCCACGTTATTTTTCCAATGACGAATCCCAACAGTACCAACTATCCAGGACCCAGTTGATATTTTCTTTGACAACAATAGGGCCGTTGCACAAGCTAAGGAGCCCCGATCACACAAGAACCAAAAGCACATGCTCATAAGGTTTCACCTCATATGAGAGATCGCGGAGAGAGGTGACATTGCATTACACAGAGTGGACACCGAGGATAATGTCGTAGATCCTTTGACCAAGGTGTTGGCTCAGCCTAAGCACGAGGGTCATACTAGATCTATTGGGATTAGGCCCATGCCTAGTTGGAACTAGTGCAAGTGGGAGATTATTGGATATGCCCTAGTCTCGAGGCATTGGACCTTGTATTTGTATTATACATTTATTGGATTTATGTATTATACTCATTTTGTGTTATTAATAAAGGCATTAATTCATTTATTATATATATCTTGTGCAATATCTTAAATGAAGTATCCAATGGACATATCCATATCCATGATGACAAGTGTCATGCACTTGGTAGTAAGACCATGGATAGGGTAAACGATATGACCATAAAGAAATCTGTAGTCTGTTCAATCATGGGAATGAATGGAACTAGAGACTATCATTAACCTGGTTGTATGGCAGTGTCTTACCGGTCATTGGACATAGGATGTCAACCTAGTTAATGGTACATGCAAAAAGGGCATGGTATTGGATAGATCCGCTAAACGAGAAATCCATATGGTATAGTATCATAAGTGATTCTCTTGTAGTACTTGTATGGATCCTTTGACTTGACCATATGATGGTATCGCATGCGAGGTCGGATACTTAGGGGTACGCCTAAAGGGCCTGTAATAGGGTGCCAAGTATGGGTGCTTTCGGGTATTATCAAAGGTGGATGAACAAGATGATCCTGCTGAAGAATCGCCCCGCTGAAGAGGAACTGATTTAGAAACTAATTGAAGGCAGCAGGGATGTCTACAAAGACAACATGAAATTCCATGCTTTGAATGAACTCAGCGAGGTCTACAGCATGGCCATGAAGGTTGAAAGGGACAAAGAAGAAAAAGCGGCCAGTCAAAAGGGTAGCAAGAGCTTCAAGCACGGTCTGGGGTATCGATCAACAACTACCGTCAGATCAAGCAGTGGATCCAGTTTCAGCTTTACGAACAAAGGTGACCACTCCCCAGACGACAAACCAACGGAAGTTGCTGTGGTGTCTCACTAATAAGGAGCTTGAGCCGGAGATTTGAAAAACCGAGGCGTATCCCCGTGGACCCTTTCTTTGGCTAAGATTTTGGCAAAATGCAGGAATGGTGGCCTCTTGAGTTCTTTAAAGCCATTCGAGAAGCCGGTCGAGATAGACAAAGGCAAATTCTACTCCTATCATGTGACAGTGGGGCACCACACGAATGACTGCAAGCAGCTACTAAGGGCTATTCGTCAACTGATCACGCATGGGAAAATCATAGAGCCACCTTTGAAGCCCAGTGTGCAGACCAATCCTTTTCCTAGCTTTGACTAAGTCCAATCGAAGCAGGCGATGCAGCAGCAAAAGAAGACCCTCCACATGTGGAGGACATTAATTATTTTGATGTATCTATTTAATTCTTTATTTTGCTTTGTGAACACTGTAGCCTACAAGGCATTTAATGTTATGTAATTTGATTTCAATTATTTATGCGATATTTTCATGGATGGAACACTGTGCATGCATACAAACATTCATTTAATGTTTTTAGCATACAAGACACATCATTTCGTGAAATGAACCTAAGGATAGATAAGCATCCAAAATGATATCCGTCCTGAAAGACCTCACGACTGATAAGGGAAAGAAAAATTGCAAAACGCCTAGAAGAATGGAAGACCTTCACCTATTCCTATGACAGCACGCATCGACAAAGGATCGCAAGATGCGGAATTACAAAGAATTTAAAGGACAAGTCCAGCCAAGCGGAAATTCTGTAAACGTAAAAAAAAAAAAAAAAACAAACAAACACAAGGAAAATAAGCACAGTTTCAAGCTCCAAAATAAGAATACATATATATCATATGATGTTTCGCACCATAGCATCCCCGATAATGGAACGCAAGTTCTGGGGCAACAGTACAATCATTCCAGAACAAAGAAGAGAGGCATCATGCATTGCCTCCATACCACCCATAAGCCAGTAGGATGGTTCAAGTAGCTAACAAGCACATCAAAAAGCATAGCCATCGACCTGCAGGATCGAAGTAGTCCTACAAAGAAAGACAGAAACCAAGTCGTCAACCGCTTTCAATCGGGACAGGCTCAGGTTTCAAAAAAAAAAGTCTGATGGATTGAAAATCACGAAAGCAATCCATGCAAAAGTCAGGACAGTGAGGTGAGCACCACCGGTAGGAAAATCCGCAAGGACCAGTTGGTGGCAGTAGTGGGTTCGGTCGAGACGGATACCATACTCATCTTGCCCTTAATTTCATTTCATATATAATGTGCATTATGTTAAAACATTATGAATGAATGAATGAATGAATGCCTTGCCCTGTTCATTTAAATATCCCAGTTTTTCCTGAAATTGAATTCACATCATGCATCATATATGGCTATATGCCTGTGAGCTTCAGCAACAACGATGGAGTAACCAAGTCCTACAAGACTTTCCACGATCATCTCGTCGTCAAAGGGATAGCGGAGCAAGTGGGCATGGCACCACCTCATTTAAACCCCAATTATCATCAACCTGTACTGAATTAGAAATCTTCTTCTAATTCCACAACATAAAAAAAAAAAGAAGAAGAAAAAAGAGCTCGCTGAGGTGAAAACCAAAAAGGCACCTCAGGCAAAAGTTAGAGCAGCCCGCTAAGCTGAAAACCCATATTGGGCAGTTTAGGCAAAAGTTGGGGCATATGAAAAGCTCGCTAAGGTGAAAACCGAAACGGTGCCTCAGGCAAAAGGTAGGGTAGCTCGCTGAGTTGAAAACCCACTTTGGGCGGCTCAGGCAAAATTTAGAGCACTTCCAAATCCATGAAGCCTAGGGGCAAAGAAGGCAAAACCTCTCTGTTATTCCCCCAGCAGGAACATTTCATTAATCCCGACAAAATCCTCTACATCATTTCTCAACATCATCATTGCCAAGAACATCATCACTTTCTCTCCAACAGTCATCGTACTTCCTCATTAGCCATCATATATCCCTGGCAGGATCGTAAGAATTACATTGCACCTGAAATGTTGCTTCTCTAACGATGGACGATCAATCGCACAACATATCTTCCCCAGTATGAACCTGGAATGTCAAGATTGAGCAAATGGCACGAAATGCATTTTCTAAAGTTCATTTGCGCATGCACACATTGAAACATGTACATGCATTCAAAATATACATGCATATATGCACATACATATCACAACCAACCCAAGCGCAAGTATCCACCATCATCACCAGGTCCCTCCGAACTAGAATCACTCTCAAAGCATAGATGACACAACGCCGGGGCATCCATTGGACCTTAAGCGTCAGTGCAAATCCAAATCTCAACACATCAAGTCTCCAAGGAGCAGAGCAATCAAGCAGTATTTATCCTTGATCGAAGGGGCAAAAATTTTTGTTTCAAAAATCATCGACCAAGGGATAAATACTCATTCCCCAGCCAACATCAAAATTATCATTCCTAAAGCTATTCCCTTTTCTTCATTCAAGCTAGATTTCCAAACCCTTAGACTCCATTACATTTAAGCATGGTTGTAAATCCTTGAACCTCTTTTCTTTATTCGAACTAGATTTTAAGCCCTTGAATTCCATTGCATTCAAGCATGGTTGTAAATCCTTGAACCCCTTTTCTTCATGCAAGCTAGATTTTAAACCCTTGAACTCCATTACATTCAAGCATGGTTACAAATCCTTGAACTCCTTTTCTTTGTTCAAGCCAGATCTCAAACCCTTGAACTCCATTACGTTCAAGCATGGTTGCAAATCCTTGACACCCTTTCTTCATTCAAGCCAGATTTCCAAACTCTTGGACTCCATTGCGTTCAAGCATGGTTGTAAATCCTTAAACCTCTTTTCTTTATTCAAACTAGATTTTAAGCCCTTGAATTCCATTGCGTTCAAGCATGGTTGTAAATCCTTGAACCCCTTTTCTTAATGCAAGCTAGATTTTAAACCCTTGAACTCCATTACGTTCAAGCATGGTTACAAATCCTTGAACTCCTTTTCTTTGTTCAAGCCAGATTTCAAACCCTTGAACTCCATTACGTTGAAGCATGGTTGCAAATCCATGACACCCTTTCTTTATTCAAGCCAGATTTTCAAACCCTTGAACTCCATTACGTTCAAGCATGGTTACAAATCCTTGAACTCCTTTTCTTTGTTCAAGCCAGATTTCCAAACCCTTGAACTCTATTACGTTCAAGCATGGTTACAAATCCTTGACATCCTTTGTTTATTCAAGCCAGATTTTCAAACCCTTGAACTCCATTACGTTCAAGCATGGTTGCAAATCCTTGAACCCCTTATTTCATTATTTCGAGTCCATCTAATCCCAACAAGATTTCAAATCCTCGAATTTTCAGCAGATTTGCCTCGGGTAACCTAGACCCGATATCAGCTTAATTCTACATCAAACCCATTATTTCATCCAAGCTAGATTTCAAATCCTTGAACTTCTTCAAGCATGATTCCCAGTCCTTGAACACCTCTGCAAGCCAGATTTCGAATCCTTGACCCTTTTCAAGCAAGATTCCCAATCCTTAATAAAAACCTCTCCAAGCTAGATTTCGAATCCTTGAACTTCTTCAAGCAAGATTCCCAATCCTTGTAAACCTCCTCAAGCGTGATTTTGAATCCTTGAAACCTTTTCAAGCACGATTCTTAATCCTTGAAAATCACCCAAGTCAGATTTCAGATTCTTGACGATCGATTCAAGCAAGATCCTAGATCATGGAAGCCAATTCAAGTCTATAGCATTGCCTCGGGTAACATAGACCCGATATCGGCTTATTCCATCAAGTCAATTCAACACGTCACCATAGCAGTGAAGATTCAGCAACTCAGTTGCATGTTTATTTCCTGTGTCTGTGGCGCTTTGATTCGCGCTCTCAAATTCATCACCTTAACCATTTCAGACCAAGATCGGGTGTTGAATTTGATCACGTGAGGGGCAGCTGTAAGGGCCAAAATTTTCTATACTTAAAAAAAAAATTTGTGGTCGTACGACTGTAATATCGGAAAAGTTGTAGGAGCCCATACCTTTATAGCAGAAAAATGGAAGAGAGAGGTGGTGCAATTAATGCACCGGGATAGGTAGCAAGCAAGCCAGGGAGCAGAGAAAAAAGGAAGAAAAAGATAGGAGAGAGGACAACTGGAGTTCTGGTGAAAGAATTAGAGAGAGAAAGGAGAAAAGAGAGAAGAAAAAGAAAGAAAACCCAAAAAACTCACAAACTCTTATTTTCCTCTTCCATCTTCTTTAATTCTCAAGATTAAGATTAAAACTTGCTAGAAATCCTTAGGTTAATCACTTGACCTCACAAACAAATCAAAATCTCGGACTTAAATCATCAGAATCCCAAGCAATTTGGATTTTTGGACACAAGGCTCTCAACGTCAATTTCAAAGGAAAAGTGCAAATTTGTTTGGATTAGAGCGACGCCAGGGGTCAAAACGACTTGGATAAGCTCCTAAAAGGTAGGCACTCCCTTTTCCTTTCACTTTTTCTTGCTTTCTAGGTGCTGGATGTGCTTTTCGTGCATTTTTATCGTATTTCTGCATTTCTGCTTCTGGAAATCAAGAACAGTCGCATGACTGTTCTTGAATTTGATGAAGAGTCATACAACTATATATACACTCGTACGAGTGTTCTTGATTTCTAGGTAATTTTCTTTCCAGTTTGCTTCAAATAAATTTCTGGCGAGATTCTGACTTTGGACTCATTACAGTCACACGATTATAATTTACAGTCGTACGACTGTAGTTACAGTTGCACGACTGTAACGTGATTTGTAGAGTCTCAATTTCCATTTTTATCTTAAAAAATTTCCAAAAATCCCAAAAAATTTCAGAAAATCCAGAAAATCATCAAAATGAATTTTGTTTTGTGCATTCACGACCATAGATTCAATTTCTAGTAAAATTGTATTTAGAACAATGCCACGACGGAGACCCAGTTCTCCCGAAAACCGACTGACCTTAAATATAAAAAATACATGTAAACCGAAAAATTTTTTTTTCAAAATGATTTTCCTTCCAAATCAAAATACAGGGACGTTTCAAAATGTTTTCCAGGTCTAACCGGGGCGGCTAGCCGAGCTGACCCGATTATCCCCTAAATGCATGCCCCCAATTCTTAATTTCCCAATTCTGTCTATTTGAGTCCAACTTGTGGCGTGCCGTAAATTGTGCTAACCCTCTGTTTTGCAGGTTTTAATTTCTTTTATTTTTATTTTGGTTGTAATTTAATAGAATTAATCGTGTATCCTAGGCGATTGTATTTTTCTAGATAAATCGTGTATTCCAGGCATTTGTAAAAGTGAGTTCAATAGTTTTATTTTTTATTCGATCGGGTTGTAATAATTTAATTATTTACTATTTTACCTTAACTTGTATGTGTGCTGTATGCCTTGTTACTTCAATAAAATTGACTTTATAATTTGAAATACCATCTTTAAACATTGACCAATATTTATTTTAATTATGCATGAAATAATAGACTTGCCTGGACCCAAATCTCTGGATAGTGTAGCGACCGTTCGTCCGGTTCATCTACATTATAAATTTCCCGATTGAGCTGAGCCGGGTGGCGACTCTATAACATTCATCGAGACTTAGGTCTCGGTTCTTTTATGCATTCATTGCATTTATTTTCTAAAACCCGTTTTCTATTTATAAAAACCCCACGTGAGGGAGGGGCCCACCCGAGATCGTGGCAACCCTTCCGAAAGGGAGTCCCGTGTCCCGTTGAAAATGCATCGTCCGCTCACACCCGGTAAACCCATGTTCTGATGGGAGGGCCTTCCAAGGTGTCGAGAAAGAGTGTCAGCAATCTTGGCGTTCTGCTATTTATCCATACCAACATTGGAGTCCGTGCTCGCCATGCCCTTATTTTTCCTTCAAGTTGTACCATCCAGGTTTCCAACTCAATGCATCTCATCGTCAGCCTCTCTACTCTGTCAAGATCATCCCCCAGCATTTCTCTCAACATTGTTGCCACTTCCTCCCTGATAGCCTTCCGAAATCATGATGAAGCGACATAGTCTACCACAACATCTGTTATGGTGTTGAAGTTCCTTAGGTTGGCCATCCTCAAGATCCTTTCCCCTGATGAGAGCACTTATTAGTGTCGACGGGTGTATGCATGGCAGACCCCAAACAGGGAACAATGTATGCATGAATATGTGTGACGTGGCATGCACATGTGTGGATGGGGGGTTACACATATGATGTCATGTAATGCCATGTCATGCTATACTATTTGGAACCGACCATATAGATGCAATGGATGTTGGTGGGGATGATGCATGCTAAAATAAAACATGGCGTATAAACATACACCACAGGGATAAAACGACACTCAGGAGTGTCCACGGGTTGAAGCAAGTGGTGCTTGCAATAGGGTGCATAATTATGCCCCTGGGGAGAATGACACAATTAGGGTGTCCGCGGGTCAAAGCAAGACAATGCTTACAAGGAGAGTTAAGATATTGTGCATAGTTATGCCCCTAGGAAGTAATGACAAACTGGGGTGTCCATGGGTCGAAGCAAGATATGACTTACGAAGGAAGTTAAGATAGGGGGTATAGTTATGCCCCTGGGAAGAAATGACACACTGGGGTGTCCACGGGTTGAAGCAAGACATTGCTTGTAAAGGAAGTTAAGAGAGCATGGATGCATGTATGCGCATGGAGGCCAAATATAATTTTCAGCGCGCAGGAAACGCCCTGAGTTTTCATGCATGAAGTGAAATAAAATAAGACGGAATGGTGTGCTCGGTATGCAAATAGTCTTTCGGGGCTCAGGGAGCACCTAGGGCTTTTATGTGATGAAATAATATGAGATAACGAGCTTGGTACGCGAGTCGAGTTTTAGCACTCGGGGAGCGCCTTGTGTTTATGTATGAATGAGATGTACGGTCATTGGTTGGTGCGATTGAATGATGTCAGACGGGTGGAGATAAGAATGAAGATGATTTACCTTATTATATATCTTGGACATTCCGCGGATGCCTCTATGCTATGCAAAAGGGCAATGCAAATAGACTGCATGTGATCCCGCACACGGGCATAGGTTCGGTGCTTTCGGAGCACCTAGTAGGTGTCATGAAAGAGTCACGCGTGGCCGGTACACGGACAGAGTTCTGATGCTTTTGAGGCACCTAATAGATGTTATGGAATGGTCGTGTGTATACCGATACACAAACAGAGTTCTGATGCTTTTGATGCATCTGACATGAAATGATGTTTACAGATAAGTCACGTGTAACTTGAGATACAGACAAAAGTTTGGCATTCGTGCATGATTTAGTAATGTCATGGAATGCCCTTATATGTCTAGTGACCGGGCACTCATGGAGTACCCTGGATGATTTGATAATGTTATGAGCAATCCAATGTGGCTCACGACATACAAGTAAGATCTTGGTATCCCCGTGGCACAAATGATGGATGGATGAGATGTCGTGCAATGTTTTTCATGTGACTACCCACACAAAAATAGATCTAGGACCATCACAGTCTCCTAGTGAATGTAATGATATAGAGGAATGGCGGAGTGCAAACCAGAGCACAGGCAAAACACGGGTGGCTTTGGGATACCCGTTATGAAATGAAATGATCATGATGGAGCATCCCTGGAACATCCTTTGTTAGGCGTAATGGAATGAAATGGTGTGAGTGCGCATGTCACAAAAAATGCAAGTGGCTATAGGAAAATGTGGTCAGGATGCATGACATGCAAAATGATGTCGTGTGTGCAAGGAATGAATGCATGTGTCATCCGAAGTGCAAGTGGCTGCAGAAAAATGTGGTTAAGATGCATGACATTGAAAATGATGTCGTGTGTGCAAGGAATGAATGCATGAGTCATCTGAAGTGCAAGTGACTACAGAAAAATGTTGTTAAGATGCATGACATATAGGACGATGTTTTATAGGTTTTGTGGAAATGTTAACACACAATGCAATTTGAGAATGCGAACAAAATATCATGGCTGCACAAACACATGGTTAGCGTCGATGTCATACAAATATTGATGTTTTGAAAATGATTGTATAAAGGCATGATTAGGATGACACAAAAATGACAGTGTATGTTTGATGCTTTATGAATGAAGGCGATAATGGATGTGAGTTCTTTATTCCAAATGTTCCAAGAGTTCCCAACGTTATGCAAAAGAAGATGTAAAGGGGCCGTGTGTGAGCCGACACAGAACGGAGGTCCAGCGCTTTCGGAGCACCTAATGGAGGTTATGAAACAGTCACGGGTGGCTGACACATGGACAGAGTTTTGACACCTTTTAAGGTAAAATGAGATGGTATGAAATGGTCTCGTGGAATTTGTTCCTCGGACAGAGTTCTGACGCTTTTGGGGCATCCGATACGAAGTGATGTTGCAAATAGCTCACGTGTATGCTGAGACACGTACAGAGGTTCGGCGTTCATGGAACACCTTACATGAGTTAATGATGTTACGATATGCCCCTATATATGTAATCATCTAGCACCTGGGGAGCACCTCGAATGATTTCACAGTGTCATGAAATGGTTCGATATGAACCATAATGCACAAATAGGACTCGGCGTCACTGGGACACCTATGATGAATGAACGTGATGTCATGTGATGGCAAAATGTGATTAGTGTCACACATATGTCGGTGTTCGAAAATGGTTGCATGAAGATGTGGCTAGCATAAATGTCACACATATGCATACATATTTAAAGATGGCTGCATGAAAATGTGCTTAGAAATGGCACATGAGATGATTATGCCTTTCTATGCTTCATGAAAAAGTAAAGAGAAAATCACCATGGAGCAAACGTTAGTACATGCGAAAATATGCTCTCCCTACCAACCTTATTTCTCCTTTCAATTGGTCACGCATTCTTCCTAGGTGTTGGGTCTCTTTGGCATCAACAGGGGATACCAAAGGCGCACGCTTGATTGTCCAACGTTAATTTATGTTTTTGTAACCCTAGGGGAAATTACTAAGCCATTATATGTGGGCCAAAGTCAAACCAAGGGTCGTACAGGCTCCCATAGCAAATAAACACTTCCCCACCATAGAACACGATGTAAGGTCATGCGGGGCTATGAGTGGTTTACCCCGATGGGTGGCCCCAGTCCTGGCAGTAGGGGTAGTCCACCTTCTTGGGTAAACCAGGGTTAATCACTGTATTTGAGGGGTTGAGAAGAAGAAAATGTCATGATATGCAATTCTTGAATAAATATAGCTTTTATAAATCGATAAGCGAATACTAGCGAGGTTATATTTCAATAGTTGTCTAAGTTCCTTGAGTTTATAAAAAACTTTTAAAGAAACTTGAATCATCCCCAGCGGAGTCACCACTATGAGCGGACAACCATTAAAAGAGGTAGGACACGGCGAAGCAAACCGGGGAAAATGAAGGATGTTTTTGGTTTTCGGTGGAGTTTGGGGAAAACGGGTTTTGTTTATCTTGCTTTAGGGAAAATCCTTCATTTGTTTTGAAATTCCATTTTGTAGAAAATGTTTTCCCAAATTATTACTGAAAGACCTCGAAACCTAAATTTCGAGATCAGTGACAGAGTCCCCACCTGAATCAGCTCATCCAGAAAATTCTTGTACAGCTCCCTACCGAGCGCAGACTACTGTACCTAATCCAGAGATTCAAGGTTCGGGCAACTTATCTACTTAACCTCAAGCTTGTATTCGTTTATTATTTATAAAGCCATATTTATTCAATTTATTATCTTTCTCTACCCAAATTGTTTAGTTTATTAGCCGTGCTAAAGCAGAATGCATAAAATAAATTGCGGGAAATTAAATCATCCACACAAATTATACAAAAGAATAGTAAAGGCCGCTTATACAACCAAATTGAATAAAATATGAAAACGCTCATCCTCACATTACAAGCGCCTAGGGTACACGAGGATATAAAAATACAACCGCCTAAATACACAAATTAATCTATTAAATATAGCAAAAATAAAAATAAATACAGCAAAACAGACTGGTTAGTGCAGTTTATATTATAAACACAAATAGGACTCAAATAGGACAGACTTGGGAATTTAGGAAATGGGGGGCATGAATTTAGGGGGTAACCGGGTCGACCCGACCGTTCGGACCGGTTAGACCTGGAAAACGGCTTTGAAACGCCCTGTGGATTTTTATGCTGGAAAACATTTTTTGGAAACCATTTGGCTCGATTTCATGCAAATTTCCATTTTTGTGGGTCGGTTATCCCGGAACTTAGGGTTCTGTTCATGCGGGTTCCTAAACATATTCCATCTAGGTCCAAAAAGCGGTAAACACACCAAAAACATTTGTGAAAATATCGTTTTATTCGTTTTTGATATTTTCCAGGGATTCTATAGGATTCCGGGGTCCACTAATGCTGAACTGTGGATCCGGTTTGGATAAAACAACCCCGAAACTCAGGAAATAAACCCGAGAAACATCAAAAACCCTAATATCCATATGTCTAGAAGTTAAAAAATCAAAATATTGAAAATACGGATGGATTTGGGCAGAAAATGATCACAACAGAATGCTTAAAATGGGAAACGGGCTGTTTTCGGCCGATCGGGACAGACCGGTGATCTGTCCCTGAGGAATAGAGCCGGGCGGCTCTAGGGTCAGAGCTGGCTGGCTCTATTCATCATGAACACAGCATGAAGAACACAACCATATGGCTATGATGGGCAGCCAGTTTCCACATTTTTGCCAATGAAAGAAAACGCACGGAAAACACAATGCAAACCAGTTTAAGGCCTCTCAGAGTTTACCTTGATGTTGTTTAGATGCCTTGAATGTCAAAGTTTTCCAACTTGTGTTTAATGTTTAAGGATTGATTTTAGGCTTATGTCTTGGTGTTTTTAGTGCCTCACTTGTTGGGATTTTTCACCGGAAATCACCCGATAAAAGCAGAAGAACGCGATGATTTCCTCAAATCCGGTCCCAGGAGCAATTGAAGTAGAAATTGTAAAACATAAAATTAAAATAGAAAGAGATTAAATTCTTACCCGGAATATCTCTTTCTAGAGATGGATGAAGACTGCAGAAATCAAATTAGATTCCCTCCTCGTTTTCGTACACGAACGCCTAACGAACACAACCCGTGCTAGCGTTGGAAAAACAAACACAATGGTGAGAGGGGCTATAGAATTTCAGCAATAGTGGCTATGCGTCTAGTGTGGCCGAAATTTTTACCCTAGGTTTTTATATCTAGGGTGGCCGAATTCCCCTAGGGGAATTTAGGCCCAGCTTGGCTCCTTTCATTCTGTGCGGGCTTCCATCTTTTAATTTAGGCCCAATCTAATTTTAATTATTCTGGTTTAAATTAATTTCAAGCCCAATTTTAATTTCCCCATGTATTTAATAATATTACACCAAGTAATATATTATTTACATTTAAATTAAAATTAGTTTGACCAATTAATTTAATCCATCAAATTAAAATTAAATCTTCACAAAATAAAACCATATGTAAACCTATACATATGAATATTTCCACCTAGGAAATAATCTCATAATTAATCCAATTAATTACGAAGAGCCAATGGAATATATATTAATTTTATTATTATAATCAATCTAATTCATCTTTATAATATGATTAATATATATATATATACCTCTCTCTCCACAATGTATACTCCAAGTATACATGTGATTCCTTAAGTCTGTGTTCAGTTGTTCTATGTGTACGATTCCGTGGGCCCATCTTTATGTTGGCAGTGGGCCTTTGGCCCGCAGACTGCAGTAGGGCTCTAGCAAGCCACTGCAGCCCCCAATTAAGATGGAGATGGCAGCTAACTGTTATCATAACCCTGTAGTTTAAACTTGTACATCCCATGTCATTGATATCGGTGTCTAACACAGAGGCATGGATTGATCACCCTCTTTTGTGTCGGACATTAACTTGATCCGAATGCACTGAAGCTCACAAACAAGTTCCCACTTGTTTGGGTGTGGCCACACTCTTATCAGTCACATTCATCAAGAGGCCGGTGATATCTTCCCAGTGGACCACAGAGTGACAAATCCCTTCTGCATATCCATAGCATTACCATGCTAAGTGACATACCCGAAAGTACCCATACTTGGCACCCTATTACAGGCCCTTTAGGCATACCCCCAAGTATGCGACCTCACATGTAACACCATCATATGGTCAGGTCAAAGGATCCATACAAGTACTACACGAGAATCGCTTGTGATACCATACCATGTGGATCTATCCAGTACCATGCCCCTTATGCATATACCTATTAACTTGGTTGACATTCCATGTCCAATGACCGGTAAGACACCGCCATACAACCAAGTTAATGATAATCTCTTGTTCCATTCATTCCTATGACTGGAACAGACTACGGATCTATTTATGGTCATATCGTTTACCCTATCCATGGTCTTACTGCCAAGTGCATGACACTGGTCATCATGGATATGGATATGTCCATCGGATACTTCATTTAATATATTGCACAAGATAAATATAATAAATGAATTAATGCCTTTGTTAATAACACAAATAAGTATAATCCATGAATCCAATTAATGTATGATACAAAAGCAAGGACCAATGCCTTGGGACTAGGGCATATCCAACAATCTCCCACTTGCACTAGTTCCAACTAGGCATGGGCCTAATCCCTATAGATCCAGTATGACCCTCGTGCTTGGGCTAGGCCATCACCTTGGTCAAAGGATCTGCGACATTATCCTCGGTGTCCACTCTATGCAATGCAATGTCACCTCTCTCCGCGATCTCTCGTATGAGGTGAAACTTTCTGAGCACGTGCTTTGTGTTCTTGTGTGACCGGGGCTCCTTAGCTTGTGCAACGTCCCCATTGTTGTCATAGAAGATATCAACTGGGTCTTGGATAGTTGGTACTACTCCCAACTCAGTGATAAACTTCTTCATCCACACAGCTTCCTTCGCCTCATCACACGCAGCGATGTACTCAGCTTCTGTTGTAGAGTCTGCTATGGTTGGCTGCTTTAAGCTCCTCCAGCTTACAGCACCACCATTCAGTAAAAATACATACCCAGACTGTGACTGGTACTCATCCTGGTCGGTCTGGAAGCTCGCATCAGTGTACCCAGTAACTGACAGCACTTCCTGACCACCATACACTAAGAAGCTATCCTTAGTCTGGTTAAGGTATTTAAGGATCGCCTTGATAGCCTTCCAGTGATCCTCCCCAGGATCCTGCTGGTACCGGCTCGTCATACTCAATGCAAAGGTGACATCA
This sequence comes from Euphorbia tirucalli, assembly GCA_039660915.1. Classification (NCBI taxonomy): domain Eukaryota; kingdom Viridiplantae; phylum Streptophyta; class Magnoliopsida; order Malpighiales; family Euphorbiaceae; genus Euphorbia; species Euphorbia tirucalli. The sequence continues at coordinate 45,171,436 of CM077637.1, read as the reverse complement.
GGTCTCGTACATAACATGGAGTACATGATTGATCCTATAGCCGAAGCATATGGAACCAACTTCATGTTCTCCCTGTCCTCCCTTGTTTTAGGACAGTGTTTCTTACTAAGTTTCAGCCCATGGCCCATTGGTAAGAAACCTTTCTTGGCCCGGTCCATGCTGAACCTTTTCAGAACTTTGTCAATAAACGAAGCCTGACTTAGGCCTAGAAGCCAATTTGATCTATCCCTATAGATCCTGATCCCTAGGATCATCTCAGCTTCGCCTAAGGCCTTCATTGCGAAGCATTTACTCAGCCACTGCTTTACCCCTTGCAGTGTAGGTATGTCGCTTCCAATGAGTAGGATGTCGTCTACATAAAGTACCAAGAATGTGACAATGCTCCCACTAGTCCTCTTATACACACATGGCTCATCTTGATTCTGTATGAAGCCATATTCCTTTATAGCTTCATTGAATCTAAGATTCCAACTTCGGGAAGCTTGCTTCAGTCCATAAATGGACCTTTGAAGTTTGCATACCCTTCCTGGATACTTTGGATCGACAAAACCCTCAGGTTGTGTCATGTACACATCCTCTAGTAGCTTTCCATTAAGGAAAACGGTTTTGACATCCATCTGCCATACCTCATAGTCATACCATGCGGCTATGGCCAGTAGTATCCTGATGGATTTGAGCATGGCTACTGGTGAGAAAGTTTCATCATAGTCTATTCCATGGACTTGTCTGAAACCTTTTGCAACCAGACGCCCCTTGTAGCACCACTTGCAACCTATTACCTTAGCACCCGGAGGTGGATCAACCAAGTTCCAAACTTGGTTATCGTACATAGATTGCATTTCTGCCTCCATGGCTTTGCACCAATTCGCAGATTTTGGGCTAGCCATAGCCTCATGGTAGGTTTTGGGTTCTTCCTTATCCCAAATGAGAAGAGTCTGACCATCGATGACGAGGAAACCATACCTCTCCAGTTCCCGACGATCCCTACCAGACCTTCTAGGTTCTTGTGCGGCCTGGGTCGGTGCTTCCCCTTGTGGAAGCTCTACCTAGGCCTCCGAGTTATCCTCTTCAGGAGCTTATGGACCTTGAACTTCCCTAAGTTCAACATTGCTCCCACTGTCTTTCTTGGAAAGGAACTCCTTTTCTAGAAAGACCCCCTTCCTTGCCACGAACACCTTGTTCTCGGCGGGGTTGTAGAAGTAATACCCTTTGGTTTCCCTAGGGTAGCCCACAAACAGGCATTTATCAGTTTTGGGCTCCAGCTTGCCACTAGTCAATCTCTTGACATGTGCTTCGCATCCCCAAATCCTTAGGAAAGACACATTGGGCTCCTTGCCCGTCCATATCTGATATGGGGTCTTTTCTACTGCCTTAGTCGGAGTATTATTTAAGATAAGAGATGTTGTCTCGAGGGCGTGTCCCCAGAAACTAATTGGGAGAGAGGCTGGACTCATCATTAAGCGGACCATGTCCAACAGGGTCCTATTCCTCCATTTAGACACCCCATTCCATTGTGGTGTTCCGGGAGGAGTGAGCTGCGGAACTATTCCAAGCTCTCTCAAGTATAAGTCAAACTCTAGGCTCATATACTCACCGCCTCGGTCTGACCGAAGGGTTTTGATATTCTTGCCTAGCTGGTTCTGTACCTCATTCCTAAATTCCTTGAACCTATCAAGGGTCTCGGACTTGTGTTTCATCAGATAGACATAGCCGTATCTGCTGAAATCGTCCGTGAACGTGATGAAGTACAGATGCCCACCTCTGGTCGCACCGCTCATAGGTCCACATACATCTGAATGTATTAGGTCTAATAAGCCAGTGGCCCTTTCAGCCTTCTTGCTAAAAGGCGCCTTTGTCATATTGCCTCGTAAGCATGATTCGCATGTATCAATTGACTCCAAGTCAAATGACCCTAAGACTCCAACTTTGTGAAGCCTAGCAATGCGTTTCTCATTTATGTGGCCAAGACGACAATGCCATAGGTAGACAGGATTAAGTTCATTAGGCTTAACCCTTTTAGTGTTTATGTTATAGACGTGATTGGTTTCATTTAAGTCCAGGATATATAGGCCATTATTTAATAGAGCATCTCCATAAAATAATCCCTCTCTAGATATTGAAATTCTACCATTAGAAATAGTAAAATAAAATCCAGAAATATCCAACATAGAAACTGAAATAATATTCCTGCACATAGCAGGTACAAAATAACAATGTTCTAAAATCAAAACCAATCCACTTGGCATCATAAGGTGATATTCGCCGATCTCTATGGCAGCAACCCTTGCTCCATTTCCGACCCGTAAGTCCACCTCTCCCGACCCCAGTGACCTTCTGTTCTTAAGTCCCTACACATTGCAACAAATGTGAGAACCACATCCAGTATCCAATACCCAGGATGTTGAAACAGTAAGGCTAATGTCTATAACATAAATACCTGAAGAGGACGCACCTTGGCCCCTTCTTTGCTCTCCCATCAGCCTGGGACATGATCTCTTCCAACGGCCCGTCTGTCTGCACCTGAAACAGACATCCTCAGGACCTACCTTCTGCTGAGCCTTGGGCTGGGCCTTGGCCTTCTTAGCCTTGGCTTTGGCCTTCTCCTTGGCTTTGCCCTTCGCAAGAGGAGGGTTCCCCTTGTTGACCAGCAGCACCAGCGGAGTCTTCTTGATCGACTGCTTGGTGAGCTTGAGCATCCCATGCAGCTCACTGACAGTACAGTTCATCCCTTGCATATTGTAGTTTAGGATGAACTGATCATAAAAATCCGGCAAGGATGCAAGGATTGTGTCCACCGCCAACTCCTGAGAGATAGGCGATCCGAGACGGGCCAAAGTGTCCAAATAGCCCTTCATCTTGAGCACGTGTTCGCTCACAGATGTCCCGCCCCCCATCTTACAAGAGTGGAATGCCTTGTTGGTCAGGTACCTTTCCTGACGAGCTTGCTCCTGAAACATCTCATTAAGAGTTGTTATCATAGCAAAGGCTTGATGGTCCATAAACTGTTTTTGCAGTTCGGGGACCATACAAGCCAACATAAGGCATGTCACATCCCTATTATCCTTGACATGCACCTCGTATTCCTCCAGCTGAGCAGCCAGTGGATTACGTCCTTGAGGTGCAACCGGCACAGGCCTTTCTAGTACATACTCTTTAGACTCCTGCCTCAAAACTATTCTCAAGTTCCTAGACCAGTCCAAAAAGTTAGGACCGGAAAGCTTGTCCCTTTCCAGAATTGATCGCATTGATAAGGTATTGTTGTTTGCCATTTAAGAATTTCTACACAGAAAAACATTTAGAGTGTTAATAAAGGACTTTAATTTGTTATTGCCATATAAAATTAATAATGAATCATGTTATTAATTTAAACCGAGTTGTTTGGCTCATGGGCCGAGATCCATATTTCATCAAGATATAGCCAAACCAGGGTTTGGTATAACTATGCCTTAATTATTTAGGTAGGAATGCCGTCCAATCCCAACCTAGGGACTCTCGGTTTGATGGGCTTGTTGGCACTTACCCATCTGTGCTTAGGGCCAGGAGAATCCTACTACCCACGCTAAGTCAAAACCTCCATTCAAGTGTTAGAGTATCCCATACTCTAACCTAATACAAAGTGACAATACTCTAGTGTATCCTGCGAGGGCATGCTCTACAACTGGCCTATTCCCACTTCGAGTCGGTTTTGAATGAGGGAAGCACTTTTAAGCGACTTAGTAATTCCATTTGGTTATTAGATTCAATTTATAACAGCTTACATACATAAAGCGGCTGAAATAGCTGTTGGATCATACATTCATACATGCAAATAAACATAAAGCATAATTAAATAAAAGTAAAATGGATTGCTATGGGCCTCTATTACATCCTAATATTATTCTAGTGAACCTATACTAGAAATAAATATCAGGTGGGCCTCCATCTTTCCCTTCTAGACTTGCACCTCCACTTGGGCTCACCACTCCATGGGCTTCTTCTTTTACAAATTTTATAATAATTGAATAAAATAAAATTACATAAAAAAAAGAAAAATGACAAACAGGCCGTATTTACCCAAAAAGAAAAATACAACCCATCTTGTACAAGGCCCAATAGCATCCAACCATACAAACATTTAATTATCCATATATGCATCCAATACATATAATTCATAAGCATGTTATAATGCATGATTTAAGCCCATTTCAATTATGTTCAAGCCATTATATAGAAATCGCCAATTTTGGCCCACCATAGTTCTAACCCTTAACGGGCTTTGGGCCTCCAGCCCAGGCAGTACAACTGCTCTCACTGGAATTGGGAAACCATGGGTCCAATTCAGCCGTCCAAGTAATTGTGCCAAAATTACCAGAACCAATTTCAATTAACCATATTAATTTCCAAAATTAATATCACATGAATAAAATAAAATTTCATTCAAGAAACCACACGTATTTAAATTGCATAAATTTAAACACACGAATTTTAAAACCAATTAAAATTTCAAAACTGGGCCCCGGGCCCAAAACCCGCCAAATCCAAAAACGCTGGGCCCGGCCTGCTGCGGCTGGGGCAACCGAGTTTCCCTAGCAGCAGCAGCCGCTGCTAGGGGCAGCAGCGGCGCGGCCGCCTAGTGGCCGCCTGTTGCTGCCGTCCAGTAGCAGCCCGCCGCCTCATACATAACATGGAGTACATGATAGATCCAATAGCAGATGTGTAAGGGATCTTTTCCATGTTCTCTTGGTCCTTCTTTGTTTTAGGACCATCTTTCTTACTCAGCTTCAACCCATGGCGCATAGGCAAGAATCCTAGTTCTTAGGGCATTGGATTCTTGTATTTTGTATTATACATTAAGAGTCATGTATGAATACATTATTTGTGTGACATTAATAAAGGCAATTAATCTATTTCATTTATATCTTGTGCTATAATATGAGTAGAGTATCCATTGATTGATAATCATAAAACCTATCCCAAGTCTGTTCTAATCGTGGGAACGAATAGAACCACAGACTTGTATATTCGATGACTGTATGGTAGTTCTTAACTAGCCATAGTACTTGTATAGTCAGTCATGAATATAGGTACATGTCATTAACATGGGACAAGATCGATCTGCACAAGAAAGCCACATGGTTGTCATGTCATAGGTCTTTCTTGAGTAGGTCTCTTTTGTCCTCAGACCAGATTTCATTATAATATCGATATGGAATCCGGTTCACTTTGACATACGCCTAACAGGTCTGTAAAAGGATGCTAAATACGGGTATGATTGGGTGGACCGGTGAACATGTTGATATTGATGATGAAGTGATGGAATTGCCACTCGGGTAACACTGAGATGATATCATTGGCCACTTGATGAGTGGGACTGATAAGTGTATGGCCATACCCAAATAAGTTGGTTGCTTATTTGATTAATCAGTCAACTCAAGATCAAGAAATATAATAAACAACAGAAGAGGATGACAGACACCATGCCTCTTGTTTATTCATATCGATATCGTTAGGCAAAGGACATTATGAGATTACTACCGGGTGAGTGTCTTCTAAAGACTGCTGCATCTCTGTCTTAATTGGGGGCTGTAATGGTTTGCTAGAACCCACTTACAGTCTGTGGGCCTTGGGCCTACTGCCAACATAAAGACAGACCCATAGGATCGTGCACATAGATCAACTGAGCTGGAACTTATAGAAATTGTACATGTAATGTACAATGGAAGGAATGCGTTAATTAATTAGTTGACATTCGGTGTCAAGGTAATTAATTGACATTGGGTTGAATTTAATTTAATTAATAAGTTTACATAATGTAATTAATTAATTTATCAATTAATTGAATTACATAAAGTAAACAATTAATTAAATAATTTTCCTAAGTAGGAAAATTAAATACATGTATTGTATTAACTTAAGTGTGATTTAATTTTATTTAGGGGTAATTAAATTTAGCCAAATGGAATTAAATTACATAGTATATACTTTTTAATTAAAGTTTATTTATGTAATTATAATCCTAGTGGGCTTGGGTTTAATTAACCTAATTAGAACCCAATTAGACAAGGTGTCTATAAAAGGGCACACTTAAGGAATAAAAACCTAATTCAACTCTAATTAATTGCTGGAAATTTCAGCCACCAATAGCAGCCCCAAAACAGCCAAAATCCCAGCATTAAACCTCCATTCCTTCGCGTCTTCGGCTAGCACTGGTTCCCGTTCAATAGTTGGTCGTGCACCGGACTTTCGAGATCGCAATTTCAAGAAACGGTTCTGCAGCAGTCTCTAGAGGAGACGAATCCAGTGAGTTCATCTCTCTTGATTCTTATTTGATTTTATTCTAATCAATGGTAATTGGACACGATAGGTGGATTCTAGGAAATTTTAAACTGTGTATTTTCCGCTGCGCCACGTTATTTTTCCAATGACGAATCCCAACAGTGGTATCAGAGCCTAGGTTTTGTCCATTAGATTGATTGGAATTGGTTCTTGAAAGCGTTCTTGAAGAAAGAATGGGTTTCAAGTTTGTTATTTTAGGGTTTTTATTCAATTGGTTTTGGTTTTGATAAACCCTAGAATTTTTGGATTGGGGTTTTTGATTATTTTCCCCAATTGGTTTCCATCTTAAAAATTATTGTTTTATTGATTATTTAATTTTGATGGATTTTTTTTTTTTATGATTTAAAAAAAAAATATAATGAGATTTTGGGCTGGATGGAATCGCAAATTGCGATTCCATCCAGCGGCAGCAGCTGCTGCAGCACAGCGGCACTGCTGTCCCGTCGGGACAGCGGCGCCCTGCGCGGTTTTTGGGTCCGGTTTTGGATTTTGCCGGTAATTTTTTTATCCCGGACCCTAATGCAAATTAAATTAATTTTTTTTTTAATTAATTAGTATTTAAAATTATTCATTTTGTTGGCATGCATATTCAATTTAATATATATTTAATTTAATTGTTTGCATATTAAATTGAATATGGACTTTGTGAAATTGGCCCAATAAACCGTGACACCGGTTAAAATTGGGAGAGCTAAATTTTAAATTTGTGACAACCCAAATTCAAGTGGGAGCAAAAATTGTTAATTTTGCATTGATGGATGTTATCCATTGGGCCTTTATGGGCCTTAGTCACATTTGTTAAAATTGGCGATTTCACCTTAAGTAACTCGGCTTAACATTTATATTTATAATTTGGAATGCCATGATCATGCATCATATTGGTATGTATGTGCACGACAGGTACTTTGTTTGAAATGTTGTGATGAGTTCTATGGGCCCTAAATTATTATCGGTTGTAATTTAATTTTGGGAAATATGGCCTGCGTGCCATTTTTTTTATTTTGATGTAATTTTAGAATAGATTTTATTTTACAAAATTATTGTAATTGCATCAAGTATGGAGGAAGGCCCAAATGGAGCAAGCCCATGGTGGGAGCCCAAGAAGGATTGCAGTCCAACCCATGAAGAATTAGATAGGATATCTAGTTTTTCCTTAGGTTGTAATTAAAGGCCCATAGGATCTCATTTATTTTAAATTAAGTATGCTATTGCATTTTTCATATAATATGGATGTATGGATCACCAAATTATTACCCGCGTTTATGCATGCTAAGCCGTATCACTTAATTATAATCTGGAAATTAAAATATTGAGTCGCTTAAAAGTGCTTCCCACATTCACACCTCTTCCTCCCATTGATGCTGCAATGTGTGCCATGCCCTAGCTGGGTATATTGTAGTATTCGGTGGGCCGTCGAGGGTTAAGATACTTGGTATGGTTAACATGTGAATGGTGGTTTGACTCAACATGGGTAGCATTAGCTCAGAGCGGGCCCTAAGCACAGATGGGTAAAGTGTCAATAAGCCTATCAAACCAAGAGTCCTTCATGGAAGGATTGGATAGGTTGTCCTACCAAACGACTCAATGGTTGGTTAGCGAGCCCTAGTTCGGCCAGTCATTGATAAGTTGTGGATCTTGGTCAAGTCAGCCAATTAACAACACCAACAAACAAATTAAAATCGGATTATTAATTTGAATTGGCTTAAAAGTCCTTTATTTCTAACTCAAGCAATGATTTCTTCCATGTAGATAATCCCATTTCAGTTAAGCAATTTAAATGGCTGCAACAAACAACAACTCACTCTCACTTAGGTCACTCTTGGAGAAGGAGAAGCTTTCAGGGACTAACTTCCTGGACTGGGCTAGGAACTTACAAATAGTTCTTAGACAAGAGTCTAAGGAGTATGTACTAAATGCTCCTTTACCAGCCGGCCCTCCCGCAGGTCGAGGCATCACCACGACGATGGTGGAGCAGTACGATCGGCATGTGAGGGATGACCGAGATGTCTCATGCCTCATGCTGGGTACCATGGCTTCTGATCTTCAGAAGCAGTTCATGGACGAGCATGCTTATGAGATGATGGATCAGCTTAAAAAGATGTTCCAAGATCAGGCTCGTCAGGAACGTTACCTGACAACTAAGGCACTTTGCACGACTGTGATGGCAGCTGGGACTTCTGTTAGCACTCATGTGCTAAAGTTGAAGGGGTATATTGATACACTTGCCCGCCTCGGCTCGCCAGTTCCGCAGGACTTGGCAACAGACATTATTCTCGGGTCACTTCCTGAGTCTTACAACCAGTTTATCATGAATTACCATATGCAAGGGTTGGATAAATCGGTTGTTGAGCTGCATGGCATGCTCAAGCTTGCTGAGCAGTCTCTTAAGAAGACTCCTGAAGTATTGCTGGTGAACAAGGGCAATACGCCCATTGCTAAGGGAAAGGCCAAATCTAAGGCCAAGGCTAAGGCCCAAAAGGCCAAGGCTAAGGGCAAAAAGGTGGTGGCCCAACCTAAAGCAAGGGTTGCCTCTCCTGACGATGTTTGCCATGAGTGTCATGAGAAGGGGCACTGGAAGAGCTCATGTCCAAAGCTAAGGGAGCAACTGAAGGGCAAAACTGCTGCTTCAGGTATTTATGTTGTCCAGATTAATCTGGCTATTTCTACATCTTGGGTCTTGGACACTGGATGTGGATCTCACATTTGTTCAAATGTGCAAGGTCTAAGAAATAGGAGATTATTAGGATCTGGAGAAGTAGATCTTCGAGTCAGAAATGGTGCTCGGGTTCAGGCCATGGAGATCGGAGATTATTTCTTGGAGATGCCTAATGGACTTGTTTTGGAACTAAGAAACTGTTATTTTGTACCTGCGATGCGCAGGAATATTATTTCCGTTTCTTTGTTGGATATTTCTGGTTTTGTATTTAATATTGGACATGGTAGAATTTCTATGCAATGTGGCAGTATTATTTATGGAACAGCATTTCTTGAAAATGGCTTATATATCCTTGATCTAAAACGTGAAAGTTCAATCTATAACATAAATACTAAAAGGATTAAACAAAATGAAATTAATCCTACTTACATCTGGCATTGTCGACTTGGCCATATAAATGAGAAGCGCATAGCTAGGCTTCACTCTAGTGGAGTGCTAGGGTCATTTGACATCCAGTCTTATGACACATGCGAATCTTGTTTGAGAGGCAAGATGACAAAGGCGCCTTTTAGCAAGACTGCTGAAAGGGCCTTAGAGCTATTGGAGCTAATACATTCCGATGTATGTGGCCCAATGAGCACTAGTGCTAGATCTGGTTTTCTGTACTTCGTCACCTTCACGGATGACTTCAGCAGATACGGTTACGTGTATCTGATGAAGCATAAGTCTGAGACTCTCCAAAGGTTTAAGGACTTTAAGAATGAAGTAGAAAACCAACTTGGCAAGAAAATAAAAGCACTTCGGTCTGACCGAGGGGGTGAATATTTGATCCAAGATTTTAACTTGTTTTTGAGAGAGTGTCGTATCATATCCCAACTCACTCCTCCTAGTACACCCCAGTGGAATGGAGTGTCAGAAAGGAGGAATAGGACCTTACTTGACATGTTCCGCTCGATGATGAGTCATGATACACTCCCTGTCTCCTTTTGGGGATATGCTTTAGAGACAGCTGCTTACATTCTTAATAATATACCAAGCAAGGCAGTTGAGGGAACACCATATGAACTATGGAAAGGCCGAAAGCCCAATGTTTCCTTCTTGAAGATTTGGGGCTGTGATGCACATGTTAAGAAATTGACAAGTGGCAAACTCGAGTCCAAATCTGTCAAGTGCCAGTTTGTGGGTTACCCTAAGGAAACTAAGGGTTATTACTTCTACGATCTGGCCAAAAACAAAGTTTTCATAGCCAGAAATGCAGTCTTCTTGGAGAAGGAATTCCTTTCCAAGAGAGACAGTGGGAGTAATGTTGAACTTTTAGAAGTTCAAGACTCACAAACTCCTGCAGCTACTGCTGAGGATGCTTTGGGAACCAATCTGACTACTCAAGAAATTGAGAAACCAGAAATGGTTGCACAGGACCTTAGAAGGTCTGGTAGGACATGTCATCAGCCAGAGAGGTACGGCTTTCTCATGACTGATGATGGGGACCTTATGGTCGTTGACCAAGAGGAGCCCAAGACCTATCAGGAGGCTGTTGAAAGCCCACACTCAGATCACTGGCGCAAAGCCATGGAGGCTGAGATGCAATCTATGCACGATAACCAAGTATGGAACTTGGTGGATCCACATCTAGGTGCTAAGGTGATAGGTTGCAAGTGGTGTTTCAAGTTAAAGGCCCTGTGTGTATAAGATGGTTAGTGGGAGCATTTCCACCGTCCTAGTGCTGTATGTTGACGACATCCTTATCATTGGAAGTGACATACCAACACTGCAAGGGGTTAAGCAGTGGTTGAGTAGGTGCTTCGCAATGAAGGACTTAGGCGAAGCTGAGACGATCTTAGGGATCAGGATCTATAGAGATAGATCCAATCGGCTTCTAGGCCTAAGTCAGGCCACGTACATTGAAAAGGTTCTAAAAGGATTCAGCATGGACAAGGCAAAGAAAGGATTCTTGCCTATGCGCCATGGGTTGAAGCTGAGTAAGAAAGATGGTCCTAAAACAAAGAAGGACCGGGAGAACATGGAAAAGATCCCTTACGCATCTGCTATTTGATCTATCATGTACTCCATGTTATGTAAGAGGCCTGATGTCGTGTTTGCACTAAGTAAGGCTAGCCGGTACCAGTCGGACCGCGGTGAGGAACACTGGAAGGCAGTCAAGGCAATCTTGAAGTACCTTAACCGTACTAAGGATCCTTTCTTAGTGTATAGAGGTCAAGATGAGCTGGTAGTGTCAGGTTACACTGATGCAAGCTTTGAGACCGATGAGGATGAGAACCAGTCACAGTCTGGTTATGTTTCTCTCCTGAATGGCGGTGCCATTAGTTGGAGGTCCTCAAAGCATGCCACCATTGCTGACTCTACAATGGAAGCTGAGTACATAGCTGCGTGCGAAGCTTAAAGAAAGCCATTTGGATCAAGAAAGTCATAACTGAGTTGGGAGTGGTGCCCACTATCCTAGACCCAGTTGATGTTTTTGTGACAACAACGGGACCATCGCACAAGCTAAGGTGCCCCGGTCACACAAGAGATCCAAACATGTACTCAGAAAGTTTCACCTCATTCTAGAGATCGTGAACATAGGTGACATATCATTGCAGAGGGTTGACACCAAGAATAATGTCGCTGATCCATTGACCAAAGCGCTGTTGCAGACACAGCACTACGGTCATACCAGATCTATAGGAATTAGGGCAATGCCCACTTGGAACTAGTGCAAGTGGGAGATTGTTGGTGTGCCGTAGTTCTTAGGGCATTGGATTCTTATTTTTTGTATTATACATTAAGAGTCATGTATGAATACATTATTTGTGTCACATTAATAAAGGCAATTAATCTATTTCATTTATATCTTGTGCTATAATATGAGTAGAGTATCCATTGCTTGATAATCATAAAACCTATCCCAAGTCTGTTCTAATCGTGGGAACGAATAGAACCACAGACTTGTATATTCAATGACTGTATGGTAGTTCTTAACTAGCCATAGTACTTGTATAGTCAGTCATGAATATAGGTACATGTCATTGACATGGGACTGGATCGATCCGCACAAAAAAGCCACATGGTTGTCATGTCATAGGTCTTTCTTGAGTAGGTCTCTTTTGTCCTCAGACCAGATTTCATTATAATATCGATATGGAATCCGGTTCAGTTTGACATACGCCTAACAGGTCTGTAAAAGGATGCTAAATACGGGTATGATTGGGTGGACCGGTGAACATGTTGATATTGATGATGAAGTGATGGAATTGCCACTCGGGTAACACTGAGATGATATCATTGGCCACTTGATGAGTGGGACTGATAAGTGTATGGCCATACCCAAATAAGTTGGTTGCTTATTTGATTAATCAGTCAACTCAAGATCAAGAAATATAATAAACAACAGAAGAGGATGACAGACACCATGCCTCTTGTTTATTCATATCGATATCGTTAGGCAAAGGACATTATGAGATTACTACCGGGTGAGTGTCTTCTAAAGACTGCTGCATCTCTGTCTTAATTGGGGGCTGTAATGGTTTGCTAGAACCCACTTACAGTCTGTGGGCCTTGGGCCTACTGCCAACATAAAGACAGACCTATAGGATCGTGCACATAGATCAACTGAGCTGGAACTTATAGAAATTTTACATGTAATGTACAATGGAAGGAATGCGTTAATTAATTAGTTGACATTCGGTGTCAAGGTAATTAATTGACATTGGGTTGAATTTAATTTAATTAATAAGTTTACATAATGTAATTAATTAATTTATCAATTAATTGAATTACATAAAGTAAACAATTAATTAAATAATTTTCCTAAGTAGGAAAATTAAATACATGTATTGTATTAACTTAAGTGTGATTTAATTTTATTTAGGGGTAATTAAACTTAGCCAAATGGAATTAAATTACATAGTATATACTTTTTAATTAGAGTTTATTTATGTAATTATAATCCTAGTGGGCTTGGGTTTAATTAACCTAATTAGAACCCAATTAGACAAGGTGTCTATAAAATGGCACACTTAAGGAATAAAAACCTAATTCAACTCTAATTAATTGCTGGAAATTTCAGCCACCAATAGCAGCCCCAAAACAGCCAAAATCCCAGCATTAAACCTCTATTCCTTCACGTCTTCGGCTAGCACCGGTTCCCGCTCAATAGTTGGTCGTGCACCGGACTTTGGAGATCGCAGTTTTAAGAAACGATTCTGCAGCAGTCTCTAGAGGAGACGAATCCGGTGAGTTCATCTCTCTTGATTCTTATTTGATTTTATTCTAATCAATGGTAATTGGACACGATAGGTGGATTCTAGGAAATTTTAAACGGTGTATTTTCCGCTGCGCCACGTTATTTTTCCAATGACGAATCCCAACAGAGATAACATCGGTGCGACTTTAACACAATAGCTGTACGACTATCCCTACATCAGTACATTTTTTTTAGTGATTTCATGTCACTTTCCTGAGTATAAGAGTCGTGCAGCTTTTGTTGCTATAATCGTGTTGTTGTAATGACAAACGTGCGGCTGTTACCAGAGCCGCGCGGCTTTGGTTCTTAAACCAGAAAGCCCAATGCAGATTATGTTGAAAATATACAAATGATGCTTAAAATACAACACAAACAAGTTAAATGCTTTTAGTTTCTCAGATATTTACCCTTGAAGCATGGATCCATAAATTTAGGAGGCACAAATCCTTCAAGAGAGACTCTGATTGAACACTAGAACTCCAAATTTTGAACATGGTTCAAAGCTCCAAATGTTAAGGTTTTTATGGTTAGACTAGTCTTCAAATCCTATTAAAATCCTTAATGGAGTGTTTACCTAAGATTTCTATCCGATTTCAAGCGTAAAACTAGAGATTGAAAGATGAAAATCGAAGAAAAAGTTTTATTTCTTTTCCTTTTCTTCCCTTTTCCTCTCCTTTCTCTCTAAATCAAAGTACCCTTAACCCATAATCAGATAGGATGTATATAGGTAGAAGAGGCATCATTTCTTGTAGAATCTGCCCCAAAGAATCCAAAAAATCATTTCCAAGACAAAGAGTTACAGTTTTGTTAGAGAACGAGACTAGTGTAGGTATCGACTTGACATCCGTGCGGCTATAAGCATGACAATTGTGTGGCTCTTTCAACCATCGTGCAGCTATTGATTGGAAATAGATTTCTTTTATGTCCAAGAAATAATCCGAGGCTTGAAATTCGATTGATCAAAGCCTCAATATTGAATTGACTTTGATCCCTACAGTTATGGAAAGTTATAGAAGCAAACAAACGATTTATTGATCATTGAAACCGAGGGATGAAAATCTCACACTCAGAAGTACTTTTGGGAGATGATGAAAGAAGATTATGCAACATACATTACCGGTTGTCACTAATGCAAAATACATGCTAGATAAATGACACTTCCACAGGAATTGATTTACTAGGCCTAAGATAAAAACTAGTAGGTAGAGAAAGTGGCTAATCAGGGAAGTGTCCACTTTATCAAGTGGGTCATAGCCCAAGTGGTAACTACAATAACTTGAAAAAGATGATAATTTTCATTCAAGAGCACATCTTGGCATCCTACATCAAATAATGGCACACAATTCACATCTAGGAAATTTGTAGAATTTTGCAAGAACTTCCATAGCATGATTGAGGTAACAAATCAAACCTTGTGTGATGGAATAAAGAAACAGTTAGAGAAGCAAAAAAGGGCATGGGTAGATGATTTAAACAATGTCTTATAGGCATATCGAACCACTCCAAGATAAGCTATGGGGCAAACACCTTTTTCCATGATGTACAGGATTGAAGCTATTATTTTTGTTGAGATTGAGCCCTCAAGTGACAAATTTATATCCTACAACAAAGCCTAGAACGACATCAATATCTGCTTCCACCTAGACTCATTAGAAGAAAGAAGAGACTGAGCCTATGTCCTAATGACTACTTATGAGAGCTGGATCGTACGCTATCACAACAGAAGGGTAAGAGTGATATCATTCCAAGAAGGAGGTCTAGTACTCAAAGACATCAAGGAATCACAATCCAAAGAAGGAAAAGGAAAGTTAGCAGTCAAGTGGGAAGGACTGTACCAGATCGTGAAGGTCATAGGCCCTACTATATATAAACTAAGCAGGATGGATCGAAAAGAGATACCATGTATGTGGAATGCAATAAATCTCTAGAAATACTTTCAGAGTAATGGTTAGGGGTTCATACATTTCACTCTCCATTGTCATTGGTTTTTTCCGATAAGGTTTTCCTCAGTAAGGTTTTTAATGAGGCAAAGCCCCTAATCGCATAGAAATTTATGTAAAACCTCCTCAAATTGTAATAACTTAAATTCATATCAATAAAGTTTCACTTCTAAATTTATTGCTAAGCTCTCCTCTTTTAAATGCAAAAATCCAATGAAAGATTACACAGTTGATACACCCTGTAAAACCGAAAGTAAAGGTTGCTATGTTAAGACATTAACGAAAAGAGAAAACCTAATAAGAATTAGAGTTTATACTCCAAAAATTGATGATTTTAGTAATGATATAACCTTAGCCCGGTTCAATCATAAATAACCGAGAAAGGAATAAAATAGAACCATCATATAAATGCCAGATCGATAGATGAACCAAATTGAATCTGTTAGTCCCAACTAGGCTTAGAAGTACACTAGAGGTTGGGTGAATAGTGTAAATACCCAATTAAAATTCTTTTATGGAAACCTTTAAGATCAAAAATAATTTTTCCCAAGAAACAAGTTTTACTTTAAAATGCGGAATAAAATATTTTGTAAAACTTGAAAATATAATTGCTTTTGATAAAATAAAATAGAAATTCTAAAAGGCTATTACTATTAAATATAAATGCTAAAATATAAATGGCAGTAATTAGAAAAAGTAGGGATAGAGAAATTTGCGACACAGAGATTTATAGAGGTTCGGACCAACTGTCCTAGTCCTATCCCCAAGTGAATCACTTAAGATTTTCCACTACAATTCCCTTAACATTAGGAATCAAACCAAGTGATCTTTCTTCTATCTAAGATCGGGACAATTAATCCTACTTCTGCCTAGGATTAAGACCGTGGTCCTCCTTTTGTCCAGGATCGAGACAACTGGTGCTTTTTGCAAGCTAAAACACCAAACTTTTACACCTTGTTGTTTTTCAAAGATTAACAACAAAACTTTTACAAAAGTTTATTGATAAAAATTTAATCAATAACGCTCCCCTCACACTAATATCCCTTAGTGTGAAATTACAATTCACTCAAAAATTTGATTTGAAAGTATATGAATTGCTTTGATGAAGAATTGATTTCTTTCTATTGCTCTCTTTGAAGTTTGTTGGAAATATTAATCAAGAATGCTTTAAATGCTATGAAAATATTGTATATTTTGTAAATTGTCTTCCCAAGTTGAAATGGTTGCAATTGTCTTCTATTTATAGGCATCGGAGAGGTAGTTTAGGGAAGAGATTCAAGTTCTATTCAGGTTTCTAAAACTAGCCGTTACACAGTGTTCAGCCTTCTGAAGCTTTAATTCTGATTTCCTTCAGGTTTCTAAAACTAGCCGTTGCACAATTTTTAGCCCTCTGAAAACTGGTAATGATCTTTCTTCAGTGTCTAAATGTATCTGTTATACAATATTTAGGTCTCTGAAGATTTAAATTGAAATTCTTCAGGTCTCTGAATGTGGCCGTTATACATTGTTCACGACTCTGAATATTTGAACTTGACTCCTTTAGGTGTCTGCATATGGCCGTTATACAGTGTTTAGACCTTTAAAGATATGTAACTGAATTTCTTAACTATATGTATCTTATTATTCAAAACTTTTTTTTTTGTATTATCCTTCCAATGTCCTTATTGAATGTCTTCATCTTTATACTTTGTTTAATTAATTATTAAAGTATTTATTTAATTTTATCTTCTTCAAATGTAAAGTTATTTTCATCAAAATAGGGTTCAACAATCTCCCCCTTTTTGATGATGATAACCCTATCATACCTTGAGTTTATTGAAGAGAAAAAAATTAAACTTTTGGATAATTTGTTATGTTTAGCGCGAAATAAACTCCTCCTAAAGTTGTGGTCTCCTGATGAATTTTTCTTAAATGAATTTTGAGAAATTATATTTTAAGAAAAGTTATCTACGAAATGAGATTTGAGGAGATTAGAAAAATGTATCTAATTTGAAATTAGTTATTTGAAAATTTTCAAAACCTTCCCAAGTCCAAAAAATTCTTTTAATAACTAATTCTTATAAAGAATAGGCTCTTATATATGATGTAAAACTTATTTTGATACTTGGCCCATTTTATCTTTATACTTAGTCCAAGAATTTGAAATAGATTTCATGTCCTGCTCAAATTGGACAAATTAAAAAATCATCCCATTTGGCGGAGAAAAAGCAGATTTTGCTTTGAGAACTAGTTTCTTTGGTGGGCAAGAAAAATTCCTCCTGTTGTAATTTATTATTTTAGCAGTGATAAAACATTTCATGGATATGTTATGGCATCAGTAGATTCAATCATGCCATATCTCATATCATATGCTTATTAGCACACAAAACCGGTATATCGACAAGAGTATAAAGAAAAGTATAGTGCATATGTTCCATTCAGATTCAATGCCTATCAAAGTAAAATTAAAGACCTGATGTATGCCATATTAAATTTCAGTAGACATTGATAGCAGCACTACTATGTATCTCTAGATCATATTGGCACTTATTAGACTTATTTAAAAACAATATTCTCACATTCTTATTCGAATACAGCTAAGTGCATCATAACAAAATATATAGACACACAGTTATAGTGTTCTACATGTTAGCACATGTGTTCATATCAGAGCATACTATCAGGGCAAGATATTCACTTTAGTAAAGCATTAGTTCTATTAGTCAAACATAGTAGATCAGCAAAAATACTGTATTTCCAGTAGATATATATTAGAGCATCAATAAGTCATTTAGATCAGCAGTCATACTTAGATGCATATATTCATTTCAGTAAGATTTATCTATTGTCCATTAGTAAAACCAGTACCTTCCTGCCAAGTTAGCAAATCAAAGTATATTGGCATAGTCTTCTAGCACATAATATAATGGTATCAAGAATCGAATTAGTTTATATTGTCATCACAATATCTGTCAAAGTACCATTATCATGTCAGCATATCACTCATACTGGTGAGAGCACATAATATAAGCTTTCATACATATGCTATCAGTAACTGACATTAGCATATATAGACAAATAGAAAACAGTAGCTATTAATTATACTAGTGACCATATCAAACCAGAGCCCACTATTTGTACAAGAATTGAGTTAGCAGACACTGCTTGCATTATATCAGTAATGTAATCAATACCTATATGTCAAATTAGTACATACATATTTAACACATATACCAGCATATATCATACTCATATATTAGATTAGCAAATATGTGAAATCATTGTAAGCACTATATCTGTAAGCGTTGGAATTTTAAAAAAAAAAAGTGTACAGTCGTACGACCATACCTACAGTCATATGACTGTAATTAAACTACAGTCGTACGACTGTAGATCGTGGCAGGTGAGCCAACCCATACCTCAAAAGCTGAAAAAACAGAAGGAAATGGGGAGGCACAAATAGATAGGAAAAAGAGAGAAAAGAAAGGAAGAAAAGAAAAGGAGAGGGGGATAAAGAAGAAGAAAAAACAAAAAAAAAGGAAGAAAAACTCATCATCAGAATTCCTCAACGTTTGGAAATCTCTGAACCCAAATCCCTAACCCTAACTCAAGGAGAAAAGTGCGGATTTTAGTGGATTGGAGCGACACCAGGGGTCAATCCTACGGTGGACGCACGCCAAAGAGGTAAACACTCCTTTTCCCCTCTCTTTTACAAGCTTTCTGGGTGATTGGTGTGGTTTTGTGCCATTTTTATCCGTTTTTCTGCATCTCTGTTTCTGGAGATCAAGAATAGTCGTGCGACTGTTCTTGAGTTTATGAACAGTCGTACGACTATAGTTACTGTCGTACGAGTGTTCTTGATTTCCAGGTGTTTTCTTTCCAATTTTCTTCAAATAAGAGTTTGGTGAGATCCTTACTCTGGGTCGCTTACATTCGTACGACTGTAATTTATAGTCGTACGACTGTAGTTACACTCGCACGACTGTAATGTGATTTCCAGAATCTGAATTTCCCTTTTTATCCCCAAAAATTTCCAAAAATTCCAAAAAATTCAGAAAATCCCGAAAATCATCAAAATGAATTTTTTTGTGTGCTTTCACGACCATAGATTCAATTTCCAGTAAAATTGCATTTAGAATAATGCCACGACGGAGACCCAGTTCTCCCGAAAACCAACCCATCTCCCATGTAAAAAATGCATGTAAACCGAAAAAATTGTTTTCAAAATGATTTTCCTTCAAAACCAAAAATACGGGACGTTTCAAAACTCTTTCCAGGTCTAACCGGGTCGGCTAGCCGAGCGAACTTGGTTATCTCCTAAATGCATGCCCCTAATTCTTGATTTTCCATTCTGTCATGTTTGAGTCCAACTTGTGGCATACCGTAAAATTATGCTAACCCTCTGTTTTGTAGGTTTTAATTTCTTTTATTTTTATTTTGGATGTAATTTAATAGATTAAATCGTGTATCCTAGGCGATTGTATTTTTCTTGATTCTCGTGTATCCTAGGCTCTTGTAAAAGTGAGGCTGAGAGTCTTTTTATCTTTTATTCAATCGGGTTGTAATAATTTAATTATTTACTAATTTACCTTAACCTGTATGTGCGCTGTATGTCTTTTATATGCAATAAAATTGACTTTTAGAATTTGAAATATCATCTTTGAACATTAACCAACATTTATTTTAATTAGACACGAAATAAGGGACTTGTCTGAACCCGAATCTCTGGATAGTGTAGCGGCCGTTCGTCCGGTTCAGCTGCATTATAAATTTCCCGGTTGAGCTGAGCCGGGTGGCGACTCTACAATATTCATCGAGACTTAGGTCTAGGTTCTTTTAAGAATTCATTCTATTTATTTTTCAAAACCGATTTTCCATTCATAAAAACCCCACGCGAGGGAGGAGCCCGCCCGAGATCGTGGCACCCCTTCCGAAAGGGAGTCTTACGCCTCGTAGAAAACGCGTCGTCCGCTCACAATGGCGACTCTGCTGGGGATTTCTTCGAATAGTTTTCTTAAAAACTTAAAAGAATTTGACAAGCCTTGAAAGTGTCTAGTTAAAATAAGGTGGATGATTCTCGATTGGTATTTCATTTTGCATTTTTAGCTAGACATTCTTGCATTAGATTTAGTATCCATTTATAGCCCGGTGGATTGTTGAAGTGTCGCCTTTGTTCCTCATGGTCTTAGGGGCACGGATACGAAACACCACCCATAGCCACGTATGAACCCCTTCGTTCGGACCCTTGAGTGGGGAGAAGTGAGGAGTATATTTTGCTATGGGAACCCTGATTTTTAACCCGACTTGGATCGAACTCATATAGGTAGCCCTAGTTGGATTCCCTTAGGATACCAAAATAATTGTGTGAATAATAATAAAATCGCGCCTTCATCACCCCGGTTGGTGATCGAAGTGAACCCCGCCTAGGACTCGGTTAGAATTTTGAGACCGACCATGCTTGGAGAAATAAGGTTGGAAGAATTCGCTTTGTGTGCTACGTGTTACACACTTCTCGACATTTCACGACAAACCATAGTCATCATTTTCCATACACAATACCATAGTCATCATTTTCCATACACAATCAACATTTTCCATTCATAAAACATTTTTGCGTGATACTAACCCACAATTTTATGCAGCCATTTGCATTTTATTTTCATGTGAAAATATTAAATCACCCGCTTGCCATTCATACTAACGATTTCTTTTTCAGCCATAACATTAAATTTGTGTGATTAGCCCTTTTTCACATAGCTACATAACATCATTATGCGTGTCATGCATCCTAATCACGTTTTTGTGCAGCCATTTGCATTTTATGTGTCATAAGCATTCACGACATATCACCTAAATTAAATTAGGGGCATTCTAAGGACGCCCACCACCATCATATCATTCCAAAATATATCAGGTATCCCAAAATACTCGTGTTTTTCCAATGCACCGGATTGTATTCGGCCATTCCACCAAATCATTTCATTCAATAGAGACCATAATAGTCCTAGGTATATTTCTGTGTGACAATCCACATGATGCATTTCATGACATCATATCCATTCATCATAAATATCATACAGCACTGTGATCCACATCGGGTTACTTCATGACATTACTACATTATTCAAGGCGCTCCCCAAGTGTCGGGTTAGTGCTTATGTAGGGGCATTTCATAACATTACCAAATCATAAAAGGTGTTTCCCGAATGTCGAATCTCTACTGGTGTCCTCGTCAAGCGTGACTCTCTCATAACATTATTTCATATCATATGCTCAAAAGCATCAAAACTCTGTCCAGGGGCGGGCCCATGCG
This sequence comes from Euphorbia tirucalli, assembly GCA_039660915.1. Classification (NCBI taxonomy): domain Eukaryota; kingdom Viridiplantae; phylum Streptophyta; class Magnoliopsida; order Malpighiales; family Euphorbiaceae; genus Euphorbia; species Euphorbia tirucalli. The sequence continues at coordinate 45,149,990 of CM077637.1, read as the reverse complement.
ACCATTTCATATCATCTCATAGACCTATAAAGTGTCGAACTCTGTCCGTGTGTCTGTACACAAGCGACCATTTCACAAAACTCATTAGGTGCCCCAAAAGCAATGAACTTTTATCTGTGTGGCGGTCCATATGTGACATTTTTTTCCATAGCATTGGGTGTTCTTGGAATGTCCAAAGTCAAAAGAATAAAAACAAGGGAATCATGCTCATTATCTCATGATGTACATTTCATTCATCCATCAAACATTCAAGCATTCCACAACGTTCAAGCATTTCATAAGCACCAAAGTCCTTACAACATACACTGAGCCATTTAAGTGTTCCAAAAACGCTAAAAACTTCACCAAACCCCTTAGGTCTTCCGTAATCATTAGAAATCCTATGCTCATGTCCTGCGCACATAAGCTTAAAAAAAAATCTTCCTGTGCAAGACAAGCTCTGCACACTTCCTCCCCATGTAAGACTAAGCTCTACATGTACCGTTCCAAAATATCTTCTCGTGAAAGACAAGCTCTGCACACTTCCTCCCCGTGTAAGACAAGCTCTACACGTACCGCTCCAAATCTTCCCGTGCAAGACAAGCTCTGCACGTACCACATCAAACTCTACCCTTCCTCCCCGTGTAAGACTAAGCTCTACACGTACTATTCCATGATATCTTTCCATGTAAGACAAGCTCTGCGCACTTCCTCCCCATGTAAGACTAAGTTCTACACGTATCATTCCAAATCTTTCCGTGTAAGATAAGCTCTGCATGTACCGCCTCAAACTCTACCCTTCCTCCCCGTGTAAGACTAAGCTCTACACACACTGTTCCAAGATATCTTTCTGTGCAAGACAAGCTCTGCGCACTTCCTCCATGTGTAAGATAAGCTCTACACGTATCGTTTTGAATCTCCCTGTGCAAGATAAGCTCTGCACGTACCACATCAAACTCTACCATTCTTACCCATGTAAGACTAAGTTCTACACATATCGCTCCAAATCTCCCTGTGCAAGATAAGCTCTGCACATACTGCATCAAACTCTACCCTTCCTCCCCGTGTAAGACTAAGCTCTACACGTACTGTTCCAAGATATCTTTCCATGCAAGACAAGCTCTGTGCACTTCCTCCCTGTGTAAGATAAGCTCTACACGTATCGTTTCAAATCTCCCCATGCAAGATAAGCTCTGCACGTACCGCATCAAACTCTACCCTTCCTCCTCATGTAAGACAAGCTCTACACGTATCGCTCCAAATACCAAACCTCTCCCGTGTAAGATACGCTCTACACGTACTGCTTTAAACACTACATCTCTTCCCCGTGTAAGATCCACTCTGCACGTACCGCTTCAAATATTAACTCTCCTCTTGTATAGGATCCGCCCTATACCTATAAGCACTTCGCAAGTATTACCTTACTTCAATCCGTGGACACCCTGTGTGTCATTTAATCCATGTGGTGTATATTTATACGCCACGCTCTCCTTCAGCACATAGCTTCATCAACAACATTCATTGCATCTTGCACGTCTCCATTCTTGGCTTTGTATGCACTTGAATAGCTTAGAATTGCATAACGTGACATGACATCACATGACATCATCATTCATGCATGCATGCATCACATCACGCACTCATGCCCACATCATCTCTTGACTTGGTATCCTCTGTGTGCATGCCCTAGTCAGTGCTAGCAAATGTTCTTATCAGGGGAGAAAGGGAAGGAGTCTCAAGAATGGCTGGCCCAGTAAACTTCAACACCATTACAGATGTCCTAGATGATTATGTTGCCTCATTGCGATTCTGAAAGGTGGTCAGGGAAGAGGCGGCGGCAATGTTGAAGGAAATGCTAGGAGGTGATCTGGACAAGGTGGAAAAGCTGACGACAAGGTGCTCTGAATTGGAGGCACATGTGATTGAGCTTGAGGGAGTAATAAAAGGGCTGACTGGTGAAGCAGAATCGAAGACCTCCCTTAAAGCCAACACTGACCTTGTTCCGCGACCAACTAGGAGTCCACTACCCAAGGGTGAGGGAAAGGGCATATCCCCGTAGCCTTTCTCACTGAGCTGATTATTTGCCAAATGTAGAAAAGAGGGGCTACTGTAGAGCATCAAGCCATATGTGGAGCCGGCACCGGATCAAAAGAACAACTTCTGCACCTATCATGTAGCAACAGGTCACCGAACCAATGCCTGCTATGTTTTAAGGAAGGAGATCCAGAAGTTAGTTAATGAGGGAAGATTAAAGGTGCCGTCCTCTACTAACGAGCAACCGGGGACAACCAGGGAGGCTAGCAAGGAAATTCCTTAAACCTCCCAGGGAGAGGAATATGATGAAGAGCTCCAAAGCCTGATCTGATGAGAGCGGGGCAGTGACCAGATCAGGAATAGTCGAGCGCTGTGAGATCAATACCTTTAGAGGCTCCTTCCCGTAGGGAACACATTTTGTTTGTAAAGTGTATTGAACTCATTTTGAATGCAATGCATCTTGTACTTTCTTACTTGTGTGGTGATTACATGTATATGGCATTAAGCATGCATATGATCATCTAAAATGACATGTCCATCACGCATAATATTAAGATGCATGACATCACTCTGAGTCTCCCAAGAAATTTACAAGTGAACCTGACTTCGGTTAAGTCATTTTCTTTAAAAAAAAGAGAGAGAGAAAGAGAAGAAGTCTGCCAAGCAAATAATGGGATGGCACCATTTCCTTCCAATCAATTGCCAACCTAGATCAGTGATCCCTACAAACCATGATCCAAAACCACTGTTGGTCTTGCCCTGAAAGTTTCAACTTGAACAGTCCACAATACACCCAAATCATTCCAAACCAGGGACCATCGCCAAATTTCAGAGCCAATCCCCAAGACAAAGCTTTGAGCCTAATTCATGCTCCAAGAAGCATCCCACATCAAAAAAAAAAAAAAAAAAAACCGAACCCACCAAAAAGCACCAAGCCCTAAAAACTCCAAATGACCTTTACCACCCACCATGCTGTAAAACCTTAAAGCAGACATTAGTTTTAGTGCGTATATAGTCATGTTTGTGTGGCATTCATGTGCATATGACATTACACATGCATTGTTCATCCAAAAAGACATATCAAACACGCATGACATACATGGATCTGAATGTAGCAGGAAAATCAACAGATGGCTGTGGTTTAGATTTAGCTTCTTCAAAAAAAAAAAAAGCACTGATGGAAGACCTCAGCTCTCTCTTACAGTCAAATTTCTACTCCTGGTCTAAAGTTGCACTCTCTTCAATCATAAAGTTAAGCTCTGTTGAGTGCCTGGTGAATCTGGGGGCGGCCCACCTATTGCATGAAATGTCGAGGTCAATGAGTTGAGGCAAAGGAGATAAGTACGTTTTTGCCTGTTCTGAAAAGTTAACTTCGCGCGGTGATGGAGAAGATCGGTGTCTTTACCCAAAGCGGTTCCCTTTTTATTCTCCTCTCTGTCTTCTCCATTTGCCTTCAACACCTTCGTCTTCCCTTTATTGTCTTTCCTTCACTTTCATCTTCTATCTTTCATATTCTCTCTGGAACTTGAACCAATCCTCTGAAGCCTTATTCTCTACCTTCAATGGCTTCTAACAAGAAGTTGAACCCCAATGCTGCTCCATATTGTATTTTTCCGCATCATCTCATCAGCAGAAGGGCGTCAGAGCAGGTGGTTATGGCGCCGTTTCAATTCGTCTTCGTTTATCTTCAACCTGTACCGAATTGGGGATACCCTTTTAATCCCACACCATTTCTCTTCAATCTAAACTCCCAGACAAATTATTTTGTACCCTCAGATAGTGGGAAGGATTTTGATTTGATGATAAATAGAGGATTTGGATATGAGTCTGCTTCAAATGAGTTCAACAATGTTGAAAAAAAAGGTGGAAAATGAAATATATAGCTCGGAGATTCCAGAGTAAGAAGAAAATAGTTTCTGTAGGTGAAAAGGAACAACAGTGGTTGCCCAAGAAATTGACTATTGAAGAGACCAAGCTGAATAAAAAACAGATTGAAGTTAATCTTGGTGGAAAAACAATCCTGATGATCAGAAATCTACCAAATCAGTTTCAGAGACATAATCTGCTGCAAATTCTGGGCAAGCATTGTTTGGAGGAAAACAAGAATAAGTCCAAAGGGAAGTCTTCTTATGATCTCCTCTATTTGCCTATGGATTTCAAGACTGGAGGAAATTTTGGTTATGCAAGTGTGAACTTCACCAACTGTGATGGAGCAACTTGATTTTACAGAGCTTTCAACAATCATAAAGGGGACGATACCATGAACAGGAAAGCCTACAAAGTCTGTTGTGCTCATATTCATAGGGAAAGTTGCATTTACCAACCATTTCAAGGATTCAGTGTTCGGAAACCATGCCTGAACTGGAATCTGGGGTGAATTGGAAACATGAATATGGCATCAGACCGCAGGAGAATCCAGCAGCTAATTGAATTCATCTCAGGTTGTCCGTCCAAAATGGCAACTCTACCCAGTGATCGGGCATTCATTCCTTAAAAAAAAAACCCCAATGTGTAAAACCGAAAGGGCATATTGGTAATTTGAAGGGGCATCAATTAAAACCAGAGCCACATTTTAGATTTTCCTAATGCTTCCGTATTCATTATGCCATGAATGTTTTGTATTCAACTTTGGTGTTCAATATGTAGTTATTGTGTCATTGCATGTCAATGTTCACTTACGAGCTACATCACCCAGCGAACCCTGTCCGTAGAAGTGTTTTACTCCCCGAACACAAACCTATAATATCGGGGGCAAGTAAAAAAACCAAACCATTAGGTATCATCGACAGCAATATCTTCACGGGTCGCAAGGAACATATCAAGATATATCTTTCCCATCCTAAGACAAACCGTCGTGAAAGGGATCAAAGCAGACAAAGTGCCCATCACAGAATCTTTCTAAAAATATATATATATATATATATATACATATATTTTGTTGACACGAAAAACCGAAAGGACGTGTCGGCAACGGGAGAGGGGTGGTATGCAAAGTCAGAGTCAATGTCACATTCCCTGTTATACTCATTCTGATGTCACCATTGCAATATTATGTATGTCTAGATTTCCGATCAGATTTTAATCTTGCATGCACCATGCCATTACATATAAACATCCATCAATAAGACATTGCATCCAAGCCCATGATAATATCGCAGAAACTCCTGTTATGCAGTACGGAAATGTAAAGTCTCACTCCTATCTCCTTGCTCAACCAAACGGACCATCCACAAGCACGGCCTATTACCCTAATCCATCGAGCCTGACAACGCTTCAGAATATGCAGAGGGTAAAGTGGAAGGTCACTCAAGACGGGCAACTCCTCTAATACCTAGATCAGCGTAATAGTCAGTCGATCAGAAAACACATTGGAACAATCGGACTTGGTCACCTGGGCTACCATCGGGGCCAGTCACAAGCCGTGAAGTCCGTCTTCGGACCTGCACGGATACCAAGAACAAAGCATACACCACATGTTGCATGCATACATATATTTTGCACCATACATGCATCCGTACATGCATGCATACGTTTAAAGTAAACACGCACAATTCATATGCATATGCATCATAACCAATCCTAGTGCAAGTACCCACTGCTATCACCAGGTCTCTCCGAACCAGGTTCACTCTCAAAGCAGAGACGACACAATGTCAGGGCAGAACAATCAAGTTTCCAAGGGGCAGAGCAATCAAGCCTTATTTATCCTTGATCGAAGGGGCAAAAATTTTTGTTTCCAAAATCATCGATCAAGGGGTAAATACTCATCCTCCAGCCAACATCAAAATTATCATTCCTAAACCTATCTCCTCATTTCATTCAAGTCAGATTTTAAGCCCTTCAACTCCAATACGTTCAAGCATAGTTGCAAATCCTTGAACCCCTTTTTACATTCAAGCCAGATTTCAAGCCCTTGAACTCCAGTACATTCAAGCATGGTTGCAAATCCTTAAGCCCCTTTCTCCATTTAAGCCAGAATTCGAACCCTTGAACTCTAGTATGTTCAAGCATGGTCGTAAATCCTTGAACCCCTTTCTCTATTCAAGCCAAATTTCAAACCCTTGAACTCCAGTATGTTCAAGCATGGTTTCAAATCCTTGAACCTCTTATTTCATTATTTCAAGTCCACCCAATTCCAGTAAGATTTCAAATCCGCAATCCATCTTTTATTGCCTCGGGCAACATAGACCCGATATCGGCTTAACCGCATCCCATCTCTTCTTGCCTTGGGTAACCTAGACTCGATATTGGCTTATTTTCTCTTCCTTTGCCTCAGGTAACATAAATCCGATATCGGCCAATCCGTAATCCATCTTCCTCTTCCTCGGGTAACATAGACCCGATATCGGCTTAACAGCAATTTCATCTTCCTTTGCCTTGGGTAACCGAGACTCGATATCGGCTTATTTCCTCATCATCTTTGCCTCGGTAACCTAGACCCGATATCAGCTTATTTCTTCCTCAGCTTTGCCTCGGGTAACCTGGACCCGATATCGACCTATTTCCTCCCTAGCATCGCCTCGGGTAGCATAGACCCGGTATCGGCCAATCCATAATCCACCTTTCTTTGCCTCAGGTAACATAGACCCGATATCGGCTTAACCGCATTCCATCTTTTCTTACCTCGGGTAACATAGCCCCGATATCGACTTAACCGCATTCCATCTTTTCTTGCCTCGGGTAACCTAGACCCGGTATCGGCTTAGTTCTACATCAAACCCTTTATTTCATTCAAGCTAGATTTCGAATCCTTAAACCTTCTTCAAGCATGATTCCCAATCCTTGAACACCTCTCCAAGCTAGATTTCAAATCCTTGAACTTCTTCAAGCTTGATTCCCAATCCTTGAAAAATCACCCAAGCCAGATTTCGGATTCTTGAAGATCGATTCAAGCAAGATCCTAGATCTTTGAAACCAATTCAAATCCCACACTTCAAATTCATCTTTGCCTCGGGTAACCTAGACCCGATATCGGCTTATTTCCTCCTCAGCTTTGCCTCGGGTAACCTAGACCCGATATCGGCTTATTTTCTCGTCATCTTTGCCTCGGGTAACCTAAACCCGATATCGGCTTATTTCTTCCTCACCTTTGCCTCGGGTAACCTAAACCCGATATCGGTTTATTTCTTCCTCAGTCTTGCCTCGAGTAACCTAGACCCGATATCGGCTTATTTCTTCCTCAGTCTTGCCTTGGCTAACCTAGACCCCGATATCGGCTTATTTCTTCCTCAGTCTTGCCTCGGGTAACCTAGACCCGATATCAGCTTATTTCTTCCTCAACTCTGCCTCGGGTAACATAGACCCGATATCGGCTTATTCCATCCAATCAACTCAACACATCACCGCAGCAGTGAAGCTTCAACAACTCAGTTGCATGTTTTCTTTCCTATGTCTGTGGCGCTTTGAGTCGCATTTCTTAAATTCACATCAACTATCTCAGACTAAGATCAGGTGCTAAATTTGATCATGCGAGGGGCAGCTGTAAGCGCCAGAATTTAAAAAAAAAAGTGTACAGTCGTACGACCATACCTACAGTCATACGACTATAATTAAACTACAGTCGCACGACTGTAGATCGCGGCAGGTGAGCCAAGCCATACCTCAAAAGCTGAAAAAACAGAAGGAAATGGGGAGGCGCGAACAGACAGGAAAAAGAGAGAAAAAGAAAGGAAGAAAAGATAAGGAGAGGGGGATAAAGAAGAAGAAAAAACAAAAAAAAGGAAGAAAAACTCATCATCAGAATCCCTCAACGTTTGGAAATCTCTGAACTCAAATCCCTAACCCTAACTCAAGGAGAAAAGTGTGAATTTTAGTGGATTGGAGCGACACCAGGGGTCAATCCTACAGTGGACGCATGCCAAAGAGGTAAACACTCTTTTCCCCTCTCTTTTACAAGCTTTCTGGGTGATTGGTGTGGTTTTGTGCCATTTTTATCCATTTTTCTGCATTTCTGTTTCTGGAGATCAAGAACAGTCATGCGACTGTTCTTGAGTTGATGAACAGTCGTACGACTATAGTTACAGTCGTACGAGTGTTCTTGATTTCCAGGTGTTTTCTTTCCAGTTTTCTTCAAATAAGATTTTGGCAAAATCCTGACTCTGGGTCTCTTACATTCGAACGACTATAATTTACAGTCGTATAACTATAGTTATAGTCGCACAACTATAACATGATTTCCAGAATCCGAATTTCCCTTTTTATCCCCAAAAATTTCCAAAAATCCCAAAAAATTCAGAAAATCCCCAAAAATCATCAAAATGAATTTTGTTGTGTACATTCATGACCATAGATTCAATTTCCAGTAAAATTGCATTTAGAATAATGCCACGAGGGAGACCCAGTTCTCCCGAAAACCGACCCACCTCCCATATAAAAAATGCATGTAAATCGGAAAAATTGTTTTCAAAATGATTTTCCATCAAAACCAAAAATATAGGGACGTTTCAAAACGTTTTCCAGGTCTAACCGGGATGGCTAGCCGAGCCAACTTAGTTATCCCCTAAATGCATGCCCCCCATTCTTGATTTCCCATTCTGTCATGTTTGAGTCCAACTTGTAGCGTGCCGTAAAATTATGCTAACCCTCTGTTTTGCAGGTTTTAATTTCTTTTATTTTTATTTTGGATGTTATTTAATAGATTAAATCGTGCATCCTAGGCGATTGTATTTTTCTAGATTCTCGTGTATCCTAGGCTCTTGTAAAAGTGAGGCTGAGAGTCTTTTTATCTTTTATTCAATCGGGTTGTAATAATTTAATTATTTACTATTTTACCTTAACCTGTATGCATGCTGTATGTCTTTTATATGTAATAAAATTGACTTTTAGAATTTGAAATATCATCTTTGAACATTGACCAACATTTATTTTAATTAGACACGAAATAAGGGACTTGTCCGAACCCGAATCTCTGGATAGTGTAGCGGCCGTTCGTCCGGTTCAGCTGCATTATAAATTTCCCGATTGAGCTGAGCCCGGTGGCGACTCTGCAATATTCATCGAGACTTAGGTCTCGATTCTTTTAAGAGTTCATTCTATTTATTTTTCAAAACCGATTTTCCATTCATAAAAACCCCAGGCGAGGGAGGGGCCTGCCCGAGATCGTAGCGCCCCTTCCGAAAGGGAGTCTCTCATCCCGTGTAAAACGCGTCGTCCGCTCACAATATCATAAATGTTATATCAGTAAAAACTCAAACACTAATATCAATAACAAGAGCAATATCAGACCATCAATTATATGAGTCTATGATGTCAACAATGCTTGTCAAGATCTTATGTCCTAAAACCCTGTCTGCCTTATGTTGCCACATAGTATATCATCATGGTGCACATCATATCAATAGCATATATAATGTCAAGACATGATCCATAATACAATAGCAGTAATGTAAACATGAACATATTTATTAATTTAATCAGAACAACAACCATGTCATGTCATATGCACATTTTTTACCATATATACTAGTGCTACATATTCATATTAGCAATTACATAGTATTTTAGTGTACCAGTACTACCTTGCTACTGCATATATCAATATATCAGCAATAGTCAGCAGTATCAACAAAGTCAGCAGTATCAACAAAAGTCAGCAGTATCAGTACATAAAACATACAACTCAAAATATACCAGGCACACAGCAGATACAAACACCACATACAAAATACATGAGCAATGTAACTTGTAACCTTCTATGCTTGTAATGCCAAACTAGATATGATACATAACATAGTTTCTTCCCCTTTGTCATCAGCAAAAATAAAAGAAAAACTAAGGGAGATAATACCTTAATAGGTACTATGAAAGGCATAATATGCAAAGGATACATGCCTAAAACCTAACCTACAAGCATTCACTACCATAGTTTGGTTTAAAGAACCAAAATACAACAAAATACTTGTAACAAAAGTAGCATAATAAGAAATAATAATTAAAAGGTAAGTACTGAGAAGAGTAGCACAAGATCATAAATAGCAGAAAGAGTAGTGGATCAAAGCAGGCTTCAATCTTCACCATGCTAAGAACCACCTAGCAAACCTGGTGATCAACGATGACTAGAAGTGGAGGGAGCAACAGGTTTGGAGTGGTTATAGCAAAGTTGGGAGACCATGAACTACATAGACTCCATTTCGCCAGAAAGTTCTTTGACTTCCCCTGTAACCTGAGCTAGTGTTTCCTCATGATATTGTACCATATTGATAATTTGAGTATGACCTTAATGATTTGCATTTGCACATGCTTCAAGGCTTTTAGAACTTGCTGAAAGCTAGTAGCATTCATCATGGTCTAGGCTGTTGGTGTGCCCTAGTTCTTAGGGCACTGGATTCCTGCATTTTGTATTATACATTAAGACTTACTGTATAAATACATTATTTATGTCATATTAATAAAGGTAATTAATCTATTTCATTTATATCTTATGCTATAATATGAGTAGAGTATCCATTGATTGATAATCATAAAACCTATCCCAGGTCTGTTCTAATTGTAGGAATGAATAGAACCACAAACTTGTATATTCGATGACTGTATGGCAGTTTTTAATTAGCCATAATACTTGTATAGCCAGTCATGAATATAGTTACATGTCGTTGACATGGGATTGGATCGATCCGCACAAGAAAGCCACATGGTTGTCGCATCATAGGTCTTTCTTGAATAAGTCTCTTTTGTCCTCAGACCAGATTTCATTATAATATCAATATGGAATCCAGTTCACTTTGACATACGCCTAACAGGTCTGTAAAAGGATGCTAAATATGGGTATGATTGGGTGGACCAGTGAACATGTTGATATTGATGATGAAGTGATGGAATTGCCACTTGGGTAACACCGAGATGATATCATTGGCCACTTGATGAGTGGGACTGATAAGTGTATGGCCATACCCAAGTAAGTCGGTGCTTATTTGATTAATCAGTGAACTCAAGATCAAGAAATATAATAAACAACAGAAGAGGATGACGGACACCATGCCTCTTACTTATTCATATCGATATCATTAGGCAAAGGACACTATGAGATTACTACAGGGTGAGTGTCTTCTAAAGACTGCTGCATCTCTGTCTTAATTGGGGGCTATAATGGTTTGCCACTTACAGTCTGTGGGCCTTGGGCCTACTGCCAACATAAAGACAGACCCATAGGATCATGCACATTGATCAACTGAGCTAGAACTTATAGAAATTGTATATGTAATATACATTGGAAGGAATGTGTAATTAATTAGTTGACATTCGGTGTCAAGGTAAATAATTAACATTGGGTTGAATTTAATTTAATTAATAAGTTTACATAATGTAATTAATTAATTTAGTAATTAATTGAATTACATAAAGTAAACAATTAATTAAATAATTTTCCTAAGTAGGAAACTTAAATACAAGTATTGTATTTACTTAAGTGTGATTTAATTTTATTTAGGGGTCATTAAATTTAGCCAAATGGAATTAAATTACATAGTATATACTTTTTAATTAAAGTTTATTTATGTAATTATAATCCTAGTGGGCTTGGGTTTAATTAACCTAATTAAAACCCAATTAGACAAGGTGTTTATATAAGGGCACACTTAAGGAATAAAACCCTAATTCAACCCTAATTAATTGCTGGAAATTTCAGCCACCAAGAGCAGCCCCAAAACAGCCAAAAATTCCAGCATCAAACCTCCATTCCTTCGCGTCTTCTGCTAGCATCGGTTCCTGCTCAATAGTTGCTTGTGCATCGGATTTTGGAGATCGTGGATTCAAGAACCGATTCTACAACAGTCTCTAGAAGAGACGAATCCGGTGAGTTAATCTCTCTTGATTCAAATTGGTTTGATTCTAATCAATGGTAATTGGACACGATAGGTGGATTCTAGGAAATTTTAAATGGTGTATTTTTCGCTGCACCATGTTATTTTTCCAATGATGAATCCCAACAGTAGTATCAGAGCCAGGTTTTGCCCATTAGATTGAATGGAATTGGTTCTTGAAAGCGTTCTTGAAGAAAGAATAGGTTTCAAGTTTGTGATTTTAGGGTTTTATTCAATTAGTTTTGTTTTTGGATGAACCATAGAATTGTTGAATTGGGGTTTTTGATTATTTTTCCCTAATTGGTTTCCATCAAAAATAGTTGTTTTATTGATTTTTTTTTTCTTGATGGCTGTAATTTTTTTAATGATTGAAGAAAAAAAAATAATAGTGTTTTGGGCAAAAGATGGAATCGCAATTCTGCGATTCCATCTGCTGCTGGCCGCAGGCTGCCACGCAGCAGCACTGCTGTCCTGTCGGGACAGTAGCACCGCGCGTTGGATTTGGGTCCGGGTTTGGATTTTGCAGGTATTTTTTTTATCCCGGACCCGAATGCAAATTAAATTAATTTTTTTAAAATTAATTTGTATTTAAATTGTTTATTTTGTTGGCATGCATATTTAATTTAATTGTTTACATATTAAATTGAATATGGACTTTGTGAAATTGGCCCAATAAACCATGACACCGGTTAAAATTGGGAGAGCTAAATTTTAAATTTGTGACAACCCAAATTCAAGTGGGAGCAAAATTGTTAATTTTGAATTTATGGATGTTATCCATTGGGCCTTTATGGGCCTCAGTCACATTTGTTAAAATTGACAATTTCACCCTAAGTAACTCGGCTTAACATTTATATTTATAATTTGGAATGCCATGATCATGCATTATATTGGTATGTATGTGTATGACAGGTACTTTTTTTGAAATGTGATGTTGAGTTCTATGGGGCCTAAATTATTATCAGTTATAATTTAATTTTGGGAAATATGGGCTGCGTGCCATTTTTTTTTATTTTGATGTAATTTTAGAATAGATTTTATTTTACAAAATTGTTGTCATTGCATCAAGCATGGAGGAAGGCCCAGATGGAGCAAGCCAATGGTGAGAGCCCATGAAGGATTGCAGTCTAGCCCATTAAGAATTAGATAGGATATCTAGTTTTTCATTTGGTTGTAATTAAAGGCCCATAGGATCTCATTTATTTTAAATTAAGTATGCTAATGCATTTGTCATATAATATGGATGTATGGATCACCAAATTATTACCCACATTTATACATGCTAAGCCGTATCACTTTATTATAATCCAGAAATTAAAACATTGAGTCGTTTAAAAGTGCTTCCCACATTCACACCTCTTCCTCCCATTGATGCTGCAATGTGCGCCATGCCCTAGCTGGGTACTTTGTAATATTCGGTGGGCCGTCGAGGGTTAGGATACTTGGTATGGTTAACATGTGAATGGTGGTTTGACTCAACATGGGTAGCATTAGCTCAGAGAAGGCCCTAAGCACAGATGGGTAAAGTGTCAATAAGCCCATCAAACCAAGAGTCCTTCGTGGAAGGAATGGATAGGTTGTCCTACCAAACGAATTAATGGTTGGTTAGCGAGCCCTAGTTTGGCCAGTCATTGATAAGTTGTGGGTCTTGGTCAAGTCAGACAATTAACATCACCAACAAACAAATTAAAATCGGATTATTAATTTGAATTGGCTTAAAAATCCTTTATTTCTAACTCAAGCAATGATTTCTTCCATGTAGATAATCCCATTTCACTTAAGCAATTCAAATGGCTGCAACAAACAACAACTCACACTCACTTAGGTCACTCTTGGAGAAGGAGAAGCTTTCAGGGACTAACTTCCTGGACTGGGCTAGGAACTTACAAATAGTTCTTAGATAAGAGTCCAAGGAGTATGTACTGAATGCTCATTTACTAGCTGGCCCTCCTGCAAGTCGAGGCGTCACCACGGTAATGGTGGAGCAGTATGACCGGCAGATGAGGGATGACAGAGATGTCTCGTGCCTCATACTGGGTGCCATGGCTTCTGATCTTTAGAAGTATTTTATGGATGATCATGCTTATGAGATGATGGATCAGCTTAAAAAGATGTTCCAAGATCAGGCTTGTCAAGAACATTACCTGACAACTAAGGCACTTTGCACAACTGTGATGGTAGCTGGGACTTCTGTTAGCCCTCATATGCTAAAGTTGAAGGGGTATATTGATACACTTACCCACCTCAGCTCGCCAGTTCCACAGAATTTGGCAGCAGACATTATTCTTGGGTCACTTCCTGAGTCTTACAACCAGTTTATCATGAACTATCATATGCAAGGGTTGGATAAATTGGTTGTTGAGCTGCATGACATGCTTAAGCTCATTGAGCAGTCTCTTAAGAAGACTCCTGAAGTATTGTTGGTGAACAAGGGCAATACGCCCATTGCTAAGGGAAAGGCCAAATCTAAGGCCAAGGCTAAGGCCCAAAAGGCCAAGGCTAAGGGCAAAAAGGTGGTGGCCCAACCTAAAGCAAGGGTTGCTTCTCCTGACGATGTCTGCCATGAATGTTATGACAAAGGGCACTGGAAGAGCTCATGTCCAAAGCTAAGGGACCAACTGAAGGGCAAAACTGCAGCTTCAGGTATTTATGTTGTTGAGATTAATCTGACTATTTCTACATCTTGGGTCTTGGACATTGGATGTGGATCTCACATTTGTACAAATGTGCAGGGTCTAAGAAATAGGAGATTATTAGGGTCTGGAGAAGTAGATCTTCGAGTCGGAAATGGTGCTCGGGTTCAGGCCATGGAGATCGGAGATTATTTCTTGGAGATGCCTGGTGGACTTGTTTTGGAACTAAGAAACTGTTATTTTGTACCTGCGATGCGTAGGAATATTTTTTCCATTTCTTTGTTGGATATTTCTGGTTTCATATTTAATATTGGACATGGTAGAATTTCTATGCAATGTGGCAATATTATTTATGGAATAGCATTTCTTAAAAATGGCTTATATATCCTTGATCTAAAACGTGAAAGTTCAATCTATAACATAAATACTAAAAGGATTAAACAAAATGAAATTAATCCTACTTACATCTGGCATTGTCGACTTGGCCATATAAATGAGAAGCGCATAGCTAGGCTTCACTCTAGTGGAGTGCTAGGGTCATTTGACATCTAGTCTTATGACACATGCGAATCTTGTTTAAGAGGCAAGACGGCAAAGGCGCCTTTTAGCAAAATTGCTGAAAGGGCCTCAGAGCTATTGGAGCTAATACATTCCGATGTATGTGGCCTAATAAGCACTAGTGCTAGATCTGGTTTTCAGTACTTCGTCACCTTCACGGATGACTTCAGCAGATAGGGTTACGTGTATCTGATGAAGCATAAGTCTGAGACTCTCCAAAGGTTTAAGGACTTTAAGAATGAAGTAGAAAACCAACTTGGCAAGAAAATAAAAGCACTTCAATCTGACCAAAGGGGTGAATATTTGAGCCAAGATTTTGACTCGTTTTTTAGAGAGTGTGGGATTGTATCCCAACTCACTCCTCCTGGTACACCCCAGTGGAATGGAGTGTCAGAAAGGAGGAATAGGACCTTGCTTGACATGGTCCACTCGATGATGAGTCATGCTACACTCCCTATCTCCTTTTGGGGATATGCTTTAGAGACAGCTGCTTACATTCCTAATAATACACCAAGCATGGCAGTTGAGGGAACACCATATGAACTATGGAAGGGCCGAAAGCCCAATGTTTCCTTCTTAAAGATTTGGGGCTGTGATGCACATGTTAAGAAATTGACAAGTGGCAAAGTCGAGTGCAAATCTGTCATGTGCCAATTTGTGGGTTACCCTAAGGAAACTAAGGGTTATTACTTCTACGATCCAGCCGAAAACAAAGTTTCCATATCCAAAAATGCAGTCTTCTTGGAGAAGGAATTCCTTTCCAAGAGAGACAGTGGGAGTAATGTTGAAATTTCAGAAGTTCAAGACTCACAAACTCCTACAGCTACTGCTGAGGATGCTTTAGGAACCGATCTAACTACTTAAGAAATTGAGGAACCAGAACCGGTTGCACAGGACCTTAGAAGGTCTGGTAGGACACATCATCAACCAGAGAGGTACAGCTTTCTCGTGACTAATGATGGGGACCTTATGGTCGTTGACCAAGAGGAGCCCAAGACCTATCAGGAGGCTGTTGAAAGCCCACACTCAGATCAATTGATCAAAGCCATGGTGGCTGAGATGTAATCTATGCACAATAACCAAGTATGGAACTTGATGGATCCACCTCCGGGTGCTAAGGTGATAAAGCCGACAACACCTTCAAGGGGCGATTGGTGGCAAAAGGATTCAGGCAAGTTCAAGGAATTGACTGTTATGAAACCTTTTCACCAGTTGCTATGCTCAAATCCATTAGGATACTACTAGCCATACCTGCATGGTACGATAATGAGATATGGCAGATGGATGTTATGACCACTTACCTTAGTGGAAAGCTACTCGAGGATGTGTACATGGCACAACCTGAGGGTTTTATCGATCCAAAGTATCCAAACTGAGTATGCAAGCTTCAAAGATCCATTTATGGATTGAAGCAAGCATCGAGGTCATGGAATCAGAGATTCGATGAGGCCATTACAGAATATGGCTTCACACAGAATTCTGATGAGCCCTGTGTGTATGAGATGGTTAGTGGGAGCGTTTCCACCTTCCTAGTGTTGTATGTTGACGACATCCTTATCATTAGAGGTGACATACCAACACTGCAAGGGGTTAAGCAGTGGTTGAGTAGGTACTTCGCAATGAAGGACTTAGGCGAAGCTGAGATGATCTTAGGGATCAGGATCTACAGAGATAGATCCAATCGGCTTCTAGGCCTAAGTCAGGCCACGTACATTGACAAGGTTTTGAAAAGATTCAACATGGACAAGGCAAAGAAAGGATTCTTGCCTATGAGCCATGGGTTGAAGCTGAGTAAGAAAGATGGTCCTAAAAGAAAGAAGGACCAGGAGAACATTGAAAAGATCCCTTATGCATCTGCTAGTGGATCTATCATGTACTCCATGTTATGTACGAGGCCTGATGTCATGTTTGCACTAAGTATGACCAACCGATACCAATCGGACCCCAGGGAGGAACACTGGAAGGCTAGCAAGGCAATCCTAAAGTACCTTAATCAAACTGAGGATGCTTTCTTAGTGTATGGAGGTCAAGATGAGCTGGTAGTGTCAGGTTACAGTGATGCAAGCTTTGAGACCGATGAAGATGAGAACCAGTCAGAGTCTGGTTATGATTTTCTTCTGAATGGCAGTGCCATTAGTTGGAGGTCCTCAAAGCAGGCCACCATTGCTGACTCTACAATGGCAGCTGAGTACATAGCTGCGTGCGAAGCTACAAAGGAAGCCGTTTGGATCAAGAAATTCATAACCGAGTTAGGAGTAGTACCCACTATCCTAGACCCAGTTGATGTTTTTTATGACAACAACGGGGCCATCGCATAAGCTAAGGAGCCCCAGTCACACAAGAGATCCCAACATGTGCTCAGAAAGTTTCACCTTATTCGGGAGATTGTGAACAGAGGTGACATATCATGAATAATGTCGCTGATCCATTTACCAAAGCGTTGCCATAGACACAGCACGATGGTCATACCAGATCTATAGGATTTAGGGCAATGCCCACTTGGAACTATTGCAGGTGGGGATTCTTGTATTTTGTATTATACATTCAGACTTACTGTATAAATACATTATTTGTGTCACATTAATAAAGGCAATTAATCTATTTCATTTATATCTTGTGCTATGATATAAGTAGAGTATCCATCGATTGATAATCATAATACCTATCCTAAGTCTGTTCTAATCGTAGGAATGAATAGAACCACAGACTTTTATATTCGATGACTCTATGGCAGTTCTTAACTAGCCATAGTACTTGTATAGTCAGTCATGAATATAGGTACATGTCATTAACATGGGACTGGATCGATCCACACAAGAAACCCATATGGTTGTCGCATCATAGGTCTTTCTTGAGTAGGTCTCTTTTGTCCTCAGACCAAATTTCATTATAGTATCAATATGAAATCCGATTTACTTTGACATACGCCTAACAGGCTTGTAAAAGAATGCTAAATATGGGTAGGATTGGGTGGACCGGTGAACATCTTAATATTGATGATGAAGCAATGGAATTGCCACTCAGGTAACACCAAGATGATATCATTGGCCACTTAATGAGTGGGACTAATAAGTGTATGGCCATACCCAAGTAAGTCGGTGCTTATTTGATTAATCAGTCTACTAAAGATCAAGAAATATAATAAACAACAAAAGAGGATGACGGGCACCATGCCTCTTGTTTATTCACATCGATATCGTTAGGTAAAGGACACTATGAGATTACTACAGGGTGAGTGTCTTCTAAAGACTGCTTCATCTCTGTTTTAATTAGGGGCTGTAACAGTTTGCTAGAACCCACTTACAGTCAGTGGGCCTTGGGCGTACCGCCAACATAAAGACAGACCCATAGGATCGTGCACATAGATCAACTGAGCTAGAACTTATAGAAATTGTACATGTAATGTACATTGGAAGGAATGTGTTAATTAATTAGTTGACATTCGGTGTCAAGGTAATTAATTAACATTGGGTTGAATTTAATTTAATTAATAAGTTTACATAATGTAATTAATTAATTAATTAATTGATTAATTGAATTACATAAAGTAAACAATTAATTGAATAATTTTCCTAAGTAGGAAGATTAAATACATGTGTTGTATTTACTTAAGTGTGATTTAATTTTATTTAGGGGTAATTAAATTTAGCCAAATGGAATTAAATTACATAGTATATACTTTTTAATTAAAGTTTATTTATGTAATTATAATCCTAGTGGGCTTGGGTTTAATTAACCTAATTAAAATCCAATTAGACAAGGTGTCTATATAAGGGCACACTTAAGGAATAAAACCCTAATTCAACCCTAATTAATTGCTGGAAATTTCAGCCACTAAGAGCAGCCCCAAAACAGCCAAAAATCCTAGCATTAAACCTCCATTCCTTCGCTTCTTCGGCTAGCACTGGTTCTCGCTCAATAGTTGGTCGTGCACCGGACTTTGGAGATTGTAGATTCAAGAAACGATTATGCAGCAGTCTCTAGAAGAGACGAATCTAGTGAGTTAATCTCTCTTGATTCAAATTGGTTTTGTTCTAATTAATGGTAATTGGACACGATGGGTGGATTCTAGGAAATTTTAAATGGTATATTTTCTGTTGTGCCACGTTATTTTTCCAATGACGAATCCCAATATGGGCAATCTTTAATACTTCAAAAATTACTTTTAGATATGACTCTAAAGTACAAGCAGTGGTCCGGATATGGTCTTGAGTAGAAGTGTGAGGAAATTTTGGTGGGATCTTAGATTTGATGGGATCAGTAGGAATATTAAGAATTGGAGCAGTGGGTGAGGGTGGTTCAATGCTCAAGGGCTTCGATATGAATGTGGAGGAGTGATAAGGTTGAGACATTTTGATAAAACCTGGGTGTAAACACTGAAAAGAGTAACTATTAAGAACTTTGGTGAAAGGAGAGTTGAGGATTCCTTCTATGATCTTCTCAATATGGTAGTTTCCAGTAGGGGTTTTTAAAGGACTAAAAAAGGATTCAGATTGTGGTGGAGGATTAAAGCTTGATGAAGCCATGTATAAAGGTGATAAGGGAGTGATAGGTAAAGGCACATCAACATCTTTAGTAGATATAAAGCTTCAAATAAGTCATTGTCAGTTTGAGGTGAGCCATGGTTAGGGATATGGCTATGGTGAAAATTTTTCTCCTCTTCAACTGCCAAAAGATCTATCCCATTAAAGAAGTTAGTAGACTGAAAGTCTTCCATCATAGCTACAAAGAATGCATCTGAATTGTGTTGAGGATGCATATTTCTGCCAAAAATCTTAGGAATACTATTGGCTTTAGAGGTGTCCTCTCCAGAACTAGCTATATTAACAAAGCTATGTTCTTTTCCTGTTACACTTTCAGATACTCTGTAGACATTTTCCTCATTATCATGGTTTAGCTTAGACAAGACTTTTCTGACAAAGCTTTCCTATGCATTATCCCCTTCCCTATCCTCTGTAGTAGCCATATGTACTCTCCTTTATTTTCTCTTACATGTTCGTAGTGGGGTCCAGATTTAACATCTCCTAAAGGCACTATGGAGAATTTGTTCAAGATAGACTTTGGACCAATGGTGAAAGGAACATGATTATCAGTGGGAATATCATAATATTGAAAGAATTTGGTCAAAATCATTCCATAGGGAACAGGAGATGATCCTCTCAAACTTGTCATATAGTTCAACATTATCCAATGCAGATTTATATGCTTTATGTTAATGAGATGCCTTATGAAACACACATCAAATATGTCCATGATAGCAAGGCTTGAAGATTGAGGAGTGAAGAAGGTAGAGTTTAATAACCGAAGAGTTCTAAAATTCCACCCTAAATAGCCAGAGTCAAGCTTTGAAGTATGAATTGATGATAGATGGGATGTTGAACAACTCTCTAACAAAGTCTTCATAATTGAAATAGTCAAATGTAGGGTGTTTGGTGATTTTGGTACCAATACGAGGTAGATTATATATTTTAGCTAAGACCTTCTCATTTACACTACAAGTCTTTCCTCCAAGAGTCACCCCATATTGACTATTTCCCAAAGCAGTTAATGTTCCATAGAACATAGTTACTAAGGAAGGAAAAACAGGTTCATTGATTTGCATGAATCCTTCCCATTTTTGAAATCAAAACCATTCAGTAAAGGGAGTTCACTACTACCAAAATAGTTCCAATCAATTCTTCTACAAGCTACACTAGGCCTAGAAAAACCATCGGATTAAACTAAGGTACCTCGTTCCGGAATGAAGACCATGGAAGGTAATGAGATGTTGGTCTGACCAGCATTTCTTTTGCTTCTCTTTACTAGCTTAGTGGCACATCTTTTTTCTTTGTGCTCCATGCTCTTCCTTTTTGAAGAATTCAGGTTAATGCTTTCTTCCCCTTTCTCATTGTGTTTTTGTTTCTTCGATTATGTGCCTCGGTTTTAATTTTGGCTTGTGAATCTCTTACCTTCTTAACTAATTGTTTCTTCATTTCACAGCTATCCTCAAAATTGGCTTTAGGAGGATGATCGTGAAGGGGGAAAATTTGGTAGAGAGGATTTGATTTGGTAAGAACAAGTACGAGACCTATCTTTTCATTCTCCTTGTGACTGTTTCAATCTAAAAGTTAGTATTTTGAAATTGAAAATGATGTCATTCTTGCTTTAATTTTATCAACCACATGCCTTTACTCAATCTTAGGGAGATAGCTAAAAATAAGATGTATGGGCTTGGTAAAAAATAAATGGCCCACGAGAATAATTTAGAGGCACAAAGTTTATGTGCTCGGTAAGGTGTAATGGCTAGCCTTTTAGGCATGACAAACCGAGTGAATTAATAATGCTTGGCCTAAAAAAATATGGCCTTTTAAACAAAGATAATAATTAGTATATGACTAATTATTTTGGAAAATTAATTAGTAAAAGACCAATTAATTTTAAAAAAATGGAATTAACTAGATAAATATATTGCTGTCAATGCAAGATTATTTTTCTTCAATGGGAATAGACATCCCAATTTCTCTTTGAAGTTGGTCGAACCTTTAATTATTTAGGGGTTTTATGAGAATATGAGCAATTTGTTCTTCTGTGGGAACAAATTCTAATTGTATATCCCCTTTTTGCACATGATCCCTTACAAAATGATGCTTGATATCTATGTGTTTGGTCTTTAAGTGCTGAATAGGATTTTTAGTTAGGTTAATTGCATAGTATTATCACATCGCATAGAAATATGATCATACTTTAACCCATAGTTTTCTAATTGTTGTTTCATCCATAATATTTATGCCACGCATTGACTTACAGATACATATTCAACTTCAGTAGTTGAAGTTGCCACTGATGCTTGTGTAGGGAATCCTCATGGGGAAAACAAGTGCGCAACGGAAAATAGCAATTAAAATTTTCCCTCAGATTCCATGATCCCAAGAAACATGATTTTGATAGAATCAAAGATAGAATGGAAAGAAAATACATTACTCACCTTATTCATCTCTTCAAGAGATTACTGAAGATTATAGATACGAAGACCAACAACTCTACACAGTCAGTTACACGAACATCTCTAGATTCAAACTCGTGCTAATGAACACAGATGAATGAAACTCGAATTTTTCACCAAGGAGAATTTCATCTCTCACTATAATGGTCGTATTCTGTCTGGTGGCTAGGAGAAATTGACGTAAGGCTCCCTTTTATAGTCATTGTATGATTAGGTTTTATATTAATTTTAGGTTCAATTTTAATTTAATTAACTCATTCAATTTATGCCATTGAAATTAAATTAAACCATATAATAAAATTCCAATTGATTTAATTAAATCCAATTAATTAAATTTATTCAACCCAAATTTAATTTAACGCGACCCTAAATAATTACAATCCATGTATTTAATTTTCCACCAAGGAAAATATATTTAATTAATTATTTACATACTATAATTAATTAATCAAATATTATCAATTTCTCTTTTATATTAATTGAATTAATTTTGACAAAACCTATTGTTATTAATTCAATTAACCGAGTTTCCATTATAATTACACCTAATGAGTACATATCCGATTTGTCACAAGTTCAGCTATTCTATGTGTATGATCCTATAGGTTTGTCTTTATGTTGGCAGTGGATCCAGGGCCCATAGACTGTAAGTGGGTTCTAGCAAACCATTATAGCCCCCAATTAAGACGGAGACTAGCAGTCTCATGTGAAACATAACCCAGTAGTGATCTTGTATATACCTTGCCAACTGACATCGATGTATAAACAAGAGACATGGTTCCAGTTAACCTTTTCTATGCTTATTCATTCCTTGATTCCGAGTAGACTGATGATCATGAATAAGTATCCTAACTTATTCGGGAATGGCCATACACTTATCAGTCTCACTCATCAAGTGGCCAGAGATGTCATCTCAGGGGATGCCGAGTGGCAATTCTGTCAACTCACTATCAACATCAACATGGTCACCGGCCCATCCACCATATCCATACTTGGCACCTTATTACGGGCTCGTTAGGCTTATATCAAAGTATTTGAGATCCCATGTCATGTTATAGTGAAATCGAATCTAAGGATAATATCAAGAACTACCTAAGAAACACCTATGACTATCGGATCAGACCATGAGGTGTTCTAGAGGTGGATCGGTTCAATACCATCTAACCTAACATGTACCCATGTACCTAATTAACATCTCATGTCCAATGGTCAGTGAGACATTGCCATCTAGTCAAGTAAATACTGGTCTTTAGCTCTATTCATTCCCATGATTAGAACAGACCCGAGACTACTATATGATTATAGCTTTAATACTACTCAAGGTCTCAATAGCTAATGACCTACACTAGTTAACATTAGTATGACTATAATTAGTGGGTACTCTATTTATTAAATTGCATAAGAAACAAATTAATAGATTAAATGACTTTATTTAACAAAATGTATAATAGAAAATATTTGCATACAATGTATACTACAATCAGGAACTAATGCCTTTGGACTAGGGCACACCAACAGTTTTCTTTTTGCTTGACCAAGAGACTAATGCTTGACCTAAGAATTGACAGATGTTGGATGTACTTTTCCTTTATAGTTTGCACCAGTATTGTAACGCCCCAGATATAAGTTGACTTAGTTATGTTGTGATGTGTGCATATGAGTGAGCATTTTTTCATTTAACCGATGTTTTGTATGCTTATAACAATTCGTAGGCTTTGGCCTAGCGGTAGATAGTCCTGACTAATAGCTAGTGGTCTAGAGTTCGAACCTTACCTGGCTTAAATTTATTTTTTTTTTGTGCCTTTTTATTTTTGTGTTGGGAAGGTTGGAATTCCGAAAATCCATGATAAATATCCCATTTTTCAGTTGACCAATTCAAAAAAATTAGGAATCCTTAACCTAAGGAGAAAATCTCTCCTTAATCTCTTCCACTTTCCAAGTTTCACTCCAAGGCAATCTCTTCATCTCTATTAGGGTTAAAATTTCGGCCATTCCATTGTGTGGAGCTCCAGTGCAGCCGAAATTCTTAACTTTCTCTCCCTCACTTTCATTCATTCAGACTCTGCTTCATTCTTCTCCATTCCGAGTTAATTGCCTCAGTTGGTTTCACTGCAAACAGGGTAACAACTAAACCCTAAATGTCGGTTTGAAATTTATATAGGATGTATGGTAGATGAATTTGATCCTAGGTTGTATTATTACTGAAATTATTGTTGAGACATGAATGTATATGATATTGGTGTAAGAAATTGCTTTTAGGTTAAAAGATTGGTAGAAATATGAAAATACATGTGATTGAGTCGAAATTGGTAAGCTGCTGTATTTTCAGAATTGACTGTTTATGGTAATTATGGCATAACTTCCGTTATATAACTCCGATTGGCATAATTCAACTTTCTGTGTTTTCCTGAGATATAGGTGTACAAGGTTGTTTTACATTATTTTGGAAAATTCCGTGAGTAAAGTGCTCATATTCCCTATTGAAACTGCCTTATGTGCATTGTGCCGATTTTTCTTGAACTGCTGAATTTCAGATTGTACAGGTTGTGATAAGTTTAGCTTTATTTTCGTTATATAACTCCGATTGGCATGATTCAACTTTCTGTGTTTTCCTGAGACATAAATGTACAAGGTTGTTTTATACTATTTTGGCAAATTCTGTGAGTAAAGTGCTCGTATTCCCTGTTGAAACTGCCTTATGTGCACTGTGCCGATTTCCTGGAACTGCTGAATTTCAGTTTGTACAGTTTGTGTTGATTATGGCTTTATTTTCTCTCTGTAGCTCCGTTTGCCATGAAACAAAATTCTATGTATTCCTGAAATTCTGATGTTCAATGTTGCTTTATATTATTTTTGCTAAATCAGTGAGTAACACATCTGTTTTGTCTGTTGAAGTCAGACTATGTGCAGTGATCGGAAGTGAATTTACAGATTGCATGTTTTTAGTATATCTTTTGCTATAGGAATCCGAATTGCATGATTTAAGTTGGCGTGTGTTCCTAAGATGTAAGGCTAAATTTACCTTTGTATTGCCATGCTGAATTCTGAGTCTAACCTACTGGAATATTATATGCAAGTTGAGGCATGAACTATGAATTCTGAAATTTTCACCTTAGGCCTTGAACTGATTTTTTTAATGTGTGCAAAGCATAATTTGATTCTAGGAATTTATGCTAGAACTCTTGACATGAAATCTAATAATTACATATATGGTTTGGTAAATTTAATACATGTTGGAATTATGAAATCGAGTTTGGGGTAAGTCCTATTTTTTTTATGGCACCATGTGTTTATTGATGTATCAGATTATGTTTTGGGGTAAGTCCTATTTTAATGGCACCTTATGGTTATTGAATTGGTTGGGATAAGTCCTATGTTAAAGGCACCTTTTGAATATTGATATAATTATGATAATTAAATTGGTGTTTGTGGTGGCATATACTCTGGTGTCTTGGTTAGTTTGGCTAAGTGTTTTCCATGTTTGATTGGTTGACACTAGGACAGCGCCCTTTGTTTCGAGGTAAGTCCCTTCGTTGGCACTCAGAGAGGTAAATCCCTTCGTGGTACTCTAATTTATTTTATTTTTGAGGTAAGTCCCTTCGTTGGCACTCTGTGAGGTAAGTCCCTTCGTTGGCACTCTGAGGTAAATCCCTTCGTGGTACTCTTTTCTTATTGATAAGGGGGTAAGTCCCGTTGTGGTTCCCCGAAGCGTCTGAGCCGAACTCTCTAAGGACATAGGTGTATAGGTCAATACAAATGATTTATACGCGTATACCACAAAATTAATAAAGGTTAAGGTATAATTGAGTTGATGTCAAGTTTGTGATGAAGTACTTTGATTTGGGATGTTGGTATGTATTTGTATGTACATGACTTATCTTGGAAATCTGAATTTTGATGATATTGATTATCCACTTGGAATGTTTTGTACTATTATTTGAAATAGATAATTATGTGATATGCTGAACTTGAACTTTATATGTTGTATGTGATGCAGCTAACAAATAAGGGTAAGATCCCTGATACATGATTGTTACTATGAGAATTATGCATGCTTGTATAAATTGATAAATTTGCTTTCTATTAATCATGATGAAGTATACTTAAGTAATGTAATATGAAATTTATGATCTGTCATCTTCCTATGTGAACTTTGAATTGATGTTTGGGATTTATTAGTTACTCGTCACTAAGTGGCGCTGTTGATATTTTCAGATTTTGCCGGTGCAGAATAGGAGATGCCTGATGTCTGTTCTCGGGGATTGTGTGGAGAGTTTCCGTCATGTTATTTTATCATCTATTCGTAGTTATGGATGTTCAAAGATTTATTTATTTATTTTTTTTTTTTTTTTTACTCCGTTATATTACCTTTTGAAATACCTATTTATGTTAAATTACTGTTTTTGAAATGGAAATTTTCGAGTACTCATTTATGATTATGTTATTTTAAAGATAAAAAGGAAGTTTTGAAAATGATGACCTAAACTTTATGTAATGTTTCCGCCATTGCATGCTTGCAAAAGTTAGGGTTGTCACAGTTGGTATCAGAGCCCGCGTTGGTTCCAAGGCTTTGGTAGCATAAGTCACTTGGAACCAAAACTCAGAATCCTAGGATAGAGATTTGAACATAGTGTGAGGTGCATGGGTAGGTAGAACGGGTTTAATTGCTTTGGATTACTTGTTTCCTATTATTAGCTGTATGTATTATATGCTTAGACCTAACTAGAACAAAAATTTTAGAATGCCTCCACGTAGAGATTCCGTTCGCGATGACTCTCCTCAGCGACGTATGCGGCTGTTGGAAGATGCCGTGCTCGCTATGGCTCAAAGAAATCCAAATAACCAAACTGTCTTCGACCGCATTGCTCATCACCGACCCCCAACTTATGAAGGATCTTCCGACCCGGTGGTGCTTGAGGGATGGATCCGGGAGATAGAGAAACTCTTTGATGTGACCGGCTGTCCGAACGCCGAGAAAGTCGTGATTGGAGCCTACTACTTGAAAGGCGAGGCTGATAACTGGTGGGGCATGGTTAAGGCCGAGTGCCTGGAATTGGCTGAGTTTGGATGGGGACAATTCACTGAAAGGTTGAAGAATCGTTTCTACCCAAGTGAGTTGAGGTGGCAGAAACGAG
This sequence comes from Euphorbia tirucalli, assembly GCA_039660915.1. Lineage (NCBI taxonomy): Eukaryota > Viridiplantae > Streptophyta > Magnoliopsida > Malpighiales > Euphorbiaceae > Euphorbia > Euphorbia tirucalli. Next base: position 45,122,872 of record CM077637.1, on the reverse strand, counting down.
AGGAATTCCTATGCTTGACTCAAGGAAGCATGTCTGTTCAGCAGTACACCAACAAATTTACTGAACTATCCAGATTTGCAGGTTCAGTCATCCCCACTGAAGAGGAGAAGGTGCAGTTCTATATCAAGCGGATGAGTCCCAAAGTGAGGACACATGTCCTATGTTCTGGAGCAACAACTTTCCAGAGAGCCTATGAAGTGGCTTTAGGAGTTTATGCATCCGTTCAGGAGGATGAAGCGGTGAGGCGGACCATGTTCTTAAAGAGGTCTCAGCCTACCTCGTATGTTCATCCGACTTCCAAGAAACCCAAGTATGTTCCGGCAAAGGAAGCTGCTAGTACCGCTCAGACTAGGGAGAAGAAGTGCTTCAAGTGTAAGAAAGAGTGGCACTATGGGAAGAACTGTGATGGGACGCCTGTCCGATGCTACACTTGTAAGGAAGAGGGCCACTACTCTCAATCTTGCCCGAAGAAGTCAGGAAGTAAGAAGCCCGATTCTAGCTCAGGAGGCCCTGTTCGCAACAGAGTCTATAACATGATGGAGTCCGAAGTTGACGAGGCAGGGAATGACATCGTTGCAGGTACCATCCTTGTCAAATCTTTTCCTGCTTATGTATTATTTGACACTGGTGCGTCTATATCCTATATTTCTACTACTTTTGCTCAGAAGTTGAATTTATCTGTATCTGTTCCAATTAATTCTGTGGTTTCCCTCCCTAATGGGGAGAGTGTTGCTTGCTGTCGTGTTTTCCCCGAAGTTCCCGTAGTTATCGAGGGAGTTGAATTGAAGGCGAATTTGAGGGAATTTCCATTGACCGAATTTGATGTTATCTTCGATATGGACTGGCTGAAGCAGCATCAAGCGGTGTTCTATTGTAGGGATGAGAAAATTGTGCTGAAGGACGGTAAAGGGAAGAGGGTTTCTTATTCAAATGTTAAGATGAAACCAGGAGTGAAGGTAGTTTCGGCTATGAAATTGAAAAAGATGGCGATGAAAGGCGAAGAAGTATTTCTGTGTAGAATAAAGGATACCTCGGAAGAACTGAAGATCGAGGATATTCCTATTGTTCGAGAATATGCGGATGTGTTTCCTGATGAACTGCCAGGGATTCCACCAGGAAGGGATGTAGAATTTGCCATCGACCTAATTCCGGGGTCAGCTCCAATCTCTAAAGCTCCTTATCGGATGGCTCCCTCGGAGATGCGAGAATTGAAGACCCAGTTGCAAGAACTTGTTGATAAGGGTTTTATTAGACCCAGCGTGTCACCTTGGGGTGCTCCGGTACTCTTTGTCAAGAAGAAGGATGGAAGCATGCGATTATGTATTGACTACCGTGAGTTGAATAAGGTGACCATCAAGAATAAATATCCCCTGCCAAGAATTGAAGATTTGTTTGATCAATTGAAGGGTGCAGGTGTGTTCTCTAAGATCGATCTGAGATCCGGCTATCATCAGATTCCGGTAAAAGAAGACGACATTCAGAAGACTGCCTTCCGGACAAGGTATGGGCACTATGAATTCGAAGTAATGCCCTTCGGTCTCACTAACGCACCAGCAGTGTTTATGGATCAGATGAACCGAACCTTCCACGAGCTCCTTGATGTGTGTGTTGTGGTATTCATTGATGATATCTTAGTATATTCGAAGAATGAAGAGGAGCATGCTAAGCATCTCAAAATGGTGTTGAAAGTATTAAGAGAGCAGAAGTGGTACGCCAAGTTCTCTAAGTGTGAGTTTTGGCTTGGAGAGGTGGCTTTTCTAGGCCATGTGATTACCAAAGAAGGTGTGAAGGTGGACCCGGCGAAGATTAAAGCCGTTCTTGAATGGTCCAGTCCTACTAATGTGACCGAAGTAAGAAGTTTTCTTGGTCTTGCTGGATACTACAGAAGGTTTGTGCACAACTTTTCAATTATTGCACGACCTTTGACTCAGTTGATGAAGAAGGACTGTAGGTTTCAATGGACTGCAGAATGTGAAGAAGCGTTCCAGATATTAAAAGAGAGACTTACTTCAGCCCCAGTTCTTGCATTGCCGACTGACGGAGTAGAGTATGAAGTGTTCAGTGATGCTTCCAAGTACGGACTTGGGTGTGTACTTATGCAGTTGGGAAAAGTGATTGCGTATGCTTCAAGGCAATTGAGGGTTCATGAAAGGAACTACCCGACTCACGATTTGGAGTTAGCTGCGGTGGTGTTTGCTCTTAAAATTTGGCGCCATTACTTGTATGGTGTGCCATGCAAGATATACACCGATCATAAGAGCCTCAAATATATTTTCACCCAGAAAGAACTAAACATGCGACAGAGACGTTGGTTAGAGCTTATCAAGGATTATGACTTAACCTTGGAGTATAAAGAAGGAAAGGCAAACAGAGTCGCAGATGCATTGAGCAGAAAGAGCATCCATTCGGTGAACTTCATGAAAAGACTTCCTATTGATCTTTGCAAGGAGTTTAGCAAGTTGGAAATTGAAGTGGTCCCGAGAGGAGTGGTTCGGGCGAGTTTAAATGCAATCAGTGTGGAACCAGTATTGTTTGTAGAATTGAAAGAGAAGCAGTTGAGTGATCCTGTACTTCAGAAGATTCGTGCAGCGAAGGAGCAGGGTAATGCTGTAGATTTCGAGATTCTTGCAGATGGGAGTATGAAATTTAAAGGCCGATGGTGTGTGCCTAATGATTCAATGTTGAAAGAGCAGATCTTAAGTGAAGCTCATTGCACTCCCTACTCTGTGCATCCGGGAGGTGTGAAATTGTACAAAGATTTGAAGATGCAGTTTTGGTGGCCTAGAATGAAGAAAGAGGTAGCTGAGTTTGTGGCCCGGTGCTTGACTTGTCAAAAGGTGAAAATTGAGCATCAGAGGCCTGGGGGATTATTGCAGCCCTTGGCTATTCCAGCATGGAAGTTTGACTCGGTTTCTATGGACTTTGTGTCGGGTTTACCAAAGGTTGCTAATGGTTTAGACACAGTGTGGGTTGTTATAGACCGTTTGACCAAGGTGGCTCGGTTTATTCCTATGAAGAAGACCTGGTCTATGGAGCAGTTAGCTGAGGCATATGCGAGTGAAATTATAAGGCTACATGGTGTGCCTAGGGAGATTGTGTCAGATCGTGACCCACGGTTCTTGTCACATTTTTGGACATCATTGCAAGAAGCTTTGGGCACTAGGTTGAAGTTGAGTACAGCTTTTCATGCTGCTACAGATGGACAGACGGAGAGGACAATCCAAACCTTAGAGGATATGTTGCGGTCATGTGCTCTTGACTTCCAGAAATCTTGGGTGAAATGTCTGAGTTTGGTAGAGTTCTCCTATAACAATAGCTATCACGCTAGTATCCGTATGGCCCCGTATGAAGCCCTCTATGGGAGGAAATGTCGTAGTCCGACATGCTGGGACGACATTAGTGACACATTGGTGTTGGGTCCGGAATTGATTCGGGATACAGTTGAGAAGGTGAAGGTGATTCAGGCGAATATGAAGGCTGCCCAGGATCGTCAGAAGTCTTATGCAGATCTCAAGAGAAGACCTCTTACCTTCGAAGTCGGTAGCAAGGTATTGCTGAAAGTATCTCCTATGAAGGGAGTGATGAGGTTCGGCAAGAGAGGCAAGCTCAGTCCCAAGTATATTGGTCCATATGAAGTGCTTGAAAGGATTGGGGAAGTTGCATATCGGTTGGCTCTACCACCGGAATTGGCAAAAGTTCAGAATGTATTCCATGTTTCACAGCTATGAAGATATGTGAGCGACCCTTCTCACGTTATTGCTGTGGATTCGGTGGAGGTGGAACCCAATTTGACATATGAGGAGAAGCCTGTTCAGATCCTCGACCGTCAGGTTCGCAAACTCAGGAGAAAAGAGATGCCTTTGGTAAAGGTGCTTTGGCGTAGCCAGAAGTTTGAAGAGGCTACTTGGGAGCTAGAAGAGACCATGAGATCCAAATATCCGGAATTGTTTGCAACTAATCAAGGTTAGAACCTAGCTTACTCTTTTGTCCTTGAGTTTCGAGGGCGAAACTTTTTGTTAGTGGGGAGGATTGTAACGCCCCAGATATAAGTTGACTTAGTTATGTTGTGATGTGTGCATATGAGTGAGCATTTTTTCATTTAACCGATGTTTTGTATGCTTATAACAATTCGTAGGCTTTGGCCTAGCGGTAGATAGTCCTGACTAATAGCTAGTGGTCTAGAGTTCGAACCTTACCTGGCTTAAATTTATTTTTTTTTTGTGCCTTTTTATTTTTGTGTTGGGAAGGTTGGAATTCCGAAAATCCATGATAAATATCCCATTTTTCAGTTGACCAATTCAAAAAAATTAGGAATCCTTAACCTAAGGAGAAAATCTCTCCTTAATCTCTTCCACTTTCCAAGTTTCACTCCAAGGCAATCTCTTCATCTCTATTAGGGTTAAAATTTCGGCCATTCCATTGTGTGGAGCTCCAGTGCAGCCGAAATTCTTAACTTTCTCTCCCTCACTTTCATTCATTCAGACTCTGCTTCATTCTTCTCCATTCCGAGTTAATTGCCTCAGTTGGTTTCACTGCAAACAGGGTAACAACTAAACCCTAAATGTCGGTTCGAAATTTATATAGGATGTATGGTAGATGAATTTGATCCTAGGTTGTATTATTACTGAAATTATTGTTGAGACATGAATGTATATGATATTGGTGTAAGAAATTGCTTTTAGGTTAAAAGATTGGTAGAAATATGAAAATACATGTGATTGAGTCGAAATTGGTAAGCTGCTGTATTTTCAGAATTGACTGTTTATGGTAATTATGGCATAACTTCCGTTATATAACTCCGATTGGCATAATTCAACTTTCTGTGTTTTCCTGAGATATAGGTGTACAAGGTTGTTTTACATTATTTTGGAAAATTCCGTGAGTAAAGTGCTCATATTCCCTATTGAAACTGCCTTATGTGCATTGTGCCGATTTTTCTTGAACTGCTGAATTTCAGATTGTACAGGTTGTGATAATTTTAGCTTTATTTTCGTTATATAACTCCGATTGGCATGATTCAACTTTCTGTGTTTTCCTGAGACATAAATGTACAAGGTTGTTTTATACTATTTTGGCAAATTCTGTGAGTAAAGTGCTCGTATTCCCTGTTGAAACTGCCTTATGTGCACTGTGCCGATTTCCTGGAACTGCTGAATTTCAGTTTGTACAGTTTGTGTTGATTATGGCTTTCTTTTCTCTCTGTAGCTCCGTTTGCCATGAAACAAAATTCTATGTATTCCTGAAATTCTGATGTTCAATGTTGCTTTATATTATTTTTGCTAAATCAGTGAGTAACACATCTGTTTTGTCTGTTGAAGTCAGACTATGTGTAGTGATCTGAAGTGAATTTACAGATTGCATGTTTTTAGTATATCTTTTGCTATAGGAATCCGAATTGCATGATTTAAGTTGGCGTGTGTTCCTAAGATGTAAGGCTAAATTTACCTTTGTATTGCCATGCTGAATTCTGAGTCTAACCTACTGGAATATTATATGCAAGTTGAGGCATGAACTATGAATTCTGAAATTTTCACCTTAGGCCTTGAACTGATTTTTTTAATGTGTGCAAAGCATAATTTGATTCTAGGAATTTATGCTAGAACTCTTGACATGAAATCTAATAATTACATATATGGTTTGGTAAATTTAATACATGTTGGAATTATGAAATCGAGTTTGGGGTAAGTCCTATTTTTTTTATGGCACCATGTGTTTATTGATGTATCAGATTATGTTTTGGGGTAAGTCCTATTTTAATGGCACCTTATGGTTATTGAATTGGTTGGGATAAGTCCTATGTTAAAGGCACCTTTTGAATATTGATATAATTATGATAATTAAATTGGTGTTTGTGGTGGCATATACTCTGGTGTCTTGGTTAGTTTGGCTAAGTGTTTTCCATGTTTGATTGGTTGACACTAGGACAGCGCCCTTTGTTTCGAGGTAAGTCCCTTCGTTGGCACTCAGAGAGGTAAATCCCTTCGTGGTACTCTAATTTATTTTATTTTTGAGGTAAGTCCCTTCGTTGGCACTCTGTGAGGTAAGTCCCTTCGTTGGCACTCTGAGGTAAATCCCTTCGTGGTACTCTTTTCTTATTGATAAGGGGGTAAGTCCCGTTGTGGTTCCCCGAAGCGTCTGAGCCGAACTCTCTAAGGACATAGGTGTATAGGTCAATACAAATGATTTATACGCGTATACCACAAAATTAATAAAGGTTAAGGTATAATTGAGTTGATGTCAAGTTTGTGATGAAGTACTTTGATTTGGGATGTTGGTATGCATTTGTATGTACATGACTTATCTTGGAAATCTGAATTTTGATGATATTGATTATCCACTTGGAATGTTTTGTACTATTATTTGAAATAGATAATTATGTGATATACTGAACTTGAACTTTATATGTTGTATGTGAAGCAGCTAACAAATAAGGGTAAGATCCCTGATACATGATTGTTACTATGAGAATTATGCATGCTTGTATAAATTGATAAATTTGCTTTCTATTAATCATGATGAAGTATACTTAAGTAATGTAATATGAAATTTATGATCTGTCATCTTCCTATGTGAACTTTGAATTGATGTTTGGGATTTATTAGTTACTCGTCACTAAGTGGCGCTGTTGATATTTTCAGATTTTGCCGGTGCAGAATAGGAGATGCCTGATGTCTGTTCTCGGGGATTGTGTGGAGAGTTTCTGTCATGTTATTTTATCATCTATTCGTAGTTATGGATGTTCAAAGATTTATTTATTTATTATTTTTTTTTTTTTACTCCGTTATATTACCTTTTGAAATACCTATTTATGTTAAATTACTGTTTTTGAAATGGAAATTTTCGAGTACTCATTTATGATTATGTTATTTTAAAGATAAAAAGGAAGTTTTGAAAATGATGACCTAAACTTTATGTAATGTTTCCGCCATTGCATGCTTGCAAAAGTTAGGGTTGTCACAAGTATAGTCTACATCACTATATCCTATTAAATCAAAATCCCTGCACTATGGATACCAAATACCAACATCTAGAGTTCCATTTAAGTATTTGAATATTCTTTTTACAGTACTTAAATGTGACTCTTTAGGGTTAGCTTGAAATCTTGAACAAAAACATACCCTAAATTGTATACTAGGTCTACTAGTAATTAAGTAAAGTAAAGAACCAATCATACCTCTATATTTCTTGGTGTCTACACTTTTACCATTTTCATCCTGGTCTAGTGAGACTGATGTACTCATTGGTGTTTTCAATGGTTCGGAATTCTCCATTCTGTTGGTGTGCCCCAGTTCTTAAGGCATTGGATTCTTGTATTTTGTATTATACATTAAGACTCATTGTATGAATACATTATTTGTGTCACATTAATAAAGTTAATTAATCTATTTCATTTATATCTTGTGCTATAATATGAGTAGAGTATCCATTGATTGATAATCATAAAACCTATCCCAGGTTTGTTCTAATCATGGGAACGAATAGAACCACAGACTTGTATATTCGATGACTGTATGGTAGTTCTTAACTAGCCATAGTACTTGTGTAGCCAGTCATGAATATAGGTACATGTCATTGACATGGGACTGGATCGATCCGCACAAGAAAGCCATATAGTTGTCACGTCATAGGTCTTTCTTGAGTAGGTCTCTTTTGTCCTCAGACCAGATTTCATTATAATATGGATACGGAATCCGGTTCACTTTGACATACGCCTAACAGGTCTGTAAAAGGATGCTAAATACGGGGATGATTGGGTGGACCAGTGAACATGTTGATATTGATGATGAAGTGATGGAATTGCCACTCGGGTAACACCGAGATGATATCATTGGCCACTTGATGAGTGGAACTGATAAGTGTATGGCCATACCCAAATAAGTTGGTTGCTTATTTGATTAATCAGTCAACTCAAGATCAAGAAATATAATAAACAACAGAAGAGGATGACAGACACCATGCCTCTTGTTTATTCATATCGATATCGTTAGGCAAAGGACACTATGAGATTACTACCGGGTGAGTGTCTTCTAAAGACTGCTGCATCTCTATCTTAATTGGGGGCTGTAATGGTTTGCTAGAACCCACTTACAGTCTGTGGGCCTTGGGCCTACTGCCAACAAAAAGACAGACCCATAGGATCGTGCACATAGATCAACTGAGCTGGAACTTATAGAAATTTTACATGTAATGTACATAGGAAGGAATTCGTTATTTAATTAGTTGACATTCGGTGTCAAGGTAATTAATTGACATTGGGTTGAATTTAATTTAATTAATAAGTTTACATAATGTAATTAATTAATTTATCAATTAATTGAATTACATAAAGTAAACAATTAATTAAATAATTTTCCTAAGTAGGAAAATTAAATACATGTATTGTATTAACTTAAGTGTGATTTAATTTTATTTAAGGGTAATTAAATTTAGCCAAATGGAATTAAATTACATAGTATATACTTTTTAATTAATGTTTATTTATGTAAATATAATCCTAATGGGCTTGTTTAAATACAATTATATAAATAAACTTTAATTAAAAGTTCATACTATATAATTTAATCCCATTAGGCTGAATTAATTACCCCTAAATTAAAATTAAATCACACTTAAGAAAATAGAATACATGTATTTTAATTTCCTGCTTAGGAAAATTATTTAATTAATTATTTAATTTATGTAATTCAATTAATTAATCACATTATGTAAACTTATTAATTAAATTAAAACAACCCAATGTTAATTAATTACCTTGACACCGAATGTCAACTAATTAATTAACTCATTCCTTCCAATGTATATTACATGTACAATTTCTATAAGTTCCGGCTCAGTTGATCTATGTGCACGATCCTATGGGTCTGTCTTTATGTTGGCAGTAGGCCCAAGGCCCACAGACTGTAAGTGGGTTCTAGCAAACTATTACAGCCCCTAATTAAGACAGAGATGTAGCAGTTGTGAGAGGACGGCGTTTTTAAGGCGTATGGACTCTCTTGGAAGGGAGCCTCGATATCGGGCAACCCTCCCTTGCGTGGGGTTTTTAGAATGGAAATTTGATTTTGGATGGACTCTCTCGGAAGGGAGCCTCGATATCGGGCAATCCTCCCTTGCGTGGGGTTTTTAAAATGGAAATTTGATTTTGGAAAAATTAAATTAATTCATAAAGGACCTGAGACCTAAGTCTCGATAGAGTGTGTAGGAGTTGCCACCCGGCTCAGCTCAACCGGGAAATTGTAGTGTAGCTGAACTAGACAAAGGCCGCTACACCTTCCAGAGATCTAGGTCCGGACAAGTCCTCTATTTCATGTCTAATCGAAATAAAATTGGCCAATGTTCTTTGATGGTATTTTAAATTACTAAAGTTCATTTTTATTCAATCAAATCACACATCATACACACAAATCAAAGTAAAATAAAAGTAGTGAATAAATAAATTATTACAACCCAATTGAATAAAAATGAAAACTCTCAACCTCACCTTACAGCGCCTAAAATACACGATGATCTAAGAATTTTACAATCGCCTAAAATACACGAATTAAGCTATTAATTACATCCAAAATGAAAAATAAAAATAAACTAAAAACTGCAAAACAGACGGTTAGCACAATTTATAGCACACCACAAATAGGACTCAAATTGGACAGAATTGGAAAATTAGAGATCAGGGGCATGCATTTAGGGGGATAACCGGGTCGGCTTGGCTAGCCGGTCCGATTAGACTTAGAAAACAGTTTTGAAAAATCCATGTATTTTTGTTTTGTGAGAAAATCATTTTGAAAACATTTTATTTTCCGGTTTACTTTAATTTAGCATGCGAGGTGGGTCGGTTTTCGGGAGAATCGGGTCTCCGTCGTTATATTGTTCTAAGTGCAATAACATCGAAAATTAAATCTAAGGTCATGAATGCACACAACAAAATTCATTTTTGATAATTTTCTGATTTTTCTAAATTTTTAGGATTTTTGGAAATTTTTGGGGATTATCCAGAAATTCTTCTCCTGGATGAGAATTACAGTTGCCCTGCTGTAATTATAGCCGTGTGACTGTAACTACAGTCGTACGATTGTGATTACAGTCGTGCGACTGTAGTTATAGTTGCACGGCTATAATTATAGCCGGGCAACTGTAATTCTCGTCTAGGCGCAGAATTTCTAGAATAATTTACAGTCGTGCGACTATAGATCGTCCAAATGTAGAAAATCGCCAAAATTTTTTCGAATAAAACTAAAAGCCGCGGGAAATCAAGAACACTCATATGAGTATATATACAATCGTATGATTGTTCTTCTCTATAAGAATAGTCGTACGACTATTCTTGTTTCCCAGAAACAGCAAGTTCAAAAAATGAGTTTTTATGCACCAAATCACATCAAAACTCCTAGAAAAAGCAACAAAATGAAGGTTTCATGTATAATTACCTTTGTGGCGCTGATCCACGATAGGTTTGACCACTAGAAACACCTCAATCGCCTCCAAATTGCCTCTTTTTCCTTGTATGCAAAGTTTTCAAGAGGTGTCCAAAATTCTCCAAAATGTCACGAATTTTAGAGAATTTAAGGTCTGAAACAGATTGAGTTTGAAGTGTCAAATTGTTAACCTATGATTTCTATCCAGTTTTAAACTTAAACACTCAAGAATTAAAAGAAAAAGAGGAGAAAAAGATTATGTTTGTTGGGTTCCCTTTTTCTCTCTTTTCTCTACCAATTTCTTTTTCCAAATTCAGCCAAAATCCAAGAGTTCAAAAGTCTTTTTTTTTTCGTTACTTCTCCCTTTTATTCTGGTCTTTCTTGCTAGAGAAAATGAGCATTAATTGCTCTCAAATCAACCCATTTTTTTTTATATTTCTCAGGTATGGGCTGTTGTACCTCCTCCGCATCTATGGTCGTACGACTGTAAATACAGTCGTGTGACACACAAAATTTTTTTTTAAGTCTGGAAAATTCCGGCACTTACAGCAGTCTTTAGAAGACACTCACCTGGTAGTTATCTCATAGTGTCCTTTGCCAAATGACATCGATATGAATAAACAAGAGGCACGGTGTCCATCATCCTCTTCTGCTGTTTTTTATATTTATTATATTTCTTGATCTTGAGTTGACTGATTAATCAAATAAGCAACCGACTTACTTGGGTATGGCCATACACTTATCAGTCTCACTCATCAAGTGGCTAGTGACATCATCTCAGTGTTACCCGAGTGGCAATTCCATCACTTCATTATCAGTATCAATATGTTCACCTGTCCACCTAATCATACCCGTATTTAGTATCCTTTTACAGACCTGTTAGGCATATGCCAAAGTGAACTAGATTCCATATTTATTCTATAATGAAATCTGGTTTGAGGACAAAAGAGACCTACTCAAGAAAGACATATGATGTGAAAACCATGAGGATTTCTTGTGCGAATTGATCTAGTCCCATGTCAACGACATGTACCTATATTCACGATTGACTTTACAAGTACTATGGCTAGTTAAGAACTGCCATATGGTCATAAAATATACAAGTTTATGATTCTATTGGTTCCCACGACTAGAATAGACTTGGAATTGTTTTTATGATTATCAATCAATGGATACTCTATTCATGGTATAGCATAAGATATAAATGAAATAGATTATTGCATGTATTAATGTGACACAAATGATGTATACATATAAGAAATCTTAATGCATAATACAAAATATAAGAATCCAATGCCCAAAGAACTAGGGCACACCAACATAACAAGCCTCCTTATAGTTTTTGGAAAAATAGAATGAGAATATTTTTATAATATATGAATATTCAGGTCTAGAGAATTGTTAAGGAAGGACCTAGTATTTCTACAAAAATTGTTGATGGAAAGTTTATCCCTAAAGAAGAAAATGAATATGAAATTGCTGAATGCAATAAAGGAGCTTTAAATTCTAATGCTATTAATTTATTACAATGTGCTTTATATATTAATGAATTTAATCGTGTTTTAGGTTGCACAGTATCTAAACAAATATGGGACAAACTTGACACAACTTGTGTAGGAACCAAACAAGTCAAAGATGGAAAGATCAATCTTTACATCACAGAGTATGAGTTGTTCAAGGTGGAAGCAAAAGAGTTAGTTTCAGAGATCAACACAAGGTTTACACTCATTATGAACAAATTAAAGAGTCTTGGCAAAATTTTCACTGATGAAGGGCTGATTAGAAAGTTAATCAGAATAATGCAAATTTCATAGGATGTAAAGCTCATAGCAATAGAGGAATCAAAAGATTTAACTACATACTCATATGATGAATTTATCAGTTCATTACTCACATATTAGATGAAAGTTAAGTCTACTACTGACCGTAAGCAAACTGACAAGAAGAGGTCCATTACATTAAAAGCTGCTAGTTCAACCATTGAAGAAGCTATCTATGAATCAAATAGTGATGATGAAGAAGATGATGAACAAGCTTTGTTGATTCAAAAATTCAAAAAATTTCTGAAAAGAAAAACAGAGATAAAAAGTCATTTATTAGGTAATTCAACAACAAAAAAGTTGATAAAAGCCAAGAAAGATTCAAAACATGAAAATACATGTTTTGAATGCAATAAACCAGGCCATTTCAAAGCTGATTGTCCAAAGCTAAAAAGCAAATATAAGAAGAAAGACAAGAAAGCAATGGTGGCAACTTGGAGTGACAGTGATGAATCGAGTTCTGATGGTGATGATGATGAGAAGTAAGAAAGAGCTCAAATATGTTTTATGGCAGATGATAATGTAGAAAGTTCATCACAAAAACATCCAAAAATTGAAGAAGATGAGGTAATCCTACAAACCTTATCTCATAATGATCTTATTCATGAATTTTTTAATATGCATGGTATTAAGCTAGATATGATTACTAAGTGCAAAGAATATGAAAAAAAGCATTCAGAAAAAGAATCAGAAAAGCTTGAATTACGAAGGAAAGTGAGATTTCCTAAAAATGCTAATCTTGAATTAGTTAGCAAAGTATCACATCTTGAAAAGAAACGTGAAAAGCTAGATTCCGCAATTAGCAAATTCACAAATGGAGAAAATATGTTGAATATGCTTTTAGACTCCTATGAAATCCAGATGATAGAACAGAATTGGTTATACAAATATTGAAGAGATACCTTCTCAAATTCCCCTAAAACCAATTATATTTTGTTCTCCCTCCACTTCTACTATGCAAACTTCACCCCTTGAACCTACATATCAAATGCATAGTAAAAGTTAAACATAGTTTACTGAACCAATTTCAAAAAAAATTAAAAAGAGCATCCATATTCAGTCTCTGACCAAAAAGCCAAAGAGAAGATATATCCTTCCAAACCAAGAAGTGTATAATCTTCTAAATCACACTAAAATTTTTGTTCACAACAGAAGATTGTACAAATAAACATTTAGACCTATACACTTTCAAAAGCCTTATTCTTATAGGTCAAAACAAAAACACGGTTATAAGACCAAGCACTCATATCAAATCAACCATTTTCCTCATCACCAACATCGTATCACAAAACCTTATTATTCACATCCATACAAGATAAAGAGGATTGTTACATGTTATTATTGTAATCATACAGGACATGTAATTAATGATTGTAAGTTTCGGAAAGGATACTATAAAGGGAAAGTTATATGGATTCCTAAAAATTATTAACTCTAACCCCAAAGGACCTAATACTATTTGGGTACCTAAGTCTACTTGATTTGCTTTTCAGGTATGTCTAAAGAACACCCTCAAGAATTCAAAGTGGTACATTGATAGTGACTATTCTTAGACATATGACTGGTGATGGAAGGTATTTTACTTCCATAAAACAAGTGAAAGGAGGATCTGTGAAATTCGAAGATAATCTAGAAGGACGAATTATTAGAAGAGGAAAGATTGGAAACAATCCATGCATTGAAGAAGTATCCTTAGTAGATGGATTGAAATACAATTTTTTGAGTCTAAGTCAACTTTGTGACAAAGATCGCAAGGTAATCTTTGATTCTAAGAAATGTGAAATTGTGGAAGCTAAAAATGGTAAGATTTTACTTAAAGTACCTAGTGTTGGAAATATTTATCTTTTAAATTCAAGTACTCTTACTAATGATTAATGCTTGATTTCATAAGAAGAAGATAGTTGGTTATGACATTATAGATTAGGTCATGCAATCTGATTTCAAAACTTTCAAAGAAAGACCTTGTTAAAGGTTTACCCAAAATTAGTTTTGATAAAACTCATATTTGTGATGCATGTCAAAGAGGAAAGCAAACTAGAAGCTCTTTTAATCCTAAGGAGTTGTTTCTACCTCTAGACCATTAGAGTTATTGCATTTAGACTTGCTTGGTCCAATTCAACCAATAAGTTTAGGAAGAATGAGATATACATTCGTCATCATAGATGACTACTCACATTTTACATGGACATTATTTTTTAGTAAAAAAGATGAAGCTTTTGAACAATTTTCTACCTTGTATAAAAAGCTTCAAAATTTGAAAAATACTTCTATTGTTGCTATTAGAAGTGATCATGGAAAAGAATTTGAAAATCATCTTTTTGAAATATTTTGCAATGAGCAAGGTATCTCATATTATTTCTTAACTCCTAGAACTCCACAACAGAATGGTGTTGTTGAAAGGAAAAATAGGACTCTTGAAGAAATGACTAGAACCTGCTCAATGAAAATAATTTACCAAAATATTTTTGGACAGAAGCTATGAACACAACATGTTATGTTTTGAATTGAGCTTTAATATGACCCATTTTGAAGAAAACACCATATGAGTTATGGAATGGTAGAAAACCTAATATTGGTTATTTCCATCCATATGGTTGTAAATGTTTTATTTTCAACAACAAGGAATATCTCAATAAATTTGACTTTAAGTTAGATGAAGGTATTTTCTTGGGGTATTCATTGCGTAGTGAAGCACATAGAGTCTTTAACAAAAGAACTCTTACCATTGATGAGTCAATGCATGTTGTCTTTGAAGAAGCTAACTCTCTCCCATATAAAGAATATGAGGATACTCTTGAGATACTTTATCCACAGGTTGAAAACATAAAAAATGATGAAAATATCTTGCAAAAAGAAGACAACTCTGGTGATCAAGATGAAAACAATGTGCAAGAATTGCAAAAGCAAGAAAATTAACATGATGATCTACTAAAAGAGTTCAGATATCATTGATATCATTCCAAAGACAACATTATTGATAATCCTTCACAAAAAATGATGACAAGGAGCCAACTGAAAATTGTATTTTGTGAATGTGGCATTTGTTTCTGAAATTGAACTAAAAAACTTCAAAGAACTCGAAACTAAAGAAAGCTGGATGATGGCTATGCAAGAAGAATTGGATCAATTGAAAAGAAACAATGTCTGAAAACTTGTTCCAAAACCTAAAAATCAGTCATTGATTAGAACCAAATGGCTTTTTAGGAACAAACTTGATGAATTTGGCAATGTTGTTAAAAACAAAGCTAGACTAGTTACACAAGGGTATAACCAATAAGAAGGAATATACTATGATGAGACATTTGCTCCAGTAGCAAGGTTGAAGGCAATCAGAATGCTATATGCATTTGCTTGCTATAAAGACAAACTCTATCAAATGGATGTGAAGAGTACATTTCTAAGTGGCTATATCAATCAAGAAGTCTATGTAAAGCAACCTCCAGGATTTGAAGATTGCCACTATCCTGATTATATCTATAGGCTTACTATAGCTTTGTATGGACTAAAACAAGCACCAAGAGCATGGTATGAAAGGTTAAGTACATTCTTACTTACTAAAGGTTTTGCTCATGGAAAAGTTGATAGGACTTTGTTTATCAAGAATATAAAGAATCATATATTACTTGTTCAAATATATGTTGATGATATCATATTTGGTTCTACTAACAATGAATTATGCAAGGAATTCTCACAAGAGATGAGTACAGAATTTGAAATGTCTATGATGGGTGCATGTAATTTCTTTCTTGGACTACAAATCAAGCAAGGAAAGAGAGGAACATTTATCTGTTAATCAAAGCATACTAGGGATCTTATCAAGAATTATGGAGTGGGGAATTCTAAACCAGAATTATAGTGATGCCAATCATGCTAGATGCAAATTGGAAAGAAAAAAAGTACTTCAGGTATTTGTCAATTTCTAGGAGAAGCATTAGTTTCATAGTCAAGCAAAAAGCAATCAACTATAGCAATTTCAACAATAGAAGCTGAATACATATTTGCAAGCAGCTGTGTAGCACAAATATTATGGATGAAGCAACACCTTAAAGATTATGACATTAAGTATGATCATATACCTATAAGGTGTGATAATACTAGTGCTATAAATTTAATGAAGAATCCTATTCAGCATTCAAGAACAAAGCACATGCATATCAAACATTATTTTATCAGAGATCATGTACAAAAAGGTGACATCTACTTGGAATTTGTTCTGATAGAAGATCAAGTATCAGATATTTTCACAAAATCATTATGTGAAAATAAATTCAATGAGTTAAGATTGAAAATTGCAATGTCAAATCCAATTATGAAAAATAACAGATTAATTCACTTGAATTAATATTTTCTTGAGTAATAATTTTATTAGAATAAATATTATGGTTAAATTTTTCTTTTTCGTAAGTCTAGATTACGTAAAATCAATTAAGATTTTACTATTGAATCAGATTATGAATTAATGATTTAAATCATAAATATTTATGAAAATATTTTGTCATATACATTTTTTTTTAATTCATGCTATTGTGTTAAACAGTATAAATGCACATAGAAGTATAAATCAAATAAAATGACAAAATTAAATTGGTGGACATAATAATCAAAGATAGTTTTGCTCTTGCAAAATCTTCACCAACGCCTCTGCAAATCGTACCATAACCCTTACCTCTCTCTCGATCTCTCTGGCAAATCCTCTCTCAAAGATCATCCTTTCAAGCAATAAATAAGATGAAGAGGTGCACTACAAATGCAACCAAGAAGTTAAGAGTGTATCAAATAAGGGCTATAAAAAGAAGATAGGAAAGGAAAACGAAAAGAATCTACTAGTGAAAGTCAATCCAACTCCAAAAGAAGAAGAATCAACACTTTATATGAAGTGTATGGGAAGAGAAGAAGTGCAAGAAGGTATGCTTTAGTGACTCTTATCCAGCACCTGCTATGAGCGGATGACCTTTTAGGTGGAACGTGGTGAAGCGAACTAGGGAAAAAGAGAAGTGGAAATGTTTAGTGTTTGAAAATGGGATTTGTGTCTTGATTAGGAAAACCATTGATTCTTTTTGAAAATCCTTTTGTAGAAAACATTTTCCCATTTTATTACTTAAAGAACTTAAAACTTAAATTTCAAGATCAGTGACAGAGTCGCCACCTAGATCAGATCATCCGGGAATTCTGGTACAGCTCCCTATCGAGTGTAGACTACTCTACCTAATCAACTTACCTATTCAACCTCAAGCTTGTATTCATTTAAAAATGCATATGATAATATTTTACTCACATATTATCTTTCTCTACCCGATTTAATCCCTTACTACTAGCCCATGCCCATTCAGATGACAGGAATAAAGTATATAAAATTAAAGTACGGAAATATAAATCATACATCCAGAAATAAAGCAAAAAGAAATAGAGGCCTTATAACAACCCAGAAAAAGGAAAAAGCTCTCATCCTCACCATTACCATTGCCTAGACACATAAGGATTTAAAAAGTGCAATCACCTAGAATACACAATTAATCTATGAAATACATCTATAATAAAAATAAAGAAAAATAAAAGTTGCAACACAAATGGTTAGCATAGATATATCCCAAACACATATAGGACTCATACAAGACAGAATGGAGATTTTAGGAAGTGGGAACATGCATTTAGGGGATAACCAAGAAGTCTGGGCGACTTACTCAGTTAGACCTAGAAAACGGTTTTAGAAATGCCCTGTATGTTTTTATGCTTGAAAACGGCTTTGGAGAACGGTTTGGCTCAATTACATGCAAATTTCTTCAGTTTAGTGGATCGGTTATCCCAAAACTTGAGGTTCCGTTCCTGGGGGTTCCTTATTCCAAACATTCATCTATGGTCTAAAAGCGGTAAACATGCCAAAAACAAGTTTGATTATGAAGACAGCATCACACGACGATGTCCGTGTTGGTCGTCCCGTGATTCTACCTTCTGCCTGTAACTATAGTCGTGCGTCTATATTACAGTCGTATGACTCTAATGGTTACAGCCGTGTGACTATGATGAACAGTGCCCAAAAGTGGTTTTCTTAGTTTTCTAAAATCACTTGTTTTGATCGATTTTGATGATTTCTAGGGAATCTGGAAATCTGAGAGGCCACTATCATTGGACCAAGAATCCGGCTAAGGATTTAACAACCATGAATCCAAGAATAGAAACCAAAAAAACTCTAAATCTCACATCTATATCATTGGAAATCTAAAAACCACAATTTTATAGTGTACAGATATGATTTGACCAAATTGAATCATGAAAAATCATTTAAAACGGGACAACCAACTGTATTCAGTCTAATTTGGGCTTTTCGGGCTTCTGCCCAGAAGAATATAGTCGTGCGACTGTAATATATAGTCGCACGGTTGTGTTCCAGGCAACCACAATTGTTCAACTGTAACTATAGTCGTGCGACTATAGTTATAGTCGTGCGGCTGTAGTTGCACAGACAGTTTTCTGGATAAATTTTTAAACACAGAATCAATCACAAATCAACATGAAACAAGTTTTAAGGCCTCTCAGAGTTTACTGTTATGCATTCCAGTATGCTTGATGATCGGAGTCGGATGTAGACGTCGGAATCCTCCTAGAATCTCCAAACAACCCAAAACTCTTAATACTCATCCCGAATTGACCCGAATGACCCCGAGAATAGTTTTGAATGAATTATATCAGATTGGGAATCCTCACACAATGTGTTTCTCCACTGTATTCTCTCTGTGTCTTGGTTTTTTGTTGATTTCCCTTAGTTTTCTCTCACTTTCTCTCTCTAAAACTCTCTTTCACTAGAATGCTCTCTCTTTTTCCAGAATTGATTTTTCCTCCTTTAGTGTTTTTCTGCCTCTTTTGTTATCTGTCACATCCCCTAGTTCCCCCAAATCACGCCCAAAATAATTCCAACAAAAATAGAATTGTTTTCTATTTAGGAATCTGTTGAGTCAAAGGTTATAGTCATACGACTCTAACAATAGTCATACGACTGTAGAATTACAGTCGTGCGACTATATTTGTTACAGTCGTGCAATTGTGCGACTATAGACAGAGTCTACATGCGCACTTAAGCTTCCTAATCTCTTGATGGACTTTTCTCGGGGTTTCAGATCAAGGACTCTTCTGAATCTTGGGCCATCTGAGAACATTCCGGGCATTATTACGCTCATTCTCAAATCTAACTCATGTTCATCTATTTAACAGGCAATAAATGGTTTTCATCACAAAGGTCGGGAAAAAGCCCGTGCTCACAGGCTGCCCCTCGCATGACCAAAGTCGACTTAGACGGGAGCTTGTGCCCGATTCAAGTTTGATCTCACGATAGAGAGCGCATGAGAAAAAGAAAAGGGAGTGTACCTGGTGTCCAACTATGGAACACAACTCGGGGTTGGTGGTGCTTAAGTCGAGTTGACTCAAGGACTTGTTCTGTTATCTATGTGAAACAAAATCTAGCTTGAGTTGATCTAAATTCAAGGATTTGCTTCGATGTCTGTACCGAAGAAAATCTTGCTTGAGTTGAACTGAATTCAAGGATTTGCTCCGATGTCTATATAGAGGAAAATCTTGCTTAAGTTGAATTGAATTCAAGGATTTGTTCCAATGTCTGTGCAGAAGAAAATCTTGCTTGAGTTGAGTTGAATTCAAGGATTTGCTCTGATGTCTATGCAGAAGAAAATCTTGCTTGAGTTAAGTTGAATTCAAGGATTTGCTCCGATGTTTATGCAGAACAACATCTAGCTTGAGCTGACTCTTCGTGGTGCTTGTGTCATGGATGGAATTGTGTTGACTTCAAGGACTTGTTTCGACGTCTGTGCAAAACAGTGGTCTAGCCCGATTTGAGTTGATTCAGGGATGTGCTTTAACTCTATTATGAAGCAGAGGACTTTACCTAGATTAGATTGATGCTCCAGGGATGTGCTTCAACTCCATCATGAAGCAAAGGACTTTGCCCAGATTGGGTTGATGCTCCAGGGATGTGCTTCGACTCCATTATGAAGCATAGGACTTTACCCGGATTGAATTGGTTCTTAGGTTGAGTTTATTCAAGGACTTGTTTCGATGTTTATGCAAAACAAAATCTAGCTTGAGTTGAGTTGGATCTAAGGACTTGCTCCGATGTCTGTGTGAAGAAAAATCTAGCTTGATTTGAATTGATTCAAGGAGTTGTTCCCATGACTGTACAAAACAACGTCTAGCTTGAGTTGAATCAAGGACTGGTTCCGATATGAAACAGCAATCTAGCTTGATTTGATTCAAAGTTGGCTTTAGGAGTAGTAATTTTGAAGTTGAGAATGTGTATTTATTCCTTGATCGATAATTTTGGAAACAAAAATTTTTGCCCCTTCGATCAAGAATAAATACGGCTTAATTATTTTGCCCCTGGTTACCTGCAAAAAGCAAAGAGTACCTTTCTCGGGAATATATTGGCATAAACGAAAGTTGTGAGGATTGTGGAAATTCTCTTACCTGAGATTAGAGGATGCCCCAGTGTCAGGTTATTTCCACCTTCAGAGTATTCTCGGTTCGAGACAGCCTGATGATGACAACATGTACCTGTACTTGAGTTAACATTGATGTGTGTATGCATATATGTGTATATGTTTCGAGTGTACGTGCATGTGCATGTCCAGGATGCATATGCATTTGATTATGGTTCTTTTAATGCTTTGCTTGGTGCAAACGACGATTGGGATTGAGTGTCGAGAGTCCACTCGCTTAAGGGCGAGGGTTGACCAGTTTTGTCGATGGGTCACAGAGTTAGAGATCATGAATCAGGCCTTCAGAGCTTGGGTGGAAGATTTGGAGGCCCAGATAGGTCTGCCCTAGTTCTTAGGGCATTGGATTCTTATATTTTGTATTATACATTAAGTCTCATTGTATGAATACATTATTTGTGTCACATTAATAAAGGCAATTAATCTATTTCATTTATATCTTGTGCTATAGTATGAGTAGAGTATCCATTGATTGATAATCATAAAACCTATCCCAGGTCTATTCTAATTATGGGAACAAATAGAACCACAGACTTGTATATTTGATGACTGCATAGCAGTTCATAACTAGCCATAGTACTAGTATAGTCAGTCATGAATATAGATACATGTCGTTCACAAGGGACTGGATCGATCCACACAAGAAAGCCACATGGTTGTCGTGTCATAGGTCTTTCTTGAGTAGGTCACTTTTGTCCTTAGACCAGATTTCGTTATAGTATCAATATGGAACCCGGTTCACTTTGATATATGCCTAACAGGTATATAAAAGGATGCTAAATATGGGTATGATTAGGTGGATCGGTGAATATGTTGATATTGATGATGAAGTGATGGAATTTCCACTCGGGTAACACCGAGATGATATCATTGGCCACTTGATGAGTGGGACTGATAAGTGTATGGCCATACCCAAGTAAGTCGATGCTTATTTGATTAATCAGTCAACTCAAGATCAAGAAATATAATAAATAGCAGAAGAGGATGACGGACACCATGCCTCTTGTTTATTCATATCAATATCGTTAGGGAAAGGACACTGTGAGATTACTATCGGGTGAGTGTCTTCTAAAGACTGCTGCACCTCTGTCTTAATTGGGGGCTGTAATGGTTTACTCGAACCCACTTACAATCTGTGGGCCTTGGGCCTACTGCCAACATAAAGACAGACCCATAGGATCGTGCACATAGATCAACTGAGCCGGAACTTATAGAAATTGTTCATGTAATGTACATTGGAAGGAATGTGTTAATTAATTAGTTGACATTCGGTGTCAAGGTAATTAATTAACATTGGGTTGAATTTAATTTAATTAATAAGTTTACATAATGTAATTAACTAATTTATCAATTAATTGAATTACATAAAGTAAACAATTAATTAAATAATTTTCCTAAGTAGGAAAATTAAATACATGTATTGTATTTACTTAAGTGTGATTTAATTTTATTTAGGGGTAATTAAATTTAGCCAAATGGGATTAAATTACATAGTATATACTTTTTAATTAATGTTTATTTATGTAATTATAATCCTATTGGGCTTGGGTTTAATCAACCTAATTAAAACCCAATTAGACAATATTTCTATATAAGGGCACACTTAAGGAAGAAAAACCTAATTCAACCCTAATTAATTGCTTGAAATTTCAGCCACCAAGAGCAGCCCCAAAACAACCGAAAATCCCAGCATTAATCATCTATTCCTTCACATCTTCGGCTAGCACCGGTTCCTGCTCAATAGTTGGTCGTGCACCGGACTTTGGAGATCGCAGTTTCAAGAAACGATTCTGCAGCAGTCTATAGAAGAGTCGAATCTGGTGAGTTAATCTCTCTTGATTCAAATTGTTTTTATTCTAATCAATGGTAATTGGACACGATAGGTGGATTCTAGGAAATTTTAAACAGTGTATTTTCCACTGTACCACGTTATTTTTCGAATGATGAATCCCAACAGTGGTATTAGAGTCTAGGTTTTGTCCAATAGATTGATTGGAATTGGTTCTTGAAAGCATTCTTGAAGAAAGAACGGGTTTCAAATTTGTGATTTTAGGGTTTTTTATTCAATTGGTTTTGTTGAACCCTACAATTTTGGATTGGAGTTTTTGATTATTTTTCCACAATTGGTTTCCATCAAAAATTGTTGTTTTTATTGATTAATTATTTTTTTTGTGGCTGGTTTTTATGATTTATTATAAAATAAATAAATAAATAAAAAATGATGGTTTGGCCAAAATTGGAATCGCATTTTGCGATTCCAATTGTGGCCAAACGCTGTTGCTTCCGCAGCAGCTGCTGGCACAGAGGCTTCTGCTGGCAGCAGGTTGCAGCGCAGCGGGACTGCTGCCCCGCAGGGACAGCAGTGCCATGCGCGGGTTTTGGGTTCGGTTTTGGATTTTGTGGGTCTTTTTTTATCCCGGAACCTAATGCAAATTAAATTCAATATTTTTAAATTAATTTGTATTTAAACTGTTTATTTTGTTGGCATGCATATTTAATTTAATTGTTTGCATATTAAATTCAATATGGACTTTGTGAAATTGGCCCAATAAACCATTACACTAATTAAAATTGGGAGAGGTAAATTTTAAATTTGTGACAATCCAAATTCAAGTGGGAGCAAAATTGTTAATTTTGCATTCATGGATGTTGTCCATTGGACTTTTATGGGCCTTAGTCACATTTGTTAAAATTGGCGATTTCACGCTAAGTAACTCGGCTTAACATTTATATTTATAATTTGGCATGATCATGCATCATATTGGTATGTATGTGCATGACAGGTACTTTGTTTGAAATGCGATGTTGAGTTCTATGGGCCCTAAATTATTATCGATTGTAATTTGATTTTGGGAAATATGGCCTGCGTGCCATTTCTTTTATTTTGATGTAATTTTAGAATAGATTTTATTTTATAAAATTGTTGTAATTGCATCAAGTATGAAGGAAGGCCCAGATGGAGCAAGCCCATGGTGGGAGCCCAAGAAGGATTGCAGTCTGGCCTATGAAGAATTAGATAGGATATCTAGTTTTTCATTAGGTTGTAATTAAAGGCCCATAGGATCTCATTTATTTTAAATTAAGTATGCTATTGCATTTGTTATATAATATGGATGTATGGATCACCAAATTATTTCCCGCGATTATGCATGCTAAGCCGTATCACTTAATTATAATCTGGAAATTAAAATATTGAGTCGTTTAAAAGTGCTCCCCACATTCACACCTCTTCCTCCCATCGATGCTGCAATGTGCGCCATGCCCTAGCTGGGTACATTGTAGTATTCGGTGGGCCGTCGAGGGTTAGGATACTTGGTATGGTTAACATGTGAATGGTGGTTTGACTCAACATGGGTAGCATTAGCTCAGAGCGGGCCCTAAGCACAAATGGGTAAAGTGTCAATAAGCCTATTGTGAGCACGGGTTTTTCCCGATCTCTGTGATGAGAGTTCACATATTACCTATGAAGTAGACGGACTAGATTGGGCCCAAAAGCGACCAGATTGTTTCCGGGAGTGTCTCAAACATCCTGAAAACTAAACTATCCACGATTCGAAACCCCCACAAAGGTCTCCCTGAGTGATTTTTAGGGTTTAGAGTACATGTCTGATCTTTCAAATTTTGCTGTGGCTTTTGCTAGAACTGGGCGACTCTGGTTTCTTGAGCCAGAGCCGGCTGGCTCTAGACTAGAACTATATGGCTATAGTGCACACTAGAGCCAGGCGGCTCTAGTGGGCAAACCAAGTCGCCTTGCCAAGCAGAGCAACTTGGTTTGACAGGAAGTATTTTTGGGTGCAAAAATCAGAAGTCAGGTAACCATTTAATGAAATGAGGTGATATGAGAGAGAGAGAGAGGTATAAAAGGAAAGAAAATCATATCTGTAAGGAGGATTTTTTGGAGAGGGAACCGGGTAAAAGAAAGATTTCTGGCAGAAAAAAGAGAAAGTAGAGAAGAAAAGAGAGGAAGTGAGACCGAGAGAGAAGAAGAGGGAGCCAAAACATACATCAAAGTTAAAACCCTACATCATTTTAAAGACATGAATATCAAGTTCTGCAATCTTTGCTTATCGATTTGGGACGTACTCGGGTTGGTTTCGGGTTGCTTTGGATTGTTGCAGTTTTCGGCCAGTTGAGTTTCCAGCATCGATTCCAAGCTTTCAATCCGTTCCTACGTGTCCGGTACACTGGAACAACACCAACGTAAACTCTGAGAGGCCTTAAATCCGTTTGCATTTTTCTATGTGTTTTTTCTCTATTCTGTGTTTTTCCAGAAACTGCGCTGCCTATCATAGCCGTACGGCTGTGTTCGTGATGAACAGAGCCAGCCGGCTCTAGCCCTAGAGCCGCTCGGCTCTATTCCTCAGGGACAGAATCCTGATTTGTCCCAATCGGTCGATAGTAGTCCATTTTCCATTTCGTGCATTCTGTTTTGGTATTTTTCAGCCCAAGAATATTTGTACATCATTCTGGTTTCGGTTTTCGGATTTTTGGACGTATGGATATTGATTTTTCGGTTTTTTCCAGGTTTTATATTTCAGTTTCGGGGTTGTTCGATCCGATTCGTATCCGTGGTTCAGCATCAGCGAGCCCCCGAACTCTATAAAATCTCTGGGAAACACTGAAAACGAACAAAATAACGATTTTTCAAAAAAACGAGAAATCTAATTTTGGGTCCAGGTATTATAGCCGCCCAGCATGAGTTAGAGCTGCTCAGCTCTAACGAGAGCCGACCGGCTCTATTTTCCAGCCGTGCGGCTGTAGTTCCTGGAAAAGATAGAATCATAGAACGGCCAGTATGAACTTCGTTACGCGATGCTGTTTTTGAATTCAGACTGTTTTTGGTGTGTTTACTGCTTTTTAGACCCTAGATGTTTGTGAAAATTAGGAAAACCCACACGAACGGAACCCCGAGTTCCGGGATAACAAACCCATAGAAATGGAAATTTACATGTAACCGAGCCAAATTGTTTTCCAAAATTAATTTTTCAGCACAAAAATTATAGGGAGTTTCAAAACTGTTTTCCAGGTCTAACAGGTCCGACCGGTCGGGTCAACCCGGTTACCCCCTAAATGCATGCCCCCATTTCCTAACAACCCCAATTCTGTCCTGTTTTGAGTCCTATCTGTGTTTATAATATAAAATGTGCTAACCCTCTGTTTTGCAGCATTTATCTTCTTTTTTATTATTTTTCTTGTAATTAATAGACTATTCCGTGTAAACTAGGCGATTGTATTTTTAGATCTTCGTGTATCCTAGGCGATTGTAAAGTGAGGACGAGGGTTTTCTTCTTTTTATTCAATTTGGTTGTATAAGTGGCCTCTATTATTCTTTTGTATATTTGTATGGATGATTTAATTTCCTGCAATTTAATTCTGTCATTTGCTTGAGCATAGGCTAGTAAAATAAACAAATTTGGGTTACAAAAAGATAATAAATTGAATAAATATGGCAATATGAATCATAAATCAAATATAAGCTTGAGGTTGAGTAGGTAAGTTGCCCGAACCCTGAATCTCTGGATTAGGTACAGTAGTCTGCGCTCGGTAGGGAGCTATACCGGAATTTCCTGGGTGAGCTGATCCGGGTGGTGACTCTGTCACTAATCTCGAAATTTAGGTTTCAAGGTCTTTAAGTAATAAAACGGGAAAACATTTTCTACAAAAAGAATTTCCAAAAAAAATAAGCGAGCAAATGATTTTTCCTAATATAAGATAAACAAACCTGTTTTTCCCATAACCTCACAAAAACCCCGTTTTCAAAGAAACCCCGGTACGCTTCGCCGCGTCTGTACCACGTTTAAAAGGTCGTCCGCTCACAGTGGCGACTCTGCTGGGGACTTTAAAAGTTTCTTTAAAAGGTTTTTATAAAAACTTAAGGAACTTAGGCAACTATTGAAATATACCTCGCTTGTATTCATTTATCAATTTATAAATGCCATATTTATTCATACCTTGTATATCATGACATTTTCTTCTTCTCAACCCCTCAAATACACTGATTAGCCCCGGTTTACCCAAGAAGGTGGACTACCTCAAATCCCCACATGACCTTACATCGTGTTCTACGATGGGGAAGTGTTTATTCGCTATGGGAGCCTGTACGACCCTTGGTTTGACCTTAGCCCACATGTAATGGCTTAGTAATTTCCCCTAGGATTACCGAAACATAAATCTAAAATTGAACAATTGAGCATGCACCTTTGGTATCCCCCGTTGATGCCAAAGAGACCCAACACCTAGGAAGAATGCAAGACCAAACGAAAGGAGAAATAAGGTTGGAAGGGAGTGCATAATCACTCGCATGCCATTTCTAATCACGTTTTCGTGTAGCCATCTCTTACATGCATATGTATGGTATTTGTACTAATCACGTTTTTGTGCAGCCACGACATTTTATTCGCATACCATACATATATACATCTCGCGTGCCAACATTTTCATAAAACATACACGACATCATTTCGTGTGACATTCCTAACCACGTTTTCTGCAGCCATTTGCATTTTTGCGCGACATACATATACATGCCATTTCATTCCATTATACCTATTTAGGGACGTTCTAGGAATGCCTATCATGATCATTTCATTTCGTACCATGTCGGGTACCCAAAACTACCTATAGTCCACCTGTGCGCCGGTCCGCACTCGACCACTCATTTCATCTCATCATTCACTAGGAAATCATAAAGATGTTAGGTCTGGTTGTGTGACAACTCACACGACAACATGGCATTATGTCATCTCCATTACACCTCCATTCGTTCTTGGTGCCACGGTGATGCCGGAATTATGCTTACAATCCACGTCATATTTGTTCCACGACATTGAAAACTCATTTGAGGTTATCCACGAGTGCCAGATTTTTACACACTTGAGAACATTTCATAAAATTAGCAATTCATGCAAGACGTTCCATGAACATCAAACCTCCATTCATGTCCCTACACACATGTGACTTTTTTACAACATCACTTCATATTTGATGCCCTAAAATCATCATAACTCTGTCCATGGAATGGCTTCCACGTGACCATTTCATACCATTTTATTTTGAGCCATAAAGTGTCAAACCTCTGTCCGTGTGTCGGTACATACGTGACCATTTTATAACATTCGTTAGGTGCCCTAAAGGTGCCGAACCTCTGTCCGTGTGATGAATCATACGTGATGTTTGTTCACATTATCTCCTGCATAGTTTGGGGCATTATTGGGACGTTCAAAATTAAAAAAAATCACAATCATTATCATTTCCATTCATGAAGCATCATTCGATCATGATCATCCCACCATCATACCATCCATATCACTTAGCACTTTGTGTTTAGGATCATAACATTCACCCATGATGCTAACCCTATGTTGAATGTGCAGTTTGGCATCGAACTACAAAACGACTTGAAAGGGTCACTTCAGGGTCTGGACAATTAGTTCAGCCATCTCAGACCAAATCAGCCACAGTGTAAGGGGTTAGGGTCAGCTTAGATTCAGACTCGGAGCAAGAGTTTGGGGGACAATTACCTTCTTTACCAGGTGACAGTCCGTTTATATTGGAAGAAGCAAGTAGAACCGAGATGGCTCAAGGTGGAAATGGTGGAAGTCCTCCCTTTGACATGAATGCATTCATGACAGCCTTTCTGAATTCTGATCAGTTTAAAGCGACCATCAGGGAGTAAGTACAGACTGCAGTGACTACTGCTGTAGGCCCGACTAGCCAGCAAGCCTAAGCCCCAGTTGAGAACGAGGGGAATGTTGTGCAAGGGGCCTCTAATTCAGGGAGGAATGTGCCTGGAAATAGTAGAGTGGTCATCCTACCTTAGGAACTCGACCATCATTCTGAGGAAGACGAGGCCTTTGAAAGAGCCAGGGAGGCTTCGATTGAGACGGCTGCTAAAAAGCGTCTCAAGGAGAAATTTTTTTATTTTGAAGCACTGTTGCCGAAGCTGAAGGAGATGGTGCACTATCAGCCTATTAAGTGCACAGATCCGTCTACTCTATTTGCAGAAGGGGGAGAGCCACTCTCGGTTGGGTTCCAGATGCCTTATCTACCCTCGTACACTAGGGAAGGTCCACCAGAAGCCCACTTGGACAGCTATGTAAGAATCATGTCTGGCCTGGGGATCGGAAAGGTCCATCTACTGAATCTGTTTCCTACTACTTTGTGAGGCGTAGCCACTAAATGGTATCTCAAGACACTGATCCACACCTGTTTCACCTAGGAGGATCTGTTTGAGGCATTTGTGAAAAAGTGTGCCTACAACACTCAGGTTGAAACCATATTGGAAGACCTAGAAAGAATCCATCAAAGGCCCAATGAATCCTTTT
This sequence comes from Euphorbia tirucalli, assembly GCA_039660915.1. Classification (NCBI taxonomy): domain Eukaryota; kingdom Viridiplantae; phylum Streptophyta; class Magnoliopsida; order Malpighiales; family Euphorbiaceae; genus Euphorbia; species Euphorbia tirucalli. Next base: position 45,093,821 of record CM077637.1, on the reverse strand, counting down.
CAGCCTATTACAAAAGGTGGATGGATGGGCAGGTGTTAGTGGACGAAGCCCCTAAATTGGAGTCCCTTATCGTGAAGCTTGTGGATGGTAGCTTGCCAACCTACAAGGAGAAAATGAAGCTGAAGAGATTTCATTCCTTTAATGATGTGGTAGATTTTGCAAAGCGGGTTGAGAGGTATGCTGAAGAAGAACAGCTGAGTAAGTAATGTTCGAGTACCTACCGGGGCAGCCATGAATATACCCAGGGGTACAAGGCTAGTGGTTCTACGTCCTCTTCAATAGGGTCTAGCTCTAAACCGGCCCAAACTGCAGCGATGGTAGACCAGGTGAAAGACACCGATATGGTGGCTGTGGCCCAAGGAGGCCAGACGAGAACATCTCAGAGGCCCACCAATCCGTGGGTCGAATCCTTGGGGCGTATTTCGCCAAATGTAGGAAGGCTGGCTTGTTGCAAAGCATGAAGCCTTATGTTCCCCCTGCTGAAGCTGACAAGGAAAATTTCTATGCCTATCATGTGACGACAGGTCACCGCACCAACGAGTGTACTGGCTTGATAAGGGCCATTCAAAGGCTGGTCACTGAAGGAAAGATTGTCGAACCTGCACTGAAGCCGAATGTACAGAGGAATCCTTTGCCCAATTTTGGGGGTCAGGTTAATATGGTTCAATCTGGTATCCGACCAATAGTGCTTTTGCACAGATAATTGAGGCCAACCCAAGTGTTCAGGTGGTTGCTGTTGGTGTGCCCTAGTTCTTAGGGCATTGGATTCTTGTATTTTGTATTATACATTAAGAGCCATGTATGAATACATTATTTGTGTCACATTAATAAAGGTAATTAATCTATTTCATTTATATCTTGTGCTATAATATGAGTAGAGTATCCATTGATTGATAATCATAAAACCAATCCCAGGTCTATTCTAATCATGGGAACGAATAGAACCACAGACTTGTATATTCGACGACTGTATGGCAGTTCTTAAGTAGCCATAGTACTTGTACAGTCAGTCATGAATATAGGTACATGTCATTGACATGGGACTGGATCGATCTGCAAAAGAAAGTCACATGGTTGTCGCGTCATAGGTCTTTCTTGAGTAGGTCTCTTTTGTCCTCAGACCAGATTTCATTATAATATCAATATGGAATCCGGTTCACTTTGACATCCGCCTAACAGGTCTATAAAAGGATGCTAAATACGGGTATGATTGGGTGGACCGGTGAACATGTTGATATTGGTGATGAAGTGATGGAATTGCCACTCAAGTAACACCGAGATGATATCATTGGCCACTTGATGAGTGGGACTGATAAGTGTATGGCCATACCCAAATAAGTTGGTTGCTTATTTTATTAATCAGTCAACTCAAGATCAAGAAATACAATAAACAACAGAAGAGGATGACGGACACCATGCCTCTTGTTTATTCATATCGATATCGTTAGGCAAAGGACACTATGAGATTACTATTGGGTAAGTGTCTTCTAAAGACTGCTGAATCTCTGTCTTAATTGGGGGCTGTAATGGTTTGCTAGAACCCACTTATAGTCTGTGGGCCTTGGGCCTACTGCCAACATAAAGACAGACCCATAGGATCGTTCACATAGATCAACTGAGCTGGAACTTATAGAAATTGTACATGTAATGTACATTGGAGGGAATGCGTTAATTAATTAGTTGACATTCGGTGTCAAGGTAATTAATTGACATTGGGTTGAATTTAATTTAATCAATAAGTTTACATAATGTAATTAATTAATTTATCAATTAATTGAATTACATAAAGTAAACAATTGATTAAATAATTTTCCTCAGTAGGAAAATTAAATACATGTATTGTATTAACTTAAGTGTGATTTAATTTTATTTAGGAGTAATTAAATTTAGCCAAATGGAATTAAATTACATAGTATATACTTTTTAATTAAAGTTTATTTATGTAATTATAATCCTAGTAGGCTTGGGTTTAGTTAACCTAATTAAAACGCAATTAGACAAGGTGTCTATATAAGGGCACACTTAAGGAGCAAAAACCTAATTCAACTCTAATTAATTGCTGGAAATTTCAGCCACCAATAGCAGCCCCAAAACAGCCGAAAATCCCAGCATTAAACCTCCATTCCTTCGCGTCTTCGGCTAGCACCGGTTCCTGCTCAATAGTTGGTCGTGCACCGGACTTTAGAAATCGCAGTTTCAAAAAATGATTCTGCAGCAGTCTCTAGAGGAGACGAATCCGGTGAGTTAATCTCTCTTGATTCTTATTTGATTTTATTCTAATCAATGGTAATTAGACACGATAGGTGGATTTTAGGAAATTTTGAACGGTGTATTTTCCGCTGCCCCACGTTATTTTTCCAATGACGAATCCCAACAGTGGTATCAGAGCCTAGGTTTTGTCCATTATATTGATTGGAATTGGTTCTTGAAAGCGTTCTTGAAGAAAGAATGGGTTTCAAGTATGTTATTTTAGGGTTTTTATTCAATTGGTTTTGATTTTGATAAACCCGAGAATTTTTGGATTGGGGTTTTTGATTATTTTCCCCAATTGGTTTCCATCTTAAAAATTATTGTTTTATTGATTATTTATTTTTGATGGATTTTTTTATGATTAAAAAAAAAGGGTATACATTTGTTTTGCTGCAATTTGGAATCGCAAGATTCCAAATTGCAACAGCTGCTGCTTGCCGCAACAGGCGTAGCTGCATGCTGCGGCATGCAGCAGCTTGGTTGCTGCGTGGCAGCAACCCATTGTGGCTGCTGCCGCGCGGCAGTGCTGCTGTCTCCGTACAGCAGCGCCGCGCATGTTGTTTGGGTCCGGTTTTGGATTTTGCGGGTATTTTTTATCCCGGACCCTAATCCAAATTGAATTAAATTTTTTTTTAATTAATTTGTATTTAAAATTATTTATCTTGTTGGCATGCATATTCAATTTAATTGTTTGCATATTAAATTGAATATGGACTTTGTGAAATTAGCCCAATAAACCATGACAACGGTTAAAATTGGGAGAGCTAAATTTTAAATTTGTAACAACCCAAATTCAAGTGGGAGCAAAATTGTTAATTTTTCATTTATGGATGTTATCCATTGGGCCTTTATGGGCCTTAGTCACATTTGTTAAAATTGGCGATTTCACCCTAAGTAACTCGGCTTAACATTTATATTTATAATTTGGAATGCCATGATCATGCATCATATTGGTATGTATGTGCACGACATGTACTTTGTTTGAAATGTTATGTTGAGTTCTATGGGCCCTAAATTATTATCGGTTGTAATTTAATTTTGGGAAATATGGCCTGCGTACCATTTTTTTTATTTTGATGTAATTTTAGAATAGATTTTATTTTACAAAATTATTGTAATTGCATCAAGTATGGAGGAAGGCCCAAATGGAGCAAGCCCATGGTGGGAGCCCAAGAAGGATTGCAGTCCGGCCTATGAAGAATTAGATAGGATATCTAGTTTTTTCATTAGGTTGTAATTAAAGGCACATAGGATCTCATTTATTTTAAATTAAGTATGCTATTGCATTTGTCATATAATATGGATGTATGGATCACCAAATTATTACCCGCGTTTATGCATGCTAAGCCGTATCACTTAATTATAATCTGGAAATTAAAATATTGAGTCGCTTAAAAGTGCTTCCCACATGCACACCTCTTCCTCCCATTGATGCTGCAATGTGCGCCATGCCCTAGCTGGGTACATTGTAGTATTCGGTGGGCCGTCGAGGGTTAAGATACTTGGTATGGTTAACATGTGAATGGTAGTTTGACTCAACATGGGTAGCATTAGCTCAGAGCAGGCCCTAAGCACAAAGTGTCAATAAGCCCATCAAACTAAGAGTCCTTCGTGGGAGGATTGGATAGGTTGTCCTACCAAACGAATCAATGGTTGGTTAGCGACCCCTAGTTCGGCCAGTCTTTGATAAGTTGTGGATCTTGGTCAAGTCAGCCAATTAACAACACCAACAAACAAATTAAAATTGGATTATTAATTTGAATTGGCTTAAAAGTCCTTTATTTCTAACTCAAGCAATGATTTCTTCCATGTAGATAATCCCATTTCAATTAAGCAATTTAAATGCCTGCAACAAACAACAACTCACTCTCACTTAGGTCACTCTTGGAGAAGGAGAAGCTTTCGGGGACTAACTTCCTGGACTGGGTTAGGAACTTACAAATAGTTCTTAGACAAGAGTCTAAGGAGTATGTACTGAATGCTCCTTTACCAGCTGGCCCTCCCGCAGGTCGAGGCATCACCACGGCGATGGTGGAGCAGTACGATCGGCATGTGAGGGATGACCGAGATGTCTCGTGCCTCATGCTGGGTACCATGGCTTCTGATCTTCAGAAGCAGTTCATGGACGAGGATGCTTATGAGATGATGGATCAGCTTCAAAAGATGTTCCAAGATCAAGCTCGTCAGGAACGTTACCTGACAACTAAGGCACTTTGCACGACTGTGATGGCAGCTGGGACTTCTGTTAGCACTCATGTGCTAAAGTTGAAGGGGTATATTGATACACTTGCCTGCCTCGGCTCGCCAGTTCCACAGGACTTGGCAACAGACATTATTCTCGGGTCACTTCCTGAGTCTTACAACCAATTAATCATGAATTACCATATGCAAGGGTTCGATAAATTGGTTGTTGAGCTGCATGGCATGCTCAAGCTTGCTGAGCAGTCTCTTAAGAAGACTCCTGAAGTATTGCTGGTGAACAAGGGCAATACGCCCGTTGCTAAGGGAAAGGCCAAATCTAAGGCCAAGGCTAAGGGCAAAAAGGTGGTGGCCCAACCTAAAGCAAGGGTTGCCTCTCCTGACGATGTTTGCCATGAGTGTCATGAGAAAGGGCACTGGAAGAGCTCATGTCCAAAGCTAAGGGAGCAACTGAAGGGCAAAACTGCTGCTTCAGGTATTTATGTTGTTGAAATTAATCTGGCTATTTCTGTATCTTGGGTCTTGGACACTGGATGTGGATCTCACATTTGTTCAAATGTGTAGGGTCTAAGAAATAGGAGATTATTAGGCTCTGGAGAAGTAGATCTTCGAGTCGGAAATGGTGCTCGGGTTCAGGCCATGGAGATCGGAGATTATTTCTTGGAGATGCCTAGTGGGCTTGTTTTGGAACTAAGAAACTGTTACTTTGTACCTGCGATGCGCAGGTATATTATTTCCGTTTCTTTGTTGGATATTTCTGGTTTTGTATTTAATATTGGACATGGTAGAATTTCTATGCAATGTGGCAATATTATTTATGGAACAACATTTCTTGAAAATGGCTTATATATCCTTGATCTAAAACGTGAAAGTTCAATCTATAACATAAATACTAAAAGGATTAAACAAAATGAAATTAATCCTACTTACATCTGGCATTGTCGACTTGGCCATATAAATGAGAAGCGCATAGCTAGGCTTCATTCTAGTGGAGTGCTAGGGTCATTTGACATCCAGCCTTATGACACATGCGAATCTTGTTTGAGAGGCAAGATGACAAAGGTGCCTTTTAGCAAGACTGCTGAAAGGGCCTCAGAGCTATTGGAGCTGGTACATGCTGATGTATGTGGCCCAATGAGCACTAGTGCTAGATCTGGTTTTCTGTACTTCGTCACCTTCACGGGTGACTTCAGCAGATACGGTTACGTGTATCTGATGAAGCATAAAATCTGAGACTCTCCAAAGGTTCAAGGACTTTAAGAATGAAGTAGAAAACCAACTTGGCAAGAAAATAAAAGCACTTTGGTCTGACCGAGGGGGTGAATATTTGAGCCAAGAGTTTGACTCATTTTTGAGAGAGTGTGGGATTGTATCCCAACTCACTCCTCCTGGTACACCCCAGTGGAATGGAGTGTCAGAAAGGAGGAATAGGACCTTACTTGACATGGTCCGCTCGATGATGAGTCATGCTACACTCCCTGTCTCCTTTTGGGAATATGCTTTAAAGACAGCTGCTTACATTCTTAACAATACACCAAGCAAGGCAGTTAAAGGAACACCATATGAACTATGGAAAGGCCGAAAGCCCAATGTTTCCTTCTTGAAGATTTGGGACTGTGATGCACATGTTAAGAAATTGACAAGTGGCAAACTCGAGTCCAAATCTGTCAAGTGCCAGTTTGTGGGTTACCCTAAGGAAACTAAGGTTTATTACTTCTACAATCCGGCCGAAAACAAAGTTTTCATAGCCAGAAATGCAGTCTTCTTGGAGAAGGAATTCCTTTCCAAGAGAGACAATGGGAGTAATGTTGAACTTTCAGAAGTTTAAGACTCACAAACTCCTACAGCTACTGCTGACGATGCTTCGGGAACCGATCTGACTACTCAAGAAATTGAGGAACCAGAAACGGTTGCACAGGACCATAGAAGGTCTGGTAGGACATGTCATCAGCCAGAAAGGTACGGCTTTCTCATGACTGATGATGGGGACCTTATGGTGGTTGACCAAGAGGAGCCCAAGACCTATCAGGAGGCTGTTGAAAGCCCACACTCAGATTAATGGCGCAAAGCCATGGAGGCTGAGATGCAATCTATGCACAATAACCAAGTATGGAACTTGGTGGATCCACCTCTGGGTGCTAAGGTGATAGGTTGCAAGTGGTGTTTCAAGTTAAAGGCCCTATGTGTATAAGATGGTTAGTGGGAGCGTTTCCACCATCCTAGTGCTGTATGTTGACGACATCCTTATCATTGGAAGTGACATACTAACACTGCAAGGGGTTAAGCAGTGGTTGAGTAGGTGCTTCGCAATGAAGGACTTAGGCGAAGCTGAGACGATCTTAGGGATCAGGATCTACAGAGAAAGATCCAATCGGCTTCTAGGCCTAAGTCAAGCCACATACATTGACAAGGTTCTAAAAAGATTCAGCAAGGACAAGGCAAAGAAAGGATTCTTGCCTATGCGCCATGGGCTAAAGCTGAGTAAGAAAGATGGTCCTAAAACAAAGAAGGACCGGGAGAACATGGAAAAGATCCCTTATGCATCTGCTATTGGATCTGTCATGTGCTCCATGTTATGTACGAGGCCTGATGTCATGTTTGCACTAAGTATGACTAGCCGGTACCAGTCGGACCCCGGTGAGGAACACTGGAAGGCAGTCAAGGCAATCTTGAAGTACCTTAACCGGACTAAGGATGCTTTTTTAGTGTATAGAGGTCAAGATGAGCTGGTACTGTTAGGTTACACTGATGCAAGCTTTGAGACCGATGAGGATGAGAACCAGTCACAGTCTGGTTATGTTTTTCTCTTGAATGGCGGTGCCATTAGTTGGAGGTCCTCAAAGCAGGCTACCATTGCTGACTCTACAATGGAAGCTAAGTACATAGCTGCGTGTGAAGCTCAAAGAAAGCCGTTTGGATCAAGAAAGTCATAACTGAGTTGGGAGTAGTGCCCACTATCCTAAACCCAGTTTATGTTTTTGTGACAACAACGAGGCCATCGCACAAGCTAAGGTGCCCCGATCACACAAGAGATCCAAACATGTGCTCAGAAAGTTTCACCTCATTCGGGAGATCGTGAACAGAAGTGACATATCATTGCAGAGGGTTGACACCAAGAATAATGTCACTGATCCATTGACTAAAGCACTGCCGCAGACATAGCACGACGGTCATACCAGATCCATAGGAATTAGGGCAATGCCCACTTGGAACTAGTACAAGTGGGAGATTGTTGGTGTGCTCTAGTTCTTAGGACATTGGATTCTTGTATTTTGTATTATACATTAAGAGCCATGTATGAATACATTATTTGTGTCACATTAATAAAGGTAATTAATCTATTTCACTTATATCTTGTGCTATAATATGAGTAGAGCATCCATTGATTGATAATCATAAAACCAATCCCAGGTCTGTTCTAATCGTGGGAACGAATAGAACCACGGACTTGTATATTCGATGACTGTATGGCAGTTCTTAACTAGCCATAGTACTTGTATATTCAGTCATGAATATAGGTACATTTCGTTGACATGGGACTGGATCGATCCGCAAAAGAAAGTCACATGGTTGTCGCGTCATAGGTCTTTCTTGAGTAGGCCTCTTTTGTCATCAGACCAGATTTCATTATAATATCAATATGGAATCCGGTTCACTTTGACATACGCCTAACAGGTCTGTAAAAGGATGCTAAATATGGGTATGATTGGGTGGACTGGTGAACATGTTGATATTGATGATGAAGTGATGGAATTGCCACTCGGGTAACACCGAGATGATATCATTGGCCACTTGATGAGTGGGACTGATAAGTGTATGGCCATACCCAAATAAGTTGGTTGCTTATTTGATTAATCAGTCAACTCAAGATCAAGAAATATAATAAACAACAGAAGAGGATGACAGACACCATTCCTCTTGTTTATTCATATCGATATCGTTAGGCAAAGGACACTATGAGATTACTATCGGGTGAGTGTCTTCTAAAGACTGTTGAATCTCTGTCTTACTTGGGGGCTGTAATGGTTTGCTAGAACCCACTTACAGTCTGTGGGCCTTGGGCCTACTGCCAACATAAAGACAGACCCATAGGATCGTGCACATAGATCAACTGAGCTGGAACTTATAGAAATTGTACATGTAATGTACATTGGAAGGAATGCGTTAATTAATTAGTTGACATTCGGTGTCAAGGTAATTAATTGACATTGGGTTGAATTTAACTTAATTAATAAGTTTACGTAATGTAATTAATTAATTTATCAATTAATTGAATTACATAAAGTAAACAATTGATTAAATAATTTTCCTAAGTAGGAAAATTAAATACATGTATTGTATTAATTTAAGTGTGATTTAATTTTATTTAGAGGCAATTAAATTTAGCCAAATGGAATTAAATTACATAGTATATACTTTTTAATTAAAGTTTATTTATGTAATTATAATCCTAGTAGGCTTGAGTTTAGTTAACCTAATTAAAACCCAATTAGACAAGGTTTCTATATAAGGGCACACTTAAGGCGGAAAAACCTAATTCAACTCTAATTAATTGCTGAAAATTTCAACCACCAATAGCAGCCCCAAAATAGCCAAAAATCCCATTCCTTCGCGTCTTCAGCTAGCACCGATTCCTGCTTAATAGTTGGTCATGCACCGGACTTTGGAGATCGCAGTTTCAAAAAACGATTCTGCAGCAGTCTCTCAAGGAGACAAATCCAGTGAGTTAATCTCTCTTAATTCTTATTTGATTTTGTTCTAATCAATGGTAATTGGACACGATAGGTGTGTTGGATATGCCCTAGTCCTAAGGCATTGGTCCTTGCGTTTGTATTATACATTGTACCTTTTATGTAAGATATGTATGATACAAGTTGTGTTAATCAATAAAGGCATCAATCTACTTACTATATGTCTTGTGCAATATTTTAAATAGAGTATCCAATGGACATATCCATATCCATGTTGTCAAGTGTGAGGCACTTGGCAGTAAGACTGTGGATAGGGAAAACGATATGGCCATAAAGTCATCCGTAGTCTAATCCAATCATGGGAATGAATGGAGCTAAAGACTATCATTAACCTTGGGTGTATGGCGGTGTCTTATCGGTCATAGAACATGGAATGTCAACCAGGTTAATGGGTACATGCAAAAAGGGCATGGTACTGGATCGATCCACTTAACGAGAATCCACATGGTATCATATCACATCGGATTCTCGTGTAGTACTTGTATGGATCCTTTGACCTGACCATATGATGGTACTGGATGTGAAGTGGCATACTTTGGTGTACGCCCAACGGGCCTGTAAAAGGGTGCCAAGTACGGGTATGTTCGGGTATGTTAATGAACATTGCAGTGCTATGGATATGCAGATGGGAATGTCACTCAGTGTTCCACTGAGAAGATATCACCAGCGTCTTGATGAATACAGCTGATAAGAGTGTGGCCATACCCAAACAAGTTGGAACTTGTTTGTGAATATCAGTGCATTCAGGATCAAGTTAATGTCCATACACAATAGAGGGTGATCACACCATGCCTCTGTGTTGGACTCCGATATCGATGACATGGGATGTACAAGTTTAACTACTGGGTTAAAGTTTCAGTTTGACTGCTTACTCCGTCTTAATTGGGGGCTACAGTGGCTTGCTAGAGCCCAACTGGAGTCTGTGGGCCTTAGCTCACTGCCAACATAAAGACGGGCCCATCGGATCGTACACATTGAACGTCTGGACTTTAACTAGTCGGATTAAGTGTGTACTTGGTGTATACACATCAAAGCAAGAGAGGTGTATTAATTATATTATTTAGCTCAATTGGATTGGTCAAATATAATATGATTAATATTTCTTAGGCCATCACTTAATTAATTCAATGACTTAAGTTAAGTGTTTATATCCTAGGTGGAAATAATTCTACATGTATAGGTTTACATGTTTGTCATCTTATGGATGTCATATTTAATCTCTTGGTTTATTTGATATGTCAAATGAATTTTATTTTTGGTGTAAGTAACATATTATATGGTATAAGAGTGTTACATACATGTAGGAATAAAATTTAATGTGACATCACATAAAATCAAAGATGTAAATATGGTATTGGGCATGAAAAAGTGATGCCCTTCCTTGGTGACATGTTGGCCGAATTTTTGGAGATATTTTGCCAAGTTGTGGTGAGTCATATGTGATAAGAAGGATGACTCATATTAAGGACAAAAGGTGATGATCATTTGTGATGAGTCATGGTTTGACTTAGGGTGGAAAAGTTGGACTTTTCTACTTGAGATATTTGTGTGATGAGTCATGGTTTGTCCTTTGGTGATATAAAAGAAATATGGCAGCCATATTTCTTCACTTCTTGGCCGAAAATCTCATCTCCCCTCACTGTCTCTTATTGATTTTCCGAACCGCTAGCACGGGTTTTAGTCCAAGAGCCGTTCGTGTACGGGACGAAGGAGGAAATCTAAGTTGGTTTCTGCAGTCATCATCTGTCTCTTGGAGAGACTTAAGGTGAAATTTTAAAACCTTCTTCCTTGTGCTTTGTGTTTTTGATTTCCACTACTTAAGCTCCTGGGACAGGATTCGAGGAAATCGACTCGTATTTCCGCTTTTTCGGTCGATTTCCAGTGACGAATCCCAACAAGGTGGATTCTAGGAAATTTTGAACGGTGTATTTTCCGCTGCGCCATGTTATTTTTCCAATGATGAATCCCAACAGTTGCAACCAAAGTAGAGGAGGAAGACCCAGAGGAGACTGAACTCCAAACTTCAGTGGTGTTGAGGGGACAGGTTCCCATTGATCTAAACGATATTGACCTGGAAGATGATGATGAAGATTTTAGGTTTGAAGAGCCCAAGTTAGTGTATCCAGTAGAAACAAGACGAGGGACAGTGGTCACGAAGGACAGCCCTGTCATGCATATCACCCATAGCAGCAGGGTTTACCAACCCGTCAATGTAGCTCCCCAGACACTTCCTAGAAGGAATCATTCTGCTGTAGAATCTGGCACTGTGGCCCAGGGATCGAGGGATAAGGAGGATGATATGATTATCGAACAACCAAAAAGGATGCCTACCCGAGCTCGCATCCGACACCTTCTTATGGAGTCAAAAAGACACCGTGAGGCGGTAGTGAAACAGCTGATGGAAATGGAGGCAACTCCCTTGATGTTGCCAGAGGAAGTTTGTGCAGCAATACAGGAAATTGATTTGAGGGCCAACAGGGCCCAAGAAATCAACTCTAGGATATCAGACCTACCACCAGAAGGGGTGAATCATAATAGGGCTCTGTATCTAAGAGTGCAGATTATGGATAAGACCATGCCATATGCAATGGTCGATGACGGCTCAACCCTCAATATTTGCCCTTTAAAAGTTTTGCCTTATCTGGGCATCGAATTGGAAGCCCTCGGTAATTCTGGCATGGTTATCAGGGCATATGATCACAGTAGAAGATCAGTGATTGGCACCTTCGAGGCCGAGGTCAGAGTGGGGGAGGTCAAGTCAAATGTGATGTTCATGGTTATCGATATCCCCGTTACATTTTCTTTACTCCTAGGGAGGCCATGGTTCCATGCCCTGGGAGGTGTACCTTCCACTTTGCACCAAAAATTCAAGTTCTTAATAGGTGGGAGAGTGGTGACAGTAGAGTAGCCAATGACAAGATTTCAGGTTTTTGTAGTGACAAAGGAAAGTAGTGACGGACCAAAATTCCTAGAGTGGATATACAAATACTTCACTGAGCAAAAGTTTGAGCCCGACAAGGGCCTAGGGGCGAGACAACAGGGTGTCCCCAAGTTTGATATATAACCAGGGAAGTATCATCAACACGGGTTCGGTTATCGCGAGAAAGAAGGCGAGCCGAGTAGGAGATGTGTGAACTTGGTTGACGCATTTGTACATCCGTCTGAAAAAGTGTATGATGGGGCTTTGGAGCCCGTAGAGGTTGAAGGGGTCAGTTCCCTGGATTTGAAATCTTCTCGGATGTCGTGGATTTCGAGAAGTACAGAGTAGAGTCGGTTGTCAACATGCTCTGTGTTGAAACTAAGGAAGACAAGGGGAAAGTTCTGAAAGCAAAAGAGATGGTAGTCGACCGAGTTAATGAGAAGTTCAGGAAGAAAGGCGAATCTTCTAAAAAATCGAATCCCAAGGGTGGTGAAAACGAAGAAGCCATTATGGGCATTACCAAGGCACTAGCTGCATTGATGAAAGCCAACACTAGTTCTGAACCGAAATAAGCAGTTATACCAAAAACTTAGGAGGAGTTGGTAAACTAGGCTGTGAAAGAATTGGCCAAGCTGATGATGGCTGGGAAAGCAAAAACTGATCGAGGAGGACCCGACTGCTGACTAGGAACAATCCCTGCAGGGTGACCTGGGAGACCTGTTCGAGGAGGTCGAAGAAGCTATGATAGGAGAAGACCTTCCTCCTGTGGAGGGTGGAAATCATTTTGATGTATCTTCTTTTTCTGTATTTGATGAAAATAACTCAGCCTATAAGGCTTTCAATGTAATGAAATCTGATTTTGCTTACTTGTGTGATGTTTTTCTAGACAGAACTGTGGATACATACAAGCATTCATTTAATGTTTTTAGCATACACGATGCATCATTACATGAAATGAATCTAGGAACAGATAACGACCCAAAAATGGTATCTGTCTTAAAAGACCTCACACCTGAAGAGAGAAGAGAAATTGTGGATGTGCTCCTAAAGCATGTAAAGGCCTTCGCCTGGTCTTATGATGATATGCCAAGGGTTGACAGGGAGATCGCAAAACATAGAATCCCAACATATCAAAAAAACGAAGCCTGTCAAACAAAAACTCAGAAGGGTCAGACCATAATGGGTGGAAAGGTCAAGGAGGAGGTGGCAAAGCAAATCAAAGCCAAGTTTCTAGAAGTTGTGGAATACCCGGAATGGTGGCCAACATAGTGCCCGTTGCTAAAATGGATGGGAGAGTCAGGGTCTGCGTGGACTACAGAGATCTGAACAAGGCGTCCCCCAAGGATGACTTCCCATTGCCACATATTGATGTTCTGATAGACAGCGCTGCCAAGGCTACAATGTATTCATTCATGGACGGCTTCTCAGGGTATAATTAGATCATCATGGACATTGTCGACAAGGTGAAGATAGCCTTCATCATGGAGTGGGGAGTCTACTGCTACAGGGTTATGCCGTTCAGACTGAAGAATGCCAAAGCCACCTACTAGAGGGCTGTAACAACACTGTTGCATGACATGATTCACAAAGAAGTTGAAGTCTCTGTTGGTGATATGCTAGTCAAATCAATGACCAGAGAAGAGCACCTTGCTATCTTGGATAGGATTTTGACTAGGGTTGAAAAGTACAACCTCCGCCTCAACGCGAAGAAGTGTGTGTTCGGGGTAACTTCAAGAAAGCTTCTTGGCCATGTAGCGAGCCAGAGGGTGATAACTCATACTTACATAGGCATATTTAGGTGCATTTTAACTCATTTTCTTAGTTATTTTAGCATTTTAGTATTAGTTTTATTATCTTCTTAATTAGTTAGTTTGTTTTGTTTTATATATCCTTATTTAGTATTATTTACCTCTTTTAGGTGCTTGGAAGTGGATTTTGGCTTTTTAGGAAGACTGCTATAAGAGGTTTTGTTGGAGCTTGAACTTCAACTAGATTTTCAACAGTGTTCGAGGCTGTCTTAGCTCGAGGTTTGTTCTGTAAGATTGTGCGTCTATCCGTTAGCTTTCCATGGCACCTTGAATCGCGCCAATCGGAGCTGTATCGAGGAAGTTAGCTGAGGTTTTATGCAGGCTGTTCGGGTCCTGCGGGTCAACCCTTGTTGACCTTCTCTTCTTAATTGGGCCAAAATTCTCTTTAAGGAGCCCATGGTTTGCACTTTAATTCCCAGTAGGCCTCTTTAATTAAGTAGGTTAATGAGGCTCCTAATTAGGTTAGGAGTAGGAGAGCTATAAAAGAGAAAAAGAGGAGAAGGTTTAGGGTTCAGTTTTTGACTACTTGAAAAACGTTTTGGTAGAGGCTTGGAGAGGGGACAAGGCTGCAAGTTTTTGTTGAAGATTTTCTGTAGATTTTTGTTTAGTTATGAGTAGCTAAACTCTTTTCTAGTTGAGGTACTTAGAAGTTTAATTCCATCATATTCATGAGACTTATGTTTTAATTGTATTCTTTTATCCGAATATTTATTCAATTCCAGCGATTATAATTTGTTATATTGCTATTGATTTAATCAAATTGATTTGGTCAGTTAATTGATTGATTGTATTGCATATCGCTGAATAGAATAATATATCCGTGATTGTTGTCCTATCATAGTGGCAAGTTAGCTTCGTGTAAAGTTAACGGAATTGAATAGTTTAGTTTTTATGATTTACGGCGTTTCCGATTTCATTAACTAAGATAGAGGTCTTTTTTGTGTTTAATGCTGCCATAGGTTAATTCTTATTAAGAGGTTTCTTGGAGATTATCTATTGGCTAGGGAAGTAGTTTATTCGGGCGTTTCCCGGAACTATCAATAAATTAAGAAAAGATTGGTTATTGAGTGCGTTTCACCTTTAACTATAACTCTATCTATTTGGATAATTGAATTGGATCTTTGGTGTCTGTGATTGAATTACGGAACTAAACTGAAAAGTATCTCGGCTAGTTTTCCTTTCTATTGATTTATTCTGTCTTAATTTACATTCTGCAAATACACAAATCACATCATTTATTTTTATTTCAATCCAATCAATTTCCTTTCTTTTTGCAAATAAATATACCTGCATTAATCCCTGTGGTTCGACCTCGTTCTTGCTATACTACCCAGTATAAGGAACCGGAGATATTAAATTTAACTTTGACGGGTTGACAACCTATCAAATTTTGGCGCCGTTGCCGGGGATTTGTGTATAAGGTTTATTTATTTGCTGTTTCTAATTCCTTTTCTGAGTGTATGCAGCGTTCTTCTTCTGTAGGTGGACTTCTGTTCGACCCAGAAATCGAAAAAACTGCAAAGCGGCTCAGAAAGGAAGCAAAGTTGCGCAGGAGACAAATTCTTAAGGCTGCAGAAGACGACTCTGATAGTACTAAAACTCTTCCTACCGTTGAAACAGATTCGGACTCAGAAACTGAAATGGACAATCCACCTCTAGCAACTCTGTGAGATATGCTCGCCCTTCCTGTCAACCAATAGCCGCTGTGTATACAATATCAAAATGTGGAGGATGGCTTTGAGCTGAAACCTGCATTGATTCAGCTCCTACCAAAATTCCATGGCTTACAAGCGGAAGACCCAAATCGGCACTTAAAGGAGTTTCATGTGGCTTGTTTTGGATTTAGACCACGTGGAGTTACTGAAGAGCAAATCAAGTTGCGTGCATTCCCATTCTCATTGGAAGCCACTGCAAAAGAATGGCTGTACTACCTTCCTTCCGGAACTGTTAACACTTGGACCGAAATGGCAAGGCTGTTTTTGGAGCGATTCTTTCCTGCATCTAGAGCTGCAAACTTGAGAAGGGAAATTTGTAGCATCAGACAAAAAGACTCCGAGTCCTTGTATGAATATTGGGAAAGATTTAAGAGACTATGCGCTAGTTGCCCTCAACACGGTATAACGGATCAGCTGTTGATACAATATTTTTATGAGGGGCTGCTACCACTTGAACAGAGAGTCATTGATGCTACAAGTGGAGGTGCTTTGGTCAGCAAGACACCTCAAGCTGCCTGAGACCTGATTTCTGCCATGGCTGCAAATTCACAGCAGTTCAACAGCCGTTCTGACACTCCTACACGAGGTGTTCATGAGGTAAGGTCTTCTGATCTTGAATCTAAATTGGATAGGCTTAATCAACTGCTGGAAAAGAGTATTATTGGAAGTGCAGGTGCTTCTAACCAAGGGCAACAAGTCCAAGTTTGTGGTATTTGTTGTTTTCAGGGACATTCCACTGATGCATGTCCAACGCTTCAAGACGATTCCAGCAGTGAGATGGTTAACGCCATGGGAGACTTCAACGCCCAACACCGAAGGAAATATGATCCTTTCTCCAACACATACAATCCAGGGTGGAGGGATCATCTGAATTTCAGATATGGCAATAACCAACAACAGCAGCCACATCCCCCAAGAATGAATTATGGAGAAGAAATTAACTCATTGAAAGGCATGATGGCGCAATTGGTTGAATCTCAGCAGAAGAGTGTTGACAAGATGAGTAAAATGGAAGACCAAATTAGCCAATTAATCTCCTCTTTCAACAAACTTGAAAATAAAGGAAAATTGCCCTCCCAACCTGATGTGAATTCGAGGCACAACATCAGTGCAATTACCTTAAGGAGTGGCAAAGAACTCGAAGCACCACCAGCACTAAAAGCATCAGCTCCATGTGGCCGTGCAACACCAGCCGAGACAGAGAAGATAACTCCCATCGAAGAGCTGATTCAACCCAATCCTGAAAAACCACCATTTCCACATTGATTGGCAAGAAAGAAGAAAGCTACAGATGACACAGAGGTATTTGAAACTTTAAAGAAGGTGGAAATCAACATTCCACTCCTGACAGCCATCAAACATGTACCCCGGTATTGTAAATTTTTAAAAGAACTCTGCACTGGGATGAACAGAGTTTGGGCCAATGAGAGGGTACCTATGGGTGAGACCGTTTCAGCAGTACTTCAAGGTAAATTACCCATAAAAGAACAAGACCCAGGTATGTTCACAACTCCTTGCAAGATAGGCAATGTAGGCATAGAACAAGCTATGTGTGATCTAGGTGCTTCTATTAATTTGATGCCTTTATCTATTTACTCCGCATTGAATTTGGGTCCTTTGAAACAAAATGGTGTAGTTTTGACATTAGCTGATAGGTCTAGTGTTTTTCCTGAAGGAGTATTAGAAGATGTTCTTGTACAAGTAAATGACTTAGTATTCCCCGCGGATTTTTATGTTTTGAATATGGAAAGGGGAACTTCTTCTAATCCGGGAATGATACTGTTAGGACGCCTATTCTTGAAAACAGCTCGTACAAAAATTGATGTGCATGAGGGGACATTGACTATGGAATTTGATGGTGCTATGATTAAATTTGACATAAATAGAGCAATTAAGCACCCGGTTGATTATGCCTCTGTTTTTGCAATCAATTTCTCTGACATTTACACTAATAAATTTTTGGAGATGTGTAGTGGTGATCCTTTGCAGGTTTCTTTGGCTAACAACCTCACAAACCCAAAATTGGCTGAATGGGAAGAAGAATGGGTAATGCCAACAGAGCTGATATATACAGTCCAAGACCTCGAAGCACTCAAACCTGTAAACCAGAGTCCAATGCGATACAAAACAGCAACTGAATCACATCTTGACCATGCTGCAATTGGGAGAAACAGAATTCTTCCTTCCATTAAGAAACCGCCAGAATTGGAGCTCAAACCACTACCTCCTCATCTCAAATATGCTTTTTTGGGGCCTAATGACACACTTCCCGTGATTATTTCTAGCGAGCTAACAAAAACAGAGGAGGATAGCTTGATTAAAGTACTGCGAGAAAATAAAGAAGCCATGGGATGGACAATTGCAGACATTAAGGGAATTAGTCCAACAATATGCATGCACCGAATCCTTTTGGGAGATGATTGCAAACCTAGTAGGCAGCCACAGCGGAGGTTAAATCCCCCAATGATGGAAGTTGTCAAGAAGGAGATTCCGAAATTGCTAGATGCTGACGTAATTTACGCGATCTTAGACAGTAGATGGGTGAGCCCCACTCAAGTTGTTCCAAAAAAGACCGGGATCACAGTGGTAGAAAATAAGAAAGGGGAGTTGATTCCAACGAGAGTTCAGAACAGATGGCGCGTGTGCATAGATTACAGGAAGTTGAACGCAGCCACACGCAAGGATCATTTTCCGTTGCCCTTCATCGACCAAATGTTGGAGCGTCTTGCAGGACGAACCCATTATTGCTATTTGGATGGGTACTCAGGCTTCCACCAGATTCCAGTCGCCCCCGAAGATCAAGAAAAGACCACATTCACATGTCCGTTCGGCACCTTTGCATACAAACGTATGCCATTTGGATTATGTAATGCGCCGGCTACATTTCAGAGATGTATGGTAAGTATTTTCTCCGATTGTGTAGAAAATATAATTGAGGTCTTCATGGATGATTTCACTGTGTATGGGGACTCTTTTGCTGCATGTCTTGATAATTTAAGAAAGGTTTTAAAAAGATGCATTGAAACCAATCTTGTTCTAAATTATGAAAAATGCCATTTTATGGTTAATCAAGGATTGATTCTAGGACATATAGTTTCAGCTAGAGGAATTGAGGTGGACAAATCAAAAATCGATATTATTAGTTCATTGCCTTACCCCGCAAGTGTGTGGGAAGTTCGATCTTTTCTTGGCCATGCAGGATTCTATCGCAGGTTTATCAAGGATTTTGCCAAGATTGCACACCCGATGAGTTGTCTGCTGCATAAAGAAGCTGTCTTTGAGTTTAGAGAAGCATGTCAGCACTCTTTTGATTTACTGAAGGAGAAACTTGTGTCCGCTCCAATAATTAAAGCTTCGGACTAGAATCTTCCGTTCGAGATTATGTGCGACGCTAGTAACTTTGCTATTGGTGCTGTTTTGGGGCAGAGAATAGGGAAGGATCCACATGTCATCTACTATGCGTCCAAAACCTTGGATGACGCGCAGAAAAATTATACAACCACCGAAAAAGAGCTCTTTGCTGTAGTCTTTGCACTGGAAAAATTCAGATCATATTTGCTTGGCACCAAAGTGATCGTCTACACTGACCATGCCGCCTTGAAGCACTTGATGAACAAGCAAGATGCAAAGCCAAGATTGATTCGACAGGTGTTGTTGCTTTAAGAGTTCCAGCTTGAGGTTAGAGACAAGAAAGGTGCTGAGAACCTTGTTGCTGATCATCTCAGTGGTATTATAAATTCTTCAACGACTGAAGAAGCTGTTAATGCAGAATTCCCTGATGAACAATTGTTTCGGGTGGACACAAAATGGCCATGTCGCAACCCATGGTACGCAGACTTGGTGAATTTCCTAGCAAAACATGGGTACCCTGAAAGTTACACTCCAGCACAATGCCATAAGCTCAAAAGTGATGCCAAATATTACATTTGGGATGATCCATACCTGTGGAAGATGTGTTCGGATCAGATTATACGATGATGTGTACCTGAAAATGAAATCGAATCCATTTTGCAATTCAGCCACTCATCGGCTTGTGGTGGTCACTTTGGACCAAAAAGGACAGCAAGAAAAGTACTTGAATCTGGATTCTATTGGCCAGACCTGTTCCGAGATGCATACGCCATTTGCGAAGCTTGCGACAGATGCCAGATGACACGTAACATTGGTCGCCGTAATGAAATGCCCCAAATGCCCATAAGGGTTTGTGAGATTTTCGATATTTGGGGCATCGATTTCATGGGACCTTTTCCTTCCTCCTTTGGCTTTGAATATATTCTTCTTGCTGTTGATTATGTGTCTAAATGGATTGAGGCAAAAGCCACTGTGAGCGGACGACGCGTTTTCGACGGGACGCGGGACTCCCTTTCGGAATGGGGCGCCTCGATCTCGGGCGGATCCCTCCCTCGCGTGGGGTTTTATAAAGGAAATCCGCGTTTTGGAAAAAATAAATAGAATTAATAAATGAAAGAACCGAGACCTAAGTCTCGATGGATATTGTAGAGTCGCCACCCGGCTCAGCTCAACCGGGAAATTCTTATGTAGCCGAACCGGACGAACGGCCGCTACACTATCCAGAGATTCGGGTCCGGACAAGTCCCTTATTTCGTGTCTAATTAAAATAAATATTGCCAATGTTCTCAAATGGTATTTCAAAATCTAAAGTCCATTTTATTGAATATAAAAGGCATACAGCGCGCATACAAAATATTTAATACAAAATTAAGGAAAAGAAATAAATATTAATTGGCTTACAACCAAATCGAATGGAAAAATAAAAACTCTCACCTCACTTATACAATCGCCTAAAATACACGAAAACCTAAAAATAATTACAACCGCCTAAATACATAATTTAATCTATTAAAATACATCAAAAATAAAAATAAAAGAAATTAAAACCTGCAAAACAGAGGGTTAGCACAATATATACAGCACACCACAATTAGGACTCAAATAGACAGAATTGGGAAATCAAGAATCGGGGGCATGCATTTAGGGGGGGCAACCGGGTTGACTCGGCTAGCCGGCCCAGTTAGACCTGGAAAACATTTTGAAACGTCCCTGTATTTTTGGTTTTGTGGAAAAATCATTTTTGAAAACAATTTTACCGGTTTACATGCAATTTTATATATTTAAGTGGGTCGATTTGCAGGAGAAATGGGTCTCTGTCGTTGAATTGTTCTAAATGCAATTTTACTAAAAATTGAATCTATGGTCGTGATGCACACAACAAAATTCATTTTGATGATTTTTGGGGTTTTCTAATTTTTTGGGATTTTTACAGATAAAAGAGGAAATTCTGATTCTGGAATAATGATTACAGTCGTACGACTGTAGTTTACAGTCGTGCGACTGTAATCGGTCTAGGATCAGAATTTCAGCAAAAACTCATTTTGAGTCAAAAACGAAAAAGAAATATCCTGGAAATTAAGAACAGTCGTACGACTGTATATACAGTCGTACGACTGTTCATGAAAACCAAGAACAGTCGTACGACTGTTCCTAATTTCCAGGAACAGAAATATGAAAATGCAGCAAAAATCGCACGAAATTCACTTCAAACACCCAGAAAGCGAGGAAAAGTGTAAGGAAAAGAAGTGACTACCTTTTTAGAAGCTATTCCAAGTCGTTTTGACCCCTGGCGTCGCTCCGATCCCAACAAATTCGCACTTTCCCCTTTGGAATGGGAGTTGAGAGCTTTTTGTCCAAAATCCGAATTGCAAAGGATTCTGATTGTTTTAGTCCGAATTCTTGATTTGGTTATGTAGTTAATTGATTAACCTAGGGGTTTCTAACAAGTTTGAGCCTTAATTTTGAGAAATTAAAGAAGATAAAAGAGGAAGAAAGTGAGTTTTTATGGTTTTTTTTTCTTCTCTCTCTTCTCTTTCTCTCTCTAAATTTCTTCTCACCAGAAAATCCCCCCTCTTTCTCCCTTATTTTCCTTCTTTTCTACCCTCTTTTTCTGCTTGCTTGCTGCCAAACCCGAGCAATTAATGCTCATCCCCTCTTTCTTCCATTTCTGCTGCAGAGGTATGGGCCTCTGTAGATTTTCAAAAATTACAGTCGTACGACTGTAATTTTTAAATTACGGTCGTACGACTGTAACAATAGTCGTACGACTATAGTTTTTTTTTTTTTTTTAAGTATAGAAAATTCCGGCGCTTACAGCTGCCCCTCGCGTGATCAAATTCGACATCTAGCTCCAGGTCCATAATACCTGTGATGATGAATTTGAGAGCGTGAATTAAAGCGCCGCGAATGCTGGAAAGAATCCTCCATTGAAATAAGCCGATATCAAGTCTAGGTCACCTGAGGCGATACTGGGGAGAAAATAAGCCGATATCAGGTTTAGGTTACCCGAGGCAAAGTTGAGGAGGAAATAAGCCGATATCAGGTTTAGGTTACCTGAGGCAAAGGAAAATGAAATTACGGTTAAGCCGATATCGGGTTTATGTTACCCGAGGCAAAGGAAGGTGGATTATGGATTGGCCGATATCGGGTTTATGTTACCCGAGGCGAAATTGATGAAGAAATTGGCCGATATCGGGTCTAGGTTACCCGAGGTGAAGTTGATGAAGAAATTGGCCGATATCGGGTCTAGGTTACCCGAGGCGATGCTGGAGATGAGATTAGCCGATACCGGGTCTAGGTTACCCGAGGCAAAGGAAAATTAAATTGCGGTTAAGCCGATATCGGGTTTATGTTACCCGAGGCAAAGGAAGGTGGATTATGGATTGGCCGATATCTGGTTTATGTTACCCGAGGCGAAATTGATGAAGAAATTGGCTGATATCGGGTCTAGGTTACCCGAGGCGAAGTTGATGAAGAAATTGGCCGATATCGGGTCTAGGTTACCCGAGGCGATGCTGGAGATGAGATTAGCCGATACCGGGTCTAGGTTACCCGAGGCGAACTTTACTGGGAAAATAGATGAAGCTGATCTGGGCCGATACCGAGTTTACATTACTCGAGGCGGATCTGCTAGGGAACTTGGATGATGAAACAGATCTGGGCCGATGCCGAGCTTACATTGCTCGAGGCGGACTCGCTGGAGAAAGTTGAGATAATGGAGCGGATCTGGGCCGATACCGAGCTTACATTACTCGAGGCGGATCTGCTGACTTGCTGAGGATATTGAGCTGGGGATGAATTCCTGCACTTAAAATGGCAAGTCTTCATTCCTTGATCGAGAGATTTTTAAACAAAAATTTTTGCCCCTTCGATCAAGAATGAAGACTAGCCAGGGATAAGTAATTGATATATGCAATGCATGGATGCATGATGATATATGTGTACATGTATGTATTTTCTGTTATTGGACGTTTCTGTCCTCCGCTGGGGAAATATATTATGCCCCTGGTTGATTTTGCTTTTCTTGGGGCATTGTGTGGCGATTATCGACGGAGTGAGGTGACCGCTGGGTAAATGATCGTAATATTCCTTGTAGAGATTCCGCTGGGGAAGAGTGTGACGGCTTGACTGGGGAAACAATTGTGGTGTTCTTTTTGTAGACTCCGCCGGGGAATAGTATGGGAAACTCTGCTGGGGAGTGATATGACGAATTCTGCGGGGAATACTGAGGATGTTCTGTTTTTCCTGCTCCGTGGGGAAGTTATGAGTTTGTAAGGGCTCTAATTTTTGCCTGGGTTGCCCAACTCAGGTTTTCAGCCCAGCGAGCCGCTCTAACTTTTGCCTAAGGCGCCTTTTCAGTTTTCACCTTAGCGAGCTTTTCATATGCCCTAACTTTTGCCTAAACTGCCCGATATGGGTTTTCAGCTTAGCGGGCCGCTCTAATTTTTGCTCGAGGTGCCTTTTCGGTTTTCACCTCAGCGAGCATTTTTTTTTTTTTCTTTTTTTTTTTTTTACTAAAATGGCATTGTGACCCTTTATTGCTCGTCTAGGAAGATGAACTAGACTTTAGAGGACGATAAGAGATTTTAAGTTGCACGTATTTAATACATTTTCATTTGTCGAATAATGCGATGATATTGATCAGTTGAATGCAAAGTGCTTTCTTTGAATGTGTGTTTATGCAAGACAACTTTGTTCGTGCATTTGTCATAACCATGCAAATATATTTAAACAAACACTCCACTTTATTGATGAAGTCAAAATGAGTACATTTGAAACAAGTTGGTTCCTAAATGATACACATTTCACATTGTGCCAGAATCCGTCACCAGTCGTTCTTTTCAGGTTTTCCGGCTGATTATTTTCTCTCGTGTCTTAACTTTTGCCTAGACCGCTCTTTTCGAGTTTTCAGCCTAGCAGACCTCTTTTTTTTTTTTTTTTTTTTATACATGATAAAGCTTTAGCCTGTCTTGGTTGATCGGGTTGGTGAATTCGTTTCCATCCATGTCCATGATGCTGACAGCGCCTTTTGATAACACCTTCTTCACCACATAGGGTCCTTCCTAGTTAGGTCTGAACTTGCCCCTAACATCAACATTTGAAGGCCTTAATTGCTTTAGAACCAAATCTCCTGCTTTCAACTGCCGCTTGGAGTATTTCACATTTCGATTATAGGCTCTAGCCATTCTGCGCTGATACATCTGCAGGTGATCCAGTGCCTTTAGTCGCCTTTCATCTAGTGCTGGCAACTGTTCATATCTAGCTTGAACCCATTCAGTCTCTGGCAATTGGGCTTCCAGGGCAACTCTGAGTGACTTGAGTTCTATCTCCACTGGCAACACTGCTTCCATTCCATATATCAAGGCATAAGGAGTTTCTCCTGTCGGTGTTCTGACACTGGTTCTGTAACCCCAGAGAGCATAAGGCAGTTTATCAGCCCAATCCCTGTAAGTGGTTACCATTTTTGATAAGATCTTCTTTATTGCCTTATTAGCTGCTTCTACTGCACCATTAGCCTGTGGTCTGTATGGAGAGGACTTATGATGTTCAATTCCATGCTCTGCAAATAGCTCAACCGTTTCCCCTTGAAACTGTACTCCGTTGTCTGTTACTATGTGATGAGGAATCCCATACCGAGTAAAGATATTTTTCTGGATGAACTTGACCATGTGCTTGGCTGTAACATTAGTGAAGGATTCCGCTTCGACCCATTTGGAGAAATAATCAACTGCCACAACTATGAATCTATGCCCATTAGATGCAGCTGGATGAATTTCACCAATCATGTCTATCCCCCATGCTGAAAACGGCCAAGGAGACACTAGATTCTGAAGTTCAAGTGGAGGAAGATGACTAATGTCTGCATAGATTTGACATTCATGACATCTCTTCACTTTTCTTATACAATCTGCTTGCATTGTCATCCAGAAATACCCTTGTCTCATTACCTTCCTAGCCATGGCAAGCCCATTCATATGTGGCCCACAGGATCCTGCATGTACCTGCTGCATCACATCTTCTGCTTCTTGTTCTGTTAGACACCTTAAAAGAACTCCATGTGCTGTTCTTTTATACAACTTGTCCTCGAAGATTCTGAATTGACTAGCCAGTTTTCTCAGTGTCAACTTATCAGCAGCACTGGCCTCTTTTGGGTACTTTCCCTCCTTAACATACCGGTAAATGTCAAAGAACCATGGCTTTTCTTCGGCTGATAATTCCATTACTTCATGCACTTCGAAGCAAGGATGCCTGGAAGTGGCTATGACTAGTGGTTGAGCTTGTGTCTCTTCTGGATTTTCCCACATGGAAGACAAAGTAGCTAATGCATCAGCCATCTTATTCTCATCCCTGGGGACATGTCTGAATTCACACTGGCCGAATAAACCCTTTCTGAACTGTAGCAGCTTCAAATAAGGCCGTAAGGCTTCTTCTTTTAGTTCCCACTCTCCCTGAGCTTGCCTCACCACTAGAAGTGACTCTCCAACAATCAGGACGTCATTTGCCCCTAGTGTTAGTAAAGCTTCCATCCCAAATAGGCACGCTTCATACTCTGCCCCGTTATTGGTTATGGGAAAATTCAACCTCTTGGATAAGGGAATGACTTCACCATCTGGCGTTGCTATAAGTACTCCGATCCCAGCGCCCTTTTTATTCACTGCCCCATCGAAACACATGACCCACCTTTTCACTTCCACCATGGCTAACTGCTCATCAGGAAATTCCAGGTTCTCTGTGTAATCTGATTCTAGGGGTTGGTTTGCCAGAAACTCTGCCACAGCTCGCCCTTTAATGGCTTTCTTTGTGATGTACTCGATGTCGAATTCAGACAAAAGTAACAACCACCTGGACAGCTTCCCAACCAATGCCGGTGCTTCATAAAGATACTTCATTGGATCCACTTTAGCCACAGCTTGTATCTTATAGGATTGGAAATAGTGGCGCAGCTTCTTGGTCAACCAAATCATCGCCACACATGTCTTCTCCACCAGTGTGTACTTGGTTTCATACTCCAATAGCTTTTTACTAAGGTAGTAGATGGGATACTCCTTCTTGCCATCTTGTTCTTGTGCTAGCATTGCCCCTATAGAGGATTCTTCAACCGCCAAGTACAAAATCAGGGGCTTCCCTGGAATTGGAGGACTCAACACTGGTGGCTTTACCAGGTAAGCCTTGATCTTCTCGAAGGCCAGCTGACACTTGTCATCCCACACAACCGGCTGATCTTTGTTTAATAGCTTAAAGATTGGCTCACAAGTGGAAGTTAGCTTGGCTATGAAGCAGCTGACATACTGCAAAGAACCCAGGAATGATCTGACCTCCTTTTCAGTCTTTGGAGCTGGCATATCTTGGATGGCCTTAATTTTATCTGGGTCCATTTCTATCCCCCTCTGGCTAACTACATGGCCCAACAGCTTCCCTGATGTGACCCCGAATATGCATTTCTTGGGGTTAAGCCGCAAGTTGTACTCTCCAATGCGTGTTAGAAATCTATCCAGGATAACAGGGTGTTCCTCCCGGGTTGCTGATTTAACAAGCATATCATCGACATACACTTCGACTTCTTTATGGATCATATCGTGCAACAGAGTTGTGACAGCCCTCTGATAAGTGGCACCGGCGTTCTTTAATCCAAAAGGCATCACTCTGTAGCAAAAGGTACCCCACTCCGTGATGAACGATGTTTTCACCTTGTCGATCACATCCATCAGAATCTGGTTGTATCCCGAGAAGCCATCCATGAATGAGTACATTGCTGCTTTTGCTGCACTATCAACCAACACGTCAATGTGAGGTAGTGGGAAATTGTCCTTAGGGCAGGCCTTGTTCAAGTCCCTATAGTCGACACATACTCTGACCCTTCCATCCTTTTTAGGCACGGGGACAATGTTGGCTAGCCATTCCGTATACTCCACCACTTCGAGGAACCTGGCATCTATCTGTTTGGCCACTTCTTCCTTCACCAGTGTAGCCCATTCCGGCCTTAGTCTTCTTAACTTCTGCTTTACCGGTCTGAACTTGGGGTCTGTCGGGATTTTATGCACCGCTATTTCTGTATCTACTCCCGGCATGTCTTCATACGACCAGGCAAAAGCTTTAACATGTTTTTGGAGTATTCTTATTAATTCTCTTTCTTCCTCGGATTTTAGCTCGTGTGAAATGAGTACCATTTTAGGGTTTTCATCTGTACTTATATTGATTTCATGCAATGCAGTGTCATGTATGCTAAATATGCTTGATGGTGATTCAAATGCATGCACAGAATTGTCAGGATAAACATCACACAAGTAAGCAAACTGGGATTTCATTGCATTGAACTTATCATAGAGTACATCAGTTACATTGAAAATGGAAGAAATAGATACAACAAAATCATCTTCATCCTCCACAGGCGGAGGGCCTTGTTCTTCATCAGCTTCCATCTTCCCTTCCAGAGCATCATCTGGGACTGTAGCTTTCTCGGCCAGCTGTGCCTTAGCATTCTCCATAATCTTGGTGATTTCAGCAACCACAGAGTCTAAGTTCACTTTGGCCATCAGTTCTTCGCCAAATCCTTCCTT
Organism: Euphorbia tirucalli; assembly: GCA_039660915.1. NCBI lineage: Eukaryota > Viridiplantae > Streptophyta > Magnoliopsida > Malpighiales > Euphorbiaceae > Euphorbia > Euphorbia tirucalli. The sequence goes on along the minus strand of CM077637.1, from coordinate 45,066,269 downwards.
GGATTTCCCAAAAGCTTTGGTTAATGCAGCAGTCAAAGCTCCCGAGATCACTTCTGTGGCTTCAGCAGAGGTCTTCTTTTCATCTTCTTCTTCGGCCACCTCTATGGTTTCTGCTATCACCTCAGATGATTCTCCTTTCAGAATTTCAGATTCAGCAATAGCTTCCTCCATCATTACAGGGGCTACTGGCTCTTCCTGGCTTTTCTCAAAATCCACAACATCTGCAAAGATCTCAAAGCCAGGGTGCTCGACATTTCCAACCAGCACTGGTTCAGCTTGGCCCTTGTAAAGGCTTTCTCCTGCCTTCAGAAATGGCTTCATCATGACCTTGCCATTCTTGTCCTTTTTCAGATTCTTCTGCTCGGATGACCCCTCTACATAACCAAGGCCGTATTGCTTTGACTTTCCCGAGTCGATCTTGAATTCTGGCACACCTTGCAAATTAATCCCGAGTCCCATTCCCGGGACAAAGTTCAGCTTGTACACATATCGGGATAGCCACTCTGGCATGTAGTTCCCATAAAGGACCATAGGGGCATCTGTGGTTTCTTCCTCCTTAATGACAGCAATTTGGAACCCACCAAAAGGAACCACTCCTTCATCCACTGCAGCTACCATCGACTGGGCGTCTGCCTCAACAGTCACAATTCTGTCATTCATAGAGAATTTAATCTTCTGATGCAATGTGGAAGGAACACCTCCTAAAGGATGGAACCAGGGCCTTCCAAGCAATAGGGAGAATGTGACCGGGATATCGATCACTGTGAAGACAACCATGGACTTGATGGGCCCAACCTCCACTTCTGTTTCGAAGGTCCCTATCACTGTTCTTTTAGAATCATCATACGCCCGAATGACTGTCGAGGACCTCTTCAACACTTCTTCATTCATGCCTAGAAACGGTAGCATTTTTAGTGGGCAAATATTCAGAGCTGAGCCATCATCCACCATAACGCACGGCATCACCTTATCCATGATGTAGGCTCTAATGTAAAGAGCCTTGTTGTGGGCTTTTCCTTCTGCTGGTAGGTCTTTCTCAGAGAAAACAATATTAGGAGTTCCAGCATGGACTTTATCTAGCAAGCAGCACATAGCCTCTGGTGAAGCTATAGGGGAGACTTCAATTTCTGATAGTTTCTTCACTAAAGCCTCCCTATGCTCTTTGGAGGTCATAAGCAGATGCCACAAACTAGCTTGTGCAGGAGTCTTCTTCAGTTGGGAAATGACCAAGTCTTCTTTCTCGACTCTTTCCGGTGCCGAAGTGCTACCTGACCCATTCATCGGTGCTTTATCTTTCGTCTGATCTGCCGGCTGATATAACCTTCCACTTCGGGTCACATGCTGCACTTCTGAAATCTTCAGCTTCTCAACAGGTGGGAGTTTAACAGCCTCTCTTCTGTCAAATTCTTCATACTCATCTTCGGAGTCAAGGTCATCCAGACTTATGGGCTTGACCTCCTTACACCCCTCCTTTTCCTCACGTTTAGGCTCCACTTCGGGTTCCCCTACTGCCACTGCCTGGATGGTAGGGTTCGCTTGCAGAACTTGGGCAAATATAAAGTTAGCCGGCAATCCCGACTGAACCATGTTAACCCGCTTCTCAAATGCCGGTAGTGGGTTAGTTTTAGTGCTAGGTTTAGGTGGTTCTTGCAGCTTTCCCTCGTCGATAAGCTTCTGAATAGCATCCCTTAGCTTGTAGCAGTTGTTGGTTCGGTGGCCTGTCACCACATGGTAAGTGCAGAAGTTATCCTTGTCAGCTTCAGGTGGGAACTCAAATGGCCTCAAGGACTATAATAAGCCACCATTCCTACACTTGGCGAATATCTTTGCCAAAGTAAGAGTCCAGGGTGTTATGCCTTGTCCTCCAGGACCCCTATTCTGATTGCCTTGCTGTTGATTCACAGTAGCCACCTCAACCCGCTTCACTTCTGATGACTGCCCCTGCTTGCCACTGGCACCTGAACCAGACCCACTGCCAGATCCAGCTGCTGTGGTTGATCTATATCCTGAATTGTACCCTGTACTTCTTCCCCCTTTCTGACCAGTTGGCTTCTCCTCTTCATCCCTTTCTATCTTCATGGCCATGCTATAGACCTCACTAAGCTCCTTGAAGGAATGGAATTTCATGTTGTTCTTGAAGATATCTTTGCTGCCATCAATGAGCTTCTGTATAAGCTCGTCTTCATCAGGGCGGTTCTTTAGGAGGATCATCTTATTCATCCATCTCTGGTAATATTCATCAAAGGGCTCATTGAATTTCTGTTTCACCCTCTCCAAATCATACAGCTTCACCTGGATTTTGGTGTTGAAGCTGTAGTATTTGATGAAGGCTGCTGACAATACTTCCCAGTAAGATTGCTCCTCCTCTGACAGTGAGTTATACCATCCCAAGGCACCTCCCTCCAGTGTGGTGGGGAAAAGATTAATCAATTGTTGCTTTGTAGCGCCTGCTGTTAGCATAACCCGGGCATATAAATTCACATGGGCCTCCGGCGAGCCCATTCCTCTGTAAGTGGGGACTTTCGGCACTTGGAAGCCGATAGGAAATGTCTCGATGCCCCTACTGATCATGGCATCAATGTTCACCCCCTTCTTGGATTCAGCACTGATCCCGACCCCCTTCTTCAACTAGGCCATGACCTCGTCTAATTCGGAACACTTGGCTTTCATCCTCTGTTCCATAGCTGCCTCTATCTCCTGCAGCTTTTCAAGGCTAGCCGAAGCGTCACCACCGTGTTGGGATAACTCAGCTTCTTTTTCTTTCCCGGCTCCACTACCACCGGTCTCACCAGCTTCTCTAACCACTGCCCTCATCTCTTCCTTTAACATGTCACGGAAATCCTGCGACCTGAAGAAATCTCTCAAAACATCAGCCATGCTCGGTGTCTGTTCTGCCATATTCACTCCTTCCCCAGCCTCAGAATCACTGTCACTCTCGACTACCCTCTGCCTCCTAGCTGCCCTTGAAGCTTGGGATCTTGTCCAAGGTCGCTCCAGTGTATTCTGCTTGGGAGTAGGTAGGAGATATTAGGGTCGTGAATGAATGACGTGATATGACATGAAAATTAAGACATTGAACATACTTGAGATGCTTGGAGTGGAACTATGTACAAAATGATGATATGAATGATTTCTTTTTATTATTATTATTTTTTTTCGAGGCATTCCAAGAACATCTAATGTTTATGCAAAAGCGTCGCGTGTGGGCCATCACACGGACAGAACTTCGGCGCCTTTGGGGCACCTAATGAATTCGTGAAATGGTCGCGTGTATACCGGCACACGGACGTAGTTTTGACCCTTTATAGGTCTATGAGATGATATGAAATGGTCGCATGGGCCGGACCCACAGACAAGGCCTTGATGCTTTTGAGCATATGATATGGAATGATGTTATAAGAAAGTCACGTGTAACAGGAACACGGACAAGGATTCGGCATTCGAGGAACGCCTTTCATGATTTGGTGATGTTATGGGCCTATATGTATACTAATCGGGCACACGGGAAGTACCTTAAATGGTGAATTAATGTCATGAAGTGGTCGGATGTGGACCACAGTGTTATATGATGTCTATGATAGATGGGTGTGATGTCATGAAATGCATCGTGTAAATTATTACACGAAAATGGGCCTAGGCCGTAGTGGCTTTTATTAAATGAAATGATATTGGTGGAATGGCCGAATGCAATCCGGTGCATTGTCAAAACACGGGTAATTTTGGGTACCCGATATGTTATGAAATGGGATGGGATGGTCGTGATAGGCGTCCTTGAAATGCCCATTAATTTAATTTAAGTGAAATGTAGTGAATGAATATGTCATACAATATGTAAATGGCTACATAAAAACGTGGGTTAGGATGCATGACATACATAATGATGTTATGTATGCTATGTCAAAAATAAAATGCTAATCACACAAGTTTAATGTTATGGCTGAAAAAGAAATCGTTAGTATGGATGACAAGCGAATGAATTAATGTTTTACACACAAAATAAAATGCAAAATGGCTGCATAAAAAATGTGGGTTAGTATCACACAAAGATGTTTGTGTATGGTATGTCATGTGTATGGAAAATGGTGATTATGGTATGTTATGCATGCGTCGGCGATGTGTCACGAAATGGTGAAGAACACATAGCAAGCAAAACGAATTCTTCCAACCTTATTCCTCCAACGTGGTCGGTCTCAAAAATCTCTAACCGAGTCCTAAGCGGGGTTCACTTCAATCACCAACCGGGGGTGATGAAGGCGCGATTTTATTATTATTCACCCAATTATTTTGGTATCCTAAGGGAATCCAACTAGAGCTGCCTATATGGGTTTGGTCAAAGTCGGGATAACATCAAGGCTCTCATAGCAAGATATACTCCTCACTTCTCCCCACTCAAGGGTCCTAGCGAAGGGGTTCGTATGGGGCTATGAGTGGTGTTTCGTATTCGTGCCCCTAAGACCAAGAGGAACTTAGGCGACACTTCAACAATCCACCGGGCTATAAAAGGATACCTAATCTAATGCAAAAAAAATGGTTAACTAAAAATGCAAATAAAATACCAAAAGAGAATCATCCGCCTTATTTTAATTAGACACTTTTCAGGGCTTGTCAAAATTCTTTTAAGTTTTTAAGAAAACTTTTTGAAGAATTTCCCCAGCAGAGTTGCCACTGTGAGCGGACGACGCGTTTTCGATGGGACGCGGGACTCCCTTTCGGAATGGGGCACCTCGATCTCGGGCGGATCCCTCCCTCGCGTGGGGTTTTATAAAGGAAATCCACGTTTTGGAAAAAATAAATAGAATTAATAAATGAAAGAACCGAGACCTAAGTCTCGATGGATATTGTAGAGTCGCCACCCGGCTCAGCTCAACCGGGAAATTCTTATGTAGCCGAACCGGACGAACGGCCGCTACACTATCCAGAGATTCGGGTCCGGACAAGTCCCTTATTTCGTGTCTAATTAAAATAAATATTGCCAATGTTCTCAAATGGTATTTCAAAATCTAAAGTCCATTTTATTGAATATAAAAGGCATACAGCGCGCATACAAAATATTTAATACAAAATTAAGGAAAAGAAATAAATATTAATTGGCTTACAACCAAATCGAATGGAAAAATAAAAACTCTCACCTCACTTATACAATCGCCTAAAATACACGAAAACCTAAAAATAATTACAACCGCCTAAATACACGATTTAATCTATTAAAATACATCAAAAATAAAAATAAAAGAAATTAAAACCTGTAAAACAGAGGGTTAGCACAATATATACAGCACACCACAATTAGGACTCAAATAGACAGAATTGGGAAATCAAGAATCGGGGGCATGCATTTAGGGGGGGCAACCGGGTTGACTCGGCTAGCCGGCCCAGTTAGACCTGGAAAACATTTTGAAACGTCCCTGTATTTTTGGTTTTGTGGAAAAATCATTTTTGAAAACAATTTTACCGGTTTACATGCAATTTTATATATTTAAGTGGGTCGATTTTCAGGAGAAATGGGTCTCCGTCGTTGAATTGTTCTAAATGCAATTATACTAAAAATTGAATCTATGGTCGTGATGCACACAACAAAATTCATTTTGATGATTTTTGGGGTTTTCTAATTTTTTGGGATTTTTACAGATAAAAGAGGAAATTCTGATTCTGGAATAATGATTACAGTCGTACGACTGTAGTTTACAGTCGTGCGACTGTAATCGGTCCAGGATCAGAATTTCAGCAAAAACTCATTTTGAGTCAAAAACGAAAAAGAAATATCCTGGAAATTAAGAACAGTCGTACGACTGTATATACAGTCGTGCGACTGTTCATGAAAACCAAGAACAGTCGTACGACTGTTCCTAATTTCCAGGAACAGAAATATGAAAATGCAGTAAAAATCGCACGAAATTCACTTCAAACACCCAGAAAGCGAGGAAAAGTGTAAGGAAAAGAAGTGACTACCTTTTTAGAAGCTATTCCAAGTCGTTTTGACCCCTGGCGTCGCTCCGATCCCAACAAATTCGCACTTTCCCCTTTGGAATGGGAGTTGAGAGCTTTTTGTCCAAAATCCGAATTGCAAAGGATTCTGATTGTTTTAGTCCGAATTCTTGATTTGGTTATGTAGTTAATTGATTAACCTAGGGGTTTCTAACAAGTTTGAGCCTTAATTTCGAGAAATTAAAGAAGATAAAAGAGGAAGAAAGTGAGTTTTTATGGTTTTTTTTTCTTCTCTCTCTTCTCTTTCTCTCTCTAAATTTCTTCTCACCAGAAAATCCCCCCTCTGTCTCCCTCATTTTCCTTCTTTTCTACCCTCTTTTTCTGCTTGCTTGCTGCCAAACCCGAGCAATTAATGCTCATCCCCTCTTTCTTCCATTTCTGCTGCAGAGGTATGGGCCTCTGCAGATTTTCCGATATTACAGTCGTACGACTGTAACAATAGTCGTACGACTATAGTTTTTTTTTTAAGTATAGAAAATTCCGGCACTTACAACCTCGCGTACTAACGATGCTAAGGTTGTTGTCGATTTTGTGAGAACTAACATATTTGTCAGGTTCGACACTCCTAAAGCTATTATTAGTGATCGTGGGACTCATTTTTGCAACCGTGTAGTAGAAGCCCTGTTCAAAAAATATGGGGTTACACATCGTACATCCACTGCATATCACCCACAGACGAATGGGCAAGCCGAGCTATCCAACAGAGAAATCAAGAGCATCTTAGAGAAAACCGTCAACCCAACGCGTAAGGATTGGAGTCTACGCTTGGACGATGCACTTTGGGCATACCGGACAGCTTACAAAACACCATTGGACATGTCCCCATATAGACTTGTCTATGGGAAGGCCTGTCACTTACCATTTGAGATTGAACACCGGGCATTTTGGGCTATAAAAACATGCAACATCAATTTTGATGATGCTGGGCAATAGCGACGCCTTCAACTCCAAGAGCTCGAAGAAATCCGCAATAACGCTTACCAGAATGCTGCAATTTACAAAGCCCGCACCAAAGCTTTCCATGATAAGCGGCTTGCAGCGAAGAAGTTCAAAGTTGGTCAGAAGGTCCTTCTTTTTTATTCCACCTTGAAAATTTTTGGAGGAAAATTGAAATCTAAATGGATAGGCCCTCTTTAAGCCACTCACGTCCATGAAAGTGGGACTGTTGATGTCCAGAGCAAGAAATCCGGAAAGATTTTCAAAGTGAACGGCCACCGCCTTAAACCATTTTATGAAGGGTTTGAGCCATACTTAGTTGAAGCACATTACCTCAGTATACCCTCTTACAATTAAGTATAGACATCGTCGAGCCAACGACGTTAAACAAAAGCGCTTTTTGGGAGGCAACCCAAAAATTCATTCTATAAGTGTTTTATTTTATGCTTGTAATATGTAGGGTTAAAAAAAATATAAAAAAATAAAAAATAAAAATAAATAAAAATAAAAATTTCAACAAAAAAAAACAACAAAAAAAAAAGAAGAAAAAAAAAGAGAAAAGTTCAAAAAAAAAAAAAAAAAGGGCAATAGAGGCGGCAGAAGCAGGGCGCCGCGCTTGCCTGCCTCGGCAGCAGCTCGACAAGCTGCGCAGCGCCCAGCAGAAGCAGGGCGCCGCGCCTACCTGCCTCGGCAGCAGCACGACGAGCTGCGCAGCGCCCAGCAGAAGCAGCGCTTAGCGCGCCCTTGCCTCGCCAGCAGCACGTCGAGCTGCCCCTCCACACCGCAGCACGCAACACGCCCCTGCCTCGCCGACGCCTCCACGAGCTGGTTTTCCCCGCCTGCAACGAGTCAACTCGTCCATGACTCACCGAGTCATGTGTCCAGGTAAGTAAAAAAAAAAGTCAAATAAGGGATTTGGGTTATTTTTTCCTTCTTCTTCCCCTTTCTTTCTACACCCAGCCGCCTCCCCTGTTCTTCTTCTTCTTTTTTTTTTCTTTTTCTTTCTTTCTTCTTCTTCTTCTTCTACCCTTTTCCTACCCTTCAATCCCTCCATTTTCTTCACCTATTCCCTTCCCCTCCTAATTTCAGCGCTACCCCTCATCTTTCCCTTCTCCTTCCTTCCAATTTCGCCCCTTTTGACCTAGCTATTTCCAATTTGGGATTTTTGTGAATTTGCCTTCCATATGCCTCCAAGGGTTAAAATTGGTGCCAAGAGGAAGTCCATCAACGTTTTTAGGGATGCTATGCGGGAGAAAATCCCCATCTCTAGCCCGGTAAGTTCACTATCCTCTGAATTTAATTGCCCTTTTCTATTGAAAACTAAGGAAGAGGGTGAGAAATATTTGAGTTTGGCTAAGAGGGAGATCCAACCTTTTGTTTATTTTGACACTAATATGTTAGATAAATTTGGGTTAAAAGTTGCATTTCAGTCTGCTACAGAACAACTTGGTTGGAGAGGTCTCATTACTAATGAACTTCCCTCTTTTCCTCAGTTAATGCATGAATTTTACACTACTATCGCTTACCATGAAAATGCTGTTGATGGTGATCTTGTCAAATTTAGACTCAAAGGCACTGAATTTACTTTATCTGTTGAAAACTTGCGCCATTTTTTTAGCATGACAGTTAATGGTTTGTCTGAGTTTGGAGCTGAATTTGATGTGAATGAAATGTGGAATTATTTGACTGGGGAGGATGAGTTTAGCACCCACGCTGCACGGACTGTTTTAATTCGCGATCCTACCTTATTTTTATTGCATAAATTCATGTGCCCATCAGTAGTAGGCAAAAAGGAGAGCAATAGGGTCGCCACCACTGAATTATTCTTCTTTTGGTGTCTTAGGCACAACCGGCCCCTTAATACCGTGAAATTCATGCTTAAATTCTTAGTTGAGATGCCTAATTTCCCTAGGAAGGCATTGGGGCTTGGGCATGTAATAACCCGGATTGCTGTTAAGATGTTGCATTTTTTGAATCCCAATTTTGATCTACCTAAGGTTGGTGCATTGACATTCACCTATGCATGTTTGAACAAAGCTAACTTCTGCTCTAAGTCTGGTGAAGTGTTTGATTATGCTAAATGCACAAAAGGTAAGGGCAAAGATCCTATGCAAGATGACCGTGCAGGTTGGCAAATAGTAGCAGACAAGCTTGATGCTTATCACGAGGAGGTGCGCGAAATGAAGCAGATGATGGAGCAATTTTTCTCCCGGGTCTCGCTGAATGACGCGAGTTCATCTCGCAATTGAGGGAGTTCCCTTTTCCCTTTCTTTTTCTTTATTTTGATTTTTGCATGTTGCAAATTGGGACCATTTGCATGTTAAGTGTGGGGGAAGGGATTAGTTAGGAAAATTAGGAGATAATTTTCAATTTTTAGGATAGTTTAATGTTTGTTTTTTTTTTGTTTTATTCTTGTGCTATTTAGGATTGCATGTAGTTTTTGCATAATTCCCTCCATAAATCGGATTCTCGGTTGTTTGTCCATAAGTAAATTAGGCTCAAATTTAAAAATTTGAAATTGTCTTGGTTTAGCCCTTGGAAAATCCTAATTTTTGTCATCATTGAATATAATAAACCAATTGGAAGTAGGAAGAATTAGAAACAAAGCATGTTAGTGGGTTTGTCGTAAGGATTGGGGGTTGAGCTTGGTTTGCATATGACTCTACTTTTAATTTTGACAGAATGTGATGAAGTTTAATTGATCAATTGCTTTCAAAAAGTTTGTTAGTTAATGTAAAGCAAGTGAATTATTACCAACTTAGGGAGGATGAGATAACTAGAGTCTAGCTTATAATTGATGATGTTGGTTGAATTACATTGAGAATGTAAATTTTAGAATTTAATCGTCTCGATTACCCTTGAGCCTTGAATTGGGAGATGGGACCAATTCGCTTTAAGCAAGGTATGACAAAAATCATTCCTTGTGTATGGAGAGTGGCTTAAGAGGGAGAGCAAACTTCTCATAAGAGACCCTTCTCATTGCTCGAAAAAGCGAGACCTTTCGCATTCCAACACCCATGGGTTTTGAGTTGGGGGATAGGCCCACCTCACCTTAAGCAAAGTTAAAAACAATGACTTTGTGTATGGAGCATGACCTATGGGGAGAGTTACCCCTCATTAGAGGCCTTTTCAATACTCGCAAAATTGGGATGCTGACCCTATGCTTAATTTGGTGACTATCTTGGTTTGAAGTGCTTTAAATGTGAATAAAAGCTTAAAATCTCTAGATGTCCTTCTAGGTTGGACAATTCACTTGCCTAAAGTTAGTTAATTCAATAATTTGTGGTGGTTTTTCAATTGACTAAGTCTTGTGAAGTTGGGTTAAATGTTTTGTTTATGTCGACTTGTTTGATTTTCTAGTTCTTGTGGTTAAGCTTATTGGCTTGTAGTGTTTCGAAACTTCCTATGAAATCTTGGTGGTTTAACTTCCTTGAATGAACAGTTAAGGATTTACTAGGGTTCAACCATAGTCAATTTCGGGAGAAATTTTCCTTTAGTCCTAGTTTGCTTGAGGACAAGCAAAGATCCAAGTGTGGGGGAATTTGATAACTCATATTTACATAGGCATATTTAGGTGGATTTTAACTCATTTTCTTAGTTATTTTAGCATTTTAGTATTAGTTTTATTATCTTCTTAATTAGTTTGTTTGTTTTGTTTTATATATCCTTATTTAGTATTATTTACCTCTTTTAGGTGCTCGGAAGTGGATTTTGGCTTTTTAGGAAGACTGCTAGAAGAGGTTTTGTTGGAGCTTGAACTTCAACTGGATTTTCAACAGTGTTCGAGGGTGTCTTAGCTCAAGGTTTGTTCTGTAAGATTGTGCGTCTATCCGTTAGCTTTCCATGGCACCTTGAATCGCGCCAATCGGAGCTGTATCGAGGAAGTTAGCTGAGGTTTTATGCAGGCTGTTCGGGTCCTGCGGGTCAACCCTTGTTGACCTTCTCTTCTTAATTGGGCCAAAATTCTCTTTAAGGAGCCCATGGTTTGCACTTTAATTCCCAGCAGGCCTCTTTAATTAAGTAGGTTAATGAGGCTCCTAATTAGGTTAGGAGTAGGAGAGCTATAAAAGAGAAAAAGAGGAGAAGGTTTAGGGTTCAGTTTTTGACTACTTGAAAAACGTTTTGGTAGAGGCTTGGAGAGGGGACAAGGCTGCAAGTTTTTCTTGAAGATTTTCTGTAGATTTTTGTTTAGTTATGAGTAGCTAAACTCTTTTCTAGTTGAGGTACTTAGAAGTTTAATTCTATCATATTCATAAGACTTATGTTTTAATTGTATTTTTTTATCCGAATATTTATTCAATTCCAGCGATTATAATTTGTTATATTGCTATTGATTTAATCAAATTGATTTGGCCAGTTAATTGATTGATTGTATTGCATATCGCCGAATAGAATAATATATCCGTGATTGTTGTTCTATCATTGTGGCAAGTTAGCTTCGTGTAAAGTTAACGGAATTGAATAGTTTAGTTTTTATGATTTACGGCGTTTCCGATTTCATTAACTAAGATAGAGGTCTTTTTTGTGTTTAATGCTGCCATAGGTTAATTCTTATTAAGAGGTTTCTTGGAGATTATCTATTGGCTAGGGAAGTAGTTTATTCGGGCGTTTCCCGGAACTATCAATAAATTAAGAAAAGATTGGTTATTGAGTGCGTTTCACCTTTAACTATAACTCTATCTATTTGGATAATTGAATTGGATCTTTGGTGTCTGTGATTGAATTACGGAATTAAACTGAAAAGTATCTCAGCTAGTTTTCCTTTCTATTGATTTATTCTGTCTTAATTTACATTCTGCAAATACACAAATCACATCATTTATTTTTATTTCAATCCAATCAATTTCCTTTCTTTTTGCAAATAAATATACCTGCATTAGTCCCTGTGGTTCGACCTCGTTCTTTCTATACTACCCAGTATAAGGAACCGGAGATATTAAATTTAACTTTGACGGGTTGACAACCTATCAGAGGGGAATCAAAATGAACCCGGATAAAATCAAAGCTATCAGTGACATGCCTGCACCAAAGATAAAGAAAGAAGTTAGATAATTTCTGGGGTCGCTGCAATATGTTAGTCGATTCATTGCAAGGTTGACTACAATCTGTGAGCCCATCTTTAAGCTCTTAAAGAAAAATTAGCCGACATAATGGAATGATCAGTGTCAGTTAGCCTTCGACAGGATCAAGGCTTATTTGATGAATCCACCAGTCCTAAAGCCCCCATTGCCAAATAAGCCTTTGGTCCTGTACTTGGCTATTGAGGATGCTTCAGTGGGGGCAATGTTGCTTCAAGAACAAGAAGATGGGAGAGAACACACAATCTACTACCTGAGTAAGAAGCTGCAAGACTATGAAGTTAGATACACGGTGGTAGAAAAGACCTGTACCACTATGGTATGGCTAACCAAGAAGTTAAGGCATTACTTTTAGTCGTACAAAGTTTAGGCAGTGGCAAAGGTCGACCCAATGAAGTATTTATGTCAGACCCTTGCACTAACCGGGAAATTATCAAGATGGATACTCTTGTTGTCTGAATTCGACATCAAATATGTGACTAAGAAGACAATTAATGGAAGGGCTGTGGTAGAATTTCTAGCCAACCAACCCCTGGAGTCAGATTATATCGAGAATTTGGAGTTCCCTGATGAATAGTTGGCTGTAATAGATGCAGAAGTGGGCAGATGGATAATGTACTTTGATGGGGCTGTGAAGAAGCATGGGGCAGGATTAGGAGTGATCATTGGCACACCTGATGGAGAAATCATCCCCCTAGCTAAACGCCTTGAATTCCCGATGACTAACAACGGGGCAGAGTATGAAGCTTGCCTGTTCGGGATTGATTCTCTGATTACACTGGGGGCACTAGAAGCATTGATAATTGGAGATTCAGCACTAGTGATTCATCAGATTGCCAACGAATGGGAAGTAAAAGAAGAGTCACTCCGACTGTATCTCCAGTTGGTTTGGGACAAGGTGGGAGCTTTTGGGCTATGCGAATTCAGGCATGTGCCAAGGGAAGATAATCAGATAGCAGACTCTTTGGCCACACTGTCATCAATGTGGGAGGAACCCCAGAAGCACCCTATGCAGCCAGTTGTAGTGGAGACTACACAGAATCCTTGTTACTTGTCGGTCAACGTTGTAGCAATAACTGAAAAGCGTCCCTGGTATCATGATATTCTACGGTTTATCCAGATTGGTCAGTACCCTGACGATGCCAAAGAGTCAGATAAGATCTCTCTTAGGAGGTTAGCAGCACAGTTCAGATTATTTGAGGGTCAGATCTTCAAGAGAACCGCCAACGGTTTGCTTCTGAAATGCCTAACGGAGAAAGAAGCCAGAGAATTCATAAGGCAAATCCATGTGGGGACCTGCGGGCCACATATGAATGTGATAGCATTGGCCAAGAAAGTTCTAAGGCAAGGCTACTTTTGGCTTACACTGCAGGCAGATTGTATTAAAGAGGTAAAAAGATGTCATGAATGTCAAATGCATAGAGACCTCAATCATCTCCCACGGCTTGAACTTCATATATCAGCAACTCCATGGCCGTTTACTGCTTGGGGGATAGATCTCATTAGGTAAATAAGGTCGTCTGCATCAAATGGACATCGGTTCATAGTTGTGGCGGTTGACTATTTTACGAAGTGGGTAGAAGCAGAGTCATTTGCTCATGTTACAACCAAGAAAATGGCTAGGTTTATTGAGAAAAGTATCTTCACAAGGAATGGAATCCCGCATCATGTCGTCACTGATAATAGGGTGCAATTTCGAGGGGTCATGGCGCAGTTGTTTCAGGATAAGGGGATTGAGCACCATAAATCATCTCCCTACCGTCCACAAGCTAATGGGGCGGTAGAAGCTGCCAATAAATCCGTCAAAAAGATTCTGTCAAAAATGGTGGTCACTTATAGAGATTAGGCCGATATGCTACGATTTGCTTTGTGGGGTTATAGAACCAGTGTCAGAACCCCTACCCGAGAAACACCATACTCCCTAGTCTACGGAATGGAAGCTGTTTTGCCAATGGAAACCAAGATCAAGTCGCTAAGGGTGGTTATGGAAGCACAGTTGCCAGAATCAGAAAGGGTTCGTTCAAGATATGACTCTGAGCGTTGGATCACTTATAGATGTATCAATAGAGAATGGCTAGGGCTTACAACACCAGAGTCCGTCACTAGAAGCACCCATTTAAGGCCAGAGACTTGGTTCTAAAATAGACAAAATAGGTCAACACAGATGTAAGGGGGAAATTCAGGACCAATTGGGAAGGTCTGTACCTGGTGAAGAAGGTACTCTTTAGAGGTGCCATAAGGGTCATGGATATAGATAGGAACGAGTTCGTCAACCCTGGCAACCAAGACAAGCTCAAGCGGTACTACGAGTAAAAAAAAAAGAGTTTGATGGATCGAAAAGCAAAAAGACGATCCATGCAAAAGTCAGAACAGAAAGGTGGGCACCATTGGTGGCAAAATCTGCAAAGATCAGCTGGTGGCGGTCGCAAGTTTAGTTGAGACGGATACCATTTGTAACTCTGTTCTTAGCTTCATTTCATTATTGATACACGTTGTACTAAGACATTATTAATGAATGGATGAATGAATGCTTTTTCTGGCCGCTTAAATGTCTTGAGTTTGCCTGAAATTGGATCATATTTGCGATTATGCACATTCCATGTTCACATGCATCAAGCATTTCAAAAGAAAAAAAGAAAAAAAAAAGAGAGAAAATCCGATGGACTGAAAACCAAAAGGCGGTGCATGCAGAATTTAGGATGCAAATAAAAAGTCTGTTGGGTTGAAAACCTGAAAGGGTAGTCCAGGCAAAAGTTAAGACAGTCTGATAGATTGAAAACCTGCGAGGGCAGTCTATGCAAAAGTAAGGACATAAAATAAAACAGTAAAATAAATATCATTCAGCAACAACTCCACACAATAGGAAAGAAATCTACAAGCCGAGATACCGTAGGGTCAAGATCTCATGCTCACGTCTTGTAGGACGGGCCATTAATTCTACTAGCCAAGCCCCAAAAGGACCATCTGTCTCTGTTGTGGCCACTTCACCATACCTCAAAACCTCAAAGTGGGTAGGGTTCATCCATTGCTGCTGCACATGTCGAGGCCACCGTTGTGTGAACTCCGCGCACTCAGTTGTGCACAAACAACGAGGTACCCCTTGTACTTGCTAGTATTGTCTGCATAACCACGTAGGAGAATAAAATGTCACCTTGGATAGTCTGACGAGCTGTACTCCTCCCGCCCACGTCTCCGTAGTCACCTGTGAGATTTCCCACTAGGGGCAAACCCAACGGATGGATGCATTTGTCCTTTCTCTCAGCCAACTGAGCCATTCCTACATAGTTCGTGTGGTGATGCCTGCAAGTTCAATACGACGGGCCCAAAAACATTTTGGGACATATCTCGGCTGAAGTGGAGGAGCGCTCAGGAGATTCAACTTCTCCAAATAGCCAAATCTGCAGAAAAGACCATCAATCAAAGGAATGCGTGTTTAATCAGGATATCAAACTTGAAGTTGGGAACAAACCTGAAGCAGGAAGGTACACCCATATGTTTTGACTAGGTGACCAGAGTGGATAGAATCCAGATAAATTAGTTTCAGCCAGGATGACCCTTATAGGTGAAGCACCATAGGCCATCTGGGCCACCATCGGGGATTAATCGGACATCACAGGTCCTATCTCGCGACTCGCACACATAGAGGGACATCAGCAGTAGACTCATTAGAAAAGCCCAACCAGGGGCAGAAGGATCCAGGACAGAACACAGATCCATGATAGCGGACAAGTCAAGTCTCCTAGGAGTAGCCTCACCGGGAAGCAAACGGTCTAAATGTACCGTATCCAGCAATCTCCACAGTGTCTATAGGCTATCCGAATTAGGTTTAGGAACAGCTAACTTGACTCGACATGGATAGGAAGTGAAGAGAATGACCCCGAATTCTTCCATCATAGGGCATAGCTCTTGCCCGAAAAATTGGAAAACATGATCCATCGAATCCCAAAGCCTGGCTGCAGCTGCAAGAAAGGTCCGGTTTAGGGGCAGATTCATATAAAACCACATGGAATATAGACTATATGGTGCGAATAAGGCCCAGTTAGAAGAGCTACATGTTCGCCAGTAGTCCTTGAGGCGGTCACGAAGTTGATCCATTACAAATGGCACGAGAAGCAGAGCCGGACGATTATTCCTTACTGCACAGAAAATAGATGAAATGTCATCAGAAAAACAAGTCTAGCAGAGGGAAAGTACTAGATTAACAAAAAGGGCGAAATTCCATAAAACTGCAGCAAAAATAATGCACCAGTCAATAGTCATATACAAGATATGTAAATAAAAACATCCAATCCAAGCCCATAGATGGGCTGCATCAACATAACACTACAGAAACTACAAAAGAAGGTCTACGACTATCCCCCATCAGTCGAATCATCATCCTCCTCGCCTTCGGCTCCAACACCATCGCCAAAGATGTGCCGACCGGCCTCCTAGTCATCTAACTGAGTGCGGAGGGTCCCGTTCATGAATATAAGGTCTGCAATGGTCCTCTGCATCTCCTCCATCTCTGCCCTTATACGGGCCTCCTCACACTGATGAGTGGCAACTGTAGCCTGCATCAGAATCAAACAGCATAAACATCACATCATACATACATATACATCATAAGCATACATCCATACATACATACATATTGATGCAGGTACTTACTATCATCGCTCCGTTACCCCGAAGTGAGAGGTACCTAAGAGCAAAAGTCACCTGACACAAAGCCATCCCATGTGTCACTGAGATCTGCATAAAGAACGGTGCACGGGTCAGACCAGTGGCAACAAAAACGGTCGAAAATAAGCAGGGGCAGGGATACTCACATGTGTCGTATCAGGAGGGATGGCAGCAGGAGGAGGGTGCACCTCAATGTGCAGATCAGCTCAATAAAGTTCCCCTGCCTCATTATGCCACATCACCCAAGGCTCCACTAGGTACTCTAGATGGCTTGGAATAAAGCCAGCAGGGGGAACCATCGGGGGCGCCATCAGAGGAACAGGCTAAGTATACCCCGCCTGGGTGTCTGCACCAAACACGTCCGTATGAGCTGAGGAACCTCCGTCTCCTTGGCCGCCGACGGTTCCAGACCCACAGCTTCTGGAACATCTACCTGATGATGTGCGAGGGGGCTTACCCCTCTCAGATGGCTATAAAACAGATCAGCAAAAATCAGAATAATCCAAACAAGCAAAGAATGAAAGCAGAACAAATGTATACCCCAGCTAACGCATCCTCTGGTGGTGCAATCCCAATGGGAGGGAGAAGCTGTGTGCTGATAAACTAGGGGTACTCGCCATCATCCCCCATAACTATGTACCTGGACCCAAGCAGATGCGGCCAAAACAGTCCAACTGGAGCTGCAGGCAGGATTCTACGCTCATGGGGGCCAACACACTAATTGGTGGCCCTCTCCCCAAGGTACCACTCCAAGCTGATGGGACTCTCCATCACGAACCTGTTGGGATTTGTCATGGAAAACCGACCGATAAAAGCGGAAATACGTGTCGATTTCCTGGAATCTAGTCCCAGGAGCTTAAGATGTGGAAATCAAAAACTAAAGTAGAAAGAGAAAGTTTGAAAAACTACCACAAAGTCTATCTAGGAGACGGATGCAGACTGCAAAAATCAAGTGTAGATTCCCTCCACCGATGATTACACGAACGGCTGTCAGACCGAAACCATGCTAGCAACTTGGATGATTTCAAAGAGAGGGAGAAAGAGAGAAGAAAAGGGACGGCCCTCCTTGGATATTATGGCTGTCCAATATATATTTCTTTCAAAAAGAAATAAAGCAATTTCTCTCTCTCACACACTTGTTTCTTTCCAAAAGAAACAAAATGCAAAAGTGGGCAAAGAATTTTTTTCTTCCAAAGAAAACAATTCCTATGGCCAAAAGGTGGAGTCAACTTCATGTCATCTTTTTCCATAATGAAAAGGAGATAAAGAATGGAATAACAAAGTCCAACTTTGCTACAAATAAGTCAAAACCAATGACTCACCATGGTGACTCACCACCACCACTCATAATCACCTTTTCTTTCTCTTTATCTTCAAGAAGCAAAGTCTAACTTTGCCACTTAAAGTCAAGAAGATGACTCATCAATTCCCTACAAAACTCGGCCAAAGGAATGCAAATGAAGATGGGATATTTTTCTCATCATTCTTACCATCATAATGACCAAAAACATCAAAGGATAAAAAGTCCAACTTTACAACCAAAAGTCATTCATGACACACCTTCTTCATCATCACATTTTGTCCAACAAAATGAATCATTCCTTAGCCCAATTCTCCCATAAATTTCGGCCATACAAATCCCACTTCATGTGGTCATTTTTCATTTAAAGCCTATGCCCAATTTAACTTCCTTTGATTTAATTAAATGCAAATGTAACTTTAATTCAACATGTGTGTGTATGTGTATATATATATTATACCATATAATATATTACATACATTTAAATTAAAATTCATTTGACCCATTAATTTAATCAATGGGTTAAATTCGACACACATAAAATGAAATACATGTAAATCTATACATGTAATATTATTTCCACCTAAGAAATAATCCCATAAATTAATTCATTGAATTAATTATGAGAATGCCAAAACAAATATTAATTATATTATTTTGATCAATCTAATTGATCTATAATATAATTAATAAATCTCTCTCTCTTCAAATGTGTATACTCCAAGTACACACTTAATCCGACTAGGTAAAGTCCAGACGTTCAATGTGTACGATCCAATGGGCCATGGTTACTCACCACCACCACTCATCCTCACCTTTTCTTTCTCTTTATCTTCGAGAAGCAAAGTCTTACTTTGCCACCTAAAGTCAAGAAGATGACTCATCAATTCCCTACACAATTCGGCCAAAGGAATGCAAATGAAGATGGGATATTTTTCTCATCATTCTTACCACCATAATGACCATAAACATCAAAGGATGCAAAGTCCAACTTTACAACCAAAAGTCATCCATGACTCACCTTCTTCATCATCACATTTTGTTCAACATGTATATATATATATATATATATATATATTATACCATATAATATATTACATACATTTAAATTAAAATTCATTTGACCCATTAATTTAATCAATGGATTAAATTACACACACATAAAGTGAAATACATGTAAACCTATACATGTAATATTATTTCCACCTAAGAAATAATCCCATAAATTAATTCATTGAATTAATTATGAGAATGCTAAAACAAATATTAATTATATTATTTTGATCAATCTAATTGATCTATAATATAATTAATAAACCTCTCTCTCTTCATACGTGTATACTCCAAGTACACACTTAATCCGACTAGTTAAAGTCTAGACGTTCAATGTGTATGATCCAATGGGCCCATCTTTATGTTAGCATTGGGCCAAGGTCCACAGACTGCAGGCGGGCTCTAGTAAGCCACTGCAGCCTCCAATTGAGACGGAGTAAGCAGTCCAACTGAAAACATAACCTTGTAGTTTGAACTTGTAAATCCCATGTCGCTGATATCTGTGCCCAACACAGAGGCATGGAAGTATCACCCTTTATTGTGTCTGGACGTTTACTTGATACCGAATGAACTAATGCTCACAAACAAGATCCAATCTTGTTTGGGTGCGGCCTCACACTTATCAGTAACATTCTTCTAGAGGCCAGTGATATCGTCTTAGTGAATCACTGAGCGACATTCCCTTTTGCATATCCATAGCACTGCTATGTTCACTAACACACCTGAATGTACCCATACTTGGCACCCTTTTACAGGCCCGTTAGGTGTACACCAAAGTGTGTCACTTCACATGCAGCACCATCATATGGTCTGGTCAAAGGACTTATACAAGTACTACACGAGAATCATTTATGGTACTATACCATATAGACTCCCGTTAAGTGGATCGATCCAGTACCATGCCCTTTTTGCATGTACCCATTAACCTGGTTGACATTCCATATTCTATGACCGGTAAGACACCGCCATACAACCAGGCTAATGATAGTCTTTAGTTCCATTCATTCCCATGATTGGAACAGACTATGTATGACTTTATGGCCATATCGTTTTCCCTATCCATAGTCTTACTATTAAGTGCATGACACTTGACAACATGGATATGGATATGTCCATTGGATACTCTATTTAAAATATAGCATAAGACATATAATAAATAGATTAATGCCTTTATCTATTAACACAGATTGTTTAATGCATAAAGTTCACATTAATGTACAATTGTATTATACAAACACAAGGACCAATGCCTCAGGACTAGGGCATTTCCAACAATCACCTACTTGCACTAGTACCTGCTAGGCATGGGTCTAATCCCTATAGATCTAGTATAATGTTTATGCATAGGCAGAGCCAAGCGTGTTGGTCAGAAGATCTATGACATTGTCCTTGGTGTCCACTCTGTGTAATGAAATGTCACCTCTCTCAACAATTTCTCATATTAGGTGAAACTTCTTGAGTTCATGCTTCGTGTATATACGTGACCGGGGCACTTAGCTTGTGCAACAGCCCCATCATTGTCACTGAAGATATCAACTGGTTCCTGGATAGTAGATACTACCCCCAGTTCCATGATAAACTTCATTATCCACACAGCTTCCCTAGCTGCTTCACACGTTGCAATGTACTCAGTTCCTGTAATAGAAACCACGATGGTTGATTACTTGGAGCCTCTCAAACAACAGCACCACCATTTAGCATGAATACATACCTTAACTGCGACCGGTATTAATCCTGGTCTGTCTGGAAGCTTGCATCAGTGTACCTAGTAACTGACAGCTCTTCCTGACCTGTATGCACTAAGAAGCTATCCTAAGTCTGGTTAAGGTACTTCAGGATTGCTTTGACAGCCTGCTTGTGATCCACCCAGGATCTTGCTCGTCATACTTAGTGCAAAGGCGACATAAGGTCTTGTACATAGCATGGAGTACATGATTGATCCTATAGCCGAAGCATATAGAACCAGTCTCATGTTCTTCCTGTCCTGCCATGTCTTAGGACAGTTCTTCTTACTATGTTTTGGCCCATGACCCATTGGTAAGAAACCTTTCTTAGCCTGGTCCATGCTGAATCTTTTCAGAACTATGTCTATGTACTTGGCCTAACTCAGGCCTAGAAGCCGATTAGATCTAACCCTGTACATCCTGATCCTTAAGATCGTCTCAGCTTCACCTAAGTCCTTCATTGCGAAGCACCTACTCAACCATAGCTTTACCCATGCAGTGTTGGTATGTCGCTTCCAATCAGAAGGATACCACCCATAAATAATACTAGGAAAGTTACTACGCTCCCACTAAACCTCTTGTACACACCCTTAAAGGTATTATCGGCCTATAGCTTATAGCAGCACTTGCAACCTATTACCTTAGCACCCAAAGGTGAATCAACTAGGTTCCAAACCTAATTATCATACATAGATTGCAAATCCACCACCATGGCAGACAGTGGGCTAGCTATGGCCTACTGGTAGGTTTTGAGCTCCTCTTCATCCAAGACAAAAAGAGCATAATCATCAGAAATGAGAAACCCATGTTTCTCATGTTCATGACTATCCCTACCAGACCTTTTAGGTCCTTGTATGACCTAGGCTAGTGCTTCCACTTTTGGAAGCTTCACCCTAGTCTCCGAGTTATCCTTTTTAGGAGTTTCTGAGCTTTGAACTTTCCTGAGTTCAACATTGCTCCCACTGTCTTTCTTGGAAAGAAACACCTTTTCAAGAAGGACCCCCTGTCGCATCATGAACACCTTGTTCTCAACAGGGTTATAGAAGTAATACCCTTTGGTTTCCCTAGGGTAGCTCACAAACAGGCATTAGCTTGGGTTCTAGTTTTGCTCACAGTCAATTTCTTGACTTGTGCATAACAACCCCAAATTTGTTAGAAAGACACATTGGGCACCCTGCCCGTCCATATTCTAAATGGGGTCTTTTCCAAAGCCTTAGCCGGAGTATAATTGAAAATGAGAGCCATTGTCTCAAGAGTGTATCCATTAAAAACTTATTGGGAGAGAGGCATGACTCATCATTTAATGAAACATGTCTAACAGGGCCCTGTTCCTCCATTCGGAGACCCCATTCCATTGTGGTGTTCTTAGAGGAGTGAGCTATAGAACTATTCCATGCCCTCTCAAATATGAGTCAAACTCTAGGCTTATATGCTCACCACTTCAGTCCGACCAAATGGCTTTGATATTTTTGCCTAGTTGGTTCTGTACTTTGTTCCTAAGTCCATCGAACCTATCAAGGGTCTCAGACTAATATTTCATTAAATAGGCATCACCATATCTGATGAAATTGTCTGTGAAGGAGACGAAGTATAGATGTTCACCCCTGATTGCTTTGCTCATAGGTCCATATACATCTGAGTGTATTAGGTCCAGTAAGCTAGCAGCCCTTTCAGCCTACTTGCTAAAAGGAGCATTAGTAATTTTACCTTGTAAATGAGACGTGCATATATCAAGTGACTCCACGTCAAGTGATCCTAGGATTCAAACTTTGCAAAGCCTAGCTATGCACTTCTTGTTTATGTGGCTTAAATGACAATGCCAAGGTAAACTGGATTAAGTTTGTTAAGCTTAATCCTTTAAGTGTGTATATTATAGACATGATTAGTTTCATTTAAATCCAGGATATTAAAAGCCATTATTTAACAAAGCTACTCCATAAAATAATTCTTTTCTAGATAAACACTTTTTACTATTACCAATAGTAAATGTACATCCAGAAATATCCAAAACTGAAACAGAAATAATATTCCTGTACAAAACAGGTACAAAATAACATAGTTTCAGTAACAAAACTAATCTACTAGGCATCATAAGCTGGTCTTGCTGATCCCTATGGCAGCAACCCTTACTCCATTTCTGACCTGCAAGTCCACTTGTCCCGATCCTAGTGACCTCCTGTTCTTAAGTCCCTTCACATTACAACAAATATGAGAACCACATCCAGTATCCAATACATAAGATGTTGAAACAGAGGTTAATGTCTATGGCATATATACCTGATGAAGACACGCCATATGTCTTCCTCTTCTCTCCCAAAAGCTTGGGACACAATCTTTTCCAATGTTTAGTCTACTTACAACTAAAGCAGACATCCTTGGGATGGGCCTTAGGCTGGGCTTTAGCCTTTTTAGCCTTGGCTTCCTTAGGCTTGGTGTGAGCGGACGACGCGTTTTCGACGGGACGCGGGACTCCCTTTCGGAATGGGGCGCCTCGATCTCGGGCGGGCCCCTCCCTCGCGTGGGGTTTTTATAATGGAAATCCGCGCTTTGGAAAATAAATGGAATTACTACATAAAAGAACCGAGACCTAAGTCTCGATGAATATTGTAGAGTCGCCACCCGGCTCAGCTCAACCGGGAAATTCTTATGCAGCTGAACCGGACGAACGGCCGCTAAACTATCCAGAGATTCGGGTCCGGACAAGTCCCTTATTTCATGTCTAATTAAAATAAATATTGCCAATGTTCTCAAATGGTATTTCAAAATCTAAAGTCCATTTTATTGAATATAATAGGCATACAACGCGCATACAAAATATTTAATACAAAAATAAGGAAAAGAAATAAATATTAATTGGCTTACAACCAAATCGAACGGAAAAATAAAAACTCTCGCCTCACTTATACAATCGCCTAGAATACACGAAAATCTAAAAATAATTACAACCGCCTAAATACACGATTTAATCTATTAAAATACATCAAAAATAAAAATAAAAATAAAAATAAAAATTGAAGCCTGCAAAACAGAAGGTTAACGCAATTTATACGGCACGCCACAAGTTGGACTCAAACAGACAGAATTGGGAAATCAAGAATTGGGGGCATGCATTTAAGGGATAACCGGGTTGGCTCGGCTAGCCGGCCCGATTAGACCTGGAAAACATTTTTGAAACGTCCCTGTATTTTTGGTTTTTGTGGAAAAAAATCATTTTAGAAAACAATTTTTCCGGTTTACATGCATTTTTATATATTTAAGTGGGTCTGTTTTCAGGAGAAATGGGTCTCCGTCGTTGAATTGTTCTAAATGCAATTTTACTAAAATTGAATCTATGGTCGTGATGCACACGACAAAATTCATTTTGATGATTTTTGGGGTTTTCTAATTTTTTGGGATTTTTTTGGGATTTTTTGGGAATTTTTGGGGATTTTTATGGATTTTTTATGAAATTTTTTGGGTTTTAAAGGTAAAATTCTGATTCTGAAAACTACAGGGGTACGACTGTAAATTTACAGTCGTGGAAAATCAACTACAGTCGTACGACTGTAACTACAGTCGTACGACTGTAGATGCTGAAAATTTAGGATTTTGCCAAAATCTTCTTTAAAACAAGCTGGGAAGAGAATTGCCTGGAAATCAACTACAGTCGCACGACTGTTCATCAATCCAAGAACAGTCGTGCGACTGTTCTTGATTTCCAGGAGCAGAAACGCAGAAAAATGGACAGAAATGCAGCAAAAACACACCAAACACCTAGAAAGCTTATAAAAGGGAGAGGAAAAGGGGTATTTACCTCCGTGGCGTGCGTCCACCGTAGGATTGACCCCTGGCGTCGCTCCAATCCACTAAAATCCGGACTTTTCTCCTTGAGTTAGGGTTTGAGATTTGACTCCAGAGATTTCCAAATGCTGAGGATTTTGATAAGGATTTCCCCTTTTTTTCTTTGGTTTTCTCTTCTTTCTCTTTTTCTCCCTTTCTCTTTGTCTGTCGGTTTTTCTTTTTTCTCTTTTTTTTTTTTCGTCCCCCCTTTTTTGTCTTTCTTTTTCTGCTTTTATGGGTAGATCTACAGTCGTACGACTGTAGTTTGACTACAGTTATACGACTGTAGCAATAGTCGTACGACTATACTTCTTTTTTTTTTTTTTGTTTTTTTTTTGAAAGGGAAATTCCGGCCCTTACAGCTGCCCCTCGCGTGATCAAATTCACCACCTGAACTTAGTCTGGGGTAGATGATGTGAATTTGAGAAACGCGACTCAAAGCGCCGCAGACACAGGAAAGAGCCATTGAAATAAGCCGGTATCAGGTCTAGGTTAACCGAGGCAGTGCTGGGGAGAAAATAAGCCGATACCAGGTTTAGGTTACCCGAGGCGAAGCTGATGAAGGAATAAGCCGATATCAGGTTTATGTCACCCAAGGCAAAGCTGATGAGGAAATAAGCCGATATCAGGTTTAGGTTACCCGAGGCAAAGCTGATGAGGACATAAGCCGATATCAGGTTTAGGTTACCCGAGGCGAAGCTGATGAAGGAATAAGCCGATATCAGGTTTAAGTTACCCGAGGCAAAGGAAGATGGATTGTAGTTAAGCCGATATCGGGTCTATGTTACCCGAGGCAAAGGAAAATGGAATTGCGGTTAAGCCGATATCGGGTTTATATTACCCGAGGCAGAGGAAGGTGGATTATGGATTGGCCGATATCGGGTTTATGTTACCCGAGGCAAAGGAAGGTGTATTATGGATTGGCCAATATCGGGTTTATGTTACCCGAGGCAAAAGGAAGGTAGATTGTGGATTAGCCGATATCGGGTTTATGTTACCCGAGGTAAAGGAAGGTGGAATTATGGATTAGCCGATATCGGGTTTATGTTACCCGAGGCAAAGGAATGTGGAGTGAGGATTAGCCGATATCGGGTTTATGTTACCCGAGGCAAAGGAATGTGGATTATGGATTAGCCGATATCGGGTTTATGTTACCCGAGGCAAAGGAAGGTGGATATTTGGATTGGCCGATATCGGGTTTATGTTACCCGAGGCAAAGGAATGTGGATTATGGATTAGCCGATATCGGGTTTATGTTACCCGAGGCAAAGGAAGGTGGATTATGGATTAGCCGATATCGGGTTTATGTTACCCGAGGCAAAGGAATGTGGATTATGGATTAGCCGATATCGGGTTTATGTTACCCGAGGCAAAGGAATGTGGAGTGAGGATTAGCCGATATCGGGTTTATGTTACCCAAGGCAAAGGAATGTGGATTATGGATTAGCCGATATCGGGTTTATGTTACCCGAGGCAAAGGAAGGTGGATATTTGGATTGGCCGATATCGGGTTTATGTTACCCGAGGCAAAGGAATGTGGATTATGGATTAGCCGATATCGGGTTTATGTTACCCGAGGCAAAGGAAGGTGGATTATGGATTAGCCGATATCGGGTTTATGTTACCCGAGGCAAAGGAATGTGGATTATGGATTAGCCGATATCGGGTTTATGTTACCCGAGGCAAAGGAATGTGGATTATGGATTTGCAACCATGCTTGAACGTAATGGAGTTCAAGGGTTCGAAATCTTGCTTGAATGAAAGGAGGAAATAGGTTTGGGAATGATAATTTTGGTGTTGGCTGGGGAATGAGTATTTATCCCTTGATCGATAATTTTGTAAACAAAAATTTTTGCCCCTTCGATCAAGGATAAATACGGCTTGATTACTCTGCCCCTTGGTGTGTTGAGATTTGATGTGTTGAGATCTGGGTTTGCACTGACGCTTAAGGTCCAATGGATGCCTCGGCGTTGCACCATCTGTTCTTTGAGAGCGATCCTGGTCAGGGGAGACCTGATGATGGCAGTGGATACCTGCACTTGGATGAGTTGCGATGCATATGCATATGAATTGTACGTGTTTACTTTAAATGTATGCATGTATGTACGGATGCATGTATAATTCTAAGTGTATGCATGTAACATGTGTCCTATGCTTTGTTCTTGGTATCCGTGCGAGCCCGGAGACGGAATTCATGGCTTGTGGCTGGCCCCGATGGTAACCCAGGTGACCTAGCCCGATTGTCCCGGCATGTCTCCTGACCGACTGACTATTATGCTGATCTTGGTATTAGAGGAGTTGGCCGTCTTGAGTGACCCTCCACTTTAGCCTCTGCATATTCTGAAGCATTGTCAGTGCTGAGCGGATCAGGAAAGTAGGCCGTACAGATGGATGGTCCGTTTGATTGAGCAAGAAGATGAGAGTGAGACTTTGCAATTCCGTACCGCATAATAGGAGCTCCTGCGATATTATCATGGGTTTGGATACAATGTCCTACTGATGGATGTTTATACGTAATGCCATGGTGCATGCAAGATGAACATCTGTTCGGAAGTCTAAACATGCACAATATTATAATGGTGACGCCAGAATGAGTATAACAGGGGATATGACATTGACTCTGACTTTCTATATCACCCCTCTCCTGTTGCCGACACGTCCTTTCGGTTTTCCGTGTCAACAAGTTCTTCTTCTTTTTTTTTTTTTTGAGAAAGATTATGCCATGGGCATTTTGTCCGTGTTGATCCCTTTCGCGATGGTTTGTCTTAGGAAGGGAAAGATATATCTTGATATGTTCGTTGCGACCCGCGAAGATAATGCTGTCGATGATACCCAGTGGTTCGGCTTTTTACTCGCCCCTGGTATTATAGGTTTGTGTTTGGGGAGTGTTATAGGTTTGTGTTTGGGGAGTGAAGCACTTCCACAGACAAGGTCCGCTGTGCGGTGTAGCCCGTAAGTGAACATTGACATGCAATGACATGACAAATGCATATTGAACACCAAAATTGAATACAAAACATTCATGACATAATGAATGCGGATGCATTAGGAAAATTTAAAATGTGGCTCTGGTTTTAATTGATGCCTCTTCAAATTACCAATATGCCCTTTCGGTTTTACACATTGGAGTTTTTTTTTTTTTTAGCTCGATCACCGGATAGAGTTGCTATTATGGATGGACAACCTTAGATGAATTCAAGTAACCACTGGATTGTCCTGCAGTCTGATGCTGTATTCATGTTTCCAATTCACCCCAGATTTCAGTTCAGACACAGCTCCCGAAGACTGCATGCTTGAAATGGTTGGCAAATGCAACTTTCCCTTTGAATATGAGTACAACAGACTTTGTAAGCTTTCCTGTTGATGGTGTCGGACCCTTCATGATTGTTGAAAGCTTTGCAAAGTCAAGTTGCCCCAACGCAGTTGGTGAAGTTCACAAATGCATAACCAAAATTTCCTCCAGTCTTGAAATCCATAGGCAAATATAGGAAATCATAAGCAGGCTTCCTTTTGGACTTATTCTTGTTTTCCTCCAGACAATGCTTGCCCAGAATTTGTAGCAGCTTATGTCTTTGAAACTGATTTGGTAGGTTTCTGATCATCAGGCTTGTTTTCCCACCAAGATTAGCTTCAATCTCTCTTTTATCCAGCTTGGTCTCTTCAATAGTCAATTTCTTGGACGACCACTGTTGTTCCTTTTCACTTACAGAAACTATTTTCTTCTTACTCTGGAATCTCGGAGCTATATATTTCATTTTCCCCCTTTTCAGCATTGTTGAACTCATTTGAAGCAGATTCATATCCAAATCCTCTATCTATCATCAAATCAAATCCCTTCCCACTATCTGAGGGTACTAAATAATTAGTCTGGGAGTTTAGATTGAAGAGAAATGGCATGGGATTTAAAAGGTATCCCCAATTTGGTACAGGTTGATGATAAACGAAGACGGATTGAAACGGCACCATAACCACCTGTTCCAATGCCCTTCCGCTGATGAGATGGTGCGGAACAAAAATGATATGGAACAGCATTGGGGTTCAACTTCTTGTTAGGAGCCATTGAAGGTAGGAAATATGGAATCACAGAATCGGTTAAAGTTCCAGAGAGAAGCTGAAAGATAGAAGATGAAAGTGAAGGAAAGACAATAAAGGGAAGACAAAAGTGTTGATGGCAAATGGAGAAGACAGAGAGGAGAATGAAAAGGGAACTGCTTGGGGTAAGGACACCGATCTTCTCTGTCACCGCACGAAGTTAACTTTTCAGAACAGGCAACAACGTACTTATCTCCATTGTCTCAACTCATTGACCCCGGCATTTCATGCAATAGGTGGGCCGCCCCCAGATTCATTAAGCACTCAACAGAGTTCGACTCTATGATTGAAGAGAGCATACTTTAGACCAGGAGCAGAAATTTGACCGTAAGGGAGAGCTGAGGTCTTCCACCGGTGCTTGCTTCTTTTTTTTTTTTTTTTTTTTTTTGAAGAAGTTAAATCCAAACCACAGCCACCTATTGATTTTCCTGCTGCATCCAGATCCATGTATGTCATGCGTGTTTGATATGTCTTTTTGGATGAGCAATGCATGTGTAATGTCATATGCACATGAATGCCACACAATCAAAACTATACATGCACTAAAACTAATGTCTGCTTCAGAGCTTTACAGCATGGTGGATGGCGAAGGCAATTTGGATTTTTAGGGCTTGGTGCTTTTTGGATGGATTTGGTTTTTTTTTTTTTTATGTGAGATGCTTTTCGAGCGTGAATCAAGCTCAAAGCTTTATTTTGGGGCTCGGCTCTGACACTTGGTAATGGTCCCTGGTTTGTAATGATTCGGGTGTATTGGGGCTGTCCAAGTTGAAACTTTTAGGGCAAGACCAACAGCATTTTTGGATCGGGGTTTATAGAGATCACTGATCTAGGCTGGCAATTGATTCGAAGGAAATGGTACCATCCCATTGCTTGCTTAGCAGACTTTTCTCTTTCTTTTTTTTTTTTTTTTTTTTTTTGAAGAAAAGGGCTTTACCAAAGTCAGGTTCACTTGTAAATTCCCTGTAAGACTCAGATTGATGTCATGCATCTTAATATTATGCGTGATGGACATGTCGTTTCAGATGATCAAATGCATGCTTAATGCCATATACATGTAATCACCACATAAGTAAGAAAATAACAAGATGCATTGCATTCAAAATGAGTTCAATACACTTTACAACAAAATGAGTTCCTTACGAGAAGGAGCCTCTAAAGGTATTGATCTCACAGCGCCCGACTATTCCTTATCCGGTCATTGCCCCACTCTCGTCAGATCAGGCTTTGTCGCTCTTCATCATATTCCTCTCTCTAGGAGGTTTGAGGAATTTCCTTGCCAGTCCCCCTGCTTGCCCCTAGTTGCTCATTAGTAGTGGATGGCACCTTTAATCTTCCCTCATCAACTAACTTCCGGATCTCCTTCCTTAAAATATAGCAAGCATTGGTTCGGTGACCCGTCGTTACATGATAGGTACAGAAGTTGTTCTTTTGATCTAGTGTCGGCTCCACATACGGCTTGACGCTCTGCAGTAGCCCCTCTTTTCTGCATTTGGCAAATAATTGGCTCAGCGAGAAAGGCCACGGGGATATGCCCTTTCCGTCACCCTTGGAGAGTGGACACCTGGTTAGTTGCGGAATAAGGTCAGCATTGGCTTTGAGGGGGGCCTTCGATTCTGCTTCACCAGTCAGCCCTTTTATTACTCCCTCAAGCTCAATCACACGTGCCTCCAATTCAGAGCACCTTGTTGTCAGCTTTTCCACCTTGTCCAGGTCACCTCCTAGCATTTCCTTCAACATTGCCGCTGCCTCTTCCCTGACCGCTTTTCGGAATTGCGATGAGGCAACATAATCATCGAGGACATCTGTTATAGTGTTGAAGTTCACTGGGCCAGCCATTCTCGAGACTCCTTCCCTTTTCTGTCCTGATAAAAATACCTGTTAGCATCGACTGGGGCATGTGCACGGAGAATACCAAGTCAAGGGATGATGCAGGTATGAATGCAAGATGTGGTGCATGCATGCATGAATGATGATGTCATGTGATGCCATGTCATGTTATGCAATCCTAAGCTAGTCGAGTGCAAACAAAGCCAGAAATAGAAACATGCAAAATGCAATGAATATCGTTGATGAAGCTATATGCTGAAGTATAGCATGGCATATAAATATATACCACATGGATAAAATGATACACAGGGTGTCCACGGATCGAAGCAAGGTGATACTTGCGAAGAGCCTACGTGTAGAGCGTATCTTACACGGGAGGAAAGTTGACATTTGAAATGGTACGTGTAGAGTGGATCTTACACGGGAAGGAGATGTAGCGATTAAAGCGGTACGTGTAGAGCGGATCTTACACGGGAAGAGGTGCAGTGATTAAAGCGGTACGTGTAGAGCGGATCTTACACGGGAAAGAGATGTAATGATTAAAGCGGTACGTGTAGAGCGGATCTTACACGGGGAAGAGATGTAATGATTAAAGCGGTACGTGTAGAGCGGATCTTACACGGGAAGAGGTGCAGTGATTAAAGCGGTACGTGTAGAGCGGATCTTACACGGGAAAGAGATGTAATGATTAAAGCGGTACGTGTAGAGCGGATCTTACACGAGGAAGAGATGTAATGATTAAAGCGGTACGTGTAGAGCGGATCTTGCACGGGAAATTTGGAACGATACGTGTAGAGCTTGTCTTACACGGGGAGGAAGCGTGGAATTTGATGCGGTATGTGCAGAGCTGGTCTTGCACGGGGAATTTGGAACGGTACGTGTAGAGCTTGGTCTTACACGGGGAGGAAGCGTGGAATTTGATGCGATACGTGTAGAGCTGGTCTTGCACGGGGAATTTGGATAGAGTTTGATGCGATACGTGCAGAGCTGGTCTTGCATGGGGAATTTGGAGCGATACGTGCAGAGCTGGTCTTGCACGGGAAGGATGGGTAGAGTTTGATGCGGTACGTGCAGAGCTGGTCTTGCACGAGGAATTTGGAACGATACGTGTAGAGCTTGTCTTACACGGGGAGGAAGCGTGGAATTTGATGCGGTACGTGCAGAGCTGGTCTTGCACGGGGAATTTGGAACGGTACGTGTAGAGCTTGGTCTTACACGGGGAGGAAGCGTGGAATTTGATGCGATACGTGCAGAGCTAGTCTTGCACGGGGAATTTGGATAGAGTTTGATGCGATACGTGCAGAGCTGGTCTTGCACGGGGAATTTGGAACGGTACGTGTAGAGCTTGGTCTTACACGGGGAGGATATTTTGGTATTTGAGTGTGCGGGACACAAGGATAAGGTTTCTAATGATTATGGAGGACATAACGGGCTTGATGGAGTTTCTAGCGTTTTTGGAACACTTAAATGACAGTAGTGTATGCTGTGAAGTCCTTGGTGCTTATGGAATGCTTGAACGTTGTGGAGTGCTTGAATGTTTGATGGATGAATGAGATGTATATCGTGAGGTAATGAGGATGATCCCTTTGTGTCTATTTTTATTTTTATTTATTTATTTTTATTTTTTGGACATCCCAAGAACACCCAATGCTATGCAAAAATGCCACGTGTGGACCACTACACGGATGAAGGTTTGGTGCTTTTGGGGCACCTAATGAATTTCATGAAATGGTCATATGTGTACTGACACACGGACGAAGTTTGACGCTTTGTAGGTCTATGAGATGATCTGAAATGGTCAAATGGGGCCGGCCCATGGACTGAGTTCTGATGCTTTTGAGCGTATGAAATGAAATGATGTTATGAGAGAGTCACGTGTAACAGGGACACGGACAAAAGCTTGGCGTTCGGGGAACACCTTTTATGATTTCGGATATTATGATATGCCCCTACATGTGTACTAATCCGGCACTTGGGGAGCGCCCTGAATGATATAGTAATGTCATGACATAACCCGATGTGGATTACAGTGTTGTATGATGTTTATGACGAATGGGTATGATGTCATGAAATGCATCATGTGGATTGTCACACGGAAATATACTTAGGACCATCGTGGTCTCTATGGAATGAAATGATTTGGTGGAATGGCCAAATGCAATCCGGTGCATTGGCAGAACACGAGTGTTTTAGGATACCCGATATATGATGGAATGATATGATCGTGGTGGGCATCCTTGGAATGCCCCTAATTTAATTTAGGTGATATGTCGTGAATGCTATGACATACAAAATGCAAATGGCTGCACAAAAACGTGGTTAGGATGCATGACACACATAATGATGTTATGTATGCTATGTGAAAAATACTAATCACACAAGTATAATGTTATGGCTGAAAAAGAAATGGTTAGTATGAATGGCAAACGGATGATTTAATGATTGCACACAAAAATAAAAATGCACATGGCTGCATAAAAATGTGGATTAGGATACATGACACACATAATGATGTTATGTATGCCATGTGGAAAATGATAGTCACACAAATTTAATGTTATGGATGAAAAAGAAAGAGTTAGTATGAGTGGCAAACGGATGAATTAATGTTTGCACACGAAAATAAAATGCACATGGCTGTACAAAAAAAATGTGGGTTAGGATGCATGACATACATAATGATGTTATGTATGCTATGTCAAAAATAAAATTGCTAATCACACAAATATAATGTTATGGCTGAAAAAGAAATAGTTAGCGTGAATGACAAACAAATGAATTAATGTTTTACACACGAAATAAAACGCAAATGGCTGCATAAAAATGTGGGTTAGTATCACACAAAGATGTTTGTGTATGATATGTCACATGTATGGAGAATGGTGATTATAGTATGTGATGCACGCGTAGGCGATGTGTCACGAAATGGTGAAGAACACAAAGCAAACAAAACGAATTCTTCCAACCTTATTCCTCCAACGTGGTCGGTCTCAAAAATTTCTAACCGAGTCCTAGGTGGGGTTCACTTCGATCACCAACCGGGGGTGATGAAGGCGCGATTTTATTATTATTCACACAATTATTTTGGTATCCTAAGGGAATCCAACTAGGGCTGCCTATATGGGTTCGGTCCAAGTCGGGTTAAAAATCAAGGTTCCCATAGCAAAATATACTCCTCACTTCTCCCCACTCAAGGGTCCGAACGAAGGGGTTCGTACGAGGCTATGAGTGGTGTTTCGTATTCGTGCCCCTAAGACCAGGAGGAACTTAGGCGACACTTCAACAATCCACCGGGCTATAAATGGATACTAAATCTAATGCAAAAATGACTAACTAAAATGCAAATAAAATACCAAAAGAGAATCATCCGCCTTATTTTAATTAGACACTTTTCAGGGCTTGTCAAAATTCTTTTAAGTTTTTTGAGAAAACTTTTTTAAGACATCCCCAGCAGAGTCGCCACTGTGAGCGGATGATGCGTTTTCGACGGGACGCGGGACTCCCTTTCGGAATGGGGCGCCTCGATCTCGGGCGGGCCCCTCCCTCGCGTGGGGTTTTTATAATGGAAATCCGCGCTTTGGAAAATAAATGGAATTAATACATAAAAGAACCGAGACCTAAGTCTCGATGAATATTGTAGAGTCGCCACCCGGCTCAGCTCAACCGGGAAATTCTTATGCAGCTGAACCGGACGAACGGCCGCTACAATATCGAGAGATTCGGGTCCGGACAAGTCCCTTATTTCGTGTCTAATTAAAATAAATATTGCCAATGTTCTCAAATGGTATTTCAAAATCTAAAGTCCATTTTATTGAATATAATAGGCATACAGCGCGCATACAAAATATTTAATACAAAAATAAGGAAAAGAAATAAATATTAATTGGCTTACAACCAAATCGAACGGAAAAATAAAAACTCTCGCCTCACTTTTACAATCGCCTAGAATACACGAAAATCTAAAAATAATTACAACCGCCTAAATACACGATTTAATCTATTAAAATACATCAAAAATAAAAATAAAAATAAAAATAAAAATTGAAGCCTGCAAAACAGAAGGTTAACGCAATTTATACGGCACGCCACAAGTTGGACTCAAGCAGACAGAATTGGGAAATCAAGAATTGGGGGCATGCATTTAAGGGATAACCGGGTTGGCTCGGCTAGCTGGCCCGATTAGACCTGGAAAACATTTTTGAAACGTCCCTGTATTTTTGGTTTTTGTGGAAAAAAATCATTTTAGAAAACAATTTTTCCGGTTTACATGCATTTTTATATATTTAAGTGGGTCTGTTTTCAGGAGAAATGGGTCTCCGTCGTTGAATTGTTCTAAATGCAATTTTACTAAAATTGAATCTATGGTCGTGATGCACACGACAAAATTCATTTTGATGATTTTTGGGGTTTTCTAATTTTTTGGGATTTTTTCGGGATTTTTTGGGAATTTTTGGGGATTTTTATGGATTTTTTATGAAATTTTTTAGGTTTTAAAGGTAAAATTCTGATTCTGAAAACTACAGGGGTACGACTGTAAATTTACAGTCGTGGAAAATCAACTACAGTCGTACGACTGTAACTACAGTCGTACGACTGTAGATGCTGAAAATTTAGGATTTTGCCAAAATCTTCTTTAAAACAAGCTGGGAAGAGAATTGCCTGGAAATCAACTACAGTCGTACGACTGTTCATCAATCCAAGAACAGTCGTGCGACTGTTCTTGAATTCCAGGAGCAGAAACGCAGAAAAATGGACAGAAATGCAGCAAAAACACACCAAACACCTAGAAAGCTTATAAAAGGGAGAGGAAAAGGGGTATTTACCTCCGTGGCGTGCGTCCACCGTAGGATTGACCCCTGGCATCGCTCCAATCCACTAAAATCCGGACTTTTCTCCTTGAGTTAGGGTTTGAGATTTGACTCCAGAGATTTCCAAATGCTGAGGATTTTTATGAGGATTTCCCCTTTTTTTCTTTGGTTTTCTCTTCTTTCTCTTTTTCTCCCTTTCTCTTTGTCTGTCCGTTTTTCTTTTTTCTCCTTTTTTTTTTTGTCCCCCCTTTTCTGTCTTTCTTTTTCTGCTTTTATGGGTAGATCTACAGTCGTACGACTGTAGCAATAGTCGTACGACTATACTTCTTTTTTTTTTTTTTTTTTGAAAGGGAAATTCCGGCGCTTACACTTGGCCTTGGCCTTTGCCTTACCTTTAGCAAGAGAAGGTTTCCCCTTGTTAACCTTAAGTACCGGCGAAGTCTTCTTGATCAATAGTTCAGCGAGCTGAAGCATCCAATGCAGCTCACTAACAGTACGATCCATCCCTTGCTTGTAAAAGTTCAGGATGAATTGATCATAAGAATCCAGTAAGGAAGCCAGGATCGTGTTAACCGCCAACCCCCATGAGATAGGTATTCCAAGACGGGCTAAATTATCCAAAGAGCCCTTCATCTTGAGCACATGTGTACTCACAGATGTCCCAGCCCCCATCTTACAGCTATGGAATGCCTTGTTGATTAGGTACCTTTCTTGATAAGCTTGCTCATAAAACATCTCGTTAAGAGTTATCATCATAGCAAAGGCCTAATGATCCATGAATTGCTTTTGCAATTCAGGAACCATACTTGCCAACATCAGGCATGTCACATCCCGGTTATCCTTTACATGTGCCTTCTATTCCTCCAGCTAGGTAGCTGGTGGACTTCTTCCCATTGGCACAGCCGATACAGGCTTTTTTAGCACATACTCTTTAGACTCTTGTCTTTGAACTTTCCTCAAGTTCGTAGACCAGTCCCAAAAGTTAGGGCCAGAAAGCTTGTCCCATTCCAGGATAGATCGCAGTGATACAGTATTATTTGTAGCCATTGGTTACTACATAGAAAAATTTCCGAGTGTTAGTAAAGGACTTAACTTGTTCTTCCCATATTATAGTTAATAATGAATCATGTTATTAATTAAACTGAGTTGTTGGGCTCATGGGCCGAGATCCATATTAAATCAAGATATAGCCATACGAGGGCCTAGAACAACTATACCCCAATTTTTAGGTAGGAACGCCGTCCAATCCCAACCTAGGGACTCTCGGTTTGATGGGTTTGTTGGCACGTACCCATCTGTGCTTAGGGTTAGGAACATCCTACTTCCCACGCTAAGTCCAAACCTCCATCCAAGTGTCAAAGTAACCAATACTCCAACCCAATACAAAATGACGATGGTCCAGTGCATCCAGCGAGGGCTGGTCTACAATTGGCCCATCCCCACTTCGAGAAGGTTTTGAATGAGGGAAGCACTTTTAAGAGACTTAGTAATTACCTTTTGGTTATAAGATTCATTTAATAACGGCTTAGATGCATAGACGGGTGAAATTGGGTCGGTACATACATTCTTACATGAAAATAAATAAAGCATTATTAAATAAAATGGACTGCTATGGGCCAAAATTTACTACCTAACATAATTCTAGTAAACCTATACTAGAACGACATCAGGTGGGCCGCATCCTCATCCTTCTAGCATGCCAATCCAATTGGCTTCTTCTTTACATAATTTCATAATAAACCTATACAATAAAATTACATAAAAAGAAAACGGCGCGTAGGCTGTATATACCAAAAGAATATTACAACCCAAATAAATAAGGCCCAAAACATCCATTCAAGCATTTAATCATACATACATGTATCCAATACATACAATTTATAAACATGTTAAATGCATGAATTAATCCCATTTCAATTATGTCCATAGCCATTATCTTGAAATCACCAAATTTTGGCTGATCATGGTTCTAAACCCGTGTGGGCTTTGGGCCTCCAACCCAGGCAAAATTGCTCCCAATCCAATTAGGAAACCATGAATTCCAAAATTAGTCGTCCTAGTAATCATGCCAAGAAAACCCAAACCAATTTCAATTTACCATATTTATTTCCAAAATAAATATCACATGAATGAAAAATAAATTCCATTCAAGAAACCATGCGCATTAAATTTCCAAAATTTAAACACGCAAAATTTGAAAACCAATTAAAATTTTAAACCCCGGCCCGGCGCAAAAAATCCTGCCGAATCCAAATTCGGGCTTGGCCTGCCGCGCGGGGCAAACGTGGCGCTGCTGCCCAGCATCAGCCCCGCTGCCGCATAGCAGCAGTGGCTGCTGCCCCTGTTCAGACTCGAAACGGTCTGTGATTTTTCCCAAAAAAAAAAAGAAATTAAATCACCAAAAAATAAAATCAAGCATAGGAAATTAAATCTAGCATAAAACCTATATGCAAAATAAAATTTCCAAGAAACAAAATAACAAATAGAAAATGAAACCATACATAAACCTAATGCATAAAAATTTTCCATTTGCAAAATTCAAGGGTTAAAATCATCAAACCCCAAACCAAAAATAAATCCTGTCCACAAAAATCTCCAATTTTAAAACATGGGATTCACCAAGTTAAAGATTTCCACGGATCAAAAGCCTGCTTTGATACCACTATTGGGATTTGTCACGGGAAACCGACCGATAAAAGCGGAAATACACGTCAATTTCCTGGAATCCAGTACCAGGAGCTTAAGATGTGGAAATCAAAAACTAAAGCATAAAGTGAAAGTTTGAAAACTTACCACAAAGTCTCTCTAGGAGACAGATGCAGACTGCAGAAATCAAGAGTAGATTTCCTCCACCGATGCATACATGAACGGCTCTCGGACAGAAACCCGTGCTAGCGACTCGGACGATTTCAAAGAGAGGGAGAAAGAGAGAAGAAAAGGGACGACCCTCCTTGGATATTATGGCTGTCCAATATATATTTCTTTCCAAAAGAAATAAAGCAATTTCTCTCTCTCACACACTTGTTTCTTTCCAAAAGAAACAAAATGCAAAAGTGGGCAAAGAATTTTTTTCTTCCAAAGAAAACAATTCCTACGGCCAAAAGGTGGAGTCAACTTCATGTCATCTTTTCCCATAATGAAAAGGAGATAAAGAGTGGAATAGCAAAGTCCAACTTTGATACAAATAAGTCAAAACCAATGACTCGCCATGGTTACTCACCACCACCACTCATCCTCACCTTTTCTTTCTCTTTATCTTCGAGAAGCAAAGTCTAACTTTGCCACCTAAAGTCAAGAAGATGACTCATCAATTCCCTACACAATTCGGCCAAAGGAATGCAAATGAAGATGGGATATTTTTCTCATCATTCTTACCACCATAATGACCAAAAACATCAAAGGATGCAAAGTCCAACTTTACAACCAAAAGTCATCCATGACTCACCTTCTTCTTCATCACATTTTGTTCAACATGTATATATATATATATATATATATATATATATATATATATTATACCATATAATATATGCATTTAAATTAAAATTCATTTTTAATCAATGGATTAAATTACACACACATAAAATGAAATACATGTAAACCTATACATGTAATATTATTTCCACCTAGGAAATAATCCCATAAATTAATTCATTGAATTAATTATGAGAATGCCAAAACAAATATTAATTATATTATTTTGATCAATCTAATTGATCTATAATATAATTAATAAATCTCTCTCTCTTCAAATGTGTATACTCCAAGTACACACTTAATCCGACTAGTTAAAGTCCAGACGTTCAATGTGTACGATCCAATGGGCCTGTCTTTATGTTGGTAGTGGGTCAAGGCCCACAGACACTGCAGCCCCCAATTGAGACAGAGTAAGCAGTCCAACTGAAAACGTAACCCTATAGTTTGAACTTGTAAATCCCATGTCACTGATATCTGTGTCCAACACAGAGGCATGGAAGTATCACGCTCTATTGTGTCTGGACATTTACTTGACACCGAATGAAATGATGCTCACAAACAAGATCCAATCTTGTTTGGCTGCGGCCACACACTTATTAGTAACATTCTTCAAGAGGCCAGTGAAATCGTCTTAGTGACTAGCGACATTCCCTTCTGCATATCCATAGCACTGCCATGTTCACTAACACACCCGAATGTACCCATACTTGGCACCCTTTTACAGGCCCGTTAGGCGTACACCAAAGTGTGCCACTTCACATGCAGCACCATCATATGCTCCGGTCAAAGGACTTATACAAGTACTACACGAGAATCATTTGTGATACTATACCATGTAGATTCCCGTTAAGTGGATCGATCCAGTACCATGCCCTTTTTACATTTACCCATTAACTTGGTTGACATTCCATGTTCTATGACCGGTAAGACACTGCCATACAACCAGGCTAATGATAGTCTTTAGTTCTATTCATTCCCATGATTGGAACAGAGTACGGATGACTTTATGGCCATATCATTTTCCCTATCCATAGTCTTATTGCCAAGTGCATGACACTTGACAACATGGATATGGATATGTCCATTGGATACTCCATTTAAAATATAACACAAGACATATAATAAATTGATTAATGCCTTTATCTATTGAAACAAATTGTATAATACATAAAGTTCACATTAATGTACAAATGTATTATACAAACACAAATGTATTATACAAACACAAGGACCGATGCCTCGGGACTAGGGCATTTCCAATAGAACCGTCTAGGCATCAGCCTCCGGGCATCCATCACCTCAGGGGACCACACAGCGTTACCCCATGGCTTTTGAATCACCTGAAAGCAGAAGACAAAAAAAACAATAAACTCACTTGAAGAACTATCCGCGTGCCCTTCACCTCTCAGTGCCTTTCACTGGTGCAAATGTCGAGGCCATAATACAACTGAGCGGCCCGGCTCATCCCCAGTCCAGATTCCCCACGTCCTCCAACTATATCAATGAGGGGAGCATTGCAAAGTTCAGGTCGCTCTAACCTGTGGGGAATAGAAGAGTACTCAAGGCATACAGTAGAAATGCCCGGGCATAGCGTCTCACATCCCTAGGTGAGAACGCGGAACCCTCGGGTAGGTTGCTCTGCCTACTCAGCCAATAATCTCGCAGTATGCTCCCATGGACCCGCTTGCCCAAGGGAGTCAGTCCGATCAACATACCGATGTGGTCTGGGTTGAAGCCTCCTGTAAGCACCGGAATTTTACTTGCAAAAAAAAAAAAAGAGTATAGTCGTACGACTATCGCTACAGTCGCACGACTGTAGTCAAACTACAGTCGTACGACTGTACGTCATTTACCCATAAAAGCAGAAAAAGAAAGACAAAAAAGAGGATGAAAAAAAAGGAGAATGAAAAACCAAAAGAAAAAAAAAAGAAAGAAAAAGAGAGAAAAAGAGAAGAGAAGAGAGGAGAAAATCAAAAAGAAAAGGAGGAACTCCTCATCAGAATCCCTCAGCGTTTGAAATCTTTGGACCTAAAATTCTCAAACCCTAAATCAAGGAGAAAAGTCCGGATTTTAGTGGATTGGAGCGACGCCAGGTCGATGCACGCCTACGGTGGACGCACGCCAAAGAGGTAAACACTCCTTTTCCCCTCTCTTTTACAAGCTTTTTGGGTGATTGGTGTGCTTTTTCTGCATTTTTATCCGTTTTTCTGCATTTCTGTTTCTGGAGATCGACTGTTCTTGAGTTGATGAACAGTCGTACCACTGTAGTTACAGTCGTACGAGTGTTCTTGATTTCCAGGTGATTTTCTTTCCAGCTTGTTTTAAATAAGATTTTGGCGAAATCCTGAGTCTGGAGTGTTTACAGTCGTACGACTGTAGTTGCATTTGCACGACTGTAATTTACAGTCGTACCACTGTCGTTTCCAGAACCAGAATTTCACCTTTAAGCCCCAAAAATTTCTTAAAACCCATAAAAAATCATAAAAAATCCCAAAAAATTCCTAAAAAATCCCAAAAAATTAGAAAACCCCAAAAATCATCAAAATGAATTTTGTTGTGTGCATCACGACCATAGATTCAATTTTCAGTAAAATTACATTTAGAACAATTCAACGATGGAGACCCAGTTCTCCCGAAAACCGACCCACTTTAAATGTAAAAAAAAATGCATGTAAACAGGTAAAATTGTTTTCAAAAATGATTTTCCCACAAAACCAAAAAGACAGGGACGTTTCAAAACGTTTTCCAGGTCTAACCGGGCCGGCTAGCCGAGCCAACTCGGTTATCCCCTCAATGCATGTCCCCAATTCTTGATTTTCCCATTCTGTCATATTTGAGTCCAACTTGTGGCGTGCCGTCTAAATTGTGTTAACCTTCTGTTTTGCAGGTTTTAATTTCTTTTATTTTTATTTTTGATGTATTTTAATAGATTAAATCGTGTATTTAGGCGGTTGTAATTATTTTTAGATTTTCGTGTATTCTAGGCGATTGTATAAGTGAGGTGAGAGTTTTTATTTTTCTATTCGATTTGGTTGTAAGCCAATTAATATTTATTTCTTTTCCTCACTTTTGTATTAAATACTTGTATGCGTGCACGCTGTATGCCATTTATATTTAATAAAATTGATTTTAGATTTTGAAATACCATTTGAGAAGATTGGCAATATTTATTTTTATATTAGACACGAAATAAGGGACTTGTCCAGACCCGAATCTCTGGATAGTGTAGCTGCCGTTCGTCCGGTTTAGCTACCTTAAGAATTTCCCGGTTGAGTTGAGCCGGGTGGCGACTCTACAATATTCATCGAGGCTTGGGTCTCAGTTCTTTTATATATTAATTCCATTTATTTTCCAAAACGCGGATTTCCATTTATA
Organism: Euphorbia tirucalli; assembly: GCA_039660915.1. Classification (NCBI taxonomy): domain Eukaryota; kingdom Viridiplantae; phylum Streptophyta; class Magnoliopsida; order Malpighiales; family Euphorbiaceae; genus Euphorbia; species Euphorbia tirucalli. Next base: position 45,024,130 of record CM077637.1, on the reverse strand, counting down.
AAAACCCCACGCGAGGGAGGGGCCCGCCTGAGATCGTGGCGCCCCTTCCGAAAGGGAGTCTCGCGTCCCGTCGAAAACGTGTCATCCGCTCACAGTGGCGACTCCGCTGGGGATTTCTTAAAAAGTTTTCTTAAAAACTTAAAAGAATTTGACAAGCCCTGAAAAGTGTCTAATTAAAATAAGGTGGATGATTCTCGATTGGTATTTCATTTTGCATCTTTAGCTAGACATGCTTGCATTAGATCTAGTATCCATTTTTAGCCTGGTGGATTGTTGAAGTGCCGCCTAAGTTCCTCTTGGTCTTAGGGGCATGAATACGAAACACCACTCATAGCCTCGTACGAACCCCTTCACTAGGACCCTTGAGTGGGGAGAAGTGAGGAGTATATTTTGCTATGGGAAACTTCATTTTTAACCCGACTTGGACCGAACTCATATAGGCAGCTCTAGTTGGATTCCCTTAGGATACCAAAATAATTGTGTGAATAATAATAAAATCGCGCCTTCATCACCCCCGGTTGGTGATCGAAGAGAACCCCACCTAGGACTCGGTTAGAATTTTTTGAGACCGACCACGTTGGAGAAATAAGGTTGGAAGAATTCGCTTCGTGTGCTACGTGTTACACGCTTCTCGACATTTCACTCCATACCATAATTCATATTTATCATACATATGACATTTTCCATACATAAAACATTCTTGTGTGATACTAACCCACATTTTTATGCAGCCACATGCATTTTATTTTCGTGTGAAAACCTTAAATCATCCGTTTGCCATTCATACTAACCCTTTCTTTTTCAGCCATAACATTAAATTTGTGTGATTAGCATTTTTCACATAGCATACATAACATCATTGTGTGTGTCATGCGCTTTAACCACGTTTTTGTGCAGCCGTTTGCATTTTATGTGTCATAAGCATTCACGACATATCACCTAAATTAAATTAGGGCATTCCAAGGATGCCCACCACGATCATATCATTCCATCATATATCGGGTATCCTAAAATACCCGTGTTTTGCCAATGCACCGGATTGCCTTCGGCCATTCCACCAAATCATTTCATTCAATAGAGACCACAATGGTCCTAGGTATATTTCCGTGTGACAATCCACACGAGACGTTTCATGACATCATGCTCATTTATCATAAATATCATACCATACTTTGATCCACACCGGATTACTTCATCACATTACTACATTATCCAAGGCGCTCCCCGAGTGCCGGATTAGTATACCTGTAGGAGCATTTCATAGCATTACCAAATCGTAAAAGGTGTTCCCCGAACGCCAAATTTCTGTCTGTGTCTTTTATGGCATATGACTTTCTTACAACATCCTTTCATTTCATATGCTCAAAAACATCAGAACTCAGTCCATGGGCCGGTCCCATGTGACCATTTCATGTTATATCATAGACCTTCAAAGCGTCGAACTCCGTCCGTGTGTCGGTGCACATGGGACCATTTCACGAAATTCATTAGGTGCCCTGAAAGCACCGAACTCTCATCCGTGTGGTGGTCCACACGTGACATTTTGCATAGCATTGGGTGTTCATGGGATGTCCAAAAATAGAAATAAAAATAAAAATAAAAACAAAGGGATCATCCACATTACCTCATGTTGTACATCTCATTCATCCATCAAACATTCAAGCACTCCACAACGTTAAAGCATTCCATAAGCACCAAGGACTTCACAGCATACACCACCGTCATTCAAGTGTTCCAAAAACGCTAGAAACTACATCAAGCCCTTTAGGTACTCCATAATCATTAGAAACCCTCTCCTTGTGTCCCGCACACCCAAATACCAAAATATCTTCTTGTGCAAGACAAGCTCTGCACACTTCCTCCCTGTGTAAGACAAGCTCTACACGTACCGCTCCAAAATATCTTTCTGTGTAAGACAAGCTCTGCACACTTCCTCCCCGTGTAAGACTAAGTTCTACACATATCGTTCCATATATCTTTCTGTGCAAGACAAGCTCTGCACACTTCTTCCCCTTGTAAGACTAAGCTCTACACGTATCGTTTTAAATATCTTCTTGTGCAAGACAAGCTCTGCACACTTCCTCCCCGTGTAAGACAAGCTCTACACGTATCGCTCCAAAATATCTTTCTGTGTAAGACAAGCTATGCACACTTCCTCCCCATGTAAGACAAGCTCTACACGTACCGCTCCAAATCTCCCCGTGCAAGACCAGCTCTGCACGTACCGCATCAAACTCTACCCATCCTCCCCATGTAAGACTAAGCTCTACACGTATCGTTTTAAATATCTTCTCATGCAAGACAAGCTCTGCACACTTCCTCCCCGTGTAAGACAAGCTCTACACATATCGCTCTAAACATTAAACCACTTCCCGTGTAAGACACGCTCTACACGTACCGCTCTAAACAATAAACCTTATCCCGTGTAAGACACGCTCTACACGTACCGCTCTAAACACTAAACCTTCTCCCATGTAAGACACGCTCTACACGTACCGCTCTATACATTAAACCTCTTCCCATGTAAGACATGCTCTACATGTACCGCTTTAAACACTACATCTCTTCCTCGTGTAAGATCCGCTCTACACGTACCGTTTCAAATGTCAACTCTCCCCCCGTGTAAGATACGTTCTACACGTAAACCCTTCGCAAGTATCACCTTGCTTTGATCCGTGGAAACCCTGTGTATCATCTTATCCATGTGATGTATATTTATACGCCACGCTATACTTCAGCATATAGCTTCGCCAACAACATTCATTGCATTTTTCATGTTTCCATTCCTGGCTTTGTGTGCACATGACTAACTTAGGATTGCAAACATGACATGGCATCACATGACATCATCATTCACGCACGTATGCATCGCATCTCGCATTCATACCTGCATCATCCCTTGATTTGGTGTCCTCTGTGCGCATGCCCCAGTCAGTGCTAACAAATGTTCTTATTAGGGGAGAAAGGGGAGGAGTCTCGAGAATGGCTGGCCTAGTGAACTTCAACACCGTAACATATATCCTAGATGATTATGTTGCCTCATCGTGATTTCGAAAGGTGGTCAGGGAAGAGGCAGCGGCAATGTTGAAGGAAATGTTAGGAGGTGACTTGGACAAGGTGGAAAAGCTGACGACAAGGTGCTCTGAATTGGACGCACATGTGATTGAGCTTGAGGGAGTAATAAGAGGGCTGAATGGTGAAGCAGAATCAATGGCTCCCCTCAAAGCCAACACTGACCTTGTTCCACGACCAACTAGGAGCTCACTCCCCAAGCGTGACGGAAAGGGCATATCCCCGTGGCCTTTCTCGCTGAGCCAATTATTTGCCAAATGTAGAAAAGAGGGCCTACTGCAGAGCATCAAGCCGTATATGGAGCCAGCACCGGATCAAAAGAACAACTTCTGTACCTATCATGTAGCGACAGGTCACCGATCCAACGCTTGCTATATTTTAAGGAAGGAGATCCGGAAGTTACTTGATGAGGGAAGATTAAAGGTGTCATCCACTACTAATGAGCAACTAGGGGCTAGCAAGGAGACTGGTAAAGAAATTCCTCAAACCTCCCGGGGAGAGGAATATGATGAAGAGCTCTAAAGCCTGATCTGATGAAAGTGGGGCAGTGACCGGATAAGGAATAGTCGGGTGCTATGAGATCAATACCTTTAGAGGCTCCTTCCCATAGGGAACTCATTTTGTTTGTAAAGTGTATTGAACTCATTTTGAATGCAATGCATCTTGTTATTTTTCTTACTTGTGTGGTGATTACATGTATATGGCATTAAGCATGCATTTGATCATCTGAAACGACATGTCCATCACGCATAATATTAAGATGCATGACACCAATCTGAGTCTTACAGGGAATTTACAAGTGAACCTGACTTCGGTACAGCCCTTTTCTTCAAAAAAAAAAAACAAAACAAAACAAAACAAAAAACAAAAAAAAAAAACAAAAAAAAGAGAAAGAGAAGAAGTCTGCCAAGCAAATAATGGGATGGCACCATTTCATTCGAATCAATTGCCAACCTAGATCAGTGATCCCTACAAACCACGATCCTAAACACTGTTGGCCTTGCCCTAAAAGTTTCAACTTGAATAGCCCACAATACACCCAAATCATTCCAAACCAGGGACCATTGTTAAATCTCAGAGCCGATCACCAGAACGAAGCTTTGAGCTTAATTCATGCTCGAAAAAGCATCCCACATCAAAAACCAAATCCATCAAAAAGCACCAAGCCCTAAAAATCCAAAGGACCTTCGCCACCCACCATGCTGTAAAACTCTGAAGCAGACATTAGTTTTAGTGCATGTATAGTTTTGTTTATATGGCATTCATGTGCATATGACATTACACATGCATTGTTCATCCAAAAAGACATATGAAACATGCACGACATACATGGATCTGAATGCAGCAGGAAAATCAACAGATGGCTGTGGTTTGGATTTAACTTCTTCAAAAAAAAAAGAAAAGAAAAAGAGGGCAAGCACTGGTGGAAGATCTTAGCTCTCTCTTACAGTCAAATTTCTACTCCTGGCCTGAAGTTATGCTCTCTCCAATCATAAAGTCAAACTCTGTTGAGTACTTGATGAATCTGGGGGCGGCCCACCTATTGCATGAAATGCCGGGGTCAATGAGTTGAGACAATGGAGATAAGCACGTTGTTGCCTGTTCTGAAAAGTTAACTTCGTGCGGTGATAGAGAAGATCGGTGTCTTTACACAAAGCAGTTCCCTTTTGATTTTCCTCTCTGTCTTCTCCATTTGCCTTCAACACCTTTGTCTTCCCTTTATTGTCTTTCCTTCACTTTCATCTTCTATCTTTCATCTTCTCTCTGGAACTTGAACCGATTCTGTGATTCTATATTTCTTACCTTTAATGGCTTCCAACGAGAAGTTGAACCCCAATACTGCTCCATATTGTATTTTTCTGCATCATCTCATCAACAGAAGGGCATCGGAACAGGTGGTTATGGCACCGTTTCAATTCGTCTTCGTTTATCATCAACCTGTACCAAATTGGAGATACCCTTTTAATCCCACGCCATTTCTCTTCAATCTAAAGTCCCAGACTAATTATGTTGTATCCTCAGACGGTGGGAAGAGTTTTGATTTGATGACAGATAGAGGATTTGGATATGAGTCTACTTCAAATGAGTTCAACAATGCTGAAAAAGAGGGAAAATGAAATACATAGCTCCGAGATTCCAGAGTAAGAAGAAAATAATTTCTGTAGGTGAAAAAGGAACAACAGTGGTCACCCAAGAAATTGACTATTGAAGAGACCAAGCTGAATAAAAGAGAGATTGAAGCTAATCTTGGTGGGAAAAACAAGCCTGATGATCAGAAATCTACCAAATCAGTTTCAAAGACATAATCTGTTACAAATTCTGGACGAGCATTGTCTGGAGGAAAACAAGAATAAGTCCAAAAGGAAGCCTGCTTGTGATTTCCTCTATTTGCCTATGGATTTCAAGACTGGAGGAAATTTTGGTTATGCATTTGTGAACTTCACCAACAATGTTGGGACGACTTGACTTTACAAAGCTTTCAACAATCATGAGGGGGACGATATCATCAACAGGAAAGCTTATAAAGTCTGTTGTGCTTATATTCAAAGGGAAAGTTGCATTTGCCAACCATTTCAAGAATTCAGTCTTCGGGAACCGTGTCTGAACTGAAATCTGGGGTGAATTGGAAATATGAATGCAGCATCAGACCGCAGGACAATCCAGTGGTCACTTGAATTCATTTCAAGTTATCCATCCATAATAGCAACTCTATCCAGTGATCGAGCCTAAAAAAAAAGGGAAAAAAAAATCCAATGTGTAAAACCGAAAGGGCATATTGGTAATTTGAAGGGCATTAATTAAAACCAGAGCCACGTTTTAGATTTTCCTAATGCATCCGCATTCATTACGTCATGAATGTCTTGTATTCAATTTTGGTGTTCAATCTGCATTTGTCATGTCATTGCATGTCAATGTTCACTTACGGGCTGCATCGCACAGCAAACCTTGTCTGTAGAAGTGCTTTACTTCCCAAACACAAACCCATAACACTCCCCAAACACAAACCCATAATACTCCCCGAACACAAACCTATAATATTAGGGGCAAGTAAAAAACCGAAACACTGGGCATCATCAATAGTATTATCTTTGTGAGTTACAATGAACATATCAAGATATATCTTTCCCATCCTAAGACAAACCGTCGCGAAAGGGATCAACACAGACAAAATGCCCATCACAGAACCTTTCTCAAAAAAAAAAAAAACTTTTTGACATGGAAAACCGAAGGGACGTGTCGGCAACAGGAGAGGGGTGATATAGAAAGTCAGAGTCAATGTCATATCCCCTGTTATACTCATTACGGTGTCACCATTGCAGTATTGTGCATGTTTAGACTTCCGAACAGATGTTCATCTTGCATGCACCATGCCATTACATATAAACATCCATCAGTAGGACACTACATCCAAGCCCATGATAATATCGCAGAAACTCCTGTTATGCAGTACGAAAATGCAAAGTCTCACTCTCATCTTCTTGCTCAATCAAACGGACCATCCATCCGCACGGCCTACTATCCTGATCTGCTCAGCACTGACAACGCTTCAGAATATGCAGAGGGTAAAGTGGAAAGTCACTCAAGACGGCCAACTCCCCTAATACCTAGATTGGCGTAATAGTTAGTCGGTCAGGAGACACGTCAGAACAATCGGACTAGGTCACCTGGGCTACTATCAGGGCCAGCCACAAGCCGTGAATTCTGCCTCCAGGCTCGCACAGATACCAAGAACAAAGCATAAATCATATGTTGCATGCATACATTTAGAACTATACATGCATCCATGCATACGTGCATACGTTTAAAGTAAACATGCATGATTCATATGCATATGCATCACAACCAATCCAAGTGCAGGTACCAACTGCTATCACCAGGTCTCTCCGAACTAGGTTCGCTCTCAAAAGCAGAGACGGCACAATGTCAGGGCAGAACAATCAAGTTTCCAAGGGGCAGAGCAATCAAGCCGTATTTATCCTTGATCGAAGGGGCAAAAATTTTTGTTTCCAAAATCATCGATCAAGGGATAAATACTCATTCCCCAGCCAACACCAAAATTATCCTTCCTAAATCTATTTCCTCATCTCATTGAAGCAAGATTTCAAACCCTTGAACTCCATTACGTTCAAGCAAGGTTACAAATCCTTGAACCACTCTCTTCATTCAAGTAAGATTTCGAACCCTTGAACTCCATTACGTTCAAGCAAGTTTACAAATCCTTGAACCACTCTCCTCATTCAAGCAAGATTTTGAACCCTTGAACTCCATTACGTTCAAGCAAGGTTACAAATCCTTGACTCTTCATTCAAGCAGATTTCAAAACCTTGAACTCCATTACGTTCAAGCAAGGTTACAAATCCTTGAACCACTCTCTTCATTCAAGCAAGATTACGAACCCTTGAACTCCATTATGTTCAAGCAAGGTTACAAATCCTTGACTCTTCATTCAAGCAGATTTTGAACCCTTGAACTCTATTACGTTCAAGCAAGGTTACAAATCCTTGAACCACTTCCTTCATTCAAGCCAGATCTTAAACCCTTGAACTCCATTACGTTCAAGCATGGTTTCAGATCCTTGAATCTTTTATTTTTTGAAGTCTGCCCAATTCCAATAAGATCTCAAAACGTCAAAACTCCACCTTCCTTTGCCTCGGGTAACATAAACCTGATATCGGCCAATCCACAATCCATCTTTTCTTGCCTTAGGTAACCTAGACCCGGTATCGACTTAGTTCTACATCAAACCCTTTATTTCATTCAAGCTAGATTTTGAATCCTTGAACTTCTTCAAGCATGATTCCCAATCATTGAAAAATCGCCCAAGCCAGATTTCGGATTCTTGAAGAGCGATTCAAGGAAGATCCTAGATCGTGGAAGCCAATTCAAATCTTCAGCTTTGCCTCAGGTAACCTAAACCTGATATCGGCTTATTTCCTCCCTAGCATCACCTCGGGTAACCTAGACCTGATATCGGCTTATTTCAATGGCGGGTTCTTTCCTGTGTCTGCGGCGCTTCGAATCGTGTTTCTCAAATTCACATCATCTATTTCAGACTAAGTTCGGGTGGTGAATTTGATCATACGAGGGGCAGCTATAAGCACCGGAATTTTACTTGCAAAAAAAAAAAAAAAGATTATAGACGTACGACTATAGCTATAATCGCACGACTGTAGTCAAAGTCGTACGACTGTAGATCATTTACCCATAAAAGCAGAAAAAGAAAGACAGAAAAGAGGACGAAAAAAACAGGAGAAAGAAAAACAAAAAGAAATAAAAAGAAATAAAAAGAGAGAAAAAGAGAAGAGAAGAGAGGAGAAAATCAAAAAGAAAATAAGGAACTCCTCATCAGAATCCCTCAGCATTTGAAATCTTTGGACCCAAAATTCTCAAACCCTAAATCAAGGAGAAAAGTTCGGATTTTAGTCGATTGGAGCGACGCCAGGTGGACGCACGCCTATGGTGGACGCACACTAAAGAGGTAAACACTCCTTTTCCCCTCCCTTTTACAAGCTTTCTGGGTGATTGGTGTGCTTTTTCTGCATTTTTTCTCCGCTTTTCTGCATTTTTGTTTCTGGAGATCAAGAACAGTCGTACGACAATTCTTGAGTTGATGAACAGTCGTACGAGTGTTCTTGATTTCTAGGTGATTTTCTTTCCAGCTTGTTTTAAATAAGATTTTGGCAAAATCCTGAGTCTAGAGTGTTTACAGTCGTACGACTATAGTTGGATTTTCATGACTATAATTTACAGTCGTACCACTATCATTTCCAGAACCAGAATTTCACCTTTAAGCCCTAAAAATTTCTTAAAACCCATAAAAAATCATAAAAAATCCCTAAAAATTCCTAAAAAATTCCAAAAAATTAGAAAACCACAAAAATCATCAAAATGAATTTTGTTGTGTGCATCACGACCATAGATTCAATTTTTAGTAAAATTGCATTTAGAACAATTCAACGACGGAGACCCGGTTCTCCCGAAAACCGACCCACTTTAAATGTAAAAAAAAAAATGCATGTAAACAAGTAAAATTGTTTTCAAAAATGATTTTCCCACAAAACCAAAAATACAGGGACGTTTCAAAACGTTTTCCAGGTCTAACCGAGCCGGCTAGCCGAGCCAACTCGATTATCCCCTCAATGCATGTCCCAAATTCTTGATTTTTCCATTCTATCATATTTGAGTCCAACTTGTGGCGTGCCATATAAATTGTGTTAACCTTCTGTTTTGCAGGTTTTAATTTCTTTTATTTTTATTTTTGATGTATTTTAATAGATTAAATCGTGTATTTAGGCGGTTGTAATAATTTTTAGATTTTCGTGTATGCTAGGCGATTGTATAAGTGAGGTGAGAGTTTTTATTTTTCTATTCGATTTGGTTGTAAGACAATTAATATTTATTTCTTTTCCTCACTTTTGTATTAAATACTTGTATGCGTGTGCGCTGTATGCCTTTTATATTCAATAAAATTGATTTTAGATTTTGAAATACCATTTGAGAACATTGGCAATATTTATTTTTAAATTAGACACAAAATAAGGGACTTGTCCGGACCCGAATCTCTGGATAGTGTAGCTGCCGTTCTTCCGGTTTAGCTACCTTAAGAATTTCCCGGTTGAGCTGAGCCGGGTGGCGACTCTACAATATTCATCGAGGCTTCGGTCTCGGTTCTTTTATATATTAATTCCATTTATTTTCCAAAACGTAGATTTCAATTTATAAAAACCCCACGCGAGGGAGGGGTCCGCCCAAGATCGTGGCGCCCCTTCCGAAAGGGAGTCTCGCATCCCCTTGAAAATGCATCGTCCGCTCACACCTCCTCACTCCAGAGTCTGATTGAACTCTATGGAGAACACGCCGAAGGAGAGCCCAGTGATAGCCATGAAATCTTTGGGCGTGATGGTGAACTCGCCGATCGGGAAGTGAAAAGTGTGAGTGGAGTCCATCCACCTCTCCAAGAGCTCTATCAGTAGACCTGCTCCCCTGGGGTGCAGACTCACGCATAGAACAAACAAACCGGTCTAGCTCAGTCAAGTCAACCAACTCCCACACCTCATCAGGGAGCTTTCGATACCAAACCAGCGCGTTAGTTATGGAACCGGCTCCCCGGTTATGGGGCCACATCTGCAAAACAATAAATAGGGAGTTTTATATTTTTTATATACTATGCATTACATGAACAAATCAATTGGAAGCATTTAAAACAAAATTAGAAACTCAGAAATTTGGTTTTGGTCGAACCAGAGCCGTTCGGCCATGGTTAGAGCTGCCTGGCTCTGTTCTTGACCAGAGCCACCGGGTGAAGAACACAGCCACCCGGCTCTTCTTGGAAATGCCTTAGTCCCGAGGCATTGGTCCTTGTTTGTATAATACATTTGTACATTAATGTGAACTTTATGTATTATACAATTTGTGTCAAGAGATAAAGACATTAATCTATTTATTATATGTCTTGTGCTATTATTTAAATAGAGTATCCAATGGACATATCCATATCCATGTTGTCAAGTGTCATGCACTTAGCAGTAAGACTGTGGATAGGGAAAATGATATGGCCATAAAGTCATCCGTAGTCTGTTCCAATCATGGAAATGAATGGAACTAAAGACTATTATTAGCCGGGTTGTATGGCGGTGTCTTACCGGTCACAGAACATGGAATGTCAACCAGGTTAATGGGTACATGTAAAAAGGGCATGGTACTGGATCAATCCACTTAACGAGAATCTACATGGTATAGTATAACAAATGATTCTTGCGTAGTACTTGTATAAGTCCTTTGACCGGACCATATGATGGTGCTGCATGTAAAGTGGCACACTTTAGTGTATGCCTAATAGGCCTGTAAAAGGGTGCCAAGTATGGGTACGTTCGGGTGTATTAGTGAACATGGCAGCGCTATGGATATGCAGAAGGGAATGTCACTCAGTGATTCACTGAGACAATATCACTGGCCTTTTGAAGAATGTTACTGATAAGTGTGCGGCTGCACCCAAACAAGATTGGATCTTGTTTGTGAGCATCAGTTCATTCGGTATCAAGTAAATGTCCAGACATAATAGAGGGTGATACTTCCATGCCTCTGTGTTGGACATAGATATCAGCGACATAGGATTTACAAGTTCAAACTATAGGGTTACGTTTTCAGTTGGATTGCTTACTCCGTCTCAATTGGGCGCTGCAGTGGCTTGCTAGAGCCCGCCTACAGTCTGTGGGCCTTGGCCCACTGCCAACATAAAGATGGGCCCATCGGATCATACACATTGAACGTCTGGACTTTAACTAGTTGGATTAAGTGTGTACTTGGAGGATACATGTTTAAAGAGAGAGAGAGAGACTTATTAATTATATTATATAGGTCAATTGGATTGATTAATACATTATAATTAATATTTATTTTGGCCTTCTCATAATTAATTCAATGAATTAATATATAGGGTTATTTCCTAGGTGGAAATATTGTAACATGTATATGTTTACATGTATTTCATTTTATGTATGTCTAATTTAATCCATTGATTAAATTAATAGGTCAAAGGAATTTTAATTTAAATGTATGTAATGTATTATGGTATAATATATAAGCATACATGGTACATTAAAGTTGCATTTGAAATTAATTCAATCAAAGGATGTAAAATTGGGCTTAGTCTTAAAATGAAAAATGGCTACATTAAGTGGGACTTATCTTGGCCGAAATATTGATGCATTAGGGCAATAAATGTTGAGTCGTTTTCTTGGACAAAATGTGATGATGTCGATGGTGAGTCATGTATGACTTTTTGGTAAGCAAAGTTGGACTTTGCTACTTAAGATATTTTGTTCATTCTTATGGTAAGAATGAAAAGGAAAATATCCCATCTTCATTTCCTTCATGTTGGCCAAATATAGTAGCATGAAGATGAGTTATCTTCTTGACTTTTTGGTAGCAAAGTTAGACTTTGCTACCTTATGAATAAAAAAGAAGAAAAGGTGATGGTGAGTGACGGTGGTGAGTCACCATAGTGAGTCATTGGTTTTGACTCATTTGTTGCAAAGTTGGACTTTGCTCTTTCATGTATTATCACTTTTCTTTGATGAAAAGTAATGATGGGTAATTCACTTCTACTTTTGGCCGTGAGATACATTTTCTTTGTAAGAAAATTTTGCCCACTTTTATGCATTAGTTTTCTTTTGGTAAGAAACAAGTGTGAGAAAAAGAGAAATTGTTTTATTTCTTTTGGAAAGAAATATATTGGAAAGCCATAATATCCAAGCTTGGTCGCCCCTTTTTCTTCTCTCTTTCTCCCTCTCTTCTTGTAATCCGAGTTGCTAGCACAGGTTTCAGTCCAAGAGCCGTTCGTGTACACATCGGTGGAGGAAATCTATAGTTGATTTCTGTAGTCCGCATCTGTCTCTTAAAGAGACTTTGTGGTGAGTTTTTGAAACTCTCCTGTTTATGCTTTAAGTTTTTTATTTCCACATCTTAAGCTCTTGGGACCGGATTTGAGGAACTCGATGTGTATTTCCGCTTTTATCGGTCGGTTTCCCATGACGGATCCTAACAGCTCTAGCGTTGAGCCGGCCGGCTCTATTCGGAAAACCAGCAGTTTGGTTCCTAAAACCTAGGTTTTGCAATTTTTCACCCAAAAATCAACTCTAAATCATCAATTGAGATTCCTAGGGGCAAAATCTACTCTAATCATACATCAATTTCATGTAATTTCATCTAATTTCATCTCTTTTGTAGAAATTCAAAAAATGGAGAAAAGAAGAATTTGGGAAAAACTAACCAGATTCTGAATATTTTGTATAGACGGCTTCAGAGTCACAGGTACAGGGTCATTCCTCCGAACCCCATAGTACGGAACCGTCTCTCATAACCCATACACCGTCACCGTAGATTCAGTGGGCAAAAAGAATTACCCTTCGGGTAAAACGTATCTCACACGGGGAGAAGGTTGTGTGGGAGTATTTGGAAGAATAGCCTTTCGCATTTTCCTCATTTTGGTTGAAAGGAGGTGTAGAGGTAAGGAGCCCCAGTCACACAAGAGATCCAAACATGTGCTCAAAAAGTTTCACCTCATTTAGGAGATTGTGAACAGAGGTGACATATCATTGTAGAGGGTTGACACCAAGAATAATATAGCTGATCCATTGACCAAAGTGTTGCCACAGGCACAACACAATGGTCATATCGGACTATAGGAATTAGCGCAATGCCCACTTGGAACTAGTGCAAGTGGGAGATTGTTGGTGTGCCCTAGTTTTTAGGGCATTGGATTCTTGTATTTTGTATTATACATTAAGACTTATTGTATGAATACATTATTTGTGTCACATTAATAAAGGCATTTAATCTATTTCATTTATATCTTGTGCTATAATATGAGTAGAGTATCCATTGATTGATAATCATAAAACCCATCCCAGGTCTGTTCTAATTGTAGGAACAAATAGAACCACAGACTTGTATATTCGATGACTGTATGGTAGTTCTTAACTAGCCATAGTACTTGTATAGTCAGTCATGAATATAGGTACATGTCGTTCACATGGGACTGGATCGATCTGCACAAGAAAGCCACATGGTTGTCGCTTCATAGGTCTTTCTTGAATAGGTCTCTCTGTCCTCAGATCAGATTTCATTATAGTATCAATATGGAACCTGGTTCACTTTGACATATGCCTAACAGGTATGTAAAAGGATGCTAAATACATGTATGATTGGGTGGATCGGTGAACATGTTGATATTGATGATGAAGTGATGGAATTGCCACTCGGGTAACACAGAGACACTTGATGAGTGGGACTAATAAGTGTATGACCATACCCAAGTAAGTCGATGCTTATTTGATTAATCAGTCAACTCAAGATCATGAAATATAATAAACAGCAGAAGAGGATGACGGACACCATGCCTCTTGTTTATTCATATCGATATCGTTAGGCAAAGGACACTATGAGATTACTACCGGGTGAGTGTCTTTTAAAGACTGTTGCACCTCTGTCTTAATTGGGGGCTGTAATGGTTTGTTAGAACCCACTTACAGCCTGTGGGCCTTGGGCCTACTACCAACAGAAAGACAAACCCATAGGATCGTGCACATAGATCAACCGAGCTGGAACTTATAGAAATTGTACATGTAATGTACATTGGAAGGAATGCGTTAATTAATTAGTTGACATTCGGTGTCAAGGTAATTAATTAACATTGGGTTGAATTTAATTTACTTAATAAGTTTACATAATGTAATTAACTAATTTATCAATTAATTGAATTACATAAACTAAACAATTAGTTAAATAATTTTGCTAAGTAGGAAAATTAAATACATATATTGTATTTACTTAAGTGTGATTTAATTTTATTTAGGGGTAATTAAATTTAGTCAAATGGAATTAAATTACATAGTATATACTTTTTAATTAAAGTTTATTTATGTAATTATAATCCTAGTGGGCTTGGGTTTAATTAACCTAATTAAAACCCAATTAGACAATATGTCCATATAAGGGCACACTTAAGGAAGAAAAACCTAATTCAACCCTAATTAATTGCTGGAAATTTCAGCCACCAAGAGCAGCCCCAAAACAACCAAAAATCCCAGAATTAATCATCCATTCCTTTGCGTCTTCGGCTAGCACCGGTTCCTGCTCAATAGTTGGTCGTGCACCAAACTTTGGAGATCACAGTTTCAAGAAACGATTCTGCAGCAGTCTCTAGAGGAGACGAATCTGGTGAGTTAATCTCTCTTGATTCAAATTGTTTTTATTCTAATCAATGGTAATTGGACACGATAGGTGGATTCTAGGAAATTTTAAATGGTGTATTTTCCGTTGCGCCACGTTATTTTTCCAATGACCAATCCCAACATGCCCCTAGTGGGATATTTCTGATGTGACAGCTGAGACCTGCACTAGTGGTGTTTAGTTGCTTGGATTGACCCTCATGACTTTTTACTTTCTCGCTCGGCTATACAGACAGTATGGTCAGCTACAGGGGGTCCCTCGATCTGTGTGCACCACCGAGTGTAGAGTGTTTGCCCTATAGTGGCCTCAACACGTGTAGCATCAATGGATGCATCCTATTTGCATCGAGATTCTGAGATATGATAGTACTACGCCTGTGGAGATGGATGCTCACTACAAAGTTTGGCTGATTGACTTGATTGATTGCCCCATGAGATTTGGACGTGAGGTGCTGACTTTAAGGTACCACAGTCTTTGGAGGATTAGAGTTATCTGAGCTTGATGCTACTGTGTGACTTTTATTTTTTTTTCATGTCCTAATTTTTGCATAGGTTGCCCTTTCGAGTTTTTGGCCTATCGGACTGTCTTTACTTTTGCCTGAACTGCACTTTTGGGTTTCCAATTTAGCAGACTTTATTTTGTGCCCTAACTTTTGCATAGACCGCCCTTTCGGGTTTTCGATCTATCGGACCGTCCTAATTTTTGCATGGACTGCCTTTTCAATTTTTGATCCATCAGACTTTTTTTTTTTTTTGAAAGTGAGATGCATGTAAACCAGAAGTGTGTACAGCCATGTATGCATGATGCGAATTCAATTTCAAGCAGACTTAAGACATTTAAGCGAATGGATCAAAACGTTCATTCATTCATTCATTAACAATATTTTAGCACAATGCACATCAAAAGATGAAATGAAGTTAAGAACAGAATCAGTAATGGTATCCGTCTCAACCGAATCCATGACTGCCACCAACCGATCTTTACAGATCTTCCTATCGATGGTGCTCACCTCACTATCCTAACTTTTGTATGGATCGCCTTTTCATTTTTCGATCCATCGGACTCTTTTTTTACACATAATAGCACCTAGGCTTGTCTTGATTGATGGGGTTGACGGCTTGGTTTTTGCTTCCACTCTATAGGCTGACGAGTATGGTGTTTCTTCTGAGGGTACTCTGGTGCTAGTTCTGTGCCCTTGCAAGGAAAATGGTAATTTGTCGACCCAAACTCTGTAGGTAACTATTGCTTTTATGGAATCTTCTTTGATAGGCTTATTGGCCTCTTCTATTACCCCGTTGGTTTGGGGAAGATGTGGAGATGATCTATGATGCTCAACCCTTTATTTTGGAACACTGTGTTATTGCCCCTTGGAATTGTACTCCATCATCGATAATAACATGGTTACCCTCTTTTTTTTTTCTAGGCCGTGATATTCATATGTGACTCCGCTTCTACCCACTTCGAGAAGTAGTTCACGGTTGTGACCATGGGGTGATGTCTGTTCTCGCCAGTGGCCTTACTTCGTTGACACTGTCAAATCCCCATGTTGTGACAACCCTCCCTTTTCTGGCTTAAGTCTATGGAGCTCCTGCTTGGCTGGTTTTGTCTTCGAATCCTTTAGAACTGGTGTTTAGTATTGTCTTTGTCACCCCGGCACTACATCGTATAGCCAGGCAAGGATTTCCATGTGCTTTTGTGGTACTTTCGTAATTTTCTTTCCTCTCATCAGGCATGAGATCTTTTGAGATAGATATCATTTTCAAGTCATCATCTGTCTTTTGATTCATTTCATACATTGATGCATCATGTGTGTTAAAGGCATTAAATGAATGTTTGTATGCATGCAAAGTTCCATCTGAAGAAATGTCACACAAGTAGTTGAAATCAAATTCTATTAAATTAACCACCTCAAGGATTGAATTGTTCACATGATAACTGATAATAATAAAAATAAAACTATCTAAAACATCAAAATGATTATCGTCCTTCATATGCAGAGGGTCTTCCTTTATTACTGCACCATGATCCTCGGTAGCTTGTGCACCCGAATCATCCAAGGTTGGGCAAGGGATTACTCTGAATGCTGGGCTTCAAGGGTGGCTCAATAATCTTACCAATAGCAACCAATTGTCGAATGGCCCTTACTAACTGAGCATAATCATTCGTATAGTGGCCTACCGTCACATGATAGGAACAGGAATTACCCTTGTCTACCTCAGCTGGAGGAGAAAACGGCTTCAGATTTTGTAGCAACCTAGCCTTCCTACATTTGGCATAGATACAAGACAGGGATTCTGCCCACGGGTTAGTGATCCTTTGAGGAGTTCCCATTTGTCTACCTTGAGCTATAGCAGCCACATTTTCCTCTTGCACTCTAATTAAGGTTGCTTTTGAAATCATCCTAGCACCAGACAGGGCTGAGGTAGCCTTAGAACTACTGCTTTTGTACCCTTGAGAGTACCCTTGATTACTTTTGTAGGAGCCCAAACTTTGTCTACCCTTTTGTTCGTCTTCTTCGTATTGCTCGATGTGCTTGGAAAATTCAACCACCTCATTGAAAGAGTGGAATCTTTTCAGCTTCATGTTGTCTTTGCACTGGGGCAGACTACCATCAACCAACTTTACAATGAGCGACTCCAACTTCGGGGCCCCATCCACCAGAACTTGCACATCCATCCATCTCTTGTAGTAAGATGGAAAGGATTCATTCGGCTTTTGGGAATCCTTTCTAGTCTTCCTGAGTGGTCTCCATTTGGGTGTTGTAAGCATATTAATTTACAAAAGCTTCAGACAGGTCCTCTGAAGTAGAATGGGTGTACAAAGGCATCTTTATACACCACTTTGCCATAACACCCCTCAAACTAGTCAGGAACAGATTCAAGAGGTGACCTTTCCTGATTCCTATGCTTGTCATCAGTCTCATGTAACTATCCAGGTGAGCTTCTGGTGGGCCTTCTCTAGTGTATGGAGGCAAGTAAGGCATCTAAAAACCAACTGGGAGTGGCTCTCCTGCATCAGCCATTAAAGCGGTCGGGTCGACACACTTAACAGGGTTATAGTGTACTACTCCTTCAGCTTGGGCAGTATGGCCTCAATGTCAGATAATTTTTGATTGAGATGCTTCTCCATAACTATCTCAATCAAGGCTTCTCTTGCCTTCTCAAAGGCCTCATCTTCTTCAGATTGGCGATGAGGCTCCCTATGGTTGACGATTCCACCACTTCCGCGGGAATACTTCCTCCAGCTCCATTCGTCACTTGGACAAATTGTTGTCCTTCACTTCCAACTGAAGTTTACATGGGGCTAGCATTCATCACAGCTTGCATTTGCTCCCTAAGGGTAGCCTTAAATTCATTAGAACTCAGAAAGTTCCTTATGAAAGCTGCCATGTCACAAGGTGCATTTCCATTGCTTCTGTCAGCCATTTCTATTCTATCTGCTTCTTCCAATAGAATCTAACTGTCAACTGATAAAGAAGGCATCTTAACCTCGACCTCCCGATCTGAATCCAACCCTGAATTGATTAAACTGATTGGTTCGGCTCTGACTCGACACGAACTAATCTCTTTGAGGTTCGACCCCAAACTGCACATTCAACATGAGGTTAGAATCTTGGATGGATGTCATGGACCTAGACTCGACACACTAGATGGCATCTATGGTATGCTCGTGTTCATGTTTGGATGATGCTTCATGGATGTGGATGATAATGAAAATGACCTTTATATTTTCCTTCTTTTTATTTTGGATGTTCCAAGCATACCCTATGCTATACAAAAGATAATGCAAAAATGTCACATGTGAGCCATCACACGGACAGAGGTTCGGCACCTTCGAGGCACCTACTTGATGTCATGAAATGGTCACATGTGTACCGACACACGGACAGAGGCTCAACGCTTTGTATAGGTTCCGTTCTTTTATGGCATCTTGGATGAAGTGATGATACTAACAAGTCGCATGTAACTTAAGACACAGAAAGAATTTCGGCTTTCGTGGAACACCTTGTATGGTTTAGGAATGTTATGAAATGTCCTAATATAAGCTCTAATTCAGCACACGTAGAGTACCTGGAATGAATCATCAATGTTATGGAACAACCCAATGTGGATCGTAACACACAAGTAGGACTTTGGCGTCGCCATAAAACCAATGATGAATGGACATGATGCCATGTAATGATATCTTGTAACCCACCATGCAAGTATAAACCTAAGACCATCATGGTCCTCCAATGAGTGAAATGATGTAATGAAATGGCCAAGTGCAATCCGGTGCATAGGCAAAATACGGGTAGTTTTTGGGGACACCTGATATGTTATGAAATGAAATGATCGTGCAGGGCATACTTAGAACATCCTTTCATTTTAGATGGGATGAGATGAGATGAATGAATGCCCATGTCATATAGAATGCAAGTGGCTACACAAATACGTGGTTAGGATGCATGACATACAAGATGATGTCATGTATGCTTTATTGAATGTGAACCCACAGAATGTATATGGCACACGAATAAGATGTTATGGCTACACGAAAAATATGGTTAGTATAATACCACACGTATGACGATGTTTCAAAATGGCTGCATAAAAATGTGGTTAGAATGGCATACGAATGATGCATGTTTTGATGTCGAATGTAAAGGTCAAAGATAAAACAACCATGGAACAAACATTAGCACACATAACAACATGCTCACTCTTCCAACCTTATTCCTCCATTCGATTGGTCTCGCATTCTTCCTAGGTATTGGGTCTCTTTGGCATCAACGGAGATATCAAAGGTGTACTCTCAATGTTCAGTTTACATATATATGATTTGGCATTCCTAAGGGGAAGTTACTAAGCCATTACATGAAGGTATGAGTCAAACCAAGGGTCATACAGGTTCCCATAGGGAAAATACACTCCTCATCGTATAACACGATGTAAGGTTCATGCAGTGCTATGAGTGGTTTACCTCCTCAGGTGCCTCCAATCCTAAAGGAAGAGGTAGGCCACCTTTGGAAATACACCGGGCTAATCATCTGTTGGAGGGATTCAAGAAGAGAAAATGTCATGATATGCAAGTGTGAGTAAAATAAGGTATTATGAACTAAACGACTACAAGCGAGGTTATATTTCAGTAGTTGCCTAAGTTCCTTAAGTTTTTATAAAAAACTTTTTAAGAACTTTTATCCCCAGCAGAGTCACCAATGTGAGCGGATGACATTTTAGGCAGAACGTGGTGAAGCGAACCAGGGAAAAAGAGAAGTGGAAATGTTTAGTGTTTGAAAACGGGATTTGTGTCTTGATTAGGAAAACCATTGATTCTTTTTGAAAATCCTTTTGTAGAAAACATTTTCCCATTTTATTACTTAAAGACCTCAAAACTTAAATTTCAATATTAGTGACAGAGTCGCCACCCGGATCAGCTCATCTGGAAAATTCTAGTACAGCTTGTTGGATATGCCCTAGTCCCGAGGCATTAGTCCTTGTCTTTGTATCATACATTTGCACATCAATGTGAACTTCCGGTCATAGAACATGGAATGTCAACCAGGTAACCAGGTTAATGGGTACATGAAAAAAGGGGCATGGTACTGGATTGATCCACTTAACGGGAATCTACATGGTATAGTATCACAAATGATTCTCGCGTAGTACTTGCATAAGTCCTTTGACCGAACCATATGATGGTGCTGCATGTGAAGTGGCACACTTTGGTGTACGCCTAACGGGCCTGTAAAAGGGTGCCAAGTATGGGTACGTTCGGGTGTGTCAGTGAGCATGGCAGTACTATGGATATGCAGAAGGGAATGTCACTCAGTACTTTACTAAGACGATATCACCGGCCTCTTGTTGAATGTTACTGATAAGAGTGTGGCCACACCCAAACAAGATGAGATTTTGTTTGTGAGCAACAATTCATTTGGGATCAAGTAATGTCCAGACACATTTAGAGGGTGATTAACCATGCCTCTGTGTTGGACACCGATATCAGTGACATGGGACATACAAGTTCAACTACAGGGTTACGGTGACAGTTTGACTACTATCTCCGTCTTAATTGGGGGCTACAGTGGCTTGCTAGAGCCCGCCTGTAGTCTGTGGACCTTGGCCCACTGCCAACATAAAGACGGGCCCATTGGATCGTACACATTGAACGTCTGGACTTTAACTAGTCGGATTAAGTGTGTACTTGGAGTATACACGTTTGAAGAGAGAGAGATTTATTACTTATATTCTAGGTCAATTAGATTGATCAAAAGAATATAATTAATATTTATTTTGGTATTCTCTTAATTAATTCAATGAATTAATTTATGAGATTATTTCCTAGCTGGAAATATTTATACATGTGTAGGTTTACATGTATCTCATCTTATATGTGTCTAATTTAATTCCTTGATGAATTTGATGTGTCAAATTAATTGGAATTTAGATGTATGTAACATATTATATGGTACAATATACTTACATACATGTTGAATTACAATGTTATTTGAAATCAAATAGAAACCAAAGAATTAAAGTGGGCTAGGGCTTGAAATGGTAAGCCCACTTATTCATCATGTGTTGGCCGAAATTCATGGTGGGTTTAAGGCAAGAATGATGAATATTTAAGATGAGAAGAATGAGTCATTGTTGGACAAAAGGTAATGATCAAATGGGTGAGTCATGGTGGACTTTTGGTTAGTAAAGTTGGACTTTACCAACTTGGATATTTGTTGGTCATTATGAGAAAAAGACAAATGAGAAAATATCCCATCTCCTTTCCACCTCTTGGCCGAATCTTCAAGTCTTTGGACAAGGGAGATGACTCATTCTTTAGCCAAAATGTGATGAGTGAAATTGGTGAGTCATTGTTGACTTTGTGGTAAGCAAAGTTGGACTTTGCTTCCTTAGATATTTTTTGCCTCTTGGTGAGAGATATAAGACTAAATATGATTCAACCAATTCACTCTAACCAAGTTCTCTTGGCTGCCCTCTCTTCCTCTCTTTTTGAATTTTCCGAGTCGCTGGCACGGCTTTCAGTTCGAGAGCCGTTCGTGTACGCATCGGTGGAGGAAATCTATACTTGATTTCTGCAGTCTTCTTCTATCTCTTTAGAGATATCTTGGTAAGACTTTTATACTCCTCCTTTGTGTTTTGTTTTTGATTTTCACTACTTAAGCTCCCGGGATCCGGATTCGAGGAAATCGACGCGTGTTTCTGCACTTTTATCGGTCGGTTTCCTGTGACGAATCCCAGCAGTGGTATCAGAGCGGGCTTTTGATCCGTGAAAATCTTTAACTTGGTGGATCCCGTGTTTTAAAATTTATGTTTTATGGATCGGGATTCTTTCGGTTTTGGGGTTTTATATTTTTCCCCATTTGTTTTTCCAAATTGAAATGGTTTATGCATATTAGGTTATATGTATGTTTCAATTTGTTTATTTTTTTTTATGCATGTTGAATTTAATTTTATACATCTTGGATTTAATTTTATCTCTCTTGGACTTGTTGATTTAATTCTAGATGTATTATTTTTATTATGCATGAAAAAAAAAAAAAGAATTGTGGGGGGCAGCAGCTGCTGCTAGCCTCAGGGGCTGCTGCTGGGCAGCAGCCTCCCCGCGCTGTTGGCCGGGCCCGTTTTTAGATTTGGCGGGATTTTAGGGCCGGGCCGGATTTTAAAATTTTATTGGTTTTAAAATTTTGCGTGTTTAAATTTTGGTAATTTTATGCGCGTGTTTTATGAATGGAATTTATTTTTCGTTCATGAGATATTAATTTTGGAAATTAATACGGTTAATTGAAATTGGTTCGGGTTTTCTTGGCACGATTACCCGGATGGCTAATTTTGGAATTCATGGTTTCCCAATTAGATTGGGAGCAATTTTGCCTGGGTTGGAGGCCCAAAGCCCGCACTGGTTTAGAACCATGATCGGCCGAAATTTGGCGATTTCAAAATAATGGCTATGGACAAATGCAATCGGATTAAATCATGCATTTATCTTGCTTATAAACTACATGATGTATTGGTTTACATGTATGATTGAATATGTGGATGGATGTAAATGGGCCTAATTTATGTTGGGTTGTAATATTCTTTTTTGTTTTTACGACCTGCGTGTCGTTTTCCTTTTAGGTAATTTTATTATATCTATGTATTCTGAAATTATGTAAGCAAGGAGCCGATTGGATTGGCGAGCCCAGAAGGAATAGGAGGCAGCCCACCTGATGCTGTTCTAGTATAGGTTTACTAGAATGATATTAGGATGTAAATTTTGGCCCGTTGCATTCCATTCTTTAATTTAATTATGCGGTATTTATTTGCATGTGCGAATGTATGTACAAACCCTTTTCACCCGCTTTTGCATCTAAGCCGTTATTAATTGAATCGAATAACCAAATGGTAATTACTAAGTCTCTTAAAAGTGCTTCCCTCATTCATAACCTACTCGAAGTGGGGATAGGCCAGTTGTAGACCAACCCTCGTTGGATGCACTGGAGTATCGTCATTTTGTATTGGGTTGGAGTATTGGTTACTCTACACTTGGATGGAGGTTTTGACTTAGCGTGGGTAGTAGGATGTTCCTAGCCCTAAGCACAGATGGGTAAGTGCCAACAGACCCATCAAACCGAGAGTCCCTAGGATGGGATTGGACGACGTTCCTACATAAAAATTGGGGTATAGTTGTTCCAGGCCCTCGTCTGGCTATATCTTAATATAATATGGATCTCGACCCATGAGCCCAACAACTCGGTTTTATTAATAACATGATTCATTATTAATTATTTTATGGGAAAATTTTTATAAGTCCTTTATTAACACTCAATTATTTTTCTGTGTAGTAATCAATGGCATCGAATAACACTTTATCACTGCGCACTATCCTTGAGAAGGACAAGCTTTCTGGTCCTAATTTCCTGGACTGGTTTAGGAACTTACGGATAGTTCTAAGACAGGAGTCTAAGGAATATGTACTGGAAAGGCCTGTACCCGCTGCACCTACTGGACGTAATCCACCAGCTGCTCAGCTGGAGGAATACGGGGTGCATGTGAAGGATAACCGGGATGTTACTTGCCTTATGTTGGCGTGCATGGTCCCCGAACTGCAAAAACAGTTTATGGACCATGAGGCCTTTGCTATGATGGCAACTCTAAATGAGATGTTTCAGGAGTAGGCACGTCAGGAAAGGTACCTGACGAATAAGGCATTCCATTCCTGTAAAATGGGAACTGGGACATCTGTGAGCGCTCACGTGCTCAAGATGAAGGGCTATTTGGATTCTTTAGCCCGTCTCGGGTCGCCCATTTCACAGGAATTGGTGGTTGATACCATCCTGGCTTCCTTGCCGGAGTCTTATGATCAGTTCATCTTGAATTACAACATGCAAGGGATGAACAAAGCTGTTAGTGAGCTGCATGGGATGCTTAAGCTTACTGAACAGTCGATCAAAAAGACTCCACCGGTACTTATGGTAAAGAAGGGGAAGGCTCCTCTTGTAAAGGCCAAGGCTAAGACAAAGGCTAAAGCGAAGGCTAAGAAAGCCAAAGCTAAGAAGGCCAAGGTCCAGCCTAAGGCCCGTCCTGAGGATGTCTGTTTCGGGTGCAAGCAGACGGGACATTGGAAACGATCATGTCCAAAGCTTCTGGGAGAGCAAAAGAAGGCGCATGGCGCGTCTTCATCAGGTATATATGTCATAGACATTAACCTTACTGTTTCAACATCTTGGGTATTGGACACTGGATGTGGTTCTCACATTTGTTGTAATGTGCAGGGACTTAGGAACAGAAGATTACTGGGATCAGGAGAAGTGGACTTGTGGGTCGGGAATGGAGCAAGGGTTGCAGCCATTGAGATCGGTGAGTACTAGCTTAAGATGCCTAGTGGATTAGTTTTGTTACTGGAACAATGTTATTTTGTACCTGCAATGTGCAGGAATATTATTTCTGTTTCAGTTTTGGATACTTCTGGATATGTATTTACTATTGGTAATGGCAAAATGGTTATATCTAGAGAAGGCATATTTTATGGAAATGCTCTATTAAATAATGGCCTTTATATCCTGAATTTAAATGAAATTAATCAAGTCTATAACATAAATACTAAAAGGATTAAACCAAATGAACTTAATCCTGTGTACCTTTGGCATTGTCGTTTAGGCCACATAAACGAGAAACGCATAGCTAGACTCCACAAAGCTGGAATTCTAGGATCTTTTGACTTGGAGTCACTTGATATATGTGAGTCTTGTTTAAGGGGTAAAATGACTAAAACGCCTTTTAGCAAGAAAGCTGAAAGGGCTACTGGCTTATTAGACGTAATACATTCGGATGTATGTGGACCTATGAGCACTGCTGCCAGGGGTGGGTTTCTATACTTCGTCACCTTTACAGACGATTTCAGCAGATATGGCTATGTCTATCTGATGAAACACAAGTCTGAAACACTTGATCGGTTCAATGACTTTAGGAACGAAGTACAGAACCAACTAGGCAGAAGTATTAAAGCCCTTCGGTCGAACCGAGGTGGCGAATGTATGAGCCTTGAGTTTGACTCATTTTTGAGAGAGCATGGAATAGTTTCACAGCTCACTCCTTCAGGTACACCACAATGGAATGGGGTGTCCGAACGGAGGAATAGGGCCCTGTTAGACATGGTCCGCTCAATGATGAGTCATGCCTCTCTCCCAACAAGTTTCTGGGGATATGCTATTGAGACAGCAGCTCTCATTTTGAATAGTACTCCGACTAAGGCAGTGGAAAAGACCCCATTTGAGATATGGACGGGCAGGGTGCCCAATGTGTCTTCCTACAGATTTGGGGTTGTTATGCCCATGTCAAGAAATTGACTGGGGGCAAACTAGAACCCAAAACCGACAAATGCCTGTTTGTGGGCTACCCTAGGGAAACCAAAGGGTATTACTTCTACAACCCCGTCGAGAACAAGGTGTTCGTGGCACGGAAAGGGGTCTTTCTTGAAAATGAGTTCATTTCCAAGAAAGATAGTGGGAGTAATGTTGAACTCAGGGAAGTTCAAAGCTCAGAAACTCCTAAAAAGGATAACTCGGAGACTAGGGTGGAGCTTCCACAGGAGGAAGCACCGGCCCAGGTCACACAAGGACCTAGAAGGTCTGGTAGGGATCGTCGGGAACCTGAGCAATATGGGTTTCTTGTTACCGATGATAACACTCTTTTTGTCTTCGATGAAGAAGAGCCAAAAACCTACCAGGAGGCTATAGCTAGCCCACTGTCCGCTAATTAGCAAAAGGCCATGGAGGCGGAAATGCAATCTATGTACGATAACCAGGTTTGGAATCTGGTTGATCCACCTCCGAGTGCTAAGGTAATAGGTTGCAAGTGGTGCTACAAGCTGAAGCCAGACAATACCTTCAAGGGGCGGCTAGTAGCGAAAGGTTTCAGGCAAGTCCATGGTATCGACTATGATGAAACTTTCTCACCAGTCGCTATGCTCAAATCCATTAGGATCCTGCTGGCCATAGCCGCTTGGTACGACTATGAGGTTTGGCAGATGGATGTCAAAACTGCTTTCCTGAACGGAAAGTTACTCGAGGATGTGTATATGACACAACCTGAGGGTTTTGTCGATCCAAAGTATCCTGAAAAGGTATGCAAGCTTCAAAGGTCCATTTATGGATTGAAGCAAGCATCCCGTAGTTGGAATCTTAGATTCAATGAGGCCATAAAGGAATACGGGTTCACACAGAATCAAGATGAGCCTTGTGTGTACAAAAGGATTAATGGGAGTATCGTCACATTCCTGGTTTTATATGTGGATGACATCCTTCTGATTGGAAGCGACATACCAACACTGCTTGGGGTAAAGCAGTGGTTGTGTAAGTGCTTCACAATGAAGGACTTAGGCGAAGCTGAAACGATCCTAGGGATCAGGATCTATAGGGATAGACCTAATCGGCTTCTAGGCCTAAGTCAGACTAAGTACATAGACAAGGTTCTGAAAAGATTCAGCACGGACCAGGCTAAGAAAGGATTCTTACCAATGGGTCATGGGCTGAAACTTAGTAAGAAGAACTGTCCTCAGACAAAACAGGACAGGGAGAATATGAGTGAGATCCCATATGCTTCAGCTATTGGATCAATCATGTACTCTATGCTATGTACAAGACCTGATGTCACCTTTGCACTAAGTATGACAAGCCGGTACCAGCAAGATCCTAGGGAGGATCACTGGAAAGCTGTCAAAGTAATCCTAAAGTACCTTAACCGGACAAAGGATAGCTTTTTAGTGTATGGAGGTCAGGAAGAGCTGTCAGTTACTGGGTACACTGATGCAAGCTTCCAGACCGACTAGGATGAATATAAGTCGCAGTCAGGGTACATATTCATGCTTAATGGTGGTGCTATTAGTTGGAGAAGCTCCAAGCAACCGACCATTGCAGATTCTATCACGGAAGCTGAGTACATTGCAGCGTGTGATACAGCTAAGGAAGCTGTGTGGATAAAGAAGTTTATCATGGAACTGGGGGTAGTATCATCTATCCAGGAACCGGTTGATATCTTCTATGACAATAATAGGGCTGTTGCACAAGCTAAGGAGCCCCGGTCACACAGGAACTCAAAGCACGTACTCAGGAAGTTTCACCTCATCCGAGAAATTGCTGAGAGGGGCGACATTTCATTACGCAGAGTGGACACCGAGGAGAATGTCGCAGATCCTTTGACCAAGGTGCTGGCTCATTCCAAGCACGAGGGTCATATCAGATCTATAGGGATTAGGCCCATGCCTTGTTGGTACTAGTGCAAGTGGGAGATTGTTGGATATGCCCTAGTCCCGAGGCATTAGTCCTTGTCTTTGTATCACACATTTGTACATTAATGTGAACTTCATGTATTATACAATTTGTGTTAAGAAATAAAGGCATCAATCTATTTACTATATGTCTTGTGCAATATTTTAAATAGAGTATCCAATGGACATATCCATATCCATATTGTCAAGTGTGAGGCACTTGGCAATAAGACTGTGGATAGGGAAAACGATATGGCCATAAAGTCATCCGTAGTCTGTTCCAATCATGGGAATGAATGGAACTAAAGACTATCATTAGCCTGGTTGTATGGCGGTGTCTTACCGGTCATAGAACATGGAATGTCAACCAGGTTAATGGGTACATGCAAAAAGGGGCATGGTACTGGATTGATCCACTTAACGGGAATCTAAATGGTATAGTATCACAAATGATTCTCGCGTAGTACTTGCATAAGTCCTTTGACCGAACCATATGATGGTGCTGCATGTGAAGTGGCACACTTTGGTGTACGCCTAACGGGCCTGTAAAAGGGTGCCAAGTATGGGTACGTTCGGGTGTGTCAGTGAGCATGGCAGTACTATGGATATGTAGAAGGGAATGTCACTCAGTACTTTACTGAGACGATATAACCGGCCTCTTGATGATTGTTACTGATAAGAGTGTGGCCACACCCAAACAAGATGAGATCTTGTTTGTGAGCATCAGTTCATTTGGGATCAAGTAATGTCTGGACACATTTAGAGGGTGATCAACCATGCCACTGTGTTGGACACCGATATCAGTGACATGGGACATACAAGTTCAACTACAGGGTTACGGTGATAGTTTGACTGCTATCTCAGTCTTAATTAGGGGCTACAGTGGCTTGCTAGAGCCCGCCTGTAGTCTGTGGGCCTTGGCCCACTGCCAACATAAAGACGGGCCCATTGGATCGTACACATTGAACGTCTGGACTTTAACTAGTCGGATTAAGTGTGTACTTAGAGTATACACGTTTGAAGAGAGAGAGATTTATTACTTATATTCTAGGTCAATTAGATTGATCAAAAGAATATAATTAATATTTTTTTGGTATTCTCTTAATTAATTCAATGAATTAATTTATGAGATTATTTCCTAGGTGGAAATATTTATACATGTATAGGTTTACATGTATCTCATCTTATATGTGTCTAATTTAATTCCTTGATGAATTTGATGTGTCAAATTAATTGGAATTTAGATGTATGTAACATATTATATGGTACAATATACCTACATACATGTTGAATTACAATGTTATTTGAAATCAAATAGAAACCAAAGAATTAAAGTGGACTAGGGCTTGAAATGGTAAGCCCACTTATTCATCATGTGTTGGCCGAAATTCATGGTGGGTTTAAGGCAAGAATGATGAATATTTAAGATTAGAAGAATGAGTCATTGTTGGACAAAAGGTAATGATCAAATGGGTGAGTCATGGTGGACTTTTGGTTAGTAAAGTTGGACTTTACCAACTTGGATATTTGTTGGTCATTATGAGAAAAAGACAAATGAGAAAATATCCCATCTCCTTTCCACCTCTTGGCCGAATCTTCAAGTCTTTGGACAAGGGAGATGACTCATTCTTTAGCCAAAATGTGATGAGTGAAATTGGTGAGTCATTGTTGACTTTGTGGTAAGCAAAGTTGGACTTTGCTTCCTTGGATATTTTTTGCCTCTTGGTGAGAGATATAAGACTAAAAATGATTCAACCAATTCACTCTAACCAAGTTCTCTTGGCTGCCCTCTCTTCCTCTCTTCTTGTATTTTCCGAGTAGCTAGCACGGGTTTCAGTCCGAGAGCCGTTCGTGTACGCATCGGTGGAGGAAATCTATACTTGATTTCTGCAGTCTTCTTCTATCTCTTTAGAGATATCTTGGTAAGACTTTTATACTCCTCCTTTGTGTTTTGTTTTTGATTTTCACTACTTAAGCTCCCGGGACCCGGATTCGAGGAAATCGATGCGTGTTTCCGCACTTTTGTCAGTCGGTTTCCCGTGACGAATCCCAGCACAGCTCCCTACTGAGCGTAGACTACTATACCTAATCCAGAGATTTAGGGTTCAAGCAACTTACCTATTCAACGTCAAGCATGTATTCATTTAAAATTGCATATGACAATATCTTACTCACTTATTATCTTTCTCTACCTGATTTAATCCTTTACGACTAGCCCATGCTCATTCAGATGACAAGAATAAAGTATATAAAATTAAAGTACAAAAATATAAACCATACATCCAAAAACAAACCAAAAAGAAATAGAGGCCTTATTACAACCCAAAAAAAGGAAAAAACTCTCATCCTCACCATTACAATCGCCTAGATACACGAGGATCTAAAAAGTACAATCGCTTAGAATACATGATTAATCTATGAAATACATCTATAATAAAAATAAAGAAAAATAAAAGCTACAAAACAAATGGTTAGCACAGATATATCCCAAACACATATAGGACTCATACAAGATAGAATGGAGATTTTAGGAAATGGGAACATGCATTTAGGGGATAACCGAGAAGTCCAGGTGACTTGCTCGGTTAGACCTGGAAAACGGTTTTAGAAACGCCCTGTAGGTTTTTATGCTTGAAAACGGTTTTGGAAAATGGTTTGGCTTAATTACATGCAAATTTCTTCGATTTAGTGGGTCGGTTATCTCGTAACTCAGGGTTTCATTCATGGGGGTTCCTAATTCCAAACAATCATCTATGGTTTGAAAGTGGTAAACATGCTAAAAACAGGTTTGATTCTGAAGACAGTATCACACGACGACGTCCTTGCAGGTCGTCCTGTGATTCTGCCTTCTACCAGTTACTATAGTCGCGCATCTGTATTATAGTCATGTGACTGTAATTTGTAGTCTTACGACTATAATGGTTATAGTCGTGCGACTGTAATGAACAGTGCCCGACAGTGTCTTTCTTGGTTTTCTAAAATCACTTATTTTGATCGATTTTGATGATTTCTAGGGAATCTGGAAATCTGAGAGTCCACTATCACTGGACCAAGAATCCTGTTAAGGATCTAACAACCATGAATTCTAAGAATAGAAACTAACAAAACCCTAAATCTCACATCTGTATCATTAGAAATCTGAAAACCATAAGTTTTATAGTGTACATATGTGATTTGACCTAATTGAATCATGAAAAATCATTTAAAACTGGAAAACCGGCTATATTCGGTCAAATTTAGGCTTTCGGGCTTTTACCCAGAAGAATACAGTAATGCGACTGTAATATATATAGTCGTACGGCTATGTTCTGGGAAACCACAGTCGTACAATTGTAAATATAGTCGTGCAATTATAATTACAGTCATGCGGCTGTAATTGCACAGATAGTTTTTCGGATAAATTTTTAAACATAGAATCAATCATAAATCAACATGAGATAAGTTTTAAGGCCTCTTAGAGTTTACCTATTTTGCGTTCCAGTATGCTTGATGACCAGAGTCAGATGTGGACGTCAGAATCCACCTAGAATCTCCAAACGACTTGAAACTCTTGAATACAAGTCCCGAATTGACCCGAATAAACCTGAGAATAGTTTTGAATGAATGAAATCAGATTGGGAATCCTTACACAATGTGTCTCTCCACTGTACTCTCTCTATGTCTCAGGTTTTTTTTGTTGATTTCCCTTAGTTTTCTCTGACTTTCTCTCTTTAAAACTCTCTTTCTCTCACTAGAATGCTCTCTCTTTTTCCAGAATTGATTTTTCCTCCTTTAGTGTTTTTCCACCTCTTTTGTTGTCTATCACATCCCCTAATTCCCCCAAATCATGCCTAAAATAATTCCAGCCAAAATCGAATTGTTTCCTATTTAGGAATCTGTTGAGTCAAAGGCTATAGTCGTACGACTCTAACTATAGTCGTGCGAATGTAGTTGTTACAATCGTACGATTGTAAACTACAGTCATGCGACTATAGACTACAGTCATATGATTGTAGACAGAGTCTACATATGCACCTAAGCTTCTTAATCTCTTGATGGACTTTTCTTGGGGTCTCGGATCAAGGACTTTTCTGAATCTCGGGCCATTTGAGAACATTCCGAGCATTATTTCGCTCCTTCTGAAATCTGACTCACATTCATCTATTTAACAGGTAACAAATGGTTTTCATCACAGTGGTCGGGAAAAAACCCATGCTCACACCTACTACATCCTTATCTCCTGCTGCATCAGCCTCATCATCGGCTAGAAGCACAGCTGCTAGCAAAGGTAAACTTGTCCACTCTGATGGGTTTACAAGGCAAAAGATTAGGTGTAGAAAGATAGACTAGGCATATTTGGGAAACAGAGAAATGCAATTTCTCTGGTTCTTTATGAAGTATGGTTAGGAAGAATTCATGTGCATAGATGAACCAGTCTATGAACCATTTATTGATGAGTTTTATGGTACTCTTACCTGCTTAAGTTATATGAACTATGAGGTCACATTAAGGGGCAAGAAATACCCTGTGAATAAGGAGATTTTTAGTAAAGTCTTTGATTTGCCATTGAATGGAGTGAGAATAGAAAGATCACTTGCTCCCTCTCACTTAGGAGACTACAATTCAGTTGCATTTGTCTATTAGTTATTCAAAATACCCTTGATCACACTATTCCTTAGTCTGATCTAGATTATGGATATCTAGATGATAAGTTCAGGATCTTGCAATTGTTGAATTTTGCATATTTCCAACAACAGAAAACTGGCTTAACTATAATGAATAGGTTTGATTTATGTTTCACCTAGCACCTGATCAATCATGTATAAATTAATCTACCATTTGCCCTGATAAACCACTTGGTTTATGTGAGAACCAACTCTGCTCTACCCTTAAGAATGATCTTAACCAGATACTTTAACTTCTTTAAAGTATCTAAAGCTAGGATTCAACCAACTTTTGTTTGCCATCTATCCATTATCAATGAATCCAATATCACAAGAATGCTAAAGGCTTTGTGCACACGAAATCCAGCCTCTAACAAAGTCTTTCTTAATTGAGTCAGAGATAGCTTCTCTTAATGAATCCTCAAATAATTGTAACTAGGAACCTCAATCTGGTTAAGTTGATTAAAATGAAGAAGTTCTAAGTGGAAGAAAAGAGAATTTATTCTCCAAGGAATGCCTGGAAGAAAACTCCCATAATGTTCTTGCCATGACAGTTCACATTGAGCAAAAAGATAATGCATATGAGCCATAATCTGACAAGGCCTCTCCACCAGGAGGAAATGATTTTTATGACTCTCTTGTTGCACTGTACAATGATGTGGATATGAACTTAAGTCACAAAGACCATATACCTTCAGCTTTTGATCCTATCTCATCTTCTAAACCCAGGAAATCCTACAATGATCTTCCTTCCTGGTCTGAGCACTCTACTTTATATGTATCAACCTTCATTTACAATGACCAATAAATTTACTGATCTAGAAAATCCCACACCATTACCTCTCACTATTAGTCCACCTTCACCAACATCAGTCCTACCTACATCAAGCTTTTTTTTTCTAAAATGAATATGTCCTCACACATTTCATCATACATATCCTCTCCTCCACCTCCACCAAATTATCATCAAGTCACAGCTTATACAATGGAAACCTGCTTTAAAGTAATATCAAAAGTGTTGGATGCTTCCAAGGCCCTTATAGGGTCTAAGGCTTATACTGAGGTGCCAACAACATTGAGGGATCTGTAGTTGGAATTGTTGAATATTCAAGATAAGGTGCATACCCTAACTACATGTATGGAAATGGAGCTTGTCAAGATGACAGTGTTGAGAATGCCCTAGTCCAAAGGCATTAGTCCTTGTATTGTATTGTACATTTTATATCTTTTAACAGATTAATGTATTATACATTTGTGTTATGAAATAAAAGCATTAATCTATTTATTATATATCTTATACAATATTATAAATAGAGTATCCGATGGTCATAACTATATCCATATTGATAAGTGCCAAGCACTTGGCAGTGAGATCGTAGATAGGGAAACGATATAACCATAAACCTATCCATAGTCTATTCCAGTCATGGAAATGAATGGACCCAAAGACTATCATAACATTGATTGTGTAGTGGTGTCTTACCCACTATTGAACGTGGATTGCCAGTCAAGCTTATGGGTACATGTAATGGGGCATTCTATATAATAGATCCACTAAACGAGAAATCCATATGGTATAGTATCACTAGTGATTTTCGTGTAGTACTTATATTGGATCCTTAGCCCTAACCATATTATGGTCTTGCATGTGATTTCACACACTTTGGTGTATGCCTAAAGGGCCTGTAACAGGGTGAAAATTATAGGTACGTTTGGGTGTGCCATTGAACATGGCAAGGCCATGTGTATGTAGAAAGGAATGTCACTCAGTGGTTCACCAAGAACATATCACTGGCCACTCGATGAGTGCAATTGATAAGAGTGTGGCCACACCTAAATAAGTTGGAACTTTTTGTGAGCATCAGTTCATTCGGGATCAAGTTAATGCCTAGACATAAAAGAGGGTGATGACACCATGCCTCTGTTGTTGGAAATCGATATCAGTGACATGGGATATACAAGTTAAGCTACAGGGTTACGATCCCCGTTAAACTGTTGTCTTTGTCTTAATTGGGGACTGTAATGGCTTGCTAGAGCCCACCTACAATTTATGGGCCATAGGCCCACTGCCAACATAAAGACGGGCCCACAGGATCATACACATTGAACGAATGAGCTTGAACTTATCGAATCAATTGTATACTTAGGGTATACTAACTAGAGAGGAATTATTAATTAATTAAATTATAGATCAATTGAATTGATCAAAATAATATAATCAATTTATTGGGTTTCATAGAATTAATTTGAATAAATTAATTCATGAATTTATTTCTTGGTGGAAATAATTTACATATGTAGGTTTATATGTAATTCATTTAAGTCAAAATTAATTTATTGAGTTAATTTAATTAGGCAATTAAATTTTAAATTAAATGCTGTGTGTTATATTATATGGATTAATATAATAACATACATGTAAAATTAAAATTGAATTGCAATCAATTTTAACATATAGTTTTAATTTGACCTAGGGTTTTATATGCTATAAACACCTACTTAAATAAATGAAAACCCTAACCCTAATTTGACACACTAGAATTCGGCCAAGGAGGGAATTTTTCCGAGGAAAAATTTGGCCACCCCATAGCTCTCTCTCTAGTTCTTCGATCCTCCGCTAGCACAGGTTCCTGGTCATTAGGCATTCATGCACATGAGTGTGGAGGAAATCTGCTTTGGTTTCTACATCCGTCTCTAGAAGAGACATTCAAGGTGAGATTCTATCTCTTGCTCCATTATTATTCTGTTGTTTTGATTTCTATTGCATAAGCTCTTAGGACTGGGTTTGAGAAGAATTAAATCGTCTTCCGCTGCTGTGAGCACGGGTTTTTCCCGACCTCTATGATGAGAATTCTTGTATTACCTGTTGAGGAGACGGACACAAATCAGACTTGGAAATGATCGGAATGTCGCCTGGAGTACCTCAAATGTCTCGAAAACCATGCTGTCCTCGATCCGAACCCCCAAGAAGGTCCCCCAGATGATTTTTAGGGTTTTGGATGAGCATCGGATTTTCTACAATTTTCGGTCTGGCTCTTGCTAAAGCCTCACGGTTGTAGTCTAGAGCCATACGGCTCTAGCATAACTAGAGTCATACGGCTCTAGTAGGTTCAACCAAGTTGCTCTGTAAAGCAGAGCAACTTGGCTGGACAGAAAAGATTATGGCCGAAATAAGCAGAAAAACAGACAGCTTATTAATTGTGGGAAATGATCGTGGGTGAGGGGTATAAAGAGAAAAAGTAAAATCAAATGAGGGCGGGTCTGGAAAAAAAAGAAAGGGGAAACAAAGAAAAAAAAAAGAATAAGAAAAAAAAAGAGAGACCGAAGAACCAAAACCAAATTGGGACAAACACCAATACCTAACCTCCAAAGAGAGTGTTCTCGACCTTTACTCAACCAATCGGAATCGACTCGGATTGGTTTCGGATCAATTCGGATTAGCTTTTGGGATTTCAGCCGGTTGAGGATTCAAGGTGCATTTCAAGTCTCTAATCTGATTCTGGATGTCAAACACATCAAAACAACATCAAGGTAAACTCTCAGAGCCCTTAAACCTACGTGCATTATGCTTTCTTTGTGATTCTCATCATTTCTTAAATTTTTAGAAAACTAGTTGCCCGAATAGAGCCGCACGGCTATATTTGACAAGAACACAGCCGCACGGCTCTAATGCTGAAGAACATAGCTGCACGGCTCTGTCCTTCCGGGTAGAAACCCGAAACTACCTCGAATCGGCCGAAAACAACCCCGTTTTCCATTTTATACATTCTGTTGTGATTGATTTCAGCCCAAATGCATCTGTATGTTGCAAAATTTTGGTTTTCAGATTTCTGTGTTGGGATTCATCACCGGAAATTGACAGATAAAAGCGGAAATATGCGTCGATTTCCTTGAATCCGGTCTCAGTAGCTTAAGTAGTGGAAATCAAAAACACAAAGCATAAGGAAGAAGGTTTTAAAATCTAACCTTAAAGTCTCTCCAAGAGACAGATAAAGACTGCAGAAACCAAATTAGATTTCCTCCTTCGTCCCGTACATGAACGGCTCTCGGACTGAAACCCGTGCTAGTGGTTCGGAAATCAATAAGAGAGAGTGAGGGGAGGCTATGTTGGACGTCCAAAAGTATGATAATATGGCAGATTTTTTTCTCTTATATCACCAAAAGAAAGATCAAAAAATCAAAGAAAGAAAAGTCCAACTTTTCTGCCACAAAGTCAAATAACGACTCACCATATTAATCATCATCTTTTGTCCCTTTAATGAGTCATTCTTCCTATCCAAAATGACTCACCAAAACATGGCAAAAAACCCACCAAATATTTACGGCCAACTCATCCAAAAAGAAGGGCTTGCATGTTTAAAAGCTCAAGCCCATATTTAATTCTTTGGTATTAATTTGATTTCAAATAAAATTTAATTCTACATGTATGTTAATATATTATACCATATAATATGTAACATATATTTAAATTAAACTTTGTTTGACACATCAAATTAACCAACGGATTAAATATGACATACATAGGATGATATACATGTAAACCTATACATGTACAAATATTTCCACCTAGGAAATAAATACACAAAATTAATTCATTGAATTAATTATGTGATGGCCTAAATAAATATTAATCATATTATATTTTGATCAATCCAATTGAGCTATATAATAATTAATAGCCCTCTCTCTCTTTAACGTGTATACACCAAGTACACACTTAATCCGACTAGTTAAAGTCCAGACGTTCAATGTGTACGATCCGTTGGGCTCTAGCAAGCCACTGTAGCCCCCAATTAAGATAGAGTAAGCTGTCCAACTGAAACTTTAACCCAGTAGTTTAACTTGTACATCCCATGTCATCGATATCGGAGTCCAACCCAGAGGCATGGTTTGATCACCCTCTATTGTGTCCGAACATTAACTTGATCCCGAATGCACTGATATTCACAAACAAGTTCCAACTTATTTGGGTGTGGCCACACTCTTATCAGCTGCATTCATCAAGAGGCCGGTGATATCTTCTCAGTGGAACACTGAGTGACATTCCCATCTGCATATCCATAGCACTGCAATGTTCATTAACATACCCGAACGTACCCGTACTTGGCACCCTTTTACAGGCCCATTGGGCGTACACCAAAATATGCCACTTCACATCTAGTACCATCATATGGTTAGGTCAAAGGATCCATACAAGTATTACATGAGAATCCGATGTGATATGATACCATATGGATTCCCGTTAAATGGATCGATCCAGTACCATGCCATTTTACATGTACCCATTAACCTGGTTGACATTCCATGTTCTATGACCGGTAAGACATTAACATACAACCAAGGTTAATGATAGTCTTTAGTTCCATTCATTCCCATGATTGGAACAGACTACGGATGACTTTATGGCCATATCGTTTTCCCTATCCACAGTCTTACTGCCAAGTGCCTCACACTTGACAACATGGATATGGATATGTCCATTGGATACTCTATTTAAAATATTAAAAAAGACATATAGTAAATAGATTGATGCCTTTATATCTTACATAAAATGTACAAATGTATAATACAAACACAAGGACCAATGCCTCGGGACTAGGGCATATCAACATTCTGTACGTACGAATATTAGGTTTTCGGTTTTTCCCGGATTTTATTTTCTGCATTTCGGGGTTATTCGATCCGAACCAGATCTGTAGTCCAGCATTAGTGGACCCCCAAACCTTATAAAATCCCCAGAAAACATCAAAAATGAGCAAATGGCATTTTTGAAAAACGAAAAAACCAAATTTTCGAGTTTTGGAAGCCATAGCTGCAATGACTGTAATTTAGAGCCACATGGCTGTAGTTTCTAGAATAAGGCAGAATCAAGGAACAGCCCATATGGACGTCATCGCACGATGCTCTTTTCGAATTCAAAATTATTTTTGGTGTGGTTACCGCTTTCGGACCCTAGATGTTTGTGAAAATTAGGAAAACCCACACGAACGGAACCTGAGTTCCGACATAACAGACCCGCTAAAATGTGGAAATTTGCATGAAACCGAGCCAAATGGTTTTCAAAAATTATTTTCTAGCACAAAAATCTACAGGGAGTTTCAGAACCGTTTTCCAGGTCTAACCAGTTCGACCAGTCGGGTCGACCTGGTTACCCCCTAAATGCATGCCCCCGTTCCTAAAAATCCCAATTTTGTCCTGCTGTGAGTCCTACTTGTGCTTGTGATATAAACTGTGCTAACTGTCTATTTTGCAGCATTTATTTTCATTTTTATTATTTTTCATGTAATTAATAGATTAAGTCGTGTATTTAAGCATTTGTAATTTTTAGATTCTCGTGTATTCTAGGCTCTTTTAATGTGAGGACGAGAGTTTTCTCCTTTTTATTTGATTTGGTTGTATAAGTAGCCTCTATTATTTCTGTATATCTTGGATGTATGATTTACTTTTCTGCAATTTATTTCTGTCATCTGTTCGAGCATGGGCTGATAAATAAATGAAATTGGGTACGGAAAAGATAATAAATTGAATAAATATGGTAATATAAACTAAAAACTGAATACAAGCTGTAAGTTGCTCGAACCCTAAATCTCTGGATTAGGTATGGCAGTCTACGCTCGGTAGGGAGCTATACCGGAATTTCCCGGATGAGCTGATCCGGGTGGTGACTCTGTCACTGATTTTTAAATTTAGGTTTCAAGGTCTTTAAGTAATAAAATAGGAAAACGTTTTATATAAAATGAATTTCCAAACGAACAAATGTTTTTCCCTAAAGCAAGTTAATCAAATCCCGTTTTCGAAAATCCCGGTTCGCTTCGCCACGTGCCGCCCTTCGTTTCATAGGTCGTCCGCTCACAGTGGCGACTCTTCTGGGGACTAAAGTTTCCTAAAAACGTTTTGTATAAAACTTAAAGGAACTTAGGTAACTACTGAAATATAACCTCGCTTGTATTCATTTACTAATTTATAAATGCCATATTTATTCATGCCTTGCATATCATGACATGTTCTTCTTCTCAACCCTTCAAATACACTGATCAGCCCCGTTTACCCTAGAAGGTGGCCTACCTCTTTCGCTAGGATTGGAGGCATCCGATGGGGTAAACAACTCATAGCCTCGCATGATCTTACATCGTATTCTATGGTGAGGAGCGTATATTTGCTATGGGAACCTGTACGACCCTTGGTTTGACTTTGGTCCACATGTAATGGCTTAGTAAATTCCCCTAGGATTACCAAAACATAAAATTAAAATTGACCAATTGAGTGTGCGCCTTTGGTGTCCCCCGTTGATGCTAAAGAGACCCAACACCTAGGAAGAATGCGAAACCAATCGAAAGGAGGAATAAGGTTGGAAGAGAGTGCATATTTTTGCATGTGCTAATGTTTGTTCTATTGTGATTTTCTTTTTACCTTTTCACGAGGCATCAAACACACATAACCATCCATGTGCCATTTTCTAACCACATTTTCGTGCAGCCATTTTTAACACATATGTATGTGCATGGCATTTATGCTAACCATGTCTTCGCGCAGCCACGACATTTTACTCGCGTGCCATATATGTACATCTCCTGTGCCAACATTTTCATAAAGTGTACATGATATCATCTTATGTATCATGCATCCTAACCATATTTTTCTACAGCCACTTGCATTTTGTGTGGCATACACATTCGTGCCATTTCATTCCATTCCATCTAATAACAGATAGTCCAAGAATGCCTATCATGATCATTTAACTTCATACCATATTGGGTACCCCAAAGCTAGCCATAGTCCACCTGTGCACCGGTTCACACTTGGCCCCTTTACTATATCATGTCATTCACTAGAAGGTCACAATGATCTTAGGTCTGTGTTGTGTGGCAAAATCGTACGATAACATAACATTACATCATCTCTATTTCATATCCATTCACTGTTGGTGCCACGGCGATGCCGAAACCTCGTTTGTGTATCACAATCCACATCAGAATTGTTTCATGACATTAATAACTCATTCAAGGTACTCCATGAGTGCCAGATTTTTACACACATAAGAACATCTCATAACATCACCAATACACGCAAGGTGCTCCACGAACGCCAAACCTCTGTCTGTGTCCTTACTCAAACGTGACTTGTTTGCAACATCATCCCATATTAGATGCCCTAAAAGCATCAGAACTCTATCCATGGAACAACTCCCATGTAACCATGTCACGCCATTTCATTTTGACCTAAAAAGCATCGAAACTCTATCTGTGTGTCGGCACACACGTGACCATGTCATAATATCCATTAAGTGCCCTAAAAGCGCCAAACCTCTGTCTGTGTGATGGTTCACATGTGACTATTCTTGCATTGTCTTTTACATAACATATGGCATTCCTAGAACGTCCGGAAAAAAGAATTTGCACCTATTATCTTTTTTATTCACAAAGCAGCAAATACACCCAATCATCTATATGCCATTCTAATCATGTCTTCACGAAGCCATTTTTTTTCAAGACATCGACGTTTATATGACATTGACACTAACCACATCTTCATGCAACCATGATCTTTTATTCATGTGCCATACACGCCTTGTGTGTTGATATTCTTATGAAGCATATAAGACATCACCCCGTGTGTCATATGTGCTAACCACGTACCTGTGTAGCCATGATATTTTATTTGTGTGATATATGCATTCATTCCTTGCACGCATGACATCATGCTGTATGTCATGCATCCTAAGTACATTTTTCTGCAGCCACCTGCATTTTGTGTGACATGTGCATTCATACCATTTCATTCCATTACGCCTAATAAAGGATGTTCCAAGGGTGCCCATCATGGTCATCTCATTTCATATCGGGTGTCTTGAAGCCACCCTTGTTGTACCTGTGCCCCGGTTTACACTCGGCCATTCCGCTACACCATAACATTCACTAGGAGACCACAATAGTCCTAGATCTATTTTCGTGTGGGGTGTCACATGATAAACATTGCACAACATCTCATCCTTCCATCATTGATGTCACAGGGATACCGATATCTTGCTTGTGTGTCATGATCCACATCGGATTGCTCATAACATTATCAAATCATCCAGGGTACTCTATGAGTGCCTAGTTACTACACATATAGGGGCATTCCATGACATCACCAAATCATGCAAGGCATTCCACGAACACTGAATCTTTATCCGTGCCTTAAGTTACATGTGACTTATCTATAACATCATTTCATATCGGATGCCTTAAAAGCATCAGAACTCTGTTCATGTGTCGGCACACACGTGACCATTCCATAACATCCATTAGGCGCTCCAAAAGCATCGAGACTCTGTCTGTGTATCGGCCACACATGACCATTTCATGACATACATTAGGTGCCCCGAAGGCACCGAACCTCTGCCCGTGTACCGGATCGCACACAGCCTGTTTGCATTACCTTTTGCATAATGTTCGGGCATCTGCAGAACATCCGAAATAAATAAATAAAAAGAAATAAAACAATCAAAGTCCTTTTCATTCTAGTTTCCATCCATCTGACATCATTCAACCATGACTAAGTCATATCTCATTCATACATCAACCCGTTTAGGTGCTCCCCGAGCACCGAAACGCTGTCT
This sequence comes from Euphorbia tirucalli, assembly GCA_039660915.1. Lineage (NCBI taxonomy): Eukaryota > Viridiplantae > Streptophyta > Magnoliopsida > Malpighiales > Euphorbiaceae > Euphorbia > Euphorbia tirucalli. The sequence goes on along the minus strand of CM077637.1, from coordinate 44,982,337 downwards.
GTGTGCCAAGCCTACCATTTCATCTCATATCATTGCATAAAAACCCAAGGTGCTCCCCAAGCACTGAAAATCTGCTCATGCTCCAAGCACGAGCTCATATCATATCATTGCATAAAAGCACAAGGCACTCCCCGAGCGCCGAAACTCGGCTTGCGTGCCAAGCATAGTGTCTCATATCATTTCATACATCAGGCCGTTTAGGTGCTCCTCGAGCACTAAAACACTGTCTGTGGCCAAGCACACCATCTCATCTCATATCATAGCATAAAAACTGAAGGTGCTCCCTGAGTGCTGAAAATCTGCTCATGCTCCAAGCGCGAGCTCATATCATATCATTGCATAAAATCACAAGGTGCTCCCCGAGCGCCAAAACTCAGCTCGCGTGCCAAGCGCACTGTCTCGTATCATTTCATACATTAATCCGTTTAGGTGCTCCCCAAGCATCGAAACTCTGTTTGTGTGCCAAGCACACCATCTCATCTTATATCAATGCATAAAAACCCAAGGTGCTCCTCGGGCGCTGAAAATCTAGCGTGAACTCATATCATATCATTGCATAAATGCACAAGGCGCTCCCCGAGCACTGAAACTTGGTTCGCATGCTAAGAGTGTTGTCTCATATCATTTCATCAATAAAAGCCGTTTAGGTGCTCCGCAAGCGCCAAAACACTGTCTGTATGCCAAGCACACCATCTCATCTCATATCATCGCATAAAAACCCGAGGTGCTCCCCGAGCGTCAAAATTCAGTTCACGTGCCCAACACGCCATCCTATTTCATGTCATCTCATTAAAACAAGAGGTGCTCCTCAAACACTGAGACTTGACTCGCATGCCAAGCACACCATTTCATATCATTCCATCGTATAAGGTGCTCCCCGAGCGCCGAGGCATCATTTGTGTGCCAAGTACACCTCTTCATTCCATGTCATCCATGGATCCAAAGGTACTTCCCATGTACCAAAGTTGCGCTTATAAACCACACGCATGCATGCATCCATGGCATAAAGTTCCCTCACAAGTATCATCTTGCTTCGATCCGTGGACACCCCATATGTCATTTTATCCCCTGGGTGTATAGTTATACACCCTATTTCAAAATTACCTCACAAGTATCATCTTGCTTCGCTCCGTGGACACCTCGTGTGTCATTTTATCCCCTGGGTGTATAGTTATACACCCTATTTCAAAATTCCCTGGCAAGTATCATCCTACTTCGACCCGTGGACACCCTATGTGTCATTTTATCCATGTGGAGTAGATTTATACGCCATGCTTTATTTCAGCAAGCACCGCCTTCAACAGCATCCATTGCATCTGTATGTTTCTGTTCTTAACTTTGCATACACTTCATTAGTTTGGAATAGAATAGCATGACATGGCATTACATGACATCACATGTACAACTCACCATTCATACACATACACATCACACCACACACTCATGCATACATCATTCCTTATTTGGTATCTGCCACGCATGCGCCTGTCGACACTAACGAGTGTTCTTATCAGGGGAAGGGAAAAGAATCTAGAGAATGGGCAACCCAATGAACTTCAGCGCTATAACAGGTGTTGTGGAGGATTATGTCACTACATCGCGATTTCGAAAGGCAGTCAGGGAGGAAGTGGTAGCAATGCTGAGAGAAATGCTGGGGGGTGATTTTGACAGAGTGGAGAGACTGAAGGTAATGTGCATTGAGTTGGAAGCACGAGTGGCAGAGCTTGAAGGAAAAATAAGGGCTATGGCAAGCATGGACTCTAATGCCGATACTAACAAGAAGCAAAATGCCCAGATTGCTGACACTCACCCTTGACACCTCTGTGAGCGGATGATGTTTTCGCCGGAACGCGAGACTCCCTTTCGGAAGGGGCACCTCGATCTTAGGCAGATCCCTCCCTCTCATGGGGTTTTTATAAATGGAAAATCAGCTTTGAAAAATAAATGGAATTAATGCATAAAAGAACCGAGACCTAAGTCTCGATGAATATTGTAAAGTCGCCACCCGGCTTAGCTCAACCGGGAAATTCTTAAGGTAGCTGAACTGGATGAACGGTCGCTACACTATCAAAGATTCGGGTCCGGACAAGTCCCTTATTTCATGTCTAATTAAATTAAATATTGCCAATGTTCTCAAAATGGTATTTTAAATTCTAAAGTCAATTTTATTGAATATAAAAGGCATACAGCGTGCAAACAAATATATAATACAAAAATAAAGAAAAGAAATAAATATTAATTGGCTTACAATCAAATCGAATAGAAAAATAAGAACTCTCGCCTCCCTTTTACAATCGCCTAGAATACACGAAGATCTAACAAAAAATGATACAATCGCCTACAAATAAAGTGAAAATAAAGATAAGTTAGAAGCTGCAAAACAAAGGTTAGCACAATTTATACGGCACGCCACAATTAGGACTTGAATAGACAGAATTGGAAAATCAAGAATTAGGGGCATGCATTTAGGGGATAACCGGGTTGGCTCAGCTAGCCGGTCCGGTTAGACCTGGAAAACATTTTGAAACATCCCTGTATTTTGGTTTTGTGAGAAATTCATTTTTGAAAACAATTTTACCGGTTTACATGCATTTTTATATTTAAGGTGGGTCGGTTTTCGGGAGAACCGGGTCTCCGTCATTGAATTGTCCTAAATGCAATTTTACAGGAAATGAATCTAGGGTCGTGAATGCACACAACATAATTCATTTTGATGATTTTTGGGGGTTTTCTAAATTTTTATGGATTTTTATAAATTTTTGTTGCTTAAAGGTGAAATTCTGATTCTGGAACGAGGGTTACAGTCATGCGACTGTAACTACAGTCGTACGACTGTAAATTACAGTCGTGCGACTGTAGGCAGCCCAGAATCAGGATTTCGCCAAAATTTTATTTTGATTCAAAATGGAAGAAAAAAAACCTGGAAATCAAGAACACTCGTACGACTGTAATATATAGTTGTACGACTGTTCATCAAATCCAAGAACAGTCGTGCGACTGTTCTTGATTTCCAGAAGCAGAAACGCGAAAGCATAGCAAAAACAAGCACAAAAATACACTTCAATCACCCAGAAAGCAAGAAAAAGTCAAAGGAAAAGGAGTGTCTACCTTTTTAGAAGCTTATCCAAGTCGATTTGACCCCTGGTATCCCCCACGCCGAAAACGGCCAAGGAGATGCTAAATTCTGTAGCTCTTGTGGAGGAAGATGACTGATGTCTGCATAGATCTGACATTCATGACATCTCTTCACTTTTCTTATGTAATCTGCTTGGATCGTCATCCAGAAGTAGCCTTGTCTCATGATCTTCCTGGCCATGGCAAGTCCATTCATATGCATCCCATAGGATCCTACATGTACCTACTGCATCACTTCTTCTGATTCTTGCTCTGTCAGGCACCTTAAAAGGTCTTCATGTGCTGTTCTTTTGTACAACTTATCTTCAAAGATTCTGAACTGACTGGCTAATCTCCTTAGGGACAGCTTATCAGCAGCACTAGCCTCTTCTGGATATTGCCCTTCCTTAACATACTGGTAAATATCAAAGAACAACGATTTCTCTTCAACTGTCAACTCCATTACCTCTTGCACTTCAAAGCAAGAATGTCTGGAAGTGGCTATAACCAGTGGTTGCACTTGAGTCTCTTCTGGATTTTCCCACATAGAGGATAATGTTGCTAGAGCATCAGCCATCTTATTCTCATCCTTGGGGACATGTCTGAATTCACACTGGCCAAATAAATCTTTTCTAAAGTGTAGCAGCTCCAAGTAAGGTCGTAAAGCTTCTTCTTTCAGCTACCACTCGCCCTGTGCTTGCCTGATCACTAGAAGTGAATCACCGACAATTAAGACATCATTTGCCCCTAAGGTTAACAAATCTTCCATTCCAAATAAGCATGCTCGCTTCATATTCTGCCCCATTATTGGTTACGGGAAAGATCAGCCTCTTGGACAAAGGAATAATCTCACCATTCGGTGTTGCTATAAGTACCCCAATTCCAGCACCCTTTCTATTCACAGTACCATCAAAGCACATTACCCACCTTTTTACTTCAACCATGGCCAACTGTTCATTCGGGAACTCTAAATTTTCTATATAATCTGATTCCAGCGGTTGATTTACTAGAAACTCTGCCACGGCTCGCCCTTTAATGGTTTTCTTTGTGATGTACTCGATGTCGAACTCAGATAAGAGTAACAGCCACCTGGATAGCTTCCCAGCCAATACTGGTGCTTTATAGAGATACTTCATTGGATCCACCTTAGCCACGGCTCGTATCTTGTAGGACTAGAAATAGTGGCGCAGCTTCTTGGTTAGCCAAATCATCGCCACACATGTCTTTTCCACCAGTGTGTACTTGGCTTCATACTCTAATAGTTTCTTGCTGAGGTAGTAGATAGGGTACTCTTTCTTGTCATCTTGCTCTTATGCCAGCATTGCCCCTATAGAGGATTCTTCAACTACCAAGTACAAAATCAGAGGTTTCCCTGGAACTGGTGGACTCAATACTGGTGGCTTTACTAGGTAAGCCTTGATCTTCTCGAATGCCAGTTGACACCTATCATCCCACACAATCGGCTGATCTTTCTTTAATAGCTTGAAGATTGGTTCACAAATGGAAGTCAACCGTGCGATGAAGCGACTAACATATTTCAAGGAACCCAGAAATGACCAGACTTCTTTTTCCATTTTTGGAGCTGGCATATCTTGGATGTCCTTGATCTGGGTCCATTTCTATCCCCCTCTAGCTGACTACATGTCCCAACAGCTTCCCTGATGTGACTCTAAATATGCACTTCTTGGGGTTAAGTCACAAGTTGTACTCTCCAATGCGTGTTAGAAATCTATCCAAGATAACGGGACGTTCCTCCCGGGTTGTTGATTTAACAAGCATATCATCAACATACACTTCAACTTCTTTATGGATCATATCGTGCAACAGAGTTATGACAGCCCTCTGATAAGTGGTGCCAGCATTCTTTAATCTGAAAGCCATCAGTCTATAGCAGAAAGTACCCCACTCTGTGGTGAACGATGTTTTCACCTTGTCAATCACATCCATCAGAATCTGTTTGTACCCCGAAAAGCCATCCATAAAAGAATACATTGCTACTTTTGCTATGCTATCAACTAGGATGTCAATATAGGGCAGTGGAAAGTTATCCTTTTGGCATGCTTTATTCAGGTCCCTATAGTCGACGCATACTCTGACGCTTCCATCCTTTTTAGGCATGGGGACAATGTTGGCTAGCCATTCTGTGTACTCCACCACTTCGAGAAATTTGGCATCTATCTGCTTAGCCACTTCTTCTTTCACCAGCATAGCCCATTCCGGCCTTAGTCTTCTCAACTTCTGCTTCACCGGTCTGAACTTAGGGTCTGTCGGGATTTTATGCACTACTATCTCTGTGTCCACACCTGGCATATCTTCGTACGACCAGGCAAAAGCTTTAACATGTTTTTGGAGTATTCTTATTAATTCTTTCACTTCCTCAGATTTTAGCTCATGTGAAATGAGAACCATTTTAGGGTTTTCATATATACTTATGTTGATTTCATGCAATGCGGTGTCATATATGCTAAATATGCTTGATGGTGATTTAAATGCAGGCACAAAATTATCAGGATAAACATCACACAAGTAAGCAAACTGGGATTTCATTGCATTGAACTTATCATAAAGTACATCAGTTACATTGAAAATGGAAGAAATAGATACAACAAAATCATTTTCATCCTCCACAGGCGGAAGGCGTTGTTCCTCTTCAGCTTCCATCTTCCCTTTCAAAGCATCATCCGGGACTGCAGCTTTCTCTGCTTCTTTTCCAGTCACTTGCATCTTAGATTTTTCCATAATCTTGGCAATTTCAGCGACCACAGAGTCTAAGTTCACTTTGGCCATTAGTTCTTCGCTGAATCCCTCCTTGGATTACCCAAAAGCTTTGCTTAATGCAGCGGTCAAAGCACTCGAGATCACTTCTGTAGTTTCAACACAGACCTTCTTTTCATCTTCTTCTTCGGCCACCTTTACTGCTTTCTTCATCATTATAGGCGGCTCACCTTGTAGCATATCAGATTCAACAGCAGTTTCTTCCACCATTACAGGGGCTACCGGTTCCTCCTGGCTTTTGTTAAAATCAACTACATCTGTAAAAATCTCAAAGCTAGGATACTCGACACCTCCTACCATCACCGGTTCAGCTTGACCCTTATAAAGGCCTTCTCCTGCCTTTAGAAATGGCTTCATCATAATCTTACCATTCTTACCCTTTTTCAGATTCTTTTGCTCAGATGCCCCTTCTATATAGCCAAGGCCATATCGCTTCGACTTTCCCAAGTCAATTTTAAATTCTGGAACCCCCTAAAAATTAATTTCGAGTCCCATTCCCAGGACAAAGTTCTACTTATACAGATACCGGGATAGGCACTCCGGCATATAATTCTCATAAAGGACCATAGGGGCATCCGTGGTCTCTTCCTCTTTCATTATAGTGACTTGAAATCCACCAAAAGGAACCACTCCTTCATTTACTGCAGCTACCATCGATTGGGCATATGCCTCAATAGTCACAATTTTGCCTTTCATAGAGAACTTGATCTTTTGATGCAATGTGGAAGGGACACCTCCCAAAGGATGGAACCAGGGCCTTCCAAGCAATAGGGAAAATGTGACCGGGATATCAATCACTATAAAAGTAAGTGTGGACCTAACTGGCCCAACCTCTACTTCTGCCTCAAACGTCCCTATTACCATTCTTTTAGAGTCATCATATGCCCGGATGACTGTTGAGGATCTCTTTAACACTTCTTCGTTCAGCCCCAGAAATGGCAATATTTTTAGTGGACAAATATTCAATGCCGATCCATCATCCACCATGACGCAAGGTATTACCTTATCCATCAGATGGGCCCTGACATAAAGAGCCTTGTTGTGGGCCTTCCCTTCAGCAAGTAGGTATTTTTCAGAGAAGACAATATCAGGGCTTCCACTATGGACTTTATCTAACAATCAGCACATAGCCTCTGGTGAAGCTATAGGGAAGACTTCAGTCTCTGACAATTTCTTTACTAGGGCAGCCCTGTGTTCCTTGGAGGTCAGAAGCAAATGCCATAAGCTAGCTTAGGCAGGAGTCTTCTTTAGTTGGGAAATGACTATGTCCTCCTTCTCAACTCTTTCTGGTGCAGAAGTACTGCCCGACCCATTCATCGCTGCTTTATCTTTCATCTGATCTGTCAGCTGATATACCCTACCACTTCGGGTCACATGCTGCACTTCTTGAATCTTCAGCTTTTCAGTAGCTGGGAGTTTAACTGCCTCTTCTCTGTCAAATTCTTCATACTCATCTTCAGAGTCGAGATCATTAAAACTTATGGGCTTGATCTCCTTACATTCCTCCTTTTTCTCACATTCGGGTTCCACTTCGAGTTCCCCTACTGCCACTGCCTGAATCATAGGGTTCGCTTGAAGAACTTGGGAAAATATAAAATTAGCCGGCAACCCTGACTGGACCATGTTGACCCGCTTTTCGAATGCCGATAGCGGGTTGGTTTTAGTACTAGGTTTGGCTGGCTCTTACAGCTTTCCCTCATCAATAAGCTTTTGGATGGCATCCCTTAGCTTATAACAGTTGTTGGTTCGATGGCCTGTCACCACATGATGACTGCAGAAATTATCTTTGTCAGCTTCAGATGGCTTCTCAAATGGCCTTAAAGACTGTAGCAGGCCACCATTCCTACACTTGGCGAATATCTTTGTCAAAGGGAGGGTCCAAGGCGATATGCCTTGTCCTCCAGGACCCCTATTCTGGTTGCCTTGTTGCTGATTTACAGTAGCCACTTCAACCTGCTTGACTTCTGAAGATTGCCCCTGTTTGCTACAGGAACCTGAACCAGAACCATTGCCAGACCCAGCTGCTGCGGTTGATCTATATCCCGAGCTGTACCCTGTGCTTCTTCCCCCCTTGTGACTGGTTGGCTTCTCTTCCTCATCCCTCTCTATTTTCATTGCGATGATGTAAACTTCACCGAGCTCGTGGAAGGGATGAAACTTCATGTTGTTCTTGAAAATGTCTTTGCTGCCGTCAATGAGTTTCTGTATAAGCTAGTCTTTGTCAGGGTGATTCTTTAGGAGGATCATCTTGTTCATCCACCTCTAATAGTATTCATCAAAGGGCTCGTTAAATTTCTGCTTCACCCTCTCCAGATCATACAGCTTCACTTGGATTTTGGTGTTACCGACAAAACTTCCTAATCAGATTGTTCCTCATCTGACAGTGAGTTATACCATCCTAAAGCACCTCCCTCCAGTGTGGTGGGGAATAAATTGATCAGCTGCTGCTTTGTGACGCCCCTCATAAGCATAACTCGGGCATACAGATTCATATGGGCCTCCAGCAAGCCCATTCCTTTGTAAGTAGGGACTTTCGGCACTTGGAAGCCAATAGGGAATGTCTCGATGCCCCTACTGATTATGGGATCATCATTTACACCCTTCTTTGATTCAGCACTGATATTGACCCCCTTCTTCAACTGGGCCATAACTTCATCTAGTTCAGAGCACTTCGCTGTCATTCTCTGCTCCATAGCTGCCTCTATCTCCTGCAGCTTTTCTAGGCTAGCCGAAGCGTCACCACCATGTTGGGATGACTCAGCCTCTTTCTCCTTCCCGGCTCTACTGCCATCGGTCTCACCGCCATCTCGCACTACTGCCCTCATTTCTTCTTTTCACATGTGGCGGAAGTCTTGGGATCTGAAGAAATCCTTCAAAACATCAGCCATGCTTGGTGTCTGATCTGCCATGTTCACTCCTTCCCCAGACTCAGAATCATTGTCACTCTCAACTACCCTTTATCTCCTAGCTGCCCTTGAAGCCTGAGATCTTGTCCAAGGTCGCTCCAGTGTATTCTGCTTGGGAGTAGACAGGAGGTATTAGGAACTATGTTTGAAATGATGACATGAATGGTTTCTTTTATTATTTTTCTTCTTCTTGGGACATTCCAAGAACACCCAATGCTTATGCAAAAATGTCACGTGTGGGCCCCCACACGGATAGAGCTTTGGCGCCTTTGGGCACCTAATGAATTTTGTGAAATGGTCGCATATGTACCGACACACGAACAAAGTTTGATGCTTTATAGGTATATGAGATGATATGAAATGGTCACATGGGACCGGCCCTTGGACAGAGTTCTGATGCTTTTGAGCATATGATATGAAATGATGTATGAATGTGTCACGTGTAACAGGGACACGGAGAGAGGTTCGGCATTTGGGGAACACCTTTTTATGATTTGGTGATGTTATGGACCTATATGTATACCAATTGGGAACTCGGGGAGTACCTTGAATGGTGAATTAATGTCATGAAATGGTCGGATGTGGACCATGGTGTTATATGATGTTTACGACAAATAGGTATGATGTCATGAAATACATCGCGTGGATTGTCACACGAAAATGGGCCTAAGACCATTGGGTTCACTATTGAATGAGATGATTTGTTAAAATGGCCAAATGCAATCCGGTGCATTAGCAAGACACGGGTAATTTTGGATACCCGATATGTTATGAAATGGGATGATTATGATAGACATCCTTGAAATGTCCCTATTTTAATTTAAATGATATGTCGTGAATGCTCATGGCACACAAAATGCAAATGGCTGCATGAAAACGTGAGTTAGAATGCATGGAATACACAATGATGTTATGTATGTTATGTGAAAATAGAAATGTCAATCACACAAATATAATGTTATGGCTGAAAAAGAAATGGTTAGTATGAATGACAAACAGATGAATTAATGTTTTACACACGAAATAAAATGCAAATGGCTGCATAAAAGTGTAGGTTCATTAACACACAAATGTTTAATGTTTGAAAAAAAATGTTATGTGCATGAATTATGGCATGCTATGCACGTGTAGGTAGCAATAGCGATGTGTCACGAGATGGTGAAAAACATGTAGCAAGCAAAACGAATTCTTCCAACCTTATTCCTCCAACGTGGTCATTTTGGCAAAAATCTAACCGAGTGCTAGGTGGAGATCACTTCGATCATCAACCAGGGATGATGAAGGCATGATTTTATTATTTACATACGATTTATTTTGGTATCCTAAGGGAATCCAACTAAAGTTGCTTATACGAGTTCTGTCAAAGTCGGGATAACATCAAGGCTCTCATAGCAAAATATACTCCTCACTTCTCCCCACTCAAGGGTTCTAGCGAAGGGGTTCGTACGAGGCTATGAGTGGTGTTTCGTATTCGTGCCCCCAAGACCAAAAGGAACTTAGGTGACACTTCAACAATCCACCGGGCTATAGAAGGATACCTAACCTACTACAAAAATGGCTAACTAAAAATGCAAATAAAATACCAAAAGAGAATCATCCGCCTTATTTTAATTAGACACTTTTCAGGGCTTGTCAAAATTCTTTTAAGTTTTTTTTAAGAAAACTTTTTAAGAAATCCCCAGCAGAGTCGCCACTGTGAGCGGACGACTTTTTTGACAGAACGCGAGACTCCCTTTCGAAAGGGGCGCCTCGATCTTGGGCGGATCCCTCCCTCGCATGGGGTTTTTGTAAATGGAAAATCGGTTTTGAAAAATAAATGGAATTAATGCATAAAAGAACCAAGACCTAAGTCTCGATGAATATTGTAGAGTCGCCACCCGGCTCAGCTCAATCGGGAAATTCTTAAGGTAGCTGAACCGGATGAACGGTCGCTACACTATCCAGAGATTCGGGTCCGGACAAGTCCTTTATTTCGTGTCTAATTAAATTAAATATTGCCAATGTTCTCGAAATGGTATTTTAAATTCTAAAGTTAATTTTATTAAATATAAAAGGCATACAGCGCGCATACAAATATATAATATAAAAATAAAGAAAAGAAATAAATATTAATTGGCTTACAACCAAATCGAATAGAAAAACAAGAACTCTTGCCTCACTTTTACAATCGCCTAGAATACACGAAGATCTAAAAAAAAGAAATGATACAATCGCCTAAAATACACGATTAATTCTATTAAAATACAAATAAAGTGAAAATAAAGATCAAATAGAAGCTGCAAAACAAAGGTTAGCACAATTTATATGGCACGCCACAATTAGGACTCGAATAGACAGAATTGGAAAATCAAGAATTGGGGGCATGCATTTAGTGGATAACCGGGTTGGCTCGGCTAGCCGGCCCGGTTAGACCTGGAAAACATTTTGAAATGTCCTTGTATTTTGGTTTTCTGAGAAATTCATTTTTGAAAACAAGTTTACCAGTTTACATGCATTTTTATATTTAAGGTGGGTCGGTTTTCGGGAGAACCGGGTCTCCGTCGTTGAATTGTCCTAAATGCAATTTCATAGGAAATGAATCTAGGGTCGTGAATGCACACAACATAATTCATTTTGATGATTTTTGGGGGTTTTCTAAATTTTTATGGATTTTTATAAATTTTTGTGGCTTAAAGGTGAAATTCTTACTCTGGAACGAGGGTTACAGTCGTGCGACTATAACTACAGTCGTGCGACTGTAAATTACAGTCGTGCGACTATAGGTAGCCTAGAATCAGGATTTCGCCAAAATTTTATTTTAAATCAAAATGGAAGAAAAACAACCTGGAAATCAAGAACACTCATACCAGCAAAAAAGAGCACAAAAATACACTTCAATCACCCATAAAGCAAGAAAAAGTGAAAGGAAAAGGAGTGTCTACCTTTTTAGAAGTTTATCCAAGTCGATTTGACCCCTGGCGTCGCTCCAATCCACACGAATTTGCACTTTTTCCTTAAGTTTGGGGTTGAGAGCTTTGGTCCCAAGAATCTCCAAATGTCTAGGTTTTTGTTGATTTTAGTCCGGGATTTTGATTTGTTTGTGAACTTAAGTGATTAACCTAAGGGTTTCTAACAAATTTTAGCTTTAATCCAAGAGAATCCGTAAGAAATAGAAGAGAAAAAGAGAATTTTTGAGCTAAGTTTCCTCCCTCTTTTTCTTGTCTCTTTCCTTCTCTTTTCTCTCTAAATTTTCACCAGAAATCCAAAATTGGTTTCTCTCCCCTCCTTTTCTTCCTTTTATGTTCTCCTTTCTGATTGCTTCCTGTCCATCCCAGTGCATTAATTGCGCCACCTCCTTTTTCTCCATTATCTGCTGCAGAGGTATGGGCTCCTGCAACTTCTCTGATATTACAGTCGTACGACTGTAATTTAAAAAATTATAGTCGTACGACTGTAAGGACAGCCGTACGACTCTACTTCTTGTTCCTTTTTTTAAGTACAGAGAATTCCGGCGCTTACTACCTCGAAAAGCCCTCTCACCAGGACTTGGGCTTACCGGGGTTGACCAATGAAGTAGAACTGAAGCGGCCTCTTGACACCAGGGCCAACGCTGACTCTGTTTTGCGACATATCTGGAACTCACCTCCCAAAGATAATGGAAAAATCACATCCTCTAGGTCTACTGTAGAGTGTCAGACCATATATGGGGTCAACACTAGAACAAAAGCGTAATTTCTGCAGTTATCATGTGATAGTAGGCCACCGGACCAATGAATGTGTCGCTTTGCGAGATAGGATCCAGAGGCTAATCGATGTAGGAAAATTGAGAGTCCTGTCTACCTCTGATAAGCGACTAAAGGCAATCAGGGAGACCGCCAAAGAAATTCCTCAAACCTCCCGGGGAGAGGAATATGATGAAGAGCGACAAGGTCTGATTTGATGAAAGCGAGGTAGAGACACTGAAACCGAGATGTTAACTAGTTGGGGAATAATCAGATGCTATGAAATCAATACCCTTAGAGGCTTCCTTTTGTAGGAGACCCATTTTTGTTTGTAAGGTGTATTGAAATCATTTTGAATGCAATGCATTTTGTGATCTCCTTACTTGTGTGGTGATTGCATGTACATGGCATTATGCATGCATTTGATCATCTAAAATGGCATATCCACTATGCATAATATCAAAATGCATGACATCAATCTGAATACTGTAGGGAACCTAAAAGTGAATTTGGTCCTGACCGAACTCTTTCTTGAAAGGTGAGCTTGTGAGATAAATAAAGGACATGATGGCATCACCTCCACTGAGTCATTTGCCGATCCAAATCAGCAATCCTTACAAATCACAAGTCAAGATGCTATTAGCCCTACCCCAAAGTTTCAATTCAAATTGCACATATGATACCTGAACTACTCCAAGCCAAAAGCTATCATTGAAACTCAAAATCAAACCCCAAAATGAAGCTTCAAGCCTAATTCCTTATCCAAGGAAGTACCCCATGCCAAAACCCTAAAGTTAAAATTCCAAATTCACCAAAATCTCGAACCAGTGGGAAATCTAAATGGCCTTCATCACCTTCATCACCTATCATATGGTAAAACACTCAAGCAGTTCTTAGTTGTAGTGCATATATTATCTTGTTCATGTGACATTCATATGTACATGACATTACGCATGCAATGTTCATCCAAAAAGCATATTAAACACATATGACATGCATGAATTTGAATGCAACAGGAAAACCAACAGGTAGCTATGGCTTGGATTTAGTCCTTCAAGAAAAAAAAAGAGATCGGTGCAGGCGGAAGAGTCTTTCCCTCTCATACATAGCTGCTATAGCTAACACTGGAGTGCCACCACTTACCAATTTTCCATCACTATTAGATGTTTACACCTTTTCTGTGGAAGATTTGAACCTTCTTATTTTCAAACCCAAAGCACTTCCCTTTTCCACCTCCATCCATACCTTCAAGACCCTTTATCTTCCGTTTATATCCAAGGCACAACACTTGTTTAATGGATTGACCCTTTCATCTTCTCTCTTGAACTAATTCTGTGAAACCTCATTTTCTACCATCAATGGTTCCTAACAAGAAATTGAACCCCAATGTTGTTCCATATCACATCATGCCATCATCAGAAAGGAGACGGGGCAGGTGGTTATAGCACTGCCTTAATCAGTCTTTGTTTATCATCAACTTGTACCAGATTGGGAATACCCTTTTTATCCTATGCCACTTCTCTTCAACCTAAACCCCCAGACTAATTACTTTGCATCCTCAGATGGTGGAACTCTAGCAGACTATTGATGGAACTCCTGGATGAGCACTACATGAAAGAGAATGAGAATAATAATAAGGAATCAGCGTCAACCTTTGATTTCTTGCACCTTCCTCTTGATTTCAAAAACAAAGTGAACAAAAGGTATGCATTTGTAAATTTCACAAACCCAAAAGGCACATGCCAACTTCAGCGAGCAGTTCACAATAAGAGATGACCACTTTTCTTATCCAGCAAAGTCCGCACTATAGCCTATGCTAGGCTTCAGGGAAAAGAGGAGCTGGTGAGGCACTTTGAGAGGTCAATATTTGAGTGTGAAAGGGATGATTATCCACCAGTAACATTCAACCCAGCAAGGGATGGTACAAGAGGTTCAGCCGAGCAAAAGGTGATAGGGAGAAGGTGGAGATTGGCACCAATTCATTGTCAGGTTGGAGGAAATTGCTGGTGTGCCCTAGTTCTTAGGGCATTGGATTCTTGTATTTTGTATTATACATTAAGACTCATTGTATGAATACATTATTTGTGTCACATTAATACATTATTTGTGTCACATTAAGACTCTATTTCATTTATATCTTGTGCTATAATATGAGTAGAGTATCCATTGATTGATAATCATAAAACCCATCCCAGGTCTGTTCTAATCGTGGGAATGAATAGAACCACAGACTTGTATATTCGATGACTGTATGGTAGTTCTTAACTAGCCATAGTACTTGTATAGTCAGTCATGAATATAGGTACATGTCGTTGACATGGGACTGGATCAATCAGCACAAGAAAGCCACATGGTTGTTGCGTCAAAGGTCTGTCTTGAGTAGGTCTCTTTTGTCCTCAGACCATATTTCATTATAATATCAATATGGAATCCGGTTCACTTTGACATACACCTAACAGGTCTGTAAACGGATGCTAAATATGGGTATGATTGGGTGGACCGGTGAACATGTTGATATTGATGATGAAGTGATGGAATTGCCACTCGAGTAACACCGAGATGATATCATTGGCCACTTGATGAGTGGGACTGATAAGTGTATGGCCATACCCAAATAAGTTGGTTGCTTATTTGATTAATCAGTCAACTCAAGATCAAGAAATATAATAAACAACAGAAGAGGATGACGGACACCATGCCTCTTGTTTATTCATATCGATATCGTTAGGCAAAGGACACTATGAGATTACTACCGGGTGAGTGTCTTCTAAAAACTGCTGCATCTCTGTCTTAATTAGGGGCTGTAATGGTCTGCTAGAACCCACTTATAGTCTGTGGGCCTTGGGCCTACTGCCAACATAAAGACAGACCCATAGGATCGTGCACATAGATCAACTGAGCTGGAACTTATAGAAATTGTACATGTAATGTACATTGGAAGGAATGCGTTAATTAATTAGTTGACATTTGGTATCAAGGTAATTAATTGACATTGGGTTGAATTTAATTTAATTAATAAGTTTATATAATGTAATTAATTAGTTTATCAATTAATTGAATTACATAAAGTAAACAATTAATTAAATAATTTTCCTAAGTAGGAAAATTAAATACATGTATTGTATTTACTTAATTATAATCCTAGTGGGCTTGGGTTTAATTAACCTACTTAAAACCCAATTAGACAAGGTGTCTATATAAGGGCACACTTAAGGAAGAAAAACCTAATTCAACCTTAATTATTGCTGGAAATTTCAGACACCAAGAGCAGCCCCAAAACAGCTGAAAATCCCAACATTAAACCTCCATTCCTTCGTGTCTTCGGCTAGCAACGGTTCCCGCTCAATAGTTGGTCGGGCACCGGAGTTTGGAGATCGCAGTTTCAAGAAACGATTTTGCAGCAGTCTCTAGAAGAGATGAATCCAGTGAGTTAATCTCTCCTGATTCAAATTAATTTTATTCAAATCAATGGTAATTGGACACAATAGATGGATTCTAGGAAATTATAAACGGTGTATTTTCCACTGCGCCACATTATTTTTCCAATGACGAATCCCAACAGAAATTCCCCACGAAGAGTCTTGGAGCAACTAGGTTTTATAAAGCTTTCAACAATCATGAATGGAATGATACCATTAACAGAAAGATGTGCAAATCCTACTGTGCCAATATTCAGGGGAAAGTTGCATTTACCAACCACTTCAAGAACTCAGTCTTCAGCTGCAACAAAAGTGACTACTTACCAGTGATCGCCTGTATACCTTGGTGACTTGCCTTTAACATGCATCCAAAAAAAAAAAATTCCAATATGGAAAACTGAAAGGACATATTGGTAGCATGAAGGGGCATTAATCAAAACCAGAGCCACGAGTTGAATTTTCTTAATGCATTCCCATTCATCATGTCATAAATGTTTCATATTCCGTTTCGATGTTCAATATGCATACGTCATGTCATTGCATATAAATGTCCATATACAGGTTGCTGCATGTAGCGAACCAGATCTAATGAAGTGTTTTGCAGCCAAACACAAACCTCTAACACTAGGGGCAGTTAAAAGTTGAGCCACTGAGCATCATTGAGAACAATGCTCCCATAACCCTCGGTGAACATGTTAAGGTGCATTTTCCAATCATAAGACAAGCTAGTGCAAAGAAATATACTAGGCTGGAGTACTAGTGCAGAATTTTCAGTCCATCCAAAACAAAAAGACAAAAAAAGAGAGAGGAATAGTCCCTAGGAGAAAATTTCCAACACAGAAAACTGAAAGGATGTGTTGGTAACAAGAAGAGAGTGATGTCTAGAGTCAGAGTCACTTTTGATTTCCCTATTGTATTCATTCTGATGTCATCATAATGATATTAGGCATGTTTGATTTTCCACTTAGATGTTCACATTGCATACATCGTGCCATTATATATAAACACCCATCAGTAGGCCATTGCATCCAAACCTATGACGGCCCCAATGGAATTCCTGTTATAGATGGCAACTCCTGGTCCGAATGTGTTATGTCCAAGCATAAAATATGGGATACCAGATCTAGTTCTCATTCCCCTCGCTCAGACAAATGGGCCATCCCTTGGCAAAACGGGTAGCGAGTCTGTGGTATCGATGTGCTAAACCCACTAGTACAATTGATTAGAAAGGTCTAGAGAATACTAGAGTGAGCAAGCTCGGCCTGGAAGCACACCCAAATCTGGGAGGAGGCATTCGACGGTCCAAGTGAGGCAAATGGAATGAACAAAAGTCAGGGTAAACAAGGTCCCCAGCTGAGACAGTCCCCACAGAAGATCATTGGAAGTCACAAGTCCCTTCCCTAGCCTCGTGCAGATACCAAGAATAGTAGCATAAACATCATGTCATATGCATGCATGCATTTAAAACATACCTGCATACGCACATTCATGCATACATGCATCAAAATCAATCCAAATGCAGGCATTCGCTTCCATCATCGGGGTCCTCCGCCCACAGTGGCGACTCACTACCATTATCGGGTCGTCCTGAACGGGGATCCCTCCTAAAGTGGAAATGGTCTAGTCAGGGGGCACCCCTAGGGTCACAATGTGCAAATCGAAGCTATACAACTTTGAATCTCAGGTATGGAAAACTCTCTAATTATCAGAGTTTTTGTTCATGCCAATATCACCCTGAGAAGGGTATTTCTTATCTTTTGCAGGTCCAGAGGCAAAACAATCCAGCCGTATTTATTCTTGATTGAAGGGGCAAAAATTTTTGTTTCCAAAATTATCGATCAAGAATAAATACGCGCTCTTGTATCAATCTTCTTAGTCTCTCTACCACATGGGAGAGGAAATACAATCTTTTCGGTCACTCCACTGCACGGAGAAGAAAGTAACAATCTTTTTGGTCACTCCACTGCACGGAGAAGAAAGTAACAATCTTTTCAGTCCCTCTGCCATATGGGAGAGGAAATACAATCTTTTCAGTCACTCCACCGCATGGAGAAGAAAGTAACAATCTTTTCAATCTTTTCGCCACATGGGAAAGGAAATACAATCTTTTTGGTCACTCCACCATACGGAGAAGAAAGTAAGAATCTTTTCGGTCACTCCACCGTACAGAGAAGAAAGTAACAGCCTTTTCAACCTCTTCACCACATAGGAGAGGAAGAAAAGTCTATTGAGTCTCTTCACCACATAGGAGGGACAGCTCAGTTCATTTAACCTCTTCAACACATAGGAGAGGAAGAAAAGGTTTTTTTTTAGTCTCTCCACCACATAGGAGGGACAGCACAGTTCACCCAAACTCTTCATCACATAGGAGAGAAAATTCAATCTTTTCGAGCTCTTCACCACATAGGAGAGGAAGCACAATCTTATTGAGTCTCTTCATCACATAGGAGAGAAAATTCAATCTTTTTTACCTTTTCACCACATAGGAGAGGAAGAACAATTCTTTCGAGCTCTTTACCACATAAGAGAGGAAGCGCAATCTTTTCAGCCTCTTCACCACATAGGAGAGGAAGTACAATCTTTTCAGTCACTCCACCGCACGGAGAAGAAGTACAATCTTGTTCAGCCTCTTCACCATACAGGAGAGGAAATATAATCTTTTCGGTTACTTCACCGCACGGAGAAGAAAAGTAAAATCTTTTCGGCCTCTTCACCACATAAGAGAGGAAGTATCAATCTTTTCAGCCTCTTCACCACATAGGAGAGGAAGTACAACCTTTTCAGCCTTTTCACCACATAGGAAAGGAAGTACAGTTTGTTGGGCCTCTTCACCACATAGGAGAAGGAATGTAGTTTTTCGGGCACTCCACTGCATAGAGAAAAAGGTTCAATCTTTTCAGTCTCTTGACCACATAGGAGAGAAAGTTCAATCTTATCGGCCTCTTCACCAGATAGGAGAGGCAGTACAAACTTTTTGCCCTCTTCACCATATAGGAGAGGAAGCACGGTTTTTACAGGTACTCCACCACACGGAGAAAGAGTCAGAATTTGTTGAGTCTCTCCACCACATAGGAGAGAGGAAGCAGAGTTTATCTATACACTCCACCACAGAGAGTAGACGACACGGGATCGCTCCACCACAGAGAGTCGACTCGGGACCGAAGACTAGCGTCCCTGACGAGGGAAGTCAGGTATGTTTCCTTTTCCTTTCTCACCATGATCCTAATCGCTAGACCAAAACTCGATCTAGGCTTCACAGCCGACCATGATCCGACTTTGATCCCGCGAGGGCAACCTATGAGCACGGGTTTTTCCCGACCTCTATGATGAGAATTCCTGCATTACTTGTTGAGTAGACAGACATGAATCGCACTTGAAAACTACCAGAATATCGCCCAGAGTACCTCAATTGTCCCGAAAACCATGATGTCCTTGATCCGAACCCCCGAGAAGGTCCCCCGGATGATTTTTAGGGTTTTGGATGAGCATCAGATTTTTGCGAATTTCGGTCCGGCTCTTGCTAGAGCCGCACAGATCTAGCATAACCAGAGCCGTACGGCTCTAGTGGGTTCAACCAAGTTGCTCTACAAAGCAGAGCAAATTGGCTGGACAGAAAAGATTGTGGCCGAAATAAGCAGAAAAACATACAGCTCATTAATTGTGGGAAATGATCATGAGTGAGGGGTATAAAGAGAAAAATTAAAATCAAATGAGGGCGGGCCTGGAAAAAAAGAAAGGGGAAACAGAGAAAAAAAAAAGAAGAAAAAACAAGAGAGATCGAGACGCACAGAGAGAAGAGTGAGGAACCAAAACCAAAATGGGACAAACACCAATACCTAAGCTCCAAAAAGAGTGTTCTCGACCTTTGCTCAACCAATCGGAATCATCTCGGATTGGTTTCTGATCGATTCAGATTAGTTTTCGGGATTTCGGCCAGTTGAGGATTCAAGGTGCATTTCAAGTCTCCAATCTGATTCTGGACGTCAAACACATCAAAAAAACATCAAGGTAAACTCTGAGAGGCCTTAAACCTACGTGCAATGTGCTTTCTTTGTGATTCTCGTCATTTCTTAAATTTTTAGAAAACTGGTTGCCCGAATAGAGCCGCAAAGCTGTGTTTGACAAGAACACAGCCGCACAGCTCTAATGCTGAAGAACAGAGCTGCACGGCTCTAATCTAGAGCCACACAGCTCTGTCCTTCTAGGTAGAAACCTAAAACTACCCCGAATCGATCGAAAACAACCTGTTTTCTATTTTATGCATTCTATTGTGATCAACTTTGGCCCAAATGCATCTGTATGTTGTAAAATTTTGGTTTTCAGATTTCTGTACGTATGGATATTAGGTTTTTAATTTTTCTTGGATTTTATTTTCTATATTTTAGGGTTGTTCGATTTGAACCGGATCCGTAGTCCAACATTAGAGGACCCCCGAACCATATAAAATCCCCAAAAAACATCGAAAATGAGCAAACATCATTTTCGATAAACGAGAAAGCCAATTTTTTAGGTTCTAGAAGCCATAGCCGCATGGCTGTAATTTAGAGCCACACGGCTCTAATTACAATCGCACGGCTATAGTTATAGCCACACGCCTGTAGTTTCCAGAATAAGGCAGAATCGCGGAACGACCCGTACGAATGTTGTCGCTCAATGCTGTTTTCAAATTCAAAATTATTTTTGGCATTTTTGGAAAACGGCATTTAGTGGGTTCTATTTGTGCGGGTTTTCCTAATTTCCACATCCTATATAGGGTCTAAAAGCGGTAAACACACCAAAATTAATTTTGAATTCTAAAACAACATCGCGCAACGACGTCCGTATGGGTCGTTCTGCGATTCTGCCTTATTCTGGAAATTACAGCCTTGCGGTTGTAATTACAACCTTGTGGCTCTAAATTACAGCCGTACGGCTGTGATTTCCAGAACCCGAAAAGTGGTTTTCTCATTTTTGAAAACGGACTACTTTCAGCCGACCGGGGCAGTTTCGGGATTCTGCCCCTAAAGAACACAGCTCTGCAGCTCTGGGTACCAGAGCCGCCCAGCTCTGTTCAAGATAAAAACAGTCGTGCGGCTATGATGGGTAGCCCCTTTTCCGGAAAACTTGCAGAAATCAGAAAAATGCAAATAAAAAAGCAATGCACGTAGGTTTAAGGCCTCTCAGAGATTACCATATTGTTGTTCCAGTGTAATGGATGTTCAGAAATGGATTGGAATGCAAGATTATGCCTAGAATCCTTAAGCGTCCCAAAATTCAAAAAATAACTTTCGAACCAAACCGAAACGAAGCCGGGAATGCATCCAGATGAGTAAGTCACGGTCTAGAATTGTTGTACGACGATTAGAGTACAGGTTTGGGTTTAGAGAAACCCTTTCTCTCTTCTTCTTCCTCACTTTTCTCTGTAACTTTCTTTCTTTTTGTTTTTTTAAACGAAAACCACCCTCGTTTTTCTCTCTCTGATTTTTTTTCTTTTTTATACTTCTTTTTACTCTTCATCCTTCTTTTTACTTTTCATCATGGAGAACATTAAATGCGACCCATCCCTTCTGATTTTCGGTTTCGGTTGGAAAGATAGAAAACTTCCTGCTTCAGCAAGTTGCTCTATTTAGCATAGCAACATGTTGGAAATGCCCTAGTCCAGAGGCATTGGTCCTTATGTTTGTATAATACATTTGTACATTAATGTAAACTTTATGTATTATACAATTTGTGTCAAGGAAATAAAGGCATTAATATATTTATTATATGTCTTGTGCTATATTTTAAATAGAGTATCCAATGGACATATCCATATCCATGTTGTCGAGTGTGAGGCACTTGGCAGTAAGACCGTGGATAGGGAAAACGATATGGCCATAAAGTTATCCGTAGTCTTCTCCAATCATGGGAATGAATGGAACTAAAGACTATCATTAGCCTGGTTGCATGGCAGTGTCTTACCGGTCATAGAACATGGATTGTCAACCAGGTTAATGGGTACATGCAAAAAGGGCATGGTACTGGATTGATCCACTTAACGGGAATCTACATGGTATAGTATCACAAATGATTCTCGCGTAGTACTTGTATAAGTCCTTTGACCGGACCATATGATGGTACTGCATGTGAAGTGGCACACTTTGGTGTATGCCTAACGGGCCTGTAAAAGGGTGCCAAGTATGGGTACGTTCGGGTGTGTTAGTGAACATGGCAGTACTATGGATATGCAGAAGGGAATGTCACTCAGTGATTCACTGAGACGATATCATTGGCCTCTTGTAGAATGTTACTGATAAGTGTGCGGCTGCACCCAAACAAGATTCGATCTTGTTTGTGAGCATCAGTTCATTTGGTATCAAGTAAAGGTCCAGACACAAAGAGGGTGATACTTCCATGCCTCTGTGTTGGACATCGATATCAGCGACATGGGATTTATAAGTTCAAACTACAGGGTTACGTTTTCAGTTAGACTACTTACTCCATCTTAATTGGGGGCTGCAGTGGCTTGCTAGAGCCCACCTGCAGTCTGTGGGCCTTGGCCTACTGCCAACATAAAGACGGGCCCATTGGATCGTACACATTGAACGTCTGGACTTTAACTAGTCGGATTAAGTGTGTACTTGGAGTATACACGTTTGAAGAGAGAGAGACTTATTAATTATATTATATAGGTCAATTGGATTGATCAATATATTATACTTGATACTTATTTTGGCCTTCTTATAATTAATTCAATGAATTAATTTATGGGATTATTTCCTAGGTGGAAATATGATTATACATGTATAGGTTTACATGTATCTCATTTTATGTATGTCTAATTTAATCCCTTGATTAAATTAATAGGTCAAATGAATTTTAATTTAAATGTATGTAATATATTATATGGTATAATATATAAGCATACATGTTAAAGTAAAGTGGCATTTGAAATTAATTAAATCAAAGGAATTAAAATTAAGCTTAAGACTTAAAATGAAAATTCCCACATAATAGATGCTGATGGCCGAAATATTGGACAAAAGAAGATGGTGAAAATTGATGAGTCATTTTGTTAAGAATGGATGCATCCCTTTTCTTAATATGGTGAGTCATGTATTTGACTTAAAGGAAGAGAAGTTGGACTTGTCTACCTTGTGGCACCAATTAGAAAGATGGTGAGTCATTCTTGGACAAAAGTTGATGATGGCTTATTCATGGTGGACCAATGGAAGAATGGTGAGTCATTGGTTTGACTTATGAAAAAGCAAAATTGGATTTTGTTTTCATAAGTGCATATCTTTTACAATTTTGATGTGTGGAAAAAGATAGCATCATTTGAATTCCATTCTTGCCGTATATACATTCTTTCTTGGAAAGAATTTAAGCCCACTTTTTATGCATTTTTCTTTTGGAAAGATATTGGGTGCTAATACTTGAGAAAGTTGGTTCTATCTTTGTATAGATAGATTTTTCTTTTGGAAAGAAAAAGGGACAGCCATAATTCTCAAAGTGAGCAGCCCCTCTCTCCCTCTCTTCTTGTCATCCGAGTCGCTAGCACGGGTTTCGGTCCGAGAGCCGTTCATGTACGCATCGGTGGAGGAAATCTACACTTGATTTCTGTAGTCCGCATCCGTCTCTTAGAGAGACTTTGTGGTAAGTTTTTGAAACTCTCCTTTTATGCTTTAGTTTTTTATTTCCACATCTTAAGCTCCTGGGACCGGATTCGAGGAAATCGACGCGTATTTCCGCTTTTATCGGTCGGTTTCCCGTGATGAATCCCAACAGAACACTCCTAAACCACCAAAGCTGGGCGGCTCTGGCATCCAGAACCAGGCAGCTCTAGCATCCAGAACCGGGGTGGCTCTGGCATGCACAGTGGGGCAGCTCTGACCTAAACAACCACACTTACTCGAGGGACCTTTCTCGGGGTTTTTGGATCTCGGAGGGTTCGGTTTTCAGAGCGTTCGAGGCATTCCAGGCAACCTTCTGTTCCTCCCCAAATCTGATTGCTCAAAAGGTAATACATAACTCTCATCATGGAGGTCAAAAAAACCTGTGCTCATAGGCTGCCCCTCGAGAGATCAAAGTTGGTTCGTGGTCGGACTGTCAAGCCCTAATTTAGTTTGGTCTCGCGACTGGGAGAGCAGTGAGAAAGGAGAAGGAAACGTACCTGGTGTCCCCCACTAGGGATGCTAGCCTTGGTTCCGAACTGACTCTCTGTGGTGGAGTGTGCCCGTGATGTGGACTCTCTATGGTGGAGTGTGCTCGTAATGTCGAGTGGCTGTGGTGGAGTGTGCCCGTGATGTTGACTCTCTGTGGTGGAGTGTGCTCGTGATGTCAACTCACTAGGGTGGAGTGTGCCCATGATGTCGACTCGCTGCGGTAGAGTGTGCCCGTGATGTCGACTCGCTGTGGTAGAGTGTGCTTATGATTGTGACCGGACGATACATTTTCGACGGGACGCGAGACTCCCTTTCGGAAGGGACGCCTCAATCTCGAGTGGGCCCTTCCCTCGCGTGGGGTTTTTATAAATAGAAAGCGGGTTTTGGAAAATAAATGGAATTAATACATAAAGGAACCGAGACCTAAGTCTCGATGGATATTGTAGAGTCACCACTCGGCTCAGCTCAACCGGGAAATTCTTAAGGTAGCTGAACCGGACGAACGATCACTACACTATCCAGTGATATATGATGGCTAATGCGGAAATATGATGACTGTTAGAGGGAAAGTGATGATGTTCTTGGTAACGATGTCGTTGAGAAATGAACAAAAGATCTCGTTGGAGATTGATACAATGCTCCTGCTGGGAAGATGATAAAGAGTTTTTGCCTTCTTTGCCCCTAGGCTTCATGGATTTGGAAGTGCTCTAAATTTTGCTTGAGTCGCCCTAAAGTGGGCTTTTAACTCAGGTGCTGCTCTAACTTTTGCCTAAGGTGCCTTTTCAGTTTTCACCTTAGCGAGCTTTTCATATGCCTAACATTTGCCTAAACTGCCCAATACGGGTTTTCAGCTTAGCGGGCTGCTCTAATTTTTTCCTGAGGTGCCTTTTCGGTTTTCACCTCAACGAGCGCCTCTTTTTTTTTTTAATAGATGTCGTGGAATTAGAAGAAGACTTGATGATGAGAAGATTGTGGGAAGTCTTGTAGAATCTGGTTGTTCCATCGCCATTGCTGAAGCTCATAGGCGTGTAGCCATATATGATGCATGATGTGAATTCAATTTCAAGCAAACTCAGGATATTTAAATGAACAGAGCAAGGCATTCATTCATCCATTCATTGATAATGTTTTAGCATAGCGCACACGATGTATGAAATGAAATTAAGGACAAGATGAGTATGGTATCCGTCTCGGCCGAACCCACAACTGCCACCAACTGGTCCCTGCGGATTTTCCTGTCGATGGTGCTCACCTCACTGTCCTAACTTTTGCATGGATTGATTTCATGATTTTCAATCCATCGGACCTCTTCTTCCTTTTTTTTTCGTGGAGACCTGAGCCTGTCCCGATTAAAATTGGTTGACGACTTGGTTTCTGTCTTTCTCTGTGGGACTGCTTTGACCCTGCAGGTTGATGGCTGCACTTTTTGACGTGCTTATTAGCTGTTTGTACTATCTTGCTGGCTTATGGGTGGTATGGAGGCGATGTATGGTGCCTATCTCTTTTATTATGGAATGACTGCATTGTTGCCCCAGAACTTGCGTTCTATTATCGGGGATGCTATGGTGCGAAACATCATATGATATAGATGTATTCTTATTTAGGAACTTGAAAACATGCTTATTTTGTCTGTGTTGTTGTTGTTTTTTTTTTTTTACCTCTACGGAACTTCCGCTTAGCTGGACTTGTCCTTCGGCTTCTTTGTAATTCTTCATCTTGCGATCCTTCGTCGATGCGCGTTGCCTTGGGACTAGGCGAAGGTCTTCCATGCTGTTAGGCGTTTTGTAATCTTTCTTTTCTTTTTCTCATCAGTCGTGAGGTCTTTCAAGACGGATATTATTTTGGATGCTCATCTATCCTTAGGTTCATTTCACGTGATAATGTGTCATGTATGCTAAAGACATTAAATGAATGTTTGTATGCATGCATAGTGTTCCATCCATGAATATATCACACAAATAATTGAGATCAAATTACATAACATTAAATGCCTTGTAGGTTACATTGTTCACAATACAAGATAAAGGACAAAATAGATACAAAATAACTAACATCCTCCACATGCAGAGGGTCTTCTTTTACTGCTGTATTGCCCACTTCTATTGGACTAGTCAAAGCTGGGCAAAGGATTGGTTTGCACACTGGGCTTCAAGGGTGGTGCCGTAATTTTCCCATCAGTGATCAGTTGACGAATAGCCCTGAGCACTTGCTTGCAGTCATTCATATGGTGTCCCACCGTCACATGATAGGAGTAGAATTTGCCTTTGTCTGTCTCGACCGGCTTCTTGAATGGCTTCAGAGAACTCAAGAGGCCACCATTCCTACATTTTGAAAAAATCTTAGCCAAAGAAAGGGTCCACGGGGATAGGCCTCGATTTTGCGGATCTCCAGCTTGATCTCCTTGCTGGTGAGACACCACAGTAACTTCAGATGGCTTATCCTCTGGGGATTGGTCACTCTTGTTTGTAAAGCTGAAACCGGATCCACTGCTGGATCCAGCAGTAGTTGTCGATCGATACCCCAGACCGTGCTTGAAGCTTCTGCCACCCTTTTGACTGGCCGCTCTCTCTTCTTCATCCCTCTCAACCTTCATGGCCATGTTGTAGACCTTGCTGAGTTCATTGAAAGCATGGAATTTCATGTTGTCTTTGTAGACATCCCTGCTGCCTTCAATTAATTTCTGAATCAGCTCGTCCTCATCAAGGTGATTCTTCAACAGGATGATCTTGTTCATCCAACTTTGATAATATTCATCAAAGGGTTCATTGAGCTTCTGCTTAACTCTTTCCAAGTCATATAGCTTCACTTAGATCTTTGTATTAAAGCTATAGTATTTGATGAAGGCCACTGACAGTGTTTCCCAATCCGACTGTACTTCCTCTGTCAGAGAGTTGTACTAGTTCAAAGCTCCTTCTTCTAGTGTTGTTGGGAAGAAGTTGACCAACTGCTGTTTGGTAGCACCCGCTGTCAGCATTATACAGGCATAAAGGTTGATGTGGGATTTTGGTGATCCGAACCCCTTGTAAGAAGGAATTTTGGGGACTTGGAACCCCACAGGGAATGTCTCGATGCCTTTGTTTATCATGGCATCCACATTGATGCCCTGCTTGGAACCCAAACCGACATTGGCTCCCCTTTTCAGCTCAGCTAGCATCTCATCTAGCTCAGAGCACTTGGCCTTCATTTTCTGTTCCATAGCTGCCTCGATTTCCTATAGCCTTTCTATACTGGCTGAAGCATCAGCCCCTTGTTGAGAGGTCTCCCCTTCTTTTTCTTTCCCGGTTCCACCATTACCAGTTTCATCGCTTTCCCTAATAACACCCTCAGTTCTTCCTTTAGCATATCCCGGAAGTCTTGGGATCGGAAGAAATCCCTCAGAACACTAGCAATGCTTGGTGTTTGATCGGCCATTGCTACCTCTTCCCCGGACTCTATTGCGCTGCTTGATTCAAATGATCTTTCATTTTCACGTGCACTTGTAGCCTGGGCTCTGGTTCTAGGACGCCTCAGCTTATTCTACTTTAATGCACATAGAGATTGTTAGGGCTAAAAAGTGCACGGTTGGATGGTATGGATGATAATGCTTGGATGATGCTTCGTAAATGTGGACGATAAGGAATGTGACCTTTTTATTTATTTCTTTTTTTCTTTCCCTTTTTTATTTTGGACATTCCAAGTGCACTCGATGCTATGCAAAGATGTCACGTGTGGACCGCCACACGGACGAAGGTTCGGTGCTTTTGGGGCACCTAATGAATTTTGTGAAATGGTCCCATGTGCACCGACACACGAACGGAGTTTGACGCTTTGAAGGTCTATGAGATGATATGAAGTGGTCACATGGGACCGGCCCATGGACAGAGTTCTGATGCTTTTGAGCATATGAAATGAAATGATGTTGTAAGAAAGTCATGTGCTATAGGAGACATGGACAGAAATTTGGCGTTCGGGGAATATCTTTTATGATTTGGGATATTATGATATGCCCCTACATGTGTACTAATCCGGCACTCGGGGAGCACCTTGAATGATACAGTAATGTCATAAAGTAACTCGATGTGGATCACAGTGTTGTATGATGTTTATGACGAATGGGTATGATGTCATGAAATGCATCTTGTGGATTGTCACACGAAAATATAATTAGGACCATTGTGGTCTCTATGGAATGAAATGATTTGATGGAATGGTCAAATGCAATCCGGTGCATTGGCAGAACACGAGTATTTTAGGATACTCGATATATGATTGAATGATATGATCGTGGTGGGCATCCTTGGAATGCCCCTAATTTAATTTAGGTGATATGTCGTGAATGCTTATGACATACAAAATGCAAATGGCTACACAAAAACGTGGTTAGGATGCATGACATACAAAATGGTGTTATGTATGCTATGTGAAAAAATGCTAATCATGCAAATACAATGTTATGGCTGAAAAAGAAATGGTTAGTATGAATGGCAAGCAAGTGATTTAATGATTTCATACAAAAATAAAATGCAAATGGCTGCATAAAAATGTAGGTTAGTATCACACAAAATGTTCGATGTATGCAAAATGTCATATGTCTGATAAATATGAATTATGGTGTGGAGTGAAATGTCGAAAGACATGTAACACATAGCACACGAAACGAATTCTTCCAACTTTATTTCTCCAACGTGGTCGGTCTCAAAAATTTCTAACCGAGTCCTAGGTGGGGTTCACTTCGATCACCAACCAGGGGTGATGAAGGCGCAATTTTATTATTATTATTCACACAATTATTTTGGTATCCTAAGGGAATCCAACTAGAGCTGCCTATATGGGTTCGGTCAAAGTTGGGATAACATCAAGGCTCTCATAGCAAGGTATACTCCTCACTTCTCCCCACTCAAGGGTTCATACGAGGCTATGAGTGGTGTTTCGTATTTGTGCCCCTAAGACCAAGAGGAACTTAGGTGACACTTCAACAATCCACCGGGCTATAAAAGGATACCTAAACTAATGCAAAAAATGGCTAACTAAAATGCAAATAAAATACCATAAGAGAATCATCCGCCTTATTTTAATTAGACACTTTTCAGGGCTTATCAAATTCTTTTAAGTTTTTAAGAAAACTTTTTAAGAAATCCCCAGCGGAGTCGCCACTGTGAGCGGACGACACTTTTTCGACGGGATGCTGGACTCCCTTTCAGAAGGGGCGTCTCGATCTCGGGTGGGCCCCTCCCTCGCGTGGGGTTTTATAAATAGAAAGCGGGTTTTGGAAAATAAATGGAATTAATACATAAAAGAACCGAGACCTAAGTCTCGATGGATATTGTAGAGTCGCCGCACGGCTCAGCTCAACTAGGAAATTCTTAAGATAGCTGAACCGGACGAACGGTCGCTACACGATCCAGAGATTCGGGTCCGGACAAGTCCCTTATTTCTTGTCTAATTAAGATAAATATTGCCAATGTTCTCAAATGGTATTTCAAAAATCTAAAGTCAATTTTATTGAATATAAAAGGGCATACAGCACGCATACAAATATTTAATACAAAAGTAAGGAAAAGAAATAAATATTAATTGTCTTACAACCAAATCGAATGGAAAAATAAAAACTCTCGCCTCACTTGTACAATCGCCTAGGATACACGAGAATCTAAAAAAAAAATTACAACTGCCTAAATACACGATTAATTCTATTAAAATACAAATAAAATAAAAAATGAATATAAATAAAAGCTGCAAAACAAAGGTTAGCACAATTTATACAGCACGCCACAACTAGGACTCAAATAGACAGAATTGGGAAATCAAGTATTGGGGGCATGCATTTAGAGGATAACCGGGTTGGCTTGGCTAGCCAGCCCGATTAGACCTAGAAAACATTTTGAAACGTCCCTGTATTTTGGTTTTTGTGGGAAAATCATTTTGAAAACAATTTTTCTGGTTTACATGCATTTTTACTTATTTAAAGTGGGTCGGTTTTCGAGAGAACCAGGTCTCCGTCGTTGAATTGTTCTAAATGCAATTTTACTAAAAATTGAATCTATGGTCGCGAATGCACACAACAAAATTCATTTTGATGGTTTTTGGGGTTTTCTGAATTTTTATGGATTTTTGGAAATTTTTTTGGGGATAAAAACGGAAATTCTGGTTCTGGAAACCACGTTACAGTCGTGTGACTGTAACTAATGTCGTACGACTGTAAATTACAGTCGTGCGACTGTAACGAGTCCAAACTCAGAATCTCGCCAAAACTTTATTTGAAGAAAACTAGGAAGAAAACGCGTGAAATCAAGAACACTCGTACGACTGTAACTACAGTTGTACGACTGTTCATCAAACTCAAGAACAGTCGTGCGACTGTTCTTGATTTCCAGAAGCATAAATGCAGAAAAACAAATGAAAACGGCACAAAACCACAGCAATCACCCAGAAAGCTTGTACAGGAGAAGGGAAAAGGAGTGTTTACCTCTTAGAAGTCCCTCCAAGTTGAAATTGACCCCTGGCGTCGCTCCAATCCACAAGAATTTGCACTTTTCCTCTTGAATTGGAGTTGAGAGCCTTGAGTCCGAAAATCCAAAATACTTGGGATTCTGATTGTTTTAGTCCGAAATTTCAATTTGTTTGTGAAGTTAAATTATTAACCTATGGATTTCTATCACGTTTTAATCCTAATTTTGAGAATTAAAGAAATTAGAAGAGGAAGAGATGGTTTTTTTTCTTTTGGGTTGAATTTCCCCTTTTCTTTTCCTTGTCTCTTTTCTCCTTTCTCTCTCTAGATTTCACCAGAATTCAAGCTAACTCTCTTTCTCCCTTTTCTTCTCCTTTTCTACTCTGATTTCTGAGGTTTCTTCAACAAATCTCAGGTTAATTAATGCCCAAAATCTTCTCCTCCTCTTTCTTATGTCATGGGTATGGTGTTCTGCACCTGCTCCGATCATACAGTCGTACGACTGTAATTTTTTTTATTACAGTCGTACCACTGTAAATTTTTTTTTAATTTTTTTTTCAATTTTTTTTTAATTTTTTTTTCGATTTTTTTTTAAGTATAGAAAATTCCGGCGCTTACAGTGATGTCGACTCGTTGCGGTGGAGTGTGCCCGTGATGTCGACTCTCTATGGTGGAGTGTGCCCGTTATGTTGACTTGCTGCAGTGGAATGTGCCCGTGATGTCGACTCTCTATGGTGGAGTGTGCCTGATAAAAATTTAATTCTTCCTAGTGTGGTGGAGCACCGAATAAAAAGTTGATTCTCCGTGTGGTGGAGCACCGAAATAAGACTGATTTCTCTATATAGTGGTGTACTGAATAAGACTGATTTCTCTATGTGGTGAAGCCCCGAATAAAAGTTGATTCTCTATGTGGTGGAGCATACCATTGAAATTGAGTTAGAAGCACGTATTTATTCCCTGATCGACATTTTTGGAAACAAAAATTTTTGCCCCTTCGATCAAGAATAAACACGGCTTGGTTATTTTGCCCCAGGATACCGACAAAAGGTGAGAAATACCCTTCTTGGGATTATATTGGACTAAACAGATATTACGAAAAATCGAGAAAAATTGTTTATCTGAGGGATCAGAGCCGCGTGGCTCTGTCTTGGCAAGATAGAGCCATACGGCTCATCTATAGCAGGCCTGCTCTAGCTTGCCTCGCAGGCTAGAGACGTATGGCTCTAGCGGGTGAGAAAGGGGATTAAAAGAGGTGGCCGACGCCTCTTCCCCCTTTTTACCCAAAAAAAAAAATTCCTTTTCTTCATTTCTCCGGATCTGAAACTTCTCTCTAGAACCCATACTGTCAAGATCAGGAAAATGTGAAAAACTCTCCGCCCGGACACTTCCGCACAACCCGCTCCTCATATGAGATCTGCATTACCCAAGGGGAAATTTTTCCTACCCACTGAATCCACAGTGGATGTGTACGGACTACCTAAGACAGTCGCCTACTGCGGGGTTAGGAGAGACGACCCCGTGCCCGTGACTCTTAAGCCGTCAATGCACATCATTCAAGATCTGGTTAGTTTTTCTCAACCTTCCTCTTTTTCTTCATTCTTGAATTTCTGCAATTTAGGCGAAATTAGGTGAAATCACATGAAATTAATGCATGTTTAGAGTAGATTATGCCCCTAGAACCCTTGATTGATGATTTAAAGCTGATTAGTTAGGGTGAAAAATTGCAAAACCTAGGTTTTAGGAACCAAACAGCCGGTTTCCCGAATAGAGCCGTGCAGCTCTATTCTTCGGCCGGCAGCTCTGGTGAAGAACAGAGCCATACGGCTCTACTCTTCCCAGAATACAGTCGTGCAACTGTAGTTAGAGCCGTGCGGCTCTTGTTTGAGAGAATAGGGATTTTTCAAGTTTCAATTTTATTCCAAATGCTCCTATTCAATTCATTCAAGCAAAGCACAACATAAATAACTTGAGAAACTCCCTGTTTATTGCATTGCAGGATCGGAACCACAACCGGGGGGCCGGGTCCATGACCGACGCACTTGTTTGGTATAGGAGACTCCCCGACGAGGTGCGGGAGATCGTCGACTCGACCGGGCTGGACCGGTTCGTCTGCTCCATGTGTGAGGTCCCTCCCCGGATTAGCAGGGGTTTATTGATGGCGTTGCTGGAGCGGTGGATGGATTCCACCCATACCTTCCACTTCCTGATTGGGGAGTTTACCATTACGCCCGAGGACTTCGTGGCCATTACTGTGCTATCATTTGGCGGGCGTACTATAGAGTTCAACCAGACTCTAGAGCGAGGAGGTTTCCGTCTAGAGCTCGTTGCTATGCTGATTGGCCTAACTCCTTTAGGCAAGCGGGTCCAGGGGAGCACATTGCAGGATTATTGGTTGACTAAGCAGGACAGTCTCCCCAAGGGTTCTGCCTTCTTTCTTAGAGACACGAGACGTTATACCAGGGCGTTTCTGTTGTTCACCTTGAGTACTTTGCTATTCCCTACAGGTCAGAGCGATCTGAACCTAGCAGTGCTCCCTTCGCTGATACAGTTGGAGGACGTAAAGAGCTTAAACTAGGGATGAGCTGGGTTGGCTTAGCTATACTACGGCCTCGATATCTACGCCCGAGGAAAGCACCGAGAAGTGAAGGGCACATGGATAGTTCTTCATGTAAGCTGTCTCTTTTTTTTTTTTTGGATTTTGACTTCTTTATTGTACGGGTTTGGGCATACAAGTACGCCTTCATACCTTAGCCGAAGTTGGCCACACCAGCCAACGTTGAGTTCCCAGATTTCCCCCCGCTGAGGCGGTGGCTGGGGTATAGTTGGAGTGAGATGGATACCGATCCATGGATCTACCACCAACTCTTGGATGGTATGAGCTTCAAGCAGGTACACATCTTCTCTTCCTTATACCTCTTGACTTTTATAGTCTGATAGCTATTTTTTCTATCCTCTGACTTCTGACATTTCCATTTCAGCTGATCAAGGAGCCGTGGGGGAATGTAGTGTGGCCCATAGAGCTGATAAATGCCAGGAGGCTGACACCACACCGGTTCATGATGAAGAGCCCAGTCAGCTTTGAGTGGTACCTCGGGGGAGAGTTACTGATTGGTGTATCGACCCCATAGAGTGCAGGATCCCACCTGCACCTCAAGTCAGACTATTCTGGCCACACTTACTATCAGAGGAGGACCATCCAGATCTGTTCAGGCATGGATATACGGTCACAAGGGATAAGGGAGACTATCCCCAGTTCATCCACACGTAGCTCCTTCCTCCTACTAGATCTACACCGCCGGGGGAGGCACCAATCGAGGTATATTTTCTATTCCACTTTCTGTTTGTCTGGACTATTCTATCGTTTGTTGATTAATTAACTTTTTTTAGCCGTTTAGGAGGGGCAAGCGCCCTTGTACATCATTCGGTAGATGCTACAGTGGTCGTGGGTCCTCGACTACCGGTGGCCGGGGAGATAAAGGTTCTTCGGCTCATACGGGCGAGTATGGTACTAGCGCCGAGATGAAGTATACTGCACCATCCCCTCGGTAGTGCCCCCGGTGGTCCCTCCTTCTGGTTTCATTCTAGGGCGTCATGAGTACTTGGTGGAGCCATGGGTCATGCTGCTTAATGAGTCTGGGCAGCTTTATTGGGCCGATCTATTCCCCCAACAGTAGCCTCCCCCTGGAGCTATCCCTCCTGACATGACTTACGTGAGTGTTTTTGTCCCTATCCTCTTTTTAACTTCTTTCGTTGCCACTGGTTTGACTTGTGTGCTGTTCTTTGTGTAGATTCTGGTGTCGCAGGGGATGGCCCTGTGTCAGGCAGTCTCTGCTTTCAGGTCACTTTCGCTTCGGGACAACGGGCGATAGCGGTAAGTATCTATGTCAATATGTATATGTATGCGTGAATGTATGTTTCAAATACATGCATGTGCATGACAGGATGTACATTTTATTTAATCCCATTGCAGGCTATGGTTAGTACACGCCGTCGCGAGGAGACCAGCATGAGAACAGAGGTGGAGGAGTTGCAGAGGACCATTGCGGACCTTAGATTCATGAATGAGACTCTCCGCACTCAGCTGTACGATTGGGAGACTGGCCTGCAGGTCTTTGGCGATGATGGCAGAGCCGAGGACGAGGAGGAGGCTGATGATTCAACTGACAGGGGACAGCCATAGCCCTTCTTTTGTAGTTTAGGTTGGTACAGCCCGCCTGTGGGCTTGGACTTGGTGTGAGCGGATGACCTTTTTCAAAATGGAAAAAAAATATCAGGACGCGGCGAAGCGAACTGCGGAAAACGTTTTTGTTTCGTTTGGTTTTGTGGAAAACGGTTTTTGCTATTTTGAGTTAGGAAAATCATGGATTTGGAAATCCCTTTATAGAAAACATTTCCCCATTTTAAGTTAAAGACCTCAAAACTTAAATTCCAAGATCAGTGACAGAGTCGCCACCCGGATCAGCTCATCTAGGAAATTCTAGTACATCTCCCTACCGAGGGCAGACTACTGTACCTAATCCAGAGATTTAGGGTTCGGGCAAGTGACTTACTCAACCTCAAGCTTGCTTTCACTTTACAGTTTATGTTACCATATTTAATTTGCTTTGTTATCTTTCTATATCCCCGATTTCGTTTTGTATTTAACCCATGCTAAGACAAATGACAGAAATAAATTACAGAAAAAGGAAACCATTCATTCAAAATACACAAAAGAATAATAGAGGCCACTTATACAACCAAATAGAATAAAAAGGAAAACTCTCGACCTCACTTTACAAGCGCCTAGAATACACGAATGTCTAAAAAAATACAATCGCCTAATACATGAGAATAATCTATTTACAGCACAACACAGATAGGACTCAAATCAAGACAGAATTGGGATTTCAGGAACGGGGGACATGCATTTAGGCGGTAACCGGGTTGACCCGGCTGGTCGGACCGGTTAAACCTGGAAAACGGTTTTGAAATGCCCTGTAATTTTTGTGCTGGAAAACAATTTTTAGAAAATTATTTGGCTCAATTTCATGGAAATTTTCCTTTTCAGTGGGTATGTTATCCCGGAACTCGGGATTCTGTTCGTACAGGTTCCTAAAATCAACATCCATCTAGGGTCCAAAAAGCAGTAAACACGCTAAAAAATAATTTAAATTCGAAAACAGCCCCATACGACGACATCCATACGGGTCATTTCGCGGCTCTGTTTTATTTTGGAAACTACAGCCGCACAGCTGTAATTCCCAGAACCCGAGAAAATTGGTTTTCTTATTTTTTGTGAAAATACCGTATTGCTAGTTTTCGATATTTTTTGGGGATTTTATAGGGTTCGGGGGTCCACTAATGCTGTACTATGGATCCGATTCGGATCAAACAACCCCGAAACTCAGAAAATAAAATCCGTGAAAAACCAAAAACCCTAATATCCGTACGTACAGAAATCCAAAAACCAAAATTTTTCAACATACAGATGAATTTGGGCCGAAATTGATCACAACAGAATGCACAAAATGGAAAACGGACTATTTTCGGTCGATCAGGACAACTCAGGAATCTGCCCCCTACAGAACAGAGCTATACGGCTCTGGGTACTAGAGCCATCCAGCTCTGTTCATCACCATCACAGCCATGCATCTATGTTCATGGAGAACATAGCTGTACGGCTATGTTCGGGAAAGTCCAGTTTCCAAAATTTGCAAAAATGAAGAAAAGACAATGTACACGAGTTTAAGGCCTCTCAGAGTTTACCTTGATATTGTTTTGATGCTTTGAGCGTCAAAACTTGGAATTTGCCTTGGATACACAACCAGCTGAAAACTGAAACGATCCGAAACAATTTGAAATCAATCTGAAACAATCCTGAATCAATGTACGAAGGTTGTGGAACTTTTATTAATGTTTAACGATTAGTTTTAGGTCTCAACTTGGGTCTTTGGATCACTTCCCCTTAGCTTCTATGTCTCGGTTCCTTTACCTCTCTTTTCTCTGCCTTCTTTTTCTTTGTTTCTTGGAAAATGATTTTTCTGCCTAAGATTGAAAAAACCTCTATTGATTTGATTTTTTTTCTTTTTTCTTTTATACTCTCCACTCATCATCATTTCAAACATTAAATGAGTCGCCTGCATCTCCTAAAAATTTTGCCTATCTTTTCTTTCTATCGAGCCAAGTTGCTCTGCTTTGCAGAGCAACTTGGCTCACCCACTAGAGCCTCCCGGCTCTAATTTGTACTAAAGCCATACGACTCTAGGCTACAGCTGCCCGGCTCTAGCAAGAGCCGGGGAGAAATTCTTGAAAATCCGACTCTCACCCTAAACCCTAAAAATCACTCGGGGGACCTTTTTGGGGGTTCCGGATTACGGATAGCTAAGTTTTCAGGACGTTTGAGACACTCCAGGTGACATTCCGATCGCTTTTATGTCCGATTCGAGTCCGTCTGCTCCACATGTAAAATAGGAATTCTCATCATAGAGGTCGGGAAAACCCGGCGCTTACAGCTGCCCCTCACATGATCAAATTTAATACCTGATACCAATTTTAAGTTACCTGAGGGGAATTTGAGAACGCAAATGGAAGCACCGTAAGCAGAAGGAAAGAAAGACATACCTGAGTTGTAGCTGATCTGGGCCTGACATCGGGTTTATGTTACCCGCGGCGGATCTGCTGAAGTTGAGATGGAAGCAAATCTAGGTCTGACACCGAGTTTAGGTTACCCACGATGGACTTGCTAAAGTTTGAGGTTGAAGCAAATCTGGGCCTAACACCGTGTTTAGGTTACTCGCGACGGATCTGCTGGAGTTTGAGGTTGAAGTAAACCTGGGCTTGACACCGGGTTTAGGTTACCCGCGGCGGATCTGCTGAAGTTGAGATGGAATTGATCTGGGCCTGACACCAGGTTTAGGTTACCCGCGACAGATCTGCTGAAGTTGAAATGAAAGCTTATCTGGGCCTGACACCGGGTTTAGGTTACCTACGGCGGATCTGCTGAAGTTAAGATGGAAGCTGATCTGGGCCTGACACCGGGTTTATGTTACCTACGGTGGATCTACTGGATCTTGAGATGGAAGCAAATCTGGGTCTGACACTGGGTTTAGGTTACCCACGGCGGATCTGCTGAAGTTGGGATGGAAGCTGATCTGGTCCTGACACCGGGTTTATGTTACCCGCAGCGGATCTGCTGGATTTTGAGATGGAAGCAAATCTGGGTCTGACATCGGGCTTAGGTTACCCGCGATGGACTTGCTAAATTTGAGATAGAAGCAAATTTGGGCCTGACACCGAGTTTAGATTACCCACGGCGGATCTGCTAGATTTCTGAGGAGAAGCCAATCTGAGCCTGTCACCGGGTTTAGGTTACCCGCGGCGGATCTGTTGGATTTCTGAGGTTGCGTTGGTGATGCTTATTTATTCCTTGATCAATGATTTTGGAACAAAAATTTTTGCCCCTTCCATCAAGAATAAATACAGCTCGATTGCCCTACCCCTGGATGCCTACACTTGGGTTGGTCGTGATGCATGTGTGCATGTGCATGTGCGCGTTTTGAATGCTTGTGTGTGCATGTTTCAATGAATGCATATGCGAATGGACTCTAGGAGATGCATTTCCCACTATTCGTCCGGCCTTGAAATGCTACGCTCTTGCTGGGGAGATCGGATCATGTCTCTAGCTAGGGAAAGCACATTATGCCTATGACTGATCTAGCTGGGGAGTATATTCCTTATGTGATGTGACTCTTGCACCTCTACTGGGGATTTGAAATAGTTTCAAGGATCTAGGATCTTGCTTGAATAGGTTTCAAGGATCTAGAATCCTGCTTGAAAGGGGTTTCAAGGATTCAAAATCTGGCTTGAATGGTTTTCAAGGATCTAGGATCTTGCTTGAATTGGTTTCAAGGATCTGGGATCTTGCTTGAATTGGTTTCAAAGATTGGGAATCTTGCTTGAAGGAGTTTCAAGGATTCAAAATCTAGCTTGGATGGTTTTCAAAGATCTAGGATCTTGCTTGAATTGGTTTCAAGGATTGGGAATCTTGCTTGAAGCAGTTTGAAGGATTCGAAATCTAGCTTGGATAGGCTTCAAGGATTGGGAATCTTGCTTGAAGGAGTTTCAAGGATTTAAAATCTGGCTTGGATGGTTTTCAAGGATTGGGAATCTTGCTTGAAGGAGTTTCAAGGATTTGAAATCTAGCTTGAGTGCTGGGACTTTAGGAGTGATAACTTTGGAATCAGGTAGAGAATGAGTATTTATTCCTTGATCGATAATTTTGGAAACAAAAATTTTTGCCCCTTCGATTAGGAATAAATACGGCTTGTTTGCTTTGCCCCTGTAAACTTGAGATGTTGACGCTTGGGCCCGCATGGCTGTAACTCGTATCTTGAGGTCCAATGGATGCCCCAGTGTTGGACTATTTCTGCTTCGGGAGCGATCCTGATTCGGGACGACCCGACGATGGTGGCGGGTACCTATACCTGGATTGGTTGTGATGTATGTATGCATGTGTGTGTATATTTTTAATATATGTATGTGTATGTTTCAATGTGTACATGTGCGAATGACACTGGGCGATGCATTTCTCGCCATTTGTCCAGTCTTGAAATACTATGCCTTTGTCAGGGAGATTGGCTCGCGCCTCTGGCTAGAGAAGATACACCATGCTTATGGTTGATCTGGTTGGGGATTACATCCTTTATGTGATGTGATTCTTGCACCTCCGCTAGGGATATGCGGTGATATGCAATGGCTGTTGGGGAAGTCCCATGACTGTTGGAGAGAAAGTAGTGGTGTTCTTTGTGATGGTTCCGCTGGGGAATAGCGCAGAGGATCCTACTGGGGAATAGTAAAAGAGCTTCTGCTGGGGAATGGTGGAAGGGTCCCACTTTTTTAGCCCTAGGAATGGTGAATCTATAAGTGCTCTAAATTTTACCTGAACTGACCGATGTGGGTTTTTAGCTCAATGAGCTGCTCTAACTTTTACCTGAGGTGCCTTTTCGGTTTTCACCTCAGCGAGCCTCTTTTGAAGGTGCTCTAACTTTTGCCTAAACTGCCTAATATAGGTTTTCAGCTTAGCGAGCTGCTCTAATTTTTGCCTGAGGTGCCTTTTTGGTTTTCACTTAGCAAGCTCTCTTTTTTTTGTGAATGTGCATGTGAGCGCAAAACGTGCACAACCATGTATGATGCATGATGTGAATTCAATTCTAAGTAGAATTGGGACATTTAAATGAACAGAGTAAGGCATTCATTCATTTATTCATTCATTGATAATGTTTTAGCACAATGCACATGATAGATGAATTGAAATTAAAAATGGAATCAGCAATGGTATCCGTCTTGACCGAATTCACGACTGCCACCAACCGGTCCTTGCAGATTTTCCCACTGGTGGTGCTCACCTCACCGTCCTAACTTTTGCATGGACCGCCTTTTCGATCTTTAATCCATCGGACTGTCTTAATTTTTACGTGGATCGCCTTTTCGGTTTCTGATCCGCTGGATTTCTTTATTCTTTTTTTTTTAGCCCGTCCTGATTGGTGGGGTCGACAACTTGGTATCTCTTCTCCCTGGTAGAACCGTTTCCACCTTGAAGGTCGATGACTATGGCACCTCCCTGGTGAGTGCTCTAATGCCAGTCCAGCGTCTTCGCAAGGTGAATAATGACATGCCAATCCACTTTTGATAAAATTCCTTTGATAGATCTATTGGCTGCTTTCGTCACCCCACTGGATCGTGGATGGTGTGCAGTTGACGATCGATGCCCCAGCCCTTTATTCTGGAACACATGCGCCGTTGCCTGTTGAAACCATAGTCTCCTCTTGGTCATGATGGAACACGGAATTCTATATCATGCATTTGTGTCCTTCTTCCTAAATTTGGGTGCACGTTTTTTTTTAAGGTTGTGACATCATGGTCGACTCTGTTTTCATCCACTTTGGGTGGTTGACAGTCATGGCTATGAATTGATGTCTGTTTGCCTTGAATAGTCTTGTTTTTCTGGTGACGTCAGTTTCTACTATTATGGTTTCCCCTCTTTGTCTGATCTGGGTCCGCGGAGTTTCTACTTAGCTGATTTTGCCCTTAGATCCTTTGGAGTCCAGCATTTGATAACTTCTCTGTCGATCCCCAGTCATGTTGTGGTAGGATCGAGTGAAGCCGGTTATGCACTTTTGGATACTTTGTAATTTCTTTTTTTTCTCTCATCAGGTGTGAGTTCTTTCAAGACGGATACCACTTTTGGGTCATCATCTGTCCTGAAATTCATTTCATGCAATGATGTGTCGTGTATGATAAAGACATTAAATGAATGCTTATATGTATGCATAGTGTCCCATCCAAAAAAATATCGCACGAGTAATTGAAATCAAATTGCATTACATTAAATGCCTCATGGGCAGAATTGTTCACAAAATGGAAAAGAAAACAGAAGCAGATACATCAAAATAGTTGTCATCCTCCACATGCGGAGGGTCTTCTTTTGCTGATGTGTCATCTCCTTTAATGGCTTGAACACGTGGTTCAGTTAAAGCTGGGCAAAGGATTGTTCTGAACACTAGGTTTCAAAGGTGGTTCTATAATCTTTCCTTCAGCGATCAATTGTCGGACAGCCCTTAGTAACTACATGCAGTCATTCGTGTGGTGCCTCACTAGTACGTGATAGGAACAAAAATTTCCCTTGTCGGTCTCAGCCGGCTTTTCGAATAGCTTCAGAGAATTCAATAGACCACCGTTCCTTCATTTTTCAAAAATCTTGGCCAAAGAAAGAGTCCAAGGGGATAGGCCTCAATTTTGCAAATTTCCATCTTGGCCGCCCCGCTACTGGGACACAACGGTAACTTCAGCTGGCTTGTCTTCTGCGAGCTGCCCACTTTTGCCTATAGGGCTGGAACTAGGTCCGCTGCCTGATCCAGTTGTAGTCACTGATCGATACCCAAAACCATTCCCGGAGCCTCTGCCACCCCTTTGGTTCACTGCCTTTTCTTCCTCATCTCTCTCAAATTTCATGGCCATGCTATATACTTCGCTGAGTTCACTGAAAGAGTGGAATTTCATATTGTTTCGGAAGATGTCCCTACTACCATCATTCAACTTCTGAATCAATTCATCCTCGTCAGGGTGGTTCTTCAGCAGAATCATCTTATTCATCCACCTCTGGTAGTAAGCATCAAAGGATTCATTCTGCTGTTGCTTAACCCTTTCCAGGTCACACAGCTTCACTTGGATCTTGGTGTTGAAGCTGTAGTATTTGATGAAGGACGTTGACAAGGCCTCCCAGTTTGATTGCACATCTTCAGACAAAGATTTATACCAGCTCAGTGCACCCCCCTCGAGTGTAGTTGGGAAGAAGTTAATCAGTTGCTGCTTAGTGGCACCTGCCATCAGCATAACCCATGCAAAAAGGTTCATGTGAGCCTCTAGCGAACCAATCCTCTTATAAGAAGGAACCTTCGGCACTTGAAACCCAATAGGGAAGGTCTTAATGCCCTTGTTGATCATTGCATCTACATTCACTCCTTTCTTAGAGCTGTAAGCGCCGGGTTTTCCCGACCTCTATGATGAGAATTCATGTGTTACCTGTCAAATGGACGGACTCGAATCAGACTTGGAAATGATGGAATGTTGCCTAGAATTTCTCAAACATCCTGAAAACCAAGCTATCCGCAATGCAAAATCCCCAAAGAGGTCTTCCGAGCAGTTTCTAGGGTTTAGGGTGAGCGTCCGATTTTTGAAATTTTGTCCCGGCTCTTGCTAGAGCCACACGGCTCTAGTGGTCAAACCAAGTTGCTCTGCAAAGCAGTGCAACTTGGCTCGGCAGAAGGGATTTTGGGCAAAATCAGAAAGTCAGGCGGCCATTTAATGTTCGAAATGATATGTGTGAGGAGAGTATAAATGGAAAAAATCAAATCAAAAGAAATAAGGGGGGGGGGGAAGACTTTTGCAACCTGAGGAAAAAAAAAACATTTTCCAAAGAAATAGAAAGAAAAAAAAAGAAACAGAGAGAAAAGGGAAGAGAGGCCGAGACATTTCAACCAAGTGAGGACCAGAAACATAAGGATAAAGACTTAAAATCAATCTAAAAACATTAAACACAAGTTGCTTAACCTTTGCTCATCAATTGGGGATTGTTCCAGATTCATTTTGGATTGTTGCGGTTTTCAGTCGGTTGAGTTTCCAGGACAAATTCCAAGCTTCCAATCCATTTCTTAACATTCAAAGCATCAAAACAACATCAAGGTAAACTCTGAGAGGCCTTAAACATGTTTGCATTGTCTTTTCTGTGCGTTTTCTTCGTTTTACAACTTTCGGAAACCGGATTGCCCGAATAGAGCCGGGCGGCTATGTTCTTCATGAACATAGTTGCATGGATATGTTCATGAGGAACAGAGCCAGGCGGCTCTGGTACCCAGAGCTGCCCAGTTCTGTTATGTGAGGACAGATTTTCGAATTGTCCCGATCGGCCGAAATCAGTCTATTTTCCATTTTGCGCATTATGTTGTGATCATTTTCAGCCCAAATCCTTCCGTATGTTATAAAATTTTGGTTTTTGGATTTCTGTACGTATGGATATTAGGGTCTTCGGTTTTCTCGAGATTTTATTTTCTGAGTTTCGGGGTTATTTTATCCGGATCAGATCTGTAGTTCAGCATTAACGGACCCCCGAACCCTATAAAAGCCCCTAAATGCATGCCCCCGTTTCCTAAATTCCCAATTCTGTCCTATTTGAGTCCTACTTGTGTGTGCAATATAAACTGTGCTAACCAATTTGTTTTGCAGCATTTATTTTTTATTTTTATCATTTTTATTGTAATTAATAGATTATTATCGTGTAAATTAGGCGATTGTATTTTCTTAAAATACTCATGTACTTAGGCGATTGTAATGTGTGGACGAGAGTTTTTTTATCTTTTATTCGATTGGGTTGTATAATCGGCCTTTATTATTTTTATTTTTTTTTGTATATTTTTGGATGTATGCTTT
This sequence comes from Euphorbia tirucalli, assembly GCA_039660915.1. Classification (NCBI taxonomy): domain Eukaryota; kingdom Viridiplantae; phylum Streptophyta; class Magnoliopsida; order Malpighiales; family Euphorbiaceae; genus Euphorbia; species Euphorbia tirucalli. Next base: position 44,938,909 of record CM077637.1, on the reverse strand, counting down.
ATTTTTCTATAATTTATTTTCCACATTTTGCTTTAGCATCGGCTGATTAATATAAATGAAATTGGGATTAGAAAAAGATAATAAAGCAAATTAAATATGGTAATATAAACTATAAAGTGAAAGCAAGCTAGAGGTTAAGTAAGTCACTTGCCCGAACCCTAAATCTCTGGATTAGGTACGGTAGTCTGCCCTCGGTAGGGAGCTGTACCGGAATTCCCGGATGAGCTGATCCTGGTGGCGACTCTGTCACTGATCTCAGGATTTAAGTTCCGAGGTCTTTAAGTTAAAACGGGAAAATTTTTTCTACAAAAATGAATTTCCAAATCAAATGAATGGTTTTTTTCTAACTGAAGATAAACAAAACCCGTTCTCCACCAAAATCAAACACAAACAAAAACGTTTTCATCGGTGTGCTTCACCGCATCCCGATTTTTATGTTTCGAAAAAGGTCATCTACTCATAGTGGCGACTCTACTGGGGATATGGGTTTCTTAAAAAGTTTTCATAAAAACTTAAGGAACTTAGGCAACTACCGAAATATAACCTCGCTTGCGGTCACTTCACTAGTTCATATTACCATATTTATTTGCACCTTGCATATCATGACATTTTCTTCTTCTCAATCCCTCCAACACACTAATCAACCCCAGTTTACCCAAGAAGGTGGACTACCTCTTCTGCCAGGATTGGAGACACCTAACGGGATAAACCACTCATAGCACTGCATGACCTTACATCGTGTTCTATGGTGGGAAAGTGTATATTCGCTATGGGAACCTGTACGACCTTTGGTTTTGACTTTGGCCCACATGTAATGGCTTAGCAACTTCCCCTAGGATTACCAAAACTTAAATTCAAAATGGACATTGAGCGTGCACCTTTGGTATCCCCCGTTGATGCCAAAGAGACCCAACACCTAGGAAGAATGCGAGACCAATCAAAAGGAGAAATAAGGTCGGAAAGGAGTGCATAGTTTTACGTGTGCTAACATCTGTTCCGTGTGACTTTTCATGAAGCATCAAACATGCATAGCTTTCGCATGCCATTCTAGCCACGTCTTTACGCAGCCATTTTTGAACATCGACATATGTGTGACACTAATCACATTTTTGTGCAGCCACGACATCTTATTTATGTGCCATTTACATCTCACGTGCAACATTTCCATGAAACATACACAACATCATTCCATGTGTCATGCATTTTAACCACATTTTTATGTAGCCACTTGCATTTTCACGTAACATGCACATCCATATCATTTCATCTCACCTAATAAAGGATGATTCCAAGTGTGCCCTTCACGATCATTTTATTCCATAACATATCGGGTACCCCAAAACCACCTGTGTTTCACCCATGCACCTGATCACACTCAGCCATTTTACAAATATGATATCGTTTAATAGTAGACTGTAATGGTCCTAGATTTGCTTTCGTGTAACGGTTCATACGATGTCATCACATGGCATCACATTCATTCATCATAAGTGTCCCGATAACGCCAGAATCCTGTTTGCGCGTTGTGGTTCATATCAGACCATTTCATGACATTGTGAAATCATTCGAGGTGCTCCTTGAGTATCGAGTTAGAACATCTATAGGGGCATTCCATAATATTATCAAAAACCATGCAAGGTGTTCCACGAACACCGAACCTCTGCTCGTGTCTCCGGTTGCACGCGACTTTCTTGTAACATCACTTCATATCACATTGCTTCAAAAGCATCAGAACACTGTCCATGGGATGGTCCCCATGTGACCATTTCTTTTCATGACATCGACCTAGAAAGCATCGAAACTCTACCGTGTGTCGGCACACACACAGCCATCTCACTACAATTCATTAGATGCCCCAAAGGCGCCGAACCTCTGTCTGTGCGGCGGCTCCCATGGGACATTTTCATATTATTTTGCATAGCATTAGGCACTCTTGGGACATCCCAAACAAAAGAAATTCAAACATGCAAAGATCATCCTCGTTCTCATTTCCATTCATGAAGCATAATCCAAGTATCATTCTCCATGACAACACATCATTCATTTACTATCCCTAACTCTTCACTTACAATGTAGGACCATACATATGTGAGATTAGAAAAGACCAAAGCTCCGTAAAGATAGTTCACAGAGTAAGCTGGATCGACCAAGGACAAGGTCTCAGGCTTTGAGGGCTGTTGGGGAACAGAAAGCAATAGAAACTGACAGTGATTCTGATTCTAGGGAAGAAGTGGAGATGGCCAATCAAACACCAAGTCTTGCTGATGCTCTGAAGGACTTCCTGATATCTTAGGATTTTAGTGATATGCTGAAGGAAGAAATTCGGGCTGTTGTAAGGGAAATCAGGGATATCGAAACCAGTAGTCCCGAAAAAGAAAAGGTAGATGAATCCTCTCAGTAAGGGGCTGATATCTCAGCTAGTATGGAGAAGCTGCAAGAGATGGAAGCAGCCATGGAAAACAAAATGAAGGCCAAGTACTCTGAACTTGATGAAGTGGTCGTCGAGCTGAAGAAAGGGGCCAACATCAGCCTGGGCTCCAAGAGAGGGGTGAATGTAGATGCAATGATCAACAAGGGCATTGAGACCTTCCCTATTAGGCTTCAAGTGCTGAAGATTCCTTCTTATAAGGGGATTGGCTCCCCAGATGCTCATGTGAATCTGTATGCCTGGATAATGCTGATAGGGGGCACCACTAAACAGCAGCTGGTTAACTTCTTCCAAACCACACTAGAAGGGGGAGCCCTGAATTGGTATAACTCTCTGGCAGAAGATGTGCAATCTGACTGGGAAGCCTTATCAGCAGCTTTCATCAAATACTACAGCTTTAATACTAAGATCCAAGTGAAGCTGTATGATCTGAAGAAGGTTAAGCAGAAGCCCAATGAATCCTTTGATGCTTATTATCAAAGATGGATGAACAAGATGATTCTGCTGAAGAACCATCCTGACGAGGATGAACTAATTCAAAAGTTGATTGACGGGAGTAGGGACATCTTCCAAAACAACATGAAATTCCACTCTTTCAGTGAACTCAGTGAAGTTTATAGTATGGCAATGAAAATTAAGAGAGATGAAGAAGAAAGGGTAGTAAAGCAAAGGGGTGGCAGAGGCTCCGGGTACAGTTCAGGGTATCGATCAACTATTGCTACTGGGTCAAGCAGTGGGTCTGGGTCTAGTTCTACAAGTAAAGGTGGATAGTTTTCAGAGACCAAGCAAGCAGGTGTTGCCATTGTGTCTCATCAGCGGTGAAACCAAGGTAGAAATTCAGAAAGCCAGGGTATATCTGCATGGGATTTCTCCTTGGCTAAGATCTTCGCCAGGTGTAGGAATGGCAGTCTGTTAAGCTCTCTCAGGCCTTTCGAGAAGCTAGCAGAGGAAGACAAAGACAATTTCTGTACCTACCATGTCATGGTGGGACATAGAACCGACAACTGTCACAGACTGAAGGATGCCATACAAAAGTTGATCAACGAAGGGAAGTTACAAGAGCCTGCCAAGCCTAGTACTAAGACTAACCCTTTACCAGCATTCAAAAGGTAGGTCAATATGGTGTAGTTGGGCCTACCAGACAACTTCATTTCTGCATAAGTCCTGCATGGAAATCCCATCGAACAGTCTGTAGTGGGTAGTGGAGCTGGGGCAAAGTCTAATTGTGAGAAGTCGACAGAGCAGAAGGAAGTGAAGCCTATGATTCTGGATGATCTGGATTCAGAAGATGAATATGAAGAATATGGCAGTAGTGAGATGGTCAAGTTGCCAGTTGTTGGGGAATCAAAAGTTCCCGAAGTGCAGAATGTAACAAGGAGTGGTAGGATATACCAACGAGGCTCCAGTGACCAGGTCAGGTAGTATGTCAGCACCTAGGAGACGGAAAAAGAGGACATGGTTATTTCACAATTGAAAAAACTCCAGCACAGGTCAGTCTGTGGCACTTGTTGCTGACTTCCAAAAAACATAGGGTAGCGCTGGTCAAAAAGCTGTCTGAAATCGAAGTTTCTCCACTGGCATCTCCAGAGGCCATGTGTTGCTTACTGAACAAGATTCATGTCGGGTCCCCTGACATTGTATTTTCTGAAAAAGACCTACCACACGAAGGAAGGGCCCACAACAAAGCTCTGTATGTCAAGGTTAACCTCCTAGACTGAGTCATGCCATGCGTGATGGTGGATGATGGTTCTGCCCTGAACATATGTCCACTAAAGATGCTGCCATTCCTAGGTCTGAGTGAAGACAATCTGAAAAAGTGCTTCACTGTGATCAGGGCCTATGATGATTCCAAAAGAACTATAATTGGGACTTTTGAAGCTGAAGTAGAAGTGGGACCGGTCAAGTCGACGGTCATTTTTACTGTGATTGACATTCCAGTTACCTTCTCCTTGCTTTTAGGGAGGCCATGGTTCCACCCATTAGGGGGTGTCCCTTCAACCTTACACCAGAAGATCAAGTTTTCAGTAGGTAGTGAGGTTGTGACAATCGAGGTAGATTCTTAGTCCATGATTACTGCTGTTAGTGAGGAGACCATACCATTCGGTGGTTTCCAAGTCGCCATGGTCAGTGAGGAGGAGACCACGGAGGTTCTGATGGTTATCTATGAGAACTATATGCCAGAATGGTTATCCAAATACCTTTGCAGGCATGACTTTATTTCAGGCATGGGACTTAGAGCCAATCTACAGAGGGTGCCTAAATTTAACATTGATTCTGGAAAGCCGAGGTAGTTTGGCTTAGGCTACATAGTAGAGGCATCTGAGAAAAAAGACATGAAAAAAGGAAAGAATGGCAAGCCCTCGATGAAGCCATTCATTAAGGCTGGCGAACAACTGTACAAGGGGCAAGCTGAACCAGTGGAGGTTGGGAGCATAAACTCCTAGGCTTCGAAATATTTGCTGATGTTGTGGACTTTGAAAAGAGCCAGAAGGAGCTAGTTGAACTAGTGATAGCGGAGGAGGCAATTGTTGAGCCTAGCTAGGAGAAACCATCTGAAGTAATGGCGGAAGCAGTAGAAGTGGCCAAGGAGAAAACCGAAGAAAAAGTCTGTGGTGAATCTATGAAAGCAATTTCAGAGGCGCTAACTGTCGCCTTAAGCAAAGCATTTGAAAAATCTGGGGGAGGATCCACTATGGAGCTAATGACCAAGCCAAACCTGGACTTTGTGATTGCCGAGATAGCAAGTATCATGATGAAAGCCAAGGCACACGTGGCTGAGATCGAGAAGACTACTCTTCCTGCTAAACAAGAGTCTGAAGTTGCTGCTGACCTGGACAACATCCTAGAACTGAGCAAGGTTGCTGAAGAAGTTTAAGGCCCTCCGCCTCTGAAGGATGAAAATCATTTTGTTGTATCTGTTTCTTCTCTTTTTAATGTGAACGATGTACTCTTTAACAAGTTTAATGCAAGGAAATCCTAGTTTGCTTACTTGTGTGATGTTTATCCTGATAATTCTATGCATGCATTCGAATCACCATCATGCATAACACTGCATTGCATGAAATTAACATAAGTACAGATGAAAACCCCAAAATGATATTCATTTCACACGAACTAAAATCCAAAGAAGAGAGAGAACTAACAAAGATACTGCAAAAACATGTTAAGGCTTTTGCTTGGTCATACGAAGACATGCCAGGGGTCGACACAGAAATAGCAATTCATAAGATTCCAACAGATCCCAGATTCAGACCAGTAAAGCAGAAATTGAGACGACTAAGACTAGAATAGGCTGCATTAGTGAAGGAAGAGGTGGCTAAGCAGATTGAAGCAAAGTTCCTCGAGGTGGTGGAATATACAGAATGGTAAGCCAACATTGTGCCAGTGCCTAAGAAAGACGGAAGAGTCGGGGTGTATGTTGATTATAGGGACTTGAACAAAGCATACCTGAAAGATAATTTCCCCTTGCCCCACATCGATGTTCTACTCGACAGTGCAGCTAAAGCAGCAATGTACTCCTTTATGGACAGATTTTTGGGATATAACCAGATCCTGATGGATGTAATTTACAAGGTGAAGAAATCCTTTATCACAAAGTAGGGCACTTTCTGCTACAGGGTAATGCCCTTCGGGTTGAAAAATGCTGGAGCCACTTACCAGAGGGCTGTCACAATGCTGCTGCATGACTTGATTCACAAAGAAGTGGAGGTGTATGTCGATGATATGCTCGTTAAATCAATGACCTGGGAAGAGCATCCTGCTATCGTAGATAGGTTTCTTACACGTATTGGAGAATACAACCTGCGCCTTAACCCCAAGAAGTGTATATTTGGGGTTACATCGGGAAAACTGCTAGGTCATGTGGTCAGCCAAAGGGGAATAGAGATGGATCCAGACAAGATCAAAGCTATTCGAGATATGCCAGCCCCTAAAATAGAAAAAGAGGTCCGGTCATTCTTGGGTTCATTGCAGTATGTCAGTCGTTTCATAGCACGGTTAACTTCAGTTTGTGAGCCAATTTTCAAGTTGTTAAGGAAGGACCAGCCTATCGTATGGGATGATAGGTGTCAGTTAGCTTTCCAAAAGATCAAGGCTTACCTGGTAAATCCACCAGTCCTGAGCCCACCAACTCTGGGAAAGCCTTTGATTTTGTACTTGGCTATTAAAGACTCCTCCGTAGGGGTAATGCTGGCACACGAGCAAGAGGGGAGAAAGGAGTATCCCATTTGTGACCTCAGTAAAAAGCTGCTGGAATATGAAACCAAGTACACACTGGTACAAAAGACATGTGTAGCAATGATCTAGCTTACTAAGAAGCTACGCCACTACTTTCAGTCATATAAGGTACAAGCCGTGGCTAAAGTGGATCCAATGAAATACCTATACGAAGCACTGGTGTTGGTTGGAAAATTATCTAGGTGGCTACTACTTCTGTCAGAATTTGACATTGAGTACATCACTAGAAAAACCATAAAAGGGCGAGCTGTGGCAAAATTCCTAGCAAAGCAACCATTAGAAACAGACCACATAGAAAATCTGGAGTTCCTTGATGAACAGTTGGCTGTAGTAAAAGTGAGAAGATGGGTTATGTGCTTTGATGGTACCATAAATAGAAAGGGTGCTGGAATTGGGGTGATTATAGCAATGCCAGATGGCGAGATTATTCCGCTGTCAAAGAGGTTGGACTTCTCCATAACCAACAATGCGGCAGAGTATGAAGCGTGCTTATTCGAACTAGGGGCAGACAGCATCTTGATCATTGGGGATTCACTCTTGGTGATTAGGCAGGCACAAGGCGACTGGATTTTGAAAGAGGAAGCATTACGGCCCTACTTAGAACTGCTGCAGTACAGGAGGTGGTTATTTGACCAGTGCGAGTTCAGACATGTTCCTAGAGAGGAAAATAAAATGGTGGATGCACTAGTGACACTATCCTCCATGTGCGAAGATCCGAAAAAGACACAGATACAGCCTCTGGTCATAGCGATTTCCAGGCAACCCTACTTTAACATGCACGAGGTGATGGAGTTAACAGACTAGGAAAAGCCCGAGTTCTTTAACATTTATCAGTACGTGAAAGAGAGAAAGTATCCAGAAGGAGCTAACATTGCTGATAAGATGTCATTAAGAAGATTAGCCAGCCAGTTTAGAATCTTCGAAGATAAACTATACAAGAGAACTGCAAATGGGATTCTTTTGAGATGTATGACAGAACGAGAAGCAGAAACTATAATGAAGCAAGTACATGTCGGATCCTGCGGACCGTATATGAATGGGATCGCCATGGCTAGAAAGATAATGAGACAGGGGTACTTCTGGATGACAATGCAGTCTGATTATATGAAGGAAGTGAAAAGGTGTCACGAATGCCAGATCAATGCGGATATCAGTCATCTACCACCACTTGAACTACAGAACCTAGCATCTCCTTAGCCATTCTCGGCATGGGGGATCGATATGATTGGCGAAATTCATCCCGCAGCTTCTAATGGGCATAGGTTCATAGTGCTTGCAGTAGACTATTTCTCAAAATGAGTAGAAGCAGAATCCTTCTCCAGTGTGACAGCTAAGCAGATGGTTAAGTTCATTCAGAAGAACATCTTCTCCTGATACGGAATCCCTCACCACGTAGTGACTGACAACGGAGTGCAATTCCAAGGGGCAACAGCTAAGCTATTCTCAGAACATGGCATTGAACATCATAAGTCTTCTCCATACAGACCACAGGCTAATGGCACAGTAGAGGCGGCTAACAAGTCGATTAAGAAGATCCTATCAAAAATGGTAACCACCTACAGGAACTGGGCTGACAACCTGCCATATGCTCTTTGGGGTTATAAGAATACCATCAAAATGCCAACAGGCGAAACTCCTTACGCCTTGGTGTACGGGATGGAAGCAGTGTTGCCAGTGGAAATGGAACTCAAGTCACTCAGAATAGCCCTGGAAGCCCAGCAACCAGAAATGGAATGGGTTCAGGCCAGATACAAGCAGTTGGCTGCATTAGATGAAAAGCGGTTGAAAGCACTGGATCACTACAGATGTATCAGTTCAGAATGGCCAGAGCTTATAATAGAAATGTGAAGTATCCCAGACAGTAGCTAAAAGTCGGGGATCTGGTTCTAAATCACTTAAGGCCTACAAATGTGGACACCTATGGGAAATTTAGACTGAATTGGGAAGGGCCATATGTGGTGAAGAAGGTGCTGACTAAGGGTGGTGTAAGCATCGCAGACATGAACAGGAATGAATTTGCAAATCCTATCAACCAAGACCACCTGAAGCCTTACTATGTTTGAAAAAAAAAAGGAAAAAAAAGTCTGCTAGGTTGAAAACTCGAAAAGGGCGGCCTAGGCAACAATTAAGACACGAGAGAAAATGATCAGTCGAAAAATCCGCAAGGGACGGCTGGTGATGGATTCTGGTTCTGTGTGGGGTGTATACCATTTTGGGAACCAACCTTTTCAAATGTATTCATGCTACTTTCATCAATAAAGTGTGATGTTTTGTTTAAATATGTTTGCATGGTTATATCGTAATGCATAAACAAAGTTATCTAGCTTAAACATCCATTTAAAGGAAGCACTTTGCGTTTAATTGGTTAAAAGACTCGCATTACTTTAATAAGAAAATGTGTCAAATACATGGAATATGTAATCTTTTCTTATCTTACAAATCTAACTCATCATTTCTCGAGGCAATTGAAAATTTCGAAACAAACCCAAATCCAAATGTCACAGGACCTAAAAAAAAAGAGCTCACTAAGGTGAAAACTGAAAAGGCACCTTAGGCAAAACTTAGAGCAGCTCACTGAGCTGAACACCCACATCGGCCAGTTCAGGCAAAATTTAGAGCACTTCTGAACTCACTACTTCTAAGGATAGAAAGATGAGACACTTTCGTCATTCCCCAGCGGAGAACCCTTTCACCATTCCCCAGCAGAACCATCACAAAGAACATGACCACTTTCTCCCTAGTAGTCAGTGGACTTCCCTAATAGCTATTGCATTTCCCCGCATATCCCCAGCAGAGGTGCGAGAATCACATCATATAAAGAATATACTCTCCAGTTGTTGGGATTTGTCATTGGAAAAATAACGTGGCGCAGCGAAAAATACACCGTTTAAAATTTCCTAGAATCCACCTATCGTGTCCAACTACCATTAATTAGAATAAAAACAATTTGAATCAAGAGAGATTAACTCACCGGATTCGTCTCTTCTAGAGACTGCTGCAGAATCGTTTCTTGAAACTGCGATCTCCAAAGTTCGGTGCATGACCAACTATTGAGCGGGAACCGGTGCTAGCCGAAGACACGACGGAATGGAGGTTCAATGCTGGGATTTTCGGCTGATCTGGGACTGCTCTTGGTGGCTGAAATTTCCAGCAATTAATTAGGATTGAAATTAGGGTTTTATTCCTTAAGTGTGCCCTTATATAAACACTTGTCTAATTGGGTTTTAATTAGGTTAATTAAACCCAAGCCCACTAGGATTATAATTACATAAATAAACTTTAATTAAAAAGTATATAATATGTAATTTAATTCCATTTGGCTAAATTTAATCACCCCTAAATAAAATTAAATCACACTTAAGTAAATACAATACATGTATTTAATTTTCCTACTTAGGAAAATTATTTAATTAATTGTTTACTTTATGTAATTCAATTAATTGATAAATTAATTAATTACATTATGTAAACTTATTAATTAAATTAAATTCAACCCAATGTTAATTAATTACCTTGACATCGAATGTCAACTAATTAATTAACGCATTCCTTCCAATGTACATTACATGTACAATTTCTATAAGTTCCGGCTTAGTTGATCTATGTGCACGATCCTATGGGTCTGTCTTTATGTTGGCAGTAGGCCCAAGGCCCACAGACTGTAAGTAGGTTCTAGCAAACCATTACAGCCCCCAATTAAGACAGAGATGCATCAGTCTTTCGAAGACATTCACCTGGTAGGAATCTCATAGTGTCCTTTGCGTAACGATATCGATATGAATAAACAAGAGGCATGGTGTCTATCATCCTCTTTTGTTGTTTATTATATTTCTTGATCTTGAGTTGACTGATTAATCAAATAAACACCGACTTACTTGGGTATGGCCATACACTTATCAGTCCCACTCATCAAGTGGCTAATGATATCATCTCGGCGTTACCGGAGTGGCAATTCCATCACTTCATCATCAATATCAACATGTTCACCAGTCCACCCAATCATACCCTTATTTATCATCCTTTTATAGACCTGTTAGGCATATGTCAAAGTGAACTAGACTCCATATTGATATTATAATGAAATATGGTCTGAGAACAAAAGAGACCTACTCAAGAAAGACCTATGACGCGACAACCATGTGGCTTTCTTGTGCTGATCGATGCAGTCCCATGTCAATGACATGTACCTATATTCATGACTGACTATACAAGTACTATGGCTAGTTAAGAACTGCCATACAGTCATCAAATATACAAGTTTGTGATTCTATTCGTGCCCACGATTAGAACAGACCTGGGATAGGTTTTATGATTATCAATCAATGGATACTCTATTCATATTATAACACAAGATATAAATGAGATAGATTAATTGCCTTTATTAATGTGACACAAATAATGTATTCGTACAATGAGTCTTAATGTATAATACAAAATACAAGAATCGAATGCCCTAAGAACTAGGGCACACCAACAATCTCCCACTTGGGCATTGCCCTAATTCCTATAGATCTGGTATGATCTTCATGCTGTGTCTGCGGCAGCGCTTTGGCCAATGGATCAGCGACATTATTCTTGGTGTCAACCCTCTACAATGATATGTCACCTCTGTTCATGATCTCCCGAATGAGGTGAAACTTTCTAAGCACATGTTTGGATCTATTGTGTGACCGGGGCTCCTTAGCTTGTGCGATGGCCCCGTTGTTGTCATAAAAACATCAACTGGGTCTAGGATAGTGGGCACTACTCCCAACTCAGTTATGAAATTCTTGATCCAAACAGCTTCCTTTGAGCTTCGCATGCAGCTATGTACTCAGCTTCCATTGTAGAGTCAGCAATGGTGGCCTGCTTTGAGGGCCTCCAACTAGTTGCACCTCCATTCAGGAGAAAAACATAACTATGCTGTGACTGGTTCTCATCCTCATCGGTCTCAAAGCTTGCATTAGTGTAACCTGACACTACCAGCTCATGTTGACCTCCATACACTAAGAAAGCATCCTTAGTCCGGTTAAGGTACTTCAAGATTTCCTTGACTGCCTTCCAGTGTTCCTTACCGGGGTCCGACTGGCACCGGCTAGTCATACTTAGTGCAAACACAACATCAGGCCTCGTACATAACATGGAGTACATGATAGATCCAATAGCAGATGCATAAGGGATCTTTTCCATGTTCTCCCGATCCTTCTTTGTTTTAGGACCATCTTTCTTACTCAGGTTCAACCCATGGTGCATAGGCAAGAATCCTTTCTTTGCCTTGTCCATGCTGAATCTTTTCAAAACATTGTCAATGTATGTGACCTGACTTAGGCCTAGAAGCGGATTGGATCTATCTCTGTAGATCCTGATCCCTAAGATCATCTCAGCTTCGCCTAAGTCCTTCATTGCGAAGCACCTACTCAACCACTGCTTAACCCCTTGCAATGTTAGTATGTCACCTCCAATGATAAGGATGTCATCAACATACAGCACTAGGATGGTGGAAATGCTCCCACTAACCATCTTATATACACAGGGCCTTTAACTTAAAACACCACTTGCAACCTATCACCTTAGCACCCGGAGGTGGATCCATCAAGTTCCATACTTGGTTATCGTGCATAGATTGCATCTCAACCTCTATGGCTTTGCACCATTGATCTGAGTGTGGGCTTTCAACAGCCTCATCATAGGTCTTGGCCTCCTCTTGGTCAACGACCATAAGGTCCAATCATCAATCACGAGAAAGCCGTACCTCTCTGGCTGATGACGTGTCCTACCAGACCTTTTAAGGTCCTGTGCAACCAGTTCTAGTTCCTCAATTTCCTAAGTAGTCAGATTGGTTCCCGAAGAATCCTCAGCAGTAGCTGCAGGAGTTTGTGAGTCTTGAACTTCTGAAAGTTCAACATTACTCCCACTGTCTCTCTTAGAAAGGAATTCCTTCTCCAAGAAGACTACATTTCTGACTATGAAAACTTTGTTTTCGGCCGGATCATAAAAGTAATAACCCTTAGTTTCCTTAGGGTAACCCACAAACTAGCACTTGATAGATTTGGACTCGAGTTTGCCACTTGTCAATTTCTTAACATATGCATCACGGCCCCAAATCTTCAAGAAGGAAACATTGGGCTTTCGGCCCTTCCATAGTTCATATGGTGTTCCCTCAACTGCCTTGCTTGGTGTGTTATTTAGAATGTAAGCACCTATCTCTAAAGCATATCCCCAAAATGAGATAGGGAGTGTAGCAAGACTCATCATCTAGCGGACCATGTCAAGCAAGGTCCTATTCCTCCTTTCTGACACTCCATTCCACTGGGGTGTACCAGGAGGAGTGAGTTGGGATACAATCCCACACTCTGTGAAAAACGAGTCAAACTCTTGGCTCAAATATTCACCCCCTCAAAGCCTGAGACCTTCTCCTTGGTCGATTCAGCTTACTCTGTGAACTGTCTTTATGGAGCTTTGGTATTTTCTAGTTGTGAGCGGACAACGCATTTTCGACGGGATGTGGGACTCCCTTTCGGAAAGGAGCGCCACGATCTCAGGCGGGCCCCTCCCTCGCGTGGGGTTTTTATAAATGGAAATCCGCGTTTTTAGAAAATAAACGGAATTAATGCATAAAAGGACCGAGACCTAAGCCTCGATGGATATTGTAAAGTCGCCACCCGGCTCAGCTCAACTGGGAAATTCTTATGTAGCTGAACCGGACGAACGGCAGCTACACTATCCAGAGATTCGGGTCCGGACAAGTCCCTTATTTCGTGTCTAGTTAAAATAAAATTGGTCAATGTTCAAAGATGGTATTTCAAATTCTAAAAGTCAATTTTATTGAAATAAATAGACATGCAGCGCGCATACAGGTATTACAAAAATAAAAGTAAAGTAATGAATATTTGAGTGGTTTACAACCCAATCGAATAGAAAATTAAAACTCTCGCCTCACTTTACAAGCGCCTAATATACACGAGAATCTAGAAAAATACAACCGCCTAGGATACAAGATTAATTCTATTAAATTACATCCAAAATAAAAATAAAAGAAATTAAAACCTACAAAATAGAGGGTTAGCACAGAATACGGCACGCCACAACTAGGACTCAAAAAGACAGAATTGGGAAATCAAGAATTGGGGGCATGCATTTAGGGGATAACCGGGTTGGCTCGGCTAGCCGGACCTGGAAAACGTTTTGAAACATCCCTGTTTTTTCGGTTTTTGTGGGAAAATCATTTTGAAAACAATTTTTCTGGTTTACATGCTGTAAGCGCCGGAATTTTCCATACTTAAAAATAAAAAAAAAAAAAAAAAAACAAAAACAAAAACAAAACTATAGTCGTACGACTATTGTTACAGTCGTACGACTGTAACGTCAGAAAATCTGCAGAGGCCCATACCTCTGCAGCAAAAATGAAGGAGAGAGAAAAGGGAGCATTAATTGCTCCCTTGTTGCAGCAAGCAAGGGGGGGGGCAGAGAGAAAAAAAGAGAGAAAGGAGAAAGAAAAGAAGAGGAGGAGGGGATTTTTTTTTCTGGTGAAAAAAGAAGTTTAGAGAGAGAAAGAGAAGAGAGAGAAAAAGAAAACCACAAAAAACTCACTTTTCTTCCTCTTTGATTTTCTTTAATGCTCAAAATTAAACCTAAAACTTGTTAGAAACCCCTAGGTTAATCAATTAACTTCATAACCAAATCAAGAGTTCGGACCAAAACGATCAGAATCCTTTGCAATTCGGATTTTGGACAAAAAGCTCTCAACTTCCATTCCGAAGGGGAAAGTGCGAATTTGTTGGGATCGGAGCGACGCCAGGGGTCAAAACGACTTGGAATAGCTTCTAAAAAGGTAGTCACTTCTTTTCCTTACATTTTTTCTCGCTTTCTGGGTGTTTGAAGTGTGTTTCGTGCGATTTTTGCTGCATTTTCATATTTCTGTTCCTGGAAATTAAGAACAGTCGTACGACTGTTCTTGGTTTTCATGAACAGTCGTACGACTGTATATACAGTCGTACGACTATTCTTAATTTCCAGTCGGTTTTTCTTCAGTTTTTGGTTAAAATTGATTTCTGTTGAAGTTCTGATCTTGGACTAATTACAGTCGCACGACTGTAAACTACAGTCGTACGACTGTAATCCTTGTTCCAGAATCGGAATTTCTGCTTTCATCCGTAAAAAATCCCAAAAAAATTAGAAAACCCTAAGGATCACCAAAAATGAATTTTGTTGTGTGCATCACGACCGTAGATTCAATTTCCAGTAAATTTGTATTTAGAACAATACAATGACGGAGACCCATTTCTCCCGAAAACCGACCCACTTAAACGTATAAAAATGCATGTAAACCGGAAAAATTATTTTCAAAATGATTTTCCCACAAAACCAAAAATACAGGGACGTTTTAAAATGTTTTCCAGGTCTAACCGGACCGGCTAGCCGAGCCGACCCGGTTACCCCCTAAATGCATGCCCCCAATTCCTGATTTCCCGTTCTGTCTATTTAAGTCCTAATTGTGGCGTGTTGTATATATTGTGCTAACCCTCGGTTTTGCAGGTTTTAATTTCTCTTTATTTTTATTTTTAATGTATTTTAATAGATTAAATCGTGTATTTAGGCGGTTGTATTTATCTAGATTTTCGTGTATTCTAGGCGGTTGTACAAGTGAGGTGAGAGTTTTTATTTTCCCATTCGATTTGGTTGTAAGCCGATTAATATTTATTTCTTTTCTTTATGTTTGTATTAAATATTTTGTGTGCGCGCTGTATGCTTTTTATATTCAATAAAATGGACTTTAGATTTTGAAATACCATTCGAGAACATTGACAATATTTATTTTAATTAGACACGAAATAGGGGACTTATCCGGACCCGAATCTCTGGATAGTGTAGCGACCGTTCGTCCGGTTCAGCTACATAAGAATTTCCCGGTTGAGCTGAGCCGGGTGGCGACTCTACAATATTCATTGAGACTTAGGTCTCGGTTCTTTTATGTATTAATTCCATTTATCTTCCAAAACACGGATTTCCATTTATAAAAACCCCAAGCGAGGGAGGGGCCCGCCCGAGATCGTGGCGCCCCATTCCGAAAGGGAGTCTCGTGTCCCGTCGAAAACGCGTCGTCCGCTCACACATGCATTTTTATATATTAAGTGGGTCGGTTTTCGGGGAGAACTGGGTCTCCGTTGTTGAATTGTTCTAAATGCAATTTTATTGAAAATTGAATCTCTAGTCATGAATGCACACAACAAAATTCATTTTTGGGATTTTCTAATTTTTTGGGATTTTTGGGAATTTTCGGGGATTTTTGGAAATTTTTGGGACTTAAAGGTGAAATTCTGGTTCTGGAAACGACAGTCGTACAATTGTAAATTACAGTCATGCGAATACAACTACAGTCGTACGACTGTAATTACAGTCGTGCGACTGTAAACACTCCAGACTCAGGATTTCGCCAAAATCTTATTTAAAACAAACTGAAAAGAAAATCACCTGGAAATCAAGAAAACTCGTACGACTGTAACTACAGTCGTACGACTGTTCATCGAACTCAAGAACAGTCGCACGACTATTCTTAATTTCCAGAACAGAAACACAGAAAAAAGGGTATAAATGTAGAAAAAGCACACCAATCACCCAGAAAGCTTGTAAAAGAGAGGGGAAAAGGAGTGTTTACCTCTTTGGCGTGCGTCCACCGTAGGATTGACCCCTGGCGTCGTTCCAATCCACTAAAATCCGGACTTTTCTCCTTGATTTAGGGTTTGAGAGTTTTGGGTCCAAAGATTTCAAATGCTGAGGGATTCTGATGAGGAGTTCCTCCTTTTCTTTTTGATTTTCTCCACTCTTTTCTTCTCTTTTTCTCTCTTTTTCTTCTTTTTTCTGTCTGGTCTCCCCTTTTTTCTGTCTCTCTGTTTTTCTTTTTCTTCTTTCCGTCCCTCCTTATTTCGTTTTTCTTTTTCTGCTTTTATGGGTAATGATCTACAGTCGTACGACTGTAGCCAATGCCGTACGACTTTTCTTTTCTTTCTTTCTTTTTTTTTTGAAGTAAAATTCTGGCACTTACAGCTGCCCCTCGCGCGATCAAATTCACCACCTGAACTTAGTCTGGGATAGATGATGTGAATTTGAGAAACGCGACTCAAAGCGCCGCAGACATAGGAAAGAACCCGCCATTGAAATAAGCTGATATCAGGTCTAGGTTACCCGAGGCGATGCTGGGGAGGAAATAAGCTGATATCAGGTTTAGGTTACCCGAGGCAAAGCTGATGAGGAAGAAATAAGCCGATATCGGGTCTATGTTACCCGAGGCAAAGGTGAGTTTGAAGTGTGGGATTCGAATTGGTTTCAAAGATCTAGGATTTTGCTTGAATCGATCTTCAAGAATCCAAAATATGGCTTGGGTGATTTTTCAAGGATTGGAATCGTGCTTGAAGAAGTTCAAGGATTTGAAATTTAGCTTGAATGAAACAAAGGGTTTGATGTAGAACTAAGCCGATACCGGGTCTAGGTTACCCGAGGCAAGAAAAGATGGAATGCGGTTAAGCTGATATCGGGTCTTTGTTACTCGAGGCGAAGGAAGGTGGATTGTGGATTAGTTGATATAGGGTTTATGTTACCCAAGGCGAAGGAAAATGAAATTACGGTTAAGCCGATATCAGGTTTATGTTACCCGAGGCAAAGGAAGGTGGATTGTGGATTGGCCGATATCGGGTTTATGTTACCCGAGGCGAAGGAAAATGAATTATGGATTTGTAACCATGCTTGAACGCATTGGAGTTCAAGGGTTCGAAATCCTGCTTGAATGAAGAGAGTGGTTCAAGGATTTGTAACCTTGCTTGAACGTAGTGGACTTCAAGGGCTCAAAATCTTGCTTGAATAAAGGAAGGGAATTCAAGGATTTGTAACCATGCTTGAACGTAGTGGAGTTCAAGGGTTCGAAATCTTGCTTGAATAAAGGAAGGGAATTCAAGGATTTGTAACCATGCTTGAACGTAGTGGAGTTCAAGGGTTCGAAATCTTGCTTGAATGAGAGAGTGGTACAAGGATTTGTAACCTTGCTTGAACGTAGTGGAGTTCAAGGGCTCGAAATCTTGCTTGGATAAAGGAAGGGAATTCAAGGATTTGTAACCATGCTTAAACGTAGTGGAATTCAAGGGTTCGAAATCTTGCTTGAATGAAATGAGGAAATAGGTTTAGGAAGGATAATTTTGGAGTTGGTCGGGGAATGAGTATTTATCCCTTGATCGATGATTTTGGAAACAAAAATTTTTGCCCTTTCGATCAAAGATAAATACGGCTTGATTACTCTGCCCCTTGGAAACTTGATTGTTCTGCCCCGACATTGTGCCATCTCTGCTTTGAGAGCGATCCTGGTTAGGGGAGACCTAGTGATAGTAGTTGGTACCTGCACTTGGATGAGTTGCGATGCATATGCATATGAATTGTGTGTGTTTACTTTAAACGTATGCATGTATGTATGGATGTATGTATAGTTCTAAATGAATGCATGAAACATGTGGCTTATGCTTTGTTCTTAGTATTTGCGCGAGCCCGGAGACGAAATTCACAGCTTGTGACTGGCCCCGATGGTAGCCCAAGTGACCTAGTCCGATTGTCCCAACGTACCTTCTGGGCGACCGACTACTATACTGATCTAGGTGTTGGGGGAGTTGGCTGTCTTGAGTGATCTTCCACTTTACCTCTGCATACTTTAGAGCGTTGTCAGTGCTCGGCAGATTAGGATAATAGGCTGTGCTAGTGGATGGTCCGTATGGTTGAGTAAGGAGATGGGAGTGAGACTTTGCATTTTCATACCGCATAACAGGGGTTTCTGTGATATTGTCATGGGCTTGAATGCAATGTCCTACTAATGGACGTTTATATGTAGTGGCATGGTGTATGCAAGATGAGCATCTGATCAGAAGTCCAAATATACACAATATTGCAATGGTGACACCATAATGAGTATAACAGGGGATATGACATTGACTCTAACTTTCTATATCACCCTTCTCCTGTTGCCGACACGTCCTTTCGGTTTTCCGTGTCAACAAGTTTTTTTTTTTTTTGAGAAAGATTCTGTGATGGGCATTTTGTCTGCGTTGATCCCTTTTGCCATGGTTTGTCTTAGGATGGAAAAGATATATCTTGATATGTTCATTGCGACTCGCGAAGATAATGCTGTCGATGATGCCCAGAGGTTCGGTTTTTTACTTGCCCCTAATATTATAGGTTTGTGTTCGTGGAGTATTACGGCTTTGTGTTTAGGGAGTAAAACACTTCTACTGACAGGGTTTGCTGCACGACGTAGCCTGGAAGTGAACATTGACATGCAATGACATGACAAATGCATGTTGAATGGAGGATCCTAGGTGAAGTAGTGAAAGTAAACCTAGAATCGCACAACTAAGGCAGTGTACCTATCATTGACAAGTAATAATTCTGGTTGGTCCAAGTATCGATCCCACAGAGAAAAATATTCAGCAAACACTAAACTACTCGGGTTCCTTGCGTGTCCTAGGCGGAACTTAATTTTGGAGTGTGATTATACTAACGACTAAATTATCCTACTCCTAGTTGATCTATCCCAGCTTACTTTGATCTTGAATTCGGGTTATCAATTGGCGGTTTACCGACCTATGAATGCTAGTGGTGATGGCTTTATCAATTAATTACAATAGATGAATTTAACTCAACAATTAACCCTTAATTATGTTCTTTCGATAATTCAACCTAGCGTGTCTAGATCTTTTAGGTCCTTAGCCGGTTTCCCTTGTTTAGAGGCGGTCTAATTCTAAAGCTCAGAAAATAGGGGCACGTAAGTTCCACAGTGCCATCAATACTGATGGTTTCCTAGGCGTCAATCTAGGTAATGCCACAAATATGAACTTAATAAATTAAGATCTTATGAGACTGGATTATCATTAAAGGAATTGCATAAAGAAAAGGCGTAAATATTGAAATTAAATTGCAATCAATTGTATTAATCAAGAAAGATGATACGAATTCAATATTTACAACCAAACATAATCAATTGCGGAATCAAAAACTAACTTAATCGAATTACAAAAGAGAAGAAGAGGAACTTATGCCCTTTTCGTCAGATTAACCGGATTCCGACGGTGTGACGATGCTTGGGGTGTACCTCTATAGACGAACTCAATCCGGAACCAAGAACGTCGCAAAAGGGGAAGGTTCAATGTAAGACTTCTACCAATTGATGGTTCAAAACTCAAAGACACAAATAGTTCAAGCAATTAAACCTAGCTACAAGTTTATGCTTTACACTTTAAAAGTCTGGGAAAAGATCCAAAAAACTTAGAAAATAACCTATTTATACGGCTAGGTTAAACCCACGAAACAGAAAAGATGAAAGTGCTCGGCATGCCGTGCTGGTGGAGGTGGCACGCCATGCTGTGCAGATTTGTGGGTAGCACGCCGTGCTGGTGGTGGTGGCACGCCTTGCTGTGTACACTTGGGGTTGGCACGCCATGCTGTGGGGGTGGAACGCTGGAATGGCACGTCATGCCGTCATTGCGGCACATCGTGCCACCTTGCTTTTCAGCACTTCAAACTTTTCTTTGCTGCCATTGCTCCAACTTTCGGTCCGGG
Source organism: Euphorbia tirucalli (assembly GCA_039660915.1). Taxonomy (NCBI): domain Eukaryota; kingdom Viridiplantae; phylum Streptophyta; class Magnoliopsida; order Malpighiales; family Euphorbiaceae; genus Euphorbia; species Euphorbia tirucalli. Next base: position 44,918,676 of record CM077637.1, on the reverse strand, counting down.
TCATAATGCCTGTCCAAAACAAACATAAAGAAACATAACCGCACCGAAGCCACGGACCACAAAATTGACACATTATCCAAAATTACAAAAACACCCCTAAGAAACACGAAAAATGCTAAAAGTTATGAGAATCAAAGTAAAACATAAAAATCACAAAACACGCAAAAACCAAACAAGCATTCACACAAAGGACTCTAAAAATTGCCGTTCAAACCACGAAATTGCCTAAAAGAGGTCAAAAACCAACCTTATCAACCACCCCACACTTAAAGTCTTGCTTGTCCTCAAGCAAATAAACTAAAGACAAAGGAGTAAACTTGCTCGCTTTTACTTGCAAATCCAACTAAGGTTTTAACCGTACGAAATTCATAAACTCAAGAAGGTAAAGCATCACTTTCTAATTGACACTAGGCACACCAGGTTCAAAACCACTCAATACCCGAACCCAACAAAATTTAGCTAGTCAAAGGGCGAGGAACAAACAGAGTTTATACGACCACAAAGCACCTCATAAGATGTCACTCTAACGCTCAAGTTCAAGGCGAGGCGGATGAGCACACAAAAACAAACAATGGCACACATCACATAGCGAACTAATGGCAATCCCGGTGAAGTCATTGGTCGAGGAGCAAAATCAGAGAACCTGGGGCTTGTAATGTTACGGCTTAGGGTAGATTTGATAAAAGGGAAATTTTAGGTATACAACTCCTACAAATCAAGTGATATATGCACATTGACTAAGTACTAAAGACGGGTCATGCAATTTTCAACTCAAAACTAGTCCTAAGAGTGCTTGATTTGCTATATATTTTTTTTCCTTTTTTTTTGAAATTTTACTAACAATGAGAGGGCCTTATCCACAACCAACCGCCAAAGCATAACTCAACGGGGAAAAAGATGACAAGACATGGGTCAAGGCAATTAGATGATCGCCCTAATCCCTTATTCAAACAAATGAACTGAAAATGCAACACATACACCGGCTTAAAGATGAGAGCCGAAACCAAGACATGCTTTTACAAACTCCGATTTTTAAGAAAAGAAGCCGAACACATACATGGACTCTATTTGGATTTTTTTTTTATTATTATTTTTTTAAATTTTTTCATAAGACTAGATGTGAAAGAGTTGAAATGCAAATGGTGATTGACCCCAAAATGAATGAACAACTTAGCCAATTACTTGATTTAGGAGAGGAGGGTAAGAAAGGAAAATCAAAGTTAATGGTAAAAAGTTAGGATGATAGGTTTGGCTTGGTGAAGGTTTTTTTAAGTCAAAAAGGTTAATTTAGTGGCTTTGGGTGATCTAAGGGATAAATTAGTAGTTAGGGTTAGGCTCATTTAAGTCAAGGGGTTAATCCTAAGGGTCTCCACATATTAAGCTCTCGATGCTAAGTGCAAAATGACACCGGGGTTCTACGATCTAGTGTGCCACGATTGTTTTTACCCTCACAAAGAAATAGAACCGATGTGAAATGGTTCCAAAGGCTCAAATTCTCACAAGTGTACTAGGGGTTGTATGCTAGGTCGTGTGACTCAACCAATGTTCCAAGGCGTAATCCTAGCTCGATCATGCAAGTAGAGGTAGAGGGTTAATTCCCTAATGCAACCTTAATGACAAATCTAACCAATGGTTACCATCAAGAATCACAAATCACGTACAAACAAGCTAATGACTTGCAATTAACTCCTAGTGTCCCTAGCCAATTGCTACCAATCCAAGCACAGAGACTTAGTTTCGAGGGTGGATTAAGCAATGTTATTCAAACGGCAATTGACACATAAACAACCTAAAAACACTATCATACCAAAAACCAACACAAAACATCCAAATGCGCAAAAATACAAACAAACATGCGAAATAAAACAACCAAAGAGTGCAATGTAGAAAGAAGCAAAAGAAAGGGAGAAATCCCTTTGCCCACCCCACACTTAGATTGCACTTACTTCCAAAAGTGCAATGGAAGAAGGAACAAAGTAAAGCGGGAAGGGGAAAAGGGTTACCTCACATATCGGGGGCTGGTGGTGGCGGCGGCGGGTACGGCCACCCTTAGGCTGCACAAAAACGAGAGGCGAACGCCTCGACATTAGCGAGCTGAGCTGCTTGCCTATCAAGGCACGCTTTCATCCGCTCCTCGAGCACAAGTTGATGGACGGTTAAACCTTCTAGTTGTTCAATTATACCATCCAACCGCCCTTCGATCCACCCCATAAAATCCAGGCCCACCAAAACATTCTCCTCATCCTCCCCGTTATCCTCTTCTTCCTCACCCTCTTCCTCAGTATCTACATCCATAGGGGCCTCAACCCTACTCGAACCTCCTGCACTTGAAGTACCTGCAGCTGTCACAACATGGGAACAAGACAAAATTCCCCTCGAAAGCTTCTTTAGAAGGATGCTATCGAGGTTCTTATAACAAGTATTACTACGAAAGAAGCATGCAATACAAGTTACAATATGTCCTAACCCTAGTTCTGACTTAGATCTGTTATGGTGGTTGTATAGGGCTTCCATGGCGAAGAAGCCCATGTGCACCTTAACATCATTATGCACATGCCACAGTATTAAAAGTTCAAATGCATTGACCCGGTTGCTTTCAGTTTTGCCCGAAAAATTAAAACACACAAATTTGTGTTTTAATTGCAGGATTGGGTCATGTAGTTGCGAAGTCTTAGCAAACCTAGGTTGGTATACCCCTTGACCTACCATAAGCCAAAATTTCTTGGCATCCATATTCTCCGGCCATTTGTAGCCATTCCCCTCAATTCCTATGCAAGCCTTAAGGCCCTTAATATCCAAAGAGTGTTCAGCACCAAATAGGCGGAAGTTCATGGTCCTAAGGTCGGTATCAGGGTTTGTTTTGAAGCTTAAAGTGGAGTAGAATTCTAGGTTCAACTCCCTAAAGACAGATGGATTAGACTTCACAAACTCATACCATCCTAGATTAGTTAATTTAGCACGTACAGCCTCTGACCTATCTTACACAAACAAAAATTTCCAATCGAAGGTTGGAAAGGGGGTTCTTTCTAATGGAAATAGAGTTTTGTATCGTTTACCTTCATCATCAGAAAGGAGAGGGAAGGGGCATTTATACTTCCTGGAGAGGCTAGTTAAAGGGGCCATCTGCTGTTCGGGAGGTAATTCTTCGCTTGGCACCGGTTCCGGTGACGGGTCTATGGGCCGTCGTGAAGAACCGTGTCTTCGATCAGCTATAGTCTTCTTATTCATCTTACTATTGCACAACCATAAAAACACAACAAAAATCAAAAACAAAAGAAATCAAAGCCAAAGAAACCCTACTTTCAAAAATACAAACCACTAAATATGAACAAAAAAGAAAAAGAACGCAGTACAGTCACCCTATTGAGCAGTAAATCAACCAAAATCAAAGTGAGAAAAAGAAAAAGCAATAAAAAGAGTAAAGGAAGAGAAAAGCATGAATTCATACCTGGTTGCAAGGAGAATGATGCAAAATAAAATCCTAGGTCAAAATAAGAGTTGAAGAGAAGTTGAGAGGAAGAAAATGAGAAGGGAAGGAAGAATAAAGGTAGAGAGGGAGAAGGTGAGGGTTGGTTCTAGAGAGAGAAAGTGGAGAGAGAGAGAAAGTGAGAAAGGAGTAGAAGAAGAAGAAGAAGAAGAAGAAGAAGGAGAAGGAAAAGAAGTAGAAGTGGTGGGGCGGTTACAAGGAAATAGAAGAGAAGGGTTTATATAGGCGGGTGATTTTTGACCTAAAAATTCAAAATTTAAACACTCGGCATGCCATGCCAAACAAACAGCACGGGGTGCTGAGCATAGCATAGAAACTTACCTGGAAACAGCATAAGGGCACGACGGCGTGCTGGCTCAGCATGTCGTGCTGTCTTGAAAACTCTATAAACAGCACGGCGTGCTATATTTTGGCATGGCGTGCGGCTCGCTCTTGCAACACTTCACTTTTGAAACAGCATGACGGCATGTTGGCGTGCTGTATTGGCACTTCGTGCTGGCTTGAAGACCTTCTAATTGGCACGGCGTGCTGCTTGCTCCTGCACAATCCTCTTTCGGAACAGCACGATGGCACATGGGCGTGTTGTATTGGCACGTCGTGCCACCTTGATAACCCTTCCTTTGGCACGGTGTGCAGACTTGTAGCACGGCGTGCTGAATTGCTCTTGCACGTAATTTCGGAACAGCACCCTGGCACAATTGCGTGCCACACTAGCACATCATGTGCTACCCCATTCTCACCTAGGCACGACGTGCCTATGGTGGCACGGCGTGCCATGCTGAATCCTGCCAACCTTTACTTTCTTTTTCACACTTTGATCAAGACTTGTGATTAACTTGCTTAGTGACCTATTCCTACACACATAAACACACAAAAACATATTAACACAAAAAAAAAATTAATGTACAAGGGAAGTATACGTACCTTATTGCTATGTTTATAGTCGGAATAGCTCGACTTCTATGTCCACGATTTCGGATTACACATCACGATGGAGTAAGACTTGCTTCTCCTCCTTCACTCCTCAGCTGACGTAGGGCTTCAACCGATGCCTGTTTACTTGTTGAATTCCCTCCGGGATTTCAATTTCCACCATCCCGGAGGGATAGACCTTATGCATGGTAAACGGCCCCGTCCACCGACTTCTCAATTTGCCCAGAAATAGTTTCAATCAGAAGTTATACAAGAGCTCCAACTCCCCTTGATTGAAACTCTTTTCTATCACATAAGCATCAATAGGGTAAAAGGAGTCTACAAAATTACAGCTTTCAACATCTAATGGATATTTCATTGAGTTATAGACATTGAAACTTACCTCCTTGTTGTGCAACCTAAGAATAATCTTACCTTCCTGGACATCTATCAAAGTCCTACCGGTTACAAGAAATGGCCTTCCAAGCAAAAGGGGCACCGAGCTATCTTCCTCCATATCCATTACCGCGAAGTCCGCGGGGAAGATAAACTTGTCCACCTTTACTAGCACGTCCTCAACCACCCCCTTTGGCCTTATGAGAGATCTATCCACCAATCAGAGGGTCATATTGGTCGGCTTTGGGTTTCCCAGTCTGAGTCTCTTGAAAAACGACAGAGGCATCAAATTGATACTTGCACCCAAGTCACATAGGGCATTAGCAATCTCCAAGTTTCCTATCTGGCATGGGATAGTAAAACTGCCCTTATCTTTGAGCTAGGGTGGAAGTTTGTTAGTGATAATTACTGAACATTCCTCTGTTAAAACCACCACTTCGTCCTCACCTAGCTTTCTTTTCCCTGCCAGAAGTTCTTTAAAGAATTTAGCATAAGAAGGCATCTCTTGGAGAGCCTCAATCAATGGCATATTAAATTCTAACTTCTTAAAAATTTCTAGAAATTTGGAATATTTCTGCTCCAGTTTATCTTTCTTCTCCCTTTGAGTATAAGGGAGTTTAGGCACATAGGCTCTCACTGGGTCAGGAATTTTCCCCTTTTCATTTGTGCTAGGTTCGGGTTCAGAAATCGAGTCGGGGTTGCTTACCTCTCCCGACTCTTCACTTACCTTAGTAGGTTGGGATGGAATATCAGCGTTTTGCACTCGGTCCTCCACTTGCCTACCACTTCGCAGGGTTATAGCTTGAGCTGTCTCCCATTGATGTCCCTTAGGGTTTTGTTCAGTTTTACTCGGGAGTCCTCTTTGAGGTCTTTCTTGCCATTCCCTACTCATTTGAGCCACCTGCTTGCCCAAATCCCTACAATATGCCTCATTATCAGCAAGCCGAGATGAGATGTCTTTTAACAAAGACAAAACTGTCTCCTCTTGCTTAGACTATTGAGGTTGCTGTGAGGATTGATCATTAGGAATAAATGGGGCCTTACCTAACCCCTGCGCACGGTGCTCATAATGGAATCCGGAAGGAGGTCTCAACACATTTTGGTTATTACCATAAGACATGTTCGGGTGTTGATACCTTCTTCCGTAATTATTATTATTATTGAAATTTTGTGGGTAAGAGTTAGAATTATTGTACCTTTGGTTTCCTCCCACAAAACTTACATTCTTGGACGGTTGGGCAAATGGATCGCCCAATGCACATTCTTGACCGGGATGCTCCGCTCCACATGATATACACAACACCGGCTGATATTGTAGGTAATTTAAATTCAGGCAGGACATCAACAGGTCTAGCTTCTTGTTCACATGGTCCATGGCTGCATCTTGGCGTCCCAAATCCACAGCCTGAACCTCACTCCTTGTTGGCACGTCTGACTGCTACAAGGTACTCTTCCTAGCCAGCTCCACAATCAACTCCTCGGCTTGCGTAGCAGTCTTCTTAAAAATGTCTCCACCTGCAGAAGAATCAATAATGGCAAGGTTAGCTGGTGTCAAACCATGATAAAACATGCTTACCTGAGTGAATCGCAGCATGTCATGGTGGGGACAGTTTCACAACAACCGTTGAAACCTTTGCCATGCTTCATTGAGAGTCTCAGTCCCAAATTGCTGGAATCCCATAATCGCGTTCCGTAACTGAACCGTCTTTGATGGTGGGAAGTAATATGCTAAGAATTGTTCTTCCAATTGATCCCATGAAGTCACTGACCTGGGTCTCAAGGACTTGTACCATTCCATTGCTCCCCCCGCATAATGAGAAGGGAAACAACTTCAACCGCACAGCATCTTGGGGCACCCCACCGATTCGGACTGTATCGGCCACCATGAGGAGCCGGTCTAAGTGATCATTAGGGTTGTCACTTATTCCGCCACTGAATAGCCTGTTCCCTTGGATCAAATTGATTATACTAGACTTCAACTCAAAGTGATTAGCAGTGATGGCTGGGATAACCACTCCGGATCTATTCCGGGGTCGATGTGGAGCCATTAGGTCAGTCATGACCATGTTGTCTCTATCACCACCCCTTCTTCTATCAAACTCCTCCCGCTCTCGCCGGAGTCACCTCAGCTCTTTCCAGAAGCTGTCTCTCCTCTTCCTCATGTTGCTGATGATCCATTTGGACAATTTGCTCTTGTTGTTCCCTATGGTTCCTGCTACAAAAATGTTCAATTTCAAGGTTATAAGGTAAAAGCTCAGGGTGCTGAGAACGAGTTCGCATAAGCTAGAAAGCACACACACACAGAGAAAATAAATAAATAAATAAAATTTGCAACAAATATCCACAGAAAAGAAAAATTATCTAACTATATGCAGATAAATAGTACCTAGATCAGCAAATAGAACTTTGGTTCAATGATGCAAGAAAAATAAATTTCCCCGGCAACGGCGCCAAAAACTTGGTGGATGCTAGGCGAAGTAGTGAAACTAAACCTAGAATCGCACAACTAAGGCAGTGTACCTATCATTGACAAGTAATAATTCTGGTTGGTCCAGGTATCGATCCCACAGAGAAAAATATTCTGCAAACACTAAACTACTCGGGTTCCTTGTGTGTCCTAGGCGAAACTTAATTTTGGAGTGTGATTATACTAACAACTAAATTATCCTACTCCTAGTTGATCTATCCCAGCTTACTTTGATCTTGAATTCGGGTTATCAATTGGCGGTTTACCGACCTATGAATGCTAGTGGTGATGGCTTTATCAATTAATTACAATAGATGAATTTAACTCAACAATTAACCCTTAATTATGTTCTTTCGGTAATTCAACCTAGCGTGTCTAGATCTTTTAGGTCCTTAGCCGGTTTCCCTTGTTTAGAGGCGGTCTAATTCTAAAGCTCAGAAAATAGGGGCATGTAAGTTCCACAGTGTCGTCAATACTAATGGTTTCCTAGGCGTCAATCTAGGTAATGCCACAAATATGAAATTAATAAATTAAGATCTTATGAGACTAGATTATCATTAAAGGAATTGCATAAAGAAAAGGCGTAAATATTAAAATTAAATTGCAATCAATTGTATTAATCAAGAAAGGTGATACGAATTCAATGTTTACAACCAAACATAATCAATTACGGAATCAAAAACTAACTTAATCGAATTACAAAAGAGAAGAAGAGGAACTTATGTCCTTTTGGTCCGATTAACCGGATTCCGACGGTGTGACGATGCTTGGGGTGTACCTCTATAGACGAACTCAATCTGGAACCAAGAACGTCGCAAAAGGGGAAGGTTCAATGTAAGACTTCTACCAATTGATGGTTCAAAACTCAAAGAAACAAATAGTTCAAGCAATTAAACCTAGCTACAAGTTTATGCTTTACACTTTAAAAGTTTGGGAAAAGATCAAAAAAACTTAGAAAATAACCTATTTATATGGCTAGGTTAAAACCATGAAAAAGAAAAGATGAAAGTAGGTCAACAGCAGAATTCCGGAGCTCGGCACGCCGTGCTGGTGGAGGTGGCACGCCGTGCTGTGTAGATTTGTGGGTAGCACGCCGTGCTGGTGGCGGTGGCGGCACGCCCTGCTATGTAGACTTAGGGTTGGCACGCCGTGCTGTGGGGGTGGCACACGATTTCATGCCGATCCACTAGATTCCATCCCTTGGCAAGCTGGAATGGCACGCCGTGCCCTCATTGCGGCACGCCGTGCCACCTTGCTTTTCAGCACTTCAAACTTTTCTTTGCTGCCGTTGCTCCAACTTTCGGTCCGGGTCATAATGCCTGTCCAAAACGAACATAAGGAAACATAACCGCACCAAAGCCACGGACCACAAAATTGACACATTATCCAAAATTACAAAAACACCCCTAAAAACACAAAAAATGCTAAAAGTTATGAGAATCTAAGCAAAACATAAAAATCACAAAATACGCAAAAACCAAACAAGCATTCACACAAAGGACTCTAAAAATTACCGTTCAAACCATGAAATTGCCTAAAAGATAAGGTCAAAAACCGACCTTATCATTGAACACCAAAATTGAATACAAGACATTCATGGCACAATGAATGCGGATGCATTAGAAAAATCTAAGATGTGGCTCTGGTTTTAATTGATGCCTCTTCAAATCACCAATATGCCCTTTCGGTTTTACACATTGTAGTTTTTTTTTTCTTGAAGAATGAATGCCCGATCACCAGATAGAGTTGCCATTGTGGATAGACCACCTGAGATGAATTCAAGTAACCATTGGATTCTCCTGTGGTCTGATGCTATATTTATGTTTCTAATTCACCCCAGATTTCAGTTTAAGCATGGCTCCCGAAGACTGAATTTTTGAAATGGTTGGCAAATGCAACTTTCCCTTTGAATATGAGTACAACAGACTTTGTAAGCTTTCCTGTCGATGGTATCGTCCCCTTCATGATTGTTGAAAACTTTGTAAAGCCAAATTGTCCCAACACAGTTGGTGAAGTTCACAAATTCATAACCAAAATTTCCTCCAGTCTTGGAATCCATAGGCAAATAGAGGAAATCATAAGCAGGTTTCCCTTTGGACTTATTCTTGTTTTCCTCCAGACAATGCTTGCCCAGAATTTGTAGCAGATTATGTCTTTGAAACTGATTTGGTAGATTTCTGATCATCAAGCTTGTTTTTCCACCAAGATTAGATTTAATCTCTTTTTATTCAGCTTGGTCTCTTCAATAGTCGATTTCTTGGGCAACCCCTGTTGTTCCTTTCCACCTGCAGAAACTATTTTCTTCTTACTCTGGAATCTCAAAGCTATGTATTTCATTTTCCCCCTTTTCAGCATTGTTGAACTCATTTGAAGCAGATTCATATCCAAATCCTCTATCTATCATCAAATCAAATCCCTTCCCACCATCTGAGGGTACTAAATAATTAGTCTGGGAGTTTAGATTGAAGAGAAATGGAGTGGGATTAAAAGGGTATCCCCAATTTGGTACAGGTTGATGATAAACGAAGACGGATTGAAACGGTGCCATAACCACCTGCTCCGATGCCCTTCCGCGGATGAGATGGTGAGGAACAAAAATGATATGGGATAGCATTGGGGTTCAACTTCTTGTTAGAAGCCATTGAGGGTAGGAAATATGGAATCACAGAATCGGTTCAAGTCCCAGAGAGAAGATGGAAGATAGAAGATGAAAATGAAGGAAAGACAATAAAAGGAAGACAAAGGTGTTGAAGGCAAATGGAGAAGACAGAGAGGAGAGTGAAAAGGGAACTGCTTTGGGTAAAGACACCGATCTTCTCTGTCACCGCACGAAGTTAGCTTTTCAGAACAGGCAACAACGGACTTATCTCCATTGTCTCAACTCATTGACCTCGGCATTTCATGCAATAGGTGGGCTGCCCCTAGATTCATTAAGCACTCAACAGAGTTTACTCTATGATTGAAGAGAGCACAACTTTAGGCCAGGGGTAGAAATCTAACTGTAAAAGAGAGCTGAGATCTTCCACCGGTGCTTGCCCTCTCCCAGATTCTTTTTTTTTTTTTTTTTGAAGAAGTTAAACCCAAACCACAACCATCTATTAATTTTCCTGCTGCATTCAGATCCATGTATGTCATGCATGTTTGATATGTCCTTTTGGATGAACAATGCATGTGTGATGTCATATGCACATGAATGCCACACAAACAAAACTATACATGCACTAAAACTAATGTCTGCTTCCGAGTTTTACAGCATGGTGGGTGGCGAAGGTCATTCGGATTTTTAGGGCTTGGTGCTTTTTGATGGATTTGGTTTTTGATGTGGGATGCTTTTTTGAGCATGAATCAAGCTCAAAGCTTTATTTTGGGGCTCGGCTCTGAAACTTGGCAATGGTCCCTGGTTTGGAATGATTTGAGTGTATTATGGGCTGTCCAAGTTGAAGCTTTTAGGGTAAGACCAACAGCTTTTTTGGACCGCGGTTTGTAGGGATCACTGATCTAGGTTGGCGATTGGTTCGATAAAAATGATGCCATCTCATTATTTGCTTGGCAGACTTCTTCTCTTTCTCTTTTTCTTTTTTTTTTTTTTTTTGAAGAAAAGGGCTCAACCGAAGTCAGGTTCACTTGTAAATTCCCTGTAAGACTCAGATTGATGTCATGCATTTTAATATTATGCGAGATGGACATGTCATTACAGATGATCAAATGCATGCTTAATGCCATATACATGTAATCACCACACAAGTAAGAAAAATAACAAGATGCATTGCATTCAAAATGAGTTCAATACACTTTACAACAAAATGAGTTCCCTACGAGAAGGAGCCTCTAAAGGTATTGATCTCACAGCGTCCGACTATTCCTTATCCGGTCACTGCCCCACTTTCATCAGATCAGGCTTTGGAGCTCTTCATCATATTCCTCTCCCCAGGAGGTTTGAGGAATTTCCTTGCCAGTCTCCTTTAGTAGCGGATGGCACCTTTAATCTTCCCTCATCAACTAACTTCCGGATCTCCTTCCTTAAAATATAGCAAGTGTTGGTTCGGTGACCTGTCACTACATGATAGGTACAGAAGTTGTTCTTTTGATCCGGTGCCGGCTCCACATACGGCTTGATGCTCTGCAATAGCCCCTCCTTTCTACATTTGGAAAATAATTAGCTCAGTGAGAAAGGCCATGGGGATATGCCCTTTCCGTCACCCTTGGGGAGTGGACTCTTAGTTGGCCGCATAATAAGGCCAGTGTTGGCTTTGAGGGGGGCCATTGATTCTACTTCACCATTCAGCCCTCTTATTACTCCCTTAAGCTCAATCACACATGCCTCCAATTCAGAGCACCTTGTCGTCAGCTTTTCCACCTTGTCCAGGTCACCTCCTAGCATTTCCTTCAACATTGCCGCTGCCTCTTCCCTGACCGCCTTTCGGAATTGTGATGAGGTGACATAATCATCTAGGACATCTGTTACGGTGTTGAAGTTCACTGGGCCAGCCATTCTCGAGACTCCTTCCCTTTCCTCCCCTGATAAGAACATTTGTTAGCACTGACTGGGGCATGAGCACAAAGGATACCAAGTCAAGGGATGATGCAGGTATGAATGCGAGATGTGATGCATACATGTATGAATGATGATATAATGCGATGCCATGTCATGTTATGCAATCCTAAGCTAGTCATGTGCACACAAAGCCAGGAATGGAAACATGCAAAATCCAATGAATGTTGTTGAAAGCTATATGCTGAAGTATAGTGTGGCATATAAATATACACCACATGGATAAAATGACACACAGGGTGTCCACGGATCGAAGCAAGGTGATACTTACGAAGGGTTTACGTGTAGAGCATATTTTACACGGGAGGAGAGTTGACATTTGAAACGGTATGTGTAGAGCGGATCTTACACGGGAAAGAGATGTAGTGTTTAAAGCGGTACGTGTAGAGCGTGTCTTACACGGGGAGGAAATGTGCAGAGCTTGTCTTGCACAGAAAGATATATGGAATGATACGTGTAGAGCTTAGTCTTACATGGGGAGGAAAGGTAGAGTGAAAGTGGTACGTGCAGAGCTGGTCTTGCACGGGGGAATTTGGTATGACCCGTGTAGAACTTAGTCTTACACGGGGAGGAAATGTGCAGAGCTTGTCTTGCACAAGAAGATATTTGGAATGGTACGTGTAGAGCTTAGTCTTACACAGGAAGGATGGGTAGAGTTTGAAGCGGTACATGCAAAGCTGGTCTTACACGAGGGAATTTGGTATGACACGTGTAGAACTTAGTCTTACACGGATAGGAAATGTGCAGAGCTTGTCTTGCACAGGAAGATATAGGGAACGATACGTGTAGAGCTTAGTCTTACACGGGGAGGAAGGGTAGAATTTGATGCGGTACATGCAGAGCTGGTCTTGCACGGGGAGATTTAGAGCAGTACGTGTAGAGCTTGTCTTACACGGGGAGGAAGTGTGCAGATCTTGTCTTGCACGGAAAGATATTTGGAACGATACATGTAGAGCTTAGTCTTACACGGGGAGGAAATGTGCAGAGCTTGTCTTGCACGAGAAGATATTTGGAATGGTATGTGTAGAGCTTAGTCTTACATGGGGAGGAAGTGTGCAGATCTTGTCTTGCACGGAAAGATATTTGGAACGATACGTGTAGAGCTTAGTCTTACACGGGGAGGAAATGTGCAGAGCTTGTCTTGCATGAGAATATATTTGGAATGGTACGTGTAGAGCTTAGTCTTACACGGGGAGGAAGGGTAGAATTTGATGTGGTACGTGCAGAGCTGGTCTTGCATAGGGAGATTTGGAGCGGTACATGTAGAGCTTGTCTTACACGGGGAAAGGTTTAGAGTTTAGAGCGATACGTGTAGAGCATGTCTTACACGGGAAAGGTTTGGATAGAGCTAAAGCGGTATGTGTAGAACTTGTCTTACACGGGGAAAGGTTTAGTGTTTAGAGCGATACGTGTAGAGCGAGTCTTACACGGGAAGGAAGGATAGAGTTAAAGCAGTACGTGTAGAACTTAGTCTTACACGGGGAGTGGAAGTGTGCAGAGCTTGTCTTGTACGAGAAGATATTTCAGTATTTGGGTGTGTGGGGCACAAGGACAAGGTTTCTAATGATTATGGAGGACCTAAAGGGCTTGATGGAGCTTCTAGTGTTTTTGGAACACTTGAGTGACTTAGTGCATGCGATAAAGTACTCGGTGCTCGTGGAGTGCTCGAACGTTGTGGAATACTTGAATATTAGATGGATGAATGAGATGTACATCGTGAGATAATAAGGATGATCCCTTTGTTTTTGTTTTTTTTTATTTTTTATCTTTTTATTTTTTATTTTTGGGCATCCCAAGTGCACCCAGTGCTATGCAAAAATGCCACGTGTGGACCGCCACATGGATAAAAGCTTGGTGCTTTTGGGGCACCTAATGAATTTTGTGAAATGGTCGCCTGTGTACCGACACATAGACGGAGTTTGACGCTTTGAAGGTCTATGAGATGATATGAAATGGTCACATGGGGCCGGCCCATGGACAGAGTTCTGATGCTTTTGAGCGTATGAAATGAAATGATGTTGTAAGCGAGTCACGTGTACTGGGGACACGGACAGAGATTCGGCGTTCGGGGAACACCTTCCATGATTTGGGATATTATGATATGCCCCTACATGCGTACTAATCCGGCACTCGGGGAGTGCCTTGAATAATGTAGTAATGTCATAGTGGGCCCCTTTGGAATGCCCCTAATTTAATTTAGGTGATATGTCGTGAATGCTTATGACACACAAAATGCAAGTGGCTGCACAAAAACATGGTTAAGATGCATGACATACATAATGATGTTATGTATGCTATGTGAAAAATGCTAATCATACAAATATAATGTTATAGCTGAAAAAGAAATGGTTAGTATGAATAGCAAGCGAGTGATTTAATGTTCTCACACGAAAATAAAATGCAAATGGCTGCATAAAAATGTGGGTTAGTATCACACAAGATGTTTTATGTATGGAAAATGTTGATTGTGTATGGAAAATGGTGATTATGGTATGTCGTGAAATGTCGAGAGGCATGTAACATGTAGCACACAAAGTGAATTCTTCCAACCTTATTTCTCCAAGCGTGGTCAGTCTCAAAAATTTCTAACCGAGTCCTAGGCAGGGTTCACTTTGATCACCAACCGGGGGTGATGAAGGCGCGATTTTATTATTATTCACACAATTATTTCGGTATCCTAAGGGAATCCAACTAGGGCTGCCTATATGGGTTCGGTCCAAGTCGGGTTAAAAATCAAGGTTCCCATAGCAAAATATACTCCTCACTTCTCCCCACTCAAGGGTCCGAACGAAGGGGTTCGTACGAGGCTATGAGTGGTGTTTTGTATTCGTGCCCCTAAGACCAAGAGGAACTTAGGCGACACTTCAACAATCCACCGGGCTGAAAATGGATACTAAATCTAATGTAAGCATGTCTAGATAAAGATGCAAAATGAAATACCAATCGAGAATCATCCACCTTATTTTAATTAGACACTTTTCAGGGCTTGTCAAATTCTTTTAAGTTTTTAAGAAAACTTTTTAAGAAATTCCCCAGCAGAGTCGCCACTGTGAGTGGACGACGCGTTTTCGACGGGACGCGGGACTCCCTTTCGGAAAGGGGCGCCACAATCTCAGGCGGGCCCCCCCCTCGCGTGGGGTTTTTATAAATGGAAATCCGCTTTTTTAGAAAATCAACGGAATTAATGCATAAAAGGACCGAGACCTAAGCCTCGATGGATATTGTAGAGTCGCCACCCAGCTCAGCTCAACCGGGAAATTCTTATGTAGCTGAACCGAACGAACGGCCGCTACACTATCCAGAGATTCGGGTCCGGACAAGTCCCTTATTCCGTGTCTAGTTAAAATAAAATTGGTCAATGTTCAAAGATGGTATTTCAAATTTTAAAAGTCAATTTTATTGAAATAAATAGACATGCAGCGCGCATACAGGTATTACAAAAATAAAAGCAAAGTAATGAATATTTGAGTGGTTTATAACCCAATCGAATAGAAAATAAAAACTCTCGCCGCACTTTACAAGCGCCTAATATACACGAGAATCCAGAAAAATACAACCGCCTAGGATACACGATTAATTCTATTAAATTACATCCAAAATAAAAATAAAAGAAATTAAAACCTGCAAAACAGAGGGTTAGCACAGAATACGGCACGCCACAACTAGGACTCAAATAGACAGAATTGGGGGCATGCATTTAGGGGATAACCGGGTTGGCTCGGCTAGCCAGACCTGGAAAGCGTTTTGAAACGTCCCTGTATTTTTCGTTTTTGTGGGAAAATCATTTTGAAAACAATTTTTCTGGTTTACATGCATTTTTATATATTAAGTGGGTCGGTTTTCGGGAGAACTAGGTCTCTGTCGTTGAATTGTTCTAAATACAATTTTACTGAAAATTGAATCTATGATCGTGAATGCACACAACAAAATTCATTTTTGGGATTTTCTAATTTTTTGGGATTTTTTGGAATTTTCGAGGATTTTTGGAAATTTTTGGGACTTAAAGGTGAAATTCTGGTTCTAAAAACAACAGTCGTACGACTGTAAATTACAGTCGTGCGAATACAACTACAGTCGTAAGACTGTAATTACAGTCGTGCAACTGTAAACACTCCAGACTCAGGATTTCGCCAAAATCTTATTTAAAACAAACTGGAAAGAAAATCACCTGGAAATCAAGAACACTCGTACGACTGTAACTACAGTCGTACGACTGTTCATCAAACTCAAGAACAATCGCACGACTATTCTTGATTTCCAGAATAGAAACGCAGAAAAAAGGATAGAAATGCAGAAAAAGCACACCAATCACCCAGAAAGCTTGTAAAAGAGAGGGGAAAAGGAGTGTTTACCTCTTTGGCGTGCGTCCACCGTAGGATTGACCCCTGGCGTCGCTCCAATCCACTAAAATCGGGACTTTTCTCCTTGATTTAGGGTTTGACAGTTTTGGGTCCAAAGATTTCAAATGCTGAGGGATTCTGATGAGGAGTTCCTCCTTTTCTTTTTGACTTTCTCCTCTCTTTTCTTCTCTTTTTCTCTCTTTTTCTTCTTTTTTCTGTCTGGTCTCCCCTTTTTTTTGTCTCTCTGTTTTTCTTTTTCTTCTTTCTGTCCCTCCTTATTTCGTTTTTCTTTTTCTACTTTTATGGGTAATGATCTACAGTCGTACGACTGTAGTTTGACTACAGTCGTACGACTGTAGCCAATGCCGTACGACTTTTCTTTCTTTCTTTCATTTTTTTTTGAAGTAAAATTCCAGCGCTTACACTAGTCTCACGTGTGTATAGTCCTACATCATAAGTGAAGAGTTAGGGATGGTAAATGAATGATGTGGTGTCGTGGAGAATGATGCTTGGATGATGCTTCATGAATGGAAATGAAAATGATGATGATCTTTGCATATTTGAATTTCCTTTATTTGTGATGTTCTAAGAGTGCCCAATGCTATGCAAAATAATGCAGAAATGTCTCGTGGGATCCACTGCACGGAAAGAGGTTCAGCGCCTCTGGGGCACCTAATGAATTGTCGTGAAATGGCCGCGTGTGTGTCGACACATGGGCAGAGTTTTGACACTTTGTAGGTCAATGGCATGAAATGAAATTGTCACATGAGGACCATCCCACGGACATAGTTTTAATGCTTTTGAGGCGAAGTGATATGAAGTGATTTTATAGGAAAGTCGCATGTAGCTCGAGACACGGACAGAGGTTCGACGTTCGTGGAACACCTTGCATGATTTGATAATGTTATGAAATGCCCCTATATGTGTGTACTAATTTGGTACTCAGGGAGCACCTTGAATGATTTCACAATGTCATGAAACAGTCCGATGTGAACCATAATGCACAAACAGGATTTTGGCATCATCGGGACACCTATGATGAATGCGTATGATGCAATGTGATGACATCATGTGAACTGCCACATGGAAATAAATCTAGGACCATTGTGGTCTATATTGAATGACATGGTATTTCTGAAATGGCTGAATGCAATCCGGTGCACGGGCAGAATAAGGGTAGTTTCAGGGTACCCGATATGTTATGAAATGAAATGGTTGTGAGGAACACACATGGAATATCCTTTATTAGGTGAGATGAAATGACGTGGATGCATATGTCACATGAAAAATGCAAGTGGCTACACGAAAATGTGGTCAAAATGCATGACACATGGAATCATGTCATGTATGCTTCGTGAAAATGTTGCATGCAAGATGTAAATGGCATACAAATAAAATGTCGTGGCTGCACGAAGATGTGATTAGTGTCACACATATGTCAATGTTCAAAAATGGCTGCATAAAGATGTGGTTAGAATGGTACACAAAAGCCATGCATGTTTGATGCTTCCTGAAAAGTCAAATAGAAAACACCACGGAACAAACGTTAGCACACGTAAAAATATGCACTCCTTTCCGACCTTATTTCTCCTTTCAATTGGTCTTGCATTCTTCCTAGGTGTTGGGTCTCTTTAGCATCAACGGGGGATACCAAAGGCACACACTCAATGTTCATTTTGAATTTAAGTTTTGGTAATCCTAGGGGATGTTGCTAAGCCATTACATGTGGGCCAAAGTCAAAACCAAGGGTCGTACAGGTCCCTATAGTGAATATACACTCCTCACCGTAGAACACGATGTAAGGTCATGCAGTGCTATGAGTGGTTTACCCCGTCAGGTGTCTCCAATCCTAGCAGAAGAGGTAGTCCACC
This sequence comes from Euphorbia tirucalli, assembly GCA_039660915.1. NCBI lineage: Eukaryota > Viridiplantae > Streptophyta > Magnoliopsida > Malpighiales > Euphorbiaceae > Euphorbia > Euphorbia tirucalli. The sequence continues at coordinate 44,900,651 of CM077637.1, read as the reverse complement.
TTCTTAGGTAAACCAGGGCTGATCAGTGTGTTGGAGGGATTGAGAAGAAGAAAATGTCATAATATGCAAGGTGCAAACAAATATGGTAATATGAGCTAGCCAAGTGACTACAAGCAAAGTTATGTTTCAGTAGTTGCCTAAGTTTCTTAAGTTTTTGTGAAAACTTTTTAAGAAACCCATTCCCCAGCGGAGTCGCCACTGTGAGCAGATGACCTTTTTCGAAACAAAAAAAATATCAGGACACGGCGAAGCGAACCAGGGAAAACATTTTCATTTCGTTTGGTTTTGTTGAAAACGGATTTTGTTTATTTTGAGTTAGGAAAATCATGGATTTGGAAATCCCTTTGTAGAAAACATTTTCCCATTTTAACTTAAAAACCTTGAAACTTAAATTCCAAGATCATTGACAAAGTCGCCACCCCGGATCAGCTCATCCGGGAAATTCTGGTACAACTTCCTACCGAGGGCAGACTACTGTACCTAATCCAGAGATTTAGGGTTCGGGCAAGTGACTTACTCAACATCAAGTTTGCTTTCACTTTACAGTTTATGTTACCATATTTAATTTGCTTTATTATCTTTCTCTATCCCCAATTTCGTTTTGTATTTAACCCATGCTCAGATAAATGACAGAAATAAATTACAGAAAAAGAAAACCATACATTCAAAATACACAAAAGAATAATAGAGGCCGCTTATACAACGAAATCGAATAAAAAGAAAAACTCTCGACCTCACTTTACAACCGCCTAGAATGCACAAATGTCTAAAAAAATACAATCGCCTAATTTACATAAGAATAATCTATTAATTACAGTAAAAATGATAAAAATAAAGATATATGCCGCAAGACAAATTGGTTAGCACAATTTACGGCACAACACAGATAGGACTCAAATCAAGACAGAATTGGGATTTCAGGAACGAAGGGCATGCATTTAAGCGGTAATCGGATCGACCCGACCAGTCGGACTGATTAAACCTAGAAAACGGTTTTGAAATGCCCTGTAATTTTTGTGCTGGGAAACAATTTTTAGAAGATTATTTGGCTCAATTTCATGCAAATTTTCCTTTTCAGCAGGTCTGTTATCCCGGAACTTGGGATTCCGTTCGTACGGGTTCCGAAACTCAACATCCATTTAGGGTCCAGAAAGCAATAAACACGCCAAAAAATAATTTAAATTCGAAAACAACACCGCATAACATCCATATGGGTCATTTCGTGGCTCTGTTTTATTCCGAAAACTACAGCCATGCGGCTGTAATTCCCGGAACCCAAGAAAATTGGTTTTCTTATTTTTTGTGAAAATACCGTTTTGCTCGTTTTCGGATCGAACAACCCCGAAACTCAAAAAATAAAATCTAAGAAAAACCGAAAACCCTAATATCTGTACGTACAGAAATCCGAAAACCAAAATTTTTCAACATACAGATGAATTTGGGCCGAAATTGATCACAACAGAATGCACAAAATGGAAAACAGACTATTTTTGACCGATCGTGACAACTCGGGAATCTGCTCCCTACAGAACAGAGCCGTGCGGCTCTGGGTACCAGAGCCGTGCGGCTCTGGGTACCAGAGCCGCTCGAATCTGTTCATCACCATCACAGCCATGTAGCTGTGTTCATGGACAACACAGCTGTACGGCTATGATGGTATGAACACACAGCTGTACAACTATGTTCGAGAAAGTCTGGTTTCCAAAATTTGCAAAAATGAAGAAAACACAAAGAAAAACAATGTACATGGTTTTAAGGCCTCTCAGAGTTTACCTTGATGTTGTTTTGATGCTTTGAGCGTCAAGAAACGGATTGAAAACTTGGAATTTGCCCTCGATACTCAATCGGCCGAAAACCGAAATGATCCGAAACAATCCAAAATCAATCCGAAACAATCCCGAATCAATGTGCAAAGGTTATGGAACTTGTTATTAATGTTTAAGGATTAGTTTTAGGTCTTAACTTGGGTCTTTCGATCACTTCCCCTTAGCTTCGATGTCTCGGTTCCTTTGCCTCTCTTTTCTCTGCCTTTTTTTTCTCTGTTTCTTGGAAAATGATTTTTCTACCTAAGATTGAAAAAACCTCTCTTGATTTGATTTTTTTCTTTTTTCTTTTATACTCTCCACTCATCATCATTTCAAAATTAAATGAGCCGCCTGCATCTCCTGAAAATTTTACCCATCTTTTCTTTCTGTCGAGCCAAGTTGCTCTGCTTTGTAGAGCAACTTGGCTCACCCACTAGAGCCACCTGGCTCTAGTTTAAAAACTACAGCTGTGCACCTCTAGCAAGGGCCAGGGTGAAATTCTCGAAAATCCGACGATCACTTTAAACCCTAAAAATCACTCGGGGGACCATTTTGGGGGTTCTGGATCGTGGATAGCTCAATTTTTAGGAAGTTTGAGACACTCCAGGTGACATCCCAGTCACTTTCAAGTCTGATTCGAGTCCGTCTGCTCCACAGGTAATACAGGAATTCTCATCATAGAGGTCGGGAAAACCCGGTGCTTACACTTGGCATTGTTGGACATTGTGCCCATTTATTGGCCTTTTTCTGCTGTATCTGTATATTTAAACCTAAAATATTGACTGCACAGATATTTCATGAAATTCATTGCCCTTTTCTGCTACTTTTCCTGTTAGATTCGTCTTTTCGAATGCATTTTTTTCCATCTCCACCTGTTTTATCGCAGTATGTAACAATCTCGGCTTTTTCGAGACTTTATTTCACGATTCCGGGCTTGATTTTGATTGAGAACCTGTTTCGTACATCAGAGCCCCACGGCTATAGGTTGAAAATTCCAAATAAAAGTATAAAGTGAGTGCTGCTACCGGATTACAGCTGCACGGCTCTGATCATAGCCGCCCGACCCAAAGTAGAGCCGCTCGACCCAGACTTGAGCCGCCCAACCCAGACTTGAGCCTCCCAGCTCAGCATATAGCTGTACGACTCTCACCATCAGCCGTACGGCTCTGGTTTGAATTTCAGCAACCTCATCTTCTTTTTGCCTTGTTTTCGATGGATCAGCTCCGTGATCGACTGATGGGTTATTGGAGGGCTTCCCGCTCTTCTAATTGGGCCTTGTTGGCACCTTTCAGTCTATAATACATACGATTCTTCATGGGCCTATCTCCAAACTGGACTTTTCTGATAGCTACGGTCGGTTTCTGGGATCCGATGGATCATGTTTTCCGATAATCTGGATAAGAACTATGTCCCATGGTTGAAGAGTTCAGTGCCCTTCTTGGCATCCCCTGCCCAGGCGGAGTCAGGTTAGTTGTTCCTGAATCCGATTCTGATGACTTATAGACACTTCAGAGGCTAGCTGCATTGGACAGGGCAGACTTGGACCACTTGCTTCTGGAAGAATCTAGTCGTAGGAATCTTAATCTATTTGCTATTATGGACATGTGCTTGGCTTTAACACCTCTGCCCCTGGTTGGGCTTTTCTGATGGGTCTACTATTGATGTCTCTCTTTCTGTGCGAGTCCAGAGATAGGACTTGCAGCCTCCAACTAGTTCCAGAAGTGGCTCAAATGACCAATGGTGCTTCACCCATAGGAAACGTTTTGGTTGAGACTCTGATTTATCTAGATTCCATCCAGTCTGGTTGCCCAATTGAGACCAACAGATGCTCTTTCCTTCTTCAGGTTTGCTCCTAGCTCATACTTGACATCTAATTGATTCCGCATTCTTTTGATTAACCAGCCTTTGTACAGATCTGGTTACTGGAGAAACTAAGTCTCCTGAGCATCGCTCCGCCTCATCCAAGATATGTACCGGGACATTATGGAGCCTGACGCATCGAAATACCAAATTTTGCCACTCGGACCACAGAAGAGTGGCTTGCTTGGCTAAGAGGGAGAACTGATTCAGCCATCCGTTTGACTTGCCCCTGGTGGGAAATTGCAAACGTGACTACCGAGACCTGGGCTGGAGGTGTGCAGCTTCTCGGGCTGACTAGGGTGACATTCTACTCCCCTGCACGATTATGCAGGGGGTGCCCCCGTTCCCTATGCATAACTGAATATGGAGAATTCATGCAGCGGTGGCCTAGACACATACAGTGACAATGGATGAATCCCATTTGTTAGGAGACTGTGAGATATGACAGCCTGACTTTGATGAAGATGGATGGCTGCTACAGTGCTTGGTTAGCTGATATGGTGACATGCCCTACAAGACACGAGCATGAGATACTGACTCTGAGGTACCTCGGCCTGTAGGATTGACAGATTATGGAGTGCCACTGCTGATTGGTTTTTATTTACTCCGTCATTTTATTATATATCGTTATTTTTTCATTGACTGTCCTTATGGGTTTTCAATCTATCGGACTATCTTACCTTTTGCCTGAACCGCCCTTTTTGGGTTTTCGGCTTAGCAGACCTTAATTGCATCCTAAATTTGCCTAGACAGCCTTTCGGTTTTCGGCCTATCAGATTTTTTTTTTTTTTTGTGAAAGACGAGATGAGTGCCAATATGGAATGTGCACAATCATATGTATGCATATAATAAGAATCTAATTTCGAGCAAACTTCAGACATTCAACCCAACAGAAAAGGCATCCATTCATTCATTCATTGATAATGCTTTAGTACAATGTGTATAAAAAATGAAGTGAAGCTAAGGACAAAGCCACAAATGGTATCTGTCTTGATAGAACCCACGACTACAATCAGTAGGTCTTTACAGATTTTTCGGCCAAATGGTGCTCACCTCTCTGTCCTGACTTTTGTGTAGACCGTCTTTTCGATTTTTTCCGGACTTTCTTTTTTTTACACGTAATACCGCCTGAGCCTATCTTAATTGACCGGGTTGATGAACTCATTTCTGTCCATACCCATGATCTTTATGGTGCCCTTCGAAAGCACTTTCTTTACTACATACGAACCTCCCTAATTGGGCTTGAATTTTCCCCTTACGTCTGTGTTGACCTATTTCATTTGTTTTAGAACCAAGTCCCCAGCCTTGAGTGGGTGTTTCTAATGGCGAGTCCTAGCCATCCTCTGCTGATACATCTATAAGTGATCCAGTGCCCAGAGATGCTTATCGTCAATCAATGCCAACTGTTCATATCTTGATTGAACCCATTCTAACTCTGGCAACTGTGCTTCCATAACCACTCTCAATGACCTAATCTCGGTTTCCACCTGTAAGACAACTTCCATTTCGTACAATAGGGAGTATGGCTTTTCTCTAGTGGGGGTTCTGATACTGGTTCTGTATCCCAACAGGGTAAATAGCAGCATATCAGCCCAATCCTTATAGGTGACCACCATTTATGATAGAATCTTCTTGATGGACTTGTTGGCTGCTTCTACTGCTCCATTGGCTTGGGGGTGGTACGGAGATGACTTGTGATTCTCAACCCCTTATCCTGAAGTAACTGTGCCGTGGCCCCTTGAAACTATACACCATTATCTGTCACAACATGGTGCGGAATCCTATACCATGCGAAGATACTCTTTTCAATGAACTTGGCCATCTTCTTGGCTGTAACATGCACAAATGACTCTGCTTCTACCCATTTTGAAAAATAATTAATAGCCACAACTATGAATCGGTGTCCATTTGAGGCAGGTAGCCTTATTTCACCAATGATGTCGATTCCCCATGTAGCAAATGGCCACGGAGTTGACGATAATGTTGGGATTTTTCACCGGAAATCACCCGATAAATGCGGAAGAATGCGATGATTTCCTCAGATCCATGCCCAGGAGCAATTGAGATGAAAATTGTAAAACAAAAAAAATATGATAGAAAGAGATAATTCTCTTACTCGGAATATCATTTTGGAGATGGATGAAGACTGCAGGAATCAAAACAGAATCCCTCCTCGTTCTCGTACACGAACGCCTAACGAACACGACCCGTGCTAGCGTTGGAAAAACGAGCAATGGAGAGGAGGCTTGGTTGAAAATTTCGGCTATGGTGTGTTGTGCCTTAGGTGGCCAAAATTTTCCCGAGGTTAAAACCTAGGTTGGCCAAATTCCCCTAGGGGAATTGAGGCCCAGCTTGGCCCCTTCATTTTGTGTGGGCTTCATTCTTTTAATCCAGGCCTAATCTTATTTTAATTATTCTAGTTTAAATTAATTTCAAGCCCAACTTTAATATACCCATGTATTTAATATATTACACCAAGTAATATATTATTCACATTTAAATTAAAATTAGTTTGATCAATTAATTTAATCCATCAAATTAAAATTAGATCTTCACAAAATAAAAATATACGTAAACCTATACATATGAATATTTCCACCTAGGAAATAATCTCATAATTAATCCAATTAATTATGAAGAGCCAATTGAATATAATAATCTTATTATTAGGATCAATCCAATTGATCTTTATAATATGATTAATATATATATATATACCTCTCTCTCCACAGTGTATACTCCAAGTATACATGTGATTCCTTAAGTCGGTGTTCAGTCGCTCAATGTGTATGATCCTGTGGGCCCATCTTTATGTTGGCAGTGGGCCTTTGGCCCACAGACTGCAGTTGGGCTCTAGGAAGCCACTGTAGCCCCCAATTAAGATGGAGATGGCAGTCTAACTGTTATCATAACCCTGTAGTTTAAACTTGTACATCCCATGTCATTGATATCGGTGTCCAACACAGAGGCATGGATTGATCACCCTCTTTTGTGTCGGAGATTAACTTGATCCCGAATGCACTGAAGCTCACAAACAAGTTCGTACTTGTTTGGGTGTGGCCACACTCTTATCAGTCACATTCATCAAGAGGCCGGTGATATCTTCCCAGTGGACTACTGGGTGACAAATCCCTTCTGCATATCCATAGCATTACCATGCTAAGTGACATACCCAAAAGTACCCATACTTGGCACCCTATTACTGGCCCTTTAGGCGTACCCCTAAGTATGTGACCTCACATGTAACACCATCATATGGTCAGGTCAAAGGATCCATACAAGTACTACACGAGAATCACTTGTGATGCTATACCATGTGGATTTCTCGTTTAGTGGATCTATCCAGTACCATGCCCCTTATGCATGTACCCATTAACTTAGTTGACATTCCATGTCCAATGACCAGTAAGACACCCCCATACAACCAGGTTAATGATAGTCCCTTGTTCCATTCATTCCCATGACTGGAACAGACTACGGATCTATTTATGGTCATTTCATTTACCCTATCCATGGTCTTACTGCCAAGTGCATGACACTGGTCATCATGGATATGGATATGTCCATTGGATACTTCATTTAATATATTGCACAAGATAAATATAATAAATGAATTAATGCCTTTATTAATAACACAAATAAGTATAATACATGAATCCAATTAATGTATGATACAAATACAAGGGCCAATGCCTCGGGACTAGGGCATATCCAACAATCTCCCACTTGCACTAGTTCCAACTAGGCATGGGCCTAATCCCTATAGATCTAGTATGACCCTCGTGCTTGGGTCGGGCCAGCGCCTTGGTTAAAGGATCTGTGACATTATCCTCGGTGTCCACTCTGTGCAATGCAATGTCACCTCTCTCCGCGATCTCTTGTATAAGGTGAAACTTTCTGAGCACATGCTTTGTGTTCTTGTGTGACAGGTGCTCCTTAGCTTGTGCAACGGCCCTATTGTTGTCACAGAAGATATCAACTGGGTCCTGGATAGTTGGCACTACTCCCAACTCAGTGATAAACTTCTTCATCCACACAGCTTCTTTAGCCACATCACACGCGGCGATGTACTCAGCTTCTGTTGTAGAGTCCGCGATGGTTGGCTGCTTTGAGCTCCTCCAGCTTACAGCACCACCATTTAGCAAAAATAAATAACTAGACTATGACTGGTACTCATCCTGGTTAGTCTGGAAGCTTGCATCAGTGTACCCAGTAACTAACAGCACTTCTTGACCACCATACACTAAGAAGCTATCCTTAGTCCGGTTAAGGTACCTAGATCCTCCCCGGGATCTTGCTATTACCGGCTCGTCATACTCAGTGCAAAGGTGACATCAGGTCTTGTACATAACATGGAGTACATAATTGATCCTATAGCCGAAGCATATGGAACCAATTTCATGTTCAAAACTCTGTCTATGTACGAGGCCTGACTTAGGCCTATAAGCCGATTTGATCTATCCCTATAGATCCTGATCCTTAGGATCATCTCAGCTTCGCCTAAGTCCTTCATTACGAAGCACTTACTCAGCCACTGCTTTACCCCTTGTAGTGTAGGTATGTCACTTCCAATGAGTAGGATGTCGTCCACATAAAGTACCAAGCATGTGACAATGCTCCCACTAGTTCTCTTATACACACAAGGCTCATCTTGATTCTGTATGAAGCCATATTCCTTTATAGCCTCATTGAATCTTAGATTCCAACTTCAAGATCCTTGCTTCAGTCCATAAATGGACCTTTGGATTGCATACCCTTCCCGGATACTTTGGATCGACAAAACCCTCAGGTTGTGTCATGTACACATCCTTGAGTAGCTTTCCGTTAAGGAAGGCGGTTTTGACATCCATTTGCCAGACATCATAGTCGTACCATACGGCTATGGCTAGCAAGATCCTGATGGATTTGAGCATGGCTACTGGTGAGAAAGTTTCATCATAGTCTATTCCATGGACTTGTCTGAAACCTTTCACAACCAGACGCCCCTTGAAGGTATTGTCGGCCTTTAGCTTATAGCACCACTTGCAGCCTATTACCTTAGCACCCGGAGGTGGATCAACCAAGTTCCAAACTTGGTTATCGTACATAGATTGCATTTCTGCCTCCATGGCTTTACGCCAATTCGTAGATTGTGGGCTAGCCATAGCCTCTTAGTAGGTTTTGGGTTCTTCCTCATCCCAGATGAGAAGAGTTTGATCATCGGTGACGAGGAAACCATACCTCTCCGGTTCCCGACGATCCCTACCAGACCTTCTAGGTCCTTGTACGGCCTGGGTCGGTGCTTCCCCTTGTGGAAGCTCCACCTGGGCCTCCGAGTTATCCTCTTCAGGAGCTTGTGGACCTTGAACTTCCCTGAGTTCAACATTGCTCCCACTGTCTTTCTTGGAAAGGAACTCCTTTTCTAGAAAGACCCCCTTCCTTGCCAGGAACATCTTGTTCTCGGTGGGGTTGTAGAAGTAATACCCTTTGGTTTCCCTAGGGTAGCCCACAAACAGGCATTTATCGATTTTGGGCTCCAGCTTGCCACTAGTCAATCTCTTGACATGTGCTTCGCATCCCCAAATCCTTAGGAAAGACACATTGGGCTCCTTGCCCGTCCATATCTGATATGGGGTCTTTTCCACTGCCTTAGTCGGAGTATTATTTAAGATAAGAGCTGCTATCTCGAGGGCGTGTCCCCAGAAAATAATTGGGAGAGAGGCTTGACTCATCATTGAGTGAACCATGTCCAACAGGGTCCTATTTCTCCGTTCGGACACCCCATTCCATTGTGGTGTTCCGGGAGGAGTGAGCTGTGGAACTATTCCATGCTCTCTCAAATATGAGTCAAACTCCAGGCTCATATACTCACCACCTCGGTTCGACCGAAGGGTTTTGATATTTCTGCCTAGCTGGTTCTGTACCTCGTTCCTAAATTCCTTGAACCTATCAAGGGTCTCGGACTTATGTTTCATCAGATAGACATAGCCATATCTGCTGAAATCATCCGTGAACGTGACGAAGTACAGGTGCCCACCTCTGGTCGCTGCGCTCATAGGTCCACATACATCAGAATGTATTAGGTCCAATAAGCCAGTGGCCCTTTCAGCCTTCTTGCTAAAAGGCGCCTTTTTCATCTTGCCTCGTAAACATATTCGCATGTATCAATTATCTCCAAGTCAAATGACCCTAAGACTCCGGTTTTGTGAAGCCTAGCAATGCGCTTCTCGTTTATGTGGCCGAGACAACAATGCCATAGGTAGACAGGATTAAGTTCGTTTGGCTTAACCCTTTTTGTGTCTATGTTATAGACGTGATTGGTTTCATTTAAGTCTAGGATATATAGGCCATTATTTAATAGAGCATCCCCATAAAATAATCCCTCTCTAGATATTGAAATTCTACCATCAAAAATAGTAAAATAAAATCCAGAAATATCCAACATAGAAACTAAAATAATATTCCTGCACATAGCAGGTACAAAATAACATTGTTCCAAAATTAAAACCAATCCACTAGGCATCACAAGGTGGTATTTACCGATCTCTATGGTAGCAACCCTTGCTCCATTCTCGACCCGCAAGTCCAGCTCTCCCGACCCCAGTGACCTTCTGTTCTTAAGTCCCTGCACATTGCAACAAATGTGAGAACCACATCCAGTATCTAATACCCAGGAAGTTGAAACAGTAAGGTTAATGTCTATAACATAAATACCTGAAGAGGATGCACCTTGGCCCCTTCTTTGCTCTCCCATCAGCTTAGGACACGATCTCTTCCAATGGCCCGCCTGTCTACACCCGAAACAGACATCTTCAGGACCTGCCTTCTGCTGGGCCTTAGGTTGGGCCTTGGCCTTCTTAGCCTTAGCCTTCTTGGCCTTGGCTTTGGCCTTTTCATTGGCCTTACCCTTGGCAATAGGAGGGTTCCCCTTGTTGACCAGCAGCATCGGCAGAGTCTTTTTGATCGACTGCTCAGTAAGCTTAAGCATCCCATGCTGCTCACTGACAGTACGGTTCATCCCTTGCATATTGTAGTTCAGGATGAACTGATCATAAGAATCCAGCAAGGATGCAAGGATTGTGTCCACCGCCAACTCCTGAGAGATAGGTGATCCGAGACGGGCCAAAGTGTCCAAATAGCCCTTCATCTTGAGCACGTGTGCGCTCACAGATGTCCCGGCCCCCATCTTACAAGAGTGGAATGCCTTGTTGGTCAGGTACCTTTCCTGACGAGCTTGCTCTTGAAACATCTCGTTTAGAGTTGTTATCATAGCAAAGGCTTGATGGTCCATAAACTGTTTTTGCAGTTCGGGGACCATGCAGGCCAACATAAGGCATGTCACATCCCTATTATCCTTGACATGTGACTCGTATTCCTCCAGCTGGGAAGCCGGTGGATTATGTCCTTGAGGCGCAGCCGGTACAGGCCTCTCCAGTACATACTCTTTGGACTCCTGCCTTAGAGCTGGTTTTGAATGAGGAAAGCACTTTTAAGCGACTTAGTAATTTCATTTGGTTTAAGATTCAATTGACAACGGCTTGTATACATAAGGCGGGTGAAATGCGATTGGATCATACATACATACATGCATATAAATATAAAGCGTAATTAAATAAATAAGTAAAATGGACTGCTATGGGCCTATATTACATCCTAATATCATTCTAGTAAACCTATACTAGAAAACAATATCAGGTGGGCCTCCATCTTCTTCCTTCTAGGCTTGCACCTCCACTTAGGCTCACCACTCCATGGGCTTCTTCTTTTTACAAATTTTATAATAATTGAATAAAATAAAATTACATTAAAAAGAAAAACGACATGCAGGCCGTATTTATCCAAAAAGAAAATCTTGTACAAGGCCCAATAGCATCCAACCATACATACATTTAATCACACATATGCATCCAATACATATAATTCATAAGCATGTTATAATGCATGATTTAAGCCCATTTCAATTATGTCCAAGCCATTATATAGAAATCGCCAATTTTGTCCCACCATGGTTCTAACCCTTAACGGGCTTTGGGCCTCCAGCCCAGGCAGTCCAACTGCTCCCACTGGAATTGGGAAACCATGGGTCCAATTCAGCCGTCCAAGTAATTGTGCCAAAATTACCCGAACCAATTTCGATTAACCATATTAATTTCCAAAATTAATTTCACATGAATAAAATAAAATTTCATTCAAGAAACCACATGCATTTAAATTGCATAAATTTAAACACACGAATTTTAAAACCAATTAAAATTTCAAAACTTACAAAAACAGTGGGCCCGGCCCGCTGCGGCTAGGGGCAGCAGCGGCGCAGCCGCCCAGCGGCTGCTGCTGGAACCAGCGGCGGCCACCGGCGACCCCGCACCCCCGGGAGCCAATTTTTTTTTTTTTTAAATCAAAAAAAAAAAATACCATCCATCAACACGAAACCCACCAAGAATTCCAAAACTTACAATTAAATTAAACAAACACAAACCAATATGCATATTCAATTTCAATTGCATGAAAATCAAATTGGAAAAATCTTAAACCCAGAAGAAGAACCCCAATGAAAAATCTCCAATTTTAAAACATGGGATTCAACCAATTTTAACAATTTCCATGGATCAAAAGCCCGCTCTGATACCATTATTGGGATTTTTCACTGGATATCACCCGATAAATGCGCAAGAACGCGATAATTTCCTCAAATCCATGCCCAGGAGCAATTGAGATGGAAATTGTAAAACAAAAAAAAATATGATAAAAAGAGATAATTCTCTTACCCGGAATATCTCTTTTAGAGATGGATGAAGACTGCAGGAATCAAAACAGAATCCCTCCTCGTTCTCATACACGAACACCTAACGAACACGACCCGTGCTAGCGTTGGAAAAACAAGCAATGGAGAGGAGGCTTGGTTGAAAATTTCGACTATGGTGTGTTGTGCCTTAGGTGGCCGAAATTTTCCCTAGGTTAAAACCTAGGTTGGTCGAATTCCCCTATGGGAATTGAGGTCCAGCTTGGCCCCTTCATTTTGTGCGGGCTTCATTCTTTTAATCCAGGCCCAATCTTATTTTAATTATTCTGGTTTGAATTAATTTCAAGCCCAACTTTAATATACCCATGTATTTAATATATTACACCAAGTAATATATTATTTACATTTAAATTAAAATTAGTTTGACCAATTAATTTAATCCATCAAATTAAAATTATATCTTCACAAAATAAAAACATACGTAAACCTATACATATGAATATTTCCACCATGGAAATAATCTCATAATTAATCCAATTAATTATGAAGAGCCAATTGAATATATTAATCTTATTATTAGGATCAATCCAATAAATCTTTATAATATGATTAATATTTATATATATATACCTCTCTCTCCATATTGTATACTCCAAGTATACGTGTGATTCCTTAAGTCGGTGTTCAGTCGCTCAATGTGTACGATCCCATGGGCCCATCTTTATGTTGGCAGCGGGCCTTTGGCCCACAAACTGCAGGTGGGCTCTAGCAAGCCACTGTAGCCCCCAATTAAGATGGAGATGGCAGTCTAACTGTTATCATAACCCTGTAGTTTAAACTTGTACATCCCATGTCATTGATATCGGTGTCTAACACAGAGGCATGGATTGATCACCCTCTTTTGTGTCAGACATTGACTTGATCCTGAATGCACTGAAGCTCACAAACAAGTTCCCACTTGTTTGGGTGTGGCCACACTCTTATCAGTCACATTCATCAAGAGGCCGGTGATATCTTCCCAGTGGACTACTGGGTGACAAATCCCTTCTACATATCCATAGCATTACCATGCTAAGTGGCATACCCGAAAGTACCCATACTTGGCACCCTATTATAGGCCCTTTAGGCGTACCCCTACGTATGTGACCTCACATGTAACACCATCATATGGTCAGGTCAAAGGATCCATACAAGTACTACACGAGAATCACTTGTGATGCTATACCATGTGGATTTCTCGTTTAGTGGATCTATCCAGTACCATGCCCCTTATGCATGTACCCATTAACTTGGTTGACATTCCATGTCCAATGACTGGTAAGACACCGCCATACAACCAGGTTAATGATAGTCCCTTGTTCCATTCATTCCCATGACTAGAATAGACTATGGATCTATTTATGGTCATATCATTTACCCTATCCATGGTCTTACTGCCAAGTGCATGACACTGGTCATCATGGATATGGATATGTCCATTGGATACTTCATTTAACATATTGCACAAGATAAATATAATAAATGAATTAATGCCTTTATTAATAACACTAATAATTATAATACATGAATCCAATTAATGTATGATACAAATACAAGGGCCAATGCCTCGGGACTAGGGCATATCCAACAGATAACTGAAGTTCAAGCCATGGGAGATGATTAAGGTCTCCGTACACTTGACACTCGTGACATCTTTTTGCCTCTTCGATACAATCTTCTTGTATTGTAAGCCAGAAGTAGCCTTGCCTTAACACTTTCTTAGCCAGGGCTAACCCATTCATATGTGGCCCATAAGTTCCCACGTGGATTTGCCTCATGACTTCCTTGGCTTCTCTTTCTGTTAAGCACTTCAGGAGCAGGTCTTATAAAGCTTTCAAAAATCATGATTGCAAAGCCAGCTGTGCTAACATTCAAGGGAAAGTTGCATTTACCAACCATTTCAAGAATTCAGTCTTCAGCTGCAACAGAAGTGACTACTTACCAGTGTTCTATTCACCTCCTAAAGATGGTGTGATTTGCTGTAGGGTTATTGTGATTGACAGACATAGGGAAACCACAATTAACTCAAGTCATTCTGAATCAGGCAACACTTTGAAGGACTGAAAGTTGTGTTCATCTTCAGGGACTACGTATAAACTGGAATTTGGGGTGAATTGAAAACATGAATATATTTTCAGGCCCTTAGAGAATTCAGTGGTTAATTGACTCATTCTCGAATTGTCCGCTCACAGTGGTGGCGACTCCATTCAGTGTCCGGCTATATACACTGGCGACTTGGCTTAAAAAAAAAGAGAGAAAATCCAATATGGAAAACTGAAAGGACATATTGGTAGCATAAAGGGGCATTGATCAAAACCAGAGCCATAGGTTGGATTCTCCTAATGCATTCGCATTCATCATGTCATAGATGTTTCATATTCTGTTTTGATGTTCAATATGCATGCGTCATGCCATTGCATATAAATGTCCATGTACAGGTTGCCGCACGTAGCAAACAAGATCTGATAAAGTGTTTTACAACCAAACACCCAAACACAAACCACTAATGCCAGGGGCTGGTAAAAATCAAGCCACTGGGCATCATCAAGAACAATCTTCTCACAACCCTCAGGGAGCATATTTTGAGGCGCACTTTTCAATCCTAAGATAAGCTAGTGCGAAGAAACCTACTCAGTTGGAGTGCCCATGCATAATTTCTAGTCCAAAAAAAACCCAGGAGAGAATTTCCAGCATGGAAAACTGGAAGGACGTGTTGTTAACAAGAAGAAAGTGATGTTCAGAGTCAGAGTCAGTTTTTAACCTCCCTATCTTATTCATTCTGATGTCATTATAATGATATTAAGCACGTTTGATTTTCCGCTTAGATGTTCATATTGCATACAGCGTGCCATTACACATAAACACCCATTAGTAGGCCATTGCATCGAAACCTACGACGGCTCCAATGAAA
The DNA here is from genome assembly GCA_039660915.1 of Euphorbia tirucalli. Classification (NCBI taxonomy): domain Eukaryota; kingdom Viridiplantae; phylum Streptophyta; class Magnoliopsida; order Malpighiales; family Euphorbiaceae; genus Euphorbia; species Euphorbia tirucalli. Next base: position 44,885,317 of record CM077637.1, on the reverse strand, counting down.
TTACTGTTACAAATGGCAACTCCTGACCCAGGTGTATCGTCCCCAGCAAGGTCATCCTTAGCAGGGTCTCCAGCAGAAAGCAATACAGAATTCATATAGCATAAACATCATATAGCATAAACATCATATCGCATACATGCCAACATGCACGCATACATGCATCATAAGTAATCCGGCCGTATTTATTCTTGATCGAAGGGGCAAAAATTTTTGTTCCCAAAATTATCGATCAAGGAATAAATACGCGCTCTTGCATCAAATTTTGTTGAGACACTCATCACCACTATTAGGTTGTCTTGGGTTGAAATCCCTCTTGAAGCGGAAATGATTTGATCCAGGGGCACCCTCAGAGTCATAGCGTGCAAATCAGAGCCCTACGACTCCAAATCTCAGGTATGAAAACTTCCCCAATTATCAGAATTTTTTTTCTTGCCAATATAATCCCGAGAAGGGTATTTCTTGCCTTTTATAGGTTCTAGGGGTAAAACGACTCAGCCGTATTTATTCTTGATCGAAGGGGCAAAAATTTTTGTTCCCAAAATTATCCATCAAGGAATAAATACGCGCTCCTGTATCAAATTTTACGGGCATAGTGAGTTGACATTACGAGCACACTCCACCATAATGAGTCGACGTTACGGGCACACTCTACCACAGTGAGTTGACATTACGGGCACACTCCACCACAGAGAGTCGACATGGAGCCACGGCTAGCATCCCCAGCGGGGATGCTAGGAGAGGAAGCTCAACCTGTTCGACCTTTTCACCACATAGGAAGGGAAGAACAGCCATTTCAAGCTCTTCGCCACATGGAAGAGGAAGAAATGTCTATTGTAAAACAAGCTACAGTTTGTGCTGCCTCTTCACCACATAAGAGGGATAGTGCATTTTGTTCAACCTTTTCACTAAATAGGAAAGGAAGAACAGTTATTTCAACCTCTTCGTCACATAGGAAGGGAAGAACAGCCATTTCAACCTCTTTGCCAAATGGAAGAGGAAGAAATGTGTGAGCGGATGACATTTTTGACAGAACGCGGACTCCTTTTCGGAAGGGGCACCTCGATTTCGGGCAAGCCCCTCCCTCGTGTGGGTTTTTATAATAAAAATTTGTTTTTAGAAAATTAGATTAATTCATAAAAGAACCGAGACCTAAGTCTCGATGAAGAGTGTAGGAGTCGCCACCTGGCTCAGCTCAACCGGGAAATTTCAGTGTAGCTGACCCGGATGAACTGCCGCCACACTATCCAAAGATCTAGGTCCGGACAAGTCCCTTATTCATGTCTAATCAAAATAAATATGGCCAATGTTCTTTCAAGGTATTTTAAATTTTAAAGATGGATTTTATTGCATTAAATAAGCAAACAGCGCACACACAAATAAAGTAAAATAATAAATAATTAAATTATTACAACCCAATCGAATGAAAAATAAAAACCCTCGTCCTCACTTTACCACCGCCTAAAATACAGGATTTATCTAAAAATAAATACAATCGCCTAAGATACACATATTAATCTATTAATTACATCCAAAATAAAAATAAAAGAAATTAAAAGCTGCAAAACGGAGGGTTAGCATAGTTTACGGCACATCACAAATAGGACTCAAACATGACAGAATTGGGAAATTAGAATTCGGGGGCATACATTTGGGGGGATAACCAGGTCGACTCGGCTAGCACACCCGATTAGACCTGAAAAACATTTTGAAACATCCCTGTATTTTGGTTTTGTGAGAAAATCATTTTTAAATACGTTTTTTTTCCGGTTTACTTTAATTTAGCATGTGAGGTGGGTCAGTTTTCGGGAGAATCGGGTCTCCGTCGTGGTATTGTTCTAAATACAATTATGCTGAAAATTAAATCTAGGGTTGTGAATGCACACAACAAAATTCATTTTGGTGATTTTCTGGTTTTCTGAATTTTTATGGATTTTTAGAAATTTTTCTGGATTAAAATGGAAATTATGCTTCTGGACGAAGATTATAGTCTTGCAACTGTAACTACAGTCATGCGACTATAAATGTCCAGAGGCAGGATTTCGCTAAAATTTTATTTCAAACAAATTTGAGAGGAGCGGGAAATCAAGAACATTCGTACGATTGTAACTACAGTCGTACGACTGTTCTTCACTACAAGAATAGTTGTACGGATGTTCTTGATTTCCAGAAACAGCAGGCATAAAAAATGAGTTTTTACACACGAAATCACATCAAACACCTAGAAAACACAGGAAAATGAAGGTTTGAAGTATATTTACCTCTTTGGCGCTAATCCACCGTATGAATGACCGCTGGAAACACCTCAATCCCTTCCAAATTGTTTCTTTTTCCCTTGAGTTGTGGTTTTGAAAAGTTGTCCAAATTTCTCCCAAAATGTCAAGGTTTTTGAGAGCTTTAGGTCCAAAATTAGTTGAGTTTAGAGTGCCAGATTGTTAACCTAAGATTTCTATCCAATTTTAGGCTTAATCTTCAAGAATCAAAGAGAAAAGAGTGTATCTTTTTGTAAGTTTTCTTTCCCTTCTCTCTTTTTTTTCTTTTCTCTCTCTAAAATCTCTAAAATATTAGACTCTTCCCCTCTCTTCCTACCTTTCTTCCTTTTTATCTCTTTTTTTTTCTTTTAGCTGCAAAGGGGGTGACCATTAATTGCTCCCCCTTTGAGCCCCCAAATTTCTATCCCTTAGGCATAGGCTATTGTACCTGGGCCGGTAATGCAGTCGTACGACTGTATTACAGTCATACGACTGTAATACAATACCACGACTATAATTACAGTCGTGGTACGACAACTCTTTTTTTTTTAGGACGGAAAATTCTCGTGCTTACAGCTGCCCCTCATGTGATCAAATTCGACACCTGAATCCAGGTCTAGAATACCTAAGGTGATGAATTTGAGAGTGTGGATCAAAGTGCCATAGACATAAGAATGAAAATGTGCAACTGAGTTGCTGAAGTCTCACTGTCGTGATGATGCGTTGAATTGATTGGATGGAATAGGCCGATACCGGGTTTAGGTTACCCGAGGTGATACTGGAGGTGAAATAAGCTGATACCGGGTTTAGGTTACCCGAGGCAAGGATGAGGTGAAATGCGGTTAAGCCGATACAGGGTTTAGGTTACCCGAGGCAAGAAAGATGAAAGGCGGATAGACCAATACCGGGTTTAGGTTACCCGAGGCAAGGAAGAAGATGAAATAAGCCGATGTCGGGTTTAGGTTACCCGAGGCAAGATGTGTTGGGAAATTAATCGCATAAAATAAATACGCAGCGGAAAGAAAAACGGATTAATCCCCACCAAGGACCCATGTACATTGCATTGAATTGGAAGGAGGGTTAAAGAATTACCTCTTAATTTTTGCAGGATTGGATACAGGAACCAAAGCAGATTCCCTCTACAGTTGATCCACACCGAGCAATTGACTCACCGCGTGCTAGCGCTGGGATCGTAGAACAGTTCTTCGAATGAGAAGGTGAAAAATTGATATTTTTCACTTTATGCCAAAAGCATTTTTTTCGGCAATTTGATGGAGATGGGGGGCTGCTGTATCACATCCAACACCCACTTGTTTCTAGGGTTTTTTTCTTTTATTATTAACTTATAATTGTAATTAAATACTATATTTAATTATAATTATAAATTAGCCCCCATAAGTTTTATTAATTCTCAATTAATATTAAACTTAGTCAATTCTCTATCATATACACATATGTATGTAAAATTAATTATATCTCCATATAATATAATTAGCATACTTTATGCTATATTAATCTTATTAATATTTACATACATACATACATATATATATATATACACATATACGTAAATGTATATTATAATTAATTATATCACCATATAATATAATTATAATATACATATATATATATATAGCATACTTTATGCCATAAATATATTAATCTTATTAATATGTTCATGTGTATATACATATACATGTAAATATATATCTTTATATATATTTAATTTCTCATCAATAATAAATCATTATCTCATAATGATTTATCCCCGAATTAAGTGAATCTCATTTTGCTCTTTGTGTGTGACCCCGTAGGATCATATAAATTGGCAATGAGGAAATTACCATAATGCCCTCATAAGTCATAAGCGGACTCTAGCAAGCCATTATGACTACCCAATTCATATGATTGGTATAATCCAATAAACCTACTTATAGAATGTGTCATATTCCCTTTTGTCTCTTGATATCATGATTAATTATAAGACATGGTACACTTGTCAATCTTATATAAATTAATCATATGCTTTCTCGATCTCAAAGCGGACTGTTTAAACAAATCAATTGATACTCTTATCAATTATTTGAGCACGGCCATGCATATAACAGTCTCACTTATCGAGGGGCCCAGTGATATCGCTCTCTTGATAGAGAGGGACAAAATCCCATATCTGTCACTCACATCCCAAGGCATGAGTCATATCGTACCCAATCACAGCCTTTATAACTACTCTGTTACAAGCAGCGTTTGACTGCGTCAAAGCACAACATGAATTCATCCCGGAATCCATGGTGACCTCAGGTCAAAGGAATCAGCTAATGACACTACTATAATCAAGATCAGTTATGACACATAACCATGAACTTGATCTCATAGTGGGTCTCCAGTAACATGTTCTCTAACATATTACCCGTGAGTATAATATGTATCTCTATACACTATATTCATCTTATGAATATCTATTATCACTCACACTAGTCTTAGTTTGTTATTATTCCCATAATAACAATCGACTAGGGATGTTTAGAATTACACGGTTGATTCATGGATACTTATCATAAATGCTAACATACAAACATAAATGATAATATTAATCTATACTAGATTAATCTTAGAAGTCAAATTACATAATCCATTATTGGCCTTAGGGCACAATCTCCAACAATCTCCCACTTGTACTATGGCCAATCATACATGTATCTTATACCCATTGACCTACATGACTTTCATGTATTCACTCGTGCAGGAGTCTTTGTCAATGAATTATTAATTTTCGCTTCCGTTGCTACTTTACACATATTCACTCTCTCTTTAGAGACAGCCTCTCTAAATTAGTGAAAAACGCCTAAGTATATGCTTGTGTCATACAAGGTTCTTACGCATTGAACTATTGTCCCTACAATAGTCTCACAGGATAAGCAATGCTTAGAACAAAAACATAAAATTTTGATGAACTTCTTCATCCAAAATTTCTTTACATCACATGTAACTGTATACTTTGGCTGCTATTATAGATATTTAGCTATAACGTTTTATTTTGAACCTTTCAAAATCATAACTTCTCTTTTTAAGAGAATACTAGATCTCGACTGATATATTGCAACTAATTGCAATCAGTTGTATATGTGCAACTATTTACACAGTTAACATAAGCAAGCTTCTATTAAGTCTTTTATATTGAACGCTTTCAATGCTTTGACTTAAGCCAAAACATTCTTTTAGATCTATCTGTATAGATTCCAATTTCAAGAATACAGGCAGTCATGCTTATAACATTAACTGAAATTACTTTCTTAGCCAAGATTTTACTTCTTGCAAGGTAAGAATGTTATTTCCAACAAGCCATATGTCATCCACATATAGCATTAGGAATACCGATATGCTCCCACTAATCCTTTTGAAACACAAGATTCATCATCCTTTTGATAAAATCAAACCATTTGATTTCTTTATCAAAACTATGATTCCAACTATTTGATGCATGTTTCGATCCTTATGAGAATCTTTGAAAACTTGCATACGCTATTTGAATTCTTTGGATGCTCAAAACTTTGGGTTGTGTCACGTACACATCCTCAATCATGTTTTCACGTAAAAAATAGATTTTGATATCCATTTGCCATATTTTATAATCATATTATGGGGATATGGCAACAAGAACTCAATATGACTTGATCATGATTAATGACTAAAGAGGATTTCATCATAGTCCTACTATGAATTTGTTCGTATCCTTATAGTCACTAGTCGTGCTTTATAAGTTTGAAGATCACCATCCATATCGGTTTTCAATTTGAAAACTCACTTGCAACCATTGCATATGCATCTTCTAAAAGACTTATCAAAGTCTATACTTTGATTGTCAGACATGGACTTATCTTCAACCTTTGTAGCATCAAGTCACATATTAGATTCAAAATCTAACATTGCTTCTTCATAAAAGAAGACTTACTTCATCTAGTAAAATTACATCATGATTTTGAGAAATCCATATCTCTCCTAATCATGTCGTATTCCACTAGACTTTCATTGGACTTGTGTAATTTCAACAATGATCATGAAACCATTTCCACGTTCCTCTTCAACGTTAAATGTCACTTTTGTGAATTACGAGTTTTGTAGGTGTACCTTACTCCCACTAACTCTACTAGAAATTAACTCCCTCTTCATGGGGAAACCATTTCTAGCTATAACTACTTTGTATCCCAAAGAGAACATAAGAGTAATAACTCCTACTTTCCTTTTGAGTAATTCACAATTCGACATTTAAAATTTAGGTGCCAACTTATTCGAAATAAGTTTTACAGCTCTAAACCTATTCAATGAAACAACTTGGGTCTCTTACCCAACCATATCTCATATGTTGATTCATGAATTGTTTTAGAGGGAACAATATACACAGCTGCTTTAATGGCATATTTTCGAGAAAACGATGATCAACTTGACTTCATCATAGATTGAACTATATCTGTATAGAGTTCGACTACTCCCTTTTCGACACAACATACTTTGTGGCGTACTTGGAGAAGTCAATTGTGAGACAGTCCCACAATCTCTAAGATGATTGTCAAAATCTTGACTCAAATATTCACCACTCGGATCATATCTAAGTGACTTTACTATCTTGTCAAGATACTTCATACTCCTTTTACAAGCTTTTGAACACTTCAAAAGTTCCAAACTCGTGTTTCATTAGATACTCTTATCTAATGAAAAGTTCCATAAAAGTAATGAAGTATTAAAACTTCCTTTAGCAGTTGATTTATAATTCATATACATCCACATGTATAATGCTTAATAAATCGATTGTTCTTTGACTACTTTCAGCAAAGAAAACCCTTTGTCATCTTTTACAATAAACAACATTCGCATGATTCAAGATGATTCATAATCTCATGAATCCAAAAGTCCATTCTCATGGAGTTTCGTAATGCGACCTTGCTTATGCCTCCAAGATGATACTGCCAAAATAGGTTGAATCAAACTATTTGATTCGATCCTTACAGTATTTATGTTACGGATGGGCTCCACATATAAAGACAATTATGTAAATCTGTATTTCATAATCATGTCTTTATAAAGTTTATAATTCACAATTATAAAATAAACAACATTTGTTCACTCAAAACAACGAGCCCAATAGGCAAGAAGAGTTCATAACTTACATGTAAAAGTTCATAACCTTTAACCAAAGTTCATAACTTTTATGTAAAAGTTCACAACTTTTACCTAGAAGTTCATAACTTTCATGTAAAAGTTCATAACTTTTAACCAGAAGTTCATAACTTCCAAGTAACAACCTTTGCTACTCTTGCCTATTCGTATTCTACCTTTCACCTTCATAAGGTTTCTACTTAAGTTGAGATTCTTCATATTCTACTAATATGAAATCCACCATGGTATCTAATACCTTTGATATAGAAACAAAAGTAGAATAATTAATAAATACTTAAGGTAGCAGTCTTACTGCCTTTCATCTTCTCATAGTTCTCCAAACAAAGTTTGCTATTTTCATTCTAATGAACGATTCATTCTAGAAATGGCAACATCCTTCTTTTGGAGATCTCTCTATGCCAACAGCTTTGGTCTTTAAAACATGTTTCACCCGAACCTTTCGGTCTTTATGCTTTTCGACCTTCCTTTTATCCTTTTCCTTTTGAACCTTAAGCACACAATTCGAGGCGGGCTTATCCTTTATGGATAACTTAACATTCTTTTGCATCCTATGCAACTAATTCACAATTTTCTCCATGTCATTCAAATGATAGTTCATCACCAATGACTATCAATTAATGAATTCAAGATCACATCTTAATGCCTTTTTGGAGGCCAATGAGAAAATGTTGCCTCAAACACTTATCTTTTCTTGCTCACTAACTGATGGAACATTTCCATTTGTGATGTATCATATATCTCAAGTAAAACTTCCACGTACGGAAGAATTGGTGGCAAGTGTAAGATAACAAAATTTAACAGAGTCCCTTCGATGCTTCAAGTAAGCATCTTTTATACTCGTGTTACAATTGCTAGTGGTTCATTGGGCAAAAGGATTATTGAGAACATATAATTCCTTTTGATTTGAGAACAATTCTCAATGTTCAATAACAATCGAGATCAAGGTAATAGCAATTATAACTATAATAAAGCGTGTAAAGATTTTAGTTAAATGCTCCCACTTAAATTATAAAACCCTTTAAAATATTTAAGTGGGTGAAGATCCAAAATCCATACTTAACCATAGCACTGCTTTGGCATGTCCCTATGATTAAATATAATTTCGGTAGGCAAAGACTCAAAATCATGCTTTAAACCATTTAAACATATTTTGGATGTGCACTTCTTTGCCAATTGCATCATTATGCAACTCTTATAATTTATGAGATGTATGATATCATATATCATATTTAATTGTATGTTACTCATCTCATCTTTGCCTCGGGCTCAAACACCATTTTGATTAACCCTTTGTTAAACCAATTACAACACAATGAGAATCACCATTTCTCGTATTATCGCTTCGCTAAGGTCACAACATGCGTACCCGCTTTGGCGTGGCTACCATGATGCGAACATAGTACTTGACTAGTGTTATACGTAATTGGGTGGCAAATATAAACTTCATAAGTTTATTTAGGGTTTGTTAAATCCTGTGATTTTAATTGTATCATATACAATTCATGGCATTAATATTAAACATACTCTTGTTAATACTAATTAGCATGGCATCCTATGTCATACATATGTTAAGCATGCAATCTAGCATGGCATCACATGGCATCTAAAAGAAACAAAGCATGCATTTACATATATATATTAACACTTTGCATCACATGCAAAATAATTTCTAACATGCATCAATATTTATTAACATGGCATCTTATGGCATAAAATAAATACAACATGCATAAGACTCAAAACCGTGTTATGGTATGGTTTTATCTACATTGATTTTCATAGGCCAATATGAAAATCAACAGGTCATATCCTAGGTGGTTGTAACCATCGTATGGTCACAGCACAGCCGCACCCCTTGGATCCGTCTTCACGTCTTTGTTCCTTGGCACCATCTCTTGGATTTACATATTTTACAAAAATTGTATCCTATACAATTTTCTAGTAAAATAAAATTTACAAACAATAAATTGCATCCTATACAATTTATCTAGAAAATTAGGATTACATAAATACAAACGACTCGCAGGCCGTATTTATAAAATCTTAATAAATAAAATAAAGCATCCATGGGGTCCAAAACCATACCATAACACCATGCATAAAATTATCAACAATAATTTTATATCTAAAAATATTTAGGGTTCAAAGTGGTAATATACAATCACATTGTATTTAGAATTAATTAATTTGGAAAAATTCGTAAATATGCAGAAACAATTTTCCACACTTAAAACGAAAAAGGGGTAAAACTGTCGAACAGCATGCTCGTCGGGCCTCGCACTGCAGTATCCAATACTGCGCGCAGCCCGACGGGCTGCGCAACACGTAGCTGCGCAGCCCATGCTGCGCAACACGCAGCTGCGCAGCCCATGCTGCGTAAGCAGCATGCTGCTTACGCAGCATGTGCAATTGCAATTGCAATTGCAATTGCAGTTGGGCGCAATTGCAATTGCAATTGCATTGCACCCATAATTATTCTGGGCATTATGCCCAGAATAACGAAAACCTTTTTTTTTTTTTTTTTTTTTTTTAATTTCATTTAATTAATTGAAACAATTTCAATTAAAATCCCATGAATCAAATTCATGATACCAACCCCTTAAACATTTCAAATTTATTAAAACAAATCATTCACAATGATTCACATTAAAATCAAATTTTAAACATGTTATTCACAATAACATTGAACCCTAAATCAAGAACATACAACCCTAACATGCAATTTTGATCTAATCAAAATAACAAATCCAATTCAACCAATGCACAAGTGGCTCTGATACCACTGTTGGGAAATTAATCGCATAAAATAAATACGCAGCGGAAAGAAAAACGGATTAATCCCCACCAAGGACCCATGTACATTGCATTGAATTGGAAGGAGGGTTAAAGAATTACCTCTTAATTTTTGCAGGATTGGATACAGGAACCAAAGCAGATTCCCTCTACAGTTGATCCACACCGAGCAATTGACTCACCGCGTGCTAGCGCCGGGATCGTAGAACAGTTCTTCGAATGAGAAGGTGAAAAATTGATATTTTTCACTTTATGCCAAAAGCATTTTTTTCGGCAATTTGATGGAGATGGGGGGCTGCTGTATCACATCCAACACCCACTTGTTTCTAGGGTTTTTTTCTTTTATTATTAACTTATAATTGTAATTAAATACTATATTTAATTATAATTATAAATTAGCCCCCATAAGTTTTATTAATTCTCAATTAATATTAAACTTAGTCAATTCTCCATCATATACACATATGTATGTAAAATTAATTATATCTCCATATAATATAATTAGCATACTTTATGCTATATTAATCTTATTAATATTTACATACATACATACATATATATATATACACATATACGTAAATGTATATTATAATTAATTATATCACCATATAATATAATTATAATATACATATATATATATATATAGCATACTTTATGCCATAAATATATTAATCTTATTAATATGTTCATGTGTATATACATATACATGTAAATATATATCTTTATATATATTTAATTTCTCATCAATAATAAATCATTATCTCATAATGATTTATCCCCGAATTAAGTGAATCTCATTTTGCTCTTTGTGTGTGACCCCGTAGGATCATATAAATTGGCAATGAGGAAATTACCATAATGCCCTCATAAGTCATAAGCGGACTCTAGCAAGCCATTATGACTACCCAATTCATATGATTGGTATAATCCAATAAACCTACTTATAGAATGTGTCATATTCCCTTTTGTCTCTTGATATCATGATTAATTATAAGACATGGTACACTTGTCAATCTTATATAAATTAATCATATGCTTTTTCGATCTCAAAGCGGACTGTTTAAACAAATCAATTGATACTCTTATCAATTATTTGAGCACGGCCATGCATATAACAGTCTCACTTATCGAGGGGCCCAGTGATATCGCTCTCTTGATAGAGAGGGACAAAATCCCATATCTGTCACTCACATCCCAAGGCATGAGTCATATCGTACCCAATCACAGCCTTTATAACTACTCTGTTACAAGCAGCGTTTGACTGCGTCAAAGCACAACATGAATTCATCCCGGAATCCATGGTGACCTCAGGTCAAAGGAATCAGCTAATGACACTACTATAATCAAGATCAGTTGTGACACATAACCATGAACTTGATCTCATAGTGGGTCTCCAGTAACATGTTCTCTAACATATTACCCGTGAGTATAATATGTATCTCTATACACTATATTCATCTTATGAATATCTATTATCACTCACACTAGTCTTAGTTTGTTATTATTCCCATAATAACAATCGACTAGGGATGTTTAGAATTACACGGTTGATTCATGGATACTTATCATAAATGCTAACATACAAACATAAATGATAATATTAATCTATACTAGATGAATCTTAGAAGTCAAATTACATAATCCATTATTGGCCTTAGGGCACAATCTCCAACAAGATGGAGGTGAAATAAGCCGATACCGGGTTTAGGTTACCCGAGGCAAAGATGGAAGTGAAATAAGCCGATACCGGGTTTAGGTTACTCGAGGCAAGGAAGATGAAAGGCGGATAGGCTGATACTGGGTTTAGGTTACCCGAGGCAAGGAAGAAGATGAAATAAGCTGATACCGGGTTTAGGTTTCCCGAGGCAAGGATGGAGGTGACATAAGCCGATACCGGGTTTAGGTTACCCGAGGCAAGGATGGAAGTGAAATAAGCCGATACTGGGTTTAGGTTACCCGAGGTAAGGATTGCTGGGGATCTGGAATGAAGCCGGTCTAGACTAATGCCGGGTTTATGTTACCCGAGGTGGATCTGCTGGGGATATGGAATGAAGCCGATCTGGACCGATGCCAGGTTTATGTTACCCGAGGTGGATCTGCTGGGGATGTGGAATGAAGCCGATCTGGACCAATGCCGGGTTTATGTTACCCGAGGTGGATCTACTGGGGATCTAGAATGAAGACGATCTAGACCAATGCTGGGTTTATGTTACCCGAGGTGGATATGCTGGGGATGTGGAATGAAGCTGATCTGGACCGATGCTGGGTTTATGTTACCTGTGGTGGATCCGCTGATGATGTGGAATAAAGCTGATCTGTATCGATGTCGGGTTTATGTTACCTGAGGTGGATCTGCTGAGGATTTGTCCGTGTCTGAGACAGTGATGAGGAATTCCTACATTGGAAATAGCAAGTCTTCATTCCTTGATCGAGAGATTTTGAACAAAAATTTTTGCCCCTTCAATCAAGAATGAAGACTAGCTGGGGATGAATGCTCTGTGTATGTCTTGTATGTATGCACGATGATGCATATGCACATGGAGATTAAGTGTTGCATTTCTCATTGTTCTTGCAAGATTGATATTTCTCCTCTCTGTTAGGGAAGGTATTTTTTGCCCCTGGCTGGCAGAAGATGCTCTTTGCATAAGGCTTTCCCTTGTTGAAGATATACGTGAGGGCTGCTGGGGAAATGAGATAATTACTGGGAATGCATGATGATGCTGGGGAAAAGGATCATAGCATCCTTTGTAAATGTTCCACCGGGGTGATGTGGAGAATCCTGCTGGGGAGATGATGGAAAGACTTTGCTTCTCACCCCTGTAATTTATGAATCTAGAAGTGCTTTAATTTTTGCCTGGGTTGCCCAATGCGGGTTTTTAGCCCAGCGAGCTACTCTAATTTTTGCCTGAGGCACCTTTCGATTTTCACCCCAGTGAGCTGCTCTAATTTTTGCCTGGGGCGCCTTTTGGGTTTTCACCCCAGAGAGCTTTTTTTTATTTTTTTGAAGTAAAGACCGATTGAAACAGTAAGTTCTTGGACAATCAATGTTACTCTTTGGAAAAATGAATTAGATTCGGAGGATGACAAAGGATTTCAAATTGTATGCATTTCATACATTTTCATTGTTAAATAACGTGAGATGTTCAACCAGTTAAATGCAAAGTGCTTTCCTTAAATGGATGTTTGAGCAAGATAACTTTGTTTATGCATTTTGTCATAACCATGCGAATATATTTAAACAAACATTCCACTTTATTGATGAAATCACAATGAGTACATTTGAAAAGATTAATTCCTAAGATGGTATACATTCCACACAGAGTCAGAATCCGTCATCAGTCGTCCCTTCTAGATTTTCCGACTGACCATTTTCTCTCTTGTCTTAACTTTTGCCTAGGCTGCTCTTTTCGAGTTTTCAACCTAGCAGACTCTTTTTTTTTTAGACATGATAAAGCTTTAAGCGGTCTTGATTGACAAGATTGGTGAACTCATTTCCATCCATGTCCATGATGCTGACACCACCTTTTGATAGCACTTTCTTCACAATATAGGGCCCTTCCCAGTTAGGTCTGAACTTCCCTCGAACATCAACATCTAAAGGCCTTAATTGTTTTAGAACCAAATCCCCTGCTTTCAACTGCCGCCTGGGGTACTTCATATTTCGATTATAGGCCCTAGCCATTCTACATTGGTACATCTATAGATGATCCAGTGCTTTCAGTCGCTTTTCATCTAGTGCCGATAACTGCTCGTATCTGGCTTGAACCCATTCAGTTTCTGGTAACTGAGCTTCCAAGGCGACTCTGAGAGACTTAAGCTCTATTTCTACCGGTAATACCGCTTCCATACCATATACAAAAGCATATGGAATTTCCCCTGTTGGTGTTCTAACACTGGTTCTGTAACCCCAAAGAGCATATGGGAGTTTGTCGGCCAAATCTCTATAAGTAGTTACCATTTTTGACAAAATCTTCTTTATTACGTTATTAGCTGCTTCTACTGCACCGTTAGTTTGGGGTCTGTATGGAGAAGACTTGTGGTGCTCGATGCCATGTTCTACCAGCAGCTCAGCTGTTGCCCCTTGAAATTACACTCCATTGTCAATCACTATATGGTGGGGAATTCCATATTGAGCAAAGATGCTATTCTGGATGAATTTAACCATCTGTTTAGCCGTTACAGTAGCAAAGGATTCTGCCTCCACCCATTTTGAGAAATAATCGACCGCGACCACTATGAATCTATGTCCATTAGATGCTGCAGGATGAATTTCTCAGATCATGTTAATCCACCATGCTAAGAACGGCCAAGGAGATGCTAGGTTCTATAGCTTAAGTGGCTGCAAATGACTGATGTCTGCATAGATCTGACACTCATGACATCCCTTCACTTTCCTTATACAATCAGCCTACATAGTCATCCAGAAGTACCCCTGTCTCATTATCTTTCTGGCCATAGAGAGTCCATTCATGTATGGGCCACAAGGCCCCGCATGCACCTGCTGCATCACTGTTTCTGCCTCATGTTCTGTCAGGCATCTTAGGAGAACTCCATTTGTTGTTCTTTTGTATAGATTGTCTTCGAAGATTCTAAACTGACTGGCCAGCTTCCTCAATGACACCTTATCAGCAGTACTGGCTCCTTCTGGATATTTTTCTTCCTTCACATACTGGTAAATATCAAAGAACCATAGCTTTTCTTCGACCGTCAACTCCATTACTTCGTGCACTTCAAAGTAGGGTTGTTTGGAAATTGCTATAACCAGTGGTTGTACTTGAGTTTCTTCTAGATTCTCCCACATAGAAGACCGTGTTGCCATTTTGTTCTCATCTCTTGGGACGTGTCTGAATTCATATTGGCCAAATAATTCTTTTCTGTACTGTAGCAGATCCAAGTAGGGGCCTAAGGCTTCTTCTTTCAGCTCCCATTCGCCTTGATCTTGCCTTATCACCAAAAGTGAATCCCCAACGATCAAGACATCATTTGCCCCTAGAGTTAACAGAGCTTCCATCCCGAATAAGCATGCTTCATGTTCTGCTCCGTTGTGGTTATAGGAAAATCCAACCTCTTTGACAAAGGGATGATTTCATCATCCGGTGTTGCTATGATTACCACAATTCCAGCACTTTTTCTATTCATAACACCATCGAATACCCATCTCTTTATTTCCACCATGGCCAACTGTTCATCCGGGAAGTCCAGATTTTCTGTCTAGTCTGATTCCAGCGGCTGATTTGCTAAAAATTCTGCTACGGGTCGCCCTTTGATGGTCTTCTTGGTGATGTACTCAATGTCAAACTCCAATAAGACTAACAGCCACCTAGATAAATTTCCAACCAATACTGGTGCTTCGTACAGATACTTCATCGAGTCCACCTTGGCCACGGCTTGCACTTTGTATGACTGGAAATAATGGAGCAGCTTCTTGGTCAGCCAAATCATTGCCACACACGTCTTCTCCACCAGTGTGTACTTGGTTTCGTACTCTAGCAGCTTCTTACTGAGGTAGTAAATGGCATATTCCTTTCTGTCATCTTGTTCCTATGCCAACATTGCCCCTACGAAGGAATCTTCAACAGCCAAATACAAGATTAAAGGCTTCCCTGGAGTTGGTGGACTCAGAACTGGTGGATTTACTAGATAAGCCTTGATTTTTCTCGAATGCCAGCTGACATCTGTTGTCCCACACGATTGGCCGGTCTTTCTTTAACAGCTTAAATATTGGCTCATAAGTGGAGGTCAATCGTGCTATAAAACGACTGACATACTGCAAGGAACCTAAAAATGACCGGACCTCATTTTCTGTTTTTGGAGCTGGCATATCTTGAATGGCCTTGAACTTATCTGGGTCCATTTCTATTCCCTTCTGGCTGACTACATGGCTCAATAGCTTCCCGATGTGACCCCGAATATGCACTTCTTAGGATTAAGTCACAAGTTATACTCTCCAATGCGAGTAAGAAATCTATCCAGGATAACAGAATGTTCCCCCGGGTCACTGATTTGACTAGCATATCATTCGATATACACTTCGACTTCTTTGTGGATCATATCATGCAGCAGGGTTGTGACAACCCTTTGATAAGTGCCTCCAGCATTCTTTAACCCGAAGGGCATTACTCTGTAGCAGAAGGTACCCCACTCTGTGATGAAGGATATCTTCACCTTATCAATCACATCCATCAGGATCTGGTTGTAGTCCATAAAGGAATACATTGTTGCTTTTGCTGCACTGTCAACCAGGTCAACAATATGAGGCAATGGAAAGTTATCTTTCGGGCATGCTTTATTCAGGTCCCTGTAGTCGACACACACTCTAACTCTTTTGTCTTTCTTAGGCACTGGGATGATATTGGCTAGCCATTCTGTATACTCCACCACTTCAAGGAATTTGGCATCTATCTATTTAGCCACTTCTTCTTTTACCAGTGTAGCCCACTTTGGTCTCAGTCTTCTCAATTTCTACTTCACTGGCCTGAACTTAGGGTCCGTTGGAATCTTATGTACTACTATCTCTGTGTCCACATTCGGTATGTCTTCGTATGACCACGCGAAAGCTTTAACATGTTTTTGCAATATTCTTGTTAATTCTTTCTCTTCCTCGGGTTTTAGCTCACGTGAAATGAATACCATTCTAGGATTTTCATCTGCACTTATGTTGATTTCATGCAATGCAGTGTCATGTATGCTAAATATGCTTGATGGTGATTCAAATGCATGCACAGAATTATTAGGATAAACATCACACAAGTAAGCAAACTGAGATTTCATTGCATTAAACTTATCATAAAGTACATCATTCATGTTGAAAATGGAAGAAACAGATACAACAAAATCATTTTCATCCTCCACAGGCAGAGGGCCTTGCACTTCTTTAGCTTCCACTTCCATCTTTAGAGCATCATTCAGGTCCGCAACCAGCTTGGCCTCTTTCTCAGTAACAACAGTGATGTCTTCACTATTAACCATTTGTGCCTTAGCCTTTTGCATGATCTTGGCTATCTCAGTAACCACAGAATCCAAGTTTACCTTGGCCATCAGCTCCTTATCAAACCCTTCCTTGGACTTCCCGAATGCCTTGCTTAAGGCAGCAGTCACTGCACCTGAGATGATTACTTCTACAGCTCCATCACAGGCTTTCTCTTCATTTTTCTCTTCAGCCACCTCCACTACTTTTGCCATCACTTCAGGTGGCTGACTTTGCAGAATAATAGACTTAACAGCTGTCTCTTCTACCAACACACGGGCTACTGGTTCTTCCTGGCATTTCTCAAAGTCAACAACATCAGAAAATATTTCAAAGCCAGGGTATTCAATGTCCCCGACTCTTATTGGTTCACCCTGGCCCTTGTGTAGCCCTTCTCCTACCTTCAGGAATGGTTTCATCATAAGCTTGCCATTCTTGGTGCTTCTCGGGTTCTTCTGATCAGATGTCTCCTTTGTATACCCTAGCTCAAATGCTTTGGCCTTCCCGAGTCGATGTTAAACTCAAGCACCCCTTGTAGATTGATTCTAAGTCCCATGCCCAAGACAAAATTCTGTTTGTACAAGTACCAGGACAGCCACTCTGGCATATAATTTTCATAAATGACCATTGGGGCATCTGTGACTTCCTCTTCCCTGAACATGGCGATTTGGACTCCGCCAAAAGGGATAACTCCTTCATTCACAACAGCAATCATAGACTGGGCATCTACCTCAACAGTCATAATCTCGTCATTTATCGAGAAATTAATTTTCTGGTGCAAGGTAGAAGGGACACCTCCTAGAGGGTGGAACTATGGTCTTCCTAACAATAGGGAAAAGGTGACCGGGATGTCAATCACAGTGAACACAACCATTGACTTGACTGGTCCGACCTCCACGTCAGTTTCAAAAGTCGCTATTAATATTCTTTTGGAGTCATCGTACACCCGGATCACTGTTGGGACTTTTTCAGGACATCTTCATTCAGGCCCAAACATGGTAGCATTTTCAGTGGACATATATTCAGAGCCGATCCATCGTCTACCATTACACACGGTACCTTGTCCATCACATGGGCTCTGATGTAGAGGGCCTTATTATGAGCTTTTCCCTCACTGGGCAGATCTTTTTCAGAGAAAATAATGTCAGGAGACCCAGAATGGATCCTATCCAACAAACAGCACATAACCTCCGGAGATGCAATGGGAGAAACCTCAATCTCCGACAATTTCTTCACTAAGGCTGCCCTATGCTCCTTAGAGGTCAAAAGCAGATGCCACAGACTGGCTTATGTAGGAGTTTTCTTTAACTGAGAGATAACTAGGTCTTCTTCCTCAACTCTCTCGGGTGCTGACATACTGCCCGACCTAGTTACCGGGGCCTTGTCTTTCGCTTGGGTTACTGGTTGATATACCCTACCACTTTGGGTCATGTTCCAGACTTCCTAAACTTTTAGCTTCTCAATGGCTGGAGGCTTAACTATCTCCTCTCCACCAAACTCTTCATACTCATCTTCCGAGTTAAGGTCATTCAAGGTTATCGGCTTGATCTCTTTTTGTTTCATCTGCTTCTCACATTCTGACTCTGCTTCGGCTTCACCAATTGCCAAAGACTGAATGGCAGGATTTGCTTGAAGGACTTAAGCAAATATAAAATTAGCCGGCAATCCCGAATGTACCATATTGACCCGCTTCTTAAATGCCGGTAACGGGTTGGTCTTCGTGCTGGGCTTAGGTGGCTCTTGTAGCTTCCCTTCATCAATCAACTTTTGAATGGCGTCCCTTAGCTTAAAAAAATTGTTGGTTCTGTGGCTAGTGACAACATGGTATGTGCAGAAATTATCTTTATCTGCCTCGGTGGGCTTTTCAAATGGCCTCAGGGACTGTAGCAACCCATCGTTTCTGCACATAGCAAATATCTTGACCAAGGGAAGAGTCCAAGGTGATATGCCTTGTCCCCCTGGATTCCTGTTCTGACTGCCTTGTTGCTGGGTTACTGTAGCAACCTCTACTTGTTTTACTTCCGAAGTCTACCCCCCTTTTCCACCAGAACTTGAGCTAGAACCACCACCAGACCCAGCTGCAGCTGTTGATCAATACCCTGAACTATACCCTGAGCTTCTTCCACCCTTATGGCTTGCTGCCTTCTCTTCTTCATCCCACTCGATTTTCATTGCCATACTGTAGACTTCACTAAGCTCATTGAATGGATGAAATTTCATATTGTTTTTGGAAATGTCCTTACTGCCATCAATTAGCTTCTGTATCAGTTCATCTTCATCTGGGCAATTTTTCAGAAGTATCATCTTGTTCATCCACCGCTAGTAATACTCATCAAAAGGCTCATTGGGCTTCTGCTTGATCCGCTCCAAATCATACAGCTTCACCTAAATCTTGGTGTTGAAGATGTAATATTTAATAAAGGCCGCTGACAAAACCTCCCAATCTGACTGCTCTTCTTTTGATAAAGAATTGTACCAACCCAATGCTCCTCCCCCAAGTATAGTCGGGAAGAGATTAATCAACTATTGCTTATTGGCGCCCGTCGTTAGCATGACTCGGGCGTAGAGATTCACATGAGCTTCCAATGAACCCATCCCTTTGTAAGAAGGTACCTTTGGCACTTGGAAGCCAATAGGAAAAGTCTCGATGCCTTTACTGATCATGGCATCAACATTAACTCCATTCTTAGACTTTGAGCCGGCACTAGCCCCTTTCTTCAGCTGGGCCATAAACTCATCCACTTCCGAGAATTTTACCCTCATCTTTCTCTCCATGGCTGCCTCAATTTCTTGCAGCTTTTCCAGACTAACCGAGACATCACCCCCTTATTGAGATGATTCATCCTCCTTCTTTTTTCCGGTTCTGCTACCACCAGTTTCCCCAGCTTCTCTCACTACAGCCCGCATTTCTTCCTTAAGCATATCATGGAAATCCTGTGATCTCAGGAAATCCTTCAAAGCATCAGTAAGACTCGATGTTGGATTAGCCATCTCGACTTCTTCTCCAGACTCAGAATCACTTTCTGTTTCAACAGCTCTTTGTTCCCCAACAGCCCTCGAAGCCTGAGATCTTGTCAAGGCAGCTCCAGCTTATTCTGCTCGACATCAGTCAGGAAACATTTAGGGTCAATGTATGGAATGATGTCATGAAGAGTGAGACATTGAAAAAAATGCTTATGATGAATGAATGGAGAGATGTTATGCGTGAAATGATGACGAAAATGATTTCCGACTTATTATTCTATTATATATTTTTTTCGGACATTCCCAGGACACCCAATGCTATGCAAAAAGGCCACGTGTGAACTGCCACACGGAAAAGGGTTCAGTACCTTTGGAGCACCTAATGAATTTTATGAAATGGTTGCATGTGTGCCGACACACGGATAGAGTTTCGACGCTTTGTAGGTCTATGTGATGATATGAAATGGTCACATGAGGCCGGCCCATGGACAGAGTTCTGATGCTTTTAAGCATATGATATGAAATAATGTTGTGAGAAAGCCACGTGTAACAGGGGAAACGGATAGATGTTCGGCTTTTGGGGAACACCTTTCATGATTTGGGATGTTACGAAATGCCCCTACATGCGTACTAATCGGGCACTCGGGGAGCGCCTTGAATGATGTAATAATATCATTAAGTAACCCGATGTGGATTACGATGTTATATGATGTTTATGATAAATGAGCGTGGTGTCATGAAATGCCTTGTGTAAGTCGTTACATGGAAATATACCTAAGACCATTGTGGTCTCTATTGAATGATATGATTTGGTGGAATGGCCGAATGCAATCCGGTGCATTGGCAGAACACGGGTATTTTGGGATACCCGATATATTATGAAATGATTATGATGGGCGCCCTTGGAATATCCATAGTTTAAACGAGGTGAAATGATATGGATGCTTATAAAAACGTGGTTAGGATGCATGACATACATAGTGATGTTGTGTATGCTTTGTAAAAATGCTAACATACAAATGTAATGCTATGTATGAATGGCACACGGATGGTTTAATGTTTTCACATGAAAATAAAATGCAAATGGCTGTATAAAAATATGGGTTAATTATCACACTAATGCTTTGCGAATGATATGTCATGTGCATAAAAAATGTTGGTTATGGCATGTCACGGGATGGCGAAACATGCAACACACAAAATTTATTCCTCCAACCTTATTCCTCCAAACGTGGTTGGTCTCAAAAATTCTACCGAGTCCTAGGTGGGGTTCTCTTCGATCATCAACCGGGGATGATGAAGGCGTGATTTTATTTTATTCACATGATTTATTTTGGTATCCTAGGGGAATCCAACTAAGGTTGCCTATATGAGTTCGGTCCAAGTCGGGTGAAAATCAAGGCTCCCATAGCAAGATATACTCCTCACTTCTCCCCACTCAAGGGTCCGAACGAATGGTTTCGTACGAGGCTATGGGTGGTGTTCAGTATCCGTGCCCCTAAAACCATGAGAAACAAAGGCGACACTTCAACAATTCATCGGGCTAAAAACGAGATACTTAACCTAATGCAAAAACGTCTAACTAAAGAATGCAAAATAAAATACCAAGCAAGAATCATCCACCTAATTTTAATTAGACGCTTTTCAGGGCTTGTCAAATTCTTTTAAGTTTTTGAGAAAACTTTTGTAAGAAGTCCCCAGCGGAGTCGCCACTGTGAGCGGATGACTTTTTCGACGGAACGTGGACTCCCTTTCGGAAGGGGCGCCTCGATTTCGGGCAAGCCTCTCCCTCCCGTGGGGTTTTTATAATAAAAATTCGTTTTTAGAAAATTAGATTAATTCATAAAAGAACCGAGACCTAAGTCTCGATGAAGAGTGTAGGAGTCGCCACTCGACTCAGCTCAGCCGGGAAATTTCAGGGTAGCTGAACCGGACGAATGGCCATCACACTATCCTTTATTTCGTGTCTAACCAAAATAAATACGGCCAATATTCTTTGAAGGTATTTTAAATTCTAAAGATGGATTTTATTGCATTAAATAAGCATACAGCGCACACACAAATAAAGTAAAATAATAAATAATTAAATTATTACAACCCAATCGAATGAAAAATAAAAACTCTCATCCTCACTTTACAACCGCCTAAAATATAGGATTTATCTAAAAATAAATACAATCGCCTAAAATACACGTATTAATCTATTAATTACATCCAAAATAAAAATAAAAGAAATTAAAACCTGCAAAACGGAGGGTTAGCACAGTTTATGGCACACCACAAATAGGACTCAAACATGACAGCATTGGGAAATTAGAATTCGGGGGCATACATTTGGGAGGATAACCGGGTCGGCTCGGCTAGCAGGCCCGATTAGACCTGGAAAACATTTTGAAACGTCCCTGTATTTTGGTTTTGTGAGAAAATCATTTTTGAAAACATTTTTTTTCGAGTTTACTTTAATTTAGCATGTGAGGTGGATCAGTTTTCGGGAGAATCGGGTCTCTGTCGTGGTATTGTTCTAAATACTATTATGCTAAAAATTAAATCTAAGGTCGTGAATGCACATAACAAAATTCATTTTGGTGATTTTCTGGTTTTCTGAATTTTTATGGATTTTTAGAAATTTTTCTGGATTAAAATGGAAATTTTGCTTCTGGATGGAGATTACAGTCATACGACTGTAACTACAGTCGTACTACTGTAATTACAGTCGTGCTACTGTAAATGTCCAGAGGCAGGATTTCGCCAAAATTTTATTTCAAACAAATTTGAGAGGAGCGGGAAATCAAGAACATTCGTACGACTATTCTTCACTACAAGAACAGTCGTACGGCTGTTCTTGATTTCCAGAAACAGCAGGTATAGAAAATGAGTTTTTACACACGAAATTACATCAAACACCCATAAAACACAGGAAAATAAAGGTTTGAAGTATATTTACCTCTTTGGCGCTGATCCATCGTATGAATAAACGCTGGAAACGCCTCAATCCCTTCCAAATTACTTATTTTTCCCTTGAGTTGTGGTTTGAAAAGTTGTCCAAATTTCTCCCAAAATGTCAAGCTTTCTGAGATCTTTAAGTCCAAAATTAGTTGAGTTTAGAGTGCCAGATTATTAAACTAAGATTTCTATCCAATTTTAGGCTTAATCTTCAAGAATCAAAGAGAAAAGAGTGTGTCTTTTTGTAAGTTTTCTTTCCCTTCTCTCTTTTTTTTCTTTTCTCTCTTTAAAATCTCTAAAATCTCCGACTCTTCCCTCTCTTCCTGCCTTTCTTCCTTTTTATCTCTTTTTTTTTTTTTTTTTTTTTTTGCTTTCGGCTGAAAAGGGGGCGAACATTAATTCCTCTCCCTTTCAGCCCCCAAATTTCTATCCCCTAGGCATAGGCTGCTATACCTGGGCTGGTATTACAGTCGTACGATTGTAATACAATACCACGACTGTAATTACAGTCATGGTACGACAACTCTTTTTTTTTCTTTTTTCTTTTTTTTTTTAAGAAACTAAATCCAAGCCATAGCCACCTGTTGAAAAACAAGCTACAGTTCGTGCTACCTCTTCCCCACATAGGAGGGACAGTGCATTTTGTTCAACCTTTTCACCACATAGGAAAGGAAGAACAGTTATTTCAACCTCTTCGTCAGACGGGAGGGGAAGGAAAAACAAGTTACAGTTCATGCTGCCTCTTCACCACATAGGAGGGACAGTGCATTTTCTTCAACCTTTTCACCATATAGGAATGGAAGAACAGTTAATTCAATCTCTTCGCCACATGGAAGAGGAAGAAATTCCTATTGAAGAATGTTCCAGATCGTGCTACCTCTTCACCACATAGGAGGGATAGTGCATTTTATTCAACCTTTTCACCACATAGGAAAGGAAGAACAGTTATTTCAACCCCTTTGCCACATGGAAGAGGAAGAAATGCCTATTGAAGAATGTTCCAGATCGTGCTGCCTCTTCACCATATAGGGGGGACAGCGTATTTTGTTCAACCTTTTCACTATATAGGAAAGGAAGAACAGTTATTTCAACCTCTTCGCCATATAGGAGAGGAAGAAATGCCTATTGAAGAAGAACAAATTATAGTTCATGCTGTCTCTTCACCACATAGGAGAGGAAGCAGAGTTCAATGGTACACTCCACCACAGAAAGTAAACTACACGGGCACACTCCACCGCAGCGAGTCGACTTGGAACCAGAGCCCATACCCCCAACAAGGGACGCTAGGTACTTCCAATCACGAAACCAAACTCGTTATAGGCTTCATAGCCGACTTTGGTCCTGCGAGGGGCAGCCTGTGAGCATGGGTTTTTCCTGACCTCTATGATGAGAATCCCTGTGTTACCTATGGAATGGACGGATTTGAATCGGACTTAAAAACGACTGGAATATTGCCCGAAGAATCTCAAATGCCCTGAAAACTAAGCTATCCACGATCTAAAATCCCCAAAAACGTCTCCCAAGCTATTTCTAGTGTTTAGGGTGTGCATCCGTTTTTCAAAATTTTGCCCCGGCTCTCGTTAGAACCACATGGCTCTGGCTTTTAAGCTAGAGCTGTACGGCTTTAGAGCATAGCAACTTGCTTGATAGAAGAGGAAAAATTGGGCAAATTTTAAAAGTCAGGCGACAGATTGATTGATGGAAATAAGTATGAGAGAGAGATATAAAAGAGAAGAAAATCAGAGAGAAAGGGGGGCTTCTTTTGGGGGGTTCTCAGAAAAAAAAAAAAAGAAAAATAAAAACAGAAGAAAAATAAAACAGAGAAAAGGAGAGAAAGAAACCGAATGCTAAAGGAGAACCGAACATCAAACCTAAGCCCTTAAATCAATCTCCAAACACTCATAACAAAATCCCACAACCTTTGTTCATTGATTGGGGATCGTTTTGGATTCGTTTCGGATTACTTTGGATCGTCGTGGTTTTCAGCCAGTTGTGTTCCTAGAACACATTTCAAGCTTTCAATCCATTTCTTGACATTCAAAGCATCAACACAATATCAAGGTAAACTCTGAGAGGCCTTAAACCTGTTTGCATTGCTTTTCCTGTGCGTTTTCTTCATTTTACAACTTTCGGAATCGGATTGCCCGAATAGAGCTATAGGGCTGTTTTCCTCATGAACACAGCTGCACGGCTATGTTCATGATGAACAGAGCCGGCCTGCTCTATTCTGCAGGGACAGATTCCTGGTTTGTCCCGATCAGCCAAAAATAGTCCGTTTTCCATTTTAAACATTCTGTTGTGATCATTTTCTGCACAAATCCATCTGTGTGTCATAAATTTTTGGTTTTCAAATTTCTGTACATGTGGATATTGGGGTTTTCGGTGTTTCCTGGGTTTATTTTCTGAGTTTCGGGGTTGTTTCATCCTAATCGGATCCATAGTCCAGCATTAACGGACCCCCGAAACCTATAAAATCTCCGAAAAATATTGAAAACGAATAAAATGATACTTTTCATAAATGTTTCTAGGTTGTTTATTGCATTTTGGACCCTAGATGGATTGTGTATTTAGGAATCCACACGAACGGAACCCTGGATTCCGGGATAACAGACCTACAAAAAATAGAAATTTGCATATAACCAAGCCAATTGTTTTCCAAAAATTGATTTTCCAGCACAAAAATTACAGGGTGTTTCCAAACCGTTTTCCAGGTCTAACCGGTCCGACTAGTCGGGTTGACCCGGTTACCCCTTAAACGCATGCCCCCATTTCCTAAATTCCCAATTATGTCCTATTTGAGTTCTATCTGTGTGTGCAAATAAATTGTGCTAACCAATTTTTTTTTTTTGCAGCATTTATTTTTATTATTTTTACTGTATTTAATAGATTCTCGTGTATTTTTAGGCGGATGTAATTTTTTAGATCCTCGTGTACTTAGGCTATTGTAAAGTGAGGACGAGGGTTTTTATCTTTTATTCGGTTGGGTTGTATAATCAGCCTCTACTATTTTCTTATATATTTTGGATGTATGTTTTATTTTTCTACAATTTATTTTCTGCATTCTGCTTTAGCATCGGCTGATTAAAATAAACTTAATTGGGGTTAGAAAAAGATAATAAATTGAATAAAAATGGTAATATAAATCATAAATCGAATACAAGCTTGAGTTTAAGTAATCTCTGGATTAGTACAGTAGTCTGCGCTCGGTAGGAAGCTGTACCGGAATTTCCCGGATGAGCTTATCCGAGTGGCGACTCTGTCACTGATCTCAAAATTTAGGTTTCGAAATCTTTAAGTAATAAATCGGGAAAATGTTTTCAACAAAACAAGTTTCAAAACAAATAAACGATTTTTCTAAACTAAGATAAACTAAACGCGCTTTTCCCAAAAAATCACGAGAACCCAGTTTTCGAAAATCCCCGGTTCGCTTCGCCGCATCCCACCTTCTACTTACAGGTCGTCCGCTCACAATTGTCCCTTGTCTCGTCTCCACTGGATACACCAACTTCGGCTCCTCAAACCCAAAATCTTCATCGTCATCCCCTAGATCAATGTCATTCAGATCAATAGGACCCTATCCCCTCTGTACTACTGATGTCCGTTTTTCAACCTCTTCGGGCTCTTCTTCCTGTGCTTCAGATACAACTGCCTGCACACTTGGGTCAGCTTTGATTATCTGGGTAAATACACTATTGGCCGGCATCTGAGATTGAACCATATTAACCTGGCCTCTAAAATTAGGCAAAGGGTTTCTCTGAACATTCGGCTTTAAAGTCGGCTCCATAATTTTCCCCTCAGCAACAAGCCGTTGGATAGTCCTTATCAGACCAGTGCATTCATTGGTGCGGTGGCCTGTCGACACATGGTAGGCACAACAGTTATCTTTATCAGCTTCAGCAGGGGGAACATAAGGCTTCAGGCTTTGTAACAAACCAGCCTTTCTGCACTTAGCGAAGATACGGCCCAAGGATTCAACCCACGGATTGTGAGTCTCTGAGGTGTTCTTGTCTACCCTCCTTGGGCCACGGTTGCCACGTCGGCCTCCTTTGCCCCGTCTACTGTTGCTATCTAGGCCAGCTTCGAACTAGACCCTGTTGAAGAGAATGTAGAACCACTAGCTTTGTACCCATGGGTATATCCCTGGCTACCCCGATAGGTGCTCGAGGCCTGTTTACTCATCTGTTCTTCTTTAGCATACCTCTCAACCCGTTTTGCAAAATCTACCACATCGTTGAAGGAGTGGAACCTTTTCAGTTTCATCTTTTCCTTGTACAGTGACAAGCTGCCATTAACCAACTTTACGATCAAAGACTCTAGTTTAGGGGCCCCGTCCACTAGTACTTGCACATCCATCCACCTCTTATAATAAGCAGAAAAGGATTCATTAGATCTCTGCCGTATTCTCTCTAGATCCTCCAATGTTGTTTCCACTTGAGTGTTGTAGACATATTATTTAACAAATGCCTCAGATAGATCCTCCCAGGTGGCATGAGTGTGGATTGGCATCTTCAAATACCATTTGGCTGCTGCACCCCGCAAAGTCATCAGGAACAAATTCAGCAAATGAACTTTTCTAATGCCCAGGCTAGACATAATTCTCACATAGCTATCCAAATGTGCTTTCGATGGACCTTCCCCAGTGTACGGGGGCAAATATGGCATCTGAAACCCAACTGGAGTGGCTCTCCCCCCTCTGCCAATAAAGTAGATGGATCTGCACACTTAATAGGCTGGTAATGCACCATTTCCTTCAACTTCGGCAACAGTGCCTCAAAACCAGAGAACTTTTCCTTAAGGCGCCTTTCAGCGGCGGTCTCAATCGAGGCTTCCCTAGCCCTTTCAAAGGCCTCGTCCTCCTCAGAATGATGATCAACTTCCCGGGGTGGGATGACCACCCTACTACTACCAGGGATATTTCTTCCTGAATTAGGGGCCCCTTGAACAACATTCCCTTCATTTTCAACCGGGGTTTGGACCTGCTGACTAGTCTAGCCCATAGCGGCAATCACTGCAGTTTACACTTGCTCCCTGATGGTAGCTTTGAACTGATCTAAATTCAGAAAAGCAGTCATGAATGCATTCATGTCAAAAGGCGGATTTCCACTATTTCCACCTTGAGCCATTTCGGTTCCGTCTGCTTCCTCTAACACAAACTGGCTATCTACCGGTAAGGAAGGCAATTGTCCCCCAACCTCCTTATCTGAATTAGAATCTGAACTGACTCTAACCCCTTCCACGATGACTGATCCGGTCTAAACTGATTAAATTGACTGATTGGAGCTCAATTCAACTCACACTAACCGTTTCGATGTTCGTCTCCAAACAGCACATTTAGTACAAGGTTAGCATCATGTGCAGATGTCATGATCCTAGACACGACACATTAGGTGTCCTACATGAACGTGGGATGAACATGATTGGATGGTGCTTCATGGATGAGAATGCTAATGAATGTAACTTTTTGCTTCAGACATTCCAAGGATGCCCAATGCTATACAAAAGATAATGCAAGGTCTATCGCGTATGGACCGCCACACGGACAGAGGTTCGGCGCCTTTAGGGCACCTAATGGATGCTGCGAAATTGTCACATGAGTGTCAACACACGGACAGAGTTTCAACGCTTCATAGGTCAAAATGAGATGGTATGATATGGTCACGGGGAACTCGACCCATGGATAGAGTACTAATGCTTTTGGGGCATCCAATATGAAATGATGTTGTAAAGGGGTCACGTGTACGTAGGGACACGGACAGAGGTCCAGCGTTTGTGGAACACCTTGTGTGAATTTATAATGTCATGATATGTTCCTATGTGCATGGAAAATTGGCACTCATGGAGCACTTCGAATGAATTATTAATGTCATGAAACGAATCTGATGTGGATTGCGACACACAAACAAGGTTTCGGCATCACCGTGATGCAAACAACGAATGGACATGAAATGGAGTTGATGTAATGTTATGTTGTCATGTGACTCGCCACATAACCAGACCTAAGATCTTTGCGATCTTCTAGTGAATGATATAGTAGAATGGCCAAATGCGAACCGATGCACAGGCGGACTACGGGTAGATTTGGGGTACCCGAAATGGCATGAAATGAAATGATCATGATAGGCATTCTCAAAATGTCTCTTAATTAGATGGAATGAAATGGAATGGCATGAATGTGTATGTCACACAAAATGCAAGTGGATGCAGAAAACGTGGTTAGGAATGTCACACGGAATGATGTCATATATGTTCTATGAAAATGTTGGCACACGAGATGTATATATGTATGGCACGTGAATAAAATGTCATGGCTGTATGAAAATAGGGTTAGCACAAATGCCATACATATGTATATGCAAAGAGATGGCTGCACGAAAATGTGGTTAGAAATGGCATGCGAATGATTATGCATTTTTATGCTTCATAAAAAGGTAAAAGGAAATCACCACAGAACAAACGTTAGTACACGTAAAAATATGCTCTCCCTTCCAACCTTACCTTTCGATTGGTCTCACATTCTTCCTAGGTGTTATGTCTCTTTGGCATCAACGGGGGAAACCAAAGGCGCACACCCAATTGTCCAATTTTAATTTTATGTTTTGGTAGTCCTAGGGGAAGTTACTAAGCCATTACATGTGGGCAAAAGTCAAACCAAGGGTTGTACAGGCTCCCATGGCAAATATACACTCCTCACCGTAGAACACGATGTAAGGTCATGCGAGGCTATGAGTTGTTTACCCCGTCGGGTGCCTCCAATCCTGGCAAAAGAGGTAGGCCACCTTCTGGGGCAAATGGGGCTGATCAATGTATTTGAGGGGTTGAGAAGAAGAAAATGCATGATATGCAAGGTATGAATAAATATGGTATTTATAAATTAATAAATGAATACAAGAGATGTTTTATTTCAATAGTTGCCTAAGTTCCTTAAGTTTTTATGAAAACTTTTAAGAAAACTTTAAATCCCCAGTAAAGTCACCAATGTGAGTGGACGACCTGAAAATAAGGCGAGACACGGTGAAGCGAACCTGGCCAAAACGAGTGAATTCATGATATTTCGGAAAACGGTTTTATTTATTTTGCTTTAGGGAAAGCCATTAATTCGTTTTGAAATTCATTTTATAGAGCACGTCTTCCCGTTTTATTACTTAAAAACCTCGAAACTTAAATTTCAAGATCAGTGACAGAGTTGCCACCCGGATCAGCTCATCCGGGAAATTCCGGTACAGCTCCCTACCGAGCGCAGACTGCCGCACCTAATCCAGAGATTTAGGATTCGGGCAACTTACCTACTTAACCTCGAGCTTGTATTCAGTTTATAATTTATATTACTATATTTATTCAATTTATTATCTTTCTCTACCCAATTAAGTTTATTTTATTAGCCCGTGCTCAAGCAAATGACAAAATTAAATTGCAGAAAAGTAAACCATACATCCGAATTAAACAAAAGAATAACAGAGGCCACTTATACAACCAAATTGAATAAAAGTAAAAACTCTCGTCCTCACATTTACAAGTGCCTAGAATACATGAGGATCTAAAAAGTTACAAACGCCTAAATACACGAATTAATCTATTAATTACAGCAAAAATAATAAAAAGGAAGATAAATGCCGCAAAAAAGAAGGTTAGCACAGTTTATGTTATGAACACAAATAGGACTCTAGCAGGACAGAACTGGGATTTTTAGGAACGGGGACATGCATTTAGGGGGTAACCGGCTCGACCCGGTCGGTTGGACCGACTAGACCTGGAAAACGATTTTGAAACGCCCTATAGATTTTTGTGCTGAAAATAATTTTTGAAAACCATTTGGCTCAGTTTTATGCAAATTTCCACATTTAGCGGGTCTGTCATCCCGGAACTCGGGGTTCCATTCGTGCGGGTTTTCCTAATTTCCACATCCTATCTAGGGTCTAAAAATGGTAAACACACCAAAAATAATTTTGAATTCGAAAACAGCATCACACAACGAGTCCGTACGGGCCGTTCCGCTATTCTGCCTTATTTTGGAAATTAAAGCCGTGCGGCTATGGTTTCCAGAACCCGAAAAGTGGTTTTCTCGTTTTTAAAAATGCTGTTTTGCTTATTTTCTATGTTTCCCAAGGATTTTATAGGGTTCACGGGTCCGCTAATACTGGACTACGGATCCGATTCGGATCGAACAACCCTGAATTTCAAAAAATAAAACCCGAAAAAAACCAAAAATGCTAATATCCATACGTAAAGAAAACCGAAAACCAAAATTTTATGACATACGGACGTATTTGGGCCGAAATTGACAACAACAAAATGCATAAAATGGAAAACGGACTACTTTCGGTCGATAGGGGCAGTTTTAGGATTCTGCCCCTAAAGAACACAGTCGTGCGGCTCTGGGTACCAGAGCCTCCCGGCTCTGTTCAAGATAAAAACAGCCGTGCGGCTGTGATGGGTAGCCCTTTTTCCGGAAAACTTGCAGAAATCAAAAAATGCAAATAAAAAAGCTATGCATGTAGGTTTAAGGCCTCTCAGAGTTTACCTTATTGTTGTTCCAGTGTAATGGATGTTCAGAAACGGATTCGAATGCAAGATTGTGCCTAGAATCCTTGAGCGTTCTAAAATTCCGAAAATAACTTCCGAACCAAATCGAAACGAACCCGGGAATGCGTCCAGATGAGTAAGTCACGGTCTATAATTGTTGTAGGATGATTAGAGTACAGGTTTGGGTTTAGGGAAACACTTTCTCTCTTCCTCCTTTTCTATTTTCTACTTCCTCACTTTTCTCTGTAACTTTCTTTCTTTCTGTTTTTTTTTAAACGAAAACCATCCTCCTTTTTCTCTCTCTGATTTTTTTTCTTTTTTATACTTCCTTTTACTTTTCATCATGGAGAACATTAAATGCGCCCCATCCCTTCTGACTTTCGGTTTTGGTTGAAAAGATAGAAAACTTCCTGCTTCAGCAAGTTGCTCTGCTTTGCAAAGCAACACTCCTAACCCACCAGAGCCGGTCGGCTCTAGTAAGCCAGGGTCGGGCGGCTCTGACCTAAACGCCCACACTCGCCTCTAAACCCTAAACTTACTCGAGGGACCTTTCTTGAGGTTTTCGGATCTCGGAAGGTTCGATTTTTAGAGCGTTCGAGGCATTCCAGGCAACCTTTTGTTCGTTCCCAAATCTGATTGCTAAAAAGGTAATACATAACTCTCATCACGGAGGTTGGGAAAACCCAGACTCACACCGAGTTCCGGGATAACAGACCTGCTAAAATATGGAAATTTACATGAAACCGAGCCAAATGGTTTTCAAAAATTATTTTCTAGCACAAAAATCTACAGGGCATTTCAAAACCGTTTTCCAGGTGTAACCGGTTTGACCTGTCGGGTCGACCCGGTTAACCCCTAAATGTATGCCCCCGTTCCTAAAAATTCCAATTCTGTCCTGTTGTGAGTCCTACTTGTGCTTGTGATATAAACTGTGCTAACCGTCTGTTTTGCAGCATTTATTTTCATTTTTATTATTTTTCATGTAATTAATAGATTAATTCGTGTATTTAGGCTTTTGTAATTTTTAGATTCTCGTGTATTCTAGGCCCTTGTAATGTGAGGATGAGAGTTTTCTCCTTTTTATTCGATTTAGTTGTATAAGCGCTCTCTATTATTTTTGTATATCTTGGATGTATGATTTACTTCAGACAATTTATTTCTGTCATTTGCTTGAGCATGGGCTGGTAAATAAACGAAATTGGGTAGGGAAAAGATAATAAATTGAATAAATATGGTAATATAAATAATGAACTGAATACAAGCTCGAGGTTAAGTAGGTAACTTGCCTGGACCCTAAATCTCTAGATTAGGTGAGGCAGTCTACGCTCGGTAGGGAGCTATATTGGAATTTCCCGGATGAGCTAATCCGGGTGGCGACTCTGTCACTGATCTTGAAATTTAGGTTTCGAGGTCTTTAAGTAATAAAACGGGAAAATGTTTTCTATAAAATGAATTTCCAAACAAACAAATGTTTTTCCCTAAAGCAAGATAATCAAATCCCGTTTTCCAAAACATCACGAAACCCATTTTCGAAAATCCCCGATTCACTTCGCCGCGTCCCGCCCTTCGTTCCACAGGTCGTCCGCTCACAGCTGCCAACGGTTAATTTTCGATGAAAATAGTGGTATCAGAGCGGGCTCATGATCCATAGAAATCCTTAACAGGATTGAATCCCTGGTTTTAAAATTGGGTATTTTATTTTGGGATTCTTGTTTTTGTGGTTTATGATTTTTCCTTGATTTGATTTTTGCAAATAGAAATTTGTTTTTGCATATTGTTTATGTGATATTTAATTTCTGTTTGTTGTTTTGTGATTCTTGGTTGAATTATTTAATTGCTATTTAAAAAAAAATCAAGGGCTGTTTTTGGGCTATGGGGACTACCAGCAGCGGAATCAGCTGCGGGCTGCCACCATAGCGGTGGAAACAACAGCAGCAGCTGCTGCCTACTGCTACCGCAATAGCAACATGTCACAGCTAAGCAACAACACTGTAGCAGTGGGCCGGGCCGTGTTTTGGATTTGGTGGGTTTTTCTTGGTCCAGGCCCAGTTTTAATTCTAATGGGTTTTAAAATTTTGTGTGTTTAAATTATGCAATTAAAATGCGCATGGATTCTTACATGAAATTTAATTTTGTTCATGATATATTAATTTGAAAAATTAATATGGTGTAATGAAATTGGTTTGGTTTTTCTTGGCACGATACCTGAATGGTGTAATTTGGATTCACGGTTTCCCAATTCCAGTGGGAGCAGTGTTCTACCTGGGCTGGAAACCCAAAGCTCGCTAAGGGTTAGAACCATGATGGACCAAATTGGCAATTTCTAAATAATGGCTAAGGACATAATTAATTGGGATTAATTTCATGCATTGTAACATGTTTATAATTGATGTATGAAAGAAATGCTTGTATGAATTAAATGTGTGGATGGATGTTATTGGGCCTTTTTGAAGATGTGTTGTATTTTCTTTTTGGGTAAATACGGCCTGCACGCCGTTACTTTTTATGTAATTTTATTTTATTTATTTTTTAATAAAATGTTGTAAGAAGGAGCCCCTTGGAGAGGCTAGCCCAGAAGGAGAGATAGAAGCCCACCTATTGTTCTTCTAGTATAGGTTTACTAGAATTATATTAGGATGTAATTAAGGTCCATAGCAGTCCATTATTTATTTAATTATGCATTTATTTATTTACATGCTTTATGTATGATCCAATTCCCATTTCACCTGCTTATGCATCTAAGCCATTATTAGAATTGAATCTAAACCAAATGGAAATTACTAAGTCACTTAAAAGTGCTTCCTCGTTCAAAACCGACTCAAAGTGGGAATAGCTAGTTGTAGACCATACCCTCACAGGATACACTGGAGTATCGTCATTTTGTATTGGGTTGGGCTATTGGTTACTCTAACACTTAGATGGAGGTTTGGACTTAGCATGGGTAGTAGGATTTTCCTGGCCCTAAGCACAGATGGGGAAGTGCCAACAAGCCCATCAAACCAAGAGTCCCAATGTTGGGATTAGACAGCGCTCCTACCTAAATAATTAGGGTATAGTTTTTCCAGGCCCTCGTCTGGCTATATCTTGATGAAATATGGATATTGGCTCATTAGCCCAACAACTTGACTTAATTAATAACATGGATTCATTATTAATTAATTATGGGAATAACATCTAAGACCTTTATTAATACTCTTTAATTTTTCTGTGCAGTAATCAAATGGCATATAATAATTCTCTATCACTGCGTTAACTCCTCAAGAGGGACAAATTCTCTTGGCCCAATTTCCTGGATTGGTCTAGGAACATAAGAATAGTTCTTGGACATGAATCTAAGGAATATGTACTGGAGAAAGCTGTAACGCTTGCTGTAGAGGTTTTTCATTGAAAATTAACCGTTGGCAGCAAAAGTCGATTTAAATTTTCTCAAACCCGGTCCCAAAAGCTTATGCAATAGAAATCAAAACAACAGAATAATAACAAAGCAAGAGATAGAATCTCACCTTGAATGTCTCTTCTAGAGACGGCTTCAGAAACTAAAGCAGATTTCCCCCACACTCACGTAGACGAACGCCTAACGAGCAGAAATAGCAAAGGATCGAAGAACTAGAGAGAGAGCTATAGGGTGGCCAAATTTTTCCTCGGAAAAATTCCCTCCTTAGCCGAATTCTAGTGTGTCAAATTAGGGTTTGGGTTTTCATTTATTTAAGTGGGTATTTATAGCATATAAAACTCTAGGTCAAAATTAAAACTATAGGTTAAAATTAATTGCAATTCAATTTTAATTTTACATGTATGTTATTATATTAAAACATATAATATAACACATAGCACTTAAATTAAAATTTAATTTGCCTAATTAAATTAACACAATAAATTAATTTTGACTTTACTTAAATGAATTACATATAAACATATATA
This sequence comes from Euphorbia tirucalli, assembly GCA_039660915.1. Lineage (NCBI taxonomy): Eukaryota > Viridiplantae > Streptophyta > Magnoliopsida > Malpighiales > Euphorbiaceae > Euphorbia > Euphorbia tirucalli. The sequence goes on along the minus strand of CM077637.1, from coordinate 44,849,785 downwards.
TGTAAATTATTTCCACCAGGAAATAAATTCATGAATTAATTTATTCAAATTCATTCTTCGAACACAGAGGCATGGTGTCATCACCCCTCTTTTGTATCCGGACATTAACTTGATCTTGAATGAACTGATTCTCACAAACAAATTCCAACTTGTTTGGGGGTGGCCACACGCTTACCAGTTATACTTATCAAGTGGCCGGTGATATCTTCTTAGTGAATCACTAAGCGACATTCCCTTCTGGATACACATGGTCTTGCCATGTTCACTAGCACACCCGAACATACCCATACTTGGCACCTTGTTATAGGCCTTTTAAGCGAACACCAAAGTGTGGGAGATCACATGCAAGACTATAATATGGTCAGGTCTAAGGATCGGTTTGCTAGAATCCACTTACAGTTTGTGGGCCTTGGGCCTACTGCCAACATAAAGACAGAACTATAGGATCGTGCACATAGATCAATTGAGCCGGAACTTATAGAAATTGTACATATAATGTACATTGGAAGGAATGCGTTAATTAATTAGTTGACATTTGGTGTCAAGGTAATTAATTAATATTGGATTGATTTTATTTAATTAATAAGTTTACACAATATAATTAATTAATTTGTTAATTAATTGAATTACATATAGTAAACAATTAATTAAATAATTTTCCTAAGTAGGAAAATTAAAATACATGTATTGTATTTTCTTAAGTGTGGTTTAATTTTAATTTAGGGTAATTAAATTCAGTCTAATTGAATTAAATTATTGTAATACTTGAGATTTGATCGTCTGTCCCCACAAACCAATACATGTCTTTCCAGTATGCTTTGTTCTCACTCACATGCTTCTTGGAAATTTCTTCCTAGGAGGTCACCCATCCTGAAATTTCCCCAAATCATGCACGCTTAACTTTGAAGTTACTTTTGAATAGGCTACCGAAAACAAGATGCATCTTCTTTTCGGTAGCCCATTCGAAAAGTTAAGCATACTTGAGTTGGGGAAATTTAAGGATGGGTGACCTCCTCGGAAGAAATTTTCAGGAAGCATATGAGTGAGGACAAAGCATGCTGGAAAGACACGTGTTGGTTTGTGGGGACAGATGATCAGATCCCGGGTGTTACAATTATATAGTATAAACTTTTAATGTAAAGTTTATTTATGTAATTATAATCCTAGTGGGTTTAGGTTTAATTAACCTAGTCAAAACCCAATTAGTCAAAGAGTCTATATATGAGCACACTTAAGAATAAAAATCAGCCCTAACCCTAATTTTAAAGCTGTAAATTTCAGCCCCCTTAGAGAATTTTATAGCTGCAATTTTCCATTCCTCTGCTTCTTCAGCTAGTACCGGTTCTTGCTCGATAGTTGGTCGTGCAGTGGACTTTGGAGATCGCAGTTTCAGGATTCGATTCTGCAGTAGTCTCTGAAAGAAAAAGATTTGGTGAGTTTAATCTCTCTTTTTCCAAATTGTTTTTGTTCAAATCAATAGTAATTGGATATAATAAGTGGATTCTAGGAAATTTTAACGGTATAAATCCGCTACACCACGTTATTTTTCCGATAACGAATCCCAACAGTGGGCTGGAGCAAAATTTTCCTTAATCAAGATCTAAACCCGTCGAAGGATTTCTGCATAATCCATTGGTATAGATGGTGTTACTCTCAATAGCACATATGCATTAAAATTACTTATCAGTACGGATCTTTTGTAAATTGAAATATTTATATCTCGGTATTTTTCTTTGAACATTTTTCTAACAACATTTAATACAAATTGAATTCAAATATACATTAACTTTACTTTTTCCTTTCAAGGATTTGTAAACCATTCCCTAAATTAAGAAAAAAAAAAATAAAGAGTACCAGTTGAGATATATGACTTCAAATTTGAGAAGGAGATTCAAAACTTTTTGCAAGTTCATATTCATATAAATAAGGTAAACATGAAATATGTACTAACTTAGTTCGTAAACGGTCATTACTCATCTAGAAAATTGTGTATCAGGATACAAAATACGCATGTGAACCAAGAATCAAAGGAGTCGATTCAACTGACGGCTAATGGTACCGGGCATGTCGTTCATGTAAAAGCAACGTACAAAATGTGGAGAAACGGATCTTGTCCAAAAAATCTCAATTAAAAAACGATTTACCCTTGCCTAGGTTATTATAAATAAAGATTTTATCATAATATATTAAGTAAATAATAATTACTTCACAATTGTTGTAGGTATCGAATTAAATTAATAGTTGAAGACGGCGATGAAGAATAAAGAAGACAATGCTCCACCAACAAAAAGAAAAGGAAATGAGCAAGACACACTATATTCTAGTAGAAATATACATGAGCTTAAAAAGATAACTTGAGGTGTTTTTTTTTAAATAGTTAAAAGCATCAACCAACAAGATAATGATTGTTCCCGAAGCAAAGCGGGGGCACATTTCTAGTTAATTTCATATACAAAACACACAAGAAAAAACAGTTCACAGAGGGTTTATTAAATCAGAAAACTAAACCCTGAGAATCTGGATTAGGAAAATTTAAAATAAACACTATCTTATGTTAACTCTCAATTGAATGAGACGAAACTACATTCTAGAGAGTGAACATAATTTTGAGCAACTAAGAAAAAAACCATGACCAACAAGAAGATTTATTCCCTGATCCAATAATATACTGCCTTCAGTCAAGGCCTAAGGCAATGATAAACAAACTTTACTAAGCTTTAACATCGACTAATTTGAAAAATAGCTCCAACTTACAGGCCAAATTCAAATGAAACCTCAATAAGTATTACAATCCGTCTCTCAACAAAAGCCAAAATGAGATTTCAACAAGTACCATATTTCTCCAAAATGAGATTTCAGTCACACAAGCACAACGATCAATGGACCTATTTTAGTTTGCATTGCTTGGAGTACGGAATCAGCAAGCATCCATAGGAGCAAGGCTCACAGTAAAGGATAAAATATGATTGATGCATAGCATCCAAATTAACATCTTACAGTCCTATAACAAATCAAAGAGACAAAGACAGGTCAATAAATTGAATATACAGCCAGTCTATGGTACATAATGTCCAAACACAAAGGCCAACCACATAACACTGCTACAATCATTATATTTAAGACTCAAGGCAAGGAAAATGGAGAGCATTACTCCTCAATCCTCCCACTTTTATCAGATTAAGACAATGTTATAACAATCAACTAAAAAAGGAATGCACATTCTAAATCAATTGGATCAAATTGCATTAATCCAGCCATAATTATAACTTTAGCAGATGAATAATTTCACTCATTTAGATTAAAATGTTAGAAATGCTCTTTAAGTAGAAAATGACATTTCAACAAAAAGGAGAAAGAGAGTCTCTGAGCATCCTAAACCAAAAACTATTGAATTTTTCAAAGACATCATAATTTTTTCTAAATTATTCATTTAACTGTGGCATATAGAAAGGCAGACATCACTCACTGTTCAAAAATAATGTTTTTCAATCATTCTGCTAACTATAATCCAAAATTAGCCACAAAACCTATTATAGGCACCAAGAACCCAAGGAAAAAAAGCCCTTTTTCTGAATCTGACCATATCATCATTCAGTTCATGTTTTGAGCAGATTCAATGTATTCTGCAGTAGAAGTAAGCATGCAAAACACAGGCAAAGTACATATTCATGTAAACTGAAGGTTAAGGATGAATTAAGGTTACTCAGTCCAGCTCCTAATCATACTATCCAGCAATACTTGCAATTTCTCAAGACCTCCGCCGTTAGCATCATGGAAACAAGTGCCTAAAACATGATCCAAACCCAGTGCCTCATTGACTCTAGCATCCCTCAACAGGCTTTTATAGACTCTTCTCCTCAACCCACCTCCAGGAACAAAACCCACACCAGCCATGTCTCTTAATATCCTCAAAGCTTCAAGATTTAACCCAAACTCACAAAACCCATTAACCAAAACTTCATAAGCAAACTTTTCCACACTACATGGAGAGCCAGGCCTGAGCATCCATTGGTAAACTTTGAAGGCCTCTTTAGGTCTCTTCTTTTTGATATAGGAGGTGATAAGCATAGTGGTAACTGGAGAAAGATAAGGATGAGATTGTGGGGTGTGCCTAAGAATGGTGAGAAGAGACATGGATTTGGCCATGTCAGGGTGGGAAGTGAGAAAGTGAATCAGAATGGAGAAAGAGATAGACTTTGGAATAGGAGGAGGTGGGTTGGTGAGAAGGGAAGTTGTGGTTAGGTGGATTGCTGTGGTTAAATGGCCAGAAAGGCATAGGCGAGGGATTAGAAGGTTGATTTTGGTTAACTCTTGCTGTGTTAATTCTAGTTTCGAACTGGAAGAGGAGGATGATGCATAAAATTGTTCCAGTAGAGGAGGAGGGGAGACTGAATCGTGTTTTGATTGATGATACCGGCGGAGTTGGGCGTGCTTGAGGGATTTCATTTTTCACTATTGCCATCGTCAAGAAGCAATGCCTGCTTTTTATTGTGTCATGATGGTGTGGATGATTTTGTTATTAAACGTGAACACAAAAGCATAAAAGAAAGCTCTCGTAGCTCAGTTGGTTAGAGCACCCGTTTAGTAAGCGGGAGGTCTTGAGTTCGACTCTCAACGAGAGCATTTGTTACCTTTATTTTTGCAAATCCCTTGCGTTTTTCAGATTTTCATCCCAGATCTACAACTGCTTATCTTGAGTTTCATTGTTTTTTTTGGTATCTCTAAATTTCCTTTCGTCCAAGGTTTCTTCTGGTTTTCTCCTTCTACGGTGCCATTGTTCGTCCCTCTCTTCCCATGGTGCTGCTTCAATGGTTTCTTCCTTTCTTCACATTCCAAGTACTGGTAAGAAACATTTTGAACTTTGCCTTGCCTACTTTACCTTCCAATTTAAACGCGGTCTGTGAGGCTGGAGTAAGATTTCAGTCCAATATTGTGTATGTGGGGTGACTGAGCCAAAAGGATTAACATCGTCTTTAAATCTGTAGGCATTTGCAACTTCGGTTAGGGTCTGCTCTGTACTGAAAAAAAAAAAAAAAAAAAACTTTCTGTGTAGCTCATTGTAGATGGATTTCTTTTGTTTTGTAAATTAACAAGCAGGAAGTGTAGTATTAGATGTTTTTCAAGTTTGTTATTTCACTTGCTACTGCTTTCTATTAATGTGTTGCCTGCACAAAGCTAATTATTAATTATAAGCTCCAATTAAGGTAATAGTACCTTAAAATTACTCTTCCACTCCCTTCTCCCTTTCTTGCTGTCTGAAAAAAAAAAAAAAAAAAAAAAAAAAAAAAAGAGAAGTTTTTCTTGCTTCGATCAGCAATCTTTGTTTTCTTGGGACAGGTGTGATTCATATAAGCTCCTACATCGCTGAGTTTCAAGTTATCCGACTTTTTCCCCTACTTTTGGGAATTGGAATATTGGAAAATCTACTGGTTTCGACCATTTGTATATAGCACAAATGGCTTTATAATCCATGAAATTTTTTCTTAGCCCTTTTTGTTGATCCATTAACAATGTAATTGACGTGCCTAAGCCAAAAGAATGAACATCATCTTTGATTTTGTAGGTATCTACAAATTTGGTTAGAGGTTATCATCTTTGATTTTGTAGGTATCTACAAATTTGGTTAGAGGTTGTTCTGTACTGAAAAAAGAAAAAAAAAATTATTTTCAGAGAAGTTTTCAACCTGTGACTTGTTTATTTGTGCATCTAGAACCTGTTTATAGGGAAATGATCTTATTAACCTGTGACTTATTTAATTGTACTGTGTAGCTGTACTTTTGTTATTTGGTAAATTTTCGGGCAACAAATCTGTTAAATTATCGTGGCCTCAAATATGTGAATTCATCAGTAGACAAAAGGGAGCTGGCAATGAAAGCAAAGAACATTCAGGTGCTAAATGAAGTTCAAGAGGAGAGAATGAGCTTTGAAATCAGGAAACTGACGGCAAGGAGCAGAAGAATAATGGATAACACATTGGTCCCTTAGCTGCTTATCACATTGTTGCATCCGCTGCTTCCTATCTGCACTTAGCTGCTTATCACATTGTTGCATCCGCTGCTTCCTATCTGCACTCTCACACCAACAGCATTTTTCCATTCAAATCGTCAAAATGTTAGTATGGTCAAGATTCAACTGGAGGATTCAGTGTAGGGGATAAAAATCTGACTACGATGAACTGAGACGTGGGTGCTCTCATGGAACTCACTGATTCAGTGACTGCTGTGGTTAGGTCCCTGAGGAGGCGAAGTTGGTATTTCATGCTAAGCCATCTTCACTAGAATGTTGTTGTTTATGGACAAGGACGATTTTGTATCTGGTTCTGATGCTTCCTTTTTATTGAGTGCCATTGATTGTAAAGAGGTAAAATGTTTTACATTTTTCTTTTTTCAATCTATAAAAAACCAGCTTTCTGCAAGATGCCAAAATGATATCCTTAGAAATCTTCCTAGCTTATAGGGCTTTGGATTACTGCAAGTAACAGACTATCGAAGTTGATGTTGACAAGTCACAAGGCGTCACCTTGGGTCAAACATTGTGAATGTAAATTCTTGAAGGCTTCAACTGTGCCATTTGAGTTGGCTTAATGAAGTTCTTTTTTATGTTGGCTGAAGGACATTATCAATTTTTAAATAATAGAATAATTATATAATGTGTAATTATTAATTAGTGAAAACTAAATCGAGTTTTCAGCTGTTACTCTATCTTGCCTATTAAAACATTGAGTTATATTTTATGTTTGTTAATTGATATAGCTACTGTACTATATCCCCGGTAATTCGTATAGCTACTGTACTATATCTTTTATTTCCTCTATAGTTAGCTCCAGATGTACATTTAAAGGACTTAACTATACACCCTTTTGCCCCGACCTTTGGGTTCACCTTTTTAAAAGAATACCAATCTCACCACAACTAAAAAAAATTTTGAATTATTTTGAACAATTTAGATCAAAATTACGACTAATTGATTATTTACTCAAAAAATGCAAAAGAAAATTCAAAATTTTTTCAATTGGAGTAAAATTGACTTTCTTTTGCATAGATCTGGGGTAAAAGGACCAATTTTGGATCGAGGATAAAAACATATTTGGTGGATAGTTTAGGAGAAAAATAAGCCTTTAAACCCCCTCTCAAATAATTAGTGAAAACTGAATTAGGAAAGCACATCATTAATTGTTAGGGTTCATGTGAATATGTTTCACATTACTGATAGATTCCAAAGTAAAAATACATAATTGAAACATTCTAATAGTTAATCATCAACGATATTCTTGTAGCCAAATTTACATCTCAACTAATTTTATTTACAGGAGAAAATTTCAGTTTCACCAAGTATATATATGTCTATATCAATAACTTTGTATTAGTAAGTTCCTTCTGATGATGTGTGTTCATGGTAGATGAAGATATGACATCCATGTAAACGCTGCCGTTGCATCTGAAAATTTTGCAGCTGATATAAGCATAATTAATATAATCTCTTCTCGTTCATGTTGCTTCAACCTTAATTTCTGCAAACCAAAGTCAGTTGTAAGAAGACTGAAAATCTGAGCAGTCATAAGAGGAAAATGATGTGCTACCTTATACAGATGTGCCCGATCGCAGAGGCTGAGCTTCGGCCGGAAGTTCAGTTTGGTGATGATTGTCAAGTGGCATGTATTGTGACATAATAGACATTATCTCTGAATCCATGTAAGACTGCAAACCAAAGATGAAATGTTTTTTGTAAGTTAATTAGAGACTGTAACTAGCCGGTTGGTGATTGGAGCAGTTAAGAGCTCCTTTTCCAAGTTTTGTGGACGGCAAAAACAGTTGTTAACTAGCTAGTGTATCAAGATTTTACCCGGAGGCGGTATTTGTAGAATATATAACCAGCAAGACCTGCTCCTGCAACGACTGCTATGACCACCAATGTGAGGAACCATCCAAATTTCGATCCATTTCTTTCTGTTGGATGATTGAAGGGGAAATTAGAATCTTTCTAGTCACTGTCACAAAATGAAAAGTAGTTCTTACCAATACAAACATCTTGTTCCTTCATATAAAGGAGATCTCCTTTGCACTTGCATTCATATCCGCCCCATGTGTTCTTACACGAGCAGCCATCGCATTGGCAAGCCGTGTGTTCCTTGCATTCGTTGATATCTATTGCACGAGAGGAAACGATCGAGATTTTAGTGACCCAAAATCTGTTCTGTTTTTCAATTACAGCACTAAAGGGAAGAAAGTTGTTACCATCACACTTGTCACGGCCGTCCCCTTTGAAGCCTTTTGGGCATTCACAACCAGATACCTGGGACTCCTGTGAATTTTATCAAGATTGGAAAGAAAAGAATGAATGAGACACTACTATTTATTTCCTTCAACTACAACAACTAAGATTGCAAAAGAACATAAGAAAATGACTGAACTGAACACGCGGAGAAGGTTAATCCATCTCTTTCTTCTGACCAGCATCCTCCATTGCGAATCGAACACCTTGCAGGTCCGAAAGCTGACAAGGAAAGAAAGACAAGGAATTGAAGGTTAAGCAAAATCTACTTCCTCTACTTTGTTAAGCCTAATTTGAAAGATGTACCTTCACAAGATGAGTAACCATCTCCCCTGTACTGTATGCCCTTCACAACTGGACATTCGCAGACTCTTCCCCTAAACGTGTCCTTGCAAGCAGTTATATTAGAACGTTTGTCCTCCCAGCAACCCCCATTCCTTTCTAAGCACTCATTGGTTTCGAGACCTATGAACCGAAGAAACAAGTAGAAGAGTCAAAACATAGACGGCTAAAAGTCTCGTATCGTTTGAAGGTAAAAGAAGTAGATCAACCTGAACTTAAACATATTGGGGGATCAGTCGTCTCCTTGAATCCAGCACATACAGCCTTGAGCACAGCAGTTCTCTCCAATTTTCCTTTACAACAAGAAAGAAAGCTCAAAAGTCAAAAAAGATTAACCTCCTAATGAAATTATATTCTACCAACAAAAACTGATGAAATGTCAAGAAAATATTTGTGGAAAGGATGAGACAGTCAATAAGAGATATTTAGTAGAATAGGTGAGAAGAAAAAGATGTCATACACAAACAAAATAGGACATAAATATAGAGAACCAAACCAAAATATTTAAATGCTCACATAAATATAGAAATGCTTCTTATCCATGCTAATCAACTAGTCACATATGATTGTTACATGGATCTGACTGGTTCGAAAAAACCAAATCACATGAATTTATGGTGGAGAATGGAAGAACGAAACTCAGATTTAGAAAATGGTACACAGTATACAGTGAAACGGAAGTTGTAAAATTTTACAAGTAAATGCACTAGTAGTTGCAGTGTAAGTTGAACAAAGCAAGAATAAATTAATAAAACCTCGATATTGAACATCGTTTATAATTAACGTTGGCAATATGGTGACATCGCCTCGAGATCCTTGTCCAACCTAAATTGCACAAACCCAACAAATGATGAACATTTGGTACAAGTAATCTATGAATGCCTGCAACACTGGTAATGGGTAATATTACTATTACCTGTAGTTCTTGCTCAGTTTTCAACACTTGATTATCCACATCATCTTCAGGATTACCCATGCACTTTTCGATCTTTTCAATGGGAAGATCTGTTGATGAAACATTAAAATAAGGATTAAAAGAAAATACTCAATCCTATCTTGGTAGAAATTAAAGAATTCTGTAAAAGAGAACACTAACCGAGTGATTCAAGAACATCTTTAGCACATTCTTTGCTATACCGCTTCTTCTGCATTGAACATCTGATATGGAAATCTGTGACATAATCCCACCAAACCCAAGACCGGCCGCTCTCATTAGCAACTCTATGGACACAAAGCTGTCTCAAATTCTCAATCACCACATCTTTTCCTTCATACCCCTCCCCAAAGTCCTGTTCAGGATCAGGCGCACAGTATCTGCCGTTGTTTATACACTGAGACTTGCATTGATCGCTAAGAAGAAACGCCTTTGGACAGTACCAAGTAATATAGTGTGGAGTGAAAAATGTGTAACCCCCTTTCTCTAGTATCTGAGCATGACCTTTGAAACTCTTGACAAATTCCATCTGCTCATCGCATCGAGTCCCACATTCGTCATTGCTGTTCGTCCAGAGTTCATACTCAACTCTTTTGTCGGGATGGGGAACTGATTCTCTCCAGTCCAACTTTATCACAACATCTTCTCCATTCTTCAAAGCTTCCTTCAAGCTCTCTCCTAAGCTTCTCTCTATCAATGCGGATGGGATTTCAATGTTCTCCACGTAGTCATCTGAGTTACCGTTTGCTTCAGGGGAGTCCATTGTTATTAGTGGCTCATCCATACTATCAACCACTAACACTGCTGCAGCTCCGGCCTTCTGTGCATTCCATACTTTTAAAGCGAAATAGCATTCTGATATTTTCAACACCACAACAAACAACCATCAAGATTTTTTTTTTTTTCATTTCCTGATATATAAAGCAAAAGAGCATCTTTAGGTTCCTAAATTTTGCTGTTTTTACAGTCCCTGATCATTCATAAACCAATAAAATTTACACTTTGATCAATTACTCAATTAGGCTTCCATCCTCAACATTAATGTCTCAAAGTGTAGAAACAAAGTTTAGAAACTCAGGACGCTTTCATTACGAATGATACTCTTGCCGAATTTTGAATAAAACTCCAAGTTATCAATTTGATAAGAATAGTGTGAGTAGCAAAGTAAAACAAACTCCAGAAACAGAGAAGGGGAATTTCGGAATTGTGTGGCGGCCGAATCCAGTTTGGCCCCTCCGCGTGCAAGAGAAAACCTTCTAAAATGTCTTAATTTCTATATATAACACCTTAACATCCTTATATTTTTCACGTGTGGGACATTAGATTTCTTATTCAATTTCATTCACCAAAATTCATTGCAACTAGCTAAGTTTGAGCATCAATTTCTCATTCATTATTCATCCGTTTTAAATGTATTATATATTGGAAGATCTTGTTTTGTAGGATACGATTACATAATCTATTGATTAAATAATCAAGCCTAAAGTTGACAAATAATCAATATCTACTTTGGCAATTTTCTGACAAATAGTCTTCATTCTATCTTAATCAAAAGTAGAAAATTAGAAAAATAAATTCAACCGTTGAACCAAAATTGAACCTGAATCACACAATTGCAATGCTAGACTTAAAAGTTGCAGAGCAAAAGATAATCAAAAGGGTGGGGAGAAATAGCAAAAATTAGAAAAGATGAATTGAATTGAAATAAGAGAGAAAAAGTAAGATGAAACCTCCACGGTCAAGAAGAAGAAGGGTAGGACGGTGAGTATTGGACTTGAAAGGCTTATCACCATCAAAAGGCTGACAACCAAGAGCTCCTTTGTTAGGATATAAAGCAGAAGCCACCATGTAACCTCCATAATCAGGTGTACCGAAGTTTCCAATTGCACTGTCATGTTTTCCTCTCAAATTCAATGGAGATAACACACTTATGCTACTTTTCTCTACCACGAACCTACCCCATACACACCTCCATACTAAAGCTACTATCACTAAACATATTCCCACTTCTTGTTTTAACAGAGCCATGACAGAAAACTGATGAGAAATGATCAAGATCAACAACACTAATGGAAAGAAGAAAGAGAGAGAGGGGTTGACGGGTTTACTTTAAGTTTGGTCTATGCGTATGAAAACAACTCTGACGTAAAGGGAAAGGACAACTTTGATGAAGACGAAGAAGAGTAGAAGAAGGTAGTTGATTTATTCAGCGGAGCTAACATAGTTTCTTTCTATTGGATCTTTCGTCTTGCAAAATTTAGCAACTGCCAAAAATGCATCCTGAGGCCCTCATCTCTTGGAAATTATAATTGATTCATCAATTTTTTTTAATTATGTTGGGTACCGGATTTTTTTTTATTTTGCACCACAAACTCAACCGTCATTTTGTACGTGCAACATATTCTGTCAAGTGGCAAACACTTCTAAATAATTCAAAAATTACATAGTTTTAGGAAGTTTGAAATTATGGAATAAATACTTCTGAATGATTTTTTTAATATGCAAAAAGTTTTCTTAAATCATGTCACGTATTAAAATATTATTGACCACATTACTTGAAAAAATAACATTATACAATGTAAAATCGGGTTAAGTTTGGGGTTAGCGATATATAAAAAAATTAAGTATCCAATTTATTAAAAAAAAATTTAACAAAAAACTAATTATGATTTCCGCAAAGATTACGGATTTAAGATGCATATTACCTTAGCAATACAAACCTTTTTTTTTATTTAAAAAAATTAAATAATTATATAATTTTCTAGGATCAACCGTTTCTTAATTTTTTATCACTTCATTTATTTCTTCTATGTTACGCGATAATACTATTTAACTGTCTAAATCATTCTCTATTTTAATATTACATTAAATACGTTATTTTCAAGAAATTCAAATGTCCCTGACAAGGCAAGAAACAATTGCTGCTTTATCAATTAATAAACAATTAAGGAACTAGATATATATCAAGTGCAATATCGCAATGGATTTCAAATTTATTTACTAATCTAACCATTTTTTACTTTTATTTATGTTAGTGTATTTTTATAACGAAAGTTATTGAATGATTTAAAACAAAAGTCAATCTTTTTTTGCTAATTATTTTTAAGTTTTTCAAGTTTAACCCAACATAAACGTTAGTATTTTTATTTTAACAAATTAAATATCCAATTAAGTTTCATTTCACGTTAATGTGAAAATAATGCCTAAATTTCATTTGCACCCCTTAAACTTATGTTCAGAGTGCATTTTGCCACATCAACTTTAATTCCCACTTTGTATAACTATAACACTAGGAATTAGGAATTACTACTTTTAATCAAGTTTCGATTGAAACCCGGCAAATATATGGAAAAAGAAGAATACACTTTTGATTGAATTTCAAATTCTTTTATTCTATTTCGTGATGTTATTATCTTATATTAACTTGGGATCCTTCTATAGTGGTTGCAACTGTGTGGTAATGTCATAGTTGGATTGATATAGTTCTTCTAAATGTTATTGAAACTAAACTGAACAACAAACCGCTAAGTTTATCGATTTATAGTTCGATTAGTGGTTCAACCAAATTTATTTATTTTTTTAAAAAGGGTTTTTTTTTTTTTAAATCAATTTCATTAAAACTATTACTCAATCGACCTGTTGACAGGTTTGACCGCCGATCAAACCAATCAGTTTTCGTTTTCTTCAAAAATGTAATTTTATGTCAAAACTGGCAGGACCAATAACCGATTCCCACAGTTAAACCAATCAAACTGATTGATCTAGTCCGCTTTTAATAACATTGGTTCTAATGACTAGAAAAAATAACTAAGAGTATCTTCTATTTTCATTTGCAAGTAAAGAATATATTTAAGCAACAAGCAAATTAGACGAAGAAATTTGATTAAGGAGATCGCTATGGTGCATCTAAGGTAACATTTGTTATACTGCAATGAAATGCAATATAATGAACATGATAATGGAATGAAAGTTGGTATGATGAAATGAAGTACTAAATTCATTACAATATTTGTTTAGCACATTCGAAAAATTAACACTACAACAAATGTTAAATTTAGCAACAACAAAATTAGCAGTAAAATAGATTTTGCTTCCGTAGAACATATTTAGCAGTAAAAATCAAATAGTTGGTGCCAAAAAACACATTTAGCAGCAAAATTTTATCAAATTTTTTGTTGCAAATATCTACGGCCATAACCTTGTAGCAGCAATTTCATTTTTTTTAGTGCTAAATGTGTTTTTTGGCAGCAACTTTTGGATATTGCTGCCAAATCTAAAAGTTGCTGCCAAAAAAATATATTTAGCATAAAAAAACATTAGTTGTTACAAGGTTATGGCGGTAGATATTTGCAACAAAAAAATTGATATAATTTTGCTGTTAAATGTGTTTTTTGGTAGCAATTATTGAATTTTTACTACCAAATATGCTCCATGACAGCAAAATCCATTTTGCTGCTAATTTTTTTTTTTTTTTTGCTGCTAAATCTAGCATTTGTTGTAGTGTGACTTCTAATTATAATTACATTACTATATTTGGTTTAGTCTAATGTAAACATAAAATTTTATTTATTCATAATGTAACTAAATTTATTATTCAATTCATATTTATAATTACATATATTTAATAATTACGCATAAAATTACTATAATAAATATTGTATATAAAGTTCTGAAAAAAATAAACAAATAAATATCGTATGCAACCCCCCAAGAAAAAAAAAGTCACAAGCTTCTTTTTTACCAAATACAAGTTCAAATTTCACGGATTTCTTCCAAGCCAATCCATACAAATAACAAACTATTTTTCCATAAATGGACAATAAACCAGAACTAATTAGTGATATGTAGAGATAACGAAATTTGTGGTGACCTGCAGAGCTAAACAAGTTGCAAAATATCAGTAGAATTGTGACATAACTACTCAATATCAAACCAAATTAGACAAAATTGAAAACCCGAAAAACAATTCTACCAAGAGTAAAATTGAAAATGTTAGGCACTAGCCTACCCCACTACAGAAGCTCAAGAAATTGTCCAGTTACTTGAATTGAAACTAAAACAAGGTCATTTTGATGAAATTAAGAAAGCCAACTAAAAGCAAGAAAAGGATGATGAATGATAGTTCTAGAAAGAGAGTGAATTCCACGCGGTCTTCGCGGCGGGTAATGCCGTCTGGTCTTACCGGAAGACCGAGTACCTGAAAACAAAAGGGGTTGAGGACCGGGTGACCTCCGGGTCCACTCCGATGCCAAAGTCAGAGGATTTGGAGAAAAAGGAACAGAAGAGCAAAGAAAGTGTATTGTTGAAAAGATACCTGGAGAGTCCCTTATCTTCCCTTTTTATAGTGGGTTCATCCGCGTGACCCTGTCAGACCGTTTTGTACGGTTCACTCTTATTGGCTGGATGTGGTCCCCCTTCCTCGCACAGCTGTGCGGCGGTCTCACCCTGCTCTTGTCTCCGCGGTACTCTCCTGTACCTGACCTCTGTGGCCTCCGCCCTGTGTTTGTCCCCGCGGCACCTTTTACAGGTACAACATCATGTCCTTACACGTGTTCAATGGGGATCCGTCCACCTGTCCCTTGGGTTAGGAGACCTGACGAGGTACAAGTTATTTCAGTCGGCGCTTCTCAGGATCCGATCTATTAAGGAGTCGGTCTTATCCCGGGTCACTGAATGCCACATGGACCATTTGGCGTATGAGATGAAGCGGCGACAAGCCGCGTGGTCCACACGGCCAGTTTTATAGCTCCATGCTATCAGGAGTCCCCCCCTGGTGAGAGAAATCCTTTTAAGGGTTTTGTCATTATTATTTTCTGGTGGTTGGTTTGAGTGGCTCGAGGTGACTCTTGGGATCCCCTGTGCCAAGAGGACACGTGTCCTTTTACTGAAACAGTGTCAGTGAGCGTCTGTTCACCTGCCCCCTTTCTTCTTCCTTTAAAAAGGTGTTTGGGGGTGCTGCGTTTTCCATTTTGGAATTTCTCCTGCCGCTACTCTCTAGGATTCTCGCGATTTCGGATTTGTTCCTTGCCACCACAACCTTCGTTCGATTTTCAACTCTTAGTCTCCAGTAAGTCTTCTTTCCTCTGCTGGTGTGCGTGTTGATTTTGCTTGATTTCGGTGTTAGGGGCTTTGTTTTTCTGGGTGTTTTTATTTTCTGGGTGTTTTTATTTTCTGGGCTGCATTTGTTTGGTTGCTCGTTTTTGTTTGTTCATTGTTACTGTTCATCTTCATCCACCATGAGCTCTTCTGTAACCCTTAGTGATTTGGGGTCGTCCACTAGTGGTAGATCTGGGGAGCTGGTGAATTCCAGAAACCGCCCCAGTAGGGTAGACAAGGGTAAACGGGGCTTTAACTTTAAGACATCCGGTTCGAAGCCGGTTCGCCGCTTTCTCGATCCTACCGACCCCGCTGATTACCTGATACTTTCCATCCCAAATCTGCCTAGCCCGCCTTCTTCTTCGGGGAACGAGTACCATCTCACTACTTCCTCAGATTCTGACTCTTCCCTTCCTTCACCTCCCCCTACTTTGGGCGAGGAGGCGGGCACATCTGCTCAGCCTCCTGCCCCAGCTGATCTGCCTGCTGCAGGGCCTATCCCGGTGGATTCTTCCTCAGCTGAAGTCCCCCCACCCGGTCCCAGTAGGACTGGAGCCAGGCGGATGACTCCTCGTATTGAGGACATGGTCGCTGAGACCCATGAGGAGCACATCCGGTTGTGCAAGCAGTTTCATCCTTGGCTACGTAGGTGCGAGGTGATGCTTCCGTCCGCAAACCAGCGGGTTCACAGGCCTCCACCGGGCTATTTCTCCATCTACATGAACCAGATTAGTTCTGGCTTCTCATATCCTCTCCCACCCGGCATCAGTGAAAACCTGCGGGTTTGGGGTTTCTGTCCGGCCCAAATTCATCCGAACGCTTGGGGGGATATCTGCGCCACCTACTGGCTGTGCGAAAATTTGGGCTTCGAGCTGACTGCCGCCTTCTTCCGGAAGTTGGCCACCCCCAAGTTGAACTCTGGTGAAGACCACTACCAGCTGTCCAAGAAGGCGGACTTCTACATTTTTCAGAAGCGGATATCCTCCCTGAAGCGCTTCAAATATTTCTTCTTCTTCATTAAAGTGAAAGAGGGCCACGACGCGTTCCCAGTGCAGTGGTCTTTCAACGGAGCTGGAAGGGCCCAGCAACGCTTAGCGCCGGGTGAGAAAACGTTCTTAGAGGAGTTCAGGACCTTGGCCCCCAATAAGTGGACCTGGCAAGTTGCTATGGACGCTTATCTGGAGAGGATTAGGCTGGTAGATCGGGAGGGATTCGGCTTTACGTATCATCCGGGTCCCATAACTGTGAGAAAAGGTACCTCTTTTATCTTGCTTAGCTGTTTTTACTTGTGTTTTTAGGCATGAATAAGGCTGACATCCTTGACCGCATTGTAGCGGCTAAAAAGAAGAAGATTCAGAAAGAGCCGCGTCCCGTCCCTACCGAGATCCCGTCTAACGCTGGAGGCAGGGCTAAGGGACCCAGCCCCCCTAAGCCACCAAAGAGGAAGAGAGTTGCTGTGGCTGATCCGGAGCCGTCTCCTCGTCCTGTAAGTCCCTGGCCTCGAGTTCTCTTATGATTTTACTATTTACTATTATTATTGCCGTTTTTGATCGTTGCGTTTGCTTGGCCACGATCCTGAAGCTGCTTCCTCCGAGCCGCCTGCTCCCTCTGTGCCCTGGATGCAGAAAAGCAGCAGCCATCTTGCCCAGATAATAGATGACTCGGCCCAAGATGAGTTTAGGGCCGGGTTCATATTACCTGGTGACAAGAAGGAGTACGCCCAGCTAAGCGACTATACGGCGGCTTCCTTGTGCCTGCTGGACCTGACCTCCGTGAGTACTCTGGTGAACCCCTCAAACATCTTCTCCCTTCTTCTTTTACTTATCCATTTCCATTCTGCAGGGTATTTCTAGGGCGGTGGATTTGGCGTCCCGCCTTTCTAAGACCAGCCAGCTGGAGAAAAGGCTGAAGGAGGTCCAGGCATCCCTGGACACTGAGAAGAGCAGGGCCTGGTCGTAGGGTCAAGAACTCAACCGTCTGCAGAAAGAACTGGAGGAGGAGCGGGCGGCTAAGGAAGCTCTAAAGCAGCAGCTGGATATGCGGGAGGAACAGCTTAAAGAGGAGAAAGCCGGGCGCAAACAGGACTTAGACAAGTGTGAAGCTGTTCTGTTTGACGCGACCAACGAGTTGGTGCTTCTCGGACAACTGTTTGGCCAGCGCGTTCTGGCTGCTTGTCAGGCTGTCCACCCGGACTTGGCTGTTGATCTCGACTCCATCGACTTCCCACGCTATGAAGATCTGCCTGCCAAGGAGTATGGAGGAGAGGAGGCTGCGAACGGGTCGCAGGCCAACGTCGAGGTGCAGCCTGAGGAAAACATTCCCGGGGCGGATGAGCATCCTTTGTAATTTTGTAATTTTTTGCTCTTCTCTGTAGCCGGGCCTTAACTTTTGTAATTTTTGTAATTTTTTTGCTCTTTTCTCTGTAGCCGGGCCTTGACTGGTGTAACCGTTTATTAAAGAAATAAAATTCCTTTTTTTTTTTTTTTATTCGGCCAGTGTTTTGTTATTTCAATCCGAGTGCCTTGCCTTTCATCTTATTATGAAATCTTCATAATGGTCATATATCTGTTGAAATTTCTCTTGTTCTATTTGCCTTTCATCTTATTATGAAATCTTCATAATGGTCGTTTATCCGGTTATGACCGGCTCCTCTGTTGGGAGTTTCATAATTAATGTATATCCGGTTGTGACCGGCTCCTCTGTTGGGAGTTTTATAATTAATGTATATCCGGTTATGACCGGCTCCTCTGATGGGAGTTACTAATGTAGATCCGGTTATGACCGGCTCCTCTGATGGGAGTTATTAATGTAGATCCGGTTATGACCGGCTCCTCTGATGGGAGTTATATAAGACTGTGTGATTTGAACAGGCACTTTCATTGATCTTTTCAGTACATCTTACAAATATAGGTGCTGCCTCATTAAAAACCCGGCTATGGAAAAACCCTGTGGGAAAATTCCATTAGCGGGAAAAGAGTGCAACCCAGCGTTTCCTTTAGCTGCTTTTAGGCGGGAAATATTGCCTTAAGTTGGCTATGTTCCACGTTCGTGGGATATCTTTTCCGTCCAGCCTTTGAAGCTTGTAAGTTGCTGGTCCGAGTGCTGCCGCCACTTTGTATGGCCCTTCCCATTTTGCGCCAAGCTTTCCCTTTTCTTCCCCTGCTTGCGACGCTGCAGAGTCCTTTAGGACTAAGTCTCCTTCTTTGAGTGTTATCCTCTTCACCCTTCTGTTGTGGTAACGGGCCACTTTGTTTTTGTAAGCCGCCATTAGTATGTAGGCCCTTTCTCTTCTTTCATCCAGGGAATCCAGGTGGTGCTTCATGTTGACGTGATTTTGGGCCTCAGTATAGTAGAGCACTCGGTCGTTAGGGGCACCGATTTCAACCGGGACCACCGCCTCAACGCCGTAGACCATGGCAAATGGTGTTTCTCCAGTTGGTCGTCTTGGGGTAGTCCTGTAGGCCCATAAGACGTTGTTTAGTTCGTCGACCCAGGCGCCTTTATGCTTTTCTAGCCTCTTTTTGATGCCGTCACCGATAGTCCGATTGGTGACCTCCGTCTGTCCGTTGCTTTGAGGGTGTGCTACCGAAGAGAAACTTTGCGTGATCTTGAGCCCCTTGCAGAATTCTCTGAATTTACTAGAAATGAATTGGGTACCGTTGTCGGATATGATCCTGTGGGGTATCCCAAATCTAGTGATGATGTGATCCCAGGCGAAGGAGATGACCCTTTCTGGTGTGATTACCTGGGTTGCGATTGCCTCGACCCATTTACTGAAATGATCTACCGCGACTATAATGAATTTCCTCTGCCGGCTAGCCTCAGGCATAGGCCCCACTATATCAATGCCCCATGTAGCGAAGGGCCACCCGGTTAATATTGACTTTTGCTCGGCTGCGGGCAGGTGGGATTTCTTTGAGTGGATCTGGCATTGGTGGCACCTTTTGACATAATCTGCGGCGTCCGCCTCCATGGTCTCCCAGAAGTAACCTTGCAACTTCGCCTTTCTTACTAGCGTTTGCCCAGCTTGGTGTGCTCCGCAAACTCCCTCATGAAGTTCCCTGAGGACATAATCCCCTTCTTCAGCAGTGATGCATTTTAACCATGCGTCAGTGAAGGATTTCTTGTAGAGGTCGCCGTCAATTATTGCATACCGCTGGGATTTTCTGGAGATTTTTGTAGCCTCTCCTTTATCTTCAGGTAGGTTTCCTTCAGCAAGGTATCTTAGTATATGCTCCATCCACCCCCTTTCCTTTCTCTCGACCGTCAGGACTTCTTCTACTTCGATGACAGGCTTGGTCTGGACTTCATACGGGCAATTCAGGAGCTGCCAATCCCTGGCGCTGGCTGCAGCTTTGGCAAGCCTGTCTGCTTCAACATTTTCTTTTCTGGATATGTTTTCCACTCTCCATGTGGTGCCTTTTCCTTCGATGGCTTCGAGCAAGTGCCGTACCTTTTGTAGGTACTTGGACATGCAAGGATCTTTAGTTTCAAAGTTTTTATTGATTTGGTTTGAAACTAACCTCGAATCGCTTAACAGCTTCACTCGGTCTGGGGCGATTTCCCGGATGAGTTTTAACCCTTTGATTATGGCTTCATATTCCGCAGCATTGTTGGTAGCTGGAAAGGCCAACTTTGTGGCGTAAGATATCCTTATTTTCTCGGGTCCTTCGACGTGCACCCCAATACCTGCTCCCTCTTGAGATGAGGCCCCGTCCACGTATACTTTCCACTCCTCTGCCTTTAGTATTTGACTTGGCTCCAATCCTACAAATTCCACTATGAAGTCTACCAGGACCTGTGCTTTCAACGCCGGCCGGGGTTCGAACCGAATGTCAAATTCACTGAGTCTGATGGCCAATTCGGTTAGACGGCCTGAAGTATCCGGTCTTTGGAGCACTTTCCTCAACGGGAAATTTGTCCTCACAATCATTGTGTGGGCTTGGAAGTAAGGCCTTAACCTAACGGAAGCCGCGACTACCGCCAAAGCCAGCTTTTCTATCTTTGGATACCTGAGCTCTGCTCCTCTTAGTACTTTGCTAGTGTAGTATACAGGATGCTGTTGGCCTTCTTCTTCTCTGATCATTACTGAGCCCACTGCTTCTTCCGTCGCCGCTAGATACAGGTACAACGCTTCGCCTGGGACTGGCCGACTCAACAGCGGCGGGGTTCCCAAGAAGTTTTTGATTCGATCGAAGGCTTCTTGGCATTCGTGGTCCCAATCAAACTTCTGACCTTTCTTGATTGCTTTGTAGAAAGGCAGACACTTTTTGGCTGAGAAGGAAATGAACCTCCCGAGTGCATTGAGGCGGCCATTGAGGCGCTGGACTTCATTCACCGTTTTCGGTGGCACCATATCCAAAATTGCCTTGACCTTCTCCGGATTCGCCTCTACCCCTCTCTGCGAGATCATGAAACCCAAGAATTTTCCTCCTCGCACCCCGAATACACACTTTTCCGGATTAAGCTTGAGGCGGTATCTCTGTAGTATTTTGAAGGCCTCCTGAATGTCCTTGGCGTGGTTCTCCTCATCCTTACTCTTGATGATCATATCGTCAACGTACACCTCGATTGTTCGCCCGATCTGATCTTTGAACATGTGGTTGACCAGCCGTTGGTATGTTGCTCCTGCATTCTTCAAGCCGAATGGCATTACTTTGTAGCAGTAGGTGCCTTCATGTGTGATGAAAGTGGTCTTTTCCTCGTCTTTTGGGTCCATTGGAATTTGGTGGTACCCTGACTTGGCATCCAAAAACGAGTACACGGCATGTCCAGCTGTGGAGTCGACTAGCTGGTCAATGCTGGGCAAGGGGTAGCTATCCTTCGGGCAGGCTTTGTTTAAGTCGGTGAAGTCCACACACATACGCCACGCTCCGTTCGGCTTCTTCACCAGTACCACATTGGCCAGCCATTCAGAGTACCGCACCTTTCTGATGTGCCCTGCTTCCAATAATTTGCTTATTTCCGCCTCGATCGCTTTTTGTCGCTCCGGGGCATGCTTCCTTCTCTTCTGCGCCACTGGTTTTGTAGCAGGGTCTATGTTTAGGCTGTGCTTTGCCACTTCAGGTAAGACCCCAATAATGTCGCTCGTGCTCCAGGCGAAGGTCTCCTGCTCTTCTTGGAGTACTGTCGAGATTGCCTGCTTTAGTTCAGGTTTCAGTTCCTTGGCCACCTGAATCGATCGTTCTGGTCCCACCACCAGAGTTTCTAGTTCATCCATTGGCTCGGCCCTTTCTTCCTTCTTGGGCTTCTCTGACTCTCGTCCGGCCTCTTCCGTTCTCAAGGAAGCTAAGTAGGTTTTTTGGGCCGCTTGCTGGCTCCCCCTAGCCACTGCTACCCCTTTTGCAGTCGGTAGTTGGAGGGCCAAGTACCGAATGGAGAGGACCGCTTCTGACTTCACCAGGAAGGGTCTTCCCAAGATTATGTTATATGCAAGCGGGCTGTCGATGATCACAAAATTCTCTTCAGATCTCCAGGAGTGCGTCGTATCCCCTACTTCTAGGGCGAGAGTTGCTTGTCCTACTACAGGGACCGAATGGCCACTCAGACCGACCAGCGGGGAATGTGCCGGCTGGATTCTGCTTTTATGGATGTTCAGTTGGCGGGCCGCTTCTCTGGTGATAATGTTGACCGAGCTGCCCGTGTCCACCAGGATCCGCTTCACCGTGTACCCTTCTACTAATGCTTCAATGACCAAGGCGTCGGCGTGATGCGCCTGTACGTCGTTGTAGAGGGAGAAAGAATGATTCAAACTGTCAACCTTTCCTGAATCGGCCGGCTGGCGCCCCGAGAATCTAGCCTTCTTACTGGGCGACCCAAACTCCGGCCCTCAGGCTATTACCATGACTACTCCCTTTGATTTTTTGGTTGGTCTCTGCTCATCATCGCACCCGTCCCTCTGCTCTTTGTCCTTATGTGTACTGCGTGTGATGCCTTCTACGAACCTGCTGAGCTTTCCTGCCTTGATGAGTAAGTCTACTTCGGCTGCCAGGACTCGGCAATTGTCCGTGTGGTGACCCTTTGCTCTATGAAATTTGCAATAGGCCTCTTTGTCACTACCCATTGTTTGGCCGGGCTTCGTGTGAGGATACCAAATGCCTTTCGCATCTGGGCCTCTCTGTATGGCGACTAGCACCTCGCTGAGTGGGGCATTCAGAGGTGCAAACCGTAGGCGGTCATTGGGACGATCCCGGCGGGAGCGGTCCCTGTGATCCCTTCTCTAGGGCCTCTCATCGAACCGGAAGCCTTTGTCTCTTTCACTACTGGAGCCGGGCCTTTTATTCCTTGCAGGCATGTCGATCTCATCAATTTCTACCATGCTTTTGGCGAGAGCTATCATCTGGGTCAGCTCCCTAGGCTTTCTCGTGATGATCTCTCCTCTAAGCCTCTCGTTTGTGGTGTTCTTGATCATTGCTTCTTTGGCCGTACTGAAGTCTAGATTTCTGACCTCCAAACAGGCAAGGTTGAACCGGTCTATGAATGATCTCAAGGATTCTCCTGGCTTTTGGACTACCTCGTGGAGGGTGCGACTAGCCGCTCCAGTCGGTATTGATCCCATAAAGTTTTTGCAGAACTCCTGCCTCAGTCGATCCCAGCTGTCGATCGTTCCCAGTTCCAGGGACTCAAACCAATAAGCGGCCGCTCCTATTAGCGTAGTGGGGAAGAGGCGGCATACCAGTCCTTCTGTTGCACCTGCTATGTCCATCCGGTTCTTGAAATTTCTGGCGTGGACCCTGGGGTCCGTGTCGCCCCTGTAGCTGTCAAAGGCAGGTTGCTTAAATCGGTGGTCGATTGGTTGGTTGAGGATCCTTGTCAAGAAGGGAGATTCCCCACTTTCCATCAGTGGCTCTTGGTATGGTATCACAAAAGTGCTCAACGCCTTTTTAAACATGGCCATGAATCTGGGATCGTCCGTGAGTTCCGTGCCCGAGGAGGATGGTGTTGGGGGAGGCGGTGTATTAGTGTGGCTTGGAATATTTGTTGCGGGTGTGTTATATGGGATGGCTGAGCTGTTGCCAACGCCGTATGTGGTGAGGGAATTAGGTGTTTGCAATGGAGCCGGCACCGGGTATGAATATGGGGTATTCGGCAAATATGGGTGTGGTGCCCCGTACCACGGGTTAGGAAATGACGCCTGGGGACCTATGCCTCCTGAGGCAGCCACAGTGGGATGCGCTTGCACAGCGGCCTGCTGGTCTCCTACCGGCGGTGGCAGCCAGCCAAAAGCAGGGAAATATCCTCCTACGTGTGGTCCTCCAATTATTCCGCTACTTCCCCCAATGGGCTGAGCCATGTCCTGTCCTGACCCTTCTAACCTCATGCCAGGAGTCCCATGCTCAGAGGCCGGAAAAAGGGTTCAAACAACATGTGGATGTGAGGCTGATTCTGGCAGTGTGTGTACTATGGGAGGGGGAGAGCTGTTACTCAACAAGGGTCTTGCTATGCCCTGTTCCTGCATCTGGAGGATGGCTCGCCGGAAATCACTCTGGTCGGCCGGCGTCATCCCATAGTTTTTGGCAATCCGATCTAAGACTGCACTGGCAGAGTTGCCGATATCACCTGAGACGGCGGTAAGGGCGTGGGATGAGCTTGGAGTCACGATCATGGCAGATGAGGGCATCATAACCTCGGAGAATGCTGGTATTACGCCTCCCTGAAAAGGAAGGACTGTGGAAATTGTATCTGAAGTTGTTGGTCCCGATGATATTGTTTCGTTCAGCGGGTCCACGCTCACCGCACCAATTTGATAGTTCTAGAAAGAGAGTGAATTCCACGCGGTCTTCGCGGCGGGTAATGCCGTCTGGTCTTACCGGAAGACCGAGTACCTGAAAACAAAAGGGGTTGAGGACCGGGTGACCTCCGAGTCCACTCCGATGCCAAAGTCAGAGGATATGGAGAAAAAGGAACAGAAGAGCAAAGAAAGTGTATTGTTGAAAAGATACCTGGGGAGTCCCTTATCTTCCCTTTTTATAGTGGGTTCATCCGCGTGACCCTGTCAGACCGTTTTGTATGGTTCACTCTCATTGGCTGGATGTGGTCGCCCTTCCTGGCACAGCTGTGCGGCGGTCTCACCCTGCTCTTGTCTCCGCGGTACTCTCCTGTACCTGACCTCTGTGGCCTCCGCCCTGTGTTTGTCCCCGCGGCACCTTTTACAGGTACAACATCATGTCCTTACACGTGTTCAATGGGGATCCGTCCATCTGTCCCTTGGGTTAGGAGACCTGACGAGGTACAAGTTATTTCAGTCGGCGCTTCTCAGGATCCGATCTATTAAGGAGTCGGTCTTATCCCGGGTCACTGAATGCCACATGGACCATTTGGGGTATGAGATGAAGCGGCGACAAGCCGCGTGGTCCACACGGCCAGTTTTATAGCTCCATGCTATCAATGAAAAATAATTCAATGATCCGTGCACAGAAATAGTTAATTAAAGAGTTATACATC
The DNA here is from genome assembly GCA_039660915.1 of Euphorbia tirucalli. Classification (NCBI taxonomy): domain Eukaryota; kingdom Viridiplantae; phylum Streptophyta; class Magnoliopsida; order Malpighiales; family Euphorbiaceae; genus Euphorbia; species Euphorbia tirucalli. The sequence goes on along the minus strand of CM077637.1, from coordinate 44,824,698 downwards.
AAAATAGGAGCACTGCCTCCTTGACCTTCACAAAGAAAATAACACAGTGAGCAAGAAGAAAAACACAACAAACACATCCAATTGTCAAAGCAAAGCATTAAAATTTTAAAACAATACATAATCACAGCCTGGATCACATTCTGATCTACTAGCCATTGGCAGACAGGAACATCTATAATGGCTGCGATGTCTACAATGGCATTGATGCAGAGATCTTGATACTACTGATTCGTATTAATTTATTCATATGGGAAACAAATCTGACCCGATAAAGCAAAGGTGGGATTTTACCAATATTGATATTCACATCCTATGTTACTTATTATTAAAAATTATAAGATGCCATGTTATCCTACATTGATATTCTTATCTGATCACATTGCATCATCTAAGTCCAATGCCATTTTACCAATATGACCACATGCAAGTACTGGGAATACCTTCCTACAATGAGGTATATTGATGGTTTGTTCTTGAAACCTTTGAGGCTGGGATGCAATTGAGATTCTATAAGCCAAATGCTTTCCCTAAAGCCACCTGCAGATTATCTGTTAAAACCATCTTCCTAAATGTGAAAGAACCAAGTAAAATTTCAAAGGAGATCCTTAAATATTCAACAAGCATTGTGGCAAAATACCCATTCTTCTTCTGAAGTTATGACCAGGAAGTGAAAGAAAATAGAAAATAACTTGCAAAGATGATTGAGGAAGAACAGACCATCATTCTCTAACATTAAGCAACAACCTTAGCAAAAGATAACAAGTTTATTGGACCACCTGAGATGGTTTCAGTTTCCACCATCCTGCTAAACCTCCAGTAGTCCATTTTGAAGCTAAAAACATAGGTTAATGCAATCTAAACTCATGAATAAACATTTTTTTCATTCCTAAATTTGTTCACTATCAAGGATTCCATATAAAATTCAATTTTTTGTAACAGCCAACTAAATAAGCACTTTGATATCCACATACTTGAACAATTACTATAAACTAATTTTGAGAATCTTATTCCTCCATATCCACTTACAATTAAGAATATTACTTGATCTTGTTTCCAATTGATACATTCAAAACAATTGCAGGAACAAGTGTTTTCAACCCCCCTTTGGGCTAAAGCAGAGATCAAAAGGAGCCACCTTTGTCATATTGAATTACTAAAAAGTTATTTATAGCTTCAATTAATGGAATTAGAAAAACTGAATTAACATGTACTGATTTTTTAAATAATGAAATGGTGATTTGGAAATAGTTTACCAGTTTGATGTTATTTAATAATGAAACGGCGAGTGGTGTTCTTCTTCAGCTTCTACATATTAATAAGCATGAAAAGATCCTGATCATCTCATAAATTCTCCAAAACCCAAAACCTTTGATGAATCAGACTATGCCCAAGTAATCTTATACCGCATTTGAGCATCAGTTCATCAGAAAAAAAATCATCCTCACCAACATAGATTGAACTAGAAATCACCAAAATCCCATACAATTAAAAACTAAAAATCACAAATATGATAAGCACATAAAGACTCGTACAAGCTCACCAAGATAGATCGATCAAAATCAGAAAACTAATAGAAGAAATTCGACTTCAAACAAAAGTTTGTTGGGTTTACCTTTATCAGAGTTGGTTGGAAACGTTGAACCAAGGAAGAGCAGTAGAGGTTGAAGCTATCTCCTAAAGTTTGAAACAAAGTCATTGGTCACAATTGGCTGCGGTGGCTAAAAGATTAAGCAGTTGATTATCAAAATTGAACTACGGGGAAGGAGAAGAGAGGAGAGTACGGAGCCGCTGTAATGAGAATTCAGGGCATTTTTTATGCATTAACGATTACGAAGTTTTCTGAAGGAAAATTTACAAATTTAACTGGCTTTACATTGCAGTGAAAACAAAGTGGGGCTACCAAACAGGGTAATGGGTTTTCAATGTAGTGGACATTCCAATAAGCAGCCATTACTTTGTACCAAAGGGACCCTAAGTACTTTATGACCATTCTTGCTTATATCGAATGAATATTTTTTAATGGAAAAGTATGTACGCAGTTAACTCTACCAATTCTCCTCTTGATACTGTGACACACTTAGAACAAGATTTCAAAAACATGTACAACTATATATGTAACTAAACACAAATTTGTATAGATGATGAAAATCAACTTACATTCTTATTCGCTCATAAATATCATGTACATTTGAAAAAACAGTTGAAAAAGAGAAATCATGTTGTCTTGAAATTCAAGCAAGCTTCTATCTTACAAATTTCAATGGAGGAGGCAAACCATGTCAAAAGGAAATCAATTTTGCTGTAAAAGAACAAAATTCTACGAAAAACCATGAGTTAGTCTCTCAAATGCAGTAGCTGCACAAATGTAATGTCTCAACACACTGGTCGATCAACCGATAAACAAATTAGTGAGAACTGAATGCTGTTGTCTGCGACAACTGTTGCTACTCTCAATGGAAAATGGGAACATCGTAGTCATGTCCAAGCTTTATCTGGATGTTCTGAGGTATTCATATCAAGTTTTAAAGAGGAAGCAACTCTTTCAAATTGCTCACAAACCTTGGAATTTTGATGTAATTGCTCTGAAGATGGTTCAAGTGTTAATCGTCTATCGGAATCAATCATCTTCCTGTGATTCTGTATGTTGCTATGCCTTTCAATGTAAAGGCGTACAGATTTTACTGCATTCTCTCACATCCTTACATGTTTTCAACCTTAATATCAGATACATCCTCCAATATGATAGGATTCTCCTCCACTTTAAAAGATTTTGTGGCTCTTTTGTGTTCAATCCAACTATAACCTGGATCTTTAACAACTTTCTTATCACGCATCAGCTCTCTAGCAGCACTTACATCATCCCATCTTCCTAAAGATGTATAGACATTTGCTAGAGCTACATAAGGAGGAGATGAGTTTTGGGTGTCTAGGTGGATTAGTTCCTCTGCTGCCTTTTTCGCTAACCTCACATTTCAATGGAGTCTGCAAGAACTAACCAAAACCTCCCATACAGTTGGATCATCCTTACACAGCATCTTGTCAATCACCACTTCTGCTTCATTGAATCTGCCAGCTCGAGCCAAAGAATCCCATTGAGTAAAATATTTCGACACTTGTATCAACTAATCCCAAATGACTACACGCAGTCAAAACAGCAACAAAGGTTATCTCATCAGGTTTCTCGCATGCATCAATCATGTTTCTGTACAGAGTGACAGCCTCGTATCCACGCCCATTTTGAGCATACCCATGAATCATCTCATTCCACGTAACAGTATTTTTAATGGGTATCATATAGAAGAGTTGCTGCGCCAAATCCACCTCACCACATTTACAATACATGTTAATAAGAGCAGATCCCACATAGACATCATTCACAAATCCTTCTTTTACAATCAGGCCATGAGCCTGTCTCCCTTGAAACAATAAAGACAATTTTGCACAGCAGCTTAAAATAGTAGTAGTATAAGAGAATGGGGAAGGAGACAAGCCATTTTGTCGCATCTGCTGAAAGACACTCAAAGCCTTTTTATCTAAAGAATTAAGGGAAAAACCTGAAATCATTGAATTCCAACAGACAATATCTGATTCCAGCATTTTCTTGAATATGCATTCTGCTGTATCCATCTTCTTACACTTTGAATACATACCAATGAGTCCACTAGCAACATATATATCATTATGAAGAGCAGCTTTTTGTGAGGCAGCATGCACCTGTTTGCCAGCCTCTAACAGCTCCATCCTTGCACACAAGCTTAGTATAATAGCTAAAGTAGTTCTGGCAGGTTTCACATTTCCAAACTGCATTTCTCTAAATAATTTCATTGCCTCCTTGTGATTACCGATCTGGAAATAGCCAAATAGTATAGCATTCCATGAGCTTACACTCGGGCATACCATGTAGTCAACCATTTGACGTCCGATTTCCGTATCTCCAGACTTGACACATGCTGCAAGCATATTAATATAAGTGACCTCATCTGGTTCAAATCCACAAGACTCCATTCATTGCAGATATTCTATAGCTTTTCCACTTCTGCATTTTTCACCATGCCTGGCTATCATGACATTCCAGAAGACAACACTAACTTCAGGTAAATTAGCAAAAACCTCCTCAACACTATCCAAGTCACCATTCTTTGCATACATATCTAGTAATGAATAAGATAAATGGAGATTTTTCAAACCCAAGCTTGACTGCCAGTCCGTGTACTAGTTTCCCAAGGGTATTACAGAAAGCCTCATTATTCTGTTCACATAAAGCAGATTATCCATTTCCTCCTCTGCTGCAAACACCTAAAACACTAGGCAATGAGAGACTATCAATACGAATCCCTTGCCTAGGCATCAATCTAAATACTTCCAAAGCCTCCAGAATCCCATCTATTTGCGTGAACCCATTCATCATGGCAGTAAAGGTAACTTCACTAAGTTCATCCATGTCTTCAAAAAGTCGAATTGCATCTCTAACAAGCCTGCACTTAGCATACACACTCAGCAATGCATTATTGACATACAAATTCTTCTGAAGTTCAATTTTAACAGCAAGGCTATGGCATCTCCTTCCATATTCCACATCCAACAGTGTAGCACATGCACTCAGAACACTGGCCGAAGTGAAATGGGTAGGCATAAGACCTTCCTGAATCATTTCATCATAAACATCCGAAGCTTGTCGTTCTAACCCACCATGCACTAATGTTCTAATCAAATTGTTCCAACACACAATGATACTCTCAGGCATTTGGGCAAACAGTTTATGTGCACCCCCAAGATTTCTGGCTTTACAATACTCTTTTAAGATTGAATTCCAAGAATAAATGTTCTTTTGGGGTAGTATATGAAACAAATGGTGAGCATACTCATTGCTGTTGCATTTGAAGTAGAGCTCAATGAGGTGGTTTGAGAGGAAGATGTCCACGGAGGGGGCAATGCGGAAAATTGAGGCATGTAGTATCTTTCCAAATAGATGGGATTTGTTGTTAAAGAAAGACTGCAAGAGATTTGCCAAATAAAGGGTGGTTCTTGTTTCGATTGTTTATGGGTTTGAGATCCTGCTCCAATTAGAAGAGGGTACAATCAGAAGAACATGAAATTTACCAATAAGGTAGCGCTGTAATTGTATTCAAATTTGAAAAATCATCAACGGTAGTCACAAAACTTAATAATTGGATGAATTGTATGTTGGATGCACAAAAAGGGGAAAAGAGATGACATGAATGAGGATTAAACAAAAAATTATGGCACTATTACAAACTATTACCCAATATAGGGTAGAAATGAAACTAATTCCAATTTTATGGTGTTTTTGTCAAAGTCCGCATATCATATTGGCGGACATTCCTTTTTTTTCTCCCGCCCCAGCTCCGCCAGTCAAACTAATGGACCCAAAGAGGTCCGCCTATAAAATTAGCGGACTGAAAAAGTCCGCCCATAAGAGAGGCGGACGCTCAGGTCCGCTTTCAAGGAAAGCGGACCTAAAAGCTGCCTTGTCCCAGTTGATGGGACAAGGCAGAGTCTGCTTACAGCGAATGCGGACATAGAAGTCCGCATTCCAAAGACGCGGACTCATTTAAGTCCGCGTCTTTGAAATGCGGACCTCTGTGTCCGCATACCCAACACGCGGACAGCATGCAGAATCCGTGTCTCCCACCATCCAACCGACAAATCCCAGCCGTCCGATCAAAATGTAAAATAATCCCAGCCGTCCGATCAAATTTTATAACTTCATCTTACCTTCTTCTGCTTTGTTCAGCTCATTTATACGTTTAGTAAAAAAAACACAGATTTGTTCTTCCTCTCCTTCTCCAACCTTCATCTGCTTAATCAAAAAAATTAATTTCCTTCCATCTTTAATATTTTAGAAGTTAAATTTGTTCAACATTATATCTCTTTCAAGTAAGTTTTCTACCTCTTTTAATTATCAATTTAATTAATTTTTAGTAAGTTTTTAGTAATTATAATTTTATTTTATATTTATATATATTTAATTAAGTTCTTAATTTTTGTTACAATTTTTTTTTTTTTTTTTGTAGGATTAGCATTATCAAATTAGGAACGAAAATACTAACAATAATATAACCACCAAATAACAAATATTGTGAAGTATTCAACCCAAGAAAGGTAAATACTAAAATTTTTTGCAAATTTTATATTTTGTAGATTTTGTAGAAATTATGTTGTGAATTTCTATAAATTTTTGTAGTAATATATCTGTAATGTGTAAAAAAATGGAATATGTATAAAATGTTCGTTTATAAATTTATATTAGATGTATAATATGTGTTTAATTAAATGTATAAATTTTTTGTATTTTATATATAGGATTAGCATCAACAAATTAGAAACGAAAATCCTAGCACTACAATCATCAAATAGCAGCTATTGTCCGCGTTTATTAAACGTAATAAAGGTAAATAAAAAAAATTTATGAAATTTTGTAATTTTTGTATTTTTTTGAAATTATGTTGTGAATTTCTTTAAATTTGTGTAATATATATGTGATTGATGCATGGAAAAATTGAATATGTATATAATATTTGTTTATAAATTTGTATTAGATTGATTTTTGTGTAGTATATAAGACCATCTCCAACTCTCCACTCCAAATTTCTAATTATAATAAAAATATTTTAAAATTATTCCTTTCCACCTAACATTTTTATTATTAATATATTTCTTTTTACATACTATATAATATTATTAACATATTTTTTATGAAATTCTTAAAAAAAAAAAATTTAATGTTAATTAAATATAAAAAAATAATTTAAATTACATAATAATTTTTTAATGTTTATATGTTTCGAAAATCTTAAATATATGATATAAACTATATAGTTTGTATTAGAAATGTCTATTTGATTTATATATATATATATATATATATATATATATATATATATATATATATATATATATATATAAATTTGCATTTATGTTAGAATTAATTAAAAAATATCATAATTTTATTTAAGATAATTTTTTACATATATATATTGAATGATTTTTAATTATATGACAGAATAATGTCGACTTTATTACCAATATATATATGATGTATGCAAAAATAGAATATGTATATAATATTTGTTTAGAAATTTTTATGAGATTGATTTTTGTGAAGTTAGTATATAAGACCATCTCCAATTATGCAGTCTAAATTTGCACTCCAAATTAAAATATTTTTAATTTATTCCTTTCGACAAACATTTTTATTACTATTATATTACTTTTTACATACAATTATATTATTCATTGTTTTTAATAAAGGCTAATTCAAAACATTTTAGTGTTAATAATATATAAAAAATTTTAATGGACTGGGTAATGTTTTAATAAATAAATAATTTTATAAAATAAAATCGTATAGGATATAATTAAAAAAAATTAACATATTAATGCAAAAAATAACACTTAATGATTCAAAAATAGGATATATCAAATTTTATGATAGTTCCAAGTTGTATATGAATTAATATTTTTTTGAATTTGCAGCATTTTAATTTAGTTTTGATATTTTATCAATATTAATTTAAAAAATTTTAAGAATTTAAGCAAAATTATTAAAATAAATGAAGATGACAAATACACATATAAATTATCAAACACACAAATTAATAAAAACCATATTTGTGAAAACCGAACAAGACCGGCCGGTCGGACCGGGTTCGACTGGAACCAGAGGGCAGGCCGATCGGTTTGGATCCGGTTCGACCAAACTTTTTTTTTTAAATCTTTTTTTAAATATAAAATTTAAGTTATTATTTTGAGGTGTATTTATTTAAAATAAAATATATTTTGTATTTTTAATTGTAAGTACAAAACCTATATTTCATAATTTACTATATTGTGTTTGAAATGCTTAATTATAAGAATTATAATAAAAATGTTCAAAGTTTCGTATATTATAAACATAGTTGTGAAAACCGGACCGAACCGGTCGGTCGGACCGGGTTCGACCTGAACCGGAGGTCAGACCGGTCGGTTTCTATCCGGTTTCACTTTGGTCAATAACCGGTCAATGGCCGGTCGGACCGACCGGTCGAACCGGAAAACCGTAAACCGGACCAGTTTTCCGGTTCAACCAGACTTTTTTTTAAAAAAAAAAAATTTATTTAAATATAAAATTTAAGTTATTATTTTGGGGTGTTTTTAATTAAAATAAAATATAGTTTGTATTTTTAAATTAAATTGACATTTAATTGTAATTATAAAAACTATATTTCATAAATTGAGTTTTTTTAATTAGTATATTGTGTTTGAAATGCTTAAACTTAAAGAATTATAATAAAAATATTCAAATTTTCATAAATTATAAATATAAAAATAAAAATATTTTAATATTTTAATATATTTATTAAATCCGGTTCGATTCCGGTTTATTCCGGTTTAATCCAAAATCCATGAATCCATCCCTTCACCGGTTCGATGACCGGTCCGGGTCTGAAAACCATGATTATAAATATAAAAAATATTTATTAATATATTTACAAAATCCGGTTCGATTTAGGTTTATTACAGTTTAATCTGAAATCCATGAATCCATCCCTTGACCGGTTCGATGACCAGTCCGGGTCTGAAAACCATAATAAAAACACATAAGCGAAATACTGTAAAAAATTAGACATTTTGAAAAAAAAAAAAATTAACACTGAAGAAAAATGGAAAAGAAACTAAAATAACACTAAACATCAAAAAAAAGAAATTGGATATTGGTGGTGGGTTGGAGATGCCCTAATGAATGCTTTTTAATTATATGACAGAATAATGTCGACTTCATTGCCAATATATATTCATTGGGGTGGTCAAATCATAAGGAATCAATTTGGAGTTGATTATGAGAATGGATGTTGCAAAGTAATATCAATGAATGGTTTATTCAATCTTAGTTCATTGTTTGATAAGATTAGGACTGTTATGAATATACCAGCGACCGAAGATTTGATTAGGGTGCAATTTCGAAACCCAATTGCAATGAATGGAGTACAGTTAGTGTATAAGTGTTTTGATCTGTGTGACGATGATGATTTGAATATGATGTTGGGGATAGTCAGCAGTTTAGGTCATACCTTGTTCTGTATTGAATTATACGTCGAATGCAATCATAATACACCTTCTACACACATGAGGGATATAGCTGGACCTTCTAATTCTCAAGCTGTTGATTATGATGTTGGTGGTAGTGGTGGACTTGGTGGTTATGGTTGTGATGATGATGATGATGATGATGATGATGATAGCGATGATTATGAACCTATTGGTTTTAACGGTGGTGGTGGTGGTGGTGGTGGTGGTGGTGGTGATGGTGATAGCGAATCTGATGATGATGAAGAGGATGATGTTGATGTTGATGGTGATGATAGTGAATCTGAGGATTATGCTGATGCTGATAATGATCATGATGGGTTGCACAATGAGGATGAGCTTCTAGGGAATTATAGGGCTTCTTCTTCAAATGTTGATGACACTGCATTATACAATAATTATACCCCTACATTTTTCCCAAATATTCCATAGCTTACCCAATTTGATGCATCAGCTATGACAGTCCATGATATTGATCAAACCAGGAATGCTATAAGATGGGATTCGTCAATGGAACTCTCAAAGGGGATGTTATTTTATTCAAGAGAAGCAGTTAAAAATGCAGCTAAGGAGTACTCAATGAGAATACAAAAAGAGTTTCGGAGTAGGGAGACAAGGATGAATACTATCACATTGGTATGTCATTATTATGATGAGGGATGTCCATGGAGGTTACGTGCGACGCTGAAGAAGAAGTCTCATCTGTGGGAGATCACAAAGTATGTCGGTGAACATACTTGTCATGGGCTGAAAAAGTCTCAAGACAACCGAAATCTTGACACGGCCTATATGTATCCCATAGTGGAGGCTATGATTAGGGAGGATCCCTCACTAAAGGTCAAGGTCATTGTTGCAAACTTTGATCAAAGATATAAGATAAAAATCTCTTACAAGAAGGCATGGTTGGCAAAAAATAAAGCCATTGAGAAGATATATGGAGGTTTTGATGAGTCATATAACCATCTTCGCCCTTGGCTTTATGCTGTAACCGAAATGAACCCCGTCTCAATCTACCATATTAGTGAGTCTAATCACTTTGTCGATGGTCGTTTTATGCCAGGAGTTAAACGTTTTGAGCGGCTTATATTGATTCTGAAACCATGCATTGATGGTTTCAAACATTGTATGCTAGTGTTGTACGTTGATGCCACTTTTTTAACTGGAAAGTATAAAGGTGTAATACTAGTAGCATCAGCGCTTGATGGCGATCGAAACATATTTCCGATAGCATTTGGCATAGCTGAAGTTGAAAATATTGCAAATTGGGAATTCTTCTTACGTTGTGTACGAGATTTTGTTTGCCCAGACATGCCCGATGTTTGTGTCGTATCTGATAGGCATGTTGGAATCTTAAGAGCCATGGAGTCTGAAAAATGGAAGACGGCACCTCATCGATTCTGCATTCGCCATCTAGCAAGCAACTACAATAAGCAATTCAAAAATGAAGAAGTTAAAAACTTTATCATCAATGCAGGTATTTAAGAGTATTGCTTTTTCAATTACCGTAAACCTAAACCATAAGGATCAAGTATACAATTGTTTAACTCATTATGCTTTCAAATATGTTTTCATGTTTTTTTAGCATATCAACATCAACCTCGGAAGTTTAAACGGATGATGAGGTTGCTTGAGGAGAAAGAACCTGATAGCTTTCAATGGTTGAATCGGGTGCCAAAGGAGAAATGGGCTCTCGCTTTTGATGGTGGTTGTCGATGGGGTAGTATGACAACTAACATTGCTGAATCAGTAAACGGATGGCTGCCAATAACAACAATGATGGAAAGCCTTTTTTTAAAATTGGTCGATCGTTTCGAAAAACACAGACGTGAAATTGCAGCCGAAATGCAAAAGGGATTCTCATATACTACATTTGCAATAGACCTATTGAGGACAAGGTTTGAAAAGGCATCTGGACATGTAGTACAACGGTTTGATACGAGGAATGGTGTTTTTGAGATTAAAACTGCCCGTTGGAATTCAGGAAGGAAGGGAGGACATAAGCAAGTGGTCAATCTGAAAGAAATGACTTGTAGTTGTCGAAAGTTTCAACAACTGCGAATACCATGCTCCCATGCCATTGCTGGGTGTTTGGCATATGGCATTGACCATAGACAATTTATTCATCCAATTTATAAATTAGAAAACAACTTGAAATGTTGGTCGACAGCATTTACCCCACTTGGAGAACGTGACTACTGGCCAACAATCGATGGACCATCACTTGTACCAAATCCGAATTTGATGAGAAAAAAGGGTCGACCAAAAACAACACGGATTCGGAATGAGATGGATTGGAAAGTTGCCGGTGCTAACACCTCGAGTTTTTGTAGTAAATGTGGCTTACCCGGTCATAACACTAGGACATGTGGGCATAGTTAAATATGTTGTAATTATAATGACTAATTTGTAATGGATTCTAATATGTTATTTGGGAATGCAAACTACTATGATAATGTGTGTTTTGTGACTATATTGCTTTAATAGTAATACACTCAATTGGTAAACCTTATTAGTATGTTGAAATCTTAATGTGCATCATTTTATTATATTGACATCAAATGTTTGTGTTGTTAGGTATGTCAGGTAATCCACGACCACAGCGAGCATACATTGAGCCTGGGCCGATTGACCCTAGCGTTTTACATTCACAGAGATCACATAGATCGGAGGCAGTATGGTTCAATGAGGTGCAAATATATCACTTTCTATTTACATAATTGAACTATTAATTAAATATTGTGTGATGAATTAAATTAATGTTACTTATGATAATAAGTTGCATTATTTTATAAATTTATCCAAAATTTTTACTTAAAAAAACATTGTCCTCTTTAATATATTCAGAAATATATTAAGTTCATTTAAGTGTATATTATTTTGTTATATTTGTTACTATGTTATTAATTAATATAATTTTTCGTAAAAATATTAGGATGAGGAGACAACCCTTACTTGCAGGAGGGACGGTACGATACTACGTGAGGAAGAAATTGATGAGCGACTAGAACAAGTCTTGAGACAGACTGGTTTCTATGGAGTTGCACGGTTGGGTTTTTTTCAGTTGGACCATCATCTCATTACGGCTCTAGTTGAGAGATGGAGACCGGAGACTCATACTTTTCATCTTCCCGAAGGTGAGGCAACAATTACACTGCAGGATGTTGCTATTCAAACTGGATTGCCAATAGATGGTAATCCATTGATTTGCCCACTTCCTTTAAAATGGGTAGATGAGTGTGAACGACTATTAGGCGTTCGTCCTCCTAGAAATGCCTTAAAGAAAAATATGCTGCAATTGAGTTGGTTAAATGCTACTTTTCCTGCAATGCCGGCTAATGATAACGAAGAAGACATTGCACGGTACATCCGTGCATACTTGTTGCAACTACTATCGGGCATATTATTTAGCACAAAAACATCAGGTTATGTCAACCTTTTGTTTCTACCTTTGTTGGAGAATATTGCAACAATTGGTCAGTATAGCTGGGGCAGCGGGTGTTTAGCATATCTTTATCGAGAGCTATGTAAAGCCGCCCGACACAACACTGCACAAATTGGTGGTGCTTTAATTTTGTTGCAGGTTTGGGCATATGAGAGATTGAGAGATATATCACCGAACCTACGGAGTGGAGTTATCACGCCTGGTTTACCACTTGGTCGGCGGTACGTATACATAACACTTATTATATATATGTATTAATATATCAATTTTGTTTTCACATGAGTCATATATATATATATATATATATATATATATAGTGAGAGACAAATCATTGAAATTACAAATAAGCAAGAGAAATCAATTTTGCTCTCAAAGGAAAACAAAATAGAATTCACATAGTTCCTACCGAACAGTTAATAAAATACAACAACTTAGGGTATACGATGCCGAACTTGTGTAATTTAGAATTCAAAATTACTTATGCATAGTTATATTTCGTTGTTATGATATAGTTCTACAATTTTCTTATATGTTTACCATGTAAATTAATATCTCCTAATTAATTACAGATGGAGCACACCTAAGGATTGTACTGCTGTGCCAACTCATACGCTGAGACATATACGATATGTACTTGATTTGGCTGACAAAGATTCTGTAAGTCATACAAATTAGGCATGCAGTCATGTTAAACATTGTACGAAAAAAATATTTTTTTTGGAATGGTGAAATCATATAAATATATATGTTATTTTGTGTTGCTTGTAGTTCACTTGGGAGCCATACACAGATGAAATCCGGGCAGCATTACCAGAATATTGCTTTCAAGGAAATCATTTTATGGAGAGCTGTTGTGCCATTGATTTGCATGCACATTGTGGAATGGCATCAACCAGACAAAGTTCTTAGACAATTTGGTTTGCAACAACACATACCTATTGCGCCCATGCAAACCAATGAGCTGCATGCATGATATTGAACTGATTCAGGTTAAAGGTTCCATTATGCAGAAAATGGCCTACTGGGTCGCAATATGGAATAATAGGGCAAATTTGATATTTGCAGCTCAACCATGTGCCGAACCACTCCATTATCATTCCGAGTACATGGAATGGTATAGGCGAATAACAAGGAGATGGATTTCTGTTAGAGGTGCTGCCCATGGTGCCACTGTAAGTCATTAAAATTGAAAATTCATGTGTTTAATTTTTTTATGACTTGTACATAGTAATAATATATATTATGTACAGGTTGATGGAATGGAGCAACTGGCCTTGGTTAGAGATTTGGATGCTATGAACAGGATAAGAAACAGCATATGCGGGGCGCTTGGGGAGGAACGGCGTTATGTTCGTGGTTCCCAACCTCCTCATCCAGCTCCGTCTGCTATTTATCCAAATTTTGAAGTGGATGAAGAGGCACCCGTTGCTGCCACTGGTAGACGCCGCCAACGTACCACATCGAGGAGACGTGAGGTCACAAGACCAATAGATCCTTCTTGTGACATTGTGCCACATCCAGTATCATACCATTCACAAGATCCATATGGAGCAAGCACTTCACAACAATCACAACCAACACAGCAATATTCATCATGGGTTCCTAACCCATCTGCTCCTGGTTCATTTGTTAGTCCAAGTGGTCCACCATAGTATGGGTTTAACACTTCTCAAAACCCATTTACACAATGGAGTGGGTCGGGCCAATCACCTTGGGCTATGCATGGTATGGGTACACCACATACTCCTTCTAATATGATATTTCCATCGTTTGCGCGGCCATCTTCAGTGGAACAGTGTGTTGGTATGTCTAGTATGTACTCTCAGCAACAACCTCCTTTTCCATATTCTAACTTTGGAAAAACATCAAATGTTGAATATAATCCATCGCAGTGTACTGATCCATCGCAGCCTTCCAATAGAAGTGGACGTAATATTTGATGTTTCTTTTTAAACAATGTATAATATTTTTATGTTTTAGTTCAAGACTTATATCTTTGAATATTTAGAACATTGACTATAAATTAAAAGGTCATATATTTTTTAAATTGTGCATTCCAATTCCTTTGAAATCGAACGATTTGTAATTAAGATTAATGAGCTTAATTGTCAAATTAAATTTCAATTTTGATGAGCTCTTAATTTTTTTTTTCTTTGTAGTTATTAAATTCTAATCATATCATATTTTAAGAATTAAAAATTTAACTCTAGAAATAAGTCTCCCAATCTTAAAAGTACAAAATTAATTAAAAATTAAAAAAATTTGAATTAGAAACAATTAAGAAGAAGAGCAATATGGTTATTTGACATGTATTTAACAACAAAAATACCTTTAATACTCATGGAAGACGATTATACAAGGACAAAATAAAAATATAGAGAGGTTGAAATTATTGTTCAAAATCAAATTTTAGGGAAATTTAAATTGTTAAAATGGGAGACAAGAATGCGTAAATTTGTCTTTTAAAACTTGCCATTTCATTATTTTCAACGAAAATAATCAAAAATAAATGAAAAGATGTTATAGCGTAATAAATGTATAAATTAAATTAATGGGTAAAATAAAGAGAAAATGATTGACCAAAATGCAAAAAGTCCGTAATTAGTTACTCTTTCATAAAACACTCTCAACATCCAAAGCAATAAAAAAAACCATTCAATTAATTTTTTTTCCTTTTTTTATATAGGATTTTTCGACATTAAAGTGAATTCTTCTTCATGCTTTTCATATGGTTGACAAGAGTCCAAAATTTGGATGATATAAGGGAAATTAGGTGGCAAGGGTTGAATTAAAAAGGAAAAAGTTAAAAGAAAGAAATTGCAGTGAGAAATCTTGCTACGAATTTCAATACCAAATTGCAGAAATCCTTTAATTGGAATGATTGTTTGATGACATCTTTTGATTAATTTCACACTTGGAAAATGTTATGGTAAAATTGGCAATATTAAAATAACAACTTGAAAATGATGCTAATCACTTTTCTAAATGCAAGCTCTTAACGAGTGGTCATAAATTATTTCCATATTTATTTTATTTTTTCCCCCTTTTACTGTTATTAATAATACCATAATAGTAAAATTGTATATTTATTTAACGATTGTTATAACTCTAGAGTTCATTTATGTTCTATATAATTAAAGGACTTTACTAAAAATATTAATGCTGAATTAGATAATCATAATACTAAATTACATTATAATATTAAATTACATTATAACACTAAACAACAAAAAAATACATAAGTTACATAATTATAAAATTAAACTACTACTATAGTCATCTCCTAATCTTAAATTTAAAACCATTCCTAGCGTTAACTTTATTACAATAGTCTACTTGACATATTGGCAGAGTTTCTAGAACTTTGCCAACCAATTCTTGGGGTAATTTTATACATTCACTCTCCTTCGTAATTAATATTTTTACCATATTATCATAATCTACAGGTGATTCGTCAAAAATCTCATCAAATAAGCGTTGATAACTCCAAGATAATCCATTTCTTAGCATCCACATTTGTTCCCTCGTTCGCACATCAAATTTGTAGCCAGACATTATTATGTCTTGTAATTTTTCGTTCATATTTAGCAGGTACTCCAGTAACTTTTTTCCCCTTCTCATCCGAATTTTTTTTAAATTTTCTATTTTCTTCAATGCAAATTCCGGGAACCGCATAATCTTTGGGGTCAGTATTGTTTTAACCATCTACAGGTTGCATAAAAAAATATTAACCTTAATTGAACCATTTCAAATACACATTAATTAATTAATTAATTAAACAACAACTTAAATAAAATATTATATATCACTACACCAGTTTTCTGTGTTAAACCCTTGTAATAATAATAATCATAATAATAATATTAATATTAATAACAACAATAATAAAAATAAAAATAAAAATATAATTTACAAAAAAATAACTTGTATTAAAAATAATAACAATAACAATAATAATGATAAAAATAAATATAAAATTTTACACCAAATTAAAAAAAATTATTTTTTACTAGCTCAGTTTTATTTTTTTTTCCAATATTCTGCAAAAATAATAATATTTCAAATTTTAATAACAATTTTTAAACAAAACTTATAGAGATATTTGCTAACTATATCGTTTATATCATATCTATATGATTTTTCAAACATATAAATATTATATACTAACTTCACAAAAATAAATCTAATACAAATTTATACATATTCCATTTTTTCATAAATCTCCTATATATATATATATATATATATATATATATTATTCCAGAAATTACAAATTTTTACAAAAATTTTATATTTACCTTTTTTCCTGTTTAATACTACAATAACTGTTGTCTGGTGGTTGTAGTGATAAAATTTTTTGTTTCCAATTTGATGCTGACAATCCTGAGAAAAAATTACAAAAAGTTGATTAATATTATTAACAAAAATTAATTATATAATTATAAATATAAAATAAAAATTACGGTTAATAAAATAAACCTACCAGAAAAAAGAAAACAATGTAGAAGGAGCTGAAGTAATGAGCTTAAAAGGAGAAGAAAGAAGAAGGAAGGTTTAAAAGGAGAAGGAAGGAGAAGGAAGCTGTGAAAAAAAAATTTCTCTGATTCACAGATTTGTGTTTAGAACGTGTAAATGAGTAAATATATAAATTCATCGGACGGCTGGGATTATATTTACATTTGATCGGATGGCTGGGGGGGAAAGATTCTGGATGTCAGTCCGCGTGTTTGGAATGCGGACACATGCGTCCGCATTTCAAAGACGCGGACTCAAAATATGTACATGAGTCCGCGTCTTTGGAATGCGGACTTCTATGTCCGCATTCACTATAAGCGGACTCTGCCTTGTCCCATCAACTGGGACAAGGCAGCTTTTAGGTCCGCTTTCCTTGAAAGCGGACCTAAGAGTCCGCCTCTCTTATGGGCGGACGTTTTCAGTCCGCTAATTTTATAGGCGGACCTCTTTGGGTCCATTATTTTGACTGGCGGACCTGCGGCGGGAGAAAAAAAAGGAATGTCCGCCAATGTGATATGCGGACTTTGACAAAAACCCCATAAAATTGGAATTAGTTTCATTTCTACCCTATATTGGGTAATAGTTTGTAATAGTGCCATAATTTTTTCTTTAATCCCATGAATGAAGCAAATTACATAACAACCGAATTAACAAATTGGCAGCCAAAAGTAGTAGTGAGTAACTGATAACAGAGAGCATATACACCAGATAAGGGAAAGCCGTGGAGGAGAGTCGAGAAGGGTCAGCAGTTCTGCTTGTAGAAAGCTTAGGTGCTAGTTTGAACAGAGCTTCATTTCATATATTGCTCTAGTGGAACCTCCAATTTCATGGTTGTTCACCCCTAATCAGGGATAGGGAGCCACCATTACCGGCTTAGGCGGCGTGAGTAGGAATGGAGGAATTCAAATTGATCTGGGGAGAAGCAGATACTCCGAAGTCTCAAGTCTTAATGTTGTTAGGACAAACACAACGCTACTCAGCTGCAATTGCAACGGGTGATGCGGCAAAAATCGTTTTTCCTATTTTCATGTCCGTTGACAACTAATTTTACCCCTTCCACTCCAAATCCTTTTTAAAATTTATTTACACTGCGTTTGGAACCAGTTCCTCACAAGAAAAGAATTGAACTTGCTCATGGAATTCAAATCGATTTCATATCTTAATTCAATTTCTTTGTTTGGAACCTCTTTCACGTAAAATAATTCAATTACACATTAATGAATTCATTTAACATGTTTACAAAATTGCCCTTGTATAAGTGACATTTCCACTTCTGCAAATAAAAGCCTATGCTATTTTCAAGTTGTCAAAATTTCAATTACAACTGCAAAGTTATCAACCAACTCTACAGAATTATCAACAATAGACACATCGATTCAACAAAGTTTGCAAATTTCAAACTAAAATATGCTAATTTTCCCAAATAGCATAAAATATGCTAAAATATGATTTTGTGTCCCTTGAATGAAAGGGAACCACAAAATTAATAATAAAATAAAGAGTCGTTATGATAACAGTCAGAGCAAATAACATTAACTCGTAACAATCTAAATATTAGAACCATTAACAATTTTACCAAGTTGTGCACCTTTAACAAAATAGAAGAAAAAATTAAATTCATAACTTAACAACAATTTGACTATCCAATCTCAGAACCACTTCAAATTTCAGACCAACCAATTTAAACTCCTGCAATTTTCTTTAATTTAATCAGAAGTTATGGATAAAAATAGAATAGAGCACAAAAACATAATGAAAGTGGTAAAAATATGTAATGTTGATATTTGATACACTTTATTAAGGTATAGATTACCCAATGTGGGTTGTGCCAAAGCCCGGTGTATTGGGGTAGTCATCTCTTGTGAAGGGTTAAGGATACTGGGTACGCCTAAACACTTGATTGGTGGTCTAACTTAACATGGGTAGTAGGACATTGTCTGGCCTTAAGCACAGATGAGTAAGTGCTAATAGGCCCATCAAACTAAGAGTCCCAAGGGTGGGACTGGATGGTGCTCTTACCTAAATAACCAAGGCTTAGGTGTATATGCTTAGCTTGTCTAAGTCTTGGGAAATATGGATCTTAACCGACTTCACTCTACACTAACTTGAATAAACTTAAAGGGATTTTCTATTCAAATTAAAGTGGGAAAAATAAAAAGACCTTTTTATTAACTAACCCTTTAATTTTCTATATAATTGGCAAAAAATTCTTCAGTCACATTTCCACTGCGATCTGTCCTTGAAAAGGGACAAGTTATCTGGTATTAACTTCATAGACTGGTATAGGAATTAGAGGATAATTCTAAGATAAGAGTCCAAAGAGTTTGTACTAGATAGGGCTTTACCATAAAGCACTGGCTCATAGTGCTTCTGCTAGGGTGGGAGAAGAATATGAGCTGTCTGGGAAGGGCAACGAAGATGTCACCTGCCTAATGCTTGCTACTATGGTCTATGAGCTGTAAAAGCAGCTCATGGAGATGGAAGCATATGCTATTATGAACAATCTCAAGGATATGTTTCAGAAGCAAGCATGTCATGAAAGGATCGTGACGACAAAAGCATTAAACTCGTGTAAGATGGCTGCTAGCACATCTGTGAGCACACATCAAGATGAAGGGGTGTGTTGACATATCATCCCAGCTGGGCAAGCCAGTCTTAAATGAGGTGGCTAATGACACCGTCCTTGTTTCCTTTTAAGAGTCTTTTGAGGGTTCAATGTGAATTACAACATGCAGGGCGTGTACATGACTATTATTGAGATGCATGGAATGCTCATGAGAGCTAAATAGTCTCTCAAAAGGACTCATCCGGTGTTGTTTGTAAATAAGGGGAATGTCCTCTTATTAAGGATAGAGGAAAGGATAAGGCTGAGCCCAAGGCAAAGAAGCCTTAACCTACTCCTCAACCCAAAGCCCAACCTGAGGATGTCTACTTCCAATGCAAATAGTCAAAGCACTGGAAGAAAACATGTTCTTGCTTGAAGAGCATAAGAAATGGCAAGATAGCCATTTCACGTGTTTATGTTAGTAACCTTACTATCTCAACATCATAGATATTGGATACCAGATGTGGTTCTCACATTGAAAGTGACATGATGGGACTATGAGATGGAAAGGTGTTAGGATCTGGCGAGATGGACCTCCGTTTTAGAGATGGTGCATAGGTTTCAGCCATTAAGATTGGAGAGTACTGTCTGGAGATACTTAGAGAACTAGAGCTGGTCTTAAGAAACATTTATTATGTATTTGCCAAGTGCAGAAACATCATTTATGTTTCTTGTTTGGATATCGATGGATGCAATTTTACTATTGGTAATAATAAAATGTGTATTCATCATGGGAATTTATTTTATAGCCATAGGCTATTGAATAATGGTTTATATATCTTGGACCTAGCTGAAACTAATCCTGTTTATAACATAAGTACTAATGGGTTAAACCTAATGAGTTAAACCACGTTTACTTTTGGCACTTTCGTTTAGGAATTGTAAATGAGATCACATAGCTAGACTCCACCAAGCTGGTATTCTAGGCTCATTTGACTTGGAGTCATATGGGACTTGTGAATCTTGTTATGTAGTAAGATAACGAAGAGTCCTTTCAACAAACAATATGAAAGGTCTTTAGGCTTATTGGACCTAATACACTCAGGTGTATATGGGCCCATGAGCACCAGTATTAGAGGTGGGCTTTCATGCTTCGTGACTTTCACAGATGACTTCAGCAGGTATGGCTATGTCTACCTAATGAAGCACAAATCTAAGAACCTTGATAGGTTAAAGGATTTTAGAAGCAAAGTACAAAAGCAATTAGGCAAGAGTATTAAAGCCATTCGATCGGATCGAGGTGACGAGTATATGAGCCTAGAGTTTGATTCATACTCGAGAGAGTGTGGCATAGTCTCACAACTCATTCCTCCTAGAACACCCTAATGGAATGGGTTGTCTGAAGGAAGGAATATGATCCTGTTGGACATGGTCTACTCAATGATGAGTTATATTGCTCTTCTGACATCATTTTAGGGCTATGCCCTAGAAAAGATTATACACTGAAAAAGGCAGTAGAAAAGATGCCATATGAGCTATGGACGGGAAAAAAGCCCAATATGTTTTTCCTATGGATTTGGGGATGCATTGGATTAGCTTTCATCCAAATCAGACAAATGCTTGTTATGAGCACTGGGTTTTCCCGACCTTAATGATGATAGATTACCAAATGTTATCCATCTTTATTGTTCATAATGAGAGTCAATTTGAGAAGTGCAAATTCAAATTTAAATGAACTTAAAACTTGAAACCGAGAAAAATATAAAGAATTAGGGTTGAACTGAAGTCAACAGCCGCATGGTAGTTGGAATAGTCGTACTGTTATTGACACAATAGCTGCACGGCTATTGATGCATCACCAGAATTCTGCATAGAGAAGACAGGTCCTTGGAATTGAGGGAGACACTTTAATTTCCACTAATTGAAAAATTACAGGGTCCATTTTGGATTGAAGGGAGTTCAATAAAAAAGAATTAACAACAATTAACATCAGGAGAAGGGAATTAAGGAAGACAACTCAAATTCTCAAAGAACAAAAATAAATCAAATTCTTAAAAACTCAAAATCAAATAATCAAAACCATAAATTCCTCAACTTCAGTCACAAATTCATCATTCAAACTGATCCTAAACTTCCAAAGACTTATTGGGCTGCTGGAATTGGAGAATTGGGGCTTAATTTAGAGGAATTCAAAGTTTTTAATTCCAAAGTTTGAAGTTCAATTTAAATACCAATGCTACTTCAAGAACCCTATTTTTTTTGTCAAATTGAACCCTGGATAAGCTTATAAAAGGTAATCTTAAGAGGCCTTAAACCTATTTATAGCTTTCTGGGTTGATTTGTTGTGTATTTCATCAATTTTTGGTTTCGCTCTGTTTTTCTGTTTTTTGGTGAACAAAGCCATACGGCTATTGTGAGTGCTACACAGCAGTTGCACTATAGCCGTACGACTATGGCTTGTTTTAGAATTTAATGATTTCAAAATTTTTGGGGATTCCTCTATTGCATTTAAAACTAGAGCCATACAGGTGTTTCAATAGCCGCACGGCTGAAGTTATTACACCCACACGGATGTAGTTTTAAATCTAGAATTGAATTTTTGTTATTTTTCATATTTTTCTATATCATTTTTGAATTAGATTTTGTTTCTGTATTTAATTTCTATAAATCAATTCAACGATAGAAACTCAAGTTTCTTGAAAACCAACCCATTTTTGTATATGTATATATTAAACCAAACAAAATGATTTTCAAATGAATTTCCAATCCCATCAAGCCACGTTTTAAAATATTTTCCAGGTTAAATCAGGTATTTTATCAAATTTCCTAATTTTTCCCATTTTATGCCCGGAGCTGTCTTGAATCCCAATTCTGAGTCTGTTTGAATACTATGTGTATATATTTATATGAACTGGCTTTGTTTTTGCAGGTAGATGTATGTTAGCATAGATGAATGCTTAGCTTTTCATTTTTAGATTTTCTGTATATAAATATAATTTGTACCCTAAATCCCTTTTATACGATTGTATCCCTTATGGTAGTCATTTGATTGGTCTATATATTTTAAATTTCCCAAATTTATTTACTACTTTCTAAATTTATTTATTGCTTTTAACATTTTATTTGTATTCCGTATGTGAGCATTGGTTAAATAAAGAGAAAATCAACTGTAGAAATATAAAAGTCATTGATATAAACTGCTAAATATATTTTGAATCGAGAAGAAATAGGTAAGTTGTCCGAACCCGAATCTCTAACTAAAGGTATAGCGATTCGTAGCTCGTCTCAGCTGTACCACAATTTTCCTGGTTGAGCTGAGACAGGTAGCGACTCTTATCACTTTAGTGAAGCATTCGAGTTTGTTTGTTTTCTCATTATAAAACCTGTTTTTCATAAAACCTTATTTATTAAAAATAAATCCCAGCCTTGTCGCGAAGGCCTATATTTTAGGATTGTCAGCTCAGACCTATTTATGGGATACCCTAAGGAAACTAAAAGGTACTACTTCTACAACCCTGACAATAACAAGGTGTTTGCGTCAAGAAAGGGTTTCTTCCTCCAAAGAGAATTTATTTCTAGGAAAGATAGTGGAAGTGGAGTTAAATTCGGAGAAGTTCAACAACCATAAATTCCTGAAGAGGATAGTTCAGGGATTGAGCCAATTACTTAAGGAACTGAGTAACCAGGCCCAATCACACAAGACCTAAGAAGGACTGGTAGAGTCCATCGACAACCCGAGAAATATAGTTTTCTCATGGTTGAAGACCACACTTTCATGATCCACGATCATGAGGAGCCGACCACCTAGCAGGAAGCTATGGAGAGCCCAGACTCAACTAAATGGCTTGAAGCCATGCAAGCTGATATGCAACTGATGTATGATAACCAAGTTGGAACTTAGTTGATCCACCTCCAGGTGCTATGGTCATTGGTTCCAAATGGTGCTTCAAGCTAAAGGCCAAGGTAACCTTCAAGGGGCGATTAGTGTGAGCAGACGACCTTTAATAAATGGCAGGACACGGCGAAGAGAACTGGGGAAAAGGAAGCTTTTGGAAAATAGGGGTTTTTGGATGGTGTTTGGTTTTTGGAAAACGGGATTTTGATTATCTTAATTTAAGAAAACCATCGATTTATTTGGAAATCCTTTTATAGAAAACCTTTTCCCACTTTTAACTTAAAGACCTCGAAACTCAAATTCCAAGATCTGTGACAGAATCTCCACCCGGATCAGCTCATCCGGGAAATTTCGGTACAGCTCCTTACCGAGAGTAGACTCCTGTACCTAATCTAGAGATTTAGGGTTCGGGCAAGTGACTTACTCAACCTTAAGCTTGCTTTCACTTTACACTTTATATTAACATATTTTATTTGCTTTATTATCTTTCTCCATCCCCATTTATGTTTGTTTATTAGCCAATGCTCAAGCAAATGATAGAAATAAATTGCAGAATAAATAAACCATACATTCGAGCAGTTAAAAATAATAAAAATAGAGGCCGCTTATACAACCAGATCGAATGAAAATAAAAAAAACTCTCGTCCTCACTTTTACAAACGCCTAAAATACACGAGGATCTAGAAAATTACAGCCGCCTAAAATACACGAGTTAAACTATTAATTACATCAAAAATAATAAAAAGGAAAATAAATGCTGCAAAACAGATGGTTAGCATAATTTACATTATGAACACAAGCAGGACAGAATTGGGATTTTTAGGAACGGGGGCATGCATTTAGGGGGTAATCGGGTCGGCTCGGCCAGCCGACCCGGTTATACCAGGAAAACGGTTTTGAAACACCTTGTAATTTTTGTGCTGAAAAAATTATTTTTGGGAAACAATTAGCTCGGTTACATGCAAATATTCCCTCTTTAGCAGGTCTGTTATCCCGAAACTCGGGGTTCCGTTCGTGCGGGTTCCCTAATTCCAACATTCATCTAGGGTCCAAAAGCAGTAAACACACCAAAAATAGTTCCGAAAACAGTATCGTGTGATGACGTCCGTGCGGGTAGTTCCACTACTCTATTTCTCTTTGGAGGTTATAGCCGTGCGGCTCTAATTTACAGTCGTACGGCTATAACTTCCAGAGCCCGAAAAATGGTTTTCTCGTTTCTTGAAAATGCCGTTTTGCTCGTTCTCAGGGTTTCCTAGGGATTTTCGTAGAAGTCGGGGGTCCGCAAATGCTAGACTACAGATCCAATTCGGATCAAACAACCCCGAATATCAGAAAAATGAAAATCCAGGAAACCAAAAACCCTATATCCGTGAGATTAAAAATTCGAAAACCAAAATTTTACAACATACGGATACATTTGGGCTTAAATAGATCACAATCAGAATAAAGAAATAGAAAACGGACTACTTTCGGCCGATCAGGGCAGTTTCGGGTTTCTGCCTCTACAGAACACAGCTGTGCGGCTCTGAGTACCAGAGTCGCGCAGCTCTGTTCAAAAGAAATACAGCCGTGCGGCTGTATTCCGGTAGCCTGTTTTCGGAAAACTTGAGAAATGAAGAAAGATGTAAGGAAAAAGCAATGTACACAGGTTTAAGGCCTCTCTGAGTTTACCTTGATATTGTTTTGATGTGTTTGATGTTCAGAATTAGATTGAAAACTTGAAATGCGCCTTGAATCCTCAACCGGCTGAAATTCCTGAAATGAACCTGAATCGATCCGAAACCAATCCGAAACGATTCCAAATGATTAAGCAAAAGTCATTCACCCTTCTTTTGATGTTTAAGGATTGATTTAGATGTTAAGTTCTTGGTTTTGGTTCATGGTTTCCTTCCTCTTTATTTTCGGTTTCTATCCCTCTCCTCTCTTCCCTCTTTTTGTTTTGTTTTTTTTTTGTATCCAAGACCTCCCTCCCCTGTTTTTGATTTTAGGTTTTTATATCTCTATGCCTATAATCATTTCATGAATTATATGAGCTCTCTTCTTTTCTACAAATTTCGGCCGAACTTTTCCCGTTTCAGTCAAGTTGCTCTGCTTTGTAGAGTAACTTGATTGACCCACTAAAGCCGCACAACTCTAGTTGTGCTAGAGCCTTACGGCTCTAGAACTACAACTACACTGTTGTAGTTTAACAACTACAGCCGTGCAGCTCTAGGTAGAGTTGGGGCCGAAATCCATAAAAAACCATCGCTCACCCTAAACCCTAAAATCACTTGAAGAACCTTTCTTGGTGTTTCGGAGGATAGCTTGATTTTCGAAACGTTTGAGATACTTTAGGTAGCATTCTAGTCATTCTCAAGTCTGATTCATGTCCGTATGCTCAACAAGTAATATAGGAATTCTCATCATAGAGGTCGGGAAAACCCGGCACTTACAGCTGCCCCTCGCGTGATCAAATTCGCTACCCGATACCAGGTCTAAAATACCTTAGGGGAATTTGAGAACATGAATTGAAGCACCATAAACGGAAGGAAAGAAAAACGTACTTGATTTGCCGAAGTGTCGTTATTGCAGTGATGGTTTGTTTTGAGCCTATACTGGGTCTATGTTACCCGAGGAGATGTTGAGGTTGAGCCTGAACCGGATTTATCTATATCTGAGGTGGTGGTGGAATAAGCTTGAGCCGGAGTTATCTGTATCCAAGGCAATGGTGAACTGAGTTGAGTTTTGGTCCAGGGGCCTGATTCGAGGTCTGTACGAAACGGCGGTCTTGCCTGAACTTAGTTGGGTTTAAGGATTTAAAATCTTGCTTGAATCGAATGGGTTCAAGGATTTGAAATCTTGCTTGAATGGGTTTCAAGGATTTGAAATCTTGCTTGAATTGATGAGGTTCAAGGATTTGAAATCTTGCTTGAATGGGTTTCAACGATTTGAAATCTTGCTTGAATTGAATGTGTTTCAAGGATTTGAAATCTTGCTTGAATGGGTTTCAAGGATTTGAAATCTTGCTTGAATGTGTTTCAAGGATTTGAGATCTTACTTGAATTGAATGAGGTTCAAGGATTTGAAATCTTGCTTGAATGGGTTTCAAGGATTTAAAATCTTGCTTGAATGGGTTTCAAGGATTTGAAATCTTACTTGAATGGGTTTCAAGGATTTGAGATCTTGCTTGAAATGAATGAGGTTCAAGGATTTCAAATCTTACTTGAATTGAATGGGTTGACTTTAAGAGTGATAGTTTTGAAATCAGGTTGAGAACGAGTATTTATTCCTTGATCGATAATTTTGGAAAAAAATTTTTCCCTTTCGATTAGGAATAAATACGACTTGTTTGATTTGCCCCTGGAAACTTGAGATGTTGAGGTTTGGAGACGCACGGCTCTGGTTTGTATCTTAATGCCCAGCGGGTGCCCCAATGTTGGACTATTTCGGCTTTGAGAGCGATCCTGATTTGGGATGGCCCAATGATGGTGGTGGGTACCTGTACCTGGATTGGTTGTGATGCATGTATGCATGTGTATGTTTATGTTTTAGAGGTTTGTATGTGCATGTTCCAATTTGTGCATGTACGAATTGGCTCTAGAAGATGCATTTCCCGCTATTTGACCAATCTTGATATTCTATGTTCTTGCTGGGGAGATAGTGTTGTGCCTTTGACTAGGGGAATTACATCACACCTATGATTGATCCTAGCTGGGGAAAGTATATTCTTTATGTGATGTGGCTATTGCACCTCTGTTAGGGATATACAATGGCTATTGGGGAAGTCCGATGACTGTTGGGGAGAAAGTGGTGACATTCTTTGTGATGGTTTTCAGCTCAACGAGCTGCTCTAACTTTTGCCTGAGGTGCCTGTTCAGTTTTCACCTCAGCGAGCCTCTTTTAAAGGTGCTCTAACTTTTGCCTAAACTGCCCAATGCGGGTTTTCTGCTCAGCGAGCTGCTCTAATTTTTACCTGAGGTGCCTTTTCGGTTTTCACCTCAGTGAGCTCTTTTTTTTTTTTTGAGTGAGACGCATGTAAGCGGAAGACGTGCATAGCCATGTGTGAGCGGACGACGTTTTCAACGGAACGAAAGACTCCCTTTCAGAAGGGGCGCCACGATCTCGGGCGGGCCCCTCCCTCGCGTGGGGTTTTTATAAATGAAAAATCGGTTTGGAAAATAAATGGAATTAATTCTTAAAAGAACCGAGACCTAAGTCTTGATGAATATTGCAGAGTCGCCACCTGGCTCAGCTCAACCGGGAAATTTATAATGTAGCTGAACCGGACGAACGGCCGCTACACTATCCAGAGATTTGGGTCCGGACAAGTCCCTTATTTCGTGTCTAATTAAAATAAATATTGGTCAATGTTCTCAAATGGTATTTCAAACTCTAAAGTCAATTTTATTGCAATAAATAGACATACAGCGTGCATACAAAGTAAAATAGTAAAAGATTAAATTATTACAACCCGATCGAATAAAAGATGAAAACTCTCGCTTCACTTTTACAAGCGCCTAGAATACATGATTTATTTAGAAAAGTACAATCGCCTAGGATACACATATTAATCTATTAAATATATATAAAATAAAAATAAAAATAAAAGCTGCAAAACAAAGGTTAACATAAAATACGGCACGCCACAAATAAGACTCAAATAGACAGAATGGGAAATCAAGAATTGGGGGCATGCATTTAGGGGATAACCGGGTTGGCTCGGCTAGCCGCCCCGGTTAGACCTGGAAAACGTTTTGAAACGTCCATGTATTTTTGGTTTTGTGGGAAAATCATTTTGAAAACAATTTTTCCGGTTTACATGCATTTTTTTACATGTGAGGTGGGTCGGTTTCGGGAGAACTGGGTCTCCGTCGTGGCATTGTTCTAAATGCAATTTTACTGGAAATTGAATCTATGGTCGTGAATGCACACAACAAAATTCATTTTAATGATTTTCTAGATTTTCTGAATTTTTATGGATTTTTATAAATGTTTTGGGGTTAAAAGGGAAATTTTGGTTCTAGAAAGGGGGTTATTGTCGTGCGACTGTAGGCGGCCTGGAGTCAGAATCTCGCCAAAACTTTATTTGAAGTAAACTGGAAAGAAAACGCTGGAAATCATGAACACTCGTACGACTGTAAATACAATCGTACGACTGTTCATTAAACCCAAGAACAGTTGCTCGACTGTTCCTGATTTCCAGGAGCAGAAATGTAGAGAAACAAACAAAAATGGCACAAACCACACCAATCACCCAGAAAGCTTGTAAATGAGAGGAGAAAAGGAGTGTTTACCTCTTTGGCATGTGTCCACCATAGGATTGACCCCTGACGTCGCTCCAATCCACTGAAATCCGGACTTTTCTCCTTGAGTTAGGGTTTGAGAGCTTTTGGGTCTAAAATCTCCAAATGCAAGGGTTTCTGATGATCAGTTCTTCCCTTCCTCTTCTTTGTTTCTTTTCTTCTTTCCCTTTTCTTTCTTTTCTCCCTTTTCTTTCTTTCTTTCTGTTTTCATTCGGCCTCCTTTTCTTTTTTTATTTTCTCAGCTTTTAGGGTGTGGGTTGGCTCACCTGCCATGATCTACAGTCATACGACTGTAGTTTAATTACAGTCGTACGACTGTAGTTAAAGTCATACGACTATACTCTCTCTTTTTTTTTTTTGAAAGTAAAATTCCGGCGCTTACAGTTGCCCCTCGCGTGATCAAATTCACCACCCGATCTTAGTCTGGGATAGTTGATGTGAATTTGAGAAATGCGACTCAAAGCGCCGTAGACACGGGAAATAAAACATGCAACTGAGTTGCTGAAGCTTCACTGCTATGGTGATGTGTTGAGTTGATTGGATGGAATAAACCGATATCGAGTCTATGTTACCCGAGGCAGAGCTGAGGAAGAAATAAGCAGATATCGGGTCTAGGTTGCCTGAGGCAAAATTGAGGAAGAAATAAGCCGATATCGGGTCTAGGTTACCCGAGGCAAAACCGAGGAAGAAATAAGCCGATATCGGGTCTAGGTTACCCAAGGCAAAACTGAGGAAGAAATAAGCCGATATCGGGTCTAGGTTAGCCGAGGCAAAACTGAGAAAGAAATAAGCCGATATCGGGTCTAGGTTACCCAAGGCAAAACTGAGGAAGAAATGAGCCGATATCGGGTCTAGGTTACCCGAGGCAAAACTAAGGAAGAAATAAGCCGATATCAGGTCTAGGTTACCCGAGGCAAAACTGAGGAAGAAATAAGCCGATATCGGGTCTAGGTTACCCGAGGCAAAACTGGTGGAATGCGGTTAAGCCGATATCGGGTCTAGGTTACCCGAGGCAAATGAAGATGGATTGATGAATTGGCTGATACCGGGTCTATGTTACCCGAGGCAAAGGAAGATGAAATTTGGACGATTTGAAACCTTACTGGAATTGGATGGACTTGAAATAATAAGAGGTTCAAGGATCTGAAACCATGCTTGAACATAATGGAGTTCAAGGGTTCAAGATCTGGCTTGAATGAAGAAAGGGGTTCAAGGGTTTGTAACCACGCTTGAACGTACTGGAGTTCAAAGGTTTGAAATCTAACTTAAATGAAATAGGGAGATGGCTTTAGGAATGATAGTTTTGATGTTGGCTCGAGGATGAGTATTTATCCCTTGATCGATGATTTTGGAAACAAAAATTTTTGCCCCTTCGATCAAGGATAAATACTGCTTGATTGCTCTGCCCCTTGGAGACTTGATATGTTGAGATTTGGGTTTACGCTGATGCTCAAGCCCGATAGATGTCCCGGCATTGTACCATCTTTGCTTTGAGAGCGAACCTAGTTCGGAGAGACCTGGTGATGGCAGCGGGTACCTGCACTTGGATTGGTTGTGATGCATATGCATATGAATCATGCGTGTTTACTTTAAACGTATGCACGTATGCACAGATGCATGTATAGTTCGAAATGTATGTATGCATGCAACATGTGGCTTATGCTTTGTTCTTGGTATCCGTGCGAGCCCGGAGATGGAATTCATGGCTTGTGACTGGCCCCGATGGTAGCCCAGGTGACTTAGCCCGATTGTTCCGATGTGTTTTCTGACCGACTGACTACTATGCTGATCTAAGCATTGGAGAAGTTAGAGCGTTGTCAGGCTCAGTGGATCAGGGTAATAGGCCGCGCCGACGGATGGTCCATTTGGTTGAGCAAGAAGATGAGAGTGAGACATTGCATTTCTGTACCGCATAACAGGAGTTTCTGTGACCTTGTCATGGGCTTGGATGCAATGTCCTACTGATGGATGTTTATATGTAATGGCATGGTATATGCAAGATGAACATCTGATCGGAAATCCAAACATACATAATATTGCAATGGTGACATCAGAATGATTATAATAGGGAATATGACAGTGACTCTGACTTTGTATATCACTCACACGTCCTTTCAGTTTTTTGTGTCAACAAATTTTTTTTTTTTAGAAAGATTCTATGATGGACATTTTGTTTGCGTCGACCCCTTTCGCAACGGTTTGTCTTAGGATCAGAAAATATGCCTTGATGTGTTCATTGCAACTCGCGAAGATACTGCTGTCGATGATACCCAATGGTTCGGTTTTTTACTTGCCCTTGGTATTATAGGTTTGTGTTCGGGGAGTAAAGCCCTTCTACAGACAAGGTTTGTTGCGTGATGTAGCCCGTAAGTGAACATTGACATGCAATGACACAACAAATGCATATTGAACACCAAAGTTGAATACAAAACATCCATGACATAATGAATATGGATGCATTAGGAAAATCTAAGATGTGGCTCTGGTTTTAATTGATGCCCCTTTAAATTACCAATATGCCCTTTGGGTTTTTCACATTGGAATTTTTTTTAAGCCCGATCACTGGATAGAGTTGCTATTGTAGATGGACAACCTGAGATGAATTCAATTAACCACTAGATTCTCCTGCGGTCTAATGCCGTATTCATGTTTCCAATTCACCCCAGATTCCAGTTCAAGCAAGGTTCTCGAAGACTGAATCCTTGAAATGGTTGGTAAATGCAACTTTCCCTTTGAATATGAGCTTAACAGACTTTGTAAGCTTTCCTGTTGATGGTATCGTCCCCTTCATGATTGTTGAAAGCTTTGTAAAACCAAGTTGCTCCAACACAGTTGGTGAAGTTCACAAATGCATAACCAAAATTTCCTCCAGTCTTGAAATCCATAGGCAAATAGAGGAAATCATAAGTAGACTTCCCTTTGGACTTATTCTTGTTTTCCTCTAGATAATGCTTGTCCAGAATTTGCAGCAGATTATGTTTTTGAAACTGATTTGGTAGATTTCTTATCATCAGGCTTGTTTTTCCACCAAGATTAACTTCTATCTCTTTTTTCTTATTCAGCTTGGTCTCTTCAATAGTCAATTTCTTGGGCAACCACTGTTACTCCTTTTCACCTATAGAAACTATTTTCTTCTTACTCCAGAATCTCGGAGCTCTATATTTCATTTTCCCCCTTTTTTCAGCATTGTTGAACTCATTTGAAGTAGACTCATATCCAAATCCTTTATCTGTCATTAAATCAAAACCCTTCCCACTGTCTGAGGGTATAAAATAATTAGTCTGGGAGTTTAGATTGAAGAGAAATGGTGTGGGATTAAAAAGGTATCCCCAATACGGTACAGGTTGATGATAAATGAAGACGGATTGAAACGGCACCATAACCACCTGCTCCGACGCCCTTTTGCTGATGAGATGATGTGGAAAAATACAATATGGAGCAGCATTGGAGTTCAACTTTGTTAGAAGCCATTGAAGGTAGAAAATATGGAATCACAGAATCGGTTCAAGTTCCATAGAGAAGATGAAAGATAGAAGATGAAAGTGAAGGAAAGACAATAAAGGGAAGACAAAGGTGTTGAAGGCAAAGGGAGAAGGCAGAGAGGAGAATGAAAAGGGAACTGCTTTGGGTAAAGACACCGATCTTCTCTGTCACCGCACGAAGTTAACTTTTCAGAACAGGCAAAAATGTACTTATCTCCATTGTCTCAACTAATTGACCCCGGCATTTCATGCAATAGGTGGGCCGCCCCTGGATTCATCAAGCACTCAACAGAGTTTGACTCTATGATTGAAGAGAGCATAACTTTAGGCTAGGAGCAGAAATCTAACTGCAAGGGAGAGCTGAGGTCTTTCATCAGTGCTAGATTTTTTTTTTGGAGAAGCTAAATCCAAGCCACAGCCACCTATTGATTTTCCAGCTGCATTTAAATCCATGTATGTCATGCGTGTTTGATATGTCTTTTTGGATGAACAATGCATGTGTAATGTCATATGCACATGAATGCCACACAAATAAGACTATATATGCACTAAAACCAGTGTCTGCTTCGGAGTCTTATAGCATGGTGGGTGGCGAAGGTCATTTGGATTTCTTAGGGCTTGGTGCTTTTGATGAGTTTGAGTTTTTGATGTGAGATGCTTTTTTGAGCGTGAATTAGGCTCAAGGGTTCATTTTGGGGGCCGGCTTTGAAATTTAGCAATGGTCCCTGGTTTGGAATGATTTTGTTGTATTGTGGGCTGTCCACGTTGAAACTTTTAGGGCAAGACCAATAGTGTTTTGGATCATGGTTTGTAAGGATCACTGATCTAGGTTGGCAATTGATTCGATGGAAATGGTGCCTTCCCATTATTTGCTTGGCAGACTTCTTCTTTTTATTTTATTTTATTTTTTATTTTTAAGAAAAGGGCTTAACCAAAGTGAGGTTCACTTTTTAAATTCCCTGCAAGACTCAGATTGATGTCATGCATCTTAATATTATGCGTGACGGACATGTCATTTCAGATGATCAAATGCATGCTTAATGCCATATACATGTAATCACCATATAAGTAAGAAAATAACAAGATGCATTGCATTCAAAACGAGTTCAATACACTTTACAAACAAAATGAGTTCCCTACAGGAAGGAGCCTCCAAAGGTATTGATCTCAAAGCGTCCGACTATTGCTTATCTGGTCACTGCCCCAGCTTCAATGTCACTGCCCTACTTTCATCAAATCAGACATGGGAGTTCTTCATCTTATTCCTCTCCCCGGGACATTTGAGGAATTTCCTTACCAGTCTCCTTGCTTGCCCCCATTCGCTCATTAGTAGCTGATGGCACCTTTAACCTCCCTCATTAACTAACTTCTGGATCTCCTTCCTTAAAATATAGCAGACATTGGTTCGGTGACCTGTCACTACATGATAGGTGCAGAAGTTGTTCTTTTGATCCGGTGCTGGCTCCATATATGGCTTGACGCTCTATAGTAGCCCCTCTTTTCTACATTTGGCAAATAATTGGCTCAGTGAAATAGGCCATGGGGATATGCCCTTTCCGCCACCCTTGGGGAGTGGACTCCTGATTGGTCGGGGAACAAGGTCAGTGTTGGCTTTGAGGGAGGCCTTCGATTTTGCTTCACCAGTCAACCCTCTTATTGCTCCCTCAAGCTCAATCACACATGCCTCTAGTTCAGAGCACCTTGTCGTCAGCTTTTCAATCTTATCAAGATCACCTCTTAGCATTTTTTTCAACATTGCCGCTACCTCTTCCCTAACCGCCTTTCGGAATCGCGATGAGGCAACATAATCTTCTAGGACATCTGTTACGGTGTTGAAGTTCATTAGGCCAGCCATTCTCGAGACTCTTTCCCTTTTTTGTCCTAATAAAAACACCTATTAGCATCGACTGGGACATACGCACGGAGAATACCAAGTCAAGGGATGATGTAGATATGAATGTGTGACGTGATGCATACAGGTATGAATGATGATGTCATGTGATGCCATGTCATGTTATGTAATTCTAAGCTAGTCAAGTGCACACAAAGCCAAGAATGGAAACGTGCAACATGCATTGAATGTTACTGATGAAGCTATATGCTGAAGGAGAGTGTGGCGTATGAATATACACCACATGGATAAAATGACATGCAAGGTGTCCACGAATCGAAGCAAGGTGACGCTTGTGAAGCGCTTATATGTATAGGGTGGATCCTATATAGGGGGAGAGTTAATATTTGAAGTGGTACGTGTAGAGCGGATCTTACATGGGGAAGAGGTTTAGTGTTTAAAGCGGTACGTGTAGAGCGTATCTTACACGGGAGAGGTTTGGTATTTGGAGCGGTACGTGTAGAGCGGATCTTACACGGGGAGGATGTGTAGAGTTTGATGCGGTACGTGCAGAGCTTGTCTTGCACGGGAAAAGATTTGGAGCGATACGTGTAGAGCTTGTCTTACACGGGGACGAAGTGTACAAAGCTTGTCTTGCACGGGAATATATTTGGAGCGATACGTGTAGAGCTTAGTCTTACATGGGGAGGAAGGGTAGAGTTTGATGCGGTACGTGCAGAGCTTGTCTTGCACAGGAAGATATTTGGAGCGATACATGTAGAGCTTGTCTTACACGGGCAGGAAGTGTGCAAAGCTTGTCTTGCACGGGAATATATTTAGAGCGATACGTGTAGAGCTTAGTCTTACATGGGGAGGAAGGGTAAAGTTTGATGCGGTACATACAGAGCTTGTCTTGCACAGGAAGATATTTGGAGCAATATATGTAGAGCTTGTCTTACACGAGGAGGAAGTGTGCAGAGCTTGTCTTGCACAGGAAGATATTTTGGAGCGGTACGTGTAGAGCTTGTCTTACACGGGAAGGAAGGGTAGAGTTTGATGCGGTATGTGTAGAGCTGGTCTTGCACGGGAAGATTTGGAGCGGTACGTGTAGAGCTTGTCTTACACGGGGAGGAAGTGTGCAGAGCTTGTCTTGCACGGGAAGATATTTGGAGCGATATGTGTAGAGCTTAGTCTTACATGGGGAGGAAGGGTAGAGTTTTATGCGGTACGTGCAGAGCTTGTCTTGCACAGGAAGATATTTGGAGCGATACGTGTAGAGCTTGTCTTACACGCGGAGGAAGGGTAGAGTTTGATGCAGTACATGCAGAGCTGGTCTTACACGGGAAGATTTGGAGCGGTACTTGTAGAGCTTATCTTACACGGGGAGGAAGTGTGCAGAGTTTGTCTTACACGGGAAGATATTTGGAGCGATACGTGTAGAGCTTAGTCTTACACGAGGAGGAAGGGTAGAGTTTGATGCGGTACATGCAGAGCTTGTCTTGCACGGGAAGATATTTGGAGCGATACGTGTAGAGCTTGTCTTACACGGGGAGGAAGTGTGCAGAGCTTGTCTTGCACAGGAAGATATTTTGGAGTGGTACGTGTAGAGCTTGTCTTACACGGGAAGGAAGGGTAGAGTTTGATGCGGTACGTGCAGAGCTGGTCTTGCACGGGAAGATTTGGAGCGGTACATGTATAGCTTGTCTTGCACGGGAAGATATTTGGTATTTGGGGCTTATGTGCGCGGGACATGAGGATAGGGTTTCTAATGATTATGGAAGACCTAAGGGGCTTGATGAAATTTCTAGCGTTTTTGGAACACTTAAATGACTCAGTGTATGTTGTAAAGTACTTGGTGCTTGTGGAGTGCTTGAACGTTTGACGGATGAGTGAGTTGTACATCGTGAGATAATGAGGATGATTCCCTTGTTTTTATTTTTATTTTTATTTTTATTTTTTTTATTTTGGACATTCCAAGTGCACCCGATGTTATGCCAAAATGTCACATGTGGACCGCCACACGGATAAAAGTTCGGCGCCTTTGGGGCACCCAATGAATTTCATGAAATGGTGACGTGTGTACCGACACACGGATAGAGTTCGACGCTTTAAAGGTCTATTAGATGATATGAAATGGTCACATGGGACCGGCCCATGGACAGAGTTCTGATGCTTTTGAGTGTATGATATGAAATGATGTTATGAGAGAGTCGCGTGTAACGGGGACACGGACAAAAGCTTGGTGTTCGGGGAACACCTTTCATGATTTGGGATGTTATGAAATGCCCTTACGTGCATACTAATCCGGCACCCGGGGAGCGCCTTGAATGATATAGTAATGTCATGAAGGAACCCGATGTGGATCACAGTGCTATATAATATTTATGATGGATGGATATGATGTCATGAGATGCATCGTGTGGATTGTCACACGGAAATATACCTAGGACCATTGTGGTCTCTATTGAATGAAATGATTTGGTGGAATGGCCGAATGCAATCCGGTGCATTGGCAAAACATGGGTATTTTAGGATACCCGATATATGGTGGAATGATATGATCCTGGTGGGCATCCTTGAAATGCCCCCAATTCAATTTAGGTGATATGTCGTGAATGCTTATGACATACAAAATGCAAATGGCTGCACAAAAACGTGGTTAGGGTGCATGACACGCATAATGATGTTATGTATGCTATGTGAAGAAATGCTAAAAACACAAATATAATGTTATGGTTGAAAAAGAAACAGTTAGTATGAATGGCAAACGGATGATTTAATGATTGCATACGAAAATAAAATGCAAATGGCTGCATAAAAATGTGGGTTAGTCTCATACAAAAATGTTTTATGTATAGAAAATGTTAATTGTGTATGGATGATGATGATTATGGTATGTTGTGAAATGTCGAGAAGCATGTAACACGTAGCACATGAAGCGAATTCTTCCAACCTTATTTCTTGGAGCGTGGTTGGTCTCGAAAATTTCTAATCGAGTCCTAGGTTGGGCTCTCTTCGATCACCAACCAGGGGTGATGAAGGCGTGATATTAATTTATTCATACAATTATTTTGGTATCCTAAGGGAATCTAACTAGGGCTGCCTATATGAGTTCGGTCCAAGTCGGGTTAATAAACAAAGTTCCCATAGCAAAATATACTCCTCACTTCTCCCCACTCAAGGGTCCGAACGAAGGGCTTCGTACGAGGCTATGGGTGGTGTTTCATATCCGTGCCCCTAAGACCATGAGGAACAAAGGCGACACTTCAACAATCCACCGGGCTAAAATGGGATATTTAACCTAATGCAAGCATGTCTAGCTAAAAATGCAAAATGAAATACCAATCAAGAATCATCCACCTTATTTTAATTAGACACTTTTCAGGGCTTGTCAAATTCTTTTAAGTTTTTAAGAAAACTTTTTGAAGATATCCCCAGCAAAGTCGCCACTGTGAGCGGACGACGTTTTCGACGAAACGAGAAACTCCCTTTCGGAAGAGGCGCCACGATCTCGGGCGGGCCCCTCCCTTGCATGGGGTTTTTATAAATGGAAAATCGGTTTGGAAAATAAATGGAATTAATTCTTAAAAGAACCGAGACCTAAATCTCGATGAATATTGTAGAGTCGCCACCCGGGAAATTTATAATGCAGCTGAACCGGAGGAACGACCGCTACACTATCAAGAGATTCAGGTCCAGACAAGTCCCTTATTTCGTGTCTAATTAAAATAAATATTGGTCAATGTTCTCAAATGGTATTTCAAACTCTAAAGTCAATTTTATTGCAATAAATAGACATACAGCGTGCATACAGGTTATGTAAAATAGTAAAAGATTAAATTATTACAACCCGATTGAATAAAAGATAAAAACTCTCGCCTCACTTTTACAAGCGCCTAGAATACACGATTTATTTAGAAAAGTACAATCGCCTAGGATACACATATTAATCTATTAAATACATATAAAATAAAAATAAAAATAAAAGCTGCAAAACAAAGGTTAACATAAAATACGGCACGCCAAAAATAGGACTCAAATAGACAGAATGGGAAATCAAGAATTGGGGGCATGCATTTAGGGGATAACCGGGTTGGCTCGGCTAGCTGGCCTGGTTAGACCTAGAAAACGTTTTGAAACGTCCCTATATTTTTGGTTTTGTGGGAAAATCATTTTGAAAACAATTTTTCCGGTTTACATGCATTTTTTTACATGTGAGGTGGGTCGATTTTCGGGAGAACTAGGTCTCCGTCGTGGTATTGTTCTAAATGCAATTTTACTGGAAATTGAATCTATGGTCGTGGATGCACACAACAAAATTCATTTTAATGATTTTCTGGATTCTCTGAATTTTTATGGATTTTTATAAATTTTTTGGGGTTAAAAGGGAAATTCTGGTTCTGGAAAGGGGGTTACAGTCGTGCGACTGTAACTACAGTCGTACGATTGTAAATTACAGTCGTGCGACTGTAGGCGGCCCGGAGTCAGAATCTCGCCAAAACTTTATTTGAAGCAAAATGGAAAGAAAACGTTGGAAATCAAGAACACTCGTACGACTGTAAATATAGTCGTACGACTGTTCATCAAACCCAAGAACAGTCGCACGATTGTTCTTGATTTCCAGGAGCAGAAATGTAGAGAAACGAACAAAAACGGCACAAACCACACCAATCACCCAGAAAGCTTGTAAATGAGAGGAGAAAAGGAGTATTTACCTCTTTGACGTGCATCCACCGTAGGATTGACCCCTGGCGTCGCTCCAATCCACTAAAATCCGGACTTTTCTGCTTGAGTTCGGGTTTGAGAGCTTTTGGTCCAAAATCTCCAAATGCAAGGGTTTCTGATGATCAGTTCTTCCCTTCCTCTTCTTTGTTTCTTTTCTTCTTTCCCTTTTCACTCTTTTCTCCCTTTTCTTTCTTTCTTTCTTTCTTTCTGTTTTCATTCAGCCTCCTTTTCTTTTTTCGTTTTCTCAGCTTTTAGGGTGTGGGTTGGCTCACCTGCCACGATCTACAGTCGTACGTACGACTGTAGTTAAATTCGTACGACTATACTCTCTCTTTTTTTTTGAAAGTAAAATTCTGGCGCTTACACCATGTATGATGCATGATGTGAATTCAATTTCAAGCAGACTTGGGACATTTAAATGAACAGAGCAAGGCATTCATTCATTCATTCATTCATTAATAATGTTTTAGCATAATGCACATCACATATGAAATGAAGTTAAGGATGGAATCAGCAATGGTATCCATCTTGACCGACTCCAAGACTGCCACCAACCGGTCCTTGTAGATTTTCCCACTGGTGGTGCTCACCTCACCGTCCTAACTTTTACATGGACCACCTCTTCAATTTTAGATCCATCGGACTGTCTTAATTTTTGCGTGGACCGCCTTTTCGGTTTTTGATCCATCAGACTTCTTTATTCTTTTTTTAAAGCCGAACCTGGTTGATGGGGTCGACGATTTGGTCTCTCTTGTTCCTGGTAGAATCGTTTCCACCCTGTAGGTTGATGACTATGGTGCCTCCCTATTGAGTGCTCTGATGCTAGTCCAGTGTCCTTGCAAAGCAAATAGTGACATGCCAATCCACTTTTGACAGAATTCCTTCGACAGATTTGTTGGCTGCTTCCATCACCCCATTGGCTTGTGGGGTGGGGTGGAGGTGACGAGCGATGCCCCAGCCCCTTTATTCTGGAACAAATGTGCCGTTGCCCTTTGAAACCATGGTCTCCTCTTGGTCATGACGGAACGCAGAATTTTGTATCGTGCAGATGTGCTCTTCTTCCTAAATTTGGATGCACTCTTTTTTTTTTTTCAGGCCGTGTTACCTGTACACGACTCTGTTTTCATCCACTTTGGGCAGTTGAAGGTCACGACTGTGAACTGATGTCTGTTTACCACGAGTAGTCCTGTTTTTCTAGCAACATCAGTTTCTCCGACCGCGGTCTTGTTGGGATTCGTCACGGGAAATCGACCGATAAAAGCGGAAATACGCGTCGATTTCCTCAAATCCGGCCCAGGAGCTTAAGATGTGGAAATCAAAACTTAAAGCATAAAAAGAGGGTTTCAAAAACTCACCACAAAGTCTCTCTCAGAGACGGATGCAGACTGCAGAAATCAAGTGCAGATTTCCTCCACCGATGCGTACACGAACGGCTCTCGGACCGAAACCCGTGCTAGCGACTCGGATGACAAGAAGAGAGGGAGAGAGGGCTGCTCACTTTGAGATTTATGGCTGTCCCTATTTTCTTTCCAAAAGAAAAATCTATCTTTCCAAAAGATAGCACCAATAATCTCAAGTGTGCACCTAATTCTTACCAAAAGAATTAATGCATCAAGCTTGGCCAAATCTCTTTTCAAGAATAGATATATATCCCACGGCAAAGCAAGGTGAGTCTTGGCAGATTTTTATTCTCTTTTCACTTAAAGAAAAGAAGATCAACACAAGGAAAGCAAAGTCCAACTTTGCTTCATCAAAGTCAAACCTATGACTCATCCATATGACTCACCATGCTAATGATGAAAAGAATGACTCATCCTCTCTTGCCAACAATAACATTCGGCCAAAAGAAGGATTGGTGATCCCACCTTCATCATTTCCTTACCATAAAGGAAAAGCAAGATGCAAGGTGGCAAAGTCCAACTTTGCCCCATCATATGTCCTACCAATGACTCACCATTCTTTCATTGGTCCATAAGAATATGTCATCATCATTTTTGTCCATAAAATGACTCACAATTCTTACTAATTCCATGCAAAATTTCGGCCAACATATCCCATTAAATGTAGACTTTATTCCTTTAAAAGCCCAAGCCTAATTTTAATCCCATTGTTTTAATTAATTGCAAATGCAACTTTAATTCAAAATGTATGCATATATATATTATACCATATAATATATTACATACATTTAAATTAAAATTCATTTGCCCTAGTAATTTAATCAAGGGATTAAATTAGACATACATAAAATGAGATACATGTAAACCTATACATGTATAAGAATATTTCCACCTAGGAAATAATCCCATAAATTAATTCATTTAATTAATTATGAGAAGGCCAAAATAAATATTAATTATATCACTTTGATCAATCCAATTGAGTCATATAATATAATTAATATATCTCTCTCTCTTCAAACGTGTATACTCCAAGTACACACTTAATCCGACTAGTTAAAGTCCAGACGTTCAATGTGTACGATCCAATGGGCCCGTCTTTATGTTGGCAGTAGGCCAAGGCCCACAGACTACAGGCGGGCTCTAGCAAGCCACTGTAGCCCCCAATTAAGACGGAGTAAGCAGTCCAACTGAAAACGTAACCCTGTAGTTGGAACTTGTAAATCCCATGTCGCTGATATCAGTGTCCAACACAGAGGCATGGAAGTATCACCCTCTTTGTGTCTGGACCTTTACTTGATACCGAATGAACTGATGCTCACAAATAAGATCCAATCTTGTTTGGGTGCGGCCGCACACTTATCAGTAACATTCTTCAAGAGGCCGATGATATCGTCTCAGTGAATCACTGAGTGACATTCCCTTCTGCATATCCATAGTGCTGCCATGCTTACTGACACACCCGAACGTACCTGTACTTGGCACCCTTTTACAGGCCCGTTGGGCGTACACCAAAGTGTGCCACCTCACATGCAGCACCATCATATGGTCCGGTCGAAGGACTTATACAAGTACTACATGAGAATCATTTGTGATACTATACCATGCAGATTCCCGTTAAGTGGATCAATCCAGTACCATGCCCTTTTTGCATGTACCCATTAACCTGGTTGACATTCCATGTTCTATGACCGGTAAGACACCGCCATACAACCAGGCTAACGATAGTCTTTGGTTCCATTCATTCCCATGATTGGAACAGACTACGGATGACTTTATGGTCATATCGTTTTCACTATCCACAGTCTTACTGCCAAGTGCCTCACACTTGACAACATGGATATGGATATGTCCATTGGATACTCTATTTAACATATAGCACAAGACATATAATAAATAGATTAATGCCTTTATTTCCTTGACACAAATTGTATAATACATAAAGTTTACATTAATGTACAAATGTATTATACAAACACAAGGACCAATGCCTCGGGACTAGGGCATTTCCAACAGGTCTCCCCTCTTTGTCCGGTCTAGGTCCATGGAGTTTTTGCTCAACCGATTTTGCCCTTAATCCTTTGGAGTCTGGCATTTGGTAACTTCTCTGTCAATCCCTAGGTGCTTTTGGGGTATTTTGCAACTTCTTTTTCTCTTATTAGGCATGAGGTCCTTCGAGACAGATACCATTTTTGGGTCATCATCTATCTTTAGATTCATTTCATGCAATGATGTGTCATGTATGGTAAAGACATTAGATGAATGTTTGTATGTATGCACAATGTTCCATCCAGAAAAATATCGCACAAGTAATTGAAATCAAATTGCATTACATTAAATGCCTCATGGGCTGAATTGTTCACAAAATATGATAGAAAACAAAAGTAGATACATCAAAAATAATTGTCGTCCTCCACATACGGAGGGTCTTCTTTTGCTGCTGCATCATTGCTTCAATAACTTGAACATGCGGATTAGTCAAAGCTGGGCAAAGGATTATTCTGAACACTAGGCTTTAAAGGTGGTTCCACAATCTTTCCTTCAGCGATCAATTGTCGGATAGCCCTCATTAATTGTGGGTAGTCATTCTATGGTGTCCCACTGTTATGGGATACGAACAGAAATTACCCTTGTATGTCTCTACCGGCTTTTCAAATGGCTTCAGAGAATTCAATAAACCGCCGTTCCTGCATTTCATGAAGATCTTAGCCAAGGAAAGGGTCCAAGGGGATAGGCCTTGATTTTGCAAATTTCCAACTTGGCCACCTCGTTGCTAGGACACAACGGCAACTTCAGCTAGCTTATCTTCCGAGAATTGCCCGCTTTTGTCTATAGAGCCAGAACTGCTGCCTGATCCAGTTGTGGTCACTGATCGATACCCAAAACCGTGCCCAGAGCTTCTGCCACCCCTTTGGTTCACTGCCTTCTCTTCCTCGTCTCTCTCGATTTTCATGGCCATACTGTAGGCCTCGCTGAGTTCATTGAAGGTATGGGAATTTCAAGTTGTTCCTGAAGATGTCCCTACTACCATCAATCAGCTTCTGGATTAGCTCATCCTTGTCAGGGCAGTTCTTTAATAGGATCATCTTATTCATCCACCTTTGATAATATTCATCAAAGGATTCATTAGGCTTCTGCTTAACCCTTTCCAAATCATATAGCTTTACTTGGATCTTAGTGTTGAAGCTATAGTATTTGATGAAAGCCACTGATAAGGCTTCCTAGTCTGATTGCACATCCTCTGATAATAAACTGTACCAGGACAAAGCTCCCCCCTCGAGCTTGGTCGGGAAGAAGTTGATTGGCTACTGTTTGGTGGCACCTGTAGTCAGCATGATTCTGGCATAAAGGTTCACATGGGCTTTCGGTGAACCAATCCCGTTGTAGGAAGGAACTTTCGGCACTTGAAAACTGACTGGGAAAGTTTCACTGCCCTTGCTGATCATTGCATCTACATTCACTCCTCTCTTGGAGCCCAAGCTAATGTTGGCCCCTTTCTTTAGCTCGACAACCACTTCATCCAACTCTGAGTACTTCACCTTTATTTTCTTCTCCATGGCTGCTTCGATCTGTTGCTGCTTCTCTACACTAGCTGATACATCTGCCCCATGCTGAGAAGATTCCAGCACCTTTTCCTTTCTAAGCCTAGTGGTTTCAATTTCCCCACTTTCTCTTATGAGAGCCCACATCTCCTCGATCAGAATGTTACGGAAATCTTGAGATCTCAAGAACTCCTTCAGGGCATTAGCAAGACTGGATGTTTGGTTTGCCATTTCCACTTCCTCCCCGGAATCAGACTCACTTTCTGTTTCTACTGCCCTCTATTCCTCAACAGCCCTCAAAGTCTAAGATCTTGTCCTCCATCAATCTAGCTTACTTAGTGAACTGTTTGTGTGGAGCTTTGGTCTTACGTACTATCCTACACCA
The DNA here is from genome assembly GCA_039660915.1 of Euphorbia tirucalli. NCBI lineage: Eukaryota > Viridiplantae > Streptophyta > Magnoliopsida > Malpighiales > Euphorbiaceae > Euphorbia > Euphorbia tirucalli. The sequence continues at coordinate 44,780,567 of CM077637.1, read as the reverse complement.
CACGTGGAGAGTTAGGGATGATAAATGAATAAAGTGATGATATAAGGTATGATGCTCGGATGATGCTTCATGAATGAAGATGAGGATGAGGATGATCTTTGGGTTTTGATTTCTTTTGTTTGGGATGTCCCAAGAGTGCCCAATGCCATGCAAAAATAATGCAAAAGGTCTCGTGCGAGCCGTCACATGGACAGAGGTTTGGCACCTTTGGAGCACCTAATGAATTGTCGTGAAATGGCTGCGTGTGTGCCGACACACGGGCAGAGTTTCGACACCTTATGGGTTAATAAGATGACATCAAATGGTTGCAAGGGGACCATCCCACGAGCAGAGTTCTGATGCTTTTAAGGCATGTGATATGAGATGATGTTATAGAAAAGTCACACGTAACTTGGAACACGGACAAGGGTTCGGCGTTCGTGGAACACCTTGCATAATTTGATAATGTTATGAAATGCTCCTATATGTGTACTAATTTGGTACTCGGGGAGTACCTCGAATGATTTCACAATGTTATGAAATGGTCCGATGTGAACCATAATGCGCAAACAGGGCTTTGACGCCACCGTGACACTTTATGATGAATAAATATGATATCATGTAACGACATCGTATGAACCACCACACGGAAATAGACCTAGGACCATTGTGGTCTTATATTGAATGACATGGTATAGTGAAATGGCCGTGTGCAATCCGGTGCACGGGTGGTACACGGGTAGTTCTAGGATACCCGATATGTCATGCAATGAAATGGTCGTGAGGAGCACACTTGGAACATCCTTTATTAGGTGGGATGAAATGACATGAATGTGTATGTCATAAGAAAAATGCAAATGGCTGTATGAAAATGTGGTTAAGACGTATGACACACGAGATGATGTCGTGTATGCTTTGTGGAAATGTTGCATGCGAGATGTAAATGGCATACAAATAAAATGTTATGGCTACGCGAAAATGTGATTAGTGTCACACATATGTCGATGCTCGAAAATGGCTGTACTAAGATGTGGTTAGAATGGCACACGAAAGCTATGCATGTTTAATGCTTTGTGAAAAGTCAAATAGAAAACACCACGGAAGAAACGTTAGCACACGTAATAATATGCACTCCCTTCCAACCTTATTTCTCCTTTTCGATTGGTCTCACATTCTTCCTAGGTGTTGGGTCTCTTTGGCATCAGCGGGGGATACCAAAGGCACACTCTCGATTTCTAATTTGAATTTATGTTTTGGTAATCCTAGGGGAAGTTGTTAAGCCATTACATGTGGGTCAAAGTCAAAACCAAGGGTCGTATAGGTTCCCATAATGAATATACACTCCTCACCGTAGAACACGATGTAAAGTCATGCGGTGCTATAAGTGGTTTACCCCGTCGGGTGCCTCCAATCCTGGCAGAAGAGGTAGGTCACCTTCTTGGGTAAACCAGGGCTGATTAGTGTATTGGAGGGATTGAGAAGAAGAAAATGTCATGATATGCAAGTGCAAACAAATATGGTATTATGAACTGGTAAAGTGACTGGAAGCGGTGATATTTCAGTAGTTGCCTAAGTTCCTTAAGTTTTTTATGAAAACTTTTTAAGAAACCTTAGTCCCTAGTAGAGTCGCCACTGTGAGCAGACGACCTTTTTAATAATGGCGAGACGCGGCGAAGAGAATCGGGGAAAAGGAAAGTTTTGGAAAATAGGGTTTTTGGATGGTGTTTTGGTTTTTGGAAAACAGGATTTTGATGATTTTGATTTAAGAAAACCGTCGATTTATTTGGAAATTCCTTTATAGAAAACCTTTTCCCATTTTTAACTTAAAGACCTCGAAACTTAAATTCCAAGATCAGTGACAAAGTCTCCACCCGGATCAGCTCATCTGGGAAATTCCGGTACAACTCCCTACCGAGGGTAGACTACTGTACCTAATCCAGAGATTTAGGGTTCGGGCAAGTGACTTACTCAACCTCAAGCTTGCTTTCACTTTACACTTCATATTACCATATTTTATTTGCTTTATTATCTTTCTCCATCCCAATTTGTGTTTGTTTATTAGCCGATGCTCAAGCAAATGATAGAAATAAACTGCAGAATAAATAAACCATACATTTGAGCAGTTAAAAATAATAAAAATAGAGGCTGCTTATACAACCAAATCGAATGAAAAAAAAACACTCGTCCGTACCTTTACAAACGCCTAAAATACACGAGGATCTAGAAAATTACAGCCGCCTAAAATGCACGAGTTAAACTATTAATTACATCAAAAATAAGAAGAAAAGAAAATAAATGCTGCAAAACAGATGGTTAGCACAATTTACATCACGAACACAAGCAGGAATCACAACAGGATAGAATTGGGATTTTTAGGAATGGGAGCATACATTTAGGGGTAATCGGGTCGGCTCGGCAAGCCGGCCCGGTTAGACCTGGAAAACGGTTTTGAAACGCCCTGTAATTTTTGTGCTGGAAAAACTATTTTTGGGAAATAATTGGCTCAGTTACATGCAAATATTCCCTCTTTAGTGGGTCTGTTATCCCGAAACTCGAGGTTCTATTCGTGCAGGTTCCCCAATTCCAACATTCATCTAAGGTCCAAAAGCAGTAAATACGCTAAAAATAGTTCGAATCTGAAAACAGCATCGCGCGATGACGTCCGTACGGGTCGTTCTGCGACTCTGTTTCTCTCTGGAGGTTACAGCTACACGGCTGTAATTACAACTGTGAGCGGACGACGCGTTTTCGACAGGACGTGAGACTCCCTTTCGGAAGGGGCGCCTCGATCTCGGGCGGGCCCCTCCCTCGCGTGGGGTTTTTAAGAATGGAAAACGGGTTTTGGAAAATAAATGAAATTAATGCATAAAAGAACCGAGACCTAAGTCTCGATGAATATTGTAAAGTCGCCACTCGCCTCCACTCAACCGGGAAATTTATAATGCAGCTGAACCGGACGAACGGCCGCTACACTATCCAGAGATTCAGGTCCGGACAAGTCTCTTATTTCGTGTCTAATTAAATTAAATATTGCCAGTGTTCTCGAAATGGTATTTTAAATTCTAAAGTCAATTTTATTGAATATAAAAGGCATACAACGCGCATACAAATACATAATACAAAAATGAAGGAAAGAAATAAATATTAATCGGCTTACAACCAAATCAAATAGAAAAATAAAAACTCTCGCCTCACTTATACAATCGCCTAGAATACACGAGAATCTAAAAATAATTACAACCGTCTAAATACATGATTAATTCTATTAAAATACAAATAAAAATAAAAATGTACATAAATAAAAGCTGCAAAACAAAGGTTAGCACAATTTATACGGCACGCCACAAGTTGGACTCAAATAGACAGCATTGGGAAATCAAGAATTGGGGGCATGCATATAAGGGGTAACCGGGTTGGCTCGGCTAGCCAGCCCAGTTAGACCTGGAAAACGTTTTTAAACGTCCCTGTATTTTTGGTTTTGTGGGAAAATCATTTTGAAAACAATTTTACTGATTTACATGCATTTTTTACATTTAAGAAGGGTCGGTTTTCGAGAGAACCGGGTCTCCGTCATTGAACCGTCCTAAATACAATTTTACTGAAAATTGAATCTATGGTCGTGATGCACATAACAAAATTCATTTTTGACGATTTTCGGATTTTTCTAATTTTTTATGGATTTTTATAAATTTGAAGCGATAAAAGCTGAAATTCTAATTCTGTAACGAGAGTTATGGTCGTGCGACTGTAACTACAATCATGCGACTGTAAGTTATAGTCGTGCGACTGTAAACGGCTCAGAATCGAAATTTTGCCAAAATTTTTTTTGAGTCAAAATTGAAGAAAAAACAACCTGGAAATTAAGAACACTCATACGACTGTATATACAGTCGTACGACTGTTCATCAATCCAAGAACAATCGTGCGACTGTTCTTAATTTTCAGAAACAGAAGCGCGAAAATACAACAGAAAATGCATAAAAATTCACTTCAAACACCCAGAAAGCGAGAAAAAGTGAAAGGAAAAGGAGTGTCTACCTTTTTAGAAGCTAATCCAAGTCGATTTGACCCCTGGTGTCGCTCCAATCCAAACAAATTTGCACTTTTCCTTTGAAATTGTTAGAGGAAGCTTTATGTCCAAAAATCCGAAATGTTAGGGATTTTGGTGATTTAAGTCCGTGATTTTGATTTGTTTGTGAAGTTAATTGATTAACCTAAGGATTTCTATGAAATTTTAACCCTAATTCTGAGAATTAAAAGAAAATAGAAGAGGAAAAGATGAACTTGAGTTTTTTCTTTTTTCTTTCTTTTCCTTTTCTCTTTTCTCCTTTTTTCTCTCTAATCCCTTTTCACCAGAAATCTAGAATGGCCTCTCTCCTCTCTTTTTCTTCCTTTTATCTCTGCTTCCTGGCTTGCTTGCTGTTCATCCCGGTGCATTAATTAAGCCACCCTCTCTCCTCTATTTTCTGCTGCAGAGGTATGGGCTCCTGCAACCTTTCCTATATTACAGTCGTACGACTGTAATTTTTAAATTATAGTCGCACGACTGTAAGGATAGTCGTACGACCATACTCTTTTTTTTAAGTATAGAAAATTTCGATGCTTACAGCTGCCCCTTACGTGATCAAATTCGACACCTGGCTCCAGGTTTATAACACATGAGATGATGAATTTGAGAGTGCGAATCAAAGCGTCGCGAACACTGGAATAAACCCTCTGATGAGATAAGCCGATACCGGGTCTAGGTTACCCGAGGCGATGCTGGGGAGGAAATAAGCCGATATCGGGTCTAGGTTACCCGAGGCGAAGGAGTGGATGAATTATGGTTTAGCCGATACCGGGTCTAGGTTACTCGAGGCGAGGAAAGATGGATTGGGGATTGGCCGATACCGGGTCTAGGTTACCCGAGGCGAAGAAAGATGGATTGCGGTTTAGCCGATACCGGGTCTAGGTTACCCGAGGTGAAGAAAGATGGATTGTGGATTGGCCGATACCGGGTCTAGGTTACCCAAGGCAAATGAAGAGTGAAATTAGCCGATACCGGGTCTAGGTTACCCAAGATGAAATTGATGAAGAGATTGGCCGATACCGATTCTAGGTTACCCGAGGCAAAATTGATGAAGAGATTGGCCGATACTGGGTCTAGGTTACTTGAGGCAAATGAAGGGTGAAATAAGCCGATACCGGGTCTAGGTTACCTGAGGTGAGGTTGATGAAGAAATTGGCCGATACCAGGTCTAGGTTGCCCAAGGTGAGCTTTGCTGGGGAAATAGATGAAGCTGATCTGGGCCGATACCGAATTCATATTACTCGAGGTGGATCTGCTGGGTAAATGGATGATGAAGCCGATCTAGGCCGATCCCGAGTTCACATTACTCGAGGCGGATCTGCTGAAGAACTGAGGCTGGAGATGATGAATTCCTGCACTTAAGATAGCAAGTCTTCATTCCTTGATCGAGAGATTTTTAAACAAAAATTTTAGCCCCTTCGATCAAGAATGAAGACTAGCTGGGAATTAGTGATCGATGTATATAATGTATAAATGCATGATGATGCATATGTACGTGTATGCATTTTCTGTCATTTGACTTTTCGGCCTTCCGCTGGAGAAAGACATGTCGTGCCCCTGATGATTTTGCTTTCTTCGGGGCTTTGCTTGGTGAATTTCGAAGGAATGAGGTGACTGTTAGGGATGTGTGATACTGTTGGGGAGATAATCGTAGTGCTCCTTACAGAGATTCCGCTAGGGAAGATTGTGGCAACTCGATTGGGGAAATTATTATGGTGTTCTTTATGTAGATTCTGCTGGGGAATTGCATGATGACTCTATGGGGAGTCGATGTGATGACTTCTGTGGGGAATGTTGGGGACATTCTACATTTCCTGCTTTGTGGGGAAATTATGAGTTTCCAAGTGCTCTAATTTTTACCTGGGTTGCCCAATACAGGTTTTCAGCCCAGCGAGCCGCTCTAATTTTTTCCTGAGGCGCCTTTTCTGTTTTCACCTCAGTGAGCTTTTTTTTTTAAGATGATTGAGATGTCACCATGACCATTCTATTGCTCTTTTATTAAGATGAACTGGATCTTAGGGGTCGACAAAAGATTTCAAATTCTATGTATTTAATACATTTTCAGTTGTTAAATAATGCGATGATTTCAATCAGTTGAATGCAAAGAGCTTTCTTTGAATGTATGTTTATGCAAGACAACTTTGTTTATGCATTTGTCATAACCATGCAAATATATTTAAACAAACACTTCACTTTATTGATGAAGTCAAAATGAGTACATTTGAAACAAGTTGGTTCCTAAATGGTACATATTCCACACTGAGCCAGAATCCGTCACTAGTCGTCCTTTCTAGGTTTTCCGACTGATTATTTTCTCTCGTGTCTTAACTTTTGCCTAGACCGCTCTTTTTGAGTTTTTAGCCTAGCAGATTTTTTTTATACATGATAAAGCTTTAGCTTGTCCTGGTTGATAGGATTAGTGAACTCATTTCTGTCCATGTCTATGATGCTGACAGTGCCTTTTGATAGCACCTTCTTCACCATATAGAGCCCTTCCCAATTGGGTCTAAACTTGCCCCTGACATCGACATTTGAAGGCCTTAGCTGCTTTAGAACCAAGTCACCTGTTTTCAACTGCCGTTTGGAATACTTCACATTCTGATTATAGGCTCTGGCCATTCTGCGTTGGTACATCTAAAGATGATCCAGTGCCCTCAGTCACCTTTCATCAAGTGCTGCCAACTGTTCATATCTGGCTTGTACCCATTCAGTCTCTGGCAGCTGAGCCTCCAGGGCGACTCTAAGTGACTTAAGTTCTATCTCCACTAGCAACACTGCTTCCATTCCATATACCAAGGCATAAGGAGTTTCTCCTGTCAGCGTTCTGACACTGGTTCTGTAAGCCCAAAGAGCATAAGGCAGTTTATCCGCCCAATCTCTGTAAGTGATTACCATCTTTGATAAGATCTTCTTTATTGCCTTGTTAGCTGCTTCCACTGCACCATTAGCCTGTGGTCTGTATGGAGAAGACTTATGATGTTCAATACCATGTTCTGCAAGTAGCTCAGTTGTTACCCCTTAAAACTGCACTCCATTGTCTGTCACTATGTGGTGAGGAATCCCATATCGAGTGAAGATGTTCTTCTGGATGAACTTGACCATTTGCTTGGCTGTCACATTAGTGAAGGATTCTGCTTCGACCCATTTGGAGAAATAATCAACTGCTACAACTATGAATCTGTGCCCATTAGATGCAGCTGGATGAATTTCACCAATCATATCTATCCCCCATGCTGAAAATGGCCAAGGAGATGCTAGATTCTGAAGTTCGAGAGGGGGAAGATGACTAATGTCTGCATAGATCTGACATTCATGACATCTCTTCACTTTTCTTATATAATCTGCTTGCATCGTCATCCAGAAATAGCCTTGTCTCATTATCTTTCGGGCCATGGCAAGTCCATTCATGTGTGGCCCACAGGACCCTGCATGTACTTGCTGCATCACTTCTTCTGACTCTTGCTCTGTCAGGCACCTCAAAAGGACTTCATGTGCTGTTCTTTTGTATAACTTGTCCTCGAAGATTCTGAATTGACTAGCCAGCTTTCTTAGTGTCAACTTATCAGCAGCACTGGCCTCTTCTGGGTACTTTTCCTCTTTAACATACTGGTAGATGTCAAAGAACCATGGCTTTTCTTCAGCTAATAATTCCATCACTTCGTGCACTTTGAAGCAAGGATGTCTGGAAGTGGCTTTGATTAGTGGTTGTACTTGTGTTTCCTCTAGATTTTCCCACATGGAGGACAAAGTAGCTAATGCATCAACCATCTTATTCTCATCCCTGGGGACATGTCTGAATCCACACTAGCCGAATAAAGCTTTTCTGAACTGTAGCAGCTCCAAATAAGGCCGTAAGGCTTCTTCTTTTAGCTCCCACTCGCCCTGAGCTTGCTTGATCACTAGAAGTGAATCACTGACAATTAAGACATCATTTGCCCCTAAGGTTAACAGAGCCTCCATTCCAAATAAGCATGCTTCATATTCTGCGCCATTATCGGTTACAGGAAAGATCAGCCTCTTGGATAAAGGAATAATCTCACCATCCGGTGTTGCTACAAGTTCCCCGATTCCGGCGCCTTTTCTATTCACTGCCCCATCGAAGCACATGGCCCATCTTTTTACTTCCACCATGGCTAGTTGCTCATCAAGGAATTCCAGATTCTCTGTGTAATCTGATTCTAGAGGTTGGTTTGCCACAAACTCCGCCACGGCTCGCCCTTTAATGGTTTTCTTCGTGATGTACTCGATGTCGAATTCAGACAAAAGTAGCAGCCACCTGGATAGCTTCCTAACCAATACTAGTGCTTCATAGAGATACTTTATTGGATCCACCTTAGCCACGGCTTGTATCTTATAGGATTGGAAATAATGGCGTAGCTTCTTGGTCAACCAAATCATCGCCACACATGTCTTCTCCACCAGTGTGTACTTGGTTTCATACTCCAGTAATTTCTTGCTAAGGTAGTAGATAGGATATTCCTTCTTACCATCTTGTTCTTGTGCAAGCATTGGCCCTATAGAGGATTCTTCAACTGCCAAATACAAAATCAGAGGCTTTCCTGGGATTGGAGGACTCAGTACTGGTGGCTTTACCAGGTAAGCCTTGATCTTCTCGAATGCTAGTTGACACCTGTCATCCCACACAATCGGCTGATCTTTCTTTAATAGCTTGAAGATTGGCTCACAAGTGGAAGTCAACCGTGCAATGAACCGACTGACATATTGTAAGGAGCCCAGAAATGACCTGACTTCCTTTTCTGTCTTTGGGGCTGGCATATTTTGGATGGCTTTGATTTTATCTGGGTCCATTTCTATCCCCCTCTAGCTGACTACATGGCCCAACAGCTTCCCTGATGTGACCCCGAATATACACTTCTTGGGGTTAAGTCGCAAGTTGTACTCTCCAATGTGTGTTAGAAATCTATCCAGGATAACAGGATGTTCCTCCCGGGTTGTTGATTTAACGAGCATATCATCAACACACACTTCGACTTCTTTATGGATCATATCGTGCAACAGAGTTGTGACAGCCCTCTGATAAGTGGCACCAGCGTTCTTTAATCTGAAAGGCATCACTCTGTAGTAGAAAGTACCCCACTCTGTGATGAACGATGTTTTCACTTTGTCGATCACATCCATCAGAATCTGGTTGTACCCCGAAAAGCCGTCCATAAAAGAATACATTGCTGCTTTTGCTGCACTATCAACTAGGACGTCAATATGGGGCAATGGAAAGTTATATTTTGGGCATGCTTTATTCAGGTCCCTGTAGTAGACGCATACTCTGACCCTTCCATCCTTTTTAGGCACGGGGACAATGTTGGCTAGCCATTCCGTATACTTCACCACTTCGAGAAATCTAGCGTCTATCTGGTTGGCCACTTCTTCTTTCACCAGCGTAGCCCATTCCGGCCTTAGTCTTCTCAACTTTTGCTTTACTTGTCTGAACTTGATGTCTGTCGAGATTTTGTGCACTGCTATTTCTGTGTCCACACCTGGCATGTCTTCATACGATCAGGCGAAAGCTTTAACATGTTTTTGGAGTATTTTTATTAATTCTTTCTCTTCCTCGGCTTTTAGCTCGTGTGAAATGAGTACCATTTTAGGGTTTTCATCTGTACTTAATATTGATTTCATGCAATGCAGTGTCATGTATGCTAAATATGCTTGATGGTGATTTAAATGCATGCACAGAATTATCAGGATAAACACCACACAAGTAAGCAAACTGGGATTTCATTGCATTGAACTTATCATAAAGTACATCAGTTACATTGAAAATGGAAGAAATAGATACAACAAAATCATTTTCATCCTCCACAGGCGGAGGGTCTTGTTCTTCCTCAGCTTCCATCTTTCCTTCTAGAGCATCATCCGGGACTGCAGCTTTCTTTGCTTCTTTTCCGGTCACTTGCATCTTAGCTCTTTCCATAATCTTGGCAATTTCAGTGACCACGGAGTCTAAATTCACTTTGGCCATTAATTCTTCGCCGAATCCCTCCTTGGATTTCCCAAAAGCTTTGCTTAATGCAGCAGTCAAAGCTCCCGAGATCACTTCTGTAGCTTCAGCACAGGTCTTATTTTCATCTTCTTCCTCGGCCACCTCTATGGCTTCTGCTACCACCTCAGACGATTCTCCTTGCAAAATCTCAGATTCAGCGGTTTCTTCTTCCACCATTACAGTGGCTACTGGCTCTTCCTGGCTTTTGTCAAAATCCACGACATTAGCAAAGATCTTGAAGCCAGGATAGTCGACATTTCCAACCATTACTGGTTCAGCCTGACCCTTGTAAAGGTCTTCTCCCGCCTTTCGAAACGGCTTCATCATAACCTTTCCATTCTTGCCCTTTTTCAAATTCTTCCGCTTAGGTGTCCCTTCTACGTAGCCAAGGCCACACTGCTTCGACTTTCTCGAGTCAATTTTAAATTCTGGAACCCCCTGCAAATTGATTCCGAGTCCTATTCCCGGGACAAATTTCTGCTTATACAGATATCGGGATAGCCACTCTGGCATATAATTCTCATAAAGGACCATAAGGGCATCCGTGGTCTCTTCCTCTTTGATTACAGTGACTTGAAATCCACCAAAGGGAACCACTTCTTCATTTACTGCAGCTACCATCGACTGGACATCCACCTCAACAGTCACAATCCTGCCATTCATAGAGAACTTGATCTTTTGAAGCAATGTGGAAGGGACACCTCCCAAAGGATTGAACCAGGGCCTTCCAAGCAACAGGGAAAATGTGACTAGGATATCAATCACTATAAAAGCAACTGTTGACCTAACTGGCCCAACCTCTACTTCCGCCTCAAATGTCCCTATCACCGTTCTTTTAGAGTCATCATATGCTCGAATGACTATTGAGGATCTCTTTAACACCTCTTTGTTCAGCCCCAGAAATGGCAACATCTTTAGTGGGCAGATATTCAGTGCCAATCCATCATCCACCATGACGCAAGGCATTACCTTATCCATCACATGGGCCCTGACATAAAGAGCCTTGTTGTGGGACTTCCCTTCAGCAGGTAGGTCTTTCTCGGAGAAGACAATATCAAGACTCCCAACATGAACTTTGTCTAACAAACAGCACATAGCCTTTGGTGAAGCTATAAGGGAGACTTCAATCTCTGACAATTTCTTTACCAGAGCAGCCCTGTGCTCCTTAGAGGTCAGAAGCAAGTGCCACAAACTTGCTTGGGCAGAAGTTTTCTTTAGTTGGAAAATGACTAGGTCTTCTTTCTCAACTCCTTTTAGAGCCAAAGTACTGCCCGACCCATTCATCGGTGCTTTATCTTTTGTCTGATCTACCGGCTGATATACCCTACCACTTTGGGTCACATGCTGCACTTCCTAAATCTTCATTTTCTCAACAGCTGGGAGTTTTACTGCCTCTCCTCTGTCAAATTCTTCATACTCGTCCTCAGAGTCGAGATCATTCAAACTTATGGGTTTGATCTCCTTACACTCCTCCTTTTTCTCACATTCGGGATCCACTTCAGGTTCCCCTACTACCACTACCTGAATTGTAGGGTTCGCTTGAAGAACTTGGGCGAATATAAAGTTTGCCGGTAACCCCGATTGGACCATGTTAACCTACTTTTCGAATGCCGGTAGTGGGTTGGTTTTAGTACTAGGTTTGGCTGGCTCTTGCAGCTTTCCCTCGTCAATGAGCTTTTGGATAGCATCCCTTAGCTTGTAGTAGTTGTTGGTTCGATAGCCTGTCACCACATGATAAGTGTAGAAGTTATCTTTGTCAGCTTCAGATGGCTTCTCAAATGGCCTCAAAGACTGTAATAGGCCGCCATTCCTACACTTGGCGAATATCTTCACTAAGGAAAGAGTCCAAGGCGATATGCCTTGTCCTCCAGGACCCCTGTTCTGGTTGCCTTGCTGCTGATTTACAGTAGCCACTTCAACCTGCTTCACCTCTGAAGACTGCCCCTGTTTGCTACTAGAAAATGAACCAGAACCACTGCCAGACCCAGCTGCTGCGGTTGACCTATATCCTGAGCTGTACCCTGTGCTTCTTCCTCCCTTATGACCGGCTGGTTTCTCTTCTTCATCCCTTTCTATTTTCATTGCCATGCTATAAACTTCACTGAGCTCGTGGAAGGGATGAAATTTCATGTTGTTCTTAAAAATATCTTTGCTGTCATCAATGAGCTTCTGTATGAGCTCATTTTCATCAGGGCGGTTCTTTAGGAGGATCATCTTGTTCATCCATCTCTGATAGAATTCATCAAAGGGCTCGTTGAATTTCTACTTCACCCTCTCCAAATCATACAGATTCACCTGGATTTTGGTGTTGAAGCTGTAGTATTTAATGAAGGCTGCCGACAATACTTTCTAATCAGATTACTCCTCCTCTGACAGTGAGTTATACCATCCTAAAGTACCTCCCTCCAGTGTGGTGGGGAATAAATTGATCAGCTGCTGCTTCGTGGCGCCCGCCGTCAGCATAACTCGGGCATACAGATTCACATGGGCCTCCAGCGAGCCGATTCCTTTGTAAGTAGGGATTTTCGGCACTTGGAAGCCAATAGGGAATGTCTCGATGCCCTTACTGATCATGGCATCAACATTTACGCCTTCTTCGATTTAGCACTGATACTGACCCCCTTCTTCAACTAGGCCATAACTTCATCTAGCTCAGAACATTTTGCTTTCATCCTTTGTTCCATAGCTTCTTCTATTTCCTACAGCTTCTCAAGGCTAGCCGAAGCATCACCACCATGTTGGGATGACTCAGCCTCTTTTTCTTTCCTGGCTCCACTAACACCGACCTCACCAGCTTCCCTTACAACTGCCCACATCTCTTCCTTCAACATGTTGAGGAAGTCTTGGGATCTGAAGAAATCTTTCAAAACATCAGCCATGCTTGGTGTCTGATCCGCCATATTCACTCCTTCCCCAGACTCAGAATCACTACCACTCCCAACTACTCTCTGTCTCCTAGCTACCCTTGAAGCCTGGGATCTTGTCCAAGGTCGCTCCAGTGTATTCTACTTGGGAGTAGACAGAAGGTATTAGGGTCGTGAATGAATGACGTGATGTGACATGAAAATTAAGGCGTTGAGCATGCTTGAAATGAATGGAGTGGGATTACGTATGAGATGATGGTATGAATGTTTTCTTTTTTATTATCTTTCTTCTTTTTGGGGCATTCCAAGAACACCCAATGCTTATGCAAAAATGTCACGTGTGGGCCGTCACACGGACAAAGCTTCGGCGCCTTTGGGGCACCTAATGGATTCGTGAAATGGTCGCGTGCGTACCATCACACGGACGAAGTTCGACGCTTTATAGGTATATGGGATGATATGAAATGGTCACATGGGCCAGGCCCACAGACAAAGTTCTGATGCTTTTAAGCATATGATATGAAATGATGTTATGAGAAAGTCCCGTGTAGCAGGGACACGGATAGAGATTTGCTATTCGGGGAACACCTTTATGATTTAGAAATGTTATGAACCTATATGTGTACTAATTGGGCATTCTGGGAGTACCTTGAATGGTAAATTAATGTCATGAAGTGGTCGGATGCGGACCACGGTGTTATATGATGTTCGTGATGAATAAGCGTGATGTCATGAAATGCATCGTATAAATTGTTACACGAAAGTATACCTAGGACCATTGTGGTCTCTGTTGAATGAAATGATTTGGTGGAATGGCCAAATGCAATCCGGTGCATCTGTAAAACACGGGTAATTTTGGGTACCCGATATGTTATGAAATGGAATGGGATGGTCATGATAGGCGTCATTGAAATGCCCTTTTAATTTAATTTAAGTGAAACGTGGTGAATGAACATGTCACACAATATGCAAATGGCTGCACAAAAACGTGAGTTAGAATGCATGGAATATGCAATGATGTTATGTATGTTATGTGAAAAAAAAAATGCTAACCACACGAATTTAATGTTATGGCTGAAAAAAAAGAAATCGTTAGTATGAATGACAAACGAATGAATTAATGTTTTACACACGAAATAAAATGCAAATGGCTGCATAAAAGTGTGGGTTAGGATCACGCAAAAATGTTTTATGTATGGTATGTCACATGTATGGAAAATGGTGATTATGGTATGTTATGCACACGTAGGTAGCAACGGCGATGTGTCACAAGATGGTGAAGAGCACATAGCAAGCAAAACGAATTCTTCCAACCTTATTCCTCCAGCGTGGTCGGTCTCAAAAATTTCTAACCGAGTCCTAGGTGGGGTTCACTCTGATCACCAACCGGGGGTGATGAAGGTGTGATTTTATTATTATTCACACAATTATTTTGGTATCCTAAGGGAATCCAACTAGAGCTGCCTATATGGGTTCGGTCAAAGTCAGGATAGCATCAAGGCTCTCATAGCAAGATATACTTCTCACTTCTCCCCACTCAGGGGTTCTAGTGAAGGGGTTCGTACGAGGCTATGAGTGGTGTTTCGTATTCGTGCCCCCAAGACCAAGAGGAACTTAGGCGACACTTCAACAATCTACCGGGCTATAAAAGGATACGTAAACTAATGCAAAAATGGCTAACTAAAATGCAAATAAAATACCAAAAAAGAATAATCCGCCTTATTTTAATTAGACACTTTTCAGGGCTTGTCAAATTCTTTTATGTTTTTTAAGAAAACTTTTTCAAGAAATCCCCAGCAGAGTCGCCACTGTGAGCGGACGACGCGTTTTCGACGGGACGCGAGACTCCCTTTCGGAAGGGGCGCCTCGATCTTGGGCGGGCCCCTCCCTCGCGTGGGGTTTTTAAGAATGGAAAACGGGTTTTGGAAAATAAATGAAATTAATGCATAAAAGAACCAAGATCTAAGTCTCGATGAGTATTGTAGAGTCGCCACCCTGCTCAGCTCAACCGGGAAATTTATAATGCAGCTAAACCGGACGAACGGCCGCTACACTATCCAGAGATTCAGGTCCGGACAAGTCCCTTATTTCGTGTCTAATTAAATTAAATATTGCCAATGTTCTCGAAATGGTATTTTAAATTCTAAAGTCAATTTTATTGAATATAAAAGGCATATAGCGCGCATACAAATACATAATACAAAAATGAAGGAAAGAAATAAATATTAATCGGCTTACAACCAAATCGAATAGAAAAATAAAAACTCTCACCTCACTTATACAATCGCCTATAATGCACGAGAATCTAAAAATAATTACAACCGCTTAAATACACGATTAATTCTATTAAAATACAAATAAAAATAAAAATGTACATAAATAAAAGCTGCAAAACAAAGGTTAGCACAATTTATACGGCACGCCACAAGTTGGACTCAAATAGACAGAATTGGGAAATCAAGAATTGGGGGCATGCATATAGGGGGTAACCGGGTTGGCTCGGCTAGCCAGCCCGGTTAGACCTGGAAAACGTTTTGAAACGTCCCTGTATTTTTGGTTTTGTGTGAAAATCATTTTGAAAACAATTTTATCAATTTATATGCCTTTTTTACATTTAAGGTGGGTCTGTTTTCAGGAGAAACGGGTCTCCGTCGTTGAACTGTCCTAAATACATTTTACTGAAAATTGAATCTATGGTCGTGATGCACACAACGAAATTCATTTTTGACGATTTTCGGATTTTTCTGATTTTTTATGGATTTTTATAAATTTGAAGGGATAAAAGCTGAAATTCTGATTCTGTAACGAGAGTTATAGTCGTGCGACTGTAAACGGCTCAGAATTGAAATTTCCCCAAAATTTTATTTTGAGTCAAAATTGAAGAAAAAACAACCTGGAAATTAAGAACACTCGTACGACTGTATATACAGTGTTCATCAATCCAAGAACAGTCATGCGACTGTTCTTAATTTCCATAAACAAAAGCGCGAAATACAGCAGAAAATGCACAAAAATTCACTTCAAACACCCAGAAAGCGAGAAAAAGTGAAAGGAAAAGGAGTGTCTACCTTTTTAGAAGCTAATCCAAGTCGATTTAACCCCTGGCGTCGCTCCAATCCAAACAAATTCGCACTTTTCCTTTGAAATTGGGAGAGGAAGCTTTATGTCCAAAAATCCGAAATGTTAGGGATTCTGGTGATTTAAGTCCATGATTTTGATTTGTTTGTGAAGTTAATTGATTAACCTAAGGATTTCTATCAAATTTTAACCCTAATTCTGAGAATTAAAAGAAAATAGAAGAGGAAAAGATGAACTTGAGTTTTTTCCTTTTTCTTTCTTTTGCTTTTCTCTTTTCTCCTTTTCTCTCTCTAATCCCTTTTCACTAGAAATCGAGAATGGCCTCTCTCCTCTCTTTTTCTTCCTTTTATCTCTGCTTCCTGGCTTGCTTGCTGTCAATCCCGGTGCATTAATTGCGCCACCCTCTCTCTTCCATTTTCTGCTGCAGAGGTATGAGCTCCTGCAACCTTTCCGATATTACAGTCGTACGACTGTAAAGACAGTCGTACGACCATAAGGACAGTCGTACGACCATACTCTTTTTTTTTAAGTATAGAAAATTCCGGTGCTTACAATAGCCGTGCGGCTCTAATTTATAGCCGTACGGCTATAACTTCCAGAGCCAGAAAAATGGTTTTCTCGTTTCTTGAAAATGTTGTTCTGCTCGTTCTTAGGGTTTCCTAGGAATTTTCGTAGAAGTCGGGGGTTCGTAAATGCTGGACTACGGATTCGATTCGGATCGAACAACCCCGAATCTTAGAAAAATGAAAATCTAGGAAACCAAAAACACTGTATCAGTGAGATCCGAAATCCGAAAACCAAAATTTTACAACATACAGATACATTTGGGCAGAAATAGATCACAATTAGAACAAAGAAATGGAAAACGGACTACTTTCGCCCGAACGAGGCAGTTTCGGGTTTTTGCCTCTACAGAACGCAGCCGTGCGGCTCTGAGTACCAGAGCCGCATGGCTCTGTTCAAAAGAAACATAGCAGTGCAGCTGTATTCGTGTAGTATGTTTTTGGAAAACTTGAGAAATGAAGAAAGATGCAAGAAAAAAGCAATGTACACAGGTTTAAGGCCTCTCAAAGTTTACCTTGATATTGTTTTGATGTGTTTGATGTTCAGAATGAGATTGAAAACTTGAAATGCGCCTTGAATCCTCAACTAGCCGAAATTCCAGAAATGAACCTGAATCAATCCGAAACCATTCCGAGACGATTCCAAATGATTAAGCAAAGGTCATTCACCCTTCTTTTGATGTTTAAGGATTGATTTAGATGTTAAGTTCTTGGTTTTGGTTCACGGTTTCCTTCCTCTTTGTTTTCGGTTTCTATCCCTCTCCTCTCTTCCCTCTTTTTCTTTTGTTTTTTTTGTTTTTTTGTATCCAACACCTCCCTACCCTGTTTTTGATTTTAGGTTTTTATATCTCTATGCCCATAATCATTTGATAAATTAAATGAGCCGTCTTCTTTTCTGCGAATTTTGGCCAAACTTTTCCTGTTTCAATCAAGTTGCTCTACTTTGTAGAGCAACTTGATTGACCCACTAGAGCCACACGGCTCTAGTTGTGCTAGAGCTGTGCGGCTCTAGACTTACAGCCGTGCTAGAGTGGGGGCTGAAATCCACAAAAAACCAATGCTCACCTTAAACCCTAAAATCACTTGGAGAACCTTTCTCGGTGTTTGGGATCTAGGATAGCTCGATTTTTGGGACGTTTGAGATACTTCAGGCGGCATTCTAGTCGTTCTCAAGTCTGATTCATGTTCATCTGCTCAACAGGTAATACAGGAATTCTCATCATAGTGGTCTCGAAAACCGGGCGCTTACAATTAGTAGTGAAAGATTTCAAACAAGTTCAAGGGATTCACTATGATGAAACCTTCTATCCTGTCACGATGTTTAAATTCATAAAGATACTATTACTTATAGCTAGATGGTTTGACTATGAGGTTTGGCAAATGGATGTCAAAACAACTTTCCTAAATGGAAACCTCCAAGAGGATGTTTACATGTCTTAACCGGAGAGTTTTGTCAATCCAAAGTATCCTGATTGGGTATGTAAGTTGTAGAGGTCCATTTATGGGCTAAAGCAAGCATCCCGAAGTTGGAATCTTCATTTCAATAAAGTTGTAAAGGAATATGGCTTCATAAAAAATGAAGATGAGCCTATGAGCATGGGTTTTCCCGACATTTATGATGAAAATCCTATGTTACCTGTTTAAACAGAAGAACGTGAGTCGGATTTGAAAATGAGTGGAATGTTGCCTGGAATGTCTCAAATGCCCCGACAAACAGAACAGTCTTCAATCTGAGACCCCGAGAAAGGTCCCTTGAGTGATTAGAAAGCTTAGATGTGAGTGTAGGATTTAGGAAAAGCCTTGATAGCTCTGGTTAGAGCCGTACGACTTTAGTTTCACAATCACGGCCATGGGGCTGTAACATTATAGTCACGCGACTATAACCTTAGAGCCGTGCGGCGCTAACAAGCGACCATGTTAATTCCTAAATAACCAGCATTAATCTTTGACAACGGGTTTTTTTTCCTAAATTAAAGGAATTTGGCTAAGATATTCTAGGTTTTTTTTCATAGCATCAACATGAAAGAGAGAAGCAGCATAGAGAACATAACAGAGAGAGAATTCTAAAGAGAAAAATAGAGAAAAAGAAAGAAGAAGAGAGAAAAACCAAGAAAAGCAAAAGAAAAATACAAGAAACAGAGAGAAACCACTCAGGAAACACATAGGGTTAGAGTGTCTGGACATTTCTCATTCATTCAGATTGATCTCGGATTTTGTTTGGATTGATTCGGCATTTGTGTTCGAAGTTTCAAGATGTTTACGAGATTGTAGGTGCATTTCGACATTCAAATCCACTTTCGGTCATCAAATACGTTGGAACACAAAAAGGGTAAACCCTGAGAGGCCTTAAACTCGTATTTGATTGTTTTATGGTTTGTATTTTATGAGTTTTGTTAAAATCCAAAAACTATCTATTTGATTATAGTCGTGCGGCTCTAATTAGAGCCAAGTGTCTATAATCCCTTAGAACAGAGCCGCGCGACTATACTCTTATAGCGACACGGCTGTGTTCTTCTAGGCAGAAACCGGAAATACCCTAAATTGACCGAATACAGTCAGTTTCCCATTTTAATTGTTCTGTTACAAACTATTTTAGTCAAATCACATCTGTTATGTTCAAAATTGTGGTTTTCAGATTTCCAAAAACATTAACGTGAGGTTTGGGTTTCATTGATTTTGATTTTTAGAATCCGGGGTTGTTTGATCCAAATCGGATTCACTGTTCAGCTTTAGCGTACCCCTAGATTCCTCAAAACACTTAGAAATCATTGAAATGATTCAAAACAGGGATTTTCAAAGAGAAAGAAAGCCCATTTGGGTTCTGGGCAATATAGTTGGACGGCTATAGTCCCTAGAAGGAGGTAGAATCTCGGGACGACTCCCACAGACGTCGTCACGTGATGCTATCTTCGGAATCAAGCTGTTTTTGATGTGTTTACTGTTTCGGGCTTTAGATGGATGTTGAAATTAGGAACCCATATGAATGGAACCTCGAGTTTCAGGATAACCGACTCACAAATAAAAGAGTGATTTGTATGTGATCGAGCCAAATAGTTTTCCAAAATTGTTTTCAAGCATAAAAACCTATAGGGTGTTTCTAAAACAGTTTTCCAAGTCTAATCGAGTAAGTCGCTCGGACTTCTCGGTTACCCCTTAAATGCATGCCCCTGTTTCCTGAGATTCCCTATTCTGTCTTGTCCTTAGTCCTATGTGTGTTTGTGATATAATTGTGCTAACTGTCTGTTTTGCAGCTTTTTATTTCTTTTTATTTTATTTTGGATGTATTTAATAGATCAAATTATGTATTCTAGGTGATTGTACTTTTTATAGATTTTGGGTTATAATAAGCGGCCTCTATAATAAGCGGCCTTTATAAATGAGCCGTCTTCTTTTCTGTGAATTTTGGCCAAACTTTTCCTGTTTCAATTAAGTTGCTCTACTTTGTAGAGCAACTTGATTGACCCACTAGAGCCACACGGCTCCAGTTGTGCTAGAGCTGTGCGGCTCTAGACCTACAGCCGCGCGGCTCTAGTAGAGCGGGGGCCGAAATCCATAAAAAACCAATGCTCACCTTAAACCCTAAAATCACTTGGAGAACTTTTCTCGGTGTTTGGGATCGAGGATAGCTCAATTTTTGGGACGTTTGAGATACTTCAGGCGGCATTCTAGTCGTTCTCAAGTCTGATTCATGTTCATCTGCTCAACAGGTAATACAGGAATTCTCATCATAGTGGTCTGGAAAACCAGGCGCTTACAATTAGTAGTGAAAGATTTCAAACAAGTTCAAGGGATTCACTATGATGAAACCTTCTATCCTGTCACGATGTTTAAATTAATAAAGATACTATTACTTATAGCTAGATGGTTTGACTATGAGGTTTGGCAAATGGATGTCAAAACAACTTTCCTAAATGGAAACCTCCAAGAGGATGTTTACATGTCTTAACCGGAGAGTTTTGTCAATCCAAAGTATCCTGATTGGGTATGCAAGTTGTAGAGGTCCATTTATAGGCTAAAGCAAGCATCCCGAAGTTGGAATCTTCATTTCAATAAAGTTGTAAAGGAATATGGCTTCGTAAAAAATGAAGATGAGCCTATGAGCATGGGTTTTCCCGACATTTATGATGAAAATCCTATGTTACCTGTTTAAATAGAAGAACGTGAGTCGGATTTGAAAATGAGTGGAATGTTGCCTGGAATGTCTCAAATGCCCCGACAAACAGAACAGTCTTCAATCTGAGACCCCGAGAAAGGTCCCTTGAGTGATTAGAAAGCTTAGATGTGAGTGTAGGATTTAGGAAAAGCCTTGATAGCTCTGGTTAGAGCCGTACGACTTTAGTTTCACAACCACGGCCGTGGGGCTGTAACATTATAGTCACGCGACTATAACCTTAGAGCCGTGCGGCTCTAACGAGCGACCATGTTAATTCCTAAATAACCAGCATTAATCTTTGACAACGGGTTTTTTTTTCCTAAATTAAAGGAATTTGGCCAAGATATTCTAGGTTTTTTTTAATAGCATCAATGTGAAAGAGAGAAGCAGTATAGAGAACATAACAGAGAGAGAATTCTAAAGAGAAAAATAGAGAAAAAGAAAGAAGAAGAGAGAAAAACCAAGAAAAGCAAAAGAAAAATACACGAAACAGAGAGAAACCACTCAGGAAACGCATAGGGTTAGAGTGTCTGGACGTTTCTCATTCATTCAGATTGATCTCGGATTTTGTTTGGATTGATTCGGCATCTGTCTTCAAAGTTTCAAGATGTTTACGAGATTCTAGGTGCATTTCGACTTTCAAATCCACTTTCGGTAGTCAAATACGCTGGAACACAAAAACCCTGAGAGGCCTTAAACTCGTATTTGATTGTTTTATGCTTTGTATTTTATGAGTTTTGTA
This sequence comes from Euphorbia tirucalli, assembly GCA_039660915.1. Taxonomy (NCBI): domain Eukaryota; kingdom Viridiplantae; phylum Streptophyta; class Magnoliopsida; order Malpighiales; family Euphorbiaceae; genus Euphorbia; species Euphorbia tirucalli. The sequence continues at coordinate 44,759,118 of CM077637.1, read as the reverse complement.
AAAATCCAAAAACTACCTATTTGATTATAGTCGTGCGGCTCTAATTAGAGCTGAGTGTCTATAATCCCTTAGAACAGAGCCGCGCGACTATACTCCTATAGCCACGCGGCTGTGTTCTTCTAGGCAGAAACCGGAAATGCCCTAAATTGACCGAATACAGTCAGTTTCCCATTTTAATTATTCTGTTACAAACTATTTTAGTCAAATCACATCTTTTATGTTCAAAATTGTGGTTTTCAGATTTCCAATAACATTAACGTGAGGTTTGGGATGATTTTGATTTTTAGAATCCGGGGTTGTTTGCTCCAAATCGGATTCACTGTTCAGCTTTAGCGTACCCCTAGAATCCTCAAAATGCTTAGAAATCATCGAAATGATTCAAAACAGGGATTTTCAAAGAGAAAGAAAACCCATTTGGGTTCTGGGCAATATAGTTGGACGGCTATAGTCCCTAGAAGGAGGTAGAATCTCGGGACGACTCCCACAGACATCGTCACGTGATGCTATCTTCGGAGTCAAGCTGTTTTTGATGTGTTTACTGTTTCGAGCTTTAGATGGATGTTGAAATTAGGAACCCATATGAATGGAACCCCGAGTTTCAGGATAACCGACTCACAAATAAAAGTGTGATTTGTATGTGATCGAGCCAAATAGTTTTCCAAAATTGTTTTCAAGCATAAAAACCTATAGGGTGTTTCTAAAACAGTTTTCCAGGTCTAATCGAGTAAGTCGCCCGGACTTCTCGGTTACCCTCTAAATGCATGCCCCTGTTTCCTGAGATTCCCCATTCTGTCCTGTCATTAGTCCTATGTGTGTTTGTGATATAATTGTGCTAACTGTCTGTTTTGCAGCTTTTTATTTCTTTTTATTTTATTTTGGATGTTTTTAATAGATCAAATTATGTATTCTAGGCGATTGTACTTTTTATAGATTTTCGTGTATCTAGGTGGTTATAAGGTGAGGATGAGAGTTTTTATCTTTTTGGGTTATAATAAGCGGCCTCTATTATTTTTGTTTGGTTTGGACGTATGGTTTACTTTTCTGCACTTCATTTATTTTTGTCATCTGAATGAGCATCGGTTAATAAGAAAAGATAAAATGGGTAGAGAATAAGTGAGACTAATATTGTAATATGAGCTTATAAATGAAAGCGAGCTTGAGGTTGAATATGTAAGTTGCTCGAATCCTAAATCTCTAGATTAGGTATGGCAGTTTACGCTCGGTAGGGAGCTATACCGAAATTTCCTGGATGAGCTGATCCGGGTGGCGACTTTGTCACTGATCCCGAAATTTAAGTTTCAAGATCTTTAAGTAATAAAACGGTATTTTCTAAAATGTAAAAGCAGTTTTTTCCCAAAAATTCACATTCAAAGAAAAGGTTTTCTACAAAAGGATTTCCAAACAAACCAATGATTTTCCTAAGTAAGATACAAACCCATTTTCAATTCAAACTTCAAACCAGTTCTCCTTCCCTGGTTCACTTCACCGCATTCTGATTTTAAGGTTGTCCGCTCACAGTGACGACTCTGCTGGGGATTTTATGTTTCTTAAAATTTTTTTTTTATAAAAACTTAAGAAACTTAGGAAACTACTGAAAAATAACCTCGCTTGCAGTCATTCATGAGTTCATAGTACCATATTTTACTCATAACTGTATAGCATGAAATTTTCTAATTTTAACCCCTCAAACTCACTGATCAGCTCGGTTTATTCCGGAAGGTGACCTACCTCTTTTGCCAGGATTGGAGGCACCCGAAGGGGTAAACCACTCATAGCATCGCATGAACCTCTCATGTTCTATGTGGAGGAGTGTATATTCACTATGGGAACCTGTACAACCTTTGGTATGACTTTGGCCCATATGTAATGACCTAGTAATTTCCCTTTAGAATCACCAAAACATAAATATGAAATTGGACATTGAGAGTATGCCTTTGGTATCCTAGTTGGTACCAAAGAGACCTAATACCTAGGAAGAATACGTGCCAATCGAAAAGAGGGATAAGGTTGGAAGGGTGACCATATTGTTGCATGTTGGAGATTGTGCCCTAAGGCCAATATTGGATTATGTAATTTGACTTCTAAGATTAATCTAGTGTAGATTAATATTATCATTTATGTTTGTATGTTAGCATTTATGATAAGTATCCATGAATAAATCGTGTTATTCTAAATATCCCTAGTCGATTGTTATTATGGGAATAATAACAAACTAAGACTAGTGTGAGTGATAATGGATATTCATAAGATGAATATAGTGTATACAGATATAGATTATACTCACGGGTAATATGTTAGAGAACATGTTACTGGAGACCCACTATGAGATCAAGTTCATGGTCATGTGTCACAACTGATCTTGATTATAGTAGTGTCATTAGCTGATTCCTTTGACCTGAGGTCACCATGGATTCCGGGATGAACTCATGTTGTGCTTTGACGCAGTCAAACGCTGCTCGTAACAGAGTAGTTATAAAGGCTGTGATTGGGTACGATATGACTCATGCTTTGGGATGTGAGTGACAGATATGGGATTTTGTCCCTCTCTAACAAGAGAGCGATATCACTGGGCCCCTCAATAAGTAAGACTGTTAAATGCATGGCCGTGCTCAAATAAATTGATAATAGTATCAATTGATTTGTCTGGACAGTTTACTTTGAGATCGAGAAAGCATATGATTAATTATATAAGATTGACAAGTGTACCATGTCTTATGATTAATCATGATATCAAAGAGACAAAAGGGAAATATGACATTCTATAAATAGGTATTGGATCATTCCAATCATATTAATTGGGTAGTCGTAATGGCTTGCTAGAGTCCGCTTGTGACCTATAAGGACATTATGGTAATTTCCTTATTGCCAATTAATATGATCCTATGGGGTCACACACAAGAGCAAAATGAAATTCATCTTAACGGGTATAAATTATTATGAGATAATAATTTATGAATGAGGAAGAGAATAAATATATATATAGTGATATATATTTATGCATGTGTATATAAATATTAATGTGATTAGTGTTGCATAAAGTATGCTACATGTTATAATTAAATTATATAGAGATATAATTAATTATAACATTATATATATATATGTGTATTATGGAAAATTGATTTGATGTTAATTGAGAATTAACATTAAATTGTGGGGGTTAATTTATAATTATAACTAATAGGTGTATTAGGTTATAATTATAATTAACTATTTTAGGGTTTTTATTTAAGGAAATAAAAACTAACCTAAAAACCTAATTTCTATATACATAAAAGGAGAAAGCAGATTTCGGCCAGCCCCTTCTAAGCAGCCAGCCGACTTTTGCCTTGCTCTCCTTCCAAGTTTTCGAAACTTTGGTCTCTCTCTCTCGTTCGAAGAATTGTTCTTCAAATCCGGCGCTAGCACGCGGTGGACGTATTGCTCCGTGTGGATCAACCGTAGAGGGAAGCTATTTTGGTTCCTGCTTGATTCAATCTTCAAAGAATTAAGGTAATTCTTTAACCCTCCTTCCGATTCAATGCAATGTACATGGGTCCTTGGTGGGGATTAATCTTTTATTTCCGCTGCGCATTTTGTTTTGTGCGATTAATTCCCCAACAGTGGTATCAGAGCCACTTGTATTTTGATTGAATTGGATTTATGTTTTGATTGGATCAAAATTGCATGTTAGGGTTTGTATGATTTTGATTGGATCAAAATTGTTGTTAGGGGTTTGTATGTTTTTATTTAGGGTTCTATGTTATTATGAATAACAATTAAAATTTGATTTTATACATTAATCATTGTGAATAATTTGTTTTAATGATTTGGAATGTTTAAGGGGTTGGTGTCATGAATTTGATTCATGGGTTTTTAATTGAAATTGTTTCAATTAATTAAATGAAATTAAAAAAAAAAAAAAAAAACAATTGTTGTTTTCGTTATTCTGGGCATAATGCCCAGAATAATTATGGGTGCAATGCAATTGCAATTGCAATTGCGCCCAACTGCAATTGCAATTGCACATGCTGCGTAAGCAGCATGGGCTGCGCAGCCCGTCGGGCTGCCCGCAGTATTGGATACTGCAGTGATTGGGTACGACGAGCATGCTGTCCGACAGTTTAACCTTTTTTCGTTTTAGTGTGGAAAATTGTTTCTGCATATTTACGAATTTTTCCAAATTAATTAATTCTAAATACAATATGATTGTATTTTACCACTTTGAACCCTAAATATTTTTAGATATAAAATTATTGTTGATAATTTTATGCATGGTGTTATGGTATGGTTTTGGACCCCGTGGATGCTTTATTTTATTTATTATGGTTTTATATAAATACGACCTGCGAGTCGTTTGTATTTATGTAAATTTTAATTTTAATTTTACTAGATAAATTGTATAGGATGCAATTTATAATATGTAAATTTTATTTTACTAAAAAATTTGTATAGGTTGCAATTTTGTAAAATATGTAAATCCATGAGATGGTGCCAAGGAACAAAGACGTGAGGACGGATCCAAGGGATGCGGCTGTGCTGTGACCATGCGATGGTTACAACCACCTAGGAAATGGCCTTGTTGATTTTCATATTGGCCTATGAAAATCAATGTAGATAAAACCATACCATAACACGGTTTTGAGTCTGATGCATGCTATATTTATTTTATGCCATGAGATTCCATGTTAATTTATATAGATGCATGTTAGAAATTCATTTGCATGTGATGCAAATGTTAATATATATATATATATGTAAATGCATGTTTTGATACATTTAAATGCCATGTGATGCCATGCTAAATATTCAATATGCATGCTAGACATATGGATGACATAAGATGCCATGCTTAGTTAATATTAACAAACGTTGATTAATATTAATGCCATGTTAATTGTATAAGATACAATTTAATCACAGGATTTTACAAACCCTAAATAAACTTATGAAGTTTATATTTGCCACCCAATTACGTATAACACTAGTCAAGTACTATGTTCGCATCATGGTAGCCACGCCAAAGCAGGTACGCATGTTGTGACCTTAGCGAAGCGATAATATGAGAAATGGTGATTCTCATTGTGTTGTAATTGGTTTAACAAAGGGTTAATCAAAACGGTGTTTGAGCCCGAGGCAAAGATGAGATGAGTAACATACAATTAAATATGATATATGATATCATACATCTCATGAATTAGAAGAGTTGCATAATGATGCAATTGGCAAAGAAGTGCACATCCAAAATATGTTTAAATGGTTTAAAGCATGATTTTGAGTCTTTGCCTACCGAAATTATATTTAATCATAGGGACATGCCAAAGCAGTGCTATGGTTAAGTATGGATTTTGGATCTTCACCCACTTAAATATTTTAAAGGGTTTTATAATTTAAGTGGGAGCATTTTAATGAAAATCTTTACACGCTTTATTATAGTTATGATTGCTATTACCATGATCTCGATTGTTATTGAACTTTGAGAATTGTTCTCAAATCAAAAGGAATCATATGTTCTCAATAATCCTTTTGCCCAATGAACCACTAGCAATTGTAACACGAGTATAAAAGATGCTTACTTGAAGCATCGAAGGAACTCTATTTAAAATTTATTATCTTACACTTGCCACCAATTCTTCCGCACGTGGAAGTTTTACTTGAGGTATATGATACATCACAAATGGAAATGTTCCATCAGTTTGTGAGCAAGAAAAGATAAGTGTTTGAGGCAACATTTTCTCATTGGCCTCCAAAAGGCATTAAGATGTGATCTTGAATTCATTATTTGATAGTCATTGGTGATGAACTATCATTTGAATGACATGGAGAAAATTGCGAATTAGTTGCATAGGATGCAAAAGAATGTTAAGTTATCCATAAAGGATAAGCCCGCCTCAAATTGTGTGCTTATGGTTCAAAAGGAAAAGGATAAAAGAAAGGTCGAAAAGCATAAAGACCGAAAGGTTCGGGTGAAAGTGCTTTAAAGGCCAAAGCTGTTGGCATAGAGAGATCTCCGAAAGTAGGGTGTTGCCAATTCTAGAATGAATCGTTCATTAGAATAGAAATAGCAAACTCTGTTTGGAGAACTATAAGAAGATGAAAGGCAGTGAGACTGCTACCTTAAGTATTTATTAACTATTCTATTTTTGTTTCTATATCAAAAGGTATTAGATATCGTTGTGAATCTCATATTAGTAGAATATGAAGAATCGCAACTTGAATAGAAACCTTATGAAGGTGAAAGGTAGAATGCGAATAGGCAAGAGAAGCAAAGGTTGTTACTCAAAGGTTATGAACTTTTACATGTGAGTTGCGAACTCTTGTTGCCTATTGAGCTTGTTGGCTTGAGTAAACAAATTTTGTTTATTTTATAATTGTGAATTATAAACTTTATAAAGACATGATTATGAAATGTAAATTTACATAATTGTCTTTATATGTGGAGCCCATCTGTAACATAAATACTGTAAGGATCGAATCAAATAGTTGATTCAACCTATTTTGGCAGTGTCCTCTTGGAGACATAAGCAAAGTCGCATTACGAAACTCCATGAGAATGGACTTTTGGATTCATGAGATTGTGAATCATCTTGAATCATGCGAATGTTGTTTATTGTAAAAGATGATAAAGTGGTTCTTTGCTAAAAGTAGTTAAAGAATAATCGATTTATTAAGCATTATACATGTGGATGTATATGAATTATAAATCAACTGCTAAAGGAGGTTTTAATACTTCATTACCTTTATGGAACTTTTCTCTAGATAAGAGTATCTAATGAAACACGAGTTTGGAACTTTTGAAGTCTTCAAAAGCTTGTAAAAGGAGTATGAAGTATCTTGACAAGATAGTAAAGTCACTTAGATATGATCCGAGTGGTGAATATTTGAGTCAAGATTTTGACAATCATCTTAGAGAATGTGGGACTGTCTCACAATTGACTCCTCCAAGTACGCCACAAAGTATGTTGTGTCGAAAAGGGAGTAGTCGAACTCTATACAGATATAGTTCAATCTATGATGAAGTCAAGTTGATCATCGTTTTCTCGAAAATATGCCATTAAAGCAGCTGTGTATATTGTTCCGTCTAAAACAATTCATGAATCAACATATGAGATATGGTTGGGTAAGAGACCCAAGTTGTTTCATTGAATAAGTTTAGGGCTGTAAAGCTTATTTCGAATAAGTTGGCACCTAAATTTAAATGTCGTATTGTGGATTACTCAAAAGGAAAGTAGGAGTTGTTACTCCTGTGTTTCTTTGGGATACAAAATAGTTGTAGCTAGAAATGGTTTCCCCTTGAAGAGGGAGTTAATTTCTAGAAGAGTTAGTGGGAGTAAAGTACACCTACAAAACTCGTAATTCACAAAGTGACATTAACGTTGAAGAGGAACGTGGAAATGGTTTCATGATCATTGTTGAAATTACACAAGTCCAATGAAAGTCTAGTGGAATACGACATGATTAGGAGAGATATGGATTTCTCAAAATCATGATGTAGTTTTACTAAATTGGAATAAGTCTTCTTTTATGAAGAAGCAATGTTAGATTTTGAATCTAATAAGTGACTTGATGCTACAAAGGTTGAAGATAAGTCCATGTCTAACAATCAAAGTATAGACTTTGATAAATCTTTTAGAAGATGCATATGCAATGGTTGCAAGTGAGTTTTCAAATTGAAAACCGACATGAATGGTGATCTTCAAACTTATAAAGCACGACTAGTGACAAAAAGGGGTTATAAACAAGTTCATAGTAGTGACTATTGATGCGCGATCGGCAGAGGTGTGAAAACAACCGCCGAATCACTCAACTAGGGCAGTGTACCCGTCGTTGTCAAGTAATAATTCTGGATTAAGTCCAGGTATCGATCCCACAGAGAATTATTCTACGCCCAAAACCCAAAGATTCAACTTGCGTGACTTAAGCGAAAAGAAAGTTTAATTGATTATTATCCTAAGTTAAAATTGATTAACTACACCTAAGTGATCTATGTGAACCGCTTTCGCACTGGGATTAGGAAAAACTTGCGAAGGTTTAACCGATCTGTGAATGGAGATGGGGATGGCTCTGCTAATTTGATTAAATCACGAGACTAATATGGTTGCAAATTCCCCAAATGACTTTATATGAATGACTAAAAATGGCGATTCGTTGAACTTATTAATTCCCTAGCCGGTTTACCCTTGTTTAGAGGCGGTCTAGCTCTAGGGTTCAGAAATTAAGGACCCGTAAATTCCACAGGGTTGTCAGTCCTAATGGTTTCCTAGGCGTCACTCCAGGTGAGGTCTCGAATATGAACCGATGAAATTAAGTTTTTATGAAACCAAAGCTATCATCCAATAAACATCAAGTAAGCATTAACAAACCAATCAATAATTTCAATAATCCAATCCAATACACAGAGATGAAACGAGTCAAGGTTACAATCTCACAATATCTATTGCAAATCGAAAAACTACACAAAAATGGAAGGGAAAAGCTAGGAAAAACTTATGCCCTTCGTATTGCAGAGTCGCGACTTGGCGGTGGAATACCGTGAGAAGGTGAATCTCTATAGATGTACGAACACCGCAAGGGAGGAAGATTCGTTGTATGAAAAACACAATCGCCGTTCAAATCCGTTCCCAAAAATACAAAAGAAAACTCAGAAGCTCTGTAAAACTGTGAAGTTGGCGGCTGACAAAAGATCATAAAACAAAACCTAAAAAATCCTATTTAAATGTCTGGCCAAAAGGGGTAAATTACAAAGCGGGAAAAAAAAAACACACAACACGCCGAGTTGTGGAGCTGCACGCCGAGTTTCAGCAACTCGCCAACGAGTTTGCCACTGCTAATGAATTCTTCTCCATGCTGCACGCCGAGTTATGGAGCTGCACGCCGAGTTATGGAGATGCACGCCGAGTTTCAGCAACTCGCCAACGAGTTTGCCACTGCTAATGAATTCCTCAATGTTGCACATTTTCTTTCCAAACTCAGCTGAGCCTTGATGTACTACTTCTCTGCCAAAAATTACTCAAACAAAAAGGCATCAAGGCACCAACAAATTGAACAAATCATAACTTAACAAAATAGAAATAAAATTCAACGATTTTCATAGAAAATTACAAAATCAGAGAAAAAGAACAAAACAATCTAAACCTAAACAAAAAGAAAATAAGGATGTAAAATACTAAAAAGGACTAAATAAATGCCAAAATTAACCCGAAATACATTGACATAATAGGGTTAAAAACAACCCTATCAACTATGAGGATACGAACAAATTCATAGTAGGACTATGATAAAATCCTTTTTCGTCATTAATCATGATCAAGTCAAATTGAGTTCTTGTTGCCACATCCGCATAATATGATTATAAAATATGGCAAATGGATATCAAAATCTGTTTTCTACGTGAAAACATGATTGAGGATGTGTACGTGACACAACCCAAAGTTTTTGAGCATCCAAAGAATTCAAATAGCGTATGCAAGTTTCAAAGATTCTTATAAGGATCGAAACATGCATCAAATAGTTGGAATCATAGTTTTGATAAAGAAATCAAATGGTTTGATTTTATCAAAAGGATGATGAATCTTGTGTTTCAAAAGGATCAGTGGGAGCATATCGGTATTCCTAACGCTATATGTGGATGACATATGGCTTGTTGGAAATAACATTCTTACCTTGCAAGAAGTAAAATCTTGGCTAAGAAAGTAATTTCGGTTAATGTTATAAGCATGACTGCCTGTGTTCTTGAAATTGGAATCTATAGAGATAGATCTAAAAGAATGTTTTGGCTTAAGTCAAAGCATTGAAAGCGTTCAATGTAAAAAGACTTAATAGAAGCTTGCTTATGTTAACTGCACATATACAACTGATTGCAATTAGTTGCAATATATCAGTCGAGATCTAGTATTCTCTTAAAAAGAGATGTTATGATTTTGAAAGGTTCAAAATAAAACAATATAGCTAAATATCTATAATAGTAGTCAAAGTATATTGTTACATATGATGTAAAAGAAATTTTGGATGAAGAAGTTCATCAAAATTTTTTGTGTTTTGTTCTAAGCATTGCTTATCCTGTGAGACTATTGTAGGGACAATAGTTCAATGCGTAAGAACCCTGTATGACACAAGCATATACTTAGGCGTCTTTCACTAATTTAGAGAGGCTGTCTCTAAAGAAAGAGTGAAAATGTGTAAAGTAGCAACGGAAGCGAAAATTAATAATTCACTGACAAAGACTCCCGCACGAATGAATACATGAAAGTCATGTAGGTCAATGGGTATAAGATACATGTATGATTGGCCATAGTGCAAGTGGGAGATTGTTGGAGATTGTGCCCTAAGGCCAATATTGGATTATGTAATTTGACTTCTAAGATTAATCTAGTGTAGATTAATATTATCATTTATGTTTGTATGTTAGCATTTATGATAAGTATCCATGAATAAATCGTGTTATTCTAAATATCCCTAGTCGATTGTTATTATGGGAATAATAACAAACTAAGACTAGTGTGAGTGATAATGGATATTCATAAGATGAATATAGTGTATACAGATACAGATTATACTCACGGGTAATATGTTAGAGAACATGTTACTGGAGACCCACTATGAGATCAAGTTCATGGTCATGTGTCACAACTGATCTTGATTATAGTAGTGTCATTAGCTGATTCCTTTGACCTGAGGTCACCATTGATTCCGGGATGAACTCATGTTGTGCTTTGACGCAGTCAAACGCTGCTCGTAACAGAGTAGTTATAAAGGCTGTGATTGGGTACGATATGACTCATGCTTTGGGATGTGAGTGACAGATATGGGATTTTGTCCCTCTCTAACAAGAGAGCGATATCACTGGGCCCCTCGATAAGTAAGACTGTTAAATGCATGGCCGTGTTCAAATAAATTGATAATAGTATCAATTGATTTGTCTGGACAGTTTACTTTGAGATCGAGAAAGCATATGATTAATTATATAAGATTGACAAGTGTACCATGTCTTATGATTAATCATGATATCAAAGAGACAAAAGGGAAATATGACATTCTATAAATAGGTATTGGATCATTCCAATCATATTAATTGGGTAGTCGTAATGGCTTGCTAGAGTCCGCTTGTGACCTATAAGGACATTATGGTAATTTCCTTATTGCCAATTAATATGATCCTATGGGGTCACACACAAGAGCAAAATGAAGTTCATCTTAACGGGTATAAATTATTATGAGATAATAATTTATGAATGAGGAAGAGAATAAATATATATATAGTGATATATATTTATGCATGTGTATATAAATATTAATGTGATTAGTGTTGCATAAAGTATGCTACATGTTATAATTAAATTATATAGAGATATAATTAATTATAACATTATATATACATATGTGTATTATGGAAAATTGATTTGATGTTAATTGAGAATTAACATTAAATTGTGGGGGTTAATTTATAATTATAACTAATAGGTGTATTAGGTTATAATTATAATTAACTATTTTAGGGTTTTTATTTAAGGAAATAAAAACTAACCTAAAAACCTAATTTCTATATACATAAAAGGAGAAAGCAGATTTCGGCCAGCCCCTTCTAAGCAGCCAGCCGACTTTTGCCTTGCTCTCCTTCCAAGTTTTCGAAACTTTGGTCTCTCTCTCTCGTTCGAAGAATTGTTCTTCAAATCCGGCGCTAGCACGCGGTGGACGTATTGCTCCGTGTGGATCAACCGTAGAGGGAAGCTATTTTGGTTCCTGCTTGATTCAATCTTCAAAGAATTAAGGTAATTCTTTAACCCTCCTTCCGATTCAATGCAATGTACATGGGTCCTTGGTGGGGATTAATCTTTTATTTCCGCTGCGCATTTTGTTTTGTGCGATTAATTCCCCAACATTGCATGTGCTAACGTTTGTTCTGTGGTGGCTTTGTTTGACCCTTTCACAAAACAACAAGCACGCATAATCATTCGTGTACCATTCTAACTACATCTTCGTGCAGCCATTTTCAAGACAGGAACATATGTATGACATTGATGCTAACCACATCTTCGTGCAGCTATGACATTTTATTTGTGTGTCATATACATTTACATCTCGTGTGTTGACATTTCCATGAAGCATACACGACATCATCTTTGTATGTCATGCACTCTAACCACATCTTCATGCAGCTGTTTACATTTTGTGTGACATAAACATTCACATCATCTCATTCCATTTAATATAAGATGTTCTGAGAATGCCAAGAATGCCCATCATGATCATTTCATCTCATATTGGCTGTCCCAAAACTACCCATGTTCTGCTCGTGCATCCGGTTGCACTTGGTCATTCCATTATACCATATCATTCATTAGAGGACTATGATGGTCTTAGGTTTATGTTTGTGTGGTGGGTCACATGACAACATCACATGACATCATGCCCATTCATCATTGGTGTCATGGAGATATCGAGGTCTTGTTTGTGTGTCGAGATCCACATCGGATTGTTCCATGACATTATTGAATCATTTGAGGTACGAGTACCGATTACTACATGCATAGGGACATTTCACGACATCACTAAATCATACAACACTTGTCTGTGGGATGGTCCCTATGTGACCATTTCATATCACTTCATTAACCTAAAAAGTGTCGAAACTCTATCCGTGTACACACGTGACCGTTCCATGACATTCACTAGGTGCCCTAAAAGTGCTAAAACTCTATGCATATGATGGCTCACATTTGACCATTTCACATTATTTTTCACATGACATTGGGTATTCTTAGAACTTCCAAAGTAAAAAGAATGAAAACATGGAAAAGATCATCCTCATTGTCATTGTCATCCATAAGACATCATTCGGACATAATCATTTCACGACCATACCATACATGTCAGTTTAGCCAGTTCAGTCAGTTCATCCAGAATCAGTCACTGTGGAAGAGATCAAGGATGGTTCAAGGCCAGGATCAGAGTAGGAATTCGGGGATCAGTTACCTTCTTTGCTAGTTGACAGTCAGTTTGTGTTGGAGGAAGTGAACGGAACAGACATGGCTTAAGACAGACCTATGGAAGTGCCCGCTTTTGACATGAATGCTTTCGTAGATGCCTTATTGAACTCGAATCGATTTAAGGCTACTCTAAAAGAACAAATGCAAGCTGTAATGGCCACCAATGCGAGTCAGATTATCCAACCGACCTAGGCTTCAATCGAGAATGGGGGAAATGCTATTCAGGTGGTTCCTAGCTTGAGAAGAAGTGTTCCAGGAAGCAGTAGAGGTGTTCTTCCTCATAAAGAAATTGATCGTCATTCTGAGTAGGATGAAGCTTTTAAAAGGGCGAGGGAAGCTTCGATCGAAACGGTTGCAGAAAAGCACCTCAACCAGAAATTCTCTGACCTGGAGGATTTGCTGCCAAAATTATAGGAGATGGTGCATTATAATCCTATCAAGTGTGCTGACCCAACCACTCTGTTGGCTGAAGGAGGGGATCCATTACCTGTGATCTTCCAGATGCCTTATTTACCCCCGTACACTGGGGAAGGCCCACTAGAAGCTCATTTGGATAGCTATGTCAGGTTAATGTCTAGTTTAGGATTGGAAAGAATCACCTGCTGAACCTATTCCTGACTACTTTGAGAGATGCTACTGCGAAATGGTACCTGAAAATGCCGATTCATACCCGCTCCACATGGAAAGATTTATCCAAAGCATTTGTGAAGTAGTATATGTATAACACTTAGGTGGAGACCACTTTGGAGGATTTAGAAAGGATTTGCTAGAAACCTAATGAATCTTTCTCAGCTTATTACGAGAGATGGATGGATGTCCAAGTGCTGGTGGATGGTGCTCCGAAGTTAGAGTCTCTTATTGTAAAATTGGTTGATGGAAGCCTGCCATAATACAAGGACAAAATGAAGCTGAAAATATTCCATGCTTTTATAGATGTTATCGAATTTGGTAAGTGTATCGAGAGGTATGAGGAGGAAGAATAGAGGAATAATCAGAGTTCGGGTACTTATCAAGACAGTCGAGGGTATTCGTAGGGTTACAAGAGTGGGAGTTCTATGACTACACCGGCTAGGTCTAGTTCAAAACCAGCTCAAGCTACAACCCTTGGACAAGTGCAGGAAGCATATGTGGTTACTATAGCCCAAGGTAGACAGACAGGGACCCCTCAGAGGATCACTAATCCATGGGCAAAATCTTTGGCTCGTATCTTTGCAAAATTTCGAAAGGCGAGGTTGTTACAGAACTTGAAACCGTATTCTCCTCCAGTTGAGGTAGACAAGGATAACTTTTGTACCTATCATGTGACAACCGGGCTTCGCACTAATGATTGCACTTAGCTGATTAAGGCCATTCGACAGTTGGTCGCTGATAAGAAGACTGTGGAACCACCACTAAAACCAACCATGTAGAGTAACCCCTTGCCTAACTTTGGGGGTCTAAATCAGCTATTGTAGTGGATGATGCTGCGGTTAGAGAAGACCCTCCGCATGTGGAGGATGATAATCATCTTGACTTATCTATTTCTTCTATTCATAATGTGAACAATTCAGCCTGTAAGGCATTTAATGCAATGAAGTCTGATTTCGATTACTTGTTTGATGTTTTTCTGGATGGAACCATGCATACATTCAAACATTCATGTAATGTCTTTAGCATACATGATGCATCATTGCATGAAATGAATCTAGGAGCAGATGATGATCCAAAAATGGTATTTGTCTCGAAAGACCTCATGTCTGATGAGAGAAAAGAAATTGTAAAAGTACTGCAAAAGCACACAAAAGCCTTCACCTGGTCATACGATGATATGCCTAGGGTTGACAGAGAGATTGCAAAATGCAGAATTCTGATGGATCTGAAAATGAAACCTGTCAAATAGAAGCTCAGAAGACTTGGACCACAATGAGCAGAGAAGGTTAAGGAAGAGGACCAATTGGGTGCAGCTCGATCCGTACATCTCTCAATGTGGAGGTGGAAGATTGTGGGTTCAATGCTGAACCTCTTCAAAAACCAAATTTATATAAAAAAAAAAGATGGCCGAGTTCATAGAAAAGAACATATTTACATGAAATGGAATCCTGCATCATGTCGTGATCGATAATGGAGTACAGTTCCAGGGGGTAACGACATAGTTTTTCCAGGATAAAGGGTTTAAACATCACAGATCATCTCCATATCACCCACAAGCTAATCGGGTGGTAGAAGTGGCCAATAAGTCTATTAAGAGGATCCTACAAAAAATGGTAGTTACCTACAGAGAGGGAGCCAACATGTTACCATTTGCCTTATGGGAATACAGGATTAGCATTAGAACACCTACCGGAGAAATACCATTCTCATTGCTCTACGGGGTGGAAGCCATTCTACCAGTGGAAACAGAGATCAAGTTGTCAACCCTATCAATCAAGACAAGCTTAGGCGATACTACGTGTGAAAAAAAAGAGAAGAGTCCGATGGATCGAAAACCGAAAAGGTGGTCCATGCAAAAATTACGACAGTCTGATGGATCAAAAACTAAAAAGGCAGTCCATGCAAAAGTTAGGACAGAGAGGTAAGCACCATCAGTGAATTCAGTCGAGATGGATACCATTACTGATTCTGTCTTTAGCTTCATTTCATCTTTGATGTGCATTGTGCTAAAATATTATTAATGAATGAATGAATGAATACTTTGTTCTGTTCGTTTAAATGTCCCGAGTTTGCTTGAAATTGGGTTCATATATTATGCATGCATGGCTATATACATTTTCCTTATTTGCATGCATCTCACTTCAAAAAAAAAAAAAATAATAAAATAAATAAATAAAAATAAAGAAAAATAAATAAATAAAATAAATAATAATAATAATAATAACAACAGCAACAACAATAACAATAATAATATCTCATAAATTGAAAACCTAAAAAGGTGATCTATGCAAAAATTAGGATATGAATAAAGTCTGCTGAGTCGAAAACCCAAAAGGGCGGTTCAGGCAAAAATTAAGACAGTCCGATATGCCAAAAACTCAATAGAGTGGTCTATGCAAAAATAAGGACACAAAACAAAACACAAGTCACACAACAGCAGGTTCAAGCAATCCTAACTCCCTGCAACCCTAGGCATTTCAACTTCAGCGCCTCACGCTCATGGCCAATGTACCAAAAAAATGTGCAGAAATGGGCCCACGAATGGGCAATACAAGCAGAGTAGCAAAATGATCCCACATACGGGCTAGATTGTCAAAAAAGAAAAAGAAAGGATCTAGGACTGTGCCCCGTCACACTGATCATCCACCTGGTTCTCATCCCCGGTGTTCCCGTAATAAGCAAGCCGCTCCTCCAGTGGGTCCACGCACGTCCAGAAAGCCTAGTTCGTGAGCTATAGATCCACAACCCATCTCTATAGCCGGTCCACCTCCAACCTCAGATGAGTGGACTTGCGACGCTGAACGCCAAGTGCGGACTACACCGAGACCAACAACAGAAACATCATGTCACATGCATGCATACACTCGAAACATATACACACACATGCATACATGCATCGATGCTAACTCAAGTACATGTACTTACTATCATCATCGGGTTATCCCAAATTGCGAACTCTCTGAAAGCAAAAATAACCCGACATTAGGGCATCCCCTGGGCTATATCTTAAAAATTAGAGTCGCACAGCTCTATGTTGGGGAATTAATCGCACAAACAAACATAAAACGCAGCGGAAAAAGATTAATCCCCACCAAGGACCCATGTACATTACATTGAATCGGAAGGAGGGTTAAAGAATTACCTTAATTCTTTGAAGTTTGAATCACTTAGGAACCAAAATTGCTTCCCTCTACGGTTGATCCACACGGAGCAATACGGTCACCGCGTGCTAGCGCCGGGATAGAAGAAACGGTTTCCTCGAATCGAGAGAGAGGCAGAAAATCAAATTTTCTCTTGGCTTGGAGAGGAGAATTTCGGCTGGCTATTCTCTTGTGTTGGCTGGCCGAAAATCTGCTATAGTATTAGTGTAGAGAGTCATTAGGTTTAGGTTAATTGTTTCCTTAAATAATTAACCTAAATAGTTAATTATAATTATAACCTAATACACCTATTAGTTATAATTATATATTAACCCACACAATTTAATATTAATTCTCAATTAACATTAAATCAAATCAATTCTCCATAATACATATATGTATATATAATATTATAATTAATTATATCTCCATATAATTTAATTATAATATGTAGCATACTTTATGCAATATTAATCACATTAATATTTATATATACATACATAAATATATATCACTATATATATTTATTCTCTTTCTCATTCATAAATTATTATCCAATAATAATTTATACCCGATAAGATGAACTTCATTTTGCTCTTGTGTGTGACCCCATAGGATCATATTTAATTGGCAATAAGGAAATTACCATAATGTCCTTATAGGTCACAAGCGGACTCTAGCAAGCCATTACGACTACCCAATTAATATGATTGGAATGATCCAATACCTATTTATAGAATGTCATATTCCCTTTTGTCTCTTTGATATCAAGATTAATTATAAGACATGGTACACTTGTCAATCTTATATAATTAATCATATGCTTTCTCGATCTCAAAGTAAACTGTTCAGACAAATCAATTGATACTCTTATCAATTATTTGAGCACGGCCATGCATTTAACAGTCTTACTTATCGAGGGGCCCAGTGATATCGCTCTCTTGTTAGAGAGGGACAAAATCCCATATCTGTCACTCACATCCCTAAGCATGAGTCATATTGTACCCAACCACAGCCTTTATAACTACTCTGTTACAAGCAGCGTTTGACTGCGTCAAAGCACAACATGAATTCATCCCGGAATCCATGGTGACCTCAGGTCAAAGGAATCAGCTGATGACACTACTATAATCAAGATCAGTTGTGACACGTGACCATGAACTTGATCTTATAGTGGGTCTCCAGCAACATGTTCTCTAACACATTGCCCGTGAGTATAATCTGTATCTGTATACACTATATTCATCTTATGAATATCCATTATCACTCACACTAGTCTTAGTTTGTTATTATTCCCATAATAACAATCGACTAGGGAAATTTAGAATTACACAATTAATTCATGGATACATTATCATAAATACTAACATACAAATATATATGATAAAATAAGTCTTTATTAATGACTTAAGAAGATTGTTTACATAATCCAACATTGGCTTAGGGCACAATCTCTAACAATCTCCCACTTGCCCTAAGTCCAATCTCAAATGTATCTAATACCCATGGACCTAGCATGACCATCATGTACAGCTTGTGAAAGAGCTTTTGTTAGTGGATCAGCAACATTGTCTTCAGACGCAACTTTGCATATCTTCACATCTCCTCTTGAGATGACTTCTCTTATGTAGTGAAAACGCCGAAGTATATGTTTGGATTTCTGTGACACACTAGGTTCCTTAGCAAGTGATATTGCCCCATTATTGTCACACAAGAGGCTCACAGGATTCACTATGCTAGGAACGACACCAAGTTCTTCGATGAACTTCTTGATCCAAACAGCCTCTTGGGCTGCATCTGATGCAGCAATATACTCGGCTTCTGTTGTAGATGCAGCTATCGTGCTTTGCTTAGAACTCTTCCAACTTATCGCACCTCCATTCAGAATGAACACATACCCAGACTGTGACTGCATCTGATCTTGATCAGTTTGGAAACTTGCATCCGTGTAACCATTTACAACAAGATCTTCGTCCGAGCCTCCATATATCAAGAATGTATCTTTAGTTCTTCTCAAGTACTTAAGAATACTCTTGACAGCAGTCCAGTGACTATTACCTGGATCAGACTGATATCTACTTGTCATGCTCAAAGCAAAAGAGACATCTGGCCGAGTACATACCATGGCATACATGATAGATCCTATAGCTGACGCATAAGGAATCTTATTCATGCGTTGACGTTCTTCAACTGTCATGGGACATTGCTTACGACTAAGCTTTATCCCTTGCCCAATAGGAACATTTCCTTTCTTAGATTGATCCATACTGAACCTTTTCAGTATCTTATCAATGTATGTACTCTGGCTCAGGCCTATCAATCTCTTAGATCTATCTCTATAGATCTTTATTCCAAGAATGTAGGCTGCCTCACCCAAGTCTTTCATAGAAAAACACTTTCCTAACCAAGATTTTACTTCTTGCAAGGTAGGAATGTGATTTCCTATTAATAATATGTCATCGACATATAGAACTAGGAAAACTACATTACTCCCACTGAACTTCTTGTACACACAAGGCTCATCTTCGTTTTTGATGAAGCCAAACTTTTTGACCGATTCATCAAAACAATGATTCCAACTTCTTGATGCTTGCTTCAAACCATAAATGGCCTTTTGAAGCTTGCATACTTTATCAGGATTCTTTGGATCGACAAAACCTTCAGGCTGTGTCATGTACACATCCTCAACAAGATTTCCATTTAGGAAAGCTGTTTTGACATCCATTTGCCATATCTCATAGTCATAATATGCTGCTATGGCAACAAGAATTCTGATGGACTTGATCATAGCTACTGGCGAAAAGGTTTCGTCATAGTCTATACCATGAATTTGTCGGTAACCTTTTGCCACTAACCTTGCTTTATAAGTCTGAATATTCCCATCCATGTCCGTTTTCAATTTGAAAACCCATTTGTGCCCTATTGCTTTAGCACCCTTTGGGAGATCAACCAAAGTCCATACTTTGTTGTCGTCCATGGATTGAATTTCTGACTTCATAGCATCAAGCCATTTTTCAGATTCTGAATTAGAGACAGCTTCCATGTACGTGGAAGGTTCATTCTCTTCTAACAGAATCAGATCATTTTCGTTCGTGACGAGAAATCCATATCTCTCGGGCTCATGACGAACTCTACTTGATCTACGTTGGACTTGTGTTACTGGTTCTGACTCAACAACTTCTTGTGAATCAGGTTGTTCCATTTGAAACTCACTTTCAACTTGGTTATCCATATTTTCTTGTAGGTGTACTTTACTCCCACTGATTCCTTTGGAAATAAACTCTTTTTCCAGGAATGTACCACCCTTAGCAACAAACACTTTGTTTTCACTAGGATTGTAAAAGAAATAACCTTTAGTTTCTTTTGGATAACCAACAAAATTGCATTTCACAGATTTTGGTGCTAACTTATCTGAAATCAAATATTTCACATAAGCTTCGCATCCCCAAATCTTGAGAAAAGACAAATTTGGTTTCTTACCAATCCATATCTCATATGGTGTCTTTTCAACTGCTTTTGATGGAACTCGGTTCAGTGTGAATGCCGCTGTTTCAAGTGCATATCCCCAAAAGGATAGAGGAAGATTTGTTTGACTCATCATCGACCGAACCATATCCAATAAAGTCCGGTTCCTCCTCTCAGACACACCATTCCACTGTGGTGTACCAGGAGGAGTCAATTGTGAGACAATCCCACAATTTCTAAGATGATCGTCAAACTCTTGGCTCAAATATTCACCACCTCGATCAGATCTAAGTGCTTTAATTGTCTTGCCAAGTTGGTTTTGTACTTCATTTTGGAAGGCTTTGAACATTTCAAAGGATTCTGACTTATGCTTCATTAGATATAGATAACCATATCTACTGAAGTCATCAGTGAACGTAATGAAGTATTGAAAACCACCTCTAGCAGTTGTGCTCATAGGCCCACATACATCTGTATGTATGAGTTCTAATAAGTCACTAGCCCTTTCACTGTGACCAGTAAAGGGACTCTTGGTCATCTTACCCATTAAACAAGACTCGCAAGTGTCATATGTTTCAAAAACGTCTAGACCCAAAATTCCATCTTTATGGAGTTTTGAAATGCGTTTCTCATTAATGTGTCCTAGACGACAGTGCCAGAGATAAGTAGGATTCACAATATTTGTTCTTATCCTTTTGGTATTTATGTTATATACATGCTCATCATAACCTTCACTAAGGTTCAACAAATAAAGACCATCATGTAAATCCGCATTTGCATAAAACAAGTCTTTATTGAAAAGCAATAAGTGATTATTCTCAATAACACATTTAAATCCTTCCTTGTCCAAACATGAAATAGAAATGATGTTCCTAGACAAATTAGGAACAAAATAACAATTATTCAAAAAGAGAACAAGTCCAGTTGGCAACTTGAGCTCGTAGCGACCGACTTCATAAGCAGCAACTCTAGCTCCATTCGCCACATGGAATTCTACCTCGCCCTTCTTGAGCTTTCTACTTCCTCTAAGCCCCTGCACATTCATACAAATGTGAGAACCACAACCGGTATCCAATACCCACGAAGTAGAAACAGAAGTAGAATGAAGTATTTCAATAACATGAATACCTTGATTAGCGGTCTCACCGCCTCTCTTCTTCCTCAAGTCCTCCAAATAAAGCTTGCAATTTCTGCGCCAATGACCAGGCTGATTGCAGAAATGGCATGCGCCTTCCTTTGGAGGCTTTGCCTTGGTAACATCTTTGGGCTTCTTTGCATCCTTCCCAAACTCTTTGGGTTTGTGTGCTTTACCCTTCTTCTTCTGGATCCTACCCTTTTGCACCATATGGATCCCTTTGGAGCTTGGCTTCTCTTTTATCGTTACTTCAGCGTTTTTCAGCATCCCATGCAGTTCGCTGACCGTTTTGTCCATATCATTCATGTGATAATTCATGACAAAATGGGAGTAACTCTCGGGAAGAGAATTAAGGATCAAATCCGTTGCCAACTCAGGTCTGAGTGGCGAACCAAGCCTCTCCAACTGATCAATGTACCCTTTCATCTTCAGAACATGGGCACTAACCGAACTCCCTTCGGTCATCTTGCACCCAACCAAAGATCTTAAGGTCTCATACCTTTCCCTCCTCGCTTGCTTTTGGAACATTTCCTTAAGCTCTTGAGACATCTCATATGCCTCAAATGTTTCCAGATCCTTCTGAAGTTCCGAAATCATTGATGCGAGCATCAGGCATTGTACATCAATTTGATCATTTTGATGCTTGTGGAAAGCATCCCTTTCAGCTCTTGAAGCTGTGGTGGGTGGAGGGTTAGCGGGCAAAGGCCCATCCAGAACATATAGCTTTCGCTCTTGCTTGAGAACAATTCTCAAGTTGCGATACCAGTCTAGGTAATTGGTTCCGTTCAGTTTATCCTTCTCAAGGATAGATCGAATAGAACCGGGATTGCTTGTGCTTGCCATTTATCTACAACAGAAAATATATGCAAAGTTAATTACATAAGGGAATTAAACTCCCACTAAAATTATAAAACCCTTTAAAAAAATTTAAGTGGGTAAAAGACCCAAAATCCATATTTAACCATAGCACTGCTTTGGCATGTCCCTATGATTGAATATAATTTCGGTAGACATCACCATGTCAATTACATCATTATGTAACTCTTTTAATTTATGAGATGCATGATATCATATATCATATTTAATTTGTATGTTACTCATCTCATCCTTGCCTCGGGCTCAAACACCTTTTTGATTAACCCTTTAGTTAAGCCAATTACAACACAATGAGAATCACCTTTTCTCATATTATTGCTTCGCTAAGGTCACAACATGCGTACCCGCCCTGGCGGTATACCATGATGTGAACATAGTACTTGACAAGTGTTATACGTAATTGGGTGGCAAAATATAAACTTCATAAGTTTATTTAGGGTTTATTAATTCCTGTGATTCAATTGTATCTCATACAATGCATGGCATTAACATTAATCTTTCTAAGTTAATATTAATTCTAGCATGGCATCCAATGTCATACATTCATTTAGCATGCATATTTCATACTTAGCATGGCATCACATGGCATCAAAATATAAAACATGCAATAGACTCGAAAGACCGTGTTATGGTATGGTTTTATCTACATTGATTTTCATAGGCCAATATGAAAATCAACAGGTCATTTCCTAGGTGGTTGTAACCATCGCATGGTCACAGCACAGCCGCACCCCTTGGATCCGTCTTCACGTCTTTGTTCCTTGGCACCATCTCATGGATTTACATACTTTACAAAATTGCATCCTATACAATTTTCTAGTACATAAAATTTACAAACAATAAATTGCATCCTATACAATTTATCTAGAAAAATAAGATTACATAAATACAAACGACTCGCAGGCCGTATTTATAAAACCTTACATTCACCAAAACCAAAAGAAAATAAAAAATATCCAAGGGTCCAAAACCATACCAAAACACCATGCATAAAATTATCACAATAATTTTATATCTACAAGATTTAGGGTTCATAAAGGGTAAAATACAATCCTATTGTATTTAGAGTAATTGATTTGAAAAATCGTAAATGTGTAGAAACAATTTCCACACATAAACGAAAAACACCAAACCCAACTTCCAGCGATCCAACTCGCTGCTGAGTTGGACGGGGGTACGGGGGCGGTAGCCCCTGTTGCGAAGCAAGCGCCGCAGGCAAAAAAAAAAAAAAATTTTCGCGCAAAAAAACAGCTCCCTCTGAAAATTCCCAGGTGGCACGCCGTGCCAAGGTTGGCACGCCGTCGTGCCGCCATTCTGGTCGCAACACTGGAAACGGTTTCCAGTTGGCACGGCGTGCAAAGGCCCAGCACGTCGTGCCATATGCAAAATTTTCAGGTTGGCACGCCGTGCCAAATCGGCACGCCCACGTGCCACCATTCTGAACTCAAGCATCCAGGAACGATTTCCTGTTGGCACGCCGTGCCAAAACCGGCACGCTGGCGTGCCAACATGCTGAATCCAAAATTTCACCCCTTTTTCTGATTCAAAACAATTACAACCAAATCATTCACAATGATTCACATTAAAATCAAATTTTAAACATGTTATTCACAATAACATTGAACCCTAAATCAAGAACATACAACCCTAACATGCAATTTTGATCTAATCAAAATAACAAATCCAATTCAACCAATGCACAAGTGGCTCTGATACCACTGTTGGGGAATTAATCGCACAAACAAACATAAAACGCAGCGGAAAAAGATTAATCCCCACCAAGGACCCATGTACATTACATTGAATCGGAAGGAGGGTTAAAGAATTACCTTAATTCTTTGAAGTTTGAATCACTTAGGAACCAAAATTGCTTCCCTCTACGGTTGATCCACACGGAGCAATACGGTCACCGCGTGCTAGCGCCGGGATAGAAGAAACGGTTTCCTCGAATCGAGAGAGAGGCAGAAAATCAAATTTTCTCTTGGCTTGGAGAGGAGAATTTCGGCTGGCTATTCTCTTGTGTTGGCTGGCCGAAAATCTGCTATAGTATTAGTGTAGAGAGTCATTAGGTTTAGGTTAATTGTTTCCTTAAATAATTAACCTAAATAGTTAATTATAATTATAACCTAATACACCTATTAGTTATAATTATATATTAACCCACACAATTTAATATTAATTCTCAATTAACATTAAATCAAATCAATTCTCCATAATACATATATGTATATATAATATTATAATTAATTATATCTCCATATAATTTAATTATAATATGTAGCATACTTTATGCAATATTAATCACATTAATATTTATATATACATACATAAATATATATCACTATATATATTTATTCTCTTTCTCATTCATAAATTATTATCCAATAATAATTTATACCCGATAAGATGAACTTCATTTTGCTCTTGTGTGTGACCCCATAGGATCATATTAATTGGCAATAAGGAAATTACCATAATGTCCTTATAGGTCACAAGCGGACTCTAGCAAGCCATTACGACTACCCAATTAATATGATTGGAATGATCCAATACCTATTTATAGAATGTCATATTCCCTTTTGTCTCATTGATATCAAGATTAATTATAAGACATGGTACACTTGTCAATCTTATATAATTAATCATATGCTTTCTCGATCTCAAAGTAAACTGTTCAGACAAATCAATTGATACTCTTATCAATTATTTGAGCACGGCCATGCATTTAACAGTCTTACTTATCGAGGGGCCCAGTGATATCGCTCTCTTGTTAGAGAGGGACAAAATCCCATATCTGTCACTCACATCCCTAAGCATGAGTCATATTGTACCCAACCACAGCCTTTATAACTACTCTGTTACAAGCAGCGTTTGACTGCGTCAAAGCACAACATGAATTCATCCCGGAATCCATGGTGACCTCAGGTCAAAGGAATCAGCTGATGACACTACTATAATCAAGATCAGTTGTGACACGTGACCATGAACTTGATCTTATAGTGGGTCTCCAGCAACATGTTCTCTAACACATTGCCCGTGAGTATAATCTGTATCTGTATACACTATATTCATCTTATGAATATCCATTATCACTCACACTAGTCTTAGTTTGTTATTATTCCCATAATAACAATCGACTAGGGAAATTTAGAATTACACAATTAATTCATGGATACATTATCATAAATACTAACATACAAATATATATGATAAAATAAGTCTTTATTAATGACTTAAGAAGATTGTTTACATAATCCAACATTGGCTTAGGGCACAATCTCTAACACTCTAAATCTCAGGTATGAAAATTTTCTCAATTTTCAGAATTTCCATTTATGCCGATATAATCTCGAGAAGGGTATTTCTTACTTTTTGCAGGTACCCAGGGGTAAAACAATTGGTTTGTATTTATTATTAATCGAAGGGGCAAAAATTTTTGTTTCCAAAATTATCGATCAAGGAATAAATACACACCTGACACAACTTCAGAATCATTTCTCCACGAAGAGCCTGCACAACTTCAGAACCAAAGCTCCCTGAGTCGACTTCAAACCAAAGCTCCCTAAGCGAACTTCAAACTAAAGCTCCCTGAGCCGACTTCAAACCAAAGCCCCCTAAGCCGACTTCAAACCAAAGCTCCCTGAGCCGATTTCAAACCAAAGCTCATAGAGTAGACTTCAAACCAAAGCTCCTAGAGCCGACTTCAAACCAAAGCTCACTGAGCCGACTTCAAACCAAAGCTCCTGAGCCGACCTCAAATAAAAGCTCCCTGAGCCGATTTCAAACCAAAGCTCCCTGAGCTGATTTCAAACCAAAGCTCCTCGAGTAGACTTCAAACCAAAGCTCCTCGAGCTGACTTCAAACCAAAGCTCATAGAGCCGACTTCAAACCAAAGCTCCCTGAACCGACCTCAAATCAAAGCTCCCTGAGCTATCTTAAAACCAAAGCTCCTTGAGCCAACTTCAAACCAAAGCTCCTTGAGCCAACTTCGAACCAATTCAACTCGGGCTAGACTGCTATTTTGCATAGACATCAAAACAAGTCCCTGAAATCAACTTAGGCTAGACCACTGCTTCGTAAAGGAACTGAAGCAAGTCCTTGAATCAAATCAACTCGGGCTCCATCGCTGCTTCACAAAGGAACTAAAGCAAGTCCCTGAGTCAAATCAACTCGGGCTAGACTGCTACCTGGCACAGACTCCAAGGTAAGTCCCTGAAATCAACTAGGGCTAGACCGCTGCTTCACAAAGGAATCGAAGCAAGTCCCTGAATCAAGTTAAATCGGGATAGACTGCTACCTCATACAAACTCCAAGGCAAGTCCTTGAAATCAACTTGGGCTAGACCGCTGATTTGCAAAGGAACTGAGGCATGTCCCTGAATCAACTCAAATCGGGCTAGACCACTGCTTTGCAAAAGAACTAAAGCATCCCTGAATCAACTCAAATCGGGCTAGGCCACTACGTCACAAAGGAACCAAAGCAAGTCCCTGAATCAACTCGGGCTAGACTGCTTCTTCACAAAGGAATCAAAGCATGTCCCTGAATCAACTAAAATCGGGCTAAACCGCTGCTTTGCGAAGGAACCGAAAGAAGTCCCTGAATCAGCTCAAATCGGGCTAGACTACTATTTCACATAGACATCAAAACATGTCCCTAAATCAACTCAAATCAGGCTAGACCGCTGCTTCCTAAAGGAATCAAAGCATGTCTTTGAATCAACTTAAATTGGGCTAGACCATTGCTTCGTAAAGGAACCAAAGCATGTCCCTGAATCAACTCAAATCGGGCTAGAAAACTGCTTTGCGAAGAAACCGAAGCATTTCCCTGAATCAACTCAACTCGGGCTAGACCGCTGCTTCGCAAAGGAACCAAAGCATGTCCCTGAATTAGCTCAAATCTGACAAGACCATTACTTCATGAAGGAACCGAAGCATGTCCCTGAATCAACTCAACTAGGGCTAAACCACTATTTCACATAGACTTCAAAACAAGTCCCTAAATCAACTTAACTCGGGCTAGACTACTACTTTGCAAAGACACCGAGGCAAGTCCCTGAATCAACTCAACTCGAGCTAGACTACTCTTTCACACAGACATCGAAACAAATCCCTGAATAAACTCAAATTAGGATAGACCGCTGTTTCACACATACATCAAAACAAGTCCCTGAATCAACTCAACTCGGGCTAGACTGCCACCTCACACAGACACTGAGGCAAGTCCCTGAATTAACTCAACTCAAGTTAGCCCGCTGTTTTGTATAGACATCAAAATAAGTCCCTGAACCAATTCAACACAATTCCATCCGTGACACAAGCACCATGGAGAACCAACATGAGAAAGACGACAGCTACTTTTCCTTTTTCTTTTCTCATCGTGCTCTCTATTGTGAGACCAAACTTGAACCGGGCACAATAGCCCAACTATATCGACTTTGATCCCGTGAGGGGCTGCCTGTAAGCACGGGTTTTCCCGACCTCTGTGATTATGTTACCTGTTTAGACAGATGAACATGAGTCAGATTTGAAAATGAGCGGAATATTACCTGGAATGTCTCAAATGCCCTGAGAAACAGAACAGTCTTCGATCCGAGACCTCGAGAAAGGTCCCTTGAGTGATTAGAAAGCTTAGATGTGAGTGTAGGATTTAGGAAAAGCCTTGATAGCTCTGGTTAGAGCAGTACAGCTGTAGTTTCATAACTACAGCCACACGGCTGTAACATCAGAGTCGCACGACTATAACCTTAGAGCCGCATGGCTCTAACGAGCGATCAGGTTACTTCCTAAATAACCAGCATTAATCTTTGATAGTGGGGATTTTTCCTAAATTAAAGGAATTTGGCTGAGATATTCTAGATTTTTTTTTTAATAGTAGAAATATGAGAGAGAGAAGCAGAATAGAGAACATAACAGAGAGAGAATTCTAAAGAGAAAAAAAGAGAAAAAGAAAGAAGAAGAGAGAAAAACCAAGAAAACCAAAAGAAAAATACAAGAAATAGAGAGAAAGCACTCGGGAAACGTATAGGCTGAGAGTGTCTGGACATTTCTCATTCATTTAGATTGATCTCGGGTTTTGCTGGAATTGATTTAGGGTCCGTGTTCAAAGTTTCAGGATGTTTACAGGATTCTAGGCATATTCCGACGTTCAAATCCACTTTCGGTTGTCAAATACGCTGGAACACAAAAAGGGTAAACTCTGAGAGGCTTTAAACTCGTATCTAATTGTTTTATGCTTTGTATTTTCTGAGTTCTATAAAAATCCAAAAAATGTCTGCTTGATTATAGCCGTACGGTTCTAATTAGAGCTGAGCAGCTATAATCCCTTATAACAGAGCCGCATGGCTGTACCCCTATAGTTGTACGGCTGTGTTCTTCTCGGTAGAAACCCGAAATACCCTAAATCAATCGAATACAGTCATTTTCCCATTTTAATTATTATGTTACAAACTATTTCGGTCAAATCACATCCATTATGTTTAAAATTATGGTTTTCAAATTTCCAATAACGTTGATGTGAGGTTTGGGTTTTGTTGATTTTGATTTTTGGAATCTGGGGTTATTCAATCCAAATTGGATCCACTGTTCAGCTTTAGCAGACCCCCAGATTCCTCAAAATCCTTAAAAACCATCGAAACAATTCAAAACCAGGATTTTCAAAGAGAAAGAAAACCAATTCGGGTTCTGGGCACTATAGCCGCACGGCTATAGTTGCTAGAACGAGGCAGAATCTCGAGACGACTCCCACGGACATCATCACATGATGCTGTCTTTAGAATTAAGCTGTTTTTGATGTGTTTACTGTTTTGGGCTATAGATGGATGTTGAAATTAGGAACCCACACAAATGGAATCCCGAGTTTCAGGATAACCAACTCGCCAAAAAGAGTGATTTGCATGCAATCAAGCCAAATGGTTTTCCAAAATTGTTTTCAAGCACAAAAACCTATAGGGAATTTCGAAAACAGTTTTCTAGGTCTAATCAAGTAAGCCGCCCAGACTTTTTGGTTACCCACTAAATGTATGCCCCCGTTTCCTGAGATTCCCCATTCTATCCTGTCGTGAGTCCTACGTGTGTCTGTGATATAATTGTGCTAACCGTCTGTTTTGCAGCATTTTATTTCTTTTTATTTTATTTTGGATGTATTTAATAGATCAAATTATGTATTCTAGGCGATTGTACTTTTTTTATAGATTTTTGTGTATCTAAGCGGTTGTAAAATGAGGATGAGAGTTTTTATCTTTTTGGGATGTAATAAGCGGTCTTTATTTATTTATTTATTTATTTTTTTGGTTTGGATGTATAGTTTACTTTTTTGGACTTTATTTATTTCTGTCATCTGAATGAGCATTAATTAATAATAAAAGATAAAGTGGGCTAAATCTCTGGATTAGGTGTGGCAGTCTACGCTCGGTAGGAAGCTGTATCGGAATTTCTCGGATGAGCTAATCCGGGTGGTGACTTTGTCACTGATCCCGAAATTTAGGTTTCGATATTTTTAAGTAATAAAACAGGATTTTCTAAAATGCAAAAAATAGTTTTTTCCTAAAAATTCACATTCAAAGAAAAGATTTTCTACAAAAGGATTTCCAAACAAACCAATGATTTTCCTTAGCAAGATACAAACCCGTTTTCAATTCAAACTTCAAACCAATTCTCCTTTCCTGGTTCACTTCTCCGCATTTCGATTTTAAGGTCATCCACTCATAGAGCCTTATGTGTATAAGAAGGTTAGTGGGAGAATTGTCACCTTCTTAGTCTTATACATAGATGATATTCCACTCATTGGAAACAACATCCCAACATTGCTTAAGGCAAGGCAATGGTTAGGGAAATGTTTCGCAATGAAGGACTTAGGCGAAGCTGAAACATTACTGGGTATCTAGATCTACAAGGATAGATCACTTTTTGACTTCTGGGACTAAGTCTAGAAAGGTACAGAGATAAAGTCCATGCTAGTTTCAACATGACCAATTCCAAGAGAGCACTTTTGCTAATGCATCATAGGCTAACCTTGAGCAAAAGGACTGTCCCTCCAAGATGGATGAGAGGGAATACATGAGTAAGATTACACATGTTGTTGCAATTGGATCTACCATGTATGCTATCTTATGTACAAGGCCTAATGTCATCTATATATTGATGATCATTGATCGCAACCGAATTATGTGTTTTGTATTGTGTGGAGGTACAATGAGCTGAGAAGCTCAGGAATGAATACTGTTGCCATTCTATTATTAGTGTATGCCTCGGTCCTTGTATTATGTAACCGGATGACTTGTTATAATAAAAGGCATAATATTGTTTATTATGTTTCTTGTGTAATTTAATAAATAAAGAGAATCCATTAATTATTGTTTTACTCGTTTATGTTGATAACATTCTTTAGGTAGTAAGGCCATGAGTAGGGAATGAACACTAGTTATAAAGCTATCCCTAGTCTGTTAAAGTCATGAGAATGATTTTAACTAAAGACTAGCATGTGTCTTGATTATATGGTGGTGTCTTACTGACCATTAGACATGAAATGTCAATAAAAAATTTTTGGGATTCGTCTTCAATAAATGAATCAATAGCAACGGAAGCCACTTTCATTTTTCTAGAATCTAGATCTAGGAACTTATGTGGATGAAATCAAAATCAAAATAGAAAAGAATAAAGAGCTTAAATCTCACCTCTTATGTCTCTTTTAGAGACTGCTGAAGAACCAAAATAGATTCCCTCTGCATTCACGTACACAAACACCTTTGGAACTAAAACCCGTGCTAGCATCAGATCTAGAGAGCTAAGGGAGGGGAGGCATTTTTTCTAACTAGAGAATTAGCCTTGGAGTTGACTTTCTTAAGTAGGAATTTATAATACACCAAACCTTAGGTCTAATTAATTACCATGGGTTAATATTAATTACCAATTGATTTAATTTTTCATGCATATAAATTAAATTATACCATATGATATAATTTATATCATGTTAATTCAATTCAATTGGTATATTAAAATCAATCTAATAATTAATTAGACTTAACTTAAGAAATAATATATATAAACCTACAATTCCATCTTGGAAATTAATTCATTCAATTGATTCTATGAAATAATCAATTCCAATTAATTAAATTATTTTGATCAATCCAATTGATTTATAATTCAATTAATTACTCTCCCCGCAAGTCAATATACTCTAAGTATATAAGTGATCCGTTAAGTGTTGGTTCAGACGTTCAATGTGTATGATCCTGTGGGTCCATCTTTATATTGGCAGTGGACCCATGGCTCACAGGCTGTAGTTGGACTCTAGCAATCTGTTATAGCCACAAATTGAGATGGAGACTGGAGTCTAATAGAAGTCGTAACCCTGTAGTATAACTTATATGTCCCTTGTCATTGATATCAGAGTGCCATATGAAGGCATGATATTATCACCCTCTTTTGTGTTTGGACATTTACTTGATACTGAGTGAACTGATGCTCTCAAATAAGTTCCAACTTATGTGGGTGTGGCCACACTCTTATCAGTTGCACTCATTAAGGGGCCGATGAAATCTTTTCAATGAATCACTAAGTGACATACCCCTTTTGCACATTTATGGCCTTGCCATGCTTACTAACACACCCAACCGTACCCATACTTGGCACCCTGCTATAAGCCCTTTAGGATCACGTCAAAGTGTGTGAGTTCACATGCAATTCCATAATGTGGTCAGGTCGAAGGATCCAATATAATTACTACATGATAATCACTTGTGATACTGTACCATATGGATTTCTCGTTAGTGGATATGTCTAGTAACATGTCCCATTACACGTACCCATGTACCTGATTGATAATCCATATACCATGGATGGTAAGACACCACCATACAATCAAGGTAATTCTAGTCTTATGTTCCATTCATTCCCATGACCGAAATAGATTCAAGATGGCTTTATGGTTATATTGTTTCCCTATTCATGGTCTTACTACTAAGTGCATGACACTTGACAACATGAATATAGATATGTCCATTGGATACTCTATTTGCATTCATTGCACAAGAGATAAATTAAATAGATTAGGCCTTTATTCAATAACACAGATGTATAATACATTAATCCATAAAAGGTCCAGCAATGTATGACACAAATTAATGATCAATGCCTTAGCATTAGGGCATTTCCCAACAAAAACATGGGTACATGTTAGGTTACATGGTATTAGATTGATCCATTATGAGAAAGCCATATGGGTCCTATGTCATAGGTGGTTCTTTAGTAGTACTTATATCAAATCCTACGACCTGATATCCCTACAGACCTAGGTTCTATCTCACATACTTAGATGTATACCTAACGGGCCTTTAACAGGGTGCTAAGTATGGGTACGGTTGGGTATGCTAGTGATCATGCTAGAGATGTGAGTGATGTGATGGGACTAGCATGTCTCTTAATTAAGAGCAGATATCATCGACCACTTGATGAGTGAGATTAAAAAGAGCATGACTATGTCCAAGTAAGGTAATCACTTGGTGATTAGTCACTTGTGTTTTTTAGTCTATTCATATTAAAGGAATGTCTTCACAGCTAAAGAGAGTGACATTGCCATGTCTCTTGTAAGACATCGATATCATTGGCATGAGATGTATAAGTTTACTACAAGGTTTATCTCTCCAATGGATTGACGTTTTCATCTTATTTGGGTAGCTATAATGGTTAGCTAGAACCCACTTATAGCTTGTGGGCTCAAATGCTTTTGGGCTCAGCGCCAACATAGGATGAACCTAAAGGATAGCATACAAAAGATGTCTGATTGAGTTAATCATGGGTTATGAATATGTATGGGTTACATATTTATTTTTAACTATTAGGTTAACGAGTTTTATGGTTAAAGCCCAATGGTATAAACCCTATAAAACTAGACTTTATTTAATCTGTTAATTTGTTTACTATATGATAAATAAATTAAGGATGAAATAAGACTAAATTAAATAAAATTACTTAATTATTTAGTTAGTAGTATTAGAATTAAAATAGTTATTATTCTAGTTTATTTATATTTCGAATTAAGGGTTTTATGGTTACAAAATCCTAATTAAGAAATAAAAGATAAATAAAATAAAAACCTAAATCTATTCTAAGATAAATACTAACAAATTAGTCTCACATTAATTTCCTAATTTACGGCAATAATTGTTTTGGCAAAAAGGAGACTAATTAGGAAGAATTTTTGGCCATTTCTATTAAAAGAAGGGAAAAGTGATTCGGCCATCACTCCATTCTTTCGGCCATTTAGTGATTCTTAATTGGCAAAGAATTTTGTCGTGTTTTGGGAAAGCAAAATAGCTCATTCAAAAGAAAAATAGCTTATTGTTCCGACGTTAGCACATACACTTAATCGGTAGGTTTTCGTGTGCATGAGGGTAGAGATCCTTTGCGTATTAGCAAGGGTTTGTATTTAATCTATTGTGGGGACGATATAGGTATGAATTTAATAGCTTTCTCGTTGAATCTGTTTGTTTGATTCTACAATCTAAGAAATTTGGTCCTGTTATGGGTTCTAAGTGTATAACAATTCGCTTCCACTGCGGTAAAAATTTTCATTTACAAGAAGATGAATCCCAACATCTATAACAGAAGTTGAGTATTTTGCTAGATAGGATGTGACAAAGGGAAATTTTTAGACTAGGAAGTTCATTACTAAGCTAGGAGTTGGTCACTCTCTCTTAGACCCAGTTTACTTCTTCACTGACATAGACGTGGTCATCGTACAAGCTTAGGAACCATGGTCACACAAAGAATCCAAGCATGTCCTCATGGGATTTTATCTCATATAGGGTTACATAAGAGGATAAGATTGTAGATTAACTAAGCTATTAGTGTAGTCGTGCCATGAGAGTCATGTGAGATCTATAGGGATCAGGCCATTGAATTGCAGGGACTAGTGCAAATGGGAGATTGGTGGTGTATGTCCTAGTTCCTATATAATATAATAGAATAGAATGTCTTGTTATAATAAAAGGCATAAGTTTGTTTATTATATTTCTTGTGCATTTAATAAACAAAAAGAATCTAATAACTATTGTATTATTCTTTACGTTGATAACATTCTCCGGGCAGTAAGACATTGAGTAAGGAAAGAACATAGTTATAAAGTTATCACTAGTCTGTTAATGTCATGGGAATGATAATAACTGAAGACCAGCATGGGCCTTGATTGTATGGTGTTGTCTTACCGACCATTAGACATGGATTGTCAATCAAGGGCAGGGTACATGTTAGGTTACATGGCACTTGATCGATCCGCTTTGAGAGAATCACATGGTTCCTATGTCATGGGTGGTTCTCAAGTATGTTTAGTTCTTTGACCTGATACCTATAAGCACCGCAATTTTCATGGACTTATATAAAAAAAAAAGATATCATGCCATGACTGTAATTATAGTCGTGGAGTTGCATTATAGTCGTACGACTGTATTGGCAGAGCAGGTACAGCAGCCCATACCTCAAAGATTAAAAAAATGAGTTTGATTTGAGGGGCAATTAATGCCCGAATTCTCAGCAATAAAGCAGGAAATAAGAAGGGAAAAGAAAGAAAAGGGGGGGGGGGCTTTTTGATTCTGGGAAATCAGGATAGCTTAGAGAGAAAAATTGAGAGAGAATTGAAGAAAAAGGAGAGAAAAAGGAAGAACACACAAAACCATCTTTTTCTCCTCTTTTTCTTTTTAATTCTTAGGGGTTTAAGTTTAAAATCTATTAGAAATCAATAGGTTAATAACTGGACACTCTAAATTCAATTAAATTCGGACTCTAAAACACTCTAAATCCTTGACATTTTGGAGATTTTGGACTTGTCTCTCAAAACCTCAACTCAAGGAAAAAGGAGCAATTTGGAAGGGATTGAGGCGTTTCTAGCGGTCATTCCTACTGTGGATCAGCGCCAGAGAGGTAAACATACTTCAAACCTTAAATTTTGTTGCTTTTCTGGGTGATTTGGTGTGTTTTGGTGCATATAAACTCGTTTTCTATACTTGTTGTTTCTAGAAATTAAGAACAGTCGTGCGACCGTTCTTGAGTTGAAGAACAGTCGTACGACTGTAAATACAGTCGTATGAGTGTTCTTGATTTCCCTCCAAGTTTTCAATTTTGTTTGAATAAATTTTGGTGAAATCCTGCAATTGGAAGGATTACAGTCGCACGACTGTAATTAAAGTCGTACGACTATAGTTACAGTCGCACGACTGTAACCTCCGTCTAGAAGCAGAATTTCCAGTTTAATCCAAAAAAAAAAAATCCCAAAAATCCATAAAAAATCAGAAAAATTAGAAAATCATCAAAATAAATTGTGTTGTGTGCATTCACGACCTTAGATTTAATTTTCAGTATAATAGCATTCAGAACAATACAACGACGGCGACTTCATTCTTCCGAAAACCGACCCACCTCACATGCTAAATAAAAGTAAAACGGAAAATAAAATGTTTTTCAAAATGATTTTCTCACAAAATAAAAAATACAGGGATGTTTCAAAATGTTTTCCAGGTCTAATCGGGCTGGTTAGCCGAGCCGACCCGGTTATCTCCCTAAATGCATGTTCCTGAATTCTAATTTTCCAATTATGTCATGTCTGAGTCCTCTTTGTGGTGTGCCGTAAACTGTGCTAACCCTCTGTTTTGCAGCTTTTAATTTCTTTTATTTTATTTTTGATATATTTAATAGATTAATTCGTATATCTTAGATGATAGTAAATTTTTAGATTATCGTGTATTTTAGGCGATTGTAAAGTGAGGTTGAGAGTTTTTTTTTTTATTTTTATTCGATCGGGTTGTAATAATTTAATTATTTACTGTTTTACTTTTTGTTTTATGTGTATGTGCACTATGTGATCGAATTTAATAAAATTGACTTTAGATTTGTAAAATGCCTTCAAAGAACATTGGCCGTATTTATTTTAATTAGACATGAAATAAGGGACTTGTCCGGACCTAGATCTCTAGATGGTGCAGCGGCCGTTCGTCCGGTTCAGCTACGCTATAAATTTCCCGGTTGAGCTGAGTCGGTGGCGACTCCTACACTATTTATCGAGACTTAGGTCTCGGTTCTTTTATGAAATAATCTAATTTTCTAAAAATAAATTTTCATCATAAAAACCCCACGCGAGGGAGGGTTGCCCGATCTCGAGGCTCCCTTTCGAGAGAGTCTGCGTTCCGTCGAAAATGTCGTCCGCTCACAGTGGCGACTCCACTGGGGATTTCTTACAAAAGTTTTATTAAAACTTAAAAGAATTTGACAAGCCCTGAAAAGTGTCTAAATAAAATAAGGCGGACGATTCTTGTATGGTATTTTATTTTGCATTCTTTAGTTAGACATTTTTTTTGCATTAGGTTAAGTATCCATTTTTAGCTCGGTGAATCATTGAAGTGTCACCTATGTTCCTCTTGGTCTTAGGGGCACGGATATGAAACACCACTTATAGCCTTGTACGAACCCCTTCGTTCGGACCCTTGAGTAGGGAGAAGTGAGGAGTAAATCTTGCTATGGGAGCCTTGATTTTAACCCGACTTGGACCGAACTCACATAGGCAACCTTAGTTGGATTCCCTTAGGATACCAAAATAAATCGTGTGAAAATATAAATCGTGCCTTCATCATCCCCAGTTGATGATCGAAGAGAGCCCTACCTAGCACTCGGTTAGAATTTTCGAGACCGACCATGTTTGGAGGAACAAGGTTGGAAGAATACGTTTCATGTGCTATGTGTTTCTCGCCATCCTGTGCCATACCATGATCAACATTTCCATGCACATGACATACCATACACAAAGCATTTGTGTGATAACTGACCCACATCTTTATTAAGCCACTTGCATTTTATTTTCACGTGTGAAAACATTAAATCATCTGTGTAACATTCATACTAACCGTTATTTTTGCAGCCATAACATTATATTTGTGTGATTAGCATTTTTTCGCATAGCATACCCAACATCATTATGTGTGTCATGCATTCTAACCACGTTTTTGTGCAGCCATTTGCATTTTGTGTGACATAAGCATTCATATCATTTCATTTAAATTAAGGACATTCCAAGAGTGCCTATCATGATCATTTCATTCCATAACATATCAAGCGTGCCAAAATTACCCGTATTCTGCCAGTGCACCGGATTGCACTCGGCCATTTCACCAAATCATCTCATTCAGTAGAGACCACGATGGTCCTTGGTCTACTTCCGTGTGACAATCCACACGTTGCATTTCATGACATCATACCCATCCATCATAAATAGCATATAACACCGCGGTCCACATCGGATCATTTCATGACATTCTTACTTCATTCATGGTGCTCCCCGAGTGCCGGAATAGTACATACGTAGGGGAATTTCATGACATTATTAAATCATGAAAGGTGTTCCCTGAATGCCGAACCTCTGTCCCTGTTACTCGTGACTTTCTTACAATATCGTTTCATATCATATGCCTCAAAAGCATCAGAACTCTGTCCATGGGGCGGCCCCATGTGACCATTTCACATCATCTCATAGACCTATAAAGCATCGAAACCCTGTTCGTGTGCCGGCACACATGTGACCATTTCACAAAATTCACTAGGTGCCCCAAAGGCACCGAACCCTTGTCCGTGTGGCAGTTCACACGTGACCTTTTTGCATAGCATTGGGTGTTCTTGGAATGTCCGAAAAAATATGTTATAGAATAATAAGTGGGAAATTATTTTCATCATCATTTCACACACGACATCACTCCATCCATTCATTTATCATAAGCATTTTCAATGTCTCACTCTTCATGACATCATTCCATACATTGACCCTAAACGTTTCCCGTATGTTGTCAAGCAGAACAAGCTGGAGCGACCTTGGACAAGATCTCAGGCTTCGAGGGCTGTTGGGGAGCGAAGAGTAGTTGAAACAGAAAGTGATTCTGATTCTAGGGAAGAAGTAGAGATGGCTAATCCAACATCGAGTCTTGTTGATGCTTTAAAGGATTTCCTGAGATCATAGGATTTTCGTGATATGCTCAAAGAGGAAATGCGGGCTATAGTGAGAGAGGCTGGAGAAACTGGTGGTAGTGGAACCGAAAAGGAGAAAGAGGCTGAATCGTCTCAGCAGGGTGGTGATGCCTTGGCTAGTTTAGAGAAGTTGCAAGAAATTGAGGCAACTATGGAAAGAAAGATGAAGGCGAAGTATTTTGAGCTAGATGAAGTTGTGGCCCAGCTGAAGAAAGGGGCCAGTGTCAGTTCTAAATCCAATAAGGCAGTTAATGTGGATGCCATGATTAGCAAAGGCATCGAGACTTTTCCTATTGGCTTTCAAGTGCCAAAGGTTCCTGCTTACAAGGGAATGGGTTCACCAGAGGCCTATGTGAATCTTTATGCCAGGGTCATGCTGAACGTGGGCGCCACTAAACAACAATTGATTAATCCCTTCCCAACTACCCTAGAGGGAGGAGCATTGGGCTGGTATAATTCTTTATCAGAGGAAGAGTAGTCAGATTGGGAGCTTTATTAGTAGCCTTCATCAAATATTACAGCCTCAACACTAAGATTCAAATGAAGCTGTATGACCTTGAACGAATCAAGCAAAAGCCCAATGAGCCCTTCGATGAGTACTACCAACGATGGATGAATAAGATGATCCTTCTGAAAAACTGCCCTGATAAAGATGAACTGATACAGAAGCTTATCAACGGCAGTAGGGACATCTTCAAGAACAATATGCAATTTCATCCATTTAGTGAGCTTAGTGAAGTATACAGTATGGTGATGAAAATCGAGCGAGATGAAGAGGAGAAAGCAGTGAGCCACAAAGGTAGTAAGAGTTCAGGCTATAGCTGTGGGTATAGGTCGACAGCCGTGGCCGGGTCTAGCGATGGTTCTAGCTCAAGTTCTGGGGGCAAACAAGGGCAGTCTTTGGAAGTAAAGCAAGTAGAGGTTGCTACAGTAACCCAACAGCAAGGCAATCAGAACAGGAATCGAGGAGGACAGGGGATATCACCTTGGACTCTTCCCTTGGTTAAAATTTTTGCTAAGTGCAAAAATGGAGGATTGCTACAATCTTTGAGGCCATTTGAAAAACCTACTGAGATAGATAAAAACAATTTCTGCACGTATCATGTTGTGACTGGCCATAGAACCAACAATTGCTACAAGCTGAAGGATGCAATTCAAAAGTTGATTGATGAAGGGAAATTGCAGGAGCCTCCTAAGCCTAGCACAAAGACTGACCCGTTATCGGCGTTTGAGAGGGGGTTAATATGGTACATTCGGGATTGCCAGCCAATTTCATCTTTGCTTAAATTCTTCAAGTAAATCCCGCTATTCAGGCTGTGGCAATTGGTGAAGCCGAGGTAGAGTCAAAATGTGAGAAGCAGATGGAACAAAAAGAGATCTAGCTGATAAGCTTGAATGATCTTGACTCCGAGGATGAATATGAAGAGTTTGGTGGGGAGGAAACAGTTAAACCGCCGGCTATTGAAAAGCTGAAAATCCAAGAGGTCCAGAATGTGACCCGAAGTGGAAGGGTATATCAACCAGCAGACAAAGCAAAAGATAAGGCCCCTATGACTGGGTTCGGTAGTACATCTGCACAGGAGGGAGTTGAGAAAGAAGACCTAGTTATTTCTCAGTTGAAGAAAACCCCTACACAAGCCAGTTTGTGGCATCTGCTTTTGACTTCTAAAGAGCATAGGGCAGCCTTAGTGAAGAAGTTGTCAAAGATCGAGGTTTCTCCCATTGCATCAGTGGAGGCCATATGTTGTTTGTTAGACAAAATCCATTGCGGGTCTCCTGACATTATTTTCTCTAAAAAAGATCTACCAAGCAAAGGGAAGGCTCACAATAAGGCCCTTTACATCTGGGCCCATGTGATGGACAAGAATATTCCATGTGTGATGGTGGACGATGGATCTGCTCTGAATATATGTCCATTAAAGATGCTGCCATTTCTAGGTCTGAGGAAGATGGCTTGAAAAAGTCCTTTACTGTGATCAGGGCCTATGATGATTCCAAGAGGACTGTGATGGGGACCTTTGAAGCTGAAGTGGAAGTAGGACCAGTAAAGTCAGCAGTCAACTTTACCATGATTGACATTCTGGTCACTTTCTCCCTACTGTTGGTAAGGCCATGGTTCCACCCATTGGGAGGTGTTCCTTCAACCTTGCATCAAAAGATCAAGTTTTCAATAGGCGGTGAGGTTGTGACAGTCGAGGCTGATTCCCAATCTGTGATTGCTGCTGTTAGTGAGGAGACCATACCATGTGGCAGCTTTCAAGTCGCCATGGTCGACGAAGAGGAAGCTACAGACGCTGCAATGGCCATTTATGAAAATTATATGCCGGAGTGGTTGTCCAGATATTTGCATAAGTAGAAATTTTTCCCGAGCATGGGACTTGGAGTCAATCTACAAGGGGTGCCTGAGTTTAACATTAACTCAGGAAAGCCAAAGCAGTTCGGGCTAGGGTATACAGAGGAGACATCTGACCAGAAGAACCCGAAAAGGGGCAAGAATGGTAAGCTTATAATGAAACCATTGCTGAAGGTGGGAGAAGGGCTACACAATGGCCAAGCTGAACCAGTAAGGGTCGGAAATGTTGAATGCCCCGGCTTTGAAATATTTGTTGATGTTGTAGACTTTGAGAAAAGCCAAGAAGAACCAGTCACCCCTATGTTGGTAAAAGAGGCAGCTGCTAAGTCTGTTATTCTGCAAAGTGAGCTACCTGAAGTGATAGCAAAAGCAGTAAAGGCGCCCAAAGAGAAGAATAAAGAGAAAGCCTGTGATGGAGCTGTAGAAGTAATCTCAGGTGCATTGACTGCTGCCTTAAGCAAGGCATTTGGGAAGCCTAAGGAAGGGTTCAGTGAGGAGTTGATGGCCAAGGTAAACTTGGATTTTATGGTTGCTGAGATAGCTAAGATCATGGAAAAGGCTAAGGCACAGATGGCTAAAAGTAAGGACATCACTGTTGCTGCTGAGAAAGAGGCTAAGCTGGCTGCGAACCTGAATGATGCTCTGAAGATGGAAGTGGAAGCTGAAGAAGTGCAAGGCCTCCTCCTGTGGAGGATGAAAATGATTTTGCTGTATCTGTTTCTTCCATTTTCAGCATGAATGATGTACTTTATGACAAGTTTAATGAAATGAAATCTTAGTTTGCTTACTTGTGTGATGTTTACCCTTATAATTCTGTGCATGCATTTGAATCACCATCAAGCATATTTAGCATACATGACACTACATTGTATGAAATCAACATAAGTACAGATGAAAATCCCAAAATAGTATTCATT
The DNA here is from genome assembly GCA_039660915.1 of Euphorbia tirucalli. Lineage (NCBI taxonomy): Eukaryota > Viridiplantae > Streptophyta > Magnoliopsida > Malpighiales > Euphorbiaceae > Euphorbia > Euphorbia tirucalli. The sequence continues at coordinate 44,717,636 of CM077637.1, read as the reverse complement.
TCACGTGAGCTAAAACCCGAGGAAGAGAGAGAATTAGCGAGAATATTACAGAAACATGTTAAAGCTTTCGCCTGGTCATATGAAGACATGCCCGGTGTGGACATAGAAATAGCAGTGCACAAGATTCCAACGGACCCTAAGTTTAGGCCAGTGAAGTAGAAACTAAGAAGAATGAGACCAGAGTGGCTACACTAGTGAAAGAAGAAGTGGCTAAGCAGATAGAAGCCAAGTTCCTCGAAGTGGTGGAATATACAAAATGGCTCGCCAATATTATCCCGATACCTAAGAAAGACGACAGGGTTAGAGTATGTGTTGACTACAGGGACCTGAACAAAGCATGCCCGAAAGATAACTTTCCACTGCCTCATATTGACGTCCTGGTTAATAGTGCAGCAAAAGCAGCAATGTATTCCTTTATAGAAGGCTTTTTAGGGTACAACCAGATCCTGATGGATGTGATTGATAAGGTGAAGACTTCGTTCATCACATAGTGGGGTACTTTCTGCTACAGAGTAATACCCTTTGGGTTAAAGAATGCTGAAGCCACTTATCAAAGGATTGTCACAACCCTGCTGCATGATATGATCCACAAAGAAGCCGAAGTGTATATCGATGATATGCTGGTTAAATCAGTGACCCGGGAGGAACAACCTGTTATCCTAGATAGATTTCTTACTCACATTGGAGAGTATAAATTGTGACTTAATCCTAAGAAGTGCATATTCAGAGTCACATCGGGGAAGCTGTTGGGCCATGTAGTCAGCCAGAGAGGAATAGAAGTGGACCCAAATAAGATCAAGGCCATTCAAGATCTGCCAGCTCCAAAGACAGAAAAGGAGGTCCGCTTGCTCTTGGGCTCCTTACAGTATGTCAGCCACTTCATAGCATTGTTGACTTCCACTTGTGGGCCAATTTTCAAGCTGTTAAAGAAAGATCAGCTGATTGTATGGAATGATAGATGTCAGTTGGCATTCGAGAAAATCAAGACTTATCTAGTAAATCCGCCAGTTCTGAATCCACCAATTCCAGGGAAGCCTTTGATCTTGTATTTGGCCGTTGAAGATTCCTCCGTAGGGGTAATGTTCGCGCAAGAGAAAGATGATAGAAAAGAGTACCCTATCTATTACCTCAGCACGAAGCTGTTGGAGTATGAAACCAAGTACACACTAGTGGAGGAGACATGTGTGGTGATGATCTGGCTGACCAAGAAGCTGTGCCATTATTTCTAATCATACAAAGTGTAAGCCGTGGCCAAGGTGGGCCCGATGAAGTATCTGTACGAAGAACCAGTGTTGGTTGGAAAGTTATCTAGGTGGCTGTTACTCTTATCGGAGTTTGACATTGAGTACATCACCAAGAAGACTATCAAAGGGCGAGCCATAGCAGAATTTCTAGCAAATTAGCCACTGGAATCAGGTTACACCGAGAATCTAGAGTTCCCGGATCAACAGTTAGCCATGGTGGAAATAAAGAGATGGGTTATGTGCTTTGATGGTACCGTGAATAAAAAAGGTGCTGGGATCGGGGTAATCATAGCAACACCGGATGGCGAAATCATCCCTTTATCAAAGAGATTGGATTTTCCTATAACCAACAACGGAGCAGAGTATGAAGCATACTTATTCAGGATGGAAGCTCTGTTGACTCTAGGTGCAAATGACGTCCTAATCATCAGAGATTCACTTCTAGTGATTAGGCAAGCCCAGCACGAATGGGAGCTAAAAGAAGAAGCCTTACGGCCTTACTTAGAGTTGCTACAATATAGAAAAGAGTTATTTGGCCAATGTGAATTTAGACATGTCCCCAGAGATGAAAACAAGATGGCTGATGCGCTAGCAACACTGTCTTCTATGTGGGAGAATACAGAAGAAACTCAAGTACAATCATTGGTTATAGCAACTTCCAGACGACCCTGTTTCAAGGTGCATGAAGTGATGGAATTAACAGCTGAAGAAAAACCATGGTTATTCGACATTTACCAGTATGTGAAGGAAGGGGAATACCCAGAGGGAGCCAGTACTGCTGATAAAATGTCATTAAGAAAGCTAGCCAGTCGGTCTAGAATTTTTTAGGACAGACTATGCAAGAGAATGGCAAATGGTGTTCTTTTAAGGTGCCTGACAGAACAGGAAGCGGAAATAGTGATGCAGCAGGTACATGCAGGATCCTGTGGGCCACACATGAATGGGCTCGCTATGGCAAGAAAGATAATGAGACAGGAGTACTTCTAGATTACTATGCAGGCAGATTGTATAAGGAAGGTAAAAAGATGTCACGAGTGTTAGATTTTTGCTGATATCAGTCATCTTCCGCCACTTGAGCTACAAAATCTGGCATCCCCTTAGCCATTTTCAGCATAGGGGAAAGACATGATCGGTGAAATTCATCCTGCAGCATCTAATGGACACAGATTCATAGTCGTGGCAGTAGACTATTTCTCAAAATGGGTAGAGGCAGAGTCCTTCCCCAATGTGACAGCCAAGCAGATGGTGAAGTTCATTCAGAAGAACATCTTTGCTCGATACGGGATTCCCCATCATATAGTGTCTAACAACGGAGTGCAATTCCAAGGGGCAACAGCTGAATTGCTTGCAGAACATGGCATTTAGCACTATAAGTCTTCTCCATACAGACCCCAAGCTAACGGTGCAGTAGAGGCTGTTAATAAGGCAATAAAGAAGATCTTGTCAAAAATGGTAACTACTTACAGAGATTGGGCTGACAAACTCCCATATGCTCTTCGGGGTTACAGAACCAGTGTCAGAACACCAACAGGGGAGACTCCATATGCGTTGGTGTATGGTATGGAAGTAGTGTTACCAGTAGAAATAAAGCTTAAGTTACTCAAAGTCGCTGTGGAAGCTCAATTACCAGAAACTGAGTGGGCTCAAGCCAGATATGAGCAGTTAGCGGCGCTAGATGAAAAGCAGCTGAAAGCACTGGATCATTTGCAGATGTACCAATGTAGAATGGCCAGAGCCTATAATCAGAATGTGAAATACCCCAGGTGGCAGTAAAAAGCAGGGGACTTGGTTCTGAAACAATTAAAGCTTTCAAATATCGATGATCGGGGAAAATTCAAACCCAACTGGGAAGGGCCCTATATTGTGAAGAAAGTGTTATCAAAAGATGGTGTCAGCATCATAGACATGGATGGAAATGAGTTTACAAATCCTGTCAACCAAGACCGCCTAAAGCTTTATCATGTCTAAAAAAAAAGAAGAAGAAAGAAAGAGAGAGTCTGCTAGGCTGAAAACTTAAAAGAGCGGTCTAGGCAAAAGTTAAGACACGAGAGAAAATGATAAGTCGGAAAATCTGAAAGGGACGACTGGTGACGGATTTCGGCTCTGTGTGGAATGTATACCATCTGGGGAATTAATCTTTTCAAATGTACTCATTTTGATTTCATTAATAAATTGAAATGTTTATTTAAATAGATTTGCATGGTTACGACAAAATGCATAAACAAAGTTATCTTGCTTAAACATCCACTTAAGGGAAGCGCTTTGCATTTAACTGGTCAAACATATCACGTTGTTTAACAATGAAAATGTACTAAATACATACAATCTAAAGTCCTTTATCATCCTTCGAATCTAATTCATCTTTCCAAAGAGCAATAGTGGTTGTCCGAGAACTTGGCTATTGAAGAAATCAAGTCTTTTTCCCACATCACCTCATCCAAAAGATGACGGGGCAAGTGTTCATGGCACCATTTCAGTCGACCTTTCTTTATAAAAAAAAAGAGCTTGGGGTGACAATCAAAAAAGGCGCCCCAGGAAAAAATTAGAGCAGCTCGTTGAGGTGAAAACCAAAAAGGTGCCTCAGGCAAAAATTAGAGCAGCTTGTTAAGCACTCCCAGATTTATAAATCGTAGGAACAGAAAGGTAGAGTCACTCCATTGTTTCCCCACAGGAATCCTTATAGCATCTCCCCAACAAGATTCTCCACATTACTCCTTAGTGGCACATTTACAAAGGACACTATGATCCTTTTCCCCAGCATCATCACGCATTCCCGGCAATTATCTCATTTCCCCAGCAGTCCTCACATATATCTTCAACAAGGAGAAGCCTTATGCAAAGAACGTCTTCCACCAGCTAGGGCAAAATGTATCCACCTCAGCAGAAAGGAGAAATATCAATCTTGCACAAACAATAAGAAATGCATCATTTAATCTCTATGTGCATATGCATCATCATGCATACATACACAACATACACAGAGCATTCATCCCTAGCTAGTCTTTATTCTTGATCGAAGGGGCAAAAATTTTTGTTCAAAATATCTCGATCAAGGAATGAAGACTTGCTATTTCTAATGCAGGAATTCCTCATCACTGTCTCAGATACATGCAAATTCCCAGTAGATTGACCTCGGGTAACATAAACCCGGCATCGGCCCAGATCGGCTTCATTCCAAATCCTCAGTAGATCCACCTCGGGTAACATAAACCCGGCATCGGTCCATATCAACTTCACTCCAAATCTTCTGCAGATCCACCTCGGGTAACAAAACCCGGCATCGGTCCAGATTGGCTTCAATCCAAATCCTCAGCAGATCCACCTTGGGTAACATAAACCCAGCATCGATCCAGTTCGGCTTCACTTCAAATCCTCAGTAGATCCACCTCGGATAATATAAACCCAGCATCGGTCCAGATCGGCTTCATTCTAGATCCCCAACAAACCTTACCTCGAGTAACCTAAACCCGGTATCGGCTTATTTCAGCTCCATTTTTGCCTCGGGTAATCTAAACTCGGTATCGGCTTATTTCACCTCTATCCTTGCCTCGGGTAACCTAAACCCGGTATCGGCTTATTTCAGCTCCATCCTTGCCTCGGGTAACCTAAACCCGGTATCGGCTTATTTCACCATCCACCTCGCCTCGGGTAACCTAGACCCGGTATCGGCTTATGTCAAATTCGTCATTTCAGCAGATCTTCCTCGGATATGTGTAGATCCAGTATCGGCCTAGATCAACGGTGTTTTCTTTCTTGTGTTTACGGTGCTTTGATCCGCGTTCTTAAATTCATCACCTCAGGTATCTTAGACCTGGAGTCGGGTGTCGAATTTTATCATATAAGGGGCAACTGTAAGCACCGAAATTTTCTCGGACTTATAAAAAAAAAGATATCGTGCCACAAATGTAATTACAGTCGTGGAGTTGCATTACAGTTGTACGACTGTAATACAATCGTACGACTATTTTGACGGAGCAGGTACAGCAGCCCATACCTCAAAGATTAAAAAAATGAGTTTGATTTGAGGGGCAATTAATGCCCGAGTTCTCAGTAAGAAAGCAGGAAATAAGAAAGGAAAAGAAAGAAAAGGGGGGGGGCGCTTTTTGATTCTGGGAAATCAGGATAGCTTAGAGAGAGAAATTGAGAGAGAATTGAAGAAAAAGGATAGAAAAAGGAAGAACACACAAAACCATCTTTTTCTCCTCTTTTTCTTTTTAATTCTTAGGGGTTTAAGTTTAAAATCTATTAGAAATCAATAGGTTAATAACTGGACACTCTAAATAAAATCAAATTTAGACTCTAAAACTATCTAAACCCTTGACATTTTGGAGATTTTGGACTTGTCTCTCAAAACCTCAACTTAAGGAAAAAGGAGCAATTTGGAAGGGATTGAGGTGTTTCCGCGGTCATTCCTACGGTGGATCAGCGTCAAAGAGGTAAACATACTTCAAACCTTCAATTTTGTTGCTTTTCTGGGTGATTTGGTGTGTTTTGGTGCATATAAACTCGTTTTCTGTGCTTGCTGTTTTTGGAAATCAAGAATAGTCGTGTGACCGTTCTTAAGTTGAAGAACAGTCGTATACAGTCGTACGAGTGTTCTTGATTTCCCTCCAAGTTTTCAATTTTGTTTAAATAAATTTTGGCGAAATCCTGCAATTGGAAGGATTACAGTCGCACGACTGTAATTACAGTCGTACGACTATAGTTACAGTCGCATGACTGTAACCTCCAACCAAAAGCAGAATTTCCAGTTTAATCCAAAAAAAAAAATTCCGAAAAATCCATAAAAAATAAGAAAAATTAGAAAATCATCAAAATGAATTTTGTTGTGTGCATTCACGACCTTTGATTTAATTTTCAGTATAATAGCATTTAGAACAATACAACGACGGAGACCCGATTCTCCCAAAAACCGACCCACCTCACATGCTAAATTAAAGTAATCCGGAAAATAAAATATTTTTCAAAATGATTTTCTCACAAAATCAAAAATACAGGGACGTTTCAAAATGTTTTCCAGGTGTAATCGGGTCGGCTAGCCGAGCCGACCCGATTATCCCCCTAAATGCATGTTCCCGAATTCTAATTTCCCAATTCTGTCATGTCTGAGTCCTATTTGTTGTGTGCCGTAAACTATGCTAACCCTCTGTTTTGCAGCTTTTAATTTCTTTTATTTTTATTTTTGATGTATTTAATAGATTAATTCGTGTATCTTAGGCGATTGTAAATTTTTAGATTATCGTGTATTTTAGGCGATTGTAAAGTGAGGTTGAGAGTTTTTTTATATTTTTATTCGATCAGGCTGTAATAATTTAATTATTTACTGCTTTACTTTTGTTTTATGTGTACGTGCGCTGTGTGATCTAATTTAATAAAATTGACTTTAGATTTATAAAATGCCTTCAAAGAACATTTGCCGTATTTATTTTAATTAGACACGAAATAAGGGACTTGTCCGGACCTAGATCTCTAGATGGTGTAGTGGCCGTTCATCCGGTTCAGCTACGCTATAAATTTTCCGGTTGAGCTGAGTCGGGTGGCGACTCCTACACTATTTATCGAGACTTAGGTCTCGATTCTGTTATGAAATAATCTAATTTTCTAAAAATAAATTTTCGTCATAAAAACCCCACGCGAGGGAGGGTTGCCTGATCTCGAGGCTCCCTTCTGAGAGAGTCCGCGTTCCGTCGAAAACGTCGTCCGCTCACAATACCGCTATAGACCTAGGTGCTAGCTGTAAGGATTTTTCATAGAAAATCAACCTATTAAAGCAGAATCTCACATCGATTATCTTAAATCCGTGACCCAGGAGCAATTGAAATGGAAATAAAAAACAGAAATCCAAAGGATCAAGAATGGGATTCTCACATTTCAATGTCTCTTCAAGAGACGACTGCAGAAACCGTAGTCGATTTTCTCCACTCTTACGTACACGAATGTCTATCAAGTAGAACTCATGCTAGCAGCAGATCACAGGGGAAGAGAAACAGTTGGCTGAAAATTTTAGCCTTAATCTCCTAATTATGGCCGAAATTCTCGTTAATGAGAATTCAATCATGGCTCAAATCAAGGCCTTAATTTAAGGCTTTGATATAATTAGATATTAAGTTAGGATTTTAATACCATAAATCCCTTAATCCAAATTAATTATTATGGGTAAATTAAATGCAATTGTATTTTAATTTTCATGCATGTATTTATATAAAACCATATTATATAATGGACATATCATTAAATTAAAATTGATTTGCCAACTAAAATTGATCCAATAAATTAATTGAGATTTAACTTGAATTAAATACATATAAACCTATATGTATTTTATTTCCACCCGAAAATAAATTTCCAATTAAAATATGTGCATTAATTAAATTATATTGATCAATCAAGTTGATCTATAATTTAATTAATTAATATTTATCTCTCTAGTCTGTATACTCCAAGTATACGGGTGATCTGACAAGTTCAAACTCAGACATTCTATATGTATAATCTTGTGGGCCCATCTTTATGTTAGCAGTGGGCTTAAGGCCTACAGATTGTAGGTGGGCGCTAAGAAACTACTATAGCTCCTAATTAAGACAGAGACAGCAAGCTAACGGAAGTCTTAATCCTGTAGTTTAAACTTTTACATCCGACGTTGATATTGGTGTCTAACACGGAGGCATGGTGTCATCACCATCTTTTGTGTCTGGACATTTACTTGATCCCGAATGAACCAATGCTCATAAACAAGTTCCAACTTGTTTGGGTGTGGCCACACTTTTATCAGTTGTATTCATTAAAAGGCTGGTGATATCTTCTTAGTGGTTTATTGATTGACATTCCCGTTTGTATGTTTATAGTCTTATCATGCTCACTAGCACACTCGAATGTACCTATACTTGGCACCCTGTTATAGGTCCTTTAGATGTACACCAAAGTTTGTCATTAAACATGCAAGACCATAACATGGTCAGGTCAAAGGATCCATATAAGTACTACATGAGAATCACTTGTGATACTATACCATATGGATTTCTCATTTAGTGGATCTATCCAGTACCATACCCAATTGCATGTACCCATGAACTTAGTTGACATTCCATGTCTAATGGCCGGTAAGACACTGCCATACAATCCAAGCTTACGATAGTCTTTGGTTCCATTCATTTCCATGACTGAAACAGACTATAGATGACTTTATGGTCATATCGTTTTCCCTATCCATGGTCTTATTGCCAAGTGCATGACACTTGTCAACATGGATATGGATATGTCCATTGGATACTCTATTTATAATATTGCAGAAGGTATATAATAAATAGATTAATGCCTTTATCCATCACAACAAATGTACAGTACATAAATCTCATTATAAGATACAAAATGTATGACACAATACCAGGACCAATGCCTTGGGACTAGGGCATTCCCAACAGTAGCTCATATACTTTGATGTGCGCCTAATGGGCCCCTAACAAGTTCTAAGTCTGGGTACGGTTAGGTATGCCATCGAACATGCCAGGAATGTGAGTAATGTGAAGGGATTTACCTCTCTTTTAATTATGGGTTGATATCACCGACCTCTTGATGAGTATGAATGATAAGAGTGTGGACTGGACACACTTAAATAAGGTAATCACTGGATGATTTGTTATTTATGAGCTTCAGTCTACTTGGTATCAAGAAATGTCCTTGCAGTATAGAGGGTGACTTCACCATGCCTCTTGTAGGACATCGATATCACATGACATACGACATATAATTTTACTATGTGGGAATCTTCTCCATTGAGATGAATGTTTCTATCTTATTTGGGTAGCTATAATGATTTGCTAGAATCCACTTGTAGCTTGTGGCTTAATGGGTTATTGGGCCCGCTGCCAACATAAGATGGACCCACAGGATTGCACACATAGAGCATCTGAACACATTCGTCATGGACTTGTTATAATATATATTGGATACATATTTATACAGAGCACTTGGGCTTATGGGCCTCATGGTTAAGGCTTGGTCAAATAAATAGAGAATTAATTAGTTTAATTACATGGTATAATTATTAGATGGGATGTTAAATAAATTAATTATTAGATGGGATGTTAAATAAATATTTGGTGTATTTATTTAAATCATGAAATGAGAATAATAAGGTTTATTTTATTTCTTATTTAGTTTCCATTACTTCCCATCTACTTATTTTCTTTTTGGGAAAGAGAACTATAAGGGAATAAAAGAAATAAGGAAAAAATAAAACTGAACCTAATTAGTTCTAGTTTCCTAATCCTATCATAACTCTCTCTCTCTCTCTCTCTCTCTCTCTCTCTCTCTCTCTCTCTCTCTCTCTCTCTCTCTCTCTCTCTCTTTCTCTCTCTCTCTTGGTGGTGGATTTTTTTTCGGGCCAAAGGGAGGAGAATTAGTGAGACTGCTCTTTGGTCCTGTGCTAGCACATTGATGTGTTCTTGAGGTGTTTGTGTGCATGAACGTGGAGGTTCTTCACACAAATGCAAGAACTTGTATTCAATTTTTTGCGGAGATGACATAGGTATGGTTTGAATCGGTTTTCTAGTTGAATCATTCTTGGTTGTTCATCTATTTTTTAAACGGATCATTTTCTTGGGTTCGAGTTTAAGTATAAATCTTTTTATGCTTCCACTGAATTTTTTTTATTTATACTGGGAAAACTCTAATAGTCAGATCATACTTGGGATTTTATTGATATGCTTGTAGGTAGTAAACCTATTAAATGTAAATGGATCTCTAAAAGAAAATTGAGACTTGATGGATTTATTGAACAGTTTTGAAGCTAGGTTGGTTGTTGTAGGGTATAGTCAAAGGAAAGGTATTGACTATTTTGATCATGTCTCTAAAATTACTACTATTAGGGTTTTGATTACTCTTGCATCTATTCATAATCTTGAAGTGCATCAAATGGATGTAAAAACTGCCTTCCTGAATAGAGACTTGGAGGAAGAAATTCATGTGCAACAATGTTGTTCCTAGTCAGGAACATAAGGTATGAAAATTGGAAAAGTCTCTTGGCTTAAAATAAGCTCCCAAACAATGGTTTGAGAAATTTAATGAAACACTAGTATCTAATGGCTTCATAGTGAATGGTTCTGAGACATGTGTTTCTTCCAAATTGTTTGGTCCTGATTGTGTGATTATATGCTTATATGTGGATCATATGCTTATTTTTGGCACTAATGAGACTATAGTTAAGGATACTAAATTGTTTTTATCTTCTCATTTTGATATGAAAGATATGGGAGAAGCTTACGTAATCTTTGGTATAAAAGTTAGGAAAACTGAAAATGATTTTTCTTTTAGTCAATCTCACTATGTTGAAAAAGTATCAAAATTTTTTTATTATTTTGATGGGGTACCTGCTAGAACTCCCTATGATCCAAGCATGTGTCTTAGGAGTAATAAAGGTGATAGTGTTTCACAAGAAGAATATGCTAAGATCATTGGTAGTTTAATGTTTTTAATGAACCATGCTAGACCTGACATAGCATATGCAGTTAGCAGATTGAGTCGATATACTCATAATCCTAATGAGGAACATTGGACTGCACTTCGTCGTTTACTTAAATATTTGAGAGGTGCTATGAATTGGCTCTTGCATTTTAGTAAATTTCCTGATGTTTTGGAATGGTTTACTGATGCAAATTGGGTTTTTGATAATGATGAAGTTAGCTCCATGAGTGGCTATGTTTTTGTTCGAGGTGGTGGTGCCATTTCTTGGAAATCATCCAAAAAAACTTGGCATTTCTTGGAAATCATCCAAACAAACTTGTATTACTCACTCAACTATGGAATATGAATTCATAGCCCTTCAGTTAGCAAGTCAAAAGGCTCATTGGTTGAAGAGCTTGTTGATAGACATTCCTGTGTGGGGAAAGTCTCCTATACTAGTTTCACTACATTGTGATTCTCAGGCAGCCATTGCAACTACCAGAAATAGTGTCTATAATGGTAACAAAAGACACATCCATATTAGGGATAGTGAGGTAAAACAACCCTTAAGGAATAGGGTAATTGTCTTGGATTATGTGAGATCTGAGAGGAATATAATTGATCCTCTCACAAAAGGATTTCCAAGGAGAGTTGTTCTTGAAACAAAATGGGGTTAAGGACCAACGTTTAAGATATGCACTACTATACCCATTCCTATGGCATTGCTAGTGCTTGATGGATCCATAGCCTATTTATGTGGTGGTTCATATGCAAGGAACTTGATGGATGCTATTTGAGGTTGAGTTTTGAGAAACTCTTAATGATTTCACATTGACATTGTAGGGAAATTTCATGGGGAAAACCAGTGCGCAGCGAAAAATAACGATTAAAATTTTCCCTCGAATTCCATAATCCCGAGAAACATGATTTTGATAGAATCAAAGATAGAATAGAAAGAAATTAAATTTCTCACCTTATTTGTCTCTTCTAGAGACTGCTGAAGATTGCAGATATGAAGACCGCCAACTCTACAGAGTTAGGTACACGAACAGCTCTAGAACTGTACTCGTGCTAGCGAATGGAGATGAATGGAACTCAGATTTTGCACAAGAAAATACGGCTGCCCTTTCCCTTTAGATTGGCCGAATTCTACAAGTGGCTAGGGTTAGAGAAATTGGCTTAAGGCTCCCCTTTTATAATCCTTATATAATTAGGTTTTAAATTAACTTTGGGTTAAATTTTAATTCAATCAATTAATTTAATTTATGTAATTGTAATTAAATTAAACTATATAATAAAATTCTAATTTACTTAATTAAATCCAATTTATTAAATTTATTTAACCCAAACTTAATTTAATCCGACCTTAAATAAATACAACCCGTGTATTTAATTTTGCACCAAGGAAAATATATTTAATTAATTATTTACATATTGTAGTTAATAATCAAATATAATCAATTTCTCTTTCATATTAATTGAATTAATTTTTGACAAAACCTATTGTCATCAGTTCAACTAACCGAGTTTCCATTTTAATTACACCAAATTTGTACATATCCAATTTGTCACAAGTTCAACTATTCTTTGTGTATGATCCTGTGGGTCTGTCTTTATGTTGGTAGTGGGCCCAGGTCTCACAGATGGTAAGTGGGTTTTAGCAAACCATTACAGCCCCCAATTAGGACGGAGATTAGCAGTATCATGTGAAACATAACCCGGTAGAATTCTTGTATATCTCTTGCCAACTAACATCGATGTATAAGCAAGAGGCATAGTTCCAGTCAACCTCTTCTATGCTTATTCATTCCTTGATTCCGAGTAGACTGATGACCACGAACAAGTATCCCAGCTTATTCGGGTATGGCCATACACTTATCAGTCCCATGCACTATCAACATCAACATGTTCACCGGCCCATCCAACATACCCATACTTGGCACCCAGTTATGGGCCCGTTAGGTATATATCAAAGTGCATGAGATCCCATGTTATGTTAAAGTGAAATCAGGTCTAAGGATAATGTTAAGAACTACGTGAGAAACACCTATAACAATTGGACCATGAGGTGTTATCGAGGTGGATCGGTCCAGTACCATGTAACCTAACATGTACCCATATACTTGACTGACATCCCATGTCCAATGGTCAGTGAGACACTGCCATCTAGTTAAATACATGCTGGTCTTTAGCTCTATTCATTCCTATGATTAGAATAGACCCGGGACAACTTTATAATTATAGCTTTAACACTACTCATGGTCTCAGTAGTTAATGACCTACATTAGTTAACATGAGTATTACTATGATTAATGGATACTCTATTTATTATATTGCACAAGAAAGAAATAAATAGGTTAAATGCCTTTATTTAACACAATTTATAATACAAAATATTCGCATACAATGTATAACACAATTAAGGACCAATGCATTTGGACTAGAGCACACCAATTGAAATCACCTACATGAGTGTGAAGGTGGGCTACATTCTATGAAAGACTTGGTATGCGAATGGCTTTCTAGAGCACTCAAGAGAACCTAAGGTATGTGCATGGCCATTAAAAGTGCTAATTACATTCTCCTGGAACAATAAATTGTTTTTAAAAGGTTTAAAAACATGTTATGGGGATCTCAATATGTGTTCTTGAATTTCAAGAGTAATTCCCTTGACTAACTAATATTGTTGCCCCATTTCACTATGTATCAATTCAATCGAAAGACATTGATACTTAAGTTTTCAAAATCTTTTTCTTTATCCAAAAAGTTTTTATTGTTATGCATAAGAAAGCCATTTGTGGGCGATTACTGGATAGAATGGCTACTTATACATTCTAAAGTTTGGCTATCCCACATGGAAAAATAACAACACCCGCGCACGCGTGCCGCCTGCCTGTCTGGGCTAGGCGCAGGCCTCAATTATTTCAACTCATTTATTTTTGGTAAAACCTGTTATTATTTTTTTAAGGATTTTAAGCTAACGTTTCCTATTTTTTGGGGGACATGTTTGCCATCTACTCCAACGTTTCCTTTTTCACTGGGATTCAATTTTTGTAGTCCAAGAAAACGAGACAGAAAAAACCGCTTCCCTCCTGCTCTGCTGAAATTCAATTTCTTCTATCTTTTGTCAATTTCTAGGTTCAATTTATTGCTCCAAGTCTTCAATTTCAAATTCACAGATTTGGAGATTGCTGAGTTAACCTTAGGGAGCGTCCATATTTTTTATTGCACCTAGGTCCACCGAAAAATTGTTTTCAAGGCAGTAGCTTTTACCATGACGAAGCCTTTCAATTGATAAGTTGTTCTTACTTTTCCTTCTTTTTACCAACTAATTTTCCATCAGTTTGTGGATGTGGAAATCGTGTAAGGCTCCTGGTTTAAAGAACCGAAACTAACCCACGAAGACAAATCTTTAAATGCGCTAGCCTAAAGGTACGATTGGGTTGTAGAAATTGTTTAATTTTAGTTTATAAATGCCAATTGTTTTTCGTTCTTTGTTGTTGTTATTGAATTATGGGTATTGGTTAAATTTTGAAGTGAGTTTTGATGTCGTTGTTAGAACAAGAACAAATTGAATCTTTGTTTTAGGATTCTTATATAGAAATTGTTTAGAGCTGAATTCCGGCAAATTTGGATCGGAGAAAGTGACAATTGTAACTCACAGAGATTTTGGAGAGTGAAATTATCAAGTCTTTCTTTGTACTATCGAATTGTAGGGAATGATATATTCTCTCAATTGAATGAATATACATCGACAGAGGGGAGTGGGGTACAATACTTAATATTTCTTACTTGACTTGTGATGGATTAGACTAAATCCTTTGAGTGATCAGGGTTCCGGTTGCTACTCTTGACCGGATCAAGTATCGTTCCTGCAAGACAGAAAAGATGAAACACCGGTGACCTCTAGGGTAACTCCGATGCCTAAGTCAGTGTGTTTATTTTGGATTGTGAGTATTTTAATAAGAATAGAATGGAATGAATTTACCTCAAAGAATGCCCTCCTCTTCTAGGAGGGGTGATAGAGTTGGATTGGTATTGAAAGAGCTTACCTATCCAACTTCTAGTCAATCTAAAAGATCAACCTTAGAGGTTCCACGTGGGGTAATTCCCTTACCCTAGGAAAACACGGGGAGTAGACTCCTAATGGGGCACTTCCTCTTTCCTCCTAGAATCTCTCCACAGATCAAGGGAGCTTAAGCCGAACCTATTGTGGAAAGTTTAGGATCCGGATGCGGTAACCGGCTCGCTTGGCCTGGTGAGGGCACCTATGTTCAGGCTACCGGATGATATTGGGTCGGATGTCATCAGAAGTCCCCCCTCGTCATAGAAAACCCTTTAGGGTTTTACTACCTAAAACCCTGCCTAGGAGCACGTGCTTACCCGCTATCTGCCACGTACTGAGTAGTTGCAGAGACGTGACCTTTGATTTAACTCCCAATTTTCAAACGTTGCGACCGTCCGATTTCCCCCTAGAAGGATATTTAATTCACAGATTTTCGCTTTGAGCCTCACTCTGTATTTCTTAGAATTTCCACTCAAAGCCAGTAGGTTCCTTTTCTTCCCTCTGCTCCTTATTTTTTTTACGTTTTTCTTCCATTTCCTGCTCTAGTTCTAGGGTTTTAGCCTCTGTTTTTGTCGATTGGATTCATGGGCTCTTCAAGCTAATCTTAGACTTCGAGTACTGCTCCTCGCCCTGTGTCTCCCTCTGTGGAGGTGGATTCTGATGCCGCCAGGCTTTCTTCGTCGGAGTCCTCTGAGAGGACTCGTTCCGCTGGAGAGACCAACGCACCAACAACCTCCCTGAATCTCGTCAGGTGGCTGGAAATGAAATAGGGAGAACCCTAACTCCTAGAATATCAGAAATGGCTTCTTCCATCACTTTTCGTAAGGTACATCAGCTGCAATCCAACCACCCCTGGTTGGAAGCCTGTGAGTGCCTTATTCCTGCTTCTAGCCAGAGAGTTCACCTTCCTCCACCTAGCTACTTTTCTCTCTATCTCCACCATATTATGGGCGGGTTCACTTACCCACTTTCGACGGGTGAATGTTTGTGCCCTGTATTGGTTATGCTGTAATCTCAGCATCCAGCTGACCAATGCCCTCTTCTGGCATATCGCCACTCCTGTCCTCCAGAACACGAACAGTGACCATCTTACAATGGCAAAAGGGCCTCTCTTCCCCTTTTTTCTGGCCGTACTTCATTGGTGAAGGGTTTTAAAAGTCTTTTCTTTTTCATAAAGTTGAAGGAGAATGTTCCTTCTTTTCCCACCGACTGGTCTTTCCAATCGGCAAGTGAGATGAGGGGCAAAGGACAAGCTCTTGCCTCAAGAACAGGCTGATCTGGATCTGCTGACAGCTGTCCCAACTTAATACTGGAAGCTTCAATATGCCATCAAGGCTTTCCGCCAAGGGTCACCCTTGGCAGCGCTTGATGACCAAACTGGTCTTCCTGTGTTCTTTAGTGATACCTTAGAAGACCGAGGTATTTGTTTATACTTATTTCAAATTTTCACTTTATGGTAGGGATATCACTTGTTGATACTGTTGCAGCCTTGCATGGCCGGAGGAGCGGATCGAAGGCATCAACTGCTGCAGCTGCACCTGTCACAACCACCTCTTCTGCCGGCCAACCGGACTGGGTAGATGTTCCCGGTGGGAGTGTTGAGCCCGTCCCTAGGATCAAGAAAAGGTTTGCTATTCCCACGTACGCTTCGGATAAAGGGAAAAAGATCCGAGTGGTAAGTGTTTTGTTTTTGGCTTAGGTAATACTAGGTTACGTGGTGCTCATTTTTCCTTTGTTTCACAAGAAGTAGCGCCTGATTTTTCTCATCCGGTAAATACTGATAGCCCGATCCAGGACATCCTTATCTCTAAGTTTGGCAAGGACGCCAGCCTGGCCGATCCTTTGGTGCAACTGGAGTTGAGCAACGGAATGTATCTCCCTGCTGACTCCTCCAGGATGAAAAATCTAACCAACCGAGCCATTGGGACTCGGGTCCTGAGCAAGCTTTACGCAGTAAGTCCTGGACTCTATTCTCCTGATGCCTTGGCTGTATTTAATGTTTTAGTTTTGTATTTGTAGGCCATCCCTTTCCTTTATGAGGAGCTGAAGAGAGTGCAGGAGGCAAACCGTATCTACAACCAGAGTCTAGCCGGCGCTCTGGAGAAAAAAAAAACTGGAAGAGGATTTTGCCAAGGCAACAGCGGAAGCCGAGCATCAAAAGAGGGCTCTCGATGCCACTGCTGTTGAGAATGCGGCCCTTAAACGTTCTCTGTTATTGGCCGAAGTTGCCCTTGAGCAGGAGAAGAAATCCCGCGAGAGCGACCGAGCGGCGGCAGAGGATAAGTTGAAGGAGAGGACACTGACATGTGGGCATATGGCCCTTTTGTATGGTGATCGCATCCTTCAGAGGTGTTCTGAGGTCCATCCTAATCTATCTTTCAGTGACATAGAGGTGGACTTTCCTGAAGAAGCGGATCTCCTTCCTCTCCCTGAAGAGGAGAACGATGCTCCCCCTGTTGTCCCATTTCCCGAGGAAGGATTAGTCGAGCGATCCGGGGATCAGGCTGGAACATAGGATGCTTTAGAAATTTTTTGTAATGTGATTATCTCCCTTCATGGGGTATTTACTGAAATAAAACTTAATTCTTCTCCATGCTATATGAATTTTTATTTTAGTTCCAGTATTTTTGCTATTTAAAAGCAAACTTAATATAAGCATTAAATGTGTTCGAAAGCGAATCTGTTTATCGCGGCTGTTAACTGAAGCCAGATTTGGATTATCATTCGGAATCAAATGTTTAGCGAGGACCGTAATTTACCGAAAGTGAATAAAATGGTCAAGCATAAAAAGAATGTATTCGAAAGCGAATTTTATTAGTTATAATGATAAAGCACTAGAGCTATAGTTGCCTTGTTAAAAACCTCAGTAACGAAAACCCTATGGAAAAAAACCATTGCCGAGGGAAAAAAGAGTGCAACATGACTCATTGGTGATATTTTCTAAGTGCTCTTGAATTCCATGTGCGTGGAATGTCCCTTCCGTCCATGTAGCATAATTTGTACGTGGCCGGTCCTAGTGCCTTATCGATCCGGTTTGGTCCCTCCCATTTCACAGCTAGCTTTCCTTTACCTTCCCTAGCTTGGGAAGCCTCTGTGTCTCACAGCACAAGATCTCCCGGTTGAAATGCTACTGCCCTTACTTTCTTGTCATGGTATCGAGCGACTTTATTTTTGTGTGCTGCCATGAGGACAAAGGCCTTCTCTCTTCTTTCGTCCAGTGAGTCCAGATGAAAATGCAGGTTTATGTCGTTCTGGACTTCACTATAGTAAGTCACCCGATCACTGGGGAAGCCTATTTCTATCGAGATCACTGCTTCGGTGCAGTATGTTAGAGCGAAGGGAGTCTCCCCCGTGGCTCGCCTTGGGGGGTTCTGTATGCCCATAGTACGCTGTTGAGTTCCTCAGCCCATGCTCCCTTGTGCCCCTCCAATCTTTTCTTGATGTCGTTGCATATGGTGCGGTTGGTGACCTCTGTCATGCCGTTGCTCTGCGGATGTGCAACCGAGCTGCATCTGTGTGTGATGTGGAAGCTTTTGCAGAATTCTTTGAACTTTCTAGAGGTGAATTGGGTTCCGTTATCCGTGATGATTGTGTTTGGTATGCCAAATCTTCCTAGGATGTATTCCTTTACAAAGGTTATTACTTTTTCTGGAGTGATGGTGGAGACGGGTTCTGCTTCCACCCATTTGGTGAAGTGATCAACCGTAACAATTATCCATTTCCTCTGCCTATTCGCTTCCGGCATCGGGCCCACATGGTCGATCCCCCATGTGGAAAAAGGCCAAGCTGTTAGGATGGGCTATTGTTCCGTTGGGGGCTGGTTGGTCTTCTTGGCATGCACTTGGCACTGGTGATAAGCAGAAATGTAGGCGTCTATGTCTTTCATCGTTTCCCAAAAATAACCCATGAGCATTGCCATGCGGACTGTGGTCTGGGCAGCTTGATGAGACCCGTAAATCCCCTCATGGAGCTCTCTTAGCATGTAGTTCCCTTCTTCTAGTGAGATGCACTTCATCCATAGGTGACTGAAAGACTTCTGATAAAGCTGTCTGCCTATAACAGCATACCTAGCCGATTTCCTTGAGATTCAGTGAGCCGTTGATTCATCCTCTGGTAATATCCCCTCTTTTAGAAAATCAACGATGGGTGCCATCTAGCATGGGCTGCTGTGGTCTATTGTCAGGGCCTCTTTTTGCTCCTTTCTAAGGTGTGATTGTACCTCGTATGGATAGTATAAGTACTGCCATTCTTCCTTGCTGGAAGCGGCTTTAGCGAGGTCGTCTACCAAGTTGTTAGCTTCCCGGGGTATGTTTTCTATCTTCCATACTGTTCCTTGCACCTCAATTTGTTTTAACAATCTCTAGACTGTGTCCAAGTGTCCTTTCATGGCCGGGTCTCGTACTTCAAAGTGTTTGTTTATTTGGTTTGACACCAATCTTGAGTCGCTGAGTATCTGGACCCTGTCTGGCCCTATTTCACTTATCAGTTCGAGTCCTTTGATCATCGCCTCGTATTCTACTGCGTTATTTGTAGTTGGAAAATCCAACTTTACTGCATAAAGGAGTCGGATCCGGTTCGGTCCTTTGATGTATATGCCTGCTCCAGCTCCTTCTTTTGACGATGCTCCATCCACAAAGACGTCCCATTCTTTAGATGGAGGTGTTGAGTTGTGCTCGAGGCCTTTGAATTCTGTTACAAAGTCTGCCAGGATTTGAGCTTTTGAAGCTTGTCTTGGTTCGAATCTGATGTCGAATTCTCCTAACCGTATCGCCCATTCCGCTAGTCTTTCGGATGTTTCCGGTCTCTGCAGTACCTTTCTGAGTGGGAATCCGGTTCTAATGATGATGGTATGCACTTGGAAGTAGGGTCTTAGTCTGTTGGCTGCGGACAACAGGGCTAGTGCTAGTTTCTCAATATTTGGATATCTTGTCTCTGCCCCTCTTAGTACTTTACTAGTGTAATACACTGGATATTGCTGTCCGCCCTCCTCTCTTACTAGGACCGATCCGACAGCCTCTTCACCGGCTGCCAAGTACACATACAATTTTTCTCTCGGTACCGGCCTGCTTAGCAATGGGAGCGATGTGAGGAACTGCTTCATTTGATCAAATGCCTCGTGGCACTCCTTATCCCACTTGAAGGCTTGGCCTTTTTTTAGCGCTTTGTAAAATGGCATGCATCTTTTTGCGAAGAATGAGATGAATCATCCTAGGGCAGTGACTCTTCCGTTTAGCTTCTAGATGTCGTTGATGATCTTGGGCGGAGTCATCTCTAATACTGCTTTTATCTTCTCCAGGTTTGCCTTGATTCCCCTTTGTGAGATCATGAAGCCCAGGAATTTACCTCCCCGTACTTTGAATATGCATTTTTCTGGATTGAGCTTGAGTCTATGCCTTTGGAGGATGGCGAATGCCTCCCTTAGATCTCTAGGGTGATTGTTCAGGGTCTGGCTTTTGACAATCATGTCGTCCACGTACACTTCGACTATCTTCCCAATTAAATCCTTAAACATGCCATTCGCCAGTCTCTGGTAGGTGGCTCTTGTGTTCTTTAACCCGAAGGGCATGACTTGGTAGCAGTATGTCCCTTTGTGCGTGATGAAAGAGGTTTTCTCCTGATCTGCCAGGTCCATAGGTATCTGGTGATATCCGGATGCCGCGTCTAGGCATGAGTATATGGCATACCCGGCCGTCGAATCTACTAGTTGGTCAATGTTAGGCAGCGGGTAGCTATCCTTGGGACACGCTCTGTTGAGATCTGTGAAGCCGACGTACATGCACCATTTTCTGCTTGCCTTCTTTACCATTACTACATTTGCCAACCATTTGGGGTATTGGACCTCCTAGATGTGCCCTGCTTCTAGTAACTTCTGGATCTCCTCCTCGATTGCCTTCTGTCTTTTCGGTGCATACTTTCGCCTCTTCCGGACCACTGGAGTCGCTTCCGGGTTTATGTTGAGGGAGTGTTTCATGATCTCCGGAGGTACTCCTTCTATGTCGCTGATTTTCCAAGCGAATGTGCTCTGCTCTTCTCTTATCACTTGTATAATCTGCTCCTTGATGCCATTGTCAAGCTCTTGGGATATCCAGATGTTTCTATCTGACGTGATTATCAGTGTCTCCAACTTGTCCACAGGTTTGGTCCTTCTTTCTTCTTCCTCCAGACTTCTCTCTGGCTGTAAGGAAGTGATGTATGTTCTTTGGGCTATCTGCTAGCTCCTTTAAGCTATCGCCCATCCGGAAGCAGTGGGTATTTGCAACATCAAGTACCGGATTGATAGTACCGCTTCTGATTCTGAGAGAAGTGGCCTTCCTAATATGGCATTGTATGCCAGTGGAGAATCTATTATAACGAAATCTGTCTTTGTTCTCCAGACATGTTTTTCGTCCCCTATCTCCATATCCAACGTTACCTGTCCTACTACCGGTACAGTGTGTCCACTGAGGTCGACCAGAGGGGCATGTACCGGATGGATCCGGTTGGGTGCTATTTTTAACTTCTCCACTGCGTGTTTGGTGATAATGTTGGTCGAACTCCCCGTATCCACCAGGATACGCTTGACCAGGTAACCTTCGATCTCTGCTTCCATGACCAGGGCATCCGCGTGACCCGGCTACACTGTGTTCTCCGAGAAGGGAGGGTTAGGCTTCAGGTCCTTTCCGGTCTCTCTGACTTTTTTTGACTTTTTTAGCTGGCGGATCTCCTCCTGCTATTACCATGACCACTCCTTTCGTTCTTTTAGCCGGTTGGCACTCTTCTGTGGCCGGTCGTTTTGGTTCTTCTTTGCTTTTCCTGTCCATAAACTTTTGGAGCCTGCCTCTCTTTATCAGCTCCTCGATATCCTGGACCAGCTGCTTGCAGTCGTCCGTAACGTGGCCGTTTACACGGTGGTATTTACAGAATGCGCTCTTGTCCTCCCCTATAATCTGCCCTCTCCTGGCTTCTGGGTAGGATAGGTCTTTCTTGTCTCTACTTTTCTCGACCGCTACTAGCACCTCGCTTAGGGGACGGTTCAGGGGCCTGAATCATCTCGGTTGTCTGTGGTCTCTCCTGTCCCTCCTGGACCGCCTATCTTCTGATCTCCTGTCACCCTCCTTATTGGGCCTGACTGGTGCCCCCACTTCGCCTAACTCTATGAAAGTTTTGGCCAGAGAGATCATCTAGGTTATATTTTGAGGTTTCCTCAGGACCAGGTCTGCACTTAATCTCTTATTAGTTGTGTTGGCGAGCAGTGCTTCCAAAGCTGTGTGGAAATCCAATCTCCGAATCTTCACTGTTGCCAGGTTGAATCGATCGACGAATTCTCGGAGGGATTCTCCTTGTCTCTATTTTACATCGTGCAAGGTTCTACTGGCTGTTCCGGTGGGAACCGAACCATAGAATTTAGTGCAGAATTGTTCTCTGAGCTGTTCCCAACTATTGATTGAGGCCGACTCTAATGTTTCGAACCAATACGAAGTAGGGCCCACCAGTGTTGATGAGAATAACTTACTCATTAGCCCCTCATTTGCTCCTGCTATCTCCATTCGGTTTTTGTAGTTTCTTGAATGGACATAGGGATCCATTTTGCCATTATAGTTCTCGAAATTCAGCTGTTTGAATTTGGGATCGCATGGCATGTCCAGGATCCAGTTGATGAAACAGGATCCTCCGCTTTCTAACAAAGGCTCTTGGATGGGTATTGAGAATCGGGAGAAGTAGTGTTTGAACAATGCCATCATCTTTGGGTCGTCTGCTCCCTCTAGCATGGGTGTTGCTGTTTGTGCTGGAGGTGGGCCCAACATGTACCCTTAGGTAGGATGACAGCTAGGTGGGGGCGTCTAGACCAGGGCCTGTTAACTGGGCAGCCTTGCTTGTGACATTGGTGGGGCCAGTGGTGCCCCTATCAATGTATGCTGGGCTGTGAGTTCCCCATATCTTGGGGAGATCGAGTTTGGCTGATTTATCTGTCTGGCGTCTCCTGGGAAGATGTATACTGGGTTTGTTGTTGGCGGGGCCGTTGAATTTTCTAGTAATGGAAAAAGGTTCCTGGACACCCCTGTTCCCAGGCTGTCTATTCCTGTAATCAGAGGGGACGTGCTGCTGCTGATGGTTGGTCCAACCATGCCGTAGTTTTGAATTTGAAGAAACGCCTGCCTCAGGTCTCTGGCATCGGTGGGGCTCAGATTGTTGGCTATACGATTGATTACTACTGCCTGGGGAGATATGGATGAGTTCAATGTTGCCAGGGGTGGAGTTGTTATGGTCGTGAGAGAATTATCTCCCAAAGTGTCTGAAGTCATGTTAACGGAACTTGTATTCATGATTAGTCATTCCACGCTCACCGCACCAAATGATGGATTAGACTAAATCCTTTGAGTGATCCGAGTTCCGATTGCTACTCTTGACCGGATCAAGTATCGTTTCTGCAAGACAGAAAAGATGAAACATCGGTGACCTCTAGGGTAACTCCGATGCCTAAGTCAGTGTGTTTATTTTGGATTGTGAGTATTTTAATAAGAATAGAATGGAATGAATTTACCTCGAAGAACACCCATCTTTTATAGGAGGGGTGATAGAGTTGGATTGGTATTGAAAGAGCTTACCAATCCAACTTCTAGTCAATCTGAAAGATCAACCTTAGAGGTTCTACGTGGGGTAGTGCCCTTACCCTAGTAAAACACGGGGAGTAAACTCCTAATGGGACACTTCCTCTTTCCTCCTAGAATCTCTCCGCAGATCAAGGGAGCTTAAGCCGGACCTGTTGTGGAAAGTTTACGATCCGGATGTGGTAACCGGCTCGCTTGGCCGGGTGAGGGCATCTGTGTCCGGGCTACCGGATGGTATTGGGCCGCATGTCATCAACTTGTATTGGATTTTAATTTGCAGTGTTGGTTGATTGTTACAAAAATAGTTTCAAATGTGTACATTGGTTAATGTTTATAAATGATATATTTTGAGTTGAATTATGTACTTGCAATATGATATGAAATCAGTAATATATTAGAGAGGGGATGGTGTGATTTAGCTTAATTCACATGAAGAAGGAATAGTGATCTTAAAAAGCTAAAGAAGATTTTATTGTTACACTTGAACCAACCCAATGCAAAATGAATTAAGCTATTTAAGATTACCTTTCCTAAGTAACATGAATCATCCACATAAAGAGTCCTCTGTGTAGCTACAGTCTATCTATGTAGTAAAATGATTAAGCTTATTATTTCAGGGGAGATCGTGTGATTTTTTCAAATGGCATGCTGAATGGATGCAAGAGAGGAGCGAGCTAATGTTGAATGAATTGAGGAGGCTCAATTCTACTATGGATAATGAGTTTGTAATAGTGTTTATTGTCTTTGTGTTGTACAAGTTTTATGGCAATATTAATATGTGGAATGGATCAGCTTAGTATTGACAAAGTTGTTTGTTAGATTATTCTGTTAAGTATAATTAGGAAAGGCAGATATGTAATTTTCAACTCATACTACTCTATTGTAACATAGTTGGAACTGTAATTTTCAACACTCTCATGTTTCTCTCCCTCTCATGTGGTAATTTTACTCTTTTACACGTTAGAATGCATGAAATCAAATAGCCTCAATCTGACTAACTTATTAAAATTGAATTTTATAACTGGGTTAAGTTAAATTAATTAATTAATAAGCAAATGGTTGCAGCCCTTTCTTTACAACAGCTTAAATCTCATTGCACGTTCTCTATTTTTCTTTTTCTTTAAATAGCCATACACACAAGTCAATAAAATAATAAGGAAGCATCCCTTAGTCATTTAATAAGTATCATAATATGCAGCCTATTACATAACCAATCCTAATAAATAAATAAAAACCATTGTATTTGGCTTGTTCAAAACACATCAGTGTCTAAAATAGCATTGTAACCTTCATCCTACACATCTTGTAGAATTAAACTTAACAAAAAGAACCTATAATCACCAAAAGCATCTTCAATATGCAGCAAAAAAGCATAATTCCTCAACTGCCCTTCTTATAGTTTAATTCTTCAACTCCCAGTTCTCACAGCTGTTCACTTGTACAAGAATCTAGCCTTGGCTGTTCCTGGTTGCAAAAAAAACTTAGCACCAATATGTCAGTCTAACACATAAGTTCTAACAAAATAACACAGTCTGCCACCAAATGAAAGTGCTAATCAAGTATCTATAGATATATAAGCCTTACATTAAGAATACCAATTCCGGTTTTGAGGTTCACATGATAACCACTTGGAGTAGTTGTTGGTTTAGGTTAAGAATTGCCAGCAACACTACCACCTAATTGCCAACTTCAGATGTCCTTTGTTTTTTACTGGACTTTCTACTGTAACTACTCTTCAATGCGTTCATAGCCTACTCATTTTGAGCTCTCTGACTAGATTGAGCTGCTTTCTTTTCCAATCGAGCCCTCTTCCACGTTTCGTTAGACTTATTAGGCACATTCTGCAATACAAATGGTATATGCATAAAAATTTTATATTAACATTATTAGAACAGGTCTTTGCATTAAACTACATATTAGCACAAAAAAATAGGATTTTAGGTTTCTTAAAAATCAATAAAACACCAACAACATAGTAAGCATTAATTATTAACACAAAGGTCCAATACTCAACGAAGAGACAACAAATCTGATATTATAAAAGATATAGAGTTGTCCCAGTTTCATAATACACCACAAACCTCAAGATACAGAGGCATCTAAAACTCATAAAGCTAGTTGCAGTCGATAAGAATGAAAATCGGAATACAAAACTAACTTGTTGAATCTCCACCGTAGATGTTCGAATTTCACAATGGAATAGTTAAATCCAGTATGAAAATGAAGTTTGGATGTGATTTTAGTACAGTTTTAGGGTTATTTGCTAACTCATTTTTAAAGAGGGAATTAGGGTTCATAATAAGGAAGAAGATGAGAAACGGAAATGAGTAAGGTAAGGTTTTATTTATGTATATCAACAGGTTAAAAGTTAGATGGGTTTTATTTTTTCCCTGGGAACCGCTTACTTGGCAATATTTATCAATGCTGGACAATTAGGGGTGAGCAAAACGCGGTTCGGTTTGAAAACCGAACCAAATCAAACCGAACCAAAAACCAAAGTAGAAGAAAAATAAAAACCAAAACCAAACCAAACTTCGTATGGTTCGGATCAAACCGAACCGAACCAGTTCGGTTCGGTTACGGTTTGGTTCGGTTCAAACCGAATTAAAAAAAATTTTAATTTTTTAATTTTTATTATCATTATTTTTTATAAATTACATGTAAAGTATTGCTTAAAAAGGATTTATATTACATATATATTACTAAAATGTCATAAATACAAACTATATAATAATATAAATATATAATATGCCAAATAAAATTTATTTATATACACATATATTTTTTAAAAAAATATTTTTTCCTATTACGGTTCGGTTCGGTTCAGTTTCGGTTTTTTTAACAAAAACCAAAAATCGAACCAAAAACCAAACTATTAAATTTTATAAAACCAAAACCAAACCAAATAGAGTTTGGTTTGGTTCGGTTCGGTTTTTCAATCTCGGTTCGGTTCGGTTCGGTTCTTGGTTCTTGGTTCGGTTTTGCTCACCCCTATGGACAATGGGTCCATCACACATGGCACGCTTGTAGTCCACTGTCCGTAAGACCACTAGTTGGTGGGCAAATGTGTATGAAATTGATTGATCATGTACCCAATCTAATTTTCGAAAAAGTTCATGTACCTGAAGATGAATTTTGCCAATTTCTAATACACTTATTAAATCTATGGTTCAATTATTATTATTATTATTTTGCGCTAAACGAATATTCGATAATACTGGATGAAATAATAATTTCGCTACATACATAAGATAATAATTTTTAAAAAATTTTTTAAGACCCATTGAAAATATAAAAATATTATTCATTAAATACATATGGAAATTGCATATATTAAAGCATTTTCTAAATAATTTTTATCTTCAAATTGTATTATTTTCTAAAATATGTATTTATAGTACTTGGTTTTTCTTTTTCATACATATTAAATTAAATTTTATCTTTGACTTTTACTGAGACCACATTAGGTATATTCTTCTTTTGTTGAAATAAGTAATTTTTCAAGGTCTACGATAAAAGGAAAGCCTCTTTCAGGAGAAACATGTGGTAAAACTATATATTTATCATCAGCAATTAGCACATTCATTACTCATTGAACAATTTCTTCATCTGTAAACATGCAATTCCATTAAAGCTTCATTTTTATTAGAATACTTCAAAATATGTTCAACATTCATGGTATTTTCTATAATGTAGATTAGAAATAATTTAATCTAATCTATGAATGCATTATATTCATTAAATACATACGAAAATTACATCATAATTCATGAAATAAAGCATTTTCTAAATAATTTTTAGGGGAAACTTAAAAAACCACCACTGTGGTTCCATCTTTTAACAAATCAAGAATTATATTTATTTTTTGTCAAAAGGAGGACTTGCGATTTCAAAATTTAGCAAAAAAAGGATAACTAGCATTAAATCATAACATATAAGAGGACATATTTATTCATTTTGAATTGAAACTTTTTGAGTTGGTTAATAAAAAATACAATAGACATTTGTGATAAATTTTGAAATTTTTCGAGAAATGCAAAGATTTTTTAATTAAATAGTGATTATAAGGGGTGTTTGTTTCTGCTTTTTGGAGTAACTTTTAACTTTTCACTCTGAAAAATAGAAAAAATAGTGTTTGGTTAGATCTGTTAAACTACAACTTTTAGCTGTTTTGCATGAACAAGCAGCTTTTCACGAAAAACTCCTTTTTAGAGCTTTTCACAAAAAACTTTTTATAGTTATTTGGCTTTTACAAATTTAACTTTTTCAAAATAATAAATTATTATTTTTATATAAATACGTAGATTTTTTTTATGAAAATTTTTTCATGTCTATAAATATTGAAAAATTAAGCGAGATCAATTATTCAAATTAACTTATTTAGGCTAGTTTCACATTTTTTAAAATTTATATATATTAATTTAGTCAAAAATTAAAAACATATTATTTTGATGCATTTTACGTGAATGAAACTAGAATTTAAATTATATTTGTACACTTATAAAGTCACTATTTAATGAAAATAATAATTTTTGAAGTGTACAATAAGTTAAAATTATTTTAAATTTATGTAATTAGTTTCACTAATATTTATGTAATGTTTTGTTATTGTACAATTATTATATACTGGTATAAAATATATGTATATATTAGTCTTTTTACATCTTAACAACAACAGTTAATCATAAGTTTACCAAACACTATCAATCAATTAGCTAACTGCTAAAGAATACTGCAACAGCAAATAACTAATATGAATACCAAACAGCTAACAGTAACAGTAACAACTATTAGAAAATAGCTGAATCAAACAGACCCTAAATTTTAAAAAATACAAAAAAAAATGAAAAATATTCAAATCTTGATGTACAAGTCTTAAATAACATATGTCACATCATCATTTTTAAATGAAAATTGTTAGTTATACTTTTTTTTGTCAACTTTTCAAGTCACAAGTCAGCTTTTCGATTAAAAAAATATACAATCCTTGATTTGTCAGATGGTGGAACCACAGGGGTGATTTTTGAAGTTTTCCCTAATTTTTATTTTCAAATTGTATTATTTCCTAAAATATGCATTTATATTACTTTTTTTTTTTCATACAAATTAAATTCAATTTCATCTTTAACTTTTACCAGGCATAGATCACATTAGGTATATTCTTCTTTTGTTAAAATAAGTAATTTTTCAAGGTCTCGACGATAAAAAAAAAAAAAAGCCTCTTTTGAAGAAACATGTGGTAAAATTATATATTTATTGTCATCAATTAGCACATTCATTATTCATTGAATAATTTCTTCTTTCGTAAGCACGCAATTCCGTTAAAGTTTCATTTTTGTTAGAATACTTCAAGATATGTTCAACATTCATGGTATAATATATAGTGTAGATTAGAAATAATTTATTCTAATCTATGAATGCATTCAAAGTCACCAGTTTCTTATTCGAGGCATATATTACTCAGATTCAATTTTGCAATGTTAAAAATAATTTGCAATATATTCAATAGGGACATTAGTTTCGTTAAAACAAATTTGAACATAAAGACTGAGGAGAGGGATGTTCCTCTCACAAACTCATATGAAAGCATTAATCTTTTGTCACAGCATTCTTTAGACAAGCATAGACAAAAGAATTTTAAGTACATTCATATTGGCCTTGTTCAGATAGGGATTAAGCCCTTGACCAAGGAAGGCCTGAATACAAGCATATTATGTGTTGTTAGGGATAATAGAATGCAAGTATATGAGGAAGGCATCCTAGGCACGGTTGAGTCTAGTCTGTGTGCAGGTCCCATATCATTCTCATGTTACCCTAATTTAACCATTTCTTTAAATGATAAAAACATTCTGGATTCTCTTGTTTTACAAATTCAAACGTATAATTATCGCATGAAAAAAGGATCTATTCCCATTGCATTGATTTTCAGAGTGCATTACAAAGCCATGACATCTGCATTTGACTCAAAACACAAGTTTTCATGCCATAAAGGAGAAACTTTGGTTTTGCAAACAGATATGTCCAAGGCAAATGCTATTGTTCCAAAATTCATTAAATGGGAAGATGTAACTCTTCCTGAAGAATGGGTATTGGAAAAAGCATGTGCAGTTGAACCACCAATTAAAATAATGCCTAATACGAATGTCAGAGAAATTAACCAGTATCCTAGTGGAAAAGTCACTCTAACCTTTGACAGAAAATCGGTAAGTACAAGATTTTCTGATGACTCTTCCAATAGTGATACCATGGATTTGGGTAGAGTATCACAATTAGGTAAGATTGAACATAAGAATGTTGAGGATGAAGACAAGGATTCTTGCCATTTGTATCACAGAAGAAGAATCCCTGTAAGCATGCCTCACAGGTACTCTACCTCTGACATCCCTAATACGCATTTAACTGGTGTTCTCTACGCTGATAATGTTCCCAGAGCAGTTTACACTAAAGAGGAATTAGGAGAAGTAAGTGTTCAGAAATCTGAACCAACCTCGCCTACTTTTTCTTCAGTTACTGAGAATGTTATCAATGTGTTAGAAAAAGAATTTGTTTTAAACAAAACCCTTTTGCATAAAGATTTTTACGCTCCTCATAATGAAAAGAAAAAACTTTGGTTTTTTAAGAATTTCCTGAACCAAAGAAATGAAATTCAAGAAAAGTATTATGATTTTGTTTTGCAACATAAAGTCCATATCATGTTTTTCGATTGGTTTGAACTTTATGCATCACAGAATAACATTGCATATCCATTCAAGTGCATCAATCCAGTCTCTAGCCAAGAAAAGGTTAGTACTTGGAATTTATCTGATGGCTCAAAGATTGAGTCTGATCATCCCCCTCTGAGAGGAATAAAAATTCCAGTCTCAGGAAATTCATCTGTTAATGCATCTGCATATAAGTATGTGACTGAAGATGTGCATAAGAACTTTGCATCTGTCATTGAGCAAAATAATTTCTCAAATACGCATCTGCATACCTTAGGCAAACAATTATCTAGAATTGAGAAAACCCTTAAGCCTTCTGTTGTAAAAATAGAACAGAAGCAGGAAAGGCTTAAGAATCCTATTTTTAAGCCATCTCAAATTTCTAGGGATAGCCAAAAAGAATTTCAGAGTAATAAAATGGAATTCGCCAAGGCTATTCAAGACCAGTTGAGCAAGATAGAGGCCTCAACCTCTAACTTAATTGCTCCAGAAACACCTCAGTCTCGGCTAAGACCAGAGATAAACGCATTAGAGGAGGATTCTCCCTCAGAGT
This sequence comes from Euphorbia tirucalli, assembly GCA_039660915.1. NCBI lineage: Eukaryota > Viridiplantae > Streptophyta > Magnoliopsida > Malpighiales > Euphorbiaceae > Euphorbia > Euphorbia tirucalli. The sequence continues at coordinate 44,687,043 of CM077637.1, read as the reverse complement.
CCCAGAGTATCTGTGGAGAAAAGGTTGAACCTATTCCGGTTGAACCTATTCCTCAGATCAATAGAATTAATTGGCCTATTGTTCCTATTGCTAGTCATTTGGACATAGGCAACCAAGCATCAAGTAGCCAGTCTAGGTTTAATGCATCTTCTGTCTATGAGTGGAATCTAGATGGATTATCTGAATACCAGATTTTGAATTTTTTGCAACAAATGACCATGGCTGCCAATGCATATAGAATACAGACCAATGTTCAGGATAAAGCCATTGCAGAACTTCTTACTGCAGGCTTTGCAGGTCAGTTAAAAGGATGGTGGGACTACCATCTTACTGAAACTGAACGTCTTAGCATATTGAATGCTGTTAAAATTGATGAAGACGCAGAACCCATTCTGGATGACGAAGGTCAACCTATTCAGGATTCTGTATCTACATTAATTTTAACCATTTCTTTGCATTTTTTGGGTGATTCTTCGCATTTAAAAGATAAAAACGCTGAGCTTTTATCTAATTTAAGATGCAAAAAACCCAGTGATTTTCAGTATTATAAAAATACATTTTTATCTCGTGTTATGTTGAGAGAAGATTCCAACCAACCTTTCTGGAAAGAAAAGTTTCTTGCAGGTTTACCTACCTTGTTAGGTGAAAAGGTAAGAAACAGAATTAAGGAAACTTTAGGGGTCCCAATCCCTTACTCAACATTAACATATGGTGAACTCATTAGTCTTATCCAGAAGGAAGGACTAAAGATTTGCCAGGATTTAAAACTTCAAAGGCATTTGAAATGGGAAATGAAAAGGACTAGGCAAGAATTAGGTTCGTTCTGTAAACAATTTGATGTTTCCATGGATAAGCCTGATTGTAATGGTTCTTGCCATAAGGAGTCTAAAAGATCCCATAAAAAACATTTTTATAAAAAGGAATTTCAAAAGAAAAACCGATCAAAAGATTTTCCTGCATACAAAAAGAAATTTCATAAGCATAAGTCTGGTTTTAAAGGAAATGAAAAACCAGAAGGGGTGAAACCTTTTGGAGATTTAAAGCATGTTACTTGTTATAAATGTAATAGGAAAGGGCATACTGCAAAGTATTGCCGCTTTAGCAAAAAACTGCATGAACTAGGATTAGATGAAGAAGTCTTAAGCAAACTTGAGGCTATTCTCATCTACTCTTCAGAATCAGACCCTGATTCAAGTACTGATGAAGAAAATGCATTTCAGGTTGATGAGTTAGCAACCGATTCATCAACATCATCATCATCTTCTGATGACGATAATAGAAGCATAAATGTTTTGACAAAAGACCAAGAACTTTTGTTAGATGTCATTAAGCATATCTCTGATCCTCAACTTCAGAAGGATTACCTTGATAGATTAATGAAAACCCTAGAAAGCAAACCTGAAGTCAAGCCTGTTAGTCTTCCTAAAATTAGTACTAACACTTATAACTTGACCAGTATTTTAGAAAAGCAAAAGGCTAAGGGAAAGAATACCCCCTTATCCCTTTCTGATCTGCAAACTGAGATCAAGAATGTTAAACTTGAGCTCAAGCAGGTCAAAGAAAAGCAAGAAAAGGATTCAGCTATAATCCAAGCATTACTTAGCAATCAGTTAGAAAATTCAGACGGTGAGAATGATACTAACTTAGATGACCCTAAGTTAGATAATTTGGATTGCGCACCTGAAAATTTTCTGCATGTTTTAAAAGAAATTACATTAAGAAAGTATTTGATTAGCATTATTTTGCATTTTTCTGATGATTTTCAACTCAGTACCATAGCATTATTTGATACCGGTGCTGATTTAAATTGTATAAAACCTGAATTGGTTCCTAAAAGATTTTGGGAAAAAACCAAAGAAAAGCTGTCTGCCGCTAATAACTCAAAAATGAATATTAGCAGTAAGACAGAAGCATATGTATTAAATGAAAAAACCCGTATTAAAACTGCATTTGTTCTTGTTGATAACATCAATCATAGTGTTATCTTAGGAACACCTTTCATTACCCTTATCACTCCATTTTCTGTATCCAATTCTGGTATTGTTTTCAAAATAAAAGCTGAAAATGTTATTTTTCCTTTTATTGAAAAACCCAGAACCAGAAATCTCAATTTATTAAAAGCAAATTCAATTTTTGATAATCAGATTCACAACCTGATTAAAACTAAAGAATTTGAAATCATGCATCTAAAGCATAACATTAATTTTCAAAGAATTTCTGCCCATTTGAAAAATGAATTTACTCAAAAAAGAATTTTAGATTTTCAAAAGCAAATTGAAAATGAAATTTGCGCAGATATTCCTAATGCCTTTTGGAATAGGAAACAGCATATGGTAGATTTACCTTATGAACCTAGTTTTGATGAAAGGGATATTCCGACTAAAGCTAGGCCTATTCAAATGAATTCTGACCTTGAGCAGCATTGTAGAAAAGAAATCCAGGATCTCTTAGATAAAGGTTTAATTGCCCAATCTAGGTCCCCTTGGAGTTGTGCAGCATTTTATGTGATTAAAGCATCTGAGATTGAACGTGGTGTCCCACGATTAGTCATTAATTATAAGCCTTTGAATCAGGTTCTTCGATGGATTAGGTACCCAATACCTAATAAGAAAGACCTGTTACAAAGATTGCATTCTGCATATATATTTTCAAAATTTGACCTTAAATCTGGGATTTGGCAAATCCAGATTGACCCAAAACATAGGTATAAAACGGCATTCACTGTTCCATTTGGTCAATACGAATGGAATGTTATGCCTTTTGGCTTAAAGAATGCTCCATCTGAATTTCAACGCATTATGAATGACATTTTTAATCCATATTCAGCATTTTGCATTGTCTATATTGATGATGTTCTCATTTTTTCAGAGTCCATTGAGCAGCATTTTAAGCATTTAAAATCATTCTTTCTTACAGCTAAGAGAAATGGCTTAGTCGTTTCTAAAAGCAAAATGTCCTTGTTTCAAACCAGAATTAGGTTTCTTGGCCATTATATTACCCAAGGAACGATCACTCCTATTGAGCGATCTTTAGAATTTGCATCTAAATTTCCAGATCAAATTCTGGAAAAACAACAGCTTCAAAGATTCTTAGGAAGCTTGAATTATGTATTAGATTTTTGCCGTAATATCAATAGGATGGCAAAACCCTTGCATGCTAGATTAAAAAAGAATCCGCCTACATGGTCTGAAGAGCATACTAGAATAGTACAAGAAATAAAAAAGTATGTTAGTAATATTCCCTGCTTGTATATTGCTAACCCTTTATTGCCCAAAATTGTTGAAACTGACGCTTCTGATTTTGGTTATGGAGGTATTTTGAAGCAGGTACAAGATAAGCATGAGCATATTGTCCAGTTTACTTCCGGACACTGGAATGATACTGAAAAGAATTATTCTACTATTAAAAAAGAAATTCTTTCCATTGTAAAATGTATTTCAAAATTTCAGAGCGATTTACTCAATCAAAAATTTTTATTAAGAATTGATTGTAAATCTGCAAAAGAAGTTTTACAAAAAGATGTTCAGAATATAGCTTCCAAGCAAATTTTTGCAAGATGGCAAGCCTTATTAAGCATATTTGATTTTGACATAGAATTTATCCGGGGAGATCAGAATTCTATTCCCGATTTCTTAACCCGTGAATTTTTGCAGGATCATGCCCCCTAAAAAGAAGAAGGGAGTCGGATCCTCCAAGGATCAAGATAATTTGACTGCATTTGAAAAGGTAAAAGCCTGGACAACCATGTTCCAGGATGCCCAGGGAGAAAGCATTGAAAGTAAAGACAGCTCCAGTTCTGTCAAACAAACTCAGCATGATCCGCATACTTTGGCCCTTACTAAGGCCTCTCAATCTCTTGAAAATGCATTTAAAAATTTTTTTGACTCTATTGCTGAAGCAAAACGAGTTTTTGAAAAACCCTCGTCTTCTTCTTCAGCACAAACTCTTCCTCAAACGAATTTACAAAAGAATCCTATTTCTAAGGGCAAAGAGATTGCTCAACCTTCAAAAGCATTAACTGTTTCCAGTCCTTTTGGACCAGTATCTTTAAAAGAAGCAAAGGAAATTTTTAAAGAAAATTTTATAACTTTTCCTTCTTCTTCCAAAAGTATTTCTGCAAATGTTGTTTCTCAGAATACGGCTACCCAGCCTAAATCTGAATATTTTACCAAAAAGAATTTTCAGTATATTACTTCCATTGAGGATGGCTTTTATGATAAAAATCCCTCAGTGGCTGTATCAAAACTTTTCCCTCATGGATGGAATTTTAAACCTTGGGATTATTCAAAGCCCATTGATTTTTACTTATCCATCCTAAAAGCAACAGAATCTGTGGAAATAAAGCATACATCTCATGGTGATTCAGGTGAACCAGCATACTCCCAATTCAAAATCTTGAAGATCATTCATCCTCAAGATTGGGGTACAAGTCCTTCTGACTTGAAATCTTTTCCAGCCTCTTTTACCAACCGCATAACCACCAGCAAAACCTTTTCATACTGGGATTATCAACAAGCCTGGTATAATGCATTAATGGTCCAAAACTCCAAAGGATCGCATACCTGGTTAATCATGTTTGATACCAGAAAAGCCATTTCCAAAATTCCAAATTGGTTTAACCATTGGTGGGGATTTTTTGGGTCTTCTACCGAAATCCTACCTGATCAAGTTAACCAAGCATTTATCCTTTTTAAAGAAAAATATGATCCTTCCCCTTTGCAGAAAAGGCATTCTCCTCTCTTAGTCTTCAGTACAATCTTTTTCGTACCGTGGACTTTAACCTGGCTCTGATACCACTAGGGACTATCTGGATCGTACGGGTGATAACGAAACTAATGCAGAGAGACTTATGCCAAATTCAAAAATGATTATGCATATACAACAAATTAAAATGCAGAAAGATATATGGATTCAGAAATAAGAAGATAAAATGCTCAAGAACAAGAATAAACTTATGCTAGGCGGTATAAACCTGCCATATAAATTCTTAAAATTAAATGCAGAAATTAAACACCTTAATCGTATGTGATTAAATTCAGGCGGTAATCCGCACAACTTATAACCACATATGATTAAGGGAAGAAATTAGGAAGAAACAAGGCTTACTCTTTATTCAAACAAACAAATTCTTTACAGCTCGGGGAATGCTTGATTCCAGAAAAGAATTACAAGATTTAGAGAGAAGGAAGAGAAAATTAGAGAGAGAGAGAGTTTTTGAAACTCTGGTATTGAAACTTATCTCTAATGCTGAGTTCATATATTTCATGCTTCTTAACATGAGGTATATGCCAATCACTAATGCATTTGGTAAAATCTTCAACAGTAATTTCATTACTACTGTTGATCCTTATATTCTCTAATGATGTAGATGCAGAAGATGCAGAGTATGTTCTAGGTAGAAGTGTGTGATCCATCAGTAAAATGCGAATCAAAACAAACACATACTAATATTGACTACGGAACCCAGTCACTGCCTCTCTTCCCTGTCCGTCGGTACTTATGGGCAAACAAGGGTCTAAATGACTCACCAATATAAGTATATGCAGGAATGATATGCACAGTAAATCTGGAAAATGGATGAACGTGAACAGTGATGATGATGAATGAACAGTACTCTCACCCCTTCTGGCTCTGATACCACTAGGGACTATCTGGATCGTACGGGTGATAACGAAACTAATGCAGAGAGATTTATGCCAAATTCAAAAATGATTATGCATATACAACAAATTAAAATGCAGAAAGATATATGAATTCAGAAATAAGAAGATAAAATGCTCAAGAACAAGAATAAACTTATGCTAGGCGGTATAAACCTGCCATATAAATTCTTAAAATTAAATGCAGAAATTAAACACCTTAATCGTATGTGATTAAATTCAGGCGGTAATCCGCACAACTTATAACCACATATGATTAAGGGAAGAAATTAGGAAGAAACAAGGCTTACTCTTTATTCAAACAAACAAATTCTTTACAGCTCGGGGAATGCTTGATTCCAGAAAAGAATTACAAGATTTAGAGAGAAGGAAGAGAAAATTAGAGAGAGAGAGAGTTTTTGAAACTCTGGTATTGAAACTTATCTCTAATGCTGAGTTCATATATTTCATGCTTCTTAACATGAGGTATATGCCAATCACTAATGCATTTGGTAAAATCTTCAACAGTAATTTCATTACTACTGTTGATCCTTATATTCTCTAATGATGTAGATGCAGAAGATGCAGAGTATGTTCTAGGTAGAAGTGTGTGATCCATCAGTAAAATGCAAATCAAAACAAACACATACTAATATTGACTACGGAACCTAGTCACTGCCTCTCTTCCCTGTCCGTCGGTACTTATGGGCAAACAAGGGTCTAAATGACTCACCAATATAAGTATATGCAGGAATGATATGCACAGTAAATCTGGAAAATGGATGAACGTGAACAGTGATGATGATGAATGAACAGTACTCTCACCCCTTCTGGCTCTGATACCACTAGGGACTATCTGGATCGTACGGGTGATAACGAAACTAATGCAGAGAGATTTATGCCAAATTCAAAAATGATTATGCATATACAACAAATTAAAATGCAGAAAGATATATGAATTCAGAAATAAGAAGATAAAATGCTCAAGAACAAGAATAAACTTATGCTAGGCGGTATAAACCTGCCATATAAATTCTTAAAATTAAATGCAGAAATTAAACACCTTAATCGTATGTGATTAAATTCAGGCGGTAATCCGCACAACTTATAACCACATATGATTAAGGGAAGAGATTAAGAAGAAACAAAGCTTACTCTGTATTCAAACAAATTCTTTTGTTACAACTCGGGGAATGCTTTGATTCCAGAAAATAATTACAAGTAGAGAGAAGGAAGAGAGAATTAGAGAGAGAAGTTGATAGATGAAAACTGGAAAATAAAACTGATGCCTTTACAAATGAGATGAGGGCTCCTTATATAGACAGAGAGGAGCACAAAATGACAAAAATGCTTTCGGTGCCTGGGACCCACATCACTTTCGGCGTCGGGCCCACCAAAGATGCTTTGAGACAGATACGTCTGGATACCGTAAATACGTAACCTTATACGAATATATACATATACCAGTATGCTTACATTGGCAAGTATGCATATTAGGGAATTCCTGGTTATGAGCCAAGTACCCCTAACCACATTACCAAACCAAGCGGCTACTAGCTCGGTTCTTATTCATTTGAACATTGGAACCAAATTATTATTCTGGTATAATATTCATTAGGTTATTGATTTACAATAAACCAAAAATATCTTCGTTCTCGCCAGCAAGGGATGGTGGCTTGGAAGACGAAGATGAAGAAGATGCCTTGGATCCAGCAGTTGATTCTCTGGAGACCATTAATTCTTTCATGATTTTGAAAAATTCTTCCTCGGACTTAGCGGCTGCAAGCTGAGGAATTGCAAATGATTTTTGTGCCAAAAATTCTGAATGAGCTTGGATTTGTTCAACAGGCAGATCAATTTTGCCTTTAGATCTAAGCCAAGTTCTGACAGCGGCTTCATTGCATTTATTGAATGCTTGGAATTTATTCCACCATTTAATCTTGAAAATTCTTATTAGATCAATGGTTGCATTTTGATTCGTTTGATAGGAAAAATGCCAGGTTAAAGTCCACGGTACGAAAAAGATTGTACTGAAGACTAAGAGAGGAGAATGCCTTTTCTGCAAGGGTGAAGGATCATATTTTTCTTTAAAAAGGATAAATGCTTGGTTAACTTGATCAGGAAGGATTTCGGTAGAAGACCAAAAAATCCCCACCAATGGTTAAACCAGTTTGGTATTTTGGAAATTGCTTTTCTGGTGTCAAACATGATTAACCAGGTATGCGATCCTTTGGAGTTTTGGACCATTAATGCATTATACCAGGCTTGTTGATAATCCCAGTATGAAAAGGTTTTGCTGGTGGTTATGCGGTTGGTAAAAGAGGCTGGAAAAGATTTCAAGTCAGAAGGACTTGTACCCCAATCTTGAGGATGAATGATCTTCAAGATTTTGAATTGGGAGTATGCTGGTTCACCTGAATCACCATGAGATGTATGCTTTATTTCCACAGATTCTGTTGCTTTTAGGATGGATAAGTAAAAATCAATGGGCTTTGAATAATCCCAAGGTTTAAAATTCCATCCATGAGGGAAAAGTTTTGATACAGCCACTGAGGGATTTTTATCATAAAAGCCATCCTCAATGGAAGTAATATACTGAAAATTCTTTTTGGTAAAATATTCAGATTTAGGCTGGGTAGCCGTATTCTGAGAAACAACATTTGTTGAAATACTTTTGGAAGAAGAAGGAAAAGTTATAAAATTTTCTTTAAAAATTTCCTTTGCTTCTTTTAAAGATACTGGTCCAAAAGGACTAGAAACAGTTAATGCTTTTGAAGGTTGAGCAATTTCTTTGCCCTTAGAAATAGGATTTTTTTGTAAATTCGTTTGAGGAAGAGTTTGTGCTGAAGAAGAAGACGAGGGTTTTTCAAAAACTCGTTTTGCTTCAGCAATAGAGTCAAAATAATTTTTAAATGCATTTTCAAGAGATTGAGAGGCCTTAGTAAGGGCCAAAGTATGCGGATCATGCTGAGTTTGTTTGACAGAACTGGAGCTGTCTTTGCTTTCAATGCTTTCTCCCTGGGCATCCTGAAACATAGTTGTCCAGGCTTTTACCTTTTCAAATGCAGTTAAATTTGCTTGATCCTTTGAGGATCCGACTCCCTTCTTCTTTTTAGGGGGCATGGTCCTGCAAAAATTCTCTGGTTAAGAAGTCAGGGATAGAATTCTGATCTCCTCTAATAAATTCTATGTCAAAATCAAATATGCTTAATAAGGCGTGCCACCTAGCAAAGATTTGCTTAGAGGCAATATTCTGGACATCCTTTTGTAAAACTTCTTTTGCAGATTTACAATCAATTCTTAATAAAAATTTTTGATTGAGTAAATCGCTCTGAAATTTTGAAATACATTTTACAATAGAAAGAATTTCTTTTTTAATAGTAGAATAATTCTTTTCAGTATCATTCCAGTGTCCGGAAGTAAACTGGACAATACGTTCCTGCTTATCTTGTACCTGCTTCAAAATACCTCCATAACCAAAATCAGAAGCGTCAGTTTCAACAATTTTGGGCAATAAAGGGTTAGCAATATACAAGCAGGGAATATTACTAACATACTTTTTTATTTCTTGTACTATTCTAGTATGCTCTTCAGACCATGTAGGCGGATTCTTTTTTAATCTAGCATGCAAGGGTTTTGCCATCCTATTGATATTAGGGCAAAAATCTAATACATAATTCAAGCTTCCTAAGAATCTTTGAAGCTGTTGTTTTTCCAGAATTTGATCTGGAAATTTAGATGCAAATTCTAAAGATCGCTCAATAGGAGTGATCGTTCCTTGGGTAATATAATGGCCAAGAAACCTTATTCTGGTTTGAAACAATGACATTTTGCTTTTAGAAACGACTAAGCCATTTCTCTTAGCTGTAAGAAAGAACGACTTTAAATGCTTAAAATGCTGTTCAATAGATTCTGAAAAGATAAGCACATCATCAATATAGACAATGCAAAATGCTGAATATGGATTAAAAATGTCATTCATAATGCGTTGAAATTCAGATGGAGCATTCTTTAAGCCAAAAGGCATAACATTCCATTCGTATTGACCAAATGGAACAGTGAATGCCGTTTTATACCTATGTTTTGGGTCAATCTGGATTTGCCAAAACCCAGATTTAAGGTCAAATTTTGAAAATATATATGCAGAATGCAATCTTTGTAACAGGTCTTTCTTATTAGGTATTGGGTACCTAATCCATCGAAGAACCTGATTCAAAGGCTTATAATTAATGACTAATCGTGGAACTCCACGTTCAATCTCAGATGCTTTAATTACATAAAATGCTGCACAACTCCAAGGGGACCTAGATTGGGCAATTAAACCTTTATCTAAGAGATCCTGGATTTCTTTTCTACAATGCTGCTCAAGGTCAGAATTCATTTGAATAGGCCTAGCTTTAGTCGGAATATCCCTTTCATCAAAACTAGGTTCATAAGGTAAATCTACCATATGCTGTTTCCTATTCCAAAAGGCATTAGGAATATCTGCGCAAATTTCATTTTCAATTTGCTTTTGAAAATCTAAAATTCTTTTTTGAGTAAATTCATTTTTCAAATGGGCAGAAATTCTTTGAAAATTAATGTTATGCTTTAGATGCATGATTTCAAATTCTTTAGTTTTAATCAGGTTGTGAATCTGATTATCAAAAATTGAATTTGCTTTTAATAAATTGAGATTTCTGGTTCTGGGTTTTTCAATAAAAGGAAAAATAACATTTTCAGCTTTTATTTTGAAAACAATACCAGAATTGGATACAGAAAATGGAGTGATAAGGGTAATGAAAGGTGTTCCTAAGATAACACTATGATTGATGTTATCAACAAGAACAAATGCAGTTTTAATACGAGTTTTTTCATTTAACACATATGCTTCAGTCTTACTGCTAATATTCATTTTTGAGTTATTAGCGGCAGACAGTTTTTCTTTGGTTTTTTCCCAAAATCTTTTAGGAACCAAATCAGGTTTTATGCAATTTAAATCAGCACCGGTATCAAATAATGCTATGGTACTGAGTCGAAAATCATCAGAAAAATGCAAAACAATACTAATCAAATACTTTCTTAATGTAATTTCTTTTAAAACATGCAGAAAATTTTCAGGTGCGCAATCCAAATTATCTAACTTAGGGTCATCTAAGTTAGTATCATTCTCACCGTCTGAATTTTCTAACTGATTGCTAAGTAATGCTTGGATTATAGCTGAATCCTTTTCTTGCTTTTCTTTGACCTGCTTGAGCTCAAGTTTAACATTCTTGATCTCAGTTTGCAGATCAGAAAGGGATAAGGGGGTATTCTTTCCCTTAGCCTTTTGCTTTTCTAAAATACTGGTCAAGTTATAAGTGTTAGTACTAATTTTAGGAAGACTAACAGGCTTGACATCAGGTTTGCTTTCTAGGGTTTTCATTAATCTATCGAGGTAATCCTTCTGAAGTTGAGGATCAGAGATATGCTTAATGACATCTAACAAAAGTTCTTGGTCTTTTGTCAAAACATTTATGCTTCTACTATCGTCATCAGAAGATGATGATGATGTTGATGAATCGGTTGCTAACTCATCAACCTGAAATGCATTTTCTTCATCAGTACTTGAATCAGGGTCTGATTCTGAAGAGTAGATGAGAATAGCCTCAAGTTTGCTTAAGACTTCTTCATCTAATCCTAGTTCATGCAGTTTTTTGCTAAAGCGGCAATACTTTGCAGTATGCCCTTTCCTATTACATTTATAACAAGTAACATGCTTCAAATTTCCAAAAGGTTTCACCCCTTCTGGTTTTTCATTTCTTTTAAAACCAGACTTATGCTTATGAAATTTCTTTTTGTATGCAGGAAAATCTTTTGATCGGTTTTTCTTTTGAAATTCCTTTTTATAAAAATGTTTTTTATGGGATCTTTTAGACTCCTTATGGCAAGAACCATTACAATCAGGCTTATCCATGGAAACATCAAATTGTTTACAGAACGAACCTAATTCTTGCCTAGTCCTTTTCATTTCCCATTTCAAATGCCTTTGAAGTTTTAAATCCTGGCAAATCTTTAGTCCTCCTTCTGGATAAGACTAATGAGTTCACCATATGTTAATGTTGAGTAAGGGATTGGGACCCCTAAAGTTTCCTTAATTCTGTTTCTTACCTTTTCACCTAACAAGGTAGGTAAACCTGCAAGAAACTTTTCTTTCCAGAAAGGTTGGTTGGAATCTTCTCTCAACATAACACGAGATAAAAATGTATTTTTATAATACTGAAAATCACTGAGTTTTTTGCATCTTAAATTAGATAAAAGCTCAGCGTTTTTATCCTTTAAATGCGAAGAATCACCCAAAAAATGCAAAGAAATGGTTAAAATTAATGTAGAAACAGAATCCTGGATAGGTTGACCTTCGTCATCCAGAATGGGTTCTGCGTCTTCATCAATTTTAACAGCATTCAATATGCTAAGACGTTCAGTTTCAGTAAGATGGTAGTCCCACCATCCTTTTAACTGACCTGCAAAGCCTGCAGTAAGAAGTTCTGCAATGGCTCTATCCTGAACATTGGTCTGTATTCTATATGCATTGGTAGCCATAGTCATTTGTTGCAAAAAATTCAAAATCTGGTATTCAGATAATCCATCTAGATTCCACTCATAGACAGAAGATGCATTAAACCTAGACTGGCTACTTGATGCTTGGTTGCCTATGTCTAAATGACTAGCAATAGGAACAATAGGCCAATTAATTCTATTGATCTGAGGAGTAGCTTTAACCGGAATAGGTTCAACCTTTTCTCCACAGATACTCTGGGACTCTGAGGGAGAATCCTCCTCTAATGCGTTTATCTCTGGTCTTAGCCGAGACTGAGGTGTTTCTGGAGCAATTAAGTTAGAGGTTGAGGCCTCTATCTTGCTCAACTGGTCTTGAATAGCCTTGGCGAATTCCATTTTATTACTCTGAAATTCTTTTTGGCTATCCCTAGAAATTTGAGATGGCTTAAAAATAGGATTCTTAAGCCTTTCCTGCTTCTGTTCTATTTTTACAACAGAAGGCTTAAGGGTTTTCTCAATTCTAGATAATTGTTTGCCTAAGGTATGCAGATGCGTATTTGAGAAATTATTTTGCTCAATGACAGATGCAAAGTTCTTATGCACATCTTCAGTCACATACTTATATGCAGATGCATTAACAGATGAATTTCCTGAGACTGGAATTTTTATTCCTCTCAGAGGGGGATGATCAGACTCAATCTTTGAGCCATCAGATAAATTCCAAGTACTAACCTTTTCTTGGCTAGAGACTGGATTGATGCACTTGAATGGATATGCAATGTTATTCTGTGATGCATAAAGCTCAAACCAATCGAAAAACATGATGTGGACTTTATGCTGCAAAACAAAATCATAATACTTTTCTTGAATTTCGTTTCTTTGGTTCAGGAAATTCTTAAAGAACCAAAGTTTTTTCTTTTCATTATGAGGAGCGTAAAAATCTTTATGCAAAAGGGTTTTGTTTAAAACAAATTCTTTTTCTAACACATTGATAACATTCTCAGTAACTGAAGAAAAAGTAGGCGAGGTTGGTTCAGATTTCTGAACACTTACTTCTCCTAATTCCTCTTTAGTGTAAACTGCTCTGGGAACATTATCAGCGTAGAGAACACCAGTTAAATGCGTATTAGGGATGTCAGAGGTAGAGTGCCTGTGAGGCATGCTTACAGGGATTCTTCTTCTGTGATACAAATGGCAAGAATCCTTGTCTTCATCCTCAACATTCTTATGTTCAATCTTACCTAATTGTGATACTCTACCCAAATCCATGGTATCACTATTGGAAGAGTCATCAGAAAACCTTGTACTTACCGATTTTCTGTCAAAGGTTAGAGTGACTTTTCCACTAGGATACTGGTTAATTTCTCTGACATTCGTATTAGGCATTATTCTAATTGGTGGTTCTACAGCACATGCCTTTTCCAATACCCATTCTTCAGGAAGAGTTACATCTTCCCATTTAATGAATTTTGGAACAATAGCATTTGCCTTGGACATATCTGTTTGCAAAACCAAAGTTTCTCCTTTATGGCATGAAAACTTGTGTTTTGAGTCAAATGCAGATGTCATGGCTTTGTAATGAACTCTGAAAATCAATGCAATGGGAATAGATCCCTTTTTCATGCGATAATTATGTGTTTGGATTTGTAAAACAAGAGAATCCAAAATGTTTTTATCATTTAAAGAAATGGTTAAATTAGGGTAACATGAGAATGATATGGGACCTGCCCACAGACTAGACTCAACCGTGCCTAGGATGCCTTCCTCATATACTTCCATTCTATTATCCCTAACAACACATAATATGCTTGTGTTTAGGCCTTCCTTGGTCAAGGGCTTGATCCCTATCTGAACAAGGCCAATATGAATATACTTAAAATTCTTTTGTCTATGCTTGTCTAAAGAATGCTGTGACAAAAGATTAATGCTTTCATATGAGTTTGTGAGAGGAATATCCCTCTCCTCAGTCTTTATGTTCAAATTTGTTTTGAACAACTTATCTCTAATGCTGAGTTCATATATTTCATGCTTCTTAACATGAGGTATATGCCAATCACTAATGCATTTGGTAAAATCTTCAACAGTAATTTCATTACTACTGTTGATCCTTATATTCTCTAATGATGTAGATGCAGAAGATGCAGAGTATGTTCTAGGTAGAAGTGTGTGATCCATCATTAAAATGCAAATCAAAACAAACACATACTAATATTGACTACGGAACCCAGTCACTGCCTCTCTTCCCTGTCCGTCGGTACTTATGGGCAAACAAGGGTCTAAATGACTCACCAATATAAGTATATGCAGGAATGATATGCACAGTAAATCTGGAAAATGGATGAACGTGAACAGTGATGATGATGAATGAACAGTACTCTCACCCCTTCTGGCTCTGATACCACTAGGGACTGCAGGGATCGTACGGGTAGAGAATGAAACTAATGCAGGGAGATTTATGCCAAATTCAAAAGTGATTATGCAAACACAACAAGCTAAAATGCAGAAAGATATATGAATTCAGGAAAAAGAAGATAAAATGCTCAAGAACAATTTATGCTAGGCGGTAAGCTTTGTTTCTTCTTAATCTCTTCCCTTAATCATATGTGGTTATAAGTTGTGCGGATTACCGCCTGAATTTAATCACATACGATTAAGGTGTTTAATTTCTGCATTTATTTTTAAGAATTTATATGGCAGGTTTATACCGCCTAGCATAAATTGTTCTTGAGCATTTTATCTTCTTTTTCCTGAATTCATATATCTTTCTGCATTTTAGCTTGTTGTGTTTGCATAATCACTTTTGAATTTGGCATAAATCTCCCTGCATTAGTTTCATTCTCTACCCGTACGATCCCTGCAGTCCCTAGTGGTATCAGAGCCAGAAGGGGTGAGAGTACTGTTCATTCATCATCATCACTGTTCACGTTCATCCATTTTCCAGATTTACTGTGCATATCATTCCTGCATATACTTATATTGGTGAGTCATTTAGACCCTTGTTTGCCCATAAGTACCGACGGACAGGGAAGAGAGGCAGTGACTGGGTTCCGTAGTCAATATTAGTATGTGTTTGTTTTGATTTGCATTTTAATGATGGATCACACACTTCTACCTAGAACATACTCTGCATCTTCTGCATCTACATCATTAGAGAATATAAGGATCAACAGTAGTAATGAAATTACTGTTGAAGATTTTACCAAATGCATTAGTGATTGGCATATACCTCATGTTAAGAAGCATGAAATATATGAACTCAGCATTAGAGATAAGTTGTTCAAAACAAATTTGAACATAAAGACTGAGGAGAGGGATATTCCTCTCACAAACTCATATGAAAGCATTAATCTTTTGTCACAGCATTCTTTAGACAAGCATAGACAAAAGAATTTTAAGTATATTCATATTGGCCTTGTTCAGATAGGGATCAAGCCCTTGACCAAGGAAGGCCTAAACACAAGCATATTATGTGTTGTTAGGGATAATAGAATGGAAGTATATGAGGAAGGCATCCTAGGCACGGTTGAGTCTAGTCTGTGTGCAGGTCCCATATCATTCTCATGTTACCCTAATTTAACCATTTCTTTAAATGATAAAAACATTCTGGATTCTCTTGTTTTACAAATTCAAACGCATAATTATCGCATGAAAAAAGGATCTATTCCCATTGCATTGATTTTCAGAGTTCATTACAAAGCCATGACATCTGCATTTGACTCAAAACACAAGTTTTCATGCCATAAAGGAGAAACTTTGGTTTTGCAAACAGATATGTCCAAGGCAAATGCTATTGTTCCAAAATTCATTAAATGGGAAGATGTAACTCTTCCTGAAGAATGGGTATTGGAAAAGGCATGTGCTGTAGAACCACCAATTAAAATAATGCCTAATACGAATGTCAGAGAAATTAACCAGTATCCTAGTGGAAAAGTCACTCTAACCTTTGACAGAAAATCGGTAAGTACAAGATTTTCTGATGACTCTTCCAATAGTGATACCATGGATTTGGGTAGAGTATCACAATTAGGTAAGATTGAACATAAGAATGTTGAGGATGAAGACAAGGATTCTTGCCATTTGTATCACAGAAGAAGAATCCCTGTAAGCATGCCTCACAGGCACTCTACCTCTGACATCCCTAATACGCATTTAACTGGTGTTCTCTACGCTGATAATGTTCCCAGAGCAGTTTACACTAAAGAGGAATTAGGAGAAGTAAGTGTTCAGAAATCTGAACCAACCTCGCCTACTTTTTCTTCAGTTACTGAGAATGTTATCAATGTGTTAGAAAAAGAATTTGTTTTAAACAAAACCCTTTTGCATAAAGATTTTTACGCTCCTCATAATGAAAAGAAAAAACTTTGGTTTTTTAAGAATTTCCTGAACCAAAGAAATGAAATTCAAGAAAAGTATTATGATTTTGTTTTACAACATAAAGTCCATATCATGTTTTTCGATTGGTTTGAACTTTATGCATCACAGAATAACATTGCATATCCATTTAAGTGCATTAATCCAGTCTCTAGCCAAGAAAAGGTTAGTACTTGGAATTTGTCTGATGGCTCAAAGATTGAGTCTGATCATCCCCCTCTGAGAGGAATCAAAATTCCAGTCTCAGGAAATTCATCTGTTAATGCATCTGCATATAAGTATGTGACTGAAGATGTGCATAAGAACTTTGCATCTGTTATTGAGCAGAATAATTTCTCAAATACGCATCGGCATACCTTAGGCAAACAATTATCTAGAATTGAGAAAACCCTTAAGCCTTCTGTTGTAAAAATAGAACAGAAGCAGGAAAGGCTTAAGAATCCTATTTTTAAGCCATCTCAAATTTCTAGGGATAGCCAAAAAGAATTTCAGAGTAATAAAATGGAATTCGCCAAGGCTATTCAAGACCAGTTGAGCAAGATAGAGGCCTCAACCTCTAACTTAATTGCTCTAGAAACACCTCAGTCTCGGCTAAGACCAGAGATAAACGCATTAGAGGAGGATTCTCCCTCAGAGTCCCAGAGTATCTGTGGAGAAAAGGTTGAACCTATTCCGGTTAAACCTACTCCTCAGATCAATAGAATTAATTGGCCTATTGTTCCTATTGCTAGTCATTTGGACGTAGGCAATCAAGCATCTAGTAGCCAGTCTAGGTTTAATGCATCTTCTGTCTATGAGTGGAATCTAGATGGATTATCTGAATACCAGATTTTGAATTTTTTGCAACAAATGACCATGGCTGCCAATGCATATAGAATACAGACCAATGTTCAGGATAGAGCCATTGCAGAACTTCTTACTGCAGGCTTTGCAGGTCAGTTAAAAGGATGGTGGGACTACCATCTTACTGAAACTGAACGTCTTAGCATATTGAATGCTGTTAAAATTGATGAAGACGCAGAACCCATTCTGGATGACGAAGGTCAACCTATTCAGGATTCTGTATCTACATTAATTTTAACCATTTCTTTGCATTTTTTGGGTGATTCTTCGCATTTAAAAGATAAAAACGCTGAGCTTTTATCAAATTTAAGATGCAAAAAACTCAGTGATTTTCAGTATTATAAAAATACATTTTTATCTCGTGTTATGTTGAGAGAAGATTCCAACCAGCCTTTCTGGAAAGAAAAGTTTCTTGCAGGTTTACCTACCCTGTTAGGTGAAAAGGTAAGAAACAGAATTAAGGAAACTTTAGGGGTTCCAATCCCTTACTCAACATTAACATATGGTGAACTTATTAGTCTTATCCAGAAGGAGGGACTAAAGATTTGCCAGGATTTGAAACTTCAAAGGCATTTGAAATGGGAAATGAAAAGGACTAGGCAAGAATTAGGTTCGTTCTGTAAACAATTTGATGTTTCCATGGATAAGCCTGATTGTAATGGTTCTTGCCATAAGGAGTCTAAAAGATCCCATAAAAAACATTTTTATAAAAAGGAATTTCAAAAGAAAAACCGATCAAAAGATTTTCCTGCATACAAAAAGAAATTTCATAAGCATAAGTCTGGTTTTAAAAGAAATGAAAAACCAGAAGGGGTGAAACCTTTTGGAAATTTAAAGCATGTTACCTGTTATAAATGTAATAGGAAAGGGCATACTGCAAAGTATTGCCGCTTTAGCAAAAAACTGCATGAACTAGGATTAGAAGAAGAAGTCTTAAGTAAACTTGAGGCTATTCTCATCTACTCTTCAGAATCAGATCCTGATTCAGGAACTGATGAAGAAAATGCATTTCAGGTTGATGAATTAGCAACAGATTCATCAACATCATCATCTTCTGATGACGATAATAGAAGCATAAATGTTTTGACAAAAGACCAAGAACTTTTGTTAGATGTCATTAAGCATATCTCTGATCCTCAACTTCAGAAGGATTACCTTGATAGATTAATAAAAACCCTAGAAAGCAAACCTGAGGTCAAGCCTGTTAGTCTTCCTAAGATTAGTACTAACACCTATAACTTGACCAGTATTCTAGGAAAGCATAAGGCAAAGGGAAAAAAATACTCCCTTATCCCTTTCTGATCTGCAAACTGAGATCAAGAATGTTAAACTTGAGCTCAAGCAGGTCAAAGAAAAGCAAGAAAAGGATTCAGCTATAATCCAAGCATTACTTAGCAATCAGTTAGAAAATTTAGACGGTGAGAATGATACTAACTTAGATGACCCTAAGTTAGACAATTTAGATTGCGCACCTGAAAATTTTCTGCATGTTTTAAAAGAAATTACATTAAGAAAGTATTTGATTAGCATTATTTTGCATTTTTCTGATGATTTTCAACTCAGTACCATAGCATTATTTGATACCGGTGCTGATTTAAATTGCATAAAACCTGATTTGGTTCCTAAAAGATTTTGGGAAGAAACCAAAGAAAAACTGTCTGCCGCTAATAACTCAAAAATGAATATTAGCAGTAAGACTGAAGCATATGTGTTAAATGAAAAAACCCGTATTAAAACTGCATTTGTTCTTGTTGATAACATTAATTTTCAAAGAATTTCTGCACAATTGAAAAATGAATTTACTCAGAAAAGAATTTTAGATTTTCAAAAGCAGGTTGAAAATGAAATTTGCGCAGATTTTCCTAATGCCTTTTGGAATAGGAAACAGCATATGGTAGATTTACCTTATGAACCTAGTTTTGATGAAAGGGATATTCCGACTAAAGCTAGGCCTATTCAAATGAATTCTGACCTTGAGCAGCATTGTAGAAAAGAAATCCAGGATCTCTTAGATAAAGGTTTAATTGCCCAATCTAGGTCCCCTTGGAGTTGTGCAGCATTTTATGTAATTAAAGCATCTGAGATTGAACGTGGAGTTCCACGATTAGTCATTAATTATAAGCCTTTGAATCAGGTTCTTAGATGGATTAGGTACCCAATACCTAATAAGAAAGACCTGTTACAAAGCATTCCCCGAGCTGTAACAAAAGAATTTGTTTGAATAAAGAGTAAGCATTGTTTTCCTCTTAATCTCTAACCTTAATCATATGTGGTTATAAGTTGTGCGGATTACCGCCTGAATTTAATCACATACGATTAAGGTGTTTAATTTCTGCATTTATTTTTAAGAATTTATATGGCAGGTTTATACCGCCTAGCATAAGTTTATTCTTGTTCTTGAGCATTTTATCTTCTTATTTCTGAATTCATATATCTTTCTGCATTTTAATTTGTTGTATATGCATAATCATTTTTGAATTTGGCATAAATCTCTCTGCATTAGTTTCATTATCACCCGTACGATCTAGATAGTCCCTAGTGGTATCAGAGCCAGAAGGGGTGAGAGTACTGTTCATTCATCATCATCACTGTTCACGTTCATCCATTTTCCAGATTTACTGTGCATATCATTCCTGCATATACTTATATTGGTGAGTCATTTAGACCCTTGTTTGCCCATAAGTACCGACGGACAGGGAAGAGAGGCAGTGACTGGGTTCCGTAGTCAATATTAGTATGTGTTTGTTTTGATTTGCATTTTAATGATGGATCACACACTTCTACCTAGAACATACTCTGCATCTTCTGCATCTACATCATTAGAGAATATAAGGATCAACAGTAGTAATGAAATTACTGTTGAAGATTTTACCAAATGCATTAGTGATTGGCATATACCTCATGTTAAGAAGCATGAAATATATGAACTCAGCATTAGAGATAAGTTGTTCAAAACAAATTTGAACATAAAGACTGAGGAGAGGGATATTCCTCTCACAAACTCATATGAAAGCATTAATCTTTTGTCACAGCATTCTTTAGACAAGCATAGACAAAAGAATTTTAAGTATATTCATATTGGCCTTGTTCAGATAGGGATCAAGCCCTTGACCAAGGAAGGCCTAAACACAAGCATATTATGTGTTGTTAGGGATAATAGAATGGAAGTATATGAGGAAGGCATCCTAGGCACGGTTGAGTCTAGTCTGTGTGCAGGTCCCATATCATTCTCATGTTACCCTAATTTAACCATTTCTTTAAATGATAAAAACATTTTGGATTCTCTTGTTTTACAAATCCAAACACATAATTATCGCATGAAAAAGGGATCTATTCCCATTGCATTGATTTTCAGAGTTCATTACAAAGCCATGACATCTGCATTTGACTCAAAACACAAGTTTTCATGCCATAAAGGAGAAACTTTGGTTTTGCAAACAGATATGTCCAAGGCGAATGCTATTGTTCCAAAATTCATTAAATGGGAAGATGTAACTCTTCCTGAAGAATGGGTATTGGAAAAGGCATGTGCTGTAGAACCACCAATTAGAATAATGCCTAATACGAATGTCAGAGAAATTAACCAGTATCCTAGTGGAAAAGTCACTCTAACCTTTGACAGAAAATCGGTAAGTACAAGGTTTTCTGATGACTCTTCCAATAGTGATACCATGGATTTGGGTAGAGTATCACAATTAGGTAAGATTGAACATAAGAATGTTGAGGATGAAGACAAGGATTCTTGCCATTTGTATCACAGAAGAAGAATCCCTGTAAGCATGCCTCATAGGCACTCTACCTCTGACATCCCTAATACGCATTTAACTGGTGTTCTCTACGCTGATAATGTTCCCAGAGCAGTTTACACTAAAGAAGAATTGGGAGAAGTAAGTGTTCAAAAATCTGAACCAACCTCGCCTACTTTTTCTTCAGTTACTGAGAATATTATCAATGTGTTAGAAAAGGAATTTGTTTTAAACAAAACCCTTTTGCATAAAGATTTTTACGCTCCTCATAATGAAAAGAAAAAACTTTGGTTTTTTAAGAATTTCCTGAACCAAAGAAATGAAATTTAAGAAAAGTATTATGATTTTGTTTTGCAACATAAAGTCCATATCATGTTTTTCGATTGGTTTGAACTTTATGCATCACAAAATAACATTGCATATCCATTTAAGTGCATTAATCCAGTCTCTAGCCAAGAAAAGGTTAGTACTTGGAATTTGTCTGATGGCTCAAAGATTGAGTCTGATCATCCCCCTCTGAGAGGAATCAAAATTCCAGTCTCAGGAAATTCATCTGTTAATGCATCTGCATATAAGTATGTGACTGAAGATGTGCATAAGAACTTTGCATCTGTCATTGAGCAAAATAATTTCTCAAATACGCATCTGCATACCTTAGGCAAACAATTATCTAGAATTGAGAAAACCCTTAAGCCTTCTGTTGTAAAAATAGAACAGAAGCAGGAAAGGCTTAAGAATCCTATTTTTAAGCCATCTCAAATTTCTAGGGATAGCCAAAAAGAATTTCAGAGTAATAAAATGGAATTCGCCAAGGCTATTCAAGACCAGTTGAGCAAGATAGAGGCCTCAACCTCTAACTTAATTGCTCCAGAAACACCTCAGTCTCGGCTAAGACCAGAGATAAACGCATTAGAGGAGGATTCTCCCTCAGAGTCCCAGAGTATCTGTGGAGAAAAGGTTGAACCTATTCCGGTTGAACCTATTCCTCAGATCAATAGAATTAATTGGCCTATTGTTCCTATTGCTAGTCATTTGGACATAGGCAACCAAGCATCAAGTAGCCAGTCTAGGTTTAATGCATCTTCTGTCTATGAGTGGAATCTAGATGGATTATCTGAATACCAGATTTTGAATTTTTTGCAACAAATGACCATGGCTGCCAATGCATATAGAATACAGACCAATGTTCAGGATAAAGCCATTGCAGAACTTCTTACTGCAGGCTTTGCAGGTCAGTTAAAAGGATGGTGGGACTACCATCTTACTGAAACTGAACGTCTTAGCATATTGAATGCTGTTAAAATTGATGAAGACGCAGAACCCATTCTGGATGACGAAGGTCAACCTATTCAGGATTCTGTATCTACATTAATTTTAACCATTTCTTTGCATTTTTTGGGTGATTCTTCGCATTTAAAAGATAAAAACGCTGAGCTTTTATCTAATTTAAGATGCAAAAAACTCAGTGATTTTCAGTATTATAAAAATACATTTTTATCTCGTGTTATGTTGAGAGAAGATTCCAACCAACCTTTCTGGAAAGAAAAGTTTCTTGCAGGTTTACCTACCTTGTTAGGTGAAAAGGTAAGAAACAGAATTAAGGAAACTTTAGGGGTCCCAATCCCTTACTTAACATTAACATATGGTGAACTCATTAGTCTTATCCAGAAGGAAGGACTAAAGATTTGCCAGGATTTAAAACTTCAAAGGCATTTGAAATGGGAAATGAAAAGGACTAGGCAAGAATTAGGTTCATTCTGTAAACAATTTGATGTTTCCATGGATAAGCCTGATTGTAATGGTTCTTGCCATAAGGAGTCAAAAAGATCCCATAAAAAACATTTTTATAAAAAGGAATTTCAAAAGAAAAATCGATCAAAAGATTTTCCAGCATACAAAAAGAAATTTCATAAGCATAAGTCTGGTTTTAAAAGAAACGAAAACCCAGGAGGGGTAAAACCCTTTGGAGATTTAAAGCATGTTACTTGTTATAAATGTAATAGGAAAGGGCATACTGCAAAGTATTGCCGCTTTAGCAAAAAACTGCATGAACTAGGATTAGATGAAGAAGTCTTAAGCAAACTTGAGGCTATTCTTATCTACTCTTCAGAATCAGACCCTGATTCAAGTACTGATGAAGAAAATGCATTTCAGGTTGATGAGTTAGCAACCGATTCATCAACATCATCATCATCTTCTGATGACGATAATAGAAGCATAAATGTTTTGACAAAAGACCAAGAACTTTTGTTAGATGTCATTAAGCATATCTCTGATCCTCAACTTCAGAAGGATTACCTTGATAGATTAATAAAAACCCTAGAAAGCAAACCTGAGGTCAAGCCTGTTAGTCTTCCTAAGATTAGTACTAACACCTATAACTTGACCAGTATTCTAGGAAAGCATAAGGCAAAGGGAAAAAATACTCCCTTATCCCTTTCTGATCTGCAAACTGAGATCAAGAATGTTAAACTTGAGCTCAAGCAGGTCAAAGAAAAGCAAGAAAAGGATTCAGCTATAATCCAAGCATTACTTAGCAATCAGTTAGAAAATTCAGACGGTGAGAATGATACTAACTTAGATGACCCTAAGTTAGATAATTTGGATTGCGCACCTGAAAATTTTCTGCATGTTTTAAAAGAAATTACATTAAGAAAGTATTTGATTAGCATTATTTTGCATTTTTCTGATGATTTTCAACTCAGTACCATAGCATTATTTGATACCGGTGCTGATTTAAATTGTATAAAACCTGAATTGGTTCCTAAAAGATTTTGGGAAAAAACCAAAGAAAAGCTGTCTGCCGCTAATAACTCAAAAATGAATATTAGCAGTAAGACAGAAGCATATGTATTAAATGAAAAAACCCGTATTAAAACTGCATTTGTTCTTGTTGATAACATCAATCATAGTGTTATCTTAGGAACACCTTTCATTACCCTTATCACTCCATTTTCTGTATCCAATTCTGGTATTGTTTTCAAAATAAAAGCTGAAAATGTTATTTTTCCTTTTATTGAAAAACCCAGAACCAGAAATCTCAATTTATTAAAAGCAAATTCAATTTTTGATAATCAGATTCACAACCTGATTAAAACTAAAGAATTTGAAATCATGCATCTAAAGCATAACATTAATTTTCAAAGAATTTCTGCCCATTTGAAAAATGAATTTACTCAAAAAAGAATTTTAGATTTTCAAAAGCAAATTGAAAATGAAATTTGCGCAGATATTCCTAATGCCTTTTGGAATAGGAAACAGCATATGGTAGATTTACCTTATGAACCTAGTTTTGATGAAAGGGATATTCCGACTAAAGCTAGGCCTATTCAAATGAATTCTGACCTTGAGCAGCATTGTAGAAAAGAAATCCAGGATCTCTTAGATAAAGGTTTAATTGCCCAATCTAGGTCCCCTTGGAGTTGTGCAGCATTTTATGTGATTAAAGCATCTGAGATTGAACGTGGTGTCCCACGATTAGTCATTAATTATAAGCCTTTGAATCAGGTTCTTCGTTGGATTAGGTACCCAATACCTAATAAGAAAGACCTGTTACAAAGATTGCATTCTGCATATATATTTTCTAAGTTTGACCTTAAATCTGGCTTTTGGCAAATCCAGATTGACCCAAAACATAGGTATAAGACTGCATTCACTGTTCCATTTGGTCAATACGAATGGAATGTTATGCCTTTTGGCTTAAAGAATGCTCCATCAGAATTTCAACGCATTATGAATGATATTTTCAATCCATATTCAGCATTTTGCATTGTCTATATTGATGATGTGCTTATCTTTTCAGAATCTATTGAACAGCATTTTAAGCATTTAAAGTCGTTCTTTCTTACAGCTAAGAGAAATGGCTTAGTTGTTTCTAAAAGCAAAATGTCATTGTTTCAAACCAGAATAAGGTTTCTTGGCCATTATATTACCCAAGGAACGATCACTCCTATTGAGCGATCTTTAGAATTTGCATCTAAATTTCCAGATCAAATTCTGGAAAAACAGCAGCTTCAAAGATTTTTAGGAAGCTTGAATTATGTATTAGATTTTTGCCCTAATATCAATAGAATGGCAAAACCCTTGCATGCTAGATTAAAAAAGAATCCGCCTACATGGTCTGAAGTGCATACTAGAATAGTACAAGAAATAAAAAAGTATGTTAGTAATATTCCCTGCTTGTATATTGCTAACCCTTTATTGCCCAAAATTGTTGAAACTGACGCTTCTGATTTTGGTTATGGAGGTATTTTGAAGCAGGTACAAGATAAGCAGAAACGTATTGTCCAGTTTACTTCCGGACACTGGAATGATACTGAAAAAAATTATTCTACTATTAAAAAAGAAATTCTTTCTATTGTAAAATGTATTTCAAAATTTCAGAGCGATTTACTCAATCAAAAATTTTTATTAAGAATTGATTGTAAATCTGCAAAAGAAGTTTTACAAAAGGATGTCCAGAATATTGCCTCTAAGCAAATCTTTGCTAGGTGGCAAGCCTTATTAAGCATATTTGATTTTGACATAGAATTTATTAGAGGAGATCAGAATTCTATCCCTGACTTCTTAACCAGAGAATTTTTGCAGGACCATGCCCCCTAAAAAGAAAAAGGGAGTCGGATCCTCAAAGGATCAAGCAAATTTAACTGCATTTGAAAAGGTAAAAGCCTGGACAACTATGTTTCAAGATGCCCAGGGAGAAAGCATTGAAAGCAAAGACAGCTCCAGTTCTGTCAAACAAACTCAGCATGATCCGCATACTTTGGCCCTTACTAAGGCCTCTCAATCTCTTGAAAATGCATTTAAAAATTATTTTGACTCTATTGCTGAAGCAAAACGAGTTTTTGAAAAACCCTCGTCTTCTTCTTCAGCACAAACTCTTCCTCAAACGAATTTACAAAAAAATCCTATTTCCAAGGGCAAAGAAATTGCTCAACCTTCAAAAGCATTAACTGTTTCTAGTCCTTTTGGACCAGTATCTTTAAAAGAAGCAAAGGAAATTTTTAAAGAAAATTTTATAACTTTTCCTTCTTCTTCCAAAAGTATTTCTGCAAATGTTGTTTCTCAGAATACGGCTACCCAGCCTAAATCTGAATATTTTACCAAAAAGAATTTTCAGTATATTACTTCCATTGAGGATGGCTTTTATGATAAAAATCCCTCAGTGGCTGTATCAAAACTTTTCCCTCATGGATGGAATTTTAAACCTTGGGATTATTCAAAGCCCATTGATTTTTACTTATCCATCCTAAAAGCAACAGAATCTGTGGAAATAAAGCATACATCTCATGGTGATTCAGGTGAACCAGCATACTCCCAATTCAAAATCTTGAAGATCATTCATCCTCAAGATTGGGGTACAAGTCCTTCTGACTTGAAATCTTTTCCAGCCTCTTTTACCAACCGCATAACCACCAGCAAAACCTTTTCATACTGGGATTATCAACAAGCCTGGTATAATGCATTAATGGTCCAAAACTCCAAAGGATCGCATACCTGGTTAATCATGTTTGACACCAGAAAAGCAATTTCCAAAATACCAAACTGGTTTAACCATTGGTGGGGATTTTTTGGGTCTTCTACCGAAATCCTTCCTGATCAAGTTAACCAAGCATTTATCCTTTTTAAAGAAAAATATGATCCTTCCCCTTTGCAGAAAAGGCATTCTCCTCTCCTAGTCTTCAGTACAATCTTTTTCGTACCGTGGACTTTAACCTGGCATTTTTCCTATCAAACGAATCAAAATGCAACCATTGATCTAATAAGAATTTTCAAGATTAAATGGTGGAATAAATTCCAAGCATTCAATAAATGCAATGAAGCCGCTGTCAGAACTTGGCTTAGATCTAAAGGCAAAATTGATCTGCCTGTTGAACAAATCCAAGCTCATTCAGAATTTTTGGCACAAAAATCATTTGCAATTCCTCAGCTTGCAGCCGCTAAGTCCGAGGAAGAATTTTTCAAGATCATGAAAGAATTAATGGTCTCCAGAGAATCAACTGCTGGATCCAAGGCATCTTCTTCATCTTCGTCTTCCAAGCCACCATCCCTTGCTGGCGAGAACGAAGATATTTTTGGTTTATTGTAAATCAATAACCTAATGAATATTATACCAGAATAATAATTTGGTTCCAATGTTCAAATGAATAAGAACCGAGCTAGTAGCCGCTTGGTTTGGTAATGTGGTTAGGGGTACTTGGCTCATAACCAGGAATTCCCTAATATGCATACTTGCCAATGTAAGCATACTGGTATATGTATATATTCGTATAAGGTTACGTATTTACGGTATCCAGACGTATCTGTCTCAAAGCATCTTTGGTGGGCCCGGCGCCGAAAGTGAAGTGGGTCCCAGGCACCGAAAGCAATTTTGTCATTTTGTGCTCCTCTCTGTCTATATAAGGAGCCCTCTTCTCATTTGTAAAGGCATCAGTTTTATTTTCCAGTTTTCATCTATCAACTTCTCTCTCTAATTCTCTCTTCCTTCTCTCTACTTGTAATTATTTTCTGGAATCAAAGCATTCCCCGAGTTGTAACAAAAGAATTTGTTTGAATACAGAGTAAGCTTTGTTTCTTCTTAATTTCTTCCCTTAATCATATGTGGTTATAAGTTGTGCGGATTACCGCCTGAATTTAATCACATACGATTAAGGTGTTTAATTTCTGCATTTAATTTTAAGAATTTATATGGCAGGTTTATACCGCCTAGCATAAGTTTATTCTTGTTCTTGAGCATTTTATCTTCTTATTTCTGAATTCATATATCTTTCTGCATTTTAATTTGTTGTATATGCATAATCATTTTTGAATTTGGCATAAATCTCTCTGCATTAGTTTCGTTATCACCCGTACGATCCAGACAGTCCCTAGTGGTATCAGAGCCAAATGCAGATCTCTAATTCTCAAATTTGATCTGGAAAATGGATGAACGTGAACAGTATATGTTGTTAGGGATAATAGAAAAGATATATGAATTCAGGTACATCATCACTGTATTGATAAAACTATTCCAGATACATCATCACTGTATGTGTTGTTAGGGATAATAGAATGGAAGTGTATGAGGAAGGCATCCTAGGCACGGTTGAGTCTAGTCTGTGTGCAGGTCCCATATCATTCTCATGTTACCCTAATTTAACCATTTCTTTAAATGATAAAAACATTTTGGATTCTCTTGTTTTACAAATCCAAACACATAATTATCGCATGAAAAAGGGATCTATTCCCATTGCATTGATTTTCAGAGTTCATTATAAAGCCATGACATCTGCATTTGACTCAAAACACAAGTTTTCATGCCATAAAGGAGAAACTTTGGTTTTGCAAACAGATATGTCCAAGGGAAATGCTATTGTTCCAAAATTCATTAAATGGGAAGATGTAACTCTTCCTGAAGAATGGGTATTGGAAAAGGCATGTGCTGTAGAACCACCAATTAGAATAATGCCTAATACGAATGTCAGAGAAATTAACCAGTATCCTAGTGGAAAAGTCACTCTAACCTTTGACAGAAAATCGGTAAGTACAAGGTTTTCTGATGACTCTTCCAATAGTGATACCATGGATTTGGGTAGAGTATCACAATTAGGTAATATTGAACATAAGAATGTTGAGGATGAAGACAAGGATTCTTGCCATTTGTATCACAGAAGAAGAATCCCTGTAAGCATGCCTCATAGGCACTCTACCTCTGACATCCCTAATACGCATTTAACTGGTGTTATCTACGCTGATAATGTTCCCAGAGCAGTTTACACTAAAGAAGAATTGGGAGAAGTAAGTGTTCAAAAATCTGAACCAACCTCGCCTACTTTTTCTCCAGTTACTGAGAATATTATCAATGTGTTAGAAAAAGAATTTGTTTTAAACAAAACCCTTTTGCATAAAGATTTTTACGCTCCTCATAATGAAAAGAAAAAACTTTGGTTCTTTAAGAATTTCCTGAACCAAAGAAACGAAATTCAAGAAAAGTATTATGATTTTGTTTTGCAGCATAAAGTCCACATCATGTTTTTCGATTGGTTTGAGCTTTATGCATCACAGAATAACATTGCATATCCATTCAAGTGCATCAATCCAGTCTCTAGCCAAGAAAAGGTTAGTACTTGGAATTTGTCTGATGGCTCAAAGATTGAGTCTGATCATCCCCCTCTGAGAGGAATCAAAATTCCAGTCTCAGGAAATTCATCTGTTAATGCATCTGCATATAAGTATGTGACTGAAGATGTGCATAAGAACTTTGCATCTGTTATTGAGCAGAATAATTTCTCAAATACGCATCTGCATACCTTAGGCAAACAATTATCTAGAATTGAGAAAACCCTTAAGCCTTCTGTTGTAAAAATAGAACAGAAGCAGGAAAGGCTTAAGAATCCTATTTTTAAGCCATCTCAAATTTCTAGGGATAGCCAAAAAGAATTTCAGAGTAATAAAATGGAATTCGCCAAGGCTATTCAAGACCAGTTGAGCAAGATAGAGGCCTCAACCTCTAACTTAATTGCTCCAGAAACACCTCAGTCTCGGCTAAGACCAGAGATAAACGCATTAGAGGAGGATTCTCCCTCAGAGTCCCAGAGTATCTGTGGAGAAAAGGTTGAACCTATTCCGGTTGAACCTATTCCTCAGATCAATAGAATTAATTGGCCTATTGTTCCTATTGCTAGTCATTTGGACATAGGCAACCAAGCATCAAGTAGCCAGTCTAGGTTTAATGCATCTTCTGTCTATGAGTGGAATCTAGATGGATTATCTGAATACCAGATTTGGAATTTTTTGTAACAAATGACCATGGCTGCCAATGCATATAGAATACAGACCAATGTTCAGGATAAAGCCATTGCAGAACTTCTTACTGCAGGCTTTGCAGGTCAGTTAAAAGGATGGTGGGACTACCATCTTACTGAAACTGAACGTCTTAGCATATTGAATGCTGTTAAAATTGATGAAGACGCAGAACCCATTCTGGATGACGAAGGTCAACCTATTCAGGATTCTGTATCTACATTAATTTTAACCATTTCTTTGCATTTTTTGGGTGATTCTTCGCATTTAAAAGATAAAAACGCTGAGCTTTTATCAAATTTAAGATGTAAAAAACTCAGTGATTTTCAGTATTATAAAAATACATTTTTATCTCGTGTTATGTTGAGAGAAGATTCCAACCAGCCTTTCTGGAAAGAAAAGTTTCTTGCAGGTTTACCTACCCTGTTAGGTGAAAAGGTAAGAAACAGAATTAAGGAAACTTTAGGGGTTCCAATCCCTTACTCAACATTAACATATGGTGAACTTATTAGTCTTATCCAGAAGGAGGGACTAAAGATTTGCCAGGATTTGAAACTTCAAAGGCATTTGAAATGGGAAATGAAAAGGACTAGGCAAGAATTAGGTTCGTTCTGTAAACAATTTGATGTTTCCATGGATAAGCCTGATTGTAATGGTTCTTGCCATAAGGAGTCTAAAAGATCCCATAAAAAACATTTTTATAAAAAGGAATTTCAAAAGAAAAACCGATCAAAAGATTTTCCTGCATACAAAAAGAAATTTCATAAGCATAAGTCTGGTTTTAAAAGAAATGAAAAACCAGAAGGGGTGAAACCTTTTGGAAATTTAAAGCATGTTACCTGTTATAAATGTAATAGGAAAGGGCATACTGCAAAGTATTGCCGCTTTAGCAAAAAACTGCATGAACTAGGATTAGAAGAAGAAGTCTTAAGTAAACTTGAGGCTATTCTCATCTACTCTTCAGAATCAGATCCTGATTCAGGAACTAATGAAGAAAATGCATTTCAGGTTGATGAATTAGCAACTGATTCATCAACATCATCATCTTCTGATGACGATAATAGAAGCATAAATGTTTTGACAAAAGACCAAGAACTTTTGTTAGATGTCATTAAGCATATCTCTGATCCTCAACTTCAGAAGGATTACCTTGATAGGTTAATAAAAACCCTAGAAAGCAAACCTGAGGTCAAGCCTGTTAGTCTTCCTAAGATTAGTACTAACACCTATAACTTGACCAGTATTCTAGGAAAGCATAAGGCAAAGGGAAAAAATACTCCCTTATCCCTTTCTGATCTGCAAACTGAGATCAAGAATGTTAAACTTGAGCTCAAGCAGGTCAAAGAAAAGCAAGAAAAGGATTCAGCTATAATCCAAGCATTACTTAGCAATCAGTTAGAAAATTCAGACGGTGAGAATGATACTAACTTAGATGACCCTAAGTTAGACAATTTAGATTGCGCACCTGAAAATTTTCTGCATGTTTTAAAAGAAATTACATTAAGAAAGTATTTGATTAGCATTATTTTGCATTTTTCTGATGATTTTCAACTCAGTACCATAGCATTATTTGATACCGGTGCTGATTTAAATTGCATAAAACCTGATTTGGTTCCTAAAAGATTTTGGGAAGAAACCAAAGAAAAACTGTCTGCCGCTAATAACTCAAAAATGAATATTAGCAGTAAGACTGAAGCATATGTGTTAAATGAAAAAACCCGTATTAAAACTGCATTTGTTCTTGTTGATAACATTAATCATAGTGTTATCTTAGGAACACCTTTCATTACCCTTATTACTCCTTTTTCCGTATCAAATTCTGGTATTGTTTTCAAAGTAAAAGCTGAAAATGTTATTTTTCCTTTTATTGAAAAACCCAGAACCAGAAATCTCAATTTATTAAAAGCAAATTCAATTTTTGATAATCAGATTAACAACCTGATTAAAACAAAAGAATTTGAAATCATGCATTTAAAGCATAACATTAATTTTCAAAGAATTTCTGCACAATTGAAAAATGAATTTACTCAGAAAAGAATTTTAGATTTTCAAAAGCAGGTTGAAAATGAAATTTGCGCAGATTTTCCTAATGCCTTTTGGAATAGGAAGCAGCATATGGTAGATTTGCCATATGAACCTAGTTTTGATGAAAGGAATATTCCGACTAAAGCTAGACCAATCCAAATGAATTCTGAGCTTGAACAGCATTGTAGAAAAGAAATCCAGGATCTCTTAGATAAAGGTTTAATTGCCCAATCTAGGTCCCCTTGGTGTTGAACAGCATTTTAAGCATTTAAAGTCATTCTTTCTTACAGCTAAGAAAAATGGCTTTGTCGTTTCTAAAAGCAAAATGTCATTGTTTCAAACCAGAATAAGGTTTCTTGGCCATTATATTACCCAAGGAACGATCACTCCTATTGAGCGATCTTTAGAATTTGCATCTAAATTTCCAGATCAAATTCTGGAAAAACAACAGCTTCAAAGATTCTTAGGAAGCTTGAATTATGTATTAGATTTTTGCCCTAATATCAATAGGATGGCAAAACCCTTGCATGCTAGATTAAAAAAGAATCCGCCTACATGGTCTGAAGAGCATACTAGAATAGTACAAGAAATAAAAAAGTATGTTAGTAATATTCCCTGCTTGTATATTGCTAACCCTTTATTGCCCAAAATTGTTGAAACTGACGCTTCTGATTTTGGTTATGGAGGTATTTTGAAGCAGGTACAAGATAAGCATGAACGTATTGTCCAGTTTACTTCCGGACACTGGAATGATACTGAAAAGAATTATTCTACTATTAAAAAAGAAATTCTTTCCATTGTAAAATGTATTTCAAAATTTCAGAGCGATTTACTCAATCAAAAATTTTTATTAAGAATTGATTGTAAATCTGCAAAAGAAGTTTTACAAAAGGATGTCCAGAATATTGCCTCTACGCAAATCTTTGCTAGGTGGCAAGCCTTATTAAGCATATTTGATTTTGACATAGAATTTATTAGAGGAGATCAGAATTCTATCCCTGACTTCTTAACCAGAGAATTTTTGCAGAACCATGCCCCCTAAAAAGAAGAAGGGAGTCGGATCCTCAAAGGATCAAGCAAATTTAACTGCATTTGAAAAGGTAAAAGCCTGGACAACTATGTTTCAGGATGCCCAGGGAGAAAGCATTGAAAGCAAAGACAGCTCCAGTTCTGTCAAACAAACTTAGCATGATCCGCATACTTTGGCCCTTACTAAGGCCTCTCAATCTCTTGAAAATGCATTTAAAAATTATTTTGACTCTATTGCTGAAGCAAAACGAGTTTTTGAAAAACCCTCGTCTTCTTCTTCAGCACAAACTCTTCCTCAAACGAATTTACAACAGATTCCCATTTCCTAGGGCAAAGAAATTGCTCAACCTTCAAAAGCATAAACTGTTTCTAGTCCTTTTGGACCAGTATCTTTAAAAGAAGCAAAGGAAATTTTTAAAGAAAATTTTATAACTTTTCCTTCTTCTTCCAAAAGTATTTCAACAAATGTTGTTTCTCAGAATACGGCTACTCAGCCTAAATCTGAATATTTTACCAAAAAGAATTTTCAGTATATTACTTCCATTGAGGATGGCTTTTATGATAAAAATCCCTCAGTGGCTGTATCAAAACTTTTCCCTCATGGATGGAATTTTAAACCTTGGGATTATTCAAAGCCCATTGATTTTTACTTATCCATCCTAAAAGCAACAGAATCTGTGGATATAAAGCATACATCTCATGGTGATTCAGGTGAACCAGCATACTCCCAATTCAAAATCTTGAAGATCATTCATCCTCAAGATTGGGGTACAAGTCCTTCTGACTTGAAATCTTTTCCAGCCTCTTTTACCAACCGCATAACAACCAGCAAAACTTTTTCTTACTGGGATTACCAACAAGCCTGGTACAATGCATTAATGGTCCAAAACTCAAAAGGATCGCATACCTGGTTAATCATGTTTGATACCAGAAAAGCCATTTCCAAAATTCCAAATTGGTTTAACCATTGGTGGGGATTTTTTGGGTCTTCTACCGAAATCCTACCTGATCAAGTTAACCAAGCATTTATCCTTTTTAAAGAAAAATATGATCCTTCCCCTTTGCAGAAAAGGCATTCTCCTCTCCTAGTCTTCAGTACAATCTTTTTCGTACCGTGGACTTTAACCTGGCATTTTTCCTACCAAACGAATCAAAATGCAACTATTGATCTAATAAGAATTTTCAAGATTAAATGGTGGAATAAATTCCAAGCATTCAATAAATGCAATGAAGCCGCTGTCAGAACTTGGCTTAGATCTAAAGGCAAAATTGATCTGCCTGTTGAACAAATCCAAGCTCATTCAGAATTTTTGGCACAAAAATCATTTGCAATTCCTCAGCTTGCAGCCGCTAAGTCCGAGGAAGAATTTTTCAAGATCATGAAAGAATTAATGGTCTCCAGAGAATCAACTGCTGGATCCAAGGCATCTTCTTCATCTTCGTCTTCCAAGCCACCATCCCTTGCTGGCGAGAACGAAGATATTTTTGGTTTATTGTAAATCAATAACCTAATGAATATTATACCAGAATAATAATTTGGTTCCAATGTTCAAATGAATAAGAACCGAGCTAGTAGCCGCTTGGTTTGGTAATGTGGTTAGGGGTACTTGGCTCATAACCAGGAATTCCCTAATATGCATACTTGCCAATGTAAGCATACTGGTATATGTATATATTCGTATAAGGTTACGTATTTACGGTATCCAGACGTATCTGTCTCAAAGCATCTTTGGTGGGCCCGGCGCCGAAAGTGAAGTGGGTCCCAGGCACCGAAAGCAATTTTGTCATTTTGTGCTCCTCTCTGTCTATATAAGGAGCCCTCATCTCATTTGTAAAGGCATCAGTTTTATTTTCCAGTTTTCATCTATCAACTTCTCTCTCTAATTCTCTCTTCCTTCTCTCTACTTGTAATTATTTTCTGGAATCAAAGCATTCCCCGAGTTGTAACAAAAGAATTTGTTTGAATACAGAGTAAGCTTTGTTTCTTCTTAATCTCTTCCCTTAATCATATGTGGTTATAAGTTGTGCGGATTACCGCCTGAATTTAATCACATACGATTAAGGTGTTTAATTTCTGCATTTAATTTTAAGAATTTATATGGCAGGTTTATACCGCTTAGCATAAGTTTATTCTTGTTCTTGAGCATTTTATCTTCTTATTTCTGAATTCATATATCTTTCTGCATTTTAATTTGTTGTATATGCATAATCATTTTTGAATTTGGCATAAATCTCTCTGCATTAGTTTCGTTATCACCCGTACGATCCAGATAGTCCCTAGTGGTATCTTTTGTCACTGGGGACTGCAGGGATCGTACGGGTAGAGAATGAAACTAATGCAGGGAGATTTATGCCAAATTCAAAAGTGATTATGCAAACACAACAAGCTAAAATGCAGAAAGATATATGAATTCAGGAAAAAGAAGATAAAATGCTCAAGAACAATTTATGCTAGGCGGTATAAACCTGCCATATAAATTCTTAAAAATAAATGCAGAAATTAAACACCTTAATCGTATGTGATTAAATTCAGGCGGTAATCCGCACAACTTATAACCACATATGATTAAGGGAAGAGATTAAGAAGAAACAAAGCTTACTCTGTATTCAAACAAATTCTTTTGTTACAACTCGGGGAATGCTTTGATTCCAGAAAATAATTACAAGTAGAGAGAAGGAAGAGAGAATTAGAGAGAGAAGTTGATAGATGAAAACTGGAAAATAAAACTGATGCCTTTACAAATGAGATGAGGGCTCCTTATATAGACAGAGAGGAGCACAAAATGACAAAAATGCTTTCGGTGCCTGGGACCCACATCACTTTCGGCGCCGGGCCCACCAAAGATGCTTTGAGACAGATACGTCTGGATACCGTAAATACGTAACCTTATACGAATATATACATATACCAGTATGCTTACATTGGCAAGTATGCATATTAGGGAATTCCTGGTTATGAGCCAAGTACCCCTAACCACATTACCAAACCAAGCGGCTACTAGCTCGGTTCTTATTCATTTGAACATTGGAACCAAATTATTATTCTGGTATAATATTCATTAGGTTATTGATTTACAATAAACCAAAAATATCTTCTTTCTCGCCAGCAAGGGATGGTGGCTTGGAAGACGAAGATGAAGAAGATGCCTTGGATCCAGCAGTTGATTCTCTGGAGACCATTAATTCTTTCATGATTTTGAAAAATTCTTCCTCGGACTTAGCGGCTGCAAGCTGAGGAATTGCAAATGATTTTTGTGCCAAAAATTCTGAATGAGCTTGGATTTGTTCAACAGGCAGATCAATTTTGCCTTTAGATCTAAGCCAAGTTCTGACAGCGGCTTCATTGCATTTATTGAATGCTTGGAATTTATTCCACCATTTAATCTTGAAAATTCTTATTAGATCAATGGTTGCATTTTGATTCGTTTGATAGGAAAAATGCCAGGTTAAAGTCCACGGTACGAAAAAGATTATACTGAAGACTAAGAGAGGAGAATGCCTTTTCTGCAAGGGTGAAGGATCATATTTTTCTTTAAAAA
This sequence comes from Euphorbia tirucalli, assembly GCA_039660915.1. Classification (NCBI taxonomy): domain Eukaryota; kingdom Viridiplantae; phylum Streptophyta; class Magnoliopsida; order Malpighiales; family Euphorbiaceae; genus Euphorbia; species Euphorbia tirucalli. The sequence goes on along the minus strand of CM077637.1, from coordinate 44,650,551 downwards.
GGATAAATGCTTTGTCAACTTGATCAGGAAGGATTTCGGTAGAAGACCCAAAAAATCCCCACCAATGGTTAAACCAGTTTGGTATTTTGGAAATTGCTTTTCTGGTGTCAAACATGATTAACCAGGTATGCGATCCTTTGGAGTTTTGGACCATTAATGCATTATACCAGGCTTGTTGATAATCCCAGTATGAAAAGGTTTTGCTGGTGGTTATGCGGTTGGTAAAAGAGGCTGGAAAAGATTTCAAGTCAGAAGGACTTGTACCCCAATCTTGAGGATGAATGATCTTCAAGATTTTGAATTGGGAGTATGCTGGTTCACCTGAATCACCATGAGATGTATGCTTTATTTCCACAGATTCTGTTGCTTTTAGGATGGATAAGTAAAAATCAATGGGCTTTGAATAATCCCAAGGTTTAAAATTCCATCCATGAGGGAAAAGTTTTGATACAGCCACTGAGGGATTTTTATCATAAAAGCCATCCTCAATGGAAGTAATATACTGAAAATTCTTTTTGGTAAAATATTCAGATTTAGGCTGGGTAGCCGTATTCTGAGAAACAACATTTGCAGAAATACTTTTGGAAGAAGAAGGAAAAGTTATAAAATTTTCTTTAAAAATTTCCTTTGCTTCTTTTAAAGATACTGGTCCAAAAGGACTAGAAACAGTTAATGCTTTTGAAGGTTGAGCAATTTCTTTGCCCTTAGAAATAGGATTTTTTTGTAAATTCGTTTGAGGAAGAGTTTGTGCTGAAGAAGAAGACGAGGGTTTTTCAAAAACTCGTTTTGCTTCAGCAATAGAGTCAAAATAATTTTTAAATGCATTTTCAAGAGATTGAGAGGCCTTAGTAAGGGCCAAAGTATGCGGATCATGCTGAGTTTGTTTGACAGAACTGGAGCTGTCTTTGCTTTCAATGCTTTCTCCCTGGGCATCCTGAAACATAGTTGTCCAGGCTTTTACCTTTTCAAATGCAGTTAAATTTGCTTGATCCTTTGAGGATCCGACTCCCTTCTTCTTTTTAGGGGGCATAGTCCTGCAAAATTCTCTGGTTAAGAAGTCAGGGATAGAATTCTGATCTCCTCTAATAAATTCTATGTCAAAATCAAATATGCTTAATAAGGCTTGCCACCTAGCAAAGATTTGCTTAGAGGCAATATTCTGGACATCCTTTTGTAAAACTTCTTTTGCAGATTTACAATCAATTCTTAATAAAAATTTTTGATTGAGTAAATCGCTCTGAAATTTTGAAATACATTTTACAATAGAAAGAATTTCTTTTTTAATAGTAGAATAATTCTTTTCAGTATCATTCCAGTGTCCGGAAGTAAACTGGACAATACGTTCCTGCTTATCTTGTACCTGCTTCAAAATACCTCCATAACCAAAATCAGAAGCATCAGTTTCAACGATTTTAGGTAATAAGGGATTAGCAATATACAAGCAAGGAATATTACTAACATACTTTTTTATTTCTTGTACTATTCTAGTATGCTCTTCAGACCATGTAGGCGGATTCTTTTTTAATCTAGCATGCAAGGGTTTTGCCATTCTATTGATATTAGGGCAAAAATCTAATACATAATTCAAGCTTCCTAAAAATCTTTGAAGCTGCTGTTTTTCCAGAATTTGATCTGGAAATTTAGATGCAAATTCTAAAGATCGTTCAATAGGAGATACAGTGAACGTGCAAGGGTAACGAAATCTTGGACACTTCTACCTAGAACATACTCTGCATCTTCTGCATCTACATCATTAGAGAATATAAGGATCAACAGTAGTAATGAAATTACTGTTGAAGATTTTACCAAATGCATTATTCTGATACCACTAGGGACTATCTGGATCGTACGGGTGATAATGAAACTAATGCAGAGAGATTTATGCCAAATTCAAAAATGATTATGCATATACAACAAATTAAAATGCAGAAAGATATATGAATTCAGAAATAAGAAGATAAAATGCTCAAGAACAAGAATAAACTTATGCTAGGCGGTATAAACCTGCCATATAAATTCTTAAAATTAAATGCAGAAATTAAACACCTTAATCGTATGTGATTAAATTCAGGCGGTAATCCGCACAACTTATAACCACATATGATTAAGGGAAGAAATTAAGAAGAAACAAAGCTTACTCTGTATTCAAACAAATTCTTTTGTTACAACTCGGGGAATGCTTTGATTCCAGAAAATAATTACAAGTAGAGAGAAGGAAGAGAGAATTAGAGAGAGAAGTTGATAGATGAAAACTGGAAAATAAAACTGATGCCTTTACAAATGAGATGAGGGCTCCTTATATAGACAGAGAGGAGCACAAAATGACAAAATTGCTTTCGGTGCCTGGGACCCACTTCACTTTCGGCGCCGGGCCCACCAAAGATGCTTTGAGACAGATACGTCTGGATACCGTAAATACGTAACCTTATACGAATATATACATATACCAGTATGCTTACATTGGCAAGTATGCATATTAGGGAATTCCTGGTTATGAGCCAAGTACCCCTAACCACATTACCAAACCAAGCGGCTACTAGCTCGGTTCTTATTCATTTGAACATTGGAACCAAATTATTATTCTGGTATAATATTCATTAGGTTATTGATTTACAATAAACCAAAAATATCTTCGTTCTCGCCAGCAAGGGATGGTGGCTTGGAAGACGAAGATGAAGAAGATGCCTTGGATCCAGCAGTTGATTCTCTGGAGACCATTAATTCTTTCATGATCTTGAAAAATTCTTCCTCGGACTTAGCGGCTGCAAGCTGAGGAATTGCAAATGATTTTTGTGCCAAAAATTCTGAATGAGCTTGGACTTGTTCGACAGGCAGATCAATTTTGCCTTTAGATCTAAGCCAAGTTCTGACAGCGGCTTCGTTGCATTTATTGAATGCTTGGAATTTATTCCACCATTTAATCTTGAAAATTCTTATTAGATCAATGGTTGCATTTTGATTCGTTTGATAGGAAAAATGCCAGGTTAAAGTCCACGGTACGAAAAAGATTGTACTGAAGACTAAGAGAGGAGAATGCCTTTTCTGCAAAGGGGAAGGATCATATTTTTCTTTAAAAAGGATAAATGCTTGGTTAACTTGATCGGTAGGATTTCGGTAGAAGACCCAAAAAATCCCCACCAATGGTTAAACCAATTTGGAATTTTGGAAATGGCTTTTCTGGTATCAAACATGATTAACCAGGTATGCGATCCTTTTGAGTTTTGGACCATTAATGCATTGTACCAGGCTTGTTGGTAATCCCAGTAAGAAAAAGTTTTGCTGGTTGTTATGCGGTTGGTAAAAGAGGCTGGAAAAGATTTCAAGTCAGAAGGACTTGTACCCCAATCTTGAGGATGAATGATCTTCAAGATTTTGAATTGGGAGTATGCTGGTTCACCTGAATCACCATGAGATGTATGCTTTATATCCACAGATTCTATTGCTTTTAGGATGGATAAGTAAAAATCAATGGGCTTTGAATAATCCCAAGGTTTGAAATTCCATCCATGAGTAAAAAGTTTTGATACAGCCACTGAGGGATTTTTATCATAAAAGCCATTCTCAATGGAAGTAATATACTGAAAATTCTTTTTGGTAAAATATTCAGATTTAGGCTGGGTAGCCGTATTCTGAGAAACAACATTTGCAGAAATACTTTTGGAAGAAGAAGGAAAAGTTATAAAATTTTCTTTAAAAATTTCCTTTGCTTCTTTTAAAGATACTGGTCCAAAAGGACTGGAAACAGTTAATGCTTTTGAAGGTTGAGCAATCTCTTTGCCCTTAGAAATAGGATTCTTTTGTAAATTCGTTTGAGGAAGAGTTTGTGCTGAAGAAGAAGACGAGGGTTTTTCAAAAACTCGTTTTGCTTCAGCAATAGAGTCAAAATAATTTTTAAATGCATTTTCAAGAGATTAAGAGGCCTTAGTAAGGGCCAAAGTATGCGGATCATGCTGAGTTTGTTTGACAGAACTGGAGCTGTCTTTACTTTCAATGCTTTCTCCCTGGGCATCCTGGAACATGGTTGTCCAGGCTTTTACCTTTTCAAATGCAGTCAAATTATCTTGATCCTTGGAGGATCCGACTCCCTTCTTCTTTTTAGGGGGCATGATCCTGCAAAAATTCACGGGTTAAGAAATCGGGAATAGAATTCTGATCTCCCCGGATAAATTCTATGTCAAAATCAAATATGCTTAATAAGGCTTGCCATCTTGCAAAAATTTGCTTGGAAGCTATATTCTGAACATCTTTTTGTAAAACTTCTTTTGCAGATTTACAATCAATTCTTAATAAAAATTTTTGATTGAGTAAATCGCTCTGAAATTTTGAAATACATTTTACAATGGAAAGAATTTCTTTTTTAATAGTAGAATAATTCTTTTCAGTATCATTCCAGTGTCCGGAAGTAAACTGGACAATACGTTCATGCTTATCTTGTACCTGCTTCAAAATACCTCCATAACCAAAATCAGAAGCGTCAGTTTCAACAATTTTGGGCAATAAAGGGTTAGCAATATACAAGCAGGGAATATTACTAACATACTTTTTTATTTCTTGTACTATTCTAGTATGCTCTTCAGACCATGTAGGCGGATTCTTTTTTAATCTAGCATGCAAGGGTTTTGCCATCCTATTGATATTAGGGCAAAAATCTAATACATAATTCAAGCTTCCTAAGAATCTTTGAAGCTGTTGTTTTTCCAGAATTTGATCTGGAAATTTAGATGCAAATTCTAAAGATCGCTCAATAGGAGTGATCGTTCCTTGGGTAATATAATGGCCAAGAAACCTTATTCTGGTTTGAAACAATGACATTTTGCTTTTAGAAACGACTAAGCCATTTTTCTTAGCTGTAAGAAAGAATGACTTTAAATGCTTAAAATGCTGTTCAATAGATTCTGAAAAGATAAGCACATCATCAATATAGACAATGCAAAATGCTGAATATGGATTGAAAATATCATTCATAATGCGTTGAAATTCTGATGGAGCATTCTTTAAGCCGAAAGGCATAACATTCCATTCGTATTGACCAAATGGAACAGTGAATGCAGTTTTATACCTATGCTTTGGATCAATCTGGATTTGCCAAAAACCAGATTTAAGGTCAAATTTTGAAAATATATATGCAGAATGCAATCTTTGTAACAGGTCTTTCTTATTAGGTATTGGGTACCTAATCCATCTAAGAACCTGATTCAAAGGCTTATAATTAATGACTAATCGTGGAACTCCACGTTCAATCTCAGATGCTTTAATTACATAAAATGCTGCACAACTCCAAGGGGACCTAGATTGGGCAATTAAACCTTTATCTAAGAGATCCTGGATTTCTTTTCTACAATGCTGCTCAAGGTCAGAATTCATTTGAATAGGCCTAGCTTTAGTCGGAATATCCCTTTCATCAAAACTAGGTTCATAAGGTAAATCTACCATATGCTGTTTCCTATTCCAAAAGGCATTAGGAATATCTGCGCAAATTTCATTTTCAATTTGCTTTTGAAAATCTAAAATTCTTTTTTGAGTAAATTCATTTTTCAAATGGGCAGAAATTCTTTGAAAATTAATGTTATGCTTTAGATGCATGATTTCAAATTCTTTAGTTTTAATCAGGTTGTGAATCTGATTATCAAAAATTGAATTTGCTTTTAATAAATTGAGATTTCTGGTTCTGGGTTTTTCAATAAAAGGAAAAATAACATTTTCAGCTTTTATTTTGAAAACAATACCAGAATGCGATACAGAAAATGGAGTAATAAGGGTAATGAAAGGTGTTCCTAAGATAACACTATGATTGATGTTATCAACAAGAACAAATGCAGTTTTAATACGGGTTTTTTCATTTAATACATATGCTTCTGTCTTACTGCTAATATTCATTTTTGAGTTATTAGCGGCAGACAGCTTTTCTTTGGTTTTTTCCCAAAATCTTTTAGGAACCAAATCAGGTTTTATGCAATTTAAATCAGCACCGGTATCAAATAATGCTATGGTACTGAGTCAAAAATCATCAGAAAAATGCAAAACAATACTAATCAAATACTTTCTTAATGTAATTTCTTTTAAAACATGCAGAAAATTTTCAGGTGCGCAATCCAAATTATCTAACTTAGGGTCATCTAAGTTAGTATCATTCTCACCGTCTGAATTTTCTAACTGATTGCTAAGTAATGCTTGGATTATAGCTGAATCCTTTTCTTGCTTTTCTTTGACCTGCTTGAGCTCAAATTTAACATTCTTGATCTCAGTTTGCAGATCAGAAAGGGATAAGGGGGTATTCTTTCCCTTAGCCTTTTGCTTTTCTAAAATACTGGTCAAGTTATAAGTGTTAGTACTAATTTTAGGAAGACTAACAGGCATGACATCAGGTTTGCTTTCTAGGGTTTTCATTAATCTATCGAGGTAATCCTTCTGAAGTTGAGGATCAGAGATATGCTTAATGACATCTAACAAAAGTTCTTGGTCTTTTGTCAAAACATTTATGCTTCTATTATCGTCATCAGAAGATGATGATGATGTTGATGAATCGGTTGCTAACTCATCAACCTGAAATGCATTTTCTTCATCAGTACTTGAATCAGGGTCTGATTCTGAAGAGTAGATGAGAATAGCCTCAAGTTTGCTTAAGACTTCTTCATCTAATCCTAGTTCATGCAGTTTTTTGCTAAAGCGGCAATACTTTGCAGTATGCCCTTTCCTATTACATTTATAACAAGTAACATGCTTTAAATCTCCAAAGGGTTTTACCCCTCCTGGGTTTTCGTTTCTTTTAAAACCAGACTTATGCTTATGAAATTTCTTTTTGTATGCTGGAAAATCTTTTGATCGATTTTTCTTTTGAAATTCCTTTTTATAAAAATGTTTTTTATGGGATCTTTTAGACTCCTTATGGCAAGAACCATTACAATCAGGCTTATCCATGGAAACATCAAATTGTTTACAGAATGAACCTAATTCTTGCCTAGTCCTTTTCATTTCCCATTTCAAATGCCTTTGAAGTTTCAAATCCTGGCAAATCTTTAGTCCCTCCTTCTGGATAAGACTAATAAGTTCACCATATGTTAATGTTGAGTAAGGGATTGGAACCCCTAAAGTTTCCTTAATTCTGTTTCTTACCTTTTCACCTAACAGGGTAGGTAAACCTGCAAGAAACTTTTCTTTCCAGAAAGGCTGGTTGGAATCTTCTCTCAACATAACACGAGATAAAAATGTATTTTTATAATACTGAAAATCACTGAGTTTTTTACATCTTAAATTTGATAAAAGCTCAGCGTTTTTATCTTTTAAATGCGAAGAATCACCCAAAAAATGCAAAGAAATGGTTAAAATTAATGTAGATACAGAATCCTGAATAGGTTGACCTTCGTCATCCAGAATGGGTTCTGCGTCTTCATCAATTTTAACAGCATTCAATATGCTAAGACGTTCAGTTTCAGTAAGATGGTAGTCCCACCATCCTTTTAACTGACCTGCAAAGCCTGCAGTAAGAAGTTCTGCAATGGCTCTATCCTGAACATTGGTCTGTATTCTATATGCATTGGCAGCCATAGTCATTTGTTGCAAAAAATTCAAAACCTGATATTCAGATAATCCATCTAGATTCCACTCATAGACAGAAGATGCATTAAACCTAGACTGGCTACTTGATGCTTGGTTGCCTATGTCCAAATGACTAGCAATAGGAACAATAGGCCAATTAATTCTATTGATCTGAGGAATAGGTTCAACCGGAATAGGTTCAACCTTTTCTCCACAGATACTCTGGGACTCTGAGGGAGAATCCTCCTCTAATGCGTTTATCTCTGGTCTTAGTCGAGACTGAGGTGTTTCTGGAGCAATTAAGTTAGAGGTTGAGGCCTCTATCTTGCTCAACTGGTCTTGAATAGCCTTGGCGAATTCCATTTTATTACTCTGAAATTCTTTTTGGCTATCCCTAGAAATTTGAGATGGCTTAAAAATAGGATTCTTAAGCCTTTCCTGCTTCTGTTCTATTTTTACAACAGAAGGCTTAAGGGTTTTCTCAATTCTAGATAATTGCTTACCTATGGTATGCAGATGCGTATTTGAGAAATTATTTTGCTCAATGACAGATGCAAAGTTCTTATGCACATCTTCAGTCACATACTTATATGCAGATGTATTAACAGATAAATTTCCTGAGACTGGAATTTTGATTCCTCTCAGAGGGGGATGATCAGACTCAACCTTTGAGTCATCAGACAAATTCCAAGTACTAACCTTTTCTTGGCTAGAGACTGGATTAATGCACTTAAATGGATATGCAATGTTATTCTGTGATGCATAAAGCTCAAACCAATCGAAAAACATGATGTGGACTTTATGCTGCAAAACAAAATCATAATACTTTTCTTGAATTTCGTTTCTTTGGTTCAGGAAATTCTTAAAGAACCAAAGTTTTTTCTTTTCATTATGAGGAGCGTAAAAATCTTTATGCAAAAGGGTTTTGTTTAAAACAAATTCTTTTTCTAACACATTGATAACATTCTCAGTAACTGAAGAAAAAGTAGGCGAGGTTGGCTCAGATTTCTGAATACTTACCTCTCCTAATTCTTCTTTAGTATATACTGCTCTGGGAACATTATCAGCGTAGAGAACACCAGTTAAATACGTATTAGGGATGTCAGAGGTAGAGTGCCTGTGAGGCATGTTTACAGGGATTCTTCTTCTGTGAAACAAATGGCAAGAATCCTTGTCTTCATCCTCAACATTCTTATGTTCAATCTTACCTAATTGTGATACTCTACCCAAATCCATGGTATCACTATTGGAAGAGTCATCCGAAAACCTTGTACTTACCAATTTTCTGTCAAAGGTTAGAGTGACTTTTCCACTAGGATATTGGTTAATTTCTCTGACATTCGTATTAGGCATTATTCTAATTGGTGGTTCAACAGCACATGCTTTTTCCAATACCCATTCTTCAGGAAGAGTTACATCTTCCCATTTAATGAATTTTGGAACAATAGCATTTGCCTTGGACATATCTGTTTGCAAAACCAAAGTTTCTCCTTTATGGCATGAAAACTTGTGTTTTGAGTCAAATGCAGATGTCATGGCTTTGTAATGAACTTTGAAAATCAATGCAATGGGAATAGATCCTTTTTTCATGTGATAATTATGCGTTTGAATTTGTAAAACAAGAGAATCCAGAATGTTTTTATCATTTAAAGAAATGGTTAAATTAGGGTAACATGAGAATGATATGGGACCTGCACACAGACTAGACTCAACCGTGCCTAGGATGCCTTCCTCATATCCAGTAAATCTCATTTGTAAAGGCATCAGTTTTATTTTCCAGTTTTCATCTATCAACTCTCTCTCTCTAATTCTCTCTTCCTTCTCTCTAAATCTTGTAATTATTTTCTGGAATCAAAGCATTCCCCGAGCTGTAACAAAAGAATTTGTTTGAATAAAGAGTAAGCTTTGTTTCTTCTTAATCTCTTCCCTTAATCATATGTGGTTATAAGTTGTGCGGATTACCGCCTGAATTTAATCACATACGATTAAGGTGTTTAATTTCTGCATTTATTTTTAAGAATTTATATGGCAGGTTTATACCGCCTAGCATAAATTGTTCTTGAGCATTTTATCTTCTTTTTCCTGAATTCATATATCTTTCTGCATTTTAGCTTGTTGTGTTTGCATAATCACTTTTGAATTTGGCATAAATCTCCCTGCATTAGTTTCATTCTCTACCCGTACGATCCAGATAGTCCCTAGTGGTATCAGAGCCAGAAGGGGTGAGAGTACTGTTCATTCATCATCATCACTGTTCACGTTCATCCATTTTCCAGATTTACTGTGCATATCATTCCTGCATATACTTATATTGGTGAGTCATTTAGACCCTTGTTTGCCCATAAGTACCGACGGACAGGGAAGAGAGGCAGTGACTGGGTTCCGTAGTCAATATTAGTATGTGTTTGTTTTGATTTGCATTTTAATGATGGATCACACACTTCTACCTAGAACAGTACTCTCACCCTGGTATCAGTACTGTTCATTCATCATCATCACTGTTCACATTCATCCATTCAATTTTCATCTATCAACCTCTCTCTCTAATTCTCTCTTCCTTCTCTCTAAATCTTGTAATTCTTTTCTGGAATCAAGCATTCCCCGAGCTGTAAAGAATTTGTTTGTTTGAATAAAGAGTAAGCCTTGTTTCTTCCTAATTTCTTACCTTAATCGTATGTGATTAAATTCAGGCGGTAATCCGCACAACTTATAACCACATATGATTAAGGGAAGAAATTAGGAAGAAACAAGGCTTACTCTTTATTCAAACAAACAAATTCTTTACAGCTCGGGGAATGCTTGATTCCAGAAAAGAATTACAAGATTTAGAGAGAAGGAAGAGAGAATTAGAGAGAGAGGTTGATAGATGAAAACTGGAAAATAAAACTGATGCCTTTACAAATGAGATGAGGGCTCCTTATATAGACAGAGAGGAGCACAAAATGACAAAATTGCTTTCGGTGCCTGGGACCCACTTCACTTTCGGCGCCGGGCCCACCAAAGATGCTTTGAGACAGATACGTCTGGATACCGTAAATACGTAACCTTATATGAATATATACATATACCAGTATGCTTACATTGGCAAGTATGCATATTAGGGAATTCCTGGTTATGAGCCAAGTACCCCTAACCACATTACCAAACCAAGCGGCTACTAGCTCGGTTCTTATTCATTTGAACATTGGAACCAAATTATTATTCTGGTATAATACTCATTAGGTTATTGATTTACAATAAACCAAAAATATCTTCGTTCTCGCCAGCAAGGGATGGTGGCTTGGAGGATGAAGATGAAGAGGATGCCTTGGATCCAGCAGTTGATTCTCTGGAGACCATTAATTCTTTCATGATCTTGAAAAATTCTTCCTCGGACTTAGCGGCTGCAAGCTGAGGAATTGCAAATGATTTTTGTGCCAAAAATTCTGAATGAGCTTGGACTTGTTCGACAGGCAGATCAATTTTGCCTTTAGATCTAAGCCAAGTTCTGACAGTGGCTTCGTTGCATTTATTGAATGCTTGGAATTTATTCCACCATTTAATCTTAAAAATTCTTATAAGATCAATGGTTGCATTTTGATTCGTTTGGTAAGAAAAACGCCAGGTTAGAGTCCACGGTACGAAAAAGATTGTACTGAAGACTAGGAGAGGAGAATGCCTTTTCTGCAAGGGTGAGGGATCATATTTTTCTTTAAAAAGGATAAATGCTTGGTTAACTTGATCAGGTAGGATTTCGGTAGAAGACCCAAAAAATCCCCACCAATGGTTAAACCAGTTTGGTATTTTGGAAATTGCTTTTCTGGTGTCAAACATGATTAACCAGGTATGCGATCCTTTGGAGTTTTGGACCATTAATGCATTATACCAGGCTTGTTGATAATCCCAGTATGAAAAGGTTTTGCTGGTGGTTATGCGGTTGGTAAAAGAGGCTGGAAAAGATTTCAAGTCAGAAGGACTTGTACCCCAATCTTGAGGATGAATGATCTTCAAGATTTTGAATTGGGAGTATGCTGGTTCACCTGAATCACCATGAGATGTATGCTTTATTTCCACAGATTCTGTTGCTTTTAGGATGGATAAGTAAAAATCAATGGGCTTTGAATAATCCCAAGGTTTAAAATTCCATCCATGAGGGAAAAGTTTTGATACAGCCACTGAGGGATTTTTATCATAAAAGCCATCCTCAATGGAAGTAATATACTGAAAATTCTTTTTGGTAAAATATTCAGATTTAGGCTGAGTAGCCGTATTCTGAGAAACAACATTTGTTGAAATACTTTTGGAAGAAGAAGGAAAAGTTATAAAATTTTCTTTAAAAATTTCCTTTGCTTCTTTTAAAGATACTGGTCCAAAAGGACTAGAAACAGTTAATGCTTTTGAAGGTTGAGCAATTTCTTTGCCCTTGGAAATGGGAATCTGTTGTAAATTCGTTTGAGGAAGAGTTTGTGCTGAAGGAGAAGACGAGGGTTTTTCAAAAACTCGTTTTGCTTCAGCAATAGAGTCAAAATAATTTTTAAATGCATTTTCAAGAGATTGAGAGGCCTTAGTAAGGGCCAAAGTATGCGGATCATGCTGAGTTTGTTTGACAGAACTGGAGCTGTCTTTGCTTTCAATGCTTTCTCCCTAGGCATCCTGAAACATAGTTGTCCAGGCTTTTACCTTTTCAAATGTAGTTAAATTTGCTTGATCCTTTGAGGATCCGACTCCCTTCTTCTTTTTAGGGGGCATGGTTCTGCAAAAATTCTCTGGTTAAGAAGTCAGGGATAGAATTCTGATCTCCTCTAATAAATTCTATGTCAAAATCAAATATGCTTAATAAGGCTTGCCACCTAGCAAAGATTTGCTTAGAGGCAATATTCTGGACATCCTTTTGTAAAACTTCTTTTGCAGATTTACAATCAATTCTTAATAAAAATTTTTGATTGAGTAAATCGCTCTGAAATTTTGAAATACATTTTACAATGGAAAGAATTTCTTTTTTAATAGTAGAATAATTCTTTTCAGTATCATTCCAGTGTCCGGAAGTAAACTGGACAATACGTTCATGCTTATCTTGTACCTGCTTCAAAATACCTCCATAACCAAAATCAGAAGCGTCAGTTTCAACAATTTTGGGCAATAAAGGGTTAGCAATATACAAGCAGGGAATATTACTAACATACTTTTTTATTTCTTGTACTATTCTAGTATGCTCTTCAGACCATGTAGGCGGATTCTTTTTTAATCTAGCATGCAAGGGTTTTGCCATCCTATTGATATTAGGGCAAAAATCTAATACATAATTCAAGCTTCCTAAGAATCTTTGAAGCTGTTGTTTTTCCAGAATTTGATCTGGAAATTTAGATGCAAATTCTAAAGATCGCTCAATAGGAGTGATCGTTCCTTGGGTAATATAATGGCCAAGAAACCTTATTCTGGTTTGAAACAATGACATTTTGCTTTTAGAAACGACTAAGCCATTTTTCTTAGCTGTAAGAAAGAATGACTTTAAATGCTTAAAATGTTGTTCAATAGATTCTGAAAAGATAAGCACATCATCAATATAGACAATGCAAAATGCTGAATATGGATTGAAAATATCATTCATAATGCGTTGAAATTCTGATGGAGCATTCTTTAAGCCGAAAGGCATAACATTCCATTCGTATTGACCAAATGGAACAGTGAATGCAGTTTTATACCTATGCTTTGGATCAATCTGGATTTGCCAAAAACCAGATTTAAGGTCAAATTTTGAAAATATATATGCAGAATGCAATCTTTGTAACAGGTCTTTCTTATTAGGTATTGGGTACCTAATCCATCTAAGAACCTGATTCAAAGGCTTATAATTAATGACTAATCGTGGAACTCCACGTTCAATCTCAGATGCTTTAATTACATAAAATGCTGCACAACTCCAAGGGGACCTAGATTGGGCAATTAAACCTTTATCTAAGAGATCCTGGATTTCTTTTCTACAATGCTGCTCAAGGTCAGAATTCATTTGAATAGGCCTAGCTTTAGTCGGAATATCCCTTTCATCAAAACTAGGTTCATAAGGTAAATCTACCATATGCTGTTTCCTATTCCAAAAGGCATTAGGAATATCTGCGCAAATTTCATTTTCAATTTGCTTTTGAAAATCTAAAATTCTTTTTTGAGTAAATTCATTTTTCAAATGGGCAGAAATTCTTTGAAAATTAATGTTATGCTTTAGATGCATGATTTCAAATTCTTTAGTTTTAATCAGGTTGTGAATCTGATTATCAAAAATTGAATTTGCTTTTAATAAATTGAGATTTCTGGTTCTGGGTTTTTCAATAAAAGGAAAAATAACATTTTCAGCTTTTATTTTGAAAACAATACCAGAATTGGATACAGAAAATGGAGTGATAAGGGTAATGAAAGGTGTTCCTAAGATAACACTATGATTGATGTTATCAACAAGAACAAATGCAGTTTTAATACGGGTTTTTTCATTTAATACATATGCTTCTGTCTTACTGCTAATATTCATTTTTGAGTTATTAGCGGCAGACAGCTTTTCTTTGGTTTTTTCCCAAAATCTTTTAGGAACCAATTCAGGTTTTATACAATTTAAATCAGCACCGGTATCAAATAATGCTATGGTACTGAGTTGAAAATCATCAGAAAAATGCAAAATAATGCTAATCAAATACTTTCTTAATGTAATTTCTTTTAAAACATGCAGAAAATTTTCAGGTGCGCAATCCAAATTGTCTAACTTAGGGTCATCTAAGTTAGTATCATTCTCACCGTCTGAATTTTCTAACTGATTGCTAAGTAATGCTTGGATTATAGCTGAATCCTTTTCTTGCTTTTCTTTGACCTGCTTGAGCTCAAGTTTAACATTCTTGATCTCAGTTTGCAGATCAGAAAGGGATAAGGGGGTATTCTTTCCCTTAGCCTTTTGCTTTTCTAAAATACTGGTCAAGTTATAAGTGTTAGTACTAATTTTAGGAAGACTAACAGGCTTGACTTCAGGTTTGCTTTTTAGGGTTTTCATTAATCTATCAAGGTAATCCTTCTGAAGTTGAGGATCAGAGATATGCTTAATGACATCTAACAAAAGTTCTTGGTCTTTTGTCAAAACATTTATGCTTCTATTATCGTCATCAGAAGATGATGATGATGTTGATGAATCGGTTGCTAATTCATCAACCTGAAATGCATTTTCTTCATCAGTACCTGAATCAGGGTCTGATTCTGAAGAGTAGATGAGAATAGCCTCAAGTTTGCTTAAGACTTCTTCTTCTAATCCTAGTTCATGCAGTTTTTTGCTAAAGCGGCAATACTTTGCAGTATGCCCTTTCCTATTACATTTATAACAGGTAACATGCTTTAAATTTCCAAAAGGTTTCACCCCTTCTGGTTTTTCATTTCTTTTAAAACCAGACTTATGCTTATGAAATTTCTTTTTGTATGCAGGAAAATCTTTTGATCGGTTTTTCTTTTGAAATTCCTTTTTATAAAAATGTTTTTTATAGGATCTTTTAGACTCCTTATGGCAAGAACCATTACAATCAGGCTTATCCATGGAAACATCAAATTGTTTACAGAACGAACCTAATTCTTGCCTAGTCCTTTTCATTTCCCATTTCAAATGCCTTTGAAGTTTTAAATCCTGGCAAATCTTTAGTCCTTCCTTCTGGATAAGACTAATGAGTTCACCATATGTTAATGTTGAGTAAGGGATTGGAACCCCTAAAGTTTCCTTAATTCTGTTTCTTACCTTTTCACCTAACAGGGTAGGTAAACCTGCAAGAAACTTTTCTTTCCAGAAAGGCTGGTTGGAATCTTCTCTCAACATAACACGAGATAAAAATGTATTTTTATAATACTGAAAATCACTGAGTTTTTTACATCTTAAATTTGATAAAAGCTCAGCGTTTTTATCTTTTAAATGCGAAGAATCACCCAAAAAATGCAAAGAAATGGTTAAAATTAATGTAGATACAGAATCCTGAATAGGTTGACCTTCGTCATCCAGAATGGGTTCTGCGTCTTCATCAATTTTAACAGCATTCAATATGCTAAGACGTTCAGTTTCAGTATGATGGTAGTCCCACCATCCTTTTAACTGACCTGCAAAGCCTGCAGTAAGAAGTTCTGCAATGGCTTTATCCTGAACATTGGTCTGTATTCTATATGCATTGGCAGCCATGGTCATTTGTTGCAAAAAATTCAAAATCTGGTATTCAGATAATCCATCTAGATTCCACTCATAGACAGAAGATGCATTAAACCTAGACTGGCTACTTGATGCTTGGTTGCCTATGTCCAAATGACGAGCAATAGGAACAATAGGCCAATTAATTCTATTGATCTGAGGAGTAGGTTTAACCGGAATAGGTTCAACCTTTTCTCCACAGATACTCTAGGACTCTGAGGGAGAATCCTCCTCTAATGCGTTTATCTCTGGTCTTAGCCGAGACTGAGGTGTTTCTGGAGCAATTAAGTTAGAGGTTGAGGCCTCTATCTTGCTCAACTGGTCTTGAATAGCCTTGGCGAATTCCATTTTATTACTCTGAAATTCTTTTTGGCTATCCCTAGAAATTTGAGATGGCTTAAAAATAGGATTCTTAAGCCTTTCCTGCTTCTGTTCTATTTTTACAACAGAAGGCTTAAGGGTTTTCTCAATTCTAGATAATTGTTTGCCTAAGGTATGCAGATGCGTATTTGAGAAATTATTTTGCTCAATGACAGATGCAAAGTTCTTATGCACATCTTCAGTCACATACTTATATGCAGATGCATTAACAGATGAATTTCCTGAGACTGGAATTTTTATTTCTCTCAGAGGGGGATGATCAGACTCAACCTTTGAGCCATCAGACAAATTCCAAGTACTAACCTTTTCTTGGCTAGAGACTGGATTGATGCACTTGAATGGATATGCAATGTTATTTTGTGATGCATAAAGTTCAAACCAATCGAAAAACATGATATGGACTTTATGTTGCAAAACAAAATCATAATACTTTTCTTGAATTTCATTTCTTTGGTTCAGGAAATTCTTAAAAAACCAAAGTTTTTTCTTTTCATTATGAGGAGCGTAAAAATCTTTATGCAAAAGGGTTTTGTTTAAAACAAATTCCTTTTCTAACACATTGATAACATTCTCAGTAACTGAAGAAAAAGTAGGCGAGGTTGGTTCAGATTTTTGAACACTTACTTCTCCTAATTCTTCTTTAGTATATACTGCTCTGGGAACATTATCAGCGTAGAGAACACCAGTTAAATGCGTATTAGGGATGTCAGAGGTAGAGTGCCTGTGAGGCATGTTTACAGGGATTCTTCTTCTGTGAAACAAATGGCAAGAATCCTTGTCTTCATCCTCAACATTCTTATGTTCAATCTTACCTAATTGTGATACTCTACCCAAATCCATGGTATCACTATTGGAAGAGTCATCAGAAAATCTTGTACTTACCGATTTTCTGTCAAAGGTTAGAGTGACTTTTCCACTAGGATACTGGTTAATTTCTCTGACATTCGTATTAGGCATTATTTTAATTGGTGGTTCAACTGCACATGCTTTTTCCAATACCCATTCTTCAGGAAGAGTTACATCTTCCCATTTAATGAATTTTGGAACAATAGCATTCGCCTTGGACATATCTGTTTGCAAAACCAAAGTTTCTCCTTTATGACATGAAAACTTGTGTTTTGAGTCAAATGCAGATGTCATGGCTTTGTAATGAACTCTGAAAATCAATGCAATGGGAATAGATCCTTTTTTCATGCGATAATTATGCGTTTGAATTTGTAAAACAAGAGAATCCAGAATGTTTTTATCATTTAAAGAAATGGTTAAATTAGGGTAACATGAGAATGATATGGGACCTGCACACAGACTAGACTCAACCGTGCCTAGGATGCCTTCCTCATATACTTCCATTCTATTATCCCTAACAACACATAATATGCTTGTGTTTAGGTCTTCCTTGGTCAAGGGCTTGATCCCTATCTGAACAAGGCCAATATGAATATACTTAAAATTCTTTTGTCTATGCTTGTCTAAAGAATGCTGTGACAAAAGATTAATGCTTTCATATGAGTTTGTGAGAGGAATATCCCTCTCCTCAGTCTTTATGTTCAAATTTGTTTTGAACAACTTATCTCTAATGCTGAGTTCATATATTTCATGCTTCTTAACATGAGGTATATGCCAATCACTAATGCATTTGGTAAAATCTTCAACAGTAATTTCATTACTACTGTTGATCCTTATATTCTCTAATGATGTAGATGCAGAAGATGCAGAGTATGTTCTAGGTAGAAGTGTGTGATCCATCATTAAAATGCAAATCAAAACAAACACATACTAATATTGACTACGGAACCCAGTCACTGCCTCTCTTCCCTGTCCGTCGGTACTTATGGGCAAACAAGGGTCTAAATGACTCACCAATATAAGTATATGCAGGAATGATATGCACAGTAAATCTGGAAAATGGATGAACGTGAACAGTGATGATGATGAATGAACAGTACTCTCACCCCTTCTGGCTCTGATACCACTAGGGACTGCAGGGATCGTACGGGTAGAGAATGAAACTAATGCAGGGAGATTTATGCCAAATTCAAAAGTGATTATGCAAACACAACAAGCTAAAATGCAGAAAGATATATGAATTCAGGGAAAAGAAGATAAAATGCTCAAGAACAATTTATGCTAGGCGGTATAAACCTGCCATATAAATTCTTAAAAATAAATGCAGAAATTAAACACCAGTGATTGGCATATACCTCATGTTAAGAAGCATGAAATATATGAACTCAGCATTAGAGATAAGTTGTTCAAAACAAATTTGAACATAAAGACTGAGGAGAGGGATATTCCTCTCACACACTCATATGAAAGCATTAATCTTTTGTCACATCATTCTTTAGACAAGCATAGACAAAAGAATTTTAAGTATATTCATATTGGCCTTGTTCAGATAGGGATCAAGCCCTTGACCAAGGAAGGCCTAAACACAAGCATATTATGTGTTGTTAGGGATAATAGAATGGAAGTATATGAGGAAGGCATCCTAGGCACGGTTGAGTCTAGTCTGTGTGCAGGTCCCATATCATTCTCATGTTACCCTAATTTAACCATTTCTTTAAATGATAAAAACATTTTGGATTCTCTTGTTTTACAAATCCAAACACATAATTATCGCATGAAAAAGGGATCTATTCCCATTGCATTGATTTTCAGAGTTCATTACAAAGCCATGACATCTGCATTTGACTCAAAACACAAGTTTTCATGTCATAAAGGAGAAACTTTGGTTTTGCAAACAGATATGTCCAAGGCAAATGCTATTGTTCCAAAATTCATTAAATGGGAAGATGTAACTCTTCCTGAAGAATGGGTATTGGAAAAAGCATGTGCTGTTGAACCACCAATTAGAATAATGCCTAATACGAATGTCAGAGAAATTAACCAATATCCTAGTGGAAAAGTCACTCTAACCTTTGACAGAAAATCGGTAAGTACAAGGTTTTCGGATGACTCTTCCAATAGTGATACCATGGATTTGGGTAGAGTATCACAATTAGGTAAGATTGAACATAAGAATGTTGAGGATGAAGACAAGGATTCTTGCCATTTGTTTCACAGAAGAAGAATCCCTGTAAACATGCCTCACAGGCACTCTACCTCTGACATCCCTAATACGCATTTAACTGGTGTTCTCTACGCTGATAATGTTCCCAGAGCAGTATATACTAAAGAAGAATTAGGAGAAGTAAGTGTTCAAAAATCTGAACCAACCTCGCCTACTTTTTCTTCAGTTACTGAGAATGTTATCAATGTGTTAGAAAAGGAATTTGTTTTAAACAAAACCCTTTTGCATAAAGATTTTTACGCTCCTCATAATGAAAAGAAAAAACTTTGGTTTTTTAAGAATTTCCTGAACCAAAGAAATGAAATTCAAGAAAAGTATTATGATTTTGTTTTGCAACATAAAGTCCATATCATGTTTTTCGATTGGTTTGAACTTTATACTCATAATAATCATATCATTAGTCACTATCATTTTAGTCCATATACAAAAATAAAACTGATGCCTTTACAAATGAGATGAGGGCTCCTTATATAGACAGAGAGGAGCACAAAATGACAAAAATGCTTTCGGTGCCTGGGACCCACATCACTTTCGGCGCCGGGCCCACCAAAGATGCTTTGAGACAGATACGTCTGGATACCGTAAATACGTAACCTTATACGAATATATACATATACCAGTATGCTTACATTGGCAAGTATGCATATTAGGGAATTCCTGGTTATGAGCCAAGTACCCCTAACCACATTACCAAACCAAGCGGCTACTAGCTCGGTTCTTATTCATTTGAACATTGGAACCAAATTATTATTCTGGTATAATATTCATTAGGTTATTGATTTACAATAAACCAAAAATATCTTCTTTCTCGCCAGCAAGGGATGGTGGCTTGGAAGACGAAGATGAAGAAGATGCCTTGGATCCAGCAGTTGATTCTCTGGAGACCATTAATTCTTTCATGATTTTGAAAAATTCTTCCTCGGACTTAACGGCTGCAAGCTGAGGAATTGCAAATGATTTTTGTGCCAAAAATTCTGAATGAGCTTGGATTTGTTCAACAGGCAGATCAATTTTGCCTTTAGATCTAAGCCACGTTCTGACAGCGGCTTCATTGCATTTATTGAATGCTTGGAATTTATTCCACCATTTAATCTTGAAAATTCTTATTAGATCAATGGTTGCATTTTGATTCGTTTGATAGGAAAAATGCCAGGTTAAAGTCCACGGTACGAAAAAGATTGTACTGAAGACTAAGAGAGGAGAATGCCTTTTCTGCAAGGGTGAAGGATCATATTTTTCTTTAAAAAGGATAAATGCTTGGTTAACTTGATCAGGAAGGATTTCGGTAGAAGACCCAAAAAATCCCCACCAATGGTTAAACCAGTTTGGTATTTTGGAAATTGCTTTTCTGGTGTCAAACATGATTAACCAGGTATGCGATCCTTTGGAGTTTTGGACCATTAATGCATTATACCAGGCTTGTTGATAATCCCAGTATGAAAAGGTTTTGCTGGTGGTTATGCGGTTGGTAAAAGAGGCTGGAAAAGATTTCAAGTCAGAAGGACTTGTACCCCAATCTTGAGGATGAATGATCTTCAAGATTTTGAATTGGGAGTATGCTGGTTCACCTGAATCACCATGAGATGTATGCTTTATTTCCACAGATTCTGTTGCTTTTAGGATGGATAAGTAAAAATCAATGGGCTTTGAATAATCCCAAGGTTTAAAATTCCATCCATGAGGGAAAAGTTTTGATACAGCCACTGAGGGATTTTTATCATAAAAGCCATCCTCAATGGAAGTAATATACTGAAAATTCTTTTTGGTAAAATATTCAGATTTAGGCTGGGTAGCCGTATTCTGAGAAACAACATTTGCAGAAATACTTTTGGAAGAAGAAGGAAAAGTTATAAAATTTTCTTTAAAAATTTCCTTTGCTTCTTTTAAAGATACTGGTCCAAAAGGACTAGAAACAGTTAATGCTTTTGAAGGTTGAGCAATTTCTTTGCCCTTAGAAATAGGATTTTTTTGTAAATTCGTTTGAGGAAGAGTTTGTGCTGAAGAAGAAGACGAGGGTTTTTCAAAAACTCGTTTTGCTTCAGCAATAGAGTCAAAATAATTTTTAAATGCATTTTCAAGAGATTGAGAGGCCTTAGTAAGGGCCAAAGTATGCGGATCATGCTGAGTTTGTTTGACAGAACTGGAGCTGTCTTTGCTTTCAATGCTATTCGATAGATTCTAAAAAGATGAGCACATCATCAATATAGACAATGCAAAATGCTGAATATGGATTAAAAATGTCATTCATAATGCGTTGAAATTCTGATGGAGCATTCTTTAAGCCGAAAGGCATAACATTCCATTCGTATTGACCAAATGGAACAGTGAATGCAGTTTTATACCTATGCTTTGGATCAATCTGGATTTGCCAAAAACCAGATTTAAGGTCAAATTTTGAAAATATATATGCAGAATGCAATCTAATCCATGGTATCACTATTGGAAGAGTCATCCGAAAACCTTGTACTTACCGATTTTCTGTCAAAGGTTAGAGTGACTTTTCCACTAGGATATTGGTTAATTTCTCTGACATTCGTATTAGGCATTATTCTAATTGGTGGTTCAACAGCACATGCTTTTTCCAATACCCATTCTTCAGGAAGAGTTACATCTTCCCATTTAATGAATTTTGGAACAATAGCATTTGCCTTGGACATATCTGTTTGCAAAACCAAAGTTTCTCCTTTATGGCATGAAAACTTGTGTTTTGAGTCAAATGCAGATGTCATGGCTTTGTAATGAACTCTGAAAATCAATGCAATGGGAATAGATCCTTTTTTCATGCGATAATTATGCGTTTGAATTTGTAAAACAAGAGAATCCAGAATGTTTTTATCATTTAAAGAAATGGTTAAATTAGGGTAACATGAGAATGATATGGGACCTGCACACAGACTAAGAACCTGATTCAAAGGCTTATAATTAATGACTAATCGTGGAACTCCACGTTCAATCTCAGATGCTTTAATTACATAAAATGCTGCACAACTCCAAGGGGACCTAGATTGGGCAATTAAACCTTTATCTAAGAGATCCTGGATTTCTTTTCTACAATGCTGCTCAAGGTCAGAATTCATTTGAATAGGCCTAGCTTTAGTCGGAATATCCCTTTCATCAAAACTAGGTTCATAAGGTAAATCTACCATATGCTGTTTCCTATTCCAAAAGGCATTAGGAATATCTGCGCAAATTTCATTTTCAATTTGCTTTTGAAAACCTAAAATTCTTTTTTGAGTAAATTCATTTTTCAAATGGGCAGAAATTCTTTGAAAATTAATGTTATGCTTTAGATGCATGATTTCAAATTCTTTAGTTTTAATCAGGTTGTGAATCTGATTATCAAAAATTGAATTTGCTTTTAATAAATTGAGATTTCTGGTTCTGGGTTTTTCAATAAAAGGAAAAATAACATTTTCAGCTTTTATTTTGTTACATATGCCTTTACAAAGAAATGAAACTAATGCAGGGAGATTATCATTGGTCTTCTGCAATGATTATCATTTTTTTATTTGAAAACCCAGGAGGGGTAAAACCCTTTGGAGATTTAAAGCATGTTACTTGTTATAAATGTAATAGGAAAGGGCATACTGCAAAGTATTGCCGCTTTAGCAAAAAACTGCATGAACTAGGATTAGAAGAAGAAGTCTTAAGTAAACTTGAGGCTATTCTCATCTACTCTTCAGAATCAGATCCTGATTCAGGAACTGATGAAGAAAATGCATTTCAGGTTGATGAATTAGCAACTGATTCATCAACATCATCATCTTCTGATGACGATAATAGAAGCATAAATGTTTTGACAAAAGACCAAGAACTTTTGTTAGATGTCATTAAGCATATCTCTGATCCTCAACTTCAGAAGGATTACCTTGATAGATTAATGAAAACCCTAGAAAGCAAACCTGAAGTCAAGCCTGTTAGTCTTCCTAAAATTAGTACTAACACCTATAACTTGACCAGTATTCTAGGAAAGCATAAGGCAAAGGGAAAAAATACTCCCTTATCCCTTTCTGATCTGCAAACTGAGATCAAGAATGTTAAACTTGAGCTCAAGCAGGTCAAAGAAAAGCAAGAAAAGGATTCAGCTATAATCCAAGCATTACTTAGCAATCAGTTAGAAAATTCAGACGGTGAGAATGATACTAACTTAGATGACCCTAAGTTAGACAATTTGGATTGCGCACCTGAAAATTTTCTGCATGTTTTAAAAGAAATTACATTAAGAAAGTATTTGATTAGCATTATTTTGCATTTTTCTGATGATTTTCAACTCAGTACCATAGCATTATTTGATACCGGTGCTGATTTAAATTGTATAAAACCTGAATTGGTTCCTAAAAGATTTTGGGAAAAAACCAAAGAAAAGCTGTCTGCCGCTAATAACTCAAAAATGAATATTAGCAGTAAGACAGAAGCATATGTATTAAATGAAAAAACCCGTATTAAAACTGCATTTGTTCTTGTTGATAACATCAATCATAGTGTTATCTTAGGAACACCTTTCATTACCCTTATCACTCCATTTTTGTATCCAATTCTGGTATTGTTTTCAAAATAAAAGCTGAAAATGTTATTTTTCCTTTTATTGAAAAACCCAGAACCAGAAATCTCAATTTATTAAAAGCAAATTCAATTTTTGATAATCAGATTCACAACCTGATTAAAACTAAAGAATTTGAAATCATGCATCTAAAGCATAACATTAATTTTCAAAGAATTTCTGCCCATTTGAAAAATGAATTTACTCAAAAAAGAATTTTAGATTTTCAAAAGCAAATTGAAAATGAAATTTGCGCAGATATTCCTAATGCCTTTTGGAATAGGAAACAGCATATGGTAGATTTAACTTATGAACCTAGTTTTGATGAAAGGGATATTCCGACTAAAGCTAGGCCTATTCAAATGAATTCTGACCTTGAGCAGCATTGTAGAAAAGAAATCCAGGATCTCTTAGATAAAGGTTTAATTGCCCAATCTAGGTCCCCTTGGAGTTGTGCAGCATTTTATGTGATTAAAGCATCTGAGATTGAACGTGGTGTCCCACGATTAGTCATTAATTATAAGCCTTTGAATCAGGTTCTTAGATGGATTAGGTACCCAATACCTAATAAGAAAGACCTGTTACAAAGATTGCATTCTGCATATATATTTTCAAAATTTGACCTTAAATCTGGTTTTTGGCAAATCCAGATTGATCCAAAGCATAGGTATAAAACTGCATTCACTGTTCCATTTGGTCAATACGAATGGAATGTTATGCCTTTCGGCTTAAAGAATGCTGTGACAAAAGATTAATGCTTTCATATGAGTTTGTGAGAGGAATATCCCTCTCCTCAGTCTTTATGTTCAAATTTGTTTTGAACAACTTATCTCTAATGCTGAGTTCATATATTTCATGCTTCTTAACATGAGGTATATGCCAATCACTAATGCATTTGGTAAAATCTTCAACAGTAATTTCATTACTACTGTTGATCCTTATATTCTCTAATGATGTAGATGCAGAAGATGCAGAGTATGTTCTAGGTAGAAGTGTGTGATCCATCATTAAAATGCAAATCAAAACAAACACATACTAATATTGACTACGGAACCCAGTCACTGCCTCTCTTCCCTGTCCGTCGGTACTTATGGGCAAACAAGGGTCTAAATGACTCACCAATATAAGTATATGCAGGAATGATATGCACAGTAAATCTGGAAAATGGATGAACGTGAACAGTGATGATGATGAATGAACAGTACTCTCACCCCTTCTGGCTCTGATACCACTAGGGACTCTGAAGGAGAATCCTCATCTAATGTGTTTATCTCTGGTCTTAGCCGAGACTGAGGTGTTTCTGGAGCAATTAAGTTAGAGGTTGAGGCCTCTATCTTGCTCAACTGGTCTTGAATAGCCTTGGCGAATTCCATTTTATTACTCTGAAATTCTTTTTGGCTATCCCTAGAAATTTGAGATGGCTTAAAAATAGGATTCTTAAGCCTTTCCTGCTTCTGTTCTATTTTTACAACAGAAGGCTTAAGGGTTTTCTCAATTCTAGATAATTGTTTGCCTAAGGTATGCAGATGCGTATTTGAGAAATTATTCTGCTCAATAACAGATGCAAAGTTCTTATGCACATCTTCAGTCACATACTTATATGCAGATGCATTAACAGATAAATTTCCTGAGACTGGAATTTTGATTCCTCTCAGAGGGGGATGATCAGACTCAACCTTTGAGCCATCAGACAAATTCTAAGTACTAACCTTTTCTTGGCTAGAGACTGGATTGATGCACTTGAATGGATATGCAATGTTATTCTGTGATGCATAAAGCTCAAACCAATCGAAAAACATGATGTGGACTTTATGCTGCAAAACAAAATCATAATACTTTTCTTGAATTTCGTTTCTTTGGTTCAGGAAATTCTTAAAGAACCAAAGTTTTTTCTTTTCATTATGAGGAGCGTAAAAATCTTTATGCAAAAGGGTTTTGTTTAAAACAAATTCTTTTTCTAACACATTGATAACATTCTCAGTAACTGAAGAAAAAGTAGGCGAGGTTGGTTCAGATTTCTGAACACTTACTTCTCCTAATTCCTCTTTAGTGTAAACTGCTCTGGGAACATTATCAGCGTAGAGAACACCAGTTAAATGCGTATTAGGGATGTCAGAGGTAGAGTGCCTGTGAGGCATGCTTACAGGGATTCTTCTTCTGTGATACAAATGGCAAGAATCCTTGTCTTCATCCTCAACATTCTTATGTTCAATCTTACCTAATTGTGATACTCTACCCAAATCCATGGTATCACTATTGGAAGAGTCATCAGAAAACCTTGTACTTACCGATTTTCTGTCAAAGGTTAGAGTGACTTTTCCACTAGGATACTGGTTAATTTCTCTGACATTCGTATTAGGCATTATTCTAATTGGTGGTTCTACAGCACATGCCTTTTCCAATACCCATTCTTCAGGAAGAGTTACATCTTCCCATTTAATGAATTTTGGAACAATAGCATTTGCCTTGGACATATCTGTTTGCAAAACCAAAGTTTCTCCTTTATGGCATGAAAACTTGTGTTTTGAGTCAAATGCAGATGTCATGGCTTTGTAATGAACTCTGAAAATCAATGCAATGGGAATAGATCCCTTTTTCATGCGATAATTATGTGTTTGGATTTGTAAAACAAGAGAATCCAAAATGTTTTTATCATTTAAAGAAATGGTTAAATTAGGGTAACATGAGAATGATATGGGACCTGCACACAGACTAGACTCAACCGTGCCTAGGATGCCTTCCTCATATACTTCCATTCTATTATCCCTAACAACACATAATATGCTTGTGTTTAGGCCTTCCTTGGTCAAGGGCTTGATCCCTATCTGAACAAGGCCAATATGAATATAATTAAAATTCTTTTGTCTATGCTTGTCTAAAGAATGCTGTGACAAAAGATTAATGCTTTCATATGAGTTTGTGAGAGGAATATCCCTCTCCTCAGTCTTTAGACAAGCATAGACAAAAGAATTTTAAGTACATTCATATTGGCCTTGTTCAGATAGGGATTAAGCCCTTGACCAAGGAAGGCCTGAACACAAGCATATTATGTGTTGTTAGGGATAATAGAATGGAAGTGTATGAGGAAGGCATCCTAGGCACGGTTGAGTCTAGTCTGTGTGCAGGTCCCATATCATTCTCATGTTACCCTAATTTAACCATTTCTTTAAATGATAAAAACATTTTGGATTCTCTTGTTTTACAAATCCAAACACATAATTATCGCATGAAAAAGGGATCTATTCCCATTGCATTGATTTTCAGAGTTCATTACAAAGCCATGACATCTGCATTTGACTCAAAACACAAGTTTTCATGCCATAAAGGAGAAACTTTGGTTTTGCAAACAGATATGTCCAAGGCAAATGCTATTGTTCCAAAATTCATTAAATGGGAAGATGTAACTCTTCCTGAAGAATGGGTATTGGAAAAGGCATGTGCTGTAGAACCACCAATTAGAATAATGCCTAATACGAATGTCAGAGAAATTAACCAGTATCCTAGTGGAAAAGTCACTCTAACCTTTGACAGAAAATCGGTAAGTACAAGGTTTTCGGATGACTCTTCCAATAGTGATACCATGGATTTGGGTAGAGTATCACAATTAGGTAAGATTGAACATAAGAATGTTGAGGATGAAGACAAGGATTCTTGCCATTTGTTTCACAGAAGAAGAATCCCTGTAAACATGCCTCACAGGCACTCTACCTCTGACATCCCTAATACGCATTTAACTGGTGTTCTCTACGCTGATAATGTTCCCAGAGCAGTATATACTAAAGAAGAATTAGGAGAAGTAAGTGTTCAAAAATCTGAACCAACCTCGCCTACTTTTTCTTCAGTTACTGAGAATGTTATCAATGTGTTAGAAAAGGAATTTGTTTTAAACAAAACCCTTTTGCATAAAGATTTTTACGCTCCTCATAATGAAAATAAAAAACTTTGGTTTTTTAAGAATTTCCTGAACCAAAGAAATGAAATTCAAGAAAAGTATTATGATTTTGTTTTGCAACATAAAGTCCATATCATGTTTTTCGATTGGTTTGAACTTTATGCATCACAAAATAACATTGCATATCCATTCAAGTGCATCAATCCAGTCTCTAGCCAAGAAAAGGTTAGTACTTGGAATTTG
Organism: Euphorbia tirucalli; assembly: GCA_039660915.1. Taxonomy (NCBI): domain Eukaryota; kingdom Viridiplantae; phylum Streptophyta; class Magnoliopsida; order Malpighiales; family Euphorbiaceae; genus Euphorbia; species Euphorbia tirucalli. The sequence goes on along the minus strand of CM077637.1, from coordinate 44,622,716 downwards.
TCTAATGGCTCAAAGGTTGAGTCTGATCATCCCCCTCTGAGAGGAATCAAAATTCCAGTCTCAGGAAATTTATCTGTTAATGCATCTGCATATAAGTATGTGACTGAAGATGTGCATAAGAACTTTGCATCTGTCATTGAGCAAAATAATTTCTCAAATACGCATCTGCATACCTTAGGCAAACAATTATCTAGAATTGAGAAAACCCTTAAGCCTTCTGTTGTAAAAATAGAACAGAAGCAGGAAAGGCTTAAGAATCCTATTTTTAAGCCATCTCAAATTTCTAGGGATAGCCAAAAAGAATTTCAGAGTAATAAAATGGAATTCGCCAAGGCTATTCAAGACCAGTTGAGCAAGATAGAGGCCTCAACCTCTAACTTAATTGCTCCAGAAACACCTCAGTCTCGGCTAAGACCAGAGATAAACGCATTAGAGGAGGATTCTCCCTCAGAGTCCCAGAGTATCTGTGGAGAAAAGGTTGAACCTATTCCGGTTAAACCTACTCCTCAGATCAATAGAATTAATTGGCCTATTGTTCCTATTGCTAGTCATTTAGACATAGGCAACCAAGCATCAAGTAGCCAGTCTAGGTTTAATGCATCTTCTGTCTATGAGTGGAATCTAGATGGATTATCTGAATACCAGATTTTGAATTTTTTGCAACAAATGACCATGGCTGCCAATGCATATAGAATACAGACCAATGTTCAGGATAGAGCCATTGCAGAACTTCTTACTGCAGGCTTTGCAGGTCAGTTAAAAGGATGGTGGGACTACCATCTTACTGAAACTGAACGTCTTAGCATATTGAATGCTGTTAAAATTGATGAAGACGCAGAACCCATTCTGGATGACGAAGGTCAACCTATTCAGGATTCTGTATCTACATTAATTTTAACCATTTCTTTGCATTTTTTGGGTGATTCTTCGCATTTAAAGGATAAAAACGCTGAGCTTTTATCAAATTTAAGATGCAAAAAACTCAGTGATTTTCAGTATTATAAAAATACATTTTTATCTCGTGTTATGTTGAGAGAAGATTCCAACCAGCCTTTCTGGAAAGAAAAGTTTCTTGCAGGTTTACCTACCCTGTTAGGTGAAAAGGTAAGAAACAGAATTAAGGAAACTTTAGGGGTTCCAATCCCTTACTCAACATTAACATATGGTGAACTTATTAGTCTTATCCAGAAGGAGGGACTAAAGATTTGCCAGGATTTGAAACTTCAAAGGCATTTGAAATGGGAAATGAAAAGGACTAGGCAAGAATTAGGTTCATTCTGTAAACAATTTGATGTTTCCATGGATAAGCCTGATTGTAATGGTTCTTGCCATAAGGAGTCTAAAAGATCCCATAAAAAACATTTTTATAAAAAGGAATTTCAAAAGAAAAATCGATCAAAAGATTTTCCAGCATACAAAAAGAAATTTCATAAGCATAAGTCTGGTTTTAAAAGAAACGAAAACCCAGGAGGGGTAAAACCCTTTGGAGATTTAAAGCATGTTACTTGTTATAAATGTAATAGGAAAGGGCATACTGTAAAGTATTGCCGCTTTAGCAAAAAACTGCATGAACTAGGATTAGATGAAGAAGTCTTAAGCAAACTTGAGGCTATTCTCATCTACTCTTCAGAATCAGACCCTGATTCAAGTACTGATGAAGAAAATGCATTTCAGGTTGATGAGTTAGCAACCGATTCATCAACATCATCATCATCTTCTGATGACGATAGTAGAAGCATAAATGTTTTGACAAAAGACCAAGAACTTTTGTTAGATGTCATTAAGCATATCTCTGATCCTCAACTTCAGAAGGATTACCTCGATAGATTAATGAAAACCCTAGAAAGCAAACCTGATGTCAAGCCTGTTAGTCTTCCTAAAATTAGTACTAACACTTATAACTTGACCAGTATTTTAGAAAAGCAAAAGGCTAAGGGAAAGAATACCCCCTTATCCCTTTCTGATCTGCAAACTGAGATCAAGAATGTTAAACTTGAGCTCAAGCAGGTCAAAGAAAAGCAAGAAAAGGATTCAGCTATAATCCAAGCATTACTTAGCAATCAGTTAGAAAATTCAGACGGTGAGAATGATACTAACTTAGATGACCCTAAGTTAGATAATTTGGATTGCGCACCTGAAAATTTTCTGCATGTTTTAAAAGAAATTACATTAAGAAAGTATTTGATTAGTATTGTTTTGCATTTTTCTGATGATTTTCGACTCAGTACCATAGCATTATTTGATACCGGTGCTGATTTAAATTGTATAAAACCTGAATTGGTTCCTAAAAGATTTTGGGAAAAAACCAAAGAAAAGCTGTCTGCCGCTAATAACTCAAAAATGAATATTAGCAGTAAGACAGAAGCATATGTATTAAATGAAAAAACCCGTATTAAAACTGCATTTGTTCTTGTTGATAACATCAATCATAGTGTTATCTTAGGAACACCTTTCATTACCCTTATTACTCCATTTTCTGTATCGCATTCTGGTATTGTTTTCAAAATAAAAGCTGAAAATGTTATTTTTCCTTTTATTGAAAAACCCAGAGCCAGAAATCTCAATTTATTAAAAGCAAATTCAATTTTTGATAATCAGATTCACAACCTGATTAAAACTAAAGAATTTGAAATCATGCATCTAAAGCATAACATTAATTTTCAAAGAATTTCTGCCCATTTGAAAAATGAATTTACTCAAAAAAGAATTTTAGATTTTCAAAAGCAAATTGAAAATGAAATTTGCGCAGATATTCCTAATGCCTTTTGGAATAGGAAACAGCATATGGTAGATTTACCTTATGAACCTAGTTTTGATGAAAGGGATATTCCGACTAAAGCTAGGCCTATTCAAATGAATTCTGACCTTGAGCAGCATTGTAGAAAAGAAATCCAGGATCTCTTAGATAAAGGTTTAATTGCCCAATCTAGGTCCCCTTGGAGTTGTGCAGCATTTTATGTGATTAAAGCATCTGAGATTGAACGTGGTGTCCCACGATTAGTCATTAATTATAAGCCTTTGAATCAGGTTCTTCGTTGGATTAGGTACCCAATACCTAATAAGAAAGACCTGTTACAAAGATTGCATTCTGCATATATATTTTCTAAGTTTGACCTTAAATCTGGCTTTTGGCAAATCCAGATTGACCCAAAACATAGGTATAAGACTGCATTCACTGTTCCATTTGGTCAATACGAATGGAATGTTATGCCTTTTGGCTTAAAGAATGCTCCATCAGAATTTCAACGCATTATGAATGATATTTTCAATCCATATTCAGCATTTTGCATTGTCTATATTGATGATGTGCTTATCTTTTCAGAATCTATTGAACAGCATTTTAAGCATTTAAAGTCGTTCTTTCTTACAGCTAAGAGAAATGGCTTAGTCGTTTCTAAAAGCAAAATGTCATTGTTTCAAACCAGAATAAGGTTTCTTGGCCATTATATTACCCAAGGAACGATCACTCCTATTGAGCGATCTTTAGAATTTGCATCTAAATTTCCAGATCAAATTCTGGAAAAACAACAGCTTCAAAGATTCTTAGGAAGCTTGAATTATGTATTAGATTTTTGCCCTAATATCAATAGGATGGCAAAACCCTTGCATGCTAGATTAAAAAAGAATCCGCCTACATGGTCTGAAGAGCATACTAGAATAGTACAAGAAATAAAAAAGTATGTTAGTAATATTCCCTGCTTGTATATTGCTAACCCTTTATTGCCCAAAATTGTTGAAACTGACGCTTCTGATTTTGGTTATGGAGGTATTTTGAAGCAGGTACAAGATAAGCAGGAACGTACTGTCCAGTTTACTTCCGGACACTGGAATGATACTGAAAAAAATTATTCTACTATTAAAAAAGAAATTCTTTCCATTGTAAAATGTATTTCAAAATTTCAGAGCGATTTACTCAATCAAAAATTTTTATTAAGAATTGATTGTAAATCTGCAAAAGAAGTTTTACAAAAGGATGTCCAGAATATTGCCTCTAAGCAAATCTTTGCTAGGTGGCAAGCCTTATTAAGCATATTTGATTTTGACATAGAATTTATTAGAGGAGATCAGAATTCTATCCCTGACTTCTTAACCAGAGAATTTTTGCAGGACCATGCCCCCTAAAAAGAAGAAGGGAGTCGGATCCTCAAAGGATCAAGCAAATTTAACTGCATTTGAAAAGGTAAAAGCCTGGACAACTATGTTTCAGGATGCCCAGGGAGAAAGCATTGAAAGCAAAGACAGCTCCAGTTCTGTCAAACAAACTCAGCATGATCCGCATACTTTGGCCCTTACTAAGGCCTCTCAATCTCTTGAAAATGCATTTAAAAATTATTTTGACTCTATTGCTGAAGCAAAACGAGTTTTTGAAAAACCCTCGTCTTCTTCTTCAGCACAAACTCTTCCTCAAACGAATTTACAAAAAAATCCTATTTCTAAGGGCAAAGAAATTGCTCAACCTTCAAAAGCATTAACTGTTTCTAGTCCTTTTGGACCAGTATCTTTAAAAGAAGCAAAGGAAATTTTTAAAGAAAATTTTATAACTTTTCCTTCTTCTTCCAAAAGTATTTCAACAAATGTTGTTTCTCAGAATACGGCTACTCAGCCTAAATCTGAATATTTTACCAAAAAGAATTTTCAGTATATTACTTCCATTGAGGATGGCTTTTATGATAAAAATCCCTCAGTGGCTGTATCAAAACTTTTCCCTCATGGATGGAATTTTAAACCTTGGGATTATTCAAAGCCCATTGATTTTTACTTATCCATCCTAAAAGCAACAGAATCTGTGGAAATAAAGCATACATCTCATGGTGATTCAGGTGAACCAGCATACTCCCAATTCAAAATCTTGAAGATCATTCATCCTCAAGATTGGGGTACAAGTCCTTCTGACTTGAAATCTTTTCCAGCCTCTTTTACCAACCGCATAACCACCAGCAAAACCTTTTCATACTGGGATTATCAACAAGCCTGGTATAATGCATTAATGGTCCAAAACTCCAAAGGATCGCATACCTGGTTAATCATGTTTGACACCAGAAAAGCAATTTCCAAAATACCAAACTGGTTTAACCATTGGTGGGGATTTTTTGGGTCTTCTACCGAAATCCTTCCTGATCAAGTTAACCAAGCATTTATCCTTTTTAAAGAAAAATATGATCCTTCACCCTTGCAGAAAAGGCATTCTCCTCTCTTAGTCTTCAGTACAATCTTTTTCGTACCGTGGACTTTAACCTGGCATTTTTCCTATCAAACGAATCAAAATGCAACCATTGATCTAATAAGAATTTTCAAGATTAAATGGTGGAATAAATTCCAAGCATTCAATAAATGCAATGAAGCCGCTGTCAGAACTTGGCTTAGATCTAAAGGCAAAATTGATCTGCCTGTTGAACAAATCCAAGCTCATTCAGAATTTTTGGCACAAAAATCATTTGCAATTCCTCAGCTTGCAGCCGCTAAGTCCGAGGAAGAATTTTTCAAAATCATGAAAGAATTAATGGTCTCCAGAGAATCAACTGCTGGATCCAAGGCATCTTCTTCATCTTCGTCTTCCAAGCCACCATCCCTTGCTGGCGAGAACGAAGATATTTTTGGTTTATTGTAAATCAATAACCTAATGAATATTATACCAGAATAATAATTTGGTTCCAATGTTCAAATGAATAAGAACCGAGCTAGTAGCCGCTTGGTTTGGTAATGTGGTTAGGGGTACTTGGCTCATAACCAGGAATTCCCTAATATGCATACTTGCCAATGTAAGCATACTGGTATATGTATATATTCGTATAAGGTTACGTATTTACGGTATCCAGACGTATCTGTCTCAAAGCATCTTTGGTGGGCCCGGCGCCGAAAGTGATGTGGGTCCCAGGCACCGAAAGCATTTTTGTCATTTTGTGCTCCTCTCTGTCTATATAAGGAGCCCTCATCTCATTTGTAAAGGCATCAGTTTTATTTTCCAGTTTTCATCTATCAACCTCTCTCTCTAATTCTCTCTTCCTTCTCTCTAAATCTTGTAATTCTTTTCTGGAATCAAGCATTCCCCGAGCTGTAAAGAATTTGTTTGTTTGAATAAAGAGTAAGCCTTGTTTCTTCCTAATTTCTTCCCTTAATCATATGTGGTTATAAGTTGTGCGGATTACCGCCTGAATTTAATCACATACGATTAAGGTGTTTAATTTCTGCATTTAATTTTAAGAATTTATATGGCAGGTTTATACCGCCTAGCATAATTTGTTCTTGAGCATTTTATCTTCTTATTTCTGAATTCATATATCTTTCTGCATTTTAATTTGTTGTATATGCATAATCATTTTTGAATTTGGCATAAATCTCTCTGCATTAGTTTCGTTATCACCCGTACGATCCAGATAGTCCCTAGTGGTATCCAGATAGTCCCTAGGGACAACATTTTTGTCACAGCATTCTTTAGACAAGCATAGACAAAAGAATTTTAAGTACATTCATATTGGCCTTGTTCAGATAGGGATTAAGCCCTTGACCAAGGAAGGCCTGAACACAAGCATATTATGTGTTGTTAGGGATAATAGAATGGAAGTATATGAGGAAGGCATCCTAGGCACGGTTGAGTCTAGTCTGTGTGCAGGTCCCATATCATTCTCATGTTACCCTAATTTAACCATTTCTTTAAATGATAAAAACATTTTGGATTCTCTTGTTTTACAAATTCAAACGCATAATTATCGCATGAAAAAAGGATCTATTCCCATTGCATTGATTTTCAAAGTTCATTACAAAGCCATGACATCTGCATTTGACTCAAAACACAAGTTTTCATGCCATAAAGGAGAAACTTTGGTTTTGCAAACAGATATGTCCAAGGCAAATGCTATTGTTCCAAAATTCATTAAATGGGAAGATGTAACTCTTCCTGAAGAATGGGTATTGGAAAAAGCATGTGCAGTTGAACCACCAATTAGAATAATGCCTAATACGAATGTCAGAGAAATTAACCAATATCCTAGTGGAAAAGTCACTCTAACCTTTGACAGAAAATCGGTAAGTACAAGGTTTTCGGATGACTCTTCCAATAGTGATACCATGGATTTGGGTAGAGTATCACAATTAGGTAAGATTGAACATAAGAATGTTGAGGATGAAGACAAGGATTCTTGCCATTTGTTTCACAGAAGAAGAATCCCTGTAAACATGCCTCACAGGCACTCTACCTCTGACATCCCTAATACGCATTTAACTGGTGTTCTCTACGCTGATAATGTTCCCAGAGCAGTATATACTAAAGAAGAATTAGGAGAAGTAAGTGTTCAAAAATCTGAACCAACCTCGCCTACTTTTTCTTCAGTTACTGAGAATGTTATCAATGTGTTAGAAAAGGAATTTGTTTTAAACAAAACCCTTTTGCATAAAGATTTTTACGCTCCTCATAATGAAAAGAAAAAACTTTGGTTTTTTAAGAATTTCCTGAACCAAAGAAATGAAATTCAAGAAAAGTATTATGATTTTGTTTTGCAACATAAAGTCCATATCATGTTTTTCGATTGGTTTGAACTTTATGCATCACAGAATAACACTGCATATCCATTCAAGTGCATCAATCCAGTCTCTAGCCAAGAAAAGGTTAGTACTTGGAATTTATCTGATGGCTCAAAGATTGAGTCTGATCATCCCCCTCTGAGAGGAATAAAAATTCCAGTCTCAGGAAATTTATCTGTTAATGCATCTGCATATAAGTATGTGACTGAAGATGTGCATAAGAACTTTGCATCTGTCATTGAGCAAAATAATTTCTCAAATACGCATCTGCATACCTTAGGCAAACAATTATCTAGAATTGAGAAAACCCTTAAGCCTTCTGTTGTAAAAATAGAACAGAAGCAGGAAAGGCTTAAGAATCCTATTTTTAAGCCATCTCAAATTTCTAGGGATAGCCAAAAAGAATTTCAGAGTAATAAAATGGAATTCGCCAAGGCTATTCAAGACCAGTTGAGCAAGATAGAGGCCTCAACCTCTAACTTAATTGCTCCAGAAACACCTCAGTCTCGGCTAAGACCAGAGATAAACGCATTAGAGGAGGATTCTCCCTCAGAGTCCCAGAGTATCTGTGGAGAAAAGGTTGAACCTATTCCGGTTGAACCTATTCCTCAGATCAATAGAATTAATTGGCCTATTGTTCCTATTGCTAGTCATTTGGACATAGGCAACCAAGCATCAAGTAGCCAGTCTAGGTTTAATGCATCTTCTGTCTATGAGTGGAATCTAGATGGATTATCTGAATACCAGATTTTGAATTTTTTGCAACAAATGACCATGGCTGCCAATGCATATAGAATACAGACCAATGTTCAGGATAAAGCCATTGCAGAACTTCTTACTGCAGGCTTTGCAGGTCAGTTAAAAGGATGGTGGGACTACCATCTTACTGAAACTGAACGTCTTAGCATATTGAATGCTGTTAAAATTGATGAAGACGCAGAACCCATTCTGGATGACGAAGGTCAACCTATTCAGGATTCTGTATCTACATTAATTTTAACCATTTCTTTGCATTTTTTGGGTGATTCTTCGCATTTAAAAGATAAAAACGCTGAGCTTTTATCTAATTTAAGATGCAAAAAACTCAGTGATTTTCAGTATTATAAAAATACATTTTTATCTCGTGTTATGTTAAGAGAAGATTCCAACCAACCTTTCTGGAAAGAAAAGTTTCTTGCAGGTTTACCTACCTTGTTAGGTGAAAAGGTAAGAAACAGAATTAAGGAAACTTTAGGGGTCCCAATCCCTTACTCAACATTAGCATATGGTGAACTCATTAGTCTTATCCAGAAGGAAGGACTAAAGATTTGCCAGGATTTAAAACTTCAAAGGCATTTGAAATGGGAAATGAAAAGGACTAGGCAAGAATTAGGTTCGTTCTGTAAACAATTTGATGTTTCCATGGATAAGCCTGATTGTAGTGGTTCTTGCCATAAGGAGTCTAAAAGATCCCATAACAAACATTTTTACAAAAAGAAATTTCATAAGCATAAGTCTGGTTTTAAAAGAAATGAAAAACCAGAAGGGGTGAAACCTTTTGGAGATTTAAAGCATGTTACTTGTTATAAATGTAATAGGAAAGGGCATACTGCAAAGTATTGCCGCTTTAGCAAAAAACTGCATGAACTAGGATTAGATGAAGAAGTCTTAAGTAAACTTGAGGCTATTCTCATCTACTCTTCAGAATCAGACCCTGATTCAGGTACTGATCAAGAAAATGCATTTCAGGTTGATGAATTAGCAACCGATTCATCAACATCATCATCATCTTCTGATGACGATAATAGAAGCATAAATGTTTTGACAAAAGACCAAGAACTTTTGTTAGATGTCATTAAGCATATCTCTGATCCTCAACTTCAGAAGGATTACCTTGATAGATTAATGAAAACCCTAGAAAGCAAACCTGAAGTCAAGCCTGTTAGTCTTCCTAAAATTAGTACTAACACTTATAACTTGACCAGTATTTTAGAAAAGCAAAAGGCTAAGGGAAAGAATACCCCCTTATCCCTTTCTGATCTGCAAACTGAGATCAAGAATGTTAAACTTGAGCTCAAGCAGGTCAAAGAAAAGCAAGAAAAGGATTCAGCTATAATCCAAGCATTACTTAGCAATCAGTTAGAAAATTCAGACGGTGAGAATGATACTAACTTAGATGACCCTAAGTTAGACAATTTAGATTGCGCACCTGAAAATTTTCTGCATGTTTTAAAAGAAATTACATTAAGAAAGTATTTGATTAGTATTGTTTTGCATTTTTCTGATGATTTTCGACTCAGTACCATAGCATTATTTGATACCGGTGCTGATTTAAATTGCATAAAACCTGATTTGGTTCCTAAAAGATTTTGGGAAAAAACCAAAGAAAAGCTGTCTGCCGCTAATAACTCAAAAATGAATATTAGCAGTAAGACAGAAGCATATGTATTAAATGAAAAAACCCGTATTAAAACTGCATTTGTTCTTGTTGATAACATCAATCATAGTGTTATCTTAGGAACACCTTTCATTACCCTTATCACTCCATTTTCTGTATCCAATTCTGGTATTGTTTTCAAAATAAAAGCTGAAAATGTTATTTTTCCTTTTATTGAAAAACCCAGAACCAGAAATCTCAATTTATTAAAAGCAAATTCAATTTTTGATAATCAGATTCACAACCTGATTAAAACTAAAGAATTTGAAATCATGCATCTAAAGCATAACATTAATTTTCAAAGAATTTCTGCCCATTTGAAAAATGAATTTACTCAAAAAAGAATTTTAGATTTTCAAAAGCAAATTGAAAATGAAATTTGCGCAGATATTCCTAATGCCTTTTGGAATAGGAAACAGCATATGGTAGATTTACCTTATGAACCTAGTTTTGATGAAAGGGATATTCCGACTAAAGCTAGGCCTATTCAAATGAATTCTGACCTTGAGCAGCATTGTAGAAAAGAAATCCAGGATCTCTTAGATAAAGGTTTATTTGCCCAATCTAGGTCCCCTTGGAGTTGTGCAGCATTTTATGTAATTAAAGCATCTGAGATTGAACGTGGAGTTCCACGATTAGTCATTAATTATAAGCCTTTGAATCAGGTTCTTAGATGGATTAGGTACCCAATACCTAATAAGAAAGACCTGTTACAAAGATTGCATTCTGCATATATATTTTCAAAATTTGACCTTAAATCTGGTTTTTGGCAAATCCAGATTGATCCAAAGCATAGGTATAAAACTGCATTCACTGTTCCATTTGGTCAATACGAATGGAATGTTATGCCTTTTGGCTTAAAGAATGCTCCATCAGAATTTCAACGCATTATGAATGATATTTTCAATCCATATTCAGCATTTTGCATTGTCTATATTGATGATGTGCTTATCTTTTCAGAATCTATTGAACAGCATTTTAAGCATTTAAAGTCGTTCTTTCTTACAGCTAAGAGAAATGGCTTAGTCGTTTCTAAAAGCAAAATGTCATTGTTTCAAACCAGAATAAGGTTTTTTGGCCATTATATTACCCAAGGAACGATCACTCCTATTGAGCGATCTTTAGAATTTGCATCTAAATTTCCAGATCAAATTCTGGAAAAACAGCAGCTTCAAAGATTTTTAGGAAGCTTGAATTATGTATTAGATTTTTGCCCTAATATCAATAGAATGGCAAAACCCTTGCATGCTAGATTAAAAAAGAATCCGCCTACATGGTCTGAAGAGCATACTAGAATAGTACAAGAAATAAAAAAGTATGTTAGTAATATTCCTTGCTTGTATATTGCTAATCCCTTATTACCTAAAATCGTTGAAACTGATGCTTCTGATTTTGGTTATGGAGGTATTTTGAAGCAGGTACAAGATAAGCAGGAACGTATTGTCCAGTTTACTTCCGGACACTGGAATGATACTGAAAAGAATTATTCTACTATTAAAAAAGAAATTCTTTCTATTGTAAAATGTATTTCAAAATTTCAGAGCGATTTACTCAATCAAAAATTTTTATTAAGAATTGATTGTAAATCTGCAAAAGAAGTTTTACAAAAGGATGTCCAGAATATTGCCTCTAAGCAAATCTTTGCTAGGTGGCAAGCCTTATTAAGCATATTTGATTTTGACATAGAATTTATTAGAGGAGATCAGAATTCTATCCCTGACTTCTTAACCAGAGAATTTTGCAGGACCATGCCCCCTAAAAAGAAGAAGGGAGTCGGATCCTCAAAGGATCAAGCAAATTTAACTGCATTTAATTTTAAGAATTTATATGGCAGGTTTATACCGCCTAGCATAATTTGTTCTTGAGCATTTTATCTTCTTATTTCTGAATCCATATATCTTTCTGCATTTTAATTTGTTGTATATGCATAATCATTTTTGAATTTGGCATAAATCTCTCTGCATTAGTTTCATTATCACCCGTACGATCCAGATAGTCCCTAGTGGTATCAGAGCTAGAAGGGGTGAGAGTACTGTTCATTCATCATCATCACTGTTCACATTCATCCATTTTCCAGATTTACTGTGCATATCATTCCTGCATATACTTATATTGGTGAGTCATTTAGACCCTTGTTTGCCCATAAGTACCGACGGACAGGGAAGAGAGGCAGTGACTGGGTTCCGTAGTCAATATTAGTATGTGTTTGTTTTGATTTGCATTTTAATGATGGATCACACACTTCTACCTAGAACATACTCTGCATCTTCTGCATCTACATCATTAGAGAATATAAGGATCAACAGTAGTAATGAAATTACTGTTGAAGATTTTACCAAATGCATTAGTGATTGGCATATACCTCATGTTAAGAAGCATGAAATATATGAACTCAGCATTAGAGATAAGTTGTTCAAAACAAATTTGAACATAAAGACTGAGGAGAGGGATATTCCTCTCACAAATGTTGGAGATTGTGCCCTAAGGCCAATATTGGATTATGTAATTTGACTTCTAAGATTAATCTAGTGTAGATTAATATTATCATTTATGTTTGTATGTTAGCATTTATGATAAGTATCCATGAATAAATCGTGTTATTCTAAATATCCCTAGTCGATTGTTATTATGGGAATAATAACAAACTAAGACTAGTGTGAGTGATAATGGATATTCATAAGATGAATATAGTGTATACAGATACAGATTATACTCACGGGTAATATGTTAGAGAACATGTTACTGGAGACCCACTATGAGATCAAGTTCATGGTTATGTGTCACAACTGATCTTGATTATAGTAGTGTCATTAGCTGATTCCTTTGACCTGAGGTCACCATGGATTCCGGGATGAATTCATGTTGTGTTTTGACGCAGTCAAACGCTGCTTGTAACAGAGTAGTTATAAAGGCTGTGATTGGGTACGATATGACTCATGCCTTGGGATGTGAGTGACAGATATGGGATTTTGTCCCTCTCTAACAAGAGAGCGATATCACTGGGCCCCTCGATAAGTAAGACTGTTAAATGCATGGCCGTGCTCAAATAATTGATAAGAGTATCAATTGATTTGTCTGAACAGTTTACTTTGAGATCGAGAAAGCATATGATTAATTTATATAAGATTGACAAGTGTACCATGTCTTATAATTAATCATGATATCAAGAGACAAAAGGGAATATGACACATTCTATAAGTAGGTTTATTGGATTATACCAATCATATGAATTGGGTAGTCATAATGGCTTGCTAGAGTCCGCTTATGACTTATGAGGGCATTATGGTAATTTCCTCATTGCCAATTTATATGATCCTACGGGGTCACACACAAAGAGCAAAATGAGATTCACTTAATTCGGGGATAAATCATTATGAGATAATGATTTATTATTGATGAGAAATTAAATATATATAAAGATATATATTTACATGTATATGTATATACACATGAACATATTAATAAGATTAATATATTTATGGCATAAAATATGCTATATATATATGTGTATATTATAATTATATTATATGGTGATATAATTAATTATAATATACATTTACGTATATGTGTATATATATATATATATATGTATGTATGTATGTAAATATTAATAAGATTAATATAGCATAAAGTATGCTAATTATATTATATGGAGATATAATTAATTTTACATACATATGTGTATATGATGGAGAATTGACTAAGTTTAATATTAATTGAGAATTAATAAAACTTATGGGGGCTAATTTATAATTATAATTAAATATAGTATTTAATTACAATTATAAGTTAATAATAAAAAAAAAAAAAAAACCTATAACAAGGATGTGATACAGGAGCAGCCGCCATATCTCCATCAAAATGGCCGAAAATTGCTTTCTGCATATTTACGAATTTTTCCAAATTAATTAATTCTAAATACAATGTGATTGTATTTTACCACTTTGAACCCTAAATATTTTAGATATAAAATTATTGTTGATAATTTTATGCATGGTGTTATGGTATGGTTTTGGACCCCGTGGATGCTTTATTTTATTTATTATGGTTTTATATAAATACGACCTGCGAGTCGTTTGTATTTATGTAAATTTTAATTTTAATTTTACTAGATAAATTGTATAGGATGCAATTTATGATATGTAAAATTTATTTTACTAGAAAAATTGTATAGGTTGCAATTTTTTTTTGTAAAATATAAATCCATGAGATGGTGCTTAGAAGCAAAGACGTGGAGGCGGATCCAAGAGGCGGTGCAATGACCATGTGATGGATGCTACCACCTAGGATATGACCTTGTTGATTTTCATATTGGCCTATGAAAATCAATGTAGATTTAAACCATACCATAACACGGTTCGAGTCATATGCATGCTTTATTTTATTTAGATGCCATGTGATGCCATGCTAGATATTCTATATGCATGCTAGACAATTGTATGCCATAAGATGCCATGCTAATTAATATTAACAAAAGTATGATTAATATTAATGCCATGAAATTGTATATGATACAATTAACTCACAGGATTTAATAAACCCTTTATGAAGTTTATATTTGCCACCCAATTACGTATAACACTAGTCAAGTACTATGTTCGCATCATGGTAGCCACGCCAAAGCGGGTACGCATGTTGTGACCTTAGCGAAGCGATAATATGAGAAATGGTGATTCTCATTGTGTTGTAATTGGTTTAACAAAGGGTTAATCAAAACGGTGTTTGAGCCCGAGGCAAAGATGAGATGAGTAACATACAATTAAATATGATATATGATATCATGCATCTCATAAATTAGAAGAGTTGCATAATGATGCAATTGGCAAAGAAGTGCACATCCAAAATATGTTTAAATGGTTTAAAGCATGATTTTGAGTCTTTGCCTACCGAAATTATATTTAATCATAGGGACATGCCAAAGCAGTGCTATGGTTAAGTATGGATTTTGGATCTTCACCCACTTAAATATTTTAAAGGGTTTTATAATTTAAGTGGGAGCATTTAAATAAAAAATCTTTACACGCTTTATTATAGTTATGATTGCTATTACCATGATCTCGATTGTTATTGAACTTTGAGAATTGTTCTCAAATCAAAAGGAATCATATGTTCTCAATAATCCTTTTCCCCAATGAACCACTAGCAATTGTAACATGAGTATAAAAGATGCTTACTTGAAGCATCGAAGGGACTCTGTTTAAAATTTATTATCTTACACTTGCCACCAATTCTTCCGCACGTGGAAGTTTTACTTGAGGTATATGATACATCACAAATGGAAATGTTCCATCAGTTAGTGAGCAAGAAAAGATAAGTGTTTGAGGCAACAATTTCTCATTGGCATCCAAAAGGGCATTAAGATGTGATCTTAAATTCATTAATTGATAGTCATTGGTGATGAACTATCATTTGAATGACATGGAGAAAATTGTGAATTAGTTGCATAAGATGCAAAAGAATGTTAAGTTATCCATAAAGGATAAGCCCGCCTCGAATTGTGTGCTTAAGGTTCAAAAGGAAAAGGATAAAAGGAAGGTCGAAAAGCTTAAAGACCGAAAGGTTCGGGTGAAACATGTTTTAAAGACCAAAGCTGTTGGCATAGAGAGATCTCCAAAAGAAGGATGTTGCCATTTCTAGAATGAATCGTTCATTAGAATGAAAATAGCAAACTTTGTTTGGAGATCTATGAGAAGATGAAAGGCAGTAAGACTGCTACCTTAAGTATTTATTAACTATTCTACTTTTGTTTCTATATCAAAGGTATTAGATACCAGTTGTGGATCTCATATTAGTAGAATATGATGAATCGCAACTTGAATAGAAACCTTATGAAGGTGAAAGGTAGAATGCGAATAGACAAGAGAAGCAAAGGTTGCTACTCGAAGGTTCTGAACTTTTACATGAAAGTTGTGAACTTCAAGTTAAAAGTTACGAACCTCTTTTCATAAAAGTTATGAACTTTTATATGAAAGTTATGAACTTTGGTTAAAGGTTATGAACTTTTACATGTGAGTTACGAACTCTTGTTGTCTATTGAGCTTGTTGGCTTGAGTAAACAAATGTTGTTTATTTTATAATTGTGAATTATAAACTTTATAAAGACATGATTATGAAATATAGATTTACATAATTGTCTTTATATGTGGAGCCCATCTGTAACATAAATACTGTAAGGATCGAATCAAATAGTTTGATCCAACCCATTTTGGCAGTGTCGTCTTGGAGACATAAGCAAAGTTGCATTTCGAAACTCCATGAGAATGGACCTTTGGATTCGTGAGATTATGAATCATCTTGAATCATGCGAATGTTGTTTATTGTAAAAGATGACAAAAGGTTTTCTTTGCTAAAAGTAGTCAAAGAACAATCGATTTATTAAGCATTATACATGTGGATGTATATGAATTATAAATCAACTGCTAAAGGAGGTTCTAATACTTCATTACTTTCATGGAACTTTTCACTAGATAAGAGTATCTAATGAAACACGAGTTTGGAACTTTTGAAGTGTTCAAAAGCTTGTAAAAGGAGTATGAAGTATCTTGACATGATAGTAAAGTCACTTAGATATGATCCAAGTGGTGAACATTTGAGTCAAGATTTTGACAATCATCTTAGAGATTGTGGGACTGTCTCACAATTAACTCCTCCAATTACGCCACAAAGGAAGTTGTGTCGAAAAGGGAGTAGTCGAACTCTATACAGATATAGTTCAATCTATGATGAAGTCAAGTTGATCATCATTTTCTCGAGAATATGCCATTAAAGCAGCTGTGTATATTGTTCCGTCTAAAACAATTCATGAATCAACATATGAGATATGGTTGGGTAAGAGACCCAAGTTGTTTCATTGAATAAGTTTAGGGCTGTAAAGCTTATTTCGAATAAGTTGGCACCTAAATTTAAATGTCGTATTGTGGATTACTCAAAAGGAAAGTAGGAGTTGTTACTCCTGTGTTTCTTTGGGATACAGAGTAGTTGTAGCTAGAAATGGTTTCCCCTTGAAGAGGGAGTTAATTTTTAGAAGAGTTAGTGGGAGTAAAGTACACCTACAAAACTCGTAATTCACAAAGTGACATTAACGTTGAAGAGGAACATGGAAATGGTTTCATGATCATTGTTGAAATTACACAAGTCCAATGAAAGTCTAGTAGAATACGACATGAATAGGAGAGATATGGATTTCTCAAAGTCATGATGTAATTTTACTAGATTGAAGTAAGTCTTCTTTTATGAAGAAGCAATGTTAGATTATGAATCTAATAAGTGACTTGATGCTACAAAGGTTGAAGATAAGTCCATGTGTGACAGTCAAAGTATAGACTTTGATAAATCTTTTAGAAGATGCATATGCAATGGTTGCAAGTGAGTTTTCAAATTGAAAACCGACATGGATGGTGATCTTCAAACTTATAAAGCACGACTAGTGACAAAAGGGATTATAAACAAATTCATAGTAGTGACTGTGAGGATACGAGCAAATTCATAGTACGGACTATGATAAAATCCTCTTTCGCCATTAATCATGATAAAGTCATATTGAGTTCTTGTTGCCATATCCGCATAATATGATTATAAAATATGGCAAATGGATATCAAAATCTGTTTTCTACGTGAAAACATGATTGAGGGTGTGTACGTGACACAACCCAAAGTTTTGAGCATTCAAAGAATTCAAGTAGCGTATGCAAGTTTCAAAGATTCTTATAAGGATCGAAACATGCATCAAATAGTTGGAGTCATAGTTTTGATAAAGAAATCAAATGGTTTGATTTTATCAAAAGGATGATGAATCTTGTGTTTCAAAAGGATCAGTGGGAGCATATCGACATCCTAATGCTATATGTGGATGACATATTGCTTGTTTGAAATAACATTCTTACCATGCAAGAAGTAAAATCTTGGCTAAGAAAGTAATTTCAATTAATGTTTAAGCAAGGCTGCCTATATTCTTGAAATTAGAATCTATAGAGATAGATCCAAAAGAATGTTTAGGTTTAAGTCAAAGCATTGAAAGCGTTCAATGAGAAAGACTTAAAAGAAGCTTGCTTATGTTAACTGTGTAAATAGTTGCACATATACAACTGATTGCAATTAGTTGCAATATATCAATCGAGATATCGTATTCTCTTAAAAGAGATGTTATGATTTTGAAAGGTTCAAAATAAAACGTTATAGCTAAATATCTATAATAATAGTCAAAGTATATAGCTACATATGATGTAAATTTTGGATGAAGAAGTTCATCAAAATTTTGTGTTTTGTTCTAAGCATTGCTTATCCTGTGAGACTATTGTAGGGACAATAGTTCAATGCGTAAGAACCCTGTATGACACAAGCATATACTTAGGCGTCTTTCACTAATTTAGAGAGGCTGTCTCTAAAGAAAGAGTGAAAATGTGTAAAGTAGCAACGGAAGCGAAAATTAATAATTCACTGACAAAGACTCCTGCACGAGTGAATACATGAAGGTCATGTAGGTCAATGGGTATAAGATACATGTATGATTGGCCATAGTGCAAGTGGGAGATTGTTGGAGATTGTGCCCTAAGGCCAATATTGGATTATGTAATTTGACTTCTAAGATTAATCTAGTGTAGATTAATATTATCATTTATGTTTGTATGTTAGCATTTATGATAAGTATCCATGAATAAATCGTGTTATTCTAAATATCCCTAGTCGATTGTTATTATGGGAATAATAACAAACTAAGACTAGTGTGAGTGATAATGGATATTCATAAGATGAATATAGTGTATACAGATACAGATTATACTCACGGGTAATATGTTAGAGAACATGTTACTGGAGACCCACTATGAGATCAAGTTCATGGTTATGTGTCACAACTGATCTTGATTATAGTAGTGTCATTAGCTGATTCCTTTGACCTGAGGTCACCATGGATTCCGGGATGAATTCATGTTGTGTTTTGACGCAGTCAAACGCTGCTTGTAACAGAGTAGTTATAAAGGCTGTGATTGGGTACGATATGACTCATGCCTTGGGATGTGAGTGACAGATATGGGATTTTGTCCCTCTCTAACAAGAGAGCGATATCACTGGGCCCCTCGATAAGTAAGACTGTTAAATGCATGGCCGTGCTCAAATAATTGATAAGAGTATCAATTGATTTGTCTGAACAGTTTACTTTGAGATCGAGAAAGCATATGATTAATTTATATAAGATTGACAAGTGTACCATGTCTTATAATTAATCATGATATCAAGAGACAAAAGGGAATATGACACATTCTATAAGTAGGTTTATTGGATTATACCAATCATATGAATTGGGTAGTCATAATGGCTTGCTAGAGTCCGCTTATGACTTATGAGGGCATTATGGTAATTTCCTCATTGCCAATTTATATGATCCTACGGGGTCACACACAAAGAGCAAAATGAGATTCACTTAATTCGGGGATAAATCATTATGAGATAATGATTTATTATTGATGAGAAATTAAATATATATAAAGATATATATTTACATGTATATGTATATACACATGAACATATTAATAAGATTAATATATTTATGGCATAAAATATGCTATATATATATGTGTATATTATAATTATATTATATGGTGATATAATTAATTATAATATACATTTACGTATATGTGTATATATATATATATATATGTATGTATGTATGTAAATATTAATAAGATTAATATAGCATAAAGTATGCTAATTATATTATATGGAGATATAATTAATTTTACATACATATGTGTATATGATGGAGAATTGACTAAGTTTAATATTAATTGAGAATTAATAAAACTTATGGGGGCTAATTTATAATTATAATTAAATATAGTATTTAATTACAATTATAAGTTAATAATAAAAAAAAAAAAAACCTATAACAAGGATGTGATACAGGAGCAGCCGCCATATCTCCATCAAAATGGCCGAAAATTGCTTTTGGCCAAGAGTGAAAAATATCGATTTTTCACCTTCTCATTCGAAGAACTGTTCTCCGATCCCGGCGCTAGCACGCGGTGAGTCAATTGCTCGGTGTGGATCAACCGTAGAGGGAAGCTACTTTGGTTCCTAATTGATTCAAAATCTACAAAGAATTAAGGTAATTCTTTAACCCTCCTTCCAATTCAATGCAATGTACATGGGTCCTTGGTGGGGATTAATCCTTTTATTTCCGCTGCGTATTTATTTTGGCGATTAATTCCCAACAACAAACTCATATGAAAGCATTAATCTTTTGTCACAGCATTCTTTAGACAAGCATAGACAAAAGATTAATGCTTTCATATGAGTTTGTGAGAGGAATATCCCTCTCCTCAGTCTTTATGTTCAAATTTGTTTTGAACAACTTATCTCTAATGCTGAGTTCATATATTTCATGCTTCTTAACATGAGGTATATGCCAATCACTAATGCATTTGGTAAAATCTTCAACAGTAATTTCATTATCACCCGTACGATCCAGATAGTCCCTAGTGGTATCAGAGCCAGAAGGGGTGAGAGTACTGTTCATTCATCATCATCACTGTTCACATTCATCCATTTTCCAGATTTACTGTGCATATCATTCCTGCATATACTTATATTGGTGAGTCATTTAGACCCTTGTTTGCCCAAAAGTACCGACGGACAGGGAAGAAGAGGCAGTGACTGGGTTCCGTAGTCAATATTAGTATGTGTTTGTTTTGATTTGCATTTTAATGATGGATCACACACTTCTACCTAGAACATACTCTGCATCTTCTGCATCTACATCATTAGAGAATATAAGGATCAACAGTAGTAATGAAATTACTGTTGAAGATTTTACCAAATGCATTAGTGATTGGCATATACCTCATGTTAAGAAGCATGAAATATATGAACTCAGCATTAGAGATAAGTTGTTCAAAACAAATTTGAACATAAAGACTGAGGAGAGGGATGTTCCTCTCACAAACTCATATGAAAGCATTAATCTTTTGTCACAGCATTCTTTAGACAAGCATAGACAAAAGAATTTTAAGTACATTCATATTGGCCTTGTTCAGATAGGGATTAAGCCCTTGACCAAGGAAGGCCTGAATACAAGCATATTATGTGTTGTTAGGGATAATAGAATGCAAGTATATGAGGAAGGCATCCTAGGCACGGTTGAGTCTAGTCTGTGTGCAGGTCCCATATCATTCTCATGTTACCCTAATTTAACCATTTCTTTAAATGATAAAAACATTCTGGATTCTCTTGTTTTACAAATTCAAACGCATAATTATCGCATGAAAAAAGGATCTATTCCCATTGCATTGATTTTCAGAGTGCATTACAAAGCCATGACATCTGCATTTGACTCAAAACACAAGTTTTCATGCCATAAAGGAGAAACTTTGGTTTTGCAAACAGATATGTCCAAGGCAAATGCTATTGTTCCAAAATTCATTAAATGGGAAGATGTAACTCTTCCTGAAGAATGGGTATTGGAAAAAGCATGTGCTGTTGAACCACCAATTAGAATAATGCCTAATACGAATGTCAGAGAAATTAACCAATATCCTAGTGGAAAAGTCACTCTAACCTTTGACAGAAAATCGGTAAGTACAAGGTTTTCGGATGACTCTTCCAATAGTGATACCATGGATTTGGGTAGAGTATCACAATTAGGTAAGATTGAACATAAGAATGTTGAGGATGAAGACAAGGATTCTTGCCATTTGTTTCACAGAAGAAGAATCCCTGTAAACATGCCTCACAGGCACTCTACCTCTGACATCCCTAATACGCATTTAACTGGTGTTCTCTACGCTGATAATGTTCCCAGAGCAGTATATACTAAAGAAGAATTAGGAGAAGTAAGTGTTCAAAAATCTGAACCAACCTCGCCTACTTTTTCTTCAGTTACTGAGAATGTTATCAATGTGTTAGAAAAGGAATTTGTTTTAAACAAAACCCTTTTGCATAAAGATTTTTACGCTCCTCATAATGAAAAGAAAAAACTTTGGTTTTTTAAGAATTTCCTGAACCAAAGAAATGAAATTCAAGAAAAGTATTATGATTTTGTTTTACAACATAAAGTCCATATCATGTTTTTCGATTGGTTTGAACTTTATGCATCACAGAATAACATTGCATATCCATTTAAGTGCATTAATCCAGTCTCTAGCCAAGAAAAGGTTAGTACTTGGAATTTGTCTGATGGCTCAAAGATTGAGTCTGATCATCCCCCTCTGAGAGGAATCAAAATTCCAGTCTCAGGAAATTCATCTGTTAATGCATCTGCATATAAGTATGTGACTGAAGATGTGCATAAGAACTTTGCATCTGTTATTGAGCAGAATAATTTCTCAAATACGCATCTGCATACCTTAGGCAAACAATTATCTAGAATTGAGAAAACCCTTAAGCCTTCTGTTGTAAAAATAGAACAGAAGCAGGAAAGGCTTAAGAATCCTATTTTTAAGCCATCTCAAATTTCTAGGGATAGCCAAAAAGAATTTCAGAGTAATAAAATGGAATTCGCCAAGGCTATTCAAGACCAGTTGAGCAAGATAGAGGCCTCAACCTCTAACTTAATTGCTCCAGAAACACCTCAGTCTCGGCTAAGACCAGAGATAAACGCATTAGAGGAGGATTCTCCCTCAGAGTCCCAGAGTATCTGTGGAGAAAAGGTTGAACCTATTCCGGTTGAACCTATTCCTCAGATCAATAGAATTAATTGGCCTATTGTTCCTATTGCTAGTCATTTGGACATAGGCAACCAAGCATCAAGTAGCCAGTCTAGGTTTAATTCATCTTCTGTCTATGAGTGGAATCTAGATGGATTATCTGAATACCAGATTTTGAATTTTTTGCAACAAATGACTATGGCTGCCAATGCATATAGAATACAGACCAACGTTCAGGATAGAGCCATTGCAGAGCTTCTTACTGCAGGCTTCGCAGGTCAGTTAAAAGGATGGTGGGACTACCATCTTACTGAAACTGAACGTCTTAGCATATTGAATGCTGTTAAAATTGATGAAGACGCAGAACCCATTCTGGATGACGAAGGTCAACCTATTCAGGATTCTGTATCTATATTAATTTTAACCATTTCTTTGCATTTTTTGGGTGATTCTTCGCATTTAAAAGATAAAAAAGCTGAGCTTTTATCAAATTTAAGATGTAAAAAACTCAGTGATTTTCAGTATTATAAAAATACATTTTTATCTCGTGTTATGTTGAGAGAAGATTCCAACCAACCTTTCTGGAAAGAAAAGTTTCTTGCAGGTTTACCTACCTTGTTAGGTGAAAAGGTAAGAAACAGAATTAAGGAAACTTTAGGGGTCCCAATCCCTTACTCAACATTAACATATGGTGAACTCATTAGTCTTATCCAGAAGGAAGGACTAAAGATTTGCCAGGATTTAAAACTTCAAAGGCATTTGAAATGGGAAATGAAAAGGACTAGGCAAGAATTAGGTTCGTTCTGTAAACAATTTGATGTTTCCATGGATAAGCCTGATTGTAATGGTTCTTGCCATAAGGAGTCTAAAAGATCCCATAAAAAACATTTTTATAAAAAGGAATTTCAAAAGAAAAACCGATCAAAAGATTTTCCTGCATACAAAAAGAAATTTCATAAGCATAAGTCTGGTTTTAAAAGAAATGAAAAACCAGAAGGGGTGAAACCTTTTGGAAATTTAAAACATGTTACCTGTTATAAATGTAATAGGAAAGGGCATACTGCAAAGTATTGCCGCTTTAGCAAAAAACTGCATGAACTAGGATTAGAAGAAGAAGTCTTAAGTAAACTTGAGGCTATTCTCATCTACTCTTCAGAATCAGATCCTGATTCAGGAACTGATGAAGAAAATGCATTTCAGGTTGATGAATTAGCAACTGATTCATCAACATCATCATCTTCTGATGACGATAATTGAAGCATAAATGTTTTGACAAAAGACCAAGAACTTTTGTTAGATGTCATTAAGCATATCTCTAATCCTCAACTTCAGAAGGATTACCTTGATAGGTTAATAAAAACCCTAGAAAGCAAACCTGAGGTCAAGCCTGTTAGTCTTCCTAAGATTAGTACTAACACCTATAACTTGACCAGTATTCTAGGAAAGCATAAGGCAAAGGGAAAAAATACTCCCTTATCCCTTTCTGATCTGCAAACTGAGATCAAGAATGTTAAACTTGAGCTCAAGCAGGTCAAAGAAAAGCAAGAAAAGGATTCAGCTATAATCCAAGCATTACTTAGCAATCAGTTAGAAAATTCAGACGGTGAGAATGATACTAACTTAGATGACCCTAAGTTAGACAATTTAGATTGCGCACCTGAAAATTTTCTGCATGTTTTAAAAGAAATTACATTAAGAAAGTATTTGATTAGCATTATTTTGCATTTTTCTGATGATTTTCAACTCAGTACCATAGCATTATTTGATACCGGTGCTGATTTAAATTGCATAAAACCTGATTTGGTTCCTAAAAGATTTTGGGAAGAAACCAAAGAAAAACTGTCTACCGCTAATAACTCAAAAATGAATATTAGCAGTAAGACTGAAGCATATGTGTTAAATGAAAAAACCCGTATTAAAACTGCATTTGTTCTTGTTGATAACATTAATCATAGTGTTATCTTAGGAACACCTTTCATT
This sequence comes from Euphorbia tirucalli, assembly GCA_039660915.1. Classification (NCBI taxonomy): domain Eukaryota; kingdom Viridiplantae; phylum Streptophyta; class Magnoliopsida; order Malpighiales; family Euphorbiaceae; genus Euphorbia; species Euphorbia tirucalli. Next base: position 44,598,164 of record CM077637.1, on the reverse strand, counting down.
ACCCTTATTACTCCATTTTCCGTATCAAATTCTGGTATTGTTTTCAAAGTAAAAGCTGAAAATGTTATTTTTCCTTTTATTGAAAAACCCAGAACCAGAAATCTCAATTTATTAAAAGCAAATTCAATTTTTGATAATCAGATTAACAACCTGATTAAAACAAAAGAATTTGAAATCATGCATTTAAAGCATAACATTAATTTTCAAAGAATTTCTGCACAATTGAAAAATGAATTTACTCAGAAAAGAATTTTAGATTTTCAAAAGCAAATTGAAAATGAAATTTGCGCAGATATTCCTAATGCCTTTTGGAATAGGAAACAGCATATGGTAGATTTACCTTATGAACCTAGTTTTGATGAAAGGGATATTCCGACTAAAGCTAGGCCTATTCAAATGAATTCTGACCTTGAGCAGCATTGTAGAAAAGAAATCCAGGATCTCTTAGATAAAGGTTTAATTGCCCAATCTAGGTCCCCTTAGAGTTGTGCAGCATTTTATGTAATTAAAGCATCTGAGATTGAACGTGGAGTTCCACGATTAGTCATTAATTATAAGCCTTTGAATCAGGTTCTTAGATGGATTAGGTACCCAATACCTAATAAGAAAGACCTGTTACAAAGATTGCATTCTGCATATATATTTTCAAAATTTGACCTTAAATCTGGTTTTTGGCAAATCCAGATTGATCCAAAGCATAGGTATAAAACTGCATTCACTGTTCCATTTGGTCAATACGAATGGAATGTTATGCCTTTCGGCTTAAAGAATGCTCCATCAGAATTTCAACGCATTATGAATGACATTTTTAATCCATATTCAGCATTTTGCATTGTCTATATTGATGATGTGCTCATCTTTTCAGAATCTATCGAACAGCATTTTAAGTATTTAAAGTCATTCTTTCTTACAACTAAGAAAAATGGCTTAGTCGTTTCTAAAAGCAAAATGTCATTGTTTCAAACCAGAATAAGGTTTCTTGGCCATTATATTACCCAAGGAACGATCACTCCTATTGAGCGATCTTTAGAATTTGCATCTAAATTTCCAGATCAAATTCTGGAAAAACAGCAGCTTCAAAGATTTTTAGGAAGCTTGAATTATGTATTAGATTTTTGCCCTAATATCAATAGAATGGCAAAACCCTTGCATGCTAGATTAAAAAAGAATCCGCCTACATGGTCTGAAGAGCATACTAGAATAGTACAAGAAATAAAAAAGTATGTTAGTAATATTCCCTGCTTGTATATTGCTAACCCTTTATTGCCCAAAATTGTTGAAACTGACGCTTCTGATTTTGGTTATGGAGGTATTTTGAAGCAGGTACAAGATAAGCAGGAACGTATTGTCCAGTTTACTTCCGGACACTGGAATGATACTGAAAAGAATTATTCTACTATTAAAAAAGAAATTCTTTCTATTGTAAAATGTATTTCAAAATTTCAGAGCGATTTACTCAATCAAAAATTTTTATTAAGAATTGATTGTAAATCTGCAAAAGAAGTTTTACAAAAGGATGTCCAGAATATTGCCTCTAAGCAAATCTTTGCTAGGTGGCAAGCCTTATTAAGCATATTTGATTTTGACATAGAATTTATTAGAGGAGATCAGAATTCTATCCCTGACTTCTTAACCAGAGAATTTTGCAGGACCATGCCCCCTAAAAAGAAGAAGGGAGTCGGATCCTCAAAGGATCAAGCAAATTTAACTGCATTTGAAAAGGTAAAAGCCTGGACAACTATGTTTCAGGATGCCCAGGGAGAAAGCATTGAAAGCAAAGACAGCTCCAGTTCTGTCAAACAAACTCAGCATGATCCGCATACTTTGGCCCTTACTAAGGCCTCTCAATCTCTTGAAAATGCATTTAAAAATTATTTTGACTCTATTGCTGAAGCAAAACGAGTTTTTGAAAAACCCTCGTCTTCTTCTTCAGCACAAACTCTTCCTCAAACGAATTTACAAAAAAATCCTATTTCTAAGGGCAAAGAAATTGCTCAACCTTCAAAAGCATTAACTGTTTCTAGTCCTTTTGGACCAGTATCTTTAAAAGAAGCAAAGGAAATTTTTAAAGAAAATTTTATAACTTTTCCTTCTTCTTCCAAAAGTATTTCTGCAAATGTTGTTTCTCAGAATACGGCTACCCAGCCTAAATCTGAATATTTTACCAAAAAGAATTTTCAGTATATTACTTCCATTGAGGATGGCTTTTATGATAAAAATCCCTCAGTGGCTGTATCAAAACTTTTCCCTCATGGATGGAATTTTAAACCTTGGGATTATTCAAAGCCCATTGATTTTTACTTATCCATCCTAAAAGCAACAGAATCTGTGGAAATAAAGCATACATCTCATGGTGATTCAGGTGAACCAGCATACTCCCAATTCAAAATCTTGAAGATCATTCATCCTCAAGATTGGGGTACAAGTCCTTCTGACTTGAAATCTTTTCCAGCCTCTTTTACCAACCGCATAACCACCAGCAAAACCTTTTCATACTGGGATTATCAACAAGCCTGGTATAATGCATTAATGGTCCAAAACTCCAAAGGATCGCATACCTGGTTAATCATGTTTGACACCAGAAAAGCAATTTCCAAAATACCAAACTGGTTTAACCATTGGTGGGGATTTTTTGGGTCTTCTACCAAAATCCTTCCTGATCAAGTTAACCAAGCATTTATCCTTTTTAAAGAAAAATATGATCCTTCACCCTTGCAGAAAAGGCATTCTCCTCTCTTAGTCTTCAGTACAATCTTTTTCGTACCGTGGACTTTAACCTGGCATTTTTCCTATCAAACGAATCAAAATGCAACCATTGATCTAATAAGAATTTTCAAGATTAAATGGTGGAATAAATTCCAAGCATTCAATAAATGCAATGAAGCCGCTGTCAGAACTTGGCTTAGATCTAAAGGCAAAATTGATCTGCCTGTTGAACAAATCCAAGCTCATTCAGAATTTTTGGCACAAAAATCATTTGCAATTCCTCAGCTTGCAGCCGCTAAGTCCGAGGAAGAATTTTTCAAAATCATGAAAGAATTAATGGTCTCCAGAGAATCAACTGCTGGATCCAAGGCATCTTCTTCATCTTCGTCTTCCAAGCCACCATCCCTTGCTGGCGAGAAAGAAGATATTTTTGGTTTATTGTAAATCAATAACCTAATGAATATTATACCAGAATAATAATTTGGTTCCAATGTTCAAATGAATAAGAACCGAGCTAGTAGCCGCTTGGTTTGGTAATGTGGTTAGGGGTACTTGGCTCATAACCAGGAATTCCCTAATATGCATACTTGCCAATGTAAGCATACTGGTATATGTATATATTCGTATAAGGTTACGTATTTACGGTATCCAGACGTATCTGTCTCAAAGCATCTTTGGTGGGCCCGGCGCCGAAAGTGATGTGGGTCCCAGGCACCGAAAGCATTTTTGTCATTTTGTGCTCCTCTCTGTCTATATAAGGAGCCCTCATCTCATTTGTAAAGGCATCAGTTTTATTTTCCAGTTTTCATCTATCAACCTCTCTCTCTAATTCTCTCTTCCTTCTCTCTAAATCTTGTAATTCTTTTCTGGAATCAAGCATTCCCCGAGCTGTAAAGAATTTGTTTGTTTGAATAAAGAGTAAGCCTTGTTTTCCTCTTAATCTCTAACCTTAATCATATGTGGTTATAAGTTGTGCGGATTACCGCCTGAATTTAATCACATACGATTAAGGTGTTTAATTTCTGCATTTAATTTTAAGAATTTATATGGCAGGTTTATACCGCCTAGCATAAGTTTATTCTTGTTCTTGAGCATTTTATCTTCTTATTTCTGAATTCATATATCTTTCTGCATTTTAATTTGTTGTATATGCATAATCACTTTTGAATTTGGCATAAATCTCCCTGCATTAGTTTCATTCTCTACCCGTACGATCCAGATAGTCCCTAGTGGTATCAGAGAATAATGCATTCCCCATTAGTCCCTATTGCAAAAAAAAAAAAAAAAAAAAAAAAAAAAAAATGTCCAGTTTACTTCCGGACACTGGAAAGATACTGAAAAGAATTATTCTACTATTAAAAAAGAAATTCTGGCTAAATGACTCACCAATATAAGTATATGCAGGAATGATATGCACAGTAAATCTGGAAAATGGATGAATGTGAACAGTGATGATGATGAATGAACAGTACTCTCACCCCTTCTGGCTCTGATACCACTAGGGACTATCTGGATCGTACGGGTGATAACGAAACTAATGCAGAGAGATTTATGCCAAATTCAAAAATGATATGCACAGTAAATCTGGAAAATGGATGAATGTGAACAGTGATGATGATGAATGAACAGTACTCTCTCTCACCCCTTCTGGCTCTGATCACTAACAACACTATCATTAGTCCCTATTGCAAAAAAAAAAAAAAAAAAAAAAAAAAAAAAAATGTCCAGTTTACTTCCGGACACTGGAATGATACTGAAAAGAATTATTCTACTATTAAAAAAGAAATTCTTTCCATTGTAAAATGTATTTTTATAATACTGAAAATCACTGAGTTTTTTACATCTTAAATTTGATAAAAGCTCAGCGTTTTTATCTTTTAAATGCGAAGAATCACCCAAAAAATGCAAAGAAATGGTTAAAATTAATGTAGATACAGAATCCTGAATAGGTTGACCTTCGTCATCCAGAATGGGTTCTGCGTCTTCATCAATTTTAACAGCATTCAATATGCTAAGACGTTCAGTTTCAGTAAGATGGTAGTCCCACCATCCTTTTAACTGATCTGCAAACTGAGATCAAGAATGTTAAACTTGAGCTCAAGCAGGTCAAAGAAAAGCAAGAAAAGGATTCAGCTATAATCCAAGCATTACTTAGCAATCAGTTAGAAAATTCAGACTGTGAGAATGATACTAACTTAGATGACCCTAAGTTAGATAATTTGGATTGCGCACCTGAAAATTTTCTGCATGTTTTAAAAGAAATTACATTAAGAAAGTATTTGATTAGCATTATTTTGCATTTTTCTGATGATTTTCAACTCAGTACCATAGCATTATTTGATACCGATGCTGATTTAAATTGCATAAAACCTGATTTGGTTCCTAAAAGATTTTGGGAAAAAACCAAAGAAAAACTGTCTGCCGCTAATAACTCAAAAATGAATATTAGCAGTAAGACTGAAGCATATGTGTTAAATGAAAAAACTCGTATTAAAACTGCATTTGTTCTTGTTGATAACATCAATCATAGTGTTATCTTAGGAACACCTTTCATTACCCTTATCACTCCATTTTCTGTATCCAATTCTGGTATTGTTTTCAAAATAAAAGCTGAAAATGTTATTTTTCCTTTTATTGAAAAACCCAGAACCAGAAATCTCAATTTATTAAAAGCAAATTCAATTTTTGATAATCAGATTCACAACCTGATTAAAACTAAAGAATTTGAAATCATGCATCTAAAGCATAACATTAATTTTCAAAGAATTTCTGCCCATTTGAAAAATGAATTTACTCAAAAAAGAATTTTAGATTTTCAAAAGCAAATTGAAAATGAAATTTGCGCAGATATTCCTAATGCCTTTTGGAATAGGAAACAGCATATGGTAGATTTACCTTATGAACCTAGTTTTGATGAAAGGGATATTCCGACTAAAGCTAGGCCTATTCAAATGAATTCTGACCTTGAGCAGCATTGTAGAAAAGAAATCCAGGATCTCTTAGATAAAGGTTTAATTGCCCAATCTAGGTCCCCTTGGAGTTGTGCAGCATTTTATGTGATTAAAGCATCTGAGATTGAACGTGGTGTCCCACGATTAGTCATTAATTATAAGCCTTTGAATCAGGTTCTTCGTTGGATTAGGTATCCAATACCTAATAAGAAAGACCTGTTACAAAGATTGCATTCTGCATATATATTTTCTAAGTTTGACCTTAAATCTGGCTTTTGGCAAATCCAGATTGACCCAAAACATAGGTATAAGACTGCATTCACTGTTCCATTTGGTCAATACGAATGGAATGTTATGCCTTTTGGCTTAAAGAATGCTCCATCAGAATTTCAACGCATTATGAATGATATTTTCAATCCATATTCAGCATTTTGCATTGTCTATATTGATGATGTGCTTATCTTTTCAGAATCTATTGAACAGCATTTTAAGCATTTAAAGTCATTCTTTCTTACAGCTAAGAAAAATGGCTTAGTCGTTTCTAAAAGCAAAATGTCATTGTTTCAAACCAGAATAAGGTTTCTTGGCCATTATATTACCCAAGGAACGATCACTCCTATTGAGCGATCTTTAGAATTTGCATCTAAATTTCCAGATCAAATTCTGGAAAAACAGCAGCTTCAAAGATTTTTAGGAAGCTTGAATTATGTATTAGATTTTTGCCCTAATATCAATAGAATGGCAAAACCCTTGCATGCTAGATTAAAAAAGAATCCGCCTACATGGTCTGAAGAGCATACTAGAATAGTACAAGAAATAAAAAAGTATGTTAGTAATATTCCTTGCTTGTATATTGCTGATCCCTTATTACCTAAAATCGTTGAAACTGATGCTTCTGATTTTGGTTATGGAGGTATTTTGAAGCAGGTACAAGATAAGCAGGAACGTATTGTCCAGTTTACTTCCGGACACTGGAATGATACTGAAAAGAATTATTCTACTATTAAAAAAGAAATTCTTTCCATTGTAAAATGTATTTCAAAATTTCAGAGCGATTTACTCAATCAAAAATTTTTATTAAGAATTGATTGTAAATCTGCAAAAGAAGTTTTACAAAAAGATGTTCAGAATATAGCTTCCAAGCAAATTTTTGCAAGATGGCAAGCCTTATTAAGCATATTTGATTTTGACATAGAATTTATCCGGGGAGATCAGAATTCTATTCCCGATTTCTTAACCCGTGAATTTTTGCAGGATCATGCCCCCTAAAAAGAAGAAGGGAGTCGGATCCTCCAAGGATCAAGATAATTTGACTGCATTTGAAAAGGTAAAAGCCTGGACAACCATGTTCCAGGATGCCCAGGGAGAAAGCATTGAAAGTAAAGACAGCTCCAGTTCTGTCAAACAAACTCAGCATGATCCGCATACTTTGGCCCTTACTAAGGCCTCTCAATCTCTTGAAAATGCATTTAAAAATTATTTTGACTCTATTGCTGAAGCAAAACGAGTTTTTGAAAAACCCTCGTCTTCTTCTTCAGCACAAACTCTTCCTCAAACGAATTTACAAAAGAATCCTATTTCTAAGGGCAAAGAGATTGCTCAACCTTCAAAAGCATTAACTGTTTCCAGTCCTTTTGGACCAGTATCTTTAAAAGAAGCAAAGGAAATTTTTAAAGAAAATTTTATAACTTTTCCTTCTTCTTCCAAAAGTATTTCTGCAAATGTTGTTTCTCAGAATACGGCTACCCAGCCTAAATCTGAATATTTTACCAAAAAGAATTTTCAGTATATTACTTCCATTGAGGATGGCTTTTATGATAAAAATCCCTCAGTGGCTGTATCAAAACTTTTTCCTCATGGATGGAATTTTAAACCTTGGGATTATTCAAAGCCCATTGATTTTTACTTATCCATCCTAAAAGCAACAGAATCTGTGGAAATAAAGCATACATCTCATGGTGATTCAGGTGAACCAGCATACTCCCAATTCAAAATCTTGAAGATCATTCATCCTCAAGATTGGGGTACAAGTCCTTCTGACTTGAAATCTTTTCCAGCCTCTTTTACCAACCGCATAACCACCAGCAAAACCTTTTCATACTGGGATTATCAACAAGCCTGGTATAATGCATTAATGGTCCAAAACTCCAAAGGATCGCATACCTGGTTAATCATGTTTGACACCAGAAAAGCAATTTCCAAAATACCAAACTGGTTTAACCATTGGTGGGGATTTTTTGGGTCTTCTACCGAAATCCTTCCTGATCAAGTTAACCAAGCATTTATCCTTTTTAAAGAAAAATATGATCCTTCACCCTTGCAGAAAAGGCATTCTCCTCTCTTAGTCTTCAGTACAATCTTTTTCGTACCGTGGACTTTAACCTGGCATTTTTCCTATCAAACGAATCAAAATGCAACCATTGATCTAATAAGAATTTTCAAGATTAAATGGTGGAATAAATTCCAAGCATTCAATAAATGCAATGAAGCCGCTGTCAGAACTTGGCTTAGATCTAAAGGCAAAATTGATCTGCCTATTGAACAAATCCAAGCTCATTCAGAATTTTTGGCACAAAAATCATTTGCAATTCCTCAGCTTGCAGCCGCTAAGTCCGAGGAAGAATTTTTCAAAATCATGAAAGAATTAATGGTCTCCAGAGAATCAACTGCTGGATCCAAGGCATCTTCTTCATCTTCGTCTTCCAAGCCACCATCCCTTGCTGGCGAGAAAGAAGATATTTTTGGTTTATTGTAAATCAATAACCTAATGAATATTATACCAGAATAATAATTTGGTTCCAATGTTCAAATGAATAAGAACCGAGCTAGTAGCCGCTTGGTTTGGTAATGTGGTTAGGGGTACTTGGCTCATAACCAGGAATTCCCTAATATGCATACTTGCCAATGTAAGCATACTGGTATATGTATATATTCGTATAAGGTTACGTATTTACGGTATCCAGACGTATCTGTCTCAAAGCATCTTTGGTGGGCCCGGCGCCGAAAGTGATGTGGGTCCCAGGCACCGAAAGCATTTTTGTCATTTTGTGCTCCTCTCTGTCTATATAAGGAGCCCTCATCTCATTTGTAAAGGCATCAGTTTTATTTTCCAGTTTTCATCTATCAACCTCTCTCTCTAATTCTCTCTTCCTTCTCTCTAAATCTTGTAATTCTTTTCTGGAATCAAGCATTCCCCGAGCTGTAAAGAATTTGTTTGTTTGAATAAAGAGTAAGCCTTGTTTCTTCCTAATTTCTTCCCTTAATCATATGTGGTTATAAGTTGTGCGGATTACCGCCTGAATTTAATCACATACGATTAAGGTGTTTAATTTCTGCATTTAATTTTAAGAATTTATATGGCAGGTTTATACCGCCTAGCATAAGTTTATTCTTGTTCTTGAGCATTTTATCTTCTTATTTCTGAATTCATATATCTTTCTGCATTTTAATTTGTTGTATATGCATAATCATTTTTGAATTTGGCATAAATCTCTCTGCATTAGTTTCGTTATCACCCGTACGATCCAGATAGTCCCTAGTGGTATCAGAGCCAGAAGGGGTGAGAGTACTGTTCATTCATCATCATCACTGTTCACGTTCATCCATTTTCCCGATTTACTGTGCATATCATTCCTGCATATACTTATATTGGTGAGTCATTTAGACCCTTGTTTGCCCATAAGTACCGACGGACAGGGAAGAGAGGCAGTGACTGGGTTCCGTAGTCAATATTAGTATGTGTTTGTTTTGATTTGCATTTTAATGATGGATCACACACTTCTACCTAGAACATATTCTGCATCTTCTGCATCTACATCATTAGAGAATATAAGGATCAACAGTAGTAATGAAATTACTGTTGAAGATTTTACCAAATGCATTAGTGATTGGCATATACCTCATGTTAAGAAGCATGAAATATATGAACTCAGCATTAGAGATAAGTTGTTCAAAACAAATTTGAACATAAAGACTGAGGAGAGGGATGTTCCTCTCACAAACTCATATGAAAGCATTAATCTTTTGTCACAGCATTCTTTAGACAAGCATAGACAAAAGAATTTTAAGTACATTCATATTGGCCTTGTTCAGATAGGGATTAAGCCCTTGACCAAGGAAGGCCTGAACACAAGCATATTATGTGTTGTTAGGGATAATAGAATGGAAGTGTATGAGGAAGGCATCCTAGGCACGGTTGAGTCTAGTCTGTGTGCAGGTCCCATATCATTCTCATGTTACCCTAATTTAACCATTTCTTTAAATGATAAAAACATTTTGGATTCTCTTGTTTTACAAATCCAAACACATAATTATCGCATGAAAAAGGGATCTATTCCCATTGCATTGATTTTCAGAGTTCATTACAAAGCCATGACATCTGCATTTGACTCAAAACACAAGTTTTCATGCCATAAAGGAGAAACTTTGGTTTTGCAAACAGATATGTCCAAGGCAAATGCTATTGTTCCAAAATTCATTAAATGGGAAGATGTAACTCTTCCTGAAGAATAGGTATTGGAAAAAGCATGTGCAGTTGAACCACCAATTAAAATAATGCCTAATACGAATGTCAGAGAAATTAACCAGTATCCTAGTGGAAAAGTCACTCTAACCTTTGACAGAAAATCGGTAAGTACAAGATTTTCTGATGACTCTTCCAATAGTGATACCATGGATTTGGGTAGAGTATCACAATTAGGTAAGATTGAACATAAGAATGTTGAGGATGAAGACAAGGATTCTTGCCATTTGTATCACAGAAGAAGAATCCCTGTAAGCATGCCTCATAGGCACTCTACCTCTGACATCCCTAATACGCATTTAACTGGTGTTCTCTATGCTGATAATGTTCCCAGAGCAGTGTGTACTAAAGAAGAATTAGGAGAAGTAAGTGTTCAAAAATCTGAACCAACCTCGCCTACTTTTTCTTCAGTTACTGAGAATGTTATCAATGTGTTAGAAAAGGAATTTGTTTTAAACAAAACCCTTTTGCATAAAGATTTTTACGCTCCTCATAATGAAAAGAAAAAACTTTGGTTTTTTAAGAATTTCCTGAACCAAAGAAATGAAATTCAAGAAAAGTATTATGATTTTGTTTTGCAACATAAAGTCCATATCATGTTTTTCGATTGGTTTGAACTTTATGCATCACAAAATAACATTGCATATCCATTCAAGTGCATCAATCCAGTCTCTAGCCAAGAAAAGGTTAGTACTTGGAATTTGTCTGATGGCTCAAAGGTTGAGTCTGATCATCCCCCTCTGAGAGGAATCAAAATTCCAGTCTCAGGAAATTCATCTGTTAATGCATCTGCATATAAGTATGTGACTGAAGATGTGCATAAGAACTTTGCATCTGTTATTGAGCAGAATAATTTCTCAAATACGCATCTGCATACCTTAGGCAAACAATTATCTAGAATTGAGAAAACCCTTAAGCCTTCTGTTGTAAAAATAGAACAGAAGCAGGAAAGGCTTAAGAATCCTATTTTTAAGCCATCTCAAATTTCTAGGGATAGCCAAAAAGAATTTCAGAGTAATAAAATGGAATTCGCCAAGGCTATTCAAGACCAGTTGAGCAAGATAGAGGCCTCAACCTCTAACTTAATTGCTCCAGAAACACCTCAGTCTCGGCTAAGACCAGAGATAAACGCATTAGAGGAGGATTCTCCCTCAGAGTCCCAGAGTATCTGTGGAGAAAAGGTTGAACCTATTCTGGTTGAACCTATTCCTCAGATCAATAGAATTAATTGGCCTATTGTTCCTATTGCTAGTGATTTGGACATAGGCAACCAAGCATCAAGTAGCCAGTCTAGGTTTAATGCATCTTCTGTCTATGAGTGGAATCTAGATGGATTATCTGAATACCAGATTTTGAATTTTTTGCAACAAATGACCATGGCTGCCAATGCATATAGAATACAGACCAATGTTCAGGATAGAGCCATTGCAGAACTTCTTACTGCAGGCTTTGCAGGTCAGTTAAAAGGATGGTGGGACTACCATCTTACTGAAACTGAACGTCTTAGCATATTGAATGCTGTTAAAATTGATGAAGACGCAGAACCCATTCTGGATGACGAAGGTCAACCTATTCAGGATTCTGTATCTACATTAATTTTAAAAAATGGATGAACGTGAACAGTGATGATGATGAATGAACAGTACTCTCACCCCTTCTGGCTCTGATACCACTAGGGACTATCTGGATCGTACGGGTGATAATGAAACTAATGCAGAGAGATTTATGCCAAATTCAAAAATGATTATGCATATACAACAAATTAAAATGCAGAAAGATATATGAATTCAGAAATAAGAAGATAAAATGCTCAAGAACAAGAATAAACTTATGCTAGGCGGTATAAACCTGCCATATAAATTCTTAAAATTAAATGCAGAAATTAAACACCTTAATCGTATGTGATTAAATTCAGGCGGTAATCCGCACAACTTATAACCACATATGATTAAGGGAAGAAATTAGGAAGAAACAAGGCTTACTCTTTATTCAAACAAAAAAATTCTTTACAGCTCGGGGAATGCTTGATTCCAGAAAAGAATTACAAGATTTAGAGAGAAGGAAGAGAGAATTAGAGAGAGAGGTTGATAGATGAAAACTGGAAAATAAAACTGATGCCTTTACAAATGAGATGAGGGCTCCTTATATAGACAGAGAGGAGCACAAAATGACAAAATTGCTTTCGGTGCCTGGGACCCACTTCACTTTCGGCGCCGGGCCCACCAAAGATGCTTTGAGACAGATACGTCTGGATACCGTAAATACGTAACCTTATATGAATATATACATATACCAGTATGCTTACATTGGCAAGTATGCATATTAGGGAATTCCTGGTTATGAGCCAAGTACCCCTAACCACATTACCAAACCAAGCGGCTACTAGCTCGGTTCTTATTCATTTGAACATTGGAACCAAATTATTATTCTGGTATAATACTCATTAGGTTATTGATTTACAATAAACCAAAAATATCTTCGTTCTCGCCAGCAAGGGATGGTGGCTTGGAGGATGAAGATGAAGAGGATGCCTTGGATCCAGCAGTTGATTCTCTGGAGACCATTAATTCTTTCATGATCTTGAAAAATTCTTCCTCGGACTTAGCGGCTGCAAGCTGAGGAATTGCAAATGATTTTTGTGCCAAAAATTCTGAATGAGCTTGGACTTGTTCGACAGGCAGATCAATTTTGCCTTTAGATCTAAGCCAAGTTCTGACAGTGGCTTCGTTGCATTTATTGAATGCTTGGAATTTATTCCACCATTTAATCTTAAAAATTCTTATAAGATCAATGGTTGCATTTTGATTCGTTTGGTAAGAAAAATGCCAGGTTAGAGTCCACGGTACGAAAAAGATTGTACTGAAGACTAGGAGAGGAGAATGCCTTTTCTGCAAGGGTGAGGGATCATATTTTTCTTTTAAAAGGATAAATGCTTGGTTAACTTGATCAGGTAGGATTTCGGTAGAAGACCCAAAAAATCCCCACCAATGGTTAAACCAGTTTGGTATTTTGGAAATTGCTTTTCTGGTGTCAAACATGATTAACCAGGTATGCGATCCTTTGGAGTTTTGGACCATTAATGCATTATACCAGGCTTGTTGATAATCCCAGTATGAAAAGGTTTTGCTGGTGGTTATGCGGTTGGTAAAAGAGGCTGGAAAAGATTTCAAGTCAGAAGGACTTGTACCCCAATCTTGAGGATGAATGATCTTCAAGATTTTGAATTGGGAGTATGCTGGTTCACCTGAATCACCATGAGATGTATGCTTTATTTCCACAGATTCTGTTGCTTTTAGGATGGATAAGTAAAAATCAATGGGCTTTGAATAATCCCAAGGTTTAAAATTCCATCCATGAGGGAAAAGTTTTGATACAGCCACTGAGGGATTTTTATCATAAAAGCCATCCTCAATGGAAGTAATATACTGAAAATTCTTTTTGGTAAAATATTCAGATTTAGGCTGGGTAGCCGTATTCTGAGAAACAACATTTGCAGAAATACTTTTGGAAGAAGAAGGAAAAGTTATAAAATTTTCTTTAAAAATTTCCTTTGCTTCTTTTAAAGATACTGGTCCAAAAGGACTAGAAACAGTTAATGCTTTTGAAGGTTGAGCAATTTCTTTGCCCTTAGAAATAGGATTTTTTTGTAAATTCGTTTGAGGAAGAGTTTGTGCTGAAGAAGAAGACGAGGGTTTTTCAAAAACTCGTTTTGCTTCAGCAATAGAGTCAAAATAATTTTTAAATGCATTTTCAAGAGATTGAGAGGCCTTAGTAAGGGCCAAAGTATGCGGATCATGCTGAGTTTGTTTGACAGAACTGGAGCTGTCTTTGCTTTCAATGCTTTCTCCCTGGGCATCCTGAAACATAGTTGTCCAGGCTTTTACCTTTTCAAATGCAGTTAAATTTGCTTGATCCTTTGAGGATCCGACTCCCTTCTTCTTTTTAGGGGGCATGGTCCTGCAAAAATTCTCTGGTTAAGAAGTCAGGGATAGAATTCTGATCTCCTCTAATAAATTCTATGTCAAAATCAAATATGCTTAATAAGGCTTGCCACCTAGCAAAGATTTGCTTAGAGGCAATATTCTGGACATCCTTTTGTAAAACTTCTTTTGCAGATTTACAATCAATTCTTAATAAAAATTTTTGATTGAGTAAATCGCTCTGAAATTTTGAAATACATTTTACAATAGAAAGAATTTCTTTTTTAATAGTAGAATAATTCTTTTCAGTATCATTCCAGTGTCCGGAAGTAAACTGGACAATACGTTCCTGCTTATCTTGTACCTGCTTCAAAATACCTCCATAACCAAAATCAGAAGCATCAGTTTCAACGATTTTAGGTAATAAGGGATTAGCAATATACAAGCAAGGAATATTACTAACATACTTTTTTATTTCTTGTACTATTCTAGTATGCTCTTCAGACCATGAAGGCGGATTCTTTTTTAATCTAGCATGCAAGGGTTTTGCCATCCTATTGATATTAGGGCAAAAATCTAATACATAATTCAAGCTTCCTAAAAATCTTTGAAGCTGCTGTTTTTCCAGAATTTGATCTGGAAATTTAGATGCAAATTCTAAAGATCGCTCAATAGGAGTGATCGTTCCTTGGGTAATATAATGGCCAAGAAACCTTATTCTGGTTTGAAACAATGACATTTTGCTTTTAGAAACGACTAAGCCATTTTTCTTAGCTGTAAGAAAGAATGACTTTAAATGCTTAAAATGCTGTTCGATGGACTCTGAAAAAATGAGAACATCATCAATATAGACAATGCAAAATGCTGAATATGGATTAAAAATGTCATTCATAATGCGTTGAAATTCAGATGGAGCATTCTTTAAGCCGAAAGGCATAACATTCCATTCGTATTGACCAAATGGAACAGCGAATGCAGTTTTATACCTATGCTTTGGATCAATCTGGATTTGCCAAAAACCAGATTTAAGGTCAAATTTTGAAAATATATATGCAGAATGCAATCTTTGTAACAGGTCTTTCTTATTAGGTATTGGGTACCTAATCCATCTAAGAACCTGATTCAAAGGCTTATAATTAATGACTAATCGTGGAACTCCACGTTCAATCTCAGATGCTTTAATTACATAAAATGCTGCACAACTCCATGGGGACCTAGATTGGGCAATTAAACCTTTATCTAAGAGATCCTGGATTTCTTTTCTACAATGCTGCTCAAGGTCAGAATTCATTTGAATAGGCCTAGCTTTAGTCGGAATATCCCTTTCATCAAAACTAGGTTCATAAGGTAAATCTACCATATGCTGTTTCCTATTCCAAAAGGCATTAGGAAAATCTGCGCAAATTTCATTTTCAACCTGCTTTTGAAAATCTAAAATTCTTTTCTGAGTAAATTCATTTTTCAATTGTGCAGAAATTCTTTGAAAATTAATGTTATGCTTTAAATGCATGATTTCAAATTCTTTTGTTTTAATCAGGTTGTTAATCTGATTATCAAAAATTGAATTTGCTTTTAATAAATTGAGATTTCTGGTTCTGGGTTTTTCAATAAAAGGAAAAATAACATTTTCAGCTTTTACTTTGAAAACAATACCAGAATTTGATACGGAAAAAGGAGTAATAAGGGTAATGAAAGGTGTTCCTAAGATAACACTATGATTAATGTTATCAACAAGAACAAATGCAGTTTTAATACGGGTTTTTTCATTTAACACATATGCTTCAGTCTTACTGCTAATATTCATTTTTGAGTTATTAGCGGCAGACAGTTTTTCTTTGGTTTCTTCCCAAAATCTTTTAGGAACCAAATCAGGTTTTATGCAATTTAAATCAGCACCGGTATCAAATAATGCTATGGTACTGAGTTGAAAATCATCAGAAAAATGCAAAATAATGCTAATCAAATACTTTCTTAATGTAATTTCTTTTAAAACATGCAGAAAATTTTCAGGTGCGCAATCTAAATTGTCTAACTTAGGGTCATCTAAGTTAGTATCATTCTCACCGTCTGAATTTTCTAACTGATTGCTAAGTAATGCTTGGATTATAGCTGAATCCTTTTCTTGCTTTTCTTTGACCTGCTTGAGCTCAAGTTTAACATTCTTGATCTCAGTTTGCAGATCAGAAAGGGATAAGGGAGTATTTTTTCCCTTTGCCTTATGCTTTCCTAGAATACTGGTCAAGTTATAGGTGTTAGTACTAATCTTAGGAAGACTAACAGGCTTGACCTCAGGTTTGCTTTCTAGGGTTTTTATTAACCTATCAAGGTAATCCTTCTGAAGTTGAGGATCAGAGATATGCTTAATGACATCTAACAAAAGTTCTTGGTCTTTTGTCAAAACATTTATGCTTCTATTATCGTCATCAGAAGATGATGATGTTGATGAATCAGTTGCTAATTCATCAACCTGAAATGCATTTTCTTCATCAGTTCCTGAATCAGGGTCTGATTCTGAAGAGTAGATGAGAATAGCCTCAAGTTTGCTTAAGACTTCTTCATCTAATCCTAGTTCATGCAGTTTTTTGCTAAAGCGGCAATACTTTGCAGTATGCCCTTTCCTATTACATTTATAACAAGTAACATGCTTTAAATCTCCAAAGGGTTTTACCCCTCCTGGGTTTTCGTTTCTTTTAAAACCAGACTTATGCTTATGAAATTTCTTTTTGTATGCTGGAAAATCTTTTGATCGATTTTTCTTTTGAAATTCCTTTTTATAAAAATGTTTTTTATGGGATCTTTTAGACTCCTTATGGCAAGAACCATTACAATCAGGCTTATCCATGGAAACATCAAATTGTTTACAGAATGAACCTAATTCTTGCCTAGTCCTTTTCATTTCCCATTTCAAATGCCTTTGAAGTTTCAAATCCTGGCAAATCTTTAGTCCCTCCTTCTGGATAAGACTAATAAGTTCACCATATGTTAATGTTGAGTAAGGGATTGGAACCCCTAAAGTTTCCTTAATTCTGTTTCTTACCTTTTCACCTAACAGGGTAGGTAAACCTGCAAGAAACTTTTCTTTCCAGAAAGGCTGGTTGGAATCTTCTCTCAACATAACACGAGATAAAAATGTATTTTTATAATACTGAAAATCACTGAGTTTTTTACATCTTAAATTTGATAAAAGCTCAGCGTTTTTATCTTTTAAATGCGAAGAATCGCCCAAAAAATGCAAAGAAATGGTTAAAATTAATGTAGATACAGAATCCTGAATAGGTTGACCTTCGTCATCCAGAATGGGTTCTGCGTCTTCATCAATTTTAACAGCATTCAATATGCTAAGACGTTCAGTTTCAGTAAGATGGTAGTCCCACCATCCTTTTAACTGACCTGCAAAGCCTGCAGTAAGAAGTTCTGCAATGGCTCTATCCTGAACGTTGGTCTGTATTCTATATGCATTGGCAGCCATAGTCATTTGTTGCAAAAAATTCAAAATCTGGTATTCAGATAATCCATCTAGATTCCACTCATAGACAGAAGATGCATTAAACCTAGACTGGCTACTTGATGCTTGGTTGCCTATGTCTAAATGACTAGCAATAGGAACAATAGGCCAATTAATTCTATTGATCTGAGGAGTAGGTTTAACCGGAATAGGTTCAACCTTTTCTCCACAGATACTCTGGGACTCTGAGGGAGAATCCTCCTCTAATGCGTTTATCTCTGGTCTTAGCCGAGACTGAGGTGTTTCTGGAGCAATTAAGTTAGAGGTTGAGGCCTCTATCTTGCTCAACTGGTCTTGAATAGCCTTGGCGAATTCCATTTTATTACTCTGAAATTCTTTTTGGCTATCCCTAGAAATTTGAGATGGCTTAAAAATAGGATTCTTAAGCCTTTCCTGCTTCTGTTCTATTTTTACAACAGAAGGCTTAAGGGTTTTCTCAATTCTAGATAATTGTTTGCCTAAGGTATGCAGATGCGTATTTGAGAAATTATTTTGCTCAATGACAGATGCAAAGTTCTTATGCACATCTTCAGTCACATACTTATATGCAGATGCATTAACAGATGAATTTCCTGAGACTGGAATTTTTATTCCTCTCAGAGGGGGATGATCAGACTCAATCTTTGAGCCATCAGATAAATTCCAAGTACTAACCTTTTCTTGGCTAGAGACTGGATTGATGCACGTGAATGGATATGCAATGTTATTCTGTGATGCATAAAGTTCAAACCAATCGAAAAACATGATATGGACTTTATGTTGCAAAACAAAATCATAATACTTTTCTTGAATTTCATTTCTTTGGTTCAGGAAATTCTTAAAAAACCAAAGTTTTTTCTTTTCATTATGAGGAGCGTAAAAATCTTTATGCAAAAGGGTTTTGTTTAAAACAAATTCCTTTTCTAACACATTGATAACATTCTCAGTAACTGAAGAAAAAGTAGGCGAGGTTGGTTCAGATTTCTGAACACTTACTTCTCCTAATTCCTCTTTAGTGTAAACTGCTCTGGGAACATTATCAGCGTAGAGAACACCAGTTAAATGCGTATTAGGGATGTCAGAGGTAGAGTGCCTGTGAGGCATGTTTACAGGGATTCTTCTTCTGTGAAACAAATGGCAAGAATCCTTGTCCTCATCCTCAACATTCTTATGTTCAATCTTACCTAATTGTGATACTCTACCCAAATCCATGGTATCACTATTGGAAGAGTCATCAGAAAATCTTGTACTTACCGATTTTCTGTCAAAGGTTAGAGTGACTTTTCCACTAGGATACTGGTTAATTTCTCTGACATTCGTATTAGGCATTATTTTAATTGGTGGTTCAACTGCACATGCTTTTTCCAATACCCATTCTTCAGGAAGAGTTACATCTTCCCATTTAATGAATTTTGGAACAATAGCATTTGCCTTGGACATATCTGTTTGCAAAACCAAAGTTTCTCCCTTATGGCATGAAAACTTGTGTTTTGAGTCAAATGCAGATGTCATGGCTTTGTAATGAACTCTGAAAATCAATGCAATGGGAATAGATCCCTTTTTCATGCGATAATTATGTGTTTGGATTTGTAAAACAAGAGAATCCAAAATGTTTTTATCATTTAAAGAAATGGTTAAATTAGGGTAACATGAGAATGATATGGGACCTGCACACAGACTAGACTCAACCGTGCCTAGGATGCCTTCCTCATATACTTCCATTCTATTATCCCTAACAACACATAATATGCTTGTGTTTAGGCCTTCCTTGGTCAAGGGCTTGATCCCTATCTGAACAAGGCCAATATGAATATACTTAAAATTCTTTTGTCTATGCTTGTCTAAAGAATGCTGTGACAAAAGATTAATGCTTTCATATGAGTTTGTGAGAGGAATATCCCTCTCCTCAGTCTTTATGTTCAAATTTGTTTTGAACAACTTATCTCTAATGCTGAGTTCATATATTTCATGCTTCTTAACATGAGGTATATGCCAATCACTAATGCATTTGGTAAAATCTTCAACAGTAATTTCATTACTACTGTTGATCCTTATATTCTCTAATGATGTAGATGCAGAAGATGCAGAGTATGTTCTAGGTAGAAGTGTGTGATCCATCATTAAAATGCAAATCAAAACAAACACATACTAATATTGACTACGGAACCCAGTCACTGCCTCTTCTTCCCTGTCCGTCGGTACTTTTGGGCAAACAAGGGTCTAAATGACTCACCAATATAAGTATATGCAAGAATGATATGCACAGTAAATCTGGAAAATGGATGAATGTGAACAGTGATGATGATGAATGAACAGTACTCTCACCCCTTCTGGCTCTGATACCACTAGGGACTATCTGGATCGTACGGGTGATAATGAAACTAATGCAGAGAGATTTATGCCAAATTCAAAAATGATTATGCATACACTAGGGACTATCTGGATCGTACGGGTGATAATGAAACTAATGCAGAGAGATTTATGCCAAATTCAAAAATGATTATGCATATACAACAAATTAAAATGCAGAAAGATATATGAATTCAGAAATAAGAAGATAAAATGCTCAAGAACAAATTATGCTAGGCGGTATAAACCTGCCATATAAATTCTTAAAATTAAATGCAGAAATTAAACACCTTAATCGTATGTGATTAAATTCAGGCGGTAATCCGCACAACTTATAACCACATATGATTAAGGGAAGAGATTAAGAAGAAACAAAGCTTACTCTGTATTCAAACAAATTCTTTTGTTACAACTCGGGGAATGCTTTGATTCCAGAAAATAATTACAAGTAGAGAGAAGGAAGAGAGAATTAGAGAGAGAAGTTGATAGATGAAAACTGGAAAATAAAACTGATGCCTTTACAAATGAGATGAGGGCTCCTTATATAGACAGAGAGGAGCACAAAATGACAAAATTGCTTTCGGTGCCTGGGACCCACTTCACTTTCGGCGCCGGGCCCACCAAAGATGCTTTGAGACAGATACGTCTGGATACCGTAAATACGTAACCTTATACGAATATATACATATACCAGTATGCTTACATTGGCAAGTATGCATATTAGGGAATTCCTGGTTATGAGCCAAGTACCCCTAACCACATTACCAAACCAAGCGGCTACTAGCTCGGTTCTTATTCATTTGAACATTGGAACCAAATTATTATTCTGGTATAATATTCATTAGGTTATTGATTTACAATAAACCAAAAATATCTTCGTTCTCGCCAGCAAGGGATGGTGGCTTGGAAGACGAAGATGAAGAAGATGCCTTGGATCCAGCAGTTGATTCTCTGGAGACCATTAATTCTTTCATGATCTTGAAAAATTCTTCCTCGGACTTAGCGGCTGCAAGCTGAGGAATTGCAAATGATTTTTGTGCCAAAAATTCTGAATGAGCTTGGACTTGTTCGACAGGCAGATCAATTTTGCCTTTAGATCTAAGCCAAGTTCTGACAGCGGCTTCGTTGCATTTATTGAATGCTTGGAATTTATTCCACCATTTAATCTTAAAAATTCTTATAAGATCAATGGTTGCATTTTGATTCGTTTGGTAAGAAAAATGCCAGGTTAGAGTCCACGGTACGAAAAAGATTGTACTGAAGACTAGGAGAGGAGAATGCCTTTTCTGCAAGGGTGAGGGATCATATTTTTCTTTAAAAAGGATAAATGCTTGGTTAACTTGATCAGGTAGGATTTCGGTAGAAGACCCAAAAAATCCCCACCAATGGTTAAACCAGTTTGGTATTTTGGAAATTGCTTTTCTGGTGTCAAACATGATTAACCAGGTATGCGATCCTTTGGAGTTTTGGACCATTAATGCATTATACCAGGCTTGTTGATAATCCCAGTATGAAAAGGTTTTGCTGGTGGTTATGCGGTTGGTAAAAGAGGCTGGAAAAGATTTCAAGTCAGAAGGACTTGTACCCCAATCTTGAGGATGAATGATCTTCAAGATTTTGAATTGGGAGTATGCTGGTTCACCTGAATCACCATGAGATGTATGCTTTATTTCCACAGATTCTGTTGCTTTTAGGATGGATAAGTAAAAATCAATGGGCTTTGAATAATCCCAAGGTTTAAAATTCCATCCATGAGGGAAAAGTTTTGATACAGCCACTGAGGGATTTTTATCATAAAAGCCATCCTCAATGGAAGTAATATACTGAAAATTCTTTTTGGTAAAATATTCAGATTTAGGCTGAGTAGCCGTATTTTGAGAAACAACATTTGTTGAAATACTTTTGGAAGAAGAAGGAAAAGTTATAAAATTTTCTTTAAAAATTTCCTTTGCTTCTTTTAAAGATACTGGTCCAAAAGGACTAGAAACAGTTAATGCTTTTGAAGGTTGAGCAATTTCTTTGCCCTTGGAAATGGGAATCTGTTGT
This sequence comes from Euphorbia tirucalli, assembly GCA_039660915.1. NCBI lineage: Eukaryota > Viridiplantae > Streptophyta > Magnoliopsida > Malpighiales > Euphorbiaceae > Euphorbia > Euphorbia tirucalli. The sequence goes on along the minus strand of CM077637.1, from coordinate 44,576,186 downwards.
AAATTCGTTTGAGGAAGAGTTTGTGCTGAAGAAGAAGACGAGGGTTTTTCAAAAACTCGTTTTGCTTCAGCAATAGAGTCAAAATAATTTTTAAATGCATTTTCAAGAGATTGAGAGGCCTTAGTAAGGGCCAAAGTATGCGGATCATGCTGAGTTTGTTTGACAGAACTGGAGCAGTCTTTGCTTTCAATGCTTTCTCCCTGGGCATCTTGAAACATAGTTGTCCAGGCTTTTACCTTTTCAAATGCAGTTAAATTTGCTTGATCCTTTGAGGATCCGACTCCCTTCTTCTTTTTAGGGGGCATGGTCCTGCAAAAATTCTCTGGTTAAGAAGTCAGGGATAGAATTCTGATCTCCTCTAATAAATTCTATGTCAAAATCAAATATGCTTAATAAGGCTTGCCACCTAGCAAAGATTTGCTTAGAGGCAATATTCTGGACATCCTTTTGTAAAACTTCTTTTGCAGATTTACAATCAATTCTTAATAAAAATTTTTGATTGAGTAAATCGCTCTGAAATTTTGAAATACATTTTACAATGGAAAGAATTTCTTTTTTAATAGTAGAATAATTCTTTTCAGTATCATTCCAGTGTCCGGAAGTAAACTGGACAATACGTTCATGCTTATCTTGTACCTGCTTCAAAATACCTCCATAACCAAAATCAGAAGCGTCAGTTTCAACAATTTTGGGCAATAAAGGGTTAGCAATATACAAGCAGGGAATATTACTAACATACTTTTTTATTTCTTGTACTATTCTAGTATGCTCTTCAGACCATGTAGGCGGATTCTTTTTTAATCTAGCATGCAAGGGTTTTGCCATCCTATTGATATTAGGGCAAAAATCTAATACATAATTCAAGCTTCCTAAGAATCTTTGAAGCTGTTGTTTTTCCAGAATTTGATCTGGAAATTTAGATGCAAATTCTAAAGATCGCTCAATAGGAGTGATCGTTCCTTGGGTAATATAATGGCCAAGAAACCTAATTCTGGTTTGAAACAAGGACATTTTGCTTTTAGAAACGACTAAGCCATTTCTCTTAGCTGTAAGAAAGAACGACTTTAAATGCTTAAAATGCTGTTCAATAGATTCTGAAAAGATAAGCACATCATCAATATAGACAATGCAAAATGCTGAATATGGATTGAAAATATCATTCATAATGCGTTGAAATTCTGATGGAGCATTCTTTAAGCCAAAAGGCATAACATTCCATTCGTATTGACCAAATGGAACAGTGAATGTAGTTTTATACCTATGCTTTGGATCAATCTGGATTTGCCAAAAACCAGATTTAAGGTCAAATTTTGAAAATATATATGCAGAATGCAATCTTTGTAACAGGTCTTTCTTATTAGGTATTGGGTACCTAATCCATCTAAGAACCTGATTCAAAGGCTTATAATTAATGACTAATCGTGGAACTCCACGTTCAATCTCAGATGCTTTAATTACATAAAATGCTGCACAACTCCAAGGGGACCTAGATTGGGCAATTAAACCTTTATCTAAGAGATCCTGGATTTCTTTTCTACAATGCTGTTCAAGCTCAGAATTCATTTGGATTGGCCTAGCTTTAGTCGAAATATTCCTTTCATCAAAACTAGGTTCATATGGCAAATCTACCATATGCTGCTTCCTATTCCAAAAGGCATTAGGAAAATCTGCGCAAATTTCATTTTCAACCTGCTTTTGAAAATCTAAAATTCTTTTCTGAGTAAATTCATTTTTCAATTGTGCAGAAATTCTTTGAAAATTAATGTTATGCTTTAAATGCATGATTTCAAATTCTTTAGTTTTAATCAGGTTGTGAATCTGATTATCAAAAATTGAATTTGCTTTTAATAAATTGAGATTTCTGGTTCTGGGTTTTTCAATAAAAGGAAAAATAACATTTTCAGCTTTTATTTTGAAAACAATACCAGAATTGGATACAGAAAATGGAGTGATAAGGGTAATGAAAGGTGTTCCTAAGATAACACTATGATTGATGTTATCAACAAGAACAAATGCAGTTTTAATACGGGTTTTTTCATTTAATACATATGCTTCTGTCTTACTGCTAATATTCATTTTTGAGTTATTAGCGGCAGACAGCTTTTCTTTTGTTTTTTCCCAAAATCTTTTAGGAACCAATTCAGGTTTTATACAATTTAAATCAGCACCGGTATCAAATAATGCTATGGTACTGAGTTGAAAATCATCAGAAAAATGCAAAATAATGCTAATCAAATACTTTCTTAATGTAATTTCTTTTAAAACATGCAGAAAATTTTCAGGTGCGCAATCCAAATTATCTAACTTAGGGTCATCTAAGTTAGTATCATTCTCACCGTCTGAATTTTCTAACTGATTGCTAAGTAATGCTTGGATTATAGCTGAATCCTTTTCTTGCTTTTCTTTGACCTGCTTGAGCTCAAGTTTAACATTCTTGATCTCAGTTTGCAGATCAGAAAGGGATAAGGGGGTATTCTTTCCCTTAGCCTTTTGCTTTTCTAAAATACTGGTCAAGTTATAAGTGTTAGTACTAATTTTAGGAAGACTAACAGGCTTGACTTCAGGTTTGCTTTCTAGGGTTTTCATTAATCTATCAAGGTAATCCTTCTGAAGTTGAGGATCAGAGATATGCTTAATGACATCTAACAAAAGTTCTTGGTCTTTTGTCAAAACATTTATGCTTCTATTATCGTCATCAGAAGATGATGATGATGTTGATGAATCGGTTGCTAACTCATCAACCTGAAATGCATTTTCTTCATCAGTACTTGAATCAGGGTCTGATTCTGAAGAGTAGATGAGAATAGCCTCAAGTTTGCTTAAGACTTCTTCATCTAATCCTAGTTCATGCAGTTTTTTGCTAAAGCGGCAATACTTTGCAGTATGCCCTTTCCTATTACATTTATAACAAGTAACATGCTTTAAATCTCCAAAGGGTTTTACCCCTCCTGGGTTTTCGTTTCTTTTAAAACCAGACTTATGCTTATGAAATTTCTTTTTGTATGCTGGAAAATCTTTTGATCGATTTTTCTTTTGAAATTCCTTTTTATAAAAATGTTTTTTATGGGATCTTTTAGACTCCTTATGGCAAGAACCATTACAATCAGGCTTATCCATGGAAACATCAAATTGTTTACAGAATGAACCTAATTCTTGCCTAGTCCTTTTCATTTCCCATTTCAAATGCCTTTGAAGTTTCAAATCCTGGCAAATCTTTAGTCCCTCCTTCTGGATAAGACTAATAAGTTCACCATATGTTAATGTTGAGTAAGGGATTGGAACCCCTAAAGTTTCCTTAATTCTGTTTCTTACCTTTTCACCTAACAGGGTAGGTAAACCTGCAAGAAACTTTTCTTTCCAGAAAGGCTGGTTGGAATCTTCTCTCAACATAACACGAGATAAAAATGTATTTTTATAATACTGAAAATCACTGAGTTTTTTACATCTTAAATTTGATAAAAGCTCAGCGTTTTTATCTTTTAAATGCGAAGAATCACCCAAAAAATGCAAAGAAATGGTTAAAATTAATGTAGATACAGAATCCTGAATAGGTTGACCTTCGTCATCCAGAATGGGTTCTGCGTCTTCATCAATTTTAACAGCATTCAATATGCTAAGACGTTCAGTTTCAGTAAGATGGTAGTCCCACCATCCTTTTAACTGACCTGCAAAGCCTGCAGTAAGAAGTTCTGCAATGGCTCTATCCTGAACATTGGTCTGTATTCTATATGCATTGGCAGCCATAGTCATTTGTTGCAAAAAATTCAAAACCTGATATTCAGATAATCCATCTAGATTCCACTCATAGACAGAAGATGCATTAAACCTAGACTGGCTACTTGATGCTTGGTTGCCTATGTCCAAATGACTAGCAATAGGAACAATAGGCCAATTAATTCTATTGATCTGAGGAATAGGTTCAACCGGAATAGGTTCAACCTTTTCTCCACAGATACTCTGGGACTCTGAGGGAGAATCCTCCTCTAATGCGTTTATCTCTGGTCTTAGCCGAGACTGAGGTGTTTCTGGAGCAATTAAGTTAGAGGTTGAGGCCTCTATCTTGCTCAACTGGTCTTGAATAGCCTTGGCGAATTCCATTTTATTACTCTGAAATTCTTTTTGGCTATCCCTAGAAATTTGAGATGGCTTAAAAATAGGATTCTTAAGCCTTTCCTGCTTCTGTTCTATTTTTACAACAGAAGGCTTAAGGGTTTTCTCAATTCTAGATAATTGTTTGCCTAAGGTATGCAGATGCGTATTTGAGAAATTATTTTGCTCAATGACAGATGCAAAGTTCTTATGCACATCTTCAGTCACATACTTATATGCAGATGCATTAACAGATAAATTTCCTGAGACTGGAATTTTGATTCCTCTCAGAGGGGGATGATCAGACTCAATCTTTGAGCCATCAGATAAATTCCAAGTACTAACCTTTTCTTGGCTAGAGACTGGATTGATGCACTTGAATGGATATGCAATGTTATTCTGTGATGCATAAAGCTCAAACCAATCGAAAAACATGATGTGGACTTTATGCTGCAAAACAAAATCATAATACTTTTCTTGAATTTCGTTTCTTTGGTTCAGGAAATTCTTAAAGAACCAAAGTTTTTTCTTTTCATTATGAGGAGCGTAAAAATCTTTATGCAAAAGGGTTTTGTTTAAAACAAATTCTTTTTCTAACACATTGATAACATTCTCAGTAACTGAAGAAAAAGTAGGCGAGGTTGGTTCAGATTTCTGAACACTTACTTCTCCTAATTCCTCTTTAGTGTAAACTGCTCTGGGAACATTATCAGCGTAGAGAACACCAGTTAAATGCGTATTAGGGATGTCAGAGGTAGAGTGCCTGTGAGGCATGCTTACAGGGATTCTTCTTCTGTGATACAAATGGCAAGAATCCTTGTCTTCATCCTCAACATTCTTATGTTCAATCTTACCTAATTGTGATACTCTACCCAAATCCATGGTATCACTATTGGAAGAGTCATCCGAAAACCTTGTACTTACCGATTTTCTGTCAAAGGTTAGAGTGACTTTTCCACTAGGATATTGGTTAATTTCTCTGACATTCGTATTAGGCATTATTCTAATTGGTGGTTCAACAGCACATGCTTTTTCCAATACCCATTCTTCAGGAAGAGTTACATCTTCCCATTTAATGAATTTTGGAACAATAGCATTCGCCTTGGACATATCTGTTTGCAAAACCAAAGTTTCTCCTTTATGACATGAAAACTTGTGTTTTGAGTCAAATGCAGATGTCATGGCTTTGTAATGAACTCTGAAAATCAATGCAATGGGAATAGATCCCTTTTTCATGCGATAATTATGTGTTTGGATTTGTAAAACAAGAGAATCCAAAATGTTTTTATCATTTAAAGAAATGGTTAAATTAGGGTAACATGAGAATGATATGGGACCTGCACACAGACTAGACTCAACCGTGCCTAGGATGCCTTCCTCATACACTTCCATTCTATTATCCCTAACAACACATAATATGCTTGTGTTCAGGCCTTCCTTGGTCAAGGGCTTAATCCCTATCTGAACAAGGCCAATATGAATGTACTTAAAATTCTTTTGTCTATGCTTGTCTAAAGAATGCTGTGACAAAAGATTAATGCTTTCATATGAGTTTGTGAGAGGAATATCCCTCTCCTCAGTCTTTATGTTCAAATTTGTTTTGAACAACTTATCTCTAATGCTGAGTTCATATATTTCATGCTTCTTAACATGAGGTATATGCCAATCACTAATGCATTTGGTAAAATCTTCAACAGTAATTTCATTACTACTGTTGATCCTTATATTCTCTAATGATGTAGATGCAGAAGATGCAGAGTATGTTCTAGGTAGAAGTGTGTGATCCATCATTAAAATGCAAATCAAAACAAACACATACTAATATTGACTACGGAACCCAGTCACTGCCTCTCTTCCCTGTCCGTCGGTACTTATGGGCAAACAAGGGTCTAAATGACTCACCAATATAAGTATATGCAGGAATGATATGCACAGTAAATCTGGAAAATGGATGAACGTGAACAGTGATGATGATGAATGAACAGTACTCTCACCCCTTCTGGCTCTGATACCACTAGGGACTTTCTGGATCGTACGGGTGATAACGAAACTAATGCAGAGAGATTTATGCCAAATTCAAAAATGATTATGCATATACAACAAATTAAAATGCAGAAAGATATATGAATTCAGAAATAAGAAGATAAAATGCTCAAGAACAAGAATAAACTTATGCTAGGCGGTATAAACCTGCCATATAAATTCTTAAAATTAAATGCAGAAATTAAACACCTTAATCGTATGTGATTAAATTCAGGCGGTAATCCGCACAACTTATAACCACATATGATTAAGGTTAGAGATTAAGAAGAAACAAAGCTTACTCTGTATTCAAACAAATTCTTTTGTTACAACTCGGGGAATGCTTTGATTCCAGAAAATAATTACAAGTAGAGAGAAGGAAGAGAGAATTAGAGAGAGAAGTTGATAGATGAAAACTGGAAAATAAAACTGATGCCTTTACAAATGAGATGAGGGCTCCTTATATAGACAGAGAGGAGCACAAAATGACAAAATTGCTTTCGGTGCCTGGGACCCACTTCACTTTCGGCGCCGGGCCCACCAAAGATGCTTTGAGACAGATACGTCTGGATACCGTAAATACGTAACCTTATACGAATATATACATATACCAGTATGCTTACATTGGCAAGTATGCATATTAGGGAATTCCTGGTTATGAGCCAAGTACCCCTAACCACATTACCAAACCAAGCGGCTACTAGCTCGGTTCTTATTCATTTGAACATTGGAACCAAATTATTATTCTGGTATAATATTCATTAGGTTATTGATTTACAATAAACCAAAAATATCTTCGTTCTCGCCAGCAAGGGATGGTGGCTTGGAAGACGAAGATGAAGAAGATGCCTTGGATCCAGCAGTTGATTCTCTGGAGACCATTAATTCTTTCATGATCTTGAAAAATTCTTCCTCGGACTTAGCGGCTGCAAGCTGAGGAATTGCAAATGATTTTTGTGCCAAAAATTCTGAATGAGCTTGGACTTGTTCGACAGGCAGATCAATTTTGCCTTTAGATCTAAGCCAAGTTCTGACAGCGGCTTCGTTGCATTTATTGAATGCTTGGAATTTATTCCACCATTTAATCTTAAAAATTCTTATAAGATCAATGGTTGCATTTTGATTCGTTTGGTAAGAAAAATGCCAGGTTAGAGTCCACGGTACGAAAAAGATTGTACTGAAGACTAGGAGAGGAGAATGCCTTTTCTGCAAGGGTGAGGGATCATATTTTTCTTTAAAAAGGATAAATGCTTGGTTAACTTGATCAGGTAGGATTTCGGTAGAAGACCCAAAAAATCCCCACCAATGGTTAAACCAGTTTGGTATTTTGGAAATTGCTTTTCTGGTGTCAAACATGATTAACCAGGTATGCAATCCTTTGGAGTTTTGGACCATTAATGCATTATACCAGGCTTGTTGATAATCCCAGTATGAAAAGGTTTTGCTGGTGGTTATGCGGTTGGTAAAAGAGGCTGGAAAAGATTTCAAGTCAGAAGGACTTGTACCCCAATCTTGAGGATGAATGATCTTCAAGATTTTGAATTGGGAGTATGCTGGTTCACCTGAATCACCATGAGATGTATGCTTTATTTCCACAGATTCTGTTGCTTTTAGGATGGATAAGTAAAAATCAATGGGCTTTGAATAATCCCAAGGTTTAAAATTCCATCCATGAGGGAAAAGTTTTGATACAGCCACTGAGGGATTTTTATCATAAAAGCCATCCTCAATGGAAGTAATATACTGAAAATTCTTTTTGGTAAAATATTCAGATTTAGGCTGAGTAGCCGTATTCTGAGAAACAACATTTGTTGAAATACTTTTGGAAGAAGAAGGAAAAGTTATAAAATTTTCTTTAAAAATTTCCTTTGCTTCTTTTAAAGATACTGGTCCAAAAGGACTAGAAACAGTTAATGCTTTTGAAGGTTGAGCAATTTCTTTGCCCTTGGAAATGGGAATCTGTTGTAAATTCGTTTGAGGAAGAGTTTGTGCTGAAGAAGAAGACGAGGGTTTTTCAAAAACTCGTTTTGCTTCAGCAATAGAGTCAAAATAATTTTTAAATGCATTTTCAAGAGATTGAGAGGCCTTAGTAAGGGCCAAAGTATGCGGATCATGCTGAGTTTGTTTGACAGAACTGGAGCTGTCTTTGCTTTCAATGCTTTCTCCCTGGGCATCCTGAAACATAGTTGTCCAGGCTTTTACCTTTTCAAATGCAGTTAAATTTGCTTGATCCTTTGAGGATCCGACTCCCTTCCTCTTTTTAGGGGGCATGGTCCTGCAAAAATTCTCTGGTTAAGAAGTCAGGGATAGAATTCTGATCTCCTCTAATAAATTCTATGTCAAAATCAAATATGCTTAATAAGGCTTGCCACCTAGCAAAGATTTGCTTAGAGGCAATATTCTGGACATCCTTTTGTAAAACTTCTTTTGCAGATTTACAATCAATTCTTAATAAAAATTTTTGATTGAGTAAATCGCTCTGAAATTTTGAAATACATTTTACAATAGAAAGAATTTCTTTTTTAATAGTAGAATAATTCTTTTCAGTATCATTCCAGTGTCCGGAAGTAAACTGGACAATACGTTCCTGCTTATCTTGTACCTGCTTCAAAATACCTCCATAACCAAAATCAGAAGCATCAGTTTCAACGATTTTAGGTAATAAGGGATTAGCAATATACAAGCAAGGAATATTACTAACATACTTTTTTATTTCTTGTACTATTCTAGTATGCTCTTCAGACCATGTAGGCGGATTCTTTTTTAATCTAGCATGCAAGGGTTTTGCCATTCTATTGATATTAGGGCAAAAATCTAATACATAATTCAAGCTTCCTAAAAATCTTTGAAGCTGCTGTTTTTCCAGAATTTGATCTGGAAATTTAGATGCAAATTCTAAATATCGCTCAATAGGAGTGATCGTTCCTTGGGTAATATAATGGCCAAGAAACCTTATTCTGGTTTGAAACAATGACATTTTGCTTTTAGAAACGACTAAGCCATTTTTCTTAGCTGTAAGAAAGAATGACTTTAAATGCTTAAAATGCTGTTCGATAGATTCTGAAAAGATGAGCACATCATCAATATAGACAATGCAAAATGCTGAATATGGATTAAAAATGTCATTCATAATGCGTTGAAATTCTGATGGAGCATTCTTTAAGCCGAAAGGCATAACATTCCATTCGTATTGACCAAATGGAACAGTGAATGCAGTTTTATACCTATGCTTTGGATCAATCTGGATTTGCCAAAAACCAGATTTAAGGTCAAATTTTGAAAATATATATGCAGAATGCAATCTTTGTAACAGGTCTTTCTTATTAGGTATTGGGTACCTAATCCATCTAAGAACCTGATTCAAAGGCTTATAATTAATGACTAATCGTGGAACTCCACGTTCAATCTCAGATGCTTTAATTACATAAAATGCTGCACAACTCCAAGGGGACCTAGATTGGGCAATTAAACCTTTATCTAAGAGATCCTGGATTTCTTTTCTACAATGCTGCTCAAGGTCAGAATTCATTTGAATAGGCCTAGCTTTAGTCGGAATATCCCTTTCATCAAAACTAGGTTCATAAGGTAAATCTACCATATGCTGTTTCCTATTCCAAAAGGCATTAGGAAAATCTGCGCAAATTTCATTTTCAACCTGCTTTTGAAAATCTAAAATTCTTTTCTGAGTAAATTCATTTTTCAATTGTGCAGAAATTCTTTGAAAATTAATGTTATGCTTTAAATGCATGATTTCAAATTCTTTTGTTTTAATCAGGTTGTTAATCTGATTATCAAAAATTGAATTTGCTTTTAATAAATTGAGATTTCTGGTTCTGGGTTTTTCAATAAAAGGAAAAATAGCATTTTCAGCTTTTACTTTGAAAACAATACCAGAATTTGATACGGAAAAAGGAGTAATAAGGGTAATGAAAGGTGTTCCTAAGATAACACTATGATTAATGTTATCAACAAGAACAAATGCAGTTTTAATACGGGTTTTTTCATTTAACACATATGCTTTAGTCTTACTGCTAATATTCATTTTTGAGTTATTAGCGGCAGACAGTTTTTCTTTGGTTTCTTCCCAAAATCTTTTAGGAACCAAATCAGGTTTTATGCAATTTAAATCAGCACCGGTATCAAATAATGCTATGGTACTGAGTTGAAAATCATCAGAAAAATGCAAAATAATGCTAATCAAATACTTTCTTAATGTAATTTCTTTTAAAACATGCAGAAAATTTTCAGGTGCGCAATCCAAATTATCTAACTTAGGGTCATCTAAGTTAGTATCATTCTCACCGTCTGAATTTTCTAACTGATTGCTAAGTAATGCTTGGATTATAGCTGAATCCTTTTCTTGCTTTTCGTTGACCTGCTTGAGCTCAAGTTTAACATTCTTGATCTCAGTTTGCAGATCAGAAAGGGATAAGGGAGTATTTTTTCCCTTTGCCTTATGCTTTCCTAGAATACTGGTCAAGTTATAGGTGTTAGTACTAATCTTAGGAAGACTAACAGGCTTGACCTCAGGTTTGCTTTCTAGGGTTTTTATTAACCTATCAAGGTAATCCTTCTGAAGTTGAGGATCAGAGATATGCTTAATGACATCTAACAAAAGTTCTTGGTCTTTTGTCAAAACATTTATGCTTCTATTATCGTCATCAGAAGATGATGATGTTGATGAATCAGTTGCTAATTCATCAACCTGAAATGCATTTTCTTCATCAGTTCCTGAATCAGGATCTGATTCTGAAGAGTAGATGAGAATAGCCTCAAGTTTGCTTAAGACTTCTTCATCTAATCCTAGTTCATGCAGTTTTTTGCTAAAGCGGCAATACTTTGCAGTATGCCCTTTCCTATTACATTTATAACAAGTAACATGCTTTAAATCTCCAAAGGGTTTTACCCCTCCTGGGTTTTCGTTTCTTTTAAAACCAGACTTATGCTTATGAAATTTCTTTTTGTATGCTGGAAAATCTTTTGATCGATTTTTCTTTTGAAATTCCTTTTTATAAAAATGTTTTTTATGGGATCTTTTAGACTCCTTATGGCAAGAACCATTACAATCAGGCTTATCCATGGAAACATCAAATTGTTTACAGAATGAACCTAATTCTTGCCTAGTCCTTTTCATTTCCCATTTCAAATGCCTTTGAAGTTTCAAATCCTGGCAAATCTTTAGTCCCTCCTTCTGGATAAGACTAATAAGTTCACCATATGTTAATGTTGAGTAAGGGATTGGAACCCCTAAAGTTTCCTTAATTCTGTTTCTTACCTTTTCACCTAACAGGGTAGGTAAACCTGCAAGAAACTTTTCTTTCCAGAAAGGCTGGTTGGAATCTTCTCTCAACATAACACGAGATAAAAATGTATTTTTATAATACTGAAAATCACTGAGTTTTTTACATCTTAAATTTGATAAAAGCTCAGCGTTTTTATCTTTTAAATGCGAAGAATCACCCAAAAAATGCAAAGAAATGGTTAAAATTAATGTAGATACAGAATCCTGAATAGGTTGACCTTCGTCATCCAGAATGGGTTCTGCGTCTTCATCAATTTTAACAGCATTCAATATGCTAAGACGTTCAGTTTCAGTAAGATGGTAGTCCCACCATCCTTTTAACTGACCTGCAAAGCCTGCAGTAAGAAGTTCTGCAATGGCTTTATCCTGAACATTGGTCTGTATTCTATATGCATTGGCAGCCATGGTCATTTGTTGCAAAAAATTCAAAATCTGGTATTCAGATAATCCATCTAGATTCCACTCATAGACAGAAGATGCATTAAACCTAGACTGGCTACTTGATGCTTGGTTGCCTATGTCTAAATGACTAGCAATAGGAACAATAGGCCAATTAATTCTATTGATCTGAGGAGTAGGTTTAACCGGAATAGGTTCAACCTTTTCCTCACAGATACTCTGGGATTCGGAAGGAGAATCTTCATCTAATGCGTTTATCTCTGGTCTTAGCCGAGACTGAGGTGTTTCTGGAGCAATTAAGTTAGAGGTTGAGGCCTCTATTTTGCTTAATTGGTCTTGAATAGCCTTGGCGAATTCCATTTTATTATTCTGAAATTCTTTTTGGCTATCCCTAGAAATTTGAGATGGCTTAAAAATAGGATTCTTAAGCCTTTCCTGCTTCTGTTCTATTTTTACAACAGAAGGCTTAAGGGTTTCCTCAATTCTAGATAATTGCTTACCTATGGTATGCAGATGCGTATTAACAGATAAATTTCCTGAGACTGGAATTTTGATTCCTCTCAGAGGGGGATGATCAGACTCAACCTTTGAGCCATCAGACAAATTCCAAGTACTAACCTTTTCTTGGCTAGAGACTGGATTGATGCACTTGAATGGATATGCAATGTTATTCTGTGATGCATAAAGCTCAAACCAATCGAAAAACATGATGTGGACTTTATGCTGCAAAACAAAATTATAATACTTTTCTTGAATTTCATTTCTTTGGTTCAGGAAATTCTTAAAGAACCAAAGTTTTTTCTTTTCATTATGAGGAGCGTAAAAATCTTTATGCAAAAGGGTTTTGTTTAAAACAAATTCCTTTTCTAACACATTGATAACATTCTCAGTAACTGAAGAAAAAGTAGGCGAGGTTGGTTCAGATTTTTGAACACTTACTTCTCCTAATTCTTCTTTAGTATATACTGCTCTGGGAACATTATCAGCGTAGAGAACACCAGTTAAATGCGTATTAGGGATGTCAGAGGTAGAGTGCCTGTGAGGCATGTTTACAGGGATTCTTCTTCTGTGAAACAAATGGCAAGAATCCTTGTCTTCATCCTCAACATTCTTATGTTCAATCTTACCTAATTGTGATACTCTACCCAAATCCATGGTATCACTATTGGAAGAGTCATCCGAAAACCTTGTACTTACCGATTTTCTGTCAAAGGTTAGAGTGACTTTTCCACTAGGATATTGGTTAATTTCTCTGACATTCGTATTAGGCATTATTCTAATTGGTGGTTCAACAGCACATGCTTTTTCCAATACCCATTCTTCAGGAAGAGTTACATCTTCCCATTTAATGAATTTTGGAACAATAGCATTTGCCTTGGACATATCTGTTTGCAAAACCAAAGTTTCTCCTTTATGGCATGAAAACTTGTGTTTTGAGTCAAATGCAGATGTCATGGCTTTGTAATGAACTCTGAAAATCAATGCAATGGGAATAGATCCCTTTTTCATGCGATAATTATGTGTTTGGATTTGTAAAACAAGAGAATCCAAAATGTTTTTATCATTTAAAGAAATGGTTAAATTAGGGTAACATGAGAATGATATGGGACCTGCACACAGACTAGACTCAACCGTGCCTAGGATGCCTTCCTCATATACTTCCATTCTATTATCCCTAACAACACATAATATGCTTGTGTTTAGGCCTTCCTTGGTCAAGGGCTTGATCCCTATCTGAACAAGGCCAATATGAATATACTTAAAATTCTTTTGTCTATGCTTGTCTAAAGAATGCTGTGACAAAAGATTAATGCTTTCATATGAGTTTGTGAGAGGAATATCCCTCTCCTCAGTCTTTATGTTCAAATTTGTTTTGAACAACTTATCTCTAATGCTGAGTTCATATATTTCATGCTTCTTAACATGAGGTATATGCCAATCACTAATGCATTTGGTAAAATCTTCAACAGTAATTTCATTACTACTGTTGATCCTTATATTCTCTAATGATGTAGATGCAGAAGATGCAGAGTATGTTCTAGGTAGAAGTGTGTGATCCATCATTAAAATGCAAATCAAAACAAACACATACTAATATTGACTACAGAACCCAGTCACTGCCTCTCTTCCCTGTCCGTCGGTACTTATGGGCAAACAAGGGTCTAAATGACTCACCAATATAAGTATATGCAGGAATGATATGCACAGTAAATCTGGAAAATGGATGAACGTGAACAGTGATGATGATGAATGAACAGTACTCTCACCCCTTCTGGCTCTGATACCACTAGGGACTGCAGGGGTGAGAGTACTGTTCATTCATCATCATCACTGTTCACATTCAGAACAAATTTGCACTGCAGGACTATCAAAACACTAGGGACTATCTAAATGACTCACCAATATAAGTATATGCAGGAATGATATGCACAGTAAATCTGGAAAATGGATGAATGTGAACAGTGATGATGATGAATGAACAGTACTCTCACCCCTTCTGGCTCTGATACCACTAGGGACTATCTGGATCGTACGGGTGATAATGAAACTAATGCAGAGAGATTTATGCCAAATTCAAAAATGATTATGCATATACAACAAATTAAAATGCAGAAAGATATATGAATTCAGAAATAAGAAGATAAAATGCTCAAGAACAAGAATAAACTTATGCTAGGCGGTATAAACCTGCCATATAAATTCTTAAAATTAAATGCAGAAATTAAACACCTTAATCGTATGTGATTAAATTCAGGCGGTAATCCGCACAACTTATAACCACATATGATTAAGGGAAGAGATTAAGAAGAAACAAAGCTTACTCTGTATTCAAACAAATTCTTTTGTTACAACTCGGGGAATGCTTTGATTCCAGAAAATAATTACAAGTAGAGAGAAGGAAGAGAGAATTAGAGAGAGAAGTTGATAGATGAAAACTGGAAAATAAAACTGATGCCTTTACAAATGAGATGAGGGCTCCTTATATAGACAGAGAGGAGCACAAAATGACAAAAATGCTTTCGGTGCCTGGGACCCACATCACTTTCGGCGCCGGGCCCACCAAAGATGCTTTGAGACAGATACGTCTGGATACCGTAAATACGTAACCTTATACGAATATATACATATACCAGTATGCTTACATTGGCAAGTATGCATATTAGGGAATTCCTGGTTATGAGCCAAGTACCCCTAACCACATTACCAAACCAAGCGGCTACTAGCTCGGTTCTTATTCATTTGAACATTGGAACCAAATTATTATTCTGGTATAATATTCATTAGGTTATTGATTTACAATAAACCAAAAATATCTTCTTTCTCGCCAGCAAGGGATGGTGGCTTGGAAGACGAAGATGAAGAAGATGCCTTGGATCCAGCAGTTGATTCTCTGGAGACCATTAATTCTTTCATGATTTTGAAAAATTCTTCCTCGGACTTAGCGGCTGCAAGCTGAGGAATTGCAAATGATTTTTGTGCCAAAAATTCTGAATGAGCTTGGATTTGTTCAACAGGCAGATCAATTTTGCCTTTAGATCTAAGCCAAGTTCTGACAGCGGCTTCATTGCATTTATTGAATGCTTGGAATTTATTCCACCATTTAATCTTGAAAATTCTTATTAGATCAATGGTTGCATTTTGATTCGTTTGATAGGAAAAATGCCAGGTTAAAGTCCACGGTACGAAAAAGATTGTACTGAAGACTAAGAAAGGAGAATGCCTTTTCTGCAAGGGTGAAGGATCATATTTTTCTTTAAAAAGGATAATTGCTTGGTTAACTTGATCAGGAAGGATTTCGGTAGAAGACCCAAAAAATCCCCACCAATGGTTAAACCAGTTTGGTATTTTGGAAATTGCTTTTCTGGTGTCAAACATGATTAACCAGGTATGCGATCCTTTGGAGTTTTGGACCATTAATGCATTATACCAGGCTTGTTGATAATCCCAGTGTGAAAAGGTTTTGCTGGTGGTTATGCGGTTGGTAAAAGAGGCTGGAAAAGATTTCAAGTCAGAAGGACTTGTACCCCAATCTTGAGGATGAATGATCTTCAAGATTTTGAATTGGGAGTATGCTGGTTCACCTGAATCACCATGAGATGTATGCTTTATATCCACAGATTCTGTTGCTTTTAGGATGGATAAGTAAAAATCAATGGGCTTTGAATAATCCCAAGGTTTGAAATTCCATCCATGAGGAAAAAGTTTTGATACAGCCACTGAGGGATTTTTATCATAAAAGCCATCCTCAATGGAAGTAATATACTGAAAATTCTTTTTGGTAAAATATTCAGATTTAGGCTGGGTAGCCGTATTCTGAGAAACAACATTTGCAGAAATACTTTTGGAAGAAGAAGGAAAAGTTATAAAATTTTCTTTAAAAATTTCCTTTGCTTCTTTTAAAGATACTGGTCCAAAAGGACTGGAAACAGTTAATGCTTTTGAAGGTTGAGCAATCTCTTTGCCCTTAGAAATAGGATTTTTTTGTAAATTCGTTTGAGGAAGAGTTTGTGCTGAAGAAGAAGACGAGGGTTTTTCAAAAACTCGTTTTGCTTCAGCAATAGAGTCAAAATAATTTTTAAATGCATTTTCAAGAGATTGAGAGGCCTTAGTAAGGGCCAAAGTATGCGGATCATGCTGAGTTTGTTTGACAGAACTGGAGCTGTCTTTGCTTTCAATGCTTTCTCCCTGGGCATCCTGAAACATAGTTGTCCAGGCTTTTACCTTTTCAAATGCAGTTAAATTTGCTTGATCCTTTGAGGATCCGACTCCCTTCTTCTTTTTAGGGGGCATAGTCCTGCAAAATTCTCTGGTTAAGAAGTCAGGGATAGAATTCTGATCTCCTCTAATAAATTCTATGTCAAAATCAAATATGCTTAATAAGGCTTGCCACCTAGCAAAGATTTGCTTAGAGGCAATATTCTGGACATCCTTTTGTAAAACTTCTTTTGCAGATTTACAATCAATTCTTAATAAAAATTTTTGATTGAGTAAATCGCTCTGAAATTTTGAAATACATTTTACAATAGAAAGAATTTCTTTTTTAATAGTAGAATAATTCTTTTCAGTATCATTCCAGTGTCCGGAAGTAAACTGGACAATACGTTCCTGCTTATCTTGTACCTGCTTCAAAATACCTCCATAACCAAAATCAGAAGCATCAGTTTCAACGATTTTAGGTAATAAGGGATTAGCAATATACAAGCAAGGAATATTACTAACATACTTTTTTATTTCTTGTACTATTCTAGTATGCTCTTCAGACCATGTAGGCGGATTCTTTTTTAATCTAGCATGCAAGGGTTTTGCCATTCTATTGATATTAGGGCAAAAATCTAATACATAATTCAAGCTTCCTAAAAATCTTTGAAGCTGCTGTTTTTCCAGAATTTGATCTGGAAATTTAGATGCAAATTCTAAATATCGCTCAATAGGAGTGATCGTTCCTTGGGTAATATAATGGCCAAGAAACCTTATTCTGGTTTGAAACAATGACATTTTGCTTTTAGAAACGACTAAGCCATTTTTCTTAGCTGTAAGAAAGAATGACTTTAAATGCTTAAAATGCTGTTCGATAGATTCTGAAAAGATGAGCACATCATCAATATAGACAATGCAAAATGCTGAATATGGATTAAAAATGTCATTCATAATGCGTTGAAATTCTGATGGAGCATTCTTTAAGCCGAAAGGCATAACATTCCATTCGTATTGACCAAATGGAACAGTGAATGCAGTTTTATACCTATGCTTTGGATCAATCTGGATTTGCCAAAAACCAGATTTAAGGTCAAATTTTGAAAATATATATGCAGAATGCAATCTTTGTAACAGGTCTTTCTTATTAGGTATTGGGTACCTAATCCATCTAAGAACCTGATTCAAAGGCTTATAATTAATGACTAATCGTGGAACTCCACGTTCAATCTCAGATGCTTTAATTACATAAAATGCTGCACAACTCCAAGGGGACCTAGATTGGGCAATTAAACCTTTATCTAAGAGATCCTGGATTTCTTTTCTACAATGCTGCTCAAGGTCAGAATTCATTTGAATAGGCCTAGCTTTAGTCGGAATATCCCTTTCATCAAAACTAGGTTCATAAGGTAAATCTACCATATGCTGTTTCCTATTCCAAAAGGCATTAGGAAAATCTGCGCAAATTTCATTTTCAACCTGCTTTTGAAAATCTAAAATTCTTTTCTGAGTAAATTCATTTTTCAATTGTGCAGAAATTCTTTGAAAATTAATGTTATCAACAAGAACAAATGCAGTTTTAATACGGGTTTTTTCATTTAACACATATGCTTCAGTCTTACTGCTAATATTCATTTTTGAGTTATTAGCGGCAGACAGTTTTTCTTTGGTTTCTTCCCAAAATCTTTTAGGAACCAAATCAGGTTTTATGCAATTTAAATCAGCACCGGTATCAAATAATGCTATGGTACTGAGTTGAAAATCATCAGAAAAATGCAAAATAATGCTAATCAAATACTTTCTTAATGTAATTTCTTTTAAAACATGCAGAAAATTTTCAGGTGCGCAATCTAAATTGTCTAACTTAGGGTCATCTAAGTTAGTATCATTCTCACCGTCTGAATTTTCTAACTGATTGCTAAGTAATGCTTGGATTATAGCTGAATCCTTTTCTTGCTTTTCTTTGACCTGCTTGAGCTCAAGTTTAACATTCTTGATCTCAGTTTGCAGATCAGAAAGGGATAAGGGAGTATTTTTTCCCTTTGCCTTATGCTTTCTTAGAATACTGGTCAAGTTATAGGTGTTAGTACTAATCTTAGGAAGACTAACAGGCTTGACCTCAGGTTTGCTTTCTAGGATTTTTATTAATCTATCAAGGTAATCCTTCTGAAGTTGAGGATCAGAGATATGCTTAATGACATCTAACAAAAGTTCTTGGTCTTTTGTAAAAACATTTATGCTTCTATTATCGTCATCAGAAGATTATGATGTTGATGAATCAGTTGCTAATTCATCAACCTGAAATGCATTTTCTTCATCAGTTCCTGAATCAGGATCTGATTCTGAAGAGTAGATGAGAATAGCCTCAAGTTTACTTAAGACTTCTTCTTCTAATCCTAGTTCGTGCAGTTTTTTGCTAAAGCGGCATTACTTTGCAGTATGCCCTTTCCTATTACATTTATAACAGGTAACATGCTTTAAATTTCCAAAAGGTTTCACCCCTTCTGGTTTTTCATTTCTTTTAAAACCAGACTTATGCTTATGAAATTTCTTTTTGTATGCAGGAAAATCTTTTGATCGGTTTTTCTTTTGAAATTCCTTTTTATAAAAATGTTTTTTATGGGATCTTTTAGACTCCTTATGGCAAGAACCATTACAATCAGGCTTATCCATGGAAACATCAAATTGTTTACAGAACGAACCTAATTCTTGCCTAGTCCTTTTCATTTCCCATTTCAAATGCCTTTGAAGTTTTAAATCCTGGCAAATCTTTAGTCCTTCCTTCTGGATAAGACTAATGAGTTCACCATATGTTAATGTTGAGTAAGGGATTGGGACCCCTAAAGTTTCCTTAATTCTGTTTCTTACCTTTTCACCTAACAAGGTAGGTAAACCTGCAAGAAACTTTTCTTTCCAGAAAGGTTGGTTGGAATCTTCTCTCAACATAACACGAGATAAAAATGTATTTTTATAATACTGAAAATCACTGAGTTTTTTGCATCTTAAATTAGATAAAAGCTCAGCGTTTTTATCTTTTAAATGCGAAGAATCACCCAAAAAATGCAAAGAAATGGTTAAAATTAATGTAGATACAGAATCCTGAATAGGTTGACCTTCGTCATCCAGAATGGGTTCTGCGTCTTCATCAATTTTAACAGCATTCAATATGCTAAGACGTTCAGTTTCAGTAAGATGGTAGTCCCACCATCCTTTTAACTGACCTGCAAAGCCTGCAGTAAGAAGTTCTGCAATGGCTTTATCCTGAACATTGGTCTGTATTCTATATGCATTGGCAGCCATGGTCATTTGTTGCAAAAAATTCAAAATCTGGTATTCAGATAATCCATCTAGATTCCACTCATAGACAGAAGATGCATTAAACCTAGACTGGCTACTTGATGCTTGGTTGCCTATGTCTAAATGACTAGCAATAGGAACAATAGGCCAATTAATTCTATTGATCTGAGGAGTAGGTTTAACCGGAATAGGTTCAACCTTTTCTCCACAGATACTCTGGGACTCTGAGGGAGAATCCTCCTCTAATGCGTTTATCTCTGGTCTTAGCCGAGACTGAGGTGTTTCTGGAGCAATTAAGTTAGAGGTTGAGGCCTCTATCTTGCTCAACTGGTCTTGAATAGCCTTGGCGAATTCCATTTTATTACTCTGAAATTCTTTTTGGCTATCCCTAGAAATTTGAGATGGCTTAAAAATAGGATTCTTAAGCCTTTCCTGCTTCTATTCTATTTTTACAACAGAAGGCTTAAGGGTTTTCTCAATTCTAGATAATTGTTTGCCTAAGGTATGCAGATGCGTATTTGAGAAATTATTCTGCTCAATAACAGATGCAAAGTTCTTATGCACATCTTCAGTCACATACTTATATGCAGATGCATTAACAGATGAATTTCCTGAGACTGGAATTTTGATTCCTCTCAGAGGGGGATGATCAGACTCAATCTTTGAGCCATCAGACAAATTCCAAGTACTAACCTTTTCTTGGCTAGAGACTGGATTAATGCACTTAAATGGATATGCAATGTTATTCTGTGATGCATAAAGTTCAAACCAATCGAAAAACATGATATGGACTTTATGTTGCAAAACAAAATCATAATACTTTTCTTGAATTTCATTTCTTTGGTTCAGGAAATTCTTAAAAAACCAAAGTTTTTTCTTTTCATTATGAGGAGCGTAAAAATCTTTATGCAAAAGGGTTTTGTTTAAAACAAATTCCTTTTCTAACACATTGATAACATTCTCAGTAACTGAAGAAAAAGTAGGCGAGGTTGGTTCAGATTTTTGAACACTTACTTCTCCTAATTCTTCTTTAGTATATACTGCTCTGGGAACATTATCAGCGTAGAGAACACCAGTTAAATGCGTATTAGGGATGTCAGAGGTAGAGTGCCTGTGAGGCATGCTTACAGGGATTCTTCTTCTGTGATACAAATGGCAAGAATCCTTGTCTTCATCCTCAACATTCTTATGTTCAATCTTACCTAATTGTGATACTCTACCCAAATCCATGGTATCACTATTGGAAGAGTCATCAGAAAACCTTGTACTTACCGATTTTCTGTCAAAGGTTAGAGTGACTTTTCCACTAGGATATTGGTTAATTTCTCTGACATTCGTATTAGGCATTATTCTAATTGGTGGTTCAACAGCACATGCTTTTTCCAATACCCATTCTTCAGGAAGAGTTACATCTTCCCATTTAATGAATTTTGGAACAATAGCATTTGCCTTGGACATATCTGTTTGCAAAACCAAAGTTTCTCCTTTATGGCATGAAAACTTGTGTTTTGAGTCAAATGCAGATGTCATGGCTTTGTAATGAACTTTGAAAATCAATGCAATGGGAATAGATCCTTTTTTCATGCGATAATTATGCGTTTGAATTTGTAAAACAAGAGAATCCAGAATGTTTTTATCATTTAAAGAAATGGTTAAATTAGGGTAACATGAGAATGATATGGGACCTGCACACAGACTAGACTCAACCGTGCCTAGGATGCCTTCCTCATATACTTCCATTCTATTATCCCTAACAACACATAATATGCTTGTGTTTAGGCCTTCCTTGGTCAAGGGCTTGATCCCTATCTGAACAAGGCCAATATGAATATACTAAAAATTCTTTTGTCTATGCTTGTCTAAAGAATGCTGTGACAAAAGATTAATGCTTTCATATGAGTTTGTGAGAGGAATATCCCTCTCCTCAGTCTTTATGTTCAAATTTGTTTTGAACAACTTATCTCTAATGCTGAGTTCATATATTTCATGCTTCTTAACATGAGGTATATGCCAATCACTAATGCATTTGGTAAAATCTTCAACAGTAATTTCATTACTACTGTTGATCCTTATATTCTCTAATGATGTAGATGCAGAAGATGCAGAGTATGTTCTAGGTAGAAGTGTGTGATCCATCATTAAAATGCAAATCAAAACAAACACATACTAATATTGACTACGGAACCCAGTCACTGCCTCTCTTCCCTGTCCGTCGGTACTTATGGGCAAACAAGGGTCTAAATGACTCACCAATATAAGTATATGCAGGAATGATATGCACAGTAAATCTGGAAAATGGATGAACGTGAACAGTGATGATGATGAATGAACAGTACTCTCACCCCTTCTGGCTCTGATACCACTAGGGACTATCTGGATCGTACGGGTGATAATGAAACTAATGCAGAGAGATTTATGCCAAATTCAAAAATGATTATGCATATACAACATGAGAATGATATGGGACCTGCATTTAAAGAAATTCTTTCCATTGTAAAATGTATTTCAAAATTTCAGAGCGATTTACTCAATCAAAAATTTTTATTAAGAATTGATTGTAAATCTGCAAAAGAAGTTTTACAAAAGGATGTCCAGAATATTGCCTCGAAGCAAATCTTTGCTAGGTGGCAAGCCTTATTAAGCATATTTGATTTTGACATAGAATTTATCCGGGGAGATCAGAATTCTATTCCCGATTTCTTAACCCGTGAATTTTTGCAGGATCATGCCCCCTAAAAAGAAGAAGGGAGTCGGATCCTCCAAGGATCAAGATAATTTGACTGCATTTGAAAAGGTAAAAGCCTGGACAACCATGTTCCAGGATGCCCAGGGAGAAAGCATTGAAAGTAAAGACAGCTCCAGTTCTGTCAAACAAACTCAGCATGATCCGCATACTTTGGCCCTTACTAAGGCCTCTCAATCTCTTGAAAATGCATTTAAAAATTTTTTTGACTCTATTGCTGAAGCAAAACGAGTTTTTGAAAAACCCTCGTCTTCTTCTTCAGCACAAGCTCTTCCTCAAACGAATTTACAAAAGAATCCTATTTCTAAGGGCAAAGAGATTGCTCAACCTTCAAAAGCATTAACTGTTTCCAGTCCTTTTGGACCAGTATCTTTAAAAGAAGCAAAGGAAATTTTTAAAGAAAATTTTATAACTTTTCCTTCTTCTTCCAAAAGTATTTCTGCAAATGTTGTTTCTCAGAATACGGCTACCCAGCCTAAATCTGAATAATTTACTCAAAAAAGAATTTTAGATTTTCAAAAGCAAATTGAAAATGAAATTTGCGCAGATATTCCTAATGCCTTTTGGAATAGGAAACAGCATATGGTAGATTTACCTTATGAACCTAGTTTTGATGAAAGGGATATTCCGACTAAAGCTAGGCCTATTCAAATGAATTCTGACCTTGAGCAGCATTGTAGAAAAGAAATCCAGGATCTCTTAGATAAAGGTTTAATTGCCCAATCTAGGTCCCCTTGGAGTTGTGCAGCATTTTATGTAATTAAAGCATCTGAGATTGAACGTGGAGTTCCACGATTAGTCATTAATTATAAGCCTTTGAATCAGGTTCTTAGATGGATTAGGTACCCAATACCTAATAAGAAAGACCTGTTACAAAGATTGCATTCTGCATATATATTTTCAAAATTTGACCTTAAATCTGGTTTTTGGCAAATCCAGATTGATCCAAAGCATAGGTATAAAACTGCATTCACTGTTCCATTTGGTCAATACGAATGGAATGTTATGCCTTTCGGCTTAAAGAATGCTCCATCAGAATTTCAACGCATTATGAATGACATTTTTAATCCATATTCAGCATTTTGCATTGTCTATATTGATGATGTTCTCATTTTTTCAGAGTCCATTGAGCAGCATTTTAAGCATTTAAAATCATTCTTTCTTACAGCTAAGAGAAATGGCTTAGTCGTTTCTAAAAGCAAAATGTCCTTGTTTCAAACCAGAATTAGGTTTCTTGGCCATTATATTACCCAAGGAACGATCACTCCTATTGAGCGATCTTTAGAATTTGCATCTAAATTTCCAGATCAAATTCTGGAAAAACAACAGCTTCAAAGATTCTTAGGAAGCTTGAATTATGTATTAGATTTTTGCCCTAATATCAATAGGATGAATGATATTTTCAATCCATATTCAGCATTTTGCATTGTCTATATTGATGATGTGCTTATCTTTTCAGAATCTATTGAACAGCATTTTAAGCATTTAAAGTCGTTCTTTCTTACAGCTAAGAGAAATGGCTTAGTCGTTTCTAAAAGCAAAATGTCCTTGTTTCAAACCAGAATTAGGTTTCTTGGCCATTATATTACCCAAGGAACGATCACTATCATTAGTCCCTATTGCAAAAAAAAAAAAAAAAAAAATGCAGAAAGATACCTGAATTAGTTTGTGAGAGGAATGCATTAGTTTGAAATATGCCTTTACATTTTGAATGCATAATAATTCCTCAATAGAATTAATTGGCCTATTGTTCCTATTGCTAGTCATTTGGACATAGGCAACCAAGCATCAAGTAGCCAGTCTAGGTTTAATGCATCTTCTGTCTATGAGTGGAATCTAGATGGATTATCTGAATACCAGATTTTGAATTTTTTGCAACAAATGACCATGGCTGCCAATGCATATAGAATACAGACCAATGTTCAGGATAGAGCCATTGCAGAACTTCTTACTGCAGGCTTTGCAGGTCAGTTAAAAGGATGGTGGGACTACCATCTTACTGAAACTGAACGTCTTAGCATATTGAATGCTGTTAAAATTGATGAAGACGCAGAACCCATTCTGGATGACGAAGGTCAACCTATTCAGGATTCTGTATCTACATTAATTTTAACCATTTCTTTGCATTTTTTGGGTGATTCTTCGCATTTAAAGGATAAAAACGCTGAGCTTTTATCAAATTTAAAATGAAAAAACTCGTATTAAAACTGCATTTGTTCTTGTTGATAACATCAATCATAGTGTTATCTTAGGAACACCTTTCATTACCCTTATCACTCCATTTTCTGTATCCAATTCTGGTATTGTTTTCAAAATAAAAGCTGAAAATGTTATTTTTCCTTTTATTGAAAAACCCAGAACCAGAAATCTCAATTTATTAAAAGCAAATTCAATTTTTGATAATCAGATTCACAACCTGATTAAAACTAAAGAATTTGAAATCATGCATCTAAAGCATAACATTAATTTTCAAAGAATTTCTGCCCATTTGAAAAATGAATTTACTCAAAAAAGAATTTTAGATTTTCAAAAGCAAATTGAAAATGAAATTTGCGCAGATATTCCTAATGCCTTTTGGAATAGGAAACAGCATATGGTAGATTTACCTTATGAACCTAGTTTTGATGAAAGGGATATTCCGACTAAAGCTAGGCCTATTCAAATGAATTCTGACCTTGAGCAGCATTGTAGAAAAGAAATCCAGGATCTCTTAGATAAAGGTTTAATTGCCCAATCTAGGTCCCCTTGGAGTTGTGCAGCATTTTATGTGATTAAAGCATCTGAGATTGAACGTGGTGTCCCACGATTAGTCATTAATTATAAGCCTTTGAATCAGGTTCTTCGTTGGATTAGGTATCCAATACCTAATAAGAAAGACCTGTTACAAAGATTGCATTCTGCATATATATTTTCTAAGTTTGACCTTAAATCTGGCTTTTGGCAAATCCAGATTGACCCAAAACATAGGTATAAGACTGCATTCACTGTTCCATTTGGTCAATACGAATGGAATGTTATGCCTTTTGGCTTAAAGAATGCTCCATCAGAATTTCAACGCATTATGAATGATATTTTCAATCCATATTCAGCATTTTGCATTGTCTATATTGATGATGTGCTTATCTTTTCAGAATCTATTGAACAGCATTTTAAGCATTTAAAGTCGTTCTTTCTTACAGCTAAGAGAAATGGCTTAGTCGTTTCTAAAAGCAAAATGTCCTTGTTTCAAACCAGAATTAGGTTTCTTGGCCATTATATTACCCAAGGAACGATCACTCCTATTGAGCGATCTTTAGAACTTGCATCTAAATTTCCAGATCAAATTCTGGAAAAACAACAGCTTCAAAGATTCTTAGGAAGCTTGAATTATGTATTAGATTTTTGCCCTAATATCAATAGGATGGCAAAACCCTTGCATGCTAGATTAAAAAAGAATCCGCCTACATGGTCTGAAGAGCATACTAGAATAGTACAAGAAATAAAAAAGTATGTTAGTAATATTCCCTGCTTGTATATTGCTAACCCTTTATTGCCCAAAATTGTTGAAACTGACGCTTCTGATTTTGGTTATGGAGGTATTTTGAAGCAGGTACAAGATAAGCATGAACGTATTGTCCAGTTTACTTCCGGACACTGGAATGATACTGAAAAGAATTATTCTACTATTAAAAAAGAAATTCTTTCCATTGTAAAATGTATTTCAAAATTTCAGAGCGATTTACTCAATCAAAAATTTTTATTAAGAATTGATTGTAAATCTGCAAAAGAAGTTTTACAAAAGGATGTCCAGAATATTGCCTCTAAGCAAATCTTTGCTAGGTGGCAAGCCTTATTAAGCATATTTGATTTTGACATAGAATTTATTAGAGGAGATCAGAATTCTATCCCTGACTTCTTAACCAGAGAATTTTTGCAGTATGCCCTTTCCTCACAGATAATCATTGCAATGTTAATCCTTATATTCTGTGATGCATAAAGCTCAAACCAATCGAAAAACATGATGTGGACTTTATGCTGCAAAACAAAATCATAATACTTTTCTTGAATTTCGTTTCTTTGGTTCAGGAAATTCTTAAAGAACCAAAGTTTTTTCTTTTCATTATGAGGAGCGTAAAAATCTTTATGCAAAAGGGTTTTGTTTAAAACAAATTCCTTTTCTAACACATTGATAACATTCTCAGTAACTGAAG
Organism: Euphorbia tirucalli; assembly: GCA_039660915.1. NCBI lineage: Eukaryota > Viridiplantae > Streptophyta > Magnoliopsida > Malpighiales > Euphorbiaceae > Euphorbia > Euphorbia tirucalli. The sequence goes on along the minus strand of CM077637.1, from coordinate 44,549,449 downwards.
AAAAAGTAGGCGAGGTTGGTTCAGATTTTTGAACACTTACTTCTCCTAATTCTTCTTTAGTATATACTGCTCTGGGAACATTATCAGAGTAGAGAACACCAGTTAAATGCGTATTAGGGATGTCAGAGGTTAGAGTGACTTTTCCACTAGGATATTGGTTAATTTCTCTGACATTCGTATTAGGCATTATTCTAATTGGTGGTTCAACAGCACATGCTTTTTCCAATACCCATTCTTCAGGAAGAGTTACATCTTCCCATTTAATGAATTTTGGAACAATAGCATTTGCCTTGGACATATCTGTTTGCAAAACCAAAGTTTCTCCTTTATGGCATGAAAACTTGTGTTTTGAGTCAAATGCAGATGTCATGGCTTTGTAATGAACTTTGAAAATCAATGCAATGGGAATAGATCCTTTTTTCATGCGATAATTATGCGTTTGAATTTGTAAAACAAGAGAATCCAGAATGTTTTTATCATTTAAAGAAATGGTTAAATTAGGGTAACATGAGAATGATATGGGACCTGCACACAGACTAGACTCAACCGTGCCTAGGATGCCTTCCTCATATACTTCCATTCTATTATCCCTAACAACACATAATATGCTTGTGTTTAGGCCTTCCTTGGTCAAGGGCTTGATCCCTATCTGAACAAGGCCAATATGAATATACTTAAAATTCTTTTGTCTATATATATATATATATATATATATATATATATAAATTATTTTCTTATATAATAAATCTTCATTTATCGATAACTTAATGAACTTTATAAAATAATAATTTTTTATGGTCCCAAGGATATTCATTTATTGAGATTCTATTGGAGTCATTCTAGTCCCAAATGAATTTAGACATAGCCACAACTACCTATTACAACTAGAACCCTTCCCGTGGGTTGGGCTCCAACATAGCTGCCACCTAAAAGTGTTTGACCAAGCATAGCCCAAGTCACAATTAATATTTCTCAAGTCCGGCTAGGCTACAAATATAAAACCCAAGCTAATCCAGCCCACCCGCATTATAACTCATCTCATTCATTACTCATTTATTTAATGAAGAGATAATTACTCCATATGTCTTTCTATTACAAATAAATACAAAATACTAATCTCTTTTTAATATTAAAGCATTCATATGTTTAAAAATTATGTTATTGGGTTTGCTAGAGTAAATATCTCTCACAAATTACATCATAACATTTTTTTTTAACTTGTTGTCTCTCACCCTCTCTAAAAGATTTATTTCTCCTTTATTTCTATTTTTCTCTCTCCTCTTCTATAATTAAAAAGTATTTACTCATCTATTTCTATATTTATTTATTTTTTCGTCATTTGATTTTAAATGGTTTTTTCATTGTTTATTTCTTTTTTAAATGAGATCCAAATGTATATACATTTTTCTTTTTATTTTTGGCACAATATTACACACAATATGCAAATATTGTGTATATACTGCTTTTATACTGATTTTATACCGATTTTATATTGGTTTTATACTGCGGTTATTTTGATTGTATACTACGAAAATGATATTCATATCTATATATATATATTTTTTTTTTCTAATCTTTGTTTTTGGCACTAATATTGCACATAATCTGCAAATACTATGTTTATACCCTTTTTATAATTATTTTATAGCTTTTTTTTTACTATTTAGCTTTTTTTTTTCACATATATCGCTTTTATAACAATTTGATACCGATTTCATAATTATTTTATACTACAACTATACTGGTTGTATACGAACAAAAAAAAAAAAAAATTGACAGATGATACCATTATGCGTCACCTTCCACATATTAAGGAACATGTTTCTCTATCCCATAAAAAAATGCTATGTCTTGTAATTTATAATTTATTAAAACACTAATTTTGTAATTTATTTTTTTATGATGCTTATTTTGTATTTTTCTAAATATTTCATGCCATTTATGTAAGAAGCCTTTTAAGAGGAGTGTTGAACTTTGTTTTGACGAAAACAACTTTATATTCGAAGAAGATAAAATTAAATAAATACTTTGAGAATTAATTAAAGATAAATGTGATTTTATTTTTTAATTAATTAAACAAAGTATAAAGATGGAGACATTCAACAAAGACATTAGAAGAATTATACAAAAAGAGAATAAAAAATTTTGGAGTAACTCGATAAATATTTCTTCAAGAGGTTGAAGATTTGAGAAATTCTTTTACATACTTTATAGGCCTAAACACTGTATAACAACCATATTCAGAGACCTAAAGAAGTCAACTACAAATATTCAGAGTCCTGAACACTGTATGATGGTCAAATTCAGAGACTTGAAGAAGTCAACTATAGATATTTAGAGTTCTGAACACTGCATAACGACCAACTTTAGAGACCTAAAGAAGTTCAATTCAAATCTTCAGAGACCTGAATACTGTATAATGGATATATTCAAAGACTTGAAGAAAGTGCATTACAAACCTTCAGAGGGCTAAACACTATGCAACGGCTAGTTTCAGAGGCCTGGAGGAAATTAGAATTAAAGCTTCAAAGGGCTGAATGCATTACAACGGCGAGTTTCAGAGACCTGAACAGAATTTGAATTTCCTTTCCAAACCACTTCTCTAATGCCTATGAATAGAAGACAATTGCAACCATTTCAACTTGGGAAGACAATTTGCAAAATCTACAATACATTCAAAGCAATCAAAGCATTCATAAGTAGTCTTTGCAACAAACATCAAAGAGAGCAATTGAAAGAAATTCAAGTCTTCATCAAAGCAATTCATATTCTTTCAAATATAATATTTTGAGTGAATTGTAAATTCACACTAAGGGATATTAGTGTGAGGGGGAGTGTAAACACTGGAATTTTCCAACCTCAATAATGAAAAACTAAAGGTCATTTTTACAGGTGTAAACACGGAATTTTCAGGGAAAAAAATACAGCCGCATGACTGTAATTACTGTTAGAGATTGTGCCCTAAGCCAATGTTGGATTATGTAAACAATCTTCTTAAGTCATTAATAAAGACTTATTTTATCATATATATTTGTATGTTAGTATTTATGATAATGTATCCATGAATTAATTGTGTAATTCTAAATTTCCCTAGTCGATTGTTATTATGGGAATAATAACAAACTAAGACTAGTGTGAGTGATAATGGATATTCATAAGATGAATATAGTGTATACAGATACAGATTATACTCACGGGCAATGTGTTAGAGAACATGTTGCTGGAGACCCACTATAAGATCAAGTTCATGGTCACGTGTCACAACTGATCTTGATTATAGTAGTGTCATCAGCTGATTCCTTTGACCTGAGGTCACCATGGATTCCGGGATGAATTCATGTTGTGCTTTGACGCAGTCAAACGCTGCTTGTAACAGAGTAGTTATAAAGGCTGTGGTTGGGTACAATATGACTCATGCTTAGGGATGTGAGTGACAGATATGGGATTTTGTCCCTCTCTAACAAGAGAGCGATATCACTGGGCCCCTCGATAAGTAAGACTGTTAAATGCATGGCCGTGCTCAAATAATTGATAAGAGTATCAATTGATTTGTCTGAACAGTTTACTTTGAGATCGAGAAAGCATATGATTAATTATATAAGATTGACAAGTGTACCATGTCTTATAATTAATCTTGATATCAAAGAGACAAAAGGGAATATGACATTCTATAAATAGGTATTGGATCATTCCAATCATATTAATTGGGTAGTCGTAATGGCTTGCTAGAGTCCGCTTGTGACCTATAAGGACATTATGGTAATTTCCTTATTGCCAATTAATATGATCCTATGGGGTCACACACAAGAGCAAAATGAAGTTCATCTTATCGGGTATAAATTATTATTGGATAATAATTTATGAATGAGAAAGAGAATAAATATATATAGTGATATATATTTATGTATGTATATATAAATATTAATGTGATTAATATTGCATAAAGTATGCTACATATTATAATTAAATTATATGGAGATATAATTAATTATAATATTATATATATACATATATGTATTATGGAGAATTGATTTGATTTAATGTTAATTGAGAATTAATATTAAAATTGTGTGGGTTAATATATAATTATAACTAATAGGTGTATTAGGTTATAATTATAATTAACTATTTAGGTTAATTATTTAAGGAAACAATTAACCTAAACCTAATGGGACTCTACACTCATAATACATGTAGAATTCGGCCACCATACTAACAAAAGGGGGCCAGCCGAAATTCTCTTCCTAAGCCAAGAGAAAATTTGATTTTCTGCCTCTCTCTCAATTCGAGGAAACCGTTTCTTCTATCCCGGCGCTAGCACGCGGTGGACGTATTGCTCCGTGTGGATCAACCGTAGAGGGAAGCAATTTTGGTTCCTATTGATTCAACCTTCAAAGAATTAAGGTAATTCTTTAACCCTCTTTCCAATTCAATGCAATATACATGGATCCTTGGCGGGGATTAATCCTTTTCTTTCCGCTGCGTATTTGTTTTGTGTGATTAAATCCCCTTCAGTGGTATCAGAGCCACTTGTATTTTGATTGAATTGGATTTATGTTTTGATTGGATCAAAATTGCATGTTAGGGTTTGTATGATTTTGATTGGATCAAAATTGTTGTTAGGAGTTTGTATGTTTTATTTAGGGTTCTATGTTATTGTGAATAACAAAATAAAATTTGATTTTATTGATTAATCATTGTGAATGATTTTATGTTAATGATTTGGAATGTTTAAGGGGTTTTTGGAATCATGAATTTGATTCATGGGTTTTTATTGAAATTGTTTCAATTCAATTTAATTAATAAACCAAAAAAAAAAAAAAAAATTCTACTGTTCGTATTCTGGGCATAATGCCCAGAATACTTTTATGGCCGCAAATTGCAATTGCAATTTGCAATTGCAATTTGCAATTGCCGTGCTGCGTAAGCAGCATGCTGCTTACGCAGCATGGGCTGCGCGCAGTATGCGCAGCCCGTCGAGCCTGCTGTCCGACAGTTTTAAACCCTTTTTCGTTTTAAGTGTGGAAAATTGTTTTCTGCATATTTACGAATTTTTCCAAATTAATTAATTCTAAATACAATGTGATTGTATTTTACCACTTTGAACCCTAAATATTTTAGATATAAAATTATTGTTGATAATTTTATGCATGGTGTTATGGTATGGTTTTGGACCCCGTGGATGTTTTATTTTATTTATTATGGTTTTATATAAATACGACCTACGAGTCGTTTGTATTTATGTAAATTTTAATTTTAATTTTACTAGATAAATTGTATAGGATGCAATTTATGATATGTAAAATTTATTTTACTAGAAAAATTGTATAGGTTGCAATTTTTTGTAAAATATAAATCCATGAGATGGTGCTTAGAAGCAAAGACGTGGAGGCGGATCCAAGAGGCGGTGCAATGACCATGTGATGGATGCTACCACCTAGGATATGACCTTGTTGATTTTCATATTGGCCTATGAAAATCAATGTAGATTTAAACCATACCATAACACGGTTCGAGTCATATGCATGCTTTATTTTATTTAGATGCCATGTGATGCCATGCTAGATATTCTATATGCATGCTAGACAATTGTATGCCATAAGATGCCATGCTAATTAATATTAACAAAAGTATGATTAATATTAATGCCATGAAATTGTATATGATACAATTAACTCACAGGAATTAATAAACCCTAAATAAACTTATGAAGTTTATATTTTTGCCACCCAATTACGTATAACACTAGTCAAGTACTATGTTCGCATCATGGTAGCCACGCCAAAGCGGGTACGCATGTTGTGACCTTAGCGAAGCGATAATATGAGAAATGGTGATTCTCATTGTGTTGTAATTGGTTTAACAAGGGTTAATCAAAATGGTGCTTTGAACCCGAGGCAAAGATGAGATGAGTAACATGCAAATTAAATATGATATATGATATCATGCATCTCATAAATTAAAAGAGTTACATAATGATGTAATTGACATGGTGATGTCTACCGAAATTATATTTAATCATAGGGACATGCCAAAGCAGTGCTATGGTTAAGTATGGATTTTGGGTCTTTTACCCACTTAAATATTTTAAAGGGTTTTATAATTTTAGTGGGAGTTTAATTCTCTTATGTAATTAACTTTGCATATATTTTCTGTTGTAGATAAATGGCCAACACAAGCAATCCCGGTTCTATTCGATCTATCCTTGAGAAGGAAAAACTGAACGGAACCAATTACCTAGATTGGTATCGCAACTTGAGAATTGTTCTCAAGCAAGAGCGAAAGCTGTATGTTCTGGATGGGCCTTTGCCCGCTAACCCTCCACCCACCACAGCTTCAAGAGCTGAAAAGGATGCTTTTCACAAGCATCAAAACGATCAGATTGATGTACAATGCCTGATGCTCGCATCAATGATTCCGGAACTTCAGAAGGATCTGGAAACATTTGAGGCATATGAGATGTCTCAAGAGCTTAAGGAAATGTTCCAAAAGCAAGCGAGAAGGGAAAGGTATGAGACCTTGAGATCTTTGGTTGGGTGCAAAATGACCGAAGGGAGTTCGGTTAGTGCCCATGTTTTGAAGATGAAAGGGTACATTGATCAGTTGGAGAGGCTTGGTTCGCCACTCAGACCTGAGTTGGCAACGGATTTGATCCTTAATTCTCTTCCTGAGAGTTACTCCCATTTTGTCATGAATTATCACATGAATGATATGGACAAAACGGTCAGCGAACTGCATGGGATGCTGAAAAACGCTGAAGTAACGATAAAAGAGAAGCCAAGCTCCAAAGGGATCCATATGGTGCAAAAGGGTAGGATCCAGAAGAAGAAGGGTAAAGCAAACAAACCCAAAGAGTTTGGGAAGGATGCAAAGAAGCCCAAAGCTGTTACCAAGGCAAAGCCTCCAAAGGAAGGCACATGCCATTTCTGCAATCAGCCTGGTCATTGGCGCAGAAATTGCAAGCTTTATTTGGAGGACTTGAGGAAGAAGAGAGGCGGTGAGACCGCTAATCAAGGTATTTATGTTATTGAAATATTTCATTCTACTTCTGTTTCTACTTCGTGGGTATTAGATACCGGTTGTGGTTCTCACATTTGTATGAATGTGCAGGGGCTTAAAGGAAGTAGAAAGCTCAAGAAGGGCGAAGTAGAATTCCATGTGGCGAATGGAGCTAAAGTTGCTGCTTATGAAGTCGGTCGCTACGAGCTCAAGTTGCCAAGTGGACTTGTTCTTTCTTTGAATAATTGTTATTTTGTTCCTAATTTGTCTAGGAACATCATTTCTATTTCATGTTTGGACAAGGAAGGATTTAAATGTGTTATTGAGAATAATCACTTACTGCTTTTCAATAAAGACTTGTTTTATGCAAATGCGGATTTACATGATGGTCTTTATTTGTTGAACCTTAGTGAAGGTTATAATGAGCATGTATATAACATAAATACCAAAAGGATAAGAACAAATGTTGTGAATCCTACTTATCTCTGGCACTGTCGTCTAGGACACATTAATGAGAAACGCATTTCAAAACTCCATAAAGATGGAATTTTGGGTCTAGATGTTTTTGAAACATATGACACTTGCGAGTCTTGTTTAATGGGTAAGATGACCAAGAGTCCCTTTACTGGTCACAGTGAAAGGGCTAGTGACTTATTAGAACTCATACATACAGATGTATGTGGGCCTATGAGCACAACTGCTAGAGGTGGTTTTCAATACTTCATTACGTTTACTGATGATTTCAGTAGATATGGTTATCTATATCTAATGAAGCATAAGTCGGAATCCTTTGAAATGTTCAAAGCCTTCCAAAATGAAGTACAAAACCAACTTGGCAAGACAATTAAAGCACTTAGATCTGATCGAGGTGGTGAATATTTGAGCCAAGACTTTGACGATCATCTTAGAAAGTGTGGGATTGTCACACAACTAACTCCTCCTGGTACACCACAGTGGAATGGTGTGTCTGAGAGGAGGAACCGTACTTTATTGGATATGGTTCGGTCGATGATGAGTCAAACAAATCTTCCTCTATCCTTTTGGGGATATGCACTTGAAACAGCGGCATTCACACTGAACCGAGTTCCATCAAAAGCAGTTGAAAAGACACCATATGAGATATGGGTTGGTAAGAGACCAAATTTGTCTTTTCTCAAGATTTGGGGTTGCGAAGCTTATGTGAAATACTTGATTTCAGATAAGTTAGCACCAAAATCTGTGAAGTGCAATTTTGTTGGTTATCCAAAAGAAACTAAAGGTTATTTCTTTTACAATCCTAGTGAAAACAAAGTGTTTGTTGCTAGGAATGGTACATTCCTGGAAAAAGAGTTTATTTCCAAAGGAATCAGTGGGAGTAAAGTACACCTACAAGAAAATATGGATAACCAAGTTGAAAGTGAGTTTCAAATGGAACAATCTGATTCACAAGAAGTTGTTGAGTCAGAACCGATAACACAAGTCCAACGTAGATCAAGTAGAGTTCGTCATGAGCCCGAGAGATATGGATTTCTCGTCACGAACGAAAATGATCTGATTCTGTTAGAAGAGAATGAACCTTCCACGTACATGGAAGCTGTCTCTAATTCAGAATCTGAAAAATGGCTTGATGCTATGAAGTCAGAAATTCAATCCATGGACGACAACAAAGTATGGACTTTGGTTGATCTCCCAAAGGGTGCTAAAGCAATAGGGCACAAATGGGTTTTCAAGTTGAAAACGGACATGGATGGGAATATTCAGACTTATAAAGCAAGGTTAGTGGCAAAGGGTTACCGACAAGTTCATGGTATAGACTATGACGAAACCTTTTCGCCAGTAGCTATGATCAAGTCCATCAGAATTCTTATTGCCATAGCAGCATATTATGACTATGAAATATGGCAAATGGATGTCAAAACAGCTTTCCTAAATGGAAACCTTGTTGAGGATGTGTACATGACACAGCCTGAAGGTTTTGTCGATCCAAAGAATCCTGATAAAGTATGCAAGCTTCAAAAGGCCATTTATGGTTTGAAGCAGGCATCAAGAAGTTGGAATCATTGTTTTGATGAATCAGTCAAAAAGTTTGGTTTCATCAAAAACGAAGATGAGCCTTGTGTGTACAAGAAGTTCAGTGGGAGTAATATAGTTTTCCTAGTTCTATATGTCGATGACATATTGTTAATAGGAAATCACATTCCTACCTTGCAAGAAGTAAAATCTTGGCTAGGAAAGTGTTTTTCTATGAAAGACTTGGGTGAGGCAGCCTACATTCTTGGAATAAAGATCTATAGAGATAGATCTAAGAGATTGATAGGTTTGAGCCAGAGTACATACATTGACAAAATACTGAAAAGGTTCAGTATGGATCAATCAAAGAAAGGAAATGTTCCTATTGGGCAAGGGATAAAGCTTAGTCGTAAGCAATGTCCTGTGACAGTTGAAGAACGTCAGCGTATGGACAGGATTCCTTATGCGTCAGCTATAGGATCTATCATGTATGCCATGGTATGTACTCGGCCAGATGTCTCTTTTGCTTTGAGCATGACAAGTAGATATCAGTCTGATCCAGGTGATAGTCACTGGACTGCTGTCAAGAGTATTCTTAAGTACCTGAGAAGAACTAAAGATACATTCTTGATATATGGAGGCTCGGACGAAGATCTTGTTGTAAATGGTTACACGGATGCAAGTTTCCAAACTGATCAAGATCAGATGCAGTCACAGTCTGGGTATGTGTTCATTCTGAATGGAGGTGCGATAAGTTGGAAGAGTTCTAAGCAAAGCACGATAGCTGCATCTACAACAGAAGCCGAGTATATTGCTGCATCAGATGCAGCCCAAGAGGCTGTTTGGATCAAGAAGTTCATCGAAGAACTTGGTGTCGTTCCTAGCATAGTGAATCCTGTGAGCCTCTTGTGTGACAACAATGGGGCAATATCACTTGCTAAGGAACCTAGTGTGTCACAGAAATCCAAACATATACTTCGGCGTTTTCACTACATAAGAGAAGTCATCTCAAGAGGAGATGTGAAGATATGCAAAGTTGCGTCTGAAGACAATGTTGCCGATCCACTAACAAAAGCTCTTTCACAAGCTGTACATGATGGTCATGCTAGGTCCATGGGTATTAGATACATTTGAAGATTGGACTTAGGGCAAGTGGGAGATTGTTAGAGATTGTGCCCTAAGCCAATGTTGGATTATGTAAACAATCTTCTTAAGTCATTAATAAAGACTTATTTTATCATATATATTTGTATGTTAGTATTTATGATAATGTATCCATGAATTAATTGTGTAATTCTAAATTTCCCTAGTCGATTGTTATTATGGGAATAATAACAAACTAAGACTAGTGTGAGTGATAATGGATATTCATAAGATGAATATAGTGTATACAGATACAGATTATACTCACGGGCAATGTGTTAGAGAACATGTTGCTGGAGACCCACTATAAGATCAAGTTCATGGTCACGTGTCACAACTGATCTTGATTATAGTAGTGTCATCAGCTGATTCCTTTGACCTGAGGTCACCATGGATTCCGGGATGAATTCATGTTGTGCTTTGACGCAGTCAAACGCTGCTTGTAACAGAGTAGTTATAAAGGCTGTGGTTGGGTACAATATGACTCATGCTTAGGGATGTGAGTGACAGATATGGGATTTTGTCCCTCTCTAACAAGAGAGCGATATCACTGGGCCCCTCGATAAGTAAGACTGTTAAATGCATGGCCGTGCTCAAATAATTGATAAGAGTATCAATTGATTTGTCTGAACAGTTTACTTTGAGATCGAGAAAGCATATGATTAATTATATAAGATTGACAAGTGTACCATGTCTTATAATTAATCTTGATATCAAAGAGACAAAAGGGAATATGACATTCTATAAATAGGTATTGGATCATTCCAATCATATTAATTGGGTAGTCGTAATGGCTTGCTAGAGTCCGCTTGTGACCTATAAGGACATTATGGTAATTTCCTTATTGCCAATTAATATGATCCTATGGGGTCACACACAAGAGCAAAATGAAGTTCATCTTATCGGGTATAAATTATTATTGGATAATAATTTATGAATGAGAAAGAGAATAAATATATATAGTGATATATATTTATGTATGTATATATAAATATTAATGTGATTAATATTGCATAAAGTATGCTACATATTATAATTAAATTATATGGAGATATAATTAATTATAATATTATATATATACATATATGTATTATGGAGAATTGATTTGATTTAATGTTAATTGAGAATTAATATTAAAATTGTGTGGGTTAATATATAATTATAACTAATAGGTGTATTAGGTTATAATTATAATTAACTATTTAGGTTAATTATTTAAGGAAACAATTAACCTAAACCTAATGGGACTCTACACTCATAATACATGTAGAATTCGGCCACCATACTAACAAAAGGGGGCCAGCCGAAATTCTCTTCCTAAGCCAAGAGAAAATTTGATTTTCTGCCTCTCTCTCAATTCGAGGAAACCGTTTCTTCTATCCCGGCGCTAGCACGCGGTGGACGTATTGCTCCGTGTGGATCAACCGTAGAGGGAAGCAATTTTGGTTCCTATTGATTCAACCTTCAAAGAATTAAGGTAATTCTTTAACCCTCTTTCCAATTCAATGCAATATACATGGATCCTTGGCGGGGATTAATCCTTTTCTTTCCGCTGCGTATTTGTTTTGTGTGATTAAATCCCCTTCAATTACAATCGCACGACTGTAGTCAAATTATAGTCATACGACTGTAGGTCTATAGCAGCTAGTTACAGCTCATCCTGTATGGGAGAAGAATGGGGCGTGATTTATGGGTATGGTTGTATCTTTGTCTGGGATTTAAGCAAAATAATGGCAGAAAAGAAGGGGGGACGACCAGAAAAAGAGAGATTTTTGGATTGAAGAGAGCTCTAGAGATTAGGAGAAGAGAAGGAAAAAGAAGAGAAGAAACACCTCCAAAATATCATCTTCTTCTACTCTTTTTCTTTTGATTCTTGTGTTTGTGAGGATAAAACTTGTAGAAATCATAGGCTAAAACTTGGCAAACACACATTAATCATTCTAGAGTCTTAAACACGCTCAAATCCGTAACTAGTAGAGATTTTTGGACATATATTTGGAACCTTGACATACAAAGGAAAGGAGGCAATCCCGAGCTGATTTAAGGTGTTTTTCCGGTCAAATCAACGATGGATCTGTGCTACAAGGGTAACTATACCTTAAACTAGTATTTTGCTTCATTTTTTAAGTGTTTTGGTTCATTTTCGTGCATAAAATCAATTAAAACCAAAAATACAAGTCTACTATTTTCGGGCAAGATAAACAGCCGTACGACTGTAGTTGGTTTCCACGGTTGTAAATTCTTCCACCTAAATCATTTCAGTAATTTTATGACCAGAAGCAAATTACAGTCGCACGATTGTAATTACACCCGCATGACTATAATTACAACCGCGCGGCTGAAGTTTCCGACCAGCAACAGAAAATCACAAAAAATCTAGAAAAATTCAGAAAAGTCCAAAAAAATCAGAAAAATTATAAAAATGCATAAAAATAAAAAAAATCATCAAAAATAAATTAATTTCATGCATTCACGACCTTAGATTTAATTTTTGAAGTTATTGCACTTAGAACAGAACAACGACAGAGATCCAAATCTCCCAAAAACCGACTCACATTCACATGCTAAATGGAAATAAACCGGAAAAAGAAAATGTTTTCAAAAATGTACTTTCTCATGAAACAAAAATACATGAACGTTTCAAAATCATTTTTCAGGTCTAGTCGGGCGAACTAGTCAAGTTTACTTGACTACCCCCTAAATGCATGACCCCTAATCTCTCGTTTCCCCATTCTGTCCGTTTGAGTCCAACTTGTTGTATATATTTGTACTAACATCTGTTTTGCAGCCTTTTATTATTTTCACTTTGGATGTATTTGATAGATTATCCGTGTATCATAGGCGATTGTAATTTTTTAGATATTCATGTATCTAGGTGGCTGTATTGGTGAGGATGAGAGTTTTCTTTTTTTTTTCATTCGATTTGGTTGTATAAGTTGGCTTTTATTTTTACTTTCCTGCACTTTATCCTTCTGCACTTTTTTTTTTTTTTGTAATTTATTTCTATCATTCGTATGAGCATTGCTAATAATAAGAGAATAAAAATGGGTAGAGAAAGATAATAAGTGAGTCTAATATGGTACTATAGCTTATAAATGAATGCAAGCTTAAGGTTGAATAGGTAAGTTGCCCGAACCTTAAATCTCTGGATTAGGTACAGTAGTCTACGCTCGGTAGGGAGCTGTACCGAAATTTCTGGGATGAGCTGATCCGGCTGGTGACTCTGTCACTAATCTTGAGATTTAGGTTTTGAGATCTTTAAGTAATGAAATAGGATTTTCTAAAATGCAAAACCAATTTTCTCAAAATTCACGTTCTAAATGATGTTTCCTACAAAAGGAATTTCAAATCAAATCAACTGGTCTTCTTAAACAAAATCATCAAGCCCGTTTCGTTTTCCACACACCTTGTAAAAACTTCCCTGGTCCGCTTCGCAGCATCCGTCCGAATCGTTGTCCGCTCACAGTGGCGACTCCACTAGGGATGAAAAGTTTCTTAAAACGTTTTTTTTTTATAAAAAAACTCAAGGAACTTAGGCAACTACTGAAATATAACCTCGCTTGTAGTCATTCATTGGTTCATAATACCATATTTTACTCACATTTGCATATCATGACATTTTTTTCTTCTCAACCCCTCAAACACACTGATCAGCCTCGGTTTATTTTAGAAGGTGACCTACCTCTACTGCTAAGGTTAGAGGCACCCGATGGGTAAACCATTCATAGCACCGCATAAACCTTACATCATATTCTATGATGAGGAGTGTATATTCGCTATAGGGACCTATACGACCCTTTGTGTGACTTTGGTCCACACGTAATGACCTAGTAATTTCCCTTTAGGATTACCAAAACATAAATATGAAATTGAACATTGAGAGTATGCCTTTGGTATCCCCGGTTGGTATCAAGGAGACCCAATACCTAGGAAGAATGCGTGCCAATCTAAAGAAGGAATAAGGTTGGAAGGGTGAGTATATTGTTGCGTGTGCTAACATTTGTTCTATGATAATTTTTGACCTTTTCACTTGCACACGAAACATCAAGCACGCATAATCATTCGTGTGCCATTCTAACCACGTTTTTATGCAGCTATTTTCAAGACATAAACATATGTATGACATTTATGCTAACCACATCTTCTTGCAACCACGACGTTTTATTTGTATGCCATATACATTTACACCTCGTGTGTTGACATTTCCACGAAGTATACACGATATCATCCCGTATGTCATGCACCCTGACCACATTTTCATGCAGCAATTTACATCTCGTGTGACATGAACATTCACATCATCTCATTCAATTTAATATGAGATGCCTTCAAAATAACCAAAAAATGCCAATCATGATCATTTTATGTCATATCGGTTGTCCCAAAACTACCCATATTCTGCCCGTACACCGATTGCACTTGGCCATTTCACTAGACCATATCATTCACTAGAAAACCATAAAGGTCTTAAGTCTATATGCATGTGGCAGGTCACACGATGTCATCACATGACATCATGCCCACTCATGACATCATGCCCACTCATCATTGGTGTCACGGTGATGCCGTAGTCTTGTTTGTGTGTCACGATCCACATTGGATTGTTCTATGACATTATTGAATCATTTGAGGTACTCCACGAGTACCAGATTACTACATGTATAGGGGCATTTCATGACATCACTAAATCATACGAGGTGTTCTACGAACACCGAACCTCTGTCTGTGTCTCAAGTCACATGTGCCTTATTTGTAACATCATTACACCTTGGATGCCCTAAAAGCATCAAAACTCTGTTTATGGGATGGTCCCCACGTCACCATTTCATATCACCTCATTGACCTAAAAAGAGTCGAAACTCTATCTGTGTTGCCAGTACGCATGTGACCATTCCATGACATTCAATGGGTGCCCAAGAAGCACACGACCAATTCGCATTGCTTTTCACATGGCATCAGGTATTCTTAGAATGTCCAAAGTAAAGGAAATGAAAACATAGGAAAAGACCATCCTTATAGTCATTTTTATCTATCAGACAACATTCAACCTTGATCAACTCACGACCATACATCTCACTCATGCATCAAGCCATTTAGGTGCTCAACGAGCACTGAAAACCATATAGCATAATACAAAATGGTTTAGGTGCTCCATGAGCACTAAAGGATTTCCTTCCATTTAGGTGTTCCACAAACACTGAAAATTCCATGGGTGTTCCACGAGCACCGAGAATTCATACATAGGTGTTCCACGAATGCCGAAAATTCCATGGGTGTTCCATAAATGCCAAAAATTCCATAGGTGTTCCACGAGCACCGAGAACTATACTTCATACATAGGTGTTTCTCGAGCGCCAAAACTCTACCCGTGCACCAAGCACACAGTCATTTCATCGCATAATATGAAAACCCAAGGTGCTCCCCAAGCACCAAACTTTGCCCTTATGCCAAGCACACCGTTTCATCTCACATCATAGCATAAAAACCAAAGGTGCTCCCTGAGCTCTAAAATTTTGTCCGAGTGCCAAGCACACATTCATTTCATCACATAAGAACCCAAGGTGCTCCCCGAGCACCGAAATCCTATCCCCGTGCCACGCATATAGACAATCCAAAGCCCCGTATAAGATTTGCTCTATACAAAAATGTTGGTGTGCCCTAGTTCTTAAGGCATTGGATTCTTGTATTTTGTATTATACATTGAGACCCCTTGTATGAATACATTATTTGTGTCACATTAATGAAGGCAAATAATCTATTTCATTTATATCTTGTGCTATAATATGAGTAGAGTATCCATTGATTGATAATCATAAAACCTATCCCAGGTCTGTTCTAATCGTGGGGACGAATAGAACCACAGACTTGTATATTCGATGACTGTATGGTAGTTCTTAACTAGCCATAGTACTTGTATAGTCAGTCATGAATATAGGTACATGTCGTTGACATGGGACTGGATCGATCCGCACAAGAAAGCCACATGGTTGTCGCGTCATAGGTCTTTCTTAAGTAGGTCTCTTTTGTCCTCAGACCAAATTTCATTATAATATCAATATGGAATCCGGTTCACTTTGACATACGCCTAACAGGTTTGTAAAAGGATGCTAAATACAGGTATGATTGGGTGGACCGGTGAACATGTTGATATTGATGATGAAGTGATGGAATTGCCACTCGGGTAACACCGAGATGATATCATTGGCCACTTGATGAGTGGGACTGATAAGTGTATGGCCATACCCAAATAAGTTGGTTGCTTATTTGATTAATCAGTCAACTCAAGATCAAGAAATATAATAAACAACAGAAGAGTATGACGGACACCATGCCTCTTGTTTATTCATATCGATATCGTTAGGCAAAGGACACTATGAGATTACTACCGGGTGAGTGTCTTCTAAAGACTGCTGCATCTCTGTCTTAATTGGGGGCTGTAATGGTTTGCTAGAACCCACTTACAGTCTGTGGGCCTTGGGCCTATTGCCAACATAAAGACAGACCCATAGGATCGTGCACATAGATCAACTGAGCTGGAACTTATAGAAATTGTACATGTAATGTACATTGGAAGGAATGCGTTAATTAATTAGTTGACATTTGGTGTCAAGGTAATTAATTGACATTGGGTTGAATTTAATTTAATTAATAAGTTTACATAATGTAATTAATTAATTTATCAATTAATTGAATTACATAAAGTAAACAATTAATTAAATAATTTTCCTAAGTAGGAAAATTAAATACATGTATTGTATTAACTTAAGTGTGATTTAATTTTATTTAGGGGTAATTAAATTTAGCCAAATGGAATTAAATTACATAGTATATACTTTTTAATTAAAGTTTATTTATGTAATTAGAAGCCTATTGGGCTTGGGTTTAATTAACCTAATTAAAACCCAATTGGACAAGGTGTCTATATAGGGGCACACTTAAGGAGGAAAAACCTAATTCAACTCTAATTAATTGCTGGAAATTTCAGCCACCAATAGCAGCCCCAAAACAGCCGAAAATCACAGCATTAAACCTCCATTCCTTCGCGTCTTCGGCTAGCACCGGTTCCTGCTCAATAGTTGGTCGTGCACTGGACTTTGGAGATCGCAGTTTCAAAGAAACGATTCTGCAGCAGTCTCTAGAGGAGACGAATCTGGTGAGTTAAACTCTCTTGATTCAAATTGTTTTATTCTAATCAACGGTAATTGGACACAATAGGTGAATTCTAGGAAATTTTAAACGGTGTATTTTCCGCTGCGCCACTGTGAGCGGACAACGCGTTTTCGACGGGACGCGGGACTCCCTTTCGGAATGGGGCGCCACGATCTCGGGCGGGCCCCTCCCTCGCGTGGGGTTTTTATGAATGGAAATCCGCATTTTGGAAAATGAATAGCATTAATGCATAAAAGAACCGAGACCTAAGTCTCGATGGATATTGTAAAGTCGCCACCCGGCTCAGCTCAGCCGGGAAATTCTTATGTAGCTGAACCGGACGAACGGTCGCTACACTATCCAGAGATTCGGGTCCGGACAAGTCCCTTATTTCGTGTCTAATTAAAATAAATATTGGTCAATGTTCAAAGATGGTATTTCAAAATCTAAAGTCAATTTTATTGAAGTAAATAAACATACAGCGCGCATACAAAATATTTAGTACAAAAATAAAGAAAAGGAATAAATATTAATTGGCTTACAACCAAATCGAATGGAAAAATAAAAACTCTCGCCTCACTTATACAATCGCCTATATACACGAGGATCTAGAAAAATACAACCGCCTAGGATACACGATTTAATCTATTAAATTACATCCAAAATAAAAGTAAAAATAAAAAGAAATTAAAGCCTGCAAAACAGAGGGTTAGCACAATATATACAGCACGCCACAAGTTGGACTCAATTAGACAGAACGGGAAATCAGGAATCGGGGGCATGCATTTAGGGGATAACCGGGTTGGCTCGGCTAGCCGGCCCGGTTAGACCTGGAAAACACTTTGAAACGTCCCTGTATTTTTTGTTTTTGTGGAAAAAATCATTTTGAAAACAATTTTTTCGGTTTACATGCATTTTTATATATTTAAGTGGGTCGGTTTTCAGGAGAAATGGGTCTCCGTCGTTGAATTGTTCTAAATGCAAATTTACTAAAAATTGAATCTACAGTCGTGATGCACGCAACAAAATTCATTTTGATGATTTTTGGGGTTTTCTAATTTTTTTGGGATTTTTACGGATAAAAGCTGAAATTCTGATTCTGAAACAAGGATTACAGTCGTACGACTGTAGTTTACAGTCGTGCGACTGTAATCAATTCAGGGTCAGAATTTCGCCAAAAATCATTTTAAATTAAAAATTGAAGAAAATAAATCTGGAAATTAAGAACAGTCGTACGACTGTATATACAGTCGTACGACTGTTTATGAAAACCAAGAACAGTCGTACGACTGTTCTTAATTTCCAGGAACAGAAATACAAAAATGCAGGAAAAAACGCACAAAACTCACTTCAAACACCCAGAAAGCGAGAAAAAGTGTAAGGAAAAGAAGTGACTACCTTTTTAGAAGCTATTCCAAGTCGTTTTGACCCCTGGCGTCGCTCCAATCCCAACAAATTTGCACTTTTTCCTTTGGAATGGAAGTTGAGAGCTTTTTGTCCAAAATCCGAATTGCAAGGGTTTCTGATGGTTTAAGTCTGAGTTCTTGATTTGGTTATGTAGTTAAGTGATCAACCTAGAGATTTCTAACAAGTTTTAGGCTTAATTTCGAGAATTAAAGAAAATCAAAGAGGAAGAAGATGAGCTTTTTATGGTTTTCTTTTTCTTCTCTCTCTTCTCTTTCTCTCTCTCAATCTCTTCTCACCAGAAATCCCCCCCTTTTCTCTTTCTTTTTCCTTCTTTTCTACTCTCTTTTTCCTGCTTGCTTGCTGCCAAACCCGAGCAATTAATGCTCATTCCCTTTTTTCTTCCATTTCTGCTGCAGAGGTATGGGCCTCTGCAGAATTTCCGATATTACAGTCGTACGACTGTAACAATAGTCGTACGACTATAGCTTCTTTTTTTTTTTTTTTAAGTATAGAAAATTCCGGCGCTTACAACTGCCCCTCGCGTGATCAAATTCGACATCTAGCTCCAGGTCCATAATACCTGTGATGATGAATTTGAGAGCGTGAATTAAAGCGCCGCGAATGCTGGAAAGAATCCTCCATTGAAATAAGCCGATATCAGGTGTAGGTCCCCTGAGGCGATACTGGGGAGAAAATAAGCCGATATCAGGTTTAGGCTACCTGAGGCAAAGCTGATGAGGAAATAAGCCGATATCAGGTTTAGGTTACCCGAGGCAAAGTTGAGGAGGAAATAAGCCGATATCAGGTTTAGGTTACCCGAGGCAAAGGAAGGTGGAATTGTGGTTAAGCCGATATCGGGTTTATGTTACCCGAGGCAAAGGAAGGTGGAATTATGGTTAAGCCGATATCGGGTTTATGTTACCCGAGGCAAAGGAAGGTGGATTATGGATTGGCCGATATCGGGTTTATGTTACCCGAGGAGAAATTGATGAAAAAATTGGCCGATATCGGGTCTAGGTTACCCGAGGCGAAGGAAAATGAAATTGCGGTTAAGCCGATATCGGGTTTATGTTACCCGAGGCGAAATTGATGAAGAAATTGGCCGATATCAGGTCTAGGTTACCCGAGGCGATGCTAGAGATGAGATTAGCCGATACCGGGTCTAGGTTACCCGAGGCGAACTTTACTGGGAAAATAGATGAAGCTGATCTGGGCCGATACCGAGTTTACATTACTCGAGGCGGATCTGCTAGGGAACTTGGATGATGAAACAGATCTGGGCCGATGCCGAGCTTACATTGCTCGAGGCGGACTCGTTGGAGAAAGTTGAGATAATGGAGCGGATCTGGGCCGATACCGAGTTTACATTACTCGAGGCGGATCTGCTGACTTGCTGAGGATATTGAGCTGGGGATGAATTCCTGCACTTAAAATGGCAAGTCTTCATTCCTTGATCGAGAGATTTTTAAACAAAAATTTTTGCCCCTTCGATCAAGAATGAAGACTAGCCGGGGATAAGTAATTGATATATGCAATGTATGGATGCATGATGATGTATATGTACATGTATGTATTTTCTGTTATTGGACGTTTCTGTCTTCCGCTTGAGAGATATGTTGTGCCCCTGGTTGATTTTGTTTTTCTTGGGGCATTGTTTGGTGATTATCGACGGAGTGAGGTGATTGCTGGGGAAATGATCGTAGTATTCCTTGTAGAGATTCCGCTGGGGAAGAGTGTGACAGCTTGACTGGGGAAACAATTGTGGTGTTCTTTGTGTAGACTACACTGAGGAGTAACATGGTGAATCTGCGGGAAAGTAATCGATGGTATTCTTTATGTAGATTCCGCTGAGGAATAGTATGGGAAACTCTGCTGGGGAGTGATGTGATGAATTCTGCGGGGAATACTGAGGATGTTCTGTTTTTCCTGCTTCGTGGGAAGTTATGAGTTTTTTTTTTTTTTTTTTTTTAGGTGCTCTAATTTTTGCCTGGGTAGCCCAAATCAGGTTTTCAGCCCAGCAAGCCGCTCTAACTTTTGCCTAAGGCGCCTTTTCGGTTTTCGCCTTAGCGAGCTTTTCATATGCCCTACCTTTTGCCTAAACTGCCCGATATGGGTTTTCAGCTTAGCGGGCCGCTCTAATTTTTGCCTGAGGTGCCTTTTCGGTTTTCACCTCAGCGAGCAAATTTTTTTTTTTATTTTTTATTTTTTATTTTTATTATTTTTATTTGACTAAAATGGTGTTGTGACTCTTTATTGCTCGTTTGGGAAGATGAACTGGACTTTAGAGGACGATAAAAGATTTTGAATTGCACGTATTTAATGCATTTTCATTTGCCTAATAATGTGATGATATTGATCAGTTGAATGCAAGGTGCTTTCTTTGAATTCGTGTTTATGCAAGACAACTTTGTTTGTGCATTTGTCATAACCATGCAAATATATTTAAACAAACACTTCACTTTATTGATGAAGTCAAAACGAGTACATTTGAAACAAGTTGATTCCTAAATGATACACATTTCACATTGAGCCAGAATCCGTCACCAATCATCCTTTTCAGGTTTTCCGACTGATTATTTTCTCTCGTGTCTTAACTTTTGCCTAGACCGCTCTTTTCGAGTTTTCAGCCTAGCAGACTCTCTTTTTTTTTATTTTTTTTTTATTTTTATACATGATAAAGCTTTAGCCTGTCTTGGTTGATCGGATTGGCGAACTCATTCCCATCCATGTCCATGATGCTGACAGCGCCTTTCGATAACACCTTCTTCACCACATAGGGTCCTTCCCAGTTAGGTCTGAACTTGCCCCTAACATCAACATTTGAAGGCCTTAATTGCTTTAGAACCAAATCTCCTGCTTTCAACTGCCGCTTGGAGTATTTCACATTTCGATTATAGGCTCTAGCCATTCTGCGCTGATACATCTGCAGGTGATCCAGTGCCTTTAGTCGCCTTTCAACTAGTGCAGCCAGCTGCTCATATCTAGCTTGAACCCATTCAGTCTCTGGCAATTAAGCTTCCAGGGCAACTCTAAGTGACTTGAGTTCTATCTCCACTGGCAACACTGCTTCCATTCCATATACCAAGGCATAAGGAGTTTCTCCTGTCGGCTTTCTGACACTGGTTCTGTAACCCCAGAGAGCATAAGGCAGTTTATCGGCCCAATCCCTGTAAGTGGTTACCATTTTTGATAAGATCTTCTTTATTGCCTTGTTAGCTGCTTCTACTGCACCATTGGCTTGTGGTCTATATGGAGAGGACTTATGATGTTCAATGCCATGTTCTGCAAGTAGCTCAGCCGTTGCCCCTTGAAACTGTACTCCATTATCACGGGAAACCGACCGATAAAAGCGGAAATACGCGTCGATTTCCTCAAATCCGGCCCAGGAGCTTAAGATGTGGAAATCAAAAACTTAAAGCATAAAAAGAGGGTTTCAAAAACTCACCACAAAGTCTCTCTAAGAGACGGATGCAGACTGCAGAAATCAAGTGCAGATTTCCTCCACCGATGCGTACACGAACGGCTCTCGGACCGAAACCCGTGCTAGCGACTCGGATGACAAGAAGAGAGGGAGAGAGGGCTGCTCACTTTGAGATTTATGGCTGTCCCTATTTTTTTTCCAAAAGAAAAATCTATCTTTCCAAAAGATAGCACCAATAATCTTAAGTGTGCACCTAATTCTTACCAAAAGAATTAATTCATCAAAAGTGGGCAATCTTCTTTCTTTAAAAGAAAACCAATTTCTCTTAAAAACCACAAGTGATGGACGGCCAAAAATGGTGAGTCTCTTATGAGATAGTCTTGAATTTCAAAGTCAAAAGCAATGACTCATCTCATATGACTCACCATCATATTAAATGAAAAGAATGACTCATCTTTTCATTAAATGAAAACACATGACTCATCATCTTTTCCTTAATACAAAACCATGACTCACCATCTCTTTTGTCTCATGAATAAGTCACCATACTCATCCATATAAGACATAATTTCGGCCAACACAAAATTTGTCATCATTCTATTTCATTTAAGGAAGCAAAGTCCAACTTTGCTACCTCAAAATCAAAGAATGACTCACTCTTTTCCTATTGGCCCCAAGGAATGTGTCATCATCATTTTGTCCAACAAAATGACTCACCATTCTTGCCCATTCCACCCATGAATTTCGGCCAAACCATTCCAAGCCAAGTGGGAATATTCATTTCAAGTTTAAGCCCAATTTAATTCCTTTGATTTATTTAAATTCAAATGCAACTTTAATTTACCATGTATGTTTATATATGATACCATGTAACATATTACATACATTTAAATTAAAATTCATTTGACCTATTAATTTAATCAATGAATTAAATTAGACACACACATAAAATGACAAACATGTAAACCTATACATGTCATAATATTTCCACCTAGGAAATAATCCCATAAATTAATTCATTGAATTAATGATGAGAAGGCCGAAATAAATATTAATTATATCACTTTGATCAATCCAATTGATGCATATAATATAATTAATATATCTTTCTCTCTTCAAACGTGTATACTCCAAGTACACGCTTAATCCGACTAGTTAAAGTCCAGACGTTCAATGTGTACGATCCAATGGGCCCGTCTTTATGTTGGCAGTGGGCCAAGGCCCACAGACTGTAGGCGGGCTCTAGCAAGCCACTGCAGCCCCCAATTAAGACGGAGTAAGCAGTCCAACTGAAAACGTAACCCAGTAGTTTGAACTTGTAAATCCCATGTCGCTGATATCGGTGTCCAACACAGAGGCATGGAAGTATCACCCTCCTTGTGTCTGGACCTTGACTTGATACCGAATGAACTGATGCTCACAAACAAGATCCAATCTTGTTTGGGTGCGGCCGCACACTTATCAGTAACATTCTTCAAGAGGCCGATGATATCGTCTCAGTGAATCACTGAGTGACATTCCCTTCTGCATATCCATAGTGCTGCCATGCTTACTGACACACCCGAACGTACCCGTACTTGGCACCCTTTTACAGGCCCGTTGGGCGTACACCAAAGTGTGCCACCTCGCATGCAGCACCATCATATGGTCCGGTCGAAGGACTTATACAAGTACTACACGAGAATCATTTGTGATACTATACCATGCAGATTCCCGTTAAGTGGATCAATCCAGTACCATGCCCTTTTGCATGTACCCATTAACCTAGTTGACATTCCATGTTCTATGACCGGTAAGACACCGCCATACAACCAGGCTAATGATAGTCTTTGGTTCCATTCATTCCCATGATTGGAACAGACTACGGATGACTTTATGGTCATATCGTTTTCACTATCCATAGTCTTACTGCCAAGTGCCTCACACTTGACAACATGGATATGGATATGTCCATTGGATACTCTATTTAAAATATAGCTCAAGACATATAATAAATAGATTAATGCCTTTATCTCCTTGACACAAATTGTATAATACATAAACTTTACATTAATGTACCAAATGTATCATACAAACACAAAGACCAATGCCTCGGGACTAGGGCATTTCCAATAAGTGCCACAAACTAGCTTGTGCAGGGGTCTTCTTCAGTTGGGAAATGACCAAATCTTCTTTCTCGACTCTTTCCGGTGCCGAAGTACTGCCCGACCCATTCATCGGTGCTTTATCTTTCGTCTGATCTACCGGCTGATATACCCTTCCACTTCGGGTCACGTGCTGCACTTCTGAAATCTTCAGCTTCTCAACAGCTGGGAGTTTAACAACCTCTCTTCTGTCAAATTCTTCGTACTCATCTTCGGAGTCAAGGTCATCCAGACTTATGGGCTTGATCTCCTTACACCCCTCCTTTTCCTCACACTTAGACTCCACTTCGGGTTCCCCTATCGCCACTGCCTGAATTGTAGGGTTCGCTTGCAGAACTTGGGCAAATATGAAATTAGCCGGCAACCCCGACTGAACCATGTTAACCCGCTTTTCAAATGCCGGCAGTGGGTTGGTTTTAGTGCTAGGTTTAGGTGGTTCTTGCAGCTTTCCCTCGTCGATAAGCTTCTGGATAGCATCCCTTAGCTTATAGCAGTTATTGGTCCGGTGGCCTGTCACCACATGATAAGTGCAGAAGTTATCCTTGTCAGCTTCAGGTGGGAACTCAAATGGCCTCAAGGACTGTAGTAAGCCACCATTCCTACACTTGGTGAATATCTTTGCCAAAGTAAGAGTCCAGGGCGTTATGCCTTGTCCTCCAGGACCCCTATTCTGGTTGCCTTGCTGCTGATTCACAGTAGCCACCTCAACCCGCTTCACTTCTGATGACTGCCCCTGCTTGCCACTGGCACCTGAACCAGACCCACTGCCAGACCCAACTGTTGTGGTTGACCTATACCCTGAACTATACCCTGTACTTCTTCCCACTTTCTGACCAGCTGGCTTCTCCTCTTCATCCCTTTCTATCTTCATGGCCATGCTATAGACCTCACTAAGCTCCTTGAAGGAATGGAATTTCATGTTGTTCTTGAAGATTTCTTTGCTGCCATCAATGAGCTTCTGTATAAGCTCGTCTTCATCAAGGCGGTTCTTTAGGAGGATCATCTTGTTCATCCACCTCTGGTAGTATTCATCAAAGGGCTCATTGAATTTCTGTTTCACCCTCTCCAAATCATACAGCTTCACCTGGATTTTGGTGTTGAAGCTGTAGTATTTGATGAAGGCTGCTGACAATACTTCCCAGTCAGACTGCTCCTCCTCTGACAGCGAGTTATACCATCCCAAAGCACCTCCCTCCAGTGTGGTGGGGAAAAGATTAATCAATTGTTGCTTTGTAGCGCCAGCTGTTAGCATAACCCGGGCATACAAATTCACATGGGCCTCCGGCGATCCCATTCCTTTGTAAGTGGGGACTTTCGGCACTTGGAAGCCGATAGGAAATGTCTCAATGCCCCTACTGATCATGGCATCAACGTTCACCCCCTTCTTGGATTCAGCACTGATCCCGACCCCTTTCTTCAACTGGGCCATGACCTCGTCTAATTCAGAACACTTGGCTTTCATCCTCTGTTCCATAGCCGCCTCTATCTCCTGCAGCTTTTCAAGGCTAGCCGAAGCGTCACCACCGTGTTGGGATGACTCAGCTTCTTTTTCCTTCCCGGCTCCACTACCACCAGTCTCACCAGCTTCTCTAACCACTGCCCTTATTTCTTCCTTTAACATGTCGCGGAAATCCTGCGACCTGAAGAAATCTCTCAAAACATCAGCCATGCTCGGTGTCTGTTCTGCCATATTCACTCCTTCCCCAGGCTCAGAATCACTGTCACTCTCGACTATCCTCTGTCTCCTAGCTACCCTTGAAGCTTGGGATCTTGTCCAAGGTCGCTCCAGTGTATTCTGCTTGGGAGTAGGTAGGAGATATTAGGGTCGTGAATGAATGACATGATATGACATGAAAATTAAGACATTGAACATGCTTGAGATGCATGGAGTGGAATTATGTATGGAATAATGATATGAATGGTTCCTCTTTATTATTATATTTTTTTTCGAGGCATTCCAAGAACACCTAATGTTTATGCAAAAACGTCACGTGTGGGCCATCACACGGACAGAACTTCGGCGCCTTTGGGGTACCTAATGAATTCGTGAAATGGTCGCGTGTATACCGGCACACGGACATAGTTTTGACGCTTCATAGGTCTATGAGATGATATGAAATGGTCGCATGGGCCGGGCCCACTGACAAGGTCTTGATGCTTTTGAGCATATGATATGGAATGATGTTATGAGAAAGTCACGTGTAACAGGAACACGGACAAGGATTCGGCATTCGAGGAACGCCTTTCATGATTTGGTGATGTTATGGGCCTATATGTATACTAATCGGGCACTCGGGGAGTACCTTAAATGGTGAATTAATGTCATGAAGTGGTCGGATGTGGACCACAATGTTATATGATGTTTATGATGGATGGGTGCGATGTCATGAAATGCATCGTGTAAATTATTACACGCAAACGGGCCTAAGGCCATTGTGGCTTTTATTAAATGAAATGGAATGGCCGAATGCAATCCGGTGCATTGGCAAAACTCGGGTAATTTTTGGGTACCCGATATGTTATGAAATGGGATGGGATGGTCATGATAGGCGTCCTTGAAATGCCCCTTAATTTAATTTAAGTGAAATGTAGTGAATGAACATGTCACACAATATGCAAATGGCTGCATAAAAACGTGGGTTAAGATGCACGACATACATAATGATGTTATGTATGCTATGTCAAAAATAAAATGCTAATCACACAAGTTTAATGTTATGGCTGAAAAAGAAATTGCTAGTATGGATGACAAGCGAATGAATTAATGTTTTACACACGAAATAAAATGCAAAATGGCTGCATAAAAAATGTGGGTTAGTATCACACAAAAATGTTTGTGTATGGTATGTCATGTGTATGGAAAATGGTGATCATGGTATGTTATGCATGCGTCGACGATGTGTCACAAAACGGTGAAGAACACATAGCAAGCAATAACGAATTCATCCAACCTTATTCCTCCAACGTGGTCGGTCTCAAAAATTTCTAACCGAGTCCTAGGCGGGGTTCACTTCAATCACCAACCGGGGGTGATGAAGGCGAGATTTTATTATTATTATTCATACAATTATTTTGGTATCCTAAGGGAATCCAACTAGAGTTGCCTATATGGGTTCGGTCAAAGTCAGGATAACATCAAGGCTCTCATAGCAAGATATACTCCTCACTTCTCCCCACTCAAGGGTCCTAGCGAAGGGGTTCGTACTAGTCTATGAGTGGTGTTTGGTATTCGTGCCCCTAAGACCAGGAGGAACTTAGGCGACACTTCAACAATCCACCGGGCTATAAAAGGATACCTAATCTAATGCAAAAATGACTAACTAAAAATGCAAAATGAAATACCAATCGAGAATCATCCACCTTATTTTAATTAGACACTTTTCAGGGCTTGTCAAATTCTTTTAAGTTTTTAAGAAAACTTTTTAAAGAACTCCCCAGCAGAGTCGCCACTGTGAGCGGACGACGCGTTTTCGACGGGACGCGGGACTCCCTTTTCGGAATGGGGCGCCACGATCTCGGGCGGGCCCCTCCCTCGCGTGGGGTTTTTATGAATGGAAATCCGCGTTTTGGAAAATGAATAGCATTAATGCATAAAAGAACCGAGACCTAAGTCTCGATGGATATTGTAGAGTCGCCACCCGGCTCAGCTCAGCCGGGAAATTCTTATGTAGCTGAACCGGACGAACGGTCGCTACACTATCCAGAGATTCGGGTCCGGACAAGTCCCTTATTTCGTGTCTAATTAAAATAAATATTGGTCAATGTTCAAAGATGGTATTTCAAAATCTAAAGTCAATTTTATTGAAGTAAATAAACATACAGCGCGCATACAAAATATTTAGTACAAAAATAAAGAAAAGGAATAAATATTAATTGGCTTACAACCAAATCGAATGGAAAAATAAAAACTCTCGCCTCACTTATACAATCGCCTATATACACGAGGATCTAGAAAAATACAACCGCCTAGGATACACGATTTAATCTATTAAATTACATCCAAAATAAAAGTAAAAATAAAAAGAAATTAAAGCCTGAAAAACAGAGGGTTAGCACAATATATACAGCACGCCACAAGTTGGACTTAATTAGACAGAACGGGAAATCAGGAATCGGGGGCATGCATTTAGGGGATAACCGGGTTGGCTCGGCTAGCCGGCCCGGTTAGACCTGGAAAACACTTTGAAACGTCCCTGTATTTTTGGTTTTTGTGGAAAAAATCATTTTGAAAACAATTTTTCTGGTTTACATGCATTTTTATATATTTAAGTGGGTCGGTTTTCAGGAGAAATGGGTCTCCGTCGTTGAATTGTTCTAAATGCAAATTTACTAAAAATTGAATCTACGGCCGTGATGCACGCAACAAAATTCATTTTGATGATTTTTGGGGTTTTCTAATTTTTTTGGGATTTTTACGGATAAAAGCTGAAATTCTGATTCTGAAACAAGGATTACAGTCGTGCGACTGTAATCAATTCAGGGTCAGAATTTCGCCAAAAATCATTTTAAATTAAAAATTGAAGAAAATAAATCTGGAAATTAAGAACAGTCGTACGACTGTATATACAGTCGTACGACTGTTCATGAAAACCAAGAACAGTCGTACGACTGTTCTTAATTTCCAGGAACAGAAATACAAAAATGCAGGAAAAAACGCACAAAACTCACTTCAAACACCCAGAAAGCGAGAAAAAGTGTAAAGAAAAGAAGTGACTACCTTTTTAGAAGCTATTCCAAGTCGTTTTGACCCCTGGCGTCGCTCCAATCCCAACAAATTTGCACTTTTCCTTTGGAATGGAAGTTGAGAGCTTTTTGTCCAAAATCCGAATTGCAAGGGTTTCTGATGGTTTAAGTCTGAGTTCTTGATTTGGTTATGTAGTTAAGTGATCAACCTAGAGATTTCTAACAAGTTTTAGGCTTAATTTCGAGAATTAAAGAAAATCAAAGAGGAAGAAGATGAGCTTTTTATGGTTTTCTTTTTCTTCTCTCTCTTCTCTTTCTCTCTCTCAATCTCTTCTCACCAGAAATCCCCCCCTTTTCTCTTTCTTTTTCCTTCTTTTCTACTCTCTTTTTCCTGCTTGCTTGCTGCCAAACCCGAGCAATTAATGCTCATTCCCTTTTTTCTTCCATTTCTGCTGCAGAGGTATGGGCCTCTGCAGAATTTCCGATATTACAGTCGTACGACTGTAACAATAGTCGTACGACTATAGCTTCTTTCTTTTTTTTTTTTTTTTTTTTTTTTAAGTATAGAAAATTCCGGCGCTTACAGCCACGTTATTTTTCCAGTGACGAATCCCAACAGTGGTATCAGAGCCTAGGTTTTGTCCATTAGATTGATTGGAATTGGTTCTTGAAAGCGTTCTTGAGGAAAGAATGGGTTTCAAGTTTGTGGTTTTAGGGTTTTTATTCAATTGGTTTTGGTTTTGATAAACCCTAGAATTTTTAGATTGGGGTTTTTGATTATTTTCCCCAATTGGTTTTCATCTAAAATTATTGTTTTATTGATTATTTAATTTTTGATGGAATTTTTTTATGATTCAAAAAAAAAAAAAAAAAAAACAGTATACATTTGTTTTGCCGCAATTTGGAATCGCAAGATTCCAAATTGCAGCTGCTGCTGCCTCCGGACAGTAACGCCACGCGTGTGGTTTGGGTCCGATTTTGGATTTTGCGGATATTTTTTATCCAGGGCCCTAATTCGAATTAAATTAATTTTTTTTATAATTAATTTGTATTTAAATTGTTTATTTTGTTGGCATGCATATTTAATTTAATTGTTTGCATATTAAATTGAATATGGATTTTGTGAAATTGGCCCAATAAACCGTGACACCGGTTAAAATTGGGAGAGCTAAATTTTAAATTTGTGACAACCCAAATTCAAGTGGGAGCAAAATTATTAATTTTGCATTTATGGATGTTATCCATTGGGCCTTTATGGGCCTTAGTCACATTTGTTAAAATTGGCGATTTCACCCTAAGTAACTCGGCTCAACATTTATATTTATAATTTGGAATGCCATGATCATGCATCATATTGGTATGTATGTGCGCGACAGGTACTTTGTTTGAAATGTTATGTTGAGTTCTATGGGCCCTAAATTATTATCAGTTGTAATTTAATTTTAGGACATATGGCCTGCGTGCCATTTTTTAATTTTGATGTAATTTTAGAATAGATTTTATTTTACAAAATTATTGTAATTGCATCAAGTATGGAGGAAGGCCCAAATGGAGCAAGCCCATGGTGGGAGCCCAAGAAGGATTGCAGTCCAGCCCATGAAGAAATAGATAGGATATCTAGTTTTTCATTAGGTCGTAATTAAAGGCCTATAGGATCTCATTTATTTTAAATTAAGTATGCTATTGCATTTGTCATATAATATGGATGTATGGATCACGAATTTATTACCCGTGTTTATGCATGCTAAGCCGTATCACTTAATTATAATCCGGAAATTAAAATATTGAGTCGCTTAAAATTGCTTCCCATATTCACACCTCTTCCTCCCATTGATGCTGCAATGTGCGCCATGCCCTAGCTGGGTATATTGTAGTATTCGGTGGGCCGTCGAGGGTTAAGATACTTGGTATGGTTAACATGTGAATGGTGGTTTGACTCAACATGGGTAGCATTAGCTCAGAGCGGGCCCTAAGCACAGATGGGTAAAGTGTCAATAAGCCCATCAAACCAAGAGTCCTTCTTGGAAGGATTGGATAGGTTGTCCTACCAAACGAATCAATGGTTGGTTAGCGAGCCCTAGTTCGGCCAGTCATTGATAAGTTGTGGATCTTGGTCAAGTCAGCCAATTAACAACACCAACAAACAAATTAAAATCGGATAATTAATTTGAATTGGCTTAAAAGTCCTTTATTTCTAACTCAAGCAATGATTTCTTCCATGTAGATAATCCCATTTCAGTTAAGCAATTTATATGGCTGCAACAAACAACAACTCACTCACTTAGGTCACTCTTGGAGAAGGAGAAGCTTTCGGGGACTAACTTCCTGGACTGGGCTAGGAACTTACAAATAGTTCTTAGACAAGAGTCTAAGGAGTATGTACTGAATGCTCCTTTACCAGCTGGCCCTCCCGCAGGTCGAGGCATCACCACGACGATGGTGGAGCAGTACGATCGGCATGTGAGGGATGACCGAGATGTCTCGTGCCTCATGCTGGGTACCATGGCTTCTGATTTTCAGAAGCAGTTCATGGACGAGCATGCTTATGAGATGATGGATCAGCTTAAAAAGATGTTCCAAGATCAGGCTCGTCAAGAACGTTACCTGACAACTAAGGCACTTTGCACGACTGTGATGGCAGCTGGGACTTCTATTAGCACTCATGTGCTAAAGTTGAAGGGGTATATTGATACACTTGCCCGCCTCGGCTCGCCAGTTCCGCAGGACTTGGCAACAGACATTATTCTCGGGTCACTTCCTTAGTCTTACAACCAGTTTATCATGAATTACCATATGCAAGGGTTGGATAAATCGGTTGTTGAGCTGCATGGCATGCTCAAGCTTGCTGAGCAGTCTCTTAAGAAGACTCCTGAAGTATTGCTGGTGAACAAGGGCAATACATCCATTGCTAAGGGAAAGGCCAAATCTAAGGCCAAGGCTAAGGCCCAAAAGCCCAAGGATAAGGGCAAAAAGGTGGTGGCCCAACCTAAAGCAAGGGTTGCTTCTCCTGACAATGTCTGCCATGAGTGTCATGAGAAGGGGCACTGGAAGAGCACATGTCCAAAGCTAAGGGAGCAACTGAAGGGCAAAACTGCTGCTTCAGGTATTTATGTTGTTGAGATTAATCTGGCTATTTCTACATCTTGGGTCTTGGACACTGGATGTGGATCTCACATTTGTTCAAATGTGCAGGGTCTAAGAAATAGGAGATTATTAGGATCTGGAGAAGTAGATCTTCGAGTCAGAAATGGTGCTCGGGTTGAGGCCATGGAGATCGGAGATTATTTCTTGGAGATGCCTAGTGGACTTGTTTTGGAACTAAGAAACTGTTATTTTGTACCTACGATGCGCAGGAATATTATTTTCGTTTCTTTGTTGGATATTTCTGGTTTCGTATTTAATATTGGACATGGTAGAATTTCTATGCAATGTGGCAATATTATTTATGGAACAGCATTTCTTGAAAATGGCTTATATATCCTTGATCTAAAACATGAAAGTTCAATCTATAACATAAATACTAAAAGGATTAAACAAAATGAAATTAATCCTACTTACATCTGGCATTGTCGACTTGGCCATATAAATGAGAAGCACATAGCTAGGCTTCACTCTAGTGGAGTCCTAGGGTCATTTGACATCCAGTCTTATGACACATGCGAATCTTGTTTGAGAGGTAAGATGACAAAGGCGCCTTTTAGCAAGACGGCTGAAAGGGCCTCAGAGCTATTGGAGCTAATACATTCCGATGTATGTGGCCCAATGAGAACTAGTGCTAGATCTGGTTTTCTGTACTTCGTCAGCTTCACGGATGACTTCAGCAGATAGGGTTACGTGTATCTGATGAAGCATAAGTCTGAGACTCTCCAAAGGTTCAAGGACTTTAAGAATGAAGTAGAAAACCAACTTGGCAAGAAAATAAAAGCACTTCGGTCTGACCGAGGGGGTCAATATTTGAGCCAAGAGTTTGACTCGTTTTTGAGAGAGTGTGGGATTATATCCCAACTCACTCCTCCTGGTACACCCCAGTGGAATGGATGTCAGAAAGGAGGAATAGGACCTTACTTGACATGGTCCGCTCGATGATGAGTCAAGCTACACTCCCTGTCTCCTTTTGGGGATATGCTTTAGAGACAGCTGCTTACATTCTTAATAATACACCAAGCAAGGCAGTTGAGGGAACACCATATGAACTATGGAAAGGCCGAAAGCCCAATGTTTCTTTCTTGAAGATTTGGGGCTGTGATGCACATGTTAAGAAATTGACAAGTGGCAAACTCGAGTCCAAATCTGTCAAGTGCTAGTGTGTGGGTTACCCTAGGGAAACTAAGGGTTATTACTTTTACGATCCGGCCGAAAACAAAGTTTTCATAGCCAGAAATGCAGTCTTCTTGGAGAAGGAATTCCTTTCCAAGAGAGACAGTGGGAGTAATGTTGAACTTTCAGAAGTTCAAGACTCACAAACTACTGCAGCTACTGCTGAGGATGCTTTGGGAACCGATCTGACTACTCAAGAAATTGAGGAACCAGAAACTGTTGCACAGGACCTTAGAAGGTCTGGTAGGACATGTCATCAGCCAGAGAGGTACGACTTTCTCGTGACTGATGATAGGGACCTTATGGTCGTTGACCAAGAAGAGCCCAAGACCTATCAAGAGGCTGTTGGAAGCCCGCACTCAGATCAATGGCGTAAAGCCATGGAGGCTGAGATGCAATCTATGCACGATAACCAAGTATGGAACTTGGTGGATCCACCTCCGGGTGCTAAGGTGATAGGTTGTAAGTGGTGTTTCAAGTTAAAGGCCCTGTGTGTATAAGATGGTTAGTGGGAACGTTTCCACCGTCCTAGTGCTGTATGTTGACGACATCCTTATTATTGGACGTGACATACCAACACTGCAAGGGGTTAAGCAGTGGTTGAGTAGGTGCTTCACAATGAAGGACTTAGGCAAAGCTGAGACAATCTTAGGGATCAGGATCTACAGAGATAGATCCAATCGGCTTTAAGGCCTAAGTCAGGTCACGTACATTGACAATGTTCTGAAAAGATTCAGCATGGACAAGGCAAAGAAAGGATTCTTTCCTAAGTGCCATGGGTTGAAGCTGAGTAAGAAAGATGGTCCTAAAACAAAGAAGGACCGGGAGAACATGAAAAGATCCCTTATGCATCTGTTATTAGATCTATCATGTACTCCATGTTATGTACGAGGCCTGATGTCGCATTTGCACTAAGTATGACCAGCCGGTACCAGTCGGACCCCGGGGAGGAACACTGGAAGGCTGTCAAGGCAATCCTAAAGTACCTTAATCGGACTAAGGATGCTTTCTTAGTGTATAGAGGTCAAGATGAGTTAGTAGTGTCAGGTTACACTGATGCAAGCTTTGAGACCGATGAGGATGAGAACCAGTCACAGTCTGGTTATGTTTTTCTCCTGAATGGCGGTGCCATTAGTTGGAGGTCCTCAAAGCAAGCCACCATTGCTGACTCTACAATGGAAGCTGAGTACATAGCTGCATGCGAAGCTTGAAGGAAGCTGTTTAGATCAAGAAAGTCATAACTGAGTTGGGAGTAGTGCCCACTATCCTAGACCCAGTTGATGTTTTGTGTGACAATAATGGGGCCATCGCACAAGCTAAGGTGCCGCGGTCACACAAGAGATCCAAACATGTACCCAGAAAGTTTCACTTCATTCGGGAGATCGTGAACATAGGTGACATATCATTGCAGAGGGTTGACACCAAGAATAATGTTGCTGATCCATCGACCAAAGCACTGTTGCAGACATAGCACGACGGTCATACCAGATCTATAGGAATTAGGGCAATGCCCACTTGGAACTAGTGCAAGTGGGAGATTGTTGGTGTGCCCTAGTTCTTAAGGCATTGGATTCTTGTATTTTGTATTATACATTGAGACCCCTTGTATGAATACATTATTTGTGTCACATTAATAAAGGCAATTAATCTATTTCATTTATATCTTGTGCTATAATATGAGTAGAGTATCCATTGATTGATAATCATAAAACCTATCCCAGGTCTGTTCTAATCGTGGGAACGAATAGAACCACAGACTTGTATATTCGATGACTGTATGGTAGTTCTTAACTAGCCATAGTACTTGTATAGTCAGTCATGAATATAGGTACATGTCATTGACATGGGACTGGATCGATCCGCATAAGAAAGCTATATGGTTGTCGCATCATAGGTCTTTCTTGAGTAGGTCTCTTTTGTCCTCAGACCAGATATCATTATAATATCAATATGGAATCCGGTTCACTTTGACATACGCCTAACAGGTCTGTAAAAGGATGCTAAATACGGGTATGATTGGGTGGACCGGTGAACATATTGATATTGATGATGAAGTGATGGAATTGCCACTCGGGTAACACCGAGATGATATCATTGGCCACTTGATGAGTGGGACTGATAAGTGTATGGCCATACCCAAATAAGTTGGTTGCTTATTTGATTAATCAGTCAACTCAAGATCAAGAAATATAATAAACAACAGAAGAGTATGACGGACACCATGCCTCTTGTTTATTCATATCGATATCGTTAGGCAAAGGACACTATGAGATTACTACCGGGTGAGTGTCTTCTAATGACTGCTGCATCTCTATCTTAATTGGGGGCTGTAATGGTTTGCTAGAACCCACTTACAGTCTGTGGGTCTTGGGCTTACTGCCAACATAAAGACAGACCTATAGGATCGTACACATAGATCAACTGAGCTGGAACTTATAGAAATTGTACATGTAATGTACATTGGAAGGAATTCGTTAATTAATTAGTTGACATTTGGTGTCAAGGTAATTAATTGCCATTGGGTTGAATTTAATTTAATTAATAAGTTTACATAATGTAATTAATTAATTTATCAATTAATTGAATTACATAAAGTAAACAATTAATTAAATAATTTTCCTAAGTAGGAAAATTAAATACATGTATTGTATTAACTTAAGTGTGATTTAATTTTATTTAGGAGTAATTAAATTTAGCCAAATGGAATTAAATTACATAGTATATACTTTTTAATTAAAGTTTATTTATGTAATTATAATCCTATTGGGCTTGGGTTTAATTAACCTAATTAAAACCCAATTAGACAAGGTGTCTATATAAGGGCACACTTAAGGAGGAAAAACCTAATTCAACTCTAATTAATTGCTGGAAATCTCAGCCACCAATAGCAGCCCCAAAACAGCCGAAAATCCCAGCATTAAACCTCCATTCCTTCGCGTCTTCGGCTAGCACCGGTTCCCGCTCAATTGTTGGTCGTGCACTGGACTTTGGAGATCATAGTTTCAAAGATTCTACAGCAGTCTCTAGAGGAGACGAATCTGGTGAGTTAAACTCTCTTGATTCAAATTGTTTTATTCTAATCAATGGTAATTGGACACGATAGGTGGATTCTAGGAAATTTTAAACGGTGTATTTTCCGCTGCGCCACGTTATTTTTCCAATGACGAATCCCAACAAAAAATCCAAAGCCCCGTATAAGATCTACTCTATACAACAATCCAAAGCCCCATATAAGATCCGTTCTATATAAAAATCCAAAGCCCCGTATAAGATCAACTCTATACACCAATCCAAAGCCCCGTGTAAGACCAGCTCTATACATATATCCATGTATAAGTATAAGACCAGCTTTATACATGTATCCACATAAGACTTTATTTTAGTGTCCCTTAGCAAGTATCATCTTGCTTCGATCCATGGACACTCCGTGTGTCATTCAATTCCATAAGTGTAAAAATTATGCACCTTATCTCAATGTCCTTTTACAAGTATCATCTTGCTTCAATCCGCAGACACTCTGGGTGTCATTCAATTCCATGGGTGTAAAAATTATGCACCTTATTTTAATGTTCTTCATAAGTATCATCTTTCTTCGATCCATGGACACTCCATGTGTCATTCAATTCCATAAGTGTAAAAATTATGTACCTTATTTCAATGTTCTTCGCAAGTATCATCTTGCTTCGATCCGTGGCCACTCCATTTGTTATTCAATTCCATAGGTGAAAAAAATTATGCACCTTATCTCAAAGTCCTTCGCAAGTATCATCTTGCTTTGATTCGTGAACACTCCATGTGTCATTCAAC
Source organism: Euphorbia tirucalli (assembly GCA_039660915.1). Classification (NCBI taxonomy): domain Eukaryota; kingdom Viridiplantae; phylum Streptophyta; class Magnoliopsida; order Malpighiales; family Euphorbiaceae; genus Euphorbia; species Euphorbia tirucalli. The sequence continues at coordinate 44,512,390 of CM077637.1, read as the reverse complement.
TCCACGAGTGTAAAAATTATGCACCTTATTTTCAATGTCCTTCGCAAGTATCATCTTGCTTCAATCCATGGATTGGGTGTATAATTATATACCTTAGTTAAACTACATGTCATTCCATTGCAAAACCCCGTATAAGATTAGCTCTACATGCATTCATAACATTTTGCATATATACATACCTAAATTTATTCCCTCATTCTTTCATTTGTTCAATTTTCCTTGTGTCATCACTGCATTCATTCATCATGAGTCATCCCTAATGTTTCATACGTGGCGTGGAATAAGGTACACAAATGGAAAAGAAAATTGTGCAAGAGAATAAACAGAAAGGAATTTCACAAACCACAGCTAGACAGTCTACTGAGAAAGCTAAAGCGGCATAGAACGAGATCAAGTATGTTGAGGAACTTATGATGGCAAGCCCAACACCGAATGTTGCTGATATATTAAAAGACATCTTGAAGTCGCAAGATTTCCGTGATATCTTGAAAGAAGAAATACAGGCTATTGCAAAGGAATGTAGTGAGGAGAGTAGTTCGAAAAATCGAGGCACTTCTCCTTGGGTGTTGTCTTTATCCAGGATTTTTGCCAAGTGCAGACACAGAGGCTTGCTGAATTCTTTGAAACCTTTTAAGAAGCCAGCGGATGCAGGTAAAAATAATTTCTGCACGTAACACGTTGTGGTTGGTTATAAAACCAATAATTGTTATAAGCTGAGAATGTTATCCAAAGGTTGATAGACGAAGGAAAATTGGAGGAGCCAGCAAAGCTCAACACCAAAAATCAACCCGTCATCAAACTTTAAGAGACAAGCCGATATGGTACAATCGGGGTTGCCAGCTAACTTCGTATTTGCTTAAATTTTATAAGTAAACCTTAGTGAAAAAAAAAAAGAAAAAACCCAGTGGTTTTGTTGTATTTGTTTCGTCCATTTTCAGTGTGAACGATGTACTTTATAATATGTATAATGCAATGAAATCTCAGTTTGCTTACTTGTGTGATGTTTATCCTTATAACTATGTGCATGCATTTGAATCACCATCAAGCATATTTAGCATTCATGACACTACATTGCATGAAATCAACATAAGTACAAATGAAAATCCCAAAATGGTGTTTATTTCACGCGAACTAAATCCCAAGGAAGAGAGAGAATTGACAAAAGTATTGCAAAAACATGTAAAGGCTTTCGCTTGGTCACACGAAGATATGCCAAAATTCGACACAGAAATAGCAGTTCACAAGATTCCAACGTATCCTAGATTCAAGCCAGTAAAGCAGAAGCTAAGAAGGCTGAGATCGGAATGGGCTATGTTGGTAAAGGAAGATGGCTAAGCATATGGAAGCCAAGTTCCCTGAAGTGGTGGATTACACATAATGATTAGCCAACATTGTTCCAGTACCTAAGAAGGATGGGAGAGTCAGAGTGTGTGTCAACTATAGGGATCTGAATAAAGCATGTCAGAAAGATAACTTCCCCTACATTGATGTTTTGATTGATAGTGCAGCTAAAGCAGCAATGTACTCTTTTATGGATGGGTTTTCAAGATATAATCAGATTCTGATGGATGTCATTGATAAGGTTAAGACATCATTCATCACAGAGTGGGGCACTTTCTACTACAGAGTAATGCCCTTCGGATTGAAAAATGCTGGAGCCACTTACCAAAGGGCTGTTACAACATTGCTGCATGATATGATTCACAAGAAAGTAGAGGTGTACGTCAATGATATGCTTGTTAAATCAATTACCCAGGAAAAGCATCCTGCCATCCTAGATAGATTTCTTACATACGTTGGAGAGTATAATTTACGACTTAATCCTAAGAAGTGCATATTTGGGGGTCACGTCAAGAAAGCTGCTGGGTCATGTGGTTAGCCAGAGAGGAATAGAGATGGATCCAGACAAAATCAAGGCCATTTGAGATATGCCAACTCCTAAAACAGATAAGGAGGTCCGGTCTTTCTTGGGTTCCGTACAGTATGTCAGTCGTTTCATAGCACGGTTGACTTCAATTTGAAAAATCAGCCAATTGTATGGTATAACCGATGTCAGTTGGTGTTTGAGAAGATTAAAGCTTATCTAGTAAATCTGCCAGTTCTGAGCCCACCAGTTCTGAGAAAGCCTTTGACTTTGTATTTAGCTGTAAAAGATTCATCCATAGGGGCAATGCTAGCATAAGTGCAAGATGGAAAGGAGTACCCCATCTACTATCTTAGCAAAAAGCTACTGGAATATGAAACCAAGTACACACTGGTAGAGAACACATGTGTGGCGATGATTTGGCTGACTAAGAAGCTGTGCCATTACATTCAGTCATACAAAGTACAAGCCGTGGCCAAGGTGGATCCAATGAAGTATCTGTATGAAGCACTAGTGTTGGTTGGGAAATTATGTTGGATATGCCCTAGTCCCGAGGCATTGGTCCTTGTATTTATATCATACATTTATTGGATTTATGTATTATACTCATTTGTGTTATTAATAAAGGCATTAATTCATTTATTATATTTATCTTGTGCAATATATTAAATGAAGTATCCAATGGACATATCCATATCCATGATGACAAGTGTCATGCACTTGGCAGTAAGACCATGGATAGGGCAAATGATATGACCATAAATAGATCCATAGTTTGTTCTAGTCATGGGAATGAGTGGAACAAGAGACTATCATTAACCTAGTTGTATGGCGGTGTCTTACCGGTCATTGGACATGGGATGTCAACCAAGTTAAGAGGTACATGTAAAAAGGGCATGGTACTAGATAGATCCACCAAACGAGAAATCCACATGGTATAGTATCACAAGTGATTCTCGTGTAGTACTTGTATGGATCCTTTGACCTGACCATATGATGGTGTTGCATGTGAGGTCGCATACTTAGGGGTACACCTAAAGGGCCTGTAATAGGGTGCTAAGTATGGGTACTTTCGGGTATGTCACTTAGCATGGCAATGCTATGGATATGCAGAAGGGATTTGTCACTCAGTAGTCCACTGAGAAGATATCACCGGCCTCTTGGTGAATGTGACTGATAAGAGTGTGGCCACACCCAAGCGAGTTGGAACTTATTTATGAGCTTCAGTGCATTCGGGATCAAGTTAATGTCCGAACACAAAAGAGGGTGATCAATTCATGCCTCTGTGTTGGACACCTATATCGATGACATGGGATATACAAGTTCAAACTATAGGGTTATGATAACAGTTAGACTGCCATCTCTATCTTAATTAGGGGCTGTAGTGGCTTGCTAGAGCCCAACTGCAGTCTGTGGGCCACAGGCCCACTGCCAACATAAAGATGGGCCCACGGGATCGTACACATTGAGCGACTAAACACTGACTTAAGGAATCACATGTATACTTGGAGCATACACTCTGGAGAGAGAGGTATATATTAATTATATTATAAAGATCAATTGGATTGATCATAATAATGAAATTAATATTTGATTGGCTCTTCATAATTAATTGGATTAATTATGGGATTATTTCCTAGGTGGAAATATTCATATGTATAGGTTTACATATGAATTTATTTTGTGAAGATCTAATTTTAATTTGATGGATTAAATTAATTGGTCAAACTAATTTTAATTTAAATGTAAATAATATGTTACTTAGAGTAATATATTAAATACATGGGTAAATTAAAATTGGGCTTGAAATTAATTTAAACCAGACTAATTAAAATAGGTTTGGGCCTGAATTAAAAGAAGGAAGCCCACACAGATGAAGGAGCCAGTTTGGGCCAAAATTCCCTTGGGAATTTTAGCCACCTAGGGTTAAAGAACCCTAGGAATTTTGGCCCAGCACACAAGACACACGATAGCCGAAATTGACCTAGCCTCCCTCTCCAAAGATTCGTGTTTTCCGACGCTAGCACGAGTAGTGTTCGTTAGGCATTCATGTACGTGATCGAGGAGGGTTTATAAGTTGATTCCTGTGGTCTGCATCCATCTCTGAAAGAGATTTTCTGGGTAAGAGATTTATCACTTTCTATTAAATTTTTGTTTTTCCAATTTCCATCTCAATTTCTCCTGGGCACGGATTTGAGGAAATCATCGCGTTCTTCTGCTTTAAACGGATGATTTCCGGTGACAAATCCCAACAGTGGTATCAGAGCGGGCTTTTAATCAGTGGAAATTGTTAAAATTGGTTGAATCCCATGTTTTAAAATTGGAGATTTTTTATTGGGATTCTTGGTTTGGGTTTAAGATTTTTCCCATTTGATTTTTATACAATTGAAATTGAATTTGCATATAGGTTTATGTTTGTTTAATTTAATTGTATGTTTGGGAATTCTTGGTGAATTTCTTGTTGTTGGATGCCATGTGTATTTTTTATTTATATTTTTCTATTTAATAAAAAAAAAATCTGGCTGTTCCCGGGGTGCGTGGCTGCCGGCGGCCGCCGCACGTGGCGGGAACAGCGGCGGTAGCCGCTGCCTGCTACTGCCGTTGGTTCCAATGGCAGCCGCTGCCGCTACAGCGGACTGCCGATGGGCAGTGGCCGCTGGGCGGCAGCGGGCAGCCGCTAGTTGGCTGCACTGCTGTTGCTTCTAGCAGCGGCGGCTGCTGCTAGGGCAATTGGGTTGCCCTAGCCGCAGCGGGCCGGGCCCAGTGTTTTTGGATTTGGCAGGTTTTTGGGCCCGGGGCCCATTTTTGAAATTTTAATTGGTTTTAAAATTCGTGTGTTTAAATTCATGTAATTTAAATGCGTGTGGTTTCTTGAATGAAATTTAATTTTTATTCATGTGATATTAAGTTTGGAAATTAATATGGCTAATTGATATTGGTTCAGGTAATTTTGGCACAATTACTTGGACGGCTGAATTGGACCCATGGTTTCCCAATTCTAGTGGGAGCAGTTGGACTGCCTGGGCTGGAGGCCCAAAGCCCGTTAAGGGTTAGAACCATGGTGGGCCAAAATTGGCGATTTCAAAATAATTGCTTGGACATAATTGAAATGGGCTTAAATCATGCATTGTAACATGCTTATGAATTATATGTATTTGATGCATATGGGTGATTAAATATTTTGTATGATTGGATGCTATTGGGCCTTATTCGAGATGGGTTGTATTTTTTTTTTTTTTTTGGTAAATACGGCCTGCGTGTTGTTTTTCTTTTTTTAATGTAATTTTATTTTATTCAATTATTATAAAATTTGTAAAAGAAGAAGCCCATGGAGTGGTGAGCCCAAGTGAAGGTGCAAGCCCAGAAGGAAGAAGATGGAGGCCCACCTGATATTGTTTTCTAGTATAGGTTTACTAGAATAATATTAGGATGTAATATAGGCCCATAGCAATCCATTTTACTTATTTATTTAATTATGCTTTATATTTATTAGCATGTATGAATGTATGATCCAACAGCAATTTCACCCGCCTTATGTATGCAAGCCGTTATTAAATGAATTAATAACCAAATGAAATTACTAAGTCGCTTAAAAGTGCTTCCCTCATTTAAAACCAGCTCGAAGTAGGGATAGGCCAGTTGTAGACCATGCCCTCACAGGATACACTGGAGTATTGTCATTTTGTATTGGGTTAGGGTATGGGAAGCTCTAACAGTTGAATGGAGGTTTTGACTTAGCATGGGTAGTAGGATTCTCCTGGCCCTAAGCACAGATGGGTAAGTGCCAACAAGCCCATCAAACCGAGAGTCCCTAGGTTGGGATTGGACGGGGTTCCTACCTAAATAGTTAAGGTATAGTTGTATCAGGCCCTCGTCTAGCTATATCTTGATGAAATATGGATCTCAGCCCATGAGCCCAACAACTCGATTTAATTAATAACTTGATTCATTATTAATTATGTATGGGAATAACAAAGTAAAGTCCTTTATTAACACTCTTAAATGTTTTTCTGTGTAGAAAATCTAAATGGCAAATAACAACTCTTTATCACTACAATCAATTCTTGAAAGGGACAAGCTTTCCGGTCCTAACTTTTTGGACTGGTCTAGGAACTTGAGAATAGTTCTAAGACAAGAGTCTAAAGAGTATGTACTGGAGAGGCCTGTACCGGCTGTGCCTCAAGGACATAATCCACCAGCTACCCAGGTGGAGGAATATGAGGTGCATGTCAAGGATAATAGGGATGTGACATGCCTGATGTTGGCCTGTATGGTCCCCGAACTGCAAAAACAGTTTATGGACCATCACCTTTGCTATGATAACAACTCTTAACGAGATGTTTCAGGAGCAAGCCCGTCAAGAAAGGTACCTGACCAACAAGGCATTCCACTCCTGTAAGATGGGGGCTGGGACATCTGTGAGCGCACACGTGCTCAAGATGAAGTGCTATTTGGACACATTGGCCCATCTCGGATTGCCTATCTCTCAGGAGTTGGCAGTGGATGCAATCCTTGCATCCTTACTGGATTCTTACGATCAGTTCATCCTGAACTACAACATGCAAGGGATGAACCGCACTATTAGTGAGCTGCATGGGATGCTCAAGCTTACTGAACAGTCGATCAAGAAGAGTCCACCGGTGTTGCTGGTCAACAAGGGGAACCCTCCTCTTGCCAAGGGCAAGGCCAAGGAAAAGGCCAAGGCTAAGGAAAAGGCCAAGGCCAAGGCCAAGAAGGTCAAGGCCCAGCCCAAGGCCCAGTAGAAGGCAGGTCCTGAGGATGTCTGTTTCGGGTGTAGGCAGGCAGGCCATTGGAAGAGATCGTGTCCCAAGCTGATGGGAGAGTAGAGAAGGGGCCAAGGTGCATCCTCTTCAAGTATTTATGTTATAGACATAAACCTTACTGTTTCAACATCCTGGGTATTGGATACTAGATGTGGTTCTCACATTTGTTGCAATGTGCAGGGAATTAAGAACAGAAGGTCACTGGGGTCAGGAGAGGTGGACTTGCGGGTCGGAAATGGAGCAAGGGTTGCTGCCATAGAGATCAGAGAATATCACCTTGTGATGCCCAGTGGATTGGTTTTGATTTTAGAACATTGTTATTTTGTACCTGCTATGTGCAGGAATATTATTTCGATGTCAATGTTGGATATTTCTGGATTTTATTTTACTATTTCTAATGGTAAAATTTCTTTATCTAGAGAGGGATTATTTTATGGAGATGCTTTATTAAATAATGGCCTATATATCCTGGACTCAAATGAAACCAATCATGTCTATAACATAAACGCTAAAAGGGTTAAGCCCAACGAACTTAATCTTGTCTACCTATGGCATTGTCGTCTTGGCCACATAAACAAGAAGCGCATAGCTAGGCTTCACAAAGCTGGAGTCTTAGGGTCATTTGACTTGGAGTCAATTGATAGATGTGAATCGTGTTTACGAGGCAAGATGACTAAGGCGCCTTTTAGTAAGAAGGCTGAAAGGGCCACTGGCTTATTGGACCTAATACATTCAGATGTATGTGGACCCATGAGCGCAACGACCAGAGGTGGACACCTGTACTTCGTCATGTTCACAAACGATTTCAGCAGATATGGGTATGTCTATCTAATGAAACACAAGTCTGAGACCCTTGATAGGTTTAAGGAATTTAAGAACGAGGTATATAATCAATTAGGCAGAAATATCAAAACCCTTCGGTCGAACCGAGGTGGTGAGTATATGAGCCTAGAGTTTGACTCATATTTGAGAGAGCATGGAATAGTTCCACAGCTCACTCCGCCCGGAACACCACAATGGAATGGGGTGTCCGAACGAAGGAATATGACCTTGTTGGACATGGTCCACTCAATGATGAGTCAGGCCTCTCTCCCAATTAGTTTTTGGGGACACGCCCTCGAGACAGCAGCTCTTATCTTAAATAATACTCTGACTAAGGCAGTGCAATAGAACCCATATCAGATATGGATGGGTAGGGAGCCCAATGTGTCTTTCCTAAGGATTTGGGGATGCAAAGCACATGTCAAGAAATTGACTAGTGGCAAGCTGGAGCCCAAAACTGATAAATGCCTATTTATGGGCTACCCTAGGGAAACCAAAGGGTATAACTTCTACATGTTGGAAAGCAAAAGGGACAGCCATAATTCTCAAAGTGTGCAGCCCCTATCTCCCTCTCTTCTTGTCATCCGAGTCGCTACCACGGGTTTCGGTCCGAGAGCCGTTCGTGTACGCATCGGTGGAGGAAATCTACACTTGATTTTTGCAGTCCGCATCCGTCTCTTAGAGAGACTTTGTGGTAAGTTTTTGAAACTCTCCTTTTATGCTTTTAGTTTTTGATTTCCACATCTTAAGCTCCTGGGCCGGATTCGAGGAAATCGACGCGTATTTCCGCTTTTATCGGTCGGTTTCCCGTGATGAATCCCAACACTACAACCCCGCCGAGAACAAGGTGTTCATAGCAAGGAAGGGGGTCTTTCTAGAAAAGGAGTTCCTTTCCAAGAAAGATAGCGGGAGCAATGTTGAACTCAGGGAAGTTCAAGGTCCACAAGCTCCTGAACAGGATAACTCGGAGGCCCAGGTGGAGCTTCCACAGGAGGAAGCACCAACCCAGGCCACACAAGGACCTAAAAGGTCTGGTAGGGATCATCGGGAACCAGAGAGGTATGATTTCCTCATCACCGATGATCAAACTCTTCTCATCTGGGATGAGGAAGAGCCCAAAACCTACCAGGAGGCTATGGCAAGCCCACAGTCTGCAAATTAGCGTAAAGCCATGGAGGCAGAGATGCAATCTATGTACGGTAACTAGGTTTGGAACTTGGTTGATCCACCTCTGGGTGCTAAGGTAATAGGTTGCAAGTGGTGCTATAAGCTAAAGGCCGACAATACCTTCAAGGTGCGTCTGGTTGCGAAAGGTTTCAGACAAGTCCATGGAATAGACTATGATGAAACTTTCTCACCAGTAGCCATGCTCAAATCCATCAGGATCTTGCTAGCCATAGCCACATGGTACGACTATGAAGTCTGGCAAATGGATGTCAAAACAGCTTTCCTTAATGGAAAGCTACTCAAGGATGTGTACATGACACAACCTGAGGGTTTTGTCGATCCAGAGTATTCGGGAAGGGTGTGCAAGCTTCAAAGGTCCATTTATGGACTGAAGCAAGCATCCCGAAGTTGGAATCTTAGATTCAATGAGGCTATAAAGGAATATGGCTTCATACAGAATCAAGATGAGCCTTGTGTGTATAAGAGGACAAGTGGGAGCATTATCACATTTTTGGTACTTTATGTAGATGACATCCTACTCATTGGAAGCGACATACCTACACTGCAAGGGGTAAAGCAGTGGCTGAGTAAGTTTTTCACAATGAAGGACTTAGGCGAAGCTGAGATGATCATAGGGATCAGGATCTATAGGGATAGATCAAATCGGCTTCTGGACCTAAGTCAGGCCTCATACATAGACAAAGTTCTGAAAAGGTTCAGTATAAACCGGGCTAAGAAAGGTTTCTTACCAATGGGCCATGGACTGAAACTTAGTAAGAAGAACTGTCCTAAGATAAGGGAGGATAGGGAGAATATGAAATTGGTTCCATATGCTTTGGCTATAGGATCAATTATGTACTCCATGCTATGTACGAGACCTGATGTTGCCTTTACACTAAGTATGACAAGCCGGTACTAGCAGGATCCTGGGGAGGATCACTGGAAGGCTGTCAAGGCAATCCTCAAGTACCTTAACCGGACCAAGGACAGCTTCTTAGTGTATGATGGTCAGGAAGTGCTATCAGTTACTGGGTCCACTGATGCAAGCTTCCAGACCGACCAGGATGAGTACCAGTCACAGTCTGGGTATGTATTTTTGCTTAATAGTGGTGCTGTAAGCTGGACAAGCTTAAAGCAGCCAACCATCGTGGACTCTACAATAGAAGCTGAGTACATCGCGGCGTTTGATGCAGCTAAGAAAGCTGTGTGGATGAAGAAGTTTATCACTGAGTTAGGAGTAGTGCCAACTATCCAGGACCTAGTTGATATCTTCTGTGACAACAATGGGGCTGTTGCACAAGCTAAGGAGCCCCGATCACACAAGAACACAAAGCACGTGCTCAGAAAGTATCACCTCACATGAGAGATCGTGGAGAGAGGTGACATTGCATTGCACAGAGTGGACATCGAGGATAATGTCGCAGATCCTTTGACCAAGGCACTGGCCCAGCCCAAGCACGAGGGTCATACGAGATCTATAGGGATTAGGCCCATGCCTAGTTGGAACTAGTGCAAGTGGGAGATTGTTGGATATGCCCTAGTCCCGAGGCATTGGCCCTTGTATTTGTATCATATATTTATTGGATTTATGTATTATACTCATTTGTGTTATTAATAAAGGCATTAATTCATTTATTATATTTATCTTGTGTAATATATTAAATGAAGTATCCAATGGACATATCGATATCCATGATGACAAGTGTTATGCACTTGGCAGTAAGACCATGGATAGGGCAAACGATATGACCATAAATAGATCCATAGTCTGTTCCAGTCATGGGAATGAGTGGAACAAGAGACTATCATTAACCTGGTTGTATGGTGGTGTCTTACCGGTCATTGGACATGGGATGTCAACCAAGTTAATGGGTACATGTAAAAAGGGCATGGTACTGGATAGATCCACTAAACAAGAAATCCACATGGTATAGTATCACAAGTGATTCTCGTGTAGTACTTGTATGGATCCTTTGACCTGACCATATGATGGTGTTACATGTGAGGTCGCATACTTAGGGGTACGCCTAAAGGGCCTGTAATAGGGTGCCAAGTATGGGTACTTTCGGGTATGTCACTTAACATGGCAATGCTATGGATATGCAGAAGGGATTTGTCACTCAGTAGTCCACTGAGAAGATATCACCAGCCTCTTGATGAATGTGACTGATAAAAGTGTGGCCACACCTAAATGAGTTGGAACTTATTTGTGAGCTTTAGTGCATTCGGGATCAAGTTAATGTCCAGACACAAAAGAGGGTGATCAATCCATGCCTCTATGTTGGACACTGATATCGATGACATGGGATATACAAGTTCAAACTACAGGGTTATGATAACAGTTAGACTGTCATCTCCATCTTAATTGTGGGCTGTAGTGGCTTGCTAGAGCCCAACTGCAGTCTGTGGGCCACAGGTCCACTGCCAACATAAGGATGGGCCCACGGGATCGTACACATTGAGCGACTGAACACTGACTTAAGGAATCACATGTATACTTGGAGCATACACTCTAGAGAGAGAGGTATATATTAATTATATTATAAAGATCAATTGGATTGATCATAATAATGAACTTAATATTTAATTGGCTCTTCATAATTAATTGGATTAATTATGGGATTATTTCCTAGGTGGAAATATTCATATGTATAGGTTTACATATGAATTTATTTTGTGAAGATCCAATTTTAATTTGATGGATTAAATTAATTTGTCAAACTAATTTTAATTTAAATGTAAATAATATGTTACTTAGAGTAATATATTAAATACATGGGTAAATTAAAATTGGGCTTGAAATTAATTGAAACCAGACTAATTAAAATAGGTTTGGGCCTGAATTAAAAGAAGGAAGCCTACACAGATGAAGGAGCCAGTTTGGGCAAAAATTCCCTTGGGAATTTTGGCCACCTAGGGTTAAAGAACCCTAGGAATTTCAGCCTAGCACACAAGACACACAATAGCCGAAATTGACCTAGCCTCCCTCTCTAAAGATTCGTGTTTTCCGACGCTAGCACGAGTAGTGTTCGTTAGGCGTTTGTGTACATGATCGAGGAGGGTTTCTAAGTTGATTCCTGCGGTCTGCATCCATCTCTGAAAGAGATTTTCTGGGTAAGAGATTTATCTCTTTCTATTAAATTTTTGTTTTTCTAATTTCCATCTCAATTGCTCTTGGGCACGGATTTGAGGAAATCATCGTGTTCTTCCGATTTAATCGGATGATTTCCAGTGACAAATCCCAACAAATTATCTAGATGGCTACTACTCTTATCAGAATTTGATATTGAGTACATCATTAAGAAAGTCATCAAAGGGCGAGTGGTAGCAGAATTTCTGGCGGTTCAACCGTTAGAATCGAATTATGTGGAGAATCTGGAGTTCCCTAACAAATAGCTGGCTATGGTGGAGGTAAATAGATGGGTTATGTGCTTTGATGGTGCCGTAAATAGAAAAGGTGCTGGAATTGGGGTAATCATAGCGACATCAGATGGTGAGATTATTCCATTGTCAAAGGGATTAGACTTTTCCATAACTAATAATGGGGCATAGTATGAAGCATGCTTATTTGGGATGGAAGCTCTTCTGATGCTAGGGGCAAATGATGTGTTGATTGTTGGAGATTCACTTGTGGTGATTAGGCAAGCACCTGGTGAATAGGATCTGAAAAAAGAAGCCTTGTGGCCCTACTTAGAACTGTTGCAATACAGAAGAGAGTTATTCGGCCAATGTGAACTCAGACATGTTCCTAGAGAGGAGAATAAAATGGCTGATGTGCTTGCAACATTATCATCTATTGGGGGAATCTAGAGAGGACACAAATACAACCTCTGGTTATAGCAATTTCCAGACAACCCTGTTTTGACATGCATGAAGTGATGGAATTGACAGCTGAAGAAAAGTCATGGTTCTTTGAAATTTATCAATATGTGAAGGAAGAAAGTATCAAAAAGGAGCTAATATTGTTGATAAAGTTTCATTAAGAAGGTTAGCCAGCTAGTTCAGAATCTTTGAAGATAAGCTATAAAAGAGAACCGCGAATTGGGTTCTTCTAAGGTGTTTGACGGAACAGGAAGCTGAAGCAGTGATGCAGCAATGACATGTAGGATCTTGTGGACCGCATATGAATGGAGTCTCTATGGCTAGGAAGATAATAAGGCAGGGGTAATTCTAGATGATAATGCAGTCTGATTGTATGAAGGAAGTGAGAAAGTGTCATGAGTGCCAAATTTATGCTGATATCAGTCATCTACCACCACTTAAGCTATAGAATCTGGCGTTTCCTTGGTTGTTTTCAGCAAAGGGGATAGATATGATCGGAGAAATTCATCCTGCAACATCTAAGGGGCACTGATTCACCATAGTGGCAGTTGATTATTCTTCAAAATGGGTAGAGGCAAAATCTTTCACTAGTGTAACAGTTAAGAAAATGGCTAAGTTCATCCAGAAAAACATCTTTGCTCGATACGGAATTCCTCATCACATAGTGACTGATAATGGGCTACAATTTCAAGGGGCAACAGCTGAGCTGCTTGTAAAACATGGCATCGGACATCATAGATCTTCTCCATATAGACCACAGGCTAATGGTGCAGTGGAGACAGCTAACAAGGTGATAAAGAAGATCTTATCAAAGATGGTAACTACCTACAGGATTGGGCTGACAAGTTATCGTATGCTCTTTGGGGTTATAGAACCAGTGTCAAAACACCAACAGGTGAAACTCCCTATGCCTTGGTGTATGGTATGGAAGCGGTGTTGCCAGTGGAAATAGAGCTCAAGTCACTCAGAAATAGCCTTGGAAGCTCAATTACCAGAAACTGGATGGATGCAAGCTAGATATGAGCAGTTGGCAGCATTAAACAAGAAGCGATTGAAAGCACTAGATCATTTGCAGATGTATTAATGCAAAATGGCTAAGGCCTATAATCAAAAAGTGAAGTATCCCAGACGGCAGTTGAAAACCAGAGATTTGGTTCTGAAACAATTAAGGCCTATAAATGTCGATGTTTGAAGGAAGTTTAGGCCAAATTGGGAAGGTCCATACATTGTGAAGAAAGTGCTATCAAAAGGTGGTGTTAGCATCATGGACGTGGATGGAAATGAATTCACAAATCCTGTCAATCAAGATCGCTTGAAGCTTTATCATGTTTAAAAGAAAAGAAATAAAATAAAAAAATAAAAAAAGTCTGCTAGGTCGAAAACTCAAAAAGGGCGGCCTAGGCAAAAATTAAGACATGAGAGAAAATGATCAGTTGGAAAATCCGAAAGGGACGACTAGCAACGGATTCTAGTTCTATGTAGAATGTATACCATTTTGGGAACCAATCCTTTCAAATGTACTTATGATGATTTTAGCAATAAAGTGTGATGTTTGTTTAAATATATTCATATGGTTATGTCAAAATGCATAAACAAAGTTATCTTGTCTGAACATCCATTTAAAGAAAGCACTTTGCATTTAGCTGGTTGTAAGGCTTATATTGTTTAACGATGGAAATGTACCAAATACACACAATCTGAAATCTTTTCCATCCTTTAAATCTAATTCATCTTTTCTTGGGGTAGCTGAAAATTTCGAGACAGATCCAAGTTTGAATGTCATAAGGCCTTATGTAATTGTGATCATTATATACGAAGCACATATGGCAAAAAAAAAAAAAAGAGAAAGCTCTCTAAGGTGCAAATCGAAAAGGCACCTCAGGCAAAAGTTAGAGCAGCTCGCTAAGCTGAAAACCCGCGTTGGGCAATTTAGGTGAAAGTTAGGGCACTTCCAAACCCACTTTTCCTAGGGGCAAAGTGGTAAGGTCTTTTCATTATTCCCCAGCGGAACTGTTACATAGAATATCACAACTTTTTCCTCAATAGTCACCATATATCCTCAACAGAAATATAAGGATCGCATTGCATAAAGAATGTACTCCCTCGGCTAAAGTCAATCGGAGGTATGACACATTTTTCCCCGGTATAACGCAAAATATCAAGCTTGGCCAAATAGCGAGAAATGTATTCTTTAGGGTCCACATGCATATGCATCGTCATGCATACAGGCATAACATACATGGAACATTCATCCACAGAAGAGTCGAATCCCCCAAGTAGTCTTCATTCTTGATCAAAAGGGAAAAAATTTTTGTTTAAAATCCATCGATTAAGGAATGAAGACTCATCATTTCAAATGAAGAAATTCGACAGCCTTGTTGTGGGTAAATGTAAACCCGATAACGGCTCCAATCAAATCCGACGTGGGTAAATAGAAACCTGGTATCGGCTCCAATCAAATCCGTCGTGGGTAAGATGTAAACACGGTATCGGCTCTAATCAAATCTCTCGTGGGTAGATGTAAACCCGGTATCAGCTCCAATCAAATCCACAGTGAGTAAATGTAAACCCGGTATCAACTCCAGTCACATCCGCTGTGGGTAAATGTAAACCCGGTATCGGCTCCAATCAAATCCGCTGTGGGTAAATGTAAAACCGGTATCGGCTCCAATCAAATCCGCCGTGGGTAAATGTAAACCCGGTATCGGCTCCCATCAAATTTGCCGTGGGTAAATATAAACCCAGTATCGGCTCCAATCAAATCCGTCATGGGTAAAAGTAAACCCGGTGCCATGGGTAAATGTAAACCCGGTATCGGCTCCAATCAAATCCGCTGTGGGTAAATGTAAACTCGGTATCGGCTCCAATCAAATCCGCCGTGGGTAAACGTAAACCCGGTATCGGTTCTAATGAAATCTGCCGTGGAAAAATGTAAACCCGGTATCGGCTCCAATCAACTGTCGTGGGTAAATGTAAACTCGGTATCGGCTCCAATCAAATCTGCTGTGGGTAAATGTAAACTTGGTATCGACTCTAATCAAATGTGCCGTGGGTAAGTATAAACTCGGTATCGACTCCAATCAAAATTACCATGGGTAAATGTAAACCTGGTATCGGCTCTAATCAGATCATCACTGCGTCAATGCGGCTTTGCCAAGTCAGGTATGCTTTTCTTTCCTTACATTTATGGTGCTTTACTTCGCGTTCTCAAATTTACCTCAGGTGGTTTAGACCTAATATCAGGTATTGAATTTGATCACACAAGGGGCAACTGTAAGCACCGGAATTTTCCAACCTCAATAATGAAAACCCAAAGGTCATTTTTACAGGTGTAAACACAGAATTTTCCGGGATAAAAAAAAAATACAGCCGCATGACAAGCCTATAGTCAAATTACAGTCGTACGACTGTAGGTCTATAGCAGCTAATTAGAGCTCATCCTGCATGGGAGAAGAATGGGGCATGATTTATGGGTATAGTTGTGTTTTTTTGTCTTGGATTTAAGCAAAATACTGACAGAAAAGAAGGGGGGACGACCAGAACAAGAGAGATTTTTGGATTGAAGAGAGCTCTAGAGATTAGGAGAAGAGAAGGAAAAAGAAGAGAAGAAACACCCCCAAAATATCATCTTCTTCTACTCTTTTTCTTTTGATTCTTGTGTTTGTGAGGACAAAACTTGTAGAAATCATAAGTTAAAACTTGGCAAACACACATAAATCATTCCAGAGTCTTAAACACGCTCAAATCCGTAACTAGTAGAGATTTTTGGACATATATTTTGAACCTTGACATACAAAGGAAATGAGGTAATTCGGAGTTGATTCAAGGTGTTTTTTCAATCAAAACAATGGTGGGTCTATGCTACAAGGGTAACTATACCTTAAACTAGTATTTTGCTTCATTTTCTGAGTGTTTTGGTTCATTTTCATGCATAAAATTATTTAAAAGCAAAAATACAAGTCTGCTGTTTCTAGACAGGATGAACAGCCGTACGGCTATAGTTACAGTCGTACGACTATAGTTGGTTTCCACTGTTGTAAATTCTTCCACCTAAATCATTTCGATAATTTTTTGACCAGAAGCAAATTACAATCGCACGATTGTAATTATAGCCATGTGGCTATAGTTTCCAGCCAGCAACAGAAAGTCATAAAAAATCCAGAAAAATTCAGAAAAGTCCAAAAAAATCAGAAAAATTATAAAAATTCATAAAAATCAGAAAATCATCAAAAATAAATTTATTTCATGCATTCACGACCTTAGATTTAATTTTTGAAGTTATCCAATTAGAACAGAACAACGACGGAGATCCAAATCTCCCAAAAACCGACTCACATTCACATGCTAAATGAAAATAAATCGGAAAAAAAAAAGATGTTTTCAAAAATGTATTTTCTCATGAAACAAAAATACAGGAACGTTTCAAAACAGTTTTCCAGGTCTAGTCGGGTGAACTAGTCGAGTTTACCCGACTACCCCCTAAATGCATGTCCCCAAATCTCTCGTTTTCCCATTCTGTCTGTTTGAGTCCAACTTGTTGTATATATTTGTACTAACATCTGTTTTGCAGCCTTTTATTATTTTCACTTTGGATGTATTTGATAGATTATCCATGTATTCTAGGCGATTATAATTTTTTAGATATTCGTGTATCTAGGCGGCTGTATTGGTGAGGATTAGAGTTTTCTTTTTTTTTTTTTCATTTGATTTGGTTGTATAAGTTGGCCTCTATTTTTACTTTCTTGCACTTTATCCTTCCACACTTTATTTTTTCTGTAATTTATTTCTATCATTCGTATAAGCATTGGCTAATAATAAGAGAATAAAAATGGGTAGAGAAAGATAATAATTGAGTATAATATGGTACTAGAACTTATAAATGAACACAAGCTTGAGGTTGAATAGGTAAGTTTCCCAAACCCTAAATCTCTAGATTAGATATAGTAGTCTACGCTCGATAGGAAGCTGTACCGGAATTTCCCCGGATGAGCTGATCCGGGTGGCAACTCTGTCACTGATTTTGAAATTTCGATTTTGAGATCTTTAAGTAATGAAATGAGATTTTCTAAAATGCAAAACCAGTTTTCTCAAAATTCACGTTCTAAATGATGTTTCCTACAAAAGGAATTTGAAACCAAATCAACTAGTCTTCTTAAACAAAATCATCAAACTCGTTTCGTTTTCCACACACCTTATAAAAACTTCCCTGGTCCGCTTCGTAGCATCCATCCGAATCGTAGGGAGCTTTTTTTATTAGTGTTCTATTAACAAAGCTGAGTAAAAATTTTGCTGTTAATCTTTGAAAAATAACAAGTTGTAAAAGTTTGGTGTTTGAGCTTGCAAAAAGCATTAGCAGTCTCGATCCTAGACAGAATAAGGATCACAGTCTTAATCCTAAACAGAAGTTGGATTGATTGTCCCGATCTTGAAAGAAGAAAGATCACTTCGTTTAGTTCCTATCGTTAAAGGAATTATAGTGAAATATCTCAAGTAGTTCACTTGGGGATAGGAGTAGGACTGTTGGTCCGAACCTGTATAAATCTCTGTGTCACAAATTTCTCCATCTCTACTCTCTTTTATTACTGCCATTTAAATTTCTGCATTTATATTTAGCAGTAATAGCCTTTTAGATATTTTAATATATTTATTCAAAAGCAATTATATTTACAGGTTTTACAAACTATTTTATTCCGCATTTAAAGTAAAACTTGTTTTTGGGCAAAATTGTTTTTGATACTAAAGATTTCCATAAAAGAATTTTTATTTGGGTTTTACACTATTCACCCTCCTCTAGTGTACCTCAAAGCCTATTTAGGACTAACAAGGAGGTTCGAGGTTCAAGTATCATTGAGACCAAACACTACACTCTTAAAAATAGTAAGAATTGTAAAAAAAAATATAAAGGACTAATATGGTTGGTTTGTAATAGAAATAGAAGAAAAAGACTGTCAAGGGGATGAAATTGAAACAATAACTTCGACCAAAATAAATGAAAAGAAAATCCAGAAGATGAGTTGTTCACATTTTACAATCCCATAGTGAAATGACTTGCGAAGCTACAACATGCTAGTCTAGCCATAATAATATTAAGTAAACAATTTATTAGTTCATATATTTATACATATTACACTACTTATTTTATATATATATATATATATATATATATTAAAGTGTTTAAGTTTCATCTTGATCAACTGTTTAGTCCTGGTATTTATTTTTGCGTACGAAAATACAAAATTACCCTTAATTATAAGTAAACATTTATCTTTTAGTTTTTTAAATTTAAATATGAATTTAAAGTTTGTAATATATTTTTGTAGCATATATACAAAAAAAAAAAAAAAAAAAAAAAAAAAAACTTATATATATTAGTTATAAAAAAAAATTAATCTATTATTAATTCTCTAATTTTTATTATCATTTTCTTTATTAATTTAATGTAATATAACAAACAATAATGTTATTATAAATTCTTTCAAAATATTTTTTTTATTAATGTTATTCATAAGGTATATTGGAGATGAAAACTTCATATATATTTGCAATTGTATATATAATTCTATTCATAACTTTATATGTTGTGAAAGAAAACTTTATTTATTTTTTTAATGAAATAACATCTACGCCGATAAGTCAAAGTTCTGTAATTATATAGATGAAGTTAATAAATAAATATAATATTCAATATTAGAAATGTTAGGATTATGTGAAAAAAAAAAAAGAAATGTAAAATAGGAGAAATAATATGTTTTAATATTATTAAATAGGATAAAAAATAATTTTGTCATTATTTAGTTAAATTTGACCATTGACTCAATACAAGAATTAAAGAGTTCATTAAAACAAAACTTAGAGACTAAAGAGTTAATAGATGGACTAACTAGTATAATATGTAAAACTATAAGGACCAATTAATTTTTTTATCCATAGTAATAATAATAATAATAAACTAAATTTGATTTAACAAAAAAACTAGCATAAGATTTTTCTTTAATTTGCAGTTCATAATGACATAATCATCTGAGAAAGCAAAAGCTTTTAGCAAGCGTTTCTCTCATATGCGTATTCTTTCTTGTGTAATTTACTAAAACAATGCTGTCATTTTTGTAGAAAGCTCTTTAATCAAATCGCTATAAATACTTTTTTTTTTTTTTTACTTTGAGCAAGCGATATATGTTTTTTCAAATTCAGCAAACTAATGAAAATATTACATTCTAAGCACATGAATATCAAAATAAGTAATAAAGATGACACAACATAATCTATCCATAACATAGCAAAATATATATATATATATATATATATATATATATATATATATATATATATATATATATCGGGTCAGACCAGCCCATGAGGTTTTGTACTAATTCCAATTTTAGTCCATGTGCATGCTTTAATGGGTTCGGGTTGGACTGGACAAGAATAAAAAAATATATGACCAAGACTAACCCACATTTTATGAACTTGGATAGGTATCCAAGTCTACGAACATGTCTAACTACAATATAGGGTAATTTAGAAAAATACTACCTTTTTAAACTATTATATCAAAACTACGCTTTCCTATAAATCTTTCAAAAATACTCTCAAACTATGGCCAATTCTTGCTATACGCTCAAAGCATTCTTCAATTACTCCATCTTATTCTCTCTCTCCTTTTTTATTATTTAAATGTTATTTTTTCATTTATCTTTCAAACCGTTCACTTTTTTGACATTTCGCTTTAATAAGTTTTTTTTCATTTCTTTTTTATCTTCGAATTGAGATCCATATGTATATATTTTTTCTAATTTTTTTTTTCTGATTGTCAATGTTGTATCAGAAATGTATCAAATATATATTTTTTATACTTCTCTGATACATTTCTGATACATTTCCGATCCATTTCTGATACTTTATGTACCGTGTTATGCATTAATTCCATAGCAATAAAAGAAATAAGTTTAGGCGATTCCTCACTACAGATAAAATATGTGGAATTAATAAATAAAACACAAAACGCAAAGTATCAGAAATGTATCAAAAAATAGCGACAAACAGATATTGATACAATATACTTTATTCTATATTTTTTTTTCTATGGTTGGCTTTTATTTAATCCTCATAACAATAAAAAAAACCAGTTTAGTTCCTCACTATAGATAAAATCATTGTTGATACAACCTGATACGTTTATGATACAATTTTGAATACAATTCTGATACATTTATAGAAATCGAAAAAAAAACCTAAAAATGTATCAGAATTGTATCAAAGATACATTTTTTATACTTCTCAAATACATTTCTGCTATATTTTTGATACATTCCTGATCCATTTCTGATACTTTAGGTACTTTGTTATGCATTAATTCCATAACAATAGAAGAAATCAGTTTAGGTGATTCCTGACTATAGATAAAACATGTGGAATTAATACATAAAACACAAAACACAAAGTATCACAAATGTATCAAAATTGTATCAGAAAATATCAACAAACAAACATTGATACAATATACTTTATTCTATATTTTTTTTCTATGGTTAGTTTTTATTTAGCATTCATAACAATAAAAAACTAGTTTATTTCCTCACTACAGATAAAATCAATTTTGATACAATTTCGATACATTTATGATACAATTCTGATACATTTATGGAAATCAGAAAAAAAGATTCGAAAAAATATATACATATGGATCTTGTTTTGAAGAGAAAAAAAAAGATGATAAAAATATTCTAAAGTGGCGTAGCAAAAAAATTAACGGATTAAGAGATAAATGACAAAATTAAGGTTAGAAATATAAAAGAGAAGAAAGAATCCCATGGGGGAAAGGAAGTGGGTAAAAGCAAAATTAAAAATCAAAGGGGCGTATTTCAAAGAATGGCTGAATGTACACATAAAAGGAAAGTTAAAATTGAGATATTTTTGGTAATTTCCCTACACTATATAACAAATTAACATTACAAATAAAAAATCTAAAAATCATTTTAATAGCACATGCTAATTAGAAAATAAATAAATAACCACCAGAATTAATTTAATAACAAGGAAAAATATAAAAACATTATATATATATATATATGTGTGTGTGTGTGTGTGTGTGTTGGGGTAGCGGGTATCCTAAAGATTATAGTGATGCTTTATTCATACCTGTATGCGAATATAGTTTTTAAGATTCATTGTCATCCTAAACTATATTATATAGGGTTTTGGCAACCTTAAGGAGTGTTGGTAAGAAAGAATAAGAGAAAAAATAATGAAAAACTCATTTTTCAATGTATGTGTCTAGATTAATTTTTCTCTAATTACACTCCTTATTTGTGTTATCCTCTCTTCATTCCGTCCATCCTTGTAACACAAACATATCCTAATAGAGTCGGCACAAAAGGAATACCTAAAATTGTTCGTTTTGTTGCCGTTTGTTAATTCAACTTTGTAATGTGTTTCAGTAAATTCACTTTTGCAAAATTTTACTGTTTTAATAAAAAAAAAATATATGATTAAGGCGAGATGCTATTGATTGGATTCCATGACACCGCCACATTATAAAGACGTGCACTATGGGGAAATCATATATTGTGCCAAGTGTGCCACATAGGAAGAATGATTTGGTACAACCAGGCCAATAGAGTACTGACACATAATAAAAAAAAAAACCTTATATAAGTTAGTGATGAGCATTCAAGATATTAACAAAAACCCTAAATAAATCTAATTTTCTTTATGCAAGTTGCTTTTTCTACCCATTTCCACTTCTAGGATTTTTCCTGTACCATGACAGCTTAATTTTGTCTTTTTTTGTTGGGTGTTTACTTTTACTTTAGTCCTATCCATCCCTTTCTTATATGGGTCAAGGTTAGTTTTATAATTTTTTTAATTGAAAGCTGTAATATATTTATGTGAATATACATATACTGCAATTTGTTAATTAAATTGATGGATGTAATTGCCTGCAAATTGAATTTTATTTTTATACATTAGAAGTTTTTTAATGCAATTATTTATTGACTTGTCTTTTGGTAGAAGTTCAATTTGAATAATTGGAGAATTGAAAGTTTCTTATTGGTACCGAAAATGCTCAACTTTCATTGTTATTTAGTCACTTGGTGTTTCCATTGTTTAATTATGATTTGTATGATCTTATTATTTATTTGGTAGCATTTCAAAGTTTTAAACAACATCAATCCATGTTTATGCATTAAAGTGTGATTAGTTATATTTCTTTTGTAATATTTTTATTTACATTCTATCCAATAACACCCGTTATTAGATGGCTATTTATATATTCTGAAAGTAATTTTTTTAATGTATTTGTGACAAGAGATGTGGAAGAACCAATTGAAACTAATGTGAACTTACGTGAGGTAGATCATATTAATAAAATAGATAACCTTATGGGAATTGTAGTGAATGGAGAGTTTGAAGCATATAATTTATATAATAGTTATGCAACATGAACTGGATTGAGTGTTAGAAAATCTTGAATAAGACATGGTGCAAAGAGAATATTGTTGCTCAAAACAAGGTTATATGTATAATGATAAAGATTTTTCAATGAAGCAACGACAAAAACTAGAAACAAGAACTAGATGTCAAGCAATCATTCGTGTTTCAGTTGAAGACGATAAATAGACAGTGACAAGCTTTATTTTAGCTCACAATCATGAACTAGAATTGCCTTCAAAAATTCACATGTTGTGCTTGAACAAAACCCTTACTGGTTCAAAAACTAATATTATTGATTCAATGGTAGATGCAGGTAACAAATCTATGATGTTGTTATATGCTATTTTATTATTATATTATTTTTGTTGCCTATGAGATCAAAGTATAATATTTATTATATGCTAAATGCAGGTGTAAAAACAATAAATGCTTTTTCTTATATGTCTAAAGAAGCTGGAGGAGTTGAATATTTGGGATTTACAAAGCCAGATTGCTACAATTATGTTAATAACAAAAGGATGTCATTATTGAAGATGGAAATGCA
Source organism: Euphorbia tirucalli (assembly GCA_039660915.1). Taxonomy (NCBI): domain Eukaryota; kingdom Viridiplantae; phylum Streptophyta; class Magnoliopsida; order Malpighiales; family Euphorbiaceae; genus Euphorbia; species Euphorbia tirucalli. The sequence continues at coordinate 44,488,953 of CM077637.1, read as the reverse complement.
CAAAGTCTTATTGATCATTTTAAAGAATGTCAAGTTGAGGATGGTATTTTTTTTTTTATACAATGCAATTTGATGAAAAGAGTAGGATGACTAACTTTTTATGGACAGATGGGAGATGTAGGATTGATTATGACTGCGTCGGTGATGTTATTTTATTTGACACCAAATATTAGACTAATAAATACGATTTAATTTGTTCTCCATTTGTGGGTGTTAATCATCATAGCAAAATGCCATGTTTGGGTGTGCTTTTCTATCAAATGAGACTACATCATCTTTATATGGTGATTTAAATCATTTCTTGAGTTAACGGGGAGTAACGCACCATAAAACCATAATCACAAATCATGATCAAGCAATGGCAAATGCCATATCTATAGTTTTTCTAGAGACACAACATCATTTATGTATATGGCATATATCCCAAAATACTCCAAGCCACTTAGGTAGTCTTAATCATGATAAAGATTTTAAGAAATTATTCTATAAGATGTTAAATAGATATGAATTTGAAGAGGAATTGATCAAGTGTGAAGTAAAATTTGTCACTCATTCGAAGAAGTTAGAACTCATAAATGGTTCAATAAACTGCATAATATTCATTAGAAATGGTGTGAAGGTCTTAACAAAGATGTTTTTTTTACGAGATTATTATCATCTCAAAGGAGTGAAGCTACCAATAGGGCTTTGAATACAATTTCAGCTACGACCACTGCACTTACAAAATTTGTTCATGAATTTGAGGCAATTGTGGCTCGTTGGTGTTCTTTTGAGTTTGAAGAAGATTTTCATTGTAAACAAGGTATGCCTTCATGTGTTCTTAAAATAGTGGTTTGTTGAAACATTCTACAACTATATATACATGTGAAATATTCAAACGTTTTGAGAAACAGTTTTGGCTAGTTATGACTCTAATTTCAACTAAGCTTCCATCTAGTAACAATATTTGCAAGTATGCAGTTCAAGGTGAAGCAATGGATTTTAGAAAATGGATAGTGCATTTTGATATATCCTATATGAGTATTAATTATAGCTACAAAAAATTTGAATCTAAGGGCTTAATATGTTGTCATATTTTATGTGTATTGAAAATGAATAATGTGACAAAAATTCCTGATAGCTGTACATCACATCATTGAACAAAAGGAGTGAAAAATATGTTATCTATAGACAAACAAGGAGAGGTAGCTAATAAGATTGAGACTAATTCCATGTTTCATAACGAGAGTGTGAGACGTTTCTATGAAATAGTTACAAAAGGTCAAGGAGATGGAAATATGTAGAAAAATTTGTAAAGATACTTTGAGTAAGCTTGCTGATGAGTTTGAAAGGCAATTGTCTACATTAAATTTGGAAGAGAGTTATGATATTGAAAAAAAGCGAACCAATTCTATCAAGGGAAACAAAAAAATAACTGATATTGAACGTGTTTTGAGTGCTACACATGTTACAATAAAGGGAACTTCAAATGCCAGACTCAAAGGACATTTTGAAGCTCGCAAAGTAAAAAGAAAGAAAAATTCATCAAAAAATGTGAATAGTTAAGTTTTTTTTTATTTAGTGTGCTTAGGAGCCGTTACTGATATGACTAAGTCTTTTTATTTTGAAATAGGAATTTTAAAACAACAAAGGAAGAAGGAGAATTCAGTTCTTAAAATAAATAACTCTTCAACAGGAATGCAATCTTAAACACATTATCTGGTATTATATTTATAATAAAGTAAGATTAATTCATTAAACAATTACGTTAGTGGAATTAGAATTTGATAATCCTAATTAATTCAGTTGATTAGTGTGTCGCCTCAAATGGTTGGATATGGTATTTGTTTCTCTCCCACCTCCTCACTTAGTGTCAACATCTATGCAAAATCAGGTGTCATCATCAATGATGTCATCGCTGTTAATAATTCCTAGCCAGGTAAACTTATTTTTAATTAATTTTGTATTATATGTTTCACTCTTCTATCCAAAAGATACTATATTAAAAATATTTTATTAGATGACAAATGAGGGAACCATCAATCCAAATGTGTCATTTACACATTTGATGCAAAATATTAATTCATTGAACTTTTCACAGGTAAAATTATTTACCATTTGGAAAAAGAATCTCTTATCATGTTGTTGGTATTATATATAATTATTGCCATTATTATTATAACTAATTATTTTCTGTTTTAGAATTGATGGTCATCTACGCATCCAATTCCGACAAAAATTAATTAGAGAGCTATATGATTCACTGTTTGACTAATGTTCTTTCAATTTTTTATCTTTTTTTTGTCTTGACTTTTGTATTATTTTCCTCGACTTGCAAGGCTTGATAGTATAGCCTTAACAATTCAACATTCAGACACATAGAAAATGTAGTTATGATTATGATATAACAATGTTAAAAGTAAAAGTATTCACTTTTGCTTGTGTTGAATGGTGATAAATTTTATTTCTCCAGTTTTAAGCTCAAATTTATACGCATTAAGGTATCATTATTTAGCAATTATTTTTGTTTGTGATTATAAAAATATGTAATTCATTTAGGTAATGTTAAAAAGGATCGATAAAAACCATTCAAATTGGCAACAATTAACATTAACATCTCGTAAGTAGCAAGAAGCAAAAAAATATGATATTTTGGATAGTATTGCAATCAACTAACTATATAAAGATGTGCTTGAACAACAAACTTTATTTAGATGCGACAAAGAAGAGAAAGCAAGATATTTTGCAGAATTTATGCCACACATAAAATTTAGATCGTTTAAATGGCAGAGCAACATCCTTGCCACATTTAGGTGACTAGTGTTGTGAAAAAATTTCTATAAACCAAGTATCTGAATGTGTAGTGCACATAGTATAGTTACTAACACTAGGTCAATCAACCTTTACCTAAATAATGTATCAGAAACAAAACTCTGCCTATAAATATTGCTTTTTGGTACAACATATAAACTCTTGTATAATTTAGAACTGCATCACTAAAAAATGCACAACAATGCAACTCTGTTTAATTAATTACTATTGCTTTTCAAGTTGCAGGAACCCTTTTATTCATAGCTTTAGAACATCATGCAGATGTTATCCATAGGTAGAGAACTGTATCTTCTTAAATTCCACTGTGGTACGCTCGTAACAACATGTATAATCAATCATTCATTAAGTCTTACTATTAGTGCCTGAAATAAGAAAGATGCCACTCATTTGACAAAAAAGAAGTCATGCAACATTAATCACAAAACATATGGAATTTTATTTAATCACCAGAATCAACAAAAACTGCAAATAGAACCGTAAATTTAAGATCCTGTTGATTGCAAATATTCAGCTAGCAAAAATTCTACAACATAAAAAAAGATTAAATGAAACCATGAAACAAAATATGATCAATTAGAGTCCAAGATGAAAGCATATCTGACATTAAAATCCAAGTAAATAATAAAATGAAATCATAAATTTAAGATCCTATTAAGTTAAAACTACACAATCTGCATTAATAAAAGCTTTATATTCATTAATTTACATACTTGTAGAGTAAACATTTTAACAAAGACGTCACTCTATTGACAATAAAAATACACACAATGATCAAAATAACCCAACATCAGAACTGAAATGTGTAAAACTTATGAAAAGCATGGTTTCTAGTGACAAAAATATTTATCAACCCCATCTAATGCAAATCCGCCCAATGTTTTGATGTTGATCTCAAAGAGATAACAAATCAATAATTAAGCAAAAAGAATTTCCCAGTAACATTGCAAGCTCTACCAAGACAGTCGAAATTGAAATAAATCTGAAAGAAATTTGGATGAGTTACGGAAAGAGAGCTGAGATATTCTTATACACATTACTGCTGTAGGATTCTCCCCGTGTAAATAAGAAATTTTAACCGCAGTGGAAGCAATCCTAATTTAAAATCGAATCCAATAATAGAAACGGTTGCTCAGATTAAAGAAGCGAATAAAAAACATACTTAACCAGAAAGCAAGATAAACTCATACCAATGCCATCTCCAATTAAGATTGATTCAAGTTCTTGCATTTGCACGAAGAACCTCCACATTCATACACACGGATGCCTCTAGAATCAGGTGGCGTGTTAGCACCGGACCAGAAAATCCTTTTCCTCCTTTCACCACCTTGGTCGATTTTCACAGAGAGCTTTTTTCTCATAGTGTTTCACATTTTCAAGACTGAAAAGAGAGGGAGAGAAAACGATTGTGTAGAGAGAAAATTTAGGATGCCTTTATTTTAATTTATTCAAATTTCCTTAATTAGATTTTACACCTAGAAAAATCTAGTATTTGAAATTCAAGTTAACTTAAAATAAATCTACCTCAATTTTAATTCTCACCTTAAAATAAATATCTTAGATATTTATTAATCATAATAAAAAAATTAAATAACCTAATTTAATATTTTATATAAATTTTATTTTATTGATTAATTTATCACCTAGTAATAAATTAACAATATAAATAAAATAAATCTCTCCCAGGATTTATATAATCGAGTTTTTACCATAAAACTCATAAATCCAAAATTTCCTAAGTGTATGACATGTATCAAATACATATCATATGGTCTGTGACAAATTTATTCAGACATGCTATGTGTGCGATCCTGTAAGTCTATCTTATGTTGGTAGTGGGTCCAATACCTTAAGGCCCACAAATTGTAAGTAGGTTCAAGTAAACTATTACAGCTAGCAAAATAAGATAGAAACATCAATCTTATTGGTGATGTAAACCTCATAGTTAACTTATACATCCTATGCTAGTGATATCGATGTCCTGCAAGAGCATTCCTTGATTCCAAGTAGATTGAAAAACACAAGCAACTAATCATCTAATGATTACCTTACTTGGGCATGGCCATGCTCTTCTCACTCTCACTCATCAAGTGGCTAGTGATATCTACCCTTAATTAAAAGAGAGGTAAGTCCCATCACATCACTCACATCCCTAGTATGACCACTGGCATACCCAACCATACCCATACTTGGTACCTTGTTAAAGGCCCATTAGGCATATGTCAAAGTATATGAGCCAGCATATAGGTCTGTAGTGATATCAAGTTGAGAACCATCAATGACATAGGAACTATGTGGTGTTCTCATAGCGGATCGATCTAGTACCATGTAACCTAACATGTACCCATATTCTTGATTGACATTCCATATCCAATGGTCGGTAAGACACCACCAAACAATCAAGACACATGCCAGTCTTTAGTAAAATCATTCCCATCACTTTAACAGACTAAGGATACCTTTATAACTGGTGTTCTTTCTCTACTTATATCCTTACTGCCTGGAGAACGTTACCAATATACATGAGTAAAACAATAGTTAATGGATTCTCTTTATTTATTAAATTGCACAAGAAATATAATAAATAAGATTATGCCTTTTATTATAACAAATCACCCGGTTACATAATACAGGGTCTTGAGCATACACTAATAGTTGCTTTCTATTCTTTGTCAAATGTAGCAACATTTATCGAGCAGCAAACAAATTGACAATTAAATTGAGATAGTAACAAAACTAAACCTAACAAAAGACATTAATTGCAATAAATTGAGACCAAGAAGCAAGACTTTGAGTTGGGTAAGTTGTTATTACACCTTTAATAGCTTGAGAGAAAGGCCAACAATGCTAACAAATAGAGGGATTATCGCATGCAAGAAGAAGAAGAGATTATCAAGAAATCATATCTCCCTTGCCATCTCGAGTTAACCATGAGAAATTGTATCTCTCTTACCCGTCTCGAGTTAGCTGCACCTTCATTTGTGTCTCCTTCTCTAGCCGATTTCTTCACCTTCCTACTCAATTTCTCCAACAGTGAAATGAAAAGGTGGCATTTCATTCGCTATAGACCTTAGACTTTTTAGATTGGTAAATATGTGCCTTTAATTGTAATCAATTTGTTGGCTGTGAGGACTATCCCTAGAGTTGCTAGAGGTCGCTAAAGGTGATGCTTAAATGGAGAGATGGAAAGAAACAGAAAACAAAGAGAGTGTTTAATTAATTTCACAAAAAATTTGTTTCTGTCTAATTATTATATGAGGTGTCTTCTTTCTATTATATGGCAAGTTATAATTGGTTTGGTTGCACCTCTAAGCTTTGCTATGTGGCATGCCTGGCACACTATATAATTTCCTTGTACTGTGTGGCTCCTAAATTTTTTTTTTAGAAACAAAAGTTATATTTTAACAAAACAAAGGGGGTACATAACATATTTTTTGAAATATATGATTGATTAATATATAGGGAAAGCAATTTATTAGTGTTTATGTTTTTACATATTATACTAACTACTCATTGTGATGATTATATAGTTCCCAAGTTTGGTCATTGTCAATTGTTTAGTTCTTTTAGTAGAATCAATGATCAAATTAGACTAATAATACCAAAATTACCCTTTATTTTATTTTATAATGATAAAATATATTGTCTTTTCTATTTTATATTTTTGTCTCACATAATCCTAGTATTACTAATATTGATTGATTAATTTATCAAATTTTATATAATTATAGAACTAAACTTTATCGGCATAGAGCTTGTTTAATTAAAATAACTCAAATATTTTTAAAACTATAAAAATTAAGAGCAAGACTATATGAAATTATAAACTCGAACTTTTCATCTTTAATATACCTTATGGGTAATGTTTATAAACAGAAAGATATTGATGAATTATGTGAAAAATTCATACCCACTAAGAGATTTCTCATCTTGAGGAAGGCTAGGTTAGGACCTACAAAGCAAAAAAAAAAAAAGATACTCTGACGCTTAAGTCAGTCATGGATCAAGAAGTAGTAGCATAAAAATATGAGAATCTATCTATAACTTTTGAGGTAGAGAGATCTTTATATAGGCTCCAAGTTGTCCTAATTAGATTAGGATTGATATTCTTGCTTAACCAATAGGAAATGTTCCTAATTGGGTGTGAGCGGACGACCTTTTTCTGAACGCGCGGTGAAGCGGGAATCGAGGATTTTCTTTTTGGGGGTGTTGATGTCTTGGTTTTGAAAACGGTTCTTTAATCTCTCTTAGAAAAAACCTTTCATTTTATTGAAAAAGTCTTTTGTAGAAAACTTAATTATAAGTGTGAATTTTGGAAAGATAGGTTTTTAGAAAATCCCAATTTGAACATAAAGATCTCGAAACCTAAATTTCGAAATTAGATACAGAGTCGCCACCCGGATCAGCTCATCCGGGAAATTCCGGTACAGCTCCCTACCAAGTGTAGACACGGTACCTAATTTAGAGATTCAGGGTTCGGGCAACAGATTTACTAACCTCACTCATTTTTAATTATTATTTCATAATTTGATATTTCATTCACTTAAATCTACCCATTTTATCTTCCTTTAATCATTAACCAATGCTCATGCAAATGACATAAATATATAAAAATAAAATAAAGTGCGGAAAAATAAAAGTGCGGAAAAGTAAAAGTGCGGAAAAGTAAATCAGAGGCCAAATTATACAACCCAAGAAAAAGAAAACTCTCATCCTTACCTTTACAATCGCCTATTATACACAATGATCTAAAAAATTGCAATTGCCTAGATACACGATTTAATCTATAAAATACATTCAAAAATAAAAATGAAGCAAAAATAAAAGCTGCACCCAAATATGGTTAGCACAGATAAATAAATCACACCAAGGACTCATATAGGACAGAATAGGGGTATTTTAGGAAACGGGATCATGCAAAATGGGGTAACCGAGTCGACCCGACAGGTCGGCCCGGTTAGACTTGGAAAACGGTTTTTTAAATGCCCTGTAGGTTTTATGGATGAAAGATCAGTTTTAAAAACGGTTTGGCTCATTTACATGCACTTTTCCAACTTTAGCGGGCCGAATATCCCGGGACCCGGGGATCCCGTTCGTGTGTGGGCCTAAATCGAACATCCATCTAGGGTCCAAAAGTATGCAAACACACCAAAATTCATTTTTGAATGAGAAAAGGATGCAAAATTACAAGTTTGAGGCCCAAAAGGGCAAAACTGTAATTCTACCCATATCACAGCCGCGCCTCTATAGGCTGTAGGTTACAGCCGCGCCCCTGTAGCTCACAACCGGGCGGCTGTAATGCTCCAGAATCGATTTCAGCATACTTTTCACGTTTTCGAAGATCGTTTTGCAAAGTTTGATGATTTTAGGCGATCTGGGATTTCTGGAAAAACATTAAAATCAGCAGAAAAGACCCGAAATGGATCAAATCGAATCCGAAAATCCCTATTCGTCCAAAACCACCAAATTTCATCACATCCACCCATAAAAAAAATAAAGAACATGGAATCAAAGCATGCAGGGATGTGATTAGACCGATAATCGATATGAAAAACACATTTAATTGAAGGGTGGGAGTGTTATCGATCGATTCGGGCCAATGGAGCTTCAGCCCCTGTAGGTTACAGCCGTGCCCTGATAGGTCACAGCCGCGCGGCTGTAGGTTACAGTCGGGTGGCTGTGATCGTAAGGGGCGGCTGTAATCACAGAAAACTCCCAAAAAAAAATAAAAGGTCTAAAACTTAGCACTACAGCCACGCCTTTGTAGGTCACAGCCGAGAGGCTGTGATCATGGATGGGGCGGCTGTAGCCGGAAAAAACCCATCAAATCGCAAAAAACTTAAATCATGCAATTAAATCACAAAACGGATTTCTAAGACCTCTCAGAAAATTACCTTGTTTGTGTTTCAGTGCTTGGACCACAAAAAAAAAAAGATTTAGATGCCAGAAACGTCCCGCAGTCATGGACAACCCAAGCAAAGTGCGTTTTTCGAATCACGAACGGAACCATGAAAAAGATTCGAGGATTGATTGTTCAGTGTTCTCTCTTTGTCTACCTTTTTTTTTTCTTTTTTTTTATTTCTTTTTGTCTAACTTTTTTCTTTCTTTTTTATTGTGTTAAAAACCCTAACAACAACTAGATGATGATTTTTTCTCTCCAAATTCTCTTCTTTTTCTTTCTTTTTCAGTTTTTCTGCCTCTCCCCTGCCCTAATTCGGGATTAGGATCCTTAAATATCTCCCTTTTTGGTATTAAATCGGAATTAATTGCTGATTTCGTCAAAAAAAGGAAAACTAACGCTTACAGCCGTGCCCCTGTAGACTACAGCCGCATGGCTGTAGGTCACAGCCGAGCTGTTGTAGATGCCAAAATTCCTATTTTGCTTAAAAACCGAATTAAATGCTAATTTTACCCAAAAAAGGAAATAAGGAGATTACAGCCGCGTGGCTGTAGGCTACAGTCGCGCGGCTGTAATGCTCAGAAAATTACATTTTTACTTATTTTTTGTTTGATCTTCGGTTCTCTTAAATATTCACTCGAATTCTTCAAGGTTCCGTACTAGGACTTGTCACACACCTCCGGGCTATCCGGGACATTTCCGACGTCATCCTGGTCAGTCTGAATCCGCTTCATGTTTTTCCGTGAAAAAAGGTAATAGTAGCTTTCATCACTGAGGTCGAAAAAAAATCCGTGCTCACAGGCTGCCCCTCGCGGGACCAAAGTCGACTTGAACGGGTGCTTGTGCCCGATTAGAGTTTGGTCTCGCGATAGGGAGCACGGTGAGAAGAGAACATACTTGAGGGGTTCTCATCATGTTGACTTGTTTTGATGTCTATAGGGACTTGTCTCGATTGCTTTTGAGACAGTGGTCTTGCCTAAATTGGTTTAAATTTTCAGGGTCTTGCTTCGATTCTGATACGAAGCATAGGACTTTGCCCGAATTATTCTGATGTTATCTAAGGTCATGCTTAGACTCCATTGCAAAGCAGAGGACTTTGCCCAGATCTTGTTTGATTTGCCAAGGGACATGCTTTGACTCCATTGTGAAGCAGAGGACTTGCCCGAATCATGTTTGATTTGCCAGGGACATGCTTCGACTCTATTGTGAAGCAGAGGACTTGCCTAGATCGGATTCTCCTTGCCATTCGGTGCTTACGAAAGGGAAGGGTATTTTGGTAATTTTGTAACTTGGGAAGTTGGCATTCCTTGAAGTAAGGAGACTTTGGTCGTTTGGTCTTTTGTGGTGCCTATGTCACAAAAGAAATGGGTTTTAGTGATTTGGTGTTCCCTTTTTTTGTGGAAAAGGGTATTTCGGTCATTTGGCAGCTTGGTGGCCGACAAAAGGAATTTCGGCCATTTCACCCCAACTGGAGCCTATGTCATTAAGGGAAGAAATATTTCGGTGATTTGGTCTCCCATATAGCTCATGTCGCTAAAGGAAAGGTGTTTTAGCCATCCGGTGGTGTGGTTATTAACCGAAGGGCATTTTGACCATTTCACTTCTGGTGAAGCCTGTGTCACTGAAGGAAAGGATAGGTATGTCGTCATGGAGCTCATGTAGCCGGGAAGATGGTGCTTTGGAGGTTTGAGAATTTTTGTCAACACTTGAAGTTTTGAAGTCGTTTTGGGCGCGTATTCGTTCCTTGATCGATAATTTTGGAAACAAAAATTTTTGCCCCTTCGATCAAGAACGAATATGAGCCTAAAATCTTGTTCTTTAATGCCTGCAAAACAAGAAAATTACCTTTCTTGGGGTCAAATAGACATAAAACAAATTTCGGAAAAGAAAAAACGACACAAATTTTTAAGGGAGGAAAGCTACAGCCGGGCGGCTGTAGTGGTAGGTGGGGAGAAGGCTTAAAAGCCAAACAATGGTAGCCCATATTCATCCCATTCTTGGCCCAAAAAAACTCTCCCCTTTGGTGATTTTCTTGCTCACAAACCGAAACCATGAGGTGAAAGATGCGTAGAGTCCTCCGGCCTGTCCCTACTGCTCAGCCCATGTTTCAAACTCGGTTTTCCATCCTAGAAGGAAACTTTACTCTACCATTTGAACCCACTGAGGCATTTATGGGTTAAAAGAGGAGGATGCATATTGTGGAGTGAAGATCGACGACCAAGTGCCCATCTTACTCAAAATTTCGAACCATGCTTACACGAATCCGGTTAGTTTTTTCAAATTTTTCCACTTTTTCCAAGTTTCCAATTTCTGCAAAATTGAGGAAAATATGTGAAATTGATGCATGATTTAAGTAGATTATGCCCCTAGGATGATTAATTGTTGGTCTGGCTTGAGTTAGGACTAGATTTAACAAAAAAAAAAAAAAAGGAAAACAACTCAAATGGGCCGAAAATTTACAGCTACAACCACCCCATGTATGATCACAGCTGCGCAGCTGTGATCATGGGGGGTTACAGCCACACGGCTGTAGCCTTTAGATTTAAGGCAACCCGATTTTTTTGTGATTCGATTAATGTTTCTTCGATTTTTATGATGTGTATGCATTCTAAAAAGCTCATAAACTCCCTGATTATTAATTTTGTAGTCGAGATCCTGCCATTCTGGTAGCGGATCCATTACGGAGGCTTTAAAGTGGTATAGGCATCTCCCTCAAGGGGTGAAGGATATAGTGAACTCCACCGGCCGGCACCGACTGGTTCGCAGCATGTCGATCACCACTCCTCGCACGAGTCAGGGGCTTTTGGCCGCACTTTTGGAGAGGTGGATGGACTTCACCCACACATTTTATTTCCCTTCTGGGGAGTACACAGTGACCCCGGAAGATATCAATGCTATTATGGGCCTTCCCTTCTCCGGCCAGACGATCCACTTCAATCAGGTCTTTATGCATAGTGGCTATCGCCAGGAGCTGATATCCTCACTGATTGGGATTAGTTCTCCCGAGAGCCGGATCTAATGTAGCAGTATCCGTGAGTACTGGCTCGGGCGGCAGCGTGCGCTCCCGGAGGGGACTACCTTCGATGCTAGCGATGAGAGGAAGTACGCTAGGGCCTACCTGTTGCATGCTCTCTCCACCACTCTTTTCCCTATGGGCCGGAGCAATATAAATCTGGCTTTACTGCCCTCGCTGATTGACTTGGAGTCCGTGAGGACTCTTAATTGGGCTCGGACTGCCTTGGTCCAACTTTATTATGCTTTAGATCTCTGCGCCTGGGGTTCCCATAAGGAGTTGAAGGCTTTTTGGATTTTGCTGCACGTGAGTGTTTTGGACCCTTTTTTTTTTTTGAACTGACTTGCTTTAAAGTTTCCCTCACAGATTTGGGTCTATGAGTACCATTTTGTCCCTCCCCCAGTCGTGCAGATTCCTGAAGGGGTTGTTCTGGTTGAGTTCCCCCGCCTCCACCGCTACAGGGGATACTTCTGGAGCGAGGTTGATAAAAACCAAGAAGAGTGCCGGCAGGCTTTGAGAGATATGACGTTTGAGGGGGTATTATTATTATTATTATTATTATTATTATTATTATTATTTTAACTCCTAGTTCCTCAATCTCAGATTGTTGAAGCCTCTTGGAGCCGGGAGGGCGAAACTTTGCCCCAGCAGCTTCTTGATGTACAGGCGCTCACGAGTAGGCGCTTTGTGATGGAGTGCCCCTTCGGTTAGGAGTGGTTCTTAGGTGAGAGGACTCACGACTGGCGCTCTGGTCCTGGGGCACGTAGGATCCCGGCTGCCTTGCCGGTAGGGTTATTCTGGCCTCACCTGCTGTCCCTTGAGTTACATCCGGACCTTTATGGTGTTGGATACGAGGCCGGCAGTGTGGATGGTGATTAAAGCCGCTTCATCACTATTCACTTGCTCCCACCATCTGCTGATGCTGGTGCTGGGGTAATTAAATTTCCCTCTCTCTCTCTTTTTTTTAACGTTATTTTTTTTAATTGACTCCAGCCATCTTCCCGAGGTGGACCGGCACGCGTGTCTTCATCAGCTAGGGAAGAGGAGGTAGGTCACGTATCGCTGATTCCAGGGCCGCTGGTGTGGATTCTACCGCCGTCGCAGAGGAAATTCCCATTCCTCATTTCCAGGTTCCTCTGGCCCCCGAGGTCGGATATGTGCATGGTCGGCTTGAATTCCCTATCGAAGACTCCATTCAGCTGTATGATGATTTCCAGCAATCTTATCGGGCTGATCTACATCTGCAGGACCATAATTTTCCCCCGGCTATTCCTCCTGACACCACACATGTGAGTATATCCTTGTTCATCTATTTCTGCCCCTTTTTTGTCATTGGATGATACTCTGAATCCCGATCTTTGCAGATTCCGGTAATGCAAGGTATGTACATGGGTCAGGCCATTAATGCGCTGAGGGCACTCTCTTTTTGAGACAATGCCGCTAGGACAGTAAGTACCTGTACATAATAGTATGCTTATGTCTGGATGTATGCATGTATGGATGGATGCATATGTATGTAATATGATGTTTCTCATGCTTTGTTTAATGCAGACGGCGATCGGGATGGAGCGCCATGAGTCTGCTACCTTGAGGGCCGAGAATAATCAATTGCGGCGTCGGGTCACCGAATTGGAGGTCATGAATCAGACCTTCAAAGACCAGGTAGGTGACTGGAATGTCCAGATGGAAGATGAAGGCGATGACGAGGATGAAGATGACAAGGCAGAAGATGATGAGGACAATGATGATTCTTCTTAGGCTTTTCCTTCTATTCTTTATTTATGATGTATTAACCCGTCTGTGGGCCATTTCTTCGCACATTTTGGGTCCTTGCGTAGGTTTGATTTAGTGATGTATCCGATGTGTCTGATGTACATGACTTTTGTATGACACTTGTACTTTTTATCCATATGTTTTCTCGCCTTCTCTTACATTTTATCGCTCTTTTGTTCAATTCAGTCAGGTCCAAGACGTAGCTTGGTACCTTTATACTTTGTTTTCTTTGAAAGGCGATCTTCAGAACCCTAGCTACGTAACCATAATCATCAGAAATCATATAAGGCCATAGACAAAGGGTTGTCTGCACTACAGCCGTGCCCCTGTAGTCATTACAGCTGCCCCACATACTACAGCCGCGCGGCTGTAGGCTACAGCCGCACCCCTATAGCAGGTTATAGCCGCCCTACGCCAAAAATCCATCCCACATGGATTTTACAAGCCTTCCTCAGCACAACCGAGCCCTTATAAATATTACAGCTACCCCATGCATTACAGCCGAGCCCTGTAGTGGATTACAACTGCCCTATACGCTATAGCTGCCCCACTCATTCTTCAGCCCTTCTTCTTCTTTCGCTCCTCCTTTAGCATGGATCAGCTCAGAGGACGACTCCGGGACTACTGGGGTATGACCCGCTCTTCTAATCAGGCCCTACTTGCACCCTTTTGTAGTATCTCAAGTGTTACATCGCTTTGACCCCGAACTGGGTCTTCTTGGATTCAGCTGTCAGCTTTTGGGATCCGATGGATCATGTGTTTCGTTTCTCCGGTCAAGAGTTATGCCCCTTGATAGAGGAGTTTAGTGCCATTCTCTGTGTTCCCTACCCCCTGGGGGTCCGATTGGCTGTTCCCGACCCTGATTATGATGATGCCCACCCATTCCTAAGCCAGTTCGCTCCTTCTGTAGCAGGCATAGGTCGTGCACTTACTGGTAGGTCTACCTCACCCAGACTTAGTCTTTTTGTCGTTGTTGACTTGTTTTTCGCTTTATCTCCCACTGCCCCGGGCTGGGCTCCACTGATGAGTCTGTTACTGACGGCTTGCTATCTGTGTAAGTCCCGAGATGATACCTGTAGTCTTAGGCTGGCTTCAGTAGTGACTTAGGTGTCTCAGGGTGCATCTTTTATGGGGGTTGTTTTGGCTGAGACCTTGATACACTTAGACTCCATCCATTCTGATTCTCCCATCAAGAGCTGTGGGTCTCCCTTCCTGCTTCAGGTATGCTTCAGTTCTGCTCTTTTCTGAATTCAAACATTCATTGCCCCTTCATCCTGACTAAACCGCATGCAGATTTGGCTGTTGGAGAAGCTATGCCTCTTGAGTCCTCCTCCACCTTGTCCGAGATATGCTCCGAAGCACTATTGGTCTCGGCACATTGAGCTTACAGATTTCGGTTTCATGTCCATGGAGCATTGGTTTGACTGGCTAAGGAGGCGATCCGATGCCTTTATCCGATGGGTCTGCCCTTGGTGGGATATCACTGATGTGACTACTAAGACCTGGGCCAGAGGTGTCCTGTTGCTTGGGTTGACCCCTATGACTTTCTACTCTCCTGCTCGGCTGTGCAGGCAGTATGGGCAACTACAAGGGGTTCCTCAATCTTTTTGTACTACTGAGTGCGGGGTGTTTACATCACCATGGCCTCGGCATGTACAACACCAGTGGATGCATCCTACTTGTATTGAGGTCCTGAAGTATGACAATCTTGCCTTTATAGAGACAGATGCTTGCTACAGGGCTTGGTTGGCAGATCTGGTCGGCTGTCCCACCCAGCAAGGACGTGAGGCACTGACGCTGCGGTATCTTGGCCTCTAGATGATTAGGATTAATTACTGCTGTATGACTTTTTTTTTTTTTTTGCCCTAATTTTTGCATAGGCTGCCCCTTTTGGGTCTTCAGCCTATCAAACTGTCTTTATTTTTGCCTGAATCACCTTTTTTAGGCTTTCAATTCAGTAGACCTTACTTTATGTCTTATCTTTTGCATAGACCACCCATTTCGGGTTTTCGATCTATCGGACTCTCTTTTTTTTCTTTTTTTTTTAATGTATATGTTCAATCTGTGGATGTGAGATATGCAGAAGATATATAAAGATAAATATGCACAGAATAATCTGAATTGCAGATGAACTTGGGACATTTAAGCGAACAAAACTGAACATTCATTCATTCATTCATAAATAATGTTTTAGCACAATGTACATCGAATGATGAAATGAAACTATAGACAAAATTATCGATGGTATAAGTCTCGACTGAAGCCACGCTTGTCACCAACCGGTCTTTGCAGATTTTCCAGCTGATAATCCTCACCTCTATATCCTAATTTCTACATGGATCGCCTTTTCGGTTTTCGACCCATCGGACTGTCCTAATTTTTACGTGGACCGCCTTTTCGATTTTCAATCCATTTGACTTCCTTTTTTTTTTACACGTAGTAGTGTTTCAGCTTGTCCTGATTGATGGGGTTGACGAATTCGTTCCCGTCCATATCCATAATTTTTACAGCTCCTTTCAAAAGCACCCTCTTGATTACGGACCTTCCCAGTTCGACTTGAATTTCCCCCGCACATCTGTGTTGATCTATTTCATCTACTTGATTACCAGATCCCCTGCCTTAAATGGACACTTCTAATGGCGAACCTTGTTATTGTATGTCCTAGCCATCCGCTGTTGGTACATTTGCAACCGATCTAAAGCCTGAAGATGCTTTTCGTTAATCAGGGCTAGCTGTTCATATCTCGACTGAAGCCAATCAGACTCCGGCAACTGTGCCTCCATGACCACTCTTAACGATCTGATTTCCATCTCTACCGGTAATACTGCTTCCATCCTGTAAACCAGTGAATATGGAGTTTCTCCGGTAGGGGTTCTGATGCTTGTTTGGTATCCCCACAAAGCTAATGGCAACATGTCAGCCCAATCTCTATAGGTTACCACCATCTTTGACAGAATCTTTTTGATGGACTTATTGGCAGCTTCCACCACCCCATTGGCTTGTGGACGATACGGGGATGACTTGTGGTGCTCGATCCCCTTCTCTTGGAATAACTATGCCATTACCCCTTGGAATTGTACCCCTTTATCGGTCACGACATGATGAGGGATCCCATATCTTGTGAAGATGTTCTTTTCTATAAATTTGGCCATCTTCTTGGTAGTGATATTCGCAAATGATTCTGCTTCGACCCACTTAGAAAAATAATCTACAGCCACAACAATGAATCGGTGCCCATTTAAAGCAAGCGGCCTTATCTCTCCAATTATGTATATACCCCAAGCTGCGAACGGCCATGGAGTCGAAGATACTTGAAGTTCAAGCGGGGGAAGATGATTGAGGTCTCTATACACTTGACATTCATGGCATTTCTTAACTTCCTCGATACAATTAGCTTGTAGAGTGAGCCAAAAGTATCCTTGTCTTAGTATCTTCCTTGCTAGAGCCAAACCATTTATGTGCGGGCCACAAGTGCCGGAATGTATCTGTTTCATAACCACGACTGCTTCTTCCTCCGTGATACACTTCAGAAGAACTCCGTTAGTTGTCCTCTTGAAAAGTTGATTCTCAAATATCCGGAACTGTGCTGCTAACCTCCTGAGGGAAACCTTATCAGATTCATTGGCGTCTTCAGGATACTGACCGTTCTGGATGAACAGTAGAATATCATAATACAAGGGCGTGCCTTAATAGTTGCAACTGTATTGACTGACAAATAGCATGGGTTTTTAGCAAGTTCCAGGATGATCGGCTGCATTGGTTATTTTCGGGGGCCTTCCCACATTGATGACAATGTAGCCAAAAATTCTGCCATCTGATTCTCCTCCCTTAGTACCTGTCGGAATTCACACTAACTGAATACCCTTGCCCTTTCCCAAACCAACTCGAGATAGGGTCGGAGTGATTCTTCTTTTATTTCCCAGTCTCCGGTTACCTGCCAAATCACCAAGGCTGAATCCCCAATAAATAACACCTCGTTTGTCCCCAGCATGATCAAGGCATCGATACCAAAGAGACATGCTTCATATTCGGCCCATTATTGGTCACTGGAAAATCAAGTCGCCTTGCCAAAGGAATGATTTCTCCTTCGGGTGTAGCAATGATTACCCCCAAGCCTGCGCCATGTTTATTCACCACCCCGTCGAAGTACATCACCTACTTATTCGACTCCTCTTCCACCACCGCTAGCTGTTTGTTGGAAAATTCTAAATTCTCCACTAGTCTGAATCTATTGGCTGGTTAGCTAGGAATTCTGCTACGGCCCTTCCCTTGATTGTCTTCCTCGTCGCATATTCTATGTCGAACTCTGACAACAAAAGCAACCACCTGGATAACTTCCCCGCTAATACTGGAGCTTGGCATAAGTACTTCATAGGGTCCACCTTGGCCACTGCCTGAACCTTGTATGACTGGAAGGAGTGTCTTAACTTCTTTGTCAACCATACCATTGCAGCACAAGTCTTCTCCACTATCGTATACCTAGTCTTATACTCTAGTAGCTTCTTGCTCAAATAATAGATCACATGTTCGCTCCCATCCTTTTGCTCTTGTACTAGCATGGCTCCCACAGAAGTCTCTTCAATGGCTAAGTACAAAATCAAAAGCTTGTCTGGTATTGGAGGTTTTAGAACTGGGGGGGGGACTCATCAAATAAGTTTTTATTCTATCGAAGGCTATCTGACACTGCTCGTTCAATTTCATAGGCCGTTCTTCTTCAGCAGTCTGAAAATTGGCTCGCAAACTGTCATCAATCACACAATAAACCAACTGACATACTGTAGTGAACCGAGAAATGACCTTACTTCCTTCTCTGACTGCGGTGCCGGCATATCCCTGATGGCCTTAATCTTGTCCGGATCCATCTCAATCCCTTTCTGGCTGACCACATGACCAAGCAATTTCCTTGAGGTGACCCCAAATACACATTTCTTCGGGTTAAGGTGAAGATTATACTTGTCGATTCTATTTAAAAATCTATCCAGGATGGCTGAGTGCTCCTCCCAGGTCATGGATTTTACCAACATATCGTCCATATAAACCTCGACCTCTTTGTGGATCATATCATGCAGAAGTGTCATGACCGCCCACTGATAAGTTGCCCCGGCATTCTTCAAACCAAAAGGCATAACCCTGTAGCAGTAAACTCCCCATTCTGTGATGAAGGCTGTCTTTACTTTGTCAATTACATTCATCAAAATCTGATTGTACCTCGAAAAGCCATCCATGAAGGAATACATGGCTGCCCTGGCGTCACTGTCAATCAGAATGTCGATATGCGGGAGTGGAAAGTCATCTTTGGGAGACACCTTATTCAGATCACGGTAATCCACACAAACCCTTACTCGACCGTCTTTCTTTGCAACTGGTACGACATTGGCCAACCATTCTGGATATTCTACCACTTCTAAGAACTTTGCCTTTATCTATTTGGGTACTTCTTCCTTAACCTTTTCAGCCCATTCTGGTCGAAGTCGTCTGAGTTTCTGCTTAACCAGTTTCATCTTTGGATCTGTCGGGATTCTATGCTCTGCGATTTCTCTGTCAACCCCAGGCATGTCGTCGTAGGACCAGGCGAAGGCTTTGATGTGTTTTTGCAAGATCTTTACAAGTTCTTTTCTCTCATCATGCATGAGGTCTTTTGAGATGGATACCATCTTTGGTTCATCATCTGTCCCTAGGTTCATATCATACAATGATGCATCATGTATGCTAAAGACATTAAATGAATGTTTGTATGTATGCACAGTTCCATCCCGAAAAACGTCACACAAGTAAGCAAAATCAGATTTTATTGCATTGTATGCCTTGTAGGCAGAATTGTTCACATCAAAAATAGAAAAAGCAAATACATTCAAAAAGTTTCCATCCTCCATATGTGGAGGGTCTTCATCAACCGTAGCACAGTCGATCTCCTTGAACAAGTATCCCAGGTCTTCTTCCAGGTCTTCCTTCTGTTTCTCAGTCAGCTCTTCCCCTGTCATTTAAGCCTTGCCCCTTATAACTAGCGTAGTGAGCTCCTTCACTGCTTCCTCTACCAGGTCTTCATGTGTTTTTTCAACAGGTGATGTCTTCTTTTCTGCACCCTTGCTTGGTTTCATCAAGGTGGACAGTGCTCTCGTAATAGCCCCCATAGCCACTTCCATCTCACTTCTCACCAGATCTGTCTTCTTGAAAGCTTCTCCCTTATCCCCGAATTCAACCCTGACTTGGTCAACAGCTTTCTAATTCTGAACCCCCTTGTTTCCATCTTTGGCTTCGACACGCAGCATGTTTACAACCGGCTCTACTCCATACTTGCTGAAATCAACCACATCAGCAAAAATTTCAAATCCAGGGAGCTGACCTCCCTCTACTACTATCGGCTCAAGAGTCCCATCATATGCTGATTCTATGGCCCGGACAAAAGTATCCACCAGATTCACACACTTCCTCTCTTGCTTGGCCCTTCCTTCTTGATACCCCAGCCCGAATTGTCGGTACTTTCCAGCCTCAATGTTAAATTCAAGGATTCCTTATTGCTTGGCCCCTAATCCCTTTCCCAGTTCATAATTCTGTTTGGCAAAATACTTATGAATCCAGTCTGGAAACTCAGGCTTGTCAGCAATCACAGCAATCTGAAACCCTGTCATCGGCTGCTCGATAGCACTCAATGCAGCTACCACAGAAGTCTCCACTGTTACTATTTTCCCTTCGATTAAGAACTTCACTTTCTGGTGTAGAGTCAATGGAACTCCTCCTAAAGCATGGAACCATGGTCTCCCTAAGAGTAGATAGAAGGTGACAGGAATGTCGATCACGGTAAACATCACCTTTGATTTGACTCCCCTACTTTGACTTCCGTTTCAAAGGTTCCCAAGACAGCTCTTTTACTATCATCATAAGCTCCAATCATGGTGTTGGACTGGCAGAGAGCTTCAAGACTCACCCCCAGGAAAGGTAGGACCTGAGAAGGATAAATTGTCAATGCCGAGCCATCATCCACCATCACACTCGGCATCACTTTATCCATGACTTCCGCCCTTAAGTACAAGGCCCTATTGTGATTCACACCTTCAGGGAGGAGGTCCTCTACACCAAAACTGATCTCTGGGGCCTTGTTAACCTTCAAATCCGCTCCCCGAATCTTGAACACACCTCATCGAGGGATATGGTGGGGTTAGCATCCATTTCCATCAGTTGTTTTACCACTGCCTCTCGGTGCCTCTTAGATTCCATAAGTAAGTGCCACACACTGGCATAGGCCAGTGTCCTTTTTAGTTGGTCCATAACCATGTCTTCTTCCTTAACCACTGGGGTATTGTTTTGTACCGGTGTTGTGTTCCTTCTTGGGGGTACTGGAGGCGGTGCATGAACAGGTTGATAAACCCTGCCGCTCCTAGTGATGTGCATCACCAGCCCATCTTTCTATATCACAGTCCCTCTTTTTGTCTCTACCGGGTAAACTGGCTTCGACTCTTGCACCTCGAACTCATCATACTTATCTTCCGCCTTAAAGTCATCTCAATCAATAGGACCCATTTTGTCCCTTACTGCCGCAGTCTACTCTTCAAACACCTCTGGCTCTTCTTCCTTTTCTACTAGTACAGCTCCCACACTTGAATTCGCCTTAATGATTTGGGCGAATACATAATTGGCTGGTAGGCCTAACTACACCATGTTCACCTGACTACCAAAGGTGGGGAGTGGATTTTTCTGCACATTTGGTTTCAGAGCTAGCTCTACTATCTTGCCATCTATGACCAGCTGTTTGATGGCTTTAATCAATTGGGTACACTCGTTCGTATGGTGACCGGCCATTACATGGTAAGAACAGAAATTCTCTTTATCTACCTCGGCTAGAGGTGAGAATGGCCTCAAACTCTGTAGCACCCCTGCCTTTCTACACTTGGCAAAGATTCGACTGACTGACTCAGCCCACGGACTGGTAATTCTTGGAACATTTGCTCTCCCCTGATTCACAGCAGCTACTTCTGCCTCTTGAGTTTCAATAGAGGCTGCCTTTGGCGTTGTCCTTGAACTAGGTCCTACCGCAGTTGTTGGGGATTTAATCGCACAAAAACAATACGCAGCGGAAATAAAAGGATTAATCCCCACCAAGGACCCATGTACATTGCATTGAATTGGAAGGAGGGTTAAAGAATTACCTTAATTCTTTGTAGGTTTTGAATCAATTAGGAACCAAAGTAGCTTCCCTCTACGGTTGATCCACACGGAGCAATTCATTCACCGCGTGCTAGCGCCGGGATTGAAGAACGATTTCTTCGAATGGAAAAGCCAAAGTTTCGAAAACCTTGGGTGAAGGAGAAGGGTGAAGTCGGCTGGCTCCATGGAGGCTGCAGAAAAACTGCATCTTATGTGTAGGCTAGGGTTAGAGATTTTAGGTTATAAAACTTCCTTTTATATCCATTAAACTTAATTATAATTATAACTTAATACCCTTATTAGTTATAATTATAAATTAACCCACACAACTTAATATTAATTCTCAATTAATATTAAATCAATTCCATTCTCCATCATACACATATGTATATTGATATTATAATTAATTATATCTCTATATAATTAAATTATAATATGTAGCATACTTTATGCAATATTAATCATATTAATATTTATATATACATATATATATATAAAGGCTTAATTTCACCCACGGTATACCAACTATACACCTTATCACAGTTTGGTATACCAATTTTCATTTTGCACATTGTAGTACCCCAACTATCAGGTGACCTCCCATTGTGGTTTTTTTACCTATGAACCCCGGTTGACCCTGCCACGTCAGCGTGTTGACTAGTGTCAACCTGAAGATATGGGCCCCACCATAATATGAATTCCCAAAAATACCCTCCTTTTTCTTTTCCTCTTCCCAACAGTTCTCTCTCCTAAAAAATCTTATGCATAAAAGTTGGGTTCTTTTTCATCTCTGTTGTTAATTCAAAAGAAAAAAGTTTTTTTCATATATTTGTTTCCGTTTCAGCAGAGAATCAACAATCTACTAAATTTGATACCGCTCTGGATCCTTCCTTCAAAACCACTTATTTCCTCAATTCGCCCTAATTTTGATTTTTGTTTTCTTTTCACCTGTCCATTTTCTGCATTTTCTCCTCTTCTTTTTGTCATGTTCACACTTACCAAACCCTTGATCGATCAATTTTGATTTCTCCATTTTTTTTCCCATTTCAAAAACAAATCGACAGAGTTTAACTACGCTATTTCCATGGAGAAACCGTCGGCTCCTGTTTGTGATAGATTCTGATTGTTTATTTTAATTTTTTTTTTCTTTGTATTTCTCTACTGTAAATGGGCGACCTTTGACCCTGGTCACCTGAGCCAGACGGTGCCGTTTCAGAGGAGAGACCTTCCTCATCTTCCTCGCTGAAGGGTGTCACCGACGAGTACTGGCAAAGAGCTGAGACTTTTGCGCAGAGAATCATTGCCCAGGTTCAACCCACGCTTGTCTCCCTGCAGAAGAGGAAAGCGGTTATTGATTATGTGCAGAGGCTAATTAAGAATTCCTTTTGCTGTGAGGTATTCCCGGCACTTCATAGCCGCCGCCGCCGATCCCGGCACTTCAGTCCACTCCTCCGCTGGTGGAGAATACGAAGAAGATGATCAAGTCGCTGATGACGATGTCCAAGATCCAATCCAACGAGCAGATTCAACGGCGAGCAACAGCAGCACCAACTATCGATCCACCAGTAGTATTCGCGAGATCGATCTTATTCCACAGGAAGCAGTTGCAGACCTCGAGTCAATTGCGAAGCGGATGATATCCGCCGGATACTTGCGCGAATGTATTCAGGTGTACGGAAGTGTACGGAAATCTGCTGTGGATGCGAATTTCAAAAAATTAGGGATTGAAAAATTGAGTATTGGGTATATACAGAGACTTGAATGGGATGCTTTGGAGACGAAGATTAGGCAATGGATTAGAGCAGCTAAAGTTTGCATAAGGATTTTGTTTGCAAGTGAGAAGAGACTGTGTGAGTAGATTTTTGATGGAATTGGTACAGCTGTTGATGATGCTTGTTTCATGGAGACTGTAAAGGGGCCTGCAATTCAGCTTTTCAATTTTGCTGAAGCCATTAGTATAAGCAGAAGATCTCCAGAGAAAATGTTCAAGATTTTAGACTTACATGATGCTTTAATGGATTTGATGCCTGATAATGAGGAGAGAGAACCCAACTTTTATGCATAAGATTTTTGAGGAGAGAGAACTGTTGGGAAGAGGAAAAAAAAAAGAGGGTATTTTTGGGAATTCATATTATGGTGGGACCCACATCTTCAGGTTGACACTAGTCAACACGCTGATGTGGCAGGGTCAACCGGGGTTCATAGGTAAAAAAACCACAATGGGAGGTCACCTGATAGTTGGGGTACTACAATGTGCAAAATGAAAGTTGGTATACCAAACTGTGATAAGGTGTATAGTTGGTATACCATGGGTGAAATTAAGCCTATATATAAATATATATATCATTATATATATATTTATTCTCTTTCTCATTCATAAATTATTATCCAATAATAATTTATACCCGAAAAGATGAACTTCATTTTGCTCTTTGTGTGTGACCCCATAGGTTCATATTAATTGGCAATAAGGAAATTACCATAATGTCCTTATAGGTCACAAGCGGACTCTAGCAAGCCATTACGACTACCCAATTAACATGATTGGAATGATCCAATACCTATTTATAGAATGTCATATTCCCTTTTGTCTCTTTGATATCATGATTAATCATAAGACATGGTACACTTGTCAATCTTATATAATTAATCATATGCTTTCTCGATCTCAAAGTAAACTGTTTAGACAAATCAATTGATACTCTATCAATTATTTGAGCACGGCCATGCATTTAACAGTCTTACTTATCGAGGGGCCCAGTGATATCGCTCTCTTGATAGAGAGGGACAAAATCCCATATTTGTCACTCACATCCCAAAGCATGAGTCATATTGTACCCAATCACAGCCTTTATAACTACTCTGTTACAAGCAGCGTTTGACTGCGTCAAAGCACAACATGAGTTCATCCCGGAATCAATGGTGACCTCAGGTCAAAGGAATCAGCTAATGACACTACTATAATCAAGATCAGTTGTGACACATGACCATGAACTTGATCTCATAGTGGGTCTCCAGTAACATGTTCTCTAACATATTACCCGTGAGTATAATCTGTATCTGTATACACTATATTCATCTTATGAATATCCATTATCACTCACACTAGTCTTAGTTTGTTATTATTCCCATAATAACAATCGACTAGGGATATTTAGAATAACACGATTTATTCATGGATACTTATCATAAATGCTAACATACAAACATAAATGATAATATTAATCTACACTAGATTAATCTTAGAAGTCAAATTACATAATCCAATATTGGCCTTAGGGCACAATCTCCAACAGCAGTGGTCTTGGAACTTCCACTCTTGTACCCTTGGGAGTACCCCTGGTTGCTTCTATAGGAGCCTGAACCCTGCTTGCCTCTCTACTCTTCTTCTTCATGTCGTTCGATATGCTTGGCAAACTCCACCACCTCATTGATAGAATGGAACCTCTTAAGCTTCATTTTGTCCTTATATTGGGGCAAGCTGCCATCTACAAGCTTCATAATCAAAGATTCCAACTTTGGTGCCCCATCCACCAAAACCTGCACATCCATCCATCGTTTGTAATATGCCGGGAAGGACTCATTTGGCTTTTGGCGGATCCTCTCCAAATCCTCGAGAGTTGTCTCAACTTGGGTGTTGTAGGCATATTGCTTCACAAAAGCATCAGGTAAATCTTCCCAAGTGGAACGGGTATATAATGGCATCTTCATGTACCACTTTGCTGCAGCGCCCCTCAAAGTAGTAGGGAACAAATTCAGAAGATGACCCTTTCCAATCCCCATGCTAGTCATCAACCTCACATAGCTATCCAAATGGGCTTCCGATGGTCCTTCCCCATTGTAGGGAAGGAGGTATGGCATATGAAACTAGACGGAAGTGGTCCTTCCGCATCAGCCACTAATGTCGCAAGATCGGCACACTTGATAGGATTGGAGTGGACCATTTCTTTCAGCTTGGACATCATAGCATCTATATTTGAAAATTTCTGGTTGAGTCGTTTCTCCAGCATCGACTCAATCGAGGCTTCCCTCGCCTTCTCAAAAGCCTCGTCTTCTTCGGACTGACGGTCCGACTCTCTGTGATTGGCAACTCGACCACTCCCACTAGGAGTATTCCCCTTGGTTCCATTAGTGACTTGAACAGGCTGTCATCCCCCATTCCCAACCGAGGTCTTAGCTGGTTGGACAACCGGAACAGGGAGGGTGGTCATCACCGCCTGCACCTGCTCCCTAAGGGTAGCCCTGAACTCATCTGAGCTTAAGAAGCTCCTCATAAAGGTAGCCATGTCGAAGGGCATGGTTCCACTGTTTTCACTGTTTCTGTCAGCCATGTCTGCTCTGTCAACTTCTTCTAACAACGCCTGACTGTCAACCAGTAGAGTAGGTAACTGAACTTCGACTTCCCTGTCTGAATTCGACCCTGAACTGATTCCCTCCATGGTGATCGGTTCTGATCGAATTAACTGAACTAGGTTGTTTGGTTCTGATTCAACTCGAATTACCCTTCCCGAGATGCGACTCCAAACTGCACAATCAGCATAAGGTTAGAGTTTCGGATGGATGTCGTGGTCCTAGACTCGACACTCTAAATGGTACTTTTATGCTCATGTTTAGATGATGTCTTATGGATGTGGATGATGCTAAAGATGGTTTTAGTGCTTTTCTTTCTCTTGCTTTGGATGTTCCAAGCATACCCTATGCTATACACAAGACAATGCAATAACGTCACGTGCGAGCCTTCACACGGACAGAGGTTCGATGCCTTTGGGGCACCTAGTGGATGTCGTGAAATGGTCGCATGTGTACCAATACACAGACATAAGTTTGACACTTTGTAGGTTAATGTAATGACATGAAATGGTCTTGAGGGAGCCGTCCCACAGATAGACGTTCGACACTATTATGGCATCTAACATGAAGTGATGTCACATACAGGTCACGTGTGAGTCAAAACACGGACGGCATTTCGTTGTTCGTGGAACACCTCACATGATTTAGGAATGCTATGAAATGTCTTAATATGAAAACTAGTTCAGCACTCGTGGAGTACCTCAAATGGGTTGTCGATGTTATGTAACAATCCGACGTGGATTGGGACACACAAGCAAAACTAAGGCGTCACCATGACACCAAATGTGAATGATCAAGATGTGATGATGTCGTGTGGCCTGTCACACAAACGCAAGCCTAAGACATTTGTGGTCTTCTAATAATGTAATGGGACGGCCAAATGCAAACTAGTGCACAGGCGGAGTACGGGTAGCGTTAGGGACTCCCGATATGTTATGAGATGAAATGGTCGTGAAGGGCATACTTAGAACATCCTTTCATTTTTAATGAAATGAAATGATGTGGATGCCTATGTCATACAAAAATGCAAATGGATGCACAAAAACGTGGTTCGAATGCATGACATGAAACATGATGTCGTGTATGCTTTATGAATCCATGAGCACGCAAAATGAATGTGGCATACGGAAAATGATTATGGCTGCACGAAAATATGGTTAGCACAACACACATGTATGAGGATGCTCTAAAATGGCTGCATAAAGAAAGTGATTAGAATGTGGCATACGGATGATGTGTGTTTATGTCGTATGAAAAGGTCGAAAATAAAAAAACCATAGAGCAAACGTTAGCACACACACAAAAATATGCTCACCCTTCCAACCTTATTCCTCTATTCGATTGGTCTCGCATTCTTCCTAGGTCTTGGGCCTCTTTGGCATCAACGAGGGATACCAAAGGCGTACTCTCGATGTCCATTTTCAAGTATGTGGTTTTGGTAATCCTAAAGGGAAGTTGCTAGGCCATTACATGAAGGTATGAGTCAAGCCAAGGGTCGTACGGGTTCCCATAGCGAAAATATACTCCTCACTTCTCCCCACTCAAGGGTTCAAACGAAGGGGTTCGTACAAGGCTATGAGTGGTTTATCTCCTCGGGTGCTGTTGGTGTGCCCTAGTTCTTAGGGCATTGGATTCTTGTATTTTGTATTATACATTAAGAGTCATGTATGAATACATTATTTGTGTCACATTAATAAAGGCAATTAATCTATTTCATTTATATCTTGTGCTATAATATGAGTAGAGTATCCATTGATTGATAATCATAAAACCTATCCCAGGTCTGTTCTAATCGTGGGAACGAATAGAACCACAGACTTGTATATTCGATGATTGTATGGTAGTTCTTAACTAGCCATAGTACTTGTATAGTCAGTCATGAATATAGGTACATGTCGTTGACATGGGACTGGATCGATCCGCACAAGAAAGCCACATGGTTGTTATGTCATAGGTCTTTCTTGAGTAGGTCTCTTTTGTCCTCAGACCAGATTTCATTATAATATTGATGTGGAATCCGGTTCACTTTGACATACGCCTAACAGGTCTGTAAAAGGATGCTAAATACGGGTATGATTGGGTGGACCGGTGAACATGTTGATATTGATGATGAAGTGATGGAATTGCCACTCGGGTAACACTGAGATGATATCATTGGCCACTTGATGAGTGGGACTGATAAGTGTATGGCCATACCCAAATAAGTTGGTTGCTTATTTGATTAATCAGTCAACTCAAGATCAAGAAATATAATAAACAACAGAAGAGGATGACAGACACCATGCCTCTTGTTTATTCATATCGATATTGTTAGGCAAAGGACACTATGAGATTACTACCGGGTGAGTGTCTTCTAAAGACTGCTGCATCTCTATCTTAATTGGGGGCTGTAATGGTTTGCTAGAACCCACTTACAGTCTGTGGGCCTTGGGCCTACTGCCAACATAAAGACAAACCCATAGGATCGTGCACATAGATCAACTGAGCTGGAACTTATAGAAATTGTACATGTAATGTACATTGGAAGGAATGCGTTAATTAATTAGTTGACATTCGATGTCAAGGTAATTAATTGACATTGGGTTGAATTTAATTTAATTAATAAGTTTACATAATGTAATTAATTAATTTATCAATTAATTGAATTACATAAAGTAAACAATTAATTAAATAATTTTCCTATGTAGGAAAATTAAATACATGTATTGTATTAACTTAAGTGTGATTTAATTTTATTTAGGAGTAATTAAATTTAGCCAAATGGAATTAAATTACATAGTATATACTTTTTAATTAAAGTTTGTTTATGTAATTATAATCCTAGCGGGCTTGGGTTTAATTAACCTAATTAGAACCCAATTAGACAAGGTGTCTATAAAAGGGCACACTTAAGGAATAAAAACCTAATTCAACTCTAATTAATTGCTGGAAATTTCAGCCACCAATAGCAGCCCCAAAACAGCCGAAAATCCCAGCATTAGACCTCCATTCCTTCACGTCTTCGGCTAGCACCGGTTCCCGCTCAATAGTTGGTCGTGCACCGGACTTTGGAGATCGCAGTTTCAAGAAACGATTCTGCAGCAGTCTCTAGAAGAGACGAATCCGGTGAGTTAATCTCTCTTGATTCAAATTGATTTTATTCTAATCAATGGTAATTGGACACGATAGGTGGATTCTAGGAAATTTTAAACGGTGTATTTTCCGCTGCGCCACGTTATTTTTCCAATGACGAATCCCAACAGGTGCCTCCAATCCTAGCGGAAGAGGTAGGTCACCTTTATAAATAAACCGGGTTTAAATGAGTGTTGGAGGGATTTAAGAAGAGAAAATGCAATGCTTTATGCAATGTGAACGAAATATTGAATTACTATTTAATAACCAAACTATAAGTGAGGATATACTTCAATTCGTTGCCTAAGTTTCTTAAGTTTTTTGTGAAAACTCTTTTGAAGAAACCGTTGATCCCCAGTAGAGTCGCCACTGTGAGAGGATGAGCTTTTTCCAAACGCGCGGTGAAGTGGGAACCGGGGATTTTATTTTTGGGGTGTTGATGTCTTGGTTTTGAAAACGGTTCTTTAATCACACTTAGAAAAAACCTTTCATTTTATTGAAAAAAAGTCTTTTGTAGAAAACTTAATTGTAAGTGAATTTTGGAAAGATAGGTTTTTAGAAAATCCCAATTTGAACTTAAAGATCTCGAAACCTAAATTTCGAAATTAGATACAGAGTCGCCACTTGGATAAGCTCATCCGGGAAATTTTGGTACAGCTCCCTACCAAGTGTAAACACGGTGCCTAATTCAGAGATTCAGGGTTCGGGCAATAGATTTACTAACCTCACTCATTTTTAATTATTATTTCATAATTTGATATTTCATTCACTTAAATCTACCCATTTTATCTTCCTTTAATCATTAACCAATGCTCATGAAAATGACATAAATATATAAAAATAAAATAAAGTACGGAAAAATAAAAGTGTGAAAAAGTAAATCAGAGGCCAAATTATACAACCCAAGAAAAAGAAACTCTCATCCTCACCTTTACAATCGCCTATTATACATGATGATTTAAAAAATTACAATCGCCTAGATACACGATTTAATCTATAAAATAAATTCAAAAATAAAAATAAAGCAGAAATAAAAGTTGCACCCAAATATGGTTAGCACAGATAAATAAATCACACCAAGGACTCATATAGGACAGAATAGGGGTATTTAAGGAAACGGGATCATGCAAAAGGGGGTAACCGAGTCGACCAGACCGATCGGCCCAGTTAGACTTGGAAAACGATTTTTTTAACGCCTTGTAGGTTTGATGGATGAAAGATCAGTTTTAAAACCGGTTTGGCTCATTTACATGCACTTTTCCAACTTTAGCGGGCCAGATATCCCGGGACCCCAGGGTCCCGTTCGTGTGTGAGCCTAAATCAAACATCCATCTAGGGTCCAAAAGTATGCAAACACACCAAAATTCATTTTTGAATGAGAAAAGGATGCAAAATTACAAGTTTGAGGCCCAAAAGAGCAAAACTATAATTCTGCCTATATCATAGCCGTGCCCCTATAGCCTACAGCCGGGCGGCTGTAATGCTCCAGAATCGATTCCAGCATACTTTTCGCATTTTCGAAGATCGTTTTGCAAAGTTTGATGATTTTGGGCGATCTGGGATTTCTGGAAAAACATTAAAATCAGCAGAAAAGACCCAAAATGGATCAAATCGAATCCGAAAATCCCTAATCATCCAAAACCACTAAATTTCATCACATCCACCCATAAAAAAATGAAGAACATGGAATCAAAGCGTGTAGGGATGTGATTGGACCAATAACCGATATGAAAAACACATTTAATTGAAGGGTGGGAGCGTTATCGATCGATTCGGGCCGATGGAACTTCAGCCCCTGTAGGTTACAGCCGTGCCCCTATAGGTCACAGCCGCGCGACTGTAGGTTACAGCCGGGCGGCTGTGATCATAAGGGGCGGCTGTAATCACAGAAAACTCCAAAAAAAAAAAATAAAAGGTCTTGGAATTAAATTAGGAGTAATTAACTTAAGTGTGATTTAATTTTATTTAGGAGTAATTAAATTTAGCCAAATGGAATTAAATTACATAGTATATACTTTTTAATTAAAGTTTGTTTATGTAATTATAATCCTAGCGGGCTTGGGTTTAATTAACCTAATTAGAACCCAATTAGACAAGGTGTCTATAAAAGGGCACACTTAAGGAATAAAAACCTAATTCAACTCTAATTAATTGCTGGAAATTTCAGCCACCAATAGCAGCCCCAAAACAGCCGAAAATCCCAGCATTAGACCTCCATTCCTTCACGTCTTCGGCTAGCACCGGTTCCCGCTCAATAGTTGGTCGTGCACCGGACTTTGGAGATCGCAGTTTCAAGAAACGATTCTGCAGCAGTCTCTAGAAGAGACGAATCCGGTGAGTTAATCTCTCTTGATTCAAATTGATTTTATTCTAATCAATGGTAATTGGACACGATAGGTGGATTCTAGGAAATTTTAAACGGTGTATTTTCCGCTGCGCCACGTTATTTTTCCAATGACGAATCCCAACAGGTGCCTCCAATCCTAGCGGAAGAGGTAGGTCACCTTTATAAATAAACCGGGTTTAAATGAGTGTTGGAGGGATTTAAGAAGAGAAAATGCAATGCTTTATGCAATGTGAACGAAATATTGAATTACTATTTAATAACCAAACTATAACTGAGGATATACTTCAATTCGTTGCCTAAGTTTCTTAAGTTTTTTGTGAAAACTCTTTTGAAGAAACCATTGATCCCCAGTAGAGTCGCCACTGTGAGAGGATGAGCTTTTTCCAAACGCGCGGTGAAGTGGGAACCGGGGATTTTATTTTTGGGGTGTTGATGTCTTGGTTTTGAAAACGGTTCTTTAATCACACTTAGAAAAAACCTTTCATTTTATTGAAAAAAGTCTTTTGTAGAAAACTTAATTGTAAGTGAATTTTGGAAAGATAGGTTTTTAGAAAATCCCAATTTGAACTTAAAGATCTCGAAACCTAAATTTCGAAATTAGATACAGAGTCGCCACTTGGATAAGCTCATCCGGGAAATTTTGGTACAGCTCCCTACCAAGTGTAAACACGGTGCCTAATTCAGAGATTCAGGGTTCGGGCAATAGATTTACTAACCTCACTCATTTTTAATTATTATTTCATAATTTGATATTTCATTCACTTAAATCTACCCATTTTATCTTCCTTTAATCATTAACCAATGCTCATGAAAATGACATAAATATATAAAAATAAAATAAAGTACGGAAAAATAAAAGTGTGAAAAAGTAAATCAGAGGCCAAATTATACAACCCAAGAAAAAGAAACTCTCATCCTCACCTTTACAATCGCCTATTATACATGATGATTTAAAAAATTACAATCGCCTAGATACACGATTTAATCTATAAAATAAATTCAAAAATAAAAATAAAGCAGAAATAAAAGTTGCACCCAAATATGGTTAGCACAGATAAATAAATCACACCAAGGACTCATATAGGACAGAATAGGGGTATTTAAGGAAACGGGATCATGCAAAAGGGGGTAACCGAGTCGACCAGACCGATCGGCCCAGTTAGACTTGGAAAACGATTTTTTTAACGCCTTGTAGGTTTGATGGATGAAAGATCAGTTTTAAAACCGGTTTGGCTCATTTACATGCACTTTTCCAACTTTAGCGGGCCAGATATCCCGGGACCCCAGGGTCCCGTTCGTGTGTGAGCCTAAATCAAACATCCATCTAGGGTCCAAAAGTATGCAAACACACCAAAATTCATTTTTGAATGAGAAAAGGATGCAAAATTACAAGTTTGAGGCCCAAAAGAGCAAAACTATAATTCTGCCTATATCATAGCCGTGCCCCTATAGCCTACAGCCGGGCGGCTGTAATGCTCCAGAATCGATTCCAGCATACTTTTCGCATTTTCGAAGATCGTTTTGCAAAGTTTGATGATTTTGGGCGATCTGGGATTTCTGGAAAAACATTAAAATCAGCAGAAAAGACCCAAAATGGATCAAATCGAATCCAAAAATCCCTAATCATCCAAAACCACTAAATTTCATCACATCCACCCATAAAAAAATGAAGAACATGGAATCAAAGCGTGTAGGGATGTGATTGGACCAATAACCGATATGAAAAACACATTTAATTGAAGGGTGGGAGCGTTATCGATCGATTCGGGCCGATGGAACTTCAGCCCCTGTAGGTTACAGCCGTGCCCCTATAGGTCACAGCCGCGCGACTGTAGGTTACAGCCGGGCGGCTGTGATCATAAGGGGCGGCTGTAATCACAGAAAACTCCAAAAAAAAAAATAAAAGGTCTAAAATTTAGCACTACAGCCGCGCCCCTGTAGGTTACAACCGAGCGGCTGTGATCATGGGTGGGATGGCTGTAGCCGAAAAAAACCCATCAAATTGCAAAAAACTCAAATCATGCAATTAAATCACAACCAGAATGAACAAAACGGATTTCTAGGGCCTCTCAGAAAATTACCTTGTCTGTGTTCCAGTGCTTGGACCACAAAAAAAAGATTTGGATGCCAGAAACGTCCAGCAGTCACGGACAACCCGAGCAAACTGCGTTTTCCGAATCCCGAACGGAACCACGAAGAAGATTCGAGGATTGATTGTTGAGTGTTCTCTCTTTGTCTACCTTTTTGTTTTCTTTTTTTTTTCTTTCTTTTTGTCTAACTTTTTTCTTTTTTTATTGTGTTAAAAACCCTAACAAAAACTAGATGATGATTTTTTTCTCTCCAAATTCTCTTCTTTTTCTTTCTTTTTCAGTTTTTCTGTCTCTCCCCTGCCCTAATTCCGGATTAGGATCCTTAAATATCTCCTTTTTTGGTATTAAATCGGAATTAATTTCTGATTTCGTCAAAAAAAGGAAAAATGACGCTTATAGCCGCACGGCTGTAGGTCACAACCGAGCAGCTGTAGATGCCAAAATTCCTATTTTGCTTAAAAACTGAATTAAATGTTGATTTTGCCCAAAAAAGGAAATAAGGAGATTACAGCCGTGTGGCTGTAGGCTACAGCCGCGAGGCTGTAGCTTATAGCCCAGTGGCTGTAATGCTCAGAAAATTACATTTTCACTTATTTTTTGTTTGTTCTTCGGTTCTCTTAAATATTCACTCGAATTCTTCAGGGTTTTGTACTAGGACTTGTCACATACCTCCAGACTATCCGGGACATTTCCGATGTCATCCTGGTCGGTCCAAATCCGCTTCACGTTTATCCGTGAAAAAAGGTAACAGTAGCTTTCATCACCGAGGTCGGGAAAAAATCCGTGCGCACATTGGGGTAAAATAGTAACTTTGTAGAGTTCTATCATGAATAGGAGTTAGACTCCTTGATAGGCAAGTAAGGAAGAGTTATTCCTTTATTAGGATATAATCTACTTGCTCTAGAACGATTATAGTCTGCCAAATATTGGATTTATTAGTTTTATTCGATTGAGGTACCATTGATTCGGCTATAAGGGTCTAGTTGTCCAACTTATTCAGAAATCCGTCTTTGCTCGATATTTTTCTGAAAATCTTGCTTTGCAGGGGAATTTTCCATTATGTCATCATAAATCCCCCCTTGGTCTTGGTTTAATCCTTTTAAGATTGAAATTCAATTCTTCTTTGCACCAAGTCCAAGGGATTCAATGCACATATGGTATGTGTTTGACTGAATGAGGACTAATTTTTCTTGTTAAGGGTATGTCCCTCCATTTGGATGGTGGCACTAGTCTTGCTTGACTTATATTTATAAGAATGTATTATAGTTGTGCATGCTTTCAAATCTTTATACTTAACACTTTGATCAGATCTCCTCCATGGGATTTGACACGAACTCATCAATTAACATCTGTTATGGTTTTTAAAGATTGAACTCTCAACATTATGATATGTCCCCAAATTGAAGAGACCATAATTATTTTCTACAACAAATAAATCCTTATCTTCATTGTTGTTAGCTAGACTTCCGGAAACTTTCAATGGATTTTCTTCAAAGTTTATCTAAAAGCATAATGCCTTAGGACTGAGCCATTCAATATAATTCAATCTTTCTTTCATGGATCTGGCCTGATCCGAATCTCGGTATTTTTCACCATCCATTGTTTTTTATGGTTCTTCAAAACCTATACTTATTGTTGTGAGCCAATAAGCTGACTGTAATATCAGAAAAATAATGTTACTTTTCCTAAAGGAAAAATACATGCAATGCTTCGACCTTATTTATGTCAAATATAAGCCTTAGTCTGGATAGGACAACATTAAGCAAACAATTATATTTTCTGCATGTATCTTCAAAAGGATAAAAAATTGCATATGCTATAGTCAATATTTCAAATAAAATTGGAAAGGAATCACTTAGCTGATGATTGAGAAGGCATAATCCGAGACCCAAAACAATTAGTCGTGTCTTTCATTGATGTTAGTAATTGATGGATCCGATTGATGGGATTGATTTCTATTTTTCCATAATTTGAACTTTCGATGTGAACAAAAGAGTTCTATCATGATTCTTGGAGTCTTTAATCCACACTTAGCAATATTCCAATTACTCCAATGATAAGTCAACCAACAATCATGATATTACTCATCATAATGGAACCTATGATGTTGCCACAAATATCAAAAGAGTTATTGGATCATCCTCATTGATGCTTTGTGCTTTCCCTTATCTCTTTGTGACGCCGAATCGAATATGGTTCTCTTTCAGGGATCCAGTATGTTCCGAATCTTGAAATGCCATCACCGTCCACATCAACAAATTTGGAGATTATCATCACTCAGTTTGTCGAATTTGGAATTCTACTGCAGTAACCCTCAGCCTGGGAAGATGGAATTTTTTATCTTTGAATGGTCCATTTGGGACCAATGTAAAGCCGAACTAGGCTTTAGGTTGATGTGTGGTATCTGAATGTAAATGGTTTAGCTAATAGTTAGAAACTCTCTTTATTTCATCATTTCAGCTTGAGTACCCTTAAGCTTTTTAAAGCAAGGGCTTTATTAATATATTTCTCTGTTTCTTCCAAGTTTCCGATTCGGTTGCTTTACTTTTTTGTGCATTTTATTTATGCATGTATAGTATTCCCCTGAACAAACTTTTAGGAATGTTGAGTCTTGATGCTTGACTTCTTGTTGATTTTCCCTCTTAAGATTTTGATTCGGTTTTCAGTATTGTTGTGCCTTAACCTTTTTTGTACTGCTCTATCTTGAACCAGGCTAAGGTCTTTCACATGAACAGACCCATTAATTTTAGGAACCTGCTATAGGTTTTTCCTTTCAAGTTTGTAGGGTCTTTTGTAATATTACCCTTTGTCAAGGGTCTTTCATTTCATGTGACTATACCGAGTATACTATTTGATTTTAGTGCTAGTCCATTTCCTTAGAGATCTTGGCATCCGTTTCTATTGCTAATTGTACTTTCAGAGCTACTCATTTTAGAGATCTTTGTGTCCAAATAGTACTTTATGTCTTCTGCCGGAGCTACTCTTTTTCAGATTTTCTTCACAACCGGATAGTGTTGGTGAAGTCGAATAAATCCGTCTTTGCTTGTAAGCATACGATTTATTCGAAGGTTTTGTGCACTTCAACTCCTGGAAATGGCTTTCTCTACAACAGTGAATTACAAGATATTATGGGTGCATCAATCATGAACATGTCTACTACTTGTTAAATCATAAACGAATTATCTGTAAAAATAAGTCTTTTACCATATTGCTTATTTTCATATTAGTTCAAACAAGAGCATACAAAAGCATGATTATCTATATGTAACATATGTTGTGACCTTTTAGGCATTTTGAACTTTGCATCCCATGTGGCGATTTGACATACATAATTTCAAACAATTTAAGTATGCAAGTTTTATTATGTTAATCTTGTGTGCAATAATGATTTCAAAAAATGTGCATTGTGTATTCGGTAGATGCATAAATTCAATTTGATAGTCTGAACTCGTACTTGGAATTCCTAATGCTTAGGAAAATTTTAAAAATTTAGAGACTGAAATTGGTACTCCAATTTGAGTGAATTGCCTTTGTTCCATCCAAATGTTTGAATCTCTCGCTTTAGACTCCGCCCAAAACAGCTTTATAATTCAAAGCCTTTTCGAGGCTCAATTCCTTTAAAAGATGTAGGTTTTTGTTGTTTATGTCATCACTTTGACACACTCGTACCCTTATTAAGGTGGCATGATATCCAGATATGCACCATGTAGTGACCGCATTTAGGACTGTTCTCGATCAATTGCATGTAGGTCCATTTTCGATCAGTTGTCTATTCTTAGCATTTTGGTGCCTTTTCGACTGTTTAGTTGACATTCGGTTTTCATCCTTTTGTATCAATTTTTTCACACAAGTGTGCTGAACGAATGTAGCTTTTGCAAAGTAAGCATATTTCTGCCACATAGTAACTAACTTTATCTTTTTAGACACCCATCAGTATGGTTATACTTGCATTTAATATTAACATAGAAATATTTTGAAATTTAATCCATGAATAAAATATAGATGCAATCGCCATAACATATAATTGAATAGACCATGATTGTATGTTGCACATGTGCATCGAAGGATGAAGGATGAATCTAATAAGCTATTGTTATCCATGCACATGCGATGATGATAAAGAATTATAGTGCCTTTTAGTTTGGTCGTGTAACAGTATGGGGCCTAATTACCTCTCCACTTGTTATAACATGCCACATTAAGGCACCCTAGCAAAATGCATAACTAATGCTACATGCTAAGTTTCAAATTAGGGGTTACAATAATATCTTAATTGAGATAATTGTTACAGGAATGAATTAACTATTCTGGCTAGGTATCATATAATGGTAAGCTAAATACATGTCTACGATAACACAAAAACCGATGACAATTAACAATATAAAAGTGATTAGCTCCATATATGTAACTCATATAAAAAATGATCGATGGGTACCATTGTCCATCTCAAGTTTTGAGATACAATTGATGATTTATTCAAGCTATGTGTCACTCTATGCTCACATAAATTTTTGCATAATACAACAACCACTATGATCATATGGCATAAACAATAATGATGATCAAACGCGTTCCAGGATGAGTCATCATGCACGGGGTATAATAAGAGATGTTTTTCAATCTAAATCATGAGGCAATATCAAGGCCATATGAAAATTTTATTAATTTCAACGTCTATGTATGGTGAGAAGCTAATTAATGTCTTAATAATCAATGGCATAATATTAACCTTGTATGGTCATAACACCTTTCATGAACATAACAATATTGATTAAGTAAATAACATGCCCAATGCTAATGCCTGAATAAACATGTACATGTACAAATATTTAATTAAATATTCTCATATGACTACGTCTTAGCCTAATGGGAGAAAAATATAATTGAGATGCGTAATTCACTATATATAATGTGAAACATACTAATCAAGTTACTCCTTCACCTAGATCGATAATAATTTTAAGATGAGCGAATTTGGTATATAGAAATCATCAATAATATTGGATCAATTATGGGATTAATAAATTATGATGTACTAACTTACGAGTAAACCCACCGATTTATATGATGTATATCATTTAATGCATGATCATATTAGTGAACCATATGGATGATTATCTCAAATTACCAATGGAATTGATTAACGAAATATATAGATTGGACCACATGATATGCACATGAACGATTCTTCCCTTTATCTATTTCATGACACAGTTTACTCCCATGAAAATGTTCGAAGATTTCCATGGATCTCAAACCCGCGTGATATAATTAATGATTTCTCATAGAATTATACTTGTTGCAGTCCTGGTTGAAAAGAGAATATCAGGATTTGATTCCATAATTGTACTTTTCTACATTTGATCTTAACAAGAACATCACGGCTTGATACAAAAGTAGATGCAAACTCAGAGATATATGTAAATACGAGGGATTTCACCTGACCATATATATCTCTTTAAAAGAGAAAATCAAGTTGATTCTTGCCATAAAAGAACCACCTATGATTCAAGGTATTGCTGATTATCGAATATATTTTAGCCTAACCAAAAACTATTAGTCCTATCTAGCCATACGATGCATAAACATCAATCATTGATAATAAATTAGAAAGATGAATTTAATACTTTGTTTATCGACTTGCCAAAGTATGCCAATAGAAGAAAGTAAAGGGTTTTACTTATCTCAATATTTGTATGATTTCTCGAGATTTCTTTTGAAATTTCTCTAATCCAAAGGAATGAAAACGATTAGCTAGATATGTGAGCTTATATATACAATTAAAACAATTTGCATCAAAGAAAAGTAAATATCAAATTGATATATTTTCGGCCTCATTATCCATACAATTGGAGATGACTAATTAATTAGTCATGAGTAGTAGAAGAAATTCGATCATCAAATGACATGTCACAATTAGAAACAATTAATTGCAATTTTGTCATGCCTTGATCAATTTGATCACATGATACACGAATACACATTAACATTTTATGGCAGCATAACAATAAATGTGCACTTGATTAACTTAATTAACAAATCCGCACACATATATATGTATATACGAATAATGAGAAAATCAATAATTGGTGAAACTATAAAACATATTCATGGCAAAAATCAATGAATGGTTCACGCACTTGATAATTTATTCATCAAATTATTAACCATAAAGGTTTTACTTATCAGCTGAATTTCACCAAACTCAATTTTGGTTTGCAGATAAATCCTTTTCATCAAGATATTTTACGTTTGTCGAATTAACCCGAAGGTACTATTGTCTATAGAACTCAATGAAGTCTTTGTTTAAATGAGTCCATGCTCACTGCACCAAATGATGGATTATATGAAAAATCCGTAGTTAGGAATCAAGAAGCAATAGAGTAAAAATAGGAGAACCTATCCCAATCTTTTGAGGTAGAGAAGCCTTTATATAGGCTTCTAGTTGTCCTAATTATATTAGGATTGATATTCTTGTTTAACCAATAGAAAATGTTCTTAATTGAGGTAAAATAGCACCTTTGTAGAGTCCTATCCTGAATAGGATTTAGACTCCTTGATAAACAAGTAAGGAAGAATTATTCATTGATTAGGATATCTCTTTGCTCTGAGAGGATTGCACTCTGCCAAATACTGGATTTATCAGCTTTATTTGATCGAGGTACCATTGGTTCGACTACAAGGGTCCGGTTATCTAGCTTATTCAGAATTCGGTCTTTGCCCTATATTTGTCTAAAAATCTCGCTTTGCGGGTGAATATTTTTAAAAAATTATCAATATTCATAACAACATTTATTGTTAGTTTATAGATATAAAATTAAACTAATAAAAAAATAACAGTATATATATATTAAAAAGAATAAACAATATTAATATTTTTTTTATGTTTATAACTAATATATATAAGTGTAGAAATGTTGGTGTATGTGTATATATTACAAAATCTTTTTATTAAAAATACTTTAATTAAATTTGAAAACTAAAAGATAAATTTTTTACTTATAACTAGGGGTAATTTTATATTTTCATATGCATAAATAAAGGAAAGGATTAAAGAGTTTATTAAGACAAAACTTGACCACTTTAAAACATATTTATGGACTGATTAATATAATACGTAAAAATATAGTTACTATAAATTATTTAGCCTAATATATATGCCGTTAAACTCAGAGATCAACGAACTATTTATGTGTATTTTTTTGATATATAGAAACCTAATTAACCACATCAATACATCACGAAACAATTAAATATATATTAAAGTACATAGATCATGCTGTCGGAATGAAGTCGGATAGCTGCTGGCAGCACAAAATATTATTCTTCATGGAAAAGGTGATCCGGATTTAGTAGAGGCAATGAGCTATAGGGAGGCGTTAAGTTGGCTAAAGATATTTCATTTTACTCGGGTGATAGTTGAGCACGATGTTCAGAATTTAGTTTTCATGCTAAATACCAATGCAATAATTAAATTACCGGTAGGGAGAGTGGTTCTGGACTGTTAGAATTTAGCTCGGGAATTAGGCGTTGTCCGTTTTTGTTTTATACGTAAGTCTGCAAATCAAGTGATCCATATATAGGCTCGAGTAACTGATTCTTCGAGAAATAGAGGGCATGATATATATATATATATATATATATATATATATATATATATATATTCATCGTTTATCAGTGTTGTTATTGCATCTGATTTTTGATTAATGACATTATTGCTTCAGTCAAAAAAAAAAAAAAAAAAAAAAAAAAACATTGCATCATGCCCTATTTAGTGCTTTGAAAAACCACTCAATTAAAACAAGATTTGAGATACATTCATCATGGATAATTTGACACGTATAGATAAGATCGATTCTCATGTCAATCCTCAAAATAATCATTTTAGAAAAATGTTTCAATTATCAGCATAAATTATTACGATGTAAATATTCCACTGTATGGGATTGGAAACAACAATTCATCAAAATAATTTTGAATATCCATATGATGGATGCTTCCAATTGCTGACTTCAAAGTCAAAAGTAAAGGAACTTCTTTGTGTAATATACAATTACATATACGATGCAATGTGATATGATCCCATAATGAATTGTCATGATTTTAACGGTGAAATTATAATTTTGGTCCTCTATTTGGTCAAATTTCGACATTTGATTTTTTTTTTTTTTTTATCAGAAGACATTTGATTCTTGGACTAATTTTATTTATTTTTTTAATATACTCCTCTTTATATATATATATATATATATATATATATATATATATATATATATATATATATATATATATATATATATATATATACTCCTTACAAAACCAAATTACAGTAAAATCTCTATAAATTAATAATATTGGGACCATGAAATTTTATTAATTTATAGAGTGATTTTAAATTTTTTGAAAAATAAATTTTAAATTACTAATTTCAATAAATTTTTTGT
This sequence comes from Euphorbia tirucalli, assembly GCA_039660915.1. Taxonomy (NCBI): domain Eukaryota; kingdom Viridiplantae; phylum Streptophyta; class Magnoliopsida; order Malpighiales; family Euphorbiaceae; genus Euphorbia; species Euphorbia tirucalli. The sequence goes on along the minus strand of CM077637.1, from coordinate 44,446,976 downwards.
CTAAAATCAATAAACAAATAAAGTTTTTGTCTAAAATCAATGAAATATATTCATAATATTTTTACGTAATAAAATTAAATGTGTATTATATAAGTTAATTGAGCTTGAAAGTTCATTGTGCTTATGTTAAAAATATTAAATATATCATAATTACTGAATTACTATATAAATTTCTATGGAGTGTTCTTTCAAATGATACCAAAAATAGTTTCTCATCTAATGGTGTCAATAAGTTTATACAAAAAAAAAAAAAAAAAAAAATGTCAATAATTCAACCATGACCGATCAAATCAGAAAAACATTGTGTGAATACAAGAGAGATGAAGCTGAGGATAATTTGGTACCTTTGGAACCAATCACAAGAAAGGAAGCAATTATAGCGTCAACTACTCTTTACAATTTTTTGTTATAATTTAACAAGGGTACACCAGAACTTTTGAATGCACTGAGAATAGTTAGAGATGAAATTTAACTAGATTTAAATTTCAAGAAAAAACAAAATACTATAGAGTCATATTTTGTTTATCCTAAGTATATATCTATAAATACTTGGCATATGTATTTGAAAAATTATTAATTTATAGAGATAATAAAAAAATGTATTTATAAAGAGATGTTCCAAAAAATTATTATCTTATTAATTTATTAAAATTGATCAGTTTTTGAACTGACCCAAGTCGGGACCAGAAGAAATTATTATTTTAAAAAGATTATTAATTTATCGAGTATTAATTTATGAAGGTTTCACTGTATTACACTGAAATGTTGCCCACTGTGAATTCCATATTTAAAAAGGAAATTAAAAATTTATCGTTTAACAATATGTGAAGGTTAACTATGACATTTATCATTATTTATGAAATTATTTCAAAAAAAAATAAAGGTGGGGAGTGAAGTTCTTTAAAATTAAAATTCCAGAGTAAAAAATTGACAGTAATTTATTTATATTTATTGAATATAGTCCCATAATTAACATGTGCAAAGAAAACCCACTATGAGTTGGCAAGTGGAAATGCCACCATAGCAGAGTCATCAAACAACTTGTTCCCACTCATTAATATTTTATTTTTGAGTATTTCCATTAATTCCCACTTTATGCCTTCATACTCCAATATAAATTCATATGCAAGATTTTGTATTTCCACTGCAAAACAAACCTTTCAGTAATGGATTCAAACATCTTTCAGTTCCTAGTCATAATTTGCATCTTACAAATTGTTAAGTCCTCTTTGGCTACTAAATGTATAGACACAGAGAGAGAAGCACTTCTTGTGTTCAAACAAGGCCTTTCTGATCCTTCTGCCAGGCTTTCCTCTTGGACAGGCAATGATTGTTGCAATTGGGATGGGATTAAATGCAGCAACCAAACAGACCATGTCACCATGCTTAACCTTGGTAATAATTACCCATTAATCAATGGAGGATTTGGTGATCAATCTGCTTATGAGAGGTCTTGTTTGGGTGGTAAGATTAGCCCTTCTTTAACTCAATTACAATATCTAATTTCATTAGATTTGAGCTTCAACGATTTTAATGGTACTCACATTCCTGAATTCTTTGGTGAGTTCAAGTACTTGAAGTATCTCAATCTCTCTTTCTCCTCATTTTCTGGAGAAATCCCATCTCAGCTTGGAAACTTGAAAAGTCTGCTCTATCTTGACCTCTATGCAGATTCATTTCGCAATTCGGGTTCTTGGGACTTGGTATCCAATGATTTGAATTGGCTCTCAGGTCTTTCTTCTTTGAAATATCTCAACTTGGGATACGTTAAACTCAATGGTGTAGGACCTGATTGGCTGCAATCCATTAATATGCTTCCTTCCCTTGTTGAGTTAAACTTGTATTTTTGTCAACTTCAAAGTCTTCCGCATTCACTTCCTTTCATCAACTTCACTTCCCTTTTGGTTCTTGATATATCCGAAAATTCTTTCAACTCCTTAATCCCTCAATGGTTGTTCAATCTTACTAGCCTTAAAAGACTTCATCTAGTTTGGAACTTCTTTAATGGTCCAATTCCTGACGAATTTGCAAGGCTGAAATCTTTGGAAGTTCTTGACTTGTCTAATAATTTGGGCCTTGAAGGTCATCTTCCTGGGTTTTTTGGTAGTCTTAGCAAGCTGAAGTTGTTAGATCTTTCTGCTAATTCTTTCTCTGGTGATGTTGATGAGTTTTTCAATGGTTTTTCTGATAATCCAAACAATAGCTTAGTTTCATTGCGTTTAAGCTCCAATTCGTTATCAGGGGAACTGCCTGAATCATTAGGTGTGCTGAGTAATTTGCAACATCTAATCCTCACAGGGAACTCTTTCTCAGGCTCGATTCCCTCATCTATAGGGAAGTTGTCATCGTTGAAGGAATTGGACCTCTCTTATAACAAGATGAATGGTACAATTCCGGAGAGTTTTGGCCAACTTTCAAACCTAATAGATGCCAACTTAGTGTCAAATTCTTGGAAAGGAACATTGGGAGAAACCCACTTGATGAATCTAAAGAGTTTGCAAAACATCCGTGTAACAACTGAACCAAATAAATCCTTAGTTTTCAATCTGTCAAGCAAATGGGTTCCTAGTTTCAGGCTCAAATCCATCCAACTTGAAAACTGTCAAGTAGGTCCTTCCTTTCCAATGTGGCTTCAGGTCCAAAATGAACTCATCTCAGTCACCCTGAGAAATGTTGGTCTCTCTGACACCATACCAGAGGAATGGTTTTTGAAACTTTCTTCTCAGTTAACTTACTTGGTTTTGACAAATAATCAGATCAAAGGAAAGTTGCCAAACCAAATGAAATCCCCAAATTTAAGGTTTATTGATTTGAGTTCTAATCACTTTGAGGGTGCTCTTCCACTTTGGTCTTCTAGTGCAACCGAAATTTACCTTCAGGACAACTTATTTTCAGGATATATGCCTGACAACATTGGCAGACTAATGCCAAGATTGGAAAAATTGGATCTTTCTTCAAACAATCTTAATGGCACAATTCCATCATCATTTTGTGACATAAATGGCCTCCAAGTTCTTTCTCTCCGAAGCAATCACTTTTCGGGTGAATTTCCAAATTGCTGGTCTCATTCACTAATGCTTTGGGCTATTGATGTATCAAACAATAGCTTAACCGGTCAAATCCTAACTTCTTTTGGTTCTTTACGTTCCCTTACTGTTCTCTTGCTCGGTAACAATCATCTCCATGGAGAGATTCAATCGTCCTTGCAAAACTGCACCGGATTAACAAGCATCGATCTTCGAGGGAACAATTTTTCAGGAAGTTTACCTCCATGGATTGGAGAAAGCTTCTCATCCTTATTCATGTTACAGGTTTCTTCAAACTCAATCAGCGAAGTGATTCCAAGCCAATTATGTAGCCTGAGAAATCTTCAAATCTTAGACCTTTCAGGCAACAAATTTTCGGGGTCTATACCAAATTGTGTTGCCAATCTAACAGGCTTTGTGAACGGGAAAAATAGTGACATATTCCTTAGGCTACTAAGGACTGCAATGAGAGGCAGAAATTTTGAATATAACAGCATTGTTGCAGCTACGAATGGGATTGACTTGTCGGGAAACAACCTGACTGGAGAAATTCCTGACGAGTTAACAAAGCTTCCAAGGTTACGGATCCTGAACCTGTCAAGGAATCAGCTTAGTGGGAAGATTACCGACAAGATTGGAGATGTTCAGGAGCTGGAAACACTTGATCTATCATACAATCACCTGTCCGGGATGATTCCTGAAAGCTTGGCTTCTTTGAATTCGTTGAAGCACTTGAACTTCTCATACAACAACTTGGAAGGGAAAATTCCAGGTGGGTTAATACAGGAATTCAGTGACCCATCAATCTATGTTGGTAATCCATCACTTTGTGGAGTTCCACTTCCTAATAAATGCCCGTTAAGTCGCAGATTCTTGTAGACAGTAACTCACTATGGTTACCGTAAATTTTCAATTCTTCAACTTTATCATGTTTTGTTGAGTTTATGAAGGCAAATTAAGAGGATAAAAGGCTTGTAAAATGAAGTGGTTATGGAGAATAAAAATGCACTTGAAGTTGAAATTGTAATAATATATTTGTATATAAAAAGTTAATTATGTTGTTTACATCTTATCTCATCTTGAAAAGTTGAAGTGTTGCACTCAAATTAAAACTTTGAAGAATATTAGCCTAAATTTGAATAATATTGAGCTATTACACTTTATCATTGTTAACTAAGTTTGCTGTGCTTTGCTTTCTCCTTATGTAAGCAAGTCCATGTCAATCATGCATGGACAGTTATTATTTTAAGTACAGAAAATTGGTAAAATTTACTCTAAACTTGAATTCTGACGCATTTTTTTTGTCTTCAAAACCGATATAATATTTGCTAAAACTAAACAAAGAAAAATCATCTAAATTAATTTAGATTGCATCAATATTATAATTCAAAAAATTTCAGTAACAGAAAAAATACTTGCGTAGTATGTAATGTAAATTCAAAATTAATACCACCATGAGGTATAAAGTAAAACATAAAAAAAAAAAAATTAAAAAAAAAAATTAAAAAAAAATTAAAAAAAAAATTGAGTGGTAGATAACATGTCACATCTAAAAGATACAGAGAAATTTTAGAGTCCACTTGTTCCATGTGGACCTTTTCAGTGGAAAATTAACACATATATTTTTTAATTTTCCAACATAATTTTTCATTTCTCAATACAAATGCTGTTTATATGTTATCTTCTCATTTGAAGGGTTCGTATGGACCAAGTCTACTCTAAAATTTATCAAAGATATATCAATTTAACCATTAAGCAATGGCTCAGTGGCTGCAACTCCCTCCCAATGTGGGGCATGGAGGTGGGGTTTTGTGTTTGAATTCCAAGACTCTAAAAAAATCAATTTAAGCACTTATTAAATTAAAAATAATAAAAAAATAAAGAAATGAACGACTAAGACTAGAGAATTGATTTTGATTCCTCCATTTGCTTAAACTTTGAATTTTTGCCCTTGATCTTTGATTTGATGTGATTTTTGGTGAAATGTTGTAAATGCATCTATATGGACAAAAGGGTAGGACAGTTGGTCCAAGGATTTAAGGTTCTTGCATGTCCAAGGTGAGGATCAAACCCTCGACATTTGATTCAGGGTGAATGAGCCTCTGAGAGCGGGATTTTGATTTCTGATTTCAGTGATGAAAAAAGTTTTTTTGATTTGTTTTTGCAGCCATAGGGTTCAAGATTAACTCAAAGTCGAAGTTCTGTGTGAGCAGACGACCTCAAAGTTGGAACGAGGCAAAGCGAACCGGGGAGGTTTTGATAGGTGTGGTGTTGTGGAGAATTTGTTTTGATGGGAAAACGGGTTTTGATAATTTTGTTTAAGAAAACTAGTTGATATGATTGAAAATCCCTTTTGTAGGAAACATAATTTGGAATGAGAATTTGGGGAAAACTGGTTTTACATTTTAGGAAAATCCTGTTTTATTAACTTAAAGACCTTGAAATCCAAATTTCGAGATTAGTGATGGAGTCACCACCCAGATCAGCTCATCCGAGAAATTCCGGTATAGCTCCCTATCAAGTGTAGACAATCATATCACAAACTCACATAGGACTTTTAGCAATACAGAATGGGGAGTTTCAGGAAATGGGAGCATACATTTAGGGGTTAACCGAGAAGTCCGGATGACTTACTCAATTAGACCTGGAAAACCGTTTTCGAAACGGCCAGTAAGTTTTTGTGCTTGAAAATAATTTTGGAAAAAATAGTTTGGCTTAATTACATGCAAATTACTTCCTTTTCAATCAGTCGGTTATCCTAGAACTCGGGGTTATGTTCGTGGGTGTTTCTTATCTCAAGCATCCATCTAAGGCCCCAAGCTGTAAACGCATCAAAACAGTTTGAATCCGAAGACAGCATCACGCGACGACGTCCATGGGAGTCGTCCCGAGATTCTGCCTCCTTTTCACAACTACAGCAGTGAAGCTTAGTTAGAGCTGTGCTGCTATATCCACTACAGTCGTGCGACTGTAGTGTCCAGAACTCGAATTGGTTTTCTTTCTTTTCATAAATCCCTGTTTTAAATCGTTTCAATGATTTTTAAGGATTTTGGGGAATCTGCGGGTCAGCTAAAGCTGGACCAAGGATCCGATTTGGATCGAACAACCCGGATTCCCAAAAATAAAAATCAACGAAACCCAAATCTCACATCAACGTTATCAGAAATCCAAAAACCATAATTTTGAAAATAATGGATGTGATTTAACCGAATTAATTTATAACACAACAATCAAAATGAGAAACTGATTGTATTCGGTCGTTTTAGAGCATTTCAAGTTTCTTCCTAGAACCACACAGCCATGTGTAAAGGGGGGGAATACTTTGTAATAGTAGCATTGTAATAGTAGCATGAATAGTGAAAGTGTGGGAGGTGAGACATCTTGATGGTTGTTCCTCCCACCCCTGAAAGCGGTATAAGGACTACTATAGGGGGGTGTGGCAGGTCTCAACGAGTGTCAGTTGCACGGTGTTGCTTGTGAGACTAGTGTCAGCCGCACGTGGGTGCTTATGAATGCCCCATCCGTAGTAGGACCCCCTACTACTACGGGTGTGGACTTGTTTGATGTACTTGTTATTCATATATGAATGAAAGCCTTGCGCATCACTTTTCATATGTGCCTCTTGTATGCTTATATATGTGTGAATGGATGTTTATCATTGATTATGCCCTTTCAATGTGCCGATATTCTCATATAGACCGCGGGTTGGCCTTTGAGCCAATTATAAACAAATGTTATAACTTGATCTAACCTCATGCTCGTTCCTAATGCAGAATTAGCATATAAAGCGGGTTGGCTGGCTTACTTCTAGGCATAGACGTAAGCGCCCACGGTGTCCGAGGAGCGACCCCGTGACATTTGGTATCAGAGCTCAGTTCTATTTGGCGAAAGGCAAGATGTCCAACTCTGAGGCGTTGAAGCGCATTGGGGCCCTGGAGAGACAATGGGCTGAAATAGCTCCGGAACGCCTTTCGGCTACCATATTCGAATGTGGCCAAAGGGTTGAGGAATCACTAGGGGCAGTCAAAACGCTCCGCCGTGATGTCCGAGACCTTCGTGAAAATGTTGGGACCTTTGTCCGTAGCGAAGTGGAGGGAGCCACGAGTGGGCAAAGTGAGTTGATAAAGGCCTTGAATGAGAAGGCGGAGATCTTTCAGGCCGTGATGGCGAATCTCGACATTTTTGAATTTGTGGTGACAAATTCCACTGCCATCCGAGAGATGATGGCTAAGAAGTCCGATCGAAGGGAGAGGACCCTTGAGACTGGGACATCCCGAGGAGGTGGTACTTCCAATGTTGATGAGATGGTAGATTTAAATGAGAAGTTGAGTAATCTACACATCGCAGAGGCGGTGGAGAGACTTCAAACCGAGCATAAAGAGTTATGCGAGGTAGTAGAATAGTTCCAGGGCGAGGCAATGGAAGAATATGGCCACCTGAAGGGGGAACTGGACGAAGTGAAGCTCAAGGTCAAAATGCTAACAGACCTGTACGAGCGGGGAGAGTCGAGGGCCCCAGATTCCTCCAAATACAAAGTCAAAGATCCAAAATCATACGAGGGAGCAAGAGATGCTGGTGAAGTAGAGAACTTCCTCTTCGATGTAGAGGCCTTCTTCAATGCCACCAGGGCCCGAACAGACGCCCAACGCTTGGAGCTGATCCCGATGTATTTGGAGGGCGACGCCAAGTTGTGGTGGCGACACAAAGCTTCTATAGCCACAATCTCCACCTGGGATGAGTTCAAGAAGGAGTTCAAAGCCCATTTCTACCCCGAAAATGTTCACCATGTAGCCCGCCGTTAACTTGCAGAACTCCAGCAAACGGGTTCCATCCGAGACTATGTCAGAGCTTATCAGAAGCTTATCTTGGAATGCCCGGAGATGCATGAGTATGACAAGTTGTATCATTTCACGAAGGGGTTGAAACCTTGGGCCAAGAATGAAGTGAATAGAAGGAACGTCCGAGATCATGCTACTGCTATTATGGTGGCAGAAAGCTTAGATGACTTCTCGGACAATCTTGGGAAGAGGAAGCAACCTCCTACCTCAGGGCCGGAGACGAGACCAAGCAAGTGGACGAAACCAATGGGGGCAGGAGGTGAACGTAGTAGTTCTTTGCCAGGAGGCCGCCCGACTCCAGTGTCGGAGGGGAGTAATCGTCGAAGCTGGGGTGAAAGGAGAAATACCCCGTTCAACAATGAGTCAGGTGGCCCTTCGAAGAACTTTATGTCTAGACAACCTGCTTTCGGTGGTCGAAGCATTTCTTGTTTCCTATGCAAGGGGCCTCACAGGATGGCAGAGTGCCCGCATCGGAGTGCTGTCAGTGCTTTAGTTTCGGAGCGGACCGAAGAGGAGAACAAGGCCGATGCGGGGCCTGAAGGATCAGAACCTTCGGCCATGGGGTCTTTGCGATTCCTCTCCGCCCTGGAGAAGCAGGTGAAGGCTACAAGTCAGAGGAGAGAAAAGGGGCTGATGTATGTGGAGTTGACCATCAATGGGAAGGCCACCAGGGCCATGATTGACACAGGAGCCACAGATAACTTTGTGTCAGGAGCTGAGTCCGCTCGGTTGGGTCTACCCATCAGAAAGGAAGTAGGGAGGATCAAAGTTGTCAACTCTCCAGCCCGAGAGATACTGGGGGTAGCGCAGAACATATCTTGCAAGTTGGGACCCTGGTCCGGCACGATGGACTTCACAGTGGTACCAATGGATGATTTTGATGTGGTCCTAGGAATGGACTTCTTGAAGGAGAGTTTTGTGGTTCCTATAGCCTCCGCCAGTTGCCTCCTCTTCATGAACCAGAATCCTTGTGTCGTGCCGGTGACCATGAGTCCCATATCAGAGAAGAAGTGTATCTCAGCACTCCAGTTCAAGAAGGGAGTGAAAAAAGGGGAAAGCTCTTATGTGGTAGTCCCTCTAGGCTGTCATCCTGATGAAGACTCCAGGGTTCCCACAGTGCTTGAAGATGTGATGAGGGAATTCCTAGACATCATGCCAGAGAATCTGCCAAAGGCTTTGCCACCAAAGAGGGGAGTAGATCATGAAATAGACTTGCTTCTGGGAATGAAGCCACCGGCAAGGGCTCCCTACAGAATGGCCCCTCCCGAGTTGGCAGAACTACGGAAGCAATTGGGTGAACTCTTGGAGGCAGGGTTTATTCGACCTTCGAACTCCCCCTTTGGCGCCCCTGTGTTATTTCAGAAGAAGGCGGATGGGAGTTTAAGACTGTGTGTGGATTATCGAGCCCTTAACAAGATCACAGTGCGCAACAAGTATCCTATTCCCCTGGTAGCTGATTTATACGATCAACTTAGTGGGGCAAAGTACTTCACCAAGCTTGATCTGCGCTCGGGATATTACCAGGTGCGCGTGAAAGAGGAAGACGTATTCAAAACCACCTGTGTAACCCGGTATGGCTCGTTCAAATTTTTGGTTATGCCCTTTGGACTAACAAATGCTCCAGCCACCTTTTGTACTCTTATGAACCAGGTATTCAGGGAATATCTAGATCAGTTCGTGGTGGTGTATCTTGATGACATCGTGGTATACAGTACCACCTTGGAGGAGCACCGAGAACACTTGAAGCTAGTGTTCATGAAGTTGAGGGAGAATCAGCTTTTCCTGAAGAGAGAAAAGTGTGCTTTTGGGCAGACAAGCATCAAGTTTCTTGGCCACGTGATCGAACAAGGCAGGATTCGCATGGATCAAGCTAAGGTGAAAGCTATTTCAGAATGGCGGACACCTGGGAATGTTCCAGAATTGAGATCCTTTTTGGGACTGGCCAATTACTACCGGAGATTTGTTGAAGGGTACTCGCGGAAGGTGGTCTCCCTCACCGACTTGTTGAAGAAGGAGAAAAAATGGGTCTGGACAGAAGAATGCCAAGAAGCTTTCGAGAAGTTGAAGAAAGCAATCCTAGAAGAACCAATTCTAGCCCTCCCTGACATGGCCAAACCGTTCGAAGTTCAAACGGATGCATCAGATTTTGCTTTGGGGGGAGTCATCATGCAAGAGGGACACCCTATTGCCTTTGAGAGCCGGAAGTTGAAGGATGCCGAACGGAGGTATTCCACGCATGAAAAAAGAGTTACTGGCCGTCGTTCATTGCTTACGAGTTTGGAGGCATTATTTGCTGGGATCTAGGTTTGTGGTGAAGACAGACAATGCAGCAGTGAGCCACTTCCTTACCCAACAGACTTTGTCTCGAAAGCAAGCCCGCTGGCAGGAATTCTTGGCTGAATTCGATTTTGTGCTGGAGCACCACACAGGAAAGTCAAATCAGGTGGCAGATGCGCTGAGTCGTAAGGCAGATCTGGCAGTCTTGAAACAGATAGCCCATTTGTCTAGCAGCCAGCTATCTACCTCTATGTGACGGTTAATTCAAAAGAAACTCTCAAAGGACCCCCAGGCGGTGGCCATAATGGACTTGGTGAGGCAGGGAAAGACTCGGCAATTCTGGATCAGTGACGAGCTATTAATGACTACCAAGCAAAGAGTGTACGTGTCGAAGGTTGCCAATTTGCGGAAGATGTTGATGCGAGAATGTCATGATACCCTCTGGGCGGGACATCCGGGGTGGCATCGGATGTTGGCTTTGCTTCAACAGCACTACTATTGGCCCAAGATGGAGGAAGAGGTGAGAGAGTACACTAAGACATGCTTGGTGTGTCAACAGGACAAAGTCGAGAGGCGAAAATCTACTGGGCTACTTCAACCACTGCCAGTACCGCAACGCCCTTGGAAGAGTGTGTCAATGGATTTTATCACGGGCTTGCCCAGGGTTGAAGATTTTGATTCCATTCTGGTGGTTGTTGATAGGTTCTCCAAATATGGAACCTTTATTCCAATGCCCAAATACAGTTCAGCAGAAACAACAGCCAGGGTCTTTTTCAAACATGTGGTCAAATATTGGGGTCTCCCGAAGAGTATTGTCAGTGATCGGGATGGGCGATTTTTGGGGAGTTTTTGGACGGAGCTTTTTCGTCTGTTGGGGAGTAACTTGAACATGTCCACCAGTTATCACCCACAGACTGATGGTCAGACAGAGAGATTCAATAGCATGCTTGAGGAGTATTTGCGACACTTTGTCTGTGCCAGTCAACGGAACTGGGCATCCCTCCTAGATGTGGCCCAATTTTGCTTTAACAGCCAGAAGTCCTCTGCTACTAACAAAACCCCTTTTGAAATTGTGACAGGTCAACAGCCCTTGGTGCCCCATTCCATCGAGATGCCTTACAAAGGCAAGAATCCCAAAGCATATCTTTTCACAAAGGAATGGAAGCAGAACGAGGAGATTGCAAGAGCACATTTGGAGAAGGCATCCCGGCGGATGAAGAAATGGGCTGATACAGATCGTCGACCAATGGAGTTCAAAGCTGGTGACCTGGTGTTGGTGAAGCTTCTGCCGGAGCAACTACGATTCTTCCGTAACAGAGACAACAGGCTGGTGAGGAAATATGAAGGACCGATTCCAGTCGTCAAGAAGGTAGGTCCAGTATCATATAAACTGGACTTGCCCGAATGGATGTCGGTCCATCCTGTTTTCCATGTCAACAACTTGAAGCAGTATCATCCAGATCCCACAGACGACAAGCGGAACAGGAGTACAAGACCTGCAATCACGAAGAAAGCACCAGCCAGCAGAGAAGTGGAGGAGATTCTAGTAGATCATACGGCGTCAACATCCAGGAGAACATACAAGGAGTACCTCGTTCGATGGAGAGCCGAAGGAGAAGAAGAAACCAGCTGGGAGAAAGAAGATGATCTACAAGCTTACAAGCAAAAGATTGAAGAATTCCAGAAGACAAGGTCGACGAGGACGTCAACCCTCTGAGTGGGGGAGAGTGTAAAGAAGGGGAATACTTTGTAATAGTAGCATTGTAATAGTAGCATGAATAGTGAAAGTGTGGGAGGTGAGACATCTTGATGGTTGTTCCTCCCACCCCTGAAAGCGGTATAAGGACTACTATAGGGGGGTGTGGCAGGTCTCAACGAGTGTCAGTTGCACGGTATTGCTTGTGAGACTAGTGTCAGCCGCACGTGGGTGCTTATGAATGCCCCATCCGTAGTAGGACCCCCTACTACTACGGGTGTGGACTTGTTTGATGTACTTGTTATTCATATATGAATGAAAGCCTTGCGCATCACTTTTCATATGTGCCTCTTGTATGCTTATATATGTGTGAATGGATGTTTATCATTGATATTGCCCTTTCAATGTGCCTTTGAGCCAATTATAAACAAATGTTATAACTTGATCTAACCTCATGCTCGTTCCTAATGCAGAATTAGCATATAAAGCGGGTTGGCTGGCTTACTTCTAGGCGTAGACATAAGCGCCCACGGTGTCCGAGGAGCGACCCCGTGACACCATGCAGCTATAGATGTATAGCCACACAGCTCTGTTCTAAGGGATTATAGCCGCTTGACTCTAGTTAGAGCCGCATGGCTATAATCAAACAAATAATTTTCGGGTTTTCACAAAACTCAAAAAACACATATCACAAATCAATCAATTATGAGTTTAAGGACTCTCAGAGTTTACCTTTGTTGTGTTCCAGTGTATTTGACGACCGAAAGTGGATTTGAATGTCGGAATATGCCTAGAATCCCGCAAACGTCGTGAAACTTTGAACACAAACCTCGAACCGATCCGAACGAACTCGAAATCAATCCAAAATGTGACACACCCAGAAACCCTCATTCTATGTGTTTCCTAAGTGTTTTCTCCCTGTTTCTCTCTTTTACCTTTTGTTTTTCACTTTTTTTTCTCTCTTTTTCTCCTTTCTCCTTTGATTTCTTCCTAAAATTCTCTCCCCTTAGAATGATTTCTGCCTATTCTATTATCTGCTTCTGTTTATGCTCTGTTTCTGGTCTCCTAACCTAGCATATCATGGCTCAAATTCCTTTTAGTTAGGAATTAAACATGCTAGTCAAAAGATTGGAAATAACCTGGTCAACTGTTAGAGCCGTGCGGCTATAACGTTATAGCTATGCGGCTCTGAAGTTATAATTGCATAGCTGTAGTTGTGAAACTACAGCCGTGAGACTCTAATTAGAGCTAACAAGAATTCTCCTAAATCCTACACTCATGTCTAAGCTCTATAATCACTTGAAGGACCTTTCTTAGGGTTTCGGGTCGAGGACTGTTCTGTTTTCGGAGCTTTTGAGACATTCTCGATGTCATTCCGCTTGTTCCCAAATTTGACTCACTTTTGTCTACCAGGTAACATAGGATTTTCATCATTAAGGTTGAGAAAACTAGTGCTCACAGGCTGCCCTCTTGCGGGATCAAAGTCGACTCATGGTCGGGTTATTATGCCCAGTTCGAGTTTGGTCTCGTGATAAGGAGCACGGTGAGAAAAGAAAAGAAAGCGTACTTGATGTCTCATTTTTGCTGGGGAAATGAAGCACGGTGCCCAGTCTGGGGATGTGTTTCGGCTCTTCGTAGAGCAATGACTGTGTCGGCTCTAGTGTGCTAATGTGAAATCGGCTCTGGGAGCATTGATGTGAAGTCGACTCTGAGAGCATTGATGTGAAGTCGGCTCAGGGAGCATTGATGTGAAATCGGCTCTGGGAGCATTGATGTGAAGTCAGCTTTGATGCGTTGATGTGAAGTCGGCTCTGGGAGCATTGATGTAAAGTCGGCTCTGGGAGCGTTGATGTGTGTAAGCGCCGGAATTTTTCAGACTTAAAAAAAATGTGTGTGCCACACGACTGTAATTACAGTTGTGCGGCTGTATTACAGTCGTGTGACTGTAATTGAAAAATTACAGTCGTATGACCGTAATTGCAGAGCAGGTATAGCAGCCTATACCTATTGAATTAAAAAATGGGAGTGGTTTGTGGGCAATTAATACACGAATTCTCAGTAGAAGAAAACAGGAAATAAAAGAAGGGAAGAGAGGAAGAGAAAGGACTTTTAGATTCTTAAGATTTGGTAGATTTGAGAGAGAAATTGGTAGAGAAAAGGGAGAGAAAGGGGAGAAAAAGAAAACTCAACAAAACTCAATCTTTTTCTCCTCTTTTTCTTTTGATTCTTGATTGTTAAAGTTTAAACCTTAAATCTGCTAAAATCCATGACATTTTGGGAGTATTTGGGACAACTCTTGAAACCTTTTCATACAAGGAAAAACAAGCAATTTGGAGGTGATTAGGACGTTTCCAGCGGTCAAACCTACGGTGGATCAGCGCCACGAAGGTAATTATACCTCAAACCTTCATCTTGTTGCTTTTTTCTAGGTGTTTTGATGTGATTTTATGGATAAAAACTCATTTTTTGGGCTTGCTATTTCTGGAAATCAAGAACAGTCATACGATTGTTCTTATGGAGAACAACAGTTGCATGACTGTATATATGGTCGTACGAGTGTTCTTGATTTCCCGCGGTTTTTGGTTTTATTTGAACAAATTTTAGCGATTTTCTGCATTTGGATGATCTACAGTCACGTGGCTGTAATTACAGTCGTACGACTGTAGTTATAGTCACATGACTGTAATCCTCGTCTCGGAGCAGAATGTCCAGAAAAATCCCTAAAAATTCCCAAAAATCATAAAAATTCAGAAAAATCAGAAAATCATTAAGAACGGATTTTGTTGTGTGCATTCACGACTTTAGATTTAATCTTTGATGCTATTGCATTTAGAACAACGCAACGACAGAGACCCGAATCTCCCAAAAACCGAACCACCTCACATGCTAAATTAAAGTAAATCGGAAAAGAAAATGTTTTCAAAATGATTTTCTCTCAAAACACAATACAAGGACGTTTCAAAATTGTTTCCCAGGTCTAATCGGGCCGGATAGCCGAGTCAACCCGGTTACCCCCTTTAATGCATGCCCTAAACTCTAATTTCCTAATTCTGTCTTGTTTGAGTCCTATTTGTGGTGTGCCTTAAATTGTGCTAACCGTCTGTTTTGCAGCCTTTAGTTAGTTTTTATTTTCATTTTTGATGTAATTAATAGTTTAACTTATGTATTTTATGCAGTTGTAAATTTTTAGATCATCGTGTATTTTAGGCGTTTGTAAAGTGAGGTTGAGAGTTTTTATTTTTATTCAATTGGATTGTAATAATTTATTTATTCACTGCTTTTTACTTTATTTTGATTTGTGTGTACGCTGCATGCCTTTATTAATAGAGATGAATGTTAGAATTATAAAATACCATCAAAGAACATTGGCCAATTTTATTTTGATTAGACACGAAATAGGGGACTTGTCTGGACCTAGATCTCTGGATAGTGTAGCAGTCTTTTGTCCGTTTTAGCTACACTGTAATTTCCTGGTTGAGCTGAGCCGGTTGGCGACTCCTACACCTTTTTTGCATTAGGTTAAGTATCCAAATTTTAGCCCGGTGAATTGTTGAAGTGTCACCTATGTTCCTCTTGGTCTTTGGGGCACAAATATGAAACACCATCCATAGCCTTGTACGAACCCCTTCGTTTAGACCTTTGAGTGGGGAGAAATGAGGAGTATATTTTGCTATAGGAGCCTTGATGTTAACCCGAATTGGACCGAACTCAAAATAATTTAAATTCGAAAACAGCACCACGCGACGAAATCTATGGGGGTCATTTCACGGTTATGTTTTATTCCAAAAATTACAGCTGTACGGCTGTAATTCCCGGAACCTGAGAAAATTGGTTTTCTTATTTTTTCTGAAAATACCGCTTTGCTTGTTTTCGATATTTTTCGGGGATTTTGTAGGGTTCAGGGGTCCACTGATGCTGGACTATGGATCCAATTTGGATCGAACAACCTCAAAATTCAGAAAGTAAAACCTAAAAAAAAAACCGAAAACCCTAATATCTGTATATACAGAAATCCGAAAACCAAAATTTTTACAACATACGGATGAATTTGGGCCGAAATTGATCACAATAGAATACACAAAATGAAAAACGGACTATTTTCGGCTGATCGGGATGACTTGGGAATCTGCCCCTTATAGAACAGAGCCGTCCGGCTCTGTTCATCACAAACATAGTCGTACGGCTTTGTTCAGGTAAGTCCGGTTTCCAAAAATTGCAAAAATGAAGAAAACGTAAGGAAAAAGCAATGTACACAGGTTTAAGGCCTCTCAGAGTTTACCTTGGTGTTGTTTTGATGCTTTGAACATCATGAAACGGATTGAGAACTTGGAATTTACCCTGGATGCTCAACCGGCTGAAAACCAAAATGATCTGAAACAGTCCGAAATCAATCCGAAATGATCCCGAATCAATGAGCAAAGGTTAAGGAACTTGTTATTAGAGTTTAAGAATTAGTTTTCCAGCCTTGGCTTAGTTCTTTGGATCACTTTAGCTCTCGGTTCTGCTTTCTCCCTCTTTCTCTATTTTTCTTTTTTTTTTTTTTTTTTTTTTTTTGTTTCTTGAATTTTTTCATTTTCTGCCTTAAGATTACACCCCCCCCCCCTTTTTGATTTGATTTTAGTTTTCTTTTTATACTTTCCATCATCATCATAACAAATAATTAATGAGCCGCCTGTAACTCTAAGAATTTCGCCCATATATCTCTTCTATCAAGCCAAGTTACTCTACCTTACAGAGCAACTTGGCTCACCCACTAGAGCTGCTGGCTCTAGTTTGTACTAGAGCCGTGCGGCTGTAGTAAGAGCTGGGGCAAAATCCTCGAAAGTCTGACGCTTACCCTAAACCTTAAAAACCACTCGGGTACCTTCTTGGGGGTTTCAGATCGTGGATAACTCGGTTTTCAAGACGTTTGAGATACTTCAAGCAACATTCTGGTCGTTTTCAAGTCCGATTCAAGTCCATCTGCTTCACAGGTAATACAAAATTCTCATCATAGAGGTCGGGAAAACCCGGCGCTTACAGCTACCCCTTGCTTGATCAAATTCAATACCCGATATCAGGTTTAGGTTACCTAAGGGGACTTTGAGAACACGAATGAAAGCACCGTAAGCGGAAGGACAAAAAGAGATACCTGAGCTACAGTGATGAGTCAAAATAAGCTGATATCTGGTTAATGTTACCCGAGGCGAAGTTGATGGTGAACTGGAATGAAGCCGATCTGGACTGATACCGGGTTTATGTTACCTGAGGTGGATCTACTAAGGATTTGAAATAAAGCCGATTTAGACCGATACCGGGTTTAGGTTACCCGAGGTGGATCTGCTGGGGATTTGAAATAAAGCCAATCTGGACTGATACCAGGTTGAGGTTACCCAGGGTTGATCTGCTGGGGATTTGAAATAAAGCCGATCTGGACCGATACCGGGTTTAGGTTACCTGAGGTGGATTTACTGGGGATTTGAAATAAAGCCGATCTGGATTTACTGGGGATTTGAAATAAAGCCGATCTGGACCAATACCGGGTTTAGGTTACCCGAGGTGGATCTGCTGGGATTTGAAATAAAGCTGATCTGGACTGATACTGGGTTTAGGTTACCCGAGATGGATTTGTTGGGGATTTGAATTGGTTTCAAGGATCTAAGATCTTGCTTGAATTGGTTTTCAAGGACCCGAAATCTGGCTTGAACGATTTTCAAGGATTGGGAATCTTGCTTGAAGGAATTTCAAGGATTCGAAATCTAGCTAGGATGGTTTTCAAGGATTGGGAATCTTGCTTGAAGGAGTTTCAAGAATTTGAAATCTAGCTTGAGTGGTGGGACTTTAGGAGTGATAATTTTGGAATCAGGTTGAGAATGAGTATTTATTCCTTGATCGATAATTTTGGAAACAAAAATTTTCCCTTCAATCAGGAATAAATACTGCTTGTTTGCTTTGCCCCTGGAAACTTGAGATGTTAAGGCTTGGGCCTGCATGGCTCTAACTTGTGTCTTGAGGTCTAATGGATGCCCCAATGTTGGACTATTTCTACTTCGGGGGCGATCCTGATTCGGGACGGCCCCACGATGGTGGCAGGTACCTGTACCTGGATTGGTTGTGATGTATGTATACATGTGTGTGTATGTTTTGAATGTATGTACGTGTATGTTTCAATGTGTGCATGTGCGAATGACACAGGGAGATGCATTTCTCGCTATTCTCCCAGTCTTGAAATGCTATGCCCTTGCTGGCGAGACTGGGTCACGCCTCTGGCTAGGGAAGGTACATCACACCTATGGCTGATCTAGCTGGGGAGTATATTCTTTATGTGATGTGATTCTCATACTTCTGCTGGGGATACATGGGGATATGCAATGGCTGTCGGGGAAGTCCCATGACTGCTGGGGAGGAAGTGGGGGCGTTTTTTGTCATGGCTCCGCTGGGGAATAGTATAGAGGATTTTGTTGGAGAATGTTAGAAGAACTTCTGGTGGGGAATGGTGGATCTAGAAGTGCTCTAAATTTTGCATTAGCTGCCCGACATGGGTTTTCAGCTCAGCGAACTGCCCTAACTTTTGCCTAAGGTGCCTTTTCGGTTTTCACCTTAGTAAGCTCTTTTTTTTTTAAGGTCCTGTGACATTTGAACTCGGATTTGTTTCGAAATTTCTAGCCACCTCGAGAAATAACGAGTTAGATTTGGAGGATAAGGAAAGATTACAGATTACATGTATTTGACACACTTTCTTTGTCAAAGCAATGCGAGTCTTTTAACGAATTAAATGCAAAGTGCTTTCTTTAAATAGATGTTTAGGTTGGATAACTTTGTTTATGCATTCTGATATAGCCATGCAAACACTTTTAAACAAAACATCACACTTTATTGATGAAAGTAGCATGAATACATTTGAAAAGATTAGTTCCCAAAATGGTATACATTCCACACAGAACCAGAATTCATCACCAGCCGTCCCTTGCGGATTTTCCGAATGACCATTTTCTCTCGTTTCTTGATTTTTGCCTAGGCCGCCCTTTTCGAGTTTTCAACCTAGCAGACTCTTTTTCTTCTTTTTTTTTTCTTAAGCATAGTAAGGCTCTAGGCGATCTTGGTTGATAGGGTTTGCAAATTCATTCCCATCCATGTTTGTGATGCTTACACCACCCTTCGATAGCACTTTCTTCACCACGTATGGGCCTTCCCAATTCGGTGTGAATTTCCCCCAAGCATCCACATTCATAGGCCTCAACTATTTCAGAACCAAATCCCCAGCTTTCAATTGTCATATGGGATATTTCACTTTCAGATTATAGGCTCCAGCCATTCTGCGTTGATACATCTGTAAATGATCCAGTGCTTTCAACCATTTTTCATCTAACGCAGTCAACTGCTCGTATCTAGTCTGAGCCCATCCCGTTTCTAGTAGCTGAGCCTCCAAAGCTACTCTAAGTGACTTGAGCTCCATTTCCACTAGCAACACTGCTTCCATCCCGTACACCAAGGCATAAGGAGTGTCACCGGTTGGTGTTCTAACACTGGTTCTGTAACCCCAAAGAGCATATGACAGTTTGTCTACCCAGTCTCTATAGGTGGTTACCATTTTTGATAAAATCTTCTTAATCAACTTGTTAGCTGCCTCCACTGCACCGTTAGACTGCGGTCTATATGGAAAAGACCTATGATGTTTAAAACCATGTTTCATAAATAACTTGGCTGTTGCCCCTTGGAATTGCACCGCGTTATCGGTCACTACATGGTGAGGGATCCCGTATCAAGAAAAAATATTCTTTTGAATGAACTTAATCATCTGCTTAGCTGTTGTAAGTGCCGGAATTTTCCGAACTAAAAAAAAATCAGCGTGTCACATCACTGTAATTACAGTCATGCGACTATAGTTACAGTCGTACGACTGTAATTACGGGGTAGGTAGCAGAAGCCCATACCCTGAAGGAAAAAAAGAGGAGGAGCATTTCCGGCTAGAAAAAGAGGAAGAAAAGGAAATAAAAAGGAAGGAAGGAAGGAGGAAAGAGGACTTTTTTTTGTTCTAAAAAATTGGAAGAGTTTAGAGAGAGAATTGGAGAAAAAGGAGAGGAAAAGAAAACCAACACCAAGCTCAATTTTTTCCTTCTCTTTTTCTTTTAATTCTTAAGTGTTAAAGTTAATACTTGCTAGAAATCATAGGTTAATAACTGGACACAGGTTAATAACTGGACACTTCAAACTCAATCAATCTCAGACCTTATATTAATCAGAATCCTTGACATTTTGGGAGATTTTGGACTTAACTTTTCCAACCTTAACTTAAAGGGAAAAAGAAGCAATTTCGAGGTGATTGGGGCATTTCCAGCGGTCAATCCTATGGTGGATCAGTGCCACAAAAGTAAATATATCCCAAACCTTTATTTTTTTGTGTTTTCTGGGTGATTTGGTGTGTTTTTGTGCATTAAAACTTAATTTTTGAACCTGCTGCTTCTGGAATTCAAAAACAGCTTTACGACTGTTCTTGTGGTGAAAAACAGTTGTACGACTGTAACGGGTGTTCTTGAATTCCCGCGGCCTTTAGTTTTGTTTGAATAAAATTTTGGCAAAATCCTGCAATTGAATGGATTACAGTCGCACGACTGTAACCTCCGTCCAGAGGCAGAATTTCTGGTTTAATCCTGAAAAATTCCTAGAAATCCTAAAAATTTAGAAAAATTAGAAAATCACCAAAAATTAATTTTGTTGTGTTCATTCACGACCCTAGATTTAATTTCCAGTGTTATTGCATTTAGAACAATGCCACGATGGAGACCCAATTCTCCTGAAAATGGACCCACCTCACATGTTAAATTAAAGTAAACCAGAAAAGAAAATGTTTTCAAAATGATTTTCTCACAAAACCAAAAATACAGGGACGTTTCAAAATGTTTTCCAGGTCTAATCGGGCCGGCATGCCCCAAAACTCCTTGAAATCCCATTCTGTCTAATTTAAGTCCTATTTGTGCTGTGCTATAAATTGTGCTAACCATCTGTTTTGTAGCTTTTAATTTCTTTTTTTTTAATGTAATTAATAGCTTAATTCGTGTATTTTAGGCGGTTGTATTTTTTTTAGATAAATAGTGTATTTTAGGCATTTGTAAGTTGAGGTTGAGAGCTTTTATTTTTATTCAATTGGATTGTAATAATTTAATTATTTATTGTTTTACTCTATTTTATTTGTGTGTACGCTGTGTGCTTAATTTAATGCAATAAAATTCATTTTAGAAATTTAAAATACCATCTATGAACATTGGCCGTATTCATTTTAATTAGACACGAAATAAGAGACTTGTCCGGACCTAGATCTCTGGATAGTGTAGCGGCCTTTCGTCCAGTTCAGCTATACTAGAAATTTTCCGGTTGAGTTGAGTCGGGTGGTGACTCCTATACTATTTGTCGAGACTTAGGTCTCGGTTCTTTTATGAATTAATTAATTTCCTAAAATCGAATTTTATTATAAAAACCCCACACGAGGGAGGGTTGCCTGTATTGGGATTTTTCACCGGAAATCACCCGATAAAAGCGGAAGAACGCGGTGATTTCCTCAAATCCAGTACCAGGAGCAATTGAGATGGAAATTGAAAAACTTAAAATTAAATAGAAAGGGATTAAATTTCTTACCAGAAATATCTCTTTCTAGAGATGGATGATGACTGCAGAATTCAAAGTAGAATTCCTCCTCGTTCCCGTACACGAGCGCCTAACGAACACCGCACGTGCTAGCGTCAAAAATCACGAAGATTAGAGAGTGAGGAGGTGGTGGAGAATTCGACCAAAAGGGGGGAGGCTCTCACATCTACCTTGGCCGAATTCCCTAAGGGTTTTTAACCCTAGGGCTTCCAATTCCCTTGTTAGAATTTAGGCCCAGTCTGGCTTCTGTGTCTGTGTGGGCTTCCTCCTTTTAATTCAGGCCCAAACTTATTTTAATTAGTCTGGTCTAAATCAATATCAAGCCCAATTTTAATTAACCCATGTATTTAATATATTACTCCAAGTAATATATTATTTACATTTAAATTAAAATTAGTTTGACTAATTAATTTAATCCATCAAATTAAAATTAAGTCTTCACAAAACAAATTCATATGTAAACCTATACATATGAATATTTCCACCTAGGAAATAGTTTCATAATTAATCCAATTAATTATGTGAAGCCAAATATTAATTTTATTATAATGATCAATCCAATTGATCCTTATAATATAATTAATATATATACTTCTCTCTCTCTAGTGCGTACACTCCAAGTGTACTTGTGATTCTTTAAGTCGGTGTCCAGTCGCTCAATGTGTTCGATCCTGTGGGCCCATCTTTATGTTGGCAGCGGGCCTTCTGGCCCGCAGACTGCAGTTGGGCTCTAGCAAGCCACTGCAGCCCCCAATTAAGATAGAGATGGCAGTCTAACTGTTATCATAACCCTGTAGTTTAAACTTGTACATCCCATGTCATTGATATCGGTGTCCAACACAGAGGCATGGATTGATCACCCTCTTTTGTGTCCGGACATTAACTTGATCCCGAATGCACTGAACCTCACAAACAAGTTCCAACTTGTTTGGGTGTGGCCACACTCTTATCAGTCACATTCATCAAGTGGCCGGTGATATCTTCTCAGTGGATTACCGAGTGACAATTCCCTTCTGCATATCCATAGCATTACCATGTTCAGTGACATACCCGAAAGCACCCATACTTGGCACCCTATTACAGGCCCTTTAGGCGTACCCCTAAGTATGCGACTTCATATACAACACCATCATATGGTCAGGTCAAAGGATCCATACAAGTACTACACGAGAATCCATTGTGATACCATACCATGTGGATTACTCGTTTAGTGGATCTATCCAGTACCATGCTCCCAGGCATGTACCCATTAACTTGGTTGACATTCCATGTCCAATGACTTGTAAGACGCCGCCATACAACCAGGTTAATGATAGTCTATTGTTCCATTCATTCCCATGACTGGAACAGACTACGGATGTATTTATGGTCATATCGTTTACCCTATCCATGGTCTTACTGCTAAGTGCATGACACTTATCGTCATGGATATAGATATGTCCATTGGATACTTCATTTAATATATTGCACAAGATAGATATAATAAATGAATTGATGCCTTTATTAATAACACAAATGAGTACAACACATAAATCCAATAAATGTATAGTACAAATACAAGGACCAATGCCTCGGGACTAGGGCATTTCCAACAGCCCGATCTCGAGGCTCCCTTCTGAAAGAGTCCACGTTCCGTCGAAAACATTGTCCTTTCACAGCTATCACATTGGAGAAGGATTCTGCTTCTATCCATTTCGAGAAATAGTCGACTGCAACCACTATGAATCTGTGCCTATTAGAAGCTGCGGGATGAATTTCTCTGATCATGTCAATCCTCCACACCGAGAAAGGCCAAGGAGATGCTAGGTTCTGCAGTTCAAGTGGTGGCAGATGACTGATATCAGCATAGATTTGGCATTTGTGGCATCTTCTTACCTCCTTTACACAATCAGATTGCATCGTCATTCAGAAGTATCCCTGTCTCATTATCTTTCTAGCCATGGCGATCCCATTCATATGCGGCTCGTAGGACCCTGCATGTACTTGTTGCATGACTGTTTCAGCCTCTTGTTCTGTCAAACATCTTAGAAGAACCCCATTTGCAGTGCTCCTGTACAGCTTATCTTCGAAGATTCTGAACTGGCTGGCTAATCTTCTCAATGACACCTTATCAGCAATGCTAGCCTCTTCTAGATACTTTCCCACTTTCACATACTAATAAATGTCAACGAACCAGGGCTTTTCCTCAGCCATTAACTCTATCACTTCACGCATATCGAAGTAGGGTTGCCTGGAAATTACTATGACCAGAGGCTGTATTTGTGTCTTCTTTGGATCTTCCCACATGGAGGACAATGTTGCTAGTGCATCCGCCATTTTGTTTTCCTCCCTGGGAACATGTCTGAACTCGCACTGGTCAAATAACCCTCTTCTGTACTGCAGCAGTTGTAAGTAGGGCCGTAAGGCTTCCTCTCTCAAATCCCAGTCGCCTTGTGCCTGCCTGATCACCAAGAGTGAATCTCTAACGATCAAGACATTGTCTGCCCCTAGTGTCAGGAGGGATTCCATATAAGCATGCTTCATACTCTGCCCCATTATTAATTATGGAGAAGTCCAACCTCTTTGACAGTGGAATAATCTCGACGTCTGGCGTTGCTATGATCACCCCAATTCCAGCACCCTTTCTGTTTACTGCACCATTGAAGCACATAACCCATCTCCTCACTTCCACTATAGCTAGCTGTTCATCAAGGAACTCCAGATTTTCCACGTAGTCCGATTCTAGTGGCTGATTTGCTAGGAACTCCGCCACAGCTCACCTTTTGATGGTTTTCCTAATGATATACTTAATATCGAATTCTGATAGAAGTAACAACCATCTGGATAGTATCCCAACCAATACCAGTGCTTCATATAAGTATTTCGTTGGATCCACTTTAGCCATGGCTTGTACATTATATGACTGAAAGTAGTGACGTAGTTTCTTAGTCACCCATATCATTGCTACACATGTCTTCTCTACCAGTGTGTACTTGGTTTCGTATTCCAGCCGCTTTTTACTGAGATAATAAATAGGGTACTCCTTCCTCCTATCTTGCTCCTATGCTAGTGTTGGGAATTAATCGCACAAAACAAACATAAAACGCAGCGGAAAAAGATTAATCCCCACCAAGGACCCATGTACATTACATTGAATCGGAAGGAGGGTTAAAGAATTACCTTAATTCTTTGAAGTTTGAATCACTTAGGAACCAAAATAGCTTCCCTCTATGGTTGATCCACACGGAGCAATACATTCACCGCGTGCTAGCGCCGGGATAGAAGAAACGGTTTCCTCGAATCGAGAGAGAGGCAGAAAATCAAATTTTCTCTTGGCTTGGAGAGGAGAATTTCGGCTGGCTGCTTGGTCTAGTGTGGCTGCCGAATTCTGCTTCTATATCATTATAGGATTGGTTAGGTTTTAGGTTTTTATTTCCTTAAATATAAAACCTAATTAGTTAATTATAATTATAACCTAATACACCTATTAGTTATAATTATATATTAACCCACACAATTTAATATTAATTCTCAATTAACATTAAATCAAATCAATTCTCCATAATACACATATGTATATATAATATTATAATTAATTATATCTCTATATAATTAAATTATAATATGTAGCATACTTTATGCAATATTAATCACATTAATATTTATATATACATAAATATATATCACTATATATATTTATACTCTTTCTCATTCATAAATTATTATCCAATAATAATTTATACCTGATAAGATGAACTTCATTTTGCTCTTGTGTGTGACCCCATAGGTTCACATTAATTGGCAATAAGGAAATTACCATAATGTCCTTATAGGTCACAAGCGGACTCTAGCAAGCCATTACGACTACCCAATTAATATGATTGGAATGATCCAATACCTATTTATAAAATGTCATATTCCCTTTTGTCTCTTTGATATCAAGATTAATTATAAGACATGGTACACTTGTCAATCTTACATAATTAATCATATGCTTTCTCGATCTCAAAGTAAACTGTTCAGACAAATCAATTGATACTCTTATCAATTATTTGAGCACGGCCATGCATTTAACAGTCTTACTTATCGAGGGGCCCAGTGATATCGCTCTCTTGTTAGAGAGGGACAAAATCCCATATCTGTCACTCACATCCCAAAGCATGAGTCATATCGTACCCAACCACAGCCTTTATAACTACTCTGTTACAAGCAGCGTTTGACTGCGTCAAAGCACAACATAAATTCATCCCGGAATCCATGGTGACCTCAGGTCAAAGGAATCAGCTGATGACACTACTATAATCAAGATCAGTTGTGACACGTGACCATGAACTTGATCTTATAGTGGGTCTCCAGCAACATGTTCTCTAACACATTGCCCGTGAGTATAATCTGTATCTGTATACACTATATTCATCTTATGAATATCCATTATCACTCACACTAGTCTTAGTTTGTTATTATTCCCATAATAACAATCGACTAGGGAAATTTAGAATTACACAATTAATTCATGGATACATTATCATAAATACTAACATACAAATATATATGATAAAATAAGTCTTTATTAATGACTTAAGAAGATTGTTTACATAATCCAACATTGGCTTAGGGCACAATCTCTAACAATCTCTCACTTGCCCTAAGTCCAATCTTCAAATGTATCTAATACCCATGGACCTAGCATGACCATCATGTACAGCTTGTGAAAGAGCTTTTGTTAGTGGATCGGCAACATTGTCTTCAGACGCAACTTTGCATATCTTCACATCTCCTCTTGAGATGACTTCTCTTATGTAGTGAAAACGCCGAAGTATATGTTTGGATTTCTGTGACACACTAGGTTCCTTAGCAAGTGATATTGCCCCATTGTTGTCACACAAGAGGCTCACAGGATTCACTATGCTAGGAACGACACCAAGTTCTTCGATGAACTTCTTGATCCAAACAGCCTCTTGGGCTGCATCTGATGCAGCAATATACTCGGCTTCTGTTGTAGATGCAGCTATCGTGCTTTGCTTAGAACTCTTCCAACTTATCGCACCTCCATTCAGAATGAACACATACCCAGACTGTGACTGCATCTGATCTTGATCAGTTTGGAAACTTGCATCCGTGTAACCATTTACAATAAGATCTTCGTCCGAGCCTCCATATATCAAGAATGTATCTTTAGTTCTTCTCAAGTACTTAAGAATACTCTTGACAGTAGTCCAGTGACTATCACCTGGATCAGACTGATATCTACTTGTCATGCTCAAAGCAAAAGAGACATCTGGCCGAGTACATACCATGGCATACATGATAGATCCTATAGCTGACGCATAAGGAATCTTATCCATGCGTTGACGTTCTTCAACTGTCACAGGACATTGCTTACGACTAAGCTTTATCCCTTGCCCAATAGGAACATTTCCTTTCTTTGATTGATCCATACTGAACCTTTTCAGTATTTTGTCAATGTATGTACTCTGGCTCAAACCTATCAATCTCTTAGATCTATCTCTATAGATCTTTATTCCAAGAATGTAGGCTGCCTCACCCAAGTCTTTCATAGAAAAACACTTTCCTAGCCAAGATTTTACTTCTTGCAAGGTAGGAATGTGATTTCCTATTAACAATATGTCATCGACATATAGAACTAGGAAAACTATATTACTCCCACTGAACTTCTTGTACACACAAGGCTCATCTTCGTTTTTGATGAAGCCAAACTTTTTGACTGATTCATCAAAACGATGATTCCAACTTCTTGATGCTTGCTTCAAACCATAAATGGCCTTTTGAAGCTTGCATACTTTATCAGGATTCTTTGGATCGACAAAACCTTCAGGCTGTGTCATGTACACATCCTCAACAAGGTTTCCATTTAGGAAAGCTGTTTTGACATCCATTTGCCATATTTCATAGTCATAATATGCTGCTATGGCAACAAGAATTCTGATGGACTTGATCATAGCTACTGGCGAAAAGGTTTCGTCATAGTCTATACCATGAACTTGTCGGTAACCCTTTGCCACTAACCTTGCTTTATAAGTCTGAATATTCCCATGCATGTCCGTTTTCAACTTGAAAACCCATTTGTGCCCTATTGCTTTAGCACCCTTTGGGAGATCAACCAAAGTCCATACTTTGTTGTCGTCCATGGATTGAATTTCTGACTTCATAGCATCAAGCCATTTTTCAGATTCTGAATTAGAGACAGCTTCCATGTACGTGGAAGGTTCATTCTCTTCTAACAGAATCAGATCATTTTCGTTCGTGACGAGAAATCCATATCTCTCGGGCTCATGACGAACTCTACTTGATCTACGTTGGACTTGTGTTGCTGGTTCTGACTCAACAACTTCTTGTGAATCAGGTTGTTGTTCCATTTGAAAACCATTTTCATTTTGGTTATCCAGATTTTCTTGCAGGTGTACTTTACTCCCACTGATTCCTTTGGAAATAAACTCTTTTTCCAGGAATATACCATTCCTAGCAACAAACACTTTGTTTTCACTAGGACTGTAAAAGAAATAACCTTTAGTTTCTTTTGGATAACCTACAAAGTTGCACTTCACAGATTTTGGTGCTAACTTATCTGAAATCAAGTATTTCACATAAGCTTCGCATCCCCAAATCTTGAGAAAAGACAAATTTGGTCTCTTACCAACCCATATCTCATATGGTGTCTTTTCAACTGCCTTTGATGGAACTCGGTTCAGTGTGAATGCCGCTGTTTCAAGTGCATATCCCTAAAAGGATAGAGGAAGACTTGTTTGACTCATCATCGACCGAACCATATCCAATAAAGTACGGTTCCTCCTCTCAGACACACCATTCCACTGTGGTGTACCAGGAGGAGTTAGTTGTGAGACAATCCCACAATTTCTAAGATGATCGTCAAAGTCTTGGCTCAAATATTCACCACCTCGATCAGATCTAAGTGCTTTAATTGTCTTGCCAAGTTGGTTTTGTACTTCATTTTGGAAGGCTTTGAACATTTCAAAGGATTCCGACTTATGCTTCATTAGATATAGATAACCATATCTACTGAAATCATCAGTGAACGTAATGAAGTATTGAAAACCACCTCTAGCAGTTGTGCTCATAGGCCCACATACATCTGTATGTATGAGTTCTAATAAGTCACTAGCCCTTTCACTGTGACCAGTAAAGGGACTCTTGGTCATCTTACCCATTAAACAAGACTCGCAAGTGTCATATGTTTCAAAAACATCTAGACCCAAAATTCCATCTTTATGGAGTTTTGAAATGCGTTTCTCATTAATGTGTCCTAGACGACAGTGCCAGAGATAAGTAGGATTCACAACATTTGTTCTTATCCTTTTGGTATTTATGTTATATACATGCTCATTATAACCTTCACTAAGGTTCAACAAATAAAGACCATCATGTAAATCCGCATTTGCATAAAACAAGTCTTTATTGAAAAGCAATAAGTGATTATTCTCAATAACACATTTAAATCCTTCCTTGTCCAAACATGAAATAGAAATGATGTTCCTAGACAAATTAGGAACAAAATAACAATTATTCAAAAAAAGAACAAGTCCACTTGGCAACTTGAGCTCGTAGCGACCGACTTCATAAGCAGCAACTCTAGCTCCATTCGCCACATGGAATTCTACCTCGCCCTTCTTGAGCTTTCTACTTCCTTTAAGCCCCTGCACATTCATACAAATGTGAGAACCACAACCGGTATCTAATACCCACGAAGTAGAAACAGAAGTAGAATGAAATATTTCAATAACATAAATACCTTGATTAGCGGTCTCACCGCCTCTCTTCTTCCTCAAGTCCTCCAAATAAAGCTTGCAATTTCTGCGCCAATGACCAGGCTGATTGCAGAAATGGCATGTGCCTTCCTTTGGAGGCTTTGCCTTGGTAACAGCTTTGGGCTTCTTTGTATCCTTCCCAAACTCTTTGGGTTTGTTTGCTTTACCCTTCTTCTTCTGGATCCTACCCTTTTGCACCATATGGATCCCTTTGGAGCTTGGCTTCTCTTTTATCGTTACTTCAGCGTTTTTCAGCATCCCATGCAGTTCGCTGACCGTTTTGTCCATATCATTCATGTGATAATTCATGACAAAATGGGAGTAACTCTCGGGAAGAGAATTAAGGATCAAATCCGTTGCCAACTCAGGTCTGAGTGGCGAACCAAGCCTCTCCAACTGATCAATGTACCCTTTCATCTTCAGAACATGGGCACTAACCGAACTCCCTTCGGTCATCTTGCACCCAACCAAAGATCTCAAGGTCTCATACCTTTCCCTTCTCGCTTGCTTTTGGAACATTTCCTTAAGCTCTTGAGACATCTCATATGCCTCAAATGTTTCCAGATCCTTCTGAAGTTCCGGAATCATTGATGCGAGCATCAGGCATTGTACATCAATCTGATCATTTTGATGCTTGTGAAAAGCATCCCTTTCAGCTCTTGAAGCTGTGGTGGGTGGAGGGTTAGCTGGCAAAGGCCCATCCAGAACATACAGCTTTCGCTCTTGCTTGAGAACAATTCTCAAGTTGCGATACCAATCTAGGTAATTGGTTCCGTTCAGTTTATCCTTCTCAAGGATAGATCGAATAGAACCGGGATTGCTTGTGTTGGCCATTTATCTACAATAGAAAATATATGCAAAGTTAATTACATAAGAGAATTAAACTCCCACTAAAATTATAAAACCCTTTAAAATATTTAAGTGGGTAAAAGACCCAAAATCCATACTTAACCATAGCACTGCTTTGGCATGTCCCTATGATTAAATATAATTTCGGTAGACATCACCATGTCAATTACATCATTATGTAACTCTTTTAATTTATGAGATGCATGATATCATATATCATATTTAATTTGCATGTTACTCATCTCATCTTTGCCTCGGGTTCAAAACACCATTTTGATTAACCCTTTGTTAAACCAATTACAACACAATGAGAATCACCATTTCTCATATTATCGCTTCGCTAAGGTCACAACATGCGTACCCGCTTTGGCGTGGCTACCATGATGCGAACATAGTACTTGACTAGTGTTATACGTAATTGGGTGGCAAAAATATAAACTTCATAAGTTTATTTAGGGTTTATTAATTCCTGTGATTAAAATGTATCTCATACAATACATGGCATTAACATTAATCTTTCTAAGTTAATATTAATTCTAGCATGGCATCCAATGTCATACATTCATCTAGCATGCATATTTCATACTTAGCATGGCATCACATGGCATCAAAATATAAAACATGCAATAGACTCGAAAGACCATGTTATGGTATGGTTTTATCTACATTGATTTTCATAGGCCAATATGAAAATCAACAGGTCATTTCCTAGGTGGTTGTAACCATCGCATGGTCGCAGCACAGCCGCATCCCTTGGATCCGTCTTCACGTCTTTGTTCCTTGGCACCATCTCATGGATTTACATACTTTACAAAATTGTATCCTATACAATTTTCTAGTAAATAAAATTTACAAACAATAAATTGCATCCTATACAATTTATCTAGAAAAATAAGATTACATAAATACAAACGACTCGCAGGCCGTATTTATAAAACCTTACATTCACCAAAACCAAAAGAAAAACAAAAAACATCCAAGGGTCCAAAACCATACCACAACACCATGCATAAAATTATCACAATAATTTTATATCTACAAGATTTAGGGTTCATAAAGGGTAAAATACAATCCTATTGTATTTAGAGTAATTGATTTGAAAATCGTAAATGTGTAGAAACAATTTCCACACATAAACGAAAAACACCAAACCCAACTTCCAGCGATCCAACTGGAAGTTCCCTCTGAAAATTTTCGCGCAAAAAACAGCCCCCTCTGAAATTTCCCAGGTGGCACGCCGTGCCAAGGGCGGCACGCCGTCGTGCCGCCATTCTGGTCGCAACACTGGAAACGGTTTCCAGTTGGCACGGCGTGCAAAGGCCCAGCACGTCGTGCCATATGCAAAATTTTCAGGTTGGCACGCCGTGCCAAATCGGCACGCCCGCGTGCCACCATTCTGAACTCAAGCATTCAGGAACGATTTCCTGTTGGCACGCCGTGCCAAAACCGGCACGCCGGCGTGCCAACATGCTGAATCCAAAATTTCACCCCTTTTTCTGATTCAAAACAATTACAACCAAATCATTCACAATGATTCACATTAAAATCAAATTTTAAACATGTTATTCACAATAACATTGAACCCTAAATCAAGAACATACAACCCTAACATGCAATTTTGATCTAATCAAAATAACAAATCCAATTCAACCAATGCACAAGTGGCTCTGATACCACTGTTGGGAATTAATCGCACAAAACAAACATAAAACGCAGCGGAAAAAGATTAATCCCCACCAAGGACCCATGTACATTACATTGAATCGGAAGGAGGGTTAAAGAATTACCTTAATTCTTTGAAGTTTGAATCACTTAGGAACCAAAATAGCTTCCCTCTATGGTTGATCCACACGGAGCAATACATTCACCGCGTGCTAGCGCCGGGATAGAAGAAACGGTTTCCTCGAATCGAGAGAGAGGCAGAAAATCAAATTTTCTCTTGGCTTGGAGAGGAGAATTTCGGCTGGCTGCTTGGTCTAGTGTGGCTGCCGAATTCTGCTTCTATATCATTATAGGAATGATTAGGTTTTAGGTTTTTATTTCCTTAAATATAAAACCTAATTAGTTAATTATAATTATAACCTAATACACCTATTAGTTATAATTATATATTAACCCACACAATTTAATATTAATTCTCAATTAACATTAAATCAAATCAATTCTCCATAATACACATATGTATATATAATATTATAATTAATTATATCTCTATATAATTAAATTATAATATGTAGCATACTTTATGCAATATTAATCACATTAATATTTATATATACATAAATATATATCACTATATATATTTATACTCTTTCTCATTCATAAATTATTATCCAATAATAATTTATACCCGATAAGATGAACTTCATTTTGCTCTTGTGTGTGACCCCATAGGTTCATATTAATTGGCAATAAGGAAATTACCATAATGTCCTTATAGGTCACAAGCGGACTCTAGCAAGCCATTACGACTACCCAATTAATATGATTGGAATGATCCAATACCTATTTATAAAATGTCATATTCCCTTTTGTCTCTTTGATATCAAGATTAATTATAAGACATGGTACACTTGTCAATCTTACATAATTAATCATATGCTTTCTCGATCTCAAAGTAAACTGTTCAGACAAATCAATTGATACTCTTATCAATTATTTGAGCACGGCCATGCATTTAACAGTCTTACTTATCGAGGGGCCCAGTGATATCGCTCTCTTGTTAGAGAGGGACAAAATCCCATATCTGTCACTCACATCCCAAAGCATGAGTCATATCGTACCCAACCACAGCCTTTATAACTACTCTGTTACAAGCAGCGTTTGACTGCGTCAAAGCACAACATAAATTCATCCCGGAATCCATGGTGACCTCAGGTCAAAGGAATCAGCTGATGACACTACTATAATCAAGATCAGTTGTGACACGTGACCATGAACTTGATCTTATAGTGGGTCTCCAGCAACATGTTCTCTAACACATTGCCCGTGAGTATAATCTGTATCTGTATACACTATATTCATCTTATGAATATCCATTATCACTCACACTAGTCTTAGTTTGTTATTATTCCCATAATAACAATCGACTAGGGAAATTTAGAATTACACAATTAATTCATGGATACATTATCATAAATACTAACATACAAATATATATGATAAAATAAGTCTTTATTAATGACTTAAGAAGATTGTTTACATAATCCAACATTGGCTTAGGGCACAATCTCTAACAGCTAGTATTGCCCCTATGGCAGAATCTTCGACAGCTAAGTATAGAATCAAAGGCTTCCCGGGAGTTGGCGGGTTAAGAACTGGTGGATTTACTAGGTAAGCTTTGATCTTTTCGAAAGCCAACTGACACCTGTCATCCATACAATCGGCTGATCTTTCCTTAATAGCTTGAAAATCGATTCACACACTGAGGTTAACCATGCTATGAAGCGGCTAACATACTGCAAAGAATCCAAGAATGACCAGACCTCCTTTTCTGTTTTAGGGGCTGGCATATCTCAAATAGCTTTGATTTTGTCTAGATCCATCTCTATTCCCCTTTAACTAGCCACATGTCCCCATAGTTTCCCTGACGTAACCCCAAATATGCACTTCTTGGGATTAAGCTGCAGGTTGTATTCTCCAATGCATGTGAGAAATCTGTCTAGGATAGCAGAGTGCTCTTCCCGGGTCACTGATTTGACAAGCATATTATCGACATACACCTCTACTTCTTTGTGAATCATGTCATACAGTAGTGTTGTGACAGCCCTCTGGTAAGTGGCTCCAGTATTTTTCAGTCCAAAAGGCATTACTCTGTAGCAAAAAGTGCCCCACACTGTGATGAAGGATGTCTTCACCTTGTCAATTACATCCATTAAGATCTGGTTATACCCTGAAAATCCATCCATGAAAGAGTACATTGCTGCCTTAGTTGTGCTGTCGATTAAAACATCAATGTGAGGCAAGGGGAAGTTATCTTTCAGGCAGGCTTTGTTCAAGTCCCTGTAGTCGACACACACTTTGACCTTCTGTCTTTCTTAGGCACTGAACTTTACTTTTTTTTTCTTAGCCACTTCTTCCTTTACTAATGCAGCCCATTCTGGTCTTAGCCGTCTCAACTTCTATTTCACTAGTCTAAATCTTGTGAACTGCTATTTCTGTGTCAGCCCCTGGCATTTCCTTGTACGACCAAGCAAAAGCCTTAACATGTTTTTGTAGTATTTTTATCAGTTCTCTCTCTTTTTTGAATTTTAGTTCATGTGAAATGAATACCATTTTGGGGTTTTCATCTGTACTTATGTTAATTTCATGCAATGCGGTGTTATGAATGTTAAATATGCTTGATGGTGATTCAAATGCATGCACAAAATTATCAGGATAAACATCACACAAGTAAGCAAACTGGGGTTTGATTGCATTGAACTTGTTAAAGAGTACATCTATTACATTAAAAAGAGAAGAAATAGATACAACAAAATGAATTTCATCCTCCACAGGTGGAGGGCCTTGAGCTTCTTCAGCATCCTTGCTAAGCTCCAGGATATTATCTAGGTTAGCAGCAATTTCAGATTCTTGTTTAGCAGAAAGAGCAGTCTTCTCATTCTCAGCCACCTGTGCCTTGGCTTGCACCATGATACCTACTATCTCGACAACCATAGAATCCAGGCTTACCTTGGTCATCAGCTCCTTAGCAAATACTTCCTCAGACTTTTCAAATGCCTTGCCTAAGGCAGTAGCCAATGCCTCGGAAATTGCTTTCATAGATTCATCACAGACTTTCTCTTCAGCTTTCTCCTTGGCCACTTCTACTACTTATGCTATTACTTCAGATGGTTTCTCCTGGAGGACAACAGGCTCAACAACTACCTCCTCCACTATCACTGGTGCAATTGGCTTCTCCTGGCTCTTTTCAAAGTCCACAACATCAGAAAATATCTCAAAGAATGGGAGTTCAATTCTCCCGACCTTCACTGGTTCAGTTTGCCCCTTGTACAGTCATTCGCCGGCCTTAATGAATGGCTTCATCATGGGCTTGCCATTCTTTCCTTCTCTCAGATCTTTCTTCTCAGATGCCTCTGTTGCATATCCTAAATCAAACTGCCTCGGCTTTCTAGAATCAATGTTGAATTCGAGCAACCCTTGTAGATTGGCCCTGAGTCCCATGCCCGGAACAAAATCATGCCTGTGAAGGTATTTAAACAACCATTCTGGCATATAGTTCTCATAGACAGCCATCGAGGTATCCGTGGTTTCCTCCTTGCTAACCATGGCGACTTGGAATCCACTGAATGGTATGGTCTCCTCATTAATTGCAGCAATCATGAGCTGAGAATCTGCCTCGACTGTCACAACCTCACCGCCCACTAAAAAATTGATCTTCTGGTGCAAGGTTGAAGGAACACCCCTCAATGGGTAGAACCATGGCCTCTCTAACAGCAAGGAGAAGGTGACTGGGATTTCAATCATAGTAAAGATGACTGTCGACTTGACCGGTCCCACTTCCACTTCAGCTTCAGAAGTCCCTATTACAGTCCTCTTAGAATCGTCATAGGCCCTGATCACAGTAGAGGAATTTTTCAAGCCATCTTCGCCTAGACCCATGAATGGTAGCATCTTTAGTAGACATATATTCAGGGCAGATCCATCATCTACCATCACATATGGCATTGCCCGGTCCATGATGTTGAGTTTGACATACAGAGCTTTGTTGTGAGTTCTCCCCTCGTGTGGCAAATCTTTTTTAGAAAATACAATGTCAGGGGACCCTATATGAACCTTATCCAGTAAGCAACACATGGCTTCTGGAGATACGAGTGGATAAACTTTGATTTCAGACAGCTTTTTAACCAGTGCTACCCTGTGTTCCTTGGAAGTCAGCAATAAGTGCCACAGACTAGCCTGCGTTGGAGTCTTTTTCAATCGTGAAATAACCAGGTCCTCTTTTTCCACCTCTTTAAGTGCTGACATACTAGCCGACCCAGTCACTGGAGCCTTGTCACTCTGTTGAACCGCTGGCTGGTATACCCTACCGCTCCTTGTTACATTCTGGACTTCAGAAACTTTTGAATCTTCCACGATTGGCGACTTAACTGTCTCAATATAGCCATATTCTTTGTATTCATCTCTTAAATCCAGATAATCTAGACTCATAGGTTTCACTTCCTTCTGCTCTGTCAACTTTTCACAATCAGACTTTGCTCCAATTTCACTAGCCACCACAGACTGTACAGTGGGATTTGCCTACAGGACTTGTGCAAAAATGATATTGACCGGAAGTCCGGACAGCACCATGTTGACATGCCTTTCGAATGTTGGCAAAGGATTAGTCTTAGTACTGGGCTTCGCAGGCTCTTGTAACTTCCTTTTGTTGATCAATTTCTGAATGGCATCCCTCAGCTTATAACAGTTGTTGGTCCTATGTCCCACCATGACATGGTAGGTACAGAAGTTGTCTTTATCTTCCTCCGCTAGCTTTTTGAAAAGCCTGAGGGAGATTAACAGGCCACCATTCCTGCACTTGGCAAAGATCTTAGCCAAGGAGAAAGCCCATGGATATATACCCTGGCCTTCTGAATTTCTGCCTTGGTTTCCCCGCTGCTGAGACACCACGGCAACCCCTGCTTGATTGGTCTCTGAAAACTGTCCACTCATGCTTGTAGAACTAGACCCAGACCCACTGCTTGACCTAACTATAGTAGTCGATCGATACCCAGAACTGTACCCGGAGCCTTTGTTGCCCTTGTAGCTTGCTGCCTTTTCCTCTTTATCCCTCTCAATTTTCATAGCCATGCTATATACTTCACTAAGTTCACTGAAAGGGTGGATTTTCATGTTGCTTCAGAAGATGTCCCTACCACCATCAATCAACTTCTGAATCAGTTCATCCTTGTCAGGGCGGTTCTTCAGCAGAATCATTTTGTTCATCCATCTCTGGTAATAAGCATCAAAGGATTCATTCTGCTGTTGCTTAACCTTTTCCAGGTCATACAGCTTCACCTAGATCTTGGTGTTGAAGCTGTAGTATTTGATGAAAGACGCTGACAAGGCCTCCCAGTCTGACTGCACATCTTCAGACAAAGAGTTGTACCAGCTCAGTGCTTCCCCCTCGAGTGTAGTCGGGAAGAAATTAATCAGTTGCTGCTTAGTGGCACCAGCCGTCAACATGACTCGTGCATAAAGGGTCACATGGGCCTCTGGTGAACTGATCCCCTTGTAGGAAGGGACTTTCGGCACTTGAAACCCAATGGGGAAGGTCTCAATGCCCTTGTTGATCATTGACATTCACTCCCCTCTTGGATCCTAGACTGATGTTGGTCCCTTTCTTAAGCTCGGTGACTACTTCATCCAATTCAGAGTATTTGGCCTTCATTTTTTTTCCATAGCTGCCTCAATCTCTTGTAGCTTTTCTACACTGGCTGAGACATCAGCCCCGTACTGAGAAGACTCATCCACCTTTTCCTTTCCAGGCCTACTGGTCCCGATTTCCCCGCTCTCTCTTACAATATCCCACATCTCTTCTTTCAGCAAGTCACGGAAATCCTAGGATCTCAGGAAATCCTTCAGGGCATCAGCAAGACTTGGGGTTTGATTGGCCATTTCCACTTCCTCTCCAAAATCAGAATCACTATCAGTTTCTACTGTTCTCTGTTCCCTAACAGCCCTCAAAGTCTGAGATCTTGTCCTTGGTTGATCTAGCTTACTCTGTGAACTGTCTTTACGGAGCTTTGGCCTTTTCTAGTCTCACGTGTGAATGGTCCTACATCATAAGTGAAGAGTTAGGGATGGTAAATGAATAACGTGGTGTAGTGAAGAATGATGCTTGGATGATGCTTCATGAATGGAAATGAAAATGAGGATGAACTTTGCATGGTTTAATTTCTTTGTTTGGGATGTCCCAAGAGTGCCCGAAGCTATGCAAAGTAATGTAAAAATGTCTCATGGGAGCCGTCGCACAGACAGAGGTTTGGCGCCTTTGGGGCACGTAATGAATTGTAGTGAGATAGCCACGTGTGTGTCGACACACGGGCAGAGTTTCGATGCCTTTTAGGTCAATGGTATGAAATGAAATTGTCATATGGGGACCGTCCCATGGACAGAGCTCTGATGCTTTTGAGGCGATGTGATATGAGATGGTATTACCAAAAAAAGTCACGTGTAACTGGAGACAGAGACAAAGGTTCGGCGTTCGTGGAACACCTTGTATGATTTTGATAATGTTATGGAATTCCCCGATATGTGTACTAATTCGGTACTCAGGGAGCACCTCAAATGATTTCACAATGTCACGAAATGGTCCGATGTAAACCATAATGCGCAAACAGGATTTCGGCATCACCGGGACACCTATGACGAATGAGTACGATGCCATGTGATGACATCATGTCAACTGCCACACGGAAATAAATCTAGGACCGTTGTGATATTTTATTGAATGATATGATATTTGTGAAATGGTCGAGTGCAATCCGGTGCACGGGCGGAATACGGGTGGCTTCTGGGTACCTGATATGTTATGAAATGAAATGGTCATAAGGAACACACTTGGAACATCCTTTATCAAGGGGAATTAAATGATATGGATGTGTATGTCACGCGAAAAAAAATGCAAGTGGCGGCATGAAAATGTGGTCAAAATGCATGACACACGGAATGATGTCGTTTATGCTTCATGATAATGTTGCACGCGAGATGTAAATGGCATACAAATAAAATGTCGTGGCTGCACGAAAATGTGATTAGTGTCACACATATGTCAATGTTCGAAATGGTTGCATAAAGATGTGGTTTAGAATGGCACATGAAAGCTATGCATGTTTGACGCTTCATGAAAAGTCAAATAGAAAAAACCACGGAACAAACCTTAGCATACGTAAAAATATGCACTCCCTTCCAACCTTATTTCTCCTTTCGATTGGTCTTACATTCTTCCTAGGTGTTGGGTCTCTTTGTCATCAACGGGGGATACCAAAGGTGCACACTCAATGTTCATTTTAAATTTAAGTTTTGGTAATCCTAGGGGAAGTTGCTAAGCCATTACATATGGGCCAAAGTCAAAAGCAAGGGTTGTACAGGTTCCCATAGCGAATATACACTCCTCACCGTAGAACACGATGTAAGGTCATGCAGTGCTATAAGTGGTTTACCCCGTCGGGTGTCTGCAATCCTGGCGGTAGAGGTAGTCCACCTTTTTAGGCAAACCGGGGCTGATCAGTGTATTTGAGGGATTGAGAAGAAGAAAATGTCATGATATGCAAGGTGCCAAAAATATGGTAATATGAACTAGTGAAGTGACTGCAAGCGAAGTTATGTTTCGGTAGTTGCCTAAGTTCCTTAAGTTTATGTGAAAACTTTTTAAGAAACCATGATCCCCAGTGGAGTCGCCACTATGAGCGGACAACCTTTTTCGAAAAGAAGGAACACGGTGAAGCGAACCGGGGAAAATGTTTTCATTTCAATTTGTTTTGGAAAAATGGGTTTTGTTTATGTTGGAAAAATCATGAATTTGGAAGTCCCTTTGTAGAAAACATTTTCCTGTTTTAACTTAAAGACCTCGAAACTTAAATTCCAAGATCAGTGACAAAGTTGCCACCCAGATCAGCTTATCCGGGAATTTCCGGTACAGCTCCCTACCGAGGGTAGACTACTATACCTAATCCAGAGATTTAGGGTTCGGGCAAGTGACTTACTTTAACCTCTAGCTTGCTTTCACTTTGCAGTTTATATTACCATATTTAATTTGACTTATTATCTTTCCCTATCCCAATTTAGTTTGTATTTATTTGACCGATGCTAAAGCAAATGATAGAAAATAAATTACAGAAAAATAAACCATGCATCCGAATTATACAAAAAAATCATAGAGGCCGCTTATATAACCAAATCGAATAAAAATAAAAACTCTCGACCTCACTTTACAAATGCCCGTAATACACGAATATCTAAAAATTGCAGTCGCCTAATTTACACAAGAATCTATTAATTATAGTAAAAATAATAAAAAGAAAAGAAATAAATGATGTAGGATATTTGGTTAGCACAATTTATGGCACAACACAGATAGGACTCAAATAAAGACATAATTGGGATTTCAGGAACGGGAGCATGCATTTGGGGGGTAACCGAGTCGGACCGATTAGACCTGGAAAACGGTTTTTGAAACGCCCTGTAATTTTTGTGCTAGAAAATAATTTTTAGAAAATTATTTGGCTCAATTTCATGCAAATTTTCCTTTTTAGCCGGTTTGTTATCCCGGAACTCAGGGTTCCGTTCGTATGGGTTCCTAAATTCAACATCCATCTAGGGTCCTAAAAGCAATAAACATCCCAAAAATAATTTAAATTCGAAAACAGCACCGTGCGACAACGTCAGTGCAGGTCATTTTGTGGTTCTGTTTTATTCTGGAAATTACAGCCGTATGGCTGTAATTCCCGGAACCCAAGAAAATTGGTTTTCTTATTTTTTGTGAAAATACCATTTTGCTCATTTTCGATATTTTTTAGGGATTTTGTAGGGTTCGGGGGTCCGCTGATGCTGGACTATGGATCTAATTTGGATCAAACAACCCCAAAATTCAGAAAGTAAAACCCTAAAAAAAACCAAAAACCCTAATATCCGTACGTACAAAAATCTGAAAACAAAAATTTTTACAACAAACGGATGAATTTGGGCCGAAATTGATCACAACAGAATGCACAAAATGGAAAACGGACTATTTTCGGCTGATCGAGACTACTCGAGAATCTACCCCTTATAGAACAGAGCCGCCCAGCTATGTTCATCACAAACACAGCTGTATAGCTCTATTCGGGTAAGTCTGATTTCCAAAAATTGCAAAAATAAAGAAAACGCAAGGAAAAAGCAATGTGCACAGGTTTAAGGCCTATCAGAGTTTACCTTGTTGTTGTTTTGATGCTTTGAACATCAAGAAACAGATTGAGAACTTGGAATTTGTCCTGGATGCTCAACCGACCGAAAACCGAAATGATCCGAAACTGTCCAAAATCAATCCGAAACGATCCCCAATCAATGACCAAAGGTTAAGGAGCTTGTTATTAGAGTTTAAGGATTAGTTTTCCAGCTTTGGCTTAGTTCTTTGGATCACTTTAGCTCTTGGTTTTGCTTTCTCCCTCTTTCTCTACTTCTCTTTTTGTTCTGTTTCTTGAATTTTGTTATTTTCTTCCTTAAGATTATCCCCCCCCCCCTTTGATTTGATTTTACTTTTCTTTTTATACTTTCCATCATCATCATAACAAACAATTAATGAGCCACCTATAACTCTGAGAATTTCGCCCATATATATCTTCTGTCAAGTCAAGTCGCTCTGCCTTATAGAGCAACTTGGCTCACCCACTAAAGCCGCCCAGCTCTAGGCCAGAGCCGGGGCAAAATCCTCGAAAGTCCTAAGCTCACCCTAGACCCTAAAAACCACTCGGGGGACCTTCTCGGGGGTTTCGGATCACGGATAGCTCGGTTTTCAGGATGTTTGAGATACTCCGGGTGACATTCTAGTCGTTTTCAAGTCCAATTCAAGTCTTTCTGCTTCACAGGTAATGCAAGAATTGTCATCATAGAGGTCGGGAAAACCCGGCGCTTACATCTAGTCTCGTATTCCAATAGCTTCTTACTCAAGTAGTAGATCGAATGTTCACGCCCATCTTCCTGCTCTTGTACCAACATCACTCCTACTAAAGTCTCTTCAATAGCCAAGTACAGAATCAGAGGATTGTCCTGTATTGGAGGCTTTAGAACTGGAGGGTTCATCAAATAAGCCTTAATTCTGTCGAAAGCTTTCTAACACTGCTCATTCCATTCCACTAGGTGGTTCTTCTTCAGAAGCCTGAAAATTATCTCGTAAACTATCGTCAATCTCACAATAAAACGACTGACATACTATAGTGAACCCAGAAACAACCTTACTTCCTTTTCTGACTACGGCATCGGCATATCTTTGATGGCTTTGATCTTGTTTGGATCCATTTCGATTCCCTTCTGACTGACTACATGACCAAGCAGTTTTCCCAAAGTTACCTCGAACACACACTTCTTGGGATTTAGGTAGAGATTGTACTTCTTGATTCTAGTTAGAAATCTATCCAGGATAGCTGGTTGCTCCTCCCGGGTTATGGATTTAACTAACATATCGTCCACATAGACCTCGACCTCCTTGTGGATCATATCCTGTAGAAATGTCGTGACTGCTCGTTGATAGGTTGCCTTATCATCTTTAACCCAAATGGCATGACTCTGTAGCAATAAACCCCCCAACTCTGTGATGAAGACCGTTTTTACTTTGTCGATCATATTCATCAGAATATGGTTGTACCCCGAGAACCCATCCATGAACGACTACATCACTGCCGTGGCGGCACTGTCAATCAGAACATCAATATGTGGGAGCGGGAAATCGTCCTTGGGAGACACCTTATTCAAATCCCCGTAATCCACATAGACCCTGACTCGACCATCTTTCTTCGCAACCGGCACGATCTTAGCCAACCATTCCGGATACTCTACTAAATCTAAGAACTTGGCCTTTATCTGCTTGGCTACTTCTCCCTTAACCTTTTCAGCCCATTCTGGTCGAAGTCTTCTGAGCTTCTGCTTAACTGGTTTTGTAGATACCCGTTTTGTCCTACCACTTATGGTAGATTTATTTTTTCTAAAAATAAATAATAAGCATGTTTAATTTATGACACTTGGTGTCAATATTATTATTATTATTACTATTGTTATGATCGTTATTATTATTACCATTTATTATTATTTACTAATATCATAATTATTAATATAGCTTTACCATTATTAGTATTAGTAATATTATTATCAATATTATTATTATTATTATGGATACAAGAAGAATTAATTTCAAAAGAATAATAATAAAGAAAAAGGGATGCATTCTTCAAAAAGTGTATTTACAAAAGAGTCCATATAAGGATATACGGATACAAAATTTACAAAAGAGTCCACGTACAGAAAGATGCAGAAACAAAGTATTTTGTTTTACAAAAAATCAGAAGTTAGGAATGGCAGGAGATGGGAATGTCAGGAGAGAGTAAGGGTGTCAGAGTTCTCAACAGAGATTTAGTCCAAATGGGACTAATTCGAGCAACTAAAAATTGAAATTGGACGATTCTCTTTCAAATTGAAAAAGTACAGTGAAAATTTACACTATAAAAGGAGGCCATTGTGGTGTTAAAAAGAAGGAAGAATTTCAGAAAAAATCCCACGAAGAAAAAAAGGCAGAGAAGAAACATATAGAGATAGAAATCTTGATCTTTCCTTTTCCTTCTTTCTAATAAGAAGAACCAGGTTCTGGTTCCTCTAAAAGAAAAAAGGAGTAGGATAAATCACAAAGAAAAAGGCCCTGCTCTCATCTTCATACCTCTTTTCCCTTATTCCCAGAATAATAGGCTAATCCTCAAAGTTTCCTTCGGAAGAGGTTCTGCCTTTCAGCTCTTCTCCTTCTCTGATGGAAGTCTTTGATGACTTCTTTGAAGAAGAGACGAAGGAGGG
Source organism: Euphorbia tirucalli (assembly GCA_039660915.1). Lineage (NCBI taxonomy): Eukaryota > Viridiplantae > Streptophyta > Magnoliopsida > Malpighiales > Euphorbiaceae > Euphorbia > Euphorbia tirucalli. The sequence continues at coordinate 44,403,391 of CM077637.1, read as the reverse complement.
TTGAAAGATAATTACCCTTCCATTTTCATTCTCCTACTCACCTTGCACAGAGAAAACACCAAAAGAGAATCAGTTAAAGGAGCTCACAAGCAATCTAGTAGAATTTTTGAATATCAAAATAGCCATAAGCACTAGATCAAAACAGCAATATGTATGAGTCTCTTTAAGTTTCTCTTTATAAACTAATGTAAATCTAAAAAATGTCTTAAATTTATCAACAATGTGTAGAAATCAAATAGTGGTGATTATTTAGTTGATTTGTCCTTTTAATCCCTAATCAATATCCTTAAATAGACCTAGTAGAGACATGTTATGTCTATACCAAATATTAGTGCCTCTTTAGCTAATTTATCTATTTATTTCATTTTTTTCTTTCCCTTTATTTTCTTATCTTTTCTTTCATTTCATATGTTCATCTAAGAACAGCATTAATCACTAATCTATGTTATTCAACCAAACTCATATCCGCATAATTATAAACTTAATATAAGTCCTCAATCCATCATACTACAATCATCAAAACCAAGTATTACAAAAACACCAGTTGAACACATACATCACCATAGGTATACAAACCTATGTACAGCCATGCAATTCCATTCTTTTTCCATAATCCCATTTCCATATGTTACCAGCATCAATTTAATTCCAATACACATAAAAACATCAGTTGAATAGGTTTCAAAGCCGGCTCAATAATCTTTCCATCAATGACCAATTGCTTGATGGCCCTAATCAACTAGGCTTACTCATTTATACAATGACCCATCATCACGTGATAAGCACAGAAGTTATCTTTATCTGCCTCAGCTGGAGGTGAAAATGGCTTCAAGCTTTGCAATAACCCAGCCTTTATACCTTGTCTGTTTTCCAGTGTTTTGGATCACCAGAAAGGGATTCAGATGTCGGAAAACACCTTAGAATCACAAACAACTCGAAATCGCCTTAGATTTCCAAAGCTCGAACGGAACCCTGAATCAAACCGAACGAATACTAATCTGATCAAAATCACCCAGAGTGTTAATCCTCACAAAACGCTAATCGTTTCTATAGATTAAATTAAAGTTTTGATGATTATAGATTGAGTTTTTGAATTTTCCCTTTTTTCTCTCTAAAAACTCAAAAAAACCCTAATTTTTGTATAATTGATTGCAGAAAACAAATAGTTTGTCTCTCCCTGACCTAATTTTCGTCTCTCACTTTTATACCTTCTAATTTAGGGTTAAAAATCCGAATTAATGACTGAATTCCGATTATTTAGGAAATTCGACAATTACAACCGAGCGGCTGTAGCGGCCTACAGCCCGGCGGCTGTAATACAGCTGAGCGGCTGTACTACAGCCGCGCGGATGTAGGGCACTATAGCCGAGTTGCTATAGTGACTAGACTTGCCTTTCTTGCCCTTTTTCACTTTTTTTTCTTCGGTTCTCTTAAACGCTCACTCGACCTTCTTCGGGTTCCACACCAAGACTTGTCACACATATTCGGGTCATCCAAGATATTTTCGACATCATTCCGGTCATTCCGAATCCACCTCACGCTTATCCATAAAAAAAGGTGATAAAAGCTTTTATCATCAATGTCGGGAAAAAAACCCGTGTTCACAGTATGCTTTATGGAAATGTGAACATACAAGATGTGATGGCACACAAATAAAATGTTATGGCTGCACGAAAATATGGTTAGTATAATACCACACGTACGATGATGCTTCAAAATGGCTTCATGAAAGCATGGTTAGAAAATGACACACGGATGATGCGTGTTTGATGTTGCATCTAAAGGTTAAAGGTAAAACAACCATGGAACGAACGTTAGCACACGCAACAACATGCTCACCATTCCAACCTTATTCCTCCATTGGATTAGTCTCGCATTCTTCCTAGGTATTGGGTCTCTTTGGCATCAACCGGTAATACCAAAGGCGTACTCTCAATGTCCAATTTACAAATTTATGTTTTGGTAGTCCTAAGGGGAAGTTACTAGGCCATTACATGATGGTATGAGTCAAACCAAGGGTCCTATAGGTTTCCATAAGGAAAATACACTCCTCATCGTAGAACACGATATAAGGTTCATATGGTGCTATGAGTGGCTTAACCCCTCGAGTGCCTCCAATCCTAGCGGAAGAGGTAGGTCACCTTTGGAAATAAACCGGGCTAATCATGTGTTAGAGGGATTTGAGAAGAGAAAATGTCTTGCTATGCAGTTCTGAATGAGATATCGGCTTATGAATTAATAATTGACTACAAGTGAGCATATACTTCAATTGTTGCCAAAGTTCCTTAAGTTTTTATGAAAACTTTTTTAAAGAAACCGTTGATCCCCAGCAAAGTCGCCACTGTGAGCAGACGACATTTTTTGGAACGCACGGCGAAGCAGGAACTGGGGATTTTATTTTTGAGACGATTATATGTGGTTTGAAAACGGGTTTTAACCTTTCTTAAGAAAACCTTTCATTTTATTGAGAAAACTCATTTTGTAGAAAACTTAATTTTATGTGTGAATTTTGGAAAATAGATTTTTAGAGAATCCCAATTTAAACTTAAAGAACTTGAAACCTAAATTTTGTGATCAAATACAGAGTTGCCACCCGGATCAGCTCATCTGGGAAATTCTGGTACAGCTCCCTACCAAGTTTTGACGTAGTATCTGATCCAGAGATTCAGGGTTTGGGCAAAACATTTACTAATCCTCAACTTGTTTTCAATTATTAGTTCATAACACAATATAACATTCACTTAAATCTACCCATTTTACCCCTTTTTAATTTTGGTTAATGCTCATGCAAATGACATAAATATAAACCATAAATAAGGTGCAGAAAAATAAAGTGCAGGAAAAGTAAAGTAATCGCCAAATTATACAACCCGAAAAAGAAAAACTCTCATCCTCATCATTTACAACCACCTATAATGGACGATAATCTAAAAAAAAGTATAACCGCCTAGATACACAAAATGATATATTAAATACATCAAAAGAAAAATGAAAAATAAAAAGTTACATCCAAATACAGTTAACACAAATAAACAAATCACACTAAAGACTTATATAAGACAGAATAGGGGTATTTTGGAAAACGGGATCATATATAGGGGGATAATCGAGAAGTCTGGACGACTACTTGATTAGACCTGGAAAACATTTTTTGAAACGCCCTGCAGATTTTGTGAATGAAAATCAATTTTGAAAACGATTTGACTCGTTTTACATGCATTTTCCATCTTATAGTGGGCCGGATATCCCAGAACCCGGGGGTTCCATTCGTGAGTGGGCCTAATTTGAACATTCATCTAGGGTCTAGAAATATAAGCACACCAAAAATCCTTTTTGAATCAAACAGAGAAACAAAATTATAAGTTAGGGGCCAAAAACAGAAAAACTATAATTCTGTTTCACCAACTACAGCCGAGCGACTATAGTATGTTACAGCCGCGCCACTGTAGTGGCTGGGGCAGCTGTAACACCTGTAATGGAGCAGCTGTAATGCTCCAAAATCAACAATCCAGTTCTCTTTCTTGTTTTGAAAATCGTTTTGGAATTTTGATGGTTTCAGGTAATCTGGGGTTTCTAGAAGCTTATGAAATCCACAAAATAGATCCAGATCGGATCAAACGAATCTGGAAATCCCTAAAAACCCAAAATCATCAAAACTAAATCTCACATCCATCAATCAAAAACCCAAAAACCATAAATCTAAACATAAACGGATGTGATCCGACTGATATTATTCATGAAAAATGCATTTAATTTGAAAAAACAAATTCATGAGCACGGTCAGCTCATAGAAGTGTTATAGGTCGATTTAAGGCATTCGGAGCTTCTGCCTTGGAGATTACAGCTGAGCGGCTATAATCAAAAGACTATAGTTGCACCACTGCAGTCATCAGACTACAGCAGAGCGGCTGTAAGCATCTAATGGGGCGGCTATAGCTGGGTTTGCACTTCCAGCTTTGAGAAAAATACCAAAACACATACAATCAACATCCAAATCAATTCAAAACAAGATTTTAGGGCCTCTCAGAGTATACCTTGTTTGTGTTCCAGTGTTTTGGATCAGCAGAAACATATTCAGACGTCAAAAAACTCCTTGCAATCACAAACAACCCAAAATCATCCATAATTCTCTAAAGCTCGAACGGAACCCCGAATCAATCCGAATGAACACCAAATTGATCATAATCACCCTCAGAATATTAATTCTCACAGGACCCTAATCGTTTCTATGGATTAAATTATAGTTTTTGATGGTTTTTAGATTGAATTTTGATTTTTCTCTCTTTCTCTCTCTAACTTCTCCAAGAATCTCGAAACCCTGGCCGTTTTTCTGATTCTGCAGAATGGACTCCCTATGTCTGACCTAATTTCATGTCTCCCTTTTATATGATCCAATTTAAGGTTAAAATCCTAAATTAATGGCAAAGTTCACCCTATTTAGGAAAGAAATTAAATCTGGTAACTACAATCGAGAGGCTGTAGTGGCCTATAACCGGGCGACTGTACTACAGCTAGGCAGCTATACTATAGCCGAGCGACTATAGTAGCCAGATTTATATTTCTCAACCTTTCTCATTTCTCTCTGCGGTTCTCTTAAGTGCTCACTTGACCTTCTTCGGGGCTCCGCACTAATACTCGTTACACTTCTTCCGGTCATCCAAGACATCTATAATGTCATTTCGATCGTTCTGAATTTGCCTAACGTTTATCCATGAAAAAGGTAACAAAGGCTTTCATCATCGAGGTTGGGAAAAAACCCATGCTCATAAGTTCATTGGGAATCAAGTTAATGTTCGGACACAAGAGAGGGTGATTAATCCATGCTTCTGTATTGGACATCGATATCAATGACATGGGATATGCAAGTTTAAACTATAGGGTTTTGATTTCAGTTGGACTGCTATCTCCATCTTAATTGGCGGATGCAGTGGCTTGCTAAAGCCCGCCTACAGTCTATGGACTAGGCCCACTGCCAACATAAAGACGGGCCCACATGATTGTACACATTGAACATCTAAGCTTAAACTTAAAGGATCAACCGTATAATTGCAATATACCAACTGGACAGAGAGGATTCTATTGATTATATTATATAAATTAATTGCATTTATCAAAATAATATAATTAATATTTGTATTAGTTTTCTTATAATTAATTCAATGAATTAATTTAAGATATTATTTCCTAGGTAGAAATATTTCACATGTATAGGTTTACATGTGTTTTATTTTATAGAGAGTCTAATTTTAATTCGTATGTTAAATTTATTGGTCAAACTAATTTTAATTTAAAAGGCATGTAATATATTATATGGTATAATATATTCACATACATGAAAAATTAAAATTAGATTTGCAATTAAAATAAACCAAAAGAATTGATTTCAGACTTAGGCTTAAATGAGCGAAAAGCCCACATAAAATAAAAACCAAAAGGGCCTAAATTCCATGAGAATTTTAGCCAATAGGGTTAAAAACCCTAGGTGAAATTTTGGCCAATAGAAGAGATTCTAAGGCAGAAAATTTCAGCCACTAAAATCCCTCTCTTCCGACAATCCGACGCTAGCACGGGTTCCCGCTCCAAAGCCGTTCGTGTACGGGATTGTGGAGGAGATCAAATTTGATTTCTGCAATCATTTCTGAAAGTGATATTCCTAGTAAGAATCTGAATTTTCTTATTTAATTTTGTTGTTTTGAATTCCACTTCAATTGCTCTTAGGTATTGGATTTGAGAAAACGGTTCATGCTTCCGCTTTAATTGAACGTTTTGCTATGAAAAATCTCTTCATTCACCAACCCAATCAACCAGGACCGCCTCCAAACGCTACCATGTTTGAGTAGAGGATTAGAATAGCTTGCTAAGCTATAAAGGTAGCTTAGGCAAAAGTTAAGGCATGAAATGAGAGGTGTCAGCCAGAAAACCTATAAAGTTTAGTTGACCGCGTGAGTCACTTATCCGAGATGTATATTATTTTGTGGTCATTCCAACTTAGATTTCATCAATGAAATGCTAGTCTGCTTAACATACTTTATGAATGTTTGAATGTATTTGATATGCTAAAACATCTAAGTGAGACAAGCATTCAAACACACATGTGTATGAGTTGTCACATTGAACTAAAATTTGCAATCAAAGAAGTCTCCCTAAAAAAAAAAAAAGAAATGCCATGTTGAATCGAAAACTCGGTAAGGGCGATTCAGGCAAAAGTTAAGGTAATCCAATAGATTGAAAACCATATAGGGCAGTCTATGCAAAAATTAGGATCATACAAACCATAATAAAAACAACAATAAGGGAAATGACATAGCTACACACTCTTCCTCTTAACAGCCATGGACTCCTCGGTACCAGTCAATCCAAGCCACCTAAGGGTCACGCTTTGATGCTCCCTTTGGATATGTAAGTCCTCGATCTCAACCAACCATAACCTGTACGACTCATCACTTTCCACAGTAGCAAGGGAATCGTACCTTAACTCCTCGTAGTGCAAGTTACCAGACCATCAGGACAAAATGTGGCCAAGCCACTATGAAGTATACTCCATACTTTCAGTAATGCAAGTCAAATTGAGGATCCCCTCCATTTGCCCATATTAACTACGAAGGTGGGCTAGAGAGTAGAAGTTCACCTTGGTTAAACCTAGCAGCCAAATACCTCTTGCCCATATGTCCACAGCAACATGGGTAATCCTGCACCAGGGGCAAACCCACCTAATTTAACTATCAGTTCTCTGAGCCAGCTAGGTCTTCTACTCTGCCGAAGTCATCCAGCTATGGCCTGTCACAGTGAAGCCTCGCTCTTAAAAGTTGGCAGGAAGATACTTCTTGAAATTCCCTTGAGGTACATGGACAAGAGCTAATTTTTCCATAAGCCATACTTATTACAAGACAAAGTTTGAGGATAATGGTTTGATGAAACTTTACACCCAAGCACAAGCGATGATAAGAGGGTTACATGGAGGAGCAGGAATTGGTTGTCAGTTTGAAATGACCGATCAGAGTGAGCAACATCTAATTGAATTAGAGTCTCAGCTAGAATCAATGCCGCAGGCGAAGCTCCAACAACCATCTGAGGGATGATAGAAGTGAGTCGGAATCGGCACACTAGAGAACTCACATTACAAAGACACTGGCTCATCAACAATAAGCTAACCATGCTAGCCCATCCAAGATGATCTTGAGAAGTATCTATGCACTAGCTCAACATAGAATTCAGGTGGAAACCCAGGGTTGAAACAGTAGTAGAAAGCAATGTCTTCATTTGAGATGGAGGGATATCAAACAAATCAACTAGAGAAGAAGCATCACCAAAGGCAAAATTGTGAATGGTGATCTTGGTACCTTTGAGGCAAGGCACATTCAAAATTGCACTGAATTCCTCAAACAAGGGACACATCTCCTGATGTGAGAAACGTATGACATGGTCAACTGGATCAAAAAATGTATGGTGGCTTGTAGTAAAGTTGGATTTCACGACCCATTGTAATAAGCTTTCATGTTCCAGAGCCTGAAAGGCATCATTTTTAGCCAATCTGGGTTCTTCAGAGCTTCGAGAATTATGCAAAACCGAGAATCGAAAGAATGCATGGTCAAATCAAAATTAGTGATTCTAGATTCAGTAATCGTGTAGTCGATGGAACAGCCATGCGGCTGTCGTATGAGTCGTGTGGTTGTTGTAAGACCCATACAGCTATTGGTCAACACCCGTGCAGCTTTTGACTCTACAGCCCTGCCGCTATATCTATAGGCAGAGTGATTTTCTGTGATCCGTATGGGTATTGATGATTCCAAGCTATTGTTCAACATATTTGGGCATTTGGTGCATCATTATGCACATTCTTGAACGAAAATGAATGAATTTAGCAAAAACAATGCAAATTTCTAAATCCAAGCAATGAATGTAACAGAAAGATTTTAAAAAGGTCAAAACTATACGAATCCCAATTTTCCGAATGTATAATGAATATGACAACAGAATTGTCCATAAAAAAATCCTATCATCTACTGGCCTAGCCCCTGCGTCTCATCCTGATGCTTCGCACACAAGTCTACTGTGTCTACCTCTGCATCGGTATACCTAACTTTGTACCAATCCAAGTGAATCCATAGCCTATGAGTCTCCTACTTATACCAAGTCTACGGTGTTTGGTGCTCCTGCTCAAGCTGTACCAATAGCTCTATAGCCCCTTGATGAGCTCGTAACAACTAGATGTGGGTCTGCAAAATCAAAGGCAAAGCAATCCATGTTAACACACTTATACATTCATGCATCTCATGCATATATCATATAATACATAATAATAACAATTGTAGGAAACTCACCAACATTGCCACGTTCTCCTGAAAGAGGAGGTGATGCAGAGACTAGTTGTTATGAGCATAAAATGCACATATTTCATATGGTTTTACCTATGTAATATTTATGTTTGTTAGTTTTTATTAGGATTTCTTGTTTTATGTGATGCTTTTTATGTGTTTTTGTGAAAGATCGGACGACAAGCGGAACAATCCCGTGAAAATTCAACAAAGGAGTGCTGAAAGCTACTATGTCATCGGCGCGACTCCACCTGTGATCACCTTCAAAAAATGTTTTGGCAATGTCATCAGTGACATAAGCAGTTCCAGTAACTTAAAGACATGTCTCTTCACCCAAAAGACATTTCTCTTCACCCAAAAGTCATTTCTCTTCACCCAAAAGTCATAACTTTATGGAGAGACATCTTCACAAACCATTGTGTTGTTTCATCTACTATTTAAAGGGTGAATTTGTAGCCAAAAAGATAGACATACAATATATGGAGATACAAAGAGATACAAGAGATATGTAGAAATCAAGGATCGGATTAGAAGAAGAAGAAGTATAAGAAAGATTGAGCGTAATTTAGGAGTAAAGGATTGAGGAATTCTTACTCTACCTTTTTTTATCTTTGGCAAAACGCATCCAAAACCCCCTGATCTTTCTTCTTTTATGCAATCAACCCCATGATCTTTGTTTTGCCTACATTGAGTACATGATCTTTTCTTTTTTTGTCTAGTCGCCCGCATTTTTTACGGCCTCTTGTGCGTGTAACCCAGTCTCCGTTATTGGCGCGTCAACCATTATGTATACCAGGCAAAACACATCCAAAACCCCTTGATCTTTCTTTTTTTATGCAATCAGCCCCATGATCTTTGTTTTACCTACATTAAGTACATGATCTTTTATTTTTTTATCTAGTCACCCGCATTTTTCACGGCCCCTCACGCGTGTAACCCAACCTCCATTATCTGGCGCGTGAACCGTTATGTATGCTGTGTCATCCGCCACATCAGCGTTTTGATCCCACTTACCTATACCTATACTCGACCCAAAAACCCAACCAACCCAGCTAATATAACCTGACCCAAAATGCTGAAACCGGATTTTTACATTCTAAAATAATGCCTTCTTCTTCTTCTAAAACTGGTTTTAGAAGAAGACGAAGACGCTATTTTAGAATGTAAAATCCAGTTTCAGCATTTCGGATCGGGTTATATTAGCTGGGTTGGTTGGGTGTAAGTATGGGTAAGTGGGACCAAAATATTGATGTGGCGGATGACGTGGCATAAATAACGGTTGACACGCCAGATAACGGAGGCTGGGTTACACGCGTAAGGGGCCGTGAAAAATATGGGCGACTAGACAAAAAAATAAAAGATCATGTACTTAATGTAGGTAAAACAAAGATCATGGGGCTGATTGCATAAAAGAAGAAAGATCAGGGGGTTTTGGATGTGTTTTGCCTAGTATACATAACGGTTGACGCGCCGATAACGGAGACTAGGTTACACGCGTAAGAGGCAGTCAAAAATGCGGGCGATTAGACAAAAAAAAGAAAAGATCATGTACTCAATGTAGGTAAAATAAAGATCATGGGGCTGATTGCATAAAAGATGAAAGATCAGGGGGTTTTGGATGCGTTTTGCTTTTATCTTTCTTGTACTCTTTTATGCATACTATTTGGTTTTGTTAATAACGATTTCTTCTTTTCTATGCCAAGTTATTTTAACAAAAGTTCTTATGCCAAGTTTTTCTTATATTTGGTTTTGACATAAGTTTAATATTGAGAAGTATACTCTTAGGTATGCCAAGTATGATTTCTATTTTGGTTATAATATGAGTTTAATATTGAGAAATATATTCTCACGAAAGTTTGCAAGAATTCATAAGTATGTTAGTAGATAAGACATCGCGTATTATACTAATCAAGTTGCACTTCAACTTAAGCATATTAGTGTTAATAGAATTGGTTCACTAATGAGAATTAGGAGTCATGTTTAATAAGAATATGTTTAAGTAAATCTATGTATTGTTCGAGAGAATTACGTAGCAAATTAGTATAACTTGTCTAAATAACTTAAACATAGATTTGAGAATAAGTTTGCAAAACACTTATGGTTGCTGGGGAATGATTTAATTTATTGCCATTAAACAATTTTGATTTAAGATTTTGGATTGCACATTTAATTTTTTTATAAATTTGTTTAATTTTTGTGCTATGTGTTTTGTTTGTGTTACACATTTTTAAAATGCGTGTATGTCATTATTAGTTTTTCTTTGGAGTTATTTTGATAATAAACCAAAAAGGTTTGCAGCTGTGTCGCACACGCGACAAGTTTTTGTGCTGGTAGCGACGTAAGTCAAGGCCAATAGCAAAAAGCTTTGGTCTCGAAGGTGACATAATGTCGCACTCGCAATGTTGGTGAGGAAGGAAATGTTGCAGGTTGGAGGTAAGTTCTTACCCGTTTAGACAACATGGAGGCAAATCATCAAGCATTGAGTATCAAAGTCGATACTAGGGCTAAGGATTTAAAGGTTATCAAGAAGAGCACGACTAGTTTAAGACGAAAGCTATTGTCTTTTCACCGTAAAAGGTTCACTCCTTCTCCACTCGACTCTCCGAGCGGTTCCATGTGAGTTCGTTCCTTGCTCCTCCCTCTTTATTTTGGAATGCCATGATCATGCATCATATTGGTATGTATATGCACGACAGGTACTTTGTTTGAAATGTGATGTTGAGTTCTATAGGCCCTAAATTATTATTGGTTGTAATTTAATTTTAGGACATATGGCTTGCATGCCATTTTTTTATTTTGATGTAATTTTAGAATAGATTTTATTTTACAAAATTGTTGTAATTGCATCAAGTATGGAGGAAGGCCCAGATGGAGGAAGCCCATGGTGGGAGCCCAAGAAGGATTGCAGTTCGACCCATGAAGAATTAGATAGGACATCTAGTTTTTCATTAGGTTGTAACTAAAGGCCCATAGGATCTCATTTATTTTAAATTAAGTATGCTATTGCATTTGTCATAGAATATGGATGTATGGATCACCAAATTATTACCCGCGTTTATGCATGCTAAGCCGTATCACTTAATTACAATCCGGACATTAAAATATTGAGTCATTTAAAAGTGCTTCCCACATTCACACCTCTTCCTCCCATTGATGCTGCAATGTGCGCCATGCCCTAGTGGTACATTGTTGTATTCGATGGGCCGTTGAAGGTTAGGATACTTGGTATGGTTAACATTTGAATGGTGGTCTGACTCAACATGGGTAGCATTAACTCAGAGCGGGCCCTAAGCACAGATGGGTAAAGTGTCAATAAGCCCATCAAACCAAGAGTCCTTTGTGGAAGGATTGGATAGGTTGTCCTACCAAATGAATCAATGGTTGGTTAGCGAGCCCTAGTTCAGCCAGTCATTGATAAGTTATGGATCTTGGTCAAATAATTCTTAGACAAGAGTCTAAGGAGTACTGAATGCTCCTTTACCAGCTGGCCCTCCCGTAGGTTGAGGTGTCACCACGGTGATGGTGGAGCAATATGATCGGCACGTGAGGGATGACCGAGATGTCTCGTGCCTTATGCTGGGTACCATGGCTTCTGATCTTCAGAAGTAGTTCATGGACGAGCATGCTTATGAGATGATGGATTAGCTTAAAAAGATGTTCCAAGATCAGGCTTGTTAGGAACGTTACCTGACAACTAAGGCACTTTACACGACTGTGATGGCAGCTGGGACTTCTGTTAGCACTCATGTGCTAAAGTTGAAGGGGTATATTGATACACTTGCCCGCCTCGGCTCACCAGTTCCGCAGGACTTGGCAGCAGACATTATTCTCGGGTCACTTCCTGAGTCTTGCAACTAGTTTATCATGAATTACCATATGCAAGGTTGGATAAATCAGTTGTTGAGCTGTATGGCATGCTCAAGCTTGCTGAGCAGTCTTTTAGGAAGACTCCTGAAGTATTACTGGTGAACAAGGGCAATACGCCCATTGCTAAGGGAAAGGCCAAATCTAAGGCGAAGGCTAAGGCCCAAAAGGCCAAGACTAAGGGTAAAAAGGTGGTGGCCCAACCTAAAGCAAGGGTTGTTTCTCCTGACGATGTCTGCCATGAGTGTCATGAGATGGGGCACTGGAAGAGCTTATGTCCAAAGCTAAGGGAGCAACTGAAGGGCAAAACTGCTGTTTTAGGTATTTATGTTGTTGAGATTAATCTAGCTATTTCTACATCTTGGGTCTCGGACACTGGATATGGATCTCACATTTGTTCAAATGTGCAGGGTCTAAGAAATAGGAGATTATTAGGATCAGGAGAAGTAGATCTTCAAGTCGAAAATGGTGCTCGGGTTCAGGCCATGGAGATCGGAAATTATTTCTTGGAGATGCCTAGTGGACTTGTTTTGGAACTAAGAACTGTTATTTTGTACCTCCGATGCGCGGGAATATTATTTCTGTTTCTTTGTTGGATATTTTTGGTTCCGTATTTAATATTGGACATGGTAGAATTTGTATGCAATGTGGCAATATTATTTATGGAACAACATTTCTTGAAAATGGCTTATATATCCTTGATCTAAAACGTGAAAGTTCAATCTATAACATAAATACTAAAAGGATTAAACAAAATGAAATTAATCCTACTTACATCTGGCATTGTCGACTTGGCCATATAAATGAGAAGCGCATAGCTAGGCTTCATTGTAGTGGAGTGCTATGGTCATTTGACATCCAGTCTTATGACATATGCAAATCTTGTTCGAGAGGGAAGATGACAAAGGTGCCTTTTAGCAAGACTACTCAAAGGGCCTCAGAGTTATTGGAGCTAATACATTCTGATGTATGTGGCCCAATGAGCACTAGTGCCAGATCTAGTTTTCTGTACTTTGTCACCTTCACGAATGACTTTAGCAGATACAGTTACGTGTATCTGATGAAGCATAAGTCTGAGACTCTCCAAAGGTTCAAGGACTTTAAGAATGAAGTAGAAAACCAACTTGGCAAGAAAATAAAAGCACTTCAATCTGACCGAGGGGGTGAATATTTGAGCCAAGAGTTTGACTCGTTTTTTAGAAAGTGTGGGATTGTATCCCAACTCACTCCTTCTGGTACACCCCAGTGGAATGGAGTGTCAGAAAGGAGGAATAGGACCTTGCTTGACATGGTCCGCTCGATGATGAGTCATGCTACACTCCCTATCTCCTTTTGGGGATATGCTTTAGAGACAGCTGCTTACATTCTTAATAATACACCAAGCAAGGCAGTTGAAGGAACACCATATGAACTATGGGAGGGCCGAAAGCCCAATGTTTCCTTCTTGAAGATTTGGGGCTGTGATGCATATGTTAAGAAATTGACAAGTGGCAAACTTGAGTCCAAATCTGTCAAGTGCTAGTTTGTGGGTAACCCTAAGGAAACTAAGGGTTATTACTTCTACGATCCGGTGGAAAACAAAGTTTTCATAGCCAGAAATGCAGTCTTCTTGGAGAAGGAATTCCTTTCCAAGAGAGACAGTGGGAGTAATGCTGAACTTTTAAAAGTTCAAGACTCACAAACTCCTGCAGTTACTACTGATGATGCTTCGGGAACCGATCTAACTACTCAAGAAATTGAGGAACCAGAACCGGTTGCACAGGACCTTAGAAGGTCTGGTAGGACACATCATCAACTAGAGAGGTACGGATTTCTCATGACTGATGATGGGGACCTTATGGTCACTGACCACATGGAGCCCAAGACCTATCAGGAGGTTATTGAAATCCCACATTCAGATCAATGGCGCAAAGCCATGGAGGCTGAGATGCAATCTATGCACCATAACCAAGTATGGAACTTGGTGGATCCACCTTCGAGTGCTAAGGTGATAGGTTGCAAGTGGTGTTTCAAGTTAAAGGTCGACAACACCTTCAAGGGGTGATTGGTGGCAAAAGGATTCAGGCAAGTTCAAGGAATTGACTATGATGAAACCTTTTCACCAGTTGCTCTGCTCAAATCCATTAGGATACTACTAGCCATGGCTGCATGGTACAATTATGAGATATGGCAGATGGATGTTAAGACCACTTTCCTTAATAAAAAGCTACTCGAGGATGTGTACAGGGCACAACCTAAGGGTTTTATCGATCCAAAGTATCCAAACCGAGTATGCAAGCTTCAAAATTCTATTTATAGATTGAAGCAAGCATCGAGGTCGTGGAATCAGAGATTCAATGAGGCCATTATAGAATATGGCTTCACACAGAATTCTGATGAGCCCTGTGTGTATAAGATGGTTAGTGGGATCATTTCCACCTTCCTAGTGCTGTATGTTGACGACATCCTTATCATTGGAGGCGACATACCAGCACTGCAAGGGGTTAAGCAGTGGTTGAGTAGGTGCTTCGCAATGAAGGACTTAGGCGAACCTGAGATGATCTTAGGGATTAGGATCTACAGAGATAGATCCAATCGGCTTCTAGGCCTAAGTCAGGCCACGTACATTGACAAGGTTCTGAAAAGATTCAGCATGGACAAGGCAAAGAAAGGATTCTTACCTATGCGCTTTGGGTTGAAGCTGAGTAAGAAAGATGGTCCTAAAACAAAGAAGGACTGGGAGAACATGGAAAAGATCCCTTATGCGTCTGCTATTGGATCTATCATATACTCCATGTTATGTACGAGGCCTGATGTCACGTTTGCACTAAGTATAACTAGCCGGTACCAGTCGGACCCCGGGGAGGAACACTAAAAGGCTGTCAAGGCAATCCAAAGTACCTTAACCGGACTAAGGATGCTTTCTTAGTGTATGGAGGTCAAGATGAGCTGGTAGTGTCAGGTTATAGTGATGCAAGCTTTGAGACCGATGAGGATGAGAACCAGTCACAGTCTGGTTATGTTTTTCTCTTGAATGGCGGTGCCATTAGTTAGAGGTCCTCAAAGTAGGCCACCATTGCTGACTCTACAATGGAAGCTGAGCACATAGCTGCGTGCGAAGCTACAAAGGAAGCTGTTTGGATCAAGAAATTCATAACTGAGTTGGGAGTAGTACCCACTATCCTAGACCCAGTTGATGTCTTTTGTGACAACAACGGGGCCATCGCATAAGCTAAGGAGCCCCGGTCACACAAGAGATCCAAACATATGCTCAGAAAGTTTCACCTCATCCGGGAGATCATGAACAGAGGTGACATATCATTGCAGAGGGTTGACACCAAGAATAATGTCACTAATCCATTGACCAAAGCACTACCACAGACACAGCACGACGGTCATACCAGATCTATAGGAATTAGGGCAATGCCCACTTGGAACTAGTGCAAGTGGGAGATTATTGGTGTGCCCTAGTTCTTAGGGCATTGGATTCTTATATTTTGTATTACACATTAAGAGTCATGTATGAATACATTATTTGTGTCATATTAATAAAGGCAATTAATCTATTTCATTTATATCATGTGCTATAATATGAGTAGAGTATCCATTGATTGATAATCATAAAACCTATCCCAAGTCTGTTCTAATCGTGGGAACGAATAGAACCATAGACTTGTATATTCGATGACTGGATGGCAGTTTTGAACTAGTCATAGTACTTGTATAGTCAATCATGCATATAGATACATGTCGTGGACATGGCACTAGATCGATCATCACAAGAAAGCCACATGGTTGTCGTGTCATAGGTCTTTCTTGAGTAGGTCTCTTTTGTCCTCAGACTAGATTTCATTATAGTTTCAATATCAAATCCGGTTCACTTTGACATATGCCTAACAGGTCTGTAAAAGGATGCTAAATATGGGTATGATTGGGTGGACTAGTGAACATGTTGATATTGATGATGAAGTGATGGAATTGCCACTCGGGTAACGCCGAGATGTTATCATTGGCCACTTGATGAGTGGGATTGATAAATGTATGGCCATACCCAAATAAGTTGGTTGCTTATTTGATTAATTAGTCAACTCAAGATCAAGAAATATAATAAACAACAAAAGAGGATGACAGACATCATGCCTCTTATTTATTCATATCGATATCGTTAGGCAAAGGACACTATGAGATTACTACCGGGTGAGTGTCTTTTAAAGACTGCTGAATCTTTGTCTTAATTAGGGGCTGTAATGGTTTGCTAGAACCCACTTACAGCCTGTGGGCCTTAGGCCTACTGCCAATATAAAGACAAACCCATAGGATCATGCACATAGATCAACTGAGCCGAAACTTATTGAAATTGTACATGTAATGTACATTGGAAGGAATGTGTTAATTAATTAATTGACATTCGGTGTCAAGGTAATTAATTAACATTGGGTTGAATTTATTTTAATTAACAAGTTTATATAATGTAATTAATTAATTCATCAATTAATTAAATTACGTAAAGTAAACAATTAATGAAATAATTTTCCTAAGTAGGAAAATTAAATACATGTATTGTATTTACTTAAGTGTGATTTAATTTTATTTCAGGGTAATTAAATTTAGCCAAATGGAATTAAATTACATAGTATGTACTTTTTAATTAAAGGTTATTTATGTACTTATAATCCTAGTGGGCTTGGGTTTAGTTAACCTAATTAAAACCCAACTAGACAAGGTGTCCATATAAGGGCACACTTAAGGAATAAAACACTAATTCAACCCTAATTATTGCTGGAAATTTCAGCCACCAAGAGCAGCCCCAAATAGCCGAAAATCCCAGCATTGATCCTCCATTCCTTCGCGTCTTCGACTAGCACCGGTTCCCACTCAATAGTTGGTTGTGCACCAAACTTTAGAGATCGCAGTTTCAAGAAACGATTCTGCAGCAGTCTCTAAAAGAGACAAATCCGGTGAGTTAATCTCTCTTGATTCAATTTGGTTTTATTCTAATTAATGGTAATTAGACACGATAGGTGGATTCTAGGAAATTTTAAACAGTGTATTTCTGCTGCGCACGTTATTTTTCCAATGACGAATCCTAACACATACCCCATCCTGGGTCATGTCCCTGAGCTCCTGCCGAATCCGCTTAATATCCCTCGAGATGTTGCCCCAGCTTTGTGTCTATCTCAGCAATGTCATTGGCCTGTCAATCCCCTCAAGTATGCCCTGGGTGGGCCGAGATAGGAACCCATACTTGTAAGCCCAAATCTATGGAAAAGTGCACAGTTAGAATAAGTAGATACGAGTAAAAGTGAAAGCAATAATAAAATGGGACAAGTCGATAGTCTTACTAAGACGATGATCCAGCAGCCCTTGAACTCCTTCTATGCATTGCAAGCACAAAGATCAAGACCATAAAATAGCTACTCTAGGCCTGCTCGAGCCCAATCATACTCCCGGGCCCTCTCTAAATTAGCCAAACATGGTAGAACAGGTAGATTCACACAACTCCCCCCGGTCGGGAAGAGAACTGTGAAAAGTAGTGTGGCAATAAAGGCACGAGCATGCTGATCAACCCTGTGCTCTATAAGAAGCTAGCACCCTCGACTCTTATTAACCAAGAACTGCCAAAGGTTGGAACATTGGACATTCCCCTGGATGCTGCCCAGGCCAATCATGTCCACCATATAAGAATCCCGGTAGGAGACCCGAGATAGATAGCAGTTGAACTCCACAGGGGTCCCACCGAATGGCAATCCGATGATTGCTGTGAACTCAGAAGGAGTAATAGTGCACTCCCCATATAAGAGTGGAATGTATGGGTCATATCCACCCACCTCTCGATTAATACAATCAACGCCCCATGGCCCGTGTGTGGGGCAAAAGGGGAGACAAACCAAGCCAAGTCGGTAAATCCGATGTCAGCTATACATCTTTTTGGGTACCCAGGTATGTCATCCCACCTAAGGCAGGCCTTGGACAAGGAGCAAGCACCCTGATAAAAATGCTCCTGTAAAATATAAAACGACAAATAAGCATTAAGATAGGGAGTTTTCTACACTCCCTAAATCTACCCATCATGCATAACATACCTGCATACAAATCATACATGACTATAATTTTAAAAAAAAGGGGCTTGTCTGCACTGGTTCCATCACCAGCACGGGTGATGTAACACTTGCGCAGGTGTTGCGTTGAGAGTTGTGCGGCTCTCGACCGACAGTCGTGCCGCCAAAACTAGGCATGCACGGTTGTCACACAAGGAGTCCTTAAAATCCAAAATCTCACATTTTTTCTCAATTTTACTTTGATTCTTCAATCCCTAAAGTTCCTAAAGGGTCCCTAGTATGCATTCTACTCATCAATTTGACCAAACAAGCACAAAATAGCAAAAAACCCAATTTAAAACCTAGGTTTCTAATCTTCAAATTTCAACTCCAAATCAAGGAAGTTTAGGCCCTTACTTGGTGTTGGGAGGCATGGTTGGGCAATTCCAAAAGCAAGGGAATGCTTTGCCCAAAGGAAATGCCAAATGGGGCGCTTCTCGCATCAATCCATATCCATTAGCAACAGAGAGAAAGGGGAATGCTTAGGGGTTCTCACCCACTCTAATTAGCTTTGTGGAGACTTTGGGAAAACATCTTCCTTATTTCTTCATCATTTTCACAAAGATTTGGGAGAAATAGAAGTTTTGGGGGGGAAGAGCTGAGAAAAGAGTTTGAAATTTTGGTGAAAATGACTTATGGATTGATTCCCCCTTCTTAAACTAGATGTGACACCTATGCGGGTGTCAACACAGCCATACAGCTGTCTACGTATCATCCAAGCGGCTATTGCTCATGAACCGCACGGCCATTGATTGTTGGTTGCCCAATTGCTAATTTTTTTGCATTTTCAACTTATTCTTGCAATTTTCTTTATTAGCCCTGGCCATGCATTTATATCACCATTATTATTATAATTACCAACCTTATCCTTTTAATTGTCAATTTCGTTGATTTATGAGCAACAAAGAAAGCTTTTGCTTTGTGTCTAAATAGGTAAAAACAGCCTCGCTAAATCCTAGTTTTCCAAGAGACCATCCATCAAAAAAACAATCACTACCATCAATTTTTAGTCTCTTTGTTCTAGACATTCGATAACACGTCGGTTCTCAGTCACTCTGTTCCATAACACACCAAGAACTTTATTCATCACTCCTAGTGTACCGAAATGTTAGAGTTTCTTTCATCAAACCTTGGCACTCTAATGGCCAGCACCGGTCTTATATTTATTCTTGATCGAAGGGGAAAAAAATTTGTTTTTTCCAAAATAATTGATCAAGGAATAAATACACATCTCATGACTTACAAACAGTCCTACACAACTTTAAAAGGTAATCAGTCCCGTACGACTTTAAAAGATAATTAGTCCCATATGACTTTAAAAGGTAATCAGTCCCACACGACTTTAAAAGGTAATCAATCCTACATGACTTTAAAAGGTAATCAGACCCACACAACTTCAAAGGGTAATCAATCTCACACCACTTTAAAAGGCAATCAATCCTACACGATCCTAAAAAGGTAATTACTCCCACATGAATTTAAAAGCAGTCGGTCTTACATGACCTTAAAAAGGTAATTAGTCCCACACAACTTTAAAGGGTAATCAGTCCCACATGACTTTAAAAGGTAATCGATTCTGCACGATCATAAAAAGGTAATTAGTCCCACACGACTTTAAAAGGTAATCGGTCCCACATGACTTCAAAAGGTATTCGATCCTACACGACCCTAAAAAGGTAATCAGTCCCACACAACTCTATAAGGTAATCGGTCTCGCACGACCTTAAAAGGTAACGATCAACCATACCTTCAGCCGAAGCTAGGGACAAGTACGTTTCTTTGCTTTCTCACTGCACTTTTTATCATGCATCCAAATTCACCACGGGACAAGGTAAGGTCACAAGCTGTGAATTTAGATACGCGAGGGGCAGCCTGTGAGCGTGGGTTTTTTTATCTCCGGTTTAGATGATGATTGAGTTGTTTATTTGCTTCTATAATTTTCCAAAATTGCATGAGTTGAAGTCAATTCAAGATCAAAGCTCCGATTGATCGAACTTCAAGCCTCGGAACACTTCCAAGATGAAGAGGAGGTTGTCTAGGAATAACAGCTGCATAATTGATGCATTATTAGCCGCACGACTATTGATCTCTGGAAGAAACCGTGACTCTTCTTCTTGGAAATGATTTTTTGGATTTTCTGGGTGGATTTTACAAAGTAAGACTAGATTTTGCCTATATAAAGGCCTCTAATCTCTGGTTTATAGGGTTGGCAAGTTTTAGAGTGAGAAAGAGGATGAAAAAGGATGAAAAAGAGAGAAAGAAATCCAAGATTTTTCTTCAGTTTTCATCTTTAATCTCTATTATTGGCATCATTAGCATTTTTTTCAAAATATTCTGTTTTTCGATTATGGATTAAGAACCAGAGTCATGCGACCATCACAAGAGCCACATGACTACACTTATAGTTGTACAGCTGTTGCAGTTACATCTGCACAGCTATTGCAGTTACATCCGTACGGCTGTTGGTTCTCAAAACAAAATGATGAAAGTTTGTAGTTCAAGAATCTTCACTGATCTCAAAGTAACACCCATACGGGTGTAAATATATAGCCACATGACTGTTGTGTCAACACCCACGTGAGTTTTTATTTTGGACAGAATCACTGAAAACCAATTTTCATGCATTTCACAAATATTTGAGCCTTAGATTTGCATTCTAGAAGCATGTATTACAATAAAACAACAACAGAAACCTAATTTCCTGATATTCGACTCATTTGCCTTGTTCCAGGTCTAGTCAGTGAGATTTTTTGAGTCACCTTGGCTCTCCTCTCTAAACACATGACCCCGATTTAGTTATTATCCCATTATGTCTTAATTGAGTCCTACTGGCAATTATTCGTGTACTAACCTCTGTTTTGTAGGATTAAATATACATTAGGGTTTTATTGTTACTTTAGGTAAATTAGTGTATTTTAGGTGATTGTAGCCCGATCCCCATTTAATTCACATGTATCCCTTAGGATAGTTTATGTGGTTCGATATGGTTGTAATAATTTATTTATTTACTGCTTTCAGTATCTTGCATGAACGCTGTGTGTGTTGGGATTCGTCATTGGACAAATAATGTGGCGCAGCGAAAAATACACCGTTTAAAATTTCCTAGAATCCACCTATCGTATCCAATTACCATTGATTAGAATAAAAACAATAAGAATCAAGAGAGATTAACTCACCGGATTCGTCTCTTCTAGAGACTGCTGTAGAATCGTTTCTTGAAACTGCGATCTCCAAAGTCCGGTGCACGATCAACTATTGAGCGGGAACCGGTGCTAGCCGAAGATGCGAAGGAATGGAGATTCAATGCTGGGATTTTCTGCTGATTTGGGGCTGCTCTAGGTGCCTGAAATTTCCATCAATTAATTAGGGTTGAATTAGGATTTTATTCCTTAAGTGTGCCTTTTTATAGACACCTTGTCTAATTGGGTTTTAATTAGGTCACTAGGATTATAATTACATAAATAAACTTTAATTAAAAAGTATATAATATGTAATTTAATTCCATTTGGCTAAATTTAATTATCCCTAAATAAAATTAAATCACACTTAAGTAAATACAATACATGTATTTAATTTTCCTACTTGGGAAAATCATTTAATTAATTGTTTACTTTATCTAATTCAATTAATTGATTTAATTAATTACATTATGTAAACTTATTAATTAAATTAAATTCAATCCAATGTTAATTAATTACCTTAACACCGAATGTCAATTAATTAATTAACACATTCCTTCCAATGTACACTAAATGTACAATTTCTATAAGTTCCAGCTCAGTTGATCTATGTGCACGATCCTATGGGTCTGTCTTTATATTGGTAGGCCCAAGGCCCACAGACTGTAAGTGGGTTTTAGTAAACTATTACAGCCCCCAATTAAGACAGAGATGCAGCACTCTTTAGAAGACACTCACCCGGTAGTAATCTCATAGTGTCCTTTGCCTAACGGTATCGATATGAATAAACAAGAGGCAAGGTGTCTGTCATCCTCTTCTGTTGTTTATTATATTTCTTGATCTTGAGTTGACTGATTAATCAAATAAGCAGCCGACTTATTTGGGTATGGCCATACACTTATCAGTTCCACTCATCAAGTGGCCAATGATATCATCTCGGTGTCACCCGAGTGGCAATTCCATCACTTCATCATCAATATCAACATGTTCACCGGTCCACCCAATCATACCAGTATTTAGCATCCTTTTATAGACCTGTTAGTCGTATGTCAAAGTGAACCGGATTCCATATTGATATTATAATGAAATCTGGTCCTATGACGCGACAACCATGTGGCTTTCTTGTGCGGATCGATCCAGTCCTATATCAACAACATGTACCTATATTCATGACTGACTATACAAGTACTATGGCTAGTTAAGAACTGTCATGCAGTCATCGAATATACAAGTTTGTGGTTCTATTCGTTCCCACGATTCGAACAGACCTGGGATAGGTTTTATGATTATTAATCAATCGATACTCTACTCATATTATAGCACAAGATATAAATGAAATAGATTAATTGCCTTTATTAATGTGACATAAATAATGATTATACAATGAGTCTCAATGTATAATACAAAATACAAGAATCCAATGCCTTAAGAACTAGGGCACACCAACAATCTCCCACTTACACTAGTTCCAAGTGGGCATTGCCCTAATTCCTATAGATCTGGTATGACCGTCGTGCTGTTTCTGCAGCAGCACTTTGGTCAATGGATCAGCGACATTATTCTTGGCGTCAACCCCCTGCAATGATATGTCACCTCTGTTCACGATCTCCTGAACGAGGTGAAACTTTCTGAGTACATGTTTGGATCTCTTGTGTGACCGAGGCTCCTTAGCTTGTGCGATGGCCCTATTGTTGTCATAAAAACATCAACTGGGTCTAGGATAGTGGGTACTACTCCCAACTCAGTTATGAATTTCTTGATCCAAACGGCTTCCTTTGAGCTTCGCACGCAGCTATGTACTCAGCTTCCATTGTAGAGTTAGCAATGGTGGCCTGCTTTGAGGACCTCCAACTAATGGCACCGCCATTCTTGAGAAAAACATAACCAGACTATGACTGGTTCTCATCCTCATCGATCTCAAAGCTTGCATCAGTGTAACCTGACACTACCAGCTCATCTTGACCTCCATACACTAAGAAAGCATCCTTAGTCCGGTTAAGGTACTTCAAGATTGCCATGATTGCCTTCCAGTGTTCCTCACCGGGGTCCGACGAGTACCGGCTAGTCATACTTAGTGCAAACACGACATCAGCCCTCGTACATAACCTGGACTACATGATCAATCCAATAGCAGATGCATAAGGGATCTTTTCCATGTTCTCCCGGTCCTTGTTTGTTTTAGGACCATCTTTCTTACTCAGCTTCAACCCATTGCGCATAGGCAAGAATCCTTTCTTTGCCTTGTCCATGCTGAATCTTTTCAAAAAATTGTCAATGTACGTGAGCTGACTTAGGCCTAAAAGCCGATTGGAACTATCTCTGTAGATCCTGATCCCTAAGATCATCTCAGCTTCGCCTAAATCCTTCATTGCGAAGCACCTACTCAACCACTGCTTAACCCCTTGCAGTGTTGGTATGTCACCTCCAATGATAAGGATGTCGTTAACATACAGCACTAGGATGGTGGAAACGCTCCCACTAACCATCTTATACACACAGGGCCTTTAACTTGAAAACCACTTGCAACTTATCACCTTAGCACCCGGAGGTGGATCCACCAAGTTCCATACTTGGTTGTAGTGCATAGATTGCATCTCATCCTCCATGGCTTTGCGCGATTGATCTGAGTGTGGGCTTTCAACAGCCTCCCGATAGGTCTTAGGCTCTTCTTGGTCAACAACCATAAGTTCCCCATCATCAGTCACGAGAAAGCCGTACCTCTCTGGCTGATTACGTGTCCTACCAGACCTTTTAAGGTCCTATGCAACCGGTTCTGGTTCCTCAATTTCTTAAGTAGTCAGATCGGTTCCCGAAGCATCCTCAGCAGTAGCTACAGGAGTTTGTGAGTCTTGAACTTCTGAAAGTTCAACATTACTCCCACTGTCTCTCTTGGAAAGGAATTCCTTCTCTAAGAAGACTGAATTTCTGGCTATGAAAACTGGCACTTGACAGATTTAGGCTCGAGTTTGCCACTTGTCAATTTCTTAACATGTGCATCACGGCCCCAAATCTTCAAGAAGGAAACATTGGGCTTTCGGCCCTTCCATAGTTCATATGGTGTTCCCTCAACTGCCTTGCTTGGTGTATTATTAAGAATGTAAGCAGTTGTCTCTAAAGCATATCCCCAAAAGGAGACAGGGAGTGTAGCATGACTCATCATCGAGCGGACCATGTCAAGCAAGGTCCTATTCCTCCTTTCTGACACTCAATTCCACTGGGTTATACCAGGAGGAGTGAGTTGGGATACAATCCCACACTCTCTCAAAAACGAGTCAAACTCTTGGCTCAAATATTCACCCCCTCGGTCATACCGAAGTGCTTTTATTTTCTTGCCAAGTTGGTTTTCTACTTCATTCTTAAAGTCCTTGAACCTTTGGAGAGTCTCAGACTTATGCTTCCTCAGATACACGTAACCGTATCTGCTGAAGTCATCCGTGAAGGTGACGAAGTACAGAAAACCAGATCTAGCACTAGTGCTCATTGGACCTCATACATCAGAATGTATTACTCCAATAGCTCTGAGGCCCTTTTAGCAATCTTGCTAAAAGGCGCCTTTGTCATTTTGCCTCTCAAACAAGATTCGCATGTGTCATAAGACTGGATGTTAAATGGCCCTAGCACTCCACTAGAGTGAAGTCTATCTATACACTTCTCATTTATATGGCCAAGTCAACAATGCCAGATGTAAGTAGGATTAGTTTCATTTTGTTTGATCCTTTTAGTATTTATGTTATAGATTGAACTTTCACGTTTTAGATCAAGGATATATAAGCCATTTTCAAGAAATGTTGTTCCATAAATAATATTGCCACATTGCATACAAATTCTACCATGTCCAATATTTAATATGAAACCAAAAATATCAAACAAAGAAACGGAAATAATATTCCTGCGCATCGCAGGTACAAAATAACAGTTTCTTAGTTCCAAAACAAGTCCACTAGGCATCTCCAAGAAATAATCTCTGATCTCCATGGCCTGAATCCAAGCGCCATTTTCAACTCGAAGATCTACTTCTCCAGATCCTAATGATCTCCTATTTCTTAGACCCTACACATTTGAACAAATGTGAGATCCACATCCAGTGTCCAAGACCCAAGATGTAGAAATGGCCAGATTAATCTCAACAACATAAATACCTGAAGCAGCAGGTTTGCCCTTCAGTTGCTCCCTTAGCTTTGGACATGAGCTCTTCCAGTGCCCCTTCTCATGACACTCATGGCAGACATCGTCAGGAGAAGCAACCCTTGCTTTAGGTTGGGCCACCACCTTTTTGCACTTCGCCTTGGCCTTTTGGGCCTTAGCCTTTCTTGAGAGACTGCTCAGCAAGCTTAAGCATGCCATGCAGCTCAATAACCAATTTATCCAACCCTTGCATATGGTAGTTCATGATAAACTGGTTGTAAGACCTAGGAAGTGACATGAGAATATTGTCTGCTACCAAGTCCTGCGGAACTGGCGAGCCTAGGTGGGCAAGTGTATCAATATACCCCTTCAACTTTAGCACATGAGTGCTAACAGAAGTCCCAGCCGCCATCACAGTCGTGCAATGTGCCTTAGTTGTCAAGTAACGTTCCTGAGAAGCCTGATCTTGGAACATATTTTTAAGCTGACCCATCATCTCATAAGCATGCTCATCCATGAACTACATCTGAAGATCAGAAGCCATGGTACCCAGCATGAGGCACGAGACATCTCGGTCATCCCTCATATGCCGGTCATACTGCTCCACCATCGCCGTGGTGACGCCTCGACCTGCGGGAGGGCCAGCTGGTAAAGGAGCATTCAGTACATACTCCTTAGGCTCTTGTCTAAGAATTATTTGTAAGTTCCTAGCCCAGTCCAAGAAGTTAGTCCCTGAAAGCTTCTCCTTCTCCCAGAGTGACCTAAGTGAGAGTGAGTTGTTGTTTGTTGTAGCCATTTAAATTGCTTAAGTGAAATGGGATTATCTACATGGAAGAAATCATTGCTTGAGTTAGAAATAAAGGACTTTTAAGCCAATTCAAATTAATAATCTGATTTTAATTTGTTTGTTGGTGATGTTAATTGGCTGACTTGTCCAAGATCCACAACTTATCAATGATTGGTTGAACTAGGGCTCGCTAACCAACCATTGATTTGTTTGGTAGGACAGCCTATCCAATCCTTCCATAAAGGACTCTTGGTTTGATGGGCTTATTAACACTTTACCCATCGGTGCTTAGGGCCCGCTCTGAGCTAATGCTACCCATGTTGAGTCAAACCACCATTCACATGTTAACCATACCAAGTATCTTAACCCTCGACGGCCCACCGAATACTACAATGTACCCAGCTAGGGCATGGCACACATTGCAGCATCAATGGGAGGAAGAGGTGTGTATGTGGGAAGCACTTTTAAGCGACTCAATATTTTAATTTCTGGATTATAATTAAGTGATACGGCTTAGCATGCAAAAACGCGGGTAATAATTTGGTGATCCATACATCCATATTATATGACAAATGCAATAGCATACTTAATTTAAAATAAATGAGATCCTATAGGCCTTTAACTACAACCTAATGAAAAACTAGATATCCTATCTAACTCTTCATGGGCCGGATTGCAATCCTTCTTGGGCTCCCACCATGGGCTTGCTCCATCTAGGCCTTCCTCTATACTTGATGCAATTACAAAAATTTTGTAAAATAAAATCTATTCTAAAATTACATCAAAATTAAAAAAATGGCACACATGCCATATTTCCCAAAATTAAATTACAACCGATAATAATTTAGGGCCCATAGAACTCAACATCACATTTCAAACAAAGTACCTGTCGTGCACATACATACCAATATGATGCATAATCATGGCATTCCAAATTATAAATATAAATGTTAAGCCGAGTTACTTAGGGTGAAATCACCAATTTTAACAAATGTGACTAAGGCCCATAAAGGCCCAATGGATAACATCCATAAATGCAAAATTAACAATTTTGCTCCCACTTGAATTTGGGTTGTCACAAATTTAAAATTTAGCTCTTCCAATTTTAACTGGTGTTAAGGTTTATTGGGCCAATTTCACAAAGTCCATATTCAATTTAATATGCAAATAATTAAATTAAATATGCATCAACAAAATAAACAATTTAAATACAAATTAATTTTAAAAAAAATTAATTTAATTTGCATTAGGGCCCGGAATAAAAAAATACCCGCAAAATCCAAAACCGGACCTAAAATCCAAGCACGGCGCTGCTGCGCGGCAACCTGCCGCGGTAGCAGCTAGCTGCTGCCACAGCTGCTGCCAAGGTAGCAGATGGAATCGCAGAATTGCGATCCATCTTTTGCCCAAATCTCAATTTTTTTTAATTAAATCATAAAAAAAATCCAGCCATAAAAAATAATAATTAATCAATAAAACAACAATTTTAGATGGAAGCCAATTGGGGAAAATAATCAAAAACCCCAATCCAACAATTCTAGGGTTTATCCAAAACAAAACCAATTGAGTAAAAACACTGAAATCACAAACTTGAAACCCATTCTTTCTTCAAGAATGCTTTCAAGAACTAATTCTAATCAATCTAATGGACAAAACTTAGGCTCTGATACCACTGTTGGGATTTGTCATTATAGACCGTTTAAAATTTCCTAGAATCCACCTATCGTATCCAATTATCATTGATTAGAATAAAAACAATAAGAATCAAGAGAGATTAACTCACCGGATTCGTCTCCTCTAGAGACTGCTGCAGAATCGTTTCTTAAAACTGCGATCTCCAAAGTCCGGTGCATAACCAACTATTGAGCAGGAACCGGTGCTAGCCGAAGATGCGAAGGAATGGAGGTTCAATGCTGGGATTTTCGACTGATTTGGGGCTGCTCTAGGTGGCTGAAATTTCCAGCAATTAATTAGGGTTGAATTAGGGTTTTATTCCTTAAGTGTGCCCTTTTATAGACACCTTGTCTAATTGGGTTTTAATTAGGTTAATTAAACCCAAACCCACTAGGATTATAATTACGTAAATAATCTTTAATTAAAAAGTATATACTATGTAATTTAATTCCATTTGGCTAAATTTAATTACCCCGAAATAAAATTAAATCACACTTAAGTAAATACAATACATGTATTTAATTTTCCTACTTAGGAAAATCATTTAATTAATTGTTTACTTTATGTAATTCAATTAATTGATTTAATTAATTACATTATGTAAACTTATTAATTAAATTAAATTCAACCCAATGTTAATTAATTACCTTGACACCGAATGTCAATTAATTAATTAACACATTCCTTCCAATGTACATTACATGTACAATTTCTATAAGTTCCGGCTCAGTTGATCTATGTGCATAATCCTATGGGTCTGTCTTTATGTTGGCAGTAGGCCCAAGGCCCACAGACTGTAAGTGGGTTCTAGCAAACCATTACAGCCCCCAATTAAGACAGAGATGCAGCAGTCTTTAGAAGACACTCACCTGGTAATAATCTCATAGTGTCCTTTGCCTAATGATATCGATATGAATAAACAAGAGGCATGGTGTCTGTCATCCTCTTCTGTTGTTTATTATATTTCGTGATCTTGAGTTGACTGATTAATCAAATAAGCAACCAACTTATTTGGGTATGGCCATACACTTATCAGTCCCACTCATCAAGTGGACAATGATATCATCTCGGTGTTACCCGAGTGGCAATTCCATCACTTCATCATCAATATCAACATATTCACCGGTCCACCCAATCATACCCGTATTTAGCATCCTTTTACAGACCTGTTAGGTGTATGTCAAAGTGAACCGGATTCCATATTGATATTATAATGAAATCTGGCCTGGGGACAAAAGAGACCTACTCAAGAAAGACCTATGACGCGACAACCATGTGGCTTTCTTGTGCGGATAGATCCAGTCCCATGTCAACAACATGTAACTATATTCATGACTGAGTATACAAGTACTATGGCTAGTTAAGAACTACCATGCAGTCATCGAATATACAAGTCTGTGGTTCTATTCGTTCCCACGATTAGAACAGACCTGGGATAGGTTTTATGATTATCAATCAATGGATACTCTACTCATATTATAGCACAAGATATAAATGAAATAGATTAATTGCCTTTATTAATGTGACACAAATAATGTATTCATACAATGAGTCTTAATGTATAATACAAAATACAAGAATCCAATGCCTTAAGAACTAGGGCACACCAACAGTGTGCTCTGAATAAAATCAACTTAGTTTATAAAATGCTATGATTTAGTTGTTGAAGCGTATATTTTAATTAGATAAAAAGTAATTGACTCATCCGGACCAAGATTTCTGGAAGGTATAATGGTCCTCACTCAGTTTTGCCTATACCTAAATTTTCCGATTGAGCTGAGCTGGGTAGCCACTCTTATACTTTCTTCGAGATTTCGGTCTCGAATCTTTTATGGATATTGTTTTCCAAAAACAAATTCCGTAACCATAACTATTATTAGAGAAACAAATAAAAACCGCCCAGCCTGCTTAGCTGTGTCCATATCGACATTAAAAAAAAGTCGTCTGCTCATATCAAGGTTGAAGTCCGGATTGCTAAACTAAACGAATTAGGTTTGTAGTCAATCAACCATATCCGTATGAAAATGGACTATGACCATATGGATGTTCCCTCTATGACCGTACGATTATAGGTTTTATCTGTACAGATGTTAAATAATCCATCCCACTTGCATTTAGATCAAATCTAGATCTCTGATTTGAATTAGGTATAAAAAGAAAAGGATAATAAGAGAGAAGGGGATGGTGATTAAGGGCTTAGAATCTGGAATTAGATTTTTGGAAAGTTAGAAAGAAAAAAGGAAGAAAAGAGAAGAGAAAAGGAAAGGAAACTTTTAAAGGTTTTCTCTTCATTTTCTTATTCGATTCTCTATTATTAGGCTTTAAAACTTGTTAGAAATCATCGAAAAACACATCACAAAGATTGATAACAAGTTTAGAGACTAAAATACAAACACAAACCTGTAACTATTGAGGATTCTTAGTATTTTTGACTTGTGGAACCTTAACCAAAACTCAACAATATGGAGGTCCTTTGAGACATTTTAGAACCCGTAAAAGCAGTGGATTCATATGTCAAAGGTATATTTCTGAGAAACCAATGATTTTCTTGCGTATTTTTGTCATTTGAGCATCATTTTGCATCCTTTTTCTTTTGCTTTGTTTTTGTTCATCTTTGGCTTCTGCCCAGAATTAACACCCGTACTGTCATCGACACAGCCGAACGACTGTAGTGATAACTGTATGGATGTTGTTCTTGGTCACATGGTTATGTACTTCATGAAATCACAAAAAAAAAATTGCTAAAACTTGAATCTGTTATGCGCCTTGAGGTAATAGCCGCATGGTTATAGGTTTCAATTGTACGGTTACAGTTTCTGTAACGGCGCAGCCATTATTCCTAAGCAAGGGAATTTACAGAATGCTTTAACAGATATTTTTTACCTAAGTTCCAAAATCAGATCGGATCTGCGATAAAGAGCTCGATCTCTTGAAATTTGAATCACATAAGCATGCTAAACACCAATCGGTAAAACCGTTTTCAAAAGCCTTTTTCCATCCTTCATTTTTATGCTCGAATCTCATACGCATAAGTTTCGTTGTATTACTAACATCCATTTTTGCAGGATTAAATTTACTGTTGTTAATTTATTCCTTTATTATTATAACTTGTGTATTTTAGGCAGTTGTACCCCGATCCCCTATTAATTTATATGTATTCCCCCTAGGATAGCGTACTTAATTTGGGTTGTAATTTAATTTTATTCCTTGTACTCTGTATGAACGTCATGTGTTATAAAATAAAAATCGATCTAGTTCTATAAAATGTTATCGTTGAATATTGAAGCTGTTATTTTAATTGGATAATAAGTAAGTGACTCGTTCGAACCTAGATCTCTAGAAGGTATAGTAGTTCTCACTTGGTTCTGGCTATTCCCGAATTTCCCGGTTGAGCTGATTCGGGTAGTGACTCCTATAGTTTTTTCAAGATTTTGGTCTCAAATCTTGTATGAATATTGTATTTCCCTAAAAATGAGTTTTATATTATAATTATATACCTGAATAAACAAAACAAGAAAGCCCGGTGGCCCACTTCACCGCAGCTGAAATATCGTTCGCTCACACCTACTTGATAGGGACTGGTTTATGGTAACGGGTTGAAACTAAGAGGGAATTACCACCTCTAGGAAACAATCCAACACTAAATCAAATTAGAGTTCGTGAAGATGCAGAAGCCAAAGCTCTAAGAGATTTGTCTCAAATCCATGTTGGTGTCACTGATTCGATCTTGTTGGGATTTTTCACCGGAAATCACCCGATAAATGCGGAAGAACGCGATGATTTCCTCAAATCCATGCCCAGGAGAAATTGAAATGGAAATTGTAAAACAAAAAAAATACAATAGAAAGAGATAATTCTCTTACCCAGAATATCTCTTCTAGAGATGGATGAAGACTGCAGGAATCAAAGCAGAGTCCCTCCTCGTTCTGGTACATGAATGCCTAACGAACACGACCCGTGCTAGCATTGGAAAAACAAGCAATGGAGAGGAGGCTAGGTTGAAAATTTCGGTTATGGTGTGCTACTATGCATTGGTCGAAATTTCCCCTAGGTTAAAACCTAGGTAGGCCGAATTCCCATAAGGGAATTGAGGCCCAGCTTGGCTCCTTCATTTTGTGTGGGCTTCCTTCTTTTAATTCAGGCCCAATCTTATTTTTATTAATCTGGTTTAAATTAATTTCAAGCCCAATTTTAATATACCTATGTATTTAATATATTACACCAAGTAATATATTATTTACATTTAAATTAAAATTAGTTTGACCAATTAATTTAATACAACAAATTAAAATTAGATCTTCACAAAATAAAATCATATGTAAACCTATACATATGAATATTTCTGCCTAGGAAATAATCTCATAAATAATCCAATTAATTATGAAGAGCCAATTGAATATATTAATTTCATTATTGGGATCAATCCAATTAATCTTTATAATATGATTAATATAGATATATATCTCTCTCTCCAGAGCCTATGCTCATGTGATTCCTTAAGTCGGTGTTCAGTCGCTCAATGTGTACGATCCCGTGGGCCCATCTTTATGTTGGCAGCGGGCCTTTTGGCCCACAGACTGTAGTTGGGCTCTAGCAAGCCACTGCAGCTCCTAATTAAGATGGAGATGGCAGTCTAACTATTATCATAACCCTGTAGTTTAAACTTGTACATACCATGTCATTGATATCGGTGTCCAACACAGAGACATGGATTGATCACCCTTTTTTGTGTCGGACATTAACTTGATCCCGAATGCACTGAAGCTCACAAACAAGTTCCTACTTGTTTGGGTGTGGCCACACTCTTATCAGTCACGTTCATCAAGAGGCCGGTGATATCTTCCCAATGGACTACTGGGTGACAAATTCCTTCTACATATCCATAGCATTACCGTGCTAAGTGACATACCCGAAAGTACCCATACTTGGCACCCTATTACAGGCCCTTTAGGCGTACCTCTAAGCATGTGACCTCACATGTAACACCATCATATGGTCAGGTCAAAGGATCCATACAAGTACTACACTAGAATCACTTGTGATACTATACCATGTGGATTTCTCGTTTAGTGGATCTATCCAGTACCATGCCCCTTATGCATGTACCCATTAACTTGGTTGACAATCCATGTCCAATGACGGGTAAGACACTGCCATACAACCAGGTTAATGATAGTCTCTTATTCCATTCATTCCCATGACTGAAACAGACTACAGATCTATTTATGGTCATATCGTTTACCCTATCCATGGTTTTACTGCCAAGTGCATGACACTGGTCATCATGGATATGGATATGTCCATTGGATAATTCATTTAATATATTGCACAAGATAAATATAATAAATGAATTAATGCCTTTATTAATAACACAAATAAGTATAATACATGAATCCAATTAATGTATGATACATATACAAGGACCAATGCCTCGGGACTAGGGCATATCCAACAATCTCCCACTTGCACTAGTTCCAACTAGGCATGGGCCTAATCCCTAAAGATCTAGTATGACCCTCGTGCTTGGGCTGGGCCAGCGCCTTGGTCAAAGGATCTGCGACATCATCCTCGGTGTCCACTCTGTGTAATGCAATGTCACCTCTCCCTGCGATCTCTCGTATGAGGTGAAACTTTTTGAGCACGTGCTTTGTGTTCTTATGTGACGGGGGCTCCTTAGCTTGTGCAACATCCCCATTGTTGTCACAGAAGATATTAACTTGGTCCTGGATAGTTGGCACTACTCCCAACTCAGTGATAAACTTCTTCATCCACACAGCTTCCTTAGCCGCATCACACGGAGCGATGTACTCAGCTTCTGTTGTAGAGTCCACGATGGTTGGCTGCTTTGAGCTCCTCCAGCTTATAGCACCATCGTTTAGCAAAAATACATACCCAAACTGTGACTGGTACTCATCCTGGTCGGTCTGGAAGCTTGCATCAGTGTACCTAGTAACTGACAGCACTTCCTGACCACCATACACTAAGAAGCTATCCTTAGTCCGGTTAAGGTACTTAAGGATCGCCTTGACAGCTTTCCAGTGATCCTCCCCGGGATCCTGCTAGTACCGGCTTGTCATACTCAGTGCAAAGGCGACATCAGGTCTCGTACATAACATGGAGTACATAATTGATCCTATAGCCGAAGCATATGGAACCAATTTCATGTTCTCATTGTCCTCCCTTGTCTTAGGACAATGTTTCTTACTAAGCTTCAGCCCATGGCCCATTGGTAAGAAACCTTTATTGGCTCGGTCCATGTTGAACCTTTTCAGAACTTTGCCTATGTACGAGGCCTGACTTAGGCCCATAAGCCGATTTGATCTATCCCTATAGATCCTGATCCCTAGGATCATCTCAGCTTTGCCTAAGTCCTTCATTGCAAAGCACTTACTCAGCCACTGCTTTACCCCTTGCAATGTAGGTATGTCGTCCAATGAGTAGGATGTCGTCTACATAAAGTACCAAGAATGTGACAATGCTCCCACTAGTCCTCTTATACACATAAGGTTCATCTTGATTCTGTATGAAGCCATATTCCTTTATAGCCTCATTGAATCTTAGATTCCAACTTTGGGATGCTTGCTTCAGTCCATAAATGGACCTTTGAAGCTTGCATACCCTTCCCGGATACTTTGGATCGACAAAACCCTCAGGTTGTGTCATGTACACATTCTCGAGTAGCTTTCCATTAAGGAAAGAGGTTTTGACATCCATTTGCCAAACTTCATAGTCGTACCATGTGGCTATGGCTAGCAAGATCCTGATGGATTTGAGCATGGCTACTGGTGAGAAAGTTTCATCATAGTCTATTCCATGGACTTGTCTGAAACCTTTTGTAACCAGACGCCCCTTGAAGGTGCTGTTGGCCTTTAGCTTATAGCACCACTTGCAACCTATTACCTTGGTACCCGGAGGTGGATCAACCAAGTTCCAAACTTGGTTATTGTACATAGATTGCATTTCTGCCTCTATGGCTTTACGCCAATTCGCAGATTGTGGGCTAGCCATAGCCTCCTGGTAGGTTTTGGGTTCTTCCTTATCCCAGATGAGAAGAGTTTGATCATCGGTGATGAGGAAACCATACCTCTCCGGTTCCCAACGATCCCTACCAGACCTTCTAGGTCCTTGTGAGGCCTAGGTCGGTGCTTCCCCTTGTGGAAGCTCTACCTGGGCCTCCGAGTTATCCTCTTCAGGAGCTTATGGACTTTGAACTTCCCTGAGTTCAACATTACTTCCACTGTCTTTCTTAGAAAGGAACTCCTTTTCTAGAAAGACCCCCTTCCTTGCCACGAACACCTTGTTCTCGGCAGGGTTGTAGAAGTAATACCCTTTGGTTTCCTTAGGGTAGCCCACAAACAAGCATTTATCGGTTTTGGGCTCCAGCTTGCCACTAGTCAATCTCTTGACATGTGCTTCGCATCCCCAAATCCTTAGGAAAGACACATTGGGCTCCTTGCCCGTCCATATCTGATATGGGGTCCTTTCCACTGCCTTAGTCGGAGTATTATTTAAGATAAGAGCTGCTGTCTCGGGGGCGTGTCCCCAGAAACTAATTGGGAGAGAGGCTTGACTCATCATTGAGCGAACCATGTCCAACAGGGTCCTATTTCTCCGTTCGGACACCCCATTCCATTATGGTGTTCCGGGAGGAGTGAGCTGTGGAACTATTCCATGCTCTCTCAAAAATGAGTCAAACTCTAGGCTAATGTACTCACCACCTCGATCCGATCGAAGGGTTTTGATATTCCTGCCTAGCTGGTTCTATACCTCGTTCCTAAATTCCTTGAACCTATCAAGGGTCTCAGACTTGTGTTTCATCAGATAGACATAGCCATATCTGCTGAAATCATCTGTGAACGTGACGAAGTACAGGTGTCCACCTCTGGTCGCTGCACTCATAGGTCCACATACATCTGAATGTATTAGGTCCAACAAGCCAGTGACCCTTTCAGCCTTCTTGCTAAAAGGCGCCTTAGTCATCTTGCCTCGTAAACATGATTCGCATGTATCAATTGACTCCAAGTCAAATGACCCTAAGACTCCAGCTTTGTGAAGCCTAGCTATGCGCTTCTCGTTTATGTGGCCGAGACGACAATGCCATAGGTAGAAAGAATTAATTTCGTTTGGCTTAACCCTTTTTGTGTTTATATTATAGACATGATTGGTTTCATTTAAGTCCAGGATATACATGCCATTATTTAATAGAGCATCTCCATAAAATAATCCCTCTCTAGATATTGAAATTCTACCATTAGAAATAGTAAAATAAAATCCAGAAATATCCAACATAGAAACTGAAATAATATTCCTGCACATAGCAGGTACAAAATAACATTGTTCCAAAATTAAAACCAATCCACTAGGCATCACAAGGTGGTATTCGCCGATCTCTATGGTAGCAACCCTTGCTCCATTCCCAACCCGCAAGTCCACCTCTCCCGACCCTAGTGACCTTCTGTTCTTAAGTCCCTGCACATTGCAACAAATGTGAGAACCACATCCAGTATACAATACCTAGGATGTTGAAACAGTAAGGTTAATGTCTATAACATAAATACCTGAAGAGGATGCACCTTGGCCCCTTCTTTGCTCTCCCATTAGCTTGGGACACGATCTCTTCTAATGGCCCGCCTGTCTACACCCGAAACAGACATCTTCAGGACCTGCCTTTTGCTAGGCCTTAGGTTGGCCCTTGGCCTTCTTGGCCTTGGCCTTTTTGGCCTTGGCTTTGGCCTTTTCCTTGGCCTTACCCTTGGCAACAGGAGGGTTCCCCTTGTTGACCAGCAGCACTAGCGGAGTCTTTTTGATCGACTGCTCAGTAAGCTTAAGCATCCCATGCAGCTCACTGACAGTGCGGTTTACATGTTGTAGTTTAGGATGAACTGATCATAAGAATCCGGCAAGGATGCAATGATTGTGTCCACCGCCAACTCCTGAGAGATAGGCGATCCGAGATGGGCTAAAGTGTCCAAATAGCCCTTCATCTTGAGCACGTGTGCACTCACAGATGTCCAAGCCCCCATCTTACAGGAGTGGAATGCCTTGTTGGTCAGGTACCTTTCCTGACGAGCTTGCTCTTGAAACATCTCATTTAGAGTTGTTATCATAGCAAAGGCTTGATAGTCCATAAACTGTTTTTGCAGTTCGGGGACCATAAACATAAGGCATATCACATCCCTATTATCCTTGACATGCACCTCGTATTCCTCTAGCTGGGCAGCCGGTGGATTACATCCTTGAGGCGCAGCCGGTACAAGCCTTTCCAGCACATACTCTTTGGACTCCTGTCTTAGAACTATTCTCAAGTTCCTAGACCAGTCCAAAAAGTTAGGACCGGAAAGCTTGTCCTTTTTAAGAATTGATCGCAGTGATAAGGTATTGTTATTTGCCATTTAGAATTTCTACACAGAAAAACATTTAGAGTGTTAATAAAGGACTTTACTTTGTTATTCCCATATAAAATTAATAATGAATCAAGTTATTAATTAAATCGAGTTGTTGGGCTCATGGGTCGAGATCCATATTTCATTAAGATATATCCAGATGAGGGCCTAGTACAACTATACCCTAATTATTTAGGTAGGAACGCAGTCCAATCCCAACCTAGGGACTCTCGGTTTGATGGGCTTGTTGGCAGTTACCCATCTGTGCTTAGGGCCAGGAGAATCCTACTACCCACGCTAAGTCAAAACCTCCATTCAAGTGTTAGAGTATCCCATACCCTAACCTAATACAAAGTGACAATACTCCAGTATATCCTGCGAGGGCATGGTCTACAACTGGCCTATTCCCACTTCGAGCTGGTTTTGAATGAGGGAAGCACTTTTAAGC
Source organism: Euphorbia tirucalli (assembly GCA_039660915.1). Classification (NCBI taxonomy): domain Eukaryota; kingdom Viridiplantae; phylum Streptophyta; class Magnoliopsida; order Malpighiales; family Euphorbiaceae; genus Euphorbia; species Euphorbia tirucalli. The sequence goes on along the minus strand of CM077637.1, from coordinate 44,365,539 downwards.
GACTTCTTAATTTCATTTGGTTTTAGATTCAATTAACAACGGCTTGCATACATAAGGCAGGTGAAATGCGGTTGGATCATACATTCATACATGCATATAAATATAAAGCATAATTAAATAAATAAGTAAAATGGACTGCTGTGGGCCTATATTACATCCTAATATTATTCTAGTAAACCTATACTAGAAAACAATATCAGAGGGCCCTCCATCTTCTTCCTTCTGGGCTTGCATCTCCACTTGGGCTCATCACTCCATGGGCTTCTTCTTTTTACAAATTTTATAATAATCGAATTAAATAAAATTACATTAAAAAAAAAAAGAAAACGACATGCATGTCGTATTTACCCAAAAAAGAAAATACAACCCATCTTGAACAAGGCCCAATAGCATCCAACCATGCAAAAATATTTAATCACACATATGCATCCAATACATATAATTCATAAGCATGTTATAATGCATGATTTAAGCACATTTCAATTATGTCCAAACCATTATATAGAAATCGCCAATTTTGGCCCACCATGGTTCTAACCCTTAATGGGCTTTGGGCCTCCAGCCCAGGCAGTCCAACTGCTCCCACTGGAATTGGGAAACCATGGGTCCAATTCAGCTGTCCAAGTAATTGTGCCAAAATTACCCAAACCAATTTCAATTAACCATATTAACTTCCAAAATTAATATCACATGAATAAAATAAAATTTCATTCAAGAAACCACACGCATTTAAATTGCATAAATTTAAACACACGAATTTTAAAACCAATTAAAATTTCAAAACTGGGCTCCGGGCCCAAAAACCCGCCAAATCTAAAAACACTGGGCCCGGCCCGCTGCAGCTAGGGCAACCAAGTTGCCCTAGCAGTAGCAGCCACTGCTAGGGGCAGCAGCGGTTGCCCGCTGCTGCTGGAACCAGTGGCAGCAGGCAGCAGCTACCGCCGCTGCTCCCGACTCGTGCGGCAGCCGGCGGCGGTGACCCGCACCCCCGGGAACAGCCAGATTTTTTTTTTTTATACAGAAAAAAAATAAAACATCCATCAACACGAAATCCACCAAGAATTCTGAAAACATACAATTAAATTAAACAAACACAAATCAATATGCATATTCAATTTCAATTGTATGAAAATCAAATGGGAAAAATCTTAAACCCAACACAATAACCCCAATGAAAAATCTCCAATTTTAAAACATGGGATTCAACCAATTTTAACAATTTCCACGGATCAAAAACCTGGCTCTGACACCACTGTTGGGATTTTTCGCCGGAAATTACCCAATAAATGAGGAAGAACTCGATGATTTCCTCAAATCCATGCCCAAGAGCAATTGAAATGGAAATTGTAAAACAAAAAAAAATACAATAGAAAGAGATAATTCTTTTACCCGGAATATCTCTTCTAGAGATGGATGAAGACTGCAGGAATCAAAGCAGAGTACCTCCTTGTTCTCGTACATGAACGCCTAACGAACACGACCCGTGCTAGCGTTGGAAAAACAAGCAATTGAAAGGAGGCTAGGTTGAAAATTTCGGCTATGGTGTGCTACTATGCATTGGTCGAAATTTCCCCTAGGTTAAAACCTCGGTAGGCCGAATTCCCATAAGGGAATTGAGGCCCAGCTTGGCTCCTTTATTTTGTGTGGGCTTCCTTCCTTTAATTCAGGCCCAATCTTATTTTAATTAATCTGGTTTAAATTAATTTCAAGCCCAATTTTAATATACCTATGTATTTAATATATTACACCAAGTAATATATTATTTACATTTAAATTAAAATTAGTTTGACCAATTAATTTAATCCATCAAATTAAAATTAGATTTTCACAAAATAAAATCATATGTAAACCTATACATATGAATATTTCCACCTAGGAAATAATCTCATAATTAATCCAATTAATTATGAAGAGCCAATTGAATATATTAATTTCATTATTGGGATCAATCCAATTGATCTTTATAATATGATTAATATATATATACCTCTCTCTCCAGAGTGTATGCTCTAAGCATACATGTGATTCCTTAAGTCGGTGTTCAGTCGCTCAATGTGTACGATCCCGTGGGCCCATCTTTATGTTGGCAGCGGGCCTTTTGGCCCACAGAATGCAGTTGGGCTCTAGTAAGCCACTGCAGCCCCCAATTAAGATGAAGATGGCAGTCTAACTGTTATCATAACCCTGTAGTTTAAACTTGTACATCCCATGTCATTGATATCGGTGTCCAACACAGAGGTATGGATTGATCACCCTCTTTTGTGTCGGACATTAACTTGATCCCGAATGCACTGAAGCACACAAACAAGTTCCCACTTATTTGGGTGTGGCCACACTCTTATCAGTCACATTCATCAAGAGGCCGGTGATATCTTCCCAGTGGACTACTGGGTGATAAATTCCTTTTACATATCCATAGCATTACCATGCTAAGTGACATACCCGAAAGTACCCATACTTGGCACCCTATTACAGGCCCTTTAGGCGTACCCCTAAGCATGTGACCTCACATGTAACACCATCATATGGTCAGGTCAAAGGATCCATACAAGTACTACACGAGAATCACTTGTGATACTATACCATGTAGATTTCTCGTTTAGTGGATCTATCCAGTACCATGCCCCTTATGCATGTACCCATTAACTTGGTTGACAATCCATATCCAATGACCGGTAAGACACTGCCATACAACCAGGTTAATGATAGTCTCTTGTTCCATTCATTCCCATGACTGGAACAGACTACGGATCGATTTATGGTTATATCATTTACCCTATCCATGGTCTTACTGCCAAGTGCATGACACTGGTCATCATAGATATGGATATGTCCATTGGATACTTCATTTAATATATTGCACAAGATAAATATAATAAATGAATTAATGCCTTTATTAATAACACAAATAAGTATAATACATGAATCCAATTAATGTATGATACAAATAGAAGGACCAATGCCTCAGGACTAGGGCATATCCAACAGATCTTCCCAAGAATTATGGGTTGTGGAACTACCAAGGAAGCTTAGGATACATTGAAACAGTTCTATTATGGCAATGATAGAACAAGACGGATGCAAATATTAAATTTCAAAAGGGATTTTGAGATGTTGAGGATGGAAGAAAAGGAGATTGTTCAAGAGTTTTCTAAAAGGATAATGATGGTGATCAATAAAATCAGATTGATGGGAGAAGAGCTACTAGATAGCAGGATCATAGAGAAGGTGCTTGTGAGTTTGCCCAAAAGATTTGAGGCAAAACTTTCATCTATAGAAGATTCTAGAGATATGAGTCAAATTTCATTTTCAGAATTAATTAATGCCTTGCATGCTCTTAAGCAAAGAAAAATGTTGAGAAATGAAGAAACTCAATAAGCAGTTGAAGGAGCTTATATAGCAAAAGTATTATTTTCAAAAGGAAAAGTTCAATGCAAATGTGGCATTTGCAATAAGCCTGGTCACCATAAAGACGATTGTTGACACAAGGGAAACCCTAAGTGTTTCAAGTGAAAGAGGTTTGGACACATACAAAAAATTGTAGATTGAAAACTGAAGAAAGCGTTAATTTGACACATGCAGTTCAAGAAGAAGGAAATGTTGTTTTAGTTGGTGAGATGTGCACTAAGAAGAAGTATCGGGAGAGAAGTGCTCCAAAGGTGATGAGAAGTACATCAAGTAATTGAAGGATGATGGAAAGTACAGTGCCAAGAATAATAAATTTTACAAATTTTAAATTAAGAGAGAACGTTGGAGATCTAATTCAAAACCTTAGATATTTTGCAGTTCTGATTTTATTTTGTTATTTAGTTAGCTAATACTAAGGAGTTCACTTATTCAATTTGATATCAAGTAGTTGCTGATTTGTAACTCTTTTTGTTGGCTAAAACCCTATATATAGGTAGCCATATTGTTTTTATCATTAACTCAATAATATCGAAGTTGTGAGTTCAACATTCTCTCTTCTATTTGAATTATTTGTTGCCTAAACACTATCATTTGTCTTCATGGAGGAGATTCTCATTTCCTGTTTCTTTTTTTCTTTTTTCTTTTTTTTTTTAAAAAAAAAGATAATTTCTTGGGTGAAATTTCAAAACTTTTGTGATGAATACAATTTTGCGTATATAACAAAAAACATTATTACAATTACTTGATAAAAAAAATATATTGATCATAATTTGTTTGCAATAAAACTGATCTACCACAATATATACATAAACAACAATTATCCAACCATAAAAATTAAAGTTAAAACTCCATGTTAATGTTATCAGAATCAGACCAGACCGGATGGTTCGACTAGTTCAATTGTGAATTGGTCACGATTCCGATTAGTTTGATAAAATTCAATGGAATTTTTAGTGGGGATGAAGATGGGCATCCCTGCAGTGTTGGGAGAGATCTCCTCATCATTGCAAAAAATATTTTTCTCATCCACATCCTCCGGAAAAATTAAATAAGAACTCTTCATCTCTATTGGAGCGTATCCCCGTTGAAGCCTAATTTTCTTTGGCCGCCCGCAATGCTATACTCTGCTATAGGAGACTTTACAAAATTTAAAAAAAAAGGAGCAAATAGCAAGATGAACAGCTAAACAATTTGTCAAGATTATAACTAACATAACTAGAATATATTTTCTATTTTCGAATTAGGTAAGTTTAAACACTTGAAATACGATTCCACTCAAAGCAATATCTAAATCATTTCTGAAAGCTATGGTGCACATTCATACTGAAATTTTCCAGCGCACACAAGAATAATAATAATAAATGAATTAATATATGTTTAATAATGGCACGAGGGTTATATTTAACTATAAACAAATTGAATATCCAATTCAAGCCAAAAACTTGCTTTCACTTGTTTGTCAAATAAATTCGTTCACATCACAGTACAATGTTTTTCCGCAAAGGTCAACAAATGGCTGCTTTAATTAAGGAACAGATCTTCATCTAACAATTACAACGCTGAAACTCTGTTTTCTGCTTCTCCATGGATGTCCATTTCATTTCTCTCCTTCTTCCCATTTTATTTTCTTCTTTCAGTCTTTACAATGGAGAGGTCCATATGAGCTGCATAGACACCGAGAGAGCAGCACTTGTAGCCTTAAAAAATGGACTATCAGATCCTTCTGGTAGGCTATCTTCTTGGGTTGGTGATGATTGCTGCCAATGGAAGGGTATTGAATGCCACAACCAAACTGGACATGTTATCAAGCTTCATCTTCGTAACCCGTTTGAGTTCAGAACCCTTCATGCTTATTCTTTGTCAGAAAATGAAGTGGAAGGTTACAAAAGCTTGTGCTTAGGTGGTGGATTGAGTTCCTCTTTGATCCATTTGAAGTATCTCAGTTACTTGGATTTGAGCTTGAACAATTTTGAAGGAATTCAAATTCCAGAATTTTTGGCTTCTTTCCAGAATTTAAGATATCTCAATCTCTCATACTCGTCATTTACAGGCAAGGTTCCTCCTCATCTTGGAAATTTGTCGAATTTGCAATACCTGGACCTCTATGGATATTCATATAACATTTTTGGTGCTAGTGGATTGTTTGTTGAGAACCCTGAATGGCTCTCTGGTCTCTACTCTTTGAAACATCTTGATTTAGGATTTATACAAATCAATAGCACACAAGGTGTTTGGTTAAATGCCGTAAATAAGATGCCTTCTTTGTTGGAGTTGCATTTACATCAATGTGAGCTTTCAGATATGCTTGTGAATATTCCTTTTGTTAATTTCACCTCACTTTTGGTTCTTGATCTTTCAAAAAATTCCATCAACTCTTCAGTACCCCAATGGTTGTTGAATCTTACTAGCCTTGCCAAACTAGATCTCAGCTCGAATTCTTTCAGCGGTTCCATTCCTAATGATTTTGCCAATTTGGTATCTCTTCAAGACCTTGATTTTTCCTCAAATACCGATATTGGAGGTCAATTATTGGGAAGCTCTTTTGGGAACCTTTGCATTTTGAAGAACCTAAATCTTGCAGCAAACAAATTTACTGGTCAGATTTCTGAATTTCTCAGTGGTTTTTTGTGTGCTCTTCCACGACATTGGTGTCACTGAATCTAAATTCTAATCAGTTTAGTGGTGAATTGCCTGATATATTTGGGAATTTAAAGAACTTGCGAGTTCTTGACCTTGGCTACAACTCTTTTTGGGGTTCAATGCCGTCAAGTTTTGGAAATTTATCATCTTTGGAAGTCTTTTACCTTCACTCTAATAAGATGAATGGAAGCATCCCTGAAAGCTTCGGTCAACTATCAAAGCTGGTAGATGTCAATCTTGGTCCCAATTCCTGGGAAGGTGTTATGACAGAAGTTCATATGATGAACCTCAGCAGTTTGGAAAGTATAATGCTTTCAACTGATCCAGCAAAGTCTTTGATTCTCAATCTCAGAGAGGACTGGGTTCCTCCCTTCAGGCTGAATTACATCCAACTTGAGAATTGTAGAGTCGGTCCTTCCTTTCCTATGTGGCTTCAAGTTCAGAGTCAACTCACTCTAGTGAAACTTGTCAATGTTGGAATTGCTGATAGAATACCCGAGGAATGGTTTTCCAAGTTATCTTCTCATCTCGTTTCATTAGATTTATCTGATAACTACATCAAAGGGAAGCTTCCACTCAGGTTGGAGTATCCAAAGCTAGAAACCATTGACTTAAGTTCTAATGAATTTGAGGGCCCTCTGCCACAGTGGTCAACAAATGTAACACAGTTTTACCTTCATTACAATAAATTTTCAGGAAGCATTCCTGACAATATTGGTGAACTAATGCCCAGACTGCGAAATTTGCATCTCTCTGACAATTTTCTGAATGGTAAAATTCCATCTACTATATGTAAGATGGCAGATTTGCAAGTTCTTGCATTGATGAACAATAAACTTCAGGGAGAACTCATTGATTGCTGGGAAACTATGCAATCTTTGTGGGTTCTGGATGCCTCAAACAACAGTCTATCTGGAAGAATTCCTACATCACTTGGTTACATAAGATCACTAGGAATGTTATTGTTGAGCAAAAACAATCTGGAAGGGGAAATTCCATCTTCATTGCAAAATTGTTCAGTATTATCCAGCATTGACCTTGGAGGAAATAGACTGTCAGGAGAGATTCCTTCATGGATAGGAGTAAATGTATCATCAATATTCATGCTACGCCTTCGATCCAACATGCTGAGTGGACATATCCCACGACAAATTTGCAGCCTCCGATATCTTCATTTTCTGGATCTTTCCCACAATAATTTCTCTGGGATGATCCCAAGCTGTGTGGATAATCTGACTGCCTTAGTCTATGGAAACAGTAGTCAGCAGTACTATCATAACTTTCAGTTCCGCTTAGCCTACTTCAAGGAACAAATAATGGTTGTAACAAAAGGAAGAGAGTATGAATTAAACAGCAACATCGCATTATTGAATGCTATTGATCTTTCAGAAAACAATCTAGAAGGAAAAATTCCAGATGAGATGACAGGCCTCAAAGCATTGCACCTCTTGAATTTATCCAGGAATCACTTCAGTGGAAGCATTCCGACAAAGATTGGGAACCTAAACATGTTGGAAACATTTGATCTGTCGCATAACAATCTTTCTGGGATAGTTCCTGATAGTTTGTCTTCTTTAACATTTGTAAGTCATTTAGACTTGTCTTACAATAACTTATCTGGAAAGATACCTACAGGAAATCAACTGCAGACACTAAATGCTTCTTCAATTTATGAGGGCAATGCATTTGTTTGTGGGTTTCCTCTTCAAGCCAAGTGTCCTGGAGAAGAAACAGATGATGTGGTGAAGGAAGATGGTGATACTACTACTAGTGGTGGAGAAGATGAGAATGATTCTGCTACGGGGCTTCATGTTAGCATTGGAATTGGCTTAGTTGTAGGTTTCGTCTGTACAGTTTTTGTAACTTTATACACAAAACGGTTTGCCTTCGTATGATGCTCAATAGCAACAGATATCCAACCCCAGTTGTCCATATAATATTTGGGGGAAGGCATGAAATAAAATGTTTCAAAATCAAATATATTTCTCTCTATATATAAATAAAATTTATGGCACCTATACCTCTGAAATGGCTATTTTTGTACATTGAATCTCTATTCTTTCTTGGATCATTTATAATTATAGAGCGTGTCTTTATCATTCACGCACTTCGTAGTTTTTCATTTATAAACCTATAAAATAAGCTCTTTGATGCACTACAATAAGGAAGAAATTAGTGCGAATTGCCCTATTAGTTCCTTAGCTAAGCTCTCATTGTCTTATTATATTATCAAACTTTGCATTCTCATTTTATGCATTCTCATGAACTGATTAAGATTACAGCATGCATAACCACGAAACAATGGCTTGGTGGGTACCATATTCAAAAAAAGGAGTTGGGAGTTATGTATTCAACTCCCACGATCTTCAAAATTGGCGAAATGCACCAAATTTATCCCAGAAAGAAAAAAAAAAGAAGTCTGATTTCTTTTCGCCTATGATAAAGAAGTCTTGTCTAACAAAATCGATTTTAAAATTGAACAGAATAGTCGGGGATGGTTAGACATACAACTATCATTTTGCCTGGAACAACAAATACAAGACAGGAAGAAAGGAAGAATGAATAGAACAGAATCCTTCTTGATTACGGAGTTATATATGCCTTCTCTTGAACTTCCCCTTACCACCATTCTTCTTCTTGGCCAGCTTGAACTTCTTTTTTAGCTTCATTCCAACTGGCTTCAACGAACTCTTGGTTTGATTGTCGCCATCCATTTCAACATCTGTCAACAGTAGCAAACCAACACACGGTCATTACACTTAAAATGCCTCATGTTCAACACAATAAGATGTAAATTTCCATTTACAAATGGTATTTGGTTATATTCCATTCTGGGGGGACAAGGAGCCACATGAAACACCAAAAATAACACATACAGACAAACATTAAATAAACAAGTGGCAGTTTTCTAAAAGTCCAAAAGTTACAAAGCAAAACCTAACACTAACAACTATGAACCAACATCCATCCGGTCTTGATAGAAGGCCAAATAATCAAGGTTCTACTGAATAAGCTGAGATTGCGGCTCAAAGAGAGCATCATAAACCTAAAAGCTCCACACAAGGGACTAAGACCCATCCTTCAGGGTGAAATTCTTGGACGTTACCAAATTTTTCAAGACCACACAATATAGGTTACATCCTCTGAGTCATTAGAAAACTCCAATGTGGACAAGGATCCACATTGTCAATCCATAAAAATCGCTTAACCACGTTTAGGTGTGTGCTAGTGCCAGAAACATGTATAGCACAGTCCTGAGTTAAAAGGATGCAGATTGAGGTTAGGCGAAAGATGAAATTGCTAAGAATATTTGGCAAAAAACACCTTATAAGGTTTACTAATTGCAAATTAAGATACATTATAGATTCTAAGGCACTTTATAGAGTAACATTCTGCATTCTTTCTGGCATAATAAAGAACTTGCTAAGAATCGAAATATACATAAGTTTCCTCCATTTACTATCAAAATACCTACCCGCGAAACAAATGGGGGTAAACATCACGAAGGCTATAATAAAAGAATATAGAAATCCCAAATCCATCGAAACAAAATGTTCTCGGAAAATAATCTGAAATCACCCCTTTAATATTAAGGGATTATAAAAAAACCTGTTTTAATGACATGAAATACAAAAGACAATAAGCCTGTTTATGTACATCAGCGTTGATAAGATTCAAGAATATATTGAGCAAAACCATCGAATTAAACATATATTCAATCATAAGTCAATGTTCACAAAGTAAGACAACAAAAAAGAAACAGGAAAAATGCAGGATAACCAATTTTCCACTAAATTTAAAAAAAAAAAAATGGGAGCAACATAAACAACATAATCTAGAAAAAAAAGGAATGGCGAGAGTAGACATACCCATGTTTGTATTTGCAGCGATATTAGAAGTAGCGGCCGTATCCATAGCAGATGAAGAAGAAGAGGAAGAAGATTTAACAGGAAGTTTCGGGGCAGCAAGAGCAGCTTCAAGAGCAGCGAGCTTGGCTGCATCTTTCTTATCGTAGATGGGCTGTACAATCTCTCTCCGTATGGCCCTTAGACGCTTTTCTTTCTTTGATCTCAATGATTTCGCCATTTTGTTTAGTTTTCAGTTTTTTGGGGGAATTTGCTGCGCTCCAAGTTCTGTTCACGAGGCCTTGGTCGTTAGGGTATTGTAGGTATGTTTTATTTCATCGATGGTGGAATTTTGCCCTGTTTGGCTGCTTCGAGAATTGTACTCTCCCCTGGAGTACGTGGTACCATCTTATCCATATATAGTTATAGTTGAATCCTGTGACAGCCATTCAATTTTTTTTTTCCAACTTTTTTATTTTAAATTTTTAAAATTTAAAAAAAAACAAAAAGATTGGTCAAAACAATGGTTTTAATATTTTCTTAATCATATATACATTCAAATAAATTATTTCGTTTTTATAAATTTCACTAAAATTTTTTTCAATTAAAATTTATATTGGCATATAAAATTTATTATTTGATTAGACATGTTCATGGATTGGACTCGGGCCGAGCGCAACAAGTTTTTTCAAAAAAATATTAGGGTTTGATTTTTTTATCCACTGGACAACCATTAGATATTTTTGTGAAAAATTTCAGCCATTGGATTTGATCAACGCATAGATAATTTTTTTCTTTGCAGTTCTCTCTTTCTCTAGTCAGTCTTCTTCTTCATCGAATGGTCCGTCAGCCGTTGGATTTGGTGAAAACATGGACGAGTTTTTCCTTATAATCTTCTCTTTTCACAGTCAGCATCCTTCTTTATCAGTCACAATTCTCCACATCTACTCTTCCCGTTCCGTCTCTCAAAAATTTTTCATGTAATCTTCTCTTTTCTAATTGATGGTTTCTTTCATCTGTTTCTCCTTTTTGAACATTTTATAAATGCAAGTTTTGATCGTTAAAAAAAAATGAATCCACATCACTGTATATATTAAAATATTATTAAAAAAATTGAATCTACTCTACTTTTTCTACTGTATATATTGTTAAAACCGAATCCACTTAACTGTATTTATTAAAATATTATTAAAAAAACTGAATTCATATCACTGTATATATTAAAATTGAATCCTAGCGGAGTCCGCCATAGAATTGAATTTTCCTTTTATTTTTCCTTTTTATTATTTTCTTAAATTTTTCTTTTCAATTATTTTTTATTTTTTTCTTATATTTCCTTTTCTTCAATTTAAAAAAAATGAATTTTCTTTTCTTTTTATTTTTCTCTCTTTTATTTTCTTTCTTCCTTTTAGTTTTTGTTTCAATTTTATTTATTTTTTTCTTTTACTTTCACTTTTTTCTTCTAATTTCTATTTTTTTCTTTTTATTTTTTTATTCCTTTTACATTTTTTTTAAATGGTTCTTTTGCTTTTTTTATAGTTGAAAATTAATTTTAACAAAAAATATTCATAGGTACACAAATATAAGTTCACATGATTTTGAAAACAATGGTTTCATATCTATTTTTAATGTTTTCTTTTATTATATATATATCTAAATAAATTGTTTCTTTTGTAAGAATTTCCCTAAAAAAATTTTCAAATTTATAATTCAATATGTATAGAATTGAATTTTTGACATATAAAATTTATTATATGAATCGCTATTCATGGGTCAGGCTTGGGCCGGACGTAATTGGTTTTTTCCAAAATTCATGAGGGTTAGATTTTTTTTATTCATCGGACTGTCGGTTGTTGGACCTTTTTTTAAAAAAATTCAATCGTTGGATTTGGTCAAAGTATAAACAAATTATTTTCTTGCAGTTTTCTCTTTTTTCAGTTAGTTTTCTTTCTTCCTCAACTCGGCAGTCAAGCGATAGATTTGGTGAATGTATTGACAAAGTTTTTTCTTTCAATCTTCTCTAACAATCCCAAATGGCTAGTTACAATACTAAAAGGGGGGTAAATAGTACTGTAGGGCGGATAAAAAATTTTGCTGACTTTTAAAAAAAAAAACTTTTTGTAGAAACACAAGTTTCTATTTCAAAAACACAAGTTTTATAAAAATGCAGAATTAAGTAAAATAATAAAACTTGTGAATATAAAATTGCTTTTGTCAAAAAAATAACTTTAAGTACTAAAGCAATTAATTTAAATTGCATAAAATAAAGAAAGTAGGGATAGAGAAAATGCAAACGCAGAATTTTATCCTGGTTCGACCCAACCGGTCTACGTCCAGTCCCCAAGCCAACCGCTTGAGATTTCCACTAACGTTTCCTTTACGGGCAGAAAACAAGCCTATGTTACTTTTTCCGAGTTCAAGTAACAAACGCAATACTTTTACAGGCTCAGTATCAAACCTATCCCGTTACTTTTTGGAGCTTAAGTAACAAACTCTCCTGATGCTTTTTTGAAGCTCAAGCACCAAACTTTTACAACCTTTGTTGATCAACCACCAACAAAGCAACACCCCCTTCACACAACCTTGTGTGAAAATACACTTCCCAAAAAAGTGAATATAAGAATGAACAATATTTCTTTTTCTCTCTTCTCTTTGAACTCTTTGGGAATATGGAAGACTTATAAGTTGAAAGCTTGAGTATGAATATTTCTTGAATTGTCTTCCACACATTCACATCTTCTTCTTCTTCTTCCTTTTTATAGTCAAGTGTAAAAATGGTCGTTTGACACATACATGGCCGTTGTCTTCAAGTCAAGTAGCTGTTGGAAGAGAAATGATTGAAGGATCTCAAGTGATAAAGAAATGTAGCTGTTGAAGTCATAGCCGTTTGTACTTGAGATGAAAGGTCATAATCCAAAGTATAGGTGGATTCTTTTTCACATAAAGACATGTGACAAAAATGAAGAGCAAGGTGCAACCTTAGGTGTAAACCGAAGCTATAAAGAATGGAGTGAAGAGTAATCTTTAGTCTTGAAATAAGGTTTGACCTTAATGTCACATGTGATCTCAAGTTCAAGATTTCCTTAGGTTAGGTTGTAAACTTAGGTAAATGATATCACATGTTGCAAGTACATAAAGTGGCTGAATTGTTTCTTTATGCATTTCACCTTATAAGTCAAAGTGAGGTCAAAGAGAGATGATCTCAAAAAGTAACTCACCTCAAAATCAAATATGAGATCAAAGTGGATGTGTTCATGTTCCGAATATGATCTTAAGCTATTCCATCTCATGTTCAACATTTCATCTTATAAATGAATATGGGGTCAACTAGGTAAATATATAGATATATGCCAAAAGTTCTTTAATACTTTTAAGTCATGAACAAACTTTAGGTCAACTTTAAGGCATATATGTATATAAATATGAAAGTGACCGATATATATATATATATATATATAATCAAGTCATAAGCAATTTATGAGATGAGTAAATACGGTTTATTAAGCCTCTTATCTCATATGCTCTTATATATATATCATTTGGTACTTTCTTTTCTTCTTTATAATAAATAAATAGAATGCCCAAGAGTTGTTCTTTAACTCATAAACCAAGTATAAAAACATTTTACCTTTTGAAGCTCATTATTTTAAATGTCAAGTGTGATCATAAAAACCGAACTTAACATTCTCCCCCTTTTCGATGATTGCAATTTGGCCGTTTTGACATTTTATAAAATAATTGAATTGTCGAAAGCTCCCCCTCAATATAAGCGCGGTTGTTTTTTATTTTTAGAGTTTAAAAATCTTTAAATTACAACCAAGTTAATATTGAGGTATAATCTTGTTAGCCTTTAGAGTATGATCGATGTGAGGCCCATCTATGGTATTTGAGTATGAGTTTATACTTATTATTGAACTCATAATTTATAACTTACAAGAGTTAGTATAATCCGAATACATAGAGTTCATCTCGCATACATGGCTCAAATACTAAGATTTAGTGAGCTATAATCCATACATCCTATTAAGAGCACAAAACATATAATAGCTTTGGCATGAAAGATTCATTTTGCCAACTCACACATTCTGCCATGGCTTCATCCATTCACATAAACTTGAACCATGTATTGAAACTTAAGCATTCAAAAAGCTCATGAAACATGTCAACAAAGTTAAGCAATATTCTCATAAGTACGACAACTTAAGCATATATTCAAGAATGTGATCAAAAGCATGCCAACGTGCTAATATTCATATCAAAACTTTCATAATGTCACTAAGTGCACTTATCAACTTAGGTTAACTAGCTAAAGATCAACAGTTGGTCAATATACCAAATATAGTCAACACAATATTTTCCATCCTTAGCCAGCCGAAATGCACATTTCTTAAAGAGCCAAACTTACATAATGACTATTCCTTATTCAAAAAGCATGTGAGCCTAAGTTCAAGTATGCATGTGTCAAAAATTCAAGAATTTTCTGCCATAGCTATAACATATGACTAGCTCAACATAAGTGACAAACAAGTTGATCAACCCAAAAGTGTCAAACATCTCTTTAAATGCCATACACATACACAGCTTTTAATCACCATAAAATGCCAAATGTCAAACTCTTTATACCACCATAAAATACCAAATGTCAACTCTTCTCCCCCTTTGAAATCATCAAAAAGAGAGGGTGAAGGCAAGTTCTCATAGACAAGATGGTGATCAACAAAACAGAAACTCACTAAGATAAAACTTATTGACAAGATGCAAGTCTCATTATCATCACAGAACAAGTTGCAGACCAAGCATTGGAGAGCCAACACAGTAAAGAGGAGTATTGGAAAGACTAAGCACAGATCAAGGCATAGACTAAAACATGAATTCATTACTTAGCATGGGCATTACAGCAGGTGTGAGCGGACGACGTGTTTTCGACAGGACGTGAGACTCTCTTTCGGAATGGGGCGCCTCGATCTCGGGCGGGCCCCTTCCATCTCATGGGGTTTTTGAATAAATGGAAAGCGGGTTTTTGGAAAATAAATAAATACATAAGTAAATTCTAAAAAGAAATCGAGACCTAAATCTCAATGAATATTGTAGAAGTCGCCACCCGGCTCAGCTCAACCGGGAAATTCTTAGCTGAACCGGACAAACGGTCGCTACACTATCCAGAGATTCGGGTCCGGACAAGTCCCCTATTTCGTGTCTAATTAAATTAAATATTGCCAATGTTCTCAAATGGTATTTCAAATTCTAAAATTGATTTTATTAATTAGGCATTCAACGCACATACAAAGAAATATAATACAAAATAAAAACAAAACAAAATAATAAGTATTAAACGGCCTACAACCAAATCGAAATGAAAATAAAAACTTTCGCCTCACTTATACAATCGCCTAATATACACGGGATTCTAAAAAAAAGATACAACCGCCTAAAATACACGATTTAATTCTATTAAATACAAAATAAAATGAAAATAAAAATAAATAAAATCTGCAAAACAAAGGTTAGCACAATTTATACGGCATGCCACAAGTTGGACTCAAATAGACTGAATTGGGGGTATGCATATAGGGGATAACCGGGTTGGCTCGGCTAGTCGGCACGGTTAGACCTGGAAAACATTTTGAAACGTTCCTGTATTTTGGTTTTTGTGAGGAAAATAATTTTGAAAACAATTTTTCCAATTTACATGCATTTTTATATTTAAGGAGGGTCGGTTTTAGGGAGAACCAGGTCTCTGTCGTTGCACTGTTCTAAATGCAAACTTACTGAAAATTAATCTAAGGTAGTGAATGCACATAACAAAATTTATTTTTGGGATTTTCTAATTTTTATGATTTTTATGGATTTTTCATGAAATTTTTGGGGCTTAAAGGTGAAATTCTGGTTCTGAAATTAGGGTTACAGTTGTGCGGATAAACGACAGTAGTACGACTGTAAATTACAGTTGTGCAGATTAACAACAGTCGTACAACTATAAATTACAGTCATGCGACTGTAAGCAGTCCAGAATCAGGATTTTGCCAAAATTTATTTGAATCAAAACGAAAGGAAGACAACCCTGGAAATCAAGAACACTCGTACGACTATATATACAGTCGCACGACTATTCACCAATTTCAAGAACAGTCATGCGACTGTTCTTGATTTCCAGAAGCAGAAACGCAGAAAATGAGATAAAAAATGCACAAAAATCGCAATCAACACCCAGAAAGCAAGCAAAAGTAAAGAGAAATGGAGCGCCTGCCTTTTAGAAGTCCCTCCAAGTCGAAATTGACCCCTGGCGTCGCTCCAATCCACAAGAATTTGCACTTTTCCTCTTGAATTGGAGTTGAGAGCCTTGAGTCCGAAAATCCAAAATGCTTGGGATTCTGATTATTTTAGTCCGAAATTTCAATTTGTTTGTGAAGTTAAATTATTAACCTATGGATTTCTATCAAGTTTTAATCCTAATTTCGAGAATTAAAGAAAATAGAAGAGGAAAAGAGGGTTTTTTTTGGTTGAGTTTTCCCTTTTCTTTTCCTTGTCTCTTTTCTCCTTTCTCTCTCTAGATTTCACCAGAATTCAAGCTAACTCTCTTTCTCCCTTTTCTTCTCCTTTTCTACTCTGATTTCTAAGGTTTCTTCAACAAATCCCGGGTTAATTAATGCCTAAAATCTTCTCCTCCTCTTTCTTATGTCATGGGTATGGTGTTCTGAACCTGCTTCGATCATACAGTCGTACGACTATAATTTTTTTTATTACAGTCGTACCACTGTATATTTTTTTTCCTCCTTTTTTTTAATTTTTTTTTGCTATTTTTTTTGATTTTTTTTTCAATTTTTTTTATTTTTTTTTAGAAAATCCCGGCACTTACAGCAGGGTACTAGCATGATTATCAACTCTAATGTAGCACAGAATGATCAAGCACAGGTTGATCATTGTTACAGCATGTTCACCATAGTTTGATCAGTAGCACAGGGCAAGCAGCATTCCAGAAAAGATGCAGGGCACAATATAAGTATAGCAGACAAGTTGAGATTACAAGTCTAGCACAAAGTAAGCACAAGCAAGATTAATATTTCATGGACTATGGCATAGCACACAAGTGTAGAGAAGGTATAAAGCAAAAAGGAAAAAAGGAAGCAGGTGAATACTATAAATAATCTGTGCTAAACATAAGTGCATAAAAAGTTATCTATTATAAAATTGTATCAACAATATAAACCAATCCTCTGATGCATTCCACTGATCACTTCTAGGATATCTGGTTCAAGGGGTGAGAAACTTGTGAGAGCAAGATTTGAGCATCTTGGACAGATTTGGTTTGTTGATTAGAGACCTATGACCTACAAGGAATGGAATAAGCCCAGCAATTGAGACATTGAAATGCTTAAAGTACTTACTTAGGAACATGCTGTAAGGCAAAGCTAAATTGCTTTTTAAATGGGTCATATGATTAAGCATTATATAAGGCAGATTAATCCTTATATAACTAGCTAAATGGCATATGAAACAAAGACTGAACCCATTCATCGTGGCCAAGCTACCTTTCTGGGGAACAAAAATAGTGGAAATTAGAAGCTGCAAGATCCTGTAGTCTTCTCTAAGGTACCCTGAGTCAAGCTTAAACCAGGGAATGGAGTCCCCAGGAGGTATTCTGAACAACTCAGACACAAAATCAGTTGCATTATACTTCCCTAAGATCATGAGTGATGAACATCTATCTAATTTTACTCCTTCAAGAGGTAAATTGAGTACTTCACTCAAAATCTTCTCATTGACAGGCAATTTCCTTCCTTCCAAAGTTAAAGTTCCTATCCCCTAGGTATGTGAGAGAGCCATAAAAATCTCTAACTAAGGAATCATAAACAGGTTCATTGAGACATAAAAATTCTTCCCATCTCTGTGCCTTAAAGTACTAGACAAAAGGTTTGTCATTCTCCCTTAAATACTTTCAATCAATCCTTTTACTGGTAACCCTATCTCTAATTGCACTATTTGAATAAACTGGTTTACCTGGCTTGTATTTCAGAATCTTACATGCAGGGTCTGGTTCTGGTGCAGATAAGGTTGAACTTGAGGCATTCTGCGAAGGTGAGGATCTTGTAGCAGTCTTCCTTCGTGAGTAAATCTGTTCTAAGGAAGTAATAGTTCTCTTTTTGGTTTTTGTCTTTCCTTCGATAGTTTCACTCTCTTCTCTCTTCCTCTTCATTTATTCCTTTGATAGGTATACCCTCAGCTTCTTGGTAGCATTGGCTGAGCAGCGCTTCATGGTGCTTTTGGTAAAAAGGGAGAATTGCTTTGGAAAAGATTTCTGAAATGGGTTAGGTTTGATTTTGGGAGATGTCTGTTCGAAGTGTTGATTTCGTGACAGAGAAGAGAAGAGGAGCAGGAAAGGGTGGAATGGTTTGGAAATTAGTGCCTTAGACTATGCGATGTCGTTTTTGGAGAAGGTGAGGCCGGCCAAGGAAATCGGTTTCTTCCTTTCTTCTCTTCCTTTTCTTATTTGATTTTGGGCTTTGGAATAATTTGATTTGGCCCAATTCTTTCTAGCCCCAAAATAATTATATGATTATTTTAAGCTTATATTATATGACAAAAACATTTATAATTAATTTTTAATTGTAATCTTGATCCAATAGTAAAATTTCAATGAATTTTATGTGACCCAAACTTACAAAAAAAATTAGTTATCATTAAATTTGCTTTTTGTCACACAATATTATTTTTCATATATTGCAGTAGTCATATCGATTTTCATTCTCAACTCTTTGAATCTATTTTCACATAGAGCTTTAGTGAAAATATCTGCAATTTGCTCATCTGTAGAAACAAAGTCTAAGTAAACTTCACCTTTTTGTATATGATCTCTGATGAAGTGATGCTTTATGTCAATATGCTTTGTTCTTGAATGTTGAATATGATTATTTGTTAAATTTATAGCACTAGTGTTATTACACCTAATTGGGATATGATCATACTTTATACCATAATCTTTGAGATGTTGCTTCATCCATAGGATTTGTGCAACACAGCTACTTGTAGATATATATTCAGCTTCTGTTGTTGACATTGCTACTGTTGACTACTTTTTACTAACCCATGAAACTAGTGCTTCTCCTAGAAACTGACAGGTACCTGAAGTACTTTTTATGTCTAGTTTGCATCCGACATGATTAACATCATTGTATCCTATAAGATCAAAATTTTCACATTTTGGATACCAAATCCCAATTTCTTGAGTACCATTAAGATACTTAAGAATTCTATTAACAGCCTTCAATTAAGACTCTTTGGGATTTGATTGAAATCTTCAACATAGACATACTGTGAGCACGGGTTTTTTCTCGGTCTCAATGATGAGAATTCCCTAATTACCTATGGATTGGACGAGCTCGAACAGGACTTGAAAGTGACCACAATACTGCCTGAGGAATCTCAGACGACCTGAAAACTGGGCTACCCACCATCCCGAAAAGGTCTCTCGAATCATTCTTAGGGTTTGGTCTGCATGTCTGACTTTTCAAAATTCTGCCCTGACTCTTGGTTGAACCGGACGGCTTTGGTTTGTTAAACTAGAGCCGGCCGGCTCTAACTAGAGCCGTACGGCTCTAGTGCTAACTAGAGCCAGTCGGCTCTAATGGGCAAGAACAGTTGCTCTACAAAGCAGAGCAACTTCTCTTGACAGGTGAGAGTTTTGGCAGATTTTTAGGATTTTTTAGTCTGCTGATTGATGGAACGAGAGAAGACAGGGAGAGGCAGATAAAATGGAGAAAATAAGAGAGAGTGGGGGGACTTTTTGGGTTCTCAAGCAAGAAATAAAGAAAGAGAAGGAAAGCAAGAAAGCAGAAGAGAAAAGAAAAGAAGAAGAAGAAGAGAAATCGAGAGAAATACCCAAAACTAATCCCATAAACACTCTCATCTAACCCTAATTCAATCCTCCAGCATTAACGACATCACCAACAACCTCTACTCTTTGATCCGGGATCATTTCGGCTTGGTTTTGGATTGTTCTGGGCTATTGAAGGATTCGGCTAATTGAGTTCCAGTGCACATTCCCAAGCTTTCAATCCATTTCTTGATGTTCCTAACATCCACACAACAATCTAGGTAAGCTCTGAGAGGCCCTAAAACTTGTATGCATTGATTTTTCGTGCGTTTCTGTTATTTTGTTGAAAATCCGGAACTAGTGCTGCCCATCATAGCCGTACGGCTATGTTCCTCAAGAACACAGCCGGCCGGCTGTGCTTCTGAAGAACAGAGCCGGCCAACTCTAACCCAGGGTCGGCCTACTCTGTTCCTCAGGGACAGATCCCCGATCTGTCCCAATCGGCTGAAACAGCCAGTTTTCCATTTTGGTTTTTCTGTTGTGATCATTTTCGACCCAGAATCATCTATATGTATTTGTATTTTGATTTTCTGCCTGTTGTATGTACAGATATTGGGGTTTTCAATATTTCCCGAGTTTTATTTTCTAAGTTTCGGGGTCGTTTCATCCGATTCGAATTCATAGTCCAGCATTAGTGGACCCCCGAATCTTATAAAATCCCCAGGAAATATTGAAAATAGCAAAATAATATTTTCACTAAATGTTTTTGGTGTGTTTATTGCATTTTAAACCCTAGATAGTTTATGCATTTAGGAACCCACAAGAACGGGACCCCAAGTTTCGGGATAACCGACCCACAAAAATGGAAATATGCATGTAACCAAGGCAAATGGTTTTCCAAAATTGATTTTCCACCACAAAAATCCACAGGGCGTTTTAAAACAGTTTTCCAGGTCTAACCGATGTGACCGATCGGGTCAACCCGGTTACCCAATAAATGCATGCTCCCAATCCTAAAATCCTAATTCTGTCCTGATTTGAGTCCTACTTATTCTTATGATATAAATTGTGCTAACCAATCTGTTTTGCAGCATTTATTTTCACTTTTGCTGTATTTAATATATTAATCCGTGTAATTAGGCGGTTGTATGTTTAGACCCTCGCGTATCCTAGGCGCTTGTAAAAGTGAGGACGAGAGTTTTTATATTTTTATTCAATTTGGTTGTATAATCAGCCTCTACTATTCTTTTGTATATTCGTGTGAATGGTTTAATTTTCCTGCAATTTATTTTCTGCATTTTGCTTTAGCACGGGCTAATAAATGAAATTGGGGTTAGAAAAGATAATAAATTGAATAAATATGGTTTTATAAATAATAAATCGAATACAAGCTTGAGGTTAAGTAGGTAAGTTGCCCGAACCCTGAATCTCTGGATTAGGTACAGTAGTCTGTGCTCGGTAGGGAGCTGTACCGGAATTTCCCGGATGAGCTGATTCGGGTGGCGACTCTGTCACTGATCTTGAGATTGAGATTTCAAGGTCTTTAAGTAATAAAATGTAAAAACATTTCTACAAAATAAATTTCAAAACAAATAAATCCATTATTTTCCTAAAACAAGATAAACTAAATCCGCTTTTCCACAAAATTCACCAAATCAAAATCTACTTCCCCGGCCCGCTTCAACGAGCACTTATATCTTATTCTTTTCGTTGAAAAGGTCGTCCACTCACAGTGGCGACTCTGCTGGGGAGTATGGTTTCTTAAAATGTTTTTCTTAAAAACTTAAGGAACTTAGGCAACTATTGAAATATAACCTTGCTTATGTTCGTTTATCGATTTATAAACATCATATTTATTCATACCCTTGCATATCATGACATTTTCTTCTTCTCAATCCCTCAAATACACTGTTTCACCCTGGTTTACCTAAGAAGGTGGCCTACCTCTACCTCCAGGATTGGAGACACCCGATGGGGTAAACCACTCATAGGCTCGCATGATCTTACATCGTGTTCTACGGTGGGGAAGTGTTTATTTGCTAGGGAGCCTGGACGACCCTTGGTTTGACTTTGTCCCACATATAATGGCTTAGTAACTTCCCCTAGGATTACCAAAACATAAATCTAAAATTGAACAATCGAGTGTGCGCCTTTGGTATCGCCTGTTGATGCCAAAGAGACCCAAAACCTAGGAAGAATGTGTGACCAATCGAAAGGAGAAATAAGGTTGGGAGGGAGTGCATGTTTTTGCATGTGCTAACATTTGTTCTGTGGTGATTTTCTTTTTTACCTTTTCATGATACATCAAACACACATAATCATCTCATGTGCCATTTCTAATCACGTTTTTGTGCAGCCATCTTTAAATACATATGCATATGTGTGACATTTAGGCTTGCCACATCTTTATGCAGCCATTTTCGAAAACTAACATATGCGTGACACTAATCGTATTTTTGTGTAGCCATGACATTTTATCCGTGTGCCACCTACATCTCGCGTGTGACATTTCCATAAAACATACACGACATCGTTTCATGTGTCATGCATTTTTAACCACATTTTCGTGCAGCCACTTGCATTTTCGTGTGATATATACATCCATGTCATCTCATCTCATTTAATAAAGGATGATTCCAAGCGTGCCCTTCACGATCATCCCATTCCATAACATGTCGGGTGCCCCAAAACTACCTATGTCTTGCTCATGCACTGGATTGCACTCGGCCATTTCACAAATATCATATCACTCAATAGTAGACCACAATGGTCTTAGATTTGCTTTTGTGTGACAGTTCACATGATGCCATCACATGACATCACATTCATTCATCATAGGTGTCCGGGTGATGCCAAGTCCTGTTTGTGCATTATGGTTCATATCGAACCATTTCATAACATTGTGAAATCATTTGAGGTGCACCCCGGGTGCCAGATTATTGCACACATAGGAGTATATCATGACATTATCAAATCATGCAAGGTGTTCCATGAACGCCGAACCCCTGTCTGTGTCTCGAGTTACATGCGACTTTCCTGCAACATCATTTCATATCACGTTGCTTCAAAAGCATTAGAACTCTGTTTGTGGGGCAGTCCCCATGTGACCATTTCATTTCATGCTATCAACCTACAAAGTGTCGAAACTCTGCCCATGTGCTGGCTCACACGTGGCCATTTCACGATAATTCATTAGGTGCCCCAAAAGCACCGACTTTTACTAGTGTGACAGTCCACATACAGTTTTCTCTGCGTTATTTTTGCACAGTATAGGGCATTCTTGGAAGGCTCGAAATAAGGAATTCATGCCCATTCTTGTCTTCATTCATGAAGCATCAAACGCACACAATCATCTGTATGTCATTCATATCATGTTTTGTTTAATCATTCCCAAGGCATCAACATTTGTGTAGTATTGATACTAACCACATTCTTCTGCAGCCATGATATTTTATTCATATGTGCCATACACATATTGTGTTAATATTTCCATGAAACATGCAAGGCATTACTTTGTATGTGTGTGTTATGTGTACTAATCACGTCTTTGCATCTCTACGATGCTTTATTTGGGTGACATATGCATTCATTCCTTACATGCATAACATCATCTTGTATGCCATACATCCTAACCACATCTTCTGCAACCACCTGCATTCTGTGTGACATGTGCATTCACACCAATTCATGTCATTACTCCTAACAAAGGATGTCCCAAGGATGCTCATCATAATCATCTCATTTCATAACAGGTGCCCTAAAGTCACCTGTGTTTTGCCTGTGCCTTGGTTTGTACTGGGTCATTTCTACATTCCATTCATTAGGAGACCACAAAGGTCCTAAATCTATGATCATGTGGAAAGTCACATGATAAGCATTACACCACATCTCATCTATTTGTCTGTTCTCGGTGTCATTGGGATACCCGAGATCTCGCTTGTGTGTCGCGATCCACGTCGGGTTGCTCATGACATAATTAAATCATCCAGGGTATTCCATGAGTACCCAATTACTATACATATAGGGTTATTCCATGACACTACTAAATCATGCAAGGCATTCCACAAGCGCCGAATCTTTGTCCGTGTCTTAGGTCACACGTGACTCATCTGTAACATCATTTCATGTCAAATGCATCAAAAGCATCGGAACTCTATCTGTGTATCGGCATACACACGACCATTCCATAACATCCATTAGATGCCTCAAAAGCATCAGAACTCTATCCGTGTGCCGGCCACTCGTGTCGGTGCTCACGCGGTTTGCTTGCATTGCCTTTTTGCATAACATAGGGGCATCCACGGAATGTCCAAAATAAATAATAAAAAGAAAAAGAAGAAAATCATACTCATTCATGTTCCCATCCGTCTAATATCATTCATCCGCATTAACCCATGATCGTGCATCTCATTCATACATAAGCATAAGGCGCTCCCCGAGCACCGAAACTCAGCCCGTGTGCCAAGCACATTATCTCATATCATTTTATCACATAAAGGCCCAAGGTGCTCCTCGAGTGCCAAAAAAACAATTCACATGCCAAGCACTCTGTTCTGTCTCACCTCATATTATGCTTCATAATCCAAGGTACTCCCTGAGTGCTGAAGATTATGTTGGATCATCATACGCATGCACACCACCATAGAACTCAACTTCCCTTGCAAGCAATGTCTTGCTTCGACCCATGGACACCCCAGTGTGTCATTCTTCCCAGGGGCATAACTACGCACCCTATCTTAACTTCCCTTGCAAGCAATGGCTTGCTTCAACCCGTGGACACCCCGGTGTGTCATTCTTCCTAGGGGCATAACTATGCACCCTATCAACTTCCCTTGTAAGCAATGTCTTGCTTTGACCCGTGGACACCCCAGTGTGTCATTCTTCCCAGGGGCATAACTATGCACCCTATCTCAACACTTCCTTCGCAAGCAATGTCTTGCTTCCCTAGTGTGTCATTCTTCCTAGGGGCATAACTATGCACCCTATCTCAACACTTCCTTCGCAAGCAATGTCTTGCTTCCCTAGTGTGTCATTCTTCCCAAGGGCATAACTATGCACCCTATCTTAACTTCCCTCGCAAGCAATGTCTTGCTTCGATCCGTGGACACCCCAGTTGTATCATTCTTCCCCAAAGGCATAACTATGCACCCTTGCAAGCAATGTCTTACTTCGATCCGTGGACACCCCAGTTGTGTTGTTTTTCCCCTGGGGCATAACTATGCACCCTCTCTCAACACTTCCTTCACAAGTAATGTCTTGCTTTGACCCATGGATGCCCCTGTGTGTCATTCTTCCTAGGGGCATAACTATGCACCCTATATCAACTTCCCTTGCAAGCAATGTCTTGCTTCGACCTGTGGACACCCCAGTGTGTCATTCTTCCCAGGGGCATGGCTATGCACCCTATCTCAACACTTCCTTCGCAAGCAATGTCTTGCTTCACCAGTGTGTCATTCTTCCTAGGGGCATAACTATGCACCCTATCTTAACTTCCCTCGCAAGCAATGTCTTGCTTCGATCCATGGACACCCCAGTTGTGTCGTTCTTCCCCAGGGGCAGAACTATGCTCCCTTGCAAGCAATGTCTTACTTCGATCCGTGGACACCCCAGTTGTGTCGTTCTTCCCCAGGGGCATAACTATGCACCCTATCTCAACACTTCCTTCTCAAGCAATGTCTTGCTTCGACCCATGGACACCCCAGTGTGTCATTCTTCTTAGGGGCATAACTATGCACCCTATTTCAACTTCCCTTGTAAGCAATGTCTTGCTTCGACCCCTGGACACCCCAGTGTGTCATTCTTCCCAGGGGCATAACTATGCACCCTATCTTAACTTCACTAGCAAGCAATGTCTTGCTTCGACCCGTGGACACCCCAGTATGTCATTCTCCCCAGGGGCATAACTATGCATCCTATTGCAAGTACTACTTGCTTCGATCCGTGGACACTCCCGAGTGTCAGTTTATCCCTGTGGTGTATATTTATACACCATGTTTTATTTTAGCATGCATCATCCCCACCAGCATCCATTGCATCTATATGGTTGATCTTCAATAGTATAACATGACATGACATCATATGACATGACGTGTGCAACTCACCATCCATACATGTGCATAACACGCATATTCATGCATACATAGTTCCCTGTTTGGTATCTGCCTATCGACACTAATAAATGCTCTCATCAGGAGAAAGGATCTTGAGGATGGCCAACCCAAGGAACTTCAACGCCATAACAGATGTTGTGGATGACTATGTCGCTTCATCTCGATTCCGAAAGGTAGTTAGGCAGAAAGCGACAGTAATGTTGAGAGAAATGCTGGGGGATGATCTTGACAAAATAGAGAGGCTGACTACAAGGTGCACTGAACTGGAAACCCGGGTGGTAGAACTCGAAGGGAAAACAAGGGACATGACGAGCGCGGACTCCAATGTTGGCATTGATAAGGAGCAGAGCGCCAAAATTGCTGATACTCTTTCTCGACACCTTGGAAGGTCCTCTCACCAAAATTTGGGCTCATCGGGGTTGTCCAATGAAGGAGAACTAAAAAGACCTCTTAACACCAGTGCCAATATCGACTCTGTTTCACCACAGATCCAGAGTTAGCCTCCCGAAGATGTAAGGGCAGTCGTATCTTTTGGGCCTCGTTCAGTGACCAGACTATTCGCCATCTGCAGAAAGATGGGCCTGTTACAGAGTGTCAGACCATATTTGGGGCCAACACTAGAACAAAAGGGAAACTATTGCAGATATCATGTAGTAATAGGCCATCAGACTAATGCATATGTCGGTCTAAGAAGGAAGGTGCAGAAGCTGGTCGACGAAGGAAAATTAAGGGTGCCGTCTACCTCTAACAGGCGATCAATGGCGAGCAAGGAGACCACCAAGGAAATTCCTCAAACTTCTCAGGGAGAGGAATATGATGAAGAGCTACAAGGTCTAATCTGACGAGAAAGGGGCAATGGTACTGAAGTCGAGGCAGTGACTTGTTGGGGGCTAAAAAAAAAAACAACAACAACAACCCTCGGAGCTGTCCTTTTATAGGGAACTCATTTTTGTTGCTACGGTGTATTAATATCATTTTGAATGCAATGCATTTTGTTATTTTCTTAATTATGTGATGATTGCATGTATATGGCATTGCGCATGCATTTGATCATCTAACATGACATGTCAAACACGCATAATATCAAAATGCATGACATTAATCTGAAAGCTATAGGAAACCTAAAAGTGAATCTGGACTAGTCAAAACTCTCTCTTGAAATATGAGCTTGTGACATAAATAAAATGATATGATGGCACCACTTCCGCTGAGACATTTGCTGACTCAACTTAACAATCCTTGAAAGACGCTCCTATCCCTGCCCCAAACTTTCAATTGTAATGGCACACACGATGCCCAAACCATTCTAAACCGAAAGCCATCTTTGAAACTCCAAATCCTACCCCCCCAAAAAAAAACCTAAAAAGCCCTCCTTGAGGCACCCAAACTAAAAAAAGCCCTCCTTAAGGCAAAATCAAATTTAAAAAGCCCTTCTCGAGGGACCCAAACTGAAGAAAGCCCTCCCCAAGGCAAAAACAAATCTAAAAAGCCCTCCTAGAGGCAATTAAACCCAAGAAGTCCTCCTAGAGGCAAAACTTGGTCTCATGTCCTAAGAGGGCATTCCATGCCAAAAACCTAAAACTAAAACTCCCCATTCACCAAAAATCTCCAACCCGTGGGGAATTCAAATGGTTTTCATCACCTTCATCATCCATCATGTGCAAAATGCTAAAGCAATTTCGGTTGTAGTGCATACATTATCTTGTTTGTGTGACATTCATATGTACATGACATTATGCATGCATTGTTCATCCAAAAAGCATATCAAACACGCATGACATGCATGGATTTGAATGCAGTAGGAAAACCAATAGATGGCAACAGTTTGGGTAAAAAAAACAAGAGGAACATACAAAAAGGGGATCGATGCAAACAGGAGTCCTTCTCCCTATCATGCATGTCCACCATAGCTAACACTGGAGTGTCTTATAGCATTAAGGAGTAATCTTCAGCTCTCGGCATTGTTAGATCCTTCCCTCCTATCTGTGAAAGATTTGGACTTTCCTGTCTTCAAAACCAAAGCTCTTCCCCTTCCCTTTTCCCACTTCTTCCACACCTTGTATTGCGTTTACCACCCAAACCACCAACACCTATTTGACAAAAACCCCTTTTCACCCTATTCCCTGAACTGACCCTCTGAAGCCTCATTTTCCACCATCAATGGCTTCTAACAAGAAATTGAACCCCAATACTGTTCCATATTCGCATCATCTCATTATCAAAAAGGTGACGGGGGCCTATGGCAAAGTACTGACTTAATCAGCCTTTGTTTATCATTAACCTGTACTGGATTGGGGATTCTTTTTCTGTCCCATGCCACTTCTCTTCAACCTAAATCCCCAGACCAAATATTTTGTAACCTTAGACTGATAGGAAAGGCCTTGATTTCAAGACAGAGAGAGGATTTGAATATAAGCCTGCTTCAATTGAGCTGGAGTTTGCCACTGCTTAAGCAACTATTGATGGAACTCGTAAGTGACCACTGTCTCATCTATCAAAATCCACACTATAGCCTATGCTGGACTCAACCCAGCAAGAGATGGTTCTGTTGAGTAAAAATGTGCTAGGAAGAAGAGGAGACTAACATCTACCCTGTGAACTTCACCAACAGTGTTGGAGCAACCAGGTTTTACAAAGCTTTTAATAATCATGAATGGGATATTCCCATTAATAGAAAGACTTGCAAAGCCTACTGTGCTAATATTCAGGGGAAAGTTGCATTTACCATTCATTTCAAGAGCTTAGTCTTTAGCCGCAACAAAAGTGACTGCTTACCATTGGTTCTTTAATTTCCTAGCCATGATGTGCGTTGCTCTAGGGTTATTGTGGTTCACGGACAAAGGAAAACCATAATTAACTCAAGTCACTCTAAATCAGGCCATACCTTGAAGGACTAAAAGCTGTGCCCATCTTTGGCAACCGTGTGTGAATTGGAATCTGGCGAATTGAAGACATGAATACAACCTCCTACCTTAGGAGAATCCAGTGGTTAATTGATCCCATCTCAGATTATCCGCTCTGAAGCCATGGTTGGAATTTCCTAATGCATTTACATTCATCATGTCATAAATGTTTCATATATTGTTTTGATGTTCAATATGCATGTGTTATGCCATTGCATGTAAATGTCCATGTTCAGGCTACAGCACGTGGTAAACCAGACTTAATGAAGCATTTCACATCCAAACCCGAACCTCCAACACTTGGGGTAGGTAAAAGCTGAACCATGAATTATCATCAAGGACAATCCTATCATGATCCCCGGCGGAATCGTCAAGGCGCACTTTCCAATCCTAAGACAAGCCAGTGCTATGAGATCCACTTGGCTGGCGCACTCTTATAGACTTGGCCATCGTTCATAAAAAAAAAAAGACGACAACGATCTTCAGCGAGAAAATCTCCAACACGGGAAACCAAAAGGACGTGTTGGTAACAAGAAAAGAGTGACATACAGAGGCAGTGTCACTTTTGATTTTGCTATCACATTCATTCTGATGTCATCATAATGATACTAGGCATGTTTGATTTTCTGCTTAGATGTTCATATTGCATCGTGCCATTACATATAAACACCCATCAGTAAGTCATTGCATCCAAACCCACGGTGGCATCAGTGAGATTGTCACTACAAATGGCAGCTACCGGCCTAGTTGTACCATCCCTAACATAATTATCCCTGGCAGAGTGGTTCCCAGTAGGATCATCCCCATGGAGTCTCCAGCAAAATCACCAACGGGTTCCCAGCTAAGATTCTTCCCACTGAATCAGAAGCTCCAACAGATCCCCCGGCGAGATCAAATGGATCAGAATACTCCCCAGTGGAATTCACAGCTAAAAAGGTCCTCACTGAGCCATTATCCTCGGCAGAGTCATCCGATGGACACAGTCCCCACAGGAGATCATTAGGAGTCACAATTTCACTCCCCAGCCTTGTGCAGATACCAAGCATGGTAGCATAATCACCATGTCACATACATGTATACACATGAATCATGCACGCATTCATGCACACGCGTCAAACCAAATCAGCTGTATTTATTCTTGATCGAAGGGGAAAAAATTTTTGTTTCCAAAATTATCGATCAAAGAATAAATATGTGCTCTTGCATACAAATTTGTTGAGATGCTCATCATCACAATTAGGTTGCCTCGAGATGGGATTCCTCCCAAAGCGGAAATGATTTAGTCTAGGGGCACCCTCAGAGTCACAACACGTAAATCGGAGCCCAGCGACTCCAAAACCTCAGCCATGAAAAATTTCTATAATTATCATAATATTTGTTCAAGCTAATATAATCCCGAGAAGGATATTTCTTGCCTTTAATAGATTCTAGGGGCAAAACAATCTTACATTAATCTCACGAGAACTCCACCACACGGAGAATCAACTTATTACTCGGTGCTCCACCATACGGAGAAGAACACTTATTTCAACCTCGTCGTCACATGGGCAAGGAAGAAATGCCTATTGAAGCTTCTTGCCTTTAACAAGGATCTGGGGGTAAGACAATAATCAACCTCGTGTTGCTTCTTCACCACATAGAAGGGACAACACATCATCTTATTTCGACCTTGTCGCCACATAGACAGGGAAGAATCTCTGTTGAAGAACTTCTCACCTTTAACAGGTATCTAGGGGCAGAACAACAGAACAACTCGTTCAACCTTTTTCGTCACATGGGAGAGGAAGGACATTCATTTCAATCCTGTCATCACATGGGCAGGAAAGAAATGCCTATTGAGGAGTTTCTTACCTTTAACAGGGATCTGGGGGCAAGACAACATCAACTTCGTGTTGCTTCTTCATCACACAGAGGGAGATAGTACATCATCTCTTATTTCAACCTTGTTGTCACATGGACAAGGAAGAAATGTCTATTAAAGGATTCATTTGCCTTTAACAGGTATCTTGGGGCAAAGTAATTTAACCATATTTATTCTTGATTGAGGGGGCAAATATTTTAGTTTCCAAAACTATTGATCAATGATAAATACGCAATTTAAAATAAATCTCATGGGAACTCCACCACACGGAGAAAAACTCCAAGTTAGTGCTGCCTCTTCATTACATAGGAGAGACAGTAAGTTTTATTCAGCCTTCTCGTATTGAAAGGAAAGGAAGAGTCGTACATTCAATACCCCACCGCACAAAAAAGAAATGAATCTCATTACGGGCACGCTCCGCCACAGAGAGCCAACATCAAGGGCACGCTCTGCCACAGAGAGCCAACATTACAGGTAAACTCCGTCACATAGAGCCAACATTAAGGGCACGCTCCACCACAGAGAGCCAACATTACGGGCACCCTCCACCACAAAGAGCCAACATTACAGGCACGCTCCGCCACAAAGAGCCAACATTAAGGGCACGCTCCGCCACAGAGAGCCAACATTATAGGCACGCTCTGTCATAGAGAGCCAACATTAAGGGCACGCTCCGCCATAGAGATCCAACTTTACGAGAACGCTCCACCACAGTGAGCCAACATCACGGGCATGCTCCACCGTAGTTAGCCAATGTCATGGGAGCACTCCCCCGTAGTGAGTCAACTTGGAACCACGGCCAGCACCTCTAGCAAGGAATGCCAGGTACGTTTCCTTTTCCTTCCTCACCATGCTCCCAGTCGCGAGACCAAACTCAATCAAGGCTTTAGAGCCCATGATGATCCGACTTTGATCCCGCGAGGGGCAACCTGTGAGCATGGATTTTTTCTCGGTCTCGGTGATGAGAATTTCCTAATTACCAGTGGACTAGATGGGCTCGAACGGGACTTAAAAGTGACCAGAATACTGCCTGAGGAATCTCAGACGACCTGAAAACTAGGCTACCCACAATCGGAAGCCCCGAAAGGTCTCTCGAATCATTCCTAGGGTTTGGTCTGCATGTCTGACTTTTCAAAATTCTTCCCTGACTCTTGGTTGAACAGAGGGGCTCTGGTTTGTTGAACCAGAGCCGGCCAGCTCTAGCGGGCAAGAACAGTTGCTCTTCCAAGCATAGCAACTTGTCTTGACAGGTGAGAGTTTTGGCAAATTTTCAGGATTTTTCAGTCTGCTGATTGACGGAACGAGAGAAGACAGGGAGAGGCAGATAAAAGGGAGAAAATAAGAGAGTGGGGGGGGGACTTTTTGGGTTCTCAAGCAAGAAACAAAGAAAGAGAAGGAAAGCAAGAAAGCAGAAGAAAAAAGAAAAGAAGAAGAAGAGAAACCGAGAGAAATACCCAAAATTAATCCCATAAACACTCTCATCTAACCCTAAATCAATCCTCCAGCATTAACGACATCACCAACAACCTATACTCTTTGATCCGGGATCATTTCGGCTAGGTTTTGAATCGTTCTGGGTTGTTGAAGGATTCAACTGATTGAGTTCTATGCACATTCCCAAGCTTTCAATCCGTTTCTTGACGTTCCTAACATCCACACAACAATCCAGGTAAGCTCTGAGAGGCCCTAAAACTTGTATTCATTGATTTTCTGTGCGTTTCTGTTATTTTGACGAAAATCTGGAACTGGTGCTTCCCATCATAGTGATACAGCTGTGTTCCTCAGGAACACAGCCGGCCGGCTATGCTTCTAAAGAACAGAGCCGGCCGGCTCTAACCCAGAGTCGGCCGACTCTGTTCCTCAGGGACAGATCCCCGATCTGTCCCAATCGGCCGAACAGCTCGTTTTCCATTTTGGTTTTTTTGTTGTGATCATTTTTTGCCCAGAATCATCTGTATGTATTTATATTTTGATTTTCTGGCTGTTGTACTTCTGAGTTTCGGGGTCGTTTCATCCGATTTGGATCCATAGTCCAGCATTAACGGACCCCTCAATCCTGTAAAATCCCCAGGCAATATTGAAAATAGCAAAATAATATTTTCACAAAATGTTTTTGGTGTGTTTATTGCATTTTGAAACCTAGATGGTTTGTGCATTTAGGAACCCACACGAATGGGAACCCGAGTTCCCGGATAACTGACCCACAAAAATGGAAATATGCATGTAACCGAGCCAAATGGTTTTCCAAAATTGATTTTCCACCACAAAACTCCATAGGGCGTTACAAAAACGGGCGGGTCGACTCAGTTACCCCATAAATGCATGCTCCCAATCCTAAAATCCCAATTCTGTCCTTATTTGAGTCCTACTTGTGCTTGTAATATAAATTGTGCTAACCAATCTGTTTTGCAGCATTTATTTTCACTTTTGCTGTATTTAATAGATTAATCCGTGTAATTAGGCGGTTGTATTTTTAGACCCTCGTGTATCCTAGGCGCTTATAAAAGTGAGGATGGGAGTTTTTATATTTTTATTCAATTTGGTTGTATAATCGGCCTCTACTATTTTTTTGTATATTCGTGTGAATGGTTTAATTTTCCTGCAATTTATTTTCTGTATTTTGCTTTAGCACGGACTAATAAACGAAATTGGGGTTAGAAAAGATAATAAATTGAATAAATATGGTTTTATAAATAAGAAATCGAATACAAGCTTGAGGTTAAGTAGGTAAGTTGCCTGAACCCTGAATCTCTGGGTTAGGTAAAGTAGTCTGTGCTTGGTAGGGAGCTATACTGGAATTTCCCCGATGAGCTGATCCGGGGTGGCGACTCTGTCACTAATCTCGAGATTGAGATTTCGAGGTCTTTAAGTAATAAAATGTAAAAACGTTTTCTGCAAAATAAATTTCAAAACAAATAAATTCATGATTTTCCTAAAATAAGGTAAACTAAATCCGCTTTTCCATAAAATTCACCAAATTAAAATCCGGTTCCCCGGCCCGCTTTGCAGCGCGCTTATTTCTTTTCATCGAAAAGGTCGTCCGCTCACACATACGCTAAATTGTATATCAGGTCTACTAGATGTTAAGTAGAGTAGAGAACCAATCATACCTTGATATTTTTTAGTAACTACGCTTTTACCTTTTTTATCCTCATCTAGAGAGACTGATGTACCCATTGGTGTTTTTACTAGTTTAGAATTCTCCATTCCATACTTCTTAATGAGCTCTTTAGTATATTTTGATTGGCATATAAATGTTCCTTTCTTTCCTTGCTTTATTTAAAGACCAAGAAAGAAATTCAGCTTATCCATCATATACATTTCGAATTCAGTGCTCATCTCTTGTGAGAGCTTCTTGCACAACAAATCATTAGTAGAACCAAATATAATATCATCAACATATATTTGAATGAGTAATATATGGTTATTTTCATGCTTTATAAATAATGTTGTGTCAACTTTCCCACGAATGAAATACCATGCCCTTGGTGCTTGCTTTAATCCATACAAAGCTTTAGTTAGCTTGTATACATGGTCAGGATGTTCACTATCTTCAAATCCTGGTGGTTGCTTTACGTAGACTTCTTCATTGTTGTAGCTGAGAAATGCACTTTTAACATCCATTTGATAGAGCTTGAAGTCTTTGTAACATGCATAAGCACATAACATTAGAATTGCTTCCAATTTGGCCACTGGAGCAAATGTTTCATCATATTCAATTCCTTCTTGCTTGTATATACATTTAGTTCCAATTACTGACTGGTTTTCAGCTTTTGGAACAAGCTTTCAGACATTGTTTCTTTTGAACTGATCCAGTTCTTCTTGTATAGCCATCATCCAACTTTCTTCATATTCAGCCTCCTTCAAATTCTTTGGTTCAATATCAGAGGCAAATGGCACATTTGAAAAATATTCTTTTAGTTGTCTCCTGGTCATCACTCTATGAGAGGTATCATCAATAATGTTCTCCTTGGAGTGATGCCTGTGATATTTGAATTCTTTTGGCAGATCATCATGCTGATTCTCTTGGATCTGTAATTCTTGCACATTATGCTCAATATGATCACTGGAGGTGTTTTCTTTTTGCAGAACACTTTCATTATTTTCTGTGTGTTCAACCTGCGAGTCACAAATCTCAAAAGTAATGTCAGATTCTTTTTCTGGGAGAGAGTTAGTTTCTTCAAAAACAACATGCATGGACTCTTCAATGGTGAGAGTTCTCTTATTAAAAGCTCTAAATGTGTTGCTATGCAATGAATATCCTAAGAAAATTCCTTCATCTAACTTAGAGTCAAATTTGTTGAGAAATTCCTCGTTGTTAAAAATAAAACATTTGTAACCAAATGGATGGAAATAACCTATATTAGGTTTTCTACCATTCCATAGCTCATATGGTGTTTTCTTTAAAATGGGTCTTATTAAAGCTCGATTCAAAATATAAGATGCAGTGTTCATAGCTTCTGCCTAAAAATATTTTGGTAAATTATTTTCATTAAGCATAGTCCTTGTCATTTCTTCTAAAGTCCTATTTTTCCTTTCAACAACACCATTTTGTTGAGGAGTTCTAGGAGCCGAGAAGTTGTGAGATATTCCATGCTCAAAGCAAAACATTTCAAAAAGACTATTTTCAAATTCTTTTCCATGATCACTTCTAATAGCTATAATAGAAGTGTTTTTCAAATTCTGAAGCTTTTTGTACAAGGTAGAAAATTGTTTAAAAGCTTCATCTTTTTGACTCAAAAACAGTGTCCATGTAAAACGTGAGTAGTTATCCACAATGGCTATTGCATATCTCATGCCACCTAAGCTTGTTGGTTGAATTGGACCAGGCAAGTATAGATGCAATAGTTCTAGAGGTCTAGAGATAGAAACAATTCCTTTAGAACTAAAAGAACTTCTAGTTTGTTTCCCTCTTTGATATGCATCACAAATATGAGTTTTATCAAACTTGATTTTTGGTAAACCTTTAACAAGATCTTTTTAGAAAGCTTTGAAATAAGATGCATGCTAGCATGACCTAGTCTATGATGCCATAACCAACTCTCTTCCTCTTGTGAAATTAAGCAGTGATCATTAGTAAGAGTACTTGAATTCAAAAGGTATATATTTCCAATTCTAGGAACTTCAAGTAGAGTCTTACCACTATCAACTTCCACAATTTCACATTTTTCAGAATCAAAGATTACCTTTTGATTTTTGTCACAGAGTTGGCTTACACTTAGAAGATTGAATTTCAATCCATCGACTAGAGAGAGCTTATCAATGTATGGATTGTTTCCAATCTTTCCTGTTTTGATAATCTGTCCTGCTAGATTATCTCTGAACTTTACAATTCCTCCTTTAACTTGCTTTATAAAAGTAAAGCATCTTCCATCACCAGTCATATGTCTAGAGCACCCACTATCAATATACCACTTTGTGTCTCAAAGAGTGTTCTTTAGACATACCTGCAAAACAAGTTAAGTAGATTTAGGTACCCAAATACTATTGAGTCCTTTAGGATTAGAAGCATTTTTATCCTTGGGAACCCAGATACTTTTCCCTTTATACTTTCCTTTTCTAAAAATGCAATCACCAATTACATGTCCTTTATGGTTGCAATGGTAACATGTAACATCCTTCTTTTTCTTAAATTGATATGATAGATTATATTTTGAAGGATGATTTTGGTGATAAGAAACATAGTCAACATGGTGTAATCATTTAGGCTTGTAACTATGTTGTTGCTTAGGCCTATATTTATGAACTTTTTGGAAGAGTGTAGGCCTTGGTGGGTGTTTGTATGCAATCTTTTGTTGTAAAGGATATTTTTGGTTTGGGTTCACAAATTGCACTCTATTTGGGTTGGAGAAATGTGAGTGATGTATCTCTTTCTGGTTTGGTTTGTGACTTTTACTATACAAGAGGTGCAGGTTCGGGGGATATGGTTTGCATAGTAGAAGTGGAGGAAGTGCAAAATATGATAGGTTTCTGAAGTTTTTGTGGGGGTATCCTATCATTATAACCAATATCAGATTTATAATTTGGATTTCTTTGAGGATCCAAAATCACATTCAGCATAGTTTCACCATTAGTGAACTTGCTAATAGTGCAATCAAGCTTTTCACATTTCTTTTCTAATTGAGATAACTTGTTGATAAGCTCAAGATTGGAGTTTTCTAGAAAACTCACTTTGCTCTTTAGTTCAAGATTCTCGGATTCTTATTCTAAGAGCCTATTTTCATATTCCTTGCATTTAGCAGTTATCTCAAGCTTATTATCATGCATTTAAAAAAATTCTTGTATAAGATCATTATGAGACAGAGTTTGCAGGATTACCTCATCATCCTCATTTTGATCTTGATGTGATGATTTTATTGAGTCATCATTTGCCATGAAGCATATTTGTGCTTTCTCTTGCTTCTGATCCTCATCATCAAAAAGAGCTGGATTCATCACTGTTGCTCCATGTTGCTATCATAGCTTTCTTGTCCTTTTTCTTGAATTTATTTTTCAGCTTTGGACAATCGGTTTTGAAATGGCCAGGTTTATTACATTCAAAATATGTAATTTCCTGTTTTAGATCTTTCTTTGCCTTATCAGCCTTGTTGATGTTGAGTTGCCTCCTGTAAGATGATTTACCTCTGTTTTTGTTTCTTAAGAATTTTCTGAATTTCCACACTAACAGAGCTTCATCATCATCTTCATTATCTTCATTTTCTGAATCAGAGGTGGATTCTTCAGGAAAAGAATTGGCAGCTTTTAGAGCAATAGACTTTCTTTTATCAGTCTTCTCACGATCAGTAGTGGATTTAACCTTCATCTCATATGTGAGTAATGAACTAATAAATGTTGGGGAATTAATCGCACAAAACAAACATAAAACGCAGCGGATAAAAGATTAATCCCCACCAAGGACCCATGTACATTGCATTGAATCGGAAGGAGGGTTAAAGAATTACCTTAATTCTTTGAAGATTGAATCAAGCAGGAACCAAAATAGCTTCCCTCTACGGTTGATCCACACGGAGCAATACGTCCACCGCGTGCTAGCGCCGGATTTGAAGAACAATTCTTCGAACGAGAGAAGAGAGAGCAGAAAATCAGATTTTCCCTTTTCCTTTTGGAGGAGAGTTTCGGCTGGTTCACTTGGCTTGTGGTGGCTGGCCGAAATCTGCTTCTTAACTTATGGAGCAATTAGGTTTTCAGGTTTTTATTTCCTTAAATATAAACCCTATTTAGTTAATTATAATTATAACCTAATACACCTATTAGTTATAATTATATATTAACCCACACAATTTAATATTAATTCTCAATTAATATTAAATCAATTCCCCATAATACACATATGTATATATAATGTTATAATTAATTATATCTCTATATAATTTAATTATAACATGTAGCATACTTTATGCAATACTAATCACATTAATATTTATATACACATGCATAAATATATATCACTATATATATATTTATTCTCTTCCTCATTCATAAATTATTATCCCATAATAATTTATACCCGTTAAGATGAACTTCATTTTGCTCTTGTGTGTGACCCCATAGGTTCATATTAATTGGCAATAAGGAAATTACCATAATGTCCTTATAGGTCACAAGCGGACTCTAGCAAGCCATTACGACTACCCAATTAATATGATTGGAATGATCCAATACCTATTTATAGAATGTCATATTCCCTTTTGTCTCTTTGATATCATGATTAATTATAAGACATGGTACAC
This sequence comes from Euphorbia tirucalli, assembly GCA_039660915.1. Lineage (NCBI taxonomy): Eukaryota > Viridiplantae > Streptophyta > Magnoliopsida > Malpighiales > Euphorbiaceae > Euphorbia > Euphorbia tirucalli. The sequence goes on along the minus strand of CM077637.1, from coordinate 44,327,231 downwards.
TTGTCAATCTTATATAATTAATCATATGCTTTCTCGATCTCAAAGTAAACTGTTCAGACAAATCAATTGATACTCTTATCAATTATTTGAGCACGGCCATGCATTTAACAGTCTTACTTATCGAGGGGCCCAGTGATATCGCTCTCTTGTTAGAGAGGGACAAAATCCCATATCTGTCACTCACATCCCTAAGCATGAGTCATATTGTACCCAACCACAGCCTTTATAACTACTCTGTTACAAGCAGCGTTTGACTGCGTCAAAGCACAACATGAATTCATCCCGGAATCCATGGTGACCTCAGGTCAAAGGAATCAGCTGATGACACTACTATAATCAAGATCAGTTGTGACACGTGACCATGAACTTGATCTTATAGTGGGTCTCCAGCAACATGTTCTCTAACACATTGCCCGTGAGTATAATCTGTATCTGTATACACTATATTCATCTTATGAATATCCATTATCACTCACACTAGTCTTAGTTTGTTATTATTCCCATAATAACAATCGACTAGGGAAATTTAGAATTACACAATTAATTCATGGATACATTATCATAAATACTAACATACAAATATATATGATAAAATAAGTCTTTATTAATGACTTAAGAAGATTGTTTACATAATCCAACATTGGCTTAGGGCACAATCTCTAACAATCTCCCACTTGCCCTAAGTCCAATCTTCAAATGTATCTAATACCCATGGACCTAGTATGACCATCATGTACAGCTTGTGAAAGAGCTTTTGTTAGTGGATCGGCAACATTGTCTTCAGACACAACTTTGCATATCTTCACATCTCCTCTTGAGATGACTTCTCTTATGTAGTGAAAACGCCGAAGTATATGTTTGGATTTCTGTGACACACTAGGTTCCTTAGCAAGTGATATTGCCCCATTGTTGTCACACAAGAGGCTCACAGGATTCACTATGCTAGGAACGACACCAAGTTCTTCGATGAACTTCTTGATCCAAACAGCCTCTTGGGCTGCATCTGATGCAGCAATATACTCGGCTTCTGTTGTAGATGCAGCTATCGTGCTTTGCTTAGAACTCTTCCAACTTATCGCACCTCCATTCAGAATGAACACATACCCAGACTGTGACTGCATCTGATCTTGATCAGTTTGGAAACTTGCATCCGTGTAACCATTTACAACAAGATCTTCGTCCGAGCCTCCATATATCAAGAATGTATCTTTAGTTCTTCTCAAGTACTTAAGAATACTCTTGACAGCAGTCCAGTGACTATCACCTGGATCAGACTGATATCTACTTGTCATGCTCAAAGCAAAAGAGACATCTGGCCGAGTACATACCATGGCATACATGATAGATCCTATAGCTGACGCATAAGGAATCTTGTCCATGCGTTGACGTTCTTCAACTGTCACAGGACATTGCTTACGACTAAGCTTTATCCCTTGCCCAATAGGAACATTTCCTTTCTTTGATTGATCCATACTGAACCTTTTCAGTATTTTGTCAATGTATGTACTCTGGCTCAAACCTATCAATCTCTTAGATCTATCTCTATAGATCTTTATTCCAAGAATGTAGGCTGCCTCACCCAAGTCTTTCATAGAAAAACACTTTCCTAGCCAAGATTTTACTTCTTGCAAGGTAGGAATGTGATTTCCTATTAACAATATGTCATCGACATATAGAACTAGGAAAACTATATTACTCCCACTGAACTTCTTGTACACACAAGGCTCATCTTCGTTTTTGATGAAGCCAAACTTTTTAACTGATTCATCAAAACAATGATTCCAACTTCTTGATGCTTGCTTCAAACCATAAATGGCCTTTTGAAGCTTGCATACTTTATCAGGATTCTTTGGATCGACAAAACCTTCAGGCTGTGTCATGTACACATCCTCAACAAGGTTTCCATTTAGGAAAGCTGTTTTGACATCCATTTGCCATATTTCATAGTCATAATATGCTGCTATGGCAACAAGAATTCTGATGGACTTGATCATAGCTACTGGCGAAAAGGTTTCGTCATAGTCTATACCATGAACTTGTCGGTAACCCTTTGCCACTAACCTTGCTTTATAAGTCTGAATATTCCCATCCATGTCCGTTTTCAACTTGAAAACCCATTTGTGCCCTATTGCTTTAGCACCCTTTGGGAGATAAACCAAAGTCCATACTTTGTTGTCGTCCATGGATTGAATTTCTGACTTCATAGCATCAAGCCATTTTTCAGATTCTGAATTAGAGACAGCTTCCATGTACGTGGAAGGTTCATTCTCTTCTAACAGAATCAGATCATTTTTGTTCGTGACGAGAAATCCATATCTCTCGGGCTCATGACGAACTCTACTTGATCTACGTTGGACTTGTGTTATCGGTTCTGACTCAACAACTTCTTGTGAATCAGATTGTTCCATTTGAAACTCACTTTCAACTTGGTTATCCATATTTTCTTGTAGGTGTACTTTACTCCCACTGATTCCTTTGGAAATAAACTCTTTTTCCAGGAATGTACCATTCCTAGCAACAAACACTTTGTTTTCACTAGGATTGTAAAAGAAATAACCTTTAGTTTCTTTTGGATAACCAACAAAATTGCACTTCACAGATTTTGGTGCTAACTTATCTGAAATCAAGTATTTCACATAAGCTTCGCAACCCCAAATCTTGAGAAAAGACAAATTTGGTCTCTTACCAACCCATATCTCATATGGTGTCTTTTCAACTGCTTTTGATGGAACTCGGTTCAGTGTGAATGCCGCTGTTTCAAGTGCATATCCCTAAAAGGATAGAGGAAGATTTGTTTGACTCATCATCGACCGAACCATATCCAATAAAGTACGGTTCCTCCTCTCAGACACACCATTCCACTGTGGTGTACCAGGAGGAGTTAGTTGTGAGACAATCCCACACTTTCTAAGATGATCGTCAAAGTCTTGGCTCAAATATTCACCACCTCGATCAGATCTAAGTGCTTTAATTGTCTTGCCAAGTTGGTTTTGTACTTCATTTTGGAAGGCTTTGAACATTTCAAAGGATTCCGACTTATGCTTCATTAGATATAGATAACCATATCTACTGAAATCATCAGTGAACGTAATGAAGTATTGAAAACCACCTCTAGCAGTTGTGCTCATAGGCCCACATACATCTGTATGTATGAGTTCTAATAAGTCACTAGCCCTTTCACTGTGACCAGTAAAGGGACTCTTGGTCATCTTACCCATTAAACAAGACTCGCAAGTGTCATATGTTTCAAAAACATCTAGACCCAAAATTCCATCTTTATGGAGTTTTGTAATGCGTTTCTCATTAATGTGTCCTAGACGACAGTGCCAGAGATAAGTAGGATTCACAACATTTGTTCTTATCCTTTTGGTATTTATGTTATATACATGCTCATTATAACCTTCACTAAGGTTCAACAAATAAAGACCATCATGTAAATCCGCATTTGCATAAAACAAGTCTTTATTGAAAAGCAATAAGTGATTATTCTCAATAACACATTTAAATCCTTCCTTGTCCAAACATGAAATAGAAATGATGTTCCTAGACAAATTAGGAACAAAATAACAATTATTCAAAGAAAGAACAAGTCCACTTGGCAACTTGAGCTCGTAGCGACCGACTTCATAAGCAGCAACTCTAGCTCCATTCGCCACATGGAATTCTACCTCGCCCTTCTTGAGCTTTCTACTTCCTTTAAGCCCCTGCACATTCATACAAATGTGAGAACCACAACCGGTATCTAATACCCATGAAGTAGAAACAGAAGTAGAATGAAATATTTCAATAACATAAATACCTTGATTAGCGGTCTCACCGCCTCTCTTCTTCCTCAAGTCCTCCAAATAAAGCTTGCAATTTCTGCGCCAATGACCAGGCTGATTGCAGAAATGGCATGTGCCTTCCTTTGGAGGCTTTGCCTTGGTAACAGCTTTGGGCTTCTTTGCATCCTTCCCAAACTCTTTGGGTTTGTTTGCTTTACCCTTCTTCTTCTGGATCCTACCCTTTTGCACCATATGGATCCCTTTGGAGCTTGGCTTCTCTTTTATCGTTACTTCAGCGTTTTTCAGCATCCCATGCAGTTCGCTGACCGTTTTGTCCATATCATTCATGTGATAATTCATGACAAAATGGGAGTAACTCTCGGGAAGAGAATTAAGGATCAAATCCGTTGCCAACTCAGGTCTGAGTGGCGAACCAAGCCTCTCCAACTGATCAATGTACCCTTTCATCTTCAGAACATGGGCACTAACCGAACTCCCTTCGGTCATCTTGCACCCAACCAAGGATCTCAAGGTCTCATACCTTTCCCTTCTCACTTGCTTTTGGAACATTTCCTTAAGCTCTTGAGACATCTCATATGCCTCAAATGTTTCCAGATCCTTCTGAAGTTCCGGAATCATTGATGCGAGCATCAGGCATTGTACATCAATCTGATCATTTTGATGCTTGTGAAAAGCATCCCTTTCAGCTCTTGAAGCTGTGGTGGGTGGAGGGTTAGCAGGCAAAGGCCCATCCAGAACATACATCTTTCGCTCTTGCTTGAGAACAATTCTCAAGTTGCGATACCAATCTAGGTAATTGGTTCCGTTCAGTTTATCCTTCTCAAGGATAGATCGAATAGAACCGGGATTGCTTGTGTTGGCCATTTATCTACAACAGAAAATATATGCAAAGTTAATTACATAAGAGAATTAAACTCCCACTAAAATTATAAAACCCTTTAAAATATTTAAGTGGGTAAAAGACCCAAAATCCATACTTAACCATAGCACTGCTTTGGCATGTCCCTATGATTAAATATAATTTCGGTAGACATCACCATGTCAATTACATCATTATGTAACTCTTTTAATTTATGAGATGCATGATATCATATATCATATTTAATTTGCATGTTACTCATCTCATCTTTGCCTCGGGTTCAAAACACCATTTTGATTAACCCTTGTTAAACCAATTACAACACAATGAGAATCACCATTTCTCATATTATCGCTTCGCTAAGGTCACAACATGCGTACCCGCTTTGGCGTGGCTACCATGATGCGAACATAGTACTTGACTAGTGTTATACGTAATTGGGTGGCAAAAATATAAACTTCATAAGTTTATTTAGGGTTTATTAATTCCTGTGATTAAAATGTATCTCATACAATACATGGCATTAACATTAATCTTTCTAAGTTAATATTAATTCTAGCATGGCATCCAATGTCATACATTCATCTAGCATGCATATTTCATACTTAGCATGGCATCACATGGCATCAAAATATAAAACATGCAATAGACTCGAAAGACCGTGTTATGGTATGGTTTTATCTACATTGATTTTCATAGGCCAATATGAAAATCAACAAGGCCATTTCCTAGGTGGTTGTAACCATCGCATGGTCACAGCTCTCCTGCACCCCTTGGATCCGTCCTCACGTCTTTGTTCCTTGGCACCATCTCATGGATTTACATATTTTACAAAATTGCAACCTATACAATTTTTTTTTTAGTAAAATAAAATTTACATATTATAAATTGCATCCTATACAATTTATCTAGTAAAATTAAAATTAAAATTTACATAAATACAAACGACTCGCAGGTCGTATTTATATAAAACCATAATAAAATAAAGCATCCACGGGTCCAAAACCATACCACAACACCATGCATAAAATTATCACAATAATTTTACATCTATAAGATTTAGGGTTCAAAAAACTAAACACAATCTTATTGTATTTAAAAGAAATTGATTTGAGAAGAAAAGGTATAGAAGACAATTTCTACATGGCAGCACTAAGGGAACACGGCGTGCAAAACCAGTTTGCACGGCGTGCAACACTTGCACGCGGCCGTGTTCCTCGCTGTTACTCAGCGCACATGAGAAATTTCCGGTTGCACGCCGTGCAAAACCAGTACACGGCGTGCAACACACATTTGCACGAGTTATGCACTGATTCTCAGCTTACGGAAACGATTTCCGACTACACGCCGTGCAAAACCAGTACACGGCGTGCAACACACGTTTGCACGGCGTGCAGTGCCTGCACGCCGGCGTGTTCTGCACTGAAAAACAATTCTGCGTCAATTTGTTCAAAACAACAATTCCCAAATCAATTCCAAAACGTTATTCACAATAACAAAGAACAAATCATTCATAATGATCAACATTGAAATCAAATTTCAATTTGTTATTCACAATAACAAAAGAACAAATCATTCATAATGATCAACATTGAAATCAAATTTCAATTTGTTATTCACAATAACAAAAGAACAAATCATTCATAATGATCAACATTGAAATCAAATTTCAATTTGTTATTCACAATAACAAAAGAACCCTAAATCAAAACATACAACCCTTACATGCAATTTTGATCTAATCAAAATAACAAATCCAATTCAACCAATGCACAAGTGGCTCTGATACCACTGTTGGGGAATTAATCGCACAAAACAAACATAAAACGCAGCGGATAAAAGATTAATCCCCACCAAGGACCCATGTACATTGCATTGAATCGGAAGGAGGGTTAAAGAATTACCTTAATTCTTTGAAGATTGAATCAAGCAGGAACCAAAATAGCTTCCCTCTACGGTTGATCCACACGGAGCAATACGTCCACCGCGTGCTAGCGCCGGATTTGAAGAACAATTCTTCGAACGAGAGAAGAGAGAGCAGAAAATCAGATTTTCCCTTTTCCTTTTGGAGGAGAGTTTCGGCTGGTTCACTTGGCTTGTGGTGGCTGGCCGAAATCTGCTTCTTAACTTATGGAGCAATTAGGTTTTCAGGTTTTTATTTCCTGAAATATAAACCCTATTTAGTTAATTATAATTATAACCTAATACACCTATTAGTTATAATTATATATTAACCCACACAATTTAATATTAATTCTCAATTAATATTAAATCAATTCCCCATAATACACATATGTATATATAATGTTATAATTAATTATATCTCTATATAATTTAATTATAACATGTAGCATACTTTATGCAATACTAATCACATTAATATTTATATACACATGCATAAATATATATCACTATATATATATTTATTCTCTTCCTCATTCATAAATTATTATCCCATAATAATTTATACCCGTTAAGATGAACTTCATTTTGCTCTTGTGTGTGACCCCATAGGTTCATATTAATTGGCAATAAGGAAATTACCATAATGTCCTTATAGGTCACAAGCGGACTCTAGCAAGCCATTACGACTACCCAATTAATATGATTGGAATGATCCAATACCTATTTATAGAATGTCATATTCCCTTTTGTCTCTTTGATATCATGATTAATTATAAGACATGGTACACTTGTCAATCTTATATAATTAATCATATGCTTTCTCGATCTCAAAGTAAACTGTTCAGACAAATCAATTGATACTCTTATCAATTATTTGAGCACGGCCATGCATTTAACAGTCTTACTTATCGAGGGGCCCAGTGATATCGCTCTCTTGTTAGAGAGGGACAAAATCCCATATCTGTCACTCACATCCCTAAGCATGAGTCATATTGTACCCAACCACAGCCTTTATAACTACTCTGTTACAAGCAGCGTTTGACTGCGTCAAAGCACAACATGAATTCATCCCGGAATCCATGGTGACCTCAGGTCAAAGGAATCAGCTGATGACACTACTATAATCAAGATCAGTTGTGACACGTGACCATGAACTTGATCTTATAGTGGGTCTCCAGCAACATGTTCTCTAACACATTGCCCGTGAGTATAATCTGTATCTGTATACACTATATTCATCTTATGAATATCCATTATCACTCACACTAGTCTTAGTTTGTTATTATTCCCATAATAACAATCGACTAGGGAAATTTAGAATTACACAATTAATTCATGGATACATTATCATAAATACTAACATACAAATATATATGATAAAATAAGTCTTTATTAATGACTTAAGAAGATTGTTTACATAATCCAACATTGGCTTAGGGCACAATCTCTAACAATAAATTCATCATATGAGTATGAACTTAAATCTTTTGAATCTTCAATGGCTGTAAGCTTTGCATCCCAAGATGTTGGCATCATTCTGATTAGTTTCCTAATCAGTTCTTCATCAGTGAAGTTCTTGCCAAGATTCTTTAATCTGTTCATAATAAGTGTGAACCTTGTGTTGATTTCTGCAACAGATTCCTTTTCATCAACTTTAAACAACTCGTATTCCGTGATTTAAAGATTAATCTTTCCATCTTTGACTTGTTTGGCTCCTTCATAAGTTGTTTCTAGCTTATCCCATATCTGCTTTGCAGTAGTGCAACCTGAAATACAATTAAACTCATTAATATCCAATGCGCAATAAATTAATAGCTTTAGAGTTTCAAGCTTCTCTATTCCAATCAGCACTTTCATATTTACTTTCCTCTTTAGGAACAATTTCTCCATTAACAATTTTTGTTAGAATACTAGGTCCTTCCTTGACAATTCTCCAGACCTGAATATTCGTGGACTGTAAAAATATTCTCATTCAGTTTTTCGAAAAACTATAATTCTCTCCATTAAAAGGTGGAGGCTTGTTGATGGAACATCCCTTAGACATAAAAAAATTTTGACTTCTAGAGGTGCTAGCCATATTGAGATCACTATAAGAATTTTACTTCTTTTAATAGAGTCAGGCTGTGATACCAATTGACGGTCCCAAATGGCTAGTTACAATACTAGAGGGGGGTGAATAGTACTGCAGGGTGGATAAAAATTTTTGCAGACTTAAAAATTTTTTTTTTGTAGAAACACAAGTTTTTATTTCAAAAGCACAAGTTTTATAAAAATGCGGAATTAAGTAAAATAATAAAACTTGTGAATATAAAATTGCTATTGTGAAAAATATAACTTTAAGTACTAAAGCAATTAATTTAAATTGCAAGAAATTAAATTGCATAAAATAAAAAGAGTAGGGATAGAGAAAATGCAAACGCAGAATTTTATCCTGGTTCAATCCAACCTGCCTACGTCCAGTCCCCAAGCCAACCGCTTGAGATTTCCACTAACGTTTCCTTTACGGGCAAGAAACAAGCCTATGTTACTTTTTCCGAGTTCAAGTAACAAACTCAATACTTTTACAGGCTCAGGATCAAACCTATCTCGTTACTTTTTGGAGCTTAAGCAACAAACTCTACCGATGCTTTTTCGAAGCTCAAGCACCAAACTTTTACAACCTTTGTTGATCAACCACCAACAAAGCAACACCCCCTTCATACAACCTTGTGTGAAAATACACTTCCCAAAAATGTGAATATAAGAATGAACAATATTTCTTTTTCTCTCTTCTCTTTGAACTCTTTGGGAATATGGAAAACTTATAAGTTGAAAGCTTGAGTATGAATATTTCTTGAATTGTCTTCCACACATTCACATCTTCTTCTTCCTTTTTATAGTTAAGTGTAAAATGGTCGTTTGACACATATATGGCCGTTGTCTTCAAGTCAAGGAGCTGTTGGAAGAGAAATGATTAAAGGATCTCAAGTGATAAAGAAATGTAGCTGTTGAAGTCATAGCCGTTTGTACTTGTGGTGAAAGGTCATAATCCAAAGTATAGGTGGATTCTTTTTCACATAAAGACATGTGACAAAAATGAAGAGCAAGGTGCAACCTTAGGAGTAAACCAAAGCTATAAAGGATGGAGTGAAGAGTAATCTTTAGTCTTGAGATAAGGTTTGACCTTAATGTCACATGTGATCTCAAGTTCAAGATTTCCTTAGCTCAGGTTGTAAATTTAGGTAAATGATATCACATGTTACAAGTACATAAAGTGGTTGAATTGTTTCTTCATGCATTTCACCTTATAAGTCAAAGTGAGGTCAAAGAGAGATGATCTCAAAAAGTAACTCACCTCATATCAAATGTGAGATCAAAGTGGATGTGTTCTTGTTCCGAATATGACCTTAAGATATTCCGTCTCATGGTCAACATTTCACCTTATAAATGAATATGGGGTCAACTAGGTAAATATATAGATATATGCCAAAAGTTCTTTAATACTCTTAAGTCATGAACAAATCTTAGGTCATCTTTAAAATTCTCAAGTCATAAACAAACCTTAGATAAACTTTAAGGCATATATGTATATAAATATGAAAGTGGCCGAAATATATATATATATATATATATATATATATATTATTTGGTACTTTCTTTTCTTTTTTATAATATATATATATTATTTGGTACTTTCTTTTCTTTTTTATAATAAATAAATGGAATGCCCAAGAGTTGTTCTTTAACTCATAAACCATGTATAAAAACATTTTACCTTTTGAAGCTCATTATTTTAAAATGTCAATTGTGATCATCAAAACCGAACTCAACAGTCTCTTTCCTTAATCAGTCTTCTTCTTCGTTAGTCACGATTCTCCTCATCCGCTCCTTCTGTTCCGTCTCTCAAACTTTTTTCCTACAATTTTATCTTTCTAAAGTGATAATTTTTCTCATCCGTTTTTTCTTTTTGAACATTTCATAAATGCATATTTTAATCAGGGGCTCAAGTGAAATCACTATTACTTTTTTTTTTTTAAATTTCTCCCTCAATGATATTAAAAATCTTTAATAATAATAAGAATAATAATAGAAATATTGAAAATAAATCTACTTAGAATAACAAACCCATACATTTTTCAGAATCCAGACTTTTTCTTTCCTTCCCTGGCAAAGCAGGGGTTTAAAACTACTTTAGGTTTTATTTTTGAAGAAAACTTGAAAAAAAGAAAAAAAAAAAGACTACTTATTTAGTTGTTATGAATTCGATCATATAATGCACGGTTTCATGTTTGCTAAGTAGACTAGTAGTTTCTAGTACTTTGACAATTATTTTTTTTCTTTGTTTTATTTAATCTCACTATAATTTTAGTTATTTCAATATTTTATTGGTTGTAATGACCTGCTTTCTATTCATCATATGAGGATAAATAAAGGCGCTTAATGTGTACTATTTCGGTCCTGAGAGGTATGGTACTGAGGTAAAATTTAGTCAATAGAGTAGCTTTGAAGGACGTTAATTGAGAAAGAATATAACTTACATTAAAAATAGAGAGGGGGTGACCGAGATATATTAGTAAAGGGTGGTTCTAATACATGTAAATAGGGGTTAGCAAGACATGTTTTGGTTCGAAAACCGAACCGAAAACCAAAGGAGAAGAAAAAGAAAATCAAAACCAAACCAAAGTTTATATGATTCGGGTAGAACTGAACAAGTTCGATTCGGTTACGGTTTTAAAACCATAAGTTTCAAAAAAAATGAGATTTTGATCATGATGGAAAATATTTGCGTCATATTGAAAAAAAGTTGTTAGTATATTGATATGACATGCATCTTATCCTCCTCTTAGGAAAAAAAAAAAAATTCTTCAACTTGTTTAGGGATAAATGGCTAAATGATTAGACCTTTTTTTCCTAACATATTTTCAAAAACCGAAGCATCGTTTGGTTCAATGTTCAAGAGCTTTTGGAGGTTGGATCGATGTGAAACCGAAACAATATCTTATTCTACAATATATATATATATATATATATATATATATATATATATATATATATATATATTGTAGAATAAGATATTTAAATTAACAATTTAAAACATTAATATCTTAGGAAAAAAAAATTCGATCTTGTAATGGACTTTGCATGGCAACATATTGGAAAATAGAAATGGGCTAATGCGTAATAGGTAATAAAAAAATAAAAGCCCATTAGTGTAACAATGGAACAATAACTAGGAGGCAACAATAACCTATCTGTTTAAGTTGTGGAGATGAATTCATTGGCAATTTCATTTGGTCCAACGACACTCAACAAAATCCAACCAATTTCTTGCAATAATAATGATAATAATAAAACATCGAATCTGAAATTGAAATCCTCAAGTGAAGCTGTGAAAGAACCCCAAAGAAAAAGAATATGGTTGAGGAGGAGAGAAGCAATAGGTGTTAGTTTGTTGGTAGGCGTCGGTGAAGTTGTAAATTCTGCAATAGCAGCTGAATTAACTTCTTCTTCGTGTGAACTAAGTGTAGCTCCCTCGGGTCTCGCCTTCTGTGACAAAGTTGTGGGCAATGGTCCTCAGCCTGTTAAAGGCCAGCTTATCAAGGTACGCCCACTATCTTCTTATCTTATCTTTTTAACTAATCAAATTAAGCAATTACAAACAATTCATTTAATTTATTTTAATTTAATTGAATAAAACAGGCACATTATGTTGGGAAATTGGAGAATGGTAAGGTTTTTGACAGCAGCTACAATAGAGGAAAGCCTCTCACTTTTCGTGTAGGCGTTGGAGAGGTATATATTATGCTTTTTTTTCTTTTAAGAAAAATGGAAACTTATTCTTGGGTTGGAAATTAAAATAAGATGGGAATTAGGTGATCAAAGGATGGGATGAAGGTATTATTGGTGGTGATGGAGTTCCTCCTATGCAACCAGGTACTATTCATTTCTTATATATATATATATATATATATATATATATATATATATATATATATATATTGTTATTAAAGTAAGAAATTGATTTTTGGAAAATTCAACTTTTGACTGGAAATTTTGTAATTTTAGCTAGTTGTAATGGTAGAGTACTAACAGAGATTGTTGTAAAGTTAGAGAAAGGCAAAATGTATCCTAAAACCCTGAATTTGTATGAATTTCGCAGTTGGTCTTATGATCAATTTTTCAATATATTGAGTACTTAATCTTTACATTTTAATAGTATTAGTCTCAAACTTGATATTTTTATCTTGCGCAACTAGCACTTGACACAATTTTTTGAAAAATAGAATACACTAAATTTTATCAGAGAGATCTGAATCATATTTTATATACAGTCACGTGATAGCTACGGCCATGCCTCTGATTTAGTCTTACATGTATGCAAAAAGTGTTACATACCAATTAACAAACACTATATCTCAATTGACAAAAATGTGTCACATTTGGAGTTAATATTATTAAAATAAAAAGATTACGTATTTAATATATTGAAAAAATTTATCAGAGGTCTAATTGTGAAATCCATAAAAATTCAGGATACGGTTAGCCTCAGAAAAACATCTCAATTGATCATATATATGTTGATATGTGTATACAAATGACGAATTTTAGGGAAAGATATCCCGAATTTTGCAAGAGATGAGATTGAGAGAAATGTATGGGTTTTGGAAATTAATTTAAAAAGTAATTGTAATTGTAATCAGGGGGAAAACGCATATTGAAGATTCCACCGCAGCTGGGATACGGAGTTAGAGGGGCTGGCTGCAAAGGAGGTGAGGCACCCTATTCATCAATTCTTTCACTTTATAATTACAAAGCCAGCCTCTGATTGGTGAGTAAATATTTAATAAAATGCAGGGTCATGCATCATTCCTCCTGATTCGGTTCTCTTATTTGATGTGGAGTTCATTGGGAAGGCATGAACCCAACTATATACTAATATTTATTCAAATGCTCCATATACATGTATGTATTCCAATTAATTTCAATAGTCAAAATTGGTATGAATTCTTGATGTGTACAAATATTTATTTTAGGGTCTATGAGTTGTTTATGAGTTTATACCCTATTGTTACAACATGTTGCAAATAAGACGTGGTTGTTGTTTTAAAGGTCTGTTTAGTTTAGCTATTACTGATAATAGTTGTTGTAATTGTTTACTGATTGATAATTAGTATTGTAAAACTATGATTAACCGTTTCTGTTGAGACATAAAATGATTAATATGACAGTTTTAAATTTATATAAAAATAGTTTATAAAAGTAAAAACACAACATAAAAAAAAATGAATAATTAAACAAGGCCGAATACATAGATACCCCTGAACTTGGTCAAAAATACCTATTCCTCCCCTGAACTTTGAAAATATCTTAATGTCCTCCTGAAATTCTTAAAAGTGTTCTAATGCCCCTCTAAATTTCTTAAAATTGACACAGTTTGCCCCTTAAGTCCCAAAAAAACCAGAGTTTTCTTTCAAAACTCAAACATGAGACAACCAATAATTGAGTGACACATGGCAGCAAGTGGGGAAACTAGGTCACTTTTTCAAAGTTCAGGGAGGCATTAGGACATTTTAAAAGTTCAAGGGGGCAGTAGGCATTTTTGAACAAGTTCAGGGGGATCTCTATGTATTTCGCCATTAAACAATTTTTTAATAAAAACAAATGAAGTATTTATTTTCTTTTCATGTAAATGGTTATAATTTCTTCAAAATTTACAGAGACAGCAAAAAAATTTTTTAGCTCCTTTTTCACTTCAGAAAATAATTTTTGGGTCTCAATGAATAATTTGAATGAGTCATATAATACAAAATTGAGATTAAACAAAGATAACAGAATAAAAAAATTTTGGATTAATCAGTAAAACTATAGTTGAGTCCATAAAACTCGTGTCAAATTTGCATCCTTGGTATAATTGAAAACTAATCCCATATATTTGTCCTTAACGGGAGATGATGAGTCATATTTATAGAAGTCACTCAGAGCATTTCTTATATATATTGACCATTAAAGAAAAAGAAAACTCCAGAAGACGAATTGGATACCAAAGGAAATTTTCAATTGATACCAATCTCAAGTCCAATTCTTTGTTGCAAAATCAACAACATGAATCTGCATAAAATGAGGCATATAAACTGCAACAATTTTAGCACCATTAGTAGCCAAGAAATCAGCCAATTCCACGTGTGAGCCACAGAAGGATCTCCTTCTTCCACCACCCCCCATTGCAACTGTCATCCTCCTAATATGTAGCCCTGCAAGTAAACCCTTCACTTCCTCGTTATCTTCTTTCTTCTTTTCTTCCTTCACTATCACTTGTTGAACTTTCTTCTTCTTCTCCACCAATGATTTCTTGACCTTCTCTTTATTACCCATTCTGGGTTCAACTCTTTCATAAATAAGCTGCTTTTCCATATAATCGAGAATATATTGTAATCACTCCAATGATTTCAAGAAAAATGAAATAGATAAAACATCAATTTTTAAAGAAGACCTGAAAAGATGAGGAAAGCTATTGTATTTGCAGTACAAAAGCCAACTTAAAGAATATACATGACCTTTTCGAGAGGGGGAACTTTTTTTATGAAACACAATCACTAATAAACACGTTAGCTGAAAAATCAAATAAGAGAATACTTGTTTCAGATATCAGTTAGATACTTGTTTCAGAATAATTTCGTTGTGCTGCATGTTGAATTAATTTAATTTTATTAAATTAATTTCTTTAGTGGGTTCATGTACCTCAAGGCTTTAATTCAGGTAACTCAAAACTTTAATTCATGTATCTGAAAGACTGGATGTATATGCATGTAACTTGGTGTAGTAATGCATGTAACCTAGAGTTTTAATGGATGTAACTCTAAGCGACTTTAAGTTTACATGAAACTTATGTATAGGGAATCGTCACGGGAAAATTTAAACGTTAAGCGGTACACCGATTAAAATTTTTCTCAATTCCATAGCCAAAGATTTTCATGTAGATTAATAGAATGAAACCAAGAACGGAAAGAATATTAAATTTTTTTACCTTAACTGTCTTCTCTAGAGACTGCTGCAGAAACCCAAACGTGTTTCCTCTACAATTCGGTACACAAACGACTATTGAACGGGACTCGTGCTAGCGAACGGATTGAACGAAAACCAAGACCAACCAACCAAAGGGGGCGGCTAAAATTTTTCTAGGTTGGCCGAAATTCCTATGTGGCTAGGGTTAGGGAGAAATTTGGTTTAAGGCTTCCTTATATACTCCTTAGTATACTCCTTAGCCTACTAGAATTTTAATTAAAACTATAGTTTATTTAATTTGATTAAATTAATTTAACTTGTACGATTAGAATTAAATAAAACCTCATTATAAAATTCCAATTGACACAATTAAATATAATTTTATCAAATTAATATAACCCAAAGTTAAATTAAAATCAACCCTAATAAACACATCCTTTGTATTTATATTTCCACCAAGAAAATTTTATTTTATTTAATTAATTATTTACTATATGTAATTAATTAATCAAATAAAATTAATTTTTCCCTTAATATAATTGAATTAATTATGATATTACCTAATGTCAATAAGTCAATTAATTTGGTTTTCGTTCCAATTCCGATTTGTCAACGTTCAGTCGTTCTATGTGTACGATCCTATGGATCTGTCTTTATGTTAGTAGTGGGCCCAAAGACCACAGACTGTAAGTGCGTTCTAGCAAACCGTTACAGCCCCCAATTAAGACGGAGACTTACAGTCTAATGTAAAACATAACCCCATAGTGATCTTGTATATCCTTGCCAGCTGACATCGATATAAACAAGAGGCATGGCCCTATCATCCTCTTATATGCTCATTTATTTCTTGATACCGAGTGGACTGAACCTAATGAATAAGTATTCCAACTTATTCAGGTATGGCCATACACTTGTCAGTTCCACTCATCAAGTGGCCAGTGATATCTTCTCAGGGGACGTTGAGTGGCAATTCCGTGAACTTCACTATCAACATCAACATGTTCACTGGCCCACCCAACATACCCATACTTAGCACCCTGTTATGAGCCCGTTAGGCATATATCAAAGTGTATGACAACCCATGTTATGTTACAGCAAATATCAGGTCTAAGGATAATAGCAAGACCTACTTGAGAAACACCTATGACGATCAAACCATGTGGTGTTCTCGTGGCGAATCAATCCAGTACCATGCAACCCAACATGTATCTATATCATTGACTGACATTTCATGTTCAATGGCTGGTGAGACGCAATGTACTCATCCAAACAGCTTCCTTTGCAGCTTCACATGCAGCAACGTACTCAGTTTCTGTAGTAGAATCGGCAATGATTGGCTGTTTTGAGCTCCTCCAGCTGATGGCACCGCCATTCAATAGGAAGACATAACTAGACTGTGACTGGTTTTCATCTTGATCAGTTTCAAAGCTTGCATTAGTGTACCTTGACAATGATAACTCTTTTTGACCTCCCTACACCAAGAAGCTATCCTTAGTCCTGTTAAGGTACTTAAGGATTTCCTTGATTTCCGTCTAGTGATCCTCTCGGGGATCCGACTAGTGTCAGCTAGTCATACTCAGTGCAAAAACAACATCAAGTCTCGTACATAACAAGGAGTAAATGATAGATCCTATTGCCAAAGCATATGGGATCTTCTGCATCTTCTCCTGATCCTCCTTTGTCTTAGGACCATTGTTCCTACTTAGTTTGAGCCCATGTCGTATAGGTAAGAAACATTTCTTTGCCTTGTCCATGCCAAACTTTTTTAAAACTTTGTCTATGTAAAAGGGCTGACTTAGGCCTAGAAGCCGATTGGATCTATCCCTGTAGATCTTGATCCTTAAGATCATCTCATCTTCTCCTAAGTCCTTCATTGCGAAGCACTTACTCAACCACTGCTTAACCCCTTGCAGTGTTGGTATGTCGCTTCCAATAAGAAGGATGTCATCTACGTATAGGATTAGGAATGTAGATACACTCCCACTAACCATCTTATACACACAGGGCTCATTTGGATTCTGTATGAAGCCATATTCCTTAATAGCCTTATTGAATCTTAGGTTCCAACTCCGAGAAGCTTACTTCAATCCATAAATGGACCTTTGAAGCTTGCATACCCGGTTAGGAGATTAATAAAACCCTCAGGTTGTGTCATATACACATCCTTGAGTAGCTTTCCATTCAAAAAAGCGGTCTTAACATCCATCTGCCATATCTCATAATCATACCATGCAACTATGGCAAGTAGTATCCTAATGGATTTGAGCATTAGAACTGGTGAGAAGGTTTCATCATAGTCAATTCCCTATACTTATCTGAAACCCTTCACCACCAATCGCCCTTTGAAGGTGTTGTCGGCCTTTAACTTGAAACACCACTTGCAACCGATTACCTTAGTACCCATAGGTGGATCAACCAAATTCCAAACTTGATTATCGTACATCGATTGCATCTCAGCTTCCATGGCTTTATGCCAGTTAGGTGACTGTGGAGTTTCAATAGCCTCTTGGTAGGTCCTAGGTTCTTTTTGGTCAAAGACTAGAAGATTCCCATCATCGGTCATGATAAACCCATATCTCTTGGGTTGATGACTGACCTTACTAGGCCTTTTAAGGTCCTATGTGATCGGTTCAGATTCCTCAATTGCTTGAGGTTCTGGTTCGATCTCCAAGCTATCCTGTATAGGTGCTTGTGGATCTTGAACTTCCTTAAGCTTAATATTGCTCCCACTATCTTTCTTGGAGATAAACTCTTTTTCAAGAGAGACAGCCCTTCGTGCTATGAACACCTTGTTCTCAGTAGGGTTTTAGAAGTAATATCCCCTTGTTTTCTTGGGGTAACCTACAAACAGGCACTTTTCGGTTTTGGAGTCTAGCTTGCCACTTGTCAATTTCTTGACATGGGCCTCGCAACCCCAAGTCAGTATGAAAGAGACGTTGGGCTCCTTGCCCGTCCATAGTTCATATGGCATCTTTTCCATTGCCTTACTCAGTGTACGGTTGAGTGTGAATGTAGCTATCTCTAATGTATATCCCCAAAAAGATGTTGGGAGAGTAGTTTGACTCATCATCAAGCGGAACATGTCCAACAAGTCCCTATTCCTCATTTCTGACACTCCATTCCATTGGGGTGTTCTAGGAGGTGTTGGTGTGCCCTAGTTCTTAGGGCATTGGATTCTTATATTTTGTATTATACATTAAGACTCATTGTATGAATCCTTTATTTGTGTCACATCAATAAAGGTAATTAATCTATTTCATTTATATCTTGTGCTATAATATGAGTAGAGTATCCATTGATTGATAATCATAAAACCTATCCCAGGTCTATTCTAATCGTGAGAACGAATAGAACCACAGACTTGTATATTGATGACTGTATGGTAGTTCTTAACTAGCCATAGTACTTGTATAGTCAGTCATGAATATAGGTACATGTTGTTGACATGGGACTGGATCGATCCGTACAAGAAAGCCACATGGTTGTTGCATCATATGTCTTTCTTGAGTAGGACTCTTTTATCCTCATACCAGATTTCATTATAGTATCAATATGGAATCCGGTTCACTTTGACATACGCCTAACAAGTCTGTAAAAGGATGCTAAATACGGGTATGATGGGTGGACCGGTGAACATGTTAATATTGATGATGAAGTGATGGAATTGCCACTTAGGTAACAACGAGATGATATCATTGGCCACTTGATGAGTGGGACTGATAAGTGTATGGCCATACCCAAGTAAGTTGGTGCTAATTTGATTAATCAGTCAACTCAAGATCAAGAAATATAATAAACAATAGAAGAGGATGACGGACATCATGCCTCTTGTTTATTCATATCGATATCATCAGGCAAAGGACACTATGAGATTACTACCGGGTGAGTATCTTCTAAAGACTGCTGCATCTCTGTCTTAATTGGGGGTTGTAATGGTTTGCTAGAACCCACTTATAGTTTATGGACCTTGGGCCTACTGCCAATATAAAGACAGACCCATAGGGTTGTGCACATAGATCAACTGAGCCGGAACTTATAGAAATTGTACACGTAATGTACATTGGAAGGAATGCATTAATTAATTAGTTGACCTTTGGTGTCAAGGTGCTTGATTAACATTGGGTTGATTTGATTTAATTATTAAGTTTACATAATGTAATTAATTAATTTATCAATTAATTGAATTACATAAAGTAAACAATTAATTAAATAATTTTCCTAAGTAGGAAAATTAAACATGTGAAGGGGATTAAATCACACAAAACAAATACGCAGCGGAAAGAAAAGGATTAATCCCCGCCATGGATCCATGTATATTGCATTGAATTGGAAAGAGGGTTAAAGAATTACCTTAATTCTTTGAAGGTTGAATCAATAGGAACCAAAATTGCTTCCCTCTACGGTTGATCCACACGGAGCAATACGTCCACCGCGTGCTAGCGCCGGGATAGAAGAAACGGTTTCCTCGAATTGAGAGAGAGGCAGAAAATCAAATTTTCTCTTGGCTTAGGAAGAGAATTTCGGCTGGCCCCCTATTTTCTTGTGGTGGCCGAATTCTTCTAGTATTATGAGTGTAGAGTTGTGTTAGGTTTAGGTCAATTGTTTCCTTAAATAATTAACCTAAATAGTTAATTATAATTATAACCTAATACACCTATTAGTTATAATTATATATTAACCCACACAATTTAATATTAATTCTCAATTAACATTAAATCAAATCAATTCTCCATAATACATATATGTATATATAATATTATAATTAATTATATCTCCATATAATTTAATTATAATATGCAGCATACTTTATGCAATATTAATCACATTAATATTTATACATACATAAATATATATCACTATATATATTTATTCTCTTTCTCATTCATAAATTTATTATCCAATAATAATTTATACCCGATAAGATGAACTTCATTTTGCTCTTGTGTGTGACCCCATAGGATCATATTAATTGGCAATAAGGAAATTACCATAATGTCCTTATAGGTCACAAGCGGACTCTAGCAAGCCATTACGACTACCCAATTAATATGATTGGAATGATCCAATACCTATTTATAGAATGTCATATTCCCTTTTGTCTCTTTGATATCAAGATTAATTATAAGACATGGTACACTTGTCAATCTTATATAATTAATCATATGCTTTCTCGATCTCAAAGTAAACTGTTCAGACAAATCAATTGATACTCTTATCAATTATTTGAGCACGGCCATGCATTTAACAGTCTTACTTATCGAGGGGCCCAGTGATATCGCTCTCTTGTTAGAGAGGGACAAAATCCCATATCTGTCACTCACATCCCTAAGCATGAGTCATATTGTACCCAACCACAGCCTTTATAACTACTCTGTTACAAGCAGCGTTTGACTGCGTCAAAGCACAACATGAATTCATCCCGGAATCCATGGTGACCTCAGGTCAAAGGAATCAGCTGATGACACTACTATAATCAAGATCAGTTGTGACACGTGACCATGAACTTGATCTTATAGTGGGTCTCCAGCAACATGTTCTCTAACACATTGCCCGTGAGTATAATCTGTATCTGTATACACTATATTCATCTTATGAATATCCATTATCACTCACACTAGTCTTAGTTTGTTATTATTCCCATAATAACAATCGACTAGGAAATTTAGAATTACACAATTAATTCATGGATACATTATCATAAATACTAACATACAAATATATATGATAAAATAAGTCTTTATTAATGACTTAAGAAGATTGTTTACATAATCCAACATTGGCTTAGGGCACAATCTCTAACAATCTCCCACTTGCCCTAAGTCCAATCTTCAAATGTATCTAATACCCATGGACCTAGCATGACCATCATGTACAGCTTGTGAAAGAGCTTTTGTTAGTGGATCGGCAACATTGTCTTCAGACGCAACTTTGCATATCTTCACATCTCCTCTTGAGATGACTTCTCTTATGTAGTGAAAACGCCGAAGTATATGTTTGGATTTCTGTGACACACTAGGTTCCTTAGCAAGTGATATTGCCCCATTGTTGTCACACAAGAGGCTCACAGGATTCACTATGCTAGGAACGACACCAAGTTCTTCGATGAACTTCTTGATCCAAACAGCCTCTTGGGCTGCATCTGATGCAGCAATATACTCGGCTTCTGTTGTAGATGCAGCTATCGTGCTTTGCTTAGAACTCTTCCAACTTATCGCACCTCCATTCAGAATGAACACATACCCAGATTGTGACTGCATCTGATCTTGATCAGTTTGGAAACTTGCATCCGTGTAACCATTTACAACAAGATCTTCGTCCGAGCCTCCATATATCAAGAATGTATCTTTAGTTCTTCTCAGGTACTTAAGAATACTCTTGACAGCAGTCCAGTGACTATCACCTGGATCAGACTGATATCTACTTGTCATGCTCAAAGCAAAAGAGACATCTGGCCGAGTACATACCATGGCATACATGATAGATCCTATAGCTGACGCATAAGGAATCCTGTCCATGCGCTGACGTTCTTCAACTGTCACAGGACATTGCTTACGACTAAGCTTTATCCCTTGCCCAATAGGAACATTTCCTTTCTTTGATTGATCCATACTGAACCTTTTCAGTATTTTGTCAATGTATGTACTCTGGCTCAAACCTATCAATCTCTTAGATCTATCTCTATAGATCTTTATTCCAAGAATGTAGGCTGCCTCACCCAAGTCTTTCATAGAAAAACACTTTCCTAGCCAAGATTTTACTTCTTGCAAGGTAGGAATGTGATTTCCTATTAACAATATGTCATCGACATATAGAACTAGGAAAACTATATTACTCCCACTGAACTTCTTGTACACACAAGGCTCATCTTCGTTTTTGATGAAACCAAACTTTTTGACTGATTCATCAAAACAATGATTCCAACTTCTTGATGCCTGCTTCAAACCATAAATGGCCTTTTGAAGCTTGCATACTTTATCAGGATTCTTTGGATCGACAAAACCTTCAGGCTGTGTCATGTACACATCCTCAACAAGGTTTCCATTTAGGAAAGCTATTTTGACATCCATTTGCCATATTTCATAGTCATAATATGCTGCTATGGCAATAAGAATTCTGATGGACTTGATCATAGCTACTGGCGAAAAGGTTTCGTCATAGTCTATACCATGAACTTGTCGGTAACCCTTTGCCACTAACCTTGCTTTATAAGTCTGAATATTCCCATCCATGTCCGTTTTCAACTTGAAAACCCATTTGTGCCCTATTGCTTTAGCACCCTTTGGGAGATCAACCAAAGTCCATACTTTGTTGTCGTCCATGGATTGAATTTCTGACTTCATAGCATCAAGCCATTTTTCAGATTCTGAATTAGAGACAGCTTCCATGTACGTGGAAGGTTCATTCTCTTCTAACAGAATCAGATCATTTTCGTTCGTGACGAGAAATCCATATCTCTCGGGCTCATGACGAACTCTACTTGATCTATGTTGGACTTGTGTTATCGGTTCTGACTCAACAACTTCTTGTGAATCAGATTGTTCCATTTGAAACTCACTTTCAACTTGGTTATCCATATTTTCTTGTAGGTGTACTTTACTCCCACTGATTCCTTTGGAAATAAACTCTTTTTCCAGGAATGTACCATTCCTAGCAACAAACACTTTGTTTTCACTAGGATTGTAAAAGAAATAACCTTTAGTTTCTTTTGGATAACCAACAAAATTGCACTTCACAGATTTTGGTGCTAACTTATCTGAAATCAAGTATTTCACATAAGCTTCGCAACCCCAAATCTTGAGAAAAGACAAATTTGGTCTCTTACCAACTCATATCTCATATGGTGTCTTTTCAACTGCTTTTGATGGAACCCGGTTCAGTGTGAATGCCGCTGTTTCAAGTGCATATCCCCAAAAGGATAGAGGAAGATTTGTTTGACTCATCATCGACCGAACCATATATCCAATAAAGTACGGTTCCTCCTCTCAGACACACCATTCCACTGTGGTGTACCAGGAGGAGTTAGTTGTGAGACAATCCCACACTTTCTAAGATGATCGTCAAAGTCTTGGCTCAAATATTCACCACCTCGATCAGATCTAAGTGCTTTAATTGTCTTGCCAAGTTGGTTTTGTACTTCATTTTGGAAGGCTTTGAACATTTCAAAGGATTCCGACTTATGCTTCATTAGATATAGATAACCATATCTACTGAAATCATCAGTAAACGTAATGAAGTATTGAAAACCACCTCTAGCAGTTGTGCTCATAGGCCCACATACATCTGTATGTATGAGTTCTAATAAGTCACTAGCCCTTTCACTGTGACCAGTAAAGGGACTCTTGGTCATCTTACCCATTAAACAAGACTCGCAAGTGTCATATGTTTCAAAAACATCTAGACCCAAAATTCCATCTTTATGGAGTTTTGAAATGCGTTTCTCATTAATGTGTCCTAGACGACAGTGCCAGAGATAAGTAGGATTCACAACATTTGTTCTTATCCTTTTGGTATTTATGTTATATACATGCTCATTATAACCTTCACTAAGGTTCAACAAATAAAGACCATCATGTAAATCCGCATTTGCATAAAACAAGTCTTTATTGAAAAGCAGTAAGTGATTATTCTCAATAACACATTTAAATCCTTCCTTGTCCAAACATGAAATAGAAATGATGTTCCTAGACAAATTAGGAACAAAATAACAATTATTCAAGGAAAGAACAAGTCCACTTGGCAACTTGAGCTCGTAGCGACCGACTTCATAAGCAGCAACTTTAGCTCCATTCGCCACATGGAATTCTACTTCGCCCTTCTTGAGCTTTCTACTTCCTTTAAGCCCCTGCACATTCATACAAATGTGAGAACCACAACCGGTATCTAATACCCACGAAGTAGAAACAGAAGTAGAATGAAATATTTCAATGACATAAATACCTTGATTAGCGGTCTCACCGCCTCTCTTCTTCCTCAAGTCCTCCAAATAAAGCTTGCAATTTCTGCGCCAATGACCAGGCTGATTGCAGAAATGGCATGTGCCTTCCTTTGGAGGCTTTGCCTTGGTAACAGCTTTGGGCTTCTTTGCATCCTTCCCAAACTCTTTGGGTTTGTTTGCTTTACCCTTCTTCTTCTGGATCCTACCCTTTTGCACCATATGGATCCCTTTGGAGCTTGGCTTCTCTTTTATCGTTACTTCAGCGTTTTTCAGCATCCCATGCAGTTCGCTGACCGTTTTGTCCATATCATTCATGTGATAATTCATGACAAAATGGGAGTAACTCTCAGGAAGAGAATTAAGGATCAAATCCGTTGCCAACTCAGGTCTGAGTGGCGAACCAAGCCTCTCCAACTGATCAATGTACCCTTTCATCTTCAGAACATGGGCACTAACCGAACTCCCTTCGGACATCTTGCACCCAACCAAGGATCTCAAGGTCTCATACCTTTCCCTTCTCGCTTGCTTTTGGAACATTTCCTTAAGCTCTTGAGACATCTCATATGCCTCAAATGTTTCCAGATCCTTCTGAAGTTCCGGAATCATTGATGCGAGCATCAGGCATTGTACATCAATCTGATCATTTTGATGCTTGTGAAAAGCATCCTTTTCAGCTCTTGAAGCTGTGGTGGGTGGAGGGTTAGCGGGCAAAGGCCCATCCAGAACATACAGCTTTCGCTCTTGCTTGAGAACAATTCTCAAGTTGCGATACCAATCTAGGTAATTGGTTCCGTTCAGTTTTTCCTTCTCAAGGATAGATCGAATAGAACCGGGATTGCTTGTGTTGGCCATTTATCTACAACAGAAAATATATGCAAAGTTAATTACATAAGAGAATTAAACTCCCACTAAAATTATAAAACCCTTTAAAATATTTAAGTGGGTAAAAGACCCAAAATCCATACTTAACCATAGCACTGCTTTGGCATGTCCCTATGATTAAATATAATTTCGGTAGACATCACCATGTCAATTACATCATTATGTAACTCTTTTAATTTATGAGATGCATGATATCATATATCATATTTAATTTGCATGTTACTCATCTCATCTTTGCCTCGGGTTCAAAGCACCATTTTGATTAACCCTTGTTAAACCAATTACAACACAATGAGAATCACCATTTCTCATATTATCGCTTCGCTAAGGTCACAACATGCGTACCCGCTTTGGCGTGGCTACCATGATGCGAACATAGTACTTGACTAGTGTTATACGTAATTGGGTGGCAAAAATATAAACTTCATAAGTTTATTTAGGGTTTATTAATTCCTGTGAGTTAATTGTAACATATACAATTTCATGGCATTAATATTAATCATACTTTTGTTAATATTAATTAGCATGGCATCTTATGGCATACAATTTTCTAGCATGCATATAGAATATCTAGCATGGCATCACATGGCATCTAAATAAAATAAAGCATGCATATGACTCGAACCGTGTTATGATATGGTTTAAATCTACATTGATTTTCATAGGCCAATATGAAAATCAACAAGGTCATATCCTAGGTGGTAGCATCCATCACATGGTCATTGCACCGCCTCTTGGATCCGCCTCCACGTCTTTGCTTCTAAGCACCATCTCATGGATTTATATTTTACAAAAAATTGCAACCTATACAATTTTTCTAGTAAAATAAATTTTACATATCATAAATTGCATCCTATACAATTTATCTAGTAAAATTAAAATTAAAATTTACATAAATACAAACGACTCGCAGGTCGTATTTATATAAAACCATAATAAATAAAATAAAACATCCACGGGGTCCAAAACCATACCATAACACCATGCATAAAATTATCAACAATAATTTTATATCTAAAATATTTAGGGTTCAAAGTGGTAAAATACAATCACATTGTATTTAGAATTAATTAATTTGGAAAAATTCGTAAATATGCAGAAAACAATTTTCCACACTTAAAACGAAAAAGGGTTTAAAAACTGTCAGACAGCAGGCTCGCCGGGCTGCGCATACTGCGCGCAGCCCATGCTGCGTAAGCAGCATGCTGCTTACGCAGCACGGCAATTGCAAATTGCAATTGCAATTTGCGGCCAAAAAAGGTATTCTGGGCATTATGCCCAGAATACGAACAGTAGCATATTTTTTTTTTTTTTTAAATTAAATTGAATTGAAACAATTTCAATAAAAACCCATGAATCAAATTCATGATTCCAAAAACCCCTTAAACATTCCAAATCATTAACATAAAATCATTCACAATGATTAATCAATAAAATCAAATTTTATTTTGTTATTCACAATAACATAGAACCCTAAATAAAATATACAAACTCCTAACAACAATTTTGATCCAATCAAAATCATACAAACCCTAACATGCAATTTTGATCCAATCAAAACATAAATCCAATTCAATCAAAATACAAGTGGCTCTGATACCACTGAAGGGGATTAAATCACACAAAACAAATACGCAGCGGAAAGAAAAGGATTAATCCCCGCCATGGATCCATGTATATTGCATTGAATTGGAAAGAGGGTTAAAGAATTACCTTAATTCTTTGAAGGTTGAATCAATAGGAACCAAAATTGCTTCCCTCTACGGTTGATCCACACGGAGCAATACGTCCACCGCGTGCTAGCGCCGGGATAGAAGAAACGGTTTCCTCGAATTGAGAGAGAGGCAGAAAATCAAATTTTCTCTTGGCTTAGGAAGAGAATTTCGGCTGGCCCCCTATTTTCTTGTGGTGGCCGAATTCTTCTAGTATTATGAGTGTAGAGTTGTGTTAGGTTTAGGTCAATTGTTTCCTTAAATAATTAACCTAAATAGTTAATTATAATTATAACCTAATACACCTATTAGTTATAATTATATATTAACCCACACAATTTAATATTAATTCTCAATTAACATTAAATCAAATCAATTCTCCATAATACATATATGTATATATAATATTATAATTAATTATATCTCCATATAATTTAATTATAATATGCAGCATACTTTATGCAATATTAATCACATTAATATTTATACATACATAAATATATATCACTATATATATTTATTCTCTTTCTCATTCATAAATTTATTATCCAATAATAATTTATACCCGATAAGATGAACTTCATTTTGCTCTTGTGTGTGACCCCATAGGATCATATTAATTGGCAATAAGGAAATTACCATAATGTCCTTATAGGTCACAAGCGGACTCTAGCAAGCCATTACGACTACCCAATTAATATGATTGGAATGATCCAATACCTATTTATAGAATGTCATATTCCCTTTTGTCTCTTTGATATCAAGATTAATTATAAGACATGGTACACTTGTCAATCTTATATAATTAATCATATGCTTTCTCGATCTCAAAGTAAACTGTTCAGACAAATCAATTGATACTCTTATCAATTATTTGAGCACGGCCATGCATTTAACAGTCTTACTTATCGAGGGGCCCAGTGATATCGCTCTCTTGTTAGAGAGGGACAAAATCCCATATCTGTCACTCACATCCCTAAGCATGAGTCATATTGTACCCAACCACAGCCTTTATAACTACTCTGTTACAAGCAGCGTTTGACTGCGTCAAAGCACAACATGAATTCATCCCGGAATCCATGGTGACCTCAGGTCAAAGGAATCAGCTGATGACACTACTATAATCAAGATCAGTTGTGACACGTGACCATGAACTTGATCTTATAGTGGGTCTCCAGCAACATGTTCTCTAACACATTGCCCGTGAGTATAATCTGTATCTGTATACACTATATTCATCTTATGAATATCCATTATCACTCACACTAGTCTTAGTTTGTTATTATTCCCATAATAACAATCGACTAGGGAAATTTAGAATTACACAATTAATTCATGGATACATTATCATAAATACTAACATACAAATATATATGATAAAATAAGTCTTTATTAATGACTTAAGAAGATTGTTTACATAATCCAACATTGGCTTAGGGCACAATCTCTAACAACATGTATTGCATTTACTTAAGTGTGATTTAATTTTATTTAGGGGTAATTAAATTTAGCCAAATGGAATTATATTACATAGTATATACTTTTTAATTAAAGTTTATTTATGTAATTATAATTATAGTGGGCTTGGGTTTAATTAACCTAATTAAAACCCAATTAGACAAGGTGTCTATATAAGGGCACACTTAAGGAAGAAAACCCTAATTCAACCCTAAATAATTGCTGGAAATTTCAGCCACCAATAGCAGCCCCAAAACAGCCGAAAATCCCAGCATTAATCCTCCATTCCTTCGCGTCTTCGGCTAGCACTGGTTCCCGCTTAATAGTTGATCGTGCACCGGACTTTGGAGATCACAGTTTCAAGAAACGATTCTGCAGCAGTCTCTAGAAGAGACGAATTTGGTGAGTTAATCTCTCATGATTCAAGTTATTTTTATTCTAATCAATGGTAATTGGACATGATAGGTGGATTCTAGGAAATTTTAAATGGTGTATTTTCCACTGCACCACGTTATTTTTTCGATGACGAATTCCAACAGAGTGAGCTGTGAGATAATCCCACACTCTCTCAAGAATGAATCAAACTTTAGGCTCATATATTCACCACCTCGGTCAGACCGAAGTGCCTTAATAGTCTTGCTTAGTTGGTTCTCCACTTTGTTCTTGTACTCTATGAACCTATCAAGGGTTTCAGACTTGTTCTTCATCAGATAGACATAGCCATATCTGCTGAAGTTGTCTGTGAAAGTAACAAAGTGTTTAATGTCCCTTTAATTGCAGACCAAGAGGCGGAGGGGGTCGAGTTCTGCTTAGCATTCTGTTCTGGAGGTTAATGATACCGAGGCCACTACTACTGGAGGTCATGCTCCTGTTCAGGACAGGAGACACCCTGTACACTCTGGTAATGCTGCAGCATCCACTTCCCAGGTTGCTGGGGTAGTAGAGGGCCGTTTGGTGACACAGTTGAGGACGAGCTTTAGTCTGATGGGGCTAGACGGTAGGTATGATACTAGGGAGTTGCCCCCTTATCAGGACCATCAGATCATATTCGCCACGGAGCACGCTACTCGTGTAAGTCTTTTGCCTGTTTTGTCATTCCTTTATTTCCTTTGCTTTTCTTGTATCGCTTTTAGCTTTTGGATCTCTTTTAAATTTTTTTTTTTGCAGATTCCTAGGGCTCAGGTGCAGGATATGGCCCAGTAGTATTGGGTCTGGAGTCACTCATGACACATGAGAATGTCACCTAGGTTGTAAGTATTCTGTAGTCCCTGTGTTTCCACATGATCTATGCAATACATGAATATGTATGTATGTATGTATGCATGCTAACTTGTATTGTAATTTTGTAGTCCTGAGTACAGATGTTGCAGGAGCAGGCCAGACAGGCGGCGGCTTTTGAGGTTCAAGCCTTGGTTGCGACGCATGAGCTGACTCGGGTGCGAGTTGATTATCAGGCTCAGTTGGGCCAGATGCGGGCTGACTTCGATGCTTATAGAGCGGCACATCCGAGTGAGTCAGAGTCTTCCGAGGAGGGAGAAGATGAGAGTTAGATTAGGACTTTCTGTATTTTGTACTGAATTTTTGCACAGAACATGAAATTTCTTTTCATTATTGTGGCCTTTCATTTTGCCCATTTTAGTGACTCACTCTTTTTCAACTTTGCTTCTTTTCATTTAGGCTTTTACAATTTCTTAGAATCGTTACAAGACTCTGATTGGCTCAAATTAAAGCCTTTCGGGCTATGGAACATTAAGGCATATTACAGACATCCATCAAACAATGAATTATTGAGTGCTTGCTTCTCGCACCAAGAACTCTGCCCCTTGTATGAAGAATTCAGTGCCATCCTGAACATCCCTTGCCACAAAGGGGTCAACATTGCAATTCCTAAATTCACCTTTGGTAATACTCCTTCGTTGGCGAGTTTGTTCGGGCTTTCCAATCCTGAAGTGGAAGCTCTACTTTCCACTGAACCCTCTTCTCCTGGTCTGGACTTGGAATCTATGCTAGAGTGGTGTACCAATGCCCCTGGGGACTATGTCGGCTGGGCTAGTATGGTTAGCCTACTGCTGGTGAGCTGATACTTATGTGATGCGGGTAACGGGGTTGGCTCCTTCAGGACTGTTTCCCCTATTCCACAAATGGCTGCTGCAGCGTCTCCAGCCCCGTTTGGACTTGCTGAGACCCTGATTAGTTTGCATGCTTCCAAGGTGAAATGTCCACTTCGAGTTGGCCCCCATCTTATGTTGCTCCAGGTAATTCCTTTCATTGGCTCGTGTACATTCTGGTGTCCAAATGAGTTTTTGACCATTGCTTTAAATCACGTTACAGATCTGGCTGTTGGAGAAATTGTCCATTCTTAAAATTCTGAGAGGAAATTTAAAGAGGTATCACCTGGCTAACTTTAAAGAAAGGGGTTTCTCTATTGACTCTTACGTTGACATGTCTACCAGTGAATAGGCCGCTTGGTTAGCTCACATAACTGATGATCAGATTAGATGGGTCTACCCTGGTGGAAAATTACCCATGTGGTCATTGAGATATGGGCTCATGGTGTCCAATTGTTGGGTTAACCAATGTAACTTTTTATTCTCCAAGTCACCTTTGTCAGTAGTATGGCCAATCACAAAGCATCCCTCAGCGTTCTTGCATCATCAAGTGTGTGGAATACACTACTTCTTGGCTGGATCATATCAAGTTTCATTGGACTAACAACACTTGCCATGTGACATTGAACTATGCCTCCCTTGCTTCCATAAGGACGGATGAATGGTACAAACATTGGTTAGCAGAGATTAATGACCTACCGACCCGTAAGGCGTGTGAACGTATGACTTACCATTGGCTGGGTTCTTCCGAGGCTGCAAAAGTACTCCCTGTCAAGAAAAGAAGAAAATGAAAGAAACATGATTCTCATTACCTTTTTTTTGTGAATTTTGCAATTTGTATGCCTAGGCGTATGAATGACTTTGCTTCTCTGGATATTTCAATAAATGAATCATGTAACATACTTCAAACATTTATGCAATATGTTGAGCAATATGCACTTCATTAATGAAATTCAATTCTTGTAACAATTAAAAATGCCAAAATCGGTACATATCTCGAATGAACTCATTCTTGTTATCAACCATCCTATACAGGTTTTCTGGCTGATAAACTACCTCTTATTGCCTTAATTATTTCTTAAGCCACCCTTGCGGGTTTCAACTTGACAGGCCTTTTTTTTACACATGGTAGCGTTTGAGATGGTCCTGGTTGATCGGATTGGTGAACTCGTTGCCGTCCATGTCCACAATCTTTACTGTGCCTTTTGAGAGCACCTTTTTAACCACGTATGGCCCTTCCCAATTGGGTGTGAACTTGCCCTTCACATTCATGTTGGATGGCCTCATCTACCTTAACACCAGATCCCCCATTTTTAAAGGATATTTCTGAAATGAACTCATCGATTGTAGGCTCTAGCCATCCTTTGATGATACATTTACAGATGATCTAAAGCTTTGAGACGCTTTTCATTGACCATAGCCAGTTGTTCAAACCTTGCTTTTGCCCACTCTGTCTCAGGCAATTGGGCTTCCAAGATGGTCCTTAAGGATTTCAATTCCATTTCAATGGGAAGGACTGCCTCCATCCCATAAACCAGTGAATACGGTGTTTCCCCTTTTGGTGTTCTAACACTAGTTCTATAACCCTATAAGGCATATGGCACTCTATCTGCCCAATCTCTGTAGGTCGAGGTGGTCTTTGACAAGATCTTCTTGATAGACTTGTTCGCTACTTCCACTGCTCCGTTGGCTTATGGTCTATAAGGTGAAGACTTGCGATGTTCTACATTGTGTTCCTCAAGTAATTCGACTGTGGCCCCTTGAAACTGTACTCCATTGTCAGTCACCATATGGTGTGGTATGCCATATCTTGTGAAGATGTGCCTCTTTATGAACTTAGCCATGTTCTTAGCTGTGACTTTGGAATAAGATTCAGCTTCAAGCCATTTGGAAAAGTAATCCACTGCCACTACAATGAACTTGTGATCGTTTGATGCTGGAGGCCAAATCTCACCGATTATGTCTATACCCTATACTGAGAATGGCCAAGGAGTTGTGAGATTCTATAATTCCATGGGTGGAAGATGGTTGATATCCCCATAGATTTGGCACTCGTGACACTTCTTCGGCACAATCTGTTTGCATGGTGAGCCAGAAGTACCCTTGTCTCATAATCTTTTTTGCCAAAGCTAAACCGTTCATGTGTGGGCCGCAGGATCCAGAATGCATCTCTTGCATAACCCTATTGGCCTCTGTCTCCGTTAGACACCTCAATAACAATCCATCACTGAAGAGTTGTCCATCAAACCATCTGAATTGAACTGCTAGTTTCCTTAGTGTGGCCTTATCCGATGAATCTGCTCCTTCAGGATACTGACCATTTTGAAGGAAATTAGCTATGTCTTGGTACTAGGGTTTATCATCCATCGTCAAGGTCAGGACATCGCTAGGATGATGGAATGGTGTTCTAGCGGTTTCAAGGATCAAAGGCTGCATCGGTGCCTTCTGAGGTCCCTCCCACATGGACGATAAGGTTGCTAATGAATCAGCCATTTGATTATCATCTCTGGTTACATGTCTAAATTCAATGTGCCTGAATACCTTCACTAACTCCCATAAAGTCTCTAAGTATGGGCGAAGAGATTCCTCTTTGATTTCCCATTCTCCCATGGCTTGGCGGATCACCAATAGTGAGTCACCAATAACATTCACATCATTTGCCCCTAGTGTGATAAGAGCATCAATGCCAAATAAGCAGGCTTCATATTCTACACCGTTGTTAGTTATCGGGAATTCTAGCCGCTTTGATAAAGGAATTATTTCCTCTTTAGGGGTTATGATGATTACTCCGAGACCTGCGCCCCTTTTGTTCACAGCCCTATCAAAGTGCATAACCCATTTCCTGACCTCCACATCCACCATGGCTAAATGCTCATCTAAAAATTCTAGATTCTCTTTGTAGTCAGATTCAAGTGGTTGATTTGCCAGGAACTCTACCACTGCTCTTCCTTTGATCACCTTCTTTGTCATATATTCAATGTCAAATTTTGACAGCAGAAGTAGCCATTGGGACAGTTTTCCAGTTAGAGATGGAGCAGAACAAAGATATTTCATCGGATCAACCTTCATCACCACTTATATCTTATATGATTGGAAATAATGTCTCAATTTCTTCATCAACCAGACCATGGCAGTGCAAGTCTTTTCCACCACTGTGTATCAGGTTTCATAATCCAGCAGCTTCTTGCTGAGGTAGTAAATAGCGTGCTCCTTTTTATCATCCTATTCTTGGACCAAAATTGCCCCTAAGGAGGTTTCTTCAATGGCTAGATACAACATCAGGGGTTTTCCCAGAGTCGGGGGTCTTAACACCGGGGGTTTGGTCAAGTACTGTTTGATCTTATCGAATGCAACTTGAAATTGGTTGTTCCACTCGACTGGCTATTCTTTCCAAAGTAGCTTGAAAATGGGCTCACAGATGGTAGTCAATCTGGCAATGAATCTGCTAACATATTGAAGTAACCCTAGGAACGATCTGACTTCTTTTTCTATGTTTGGCGCTGGCATGTCCTGAACAGTTTTGATCTTATCCGAGTCCATCTCAATCCCTTTTTGATTGATAATGTGCCCTAACAGTTTGCCCGATGCAACTCCAAACACACATTTCTTTGGGTTAAGGTGCAAGTTATACTTTTTAATTCTGGTCATGAATCTATCCAGGACAGCAGGGTGCTCTTCCCGGGTCATGGATTTGACCAGCATATCATCAAATACTTCGACCTCCTTGTGGATCATGTCATGGAGCAATGTCATGACAGCCCTTTGGTAGGTCGCCCCAGCCTTCTTCAATCCGAAAGGTATCACCCTATAGCAGTACACCCCCCACTCAGTGATGAAAGCCTTCTTGACTTTGTCAATGATATCCATTAAAATCTGATTGTATTCAGAGAAGCCATCCATAAATGAGTACATGACCACCCTTGCTGCACTGTCGATCAGGACGTCAATATGAGGGAGTGGAAAATCATCCTTTGGGGTGGCTTTATTCAAATCTCGGTAATCCACACAAACTCTGACTCTCCCATCTTTCTTAGCCACTAGGACTATGTTGGCTAGCCATTCGTGGTATTCCACCACTTCTAGGAAGTTGGCCTTAATCTGCTTTACTACTTCTTCTTCAACTTTCTTAGCCCATTCCGGATGTAGACGTCTGAGCTTCTGTTTCACTGCATTGAATTTGGGATCTATTGGGATTCTGTGTTTTCCTATCCCTCTGTGAACCCCCGGCATGTCATCTTAAGACCAGACAAACACTCCCACATATTTTTTAAGTACTTCTATTAGTTCTCTCTTTTCCTCAGGAGTGAGTTCATTGGAGATAGATACCATTTTAAGATTTTCAACAGTACGCAAATTAATTTCATGTAATGTAGTGTCATGAATGCTGAACATATTGAATGAATGCTTGCATGTATGCACAGAGCCATCAGGAAAAACATCACATAAATAAGCAAAGTTAGATTTCATTGCATTCATCACCTTATTGGCAGAATTGTTCACATAGAATACAGAAGAAATGTTTACATAAAAATCATTTTCTTCCTCCACATGTGGAAGGTATTCAGTAGTGGAATCTTTAGGGTTAGCAGGGCCTTCCTTGAACAGGTCATTCAGGTCAGCTTCCTGAATCTCTTTTTGTGCCTCTGAAAGAACAGCTTCTTCTTCCTTCCCCTTTCCCTTGGCCATCATCCGGGTCAGTTCGGCCACAGCTTTCTCCACCAGCTCAGCTTGTTTCAAGGCAACTTCCTTATTTGCAGGGCATTCCTTCAAACCTTTCTTCAACAAGGCTGAAAATGCCTTAGTGATGACATCCACCAGTGCATCTACATCTTCTTCTTTTGGCTTTTCCTTTGGAGGGGTAGGGGCTACCACTTCAGCTCGGATTCTTGGAGAGAAGGTGACCTTGGCCGCTATTTTGGGCTTAAGCATTTCTTCGATAGAGCCAACTCCATACTTTGAGAAGTCGGCAACATCAGAAAATATTTCAAACCCTGGGACTATTTCCCCTCGATCATCGTTGGTTCGGGCTTTCTGTCATATGGCCCATCGCTTGTATGGACAAACGTATCCACAAGGTGGACCTTCTTTGATTCAAGCCCTTCTTTCTTAGTAGCTCCTTTATAACCAAGACCTCTTCGGTGTGACTAGCCCACGTCGATGTCAAACTTCATGATCCCCTATTGATGGGCTTCGAGTCCCTTTCTTGGAATGAAATTCTACTTTTAGAAGTACTTGTGGATCCATGGAGAAAACACTGGGTCCTTCTCCTCCTGCTTTGAGATGACTTCCACATGAAAACCCGTTATAGGTTGTTTGTGGGCATCTAATGCTGCCACCATTGATGATTCATTGGCCTCAAGGGTCACTATCCTTTGCCCTACCGGGATCTTCACTTTTTGATGTAGGGTCGAGGGCACCCCTCCCAAAGCATGGAACCATGGTCATCCCAAGACCAAAGAGAATGTTACTGGGATATCAATGATAGTGAATAGCACCTTGGATCTTATCTCTCTAATCACCACTTCCGCCTCGAAAGTGCTGATCACTATGCACTTCAAATGATCATAAGCACGGATCACTGTGCTGGACCTTAAGAGGGCTTCTTCACTCATGTTGAGACTTGAGAGCAACTTTAGAGGGTAAATGTTTAATGTCGATTCCTCGGCCACTAATACATAGGGAAGCACCCTGTCCGTCATCTCAACCTTCAGATACAATGCCCCATTATGGTTGATACCCTCTGGTGGTAGGTCATCATTGGTGAAGATGATTTCCTTGGGATTGTCGGATCATCGATCCTTTGTACTCCCGATTGCCATAGACACCTCCTTGGGGGACATCAGTGGAGTTGCATCCATCTCCATGAGCTTCTTGACCACAGCCACTCGGTGCCTTTGGGACTCCATCAGTAGATGCCACATGGATGCACGTGCAGGCATTTTTTTCAGCTGCTCCACCACCAAGTCTTCCATTTCTTCCTTCTTGACAGGCACATAGTCCTGAGCCGGAGCTTCGGCTCTCCTGCTGGGCTCCCCTTGCCGTTGTCGCTCGGGTTGATATACTCTTCCACTCCTCATGACATGTTCATAGGGGCATCTTCTTTCCTCAAGTACATCCCACTTTTGGTGCAAACGGGATATACATGCTTTGTCTGGCTTATGGGTTTGTGCCGACTCATCATCTTGAATTCGTCTGTGTCATCATCTAGCTCAATGTCATCTAAATTGAAGGGCTTATTTTCCTTTGTAGTCGGCTCAGCTGCTTCTCCTGTCACTACCTGTATTGCAGCGTTTGCCTTTGCAATCTGTGCAAGTACAAAATTACTGGGCAATCCTATTTTTACCATGTTGACCCTCCTTTCAAATTGAGGCAAGGGGTTTCTCTAGACATTGGGTTTTGGACGAGGCTCCTCTATCTTCTTCTCATCAATCAGCTACTGGATAGCCTTCTTCAAGGTATGGCATTCATTGGTGCGATGTCCCTTTAATACATGGTAGGAGCAGAAGTTGCTTTTATCCGCCTCGGCTAGAGGTGTGTATGGTTTTATGCTTTGGAGGAAGCCCAAATTTCTGCATTTTAAGAAGATTCGTCCCAGAGAATCCTCCCATGGGGAGATCCCTTTGCCAGTCGCTTATTGGTTCACCCCTTGTGCTACAATTGCTACATCTACTTGTTTGACTGGAGCAGAAGGCTGACTCGGCTTAGCATTCGTTGAGGAAGAGGCTGTAGGATTGCTGTTGTTCTTATACCCCGATGAATATGTTCGGTCTCGATATCCTCCTTCAGAACCGCTCGGGGCTGGATCAATCTTGTACTTCTCTACTTTTCAGGCTAGTTCATGCACCTCTACTAAAGAATAGAGTTTATGATATTTCATCACATTTCGATACACCTCCAAACTACCATCAATCAGCTTTACAATCAATTCATCCTCCAATGGCTTTTGATAAAGGAGGATCATCTTATGCATCCATCTTTGGTAATACTCGCAGAAAGTCTCATTAGGCTTTTGTCTTACAGCTTCTAAGTCTTGTAGCTTAACCTCCAACTGAGTGTTGAAGCTAAAGTACTTTATAAATGCATCCGACAATGCATCCCAGTCTCCTTGTACACTTTCCGGCTATTTATTGTACCAAGTGATCGCTCTGCCTTCTAGAGTAGTAGGGAATAACCCCACCAACTGATTCATCGTGAGTCCTGCCATCATCATGATTTGGGCATACTGATTCAGATGTACAGTAGGAGGACTTTTCCCAATAGAGGGAGCAATTTTGGGCATCTAGAAGCCCACTGACAGCATTTCAATACCTCCGGCTATGAGTGTGGTCGGATCAATGCGCTTGGAAGACTGAACTTTGGAGCTTACACGAATTTCAGCCATGAATTCTTCCATTTCTTTCATCTTCTTTTCCAAGGCAGATTCAACTAGTTTTTCAACACTATTCCTCTAAGTTTTCCCTGCGTCAGACAGCCCATCATTCAATCTCCCTTTGCTACTTGTTTCTCGGGTGACTCTTTCGGCTCGATGAGAAGATGACTCTTCCATGGCACTCTGAACTTGACTCTTAATGAGGTTCTTGAATTCATCCGAGTTCATGAATTCCTGAATAGCGGTGGTGGCCAACATGGCGGCAGCAGCATCAGGTGTGATAGCCATTTCTTGAAAGTTTTGCTGTGGTTGTTCGAGTTCTAGCAAAAATTCAGTGTTTGTCCGGGGTACTATCTCAACCTCTCCTGACTGGACAGACACCTCAAACTCACTAGATATCGAATCCCTGTGTTCAACTCCTACAAGTGTGAGCGGACGATGTTTTACTCTCTTGGAAAGGAGCTTTGATATCGGGCAACTCTCCCTTACGTGGGATTTTTGGTGATGAAAACAGGGCTTCGGAAAATGAAATTATTTCGTAAAAGAATCGAGACTTAAGTCTCGATAGAGAGTGTAAGAGTCGCCACCTGGCTCAGCTCAACCGAGAAATTACAGTGTAGCTGAACTGGATGAAGGCCGCTACACTTTCCAAAGATCTAGGTCCGAACAAGTCCCTTATTTCATGTCTAATCAAAATAAATTTGGCCAATGTTCATTGATAGTGTAAGCGCCGGAATTTTCTACACTTAAAAAAAAAAAAGTTTATAGTCGATTGTAATTTTTAAATTACAGTCATACGACTGTAATTTAAAAATTACAGTCGTACGACTGCAATGTTGGGAAAATTGCAGAACCCATACCTCTGCAGCAGAAAATGGAGGAGAGAGAGAAGGAGCATTAATTGCTCCGTTTGTTGCAGCAAGCAAGGGAAAATCAGAGAGATAAAAGGAGAAGAAAAAGTAGAAAAGGGAGAGGATTGGATTTTTGGTGAAAAAGGGATTTAGAGAGAGAGAGAGAAAAAAGAGAAAGAAAAAGAAAAAAAAAGAAAACCACAAAAAACTCACCTCTTCCTCTTCTATTTTCTTTAATCCTCGAAATTAAGGTTAAAACTTGTTAGAAATCCCTAGGTTAATCAATTAACTTCACAACCAAACCAAGAATCTGGACTTAAATCATCAGAATCCCTTGCAATTTGGGTTTTTTGGACAAAAAGCTCTCAACTTCAACTCCAAAGAAAAAAGTGCGAATTCGTTGGGATCGGAGCGACGCCAAGGGTCAAAACGACTTGGATTAGCTTCTAAAAAGGTAGACACTTCTTTTCCTTACACTTTTTCTCGCTTTCTGGGTGTTTGAAGTGAATTTTGTGCGTTTTCTGCTGCATTTTTGTATTTCTGTTTCTGGAAATTAAGAACAGTCGTACGACTGTTCTTGGTTTTCATGAACAGTCGTACGACTGTATATACAGTCGTACGACTGTTCTTAATTTCCAGTTGACTTTCTTCAGTTTTGATTTAAAAATGAATTTTTGGCGAAATTCTGACCCTGAACTGATTACGGTCGCACGACTGTAAACTACAGTCGTACGACTGTAATCCTTGTTCCAGAATCAGAATTTCAGCTCTTATCCGTAAAAAATCCCTAAAAATTAGAAAACCCAAAAAATAATCAAAATGAATTTTGTTGTGTGCATCACAACCATAGATTCAATTTTCTGGTAAATTTGCATTTAGATCAATGCAACGATGGAGACCCAGTTCTCCTGAAAACCGACCCATTTAACATATGAAAAACGCATGTAAACCAGAAAAATTGTTTTCAAAATGATTTCCCCAC
Source organism: Euphorbia tirucalli (assembly GCA_039660915.1). NCBI lineage: Eukaryota > Viridiplantae > Streptophyta > Magnoliopsida > Malpighiales > Euphorbiaceae > Euphorbia > Euphorbia tirucalli. Next base: position 44,287,403 of record CM077637.1, on the reverse strand, counting down.
AAAAAAAAAAAAAAAATAGGGACGTTTCAAAATGTTTTCCAGGTCTAATCGGGCCGGCTAGCCGAGCCAACCCGGTTACCCCCTAAATGCATGCCCCCGATTCTTGATTTCCCAATTCTGTCTATTTGAGTCCTAATTGTGGCGTGTCGTATAAATTGTGCTAACCTTTGTTTTGCAGCTTTTATTTATATTTATTTTTAATTTTATTTGTATTTTAATAGAATTAATCGTGTATCCTAGGCGGTTGTATTTTTCTAGATTATCGTGTATATAGGCGATTGTATAAGTGAGGCGAGAGTTTTTATTTTTCCATTCGATTTGGTTGTAAACCAATTAATATTTATTTCTTTTCCTTATTTTTGTATTAAATATTTTGTATGCGCGCTGTATGCCTTTTATATTCAATAAAACTGACTTTAGATTTTGAAATACCATTTGAGAACATTGGCAATATTTATTTTAATTAGACACAAAATAAGGGACTTGTTCGGACCCGAATCTTTGGATAGTGTAGCGGCTGTTCGTCCGGTTCAGCTACATAAGAATTTCCCGGTTGAGCTGAGCCGGGTGGCGACTCTACAATATTCATCGAGACTTAGGTCTCGGTTCTTTTATGTATTGATTCTATTTTATTTTCCAAAACCCGTCTTCTATTCATAAAAACCCTACGCGAGGGACGGGCCCACCCGAGATCGAGGCGCCCATTCCGAAAGGGAGTCCCGCGTCCCGTCGTAAACGCGTCGTCCGCTCACAGTGGCGACTCTGCTGGGGAATTCTTAAAAAGTTTTCTTAAAAACTTAAAAGAATTTTGACAAGCCCTGAAAAGTGTCTAATTAAAATAAGGTGGATGATTCTCTTTTGGTATTTTATTTGCATTTTTAGTTAGCCATTTCTTGCATTAGATTAGGTATCCTTTTATAGCCCGGTGTATTATTGAAGTGTCGCCTAAGTTCCTCCTGGTCTTAGGGGCACAAATACGAAACACCACTCATAGCCTCGTACGAACCCCTTCGCTAGGACCCTTGAGTGGGGAGAAGTGAGGAGTATATCTTGCTATGAGAGCCTTGATGTTATCCCGACTTTGACCGAACCCATATAGGCAGCCCTAGTTCGATTCCCTTAGGATACCAAAATAATTGTGTGAATAATAATAAAATCGCGCCTTCATCACCCCCGGTTGGTGTATGAAGTGAACCCCGCCTAGGACTCGGTTAGAAATTTTTGAGACCGACCACGTTGGAGGAATAAGGTTGGAAGAATTTGTTTTGCTTGCTAAGTGTTCTTCACCATCTCGTGACACATCGCCATTGCCGCCAACGCATGCATAACATACCATAATCACCATTTTCCATACACATGACATAACATAAACAAACATCTTTGTGTGATACTAACCCACATTTTTATGCAGCCATTTTGCATTTTATTTCGTGTGTAAAACATTAATTCATTCGCTTGTCATCCATACTAACGATTTCTTTTTCAGCCATAACATTAAACTTGTGTGATTAGCATTTTATTTTTGACATAGCATACATAACATCATTATGCGTGTCATGCATCCTAACCCACGTTTTTGTGCAGCCATTTGCATATTGTTTGACATGTTCATTCACTGCATTTCACTTAAATTAAACTAAGGGGCATTTCGAAGAACGCCTATCATGACCATCTCATTCCATTTCATGACATATCGGGTACCCAAAATTACCCGTGTTTTGCCAATGCACCGGATTGCAGTCGGCCATTCCACCAAGATCATTTCATTTAATAAAAGCCACAACGGCCTTAGGCCCATTTTCGTGTAATAATTCACACGATGCATTTCATGACATCACACCCATCTATCATAAACATCATATAACACTGTGGTCCACATCCGACCACTTCATGACATTAATTCACCATTCAAGGCACTCCCCGAGTGCCCGATTAGTATACATATAGGCCCATAACATCACCAAATCATGAAAGGCATTCCTCAAATGCCGAATCCTTGTCCGTGTCCCTGTTACACGTGATTTTCTCATAACACCATATCATGTGCTCAAAAGCATCAAAACCTTGTCCGCGGGCCTGGCCCATGCGACCATTTCATATCATCTCATAGAACTACAAAGCGTCAAAGCTCTGTCCGTGTGCCGGTATACACGCAACCATTTCACAAATTCATTAGGTGCCCTATAGGCGCCGAAGTTCTGTCCGTATGATGGCCCACACGTGACGTTTTTGTATAAACATTGGGTGTTCTTGGAATGCCTCGAAAGAAGAAAGATAATAAAAAGAAAACATTCATATCATCATTTCATACATAATTCCACTCCATTCATTTCAAGCATACTCAAGGCCTTAATTTCCATGTCACATCACGTCATTCATTCACGACCCTAATACCTCTTGTCTACTCCCAAGCAGAATACACTGGAGCGACCTTGGACAAGATCTCAAGCTTCAAGGGCGGCTAAGAGACAGAGGGTGGTCGAGAGTGACAGTGATTCTGAGACCAGGGAAGGCGTGAATATGGCAAAGCAGACACCGAGTATGGCTGATGTTCTGAGAGATTTCTTCAGGTCACAGGATTTCCGTGACATGTTAAAGGAAGAAATGAGGGCTGTGGTTAGAGAAGCTGGTGAGACCGGTGGTAGTGGAGCCGGGAAGGAAAAAGAAGCTGAGTCGTCCCAACATGGTGGTGACGCTTCAACTAGTCTTGAAAAGCTGTAGGAGATAGAGGCAGCTATGGAACAAAAGATGAAGGCAAAGTGTTCTGAATTAGACGAGGTCATAGCCCAGTTGAAAAAGGGGGTCGGGATCAGTGCTGAATCCAAGAAGGGGGTGAAAGTTGATGCCATGATCAGTAGGGGCATCAAGACATTTCCTATCGGCTTCCAAGTGCCGAAAGTCCCCACTTACAAAGGAATGGGTTCGCCGGAGGCCCATGTGAATTTATATGCCCGGGTTATGCTAACAGCAGGCGCTACAAAGCAACAATTGATTAATCTTTTCCCCACCACACTGGAGGGAGGTGCTTTGGGTTGGTATAACTCATTGTCAGAGGAGGAGCAATCTGACTGGGAGGTATTGTCAGCAGCCTTCATCAAATACTACAGCTTCAACACCAAAATCCAGGTGAAGCTGTATGATTTGGAGAGGGTGAAGCAGAAATTCAATGAGCCCTTTGACGAATACTACCAGAGGTGGATGAACAAGATGATCCTCTTAAAGAACCGCCCTGATGAAGACGAGCTTATACAGAAGCTCATTGATGGCAGCAAGGATATTTTCAAGAACAACATGAAATTCCATCCCTTCAAGGAGCTTAGTGAGGTCTATAGCATGGCCATGAAGATAGAAAGGGATGAAGAGGAGAAGCCAGCTGGTCAAAAAGGGGGAAGAAGTACAGGGTATAGTTTAGGGTATAGATCAACCACAGCAGCTGGGTCTGGTAGTGGTTCTGGTTCAGGTTCTAGTGGCAAACAGGGGCAATCATCAGAGGTGAAGCAGGTCGAAGTGGCTACTGTGAATCAGCAGCAAGGCAACCAGAACAGGGGTCCTGGAGGACAAGGCATATCGCCTTGGACTCTTACTTTAGCAAAGATATTTGCCAAGTGTAGGAATGGCGGCCTGTTGCAATCCTTAAGGCCATTTGAGAAGCCATCAGAAGCTGACAAAGATAACTTCTGCACTTATCATGTGGTGACAGGCCACCGAACCAACAACTGCTACAATCTAAGGGATGCTATCCAGAAGCTTATCGACGAGGGAAAGCTGCAAGAACCACCTAAACCTAGCACTAAAACTAACCTACTACCGGCATTTGAAAAGCGGGTTAACATGGTTCAGTCGGGGTTGCCGGCTAACTTTATATTCGCCCAAGTGCTGCAAGTGAACCCTACGATTCAGGCAGTGGCGGTAGGGGAACCCGAAGTGGAGCCCAAATGTGAGGAAAAGGAGGGATGTAAGGAGATCAAGCCCATAAGTCTGGATGATCTCGACTCCGAAGATGCGTACGAAGAATTTGACAGAAGAGAGGCTGTTAAACTCCCAGCTATTGAGAAGCTGAAGATTTCAGAAGTGTAGCATCTGACCCGAAGTGGAAGGGTATATCAGTCGGCAGATCAGACGAAAGATAAAGCATCGATGAATGGGTCGAGCAGCACTTCGGCACCGGAAGGAGTCGAGAAAGAAGACTTGGTCATTTCCCAGTTGAAGAAGACCCCTGCACAAGCCAGTTTGTGGCATCTGCTTATGACCTCCAAAGAGCATAGGGAGGCTTTAGTGAAGAAGCTATCAGAAATTGAAGTCTCCCCTATAGCTTCACCAGACGCTATGTGCTGCTTGCTAGACAAAGTCCATGCTGGAGCTCCTAACATTGTTTTCTCTGAGAAAGACCTACCAGCAGAAGGAAAGGCCCACAACAAGGCTCTTTACATTAGAGCCTATATCATGGATAAGGTGATGCCGTGTGTTATGGTGGATGATGGCTCGGTTCTGAATATATGCCCACTAAAAATGTTGCCGTTTCTAGGCATGAATGAAGAAGTGTTGAAAAGGTCCTCGACAGTCATTCGGGCATATGATGATTCTAAAAGAACAGTGATAGGGACCTTCGAAACAGAAGTGGAGGTTGGGCCCATCAAGTCCATGGTTGTCTTCACAATGATCGATATCCCGGTCACATTCTCCCTATTGCTTGGAAGGCCCTGGTTCCATCCTTTGGGAGGTGTTCCTTCCACATTGCATCAGAAGATTAAATTCTCTATGAATGACAGAATTGTGACTGTTGAGGCAGACGCCCAGTCGATGGTAGCTGCAGTGGATGAAGGAGTGGTTCCTTTTGGTGGATTCCAAATTGCTGTCATTAAAGAGGGAGAAACCACAGATGCCCCTATGGCCCTTTATGAGAACTACATGCCGGAGTGGCTATCCCGATATCTGTACAAGCTGAACTTTGTCCCGGGAATGGGACTTGGGATTAATTTGCAAGGTGTGCCAGAATTCAAGATCGACTCGGGAAAGTCAAAGCAGTACGGCCTTGGTTATGAAGAGGGGTCATCCGAGCAGAAGAATCTGAAAAAGGGCAAGAATAGCAAGGTCATGATGAAGCCATTTCTGAAGGCAGGAGAAAGCCTTTACAAGGGCCAAGCTGAACCGGTGCTGGTTGGAAATGTCAAACACCCTGGCTTTGAGATCTTTGCAGATGTTGTGGATTTTGAAAAAAGCCAGGAAGAGCCAGTAGCCCTTGTAATGATGGAGGAAGCAATAGCTGAATCTGAAATTTTGAAAGGAGAATCATCTGAAGTGATAGCAGAAACCATAGAGGTGGCCGAGGAAGAAGATGAAAAGAAGACCTATGCCGAAACTACAGAAGTGATCTCGGGATCTTTGACTACTGCATTAACCAAAGCTTTTGGGAAATCGAAGGAAGGATTTGGCGAAGAATTGATGGCCAAAGTGAACTTAGACTCTGTGGTTGCTGAAATTGCCAAGATTATGGAGAAAGCTAAGGCACAAGTGGCCGAGAAAGCTACGGTCCCAGATGATGCTCTGGAAGGGAAGATAGAGGCTGATGAAGAACAAGGCCCTCTGCCTGTGGAGGATGAAGATGATTTTGTTGTATCTATTTCTTCCATTTTCAATGTAACTGATGTACTTTATGATAAGTTCAATGCAATGAAATCCCAGTTTGCTTACTTGTGTGATGTTTATCCTGATAATTCTACGCATGCATTTAAATCACCATCAAGCATATTTAGCATACATGACACTGCATTGCATGAAGTCAATATAAGTACAGATGAAAACCCTAAAATGGTACTCATTTCACACGAGCTAAAATCCGATGAAGAAAGAGAATTAATAAGAATACTCCAAAAACATGTTAAAGCTTTCGCCTGGTCGTATGAAGACATGCCGGGTGTAGATACAGAAATAGCAGTGCATAAAATCCCGACAAACCCCAAGTTCAGACCGGTAAAGCAGAAGTTGAGAAGACTAAGGCCAGAATGGGCTACGCTGGTGAAGGAAGAAGTGGCCAAACAGATAGATGCCAAGTTTCTCGAAGTGGTGGAGTATACGGAATGGCTAGCCAACATTGTCCCCGTACCTAAAAAGGATGGAAGGGTCAGAGTATGCGTTGACTATAGAGACTTGAATAAAGCATGCCTAAAAGATAACTTTCCACTGCCACATATTGACGTCCTAGTTGATAGCGCAGCAAAAGCGGCAATGTACTCCTTCATGGATGGTTTTTCGGGATATAACCAGATTCTGATGGATGTGATCGACAAGGTGAAAACATCGTTCATCACAGAGTAGGGTACTTTCTGTTACAGAGTGATGCCCTTCGGGTTGAAGAACGCTGGTGCCACTTATCAGAGGGCTGTCACAACTCTGTTGCACGACATGATTCATAAAGAAGTTGAAGTGTATGTCGACGATATGCTTGTTAAATCAACAAGCCGGGAGGAACACCTGGTTATCCTGGATAGATTTCTAACACGCATTGGAGAGTACAACTTGCGGCTTAACCCCAAGAAGTGCATATTTGGGGTCACATCAGGGAAGTTGTTGGGCCATGTAGTTAACTAGAGGGGGATAGAAATGGACCCAGATAAGATCAAAGCCATCCAAGATATGCCAGCTCCTAAGACAGAAAAGGAAGTCAGAACATTCCTGGGTTCCTTACAGTATGTCTGCCGCTTCATAGCACGGTTAACCTCCACTTGTGAACCAATCTTCAAGCTATTAAAGAAAGATCAGCCGGTTGTGTGGGATGACAAGTGTCAGCTGGCATTCGAAAAGATCAAGGCTTACCTAGTAAAGCCACCAGTGTTGAGTCCTCCAATTCCAGGGAAGCCTCTGATTTTGTACTTGGCAGTTGAAGAATCCTCTATAGGGGCAATGCTAGCACAGGAGCAAGATGGCAAGAAGGAATATCCTATCTACTACCTTAGCAAGAAATTGCTGGAGTACGAAACCAAGTACACACTAGTGGAAAAGACATGTGTGGCAATGATTTGGTTGACCAAGAAGCTGCGCCACTATTTCCAATCCTACAAGATACAAGCCGTGGCTAAGGTGGATCCAATGAAGTACCTCTATGAAGCACCAGCATTGGTTGGGAAGTTGTCTAGGTGGTTGTTACTTTTGTCTGAATTTGACATCGAGTACATCACGAAGAAAACCATTAAAGGGCGAGCCGTGGCAGAGTTTCTGGCAAACCAGCCCCTAGAATCAGATTATACAGAGAACCTGGAATTCCCTGATGAGCAGTTAACCATGGTGGAAGTGAAAAGATGGGTCATGTGCTTCGATGGGGCAGTGAATAGAAAAGGCGCCGGAATCGGAGTACTTATAGCGACACCGGATGGTGAGGTCATTCCTTTATCCAAAAGGTTGATCTTTCCTGTAACCAACAATGGAGCGGAATATGAAGCATGCTTGTTTGGAATGGAAACTTTATTAACCTTAGGGGCAAATGATGTCTTAATTGTTGGTGACTCACTTCTAGTGATCAGGCAAGCTCAGGGTGAATGGGAGCTAAAAGAAGAAGCCTTGCGACCTTATTTGGAGCTGCTACAATTCAGAAAAGGTTTATTCGGCTAGTGTGAATTCAGACATGTCCCCAGGGATGAGAATAAGATGGCTGATGCGTTAGTAACTCTATCCTCCATGTGGGAAAATCTAGAAGAGACACAAGTTCAACCACTGGTTATAGCCACTTCGAGACAGCCTTGCTTCGAAGTGCACGAAGTGATGGAATTATCAGCTGAAGAAAAGCCGTGGTTCTTTGACATCTACCAGTATGTTAAGAAGGGAAAGTATCCCGAAGAGGCCAGTGTTGCTGATAAGTTAACATTAAGAAAGCTGGCCAGTCAATTCAGAATCTTCGAGGATAAGTTATACAAAAGAACAGCACATGGAGTCCTTTTAAGGTGTCTAACAGAGCAAGAAGCAGAAAAAGTAATGCAGTAGGTACATGCAGGGTCCTGTGGGCCACATATGAATGGACTTGCCATGGCCAGAAAGATCATGAGACAAGGCTATTTCTGGATGACAATGCAAGTAGACTACATAAGAAAGGTGAAGAGATGTCATGAGTGTCAAATCCATGCAGACATTAGTCATCTTCCTCCACTTGAACTTCAGAATCTAGCGTCTCCTTGGCCATTTTCAGCATGGGGGATAGATATGATTGGTGAAATTCATCCAGCTGCATCTAATGGGCACAGATTCATAGTTGTAGCGGTTGATTACTTCTCCAAATGGGTCGAAGCAGAATCCTTCATTAATGTGACAGCCAAGCACATGGTCAAGTTCATCCAGAAGAATATCTTCACTCGGTATGGGATTCCTCACCACATAGTAACTAACAATGGAGTACAGTTTCAAGGGTCAACGGCTGAGCTATTTGCAGAACATGGTATTGAACATCATAAGTCTTCCCCATACAGGCCTCAGGCTAATGGTGCAGTGGAAGCAGCTAACAAGGCAATAAAGAAGATCTTATCAAAGATGGTAACCACTTACAGGGATTGGGCTGATAAACTGCCTTATGCTCTCTGGGGTTACAAAACCAGTGTTAGAACGCCGACAGGAGAAACTCCTTATGCCTTGGTATATGGAATGGAAGCAGTATTGCCAGTGGAGATAGAACTCAAATCACTCAGAGTTGCCCTGGAAGCTCAATTGCTAGAGACTGAATGGGTTCAAGCTAGGTATGAACAGTTGGCAGAACTACATGAAAGGCGACTAAAAGCACTGGATCACCTACAGATGTATTAGCGCAGAATGGCTAGAGCTTATAATCGAAATGTGAAATACTCCAAGCGGCAGTTGAAAGCAGCAGACTTGGTTCTAAAGCAACTAAGGCCTTCAAATGTTGATGTTAGAGGCAAGTTCAGACCCAACTGGGAAGGACCCTATGTGGTGAAGAAGGTGTTATCAAAGGGCGCTGTCAGCATCATGGACATGGATGGAAACGAGTTCACTAATCCCATCAACCAGGACAGGCTAAAGCTTTATCATGTGTAAAAAAAAAAAAAAGGAGAGGTCTGCTAGGCTGAAAACTCAAAAAGAGCGGTCTAGGCAAAAGTTAAGATACTAGAGAAAATAATCAGTCGGAAAATTTGAAAAGGACGACTGGTGACGGATTCTGGCTCAGTGTGGAATCTGTACCATTTAGGAACCAACTTGTTTCAAATGTACTCATTTTGACTTCATCAATAAAGTGAAGTGTTTGTTTAAATATATTTGCATGGTTATGACAAATGCACAAAAAAAGTTGTCTTGCATAAACACACATTCAAAGAAAGCACTTTGCATTCAACTGCTCAATATCATCGCATTATTTGACAAATGAAAATGTATTAAATACATGCAATTTAAAATCTCTTATCATCCTCTAAAGTCCAGTTCATCTTCCCAAACGAGCAATAAAGGGTCACAACACCATTTTAGTCAAATCTAAAAAAAAAGGGGCTTGCTGAGGTTATAACGAAAAGGCACCTCAGGTAAAAATTAGAGCGGCCCGCTAAGCTGAAAACCCATATCGGGCAGTTTAGGCAAAAGTTAGGGCATATGAAAAGCTCGCTAAAGTGAAAACCGAAAAGGTGCCTTAGGCAAAAGTTCGAGCGGCTCGCTGGGCTGAAAACCCGAGTTGGGCAATCCAGGCAAAAATTAGAGCACTTACAAACTCATAACTTCCCCACAAAGCAGGGGAAGCAGAACGTCCTTAGTACTCCACACAGGCTTCGTCACATCATTCCCCAGCAGAGTTTCTCCTACTATTCCCCAGCAGGATCTACATGGAGAACACCATAATTATTTCACCAATCAAGTCACTACACTCTTCCCCAGTGGAATCTCTACAAGGGATACTATGATCATTTCCCTAGCGGTCACCTCACCCCTTCGATAATCACCAAACAATGCCCCAAGAAAAGCAAAATCAACCAGGGGCACAACATATCTCCCCAGCGGAAGACAGAAACGTCCAATAACAGAAAATACATACATGCACATATACATCATCATGCATCTATACATTGCATATATCAATTACTTATCCCCGGCTAGTCTTCCTTCTTGATCGAAGGGGCAAAAATTTTTGTTTAAAAATCTCTCGATCAAGGAATGAAGACTTGCCATTTTAAGTGTAGGAATTCATCCCCAGCTTAATATCCTTAGCAAGTCAGCAGATCCGCCTCGAGTAATGTAAACTTGGTATCGGCCCAGGTCCGCTCCATTATCTCAACTTTCCCCAGCGAGTTCGCCTCGAGTAATGCAAACTCGGCATCGGCCCAGATTCACTCCATCATCCAAGTTCCCTAGTAGATCCGCCTTGAGTAATGTAAACTCGGTATCGGCCTAGATCAGCTTCATCTATTTCCCCAGCAAAACTCGCCTCGGGTAATCTAGACCCGGTATCGGCCAATTTCTTCATCAAGCTCACCTTGGGGTAATCTAGACCCGGTATCGGCCAATTTCTTCATCAAGCTCGGCTCGGGTAATCTAGACCCGGTATCGGCCAATTTCTTCATCAAGCTCGCCTCGGGTAACCTAGACCCGGTATCGGCTAATCTCTTCATCAACTCGCCTCGGGTAACCTAGACCGGGTATCGGCCAATTTCTTCATCAAGTCCACCTTGGGTAACCTAGACCCGGTATCGGCTAAACCGCAATTCACCCACTCCTTCGCCTCGGGTAACCTAGACCTGATATCGGCTTATTTCCTCCCCAGCATCGCCTCGGGTAATCTAGACCCGGTATCGGCCTATCTCATCAGAAGATTCGTTCCAGTGTTCGCGGCGCTTTAATTCACGCTCTCAAATTCATCATCACAAGTATTATAGACCTGGAGCTAGATGTTGAATTTGATCATGCGAGGGGCAGTTGTAAGCGCCGGAATTTTCTATACTTAAAAAAAAAAGTTTATAGTCGTATGACTATAATTACAGTCGTACGACTGTAATGTTGGAAAAATTACAGAAGCCCATACCTCTGCAGCAGAAAATGGAGGAGAGAGAGAAGGAGCATTAATTGCTCTGTTTGTTGCAGCAAGCAAGGGAAAATCAGAGAAATAAAAGGAGAAGAAAAAGGAGATAAGGGAGAGGATTGGATTTCTGGTGAAAAAGGGATTTAGAGAGAGAGAGAAAAGAGAGAAAGAAAAAGAAAAAAAAAGAAAACCACAAAAAACTCACCTCTTCCTCTTCTATTTTCTTTAATCCTCGAAATTAAGGTTAAAACTTGTTAGAAATTCCTAGGTTAATCAATTAACTTCACAACCAAATCAAGAATCCGGACTTAAATCATCAGAATCCCTTGCAATTTGGGTTTTTTAGACAAAAAGCTCTCAACTTCAACTCCAAAGGAAAAAGTGCGAATTCGTTGGGATCGGAGCGACGCCAGGAGTCAAAACGACTTGGATTAGCTTCTAAAAAGGTAGACACTTCTTTTCCTTACACTTTTTCTCGCTTTCTGGGTGTTTGAAGTGAATTTTGTGCGTTTTCTACTGCATTTTTGTATTTCTGTTTCTGAAAATTAAGAACAGTCTTACGACTGTTCTTGGTTTTCATGAACAGTCATACGACTGTATATACAGTCGTACGACTGCTCTTAATTTCCAATTGACTTTCTTCAGTTTTGATTTAAAAATGAATTTTTGGCGAAATTCTGACCCTGAACTGATTACGGTTGCACGACTATAAACTACGGTTGCACGACTGTAATCTACAGTCGTACGACTGTAATCCTTGTTCCAGAATCAAAATTTCAGCTCTTATCCGTAAAAAATCCCTAAAAATTAGAAAACCCCAAAAATCATCAAAATGAATTTTGTTGTGTGCATCACGACCATAGATTCAATTTTCTGGTAAATTTGCATTTAGATCAATGCAACGATGGAGACCCAGTTCTCCTGAAAACCGACCCATTTAACATATGAAAAACGCATGTAAACCGGAAAAATTGTTTTCAAAATGATTTCCCAACAAAAACAAAAAAAAAAATAGGGACGTTTCAAAATGTTTTACAGGTCTAATCGGGCCAGCTAGCCGAGCCAACCCGGTTACCCCCTAAATGCATGCCCCCGATTCTTGATTTCCCAATTCTGTCTATTTGAGTCCTAATTGTGGCGTGCCGTATAAATTGTGCTAACCTTTGTTTTGCAGCTTTTATTTATATTTATTTTTAATTTTATTTGTATTTTAATAGAATTAATCGTGTATCCTAGGTGGCTGTATTTTTCTAGATTATCGTGTATATAGGCGATTGTATAAGTAAGGCGAGAGTTTTTATTTTTCCATTCGATTTGGTTGTAAGCCAATTATTATTTATTTCTTTTCCTTATTTTTGTATTAAATATTTTGTATGCGCACTGTATGCCTTTTATATTCAATAAAACTTACTTTAGATTTTGAAATACCATTTGAGAACATTGGCAATATTTATTTTAATTAGACACGAAATAAGGGACTTGTCCGGACCCGAATCTCTGGATAGTGTAGTGGCCATTCGTCCGGTTCACCTACATAAGAATTTCCCGGTTGAGCTGAGCCGGGTGGCGACTCTACAATATTCATCGAGACTTAGGTCTCGGTTCTTTTATGTATTGATTCTATTTTATTTTCCAAACCCCGTCTTCTATTCATAAAAACCTTACGCGAGGGAGGGGCTCACCCGAGATCGAGGCGCCCATTCCGAAAGGGAGTCCCGCGTCCCCATCGAAAACGCGTCGTCCGCTCACAGATAGCATTTTATGTTTCTAAAGTGGATTTTTATTGATTTATTCATGCAACGTACACACAAATACAAATAAAAATAAAGCAGTAAATAAATAAATTATTACAACCCAATCGAATAGTTTTAAAAAAAAAAACTCTTGTCCTCACATTACAAGCGCCTAGAATACAAGATTATCTAGAAAATTACAGTCGCCTAAAATACACGAATTGAACTATTAATTACATTAAAAATGAAAATAAAAAGTAACTAAAAGCTGCAAAACAGATGGTTAGCTCAATTTATAGCACACTACAAATAGGAATCAAATTGGACATAATTGGGATTTTTAGGAACGGGGGCATGCATTTAGGGGGTAACAGGGTCGGCTCAGCAAGCCGGCTCGATTAGACCTGGAAAATGGTTTTGAAACATCCTTGTATTTTTGTTTCATTAGAAAATTCATTTTGAAAACATTATCTTTTCCGATTTGCTTTCATTTAGCATGTGAGGTGGGTCGGTTTTTGAGAGATTTAGGTCTCCGTCGTTGCATTGTTCTAAGTGTAATAACTTCAAAAATTAAATCTAAGGTCATGAATGCACACAACAAAATTTTTTTTTTTTTTGAAAATTTTCTAATTTTCTGAATTTTTGTGAATTTTCTGATTTTTTTATGGATTTTTCTGAATTTTTTGCTCCTAGACGAAAATTACAGTCGCCCTGCTGTGATTACATCCGTGTAACTGTAATTTCAATCGTACGACTGTAACTACAGTCGTGAGACTGTAATTCACCCATTTGCAAAAAATCACCAAAATTATTTTAATGAAAGAAAATAGCAGAGGGAATTTAAAAACAGTCATACGACTATAGCTGCGGTAGCACGACTGTAATTACAGTCGTGCGACCATTCATAGCTACAAGAACAGTCATACGACTGTTCTTATTACCCAGAAATAGTAGCCTGAAAATATGGATTTTTATGAACAAAAATGGACCAAAACACCCAAAAAGCGAAGGAAAACAAAAGATTAAAGTGTAGTTACCCTTGTTGTGCAGATCCACCATCGATTTGACTGCTAGAAATGCTTTGAATTAGCTCCAATTTGCCCCCCTTTCTTTGTGTGTTAAGTTTCCAAAGCTGAGTCCAAAAATCTCCAAAAAGTCATGGATTTGAGTGAGTTAAGGGTCTAGAATTGATTGTGTCATGTTTTAACCTATGATTTCTATCCGTTTGAACTTTACAGTATAGAATTAAAAGAAAAAAAAGGAGAAAAAGATGGTGCTTCTTGTTGAGTTTTCCTTTTTCTCTCCTTTTTCCTTCTCTTCTTTTGTAATCTCAAAAATCTGTCCCATTCCCTTCTCTCTCTTTTTTCTTTCCTTTCTATATCTCCTCTCTCCATTTTTCTGCTTCAGAAGGCATTAAATGCCCCTCAAAATTCATCTCCCTTTTTCTTCTTCACGGTATGGGCTACTGTACCTGCTACGAATCTATAGTCGTATGACTGTAATTTTTTATTACAGTTACAGTTGCACAACTATAATTACAATCATGTGACTTTTTTTTTGAAGTAAGAAAATTCTGGCGCTTACAGCTACCCCTCGTGTGATCAAATTCGACACCTGACTCTATGTCTAAAATACCTGAGGTGATGAATTTGAGAGCATAAATTGAAGCATCGTAAACATAAGAAAAAAGACGTACCTGGCTTGTCGAAGTCCCATTGTTGCGGAGATGATTTGGTATAAGCTGATGCTAGGTTTATCTGTACCCGAGGCGAAGTTGAGATGAGCCACTACCGGGTTCATTTGTACCCGAGGTGAAGTTGATGGAGTGAGTTAAGTTTTGGTTCAGGGACTTGCTTCGATGTCTGTATGAAATAACGGCCTTGCTTAAATTGATTCGAGATCTTGCTTGAATCAAATGAGATTCAAGGATTCCACATCTTGCTTGAATTGAATGAGGTTCAAGGATTCGAGATCTTGCTTGAATCGGATAAGTTCAAGGATTCGAAATCTTTCTTGAATCAAATGAGGTTCAAGGATTCGAGATCTTGCTTAAAGTGGATAAGTTCAAGGATTCAGAATCTTACTTAAATTGAATGAGGTTCAAGGATTTGAGATCTTGCTTGAATCAGATAGGTTCAAGGATTCGAAATCTTGCTTGAATTGAATAAGGTTTAAGGATTCGAGATCTTGCTTTAAGCAGATAGGTTCAAGGATTCGGAATCTTGCTTGAATTGAATGAGGTTCAAGGATTCGAGATCTTGCTTGAATCGGATAGGTTCAAGGATTCAAAATCTTGCTTGAACTGAATGAGGTTCAAGGATTCGAGATCGTGCTTGAATCAGATAGGCTCAAGGATTCGAAATCTTCCTTAAATTGAATGAGGTTCAAGGATTCGAGATCTTGCTTGAATCGGATAGGTTCAAGGATTCAAAATCTTGCTTGAATCAAATTGGGTTTCAAGGATTCGAGATCTTGCTTGAAGCGGATAGGATCAAGGATTCAGAATCTTGCTTGAATTGAATGAGGCTCAAGGATTCGAGATCTTGCTTGAATCGGATAGGTTCAAGGATTAGAAATCTTGCTTGAATCGAATTGGGTTTCAAGGATTCAAAAACATGCTTAAATTGAATTGGTTTCAAAGATTCGAAATCTTGCTTAAAGCGGATAGGTTCAAGGATTTGAAATCTTGCTTGAAGCGGATAGGTTCAAGGATTCAAAATCTTGCTTGAATTAAATGAGGTTCAAGGATTCGAGATTTGCTTGAATCGCATAGGTTCAAGGATTTGAAATCTTGCTTGAATTGAATTGTGGTTGGCTTTAGGAGTGATAATTTTGAAGCCGGGTTGAGAATAAGTATTTATTCCTTGATCAATAATTTTGGAAACAAAAATTTTTGCCCCTTCAATCAAGAATAAAAACGGCTTAATTGTTTTACCCCTGGATACTTGAGATGTTGAGGTTTGGGCCCGCGCGGCTTTGACTTCTATCTTAAGGCCCGTTGGATGCCCCAGTGTTGGACTATTTCCATTTTGAGAGCGATCCCGATCCGAAACAGCCCGATGATCGTGGTGGGTACCTGTACTTGGATTAGTCATGATGCATATATATATGTGTATGTGCATGTTTTGAATGTATGTATGTATGTGTTTCAATGTGTGCATATGCGAATGGACTTTAAAAGATGCATTTCCTGCCCTTTGTCCAATCTTGATATTCCACGCTCCTGCTGGGGAAACTATGTCATGCTATTGATCGACCAGAGTTAGGGGAACACACTTTTTGTGTAATGTAACCCTTGCATTTCTGCTGGTGGTATATGATGACTGTTGAGGCAGTATGATGATTGCTAGGGAGAAAGTGGTGACATTCTTTGGGACGGTTTCGCTGGAGAATAGCATAGAGGGTCCTGCTGGAGAAAAGTGGAAGAGCTCCTGCTGCGGAATGATGGAAGAGTTCCCGCTGGGGAATGATGGAACGGTTCCACCTTTCTACCCCTAGGAAAAGTGAATCTGGAAGTGCTCTAAATTTTGCCTAAACTACCCGATGTGGGTTTTCAGCCCAACGAGCTACTCTAATTTTTGCCTAAGGCACCTTTTTGGTTTTCGCCTTATCGAGCCCCTTTTGAAAATGCTCTAACTTTTGCCTAAACTGCCTGAAGCGGGTTTTCAGTTTAGCGAGCCACTCTAACTGTTGCCTGAGGTGTCTTTTCGGTTTTCACCTCAGTGAGCTTTTTTTTTAGTGAGATGCATGTAAGCAGAAGATGTGCATAGCCATGTATGATGTGTGATGCGAATTCAATTTCAAGTAGACTTGGGACATTTAAATGAACAGAGCAAGGCATTCATTTATTAATAATGTTTTAGCATAACGCACATCCCAGATGAAATGAAGTTAAGGATGGAATCAGCAATGGTATCCCTCTCGACTGAACCCACGATTGCTACCAACCGATCTTTACAGATTTTCTCATTGGTGATGCTCACCTCGATGTCCTAATTTTTTCATGGACCACTTTTTCGGTTTTTGATCCATCGGACTGCTTTCTTTTTTCTTTTTTTATGTATTAGTGCCTAAGCTCATCCTGATTTGATAAGGTCAACGACTTAGTCTCTATTTCCTTTGTTAAAACCACTTCCATCCTGAATATGGTGTTTCTCCTGTATGTGCTCTGGTGTTAGTTCTTTGTCTTTACAAGGAAAATAGTAACATGTGGATCTAGCCTCTACAGGTAAATGCCATTTTTGATAGCATCCTTTTGAGAGTCCCATTGGCTGCTCTTATTACCCTGTTGGCTTGTAGGTGGCACAAAGGTGGTGTACGATGTTTCATCCTTTTATTCAAGAACAACTGTGTTGTTGCCCCTGAACCTTTGTTCCACTATCGGCCGTGACATGGTGCGAAATGCACTATAGTGTGAATGCATTCTTCCTTCTGAGTTTTTTTTTGTCATTCATATATTGTTGGAAATGCCCTAGTCCCGAGGCATTGGTCCTTGTATTTGTACTATACATTTATTGGATTTATGTGTTGTACTCATTTGTGTTATTAATAAAGGCATCAATTCATTTATTATATCTATCTTGTGCAATATATTAAATGAAGTATCCAATGGACATATCTATATCCATGACGACAAGTGTCATGCACTTAGCAGTAAGACCATGGATAGGGTAAACGATATGACCATAAATAGATCTGTAGTCTCTTCCAGTCATGGGAATGAATGGAACAACAGACTATCATTAACCTGGTTGTATGGCGGTGTCTTACCGGTCATTGGACATGGAATGTCAACCAAGTTAATGGGTACATGCCTGGAAGCATGGTACTGGATAGATCCACTAAACGAGTAATCCACATGGTATGGTATCATAATGGATTCTCGTGTAGTGCTTGTATGGATCCTTTGACCTGACCATATGATGGTGTTACATGTGATGTCGCATACTTAGGGGTACGCCTAAAGGGCCTGTAATAGGGTGCCAAGTATGGGTGCTTTCGGGTATGTCACTGAACATGGTAATGCTATGGATATGCAGAAGGGAATTGTCACTCAGTAACCCACTGAGAAGATATCACCGGTCACTTGATGAATGTGACTGATAAGAGTGTGGCCACACCAAAACAAGTTGGAACTTGTTTGTGAGGTTCAGTGCATTCGGGATCAAGTTAATGTCCGGACACAAAAGAGGGTGATCAATCCATGCCTCTGTGTTGGACACCGATATCAATGACATGGGATGTACAAGTTTAAACTACAGGGTTATGATTTCAGTTAGACTGCCATCTCCATCTTAATTGGGGGCTGCAGTGGCTTGCTAGAGCCCAACAGCAGTTTGCGGGCCAAAGGCCCCCTGCCAACATAAAGATGGGCCCACGGGATCGTACACATTGAGCGACTGGACACCGATTTAAAGAATCACAAGTACACTTGGAGTGTACACTCTAGAGAGAGAGAACTATATATATTAATTATATTATAAGGATCAATTGGATTGATCATTATAATAAAATTAATATTTGGCTTCACATAATTAATTGGATTAATTATGATATTATTTCCTAGGTGGAAATATTCATATGTATAGGTTTACATATGAATTTGTTTTGTGAAGACTTAATTTTAATTTGATGGATTAAATTAATTAGTCAAACTAATTTTAATTTAAATGTAAATAATATATTACTTGGAGTAATATATTAAATACATGGGTTAATTAAAATTGGGCTTGATATTGATTTAGACCAGACTAATTAAAATAAGTTTGGGCCTGAATTAAAAGGTGGAAGCCCACACAGACACAGAAGCTAGACTGGGCCAAAATTCCAGCAAAGGAATTTGGAAGCCCTAGGGGTAAAAACCCTAAGGGGAATTTGGCCAACATAGAAGAGCATCTAGCCCCCTTTTGGCCGCATTCTCCTTCCCTCTCTCACTCTCTAATCTTCGTGATTTTTAACGCTAGCACGTGCGGTGTTCGTTAGGCGCTCGTGTACGGGAACGAGGAGGAATTCTATTTTGAATTCTGCAGTCATCATCCATCTCTAGAAAGAGATATTTCTGGTAAGAAATTTAATCCCTTTCTATTTAATTTTAAGTTTTTCAATTTCCACTTCAATTGCTCCTGGGACTGGATTTGAGGAAATCACCGCGTTCTTCCGCTTTTATCGGGTGATTTCCGGTGAAAAATCTCAACAGTGGTATCAGAGCGGGCTTTTGATCCGTGGAAATTGATTAATTTGGTTGAATCCCTATTTTGAAATTGGATGTTTTTGATTGGGATTCATGGTATGGGTTTTTATGATTTGTCCCATATGTTTTATACAATGAAAATTAAATTTGCATATAGGTTTATGTTAGTTTAATTTTATTGTATATTATTGGAATTCTTGGTGAATTGCTTTGGATGATGGATGGTGATTTTTTTTTTATTTTAATTCTATTTTATTTAAAAAAAAAAAATCTGCCTCCCGGGGTGCGGGGCTGCCGGCGACGGGAGGCGCGGCGGCAGCTGCTGCCGCAGCAGCGGGCTGCTGCTGGGCAGTGGCCGCTGGGCGGCCAATGCGCAGCGGCAGCAGCGGGCAGCCGCTAGGCGGCTGCAGCGGGCCGGGCGCAGTTTTTTTTGGATTTTGCGAGTTCTAAGTGCGGGGCCCAGTTTTGAAATTTTAATTGGTTTTAAAATTCGTGTGTTTAAATTTATGTAATTTAAATGCGCATGGTTTCTTGGATGAATTTTATTTCGTTCATGTGATATTAGTTTTGGGAATTAATATGGTTAATGGAAATTGGTTCGGGTAATTTTGGCACAATTACTTGGACGGCTAAATTGGACCCATGGTTTCCCAATTCCAGTGGAGCAGTTGGACTGCCTGGGCTGGAGGCCTAAAGCCCGTTAAGGGTTAGAACCATGGTGGGCCAAAATTGGCGATTTCCTAATAATGGCTTTGGCATAATTTTAATGGGCTTAAATCATGCATTATGACATGCTTTTGAATTGTATGTATTGGATGCATATGAATGGTTGAATGAATGTATGATTGGATGCTATTGGGCCTTTTACGAGATGGGTTGTATTTTTCTTTTGGGTAAATATGGCCTGCGTGTCGTTTTTCTTTTTAATGTAATTTTATTTTATTTAAATTAAATATTATAAAATTTGTAAAAGAAGAAGTCCATGGAGTGGTGAGCTCATATGGAGGTGCAAGCCCAAATTGGAGGTGCAAGCCCAGAAGGAGAAGATGGAGGCCCGCCTAATATCTGTTTCTAGTATAGGTTTACTAGAATAGTATTAGGATGTAACATAGGCCCATAGCAGTCCATTTTAATTTTATTTAATCATGTTTTATATTCATTTGCATGTATGAATGTATGTTCCAATAGCTCATTCACCCGCTTTATGTATGTAAGCCGTTATAATTGAATCTAATAACCAAACGGAATTACTAAGTCGCTTAAAAGTGCTTCCCTCATTCAAAACCGAATCAAAGTGGGAATAGGCCAGTTGTAGACCATGCCCTCGCAGGATGCACTGGAGTATTGTCACTTTGTATTGGGTTAGAGTATGGGATACTCTAACACTTGGATGGAGGTTTTGACTTAGCGTGGGTAGTAGGATTCTCCTGGCCCTAAGCACAGATGGGTAAGTGCCAACAAGCCCATCAAACCGAGAGTCCCTAGGTTGGGATTGGACGGCGTTCCTACCTAAATAATTAAGACGTAGTTGTACCAGACCCTCGTTTGGCTATATCTTAATGAAATATGGATCTCGGCCCATGAGCCCAACAACTCGGTTTAAATTAATAACTTGATTCATTATTAATTTTATATGGGAACAACAAAGCAAAGCCCTTTATTAACACTCTCAATGTTTTTCTGTGTAGAAACACCCAAATGGCAAACACAAATACCTTATTACTGCGATCCGTTCTTGAAAAGGACAAGCTTTCCGGTCCTAACTTTTTAGACTGGTCTAGGAACTTGAGGATAGTTCTAAGACAAGAGTCAAAAGAGTATGTGCTGGAAAGGCCTGTGCCGGCTGCGCCTTAGGGACGTAATCCACCGGCTGCCCAGCTGGAGGAATACGAGGCGCACGTCAAGGACAACCAGGATGTGACATGCCTTATGTTGGCTTGCATGGTCCCCGAACTGCAAAAACAGTTTATGGACCATCAAGCCTATGCTATGATAACAACTCTTAATGAGATGTTTCAAGAGCAAGCTCGTCAGGAAAGGTACCTGACCAATAAGGCATTCCACTCTTGTAAGATGGGGGCCGGGACATCTGTGAGTGCACACGTGCTCAAGATGAAGGGCTATTTGGATACTTTGGCCCGTCTTGGATCGCCTATCTCTCAAGAGTTGGTGGTGGACACAATCCTCGCATCCTTGCCGGATTCTTATGATCAGTTCATCCTTAACTATAACATGCAAGGGATGAACCGCACTGTCAGTGAGCTACATGGGATGCTTAAGCTTACTGAGCAGTCGATCAAGAAGACTCCGCCGGTACTGCTGGTTAACAAGGGGAACCCTCCTCTTGCTAAGGGTAAGGCCAAGGAAAAGGCCAAGGCCAAGGCCAAAAAGGCCAAAGCCAAGAAGGCCAAGGCCCAACCCAAGGCCCAGCAGAAGGCAGGTCCTGAGGACGTCTGTTTCGGGTGCAGACAGGCGGGCCATTGGAAGAGATCGTGTCCCAAGCTGATGGGAGAACAAAGAAGGGGCCAAGGTGCGTCCTCTTCAGGTATTTATGTTATAGATATTAACCTTACTGTTTCAACATCCTGGGTATTGGATACTGGATGTGGTTCTCACATTTGTTGCAATGTGCAGGGACTTAAGAATAGAAGGTTGCTGGGGTCGGGAGAGGTGGACTTGCGGGTCGGGAATGGAGCAAGGGTTGCTGCCATAGAGATCGGCGAATACCACCTGATGATGCCCAGTGGATTGGTTTTAATCTTAGAACATTGTTACTTTGTACCTGCTATGTGCAGGAATATTATCTCTGTATCAATGTTGGATATTTCTGGATTTGATTTTACTATTATAAATGGTCGAATTTCTATATCCAGAGAGGGGTTATTTTATGGAGATGCTCTATTAAATAATGGCCTGTATATCCTGGACTTAAATGAAACCAATCATATCTATAACATAAACACGAAAAGGGTTAAGCCTAACGAACTTAATCCAGTCTACCTATGGCATTGTCGTCTTGGCCATATAAACGAGAAGCGCATAGCTAGGCTTCACAAAGCTGGAGTCCTAGGGTCATTTGACTTGGAGTCAATTGATACATGCGAATCATGTTTAAGAGGCAAGATGACAAAGGCGCCTTTTAGCAAAAAGGCTGAAAGGGCCACTAGCTTGTTGGACCTAATACATTCAGATGTATGTGGACCTATGAGCGCAGCGACCAGAGGTGGGCATCTGTACTTCGTCACGTTCACGGATGATTTCAGCAGATATGGCTATGTCTATTTGATGAAACACAAGTCCAAGACCCTTGATAGGTTCAAGGAATTTAGGAACGAGGTACAGAACCAGCTAGGCAGGAATATCAAAGCCCTTCGGTCGGACCGAGGCTGTGAGTATATGAGCCTAGAGTTTGACTCATACTTGAGAGAGCATGGAATACTTCCACAGCTCACTCCTCCTGGAACACCACAATGGAATGGGGTGTCCGAACGGAGGAATAGGACCTTGTTGGACATGGTCCGCTCAATGATGAGTCAAGCATCTCTCCCAATTAGTTTCTGGGGACACGCCCTCGAGACAGCAGCTCTCATCTTAAACAATACTCCGACTAAGGCAGTGGAAAAGACCCCATATCAGATATGGACGGGTAAGGAGCCAAATGTGTCTTTCCTAAGGATTTGGGGATGCGAAGCACATGTCAAGAAATTGACTAGTGGCAAGCTGGTGCCCAAAACCGATAAATGCCTGTTTGTGGGCTACCCTAGGGAAACCAAAGGGTATTACTTCTACAACCCCACCGAGAACAAGGTGTTCGTGGCAAGGAAGGGGGTCTTTCTGGAAAAGGAGTTCCTTTCCAAGAAAGATAGTGGGAGCAACGTTGAACTCAGGGAAGTTCAAGGTCCACAAGCTCCTGAAAAGGATAACTCGGAGGCCCAGGTGGAGCTTCCACAAGTGAAAGCACCGACCCAGGCCACACAAGAACCTAGAAGGTCTGGTAGGGATCGTCGGGAACTGGAGAGGTATGGTTTCCTCGTCACCGATGATCAAACTCTTCTCATCTGGGATGAAGAAGAACCAAAGACCTACCAGGAGGCTATGGCTAGCCCACAGTCTGCAAATTGGCGTAAAGCCATAGAAGCAGAAATGCAATCTATGTACGATAATCAAGTTTGGAACTTGGTTGATCCACCTCCGGGTGCTAAGGTAATAGGTTGCAAGTGGTGCTATAAGCTAAAAGCTGATAATACCTTCAAGGGGTGTCTGGTTGCGAAAGGTTTCAGACAAGTCCATGGAATAGACTATGATGAAACTTTCTCACCAGTAGCCATGCTCAAATCCATCAGGATACTGCTTGCCATAGCCGCATGGTATGACTATGAGGTATGGCAGATGGATGTCAAGACTGCTTTCCTTAATGGGAAGCTACTCGAGGATGTGTACATGACACAACCTGAGGGTTTTGTTGATCCTAAGTATCCGGGAAGGGTATGCAAACTTCAAAGGTCCATTTATGGACTGAAGCAAGCATCCCAAAGTTGGAATCTGAGATTCAATGAGGCTATAAAGGAATATGGCTTCATACAGAATCCAGATGAGCCTTGTGTGTATAAGAGGACTAGTGGGAGCATAGTCACATTCTTGGTACTTTATGTAGACGACATCCTACTCATTGGAAGCGACATACCTACACTGCAAGGGGTAAAGCAGTGCTGAGTAAGTGCTTCGCAATGAAGGACTTAGGCGAAGCTGAGATGATCCTAGGGATCAGGATCTATAGGGATAGATCAAATCGGCTTCTGGGCCTAAGTCAGGCTTTGTACATTGACAAAGTTCTGAAAAGATTCAGCGTGGACCGGGCCAAGAAAGGTTTCTTGCCAATGGGCCATGGGCTGAAACTTAGTATGAAGAACTGTCCTAAAACAAGGGAGGACAGGGAGAACATGAAATTGGTTCCATATGCTTCGGCTATTGGATCAATCATGTACTCCATGTTATGTACGAGACCTGATGTCACCTTTACACTGAGTATGACGAGCCGATACCAGCAGGATCCCAGGGAGGATCACTAGAAAGCTGTCAAGGCGATCCTCAAGTACCTTAACTGGACTAAGGATAGCTTCTTGGTGTATGGTGGTCAGGAAGTGCTATCAGTTACTGGGTATACTGATGCAAGCTTCCAGATAGACCAAGATGAGTACCAATCGCAGTCAGGGTATGTATTCTTGCTGAATGGTGGTGCTGTAAGCTGGAGGAGCTCAAAGCAGCCAACCATAGCGGACTCTACAACAGAAGCTGAGTACATCGCTGCGTGTGATGCAGCTAAGGAATCTGTGTGGATGAAGAAGTTTATCACTGAGTTGGGAGTAGTGCCAACAATCCAGGACCCAGTCGATATCTTTTCTGACAACAATGGGGCCGTCGCACAAGCTAAGGAGCCTCGGTCACACAAGAACACAAAGCACGTGCTCAGAAAGTTTCACCTCATACGAGAAATCGCGGAGAGAGGTGACATTGCATTGCACAGAGTGGACACCGAGGATAATGTCGCAGATCCATTGACCAAGGCGCTGGCCCAGCCCAAGCACGAGGGTCATACTAGATCTATAGGGATTAGGCCCATGCCTAGTTGGAACTAGTGCAAGTGGGAGATTGTTGGAAATGCCCTAGTCCCGAGGCATTGGTCCTTGTATTTGTACTATACATTTATTGGATTTATGTGTTGTACTCATTTATGTTATTAATAAAGGCATCAATTCATTTATTATGTCTATCTTGTGCAATATATTAAATGAAGTATCCAATGGACATATCTATATCCATGACGACAAGTGTCATGCACTTAGCAGTAAGACCATGGATAGGGTAAACGATATGACCATAAATAGATCCGTAGTCTGTTCCAGTCATGGGAATGAATGGAACAATAGAATATCATTAACCTGGTTGTATGGCGGTGTCTTACCAGTCATTGGACATGGAATGTCAACCAAGTTAATGGGTACATGCCTGGAAGCATGGTACTGGATAGATCCACTAAACGAGTAATCCACATGGTATGGTATCACAATGGATTCTCGTGTAGTACTTGTATGGATCCTTTGACCTGACCATATGATGGTGTTACATGTGATGTCGCATACTTAGGGGTACGCCTAAAGGGCCTGTAATAGGATGCCAAGTATGGGTGCTTTCGGGTATGTCACTGAACATGGTAATGCTATGGATATGTAGAAGGGAATTGTCACTCAGTAACCCACTGAGAAGATATCACCGGCCACTTGATGAATGTGACTGATAAGAGTGTGGCCACACCCAAACAAGTTGGAACTTGTTTGTGAGGTTCAGTTCATTCGGGATCAAGTTAATGTCCGGACACAAAAGAGGGTGATCAATCCATGCCTCTGTGTTGGACACCGCTATCAATGACATGGGATGTACATGTTTAAACTACAGGGTTATGATATCAGTTAGACTACCATCTCCATCTTAATTGGGGGCTGCAGTGGCTTGTTAGAGCCCAACTGCAGTCTGCGGGCCAAAGGCCCGCTGCCAACATAAAGATGGGCCCACGGGATCGTACACATTGAGCGACTGGACACCGATTTAAAGAATCACAAGTACACTTGGAGTGTATGTTAGAGATTGTGCCCTAAGCCAATGTTGGATTATGTAAACAATCTTCTTAAGTCATTAATAAAGACTTATTTTATCATATATATTTGTATGTTAGTATTTATGATAATGTATCCATGAATTAATTGTGTAATTCTAAATTTCCCTAGTCGATTGTTATTATGGGAATAATAACAAACTAAGACTAGTGTGAGTGATAATGGATATTCATAAGATGAATATAGTGTATACAGATACAGATTATACTCACGGGCAATGTGTTAGAGAACATGTTGCTGGAGACCCACTATAAGATCAAGTTCATGGTCACGTGTCACAACTGATCTTGATTATAGTAGTGTCATCAGCTGATTCCTTTGACCTGAGGTCACCATGGATTCCGGGATGAATTCATGTTGTGCTTTGACGCAGTCAAACGCTGCTTGTAACAGAGTAGTTATAAAGGCTGTGGTTGGGTACAATATGACTCATGCTTAGGGATGTGAGTGACAGATATGGGATTTTGTCCCTCTCTAACAAGAGAGCGATATCACTGGGCCCCTCGATAAGTAAGACTGTTAAATGCATGGCCGTGCTCAAATAATTGATAAGAGTATCAATTGATTTGTCTGAACAGTTTACTTTGAGATCGAGAAAGCATATGATTAATTATATAAGATTGACAAGTGTACCATGTCTTATAATTAATCTTGATATCAATGAGACAAAAGGGAATATGACATTCTATAAATAGGTATTGGATCATTCCAATCATATTAATTGGGTAGTCGTAATGGCTTGCTAGAGTCCGCTTGTGACCTATAAGGACATTATGGTAATTTCCTTATTGCCAATTAATATGATCCTATGGGGTCACACACAAGAGCAAAATGAAGTTCATCTTATCGGGTATAAATTATTATTGGATAATAATTTATGAATGAGAAAGAGAATAAATATATATAGTGATATATATTTATGTATGTATATATAAATATTAATGTGATTAATATTGCATAAAGTATGCTACATATTATAATTAAATTATATGGAGATATAATTAATTATAATATTATATATACATATATGTATTATGGAGAATTGATTTGATTTAATGTTAATTGAGAATTAATATTAAATTGTGTAGGTTAATATATAATTATAACTAATAGGTGTATTAGGTTATAATTATAATTAACTATTTAGGTTAATTATTCAAGGAAACAATTAACCTAAACCTAATCACTCTCTACACTAATACTATAGCAGATTTTCGGCCAGCCAACACAAGAGAATAGCCAGCCGAAATTCTCCTCTCCAAGCCAAGAGAAAATTTGATTTTCTGCCTCTCTCTCGATTCGAGGAAACCGTTTCTTCTATCCCGGCGCTAGCACGCGGTGAACGTATTGCTCCGTGTGGATCAACCGTAGAGGGAAGCAATTTTGGTTCCTAAGTGATTCAAACTTCAAAGAATTAAGGTAATTCTTTAACCCTCCTTCCGATTCAATGTAATGTACATGGGTCCTTGGTGGGGATTAATCTTTTTCCGCTGCGTTTTATGTTTGTTTGTGCGATTAATTCCCCAACAGTGGTATCAGAGCCACTTGTGCATTGGTTGAATTGGATTTGTTATTTTGATTAGATCAAAATTGCATGTTAGGGTTGTATGTTCTTGATTTAGGGTTCAATGTTATTGTGAATAACATGTTTAAAATTTGATTTTAATGTGAATCATTGTGAATGATTTGGTTGTAATTGTTTTGAATCAGAAAAAGGGGTGAAATTTTGGATTCAGCATGTTGGCACACCGGCGTGCCGGTTTTGGCACGGCGTGCCAACAGGAAATCGTTCCTGGATGCTTGAGTTCAGAATGGTGGCACGCGGGCGTGCCGATTTGGCACGGCGTGCCAACCTGAAAATTTTGCATATGGCACGACGTGCTGGGCCTTTGCACGCCGTGCCAACTGGAAATTGTTTCTACACATTTACGATTTTTCAAATCAATTACTCTAAATACAATAGGATTGTATTTTACCCTTTATGAACCCTAAATCTTGTAGATATAAAATTATTGTGATAATTTTATGCATGGTGTTTTGGTATGGTTTTGGACCCTTGGATATTTTTTTTATTTTCTTTTGGTTTTGGTGAATGTAAGGTTTTATAAATACGGCCTGCGAGTCGTTTGTATTTATGTAATCTTATTTTTCTAGATAAATTGTATAGGATGCAATTTATTGTTTGTAAATTTTATTTACTAGAAAATTGTATAGGATGCAATTTTGTAAAGTATGTAAATCCATGAGATGGTGCCAAGGAACAAAGACGTGAAGACGGATCCAAGGGGTGCGGCTGTGCTGTGACCATGCGATGGTTACAACCACCTAGGAAATGACCTGTTGATTTTCATATTGGCCTATGAAAATCAATGTAGATAAAACCATACCATAACACGGTCTTTCGAGTCTATTGCATGTTTTATATTTTGATGCCATGCTAAGTATGAAATATGCATGCTAAATGAATGTATGACATTGGATGCCATGCTAGAATTAATATTAACTTAGAAAGATTAATGTTAATGCCATGCATTGTATGAGATACAATTGAATCACAGGGATTAATAAACCCTAAATAAACTTATGAAGTTTATATTTTGCCACCCAATTACGTATAACACTTGTCAAGTACTATGTTCACATCATGGTATACCGCCAGGGCGGGTACGCATGTTGTGACCTTAGCGAAGCAATAATATGAGAAAAGGTGATTCTCATTGTGTTGTAATTGGCTTAACTAAAGGGTTAATCAAAAAGGTGTTTGAGCCCGAGGCAAGGATGAGAT
Organism: Euphorbia tirucalli; assembly: GCA_039660915.1. Lineage (NCBI taxonomy): Eukaryota > Viridiplantae > Streptophyta > Magnoliopsida > Malpighiales > Euphorbiaceae > Euphorbia > Euphorbia tirucalli. The sequence continues at coordinate 44,259,028 of CM077637.1, read as the reverse complement.
GAGTAACATACAAATTAAATATGATATATGATATCATGCATCTCATAAATTAAAAGAGTTACATAATGATGTAATTGACATGGTGATGTCTACCGAAATTATATTCAATCATAGGGACATGCCAAAGCAGTGCTATGGTTAAATATGGATTTTGGGTCTTTTACCCACTTAAATTTTTTAAAGGGTTTTATAATTTTAGTGGGAGTTTAATTCCCTTATGTAATTAACTTTGCATATATTTTCTGTTGTAGATAAATGGCAAACACAAGCAATCCCGGTTCTATTCGATCTATCCTTGAGAAAGATAAACTGAACGGAACCAATTACCTAGACTGGTATCGCAACTTGAGAATTGTTCTCAAGCGAGAGCGAAAGCTATATGTTCTGGATGGGCCTTTGCCCGCTAACCCTCCACCCACCACAGCTTCAAGAGCTGAAAGGGATGCTTTCCACAAGCATCAAAATGATCAAATTGATGTACAATGCCTGATGCTCGCATCAATGATTTCGGAACTTTAGAAGGATCTGGAAACATTTGAGGCATATGAGATGTCTCAAGAGCTTAAGGAAATGTTCCAAAAGCAAGCGAGGAGGGAAAGGTATGAGACCTTAAGATCTTTGGTTGGGTGCAAGATGACCGAAGGGAGTTCGGTTAGTGCCCATGTTCTGAAGATGAAAGGGTACATTGATCAGTTGGAGAGGCTTGGTTCGCCACTCAGACCTGAGTTGGCAACGGATTTGATCCTTAATTCTCTTCCCGAGAGTTACTCCCATTTTGTCATGAATTATCACATGAATGATATGGACAAAACGGTCAGCGAACTGCATGGGATGCTGAAAAACGCTGAAGTAACGATAAAAGAGAAGCCAAGCTCCAAAGGGATCCATATGGTGCAAAAGGGTAGGATCCAGAAGAAGAAGGGTAAAGCACACAAACCCAAAGAGTTTGGGAAGGATGCAAAGAAGCCCAAAGCTGTTACCAAGGCAAAGCCTCCAAAGGAAGGCGCATGCCATTTTTGCAATCAGCCTGGTCATTGGCGCAGAAATTGCAAGCTTTATTTGGAGGACTTGAGGAAGAAGAGAGGCGGTGAGACCGCTAATCAAGGTATTCATGTTATTGAAATACTTCATTCTACTTCTGTTTCTACTTCGTGGGTATTAGATACCGGTTGTGGTTCTCACATTTGTATGAATGTGCAGGGGCTTAGAGGAAGTAGAAAGCTCAAGAAGGGCGAGGTAGAATTCCATGTGGCGAATGGAGCTAGAGTTGCTGCTTATGAAGTCGGTCGCTACGAGCTCAAGTTGCCAACTGGACTTGTTCTCTTTTTGAATAATTGTTATTTTGTTCCTAATTTGTCTAGGAACATCATTTCTATTTCATGTTTGGACAAGGAAGGATTTAAATGTGTTATTGAGAATAATCACTTATTGCTTTTCAATAAAGACTTGTTTTATGCAAATGCGGATTTACATGATGGTCTTTATTTGTTGAACCTTAGTGAAGGTTATGATGAGCATGTATATAACATAAATACCAAAAGGATAAGAACAAATATTGTGAATCCTACTTATCTCTGGCACTGTCGTCTAGGACACATTAATGAGAAACGCATTTCAAAACTCCATAAAGATGGAATTTTGGGTCTAGACGTTTTTGAAACATATGACACTTGCGAGTCTTGTTTAATGGGTAAGATGACCAAGAGTCCCTTTACTGGTCACAGTGAAAGGGCTAGTGACTTATTAGAACTCATACATACAGATGTATGTGGGCCTATGAGCACAACTGCTAGAGGTGGTTTTCAATACTTCATTACGTTCACTGATGACTTCAGTAGATATGGTTATCTATATCTAATGAAGCATAAGTCAGAATCCTTTGAAATGTTCAAAGCCTTCCAAAATGAAGTACAAAACCAACTTGGCAAGACAATTAAAGCACTTAGATCTGATCGAGGTGGTGAATATTTGAGCCAAGAGTTTGACGATCATCTTAGAAATTGTGGGATTGTCTCACAATTGACTCCTCCTGGTACACCACAGTGGAATGGTGTGTCTGAGAGGAGGAACCGGACTTTATTGGATATGGTTCGGTCGATGATGAGTCAAACAAATCTTCCTCTATCCTTTTGGGGATATGCACTTGAAACAACGGCATTCACACTGAACCGAGTTCCATCAAAAGCAGTTGAAAAGACACCATATGAGATATGGATTGGTAAGAAACCAAATTTGTCTTTTCTCAAGATTTGGGGATGCGAAGCTTATGTGAAATATTTGATTTCAGATAAGTTAGCACCAAAATCTGTGAAATGCAATTTTGTTGGTTATCCAAAAGAAACTAAAGGTTATTTCTTTTACAATCCTAGTGAAAACAAAGTGTTTGTTGCTAAGGGTGGTACATTCCTGGAAAAAGAGTTTATTTCCAAAGGAATCAGTGGGAGTAAAGTACACCTACAAGAAAATATGGATAACCAAGTTGAAAGTGAGTTTCAAATGGAACAACCTGATTCACAAGAAGTTGTTGAGTCAGAACCAGTAACACAAGTCCAACGTAGATCAAGTAGAGTTCGTCATGAGCCCGAGAGATATGGATTTCTCGTCACGAACGAAAATGATCTGATTCTGTTAGAAGAGAATGAACCTTCCACGTACATGGAAGCTGTCTCTAATTCAGAATCTGAAAAATGGCTTGATGCTATGAAGTCAGAAATTCAATCCATGGACGACAACAAAGTATGGACTTTGGTTGATCTCCCAAAGGGTGCTAAAGCAATAGGGCACAAATGGGTTTTCAAATTGAAAACGGACATGGATGGGAATATTCAGACTTATAAAGCAAGGTTAGTGGCAAAAGGTTACCGACAAATTCATGGTATAGACTATGACGAAACCTTTTCGCCAGTAGCTATGATCAAGTCCATCAGAATTCTTGTTGCCATAGCAGCATATTATGACTATGAGATATGGCAAATGGATGTCAAAACAGCTTTCCTAAATGGAAATCTTGTTGAGGATGTGTACATGACACAGCCTGAAGGTTTTGTCGATCCAAAGAATCCTGATAAAGTATGCAAGCTTCAAAAGGCCATTTATGGTTTGAAGCAAGCATCAAGAAGTTGGAATCATTGTTTTGATGAATCGGTCAAAAAGTTTGGCTTCATCAAAAACGAAGATGAGCCTTGTGTGTACAAGAAGTTCAGTGGGAGTAATGTAGTTTTCCTAGTTCTATATGTCGATGACATATTGTTAATAGGAAATCACATTCCTCCCTTGCAAGAAGTAAAATCTTGGTTAGGAAAGTGTTTTTCTATGAAAGACTTGGGTGAGGCAGCCTACATTCTTGGAATAAAGATCTATAGAGATAGATCTAAGAGATTGATAGGCCTGAGCCAGAGTACATACATTGATAAGATACTGAAAAGGTTCAGTATGGATCAATCTAAGAAAGGAAATGTTCCTATTGGGCAAGGGATAAAGCTTAGTCGTAAGCAATGTCCCATGACAGTTGAAGAACGTCAACGCATGAATAAGATTCCTTATGCGTCAGCTATAGGATCTATCATGTATGCCATGGTATGTACTCGGCCAGATGTCTCTTTTGCTTTGAGCATGACAAGTAGATATCAGTCTGATCCAGGTGATAGTCACTGGACTGCTGTCAAGAGTATTCTTAAGTACTTGAGAAGAACTAAAGATACATTCTTGATATATGGAGGCTCGGACGAAGATCTTGTTGTAAATGGTTACACGGATGCAAGTTTCCAAACTGATCAAGATCAGATGCAGTCACAGTCTGGGTATGTGTTCATCCTGAATGGAGGTACGATAAGTTGGAAGAGTTCTAAGCAAAGCACGATAGCTGCATCTACAACAGAAGCTGAGTATATTGCTGCATCAGATGCAGCCCAAGAGGCTGTTTGGATCAAGAAGTTCATCGAAGAACTTGGTGTCGTTCCTAGCATAGTGAATCCTGTGAGCCTCTTGTGTGACAACAATGGGGCAATATCACTTGCTAAGGAACCTAGTGTGTCACAGAAATCCAAACATATACTTCGGCGTTTTCACTACATAAGAGAAGTCATCTCAAGAGGAGATGTGAAGATATGCAAAGTTGCGTCTGAAGACAATGTTGCTGATCCACTAACAAAAGCTCTTTCACAAGCTGTACATGATGGTCATGCTAGGTCCATGGGTATTAGATACATTTGAGATTGGACTTAGGGCAAGTGGGAGATTGTTAGAGATTGTGCCCTAAGCCAATGTTGGATTATGTAAACAATCTTCTTAAGTCATTAATAAAGACTTATTTTATCATATATATTTGTATGTTAGTATTTATGATAATGTATCCATGAATTAATTGTGTAATTCTAAATTTCCCTAGTCGATTGTTATTATGGGAATAATAACAAACTAAGACTAGTGTGAGTGATAATGGATATTCATAAGATGAATATAGTGTATACAGATACAGATTATACTCACGGGCAATGTGTTAGAGAACATGTTGCTGGAGACCCACTATAAGATCAAGTTCATGGTCACGTGTCACAACTGATCTTGATTATAGTAGTGTCATCAGCTGATTCCTTTGACCTGAGGTCACCATGGATTCCGGGATGAATTCATGTTGTGCTTTGACGCAGTCAAACGCTGCTTGTAACAGAGTAGTTATAAAGGCTGTGGTTGGGTACAATATGACTCATGCTTAGGGATGTGAGTGACAGATATGGGATTTTGTCCCTCTCTAACAAGAGAGCGATATCACTGGGCCCCTCGATAAGTAAGACTGTTAAATGCATGGCCGTGCTCAAATAATTGATAAGAGTATCAATTGATTTGTCTGAACAGTTTACTTTGAGATCGAGAAAGCATATGATTAATTATATAAGATTGACAAGTGTACCATGTCTTATAATTAATCTTGATATCAATGAGACAAAAGGGAATATGACATTCTATAAATAGGTATTGGATCATTCCAATCATATTAATTGGGTAGTCGTAATGGCTTGCTAGAGTCCGCTTGTGACCTATAAGGACATTATGGTAATTTCCTTATTGCCAATTAATATGATCCTATGGGGTCACACACAAGAGCAAAATGAAGTTCATCTTATCGGGTATAAATTATTATTGGATAATAATTTATGAATGAGAAAGAGAATAAATATATATAGTGATATATATTTATGTATGTATATATAAATATTAATGTGATTAATATTGCATAAAGTATGCTACATATTATAATTAAATTATATGGAGATATAATTAATTATAATATTATATATACATATATGTATTATGGAGAATTGATTTGATTTAATGTTAATTGAGAATTAATATTAAATTGTGTGGGTTAATATATAATTATAACTAATAGGTGTATTAGGTTATAATTATAATTAACTATTTAGGTTAATTATTCAAGGAAACAATTAACCTAAACCTAATCACTCTCTACACTAATACTATAGCAGATTTTCGGCCAGCCAACACAAGAGAATAGCCAGCCGAAATTCTCCTCTCCAAGCCAAGAGAAAATTTGATTTTCTGCCTCTCTCTCGATTCGAGGAAACCGTTTCTTCTATCCCGGTGCTAGCGCGCGGTGAACGTATTGCTCCGTGTGGATCAACCGTAGAGGGAAGCAATTTTGGTTCCTAAGTGATTCAAACTTCAAAGAATTAAGGTAATTCTTTAACCCTCCTTCCGATTCAATGTAATGTACATGGGTCCTTGGTGGGGATTAATCTTTTTCCGCTGCGTTTTATGTTTGTTTGTGCGATTAATTTCCCAACAGTGTACACTCTAGAGAGAGAGAACTATATATATTAATTATATTATAAGGATCAATTGGATTAATCATTATAATAAAATTAATATTTGGCTTCACATAATTAATTGGATTAATTATGAGATTATTTCCTAGGTGGAAATATTCATATGTATAGGTTTACATATGAATTTGTTTTGTGAAGACTTAATTTTAATTTGATGGATTAAATTAATTAGTCAAACTAATTTTAATTTAAATGTAAATAATATATTACTTGGAGTAATATATTAAATACATGGGTTAATTAAAATTGGGCTTGATATTGATTTAGACCAGACTAATTAAAATAAGTTTGGGCCTGAATTAAAAGGAGGAAGCCCACACAGACACAAAAGCTAGACTGGGCCAAAATTCCAGCAAGGGAATTTGGAAGCCCTAGGGTTAAAAACCCTAAGGGGAATTCGGCCAACATAGAAGAGCATCTAGCCCCCCTTTGGCCGAATTCTCCTTCCCTCTCTCACTCTCTAATCTTCGTGATTTTTGACGCTAGCACGTGCGGTGTTCGTTAGGCGCTCGTGTACGGGAACGAAGGAGGAATTCTATTTTGAATTCTGCAGTCATCATCCATCTCTAGAAAGAGATATTTCTGGTAAGAAATTTAATCCCTTTCAATTTAATTTTAAGTTTTTCAATTTCCACTTCAATTGCTCCTGGGACTGGATTTGAGGAAATCACCGCGTTCTTCCGCTTTTATCGGGTGATTTTCGGTGAAAAATCCCAACATATATAACCTCGATTCTACCCACTTTGAGGAATAATCAATAGTTATGACTATGAATCAATGTCTATTCGGCAAAAGTGGTGTCGTCTTCTCCAACGCTCTCAATTCTTCATACCGTGATAACCCTTTTTTTCTGGTCAGAGTCAACGGAGCTTTCGCTTGGCTAGGCTTGTCTTTTAGATTCTTTGGAATCCTATGTCCCGCAGTTCTTTGTCAACCCCTAGGAGTACCATCATAGGACTAGGCGAAGGTCTTTACATTCTTTTGGAGCATTTTGCAATTTCTTTTTCTCATATCAGGCACGAGGTCTTTCAAGACGGATACTATTTTGTAGGTCATCATCTGTCTTTAGATTCATTTCATGCAATGATGTATCATGTATGCTAAAGACATTAGATGAATGTTTATACTTATGCACAGTGTTCCATCCAAAAAAATATCGCACAAATAATTGAAATCAAATTGCATTACATTAAATGCCTCGTAGGCTGAATTGTCAGAAAATATAAGAGAAATCAAAAGCAGATACATCAAAATAATTGTCGTCCTCCATATGCAGAGGGTCTTCTCTTGCTGCTGCATCATCAACTTTAATAGCTTGAACACATGGTTTAGTCAAAGCTGGGTAAGAGATTTTCTTGGACACTAGGCTTTAAAGGTGGTTCCATAATCTTTCCCTTAGTGATCAATTGTCGGATAGCCCTCATTAATCACATGTAGTTATTTATGTGGTGGCCCACTATCACGTGGTAGGAACAGAAATTACCCTTGTCTGCCTCAGCCGGCTTTTCAAATGGCTTCAGAGAATTCAATAGACCTCCGTTCTTGCATTTCATGAAAATCTTGGCCAAGGAAAGAGTCCAAGGGAATAAGCCTTGATTTCGCGAATTTCCATCTGGGCCACCTTGTTGCTGAGACACAACAGCAACTTCAGCTGGCTTATCTTTCGAGGATTGCCTGTTCTTGCTTGTAGAGCTAGAACCAGATCCACTGCCTGATCCTATTACAATCGATACCCAAAACCGTACCTGGATCTTCTACCACCTCTTTGACTCACTGCTTTCTCCTCCTCATCTCTCTCTATTTTCATGGCCATACTGTATACCTCGCTGAGTTCACTGAAAGCATGGAATTTCATGTTGTTCCTGACGATGTCCCTGCTACCGTCAATCAACTTCTGAATCAACTCATCCTCATTAGGGTGGTTCTTCAGCAGGATCATCTTGTTCATCCACCTTTGATAATATTCATCAACTGATTCATTAGGCTTTTGCCTGACCCTTTCCAAGTCCTGCAGCTTCACCTGGATTTTAGTGTTGAAGTTGTAATATTTGATGAAAGCCACTGAGAAGGCTTCCCAATCTGATTTCACATCCTTTGATAATGAACTGTACCAGGACAAAGCTCCCCCTTCAAGGCTGGTTAGGAAGAAATTAATCAGCTGCTGCTTCGTGGCCCCTTTTGTTAGAATGATTCTGGCATAGAGGTTCACATGGGCTTCTAGTGAACCAACCTCTTTGTTGGAAGGAACTTTCAACACTTGAAACCCGATGGGGAAAGTCTCAATGCCTTTGTTTATCATCGCATCCATATTCATGCCCCTCTTAGAGCCCACGCTAATATTGGCACCTTTCTTCAGCTCGTCGACCACTTCATCCAACTCTGAGTAATTTGCTTTTATTTTCATTTCCATAGCTGCCTTAATCTCTTGCAGCTTCTCTACACTAGCTGAGACATCAGCCTCGTGCTGAGATGATTCACCCTCTTTTTCTTTTCCAGCTCCACTGGTTCCGATTTCCCCACTTTCTCTTACAACGGCCCGCATCTCTTCTTTCAGCATGTCACGGAAATCCTGAGATCTTAGTAAATCCTTCAGGGCATCAGCAAGACTTGGTGTATGGTTTGCCATTTCCACTTCCTCCCCGGAGTCAGACTCACTTTCTGTTTCTACTGTCCTATGTCCCTTAACAGCCTTGGAAGTCTGAGATCTCATCCTTTGTCTATCCAGTTTACTCGGTGAACTGTTTGTGCGGGGATTTGGTCTTGCGTACTCTCCCCTCCATCACATGTGAAAAGTTAGGGATGATAAATGAATGAAGTGATGGCATGGGGAATGGTGCTCGGATGATGCTTCATAAATGGAAATGAAAATGAGGATGATCTTTGTATTTTGATTTCCATTATTTAGGACATCCTAAAAGTGCCCAATGCTATGCGAAAATAGTGCAAAAAGGGTCTCGTGCGAGCCATCACACGGACAGAGGTTTGGTGCCTTTGGGGCACCTAATGAGTGTCATGCAATGGCCTTGTGTGTACCGTCACATGGGCAGAGTTTCGATGCTTTGTAGGTTGATGAGATAACATGAAATGGTCACATGGGGACTGTCCCAGGGACAGAGTTCTGAGGCTTTTGAGGCATGTCATATGAGATGATGTTATTGAAAAGTCACGCGTAACTTAGAACACAGACAGGGATTCGGTGTTCATGGAACACCTAGCATGATTTGATAATGTTATGAAATTCCCCTACATGCAAACTAATTCGACACTTGGGGAGTGCCTCGAATGATTTAATAATGTCATGTAACGGTCCAATGTGGACCGTGACGTGCAAATAGTGATTTGGCATCACCGTGACACCTATGATGATTAAGTATGATGCTGTGTAATGATATCGTGTGACCTGCCACACAAAAATAGACCTAAGACCATTGTGGTCCTCTGTTGAATGAAATGGTCTAGTGAAATAGCCGAGTGCAGTCTGGTGCACGGGCAAAACGCAGGTAGTTGTGGGACTCCTGATACGTTATGAAATGAAATGACCATGATGGGCATCCTTGAAACGTCCTTAATTTAAATGAGATGAGATGAAATGAATGCTTGTGTCACACAAAATGCAAATGGCTACACAAAAACATGGTTAGGATGCATGACATACATGATGATGTCGTGTATGCTTCGTGAAAATGTTAGCACACAAATATAATGTTATGGCATGCATCGAATACTACAATGTACCCAGCTAGGGCATGGCGCACATTACAGCATCAATGGGAGGAAGAGGTGTGAATGTGGGAAGCACTTTTAAACGACTCAATATTTTAATTTCCGGATTTATAATTAAGTGATACGGCTTAGCATGTATAAACGCGGGTAATAATTTGGTGATCCATACATCCATATTATATGACAAATACAATAGCATACTTAATTTAAAATAAATGAGATCCTATGGGCCTTTAATTACAACCTAATGAAAAACTAGATATCCTATCTAATTCTTCATGAGCTAGACTGCAATCCTTCTTGGGCTCCCACCATGGGCTTGCTCCATCCGGGCCTTCCTCCATACTTGATGCAATTACAACAATTTTGTAAAATAAAATCTATTCTAAAATTACACCAAAATAAAAAAATGGCACACAGGCCATATTTCCCAAAATTAAATTATAACCGATAATAATTTAGGGCCCATAGAACTCAACATCACATTTCAAACAAAGTACCTATCGTGCACATACATACCAAAATGATGCATGATCATAGCATTCCAAATTATAAATATAAATATTAAGCGAGTTACTTAGGGTGAAATCGCTAATTTTAACAAATGTGACTAAGGCCCATAAAGGCCCATTGGATAACATCCATAAATGCAAAATTAACAATTTTGCTCCCACTTAAATTTGGGTTGTCACAAATTTAAAATTTAGCTCTTCCAATTTTAACCGGTGTCACGGTTTATTGGGCCAATTTCACAAAGTCCATATTCAATTTAATATGCAAACAATTAAATTAAATATGCATGCCAACAAAATAACCAATTTAAATACAAATTAATTTTAAAAAAATTAATTTAATTTGCATTAGGGTCTGGGATAAAAAAAATACCCGCAAAATCCAAAACCGGACCCAAATCCCGTGAGCCGCACTGCTGTCCCGGCAGGGCAACAGTACTACTGCCGCTGCAATAGGCTGCAGCAACAGCCAGGTGCTGCGCTAAGGAAAGGGAATCGCAATTTGCGATTCCCTTTCCCCAACCTATTTTTTTTCTTAAATCATAAAAAAAATGTTTCAAGCTAAAAAAATATATAATTAATATAGAAAAACAATTTTGAATGGAAAACAATTGGGGAAAAATAATAAAAAACCCCAATCCAAAAATTCTAGGGTTTATCAAAACCAAAACCAATTAAATAAAAACCGTAAAATCACAAACTTGAAACCCATTCTTTCTTCAAGAACGCTTTCAAGAACTAATTCTAATCAATCTAATGGACAAAACCTAGGCTCTGATACCACTGTTGGGATTCGTCATTGGAAAAATAACGTGCCGCATCAGAAAATACACCATTTAAAATTTCATAGAATCCACCTATCATGTCCAATTACCATTGATTAGAATAAAACCAATTTGAATCAAGAGAGATTATCTCACCGGATTTGTCTCTTCTAGAGACTGCTGCAGAATCGTTTCTTGAAACTGCAATCTCCAAAGCCGGTGCACGACCAACTATTGAGCAGGAACCAGTGCTAGCCGAAGACGCGAAGGAATGGAGGATTAATGCTAGGATTTTCGGCTGTTTTGAGACTGCTCTTGGTGGCTGAAATTTCCAACAATTAATTAGGGTTGAATTGGGGTTTTATTACTTAAGTGTGCCCTTATATAGGCACCTTGTCTAATTGGTTTTTAATTAGGTTAATTAAACCCAAGCCCACTAGGATTATAATTACATAAATAAACTTTAATTAAAAAGTATATACTATGTAATTTAATTCCATTTGGCTAAATTTGTTTACCCCTAAATAAAATTAAATCACACTTAAGTAAATACAATACATGTATTTAATTTTCCTACTTAGGAAAATTATTTAATGAATTATTTACTTTATGTAATTCAATTAATTGATAAATTAATTAATTACATTATGTAAACTTATTAATTAAATTAAATTCAACCCAATGTTAATTAATTACCTTAACACCGAATGTCAACTAATTAATTAACGTATTCCTTCTAATGTACATTACATGTACAATTTCTATAAGTTCCGGCTCAGTTGATCTATTTGCACGATCCTATGGGTCAGTCTTTATGTTGGCAGTAGGCCCAAGGCCTACAGACTGTAAGTGGGTTCTAGCAAACCATTATAGTCCCCAATTAAGACAGAGATGCAGCAGTCTTTAGAAGACACTCACCCGGTAGTAATCTCATAGTGTCCTTTGCCTAACGATATCGATATGAATAAACAAGAGGCATAGTGTCTGTCATCCACTTCTGTTGTTTATTATATTTCTTGATCTTGAGTAGACTAATTAATCAAATAAGCACCGACTTACTTGGGTATGGCCATACACTTATCATTCCCACTCATCAAGTAGCCAATGATATCATCTTGGTGTTACCCGAGTGGCAATTCCATCACTTCATCATCAATATCAACATGTTCACTGGTCCACCCAATCATACCCGTATTTAGCATCCTTTTACAGACCTGTTAGGCGTATGTCAAAGTGAACCGGATTCCATATTGATATTATAAGGAAATCTGGTCTGAGGACAAAAGAGACCTCCTTAAGAAAGACCTATAACGCAACAACCATGTGGCTTTCTTGTGCTGATCGATCCAGTCCCATGTCAACGACATGTACCTATATTCATGACTGACTATACAAGTACTATGGCTAGTTAAGAATTGCCATGCAGTCATTGAATATACAAGTTTGGGGTTATATTCGTTTCCACGATTAGAACAGACCTGGGATAGGTTTTATGATTATCAATCAATGGATACTCTACTCATATTATAGCACAAGATATAAATGAAATAGATTAATTGCCTTTATTAATGTGACACAAATAATGTATTCATACAATGAGTCTTAATGTATAATACAAAATACAAGAATTCAATGCCCTAAGAACTAGGGCACACCAACAATCTCCCCTTGCACTAGTTCCAAGTGGGCATTGCCTTAATTCCTATAGATCTCATATGACCATTGTCCTGTGTCTGCGACAGCGCTTTGGTCAATGGATCATCGACATTATTTTTGGTGTCAACCCTCTACAATGATATGTCACCTCTGTTCATGATCTCCCGAATGAGGTGAAACTTTCTAAGCGCATGTTTGTATCCCTTGTGTGACCAGGGCTCCTTAGCTTATGCAATGGCCTCGTTGTTGTCATAAAAAACATCAACTAGGTCTAGGATAGTGGGTACTACTCCCAACTCGGTTATGAATTTCTTGATCCAAACGGCTTCCTTTGCAGCTTCGCATGCAGCTATGTACTCAGCTTCCATCATAGAATCAGCAATGGTGGCCTGCTTTGAGGACCTTAAACTAATGGCACTACCATTTAGGAGAAAAACATAACCAGACTGTGACTGGTTCTCATCCTCATCGATCTCAAAGCTTACGTCAGTGTAACTTGACACTACCAGCTCATCTTGACCTCCATACACTAAGAAAGCATCCTTAGTCTGGTTAAGGTACTTCAAGATTGCCTTGACTGCCTTTCAGTGTTCCTCACCGGCGTCTGACTGGTATCAGCTAGTTATACTTAGTGCAAATGCAACATCAGGCCTTGTACATAACATGGAGTACATGCTGGATCCTATAACAAATGCATAAGGAATCTTTTCATGCTCTCCCCATCCTTCTTTGTTTTAGGACCATCTTTCTTACTCAGCTTCAACCCATGGTGCATAAGCAAGAATCCTTTCTTTGCCTTGTCCATGCTGAATCTTTTTAGAACCTCATCTATGTACGTGGCCTGACTTAGGCCTAGAAGCCGATTGGATCTATCTCTATAGATCCTGATCCCAAAGATCGTCTCAGCTTTGCCTAAGTCCTTCATTGCAAAGCACCTATTCAACCACTGCTTAACCCCTTGCAGTGTTCATATGTCGCCTCCAATGATAAGGATGTCATCAACATACAACACTAATAAGGTGGAAATGCTCCCACTAAGCATTTTATACACACATGGCTCATCATAATTCTATGTGAAGCCATATTCCGTAATGGCCTCATTGAATCTCTGATTCCATGACCTCAATGCTTGCTTCAATCCATAAATGGATCTTTGAAGCTTGCATACTCGGTTTGGATACTTTTGATCGATAAAACCCTCAGGTTGTGCCATGTACACATCCTCGAGTAGCTTTCCATTAAGGAAAGTGGTCTTAACATCCATCTACCATAGTAGGTTATGTGATGTGTGTGACCCTTATGGGATTGTCCAGGGCTCACGTGAATGTTTTATACATGACATGCATTCCAGATGACTACAAAACAAATTGGTTAGTGCTTATGACATTCAAATGATGCACATGAATTAATGCTTTTCACACAATGAGGGGATGTATGGCTGCAAAAGAAATGGTTAGTGTGAATGTCACATGGGTGATTAATGTATTTACACATTAAAAAAACATGCGAATGGCTGTACAAAAGATGTGAGTTAGTACCACTCAAATGATGCATGTTATGCTTATGGAAAATGTGGTATGATACAGGTAAAATGAAAAACACGTAGCACTTAGCATGCAAAACGTATTCCTCCAACCTTATTCCTCCAATTGTGGTCAATTTTTGGGAAAATTCTAACCAAGTCCTAGGAGGGGTTCACTTCGATCATCAACCGGGGATGATGAAGGCGTACTTGTATTATTCATGCAATTTATTTTGGTATCCTAAGGGAATCCAACTAAGGTTCCCTACATGAGTTCGGTCCAAGCCGGGATAAAATCAAGGTCCCCATAGCAAGATATACTCCTCACTTCTCCCTACTCAAGGGTCTAAACGAAGGGGCGTACAAGGCTATGGGTGGTGTTTCGTATCCATGCCCCTAAGACCATGAGGAACAAAGGTGACACTTCAACAATTCACCGGGCTGAAAATTGGATACTTAACCTAATGCAAGTATGTCTAACTATAATGCAAGATAAAATGCCATGCAATTTTGATTAGACATTTTTCAGGGCTTGTCAAATTCTTATAAGTTTTGAGAAAACTTTTGTAAGAAAGCCCCAACAGAGTCGCCACTATAAGAGGATGATGTTTTCCTCTCTCGGAAGGGAGCCTTGATATCGGGCAACCCTTCCTCGTGTGGTTTTTTTTTATAATGAAAATTTGATTTTGGAAAATTAAATTATTTCATAAAAGAATCGAGACCTAAGTCTCGATAGAAGGTGCAAGAGTCACTACCCGGCTCAGCTCAACTGGGAAATTACAGCGTAGCTGAACCGGACGAAGGCTGCTACACTTTCCAGAGATCTAGGTCCGTCCCTTATTTCATGTCTAATCAAAATAAATTTGGCCAATGTTCATTGATAGCATTTTATGTTTCTAAAGTGGATTTTTATTGATTTAATCATGCAGCGTACATGCAAATAAAAAGCAATAAATAAATTAATTATTACAACCCAATCGAATCACAAATAAACTATCCTAGGGGATACATTTGTATAATTTGGGGATCGGGGTACAATCGCCTATTTTACACGAGTATCTAATGAATTGAAATTAAAATAAACAAATAAAAATAAATAAACCAAACTCTACAAAATAAAGGTTAGCACAGATATATGCAACAAGTTGGACTCAAATAGACAGAACGGGGAAATGAGAGATTTGGGGATATGCATTTAGGGGATGGTCGGGCAAACTCGGCTAGTTCACCCGACCAGACCTAGAAAATGGTTTTGAAACATTCCTGTGTTTTTGTTTCATGAGAAAATATGTTTTTGAAAATATTTTCTTTCTCCGGTTTACTTCCATTTAGCAGGCAACTGTGAGTCGGTTTTCGGGATATTTGGATCTCCGTCGTTGTTCTATTCTAAAATGCGCCAACTTGAAGAATAAATCTATGGCTGTGAATGCATGAGATGAATTGATTTTGGTTTGTTTTTGATGATTTCCTGATTTTTATGCATTTTTATAATTTTCTGATTTTTTTGGGATTTTTCTGAAATTTTTCGGATTTTTTTTGTGATTTTCTGCTGCTAACCAGAAACTACAGCTTTGCTGCCGCAATTACAGTCGTGCGGCTGTAATTATTGTCGTGCGACTATAATTACAGTCGTGCGATCATAATCCATTCCTGATCCAAAAAAAAAGGCTGAAATTATTTAAGTGGGCAGAATTTAGAGCCGAGAAGAAAGAAAAGTCGTGTGACTGTAACTACAGTCGTGTGACTGTAATGACAGCCGTACGGCTGTTCATCCTGCCCAGAACCAGAACACTTGTATTTTTTTAGGTTTTAGGCCGAGATGATTTTAGATGGGAGGATTTACAGCTGTGGAAGCCAACTACAGTCGTACGACTATAATTACAGTCGTGCGACTGTAATTATAGCCGTACAGCTTTTCATCCTACCCAGAAACAACAAACTTACATTTTTTTATTAAAAGTAGTTTTATACTCGAAAATGCACCAAAACACCCAGAAAATGAAACAATAGATAAGTTTAAGGTGTAGTTACCCTTGTAGCGCGGATCCACTGTCGATTTGCCCGAGCAAAATGCCTTGAATTAGCTCCGAATTGTCTCCTTTCCTTTATATGTCAAGCTACCAAAAATAAAGTCCAAAACCTCCGAGAGCTATGGATTTAGCCAAGTTCAAGTTCTGAAATTAATTTTGTTCAGGTGACAGATTATTAGCCTACGATTTCTACCAATTTTAACCTCACAATGCAAAGATTCAAAGAAAATAGAGTAGGAGAAAGTGTGTTTTCTTCTCTTCTATATCCTTTTCGCAATGCCCCTCTTTGAGCTCTCTTAAATCCAAAAATCTTGTGAACCCTTGTCTGCCTTTTCTTCCTAGTCTTTATAGCCAAAAAAAAAAGTGCAATCAGAGGCATTAATGCCTCTGAAATGCGCCCATGCCTCTCCCCATTGGGTATGTTAGAAAATAGTCTACAATCGTATGACTGTTATGTTTGGTAAGTACAGTCGTACGAATGTAATGAGATTTGCATGACTGTAATGTTTGGTCATTTGTTTGACTTTGATCAAAAAATTCAAATTACAGCCGTGGTGATGAACTATAATTGTACGACTGTAAATTTCAGTTACACGACTGTCCTTTTTTTTTTTTGGAAAATCTTGTGTTCACAGTTGTCAAGAACCTTTATTGACATGCCTGATCTTGGTACATCCTGTTGAGAACATCCATGATCGCATAGGCTTGACAGTCCATGAACTGTTTTTGCAGCTCAGGAACCAGCGTGCCTAACATAAGGGAAGACACATCTCTATCATCCCTCCCATACAGGTCGTACTCCTCAATTTGAGCTTGAGTAACCCCTCAACCTATAGGCAGTGTAGACAGAAAGGCCCTATCTAGCACATATTCCTTAGACTCTTGTCTCAACACTATTCTTAGCTACCGAGCCCAGTGTGAGAGGATGACATTTTTCGGAACGTGCGACGAAGTGGGAACCAGGAATTTTCTTTTTGAGTGAGTATGGTTTGGAAAACGGGTTTTTATTTTTCTTTAGAAAACCTTTCATTTTATTGAGAAAACTTTTAAGTGTGAATTTTGGAAAACTGATTTTTTTAGAAAATCCCAATTTAAACTTAAAGATCCCGAAATCTAAATTTCATGATCAGATACAGAGTCGTCACCTAGATCAGCTCATACGGGAAATTCCAGTACAGCTCCCTACCAAGTATAGACGCAGTACCTAATCCAGAGATTCAGGGTTCAGGCAACACATCTACTAATCCTCAACTTATTTTCAATTATTATTTCATAACACAATATAACATTCACTTAATTCTACCCATTTTTATCTTCCTTTAATTTTAGTTAATGCTCATGTAAATGACATAAATAAAGTGTAGAAAAATAAAAGTGTAGGAATATAAACCATACATCCAAAAATAAACCCAGAAAAGAAATAGAGGCCTTATTACAACCGAAAAAAGGAAAAAAGCTCTCATCCTCACCATTACAATCACCTAGATACACGAGGATCTAAAAAGTACAATCGCCTAGATACATGAAATGATCTATTAAATACATCAAAAATAAAAAATAAAAGGCTGCATCCAAATACAGTTAGCGTAAGTATACAAATCGCATCAAGGACTCACATAAGACAGAATAGGGGTATTTTGGGAAACAGGATCATGCATGGGGGGATAACCGAGAAGTCTGGATGACTACTTAATTAGACCTAGAAAACATTTTATAAAACGTCCTGTATATTTTGTGAATGAAAACCAATTTTGAAAACGGTTTAGCTCGTTTTACATGCATTTTTCATCTTTTAGTGGGTCGGATATCCCAGAACCCAGGGGTTCCATTTGTGAGTAGGCCTAAATTGAACATCCATCTAGGGTTTGGAAACATAAACACACCAAAAATCCTTTTTGAATCAAAAAGAGAAACAAAATTACAAGTTAGGGGCCAAAGAGGGCAAAACTATAATTCTGTTTCACCAACTACAGCCGAGCCACTATAGTATGTTATAGCCATGCCACTGTAGTGGCTGGGGTGGCTGTAATACCTATAGCCGAGTGGCTGTAGTACTCCAAAATCAACAATTCGATTTTCTTTCTGGTTTTGAGAATCGTTTTGGAATTTTGATGGTTTCAGGTAATCTGGGGTTTCTGGAAACTTATGCAATCCATGAAATAGATCCAGAAACGAATTCGGAAATCCCTAAAAACCCGAAATCATCAAAACTAAATCTCACATCCATCAATCAAAAACCTGAAAACCGTAAATCGAAACATATGTGGATGTAATTTGACCGATATTATTAAGGAAAAACACATTTAATTTGAAAAAGGAAGTGTTATCGGTAGATTTAGGGCATTTAGAGCTTCTGCCATGGAGATTACAGCTAAGCGATGCCACTGTAGGTTACAGTCATGCCACTGTAGTCATCAAACACAGCCGAGCGACTGTAAGCATCTAATGGGGTGGCTATAGCTGGGTTTTCACTTCCAGCTTTGAGAAAAATACCAAAACACATATAATCAACATCCAAATCGATTCGAAACAAGTTTTTAGGGCCTCTCAAAGAATACCTTTTTTGGGTTCCAGTGTTTTGGATCACCAGAAAACTCCTTGGAATAACGAACAACCTGAAATCATCCATAATTCTACAAAACTCAAATGGAACCCTGAATCGATCTGAATAAACACCAAGTTGACCAGAATCACTCCCAGATTATGAATTCTCACAAGCCCTAATTGTTTCTATGGATTAGATTAAAGCTTTAGATGGTTTTAGATTGAATGTAGGTTTTTTCTCTTTTCTTCTCTCTAACCTCTCAAAGAATATCAAAACCCTAGTTTTTTTCTTTGATTCTACATAATTGACTCTGTGTGTCTGACCTAATTTCGTGTCTCCCTTTTATATGATCCAATTTAAGGTTAAAATCCCGAATTAATGGCAAAATTCACCTTCTTTAGGAAAGAAATTAAATCTGGCAACTATAGCCAAGCGGCTACAGTGGCCTATAGCAGGGTGGTTGTACTATAGCTGAGCAGCTGTAGGGCACTATAGCCGAGCGGCTATAGTAGCTAGATTTACATTTCTCACCTTTTCTCACTTTTCTCCCTAGTTCTCTTAAGTGCTCACTCGACCTTCTTCTGGGCTCCGCATTAAGACTTGTTACATTTCTTTGGGTCATCTGAGACATCTCTGACATCATTCCGGTCATTCCAAATCTGTCTCATGTTTATCAGTGAAAAAGGTAATAAAGGCTTTCATCATCATGGTCGAGAAAAAACCCATGCTCACAGGCTGCCCCTCACATGACCAAAGTCGATTTGGACAGGTGCTTATGCCTGATTCAAGTTTGGTCTCGTGATAAGGAGCACGGTGAGAAGGAAAAGAGGACGTACCTGAGGTTTTCCTCATGTTGATCTACTATGAGGTTCGTAAGGACTTGTCTCGGTTGATTCGCGAAACAGATGTCTTGCCTAACTTGATTTTTCAGGGACTTACTTCGACTCTGCTGCCCGCATCGGTTCGATGTTCTCCAGGGACGTGCTTCGACTCCATTACAAAGTAGAGGACTTTGCCCAGATTGGATTGGTTCTCTAGGGACATACTTCCGCTCCATTGCAAAGCAGAGGACTTTGCCCAGATTAGATTGGTTCCTCAGGGACGTACTTCGACTCCATTACGAAGTAGAGGACTTTGCCCATATTGAATTCTCCTTGTCATTTCATGTTCATGAAAGGGGAGGGTATTTTAGTAATTTTATAGTTTGGAAAGTTGGTATCCTTTGGAGGAAGGGTACTTTGGTCATTTGACTTCTCATGGGGCCTATGTCACAAAAAGAAATGAGTTTTAGTGACTTGGTATCCCTTTGGGTGAGAGAAAAGGGTATTTTGATCATTTGGTTGCTTGGTGGCTAACAAAAGGGCATTTTGGTCATTTCACCTCTAGTGGAGCTTATGTCACCGTAGGAAGAAATATTTCGATGATTTGGTTTCCCGTGAAGCTTGTGTCACTGAAGGAAAGGTGTTTTAGCCATCTGGTAGTTGGTTACTAACAGAAGGGCATTTTGATCATTTCACTTTTGGTGGGGCCTATGTCACCGAAGGAAAGGATAATAGTGTTTCCCGTGAAGCTTGTGTGGCTGGGGAAAGATGCTTTGTTGATTTAAGAAGTTTGATTATCTCTTTTGAAGTTTTGAAGTTGTTTCGGGTCCGTATTCGTTCCTTGATGGATACGAACTGAATATCTTGCTCCTTGATACCTGCAAGACATAAAAACTACTTTTCTCGGGATCAAATTGGCAAAAAACAAAAACTTTGTAAAACAACAAACTACAGTGGTGCCACTGTAGTACTACAGCCGCGCGACTGTAGTGTTTTTAAACTACAGCCACTCAGCTGTAGTGGTGGGTAAGATGTGGCTTTTAATAGCCACCAAAAAATCCAGTAGCCATACCCAGACTTCCAAGGCCAAAAACCCTTCTCTGCTCTTGGTGATTTTCTTGCCCCAAGCCCCTACAAATCTTCAAAATCATAAGACGAAAGTTGCTGAGAGCCCTTAGACCTATTCCTCTTGCTCTACCCGTGCTTCACACAAAATTTTTTATTATGGAGGGGATTTCTTTTTAGCCCATGAATCCACTCAGAGTGTTATGGGTTAAACAAGGATGATGAGTACTGTGGAGTAAAGATCGATGCTCTGGTATCTATCCGGCTCCAACTCTTGAGTCACACCTTCTTGAATCCGGTTAGTTTCTTGGATTTTCCCCTTTTTTTTCTAAGTTTAGAATTTCTACAAAATTAGAGAAATTAGTCCGTAATAGGTGAAATTGATGCATGATTTGAGTAGAATATGCCCCTAGGATGCTTGATTGTTGATTTGGGTCGAGATAGAAAAAAATTTAACCGAAAATGGACAAATTCATGGTTTGGCAAAAAATTTGTAGCTATAGCCGCCACAGGGGGTGATCATAGCCGCACGGCTGTAGTCTTGAAGACTATAGCCGCTCGACTATAAGCTCCTGCAGCTGGGCGGCTGTAGTTGGTAGATTCAAGACAGCCCGCTCTTTTGCGATCCTAAGGGTATTTCCTTGATTTTTATGATGCATATGCATTCTAAAAAGCATATAAACTCCCTGATCATTGGTTTTGTAGGTGAGATCTGGACATTATGGTAGCGGATCTATTTCAGAGTCCTTGAGATGGTACAGGCGGCTCCCTGAAGGGGCAAAGGCAATTGTGAACTCTATGGGCTTACATCGACTGGTCCGGAGTATGACCATCACCACTCCTTGCAGGAGCTGAGGACTCTTGGCTGTACTCTTAGAGAGATGGATGGACACCACTCATTCATTTCATTTAGATCCAGGGAGTACACAGTGACTCCCGAGGATCTCATCGCCATCACCGGGCTTCTTTCTCCAGGTAGGTGATCTGCTTTAACAAGACTTTGGCACATAGCGGCTACTATCCAGAGTTAGTAGCCATGCTCATCGGCATTATGTCCCCCAACAGTAGGATCTAGTGTAGGAGTATCAGGGATTACTGGTTGAATCGGCAGTCTGACCTTCCGAAGGGGACTACTTTTAAGGCTCCCAATGAGAGGCAATACGCGAGGGCCTTTTTGCTCCACGCCCTTTCCACACTCCTTTTCCCCACGGGCTGGAGCAGCTTGAACTTGGTCGTGCTACCATCATTGATCAAGCTAGAGTCAGTGAGGACTCTCAACTGGGATCGAGCGGTTTTGGCCTAGCTTTACTATGCTCTTGACCTCTGTGCTCCAGGCTCTCAGAAGGAGCTGAAAGGCCCTTGGATTGTGCTACACGTGAGTGTCTTGAACCCTTTATCTTAAGATTTTACTTTCCTTTATACATTTCCTAGATTGTTATTGACTTCATTTTCGTACTTCTTCTATAGATTTGGGCCTACGAGTACTGCTTTGCTCCTACCTCGGTGGTGCACACGCTAATGATTATGAGTTGGTCGAGTTTCCCCACCTGAGATGGTGGTTGGGGTTTGTTTGGAGCGAGGTTGATAAAGGCCAGGACGAGTGCCGTCAATTCTTGAGAGAGATGACGTTTGTTGGGGTATGCTTCTTGCCTTTTTCTGAATCCCTAAACTCACTACACAATGGTTTTTTTCTCTTTTTAACTTTGAATTTCCTAATTTTTTGATTCTAGATTATCAAGACCCCTTGGAGGTGAGAGGGGGATGATTTACCCTAGCTACTTCGAGATGCGCAAGCGCTGTTCAACAAGCACTTTGTGATGGAGTGCCTTTTCGAGCAAGAGTGGTACCTCGGCGAGAGGGTTTATGACTGGCGCTCCGGTCCTGAGGCACGTAGGATTCTAGCTGCCTTACCAGTGAGATTATTCTGGCCTTACCTCCTAACTCTTAAGCTGCATCTAGACCTATACGGAGCTGGATACGAGGCTGGTAATATGGATGGTGACTATCGCCAGTTCATTGCCACTCATCTTCTTCCGCTGACCGCTGATGCTGGTGATACGGTATTTTTCAAACCTTTCTCTTTCTATTTTTCTATCTTGTGTTTTTTTAAAATCCTTATTAACTGACATTCTTTTGACTTTAGCCATCTTCAAGAGGGGGACGTGCACGCCCATCCTCATCCGCTAGGGGAGAAGGTAGGAGGTCTGGTACTGGCTCTACTTAGATCGCTGGAGCAGGTTTTGCCGCTAGAATGGAGGATGCTCCCATTCCTCCTTCTTAGGCTCCTCAGGCCCCTGATGCCAATTATCTACATGGACGGCTCAAGTTCCCGATTGAAAGCACCATTTAGCTGTTCTTGTTAGGATTTGTCACCAGAAATCATCTGATTAAAGCGGAAGAGCGCGATGATTTCCTCAAATCCGTGCCTAGGAGCAATTGAGATGGAAATTGGAAAAACAAAAATTTAATAGAAAGAGATAAATCTCTTACCCGAAAAATCTCTTTCAGAGATAGATACAGACCACAGGAATCAACTCAGAAACCCTCCTCGATCACGTACACGAATGCCTAACGAACACTACCCGTGCTAGCGTCGGAAAACACGAATCTTTGGAGAGAGAGGCTTGGGCAATTTTGGCTACCTGTGTTGGTTGTCAGCTAGGCCGAAATTCTAGGGTTCTTTAACCCTAGGTGGCCGAAATTCCCAAGGGAATTTTTGCCCAAGTTGGCTCCTTCATCTGTGTGGGCTTCCTTCTTTTAATTCAGGTCCAAACCTATTTTAATTAGTCTGGCTTAAACTAATTTCGAGCCCAATTTTAATTTACCCATGTATTTAATATATTACACCAAGTAACATATTATTTACATTTAAATTAAAATCGGTTTGACCAATTAATTTAATCCATCAAATTAAAATTAGATCATCACAAAATAAATTCATATGTAAACCTATACATATGAATATTTCCACCTAGGAAATAATCCCATAATTAATCCAATTAATTATGAAGAGCCAATCAAATATTAATTTCATTATTATGATCAATCCAATTGATCTTTATAATATATAATTAATATATACCTCTCTCTCTAGAGTGTATACTCCAAGTATACATGTGATTCCTTAAGTCAATGTTCAGTCGCTCAATGTTTATGATCCTGTGGGTCCATATTTATGTTGGCAGTGGGCCTATGGCCCACAGACTACAGTTGGGCTCTAGCAAGCCACTGCAGCCCCCAATTAAGATGGAGATGGCAGTCTAACTGTTATCATAACACTATAGTTTGAACTTGTACATCCCGTGTCATTGATATTGGTGTCTGACACAGAGGCATGGATTGATCACCCTCTTTTGTGTACGGACATTAACTTGATCCCGAATGCACTGACACTCACAAACAAGTTCCAACTCGTTTTGGTGTGGCCAAACTCTTATCAGTCACATTCATCAAGAGGCTGATGATATCTTCTCAGTGGACTACTGAGTGACAAATCCCTTCTGCATATCTATAGCATTGCCATGCTAAGTGACATACCCGAAAGTACCCATATTTGGCACCCTATTACAGGCCCTTTAGGCATACCCCTAAGTATGCAACCTCACATGCAAAACCATTATATGTTTAGTTCAAAGGATCCATACAAGTACTACACGAGAATCACTTGTGATACTATACCATGTGGATTTCTCGTTTAGCGGATCTATCCAGTACCATGCCCTTTTTACATGTACCCATTAACTTGGTTGACATCCCATGTCCAATGACCGGTAAGACACCGCTATACAACCAGGTTAATGATAGTCTCTTGTTCCACTCATTCCAATGACTGGAACAGACTACGGATTTATTTATGGTCATATCGTTTACCCTATCCATGGTCTTACTGCCAAGTGCATGAAACTTGTCATCATGGATATGGATATGTCCATTGGATATTTCATTTAATATATTGCACAAGATAAATATAATAAATGAATTAATGCCTTTATTAATAACACAAATGAGTATAATACATAAATCCAATAAATGTATGATACAAATACAAGGACCAATGCCTCGAGACTAGGGCATATCCAATAGTTCGATGACTCTCGGCAGTCTTACCGAGCTGACCTCCATCTCCATGACCATTCTTTTCCTCTAGTCATTCCCGATGGCACCACACATGTGAGTATCCATGCTTTTCTTTGTTTCTACCCCATTTTATTGGTTATTTGGCATAGATTGATCCCTTTGAATGCAATCTTTGCAGATTCCAGTGATGCAGGGTATGTGTACAGGCTAGGCCATTTCTGCACTTAGGGCGCTCGCATTTTGGGATAACTCTGCTTTGATGGTAAGTGCCTGCGTTTGGCTTTATATTTGTGTCTGGATGTATGCATGTATGTATGGATGCATATGCATGTGATTATGATGTTTTTCATGCTTTGCTTGGTGCAGACGATGATTGGGATTAAGTGTCGTGAGTCCGCTCGTTTAAGGGGGGAAAATGACCAGTTGCGATGATAGGTCACTGAGCTGGAGATCATGAATTAGACCTTCAGAGATTGGGTGGACGATTGGGATGCCCAGGTGGGGCCTACAGGTGAGGACTTGAGTGAGAGCCCGACTGACAAGCTAGGAGATGGCAGAGATGGTGATGATGATACTGGCATTGTAGCTTCTTAGGCTCATTTCCCCATTTTCTATTTGTGATGTATTGACCCGTCCGTGGGTTATTTCCTTTGACATTTGCACATTCTGGCCCTTGCATGGGTCTTACTTTGTGATATACCTGATGCTTGAATGATTTACACATGACTTATCATATTTACATCTTCCAACAATTGAATTTTGAGCCTTTGAGTGTATATTTCTCTACCTTTTCATGCTTTTATTGCCCCTTGGTTTAATCTAGTAGGGCCCGGAATGTGTTCCAATGTCTTTAGGCTTCATTTTCCTTGAAAAACTACCCCTGGAACCTATAACCGCGCATCTATAATCATTAGAAATCATATAAAGATGTAGACAAAGTGCTGTCTGCACTACAGTCGTGCCCCTGTGATACTACAACCGCCCGACACACTACAGCTATGCCATTGTATAATACTATAGCCGCCAGACACCCAGAGCCATCCCATATCGAATTTCAATTTTTCTTCACTGCAGCTGCCCCACTATAATACTATAGCTGCCCGGGACATTATAGCCATGCCACAGTAGGGCATCACAGCTGCCAGATACACTAGAGCCGCCCCACACAAAATTTCAGCTTTTCTAATCCTTCTTTCACTCCTCTTTTGGCATGGATCAACTCCGAGGATGACTCCGGGACTATTAGGGTATGACCCGTTCTTCCAATTGGGCTTTGCTAGCGCCCTTTGGCTTATAGTACCTCAAGTTCTACACTGCTTTGAGTCTGAACGGGGTCTTCTTAGATGCGGCTACCAGCTTTTGGGATCCGATGGATCACATCTTTCACTTCACTAGACAGGAGTTGTGCCCCTTGGTAGAGGAGTTTAGTGCTATTCTCTGTGTTCCTTGCCCTCGAGGGGTCCGGTTAGCTATTCCTGATCCTGACTTGGGTGATATTCATACATTCCTCAGTCGATTTACCCTGGATGTAACAGGTATGGGTTGTGCACTTTCTGGTAGGCCTACTTCTCCCAGACTCAACCTTTCTATTATAGCGGATTTATGCTTTGCCTTACCCCTTTTTGCCCCTAGCTGGGCTCCGCTGATGAGTTTGCTACTAATGGCATGCTACTTGTGTGAGTCCCGAGACGGTACTTGCAGCCTTAGATTAGCCTTAATAGTGACTCAGATGGCTTAGGGTGCATCACCTATGGGGATTGTCATAGCTGAGACACTGATTCATTTGGATTCTATTCATTCTGATTCTCCTGTCGAGAGTTATGGACCCCTTTTCTGCTTTAGGTATGCTTCTGCATTGTACTTTCTGAATTCAATTATCCATTACCCCTTTTGCCGTGACTAACCCATGCACTAATTTGGTTGCCAGAGAAGCTGAGCCTCTTAAGCCCTCCTCCACCTTACCAGAGATACGCTATAAAGCGTTATTGGTCTCAGCCCATCGAGCTTCTAAATTGTGGCTTTATGTCTATGGAGCACTGGTTTGATTAGTTGAGGAGTCAAATTGACTTCTCTATCCAATGGGTCTGGCCCTGGTGGGATATTTTTGATGTGACTACTAAGACCTGGGATAAAGGTGTCCAGCTGCTTGGATTGACCCACGTGACTTTCTACTCTCCCGCTCGGCTGTGCACACAATATGGTCAGGTACATGGGGTCCCTCGATCTTTGTGCAGCACTGAGTGTGGAGTGTTTACACAACAGTGGCCTTGACATGTCCAACATTAGTGGATGCATCCTACTTGCATTGAGATTTTGAGGTATGATAGTACTACACCTGTGGAGGTGGATGCTCGATACAGCGCTTGGCTGACTGACCTGGTTGCTCGGCCCACGCGACTTTATGAGACACCGACTTTGAGGCACCTCAGTCTTTAGAGGATCTGAGTTATCTGAGTCTGATGCTACTATATGACTTTTGTTTTGTTTTTATTTCATGTCCTAACTTTTGCATAGGTCGCCGTTTTGGGATTTCGGCCTATCGGACTGTCTTTACTTTTGCCTGAACTGCCCTTTTGGGTTTTTAATTTAGCAGACTTTATTTGGTGCCCTAATTTTTGCATAGACCACCCTTTTTGGGTTTTCAATCTATCAGACTTTTTTTTTAGAAGTGAGATGCATGTAAATGGAAGATGTGCACAGCCATATATGTATAATACAAATTCAGTTTTAAGCAGACTCAGGACATTTAACCGAACAGAAAATGCATTCGCAATGTACATCAAAGATGAAATGAAGCTAAGGATAGAATCAGTAATGGTATCCGCCTCGACCAAATCCCTGCCTGCCACCAATTGGTCTTTACAGATTATCCTGCTCATGGTGCTCACCTTTCCGTCTTAACTTTTGCATGGACCACCTTTTCGGTTTTTGATCCATCAGACTATCCTTATTTTTGCACGGACTACCTTTTCGGTTTTCGATCCATAAGACTTTTTTTGTTACATAGTATCAGCTGAGCTTGTCTTGGCTAATGGGTTTGACGACTTGGTCTCTGTCTCCCCCGGTAGAACCGCTTCGACCCTGTAGGCTAACGAGTATGGCGTTTCTCTAGTACGCACTCTGATGCTAGTTCTGTGTTCCTATAGAGAAAAATGGTAATTTGTCGACCTATCACTTTTGACAGAATCCCTTTGATGGATTTATTGGCCGCTAGTATCGCCCCTTTTGCTTGTGAGAGATACGGAGCTGTTCTATGATGTTCAACCCCTTATTCTGGAACACTGTGTTATTGCCCCTTGGAATTGCACTCCATTATCGGTCATGACATGATAACTCCTTTTTTTTCTTTTATAGGCTGTGACATTCATGTAAAACTCCGCTTCCACCCACTTTGAGAAGTAGTTGACGGTTGTGACCATGGAGCGATATCCGTTTGACGCCAGTGGCCTTACTTCACTGGCACTGTCAATTCCCCTTATTGTGATGACCCTCCTTTTTCTAGTTTGAGTCTATAGAGCTCCTGCTTGGCAGGTTTCATCTTCAAATCCTTTGGAACTTGGTGTTTGGTAATTTCTCTGTCACCCCAGCATGACACCGTACAGCCAGGCAAAGATTTCCATGTGCTTTTATGGTACTTTTGCAATTTTCTTTCTCTCATCAGACGTGAGGTCTTTTGAGACAGATATCATTTTTGGGTCGTCATCTGTTTCTAGATTCATTTCATGCAATGATGCATCATGTATGCTAAAGACATTAAATGAATGTTTGAATGCATGCACAGTTCCATCCGGAAAAACATCACACAAGTAATCGAAACCAAATTGTATTAAATTAAACGCTTTATGAGCTGAATTGTCCACATAATAAATGTTCATAATAATAAAAATAAAACTAAAACATCAAAATGACTATCATCCTCCACATGCAGAGGGTCTTCTTTTATTGTAGCATTATGGTCCTCAATAGCTTGTGCACCTGAATCATCCGAGGATGGGGAAGGGATTACTCTGAATGCTAGGTTTCAAAGCCGGCTCGATAATCTTTCCATTAATAACCAACTGCTTGATGGCCTTAATCAGCTGAATGCACTCATTTGTACAGTGACCCGTCATCACATGATAGAATAGAAGTTATCTTTATCTACCTCAGCTGGAGGCGAAAATGGCCCCAAACTCTGCAACAACCCAGCCTTTTTGCACTTAGTAAAAATCCAGCCCACTGACTCAACCCATGGACTAGTGACCCCTTGAGGAATCTGTCTTCCCTGGTTCACAGCGGCCACATTTGCCTCTTGCACTCCAATCGAGGCTGCTTCCGGAATCATCTTGGCACTAGACCGGACTGAGGTAGCTTTAGAACTACTACCTTTGTACCTTTGGAAGTACCCTTGATTACTTTTGTAGGAGCCCAAATTCTGCCTAACACTTTGTTCCTCTTCTTCGTATCACTCGATACGTTTAGTAAATTCAACCACTTCATTGAAGGAGTGAAACCTCTTCAGCTTCATTTTATCTTTATACTGGGGCAGACTACCATCAACCAGCTTTACAATGAGTGACTCCAACTTTAGGGCCCCATCCATAAGAACTTACACGTCCATCCACCTTTTATAGTAAGCCAGAAAAGATTCATTCGGCTTTTGGTAGATTCTCTCTAAGTCTTCAAGAGTTCTCTACCTGGGTGTTGTAAGCGTACTACTTCACAAAAGCTTCAGATAGATCTTCCAAAGTAGAATGAGTGTACAAAGGCATCTTTATGTACCATTTCACCGCAGCACCCTTCAAACTAGTCGGGAACAGATTTAGGAGGTGACCTTTCCCAATCCCCATACTAGTCATCAGCCTCACATAACTATCCAAATGGGCTTCCGGTGGGCCTTCCCCGGTGTAGGGAGGAAGATAGGGCCTATGAAAACCAACCGAAAGCAGCTCTTCTCCATCGGCCATCAAAGTAGCCGGGTCAGCACATTTAATAGGATTATAGTGCACCATCTCCTTTAGCCTGGGTAGCATGGCTTCAATGCCAGACAACTTCTGATTGAGATGCTTCTCCACAACAGTCTCAATCGAGGCTTCTCTCGCCTTCTCAAATGCTTCATCATCTTCTGACTACCGATCAGGCTCCCAATGGTTGACAACTCCACCACTTCTGCTGGGAACATTCCCTCCAGCTCCATTTTTCACTTGGACAAATTGTTGTCCTTCACCTCCAACCGGAGTATGGGTATTCATCACAGCCTGCATTTGCTCCAGAAGGGTAGCCTTAAACTCTTCAGAATTCAAGAAGTTTCTCATGAAAGCCGCCATGTCAAAAGGAATGTTCCTGTTGTTTCCGTCAGCCATTTTTGATCTATCTGCTTCTTCCAACAAAATCTTACTATCAACCGGTGAAGAAGGCAACTAAACCTCAACCTCCTGATTCGAATCTGACCCTGAATTGACCCCTTCTACGGTGATTGAATCTGATTCAACCAACTAAATTGGTTGACTCAGCTCTGACTTGACATGAACTAACCACTTAGAGGTTCGACTCCAAACTCACATTCAAAATAAGGTTAGAATTTCGGATGGATGCCGTGGACCTAGACTTGATACACTAAGTGGCATGTATGGCATGTTTGTGTCCATGATTGAATGATGTTTCATGGGTGGGGATGATGATGAAAATGAACTTTATATTTTCCTTCTTTTTATTTTGGACATTCCAAGCATACCCCATGCCATACGAAAGACGATGCAAAAATGTCGCGTGTGAGCCGTCACACGGACATAGGTTCGGCACCTTCGAGGCACCTAGTGGATGTCATGAAATGGTCACATGTGTACCGACACATGGATAGAGGTTTGATGCTTCATAGGTCAATGAGATGATATGAAATGGTTATATGGGAGCCGTTCCATAGACAGAGTTTTGATGCTTTTATGGCATCTTGGATGAAATGATGTCAGAAACAAGTCGTGTGTAACTTGAAACATGGATAGAATTTCAGTGTTTCTGGAACACCTTGTATGACTTGGTAATATTATGAAATGCCCCTACATGTATGTAATAATTCGGCACTCAAGGAGTACCTCGAATGAATCATCAATGGTATGGAACAATCCGACGTGGATTGCGACACACAAGTAAGCCTTTGGCGTCGCCATAACACCAATGACAAATGGATATGATGCCATGTAATGATATTGTGTGACCCACTACATGAATATAAACCTAAGATCGTCGTGATCCCCGAATGAGTGAAATGATGTAATGAAATGGCCAAGTACAATCTAATGCACAGGCGGAATACGGGTAGTTTTGGGACACCAGATATGTTATGAAATGAAATGGTTGTGAAGGGTATACTTACAACATCCTTTCATTTTAGATGGGATGAAATGAGATGAACGTCCATGTCACACAAAATGCAAGTGGCTGCATAAAGACGTGGTTAGGATGCATGACACAGGATGATGCATGTATACTTTATGGAATGTGAACACACAGAATGTACATGGCACATGAAAAAGACCATGGCTGCATAAAATACGGTTAGTATAATACCACACGTATGATAATGCTTCAAAATGGCTGTATCAAAACGTGGTTAGAAAATGACACATGGATGATGTGTGTTTGATATTGCATGTAAAGGTCGAAGATAAAACAACCATGGAACAAATGTTAGCAAACGCAACAACATGCTCTCCCTTCCAATCCTTTTGATTGGTCAAGCATTCTTCCTAGGTGTTGGGTCTCTTTGATACCAACCGGGGGTAACAAAGGCATACTCTTAAAGTCTAATTTTGGTTTTGGTAGTCCTAAAGGGAAGTTAGTAGGCCATTACATGAAGGTATGAGTCAAACCAAGGGTCGTGCAGGTGCCCATAATGAAAATACACTCCTCATCATAGAATAAGATGTAAGGTTCATGCAGTGCTATGAGTGGTTTACCCCCTTGGGTGCCTCCAATCCTAGCGGAAGAGGTAGGTCACCTTTGGAAATAAACTGGGATAATCATGTGTTGGAGGGATTAAGAAGAGAAAATGTCATGCTATGCATTTGTGAATGAGATATCAGATTATGAATTAATAATTGACTACAAGTGAGGATACACTTCCATTGTTGCATAAGTTCCGTAAGTTTTTATGAAAACATTTTTAAAGAAACTGTTAATCCCCAGTAGAGTCACCACTATGAGCGGACGATATTTTTCAGAACTCGCGGCGAAGCGAGAACTGGGGATTTTCTTTTTGAGTGAGTATGGTTTGGAAAACGGGTTTCTATTTTTTTTAGAAAACCTTTCATTTTATTGAGAAAACTTATTTTGTAGAAAACTCAATTTTAAGTGTGAATTTTGGAAAACATATTTTTTTTTCGAAAATCCCAATTTAAACTTTAAGATCCCGAAATCTAAATTTCGTGATCAGATACAGAGTCGCCACCTGAATCAGCTCATCCGGGAAATTCCAGTACAGCTCCCTACCAAGTATAGACGCAGTACCTAATCCAGAGATTCAGGGTTCAGGCAATACATCTACTAATCCTCAACTTGTTTTCAATTATTATTTCATAACACAATATAACATTCACTTAATTCTGCCCATTTTTATCTTCCTTTAATTTTAGTTAATGCTCATGCAAATGACATAAATAAAGTGCAGGAATATAAACAATACATCCAAAAATAAACCCAGAAAAGAAATGGAGGCCTTATTACAACCCAGAAAAAGGAAAAAAGCTCTCATCCTCACAATTACAATCTCCTAGATACATGAGGATCTAAAAAGTATAATTGCCTAGATACACGAAAT
Organism: Euphorbia tirucalli; assembly: GCA_039660915.1. Lineage (NCBI taxonomy): Eukaryota > Viridiplantae > Streptophyta > Magnoliopsida > Malpighiales > Euphorbiaceae > Euphorbia > Euphorbia tirucalli. The sequence continues at coordinate 44,226,672 of CM077637.1, read as the reverse complement.
GATCTATTAAATACATAAAAAATGAAAAATAAAAGGCTGCATCCAAATACAGTTAGCGTAAGTATACAAATCGCATCAAGGACTCACATAAGACAGAATAGGGGTATTTTAGGAACCGAGATCATGCATAGGGGGATAACTGAGAAGTCCGGATGACTACTCGATTAGAATTGGAAAACATTTTATAAAACGTCCTGTAGATTTTGTGAATGAAAACCAATTTTGAAAACGGTTTGGCTCGTTTTACATGCATTTTTCATCTTTTAGTGGGCCGGATATCCCAGAACCCAGGGGTTCCATTTGTGAGAGGCCCAAATTAAACATCCATCTAGGGTTTGGAAATGTAAACACACCAAAAATCCTTTTTGAATCGAAAAGAGAAACAAAATTACAAGTTAGGGGCCAAAAAAGGCAAAATTGTAATTCTGTTTCACCAACTACAGCCGCACCACTGTAGTGGCTGGGGCAGCTGTAACACCTACAGCTAAGTGGCTGTAGTGCTCCAGAATTAATAATCTAGTTTTCTTTCTCGTTTTGAAAATCGTTTTGGAATTTTTGTGGTTTTAGGTAATTTGGGGTTTCTGGAAACTTATGAAATCCACGAAATAGATCCAGATTGGATCAAACGAATCTAGAAATCCTTAAAAACTTGAAATCGTTCAAACTAAATCTCACATCCATCATTCAAAAACCTGAAAATCGTAAATCTAAACATATGCGGATGTAATCCGACCGATATTATTCATGAAAAACACATTTAATTTGAAAAAGTGTTATATCGGTCGATTTAGGGCATTTGGAGCTTTTGCCCTAGAGATTACAGTCGAGTAGCTGTAATCAGAAGATTATAGCTATGCCACTATAGGTTACAGCTGTGCCACTGTTGTCATCAGACTACAGCCGAGTAGCTGTAAGCATCTAATGGGGCGGCTATAGCTAGGTTTGCACTTCCAGCTTTGAGAAAAATACCAAAACACATACAATCAACATCCAAATCGATTCGAAACAGGTTTTTAGGGCCTTTCAGAGTATACCTTGTTTGTGTTCCAGTGTTTTGGATCACCTGAAATAGATTGAGATGCTGGAAAACTCCTTGGAATCATGAACAACCCAAAATTGTCCACAATTCTCCAAAACTCGAACGGAACCCCGAATCGATCGGAATGAACACCAAGTTGACCAGAATCGCTCCCAGATTATGAATTCTCATGAGCCCTAATGGTTTCTACAGATTAGATTAAAGTTTTTGTTGGTTTTAGATTGAAGTTAGGTTTTTTCTCTTTTATTCTTTCTAATCTCTCAAAGAATATCAAAACCCTAGTTTTTTTCTCTGATTCTGCAGAATGGACTCTGCCTGTCTGACCTAATTTCGTGTCTCCCTTTTATACGATCCAATTTAAGGTTAAAATCCCAAATTAATGGCAAAATTCACCTTATTTAGGAATGAAATTAAATCTGGCAACTACAGCTGAGCGGCTGTAGTGGCCTATAGCTGGGCAACTGTACTACAGCCGAGCGGCTATAGTTGCCAGATTTACATTTCTCACCCTTTCTCACCTTTCTCTCCAGTTCTCTTAAGTGCTCACTTGACCTTCTTTAGGACTCCGCACTAAGACTTGTTACACTTCTTCGGGTCATTTGAGACATCTCCGACGTCATTCCGGTGATTCCGAATCCACAACACGTTTATCTATGAAAAAGGTAACAAAGGCTTTCATCATCGAGGTCAGGAAAAAACTTGTGCTCACACCCAGTCTAGGAAGTTAGGCCTAGATAGTTTCTCCTTTTCGAGGAGTGATTTTAACTAATTTGCTAGTAATGCATGGTTACAAGACCAAGATCCATATTTCATTAAGAATAGGCCAAGCGGAAGCTTGTCAACCAACCCTTAACTATTTAGGTAGGAACTCCCTCTAATCCCAACCTAGGGACTCTTGGTTTGATGGGCTTATTGGCACTTACCCATCTGTGCTTAGGGCCAGGAGCTTATCCTACTACCTACGTTAAGTCCAACCACCATTTGAGCACTAAGCATACCTAGTAGCTTAACCCTAAACAATATATGAATAATGCAATGCACCCGACGGAGGAATGGCCCACATTGCACTACTATGAGCGGACGATGGTTTTTCAGTAAACGCAACTCTCTCGGAAGGGAGCCTCGATATCGGGCAACCCTCCCTCGTGTGGGCTTTTTGGAATGGAAATTCATTTTTGGAAAATTAAATTGCTTCATAAAAGAACCGAGACCTAAGTCTCGATAGATAGTGTAGGAGTCGCCACCCGGCTCAGCTCAACCGGGAAATTACAGTGTAGCTGAACCGGACGAAGGCCGCTACACCTTCCAGAGATCTAGGTCCGGACAAGTCCCCTATTTCATGTCTAATCAAAATAATATTGGCCAATATTCATTGAAGGTATTTTAAGTTTCTAACGTTCATTTTTATTAAATTAAAGCATATAGCGTACACGCGAATCAAAATAACATAAAAAGCAGTGAATAAATAAATTATTAAAACCGAATTGAATAAAAATAAAAAAACTCTCAACCTCACATTACAAGCGCCTAAAATAAATGAATAATCTAGAAAATTACAATAGCCTAAAATACACGGATTAATCTATTAATTACATCAAAAATAAAAATAAAAGAAATTAAAAGCTGCAAAACAGATGGTTAGCACAATTTATAGCATGCCACAAATAGGACTCAAGTAGGACAGAACTGGTATTTTAGAGATCGGGGGCATGCATTTAGGGGGGTAACCAGGTCGGCTCAGCCAGCCGACCCGATTAGACCTGGAAACAGTTTAAAAACGTCCCTGTATTTTTGTTTTGTGAGAAAATCATTTTGAAAACATTTTCTTTTTCTGGTTTACTTTAATTTAACATGTGAGGTGGGTCGGTTTTCGAGGGATTCAGGTCTCCGCCGTTGCATTGTACTAAATGTAATTACATCGAAAATTAAATCTAAGTTCGTGAATGTACACAACAAAATTCAATTTTGATAATTTTCTGATTTTTCTGAATTTTTATGATTTTTGGGAACTTTTAGGGATTTTTCTGGATATTCTGCCCTTGGACAGAAATTACAGTCGCCTAGCTATTATTACAGCCATGCGACTGTAACTACAGTCGTACGACTATAACAGTCGTGCAACTGTAGTTCATCCAAAGGCATAAAATTGCCAAAATTATTTTAATAAAACTAATAGCCGCAGGAAATCAAGAACACTGGTACGACCATATATACAGTCGTACGGCTGTTCTTATTTCCCAGAAACAACAAACTAGAAATATGAGTTTTATGCACGAAATCACATCAAAACACCCAGAAAAAGCAACAAAATGAAGGTTTGAGGTATAATTACCTTTGTGGCGCTGATCCACCGTGGGTTTTACCGCTGGAAACACCTCAATCGACTCCAAATTTCTTCTTTTTCCTTGTGAGTTAAGGTTCCAAAAGTTGTCCAAGATTCTCCAAAATGTTACAGATTTAGAGAGTTTAAAGTCTAGGATTGATTGAATTTAGAGTGTCAAGTTGTAACCTATGATTTCTAATAGATTTTAAACTTTAACACTCAAGAATCAAAAGAAAAATAGGAACAAAAGATGATGCTTAGTTGGTTTTTCCTTCTTTTCCTCTCCTTTTTCTTTCTCTTCTTTCTCTTAATTTCTCTCTCTAAAATCTGCCAAAATCCCAAGAGTCAAAAAGCCCCTTATTTTTCTTCTTTCTCCCTTTTATTTGCCCTTCCTTCTACTGCAAATCTGGGCATTAATTACCCTTCAAATCACCCCTATTTTTTAATTGTAAGGCATGGGCTGCTGCTACCTGCTCCGCATTTACAGTCGTACGATAGTAATTTTTCAATTACAGTCACACGACTGTAACTACAGTCGTGTGACAAAATTCTTTTTTTAACTCTGGAAAATTTCAGCGCTTACAGCTGCCCCTCGCGTGATCAAATTTGACACCCGACTCCAGGTCTGAAATACCTGAGGTGATGAATTTGGGAGGGCAGATTGAAGCGCCATAGACGCAAGAAAGAAAACGTGCAACTGACTTCTTGAAGTCTCACTGTCGTGATGATGCACTTGGTTGATTGGATGAAATAAGCCGATACCGGGTCTAGGTTACCAGAGGTGAGTCGATGATGAAATAAGCCGATACCGGGTCTAGGTTACCCGAGGTGAGGTTGATGATGAAATAAGCGATATCGGGTCTAGGTTACCCGAGGCGAGGTTAATGATGAAATAAGCCGATACCGGGTCTAGGTTACCCGAGGCGAGGTTGATGATGAAATGAGCCGATACCGGGTCTAGGTTACCCGAGGCGAGGTTAATGATGAAATAAGCCGATACCAGGTCTAGGTTACCTGAGGCGAGTCTGCGGAGATTCTAAGATGAAGCTGATATGGGCCGATACTGGGTCTATGTTACCCGAGGCGGATCTGCTGGGGATCTGGAATGAAGCCGATCTGGGCCGATACCGGGTCTATATGACCTAAGGCGGATCTGCTGGGGATCTAGAATGAAGCCGATCTGGGCCGATACCGGGTCTATATTACCCGAGGTGGATCTGCTAGGGATTCATCCATGTCTGAGATAGTGATGACGAATTCCAGCATTTGAAATAGCGATTCTTCATTCCTTGATCGAGAGATTTTGAACCAAAATTTTTTCCCCTTTGATCAAGAATGAAGACTAGCTAGGGATGAATGCTCTGTGTATGTTGTATGTGTATGCATGATGATGCATATGCACGTGGATCCTAAAGGATGTATTTCTCATTTTTTGTTTAATACTGATGCTCTTCCTTTCTGCTGGGGAAGGTATGTTCTGCCCCTGGCTGGTGGAAGACACTCTTTGCACAAAGCCTCTCCTTGTTGAAGATATATGAGGGCTACTGAAGAAATGAGATGACTGCTTGGGATGCATGACAACTGCTGGGGGAAGGATCATAGTGTCCCTTGTAAATGTTTCGCTGGGGAGTGATGTAGAGAATTATGCAGGAGGATACTGTAAAGATTCCTATGGGGAAATGGTGGAGAGGTTCTATTCTTTTACCCCTGTGACTTATAAATCTAGAAGTGTTATAAATTTTGCCTGAGTTGCCTAATGTGGGTTTTTAGCCCAGCAAGCTGCTCTAACTTTTGCCTCAGGCGCCTTTTCAGTTTTCACCCCAGCGAGCTTTTCTTTTTTTCTTTTCTTTTTTTTTTTACAACTTTAAGATAAACAAAGACCTACTAAAATGGCGCTGTGACGACTTGTCCCATCATCTTTCTGGTGAAGATATGATACAAAAAAATGCTACATCGAGCATCATTGGGGTTCAATTTCTTGTTAAAAGCCATTCATGGTAGCAAATAAGGTTTTATAGAATCAGTCCAAGAGAGTTGATGAAAGGAGCAACTCATCAGGCCAGTGTAGCTTTTTATTCAGCTTGATTTCTTCAACAGCCAAGTCCTTGGACAACCACTATTGCTCTTTGGAAAATGAATCAGATTTGGAGTATGACAAAAGATTTTGGGTTAATTTCACTCATGGTATACCGACTATCTCCCTAATCACAGTTTGGTATACCAACTACCGTTTTGCACACTGTAGTACCCCAACTTCTAGGTGAACTCCCATTGTGGTACATGTGACCTGTTATTGTAGGTTAACTATGCCACATCAGCACTTTGTTGGGTTTAATTTCACTTATGGTATACCAACTATCTCCCCAATCATAGTTTGGTATACCACTTTATACGTATTGTTTCATTATTTTTTTAAAATAACAGAAATATATAAATCAAATTTTTTTTCTTTTATTTTCTTTGATTTATATATTTCTGTTATTTTTTTTAAATAAAATAAAATGAAACAATAAGTATAAAGTGGTATACCAAACTGTGATTAGGGAGATAGTTGGTATACCATAAGTGAAATTAAGCCCAACAAAGTGCTGACGTGGCACAGTTAACCTGCAATGACAGGTCACATGTACCACAATGGGAGGTCACATAGAAGTTGGGATACTACAGTGTACAAAACGGTAGTTGGTATACCAAACTGTGATTTGGGAGATAGTTGGTATACCATGAGTGAAATTAAGCCAAAGATTTTAGGTTGTATGTATTTAATACATTTTCATTGTTAAATAACGTGATATATTCAACCAGTTAAATGCAAAGCTCTTTCCTTAAATGGATGTTTAAACAAGATAACTTTGTTTATGCATTTGACAAAACCACACAAATATATTTAAACAAACATTTCACTTTATTGATCAAATCAAAATGAGTACATTTGAAAAGATTGGTTCCCAAAATGGTATATACTCCACACAAAGCCAGAATTCGTCACCAGTCGTCCCTTTCAGATTTTCCGACTAATCCTTTTCTCTCGTGTCTTAACTTTTGCCTAGGCTGCTCTTTTGAGTTTTCAACCTAGTAGAATTTTTTTTTAGACATGATAAAGCTTTAAGCAGTCTTGGTTAACGGGATTTGTGAACTCATTTTCATCCATGTCCATGATGCTGACACCACCTTTCGATAGCACTATGATGTTGACACCACCTTTCGATAGCACTTTCTTCACAACATAAGGCCTTTCCCAGTTGGGGCTGAACTTCCCCCGAACATCAAAATTTGAAGGCCTCAATTGTTTTAGAACCAAATCTCCTACTTTCAACTGCCACTTAGGACACTTCACATTTCGGTTATAGGCTCTGGCCATTCTGCGTTGGTACATTTGTAGGTGATCCAGTGCTTTCAGCCGCTTTTCATCTAGCGGTGCCAGATGCTCGTATCTAGCTTGATCCCACTTAGTTTCTAGTAACTGAGCTTCCAAGGTGACTCTGAGAGACTTAAGCTCTATTTCTATTGGCAATACTGCTTCCATACCATACACCAAGGCATAGGGAGTTTCCCCTGTTGGCGTTTTGATACTGGTTCTATAACCCCAAAGAGCATACGACAGTTTGTCAGCCTAATCTCTGTAGGTGGTTACCATTTTCGATAAGATCTTCTTTATTGCCCTATTGGCTGCCTCCACTGCACCGTTAGCTTAGGGCCTATATGGAGAAGACTTATGGTGCTCAATGCCATGTTCCGCAAGCAACTCAGTTGTTGCCCCTTGAAACTGCACTCCGTTGTCAGTCACTACATGGTGGGGAATTCCATATCGAGCAAAGATGTTCTTCTAAATGAACTTAACCATCTGCTTAGCCGTTCCACTAGCGAAGGATTCTGCCTTTACCCACTTTGAAAAGTAATCAACTACCACGACTATGAATCTGTGTCCATTAGACGTTGCAAGATGAATTTCTCCAATCATATCTATCACCCATGCGGAAAACGGCCAAGGAGATGCTAGATTCTATAGCTCAAGTGGTGGAAGATGACTGATGTCAGCATAAATCTGACATTCATGACATCTTCTTACTTTCCTTATACAATCAGCCTGCATAGTCATCCAGAAGTACCCCTATCTCATTATCTTCCTGGCCATAGCGAGTCCATTCATATGTGGCCTGCAGGACCCTGCATGTACTTGCTGCATCACTGTTTCTGCCTCTTGCTCTGGCAGGCACCTCAAAAGAATACCATTTGCCATTCTCTTATATAGTTTATCCCCAAAGATTCTAAACTGACTGGCTAGCCTTCTTAATGACACCTTATTAGCAGTATTAGCTCCCTCTGGGTATTTTCCTTCATGTACTGGTAAATATCGAAGAACCATGGCTTTTCTTCAGCTGTCAATTCCATTACTTCGTGCACTTTGGAAGTTGCTATAACCAGTGGTTGTACTTGAGTTTCTTTTGGATTTCCCATATAGAAGACAGTGTTGCTAGTGTTGGAAATGCCCTAGTCCCGAGGCATTGGTCCTTGTATTTGTACTATGCATTTATTGGATTTATGTGTTGTACTTATTTGTGTCATTAATAAAGGCATCAATTCATTTATTATATTTATCTTGTACAGTATAGTAAATGAAGTATCCAATGGACATATCCATATCCATGACGACTAGTGTCATGCACTTAGCAGTAAGACCATGGATAGGGTTAACGATATGACCATGAATAGATCCGTAGTCTGTTCCAGTCATGGGAATGAATGGAACAACAGACTATCATTAACCTGGTTGTATGGCGGTGTCTTACCGGTCATTGGACATGGAATGTCAACCAAGTTAATGGGTACATGCCTGGGTGCATGGTACTGGATAGATCCACTGAACGAGTAATCCACATGGTATGGTATCACAATGGATTCTCGTGTAGTACTTGTATGGATCCTTTGACCTGACCATATGATGGTGTTACATGTGATGTCGCATACTTAGGGGTACGCCTAAAGGGCCTGTAATAGGGTGCCAAGTATGGGTGCTTTCGGGTATGTCACTGAACATGGTAATACTATGGATATGCAGAAGGGATTTGTCACTCAGTAACCAACTGAGAAGATATCACCGGCCTCTTGATGAATGTGACTGATAAGAGTGTGGCCACACCCAAACAAGTTGGTACTTGTTTGTGAGCATCAGTACATTCGGGATCAAGTTAATGTCTGAACACAAAAGAGGGTGATCAATCCATGCCTCTGTGTTGGACACCGATATCAATGACATGGGATGTACAAGTTTAACTACAGGGTTATGATATCAGTTGGACTGCCATCTCCATCTTAATTGGGGGCTGCAGTGGCTTGCTAGAGCCCAACTGCAGTCTGCGGGCCAAAGGCCCGCTGCCAACATAAAGATGGGCCCGCAGGATCGTACACATAGAACGATAGAATGCAGACTTAAGGAATAGCATGTATGCTTGGAGTATACACATTGGAGGGAGAGGTGTGTATATATTAATTATATTATAAAGATCAATTGGATTGGTCATAATAATAAAAATTAATATATTCTATTGGCTCTTGATAATTAATTGGATTAATTATGAAATTATTTCCTAGGTGGAAATATTCATATGTATGGGTTTACATATGATTTTATTTTGTGCAGAGTTAATTTTAATTTGATGGATTAAATTAAATGTCAAACCAATTTTAATTTGGATGTAAATAATATATTACTTGGAATAATATATTAAATACATGGGTATATTAAAATTGGGCTTGAATTAATTTGAACCAAATTAATTAAAATTAGACTGGGCCTAAATTAAAACATGGAAGCCCGCACAGAATAAAGAGGAGCCAAGATGGGCCAGAATTCCTTATGGAATTCGGCCAACCCTAGGTATAAATACCTAGGGTTAGAAGAATTCGGCTAACCTAGCTAAAACCACTCATAGCCGAATTCTCTAGCCTCTCCTCTCCTTGGTTTTTGCTTTTCCATCGCTAGCACGGGTTGCATACGCCAAGCGTTCGTGTACGTGAGAGTGGAGGAATTCTAAATTGAGTTCTGCAGTCATCATCCGTCTCTGAAAGAGATTTTTCTGGTATGAAATTTTAATCTCTTTCTATTTAATTTTATGTTTTTCAATTTCCACTTCAATTGCTCCTGGGACTGGATTTGAGGAAATCACCGCGTTCTTCCGCTTTTATCGGGTGATTTCCAGTGAAAAATCCCAACAGTGGTATCAGAGCGGGCTTTTGATCCGTGGGAATTGATTAATTTGGTTGAATCCCTATTTTGAAATTGGATGTTTTTGATTGGGGTTCTTGGTATGGGTTTTATGATTTTCCCATATGTTTTATGCAATAAAAATTAAATTTGCATATAGGTTTATGTTAGTTTAATTTTATTGTGTATTTTGTAATTCTTGGTGAATTGCTTTGGATGGTGATTGGTTATTTATTTTTTTTTATTATTCTGTTTATAAAAAAAAAAAAAAAATCAGCCTCCCGGCGGTGGGATCGCCGCCGGCGGCCGCCGCACGCGGCGGGAGGCGCGGCGGCAGCCAGCAGCTGCTGGGCAGTGGCTGCCGCACGGCAGCAGCGGGCAGCCGCTAGGCGGCTGCGCCGCTGCTGCTGCTAGGTAAACTCTGTTGCCCTAGCTGCAGCGGGCCGGGCCCAGTTTTTTTTTTTGGATTTTGCGGGTTTTAGGTCCGGGGCCCAGTTTTGAAATTTTAATTGGTTTTAAAATTCGTGTGTTTAAATTTATGTAATTTAAATGCGCATGGTTTCTTGGATGAATTTTAATTTCGTTCATGTGACATTAATTTGGAAATTAATGTGGTTAATGGAAATTGGTTCGGGTAATTTTGGCACAATTACTCGGATGGCTAAATTGGACCCATGGTTTCCCAATTCCAGTGGGAGCAGTTGGACTGCCTGGGCTGGAGGCCCAAAGCCCGTTAAGGGTTAGAACCATGGTGGGCCAAAATTGGCGATTTCCGAATAATGGCTTTGACATAATTTAAATGGGCTTAAATCATGCATTTTGACATGCTTTTGAATTGTATGTATTGGATGCATATGCATGGTTGAATGAATGTATGATTGGATGCTATTGGGCCTTTTACGAGTTGGGTTGTATTTTTCTTTTGGGTAAATACGGCCTGCGTGTCGTTTTCTTTTAATGTAATTTTATTTTATTTAAGTTAAATATTGTAAAATTTGTAAAAGAAGAAGCCCATGGAGTGCAAGCCCAAATGGAGGTGCAAGTCCAAATGGAGGTGCAAGCCCAGAAGGAGAAGGAGGAGGCCCACCTAATATGTATTTCTAGTATAGGTTTACTAGAATTATATTAGGATGTAACATAGGCCCATAGCAGTCCATTTTATTTTATTTAATCATTTATATATTCTTTTGCATGTATGAATGTATGTTACATATAGCTCATTCACCCGCTTTATGTATGTAAGCCGTTATAATTGAATCTAATAACCAAATGGAATTACTAAGTCGCTTAAAAGTGCTTCCCTCATTCAAAACCGAATCGAGGTGGGAATAGGCCAGTTGTAGACCATGCCCTCGCAGGATGCACTGGAGTATTGTCACTTTGTACTGGGTTAGAGTATGGGATACTCTAACACTTGAATGGAGGTTTTGACTTAGCATGGGTAGTAGGATTCTCCTGGCCCTAAGCACAGATGGGTAAGTGCCAACAAGCCCATCAAACCGAGAGTCCCTAGGTTGGGATTGGACGGCGTTCCTACCTAAATAGTTAAGGTGTAGTTGTACCAAACCCTCGTTTGGCTATATCTTAATGAAATATGGATCTCGGCCCATGAGCCCAACAACTCGGTTAAATTAATAACTTGATTCATTATTAATTTTATGGGAACAACAAAGCAAAGCCCTTTATTAACACTCTAAATGTTTTTCTGTGTAGAAACACCCAAATGGCAAACACTAATACCTTATCACTGCGATCGATTCTTGAGAAGGACAAGCTTTCCGGTCCTAACTTTTTAGACTGGTCTAGGAACTTGAGGATAGTTCTAAGACAAGAGTCAAAAGAGTATGTACTAGAAAGGCCTGTGCCGGCTGCGCCTCAGGGACGTAATCCAACGGCTGCACAGCTAGCGGAATACGAGGCGCACGTCAAGGACAACCAGGATGTGACGTGCCTTATGTTGGCGTGCATGGTCCCCGAACTGCAAAAGCAGTTTATGGACCATCAAGCCTATGCTATGATAACAACTCTCAATGAGATGTTTCAGGAGCAAGCTCGTCAGGAAAGGTACCTGACCAATAAGGCATTCCACTCTTGTAAGATGGGGGCCGGGACATCTGTGAGTGCTCACGTGCTCAAGATGAAGGGCTATTTGGATACTTTGGCCCGTCTCGGATCGCCTATCTCTCAAGAGTTGGCGGTGGACATGATCCTGGCATCCTTACCGGATTCTTATGATCAGTTCATCCTAAACTATAATATGCAAGGGATGAACCGTACTGTCTGTGAGCTGCATGGGTTGCTTAAGCTTACTGAGCAGTCGATCAAGAAGACTCCACCGGTGCTGTTGGTTAACAAGGGGAACGCTCCTCTTGCTAAGGGTAAGGCCAAGGAAAAGGCCAAGGCCAAGGCCAAGAAGGCCAAAGCCAAGAAGGCCAAAGCCAAGAAGGCCAAAGCCCAACCCAAAGGCCATCAGAAGGCAGGTCCTGAGGACGTCTGTTTCGGGTGCAGACAGGCGGGCCATTGGAAGAGATCGTGTCCTAAGCTGATGGGAGAGCAGAGAAGGGGCCAAGGTGCGTCCTCTTCAGGTATTTACGTTATAGATATTAACCTTACTGTTTCAACATCCTGGGTATTGGATACTGGATGTGGTTCTCACATTTGTTGCAATGTGCAGGGACTTAAGAACAGAAGGTTGCTGGGATCGGGTGAGGTGGACTTGCGGGTCGGGAATGGAGCAAGGGTTGCTGCCATAGAGATCGGCGAATACCACCTATTGATGCCCAGCGGATTGGTTTTAATTTTAGAACATTGTTACTTTGTACCTGCTATGTGCAGGAATATTATTTCTGTATCAATGTTGGACATGTCTGGATTTGAATTTTCTATTATAAATGGTCGAATTTCAATATCTAGAGAGGGGTTATTTTATGGAGATGCTCTATTAAATAATGGCATGTATGTCCTGGACTTAAATGAAACCAATCACATCTATAACATAAACACGAAAAGGGTTAAGCCTAACGAACTTAATCCAGTCTACCTATGGCATTATCGTCTTGGCCACGTAAACGAGAAGCGCATAGCTAGGCTTCACAAAGCTGGGGTCCTAGGGTCATTTGAATTGGAGTCATTTGATACATGCGAATCGTGTTTAAGAGGCAAGATGACAAAGGCGCCTTTTAGCAAAAGGGCTAAAAGGGCCACTGGCTTGTTGGACCTAATACATTCAGATGTATGTGGACCTATGAGCGCAGCGACCAGAGGTGGGCATCTGTACTTCGTCACGTTCACGGATGATTTCAGTAGATATGGCTACGTCTATCTGATGAAACACAAGTCCGAGACCCTTGATAGGTTCAAGGAATTTAGGAACGAGGTACAGAACCAGCTAGGCAGGAATATCAAAGCCCTTCGGTCGGACCGAGGCGGTGAGTATATGAGCCTAAAGTTTGACTCATACTTGAGAGAGCATGGAATAGTTCCGCAGCTCACTCCTCCCGGAACACCACAATGGAATGGGGTGTCCGAACGGAGGAATAGGACCTTGTTGGACATGGTCCGCTCAATGATGAGTCAAGCAACTCTCCCAATTAGTTTCTGGGGACACGCCCTCGAGACAGCAGCTCTCATTTTAAACAATACTCCGACTAAGGCAGTGGAAAAGACCCCATATCAGATATGGACGGGCAAGGAGCCCAATGTGTCTTTCCTAAGGATTTGGGGATGCGAGACACATGTCAAGAAATTGACTAGTGGCAAGCTGGAGCCCAAAACCGATAAATGCCTGTTTGTGGGCTACCCTAGGGAAACCAAAGGGTATTACTTCTACAACCCCGCCGAGAACAAGGTGTTCGTGGCAAGGAAGGGGGTCTTTCTGGAAAAGGAGTTCCTTTCCAAGAAAGATAGTGGGAGCAACGTTGAACTCAGGGAAGTTCAAGGTCCACAAGCACCTGAAGAGGATAGCTCGGAGGCCCAGGTGGAGCTTCCACAAGTGGAGGCACCGACCCAGGCCACACAAGAACCTAGAAGGTCTGGTAGGGATCGTCGGGAACCGGAGAGGTATGGTTTCCTTGTCAGCGATGATCAAACTCTTCTCATCTGGGATGAAGAAGAACCCAAAACCTACCAAGAGGCTATGGCTAGCCCACAGTCTGCGAATTGGCGTAAAGCCATGGAGGCAGAAATGCAATCTATGTACGATAACCAAGTTTGGAACTTGGTTGATCCACCTCCGGGTGCTAAGGTAATTGGTTGCAAGTGGTGCTATAAGCTAAAAGCTGATAATACCTTCAAGGGGCGTCTGGTTGTGAAAGGTTTCAGACAAGTCCATGGGATAGACTATGATGAAACTTTCTCACCAGTAGCCATGCTCAAATCCATCAGGATACTACTGGCCATAGCCGCATGGTATGACTATGAGGTATGGCAAATGGATGTCAAAACCGCTTTCCTTAATGGAAAGCTACTCGAGGATGTGTACATGACGCAACCTGAGGGTTTTGTCGATCCTAAGTATCCGGGAAGGGTATGCAAACTTCAAAGGTCCATTTATGGACTGAAGCAAGCATCCCGTAGTTGGAATCTAAGATTCAATGAGGCTATAAAGGAATATGGCTTCATACAGAATCTGGATGAGCCTTGTGTGTATAAGAGGACTAGTGGGAGCATTGTCACATTTTTGGTACTGTATGTAGACGACATCCTACTCATTGGAAGCGACATACCTACACTGCAAGGGGTAAAGCAGTGGCTGAGTAAGTGCTTCGCAATGAAGGACTTAGGCGAAGCTGAGATGATCCTAGGGATCAGGATCTATAGGGATAGATCAAATCGGCTTCTGGGCCTAAGTCAGGCTTCGTACATTGACAAAGTTCTGAAAAGATTCAGCATGGACCGGGCCAAGAAAGGTTTCTTGCCAATGGGCCATGGGCGGAAACCTAGTAAGAAGAACTGTCCTAAAACAAGGGAGGACAGGGAGAACATGAAATTGGTTCCATATGCCTCGGCTATTGGATCAATCATGTACTCTATGTTGTGTGCGAGACCTGATGTCGCCTTTGCACTGAGTATGACGAGCCGATACCAGCAGGATCCCGGGGAGGATCACTGGAAAGCTGTCAAGGCAATCCTCAAGTACCTTAACCGGACTAAGGATAGCTTCTTGGTGTATGGTGGTTAGGAAGTGCTATCAGTTACTGGGTATACTGATGCAAGCTTCCAGACAGACCAAGATGAGTACCAATCGCAGTCAGGGTATGTATTCTTGCTGAATGGTGGTGCTGTAAGCTGGAGGAGCTCAAAGCAACCAACCATAGCGGACTCTACGACAGAAGCTGAGTACATCGCTGCGTGTGATGCAGCTAAGGAAGCTGTGTGGATGAAGAAGTTTATCACTGAGTTGGGAGTAGTGCCAACTATCCAGGACCCAGTCGATATCTTCTGTGACAACAATGGGGCCGTCGCACAAGCTAAGGAGCCCCGGTCACACAAGAACACAAAGCACGTGCTCAGAAAGTTTCACCTCATACGAGAAATCGCGGAGAGAGGTGACATTGCATTGCACAGAGTGGACACCGAGGATAATGTCACAGATCCATTGACCAAGGCGCTGGCCCAGCCCAAGCATGAAGGTCATACTAGATCTATAGGGATTAGGCCCATGCCTAGTTGGAACTAGTGCAAGTGGGAGATTGTTGGAAATGCCCTAGTCCCGAGGCATTGGTCCTTGTATTTGTACTATGCATTTATTGGATTTATGTGTTGTACTTATTTGTGTCATTAATAAAGGCATCAATTCATTTATTATATTTATCTTGTGCAGTATAGTAAATGAAGTATCCAATGGACATATCCATATCCATGACGACTAGTGTCATGCACTTAGCAGTAAGACCATGGATAGGGTTAACGATATGACCATGAATAGATCCGTAATCTGTTCCAGTCATGGGAATGAATGGAACAACAGACTATCATTAACCTGGTTGTATGGCGGTGTCTTACCGGTCATTGGACATGGAATGTCAACCAAGTTAATGGGTACATGCCTGGGTGCATGGTACTGGATAGATCCACTGAACGAGTAATCCACATGGTATGGTATCACAATGGATTCTCGTGTAGTACTTGTATGGATCCTTTGACCTGACCATATGATGGTGTTACATGTGATGTCGCATACTTAGTGGTACGCCTAAAGGGCCTGTAATAGGGTGCCAAGTATGGGTGCTTTCGGGTATGTCACTGAACATGGTAATACTATGGATATGCAGAAGGGATTTGTCACTCAGTAACCAACTGAGAAGATATCACCTGCCTCTTGATGAATGTGACTGATAAGAGTGTGGCCACACCCAAACAAGTTGGTACTTGTTTGTGAGCATCAGTACATTCGGGATCAAGTTAATGTCTGAACACAAAAGAGGGTGATCAATCCATGCCTCTGTGTTGGACACCGATATCAATGACATGGGATGTACAAGTTTAACTACAGGGTTATGATATCAGTTGGACTGCCATCTCCATCTTAATTGGGGGCTGCAGTGGCTTGCTAGAGCCCAACTGCAGTCTGCGGGCCAAAAGCCCGCTGCCAACATAAAGATGGGCCCACAGGATCGTACACATAGAACGATAGAATGCAGACTTAAGGAATAGCATGTATGCTTGGAGTATACACATTGGAGGGAGAGGTGTGTATATATTAATTATATTATAAAGATCAATTGGATTGGTCATAATAATAAAAATTAATATATTCTATTGGCTCTTGATAATTAATTGGATTAATTATGAAATTATTTCCTAGGTGGAAATATTCATATGTATGGGTTTACATATGATTTTATTTTGTGCAGAGTTAATTTTAATTTGATGGATTAAATTAAATGTCAAACCAATTTTAATTTGGATGTAAATAATATATTACTTGGAGTAATATATTAAATACATGGGTATATTAAAATTGGGCTTGAATTAATTTGAACCAAATTAATTAAAATTAGACTGGGCCTAAATTAAAACATGGAAGCCCGCACAGAATAAAGAGGAGCCAAGATGGGCCAGAATTCCTTATGGAATTCGGCCAACCCTAGGTATAAATACCTAGGGTTAGAAGAATTCGGCTAACCTAGCTAAAACCACTCATAGCCGAATTCTCTAGCCTCTCCTCTCCTTGGTTTTTGCTTTTCCATCGCTAGCACGGGTTGCATTCGCCAAGCGTTCGTGTACGTGAGAGTGGAGGAATTCTAAATTAAGTACTGCAGTCATCATCCGTCTCTGAAAGAGATTTTTCTGGTATGAAATTTTAATCTCTTTCTATTTAATTTTATGTTTTTCAATTTCCACTTCAATTGCTCCTGGGACTGGATTTGAGGAAATCACCACGTTCTTCCGCTTTTATCGGGTGATTTCCGGTGAAAAATCCCAACAGCTAGTGCATCAGCCATCTTGTGCTCATCTCTGGGGACATGTCTGAATTCGCATTGGCAGAAAAGCTCTTTTCTGTACTGTAGCAGCTCCAAGTAGGGCTGCAATGCTTCTTCTTTCAACTCCCATTCGCATTGAGCTTGTCTAATCACTAAAAGTGAATCTCGAACGATCAAGACATCATTTGGCCTTAGTGTTAGTAGAGCTTCCATCCCGAACAAGCATGCTTCATACTCTGCTCCGTTGTTGGTTATGGGAAAATCTAATCTCTTTGACAAAGGAATTATTTCACCGTCTGGTGTCGCTACAATTACTCCAATTCCAGCACCTTTTTTAATTCATGGCACCATCAAAGTACATGACCCATCTCTTTACTTCCACCATGGCCAGCTGTTCATTTGCCCCTAGAGTTAACAGAGCTTCCATCCCGAACAAGCATGCTTCATATTCTGCTCCATTATTAGTTATAGGAAAATCCAATCTCTTTGATAAAGGAATGATTTCACCATCCGGTGTCGCTATGATTACCCTGATTCCAGCACCCTTCTTATTCACGGCACCATCAAAGCACATAATCCATCTCTTTACTTCCACCATGGCCAGCTGTTGATCCGGGAACTCCAAATTCTCTGTGTAATCTGATTCCAGTGGTTGATTTGCTAGAAATTCTACTACGGCTCGCCCTTTGATGGTTTTCTTAGTGGTGTATTCAATGTCAAATTCTAACAAAAGTAAGAGCCACCTAGATAACTTCCCAACCAACACCGATGCTTCATACAGATACTTCATTGGATCCGCTTTGGCTATGGCTTGCACTTTGTTTGACTGGAAGTAATGGCGTAACTTCTTGGTCAGCCAGATCATTGCCACACATGTCTTCTCTACCAGTGTATGCTTGGTTTCATACTCCAGTAGCTTCTTACTGAGGTAGTAGATGGGGTACTCCTTTTTCCCATCTTGCTCTTGTGCTAGCATTGCCCCTATACAGGAATCTTTAATCGCCAAATACAAAATCAAAGGCTTTCTTGGAATTGGTGGGCTCAGAACTGGCAGATTTACTAGATAAGCCATGATTTTCTCGAATGCCAGCTGACATCTGTCATCCTATGCATTTGGCTAATCTTTCTTCAATAGCTTGAAAATCGGCTCACAAGTGGAAGTTAACCGTGCTATGGAGCGACTGACATACTGCAAGGAACCCAAAAATGACCGGACTTCCTTTTCTGTCTTTGGAGCCGGCATATCTCAAATAGCCTTGATTTTATCTGGGTCCATTTCTATTCCTCTATGGCTGACTACATGGCCCAGTAGCTTCCCCGATGTGACTCCCAATATGCACTTCTTAGGATTTAGTCGCAAGTTATACCCTCCAACGCATGTAAGAAATCTATCTAGGATGGCGAGATGCTCCTCTTGGGTCATTGATCTAACAAGCATATCATTGACATACACTTCGACTTCTTTATGGATCATATCATGAAGCAAAGTTGTGACAGTCCTTTGGTAAGTGGCTCCAGCATTCTTCAATCCAAAGGGCATTACTCTATAGCAGAAAGTGCCCCAATCAGTGATGATTGATGTCTTCACCGTATCAATTACATCCATCAGGATCTGGTTGTATTCTGAAAACCCATCCATGAAGGAATACATCACTGCTTTTGCTGCACTATCAACCAGGACATCGATATGAGGTAATGGGAAGTTTTCTTTCGGGCATGCCTTGTTCAAGTCCCAATAATATTGGCTAGCCATTTTGTATACTCCACCACTTCGAGGAACTTGGCTTCTATCTGCTTAGCCACTTCTTTCACCAATGTATTCCATTCTAGTCTCAATCTTCTCAGTTTCTGCTTCACTGGCTTGAACTTAGGGTCAATTGGAATCTTTTGAACTACTATTTCTGTATCCACACCCGGCATATCCTCGTATGACCAAGCGAAACCTTTAACATGTTTATGAAATATTCTTGTCAATTCTCTCTCTTCCTTGGGTTTTAGCTCATGTGAAATGAATACCATTTTGGGGTTTTCATCTGTACTTATGTTGATTTCATGTAATGCAGTGTCATGTATGCTA
The DNA here is from genome assembly GCA_039660915.1 of Euphorbia tirucalli. Lineage (NCBI taxonomy): Eukaryota > Viridiplantae > Streptophyta > Magnoliopsida > Malpighiales > Euphorbiaceae > Euphorbia > Euphorbia tirucalli. The sequence continues at coordinate 44,207,604 of CM077637.1, read as the reverse complement.
AATATGCTTGATGGTGATTCAAATGCATACACAGAATTATCAGGATAAACATCACACAAGTAAGCCAACTAAGATTTCATTGCATTAAACTTGTTATAGAGTACATCATTCACATTGAAAATGGAAGAAATAGATACAAGAAAATCATTTTCATCCTTCATAAGTGGAGGGCCTTGCACTTCTTCAGCTTTCCCATTCAGCTCCAGGACATCATCTAGATCTGTAGCTACCTTGGCTTCTTGTTCAACAGAAATGGTAGTCTTTTCAATTTTAGCCACCTGCGCCTTAGCCTTCTTCATGATCCTGGCTATCTCAGCAACCACGAAATCTAAGTTTACCTTGGTCATCAGCTCTTCTTCGAACTCTTCTTTGGATTTCCTAAATGCCTTGCATAAAGCAGCAGCCAGCACCCCTAAAATTGCTTGTACTGATTCATCGTAGACTTTTTCTTTGGTTTTCTGCTTAGGTACCTTCACTGCTTTTGCTATCTCCTCAGGCGACTCATTTTGCAGAACAGTAGACTTAACAATTACCTCCTCCACCACTACAGGGGCTACTAGTTCTTCCCGACTCTTTTCAAAGTCTACGACATCAGAAAATATCTCAAAGCCCGGATATTCAATGTTCCAGACCCTCACTGGCTCAGCTTGACCATTATACAACTCTTCCCCTGCCTTTATGAACGGCTTCATCATGGAATTGCCATTTTTCCCTTTCTTCAGGCTTTTCTCATTAGATGCCCCTGATGTGTAACCTAAGCCGAACTACCTCAGTTTTCCAGAATCAATATTAAACTCGGGCACACCCTGTAAATTATCTCCGAGTCCCATGCCAGGAACAAAATTTTGCTTGTGAAGGTACTTAGACAACCATTATAGCATATAGTTCTCATAGATGACCAACGGAGCATCTGTGGTTTCCTCCTCACTAACCATAACGACTTGGAATCCACCGAATGGTATTATCTCTTCATTAACTGCAACAACTACGGATTGAGAATCTGCCTTAATTGTTACAACTTCATTGCTTATCGAGAATTTCATCTTCCGGTGCAGGGTTGAAGGGACACCCCCCAGTGGGTGAAACCATGGTCTCTCTAAGAGTAAAGAGAAGGTAACTGGGATGTCAATAACAGTAAAAATGACCATCAACCTGACTGGTCCTGCCTCTACTTCAGCTTCAAAGGTCCTAATCACGGTCCTTTTCGAATCATCATAGGCCCTGATCATAGTGGAAGACTTTCTCAAACTTTCTTCGCTCAAGCCCAGGAATGGTAGCATTTTCAAGGGACATATATTCAGGGCTGACCCGTCATGTATCATTACGCATGGCATAACCCTATCCATGATGTTTACCTTAATGTACAGAACTTTATTGTGAGCCCTTCCCCCGTGTGGCAGATCTTTCTCCAAAAATACAATGTTAGGGGATCCTACATGAATTTTATCCAATAAGCAGCACATTGCCTCCAGAGAAGCAATCAGAGACACTTCAATTTCAGAGAGCTTTTTGACCAAAGCTGCTTTGTGCTCCTTGGAAGTCAGCAATAAATGCCATAGAATGGCTTGGGCAAGAGTTTTCTTCAGTTGTGAAATAACCAGATCTTCCTTTTCTACTTCCTTTGGCACTGACATACTACTTGATCTGGTCATTGGGGTTTTCTCATTCTGCTGTACTACTGGTTGGTAGACCCTACCACTTCTTGTTACATTCTGAACTTCAGACACCTTTGGCTTTTCTACAACAGGCAGCTTAATGGTCTTATCACAGCCGTACTCTTCATATTCATCCTCTGGATCCAGGTCATCCAAGCTCACAGGCTTCACTTCCCTCTGCTCTATCGGCTTTCCACTCTCTGACTTCACGTCAACATCATTGGCTACCACAGACTATATGGTGGGGTTTTCTTGGAGGATTTGAGCAAAGATAAAATTGTCTAGTAACCCTGACTGTACCATGTTGACCTGCCTTTCAAATGTTGGCAGCGGATTATTCTTTGTACTAGGTTTGGCAGGCTCTTGTATTTTTCCCTCGTTGATAAGCTTCTGGATGGTGTCTCTCAGCTTATAACAATTATTGGTTCTATTTCCTACCATTACATGGTAAGTACAAAAATTATCTTTATCTTCATCCGCTGGTTTCTCGAATGGCCTGAGAGAACTTAACAGTCCACCATTCCTACACTTAGCAAAAATCTTGGCAGGGAAGAGCCCAAGGTGATATGTTGTGACCGTCCGGACCTCTGCTTTGGTTTCCTCATTGCTGAGACACCGCAGCAACCCCGGCTTGCTTAACCTCAGAAACTTATCCTCCCTTACTTGTAGAACTAGAGCAGGATCCACTGCTTGACCCAGCTGAGGTAGTCGATCTATACCCAGAGCTGTACCCGGAGCTTCTGCTTCTTTTATGGCCTGCGGTCTTTTCCTCCTCATCTCTCTCAATTTTCATGGCAATACTATATACTTCGCTGAGTTCACTGAAAAAGTGGAACTTCATATTGTTCTTGAAGATGTCCCTACTACCATTAATCAACTTCTGAATCAATTCATCCTCATCAGGGCGGTTCTTTAGCAAGATCATCTTATTCATCCACCATTAATAGTATTCATCAAAGGGCTCATTTGACTTGTTCTTAACTCTTTCTAGGTCGTACAGCTTCACCTGAATCTTGGTATTGAAGCTGTAGTATTTGATAAAAGCCGCTGATAAAACTTCCCAGTCCAATTGCTATTCTTCAGATAGAGAATTGTACCAACTCAATGCTCCTCCCTTGAGTGTAGTCAAGAAGAGATTGATAAGTTATTGCTTAGTGACACCTGCCATCAGCATGACTCGTGCATAGAGATTCACATGGCCTCCGGTGAACCCATTCCCTTATAGGAGGGAACTTTCGGTACTTGAAAACCAATAGGAAAAGTCTCAATGCCTTTATTGATCATGGCATCTACATTAACTCCCCTCTTGGAGTCCGAACTGACACTGGCCCCTTTCTTCAGCTGGGCCACAACTTCATCTAATTCTGAATACTTCACCTTCATTTTTCTTTCCATAGATGCCTCAATTTCTTGCAGCTTCTCCAAACTAGCCGAGGCATCAGCGCCTTGCTGAGATGATTCAGCCTCTTTTTCCTTTCCAGCTCCACTAGCGCCGGTTTCACCGGCTTCTCTCACAACAGCCCACATCTCTTCCTTCAACATGTCACGGAAATCCTGAGATCTCAGGAAATCCTTTAGGGCATCAACAAGACTTAGTGTTGGATTGGCCATCTCAAATTCTTCTTTGGAATCAGATTCACTTTCTGTTTCTACTGCGTTTTATTCCGCAACAGCCCTCAGAGCCTGAGATCTTGTCCTAGGTCGCTCCAGTTTACTCTGCTTGACATCATATGGGAAATGTTAGGGACAATGAATTAATGGAATGGTGACATGAAGAGTGATACACTAAAGGTGATTTATGATGAATGAATGAAATAATGTCGTGAGTGAAATGATGAGAAGGATGATCTCTATTTATTATTCTTTCCTTTTTGGACATTCTAGGAACACCCAATGCCACACAAGAGATAATGCAAAAAGATCACTGGACCGCCACACAGATAAGGGTTTGGCGCCTTTGGAGCACCTAGTGAATTTTGTGAAATGGTCACGCGTGTGCCGACACACAGATAGGGTTTCAACGCTTTATAGGTCTATGAGATGACATGAAATGGTCGCATAGGGCCACCCCATGGACAAAGTTTTGATGCTTTTGAGGCATATGATATAAAGTGATGTTATAAGAAAGTCACGTGTGACTCGGAACACGGACAGAGGTTCGGTGTTCATGGAACACCTTGCATGATTTGAATAATGTTATGAAATACCCCTATATGCATACTAATCTGGTACTTGGGGAGTACCTTGAATGATTTCACAATGTTATGAAAATATCCGATGTGGACCGTGATGTGCAAATAGGAAATCGGCATCATATGACAACTATGATGAATGAGTATGGTGTCATGAAATGACATCATATGGATCATCACACAGGAATGGACCTAGGACCATCGTGGTCTTATATTGAATGACATGGTGTATTGAAATGGCCGAGTGCAATCCGGTGCATAGGCAGAACACGGGTAGTTTTGGGACTCCCACTATGTTATGGAATGAAATGATAATGATGGGCATCCTTGGAATGTCCCTAATTTAAATGAGATGAGTTGATATGAATGCTTATGTCACACAAAATGCAAATGGCTATATAAAAATATGGTTAGGATGCATGACATACATAATGATGTTGTGTATGCTTTGTGAAAATGCTAACACATGTATATAATGTTATGGCTGCAAAAGAAAGAGTTAGTGTGAATGTCAAACGGATGATATAATGTTTTCACACACGGAAATAAAATGTAAGTGGCTACACAAAAGATGTGGGTTAGTATCACATAAATGCTTTGCGTGTATCTCGTGTCATGTTCATGGAAATGGCGATGATGGTATATCATGGGAGGGCGAGAAACACATAGCACATGAAGCGTATTCCTCCAACCTTATTCCTCCAAGCGTGGTCAATTTTTGAAAATTCTAACCGAGTCCTAGGAGGGGTTCTCTTTGATCATCAACCGGGTATGATGAAGGCACAATTTATAGCACTCACACAATTTATTTTGGTATCCTAAGGGGATCCATCTAAGGTTGCCTATATGAATTCGGTCCAAGTCGGGTTAAAATCAAGGCTCCAATAGCAAAATACACTCCTCACTTCTCCCCACTCAAGGGTTCGAATGAAGGGGTTCGTACGAGGCTATGGGTGGTGTTTCGTATCCATGCCCCTAAGACCAAGAGGAACATAGGCGACACTTCAACAATTCACCGGGTTAAAAATTGGATACTTAACCTAATGCAAAAATGTCTAACTAAAGAATGCAAAATAAAATACCATAAATTTTCCTTGATTCCATAGCCCAAGATGCATCTAGATTAATAGAATGAAACCAAGAACGGAAAGAATATTAAATTTTCTCACCTTAGTTGTCTCATCTAGAGACTACTATAGAAACCCAAATGTGTTTCCTCCACAATCCGGTACACAAACGACTCTTGAACGGGACTCGTTTTGGCGAACGGATTGAACGAAAACCAAGACCAAGCAACCAAAGAGGGTGGCTACAATTTTTCTAGGTTGGCAGAAATTCCCATGAGGCTAAGGTTAGGGAAAAATTAGGTTTAAGGCTTCCTTATATACTCCTTAGTATACTCCTTAGCATACTAGGATTTTAATTAAAACTATAGGTTATTTAATTTGATTAAATTAATTTAACTTGTACAATTAGAATTAATAAAACCTTATTATAAAATTCCAATTGACACAATTAAATATAATTTTATCAAATTAATATAACCCAAAGTTAAATTAAAATCAACCTTAATAAATACATCCTTTGTATTTATATTTTCACTAAGTAAATTTTATTTTATTTAATTAATTATTTACAACATGTAATTAATTAATCAAATAAAATTAATTTTTCCCTTAATATAATTGAATTAATTATGACATTACCTAATATCAATAATTGAAGTGGATTCTAGCAAACCTTTATAGCCCCCAATTAAGATGGAGATTTGTAGTCTAATGTGAAACATAACCCAGTAGTGATCTTGTATATCCCTTGCCAACTGACATTGATATATAAGTAAGAGGCATGGCCCTGTCATCCTCTCATATGCTTATTTATTTCTTGATACTGAGTGGACTGAACCTAACACATAAGTATCCTAACTTATTCGGGTATGGCCATACACTTGTTAGTCCCACTTATTAAGTCGCCAATGATATCATTGCAGGGGACGTTGAGTGGCAATTTCGTCAACTTCACTATCAACATCAACATGTTCATTGGCCTACCCAACATACCCATACTTGGAACCCTGTTATAGGCCCGTTAGGCATATATCAAAGTGTATGAGATCCCATGTTATGTTACAGTGACAATCGGGTCTAAGGATAATAACAAGATGTACCTACAAAACACCTATGATGATCGAACCATGTGGTGTTCTCATGGCGGATTGATCCAGTACCATGCAACCCAACATGTACTTTGTAATATAATTGTAAGGGCAAGCTAAATCAATTAGTGTTGTCCAAAGATCCTAAATAACGGATTAATATCTAATAGTTGGCATCAGAGCAGGTATTAACTTTTTGATTTGCTATTAAAGTTTTATTTTCTTAAGTTTGGTCATGATTTTCTTATGTTCATATGGCCAATTTATATTTGGATTATTATTATTTTATATCCATCAAAATAATAATAATACATAAAATAATAACATAATTTAACATTTATTGTGCAATAGGCTTGTAAGTCACCATAGTGACCATACCTAAAAATTTTAGTAATATTTAATTATGTTTTTATCAATTGTTTGTGTTCTGTGTTACTAATAAAATAAAAGTTGCACCGCACAATTGAAATCACTAATTATAATACTTGGAGGTCACTCAAAGGTAGACCATTGGTTATAATTGGTGATGATAAAAGAGAGTATTAGCATACTTAGTAACTGTGTTTGTATATCCAAAGATAACAAACATATGTATTTAAATATGGTTGATAATCTGTAAAAGTTATTTGTATTAGCACAATTATTGTATAAATTTATGTGTTTAGGTATTGCCCAAAGGTGATCTTAAACACATAATTAAAGTTTAAACTGTCGTTGAGATTATTTAAATTGACTCGAGTATTAATATGTGAGCTTATTTGATATTTGCAGCAATGAATAACATGCATGTTCTTGGTAACGATATTATCAAGTTATAGAGTTAACTATGTTGATTGGTCTAAACGAATCCATTTCCAATTAGGTGCCATGGATTTGGATTTAGCATTAGTTATTAATGAAAGGTCTACTGCCATTATCGAGACTAGTACCGAAAATGAAATGTCTTTTTCTTAGGGTTTGGAAAGGTCTAATAGGCTGGCATTGAACTTGATGAGCTGAAAATGTTAGACCATCTATTCCTACGATGAATGATGCTAAAGAATTTATTCAAAAAATAAAAGAGTACTTCCATTCAGACATAACATATAAGTCTGTTGTAGGGAATCTCATGAGTAAGCTGACGACCAAGAAATTTGATTGGTCGCAGCTCATTCATGATCATGTGACTCACATGATGAATTTGGCAACAAAGCTAAAATCATTGGATATGGAAGTGAGTAAAACATTTCTAGTTCATTTCATTATCAACTCCCTTCCTTCTGATTTTGGCCAATTATAGGTTAATTATAATAACCTTAAGGAAAATTGGAACATTTAAAAAATTAAGGCCATGTTAATTCAGATTGAAGGGAGGTTATTGAAAGGAGATTTTGTTCATCTCACAATTAATAAAGTAGCAGCAGTAAGGGAAAGCCAGGCCAAAAGGGCAAAAAGAAGGGTAAGGCCCCATTCAAAGCAAATGAGGGTTATATCCATAAATTGAAATGCTACTTTTAGAGGAAGGTCGAGCATCTAAAGAAAGATTGTCTAAAAAGAAAGGAATAATTCAAAAAGAAAAGCATACATTATATTTCTGTATGTTTTGAATCAAATCTTTCTGAAGTTCCTAATAATACCTGGTGGTTAGATATTGGTGCAGCTACTCATGTGTCTCATGTTACACAGGGATTTCTTATGATATAGCCCGTAAAAGAAACTGAAAAGTTTTTATTTATCAAAAACAGGATGAAGCCACAAATAGAGGGCATTGGGACTTATAGATTGATCTTGGATGCTGGATATCATCTAGATCTTGAAATGTTCCTTTATGTTCTTGAATGTGCTAGAATTTAGTTTATATTTCAAAGTTGGATCAGTTTGGTTTTAATTTTAAGATTGGAAACAGTGTTTTTTCATTGTATCGATATAAGTACTATTACTATTATGGTATTTTACCGGATGATTTATATCGTTTTAATCTTGATGTTAATTGTAATGAATCTCTATTTGATGTTGAGAATTCTATAGGTTGTAAGTGTAGTGCATACACTGAATGTTCTACTTTCTTGTGGCATCAAAGACTAGGTCACATATCTAAGTAAAGATCATGAGATTAGTGAAAAATGAAATCTTACCTCAATTGGATTTTCCCAATTGAGATGTGTGTATGGATTGCATTAATGGTAAACAAACCAAACACATATCAAAGAATCCTACCACCAGAAGCACTAAACAACTTGAATTAATACACACTGATATTTGTGGTCCTTTAATGTTTCATCTTGGGTGGTGAAAAGTGTTTTATCACTTTCATTGATGAATTTTCAAGGTATTGCTACTTGTATCTATTGCATGAAGAGTCTCAATCTGTAAACATCTTAGAGGTGTTTACTAATGAGGTTAAAAGGTAATTAGATGGAAAGGTGAAAGTAGTAAGGTCTGAAAATGGTAGGACTAATGAAAGTGGAGAATATCCAGGTCCATTTGCAAAGTTTCTTGAAAATAGAGGCATTTGTGTGCAATATACAAAATGGTATATTTGAAAGGCAGAATCGTACTCTTATGTATATGGTTAGCAGTCTAATAACTAATAGCACTGTACCATCTTCCTTGTGGACTTATGAATTAAAAACTATTGCATATCTTTTAAATAGGGTTCCTAGTAAAGGCAGTTCCTAAGACACCTTATGAACTATGGACGCAAAGGAAATCTTGTTTAAGATATCTTCATGTTTGGGGTTGCCAAGCTGAAGTGAGGATATTAATCCACATGAGAAGAAATTTGATGCGAGAACCATTACTGGTTACTTCATAGCGTATCCTGAAAAATCAAAAGGGTACAAGTTTTATTGTCCCAATCGTAGTACAAGAATCATAGAGTCTGGTAATGCTCAGTTCATTAAGAATGGTCAAATTAGTGGGAGTGGAGAATTGTCAAAAGTGGATATTCAAGAGACTCAGGTGGAAATGTCTACACCTATTATTTCTTCTCAAGTTGTTAATCTTCTTGTTCTGTAAATGGGTCTTCAAGACCGAAAGAGACTCAAAAGGCAATATCAAAAAGTATAAGGCTAGACTTGTTGCCAAAGGTTATACTTAGAAAGATGGTGTGAGCACGGGATTTTAACTCTTGGTTTCAATGACGAATACATTGTTATTTGCTTCTATAGCCTTCTATAGCCACAGGAGTCGAAGTTAATTCAAGATCAAAGATCTGATCAATTAAACTTCAAGCCTCAAACATTTCCCAGGCGAAGGAGGAGGCATTTTGGAAATAACACCGCACAGGTGTCGCAACACCTGCACGAGTGTCACGTGCAAAAGTAGAAATCCTGCCATTTCTTCTTAGAACTCCAAATTTGGATTTGAGGGGGTAGATTTGATAAGAAATAGGCTTTTTTGCCTATGAAAGAGCTCACTGGTTGGCAACTTTGACTAAGAGAGAAAGAGGAAGATAAGGGAAGAAAAGGAGAAAAGAAAATCAAACTGTCTCTTCAATTTTCATCTTCAATCTTTATTATTAGGCTTAGAATCAGTTGGAAATCTTAGGAAAACACTTCACTAAGGTTTTTAATAGGATTAGAGACTAATCCAGACACCAAAACCATAACATTTGGAGCATGAAGCCATTTTCAGAGTTTAAGTTGGAGTGTTCAATCGTATCCTTTTTTAATTGATTTTCAACCTCTCAAGTGGGGTTCACGCATCAAAGGTAATACTTCTGAGATTTTGAAAGCATATACTCTTTGTTTGTGATTTTGTGCATCATTTCATCAAAAACTTTTATTTTTAAAGTGTTCTGCTTACAACACCCATATGGTTGTTGACACAACACTCACATCGATGTTATCCTAAAATTTTCCCATAAACCTTAAAATTATATGTTTCAATATTTCAACCAAACACAGAAGCAACACCCGGATGGGTATGACAACAGTCGCATGGTTCTTGCCTCCACACCCGCACGGGTGTCACCTCAGGACAGAATTATTGAAATCGATTTTTGCATATTTCATGACATTTAAACCTTAGATTTACATTCTAGAAGTGTGTATTAGACCAGAACTGTTGGCATTCATCATCGAAAAAATAACACGGCGCAACGGAAATTACACCTTTAAAATTTCCTAGAATTCGCCTATAGTGTCCAATTACCATTGATTGGAATAAAATCAATTTTGAATCAAGAGAGGTTCACTCACCAAATCCATCTCTTCTAGAGACTACTGCAGAATTGACTCTTTAAGCGACCTCTAAAGTCTTGTGCACGACGAACTATTGAGCGGGAACTGGTGCTAGCCGAAGAAGTGGAGGAATAGAAGATTGATGCTGGAAATTTTGGCCAAAGGGGCTGTTGTAGGGGGCTGAAGATTCGAGCAATTAAAATAGGGTTAGGGTTGATTTTTATTCTTAAGTGTGCCCTTATATAGACTCCTTGTCTAATTGGGTTTTGACTAGGTAAATTAAACCTAAGCCCACTAGGATTATAATTACATAAATAAACTTTATATTAAAAGTTTATACTATATAATTTAATTCCATTAGGCTGAATTTAATTATCCCTTAATTAAAATCAAACCACACTTAAGAAAATACAATACATTTATTTAATTTTCCTACTTAGGAAAATAATTTAATTAATTGTTTACTTTATGTAATTCAATTAATTAATAAACTAATTAATCACATTATGTAAACTTATTAATTAAATTAAATCAACCTAATGTTAATTAATGACCTTGACACCGAATGTCAACTAACTAATTAATGCATTCCTTCCAATGTACATTACATGTATGATTTCTATATGTTCTGGCTTAGTTGATCTATGTGCACGATCCTATGGGTCTGTTTATATATTGGTAGTAGGCCTAAGGCACACAGACTGTAAGTGGGTTCTAGCAAACAGTTACAGCCCCTAATTAAGATAGAGATGCAGTAGTCTATTGAAGACACTAACCAGTAGTAATCTCGGAGTGTCCTTTGCCAAATGATATCGATATGAATAAACAAGAGGCATGGTGTTCGTCATCCTGTTCTGGTGTTTATTATATTTCTTGATCTTAGGTTGACTAATTAAACAAATAAGCAACCAACTTATTTGGGTATGGCCATACACTTATTAGTCCCACTCATCAAATGGACAATGATATCATCTCGGCGTTACCCGAGTGGTAATTCCATCACTTCATCATCAATATCAATATGTTCACCTATCCACCCAATCATACCCATATTTAGTATCCTTTTATAGACATGTTAGACGTATGTCAAAATGAACCAGATTCCATATTGATACTATAACGAAATCTGGTCTAAGGATAAAAGAGACCTACTCAAGAAAGACCTATGACGCGACAACTATATGGCTTTCTTGTGTGGATCGATCTAATCCCATGTCAACAACATGTACCTATATTCATGACTAACTATACAAGTACTATGGCTAGTTGAGAACCACCATACATTCATCAAATATACAAGTCTGTGATTTTATTCGTTCCCACGATTAGAATAGACTTGGGATATGTTTTATGATTATCAATCAATGGATACTCTATTTATGTTATAGCATAAGATATAAATGAAATAGATTAATTGCCTTTATTTATATGACACAAATGACGCATGTATACCAGAAGTCTTAATGTATAATACAAAATACAAGAATCCAATGCCCTAAGAACTAGGGCACACCAATAAGAATAATGACGGAAACCTAGTTTCCTGAAATCCGACCCACTTACTTGTTAGTATATGCCCTAGTCCCTTTGACAATGTAATCGAATTTGATAATCAATAAAAGGCATTAATCTATTTTATTAATTTCTTGTGTAATTAATAGTTATAGAGTATCCATTAGTTAAGTCATACTCTTTTTTGTTAGGAGCATCTCCTAGCAAGTAGGACTGAGAGTAGGGTTGACGCTTAACTATAAATATCCCTAGTCTATTATATCATAGGAATGATACTATCTAAAGACTAGCATGGTCTTTGATTATATGATGGTGTCCTACTGGCCATTGGATATGGATTGTCAATCAAAGAGATGGGTACATGTTAGGTTACATGGTACTAGATCGATCCACTCAGAGTAATTCACTTGACCCCTATAAGACAAGTGAAACTCTGGTAGCACTTATATTGGATCCTTAGACCTGATGTTGCTATGGACTTAGGGATGATCTCACATACTTTGACATACACCTAACGGGCTCGTAAAAGAGTGCCAAGTGTAGTTATGATTGGGTATGCCAGTGAATACCTAAGGATCATAGGCAAGGTGAAGGGAAATGCCAATCTCTTAAATGAGATTATGATATCACCGGCCACTTGATGAGTGAGAATGAGAAGTGCTTGGCCAAGCCTAATACTTAATCACTAGGTGATTAAGTGATTGATGTTCTTTAATCTATTTGGTATCAAGAAATGTACTTGCTGCCATACGGAATGACTTATTCATGGTTCTAGTATTACAGAGATATCTAAAAGGCATGGGATGTATAAGAAAAAGGCTATAAGGTATATATGTCCAAAAGATATATTCATCTTAATTTGAGGCTATAGGGGTTTGTTAGAATCCACCTATAGTCTGTGGCCCAAAGGTTTGGGGCCTACTGCTAACATAAAGATGAACCTATCGAATAGCACGCATAGGGTCAAGATCGGATGTTTAGGACCTAAATATATATTGGTTATAGATTTAATTAAAGGAGCTATTGTCATATTTATATTAAGTTAATTATTGCATGGTGAAATAAATAAATTAATTAAAATATGACTTGTCAAAATTGGATTTTGACATCTATAGGATTAGAATTTCATTCGTATTAAATTAATTATTGTATGGCACAATAAATAATTTAATTGGAATATAATTTGTCAAAATTGGATTTTGACATAATAGGGAATTAACATATATTTGGGTTAATTTATTTTATTGCATGGTGCAATAAATAAATTAAGGCCAAAATATTATTATGTTAAAATTGGATTTTAACATTAAGAATTAATTTTATAAATCATATTATAGATGGGCATTTAACTGAATTAAATCTTTAACCTAAAGTTTAATTAATTAAACCCTAATTAGCCTACAATATAAATGGAACACTAGTTCCTTAATTCCCTAACCTCATACAAACTGCCTCCTTCCTATAGCATACAGATAATTTCGGCCAACACTAGTCTCCCTAGGGTTTGGCCATTCGTACTCCTTGTTCATTGCTAGCATGCTCATCCCGTCATTTGAGGCCTACTTGTGTGAAGGTGGAGATTTTTTGCTTGGAAATTTGCATAGAAAGCTTCAAAATCCGGGTAAGATTTAAATTGCTTTCTGGTTGAGTCTGTTTCTTCCCAATCTGAATGGGTTCCTAGGCTGGATTTGAGGGCAAAATCATTGCTTCTGTTGCTAAAATTTTTGTTTTGCACGTTGAAAATCCCTACATTACCATGTTATGTAATTAACCAGAAAAAATCGTTTTCTCAAAAATCAAGTTTTCCAGGTCTAGTCAGTGATTTTTCAAGTCTCTCCGGCTATCCCCCTAGATGCATGACCCCAACTCATTTATTATGCAATTTTGTCTTGACTGAGTCCTACATGGAATTATTTGTGTACTAACCTTTGTTTTAAAAGATTAGATGTATGTTTAGGTCTTATTATTATGTTAGATAAATTCGTATATTTTAGGTGATTGTACCCCAATTCCCTATTTGATTCATATCTATCCCCTAAGGTAGCTTATGTGATTCGTTCTATATTATTAGTTAATTTACTGATTTCAGTACCTTGCATGAACGCCGTATGTTCTAAATAAAATCAATTTAGTTCATAAAATACTATAATTTAGTTGTTGAAGCGTGTATTTTAATTAGAGAACAAGTAACTGACTCGTCTGGACCTAGATCTCTGGAAGGTATAGTGGCCCTCACTTTGTTTCAGCTATACCTAAATTTCCTGGTTGAGATGAGCCGGGTGGCAAATCCTAAATTTTCTTCAGGATTTCAGTCTCAAATCTTTTATGAAAATCCTTTTCAAAAATGAATTTTGTAACTATAATCATTAAGTAAAGCAAAAGCTAATAAAAACTTCCTCAGTTCGCTTCGCCACGTCTCGTGTATTTCAAAAAGGTCGTCTGATGGGGGTGTCCTTTAAAAGTTTTTCAAAACTTAAAAGATTTTGACAAGCATTAAAAGTATCTAATTAAAATAGCTTCAACAAATTGCATATTCGCTAGATTGAGCATTAGGTTAAGGTACCATTATTAGCCCGGTGAACTGTTGAAGTTGCTTCATACGTTTCGCTAGATCGTAGGGACATGGATATAGAACACCACTTATAGCCTCATACAAACCCCTTCGCCTATCCCCTTGAGTGGGGAGAAGTGAGGAGTATATATTTGCCATAGGCACCTTGACGTTATCTCGGACTCGGACCGAACCCATATAAGTAACCACACTAGGATACCGAAACGATGCATGTATATACATGTAGTTTCACCTTTATCACTCCCCATTGGTGATTAAAGAAAACCCCATCCAGGACTTGGTTAAAATATCTTCTTTTTGACCATGTGGAGAAATAAGGTCGGGAATTTGCATTCGCATGCTACATGTTACGTGCTCCATTTTTTGTACTACATCATTGTGATCATTCTATCATGCACATATTGTATAAACTTCGCATATCGCTTGTCTGATGCTAACCCACTTTCATGTAGCCATATGCATTGTTTCTTTATCTTGTTATGCACCATATGTACATGCCTCATTTCATGTGGCGTACAAACATTCCTATATCACGTTGTGTTCCACAAACATTCTTATTCTTTTATCATAAAGTTCTGCATACCACTTATGTAATTCTAATACACTCTTTTTGTGTAGCCATATTAATTTTTTTTTGTGTGCATTGTCCATTCACATGCCTATTTTGTGCGACATTTAAATTAACGATTTTCAATGCATTCATATTCGCTTGTCATTTATACGTGCACATTCTTCTTTGACCATATGGATATTAAGAGAAATCTACACTCACTAAAAAGAAACCTTTAGCCAGTTATGAGCGGGCGAATCCTCGAACGTGCAAGCTTCGGCCATGAGGCTGGCGCTTGAGGGTTTCAAATTGGAAACATTAGTTTAGAAAACGTGGTTTTCGGGTTTTGGAAAATATGAAGGCAAAACAAAGGAACATACGAAACCAATTACTCATGCCTTAAAGGTTGATAGGAGTCGCCACCCGGCTCAGCTCTTATCGGGAAATTCTGGTATAACCAAGCCCTATAGGGATTCCTATACCTTTGAGACAGATATTCTGGTCTGAACAAATCACTTATTTCTACTTTATTGTAAAATAGCTATTAACTATACCTGATATGCACTTTTTATTATTTTAATTCCCTATTCAATGTTTAACCCTTACTAGATGCTCATTCAGAAAGGCACAAATAAATTCAGAAAGCAATAAATAAATTCGCAAAATAAAAATATGACAACCCAATCGAATAAACTACCCTAAGGGATACATTTGATGAAAAATGGGATAAGAGTACAATTGCTTAGTTTACACGAAATATTCTAAAAATAGAAAGCTAACGTTCATCTAACCTAACAAACATCTACTTGCAAAACAGAGGTTAGTGATACAGATAAATATAAGCACATTGGACTCGATTTGACAGAATGGAATAGCTAGATAGCTCAGGGACATACATTTAGGGGATAATCGGGAAAACCCCACAGGCTTACACGATTAGACCTGGAAAATAGTTTTATAAATGCCCTGTATTTTTGGATCTGGAGAAAAACGATTTTGGAAAACGATTTTACCAATATTATATTTTTCATTTAACATGGTAATGTGAGTTGGTTATCTAGAGATTTATTGGAAACCTCTTTCGTTTGGGTCCTAAAAATTCTTCGAAATTAAAACTAGGACTTAAAGCACATAAATACCTAAAATCAATTTTATGAAAAATTAATGAATAATGAATAATGGGATAAATAAAATGTTATGTTGGGAATGGATTACTAGAACCATGGGGTTCAAAAACAGGTCAACTATGGACCTTCGGACCCGGAGTTAATGATAAAAATAATTTTCATTTTAGGGTTTTCTCTTTTTGAGTTTTACGATCCCTTGGGGGTTTATCAATTGATTAGACTGAAAAATTGGACATTTTCGGCCCGGATACATAAAATAAAAAATCTCAGAAAATAGAGAAAAATTTTCGTAGGAACTCATAGGCTGTGATGATCTCCTCAAGATGGGACGTATCGCCTAGTTTTTAATGAGTTTGGCAAAGCATAGACAAATCAAACAATGCAGGAATAATGAGATAGGATTTGTTGCCTATCAGAGATTACCTTTAACTTGTTTATCCAAGTTTTCGGGAAATGATCCAAATCCATTCCTTGAAGCATTGAATCCAGTATAACTCGTGAAAATGAACCGAAACTTGTCGGGAATGGAATGCAGCTATGGATAACTGTGAGCGGACAATCTTTTTCGGAACACGCGGTAAAGCGGGAACCGAGGATTTTCTTTTTAAGATGTGATGATGTATTTGAAAACAGGTCTTTAATCTTTCTTAAGAAAATCCTTCATTTTATTGAAAGAACCCTTTTGTAGAAAACTTAATTATAAATGTGAATTTTGGAAAAATAGGTTTTTAGAAAATCCCAATTTTAACTTAAAGATTTCGAAACCTAAATTTCGAAATTAGATATAGAGTCGCCACCCGGATAAGCTCATCCGGGAAATTCCGGTACAGCTCCCTACCAAGTGAAGACGCGGTCCTAATTCAGAGATTCAGAGTTCAGGCAGCAAATCTACTAATCCTCACTTATTTTCAATTATTATTTCATAATTTAATGTTGCATTTGCTTAATTCTACTTATTTTATCTTCTTTTTATTATTAACCAATGCTCATGCATATGGCATATATATAAAACCAAAATAA
This sequence comes from Euphorbia tirucalli, assembly GCA_039660915.1. NCBI lineage: Eukaryota > Viridiplantae > Streptophyta > Magnoliopsida > Malpighiales > Euphorbiaceae > Euphorbia > Euphorbia tirucalli. The sequence goes on along the minus strand of CM077637.1, from coordinate 44,190,658 downwards.
AATGCAGAAAAGTAAAAGTGCGGGAAAAGTAAATAAAGGACAAATTATACAACCCATAAAAAGAAAAAGCTCTCATCCTCACCATTACAACCGCCTATAATACATGATGATCTAAAAAATTACAATCGCCTAGATACACGATTTAATCTATAAAATACATTCAAAAATAAAAATAAAGCAAAAATAAAAGCTGCATCCAAATACGGTTGGCACAAGTAAATAAATCACCCCAAGGACTCATATAGGATAGAATAGGGGTATTTTAGGAAATGGGATCATGCATAGGGGGTAACCGGGTCGACCTGGCCAGTCGGCCAGGTTAGACCTGGAAAACGGTGTTTTGAAACCCCCTGTAGGTTTTGTGGGTGAAAAACCAAATTTGAAAATGATTTGGCTCATTTACATGCATTTTTCCAACTTTAGTGGGCCGGATATCCCGGGACTCGGGGGTCCCGTTCATGTATGGGCCTAAGTTAAACATTCATCTAGGTTCCAAAAAGAATGTAAACACGCCAAAATTCAGTTTTGAATAGGAAAAGGGTGCAAAATTATAAGTTTGGGGCCCAAAAAGGAAAAACTGTAATTCTACCCCCTGAACTACGGTCGAGCGGCTGTAGGAGATTACAGTTGTGCGGCTGTAACATACCCGGGCGACTGTAACACCTACAGTCGAGCGACTGTAGCGCTCTAGAATTGATTCCAATATTCTTTTCTTGTTTTTTTTGAAAACCGCTTCGCAAATTTAATGATTTTAGGGGGGTCTAGGATTTTTGGAAATATACTAAAATCAATAAAACGGATCCGAAACGGATCGAATCAAATCCGAAAATCCCTAATCCCTCAAAATCACCAAACTTTAAATGACATCCATCAATCAAAAATCAGAAAACCAGGAATCTATGCACATAGGGATGTAATTGGGCTGATAATAAACATAAAGAACACATTTAATAGAAAAAAGGAAGCGTTATCGGCCGATTTTAGGGCATTCAGAGCTTCTACCCTAGAGATTACAGTCGAGCAACTATAATCAGAAGATTACAGTCAGGCGACTATAGGTCACAGCAGCGCGGCTGTAGGTTACAGCCGGGCGACTGTGATCTTAACTGAGGCGGTTGTAATCAAAACCGCTTCCGAAATTGTAAAAATTCGAAAAAAAAATCAATAAACAACACCCAGAATGAACAAAAATGGATTTTTAAGGCCTCTCAGAATGTTACCTGGTCTGTGTTCCAGTGTTTGGATCACCAAGGATGGATTCGGATGTAGGAAAGCATCTTGCAGTCACGAACAACCCAAAAAATGCGTGATCTCCGAAGCCCGAACGGAACCCCGAGAGAGATTGAGTGAGTGGTGATGATTTAACAACACACTACAACGGTTTCTATGTGTTTCGTTGAAATTTTTTAAGTTATTTTTAGATCAAACCCTTTTATTTTTCTTAAGAACCCTAAAAAAAGTCCCAAAATCCGTGTTATTGTGTGTTTTGTGTGTCTTTCTCTCAAAATTCTCTAATTTTCTACCTCCTCCCCTTGTTCCCTTAACCCTAATTCTGGATATGAGACTTTTATATCTCCCGTTTTGGCTAATAATCGGAATTAAATGCTGATTTTCGGTAAAAAAGGAAGTCTGGTGATTACAGCCGTGCGACTATAATGTACTACAGCCACGCGGCTGTAGTACAGTCACGCGACTGTAGGCACTACAGCCGAGCGACTGTAGTGACCAGATTAGCTTATTTTGTTTAAAAAAACCGAATTAAATGCTGATTTGAAAAGAGAAAAGGAAATCTAATAATTACAGCCGCGGGGTTGTAATGTACTACAGCCGCATAATTACAACCGCGGGGTTGTAATGTACTATAGCCGTGTGGCTGTAGTACAGCCGCGTGACTGTAGGCACTATAGTCGAATAGCTGCAATGACCAGATTGGCCTATTTTTGCTTATTTTTCATTCTTTTCCTCGGTTTTCTTAAATACTCGCTCGAATTCCTTCATGGTTCTGTACCAAGACTTGTCACACACATTTTGATCACCCGAGATATTTCTGACATCATCTCGGTCGGTCCGAATCCGCTTCACGTTTATCCATGAAAAAGGTAACAGTGACTTTCATCACAGAGGTCGGGAAAAAAACCGTGCTCATAATAACTTCAAGCAGTAGAGTTTTATGTATAGAAATGAGGTTTTGGTGTTTGAAAGGGTTGGTTTTGAAGGAAATTCTCACATAGAAAATTGATGTGCAGCAGAAAGTACAAATTAAACTTTTTCCCTCAAATTCCATGATTGCAAGGACCCATGATTTTGGTAGAACCCAAGAACAGAGAAAATAAATTTTCTCACCTTATTCATCTCTTCTAAAGACTGCTGAAGATTACAAAACCAGAGAATGGAAACTTTACATAGTTAGGTATACGAACAGCTCACGAACCGGACTCATGCTAGCAAACGGAGATGAATGGAACTCGAGAATTGCACTACAGGAATTCGGCTCTTTCCTCTCTATGTTGGCGGAAAATTTTATATGGTGGCTAGGGTTGGAGAAATTGATTTTAAGGCCCTATTTATACTTAGTAGAAAATTAGGTTCTAAATTAACCTTAGGTTAAATTTTAATTCAATTAACTGATTTAATTTATGTAATTGGAATTAAATTAAACCATATAATAAAATTCCAATTGACTTAATTAAATCCAATTAATTAAATTTATTGAACCTAAATTTAATTTAACCTGACCTTAAATAAATGCAACCCGTGTATTTAATTTTCCACCAAGGAAAATATATTTAATTAATTATTTACATACTATAATTAATTAATCAAATACAATCAATTTCGCTTTTATATTAATTGAATTAATTTTGACAAAAACAATTGTCATTAATTCAATTAACCAAGTTTCCATTTTATGTACACCCAATGTGTACACTTCCAAAATGTCACAAGTGCAGCTATTCTATGTGTACGATCCTATGGATTCGTCTTTATGTTGGCAGTGGGTGCTAGCAAACCATTATAGCCCCTAATTAAGACGGGGACTAGCAGTCTCATGTGAAACAAAACCCGGTAATATTCTTGTATATCCGTTATCAACTGACATCGATGTATAAACAAGAGGCATGGTTCCAGTCAACCTCTTTTATGCTTATTCATTCCCTTGTTCTGAGTAGACTGATGATCATGAATAAGTATCCTAACTCTTTCGGGTATGGCCATACACTTGTCAGTCCCACCCATCAAGTGGTCAGTGATGTCATCTCAGGGGACGTCGAGTGGCAATTCTGTCAACTCACTATCAACATCAACATGTTCACCGGCCCAACCAACATACCCATACTTGGCACCCTATTGTGGGCCTGTTAGGCATATATCAAAGTGTATGGGATCCTATGTCATGTTATAGTGAAATTAAGTCTAAGGACAATATCAAGAACTACCTGAGAAACACCTATGACTATCAGACCATGAGATGTTCTCGAGGCAGATCAGTCCAGTACCATGTAACCTAACATGTACCCATATACATGACTAACATTCCATCCAGTCAAGGACATGCTAGTCTTTAACTCTATTCATTCCCATGATTAGAATAGACTCGATATAATTTTATGATTATAGCTTTAACACTACTCAAGGTCTCATCAGCTAATGACCTACATTAGCTAACCCAAGTATGGCTATAATCAATGGATACTCTATTTATTAAATTGCACAAGAAACAAATAAATAAATTCAATGCCTTTTTATATAACATAGTTTATAATACAAAATATTTATATACAATGTATAATACAATCAAGAACCAATGCCTTTGGACTAGGACACACCTACAATCTCTCACTTGCACTAGTGCCAACTTGGCATTTCTTTAATCCCTATAAATCTAGTGTGACCTCATGCTGTGTCTGTGGTAGTGCCTTGGTCAATGGATGAGCAACATTGTTCCCGGTGTCAACTCTTTTGTAATGAAATGTTGTTGGATGTGCCCTAGTCCTAAGGTTAATGGTCCTTGTATTTGTATTTTACATTTATACTGTGTTATTGGATTTATGTATTATATAATTTGTGTCATTAAATAAAGGCATTAATCTAATTATAATATATCTTATTCTATGTTTTGAATGTAGGGATTTTTCACCGGAAATCACCCGATAAAAGCGGAAGAACGCGGTGATTTCCTCAAATCCGGTCCCAGGAGCAATTGAAGTGGAAATTGAAAAAACTTAAAATTAAATAGAAAGGGATTAAATTTCTTACCAGAAAAATCTCTTTCTAGAGATGGATGATGACTGCAGAATTCAATTGAGAATTCCTCCACTCTCACGTACACGAACGGTTGGCGAATGCAACCCGTGCTAGCGTCGGAAAAACGAAACAATGGAGAGGAGGAGCTAGGGAATTTTCGGCTAGGAGGCAAATACTTAGGTGGCCGAATTTTTCTAACCCTAGGTATGGCCGAATTCCTCAAGTGGATTCAGGCCCATCTTGGCTCCTTTCTATTTTGTGCAGGCTTCCATGTTTTAATTTAGGCCCAGTCTAATTTTAATTATTCTGGTTTAAATTAATTTCAAGCCCAATTTTAATATATCCATGTATTTAATATATTACTCCAAGTAATACATTATTTACATCTAAATTAAAATTAGTTTGACATTTAATTTAATCCATCAAATTAAAATTAACTCTACACAAAATAAAATCATATGTAAACCCATACATATGAATATTTCCACCTAGGAAATAATTTCATAATTAATCCAATTAATTATGAAGAGCCAATAGAATATATTAATTTTATTATTATGACCAATCCAATTGATCCTTATAATATAATTAATATATACACACTTCTCCCTCCATTGTGTATACTCCAAGTATACAAGTGATTCCTTAAGTCTGCATTCTATCGTTCTATGTGTACGATCCTGTGGGCCCATCTTTATGTTGGCAGCGGGCCTTTGGCCCGTAGACTGCAGTTCGGCTCTAGCAAGCCACTGCAGCCCCCAATTAAGATGGAGATGGCAGTCTAACTGATATCATAACCCTGTAGTTTAAACTTGTATATCCCATGTCATCGATATCGGTGTCCAACACAGAGGCATGGATTGATCACCCTCTTTCGTGTCCGGACATTAACTTGATCCCGAATGCACTGATGCTCACAAAAAAGTTCCAACTTGTTTGGGTGTGGCCACACTCTTATCAGTCACATTCATCAAGTGGCCGGTGATATCTTCTCAGTGGGTTACTGAGTGACAAATCCCTTCTGCATATCCATAGTATTACCATGTTCAGTGACATACCCGAAAGCACCCATACTTGGCACCCTATTACAGGCCCTTTAGGCGTACCCCTAAGTATGCGACTTCACATGTAACACCATCATATGGTCAGGTCAAAGGATCCATACAAGTACTACACGAGAATCCATTGTGATACCATACCATGTGGATTACTCGTTTAGTGGATCTATCCAGTACCATGCTCCCAGGCATGTACCCATTAACTTGGTTGACATTCCATGTCCAATGACCGGTAAGACACCGCCATACAACCAGGCTAATGATAGTCTGTTGTTCCATTCATTCCCATGACTGGAACAGACTACGGATCTATTTATGGTCATATCGTTAACCCTATCCATGGTCTTACTGCTAAGTGCATGACACTAGTCGTCATGGATATAGATATGTCCATTGGATACTTCATTTACTATACTGCACAAGATAAATATAATAAACGAATTGATGCCTTTATTAATGACACAAATGAGTACAACACATAAATCCAATAAATGTATAGTACAAATACAAGGACCAATGCCTCGGGACTAGGGCATTTCCAACATTGAATAGAGTATCCAATGGACATATCCATATCCATGTTGACAAGTGTCATGCACTTGGCAGTAAGACCATGGATAGGGAAAATGATTTGGTCATAAAATCATCTGTTGTATGTTCCAGTCGTGGGAATAAATGGAACTAGAGACTATCATTAGCTTGGTTAGATGGTGGTGTCTTACCGGCCATTGGACATGGGATGTCAACCAAGTTAATGGATACATGCAAAAGGGGCATGGTACTAGATAGATCCACTAAATTAGATATCCACATGGTATAGTATCACAAGTGATTCTCGTGTAGTACTTGTATAGATCCTTTGACCTGATCATATGATGGTGCTGCATGTGAAGTAGCATACTTTGGTGTATGCCTAAAGGCCTGTAACAGGGTACCAAGTATGGGTACGTTTGGGTATGTCAGTGAACATGGCAATGCCATGGATATGCAGAAAGGAATGTCACTCAGTAGTCCACTGAGAAGATATCACCGGCCTCTTGATGAATGCAACTGATAAGAGTGTGGCCACACCCAAACAAGTTGGAACTTGTTTGTGAGCATCAGTTCATTCGAGATCAAGTAAATGTCCAGACACAAAAGAGGGTAATCAATCCATGCCTCTATGTTGGACACTGATATCAATAACATGGGATATACAAGTTTAAACTACAGGGTTACGATTACAGTTGGACTGCTATCTCCGTCTTAATTGGGAGCTGCAGTGGCTTACTAGAGCCCGCCTGTAGTCTGTGGGCCATATGCCCATAACCAATATAAAGACGGGCCCATTGGATTGTACACATTGAACGTCTGAAATTGAACTAAAAGATCAACCGTATACTTGGAGTATACACGCTGGAGAGAGAGGATATTGTTAATTATATTATATAGATCAATTGAATCGATCAAAATAATATAATTAATTTTGTATTGGCCTTCATATAATTAATTCAATGAATTAATTTATGAGATTATTTCCTAGGTAGAAATTATTTTACATGTATAGGTTTACATGTGTTTAATTTTATGGAAGTGTAATTTTGATTCCTCAGTTAAATTAATTAGTCAAATTAATTTTAATTTAAATATATGCAATATATTATATGGTATAATATATATACATACGGGTTGAATTAAAGTTACATTTGAAATTAAATTGGACCAAAGGAATTAATACTGACATGGGCTTAAAAGGGAGAAAGCCCATATAAAATTAAAAGAAAAATTGGGCCTAAAATTCCCTAAGGGAATTTGGCCAACTAGGTTAATAACCTAGTGAAAATTTTGGCCAACACAAGGGAAAAATTACAGGAAATTTCGAGCCCCAAAAATCCTCTCTTTCAGCCGATCAAATCGCTAGCACGGGTTGAGTTTGTTAGCTGTTCGTGTATGGGAATGTGGAGGAAGTCTCTGTTGTTTTCTGTAGCCATCTCTAGAAGAGATATCTTGAGTGAGAATCTTATTTTCTTCTATTTTTTTTTGTTGTTTTTGATTTCCATATCATCTGCTCCTGGGCATGGATTTGAGGAAATCAATGCGTTCTTCCGTTTTATCAGTTGATTTCCGGTGAAAAATCCCAACAAATGTCACCTTTGTCCATGATCTCTTGAATGAGGTGAAACTTCCTGAGCACATGTTTGGACCTCTTGTGTGACCGAGGCTCCTTAGCTTGTGCAATGGCCCCGTTGTTGTCACAGAAGACATCAACTGGGTCTAGGATAGATGGACTTACTCCTAACTTAGTGATGAACTTCCTCATCCAAATAGCTTCCTTTGCAGCTTCACATGCAGCAATGTGCTCAGAATCTATTATAGAATTAATGATGGTTGGCTACTTAGAACTCTTCCAGCTAATGGCACCGCCATTCAGTAAGAAGACATAACCAGACTATGACTGGTTTCATCCTCATCGGTCTCGAAGCTTGCATCAGTGTACCCTATCACTCATAACTCTTATTGACCTCCATACACTAAGAAGCTATCCTTAGTCCAGTTAAGGTACTTAAGGATTACCTTGACAGTTGTCCAGTGATCTTCTCCAGGATCTGACTGCTCGCCATACTCATTACAAATGTTGTTGGGAATGTCGTAGTCCTAAGGCATTGATCCTTGTTTTTTATTGTACATTTTGGATCTTATAAGAGATTGATGTATTGTACATTCTATTGGGATTTTTCACCGGAAATCACTAGATTAAAGCGGAAGAATGTGATTATTTCCCCAAATCTATGCCGAGGAGCAATTGAAATGGAAATTGTAAAAACAAAATTTTAATCACATGAGATATATCTCTTACCTGGATTATCTCTACAAGAGATGGATGTAGACTATAGGAATCAAACTAGAATCCCTCATAGTTCATGTACATAAACACCTTACGAACACCACCCGTGCTAGCGTCGGGAAAACACAAACAATGGAGAAGAGAGGAGAGGCAAATTTCGGCTACCAATGCTTATCATCCCTAGGCCGAAAATCCTAGGGTTATTCTAAACCTAGGTGGCCGAAATTCACAAGGAGAACTTCGGCCCAATTGGCTCCTCCTTTGTGTGGGCTTTCTTCCTTCCATTTCATGCCTAAATCTATTTTAATTAGTCTGGTTTAAATTAATTTCAAGCCCAACTTTAATTTACCAATGTATTTAATATATTACACCAAGTAACATATTATTTACATTTAAATTAAAATTGGTTTGACTAATTAATTTAATCCATTAAATTAAAATTAGATTTTCACAACATAAATTCATATGTAAACCTAACCTGTACATATGAATATTTCCACCCAGGAAATAATCTCATAATTAATCAAATTAATCATGAGAGAGCCAATCGAATATTAATTTTATTATTATGATCAATCCAATTGATCTTTATAATATAATTAATATAATCCTCTCTCTCTCTAGAGTGTATACTCCAACTATACATGTGATTCCTTAAGTCAGTGTTCAGTCGCTCAATGTGTACGATCCTGTGGGCCCATCTTTATGTTGGCAGTGGGCCTATGGCCCACAGACTGTAGTTGGGCTCCAGCAAGCCATTGCAGCCCCCAATTAAGATGGAGATGGTATTCCAACTGTAATCATAACCCTATAGTTTGAACTTGTATATCTCATGTCATTGATATCGTTGTCCAACACAGAGGCATGGATTGATCACCCTCTTTTGTGTCCGGACATTTACTTGATCCCGAATGTACTGATGCTCACAAATAAATTCCAACTTGTTTGGGTGTGGCCACACTCTTATTAGTCACATTCATCAAGAGGCTGGTGATATCTTCTCAGTGGACTACTGAGTGACAAATCCCTTCTGCATATCCATAGCATTGCCATGCTAAGTGACATACCCCGAAAGTACCCATACTTGGCACCCTATTACAAGCCCTTTAGGTGTACCCCTAAGTATGCGACCTCACATGCGATACCATCATATGGGCAGGTCAAAGGATCCATACAAGTATTACACGAGAATCACATGTGATACTACACCATGTGGATTTCTCGTTTAGTGGATCTATCCTGTACCATGCCCTTTTTACATGTACCCATTAACTCGGTTGACATCCCATGTCCAATGACTGGTAAGACACCACCATACAACCAGGTTAATGATAGTCTTTAGTTCCATTCATTCCCATGATTGGAACAGACTACGGATCTCTTCATGGTCATATTGTTTACCCTATCCATGGTCTTACTACCGAGTGCATGACACTCGTCATCATGGATATGGATATGTCCATTGGATACTTCATTTAATATATTGCACAAGATATATAATAAATGAATTAATGCCTTTATTAATAACACAAAATGAGTATAATACATAAATCCAATAAATGTATAATACAAATACAAGGTGCAGCGGCCTATTGTTGTCACAGAAGATATTAACTGGGTCCAAGATAGTTGGTACTATTCCCAACTCAGTGATAAACTTCCTTATCCACACAGCTTCCTTAGCTGCATCACACGCCGCAATGTCCTCAGCTTCTATTGTAGAGTCCGGGATGGTTGGCTGCTTCGAGCTCTTCCAGCTTCCAGCACCACCATTTAGCAAAATTACATACCCAGACTACGACTGGTACTCATCCTAGTTGGTTTGGAAGCTTGCATCAGTGTACCCAGTAACTGATAGCACTTCCTGACCTCCATACACCAAGAAGCTATCCTTAGTCCAGTTAAGGTACTTGAGGATCGCCTTGACAGCCTTCCAGTGATACTCCCCGGGATCTTGCTGGTACTGGCTCGTCATACTTCGTGCAAAGGCGACATCAGGTACTGTACATAGCATGGAGTACATAATTGATCCTATAGCTAAAGCATATGGAACCAATTTCATGTTCTCCCTATCCTCCCTTGTTTTAGGACAGTTCTTCTTACTAAGTTTTAGCCCATGACCCATTGGCAAGAAACCTTTCTTAGCCCAGTCCATGCTAAACCTTTTCAGAACTTTGTCTATGTAGGAGGCCTGACTTAGGCCCAGAAGTCGATTTGATCTATCCCTATAGATCCTGATCCCTAGGATCATCTTAGCTTTGCCTAAGTCCTTCATTGTAAAGCACTTACACAGCCACTGCTTTACCCCTTGCAGTGTAGGTATGTCGCTTCCAGAGTAGGATGTCGTCTACGTAAAATACCAAGAATGTGACAATGCTCCCACTAGTCCTCTTATACACACAAGGCTCATCTTGATTCCGTATGAAGACATATTCCTTTATAGCTTCATTGAATCTAAGATTCTAACTTCGGGATGCTTGCTTCACTCCATAAATGGACCTTTGAAGTTTGCATACCCTTCTCGGATACTCTGGATCAACAAAACCCTCAGGTTGTGTCATGTACACATCCTCGAGTAGCTTTCCATTGAGGAAAGCATTTTTGACATCCATCTGCCATACCTCATAGTCATACCATGCGGCTATGGCCAGCAGTATCCTGCTGGATTTGAGCATGGCTACTGGTGAGAAAGTTTCATCATAGTTTATTCCATGGACTTGTCTGAAACCTTTCACAACCAGATGCCCCTTGTAGGTATTATCAGCTTTTAGCATGTAGCACCACTTGCAACCAATTACCTTAGCACCTGGAGGTGGATCAACCAAGTTCCAAACCTAGTTATCATACATAGATTGCATCTCTTCCTCCATGGCTTTACGCCAATTTGCAGACTATGGGCTTGCCATAGCCTCCTGGTAGGTTTTGGGTTCTTCCTCATCCCAGATGAGAAGAGTTTGATCATCGGTGATGAGGAAACCATACCTCTCTGGTTCCCCGATGATCCCTACTAGACCTTCTAGGTCCTTGTGTGGCATGGGTCGGTGCTTCCTCTCGTGGAAGCTCCACTTGGGCCTCCGAGTTATCCTCGTTAGGAGCTTGTGCACTTTGAACTTCCATGAGTTCAACATTGCTCCCACTATCTTTCTTGGAAAGGAACTCCTTTTCTAGAAAGACCCCTTTCCTTGCCACGAACACCTTGTTCTCGGTGAGGTTGTGGAAGTAATACCCTTTGGTTTCCCTAGGGTAGCCCACAAACAGCCATTTATCGGTTTTGGGCTCTAGCTAGCCACTAGTCAATCTCTTGACATGTGCTTCGCATCCCCAAATTCTTAGGAAAGACACATTGGGCTCCCCGCCCGTCCATATCTGATATAGGGTCTTTTCCACTGCCTTAGTCGGAGTATTATTTAAGATAACAGCAGCTATCTCGAGGATGTGTCCCCAGAAACTAATTGGGAGAGAGGCTTGACTCATCATTGAGCGAACCAAGTCCAACAGGGTCCTATTCCTCGTTCGGACACCCCATTCCATTATGGTGTTCCGGGAGGAGTGAGCTGTGGAACTATTCCATGCTCTCTTAAGCGTGAGCCAAACTCTAGGCCCATATACTCACCTCTTCGGTCTGACTGAAGGGTTTTGATATTCCTGCCTAGCTGGTTCTGTACTTCGTTCCTAAATTCCTTGAACCTATCAAGGGTTTCAGATTTATGTTTCATCAGATAGACATAGCCATATCTGCTGAAATCATCCGTGAACATGACGAAATACAGTTGTCCACCTATGGTTGCTGCGTTCATGGGTCCACATACATCTGAATGTATTAGGTTCAATAGGCCAGTGGCCCTTTCAGCCTACTTGCTAAAAGGCGACTTAGTCATTTTGCCTCGTAAACATGACTCGCATATATCAATTAACTCCAAGTCAAATGACCCTAAGACTCCAGCTTTGTGAAGCCTAGCTATGCATTTCTGGTTTATGTGGCCTAAATGACAATGCCATAGGTAGACAGGATTAAGTTCGTTGGGCATAACCCTTTTAGTGTTTATGTTATAGACATGATTGGTTTCATTTAAGTCCAGGATATATAGGCTATTATTTAATAGAGCATGTCCATAAAATAATCCCTCTCTAGATATAGAAATTCTACCATTCGAAATAGTAAAATGAAATCCAGAAATATCCAACATGGAAACTGAAATAATATTCCTACACATAGCAGGTACAAAATAACATTGTTCCAAAATTAAAACCAATCCACTAGGCATCATGAGGTGATATTCGCTGGTCTCTATGGCAGCAACCCTTGCTCCATTACCGACCCACAAGTCCACCTCTCCCGATCCCAGTGACCTTCTGTTCTTAAGTCCCTGCACATTACACCAAATGTGAGAACCACATCCAGTATCAAATACCCAGGATGTTGAAATAGTAAGGTTAATGTCTATGACATAAATACCTGATGAGGACGCACCCTGGGTCCTCCTCTGCTCTCCCATCAGCTTGGGACACGATCTCTTCCAATGGCCTGCCTGTCTGCACCTGCAACAGACATCCTTAAGACCTGCCTTCTGCTGGGCCTTGGGCTAGGCCTTGGCCTTGCCTTTGGTAAGAGGATGGTTCCCCTTGTTGACTAACAGCATCGGTGGACTCTTCTTGATCGACTGTTCCGTGAGCTTTAGCATCCCATGCAGCTTGGTAATAGTATGGTTCATCCCTTGCATGTTGTAGTTTAGGATGAACTGATCGTAAGAATCCAGTAAGGATACAAGGATTTTGTCCACTGCTAACTCCTGAGAGATGGGCGATCCGAGATGGGCCAATGTATCCAAATAGCCCTTCATCTTAAGCACGTGTGCACTCACATATGTCCCAGCCCCTATCTTACAGGAGTGGAATGCCTTATTGGTGAGGTACCTTTCCTGACGAGCTTGCTCCTGAAACATCTCGTTGAGAGTTGTTATCATAGCATAGGCTTGATGGTCCATAAACTGTTTTTGCAGGTCGGGGACCATGCAGGCCAACATAAGGCATGTCATATCCCTATTATCCTTCACATGCATCTCGTATTCCTCCAGCTGGGTAGCCGGTGGATTACGTCCTTGAGGCGCAGCTGGCATAGGCCTTTCAAGTATGTACTCTTTGGACTCTTGTCTTAGAAGCATTCTTAGGTTCCTAGACCAGTCCAAAAAGTTGGGACTGGAAAGCTTGTCCCTTTCTAGGATTGATCGCAGTGATAATGAGTAGTTGTTTGCCATTTAAGAGTTTCTACATAGAAAAACATTTTAGAGTGTTAATAAAGGACTTTACTTTGTTACTCCCATGTATAATTAATAATGAATCAAGTTATTAATTAAACAGAGTTGTTGGGCTTATGGGCCGAGATCAATATTTCGTTAAGATATTGCCAGACGAGGGCCTGGTACAACTATACCCTAATTATTTAGGTAGGAACGCCGTCCAATCCCAACCGAGGGACTCTCTGTTTGATGGGCTTGTTGGCACTTACCCATCTGTGCTTAGGGCCAGGAGAATCCTACTACCCATGCTAAGTCAAAACCTCCATTCAAGTGTTAGAGTATCCCATACCCTAACCCAATACAAAATGACGATACTCCATTGCATCCTGCGAGGGCAAGGTCTACAATTGGCCTATCCCCACTTCGAGCTGGTTTTGATTGAGGGAAGCACTTTTAAGCGACTTAGTAATTTCCATTTGGTTGTTAGATTCATTTAATAACGGCTTGCATACATAAGGCGAGTGAAAGTGCTGTTGGATCATACATTCACACATGCAAATAAATATAAAGCATAATTAAATAAATAAGTAAAATGGATCGCTATGGGCCTATATTACATCCTAATATTTTTCTAGTAAACCTATACTAGAATCCAATGTCAGGTGGGCCTCCATCTCCTTCCTTCTGGGCTTGCACCTCCACTTGGGCTCACCACTCCATGGGCTTCTTCTTTTACAAATTTCATAATAAGTAAATGAAATAAAATTACATTAAAAAAAGAAAAACGACGCGCAGGCCATATTTACGCAAAAAGAAAATGCAACCCATCTCGAATAAAGGCCCAGTAGCATCCAATCATACAAATATTTAATCACCCATATGCATCCAATACATATAATTTATAAGCATGTTATAATGCATGATTTAAGCCCATTTCAATTATGTCCAAGCCATTATGTTGAAATCGCCAATTTTGGCCCACCATTGTTCTAACCCTTAACGGGCTTTGGGCCTCCAGCCCAGGCAGTCCAACGGCTCCCACTGGAATTGGGAAACCATGGGTCCATTTTAGCCGTCCAAGTAATTGTGCCAAAATTACCCGAACCAATTTCAATTAACCATATTAATTTCCAAAATTAATATCACATGAATAAAATTAAATTTCATTCAAGAAACCATGCGCATTTAAATTGCAAAAATTTAAACACACGAATTTTAAAACCAATTAAAATTTCAAAAATGGGCCCCGGGCTCGAAACCCGCCAAATCCAAAAACACTGAGCCCGGCCCGCTGTGGCTAGGGGCAGCAGCGACGCTGCCGCCTAGTGGTAGCTCGCTGCTACCATGCGGCAGCCACTGCCAAGCAGTTGCTGCCGCCCAGCAGTAGCGGCTACTACTGGAACTAGCTGCAGCAGACGCTGCTGCTGTTCCCGCCTCATGCGGCGGACGCCGACAGCCCTGCACATCGGGAACAACCTATTTTTTTATTTAAAAACCAGAAAATAAAAAAATGCATCCACATCAAGAAATTCACCAAGAATCTCAAACATACAATAGAATTAAATAAACATAAACCTATATGCAAATTCAATTTCAATTGTATAAAATCAAGGGGGAAAAATCATAAACCCCAATCCAAGAACCCCAATAAAATCTCCAATTTTAAAACCAAGGGATTAACCAATTTAATAATTTCCACAGATTAAAAGCCCGCTCTGATAGCACTGTTGGGATTTTTCACCGGAAATCACCCGATTAAAGTGGAAGAACGCGATGATTTCCTCAAATCCGTGCCCAGGAGCAATTGAAATGGAAATTGTAAAAACAAAATTTTAATCACAAGAGATAAATCTCTTACCCGAATTATCTCTACAAGAGATGGATGTAGACTGCAAGAATCAAACTAGAATCCCTCCTCGTTTACGTACACGAACACCTTACGAACACCACCCACGCTAGCGTCGGAAAAACACAAACAATGGAGAAGAGAGGAGAGGCAAATTTCAGCTACCAATGCTTATCATCCCTAGGCCGAAAAATTTCCTCCTTTGTCTGGGCTTTCTTCCTTTCATTTCAGGCTCAAATCTATTTTAATTAGTCTGGTTTAAATTAATTTCAAGCCCAACTTTAATTTACCCATGTATTTAATATATTACACCAAGTAACATATTATTTACATTTAATTAAAATTGGTTTGACTAATTAATATAATCCATTAAATTAAAATTAGATTTTCACAAAATAAATTCATATGTAAACCTAACCTGTACATATGAATATTTCCACCGAGGAAATAATCTCATAATTAATCTAATTAATCATGAGAGAGCTAATCGAATATTAATTTTATTATTATGATCAATCCAATTGATCTTTATAATATAATTAATATAATCCTCTCTCTCTCTAGAGTGTATACTCCAACTATACATGTGATTCCTTAAGTCAGTGTTCAGTCGCTCAATGTGTATGATCCCATGGGCCTATCTTTATGTTGGCAGTGGGCCTATGGCCCACAGACTGCAGGTGGGCTCTAGCAAGCCACTGCAGCCCCTAATTAAGATGGAGATGGCAGTCCAACTGTAATCATAACCCTGCAGTTTGAACTTGTATATCCCATGTCATTGATATCGTTTTCCAACACAGTGGCATGGAATGATCACCCTCTTTTGTGTATGGACATTTACTTGATCCTGAATGTACTGATGCTCATAAACAAGTTCCAACTTGTTTGGGTGTGGCCACACTCTTATCAGTCACATTCATTAAGAAGCCGATGATATCTTCTCAGTGGACTACTAAGTGACAAATCCCTTCTGCATACCCACACTTGGCGCCTTATTACAGGCCCTTTAGATGTACCCCTAAGTATGCCACCTCACATGCAATACCATTGTAAGCGCTGGAATTTTCTATACTTAAAAAAAAAAGTTTATGGTCATATGACTGATCTTACAGTCGTGCGACTATAATTTAAAAATTATAGTCGTACGACTGTAATATTGGACAAGTTGTAGGAGCCCATACCTCTGCAGCAGAAAATGGAGGAGAGAGGAAGGAGCATTAATTGCTCCATTGTTGCAGCAAGTAAGCCGAAAAAGCAGAGACAAAAGGTAGGAAAGGAAGGGAGAGAGACAACAATTGGCTTTCTGGTGAAAATTAGAGAGAGAAGAGAAGGAAAGAGACAAGAAAAAGGGGAAAGGAAAACTTTGCTCAAGAATCCTCTTTTTCTCTTCTATTTCTTTCGAATTCGTTAGGATTAAAGCTAAAACTTGATAGAAATCCCCAGGCTAATCAATTAACTTCACAATCAAATCAAAATTCCGGACATAAATCATTAGAATCCCTAACGTTTTTGGATTTTTGGACACAAAGCCCTCAACTTCAATTTCAAAGGAAAAGTGCGAATTTGTTAGGATTGGAGCGACGCCAGGGGTCAAATCGATTTGGATTAGCTTCTAAAAAGGTAGACTCTCCCTTTCCTTACACTTTTTCTCACTTTCTGGGTGTTTGAAGTGAGTTTTTATGCATTTTCTACTGTGTTTTTGCGCTTCTGCTTCTGCAAATTAAGAACAGTCGCATGACTGTTCTTGGATTTGTGAACAGTCGCACGACTGTATATACAGTCGTGCGAGTGTTCTTAATTTCCAGATTATGTTTCTTTCATTTTGACTCAAAAAAAATTTTGGCGAAATCTTGATCCTGAACCGTTTATAGTCGCACGACTGTAAACTACAGTCATACGATTGTAGTTACAGTCGCACGACTATAACCCTCGTTCCAGAATCAGAATTTTAGCTTTTATCCCTAAAAATTTCTGAAAACCTATAAAAAATCAGAAAATTCGAAAATCATCAAAATGAATTTTGATATGTGCATTCACTACCTTAGGTTTAATTTCCAGTAAAATTGCATTTAGAACAATTCAACGACGGAGACCCAGTTCTCCCGAAAACCGACCCACTTAATATGTAAAAATGCATGTAAACCGGTAAAATTGTTTCCAAAAATGATTTTCCCACAAAACCAAAAATACAGGGACGTTTCAAAACGTTTTCCAGGTCTAACTAGGCCGGCTAGCCGAGCCAACCAGGTTATCCCCTAAATGCATGCCCCCAACTCTTGATTTCCCGTTCTGTCATGCTTGAGTCCAACTTGTGGCGTGCCTTATAAATTGTGCTAACCTTTGTTTTGCTACTTTTATTTTATCTTAATTTTCATTTTACCTGTATTTTAATAGAATTAATCGTGTATTTAGGTGGTTGTAATTATTTTTAGATTCTCGTGTATTCTAGGTGATTGTATAAGTGAAGCGAGAGTTTTTATTTTTTCCATTCGATTTGGTTGTAAGCCAATTAATATTTATTTATTTTCCTTACTTTTATATTAAATATTTGTATGCACGCTGTATGCCTTTTATATTCAATAGAATTGACTTTAGAATTTGAAATACCATTTGAGAACATTGGCAATATTTAATTTAATTAGACATGAAATAAGGGACTTGTCCGGACCCGAATCTCTAGATAGTGTAGCGACCGTTTGTCCGGTTTAGCTACCTTAAGAATTTCTCGGTTGTGCTGAGTCGGGTGGGGACTCTACAATATTCATCGAGACTTAGGTCCCGGTTCTTTTATGTATTAATTCCTTTTATTTTCTAAAAACCTGTTTTCTATTTATAAAAACCCCACGCGAGGGAGGGGCCCGCCCGAGATCGAGGCACCCCTTCCGAGAGGGAGTCCCACATCCCGTCGAAAATGCGTCGTCCCCTCACAGTGGTGACTCCGCTGGGGAATTTCTTAAAAAGTTTTCTTAAAAACTTAAAAGAATTGTGACAAGCCCTGAAAAGTGTCTAATTAAAATAAGGCGGATGATTCTCTTTTGGTATTTTATTTGCATTTTATTTAGCCATTGTTGCATTAGTTCAGGTATCCTTTTATAGCCCGGTGAATTGTTGAAGTGTCGCCTAAGTTCCTCTTGGTCTTGCGGGCACCAATACGAAACACCACTTATAGCCTCATACGAACCCCTTCGCTAGAACCCTTGAGTGGGGAGAAGTGAGGAGTATATCTTGCTATGGGAACCTTGTTTATAAGCCCGACTTGGACCGAACCCATATAGGTAGCCCTAGTTGGATTCCATTAGGATACCAAAATAATTGTGTGAATAATAATAAAATCGTGCCTTCATCACCCCCGATTGATGATCGAAGTGGACCCCGCATAGGACTCGGTTAGAAATTTTTTAGACCGACCACGTTGGAGGAATAAGGTTGGAAGAATTCGTTTTGCTTGCTATGTGTTTCTCACCATCTTGTGACACAACGCCATTGCTACCTCCACATGCATAACATACCATAATCACCATTTTCCATACATGTGACAAACCATACACAAAACATTTTTTGTGTGATACTAACCCACATTTTTATGCAGCCATTTGCATTTTATTTTCGTGTGTAAAACATTAATTCATTTGTTTGTCATTCACACTAACAATTTCTTTTTCAGCTATAACATTAAACTTGTGTGATTAGCACTTTTTCACATAACATACATAACATCATTATGTGTGTCATGCATCCTAACCCACGTTTTCATGCAGCCATTTGCATATTGTGTGGCATGTTCATTCACCACATTTCACTTAAATTAAAATAAGGGGGCATTTCAAGGACGCCTATCATGACCATCCCATTCCATTTCATATCATATAGGGTACCCAAAATTATCCGTGTTTTGCCGATGTACCGGATTGCATTCGGCCATTCCACCAAAATCATTTCATTCAATAAAAGCCACAACGATCTTAGGCCCATTTTCGTGTAACAATTTACACGATGCATTTCATGACATCACACCCATTTATCATAAACATCATATAACACCGTGGTCCACATCATACCATTTCATGACATTAATTCACCATTCAAGGTACTCCCCGAGTGCCTAATTAGAATACATATAGGTCCATAACATCACCATATCATAAAAAGGCATTCCTCGAATGTCGAATCTTTGTCTGTGTCCCTGTTACACCTGACTTTCTCATAACATCATTTCATATCATATGCTCAAAAGCATCAAAACCTTGTCTGTGGGCCCGGCCCATGCGACCATTTCATATCATCTCATAGACCTACAAAGCGTCAAAACTCCATCCGTGTGCCGGTATACACGTGACCATTTCACGAATTCATTAGGTGCTCCAAAGGCGCCGAAGCTCTGTCCTTGTGACGGCCCACACGTGACATTTTTGCATAAGCATTGGGTGTTGTTGGAATGCTCCCAAAAAAAAAAAAAGAGAAACCATTCATATCATCATTCCATACATAATTCCAATCCATTCATCTCAAGCATGTTCAATGTCTTAACTTTCATGTCATATCACGTCATTCATTCACAATCCTAATACCTCCTGTCTACTCCCAAGCAGAATACACTGGAGAGACCTTGGACAAGATCCCAAGCTTCAAGGGCAGCTAGGAGACAGAGGCTAGTTAAGAGTGACAGCGATTCTAAGCCTGGGGAAGGAGTGAATATGGCAGAACAGACACCAAGCATGGCTGATGTTTTGAGAGATTTCTTCAGATCCCAAGACTTCCGTGACATGTTGAAGGAAGAGATGCGGGCAGTCGTAAGGGAAGCTGGTGAGGCCAGTGGTAGTGGAGCCGGGAAAGAAAAAGAGGCTGAGTCATCCCAACATGGTGGTGACACTTCGGCTAGCCTTGAGAAGCTGCAGGAGATAGAAGCAGCTATGGAACAGAGGATGAAGGCAAAGTGTTTTGAGCTAGACGAAGTTATGGCCCAGTTAAAGAAGGGGGTCAGCATTAGTGCTGAATCGAAGAAGGGTGTAAATGTGGATGCCATGATCAGTAAGGGCATTGAGACATTCCCCATTGGCTTCTAAGTGCCGAAGATCCCTACTTACAAAGGGATGGGCTCGCCAGAGGCCCATGTAAATCTGTATGCCTGAGTTATGCTGACGGCGGGTGCCACAAAGCAGTAGCTGATCAATTTATTCCCCACCACACTGGAGGGAGGTGCTTTAGGATGGTATAACTCACTGTCAGAGGAGGAGCAATCTGATTGGGAAGTATTGTCGGCAACCTTTATTAAATACTACAGCTTAAACACCAAAATCCAGGTGAAGCTGTATGATTTGGAGAGGGTGAAGCAAAAATTCAACGAGCCCTTTGATGAATACTACAAGAGGTGGATGAACAAAATGATCCTCCTAAAGAACTGCCCTGACAAAGACAAGCTTATACAGAAGCTCATTGACAACAGCAAAGACATTTTCAAGAACAACATGAAATTCCATCCCTTTAAGGAGCTCAGTGAGGTTTACAACATCGCTATGAAGATAGAGAGGGATGAAAAGGAGAAGCCGACCGGTCACAAGGGAGGAAGAAGCACAGGGTACACCTCAGGGTATAGATTAACCACAGCAGCTAGGTCTGGCAGTGGTTCTGGTTCAGGTTCTAGTGGCAAACAGGGACAATCGTCAGAGGTGAAGCAGGTTGAAGTGGCTATTGTGAATTAGAAGCAAGGTGACTAGAATAGGGGTCCTGGAGCATAAGGCATATCGCCTTGGACTCTTACTTTAGCAAAGATATTCGCCAAATATAGGAATGGTGGCCTGCAATAGTCTTTAAGGCCATTTGAGAAGCCATCTAAAGCTGACAAGGATAACTTCTGCACTTATCATGTAGTGACAGGCCACCAAACCAACAACTGCTACAAGCTAAGGGATGCTATCCGGAAGCTCATTGACGAGGGAAAGCTGCAAGAGCCAGACAAACCTAGCACTAAAACCAACCCACTACTGGCATTCAAAAAGCTGGTTAACATGGTCCAGTCAGGGTTGCCGGCTAACTTCATATTTACCCAAGTTCTGCAAGCGAACCCTACGATTCAGGCAGTGGCGGTAGGGGAATCCGAAGTGGAACCCGAATGTGAGAAAAAGGAGGGATGTAAGGAGATCAAGCCCACAAGTCTGGATGATCTCGACTCCGAAGATGAGTATGAAGAATTTGACAGAGGAGAAGCAGTCCAACTCCCAGTTGTTGAAAAGCTGAAGATTCAAGAAGTGCAGCACGTGACCCGAAGTGGAAGGGTATATCAACCGGCAGATCAGATAAAAGATAAAGCACTGATGAATGGGTCGGGCAGTACTTCGGTGCCAGAAGGAGTTAAGAAAGAAGACCTAGTCATTTCCCAACTAAAGAAAACTCCCGCCCAAGCCAGCTTGTGGCATTTGCTTCTGACCTCCAAAGAGCACAAGGCTGCTCTGGTAAAGAAATTGTCAAAGATTGAAGTCTCCCCTATAGCTTCACCAGAGGCTATGTGCTGTTTGTTAGACAAAGTTCATGTTGGGAGTCCTGATATTGTCTTCTCCGAGAAAGACCTGCCTGCTGAAGGGATGGCCCACAACAAGGCTCTGTATGTCAGGGCCCATGTGATGGATAAGGTCATGCCTTGCGTCATGGTGGATGATGGATCGGCATTGAATATCTGCCCACTAAAGATGTTGCCATTTCTGGGGCTGAGTGAAGAAGTGTTAAAGAGATTCTCAACAGTCATATGAGCATATGATGACTCTAAAAGAACAGTGATAGGGATGTTTGAGGCCAAAGTAGAGGTTGGGCTAGTTAGGTTCATAGTTGCTTTTACAGTGATTGATATCCCAGTCACTTTTTCCCTATTGCTTGGAAGGCCCTGGTTCCATCCTTTGGGAGGTGTCCCTTCCACGTTGCATCAAAAGATCAAGTTCTCTATGAACGGTAAAATTGTGACTGCTGAGGCGGATGCCCAGTCGATGGTAGCTACAGTAAATGAAGAAGTGGTTCCCTTTGGTGGGTTTCAAGTCGCTGTAATCGAAGAGGAAGAGACCACGGATGCCCCTATGGTCCTTTATGAGAATTACATGATGGAGTGGCTATCCCGGTATCTGTATAAGCAGAACTTTGTCCTAGGAATGGGACTCAGAATCAACTTGTAAGGGATTCCGGAGTTTAAGATTGACTCTGGGAATTCGAAGCAGTATGGCCTTGGTTATGAAGAAGGAGCATCTGAGCGGAAGAATCTAAGGAAGGGTAAGAATGGAAAGATCATGATGAAGCCATTTCTGAAGGCAGGAGAAGGCCTTTATAAGGGTCAAGCTGAACCGGTGATGGTAGGAGGTGTCGAGTGTCCTGGTTTTGAGATCTTTGCAGATGTGGTTGATTTTGACAAAAGCCAGGAAGAGCCAGTAGCCCTGTAATGGTGGAAGAAGCAACTGTTGAATCTGAGATTTTGCAAGGAGAGTCTTTTGAGGTGGCAGTAGGAACCATAGAGGTGGCCAAGGAAGAAGATGAAAAGAAGACTTGTGCCGAGCTATAGAAGTGATCTCCAGAGCTTTGACTGCTGCATTAAGCAAAGCTTTTGGGAAATCCAAGGAGGGATTCAGTAAAGAATTAATGGCCAAAGTGAATTTAGACTCTGTGGTCATCGAAATTGCCAAGATTATCGAAAAAGCTAAGATGCAAGCGATCGGAAAAGAAGCAGAGAAAGCTGCAACCCCGGATGATGCTCTGGAAGGGAACATGGAAGCTGATGAAGAACAAGGCCCTCCGCCTGTGGAGGATGAAAATGATTTTGTTGTATCTGTTTCTTCCATTTTCAATGTAACTGATGTACTTTATGAGAAGTTCAATGCAATGAAATCCCAATTTGCTTACTTGTGTGATGTTTATCCTGATAATTCTGTGCATGCATTTAAATCACCATCAAGCATATTTAGCATACATGACACTGCATTGCATGAAATCAATATAAGTACAGATGAAACCCCTAAAATGGTACTCATTTCACACGAGCTAAAATTTGAGGAAGAGAAAGAATTGATAAAAATACTCCCAAAACATGTTAAAGCTTTCGCCTAGTCGTATGAAGACATACCGGGTATGGACACAGAAATAACAGTGTGCACAAAATCCCGATGGACCCCAAGTTCAGACCGGTAAAGCAAAAGTTGAGAAGACTAAGGCCGGAATAGGCTATGCTGGTGAAAGAAGAGGTGGCCAGATAGATAGATGCCAGGTTTCTCGAAGTGGTGGAGTACACGGAATGGCTATTGTCCCTGTGCCTAAAAAGGATGGAAGGGTCAGAGTGTGCATCGACTACAGGGACCTGAATAAAGCATGCCCAAAAGATAACTTTCCGCTGCCCCATATTGATGTCCTAGTTGATAGCACGGCAAAAGCAATAATGTATTCCTTTACGGACGGCTTTTCAGGGTACAACCAAATCTTGATGGATGTGATAGACAAGGTGAAAACATCGTTCATCACAGAGTGGGGTACTTTCTGCTATAGAGTAATGCCTTTTGGATTCAAGAATGCTGGTGCCACCTACTAGAGGGCTGTCACAACTCTGTTGCATGATATGATCCATAAAGAAGTCAAAAGTGTATGTCGATGATATGCTTGTTAAATCAACAACCCGGGAGGAACATCCTGCTATCCTGGATAGATTTCTAACACGCATTGGAGAGTACAACTTGCGACTTAACCCCAAGAAGTGCATATTTGGGGTCACATCAGGGAAGTTGTTGGGCCATGTAGTCAGACAGAGGGGGATAGAAATGGACCCAGATAAAATCAAGGTCATCCAATATATGCCTGCTCCAAAGACAGAAAAAGAAGTTAGATCATTCCTGGGTTCCTTGCAGTATGTCAGCCGCTTCATAGCACGGTTGACTTCCACATGTGAACCAATCTTCAAGCTATTAAAGAAAGATCAACCGATTGTGGGGGATGATAGGTGTCAACTGGCATTCGTGAAGATCAAGGCTTACCTGGTAAAGCCACCAGTATTGAGTCCTCTAATTCCAGGAAGGCCTCTGATTTTGTATTTGGCTATTGAAGAATCCTCCATAGGGACAATGATTGAACAAGAACAAGATGGCAAGAAGGAATATCTTATCTACTACCTTAGCAAGAAATTGCTAGAGTATGAAACCAAGTACACACTGGTGGAAAAGACATGTGTGGCGATGATTTGGCTGACCAAGAAGCTGCGCCACTATTTCCAGTCCTACAAAATACAAGTCATGGCCAAGGTGGATCCAATGAAGTATCTCTATGAAGCACCAGTGTTGGTTGGGAAGCTGTACAGGTGGTTGTTACTCTTGTCCGAATTCAACATCGAGTACATCACGAAGAAAACCATTAAGGGGCGAGTCGTGGCAGAGTTTCTGGCAAACCAACCACTAGAATCAAATTGCATAGAGAATCTAGAATTCCCTGATGAGCAACTAGCCATGGTGGAGGTGAAAAGATGGATAATGTGCTTCAATAAGGTAGTGAATAGAAAAGGCGCTGGAATCGGGGTACTTGTAGCAACACCGGATGGTGAGATTATTCCTTTATCCAAGAGGGTAATCTTTCCTGTAACCAATAATGGGGCAGAATATGAAGCATGCTTATTTGGAATGGAAGCTCTGTTAACCTTAGGGGCAAATGATGTCTTAATTATCGGTGATTCACTTCTAGTGATCAGGTAAGCTCAGGGTGAGTGGGAGCTAAAAGAAGAAGCCTTGCGGCCTTATTTGGAGCTGCTATAGTTCAGAAAAGGCTTATACGGCCAGTGTGAATTCAGACATGTCCCCAGGGATGAGAATAAGATGGCTGATGCATTAGCTACTTTGTCCTCCATATGGGAAAATCCAGAAGAGACACAAGTGCAACCATTGGTCATAGCCACTTCCAGACATCCTTACTTCGAGGTGCACGAAGTAATGGAATTATCGGCTGAAGAAAAGCCATAGTTCTTTGACATCTACCAGTATGTTAAAGAGGGAAAGTACCCAGAAGAGGCTAGTACTGCTGATAAGTTGACACTATGAAAGCTGGCTAGTCAATTTAGAATCTTCGAGGACAAGTTATACAAAAGAACAGCACATGGAGTCCTTTTAAGGTGTCTAACAGAGCAAGAAGCAGAAGAAATGATGCAGCAGGTACATGCAGGGCCCTGTGGGCCACATATGAATGGACTTGCCATGGCCAGAAAGATCATGAGACAAGGCTATTTCTGGATGACGATGCAAGCAGATTGTATAAGAAAAGTGAAGAGATGTCATGAATGTCAGATCTATGTAGATATCAGTCATCTTCCTCCACTTGAGCTACAGAATTTAGCATCTCCTTGGCCATTTTTAGCATGGGGGATAGATATGATTGGTGAAATTCATCCAGTCGCATCTAATGGACATAGGTTCATAGTTGTAGCAGTTAATTATTTCTCCAAATGGGTTGAAGCAGAATCCTTCACTAATGTGATAGCCAAGCAAATGGTCAAGTTCATCCAAAAGAACATCTTCACCTGGTATGGGATTCCTCACCACATAGTAACTGACAATGGAGTACAGTTTCAAGGGGCAACAGCTGAGCTACTTGCAGAACATGGTATTGAACATCATAAGTCTTCTCCATACAGGCCTCAGGCTAATGGTGCAGTAGAAGCAGCTAACAAGGCAATAAAGAAGATCTTATCGAAGATGGTAACCACTTATAGAGATTGGGCCGATAAACTGCCTTATGCTCTTTGGGGTTACAGAACCAGTGTCAGAACACCGATAGGAGAAACTCCTTATGCCTTAGTATATGGGATGGAAGCAGTGTTGCCAGTGGAAATAGAGCTTAGGTCACTTAGAGTCGCCCTGGAGGCTCAGCTGTAGGAGGCTGAATGGGTTCAAGCTAGGTATGAGCAGTTGGCTGCACTAGATGAAAGGCGACTAAAGGCATTGGATCACCTTCAGATGTACCAGCGCAGAATGGCCAGAGCCTATAATCGGAATGTGAAGTTTTCCAAACGGCAGTTGAAAACAGGTGACTTGGTTCTAAAGTAGTTAAGGCCTTCAAATGTCGATGTTAGGGGCAAGTTCAGACCCAGCTGGGAAGGGCCCTATGTGGTGAAGAATGTGCTAGGAAAAGGCACTGTCAGCATCATAGACATGGATGGAAACGAGTTCACTAATCCTATCAACCAGGACAGGCTAAAGCTTTATCATGTATAAAAAAAATAAAAAAGAAGAGAAAAGAGAGGTCTGCTAGGCTGAAAACTCGAAAAGAGCGGTCTAGGCAAAAGTTAAGACATGAGAGAAAATAATCAGTCAGAAAACCTGAAAAAGGACGACTGATGACGGGTTCTGGCTCAGTGTGGAATCTGTACCATTTAGGAACCAACTTGTTTCAAATGTACTCATTTTGACTTCATCAATAAAGTGAAGTGTTTGTTTAAATATATTTGCATGGTTATGACAAATGCACCAACAAAGTTGTCTTGCATAAACATACATTTAAAGAAAGCACTTTGCATTCAACTGATTGAAATCATCGCATTATCTAACAAGTGAAAATGCACTAAATACATGCAATTTGAAATCTTTTGTCGACCTCTAAGATCCAGTTCATCTTCCTAAAAGAGCAATAAAATAGTCATCGTGACATTTCAATCATCTTATATAAAAAAAAAATAGAGCTCGCTGAGGTGAAAATCGACAAGACGCCTCGGGCAAAAATTAGAGAAGCTCGCTAAGGTGAAAACCGAAAAGGCACCTTAGGCAAAAATTAGAGCGGCTCGCTGGGCTGAAAACCCGCATTGGGCAACCCAGGTAAAAATTAGAGCACTTACAAACTCATAATTTCCCCACAAAGCAGGAAAGGCAGAATGTCCCCAACATTCCCCACAGAGGTCATCACATCGACTCCTCATAGAGTCATCACGCAATTCCTCAACAGAATCTACATAAAGAACACCATAATTGTTTCCCCAATCAAGTTGCCATACTCTTCCCCAGCGGAATCTCTGTAAGGAGCACTATGATTATCTCCCCAGCAGTATCCCACATCCCTAACAGTCATCTCATTTCTTCAAAATTCACTAAGCAAAGCCCCAAAGAAAGCAAAATCGACCAGGGACAACATATCTCTCCCCGGCGGAAAGCAGAAGCGTCATATGATGGAAAATGCATACACGTACATATGCATCATCATGCATTCATACATTGCATACATCAATCACTCATCCCCAGCTAGTCTTCATTCTTGATCGAAGGGGCAAAAATTTTTGTTTAAAAATCTCTCGATCAAGGAATGAAGACTTGCTATCTTAAGTACATGAATTCATCATCTCTAGCTTCACTTCATCAATAGATCCACCTCGAGTAATACAAACTCAATATTGGCCCAAATCAGCTTCATCATCCATTTCCTCAGCAGATCCACCTCGAGTAATGTGAACTTAGTATCGGCCCAGA
Source organism: Euphorbia tirucalli (assembly GCA_039660915.1). Lineage (NCBI taxonomy): Eukaryota > Viridiplantae > Streptophyta > Magnoliopsida > Malpighiales > Euphorbiaceae > Euphorbia > Euphorbia tirucalli. The sequence goes on along the minus strand of CM077637.1, from coordinate 44,162,993 downwards.
TCAGCTTCATCTATTTCCCCAGCAAAGCTCGCCTCGGGTAACCTAGACCCGATATCGCCCAATCCGTATGTTGGGATTTGTCATTGGAAAAATAACGTGACGCATCGGAAATACAACGTTTAAAATTTCCTAGAATCCACCTATCGTGTCCAATTACCATTGATTAGAATAAAACTAAATTGAATCAAGAGAGATTAACTCACCGGGTTTGTCTCTTCTAGAGACTGCTGTAGAATCGTTTTCTTGAAACTACGATCTCTAAAGTCCGGTGCACGACCAACTATTGAGTGGGAACCGGTGCTAGCCGAAGACACAAAGGAATTGAGGATTAATGCTGGGATTTTCGGCTGATTTGCGGCTACTCTTGGTGGCTAAAATTTCCAGCAATTAATTAGGATTGAATTAGGGTTTTATTCCTTAAGTGTGCCCTTTTATAGACACCTTGTCTAATTGGGTTCTAATTAGGTTACTTAAACCCAAGCCCACTAGGATTATAATTACATAAATAAACTTTAATTAAAAAGTATATACTATGTAATTTAATTCCATTTGGCTAAATTTAATTACCCCTAAATAAAATTAAATCACACTTAAGTAAATACAACACATGTATTTAATTCTCCTACTTAGGAAAATTATTTAATTAATTGTTTACTTTATGTAATTCAATTAAATAAATAAATTAATTAATTACATTCTGTAAACTTATTAATTAAATTAAATTCAACCCAATGTTAATTAATTACCTTGACACAGAATGTCAGCTAATTAATTAACGCATTCCTTCCAATGTACATTACATGTACAATTTCTATAAGTTTCAGCTCAGTTGATCTATGTGCACGATCCTATGGGTCTGTCTAGATGTTGGTAGTAGGCCCAAGGCCCACAGACTGTAAGTAGGTTCTAGCAAACCATTACAGCCCCCAATTAAGACAGAGATGCAGTAGTCTTTAGAAAACACTCACCGGGTAGTAATCTCATAGTGTCCTTTGCCTAACGATATCGATATGAATAAACAAGAGGCATGGTGTCCGTCATCCTCTTCTGTTGTTTATTATATTTCTTGATCTTGAGTTGACTGATTAATTAAATAAGCAACCAACTTATTTGGGTATGGCCATACACTTATCAGTCCCACTCATCAAGTGGCCAATGATATCATCTCGGTGTTACCCGAGTGGCAATCCCATCACTTCATCATCAATATCAATATGTTCACCGGTCCACCCAATCATACCCGTATTTAGAATCCTTTTACAGACCTGTTAGGCGTATGTCAAAGTGAACCGGATTCCATATTGATATTATAATGAAATTTGGTCTGAGGACAAAAGAGACCTACTCAAGAAAGATCTATGACGCGACAACCATGTGGCTTTCTTATGCCGATCGATCCAGTCCCATGTCAATGACATGTACCTATATTCATGACTGACTACACAAGTACTATGGCTAGTTAAGAACTGCCATACAGTCATTGAATATACAAGTCTATGGTTCTATTCGTTCCCACGATTGGAGCAAACCTGGGAGTGGTTTTATGATTATCAATCAATGGATACTCTACTCATATTATGGCACAAGATATAAATGAAATAGATTAATTACCTTTATTAATGTGACACAAATAATGTATTCATACATGGCTCTTAATGTATAATACAAAATACAAGAATCCAATGCCCTAAGAACTAGGGCACACCAACACCGTAATCCATCTTCCTTTGCCTCGGGTAACATAGGCCGGATATTGGCTTAACCATAATTTCCTCTTCCTTCGCCTCGGGTAACATAGACCCGATATCGGCTTAACCACAATTTCATCTTCCTTTGCCTCGGGTAACATAGACCTGATATCGGCCAATTTGTAATTTCCCTCTTCCTTCGCCTCGGGTAACATAGACCCGATATCGGCTTAACCACGATTTCATCTTCCTTCGCCTCGGGTAAAATAGACGCGATATCGGGTTAACCACAATTTCATCTGGGTAACATAGACCCGATATCGGCTTAATCGCATTCCATGTTTTCTTGCCTCGGGTAACCTAGACCAGATATCGGCTTATTTCTTCCCCAGCGTCGCCTCGGGTAACCTAAACCCAGTATCGGCCTATCTCATCAGAAGGTTCATTCAAGTGTTCGCGGCGCTTTGATTCATGCTCTCAAATTCATCATCTCAGGTGTTGTAAACCTGGAGCTAGGTGTCGAATTTGATCATGCGAGGGGCAGCTGTAAGCGCCGGAATTTTATGGTCGTACAACTGATCTTACAGTCGTGCGACTGTAATTTAAAAATTATAGTCATACGAATGTAATATCGGACAAGTTATAGGAGCCCATACCTCTGCAGAAAAAAATATAGGAGAGAGGAAGGAGCATTAATTACTCTGTTGTTGCAGCAAGTAAGCCAAAAAAGCAGAGATAAAAGGAAGGAAAGGAAGGGAGAGAGACAACAATCGGATTTCTGGTGAAAATTAGAGAGAGAAGAGAAGGAAAGAGACAAGAAAAAGGGGAAAGGAAAACTTTGCTCAAGAATCCTCTTTTTCTCTTCTATTTCTTTCGAATTCGGTAAGATTAAAGCTAAAACTTGATAGGAATCCCTAGGCTAATCAATTAACTTCACAATCAAATCAAAATTCCAGACTTAAATCATCAGAATCCCTAACATTTTTGGATTTTTGGACATAAAGCCCTCAACTTCAATTTCAAAGGAAAAGTGCAAATTTGTTAGGATTGGAGCGACGCCAGGGGTCAAATCGACTTGGATTAGCTTCTAAAAAGGTAGACACTCCCTTTCCTTACACTTTTTCTCGCTTTTTGGTGTTTGACGTGAGTTTTTGTGTATTTTCTGCTATGTTTTTGCGCTTCTATTTCTGGAAATTAAGAACAGTCGCACGACTGTTCTTGGATTTGTGAACAGTCACATGACTGTATATACAGTCGTGCGAGTGTTCTTAATTTCCAGATTATGTTTCTTTCATTTTGACTCAAAATAAGTTTTGGCAAAATCTTGACCCTTAACCGTTTAAACTAAAGTTGTACGACTGTAGTTACAGTCGCACGACTGTAACCCTCATTCTAGAATCAGAATTTCAACTTTTATCCCCAAAAATTTCCGAAAACCCATAAAAAATAAGAAAAATCCGAAAATCATCAAAATGAATTTTGATATGTGCATTCACTACCTTAGGTTTAATTTCCAGTAAAATTGCATTTAGAACAATTCAACGACGGAGACCCAGTTCTCCCGAAAACCGACCCGCTTAATATGTAAAAATGCATGTAAACCGGTAAAATTGTTTCCAAAAATGATTTTCCCACAAAACCAAAAATACAGGGACGTTTCAAAACGTTTTCCAGGTCTAACCGGGCTGGCTAGCCGAGCCAACCCGGTTATCCCCTAAATGCATGCCCCCAACTCTTGATTTCCTGTTCTGTCATGCTTGAGTCCAACTTGTGGCGTGCCGTATAAATTGTGCTAACCTTTGTTTTGCAGCTTTTATTTTATCTTAATTTTCATTTTACTTGTATTTTAATAGAATTAATCGTGTATTTAGGCGGTTGTAATTATTTTTAGATTCTTATGTATTCTAGGCGATTGTATAAGTGAGGCGAGACTTTTTATTTTTTCCATTCGATTTGGTTGTAAGCCAATTAATATATATTTCTTTTCCTTACTTTTGTATTAAATATTTGTATGCGCGCTGTATGCCTTTTATATTCAATAGAATTGACTTTAGAATTTGAAATACCATTTGAGAACATTGGCAATATTTAATTTAATTAGACACGAAATAAGGGACTTGGTCGGACCTGAATCTCTGGATAGTGTAGCGACCGTTTGTCCGGTTCAGCTACCTTAAGAATTTCCCGGTTGAGCTGAGCCGGGTGGTGACTCTACAATATTCATTGAGACTTCGGTCCCGGTTCTTTTATGTATTAATTCATTTTATTTTCTAAAAACCCGTTTTCTATTTATAAAAACCCCACGCGATGGAGGGGCCCGCCCGAGATCGAGGCACCCCTTCCGAGAGGGAGTCCCGCATCCTATCGAAAACGCGTCATCCGCTCACAACCATCATATGGTCAGGTTAAAGGATCCATACAAGTACTACACGAGAATCACTTGTGATACTATACCATGTGGATTTCTCATTTAGTGGATCTATCCCGTACCATGCCTTTTTTACATATATCCATTAACTTGGTTGACATCCCATGTCCAATGACCGGTAAGACACTGCCATACAACCAAGTTAATGATAGTCTCTATTTCCATTCATTCCCATGATCTCTTCACGGTCATATCATTTACCCTATCTATGGTCTTACTACCAAGTGCATGACACTCATCATCATGGATATGGATATGTCTATTGGATACTTCATTTAATATATTGCACAAGATATATAACAAATGAATTAATGCCTTTATTAATAACACATAATGAGTATAATACATAAATCCAATAAATGTATAATACAAATACAAGGTCCAATGCCTTAGGACTAGGGCATTTCCAACACATTTGTGTTATAATAGAAAGGCATTAATTTATTTATTTTATATCTTATGCAATATTATAAATAGAGTATCTGATGGTCATATCTATATCCATGTTGACAAGTGTCATGTACATGGTAGTAAGACCATGGTTAGGGTAGTGATATAACCATAAAGCCATCCATAGTCTGTTCTAGTCATGGGAATGGATGGAACCAAAGACTATCATAACCTTGATTGTATAGCAGTGACTTACTGGCTATAGAACATGGATTGCCAACCAAGCTTATCGGTACATGTAGTGAGATAGTGGTACTGGATAGATCCACTAAACAAGAAATCCACATGACTTATATCGGATCCTTTGACCTGACAATATTATGGTCTTGCATGTGAACTCACACACTTTGGTGTACACCTAAAGAGCCTGTACATGGTGCCAAGTATAGGTATATTTAGGTGTGACAGTGAACATGGCGAGGTCATAAATATGCAGAAAGGAATGTCACTTAGTAATACATTGAGAAGATATCACCGGCCACTTGATGAGTGCAACTGATAAGAGTGTGGCCACACCAAAACAAGTTGGAGCTCGTTTATGAGCAATCGGTTCATTTGGGATCTGTTGGGATTTTTCACCGAAATCACCCGATTAAAGCGAAAGAACGCAATGAATTCCTCAAATCCATGCCCAAGAGCAATTGAGATGGAAATTGGAAAAACAAAAATTTAATTAAAAGAGATAAATCTCTTACCAAGAATATCTCTTTCAAGAGATGGATGCAGACTACAAGAATCAAACTAGAAACCCTCCTCTTTCACGTACATGAACACCTCACGAACACCACCAGGGCTAGCATTGGAAAACACAAACTTTGGAGAGGAGAAAGGGAGAATTTTGGATAGCTTGTTTCACTTGTCTGTTGGCCGAAAATCCTAGGGTTCTTTTACCCTAGATGGCCGAAATTCCCAAGGGAATTTTGGCCCAAGTTGGCTCCTTCATCTGTGTGGGATTCCTTGTTTTAATTCAGGCCCAAACCTATTTTAATTATTCTGGCTTAAACTAATTTCGAGCCAATTTTAATTTACCCATGTATTTAATATATTACACCAAGTAACATATTATTTACATTTAAATTAAAATCGGTTTGACTAATTAATTTAATCCATCAAATTAAAATTAGATCATCACAAATAAATTCACATGTAAACCTATACATATGAATATTTCCACCCAGGAAATAATCCCATAATTAATCCAATTAATTATGAAGAGCCAATTGAATATATTAATTTTATTACTATGATCAATCCAATTGATCTTTATAATACAATTAATATATATACTTCTCTCTCTAGAGTGTATACTCCAAGCATACATGTGATTCCTTAAGTCAGTGTTTAGTCGCTCAATGTGTACTACCCCATAGGCCCATCTTTATGTTGGCAGTGGGCCTGTGGCCCACAGGCTGCAGTTGGGCTCTAGCAAGCCATTGCAGCTGCCAATCAAGATAGAGATGGCAGTCTAACTGTAATCATAATCCTGTAGTTTGAACTTGTATATCCCATGTCATTGATATCGGTGTTTGACATAGAGGCATGGATTGATCACCCTTTTTTGTGTCCGAACATTAACTTGATCCCGAATGCACTGAAGCTCACAAATAAGTTCCAACTCATTTGGGAGTGGCCACACTCTTATCAGTTACTTTCATCAAGAGGCCGGTGATATCTTCCCAATGGACTACTGAGTGACAAATCCCCTCTGCATATCCATAGCATTACCATGCTAAGTTACATACCCGAAAGTGCCCATACTTGGCACCCTATTACAGGCCCTTTAGGCGTACCCCTAAGTATGTGACCTCACATGCAACACCATCATATGGTCAGGTCAAAGGATCCATACAAGTACTACATGAGAATCACTTGTGATACTATACCATGTGGATTTCTCGTTTAGTGGATCTATCCAGTACCATGCCCTTTTTGCATGTACCTATTAACTTGGTTAACATCCCATGTCCAATGACCGGTAAGACACCACCATAGAACCAAGTTAATGATAGTCTTTTGTTCCAATCATTCCCATGACTGGAACAGACTACAGATCTATTTATTGTCATATCATTTACTCTATCCATGGTCTTACTGCCAAGTGCATTACACTTGTCATCATGGATATGGATAGGTCCATTGGACACTTCATTTAATATATATTGTACAAGATAAATATAATAAATGAATTAATGCCTTTATTAATAACACAAATAAGTATAATACATAAATCCAATAAATGTATGATACAAATATAAGGACCAATGCCTCAAGACTAGGGCATATCCAACAATCTCCCACTTGCACTAGTTCCAACTAGGCATAGGCCAAATCCCTATGGATGTGGTATGACCCTCGTGCTTGGGCTGGGCTAGCACCTTGGTCAAAGGATCTGCGACATTATCCTCGGTGTCCACTCTGTGCAATGCAATGTCACCTTCTCCGTAATTTCTCGTATGAGGTGAAACTTTCTGAGCATGTGCTTTGTGTTCTTGTGTGACCGGGGCTCCTTAGCTTGTGCAACGGCCCAATTGTTGTCACAGAAGATATCAACTGGGTCTTAGATAGTTGGCACTACTCCTAACTCAGTGATTAACTTCTTCATCCACACAGCTTCCTTAGCTGCATCACACGTCATGATGTACTCAGCTTCTGTTGTAGAGTCCGCGATGGTTGGCTACTTTGAGCTCCTCCAGCTTACAGCACCACCATGAAGCAAAAATACATACCCAGACTGTGACTGGTACTCATCCTGGTCGGTCTGGATGCTTGCATCTGTGTACCCAGTAACTGATAGCACTTCCTGACCACCATACACTAAGCAGCTATCCTTAGTCCAGTTAAGGTACTTGAGGATTGCTTTGATAGCCTTCCAGTGATCCTCCCCGGGATCCTGCTCGTACTGGCTTGTCATACTTAGTGCAAAGGTGACATCAGATCTCATACATAGCATGGAGTACATAATTGATCCTATAGCCGAAGCATATCGAACCAATTTCATGTTCTCCCTGTCCTCCTTTGTCTTAGGACAGTTGTTCTTACTGAGTTTCAGCCTATGGCCCATTGGTAAGAAACCTTTCTTAGCCAGGTCCATGCTGAACCTTTTCAAAACTTTGTCTATGTATGAGGCCTGACTTAGTCCCAGAAGCTGATTTGATCTATCCCTATAGATCTTGATCCCTAGGATCATCTCAGCTTCGCCTAAGTCCTCATTGCGAAGTACTTACTCAGCCACTGCTTTATCCCTTGCAATGTAGGTATGTCGCTTCCAATGATTAGGATGTCGTCTACATAAAGTACCAAAAATGTGACAATGCTCCCACTTGTCCTCTTATACACACAAGGCCCATCTTGATTCTGCATGAAGCCATATTCCTTTATAGCCTCATTGAATTGAAGATTCCAACTTTAGGATGCTTGTTTCAGTCCATAAATGGACCTTTGAAGCTTGCATACCCTTCCCGGATACTTTGGATCGACAAAACCCTCAGGTTGTGTCACGTACACATCCTCGAGTAGCTTTCCATTAAGGAAAACGGTTTTGACATCCATTTGCCAGACTTCAAAGCCGTACCATGCGGCTATGGCTAGCAAGATCCTGATGGATTTGAGCATGGCTACTGGTGAGAAAGTTTCATCATAGTATATTCCATGGACTTGTCTGAAACCTTTCGCAACCAGACACCCCTTAAAGGTATTGTCGGCTTTCAGCTTGTAGCACCACTTGCAACCTATTACCTTAGCCCCCGGAGGTGGATCAGGCAAGTTCCAAACCTAGTTATCCTACATAGATTGCATCTCTTCCTCCGTGGCTTTACGCTAATTTGCAGACTGTGGACTTGCCATAGCCTCCTAGTAGGTTTTGGGTTCTTCCTCATCCCAGATGAGAAGAGTTTGATCATCGGTGATGAGGAAACCATACCTCTCTGGTTCCCGACGATCCCTACCAGACCTTCTAGGTCCTTGTGTGTCCTAGGTTAGTGCTTCCTCCTGTGGAAGCTCTACCTGGGCCTCTGAGTTATCCTGTTCAGGACCTTGTGGACCTTGAACTTCCCTGAGTTCAACATTGCTCCCACTATCTTTCTTGGGAAGGAACTCTTTTTCTAGAAAGACCCCCTTCCTTGCCACAAACACCAATTTCTCGACAGGGTTGTAGAAGTAATACCCTTTGGTTTCCCTGGGGTAGCCCACAAACAGGCATTTATCAGTTTTGGGCTCCAGCTTGCCACTAGTCAATTTCTTGACATGTGCTTCGCATCCCCAAATCCTTAGAAAAGACACATTGGGCTCCCTGCCCCTCTATATCTGATATGGGGTCTTTTCCACTGCCTTAGTTGGAGTATTATTTAAGATAAGAGCAGCTGTCTTGAGGGTGTGTCCCCAAAAACTAATTGGGAGAGAGGCCTGACTCATCATTTAGTGGACCATGTCGAACAAGGTCCTATTCCTCCATTTGGACACCCCATTCCTTTGTGGTGTTTCGGGCGGAGTGAGCTGTGGAAGTATTCCATGGTCTCTCAAATATGAGTCAAACTCTAGGCTCATATACTCACCACCTCGGTCCGACTGAAGGGTTTTGATATGCCTACCTAATTGGTTATATACCCCGTTCTTAAATTCCTTGAACCTATCAAGGGTCTCAGACTTATGTTTCATCAGGTAGACATAGCCATATCGGCTGAAATAGTCCATGAACGTGACAAAGTATAGGTGTCCACCTCTGGTCGTTGCGCTCATAGGTCCACATACATCTGAATGTATTAGGTCCAATAAGCAGTGGCCCTTTCAACCTTCTTCCTAAAAGGTGCCTTGGTCATCTTGTCTCTTAAACATGATTCACATGTATCAATTGACTCCAAGCCAAATGACCCTAAGACTTCAGCTTTGTGAAGCCTAGCTATGCGCTTCTCATTTATGTGGCCAAGACGACAATGCCATAGGTAGATAGGATTAAGTTCGTTGGGCTTAACCCTTTTAGCGTTTATGTTATAGACATGATTGGTTTCATTTAAGTCTAGGATATATAGGCCATTATTTAATAGAGCATCTCCATAAAATAATCCCTCTCTAGATATAGAGATTCTACCATTCGAAATAGTAAAATAAAATCCAAAAATATCCAACATGGAAACTGAAATAATATTCCTGCACATAGCAGGTACAAAATAACATTGTTACAAAATTAAAACCAATCCATTAGGCATCATGAGGTGATATTTGCCGATCTCTATGGCAGCAACCCTTGCTCCATTTCCGACCCGCAAGTCCACCACTCTCGACCCCAGTGACCTTCTGTTCTTAAGTCCCTGCACATTGCAACAAATGTGAGAACCACATCCAGTATCCGATACTCAAGATGTTGAAACAGTAAGGTTAATGTCTATAACATAAATACCTGAAGAGGACGCACCTTGGCCCCTTCTCTACTCTCCCATCAGCTTGGGACACGATCTCTTCCAATGGCCAGCCTACCTACACCCGAAACAGACATCTTCAGGACCTGCCTTCTGCTGGGCCTTGGGCTGGGCCTGGACCTTCTTGTCCTTGGCCTTCTTAGCCTTGGCTTTGGCCTTTTCCTTGGACTTGCCCTTGGCAAGAGGAGGGTTCCCCTTGTTGACTAGCAGCACCGGCGGACTCTTCTTGATCGACTGTTTAGTAAGGTTAAGCATCCCATGCAGCTCACTAACAGTGCGGTTCATCCCTTACATGTTGTAGTTCAGGATGAGCTGATCGTAAGAATCTGGTAAGGATGCAAGGATTGTGTCCATCGCCAACTCCTGAGAGATGGGAGATCCGAGCCGGGCCAATGTGTCCAAATAGCCCTTCATCTTGAGCACGTGTGCGCTCACAGATGTCCCAGCCCCCATCTTACAGGACTGGAATGCCTTGTTGGTCAGGTACCTTTCCTGACGGGCTTGCTCCTAATACATCTCGTTAAGAGTTGTTATCATAGCAAAGGCTTGGTGGTCCATAAACTGTTTTTGCAGTTTAGGGACCATACAGGCCAACATCACGCATGTCACATCCCTATTATCCTTGACGTGCACCTTGTATTCCTCCAGCTGGGCAGCGCGGTAGATTACGTCCTTAAGGCGCAGTCGGTACAGGCCTCTCCAGTACATACTCTTTAGACTCCTGTCTTAGAACTATTCTCAATTTCCTAGACTAGTCCAAAAAGTTAGGACCGGAAAGCTTGTTCCTTTGGGGAATCGATCGCAGTGATAACGAGTTGTTATTTGCTATTTAGAATTTCTACACAGAAAAACATTTAAGAGTGTTAATAAAGAACTTTACTTTGTTATTCCCATACATAATTAATAATGAATCAAGTTATTAATTAAACCGAGTTGTTGGGCTCATGGCCCGAAATCCATATTTCATTAAGATATAGCCAGACGAGGGCCTGGTACAATTATACCTTAACTATTTAGGTAGGAACACCGTCCAATCCCAACCTAGGGACTCTCGGTTTGATGTGCTTGTTGGCACTTACCCATCTGTGCTTAGCGCTAGGAGAATCCTACTACCCATGCTAAGTCAAAACCTCCATTCAAGTGTTAGAGTATCCCATACCCTAACCCAATATAAAATGACAATACCCCAGTGTATCCTGCGAAGGCATGGTCTACAACTGGCCTATCCCCACTTCATGCTGGTTTTGAATGAGGGAAGCACTTTTAAGCAACTTAGTAATTTCATTTGGTTATTAGATTCATTTAATAACGGCTTGCATACATAAGGCGGATGAAATAGCTATTGGATCATACATTCATTCATGCAAATAAATATAAAGCATTATTAAATAAATAAGTAAAATGGACTGCTATGGGCCTATATTACGTCCTAATAATATTCTAGTAAACATATACTAGAAAACAATATTAGGTGGGCCTCCATCTTCTTCCTTCTGGGCTTGCACCTTCACTTGGGCTCACCACTCCATGGGCTTCTTCTTTTACAAATTTTATAATAATGGAATAAAATAAAATTACATTAAAAAAAGAAAAACAACACGTACGCCGTATTTACCCAAAAAGAAAATACAACCCATCTTGAATAAGGGCCAATACCATCCAATCATACAAAAAATTTAATCACACATATGCATCCAATACATACAATTCATAAGCATGTTACAATGCATGATTTAAGCCCATTTGAATTATGTCCAATCCATTATTTTGAAATCGCCAATTTTTGGCCCACCATGGTTCTAACCCTTAACGGGCTTTGAGCCTCCAGCCCAGGTAGTCCAACTGCTCCCACTGGAATTGGGAAACCATGGGTCCAATTCAACCGTCCAAGTAATTGTGCCAAAATTACCCGAACCAATTTCAATTAACCATATTAATTTCCAAAATTAATATCACATGAATAAAATTAAATTTCATTCAAGAAACCATACGCATTTAAATTACATGAATTTAAACATACAAATTTTAAAACAAATTAAAATTTCAAAACTGGGCCCCGGAGCCAAAAACCCCTAAATCCAAAAACACTGGGCCCGACCTGCTAGCAGCCGCCGCTGCTAAAGGCAGCAGCGGTGCAGCAGCCTAGCGGCTGCCCACTGCCACCATGCGGCAGCCACTGCCCAGCAGGTGCAGCAGCCTAGCAGCGGCCCTGCTGCCGCGTAGTGGCCGCCCAGCGGCAGTCTGCTGCCTAGGCAGCGGCTGGCGGCCAGCGACAATGGCTGCTACTTGTGGAGCCTAGCGCAGCGCTACTGCCGCTGTTCCCGCCGCGGGCGGCAATTCCACCTCGGGCAGCCCCGTACCCAGGGAATAGCCAAATTTTTTTTTAAAACAGAAAAATTTAAATAAAAAAATAACATGGCATCCAACAACAAGGAATTCACCAAGAATTCCCAAACATAGAATCAAATTAAACAAACAAAAACCTATATGCAAATTTAATTTCAATTGTAGAAAAATCAAATGGGGAAAAATCTTAAACCCAAACCAAGAATCCCAATAAAAATCTCCAATTTTAAAGCATGGGATTCAACCATGTTGGGATTTTTCACCGGAAATCACCTGATTAAAGGGGAAGAACGTGATGAATTCCTCAAATCCGTGCCCAGGAGCAATTGAGATGGAAATTGGGAAAACAAAAATTTAATTAAAAGAGATAAATCTCTTACCAAAAATATCTCTTTCAAGAGAAGGATGCAGACTACAGGAATCAAACTAGATACCCTCCTCTTTCATATACACGAACGCCTTACGAACACCACCCGTGCTAGTATCGGAAAACACAAACTTTGGAGAGGAGGAAGGGAGAATTTCGGCTAGCTTGTTTCACTTGTCTGTTGGCCGAAAATCCTAGGGTTCTTTTACCCTAGGTGGCTAAAATTCCCAAGGGAATTTTAGCCCAAGTTGGCTCCTTCATCTGTGTGGGCTTTCTTGTTTTAATTCAGGCCCAAACCTATTTTAATTAGTCTGGCTTAAACTAATTTACCAAGTAACATATTATTTACATTTAAATTAAAATCGGTTTGACCAATTAATTTAATCCATCAAATTAAAATTAGATCATCACAAATAAATTCACATGTAAACCTATACATATGAATATTTCCACCTAGGAAATAATCCCATAATTAATCCAATTAATTATGAAGAGCCAATTAAATATATTAATTTTATTACTATGATCAATCCAATTGATCTTTATAATACAATTAATAAATATACCTCTCTCTCCAGAGTGTATACTCCAAGCATACATGTGATTCCTTAAGTCAGTGTTCAGTCGCTCAATGTACGATCCCGTGGGCCCATCTTTATGTTGGCAGTGGGCCTGTGGCCCACAGGCTGCAGTTGGGCTCTAACAAGCCACTGCAGCCCCCAATCAACATGGAGATGGCAGTCTAACTGTAATGATAACCCTATAGTTTGAACTTGTATATCCCATGTCATTGATATCGGTGTCCGACACAGAGGCATGGATTGATCACCCTCTTTTGTGTCCGGACATTAACTTGATCCCAAATGCACTGAAGCTCACAACCAAGTTCCAACTCGTTTGGGTGTGGCCACACTCTTATTAGTTACATTCATCAAGAGGCCGGTGATATCTTCCCAGTGGACTACTGAGTGACAAATTCCTTCTGCATATCCATAGCATTACCATGCTAAGTGACATACCCGAAAGTACCTATACTTGGCACCCTATTACAGGCCCTTTAGGCGTACCCCTGAGTATGTGACCTCACATGCAACACCATCATATGGTAAGGTCAAAGGATCCATACAAGTACTACATGAGAATCACTTGTGATACTATACCATGTGGATTTCTCATTTAGTGGATCTATCCAGTACCATGCCCTTTTTGCATGTACCCATTAACTTGGTTGACATCCCATTTCCAATGACCAGTAAGACACCGCCATACCACCAGGTTAATGATAGTCTCTTGTTCCAATCATTCCCATGACTGGAACAGACTACGGATCTATTTATGGTCATATCATTTACCCTATCCATGGTCTTACTACCAAGTGCATGACACTTGTCATCATGGATATGGATATGTCCATTGGATACTTCATTTAATATATATTGCACAAGATAAATATAATAAATGAATTAATGCCTTTATTAATAACACAAATAGGTATAATACATAAATCCAATAAATGTATGATACAAATACAAAGACCAATGCTTTAGGACTAGGGCATATCCAACAGGATCAAGTTAATGTCCATACAGAAAAGATGGTGATGACACCATGGCTCTATTGGACACCGATGTCAGTGACATGGGATGTATAAGTTAAACTGCGGGGCTATGACTTCCATTAGAATACTTTCTTCATCTTAGTTAGGGGCTGTAATGGCTTGCTAGAGTCCACCTATAGTTATGGACAATGGGTCCACTACCAATATAAAGACGGGCCCACAGGACTGTACACATTGAACGTCTAAGCTTGAACTAAACGGGGTCAACTGTTTACTTGGAGTATACTGACTGGAGAGGATAAATTTACTGATTAAATATGGATCAATTGGATTGATCAATATGATATAATTAATTAATTTGGGTTTCATAGAATTAATTTGAGTAAAATTAATTCATAGATTTATTTCCTGGTGAAAATATTATACATATATGGGTTTATATGTATTTCATTCAAGTAAAGCCTAAATTAATTTATTGGGTCAATTTAATTAGGAAAATTAATTTAAATTCAAATGCTATGTGTTATATTGTATACTTTAATATAATAACATATATATGAAATTAAAATTAAATTGGAATTGAATTTTAACCTATACTAATTAATTGAAACCTAGGGTTTTAAAGATATAAATACCCACTTATATGGTGAAAACCTTAACCCTATTTTCGCCAAGAGGGATTTTTCCAAGAGAAAAATTTTGGCCTCCCTTGCTTTCTCTCCTTGATTCGGCCTCCACTAGCATGGGTTCTTGCTCCACAGCCGTTCGTGTACGGGATTGTGGAGGAGATTTATTTTAGTTTCTGCAGCCGTCTCTAGAAGAGGCATACAAGGTGAAATTATTTCTTCCCTTGTATTCAATTTCATTGTTTTTGATTTCTATTGCATAAGCTCTAGGGATCGGATTTGAGAAAATCTAAATCGGCTTCCACTGCCAAACGGTTGATTTTCGATGACAAATCCCAACAGTGATATCGAAGCAGGCTTATCATCCATAAAAATCCTTAACAAGATTGAATCTGTAAGCGCCGGAATTTTCTATACTTAAAAAAAAAAAAACTATAGTCGTACGACTACTGTAACAATAGTCGTACGACTGTAACGTCGGAAAATCTACAGAGGCCTATACCTCTGCAGCAAAAATGAAGGAGAGAGAAAAGGGAGCATTAATTGCTCCCTTGTTGCAGCAAGCAAGGAAGAGGCAGAGAGATAAAAAGAGAGAAAGGAGAAAGGAAAAGGGGGAGGGGATTTTCTGGGGAAAGGAAACTTAGAGAGAGAAAGAGAAGAGAGAGAAAAAGAAAACCACAAAAAACTCATTTTTCTTCCTCTTTGATTTTCTTTAATTCTCGAAATTAAACCTAAAACTTGTTAGAAACCCCTAGGTTAATCAATTAACTACATAACCAAATCAAGAATTCGGACTAAAATAATCAGAATCCTTTGCAATTCGGATTTTGGACAAAAAGCTCTCAACTTCCATTCCAAAGGGGAAAGTGCGAATTTGTTTGGATCGGAGCGACGCCAGGGGTCAAAACGACTTGGAATAGCTTCTAAAAAGGTAGTCACTTCTTTTCCTTACATTTTTTTCTCGCTTTCTAGGTGTTTGAATTGAGTTTTGTGCCTTTTGCTGCATTTTTCGTATTTCTGTTCCTGGAAATTAAGAACAGTCGTACGACTGTTCTTGGTTTTCATGAACAGTCGTACGACTGTATATACAGTCGTACGACTGTTCTTAATTTCCAGATTTATTTTCTTCAGATTTTGATTTTCAATGACTTTTGGCGAAAATTCTGACCCTGAATTGATTACAGTCACACGACTGTAAACTACAGTCGTCCGACTGTAATCCCTGTTCTAGAATCAGAATTTCAGCCTTATCCCCAAAAATTCCCAAAAAAATCTCAAAAATTAGAAAATCCCAAAAATCATCAAAATGAATTTTGTTGTGTGCATCACGACCATAGATTCAATTTTCTGGTAAATTTGCATTTAGATCAATTCAACGATGGAGACCCAGTTCTCCTGAAAACTGACCCACTTAATATATAAAAATGCATGTAAACCAAAAAAAAAAAAAAATGTTTTCAAAATGATTTTCCCACAAAACCAAAAATACAGGAACGTTTCAAAATATTTTCCAGGTCTAACCGGGCCGGCTAGCCGAGCCAACCCGGTTACCCCCCTAAATGCATGCCCCCAATTCCTGATTTCCCGTTCTGTCTATTTGAGTCCTAATTGTGGCGTGCTGTATATATTGTGCTAACCCTCGGTTTTGCAGGTTTTAATTTCTTTTTATTTTTATTTTGGATGTAATTTAATAGATTAAATCGTGTATTTAGGCGGTTGTATTTTTCTAGATTCTCGTGTATTCTAGGCGATTGTACAAGTGAGGCGAGAGTTGTTATTTTTCCATTCGATTTGGTTGTAAGCCAATTAATATTTATTTCTTTTCTTTATTTTTGTATTAAATATTTTGTGTGCTCGCTGTATGCCTTTCATATTCAATAAAATGGACTTTAGATTACCATTCGAGAACATTGGCTATATTTATTTTAATTAGACACGAAATAAGGGACTTGTCCGGACCCGAATCTCTGGATAGTGTAGCGGCCGTTTGTCCGGTTCAGCTACATAAGAATTTCTCGGTTGAGCTGAGCCGGGTGGCGACTCCTACAATATTCATCGAGGCTTAGGTCTCGGTTCTTTTACGTATTAATCCCATTTATTTTCCAAAACGCGGATTTCCGTTATAAAAACCCCATGCGAGGGAAGGGCCCGCCCGAGATCGTGGCGCCCCATTCCGAAAGGGAGTCCCGCGTCCCGTCGTCCGCTCACAGTGGCGACTCCGCTGGGGAGTTCTTCAAAAAGTTTTCTTAAAAACTTAAAAGAATTTTGGCAAGCCCTGAAAAGTGTCTAATTAAAATAACGTGGATGATTCTCTTTTGGTATTTTATTTGCATTTTTTAGTTAGCCATTTTTTGCATTAGATTAAGTATCCTTTTATAGCCCGGTGGATTGTTGAAGTGTCGCCTAAGTTCCTCCTGGTCTTAGGGGCACGAATGCGAAACACCACTCATAGCCTCGTACGATCCCCTTCGCTAGGACCCTTTAGTGGAGAGAAGTGAGGAGTATATCTTGCTATGAGAGCCTTGATGTTATCCCAACTTTGACCGAACCCATATAGGCAGCTCTAGTTGGATTCCCTTAGGATACCAAAATAATTGTGTGAATAATAATAAAATCGCGCCTTCATCACCCCCGGTTGGTGATTGAAGTGAACCCCACCTAGGACTCGGTTAGAAATTTTCGAGACCGACCACGTTGGAAGAATTCGTTTTGCTTGCTATGTGTTCTTCACCATTTCGTGACACATCGCCGACGCATGCATAACATACCATAATCACCATTTTCCATACACATGACATACCATACACAAACATCTTTGTGTGATACTAACCCACATTTTTTATGCAGCCATTTTGCATTTTATTTCGTGTGTAAAACATTAATTCATTCGCTTGTCATCCATACTAACGATTTCTTTTTCAGCCATAACATTAAACTTGTGTGATTAGCATTTTATTTTTGACATAGCATACATAACATCATTATGTATGTCATGCATCCTAACCCACGTTTTTATGCAGCCATTTACATATTGTGTGACATGCTCATTCACTACATTTCACTTAAATTAAATTAATGGGCATTTCAAGGACACCTATCATGACCATCCCATCCCATTTCATAACATATCGGGTACCCAAAATTACCCGTGTTTTGCCAATGCACCGGATTGCATTCGGCCATTCCACCAATATCATTTCATTTAATAAAAGCCACAACGGCCTTAGGCCTATTTTCGTGTAATAATTTACACGATGCATTTCATGACATCATACCCATCTATCATAGACATCATATAACACTGTGGTCCACATCCGACCACTTCATGACATTAATTCACCATTTAAGGTACTCCCCGAGTGCCCGATTAGTATACATATAGGCCCATAACATCACCAAATCATGAAAGGCGCTCCTCGAATGCCAAATCCTTATCCGTGTTCCTGTTACACGTGACTTTCTCATAACATCATTTCATATCATATGCTCAAAAGCATCAAGACCTTGTCTATGGGCCCGGCCCATGCGACCATTTCATATCATCTCATACACCTATAAAGCGTCAAAACTACGTCCGTGTACCGGTACACACGTGACCATTTCATGAATTCATTAGGTGCCCCAAAGGCGCCGAAGTTCTGTCCGTGTGATGGCTCACACG
This sequence comes from Euphorbia tirucalli, assembly GCA_039660915.1. Lineage (NCBI taxonomy): Eukaryota > Viridiplantae > Streptophyta > Magnoliopsida > Malpighiales > Euphorbiaceae > Euphorbia > Euphorbia tirucalli. Next base: position 44,144,458 of record CM077637.1, on the reverse strand, counting down.
TGACGTTTTTGTATAAACATTGGGTGTTCTTGGAATGCCTCGAAAAAAAAATATATAAAAAAATATATATATTCATGTCATCATTCCATACATAATTCCACTCCATGCATCACAAGCATGCTCAATGTCTTAATTTTCATGTCATATCACGTCATTCATTCACGACGCTAATACCTCCTGTCTACCCCCAAGCAGAATACACTAGAGCGACCTTGGACAAGATCCCAAGCTTCAAGGGCGGCTAGGAGATAGAGGGTAGTCGAGAGTGATAGTGATTCTGAGACTGGGGAAGGCGTGAATATGGCAGAGCAGACACCGAGTATGGCTGATGTTCTGAGAGATTTCTTCAGGTAGCAGGACTTCCGCGACATGTTAAAGGAGGAAATGAGGGCAGTGGTTAGAGAAGCTGGTGAGACCGGTGGTAGTGGAGCCGGGAAGGAAAAAGAAGCTGAGTCATCCTAACACGGTGGTGATGCTTCGCCTAGCCTTGAAAAGTTGCAGGAGATAGAGGCAGCTATGGAACAGAGGATGAAAGCCAAGTGTTCCGAATTAGACGAGGTCATGGCCCAGTTGAAGAAGGGGGTCGGGATCAGTGCGGAATCCAAGAAGGGGGTGAACGTTGACGCCATGATCAGTAGGGGCATCGAGACATTTCCTATTGGCTTCTAAGTGCCGAAAGTCCCCACTTACAAAGGAATGCGCTCGCCGGAGGCCCATGTGAATTTATATGCCCGGGTTATGCTAACAGCCGGAGCTACAAAGCAACAATTGATTAATCTTTTCCCCACCACACTGGAGGGAGGTGCTTTGGGTTGGTATAACTCACTGTCAGAGGAGGAGCAATCTGACTGGGAAGTATTGTCAGCAGCCTTCATCAAATACTACAGCTTCAACACCAAAATCCAGGTGAAGCTGTATGATTTGGAGAGGGTGAAGCAGAAATTCAATGAGCCCTTTGATGAATATTACCAGAGGTGGATGAGCAAGATGATCCTCCTAAAGAACCGCCCTGATGAAGATGAGCTTATACAGAAGCTCATTGATGGCAGCAAAGATATCTTCAAGAACAACATGAAATTCCATTCCTTCAAGGAGCTTAGTGAGGTCTATAGCATGGCCATGAAGATAGAAAGGGATGAAGAGGAGAAGTCAGCTGGTCAGAAAGGGGGAAGAGGTACAGGGTATAGTTCAGGGTATAGATCAACCACAGCAGCTGGGTCTGGCAGTGGGTCTGGTTCAGGTGCCAGTGGTAAGCAGGGGCAGTCATCAGAAGTGAAGCGGGTTGAGGTGGCTACTGTGAATCAGCAGCAAGGCAACCAGAATAGGGGTCCTGGAGGACAAGGCATAACACCCTGGACTCTTACTTTGGCAAAGATATTCGCCAAGTGTAGGAATGGTGGCTTATTACAGTCCTTGAGGCCATTTGAGTTCCCACCTGAAGATGACAAGGATAACTTCTGCACTTATCATGTGGTAATAGGCCACCGGACCAATAACTGCTATAAGCTAAGGGATGCTATCCAGAAGCTTATCGACGAGGGAAAGCTGCAAGAACCACCTAAGCCTAGCACTAAAACTAACCCACTGCCGGCATTCGAGAAGCGGGTTAACATGGTTCAGTCGGGATTGCCGGCTAACTTTATATTTGCCCAAGTTCTGCAAGCGAACCCTATGATTCAGGCAGTGGTGGTAGGGGAACCCGAAGTGGAGCTTAAATGTGAGGAAAAGGAGGAGTGTAAGGAGGTCAAGCCCATAAGCCTGGATGACCTTGACTCCGAAGATGAGTACGAAGAATTTGACAGAAGAGAGGCTGTTAAACTTCCAACTGTTGAGAAGCTGAAGATTTCAGAAGTGCAGCATGTGACCCGAAGTGGAAGGGTATATCAGCCGACGGATCAGACGAAAGATAAAGCACCGATGAATGGGTCGGGCAGTACTTTGGCACCGGAAAGAGTCGAGAAAGAAGATTTGGTCATTTCCCAACTGAAGAAGAATGCCGCATAAGCTACTTTGTGGCACTTGCTTATGACCTCCAAAGAGCATAGGGAGGCTTTAGTGAAGAAGCTATCAGAAATTGAAGTCTCCCCCATAGCTTCACCAGAGGCTATGTGCTGCTTGCTAGACAAAGTCCATGCTGGAGCTCCTAATATTGTTTTCTCTGAGAAAGACCTACCAGCGGAAGGAAAAGCTCACAACAAGGCTATTTACATTAGAGCCTATATCATGGATAAGGTGATGCCGTGCGTTATGGTGGATGACGGCTCAGCTTTGAATATTTGCCCACTGAAAATGCTACCATTTCTAGGCATGAATGAAGAAGTGTTGAAGAGGTCCTCAACAGTCATTCGGGCGTATGATGATTCTAAAAGGACAGTGATAGGGACCTTCGAAAAGAAGTGGAGGTTGGGCCCATCAAGTCCATGGTTGTCTTCACAGTGATCGATATCCCGGTCACATTCTCCCTATTGCTTGGAAGGCCCTGGTTCCATCCTTTGGGAGGTGTTCCTTCCACATTGCATCAGAAGATTAAATTCTCCATGAAAGACAAGATTGTGACTATTGAGGCGGATGCCCAGTCGATGGTAGCTGCAGTGGATGAAGGAGTGGTTCCTTTTGGTGGATTCCAAATTGCTATCATTAAGGAGGAAGAAACCACAGATGCCCCTATGGTTCTTTATGAGAACTACATGTCGGAGTGGCTATCCCGATATCTGTACAAGCTGAATTTTGTCCCGGGAATGGGACTCGGGATTAATTTGCAAGGTGTGCCAGAATTCAAGATCGACTCGGGAAAGTCAAAGCAGTACGGCCTTGGTTATGTAGAGGGGTCATCCGAGCAGAAGAATCTGAAAAAGGACAAGAATGGCAAGGTCATGATGAAGCCATTTCTGAAGGCAGGAGAAAGCCTTTACAAGGGCCGAGCTGAACCAGTATTTATCGGAAATGTCGAGTACCCTGGCTTTGAGATTCTTGCAGATGTTGTGGATTTTGAGAAAAGCCAGGAAGAGCCAGTAGCCCCTGTAATGATGGAGGAAGCTATTACTGAATCTGAAATTTTGAAAGGAGAATCATCTGAGGTGACAACAGAAACCATAGAGGCGGCCGAGGAAGAAAATGAAAAGGGGACCTATGCCGAAGCTACAGAAGTGATCTCGGGAGCTTTGACTGCTGCATTAACCAAAGCTTTCGGGAAATCCAAGGAAGGATTTGGCGAAGAACTGATGGCCAAAGTGAACTTAGATCCTGTGGTTGCTGAAATCGCCAAGATTATGGAGAAAGCTAAGGCACAGGTGGCTGAGAAAGCTGCAGTCCCAGATGATGCTCTGGAAGGGAAGATGGAAGCTGATGAGGAACAAGGCCCTCCGCCTGTGGAGGATGAAAATGATTTTGTTGTATCTATTTCTTCCATTTTCAATGTAACTGATGTAGTTTATGATAAGTTCAATGCAATGAAATCCCAGTTTGCTTACTTGTGTGATGTTTATCCTGATAATTCTGTGCATGCATTTAAGTCACCATTAAGCATATTTAGCATACATGACACTGCATTGCATGAAATCAATATAAGTACAGATGAAAACCCTAAAATGGTACTCATTTCACACGAGCTTAAGTCCGAGGAAGAAAGAGAATTAATAAGAATACTCCAAAAACATGTTAAAGCTTTCGCCTGGTTGTATGAAGACATGCCGGGTGTAGATATAGAAATAGCAGTGCATAAAATCCCAACGGACCCCAAGTTCAGACCGGTAAAGCAAAAGTTGAGAAGACTAAGGCCGGAATGGGCTACACTGGAGAAGGAAGAAGTGGCCAAACAGATAGATGCCAGGTTTCTTAAAGTGGTGGAGTATACGGAATGGCTAGCCAACATTGTCCCCGTGCCTAAAAAGGATGGAAGGGTCAGAGTATGTGTTGACTACAGGGACTTGAATAAGGCCTGCCCTAAGGACAATTTCCCACTACCTCACATTGACATATTGGTTGATAGTGCAGCAAAAGCGGCAATGTACTCCTTCATGGACGGCTTTTCAGGGTACAACCAAATTCTGATGGATGTGATCGACAAGGTGAAAACATCGTTCATCACAGAATGGGGTACTTTCTGCTACAGGGTGATGCCTTTTGGATTAAAGAATGCCGGTGCCACTTATCAGAGGGCTGTCACAACTCTGTTACATGATATGATCTATAAAGAAGTTGAAGTGTATGTCGATAATATGCTTGTTAAGTCAACAACCCGGGAGGGACACCCTGTTATCCTGGATAGATTTCTGACACGCATTGGAGAGTACAACTTGCGACTTAACCCCAAGAAGTGCATATTCGGGGTCACATCAGGGAAGCTGTTAGGCCATGTAGTTAGCCAGAGGGGGATAGAAATGGACCCGGATAAAATCAAAGCTATCCAAGATATGCCGGCTCCAAAGACTGAAAAGGAGGTCAGATCATTCCTAGGTTCCTTGTAGTATGTCAGCCGCTTCATAGCCAAGCTAACTTCCACTTGTGAGCCAATCTTCAAGCTATTAAAGAAAGATCAGCCGGTTGTGTGGGATGATAAGTGTCTGCTGGCCTTCGAGAAGATCAAGGCCTACCTGGTAAAGCCACCAGTGTTGAGTCCTCCAATTCCAGGAAAGCCTCTGATTTTATATTTGGCAGTTGAAGAATCCTCTATAGGGGCGATGCTAGCACAGGAACAAGATGGCAAGAAGGAGTATCCCATCTATTACCTTAGCAAGAAATTGCTGGAGTATGAAACCAAGTACACACTGGTGGAGAAGACATGTGTGGCGATGATTTGGTTGACCAAGAAGCTGCGCCACTATTTCCAATCCTATAAGATACAAGCTGTGGCTAAAGTGGACCCAATGAAGTATCTCTATGAAGCACCGGCATTGGTTGGGAAGCTATCTAGGTGGTTGTTACTTTTGTCTGAGTTCGACATTGAGTACATCATGAAGAAAACCATTAAAGGGTGAGCTGTGGTAGAGTTTCTGGCAAGCCAGCCCCTAGAATCAGATTACATAAAGAACCTGGAATTCCCTGACGAGCAGCTAGCCATGGTGGAAGTGAAAAGGTGGGTCATGTTCTTCGACGGGGCAGTGAATAGAAAAGGTGCTGGGATCGGGGTACTTATAGCAATGCCAGATGGTGAAGTCATTCCCTTGTCCAAGAGGTTGAATTTTCCCATAACCAATAACGGGGCAGAGTATGAAGCGTGCCTATTTGGGATGGAAGCTTTGCTAACACTAGGGGCAGATGACGTCCTGATTGTTGGAGACTCACTTCTAGTGATCAGGCAAGCTCAGGGAGAGTGGGAACTAAAAGAAGAAGCCTTACGGCCTTATTTGGAGCTGCTATAGTTCAGAAAGGGTTTATTCGGCCAGTGTGAATTCAGACATGTCCCCAGGGATGAGAATAAGATGGCTGATGCATTAGCTACTTTGTCCTCCATGTGGGAAAATCCAGAAGAGACACAAGCTCAACCACTAGTCATAGCCACTTCCAGGCATCCCTGTTTCAAAGTGCATGAAGTAATGGAATTATCAGCCGAAGAAAAGCCATGGTTCTTTGACATTTACCGGTATGTTAAGGAGGGAAAGTACCCAGAAGAGGCCGGCGCTGCTGATAAGTTGACACTGAGAAAACTGGCTAGTCAATTCAGAATCTTCGAGGACAAGTTGTATAAAAGAACAGCATATGGAGTCCTTTTGAGGTGTCTAACTGAGCAAGAAGCAGAAGAAGTGATGCATCAAGTACATATAGGGTCCTGTGGGCCACATATGAATGGACTTGCCATGGCTAGGAAGATCATGAGACAAGGGTACTTCTGGATGACAATGCAAGCAGACTGCATAAGAAAAGTGAAGAAATGTCATGAATGTCAGATCTATGCAGACATTAGTCATCTTCCTCCACTTGAACTTCAGAATCTAGCGTCTCCTTGGCCGTTTTCAGCATGGGGGATAGACATGATTGGTGAAGTTCATCCAGCTGCATCTAATGGGCATAGATTCATAGTTGTGGCAGTTGATTATTTCTCCAAATGGGTTGAAGTGGAATCCTTCACTAATGTTACTGCCAAGCACATGGTCAAGTTCATCCAGAAAAATATCTTCACTCGGTATGGGATCCCTCATCACATAGTAACAGACAATGGAGTACAGTTTCAAGGGGCAACGGCTGAGCTATTTGCAGAACATGGTATTGAACATCATAAGTCTTCCCCATACAGACCTCAGGCTAATGGTGCAGTAGAAGCAGCTAACAAGACAATAAAGAAGATCTTATCAAAGATGGTAACCACCTACAGGGATTGGGCTGATAAACTGCCTTATGCTCTTTGGGGTTACAGGACCAGTGTCAAAACTCCGACAGGGGAAACTCCTTATGCCTTGGTATATGGAATGGAAGCAGTGTTGCCAGTGGAGATAGAACTCAAGTCGCTCAGAGTTGCCCTGAAAGCTCAATTACCAGAGACTGAATGGGTTCAAGCCAGGTATGAACAATTGGCAGCATTAGATGAAAGGCGACTAAAAGCACTGGATCACCTGCAGATGTATCAGCGCAGAATGGCTAGAGCCTATAACCGAAATGTGAAGTACTCTAAGAGGCAGTTGAAAGCAGGAGATTTGGTTCTAAAGCAACTAAGGCCTTCAAATGTTGATGTTAGGGGCAAGTTCAGACCTAACTGGGAAGGACCCTATGTGGTGAAGAAGGTGTTATCAAAAGGCGCTGTCAGCATCATGGACATGGATGGAAACGAGTTCACCAACCCGATCAACCAAGACAGGCTAAAACTTTATCATGTATAAAAAAAAGAAAAGGTCTGCTAGGCTGAAAACTCGAAAAGAGCGGTCTAGGCAAAGTTAAGACACGAGAAAAAAATAATCAGCCGGAAAACCTGAAAGGGACGACTGGTGACGGATTCTGGCACAATGTGAAATCTGTACCATTTAGGAACCAACCTGTTTCAAATGTACTCATTTTGACTTCATCAATAAAGTGAAGTGTTTGTTTAAATATATTTGCATGGTTATGACAAATGCACAAACAAAGTTATCTTGCATAAACACACATTCAAAGAAAGCACTTTGCATTCAACTGATCAATATCATCACATTATTTGACAAATGAAAATGTATCAAATACATGCAATTTAAAATCTCTTATCGTCCTCTAAAGTCTAGTTTATCTTCCCAGACGAGTAATAAAGGGTCACAACGCCATCTTAGTCAAATCTAAAAAATAAAAAAAATAAAAAAAAAGAAGCTCGCTGAGGTGAATACCGAAAAGGCACCTCAGGCAAAAATTAGAGCGGCCCGCTAAGCTGAAAACCCACATCGGGCAGTTTAGGCAAAAGGTAGGGCATATGAAAAGCTCGCTAAGGCGAAAACCGAAAAGGCGCCTTAGGCAAAAGTTAGAGCGGCTCGCTGGGCTGAAAACCTGATTTGGGCTACCCAGGCAAAAATTAGAGTACCTAAAAAAAAAAAAAAACAAATAAACAAACATAACTTCCCACGGAGCAGGAAAAATAGAACATCCTCAGTATTCCCCGCAGAATTCGTCACATCACTCCCCAGCAGAATGTCCCCTACTATTCCCCAGTGGAGTCTACATAAAGAACACCATCAATTACTTCCCCGCAAAGTAGCCATGTTACTCCTTAGTGCAGTCTACACAAAGAACACCACGATTGTCTCTTCAATCAAGTCACCACACTCTTCCCCAGCGGAATTTCTACAAGGAATACTACGATCATTTCCCCAGCAATCACCTCACTCCGTCAATAATCACCAAACAATGCCCCAAGAAAAGTAAAATCAACCAGGGGCACAACATATCTCCCCAGCGGAAGACAGAAACGTCCAATAACAGAAAATACATACATGTACATATACATCATCATGCATCCATACATTGCATATATCAATTACTTATCTCCGGCTAGTCTTCATTCTTGATCGAAGGGGCAAAAATTTTTGTTTAAAAATCTCTCGATCAAGGAATGAAGACTTGCCATTTTAAGTGCAGGAATTCATCCCCAGCTTAATATCCTCAGCAAGTCAGCAGATCCGCCTCGAGTAATGTAAACTCGGTATCGGCCCAGGTCCGCTTCATTACCCCAACTTTCTCCAGCGAGTCCGCCTCGAGTAATGTAAACTCGGTATTGGCCCAGATCCGCTCCATTATCTCAACTTTCTCCAGTGAGTCCGCCTCGAGTAATGTAAGCTCGGTATCAGCCCAGATCCACTCCATCATCCAAGTCCCCTAGTAGATTCGCCTCGAGTAATGTAGACTCGGCATCGGCCCAGATCAACTTCATCTATTTCCCTAGTAAAACTCCCCTCGGGTAACATAGACCTGATATCGGCTAATCTCTTCATCAACTCGCCTCGGGTAACATAGACCTGATATCGTCTAATTTCTTCATCAATTTCGCCTTGGGTAACCTAGACCCGGTATCGGCTAATCTCTTCATCAACTCGCCTCGGGTAACATAGACCTGATATCGGCTAATCTCTTCATCAACTCGCCTCGGGTAACATAGACCAGATATCGGCTAATTTCTTCATCAATTTCGCCTCGGGTAACCTAGACCCGGTATCGGCTAATCTCTTCATCAACTCGCCTCGGGTAACATAGACCTGATATCGGCTAATTTCTTCATCAATTTCGCCTCGGGTAACCTAGACCCGGTATCGGCTAATCTCTTCATCAACTCGCCTCGGGTAACATAGACCTGATATCGGCTAATCTCTTCATCAACTCGCCTCGGGTAACATAGACCTGATATCGGCTTATTTTATCCCCAATATCGCCTCGGGTAACCTAAACTCGGTATTGGCCTATCTCATCAGAAGGTTCATTCCAGTGTTCACGGCGCTTTAATTCACGCTCTCAAATTCATCATCACAGGTATTATAGACCCGGAGCTAGATGTCGAATTTGATCACGCGAGGGGCAGCTGTAAGCGCCAGAATTTTCTATACTTAAAAAAAAAAAAAAACTATAGTCGTACGACTATTGTTACAGTCGTACGACTGTAACGTCGGAAAATCTGCAGAGGCCCATACCTCTGCAGCAAAAATGAAGGAGAGAGAAAAGGGAGCATTAATTGCTCCCTTGTTGCAGCAAGCAAGGAAGAGGCAGAGAGATAAAAAGAGAGAAAGGAGAAAGGAAAAGGGGGAGGGGATTTTCTGGGGAAAGGAAACTTAGAGAGAGAAAGAGAAGAGAGAGAAAAAGAAAACCACAAAAAACTCATTTTTCTTCCTCTTTGATTTTCTTTAATTCTCGAAATTAAACCTAAAATTTGTTAGAAACCCCTAGGTTAATCAATTAACTACATAACCAAATCAAGAATTCGGACTAAAACAATCAGAATCCTTTGCAATTCGGATTTTGGACAAAAAGCTCTCAACTTCCATTCCAAAGGGGAAAGTGCGAATTTATTGGGATCGGAGCGACGCCAGGGATCAAAACGACTTGGAATAGCTTCTAAAAAGGTAGTCACTTCTTTTCCTTACATTTTTTTCTCGCTTTCTGGGTGTTTGAAGTGAGTTTTGTGCCTTTTGCTGCATTTTTCGTATTTTTGTTCCTGGAAATTAAGAACAGTCGTACGACTGTTCTTGGTTTTCATGAACAGTCGTACGACTGTATATACAGTCGTACGACTATTCTTAATTTCCAGATTTATTTTCTTCAGATTTTGATTTTCAATGATTTTTGGCAAAAATTCTGACCCTGAATTGATTACAGTCACACGACTGTAAACTACAGTCGTCCGACTGTAATCCCTGTTCTAGAATCAGAATTTCAGCCTTATCCCCAAAAATTCCCAAAAAAATCTCAAAAATTAGAAAATCCCAAAAATCATCAAAATGAATTTTGTTGTGTGCATCACGACCATAGATTCAATTTTCTGGTAAATTTGCATTTAGATCAATTCAACGATGGAGACCCAGTTCTCCTGAAAACCGACCCACTTAATATATAAAAATGCATGTAAACCAAAAAAAAAAAAATTGTTTTCAAAATGATTTTCCCACAAAACCAAAAATACAGGGACGTTTCAAAATATTTTCCAGGTCTAACCGGGCCGGCTAGCCGAGCCAACCCGGTTACCCCCCTAAATGCATGCCCCCAATTCCTGATTTCCCGTTCTGTCTATTTGAGTCCTAATTGTGGCGTGCTGTATATATTGTGCTAACCCTCGGTTTTGCAGGTTTTGATTTCTTTTTATTTTTATTTTGGATGTAATTTAATAGATTAAATCGTGTATTTAGGCGGTTGTATTTTTCTAGATTCTCGTGTATTCTAGGCGATTGTACAAGTGAGGCGAGAGTTTTTATTTTTCCATTCGATTTGGTTGTAAGCCAATTAATATTTATTTCTTTTCTTTATTTTTGTATTAAATATTTTGTGTGCGCGCTGTATGCCTTTCATATTCAATAAAATGGACTTTAGATTACCATTCGAGAACATTGGCTATATTTATTTTAATTAGACACGAATTAAGGGACTTGTCTGGACCCGAATCTCTGGATAGTGTAGCGGCCGTTTGTCCGGTTCAGCTACATAAGAATTTCCCGGTTGAGCTGAGCCGGGTGGCGACTCCTACAATATTCATCGAGGCTTAGGTCTCGGTTCTTTTACGTATTAATCCCATTTATTTTCCAAAACGCGGATTTTCGTTATAAAAACCCCACGCGAGGGAAGGGCCCGCCCGAGATCGTGGCGCCCCATTCCGAAAGGGGGTCCCGCGTCCCGTCGAAAACGCGTCGTCCGCTCACAGAATCCCTAGTTTTAAAATTGGCTATTTTATTTTAGGATTCATGATTTTCCCCAATTTGATTTTTCAAATGGAAAATTTGTTCTATGCATATTAGTTATATGTTATTTAATTTTTGTTTGATATTTGATTCTTGGTGAATTGTTGTTTGAAAAAAAAAATCAGGCTGTTTCTGGCCATAGGGTAGCCGACGACACAGAAACAGCAGCAGTAGCTACTGCTAAAGCCAGCAGTAGGTCGGGCCGGGTTTTGAATTTGGAGGGTTTTTCTTGGCCCAGACCCGTTTTTTAATATTAATGGGTTTTAAAATTTTTTTGTGTTTAAATTATGCAATTTAAATGCGTATGGATTCTTAAATGAAATTTAATTTTGTTCATGATATATTAATTTGGAAAATTAATGTGGTGTAATGAAATTGGTTCGGTTTTTCTTGGCATGATTAATCGAAAGGCATAATTTGGATTCATAGTTTTCCAATTCTAGTGGAAGCAGTGTTCTACCTAGGCCGGAAGCCCAAAGCTCGTTATGTAGGGATTTTTCATGGAAAATCAACCGATTAAAATGGAAGCTCGTATCGATTTTCTCAAATCTGTGATCTAGGAGCAATTGAAGTGGAAATCAAAAACATAAAATCAAAGACCAAGAATTAGATTCTCACCTTTCTATGTCTCTTCTAGATACAGCTGCAGAAACCAAATTCGATTTCCTCCACTCTCACATACACGAACGTCTATCAACTGAAACCCGTGATAGTGGCAAATCAAAGGAGGAGAAGAAGAGATGGCTGAAAATCTCAGCCTTAAACCACTAATATTGGCCGCAGTTCTCATTAAGAGAATTAACTCCCCTAGCTAAAATTATGCCTTGATTTAAGGCTTAGGTTTAATTAGATTTTAAGTTGGGATTTAACACCATAAATCCCTAAATCTAAATTAATTACATGGGTAAAATTAAATGCAATTCTATTTTAATTTTTATGCATGTATTTATATAAGACCACATTATATAACGCACATGTTGTTAAATTAAAATTAACTTGCCAATTAAAATTAACCCAATAAATTAATTGAGATTCAACTTAAATCAAATACATATAAACCTATATCCGTATTTTATTTCCACTAGGAAATAAATTCCCAGGTTAATTTATTTAAATCAACTTTATGTAACCTAATAAAATATTAATCTCTCCATTTAGTATACTCCAAGTATACATCCGATCCGACTAGTTCAAACTCGGACATTCTATGTGTATGATCCTGTGGGCTCGTCTCTATATTGGCAGTGAGCCAAAGGCCCATAAATTGTAGGTAAGCTGTAGCAAGCCATTACAGCCCCCAATTAAGACGAAGACAATAGTCTAACGGAAGTCTTAACCCTTTATTTAAACTTATATATCCCATGTCGCTGATATCGGTGTCCAACACGGAGGCATGGTGTCATCTCCCTCTTTTGTGTTCGGACATTAACTTGATCCCGAATGAGCTGATGCTCACAAAAAATTTCCAACTTGTTTGGGTGTGGCCACACTATTATCGGTTGCATTCATCAAGAGGCCAGTGATATCTTCTCAGTGGTTTACTGAGTGACATTCCCTTCTGCATGTTTATAGTCTTATGCTCGCTGGCACACCCGAGCATACCCATACTTGGCACCCTATTATAGGCCCTTTTGGCATACACCAAATTGTGTCACTTCGCATGCAAGACCATAACATGGTCAGGGCAAAGGATCAACATAATTACTACATAAGAATCACTTGTGATACTATACCATGTGGATTTCTCCTTTAGTGGATCTATCCAGTACCATGCCCCTTTGCATGTACCCATAAACTTGGTTAACATTACATGTTCTATAGCTGGTAAGACACCGCCATACAACCATGCTTATGATAGTCTTTGGTTCCATTCATTCCTATGACTGGAACAAACTATGGATAACTTCATCATCATATTGTCTTCCCTATCCATGGCCTTACTGCCAAGTGCATGACACTTGTCAACATGAATATAGATATGTCCATTGGATACTCTATCTATAATATTGCACAAGAATATATAATAAATAGATTAATGCCTTTATTCCTTAACACGAATGTATAATACATAAATCTCATTATAGGATACAAAATGTATGATACAATACAAGGACCAATGCCTTGGGACTAGGGCATTCCCAATAAGTTAAGGGTTAGAACCATGATGGGCCAAATTAGCGATTTCTAAATAATGGCTAAGTACATAATTATTGGGATTAATTTCATGCAGTCTAACATATTTATAATTGATGTATGGACTACATGCGTGTATGAATTATATGTTTGGATGGATGCTATTGGGCCATTTTGAAGATGGGTTATATTTTTTCTTTTTGGGTAAATACAGCTTGCTTGCGGTTTCTTTTTATGTAATTTTATTTTATTCAATTATTATAAAATGTTGTGAGAAGAATCACATTGGAGAGGCGAGCCCAGAAGGAGAGATGGAGGCCCACTTGACATTCTTCTAATATCGGTTTGCTATAATTATATTAGGTTGCAATTAAGCCCCATAGCAGTCCATCATTTATTTAATTATGCATTTATTTATTTACATGTTTTATGCCATGATCCAATTCCAATTTCACCCCATTTATGCATCTAAGCCGTTATTAAAATGAAATCTAAACCTAATGGAAATTACTAAGTCACTTAAAAGTGCGTCCCTCATTCAAAACCGACTCAAAGTGGGGATAGGCTAGTTGTAGACCATGCCCTCATAGGATACACTGTAGTATCATCATTTTGTATTGGGTTGGAGTATTAGTTCCTCTAACACTTGGATGGAGGTTTGGACCTATCATCGGTAGTAGGATTTTCCTAGCCCTAAGCACAGATGGGAAAGTGCCAACAAGCCCATCAAACCGAAAGTCCCTAGGTTGGGATTGGACGGCATTCGTACCTAAATAATTAGGGTATAGTTTTTCTAGGCCCTCGTCTAGCTATATCTTGATGAAATATAGATCTCAGCCCATTAGTCTAACAACTTAACTTAATTAATAACTTGGATTCATTATTAATAAATTATGAGAAAAACAACTAAGACCTTTATTAACACTCCTTAGTTTTTCCATGTAGTAATCACATGGCAAATAATAATACTCTATCACTGCGTTCGCTCGTCAAGAAGGACAAACTTTTGGGGCCCAATTTCCTAGATTGGTCTAAGAACTCGAGAATAGTTCTTAGATAGGAATCTAAGGAATATGTGCTGGAGATAGTTGTACCGCCTGCACCTACTGGGCATAATCCACCGACTGCACTGCTAGAGGAATATGTGGTGCATGTCACGGACAACCAGGATGTGACATGCCTGATTTTGGCATGCATGGTCCCTAAGCTGCAAAAGCAGTTCATGGACCAACAAGCCTTTGCTATGATAACAACTCTTAATGAGATGTTTGAGGAGCAAGCCCATCATGAGAGATACTTGACTGCCAAGGCATTTAACTCCTGCCAGATGGGGGTTGGAACATCTATGAGTGCTCATGCGCTCAAGATGAAGGGATATTTAGATTCTTTAGCCCATCTTGATGTGCTTGTCTCGTAAGAGTTGGCGATTGACACGATCCTGGTGTCCCTGCTAGACTCTTATGATCAGTTCATCCTGAACTATAATATGCAAAAGATGAACTGCACTGTTAGTGAGCTGCATGAAATGCTCAAGCTCACAGAACAGTGGATTAAGAAGACTCCACCAGCACTACTGGTCAACAAGGGGAACCCTCCTCTTGCAAAGGACAAGGCAAAGGTGAAAGCCAAGGCCAAAGAGAAGAAAGCTAAGGCCAAGAAGGCTAAGGCCAAGCCCAAGGATGGTCCTGAGGACGTCTGTTTCCAGTGCAAACAGATGAGACACTAGAAGAGGAATTGTCCCCAATTAGTGGGAGAGCAAAAGAAGAGCCAAGGCGTGTTTTCATCAGGTATATATGTCATAGACATAAACCTCACTATTTCTGCATCTTGGGTATTGGATACTAGATGTGGTTCTCACATTTGTTATAATGTGTAGGGACTTAGGAACAGGGGATCACTGGGATCTGGAGAGGTAGACTTGTGCGTCGAGAATGGAGCAATGGTAGCTGCCATAGAGATCGGTGAGTACCACCTAGTGAGTACCACCTAGTGATGCCTAGTGTATTAGTTTTAATTCTGGAACAATGTTATTTTGTACCTGCAATGTGCAGAAATATTATTTCTATTTCAGTTTTGGATATTTCTGGATTTAATTTTACTATTGGAAATGGTAGAATAATTTTATCTAGAGAGGGATTATTTTATGGAGACGCTCTATTGAATAATAGCCTATATATCTTGGATTTAAATGAAACTAATCATGTTTATAACATAAATACTAAAACGGTTAAGCCTAATGAACTTAATCCTTTCTACCTTTGGCATTGTCGTTTAGGCCACATAAACGAGAAATGTATAGCTAGGCTTCACAAAGCAGGAATCCTAGGGTCATTTGACATGGAGTCACTTGATATATGCGAATCATGTTTATGTGGTAAAAAGACCAAAGTGCCTTTTTGTAAGAAACCTGAAAAAGTAACTGGCTTGTTGGACTTAATACATTCAAACATATGTGGGCCCATGAGCGTAGCCACTAAAGGCGGGCATCTGTATCTCACTTTCACAGATGATTTTAGTATATATGGTTATGTCTATCTGATGAAACACAAATTCGAGACTCTTGATAGGTTCAAGGAATTTAAGAACGAGGTATAAAACCAGCTAGGCAGAAATGTAAAAGCCTTTCACTTAGACCGAGGTGGCGAGTATATGAGCCTAAAGTTTGACTCATACTTGAGAGAGCATGGAATCGTTCCATATCTTATCCCTCAAGGAACACCATAATTGAATGAGGTGTCCAAAAGGAGGAATAGGACGTTGTTAGACATGGTCCGCTCAATGATGAGTCATGCCTCTCTCCCAATAACATTTTGGTTATACGCTCTTGAAACAGTAGCTCTCATTTTGAACAATACTCTGATTAAAGCTATGGAAAAGACCCTTTATGAAATATGGATGGGCAAGGTGCCCAATGTGTCTTTCCTACGGATTTGGGACTGTGATGCACATTTCAAGAGATTGACTAGGGGCAAACTAGAACCCAAGATCGATAAATGCCTGTTTGTGGGCTAGGGAAACCAAAGGGTATTACTTCTACAACCCTGTCGAGAACAAGGTGTTCGTGGCACGAAAGGGGGTCTTTCTCGAAAGGATTTTGTTTCCAAGAAAGATAGTGGGATCAATGTTGAACTTAAGGAAGTTCTAAGCACACAAGCTCCTGAAGAGGATAACTCAGAGACCAAGGAGGAGCTTCTAGAGGGAGAAGCACCAACCCCGATCACACAAGAACTTAAAAGATCTAGTAGGAATCATCAAGAACCCAAGAAGTATGGATTTCTCGTAACCGATGATGACAGTCTTCTCATCTTTAATGAAGAAGAGCCCAAAACCTACCAAAAGGCCATTGATAGCCAATAATCCGCTAATTGGGGTAAAGCCATGGAGGCAGAAATGCAATTTGTGTATGATAATCAGGTTTGGAACTTTGTTGATCAACCTCTAGGTGCTAAGGTCATAGGTTGTAAGTGGTGCTACAAGCTGAAGGCCAACAACACCTTAGGGGTGGTGGGTTGTAAAAGGTTTCAAACAAGTCCATAGAATAGACAACAATGCAACCTTCTCACCAGTTGTTATGCTCAAATCCATAAGGATCTTGTTGGCCATGGCCACTTGGTATGACTATGAGGTCTGCCAGATGGATGTCAAAACCACTTTCCTTAATGAGAAGCTACTCAAGGATATGTATATGACACAAGCTAAGGGTTTTGTCGATCCAAAGCATCCTTGAAGGGTTTGCAAGCTTTAAAGATCCATTATGGATTGACACAGGCATCCTGAAGTTGGAATCTTAGATTCAATGAAGCCATAAAGGAATACGGCTTCATACAGAATCAAGATGAGTGTTGTGTGTATAAGATGATTAGTGGGAGCATCGTCACTTTTCTAGTGTTATATATGGACGATATCCTTTTGATTGGAAGCGCCATACCAACATTGAAAGGGGTTAAGTAGTGGTTGTGTAAGTGCTTCAAAATGAAGGACTTAGGTAAAGTTGAGATGATCATAGGGATTAAGATCAACAGGGATAGACCCAATTGACTTTTGGGCCTAAGTTAGGCCGCGTACATAAACAAAGTTATGAAAAGATTCAGCATAGATCATGCCAAGAAAGGTTTCTTGCCAATGAACCATGGGCTGAAACATAGTAAGAAGAACTATGCTAAGACAAGGAAGGATAGGGAGAACATGAAGTTGGTTCCATATGTTGGATATGCCCTAGTCCTGAGGCATTGGACCTTGTATTTGTATTATACATTTATTTGATTCATGTATCATACATATTTTTGTGTCATTAATAAAGGCATCAATTCATTTATTATATATATATTGTGCAATATTTTGAATGAAATATCCAATGGACATATCCATATCCATGTTGACAAGTGTCATGCACTTGGCAGTAAGACCATGGATAGGGAAAACGATATGACCATAAAGAGATCCGTAGTCTGTTCCAGTCATGGGAATGAATGGAACTAGAGACTATCATTAACATGGTTGTATGGCGGTGTCTTACCGGTCATTGGACATGGGATGTCAACCAAGTTAATGGGTACATACAAAAGGGGCATGGTATTGGATAGATCCACTAAACGAGAAATCCACATGGTATAGTATCACAAGTGATTCTCGTGTAGTACTTGTATGGATCCTTTGACCTGACCATATGATGGTGTTGAATGCCGCATACTTAGGGGTACGCCTAAAGGGCCTGTAATAGGATGCCAAGTATGGGTACTTTCAGGTATGTCACTAAGCATGGCAGTGCTATGCATATGTAGAAGGGATATGTCACTCAGTAGTCCACTGAGAAGATATCACCGGCCTCTTGATGAATGTGACTAATAAGAGTATGGCCACACCCAAACAAGTTGGAACTTGTTTGTGAACGTCAGTACATTCGAGATCAAGTAAATGTTTGGACACAAAAGAGGGTGATCAATCCATGCCTCTGTGTTGGACACTGATATCGATGACATGGGATATACAAGTTCAAACTACAGGGTTATGATTACAGTTGGACTGCCATCTCCATCTTAATTGGGGGCTGTAGTGGCTGCTAGAGCTCACCTACTGTCAGTGGGCATAAAGCCCACTGCCAACATAAAGATGGGCCCATGGGATCGTACACATTGAACGTCTGAACATGGACTTAAGGAATCGCCTGTATACTTGGAGTATACACAGGAGAGAGAGAGGATTATATTAATTGTATTATAAAGATCAATTAGATTGATCATAATAATAAAATTAATATTTGATTGGCCTTCTCATAATTAATTAGATTAATTTATAAGATTATTTCCTAGGTGGAAATATTTCACATGTATAGATTTACATGTGACTTTGTTTTATGGATTTCAAAATTAATTCCATGGTATAATTAATTGATCAAGTCAATCTTAATTTAATTGTTTCGAATATATTATTTGGAATACTATGCTAAGGATACAAGTTAAATGAAATTGGGTTTGATAATTAATTGGACCTAAGGAATTAATATCGGACTGGGTTTTAAATAGAGAAAAGCCCCCATAAAATAAGGAAGCGAATTGGGCTGAAATTGCAAGAAAAATTTCGGCCCACCCTAGGTAAAATACCTAGGGTTGAATTCGGCCAAGGTAAGCAATGGTGCTAGCTGAAATTTTCAGCCTCCATCATCTCTAAAGTTGATCGATTCCAACGCTAGCAAGGGTTGTGTTCTAGAGCCGTTCGTGTACGTGTACGTGAACGCGAAAGGAATCTGCTTTGATTTCTGCAGCCATCTCTTGAAGAGATACTCCTGGTAAGAGTTGAATCTCTTCTTGTTAAATTTTTGATTTTACAATTTTCATCTCAATTGCTCCTGGGCACAGATTTGAGGAAATTTTTGTAATCTTCCGCTTTTATTTAGATGATTTCCGGTGAAAATCCCAACACCATATGCATCAGCTATAGGATCAATCATATACTCCATCCTATGTATGAAACCTGGTGTCACCTTTGCACTAAGTATGATGAGCCGATACCATCAGGATCCTATTAAGGACCACTAGAAGGCTGTCAAAGCTATCCTGAATTACCTTAACGGGACTAAGGATAGCTTCTTAGTGTATTGTGGTCAGGAAGAGTTATCAATGACTGGGTACACTGATGCGAGCATCCAGACCTACCAGGATGAGTACCAGTTGCAGTCTGGGTAAGTATTTTTTCTAAATGGTGGTGCTATCAGCTAGAAGAGCTTGAAGCAACCAACCATCATAGACTCTACTACAGAAGCTGAGTACATTGCAGTGTATGATACAGCTAAGGAAGCTGTATGGACAAGGAAGTTTATCACTGAATTGGGAGTAATACCAACTATCGATGATCCAGTTGATATCTTCTGTGATAACAATGGGGCTGTTGCATAAGATAAGGAGCCTTGGTCGCACAAGAACACGAAGCATGTACTTAGGAATTTTCACCTCAAATGAGAAATCGCCAAGACTGGCGACATTTCATTACACAGAGTAGACACTGAGGATAATGTCACAAATCCTTTGACCATGCTAGCTCAGCTGAAGCATGAGGGTCATACTAGATCTATAAGGATTAGGCCCATGCCTAGTTAGAACTACTGTAAGTGGGAGATTGTTGGGAATGCCCTAGTCCCAAGGCATTGGTTTTGGTTTTGTATTGTACATTTTGGATCTTTTAAGAGATTGATGTATTGTACATTTGTGTTATAATATAAAGCCATTAATCTATTTATTCTATATCTTGTGTAATATTATAAATAGAGTATCCTATAGTCATATCTATATCCATGTTGGCAAGTGTCATGCACTTGGCAGTGAGACCATGGATTGGGTAATGATATAACCATAAAGCCATCCATAGTCTGTTCCAGTCATGGGAATGAATGGAACCAAGGAGTATCATAACCTTGATTGTATGGTGGTGTCTTACCGACTATAGAACATGGATTGTCAATCAAGCTTATGCGTACATGTCGTGGGACGTGGTACTAGATAGATCCATTAAACTAGAAATCCACATGGTATAGTATCACAAGTGATTCTCGTGTAGTACTTATATTGGATCCTTTGACCTAACCATATTATGTTCTTACATGTGAACTCACACAGTTTGTTGAATGCCCAAAGGGCCTGTAACAGAGTGCCTAGTATGGGTACATTTGGGTGTGCTAGTGAACATGGCAAGGTCATGAATATGCAGAAGGGAATGTCACTCAGTAATACTGTGAGAAGATATCACCAGCCACTTGGTGAGTGCACTGATAAGAGTGTGGCCACACCCGAACAAGTTAGAACTTGTTTGTGAACATTAGTTCATTTGAAATCAAGTCAATGTTTGGACACAAAAAAGGGTGATGAGACCATGCCTCTATGATGGACACCTATATCAGTGACATGGGATGTATAAGTTAAACTACAGGGCTATGACTTCTATTAAACCACTGTCTCTATTTCAATTGGGAGCTGTAATGGCGTGCTAGAGCCCACCTACAGTTTATGGGCTATGGGTCCATTGCCAACATAAAGATGGGCCCACAGGATCGTACACATTAAACATTTGAGCTTGAATTAAACTATTCAACTGTATACTTAAAGTATACTGATTGGAAAGGAGAAATTTACTGACTAAATTATAGATTAATTGGATTGAGCAAAATGATATAATCAATTAATTTGGTTTTCACAGAATTAATTTGAGTAAAATTAATTCATGGATTTATTTCCTGGTGGAAATATTATACATATATAGGTTTATAAGTATTTAATTGAAGAAAGCCTAAACTAATTTATTGGGTCAATTTCATTACACAAATTAATTTTAATTCAAGTGCTATATGTTATATTATATAGTTTAATATAATAACATACATATGAAATTAAAATTAAATTGGAATTAAATTTAAACCCAGACTAATTAATTGAGACCTAGTGTTTTAAAGATATAAATACCCACTTTAATGGTGAAAACCCTAACCTATTTTCCCTACTGCAAATTTCGGCCAAGTGGGATTTTTCCAAGAGAAAAATTTTGGCCTCCCTTGCTTTCTCTCCTTGATTTAGCCTCTACTAGCATGGGTTCTTGCTCCGCAGCCTTTTGTGTATGGGATTATGGATTTTGGTTTTTGCAGCCGTCTCTAGAAGAGGCATACAAGGTGAAATTTATTTCTTCCCTTGTGTTTAATTTCATTGTTTTTTATTTCTATTGCATAAGCTCCTAGGATCAGATTTGAGAAAATCTAAATCAGCTTCCGCTGCCATATGGTTGATTTTCGATGACAAATCCTGATAAATGCGACATCAGGTCTTGCATATAATATGGAGTATATGATTGATCCTATAGCCAAAGCATATGGGATCAACTACATCTTGACCCGGTCCTCCTTTGTCTTAGGACCAAGTTTCTCACTCAGTTTAAGGCCATGGCTGTAGAGATTTTTTACCAGAAATCAACTGATAAAGTGGAAGAACGCATTGATTTCCTCAAATCCGTGCGTAGGAGCAAATGATATAGAAATCAAAACCAAAATAAAATTGAGGAAGATTAGTTTCTTACCAGAATATCTTTATAAGAGATGGCTGCAAAAATAAATATAGACTTCCTCCACATTCCTATACACGAACGGCTATCGAACTCAACCCTTGCTAGTGATTCGATCAATCGTAAAAGAGAGTTTTGGTGACTAGAAATTTTCTACTCTAAACCTTGTGTCTTGGTCAAAATTTCACCAGGTATTTTAACCTAGTTGGCGAAATTCCCCATGGGAATTTTAGGCATAATTTTCTTTTTAATTTTATGTGGGCTTTCTCTCCTTTAAGCCCAAGTCTGATTTAATTCTTTTGGTCCAATTTAAGTGTAATTGTAATTTTAAATCAATAAGTATGTTTATATATTATATCATATAATATATTACATATATTTAAATTAAAATTAATTTGACCAATTAATTTAACTGAGGAATTAAATTAGACAATCATAAAATTAAACACATGTAAACCTATGCATGCGAAATATTTCCACCTAGGAAATAATCTCATAAATTAATTCATTGAATTAATTATAAGAAGGCCAATACAAATATATTATTTTGATCAATTCAATTGATCAATGTAATATAATTAATTGAATCCTCACTCTCCGGTGTGTATGCTCCAAGTATACAGTTGATCCTTTTAGTTGAAGTGCAGATGTTCAATGTGTACGATCCTGTGAGTCCGTCTTCATGTTGGTAGTAGGCCTATGGCCCACAGACTAAAGGTGGGCTTTAGCAATCCACTACAGCCCCCAATTAAGATGGAGATAGCAATCTAACTATAATCATAACCCTGTAGTTTAAACTCGTATATCTCATGTCATTGATATCGGTGTCCAACACAAAGGCATGGATTGATCACCCTCTTTTGTGTCTGGACATTAACTTGATCCCAAATGAAATGATGCTCACAAACAAGTTCCAACTCATTTGGGTGTGGCCACACTCTTATCAGTTGCATTCATGAAGAGGCAGGTGATATCTTCTTAGTGGACTACTAAGTGACATTCCCTTCTGCATATCCATAGCATTTCCATGTTCACTGACATCCCCGAATGTACCCATACTTAGCACCCTGTTATAAGCCCTTTAGGCATACACCAAAGTATGCCACTTCACATGCATCACCATCATATGGTCAGGTCAAAGGATCCATACAAGTACTACACGAGAATCACTTGTGACACTATACCATGTGGATTTCTTGTTTAGTGGATCTATCCAGTACCATGCGCTTTTTACATGTACCTATTAACTTGGTTGACATTCCATGTCCAACGGCTGGTAAGACACCACCATCCAACCAAGTTAATGATAGTCTCTAGTTCCATTCATTCCCATGACTAGAACAGACTACGGATGACTTTATGGTTATATCGCTTTCCCTATCTATGGTCTTACTACCAAGTGCATTACACCTGTTAACATGGCTATGGATATGTCTATTGGATGATCTATTTAAAACATAGCACAAGATATATAATAAATAGATTAATGCCTTTATTTAATGACACAAATTGTATGATACATTAAATCCTATAACATTGTACAAATGTATAATACAAATGCAAGGACCAATGCCTAGGGACTAGGGCATATCCAACAATGGTGTATAGGCAAGAAACCTTTCTTAGCCTTATTTATGCCAAACCTTTTTAGAACCTTGTCTATGTATGAGGCCTAACTTAGTGCTAGAAGCCAATTGGATCTATCCTTGTAGATCCTGATCCATAAGATCATCTCAGCTTCGCCTAAATTCTTTATTATGAAGCACTTACTCAACCACTGCTTTACCCCTTATAGTGTTGGTATGTCCCTTCCAATGAGGAGGATGTCATCCATGTATAGGACTAGGAAAGTGGTAACACTCCTACTAACCATCTTGTACACGTAGGGCTTATCTTAATTCTATATGAAGCCACATTCCTTTATAGCTTCATTGAATCTAAGATTCCAACTCCAGGATGCTTACTTCAATCCATAAATGGATCTTTGAACCTTGCATACTCAGTCAGGATACTTTGGATCAATAAAGCCCTCAAGTTGTGTCATGTACACATCCTCGAGTAGCTTTCCATCCAAGAAAGTGGTCTTAACATCCATCTCATGCAGCTATGGCTAGTAGTATCCTAATGGATTTGAGCATTGCAACTGGTGAGAAGGTTTCATCATAGTATATTCCATGGACTTGTCTGAAACCCTTCGCCACTAATCATCCCTTGAAGGTATTGTTGGCTTTTAACTTGAAACACCACTTGCAACCGATTACCTTAGCGCCTGGAGGTCGATCAACCAAGCTCCAAACTTGGTTATCGTACATCGATTGCATCTCAGCTTCCATGGCTTTACACCATTCAGCTAATTGTGGGCTTTTAATAGCCTCCTGATAGGTCTTGGTTTCTTCCTGGTGAAAGATAAGAAGATTTCCATCATCGGTCATGAGAAACCCATATCTCTCGGGTTAATGACAAACTTTACCAGACCTTCTTAGGTCTTGTGCGATCGGTTCAGAATCCTCAATTACTTGAGGTTCTAGTTTGATCTCCGAGTTGTCCTCTATAGGTGCTTGTGGATCTCGAACTTCCCTTTGTAACGCCCCAGATATAAGTTGACTTAGTTATGTTGTGATGTGTGCATATGAGTGAGCATTTTTGCATTTAACCGATGTTTTGTATGCTTATAACAATTCGTAGGCTTTGGCCTAGCGGTAGATAGTCCTGACTAATAGCTAGTGGTCTAGAGTTCGAACCTTACCTGGCTTAAATTTATTTTTTTTTTTTTTTTTCTTTTGTGCCTTTTTATTTTTGTGTTGGGAAGGTTGGAATTCCGAAAATCCATGATAAATATCCCATTTTTCAGTTGACCAATTCAAAAAAAATTAGGAATCCTTAACCTAAGGAGAAAATCTCTCCTTAATCTCTTCCACTTTCCAAGTTTCACTCCAAGGCAATATCTTCATCTCTATTAGGGTTAAAATTTCGGCCATTCCATTGTGTGGAGCTCCAGTGCAGCCGAAATTCTTAACTTTCTCTCCCTCACTTTCATTCATTCAGACTCTGCTTCATTCTTCTCCATTCCGAGTTAATTGCCTCAGTTGGTTTCACTGCAAACAGGGTAACAACTAAACCCTAAATGTCGGTTCGAAATTTATATAGGATGTATGGTAGATGAATTTGATCCTAGGTTGTATTATTACTGAAATTATTGTTGAGACATGAATGTATATGATATTGGTGTAAGAAATTGCTTTTAGGTTAAAAGATTGGTAGAAATATGAAAATACATGTGATTGAGTCGAAATTGGTAAGCTGCTGTATTTTCAGAATTGACTGTTTATGGTAATTATGGCATAACTTCCGTTATATAACTCCGATTGGCATAATTCAACTTTCTGTGTTTTCCTGAGATATAGGTGTACAAGGTTGTTTTACATTATTTTGGAAAATTCCGTGAGTAAAGTGCTCATATTCCCTATTGAAACTGCCTTATGTGCATTGTGCCGATTTTTCTTGAACTGCTGAATTTCAGATTGTACAGGTTGTGATAATTTTAGCTTTATTTTCGTTATATAACTCCGATTGGCATGATTCAACTTTCTGTGTTTTCCTGAGACATAAATGTACAAGGTTGTTTTATACTATTTTGGCAAATTCTGTGAGTAAAGTGCTCGTATTCCCTGTTGAAACTGCCTTATGTGCACTGTGCCGATTTCCTGGAACTGCTGAATTTCAGTTTGTACAGTTTGTGTTGATTATGGCTTTATTTTCTCTCTGTAGCTCCGTTTGCCATGAAACAAAATTCTATGTATTCCTGAAATTCTCATGTTCAATGTTGCTTTATATTATTTTTGCTAAATCAGTGAGTAACACATCTGTTTTGTCTGTTGAAGTCAGACTATGTGCAGTGATCTGAAGTGAATTTACAGATTGCATGTTTTTAGTGTTTCCTTAATATCTTTTGCTATAGGAATCCGAATTGCATGATTTAAGTTGGCGTGTGTTCCTAAGATGTAAGGCTAAATTTACCTTTGTATTGCCATGCTGAATTCTGAGTCTAACCTACTGGAATATTATATGCAAGTTGAGGCATGAACTATGAATTCTGAAATTTTCACCTTAGGCCTTGAACTGATTTTTTTTAATGTGTGCAAA
This sequence comes from Euphorbia tirucalli, assembly GCA_039660915.1. Classification (NCBI taxonomy): domain Eukaryota; kingdom Viridiplantae; phylum Streptophyta; class Magnoliopsida; order Malpighiales; family Euphorbiaceae; genus Euphorbia; species Euphorbia tirucalli. The sequence goes on along the minus strand of CM077637.1, from coordinate 44,118,815 downwards.
GCATAATTTGATTCTAGGAATTTATGCTAGAACTCTTGACATGAAATCTAATAATTACATATATGGTTTGGTAAATTTAATACATGTTGGAATTATGAAATCGAGTTTGGGGTAAGTCCTATTTTTTTTATGGCACCATGTGTTTATTGATGTATCAGATTATGTTTTGGGGTAAGTCCTATTTTAATGGCACCTTATGGTTATTGAATTGGTTGGGATAAGTCCTATGTTAAAGGCACCTTTTGAATATTGATATAATTATGATAATTAAATTGGTGTTTGTAGTGGCATATACTCTGGTGTCTTGGTTAGTTTGGCTAAGTGTTTTCCATGTTTGATTGGTTGACACTAGGACAGCGCCCTTTGTTTCGAGGTAAGTCCCTTCGTTGGCACTCAGAGAGGTAAATCCCTTCGTGGTACTCTAATTTATTTTATTTTTGAGGTAAGTCCCTTCGTTGGCACTCTGTGAGGTAAGTCCCTTCGTTGGCACTCTGAGGTAAATCCCTTCGTGGTACTCTTTTCTTATTGATAAGGGGGTAAGTCCCGTTGTGGTTCCCCGAAGCGTCTGAGCCGAACTCTCTAAGGACATAGGTGTATAGGTCAATACAAATGATTTATACGCGTATACCACAAAATTAATAAAGGTTAAGGTATAATTGAGTTGATGTCAAGTTTGTGATGAAGTACTTTGATTTGGGATGTTGGTATGTATTTGTATGTACATGACTTATCTTGGAAATCTGAATTTTGATGATATTGATTATCCACTTGGAATGTTTTGTACTATTATTTGAAATAGATAATTATGTGATATGCTGAACTTGAACTTTATATGTTGTATGTGATGCAGCTAACAAATAAGGGTAAGATGTTAGAGATTGTGCCCTAAGCCAATGTTGGATTATGTAAACAATCTTCTTAAGTCATTAATAAAGACTTATTTTATCATATATATTTGTATGTTAGTATTTATGATAATGTATCCATGAATTAATTGTGTAATTCTAAATTTCCCTAGTCGATTGTTATTATGGGAATAATAACAAACTAAGACTAGTGTGAGTGATAATGGATATTCATAAGATGAATATAGTGTATACAGATACAGATTATACTCACGGGCAATGTGTTAGAGAACATGTTGCTGGAGACCCACTATAAGATCAAGTTCATGGTCACGTGTCACAACTGATCTTGATTATAGTAGTGTCATCAGCTGATTCCTTTGACCTGAGGTCACCATGGATTCCGGGATGAATTCATGTTGTGCTTTGACGCAGTCAAACGCTGCTTGTAACAGAGTAGTTATAAAGGCTGTGGTTGGGTACAATATGACTCATGCTTAGGGATGTGAGTGACAGATATGGGATTTTGTCCCTCTCTAACAAGAGAGCGATATCACTGGGCCCCTCGATAAGTAAGACTGTTAAATGCATGGCCGTGCTCAAATAATTGATAAGAGTATCAATTGATTTGTCTGAACAGTTTACTTTGAGATCGAGAAAGCATATGATTAATTATATAAGATTGACAAGTGTACCATGTCTTATAATTAATCTTGATATCAATGAGACAAAAGGGAATATGACATTCTATAAATAGGTATTGGATCATTCCAATCATATTAATTGGGTAGTCGTAATGGCTTGCTAGAGTCCGCTTGTGACCTATAAGGACATTATGGTAATTTCCTTATTGCCAATTAATATGATCCTATGGGGTCACACACAAGAGCAAAATGAAGTTCATCTTATCGGGTATAAATTATTATTGGATAATAATTTATGAATGAGAAAGAGAATAAATATATATAGTGATATATATTTATGTATGTATATATAAATATTAATGTGATTAATATTGCATAAAGTATACTACATATTATAATTAAATTATATGGAGATATAATTAATTATAATATTATATATACATATATGTATTATGGAGAATTGATTTGATTTAATGTTAATTGAGAATTAATATTAAATTGTGTGGGTTAATATATAATTATAACTAATAGGTGTATTAGGTTATAATTATAATTAACTATTTAGGTTAATTATTTAAGGAAACAATTAACCTAAACCTAATCACTCTCTACACTAATACTATAGCAGATTTTCGGCCAGCCAACACAAGAGGATAGCCAGCCGAAATTCTCCTCTCCAAGCCAAGAGAAAATTTGATTTTCTGCCTCTCTCTCGATTCGAGGAAACCGTTTCTTCTATCCCGGCGCTAGCACGCGGTGAACGTATTGCTCCGTGTGGATCAACCGTAGAGGGAAGCAATTTTGGTTCCTAAGTGATTCAAACTTCAAAGAATTAAGGTAATTCTTTAACCCTCCTTCCGATTCAATGTAATGTACATGGGTCCTTGGTGGGGATTAATCTTTTTCCGCTGCGTTTTTATGTTTGTTTGTGCGATTAATTCCCCAACAGTGGTATCAGAGCCACTTGTGCATTGGTTGAATTGGATTTGTTATTTTGATTAGATCAAAATTGCATGTTAGGGTTGTATGTTCTTGATTTAGGGTTCAATGTTATTGTGAATAACATGTTTAAAATTTGATTTTAATGTGAATCATTGTGAATGATTTGGTTGTAATTGTTTTGAATCAGAAAAAGGGGTGAAATTTTGGATTCAGCATGTTGGCACGCCGGCGTGCCGGTTTTGGCACGGCGTGCCAACAGGAAATCGTTCCTGGATGCTTGAGTTCAGAATGGTGGCACGCGGGCGTGCCGATTTGGCACGGCGTGCCAACCTGAAAATTTTGCATATGGCACGACGTGCTGGGCCTTTGCACGCCGTGCCAACTGGAAACCGTTTCCAGTGTTGCGACCAGAATGGCGGCACGACGGCGTGCCAATCTTGGCACGGCGTGCCACCTGGGAATTTTCAGAGGGGGCTGTTTTTTGCGCGAAAATTTTTTTTGCCTGCGGCGCTTGCTTCGCAACAGGGGCTACCGCCCCCGTACCCCGTCCAACTCAGCAGCGAGTTGGATCGCTGGAAGTTGGGTTTGGTGTTTTTTCGTTTATGTGTGGAAATTGTTTCTACACATTTACGATTTTTCAAATCAATTACTCTAAATACAATAGGATTGTATTTTACCCTTTATGAACCCTAAATCTTGTAGATATAAAATTATTGTGATAATTTTATGCATGGTGTTTTGGTATGGTTTTGGACCCTTGGATATTTTTTTATTTTCTTTTGGTTTTGGTGAATGTAAGGTTTTATAAATACGGCCTGCGAGTCGTTTGTATTTATGTAATCTTATTTTTCTAGATAAATTGTATAGGATGCAATTTATTGTTTGTAAATTTTATTTACTAGAAAATTGTATAGGATGCAATTTTGTAAAGTATGTAAATCCATGAGATGGAGCCAAGGAACAAAGACGTGAAGATGGATCCAAGGGGTGCGGCTGTGCTGTGACCATGCGATGGTTACAACCACCTAGGAAATGACCTGTTGATTTTCATATTGGCCTATGAAAATCAATGTAGATAAAACCATACCATAACACGGTCTTTCGAGTCTATTGCATGTTTTATATTTTGATGCCATGTGATGCCATGCTAAGTATGAAATATGCATGCTAAATGAATGTATGACATTGGATGCCATGCTAGAATTAATATTAACTTAGAAAGATTAATGTTAATGCCATGCATTGTATGAGATACAATTGAATCACAGGAATTAATAAACCCTAAATAAACTTATGAAGTTTATATTTTGCCACCCAATTACGTATAACACTTGTCAAGTACTATGTTCACATCATGGTATACCGCCAGGGCGGGTACGCATGTTGTGACCTTAGCGAAGCAATAATATGAGAAAAGGTGATTCTCATTGTGTTGTAATTGGCTTAACTAAAGGGTTAATCAAAAAGGTGTTTGAGCCCGAGGCAAGGATGAGATGAGTAACATACAAATTAAATATGATATATGATATCATGCATCTCATAAATTAAAAGAGTTACATAATGATGTAATTGACATGGTGATGTCTACCGAAATTATATTCAATCATAGGGACATGCCAAAGCAGTGCTATGGTTAAATATGGATTTTGGGTCTTTTACCCACTTAAATTTTTTAAAGGGTTTTATAATTTTAGTGGGAGTTTAATTCCCTTATGTAATTAACTTTGCATATATTTTCTGTTGTAGATAAATGGCAAACACAAGCAATCCCGGTTCTATTCGATCTATCCTTGAGAAGGATAAACTAAACGGAACCAATTACCTAGACTGGTATCGCAACTTGAGAATTGTTCTCAAGCAAGAGCGAAAGCTATATGTTCTGGATGGGCCTTTGCCCGCTAACCCTCCACCCACCACAGCTTCAAGAGCTGAAAGGGATGCTTTCCACAAGCATCAAAATGATCAAATTGATGTACAATGCCTGATGCTCGCATCAATGATTTCGGAACTTCAGAAGGATCTGGAAACATTTGAGGCATATGAGATGTCTCAAGAGCTTAAGGAAATGTTCCAAAAGCAAGCGAGGAGGGAAAGGTATGAGACCTTAAGATCTTTGGTTGGGTGCAAGATGACCGAAGGGAGTTCGGTTAGTGCCCATGTTCTGAAGATGAAAGGGTACATTGATCAGTTGGAGAGGCTTGGTTCGCCACTCAGACCTGAGTTGGCAACGGATTTGATCCTTAATTCTCTTCCCGAGAGTTACTCCCATTTTGTCATGAATTATCACATGAATGATATGGACAAAACGGTCAGCGAACTGCATGGGATGCTGAAAAACGCTGAAGTAACGATAAAAGAGAAGCCAAGCTCCAAAGGGATCCATATGGTGCAAAAGGGTATGATCCAGAAGAAGAAGGGTAAAGCACACAAACCCAAAGAGTTTGGGAAGGATGCAAAGAAGCCCAAAGCTGTTACCAAGGCAAAGCCTCCAAAGGAAGGCGCATGCCATTTCTGCAATCAGCCTGGTCATTGGCGCAGAAATTGCAAGCTTTATTTGGAGGACTTGAGGAAGAAGAGAGGCGGTGAGACCGCTAATCAAGGTATTCATGTTATTGAAATACTTCATTCTACTTCTGTTTCTACTTCGTGGGTATTAGATACCGGTTGTGGTTCTCACATTTGTATGAATGTGCAGGGGCTTAGAGGAAGTAGAAAGCTCAAGAAGGGCGAGGTAGAATTCCATGTGGCGAATGGAGCTAGAGTTGCTGCTTATGAAGTCGGTCGCTACGAGCTCAAGTTGCCAACTGGACTTGTTCTCCTTTTGAATAATTGTTATTTTGTTCCTAATTTGTCTAGGAACATCATTTCTATTTCATGTTTGGACAAGGAAGGATTTAAATGTGTTATTGAGAATAATCACTTATTGCTTTTCAATAAAGACTTGTTTTATGCAAATGCGGATTTACATGATGGTCTTTATTTGTTGAACCTTAGTGAAGGTTATGATGAGCATGTATATAACATAAATACCAAAAGGATAAGAACAAATATTGTGAATCCTACTTATCTCTGGCACTGTCGTCTAGGACACATTAATGAGAAACGCATTTCAAAACTCCATAAAGATGGAATTTTGGGTCTAGACGTTTTTGAAACATATGACACTTGCGAGTCTTGTTTAATGGGTAAGATGACCAAGAGTCCCTTTACTGGTCACAGTGAAAGGGCTAGTGACTTATTAGAACTCATACATACAGATGTATGTGGGCCTATGAGCACAACTGCTAGAGGTGGTTTTCAATACTTCATTACGTTCACTGATGACTTCAGTAGATATGGTTATCTATATCTAATGAAGCATAAGTCAGAATCCTTTGAAATGTTCAAAGCCTTCCAAAATGAAGTACAAAACCAACTTGGCAAGACAATTAAAGCACTTAGATCTGATCGAGGTGGTGAATATTTGAGCCAAGAGTTTGACGATCATCTTAGAAATTGTGGGATTGTCTCACAATTGACTCCTCCTGGTACACCACAGTGGAATGGTGTGTCTGAGAGGAGGAACCGGACTTTATTGGATATGGTTCGGTCGATGATGAGTCAAACAAATCTTCCTCTATCCTTTTGGGGATATGCACTTGAAACAGCGGCATTCACACTGAACCGAGTTCCATCAAAAGCAGTTGAAAAGACACCATATGAGATATGGATTGGTAAGAAACCAAATTTGTCTTTTCTCAAGATTTGGGGATGCGAAGCTTATGTGAAATATTTGATTTCAGATAAGTTAGCACCAAAATCTGTGAAATGCAATTTTGTTGGTTATCCAAAAGAAACTAAAGGTTATTTCTTTTACAATCCTAGTGAAAACAAAGTGTTTGTTGCTAAGGGTGGTACATTCCTGGAAAAAGAGTTTATTTCCAAAGGAATCAGTGGGAGTAAAGTACACCTACAAGAAAATATGGATAACCAAGTTGAAAGTGAGTTTCAAATGGAACAACCTGATTCACAAGAAGTTGTTGAGTCAGAACCAGTAACACAAGTCCAACGTAGATCAAGTAGAGTTCGTCATGAGCCCGAGAGATATGGATTTCTCGTCACGAACGAAAATGATCTGATTCTGTTAGAAGAGAATGAACCTTCCACGTACATGGAAGCTGTCTCTAATTCAGAATCTGAAAAATGGCTTGATGCTATGAAGTCAGAAATTCAATCCATGGACGACAACAAAGTATGGACTTTGGTTGATCTCCCAAAGGGTGCTAAAGCAATAGGGCACAAATGGGTTTTCAAATTGAAAACGGACATGGATGGGAATATTCAGACTTATAAAGCAAGGTTAGTGGCAAAAGGTTACCGACAAATTCATGGTATAGACTATGACGAAACCTTTTCGCCAGTAGCTATGATCAAGTCCATCAGAATTCTTGTTGCCATAGCAGGATATTATGACTATGAGATATGGCAAATGGATGTCAAAACAGCTTTCCTAAATGGAAATCTTGTTGAGGATGTGTACATGACACAGCCTGAAGGTTTTGTCGATCCAAAGAATCCTGATAAAGTATGCAAGCTTCAAAAGGCCATTTATGGTTTGAAGCAAGCATCAAGAAGTTGGAATCATTGTTTTGATGAATCGGTCAAAAAGTTTGGCTTCATCAAAAACGAAGATGAGCCTTGTGTGTACAAGAAGTTCAGTGGGAGTAATGTAGTTTTCCTAGTTCTATATGTCGATGACATATTGTTAATAGGAAATCACATTCCTACCTTGCAAGAAGTAAAATCTTGGTTAGGAAAGTGTTTTTCTATGAAAGACTTGGGTGAGGCAGCCTACATTCTTGGAATAAAGATCTATAGAGATAGATCTAAGAGATTGATAGGCCTGAGCCAGAGTACATACATTGATAAGATACTGAAAAGGTTCAGTATGGATCAATCTAAGAAAGGAAATGTTCCTATTGGGCAAGGGATAAAGCTTAGTCGTAAGCAATGTCCCATGACAGTTGAAGAACGTCAACGCATGAATAAGATTCCTTATGCGTCAGCTATAGGATCTATCATGTATGCCATGGTATGTACTCGGCCAGATGTCTCTTTTGTTTTGAGCATGACAAGTAGATATCAGTCTGATCCAGGTGATAGTCACTGGACTGCTGTCAAGAGTATTCTTAAGTACTTGAGAAGAACTAAAGATAAATTCTTGATATATGGAGGCTCGGACGAAGATCTTGTTGTAAATGGTTACACGGATGCAAGTTTCCAAACTGATCAAGATCAGATGCAGTCACAGTCTGGGTATGTGTTCATTCTGAATGGAGGTGCGATAAGTTGGAAGAGTTCTAAGCAAAGCACGATAGCTGCATCTACAACAGAAGCTGAGTATATTGCTGCATCAGATGCAGCCCAAGAGGCTGTTTGGATCAAGAAGTTCATCGAAGAACTTGGTGTCGTTCCTAGCATAGTGAATCCTGTGAGCCTCTTGTGTGACAACAATGGGGCAATATCACTTGCTAAGGAACCTAGTGTGTCACAGAAATCCAAACATATACTTCGGCGTTTTCACTACATAAGAGAAGTCATCTCAAGAGGAGATGTGAAGATATGCAAAGTTGCGTCTGAAGACAATGTTGCTGATCCACTAACAAAAGCTCTTTCACAAGCTGTACATGATGGTCATGCTAGGTCCATGGGTATTAGATATATTTGAGATTGGACTTAGGGCAAGTGGGAGATTGTTAGAGATTGTGCCCTAAGCCAATGTTGGATTATGTAAACAATCTTCTTAAGTCATTAATAAAGACTTATTTTATCATATATATTTGTATGTTAGTATTTATGATAATGTATCCATGAATTAATTGTGTAATTCTAAATTTCCCTAGTCGATTGTTATTATGGGAATAATAACAAACTAAGACTAGTGTGAGTGATAATGGATATTCATAAGATGAATATAGTGTATACAGATACAGATTATACTCACGGGCAATGTGTTAGAGAACATGTTGCTGGAGACCCACTATAAGATCAAGTTCATGGTCACGTGTCACAACTGATCTTGATTATAGTAGTGTCATCAGCTGATTCCTTTGACCTGAGGTCACCATGGATTCCGGGATGAATTCATGTTGTGCTTTGACGCAGTCAAACGCTGCTTGTAACAGAGTAGTTATAAAGGCTGTGGTTGGGTACAATATGACTCATGCTTAGGGATGTGAGTGACAGATATGGGATTTTGTCCCTCTCTAACAAGAGAGCGATATCACTGGGCCCCTCGATAAGTAAGACTGTTAAATGCATGGCCGTGCTCAAATAATTGATAAGAGTATCAATTGATTTGTCTGAACAGTTTACTTTGAGATCGAGAAAGCATATGATTAATTATATAAGATTGACAAGTGTACCATGTCTTATAATTAATCTTGATATCAATGAGACAAAAGGGAATATGACATTCTATAAATAGGTATTGGATCATTCCAATCATATTAATTGGGTAGTCGTAATGGCTTGCTAGAGTCCGCTTGTGACCTATAAGGACATTATGGTAATTTCCTTATTGCCAATTAATATGATCCTATGGGGTCACACACAAGAGCAAAATGAAGTTCATCTTATCGGGTATAAATTATTATTGGATAATAATTTATGAATGAGAAAGAGAATAAATATATATAGTGATATATATTTATGTATGTATATATAAATATTAATGTGATTAATATTGCATAAAGTATACTACATATTATAATTAAATTATATGGAGATATAATTAATTATAATATTATATATACATATATGTATTATGGAGAATTGATTTGATTTAATGTTAATTGAGAATTAATATTAAATTGTGTGGGTTAATATATAATTATAACTAATAGGTGTATTAGGTTATAATTATAATTAACTATTTAGGTTAATTATTTAAGGAAACAATTAACCTAAACCTAATCACTCTCTACACTAATACTATAGCAGATTTTCGGCCAGCCAACACAAGAGGATAGCCAGCCGAAATTCTCCTCTCCAAGCCAAGAGAAAATTTGATTTTCTGCCTCTCTCTCGATTCGAGGAAACCGTTTCTTCTATCCCGGCGCTAGCACGCGGTGAACGTATTGCTCCGTGTGGATCAACTGTAGAGGGAAGCAATTTTGGTTCCTAAGTGATTCAAACTTCAAAGAATTAAGGTAATTCTTTAACCCTCCTTCCGATTCAATGTAATGTACATGGGTCCTTGGTGGGGATTAATCTTTTTCCGCTGCGTTTTTATGTTTGTTTGTGCGATTAATTCCCCAACAGTGGTATCAGAGCCACTTGTGCATTGGTTGAATTGGATTTGTTATTTTGATTAGATCAAAATTGCATGTTAGGGTTGTATGTTCTTGATTTAGGGTTCAATGTTATTGTGAATAACATGTTTAAAATTTGATTTTAATGTGAATCATTGTGAATGATTTGGTTGTAATTGTTTTGAATCAGAAAAAGGGGTGAAATTTTGGATTCAGCATGTTGGCACGCCGGCGTGCCGGTTTTGGCACGGCGTGCCAACAGGAAATCGTTCCTGGATGCTTGAGTTCAGAATGGTGGCACGCGGGCGTGCCGATTTGGCACGGCGTGCCAACCTGAAAATTTTGCATATGGCACGACGTGCTGGGCCTTTGCACGCCGTGCCAACTGGAAACCGTTTCCAGTGTTGCGACCAGAATGGCGGCACGACGGCGTGCCAATCTTGGCACGGCGTGCCACCTGGGAATTTTCAGAGGGGGCTGTTTTTTGCGCGAAAATTTTTTTTGCCTGCGGCGCTTGCTTCGCAACAGGGGCTACCGCCCCCGTACCCCGTCCAACTCAGCAGCGAGTTGGATCGCTGGAAGTTGGGTTTGGTGTTTTTTCGTTTATGTGTGGAAATTGTTTCTACACATTTACGATTTTTCAAATCAATTACTCTAAATACAATAGGATTGTATTTTACCCTTTATGAACCCTAAATCTTGTAGATATAAAATTATTGTGATAATTTTATGCATGGTGTTTTGGTATGGTTTTGGACCCTTGGATATTTTTTTATTTTCTTTTGGTTTTGGTGAATGTAAGGTTTTATAAATACGGCCTGCGAGTCGTTTGTATTTATGTAATCTTATTTTTCTAGATAAATTGTATAGGATGCAATTTATTGTTTGTAAATTTTATTTACTAGAAAATTGTATAGGATGCAATTTTGTAAAGTATGTAAATCCATGAGATGGAGCCAAGGAACAAAGACGTGAAGATGGATCCAAGGGGTGCGGCTGTGCTGTGACCATGCGATGGTTACAACCACCTAGGAAATGACCTGTTGATTTTCATATTGGCCTATGAAAATCAATGTAGATAAAACCATACCATAACACGGTCTTTCGAGTCTATTGCATGTTTTATATTTTGATGCCATGTGATGCCATGCTAAGTATGAAATATGCATGCTAAATGAATGTATGACATTGGATGCCATGCTAGAATTAATATTAACTTAGAAAGATTAATGTTAATGCCATGCATTGTATGAGATACAATTGAATCACAGGAATTAATAAACCCTAAATAAACTTATGAAGTTTATATTTTGCCACCCAATTACGTATAACACTTGTCAAGTACTATGTTCACATCATGGTATACCGCCAGGGCGGGTACGCATGTTGTGACCTTAGCGAAGCAATAATATGAGAAAAGGTGATTCTCATTGTGTTGTAATTGGCTTAACTAAAGGGTTAATCAAAAAGGTGTTTGAGCCCGAGGCAAGGATGAGATGAGTAACATACAAATTAAATATGATATATGATATCATGCATCTCATCAGATTCCGGTAAAAGAAGACGACATTCAGAAGACTGCCTTCCGGACAAGGTATGGGCACTATGAATTCGAAGTAATGCCCTTCGGTCTCACTAACGCACCAGCAGTGTTTATGGATCAGATGAACCGAACCTTCCACGAGCTCCTTGATGTGTGTGTTGTGGTATTCATTGATGATATCTTAGTATATTCGAAGAATGAAGAGGAGCATGCTAAGCATCTCAAAATGGTGTTGAAAGTATTAAGAGAGCAGAAGTGGTACGCCAAGTTCTCAAAGTGTGAGTTTTGGCTTGGAGAGGTGGCTTTTCTAGGCCATGTGATTACCAAAGAAGGTGTGAAGGTGGACCCGGCGAAGATTAAAGCCGTTCTTGAATGGTCCAGTCCTACTAATGTGACCGAAGTAAGAAGTTTTCTTGGTCTTGCTGGATACTACAGAAGGTTTGTGCACAACTTTTCAATTATTGCACGACCTTTGACTCAGTTGATGAAGAAGGACTGTAGGTTTCAATGGATTGCAGAATGTGAAGAAGCGTTCCAGATATTAAAAGAGAGACTTACTTCAGCCCCAGTTCTTGCATTGCCGACTGACGGAGTAGAGTATGAAGTGTTCAGTGATGCTTCCAAGTACGGACTTGGGTGTGTACTTATGCAGTTGGGAAAAGTGATTGCCTATGCTTCAAGGCAATTGAGGGTTCATGAAAGGAACTACCCGACTCACGATTTGGAGTTAGCTGCGGTGGTGTTTGCTCTTAAAATTTGGCGCCATTACTTGTATGGTGTGCCGTGCAAGATATACACCGATCATAAGAGCCTCAAATATATTTTCACCCAGAAAGAACTAAACATGCGACAGAGACGTTGGTTAGAGCTTATCAAGGATTATGACTTAACCTTGGAGTATAAAGAAGGAAAGGCAAACAGAGTCGCAGATGCATTGAGCAGAAAGAGCATCCATTCGGTGAACTTCATGAAAAGACTTCCTATTGATCTTTGCAAGGAGTTTAGCAAGTTGGAAATTGAAGTGGTCCCGAGAGGAGTGGTTCGGGCGAGTTTAAATGCAATCAGTGTGGAACCAGTATTGTTTGTAGAATTGAAAGAGAAGCAGTTGAGTGATCCTGTACTTCAGAAGATTCGTGCAGCGAAGGAGCAGGGTAATGCTGTAGATTTCGAGATTCTTGCAGATGGGAGTATGAAATTTAAAGGCCGATGGTGTGTGTCTAATGATTCAATGTTGAAAGAGCAGATCTTAAGTGAAGCTCATTGCACTCCCTACTCTGTGCATCCGGGAGGTGCGAAATTGTACAAAGATTTGAAGATGCAGTTTTGGTGGCCTAGAATGAAGAAAGAGGTAGCTGAGTTTGTGGCCCGGTGCTTGACTTGTCAAAAGGTGAAAATTGAGCATCAGAGGCCTGGGGGATTATTGCAGCCCTTGGCTATTCCAGCATGGAAGTTTGACTCGGTTTCTATGGACTTTGTGTCGGGTTTACCAAAGGTTGCTAATGGTTTAGACACAGTGTGGGTTGTTATAGACCGTTTGACCAAGGTGGCTCGGTTTATTCCTATGAAGAAGACCTGGTCTATGGAGCAGTTAGCTGAGGCATATGCGAGTGAAATTATAAGGCTACATGGTGTGCCTAGGGAGATTGTGTCAGATCGTGACCCACGGTTCTTGTCACATTTTTGGACATCATTGCAAGAAGCTTTGGGCACTAGGTTGAAGTTGAGTACAGCTTTTCACGCTGCTACAGATGGACAGACGGAGAGGACAATCCAAACCTTAGAGGATATGTTGCGGTCATGTGCTCTTGACTTCCAGAAATCTTGGGTGAAATGTCTGAGTTTGGTAGAGTTCTCCTATAACAATAGCTATCACGCTAGTATCCGTATGGCCCCGTATGAAGCCCTCTATGGGAGGAAATGTCGTAGTCCGACATGTTGGGATGACATTAGTGACACATTGGTGTTGGGTCCGGAATTGATTCGGGATACAGTTGAGAAGGTGAAGGTGATTCAGGCGAATATGAAGGCTGCCCAGGATCGTCAGAAGTCTTATGCAGATCTCAAGAGAAGACCTCTTACCTTCGAAGTCGGTAGCAAGGTATTGCTGAAAGTATCTCCTATGAAGGGAGTGATGAGGTTCGGCAAGAGAGGCAAGCTCAGTCCCAAGTATATTGGTCCATATGAAGTGCTTGAAAGGATTGGGGAAGTTGCATATCGGTTGGCTCTACCACCGGAATTGGCAAAAGTTCATAATGTATTCCATGTTTCACAGCTACGAAGATATGTGAGCGACCCTTCTCACGTTATTGCTGTGGATTCGGTGGAGGTGGAACCCAATTTGACATATGAGGAGAAGCCTGTTCAGATCCTCGACCGTCAGGTTCGCAAACTCAGGAGAAAAGAGATGCCTTTGGTAAAGGTGCTTTGGCGTAGCCAGAAGTTTGAAGAGGCTACTTGGGAGCTAGAAGAGACCATGAGATCCAAATATCCGGAATTGTTTGCAACTAATCAAGGTTAGAACCTAGCTTACTCTTTTGTCCTTGAGTTTCGAGGGCGAAACTTTTTGTTAGTGGGGAGGATTGTAACGCCCCAGATATAAGTTGACTTAGTTATGTTGTGATGTGTGCATATGAGTGAGCATTTTTGCATTTAACCGATGTTTTGTATGCTTATAACAATTCGTAGGCTTTGGCCTAGCGGTAGATAGTCCTGACTAATAGCTAGTGGTCTAGAGTTCGAACCTTACCTGGCTTAAATTTATTTATTTATTTTTTTTTTTGTGCCTTTTTATTTTTGTGTTGGGAAGGTTGGAATTCCGAAAATCCATGATAAATATCCCATTTTTCAGTTGACCAATTCAAAAAAAATTAGGAATCCTTAACCTAAGGAGAAAATCTCTCCTTAATCTCTTCCACTTTCCAAGTTTCACTCCAAGGCAATCTCTTCATCTCTATTAGGGTTAAAATTTCGGCCATTCCATTGTGTGGAGCTCCAGTGCAGCCGAAATTCTTAACTTTCTCTCCCTCACTTTCATTCATTCAGACTCTGCTTCATTCTTCTCCATTCCGAGTTAATTGCCTCAGTTGGTTTCACTGCAAACAGGGTAACAACTAAACCCTAAATGTCGGTTCGAAATTTATATAGGATGTATGGTAGATGAATTTGATCCTAGGTTGTATTATTACTGAAATTATTGTTGAGACATGAATGTATATGATATTGGTGTAAGAAATTGCTTTTAGTTTAAAAGATTGGTAGAAATATGAAAATACATGTGATTGAGTCGAAATTGGTAAGCTGCTGTATTTTCAGAATTGACTGTTTATGGTAATTATGGCATAACTTCCGTTATATAACTCCGATTGGCATAATTCAACTTTCTGTGTTTTCCTGAGATATAGGTGTACAAGGTTGTTTTACATTATTTTGGAAAATTCCGTGAGTAAAGTGCTCATATTCCCTATTGAAACTGCCTTATGTGCATTGTGCCGATTTTTCTTGAACTGCTGAATTTCAGATTGTACAGGTTGTGATAATTTTAGCATTATTTTCGTTATATAACTCCGATTGGCATGATTCAACTTTCTGTGTTTTCCTGAGACATAAATGTACAAGGTTTTTTTATACTATTTTGGCAAATTCTGTGAGTAAAGTGCTCGTATTCCCTGTTGAAACTGCCTTATGTGCACTGTGCCGATTTCCTGGAACTGCTGAATTTCAGTTTGTACAGTTTGTGTTGATTATGGCTTTATTTTCTCTCTGTAGCTCCGTTTGCCATGAAACAAAATTCTATGTATTCCTGAAATTCTCATGTTCAATGTTACTTTATATTATTTTTGCTAAATCAGTGAGTAACACATCTGTTTTGTCTGTTGAAGTCAGACTATGTGCAGTGATCTGAAGTGAATTTACAGATTGCATGTTTTTAGTGTTTCCTTAATATCTTTTGCTATAGGAATCCGAATTGCATGATTTAAGTTGGCGTGTGTTCCTAAGATGTAAGGCTAAATTTACCTTTGTATTGCCATGCTGAATTCTGAGTCTAACCTACTGGAATATTATATGCAAGTTGAGGCATGAACTATGAATTCTGAAATTTTCACCTTAGGCCTTGAACTGATTTTTTTTAATGTGTGCAAAGCATAATTTGATTCTAGGAATTTATGCTAGAACTCTTGACATGAAATCTAATAATTACATATATGGTTTGGTAAATTTAATACATGTTGGAATTATGAAATCGAGTTTGGGGTAAGTCCTATTTTTTTTATGGCACCATGTGTTTATTGATGTATCAGATTATGTTTTGGGGTAAGTCCTATTTTAATGGCACCTTATGGTTATTGAATTGGTTGGGATAAGTCCTATGTTAAAGGCACCTTTTGAATATTGATATAATTATGATAATTAAATTGGTGTTTGTAGTGGCATATACTCTGGTGTCTTGGTTAGTTTGGCTAAGTGTTTTCCATGTTTGATTGGTTGACACTAGGACAGCGCCCTTTGTTTCGAGGTAAGTCCCTTCGTTGGCACTCAGAGAGGTAAATCCCTTCGTGGTACTCTAATTTATTTTATTTTTGAGGTAAGTCCCTTCGTTGGCACTCTGTGAGGTAAGTCCCTTCGTTGGCACTCTGAGGTAAATCCCTTCGTGGTACTCTTTTCTTATTGATAAGGGGGTAAGTCCCGTTGTGGTTCCCCGAAGCGTCTGAGCCGAACTCTCTAAGGACATAGGTGTATAGGTCAATACAAATGATTTATACGCGTATACCACAAAATTAATAAAGGTTAAGGTATAATTGAGTTGATGTCAAGTTTGTGATGAAGTACTTTGATTTGGGATGTTGGTATGTATTTGTATGTACATGACTTATCTTGGAAATCTGAATTTTGATGATATTGATTATCCACTTGGAATGTTTTGTACTATTATTTGAAATAGATAATTATGTGATATGCTGAACTTGAACTTTATATGTTGTATGTGATGCAGCTAACAAATAAGGGTAAGATCCCTGATACATGATTGTTACTATGAGAATTATGCATGCTTGTATAAATTGATAAATTTGCTTTCTATTAATCATGATGAAGTATACTTGAGTAATGTAATATGAAATTTATGATCTGTCATCTTCCTATGTGAACTTTGAATTGATGTTTGGGATTTATTAGTTACTCGTCACTAAGTGGCGCTGTTGATATTTTCAGTTTTTGCCGGTGCAGAATAGGAGATGCCTGATGTCTGTTCTCGGGGATTGTGTGGAGAGTTTCCGTCATGTTATTTTATCATCTATTCGTAGTTATGGATGTTCAAAGATTTATTTATTTATTTATTTATTTTTACTCCGTTATATTACCTTTTGAAATACCTATTTATGTTAAATTACTGTTTTTGAAATGGAAATTTTCGAGTACTCATTTATGATTATGTTATTTTAAAGATAAAAAGGAAGTTTTGAAAATGATGACCTAAACTTTATGTAATGTTTCCACCATTGCATGCTTGTAAAAGTTAGGGTTGTCACACCTTAGTTCAATGCTACTCCCACTCTCTTTCTTTGAAAGGAACTCTTTTTCAAGAAAGACACCCTTTCGTGCTATGAACACTTTATTCTCAGCAGGGTTGTATAAGTAGTAACCCCTAGGCTCCTAGGGATAACCCATAAATAGGCACTTTTAGGTTTTAGAGTCTAGTTTGCCACTTGTCAATTTCTTGACATGTGCATCACAACACCAAATCCTCATGAAGGAGACATTGTGTTAGGATTCGTCATCGAAAAAATAACGTGCCACAGCAGAATTATACTATTTAAAATTTCCTAAAATCCACCTATCATGTCCTACTACCATTGATTAGAACAAAACAAATTAGAATCAAGAGAGATTAAACTCATTAGATTCGTCTCTTCTAGAGACTGCTGCAGAATCAATTCTTTAAGCGATCTCTAAAGTTCACTGCATGATCAGCTGTCGAGTGGGAACCGGTGCTAGTCGAACAACGAAGGAAAGGAAGAATAAGTGCTGGAATTTTTGACTATTTTGGAGCTGCAATGGGGCTAAAATTTCTAATAATTAAAATTAGGGTTAGGGCTGATTTTTATTCTTAAGTGTGCCCTTATATAGACTCCTTGTCTAATTAGGTTTTGACTAAGCTCACTAGGATTATAATTACATTAATAAACTTTATATTAAAAGTTTATACTATATAATGTAATTCCATTAGGCTGAATTTAATTACCCCTAAATTAAAATTAAACCACACTTAAGAAAATACAATACATGTATTTTAATTTTCCCACTTAGGAAAATAATTTAATTAATTGTTTACTTTATGTAATTCAATTAACTGATAAATTAATTACATTATGTAAACTTATTAGTTAAATAAAATCAATCAATATATTAATTAATTACCTCAACACCAAATGTCAACTAACTAATTAACGCATTCCTTCCAATGTATATTACATGTACAATTTCTATAAGTTCCACCTCAGTTGATCTATGTGCACGATCTTATGGGTCTATCTTTATGTTGGCAGTAGGTCCAAGGCCCACAGATTGTAAATAGGTTCTAGCAAACTGTTACAGCCCCCAATTAAGACAGATATGCAGTAGTCTTTAGAAGACACTCACCCGATAGTAATCTCATAGTGTCCTTTGCCAAAAGATATCGATATGAATAAATAAGAGACATGGTGTCCATCATCCTCTTCTACTGTTTATTATACTTCTTGATCTTGAGTTAACTAATTAAACAAATAAGCAACCAAATTATTTAGGTATGGCCATACACTTATCAATCCCACTCATCAAGTGGCCAGTGATATCATCTCAGTGTTATCCGAGTGGCAATTCCATCACTTCATTATCAGTATCAACATGTTCACCTGTCCACCCAATCATACCCGTATTTAGCATCCTTTTACAGACCTGTTAGGCATATGTCAAAGTGAACTAGATTCCATATTGATACTATAATGAAATCTGGTCTGAGGACAAAAGAGACCTACTCAAGAAAGACCTATGATGCGACAACCATATGGCTTTCTTATGCTGATCGATCCAGTCCCATGTCAATGACATGTACCTATATTCATTACTGACTATACAAGTACTATGGCTAGTTAAGAACTACCATACTGTCATCGAATATAGAAGTCTATGATTCTATTTGTTCCCATGATTAGAACAAACCTAGGATAGGTTTTATGATTATCAATCAATGGATACTCCATTCATGTTATAACACAAGATATAAATGAAATAGATTATTACCTTTATTAATATGACACAAATGATGTATACATACATAGAGTCTTAATATACTATACAAAATAAAAGAATCCAATGCCCTAAGAACTAGGGCATACCAACAATCTCCCATTTGCACTAGTTCTAAGTGGGCATTGCCCTAATTCCTATAGATTTAGTATGACCATTGTGTTGTGTCTGCAGCAATGCCTTGGTCAATGGATCAGTGACATTATTTTTGGTGTCAACCCCCTGCAATGATATGTCACCTATGTTCATGATCTGCCGAATGAGATGAAACTTTCTGAACACATGTTTGGATCTCTTGTGTGACTGGGGCTCCTTAGCTTGTGCAATGGACTCGTTGTTGTCACAGAAAACATCAAATGGGTCTAAGATAGTGGGTACTACTCCCAACTTATTTATGAACTTCTTGATCCAAACGACTTCCTTTGCAGCTTCGCATGTAGCTATGTACTCAGCTTCCGTTGTAGAGTTAGCAATGGTGGCCTACTTTGAGGACCTCCAATTAATGGCACCACCATTCAGGAGAAAACATAACCAGACTGTGATTGGTTCTCATCCTCATTGGTCTCAAAGCTTGCATCAGTGTAATCTGACACTACCACCTCATCTTGACCGCTATACACTAAGAAAGCATCCATTCCGGTTAAGGTACTTCAGGATTGCCTTGACAGCCTTTTAGTTATAAGCGTCGGAATTTTTCAGACTTAAAAAAAAAAATTCACCATACGACTGTATTTACAATCATGCGACTGTAAACGCGGAGCAGGTACAGCAGCCCATACCTGAGAAATAAAAAAAAGGGGTTGATTTGAGAGCAATTAATGCTCGTTTTCATCAGCAACCAAGGGGGGATAAAAAGGGAGAAGAAGAAAGAGAAAAGGACTTTTGGAAACAGAAAATTGAGAGAAAAATTGAAAGAAATAAGAGAAGGAAAAAGGAGAGGAAAAGAAGGAAAAAACCCAACTAAGCATCATCTTTTTCTCCTCTTTTTCTTTTAATTCTTGAGTGTTAAAGTTTAAAACCAGATAGAAGTCATAGGTTAACAACTTGACACTCCAAATTCAATCAATTCTAGACTTTAAATTCGCTAAAATCCATGACATATTGGAGAATTTTGAACAAGTTTTGAAACCTTAGCATACAAGGAAAAAGAAGCAATTTGGAGTCAATTGAGGTATTTCCAGCGGTCAAACCTACGGTGGATTAGCGCCACAAAGGTAATTATAACTCAAACCATCATTTTGTTGCTTTTTCTGGTTGTTTTGATGTGATTTTGTGCATAAAAACTCATTTTTAGGCTTGCTGTTTCTAGAAATCAAGAACAGCTGTACGATTGTTCTTGTACCGAAGAACAATCGCACGACTGTATATATGGTCGTATGAGTGTTCTTGATTTCCCAAGGCTTTTGGTTTTATTTGAAGGACTTTTGGTGATTTTCTGCACTTGGATGATCTATAGTCGCACGACTATAATTACAGTCGTATGACTGTAGTTACAGTAGCACGGCTGAAATTATAGCCGCACGACTGTAATCCTCGTCCAGGGGCATAATTTCCAGAATAATCCACAAAAATTTCCAAAAATCATAAAAATTCGGAGAAATCAGAAAATAATCAAAAATGAATTTTGTTGTGTGCATTCACGACCTTAGATTTAATTTTGATGTTATTGCATTTGGAACAACGAAATGACGGGGACCCGAATCCCGAAAACCGACCCACCTCACATGCTAAATTAAAATAAACCGGAAAAAGAATATGTTTTCAAAATGATTTTCTCACAAAACAAAAATACATGGACGTTTCAAATTTTTTTCCAGGTCTAACTGGGCCGGCTAACCGAGCCAACCCGGTTTTTCCCCAGCAGAATCGCTTTTAATTTCTTTTATTTTTAATTTTATTTTTGATGGAATTAATAGATTAATCCGTGTATTTTAGGCGATTGTAATTTTTTAGATCATTCATGTATTTTAGGTGCTTGTAAAGTGAGGTTGAGAGTTTTTATTTTATTCAATTGGACTGTAATAATTTATTTATTCACACCTTTTTACTTTATTTTGATTTGTGTGTACATTGTGTGCTTTAATTTAATAAAAATGAACTTTAGAATTATAAAATACCATCTACGAACATTGGCCAAATTTTATTTTGATTAGACATGAAATAGGGGACTTATCCGGATCTAGATCTCTGGAAGGTGCAGCGGCCTTCGTCCGGTTCAGCTACACTGCAATTTCCCGGTTAAGCTGAGCCGGGTAGCGACTCCTACACACTCTATCGAGACTTAGGTCTCGGTTCTTTTATGAATTAATTTAGTTTTTCCAAAACCGAATTTCCATTCTAAAAAAACCCCACACGAGGGAGGGTTGCCCGATCTCGAGGCTCCCTTCCGAGAGAGTTTGAAGACACCTAAAAATGTTGTCTGCTCACAGTGGCGACTCTGCTGGGGATTTCTTACAAAAGTTTTCCTAAAACTTAAAAGAATTTGACATGCCTTGAAAAATGTCTAATCAAAATAAGGTGGATGATTCTTGTATGGTATTTTATTTTGCATTCTTTAGTTAGACATTTTTGCATCAGGTTAAGTATCCCATTTTTAGCCCGATGAATTGTTGAAGTATCGCCTATGTTCCTCATGGTCTTAGGGGCACAGATACGAAACACCACTCATAGCCACGTACAAACCCCTTCGTTCGGACCCTTGAGTGGGGAGAAGTGAGGAGTATATTTTGTTATGGGAGCCTTGATTTTAACCCGACTTGGACCGAACTCATATAGGCAACCTTAGTTGGATTCCCTTAGGATACCAAAATAAATTGTATGAATGCTATAAATTGTGCCTTCATCATCCCCGGTTGATGATTGAAGAGAACCCCTCCTAGGACTCGATTAGAATTTTTCTCAAAAATTGACCACGCTTGGAGGAATACGCTTCATGTGCTATGTGTTTCTCGCCCTCCAATGACATACCATCATCGACATTTCCATGAACATGACATGCCAAACACGCAAAGCATTTGTGTGATACTAACTCACATCTTTTATACAGCCACTTGCATTTTATTTTCGTGTGTGAAAATATTAGATCATCCGTCTGCCATTCATACTAACCATTATTTTTGTAGCCATAACATTATATTCATGTGTTAGCATTTTTACAAAGCATACACAACATCATTATGTATGCCATGCATCCTAACCACGTTTTCATGCAGCCATTTGCATTTTGTGTGACATAAGCATTCATGTCATCTCATCTCATTTAAACTAGGGACATTCCAAGGATGCCCATCATGGTCATTTCATGTCATAACATAATGGGAGTCCCAAAACTACCCGCATTCTGCCCGTGCACCGGATTGCACTCGGCCAATTCAATACACCATGACATTCAATATAAGAGATAACAATGGTCCTAAGTCTATTCCTGTGTGGCGATTCACGCAATGTCATTATATAGCATAATACCCATTCATCATAGGCGTCACGGTAACGCTAAAATTCTGCTTGCGCATCATGGTTCACATCGGACCATTTCATAACATTGTGAAACCATTTAAGGTACTCCTCGAGTGCTAGATTAGTACACATATAGAGGCATTTCATAATATTACCAAATCATGAAAGGTGTTCCCCGAACGCGGAACCTCTGTTCGTGTCCCTGGTTACACGTGACTCTTTTATAACATCACTTCATATCACATGCCTCAAAAGCATTAGAACTCTGTCTATAGGGCGGCCCCATGTGATCATTTCATGTCATATCATAGACCTGCAAAGCATCTGAACCCTGTCCGTGTGCCGGCATACACGCGACCATTTCACAAAATTCACTAGGTGCTCCAACAGCACCGAACCCTTATCCATGTGGCAGTCCACACGTGATATTTTTGCATTATCTCTTGTATGGCATTGGGTGTTCTTCAAATGTCTGGAAAAAAAATAATAAATAGAGATCATCCTTATCATCATTTCGCTCACAACATCATTTCATTCATTCATCATAAATCACCTTTAGTGTATCACTCTTCATGTCGCCATTTCATTCATTCATTGTCCCTAAACATTTCCCGTGTGATGTTAAGCAGAGTAAACTAGAGTGACCGAGGACCAGATCTCAAGCTCTGAGGGCTATTGGGGAATAAAGGGCAGTAGAAACTGAAAGTGAATCTGATCCCGGGGAAGAATTTGAGATGGCTAATCCAACACCGAGTCTTGCTGATGCCCTAAAGGATTTCTTGAGATCCCAGGATTTCCATGACATGTTGAAGGAAGACATGCGGGCTGTTGTGAGAGAAGCCGGTGAAACTAGCACTAGTGGAGCTGGAAAAGAAAAAGAGGCTAAATCATCTCAGCAAGGCGCTGATGCCTTGGCTAGTTTGGAGAAACTATGAGAAATTGAGGCAGGTATGGAAAGGAAAATGAAGGTGAAGTATTCAGAATTGGATAAAGTTGTGGCCCAGCTGAAGAAGGGCCAGTGTCAGTTCGGACTCCAAGAAGGGGGTTAATGTAGATGCCATGATCAGTAAAGGCATTGAGACATTTCCTATTGGCTTTCAAGTGCCAACGGTTCCCTCCTACAAGGGAATGGGTTCAATAGAAGCCCATGTGAATCTCTATGCATAGGTCATGCTGACGGCAGGTGCCACTAAGCAACAACTTATCAATCTCTTCCTGACAACACTCAAGGGAGGAGTATTAAGCTGGTACAATTCTTTATCTGAAGAAGAGTAGTTAGACTAGGAGGTTTTATCGGCAGCCTTTATCAAATACTACAACTTCAATACCAAGATTCAGGTGAAGCTTTATAACCTAGAAAGAGTTAAGCAGAAGTCAAACGAGCCCTTTGATGAATACTATCAAAGGTGGATGAACAAGATGATCTTGTTAAAGAATCACCTTGATGAAGATGAATTGTTTCAGAACTTGATTGATGGTAGTAGGGACATCTTCAAGAACAATATGAAGTTCCACTCTTTCAGTGAACTCAGCGAAGTGTATAGTATGGCCATGAAAATTGAGAGAGATGAGGAGGAAAAGACCGCAGGCCATAAGGGAAGCAGAAGCTCCGGGTACAGCTCTAGGTTTAGATCGACTACTGCAGCTGGGTCAAGCAGTGGATCTGGCTCTGGTTCTACAAGTAAGGGAGGACAAGTTTCTGAGGTTAAGCAAGCTGGGGTTGCTGTGGTGTCTTAGCAGGGAGGAAACCAAAGTAAAGGTCCGGATGGTCACGGCATATCACCTTGGGCTTTCTCCTTGGCCAAGATTTTTGCTAAGTGTAGGAATGGTAGACTGTTAAGTTCTCTCAGGCCATTCGAGAAACCAGCAGATGAAGATGAAGACAATTTTTGTACTTACCATGGCATGGTAGGACATAGAACCAATAATTGTTATAAGCTGAGAGACACCATCTAGAAGCTTATCGACGAGGGAAAACCACAAGAGCCTACCAAACCCAGTACAAAGAATAATCCGCTGCCAACATTTGAAAGGCAAGTCAACATGGTACAATCAGGGTTACCAGACAATTTTATCTTTGCTCAAATCCTCCAAGCAAATCCCACTGTGCAGTCTGTGGTGGCTAATAATGTTGAGGTGAAGTCAGGAAGTGGAAAGCCGATAGAGTAGAGGGCAGTGAAGCTTGTGAGCTTGGATGACCTAGATTCAGAGGATGAATATGAAGAATACGGCTATGAGAAGACTGTTAAGCTGCCTGTTGTAGAAAAGCCAAGGGTGTCCGACGTTCTGAATGTAACAAGAAGTGGTAGGGTCTACCAACCAGTAGTGCAGCAGAATGAGAAAACCCCAGTGACCGGATCAAGCAGTATGTTAGTGCCAAAGGAAGTAGAAAAGGAAGATCTGGTTATTTTGCAACTGAAGAAAACTCTAGCCCAAACCAGTCTATGGCACTTATTGCTGACTTCCAAGGAGCATAGAGCAACTTTGGTCAAAAATTTCTCTAAAATTGAAGTGTCTGCGGTTGCTTCTCCAGAGGCAATGTGCTACTTGTTGGATAAAATTCATGTAGGATCCCCTGACATTGTATTTTCGGAGAAAGATCTGCCACACAGGGGAAGGGCTCATAATGAAGCTCTGTACATCAAGGTCAACATCATGGATAGGGTTATGCCGTGCGTAATGATAGATGACGGGTCAGCCTGAACATATGTCCCTTAAAAATGCTACCATTCTTGGGCCTAGGCAAAGAAAGTTTGAAAAAGTCTTCCACTATGATCAGGGCCTATGATGATTCGAAAAGAACAGTAATTGGAAATTTTAAAGCTAAAATGGAGGTCGGGCCAATCAAGTCAATGGTCATTTTCACTGTGATAGACATCCCGGTCACTTTCTCCGTACTGTTGGGAAGACCATGGTTCCACCAATTAGGAGGTGTTCCCTCTACTCTGCATTAGAAAATAAAGTTCTCGATAAATGGTGAGATTGTGAATGTTGAGGCTGATGCCTAATCTATGATTGCTGTAGTTAATGAAGAGATAATACCATTTGGTGGATTCCAAGTCACTATGGTTAGTGAGGAGGAAACCACGGATGCTCCAATGGTCATCTATGAGAACTATATGCCAGAATGGTTGTCTAAGTACCTTCACAAGCAGAATTTTGTTCCTGGCATGGGGCTCGAAGCTAATTTACAGGACGTGTCCGAGTTTAATATTGATTCTGGAAAACTGAGGCAGTTTGGCTTGGGTAACACAGTAGGGGCATCTGATGAGAAAAGCCTGAAGAAAGGGAAGAACGGAAAGATTATGATGAAACCCTTCATAAAGGCAAGAGAAGTGCTGTATTAGGGCTAAGCTGAGCCAGTAAGGGTTGGGAACATTGAATATCCGGGCTTTGAGATATTTTCTGATGTGGTAGACTTTGAGAAGAGCTAAGAAGAACTAGTAGCCCCCATGATGGTGGAAGAGGTAATTACTAAGTCTGCTGTTCTGCAAAATGAGCCACCTCAAGAGATAGCAAAAGCAGTGGAGGTGAAAAAACAGAAAGTTGAAGAGAAAATCTATGATGAATCTGTAAAGGCGATTTCAGGGGCATGGGCTGCAACCTTAAGAAAGGCATTTGGGAAGTCTAAAGAAGGGTTCGAAGAGGAGCTGATGACCAAGGTAAACTTGGATCCTGTGGTTGCCGAGATAGCCAAGATCATGAAGAAGGCTAAGGCGTAGGTGGCCGAAATTGAGAAGACCACTATTCCTGCTGAACAAGAATCCAAAGTAGCTGCAGATCTGGATGATGTCCTGGAGCTGAATGAGAAAGATGAAGAAGTACAAGGCCCTCCACCTATGGAGGATGAAAATGATTTTGTTGTATCTATTTCTTCCATTTTCAATGTGATTGATGTACTCTATAACAAGTTTAATGCAATGAAATCTCAGTTTGCTTACTTGTGTGATGTTTATCCTGATAATTCTGTGCATGCATTTGAATCACCATCAAGCATATTTTAGCATCAATGACACTGCATTGCATGAAATCAACATAAGTATAGATGAAAACCCCTAAATGGTATTCATTTCACATGAGCTAAAACCCAAGGAAGAGAGAGAATTAACAAGAATATTGCAAAAACATGTTGAAGCTTTCGCTTGGTCATACGAGGATATGCTGAGTGTAGACATAGAAACAGCAGTTCACGAGATCCCGAAGGACCCTAAGTTCAAGCCAGTGAAGCAGAAATTGAGAAGATTGAGGCCATAATGGGCTACTTTGGTGAAAGAAGAAGTGGCTAAGCAGATAGAAGCCAAATTCCTTGAAGTGGTGGAGTATATAGAATGGCTAGCCAACATTGTCCCAGTACCTAAAAAGGATGGAAGGGTCAGAGAATGTGTCGACTATAGGGACCTGAATAAGGCATACCCAAAGGATAATTTTCCACTGCCTCATATCGATGTCTTGGTCGATAGTGCAGCTAAAGTGGCGATGTATTCCTTCATGGATGGGTTTTCAGGATACAACCAGATCCTGATGGATGTAATTGATAAAGTGAAGACATTGTTCATCATGGAGTGGGGCACTTTCTGCTATAGAGTAATGCCCTTTAGGTTGAAGAATGTGGGAGCCACTTACCAAAAGGCTGTCACAACTTTGCTTCATGATATGATCCACAAAGAAGTGAGGTGTATGTCGATGATATGCTTGTTAAATCAACGACCCAAGAGGAACATCCTGTTATGTTGGATAGATTTCTCACACGCATTAGAGAGTATAACTTGCGACTCAACCCTAAAAAATGCATATTTAGAGTCAGCCAGAGAGGGATAGAAATGGACCCAGATAAAATCAAAGCTGTTTAAGACATGCCATCTCCAAAAACAAAGAAGGAAGTCTGTTCATTCTTGGGTTCCTTACAGTATGTCAGTTGCTTCCTAGCACGGTTGACTTCCACTTATGAGCCAATTTTCAAGCTGTTAAAGAAAGATCAGTCGATTATATGGGATGAAAGGTGTCAGTTTGCGTTTGAGAAAATCAAGGCTTATCTGGTAAATCCGCCAGTTCTGAGCCCACCAGTTCCAGGGAAGCCTTTGATCTTATATTTCGCTGTCGAAGATTCCTCTGTAGGGGTAATGTTGGAGCAAGAATAAGATGGCAGGAAGGAGTACCCTATTTACTACCTCAGTAAGAAGCTGCTGGAGTATGAGACCAAGTACAAACTGGTGGAGAAGACATGTGTGGCAATGATCTGGCTAACCAAGAAGCTATGCCATTACTTCCAGTCATACAAAGTGCAGGCTGTGGCCAAAGTAGACCCAATGAAGTATCTGTATGAAGCATCGGTGTTGGTTGGGAAATTATCTAGGTGGCTCTTGCTTTTGTCAGAATTCGACATTGAATACATCACTAAGAAAACTATCAAAGGGCTAGCCGTAGCAGAATTTCTAGCGAATCAGCCGCTAGAATCAGATTACACAAAGAATTTGGAGTTTTCGGATAAACAGCTGGTCATGGTGGAAGTCAAGAGACGGGTTATGTGCTTCGATGGTGCTGTGAATAGAAAGGGTGCTGGAATCGGGGTAATCATTGCGACACCGAACGGTGAAGTCATTCCCTTGTCAAAGAGGTAGGATTTTCCTATAACCAATAACGGAGCAGAGTATGAAGCATGCTTATTTGGGATGGAAGCTCTGTTCACACTAAGGGCAAATGACATCTTGATTGTTGGAGATTCACTTTTAGATTAGGCAAGCTAAAGGTGAATGGGAGTTGAAAGAAGAATCATTACGGCCCTACTTGGAGCTGCTACAGTATAGAAAAGAGCTTTTCGGCCAATGCAAATTCAGACATGTCCCCAGAGATGAGAACAAGATGGCGGATGTGCTAGCAACACTATCTTCTATATGGGAAAATCCAGAAGAAACTCAAGTACAACCACTAGTTATAGCTGCTTCCAGACAACCCTGCTTTGAAGTGCATGAAGTAATGGAGTTGACGGCTGAAGAAAAGCCGTGGTTCTTCGATATTTACCAGTATGTGATGGAAAGGAAATATCCAGAAGGAACCAGTACTGCTGATAAGGTGTCATTAAGAAAGCTAGCCAGTCAGTTCAGAATCTTTGAAGATAGACTATACAAGAGAACGACAAACGTTGTTCTTTTGAATTGCCTGACAGAGCAAGAGGCAGAAACAATGATGCAGCAAGTACATGCAAGGTCTTGCGGCCCATATATGAATGGACTCGCTATGGCCAGGAAAATAATGAGATAGGGATATTTCTAGATGACTATGCATGCTGATTGTATAAGGAAAGTAAAAAGATGTCACGAGTGCCAGATCTATATTGACATCAGTCATCCTCCACCACTTGAACTACAGAATCTGGCATCCCCTTGGCCATTTTTCAGAGTGGGAATAGATATGATTGGTGAAATTCATTCTGTAGCGTCTAATAGGCACCGATTCATAGTCGTGGCAGTTGATTACTTCTCAAAATGGGTGGACGTAGAATCCTTCGCTAGTGTAATAGCTAAGCAAATGATCAAGTTCATTCAAAAGAACATCTTCGCTCGATATGGGATTCCCCATCATATAGTGACTAACAATGGAACGTAGTTTCAAGGGGCAATAGCTGAGCTGCTTATAGAACATGGCATTGAGCACCATAAGTCTTCTCCATATAGGCCCCAAGCTAATGGTGTAGTGGAAGCAGCTAATAAGGCAATAAAAAAGATCTTATCAAAAATGGTAACCACCTACAGAGATTGGGCTAACAAACTGTCGTATGCCCTTTGGGGTTATAGGACCAATGTCAGAACGCCAACAAGGGAAACTCACTATGCCTTGGTATATGGTATGGAAGCAGTGTTGCCAGTGGAAATAAAGCTTAAGTCACTCAGGGTCGCCTTGGAAGCTCAGTTACTAGAGACTGAATGGGCTCAAGCTAGATACGAGCTGTTGGTGGCGCTAGATAAAAAGCAACTGAACGCACTAGATCACTCACAGATGTACCAACGCAGAATGACTAGGGCCTATAATCGGAATGTGAAGTTTCCTAGGCGGCAATTGAAAGCAGAAGATTTGGTTCTAAAACAATTAAGGCCTTCAAATGTCGTTGTTAGGGGAAAGTTCAGACCCAACTGGGAAGGACCCTATGTTATGAAGAAAGTGCAATCGAAAAGTGGTGTCAGCATCAAGGACATGGATGGAAATAAATTCACAAATCCTGTCAACCAAGACCGCTTAAAGCTTTATCATGTTTTTTTAAAAAAAAAAAAGAGAAAGGGGGGTCCGCTAGGTTAAAAACTCAAAAAGAGCGGCCTAGGCAAAAGTTAAGACACGAGAGAAAATGATCAGTTGGAAAATTTGAAAGGAACGACTGTTGACGGATTCTGGCTCTGTGTGGAGCGTATACCATTTTAGGAATTAATCTTTTCAAATGTGCTCATTTTGTCTTCATCAATAAAGTGGAATGTTTGTTTAAATATATTAGGGTGGCTATGTAAAATGCATAAACAAAGTTTTCTTGCTTAAACATCCACTTAAGGAAAGCACTTTGCATTTAACTGGTTAAACATATCATGTTATTTAACAATGGAGATGTATTAAATACATACAATCTGAAATCTTTTATCATCCTCTAAATCCAATTCATCTTTCTAAAGACCAACAGTGGTTGTCCAAGAGCTTGACTGTTGAAGAAATAAAGCCGGTTTCTAACCAGAAATTGAACCACAATACTGCTCCCTATAGCATTTTTCTGCATCATATCATCACCAGAAGGATGACGGGACAAGTAGTCATGATGCCATTTCAGTCAGTCTTTGTTCATCTTAAACTTAAAATAGAAAAAAGAAGAAAAAAAAGAGCTTGCTTGGGTGAAAACCGAAAAGGCGCCTCATGCAAAAGTTAGAGCAGCTCGCTGCACTGAAAAACCACATTGGGCAACCCAGGCAAAATTTAGAGCACTTCCAGGTTCATAAATCACAGGGGCAGAAGGATGGAACCTCTCCATTGTTTCCCCATAGGCATCGTTACAACATCCTCTAGTAGGATTTTCCACATTATTCCCCAACAGAACATTTACAAGGGACACTATCCTTTCTCCCAGCAGTTGTCATGTATCCCCAGCAGTCATCTCATTTCCTCAACATTCCTCATATGTCTTCAACAAGGAGAAGCTTTTATGTGAAGAGTGTCTTCCACCAGTCGGGGGAAAAACATATCTTCCCCAACAGAAAGGAGAAGCATCAATATTAAACAAACAACGAGAAATGCATCCTTTAGTATCCATGTGCATATGCATCATCATGCATACATACACAAAATATACAGAGCATTCATCCCCAGCTAGTCTTCATTCTTGATCGAAGGGGCAAAAATTTTTGTTCAAAATCTCTCGATCAAGGAATGAAGACTCGCTATTTCAAATGCAGGAATTCGTCATGACTATCTCAGACACGGATAGATCCCCAGCAGATCCACCTCGGGTAACATAGACCTGGTATCGGCCCAGATCGGCTTCATTCCAGATCCCAACCTTGCCTCAGGTAACCTAGACCTGGTATCGGATAATTTCATCACCAACCTCGCCTCGGGTAACCTAGACCCGGTATCAGCTTATTTCATCACCAACCTCGCCTCCGGTAACCTAGACCCGCTATCGGCTTATTTCATCACCAACCTCGCCTCGGGTAACCTAGACCCGGTATCAGCTTATTTCATCACCAACCTCGCCTCCGGTAACCTAGACCCGATATCGGCTTATTTCATCACCAACCTCGCCTCGGGTAACCTAGACCCGATATCGGCTTATTTCATCACCAACCTCGCCTCGGGTAACCTAGACTCGGTATCGGCTTATTTCATCACCAACCTCGCCTCGGGTAACCTAGACCCGGTATCGACTTATTTCGTGACCAACCTCGCCTCGGGTAACCTAGACCCGGTATTGGCTTATTTCATCCATTCAACCCAGTGCATCATCATGACAATGAGACTTCAACAAGTCAGTTGCATGTTCCTTTCTTGCATCTACGGTGCTTTAATCTGCGCTCTCAAATTCATCACCTCATGTATTTTAGACCTGGAGTCGGGTGTCGAATTTGATTACGCGGGGGGCAGCTGTAAGTGCCAAAATTTCCCAGACTTAAAAAAAAAATTCACCACACAACTGTATTTACAGTCGTGCGACTGTAATTGAAAAATTACAATCGTACGACTATAAACGGGGAGCAGGTATAGCAACCCATACCTGAGAAATAAAAAAAAATGGGTCCAGAAGAAAGAGAAAAGGAAGGGGGGATAAAAAGGAAGAAGAAGAAAGAGAAAAGGACTTTTGGCAACAGAAAATTGAGAGAAAAATTGAAAGAAAGAAGAGAAGGAAAAAGGAGAGGAAAAGAAGGAAGAAAAACCCAACTAAGCATCATCTTTTTCTCCTCTTTTTCTATTAATTCTTGAGTGTTAAAGTTTAAAACCAGATAGAAGTCATAGGTTAACAACTTGACATTCCAAATTCAATCAATTCCAGACTTTAAATTCGCTAAAATCTGTGACATTTTGGAGAATTTTGGACAACTTTTGAAACCTTAGCATACAAGGAAAAAGAAGCAATTTGGAGTTGATTGAGGTGTTTCCAGCGGTCAAACCTACGGTGGATCAGTGCCACAAAGGTAATTATAACTCAAACCATCATTTTGTTGCTTTTTCTGGGTGTTTTGATGGGATTTTGTGCAAAAAAGCTCATTTTTCGGGCTTGCTGTTTCTGGAAATCAAGAACAGCCGTCCTACTGTTCTTGTGCCGAAAAACAGTCGCATGATTGTATATATGGTTGTACGAGTGTCCTCGATTTCCCGCGACTTTTAGTTTTATTTGAACGAATTTTGGCGATTTTCTGCACTTGGATGATCTATAGTCGCACGACTGTAATCCTTGTCCAGGGGCAAAATTTCCATCATAACCCAGAAAAATTTCCAAAAATCATAAAAATTCAGAGAAATTAGAAAATAATCAAAAATGAATTTTGTTGTGTGCATTCACGACCTTAGATTTAATTTTGATGTTATTGCATTTAGAACAACGCAACGACAGGGACCCGAATCTCTCGAAAACTGACCCATCTCACATGCTAAATTAAAATAAACCGGAAAAATAATATGTTTTCAAAATGATTTTCTCACAAAACAAATATCCAGGGACGTTTCAAATTTTTTTCCAGGTCTAACCGGGCCAGCTAACCAAGCAGACCGGTTATCCCCCAATTGCATACTCCCGAACTCCTTAAAATCCCATTCTGTCCTACTTGAGTCTTATTTGTGATGTGCTATAAACTGTGCTAACCATCTGTTTTGCAGCTTTAATTTCTTTTATCTTTATTTTTTATGTAATTAATAAGTTAATTCGTGTATTTTAAGCGATTGTAATTTTTTAGATCATTCGTGTATTTTAGGCGCTTGTAAAGTGAGGTTGAGAGTTTTTATTTTATTCAATTGGACTGTAATAAGTTATTTATTCACTCCTTTTTACTTTATTTTGATTTGTGTGTACCCTGTGTGCTTTAATTTAATAAAAATGAACTTTAGAATTATAAAATACCATCTACGAACATTGGCCAAATTTTATTTTGATTAGACATGAAATAGGGGACTTGTCCAGACCTAGATCTCTAGAAGGTGTAGCAGCCTTCATCCGGTTTAGCTACACTGCAATTTCCCGGTTGAGCTGAGCCGGTGGCGACTCCTACACACTCTATCAAGACTTAGGTCTCGGTTCTTTTATGAATTAATCTAGTTTTTCCAAAACCGAATTTACATTCTAAAAAAACCCCACGAAAGGGATTGCCCGATCTCAAGGCTCCCTTCTGAGAGAGTTCGAAGACACCTAAAAACATTGTCCGCTCACACTAGTGTTCCTCCCCGGGGGCCGACTACTACTGGCTAGTCCTACTTAGTGCAAATGTGACATCAGGCCTCGTACATAACATGGAGTACATAATGGATCCTATAGTAGATGCATAAGGGATCTTTTACATGTTGTACTGGTCTTTTTTTGTTTTTGGACCATCTTTCTTACTCAGCTTCAACCTATGGCACATAGGCAAGAATCCTTTCTTTGCCTTATCCATGCTGAATCTTTTCAGAACCTTGTCTATGTACATGGCCTGACTTAGGCCTAGAAGCCGATTGGACATCTCTCTATAGATCTTTATTCCAATTGCGATTCCAAATCACAGCCCAAATAATTTTTTTTATAACAATAAAAAAAACACAGCGACAAATCAATCATAACAGCACCCAAAAAAAATATTCAATAGCAGAAAATAAATCGCAATAGAGAAAAGAAGGATAAAACCAATCGGGAAATTATCAAAACCCAAAAAACCATTCTTGAAACCTATTCCTTCTTTAAGAACACTTTAAAGAATGAATTCCAATCAATCTAATGGACAAAACTTAGGCTCTGATACCACTGTTGGGATTCGTCATTGGAAAAATAACCTGGCGCAGCGGAATTACACCATTTAAAATTTCAAAGAATCCACCTATCGTGTCCTATTACCATTGATTGGAAAAAAACAAATTAGAATCAAGAAAAATTAAACTCACCGAATTTGTCTCTTCTAGAGACTGCTGCAGAATCAATTCTTTAAGCGATCTCCAAAGTCCACTACATGATCAACTGTTAAGCGGGAACCGATGCTAGCCCAAGAGCGAAGGAATGGAAGAATAAGGGCTGAAATTTTTAGCTGTTTTGGGGCCGCAATGGGGCTAAAATTTCCAGCAATTAAAATTAGGGTTAAGGCTGATTTTTATTCTTAAGTGTGCCCTTATATAGACTCCTTATCTAATTTGGTTTTGACTAGGTTAATTAAACCTAAGCCCATTAGGATTATAATTACATAAATAAACTTTATATTAAAATTTTATACTATATAATTTAATTCCATTAGGCTGAATTTAATTACTCCTAAATTAAAATTAAACCACACTTAAAAAAATACAATACATGTATTTTAATTTTCACACTTAGGAAAATAATTTAATTAATTATTTACTTTATGTAATTAAATTAATTGATAAATTAATTAATTACATTATATAAACTTATTAACTAAATAAAATCAATCCAATATTAATTAATTACCTTGACACCAAATGTCAACTAACTAACTAACACATTCCTTCCAGTGTACATTACATGTACAATTTCTATAAGTTCCGGCTCAGTTGATCTATATACACGATCCTATGGGTCTGTCTTTATGTTAGTAGTAGGTCCAAGCCCACAGACTATAACTGGGTTCTAGCAAACCGTTACAGCCCCAATTAAGATAGAGATGCAGCAGTCTTTAGAAGACACTCACCCGGTAGTAATCTCATAAACAAGAGGCATGGTGTCCGTTATCCTCTTCTACTATTTATTATATTTCTTAATCTTGACTTAACTGATTAAACAAATAAGCAAACAACTTATTTGGGTATGGCCATACACTTATCAGTCCCACTCATCAAGTGGCTAGTGATATCCTCTCGGTGTTATCTGAGTGGCAATTCCATCACTTCATTATCAGTATCAACATGTTCACCTGTCCACCCAATCATACCCGTATTTAGCATCCTTTTACAAACCTGTTAGGCGTTTGTCAAAGTGAACCGGGTTCCATATTGATACTATAATGAAAGACCTATAATGCAACAACTATGTGGCTTTCTTGTGTGGATCGATCCAGTCCCATGTCAATGACATGTACCTATATTCATGACTGACTATACAAGTACTATGGCTAGTTCAGAACTACCATACAGCCATTGAATATACAAGTCTGTGATTCTATTCGTTCCCATGATTAGAATAGACCTGGGATAGGTTTTATGATTATCAATCAATGGATACTCTATTCATGTTATAGCACAAGATATAAATGAAATAGATTATTGCCTTTATTAATGTGACACAAATGATATATACATACATAGAGTCTTAATGTACAATACAAAATACAAGAATCCAATGCCTTAAGAACTAGGGCACACCAACACATTGGGCTCCCTGCCCATCCATATTTCATGTGGCATCTTTTCCACAGCCTTGCTCAGTTACGGTTAAGTGTGAAAGCAGCCGTCTCTAAGGCATATCCCCAAAAGGATGTTGGGAGAGTAGCTTGACTCATCATTAAGTAGACCATGTCCAACAAGGTGTTATTCTTCCTTTCTGACACTCCATTCCATTGGGGTGTTCCATGAGGAATGAGCTATGAGATGATCCCACACTCTTTCAAGAATGATTCAAACTCTAGGCTCACATATTCACCACCTCGATCAGACTGAAGTGCTTTTATAGTCTTGCCCAGTTGGTTCTCCAATTCATTCTTGTACTCCTTGAACCTATCAAGGGTTTCAGACTTGTGCTTCATCAGATAGACATAGCCATATCTACTGAAGTCGTCTGTGAAAGTAATGAAGTAGTGAAAACCATTTCTAGCACTTACGCTCATGGGCTCACACACGTCTGAGTGTATTAGGTCCAATAAGCTCGTGGCCCTTTTAGCTTGCTTGTTAAAAGATGCTTTGTCATTTTGACCTTTAAATAGGATTCGTATGTATCATACCAAGTCAAATAACCCTAGCACTCCAGCTTTGTGGAGTCTAGCTATGCACTTTTTGTTTATGTGGCTTAAACGACTGTGCTAGATATAAGCAGGATCAAGCTAATTCGGTTTAATCCTCTTAGTGTTAATGTTATAGATAGAGTTGGATTGATTTCGGTCAAGGATATAGAAACCATCATTTAACAATGAATTTCCATATAAAATATCATCTTTGAAATTTGCAATTTTACCAAAACCAATGTTAAAATTAAAACCATCAATATCCAAGACAGACACTGAAATAATATTCCTACACATGGTAGGTACAAAATAATAGTTCTTTAAAATCAAAATCAATTCGGTGGGCATCTCCATGTTGAATCTCCAATCTCAATGGCAACAACCTTAGCCCTATTCTTGACTCAAAGATCTACCGCTCTGGATCCAAACAACCTCTTATTTCTTAGTCCCTACACATTGCAACAAATGTGAGAACCACATCCAATGTCTAAAACCCAAGATGTAGAAACAGTTGTGAGCACCCCGACCTCTATGATGAAAATCCTATGTCACCTTTTAAGCAGATGAACGTGAATTGGACTTGAGAATGAGCAGGATGTTGCCTAGAATGTCTTGAATGCTCCAAAAACCAAACAATCCTTGATCCAAAACCCCTAGAAAGGTCCTTCGAGTGATTAGAGGGCTTAAAGGTGAGTATAGGATTCAGGAGAATCCGTCACAGCTCTGGTTTAAGCCGCATGGCTATAGTTTAAAGACTACAGCCATGCGGCTGTAGAACCAAAGCCGCATGGCTGTAATTCCTACATTCGCATGGCTCTGATGAGTGGCTAAGTTGCCTGCAGAAAACCAGAGCAAGTTGATGTCCGGGGTAGGGGCTCGAAATAGTTTGGCCAAAATTTTGGAGAAACAATTAATAAGACATTGACAAGGGGTAGAAAGGAGAGACAAAAAGGGAGAATTGGAAGGAAATTCAAAGAAGGGGAGGAGAATTAGAGAGAAAGGTAGAGAATTAGAAAAATAGGGGAAGAGAGAAGGAAAAGAAAGAGAGGGAGAAGTCCAAAGAGAAAAACACCAGAAAACATCTTAGAAACAGAGAGGGAAAGGTCTTTGGTCACTTCTCATTCATTCGGGTCTGTCTCGGGATTGTTTTGGATCGATTCGGGACTCGTATTCGAGGATTTCAGGACATTCACGGGATTCTAAGAGCATTCTGATGTTTCAATCCACTTCCAGATGTTCAATACGTTGGAACATCAATAAGCTAAACTCTGAGAGGCCTTAAACTTGTGTTCATTGCTTTTGTTGTGCATTTTTCTCTGTTTCATCAAATTTCTGGAAAAGTGACTGCCCAGCTAGAGCCGCACGGCTGTATTTACCTTGAATAAAGCTGCACGGCTATAGCTCTTTAAAACAAAGCTGAGCGGCTGTAATACTATAGCCACACGGCTGTATTCTTCTAGCCTGCAACCCCGAAAAGCCCCAAAACGATCGAAAGCAGTACGTTTTCCATTTTGTTCATTCTGTTATGATCTATTTTGGTCCAAACACATTTGTTCATTACAAAACTTTA
The DNA here is from genome assembly GCA_039660915.1 of Euphorbia tirucalli. Classification (NCBI taxonomy): domain Eukaryota; kingdom Viridiplantae; phylum Streptophyta; class Magnoliopsida; order Malpighiales; family Euphorbiaceae; genus Euphorbia; species Euphorbia tirucalli. Next base: position 44,081,644 of record CM077637.1, on the reverse strand, counting down.
GAATTCAGATTTCTAATAGTGTGGATGTAAGATTTTCGATTTCCTTGGTTTTAGTTTTTTGGAATTCTGGATTGTTAAATCCAAATCAGATCCAGAAACTCCACGAAAATCATTAGGAATTCTTGAAAATGAGAAAAACAGTGATTTTCAAAGCAAAGAAAACCGATTTCGGGTCCTGGGTGTTACAGCCGCACAGTTGTAGTGGTTAGAGCCGCATGGCACTAACTAGAGCCGCACGACACTAACTAGAGCCGTACGGCTGTAGCTTCCAGAAGGAGGTAGAATCATGGGATGACCCATATGGACATCATCGCGTGGTGCTATCTTCATAATCGAACGATTTTTGGCCTTTTTATTGTTTTTAGACCCTAGATGTATGTCAAAATTAGGAAACCCACACGAATAAAACCTCGAGTTCCATGATAACAGACCCACTAAAAGGGAGAAATTTGCATAAAATCGAGCCAAATCATTTTTCAAAATGGTTTTCAAGCACAAAACCTACAGGGCATTTCAAGTGCATTCTGTTTTCCATGTCTAGTCGGGCTAACTGGTTGAGTTGAGCCGACTATCCCTTAAATTCATGCCCCTGCTCCTAAAATCCCAATTCTGTCCTGTCGTGAGTCTTCTATGTGTTTGTGCTATAATTGTGCTAACCATCTGTTTTGGCGCCTTTAGTTTCTCTTTTTCTTTTTATTATTTTGAATGTAATTAATAGATGAATTCGTGTATTTTAGGTTAGATCTTCATGTATCTAGGCAATTGTATTGGTGAGGATGAGAGCTTTTTTCCTCTTCTTGGGTTGTAAATAAGCGGCCTCTACTTTTATTCTTTCGATTGCTTGGATGTATGATTTACTTTTTCTGCACTTTATTTATTTTTGTCATCTGAATGAGCATGGGCTAAATAATACAAAATAAAAATAGGTAGAGAAATAAGCGAATAAAATATGGTAATATAAAATGTGGAACAAATGCTAGCTTGAGGTTGAATAGATAAGTTGCCCAAACCTTAAACCTCTGGATTGGGTACAGTGGTCTATGCTTGGTAGGGAGCTGTACCGAAATTTCCCGGATGAGCTGATCCGGGTGGTGACTCTGTCACTTATCTTGAAATTTAGGTTTCAAGGTCTTTAAGTAATAAAACGGGACTTTCTGAAATGTAAAACCAGTTTTCCAAAACCCATATTTAAATAAAAGGTTTTCTACAAAGGGATTTCCAAAACAAATGAATGGTTTTCCTAAAACAAGATATAGACCCATTTTTCAAACTTCTGAAAACTTCAACCTTAGATTTTCCCCGGTTCGCTTCACGGCCTCCTGCTTTCGTATAGAAAGGTCATCCGCTCACAATAGTGAGGTTAATATAGATACCTGAAAAACTAGTCTCATTCTTCATATGCTATCCCACAAGCCTTAGACATGTTTGCTTCCAATGTCCCTTCTTCTTGCACTCGAAGCATACATCCTCAGGATTAGCCTTAGGCTTGGGCCCTTACTTAGCCTTCTTTGCCTTGGCCTCAGGTTTGGCCTTATCCTTAGCAAGAGGAGCATTCCCCTTGTTAACCAGCAGCATCATGGGTGTCTTCTTGATAGACTGTTTAGCCAACTTGAGCATGCCATGTAGCTCAGCCACAGTCTTATCCATGCCTTGGATGTGATAGTTCATAATGAACTGGTCATAAGACTCAGGGAGGGATCCCAAGATGATGTCAATCACCAACTCTTATAGGACTAGCATGCCGAGATGGGCCAATCCATAGATATAGCCCTTCATCTTGAACACGTAGGTGCTTACAGATGTCCCCACAGACATCCTACAGGTGTTGAGTGCCTTAGTCATCAAGAATCTCTCCTGATGTGCTTGATCTTGGTAGATCTTTTTGAATGTGTCCATGATCTCAAAAACCTACTGGTCCATTAACAACTTTTGTAGCTCGGGCACCATTGTGGCTAAAATAAGGCACGTGACATCTTTGTCATTCCTCCAGTGTAGGTTGTACTGCTCAACCTGAGCAGCAGTAGTGCCACGACCCACAGAAGGTGCGGCTGATAAGGCCTTGTCCAAGACATACTCCTTAGATTCTTGTCTCAGAACAATTCTTAAGTTCCAAGCCTAATCTAGGAAGTTAGGCCCAAATAGCTTCTACTTGTCGAGGAGTAAATGCTGTGAAACCATTTAAGTTATCTACACAGAAAAATTACAAATAGTATTAATAAAGATCTTTAATGATTTAACCATATCAATTAACAATCCAGTTTTAATTAATTCGTTAATGATTAATGGTTAAAGATGACCAAGATCCATATTTCATCAAGAATTAGACAAGCAGAGGCTTGTCAACTAACCCGTAACTAGTAAGGTAGGAATTTCCTCCAATCCCAACCTAGGGACTCTTGGTTTGATGATTTTATTGGCACTTACCCATCTGTACTTAGGGCCAAGAGTTGATCCTACTACCCACATTGAGTCAAACCACCATTCGAGTGTTAAGCACAGCCAGAACCTCAACCTATACAGTTGATGAATACCACAATGTACCTAGCGAATGCTTGACCTACATTGCACTATTCAAGAACCAACATGGTTTGAAAATGGAAAGCACTTTTAAATGACTCAATATTTCATTATGGATTGATTGATTTACGGCTTAGCATACATAATCACAGGTGAGCTTGGAATATGGATTACATGCATTTATCTCATATATATACATATTCAATTAAAAGCATAATATAAATAAAATGAGATGTTATGGGCCCTTAACTACAATCTAGTGAAAAATCTATTAAACATATACTAAAGAACACCAGGTCGGGCTTGTAAAAGCTTTTGGGCTTGGCTCCATTAGTCTTCTTCTCCAAGGCTTGATGCAATTACAAATTTTGATTTACATAAACTAAATAAAATAAGATTACATCAAAATAAATGAAACGACATGCAGGCCTTTTTTCCCAAAATAAAATTTTACAACCCATCTCGAACTAAGGCCCAATAGCACTCAAATCCATACACCAAGTATACCACATAGATATATCACACAAATTGACATATAAATAATAAAATGCATGAATTTATTGTTCCGTTTTAAATTATGTCCACCCGTTTAATAAAATCGTTGATTTTTGCATTTATGACTCAAGCCCATTAGGCTTCCAGCCCAATGATGCAAAAGTAAATTTTGCTCCCACTTGAATTTGGGATGTCACAAACCCGAATTAGCCATCCAACTTCCAACCCATGCTAAGGGACAATTGGACCAATTTCAATTACCAATTTTAATTTCATACCAAATATAATTAAAATCCAATGAATGAAAATTTAATTAATCATTCAAGAAACCACACGAATACTATTTGCAAAATTTATAGACTTAAAAAAATTTAAAGCTATGCGTTTCAGAACTGGGCCCAGGCCCATACCTGTAAAATCCAAAAAAGAGACCGAGCCCCGCGCTTTGGTGCTGCTGTCCGGGGCCAAATTGAAAAATTACGATTCCCATCAGCCCATATTTATTTTTTTTAAAGGCAAAACCAAGCAGCAAAAAATCATTAAAATATCAATCCAAAAAACCTAATTTAGGTTGAAAACCAATTAGGGAAAAATAAATCAAAAATCCCAATCCAACAAGTGCTAGGGTTCATAAAAAATCAAAACCAATTGAAACAAGAACCCTAAAAGCCAATTCTGTCAAAAATCATGACTGCTTTGATACCACTAAGGGAATTCTCACGGGAAAAATTGATGCGTAGCGAAAAACACATATTAATATTTTTCCCTCAAATTTCATCATTCCAAGGACCCATGCTTTCAATAGAATCTAAGAACGGAAAGAAAATAAATTTTCTCACCGTATTTGTCTCTTCTAAAGACTGCTAAAGATTGCAGAACCGGAGAATGGTAACTCTATACAGCAGGCACACAGACAGTTTATTAACCTTACTAGTGCTAGTGAACGGAGATGAACGGAACTTGAGAATTGCACTAGAGGAATTCAGCTCCTCCGTCTCTATGTTGGCCAAAAATTCTATATGGTGGCTAGGGTTGGAGAAATTGATTTTAAGGCCCTATTTATACTTAGTACAAAATTAGGTTTTAAATTAACCTTAGGTTAAATTTTAATTCAATTAACTAATTTAATTTATGTAATTGGAATTAAATTAAAACATACAATAAAATTCTAATTAACTTAATTAAAGCCAATTAATTAAATTTATTCAATCCAAATTTAATTTAACCCGACCTTAAATAAATACAACCTGTGTATCTAATTTTTTATTAAGGGAAATATATTTAATTTATTATTTACATACTGTAATTAATTAATCAAATACAATCAATTTCTCTTTTATATTAATTGCATTAATTTTGACAAAACCTATTGTCATTAATTCAATTAATCGAGTTTCCATTCTAAGTACACCCAATATGTACATTTCCAATATGTCACAAGTTCAGCTATTTTATGCGTACGATCCTGTAGGTCTGTCATTATGTTGGCAGTGAGCGCAAGGCCCACAGACTGTAAGTGGATTCTAGCAAACCATTACAGCCTCTAATTAAGACGGAGATTAGTAGTCTCATGTGGAACAAAACCCGGTAATATTCTTGTATATCCCTTGCCAACTAGCATTGATGTATAAGCAAGAGGCATGGTTTTAGTCAACCTCTTCTATGCTTATTTATTCCTTGATTCCAAGTAGACTGATGATCACGAATAAGTATCCTAACTCATTCGGGTATGGCCTTACACTTATCAGTCCCACCCATCAAGTGGCCAATGATGTCGTCTCAGGGGATACAGAGTGGCAATTCTGTCAACTCATTATCCAGATCAATATGTTCACCGGCCCACCCAATACATCCATACTTAGCACGCTGTTAGTAGCCCGTTAGGCGTATATCAAAGTGTACGGGATCTCATGTCATGTTATAGTGAAATCAAGTCTAAGAACAATATCTAGAACTACCAGAGAAGCACCTATGATGATCGGACAATGAGGTGTTCTTGAGGCGGATCGGTCCAATACCATGTAACCTAACATGTACTCATATACTTGACTAACATTCCATGTTCAATGGTCAGTGAGACACTGCCATCTAGTCAAGGACACGTTGGTCTTTAGCTCTATTCATTTCCATCATTAGAACAGACCCGAGACAATTTTATGATTATAGATTTAATAATGCTCAAGGTCTCATCAACTAATGACCTACATTAGTTGACATAAGTATGGCTATAATCAATGGATATTCTATTTAGTAAATTGCACAAGAAACAAATAAATAGATTCAATCCTTTATATATAAAACAGTGTATAATACAAAATATTTGCATACAATGTATAATACAATCAAGAACCAATGCCTTTAGACTAGGGACACCAACAGGTTTGGTGTTTGGAAGCATGAAAGAAAGTTGATAAAGGTGATAATAGAGAGTTATTTCTTGAGAGAAAATGGGCTGCTGAGACAAGCCAAAAAGGTTGAAGTAGGAAAGGTTATTTAAAAAGTGTGATAAGCCATAAGATCTATCCCTTGCCTCGGTAAGCTTAATTGATTTTTTTATTCTTTTAATTTCTCAGTAATAGGTTCTCTACATCCATAATCAACAAGCTTCATATAATTATTTTTTTAATTTTACCACAGAGATGGGCTATACAGCCTATTTGCCTTGTAAATTGTGCTGTGCGGCCTAACAATTAAGCTGTACAGCTCTTCCTTGAAGTCTAGTTGTACTCACTTTAAGTAGCTCTCTTCCACAACATTTCCTTCAAATTTTGGTCTATGCCTCCCTTTGAGATGGGCCTTAGGGCCCATCCTTCACGGTGAAAATACCCTTTTCCAATTTGGGTAGTTTTCAGTTTGTTTTAGCACAAGTTAGAATCCTTTCTGCACTTATCGGGCTGGTATTCTAGAAAATTTTAGATAAAGGATAACCAAAAATCTTCAACATAGAGGTTAGACAAAAATCCATGCTCACAGGATTGTATCAAGGAACAGCCTGAGCCAACAACAATAAATGGTGTAATCAGGCCGGGATTTGAGGTTCTTTGCGATGTGGTGGACTTTGTAAGTGGAATAAACAAACAAACAACGCATAAAAAACCTGAGTTCGTAATCCCATCACAAGCAGTAATGTATCAGGAAGTTAGAAGGAATCCTGGCATTGCAAAGAATAGTATCACTTGCCGAGTGGATTAGGCGGAGAAAAAGTTGTATGGCGAGTGATGGTCTAAGGTTACTAAGGACTGCACTGACAAGCAAAGAACAAGTGGAAAAGTAATAAAGTTTATGTGGAGGGAAAAGGAATCCAAGAAAGCAATCAAGACGGGTGTAAATGCAGAAGCATTTAGGACAAATACCGAGGCATTGTCCGTTGTCCTCGGTAAGGCTATGAATGAAGAAGGGGAACGCAGTTGTGCTAGATCATAAGGTGACAAAAGCCTAGATTCGGTCATCACCGAGATAGCAAGGGTTATGGAAAAGGCAAAAGCTCAAATGACAGGTGTAAGCGCCAGAATTTTCTATACTTAAAAAAAAAAAAAAAATTATAGTCGTACGACTATTGTTACAGTCGTACGACTGTAATTTTTAAATTACAGTCGTACGACTGTAATGTCAGACAGACTGCAGGAACCCATACCTCTGCAACAGAAATGGAGGAGAGAGAAAGGGAGCATTAATTGCTCCCTTGTTGCAGCAAGCAATGGGAGGAGGGAGAGATAAAAAGAGAAAAAGGAGGAAAAAGAAAGGGGGGGGATTTTCTGGTGAACAGAAATCTAGAGAGAGAAAGAGAAAAGAAAAAAAAAACCACAAAAAGAAAACTCATTTCTTCCCTTTTGATTTTCTTTAATCTCTCGAAATCAAGGTTAAAATTTGTTAGAAATCCCTAGGTTAATCAATTAACTTCACAACTAAATCAAGAATTCGGACTTAAACCATCAGAATCCCTTGCAATTTGGATTTTGGACAAAAAGCTCTCAACTTTCATTCCAAAGGAAAAAGTGCGAATTTGTTGGGATCGGAGCGACGCCAGGGGTCAAAACGACTTGGAATAGCTTCTAAAAAGGTAGACACTTCTTTTCCTTACACTTTTCCTCGCTTTCTGGGTGTTTGAAGTGAGTTTTATGCGTTTTTGCTGCATTTTCGTATTTCTGTTCCTGGAAATTAAGAACAGTCGTACGACTGTTCTTGGTTTTCATGAACAGTCGCACGACTGTATATACAGTCGTACGACTGTTCTTAATTTCCAGTCGATTTTCTTCAGTTTTTTATCCAAAATGAATTTTTGGCGAAATTCTGATCCTAGACTGATTACAGTCGCACGACTGTAAACTACAGTCGTACGACTGTAATCCTTGTCCCAGAATCAGAACTTAAGCCCCATCCCCAAAAAATTCCCAAAAAATCCCAAAAAAATTAGAAAACCCCAAAAGTCATCAAAATGAATTTTGTTGTGTGCATCACGACCATAGATTCAATTTTTGGTAAATTTGCACTTAGAACAGTTCAACGACGGAGACCCGGTTCTCCCGAAAACCGACCCACTTAAATATATAAAAACGCATGTAAACCGGAAAAATTGTTTTCAAAATGATTTTTTCCACTAAAAACAAAAAAAATACAGGGACGTTTCAAAATGTTTTCCAGGTCTAACCGGGCCGGCTAGCCGAGCCAACCCGGTTATTCCCTCTATGCATGCCCCCCGATACTTGATTTCCCAATTCTGTCTGTTTGAGTCCAACTTGTGGCGTGCCGTATAAATTGTGCTAACCTTCTGTTTTGCAGGTTTTAATTTCTTTTATTTTTATTTTTTGATGTATTTTAATAGATTAAATCGTGTATTTAGGCGATTGTAATTATTTTTTAGATTCCCGTGTATTCTAGGCGATTGTATAAGTGAGGCGAGAGTTTTTATTTTTCCATTCGATTTGGTTGTAAGCCAATTAATATTTATTTCTTTTCCTTATTTTTGTATTAAACATTTTGTATGCGCGCTGTATGCTTTTTATATTCAATAAAATGGACTTTAGATTTTGAAATACCATTTGAGAACATTGGCAATATTTATTTTAATTAGACACGAAATAAGGGACTTGTCCGGACCCGAATCTCTGGATAGTGTAGCGGCCGTTCATCCGGTTCAGCTACATAAGAATTTCCCGGTTGAGCTGAGCCGGGTGGCGACTCCTACAATATTCATCGAGACTTAGGTCTCGGTTCTTTTATGTATTAATTCCATTTATTTTCCAAAACGCGGATTTCCATTATAAAAACCCCACGCGAGGGAGGGGCCCGCCCGAGATCATGGCACCCCATTCCGAAAGGGAGTCCCGCGTCCCATCGAAAACACATCGTCCTTTAAAAAGTTTTCTTAAAAACTTAAAAGAATTTGACAAGCCCTGAAAAGTGTCTAATTAAAATAAGGTGGATGATTCTCTTTTGGTATTTTATTTGCATCTTTAGCTAGACATGCTTGCATTAGATTTAGTATCCATTTTCAGCCCGGTGGATTGTTGAAGTGTCGCCTTTGTTCCTCATGGTCTTAGGGGCACGGATACAAAACACCACTCATAGCCTTGTACGAACCCCTTCGTTCGGACCCTTGAGTGGGGAGAAGTGAGGAGTATATTTTGCTATGGGAACCTCGATTTTTAACCTGGCTTAGACCGAACCCATATAGGCAGCCCTAGTTGGATTCCCTTAGGATACCAAAATAATTGTGTGAGTAATAATAAAATCGCGCCTTCATCACCCCCGGTTGGTGATTGAAGTGAACCCCACCTAGGACTCGGTTAGAAATTTTTGAGACCGACCATGTTGGAGGAATAAGGTTAGAAGAATTCATTTTGCTTGCTATGTGTTCTTCACCATTTCGTAACACATCGCCGACGCATGCATAACATACCATACCGATAATCACCATACACATGACATACCATACACAAACATCTTTGTGTGATACTAACCCACATTTTTTATGCAGCCATTTTGCATTTTATTTCGTGTGTAAAACATTAATTCATTCGCTTGTCATCCATACTAACGATTTCTTTTTCAGCCATAACATTAAACTTGTGTGATTAGCATTTTATTTTTGACATAGCATGCATAACATCATTATGTATGTCATGCATCCTAACCCACGTTTTTGTGCAGCCATTTGCATATTGTGTGACATGTTCATTCACTACATTTCACTTAAATTAAATTAAGGGGCATTTCAAGGACGCCTATCATGACCATCCCATCCCATTTCATAACATATCGGGTACCTAAAATTACCCATGTTTTGCCAATGCACCGGATTGCATTCGGCCATTCCACCAATATCATTTCATTTAATAAAAGCCACAACGGCCTTAGGCCCATTTTCGTGTAATAACTTGCACAATGCATTTCATGACATCACACCCATCTATCATAGACATCATATAACACTGTGGTCCATATTCGACCACTTCATGACATTAATTCACCATTTAAGGTACTCCCCGAGTGCCCGATTAGTATACATATAGGCCCATAACATCACCAAATCATGAAAGGCATTCCTCGAATGCCGAATTCTTATCTGTGTTCCTGTTACACGTGACTTTCTCATAACATCATTCCATATCATATGCTCAAAAGCATCAAGACCTTGTCTGTGGGCCCGGCCCATGCGACCATTTCATATCATCTCATAGACCTATAAAGCGTCAAAACTACGTCCGTGTACCGGTACACACGCGACCATTTCACGAATTCATTAGGTGCCCCAAAGGCGCCGAAGTTCTGTCGGTGTGATGGCTCATACGTGACGTTTTTGCATAAACATTGGGTGTTCTTGGAATGCCTCGAAAAAGAAATAATAAAGAAAAAATATATTCATATCATCATTCCATACATAATCCCACTCCATGCATCTCAAGCATGTTTAATGTCTTAATCTTCATGTCATATCACGTCATTCATTCACGACCTTAATACCTCATGTCTACTCCCAAGCAGAACACAATGGAGCGACCTTGGACAAGATCCCAAGCTTCAAGGGCAGCTAGGAGACAGAGGGTAGTCGAGAGTGACAGTGATTCTGAGTCTAGGGAAGGCATGAATATGACAGAGCAGGCACCGAGTATGGTTGATGTTCTGAGAGATTTCTTCAGGTCACAGGATTTCCGTGACATGTTAAAGGAAGAAATGAGGGCAGTGGTTAGAGAAGCTGGTGAGACCGGTGGTAGTGGAGCCGGGAAGGAAAAAGAAGCTGAGTCATCCCAACATGGTGGTGACGCTTCAGCTAGCCTAGAAAAGCTGCAGGAGATAGAGGCAGCTATGGAACAGAGGATGAAAGCCAAGTGTTCTGAATTAGACGAGGTCATGGCCCAGTTGAAGAAGGGGGTCGGGATCAGTGCTGAATCCAAGAAGGGGGTGAACGTTGATGCCATGATCAGTAGGGGCATCGAGTTATGCTAACAGCCGGAGGCCCATGTGAATTTATATGCCCGGGTTATGCTAACAGCCGGAGCTACAAAGCAACAATTGATTAATCTTTTCCCCACCACACTGGAAGGAGGTGCTTTGGGATGGTATAACTCACTGTCAGAGGAGGAGCAATCTGACTGGGAAGTATTATCAGCAGCCTTCATCAAATACTACAGCTTCAACACCAAAATCCAGGTGAAGCTGTATGATTTGGAGAGGGTGAAGCAGAAATTCAACGAGCCCTTTGATGAATACTACCAGAGGTGGATGAACAAGATGATCCTCCTAAAGAACCGCCCTGATGAAGACGAGCTTATACAGAAGCTCATTGATGGTAGCAAAGATATATTCAAGAATAACATGAAATTCCATTCCTTCAAGGATCTTAGTGAGGTCTATAGCATGGCCATGAAGATAGAAAGGGATGAAGAGGAGAAGCCAGCTGGTCAGAAAGGGGGAAGAAGTACAGGGTATGGTTCAGGGTATAGATCAACCACAACAGCTGGGTCTGGCAGTGGTTCTAGTTCAGGTTCTAGTGGCAAACAGGGGCAATCATCAGAGGTGAAGCAGGTCGAAGTGGCTACTGTGAATCAGCAACAAGGCAATCAAAATAGGGGTCCTGGAGGACAAGGCATATCGCCTTGGACTCTTACTTTAGCAAAGATATTTGCCAAGTGTAGGAATGGCGGCCTGTTGCAATCCTTAAGGCCATTTGAGAAGCCATCAGAAGCCGACAAAGATAACTTCTGCACTTATCATGTGGTGACAGGCCACCGAACCAACAACTGTTACAAGCTAAGGGATGCCATCCAGAAGCTCATTGACGAGGGAAAACTGCAAGAGCCAGCCAAACCCAGCACTAAAACCAACCCACTGCCGGCATTCGAGAAGCGGGTTAACATGGTCTAGTCGGGGTTGCCGGCTAACTTTATATTTGCCCAAGTTCTGCAAGCGAACCATACGATTCAGGCAGTGGCGGTAGGGGAACCCGAAGTGGAACCCGAGTGTGAGAAGAAGGGGGGATGTAAGGAGATCAAACCCGAAGTGGAACCCGAAGTTGAATTGTTATAAATGCAAGTTTACTGAAAATTGAATATATGGTCTTGAATGCACACAACAAAATCCATTTCGATGATTTTCGGGGTTTTCTGAATTTTTAGGGATTTTTAGGAATTTTTGGGGATAAAAACGAAAATTCTGGTTCTGAAAACCACGTTACAGTCGTGCGACTGTAAGTGGCCCGGAGTCAAAATTTCGCCAAAACTTTATTTGAAGAAAACTGGGAAGAAAATGCTGGAAATCAAGAACACTCGTACGACAGTAACTATTCATCAAACTCAAGAACAGTCATGCGACTGTTCTTGATTTCCAGAAGTAGAAATGTAGGAAAATGGGTAAAATGCAGAAAAAGCACACCAATCACCCAGAAAGCTTGTAAAAGAGAAGGGAAAAGGAGTGTTTACCTCTTTGGCGTGCGTCCACCGTAGGATTGACCCCTGGCATGGCTCCAATCCACGAAAATCAGGACTCTTCTCCTTGAGTTAGTGTTTGAGAGTTTTAGCTCCAAAGATTTCAAATGTTGAGGGATTCTGATGAGGAGTTCCTCCTTTTCTTTTTGATTTTCTCTTCTCTTCTCTTTTTCTCTCTTTTCTTTCTTTCTCTCCTCCCTTTTTTCTCTTTTTTGTCCGTCCCCGTCTGTCTGTTCTCCCCCTTTTTTCCTCCTATTTTTTCAGCTTTTGAGGTATGGGTTGGCTTTCCTACCGCAATCTACAGTTATACGACTGTAGTTTGGTTATAGTCGTACGACTGTAGTGATAGTCGTACGACTATACTCTTCTTTTTTTTTTAATTATAGAAAATTCTGGCGCTTACAGCTACCCCTCGTGTTATCAAATTCAACACCTAATTCCAGGTTTAAAACACCTGAAATGATGAATTTGAGCACGAATCAAAGCGCTGCGAACACAAGAAAGAACCCGCCGTTGAAATAAGCCGATATCAGGTCTAGGTTACTCGAGGCGATGCTGGGGAGGAAATAAGCTGATAACAGGTCTAGGTTACCCAAGGCAAAGCTGAGGAAGAAATAAGCCGATATCAGGTTTAGGTTACCCGAGGCAAAGGGAGGTGGATTGTAGATTAGCTGATATCAGGTCTATGTTACCCGAGGCAAAGAAAAATGGAATTTTGACGATTTGAAATCTTACTGGAATTGGATGAACTTGAAATAATAAGAGGTTCAACGATCTGAAATCATGCTTGAACATAATGGAGTTCAAGGATTTAAGATCTGGCGTGAATGAAGGAGATGGTTCAAGGATTTGCGACCATGTTTGAACGTACTGGAGTTCAAGGGTTCGAAATCTGGCTTGAATGAGATGAGGATATTTATCCCTTTATCGATGATTTTGGAAACAAAAATTTTTACCCTTTTGATCAAGGATAAATACGGCTTGATTGCTCTGCCCGTTGGAAACTTGACTGTTCTACCCCGACATTGTGCCATCTCTACTTTGAGAGCGATCTTGGTTAGGGGAGACCTGGTGATGGCAGTGGATACCTGCACTTGGATGTGTTGCGATGCATATGCATATGAATTATACATGTTTACTTTAAACGTATGCATGTATGTACGGATGCATGTATAGTTCTAAATGTATGCATGCAACATGTGGCTTATGCTTTGTTCTTGGTATCCATATGAGCCCAGAGACGGAATTCACAGCTTGTGGCTGGCCCCGATGGTAGCCCAGGTGACCTAGCTCGATTGTCCCAATGTGTCTTCTGACCGACTGAATATTACGCCAATCTAGGTATTAGGGGAGTTAGCCGTCTTGAGTGACTTTCCACTTTACCCTCTGCATGTTCTGAAGCGTTGTCAGGCTCAGCGGATCAGGATAGTAGGCCGTGCTAATGGATGGTCCGTTTGGTTAAGTAAGGAGATGGGAGTGAGACTTTTCATTTCCGTACCGCATAACAGGGGTTTCTGCAATATTGTCACGGGCTTGAATGCAATGTCCTATTGATGGACGTTTATATGTAGTGGCATGGTGTATGCAAGATGAGTATGATAGGAAATGGTGACACCAAAATGAGTATGATAGGGAATGTCACAGTGACTCTAACTTTGTATATCACCCCTTTCCTATTGCCGACAGGTCCTTTCAGTTTTCCGTGTCAACAAGTTCTTTTTTTTTTTTTTAGAAAGATTCTGTGATGGCCATTTTGTCTGCGTTGATCCCTTTCGCGACGGTTTGCCTTAGGACGGGAAAAATATACCTTGATATGTTCATTGTGACTCGCGAAGATAATGCTGTCGATGATGCCTAGTGGTTCGGTTTTTTACTTGCCCCTAATATTATAGGTTTGTGTTCGGGGAGTATTAAGGGTTTATGTTTAGGGAGTGAAGCACTTCCACAGACAAGGTTTGCTGTGCAATGTAGCCTGTAAGTGAACATTGACATGCAATGACATGACAAATGCATATTGAACACCAAAATTGAATACAAAACATTCATGACATAATGAATACGGATGCATTAGGAAAATCTAAGATGTGGCTCTAGCTTTAATTGATGCCTCTTCAAATTACCAATATGCCCTTTCGGTTTTACACATTGGAGTTTTTTTTTTATAAACCTGATCACCGAATAGAGATGCTATTGTGGATAGACAACCTGAGATGAATTTAAGTGACTGCTGGATTCTCCTATGGTCTGATGCTGTGTTCTTATTTTCAATTCACCCCAGATTTCAGTTCAGACACGGTTCCCGAGGATTGAATCCTTGAAATGGTATGTAAATGCAACTTTCCCTTTGAATATGAGTGCAACCGACTTTGTAAGCTTTCCTGTTGATGGTATCGTCCCCTTCATGATTGTTGAAAGCTTTGTAAAGCCAAGTTGTCCCAATACTATTGGTGAAGTTCACAAATGCATAACCAAAATTTCCTCTAGCCTTGAAATCCATGGGCAAATAGAGGGAATCATAAGCGGGCTTCCCTTTGGACTTAATCTTGTTTTCCTCTAGACAATGCTTGTCCAGAATTTGTAGCAGATTATGTCCTTGAAACTGATTTGGTAGATTTCTTATCATCAAGCTTGTTTTTCCACCAAGATTAACTTCAATCTCTTTTTTATTCAGCTCGGTCTCTCCAATAGTCAATTTCTTAGGCAACCACTATTGTTCCTTTTCACCTACAGAAACTATTTTCTTCTTACTCTGGAATCTCGGAGCTATATATTTTATTTTCCCCCTTTTTCAGCATTGTTGAACTCATTTGAAGCAGATTCATATGCAAATCCTCTATCTATCATCAAATCAAATCCCTTCCCACTATTTGAGGGTACTAAATAATTAGTCTGGGAGTTTAGATTGAAGAGAAATGGCGTGGGATTAAAAGGGTATCCCCAATTTGGTACAAGTTGATGATAAATGAAGACGGATTGAAACGGTGCCATAACCACCTGCTCCGATGCCCTTCCGCTGATGAGATGGTGCGGAACAAGAATGATATGGAGCAGCATTGGGGTTCAACTTCTTGTTAGAAGCCATTAAAGGTAGAAAATATGGAATCACAGAATCGGTTCAAGTTCTAGAGAGAAGATGAAAGATAGAAGATGAAAGTGAAGGAAAGATAATAAAGGGAAGACAAAAGTGCTAAAGGCAAATGGAGAAGACAGAGAGGAGAGTGAAAAGGGAACTGCTTTGGGTAAAGACACCGATCTTCTCTGTCACAGCACGAAGTTAACTTTTCAGAAAAGGCAACAACGTACTTATCTCCACTGTCCCAACTCATTGACCCCGGCATTTCATGCAATAGGTGGGCCGCCCCCAGATTCATCAAGCACTCAACAGAGTTTGACTCTATGATTGAAGAGAGTGCAAATATAGACCAGGAGCAGAAATTGGACTGTAAGAGAGAGCTGAGGTCTTCCATCGGTGCTTCTTATTATTATTTATATTTTTTTTTTGAAGAAGCTAAATCCAAACCACAGCCACCTATTGATTTTCCTACTGCATTCAGATTCATGTATATCATGCGTGTTTGATATGTCTGTTTGGATGAACAATGCATGTGTAATGTCATATGCACATGAATGCCACACAAACAAGACCATACATGCACTAAAACTAATGTCTGCTTCAGAGTTTTACAGCATGGTGGGTGGCGAAGGTCATTTGGATTTTTAGGGCTTGGTGCGTTTTGATGGATTTGGTTTTTGATGTGGGATGCTTTCTTGAGCGTGAGTTAAGCTCAAAGCTTCGTTCTGGTGATCGGCTCTGAGATTTAACAATGGTCCCTAGTTTGGAATGATTTGGGGTGTATTGTGGGCTATCCAAGTTGAAACTTTTAGGGCAAGACCAGCAGCGTTTAGGATCGTGGTTTGTAGGGATCACTGATCTAGGTTGGCAATTGATTCGATGGAAATGGTACTATCCCATTGCTTGCTTGGCAGACTTTTTCTTTCTTTTTTTTTTTTTAAGAAAAGAGCTTTAACGGAAGTTAGGTTGTAAATTCTCTGTAAGACTCAGATTGATGTCATGCATTTTAATGTTATGCGAGATGGACATGTCGTCTTAGATGATCAAATGCATACTTAATTCCATATACATGTAATCACTACACAAGTAAGAAAAATAACAAGATGCATTGCATTCAAAATGAGTTCAATACACTTTTCAAACAAAATGAGTTCCCTACGAGAAGGAGCCTCTAAAGGTATTGATCTCACAGCGCCCAACTATTCCTTATCCGGTCACTGCCCTGGTTCCAATGTCACTGCCCCACTCTCATCAGATCAGACTTAGAAGCTCTTCATCATACTCCTCTCCCCAGGAGGTTTGAGGAATTTCCTTGCCAGTCTCCCTAGTTGTCCTTGGTTGTTCTTTAGTAGCGGATGGCACCTTTAATCTTCCCTCATCAACTAACTTATGGATCTCCTTCCTTAAAATATAGCAAGCATTGGTTTGGTGACCCGTCACCACATGATAGGTGCAGAAGTTGTTCTTTTGATCCGGTGCCGGCTCCACATACGGCTTGACGCTCTGTAGTAGCCCCTCTTCTTTACATTTGGCAAATAATTGGCTCAGTGAGAAAGGCCACGGGGATATGCCCTTTCCGTCACCCTTAGGGAGTGGACTCCTGGTTGGTCGCGGAACAAGGTCAGTGTTGGCGTTGAGGGGGGCCTTCGATTCTGCTTCACCAGTCATCCCTTTTATTACTCCCTCAAGCTTAATCACACGTGCCTCCAATTCAGAGCATCTTGTCCTTTTCCACCTTGTCCAGATCACCTCCTAGCATTTCCTTCAACATTACCGTTGCCTCTTCCCTAACCGCCTTTCGGAATCGTGATGAGGCAACATAATCATCTAAGACATCTGTTATGGTGTTGAAGTTCATTGGGCCAGCCATTCTTGAGACTCCTTCCCTTTTTGTCCTAATAAAAACACTTGTCAGCATTGACTGGGGCATGTGCACGGAGAATACCAAGTCAAGGGATGATGTAGGTATGAATGCGAGATGTGATGCATGCATGCGTGAATGATGATGTCATGTTATGCCATGTCATGTTAAAAAATCCTATGCTAGTCAAGTGCACACAAAGACAAGAATGGAAACGTGCAAAATGCAATGAATGTTGATGAAGTTATATGCTGAAGTATAGTGTGGCGTATAAATATACACCACATGGATAAGATGACACACAGGGTGTCCACGGATCGAAGCAAGGTGATACTTACGAAGGGTTTACGTGTAGAGCGTATCTTACACGGGAGGAGAGTTGACATTTGAAACGGTACGTGTACAGCGGATCTTACACGGGGAAGAGATGTAGTGTTTAAAGCAGTACGTGTAGAGCGTGTCTTACACGGGAAGAGGTTTAATGTTTAGAGCGATACGTGTAGAGCGTGTCTTACACGGGGAAAGGTTTAGAGTTTAGAGTGATACGTGTAGAGCGTGTCTTACACAGGGGAGGAAGGTTAGATTTTGATGCGGTACGTGCAGAGCTGGTCTTGCACAGGGAGATTTGGAGTGGTACGTGTAGAGCTTAGTCTTACACGGGGAGGAAATGTGCAGAGCTTGTCTTACAAAGAAAGATATTTTGGAACGATACGTGTAGAGCTTAGTCTTACACGGGAAGGAAGGGTAGAGTTTGATGCGGTACGTGTAGAGCTGGTCTTGCACATGGAGATTTGGAGCGGTATGTGTAGAGCTTATCTTACATTGGGAAGAAGTGTGTAGAGCTTGTCTTGCACAGAAAGATATTTTGGAACGATACGTGTAGAGCTTAGTCTTACAGGGGGAGGATGGGTAGAGTTTGATGCGGTACGTGCAGAGCTAGTCTTGCACAGGGAGATTTGGAGCTGTATGTGTAGAGCTTGTCTTACACAGGGAGGAAGTGTGCAGAGCTTGTCTTGCACAGAAAGATATTTTGGAACGATACGTGTAGAGCTTAGTCTTGCACGGGGAGAATTTGGTATGACACGTGTAGAACTTAGTCTTACACGGGGAGGAAATGTGCAGAGCTTGTCTTGCACGAGAAGATATTTGGAATGGTACATGTAGAGCTTAGTCTTACACGGGGAGGAAGGGTAGAGTTAAAGCGGTACGTGCAGAGCTGGTCTTGCACGGGGGAATTTGGAGCGATACTTGTAGAGCTTGTCTTACACAGGGAGGAAGTATGCAGAGCTTGTCTTGCACGGGGGAATTTGGAGCGATACATGTAGAGCTTCTCTTACACGGGGAGGAAGTGTACAGAGCTTGTCTTGCACGGGAAGATTTGGTATGACACGTGTAGAACTTAGTCTTACACGGGGAGGAAATGTGCAGAGCTTGTCTTGCACAGAAAGATATATGGAACAATACATGTAGACCTTAGTCTTACACGGGGAGGAAGGGTAGAATTTGATGCGGTACGTGTAGAGCTGGTCTTGCACATGGAGATTTGGAGCAGTACGTGTAGAGCTTAGTCTTACACGGGGAGGAAGGGTAGAGTTAAAGCGGTATGTACAGAGCTGTTCTTGCACGGGGGAATTTGGTATGACACGTGTAGAACTTAGTCTTACACGGGGAGGAAAGGTAGAGTTTGATACGGTACGTGCAGAGCTGGTCTTGCACGGGGAGATTTGGTATGACACGTGTAGAACTTAGTCTTACACGGGGAAGAAATGTGCAGAGCTTGTCTTACACAAAAAGATATTTCGGTATTTGGGTGTGCGGGACACAAGGACAGGGTTTCTAATCATTATGGAGGACCTAAAGGGCTTGATGGAGTTTTTAGTGTTTTTGGAACACTTAAATGACGATAGTGTATGCTGTGAAGTCCTCGGTGCTTATGGAATGCTTGAACGTTGTGGAGTACTTGAATGTTTGATGGATGAATGAGATGTACATCGTGAGATAATGAGGATGATCCCTCTTTGTTTTTATTATTATTATTATTATTATTATTATTATTATTATTATTATTATTTTGACTTTGGACATTGCAAGTGCACCCAATGCTATGCAAAAATGCCACGTCTGGACCACCATGCGGATGAAGGTTCGGTGCTTTTGGGGCACCTAATGAATTTCGTGAAATGGTCGCGTATGCACTGACACACGAATGAAGTTCGACGCTTTGTAGGTCTATGAGATAATATGAAATGGTCATATGGGACTGGCCCATGGATAGAGTTCTGATGCTTTTGAGCATATGAAATGAAATGATGTTGTAAGAAAGTCATGTGCCATAGGAGACACGGACAGAAATTTGGCGTTCGGGGAACACCTTTTATGATTTGGTAATGCTATGAAATGCTCCTACATATGTACTGATCCGACACTCGGGGAGCGCCTTGAATGACATAGTAATGTCATGAAGTAACCCGATGTGGATCACAGTGCTACATGATGTATATGATGAATGGGTATGATGTCATGAGATGCATCGTGTGGATTGTCACACGAAAATATACCTAGGACCATTGTGGTCTCTATTGAATGAAATGATTTGGTGGAATGGCCGAATGCAATCTGGTGCATTGGCAAAACACGGGTATTTTGGGATACCCGATACATGATGGAATGATATGATCGTGGTGGGCGTCCTTGGAATGCCCTTAATTTAATTTAGGTGATATGTCGTAAATGCTTATGAAACACAAAATGCAAATGGCTGCACAAAAACGTGGTTAGGATGCATGACACACATAATGATGTTATGTATGCTATGTGAAAAAATGCTAATCACACAAATATAATGTTATGGCTGAAAAAAGAAAGGGTTAGTATGAATGGCAAACAGATGATTTAATGTTTTCATACGAAAATAAAATGCACATTGCTGCATAAAAATGTGGGTTACACAAGAATGTTTTATGTATGGAAAATGTCATATGTATGATAAATATGAATTATGGTATGGAGTGAAATGTCGAAAGGCGTGTAACACATAGCACAAGAAGCGAATTCTTCCAACCTTATTTCTCCAAGCGTGGTCGGTCTAAAAAAAAATTCTAACCGAGTCCTAGGTGGGGTTCACTTTGATCACCAACAGGGGGTGATGAAGGCGCGATTTTATTTTATTTACACACGATTTATTTTGGTATCCTAAGGAAATCCAACTAGGGTTGCCTATATGAGTTCGGTCCAAGTCGGGTTAAAAATCAAGGTTCCCATAGCAAAATATACTCCTCACTTCTCCCCACTCAATGGTCCGAACGAAGGGGTTCGTACGAGGCTATGAGTGGTGTTTCGTATTCGTGACCCTAAGACCAAGAGGAACTTAGGCGACACTTCAACAATCCACTGGGCCGAAAACGGATACTAAATCTAATGCAAGCATGTCTAGCTAAAGATGCAAAATGAAATACCAATCGAGAATCATCCACCTTATTTTAAGTAGACACTTTTTAGGGCTTGTCAAATTCTTTTAAGTTTTTAAGAAAACTTTTTAAGAAATCCCCAGCAGAGTCACCACTGTGAGTGGACGACGCGTTTTCGACGGGACACGGGACTCCCTTTCGGAATGGGGCACCACGATCTCGGGCGGGCCCCTCCCTCGTGTGGGGATTTTAAGAATGGAAAATCGGTTTCGGAAAATGAATAGAATTAATGCATAAAAGAACCGAGACCTATGTCTCGATGAATATTGTAGAGTCGCTACCTGGCTCAGCTCAACCGAGAAATTCTTATGCAGCTGAACTGGACGAACGGCAGCTACACTATCCAGAGATTCGGGTTCGCATAAGTCCCTTATTTTGTGTCTAATTAAGATAAATATTGCCAATGTTCTCAAATGGTATTTCAAATTCTAAATCAATTTTATTGAAATAAATAGACATGCAGCGCCCATACAGGTATTACAAAAATAAAAGTAAAGTAATGAATATTTGAGTGGTTTACAACCCAATCGAATAGAAAATAAAAACTCTCGCCTCACTTTACAAGCGCCTAATATACACGAGAATCTAGAAAAGTACAACCGCCTAGGATACACGATTAATTCTATTAAATTACATCCAAAATAAAAATAAATTAAATTAAAACCTGCAAAACAGAAGGTTAGCACAGAATACGGCACGCCATAAATAGGTCTCAATTATGACAATGGGAAATCAAGAATTGGGGGCATGTATTTAGGGGATAACCGGGTTGGCTCGGCTAGCCGGCCCGGTTAGATCTGGAAAATATTTTGAAACGTCCCTATATTTTGGTTTTTATGGGAAAATCATTTTGAAAACAATTTTTCTGGTTTACATGCATTTTTACATATTAAGTGGGTCGGTTTTCGGGAGAATCGGGTCTCCGTCGTTGGATTGTTCTAAATGCAATTTTACTGAAAATTGAATCTATGGTCGTGAATGCACACAACAAAATCCATTTTGATGATTTTTGGGGTTTTCTGAATTTTTAGGGATTTTTAGGAATTTTTGGGGATAAAAACGGAAATTCTGGTTCTGAAAACCACATTACAGTCGTGCGACTGTAAGTGGCCCGGAGTCAAAATTTCGCCAAAACTTTATTTGAAGAAAACTGGGAAGAAAACGCTGGAAATCAAGAACACTTGTACGACTGTAACTACAGTCGTACAACTGTTCATCAAACTCAAGAATAGTCATACGACTGTTCTTGATTTCCAGAAGCAGAAATGTAGGAAAATGGGTAAAATGCAGAAAAAGCACACCAATCACCCAGAAAGCTTGTAAAAGAGAAGAGAAAAGGAGTGTTTACCTCTTTGGCGTGCGTCCACCGTAGGATTGACCCCTGGCATCGCTCCAATCCACGAAAATCAGGACTCTTCTCCTTGAGTTAGGGTTTGAGAGTTTTGGCTCCAAAGATTTCAAATGCTAAGGGATTCTGATGAGGAGTTCCTCCTTTTCTTTTTGATTTTCTCTTCTCTTCTCTTTTTCTCTCTTTTTCTTTCTTTCTCTCCTCCCTTTTTTCTCTTTTCTGTCCGTCCCCGTCTATCTGTTCTCCCCTTTTTTTCCTCCTGTTTTTTCAGCTTTTGAGGTATGGGTTGGCTTTCCTGCCGCGATCTATAGTCATACGACTATAGTTTGGTTACAGTCGTACGACTGTAGTGATAGTCGTACAACTATACTCTTCTTTTTTTTTTAATTATAGAAAATTCTGGCGCTTACACATATGATAGTTCATGATAAACTAGTTGTAAGACTTAGGAAGTGACCCAAGAATAATCTCTACTGCCAAGTCCTACGGAACTGGCGAACCGAGGTGGGCAAGTGTATCGATATACGCGTTCAACTTTAGCACATGAGTGGTAACAGAAGTCCCAGCTGCCATCACAGTCGTGCAAAGTGCCTTAGTTGTCAGGTAACGTTCCTGACGAGCCTGATCTTGGAACATCTTTTTAAGCTGATCCATCATCTCATAAGCATGCTCGTCCATGAACTGCTTCTAAAGATCAGAAGCCATGGTACCCAGCATAAGGCACGAGACATCTCGGTCATCACTCACGTGCCAGTCATACTGCTCCACCATCGCCGTGGTGTCGCATCAACCTGCGGGAGGGCCAGCTGGTAAAGGAGCATTCATTACATACTCCTTGGACTCTTATCTAAGAACTATTTGTAAGTTCCTAGCCCAATCCAGGAAGTTAGTCCCCGAAAGCTTCTCCTTCTCCAAGAGTGACTTAATGAGAGTGAGTTGTTGTTTGTTGTAGCCATTTAGATTGCTTAAGTGAAATGGGATTATCTACATGGAAGATATCATTGCTAGAGTTAGAAATAAAGGACTTTTAAGCCAATTCAAATTAATAATCCAATTTTAATTTGTTTGTTGGTTATGTTAATTAGCTGACTTGATCAAGATCCACAACTTATCAATGACTGGCTGAACTAGGGCTCGCTAACCAACCATTGATTCATTTGGTAGGACAACCTATCCAATCCTACCACGAAGGACTCTTGGTTTGATGGGCTTATTGACACTTTAGCCATCTATGCTTAGGGCCCGCTCTGAGCTAATGCTACCCATATTGAGTCAAACCACCATTCACATGTTAACCATACCAAGTATCCTAACCCTCGACGGCCTACCAAATACTACAATGTACCCAGCTAGGGCATGGCACACATTGCAGCGTCAATGGGAGGAAGAGGTGTGAATGTGGGAAGCAGTTTTAAATGACTCAATATTTTAATTTCCATATTATAATTAAGTGATACGGCTTAGCATGCATAAACGCAGGTAATAATTTAGTGATCCATACATCCATATTATATGACAAATGCAATAGCATACTTAATTTAAAATAAATGAGATACTATGGGCCTTTAATTACAACCTAATGAAAAACTAGATATCCTGTCTAATTCTTCATGGGCCGGACTACAATCCTTCTTGGGCTCCCACCATGGGCTTGCTCCATCTGGGCCTTCCTCCATACTTGATGCAATTACAACAATTTTGTAAAATAAAATCTATTTTGTAAAAAAATGGCACACAGGCCATATTTCCCAAATTAAATTACAACCGATAATAATTTAGGGCCCATAGAACTCAACATCACATTTCAAATAAAGTACCTGTCGTGCACAAACATACCAATATGATGCATGATCATGGCATTCCAAATTATAAATATAAATGTTAAGCCGAGTTACTTAGGGTGAAATCGCCTATTTTAACAAATGTGACTAAGACCCATAAAGGCCCAATGGATAACATCTATAAATGCAAAATTAACAATTTTGCTCCCACTTGAATTTGGGTTGTCACAAATTTAAAATTTAGCCCTCCCAATTTTAACCGGTGTCACGGTTTATTGGGCCAATTTCACAAAGTCCATATTCAATTTAATATGCAAAACTATTAAATTAAATATGCATGCCAACAAAATAAAAAATTTAAATACAAATTAATTAAAAAAATTAATTTAATTTGCATTAGGGTCCAGCATAAAAAAATACCCGTAAAATCCAAAACCGGACCCGAATCCCATGCGTGGCAGCCTGCTGCGACAGCAGCTTCAATAGGCTGCAGCAGCAGCCTGCTGCAGGTAAGGGAATCACAAATCATTAAAAAAAATCCCAGCCATCAAGAAAAAAAAATCAATAAAACAACTATTTTTTATGGAAACCAATTGGGGAAAAATAATCAAAAACCCCAATCTAAAAATTCTAGGGTTCATCAAAAAATAAAACCAATTGAATAAAAAACCTTAAAATCACAAACTTGAAACCCATTCTTTCTTCAAGAACGCTTTCAAGAACCAATTCCAATCAATCTAATAGACAAAACCTAGGCTCTGATACCACTGTTGGGATTTGTCATTGGAAAAATAACGTGGCGCAGCGGAAAATACACCGTTTAAAATTTCCTAGAATCCACCAGTCTTAAAATTTCTTAGAATCCACCAGTCGTGTCCAATTACCATTGACCAGAATAAAAACAATTTGAATCAAGAGAGATTAACTCACCGGATTCGTCTCCTCTAAAGACTGCTGCAGAATCGTTTTTTAAAACTGCGATCTCCAAAGTCCGGTGCACGACCAACTATTCTTCATTTAGAATGTGAATTTTGGGAAAACTGGTTTTACTCTTTTATAAAATCCCATTTTATTAGCTTAAAGACCTCAAAACCAAATTTTGAGATCAGTGATGGAGTCGCCACCCGGATCAGCTCATCCGGGAAACTCCAGCATAGCTCCCTACTAATTGTAGACTATCATTCCTAATCCAGAGATTCAGGGTTCAGGCACTTACCTATTCAACCTCAAGCTTGCATTCACATAACAATTGCTCATATCACCATATTATACTCACTTATTCTCTACCCATTTTATCTTTTAATATTAGTCGATGCTCATTCAAATGACATAAACAAATAGCATAAAATTAAAGTGCAGAAAAGTAAACCATACATCCAAACCAAATAAATGGATAAAGGCCATTTATTACATCCAAAAAGATAAAAACTCTCACCGTCACCTTACAACCGCCTAGATACATGAAAATCTATAAAAAGTACAATCGCCTAGAATGCACAATTTGATCTTTAAAAACATCCAAAATAAAATAAAAAGAAATAAAAGGTGCAAAATAGACGGTTAGCACAATTATATCACAAACACCTGTAGGACTCATAACAGGACAGAATGAGGAATTTCAGGAAATGGGAGCATACATTTAGGGGGTAACTGAGAAGTTCTGGGCGACTTACTCGATTAGACCTGGAAAACCGTTTTAGAAATGCCTTATATTTTGAAAATGATTTGGCTCCATTACATGCAAATTACTCCATTTTCAGTGAGTTCATTATCCCGAAACTTGGAGTTCCATTCGTGGGTGTTTCCTATCTCAAACATCTATCTAAGGTCCAAAGTAGTAAACACATAAAAAACAGTTCAAATCCGAAGGCAACATCACGCGACGACATCCTTCAGAGTCATCCCGTGATTCTGCAGCCACTACAGCCATGCAGCTATAGTGTCCAGAACCTGAATTGGTTTTCTTTGCCTTTGTAAACCTCTATTTTGAATTGTTTCGGTGATTTCTAAGGATTTTGGCAAATCTGGGGGTCTGCTAAAGCTGAACCAGGGATCCGATTTGGATCGAACAACCCCGGATTCCAAAAATCAAAATCAACGAAACCCAAATCTCATATCAACATTATCAAAAACCATAATTTTGAATATAATAGGTGTGATTTGACCGAAATCATTCATAAAAAAAAAACAAAAGAGGAAACTGATTGTATTCGTTCATTTTAGGGCATTTTAGATTTCTGCCTAGAAGAACACAGCAATGCGGCTATAGATGTACATCCTTGCGGCTCTGTTTTAAGGGATTATAGCTGCTCGGCTCTAGTTAGAGTCACACGACTATAGTCAATCGGACAGTTTTTGGATTTTCACAAAACTTGAAAACACAAAGCAAAAAGCAATCAATTACGAGTTTAAGGACTCTCAAAATTTACCCTTTTTATGTTCCAACGTATTTGACGACCGGAAGTAGATTTAAACATTGTAATGAGCTTAGAATCCCATGAACATCCCGAAACATCAAACACGAACCTCAAATCGATCCGTACAAACCCAAGTGTGAGCGAACAACCTTTTAAAAGCAGGACACGGTGATGCGAACAGGGGAAAATGTTTTCGTTTGGTGTTGATTTTGATGGAAAAGCTGGTTTTGTTTATCTTGAGTTAGGAAAAACCATTGATTTGATTTGAAAATTCCTTTATAGAAAACATTTTCCTGTTTTAACTTAAAAACCTTGAAACTTAAATTCCGAGATCAGTGACAGAGTCGCCACCCGAATCAGCTCATCCGGGAAATTTCGGTACAGCTCCCTACCGAGGACAGACTACTGTACCTAATCTAGAGATTTAGGGTTCGAGCAAGTGACTTACCTTAACCTCTTATCTTGCTTTCACTTTATAGTTTATATTACCATATTTAATTTGCTTTATTATCTTTCTCTAACCCTATTTTGTTTATATTAATCAGCCGAAGCTAAAGCAAAATGCAGAAAAATAAAGGATACATCCAAAATATACAAGGAAATAGTAGAGGCCGATTATACAACCCAATCGAATAAAAGGTAAAAACCCTCGTCCTCACTTTACAATCGCCTAAGTATACGAGGATCTAAAAAAATTTACAACCGCCTAAAAATACATGAAATAATCTATTAATTACAGCGAAAATAAAAATAAAAATAAAAGCTACAAAATAAATTGGTCAGCATAGTTTATATTGCACACATAGATAGGACTCAAATAGGACAGAATTGGGAATTTAGGAAACGGGGGCATGCATTTAGGGGGTAACTGGGTCGACTCGACCGGTCGGACCGGTTAGACCTGGAAAACGGTTTTGAAACGCCCTATAATTTTTGTGCTGAAAAATCATTTTTAGAAAACAATTGGCTCAGTTAAATGCAAATTTCCATTTTTTGTGGGTCTGTTATCCCGGAATCCAGGGTTCCGTTCATACTGGTTCCTAATTCCAACATCCATCTGGAGTCGAAAAACAATAAACACACCAAAAACATTTGTGAAAATACCGTTTTGCTCATTTTAAATATTTTCCGGGAATTTTATAGGATTCGGGGGTCTGCTAATGTTGGACTACAGATCCGATTCGGATAAAATAACCCTGAAAATCAGAAAATAAAACCCCGGGAAAACCGAAAACCCTAATATCCGTACGAATAGAAATTCAAAAACCAAAATTTTAAAACATACGGATGAATTTGGGCCGAAATCGATCACAACAGAAAGCGCAAAATGGAAAACGGACTGTTTTCGGCCAATTGGGACAAATCAGAAATCTGTCCCTATAGAACAGAGCCGTGTAGCTCTGGGTACCAAAGCTGCCCAGCTCTGTTCATCATGAACATAGCCGCCCGGCTCTATTCGGGCAATCCGATTTCCGAAAGTTGCAAAAAATGAAGAAAACACATAGAGAAGACAATGCAAACAGGTTTAAGGCCTCTCAAAGTTCACCTTGATGTTGTTTTGATGCTTTGAACGTCAAGAAATGGATTGAAAGCTTGGAATTTGTCCTAGAAGCTCAATCGGTTAAAAACTGCAACAACATGAAACAATTCAAAATCAATCCGGAATAATCCCCAATTGATGAGCAAAGGTTAAGCAACTTATTTTTGATGTTTAAGGATTAGTTTTAGGTTTTAATCCCTTTGTTTTGAATCACTCTTCTTAGCTCCTGTGTCTCAGTTCTCGGTTCTCTCTTTTTCTCTGCTTCTTTCTTTTCTCTCTGTTTTTCTCTTCTTTTTCTCTTTCTCTGCCTAAGATTGAAAAGCCTCCCTTCTTTTCTTGATTTTACTTTTTTTTCTTTTTATACTCTCCTCTCCTCATCATTTCAAACATTAAAAGGTTGCTTGACTTTTCTGATTTTGCCCAAATTCTCCTCTGCCGAGCCAAGTTGCTCTGCTTTGCATAGCAACTTGGTTCGCCCGCTAGAGCCGTGCGGCTCTAGCAAGAGCCGGGGCAAAATTTCGAAAATCGGACGTGCACCATAAACCCTAGAGACCACTCGAGAGACCTTTTTAGGGATTTCAGATCACGGATAGCTTGGTTTTCAGGATGTTTGAGATACTCCGGCGACATTTTGGGTGTTTTCAAGTCTGATTTGAGTCCGTTCTCTCCATAGGTAACACTGGAATTCTTATCATAGAGGTTGGGAAAACCCGGCCTTTACAGCTGCCCCTCGCGTGATCAAATTCAATACCTGATACCAAGTTTAGATTACCTGAGGGGAATTTGAGAATGTGAATGAAGCGCCACAAGCAGAAGGAAAGAAAGACATACCTGAGCTGCAGCAATGAGTTGGAATAACCCGATACCGGGTCTAGATTACCCGAGGCAAAGATGAAGATGAAATAAGTCGATACCAGGTCTAGGTTACCCGAGGCGAGGTTGGTGGTGAAATAAGCCGATACCGGGTCTAGGTTACCCGATGCAAGGTTAGTGGTGAAATAAGCAAATACCGGGTCTAGGTTACCCGAGGCGAGGATGAAGATGAAATAAGCCGATACTGGGTCTAGGTTACCCGAGGTGAGGATGAATGCGAAATAAGCCGATAACGGGTCTAGGTTACCCGAGGCAAAGTTGAGCTAGGGATCTGGAATATAGCCGGTCCGGACCGATACCGGGTTTAGGTTACTCGAGGTGGACCTACTGGAGATTTAGAGTGAAGCCGATCTGGGCCAATACCGGGTTTAGGTTACCTGAGGTGGATCTGCTGGAGATTTAGAGAGAAGCCGATATGGACCGATGCCAGGTTTAGGTTACCCAAGGTGGATCTGCTGGAGATTTAGAGAGAAGCCGATCTGGACCGATGCCGGCTTTGGGTTACCCGAGGTGGATCTACTGATGAAGTTGATGTAAGCCGATACCAGATCCATCTGTATCCACGGTGGACCAAAGTTGATGAATCCCTGCATTTGAAATAGCAAGTCTTCATTCCTTGATTGAGAGATTTTAAACAAAAATTTTTAGCCCTTCGATCAAGAATGAAGATTAGCTGGGGATGAGTGCTTTATGCATGATATATGTGTATGCATGACGATGCTTATGAATGCAGACTCTAAAAGATGTGTTTCTTGCCGTGTCCAACCTGGGTGTCTCACATTCTTGCTGGGGATGTTTGTTGAGATTATGCCACGACTCTGACTTGCTTTTAGCAGAGGAAGTACACCCTTTAAGCGGCGTGATCCTTATAGCCTTGTTGGGGATGTGCGACAACTTACTGGGGAGGAAGTGAAAACGCCCCTTGTGAGGGTCCCACTGGGAGTAGTGTGGTTGCTTCTACTGGGGAAGACATCATGGAAGGGTTCCTGCTGGGGAGAAAGTGGTGGCAGTCTTTGTGATAGTTCTGCTGGGGAATAGTGCAGGTGATCCCGCTGGAGGACATATAGAAAGGCTTCTATCGAGGAATGGTGAGAGGGATCTCTACTAGGGAATGAAAGTGTCTCCGCTGGGGAATGACGAAAGTGTCTCGTCTTTTTGTCCCTGGGAGTGGTGAGTTCGGAAATGCTCTAAATTTCACCTGAACTATCTGGCTTGGGTTTTCAACTCAGCGAGCTACTCTAATTTTTGCCTAAGGCACCTTTTTGGTTTTAACCCTAGCAAGCTCTTTCTTCTTTTTTTTTTGGAGGTCCTGTGGCTCTTGAACTTGGGTTTGTTTCGAACTTTCCGCCCGCTCTACGGAATGTTGAATTGAATTCGAAGGAAAAGAAAAGATTGTGAGTTGCAAGCATTTTAGCATGTTTCATCATTGAATAATGCGAGTCTTTTAACCAATTTAATGCAAAGTGCTTTCTTTAAATGGATGTTTAGGCAAGATAATTTTGTTTATGCATCTGACATAGCCAAGCAAATATCTTTAAACAAAACATGATGCTTTATTGATGAAAGTAACATGAATACATTTGAAAAGATTGGTTCCCAAAATGGTATACAATCCACACAGAACCAAAATCCGTCACCAGCCGTCCCTTTCGGATTTCCCGACTGATCATTTTCTCTCATGTCTTAGTTTTTGCCTAGGCCGCCCTTTTCGAGTTTTCAACCTAGCAAACTTTTTTTTTAAACATAGTAAGGCTTTAGGCGGTCTTGGTTGATAGGATTTGCAAATTCATTCCCGTCCATGTCTGCGATGCTTACACCACCCTTCGACAGTACTTTCTTCACAACATAGGGGCCTTCCTAATTCGGTCTGAATTTCCTGCTGGCAACCACATTTGTAGGCCTTAACCATTTCAGAACCAGATCCCCAACTTTCAGCTACTGTCTGGGATACTTCACATTTCAATTATAGGCCCTAGCTATTCTATGCTGATACATCTATAGGTGATCCAGTGCTTTCAACCGTTTTTCATCTAATGCAGCCAACTGTTCGTATTTAGCCTAAACCCATCCCGTTTCTAGTAGCTGGGCTTCCAAAGCTACTCTGACTGACTCGAGTTCCATTTCCACTAGCAACACTGCTTCCATTCGATACACCAAAGCGTACGGTTGGTGTTCTGACACTAGTTCTTCAACCCCAAAGAGCATATGGCAATTTGTCAGCCCAGTCCTTGTAGGTGGTTACCATCTTTGACAAAATCTTCTTAATCGACTTATTAGTCACCTCCACTACACCATTAGCCTATGGTCCGTATTGAAAAGACCTATGATGTTCAATGCCATGTTCTAAGAATAGCTTAGCTGTTGCCCCTTGGAATTGCACTCCATTGTCAATCACTATATGGTGAGGAATCCCATGTCGGGAGAGGATGTTTTTCTGAATGAACTTAACCATCTGCTTAGCTATCACACTGGAGAAGGATTCTGCTTCTACCCATTTTAAGAAATAGTCTACTACAACCACTATGAATCTGTGCCCATTAAAAGCTGCGGGATGAATTTCTCCAATCATATCAACCCTCACACTAAGAATGGCCAAGAAGAAGCTAGGTTCTGTAGTTCGAATGGTGGTAGATGACTGATATCCGCATAGATTTAGCACTCGTGACATCTCTTTACCTCCTTCACACAATCAAACTGCATTGTCATCCAGAAGTATCCCTGTCTCATTATCTTCCTAGCCATAGCAATTCCATTCATATGCAGCCCACAAGATCCGATATGTACTTGCCGCATCACCTTTTCTGCTTCTTGTTCTATCAAACATCTCAGAAGAACCCCATTTGCAATTCTTTTATATAGCTTATCTTTGAAGATTCTGAACTGGTTGGCTAATCTTCTTAATGACATCTTATCAGCAATGCTAGATCCTTCCGGATACTCTCCCTCTTTCACATACTGCTAAATGTCAAAGAACTAGGGCTTTTCCTTGGCTGTTAATTCCATCACTTCCTGCATATCGAAGCAAGGTTGCCTAGAAATTGCTACTACTAGAGGCCGTATCTGTGTCTTTTCTGGATCTTCCCACATGGAGGACAATGTTGCTAGTGCATTAACCATCATGTTTTCCTCTCTGGGAACATGTCTGAACACGCATTGGTCAAATAACCCTCTTTTGTGCTGCAGCAGTTCTAAGTAGGGCTGCAAGGCTTCCTCTCTCAAATCCCAGTTGCCTTGTTCCTACCTAATCACCAAGAGTGAATCCCCAATAATCAAGATACTGTCTACCCCTAGTGTCAGGAGGGCTTCCATTCCGAATAAGCATGCTTCGTACTCTGCCCCATTGTTGGTTATGGAGAAGTCCAACCTTTTCGATAGTGGGATAATCTCACCATCTGGCGTCGCTATGATCACCCTAATTCTAGTACCCTTCTTATTCACGGCCCCATTGAAGCACATAACCCATCTTCTCACTTCTACTACAACCAACTGTTTGTTTGGGAATTCCAGATTCTCCACACGGTCTGATTCTAGTGGCTGGTTTGCTAGGAATTCTGCCACAGCTCGCACTTTGATGGTTTTTCTAGTGATGTACTCGATGTCGAATTCTGACAGAATTAGTAGCCACCTGGATAATTTTCCAACCAACACCGGTGCTTCGTACAGGTATTTCATTGGATCCACTTTAGCCACAGCTTGTACCTTATATGACTAAAAGTAGTGGCGCAGCTTCTTAGTCAGCTAGATCATTGCTACACATGTCTTCTCTACCAATGTGTAATTGGTTTTGTATTCTAGCAACTTCTTACTAAGATAATAAATGGGGTACTCCTTCTTCCCATCCTGCTCCTGTGCCAGCATTGCCCCAATGGAGGAATCTTTGACATCTAAATACAAAATTAAGGGCTTTCCTGGAGTTGGTGGGTTCAGGACTAGTGGATTTACCAGATAAGCTTTGATATTTTCAAATGCTAGCTGACACCTGTCATCCCATACGGTAGGCTGGTCCTTCTTTAACAACTTGAAAATTGGCTCACACACTGAAGTTAGCCATGCTATGAAACGGCTAACATATTGCAATGAGCCCAAGAATGATCGGACCTGCTTTTCTGTTTTAGGATCTGGCATATCTTGGATGGCTTTGATTTTGTCTGGATCCATCTCTATTCCCCTTTGACTGACCACATGACCCAGCAATTTTCCTGATGTAACCCTAAATATGCACTTCTTGGGATTAAGTCGCAGGTTGTATTCCCCGATGCGTGTAAGAAATCTATCCAGGATAGCAGGGTGCTCCTCCCGAGTCATTAATTTAATAAGCATGTCATCAATGTACACCTCCACTTCTTTGTGAATCATGTCATGCAGCAACGTTGTGATAGCCCTCTGGTAAGTGGCTCCAGTAGTTTTCAACCTGAAGGGCATTACCTTGTAGTAGAAGGTGCCCCACTCTGTAATGAAGGATGTTTTCACCTTGTCGATCACATCCATCAAGATCTGGTTATATCCCAAAAATCCATCCATAAAAGAGTACATGGCTGCTTTGGCTGTGCTATCGATTAAAACATCTTGTGAGGCAAGGGGAAATTATCTTTCGGGCAGGCTTTGTTCAAGTCCATGTAGTCGACACATACTCTGACCCTTCCGTCTTTCTTAGGCACTGGCATAATGTTGGCTAACCATTCTATGTATTCTACCCCTTCGAGGAACTTAGCTTTAATCTTAGCCATCTCAACTTCTGCTTTACTGGCCTGAATCTGGGATCTGTTGGAATCTTGTGAACTGCTATTTCTGTGTCGACCCCTGGCATGTTGTCGTATGACCAAGCGAAAGCCTTAACATGTTTTTATAGTATTCTTGTCAATTCTCTCTCTTTTTTGGATTTTGTTCATGTGAAATGTATACCATTTTGGGGTTTTCATCTGTACTTATGTTAATTTCATGCAATGCAGTGTCATGAATGCTAAATATGCTTAATGGTGATTCAAATGCATGCAAAAAATTATCAGGATAAACATCACATAAGTAAGCAAACTGGGATTTCATTGCATTAAACTTGTTAAAAAGTACATCGTTCACATTGAAAAGGGGAGAAACATATACAACAAGTGGAGGGCCTTGAACTTCTTTAGCATTCTTGCTCAACTCCAAGATGTTGTCCAGATTAGCAGCAACTTCAGACTCCTATTCAGTAGGAAGAATAGTCTTCTGGATCTCAGCCACCTATGCCTTGGCTTTCATCATGATTCCAGCTATCTCGGGAACCATAGAATCCAGGCTTGCTTTGGTCATCAGCTCTTTAGTGGACCCTTCCTTAGACTTTTCAAATGCCTTGCCTAAGGCGACAGTCAGTGCCTCCGAAATTGCTTTCACAGATTCATCATAGACTTTTTCTTCAATTTTCTCCTTGGCCACTTCTACTGCTTCTACTACTACTTCAGATGGTTTATCCTGGGGGATGATAGGCTCAACAATTGCCTTCTCCACTACCACCGGCGCCACTAGCTCCTCTTGGCTCTCTTCAAAGTCTACGACATCAAAAAATGTCTCGAAGCCTGGGAGTTCGATGCTCCCGACCTTCACTAGTTCAGTTTGCCCCTTGTATAGTTGTTCGCTAGCCTTAATGAATGGCTTCATCATGGGCTTGCCATTCTTTCCCCTCTTCAAGTCTTTCTTCTCAGATGCCTCAGCTGTGTAGCCTAAGCCAAACTGTCTCGGCTTCCCAGAATCAATGTTAAATTTAGACACACCTTGTAGATTGGCTCCAAGTCCCATGCTCGGAACAAAATCATGCCTGCGAAGGTATTTAGAAACTTCTATTTCAGACATTTTTTTAACCAGTTCTGCTCTGTGTTCCTTGGAAGTCAGCAACAAGTGCCAGAGGCTGGCCTGAGCAGGGGTCTTTTTCAATGAGAAATAACCAGGTCTTCTTTTTCTACTTCTTTTGGTGCTGACATACTGCTTGACCTGGTCACTGGAGCCTTATCACTCTGTTGAACCACTAGCTGGTAAATTCGGCCATTCCTGGTTACATTTTGGACTTCAGAAACTTTTGTCTCCATGACTGGCAGCTTGATTATCTTAATATAGCCATATTCTTCATATTCATCTTCTGAATCCAGATCATCTAGACTCATGGGCTTTACCTCTTTCCATTCTGTCAACTTCTTACAATCAGACTTTACCTCAGTTCCACTAGCCACTACAGACTGTACGGTGGGATTTGCTTGCAGGACTTGTGCAAAAATGAAGTTGTCTGGTAGGCCCGATTACACCATATTAACCTACCTTTCAAATGATGGTAAAGGGTTATTCTTAGTACTGGGCTTGACAGGCTCCTGCAATTTCCCTTTGTCGATCAACTTTTGGATCGTAACCCTCAGCTTATAACAATTGTTGGTTCTATGCCCCGCCATGACGTGGTAGGTACAGAAGTTATCTTTGTCTTCCTCTGCTGGCTTCTCAAATGGCCTGAGAGAGTTCAACAGACCGCCATTTTTGCACTTGGCAAAGATCTTAGCCAAGATAAGGCCTAGGGTGATATGCCTTGACTATTTGGATTTCTGCCTTGGTTGCCTCGTTGTTGAGACACGACGGCATTCCCTACTTGTTTGGTCTCTGAAAACTGTACACTTTTACTTGCAGAACTAGACCCGGACCAACTGCTTGACCCAGTTGCAGTAGTCGACCGATACCCTGAACTATACTGGGAGCCTCTGCCAGCCCTTTGGTTCACTGCCTTTTCTTCCTCATCTCTCTCAATTTTCATAGCCATGCTATATACTTCGCTGAGCTCACTGAAAAAGTGGAATTTCATATTGTTTTGGAAGATATCCCTACTTCTGTCAATCAATTTTTGAATCAGTTCATCCTCGTAGGGGCGGTTCTTCAGCAGAATCATCTTGTTCATCCATCTCTGACAGTATGCATCAAAGGATTCATTGCGCTTTTGCTTAACCCTCTCCAGATCGTACAACTTCACCTAGATCTTAGTATTGAAGCTGTAGTATTTGATGAAGGAAGCTGACAAGGCCTACCAGTCTGACTGCACATCTTCAGACAAAGAGTTATACTAGCTCAGTGCACCCCCCCCCCCCCCCCTCGAGTGTAGTTAGGAAGAAGTTGATTAGCTGCTATTTGGTAGCACCCACCGTCAGCATAACCCATGCATAAAGGTTCACACAGGCCTCCGGTAAACCAATCCCCTTGTAGGAAGGAACTTTCGGCACTTGAAACCCAATGGGAAAGGTCTCAATGCCCTTGTTAATCATTGTATCTGCATTCACCCCTCTCTTGGAGCACAGGCTGATGTTGGCCCCTTTCTTCAGTTTGGCCACCACTCCATCTAGCTCAAAATACTTAGCCTTTATTTTCTCTTCCATAACTACTTCCATTTCTTGCAGCTTCTCCACACTGGCTTAGACATCAGCCCCAAATTGGGAGGACTCATCTACCTTTTCCTTTCTGGGCATACTGGTGTTGGTTTCCCTAGTTTCCCTCACAACAGCCCGTATCTCTTCTTTCAGCATGCCATGGAAATCCTAGGATCTCAGGAAATACTTCAGAGCATCAGCAAGACTTGGTGTTTGATTAGCCATTTCCACTTCCTCCCTGGAATCAGAATCACTGTTAGTTTCTATTGCTCTCTGTTCTCCAACAGCCTTCAAAGCCTAAGAACTTGTCCATGGTCGATCCAGCTTACTCTGTGAACTATCTTTACGGAGCTTTAGCCTTTTCTAGTCTCACGTGTGTATGGTCCTACATCATAAGTAAAGAGTTACGGATGGCAAATGAATGACATGGTGTCATGGAGAATGATGTTTGAATGATGCTTCATGAATGGATATGAAAGTGAGGATGATCTTTGCATGTTTGAATTTCCTTTGTTTGGGATGTCCCAAGAGTGCCCAATGCTATGTAACATGATGCAAAAATGTCTTGTGGGAGCCATCGCATGAACAGAGGTTCGGTGCCTTCGGGGCACCAAATGAATTGTCGTGAGATGGCCGCATGTGTATCGGCACACGTGCAGAGTTTCGACACTTTTTAGGTCAATGTCACGAAGTGAAATGGTCGCATGAGGATTGCCCCGTAGATGGAATTCTGATGCTTTTGGGGCGAAGTGATATGAGATGGTGTTATAGAAAAGTCACGTGTAACCGGGGACACGGACAGAGGTTCGGCGTTCGTGGAATGCCTTGTATGATTTTTGATGATGTTGTGGAATGTCCCTATATATGTACTAATCCGGTACTCAGGAAGCACCTTGAATGATTTCACGATGTTATGAAATGGTTCGATGTGAACCATAATGCGCACACAAGACTTTGGCGTCACCGAGACACCTATAATGAATAAATGTGATGTCATGAGATGACATCGTGTGACCTGCCACACGAGAATAGACCTAGGACCATTGTGGTCTCCTATTGAATGACATGATATTTGAAATGGCCGAGTGCAATCCTATGCACGGGCGAAACACAGGTAGTTTTTGGGTACCCGATATGTTATGAAATGAAATGATCGTGAAGGGCACACTTGGAATCATCCTTTATTAGGTGAGATGAAATGATATAAATTTGCATGTCATATGAAAGTGCAAGTGACTGCACGAAAATGTGGTTAAAATGCGTGGCACACAGAATGATGTCATGTATGCTTCGTGAAAATGTCGCACGCGAGATGTAAATGGCACACGAACAAAATGTCGTGGCTGCACGAAAATGTGATTAGCGTCACGCATATGTCGATGTTCGAACATGGCTACATGAAGATGTGATTAGAATGGTACGTGAAAGCGATGAATGTTTGATGCTTTGTGAAAAGTCAAATAGAAAACATCACAGAGCAAACGTTAGCACATGCAAAAATATGCGCTCCCTTCTGACCTTATTTCTCCTTTCGATTGGTCTTGCATTCTTCCTAGGTGTTGGGTCTCTTTGGCATCAACAGGGGATACCAAAGGCACACACTCGATGTTCATTTTGAATTTTAAGTTTTGGTAATCCTAGGGAAGTTGCTAAGCCATTACATGTGGCCAAAGTCAAAACCAAGGATCGTACAGGTTCCCATAGCGAATAAACACTTCCCCACCATAGAACACGATGTAACGTCATGCGGTGCTATGAGTGCTTTACTCCATCGGGTGTCTCCAATCCTGGAGGAAGAGGCAGTCCACCTTATTGGGTAAACCAGGGCTAATCAGTTTGTTGGAGGGATTGAGAAGAAGAAAACGTCATGATATGCAAGGTGCAAATAAATATAGTAGTATGAGTGAAGTGACTGCAAGCGAAGTTTTATTTCGATAGTTGCCTAAGTTCCTTAAGTTTTTATGAAAAATTTTTAGGAAACCATATTCCCCAGCAGAGTCACCATTGTGAGCAGACGACCTTTTAAAAGCTGGATGTAGTGAAGCGAACCGAGGAAAACTTTTTCGTTTGGTGTTGATTTTGATGGAAAAGCGGGTATTGTTTATCTTGAGTTAGGAAAAACCATTGATTTGATTTGAAAATTCCTTTGTAGAAAATATTTTCCCGTTTTAACTTAAAGACCTCAAGACGTAAAGACCTCGAAACTTAAATCCCGAGATCAGTGACAGAGTCGCCACCCAGATCAGCTCATCATGGAAATTCCAGTACAGCTCCCTACCGAGGATAGACTACTGTACCTAATCCAGAGATTTAGGGTTCAGGCAAGTGACTTACTTTAACCTCTTAGTTTGCTTTCACTTTATAGTTTATATTACCATATTTAATTTGCTTTATTATCTTTCTCTAACCCCATTTTGTTTATATTAATTAGCCGATGCTAAAGTAAAATGCAGAAAATAAATTGCAGAAAAATAAAGCATACATCCAAAATATACAAGGAAATAGTAGAGGCTGATTATACAACCCAATCGAATAAAAGGTAAAAACCCTCGTCCTCACTTTACAATCGCCTAAGTACACGAGGATTTAAAAAAAATTACAACCGCCTAAAAATACATGAAATAATCTATAAATTA
Organism: Euphorbia tirucalli; assembly: GCA_039660915.1. Taxonomy (NCBI): domain Eukaryota; kingdom Viridiplantae; phylum Streptophyta; class Magnoliopsida; order Malpighiales; family Euphorbiaceae; genus Euphorbia; species Euphorbia tirucalli. The sequence goes on along the minus strand of CM077637.1, from coordinate 44,043,342 downwards.
CAGAGAAAATAAAAATAAAAATAAAAGCTGCAAAACAAATTGGTTAGCACAGTTTATATTGCACACACAGATAAGACTCAAATAGGACAGAATTGGGAATTTAGGAAACGGGGGCATGCATTTAGGAGGGTAACCGGGTCGACCTGACCGGTCGGACCGATTAGATCTGGAAAACGGTTTTGAAACGCCCTGTAATTTTTGTGCTGAAATATCATTTTTTGAAAACAATTGGCTCGGTTACATGCAAATTTCCATTTTTTGTGGGTCTGTTATCCCGGAATCCAGGGTTCCGTTCATAAGGGTTCCTAATTCCAACATCCATCTAGAGTCGAAAAAAAATAAACACACCAAAAACATTTGTGAAAATACCATTTTGCTCATTTTCAATATTTTCCTGGAATTTTATAGGATTCGGGGGTCTGCTAATGCTGGACTACAGATCCAATTCGGATAAAATAACCCCGAAACTCAGAAAATAAAAACTCGGGAAAACTGAAAACCCTAATATCCGTACGTACAGAAATCCAAAAACCAAAATTTTAAAACATACAGATGAATTTGGGCAAAAATCGATCACAACAGAAAGCGCAAAATGGAAAACGAACTGTTTTCGGCCGATCGGGACAAATCAGGAATCCATCCCTGTAGAACAGAGACGCCCGTCTCTGTTCTACAGGGATGGATTCCTGATTTGTCCCGATCGGCCGTCTGTTCATCATGAACACAGCCCTGTGGCTGTGTTCATGAAGAACATAGCTACCTGGCTCTATTCGAGCAATCCGGTTTCCGAAAGTTGCAAAAAATGAAGAAAACGCATAGAAAAGACAATGCAAACAGGTTTAAGGCCTCTCTGAGTTCACCTTAATGTTCTTTTGATGCTTTGAACGTCAAGAAATGGATTGAAAGCTTGGAATTTGTCCTAGAAGCTCAACCGGCCGAAAATCGCAATAATCCAAAACAATTCAAAATCAATCTGGAACAATCCCCAATTGATGAGCAAGGGTTAAGCAACTTGTTGTTGATGTTTAAGGATTAGTTTTAGGTTTTAATCCCTTTGTTTTGGATCACTCTCCTTAGCTCCTGTGTCTCGGTTCTCTCTTCTCTCATTTTCTCTGCTTCTTTCTCTTCTCTCTGTTTTTCTCTTCTTTTTCTTTTTCTCTGCCTAAGATTGAAAATCCTCCCTTCTTTTCTTGATTTTATTTTTTTTCTTTTTATACTCTCCTCTCCTCATCATTTCAAACATTAAATGGCTGCCTGACTTATCTGATTTTGCCCAACTTCTCCTCTGCCGAGCCAAGTTGCTCTGCTTTGCAGAGCAACTTGGTTCACCCACTAGAGCCGGGGCAAAGTTTTGAAAATCAGACGTGCACCCTAAACCCTAGAGACCACTCAGGAGACCTTTTTGGGGATTTCGGATCACGGATAGCTTAGTTTTCAGGACGTTCGAAATACTCCGGGCGACATTCTGGGTTTTTTCAAGTCCGATTGGAGTCCGTTCGCTCCACAGGTAACACTGGAATTCTCATCATAGAGGTTGGGGAAAACCCGGTGCTTACACCGAGATTAATCTGAACAATGAGAAATGCCCAAAAACCCTCATTCTATGTGTTTCCGAAGTGTTTTCTCTCTTTTTACCTCTTTTTCTTTTGTTCTTTGTCACTCTTTTTCCACTTTCCCTCTCTAAAAATCTCTCCTCTTTCTCTCTAAAATTATTCTTTTTTTTCCTATTGATTTCTCTATCTTCCCCTTTGTTTTTTCTGTGTTTCTAGTCTTCCCCCTAGAATATCCGGGTCCAATAATTCTAGCCTTAAACACGTTGGTCAAAGATATGGTTGTTTTACTTAGGAAGTAACCAGGTCAACCATTAGAGCCGCATTGCTGTAATGTTATAGTCGTGTGACCATGATGTTATAGCCGTACTGCTTCAGTTGTGAAACTGTAGCCGTGCAACTCTAACCAGAGCAATCATGGCTTTTCCTAAATCCTACACTCACATCTAAGCTTTCTGATCACTCTATGAGCATGGGTTTTCTCGACCTCTGTGATGAAAATCCTTTGTTACCTGTTAAGCTGATGAACGTGAATTGGACTTGAGAATGAGCGGGATGTTGACTGGAATGTCTGAAACACTCTAAAAACCAAACGGTCCTTAGTTCGAAACCCCGAGATAGGTCCATCGAGTGATTAGAGGGCTTGGAGGAGAGTGTGGTATTTAGGAGAATCTGTCACGGCTTTGATTAGAGGTACACAGCTGTAATTTCACAACTACATCCATGCGGCTATAATTCTAGAGCTGCACAGCTGTAACCTCAAAGCACATGGCTCTGTCGAGCGGACAAAATTCTTCCTAAATAACAGAATCAGAATTTGACTGGGATTTGAATTCCTCAATTAGTAAGGGATAATCCGGGGTTTCTCTAGGGTCTTAATAGTAGAAGAAAAGAAAGGGAACAAAAAGAGCAGAGAATAACAACACAACAGAGAGATATATACAGAAGGATAGAGACAATTAGGAAGAATTCTAAGAGTAAAAACAGAAAAGGAGAGAAAAATCAAGGAATTGACCAAAACATCAAGAAACACCGAAGAAACACATTGAGAGAGAGTTACTAATCCTATCACACTTGTCTAGGTCTATTCTCAGATTGTAATCGGATCGGTTCAGGACACGTACTTGAGGATTTCGAAGTGTTCATGGGATTCTAAGCGCATTCCACCTTTTTAACCCACTTCCGGACGTCAAACACGCTGGAACATCAACAAGGTAAACTCTGAGAGGCCTTAAACTTGTTCTTATTTGTTCTGTGTTGTGATTTTCCTGTGTTTTTACAAAATTTCAGGAACTGGCTATTTGATTATAGTCGTACAACTGTAATCCCTTATAACAGAGCCGAGCGGCTATACTTCTATAGCGGCACGGCTATGTTCTTCTGGGCAGAAACCCCAAAACCCCTAAAATCAATTGAAAGCAACCAGATTCCATTTTCGTTCATTCTGTTATGATTTATTTCAGTCCAATCACATCCGTTGCATTTTGAATTATGGTTTCTGTGTTTCTTATGGCGTTGATGTGAGATTTGGGTTTTGTTGGTTTCAGTTTTCTGGAGTTTGGGGTTGTTCGATCCGAATCAAGATCTACTGTCCAGCATTAGCGAACCCCCAGATTCCATAAAATCCCTAGAAATCATCAAAATGATTAAAACAGTGATTTTCAAAGCAAAGAAAACTGATTTCGGGTTTTAGACACTACAGACATACGGCTGTAGTGCTATAGCCGCACGGCTGTAGTTCTATAGCTGCGCAGCTCTAATAGAGCCGCACTACTGTAGCTTCTAGGAGGAAGCATAGATCACGGGATGACCCCCACGGACGTTATTGCATGATGCTGTCTTCAAAATCGAATCATTTTTGGATTGTTTACTGCTTTTGGACCTTAGATGGATGTTTGGAATTAGGAAACCCCTATGAATGGAACCCCGATTGCCGAGATAACGGACCCACTAAATGGAGAAATTTGCATATAATTAAGCCAAATTATTTCCAAAACTGTTTTGAAGCAAAAAAACCTACAGGGCGTTTCTAAAACTGTTTTCCAGGTATAACTGAGTAAGTCGCCCGAACTTCTCGGTTATCCCCTAAATGCATGCTCCCGCTTCCTGAAATCTCCATTCTGTCCTGTGTGAGTCCTATGTGTGTTTATCATATAATCTTACTAACCATTTGTTTTGCAGCTTTTATTTTTCTTTTTATTATTTTTGGATGTATTTTATAGATCTTCGTGTATTCTAAGAGATTGTAATTTTTTAGATATTCGTGTATCTAGGCAATTGTATTGGTGAGGATGAGAGCTTTTTTCTCTTTTTGGGTTGTAATAAGCAACCTTTATTTCTCTTTGGTTTGGTTTTGATGTATGGTTTATATTTCTGCAGTTTAATTTTATACTATTTATTTCTGTCATTTGAATGAGCATAGGCTACTAACCAAAGATAAATGGGTAGGAAATTAAGTGAGTAAAATATTGTCATATGCACTTATAAATGAATACAAACTTGAGGTTAAATAGATAAGTTGCCCGAATCCTAAATCTCTGGATTGGGTACAGTAGTCTATGCTCGGTAGGGAGCTGTACCGAAATTTCCCGGATGAGCTGATCCAAGCGGACTCTATCACTGATCTTGAAATTTAGGTTTCAAGATCCTTAAGTAATAAAATGGGATTTTCTAAAATGCAAAACTAGTTTTCCCAAAACTCACATCCAAGGAAAAGGATTTCTACAAAAGGGATTTCTAAACAAATCAATGGTTTTCCCAAGCAAGATACAAACCCGTTTTCAAAAACAAAAATCAATCAAAGTCACACTTTTTCTTTTTCACCGGTTCGCTTCGCCGCGTTCTGCTTTCGAACGAAAGGTCGTCTGCTCACCGTGGTGACTTTGCTAGGGACGAATGTTTCTTAAAACATTTTTTTATAAAAACTTAAGGAACTTAGGCAACTACTGAAATATAACCTCACTTGTAATCATTTACTAGTTCATAATACCATATTTTACTCACACTTGCATATCATGACATTTTCTTCTTCTCAACCCCTCAAACTCAATGATCAGGCCGATTGACTTCAGAAGGTGACCTACCTCTTCTGCCAGGATTGGAGGCACCTGAAAGGTTAAACCACTCATAGCATCACATGAACCTCTCATGTTCTATGTGGAGGAGTGTATATTCGCTATGGGGACCTGTACGACCATTGGATTGACTTTGGCTCACATGTAATGACCTAGTAATTTCCCCTTAGGACTACCAAAACATAAACATGAAATCAGACATTGAGAGTAAGCCTTTGGTATCCCCGGTTGATGCCAAAGAGACCCAACACCTAGGAAGAATGCGGACCAATCGCAAGGAGGAATAAGGTTGGAAGGATGAACATATTGTTGCATGTGCTAAGGTTTGTTCCATGGTGGTTTTATTTTGACCTTTACATGAAACATCAAGCACGCATAATCATTCGTGTGCCATTCTAACCATATCTTCGTGCAGCCATTTTCAAGACATAAGTATATGTGTGACATTGATGCTAACCACATTTTCGTGTAGCCATGACATTTTAATTATGTGCCATGTGCATTTACATCTCGTGCATTGACATTTCCATGAGGCATACACGACATCATCCCTGTATGTCATGCATCCTAACCACATCTTCGTGTAGCCATTTGCATCTAGTGTGACATGGACATTCATTTCATCTCATCTCATTCCATTTAGTTAAAGGACATTCTAACTATTCCCTTCACGGTCATTTCATTCCATTCCATATCGAGTGTCCCAAAACTACCTGTGTTCTACCTGTGCACCGGATTGCACTTAGCCATTCCACTATACCATGTCATTCATTAGAGGACCATGATGGTCTTAGGCTTATTTTCGTGTGGCAAGTCATAGGATAGCATTACATGACATCATGCTCATTCATCATTGGTGTCACAGTGATGCCTAAGTCTTCCTTGTGTCGTGATCCACATTGGATTGTCTCATGACATTATTGAATCATTTGAGGTGTTCCATGAGTACTGAATTACTGCACACATATAAGGGCATTTCATGACATTACCAAATCACACCAGGTGTTCCATTAACACCTAATCTTTGTCCATGTCTCTATCCACACGCGACTTGTTTGTAACATCATTTCATCCAAGATGCCCTAAAAGCATCGAAACTCTATCCGTGGGACGGCACCCGCGCGACCATCTCATAGTAAAGCATCAAATCTTTGTTCGTGTATCGGTACACACACAACCATTTCACGACATCTAATAGGTGCCCCAAAAGCGCCGAACCTCTATCAGTGTGACAGCCCACACACTTCATTTTTGCATTGTCTTTTGCATAACATCGGGTATTCTTAGGACGTCCAAAGTAAAAGGAAGGAAAATAAAGAAAGTCATCCTCATCATCATTCCCATTCATGATGCATCGTTCAAACATAGTCATTCACGATCATATCATACACATCGCTTAGTGTGTCGAGTCTAGACTCACGACATCCATCCATTGTTCTAACCTCATGTTGAACGTACAGTTTGGAGTTGAACTTCGAGGTGATTAGTACGTGTTGAACCAAAGCCTGATCAGTTAGCCCAATCAGTTGAGCCAATATCGGTAACCATAGAATGGGTTAGGGTCAATTCAAATTTAGATTCATAGTAGGAATTAGGGGGGCAGTTACCTTCTTTACTGATTGACAGTCAGTTTATGCTAGAAGAAGTGAATAGAACGGGAATAGCTCAAGATAAACCAGTGGAAGTTCCTGCTTTTGACATGAACGCATTTGTGGATGTGCTACTAAGCTCAGATTGGTTCAAGGCCACCTTGAGGGAACAAATGCAAGCCGTGATGCCTACTGAAAGGGGTCAGACCATTCAGCCAATTTTGGCTTCGGTCGGAAATGGAGGGAACATTGTCCAAGCGACGAATGGCGCCGGAGGAAACATTCCTAGCAGTAGTAGAGTGGCCATTCCTTATCGGGAAATGGACTGCCTATCTGAAGAGGATGAAGCCTTCATGAGGGCAAGGGAGGCCTCAATTGAGGCGGCTGCTGAAAAGCGTCTCGAAGAAAAGTTCTCTGACCTTAAAGCTCTGCTGCCGAAACTAAAAGAGATGGTGCATTACAATCCCATCAAGTGTGCAGACCTAGCTACCCTGATGGCAGAAGGAGGAGAGCCGCTCCCGATTGGTTTCCAGATGCCTTATCTACCTCTATACACTGGAAAGGGCCCACCAGAGGCTCACTTAGACAGCTATGTGAGGATCATGTACAATTTGGAAATCGGGAGGAACCACCTGCTGAACCTATCCCAACCACTCTGAGAGATGCTGCTTCCAAATGGTACTTGAGGATGCCAATCTACACCCGCTCCACATGGGAAAAATTGTATGAGGCATTTATGAAACATTATGCTTACAACACTCAGGTGGAGACTACTTTGGAAGATTTGGAAAGGATTCGCCAGAAATCTAATAAATCTTTCTTTTCCTATTACAAAAGATGGATGGATGTCCAAGTGCTGGTAGGTGGGGCTCTGAAGATAGAATACCTCATTGTGAAGCTAGTTGATGGCAGTTTGTCCCTCCATAAAGAGAAGATGAAGCTGAAGAGGTTCCATTCCTTCAACGATGTGGTTGAGTTTGCCAAGCGTATCGAAAGGTACGAGGAGGAAGACCAAAGGGATAAGCAGAATTCAAATACTTTTCAAGGCAGTCGAGGGAATTCACAGGCATACAAGAGTGGAAGTTCTATGACTATGCCCACTGGGTCTAGTGCAAAGCCAGCTCAAATAGCAGCATTAGATCAAGTGAAAAAAGTGGATGTGGTCACAGTGAATCAGTGTAGACAGGCCGTGATCCCCAGAGGATCACCAACATGTGAGCAAAACCTTTGGTTCATATCTTCACAAATGTAGGAAGGTGGGACTATTACAGAATTCGAAACCTTATTCACTCCTAGCTGAAGCAAAAAAGGACAACTTCTATGCCTATCACATGACACCAAGTCACCGTAACAACAATTGCACTAAAATGATAAAGGCCATTCATCAACTGATCACTGAGGGGAAGATTGTGGAACCACCCTTAAAGCTGAGCGTTCAAAACAATCCCCTGCCCAACTTTGGCTAGCCCGGGTGCACAAGCTATTAAGATTAATGATGTTGCAGCAATAAAAGACTCTCCGCATGTGGAGGATGATAGCTATTTTAATGTATCTGTCTTTTCTTTTCTTAATAATGTGAACAATTCAGCCCATAAGGCATTTAATACAAGACTATTTGATTTCGATTACTTGTGTGATATTTTTCCGGATGGAACTGCTCATACATACAAACATTCATTTAATGTCTTTAGCATACGTGATGCATCATTGTATGAAATGAATCTATGGACAAATGATGATCCAAAAATTATATCCGTCTCGAAAAACCTCATGCCTGATGAGAGAAAAGAAATTGCAAAAGTACCACAAAACACGTGAAACCCTTTGCTTAGCTGTACGATGTCATGCGGGGGTTGACAAAGAGATTATTGAATACCAAATTCTAAAGAATCCGAAGACAAAACCAGCCAAGCAGAAGCTCTAAAGACTCAAACCAGAAAAAGATGGGTTACCACAACATGGGGAATTGATGGTGTCAGAGAAGTAAGGCCACTTGCATTGAACGAACATCACTCCATGGTCATAACCGTCAACTACTTCTTAAAGTGGGTAGAAGCGGAGTCATATATGAATGTCACAGCCTAAAAAAAAAAGTGTGTGTCCAAGTTCAGAAGGAAGAATGCATCTGCACGATATGGAATTCCACATCATGTCGTGATCGAGAATGGACCAGTTTCAAGGGGCAATAGCACAGTTGTTCCAAAATAAAGGAATGGAGCATCACATGTCATCTCTGTATCACCCACAAGACAATGGGGTGATAGAAGCAGCCAATAAGTCTATCAAAGAGGATTCCGTCAAAATGGCAGTTGCCTACAAAGATTGGGTCGACATGTTATCATTTGCCTTGTGAGGGCACAGAATTAGCATCAGAGTACCCACTGGAGAAACACCATGCCCTTTGGTCTACAGGGTGGAAGCGGTTCTAATAATGGAAATAGAGACCAAGTCATCAACCCTATCAATCAGGACAAGCACAGGCGCTACTATGCATTAAAAAAGGGAGTCCGATGGATCAAAAAATGAAAAGGCGAACCATGCAAAAATTAGGACAGTCCGATGGACCGAAAACCAAAAGGGTGGTCCATGCAAAAGTTAGGACAGTGAGGTGAGCACTATCAGCCGGAAAATCTTCAAAGACCGGTTGATGGCAGTCATGGGTTCAGTTGAGGTGGATACCATTACAGATTCTGTCCTAAGCTCCATTTAATTTCTGATGTGCATTGTGCTAAAACATTATTAATGAACGAATGGATGAATGCTTTGTTCTGTCCTTTTAAACATCCCAAGTCTATTTGAAATTGAATCCATATCATGCATATACGACTGTATACATTTCCTATTTGCATGCATCTCACTTCAAAAAAAAATCTGATAGGCTGAAAATCAAAAGGCATTCTATGTAACAGTTAGGATGCAAATAAAAGTCTGCTAAGTCAAAAATCCAAAAGGGTGGTTCAGGCAAAAATTAAGACGGTCCGATAGGCTGAAAACCCGTAAGGGCAGTCTATGCAAAAATAAGGACATAAATAAATAAAAAAAAGCCAATCAGCAGCAGTCCCAGATGATACAGATACCCTACAGCCTGAGATATCTCAAAGTCAGTGCCTCATGCTTGCATCTCATAGGGCATGTCACCAAATCAGCCAACCAAGCTCTGTAGTAGCCATCCATCTCCACTAAAGCTATACTGTCATACCTCAAAATCTCAGAGCAAACAGGGCTCATCCATTGCTGCTGCACATGTCTGGGCCACCACAGCGTGAACTCTCCACACTCAGTCGTGCACAGAGAACAGGCACTCCCTGCACCTATCCATACTGTCTGAATAACCGTGCAGGAGAGTAAAATGTCACCCAGGTCAACCCAAGTAGCTATATGCCTCCTACCCAAGTCTCAAGGGTCACATGCAAAATTTCCCACCAGGGGCAGACCTAACAGATGGATGCATCTGTCCTCTCCCTCAACCAAGTAGAGCACTCCTCTATAGAGCGGGTAGCAAAATATGTGATCTCGATGCGCCGAGCCCAATAACGCTTAGGAGCGTACCTCAGATAAGGTGGAGGAACACTCAAGAGACTCAACATCTCCAATAACCAGATCTGTATGACAGCCAGTTAATTAGAAGGGTAATGAAACAATCAGATTGAGAAAGTATGGAGCAGGGGTATACCTAAAGGGCACCCGTTAGTCTTAATAGGGCAACCAGAATGAACAGAATCCAAGTAAATCAGACTCTCAGCTAAGATAACCCCTATGGGTGAAGCGCCATTGGCCATCTGAGCCACTACTGAGGCCAACCAGAAACAGCAGGTCCCATTCCTGGATTCGCACAGACTAGACATCAGCAGTATACTCATTAGAGGGGCCCAACTAGGGGCAGAAACAAGTAAGGTAGAACACAAGTCCATGATAGTAGACAGACTGAATCTCATAGGGGTGGCCCCACTAGTGAGCAAACGGCCCAAGCCTGCCATATCCAACACGAACAACCCCTGAAGTGTATGTAGGCTACTAGAATCGGACTAAGGGATAGCTAACCTGACTCCATGGGGGCAAGGGATACTGAGAATGGCACTGAACTCCTCGACCATGGGGCACAACTCTTGCCCAAAGAAGCTAAATATGTGGTCCACCGGATCCTAGAAGTTGGCTACAGCTGCCAGAAAAGCCTAGTTCAAAGTCAAAGTAGTGTAGACCAGTATTGACTGTAGACCAAAAGGAGCCAGTAAGGCCAAGTTAGAAGAGCGAGAAGTCCTCCAGTAGTCGCTAAGGTGATCACAAAGTTGATCCATTGGAAAGGGGTGTAGAAAGAAGAAAAACTGCTAAAAGCTACCTATAGCCATGCGGCTCTAACTGAACCTTTACCTATAGCCACGTGGTTGTAACTATAGTGGTGCGGCTGTATATATAGCCACGTGGCTGTAGTTCAGAGATAGCCCTTTCTCTATACTTAAATGCAGAAATCCCAAGTTATAGCTGCGCGGATTTACTATTCCGAGGTAGTTTTCGGGCAAAATCGGTTCTAAAATTGTCAAAACGAGTCCCGAGAAGTGTTAAAGTGATTCAAATAACAACAAAAGCGAGTATAGTCGAAGAGCATTCATTTAGAAATATAAACTCAGCGGAAAAGAAAAAGCGATGGATATCAGAAGAAGTATCATAATGTATCGAGTCAAATAAACAAATGTAACAAAATAAAGCCCACAGACAGGCAAAATGTACTAAAATACAGAAATCTAAGCCCATAGGCAGGCTGTCATATCAATGGAAGCAAGGGAAGACTAAGGTTATCCTCTGTCATCCTGATCATCCATCTCATTCTCGTCCCCAGTATCCTCAGTGTTGGCGAGCTGAGCCTCAATGCATCTACCCATGTTCAAAAAGTCTGGTTCATGAACTCCAGATCCATGACACACCTCTGTAGCCGGTCCACCTCCGACCTCAGATGAGTGGACTCACGACATTGAACACCAACTACGGATGGTACCAGAATCAATAAAATGAACATCATGTCACATAAATCCATACACTTGCAACATACACACACACATATGCATACATGCATCAACACTAACTCAAGTACAGGTACTTACTGTCATCGTCATGTTGTCTCAGATCGTGAGCATCCTGAGTGCAGAGATGGCCTGACATAGGGACATCCCTTGAGATAGTAGAATTTGCATAGGAGACAGCTGCATGGATCAGACAAATGGGTAACAGTGAGAATCAAAAAGCAGATGAAAGCATGGGTACGCATATGAGTGGTATCAGAAGGGGTAGCAAGGGGGTAGGTGTGGTCCCTGAGATACAGATCAGCCCAGTACGACTGCCCGAAGTCATCACGCAGCTGAATGAACGGGTCTGTCAGGAACTCTTATCATCCAAGATTAAAGCCAGCGGGGGGGACCACTAGAGGAATCACTGGAGGAGCAAATGGAGCACCCTCCACCCTCACATTATCATTATGCTCGGTCGCCCAAGCGGAGTAGCTCCCATCACCTCGACCACCGGCAATCTGGGACCCTGGTTGTTGGAGTGTCTACCAGATAAAGTGTGAGGATGCTTGCGTCTCCATAAGGGCTACAGACAATAAAAGAAGGGTGTCAGCAAATAGTAATTTAGTACAAATAAACAAAAAGTAGAAGAGGAAGCATACCCCTACCTGCACTTCTCTAGTAAGAGGAAGGACGTGTGTGGTGGTAAACTGGAGGTAGTCTCCCTCCACTCCATCTACCACGTAGCTAGATCTGAAAAGGTCGAGATGGTCCGCTGCCGATAAAAGATGTGGCCAAAAGAGTCCCACGGGCAGAGCGGCTGGGATCTTGTTCCCTACAAGACCAGAATACCAATCAGAGACCCGTTATCCAAGTTACCACTCCAGATCAAAGAGGCACTCCATCACAAATCCCCTAGGCGTCAGCCTTTGGGCATCCCTCACCTCCTAGGGCAACTCAGCTCCCCTTCAAGGCTCCTTAGTCAGCTGAAATAAGAAAATCAGGAGTTAGAGGATTAAAAAGATAGTTGTGAAATACCAGAATTCAGAATCCATAAAAGGGTGAGATGTATACCCCTTCTAATGTCATCTAAGACAAAAAAAAGCCAGCAATTGTCCACACTCAGGTCCAACTCACCCCAACTAAAACCCACCCATCATCCCGGTCAGGGGAAGTCAGGAAGCTTAGTGGTCTCTGGAACGTGCACAACCTACTGAGGAATGAATCTATACTCATATGCCTAAATCTGTAAAAGATGCATAATCAGAAAGTTAAAAAAAAAAGAAGAAGAAGAAGACGAAGTTAGAGGAACTCACATGAAGGACGATCCAAGAGCCCTTCACCTCCTTTTGCTTCTCCCGAGCACACAGATCTAGGGAATAGTACAACTAAGCTAAGCCGGCTCGTCCCCAACATAGGTCCCTCACGTCATCTAGCTGGATCAATAAAGGAAGAACAGCCAAGTTTAAGTCACTCTGACTTGTGGGGAAAACCAAATTAGTAAGGTTATGGAGGAGAAAAGCCCTAGTGTAATGGCTCATATCCTCGGTGGTGAATGTAGTGCCCTCAGGAAGCTCAGCCTGTCAATAATCTCAGAGGGCGCTACACTGGATCCTATTGTCTAGAGGAGTCAAACCAATCAGCATGGTGATGATCTTAGGACTGTAACTGCCTCTCTCCAGCATCTGGTTGAACTCAATGATGTGCCCGCCAAAGGGTAGCCCAGTGATAGCCGCGAGTCCTTGGGCATGAAAGTGTACTCCCCAGTTGGGAAATGGAAAGTGTGCGTGGAATCCATCCAACACTCTATCAGTGTCGTCAGCAGACCGCGGCTCATCCTAGGAGGATGCTCGCACATGGAGCATACCATCCTCTGTAGCCCTGTGGCATCTAAAATCACCCTCATACCATCCGGGAGTCTTTTGTACCACCTCAACGCGTCAGATAGCGCCCGGCCCTACCATTACAGGATCGATCCTGCAAAACAATGAATAGGGATTTTTTTTATGAGTTATTTGGATTGCATATAGGTCATATAAATCAAATAAAATTCATTGGAATTAAAGGAAAAAATAAGAAAATTTCTGGTCTGGCTATTATAGCGGTACGGCTATAGTTATAGCCGCACGGCTGTAGTCATCAGATATAGAGACGCGTGGCTTTGTTTAAGCGTTTTCAGCCTTACTTAAGAACATAGTCACACGGTTATAAATTAGAGCTGCGTGGCTCTATTTGGAAAATCTCAGTAGCGCCGGAGAAACCCTAGGTTTTGCAAAATCACCCCTAAATCGGTTCTAATCATTACCAAATCACTAATTGAAGTTTCTAGGGGTAAAATCTACGCTAAGCATGCATCAATTTCACCTAATTTCATCTAATTTCATCTACATTTGTAGGAATTGAAAAAAATTAAAAAGAAGGGAAAAATTGGGAAAACTAACTAATTTCTAGGACGCATGTGTAAACGGCTGAAGTGTGACGGGTATAGGATCATTTCTCTTGACCCCGTAATACCTGACCGAGTCTTGAAGCCCGTACACGTCGGCTGTGGATTCGGTGGGCAGGAAGGATTTTCCCTCAGGTAAAACATACCTTATGTAAGGGGCAGGTTGTGAAGGAGTAGCTAGACAAATCCTCTTCCTGAGTTCCTTCATCATCTTGAAAGGCAGAATTCGGGTGGAGATATTAAGAGCAAAAGAAACGCAGAAGAAGAGGAAGAAAAATGTGTTTGTGGGAAATGAAGCCATCTGTTCAAATTTTAGAGGTTCTGCCCGTTTCATGCTAGAGCTGTACAGCTCTAACAACATGGCAAGTCATAGCTGCACAACTCTACACTATAGTCGCACAGCTATATCGTGCAAATTAGAGCCGCACGGCTCTAACTCTCAGGTAAGGAGACTTTCTCAATTTTTTATAATTTTCGTTTATACCGATATAATCCCGAGAAGAATACTTCTTACCTTTTGTAGATATCCTGGGGCAAAACAACCAAGCTGTATTTATTCTTGATCAAAGGAGCAAAAATTTTTGTTTCCAAAATCATTGATCAAGGAATAAATACGCACCCTTAACATAACTTCAGAATCATTGCTCCCCCAAGAGCAAACTTCAGAACTATTGCTCCCCCGAGAGCCAACTTCAGAATCATTACTCCCCAAGAGCCAACTTCAGAACTAATGATCCCCCAAGAGCCAACTTCAAAATCATTGCTCCCCCGAGAGCCAATTTCAGATTATCACCCCTGTGAACATGAAATTTTTCGGGCCTTGAAAAAAAAATCTCCTTGATTACCATGACTATAATTACAGTCGTGGGGGTACTGTTACAGTCGTACGACTGTAATCGTACGACTGTAACTTAAATTACAGTCGTACGACTGTACGATCGGAGCAGGTTATAGAGCCTATATCTCTCACTTAAAAAATTGGCCAAAAATCAGGAGCAATTAATGCTCGTTTACTTTGAGAAGCAAGGGAAGGATAAGAGGAAGAAACCAGCAAGAAAGAGTGGACCTTTTGGCAGAAAATAATTGAGAGAAAAACTTGAGAGAGAAATTGAAGGAAAAGAGAAAAAAGAAAACCCAAAAACTTCATCCTTTCTTATACTCATTTCTTTTTAATTTCAAAGTGTTAGAGCCGAAAATCAATTAGAAATCATAGGTTAAACTTGTCACACAAAGCACAAATCAATTTTAGACCTTAGATTTACATAAATCTGTGACATTTTGGAGAATTTTGGACCCATTTTGCAACCTTGACTCAGTAAGGAAAAGAAGCGATTTGAAGTGGATTGGTGCCTTGCTAGGGGTCATTCCTACGGTGGATCAGCGCCAAAGAGGTAAACATGCCTCAATCCCCTATTTTTCTGTGTTTTCTGGGTGTTTTGGTTGATTTTCGTGCATAAAACTCATTTTTCTTAGCTTGCTGTTTCTGTAAATTAAGAACAGTAGTACGACTATTCTTGTCACAAAGAACAGAGGCACGACTGTAATTACAGTCATGCCATTCTGACTATAGTCGTACGACTGTTATTAAGTTTCCCCGGTTTTTTACCTTTTCATTTAAATAAATTTGGCGATTTCTGCTTAAGGGTAAGCTGCAGTCGCACAACTGTAATGCTCGCCCAGAAGCAAAAATCCGGAAAATCCCATAAAAATTCATAAAAATCACAAAAATTCATAAAAATCCTAAAAATTCAGAAAAACCAGAAAATCACCAAAAATGAATTTTGTTGTGTGCATTCACTACCTTAGATTTAACTTCCAGTGAAATTGCATTTAGAACAATACCACGACGGAGACCCGATTCTCCCGAAAACCGACCCACCTCACATGTTAAATTAAATTAAACCGGAAAAATGTTTTGAAAATGATTTTCTCACAAAACAAAAATACAGGGATGTTTCAAATGTTTTCCAGGTCTAATCGGGCCGGCTAGCAGAGCCGACCCAGTTATCCCCCTAGATGCATGCCCCCGATCTCTAAAATCCCCAATTCTGTCCTATTTGAGTCCAATTTGTGGTGTGTTATAAACTGTGCTAACCATTTGTTTTGCAGCTTTAATTTCTTTATTTTTACTTTTAATGTAATTTATAGCTTAATTCGTGTATTCTAGACGATTGTAATTTTTAGATTCTCATGTATTCTAGGCGCTTGTAACATGAGGCCAAGAGTTTTTATTTTCATTCGATTGGGTTGTAATAATTTATATATATTTACTGCTTTATCTTTATTTATGTGCACGTTGTATGTTTCAATTCAATAAAATCAATTTTTAGAAATTTAAAGTGTCATCATAGAACATTTGCCATATTTATTTTGATTAGACATGAAATAAGGGACTTGTCCAAACCTAGATCTCTGGAAAGTGTGGCAGTTCCCGCTTTGGTTCAACTACACTGTAATTTCCCGGTTGAGCTGAGCCGGGTGGCGACTCCTACACTTTTTATAGAGATTTAGGTCTCGATTCTTTTACGAAACAATCCGATTTTCTAAAAACGAATTTCTAATCCAAAAAGCCCACGCGAGGGAGGGGTCCGCCCGAAATCAAGGCGCCCCTTCCGAAAGAGAGTCCGCGTTCCATCGAAAACGTCGCTCGCCCACAGTGGCGACTCCACTGGGGATTTCTTACAAAAGTTTTTCTTAAAACTTAAAAGAATTTGACAAGCCCTGAAAAATGTGTAATCAAAATAAGGCAGATGATTCTTGTATGGCATTTTATTTTTAGTTAGATATCCTTGCATTAGGTTAAGTATCCATTATTTAGCCCCGTGAATTGTTGAAGTGTCGCCTTTGTTCCTCATGGTCTTAGGGGCACGGATACGAAACACCACCCATAGCCTCGTACGAACCCCTTCATTTGGACCCTTGAGTGGGGAGAAGTGAGGAGTATATTTTGCTATGGGAGCCTTGATTTTAACCCGACTTGGACCGAACTCATATAGGCAACCTTAGCTGGATTCCCTTAGGATACCAAAATAACTTATGTGAACACTATAAATTACGCCTTCATCATCCCCGGTTGATGATCGAAGAGAACCCCACCTAAGACTCTGTTAGAATTTTTGAGACCGACCACGTTTGGAGGAATAAGGTTGGAAGAATACACTTTGTATGCAATATGCTACCTATCTCTTGTTTCTTCATGACATACCATCATCAACATTTTTTTCATGAACATGACATACTACACGCAAAGCATTTGTGTGATACTAACTCACATCTTCTGTACAGCCACTTGCATTTTTGGCGTGAAAATACATTAATCACTCGTGTGACATTTACACTAACCATATTTTTGTAGCCATGCATTTCCTCATTGTGTGAAAAAAATTAATTCATGTGCATCATTTGAATGTCATAAGCACAAACCAATTTGCTCTGTAGCCATATAGAACGCATGTCATGCATAAAACATTCATGCGGGCCATGAACAACCCCATAAGGGTCATACACATCTCACCGCCTACCAAGTAGGAAATCATTTAGGTGCTCCACGAGCGCGGAAAAAATTACATTTCATGCATTTAGGTGCTCCATGAGCGCCGAAAAATTTCATCACATACATTAAATCATTTAGGTGCTCCACGAGCGCTGAAAAATTTCATCACATACATTAAATCATTTAGGTGCTCCACGAGCACCGAAAAATTTCATCACATACATTAAATCATTTAGGTGCTCCACGAGTGCCGAAAAATTTCATCACATACATTAAATCATTTAGGTTCTCCACGAGCGTCGAAAAATTTCATCACATACATTAAATCATTTAGGTGCTGCACTAGAGCCGAAAAATTTCATCACATACACCATCGCATACATTAAGTCATTTAGGCGCTCCAGGAGCACCGAAAAATTTCGTCGCATCCATTAAGCCATTTAGGTGCTCCACGAGCATCGCAAAAATTCCATTTCATGCACTAAATCATTTAGGTGCTCCACGAGCGCCGAAAAATTCCATCGCATACATTAAGTCATTTAGGCGCTCCACGAGCGCCAAAAAATTTCATCGCATCCGTTAAATCATTTAGGCTCCACGAGCACTGAAAAAATTTCATTTCACACATTAAATCATTTAGGTGCTCCCTGAGCGCCGAAAATTCCGAAATGTTGTGATATGAAATGAACTAGTGCTTGGTGCACGAAAGGAAATTTCACATTGCACATGTTTGTCTTATTTCACACCACAAAAACCCAAAATGCTCCCTTGAGCGCCGAAACTCTGCCCATTCACCAAGAACATATTCATTTCATATCACGATTTGGAAGTTAAGATACTCCCCGAGCATCGAAATTTCCTTTCGTGCACCAAGCATGAGTTCATTTCATATCACAACATTAAAACCCAAGGTGCTCCCCGGACACCGAAATCCGACCGTGTGCCACGTGCACGTTCATCTCATGTCACAATATGAAAACCCAAAATGCTCTCTTGAGTGCCAAAACTCTGCTCGTCCACCAAGGATGTGTTCATCTCATGTCACAATATAAAACCCGGAGTGCTTCCCAAGCGCTAAGGCTTCATCCGTGCATCAAGCACGCAAACCTCAATTCACAACCTACCCAAGTAGGAAGTCATGCACACTTCACCGCCTAATTGGTCAGTTGTTCAAGGTTCGCATTACAAGGCCATTCTATATGACATCCATATATCATTCATTCGACATGCCATGCATACATGCACATCACCTGAAGTTCATAACTCTGTGGGTGGTCATCTTTCACTAACCTTAGTTCAATATGTTTTGTAGTTTGGCGTAGATCGGGACATAGACTAGTGAGGGTGGAATGCTGTGATTCATCATCTAGTGAGTCTGAGGAGTCTATTCGGTTCAGAGAGGTTGGGATAGAATCTGGGTCACGTGCTAAATTTTTGCCAAAGCTTGAATTATCACAACAGAGTTTTTCAGGAGATAGCCATCACACCAGACGCTGCTGCTGCCATGCTAGCCACTACCGCCTTTCGGGAGTTCATGAATTCAGATGAAATCAAAAATCTCATTAAGAGTTAGGTTCAAAGTGCACTGAATGAGTCAACTACTCAACGACCAGAAAGGGTTGCCCGAGAAGAGAGTAGTGGAGGAAGGTTGAATGATGGGCTGTCAGATACAGAGGAAGCTCGGAGGGAAAATACTGAAAGACCAGTTGAGTCCGCTTTGGAGAAGAAAATGAAAGAAATGGAGGAATTTATGGCAGAGATGCAGGCGAGCTCCAAGGCTCAGTCTTCTAAGCACATTGATCCTACCACACTCATGGCCAGAGGAATTAAGATGCTGCCAGTGGGCTTCCAGATGCCTAGAATTGCTCCCTATGTTGGAAAGAGTCCTCCTACGGCGCACTTGAATCAATATGTACGAATCATGACAATGGTTGGGCTTAAAATGAATCAGTTGGTGGGGTTATTTCCCACTACCTTAGAAGGCAGAGTTATCACTTGGTCTAACGAACAGCCAGAAAGCGTGCAAGGGGACTAGGATGGATTGTCCGATGCATTTATAAAGTACTTTAGCTTCAACACTCAACTGGAAGTCAAGCTACAAGACTTAGAAGCTGTGAAGCAAAAGCCTAATGAGTCCTTCTCCGAGTACTACCAAAGATGGATGGATAAGATGATTCTCCTTCATCAGAAACCATTGGAGGATGAATTGATCGTAAAGCTGATTGATGGTAGTTTGGAAGTCTATCGAAATGTTATGAAATATCATAAATTCTAGTCTTTGGTGGAAGTGCATGAACTAGCCCAAAAGGTGGAAAAGTACGAGATTGATCCTGCCCAGAATAGTTCCAGAGGGAGATATCAGAGCCGATCATATTCATCTGGGTATAAGAGCAATAGGAATTCTGCAACCTCTTCTTCAACTAGTGCCAAGCCGAGTCAGCTTACTACCCCAGTCAAGCAAGTGGAGGTAGCAGCTGTTGCACAAGGGGTGAACCAACAGGTGACTGGGAAAGGAATCTCTCCATAGGAGGACTCTCTGGGGCGGATATTCTTAAAATGCAAAAAGTTGGGCTATCTCCAGAGCTTGAAAGTGTACACGCCTCTGGCCAAGGCGGACAAGAACAACTTCTTCTCTTATCATGTAACAAAGGGGCACAGAACCAATGAATGCCATGCCTTGAAGAAGGCAATCCAACAGCTGATCGATGAGAAGAAGATAGAGGAGCCTCGTCCTAAGCCCAATGTCTAGAACAATCCTTTGCCTTAATTTGAAAGAAGGGTCAACATGGTACAATCAGGATTGACCCCTAACTTTGTGCTCGCACAGATTGCCAAGGCAAACCCGGCGATACAGGTAGTGGTGGGTGAAGAAGCTAAGCAGAATGTGAAGGAAAACAAGCCTGTCAATTTGGATGATATTGAGTTAGATGATGACGCCGATGAATTTGAGCTGATGAGTAGGCCCAAGCCCGTAAGCCAGATAAAGCCTATTTATCCCGTTTGCACTAAGAGTGGGATGTACATAAGGAAAGAAGATGCCCCTGTGAACAATGTCACAAGGAGTGGAAGAGTATACCAACCCGAGCCACAACGGCTAGGGGAACCCAGCAAGAGAGCCGAAGCTCCGGCCCAAGACTATGTACTAGTTAAGGTGGAGGAGAAAGAAGGCTTGGTAGTGGAGCAGCTAAAAAAGATGCCTGCATGTGCATCCGTGTGGCATCTACTGATAGAGTCCCAGAAGCACCGAGCTGCAGTGGTTAAGAAACTTATGGAAATGGATGCAAGTCCACTGATGTCCCCCGAGGAGGTGTGTATGGTGATCGGGAGTACGAAGAGTCAATGATCCAACAATCCCAAGGAAATCACTTTCACCAATGATGACCTGCCACCAGAGGGAGTTAATCATAATCGGGCACTGTACTTAAAAGTCGAGATGATGGATAGGATTTTGCCTTGTATGATGGTTGATGATGGGTCAGCATTGAACATCTATCCCTTGAAAATACTCCCAAGCCTTCACATGAGTGAACAGGCACTCTCAAAATCTAGCGCAATAATCCATGACTATAATGATTCAAAGCGCTCTGTGTTAGAGAAGTAAGATCCAATGTGCTATTTACTGTCATCAATATTCCAGTGACATTCTCTTTGCTCTTGGGACGACCTTGGTTCCATACACTGGGAGGAGTACCTTCGACTTTGCATCAGAAGGTGAATATTCCTATAGGGGAGAAAATTGTTACTATTGAGGCTGATGAATCGTCTATGGTGGCAGCACTGAATTCACTCGAGCAACCTCTGACTGGCTTTCAAGTGGTGATCATTTCAGAATAGGAGGAAAAAGGCCTGGTGCTCTCTCCATGGATCCACAAATACTTCCAAAAGCAGAATTTCATTCAAGGAAAAGGGCTCGGAGTCAATCAGCAAGGGATCACAAAGTTTGACATCGGTGCGGGCCAATCACATGGCACGGGACTTAGGTATAAAGGTGCTGATAAGAAAGAAGTGCTACAGTCAAAGAAAGTCCATCTCCTAGATACATTTGTCCGGGCAATTGACAAGCCATATGATGGAAAGCCTAAGCCAATGATGGTCGAAGGGGAAACAGTTCCAAGCTTTGAGATATTTGCTGACGTTGTTAATTTCTCCAGGTATGGAGTTGGTTCTATCGAGGGAATGCTTAAGCCTAAAGCGATGACTGAGATCATCATCCTTCCAAAGAACCAAGTCGAAGTAGTGGCCCCTGTTGTTCTGGGGGAAAAGCCAAATGAAGAAGATGTAGATGCACTGGTGGATGCCATCACTAAGGCGTTTTCGGCCCTGCTGAAGAAAGGTTTGAAGGAGTGCCCTGTGAAAAAGGCAGTTGCCTCAGAACAAGCTGATTTGGTGGAAAACGCAGTAGCTGAACTCACCCGGATGATGGCCAAGGGAAAGGCGAAGAAAGAAGAAGATGTCCTGTCAGAGGCACAGAAAGAGACTCTGGAAGCTGACCTGAATGACTTGTTCGAGGAAGGATCTGCTGACCCTGAAGACCCTACTGCAGAAGACCCTCCATATGTGGAGGAAGAAAATAACTTTTATGTAAACATTTCTTCTGTATTTGATGTGAACAATTCTGCCTACAAGGCGATGAATGCAATGAAGTCTAACTTTGCTTATTTGTGTGATGTTTTTCCTAATGGCTCTGTGCATACATGCAATCATTCATTCAATGTGTTCAGCATTCATGACACTGCATTACATGAAATTAATTTGGGTACAATTGAAAATCCTAAAATGGTATCTATCTCCAACGAACTCACTCCTCAGGAAAAGAGAGAACTAATAAAAATACTTAAAAAACATGTAGGAGCGTTTGACTGGTCTTACAACAACATGCCGGGGTTGACAGAAGGATAGTAGAACATAGACTCCCAATAGATCCCAAGTTCAGTGCGGTAAAGCAGAAGCTCAGACGTCTACGTCCAGAATGGGCCGGGAAAGTCAAGAAGAAGTGGCAAAGCAGATTAAGGCTAACTTCCTAGAAGTGGTGGAGTATCCGGAATGGCTAGCCAACATAGTCCCAATTGCCAAGAAAGATGGGAGAGTCAGAGTTTGTGTGGATTACCGAGACTTGAATAAGGCCTCTCCAAAGGATGATTTTCCACTCCCTCACATCGACCTTTTGATCGACAATGCAGCAAGGGCAGTCATGTACTCATTTATGGATGGCTTCTTAGGATACAATTAGATTTTGATGGATGTCATTGACAAGGTTAAGACGGCCTTCATCACCGAGTGGGGGGTGTACTGCTACAGGGTGATGCCCTTCAGATTGAAGAATGCAGGGGCAACTTACCAGAAAGCTGTTACAACATTGCTACATGACATGATCCACAAGGAGGTTGAGGTGTATGTTGATGATATGCTGGTCAAGTCCATGACCCGAGAAGAGCACCCTGCTATCCTAGATAGATTCATGACCAGGATTGAAAAGTATAACTTGCGACTCAATCCAAAGAAATGTGTGTTTGGAGTAATGTCAGGCAAGCTGTTAGGGCACATTGTCAGTTAGAAAGGGATTGAGATGGACCTAGACAAGATCAAAGCCATTCGAGACATACCGGCGCCTAAAACAGAAAAGGAAGTCAGATCATTCCTAGGGTTACTTCAAAGCAGATTCATTGTCAGATTAACAATTGTCTATGAGCCCATTGTCAACTTCTTCAGAAAGAACAACCAATTGTGTGGAATGACCAGTGTCAAGTTGCATTCGATAGGATCAAAGAATACCTGATCAATCCTCCAATGCTGAAACCCCCGACTCCGGGAAAGCCCTTGATATTGTATCTAGCCATCGAAGAAACCTCCATAGGGGCAATGTTGGTCCAGGAATAAGATGATAAAAGAGAGCACGCTATTTACTACCTTAGTAAGAAGCTGCTGGATTATGAGACTCGGTACACTATAGTGGAAAAGACTTGCACCGCTATGGTCTAGCTGACGAAGAAATTGAGACACTATTTCCAATCATATAAGATACAAGTAGTGGAAAAGGTTGATCCAATGAAGTATCTCTACTCTGCTCCATCTTCAACAGGAAAGTTGTCCCGATGGTTGCTTTTGCTGTCAGAATTCGACATTGAATATGTGACAAAGAAAGTGATCAAAGGAAGAGCAGTAGCCGAATTCCTAGCAAATCAGCCACTAGAATCTGATTATGTGGAGAATCTAGAATTTCCAGATGAACAGTTGGCCATGGTGGATGTAGAAGTCAAAAAATGGGTCATGCACTTTGATGGAGCTGTGAATAAAAAGGAAGCAGGTCTCGGAGTAATCATTATAACTCTTGAAAGGGAAATAATTCCTTCGTCAAAGTGGCTAGATTTCTCGGTAGTCAACAACGATGCAGAATATGAAGCTTGTTTATTTGGCATTGATGCTCTTATCACACTAGGGGCAAATCATGTGACCATTATTGGAGACTCGCTATTGGTGATCCGCCAAGCCACCGTACGACTGTAATGCTTGCGCAGAAGCAGAAAATCCGGAAAATCCCATAAAAATTCATAAAAATCACAAAAATTCAGAAAAATCCTAAAAATTCAGAAAAACCAGAAAATCACAAAAATGAATTTTGTTGTGTGCATTCACTACCTTAGATTTAATTTCCAGTGAAATTGCATTTAGAACAATACCACGACGGAGACCCGATTCTCCTGAAAACCGACCCACCTCACATGTTAAATTAAATTAAACCAGAAAAATGTTTTCAAAATGATTCTCTCACGAAACCAAAATGCAAAGACGTTGCAAAATGTTTTCTAGGTCTAATCGGGCTGGCTAACCGAGGCCACCTGGTTATCCCCCTAGATGCATGCCCCCGATCTCTAAAATCACTAATTCTATCCTATTTGAGTCCAATTTGTGGTGTGCTATAAACTGTACTAACCATTTGTTTTGCAGCTTTAATTTCTTTATTTTTACTTTTAATGTAATTTATAGCTTAATTCGTGTATTCTAGACGATTGTAATTTTTAGATTCTCGTGTATTCTAGGTGCTTGTAACGTGAGGCTGAGAGTTTTTATTTTCATTCGGTTGGGTTGTAATAATTTATATATATTTACTGCTTTATCTTTATTTGTGTGCATGCTGTATGTTTCAATTCAATAAAATCAATTTTTAGAAATTTAAAATGTCATCATAGAACATTGGCCATATTTATTTTGATTAGACATGAAATAAGGGACTTGTCCGAACCTAGATCTCTAGAAAGTGTGGCAGTTCCCGCTTTGGTTCAGCTACACTGTAATTTCCCGGTTGAGTTGTGCTGGGTGGTGACTCCTACACTTTTTATTGAGATTTAGGTCTCGATTCTTTTCCAAAACAATCTGATTTTCTAAAAATAAATTTCTAATCCAAAAACCCCACGCGAGGGAGGGGTCTGCCCGAAATCGAGGTGCCCCTTCCGAAAGGGAGTCCGCATTCCATCGAAAACATCCCTCGCTCACAGCCCCGATGTGAACCAACTCTAGACTATCACTTCCCTGTGGGCCAACTTCAAACTATTGCTCCCCCAAGAGCCAACTTCAGAATTATTGCTCCCCCGAGATCCAACTTCAGAATAATTGCTCCCCCGAGAGCCAACTTTGGATTATCGCCCCATTGTAGGCCAACTCTAGATTATCGCACCCCTGTGGGCCAACTTCAAACTATTGCTCCGCTGAGAGTCAAATTCAAACTATTGCTCCCCCGAGAGCCAACTTCAGATTATAGCTCCCTCAAGAGCCAACTTCAGATGATAGCTCCCCTGAGACCCAACTTCAGAATCATTGCTCCCTCGAGAGCCAACTTCGGATTATCGCCCCGCTGTGGGCCAACTCTAGACTATTACTCCCTCGAGAGCCAACTTCAGAATCATTGCTCCCCCCAAGAGCCGACTTTGAATTATGGCCCCACTATGGGCCAACTCCAGACTATCACTCCACTGTGGCCAGCTTCAGACTATCGCTCCACTGTGGGCCAACTTCAGATCATCGCTCCACTATAAGCCAACTTCAGATTATTGCTCCCAAGAGAGTCAACTTCAGAACCAAAGCTCCTAAAGCCAACTTCAGAACCAAAGCCAACGTCCCTAGCAAGATGTTACGCTTGACTTCCTTAAAAAACCAAGGCCTCAGATATATTTTCTTTCCTTTACTCACTGTGCTCTTTATCGCGAGACCAAACTCAATCCTAGCACAAAAGCCTGATTATGTCGAATTTGATCGCGTGAAGGGTAGCCTATGAGCATGGTGTGAGCGGACGACCTTTTTCGAAAAGAAATTAGAAATGCGACAAAGCGAACCGGGGAAAACATTTTCGTGCCAATTTGGTTTTGGGAAACGGGTTTTTTTTATCTTGAGTTAGGAAAATCATGGATTTATTTGGAAATCCCTTTGTAGAAAACATTTTCCCGTTTTAACTTAAAGACCTCGAAACTTAAATCCCGAGATCAGTGACAGAGTCGCCACTTGGATCAGCTCATCCATGAATTCCGGTACAGCTCCCTATCGAAGGTTGACTATCGTACCTAATCCAGAGATTTAAGGTTCGGGCAAGTGACTTACTTAACCTCTAGCTTGCTTTCACTTTACAGTTTATATTACCATATTTAATTTGCTTTATTATCTTTCTTTAACCCCAATTTGTTTATATTAATCAGCCGATGGTAAAGCAAAAATGCAGAAAATAAATTGCAGAAAAATAAGACATACAACAAAAATATACAAGAAAATAGTAGAGGCCGATTATACAACCCAATCGAATAAAAAATGGAAAACTCTCATCCTCACTTTACAATCGCCTAAGTACACAAGGATCTAAAAATTACAACCACCTAAAAATACACGAAGTAATCTATTAAATACAGTAAAAATAATAAAAATAAATGCTGCAAAACAAATAGGACTCAAATAGGGTAGAATTGGGAATTTAGGAAATGGGGGCATGCATTTAGGGGGGTAACCGGGTCGACCCTACCGGTCGGACTGATTAGACCTGGAAAACGGTTTTGAAATGCCTTGTAATTTTTATGTTGGAAAATCAATTTTTGGAAAACATTTGGCTCGGTCACATGTAAATTTCTATTTTTGTGGATCTGTTATTCCGGAATCCAGGGTTCCGTTCATGCGGGTTCCTAAATACAAAATCCATCTAGGGTCCAAAATGTAATAAACACACCAAAAACATTTATGAAAAATACTATTTGCTCATTTTCAATATTTTCCGGGGATCTTATAAGATTTGGGGGTCCGCTAATGCTGGACTATGGATCCAGTTCGGATAAAACGACCTCGAAACTCAGAAAATAAACCTGGGAAATACCAAAAACCCTAATATCCATATGTACAGAAATTTAAAAACCAAAATTTTATGACATACGGATGGATTTGGGCCGAAAATAATCACAACAGAATGCGTAAAATGGAAAACGGACTGTTTTCAGCCGATCGGGACAAACCAGGATTGTTTCCCTGAAGAACAGAGTAGGGTGGCTTTGGAACCAGAGCTGCCCAGCTCTATTTGGGCAATTCAGTTTCCGAAAGCTACAAAAACGAAGAAAACGCATAGAAAAGACAATGCAAATAGGTTTAAGGCCTCTTAGAGTTTATCTTGATGTTGTTTTGATGCTTTGAATGTCAAGAAATGGATTGAAAACTTTGGAAGTTTAACCGGCTGAAAATCCCAATAATCCGAAATGAATCTGGAACAATCCCCAATCAATGAGCAAAGGTTAAGCAACTTGTGTTTAATGTTTTTGGATTGATTTTAAGTCTTAGTCTTTGTGTTTGGTTTACCTCTTTGCTTAGTCTCGGCCTCTCCCTTTCTTTTTTCTCTCTGTTTCTTTGGAAAGTGTTTTTCTGCTTCCGGTTGCAAAAGTCTCTCTCCCCTCACATATCATTTTGAACATTAAATGGCCGCCTGACTTTCTGATTTTGCCCAAAATCCCTTCTGCCAAGCCAAGTTGCCCTACTTTGCAGAGCAACTTGGCTCACCCACTAGAGCTGTGTGGCTTTAGCAAGAGCCGAGGCAAAATTTCAAAAACCGAGCACGTACCCTAAACCCTAGAAACCACTCGGGAGACCTTTTTGGGGATTTCGAATTGCGGATAGCTTGGTTTTCAGGACGTTTGAGAAACTCCATGCAACATTCCATCATTTTCAAGTCCGGTTTGTGTCCGTCCGTTTGACAAGTAACATAAGAATTCTCATCATAGAGGTCGGGAAAACCCGGCGCTTACACATGGGTTTTCCGGACCTCTGTGATGAAAATCCTTTGTTACCTGTTAAGCTGACGAACATGAATTAGACTTCAGAATAAGCGGGATATTGCCTAGAATGTCTCAAACGCTCCGAAAACCGAATGGTCCTTGATCCAAAACCCCGAGATAGGTCCTTCGAGTGATTAGAGGACTTAGAGGTGAGTGTGGTATTTAGGAGAATATGTCATGGCTCTAATTAGAGGTACACGACTGTAGTTTCATAACTACAGCCACACGACTATAATTCTAGAGCCGCACGGCTGTAACCTTATAGCCGTATGGCTCTGTCAAGCGGACATAATTCTTCCTAAATAGTAGAATCAGAATTTGACTGGGATTTGAATTCCTTAATTAGTGGGGGATAATCCACGGGTTCTCTAGGGTCTTAATAGGAGAAGAAAAGAAAGGGAACAAAAAGAGCAGAGAATAATAACACAACAAAGAGAGATATACAGAAGGATAGAGAGAATTAGGGAGAATTCTAAGAGTAAAAATTGAAAAAGAGAGAAAATTTGAGGAATTCACCAAAACATCAAGAAACACCTAAGAAACACATGAAGAGAGAGTTACTAATCGTATCACACTCATCTGGGTCTATTCTCGGGTTGTAATCGAATCGGTTCGCGACATATACTTGAGGATTTTGGAGTGTTCGTGGGATTTCAAGGGCATTCCACCTTTTCAACCCACTTCCGGACATCAAACATGCTAGAACATCAATAAGGTAAACACCGAGAGGCCATAAACTCGCTCTTATTTGTTCTGTGTTATGATTTTCAACCCACTTCCTTAAGTGTGCCCTTATATAGACACCTTATCTAATTAGGTTAATTAAAACCAAGCCCACTAGGATTATAATTACATAAATAAACTTTAATTAAAAAGTATATATTATGTAATTTAATTCCATTTGGCTAAATTTAATTACCCCTAAATAAAATTAAATCACACTTAAGTAAATACTATACATGTATTTAATTTTCCTACTTAGGAAAATTATTTAATTAATTTTTTACTTTATGTAATTCAATTAATTACATTATGTAAACTTATTAATTAAATTAAATCAACCCAATGTCAATTAATTACCTTGATACCAAATGTCAATTAAATAATTAACGTATTCCTTCCAATGTACATTACATGTACAAATTCTATAAGTTCCAGCTCAGTTGATCTATGTGCATGATCCTATGGGTCTGTCTTTATGTTGGCAGTAGGCCCAAGACCCATAGACTGGAAGTGGGTTCTAGCAAACTGTTATAGCCCCCAATTAAGACAGAGATGTTGTAGTCTTTAGAAGACACTCACCCGGTAGTAATCTCACAGTGTCCTTTGCCAAACGATATCGACATGAATAAACAAGAGGCATTGTGTCCATCATCCTCTTCTTCTGTTTATTATATTTCTTGATCTTGAGTTGACTAATTAATCAAATAAGCAACTGACTTACTTGGGTATGGTCATACACTTATTAGTCCCACTCATCAAGTGGCCAATGATAGCATCCCATTGTTACCCGAGTGGCAATTCCATCACTTCATCATCAATATCAATATATTCACCGATCCACCCAATCATACCCATATTTAGCATCCTTTTACAGACCTGTTAGGCGTATGTCATAGTGAACCAGATTCCATATTGATACTATGATGAAATCTGGTCTGAGGACAAAAGAGACCTACTCAAGAAAGACCTATGACACAACAACCATGTGGCTTTCTTATGCAGATCGATCCAGTACCATGTCAACGATATGTACCTATATTCATGACTAACTATACAAGTACTATGGCTATTTAAGAACTGCCATACAGTCATCGAATATACAAGTATGTGGTTCTATTCGTTCCCATGATTAGAACAGACCTGGGATAAGTTTTATGATTATCAATCAATGGATACTCTACTCATATTATCACACAAGATATAAATGAAATAGATTAATTTCCTTTATTAATGTGACACAAATAATGTATTCATACAATGAGTCTTAATACATAATACAAAATACAAGAATCCAATGCCCTAAGAACTAGGACACACCAACATTCTAATGTGTTTTATTTGGGCTATATGACTCATATGCAATCCAAATAACTCATAAAAAAATCCCTATTTATTGTTTTATATGATCGGGCCTACAATTGTGGGGCCGAGACACTTTCGGAAGCATTAAGATGGTATAGGAGGCTCCTCGATGGTGTGAAGGAGATTATTGATGCCACTGGATTATAGAGGATGATATGCTCCATATGTAAGCATCCTCCTAGGATGAGCCAAGGGTTGATGATGGCTTTGATAAAGCGGTGGATGGATTCCATACACATGTTCCACTTCCCAACCCGGGAGTACATGATCATGCCCGAGGATTTCACGGTTATCACAGGGCTTCCTTTTGGTGGGCGCAGGATCGAGTTCAACCAGACATTGGAGAGGGGAGGCTTTTGTCCTGATATTATTACAATGTTGATTGGTCTGATGCCTCGAGATAGGAGGATTCAGTGTAGTACTCTCAGGGATTACTAGTTGATGAGGTAGGCTAAGCTTTCTGAGGGCACCACATTCAATGTTGAGGAGGAGAGGAGATATGCTAG
This sequence comes from Euphorbia tirucalli, assembly GCA_039660915.1. Classification (NCBI taxonomy): domain Eukaryota; kingdom Viridiplantae; phylum Streptophyta; class Magnoliopsida; order Malpighiales; family Euphorbiaceae; genus Euphorbia; species Euphorbia tirucalli. Next base: position 44,013,310 of record CM077637.1, on the reverse strand, counting down.
GGCTTTTCTCCTTTATGCCCTCACTACTTTAGTGTTCCCCACAAGTCAGAGTGACCTGAACTTAGTTGTTCTTCCTTCACTGATCCAGTTGGGTGACGTGAAGGACTTATGTTGGGGACGAGCTGGCTTGGCTCAGCTGTATTACTCCTTCGTCTTGTGCTCCCGAGAGAAGTAGAAGGAGGTAAAGGGCCCTTGGGTCGTTCTTTATGCGAGTTTCTCTAACTTCTTTTTTTTTCAACTTGCCACTGACTTTCTTATTATACATCTTTTGCAGATTTAGGCATATGAGTACGGCTTTATTCCTCAGCCAATGGTGCATATTCCAGAAAACGCTAAGCTCCCCGACTTCCCCCGACTGAGACGATGGTTGGGTTTCAATTGGGGCGAGGTGGACAAGAGCGTGGATAACTACTGGCTGTTCTTGACCCATATGACATTTGAGGAGGTACCCATTTCTCCCTTTTATGAATTCCAAATTCTGATGTTTCACAACTGCTTCTCTGATCTTCTGACTTTCGATTTTCTGGTTTCAATTGACTAATGAGCCCTGGAGGGGGGCCAACTTACCGAGGGAGGTTAGGGATGCCCAAAGGCTAGCGACGAGGAGATTGTTGATGGAGTGCCCCTTCGGCTTGGAGTGGTACCTCGGAGACTAAGTTTCTAACTAGCGCTCTAGTCCTATGAAGCGTAAGATCCTTGCTGCTCTCCCAGTAGGACTGTTTTGGCCACATCTTCTGTCGGCGATGGCCCATCCTAATCTTTTCAGGCTAGGCTATGAGGTAGATGGAGTAAAGGGAGACTACCTCCAGTTTGCCACCACACACCTCCTTCCTCCGACTGGGACAGTGCAGGCAAGGGTATGCTTCCTTTTTTCAGCTTTCTATTTATCTGCATCGAATTACTGTTTATAGCCATCCAGGAGGGGTAAACGCCCTCGTACTTATCTGATGGGTGCTTTAGCATTCAGGGTTCCCAGTCCACCACTGGTCAGGCCGATGGGAGTTCCTCCGCATGGACAGTAGAGCAGGCTACTGATGTGAGGATGGAGGACATTCTAATTGCTCCTCAAGTGATTTCCCCAGTGGTCCCCCCTATTGGCTTCATTCCTGGATGACTAGAGTTTCCGATAGAGCCATCCATTCAGCTGTTTGATGAGTTTGGATGGTTGTACTGGGCTTATTTGTATCTTAAAGACCATATCTACCCTGCTACGATTCCTTCCGACACCACCCATATGAGTATCCATACTTTCATCTGTTTTTCGATTCCCACTGTTATCCATTTGTCTAACTTGTGCAACTATTTTGCGTGTAGATCCTAGTAGCCCAGGGGATGTCTCGATGTCAAACTATCTCTGCTTTTAAAGTGCTCACAATTTGGGACAACATGATGATGACAGTAAGTACCTGCACTTGAGTTAGTATTGATGCATGTATGTATGTGTGTGTGTATGTTTCAAGTGTATGCATGCATGTGACATAATGTTTTTACTGTTGGTTTTGGTGTAGTCCACACTTGGTGTTCAGTATCACGAATCCATTCATCTGAGGTTGGAGGTGGACCAACTGCAGAGGCGGGTCATGGATCTAGAGCTCATGAACCAGACCTTCTAGACGCGAGTGGACACATTAGAGGAGCAGCTCGCTTACTATGAGGACATCAGGGACGAGAACTAGGTGGATGATCAAGGTGATGGGGGATAGTCTTAGGCTCCTTTCCTTTTATTTCTCATGATATGATAGCCCACCTGTGGGCTTATCTTTTTGGATTTTAGTACATTCTGCCCATATATGGGCTCACTTTGATACTCTGCTTGTATTGCTTGTGTATAGGCCCATTTCTGTACATCTATTTTGTTTTGGTACACTGCCCGTGAGCTTGAGGCATTGACCCTGAGATACCTCGGGTTGTAGGGTGTTAATATTGTCTGAACCTGCTGCTGCGTGACTTTTGTATTGAGTTGTGTCCTTACTTTTGCACAGACCACCTTTTCAGGTTTTCGGTCCATCAGACTGCCTTAATTTTTGCCTGAACCTCCCTTTTGGGTTTTTGACTCAGTAGACTTTATTCATATCCTAATTTTTGCATAGATCGCCTTTTCAGGTTTTCAATCTATCGGACATTCTTTTTTTTTTTTTTTTTGTGCAGTGAGATGCATGCAAAAAGAAAATGTATACAGCCATATATATGCATAATATGAACTCAATTTCAAACAAACTCAGGACATTTAAACATACAGAGCAAAGCATCCATTCATTCATTCATTAACAATGTTTTTGTACAATGCACATCAAAGATGAAATGAAGCTAAGGACATCATCAGTAATGGTATCTGTCACAACCGAATCCACGACTGCCATTAACCGGTCTTTGCAGATTTTCGAGCTGATAGTGCTCACCTCACTATCCTGACTTTTGCATGTACCGCCTTTTTGGTTTTCGATCCATTGGACTATCCTAACTTTTGCACGGATCGCCTTTTTTGGTTTTTGATCCATCAAACTCCTTTTTTTTTACACTTAGTATCGCCTGAGCTTGTCTGGATTGATGGGGTTGACGAATTCGTTTCCATTCATATCCATGATCCTCACAGCACCCTTTGAAAACACTTTCTTGACTATAAGGAAAATGGTAACATGTCGGCCCAATCTTTATATGTAATTGCCATTTTTGACAGAACTCTCTTGATAGACTTATTGGCCACTTCTACCACCTCATTGGCTTATGGGTGATACAAAGATGATATATGATGTTCAACCCCTTTATTCTAGAACAACTGTGTTGTTACCCCCTGAAATTGTACTTAATTATCGGTTACGACATGATGTGGGATTCCATATTGCACAAATATGTTCTCCTATATGAACTTGGCCAGCTTCTTTATTAATTTTTTTTTTCTAGAAAATTTGGATTTTAAAGAGGTTCGGTATTAAACCCACAATCCCCCACCTCCCATTGAGAGATGTACCGATTGAGCTACACCCAATTAGCCCTCTTCACTAACCTTCTCTGCCCATTCTGGTCTAAGTCTCCTGAGCTTATGTTTGACAGGTTTCATCTTTGGATCCATTGGAATTCGGTGTTCTGCAATCTCCTTGTCAACCCCGGCATATCATCGTAGGACCAGGCAAAGGCTTTTGCAAGTTTTGCAGTACTTTTACAATTTCTTTTCTCTCATCGGGCATGAGGTCTTTCGAGATGGATAGCATTTTTAACTCATCATCTGTCCCTAGATTCATTTCATGCAATGATGCATTATGTATGCTAAAAACATTAAATGAATGTTTGTATGTATGCATGGTTCCATTCAGAAAAACATCACACAAGTAAGTGAAATCAGACTTCAATGCATTAAATGCCTTACAGGCTGCATTATTCACATTATGAATAGAAGAAATAGATACATCAAAATGATTATCATCCTTCACATGCGGAGGGTCTTCTCTAACTGCAGCATCATCCACTACAAACCAAAGTTGGGCAAGGGATTACTCTGCATGCTTAGTTTCAAAGGTTGTTCCATAATCTTCCTATTGGTAACCAAATGCCAAATGGCCTTTATTAGCTGCGTGCAATCATTAGTGTGATGGCCCGCTGTCACATGATAGGCACAGAAGTTATCCTTGTCTACCGCAGCTGGAGGAGAATACGGCTTCAAACTCTGCAATAATCCCGCCTTCCTACATTTAGCTAATATTCAGCCCATGGGTTAGTGATCCTCTGAGGAACCATTTCCTGCCTACCCTGATTTACCATAGCCACATCCGCTTCTGTCACCTGATCTAATACTGTAGTTTAAGCAGGTTTTGAAACCGATGTAGCCATAGAACTTCCACTCTTGTAACCCTGTGAATACCCCTAACTGCCTCGAAAAGTACTCAACTTCTATTTATCCCTTTGATCTTCCTCCTCGTACCTTTCAATACGCTTAGCAAACTCGACAACATCTGTAAAAGCATGGAATCTTTTCAGCTTCATTTTGTCCTTGTACTGAGGCAAGCTGCCGTCAACTAGCTTCACAATGAGAGCCTCTAACTTTAGAGCTCTATCTACCAACACCTGAACATCCATCTATCTCTTGTAATAAGCCAAGAAAGACTCATTAGGTTTCTGGTGAATCCTTTCTAAATCCTCCAGAGTAGTCTCCACTTGAGTGTTATAAGCATACTGCTTCACAAATGCTTCAAAAAAATCTTCTCATGTGGAACGGATGTGAATCGGCATTTTCAAATACCACTTTGCAGCAGTGTCCCTTAGAGTTGTTCGAAATAGATTCAAGAGATGTACTTTGCCAATCTCCATACTAGACATGAGTTGCACATAACTATCCAGATGAGCCTCCGGTGGACCTTCCCCAGTGTATGGGGTGATATATGCCATATGAAAACCAATCGAAAGTGGCTCCCCTCCTTCTACCATTGAACTAGCTAGGTCTGCACATTTAATGGGATTGTAATGCAACATCTCCTTCAATTTTGGTAGCAAAGCCTTAAAGTCAGAGAATTTCTCCTTGAAATGCTTCTTTGCAGCAATCTCCATTGAAGCTTCCTTGGCCCTCTCAAAAGCTTCGTCTTGCTCATAATGACGATCGACTTCCCTGTGAGGAATAACTTCTCTACTACTTGTCGGAACACTTCTTCCCAAGCTAGGAATCACCTGAGCAACATTTCCCTCATTCTCGACCGGAGCCTGGGTCGGTTAAATAGTCTGACCCACATTGGTTGTTGTTACAGCTTGCATCTGTCCTCTCAAAGTAGCCTTAAACCGAGCTGAGTTTAACAAGGCATCTACAAAGGCATTCATATCAAAAGCACGCACTTCCATAGGTCTATCATGAGCCATGTATTTTTCATTCACTTCCTCCAACACAAACTGACTATCAATTGGCAAAGAAGGTAACTGACCCCCAAATTCCTGGTCTGATTTCGACCCTCTACCATCCCTGGTCTCTTCCATGGTGATTGATTCTAGTTGAACTGACTGAATTGGCTGACTAGACTCTAGTTCAATGCATATTAACAGTTCTGAAGTTCAACTCCAAATTGCACATTCAACATAGGGTTAGTATCGTGGATGAATGTCATGATTCTAGACACAATGCACTAAGTGATATGAATGGTATGCTCGTGAAATGATTGTCGTTGAATCATGTCTCATGGATGAAAATGACAATAAGAATGATCTTTTCCATGATTCTATTTCCCTTACTTTGGACATTCCAAGAATACCCAATGCCGTGTGAAAAGCAATGCGAAAAGGTCGCGTGTGAGCCGACACACGGACGGAGTTTTAGTGGGGCACTAGTGAATGTCATTGAATGGTCACGTGCATATCGATACACGGACAGAGGTTTGACACTTTTTAGGTTAATTGAGGTGATATGAGATGGTCACACGGGGACCTCCCCACGGACAAAGTTTCAATGCTTTTAGGGCATCCGAGATGGAATGATGTTACAAATAAATCACACGTGAATCCAGACACGAACAGAGGTTCGACATTTGTAGAACACCTCATATGATTTAGTAATGTCGTGAAATGTCCCGACACGTGTAGTAATCTGGTACTCATGGAGTACCTCAAATAATTCAATAATTTCATGGAAAAATTCGATGTGGATTGCAACACACAAACAAGACTCCGGCATCACCGTGATACCAATGATGAATGGGCATGATGTTATGTAATGTTATCGTGTGACCCACCATACAAATATAGACCTAAGACCACTATGGTCCTCTAGTCAATGAAATGGTCTAGTGAAATGGCCAAGTGCAATCCGGTGAATGGGCAGAATATGGGTAGCTTTGGGACACCCGATATGAAATGAAATGATCATGATGGGCATTCTCAGAACGTCTTACATTAAGTGGAATGAGATGATATGAATGTTCATGTCGCATGAAATGCAAATGGCTGCATGAAGATGTGATTAGTATGCATGTCACATGGGATGATGTCATGTATGTTTCATGGAAATGTCAACACACAAGATGTAAATGTATATGACACACAAATAAAATGTCATGGCTGCACGAAGATGTGGTTAGCATCAATGTCATACATATGCTTATGTCTTGAAAATGGCTGCACAAAAAAATGTGGTTAGAATGACACACAAATGTTTATACGTGTTTGATGTTTTGTGAAAAAGTGAAAAGGTCAAAAAAGCATCACAGAATAAACGTTAGCACATGTAATAATATGCTCACCCTTCCAACCTTATTCCTCCTTTCCATTGGCACGCATTCTTCCTAGGTGTTGGGTCTCTTTGATACTAACCAGGGATACCAAAGGTGTACTCTCAATCTCCAATTTCATGTTTATGTTTTGGTAATCCTAAAGGAAATTACTAGGTCATTACATGTGGGCCAAAGTCATACTAAAGGTCGTATAGGTTCCCATAGCGAATATACACTCCTCAACATAGAACATGTGAGGTTCATGCCGTGATATAAGTGGTTTATCCCTTCAAGTGCCTCCAATCCTGGCGGAAGAGGTAGGTCATCTTCCAGAATAAACTGAGCTAATCAGTGAGTTTGAGGGGTTAAGAAGAAGAAAATGTCATGCTATGCGGTTGTGAGTAAAATATGGTACTATGAACTAATGAATCACTGCAAGCGAGGTTATATTTCAGTAGTTGCCTAAGTTCCTTAAGTTCTTTCTAAAAACTTTTTAAGAAACACTTCATCCCCAGCAGAGTCGCCACTGTGAGTGGACGACATTTCAACGTACGTGGCGAAGTGGACCGGGGGGATTTTGGTAAGGCGTGTAGAATTTGTTTTGATGGAAAACGGGTTTGATCATTTTGCTTAAGAAAACCAGTTGATATGATTTGAAATCCCTTTTGTAGGAAACATCATTTAGAATGTGAATTTTGGAAAAACTGGTTTTACTCTTTTATAAAATCCCATTTTATTAGCTTAAAGACCTCGAAACCCAAATTTTGAGATCAGTGATGGAGTCGCCACCCAGATCTACTCATCCGCGAAATTCTGGTATATCTCCTTACCAAGTGTAGACTACCATACCTAATCCAGAGATTCAGGGTTTGGGCAACTTACCTATTGAACCTCAAGCTTGCGTTCACATAACAATTGTTCATATCAATATATTATACTCACTTCTTCTCTACCCATTTTATCATTTAATATTAGCCGATGCTCATTAAAATGACATAAACAAATAGCATAAAATTAAAGCACAGAAAAGTAAACCATAAATCCAAACCAAATAAAAGGATAGAGGCCACTTATTATAACCAAAAAGATCCAAAAAGACGACAACCAGCTGAAGATGGTGAACATGTGTTTCTTGAGGAAGATCCCGGTCCCATAGACCTTGGATATCCTCGTTTACATACAATCCTCTCAGCCACCAGTGGTATTAGTGGCACTGGTAATTATGCACCACCAACTGAACCATTCATGGGTCCCCCAGCATATGGACCAGCGACAGGATGTTCACGTCCTATACAAACTCCAGACGTTCCAACCATGTCAACACGGTTTCCTTCACAGCAGAAGCCAAGACAGCCAAACACGTGGCAATTACCTTCTACTCAGCAAAGTTCAGGGGCTTTGTTAGTCCTACCCTCAGATATTGGCCAATATGAAGATGTTTTGTCCAGATGGGAAACAATTACGGTTAATTTACTCAGTGAACGACAGTGGATTGATAATAAGGCGAAAGTTCTCTTTGTGGAAAATCTGCTAGGAGAAATTGAGAAAAAGACTTTCATACAGTGGCGTATGCAATTTGATGAAGAGTATCAGCGTCTTATTGAACAAGCAGATGACCCGCAGAATATAATCTCTCAAATCAGGCGTATCTTTCTAATGGAAGATGCTTATCAAGGCTCAACAGAAGAACAGGATCGAGCTTACCAAGATTTGGAGAGATTGCAGTGTAATGAAATGAAAGATCTCATCAATTATATGAATGAATACAAGGTACTTGCTGCAAAAACAGGTAGATTATTCCTTTCCACCGAACTATCTGAAAAATTCTTTCGAAAAATGCCTCCTCTGATAGGTAAGGAAATGGAAAAGGAATTTCTTACTCGCTATCCTAGAGTATTGATTGGTGTTTTTCCACGCATTTATTTTGCATATCAGTACTTGGCAGAAATATGCAAAAAGGCAGCAATTCAATGTGGTGTGAGAGATTTGTCATTCTGTTCTAACATACCAATTCCTGGTGTTTATGGTGGAGAAAGGAAAAGGTATGGATTGCGAAAATCACGAACCTACAAAGGCAAGCCACACAGCAGTCATGTACGTGTTGTCAAGACAAAGGATGTTAAACGTATGACCAGAAAATGCAGGTGTTTCATTTGTGGAGATGAAGGACACTTTGCACGAGATTGTCGTAAGCAAAATGGTAACATTGCCAGAGCAGCCATTATTAACAACCTAGAACTACCTGAGCAATGGGAAGTTCTTTCTGTTGGGTTGGATGAATCCGATAGTGAGGGCATTTGCTCTTTATCTGAAGGAGAAGCTGGAACGTGCTATTTAGCCAGAAAGGAAGCTTTGGAGTTTCCTTATACTGCCGAGGAAGCCATTTTCATGATCCATTCAAAAACTCCCTAGCGTCCTCACATTCATGTTAGCACACAACAGGCTGAATGTCAGCATGACTGGGACGACAATTCTGATGTACCTCCTGGTTGCACCAAATGTTCTCTATGCAAATTCCAGACTTCTCAGTCCTTACGATCTTACTGTCGACTTTGCCAGCTTACAACTTGTGGTAACTGCGCCTTTGTTTATTTCCAAAGAAAAGTGGTGACTAAACCATCTCTGCATTCCGTCCCTTATGGAAAGAAGAAGAATTTAATAAATGAGCTAATGGAATACATTCAGTAGCTAGAAGCTGAAAATTCCAGATTAAAAAGACAATTAGCTCAGGCATTGAACCAATACTTAGCTACAAGTGTTGAGGAGCAAATGGCTTTTGACGAAGAAAAGATGCTGTATCAGTACCGACAACAACATCATGGGAAACTACCAGAATATCAAGATGCCCAGAACCCGGATGATGATGACACAGTACAAATTGAAGATAAAGATACTGGCGAAAGACATCTAATCAAAGCAGGAATTTATCAAGGAAGCATTGGTGGCGGCCCTATTATCCGTGAAGCAGCACATATGGTAGATGAAGCTTTGGAATTCTATGACACCACGGACATTTTAGCCCTTAAAATGTCCCCGGATGAAACAAAAACCAAAATTGTCAACAAACTGTATAATATGCAAATTACAGTACAGATTGAAGGCCTCCAACCATTTACTCTGCAAGCAATCCTGGATACAGGTGCAACAACCTGTGTTGCCGAAATCAGCGCCATACCACAAGAAGCAATGGAAGACATAGGCTATCAGATAGCCATTAATGGTCTAAACTCACAACAAACTTCCAACAAGAAGCTGAAAAAGGGAAAGATGACAATTGGTAATAATGAATTTTATATCCCTTTTTGTCATTTATTACCTATGGGATCACAGACAGGGATTCAATTCCTCCTTGGAGCTAATTTTATCCGAAATATGAAAGGCGGTGTTCGCATTGAAGGGGATCTTGTAACTTTTTACAAAATGGTAACGCCAGTCCAGACAACTCCAGAGTTGCTCCTCACTGCAGCTCATACAGATTTTGATATGACTGCCATGGATGAAAATTTACGAATTCTAATCGCTGAAACTTGCGGTTATATTGCTCCATCAGTATCTGGCTTTCTGGAACGCTATAGTTCCCTGATGCAGCAATTACAACAACTCGGATACATTGGCGATGATCCAGTAAAATTTTGGAGCAAAAATCAAGTGCAGTGCAAGCTGGATATTATTAATCCAGACATCACAATTGAAGATAAACCGTTAAAGCATGTTACACCAGCAATGGTGGCCTCTTTCCATAAACATATTGATGCTCTTCTTCAACTAGAGTAAACAATCAGTCAGTTTATAGATGATAAACAGACCGCCCCAATGATCCCACACCAAGAAAGTTAAGCTTGCATAATTCTTTCAGCAAGCTCTGATACCATAATATTGCCCTAAAAATATGATCGTTTAGTAAAACTGTGACACAAGAATTATGAAGAAATATCAAACAGTTTTATTGCATAAGAGAAGTGTACAGCGGAAGAAGATCAAACTTCAAGACTATTACTGTCTTACACACTTGCTTATTTACATACAGAAACACACCTATTTATACATCAGAGAAGGAATCAAAACAGGAAACCGGATAGAAACCGGATACACAAATGGGCCCCATCGATCATTTCTATGAGGTTTCTGGACAAAGGCAGATTCCTTACATTATTACAAAAGACAAAAGTACTTTCGGTGCAAACATATGATTACAAACGACAGAGGACTTTCGGTGTTGCTGGCAGACAACTTTTGGATACAAAGGGACAGCTGGAAAGGAAGACAGCTGGAGAATCTTTGATGACGCACGTGCTTACGTTTGACTTCTGCTATCATCATGGCTGACCTGTGCTTGGCTGGAGAGTTTGGATTTCCTAGAGAAGAGTATTCAACTGTAACTGGATATTGTTGAGTCTTTCCTTTTGATCAGGAAGATGATGATGCATGAGATAATAGTCATTGTCTGTGAGTGTAAAGTCTGGATGTTCCATGATCTGAGTACGTGCTAGGAGGAGGTGTTGAAGTGCTTGTATTTCATAGTGAATCCTGGTGGCGAGGTTTCTAGGGATCGCCTCCGCTTCCTCATATAAGCGTCGCTGTTCATACCGGCTCCTGGTTTGTTGGATTCTGTGATAACACCTTTGATATCGAGCAATTCTGGCATCAATTTCTGGAATGCTCTGGCTGCTTGCACTTCCTTGTGTAGCACTTGTGGACATCCTTCTTCTCGTTTGTTGCTTAGTTCTTCAAGGGTTTCTTCAATTAATTGTAGTTTTTCCTTATGTTGCGCAGATATATCAGTGACCTGCAAAACAAAGAAAACAAGTCTAGACAGAGAATCTGCTAGAGCGTTAGTAGTACCCTTGATGTGTTCAAACTCCACTTCTACTCCACTGCCAGTTATATAGTCATAAAAGCGAAGCCATCTGACACGTGATGGTTTGTTTGTGGCTGATTTATTGAAGAAAGAGACAATTGCCTGGCAATCTGTCCGGATGGTAATAGCTTCTCGATCAATCCAGTGAATCTTCAAAGCATCCATGGTATGCATGACAGCATGGATTTCTGCGTCAATAGTGGATTTGATCATAGAGAAACGACCACTGGCATAAGCACAAATCTTCTCTGTTGATTTTGGGTTGTACTTTTTGGGCTTCCATTTGCAAATTCCACCCCATCCTGTTTCTCTGTCGTCTTTCCAATCCTCCATCCAGCTTACCAGTCATCCTTCTCTTTCTACAGTCTATATCACTAATTCTGATCCTGATTATGTGGTTGATCCCCTCCCTCCAACCATACCTCCTGTTATTCCTTTGGTTTATGAGCATCCTACGGATGAGCAGCTTTGTCCCATCTATCCTCGAGCACCAGATCGTGTTTCTCAACCAGGACCGGAAGAGACTCGTCTCTTTTCGGAAGGTGGTGGGGAAGATGATGATCTTTTTGCTCCTCTTGGACCTCCAATTTGGGACATGGACCCCTTGGAATTTCAACATATTGAATATTGGGATCCTTTACCTGATTGTGGATATCAAGTAGATACAGAAGCTGAAGACCCACCGGAAAATCTTCTTTTTGGGTAGTGTGAGCAGTACTGTAGGCAACAGTGAGGTGTAAGTCCTGAATACTGGCATACTGTTCCGTTGTCCATCTGAGTTAGTGTCAAGCAGGAGGCTTGTTTACAGGGTGGTAACATACCCAACCTTTGATCTCACTTATGAACTAGAAACATACACAAGCCTGTACGGATTATAAAGAAGCATTACAAGCAGTTGATGATATTCAAAGTCCAGCTTTTGGTTTTGTTAGACCCTCAGAGTATAAGTCCCAAGCTGCTTTAGAAGCCTGCCTAAAGCAACATGATACTATTTTACAAGTTTTATTTTCTATTCAACAACAGTTACGTGATCAACAAACTCAGTTACACGCCATCAAGGCTGAGTTACAGAAGCAAGGACGAGCAAAAGAAGAAGCTGCAACTTTAGAAGATTCTATTCAGCAGCTGCAAGGAAAACTATCTAGTTTATCCTTGGGTGATTCTAGTAGTGTTAAGAAAGTAATTCCCAAGTCAAAAGGGAATTTATTTGTTTTCAAGAGTCCTTTGCAGATTCATGACGAAGTTGTAGCCCGTGAAAAGTTAAAATGAGTCAGACACAGACTCAAGTGTTACCTCCAATAACACAACAAGCATCCTCCTCTACTCCAACTATAGAGGATCAAATTCGCCAATACCACCGTAACACGCGACGGCAGTATGAGCTTAAATGAAGAGCCCGAAGGTTCTTTCAGCAACGAAGACCAGAGCAACCGGAAACGCTCGAAACGCAACTAGATCCAGAAGCAGAATTAGCTTTCTCACAGACATGAAGAGCTAATTTAGTTCCAGCAGAAGTGCTGTATGATGTGCATCAGAATGAACCACAACATCGAGTTTACCAGCACTATTCTGAATCACGAATTCTTTGTGTTTCTGATGAAACTCAGGAAGAACTCCCTTCTATTCAACAGCAAAGTTACCAGGAGCTGCAACGATCTGGTTTTCAACATATTCACCTTGGCATGATTATGATACGAGTTATGCCATTACACAGACGATATGCTGGGATCAAAGTCCTGATAGTATTTCGGGATACACGATGGAATGATGATCGAGCTATTCTTGGAGCTATGGAAGTAAGCCTGGATCAGGGAAGTCGTCTTATCTACTTAATTCCTGATCTGATGCTTTCTATTCAAGACTTTCAGCAACATATTCAACTTGTTGTCCAGACTCGCAGTTACACTGGATGGCAATCTACTGACAGTAATCTGCTTATCACTAGAAGTTTAATTGGAAGACTGACGAATACTAGTGTTGTAGGTTTTCGTTATCAAGTAGATAATGTTTTGGAGTATTTACAGGCGCGAGGCATACAAGCATGTCCAGGTAGACAGTATGACTCACAACAACTGGAAGGAATGGAGTGGCGAATCCTCCCTGCTAGAACCCAACCTCCTGTATGACAACCGACAGGCATGGTTACAAGAACCGTATTGGATCAGACAACATCAGTCCGCTTTCAGCACTATAAAGCAGAACCTTCACGTCGATCCACTAGCAGTATTCCTATCCCACAGGCAGACGATGATCCTGTTAATGAGGAATTCATTGGTGTTTGTCTTAGTTTTCCTCCTTCTCAATTTCAACCACTATCTGGTACTTGGGATACTCTTGGTGAACCCAGTGGTAAATTTGATTACTATGTGCAGTATAGTAAACCACCAAGTGCAGATATTCCCATGGAGTCCATTCAAGCATCTGGTTGGGATACTGATGATACTACAGAAGCAGTCTATTCATTTACTCTTAACTCACCACTTCCTGATCTCGATGATCCAGCTGATGATGATCCTATTCAGGAATATAATGCTTACTTGCAGTGCGTAGCTCCCCAATAGTATATTGTTCAACCTCCTCCAGAATCTATAAACAATACAATCGCCTAGAATACACGATTTGATCTATTAAATACATCCAAAATAAAATAAAAATAAAATAAAATCTGCAAAACAGATGATTAGCATAATTATATCACAAACACCTATAGGACTCATAACATGATAGAATGGGGAATTTCAGGAAATAGGAGCATACATTTAGGGGGTAATCGAGAAGTACGGGCAACTTACTTGATTAGACCTGAAAAACCGTTTTAGAAACACCCTGTGGGTTTTTGTGCTCGAAAATAATTTTGAAAATGATTTGGCTCCATTACATGCAAATTACTCCATTTTTAGTGAGCCGGTTATCCTGGAACTCGGAGTTCTGTTTGTGGGTGTTTCCTATCTCAAACATCCATCTAAGGTCTACAGTAGTAAACGCATAGAAAACAGTTCAAATCCAAAGACAGCATCATGCGACGATGTCCTTGGGAGTCGTCCTGTGATTCCACCTCAACAACTACAGCAGTGCGGCTTTAGTTATAGCCACACAGCTATAGCCACTACAGTCATATGGCTATAGTGTCTAGAACCCGAATTGGTTTTCTTTGCCTTTGTAAACCTCTGTTTTGAATTATTTCGGTGATTTCTAAGGATTTTGGGGAATTTAGGGGTCCGCTAAAGCTGAACCAAGGATCTGATTTAGATCGAACAACCTCGAATTCCATAAATCGAAATCAACAAAACCTAAATCTCACATCAACATTATTCAAAATCCAAAAACCATAATTTTGAATATAATGGGTGTGATTTGACTGAAATCATTCATAACAAAACAAACAAAATGGGAAACTGACTGTATTCGATCATTTTAGGGCATTTCGGGTTTCTGCCCAGAAGAACACAGCCGTGCGGCTATAGATATATAGTCTCGCGGCTCTGTTCTAAGGGATTATAGCTGCTCGGCTCTAGTTAGAGTCACACAACTATAATCAAGCAAACAGTTTTGATATTTTCACAAAACTCAAAAATACAAAGCATAAAGCAATCAATTACCAGTTTAAGGCCTTTCAAAATTTACCTTTTTGTGTTCCAGCATATTTGATGATCGGAAGTGGATTTGAATGTCGGAATGTGTTTAGAATCCTATGAACATCCCGAAACTTTGAACATGAACCTCAAACCGATCCGAACAAACCCAAGATCAATCCGAACGAATGAGAAACGTCAAAAATCCCTCGTTCTATGTGTTTTCCAAGTGTTTTCTCTCTGTTTCCCTCTTTTTCTTTTGTTCTTTGTCACTCTTTTTCTCTTTTTCCACTTTCCCTCTCTCAAAATCTCTCCTTTTTCTCTAGAAAATTCTTCTCTTTTTTTTTGCTATTGATTTCTCTATCTTCCCCTTTGGCTTTTGTGTGTTTTCTAGTCTTCCCTTAATATCATGGTCTAACTCCTTTAATTCTAGCCTTAAACACGTTGGTCAAAGATATGGTTGTTTTATTTAGTAAGTAACCCAGTCAACCGTTAGAGCCGCCTGGTTGTAATGTTATAGCCACGCAACTATGATGTTATAACCGCACAGCTGTAGTTATGAAACTATAGCCGTGCGACTCTAACCAGAGCGATAATGGCTTTTCCTAAATCCTACACACACATCTAAGCTTTCTAATCACTCGAAAGACCTTTCTCGGGGTTTCAGATCGAGGACCATTCTGTTTTTTTGAGCGTTTGAGAACATTCCGGGCATCATTCTATTCATTCTCAAATCCAACTCACATTCATCTGTCTAACAGGTAACATAGGATTTTCATCATAGAGGTCGGGAAAACCCATGCTCACACCCATATGTAGTCAAGAGAATATTGTCAAGAGGAGGTGTGAAGATCATGGATATGGATAGGAATGAGTTCATGGATTTGATCAATCAAGACAGCCTCAAGTTCTGTCATGTTTAAAAAAAAAGGTCTGCTAGGTTGAAAACTCGAAAAGGGCAGCCCAAGCAAAATTTAAGGCAACAAAGAAAATGATCAGTTGGAAAATCTGCAAGGAATGGCTGATGATAGGCATGGTTTGGCGGCAGAATGTATACCATCTTGTGGACAATGCATATGTACTTAACCTTCATTAATGAAGTGTGATGTTTTGTCTAAAGGTGTTATCCAGGAACCTTACAATGCATAAATAAGATTTGTCTTGCATAAACATGCATACAAAGGAAGCACTTGTATTTAACTGAGTATACAAGTGATAATGTCTTAACAAGGTAAAAGCAGAACTAACATTCATAATAAAAATCTCTCATTCCCTACACTTCTAATTCCATGTCACTTAGCATCACTCGATCTGCTGGGACCTGAGCTAATCCAAGCAAGGGTCTACCATTCACATTCCACATGAGTAGGGAGGATTCTGATTATTGCAAGCCATGTTCGGTATGTAGCATCAGTTTCCACTGAAACATCAACATTGTAACGCATGGGTTCATAATGTTACATGTTGGCCTAATTAGATAGGATGTGAGCTGGCCATCGATCGATGTAAATTACACAGAGAGTTGAGCATAGTGGGAAGGGGATAGATTGGTGTAAGACATATTGCCAACACAGTAGAGAAGGGGAATAGAAGGTAACTCAAGTTTAGCCTAGGAGTTGAATTCCACCTGCCACATGTTAGTAGCCACTTAAGAAATGCTCCACCAGGGATAGACTCAGTTAATTTGGTCCTCTGTATGACTATTAAGCCAATTGATCCATTCATTAATTGAGCGAGTGTGGAAATCAGACACTCTGAGGCCCCTACGACTGAAGATAGTTGGACTGTATTTAAAAATGTTTTTAGAAATTTTGATCAAGCTCATTTTTTCCATCAAACATACCTATAAAAAAATATGAAAATGAATGAAAGTTGTTGGAAATGGAAAATGGGTGAGAAAGTTACGACCTGCAAAAGCACCATGCTACCGCCCATTTCAGTCGATCGATCAGAACGGATGAAATCCAAGTGGATTAGGGTTTCAACTAATATTAGGACTATTAGCGAAGCACCTTTGGCCATTTGAGGAATAACAAAAGCCAATCAAAAGCCATAAATGATACTATCAGTTTCACAAAGATAGCAAGCCATGAGAGGTAAGCTCATTAACGGGGCCTAGCAGGGGTCCGATTTGTCAATTGAGGAATAGAGATACAAAACAGAGAGTAAGTCCAAACCAGGGGTATTAGTTGAAGTGGAAAATAGAGATGTCATAATAAAGTCACTTAAGCCGAAAAGGCAACACAACGATAAGAAATTAGTGAAAGCAAACTCGGGCACAGTAATTGAAGTTCTTTTGGGACAAGGAATGTTGAGAATAGCATTGAATTCTTCAAATAAGGGGCACAGTTCTTGGTTTGAGAAGCAGAAGCCATTATCCAACGATTCCCAATAGGTGATAACAGCTTGTAGCAAGTTGTGATTCAAGGGGAGTGGGAGATATGCCCATAGATTCCACATACCGTATGGTTTTAGGAGAGCCCAAACCTGGTTGTTTAAAGATCGTGACACAGCATGAAGATGGGAGCAAATTTGGTCCATGATGAAGCACTAAAGGGAGAGACAGCAAAAAAGGGTTGAAATTTGAAGAATGGCAGCCAGAGGAGTTAGGCGGTGCGGCTTAATTTATGATTGAGATGAGTTGTACAACTTATCTTTTAGGCACTGCGGCTCTATAACTTAGGCAGTGAAAGAAAAGCTTAGGTAATACAATCCATCTTGTAAAATGGTATAAAATAAAATAGCAGATTTTTAATTTATAAGTTCCCTATGGAATCCCTTTTGCTTGAATTGCTAAACATTCCTTGCAATATTGTGAAAGCAAACAACTAAGCAAACTAAAAACTTTTGCTTTAAAGAGCATTCAAATCCTAAATCTATCAAACAAAGTGTGTAGATCAGATATATATAGCATAAGCAAGTCAAATGTTCAGGCATCAATGCCCCCAACTAAGCAACCTACAAGGAGACTAAGAGTCTCTATCATCATCCTCATCATCATCGTCAGCCTCTATGGTGCTGCTGCTCTCCTGCTTAAACACCTGGTTTGCCCGCGTCAGATCTGTGGATAGACACCTCAAAGAAGCCACTTGGGCCTCTAGCTGCCCAGAACGGGTCCTCTCTCATTCCAGCCGAGCCTGCATGCATATGCATATCATTCATGAAGGGATTTTTCACTGAAAATCAACCGATTAAAGCGCAAGTTCATGTTGATTTTCTCAAATGTGCCTAGGAGCAATTGAAATGGAAATTATGTTGGGATTCGTCACGGGAAACCGACCGATAAAAGCGGAAATACACGTCGATTTCCTCGAATCCGGCCTAGGAGCTTAAGATGTGGAAATCAAAAACTTAAAGCATAAAAGGAGGGTTTCAAAAACTCACCACAAAGTCTCTCTAAGAGACGGATGCAGACTGCAGAAATCAAGTGTAGATTTCCTCCATCGATGCGTACACGAACGGCTCTCGGACCGAAACCCGTGCTAGCGACTCGGATGACAAGAAGAGAGGGAGAGAGGGGCTGCTCACTTTGAGAATTATGGCTGTCCCTATTTCTTTCCAAAAGAAATATCTATCTTTCCAAAAGATAGAACCAATATTCACACAAAGTATGGCACCTAATTCTTACCAAAAGAAAAATCAAACATAAAGTAGGCAATCTTTTTTCTTTAAAAGAAAACCAATTTCTCTTAAAACCACAAGTGATGGACGGCCAAAATGGTGATGCTCTTATGAGATAGCCAAGTCCAACCTTGTATTTCAAAGTCAAAAGCAATGACTCATCTCATATGGCTCACCATCCTATTAAATGAAAAGAATGACTCATCCTTTCATGCAATGAACAGACATGACTCATCACCTTTTCATTAATACAAAAACCATGACTCATCATCTCACTTGCCAAGATTCATTCGGCCAACACCAAAAAAAGTGTCATCATTCTTTTTCATTTAAGGAAGCAAAGTCCAACTTTGCTACCTCAAAATCAAAGAATGACTCACTCTTTTCCTATTGGTCCCAAGGAATGTGTCATCATCATTTTGTCCAACAAAATGACTCACCATTCTTGCCCATTCCACCCATGAATTTCGGCCAAACCATTCCAAGCCAAGTGGGAATATTCATTTTAAGTTTTAAGCCCAATTTAATTCCTTTGATTTATTTAAATTCAAATGCAACTTTAATTTAACATGTATGTTTATACATGATACCATGTAACATATTACATACATTTAAATTAAAATTCATTTGACCTATTAATTTAATCAATGGATTAAATTAGACACACACATAAAATGACAAACATGTAAACCTACACATGTCATAATATTTCCACCTAGGAAATAATCCCTTAAATTAATTCATTGAATTAATTATGAGAAGGCCAAAATAAATATTAATTATATAACTTTGATCAATCCAATTGATGCATATAATATAATTAATATATCTCTCTCTCTTCAAACGTGTATACTCCAAGTACACACTTAATCCGACTAGTTAAAGTCCAGACGTTCAATGTGTACGATCCAATGGGCCCGTCTTTATGTTGGCAGTGGGCCAAGGCCCACAGACTGTAGGTGGGCTCTAGCAAGCCACTGCAGCCCCCAATTAAGACGGAGTAAGCAGTCTAACTGAAAATGTAACCCTGTAGTTTGAACTTGTAAATCCCATGTCGCTGATATCAGTGTCCAACACAGAGGCATGGAAGTATCACCCTCTTTGTGTCTAGACCTTTACTTGATACCGAATGAACTGATGCTCACAAACAAGATCCAATCTTGTTTGGGTGCGGCTGCACACTTATCAGTAACATTCTTCAAGAGGCCGATGATATCGTCTCAGTGAATCACTGAGTGACATTCCCTTCTGCATATCCATAGTGCTGCCATGCTCACTGACACACCCGAACGTACCCGTACTTGGCACCCTTTTACAGGCCCGTTGGGCGTACACCAAAGTGTGCCACTTCACATGCAGCACCATCATATGGTCCGGTCAAAGGACTTATACAAGTACTACACGAGAATCATTTGTGATACTATACCATGTAGATTCCCGTTAAGTGGATCGATCCAGTACCATGCCCTTTTTGCATGTACCCATTAACCTGGTTGACATTCCATGTTCTATGACCGGTAAGACACCGCCATACAACCAGGCTAATGATAGTCTTTAGTTCCATTCATTCCCATGATTGGAACAGACTACGAATGACTTTATGGCCATATCGTTTTCCCTATCCACGGTCTTACTGCCAAGTGCCTCACACTTGACAACATGGATATGGATATGTCCATTGGATACTCTATTTAAAATATAGCACAAGACATATGATAAATAGATTAATGCCTTTATTTCCTTGACACAAATTGTATAATACATAAAGCTTGCATTAATGTACAAATGTATTATACAAACACAAGGACCAATGCCTCGGGACTAGGGCATTTCCAACAAATTAAAAAATAAAATTTCAATAGAGAAGAATAGTTTCTCAACAGACATATATTTTCTAAAGGTGGCTATAGAAATCGATATCAACTTCCTCCAAGATCTCGTACATGAACGGCTATCGAACTCGAACCTGTGCTAGCGATTTGATCTATGAAAGAGAGAGTTTTTATCGCTGGAATTTTCTGCTTCTAATTCCCATTCTTGGCCAAATTCCTCTAGGGATTTTAACCATAGATGGCCAAAAATGTCCTCGCAACTTTTTAGCCCAATTCCTTTTAATTTTATGCGGGCTTTTTCTCCTCTTTAAGCCCAAGTCTGGATTAATCCTTTTGGTCCAATTTAACTGCAAATATAATTTCAATTTAACGTGTATGTTTATATATTATACCATATAATATATTACATTCCATTTAAATTAAAATTAATTTGACCAATTAATTTAACTCAGGAATTAAATTAGACTTTCATAAAATTAAACTCATGTAAACCTATACATGTAAAATATTTCCACCTAGGAAATAATCTCATAAATTATTTTATTGAATTAATTATAAGAAAGCCAATACAAATGTTAATTATATTATTTTGATCAATCTAATCGATCTATATAATATAATTAACAGAATCCTCTCTCTCCAGTATGTATACTCCAACTATACAGTTGATCTTTTTTAGTTCAAGCTCAGAAGTTCAATATGTATAATCATGTGGGTCCATCTTTATGTTGACAGTGGTCCTATGGCCCACAAACTATAGGCAGGCTCTAGCAAGCCACTACAGCCCCCAATTAGGACGGAGATAGCAGTCCAACTATAATCGAAACCCTGTAGTGTAAACTCGTATATCCCATGTCATTGATATCGGTATCCAACACATAGGCATGGATTGATCACCCTCTTTTATGTCCGAACAGTTACTTAATCCTAAATGAACTGATGCTCATAAACAAGTTCCAACTTTTTTGGGTGTGGCCACACTCTTATCAGTTGCATTCATTAAGTGGCCGGTGATATCTTCTCAGTGGACTACTAAGTGATATTCCCTTCTGTATATCCATAGTTCTACCATATTTACTAACATACCCGAACATACCTATACTTAGCACCCTGTTACAAGCTCTTTAGGTATACACCAAAGTATGTCACTTCACATGCAACACCATGATATGGTCAGGTCAAAGGATCTACATAAGTACTATATGAGAATCACTTGTGATACTATACCATGTGGATTTCGCGTTTAGTGGATCTGTCCAGTACCATGCCCCTTTGCATGTACCCATTTACTTGGTTGACATTTCATGTCCAATGGCCAGTAAGACACCACTATACAACCAAGCTCATGATAGTCTTTGGCTCCATTCATTCCCATGACTGGAACAGACTACGGATGACTTTATGGTCATACCGTTTCCCCTATCCATGGTCTCACTGCAAAGTGCATAACACTTGTCAACATGGATATGGATATGTCCATTGGATACTCTATTTATAACATAGCATAAGATATATAATAAATAGATTAATGCCTTTATTTAATGACACAAATTGTATAATACATAGATCTCATGAATAAGTACAAATGCATGATACAAATATAAGGACCAATGCCCCGGGACTAGGGCATATCCAACAATTCATACATTTACATCACATTTCATATCACATCATGCTTTACATGTACAAATTTAACAGGTAAAGAAACCTACATGCATTGTCATGTTATCACAAATCAACAGACCATGAGTAGCTAAAAGGAGATGAACATAGGTCTCACAGAAGCTCCAGGGAGACTGCAAGGGCAAAAGACACAACATAGTAAGCCAAATAAGTACCAGAAAAGAGCTAATAATCAAGGAGATATTGATTCTTACATGAGTGGCATCCTCCAGCTCAAACAGCATGGCCATGGCAGGATCTAGCATGATCTGGGGATAGTAGTAGCCACCAGTGGCACTGTAAAGCTGTGGCTGGCCATCGAAGACATATTGGGGCATGCCCACTATCCACCCTATAGGAGGAATAGCCTCCGTCATAGGAACAGAACCACCAACAGCAAGCTACAGCTGAACCTGTAGCTCTGGAACTGGAGGGGTCTGTGAGCTGGACTCACCAGAACGTTAGATGTTGCCCATCTTATCCTTCTATATTTTACCCCTACCGGTGCAGGGAGGCTCCTAAAACATGAAACACCAGTAGTTATGGGATGTATATGAACAACAGAAAGTCAAAGTTATGGGAAAGTGAAGAGGAAAATGCATACCTATTGTGGTGGTGGAATCGGATTGCCAGTCAGAGGCAACAGGTATTGGGTGATGTAAGCTTAGTAATCACCGTCCGAGCCCATAGCCATGTACTCGTCTCCAAATACTCCCCGATGCTCGTCCTCTGGGATATGCGCTTTCCAGAACAAAGATTTAGGTAGCGGGGTAGGGATCAACATCTCCTCAGGTCGTCCATAGCACCTCTCGACCCTCTCCCTAAGGTACTAGTCTGAAGAAGAGGGGCACTCTATGACTCGCCACCTCTCAGTCAGCCACAAGGCTCCTATCATCGCCTCTGACCAGTGAGCAACATCATCCCAAGGGCACCTAAATTCCTAGGAAAAAAATACAAAGTTGACAGATAAATCAAGTTCAAATTCAGGTATGATCCTAAACTAGTAAATAAAGTTTAAAGCTAACAAGATTTATATGTACCTAGCTCTAGGTCACAAAGCCCAGCTGAGTATGGCATTTATCCTTCTCCATCACCACCTTGGTCTAGTCGACCATCCACTGAGTAAGCCGTGGGAAAAGTGGAACACCATGGACCTTACCTAGCTTAGGAGGTCACAGAAACTTATACTCATAAGCCTATATTTGTAAAAGAAATCAGAGTGAGAACAAACACAGGAAGAATTATGTAATGAAGTAACAAGGAAAAGAACAAAATCCATACCAAGAGCATAATTGAGCAGCACTTCAGCTTTTTATGCTGACCCCAGGCACACACATCTAGCCCATAATACATCTGGGCGAATCCAGCTCTCCCCCATTCTAACCCACTCAAATCCTCTAGCATAATTAAAGTAGGAAGCACGTTCCAGTTCATGTCACTACAGCCAGTAGGGAATATTGTTGGGATTTTTCACCGGAAATCACCCGATAAAAGCGGAAAAACGCGGTGATTTCCTCAAATCCAGTCCCGGGAGCAATTGAAGTGGAAATTGAAAAACATAAAATTAAATAGAAAGAGATTAAAATTTCATACCAGAAAAATCTCTTTCAGAGACGGATGATGACTGCAGAACTCAATTTAGAATTCCTCCACTCTCACGTACACGAACGCTTGGCGAATGCAACCCGTGCTAGCGATGGAAAAGCAAAAACCAAGGAGAGGAGAGGCTAGAGAATTCGGCTATGAGTGGTTTTAGCTAGGTTAGCCGAATTCTTCTAACCCTAGGTATTTATACCTAGGGTTGGCCGAATTCCATAAGGAATTCTGGCCCATCTTGGCTCCTCTTTATTCTGTGCGGGCTTCCATGTTTTAATTTAGGCCCAGTCTAATTTTAATTAATTTGGTTCAAATTAATTCAAGCCCAATTTTAATATACCCATGTATTTAATATATTACTCCAAGTAATATATTATTTACATCCAAATTAAAATTGGTTTGACATTTAATTTAATCCATCAAATTAAAATTGACTCTGCACAAAATAAAATCATATGTAAACCCATACATATGAATATTTCCACCTAGGAAATAATTTCATAATTAATCCAATTAATTATGAAGAGCCAATAGAATATATTAATTTTTATTATTATGACCAATCCAATTGATCTTTATAATATAATTAATATATACACACCTCTCCCTCCAATGTGTATACTCCAAGCATACATGCTATTCCTTAAGTCTGCATTCTATCGTTCTATGTGTACGATCCTGTGGGCCCATCTTTATTTTGGCAGCGGGCCTTTGGCCCGCAGACTGCAGTTGGGCTCTAGCAAGCCACTGCAGCCCCCAATTAAGATGGAGATGGCAGTCCAACTGATATCATAACCCTGTAGTTAAACTTGTACATCCCATGTCATTAATATCGGTGTCCAACACAGAGGCATGGATTGATCACCCTCTTTTGTGTTCAGACATTAACTTGATCCCGAATGTACTGATGCTCACAAACAAGTACCAACTTCTTTGGGTGTGGCCACACTCTTATCAGTCACATTCATCAAGAGGCCGGTGATATCTTCTCAGTTGGTTACTGAGTGACAAATCCCTTCTGCATATCCATAGTATTACCATGTTCAGTGACATACCCGAAAGCACCCATACTTGGCACCCTATTACAGGCCCTTTAGGCGTACCCCTAAGTATGCGACATCACATGTAACACCATCATATGGTCAGGTCAAAGGATCCATACAAGTACTACACGAGAATCCATTGTGATACCATACCATGTGGATTACTCGTTCAGTGGATCTATCCAGTACCATGCACCCAGGCATGTACCCATTAACTTGGTTGACATTCCATGTCCAATGACCGGTAAGACACCGCCATACAACCAGGTTAATGATAGTCTGTTGTTCCATTCATTCCCATGACTGGAACAGACTACGGATCTATTCATGGTCATATCGTTAACCCTATCCATGGTCTTACTGCTAAGTGCATGACACTAGTCGTCATGGATATGGATATGTCCATTGGATACTTCATTTACTATACTGCACAAGATAAATATAATAAATGAATTGATGCCTTTATTAATGACACAAATAAGTACAACACATAAATCCAATAAATGCATAGTACAAATACAAGGACCAATGCCTCGGGACTAGGGCATTTCCAACAATCTCCCACTTGCACTAGTTCCAACTAGGCATGGGCCTAATCCCTATAGATCTAGTATGACCTTCATGCTTGGGCTGGGCCAGCGCCTTGGTCAATGGATCTGCGACATTATCCTCGGTGTCCACTCTGTGCAATGCAATGTCACCTCTCTCCGCGATTTCTCGTATGAGGTGAAACTTTCTGAGCACGTGCTTTGTGTTCTTGTGTGACCGGGGCTCCTTAGCTTGTGCGACGGCCCCATTGTTGTCACAGAAGATATCGACTGGGTCCTGGATAGTTGGCACTACTCCCAACTCAGTGATAAACTTCTTCATCCACACAGCTTCCTTAGCTGCATCACACGCAGCGATGTACTCAGCTTCTGTCGTAAAGTCCGCTATGGTTGGTTGCTTTGAGCTCCTCCAGCTTACAGCACCACCATTCAGCAAGAATACATACCCTGACTGCGACTGGTACTCATCTTGGTCTGTCTGGAAGCTTGCATCAGTATACCCAGTAACTGATAGCACTTCCTGACCACCATACACCAAGAAGCTATCCTTAGTCCGGTTAAGGTACTTGAGGATTGCCTTGACAGCTTTCCAGTGATCCTCCCCGGGATCCTGCTGGTATCGGCTCGTCATACTCAGTGCAAAGGCGACATCAGGTCTCGTACACAACATAGAGTACATGATTGATCCAATAGCCGAGGCATATGGAACCAATTTCATGTTCTCCCTGTCCTCCCTTGTTTTAGGACAGCTCTTCTTACTAAGTTTCAGCCCATGGCCCATTGGCAAGAAACCTTTCTTGGCCCGGTCCATGCTGAATCTTTTCAGAACTTTGTCAATGTACGAAGCCTGACTTAGGCCCAGAAGCCGATTTGATCTATCCCTATAGATCCTGATCCCTAGGATCATCTCAGCTTCGCCTAAGTCCTTCATTGCGAAGCACTTACTCAGCCACTGCTTTACCCCTTGCAGTGTAGGTATGTCGCTTCCAATGAGTAGGATGTCGTCTACATATAGTACCAAAAATGTGACAATGCTCCCACTAGTCCTCTTATACACACAAGGCTCATCCAGATTCTGTATGAAGCCATATTCCTTTATAGCCTCATTGAATCTTAGATTCCAACTACGGGATGCTTGCTTCAGTCCATAAATGGACCTTTGAAGTTTGCATACCCTTCCCGGATACTTAGGATCGACAAAACCCTCAGGTTGCGTCATGTACACATCCTCGAGTAGCTTTCCATTAAGGAAAGCGGTTTTGACATCCATTTGCCATACCTCATAGTCATACCATGCGGCTATGGCCAGTAGTATCCTGATGGATTTGAGCATGGCTACTGGTGAGAAAGTTTCATCATAGTCTATCCCATGGACTTGTCTAAAACCTTTCGTAACCAGACGCCCCTTGAAGGTATTATCAGCTTTTAGCTTATAGCACCACTTGCAACCAATTACCTTAGCACCCGGAGGTGGATCAACCAAGTTCCAAACTTGGTTATCGTACATAGATTGCATTTCTGCCTCCATGGCTTTACGCCAATTCGCAGACTGTGGGCTAGCCATAGCCTCTTGGTAGGTTTTGGGTTCTTCTTCATCCCAGATGAGAAGAGTTTGATCATCGGTGACGAGGAACCCATACCTCTCCAGTTCCCGACGATCCCTACCAGACCTTCTAGGTTCTTGTGTGGCCTGGGTCGGTGCCTCCACTTGTGGAAGCTCCACCTGGGCCTCCGAGCTATCCTCTTCAGGTGCTTGTGGACCTTGAACTTCCCTGAGTTCAACGTTGCTCCCACTATCTTTCTTGGAAAGGAACTCCTTTTCCAGAAAGACCCCCTTCCTTGCCACGAACACCTTGTTCTCGGCGGGGTTGTAGAAGTAATACCCTTTGGTTTCCCTAGGGTAGCCCACAAACAGGCATTTATCGGTTTTGGGCTCCAGCTTGCCACTAGTCAATTTCTTGACATGTGTCTCGCATCCCCAAATCCTTAGGAAAGACACATTGGGCTCCTTGCCCATCCATATCTGATATGGGGTCTTTTCCACTGCCTTAGTCGGAGTATTGTTTAAAATGAGAGCTGCTGTCTCGAGGGCGTGTCCCCAGAAACTAATTGGGAGAGTTGCTTGACTCATCATTGAGCGGACCATGTCCAACAAGGTCCTATTCCTCCGTTCGGACACCCATTCCATTGTGGTGTTCCGGGAGGAGTGAGCTGCGGAACTATTCCATGCTCTCTCAAGTATGAGTCAAACTCTAGGCTCATATACTCACCGCCTCGGTCCGACCGAAGGGCTTTGATATTCCTGCCTAGCTGGTTCTGTACCTCGTTCCTAAATTCCTTGAACCTATCAAGGGTCTCGGACTTGTGTTTCATCAGATAGACGTAGCCATATCTGCTGAAATCATCCGTGAACGTGACGAAGTACAGATGCCCACCTCTGGTCGCTGCGCTCATAGGTCCACATACATCTGAATGTATTAGGTCCAACAAGCCAGTGGCCCTTTCAGCCCTTTTGCTAAAAGGCGCCTTTGTCATCTTGCCTCTTAAACACGATTCGCATGTATCAAATGACTCCAAGTCAAATGACCCTAGGACCCCAGCTTTGTGAAGCCTAGCTATGCGCTTCTCGTTTACGTGGCCAAGACGACAATGCCATAGGTAGACTGGATTAAGTTCGTTAGGCTTAACCCTTTTCGTGTTTATGTTATAGATGTGATTGGTTTCATTTAAGTCCAGGACATACAGGCCATTATTTAATAGAGCATCTCCATAAAATAATCCCTCTCTAGATATTGAAATTCGACCATTTATAATAGAAAATTCAAATCCAGACATGTCCAACATTGATACAGAAATAATATTCCTGCACATAGCAGGTACAAAGTAACAATGTTCTAAAATTAAAACCAATCCGCTGGGCATCAATAGGTGGTATTCTCCGATCTCTATGGCAGTAACCCTTGCTCCATTCCCGACCCGCAAGTCCACCTCACCCGATCCCAGCAACCTTCTGTTCTTAAGTCCCTGCACATTGCAACAAATGTGAGAACCACATCCAGTATCCAATACCCAGGATGTTGAAACAGTAAGGTTAATATCTATAACATAAATACCTGAAGAGGACGCACCTTGGCCCCTTCTCTGCTCTCCCATCAGCTTGGGACACGATCTCTTCCAATGGCCCGCCTGTCTGCACCAGAAACAGACGTCCTCAGGACCTGCCTTCTGATGGCCTTTGGGTTGGGCCTTGGCCTTCTTGGCTTTGGCCTTCTTGGCCTTGGCCTTGGCCTTTTCCTTGGCCTTACCCTTAGCAAGAGGAGCGTTCCCCTTGTTAACCAACAGCACCGGCGGAGTCTTCTTGATCGACTGCTCAGTAAGCTTAAGCATCCCATGCAGCTCACTGACAGTACGGTTCATCCCTTGCATATTATAGTTTAGGATGAACTGATCATAAGAATCCGGTAAGGATGCCAGGATCGTGTCCACCGCCAACTCTTGAGAGATAGGCGATCCGAGACGGGCCAAAGTATCCAAATAGCCCTTCATCTTGAGCACGTGAGCACTCACAGATGTCCCGGCCCCCATCTTACAAGAGTGGAATGCCTTATTGGTCAGGTACCTTTCCTGACGAGCTTGCTCCTGAAACATCTCATTGAGAGTTGTTATCATAGCATAGGCTTGATGGTCCATAAACTGCTTTTGCAGTTCGGGGACCATGCACGCCAACATAAGGCACGTCACATCCCGGTTGTCCTTGACGTGCGCCTCGTATTCCGCTAGCTGTGCAGCCGTTGGATTACGTCCCTGAGGCGCAGCCGGCACAGGCCTTTCCAGTACATACTCTTTTGACTCTTGTCTTAGAACTATCCTCAAGTTCCTAGACCAGTCTAAAAAGTTAGGACCGGAAAGCTTGTCCTTCTCAAGAATCGATCGCAGTGATAAGGTATTAGTGTTTGCCATTTGGGTGTTTCTACACAGAAAAACATTTAGAGTGTTAATAAAGGGCTTTGCTTTGTTGTTCCCATAAAATTAATAATGAATCAAGTTATTAATTTAACCGAGTTGTTGGGCTCATGGGCCGAGATCCATATTTCATTAAGATATAGCCAAACGAGGGTTTGGTACAACTACACCTTAACTATTTAGGTAGGAACGCCGTCCAATCCCAACCTAGGGACTCTCGGTTTGATGGGCTTGTTGGCACTTACCCATCTGTGCTTAGGGCCAGGAGAATCCTACTACCCATGCTAAGTCAAAACCTCCATTCAAGTGTTAGAGTATCCCATACTCTAACCCAGTACAAAGTGACAATACTCCAGTGCATCCTGCGAGGGCATGGTCTACAACTGGCCTATTCCCACCTCGATTCGGTTTTGAATGAGGGAAGCACTTTTAAGCGACTTAGTAATTCCATTTGGTTATTAGATTCAATTATAACGGCTTACTTACATAAAGCGGGTGAATGAGCTATATGTAACATACATTCATACATGCAAAAGAATATATAAATGATTAAATAAAATAAAATGGACTGCTATGGGCCTATGTTACATCCTAATATAATTCTAGTAAACCTATACTAGAAATACATATTAGGTGGGCCTCCTCCTTCTCCTTCTAGGCTTGCACCTCCATTTGGGCTTGCACTCCATTTAGGCTTGCACTCCATGGGCTTCTTCTTTTACAAATTTTACAATATTTAACTTAAATAAAATAAAATTACATTAAAAGAAAACGACACGCAGGCCGTATTTACCCAAAAGTAAAATACAACCCAACTCGTAAAAGGCCCAATAGCATCCAATCATACATTCATTCAACCATGCATATGCATCCAATACATACAATTCAAAAGCATATCAAAATGCATGATTTAAGCCCATTTAAATTATGTCAAAGCCATTATTCGGAAATCGCCAATTTTGGCCCACCATGGTTCTAACCCTTAACGGGGCTTTGGGCCTCCAGCCCAGGCAGTCCAACTGCTCCCACTGGAATTGGGAAACCATGGGTCCAATTTAGCCATCCGAGTAATTGTGCCAAAATTACCCGAACCAATTTCCATTAACCACATTAATTTCCAAATTAATGTCACATGAACGAAATTAAAATTCATCCAAGAAACCATGCACATTTAAATTACATAAATTTAAACACACGAATTTTAAAACCAATTAAAATTTCAAAACTGGGCCCCGGACCTAAAACCCGCAAAATCCAAAAAAAACTGGGCCCGGCCCGCTGCAGCTAGGGCAACAGAGTTGCCCTAGCAGCAGCAGCGGCGCAGCCGCCTAGCGGCTGCCCGCTGCTGCCGTGCGGCAGCCACTGCCCATCAGTGGCTGCCGCCTGCAGCGGCGCTGCCACTGCCCAGCAGTAGCCCGCTGCTGCGGCAGCAACTGCCGCCCAGCGGCAGCGGCTGCCGCCGGGAGGCTGATTTTTTTTTTTTTTATATAAACAGAATAATAAAAAAAATAAATAACCAATCACCATCCAAAACAATTCACCAAGAATTACAAAATACACAATAAAATTAAACTAACATAAACCTATATGCAAATTTAATTTTTATTGCATAAAACATATGGGAAAATCATAAAACCCATACCAAGAACCCCAATCAAAAACATCCAATTTCAAAATAGGGATTCAACCAAATTAATCAATTCCCACGGATCAAAAACCTGGCTCTGATACCACTGTTGAGATTTTTCACCGGAAATCACCCGATAAAAGCGGAAGAACGCGGTGATTTCCTTAAATCCAGTCCCGGGAGCAATTGAAGTGGAAATTGAAAAACATAAAATTAAATAGAAAGAGATTAAAATTTCATACCAGAAAAATCTCTTTCAGAGACGGATGATGACTGCAGAACTCAATTTAGAATTCCTCCACTCTCACGTACACGAACGCTTGGCGAATGCAACCCGTGCTAGCGATGGAAAAGCAAAAACCAAGGAGAGGAGAGGCTAGAGAATTCGGCTATGAGTGGTTTTAGCTAGGTTAGCCGAATTCTTCTAACCCTAGGTATTTATACCTAGGGTTGGCCGAATTCCATAAGGAATTCTGGCCCATCTTGGCTCCTCTTTATTCTGTGCGGGCTTCCATGTTTTAATTTAGGCCCAGTCTAATTTTAATTAATTTGGTTCAAATTAATTCAAGCCCAATTTTAATATACCCATGTATTTAATATATTACTCCAAGTAATATATTATTTACATCCAAATTAAAATTGGTTTGACATTTAATTTAATCCATCAAATTAAAATTGACTCTGCACAAAATAAAATCATATGTAAACCCATACATATGAATATTTCCACCTAGGAAATAATTTCATAATTAATCCAATTAATTATGAAGAGCCAATAGAATATATTAATTTTTATTATTATGACCAATCCAATTGATCTTTATAATATAATTAATATATACACACCTCTCCCTCCAATGTGTATACTCCAAGCATACATGCTATTCCTTAAGTCTGCATTCTATCGTTCTATGTGTACGATCCTGTGGGCCCATCTTTATTTTGGCAGCGGGCCTTTGGCCCGCAGACTGCAGTTGGGCTCTAGCAAGCCACTGCAGCCCCCAATTAAGATGGAGATGGCAGTCCAACTGATATCATAACCCTGTAGTTAAACTTGTACATCCCATGTCATTAATATCGGTGTCCAACACAGAGGCATGGATTGATCACCCTCTTTTGTGTTCAGACATTAACTTGATCCCGAATGTACTGATGCTCACAAACAAGTACCAACTTGTTTGGGTGTGGCCACACTCTTATCAGTCACATTCATCAAGAGGCCGGTGATATCTTCTCAGTTGGTTACTGAGTGACAAATCCCTTCTGCATATCCATAGTATTACCATGTTCAGTGACATACCCGAAAGCACCCATACTTGGCACCCTATTACAGGCCCTTTAGGCGTACCCCTAAGTATGCGACATCACATGTAACACCATCATATGGTCAGGTCAAAGGATCCATACAAGTACTACACGAGAATCCATTGTGATACCATACCATGTGGATTACTCGTTCAGTGGATCTATCCAGTACCATGCACCCAGGCATGTACCCATTAACTTGGTTGACATTCCATGTCCAATGACCGGTAAGACACCGCCATACAACCAGGTTAATGATAGTCTGTTGTTCCATTCATTCCCATGACTGGAACAGACTACGGATCTATTCATGGTCATATCGTTAACCCTATCCATGGTCTTACTGCTAAGTGCATGACACTAGTCGTCATGGATATGGATATGTCCATTGGATACTTCATTTACTATACTGCACAAGATAAATATAATAAATGAATTGATGCCTTTATTAATGACACAAATAAATACAACACATAAATCCAATAAATGCATAGTACAAATACAAGGACCAATGCCTCGGGACTAGGGCATTTCCAACAAATATAACCTCAGATAAGAGGTATAGCAGGAAGGAGCTAGCATACTGGTTCTGCTTCACCTCAGTATCAACACTACGCCTCTTCCAATAACTCATCAGAGTGTCGCACTGTACCTTAGGCTGAGAAGTCCTGTATCCCATTAAAATAGCCACAACACCAGCACTGTTGTGGCTTGCACTCAAAGCGCAGTTAAACTAGATCTAGGTGCCTCCGAAACGCAGCCCAGTGATGATGGAAAAGTCCAAAGGAGTGATGATGAACTCCCCAGTAGGTAGGTGAAAGGTGTGAGTGGTATCCATCCACCGCTCAATAAGTGCCATAATCACCCCTTTACTTTTCCGAGGAGCATAGCAGAGAGTCTGAGGGACCAATATATGTAGACCTGTGGCATCTACCTTCGCCTTGACCTGGGCTGGGAGGCGATCATAGAAATCTTTTAGGCCGTCCCAGCCTCTTACATCCTTATTCTTCTTCCTGGACTACAAAACAAATAAAAAGGGAAGTTTGTTAAATTCACTTAATTGAATACATGAATATTTGAGGGGAAATTTGAAAGAAAACTCAAGTTTTAGGTCAAAATGAGAGGCTGTCTCTTAGAAGAGATGAGTCGTACGACCCTTTTATTGTAATTTTGGGCTGTACGGCTCAACTCCTTAAGCTGCATGGCTCAAGTCTTGGTTCCTGGAGAAACCTAGAAATTCAAGGGCCATACAGCCTAACTTGCACATGAACAAAGCCGTACTCCCCATCTTTTCTGGGAAACAGATTGCGTTTTTTAAACCTAGAAATCTAATTTCTTTAAAATTAAGCCTAAATCTAAGCAAAAATAAATCCTAAATTGATCATAAACATCAAACAAACCCTAAGCATGCATTCTAATCCATCAATTTCATCAAATTGCAGCAAAATAAACAATGAAAAGAAGTTAAAAATCAAAGGAAAAAATAGCCGAAACAGACCAAGTGGGCAATTGCATGTCCGTGAATATTAATCATATGGCTTATTTCCTCTACGAGGGACACACCTTCATATTTCTCATTCGGTCCAAGGCCATATAGACTCTCCACCAAAACAAAAGGGAAGAGAGAAAGAGCCCTACGACAATGTATATTGTTGTACAACTGCCTCCAGGGCCTCCTACCGAGGCGTATATGAAATAGACCGGTGGAGTTTTTGTCTCATTTTCATGGGCATGGAGTTTGAAAAGGAAGAATCGGCTTGTTTCGAGACAAAAAAAAAGGGTAAAGAAATGAGAAAGGGGTGTTCTATTTTAAATCTTTAACCCAGGTAAGATGGGCTGTGTGGCCCAACTAACCCTCAAGTTGTTTTGAGAAACTTTTTCCCCAATGAGTCGCACGGCCAACGTTCCTCAATAGATAGGCCGTACGGCCCATCCTCCCTAAAATCGCTAATATTTAATTCTTTATTTCAAATCACTAAATTACTCCGAGAAAGGTTTTCTTATTTTGTAGGATTCTAGGGGTAAGACCCAAGAAAGTGAAGCCATTAACTCCATGATTCGCGTCTTTGTTCTTGATCGAAGGGGAACAAATTTTTTTTTTCAAAATTATCAATCAAAGAACAAAGATGCTAATGCCAAACACCTCAGTATTTATCTCTAGCAAGTCAAATCCTTGGAAGCAGGGATGTTTAGTGAAATAATCCCACCATCGTAAAGAGAATCACAGATCCACCTCAACCTCCAAAAGGTGAGTAAATTGTATTCAACCAATGGATCCAGACTCGAGAGACTATGACGTTCAGCGATATGATCCTAGTCCCCAACCAATTAGCAAAAGTTCAGCCCGATAAATCCAAATCCTCTGAATCCTCATAAGTAGGGGCATTCAGCAAAGTGCACTTGCTTTCAGAAGGAGGATAGCAAACCCAACTCGATCTCCAAAGATAAGTAAAACACCACTCAACTGGCAAAGATGGTGACATTCAGTGAAGCACCCCTGATCTTTACATCAACCGAAACTCAACTTGGCAATCCCAAGGTCAGTCCTCCACCCTTTATTCATTGTGCTCTCTATCATGTATTTAAATTCACCCCAAAAGATCTAACAAGACATCGTAAGTGTTGAATTTAATTACACGAGGGGCAACCTATGAGCATGGATTTTTGTTCAACCTCTACGATGAAGATTTTTGGTTAGCCTTTATTTGAAATTGTCCAGAACACTGACCCAAGAAGCAAAGAACGGATTCTAACTCATGGCGAAATGAACCGAAAACTGCCGAAATCAAAAAAGGGATTTTCATCATTGGAATTTCAGTTGTACGGCCTAACTTAAGAGGAGGCACAGCCTAAAATTTGAGGGTTAAGCCATGGAAGAGAGCTACTTAAAGTGGGTACAGCTGGAATTTAAGAAAGGGCCATACAGCACAAAACTTAGGCCGCATGGCCCAATTCAAGAGATGGGGCTATATGGCCCATCTCTTAAGACAGAAATTAGCCAAGTTGGCCCACTTATGCTAGAATAAAAAATGATTTCTCAAGAATAGAATGATTACGGAGAGAGAGATGGTTTTACAGCAGGATTAAAAAAGGAAAGAAAAGGAATTAAGCTTACTAAGGATCATAATAACCCGCGGCTCATCCATTCAACATCATCACCAACACTTCTTTATTTGTTCCTTCAACAAGTTTATCTCTGCAACTGATTTTTTCCTTCCATCAACCTTTTCCTCAGCTTTCAAACACCAAAACCAACCTAAATCCAACCCTTTCAAACACCAAAACTTTGTTTCAATACCTAATTACTCCGGTTCGAGGTTGTTCACAGCCATATTTCGATTCCCAGAAAGTTTCGGTTCGTCTTCATGAGTTACACCAAATTTAAGCTCTGAGAACGGATTTGTATCATTTCCTAAAAAACTGGATAAATTAGCTAAAGATAATCTTTAAGAGGCCATAAAATCCTATCTCATTATTCCTACATTTTCTGATTTGCCTATGCTTTACCAAATTGCAGAAAACAAAAAATGATTTTTCTGTAAATTTAAGAACAGAGCCATACGGCCTATCTTTAATCTTTCTTAAGAAAATCTTTCATTTAATTGGAAAAACCCTTTTGTAGAAAACTTAATTGTAAGTGTGAATTTTGGAAAAATAGGTTTTTTAGAGAATCCCAATTTGAACTTAAAGATCTCGAAACCTAAATTTTGAAATTTGATATAGAGTCACCACCCAGATCAGCTCATCCGGGAAATTCTGGTACAGCTCCCCACTAAGTGTAGACGCGGTACCTAATTCAGAGATTCAAGGTTCGGGCAACAAATCTACTAATCCTCACTTATTTTCAATTATTATTTCATAATGTAATGTTGCATTCACTTAATTCTACTCATTTTATCTTCTTTTTATTTTTAGTTAATGCTCATTCATATGACATAAATATAAATCCAAAATAAAATGTAGAAAAATAAAAGTGCAGGAAAAGTAAATAGAGGCCAAATTATACAACCCATAAAAAGAAAAAGCTCTCATCCTCATCATTACAACCGCCTATAATACACGATGATCTAAAAAATTACAATCGCCTAGATACACGATTTAATCTATAAAATACATTCAAAAATAAAAATAAAGTAAATATAAAAGCTGCATCCGAATACAGTTAGCACAAATAATCAAGGCATAAAAAAGACTCAAATAGGATAGAATACGGATTTATAAGAGCGGGGACATGCATTTAGGGGGGTAACCGGGTCAACCCGACCAGTCGGACCGATTAGACCTGGAAAACAATTTTTTGAAACGCCTTGTAGGTTTTGTGGGTGAAAAACCAATTTTGAAAATGATTTCGCTCATTTACATGCATTTTTTCAACTTTCGTGGGCCGGATATCCCGGGACTCGGGGGTCCCTGTTCATGTGTGGGCCTAAGTTAAACATCCATCTAGGGTCCAAAAAGAATGTAAACACACCAAAATTCAGTTTTGAAT
The DNA here is from genome assembly GCA_039660915.1 of Euphorbia tirucalli. Taxonomy (NCBI): domain Eukaryota; kingdom Viridiplantae; phylum Streptophyta; class Magnoliopsida; order Malpighiales; family Euphorbiaceae; genus Euphorbia; species Euphorbia tirucalli. The sequence continues at coordinate 43,977,012 of CM077637.1, read as the reverse complement.
AGTAAAAAGATGTAAAATTACAAGTTTGAGGCCCAAAAGGGTAAAAGTGTAGTTCAGCCTCAACTACAGCCGTGCGACTGTAGGTTACATTCATGCGACTGTAATGCTCCAGAATTGTTTTCCGGCCTTCTTTCTGGTTTTTGAAAATCATTTTGCAAATTTAGCGATTTCGGGTAATCTGGGATTTCTGGAAACACATTGATTTCAACCAAACGGATCCGAAACGGATCGAAATAAATCCGGAAATCCCTAAAAACTCGAAATCGCCAAACTTGAAATCACATCCATCAATTAAAAATAAGAAAACCAGGAATCCAAGCATACATGGATGCAATTAGACCAATAATAAACATGAAAAACACATTAAATCTGAAAACGGAAGCGTTATCGGTCGATTTTAGGGCATTCGGAGCTTCTTCCCCAGAGATTATAGTTGAGCGATTGTAATCAGAAGATTACAGTCGCGCTGCTGTAGGTTACAGCCAGGCGACTGTGATCTTAAGCGAGGCAGCTGTAATCAAAATTCACTTCCGAAATCATAAAAATTAAAAAAAAAAATTAATAAACAATACCCAGAATGAACAAAAATGGATTTTTAAGGCCTCTCAGAATGTTACCTGGTCTATATTCCAGTGTTTGGATAACCAGAGATGGATTTGAATGTAGGAAAGTGTTTTGCAGTCACGAACAACCCGAAAAATGCGTGATCAACAAAGCCTGAACGGAACCCCGAGCGATTAAGTGAGTAGTGATGATTTAAAAACACCTTACCACGGTTTCTATGTGTTTCGTTGAATTTTTTTTTTTTTTTAGATCAAACCCTTTTATTTTTCTTAAGAACCCTAGAAAAAGTCCCAAAATCTGTGTTGTAGTGTGTTTTTGTATGTTTTTCTCTCAAAAACTCTCTAATTTTCTGCCTCTCTCTGTTCTGTTAACCCTAATCCTGGATATGAGGCTTTTATATCTCCCGTTTTAGCTAAAAATCAGAATTAAATGCTGATTTTTAGTAAAAAAGGAAGTCTGGTGATTATAGTCGCGTGACTGTAGTACAGTCACGTGGCTGTAGGCACTACAGTCAAGCGACTGTAGTGACTACATTAGCTTATTTTGTTTATTTTTTATTCTTTTCTTCGGTTTTCTTAAATACTCACTAGAATTCTTTTGGGGCTCCGTACCAAGACTTGTCACACATGTTTGGGTCATCTGGGACATTTCCGACATTATTTCGGTTGGTCCGAATCTACTTCATGCTTATCTGTGAAAAAGGCAATAATGACTTTCATCACAGAGGTCGAGAAAAAACCCGTACTTACAGCTGCACGGCCTATCTTTGGAGGAAGTTGAGCCGCATGGTTCATCACGACCTATAAAATCTGCACCAGTTTTTCTCTGTTTTCTAGGATTTTTAACTTTATGTATCCAGGGCAAAAAGCTCTAGTTTCTTAGTCTAATCAATTAATAGACCCCCCAAAGGATCGTCAAATTCGAAAGAAGAAAGGCCAAAATGAATTACTATGCGTTAAAATCATAGAAAGAAAATTATTTTTATAGTTAAATCTGGATCTGCATGTCCATATTTAACCCGTTTTTTAGCCCCACGGTTCTAATAATTCATTCCCCAGCATAAAATTTCAATTGTTCCATTATTCATTATTCATCCATTTTTCATGATATTGATTTTAGGTGTTTATGCACTTTATTGACCTAGCTTTAATTTCGAAGAATTTTCAGGACCCACATGAAAGAGATTCCCAATAAATCTCTGGATGACTAACTCACATTGCCATGCAAAATGAAAAATATAAAACTAGCAAAACCGTTTTCCAAAACTGTTTTCTCTAGATCCAAAAATACAAGGCGTTTATAAAATCGTTTTCCAGGTCTAATGGGGTAAACCTGTTGGGTTTTCCCCGATTATCCCCCAAATGTATGACCCTAAGCTATCTGGATATCTCGTTCTGTTAGATCTAAGTCCAATTTGTTTATATTTATCTGTATCACTAACATTTGTTTTGCAGGTAGATACATGTTAGGTTAGATGAATGTTAGCTTTTTATTACTATATTACTTCGTATAAATTAGGCGATTATACTCCTATCCCATTTTTATCAAAATGTATCCCCTAGGATAGTTTATTCTATTAGATTGTAATAATTTTATTTCCCAAATTTATTTATTGCTTTCTGAATTTATTTATGGCTTTTTGTATGAGCATATAGTAAATCTTTAGGGTCGAATATTGAATAGGGAATTAAAATAACAAAAAGTACATATCTGGTATAGTTAAGGCTATTTCATAATAAAGCATAAATAAGATATTTATTCAGACCAGAATCTCTATCTTAAAGGTATAGGAATCCCTATCGGGCTTAGCTATACCACAATTTCCCGGTAAGAGCTGAGCCGGGTGGCGACTCCTATCAAACTTTAAGGTGCGAGGAATTGATTTCGTACGAACTTTTTGTTTCGCCTTATTTTCCAAAACCCGAAAACCATGTTTTCTAATATAAAACCAAATTTCCTAAACTTGTTCAAAACCCCTGACCCGGTCTCGCAGCCCATAAAACATCACCGAAAGGATCGCCCACTCACACCTAGCATGGTTCCCAATATACCTAACATACCCATACTTGGAACCCAGTTACGGGCCCATTAGGGGCACATCAAAGCATACAAGGTCACATCCATGAGTGTAGTAATATGGGGTCTCAGGATCCAAAATAAGCAACACATGAGAAACACTTATGACATTGGACCATGTAGTGTTTTCACAAAAGGATGGATTCAATACACTATTCACCAACATGTACCTATGTCCTTGATTGACTTTCCATGTCCTATGGTCGGTAAGACACCACCCATCTTACAAGGAACATACTAGTCTCTAGTTATATTTATTCCCATGATTATAACAGATTGGGAATAACTTTGAAACTATGTTCTTTAAACTCATAGTCTTACTTGTTTAGTACATGCTATAACGAACATAAGTAAACACCGGTTTATGGATTCTCAACATTTATTAATTGCACAAGTAATTCAATAAATATGATTATGCCTTTTATTAATATGAAGCAAATGTATATATATAATTATACAAAACACCAAGTATAACATCTAGGGACTGGGGCATACACCAACAGGTTGTGTGTAGAGTGGAGTAAAATACATACTATTTATAGAGAAGTTTGAATACCATCCACTCTTTCTCTACATGCATTCCCAGCCATTAGATCACTCTGACTGCATTTGGACCTTTAAAACCCCACCAATCTCTGCATGTATTGTCACCACCAATCTACAAGAGCCAATCTTTGTATGCATTCCTAGCCATTAGATCTATTTGAATGCATTTGAACTATTCAAACCCCACTAATCTATTAATGTATAGTCACCATCAATCTGCAAGAGCCAATACCATCCGTTCTTTCTCTACATGCATTCCCAGCCATTAGATCTCTTTGAATACATCTAGAGCATTCAAATCCTACCAATCTCTACATGTATTGTCACCATCAATCTGCAAAAAGCCAATACCATCCATTCTTTCTCTACATGCATTCGTAGCCATTAGATCTCTTTGAATGCATCTTGACCATTCAAACCCCACCAATCTCTGCAGGTATTGTCACTATCAATCTGTAGGAGTCAATATCATCCACATCTTTTCTACATGCATTCTTAGCCATTGGATCACTTTAACCACATCTAAACTATTAAATCCCCTCCCATCTCTTTTTCATATCCACCTATATACATGGTAGAATGAAGCTAAGTTGTGCATAATCTTTGTTAAGTATGATCTTTCCATAGTCTTCTTAAAATAATTTCCTATTATTTCCTTACAATGTCTTATAATTATGAGGGTGATGATTCTTCAAGTGATTGAGCATTGGATGATCACAATGATTTAATGATCACTGCTGCAAGTCAAGTGATGCTTAGTAATAACATACTACTGGAACACTTCTTACATGTTGAGAGCAGTCAGTCAAGGCACAAAGGATCCACTCCAGGCCATAAGGTCATCTATCATAACCATGAGGAAACTGATTAACAAATTCTTAGAGACTATTTCGTGGCTAACCAAATATATGATGAGACATATTTTCATAGTCGGTATCGTATGTCCTATGGTCTTTTCCTTCTCATAATTAAAAAGGTGAAAAATTATGATGTGTACTTCCAATAACGACGCGATGCCACTGGCATACTTGGCCTTTTTACAAAAAAAAAAAATTGCTATGCTTTGAATGATGGCATATGGTATACCTACAAATGCATGTGATGAATACATCAACATAGGTAAGTCAATTGCAATTGAATCTTTCAAGCGATTCTATTATGTTATTCAAGAAATTTTTGGAGAGGAATATCTTATATGACCTAATGCTAATGACATAGAAAGACTATTGTATAATGGTGAGAAAATTGGTTTTTAGGAATGTTGGGCAACCTAGATTGTATGTATTAGAGCTGGAAATGTTGTCCTTCGGCCTGGGCTGGATATTTTACTAGACGTTCTGGAAAACCAATTATCATTTTAGAAGCAGTTGCTGATTATGATCTATGGACATGGCATGCATATTTTGGTATGCTGGGCAATAACAATGATATCAATGTTTTAGAATAATAACATTTGTTCTCTAATCTTGCAAATGGTATTGCTCCTTCAGCTAAATATGTAATTCAAGGAAAAGAATATAATATGGGTTATTATGTAGCTGATGGAATCTATCCAAAATGGGCTACAATTGTTCAAACGATTCATTAGCCACAAGGTAAAAAAAAACATTTTGCTAGGAAGTAAGAGGTAGGTAGAAAAAACATTTTGCTAGGAAGCAAGAGGAATGTAGATAAAATAAAACATTTGGCATTGTTGCTGGACTAGCCCGTTTTGGGAGAAAGTACTCCACGATATCATGAAAACATGTATCATTTTACACAACATGATTATCGAAGATGCATGTGATTTAAATGCACTACTCAGGGAAACAATAATAGCTCCACCACCAACAATTGAATGCCAGATGATAAAGACACCTATTTTGCCAACTTTCTTCAACGACATAGGAAAATTAAGGACAAAACAACACATTATGAATTTTGAAATGCTTTGATAGAGCATTTGTGGCAAGAACGTAGTAATTCATAAAATTTGAATAGTATGATGTTTGTTGATGTTTGTTAGCAAGTGTGTTTGGTTCAATAATTTTGTCTTTCATTATTGGTGCTATTGTCATATGTCTATTTTATTATCCATGTACCTTTTGTTATGATTGTTGTATTGTGTTCGGTTTATTATTAATTAGAGTAATGTTTTTTCTTATATTTTTAGTTTTATTATATATATGTTAAATAGTAATAATTTTCTTCGATTTTTTATTCAATAATAATAGTAATCATAGTTACGAAAACTGGACTAGCTGGTCAGATCGAGTTCAACCGGAACCAGAGATCGGTCTGATGGGTTTTCAACCGATTTTTACTTTGGTCAAAACTTAGTCAACTACCATTTGAACTAGAAAACTGTGAACTAAACCAATTTTTTGGTTCTACCAAACTTTTTTTAAAGAAAATTATTTTAATTAATAATTTAAATTATTGTTTTTAGATTTTTTTATTAAAATAAAATATAATTTAAAATTTTTAAATTATGTTTTTGTTGAGTTAAGTTTTGATGATCACAATAATTGACAGTTTTAAAATAATGAGCTTTATAAGTTAAAATGTTTTTATATATTGCAAAACTCTTTGTAGCACTTTAAATGCTTTGTTTATGAGTTAAGAATAAACTCTCATGGGGATTCCATATTAATATCATAAACGGATAACATAAGTACCACATATATATATATATATATATATATATATATATATATATATATATATATGTATATATATATATATATATATATGAGCTTATGGGATAAAAAGACTTAACATCCATATATGCTCAACCTTTGATGGCCGATGACTTGAAAGCTTTTTATTTATTTCGGCCACATACGTTCATATACTTATATGTCTTAAAGTTGACCCAAGTTTAGCTTATGACTTGAAAGTATGAAAGATCTTTTTGGCATATATATATATATATATATATATATATATATATATATATATATATATATATATATATATATATATTTACAAAGTTTACCACATATTCAATTATAAGGTGAAATGGTTTTAAGATCATACACATATGTTGACCTTATATTTAACCATGGGATGAAATGCTTTTAAGAATATTTTCGGCAACTTATGTACACTTATATTGATCTCATGGTTGATAATGGGATGAGTTACTTTTGAAATCATTTTATTTATTGTCCTCATGTTTGCTTATGAGGAGAAATACTTCAAGATCAATTCGGCCACAATGTTAACTCATGTAATGAAAAAGATTTGAGATATCTTTAAGTACCACATGTGACATTATAACCTAAGTTTGCAACCTAAACTAAGAAAGTCTTTATCTTGAGATCACATGACATTATAGTCAAACCCTATCTCAAGACCAAAGAACAACCTTCATCCTACCTCTTTAAGCTACGGTTTGTAACTAAGGTTACATTTGCTTCTCACTTATTACATTGTGTCACATGTCTTTATTTGAAACGAATTCACCTATACTTTGCTTTATGGCCTTACCAAGATATGTATCTAACATACAAAAGGCCATAACACATGTGATATCAACAGCTATATTCCTTTCTTATGTTTACCACTTAAAAAACTTCAACTCATTCTTCTTCCAACGGCCACATAAATTAAAGACAACGGCTAGGAATGTATCAAACGGCTACTTTCCTCATTTGACTATAAAAAGGAAGAAGAAGAAGATTTGAATGTGTTGAAGACAATTCAAGAAACATTCATACTTAAGCTTTCAACTTATAGTCTTCCATATTCCCAAAAGAGTTCAAAGAGAGAAGGAGAAATATTGTTCATTCATATATTCACATATTTGGGAAGTGTATTTTCACACAAGGTTGTGTGAAGGGGTTTTTGCTTTGTTGGTGGTTGATCAACAAAGGTTGTAAAAGAGTATCGATAAAGTTTGTTACTTGAGCTCCAAAAAGTAACGGTATAGGTTTGATACTGAGCTTGGAAAAGTATTGAATTTTTTACTTGAACTCATAAAAAAGTAACATTTCCTACCCGTAAAGGAAACGTTAGTGGAAATCTCAAGTGGTTGGCTTGGGGACTGGACGTAGACCGGTTGCGTTGAACCAGGATAAAACTCGGTGTTTGCTTTTCTCTATCCCTACTTTCTTTATATTTTATGCAATTTAAATGTAATTGCTTTATTACTTAAAGTTATTTTTACAAAAGCAATTTTATATTCATAAGTTTTATTATAGTTTTAATTCCGCATTTTGTTAATAAAACTTGTTTTTGAAAAAGAAACTTGTGTTTCTATAAAACATTTTTTTAAGAGAGTCCGGAAATTTTTATTTTCCCTACAGTACTATTCACCCCCCTCTAGTACTGTAACTAGCCATTTGGGACTGTCAATTGGTATTAGAGCCTGACTCTATCTAAAGAAGTAAAATTCATAGAGTGATCTCAAAATGACTAGTACCTCAAGAAGTCAAAATATTTTTATGTCTGAGGGATGTTCCATCAACAAGCCTCCACTTTTTAATGGAGAAAATTATAGTTTTTGGAAAAACCGAATGAGAATATTTTTACAATCCACGGATTCAGGTCTGGAGAATTGTCAAAGAAGGACCTAGTATTTCGAAAAAAAGTGTTGATGGAGAACTGGTTCCCAAAGAAGAAAGTGAATATGAAAAATCTGATTAGAATGAAGAAGCTTTAAACTCTAAAGCTATTAATTTATTACAGTGTGCTTTGGATATTAATGAGTTTAATCGTATTTCAGGTTGCACTACAGCAAAGCAGATATGGGATAAGCTAGAAACAACTCATGAAGGAACTAAACAAGTAAAGGATGGAAAGATTAATCTTTACATCATAGAATACGAGTTGTTCAAAGTTGATGTAAAGGAATCAATTGCAGAAATCAACACAAGGTTCACTCTTATTGTGAACAAATTAAAGAATCTTGGCAAGAACTTCACTGATGAGGAACTGATTAGGAAACTAATCAGAATAATGCCAACATCTTGGGATGCAAAGCTCATAGCCATTAAAGAATCAAAAGATTTAAGTTCATACTCATATGATGAATTTATTGGTTCATTACTCATATATGAGATGAAAGTTAAATCTACCACTGATCGTGAGTAGACTGACAAAAGAAAGTCTATTGCGCTAAAAGCTACCAATCCTAGTCCTAAAGAATCCACCTCCGATTCAGACAATGAAAATAATAAAGATGATGATGAAGCTCTATTGGTGCGGAAATTTAGAAATTCTTAAGAAATAAAAACAGAGGTAAAACATCTTACAGGAGGCAATTCAACATCAACAAGGCTGATAAAGCAAAGAAAGATTTAAAACAGGAAATTACATGTTTTGAATGTAATAAACCTGGTCATTTCAAAGCCGATTGTCCAAAGATGAAAAATAAATTTAAGAAAAAGGACAAGAAAGCTATGGTAGCAACGTGGCGCGATAGTGATGAATCCAGCTACGATGATGATGAGGATCAAAAGCAAGAGAAATCCTAAATATGCTTCATGGCAAATGATGATTCAATAAAATCATCACATCAAGATCATGTTGGATATGCCCTAGTCCCGAGGCATTGGTCCTTGTATATGTATTGTACATTTATTGGATTTATCTATTATACATTTTGTGTCATTAAATAAAGGCATTAATCTATTTATTATATACATTGTGCTATGTTTTAAATAGAGTATCCAATGGACATATCCATATCCATGTTGACAAATGTCATGCACTTGGCAGTAAGACCATGGATAGGGAAAACGATATGACCATAAAGAGATCCGTAGTCTGTTTAAGTCATGGGAATGAATGGAACTAGAGACTATCATTAGCTTAGTTGTATGGTGGTGTCTTACCGATCATTGGATATGGGATGTCAACCAAGTTAATGGGTACATGTAAAAAGGGCATGGTACTGGATGGATCCACTAAACGAGAAATCCACATGGTAAAGTATCACAAGTGATTCTCATGTAGTACTTGTATGGATCCTTTGACCTGACCATATAATGATGCTACATATGAAGTGGCATACATTGGTGTATGCCTAAAGGGCCTATAAAAAGGTTCCCAGGATGGGTACGTTCGGGTATGTCACTGAGTATGGCAGTACTATAGATATGCAAAAGGGAAATGTCACTCAGTAGTCCAATAAGAAGATATCACCGGCCTCTTGATGAATGTAACTGATAATAGTGTGGCCACACCCAAACAAGTTGGAACTTTTTTGCGAGCATCAGTTCATTCGGGATCAAGTAAATGTCTGGACAGAGGATGATCAATCCATGCCTCTATGTTGGACACAGATATCAATGACATGGGATATACAAGTTTAAACTACAGGGTTACAATTATAGTCGGACTGCTATCTCCATCTTAATTTGGGGCTGCAGTGGCTTGCTAGAGCCCGCCTGCAGTTTGTGGGCCAGAGGCCCACTTCCAACATAAAGACGGGCCCATAGGATCGTACGCATAGAATGTCTGAGTTCGAACTAGTCGGATCACCTGTATACTTGGAGTATACTAATTGAAGAGATAAATATTAATCAATTAAATTAAAGATCAATTGGATTGGTCAATATAATTTAATTGACATATATTTATATTTATTGGGTTGGACAAAGTTGATTTAAATAAATTAACTTGTGAATAAATTTCCTGGTGGAAATTTAATACATATATAGGTTTATATGTATTTGTTTCTAGTCAAATCATAAATTAATTTATTGGGTTAGTTCCACTTGGCATATCTATTTACTTTAAATGACATGTATCTTATATAATATGGTATTATATAAATACGTGCATAGAAATTAAATTAGAATTGATTAGGAACTAAACCCTACTAATTAATTAGGATTTATGGAATTATGGCATTAATTCCATTTATAAAAACAAAGTTAAAACACCCAATAAATATAGCCGTGATTTAAAGCTAATTGGAGGTTTTTCCTTAATGGAATTTTCAGCTATAATGGTTTTTTGGTAGAGCTGATTTTTCGGCCATGGCTATGGAATTTTCTCTCCTCTCTTTTGATCTGCCACTAGCACGGGTTGGACTCGATAGGCGTTCGTGTACATGAGAGTGGAGGGAATCGGTTTCGGTTTCTGCAGCCATATCTAGAAGAGATATTCTTGGTGAGAATCTAATCTCTTTTATTTCAATTTTGAAGTTTTTAATTTCCACATCAATTGCTCCTGGGCACGGATTTGAGGAAATTACCGCGTTCTTCCACATTTAATCGAGTGATTTCCGGTGAAAAATCCCAACAGATCAAAATGAGGAAGATGAGGTAATTCTACAAACTTTGTCTCATAATGATCTTATTCAAGAATTGTTTAGAATGCATGATGATAAACTTGAGATAACCGCTAAGTGTAAAGAATATGAAAATAGATTGTTAGAAAAAGAAACTGAGAATATCAAAAGGTAATCTTTGATTCTAATGAATGTGAAATTGTGGAAGCCGATAGTGGTAAGACTCTACTTGAAGTTCCTAGAATAGGAAATATTTATCTTTTAAATTCAAGTACTCTTACTAATGATCACTGCTTAATTTCACAAGAGGAAGAGAGTTGCTTATGGCATCATAGACTAAGGATCTTGTTAAAGGTTTACCAAAAATCAAGTTTGATAAAACTCATATATGTGATGCATGTCAAAGAGGGAAACAAACTAGAAATTCTTTTAGTTATAAAGGAATTGTTTCTACCTCTAGACACGTAGAACTACTGCATTTAGACTTACTTGGTCCAATTCAACCAACAAGCTTAGGTGGCATGAGATATGCATTAGTCATTGTAGATGACTACTCACGTCTTACATGGACATTGTTTTTGAGTAAAAAAGATGAAGCTTTTCAACAATTTGCTACCTTATGCAAAAAGCTTCGAAATTTGAAAAACACTTCTATTATAGCTATTAGAAGTGATCATGGAAAAGAATTTGAAAATAGTCTTTTTGAAACGTTTTGCTCTGAGCATGGAATATCTCGCAACTTCTCGGCTCCTAGAACTCCTCAACAAAATGGTGTTGTTGAAAGGAAAAATAGGACTTTAGAAGAAATGACTAGGACCATACTCAATGAGAATAATCTACCAAAATATTTTTGGGTAGAAGCTATGAACGCTGCTTGTTATATTTTAAATCGAGCTTTGATAATACCCATTTTAAAGAAAACACCATATGAGTTATGGAATGGTAGAAAACCTAATATTGGTTATTTCCATCCATTTGGTTGTAAATGTTTTATTTTTAACAACAAGGAATATCTTAATAAATTTGACTCTAAGTCAGATGAAGGTATTTTCTTGGGATATTCATTACATAGCAAAGCATTTAGAGTCTTAATAAGAGAACTCTCACCATTGATGAGTCCATGCATGTTGTGTTTGAAGAAACTAACTCCCTCCCAGATAAAGAATCTGAGGATACTCTTAAGATTTTTGACTCACAGGTTGATCACACAGAAAATAATGAAAGTGTTCTGCAAAAAGAAAACACTTCCAATGATCAAAATGAGAAAAATGTGCAAGAATTGCAGATTCAAGAAGATCAACATGATGATCTGCCAAAAGATTTCAAATATCACAAACATCATTCAAAGAAGAACATTATTGATGATCTCTCTCATAGAGTGATGACCAGGAGACAACTAAAAGAATATTTCTCAAGTATGGCATTTGTCCCTGATATTGAACCAAAGAATTTCGAGGAAGCCGAATCAGAAGAAAGATGGATGATGGCCATGCAAGAAGAATTGGATCAGTTCAAAAGAAACAATGTCTAGAAGCTTGTTCCAAAACCTGAAAATCAATCAGTAAATGGAACTAAATGGGTATATAAAAGCAAACTTGATGTATCTAGTGAAGTTATCAGAAACAAAGCTAGACTGGTGGCACAAGGATACAACCAACAAGAAGGAATTGACTATGATGAAACATTTTCTCCAGTGGCCAGATTGGAAGCAATTAGAATGCTATATGCCTATGCATGCTACAAAGACTTCAAGCTCTATCAAATGGATGTAAAGTGTGCATTCCTCAATGGCTACATCAATAAAGAAGTCTACGTTAAGCAACCACCTGGATTTGAAGATAGCCAACATCCTGACCATGTATACAAGATAACTCAAGCTTTATATGGATTAAAAAAGCACCAAGGGCATAGTATGAAAGGTTAAGTAAATTCTTACTAAAAAAGAATTTTATTTGTGGGAAAGTTGACACAACATTGTTTATAAAGCATGAAAAGAACCATATATTACTTGTCCAAATGTATGTTGATGATATTGTATTTAGTTCTACTAATGATTTGTTGTGTAAGGAGTTCTCATAAGAAATGAGCACTGAATTTGAAATGTCTATGATGGGCGAGCTAAATTTCTTTCTTGGTCTTCAAATAAAGCAAAGCAAGAAGGAAACATTTATATGCCAATCAAAATATACTAAAGAGCTCATTAAAAAGTATGGAATGGAGAATTGCAAACCTGCAAAAACACCAATGGGTACATCAGTCTCTCTAGATGAAGATAAGAAAGGTAAAAGTGTAGATACCAAAAATTATCAAGGTATGATTGGTTCTCTACTCTATTTAACATTTAGTAGACCTGATATACAATTTAACGTATGTTTATGCACAAGATTTCAAGCAAATCCCAAAGAGTCTCACTTGAAGGCTGTTAACAGAATTCTTAAGTATCTTAATGGTACTAAAGAAATTAGGATTTGGCATCCAAAATGTGAAAGTTTTGATCTTATAGGATACAATGATGCTGATCATGCCGGATGCAAACTAGACAGAAAAAGTACTTCAGGTACCTGTCAATTTCTAGGAGAAGCACTGGTTTCATGGGCAAGCAAAAAGCAGTCAACAATAGCTATGTCAACAATAGAAGCTGAATACATATCTGCAAGTAGCTGTGTTGCACAAATCCTATTGATGAAGCAACATCTCGAAGATTATGGCATAAAGTATGATCATATCCTAATTAGGTGTGATAATACTAGTGCTATAAATTTAACAAAGAATCCTATTCAACATTCAAGAACAAAGCATATTGACATAAAGAATCACTTCATCAGAGATCATACATAAAAAGGTGATGTTTACTTAGACTTTGTTCCTACTTATGAGCAAATTGCAGATATTTTCATAAAACCTCTATGTGAAAATAAATTCAAAGAGTTAAGAATGAAAATTGGCATGTCTGCACCAATATATGAAAAATAATATGGTGTGACAAAAAGCAAATCTAATGATCACAACTTTTTATTGTAAGTCTGGGTTACGTAAAATTCATTGAAATTTTACTATCAGATCAAGAATACGATTAAAAATTAATCATAAAAATATTTTTGTCACATGATATAAGCTCAAAAATAATGATTTATTTTCTGAGTTTTTTGGTAATACTTGGTCTAGAAAGAAATGGGCTAAATCAAATTATTATTCCCAAGCCCAAAAACAAATAAAAGAAGGAAGAGAAGAAAAGAAGAAACCAATTTCTTTGGCCGGCCTTACCTTCCCTAAAAACGACACTGTACCACCTAAGGTGTCAATTTCCAAAACCATTTCACCCAAACCTACTCTTCTCCTCTTCTCTGTCACGAAATCAAAATTTCAATAGACATCTCCCTCAAAATCAAACCTTGACCTAATCCATTTCAACAACCCTCTCTGAAGCTTGTCTCTCTTCCAAAAAGCACAATGAATCGTTCTACAAAGAAACTGAGGGTGTTGTGAGCAGACGATGTGTTTTCGGCGGGACGCGGGACCCCCGCCATGATCTCGGGCGGGCCCCTCCCTCGCATAGGGTTTTTATGAATGGAAAATCGCGTTTTGGAAAATAAATGGAATTAATACGTAAAAGAACCGAGACCTAAGTCTCGATGGATATTGTAGAGTCGCCACCCGACTCAACTCAACCGGGAAATTCTTATGTAGCTGAACCGGACGAACGGCCACTGCACTATCCAGAGATTCGGGTCCGGACAAGTCTCTTATTTCATGTCTAATTAAAATAAAATTGGTCAATGTTCTCAAATGGTATTTCAAATTCTAAAGTCAATTTTATTGAAGTAAAAAAGACATGCAGCGCGCATACAAATATATAATACAAAAATAAAGAGAAATAAATATTTATTGATTTACAACCAAATCGAAAAAACTATCACCTCGCTTGTACAATCGCCTAGAATACACGAGAATCTAAAAATATTTACAACCGCCTAAATACACGATTAAATCTATTAAAATACATCGAAAATAAAAATAAAAGAAATTAAAACCTGTAAAACAGAATGTTAGCACAATTTATACGGCACGCCACAAGTTGGACTCAAATAGACAGAATGGGAAATCAAGAATTGGGGGGCATGCATAGAGGAGATAACCGGGTTGGCTCGGCTAGCTGGCCCGGTTAGATCTGGAAAACATTTTGAAATGTCCCTGTATTTTTGATTTTGTGGGAAAATCATTTGAAAACAATTTTACCGGTTTACATGCATTTTTCATATGTTAAATGGGTCGGTTTTCAGGAGAACTGGGTCTCCATCGTTGAATTGATCTAAATGCAAATTTACTAAAAATTGAATCTAGGGTCGTGAATGCACACAACAAAATTCATTTTGATGATTTTTGGGGTTTTCTAATTTTTTGAGATTTTTTGGGAATTTTTGGGGATTTTTATAGATTTTTTATGAAATTTTTAGGTTTTAAAGGTGAAATTCTGATTCTGAGAACTACAGTGGTACGACTGTAAATTACAGTCGTGCAAACTCAACTACAATCGTACGACTGTAAATGCTGAAAATTCAGGATTTCAGCAAAATCTTATTTAAAACAAGCTGGAAATAAAATCACCTGGAAATCATGAATAGTCGTACGACTGTAACTACAGTCGTACGATTGTTCATCAATTTCAAGAACAGTCGTGCGACTGTTCTTGATTTCCAGAAGCAGAAACGCAGAAAATGAGATAAAAATGCACAAAAATCACAATCAACACCCAGAAAGCAAGCAAAAGTAGAGAGAAATGGGGCGCCTACCTTTTAGAAGTCCCTCCAAGTCGAAATTGACCCCTGGCGTCGCTCCAATCCATAAGAATTTGCACTTTTCCTCTTGAATTGGAGTTGAGAGCCTTGAGTCCGAAAATCCAAAATGCTTGGGATTCTGATTGTTTTAGTCCGAAATTTCAATTTGTTTGAGAAGTTAACTTATTAACCTTTGGATTTCTATCAAGTTTTAATCTTAATTTCGAGAATTAAAGAAAATAGAAGAGGAAAAGATGAGTTTTTGTGGTTTTTTCTTTCTTCCTTTTCCTTCTCTCTTTTCTCCTTCTCTCTCTAAATTTTTCACCAGAAATCCAATCTCTCTTCTCTCTCTCTTTTCTCCTCCTTTTCTACTCTGATTTCTCTCATTTTCTCTCCAAAATCCGGGCATTAATTGCCCAAAATCTCTCCTCCTCTTTCTTATGTCATGGGTATGGTGTTCTGCACCTACCCTGATAATACAGTCGTACGACTGTAATTTTTAAATTACATTCGTACGACTGTAATTACAGTCGTACCACTGTAAAATTTTTTTTTCTTCGAATTTTTTTTTTCTTGTTTTTTTTCTTTTTCTTTCTTTTTTTTTTCTTTTTTTTATAAAGAAAATCCCGGCGCTTACAGCTGCCCCTCACGTGATCAAATTCGACACCTAGATTCAGGTTTATAATATCTTAGATGATGAATTTGAGAGCGTGAATCAAAGCGCCGCGAACACTGGAATGAACCCTCTGATGAGATAAGCCGATACCGGGTCTATGTTACCCGAGGCGAGACTGGGAAAAGAAATAAGCTGATACTGGGTCTAGGTTACCCGAGGCAAAGTTGATGTGGATAGGCCGATACCGGGTCTAGGTTACCCGAGGAAAATGATGGGTGAAATTAGCCGATACTGGGTCTATGTTACCCGAGGCGATGCTGGAGATGAGATTAGCTGATACCGGGTCTATGTTACCCGAGGCGAAATTGATGAAGAAATTGGCCGATACCGGGTCTAGGTTACCCGAGGCGAACTTTCCTGGGGAAATAGATGTAGCTGATCTAGGCCGATGCCGAGTTTACATTACTCGAGGCGAATCTGCTGGGGGACTTGGATGATGGAGCGGATCTGGGCCGATACCGAGCTTACATTACTTGAGGCAGACTCGCTGGAGAAAGTTGAGATAATGGAGCGGATCTGGGCCAATACCGAGTTTACATTACTAGAGGCGGATCTGCCGACTTGCTGAGGATATTAAGCTGGGGAAGAATTCCTGCACTTAAAATGGCAAGTCTTCATTCCTTGATCGAGAGATTTTTAAACAAAAATTTTTGCCCCTTCAATCAAGAATGAAGACTAGCCGGGGATAAGTAATTGATATATGTAATGTATGGATGCATGATGATGTATATGTACATGTATGTATTTTCTATTGTTGGACGTTTCTGTCTTCCGCTGGGGAGATATGTTGTGCCCCTGGTTGATTTTGCTTTTCTTGGGGTATTGTTTGGTGATTATCGACGGAGTGAGGTGACTGCTGGGGAAATGATCGTAGTATTCCTTGTAGAGATTCCGCTGGGGAAGAGTGTGACAGCTTGACTGGGGAAACAATTATGGTGTTCTTTGTGTAGACTACACTGAGGAGTAACATGGAGACTTTACGGGGAAATAATTGATGGTGTTCTTTATGTAGATTCCACTGGGGAATAGTGGGGGAAACTCTGCTGGAGAGTAATGTGACGAATTCTGTGGGGAATACTGAGGATGTTCTGTTTTTCCTGCTCCGTGGGAAGTTATGAGTTTGTAAGTGCTCTAATTTTTGCCTGGGTTGCCCAACTCGGGTTTTCAGCCCAGCGAGCGGCTCTATCTTTTGCCTAAGGTGCCTTTTCGGTTTTCGCCTTAGCGAGCTTTTCATATGCCCTAACTTTTGCCTAAACTGCCCGATATGGGTTTTCAGCTTAGCGGGCCGCTCTAATTTTTGCCTGAGGTGCCTTTTCGGTTTTCACCTCAGCGAACTTCTTTCTTTTTTCTTTTTTTCTTTTTTTCTTTCTTCTTTTTTTTTTTTAGATTTGACTAAAATGGTGCTGTGACCCTTTATTGCTCGTTTGGGAAGATGAACTGGACTTTAAAGGATGATAAAAGATTTTAAATTGCACGTATTTAATACATTTTCATTTGCCAAATAATGTGATGATATTGATCAGTTGAATGCAAAGTGCTTTCTTTGAATGTGTGTTTATGCAAGACAACTTTGTTTGTGCATTTGTCATAACCATGCAAATATATTTAAACAAACACTTCACTTTATTGATGAAGTCAAAATGAGTACATTTGAAACAAGTTGGTTCCTAAATGATACACATTTCACATTGTGCCAGAATCCGTCACCAGTCGTCCTTTTTAGGTTTTCCGACTGATTATTTTCTCTCGTGTCTTAACTTTTGCCTAGACCGCTCTTTTCGAGTTTTCAGCCTAGCAGACCTCTCCTTCTTTTTTTTTATACATGATAAAGCTTTAGCCTGTCTTGGTTGATCGGGTTGGTGAACTCATTCCCATCCATGTCCATAATGCTGACAGCGCCTTTTGATAGCACCTTCTTCACCATATATGGTCCTTCCCAATTGGGTCTGAACTTGCCTCTAACATCAACATTTGAAGGCCTTAGTTGCTTTAGAACCAAGTCTCCTGCTTTCAACTGCCGCTTAGAGTACTTCACATTTCGATTATAGGCTCTAGCCATTCTGCGCTGATACATCTGCAGGTGATCCAGTGCTTTTAGTCGCCTTTCATCTAATGCTGCCAACTGTTCGTACCTGGCTTGAACCCATTCAGTCTCTGGTAATTGAGCTTCCAGGGCAACTCTGAGTGACTTGAGTTCTATCTCCACTGGCAACACTGCTTCCATTCCATATACCAAGGCATAAGGAGTTTCCCCTGTCGGTGTTTTGACACTGGTCCTGTAACCCCAAAGAGCATAAGGCAGTTTATCAGCCCAATCCCTGTAAGTGGTTATCATCTTTGATAAGATCTTCTTTATTGCCTTGTTAGTTGCTTCTACTGCACCATTAGCCTGAGGCCTGTATGGGGAAGACTTATGATGTTCAATACCATGTTCTGCAAATAGCTCAGCTGTTGCCCCTTGAAACTGTACTCCATTGTCAGTTACTATATGATGAGGAATCCCATACCGAGTGAAGATATTCTTCTGGATGAACTTGACCATGTGCTTGGCTGTAACATTAGTGAAGGATTCCGCTTCGACACATTTGGAGAAATAATCAACTGCCACAACTATGAATCTGTGCCCATTAGATGCAGCTGGATGAATTTCACCAATCATGTCTATCCCCCATGCTGAAAACGGCCAAGGAGACGCTAGATTCTGAAGTTCAAATAGAGGAAGATGACTAATGTCTGCATAGATCTGACATTCATGACATCTCTTCACTTTTCTTATACAATCTGCTTGCATCGTCATCCAGAAGTAGCCTTGCCTCATGATCTTCCTAGCCATGGCAAGTGCATTCATATGTGGCCCACAGGACCCTGCATGTACTTGCTGCATCACTTCTTCTGCTTCTTGCTCAGTTATGTTGGCATTCGTCATTGGAAAAATAACGTGGCGCAGCGGAAAACACACCGTTTAAAATTTCCTAGAATCCACCTATCGTGTCCAATTACCATTGATTAGAATAAAATCAAATAAGAATCAAGAGAGATTAACTCACCGGATTCGCCTCTTCTAGAGACTGCTGCAGTATCATTACTTGAAACTACGATCTCCAAAGTCTGGTGCACGACCAACTATTGAGCGGGAACCGGTGCTAGCCGAAGACGCAAAGGAATGGAGGTTTAATGCTGGGATTTTGGGCTGTTTTGGGGCTGCTATTGGTGGCTGAAATTTCCAGCAATTGATTAGAGTTGAATTAGGTTTTTCTTCCTTAAGTGTGCCCTTATATAGACACCTTATCTAGTTGGGTTTTAATTAGGTTAATTAAACCCAAGCCCACTATGATTATAATTACATAAATAAACTTTAATTAAAAAGTATATACTATGTAATTTAATTCCATTTGGCTAAATTTAATTACCCCTAAATAAAATTAAATCACACTTAAGTTAATACAACACATGTATGTAATTTTCCTACTTAGGAAAATTATTTAATTAATTGTTTACTTTATGTAATTCAATTAATTGATAAATTAATTAATTACATTACGTAAACTTATTAATTAAATTAAATTCAACCCAATGTCAATTAATTACCTTGACACCGAATGTCAACTAATTAATTAACACATTCTTTCCAATGTACATTACATGTACAATTTCTATAAGTTCCAGCTCAGTTGATCTATGTGCACGATCCTACGGGTCTGTCTTTATGTTGGCAGTAGGCCCAAGGCCCATAGACTGTAAGTGGGTTCTAGCAAACCATTACAGAGATGCAATAGTCTTTAGAAGACACTCACCCGGTAGTAATCTCATAGTGTCCTTTGCCTAATGATATCGATATGAATAAACAAGAGGCATAGTGTCTGTCAACCTCTTCTATTGTTTATTATATTTCTTGATCTTGAGTTACCTGATTAATCAAATAAGCAACCAACTTATTTGGGTATGGCCATACACTTATCAGTCCCACTCATCAAGTGGCCAATGATATCATCTCAGTGTTACCCGAGTGGCAATTCCATCACTTCATCATCAATATCAACATGTTCACCGGTCCACCCAATCATACCCATATTTAGCATCCTTTTATAGACCTGTTAGGCGTATGTCAAAGTGAACCGGATTCCATATCGATATTATAATGAAATCTGGTCTGAGGACAAAAGAGACCTACTCAAGAAAGACCTATGACATGACAACCATGTGGCTTTCTTGTGCGGATCGATCCAGTCCCATGTCAATGACATGTACCTATATTCATGACTGACTATACAAGTACTATGGCTAGTTAAGAACTACCATACAGTCATCAAATATACAAGTCTGTGGTTCTATTTGTTCCCATGATTAGAACAGACTTGGGATAGGTTTTATGATTATCAATCCATGGATACTCTACTCATATTATAGCACAAGATATAAATGAAATAGATTAATTGCCTTTATTAATGTGACACAAATAATGTATTCATACATGACACTTACTGTATAATACAAAATACAAGAATCCAATGCCCTAAGAACTAGGGCACACCAACAAGTTAGACACCTCAAAAGGACTCCATATGTTGTTCTTTTATACAACTTGTCCTCGAAGATTCTGAATTGACTAGCCAGTTTTCTCAGTGTCAACTTATCAGCAGCACTGGCCTCTTCTGGGTACTTTCCCTCCTTAACATACCAGTAAATGTCAAAGAACCATAGCTTTTCTTCGGCTGATAATTCCATTACTTCATGCACTTCGAAGCAAGGATGCCTGGAAGTGGCTATGACCAGTAGTTGAGCTTGTGTCTCTTCTGGATTTTCCCACATAGAGGATAAAGTAGCTAATGCATCAGCCATCTTATTCTCATCCCTGGGGACATGTCTGAATTCACACTGGCTGAATAAACCCTTTCTGAACTGTAGCAGCAACAAATAAGGCTGTAAGGCTTCTTCTTTTAGTTCCCACTCACCCTGAGCTTGCCTGATCACTAGAAGTGAATCACCGACAATTAAGACATCATTTGCTCCTAAGGTTAATAGAGTCTCCATTCCAAACAAGCATGCTTCATATTCCGCCCCATTGTTGGTTACAGGAAAGATCAGCCTTTTGGATAAAGGAATGACCTCACTATCCGGTGTTGCTATAAGTGTTGGAGATTGTGCCCTAAGGCCAATATTGGATTATGTAATTTGACTTCTAAGATTAATCTAATGTAGATTAATATTGTCATTTATGTTTGTATGTTAGCATTTATGATAAGTATCCATGAATAAATCGTGTTATTCTAAATATCCCTAGTCGATTGTTATTATGGGAATAATAACAAACTAAGACTAGTGTGAGTGATAATGGATATTCATAAGATGAATATAGTGTATACAGATACAGATTATACTCACGGGTAATATGTTAGAGAACATGTTACTGGAGACCCACTATAAGATCAAGTTCATGGTCACGTGTCACAACTGATCTTGATTATAGTAGTGTCATCAGCTGATTCCTTTGACCTGAGGTCACCATGGATTCCGGGATGAATTCATGTTGTGCTTTGACGCAGTCAAACGCTGCTTGTAACAGAGTAGTTATAAAGGCTGTGGTTGGGTACAATATGACTCATGCTTAGGGATGTGAGTGACAGATATGGGATTTTGTCCCTCTCTAACAAGAGAGCGATATCACTGGGCCCCTCGATAAGTAAGACTGTTAAATGCATGGCCGTGCTCAAATAATTGATAAGAGTATCAATTGATTTGTCTGAACAGTTTATTTTGAGATCGAGAAAGCATATGATTAATTATATAAGATTGACAAGTGTACCATGCCTTATGATTAATCATGATATCAAAGAGACAAAAGGGAATATGACATTCTATAAATAGGTATTGGATCATTCCAATCATATTAATTGGGTAGTCGTAATGGCTTGCTAGAGTCCGCTTGTGATCTATAAGGACATTATGGTAATTTCCTTATTGCCAATTAATATGAACCTATGGGGTCACACACAAGAGCAAAATGAAGTTCATCTTATCGGGTATAAATTATTATTGGATAATAATTTATGAATGAGAAAGAGAATAAATATATATAGTGATATATATTTATGTATGTGTATATAAATATTAATGTGATTAATATTGCATAAAGTATGCTACATATTATAATTAAATTATATAGAGATATAATTAATTATAATATTATATATATATACATATGTGTATTATGGAGAATTGATTTAATTTAATGTTAATTGAGAATTAATATTAAATTGTGTGGGTTAATATATAATTATAACTAATAGGTGTATTAGGTTATAATTATAATTAACTAATTAGGTTTTTTATTTAAGGAAATAAAAACCTAAACCTAAATCTATCTTTTTATATATACATTGTGATTTTCGGCAGACATAACTCCAAATAGAAAGAGCTAGCCGAAATTTCCATTAAAAGCCAAAGAAAAATCTGATTTTTCGTCTCTCTCTCTCGTTCGAAGAATTGTTCTTCAAATCCGGCGCTAGCACGCGGTGGACGTATTGCTCCGTGTGGATCAACCGTAGAGGGAAGCTATTTTGGTTCCTGCTTGATTCAAAACCTACAAAGAATTAAGGTAATTCTTTAACCCTCCTTCCAATTCAATGCAATGTACATGGGTCCTTGGTGGGGATTAATCCGTTTTCTTTCCGCTGCGTATTGTTTTTGTGCGATTAATTCCCAACAGTGGTATCAGAGCCACTTGTATTTTGATTGAATTGGATTTATGTTTTGATTGGATCAAAATTGCATGTTAGGGTTTGTATGATTTTGATTGGATCAAAATTGTTGTTAGGAGTTTGTATGTTTTATTTAGGGTTCTATGTTATTGTGAATAACAAAATAAAATTTGATTTTATTGATTAATCATTGTGAATGATTTTATGTTAATGATTTGGAATGTTTAAGGGGTTTTTGGAATCATGAATTTGATTCATGGGTTTTTATTGAAATTGTTCCAATTCAATTTAATTAAAAAAAAAATATATATATATATATATGCTACTGTTCGTATTCTGGGCATAATGCCCAGAATACTAATTGCAATTGCAAATTGCAATTGCAATTTGCAATTGCAATTTGCAATTGCCGTGCTGCGTAAGCAGCATGCTGCTTACGCAGCATGGGCTGCGCGCAGTATGCGCAGCCCGATGAGCCTGCTGTCCGACAGTTTTTTTTTTTTTTTTTTTTAACCCTTTTTCGTTTTAAGTGTGGAAAATTGTTTTCTGCATATTTACGAATTTTTCCAAATTAATTAATTCTAAATACAATGTGATTGTATTTTACCACTTTGAACCCTAAATATTTTAGATATAAAATTATTGTTGATAATTTTATGCATGGTGTTATGGTATGGTTTTGGACCCCGTGGATGCTTTATTTTATTTATTATGGTTTTATATAAATACGACCTGCGAGTCGTTTGTATTTATGTAAATTTTAATTTTAATTTTACTAGATAAATTGTATAGGATGCAATTTATGATATGTAAAATTTATTTTACTAGAAAAATTGTATAGGTTGCAATTTTTTTGTAAAATATAAATCCATGAGATGGTGCTTAGAAGCAAAGACGTGGAGGCGGATCCAAGAGGCGGTGCAATGACCATGTGATGGATGCTACCACCTAGGATATGACCTTGTTGATTTTCATATTGGCCTATGAAAATCAAT
Organism: Euphorbia tirucalli; assembly: GCA_039660915.1. Taxonomy (NCBI): domain Eukaryota; kingdom Viridiplantae; phylum Streptophyta; class Magnoliopsida; order Malpighiales; family Euphorbiaceae; genus Euphorbia; species Euphorbia tirucalli. The sequence continues at coordinate 43,953,460 of CM077637.1, read as the reverse complement.
GTAGATTTAAACCATACCATAACACGGTTCGAGTCATATGCATGCTTTATTTTATTTAGATGCCATGTGATGCCATGCTAGATATTCTATATGCATGCTAGACAATTGTATGCCATAAGATGCCATGCTAATTAATATTAACAAAAGTATGATTAATATTAATGCCATGAAATTGTATATGATACAATTAACTCACAGGATTTAATAAACCCTAAATAAACTTATGAAGTTTATATTTGCCACCCAATTACGTATAACACTAGTCAAGTACTATGTTCGCATCATGGTAGCCACGCCAAAGCGGGTACGCATGTTGTGACCTTAGCGAAGCGATAATATGAGAAATGGTGATTCTCATTGTGTTGTAATTGGTTTAACAAAGGGTTAATCAAAACGGTGTTTGAGCCCGAGGCAAAGATGAGATGAGTAACATACAATTAAATATGATATATGATATCATACATCTCATAAATTATAAGAGTTGCATAATGATGCAATTGGCAAAGAAGTGCACATCCAAAATATGTTTAAATGGTTTAAAGCATGATTTTGAGTCTTTGCCTACCGAAATTATATTTAATCATAGGGACATGCCAAAGCAGTGCTATGGTTAAGTATGGATTTTGGATCTTCACCCACTTAAATATTTTAAAGGGTTTTATAATTTAAGTGGGAGCATTTAAATAAAAATCTTTACACGCTTTATTATAGTTATGATTGCTATTACCATGATCTCGATTGTTATTGAACTTTGAGAATTGTTCTCAAATCAAAAGGAATCATATGTTCTCAATAATCCTTTTGCCCAATGAACCACTAGCAATTGTAACATGAGTATAAAAGATGCTTACTTGAAGCATCGAAGGGACTCTGTTTAAAATTTATTATCTTACACTTGCCACCAATTCTTCCGCACGTGGAAGTTTTACTTGAGGTATATGATACATCACAAATGGAAATGTTCCATCAGTTAGTGAGCAAGAAAAGATAAGTATTTGAGGCAACATTTTCTCATTGGCCTCCAAAAGGCATTAAGATGTGATCTTGAATTCATTAATTGATAGTCATTGGTGATGAACTATCATTTGAATGACATGGAGAAAATTATGAATTAGTTGCATAGGATGCAAAAGAATGTTAAGTTATCCATAAAGGATAAGCCCGCCTCGAATTGTGTGCTTAAGGTTCAAAAGGAAAAGGATAAAAGGAAGGTCGAAAAGCATAAAGACCGAAAGGTTCGGGTGAAACATGTTTTAAAGACCAAAGCTGTTGGCATAGAGAGATCTCTAAAAGAAGGATGTTGCCATTTCTTAGATTGAATCGTTCATTAAAATGGAAATAGCAAACTTTGTTTGGAGATCTATGAGAAGATGAAAGGCAGTAAGACTGCTACCTTAAGTATTTATTAACTATTCTACTTTTGTTTCTATATCAAATGTATTAGATACCAGTTGTGGATCTCATATTAGTAGAATATGATGAATCGCAACTTGAATAGAAACCTTATGAAGGTGAAAGGTAGAATGCGAATAGACAAGAGAAGCAAAGGTTGCTACTCGAAGGTTCTGAACTTTTACATGAAAGTTGTGAACTTCAAGTTAAAAGTTACGAACCTCTTTTCATAAAAGTTATGAACTTTTATATGAAAGTTATGAACTTTGGTTAAAGGTTATGAACTTTTACATGTGAGTTACGAACTCTTGTTGTCTATTGAGCTTGTTGGCTTGAGTAAACAAATGTTGTTTATTTTATAATTGTGAATTATAAACTTTATAAAGACATGATTATGAAATATAGATTTACATAATTGTCTTTATATGTGGAGCCCATCTGTAACATAAATACTGTAAGGATCGAATCAAATAGTTTGATCCAACCCATTTTGGCAGTGTCGTCTTGGAGACATAAGCAAAGTTGCATTTCGAAACTCCATGAGAATGGACCTTTGGATTCATGAGATTATGAATCATCTTGAATCATGCGAATGTTGTTTATTGTAAAAGATGACAAAAGGTTTTCTTTGCTAAAAGTAGTCAAAGAACAATCGATTTATTAAGCATTATACATGTGGATGTATATGAATTATAAATCAACTGCTAAAGAAGGTTTTAATACTTCATTACCTTTATGGAACTTTTCACTAGATAAGAGTATCAAATGAAACACGAGTTTGGAACTTTTGAAGTGTTCAAAAGCTTGTAAAAGGAGTATGAAGTATCTTGACATGATAGTAAAGTCACTTAGATATGATCCAAGTGGTGAACATTTGAGTCAAGATTTTGACAATCATCTTAGAGATTGTGGGACTGTCTCACAATTAACTCCTCCAATTACGCCACAAAGGAAGTTGTGTCGAAAAGGGAGTAGTCAAACTCTATACAGATATAGTTCAATCTATGATGAAGTCAAGTTGATCATCGTTTTCTCGAGAATATGCCATTAAAGCAGCTGTGTATATTGTTCCGTCTAAAACAATTCATGAATCAACATATGAGATATGGTTGGGTAAGAGACCCAAGTTGTTTCATTGAATAAGTTTAGGGCTGTAAAGCTTATTTCGAATAAGTTGGCACCTAAATTTAAATGTCGTATTGTGGATTACTCAAAAGGAAAGTAGGAGTTGTTACTCCTGTGTTTCTTTGGGATACAAAGTAGTTGTAGCTAGAAATGGTTTCCCCTTGAAGAGGGAGTTAATTTCTAGAAGAGTTAGTGGGAGTAAAGTACACCTACAAAACTCGTAATTCAGAAAGTGACATTAACGTTGAAGAGGAACATGGAAATGGTTTCATGATCATTGTTGAAATTACACAAGACCAATGAAAGTCTAGTAGAATACGACATGAATAGGAGAGATATGGATTTCTCAAAGTCATGATGTAATTTTACTAGATTGAAGTAAGTCTTCTTTTATGAAGAAGCAATGTTAGATTATGAATCTAATAAGTGACTTGATGCTACAAAGGTTGAAGATAAGTCCATGTGTGACAGTCAAAGTATAGACTTTGATAAATCTTTTAGAAGATGCATATGCAATGGTTGCAAGCGAGTTTTCAAATTGAAAACCGACATGGATGGTGATCTTCAAACTTATAAAGCACGACTAGTGACAAAAGGGATTATAAACAAATTCATAGTAGTGACTGTGAGGATACGAGCAAATTCATAGTACGGACTATGATAAAATCCTCTTTCGCCATTAATCATGATCAAGTCATATTGAGTTCTTGTTGCCATATCCACATAATATGATTATAAAATATGGCAAATGGATATCAAAATCTGTTTTCTACGTGAAAACATGATTGAGGATGTGTAAGTGACACAACCCAAAGTTTTGAGCATCCAAAGAATTTAAGTAGCGTATGCAAGTTTCAAAGATTCTTATAAGAATCAAAACATGCATCAAATAGTTGGAGTCATAGTTTTGATAAAGAAATCAAATGGTTTGATTTTATCAAAAGGATGATGAATCTTGTGTTTCAAAAGGATCAGTGGGAGCATATCGGTATTCCTAATGCTATATGTGGATGACATATTGCTTGTTTGAAATAACATTCTTACCATGCAAGAAGTAAAATCTTGGCTAAGAAAGTAATTTCAATTAATGTTTAAGCAAGGCTGCCTATATTCTTGAAATTAGAATCTATAGAGATAGATCCAAAAGAATGTTTAGGTTTAAGTCAAAGCATTGAAAGCGTTCAATGAGAAAGACTTAAAAGAAGCTTGCTTATGTTAACTGTGTAAATAGTTGCACATATACAACTGATTGCAATTAGTTGCAATATATCAATCGAGATATCGTATTCTCTTAAAAGAGATGTTATGATTTTGAAAGGTTCAAAATAAAACGTTATAGCTAAATATCTATAATAATAGTCAAAGTATATAGCTACATATGATGTAAATTTTGGATGAAGAAGTTCATCAAAATTTTATGTTTTTGTTCTAAGCATTGCTTATCCTGTGAGACTATTGTAGGGACAATAGTTCAATGCGTAAGAACCTTGTATGACACAAGCATATACTTAGGCGTTTTTTCACTAATTTAGAGAGGCTGTCTCTAAAGAGAGAGTGAAAATGTGTAAAGTAACAACGGAAGCGAAAATTAATAATTCACTGACAAAGACTCCTGCACAAGTGAATACATGAAAGTCATGTAGGTCAATGGGTATAAGATACATGTATGATTGGCCATAGTGCAAGTGGGAGATTGTTGGAGATTGTGCCCTAAGGCCAATATTGGATTATGTAATTTGACTTCTAAGATTAATCTAATGTAGATTAATATTGTCATTTATGTTTGTATGTTAGCATTTATGATAAGTATCCATGAATAAATCGTGTTATTCTAAATATCCCTAGTCGATTGTTATTATGGGAATAATAACAAACTAAGACTAGTGTGAGTGATAATGGATATTCATAAGATGAATATAGTGTATACAGATACAGATTATACTCACGGGTAATATGTTAGAGAACATGTTACTGGAGACCCACTATAAGATCAAGTTCATGGTCACGTGTCACAACTGATCTTGATTATAGTAGTGTCATCAGCTGATTCCTTTGACCTGAGGTCACCATGGATTCCGGGATGAATTCATGTTGTGCTTTGACGCAGTCAAACGCTGCTTGTAACAGAGTAGTTATAAAGGCTGTGGTTGGGTACAATATGACTCATGCTTAGGGATGTGAGTGACAGATATGGGATTTTGTCCCTCTCTAACAAGAGAGCGATATCACTGGGCCCCTCGATAAGTAAGACTGTTAAATGCATGGCCGTGCTCAAATAATTGATAAGAGTATCAATTGATTTGTCTGAACAGTTTATTTTGAGATCGAGAAAGCATATGATTAATTATATAAGATTGACAAGTGTACCATGCCTTATGATTAATCATGATATCAAAGAGACAAAAGGGAATATGACATTCTATAAATAGGTATTGGATCATTCCAATCATATTAATTGGGTAGTCGTAATGGCTTGCTAGAGTCCGCTTGTGATCTATAAGGACATTATGGTAATTTCCTTATTGCCAATTAATATGAACCTATGGGGTCACACACAAGAGCAAAATGAAGTTCATCTTATCGGGTATAAATTATTATTGGATAATAATTTATGAATGAGAAAGAGAATAAATATATATAGTGATATATATTTATGTATGTGTATATAAATATTAATGTGATTAATATTGCATAAAGTATGCTACATATTATAATTAAATTATATAGAGATATAATTAATTATAATATTATATATATATACATATGTGTATTATGGAGAATTGATTTAATTTAATGTTAATTGAGAATTAATATTAAATTGTGTGGGTTAATATATAATTATAACTAATAGGTGTATTAGGTTATAATTATAATTAACTAATTAGGTTTTTTATTTAAGGAAATAAAAACCTAAACCTAAATCTATCTTTTTATATATACATTGTGATTTTCGGCAGACATAACTCCAAATAGAAAGAGCTAGCCGAAATTTCCATTAAAAGCCAAAGAAAAATCTGATTTTTCGTCTCTCTCTCTCGTTCGAAGAATTGTTCTTCAAATCCGGCGCTAGCACGCGGTGGACGTATTGCTCCGTGTGGATCAACCGTAGAGGGAAGCTATTTTGGTTCCTGCTTGATTCAAAACCTACAAAGAATTAAGGTAATTCTTTAACCCTCCTTCCAATTCAATGCAATGTACATGGGTCCTTGGTGGGGATTAATCCGTTTTCTTTCCGCTGCGTATTGTTTTTGTGCGATTAATTCCCAACAATAAGTACCCCGATCCCAGCGCCTTTTCTATTCACTGCCCCATCGAAACACATGACCCACCTTTTCACTTCCACCATGGCTAGTTGCTTATCAGGGAATTCCAGATTCTCTATGTAATCTGATTCTAGGGGTTGGTTTGCCAGAAACTCTGCCACGGCTCGCCCTTTAATGGTTTTCTTCGTGATGTACTCGATGTCGAATTCAGACAAAAGTAACAACCACCTGGACAGCTTCCCAACCAATGCCGGTGCTTCATAGAGATACTTCATTGGATCCACTTTAGCCACAGCTTGTATCTTGTAGGATTGGAAATAGTGGCACAGCTTTTTAGTCAACCAAATCATCGCCACACATGTGTTTTCCACCAGTGTATACTTGGTTTCATACTCCAACAATTTCTTGTTAAGGTAATAGATAGGATATTCCTTCTTGCCATCTTGTTCTTGTGCAAGCATTGCCCCTATAGAGGATTCTTCAACTGCCAAATACAAAATCAGAGGCTTCCCTGGAATTAGAGGGCTCAACACTGGTGGCTTTACCAGGTAAGCCTTGATCTTCTCGAATGCCAGCTGACACTTGTCATCCCACACAATTGGCTGATCTTTCTTTAATAGCTTGAAGATTGGCTCACAAGTGGAAGTTAGCTTGGCTATGAAGCGGTTGACATACTGCAAGGAACCCAAGAATGATCTGACCTCCTTTTCAGTCTTTGGAGCTGGCATATCTTGGATGGCTTTGATTTTATCTGGGTCCATTTCTATACCCCTCTTGCTGACTACATGGCCCAACAGCTTCCCTGATGTGACCCCGAATATACACTTCTTGGGGTTAAGTCGCAAATTGTACTCTCTGATGCATGTTAAAAATTTATCCAGGATAACAGGGCGTTCCTCTCGGGTTGCTGATTTAACGAGCATATCGTAGACATACACTTCGACTTCTTTATGAATCATGTCATGCAACAGAGTTGTGACAGCCCTGTGATAAGTGGCACCAGCGTTCTTCAACCCGAAGGGCATCATTCTGTAACAGAAGGTACCCCACTCTGTGATGAACGATGTTTTCACCTTCTCTATTACATCCATCAGAATCTGGTTATACCCCGAAAAGCCATCCATGAAGGAGTACATTACCGCTTTTGCTGCGCTATCAACTAGGACGTCAATATGTGGCAGTGGAAAGTTATCTTTTGGGCATGCTTTATTCAAGTCCTTGTAGTCAACGCAAGGGCTCTGACCCTTCCATCCTTTTTAGGTACGGGGACAATGTTGGCTAGCCATTCCGTATACTCCACCACTTCGAGAAACCTGGCATCTATCTGTTTGGCCACTTCTTCCTTCACCAGTGTAGCCCATTCCGGCCTTAGTCTTCTCAACTTCTGCTTTATCGGTCTGAACTTGGGGTCTGTCGGGATTTTATGCACTGCTATTTCTGTATCTACACCCGGCATGTCTTCATACGACCAGGCGAAAGCTTTAACATGTTTTTGGAGTATTCTTATTAATTCTCTTTCTTCCTCAGATTTTAGCTCGTGTGAAATGAGTACCATTTTAGGGTTTTCATCTGTACTTATATTGATTTCATGCAATGCAGTGTCATGTATGCTAAATATGCTTGATGGTGATTTAAATGCATGCACAGAATTATCAGGATAAACATCACACAAGTAAGCAAACTGGGATTTCATTGCATTGAACTTATCATAGAGTACATCAGTTACATTGAAAATGGAAGAAATAGATACAACAAAATCATTTTCATCCTCCACAGGCGGAGGGCCTTGTTCTTCATCAGCTTCTATCTTCCCTTCCAGAGCATCATCTGGGACTGCAGCTTTCTCGACCACCTGTGCCTTAGCTTTCTCCATAATCTTGGCGATTTCAGTAACCACAGAGTCTAAGTTCACTTTGGCCATCAGTTCTTCGCCAAATCCTTCCTTGGATTTTCCAAAAGCTTTGGTTAATGCAGCAGTCAAAGCTCCCAAGATCACTTCTGTAGCTTCGGCACAGGTCTTCTTTTCATCTTCTTCCTTGGCCACCTCTATGGTTTCTGCTATCACCTCAGATGATTCTCCTTTCAAAATTTCAGATTTAGCAATTGCTTCCTCCATCATTACAGGGGTTACTGGCACTTCCTGGCTTTTCTCAAAATCCACAACATCTGCAAAGATCTCAAAGCTAGGGTGCTCGACATTTCCAACCAGCACTGGTTCAGCTTGGCCCTTGTAAAGGCTTTCTCCTGCCTTTAGAAATGGCCTCATCATGACCTTGCCATTCTTGCCCTTTTTCAGATTCTTCTGCTCGTATGACCCCTCTACATAACCAAGGCCGTACTGCTTTGACTTTCCCGAGTCGATCTTGAATTCTGGCACACCTTGCAAATTAATCCCGAGTCCCATTCCTGGGACAAAGTTTAGCTTGTACAGATATCGGGATAGCCACTCCGGCATATAGTTCTCATAAAGGACCATAGGGGCATCTGTGGTTTCTCCCTCCTTAATGACAGCAATTTGGAATCCACCAAAAGGAACCACTCCTTCATCCACTGCAGCTACCATCGACTGGGCGTCTGCCTCAATAGTCACAATCCTGTCATTCATAGAGAATTTAATCTTCTGATGCAATGTGGAAGGAACACCTCCCAAAGGATGGAACCAGGGCCTTCCAAGCAATAGGTAGAATGTGACCGGGATATCGATCACTATGAAACAACCATGGACTTGATGGGTCCAACCTCCACTTCTGTTTCGAAGGTCCCTATCACTGTCCTTTTAGAATCATCATACGCCCGAATGACTATCGAGGACCTTTTCAACACTTCTTCATTCATGCCTAGAAATGGTAACATTTTTAGCGGGCATATATTCAGAGCCGAGCCGTCATCCACCATAACGCACGGCATCACCTTGTCCATGACATAGGCTCTAATGTAAAAAGCCTTGTTGTGGGCCTTTCCTTCTGTAGGTAGGTCTTTCTCAGAGAAAACAATATTAGGAGCTCCAGCATGGACTTTGTCTAGCAAGCAGCACATAGCCTCTGGTGAAGCTATAGGGGAGACTTCAATTTCTGATAGCTTCTTCACTAAAGCCTTCCTATGCTCTTTGGAGGTCATAAGCAAGTGCCACAAACTGGCTTATACAGGGGTCTTCTTCAATTGGGAAATGACCAAGTCTTCTTTCTTGACTCTTTCCGATGCCGAAGTACTGCCCGACCCATTCATCGGTGCTTTATCTTTTGTCTGATCTACCGGCTGATATACCCTTCCACTTCGGGTCACGTGCTGCACTTCTTGAATTTTCAGCTTTTCAACAACTGGGAGTTTGACTGCTTCTCTTTTGTCAAATTCCTCGTACTCATCTTCGGAGTCAAGGTCATCCAGACTTATGGGTTTGATCTCCTTAAACCCTTCCTTCTTGTCACACTCGGGTTCCACTTCGGGTTCCACTTCGGGTTCCACTTCGGGTTCCCCTGCCGCCACTACCTGAATCGTAGGGTTCGCTTGCAGAACTTGGGCAAATATAAAGTTAGCCGGTAACCCCGACTGAACCATGTTAACCCGCTTTTCAAATGCCGGCAGTGGGTTGGTTTTAGTGCTAGGTTTAGCTGGCTCTTGTAGCTTTCCCTCGTCAATGAGCTTCTAGATATCATCCCTTAGCTTGTAGCAGTTGTTGGTTCGGTGGCCTGTCACCACATGATAAGTGCAGAAATTATCTTTGTCGGCTTCCGATGGCTTCTCAAATGGCCTTAAGGATTGCAACAGGCTGCCATTCCTACACTTAGCAAATATCTTTGCTAAAGTAAGAGTCCAAGGCGATATGCCTTGTCCTCCAAGACCCCTGTTCTGGTTGCCTTGCTGTTGATTCACAGTAGCCACTTCGACCTGCTTCACCTCTGATGATTGCCCCTGTTTACCACTAGAACCAGAACCAGAACCACTACCAGACCCAGCTGCTGCGGTTGATCTATACCCTGAACTATACCCTGTACTTCTTCCCCCTTTCTGACCAGCTGGCTTCTCCTCTTCATCCCTTTCTATCTTCATGGCCATGCTATAGACCTCACTAAGCTCCTTGAAGGGATGGAATTTCATGTTGTTCTTGAAAATATCCTTGCTGCCATCAATAAGCTTCTGTATAAGCTCGTCTTCATCAGGGCAGTTCTTTAGGAGGATCATCTTGTTCATCCACCTCTGGTAGTATTCGTCAAAGGGCTCATTGAATTTCTGCTTCACCCTCTCCAAATCATACAGCTTCACCTGGATTTTGGTGTTGAAGCTGTAGTATTTGATGAAGGCTGCTGACAATACCTCCCAGTCAGATTGCTCCTCCTCTGACAGTGAGTTATACCATCCCAAAGCACCTCCCTCCAGTGTGGTGGGGAAAAGATTAATCAATTGTTGCTTTGTAGCGCCTGCTGTTAGCATAACCCGAGCATATAAATTCACATGGGCCTCCGGCGAGCCCATTCCTTTGTAAGTGGGGACTTTCGGCACTTGGAAGCCGATAGGAAATGTCTTGATGCCCCTACTGATCATGGCATCAATGTTCACCCCCTTCTTGGATTCAGCACTAATCCCGACCCCCTTCTTCAACTGGGCTATGACCTCGTCTAATTCAGAACACTTTGCCTTCATCTTCTGTTCCATAGCTGCTTCTATCTCCTGCAGCTTTTCCAGGCTAGCTGAAGCGTCACCACCATGTTGGGATGACTCAGCTTCTTTTTCCTTCCCGGCTCCACTACCACTGGTCTCACCAGCTTCTCTAACCACTGCCCTCATTTCTTCCTTTAACATGTCGCGGAAATCCTGCGACCTGAAGAAATCTCTCAGAACATCAGCCATACTCGGTGTCTGCTCTGCCATATTCACGCCTTCCCCAGACTCAGAATCACTGTCACTCTCGACTACCCTCTGTCTCCTAGCTGCCCTTGAAGCTTGGGATCTTGTCTAAGGTCGCTCCAGTGTATTCTGCTTGGGAGTAGATAGGAGATATTAGGGTCGTGAATGAATGACGTGATATGACATGAAAATTAAGACATTGAACATGCTTGAGATGCATGGAGTGGAATTATGTATGGAATGATGATATGAATGGTTTCTTTTTATTATATTTTTTTTTCTTTCGAGGCATTCCAAGAACACCCAATGTTTATGAAAAACGTCACGTGTGGGCCGTCACATGGACAGAAATTCGGCGCCTTTGGGGCACCTAATGAATTCGTGAAATGGTCGCGTGTATACCGGCACACAGACAGAGTTTTGACGCTTTGTCGGTCTATGAAATGATATGAAATGGTCACATGGGCCGGGCCCGCGGACAAGGTTTTGATGCTTTTGAGCACATGATATGGTGTTATGAGAAAGTCACGTGCAACAGGGACACGGACAAGGATTCCGCATTCGAGGAACGCCTTTCATGAATTGGTGATGTTATAGGCCTATATGTATACTAATCGGGCACTCAGGGAGTACCTTGAATGGTGAATTAATGTCATGAAGTGGTCGGATGTGGACCACAGTGTTATATGATGTTTATGATAGATGGGTGTGATGTCATGAAATGCATCGTGTAAATTATTACACGAAAATGGGCCTAAGGCCGTTGTGGCTTTTATTAAATGAAATGATATTGGTGGAATGGCCGAATGCAATCCGGTGCATTGACAAAACACGGGTAATTTTGGGTACCCGATATGTTATGAAATGGAATGGGATGGTCATGATAGGCGTTCTTTGAAATGCCCTTTAGTTTAATTTAAGTGAAATGTAGTGAATGAACATGTCACACAATATGCAAATGGCTGCACAAAAACGTGGGTTAGGGTGCATAACATACATAATGATGTTATGTATGCTATGTCAAAAATAAAATGCTAATCACACAAGTTTAATGTTATGGCTGAAAAAGAAATCGTTACTATGGATGACAAGCGAATGAATTAATGTTTTACACATGAAATAAAATGCAAAATGGCTACATAAAAATGTGGGTTAGTATCACACAAAGATGTTTGTGTATGGTATGTCATGTGTATGGAAAATGGTGATTATGGTATGTTATGCACGCGTTGGCGATGTGTCACGAAATGGTGAAGAACACATAACAAGCAAAACGAATTCTTCCAACCTTATTCCTCCAACGTGGTCAGTCTCAAAAATTTCTAACCGAGTCCTAGGCGGGGTTCACTTCAATCACCAACCGGGGGTGATGAAGGTGCAATTTTATTATTATTCACACAATTATTTTGGTATCCTAAGGGAATCCAACTAGGGCTGCCTATATGGGTTCGGTCCAAGTCGGGTTAAAAATCAAGGTTCCTATAGCAAAATATACTCCTCACTTCTCCCCACTCAAGGGTCCGAACGAAGGGGTTCGTACAAGGCTATGGGTTGTGTTTCGTATCCGTGCCCCTAAGACCATGAGGAACAAAGGCGACACTTCAACAATCCACCGGGCTATAAAAGGATACCTAAACTAATGCAAAAATGGCTAACTAAAATGCAAATAAAATACCAAAAGAGAATCATCCACCTTATTTTAATTAGACACTTTTCAGGGCCTGTCAAATTCTTTTAAGTTTTTAAGAAAACTTTGTTAAGAACTCCCCAGCGGAGTCGCCACTGTGAGCGGACGACGCGTTTTCGGCGGGACGCGGGACCCCCTTTCAGAATGGGTGCCACGATCTTGGGCGGGCCCCTCCCTCGCATGGGGTTTTTATAAATGGAAAACCGCGTTTTGGAAAATAAATGGAATTAATATGTAAAAGAACCGAGACCTAAGTCTCGATGGATATTGTAGAGTCGCCACCCGGCTCAGCTCAACCGGGAAATTCTTATGTAGCTGAACCGGACGAACGGCCGCTACACTATCCAGAGATTCGGGTCCGGACAAGTCCCTTATTTCGTGTCTAATTAAAATAAAATTGGTCAATGTTCTCAAATGGTATTTCAAATTCTAAAGTCAATTTTATTGCAGTAAAAAAGACATGCAGCGCGCATACAAATATATAATACAAAAATAAAGAGAAATAAATATTTATTGATTTACAACCAAATCGAATAGAAAAATAAAAACTCTCACCTCGCTTGTACAATCGCCTAGAATACACGAGAATCTAAAAATATTTACAACCGCCTAAATACACGATTAAATCTATTAAAATACATCAAAAATAAAAATAAAAGAAATTAAAACCTGTAAAACAGAATGTTAGCACAATTTATACTGCACGCCACAAGTTGGACTCAAATAGACAGAATGGGAAATCAAGAATTGGGGGGCATGCATAAAGGGGATAACCGGGTTGGCTCGGCTAGCAGGCCCGGTTAGACCTGGAAAACATTTTGAAACGTCCCTGTATTTTTTATTTTGTGGGAAAATCATTTAAAAACAATTTTACCGGTTTACATGCATTTTTCATATGTTAAATGGGTTGGTTTTCAGGAGAACTGGGTCTCCATCGTTGAATTGATCTAAATGCAAATTTACTAAAAATTGAATCTAGGGTCGTGAATGCACACAACAAAATTCATTTTGATGATTTTTGAGGTTTTCTAATTTTTTGAGATTTTTTGGGAATTTTTGGGGATTTTTATAGATTTTTAATGAAATTTTTAGGTTTTAAAGGTGAAATCTGATTCTGAGAACTACAGTGGTACGACTGTAAATTACAGTCGTGCAAACTCAACTACAGTCGTACGACTGTAAATGCTGAAAATTCAGGATTTCACCAAAATCTTATTTAAAACAAGCTGGAAATAAAATCACCCGGAAATCATGAATAGTCGTACGACTGTAACTACAGTCGTACGACTGTTCATCAATTTCAAGAACAGTCGTGCGACTGTTCTTGATTTCCAGAAGCAGAAACGCAGAAAATGAGATAAAAATGCACAAAAATCACAATCAACACCCAGAAAGCAAGAAAAAGTAGAGAGAAATGGGGCGCCTACCTTTTAGAAGTCCCTCCAAGTCGAAATTGACCCCTGGCGTCGCTCCAATCCATAAGAATTTGCACTTTTCCTCTTGAATTGGAGTTGAGAGCCTTGAGTCCGAAAATCCAAAATGCTTGGGATTCTGATTGTTTTAGTCCGAAATTTCAATTTGTTTGAGAAGTTAACTTATTAACCTATGGATTTCTATCAAGTTTTAATCTTAATTTCGAGAATTAAAGAAAATAGAAGAGGAAAAGATGAGTTTTTGTGGTTTTTTCTTTCTTCCTTTTCCTTCTCTCTTTTCTCCTTCTCTCTCTAAATTTTTCACCAGAAATCCAATCTCTCTTCTCGCTCTCTTTTCTCCTCCTTTTCTACTCTGATTTCTCTCATTTTCTCTCCAAAATCCGGGCATTAATTGCCCAAAATCTCTCCTCCTCTTTCTTATGTCATGGGTATGGTGTTCTGCACCTGCCCCGATAATACAGTCGTACCACTGCAAATTTTTTTCTTTTTTTTTTGCATTTTTTTTTTTGAATTTTTTTTTCTTTTTTTTTTCTTTGAATTTTTTTTTTCTTTTTCTTTTTCTTTCTTTTTTTTTCTTTTTCTTTCTTTTCTTTTTCTTTTTTTTTATAAAGAAAATCCCGGCGCTTATAGGTGTACCTATCAAAAGAACAAATGAAGAGGAAAAGAGAAGAGGCTGAAACTATCGAAGAAAAGATAGAAACCAAAAGGAGAACAATCACTTCCTTGGAACAAATTTACTCACAAAGCAAGAGTGCTACAAGATCCTCAACATCGCAGAAAGCCTCAAGTTCAGCCTCATCTGCACTTGAATCGGACCCTGCATATAAAATTTTGAAACTTAAGCCAGGTCAGAGGTCTGTCATCAACAAACCCAATCTGTCAAAGATGCTCAAGGCCTACTCCCATAAGTCTCCAACTACTTGAATAAGATGTCTTGTAGGACCTAATTTGTGAGATGCATCAGTAGATTGGCTTATGTTGTTGATACAGTTTTAAAACAGATTTTTGGGTTTATGTTTTCCCACAACTTGCTTACAGTTTTCATCTACTTATTTCTTCTTTTTGATCTTATGATTACTCTGACTTGTATGTTGTGCCATGTTCTTTCCTCTATTAATCTTTAATATGCTTGTCATTGTTGGGATTTTTCACCAGAAATCACCCGATAAAAGCGAAAGAACGCGATGATTTCCTCAAATCCGTGCCCAGGAGCAATTGAAATGGAAATTGTAAAAACAAAATTTAAATAGAAAGAGATAATTCTCTTACCCGGAATATCTCTTTCAGAGATGGATGCAGACTGCAGGAATCAATGTAGAATCCCTCCTCGTTCACGTACACGAACGCCTAACGAACACCACCCGTGCTAGCGTCGGAAAAACACGAACTATGGAGAGGAGGAAGAGACAAATTTCGGCTATGCTTTTGTGTGTCTCTCTTGGCTGAAATTCCTAGGGTTATTTTAACCCTAGGTGGGCCGAAATTCCCTAGGGGAATTTTGGTCCAACTTGGCTCCTTATTTGTGTGGGCTTCCTTCTTTTAATTCAGGCCCAATCTTATTTTAATTAATCTGGTTTAAATTAATTTCAAGCCCAACTTTAATATACCCATGTATTTAATATATTACACCAAGTAATATATTATTTACATTTAAATTAAAATTAGTTTGACCAATTAATTTAATCCATCAAATTAAAATTAGATCTTCACAAAATAAAATCATATGTAAACCTATACATATGAATATTTCCACCTAGGAAATAATCTCATAATTAATCCAATTAATTATGAAGAGCCAATTAAATATATTAATTTTATTATTAGGATCAATCCAATTTATCTTTATAATATAATTAATATATAAACCTCTCTCTCCAGAGTGTATACTCCAAGCATACATGTGATTCCTTAAGACAGTGTTCAGTCGCTCAATGTGTACGATCCTGTGGGCCCATCTTGATGTTGGCAATGGGCCTTTGGCCCACAGACTGCAGTTGGGCTCTAGCAAGCCACTGCAGCCCCCAATTAAGATGGAGATGGCAGTCAAATTGTTATCATAACGCTGTAGTTTAAACTTGTACATCCCATGTCATTGATATCTGTGTCCAACACGGAGGCATGGATTGATCATCCTCTTTTGTGTCTGGACATTAACTTGATCCCGAATGCACTGAAGCTCACAAACAAGTTCTCACTTTTTTGGGTGTGGCCACACTCTTATCAGTCGCATTCACCAAGAGGCCGATGATATCTTCCCAGTGGACTACTGAGTGACAAATCCCTTCTGCATATCCATAGCATTACCATGCTAAGTGACATACCCGAAAGTACCCATACTTGGCACCCTATTACAGGCCCTTTAAGCGTACCCCTAAGTATGCGACCTCACATGCAATACCATCATATGGTCAGGTCAAAGGATCCATACAAGTACTACACGAGAATCACTTATGATACTATACCATGTGGATATCTCGTTTAGTGGATCTATCCAGTACCATGCCCCTTATGCATGTACCCATTAACTTGGTTGACATACCATGTCCAATGACCGGTAAGACACCATCATACAACCAAGTTAATGATAGTCTCTTGTTCCGTTCATTCCCATGACTGGAACAAACTACAGATCTATTTATGGTCATATCGTTTATCCTATCCATGGTCTTACTACCAAGTGCATGACACTGGTCATCATGGATATGGATATGTCCATTGGATACTTCATTTAATATATTGCACAAGATAAATATAATAAATGAATTAATGCCTTTATTAATAACACAAATAAGTATAATACATGAATCCAATTAATGTATGATACAAATACAAAGACCAATGCCTCGGGACTAGGGCATATCCAACAGTCATCACTTTGTGCTAGACTTGTATGCTGGATTGGTAAGCTGTATGTTATGCCCTGCATCTTTTTTGACTTGATGATTACCCTGTACTACTGATTCCTTTATACTAATGGTTACTCTGTGATGAACATGCTGTGACAATGTTGCCTTTATAATGCTTACTTTGAAACTTGCAATCTCTCAGTAACTTGATCTTTACTATGCTGATCTACTATGTGCTGGAATGTGCTGTGTTATACTTGCTGTGTGACTTACATTTTCTGTTTGCTTGATCTTTCCAGTACTGCTCTTTTCTTGTAGTGATCTTTCCTGTGCTGACTCTATGTTGATAATGAGACTTGCCATAAGTTTTATTTTTGCGAGTTTCTGTTTTGATGATCAAACTATTTCTTCACCCTCTCTTTTTGATGATTTCAAAGGGGGAGAAAGTTTGACATTTTATGAGTGAGTTGTGTATGGCATTTTGAGTTATCTAATCTCTTATAGAGATGTTTGACACTTATGACATAGCTATGGCAGATTGATCAAATTCATGGCACACTTATGTTGAGTTAGCATGAGAATTTCATACACTAAGTAGAAAGTTTGAGATTGAGATAGTATGAACTTTAGGCAGAAAGATTAATGTGGATTGATAAGTTAACATGCTTTCTTTACTTTTGACATATGAACACTACGCATACTTGAACTTAGGCTAACATGCTTTTTAAGTTAATATGTCAAATGAGAAATAGTCACTATGTGAGTTTGGCACTTTGAGAATTAAGCATCTCGGCTGACTTAGGATGAAACCACTATGTTGACTATATCTGTTGTCAATCTTTAGTACACTTATTGACACTAGGAAGATTTGAAATGATAGAATTAAGTGTTAAGCACATTGGCATGCTTCTTGATCACATTCTTGAATATTTGCTAAACATATCTAAGTGGCCATACTTATGAGAATAATGCTTGACCCTGCTGACATATCTGAAGTAAAATGCTTTTGAGTTTAAATGTTCAAGTTTCAAAACATGGCTGAAGTTTATGTGTATATGAATGAAGTATTGGCAGAATGTGTGAGTTGGCAGATTATATACTTCTAGCTCATGACAGGATATATAGGCCTCTTATTGATTATATTCTAAGGCCCATAATAATCATACCCCAATATTAATTTGGTTATAATTCAAGATTTTTAAACTCTAAAAATCATGAACAACCGCTCTTATATTGAGGGGGAGCCACAAATTGAGGGGAAGCTCTCGATAATTTAGTTATTTTATAAAATGTCAAAACGATCAATTGCAATCATCAAAAAGGGGGAGAATGCTGAGTTAAGTTTTGATGATCACAATAATTGACATTTTTAAAATAATGAGCTTTATAAGTTAAAATGTTTTTATATATTGCAAAAGCTCCTTAGAGCATTTTAAATGCTTTGTTTATGAGTTAAGAATAAACTCTCATGCGGATTCCATATTAATATCATAAACGGATAACATAAGTCCCACATATATATATATATATATATATATATATATATATATACAAATATATGAGTGTGAGCGGACGACGCGTTTTCGACGGGACGCGGGACTCCCTTTCGAAATGGGCGGGCCCCTCCCTCGCGTGGGGTTTTTATAATGGAAATCCGCGTTTTGGAAAATGAATAGAATTAACGCATAAAAGAACCGAGACCTAAGTCTCGATGGATGTTGTAGGAGTCGCCACCCGGCTCAGCTCAACCGGGAAATTCTTATGTAGCTGAACCGGACGAACGGCCGCTACACTATCCAGAGATTCGGGTCCGGACAAGTCCCTTATTTCGTGTCTAATTAAAATAAATATTGCTAATGTTCTCAAGTGGTATTTCAAAATCTAAAGTCCATTTTATTGAATATAAAAAGCATACAGCGCGCACACAAAACATTTAATACGAAAATAAGAAAAAGAAATAAATATTAATTGGCTTACAACCAAATCGAATGGAAAAATAAGAACTCTCGCCTCACTTATACAATCGCCTATATACACGAGAATCTAGAAAAATACAACCGCCTAAATACACGATTTAATCTATTAAATTACATCCAAAATAAAAATAAAAAGAAATTAAAACCTGCAAAACAGAGGATTAGCACAATATATACAGCACGCCACAATTAGGACTCGAATAGACAGAATTGGGAAATCAAGAATCAGGGGGGCATGCATTTAGGGGGTAACCGGGTCGGCTCGGCTAGCCGGCCCGGTTAGACCTGGAAAACATTTTGAAACGTCCCTGTATTTTTGATTTTTGTAGGAAAAATCATTTTGAAAACAATTTTTCCGGTTTACATGCATTTTTATATATTTAAGTGGGTCGGTTTTCAGGAGAAATGGGTCTCCGTCGTTGAATTGTTCTAAATGCAATTTTACTAAAAATTGAATCTATGGTCGTGATGCACACAACAAAATTCATTTTGATGATTTTTGGGGTTTTCCGATTTTTTGAAATTTTTGGGAATTTTTGGGGATGAAACTGAAATTCTGATTCTGGAAAAGGGATTACAGTCATACAACTGTAGTTTACAGTTGTGCGACTGTAATCAATCCAAGATCAGAACTTCGCCAAAAATCAATTTTAACCAAAAACTGAAGAAAAATAAACCTGGAAATTAAGAACAGTCGTACGACTGTATATACAGTCGTACGACTGTTCATGAAAACCAAGAACAGTCGTACGACTGTTCTTAATTTCCAGGAACAGCAATACGAAAATGCAGCAAAAAAACGCACCAAACTCACCTCAAACACCCAGAAAGCAAGAAAAAGTGTAAGGAAAGGAAGTGACTACCTTTTTAGAAGCTATTCCAAGTCGTTTTGACCCCTGGCGTCGCTCCGATCCTAACAAATTCGCACTTTTTCCTTTGGAATGGAAGTTGAGAGCTTTTTGCCAAAAATCCAAATTGCAAGGGATTCTGATGGTTTAAGTTCGAATTCTTGATTTAGTTGTGAAGTTAATTGATTAACCTAGGGATTTCTAACAAATTTTAAGCTTAATTTCGAGAATTGAAGAAAATCAAAGAGGAAGAAGATGAGTTTTTTTTTGTGTGGTTTTCTTTTTTTCTCTCTCTTCTCTTTCTCTCTCTAAATTTCTTCTCACCAGAAATTCCCCCCTTTTTCTTCTCTTCTTTCTCTCCTTTTATCTCTCTGCCTTCTCTTGCTTGCTGCAACAAGGGAGCAATTAATGCTCCCTTTCTCTTTCCTTCATTTCTGCTGCAGAGGTATGGGCCTCTGCAGTTTTTCCGTCATTACAGTCGTACGACTGTAATGTTTAAATTACAGTCGTACGACTATAATGTTTAAATTACAGTCGTACGACTGTAACAATAGTCGTACGACTCTTCTCTTTTCTCTTCTTTTTTTTTTTAAGTATAGAAAATTCCGGCGCTTACAGCTGCCCCTCGCGTGATCAAATTCACCACTTGAACTTAGTCTGGAGTAGATGATGTGAATTTGAGAAATGCGATTCAAAGCGCCGCAGACACAGGAAAGAACTCTCCATTGAAATAAGCCGATATCAGGTCTAGGTCACCCGAGGCAAAGCTGATGAAGGAATAGGCCGATATCAGGTTTAGGTTACCCGAGGCAAAGTTGATGAGGAAATAAGCCGATATCAGGTTTATGTTACCTGAGGCGAAATTGATGAAGAGATTAGCCGATATCAGGTCTGTGTTACCTGAGGCGAAATTGATGAAGGAATTGGCCGATATCAGGTCTATGTTACCCGAGGCAAAGTTGATGAGGAAATAAGCCGATATCAGGTTTAGGTTACCCGAGGCGAATTGATGAAGAGATTAGCCGATATCAGGTCTATGTTACCTGAGGCGAAATTGATGAAGAGATTAGCCGATATCAGGTCTATGTTACCCGAGGCAAAATTGATGAGGAAATAAGCCGATATCAGGCTTAGGTTACCCGAGGCGAATTGATGAAGAGATTAGCCGATATCAGGTCTATGTTACCTGAGGCGAAATTGATGAAGAGATTAGCCGATATCAGGTCTATGTTACCCGAGGCAAAGTTGATGAAGAGATTAGCCGATATCAGGTCTATGTTACCCGAGGCGAAATTGATGAAGGAATTGGTCGATATCAGGTTTATGTTACCTGAGGCGAAATTGATGAAGAGATTAGCCGATATCAGGTCTATGTTACCCGAGGCGGACTTTACTGGGGAAATAGACAAAGCTGATCTGGGCCGATACCGAGTTTACATTACCCGAGGCGGATCTACTGGGGAGCTTAAATGATGAAACAGATCTGGGCCGATGCCGAGCTTACATTGCTCGAGGCGGACTTGCTGGAGAAAGTTGGGATAATGGAGCGGATCTGGGCCGATACCGAGTTTACATTACTCGAGGCGGATCTGCTGACTTGCTGAGGATATTGAGCTGGGGATGAATTCCTGCACTTGAAATGGCAAGTCTTCATTCCTTGATCGAGAGATTTTTAAACAAAAATTTTTTTGCCCCTTCGATCAAAAATGAAGACTAGCCGGGGATAAGTAATTGATATATGCAATGTATGGATGCATGATGATGTATATGCACATGTATGTATTTTCTGTTATTGGACATTTCTGTCTTCCGCTGGGGAGATGTGCTTTGCCCCTGGTTGATTTTGCTTTTCTCGGGGCATTGTTTGGTGATTATCGACGGAGTGAGGTGACTGCTGGGGGAACGATCACAGTATTCCTTGTAAAGATTCCACTGGGGAAGAGTGTGACAGCTTGGCTGGGGAGACAATTGTGGTATTCTTTGTGTAGACTACACTGAGGAGTAACATGGCTACTTTGCAGGGAAGTAATTGATGGTGTTCTTTATGTAGACTCCACTGGGGAATAGTAGGGGAAACTCTGCTGAGGAGTGATGTGACGAATTCTGCGGGGAATACTGAGGATGTTCTATTTTTCCTGCTCCGTGGGAAGTTGTGCATGTTTTTTTTTTTTTCTTTTTTTTTTTAGGTGCTCTAATTTTTGCCTGGGTAGCCCAAATCAGGTTTTTAGCCCAGCGAGCCGCTCTAACTTTTGCCTAAGGCGCCTTTTTGGTTTTCGCCTCAGCGAGCTTTTCATATGCCCGACCTTTTGCCTAAACTGCCCGATATGGGTTTTCAGCTTAGCAGGCCGCTCTAATTTTTGCCTGAGGCGCCTTTTCGGTTTTCACCTCAGCGAGCATTTTTTTTTTTTATGGCGCTCTGACCCTTTATTGCTCGTCTGGGAAGATGAACTAGACTTTAGAGGATGATAAGAGATTTTAAATTGCATGTATTTGATACATTTTCATTTGTCAAATAATGCGACGATATTGATCGGTTGAATGCAAAGTGTCTTCTTTGAATGTGTGTTTATGCAAGACAACTTTGTTTGTGCATTTGTCATAACCATGCAAATATATTTAGACAAACACTTCACTCTATTGATGAAGTCAAAATGAGTACATTTGAAACAAGTTGATTCCTAAATGGTACAAATTTCACATTAAGCCAGAATCCGTCACCAGTCGTCCTTTTCAGGTTTTCCGGCTGATTATTTTCTCTCGTGTCTTAACTTTTGCCTAGACCACTCTTTTCGAATTTTCAGCCTAGCAGACCTCTTTTTTTTTTTTTTATACATGATAAAGCTTTAGCCTGTCTTGGTTGATCGGGTTGGTGAACTCGTTTCCATCCATGTCCATGATGCTGACAGCGCCTTTTGATAACACCTTCTTCACCACATAGGGTCCTTCCCAGTTAGGTCTGAACTTGCCCCTAACATCAACATTTGAAGGCCTTAGTTGCTTTAGAACCAAATCTCCTGCTTTCAACTACCGTTTGTGGTATTTCACATTTCGATTATAGGCTCTAGCCATTCTGCGCTGATACATCTGCAGGTGATCCAATGCTTTTAGTCGCCTTTCATCTAGTGCAGCCAGCTGCTCATATCTAGCTTGAACCCACTCAGTCTCTGGCAATTGAGCTTCCAGGGCGACTCTGAGTGACTTGAGTTCTATCTCCACTGGCAATACTGCTTCCATTCCATATACCAAGGCATAAGGAGTTTCTCCTGTCGGCGTTCTGACACTGGTTCTGTAACCCCAGAGAGCATAAGGCAGTTTATCAGCCTAATCCCTGTAAGTGGTTACCATTTTTGATAAGATCTTCTTTATTGCCTTGTTAGCAGCTTCTACTGCACCATTAGCCTGAGGCCTGTATAGGGAAGACTTATGATGTTCAATTCCATGCTCTGCAAATAGCTCAGCTGTTGCCCCTTGAAACTGTACTCCATTATCAGTTACTATGTGGTGAGGAATCCCATACCGAGTGAAGATATTTTTCCGGATGAACTTGACCATGTGCTTGGCTGTAACATTAGTGAAGGATTCCGCTTCGACCCATTTGGAGAAATAATCAACTGCCACAACTATGAATCTATGCCCATTAGATGCAGCTGGATGAATTTCACCAATCATATCTATCCCCCATGCTGAAAACGGCCAAGGAGACGCTAGATTCTGAAGTTCAAGTGGAGGAAGATGGCTAATGTCTGCATAGATCTGACATTCATGACATCTCTTCACTTTTCTTATACAATCTGCTTGCATCGTCATCCAGAAATACCCTTGTCTCATTATCTTCCTAGCCATGGCAAGTCCATTCATATGTGGCCCACAGGATCCCGCATGTACTTGCTGCATCACTTCTTCTGCTTCTTGCTCAGTTAGACACCTTAAAAGAACTCCATGTGCTGTCCTCTTATACAACTTGTCCTCGAAGATTCTGAATTGACTGGCCAATTTTCTCAGTGTCAACTTATCAGCAGCGCTGGCCTCTTCTGGGTACTTCCCCTCCTTAACATACCGGTAAATGTCAAAGAACCATGGCTTTTCTTCGGCTGATAATTCCATTACTTCATGCACTTCGAAGCAAGGACGCCTGGAAGTGGCTATAACCAGTGGTTGAGCTTGTGTCTCTTCTGGATTTTCCCACATGGAAGACAAAGTAGCTAATGCATCAGCCATCTTATTCTCATCCCTGGGGACATGTCTGAATTCACACTGGCCGAATAAACCTTTTCTGAACTGTAGCAGCTCCAAATAAGGCCGTAAGGCTTCTTCTTTTAGTTCCCACTCTCCTTGAGCTTGCCTCACCACTAGAAGTGAGTCTCCAACAATCAGGACGTCATTTGCCCCTAGTGTTAGCAAAGCTTCCATCCCAAATAGGCATGCTTCATACTCTGCCCCGTTATTGGTTATGGGAAAAATCAACCTCTTGGATAAGGGAATGACTTCACCATCTGGCGTTGCTATAAGTACTCCAATTCCAGCGCCCTTTCTATTCACTGCCCCATCGAAGCACATGACCCACCTTTTCACTTCCACCATGGCTAACTGCTCATCAGGGAATTCCAGGTTCTCTATGTAATCTGATTCTAGGGGCTGGTTTGCCAGAAACTCCGCCACGGCTCGCCCTTTAATGGTTTTCTTCGTGATGTACTCGATGTCGAATTCAGACAAAAGTAATAACCACCTGGACAGCTTCCCAACCAATGCCGGTGCTTCATAGAGATACTTCATTGGATCTACTTTAGCCACAGCTTGTATCTTGTAGGATTGGAAATAGTGGCGCAGCTTCTTGGTCAACCAAATCATCGCCACACATGTCTTTTCCACCAGTGTGTACTTGGTTTCATACTCCAACAGCTTTTTGCTTAGGTAGTAGATGGGATACTCCTTCTTGCCATCTTGTTCCTGTGCTAGCATTGCCCTTATAGAGGATTCTTCAACTGCCAAGTATAAAATCAGGGGCTTCCCTGGAATTGGAGGGCTCAACACTGGGGGCTTTACCAGGTAAGCCTTGATCTTCTCGAAGGCCAGCTGACACTTGTTATCCCACACAACCAGCTGATCTTTCTTTAATAGCTTGAAAATTGGCTCACAAGTGGAAGTTAGCTTGGCTATGAAGCGGCTGACATACTGCAAGGAACCCAGGAATGATCTGACCTCCTTTTCAGTCTTTGGGGCTGGCATATCTTGGATGGCTTTGATTTTATCTGGGTCCATTTCTATCCCCCTCTGGCTAACTACATAGCCCAACAGCTTCCCTGATGTGACCCCGAATATGCACTTCTTGGGGTTAAGTCGCAAGTTGTACTCTCCAATACGTGTTAGAAATCTATCCAGGATAACAGGGTGTTCCTCCCGGGTTGCTGATTTAACAAGCATATCATCGACATACACTTCGACTTCTTTATGGATCATATCATGCAACAGAGTTGTGACTGCCCTCTGATAAGTGGCACCGGCGTTCTTTAATCCAAAAGGCATCACTCTATAGCAGAAAGTACCCCATTCTGTGATGAATGACGTTTTCACCTTGTCGATCACATCCATCAGAATCTGGTTATACCCCGAAAAGCCATCCATGAAGGAGTACATTGCCGCTTTTGCTGCGCTATCAACTAGGACGTCAATATGTGGCAGTGGAAAGTTATCTTTTGGGCATGCTTTATTCAAGTCCCTGTAATCAATGCATACTCTAACCCTTCCATCCTTTTTAGGCACGGGGACAATGTTGGCTAGCCATTCCGTATACTCTACCACTTCGAGAAACCTGGCATCTATCTGTTTGGCCACTTCTTCCTTCACCAGTGTAGCCCATTCCGGCCTTAGTCTTCTCAACTTCTGCTTTACCGGTCTGAACTTGGGATCCGTTGGGATTTTGTGCACTGCTATTTCTGTATCTACACCCGGCATGTCTTCATAAGACCAGGCGAAAGCTTTAACATGTTTTTGGAGTATTCTTATTAATTCTCTTTCTTCCTCGGATTTTAGCTCGTGTGAAATGAGTACCATTTTAGGGTTTTCATCTGTACTTATATTGATTTCATGCAATGCAGTGTCATGTATGCTAAATATGCTTGATGGTGATTCGAATGCATACACAGAATTATCAGGATAAACATCACACAAGTAAGCAAACTAGGATTTCATTGCATTGAACTTATCATAAAGTACATCAGTTACATTGAAAATGGAAGAAATAGATACAACAAAATCATCTTCATCCTCCACAGGCGGAGGGCCTTGTTCTTCATCAGCTTCCATCTTCCTTTCCAGAGCATCATCCGGGACTGCAGCTTTCTCGGCCACCTGTACCTTAGCTTTCTCCATAATCTTGGCGATTTCAGCAACCACAGAGTCTAAGTTCACTTTGGCCATCAGTTCTTCGCCAAATCCTGTTGGGAATTAATCGCACAAAACAAAATGCGCAGCGGAAATAAAAGATTAATCCCCACCAAGGACCCATGTACATTGCATTGAATTGGAAGGAGGGTTAAAGAATTACCTTAATTCTTTGTAGGTTTTGAATCAATTAGGAACCAAAGTAGCTTCCCTCTACAGTTGATCCACACGGAGCAATTGATCCACCGCGTGCTAGCGCCGGGATTGAAGAACAATTCTTCGATTGAGAGAGAGGCAGAAAATCAAACTTTTCTTTTGGCTTGGAGAAGAGAATTTCGGCTAGCTCCTTTCCTTGGTGTGGCTGCCGAATTCCTTATTGTCTTAGGGTTAGGTTATGTCTTATTTTATATAACCTTTAGTCTTAATTATAATTATAACTTAATACTCCTATTAATTATAATTATAAATTGACCCACACAACTTAATATTAATTCTCAATTAATATTAAATTAACTCCATTCTCCATCATGCACATATGTATATTTAATATTATAATTAATTATATCTCTATATAATTGAATTATAATATGTAGCATACTTTATGCAATATTAATCATATTAATATTTATATACATATATAAATATATATCACTATATATATATTTATTCCCTTTCTCATTCATAAATTATTATCTAATAATAATTTATCCCCGATAAGATGGACTTCATTTTGCTCTTTGTGTGTGACCCCATAGGTTCATATTAATTGGCAATAAGGAAATTACCATAATGTCCTTATAGATCACAAGCGGACTCTAGCAAGCCATTATGACTACCCAATTAACATGATTGGAATGATCCAATACCTATTTATAGAATGTCATATTCCCTTTTGTCTCTTTGATATCATGATTAATCATAAGACATGGTACACTTGTCAATCTTATATAATTAATCATATGCTTTCTCGATCTCAAAGTAAACTGTCCAGACAAATCAATTGATACTATTATCAATTTATTTGAGCACGGCCATGCATTTAACAGTCTTACTTATCGAGGGGCCCAGTGATATCGCTCTCTTGTTAGAGAGGGACAAAATCCCATATCTGTCACTCACATCCCAAAGCATGAGTCATATCGTACCCAATCACAGCCTTTATAACTACTCTGTTACGAGCAGCGTTTGACTGCGTCAAAGCACAACATGAGTTCATCCCGGAATCAATGGTGACCTCAGGTCAAAGGAATCAGCTAATGACACTACTATAATCAAGATCAGTTGTGACACATGACCATGAACTTGATCTCATAGTGGGTCTCCAGTAACATGTTCTCTAACATATTACCCGTGAGTATAATCTGTATCTGTATACACTATATTCATCTTATGAATATCCATTATCACTCACACTAGTCTTAGTTTGTTATTATTCCCATAATAACAATCGACTAGGGATATTTAGAATAACACGATTTATTCATGGATACTTATCATAAATGCTAACATACAAACATAAATGATAATATTAATCTACACTAGATTAATCTTAGAAGTCAAATTACATAATCCAATATTGGCCCTAGGGCACAATCTCCAACAATCTCCCACTTGCACTATGGCCAATCATACAAGTATCTTATACCCATTGACCTACATGACCTTCATGTATTCACTCGTGCAGGAGTCTTTGTCAGTGAATTATTAATTTTCGCTTCCGTTGCTACTTTACACATTTTCACTCTTTCTTTAGAGACAGCCTCTCTAAATTAGTGAAAGACGCCTAAGTATATGCTTATGTCATACAAGGTTCTTACGCATTGAACTATTGTCCCTACAATAGTCTCACAGGATAAGCAATGCTTAGAACAAAAACATAAAATTTTGATGAACTTCTTCATCCAAAATTTCTTTACATCACATGTAACTGTATACTTTGGCTGCTATTATAGATATTTAGCTATAACGTTTTATTTTGAACCTTTCAAAATCATAACTTCTCTTTTTAAGAGAATATTAGATCTCGACTGATATATTGCAACTAATTGCAATCAGTTGTATATGTGCAGTTAACATAAGCAAGCTTCTATTAAGTCTTTTTACATTGAACGCTTTCAATGCTTTGACTTAAGCCAAAACATTCTTTTAGATCTATCTCTATAGATTCCAATTTCAAGAACACAGGCAGTCATGCTTATAACATTAACCGAAATTACTTTCTTAGCCAAGATTTTACTTCTTGCAAGGTAAGAATGTTATTTCCAACAAGCCATATGTCATCCACATATAGCGTTAGGAATACCGATATGCTCCCACTGATCCTTTTGAAACACAAGATTCATCATCCTTTTGATAAAATCAAACCATTTGATTTCTTTATCAAAACTATGATTCCAACTATTTGATGCATGTTTCGATCCTTATAAGAATCTTTGAAACTTGCATACACTATTTGAATTCTTTGGATGCTCAAAAAAACTTTGGGTTGTGTCACGTACACATCCTCAATCATGTTTTCACGTAGAAAACAGATTTTGATATCCATTTGCCATATTTTATAGTCATATTATGCGGATGTGGCAACAAGAACTCAATTTGACTTGATCATGATTAATGACGAAAAAGGATTTTATCATAGTCCTACTATGAATTTGTTCGTATCCTCATAGTCACTACTATGAACTTGTTTATAACCCCTTTTTGTCACTAGTCGTGCTTTATAAGTTTGAAGATCACCATTCATGTCGGTTTTCAATTTGAAAACTCACTTGCAACCATTGCATATGCATCTTCTAAAAGATTTATCAAAGTCTATACTTTGATTGTCAGACATGGACTTATCTTCAACCTTTGTAGCATCAAGTCACTTATTAGATTCAAAATCTAACATTGCTTCTTCATAAAAGAAGACTTACTTCATCTAGTAAAATTACATCATGATTTTGAGAAATCCATATCTCTCCTAATCATGTCGTATTCCACTAGACTTTCATTGGACTTGTGTAATTTCAACAATGATCATGAAACCATTTCCACGTTCCTCTTCAACGTTAATGTCACTTTGTGAATTACGAGTTTTGTAGGTGTACTTTACTCCCACTAACTCTTCTAGAAATTAACTCCCTCTTCAAGGGGAAACCATTTCTAGCTACAACTATTTTGTATCCCAAAGAAACACAGGAGTAGCAACTCCTATTTTCTTTTTGAGTAATCCAAAATACGACATTTAAATTTAGGTGCCAACTTATTCGAAATAAGCTTTACAGCCCTAAACTTATTCAATGAAACAACTTGGGTCTCTTACCCAACCATATCTCATATGTTGATTCATGAATTGTTTTAGACGGAACAATATATACAGCTGTCTTAATGGCATATTTTCGAGAAAACGATGATCAACTTGACTTCATCATAGATTGAACTATATCTGTATAGAGTTCGACTACTCCCTTTTCGACACAACATACTTTGTGGCGTACTTGGAGAAGTCAATTGTGAGACAGTCCCACAATCTCTAAGATGATTGTCAAAATCTTGACTCAAATGTTCACCACTCGGATCATATCTAAGTGACTTTACTATCTTGTCAAGATACTTCATACTTCATTTTTCAAGCTTTTGAACATTTCAAAAGTTCCAAACTCGTGTTTCATTAGATACTCTTATCTAGTGAAAGGTTCCATGAAAGTAATGAAGTATTAGAACCTCCTTTAGCAGTTGATTTATAATTCATATACATCCACATGTATAATGCTTAATAAATCGATTGTTCTTTGACTACTTTTAGCAAAGAAAACCTTTTGTCATTTTTTTACAATAAACAACATTCACATGATTCAAGATGATTCATAATCTCATGAATCCAAAAATCCATTCTCATGGAGTTTCGTAATGCGACTTTGCTTATGCCTTCAAGACGATACTGCCAAAATAGGTTGAATCAAACTATTTGATTCGATCCTTACAGTATTTATGTTACGGATGGGCTCCACATATAAAGACAATTATGTAAATCTGTATTTCATAATCATGTCTTTATAAAGCTTATAATTCACAATTATAAAATAAACAAAATTTGTTTACTCAAGCCAACAAGCTCAATAGGCAACAAGAGTTCGCAACTCACATGTAAAGGTTCATAACCTTTGAGTAACAACCTTTGCTTCTCTTGCCTATTCGCATTCTACTTCTCACCTTCATAAGGTTTCTATTCAAGTTGCGATTCTTCATATTCTACTAATATGAGATTCACAACGATATCTAATACCTTTTGATATAGAAACAAAAGTAGAATAGTTAATAAATACTTAAGGTAGCAGTCTCACTGCCTTTCATCTTCTTATAGTTCTCCAAACAGAGTTTGCTATTTCTATTCTAATGAACGATTCATTCTAGAATTGGCAACACCCTACTTTTGGAGATCTCTCTATGCCAACAGCTTTGGCCTTTAAAGCACTTTCACCCGAACCTTTCGGTCTTTATGCTTTTCGACCTTTCTTTTATCCTTTTCCTTTTGAACCATAAGCACACAATTCGAGGCGGGCTTATCCTTTATGGATAACTTAACATTCTTTTGCATCCTATGCAACTAATTCGCAATTTTCTCCATGTCATTCAAATGACAGTTCATCACCAATGACTATCAAATAATGAATTCAAGATCACATCTTAATGCCTTTTGGAGGCCAATGAGAAAATGTTGCCTCAAACACTTATCTTTTCTTGCTCACAAACTGATGGAACATTTCCATTTGTGATGTATCATATACCTCAAGTAAAACTTCCACGTGCGGAAGAATTGGTGGCAAGTGTAAGATAATAAATTTTAAACAGAGTTCCTTCGATGCTTCAAGTAAGCATCTTTTATACTCGTGTTACAATTGCTAGTGGTTCATTGGGCAAAAGGATTATTGAGAACATATGATTCCTTTTGATTTGAGAACAATTCTCAAAGTTCAATAACAATCGAGATCATGGTAATAGCAATCATAACTATAATAAAGCGTGTAAAGATTTTTATTTAAATGCTCCCACTTAAATTATAAAACCCTTTAAAATATTTAAGTGGGTGAAGATCCAAAATCCATACTTAACCATAGCACTGCTTTGGCATGTCCCTATGATTAAATATAATTTCGGTAGGCAAAGACTCAAAATCATGCTTTAAACCATTTAAACATATTTTGGATGTGCACTTCTTTGCCAATTGCATCATTATGCAACTCTTCTAATTTATGAGATGCATGATATCATATATCATATTTAATTGTATGTTACTCATCTCATCTTTGGCTCGGGCTCAAACACCGTTTTGATTAACCCTTTGTTAAACCAATTACAACACAATGAGAATCACCATTTCTCATATTATCGCTTCGCTAAGGTCACAACATGCGTACCCGCTTTGGCGTGGCTACCATGATGCGAACATAGTACTTGACTAGTGTTATACGTAATTGGGTGGCAGATATAAACTTCTTAAGTTTATTTAGGGTTTATAAAATCCTGTGATTGTAATTGTATCATATACAATTCATGGCATTAATATTAAACATACTCTTGTTAATACTAATTAGCATGGCATCCTATGTCATACATATGTTAAGCATGCAATCTAGCATGGCATCACATGGCATCTAAAAGAAACAAGGCATGCATTTACACATATATATAAACATTTGCATCACATGCAAAATAATTTCTAACATGCATCAATATTTATTAACATGGCATCTTATGGCATAAAATAAATATAACATGCATAAGACTCAAAACCGTGTTATGGTATGGTTTAAATCTACATTGATTTTCATAGGCCAATATGAAAATCAACAAGGTCATATCCTAGGTGGTAGCATCCATCACATGGTCATTGCATCGCCTCTTGGATCCGCCTCCACGTCTTTGCTTCTAAGCACCATCTCATGGATTTATATTTTACAAAAAAATTGCAACCTATACAATTTTTCTAGTAAAATAAATTTTACATATCATAAATTGCATCCTATACAATTTATCTAGTAAAATTAAAATTAAAATTTACATAAATACAAACGACTCGCAGGTCGTATTTATATAAAACCATAATAAATAAAATAAAGCATCCACGGGGTCCAAAACCATACCATAACACCATGCATAAAATTATCAACAATAATTTTATATCTAAAATATTTAGGGTTCAAAGTGGTAAAATACAATCACATTGTATTTAGAATTAATTAATTTGGAAAAATTCGTAAATATGCAGAAACAATTTTCCACACTTAAAACGAAAAGGGGTAAAACTGTCGGACAGCATGCTCGTCGGGCCTCGCACTGCAGTATCCAATACTGCGCGCAGCCCGACGGGCTGCGCAACACATAGCTGCGCAGCCCATGCTGCACAGCCCATGCTGCGTAAGCAGCATGCTGCTTACGCAGCATGTGCAATTGCAATTGCAATTGCAATTGCAGTTGGGCGCAATTGCAATTGCAATTGCATTGCACCCAAAAAATATTCTGGGCATTATGCCCAGAATAACGAAACAATTTTTTTTTTTTTTTATTTCATTTAATTAATTGAAACAATTTCAATTAAAATCCCATGAATCAAATTCATGATACCAACCCCTTAAACATTTCAAATTATTAAAACAAATCATTCACAATGATTCACATTAAAATCAAATTTTAATTTGTTATTCATAATAACATAGAACCCTAAATAAAAACATACAAACCCCTAACAACAATTTTGATCCAATCAAAATCATACAAACCCTAACATGCAATTTTGATCCAATCAAAACATAAATCCAATTCAATCAAAATACAAGTGGCTCTGATACCACTGTTGGGAATTAATCGCACAAAACAAAATGCGCAGCGGAAATAAAAGATTAATCCCCACCAAGGACCCATGTACATTGCATTGAATTGGAAGGAGGGTTAAAGAATTACCTTAATTCTTTGTAGGTTTTGAATCAATTAGGAACCAAAGTAGCTTCCCTCTACAGTTGATCCACACGGAGCAATTGATCCACCGCGTGCTAGCGCCGGGATTGAAGAACAATTCTTCGATTGAGAGAGAGGCAGAAAATCAAACTTTTCTTTTGGCTTGGAGAAGAGAATTTCGGCTAGCTCCTTTCCTTGGTGTGGCTGCCGAATTCCTTATTGTCTTAGGGTTAGGTTATGTCTTATTTTATATAACCTTTAGTCTTAATTATAATTATAACTTAATACTCCTATTAATTATAATTATAAATTGACCCACACAACTTAATATTAATTCTCAATTAATATTAAATTAACTCCATTCTCCATCATGCACATATGTATATTTAATATTATAATTAATTATATCTCTATATAATTGAATTATAATATGTAGCATACTTTATGCAATATTAATCATATTAATATTTATATACATATATAAATATATATCACTATATATATATTTATTCCCTTTCTCATTCATAAATTATTATCTAATAATAATTTATCCCCGATAAGATGGACTTCATTTTGCTCTTTGTGTGTGACCCCATAGGTTCATATTAATTGGCAATAAGGAAATTACCATAATGTCCTTATAGATCACAAGCGGACTCTAGCAAGCCATTATGACTACCCAATTAACATGATTGGAATGATCCAATACCTATTTATAGAATGTCATATTCCCTTTTGTCTCTTTGATATCATGATTAATCATAAGACATGGTACACTTGTCAATCTTATATAATTAATCATATGCTTTCTCGATCTCAAAGTAAACTGTCCAGACAAATCAATTGATACTATTATCAATTTATTTGAGCACGGCCATGCATTTAACAGTCTTACTTATCGAGGGGCCCAGTGATATCGCTCTCTTGTTAGAGAGGGACAAAATCCCATATCTGTCACTCACATCCCAAAGCATGAGTCATATCGTACCCAATCACAGCCTTTATAACTACTCTGTTACGAGCAGCGTTTGACTGCGTCAAAGCACAACATGAGTTCATCCCGGAATCAATGGTGACCTCAGGTCAAAGGAATCAGCTAATGACACTACTATAATCAAGATCAGTTGTGACACATGACCATGAACTTGATCTCATAGTGGGTCTCCAGTAACATGTTCTCTAACATATTACCCGTGAGTATAATCTGTATCTGTATACACTATATTCATCTTATGAATATCCATTATCACTCACACTAGTCTTAGTTTGTTATTATTCCCATAATAACAATCGACTAGGGATATTTAGAATAACACGATTTATTCATGGATACTTATCATAAATGCTAACATACAAACATAAATGATAATATTAATCTACACTAGATTAATCTTAGAAGTCAAATTACATAATCCAATATTGGCCCTAGGGCACAATCTCCAACAAATCCTTCCTTGGATTTCCCAAAAGCTTTGGTTAATGCAGCAGTCAAAGCTCCCGAGATCACTTCTGTAGCTTCAGCATATTTCTTCTTTTCATCTTCCTCCTCGGCCACCTCTATGGTTTCTGCTGTCACTTCAGATGATTCTCCTTTCAGGATTTCAGATTCAGCAATTACTTCCTCTATCATTATAGGGGCTACTGGCTCTTCCTGGCTTTTCTCAAAATCCACAACATCTGCGAAGATCTCAAAGCCAGGATGCTCGACATTTCCAACCAGCACTGGTTCAGCTTGGCCCTTATAAAGGCTTTCTCCTGCCTTCAGGAATGGCTTCATCATGACCTTACCATTCTTGCCCTTTTTCAGATTCTTCTGCTCAGATGACCCCTCTACATAACCAAGGCCGTACTGCTTTGACTTTCCCGAGTCGATCTTGAATTCTGGCACACCTTGCAGATTAATCCCGAGTCCCATTCCCGGGACAAAGTTCAGCTTGTACAGATATCGGGATAGCCAATCTGGCATGTAGTTCTCATAAAGGACCATAGGGGCATCTGTGGTTTCTTCTTCCTTAATGACAGCAATTTGGAATCCCCCAAAAGGAACCACTCCTTCATCCACTGCAGCTACCATCGACTGGGCGTCTGCCTCAACAGTCACAATTCTGTCATTCATAGAGAATTTAATCTTCTGATGCAATGTGGAAGGAACACCTCCCAAAGGATGGAACCAGGGCCTTCCAAGCAATAGGGAGAATGTGACCGGGATATCGATCACTGTGAAAATAACCATGGACTTGATGGGCCCAACTTCCACTTCTGTTTCAAAGGTCCCTATCACTGTTCTCTTAGAATCATCATACGCCCGAATGACTGTCGAGGACCTCTTCAACACTTCTTCATTCATGCCTAGAAATGGTAGCATTTTCAGTGGGCAAATATTCAGAGCTGAGCCGTCATCCACCATAACGCACGGCATTACCTTATCCATGATATAGGCTCTAATGTAAAGAGCCTTGTTGTGAGCTTTTCCTTCTGCTGGTAGGTCTTTCTCAGAGAAAACAATATTAGGAGCTCCAGCATGGACTTTGTCTAGCAAGCAGCACATAGCCTCTGGTGAAGCTATAGGGGAGACTTCAATTTCTGATAGCTTCTTCACTAAAGCCTCCCTATGCTCTTTGGAGGTCATAAGCAAGTGCCACAAACTGGCTTGTGCAGGAGTCTTCTTCAGTTGGGAAATGACCAAGTCTTCTTTCTCGACTCTTTCCGGTGCCGAAGTACTGCCCGACCCATTCATCGGTGCTTTATCTTTCATCTGATCCGCCGGCTGGTATACCCTTCCACTTCGGGTCACGTGCTGCACTTCTGAAATCTTCAGCTTCTCAACAGCTGGGAGTTTAACAGCCTCTCTTCTGTCAAATTCTTCTTACTCATCCTCGGAGTCAAGGTCATCCAGACTTACGGGCTTGATCTCCTTACACCCCTCCTTTTCCTCACACTCAGGCTCCGCTCCGGATTCCCCTACCGCCACTGCCTGAATCGTAGGGTTCGCTTGCAGAACTTGGGCAAATATGAAGTTAGTCGGTAATCCCGACTGAACCATGTTAACCCGCTTCTCGAATGCCGGTAGTGGGTTAGTTTTAGTGCTAGGTTTAGGTGGTTCTTGTAGCCTTCCCTCGTCGATAAGCTTCTGGATAGCATCTCTTAGCTTATAGCAGTTATTGGTCCGATGGCCTGTCACCACATGATAAGTGCAGAAGTTATCCTTGTCAGCTTCAGGTGGGAACTCAAATGGCCTCAAGGACTGTAGTAAGCCACCATTCCTACACTTGGCGAATATCTTTGCCAAAGTAAGTGTCCAGGGTGTTATGCCTTGTCCTCTAGGACCCCTATTCTGGTTGCCTTGCTGCTGATTCACAGTAGCCACCTCTACCCGCTTCACTTCTGATGACTGCCCCTGCTTGCCACTGACACCTGGACCAGACCCACTGCCAGACCCAGCTGCTGTGGTTGATCTATACCCTGAACTATATCCTGTACTTCTCCCCCCTTTCTGAACAGCTAGCTTCTCCTCTTCATCCCTTTCTATCTTCATGGCCATGCTATAGACCTCACTAAGCTCCTTGAAGGAATGGAATTTCATGTTGTTCTTAAAGATATCTTTGCTGCCATCAATGAGCTTCTGTATAAGCTCATCTTCATCAGGGCGGTTCTTTAGGAGGATCATCTTGTTCATCCACCTCTAGTAATATTCATCAAAGGGCTCATTGAATTTCTGCTTCACCCTCTCCAAATCATACAGCTTCACCTGGATTTTGGTGTTGAAGCTGTAGTATTTGATGAAGGCTGCTGACAATACTTCCCAGTCAGACTGCTCCTCCTCTGACAGTGAGTTATACCATCCCAAAGCACCTCCCTCCAGTGTGGTGGGGAAAAGATTAATCAATTTTTGCTTTGTAGCGCCTGCTGTTAGCATAACCCGGGCATATAAATTCACATGGGCCTCCGGTGAGCCCATTCCTTTGTAAGTGGGAACTTTCGGCACTTGGAAGCCGATAGGAAATGTCTCGATGCCCCTACTGATCATGGCATCAACGTTCACCCCCTTCTTGGATTCAGCACTGATCCCGACCCCCTTCTTCAACTGGGCCATGACCTCGTCTAATTCAGAACACTTGGCTTTCATCCTTTGTTCCATAGCTGCCTCTATCTCCTGCAGCTTTTCAAGGCTAGCCGAAGCGTCACCACCGTGTTGGGATGATTCAGCTTCTTTTTCCTTCCCGGCTCCACTACCACCGGTCTCACCAGCCTCTCTAACCACCGCCCTCATCTCTTCCTTTAACATGTCGCGGAAATCCTGCGACCTGAAGAAATCTCTCAGAACATCAGCCATACTCGGTGTCTGTTCTGCCATATTCACTCCTTCCCCAGGCTCAGAATCACTGTCACTCTCGACTACCCTCTGTCTCCTAGCCGCCCTTGAAGCTTGGGATCTTGTCCAAGGTCGCTCCAGTGTATTCTGCTTGGGGTAGACAGGAGGTATTAGGGTCGTGAATGAATGACGTGACATGACATGAAAATTAAGACACTGAACGTGCTTGAGATGCATGGAGTGGAATTATGTATGGAATGATGATATGAATATATATTTTTTATTATTATATTTTTTTTTCGAGGCATTCCAAGAACACCCAATGTTTATGCAAAAATGTCACGTGTGGGCCACCACACGGACAGAACTTCGGCGCCTTTGGGCACCTAATGAATTCGTGAAATGGTCGCATGTGTACCGGCACACGGACATAGTTTTGACGCTTTATAGGTCTATGAGATGGTATGAAATGGTCGCATGGGCCGGGCCCACAGACAAGGTCTTGATGCTTTTGAGCATATGATATGGAATGATGTTATGAGAAAGTCACGTGCAACAGGAGCACGGACAAGGATTCGACATTCGAGGAACGCCTTTCATGATTTGGTGATGTTACGAGCCTACATGTATACTAATTGGGCACTCGGGGAGTACCTTAAATGGTGAATTAATGTCATGAAGTGGTCAGATGTGGGCCACGATGTTATATGATGTCTATGATAGATGGGTGTGATGTCATGAAATGCATCGTGTAAATTATTACACGAAAATGGGCCTAAGGCCGTAGTGGCTTTTATTAAATGAAATGATATTAGTGGAATGGCCGAATGCAATCCGGTGCATTGGCAAAACTCGGGTAATTTTGGATACCCGATATGTTATGAAATGGGATGGGATGGTCATGATAGGCGTCCTTGAAATGCCTTTTAATTTAATTTAATTCAAGTGAAATGTAGTGAATGAACATGTCACACAATATGCAAATGGCTGCACAAGAACGTGGGTTAGGATGCGTGACATACACAATGATGTTATGAATGCTATGTCAAAAATAAAATGCTAATCACACAAGTTTAATGTTATGGCTGAAAAAGAAATCGTTAGTATGGATGACAAACGAATGAATTAATGTGTTACACGCGAAAATAAAATGCAAATGGCTGCATAAAAATGTGGGTTAGTATCACACAAAGATGTTTGTGTATGGTATGTCGTGTGTTTGGAAAATGTTATGCATGCGTCGACATTGTGTCACGAAATGGTGAAGAACACGTAGCAAGCAAAGCGAATTCTTCCAACCTTATTCCTCCAACGTGGTCGGTCTCAAAAATTTCTAACCAAGTCCTAGGCGGGGTTCACTTCAATCACCAACCGGGGGTGACGAAGGCGTGATTTTATTATCATTATTCACACAATTATTTTGGTATCCTAAGGGAATCCAACTAGAGCTGCCTATATGGGTTCGGTCAAAGTCGGGATGACATCAAGGCTCTCATAGCAAGATATACTCCTCACTTCTCCCCACTCAAGGGTTCGAACGAAGGGGTTCGTACGAGGCTATGAGTGGTGTTTCGTATTCGTGCCCCTAAGACCAGGAGGAACTTAGGCGACACTTTAACGATCCACGGGGCTATAAAAGGATACCTAATCTAATGCAAGAAATGGCTAACTAAAAATGCAAATAAAATACCAAAAGAGAATCATCCACGTTATTTTAATTAGACACTTTTCAGGGCTTGTCAATATTCTTTTAAGTTTTTAAGAAAACTTTTTGAAGAATTCCCCAGCGGAGTCGCCACTGTGAGCGGATGACGCGTTTTCGACGGGACGCGGGACTCCCTTTCTGAATGGGCGGGCCCCTCCCTCGCGTGGGGTTTTTATAATGGAAATCCGCGTTTTGGAAAATGAATAGAATTAACGCATAAAAGAACCGAGACCTAAGTCTCGATGGATGTTGTAGGAGTCGCCACCCGGCTCAGCTCAACCGGGAAATTCTTATGTAGCTGAACCGGACGAACGGCCGCTACACTATCCAGAGATTCGAGTCCGGACAAGTCCCTTATTTCGTGTCTAATTAAAATAAATATTGCCAATGTTCTCAAGTGGTATTTCAAAATCTAAAGTCCATTTTATTGAATATAAAAAGCATACAGCGCGCACACAAAACATTTAATACGAAAATAAGAAAAAGAAATAAATATTAATTGGCTTACAACCAAATCGAATGGAAAAATAAGAACTCTCGCCTCACTTATACAATCGCCTATATACACGAGAATCTAGAAAAATACAACCGCCTAAATACACGATTTAATCTATTAAATTACATCCAAAATAAAAATAAAAAGAAATTAAAACCTGCAAAACAGAGGATTAGCACAATATATACAGCACGCCACAATTAGGACTCGAATAGACAGAATTGGGAAATCAAGAATCGGGGGGGCATGCATTTAGGGGGTAACCGGGTCGGCTCGGCTAGCCGGCCCGGTTAGACCTGGAAAACATTTTGAAACGTCCCTGTATTTTTGATTTTTGTAGGAAAAATCATTTTGAAAACAATTTTTCCGGTTTACATGCATTTTTATATATTTAAGTGGGTCGGTTTTCAGAAGAAATGGGTCTCCGTCGTTGAATTGTTCTAAATGCAATTTTACTAAAAATTGAATCTATGGTCGTGATGCACACAACAAAATTCATTTTGATGATTTTTGGGGTTTTCCGATTTTTTGAAATTTTTGGGAATTTTTGGGGATGAAACTGAAATTCTGATTCTGGAAAAGGGATTACAGTCGTACGACTGTAATTTACAGTCGTGCGACTGTAATCAATCCAAGATCAGAACTTCGCCAAAAATCAATTTTAACTAAAAACTGAAGAAAAATAAACCTGGAAATTAAGAACAGTCGTACGACTGTATATACAGTCGTACGACTGTTCATGAAAACCAAGAACAGTCGTACGACTGTTCTTAATTTCCAGGAACAGCAATACGAAAATGCAGCAAAAAAAACGCACCAAACTCACCTCAAACACCCAGAAAGCAAGAAAAAGTGTAAGGAAAGGAAGTGACTACCTTTTTAGAAGCTATTCCAAGTCGTTTTGACCCCTGGCGTCGCTCCGATCCTAACAAATTCGCACTTTTTCCTTTGGAATGGAAGTTGAGAGCTTTTTGCCAAAAATCCAAATTGCAAGGGATTCTGATGGTTTAAGTTCGAATTCTTGATTTAGTTGTGAAGTTAATTGATTAACCTAGGGATTTCTAACAAATTTTAAGCTTAATTTCGAGAATTGAAGAAAATCAAAGAGGAAGAAGATGAGTTTTTTTTTTTTTGTGGTTTTCTTTTTTTCTCTCTCTTCTCTTTCTCTCTCTAAATTTCTTCTCACCAGAAATTCCCCCCTTTTTCCTCTCTTCTTTCTCTCCTTTTATCTCTCTGCCTTCTCTTGCTTGCTGCAACAAGGGAGCAATTAATGCTCCCTTTCTCTTTCCTTCATTTCTGCTGCAGAGGTATGGGCCTCTGCAGTTTTTCCGTCATTACAATCGTACGACTGTAACAATAGTCGTACGACTCTTCTCTTTTCTCTTTTTTTTTTTTTTTTTTTAAGTATAGAAAATTCCAGCGCTTACAATGAGCTTATGGGATAAAAAGACTTTACATCCATATATGCTCAACCCTTGATGGCCTATGACTTGAAAGCTTTTTATTTATTTTGGCCACATACATTCATATACTTATATGCCTTAAAGTTGACCTAAGATTAGCTTATGACTTGAAAGTGTTAAAGATCTTTCTGGCATATATATACACACACACACACACACACACACACACACACACAAAAAGTTTACCCCATATTCATTACAAGGTGAAATGGTTTTAAGATCATACTCATATGTAGACCTTATATTTGACCATGGGTTGAAATGCTTTTAAGAATATATTCGGCAACTTATGTACACTTATATTGATCTCATGGTTGATTATGGGATGAGTTACTTTTGAGATCATTTCATTTATCGTCCTCATGTTTACTTTGAGGAGAAATACTTCAAGATCAATTCGGCCACAATGTTAACTCATGTGATGAAAAAGATTTGAGATAAGATTTGAGATATCTTTAAGTACCACATATGACATTATAACCTAATTTTGCAACCTAAGCTAAGAAAGTCATTTATCTTGAGATCACATGTGACATTATAGTCAAACCCTATCTTCATCCTACCTCTTTAAGCTACGTTTGTAACTAAGGTTACATTTGCTTCTCACTTATTACATTGTGTCACATGTCTTTTATTTGAAAGGAATTCACGTATACTTTGCTTTATGGCCTTACCAAGATATGTATCTAAATTACAAACGGTCATGACACATATGATATCAACGGCTATATTCCTTTCTTATGTTTATCACTTGAAAAACTTCAACTCATTCTTCTTCCAACGGCCACATGACTTGAAGACAACGGCTAGGAATGTATCAAACGGCTACTTTCTTCATTTGACTATAAAAAGGGAGGAAGAAGAAGATTTGAATGTGTGGAAGACAATTCAAGAAACATTCATACTTAAGCTTTCAACTTATAGTCTTCCATATTCCCAAAAGAGTTCAAAGAGAGAAGGAGAAATATTGTTCATTCATATATTCACATATTTGGGAAGTGTATTTTCACACAAGGTTGTGTGAAGGGGGTTTTTGCTTTGTTGGTGGTTGATCAACAAAGGTGGTGAAAGTTTGGTGCTAAAGCTTGAAAAAAGCATCGATAGAGTTTGTTACTTGAGCTCCAAAAAGTAACGGTATAGGTTTGATACTGAGCCTGGAAAAGTATTGAGTTTGTTACTTGAATTCGTAAAAAAGTAACATAGGCTTGTTTTCTACCCGTAAAGAAAACGTTAGTGGAAATCTCAAGCGGTTGGCTTAGGGACTGGACGTAGACCGGTTGGGTCGAATCAGGATAAAACTCGGCGTTTGCTTTTCTCTATCCCTACTCTCTTTATATTTTATGCAATTTAAATTTAATTGATTTATTACTTAAAGTTATTTTTACAAAAGCAATTTTATATTTACAAGTTTTATTGTAGTTTTAATTCCGCATTTTGTTAATAAAACTAGTTTTTCAAAAAGAAACTCGTGTTTCTATAAAAAGTTTTTTTAAGACAGTCTGCAAATTTTTATGTGCTCTACAATACTATTCACCCCCTCTAGTACTGTAACTAGCCATTTGGGACCGTCAGTTTTAATTGTAATTATAAAAAATTATAGTAAATATATTAAGCTTTTTTAATAATATATCGTGTT
The DNA here is from genome assembly GCA_039660915.1 of Euphorbia tirucalli. Classification (NCBI taxonomy): domain Eukaryota; kingdom Viridiplantae; phylum Streptophyta; class Magnoliopsida; order Malpighiales; family Euphorbiaceae; genus Euphorbia; species Euphorbia tirucalli. The sequence goes on along the minus strand of CM077637.1, from coordinate 43,911,119 downwards.
TGAAATCCTTATGTTTAAAGAATTATAATAAAAATTTTCAAATTTTCATATGTTATAAATAGAAATAACATAAATATATTATTATTTTAATATATTTCTTAAATCCGTTTCGATTCCGATTTATTCCGGTTTAATCCAAAATCCATGAACTCATCCCTTCACCAGAGAATCCGGATCCCAAAACCATGATAACAATAATTAATTTAATAATTAAATTTTAATTTAAAAATTAATTTTTTAAATTACATAGTAATATATTTAATATTTAATTATTTTATTAAATGAAAAAAAATAAATTTTGGATATAAACTATTACATAATAGTAATTAGAATATAAATGATACGAGTAAATTAATACAATAATAAAAAAATATTATTATTTGGAATGAATCGTTTTTTAAGGATTGAAAATGGAATAATTGGATGGAAAAAAATTATTATAGATACTGCAAAATAAGATTTGCAATACAGAAAATGGGGTAAATGGTTGGATTTGGTCTAATGTAATAAGTGGACTTTTTGGCTCATCGATGGTTTCATTTTGGGTAATTTAAATAAATAACACTATTTCTAATAATTATTCCAAAAATACATGAAGTGCTTAAAATCTCAAATTTACACTCCAAACTATAACACATTCCTATAATACGCGCAAACTATTCTCTCTCCGCTTTTTGTAATTTAAATATTATTTTTTTCATTTATCTCTCAAATTGTTCACTTTTTCGACATTCCACTTTAGTAAGTTCTTTTCATTTCTTTTTTTATCTTTAAAACGATATCCATATTAATATATTTTTTCTAATTTTTTTTTTCCAATTGTCAAAAATGTATTAGAAATGTATATATTTCTGATACTTTTTTGATACATTTCTAATACTTTTTGACTATGTTATGCATTAATTCCACATATATTAGCTTTCGTTTATTCTTCATAATAATAAAAAATATCAGTTTAGGTGATTACTCACTATGGATAAAACATGTAGAATTAATACATAAAACACAGTACGGAAAGTATCAGAAATGTGTCAGAAAGTATCAACAAACAGACATTGATACAGTATACTTTTTGCTGTATTTTTTTTTATAGTTAGTTTTTAGGCAAATTATATCTTGAGGCTCCCAAACTTTTATGGAATTTGTACTTAGTTCCCTGATAATTTTTTTAACACATTGAGTACATAATCTTTTTATTTTGATAGTATTAGCCCCAAACTCGATTTTTTTTCTCTTGTGGGCTACAGTATCCGTTTACTGACACATGAAATAATTTTTGAGGAAAATAGAAGACTCTGGAGTTGATTGGAGGAATTAGAATTATACTTCCTATACATTTCTATGATAGTTACAGATATAAATTATACTTCCGATTTAATCTTACGTGTCTACGAAAATTATATCACGTACCAGTGAATGGATATTGTAGCCCACGGGAGAAAAAAAATATCGAGTTTGGAGCTAATATTATCAAAACAAGAAGATCATGTACCCAATGTGTTAAAAAAAATTAATTAGGAGGCCAGTTACAAATTCCATAAAAGTTTAGGGGGCCTCAAAATATGTTATGCCTATTTTTTATTTAGGCTTCATAACAATAAAAAAAAAAAAATCAGTTTAGGTGATTCCTTACTATAAATAAAACATGTGGAATTAATACATAAAACACAATACACGAAGTATCAGAATTTGTATCAGAAAGTATCAATAAACAGATATTGATAAAATATACTTTATTTTGTATTTTTTATGGTTAGATTTTATTTAGCCTTCATAACAATAAAAAAAAAAAATCAGTTTAGTTCCTCAGTACAGGCAAAATCATTTATGATACAATTTTGATACATTTCTGATACAATTTCGATACATTTCTACAAATTGGAAAAAAAAATCCAAAAACATATATACATGTGATCTCGTTTCGAAGAGGAAAAAATATGATAAAAACGTTCTAAAGTGGTATGACAAAAAAAATTAAGGATTAAGAAATAAATGACAGAATTGAGGTTAAAAATATAAAAGAAGAGAGATAATCGCATAGAGAAAAAAAGAGGGTAAAAGCAAAATTTACAAATAAATTAGCGTATTTTAAGAATGACACCCATATACACGCAAAATAAAACTCAAAATCGATGTATTTGTGGTAATTTTCCTTTTATTTTCTTAGTTTTTTGTTTTAAGTTTGTTAGCAAAAAGTTATATATATATATATGTATATAAAGGTGGGAGTTGGTAAAAATGTGGGGCTAAAATTTAAAGTTAGAGCAAATGTTGGGTTTTCTTTTGTAATTTGTTGTACTTATTAATTTAGCAAAAAAGGAGGGGTCGGCGGGCTATGAAGCTTAGGATGGCCCTGACCTCCAAAATCGGTTAATCATCAGCTCCACCACCACCACTTCCGCCGCTGCTGCTTCTCAATTCCGTGATCGCTCACCAACTCTATATATAGGTGGAACTAGTTCAAACCTTTCCCTTGCATATATTCGTAAAAATCATGCCACAAGGTTCTTAATTTCTCTCACTCCTTTCCTGTTGTAAATTTTTGTTTTATTAACAATAACAAATACTGGTAAAATCCGCCGCAGAACTCCCGGGCTTCTATTATGATGCTGAGAAGAACAGATACTTTCCTCTCAAAGGCCCAATCCCTGGTTCTTCTCGTGCTTCTTCTTCTTCTGCAAATGACGCTCAAAAACTAGCTACAAAACGTACTCAGGTCCTTTTTTCAGTCATACTTACATAAATTTGTTATTTTATTGCTTTCCTATAATTCGATGTAGGTTGTTAGTGGTTGATGCTCAGTATTATAACCACCATGCTAATTTGTTTGTATATGTTATTTCCTTCTTTGTGATCGAGTTGTCCGTAGATTTGACAAGGTTGTGAGGAGGAAAAACAGATAAGATATAGGTCTGTTTGGTTCATGGAATGGAATATGCTGGGAATAGAATATTTATTCTATTTGTTCAATACTACAATAATATATGAAATATGTGAAAACGGATTGAAGAAACAAAAAATCAATCAAACAACGGAAAAAAAAAAAAAAAAAAAGAGATTGAATGAAGAAATAACGGATAAAATTGAGTAAAACAAAGAAAAAGACAAAAAAAAAAAAAAAAAAGAAGAAGAAGAAGAAGAAGAAAGAAACAGAAAAAACGAAATAAATAGAAAAAAACAAAAAAGAAAACAATGAAAACAGAATATCAAGAATAAACAAAGAAATTGGTGAAAAATAACCGAAACAAAAATTACTATAAAAAACTACAATATGTAGTGAAATATGAAATAGCTATTCTTTAGTTTTACAAAGAATAGCTAGTCCTTACTTTGAGGAATGGCTAGAATAGTTATTCCATGGTCAAATATTGAACCAAACATTGGAATAGTTATTTCACATGGAATAACTATTCTATTCCTCATCTATTCTGTGAACCAAACATGACCATAATTCGGTAGTTGATCAAAGTGTGCAAATGACCTATTGGAGGGGAAAAATTGCCTTAATGTTTATGTGAGACATGATAATTAATTGTTTATTCTATGTGAACCAAAATATGTTGTTAATGATATATTTTCTACTTCATCTCTGCACCTGAATGTGATGGGCCATTGTATGAGAAATCTGATCTATGGTTTTGGAACGAAGCCTAAATCATTTTTCAAGCTTTGGCAATCTATAGGTATACGTGAACATCCCTCATCCTGTTCAAGTAATGTGCTTAGTTGCTGCACTAAATGATATTTAGCAAAGAAACATAAAATGGACCAACTAGCTTTTCTTAATATGTTTTCTTGACTGTGTTCGGATTTGCATCTATATTACTTAGAGGTTTTTTTAATCAATATTAGGTCAGGTTTTTAGATATTTTTATCCGTTTCTTATGAAAAGGGTTCAGTCTTAATTTGTGTTCCTGAAAATTTGATAATGGCCACTCTAAAGGCTCTTCTTTTTTTTTATACTTTAGTTCTTTAATGCCTCTTGCAATGAGTCTGCTCTTATTCTTCTATTCATTTCATTACAGGCAACCAAGTTTTGTAGGAGAACTAGAAGAAGCATCTCTAAGCTTATCCAAGGTAGGGAGTTGAGTAGTAACATAATTGATTTCAGGAAGGGGAAATGTAACTTCAAGGAGGAACTCCTAAAGATACGAGCATCCCAACTCATGGTACATTGATTACAACTTAATTACTTTTGAAGAGTTCTTGTCCTTTTTTTTTTGTAATGATTTTAAGCAGTACTTGCCCATTTCTTTTTGTTTTTGGTAATGATGTTGGGTTTTGTTACCTTTTTTTTTTTTTTTACTAAAGGGTTTTGTCAGCTACATATTATTGTTATCGCCGAATTCTAATTTGACATGTCTTTTTCTTGTTAAGTTGAATATGTTTTCTTGTAAAGTTTGTAGAAATCCTTGTTTGCTAATTTGATTTAGGTCTTAGAAAGAGAGAAAGAAGAAAAGAACTCTTAATTGCCATTTTAGAAATTCCAGAAATGTATTTGATTCAGGTCTTAGAAAGTCCTTTAGTTTCTTTCCAGTTATTTATGAGTGAACTCCACATTTACAGTTCTCTTTACAATTATGCTGACTTTTATTAGTATGACCTTTATTATCATCTCACGCACTGCAGGTTTGGAAGTATCAAGGGACTGGAAAAATGGCTGATGGTGCATTGGACTGTATGCGTATGTATATTGACACACCAGACGGTCAAACTGGAATTGATGCTTTAATAACTGGCAGTGCAAATGGCTCATTGAGGTATGACTGAAGTTGTAAGATGATTTGCTTGTTGCATCTTTAACATGCATATGTGGGCTATCATCAACAAGAACAAGAACAACAACAACAACAACAACAACAACAAAAAAGTAATAATAAATAATAAATAAATAAAACTTTGTAATGTCAAATATTATGGTATTGGCAACTTCTGTGTGTATCCCAGATTGTTAACATTTATTAATCGTCGGAGGATGACAACTGTGTACTTTCAGAGATACATTTAGGAAAATAAGTGTATCACGTAGAAGTTTATTTGAACCATGAATTAATATGAGGAATTAAATATGAAAATTGTATGAAACTTACATTATTGTTGCATTATAATTCTTATAGAGACCTTTGTGGTTCTCTCCAATAATATATTCATCATGCAATTCAATTATGCGTTGTTTTCATTATCATTGTATTGTAATTATATTTTTCTCCTTATTGCCTTGCAAATGACGATGTATGATTCTATGTTAATTGCACTAACATGTTATTGATATGATGCTTGACAATATAACAATATTCTAGTTTTTGAAGCATCCGTTACTGGCTCTTTCTTTTGAAATTTGGTGCTCTTGCAGTATTTTTGAGGTTGGCAAAGTCATACAACAGTTTGATAGTGGGATAAAATATGTTCCAGATCGTGTGGGAACTGTAACTGAACCAAACAATGGAGAATGTTGTGAGTCCCCTGGACATATTTGGCGACCTACAAGAGCTTCACTACAAATGCCTTCAAGTATATCTTGTATAAAGCTGTTTCAGAAGCACCCTCCTAATCTTGATAATGATTTTAGCATCCAGCAAGCTTTGTATCCTTCTATTCTATGCTTATTGAACTTCAATTGTAGCACATACTGTTTGCTCTAGGCATTGATTCACTTCTCATACACATGGAGTCTCATTCAATCTCATTAATAAGTGATGAAAGATATGTTTGTTGCATCTTGTTTTATTATTTGCATATTGGAGATTAATTGTTGCACTTGCTGTTTGCTCTCGCTATATCTTACTTCTCATACTTATGAAGTCATTTGTTGAATTTCATAAATTATAGAATGAGATTTATGAATTTAGATTCCTTAATTTGAGACAACAGAATAACTACTCTAGGATCTGAGACATCTGGTGGATCTTTGTGTATTCTTAATCTTTCTGAACCTTTAGATCTTTATTCAAGAACTCCTATGAGGCCATTAATACATGATATAGCATCCTTTAATTGCACCATTTGGAATGCAGATTGCAACCATAATGCGAGTCAAGCGGTGATTGGCATGTACTTTTTTCTATATATATATATATATATATATATATATATATATATATATTTGTTGAAATAATCTGTTCTTGAATTAGCATCTTGCTCTTAATTTAATTAAGTTTAATTCTAATAGTCTTACAGGTTCGTGGACCTATTATTAGATTGATTAACAAGGGCAATCACTCCTCCATGACTTGGCTTCGGAGATATGAAATGTTTTTAAATATTAATGTGTTCATTTGTTTATGGTTGTTAGGAACCAACTTAGGAGCTGCCCTTGTCGATTTGGAAACAGGAACTTCAACATGGATGTGTAGAAGTAAAAGTGATGTTTTGGCGTTACAGCTTGATCAATCGGTAATATTTGACATGGTTTATCATTCTCTCAGATTTATTCATCTTCCTGAGCATCTAAGATGGCTCAACTTTTATGATTGGATGGGTAAATTACACTCTTGGTCCTCCAACTTTTGTGTTAATGGTAAAGTAGGCATCTACTTTATTTTATGTTGACATGAATCATAAATTGGTCAAAGTCATCCATATTAGCAAATTGTTAGTTATTTTAATTATTTCTGTCAAAATTGTTTTTTTTTTTTACACTTGAAATTTAAGTGCTTTTTGTTACAAAATGAAATTGCTAAACTGTTAAAACACCCTAAGGTGAAGGGTGATTGGTGTAATTTACCCATGATGGGGTATACAAATTGTTTTTGTGTGGATGTGACATATGATGTTTAAATGGCTTTATGAATCATAGAATATTTTGAACATGCCTCATGAATATGTGCAGTGTCTAGAGAACATAACTGGACCAAATAGTTGAATAGCAAAGACCACAAGCCTGTTATGTTTTCAAATAATCAGTTCAATACACTCAAGTGATTGGGTTCAAAACCTTTCTGCTTTTGAGTTCTTAATTTGGGCTGCTCTGGTGCTATGAGGACTTCTGACTGCAAAGCTGGCCGTCTGGCTTATTTTTTCTTTGTGAGTTGGTTTGGTCTGTGATTTTGTTTAGCCGATCTTTGATATTGCTGCAGGGTAATAATATTCTGTGTGGATTGCGCAATGGAACAATTGTGACAGCTGATCTTCGCGAAAAACGTGAAGGATTTTCTGCAAGACTTGTTAAACATAGAATACCTTACTCTCCACAGGGCAATTTTCGTCAAAAATCTAGTAAGCAGTGGTTTGAGGTATTGACTTTCCTTCAGAATTTCTACCAGCAATATGGTGTTAGTCCCCAATTCAAAGTTTAAAATAATGAAGATATGCCTAAGAGAAAATTATTGCAGATTTGATTTAACTCTTAAAATGTTACTATCTGCATATTCAAATTGGATGTGAAACTTGAAGAAAACAAGTGCCGTGGCGCATGCCTAGAATTAAAGTTAATCTAGCTTAGATATCTTTCCACTGAAAAAAGAAAACTAATATATTGATGAAAATCTAGAGTATGTTTTTTTATAAGTTAGAATGCAACCTCGTAGGACTGTTTTACTTGAGCATATCTATGGTAAAATTATGAATACACGGTAAATGCTCCAAGGAAGTTCATCTCTGATCATTTTGTATGGTAAAGATGGAATTATCGAGAAGGGAAATTCTTGAACTTCATTGAGCAAGATTTGGTTGAATGGTTGAAGTATCTTAATCGTAGAAGTAGTTATCTTTTCAAAAACTAGAAACTTCCCAACAATATATTGGTAATTGCATTCTTAGTTTCCATATTTCATTGACAGCGTAGTGTGAATCTTTGTACATTCCTGCTATTGTGCTTTACAGTAATTTACTTATGTATTATCAGATGTCTACCCTTATGTATTTATTTGCTTATCTTATTTCTTTCATCTTTTTTTCCTTCAGTATATGGTATGCTATATCTTCAATTATGCTTGAGTGGTTCGTTCAATATAATTAATAATCACTTCAGAACTATTATTTCAGTGAAAAATGGCTGCTGACTGTACATCTGATGTCTTACAGCTCAGAGGAAACATAGATCTTTCTGGTACCGTATACATGCCTTCATCTATATGCTGGTCAGTGTGTTTTCAGAAAATTTTTTATTTGTCTTATGCATGCTTCTTTTGAGATTTACTAATTTGTCCTCTTCTTTTTCGACTTCTAGTTTGGTATCACTTCAGTCCTATAATCAGTACTTCTTGGCGAGCTCCATGGATGGATCGGTCAGTCTCCACTCTTCATTCAAATGTGTTACTCTTCTGTTGCTATAATAACTTGTATTGATGACTCCATATAAAAGTGTTACTCTTTTCCTCATAAATTGGATAGTCCAACCAATCTGAACTCCTAAAATTTTGTTGGTTTGGTGAAATGTTATTTGCTTTAGTTTTATTTTTCTTGTTCAAAAGTGTTTCAGTTTTCGGCTCAACTATCTGAAGAATGATGACTAAAATTTTTGTTATTTAATTTACAAAATATTTTTTTTATAATATAATTAGTTCATGGAAAAGATACCCAAATTACTGACTTCAGAATCATCAGGTTCAGTCCTGTTGCCAGTTGTGCCAAAAAGGCTTCCAAAACCATAAATTAGACAAGTGCTACACCATTGAAAGGTCTACTGCTGCAATGTTCATCTTTGTTTTCTTTAGGGGTGCACAAAATTAACCGAAAAGCCGATTTCCGAAACTGAAACTAAACCGAGAAATAGGTTAACCGAAACTAATGGACTAGGTTATGGTTTTTCATTTTAAAAACTGTTGGTTAACCGAAACCGAATAATTAACTGGTTATTTTTATTTTTACATATAATTACTATAAATATATGTGAAATTTTAGTTATCACATATAAATATACATATTAATATTTAATTTTTAAGTTAAAAATATTTAAAAACTTCAAAAGTTATTTATATGAGTGTTATTTAGTTGTGTTTTAATTTTAAAATTAACAGTTTATCACTTAATACTTATTTTTAAAATTCAAAAATTAATTTTTTTCTATAAAAAGTAGTTAATGGTTAAGTCAATGGATGTTGGTTAACCGACTGAAATAACAGGTTAACCGATTTATAGTTAACCGATTCTAACCGGTTGGATGGATCGTAAAATTCTTTGTTAATGGACTGGTTTACCGACCATGTGCATCCATAGTTTTCTTGCGCATAGTTGTTAAGCCTATTTGATTTTGAAATTCATAGAGATCTCTCATGATTGCAAGTTTGTGACTTGGTGTCTATTATATTTCTCTTACGTGTATTTTCCGATGTCTTCAAATTTTGCCAATCGAATATAGATATATTTTCAGGGGCTTACATTTCTCTTATCTTGCAGATTAAGTTTTATGATCATCGCATGGTTACGAGAGGTGCTGTACAGTCTTATGAAGGGCATTTGAACTCCCATACTCGTTTACAGTTTGGAGTTGACCAGTCTGAGAGATTTCTTATGGCAGGTTTATATCATTTACATATATTTATTTTGTTATGATCTTCAAAAATAAAGACCTATGGCATTTTTCTTAGGTGGCGAAGATTGCAAGTTACGGATGTGGAGCATAAAGTCGGCTGAACTACTCTATGAGGACAAATTTTCTGATTCAGTCCTTTCAACTGTTTGCTGGAAAGCAACTTCCAGTGCGTTCCCTTGGCATTTCTTCAACACAAGTTACTAAATTTTTTTTAATACTGTACTGTTTACCTATAGCGGTTTACATATTAAATATTCAAGTTTGTTGCAGGATCTCTGAGAATACCAGATGGAAATAGAAGCAATGAAGATCGCTCGTCTCTGCAAAAAAATAGTCTGGGGACATGGTGCGGGTCACAGGAGGGGCTGTTCTACGTGCATTGTTCATGAGTTGCAACTGTTAAATTGCATATGCTGGTCCAAAAGAGTAACTTGTTTTCTACTGCAAGGTGCTTGCAATGAGTCTGTCCGAAATGTGAATTTTGTTTGGTATGGTTAGTTTTATTAGTCACACATGATTTTAGTCCTTTTATTTTTTGTCAAAAGAGGTCTTTCCCCATGTTGTATTCTTTTTAAGGTGTGATAAATCTAATTTGATGCCACAAGGAATTTTGGATCTATGAGCAATGGGATTGTTTGTGCTTTCTAAAGGTGTTAGGCCTCGAGTTTGATTTCTGTTGGTGGGTCTAATAAAATCTTGATTCCACTATTGAAAAAAGAAAAAAGAAAAAAAAAAAAAAAGTTAGTTGGATCCAACTGCAAGAAAGCATTTACCCCCTGTGAGAACTTTCATTTGGATGGACTTCTAAACGAATTGAATTCTATTTTCATCAAATCTATTGTTTGGGAAGGAATTCAATCAGTTTCTTCAGGAAACTAGATAATTTGATAGTTTTGTATAAAATATGATGTAAGAAATCAATTGAATTTATTTCCTTGGAGAGATTTTGTTCCAGAAGGTGCCTTGGTTCTCTGCCGTTCAGTGCCTGATAGCAGTCATATATTAAAATATTAAAATATGAATATAGTGAAGCGAATTATAGAGTTGGTAGGTTTTGAATTGGAATTGATGGGGAATCGAAGACATTTGCATGTGATCATGAGTTGGCAAATGATTTTATCATTCAATTGGAGAGTGTTCGAAGAACTTTGAGCTCAATCAGCAATTGTATTCCTTCTTATTAAAAATATTTTCCAAATATAAGAATTGATTTGTGCCGCCCATGGAGTTAGGACCATTCAACAGTGGGTTCTTTTGTGGATTAATCTCTTCTGTCAGACAATGGTCCTTTTATTTTATATTGTTTTAAAGATGTCCTTTTAGTTCTTGTCTTATACGAAATCATACCCGACTGGACAACAATTGACCATTTTGTTATATACAACTAGATTATAATTGACCATTTTGTCTGGTATAATAGTCAATTGTAGTCCAATTGAGTATAATTTCGTAAAAAAAAAAGAGTCAAAAGGAAAAATTTGATACGACATGAGCTAAAAAGGTAAATTAGTTGATAAAATAGGGGCCGAAAATATCATTTTGCTAGCATGCATGCCATGTCACCTTGATCTTTAGTACCAATGTTTCCTATGTATATGTTTTAATTCATGCAAAAAAATAGAAAAAAAGATAACCCGTTGGTCTCTTTTGTTAAAGAAAAAGTAAGAGATAAAATTTCACTTATGGCTCTGCTCCGAAAGTTAAAGAGTATTTTTGTTGGTTTATGTTTTAGCGCTGCTGCAATTTTTTTAGTAATATATATATATATATATATATATATATATATATATATATATATATATATATATTGTTTTTAGTAAAGCAATAGACAGAGTTAAAGGAGTGTGATTGAGTCATAGTTACAAAAGCTGATTAAAGTGATTAAACTGCTCAAAACCAAAAAGTGAAGACAAAATGATGCTTTGATTGCAAAAAGTGGCCCATCTTACTTGTTCTTAATAGAGTAGCGCTATTTGTCTCAAATTGAGATATCTCAGGAGGGGTATTAGAAACTTGTGTAGAATCGGGAGCAAAGAAGATTACTTTGTTACCCTCAGTAATATTGGAGGGAAAAGAAATAGAGAAATTGTAAATAATCTTTAAATAATTTATCTTGGGATATAAAAAACTTTTTTTGGAAAAAACAAAATGCTGGTTAATCAATGAAATAAATTAATGCAAGAAAAATTTGAAAATATAAAAAGATTAGAATAATTTTATACCCAATTTGTAAGGTAGATATAGATTTGCTCCCGATTGGTTAAAAAAAGTTACGGAGAATATATGAAAAAATGAAAGAAGGGATGCCAAAACACACACAACTTAGTACTTATTTCTTTCTCTCTCACCTACTTCTTTCACTCCACCACGCCCTATAATCAATTTAATTTCACAATTTATCAACAAATATTCCTTGAAAACGATATACCAAAAAAATATATATTTAAGAATTAAATTTTAGTTGTACTTTTAATCAATACATCTACTATGTGAACCAATTAGATTATTAAACCATTAAAAATTTTATTAATTAATTTAAATCTAAACGTATCATAATGATTAAGATATCTTTTTCGAATCAGGTGGTTTAGGATTTGAGTATCTTTGAGACGATATATTACATTCTTATAAAGAATTACAGTTATAGAAAAAGTTAAATATTAAGTTTCAATTGCTCGATTTTCCAAATTGAATTTATTAATTAATTTTTGAAGTTTCTTTTTATGATATTTTATTATATATAAGATGTATACAATTAATGTATTGAATAACAACATGATGTAGAGCTCACTGAAGTTACATATATCAAATTAATCTTTAATTTAGGATTTAGCTTTTAACGTTAGTGTTTAAAATTAGATTTTAATCTTTAGATTTTTGACTAATAATTCAATATTTAATTAAAATTTGGATTAAAAATTTTGGATTAAGATTTCAGGTCGATAATTAGGATTTGTGTAGGGTTTAGGGTTTTTTTTATCAAGGTTTAGGATGAAGATTTCACATGAGGTGTTAGACTTCGGGTTTGGGTCATGGTAACCAAAGTCCTTCACCGAGCAGGTTTAGCCCATGCCTATTGTATTTGATAATAAAAAAAGTTTGTCCAAATCCAATCCAATCGGTATAAAAATTATTTTGGGCTCAGATCGGGTTTAGAATATTATAACCAATCATACTAAAATTGATTACTTTTTTATATTACAATTTTCTTAATTATCATACTAAAATAAAAATGATATGACAAAAAATTATAATTACAGATAGACCTGTCCATGTGTAAGCGCCGGATTTTACCGACCTCTATGATGAGAATTCCGGTGTTACCTATGGAGCGGACGGACTCTAATCAGACTTGGAAACGACGGAATGTTGCCCGGAGTTCCTCAAACGTCCTGAAAACCAAGCTATTCGTAATCCGAAATCTCCGAAAAGGTCTCCCGAGTGGTTTCTAAGGTTTATGGTGCGCGTTCGGTTTTCGAAATTTTGTCCCGGCTCTTGCTAAAACCACACGGCTCTAGACTAGAGCCGTACAGCTCTAGTGGGTGAGCCAAGTTGCCCTGCAAAGCAGAGCAACTTGGCTCGACAGAAGGGATTTTGGGCAAAATCAGAAAGTCAGGCGGCCATTTAATGTTCGAAATGATATGTGTGAGGAGAGTATAAAAGGAAAAAATCAAATCGAGAAGAAAGGGAGAAGACTTTTGCAACTTTAGGCAGAAAACATTTTTTCCAAAGAAATAGAAAAAAAAAAAGAAGCAGAGAAAAAGAGAGGAAGAGAGGCCGAAACAAAGTAACCAAACGAGAACCCAGAAACATCCAAGCTAAGACCTAAAATCAATCTTAAAACACTAAGGATAAGTTCTGCAACCTTTGCATATTGGTTTGGGATCACTTCGGATTCTTTTCGGGTTGTTTCGGATCGAATTTCGGTTTTCGGCCGGTTGAGCTCCCAGGACAAATTCTAAGCTTTCAATCCATTTCTTGACATTCAAAGCATCAAAACAACACCAAGGTAATCTCTGAGAGGCCTTAAACCTGTTTGTATTGTCTTTTCTGTGTGTTTTCTTCGTTTTTGCAACTTTTAGAAACCGGATTGCCCGAATAGAGCCGGGCGACTCTGGTGCCAGAGCCGCCCGGCTCTATTCTTCAGGGACAGAATCCCGATTCGTCCCGATCGGCCAAAAACAGTCCATTTTCCATTTTGTACATTCTGTTGTGATCATTTTCGGCCCAATTCCATCCGTATGTCATAAAATTTTAGTTTTCAAATTTCTATATGTACGAATATTAAGGTTTTCGATGTTTCTCGGGTTTATTTTCTGAGTTTCGGGGTTATTTTATCCAAATCGGATCCATAGTTCAGCATTAGCGGACCCCCGAACCCTATAAAATCCCCGGAAAATATTGAAAACGAGCAAAATGGTATTTCACAAATGTTTTTGGTGAGTTTATTGCATTTTGGACCCTAGATGGATTGTGTATTTAGGAACCCGCACGAACGGAACCCTGGATTTCGCGACAATAGACCCACAAAAAATGGAAATTTGCATGTAACTGAGCCCGTTGTTTTCCAAGAATGATTTTTCAGTGCAAAAATTACCGGGCGTTTCAAAACCGTTTTTCAGGTCTAACCGGTCCGACCTGTCGGGTCGATCCGGTTACCCCCTAAATGCATGCCTCTGTTTCCTAACTTTCCAATTCTATCCTATTTGAGTCCTATCTGTGTGTGCAATATAAATTGTGCTAAACAATTTGTTTTGCAGCTTTATTTTTATTTTTATATTCGATGTAATTAATAGATTATTTCGTGTATTTTTTGGCGGTTGTAATTTTTAGATCCTCATGTACTTAGGCGATTGTAAAGTGAGGACGAGCGTTTTTATCTTTTATTTGATTGGGTTGTATAATCGGCCTCTACTATTTTCTTGTATATTTTGGATGTATACTTTATTTTTCTGCAATTTATTTTCTACATTTCGCTTTACCATCGGCTGATAAAAATAAACAAAATGGGATAGGGAAAGATAATAAAACAAATTAAATATGGTAATATAAACTGTAAAGTGAAAGCAAGCTAGAGGTTAAGTAAGTCACTTGCCCGAACCCTAAATCTCTAGATCAGGTACAGCAGTCTATCCTCAGTAGGAAGCTGTACAGGAATTCCCAGATGAGCTGATCAGGGTGGCGACTCTGTCACTGATCTTGGAATTTAAGTTCTGAGGTCTTTAAGTTAAAACGGGAAAATGTTTTCTACAAAGAAATTTCCAAATCAAATCCACGATTTTTTCCTAACTCAAGATAAACAAAACCCGCTTTTCCAAAACCAAAAACGAACGAAAACGTTTTCCCCGGTTCACTTCACCGCATCTCAATTCTCCCGTTTCGAAAAAGGTCATCCGCTCACAGTGGCGACTCCGCTGGGGATAAAGAAGTTTTTTAAAAAGTTTTCATAAAAACTTAAGGAACTTAGGCAACTACCAAAATAAAACCTCGCTTGCTGTCACTTCACTAGTTCATATTACCATATTTATTTGCACCTTGCATATCATGACATTTTCTTCTTCTCAATCCCTCCAACACACTGATCAGCCCTGGTTTACCCAAGAAGGTGGACTACCTCTACCGCCAAGATTGGAGACACCCGATGGGGTAAACCACTCATAGCACCGTATGATTTTACATCGTGTTCTATGGTGGGGAAGTGTATATTCGCTATAGGAGCCTGTACGATCCTTGGTTTTGACTTTGACCCACATGTAATGGCTTAGCAACTTCCCCTAGGATTACCAAAACTTAAAATTCAAAATGAACATCGAGTGTACGCCTTTGGAATCCCCCGTTGATGCCAAAGAGACCCAATTCCTAGGAAGAATATGAGACCAATCGAAAGGAGGAATAAGGTTGGAAGGGAACGCATATTTTTGTGTGTGCTAACGTTTGTTCTGTGGTGTTTTCTATTTGACTTTTCACGAAGCATCAAACATGCATAGCTTTCGTATGCCATTATAACCACATCTTTATGCAGCCATTTTCAAACATCGACATATGCATGACGCTAATCACATTTTCGTGCAGCCACGACATTTTGTTTGTGTGTCGTTCACATCTCGCGTGCGATGTTTCCACGAAGTATACATGACATCATTCCGTATGTCATGCATTTTAACCACATTTTCATGCAGCCACTTGCACTTTCGCATGACTCGCACATCCATATCATTTCATCTCGCCTAATAAGGGATGTTCCAAGTGTGTTCCTCACGACCATTTCACTTCATAACATATCGGGTACCCCAAAACTACCCGTGTTCCGCCCATGCACCGGATTGCACTCGGCCATTTCATAAATATCATACCATTCAATAGTAAAACACAATGGTCCTAGATTTATTCCCGTGTGGTAGTCCACACGATGTCATCACATGGCATCATATGCATCCATCATAGGTGTCCCGGTGACGCCGAAATCCTGTTTGTGCATTATAGTTCACATCGGATCATTTCATGATATCGTGAAATCATTCAAGGTACTCCCCGAGTATCAGATTAGTTCACATATAGGGGCATTTCATAACATTATCAAATCACGCAAGGTGTTCCACGAATGCCGAACCTCTATCCGTGTCCCTGGTTACACGTGACTTTTCTGCAACATCATTTCATATCACTTGCCTTAAAGGCATTAGAACTCTGTCTGTGGGATGGTCCCTATGTGACCATTTCACTTCATGACATCAACCTACAAAGCATTGAAACTCCGCCCATGTGCCGGTACACACCCGGCCATCTCACAATAATTCATTAGATGCCCCAAAGGCGCCGAACCTCTGTCCGTGCGGTGGCTCCCACGAGACATTTTTGCATTATTTTTCATAGCATTGGGCACTCTTAGGACATCCCAAACAAAGGAAATTCAAACATGAAAAGATCATCCTCATTTTCATTTCCATTCATGAAGCATCATTCTCCACGACATCACGTCATTCATCTACCATCCCTAACTCTTCACTTATGATGTAGGACCAAACACACGTAAGGCTAGAAAAGGGTAAAGCTCTGTAAAGACAGTTCATAGAGTAAGCTGGATCGACCAAGGACAAGGTCTCAGGCTTTAAGGGCTGTTGGGGAACAGAGAGTAATAGAAACTGACGGTGATTCTGATTCCAGGGAGGAAGTGGAAATGGCTAATCAAACACCAAGTCTTGCTGATGTCCTGAAGGATTTCCTGAGATCTCAGGATTTTCGTGACATGCTGAAAGAAGAGATGCGGGCTGTTGTAAAGGAAACTGGGGAAACCGGCACCAGTAGGCCTGGAAAGGAAAAGGTAGACGAGTCCTCTCAATTTGGAGCTGATGTCTCAGCCAGTGTGGAGAAACTGCAAGAGATGGAAGTAGCCATGGAAAGGAAAATGAAGGCCAAGTACTCTGAACTTGATGAAGTAGTGGCTGAACTAAAGAAAGGGGCCAACATCAGTCTGGGCTCTAAGAGAGGGGTGAATGTAGATGCAATGATCAACTAGGGCATTGAGACCTTCCCTATTGGGTTTCAAGTACCGAAGATTCCCCCTTATAAGGGGATTGGCTCCCCAGAAGCTTATGTGAATCTATATGCTCGGATAATGCTGACAGCGAGCACCACTAAATAGTAGCTGGTTAACTTCTTCCCGACCACACTGGAAGGGGGAGCCCTGAATTGGTATAACTCTCTGGCAGAAGATGTGTAATCAGACTGGGAGGCCTTGTCAGCTTCCTGTTGGGATTCGTCATTGGAAAAATAACGTGGCGCAACGGAAAATACACCGTTTAAAATTTCCTAGAATCCACCTATCGTGTCCAATTACCATTGATTAGAATAAAATCAAATAAGAATCAAGAGAGATTAACTCACTGGATTCGTCTCCTCTAGAGACTGCTGCAGAATCGTTTCTTGAAACTGCGATCTCCAAAGTCCGGTGCACGACCAACTATTGAGAGGGAACCGGTGCTAGCCGAAGACGCGAAGGAATGGAGGTTTAATGCTGGGATTTTCGGCTGTTTTGGGGCTGCACTTGGTGGCTGAAATTTCCAGCAATTAATTAGAGTTGAATTAGGTTTTTCTTCCTTAAGTGTGCCCTTATATAGACACCTTGTCTAGTTGGGTTTTAATTAGGTTAATTAAACCCAAGCCCACTAGGATTATAATTACATAAATAAACTTTAATTAAAAAGTATATACTATGTAATTTAATTCCATTTGGCTAAATTTAATTACCCCTAAATAAAATTAAATCACACTTAAGTTAATACAATACATGTATTTAATTTTCCTACTTAGGAAAATTATTTAATTAATTGTTTACTTTATGTAATTCAATTAATTGATAAATTAATTAATTACATTATGTAAACTTATTAATTAAATTAAATTCAACCCAATGTCAATTAATTACCTTGACACCGAATGTCAACTAATTAATTAACGCATTCCTTCCAATGTACATTACATGTACAATTTCTATAAGTTCCAGCTCAGTTGATCTATGTGCATGATCCTATGGGTCTGTCTTTATATTGGCAGTAGGCCCAAGCCCACAGACTGTAAGTGGGTTCTAGCAAACCATTACAGCTCCCAATTAAGACAGAGATGCAGCAGTCTTTAGAAGACACTCACCCGGTAGTAATCTCATAGTGTCCTTTGCCTAACGATATCGATATGAATAAACAAGAGGCATGGTGTCTGTCATCCTCTTCTGTTGTTTATTATATTTCTTGATCTTGAGTTGACTGATTAATCAAATAAGCAACCAACTTATTTGGGTATGGCCATACACTTATCAGTCCCACTCATCAAATGGCCAATGATATCATCTCGATGTCACCCGAGTGGCAGTTCCATCACTTCATCATCAATATCAACATGTTCACCGGTCCACCCAATCATACCCGTATTTAGCATCCTTTTACAGACCTGTTAGGCGTATGTCAAAGTGAACCGGATTCCATATTGATATTATAATGAAATCTGGTCTGAGGATAAAAGAGACCTACTCAAGAAAGACCTATGACATGACAACCATGTGGCTTTCTTGTGCGGATCGATCCAGTCCCATGTCAATGACATGTACCTATATTCATGACTGACTATACAAGTAGTATGGCTAGTTAAGAACTACCATACAGTCATCGAATATACAAGTCTGTGATTCTATTCGTTCCCACGATTAGAACAGACCTGGGATAGGTTTTATGATTATCAATCAATGGATACTCTACTCATATTATAGCACAAGATATAAATGAAATAGATTAATTGCCTTGATTAATGTGACACAAATAATGTATTCATACATGACTCTTAATGTATAATACAAAATACAAGAATCCAATGCCCTAAAAACTAGGGCACACCAACACTTCCTTCATCAAATATTACAGCTTCAACACCAAGATCCAAGTGAAGCTGTATGACCTGGAGAGGGTTAAACAAAAGCCCGATGAATCCTTTGATGCTTACTATCAGAGATGGATGAACAAAATGATCTTGCTGAAGAACCGCCCTGACGAGGATGAACTGATTCAAAAGTTGATTGACGGGAGTAGGGACATCTTCCAAAACAATATGAAATTCCACTCTTTTAGTAAACTCAGTGAAGTATACAGCATGGCAATGAAAATTGAGAGAGACAAAGACGAAAAGGCGGTAAGTTACAAAGGCAACAAAGGCTCTGGGCACGGTTTAGGATATCGATCAATGACTACAACTGGATCAGGCAGTGGATCTGGTTTCGGCCCTATAGGCAAAAGTGGGCAATCCTTAGAAGACAAGCCAGCTGAAGTTACCGTTGTGTCCAAGCAGTGGGGCAGCCAAGATGGAAATATGCAAAATCGAGGCCTATCCCCTTGGACTCTTTCTTTAGCCAAGATTTTTGTGAAATGCAGGAATGGCGATCTATTGAATTCTCTGAAGCCGTTTGAAAAGTCGGCTGAGACCGACAAGGGAAATTTCTGTTCCTATCACATGACAGTGGGGCACCACACAAATGACTGCATGCAGTTCCTGAGGGCTGTCCGACAATTGATTGCTGAGGGAAAGATTGTAGAACCGCCTTTAAAGCCCAGTGTTCAGAACAACCCCTTACCCAGTTTTGACTGATCCGCGTGATTCAAGCTATTAAGGAAATGATGCTGTTGGGATTTTTAACCGAAAATCACCTGATAAAAACTGAAGAACGCGATGATTTCCTCAAATCCGTGCCCATGAGCAATTGAAATGGAAATTGTAAAAACAAAAATTTAATAGAAAGAGATAATTCTCTTACCCGGAATATCTCTTTCAGAGATGGATGCAGACTGCAGGAATCAATGTAGAATCCCTCCTCATTCACGTACACGAACGCCTAACGAACACCACCCGTGCTAGCGTCGGACTATAGAGAGAAGAGAAGAGACAAATTTCGGCTATGGTATGTTGCACCCCAGTTGGCCGAATTCTCCTAGGGTTAAAACCCTGGGTTGGCCGAATTCCCTAAGGGAATTAAGGCCCAGCTTGGCTCATTCATTTTGTGTGGGCTTCCTTCTTTTAATTCAGGCCCAATCTTATTTTAATTAATCCGGTTTAAATTAATTTCAAGCCCAACTTTAATATACCCATGTATTTAATATATTACACCAAGTAATATATTATTTACATTTAAATTAAAATTAGTTTGACCAATTAATTTAATCCATCAAATTAAAATTAGATCTTCACAAAATAAAATCATATGTAAACCTATACATATGAATATTTCCACCTAGGAAATAATCTCATAATTAATCCAATTAATTATGAAGAGCCATTTAAATATATTAATTTTATTATTAGGATCAATCCAATTGATCTTTATAATGTAATTAATATATATATATATATATATCTTTCTCCAGAGTGTATACTCCAAGTATATATGTGATTCCTTAAGTCGGTGTTTAGTCGCTCAATGTGTACGATCCCGTGGGCCCATCTTTATGTTGGCAGTGGGCTTTTGGCCCACAGACTGTAGTTGGGCTCTAGCAAGCCACTACAGCCCCCAATTAAAATGGAGATGGCAATCCAACTGATATCATAACCCTGTAGTTTAAACTTGTACATCCTATGTCATTGATATCGGTGTCCGACATAGAGGCATGGATTAATCACCCTCTTTTGTGTCTGGACATTGACTTGATCCCGAATGTACTGAAGCTCACAAACAAGTTCCAAATTGGTTTGGATGTGGCCACACTCTTATCAGTCACATTCATCAAGAGGCCGGTGATATCTTCCCAGTGGACTAATGAGTGACAAATCCCTTTTGCATATCCATAGCATTACCATGCTAAGTGATATACCCGAAAGTACCCATACTTGGTACCCTATTACGGGCCCTTTAGGCGTACCCCTAAGTATGCGACCTCACATGCAACACCATCATATGGTCAGGTAAAAGGATCCATACAAGTACTACACAAGAATCACTTGTGATACTATACCATGTGGATTTCTCGTTTAGTGGATCTATCCAGTACCATGCCCCTTATGTATGTACCCATTAACTTGGTTGACATTCCATGTCCAATGACCGGTAAGACACCGCCATACAACCAGGTTAATGATAGTCTCTTGTTCCATTCATTCCCATGACTGGAACAGACTACGGATCTATTTATGGTCATATCGTTTACCCTATCCATGGTCTTACTGCCAAGTGCATGACACTGGTCATCATGGATATGGATATGTCCATTAGATACTTCATTTAATATACTGCACAAGATAAATATAATAAATGAATTAATGCCTTTATTAATAACACAAATAAGTATAATACATGAATCCAATTAATGTATGATACAAATACAAGGACCAATGCCTCGGGACTAGGGCATATCCAACAGATGCAGCAGCGGAAGAAGACCATCCACATGTGGAGGACGATAACTATTTTGATGTATCTATTTTTGTTTTCTATTCTGTTTTGTGAACAATTTGGCCCACGAGGCGTTTAATGTAATGCAATTTGATTTCAATTACTTGTGCGATACTTTTCTGGATGAAACACTATGCATACATACAAGCATTCATTTAATGTCTTTAACATACATGACACATCATTGCATGAAATGAACTTAAAGACAGATGATGACCTAAAAATGGTATCCGTCTTGAAAGACCTCACACCTGATAAGAGAAAAATAAAGAAATTGCAAAGTATCCAAGAGCGCATAACCAGCTTTGCTTGATCCTACCATGACATGACTGTGGGTCGACAGAGGAGTTACCAAATGTCGGACTTCAAAGGATTTAAGGGAAAAATCAACTACGCAGAAAATCCACGCACCCAAATCAGACAAAGAGGGGAAAGCCCGACAGGAGAAACTGATGTCGCCAGAAAAACAAGACTATTCATGACAAACAGACATCAGTTCATAGCCATGACTGTCAACCACCCAACGTGGATAAAAACGAAGTCGACCATGATGTCACAGCCTCAAAAAAAAAAACATGCGCCCAAATTTAGGAAGAAGAAAACATATGCACGATACAGAATTTTGTGTTCCGTCATGACCAAGAGGAGACTATGGTTTCAAGGGGAAACAACGCATGTATTCCAGAATAAAGGGCTGGGACATTGATCGTCAACTCCACATCATCTGCGAGCCGATGGGGTGACAAAAGCAGCCAATAGATTTGTCAAAGGAATTCTATTAAAGTGGATTGGCATGTCATTAATCACCTTGCAAAGACATTGGACTGGCATCAGAGCACTCACCAGGGAGGCGCCTTAGTCATCGACCTTCAAGGTGGAAACGGTTCTTCCAGGGAGAAGAGAGACCAAGCTGTCGACCCCACCAACCAGGACATGCTAAAAAAAAAAAAATAATAATAAAGAAAAGAAAAAAAAAAGATAAAGAAGTCCGATGGATCGAAAAGGCGGTCCAGGCAAAAATTAGGACAGTCCAATGGGTCGAAAATCGAAAAGACAATCCATGCAAAAGTTAGGACTGTGAGGTGAGCACCACCAGCGGGAAAATCTACAAGGACCAGTTGGTGGCAATCATGAGTTCAGTCAAGACGAATACCATTACTGATTTCGTTTTTAATTTCATTTCACCTATGATGTGCATTATGCTAAAACGTTATCAATGAATGAATGAATGAATGCCTTGCTCTGTTCACTTAAATGTCCCAATTCTGCTTGGAATTGAATTCACATCATGCATCATACATGGTTGTGCAAGTCTTTCGCTTACATGCGTCACATTAAAGAAAAAAGCTCGCTGAGGTGAAAACCAAAATGGCACCTCAGGCAAAAAATTGGAGTGGCTCGCTAAGCTGAAAACCTGCATTAGGCAGTTTAGGCAAAAGATAGAGCACCTTAAAAAAAAGGCTCGCTGAGGTGAAAACCGAAAAGGCACCTCAGGCAAAAGTTAGAGCAGCTTGCTGAGCTGAAAACCCACATCGGGTAGTTCAGGCAAAATTTAGAGCACTTCTAAATTCACCATTCCTAGGGGCGGTCAGATGGAACCCATCCACCACTCTTCAGTAGGAGCTCTCCTACTATCCTCAGTAAGATCCCCTGCACTATACCCCAGCAGAACCATCACAAAGAACGCCACCACTTTCTCTCCAACAGTCATGGGACTTCCCCAACAGCCATTGCATATCCCCGCACATCCCCAGTAGGAATGTGAGAATCACATCACATAAAAAATATACTCCCCAGCTAGGTCAGCCATAGGCGCGATGTACCTTCCTTAACCAGAGGCGTGACCTGATCTCCCCAATAAGGGCATGGCATTTCAAGGCTGAACGAATAGCGTGCATCTCCTAGTGTCGTACACGCATTGAAACATACACATACATACATTCAAACATACGCACACATGCATACATACATCACAACCAATCCAGGTACAAGTACCCACCACCATCGTCGGACTATCCAAAATCAAGATCGTTCCCAAAACAAAAATAGTCCAATATAGGGGCATCCATTAGGTCTCAAGAGACAAGTCAAAGTCGGTTGGACCTAAGCCTCAGCATCTCAAGCGTCCAAGGTCAAGCCAATCAAACCGTATTGATTCTTGATCGAAGGGGCAAAAATTTTTGTTTCCAAAATTATCGATAAAGGAATAAATACTCATCCTCAACCCGATTCTAAAATTATCACTCCTAAAGTCCTAACTACCCAAGCTAGATTTTGAATCCTTGAAACTCCTTCAAGCCAGATTCTTAATCCTTGAAAACCTCCCCAAGCTAGATTTCGAATCCTTGAAACTCCTTCAAGCAAGATTCCCAATCCTTGAAAACCCTCAAACAAGATCTCAAATCCTTGAACCTATTCAACTCAAGTAAGATTTAAGATTCTTGAACCTAACCTTTCCAAGCTAGATTTTGAACCCTTGAAACTCCTTCAAGCCAGATTCTTAATCCTTGAAAACCTCCCCAAGCTAGATTTCGAATCCTTGAAACTCCTTCACGCATCAAGCAAGATCTCAAATCCTTGAACCTATTCAATTCAAGCAAGATTTAAGATTCTTGAACCTAACCTTTCTAAGCTAGATTTTGAATCCTTGAAACTCCTTCAAGCCAGATTCTTAACCTTGAAAACCTCTCCAAGCTAGATTCTTAATCCTTGAAAACCTCCCCAAGCTAGATTTCAATCCTTGAAACTCCTTCAAGCATCAAGCAAGATCTCAAATCCTTGAACCTATTCAATTCAAGCAAGATTTAAGATTCTTGAACCTAACCTTTCCAAGCTAGATTTTGAATCCTTGAAACTCCTTCAAGCCAGATTCTTAATCCTTGAAAACCTCCCCAAGCTAGATTTTGAATCCTTGAAACTCCTTCGAGCCCAATCCTTGAAAGCCCTCAAGCAAGATCTCAAATCCTTGAACCTATTCAATTTAAGCAAGATTTAAGATTCTTGAACCTAACCTTTCCAAGCTAGATTTGAATCCTTGAAACTCCTTCAAGCCAGATTCTTAATCCTTGAAAACCTCTCTAAGCCAGATTTCGAGTCCTTAAAAACCAATTCAAGCAAGATCCTAGATCCTTGATCCACCTCGGGTAACCTAAACCCAGTATAGGTCCAGATCGGCTTCACTCCAAATCCCCAGCAGATCCGTCACGGGTAACCTAAACCCGGTGTCAGGCTTAGATTTGCTTCCCTTAAAACTTCAGCAGATCCGTCGTGAGTAACCTAAACTCAGTGTCAGGCTTAGATTTGCTTCTACCTTTGTTTCCACCCCGAACTTCAGCAGATACGTCGTGGGTAACCTAAACCCGGTGTCAGGCTTAGATTTGCTTCTATCTCAAAACTTCAGCAGATCCATCGCGGGTAACCTAAACCTAGTGTCAGGCTTAGATTTGCTTCTATCTTAAAACTTCAGCAGATCAGTCGTGGGTAACCTAGACCCGGTGTCAGGCACAGATTTGCTTCCACCTCAAAACTTCAGCAGATCCGTGGTGGGTAACACAAACCCGATGTCAGGCCTAGATCAGCTGCAACTCAGGTATGTCTTTCTTTCATTCCGTTTGCGGTGCTTCATTCGCGTTCTCAAATTTGCCTCAAGTAACCCAGACCGGGTATTGGGTATTGAATTTGATCATGCGAGGGGCAGCTGTAAGGGTCGGGTTTTTCCGACCTCTATGATGAGAATTCCAGTGTTACCTATGGAGTGGACGGACTCGAATCGGACTTGGAAACGACGGAATGTTACCTGGAGTTCCTCAAACATCATAAAAACCAAGCTATCCGTAATCGGAAATCTTCGAAAAGGTCTCCCGAGTGGTTTCTAGGGTTTAGGGTGTGCGTCGGTTTTCGAAATTTTGCCCCGGCTCTAGTGGGTGAGCCAAGTTGCCCTGCAAAGCAGAGCAACTAGGCTCGGCATAAGGGATTTTAGGCAAAATCAGAAAGTCAAGCGACCATTTAATGTTCGAAATGATATGTATGAGGAGAGTATAAAAGGAAAAAATCAAATCAAGAAAAGAGGGAGAAGACTTTTGCAACCTTAGGCAGAAAACATTTTTGCCAAAGAAATAAAAAAAAAAAAGAAGCAGAGAAAAAGAGAGGAAGAGAGGCCGAAACAAAGTAACCAAAGGAGAACCCAGAAACATCCAAGCTAAGACCTAAAATCAATCTTAAAACACTAAGGACAAGTTCTACAACCTTTGCATATTGGTTTGGGATCACTTCGGATTCTTTTCGGGTTGTTTCGGATCGAATTTCAGTTTTCGGCCAGTTGAGCTTCCAGGACAAATGCTAAGCTTTCAATCCATTTCTTGACATTCAAAGCATCAAAACAACACCAAGGTAATCTCTGAGAGGCCTTAAACCTGTTTGCATTGTCTTTTCTATGTGTTTTCTTCATTTTTGCAACTTTCGGAAATCAGATTGCCCAAATAGAGCCGGGCAGCTATGTTCTTCATGTATGATGGCTCTGTTCTTCAGGGACAGAATCCCGATTCATCCCGATCGACCAAAAACAATCCGTTTTCCATTTTGTACATTTTGTTGTGATCATTTTCTATCCAAATCCATTCGTATGTCATAAAATTTTGGTTTTCAAATATCTATATGTACAGATATTAAGGTTTTTGGTGTTTCCCGGGTTTATTTTCTTAGTTTCGGGATTGTTTTATCCAAATCGGATCCATAGTTCAGCATTAGCGGACCCCCGAACCCTATAAAATCCCCGGAAAATATTGAAAATGAGCAAAATGGTATTTTCACAATGTTTTGGGTGTGTTTATTGCATTTTGGACCCTAGATGAATTGTGTATTTAGGAACCCGCATGAACGGAACCTTGAATTCCGGGATAACAGACCCACAAAAAATGGAAATTTGCATGTAACCGAGCCATTGTTTTCCAAGAATGATTTTTCAGCACAAAAATTACAGGGCGTTTCAAAACCGTTTTCCAGGTCTAACCGGTCTGACAGGTCGGGTTGACCCGGTTACCCCCTAAATGCATGCCTCCGCTTCCTAAATTCCCAATTCTGTCCTATTTGAGTCTTATCTATGTGTGTAATATAAATTGTGCAAACCAATTTGTTTTGCAGCTTTATTTTTATTTTTATTTTTGCTGTAATTAATAGATTATTTCGTGTATTTTTAGGTGGTTGTAATTTTTAGATCCTCGTGTACTTAGGCGATTGTAAAGTGAGGACGAGGATTTTTGTCTTTTATTCGATTGGGTTGTATAATCGGCCTCTACTATTTTCTTGTATATTTTGGATGTATGTTTCGTTTTTCTGCTATTTATTTTTTGCATTTCGCTTTACCATCGGCTGATAAAATAAACAAAATGGGATAGGGAAAGATAATAAAACAAATTAAATATGGTAATATAAACTGTAAAGTGAAAGCAAGCTAGAGGTTAAGTAAGTCACTTGCCCGAACCCTAAATCTCTAGATCAGGTTCAGCAGTCTGTCCTCGGTAGGGAGCTGTACCGGAATTCCCGGATGAGCTGATCCAGGTGGCGAATTGTCACTGATCTTGGAATTTAAGTTCCGATGTCTTTAAGTTAAAACGGGAAAATGTTTTCTACAAAGAAATTTCCCAATCAAATCCACGATTTTTTCCTAACTCAAGATAAACAATACCCGCTTTTCCAAAACCAAAAATGAACGAAAATGTTTTTCCCTGTTCGCTTCGACGCGTCCCGATTCTCCCCGTTTCGAAAAAGGTCGTCCGCTCACACCATGGATCCCCAAGCCCGCCGGGCCCATCTAAGCCCACCTATCTTGGGTCGGGTTTGGACATGTTAAAATTTAAAAAGTCTGGTCCAAGTCCGAGCCTCTAAAAGTCTGTCTATTTTAAAGCTGAGCTTGGGTATCATAAATATAACGCTGGTCGGCTTTCCTTTATATAGTATATAATTTATAATATTCTAAATATAGATATTATATTATATTATTATAATTTTAATATTAAAATATATAATTATATAATTAAAATATTAAAAATATATTATTATTAGACGGACTAAACTGGGCTTAGGATTTGCTATTTTAGACACAAGCTCGGCCCGGTTCGAGCTCGCTTAAATTTTAGCCGTGTTGACATGGGCTCGGGCTCAATATTTTTATATTTAAGCCCGTCCAGCCTGTCCGAAACCTTCAAAACCCGGCCTGTAAACAACTCTAATTACGGAATGTAACAAATTAAATTTGATCTAAATAATTTTAGTAAAATGGTTTGTAATAGATTCAAAAACTATTGATATGAATTATAAATTGAAATAAAAAAATAAAATAAAATATATAACCTACTGTAGATTAGTTGCGCTGGCACTGTTTAATAAAATGATATTATAACAAAATTATTGCCCGAAATATTAACTTTTCACCCAATCTACAGAAGAAAAAACTATAAACTAGTTGAGAGAAAGCCATATTCAATTTTAATCATAATGGTTCATGTTAGAATATTTTTTAATTGTTAGAATATTTTTTAATTGTTTTACATAGCTAATTCATAACTAATTGAATCAAATATTTGAAATAATTTCATCATATAATATTGTCGTCGTTAATATATACTCGAATGAATTTTTTCCAATTTAATATAATAATATTCAATTGACAATTATTTATAATACAAAAAACTATATACACCCTCTCATTCGCGATAAATTACAAAAAACTATATACACCCTCTCATTCGCGATAAATGTTGTAAAGAATACTTTGAAGGGAGTACAAAATAGAGCTGGGCACAGTTCAGTCCAATTCACAAACTTAGAAATCTCTAATATTTAATTGGAATTCACAGATTTGCAAAACTTAATATTCAGAATTGGATTTTCTAAAAATTTTGGTCCAGTCCAGTTCGGTATTCAGATATTCGGTTTTGGTCCTATCCGGTTTTGGATTTCAAGGATTTAGGATGGTTCAATCCAAATGCATAAAATAAATCATAAAAATAAAAAAAAAACACTGATATTTTCTTATATAATTTAAATTAAAAGAAATATAAATTTAAAGAATATCTATTAAAACATTATAACTTAAGTTGTCTTAGTAGTTAGAAATATTAGAAGTTATTTTACATAGTAATATTTTTTTTTTCGTGTATTATAAAATTTTTAAAATTACATAATCTCTTTATATATGAAATTTGAATTTAATAGTAATAAATTCTCGGTTCTTTGAATTTGGTTCTCAGTTCAATCCAATTCAGTCCGGTCATTGGTCCTATTCTAGATAAATCCGGTCCAATCCAATCTAACTCTTGAAAAGGGGGTCAATGGTCCAGTTTATTTAAAAAATTTTACTCTTTCCATTGTCTAATTCTTTGAAAAAAAAAAAACAATTTATCCAATTCTAAATTTTTTTTCTCTAAAATTTAGTCCAATCCAGTACATATGGTCCCATCATCGAGCCTTAATAAAAAAGTGTGAAGTTCATAGGCTTAAAAAAAAAAAAGATTGGAATATAAATATTGTAATAAATAATATTCTAGATTTTGATTAGAAAATTCTGGATGAAACAAATGCATTAATGCCTTAGAAGAATAATTTTACATTCATGGAAGATACTAATATTCAATGATTAGAAAAATAATTTTTACATCCATTTTCCAATTATATTTTTAGGGAAAAGAATATGTTCGGAAATCTCACTTGGCTCACTCGGCAAAACATGGCTGATATAAAAACAATTGATGCAATTAATCCCTTTTGGGATCTTCCATTTGGGATAATTTGAACTTTAGGAAAATAATTACAAGCCATATTTTCTCAATCGTTGGAAATTGCCAGGGGCATTATAGTCTAATGCAATTATATCAAAATGATTTATTCTTCTTAAAATTGGATTAAGCAAAGACAAACATATTAACAAAATCAAGGAGTCTCTGTCTTGACTTAATGAAGTTACTTTTAGGAAAGTTTTTATAATGATAGAAAGTGAGGGAATATAATCATTTATAAAACATCTTGTCACTTTAATATAAATACCAATTTGCTGTAATTGATCTTCGTTCTCAAGAATTGAGAGACATGGAGCCTTGCTTCAATCTCCCTTTATGCTTATGCTATATCTTTTAAAAGCAATTTCTGTGTTCCCTTATTGATCATCAACCTTTATGTTTTAATCAGTTTCCATTTTGATTTATGATTCTTCACTTGTAATTTATTCGGTCCTGCATTCTTCTTAAAACTTGCCGCCTTTGAAAATATCTCTTTGTTTTTTTTTTTTCAGCTTCGTAAACTGATTTTTTTTTTCTTTTCTGTAGGCAAATATTTTCAGCAAATATGTGTCAATTAGGATAGAAAAATTTTAGAATACTCATGGATTATGATACTCTTTAAAATATATTAGCAAAAAAGGTTGATGCATGTCCTTTTAGGGTACAATAAAAAAATTATATTTCTTTTATACCTAAAGGAGTATATACTTCTGTAGTACTGTAAAAATTTCTCAAATATTAAAATGATTTCCATTGTGAGCAATTTTTTTTTTTTTTTATCATTATACTTATCATAATTATTCGGAAGACATTTTTCAAAACATATCAACGTTAGTGTTCCGTAGGTTGTCAAATTCTACAAAGTATCAGAAGTTTGTTTCAAATTTATTTAACGCAAAAGTTTAAGGGTTGAAGATTATAGTGCAGTGGTAATTCTACATCTCTAGAAATATGATAAGAATGATTATTTATTTCAAAGTGTACTTTATATTAGTTTTTTTAGGTTAGTTTTACTTTTATGGAATGACTTGTCTGTTTTTGGTTTTTGGATCGGTTCTAGGATTGAGTGTGCTAGGGTTTGCCCCTCTTTGTCAATTTGTTGTATATTGTTATTTTCATTGCATGAATACCTAGTTTTTATCGGGAAAAAAATTGTTGGTATACAACTATTATTTAAAAAATGAATGAAAAATATTTTAAAAATATTGAAATAAGGTCTAGAACTATATAAAATTATAAACATATTATTTTTTATCTTTCATAAATTATGGATAGAGTGAAAAAAAATACTATTTAAAAAAATTATCAAAATTTGTAATAGATTTGATGTTAGTTAAAGATATTAAATATTAAATAATGAAGAAAATGATAATATAAACATATAGAAACGCTGGTGTATATGTAGTACAAAAATCACATCAAGAATATTTTGATCAAATTTAAAAATTAAAAGACAGTGTGTCACTAACTCACTAATAACTAAAAGACAATTTTGTATTTTTTTTTTTTTTTTTTATATTATTAGATAGCAACAGACTAAAGAGTTGGTTGACATATATATATATATATATATACTGACTAGTATTATTGTTTACCCATTTTATAGAAATATTTTTTTAAGTTTGATTCCAGTATTTCAAATGGGCTTTCTATATCACATAACATATTTAGGAACTTAAAAAAAAAATCATAAAAAAAAAATACAAAGTTTTTTTTGTAAAATTACAAATTGCAACACAAAGCATTTTTTATATGAGTCTAAAAAATGTTTCTGAAAAAGTAGAGAGGGTGATGTCTTGATGACATTATTCACAAATTTTATAAAGTATTTTGATGTAGAAGAGAAAGCTTTTTCCTTTTTGTGCAAGTTTTATGGTGACAAGTGAAAATGGGTCGATTTCGGTGATTTTTGAGTCTAAAGTTATCAGAAATGGGCCAACGAGCAAAACTCACGCCTTTGGTTGTGATGTCCGTTGCTTTTCGGCCAAAAAACGACGTTTAAGCCTTTAAATTTGCATTTTTCGGTTTTTCAGACTTTTTAGGAAAGTTTTCTGTTGTTTATTTTTTTTTATTTGCTTTTCTTTCCTTGTCCACTTTGGACTGTTTTGTTTTATTTTTTCGCCTATATAAAGGCCTGGATGTAATTGAATTGGCAGACTTGATTTGAATGAAAACTTCTCATTGTTCCTTTATACTCTGAATTTTGTCAATTCTAGTATTTAGAAGATCTTATTTTCCGGTATCGTGCGCGATCAATGGAATTAAGATAACCTGTTCTTGTCCGCTACATCAGTTGGTATTAGAGCTAAATTCTAAAACCCTAGCCGTCATCATGCCGCTAAGAAGAGAGCGAAGAGTTAACGAGGTTGCGGGTCAGGACTATCTGAATCGGTTGGAGCAGAGATTCGAGCAATGTGTCAATGCTGTGATGGACCAGAGAATTGAGGTCATTATGGATCGATTGGCCGAACGTATGGATGGTCTGCTTGCGGCTCGTCTTGGGGCGAATCGTTGACAGAGGCGAAACCCTAACCCTAATTTCAATAATCTTCAGAATCCGTTCACTAGATTAGAGGAGCACGAGGATGATTTGGATGAGGGAGATTACCACCAGCGTAGACATCCTGCAGAGGTGGAGGATAGACATTGGGAGGCTGGATTAAGGATGGAGATTCCCGAGATTCGTGGTACTCTCTAACTAGAGGAGTTCCTGGACTGGTTGGCGATGGTAGAGGAGGTACTAGAATTCAAAGGAGTCCTAGAGGATAAAAGAGTATCATTGGTTGCTACTAGGTTTCGAGAAAGGGCGACGGCATGGTGGATGCAAGTCAAAAGTGTTCTTGAAGAAAGAATAGGTTTCAAGAATGGTTTTTCGGGTTTTGATAATTTTTCCTGATTGATTTTATCATTTTTTTCTGCTAATTTTTTTTATTTTTGCTGTATATATTTTGTTGCTGCTGTATTTTTTCTGGTTTAAAAAAAAAATTAAATTATGTTTTGGACAAAATTGGAATCGCAGGGCACGGGGTTTGAGTTCGGTTTTGGATTTTGCGGGTATTTTATTTTAACTCGGGTTCGTAATGCAAATTAAATTAAAATATTTTATTTTAAATTAATCTGCATGTAAATTGTTTATTATATTGGCACGCATATTTAATTTAATTTTTTTACATATTAAATTGTATAAGGACCTTGTGAAATTGGTCCGATAAACCGTAGCACTGTTAAAATTAGGAGAGCTAAATTTTAAATTCGTGACAACCCAAATTCTAGTGGGAGTAAAATTGTTAATTTTGCATTAATGGATGCAATCCATTGGACTTTTTTGGGTCTTAGTCACATTTGTTAAAATTGGTGATTTCACCCTAGGTAACTCGGCTTAACATTTATATTTATAATTTGGAATGCCATGATCATGCATCATATTGGTATGTATGTGCACGACAAGTACTTTATTTGAAAAGTTGAGTTGAGTGCTATGGATCCTAAATTATTATCGGCTGTAATTAATTTTTAGGAAATATGGCCAAAGCGCCATTTCTTTTATTTTGATGTAATTTTAGAATACATTTTATTTTAAATGGTGTAATTCCGCTGCGTCACGTTATTTTTCCAATGATGAATCTCAACAATGATATTAAAGCCTAGGTTTTGTCCATTAAATTGATTGGAATTGATTCTTGAAAGTGCTCTTGAAGAAAGAATAGGTTTCAAGAATGGTTTTTCGAGTTTTGATAATTTTTCGTGATTGATTTGATCTTTTTTTTTTTTGCTGATTTTTTTTATTGTTGCTGTATATATTTTGTTGCTGCTGTAATTTTTTCTGGTTTAAAAAAAAATCAATTATGTTTTGGCCAAAATTGGAATCACAGGGCGCGGGGTTCGAGTCCGGTTTTGGATATTGCGGGTATTTTATTTTAACCCGGGCCCGTAATACAAATTAAATTAAAATGTGTTATTTTAAATTAATTTGTATGTAAATTGATTATTATGTTAGCATGTATATTTAATTTAATTGTTTTGCATATTAAAATGAATATGGACCTTGTGAAATTGGCCTAATAAACCGTGGTACTGGTTAAAATTGGGAGAGCTAAATTTTAAATTCGTGACAACCCAAATTTTAGTGAGAGTAGAATTGTTAATTTTGCATTAATGGATGTAATCCATTGGACCTTTTTGGGTCTTAGTCACATTTGTTAAAATTAGTGATTTCACCCTAAGTAATTCGGCTTAACATTTGTATTTATAATTTGGAATGCTATGATCATGCATCATATTGGTATGTATGTGCACGATAGGTAC
Source organism: Euphorbia tirucalli (assembly GCA_039660915.1). Lineage (NCBI taxonomy): Eukaryota > Viridiplantae > Streptophyta > Magnoliopsida > Malpighiales > Euphorbiaceae > Euphorbia > Euphorbia tirucalli. The sequence goes on along the minus strand of CM077637.1, from coordinate 43,877,647 downwards.
TTTGTTTGAAATGTTGTGTTGAGTTTTATAGGCCCTAAATTATTATCGGTTGTAATTAATTTTTGGGAAATATGGCCTACGCGTCATTTCTTTTATTTCGATGTAACTTTAGAATACATTTTATTTTATAAAATTATTGTAATTGTGTCAAGTATGGAGGAAGGCCTAGATGGAGCAAGCTCATGGTAGGAGCCTAAGGAGAATTGCAGTCCGGCCCGATGGAGAATTAGATAGGTTGTCTAGTTTTTCATTAGGTTGTAATTAAAGGCCCACAGGATCTCGTTTATTTTAAATTAAGTATGCTATTGCATTTATCATATAATATGGATGTATGGATCACCAAATTGTAACTCGCGTTTATACATGCTAAGCTGTATCACTTAATTTTAATGCAGAAATTAAAACATTGAGCCATTTAAAAGTGCTTCCCACATTCACACATCTTCCTCCCATTGATGCTGCATTGTGCGCCATGCCCTAGCTAGGTACATTGTAGTATTCGGTGGGCCGTCAAGGGTTATGATGCTTTGTATGTTTAATATGTGAATGGTGATTTGACTCAACATGGGTAGCATTGGCTCAGAGCGGGCCCTAAGCAAAGATGGGTAAAGTGTTGGATATGCCCTAGTCTCGAGGCATTGGTCCTTGTATTTGTATCATACATTTATTGGATTTATGTATTATACTTATTTGTGTTATTAATAAAGGCATTAATTCATTTATTATATTTATCTTGTGCAATATATTAAATGAAGTATCCAATGGACATATCCATATCCATGATGACCAGTGTCATGCACTTGGCAGTAAGACCATGCATAGGGCAAACGATATGACCATGAATAGATCCGTAGTCTGTTCCAGTCATGGGAATGGGTGGAACAAGAGACTATCATTAACCTGGTTATATGGCGGTGTCTTACCGGTCATTGGACATGGGATGTCAACCAAGTTAATGGGTACATGCAAAAAGGGCATGGTACTGGATAGATCCACTAAACGAGAAATCCACATGGTATGGTATCACAAGTGATTCTCGTGTAGTACTTGTATGGATCCTTTGACCTGACCATATGATGTTGTTGCATGTAAGGTCACATACTTAGGGGTACGCCTAAAAGGCCTGTAATAAGGTGCTAAGTATGGGTACTTTCGGGTATGTCACTTAGCATGGTAATGCTATGGATATGCAGAAGGGATTTGTCACTCAATAGTCCACTAGGAAGATATCATCGACCTCTTGATGAATGTGACTGATAAGAGTGTGGCCACACCCAAACAAGTGGGAACTTATTTGTGAGCTTCAGTGCATTCGGGATCATTAATGTCCTAACACAAAAGAGGGTGATCAATCCATGCCTCTGTGTTGGACACCGATATCAATGACATGTGATGGACAAGTTCAAACTACAGGGTTATGATAACAGTTATACTGCCATCTTCATCTTAATTGGGGGCTGCAGTGGCTTGCTAGAGCCCAACTACAGTCTGTGGGCCACAGGCCAGCTGCCAACATAAAGATGAACCCACGGGATCGTACACATTAAGCGACTGAACACTGACTTAAGGAATCACGTGTATACTTAGAGTATACACTCTAGAGAGAGAGGTATCTATTAATTATATTATGAAGATCAATTGGATTGATCATAATGATAAAATTAATATTTGATTGGCTTTTCATAATGTTCATATGTATAGGTTTACATATGATTTTATTTTGCGAAGATCTAATTTTAATGTTCAGGTATTTATGTTATAGACATTAACCTTACTATTTCAACATCCTGGGTATTGGATACTGGATGTGGTTCTCACATTTGTTGCAATGTGCAGGGACTTAAGAATAGAAGGTCATTGGGGTCAGGAGAGGTGGACTTGCAGGTCGGAAATGGAGCAAGGGTTGCTGCCATAGAGATCGGGGAATACCACCTTGTGATGCCTAGTGGATTGGTTTTAATTTTAGAACAATGTTATTTTGTACCTGCTATGTGCAGGAATATTATTTCAGTTTCTATGTTGGATATTTCTGGATTTTATTTTATTATTTCTAATGGTAGAATTTCTATATCTAGAGAGGGATTATATTATGGAGACGCTCTATTGAATAATGGCCTATATATCCTAGACGTAAATGAAACCAATCATGTCTATAACATAAACACTAAAAGGGTTAAGCCCAACGAACTTAATCCTGTCTACCTATGGCATTGTCGTCTTGGCCACATAAACGAGAAGCGCATAGCTAGGCTTTACAAAGCTGGAGTCTTAGGGTCATTTGACTTGGAGTCAATTGATACATGCGAATCATGTTTACGAGGCAAGATGACCAAGGCGCCTTTTAGCAAGAAGGCTGAAAGGGCCACTGGTGTAGGGGATTAATCGCACAAAACAAAATATGCGCAGCGGAAATAAAAGATTAATCCCCACCAAGGACCCATGTACATTGCATTGAATCGGAAGGAGGGTTAAAGAATTACCTTAATTCTTTGAAGATTGAATCAAAGGAACCAAGATAGCTTCCCTCTACGGTTGATCCACACGGAGCAATTCATTCACCGCGTGCTAGCGCCGGGATTGAAGAACAATTCTTCGAACTAGAGAAAAGAGCAGAAAAATCAGATTTTTCCCTTTTGCTTGGGAGGAGAATTTCGGCTGGCTCTATTTGGAGTGTGGTGGCCGAATTCTTCATCTATGTCATTAGGATTGATTAGGTTTTTAGGTTTTTATTTCCTTAAATATAAAACCTAATTAGTTAATTATAATTATAACCTAATACACCTATTAGTTATAATTATATATTAACCCACACAATTTAATATTAATTCTCAATTAACATTAAATCAAATCAATTCTCCATAATACACATATGTATATATAATATTATAATTAATTATATCTCTATATAATTAAATTATAATATGTAGCATACTTTATGCAATATTAATCACATTAATATTTATATATACATAAATATATATCACTATATATATTTATACTCTTTCTCATTCATAAATTATTATCCAATAATAATTTATACCCGAAAAGATGAACTTCATTTTGCTCTTTGTGTGTGACCCCATAGGTTCATATCAATTGGCAATAAGGAAATTACCATAATATCCTTATAAGTCATAAGCGGACTCTAGCAAGCCTTTATGACTACCCAATTAATATGATTGGAATGATCCAATACCTATTTATAGAATGTCATATTCCCTTTTGTCTCTTTGATATCATGATTAATCATAAGACATGGTATACTTGTCAATCTTATATAATTAATCATATGCTTTCTCGATCTCAAAGTAAACTGTTTAGACAAATCAATTGATACTCTATCAATTATTTGAGCACGGCCATGCATTTAACAGTCTTACTTATCGAGGGGCCCAGTGATATCGCTCTCTTGATAGAGAGGGACAAAATCCCATATCTGTCACTCACATCCCAAAGCATGAGTCATATTGTACCCAATCACAGCCTTTATAACTACTCTGTTACAAGCAGCGTTTGACTGCGTCAAAGCACAACATGAGTTCATCTCGGAATCAATGGTGACCTCAGGTCAAAGGAATCAGCTAATGACACTACTATAATCAAGATCAGTTGTGACACATGACCATGAACTTGATCTCATAGTGGGTCTCCAGTAACATGTTCTCTAACATATTACCCGTGAGTATAATCTGTATCTGTATACACTATATTCATCTTATGAATATCCATTATCACTCACACTAGTCTTAGTTTGTTATTATTCCCATAATAACAATCGACTAGGGATATTTAGAATAACACGATTTATTCATGGATACTTATCATAAATGCTAACATACAAACATAAATGATAATATTAATCTACACTAGATTAATCTTAGAAGTCAAATTACATAATCCAATATTGGCCTTAGGGCACAATCTCCAACAATCTCCCACTTGCACTATGGCCAATCATACATGTATCTTATACCCATTGACCTACATGACTTTCATGTATTCACTTGTGCAGGAGTCTTTGTCAATGAATTATTAATTTTCGCTTCCGTTGCTACTTTACACATATTCACTCTCTCTTTAGAGACAGCCTCTCTAAATTAGTGAAAAACGCCTAAGTATATGCTTGTGTCATACAAGGTTCTTACGCATTGAACTATTGTCCCTACAATAGTCTCACAGGATAAGCAATGCTTAGAACAAAAACATAAAATTTTGATGAACTTCTTCATCCAAAATTTCTTTACATCACATGTAACTGTATACTTTGGCTGCTATTATAGATATTTAGCTATAACGTTTTATTTTGAACCTTTCAAAATCATAACTTCTCTTTTTAAGAGAATACTAGATCTCGACTGATATATTTCAACTAATTGCAATCAGTTGTATATGTGCAACTATTTACACAGTTAACATAAGCAAGCTTCTATTAAGTCTTTTATATTGAACGCTTTCAATGCTTTGACTTAAGCCAAAACATTCTTTTAGATCTATCTGTATAGATTCCAATTTCAAGAATACAGGCAGTCATGCTTATAACATTAACTGAAATTACTTTCTTAGCCAAGATTTTACTTCTTGCAAGGTAAGAATGTCATTTCCAACAAGCAATATGTCATCCACATATAGCATTAGGAATACCGATATGCTCCCACTGATCCTTTTGAAACACAAGATTCATCATCCTTTTGATAAAATCAAACCATTTGATTTCTTTATCAAAACTATGATTCCAACTATTTGATGCATGTTTCGATCCTTATAAGAATCTTTGAAACTTGCATACGCTATTTGAATTCTTTGGATGCTCAAAAACTTTGGGTTGTGTCACGTACACATCCTCAATCATGTTTTCACGTAGAAAACAGATTTTGATATCCATTTGCCATATTTTATAATCATATTATGCGGATGTGGCAACAAGAACTCAATTTGACTTGATCATGATTAATGACGAAAAAGGATTTTATCATAGTCCTACTATGAATTTGTTCGTATCCTCATAGTCACTACTATGAACTTGTTTATTACCCCTTTTTGTCACTAGTCGTGCTTTATAAGTTTGAAGATCACCATTCATGTCGGTTTTCAATTTGAAAACTCACTTGCAAACATTGCATATGCATCTTCTAAAAGATTTATCAAAGTCTATACTTTGATTGTCAGACATGGACTTATCTTCAACCTTTGTAGCATCAAGTCACTTATTAGATTCAAAATCTAACATTGCTTCTTCATAAAAGAAGACTTATTCCAATCTAGTAAAACTACATCATGATTTTGAGAAATCCATATCTCTCCTATTCATGTCGTATTCTACTAGACTTTCATTGGACTTGTGTAATTTCAACAATGATCATGAAACCATTTCCATGTTCCTCTTCAACGTTAATGTCACTTTGTGAATTACGAGTTTTGTAGGTGTACTTTACTCCCACTAACTCTTCTAGAAATTAACTCCCTCTTCAAGGGGAAACCATTTCTAGCTACAACTATTTTGTATCCCAAAGAAACACAGGAGTAACAACTCCTATTTTCTTTTTGAGTAATCCAAAATACGACATTTAAATTTAGGTACCAACTTGTTCGAAATAAGCTTTACAGCCCTAAACTTATTCAATGAAACAATTTGGGTCTCTTACCCAACCATATCTCATATGTTGATTCATGAATTGTTTTAGACGGAACTTGGTTCACAATATACACAGCTGCTTTAATGGCATATTTTCGAGAAAACGATGATCAATCTTGACTTCATCATAGATTGAACTATATCTGTATAGAGTTCGACTACTCCCTTTTCGACACAACATACTTTGTGGCGTACTTGGAGGAGTCAATTGTGAGACAGTCCCACAATCTCTAAGATGATTGTCAAAATCTTGACTCAAATATTCACCACTCGGATCATATCTAAGTGACTTTACTATCTTGTCAATATACTTCATACTCCTTTTACAAGCTTTTGAACACTTCAAAAGTTCCAAACTCGTGTTTCATTAGATACACTTATCTAGTGAAAAGTTCCACAAAATAATGAAGTATTAAAACCTCCTTTAGCAGTTGATTTATAATTCATATACATCCACATGTATAATGCTTAATAAATCGATTATTCTTTAACTACTTTTAGCAAAGAACCACTTTTGTCATCTTTTACAATAAACAACATTTGCATGATTCAAGATGATTCATAATCTCATGAATCCAAAAGTCCATTCTCATGGAGTTTCGTAATGCGACTTTGCTTATGTTTCCAAGACAACATTGCCAAAATAGGTTTAATCAAACTATTTGATTCGATCCTTACAGTATTTATGTTACAGATGGGCTCCACATATAAAGACAATTATGTAAATCTACATTTCATAATCATGTCTTTATAAAGTTTATAATTCACAATTATAAAATAAACAACATTTGTTTAATTAAGCCAACAAGCTCAATAGGCAATAAGAGTTCGTAACTCACATGTAAAAGTTCATAACCTTTGAGTAACAACCTTTGCTTCTCTTGCCTATTCGCATTCTACCTTTCACCTTCATAAGGTTTCTATTCAAGTTGCGATTCATCATATTCTACTAATATGAGATCCACAACTGGTATCTAATACCTTTGATATAGAAACAAAAGTAGAATAGTTAATAAATACTTAAGGTAGCAGTCTTACTGCCTTTCATCTTCTTATAGTTCTCCAAACAAAGTTTGCTATTTCCATTCTAATGAACGATTCATTCTAGAAATGGCAACACCCTTCTTTTGGAGATCTCTCTATGCCAACAGCTTTTGCCTTTAAAGCACTTTCACCCGAACCTTTCGGTCTTTATGCTTTTCGACCTTTCTTTTATCCTTTTCCTTTTGAACCATAAGCACACAATTCGAGGCGGGCTTATCCTTTATGGATAACTTAACATTCTTTTGCATCCTATGCAACTGATTCACAATTTCCCCATGTCATTCAAATGATAGTTCATCACCAATGACTATCAAATAATGAATTCAAGATCACATCTTAATGCCTTTTGGAGGCCAATGAGAAAATGTTGCCTCTGACACTTGTCTTTTCTTGCTTACTAACTGATGGAACATTTCCATTTGTGATGTATCATATACCTCAAGTAAAACTTCCACGTGCGGAAGAATTGGTGGCAAGTGTGAGATAATAAATTTTAAACAGAGTCCCTTCGATGCTTCAAGTAAGCATCTTTTATACTCGTGTTACAATTGCTAGTGGTTCATTGGGCAAAAGGATTATTGAGAACATATGATTCCTTTTGATTTGAGAACAATTCTCAAAGTTCAATAACAATCGAGACCATGATAATAGCAATCATAACTATAATAAAGCGTGTAAAGATTTTTATTTAAATGCTCCCACTTAAATTATAAAACCCTTTAAAATATTCAAGTGGGTGAAGATCCAAAATCCATACTTAACCATAGCACTGCTTTGGCATGTCCCTATGATTAAATATAATTTCGGTAGGCAAAGACTCAAAATCATGCTTTAAACCATTTAAACATATTTTGGATGTGCACTTCTTTGCCAATTGCATCATTATGCAACTCTTCTAATTTATGAGATGCATGATATCATATATCATGTTTAATTGTATGTTACTCATCTCATCTTTGCCTCGGGCTCAAACACCATTTTGATTAACCCTTTGTTAAACCAATTACAACACAATGAGAATCACCATTTCTCATATTATCGCTTCGCTAAGGTCACAACATGCGTACCCGCTTTGGCGTGGCTACCATGATGCGAACATAGTACTTGACTAGTGTTATACGTAATTGGGTGGCAAAAATATAAAATTCTTAAGTTTATTTAGGGTTTATTAAATCCTGTGATTTAATTGTATCTCATACAATTCATGGCATTAATATTAAACATACATTTGTTAATACTAATTAGCATGGCATCCTATGTCATACATATGTTAAGCATGCAATCTAGCATGGCATCACATGGCATCTAAAAGAAACAAGGCATGCATTTACACATATATATAAACATTTGCATCACATGCAAAATAATTTCTAACATGCATCAATATTTATTAACATGGCATCTTATGGCATAAAATAAATATAACATGCATAAGACTCAAAACCGTGTTATGGTATGGTTTTATCTACATTGATTTTCATAGGCCAATATGAAAATCAACAAGTCATATCCTAGGTGGTTGTAACCATCGTATGGTCACAGCACAGCCGCACCCCTTGGATCCGTCCTCACGTCTTTGTTCCTTGGCACCATCTCATGGATTTACATATTACACAAAATTGCATCCTATACAATTTTCTAGCAAAATAAAATTTACAAACAATAAATTGCATCCTATACAATTTATCTAGAAAAATAAGGTTACATAAATACAAACGACTCGCAGGCCGTATTTATAAAACTTTACATCCACCAAAACCAAAAGAAAACAAAACCATCCACAGGGTCCAAAACCATACCACAACACCATGCATAAAATTATCACAATAATTTTACATCTACAAGATTTAGGGTTCAAAGGCAAAATACAATCTTATTGCATTGAGGAATTGATTTGAAAAGGCTAAATGTGTAGAAACAATCTCTACACGGCAGCACCAAGGGAACACGGCGTGCAAAACCGGTTTGCACGGATTGCAGCACCTGCACGCCGCCGTGTTCCTCGCTGTGTCTCAGCACACACGGAAACAATTTCCGGTTGCACGCCGTGCCAAACCATCACACGGCGTGCACTTCATGTTTGCACGGCGTGCAGAGCCTGCACGCCGTCGTGTTCCGAACTGAAAGCCAATACTGGAAACAATTTCCAGTTGCACGCCGTGCAAAGACAGCACACGGCGTGCACAGCATGTTAACACGGCGTGCAGCACCTGCACGCCGACGAGTTCGGAACTGAACTCATATCTGGGAACGATTTCCAGTGCACGAATGAGCAAAACAATTGAAGAAACACATCATTCACAATGATCAATTCCAAATCAATTCAAAATAGTTATTCACAATAACAGAACAAATCATTCATAATTATCAACATTGAAATCAAATTTCAATTTGTTATTCATAATAACAAAAGAACCCTAAATCAAAACACACAAACCCTAACATGCATTTTGATCTAATCAAAATAACAAATCCAATTCAACCAATGCACAACCTGGCTCTGATACCACTGTAGGGGATTAATCGCACAAAACAAAATATGCGCAGCGGAAATAAAACATTAATCCCCACCAAGGACCCATGTACATTGCATTGAATCGGAAGGAGGGTTAAAGAATTACCTTAATTCTTTGAAGATTGAATCAAAGGAACCAAGATAGCTTCCCTCTACGGTTGATCCACACGGAGCAATTCATTCACCGCGTGCTAGCGCCGGGATTGAAGAACAATTCTTCGAACGAGAGAAAAGAGCAGAAAAATCAGATTTTTCCCTTTTGCTTGGGAGGAGAATTTCGGCTGGCTCTATTTGGAGTGTGGTGGCCGAATTCTTCATCTATGTCATTAGGATTGATTAGGTTTTTAGGTTTTTATTTCCTTAAATATAAAACCTAATTAGTTAATTATAATTATAACCTAATACACCTATTAGTTATAATTATATATTAACCCACACAATTTAATATTAATTCTCAATTAACATTAAATCAAATCAATTCTCCATAATACACATATGTATATATAATATTATAATTAATTATATCTCTATATAATTAAATTATAATATGTAGCATACTTTATGCAATATTAATCACATTAATATTTATATATACATAAATATATATCACTATATATATTTATACTCTTTCTCATTCATAAATTATTATCCAATAATAATTTATACCCGAAAAGATGAACTTCATTTTGCTCTTTGTGTGTGACCCCATAGGTTCATATCAATTGGCAATAAGGAAATTACCATAATATCCTTATAAGTCATAAGCGGACTCTAGCAAGCCTTTATGACTACCCAATTAATATGATTGGAATGATCCAATACCTATTTATAGAATGTCATATTCCCTTTTGTCTCTTTGATATCATGATTAATCATAAGACATGGTATACTTGTCAATCTTATATAATTAATCATATGCTTTCTCGATCTCAAAGTAAACTGTTTAGACAAATCAATTGATACTCTATCAATTATTTGAGCACGGCCATGCATTTAACAGTCTTACTTATCGAGGGGCCCAGTGATATCGCTCTCTTGATAGAGAGGGACAAAATCCCATATCTGTCACTCACATCCCAAAGCATGAGTCATATTGTACCCAATCACAGCCTTTATAACTACTCTGTTACAAGCAGCGTTTGACTGCGTCAAAGCACAACATGAGTTCATCTCGGAATCAATGGTGACCTCAGGTCAAAGGAATCAGCTAATGACACTACTATAATCAAGATCAGTTGTGACACATGACCATGAACTTGATCTCATAGTGGGTCTCCAGTAACATGTTCTCTAACATATTACCCGTGAGTATAATCTGTATCTGTATACACTATATTCATCTTATGAATATCCATTATCACTCACACTAGTCTTAGTTTGTTATTATTCCCATAATAACAATCGACTAGGGATATTTAGAATAACACGATTTATTCATGGATACTTATCATAAATGCTAACATACAAACATAAATGATAATATTAATCTACACTAGATTAATCTTAGAAGTCAAATTACATAATCCAATATTGGCCTTAGGGCACAATCTCCAACAACTGGCTTATTGGACCTAATACATTCAGATGTATGTGGACCCATGAGCGCAGCGACCAGAGGTGGACACCTTTACTTCGTCACGTTCACGGACAATTTCAGTAGATATGGCTATGTCTATCTGATGAAACACAAGTCTGAGACCCTTGATAGGTTCAAGGAATTTAGGAACGAGGTACAGAACCAGCTAGGCAGAAATATCAAAACCCTTCGGTTGAACCGAGGTGGTGAGTATATGAGCCTAGAGTTTGACTCATATTTGAGAGAGCATGGAATAGTTCCACAGCCCATTCCTCCCGGAACACCACAATGGAATGGGATGTCTGAACAGAGGAATAGGACCTTGTTGGACATGGTCCGCTCAATGATGAGTCAAGCCTCTCTCCCAATTAGTTTTTGGGGACACGCCCTCAAGACAGCAGCTCTTATCTTAAATAATACTCCGACTAAGGCAGTGGAAAAGACCCCATATCAGATATGGACGGGCAGGGAGCAAAATATGTCTTTCCTAAGGATTTGGGGATGCGAAGCACATGTCAAGAAATTGACTAGTGGCAAGCTGGAGCCCAAAACCGATAAATGCCTGTTTATGGGTTAGCCTAGGGAAACCAAAAGGTATTACTTCTATAACCCCACCAAAAACAAGGTGTTCGTGGTAAGGAAGGGGGTCTTTCAAGAAAAGGAGTTCCTTTCCAAGAAAGACAGTGGGAGCAATGTTGAACTCAAGGAAGTTCAAGGTCCACAAGCTCCTGAAGAGGATAATTCGGAGGCCCAGGTGGAGCTTCCACAGGAGGAAGCACCGACCCAGGCCACTCAAGGACCTAGAAGGTCTGGTAGGGATCGTCGAGAACCAGAGAGGTATGGTTTCCTCATCACCGATGATCAAACTCTTCTCATCTGGGATGAGGAAGAACCCAAAACCTACCAGGAGGCTATGGCAAGTCCATAGTCTGTAAAATGGTGTAAAGCCATGGAGGTAGAGATGCAATCTATGTACGATAACCAGGTTTGGAACTTGGTTGATCCACCTCCGGGTGCTAAGGTAATAGGTTGTAAGTGGTGCTACAAGCTAAAGGCCGATAATACCTTCAAAGGGCGTCTAGTTGCGAAAGGTTTCAGATAAGTCCATGGAATAGACTATAATAAGACTTTCTCATCAATAGCCATGCTCAAATCCATCAGGATCTTGCTAGCCATCGCCGCATGGTACGACTATAAGGTCTGGCAAATGGATGTCAAAACCGCTTTCCTTAATGGAAAGCTACTCGAGGATGTGTACATGACAGAGCCTGAGGGTTTTGTCGATCCAGAGTATCCGAGAAGGGTATGTAAACTTCAAAGGTCCATTTATGGACTGAAGCAAGCATCTTGAAGTCGGAATCTTAGATTCAATGAAGCTATAAAGGAATATGGCTTCATACAGAATCAAGATGAGCCTTGTGTGTATAAGAGGACTAGTGGGAGCATTGTCACATTTTTGGTACTATATGTAGACGACATCCTACTCATTGGAAGCGACATACCTACACTGCAAGGGGTAAAGCAGTGGCTGAGTAAGTGCTTCGCAATGAAGGATTTAGGTGAAGCTAAGATGATCCTAGGGATCAGGATCTATAGGGATACATCAAATCGGCTTATGGGCCTCAGTGAGGCCTCGTACATAGACAAAGTTCTGAAAAGGTTCAGCATGGACCGAGCTAAGAAAGGTTTCTCGCCAATGGGTCATGGGCTGAAACTTAGTAAGAAGCACTGTCCTAAGACAAGGGAGGACAGGGAGAACGTGAAATTAGTTCCATATGCTTCGGCTATAGGATCAATTATGTACTTCATGTTGTGTACGAGACCTGTCGCCTTTGCACTAAGTATGACAAGCCGGTACTAGCAGGATCCCAGGGAGGATCACTAGAAAGCTATCAAGGCAATCCTTAAGTACCTTAACCGGACTAAGGATAGCTTCTTAGTGTATGGTGGTCATGAAGTGCTATCAGTTACTGAGTACACTGATGCAAGCTTCCAGACTGACCAGGATGAGTATCAGTCGTAGTCTGGGTATGTATTTTTGCTTAATGGTGGTGCTGTAAGCTGGAGGAGCTCAAAGCAGCCAACCATCGTGAACTCTACAGCAGAAGCTGAGTATATCACGGCGTGTGATGCAGCTAAGGAAGCTATGTGGATGAAGAAGTTTATCACTGAGTTAGGAGTAGTGCCAACTATCCAGGACCCAGTTGATATCTTCTATGACAACAATGGGGCTATTGCACAAGCTAAGGAGTCCCGGTCACACAAGAGCACAAAGCACGTGCTTAGAAAGTTTCACCTCATATGAGAGATCGCGGAGAGAGGTGACATTGCATTACACAGAGTGGACCTCGAGGATAATGTCGCAGATCCTTTGACCAAGGCGCTAGCCCAGCCTAAGCATAAGGGTCATACTAGATCTATAGGGATTAGGCCCATGCCTAGTTGGAACTAGTGCAAGTGGGAGATTGTAGGATATTCCCTAGTCCCGAGGCATTGGTCCTTGTATTTGTATCATACATTTATTAGATTTATGTATTATACTTATTTGTGTTATTAATAAAGACATTAATTCATTTATTATATTTATCTTGTGCAATATATTAAATGAAGTATCCAATGGACATATCCATATCCATGATGACCAGTGTCATGCACTCGGCAGTTAGACCATGGATAGGGCAATGGATATGACCATGAATAGATCCGTAGTCTGTTCCAGTCATGGGAATGGGTGGAACAAGAGACTATCATTAACCTGGTTGTATGGCGATGTCTTACCGGTCATTGGACATGGGATGTCAACCAAGTTAAAGGGTACATACAATTGGTACTGGATAGATCCACTAAACGAGAAATCCACATGGTATGGTATCACAAGTGATTCTCGTGTAGTACTTGTATGGATCCTTTGACCTAACTATATGATGGTGTTGCATGTAAGGTCACATACTTAGGGGTATGCCTAAAAGGCCTGTAATAGGGTGCCAAGTATGGGTACTTTCGGGTATGTCACTTAGCATTGTAATGCTATGGATATGCAGAAGGGATTTGTCACTCAGTAGTCCACTGGGAAGATATCACCGGTCTCTTGATGAATGTGACTGATACGAGTGTGGCCACACCCAAACAAGTGGGGAACTTGTTTGTGAGCTTCAGTGTATGGATCAAGTTAATGTCCTAACACAAAAGAGGGTGATCAATCCATGCCTCTGTGTTGGACACCGATATCAATGACATGGGATGTACAAGTTCAAACTACAGGGTTATGATAACAGTTAGACTGCCATCTCCATCTTAATTGGGGGCTACAGTGGCTTGCTAGAGCCTAACTGCAGTCTGTGGGCCACAGGCCCACTGCCAACATAAAGATGGGCCCACGGGATCGTACACATTGAGTGACTGAACACTGACTTAAGGAATCACATGTATACTTGGAGTATACACTCTGGGGAGAGAGGTATATATTAATTATATTATGAAGATCAATTGGATTGATCATAATGATAAAATTAATATTTGATTGGCTTTTCATAATTTATTGGATTAATTATGAGATTATTTCCTAGGTGGAAATATTCATATGTATAGGTTTACATATGATTTTATTTTGTGAAGATTTAATTTTAATTTGATGGATTAAATTAATTGGTCAAACTAATTTTAATTTAAATGTAAATAATATGTTACTTGGTGTAATATATTAAATACATAGGTAAATTAAAGTTGGGCTTGAAATTAATTTAAACCAGACTAATTAAAATAAGATTGGGCCTGAATTAAGAGAAAGAAGCCCACACAAATGAAAGAGCCAAGTTGGGCCAAAATTCCTTTAGGAATTTCAACCAACCTAGGGTTTATTAGCCCTAGGAATTTCGGCCACCATGCACAGCAGACAGATAGCTGAAATTTCCCTAGCCTCCTCTCTCAAAAGTTTGTGTTTTCCGATGCTAGCACAAGTGGTGTTCGTTAGGCGTTCGTGTACGTGAATGAGGAGGGTTTCTAGTTTGATTCATGCAGTCTGCATCCATCTCTTGAAAGAGATATTCCTGGTAAGAGATTTATCTCTTTCTATTAAATTTTTGTTTTTCCAATTTCCATCTCAATTGCTCCTAGGCACGGATTTGAGGAAATCATCACATTCTTCCACTTTATTCGGGTGATTTTCGGTGATAAATCCCAACATAAAGTGTCAATAAGCCCATCAAACCAAGAATCCTTCATGGAGGGATTGGATAGGTTGTCCTACCAAACGAATCAATGATCGGTTAGTGAGCCCTAGTTTGGCCAATCATTGAGGAGTTGTGGATCTTGGTCAAGTCAACCAATTAACATCACCAACAAACAAAATAAAATCGGATTATTAATTTGAATTGGCATAAAGTCCTTTATTTCTAACTCAAGCAATGATTTCTTCCATGTAGATAATCCAATTTCATAAAAGCAATTTAAAATGGCTGCAACAAATAACAACAACTCACTCTCACTTAGGTCACTCTTGGAGAAGGAGAAGCTTTCAGGGACTAACTTCTTGGAATAGGCTAGGAACTTACAAATAGTTCTTAGACAAGAGTCCAAGGAGTATGTACTGAATGCTCCTTTACCAACTGGTCCTCCCAGAGGTCGAGGCGTCACCACAGTGATGGTGGAGTAGTACGACCAGCATATGAGAGACGACCTAGATGTCTCGTGCCTTATGTTGGGTACCAGGGTTTCTGATCTTCAGAAGCATTTTATGGAGCACATGCTTCTGAGATGATGGATTAACTTAAAAAGATGTTTCAAGATCAGGCTCTTTACGAATGTTAACTGACTACTAAGGCACTTTGCACGACTGTAATGGCAGCCGGGACTTCTGTTAGCACTCATGTGCTAAAGTTGAAGGGGTATATTGATGCACTTGCCCCCCTCGACTAGTTAGTTCCATAGGACTTGGCAGCAAACATTATTCTTGGGTCATTTCCTGAGTCTCACAACCAGTTTATCATGAACTACCGTATGCAGGCCTTGAATAAATCGGTTGTTGAGTTACATGGCATGCTAAAGCT
Source organism: Euphorbia tirucalli (assembly GCA_039660915.1). NCBI lineage: Eukaryota > Viridiplantae > Streptophyta > Magnoliopsida > Malpighiales > Euphorbiaceae > Euphorbia > Euphorbia tirucalli. The sequence continues at coordinate 43,861,835 of CM077637.1, read as the reverse complement.
TCCTGAGCAGTCTCTTAAAAAGACTCCTAAAGTTTTGCTGGTGAACAAGGGCAATATGCCCATTGCTAACGGAAAGGCCAAGTTTAAGGCCAAGGCTAAGGCTAAGAAGGCAGTGGCCCACCCTAAAGCAAGATTTGATTCTCCTGATGATGTCTGCCATAAGTGTCATAAGAAGGGGCACTAGATGAGCTTGTGTCCAAAGCTAAGGGAGCAACTGAAAAGCAAGTCTGCTGCTTCAGCTATTTATGTTGTTGAGATTAATCTGCTTATTTCTACATTTTGGGTTTTAGACACTGGATGTGGTTCTCACATTTGTTCAAATGTGTAGGGACTAAGAAATAGGAGATTGCTAGGAACCGGAGAAGTGGATCTTCGAGTCGAAAATGGAACTCGGGTTCAGGCTATGGAGATCGAAGATTATTTCTTAGAGATGCCTAGTGGACTTGTTTTGGAACTAAGAAACTCTTATTTTGTACCTCCGATGCACATGAACATTATTTCTGTTTCTTTGTTGGATATTTCTGGTTTTGTATTTAATATTGGACATGGTAGAATTTCTATGCAATGTGGCAATATTATTTATGGAATAGCATTTCTTGAAAATGGTTTATATTTCCTTGATCTAAAATGTGAAAGTTCAATCTATAACATAAATACTAAAAGGATTAAATAAAATGAAATTAATCCTACATACATCTGGCATTGTCGACTTAGACACATAAATTAGAAGCACATAGCTAGGTTTCACTTTAGTGGAGTGCTAGGATCATTTGACATTCAGTCTTATGACATATGTGAGTCTTGTTTAAGAGGCAAGATGAGAAAGGCGCCTTTTAGCAAGACTGCTGAAAGGACCTTAAAGCTATTAGAGCTATACATTTTGATGTATGCGGCCCAATGAGCACTAGTGCTAGATCAGGTTTTCTATACTTCATTACCTTTATGGATGACTTCAGCAGATATGGTAATGTGTATCTGATGAAGCATAAGTCTGAGACGCTTCAGAGATTTAAGAACTTTAAGAATGAAGTAGAAAACTAACTTGGTAAGAAAATAAAAGCACTTCGGTCTGACCGAGAGGGTGAATATTTGAGCCAAGAGTTTAACTTATTCTTAAGAGAGCGTGGGATTGTATCCCAACTCACTCCTCTTGGTACATCGTAATGGAATGGAGTGTCAGAAAGGAGGAATAGGACCTTGCTTGACATGGTCCACTCGATGATGAGTCATGCTATGCTCCCTATCTCCTTTTGGGGATATGCTTTAGAGACAGCTACTTACATACTTAATAATACACCAAGCAAGGTAGTTAAGGGAACACCATATGAACTATGGAAGGGCCAAAAGCCCAATGTTTCCTTCTTGAAGATTTTAGGCTGTGATGCAAATGTTAAGAAATTGACAAGTGGCAAACTCGAGTCCAAATCTGTCAAGTGCAAGTTTATGGGTTACCCTAAGGAAACTAAAGGTTATTACTTCTACGATCTGACAGAAAATAAAGTTTTCATAGCTAGGAATACAATTTTTTTAGAGAAGGAATTCCTTTCCAATAGAGACAGTGAGAGTAATGTTGAACTTTCCGAAGTTCAAGACTCATAAACTCCTACAGCTAATGCTGAGGATGCTTTGGGAACCGATCCAGTGACTCAAGAAATTATGGAAGCTGAGCCGGTTATATAGGACCTTAGAAGGTCTGGTAGGACACATCATCAGCCAAAGAGGTATGGTTTTCTCGTGACTGATGATGGGGACCTTATGGTCATTGACCAATAGGAGCCCAAGACCTATCAGGAGGCTATTGAAAGCCCATACTCATATCAATGGCACAAAGCCATGAAGGCTAAGATGCAATCTATGCACGATAACCAAGTATGGAACTTGGTGGATCCACCTCCGAGTGCTAAGGTGATAGGTTGCAACTGGTGTTTCAAGTTAAAAGCTGACAACACCTTCGAGGGGAGATTGGTGGCAAAAGGATTCAAGCAAGTTCAAGGAATTAACTATGATGAAACATTTTCACCAGTTACCAAGCTCAAATCCATTAGGATACTACTGGCCATAGTTGTATGGTATGATTATGAGATATGATAGATGGATGTTAAGACCACTTTTCTTAATGGAAAGCTACTCGAGGATGTGTACATGACACAACCTGAGGGTTTTATCAATCCAAAGTATCCTAACCCGGTATGCAAGCTTCAAAGATCCATTTATGGATTGAAGCAGGCATCCAGGTCTTAGAATCAGAGATTCAATGAGGCCATTATAGAATATGGCTTTACACAAAATTCTGATAAGCACTGTGTGTATAAGATGGTTAGTGGGAGCATTTCCACCTTCCTAGTGCTGTATGTTGACGAAATCCTTATCATTGGAGGCGACATACCAACACTGTAAGGGATTAAGCAGTGGTTAAGTAAGTGCTTCATAATGAAGGATTTAGACAAAGCCGAGATGATCTTAGGGATCAGGATCTACAGAGATAGATCCAATCGGCTTCTAGGCCTAAGTTGGGCCACGTACATAGATAAGGTTCTAAAGAGATTCAGCAAGGATAAGGTAAAGAAGGGATTCTTGCCTATGTGCCATGGGTTGAAGCTGAGTAATAAAGATGATCCTAAAACAAAGAAGGATTAGGAGATTATGGAAAAGATCCCTTATGCATACGTTATTGGATCTATCATGTATTCCATGTTATATACGAGGCCTGATGTCGCGTTTGCACTAAGTACGACTAGCCGGTACCAGTCGGATTCCAGAGAGGAACACTGGAAGGCAGTCAAGGCAATCCGAAAGTACTTTAACCGGACTAAGGATGCTTTCTTAGTGTATGGAGGTCAACATGAGCTGGTAGTGTCAGGTTACACTGATGCAAGCTTTGAGACTGATGAGAATAAGAACCAGTCATAGTCTGGTTATGTTTTTCTCCTAAATGGTGGTCCCATTAGTTGGAGGTCCTCAAAGCAGGCCACCATTGCTGACTCTACAACAGAAGATGAGTACATAGCTGTATACGAAGCTGCAAAGGAAGCCATTTGGATTAAAAAGTTCATAACTGAGCTAGGAGCAGTTCCCACTATCCTAGACCTAATTGATGTTTTTCTGTGACAACAACGGGGCCATCGCACAATCTAAGGAGCCCCGGTCACATAAGAGATCTAAACATGTGCTCAGAAAGTTTCACCTCATTCGGGAGATCGTGAACAGAGGTGACATATCATTGCAGAGGGTTGACACCAAGAATCATATTGCTGATCCATTGACCAAGGTGCTGTCGCAGACACAACACAATGGTCATACCAGATATATAGGAATTAGGGCAATGCCTGCTTGGAACTAGTGCAATGGGAGATAGTTGGTGTGCCCTAGTTCTTAGGGCGTTAGATTCTTGTATTTTGTATTATACATTAAGACTCTTTTTATGTATACATTATTTGTGCCACATTAATAAAGGCAATAATCTATTTCATTTATATCTTGTGCTATAATATGAAGAGAATATCCATTGATTAATAATCATAAAACATATCCCAAGCCTATTCTAATCGTGGGAACGAATAGAATCACAAACTTATATATTCGATGACTGTATGATAGTTCTTAACTAGCCATAGTACTTGTAAAGTTAGTCATGAATGTAGGTGCGTGTCGTTGACATGGGACTGGATCGATCCGCACAAGAAAGCCACATGGTTGTCACGTCATAGGTCTTTCTTGAGTAGGTCTCTTTTGTCCTCAGACCAAATTTCATTATAGTATCAATATGGAATCCGGTTCACTTTGACATATGCCGAACAGGTTTGTAAAAGGATGCTAAATACGGGTATGATTGGGTGGACATGTGAACATATTGATACTGATAATGAAGTGATGGAATTGCCACTCAGGTAACACCGAGATGATGTCACTGGCCAATTGATGAGTGGGACTGATAAATGTATAGCCATACCTAAATAAGCCAGTTGCTTATTTGATTAATCAATCAACTCAAGATCAAGAAATATAATAAACAGCAGAAGAGGTGATGGACAACGTGCCTCTTGCTTACTCATATTGATGTCATTTGGCAAAGGACACTGTGAGATTACTACTGGGTAAGTGTCTTTTAAATACTACTGTATCTCTATCTTAATTGGGGGCAGTAACGGTTTGCTAGAACCTATTTACAGTTTCTGGGCCTTGGGCCTACTGCCAACATAAAGACAGACCCATAGGATCGTGCATATAGATTAACTGAGTCGGAATTTATAGAAATTGTACATGTAATGTACATTGGAAGGAATGCGTTAATTAATTGGTTGACATTTGGTGTCAAGTTAATTAATTAATATTGGATTGATTTTATTTAATTAATAATTATATAATGTAATTAATTAATTTATCAATTAATTGAATTACATAAAGTAAACAATTAATTAAATTTTTTTCTTAAATAGGAAAATTAAAAACATGTAATGTATTTACTTAAGTGTGATTTAATTTTATTTTGGGGTAATTAAATTTAGCCAAATAGAATTAAATTACATAGTATAAACCTTTTAATTAAAGTTTATTTATGTAATTATAATCCTAGTGGGCTTGAGTATAATTAACCTAATTAAAACCCAATTAGACAAGAAGTCTATATAAGGACACACTTAAGTAGAAAAAAATCAGCCCTAACCCTAGAAAATTCTAGCAATTATTCTTCCATTCTTTCGCGCTTCGGCTAGCACCGGTTCCCGCTCGATAGTTGTTTGTGCATTAGACTTTGGAGATCACAGTTTTAAGAAACGATTCTGCAGCAGTCTCTAAAAGAGACAGAACTGGTGAGTTTAATCTCTCTTGGTTCAAGTTGGTTTGATTTTATAAGTTTACATAATGTAATTAATTAATTTATCAATTAATTGAATTACATAAAGTAAACAATTAATTAAATTATTTTCCTAAGTAGGAAAATTAAATACATGTAATGTATTTACTTAAGTGTGATTTAATTTTATTTAGGGGTAATTAAATTTAGCCAAATGGAATTAAATTACATAGTATAAACCTTTTAATTAAAGTTTATTTATGTAATTATAATCCTAGTGGGCTTGAGTTTAATTAACCTAATTAAAACCCAATTAGACAAGAAGTCTATATAAGGGCACACTTAAGTAGAAAAAAAAAAAATCATCCCTAACCCTGGAAAATTCCAGCAATTACTCTTCCATTCCTTCGCTCTTCGGCTAGGACCGGTTCCCGCTCGATAGTTGGTCATGCACCGGACTTTGGAGATCGCAGTTTCAAGAAACAATTCTGCAGTAGTCTCTAGAAGAGACAGAACTGGTGAGTTTAATCTCTCTTGGTTCAAATTGGTTTTATTTCAATCAATGGTAATTGGACATGATAGATGGATTCTAAGAAAATTTTAAACGGTATGCCATGTTATTTTTCCGATGATGAATCCTAATAGGAAACCCCCTGACTACATCTCAATTTAATGCTCAAATCTTCTGCAATCTTGGACAAAACTACCACTTAGTTGTCATTAATCATGCCTTTAGAGTGCCTCCACTGAATTTTAATGAATTATGCGGGCATTTTGTTGCTCATGAAATACTTTTAAAAAGTTATCAAGAATCCCCTCAAGCTCTCATGGCCCAGAAGCAATGTCACGCCATTGCTACTCCTCTGGCAACTATGTTTTCCCCTTGGCCCTTGCAGCTCGTCATCAATGTCCTATGGGTCCTTGTTAGATTTACAGACTCAATAATCATACTGCTAAAATGGAATAATCATACAACAAAAATTTTAAAAGATCATAGTTTAGGTTTTATTTCATCAAATAAACTGTGTTCTTTGTGTCAATTGGGTAAATTGACCAAAATTAATCTAACCCCTATTGTACGAAGTTGCAACCCTCCCTTTGAAATTATTCATTCTGATGTATGGGGTCCTATCCTTATTGACTCTTTTTTAATTCAAAAATATTTTATTGTGATGAGTTCACTCGTTTCTCTTGGGTTTATTGTCTTAAATTTAGAAGCGAAGTTTATAATACCCTTGTTAAGTTTTATGCTATGCTTTAGTGCCAATTTGGAGCTCAAATTTGCCAATTTCACTATGATTTTGGCAGAGAGTTTCAAAAATTAAATTCTTAATTGAAAAATCTTAGCATTAATCATTTTCTTGCATGTCCTTATACACATGAACAAAATGGAATTTCTTAACGTAAAATTTGTCACATCATTGATACTACATTAACCTTACTTGCACATTCTAATTCTCCATTTTGCTTTTGGAATTATGTAGTTAATGCTAGTGTCGAATTGATAAATTGTTTACCCTATCTATTCAAAATGACTCTCCCTTTTATCATCTTTTTCAAAAACATCTAGACTAAAATAGTTTTGAAATTTTTGGTTGTGGTATTTATTCGCTTCTTCATCCATATAATCATCATCAATTTGATTTCGATCCTAGCAATGCGTTTTTCTTATCAAATCAAAGTTTCATTTAGGTTATCCTTGTTATTCTTTTAAAAATGATCATATTTATATCGCCAAGCATGTCAAATTTGATGAATCTATTTTTCTATTTAGCAATGCATCAACTCCGGTTGCCACCTCTACTTCCGACGATGGTTCTGATAAGGTGGCAGGTTCCCCTCCATTACAATGGCTTATCGTCAGGTATGTCTTCGATTCCTATTTTACCACTATCCCTTTATCTAATTCCAATTCCAATCCTGCCATTCTTACTCTTATCCCTTCACCTTTACCACTAATTAATTCCACTACCACTAACCATCCACTCTCGTCTCTACCTCTAATCCACCTTTATCTCCTATTTCACTCTTATCCATATCTCATACTTGCGTCCCAAGTAATCCCTCTCCTGAAATAAAACTCGTTGTTGATATAACTTAACAATAACCTACGTCCACCTCATCTTCTCAACCGCCTACTAAAACACATCAAATGCTTCTACGTCTCCTTGATTCTCGCAAACTCTCATCACGTTTTGCTCTTATCTCACATAATTCTTCTCCTAATTATTTACAAATTGAACCTAGCACATATGCACAAGAACGCAAACTACCAACGTGGCGTGATGCCATGAATGCTGGACTTTAAGCACTTTTTAACACAAAAACCTGGCTAATAGTGCCAAGACCTCATGATACTGATGTAATTGGTTATAAGTGGTTATACAAGATTAAAAGAAAAACAGATGGTAGCAGTGGTCGCTACAAAGCACGCCTAGTTGTAAATAGATACACTCATAGTTAAGCATCAACTACAAGGACACATTTAGTCCAGTCATTAAAGATACCACCATCCACACTCTATTAGCTCTTGCTTCGACTCATGGCTGGCCCATTCATCAACTTGATGTGTCAAATGCATTCTTGCATGGTAATCTTACAGAAATAGTATACATGCAGCAACCGCCTGGTTTTGTTGATTTAGCTCACGCAGATCATGTTTGCTTGCTACTCAAGTCACTGTATGGCCTTAAGTAAGCACCTTGGGAATGGTTCATGTGTCTATGTTTGTTTCTTCTTTCTCAAGGATTTCAGAAATCTCAGGCTGACAATTCATTATATATTCATCAAACTAACACTGCCTCTTTTGTGTTATGTTATGTAGACATTCTTGTTACGGGAACACATTTATCATCCATTATTCGCACAATTCAGCCATGGAATATGAATTTCCCATTAGGGATTTGGAACGTACTACATACTTTCTTGGAAATCAATCACACTCCTGTGGTGTTTAATGCTTCACCAATCTCGGTGCATCTTAGACCTTCTTGATCGATTCGGCATGTAAGCCTCAAAACTCTGTATGACACCGATGGAGACTCTTCCAAATTTATCCAAGCATATGGGTCAACCTTTTGTTGATGGCTCTAAATATAGTCGTCTCATTGGAGTTGCTCAGTATCTCACCCTTACTCGGCTAGAAATTTCCTTTGCAGTCAATAAGCTTTGTTAGTTTATGCACTCTCCAATTGACTTCTATTGGTAGGTATTGAAAAGACTCCTTCATTATCTTTAAGGAACCTTGAAACATGGCTTATTCCTCCTAATGTGACAACATCCACCTTGGAGAGCTTCTCCAATGCTGACTGCGGTAGCTGCCTTGATGATCACCGTTCCACCAGTGGGTTTTGTATATTTTTGGGTCAAAGTTTAGTTTCATGGGTGCAATGAAACAACCTACCATAGCTAGGTCAAGTACTGAAAGTGAGTACAAAGCACTAGCCAATGCTGTTGTTGAACTTATCTGGCTAAACTCTCTTTTACATGAAGTTGGATTTGCGTTATCTCCCAAGCTTGTCATGTGGTGTGACAATATCGGTGCAATTTACCTTAGCAAGAATCTTATTTTCCATGCTCATATGAAGCATGTAGAGTTGGATTATCATTTTGTACGTTAATTCAATGACACTATCCAAATTCGTTTTCTTCAATCCAATGATCAATTAGCTTACATTTTCACCAAGTAATTGGGTGCTTCTCACTTTCTTCATCTTCATGACAAACTTCATGTTCAAAACACCTATTGGCTTAAGGGGGGTGATAAGAGATATACTCAAAATCTAGTTACATGTGTATTATTTATTATTAATACTTGTATGTAGTTGGTATCGCCTTGAGAGGAGTTTTGTCAAATGTGATATTAATATAGTTATTTTTTCAATGTAACCGTATTCCTTTTGTCACTGTTTCACGAGTTGATTTTGGCTCCTTCTTGGAGGCAAAACATGACTTTTTGGAGGGCTCACTAGATCCTTTAATTTTTTAAGCTCTTAATAGTAAGGAGGCACTCTTTTCGTGTAAATCTTGGGGTATGACTTGCCTTGTCTTGGAGATGGATTCATCTGTTGATTTTAATGCTTTAAATAATAGGGATTAAGACTCTTCTTATCTAGGATCAATTATTGGAGTTCTTTAGACTTATCTTTGATTTTTGATTCTTGCAAGTCTAGTCTTGTGAGACAATCTACGGATAGTGTAACTCACTCCCTTGCCATGGCTACTTATTCTTTGTCAAGTCCTAAGGTTTGGATTGGTTCCCCCTTCTTATATTTTGGACACCTTGGCTTTTGATGCTTACCATTAATGCTATTTTATAATTAAAAAAAAAAAAAAAATTCTTTTGTGGTGTAAATCTGGTACTTAATGGATGCATTTGAAAAAAATTATGAATGGTGAAGTTCAGAATAGACATGTTCATTAAGGTGGATACCCCCCCCCCCCCCCCCCCCGGTCCACCGAGACCTAATCTCTAAAATTAGGACTTGGACATGCATTTTATATATTAGGTCCATCTAAGCCTGAGCCCGGTGAGGCTCGAAGTTTAGTAGGTTGGACTTAGAATTTGTATAAATACCCAAGCTCAAGCCCGATCAGAGCCCGAGTCTGCCCTGACTAATATATATTTATAGTTTGTTTTATTTTTAATTTCAATTAATACTCCATATAACTAGTTACTAAATTCATTATGTACTTTTTTACTAAATTTGTGATATTAGTTTTGTGGTGTTGTATTATGTAGTTTTTTCTTATCATATTGTCTTTTTTTTAGCATGATTATTAAGAAAAATTGAAAAATAAAAAAGTAACCAATTTTTGTGGATGAGCTTGAGTTAGGCTTGGGATTGATATTCTAAGGCCGATCCGAGTCCGAACAAATTTTTATATGAATTGGGTTGGGCTTCGATGAACTTTTTTATTACTAAGCCCCACAGGCTTGGCCCCAACCAGTCCAGAGCCACCCGATGAACAAGTCTAGTTCACAAACATGGCATAACAAATTTGAAAGTGAAGAACATAAGGATATTAAGTTATTGAAAAAGAAATAGTGATGATTGAAAATGAATCATGAGGATCCTTTTGAAAGATTGAAAAAATGAAGTTGAAGTTGGAAGTAGAGAGAGTGCCAATAGATGAAACAAGGTAAGAAAACAGACAATTTATATAAAACACAAACCACCCTTTTGTTGTTTTCAGCATTTAAAAGAAGAGACATGAAATGTAATTAAATGTAAAGAAAAGAGGGAGGGGGTATTTAGGGAAAAAGAGGTAAAAGGGACTATTCAACTGAATTAAAAATTGATTTGCAGTGGCAGCAGCTTTGGATGCCATTGCCAGCTCCATATGTATAACTTTACTTTACACGCAAAACTATGGTTTTTTGGGCCTTCCTTTCCTTTACTTTTACAGTTTTACTACTCTCTCCCTCTTTTTATTTTCACCCACCATTTATTTTCCTTTTAATCATTATATTTCTTCCTTTTTGTTATTATTATAATAATATTATTATTATATTATTCATATCCATCCGATAAATTATATCATATTTAGCACACCACGTTATTCGTACAACAACTTATATCACAACTAATAGAAAAATGACAATGTGTAATCGATTATTAATTATTTTAATTGTTGATTATTTAAATAAAATTTTATACCATAAAATAAAAAGACTACAAAAAATAAACAATAGATTCTAATTTATAAATCATAAATCCTAAATTATATTACGTGGCTTGATTTTATCGGTTTGGTGTATCAAAAGGATTCTGTAATCTTAGAATTTCATTAGTAGAAAACGTGTACTTCTTCAACTTGTCAATTCCTTATCTTTATCCATTAGAAGAAAAAAATATCTCAATATAGTAGTTCCATTGAATGCTTTTACCAACAAACACAATCACATCCTTTACTTAAATGATAATAATAAGAAAAAGAAAGCATATAATATTTATATGTGTTTTTCAATAATTAACTTTCTTACAGATCAAACTCAGGTTCCTTTGCGCATTTTAATTAAACTTTTTTAAACGATCTACTAGTGATGAACAAACTGCTAAATCAAGAAGAGAAGGAAAAATGGAAAAAAAAAAAAAAAAAAAAAAAAAGGAGAAGAAGAAGAATTATTTAAAATATGCAATAAGTAAGAGAAAGTAATTAATAATCAGTTTGGGATAATTAATGATTGATGAGTTTATCTATATTCAACATCAGAAAAAACAAAAAAGAAAAAAAAAAACCCCTACCGCGGCATCATATCATCATAATATAAAGAGATACATGGATGGCCTCATAGTTTAATGATTGGTAGATAAGTTGTGTTTGGAAAACAATAATAATTATAAGAATAAAACTGATGTCTCACAGTCCTACCTTCCTTGTAATGATAAATGTATAAAAGCAACTTCCTCTCATCTCCTATAGCTACCCATAAATATATGTATGCCTAATCAATTAACTCTATACACATATAAATATAAAAAAAAAACCCCCCGAAACCCAGAAGCATAAAGAAGAAGAAGAAGAAGAAGAAGAAGAAGAAGAAGAAGAAGGTGACATCAAAAAATGAAAAAGTTCAGCGATTAGAAATAGGATTTGGACCACTGGGAACTTCGTGTGCAGTTGCATTGAACATTAATGTTGGATCATGCCAAGATCTAGGCCGTTGTCTTTGTGGTTGTTTCTTATGATTAATTGAAATCGAGGCTGCACCAACTAGTCTTCTTCCTGAAAACTGAACGTCATTTCTCTTCAAACCTTCATCTCTGCAGCAACAATTACTTTTGGTGGTTTCAACACTGATTATTATCATAACAAAGTAGATCATCAAACAAGTGATAATTACATCACAACTAGCCATGCATAATAGATTTTATAACTTACATCTATACCATTTATATCTCTATATAAATATTTTTAAGCTTGGAGGATTTCAAATGATAGGATAGTGATAGGCTTTATATTATATGAGAAGAAGATATATATATCCTTGTAGGGTTTATTACAAGAATAAGAATAGCCATTCAAATATTTGTGTGTGTGTGTGTGTGTGTGTGAGAGAGAGAGAGAGAGAGAGAGAGAGAGAGAGAGAGCGAGTATAATAAAAAGATTGGAAAAGAGAGAAAGCAAAATGGAGTGGTTTAGAAATATGTGTTAAGGTGAGGTGATAGAGATTTGTGGATGGATCTATAGCTTTATCAATGCCCTATCATTATGGCGGTGAAAACTATTATATTTATCTATTTCCTATTAATATTTGATTAACACTGAATGCTTATGAGCGTTTGTGGTTGACTTCACAATGCATGTTGAGTATATTATCGAAAAAATTATGTAGTAGTTCAGACCTCTCATGCTAACAAGTTAATAGTGTTTGGGGCTCCACATTTAATATAAATGCTAATAAAGAGTAGCACATAAGTGGTGTACATAGAGTTTCAGCAAAAGGCAATTAGTTTTCAGTTATATGGGCTCAACCTCACTTATGTGTTGAGTATTCATGCATCAGTCCTAACACTTTGAAAGCCTACGAAGTATCTTCAAACAATAGTTGTTGATGTGTCAGCAATATCTGAATGGTTCAAAACTAGTCTGGTCCAAAATAACAATAAAAATTTGCAGCAATATCCAAAAGTTATGATAAAGAAGTTCATTTAGAAGAATAATTATTCAAATTTTTATTGCAAACAGATACAATCACAATTTTATAATAACAATATGCAAGAGCTTTTGTTTGCTACATAAAATTATGATAACAAATTTTATACTTTTAACAACAAAATTGTTTGCTACCAAATATTTGGTCTCTTGTAGTGTATAGATTATAAACTTTGAGGTTTGATTGTAGTTACACACATCTACAGGGAGGGATAGATAACTTTAAGGCTTAAATTTGTTAAGTAAAATAAACTAAGCCCAGTGAGAGGGTGATTTCAACTTAGTAAATATTACCATATGATAATATATTATCGAGTGAAAAGATCAGAAAATATTTGAGATATTTTAACTAAAATATCTAGATATTCTTGACTTGGAAAGGAAGAGTTGGAGGTTGGACAGACTTCTATGAGATGAAAAATAGTAGAAGCAAAAGATGACTCCACCACTTTTCTCTCTTGGCCGACCACTCTCTCTCTTTGTCTCTATTGGGGTTTCGGCCAAGAGAGAGAACAGGCACCAATCATCTGAAGCTAGCACTAGGTCCATCTGGTAGGCATCCATATACATGGTGGTAGAGAAAGTTTGCGGAAAAGCAACTTCTCTTGTTAAAATTTTTGTGTGAGAAGCGATCACCATTTTGTCGACTCCCAGAGTTCCACCGTCGGATCGTCAAGTTGAGCTTCCTGATATCCGCATCTCGGTTTTGAATAGTGGAGATTGGATTTGGACAAACATAAAGTAAGTTTTGACTGGGATCAGATTCGGGAAGAAATTTTATTCTTTTGAGGAGAGGGCAAAGGTATTCGTTCCAATCCTCTCCGTTCTTTGTTTTTGCTCCTTTGTTAATCTGAATATCAATCTTGGTATGGATTCTAGTAGAAATTTTTATTGCTCTCGCTATGATTATTTTGATTTTTCTACTGGGATGAATCCCTTCACACTATTCTCCAAAAATTGACTTAGTTTCCAACCTTTTGAAATCTTCTATGTCCCCTCTCACTTAAATTTTTAACAATTTGTCTCTTCTTGCAATGACTGTAAGTGCCTTGTGTTGAAAATTTATATCTTAAAACATGTCTAAATATGATTCAAATAATTATTAAATGAAATTTATTTTTTGAGCAATCTCTTCCAATTGAAAAGGTGATAACCACCAACTTTAAGCACTAAGACAAATGATATAACTCAAAATATATAGAGCAGATACAGCAAGCAAACAATGGAAGTTTAGAAAAAATCTGATAATATAATTAGGAAAATTCCTATTATGTACAATGATATAAATTTCCTAATTCCTAGTGAACTGTTGAAATAGTAAGATGGAGTAAATTGTTGAAAATTTAAAAGGTTACGGATGATATTGAGGTTAGGGATTAAATCAACTTTTGAAAAATAGTTTAGGGGATAATTTGACCCAAGCCAATTAATTTTTTTTATCATTTCAATACATTTTGCACATGTGTAGACGTGCTTTCTAAGATTTGAAGGGTATACAATAAAACTTTATTCACTATAAGTAATGTTAAACAATAAAATTTACAAGAATCTTTTTTGTCAAAAAGCTCATTTAACAGCAATATTCAAAAGTTGTTTGAAAAAAAAAAAATTTCACAGTAAAATTATATTAAATTTTTATTGTAAATTCCTACTGTGATAATTTTATACTAACAATTATTTTATTATGAAATTATGAAATATTCTCATATTAAAGTATGAATTATGAAGTTTAAAAAATATATTTCAAAATTCCATGCTTATGCTTATGCTTATGCATGTATATATTGTTTGTTTATGAAAAAAAGAAAAAAGAACAAATAAATATTGCTTAATTATTCTTATTATTTTTCCTTAACACTGAACCATTGAGAAGGCAAAAGGTGGCAAGCAATATATAGTCTCCTATGGGGAGGACCGACGCAGGGCCCACAAAAGAGATACTTAGGTGATGTGAAGAGACATTGAGAAGGAGTCAAAGTAGATCTCTGATACGATCTCGGTATATCATGCCAAAATCACTAACGTACAATACACTATTATCCAATTTTAATTTCAAAGGCAGACATTTTTATTTTTTATTTTTTTTTATGTAAGAAAAAGTTTCCCCCACACAGGAGTAATAACATGTGAATATTCCCAAAACATCGTCTTACATTTTTCTTTTTACGTTCCCATAATGTAAAATTGTGGACTTGAGCATCAAGCAATTTGTATCTTCGTTTCTATTTAGTTGTATTGAACTTGGGGACCTTGGAGTGGCTTTTGGCCCATTGAAATTTGGGGCCTGTATTTTGGGCTCAAGAGAGCATGAGAGAAGGGTTTTAGCCCAATGATTTACGTGCTAAATCTCAAGTGATGCTTCAGCTTATTGAAACTGGCGGGGATTTCGGACCACCACCGGTATAATTGATTTTTGAAGCAATGTTCACTTTTAAAGAATAAACAGTGGAAATTGTCGTTCCACATTCTTATAAGGAAGGCCATCGAATCACAAATGGGATGATAAATTATACATGACACAGCTTTCATTAGGATGTCACGAATTTGATATACCTTCTGTTGGTTTTCGGTCCGCCCATGACATTTGTTGTATTGGCAGGGACTAAACTGTAATATATAATAAGTTACAAGGACCAAATGTGTAATTTGGTCTGAACGGATAAATATGGGGGATGTTATGGGAGTTATCGGCGGTTACTCCCTGACTCTATAAATAGCCCATTCCATATCAGTTTTTGGATACTTTTTCTGCATACGTGATATCCAGAACCAGAAAATCGAATCCGTCTCGATAATTTCTCGATCAAACACTTTCCATCTTCGTTCTTCGGCAGAACTCACGGAAATAGCCCGTACCCTGTGTAATACTACATACGTGGGAAAGGTAACTAGGACGATTCAACCTGTGGCATTAGAAAGTTCCGCAAATGAGATTTCCGCAAGATATACAGGTTAGTCCTTGTTGTGATTTACGGATTAGTTAATTATGTCTACATTGGTATCAGAGCCTAAGGTTTATAGTTTTGATGTGTTTGAATCTATAATTCCTGGTTGATCTGCTATAAGAATGAGTTCTGTCGGATTTCGTTTTTGATTCATATGTTGTTTTCGGTCGAAATCATACCGTAAATTCGTTTAACAGTGTAATACATAAATTTTTTGTTGGAATTTTGTAATTCTGAGTACATCACTGAAATTAGCACGAAAAATCGAGTCGGGGTGTAAAATTTCATGTTCATTGGAGCACCGGAAGGCCGGCGATGGACCTCACTTCCCACCTGTGAGACTGGGATTCCGTTGAACAGTTATTTATGAGTTATATAACCTTGAGACACGTGGCATTCTCTGATTGGTTGGGCAAAAACTGACTGACATGTGGCACGCGGTAATTAGACGGTTACGAAACGGTTGAATTTTGACCGACCAATCAATGAACGACACGTGTACAAGTCAACTGTTTTAGTAACGATCAAACCAATCAGAGGACAACACGTGTCATCTTACAACCACCCTTGGAACTGTTTTTGTATGACGTGTCGATTACGTGGACCAATGATATTTCGACACGTGGCGTTGACTGTGTTTTGACTGCCACATCATCACTACCACGTCATCACAACACAGGAATGGACCAATAAAATTGTGACACGTGGCATATCTGACACGTCAGCACCACTCAGTATGCGCCACGTGTCACTGAAGTCAAGTTTCTGTCTCACACGCACCAGCGCGTGCCACGAGGGGTGGCGCGTGGCCAGCCCTCTGAGCGGCGCGTTTAGGCACGTGACATGTCCTCCGGTGTCCGAATTTTTCCAGTTTTCCACCAAATTAAAATTTACAACTTTTATGAATTTTTGGTATATTTTGGAGAATTTTTGTAATTCATTCAATATTTTTAATTCATGAATTAAGCCAAAATAAATAGTATTTATTGTGTATAAATGCCTAAAATGTGTTTTAAAAATTCCAGAAAATTCCAGTATGATTTATTGTGTATGAATATTGATTTTTTACATCAAGAAATGGTTCAGTATATGTATTGTGTATTATTATACTGATTATTCTTGATTAGTGACTAGTTTTTTGTTATTCCTATATGTGTTATGGGAATGGCGTTCTTTGTGCAACGTCCGAGACATATCCAATCTCAAGAGGAGGCGAGGATGATACAAAAACTAGAACTACAGCTATTCTCTAAGCGATATCCTCCGAAAGAGGAAAGGGATATCGTAGGAGTTATGGAACGGTTCAATATGTTGAACCAAGAGATCCAAAAACTCATTCAGAGAGGTGCTTTCTCAGCTGGCACAGATCAATTACAAATGTTGGTTTTCGCGAAAAGAGCTTTTCACAAAAGATGTTTTAATAAATTTTGGTATGGTGGGAATATGGAATATGATAGAATCGTAGATTCTATTGATAATTTGGATGCGGAGGAGGAGTATATGAATCAGTGCAATGTGTTTGTACTAAACATATTCTCATATGGAGCTATGGTAGCCCGATTTCCTAGGTCTATGTTACTTAGGAATAATAAGGAGATCAGATGTCCCTGCCTCGATACTATGATAGAGAGTGCCAAGGGTATGCCTTTGAACCTATAGGATCTTTATGTCAGGTTCACAGAGCTTATCCCCGTCACCTCGAAGAGGATTGAGGTGGTGGATTTGATTTTCGAATCCGTAGAGGAGGTTGACTTTAGTGATGAGGAGGACCCACTAACTCCAGACCATTACCACTCAGTGGGGCCTTGGACTGAGTCGGTTGGTTCTTGTGATGGTCTAGACTTGATTTATTAGATTAGTTCTATGTTGGTTTGAGTTGTTCTTGTTAGAGATTGTGCCCTAAGCCAATGTTGGATTATGTAAACAATCTTCTTAAGTCATTAATAAAGACTTATTTTATCATATATATTTGTATGTTAGTATTTATGATAATGTATCCATGAATTAATTGTGTAATTCTAAATTTCCCTAGTCGATTGTTATTATGGGAATAATAACAAACTAAGACTAGTGTGAGTGATAATGGATATTCATAAGATGAATATAGTGTATACAGATACAGATTATACTCACGGGCAATATGTTAGAGAACATGTTGCTGGAGACCCACTATGAGATCAAGTTCATGGTCACGTGTCACAACTGATCTTGATTATAGTAGTGTCATCAGCTGATTCCTTTGACCTGAGGTCACCATGGATTCCGGGATGAATTCATGTTGTGCTTTGACGCAGTCAAACGCTGCTTGTAACAGAGTAGTTATAAAGGCTGTGGTTGGGTACAATATGACTCATGCTTAGGGATGTGAGTGACAGATATGGGATTTTGTCCCTCTCTAACAAGAGAGCGATATCACTGGGCCCCTCGATAAGTAAGACTGTTAAATGCATGGCCGTGCTCAAATAATTGATAAGAGTATCAATTGATTTGTCTGAACAGTTTACTTTGAGATCGAGAAAGCATATGATTAATTATATAAGATTGACAAGTGTACCATGTCTTATAATTAATCTTGATATCAAAGAGACAAAAGGGAATATGACATTCTATAAATAGGTATTGGATCATTCCAATCATATTAATTGGGTAGTCGTAATGGCTTGCTAGAGTCCGCTTGTGACCTATAAGGACATTATGGTAATTTCCTTATTGCCAATTAATATGATCCTATGGGGTCACACACAAGAGCAAAATGAAGTTCATCTTATCGGGTATAAATTATTATTGGATAATAATTTATGAGTGAGAAAGAGAATAAATATATATAGTGATATATATTTATGTATGTATATATAAATATTAATGTAATTAATATTGCATAAAGTATGCTACATATTATAATTAAATTATATGGAGATATAATTAATTATAATATTATATATACATATATGTATCATGGAGAATTGAATTGATTTAATATTAATTGAGAATTAATATTAAATTGTGTGGGTTAATATATAATTATAACTAATAGGTGTATTAGGTTATAATTATAATTAACTAAATAGGGTTTATATTTAAGGAAATAAAAACCTGAAAACCTAATTGCTCCATAAGTTAAGAAGCAGATTTCGGCCAGCCACCACAAGCCAAGTGAACCAGCCGAAACTCTCCTCCAAAAGAAAAGGGAAAATCTGATTTTCTGCTCTCTCTTCTCTCGTTCGAAGAATTGTTCTTCAAATCCGGCGCTAGCACGCGGTGGACGTATTGCTCCGTGTGGATCAACCGTAGAGGGAAGCTATTTTGGTTCCTGCTTGATTCAATCTTCAAAGAATTAAGGTAATTCTTTAACCCTCCTTCCGATTCAATGCGATGTACATGGGTCCTTGGTGGGGATTAATCTTTTATCCGCTGCGTTTTATGTTTGTTTTGTGTGATTAATTCCCCAACAGTGGTATCAGAGCCACTTGTGCATTGATTGAATTGGATTTGTTATTTTGATTAGATCAAAATTGCATGTTAGGGTTATATGTTTTTGATTTAGGGTTCTTTGTTATTGTGAATAACGTTTGGAATTGATTTGGGAATTGTTGTTTTGAACAAATTGACGCAGAATTGTTTTTCAGTGCAGAACACGCCGGCGTGCAGGCACTGCACGCCGTGCAAACGTGTGTTGCACGCCGTGTACTGGTTTTGCACGGCGTGTAGTCGGAAATCGTTTTCGTAAGCTGAGAATCAGTGCATAACTCGCCGGCGTGTAAGTGTTGCACGCCGTGCATATGTGTGTTGCACGCCGTGTACTAGTTTTGCACGGCGTGCAACCGGAAATTTCTCATGTGCGCTGAGTAACAGCGAGGAACACGGCCGCGTGCAAGTGTTGCACGCCGTGCAAACCGGTTTTGCACGCCGTGTTCCCCTTAGTGCTGCCATGTAGAAATTGTCTTCTATACCTTTTCTTCTCAAATCAATTTCTTTTAAATACAATAAGATTGTGTTTAGTTTTTGAACCCTAAATCTTGTAGATGTAAAATCATTGTGATAATTTTATGCATGGTGTTGTGGTATGGTTTTGGACCCTGTGGATGTTTTTGTTTTCCTTTGGTTTTGGTGGATGTAAAGTTTTATAAATACGGCCTGCGAGTCGTTTGTATTTATGTAATCTTATTTTCTAGATAAATTGTATAGGATGCAATTTATTGTTTGTAAATCTTATTTTACTAGAAAACTGTATAGGATACAATTTTGTTAAATATGTAAATCCATGAGATGATGCCAAGGAACAAAAACGTGAAGACGGATCCAAGGGGTGCGGCTATGCTGTGACCATGCGATGGTTGCAACCACCTAGGAAATGACCTGTTGATTTTCATATTGGCCTATGAAAATCAATGTAGATAAAACCATACCATAACACGGTTTTTCGAGTCTATTGCATGTTTTATATTTTGATGCCATGTGATGCCATGCCTAGTATGAAATATGCATGCTAGATGAATGTATGACATTGGATGCCATGCTAGGATTAATGTTAACTTGGAAAGTTTAATATTAATGCCATGTTTTGTATATGATAAAATTCTAATCACGGGATTTATAAACCCTAAATAAACTTATGAAGTTTATATTTTTGCCACCCAATTACGTATAACACTTGTCAAGTACTATGTTCGCATCATGGTATACCGCCAGGGCGGGTACGCATGTTGTGACCTTAGCGAAGCAATAATATGAGAAAAGGTGATTCTCATTGTGTTGTAATTGGTTTAACTAAAGGGTTAATCAAAAAGGTGTTTGAGCCCGAGGCAAGGATGAGATGAGTAACATACAAATTAAATATGATATATGATATCATGCATCTCATAAATTAAAAGAGTTACATAATGATGTAATTGACATGGTGATGTCTACCGAAATTATATTTAATCATAGGGACATGCCAAAGCAGTGCTATGGTTAAGTATGGATTTTGGGTCTTTTACCCACTTAAATATTTTAAAGGGTTTTATAATTTTAGTGGGAGCTATATTCTCTTATGTAATTAACTTTGCATATATATTTTCTGTTGTAGATAAATGGCCAACACAAGCAATCCCGGTTCTATTCGATCTATCCTTGAGAAGGATAAACTGAATGGAACAAATTACCTAGACTGGTATCGCAACTTGAGAATTGTTCTCAAGCAAGAGCGAAAGCTATATGTTCTGGATGGGCCTTTGCCCGCTAACCCTCCACCCACCACAGCTTCAAGAGCTGAAAGGGATGCTTTCCACAAGCATCAAAATGATCAGATTGATGTACAGTGCCTGATGCTCGCATCAATGATTCCGGAACTTCAGAAGGATCTGGAAACATTTGAGGCATATGAGATGTCTCAAGAGCTTAAGGAAATGTTCCAAAAGCAAGCGAGAAGGGAAAGGTATGAGACCTTGAGATCTTTGGTTGGGTGCAAGATGACCGAAGGGAGTTCGGTTAGTGCCCATGTTCTGAAGATGAAAGGGTACATTGATCAGTTGGAGAGGCTTGGTTCGCCACTCAGACCTGAGTTGGCAACGGATTTGATCCTTAATTCTCTTCCCGAGAGTTACTCCCATTTTGTCATGAATTATCACATGAATGATATGGACAAAACGGTCAGCGAACTGCATGGGATGCTGAAAAACGCTGAAGTAACTATAAAAGAGAAGCCAAGCTCCAAAGGGATCCATATGGTGCAAAAGGGTAGGATCCAGAAGAAGAGGGGTAAAGCAAACAAACCCAAAGAGTTTGGGAAGGATGCAAAGAAGCCCAAAGCTGTTACCAAGGCAAAGCCTCCAAAGGAAGGCGCATGCCATTTCTGCAATCAGCCTGGTCATTGGCGCAGAAATTGCAAGCTTTATTTGGAGGACTTGAGGAAGAAGAGAGGCGGTGAGACCGCTAATCAAGGTATTCATGTTATTGAAATACTTCATTCTACTTCTGTTTCTACTTCGTGGGTATTAGATACCGGTTGTGGTTCTCACATTTGTATGAATGTGCAGGGGCTTAGAGGAAGTAGAAAGCTCAAGAAGGGCGAGGTAGAATTCCATGTGGCGAATGGAGCTAGAGTTGCTGCTTATGAAGTCGGTCGCTACGAGCTCAAGTTGCCAAGTGGACTTGTTCTCCTTTTGAATAATTGTTATTTTGTTCCTAATTTGTCTAGGAACATCATTTCTATTTCATGTTTGGACAAGGAAGGATTTAAATGTGTTATTGAGAATAATCACTTATTGCTTTTCAATAAAGACTTGTTTTATGCAAATGCGGATTTACATGATGGTCTTTATTTGTTGAACCTTAGTGAAGGTTATGATGAGCATGTATATAACATAAATACCAAAAGGATAAGAACAAATATTGTGAATCCTACTTATCTCTGGCACTGTCGTCTAGGACACATTAATGAGAAACGCATTTCAAAACTCCATAAAGATGGAATTTTGGGTCTAGATGTTTTTGAAACATATGACACTTGCGAGTCTTGTTTAATGGGTAAGATGACCAAGAGTCCTTTTACTGGTCACAGTGAAAGGGCTAGTGACTTATTAGAACTCATACATACAGATGTATGTGGGCCTATGAGCACAACTGCTAGAGGTGGTTTTCAATACTTCATTACGTTCACTGATGACTTCAGTAGATATGGTTATCTATATCTAATGAAGCATAAGTCGGAATCCTTTGAAATGTTCAAAGCCTTCCAAAATGAAGTACAAAACCAACTTGGCAAGACAATTAAAGCACTTAGATCTGATCGAGGTGGTGAATATTTGAGCCAAGAGTTCGACGATCATCTTAGAAATTGTGGGATTGTCTCACAATTAACTCCTCCTGGTACACCACAGTGGAATGGTGTGTCTGAGAGGAGGAACCGAACTTTATTGGATATGGTTCGGTCTATGATGAGTCAAACAAATCTTCCTCTATCCTTTTGGGGATATGCACTTGAAACAGCGGCATTCACACTGAACCGAGTTCCATCAAAAGCAGTTGAAAAGACACCATATGAGATATGGATTGGTAAGAAACCAAATTTGTCTTTTCTCAAGATTTGGGGATGCGAAGCCTATGTGAAATATTTGATTTCAGACAAGTTATCACCAAAATCTGTGAAATGCAATTTTGTTGGTTATCCAAAAGAAACTAAAGGTTATTTCTTTTACAATCCTAGTGAAAACAAAGTGTTTGTTGCTAAGGGTGGTACATTCCTGGAAATAGAGTTTATTTCCAAAGGAATCAGTGGGAGTAAAGTACACCTACAAGAAAATATGGATAACCAAGTTGAAAGTGAGTTTCAAATGGAACAACCTGATTCACAAGAAGTTGTTGAGTCAGAACCAGTAACACAAGTCCAACGTAGATCAAGTAGAGTTCGTCATGAGCCCGAGAGATATGGATTTCTCGTCACGAATGAAAATGATCTGATTGTGTTAGAAGAGAATGAACCTTCCACGTACATGGAAGCTGTCTCTAATTCAGAATCTGAAAAATGGCTTGATGCTATGAAGTCAGAAATTCAATCCATGGACGACAACAAAGTATGGACTTTGGTTGATCTCCCAAAGGGTGCTAAAGCAATAGGGCACAAATGGGTTTTCAAGTTGAAAACGGACATGGATGGGAATATTCAGACTTATAAAGCAAGGTTAGTGGCAAAGGGTTACCGACAAGTTCATGGTATAGACTATGACGAAACCTTTTCGCCAGTAGCTATGATCAAGTCCATCAGAATTCTTGTTGCCATAGCAGCATATTATGACTATGAAATATGGCAAATGGATGTCAAAACAGCTTTCCTAAATGGAAACCTTGTTGAGGATGTGTACATGACACAGCCTGAAGGTTTTGTCGATCCAAAGAATCCTGATAAAGTATGCAAGCTTCAAAAGGCCATTTATGGTTTGAAGCAAGCATCAAGAAGTTGGAATCATTGTTTTGATGAATCAGTCAAAAAGTTTGGCTTCATCAAAAACGAAGATGAGCCTTGTGTGTACAAGAAGTTCAGTGGGAGTAATATAGTTTTCCTAGTTCTATATGTCGATGACATATTGTTAATAGGAAATCACATTCCTACCTTGCAAGAAGTAAAATCTTGGCTAGGAAAGTGTTTTTCTATGAAAGACTTGGGTGAGGCAGCCTACATTCTTGGAATAAAGATCTATAGAGATAGATCTAAGAGATTGATAGGCTTGAGCCAGAGTACATACATTGACAAAATACTGAAAAGGTTCAGTATGGATCAATCAAAGAAAGGAAATGTTCCTATTGGGCAAGGGATAAAGCTTAGTCGTAAGCAATGTCCTGTGACAGTTGAAGAACGTCAACGCATGGATAAGATTCCTTATGCGTCAGCTATAGGATCTATCATGTATGCCATGGTATGTACTCGGCCAGATGTCTCTTTTGCTTTGAGCATGACAAGTAGATATCAGTCTGATCCAGGTGATAGTCACTGGACTGCTGTCAAGAGTATTCTTAAGTACTTGAGAAGAACTAAAGATACATTCTTGATATATGGAGGCTCGGACGAAGATCTTGTTGTAAATGGTTACAAGGATGCAAGTTTCCAAACTGATCAAGATCAGATGCAGTCACAGTCTGGGTATGTGTTCATTCTGAATGGAGGTGCGATAAGTTGGAAGAGTTCTAAGCAAAGCACGATAGCTGCATCTACAACAGAAGCTGAGTATATTGCTGCATCAGATGCAGCCCAAGAGGCTGTTTGGATCAAGAAGTTCATCGAAGAACTTGGTGTCGTTCCTAGCATAGTGAATCCTGTGAGCCTCTTGTGTGACAATAATGGGGCAATATCACTTGCTAAGGAACCTAGTGTGTCACATAAATCCAAACATATACTTCGGCGTTTTCACTACATAAGAGAAGTCATCTCAAGAGGAGATGTGAAGATATGCAAAGTTGCGTCTGAAGACAATGTTGCTGATCCACTAACAAAAGCTCTTTCACAAGCTGTACATGATGGTCATGCTAGGTCCATGGGTATTAGATACATTTGAGATTGGACTTAGGGCAAGTGGGAGATTGTTAGAGATTGTGCCCTAAGCCAATGTTGGATTATGTAAACAATCTTCTTAAGTCATTAATAAAGACTTATTTTATCATATATATTTGTATGTTAGTATTTATGATAATGTATCCATGAATTAATTGTGTAATTCTAAATTTCCCTAGTCGATTGTTATTATGGGAATAATAACAAACTAAGACTAGTGTGAGTGATAATGGATATTCATAAGATGAATATAGTGTATACAGATACAGATTATACTCACGGGCAATATGTTAGAGAACATGTTGCTGGAGACCCACTATGAGATCAAGTTCATGGTCACGTGTCACAACTGATCTTGATTATAGTAGTGTCATCAGCTGATTCCTTTGACCTGAGGTCACCATGGATTCCGGGATGAATTCATGTTGTGCTTTGACGCAGTCAAACGCTGCTTGTAACAGAGTAGTTATAAAGGCTGTGGTTGGGTACAATATGACTCATGCTTAGGGATGTGAGTGACAGATATGGGATTTTGTCCCTCTCTAACAAGAGAGCGATATCACTGGGCCCCTCGATAAGTAAGACTGTTAAATGCATGGCCGTGCTCAAATAATTGATAAGAGTATCAATTGATTTGTCTGAACAGTTTACTTTGAGATCGAGAAAGCATATGATTAATTATATAAGATTGACAAGTGTACCATGTCTTATAATTAATCTTGATATCAAAGAGACAAAAGGGAATATGACATTCTATAAATAGGTATTGGATCATTCCAATCATATTAATTGGGTAGTCGTAATGGCTTGCTAGAGTCCGCTTGTGACCTATAAGGACATTATGGTAATTTCCTTATTGCCAATTAATATGATCCTATGGGGTCACACACAAGAGCAAAATGAAGTTCATCTTATCGGGTATAAATTATTATTGGATAATAATTTATGAGTGAGAAAGAGAATAAATATATATAGTGATATATATTTATGTATGTATATATAAATATTAATGTAATTAATATTGCATAAAGTATGCTACATATTATAATTAAATTATATGGAGATATAATTAATTATAATATTATATATACATATATGTATCATGGAGAATTGAATTGATTTAATATTAATTGAGAATTAATATTAAATTGTGTGGGTTAATATATAATTATAACTAATAGGTGTATTAGGTTATAATTATAATTAACTAAATAGGGTTTATATTTAAGGAAATAAAAACCTGAAAACCTAATTGCTCCATAAGTTAAGAAGCAGATTTCGGCCAGCCACCACAAGCCAAGTGAACCAGCCGAAACTCTCCTCCAAAAGAAAAGGGAAAATCTGATTTTCTGCTCTCTCTTCTCTCGTTCGAAGAATTGTTCTTCAAATCCGGCGCTAGCACGCGGTGGACGTATTGCTCCGTGTGGATCAACCGTAGAGGGAAGCTATTTTGGTTCCTGCTTGATTCAATCTTCAAAGAATTAAGGTAATTCTTTAACCCTCCTTCCGATTCAATGCGATGTACATGGGTCCTTGGTGGGGATTAATCTTTTATCCGCTGCGTTTTATGTTTGTTTTGTGTGATTAATTCCCCAACAGTTCTTATGCTGTGTGTTTTTAGAACATTTCTTTTAGTGGTTGTACGTATCTCTTTACTTATTCACTGTTGAACTGAGTTTTCATTAATGTAAGTTTCTTTGTTAAACATTATGTGTGTTTATTTGTTAAACATAATGTTTGTTTTAAGTGTTAAACATTACTATTTTAGTTCGATTGTTTTAGAGTTTTAATTTATTTATTCTGAGATTGTTACTATGTGTTATAATGACTCATTAGTTTCATATTGTAGAAATATGAATGTTAAATAAATTAGAATGAACTCTAAAAGCAAAACTAAAATTGAATATTTATTATTGGAAATTTAAACCTGATATAGTGTTTGTATTAGCCCGAATAAAATTATGACTCTATGCATTACGCATGGATGTTCGATTTTATGTGAACCAAACACTATATTTAGTTTTAAACATTCTTATAATAAATATGGTGTATTGCTTAACTTATTTGAGTTACTTTGTCTTTAATAGTTTCTATGGCTGCTACAAAGTCAATTGTTGCTGAGCTTAATAAAGATCTCTGCTTGAACGGAGATAATTATGAGGTCTGGGCTATGAAAGTCTAGTACATAATTGAGGAGCAAGAGGCTTTACAAACTCTGGAAAGGGTTATGGATCCTCCTCCAGAGGGAACTTCCGTTCAAGCAAGGAGAGACCTTGAAGCTTACGAGGCCTGGCAAAAGAAAAATTCCTCTACCCTGATCATCATGCTAAGTGCCATGGATGATGATATAGTGAAAAGGTTTCGCGTATATCTCACAGCAAAAGAATTATGGGATGCCCTAAAAGAAAATTTTGGAGGTGTCTCCATGACGAAACTTCGTTCTTTGAGTATCAAATTTGATACTTACAAGAAGCGGGCTGACCATAATATGAAAAGACATTTACGTGAGATGTCCAACATGATAACTGAACTTAATGATGCAGGTCATTAGTTGACCGAGGAGCAAAAGGTTCAGGCTGTGATACGTTCCCTGCCGAATGGGTGGGAGCATTTGAAACTATATCTTACTCATTCGACGGACATCAAAACCTTTGACGATGCAGTTCATCATCTTGAGTTGGAAGAGGACCGTTTGGCCTCTCTGAATGTGAAATCAGAAGTTCACATGGCCAGTTCAAGTTCAGGTTTGAAGTCCAAGAAGAAACAGAAGTTCTTCAAGAAAAAGGCTAAGGGAACGACGGGCAAAGTGTTGGTGTGCCCTAGTTCTTAGGGCATTGGATTCTTATATTTTGTATTATACATTAAGAGCCATGTATGAATACATTATTTGTGTCACATTAATAAAGGTAATTAATCTATTTCATTTATATCTTGTGCTATAATATGAGTAGAGTATCCATTGATTGATAATCATAAAACCAATCCCAGGTCTGTTCTAATCGTGGGAACGAATAGAACCACAGACTTGTATATTCGATGACTGTATGGTAGTGCTTAACTAGCCATAGTACTTTTATAGTCAGTCATGAATATAGGTACATGTCGTTGACATGGGACTGGATCGATCCGCACAAGAAAGTCACATGGTTGTCACGTCATAGGTCTTTCTTGAGTAGGTCTCTTTTGTCCTCAGACCAGATTTCATTATAATATCAATACGGAATCCGGTTCACTTTGACATACGCCTAACAGGTCTGTAAAAGGATGCTAAAGACGGGTATGATTGGGTGGACCGGTGAACATGTTGATATTGATGATGAAGTGATGGAATTGCCACTCGGGTAACACCGAGATGATATCATTGGCCACTTGATGAGTGGGACTGATAAGTGTATGGCTATACCCAAATAAGTTGGTTGCTTATCTGATTAATCAGTCAACTCAAGATCAAGAAATATAATAAACAACAAAAGAGGATGATGGACACCATGCCTCTTGTTTATTCATATAGATATTGTTAGGCAAAGGACACTATGAGATTACTACCGGGTGAATGTCTTCTAAAGACTGCTGCATCTCTGTCTTCATTGGGGGCTGTAATGGTTTGCTAGAACCCACTTACAGTCTGTGGGCCTTGGGCCTACTGCCAACATACAGACAGACCCATAGGATCGTGCACATAGATCAACTGAGCTGGAACTTGTAGATATTGTACATGTAATGTACATTGGAAGGAATGCGTTAATTAATTAGTTGACATTCGGTGTCAAGGTAATTAATTGACATTGGGTTGAATTTAATTTAATTAATAAGTTTACATAATGTAATTAATTAATTTATCAATTAATTGAATTACATAAAGTAAACAATTAATTAAATAATTTTCCTAAGTAGGAAAATTAAATACATGTATTGTATTAACTTAAGTGTGATTTAATTTTATTTAGGGGTAATTAAATTTAGCCAAATGGAATTAAATTACATAGTATATACTTTTTAATTAAAGTTTATTTATGTAATTATAATCCTAGTGGGCTTGGGTTTAATTAACCTAATTAAAACCCAATTAGACAAGGTGTCTATATAAGGGCACACTTAAGGAGGAAAAACCTAATTCAACTCTAATTAATTGCTGGAAATTTCAGCCACCAATAGCAGCCCCAAAACAACCGAAAATCCCAGCATTAAACCTCCATTCCTTCGCGTCTTCGGCTAGCACCGGTTCCCGCTCAAAGGTTGGTCGTGCACCGGACTTTGGAGATCACAGTTTCAAGAAACGATTCTGCAGCAGTCTCTAGAGGAGACAAATCCGCTGAGTTAATCTCTCTTGATTCTTATTTGATTTTGTTCTAATCAATGGTAATTGGACACGATAGGTGGATTCTAGGAAATTTTAAACGGTGTATTTTCCGCTGTGCCACGTTATTTTTCCAATGACGAATTCCAACAATGGTATCAGAGCCTAGGTTTTGTCCATTAGATTTATTGGAATTGGTTCTTGAAAGCATTCTTTAAGAAAGAATGGGTTTCAAGTTTGTTATTTTAGGGTTTTTATTCTATTGGTTTTGGTTTTGTTGAACCCTAGAATTT
This sequence comes from Euphorbia tirucalli, assembly GCA_039660915.1. Classification (NCBI taxonomy): domain Eukaryota; kingdom Viridiplantae; phylum Streptophyta; class Magnoliopsida; order Malpighiales; family Euphorbiaceae; genus Euphorbia; species Euphorbia tirucalli. The sequence goes on along the minus strand of CM077637.1, from coordinate 43,832,824 downwards.
TGGATTGGGGTTTTGATTTTTTTTCCCCAATTGGTTTTCAATCCATTTTTATTGATTATTCATTCTTATTTGTTGGCTGGAATGTTTATGATTTAGAAATTAAATAAAACATTAAAAAAAAATGTTGGGCTGGATGGAATCGCAAATTGCGATTCCATCCAGCGGCAGCAGCTGGCTGCCGCGCAGCGGCACAGCTGGCCCGCCGGGACAGCGGCGCCGTGCTCGGGTTTTGGGTCCGGTTTTGGATTTTACGGGTATTTTTTTTATCCCGGACCCTAATGCAAATTAAATTAATTTTTTTTAATTAATTTGTATTCAAATTATTTATTTTGTTGGCATGCATATTTAATTTAATTGTTTGCATATTAAATTGAATATGGACTTTGTGAAATTGGCCCAATAAACCGTGACACCGGTGAAAATTGGGAGAGCTAAATTTTAAATTTGTGACAACCCAAATTCAAGTGGGAGCAAAATTGTTAATTTTGCATTTATGGATGTTATCCATTGGGCCTTTATGGGCCTTAGTCACATTTGTTAAAATTGGTGACTTCACCCTAAGTAACTCGGCTTAACATTTATATTTATAATTTGGAATGCCATGATCATGCATCATATTGGTATGTATGTGCACGACAGGTACTTTGTTTGAAATGTTATGTTGAGTTCTATGGGCCCTAAATTACTATCGGTTGTAATTTAATTTTGCGAAATATGGCCTGCGTGCCATTTTTTTATTTTGATGCAATTTTAGAATAGATTTTATTTTACAAAATTATTGTAATTGCATCAAGTATGGAGGAAGGCCCAAATGGAGCAAGCCCATGGTGGGAGCCCAAGAAGGATTGCAGTCCGGCCCATGAAGAATTAGATAGGATATCTAGTTTTTCATTAGGTTGTAATTAAAGGCCCATAGGATCTCATTTATTTTAAATTAAGTATGCTATTGCATTTGTCATATAATATGGATGTATGGATCACCAAATTATTACCCGCGTTTATGCATGCTAAGCCGTATCACTTAATTATAATCCGGAAATTAAAATATTGAGTCGCTTAAAAGTGCTTCCCACATTCACACCTCTTCCTCCCATTGATGCTGCAATGTGCGCCATGCCCTAGCTGGGTATATTGTAGTATTCGGTGGGCCGTCGAGGGTTAAGATACTTGGTATGGTTAACATGTGAATGGTGGTTTGACTCAACATGGGTAGCATTAGCTCAGAGCGGGCCCTAAGCACAGATGGGTAAAGTGTCAATAAGCCCATCAAACCAAGAGTCCTTCGTGGCAGGATTGGATAGGTTGTCCTACCAAACGACTCAATGGTTGGTTAGCGAGCCCTAGTTCGGCCAGTTAGCGAGCCCTAGTTCAGCCAGTCATTGATAAGTTATGGATCTTGGTCAAGTCAGCCAATTAACAACACCAACAAACAAATTAAAATCGGATTATTAATTTGAATTGGCTTAAAAGTCCTTTATTTCTAACTCAAGCAATGATTTCTTCCATGTAGATAATCCCATTTCAGTTAAGCAATTTAAATGGCTGCAACAAACAACAACTCACTCTCACTTAGGTCACTCTTGGAGAAGGAGAAGCTTTCGGGGACCAACTTCCTGGACTGGGCTAGGAACTTACAAATAGTTCTTAGACAAGAGTCTAAGGAGTATGTACTGAATGCTCCTTTACGAGCTGGCCCTCCCACAGGTCGAGGCATCACCACGGCGATGGTGGAGCAGTACGATCGGCATGTGAGGGATGACCGAGATGTCTCGTGCCTCATGCTGGGTACCATGGCTTCTGATCTTCAGAAGCAGTTCATGGACGAGCATGCTTATGAGATGATGGATCAGCTTAAAAGGATGTTCCAAGATCAGGCTCGTCAGGAACGTTACCTGACAACTAAGGCACTTTGCACGACTGTGATGGCAGCTGGGACTTCTGTTAGCACTCATGTGCTAAAGTTGAAGGGGTATATTGATACACTTGCCCACCTCGGCTCGCCAGTTCCGCAGGACTTGGCAGCAGACATTATTCTCGGGTCACTTCCTGAGTCTTACAACCAGTTTATCATGAATTACCATATGCAGGGGTTGGATAAATCGGTAGTTGAGCTGCATGGCATGCTCAATCTTGCTGAGCAGTCTCTTAAGAAGACTCCTGAAGTATTGCTGGTGAACAAGGGCAATACATCCATTACTAAGGGAAAGGCCAAATCTATGGCCAAGGCTAAGGCCCAAAAGGCCAAGGCTAAGGGCAAAAAGGTGGTGGCCCAACCTAAAGCAAGGGTTGCTTCTCCTGACGATGTCTGCCATGAGTGTCATGAGAAGGGGCACTGGAAGAGCTCATGTCCAAAGCTGAGGGAGCAACTGAAGGGCAAAACTACTACTTCAGGTATTTATGTTGTTGAGATTAATCTGGCTATTTCTACATCTTGGGTCTTGGACACTGGATGTGGATCTCACATTTGTTCAAATGTGCAGGGTCTAAGAAATAGGAGATTATTAGGATCTGGGGAAGTAGATCTTCGAGTCAGAAATGGTGCTCGGGTTCAGGCCATGGAGATTGGAGATTATTTCTTGGAGATGCCTAGTGGACTTGTTTTGGAACTAAGAAACTGTTATTTTGTACCTGCGATGCGCAGGAATATTATTTCCGTTTCTTTGTTGGATATTTCTGGTTTTGTATTTAATATTGGACATGGTAGAATTTCTATGCAATGTGGCAATATTATTTATGGAATAGCATTTCTTGAAAATGGCTTATATATCCTTGATCTAAAACGTGAAAGTTCAATCTCTAACATAAATACTAAAAGGATTAAACAAAATGAAATTAATCCTACTTACATCTGGCATTGTCGACTTGGCCATATAAATGAGAAGCGCATAGCTAGGCTTCACTCTAGTGGAGTGCTAGGGTCATTTGACATCCAGTCTTATGACACATGTGAATCTTGTTTGAGAGGCAAGATGACAAAGGCGCCTTTTAGCAAGACTGCTGAAAGGGCCTCAGAGCTATTGGAGCTAATACATTCCGATGTATGTGGCCCAATGAGCACTAGTGCTAGATCTGGTTTTCTATACTTTGTCACCTTCACTGATGACTTCAGCAGATACGGTTATGTGTATCTAATGAAGCATAAGTCTGAGACTCTCCAAAGGTTCAAGGACTTTAAGAATGAAGTAGAAAACCAACTTGGCAAGAAAATAAAAGCACTTCGGTCTGACCAAGGGGGTGAATATTTGAGCCAAGAGTTTGACTCGTTTTTGAGAGAGTGTGGGATTGTATCCCAACTCACTCCTCCTGGTACACCCTAGTGGAATGGAGTGTCAGAAAGGAGGAATATGACCTTACTTGACATGGTCCACTCGATAATGAGTCATGCTACACTCCCTGTCTCCTTTTGGGGATATGCTTTAGAGACAGCTGCTTACATTCTTAACAATACACCAAGCAAGGCAGTTGAGGGAACACCATATGAACTATGGAAAGGCCGAAAGCCCATTGTTTCCTTCTTGAAGATTTGGGGCTGTGATGCACATGTTAAGAAATTGACAAGTGGCAAACTCGAGTCCAAATCTGTCAAGTGCCAGTTTATGGGTTACCCTAAGGAAACTAAGGGTTATTACTTCTACGATCCGGCCGAAAACAAAGTTTTCATAGCCAGAAATTCAGTCTTCTTGGAGAAGGAATTCCTTTCCAAGAGAGACAGTGGGAGTAATGTTGAACTGTCAGAAGTTCAAGACTCACAAACTCCTGCAGCTACTGTTGAGGATGCTTTGGGAACCGATCTGACTACTCAAGAAATTGAGGAACCAAAAACGGTTGCACAGGACCGCAGAAGGTCTGGTAGGACATGTCATCAGCCAAAGAGGTACGGCTTTCTCGTGACTGATGATGGGGACCTTATGGTCGTTGATCAAGAAGAGCCCAAGACCTATCAGGAGGCTGTTGAAAGCCCACACTCAGATTAATGGCGCAAAGCCATGGAGGCTGAGATGCAATCTATGCATGATAACCAAGTATGGAACTTGGTGGATCCACCTCCGGGTGCTAAGGTGATAGGTTGCAAGTGGTGTTTCAAGTTAAAGGCTGACAACACCTTCAAGGGGCAAAAGGATTCAGGCAAGTTCAAGGAATTGACTATGATGAAACCTTTTCACCAGTTGCTATGCTCAAATCCATTAGGATACTACTAGCCATAGCTGCATGGTATGATTATGAGATATGGCAGATGGATGTTAAGACTGCTTTCCTTAATGGAAGGCTACTCGAGGATGTGTACATGGCACAACCTGAGGGTTTTATCGATCTAAAGTATCCAAACCGGGTATGCAAGCTTTAAAGATCTATTTATGGATTGAAGCAAGCATCGAGGTCATGGAATCAGAGATTCAATGAGGCCATTACAGAATATGGCTTCACACAGAATTCTGATGAGCCCTGTGTGTATAAGATGTTTAGTGGGAGCATTTCCACCTTCCTAGTGCTGTATGTTGATGACATCCTTATCATTGGAGGCAACATACCAACACTGCAAGGAGTTAAGCAGTGGTTGAGTAGGTGCTTTGCAATGAAGGACTTAGGTGAAGCTGAGACGATCTTAGGGATCAGGATCTACAGAGATAGATCCAATCGGCTTCTAGGCCTAAGTCAGGCCACGTACATTGACAAGGTTCTAAAAGATTCAGTATAGACAAGGCAAAGAAAGGATTCTTGCCTATGTGCCATGGGTTGAAGCTGAGTAAGAAAGATGGTCCTAAAACAAAGAAGGACCGGGAGAACATGGAAAAGATCCCTTATGCATCTGCTATTGGATCTATCATGTACTCCATGTTATGTACGAGACCTGATGTTGCGTTTGCACTAAGTATGACCAGCCGGTACCAGTCGGACCCCGGGGAGGAACACTAGAAGGTTGTCAAGGCAATCCTAAAGTACCTTAATCGGACTAAGGATGCTTTCTTAGTGTATGGAGGTCAAGATGAGCTGGTAGTGTCAGGTTACACTGATGCAAGCTTTGAGACCGATGAGGATGAGAACCAGTCACAATCTGGTTATGTTTTTCTCCTGAATGGCGGTGCCATTAGTTGGAGGTCCTCAAAGCAGGCCACCATTGCTGACTCTACAACGGAAGCTGAGTACATAGCTGCGTGTGAAGCTGCAAAGGAAGCCGTTTGGATCAAGAAATTCATAACCGAGTTGGGAGTAGTACCTACTATCCTAGACCCAGTTGATGTTTTTTGTGACAACAACGGGGCCATTGCTCAAGCTAAGGAGCCCCGGTCACACAAGAGATCCAAACATATGCTCAGAAAATTTCACCTCATTCTGGAGATCGTGAACAGAGGTGACATATCATTGCAGCCAAGAATAATGTCGCTGATCCATTGACCAAAGCGCTGCCGCAGACACAGCATGATGGTCATACCAGATTTATAGGAATTAGGGCAATGCCCACTTGGAACTAGTGCAAGTGGGAGATTGTTGGTGTGCCCTAGTTCTTAGGGCATTGGATTCTTATATTTTGTATTATACATTAAGAGCCATGTATGAATACATTATTCGTGTCACATTAATAAAGGTAATTAATCTATTTCATTTATATCTTATGCTATAATATGAGTAGAGTATCCATTGATTGATAATCATAAAACCAATCCCAAGTTTGTTCTAATCGTGGGAACGAATAGAACCACAGACTTGTATATTCGATGACTGTATGGTAGTGCTTAACTAGCCATAGTACTTTTATAGTCAGTCATGAATATAGGTACATGTCGTTGACATGGGACTGGATCGATCCGCACAAGAAAGTCACATGGTTGTCGCGTCATAGGTCTTTCTTGAGTAGGTCTCTTTTGTCCTCAGACTAGATTTCATTATAATATCAATATGGAATCCGGTTCACTTTGACATACGCCTAACAGGTCTGTAAAAGGATGCTAAATACGGGTATGATTGGGTGGACCGGTGAACATGTTGATATTGATGATGAAGTGATGGAATTGCCACTCGGGTAACACCGAGATGATATCATTGGCCACTTGATGAGTGGGACTGATAAGTGTATGGCCATACCCAAATAAGTTGGTTGCTTATTTGATTAATCAGTCAACTCAAGATCAAGAAATATAATAAACAACAGAAGAGGATGACGGACACCATGCCTCTTGTTTATTCATATCGATATCGTTAGGCAAAGGACACTATGAGATTACTACAGGGTGAGTGTTTTCTAAAGACTGCTGCATCTCTGTTTTCATTGGGGGCTGTAATGGTTTGCTAGAACCCACTTACAGTCTGTGGGCCTTGGGCCTACTGCCAACATACAGACAGACCCATAGGATCGTGCACATAGATCAACTGAGCTGGAACTTATAGATATTGTACATGTAATATACATTGGAAGGAATGCGTTAATTAATTAGTTTACATTCGGTGTCAAGGTAATTAATTGACATTGGGTTGAATTTAATTTAATTAATAAATTTACATAATGTAATTAATTAATTTATCAATTAATTGAATTACATAAAGTAAACAATTAATTAAATAATATTCGTAAGTAGAAAAATTAAATACATGTATTGTATTAACTTAAGTGTGATTTAATTTTATTTAGGGGTAATTAAATTTAGCCAAATGGAATTAAATTACATAGTATATACTTTTTAATTAAAGTTTATCTATGTAATTATAATCCTAGTGGGCTTGGGTTTAATTAACCTAATTAAAACCCAATTAGACAAGGTGTCTATATAAGGGCACACTAAAGGAGGAAAAACCTAATTCAACTCTAATTAATTGCTAGAAATTTCAGCCACAAATAGCAGCCCTAAAACAGCCGAAAATCCCGGCATTAAACCTCCATTCCTTCGCGTCTTCGGCTAGCACCGGTTCCCGCTCAATAGTTGGTCGTGCACCGGACTTTGGAGATCACAGTTTCAAGAAACGATTCTGCAGCAGTCTCTAGAGGAGACGAATCCGGTGAGTTAATCTCTCTTGATTCTTATTTGATTTTATTCTAATCAATGGTAATTGGACACGATAGGTGGATTCTAGGAAATTTTAAACGGTGTATTTTCCGCTGCGCCATGTTATTTTTCCAATGACGAATCCCAACACAAAGTTCCTATTCAAAAGAAGGGTAAGAAGGAAGTTAACATTTCTAAAGTGAAGTGTTATAATTGTAGACAAAAGGGGCACTTTGCAAGAGATTGCAAAACCTCTCAGGTAAATGTTACCGACTTGTATATTAGTTATACATATGTTTCAAGTTCTGTTTTCCTAACTGAATCTCGTCCTTTGTGGATTGTAGACTCGGGAGCAACCGACCATGTAACAAAGGAGCGTGGTTCCTTTGTAGAGTTCCATAGTGTACCAAGGGGCACAAAATGGATATATGTGGGGAACAACGCTCGAGAGGAGGTCTTAGGGATTGGCTGTTGTAAGCTAATCTTAAATGGTGGTCGAGCACTGTTTCTTGAAGATGTCCTTTATGCTCCAGGGATTCGAAGGAACTTGTTGTCTGTCTCTGCCCTAATGAAGTTAGGCTTCATGTTATCTTTTAAAATGGATAAATTTAATCTTTTTATGAATAATATTTACTTTGGTAGTGGGTATTTATCAAATGGTTTTATTGTATTGGATTTAGATCCTAATTATGATTGTAATGAAAGTTTTTCCTTTGACGTTAATTCATCTATTGATATTATAAATGTTTCGAAACTATGGCATTCGAGACTTAGTCATATCGGTTAAGATGGTTTAGTACAATTGGCCAAAGCAGGCTTGTTGGCTGATTTATCAAAAGTAGATCTCCCAACTTGTGAAAGCTGCTTAAAAGGAAAAATGACAAGAAGACCATTTGGTAAGGCTACGCGAGCCAACCAACCGTTGTAGTTAATTCATTCTGATATCTGTGGTCCAATGAATATGAGGGTAAGGCATGGTGCATATTATTTCATCATATTTATAGATGACTATACACGGTATGGTTATGTCTATTTGATTACTTATAAATCTGAAGCATTAGAATGTTCTAAACGATTTATGAATCTAGTTGAAAATCAACAAGATAAGACAATCAAAGCTTTAAGGACCGACTGGGGAAGAGAGTATCTCTCAGAGGAATTTAAAGTTTTATGTGATGAAAAGGGTATTGAACATCAGATTTCCATACCCAAAACTCCACAACAAAATGGAGTTGCAGAACGAAGAAATCGAACCCTCTTAGAGATGGTACGATCCATGATGGCTGAAGCCAATTTGCCAATTTCCTTTTGGGGTGATGCAATATTGACTGCCACATACGTGCTCAATCGAGTACCTTCTAAGTCCGTAGCAACCACGCCTTATGAATTGTGGACGAGCTGCAAGCCAAATTTGAACCATTTACGACCATGGGGATGTGCTACCTATGTTCATACCACTTCTAGCAAGAATGGCAAGCTAGGGCCAAGAGGCAAGAAAGGAATCTTTATTAGATATCCTTATCTCTCCAAAGGGTATGTCCTAGTGGGAGAAAGTGAAAATGGTCAAATAACTGAATTTGAATCACGTGATGTCACATTCTTAAAGAATGAATTTCCAAAACTGGGAGAAGTGGATAAAGATTTCACTTTCTTTGAAACTCAAGAGTCTGAAACTTCAGGATCGCTCAATCTGACTAGGAGGAATGGAGTTGAAGACGTAAGGGAAAGGGAAGAGAATGATGTTTTTCAACCTTCATAAGTGGATTTGAGTAATCTTGACCCTGACTTGAGTGGTCTTGATTTGAGTGGGAGTCATGTTCCAAATTCAAGTGTGGATATGGATATAGATCCCAGTGGGAGTGGCCCTAGTGGGAGTTCTATTCCGAATCTTGACGAATATATGAGATATGTTTATCAAGAAACATAACCTCTAAGACGATCACAGAGGGGAAATATCCCGCGATGCCGTCATTTAATTGATAGTGAAGCACTCTCGGTCGTAGCTCAAATTGAAGATATTCCAACTAATATGAGAGAGTTATTGGAATCTCCAGCGAAAGAAGAATAGATTAAAGCAATGGAAAGTGAAATGGACTCAATGAGGGTCAACAAAGTTTCGGAACTAGTTGATCTGCCCAAAGGGCATAAAGCCATTGGGAATAAGTGGGTACATATGATAAAGCGATCAGCGGATGGTAAGCCTATCCAAACTAAAAGTAGACTGGTCGCGAAGGGGTTTACACAACAGGAAGGAATTGTCTATCAAGAGAATTTTTCTCCTGTTGTCTGTTTTACATCAATTAGAATCATACTTGCTTTTGTAGCATGTATGGACCTTGAATTACATCAAATGGATGTAAAGACTGCATTCTTGAATGGTGAATTGAACGAGGAAATCTATATGGTTCAACCAGAAGGTTTCATTGTTCAGGGTCAAGAACACAAGGTTTGTAAGTTGAAGAGATCAATTTATGGCCTTAAGCAGTCTTTAAGACAGTGGTATTTCTGTTTCCATGAGGTAGTTTTATCAATGCAATTCAAGACAATTAGTGCAGACGCGTATGTCTACATTAAGCGTGAAAACGGAGGGAAGTTTGTCATTCTAACGTTATATGTTGACGATATTTTGTTAGCTAGTAATGACACTTCCTTGCTCAAGAAAGTAAAGACTTGGTTGTCTTCTAATTTTGAGATGAAGGATCTAGGAGATGCTAACTATATTCTTGGGGTTAAGATCACAAGAAATCGTTCTAAGAGATTATTGGCTCTTTCACAAGAAACGAATATCAATAAAATCTTAGAACATTTTGGTATGGTAAATTGTAATCCTGATCCAACCCCTATTGCAAAAGGTATGGAACTGAATGCAAGTATGTGTCCTAAGACTCCTGAAGAGATTAAAAAGATGGAGAGAATTCCTTATAGGTGTGCAATTGGTAGCTTGATGTACGCTATGATTTGTACATAACCTGATATCAGTTTTGCGGTTGGTCTCGCAAGTTGATATCAGTCAAACCCAGGTTTGAGGCATTGGGCAGCGGTGAAACGGATATTTAGATATTTGAAGGGGACTTCAAATTATTCCCTTTGTTATCAAGGAAGAGACCTACGTTAAAGGGATACACAGATGCTGAATACGGAACTGATAAAGATGGTAGAAAGTCTACGTCTGGTTGCATTTTCACTCTACGAAATGGTGCTATTTCCTGGTGTAGCAAGAAACAGACTTGTGTGGCATTATCGACTATGGAGTCTAAGTATGTGGCTATAGTAGCCGCTGTACAAGAAGCAATCTGGTTAAGACGCTTCATATATCTTTTGGATCTATTGCCTAAAGTGAAATGTACTACTATATTTTTCGATAGCACTGCATCGATAGCCTATTCCAAGAATCCCTGTTATCATGGAAATGGCAAGCATATCAATATAAAATATCATTTTGTTAAAGATAAAGTAGCACAGGGAGAAATAAGTTTGGTATATGTTCCTACCAAGATGTGATTGCAGATTCATTAACGAAACCAATAGCACCAAATGTTTTTAGTATACATATTTCGGAATTTGGTGTTCGTAAGATATATGAACATATTATAATTTTTGAACTATTGTAATAACTTTGTAAATTTTATGTGTCATAAAATGTAAGTTATTTGTTTTTGTTCAAATTTATTCAGAGCGATACACATAGAGCTATTATGTATAGTTCAGTATGTTGGCAAAATGTCATCTACTCACATAGATGAATCTTTTACTATGATTGTGTGTTCATAGGTAAAAGTGGGAGTGTGAGTTACTATATATGTGATATTTTGTGTAATATCATCATTTCGTTTATACCGAAAGCTGTTCTGTGAAAGGCTTAAAAGTGGACTAGAGGTCTTGATACATAAGTCGTATCTAGAGACTAAATGCTTTCGCATAGTGTTCATGAAACATACGTCCTGCGTGGATCAACACTATGGTATATTTGTTTAATATGTGTAAGGTCGACCAAGGGATGGAAAAATTGATCTCAACTTTCCCAATATGAGACCCAAATGAAACTATAAGTTTCAAGTTCACCCTTAAGGACTCTTGTAAATAACAAGAAGGGTATGTCTGATGATTAACTTGATTGGAACCCTAAAACAGGCTTCGTCAGCTATGAACGGGCATATAAGGACCAATCAGATAAGCATTGGATATATGGCGGAAGGTTATTTATAAAGAGGAAGTACGTTTTAGTTACTTGTCACTTGAATGTCATATAACACTCGAGCTCGGTACTTTTTCTGTGGAAAAGGTATATAGTGTATATGAAAGTTTTCGAGAGATCAAAGTGAGTCGAAAACCAGTGATCAAGGAAATGTACTAGGGGGAAGTCACCTCAAGCCAATGCTGGAGCTATGAAGGAAACTTCAAAAGTTTAGCCTATACGTCAAATGGTCGCGTAGGTTCACCGAGTAAGAATCGAAAACAGTATGTGATTGTGTTTCTCGCAATGAAAGTAAGTCTTGTCATGTGCGAGTGGGAGATGTTGGTTTTCGGTCCGCCCATGACATTTGTTGAATTGGCAGGGACTAAACTGTAACATATAATAAGTTACAAGGACCAAATGTGTAATTTGGTCTGAACGGATAAATATGGGGGATGTTATGGGAGTTATCGGTGGTTACTCCCTAACTCTATAAATACCTCATTCCATATCAGTTTTTGGATACTTTTTCTGCATACGTGATATCCAGAACCAGAAAATCGAATCCGTCTCGATAATTCCCCGATCAAACACTTTCCATCTTCGTTCTTCGGCAGAACTCACGAAAATAGCCCGTACCCTGTGTAATACTACATATGTGGGAAAGGTAACCAGGACGATTCAACCTGTGGCATTAGAAAGTTCCGTAAACGAGATTTCCGCAAGATATATAGGTTAGTCCTTGTTGTGATTTACGGATTAGTTAATTATGTCTACACCTTCTATAGACATTCAAGATATTATTATTATTATGTTAGGTTCATATAATTGTACCCTACCCTGTCTTGAGGAGCAGTTTTCTTTTGTCTATATATCTTTTTTTTTTGGGTTTTAGCCCTCGCCCTCTCCAGAATTACAAATATAACTTAATTAATGGATTCTTAGTAAAAAAAAAAAAAAAATATTACTCAAATCAAGAAAAAACTATAACAAGATATCTCCTCCAAAAAAATACAAATAAAAACTACAAGAAGATAATGTTTTCACGAATATAAAATAACAAAAGCAACACTATCTACAAATAAGAGAAAATTACAAAAAAAAAAAAAAAAAAAAGATTTTAAAAATTGTATATTATTTGAGGAAATTATAATTACCCACTTAATGCGTATAAAACAACTCACACAAAAGAATAAGTGTACTCTGTTGATTAAGCAATAAAGAGTAAGTAGGATATCGTATCCACAAGTACTAAACATATGCAACGACCGTGACAAGAAAAATGAATAATAATGATGAGAAATTACGTCACTAGAAGTCCATAAACTGTCCTCAATATTGTTTTAGTGACGAGAATTTTACGTCACTAGAAATTATCCTCATTAATAATTATGTTCTCGACGTCAAAAAAAATATTTCTAATGACGAAAAGTCCCCTTATTAAATAACATTTTCCCACACACACAAAAAATAAAAAAATAAAAAATAAAAAAATAAAAAAATAAAAACTAATCAAATAAATAAATAAGTTGCTATATATGTGGTGTTCATATATCATATTAGCCACTAGTATCAAAAATACGTATACTTAAAATATCCTAAATTACTTCAAGCATTCTACATAATAACGATCAATGCCCCTTGAATATGGCTTAATTGAAAAGCTATTTGCACTTGACTAGCACTGCCTTTTGCGTAATTTGATAAGTCAAAGAAAAGTATTAGAAAATGAGAACCACGTATAATGCTACCAAGTGGTAGAACCACGATCTGATTCCTGGGGAGCTGTGTGGTATCTTCCCGGCGATCACAACTCAATGCCTTCAAAGACAATAAGTTCACAGCAATCGCAGTACAATGTTTTCGTTATCTAAAATAAATTTATCTAGACATAATAAATTAAAATAAAATTTTTTTAAAAAAATATATAAATTCACATACTAATAAAAAGCTACATATTAATATTAGCATTTAAACTTATTATGTCAATCGAGATATATTCCGTTTTACGCTTAAACATCTTTTGATAATATAAACAAATTATTTTATTTTTAATTAATGCAAAAATCTCTTTCTCCAAGTAAACAACCATATTGTCATTTAGCCAATTGTCTCCCATTGTATTGTGTAAATATGTCTTCAAATGCTTCAAACAATGATAATAAAACTTAAGATAATAATAATAATTTAAGTCTCAATTACTACATTTGAATTACTAAATTTCTTAATGTTGTTAAAAATATATAATAATTTAAATAACTTGTGAGAAACATTAAATATGGAAAACAAATAGTTTACCAAACTACTATTAATAATATACTACTGATTTAATATCAATAATAGGAGGAATAAATTTTGTTCGATTGAAATTAATGTTTTATGAAAAATTTAAGAAAAAACGTTAAAAATAAAAAAATTAGAATAAAGGATTTGTTAGCAATAAGTTTGTAACAAGCCTAAATTGAAGGTAAAGCCTAATAGTTAATCACGTGGTGTAGCTGGGGCATAAAAGAAATTTCGAATGTTTTTAACAGGGGCCATTCAAACGACGTCGTTTTGATGATCCCATTAAAAAAAATAAAACGAATAAAACGTTGATTGTCTTCTACGTATTGAACCTTAAATTTTAAGCTGCAGCAGCCATGGTAGTGGCTACTGTTGGGGCTGAGTGGAGGATTGCAATGGAAATCCTCCGGCGATCGGAACTAAAGGGGGCTTCAGCCCTTGTCAGCCCTGCCCTAGTTCCGCCTTTGATGCTACCTCAATAAGGATGGTGATGTTAGGATATTTCACTGGAAATCACCCGATCAAAGTGGAAGAACGCAATGATTTTCTTAAATCTGTGTCCATGAGCAATTGAAATGGAAATTGAAAATAACAAAATTAAATAGAAGAGAATTGATTTCTCACCAGAAATATCGCTTCTAGAGATGGCTGCAGAAATCGAAACCGATTCCCTCCACTCTCATGTATACGAATGCCTATCGAAACGAACCCAAGCTAGCAGCGGATCAATAAAATTTTGCAGAGAAAATAAGCTGAAATTTCTGCCTTAGTCAACCAAAAATTCCAGCCACTTAAATCCTTTAATGGCCGTATGCTTCTCATAAAGAAATTTGGTCAACTTACTCAATTAAAGCCATGATCCATGTGCCAAAATAAATCACAATTAAATGGCCAAAATTATGCAATTTATTAGCCCAAAATCAGCAGCCTATTCTTTCCATTTGCTCGTGACTTTCATGCCAATTTGATTTTTAGTTTTGGTCCAAATTGAGCTTTAATTTTGGCTTGGGTTTAATTTGATTTTAGTTAGGATTTAATATCATTAATCTCTAAATCCAATTAATCACCATAGATAAAATTAAATGCAATTCTATTTTAATTTTTCATGCTTGCAATTATATAAAATCATATTATATATAATGTGCATGTCATTGAAGTAATTGATTTGCCAATTAATTGATCTAATAAATTAATTGAGATTTAACTTAAATCAAAATACATATAAACCTATATATGTATTTTATTTCCACCTGGAAATAAATTTCCAATCAATATTTATTAATTAAATTATATTGATCAATCCAATTGATCTATAATTTAATTAATTAATATTTATCTCTCCAGTTGTGAGCACGGGTTTTTTCCCGACCTCTGTGATGAAAATCATTTGTTACCTGTTAAACAGATGAACGTGAGTCAGATTTGAGAATGAGTAGAATAATGCCGGGATATTCTTAAACGGTCCGAAATTCAGAAGAATCCTTGATTCGAAACCCCGAGAAAAGTCCATCAAGAGATTAGGAAGCTTAGGTGCGCGTGCAGACTCTGTATACAGTCGCACAACTGTGGTTAAAGTCACATGACTCTAGTTTTTGACTCAGCAGATTCCTAAATAGAAAAGAATTCTATTTTGGTCAGATTTTGGGCATAATTTAGGGGAATTAGGGTGTCAGAATAGAGAACAAAAAGAGACAAAAAACACAAAAGAGAGGGGGAATGAATTCTGAAAAAGCAGAGAGCATTCTAGTGAGAGAAAGAGAGTTTTTGTGAGAGAGAGAGAGAAAACTAAGAAAAATCAACAAAAAATCGAAACACAGAGAGAATACAGTGGAGATATACATAGTGTGAGGATTCCCAATCTGATATCATTCATTGAAAGCCATTCTCGGGTTCGTTTGGGTCAATTCAGGATGCGTGTTAGAGAATTTCGGGTCGTTTGGAGATTCTAGGTGGATTCTGACGTCCACATCCGACTCCGGTCATCAAACATACTTGAACGCAAAAGAGGTAAACTCTGAGAGGCCTTAAAAACTCGTTTCATGATGATTTGTGATTGATTCTGTGTTTAAAAAATTTATCCGGAAAACTATCTGCACAACTACAGCTGCACGACTGTCGTTGCCTGGAACACAGCCGTGCGCCTGTATATTACAGTCGCACAATTGTATTCTTCTGGGTAGAAGCGCGAAAAGCCCAAGTTCGACCGAATGCAACCGGTTTTCCTATTTTAAATGATTTTTCATGACTCAATTCGTTCAAATCACATCTGTACACTATAAAAATGTGGTTTTCGAATTTCCAATGATACAGATGTGTGATTTAGGGTTTTGTTGGTTTCTATTCTTGGAATTCATGATTGTTAGATCCTTAACCGGATTCTTGGTCCAGTAACAGCGGACTCTCAGATTTCCAGAATCCCTAGAAATCATCAAATCGATCAAAACAAGTGATTTTAGAAAACAAGAAAACCACTGTTGGGCATTGATCGTTACAGTCACACGACTGTAAATTACAGTCGCACAACTGTAATACAGCCGTACGACATGGGATGATCCACACTGACGTCGTCGCGTGATGCTGACTTCAGAATCAAACCTGTTTTTGGCATGTTTACTGCTTTCCGACCCTAGGTGGATGTTTGGAATTAGGAACCTCACGAACGGAATCCCGAGTTCCGAGATAACCTACCCATTAAACCAAAGGAATTTGTATGTAATTGAGCCAAACAGTTTTCCAAAACCATTTTCAAGCATAAAAAACATACAGGGCATTTCTAAAACTATTTTCTAGGTCTAACCAAGTAAGTCACCCAGACTTCTTGGTTATCCCTTAAATGCATGTTCCCACTTCCTAAAATCCCCGTTCTATCTTGTATGAGTCCTATATGTGTCTAGGATATATCTGTGCTAATTATTTGTTTTGCACTTTTTATTTTTCTTTATTTTTATTTTGGATGTATTTCATAGATTAATCGTGTATTCTAGGCGATTGTACTTTTTAGACTATCGTGTATTATAGGCGATTGTAATGATGAGGATGAAAGCCTTTTTTTTTCCTTTTTCTAGGTTCTAATAAGGCCTCTATTTCTTTTTGGTTTGTTTTTCGATGTATGGTTTATATTTCCATACTTTAACTTTATGCACTTTATTCCTGTCATCTGAATGAGCATGGGCTAATAGTAAAGGATTAAATTGGGTAGAGAAAGACAATAAGTGAGTAAACTATTATCATATGTACTTATAAATGAATACAAGCTTGAGGTTGAATAGGTAAGTTGCCCGAACCCTAAATCTTTAGATTAGGTACAGTAGTCTACGGTCGGGAGGGAGCTGTACCGGAATTTCCCGGATGAGCTGATCCGGGTGGCGACTCTGTCACTGATCTTGAAATTGAAATTTCGAGGTCTTTAAGTAATAAAATGGGAAATGGTTTTCTACAAAAGGATTTCCAAAATAATCAATGGTTTTCCTAAACAAGAACAAACCCATTTTCAAACTCCAAACACTAAACATGTTCTACTTCTCTTTTTTCTCCGGTTCACTTCGCCGCGTGTTCCACTTAAAAGGTCATCCGTTCACAATGGCGACTCTGCTGGGGATAAAAGTTCTTAAAAAGTTTTCATAAAAACTTAAGGAATTTAGGCAACTACTGAAATATAACCTCGCTTGTAGTCATTTACTAGTTCATAATACCTTATTTTACTCACACTTGCATATCATGACATTTTCTCTTCTTAATCCCTCCAACACATGATTAAGCCCGATTTATTTCCAAAGGTGACCTACCTTTTCCGCTAGGATTGGAGGCACCCGAAGAGGTAGACCACTCATAGCACCTCATGAACCTTACATCATGTTCTACGATGAGGAGTGTATTTTCACTATGGGAACCTGTACGACCCTTGGTTTGACTCATACCTTCATGTAATGGCCCAGGAACTTCCCCTTAGGGTTACCAAAACATACATTTGAAAATGGACATTGAGAGTATGCCTTTGGCATCCCCGGTTGATGCCAAAGAGACCCAATACCTAGGAAAAACGTATGACCAATCGAAAGGAGGAATAAGGTTGGAAGGGTGAGCATATTTTTACGTGTGCTAACATTTGCTCTATGGTTGTTTTTTGTCCTTTACATACAACATCAGGCATGCATAATTATCCGTGTGTCATTTTCTAACCATGTTTTTATGCAGCCATTTTGAAGCATCATCATACTTGTACTATTATACTAACCACGTTTTCGTGTAGCCATAACATCTTATTCGTGTGTCATATGCATTCTGTGTGTTTGCATTTCATAAAGCATACATGACATCATCTTGTGTGTCATGCATCCTAACCACATTTTGTGCAGCCACTCGCATCTTGTATGACATGGGCATTCATCTCATCTCATCCCATCTAAAATGTAAGGATGTTCTAAGTATGCCCTTCACGACCATTTCATTTCATGATATATCGGGAGTCCCCAATACTACCCGTATTCCGCCTGTGCATCGGATTGTACTTAGCCATTTCATTTCATCATTTCACTTGTTAGAGAACCACAATAGTCTTAGGCTTATATTCGTGTGGCGGGTCACACAATATCATTACATAACTTCATGTCCATTCATCATTGGTGTCATGGCGACACCAAAGTCTTTCTTGTGCGTCTTGATCCATATCGGATTGTTCCATAACATTGATGATTCATGCAAGGTACTCCATGAGCGCCGAATTAGTACTCATATTAAGACATTTCATAACATGACTAAATCATGCAAGGTGTTCCACGAATGCCAAAATTCTATCCGTGTTTCGAGTTACACGTGACTTGTTTGTGACATCATAAAAACATCGAAGCTCTCTCTATGGAACGGCTCCCATATGACCATCACATTTCATTTCATTGACCTATGAAGCATCAAACCTCTGTCTATGCGTCGGTACACAAGCGACATTTTTGCATTGTTTTTCATATGACATGGGGTATGCTTGGAACATCTAAAAAAAAAGAAGGAAAATATAAAGGTCATTTTCATCATCATCCACATCCATGAAGCATCATCCAAACATGAACACGAACATGCCATACATGCCACATAGTGTGTCGAGCCTCGGTCCACGACATCCATCCGAGATTCTAACCTTATGTTGAATGTGCAGATTGGAGTCAAACCTCAAAAAGATTAGTTCGTGTCGAGTCAGAGCCAAACCAATCAATTCAGTCAATTCAATCAGAGATTATCACCGTGGAGGGGATCAATTCAAGGCCGGATTCAGATCGGAGGTCGAGATTCAGTTGCCTACTTTACCGGTTGACAGTCAGATTCTGTTAGAAGAAGCAGATAGATCAGAGATGGCTGACGAAAACAGTGGGAACTTGCCTTTTGACATGGCAGCTTTTATGAGAAATTTTCTAAGCTCCGATGAGTTTAAGGCTACCCTTAAGGAGCAAATTCAGGCGGTGATGAACACTACCCCTGTTCAGACTGTTCCACCAGTTCAAACTTCAGTTGGAAGTGGAGGACAATAGTTTGTCCAAGCAACGAATGGAGCTGGAGGGATTCTTCCCAATGGAAGTGGTGGAACTGTCAACCATAGGGAGCCTGATAATCAATCTGAAGAAGATGAGGCCTTTGAGAAGGCAAGAGAAGCCTCGATTAAGACTATGGTGGAGAAACATCTCAATCAGAAATTATCTGACATTGAAGCCATGATGCCCAAGCTGAAGGACATGGTACACTATAACCACCCTGTTGAGTGTGTCGACCCGACTGCTTTGATGGCTGATGCAGGAGAGCCACTCCTAGTTGGTTTTCAAATGCCTTACCTACCTCCGTACACCGGAGAGGGCCCGCCAGAAGCTCACCTGGACAGTTATGTGAGACTGATGACAAGCATAGGAATCGGGAAAGGTCATCTCTTGAATCTGTTCCCGACTACTTTAAGGGGTTGTGAGCGGACGGCGTTTTTACCTCTCTCAGAAAGGAGCCTCGATGTCTGGCAACCCTCCCTCGCGTGGGGTTTTTGTGTTGAAAATTTGATTTTGGAAAATTAAATTATTTCGTAAAAGAATCGAGACCTAAGTCTGGATGAAGAGTGTAAGAGTTGCCACCCAGCTCAGCTCAACCGTGAAATTACAGCGTAGCAGAACTAGATGAGGACTACTACACTTTCCAGAGATCTAGGTTCGGACAAGTCCCTTATTTCATATATATTCAAAATAAATTTGGCCAATGTTCTTTGATAGTATTTCATCTTTCTAAAGTGGATTTTTATTAAATTAAATCATGTAGCATACATGTGGATAAAACGTAGTAAGTAAATAAATTATTACAACCTAATCGAATCATAGAAAACTATCCTAGGGGATACATTTGTTTAATTCGGAGATCAGGGTACAATCGCCTATTTTACACGAATATCTAATGACGGAAATTAAAATAAATAAATGCAAATAAAATAAATAAACTAAACCCTGCAAAACAAAGGTTAGCACAGATACATGCAACAAGTTGGACTCAAGTAGATAGAATGGGGAAAATAAAGATTGGGGACATGCGTTTAGGGGATAGTCGGGTAAACTCGGCTAGTTCGCTCAACTAGACCTGAAAAACGGTTTTGAAACGTTCCTGTATTTTTGTTTCATGAGAAAACGCATTTTTGAAAACATTTTCTTTTTCCGGTTTACTTCCATTTAGCATGTGAGGTGGGTCGGATTTCGGGGGATTCGGGTCTTCGTTGTTGTTCTGTTCTAAATGCGACAACTTGAAGAATTAAATCTAAGGTTATGGATGCATGAACAAAATATTTTTTTTATGTTTTCTGATTTTTCTGATTTCTTTAGGATTTTTCTAAATTTTTATGATTTTTTTGGGATTTTCTGTTGCTGATCAGAAACTACAGTCGTGCGTATGAAAATACAGTCGTGCGACTATCCTTTCAGTCGTACGACTGTAATGGAATTCTGATCAGGAAAAGGTTAGGTGGACAGGATTTATAGCCGAAATGGCAAGAACAGTGGTATTACAGTCGTATGACTGTTAATCATGCCCAGATCCAGAAGACTTATTTTTAGGTTTTATGCTGAGGAAAGGGAGGACTAATAGCTGTGGAGGGCTAAGTATAGTCGTATGACTGTATTTATGGTCGCACGACCATAACTACAGCCTTACGACTGTTCATCCTACCCAGAAACAGCAGACAAAAATTTATGGTTTTATGCACGAAAACTAACCAAGACACCCAGAAAATGAAGCAAATCAAAGGTTTCAAGTATAGTTACCCTTGTAGCGCGGATCCACTGTCGATATGACTATTGGAAACACTTTAAATTGACTCCGGATTGCTTCTTTTCCCTTTGTATGCTAAGGTAAGAAAGTGTGTCCAAAAATCTCTAAAAGCCAAGGATTTAGTCAAGTTTTGGTTCTGGAATTAGTTGTATTTGAGTGGTAGATTATTTAACTTACGATTTCTATCCGATTTTTACCTTGCAAAGCAAAGATTGAAAAGAAAAGAGTAGGAGAAAAGTGTGTATATTTCTTCTCTTCTTTTCCCTTCTCTCAATGTCCACTCTTAGCACCCTTGAATCCAAAAATTGTGTGAACCCCATCCCCTACTTTCTTTCTAGCATTTATAGGCCAAGAAATGGGGTTTCAGAGCCATTAATACTCTGAAAAATCGCCCATTCCCCGCCTCCTTTGGTTATGACCTCAATGTCAGAAAGTGGATCTACAGTCATACAACTGTAATTTTTTTTTAATTAAAGTCGTACGACCATGAAATTTTGTTGTTTATTTGATTCTGACTCAAAATTAAAATTATAGCCGTGGTGACAGAGTTATTGTTGTGATTTTCACTGGAAATCATCCGATTAAATGCGGAAGATCGCGACAATTTCCTCAATCTGTGCCCAGGAGAAATTGAAATGAAAATTGCAAAATCAAAATTTTAACAAGAAGATATTGAACTCTTACTAGGAGTATCTCTTCAAGAGATGGCTGCAGAAATCAATGTAGATTCCCTCCTCGTTCACGTACATGAACGCCTGTGGAACACGACTCGTGCTAGCATTGGAAATCAAAAACTTTGAGAGAGATTTTTGGGGTTGCAATTTTTGGCTGGTAGTCTTACTACTTTGGCTGGTAGTCTTACTACTTTGAAAATTTCAGCCCATTTTGGCTTTATTTTGTGTGAGCTTTTCCTCTTATTTTCAGGCCCAAATCCATTCTAATTCACTTGGTCCAAATTAATTTCAAACCCAACTTTAATTTTAACATGTATATAATATATTACATCATGTAACATATTATTTACATTTAATCAAAATTGATTTGATAAATTAATTTAACCCATGAAATTAAAATTGGATCTTCACAAAATAAACTCATATGTAAACCTATACATATGAAATATTTCCACCTAGGAAATAATCTCATAAATTAATTCATTGAATTAATTATGAGAATGCCAATAGTAATATTAATTTTATTATTATGATCAATCCAATTGATCTTTATAATATAATTAATATAATCCTCTCTCTCCAGTGTGTATACTCCAAGTATACAGGTGATTCCTTAAGTCTATGTTCAGATGTTCAATGTGTACGATCCCTTGGGCCCATCTTTATGTTGGCAGTGGGCCTATGGCCCATAGACTGTAGGCGAGCTCTAGCAAGCCACTATAGCCCCCAATTAAGATGGAGATGGTAGTCCAACTATAATCATAACCCTGTAGTTTGAACTTGTATATCCCATGTCATTGATATCGGTGTCCAACACAGATGCATGGATCGATCACCCTCTTTTGTGTCCGGACATTAACTTGATCCTGAATGTACTGATGCTCACAAACAAGTTCCAACTTGTTTAGGTGTGGCCACACTCTTATCAGTCACATTCATCAAGAGGCCGGTGATATCTTCTCAATGGACTACTGAGTGACAAATCCCTTCTGCATATCCATAGTATTGCCATGCTTAGTGACATACCTGAAAGTACCCATACTTGGCACCCTTTTACAGGCCCTTTAGGCATACCCCTAAGTATGCGACCTCGTATGCAACACCATCATATGGTCAGGTCAAAGGATCCATACAAGTACTACATGAGAATCACTTGTGATACTATACCATGTGGATTTCTCGTTCAGTGGATCTATCCAGTACCATGCCCCTTTTGCATGTACCCATTAACTTGGTTGACATACCATGTCCAATGACCGGTAAGACACTACTATACAACCAGGTTAATGATAGTCTCTAGTTCCATTCATTCCCATGACTGGAACAAACTACGGATCTCTTTATGGTCATATTGTTTTCCCTATCCATGGTCTTACTGCCAAGTGCATGACACTTGTCATCATGGATATGTATATGTCCATTGGATACTTCATTTAAGATATTGCACAAGATATATATAACAAATGAATTAATGCCTTTATTAATGACACAAAATGTGTATAATACATAAATCAAATAAATGTACAATACAAATACAAGGTCCAATGCCTCGGGACTAGGGCATACCAACAGTTATAGCCGTACGACTGTAATTACAGTCGTATGATTGTAACTCACACAACCATCAAATTTTTTTTTAGATCCAGGAAATTCTGTGTTCACAGGGGTGCTACGGCAAAGTGGTATATGAAGATGCCCTTGTACACCCGTTCTACTTGGGAGGACCTGTCTGAAGCTTTTGTGAAGCAATATGCTTACAATACCCAGATAGAGACCACTCTGGAAGACCTAAAAAGGATTCGCTAAAAGCTGAATGAATCCTTTCCATCTTACTATAAGAGATGGATGGATGTGCAAGTTTTGGTGGATTGGGACCCGAAGTTGGAGTCGCTCATTGTAAAACTGAATGATGGTAGTTTGCACCAGTATAAAGACAACATGAAGTTGAAAAGGTTCCACTCCTTCAATGAGGTGGTTGAATTTGCCAAGCGTATCGAGCGATACGAAAAAGAGGAACAAAGGGGTAGACAGAGTTCGGGCTCCTACATAAGTAATCAGGGGTACTCTCAAGGATACAAAAGCAGTAGTTCTAAGGCTGCCTCAGCCGAGTCTGGTGTTAGGACGATTCCGGAAGCAACTTCAATCGGAGTGCAAGAGGCAAATGTGGCTGCTGTGGCTCAAGGTAGACAAATAAGAACTCCTCAAAGGATCACCAACCCGTGGGCAGAATCTTTGTCTCGTATCTATGCCAAATGTAGGAAGGCTGGGTTGTTACAAAATCTGAAGCCATTTTCTCCTCCGGTCGAGGTAGACAAGGGTAATTTCTGTTCCTATTATGTGACAGTAGGTTACCATACGAATGATTACGCACAGTTAGTAACGGCCATCCGACAATTGGTTGCTGATGGTAAGATCATCGAGCCGGCTTTGAAACCTAGCATTCAGAGTAATCCCTTGCCCAACCTCGGATGATTCGGGTGCACAAGCTATTGAGGACTATGATGCTGCAATAAAGAGAAGACCCTCCGCATATGGAGGATGATAGCCATTTTGATGTTTTAGTCTTTTTTTTATTATTATTTTTATCATTTATCAAGTGAACAATTCAGCCCCTAAGGTGTTTAATTTAATGCAATTTAATTCCAATTGCTTGTGTTTTATTTTTCGGATGGAACTTTGCATTCATACAAACATTCATTTAATGCCTTTAACACATATGATGCATCAATGCATGAAATGAATCTAGGGATAGATGATGACCCAAAAATGATATCCGTCTCGAAAGACCTCACGCTCGATGAGAGAAAAGAAAATTGCAAAAGTACCACAAAAGCATATGGAAATCTTTGCCTGACTGTACGGTGTCGTGCTGAGGTGACAGAGGAAGTGTTGAACACCAAGTTCCAAAGGATTCAAAGACAAAACCAACCAAGTAGGAACTCCATAGACTCGGACCAGAAAAAGGAGGGCTGTCACAATGTGGGGAATTGACAGTGTCAGCGAAGTAAGTCCACTAGCGTCGAGTGGACATTGCTCCATGGTCGCAACTGTCAACTACTTCTCAAAGTGGGTAGATTCGGAGTCATATATGAATGTCACTCATGTCATGACCAATGATGGCCTGCCATTCCAAGGGGCAAAAACACAGTGTTACAAAATAAAAGAGATGGAGCATCATAGATCATCTCTTCATCTCCCATAAGCCAATAGGGCAATAGCAGCAGCCCATAAATCTATCAAAGAAGATTCCATCCAAATGACAGTTACCTACAGAGATTAGGCCGATATGCTACCATTTGTCTTGCAAGGACACAAAACTAGCACCGGAGTACCCACTAGACAAACACTATACTCATTGGTCTATAGGGTGGAAGCAGTTCCACCACGGGAGACAGAGACCAAGTCGTCAACCCCATCAGCTAAGACAAACTCATGCGATACTATGTAAAAAAAAAAGTCCAATGGGTCAAAAACCGAAAAGACAATCCATGCAAAAATTAGGACAGAGAGGTAAGGACTATCAGCTGGAAAATCTGCAAAGACAGTCGATGGCAGTCGTGGATTTGGTCGCCACGGATACCATTACTAATTCTGTCCTTAGCTTCATTTCATCTTTCGATGTGCATTGTGCTAAAACATTATCAGTGAATGAATGAATGAAGCTTTGCTCTATTCGCTTAAATGTCCCAAGTCTGCTTGAAATTGAATTCATACAATGCGTATATGGCTGTACACACTTTCGGTTTGCATGCATCACACTAAAAAAATAATAATAAAAAAAATAAAAAAAGGGGAAGAGGAAGTCTGATGGATCGAAAACTCGAAAGGGCGGTCTATGCAAACATTAGGACACAAAAGAAGTCTACTGAATTGAAAACCCAAAAGGGCAGTTCAGGCAAAAGTAAAGATAGTCCGATAGGCCGAAAACCCGAAAGGGCGACCTATGCAAAAGTTAGGACATAAAATAAAATTAAAAAAAAGAGTAAAAGTCATACAGTAGCATCAAGCTAAGATAACTCTAATCCTCTAAAGACTGGGGTACCTCAAAGTCAGCACCTCACATCCATATCTCGTGGGGCAAGAAATCAGGATGCATCCACTAATGCTGCACGTGTCGAGGCCACTGTGGTGTAAACACTCTGCACTCGTTGGTGTGCAAAGATCGAAGGATCCCTTGTAGCTGATCATACTTTCTGTATAGCCGAGCGGGAGAGCAGAAGTCACGTGGGTCAATCCAAACAGCCGGACACCTTCAGCCCAGGACTTATTTATCGCACCAGAAATATCCCACCAGGGGCAGACCCATCGGATAGAGACGTCAGTCCGGCTCCTTAGCCAATCAAACCAATTCGGAGTGGGGTAGCTCTAAGGTGTAAATCATCCAAGCCACCAACTACATCATGAAGCAAGACCCATGCAAGGGCCAAAATGTGCAAAAGTCAAAGAACGTAACCCACGGATGGGTCAATACATCACAAGTAGAAAAACAGAGAAATAGGCCTAAGGAGGTGCAAAGCCGGCATCACCATCATCATCTCCGTCATCTCCTAGCTCCTCGGTCGGGTTCTTACTCATATGCTCACCCGCAATTCCTATTTGGGCCTCTAAATCATCCACTCGATCTATGATGGTCTGAGTCATAATCTCTAACTTGGTGACCCATCGACGCAACTGGTCAACCTCCGCCCTCAAGCGAGCGAGATTCTTGGCGCTCAATCCTAATCGTCATCTGCACCAAGCAAAGCATAAAAAACATCATATCACATGCATATGCATCCAAAACATACATACACACATACATTCAAAACATACACACACATTCATGCACACTTGCATCACAACCAATCCAAGTACAGGTACTCATCATCATCGTGGGCACCCTGGAAGCAGAAATAGTCCTACGCTGGGGCATTCCTTCGGCTATATCAAGCCATTTAGAGCTGCTTGGCTCTAACTCCAAGGTAAAAAAGTTTTTGCAACTTTTCATAATTTCTGTTTATGCCAATATAATCCCGAGAAGGTATGCTTTGCTTTTTGTAGGTGTCTAGGAGCAAGATGTTCGGTCTGTATTCATTCTTGATCGAAGGGGAAAAAATTTTTGTTTCCAAAATTATCGATCAAGGAACGAATACGTACCTCGAAACAACTTCAAGACATCAAAAGAGATAATCAAGCTTCTTAAATTACCAAAGTATATTTCCGTAGCCACACAAAGTTCACGGGAAACACTATTACCCTTTCCTCCAGTGAAACAAGCTCCACTAGAAGTGAAATGACCAAAATACCCTTTTATTAGTAACCAAACTACTAGATGGCCAAAACACCTTCCCTTCAGTGACACAAGTTTCACGGGAAACCAAATCATCAAAATATTTTTCCCCTAGTGACCAAAGCTCCATTAGAGGTGAAATAACCAAAGGACACCAACTTTCCAAGCTAGAAAATTACCAAAATACCCTTCACTTTCATGAACGTTAATTCACAAGGAGAAATTAATCCGTGCAAAGCCCTCTGCTTCACGATGGAGTTGAAGTACATCCTTGGAGCATCAATCCAATCCGGGCAAAGTCCTCTGCTTCACGATGGAGTCGAAGCACGTCCCTGGAGCATCAACCCAATCTAGGCAAAGTCCTCTGCTTCACGATGGAGTCGAAGCACGTCCTTGGCGCATCAACCCAATCCGGGCAAAGTCCTCTGCTTCACGATGGAGTCGAAGCACATCCCTGGAGAACCAATCCAATCCGGGCAAAGTCCTTTGCTTCGCAATGGAGTCAAAGCATGTCCCTGGAGAACCAATCCAATCCGGGCAAAGTCCTCTACTTCGCAATGGAGTCAAAGCACGTCCCTGGAGCACCAATCCAATCTAGGCAAAGTCCTCTACTTCGTAATGGAGTAGAAGTATGTCCTTGGAGAACATCAAATCAATTCGGGTAAAGTCTTATGCTTTACAACGGAGTCGAAGTAAGTCCCTGAAAAATCAAGTCAATTTAGGCCAGACCACTGTTTCGCAAATCAACGGAGACAAGTCCCTACGAGTATCACAGTAAGTCCAACACGAGGAGAACCCCCCCCAGTTACGTCCTCTTTTCCTTCTCACCGTGCTCCTTATCGCGACACCAAACTCGAATAAGGCATAAGCACCAGTCTTAGTCGATTTTGGTCACACGAGCGGCAGCCTGTGAGCATGGATTTTTTCCCGACCTCTATGATGAAAACCATTTGCTACCTGTTAAGCAGATGAACGTGAGTCAGATTTGAGAATGAGCGAAATAATACCCCGGATGTTCTCCAACGGCCCAAAATTTAGAAGAGTCCTTGATCCCAAACCGCGAGAAAAGTCCATCGAGAGATTAGGAAGCTTAGGTGCTCATGCAGACTCTGTTTACAATCGCACGACTATAATTCTACAATCGCACGACTGTAGTTAGAGTCGTACGACTCTAGTTTTTGACTCAGTAGATTCCCAAATTTAAAGAATTCTATTTTGGGTCGGATTTTGGGCATGATTTAGAGGAATTAGGGCGTCAAAACAGAGAATAAAAAGAGACAGAAAACACAAAAGAGAGGGGGAATGAATTCCAAAAAAGCATAGAGCATTCTAGTGAGAGAAAAAGAGTTTTAGAGAGAGAAAGAGAGAGAAAACTAAGAAAAATAACAAAAAAGGAAACACAGAGAGAATACAGTGGAGAAATACATAGTGTGAGGATTCCTAATCTGATATCATTGATTGAAAGCCATTCTCGGGTTCGTTCGGATCAATTTGGGACGTGTGTTCGAGAATTTCAGGTCGTTTGGAGATTCTAGGCGGATTCCGATGTCCACATTCGACTTCGGTCATCAAACATACTAGAACACAAAACAGGTAAACTCTGAGAGGCATTAAAAACTTGTTTCATGATGATTTGTGATTGATTCTATGTTTGAAAATATTTATCCAGAAAACTGTCTATGCAACTACAGCAGCACGATTGTAATTATAGTCGCACGACTATAATTACAGTTGCACGACTGTCGTTGCCTGGAACACAGCCGTGCGACTGTATATTACAGTCGCACGACTGTATTCTTCTGGGCAGAAGCCTGAAAAACCTAAGTTCGACCGAATGCAGCCGGTTTTCCTATTTTAAATGATTTTTCATGACTTAATTCGGTCATATCACATCTGTACATTATAAAAATGTGGTTTTCGGATTTCCAATGATACGGATGTGTGATTTAGGGTTTTGTTGGTTTCTATTCTTGGAATTTATGATTGTTAGATCCTTAACCGAATTCTTGGTCCTTTGATAACTGGCTCTTAGATTTCTAGAATCCCTAGAAATCATCAAAATCGATCAAAACAAGTGATTTTAGAAAACAAGAAAACCATTGTCGAGCACTGATTATTACAGTCACACGTCAGTAACCATTATAGTCGTACGACTGTAAATTACAGTCGTACGACTATAAATTATAGTCAAACGACTATAAATTACAGTCGTACGACTATAAATTATAGTCAAACGATTGTAATACAACCGCACGAATGTAGTAAGGGGTAGAAGGCAGAATCACGGGATTACCCACACGGACGTCGTCGCGTGATGCTGCCTTCAGAATCAAACCTGTTTTTGGCATGTTTACTGCTTTCAGACCTGTCTTCAGAGTCAAACCTGTTTTTGGCATGTTTACTGCTTTCAGACCCTAGATGGATGTTTGGAATTAGGGACACTCACGAACGGAATCCCGAGTTCCGGGATAACCGACCCACTAAACCGAAAGAATTTGCATGTAATTGAGCCAAATAGTTTTCCAAAACCATTTTCAAGCATAAAAAACATACAGGGCATTTCTAAAACCATTTTCCAGGTCTAACCGAATAAGTCACCCAGGCATTTCTATCCATTTGTTTTACAGCTGTCATTTTTCTTTATTTTTATTTTGGATGTATTTCATAAATTAATCGTGTATTCTAGGCGATTGTACTTTTTAGACTATCGTGTATTATAGGCGATTGTAATGGTGAGCATGAAAGCCTTTTTTTTCCTTTTTCTAGGTTCTAATAAGGCCTCTATTTCTTTTTGGTTTGTTTTTGGATGTATGGTTTATATTTCCACACTTTAATTTTATGCACTTTATTCCTGTCATTTGAATGAGCATGGGCTAATAGTAAAGGATTAAATTGAGTAGAGAAAGATAATAAGTGAGTAAAATATTGTCATATGTACTTATAAATGAATACAAGCTTGAGGTTGAATAGGTAAGTTGCCCGAACCCTAAATCTTTGGATTAGGTACAGTAGTCTGTGCTCGGTAGGGAGCTGTACCAAAATTTCCTGGATAAGCTGATCCAGGTGGCGACTTTGTCACTGATCTTGAAATTTAAGTTTCGAGGTCTTTAAGTAATAAATGGGAAAAGGTTTTCTACAAAAGGATTTCCAAAAGAATCAATGGTTTTCCTAAATAAGAACAAACCCATTTTCAAACTCCAAAAACATTTTCTACTTCTCTTTTTTCCCCGGTTGGCTTCACCCTGCGTTTCGCTTTAAAGGTCGTTCGCTCACACCAGTCTGTATACTCTAAGTATACGGGCGATCCGACAAGTTCAAACTCAGATATTCTATGTGTACGATCCTGTGGGCCTATCTTTATATTGGTAGTGGGCCTATGGCCCACATATTGCAGGCAGGCTCTAGTAAGCCACTGCAGCCCCTAATTAAGACGGAGATAGCAGTCTGACTGTAATCGTAACCCTGTAGTTTAAACTCGTATATCCAATGTCATTGATATCGGTGTCCAACACAGAGGCATGGATTGATTACCCTCTTTTGTGTCTGGACATTTACTTGATCTCGAATGAAATGATACTCACAAATAATTTCCAACTTGTTTAAGTGTGGCCACACTCTTATCAGTTGCATTCATCAAGAGGCCGGTGATATCTTCTCAGTGGACTACTGAGTGATATTCCTTTCTGCATATCCATAGCATTGCCATGCTCACTGACATAGCCGAACGTACCCATACTTAGCACCCTGTTATAGGCCCTTTAGGCATACACCAAAGTATACGAGTTACATGCAGCACTATGATATGGTCAGGTCAAAGGATCCATACAAGTACTACAAGAGAATCACTTGTGATACTATACCATGTGGATTTCTCGTTTAGTGGATCTATCCAGTACCATACCCCTTTGCATGTATCCATCAACTTGGTTGACATTCCATGTCCAATGGCTGGTAAGACACCGCCATCCAACCAAGGTAATAATAGTCTCTAGTTCCATTAATTCCCATGATTGGAATAGACTACGGATCTCTTTATGGTCATATTATTTTTCCTATCAATGGTCTTACTGCCAAGTGCATGACACTTGTCAACATGGATATGGATATGTCCATTGGATACTCTATTGAATATACAACACAAGATATATAATAAACAGATTAATGCCTTCATTCAATAACATAAAATGCATAATACATAAATCCAATAAATGTACGATACAGATACAAGGTCCAATGCCTCTGGACTAGGGCATATCCAATAGGTGATACTTTATTCTTAAGTCCAAATGTCCAATGTATATGATGAGTGCATTTTATGCACGTAATTCACATTTGTTTATAAGCTTTATTTTACTGTATTTTTGGTTAACTTAGGCGGATTTACTTCATTTCGTATTATTATTCGTGCTAGGGGCCTTGAGCTTGAAATTGAGCTTAAAGTGTTGATTTTGGGAGCTTGGAATGCATTAAAGATGGAGCTCTGAATTCATAACCCATGAGCACGGCTTATGGTATGCTGCTGATGCTGAAATTGACCTAAAAAGCTATTTTTGCATAAGCCATGAGCATGGCTTAGGGGAGTTACGAATTTGAAGTTGTTTTATAGGTTTTGGAGACTTCTTAATTAGTTTTGTTTTATTTGTATAAGCTTTTAGTCTGTTTAGGATATGTTAGGATTTTATTTAATTGTATTAATTCTATTTAGGATATTCTCTAATTTTCCTAATTAGAGTTGTATTCTATTCAGGATTTTATGTCTTTCTCCTTTCCAACTTCTATAAGGTGAATCTTCTTCTTCTTTCTAGTGGGATAGTTTTAGTTTTATGTTTTCTTTCTCTCATGGAAAGATAATTTTCTATTCTAGCTAAGGAATTTTCTGTTTTGGAACCTCAATTGTGAGATTATTTTGATCTTAATCTATTTCATCTCTTTCAAGTATTTCTTTATTTTCTATTTTTATTCAAATTGAATACATAATCAAATATGTAATTCAATCGATATGCTAATTTAGATATTCAAATCCGTAATTGTTTGAACTATATAAGGCTAGTAGCAAAAAAACATAATTAATTTTGGATAAGATTTTGATTCTATGTTGTGAACTTAAATAATCTTCTTTAAATAATCTCGCTTGTGCGATTGTTGAGTTGAATTGGCTTCTCTAGTTTGTTAATGCAATCAAATGAGTTAAATTCCAAAGCTTGTTTAGAACTGTCTATTTGATTAAAGATAATTAATGAGCTTATCTTGATTATGTATTCGGTAAGGAGAGATAGGTTATGTAATACCCCGAATTATTTATTTTGTGAATATCCAAATAGAGTGTTTAGATGCATATATGTTTTTATATATATATATTTAAGTGAGTTAATGAGAAATTATAAAAGTATAGGGAAGAATTGGAAATTTGTCGAATAAGGAGGGATTAAAATTGATATTTTGCAAAAATAAATTAAATTAAATCATGAAATGGCCGAATACAGTAGCCCTCTCCTTCTTTCCTTTTTCTTCTTCTTTCTTTTCTTTCTATTTTCATTTTTACAATTCTATGTCGGTTTTAAGAGGAGAAATTAAGCGTTGAGAGAGAGATAAAAGCCGGAAGATTCGCGCTGTTAGCTGTCCTACCCGATTCACCTTCTTCTGCTTAAAATTTTGAAAATCTGACCCTGGAAATGAACTCAGGAGGCCGGAAAACCTTTGGGTAGGCTGATAATCAGAGCTTACAAGCTTGATTTTTCGGTGATCGGAGCTTCATCGGTAAAATTCTAATTTTTCTGATTTCCTGAGTTTTGGGTAGAATTAGGTTAATGTAATGGTATATTTAGACTCCTAAGGTTATAACCTAACTGATGGTATGAATTGTTTTCACATAAGGCAAGTCCGAAATTTCCCAGCGACGGATTCCAGCGACGGGCAGTAATTCCGGCAAGGTACATTAGGTACTTGAAATTAATATTAGAATATTCCTAATCTTATTTTGAGAAAGATTAATTCTTGGACCTTGGCCAAATTCCTTAACTGTTAAATTTTATTAATTTTAAAAATATATTAGTTAATTAATTAAAAAGAAAATAGTTGTTAAATTCTTGGTTTGTGAAGGATATAATTATGTTAATGGAGTGAATTAATTGAGGTTGTTGATAGGAAGAAAATATTTGATGTGATATGGATTGAATTAAATGCTAGTGTATGTGTTGATGAAAAGAATTGGTATTACATGGAATTTAATTGAGTTTGGCTATCCAGTCGGGTTATTGAATTGCAGTCTATGGAGATCGACTGGAATTGTTGTGTGGACTATAGAAGTGTAATTTTATGCAGGTTTGACCCTAATATTAATTAGGGAGATATCCATTTTATAGGGGATAACTCTACCGAAATTTCTACTGATATTTCGGATAACTAGAATAATCATTTCCTTCCTGATCTCCATTATAAATTCTTCTGTGTAGACATCCAACCAGTAGGAGGAGCAGGAGAGCTGGAGAAATAGGATTCGTCAGCTAGGAGTATCTGTGAGTTAATTATATGTTATGCATATTTAATTTAGCATTTGCATTCACGACAGATTTTTCAAAGTTTAAATCTTTATTATGTGATTATTATCATTATTTAAAAGAGTATCGCCTATAATTATAATTATATTTATATATAATTCCAATGGTGGTTTAAATACGTACATGGATATGCTTCCTGGTGAGCGGCATCAGGACCTTGTGCGCACAGGTACTATCGGGCCTATGGAATAAATGTATGAATTGATGATATAGTTTATGGATAAGCTCGGTTGAGTTATTCTCGGGCTATATGATATTATAGAATTGGAATTAAGTGAGGCTGGGTATGGGTTCGGTTGAGTTATTCTCGGTCCTCCAGCCGACTGGGTGCAGGTTCGGTTGAGTTATTCTCGGTCCCCCAGTCATTGGATATAAGAGAGCCGGATGGCTATGTAGATTATGCGATACTTTGGGTATTGAGGTTTAGGGTCCATGACGTATGGAAACCACTTAATAATAATTGTTTTATTATTTGGTTTACCGAAATCATGTGTATGAATGCTTGTATCACATATATATATGATACAATTTCCCTGCTGCCAGCAATTTGCCTGCTGCGGCAAGCAGCAGAAGAGTTGCGATTCCAATTTTGGCCAACTAATTATTATTATTATTATTATTTATTAAATCATAAACAAAAAAAATAGTTTCCAGCCAAATATATAACTCATATAGAAAAACAATTTTTGATGGAAAACAATTGGGGAAAAAATAATCAAAACCCCAATCCAAAAATTCTAGGGTTTATCAAAACCAAAACCAATTGAATAAAAACCCTAAAATCACAAACTTGAAACCCATTCTTTCTTCAAGAATGCTTTCAAGAACCAATTCCAATCAATCTAATGGACAAAACCAAGGCTCTGATACCACTGTTGGGATTCATCATTGGAAAAATAACGTGGCGCAGCGTAAAATACACCGTTTAAAATTTCCTAGAATCCACTTATCGTGTCCAATGACCATTGATTAGAATAAAACCAAATTGAATCAAGAGAGATTAACTCACCGGATTCGTCTCTTCTAGAGACTGCTGCAGAATCGTTTTCTTGAAACTGTGATCTCCAAAGTCCGGTGCACGACCAACTATTGAGCGGGAACCGGTGCTAGCCGAAGACGCAAAGGAATGGAGGATTAATGCTGGGATTTTTGGCTGATTGGTGGCTGAAATTTCCAGCAATTAATTAGAGTTGAATTAGGTTTTTCTTCCTTAAGTGTGCCCTTATATAGACACCTTGTCTAATTGGGTTTTAATTAGGTTAATTAAACCCAAGCCCACTAGGATTATAATTACATAAATAAACTTTAATTAAAAAGTATATATTATGTAATTTAATTCCATTTGGCTAAATTTAATTACCCCTAAATAAAATTAAATCACACTTAAGTAAATACAATACATGTATTTAATTTTCCTACTTAGGAAAATTATTTAATTAATTGTTTACTTTATGTAATTCAATTAATTAATAAATTAATTAATTACATTATGTAAACTTATTAATTAAATTAAATTCAACCCAATGTTAATTAATTACATTGACACCCAATGTCAACTAATTAATTAACGCATTCCTTCCAATGTACATTACATGTATAATTTCTATAAGTTCCGGCTAAGTTGATCTATGTGCACGATCCTATGGGTCTGACTTTATGTTGGCAGTAGGCCCAAGGCCCACAGACTGTAAGTGGGTTCTAGCAAACCATTACAGCCCCCAATTAAGACAGAGATGCAGCAGTCTTTAGAAGACACTCACCCGGTAGTAATCTCATAGTGTCCTTTGCCTAACGATATCGATATGAATAAACAAGAGGCATGGTGTCTGTCATCCTCTTCTGTTGTTTATTATATTTCTTGATCTTGAGTTGACTGATTAATCAAATAAGCAACCAGCTTATTTGGGTATGGCCATACAATTATCAGTCCCACTCATCAAGTGGCCAATGATATCATCTCGGTGTTACCCGAGTGGTAATTCCATCACTTCATCATCAATATCAACATGTTCACCGGTCCACCCAATTATACCTATATTTACCATCCTTTTACAGACCTGTTAGGCGTATGTCAAAGTGAACCGGATTCCATATCGATATTATAATGAAATCTGGGGAGGAACACTGGAAGGCTGCTGCCCGTGGCACTAGGCGCCATAGGCAGCATCCGCTGCCTGAGAGTGGACTGCCGCTGGGCGGCAGCAGGGCCGTTGCTGGGCAGCTGCCCCGCTGCGCCGCTGCTGTCTCTAGCAGCGGGCCGGGCCCAGTGGTTTTGGATTTGGCTGGTTTTTGGGCCCGAGGCCCAGTTTTGAAATTTTAATTGGTTTTAAAATTTGTGTGTTTAAATTCATGTAATTTAAATGCGTGTGGTTTCTTGAATGAAATTTAATTTTATTCATGTGATATTAATTTTGGAAATTAATATGGTTAATTGAAATTAGTTCGGGTAATTTTGGCACAATTACTTGGACGGCTGAATTGGACCTATGGTTTCTCAATTCTAGTGGGAGCAGTTGGACTGCCTGGGCTGGAGGCCCAAAAGCCGTTAAAGGTTAGAACCATGGTGGGCCAAAATTGGTGATTTCAAAATAATGGCTTGGACATAATTGAAATGGGCTTAAATCATGCATTGTAACATGCTTATGAATTATATGTATTGGATGCATATGGGTGATTAAATATTTTGTATGATTGGATGCTATTGGGCCTTATTCAAGATGGGTTATATTTTCTTTTAGGTAAATACGGCCTGCGCATCGTTTTTCTTTTAATGTAATTTTATTTTATTTACTTATTATAAAATTTGTAAAAGAAAAAGCCCATGGATTGGTGAGCCCAAGTGGAGGTGCAAGCCCAGAAGGAAGAAGATGGAGGCCCACTTGATACTGGATTCTAGTGTAGGTTTACTCGAATAATATTAGGATGTAATATAGGCCCGTAGCAATCCATTTTAGTTATTTATTTAATTATGCTTTATGTTCATTTGCATGTATGAATGTATGATCCAATAGCAATTTCACCCGCCTTATGTATGTAAGCCGTTATTAATTGAATCTAATAACCAAATGGAAATTACTAAGTCACTGAAAAGTGCTTCCCTCATTCAAAACTAGCTCGAAGTGGGGATAGGCCAGTTGTAGACCATACCCTCGCAGGATACACTGGAGTATTGTCATTTTGTATTGGGTTAGGGTATGGGATACTCTAACCCTTGAATGGAGGTTTTGACTTAGCATGGGTAGTAGGATTCTCCTGGCCCTAAGCACAGATGGGTAAGTGCCAACAAGCCCATCAAACTGAGAGTCCCTAGGTTGGGATTGGACGGTGTTCCTACCTAAATAGTTAAGGTATAGTTGTACTAGGCCCTCGTCTGGCTATATCTTAATGAAATATAGATCTCAGCCCATGAGCCCAACAACTCTGTTTAATTAATAAATTGATTCATTATTAATTATGTATGGGAATAACAAAGTAAAGTCCTTTATTAACACTCTTAAATGTTTTTCTGTGTAGAAACTCTAAATGGCAAATAACAACTCTTTATCACTGCGATCAATTATTGAAAGGGACAAGCTTTCCGATCCTAACTTTTTGGACTGGTCTAGGCACTTGAGAATAGTTCTAAGACAGGAGTCTAAAGAGCATGTACTAGAGAGGCCTGTAACGGCTGCGCCTCAAGGACATAATCCACCGACTGTCAGCTGGAGGAATACGAGGTGCATGTCAAGGATAATAGGGATGTGACATGCCTGATGTTGGCTTGTATGGTCGCCAAACTGCAAAAACAGTTTATGGACCATCAAGCCTTTGCTATAATAACAACTCTTAATGAGATGTTTCAGGAGCAAGACCATTAAGAAAGGTACCTGACCAACAAGGCATTCCACTCCTGTAAGATGGGGGCTGGGACATCTGTGAGTGCACACGTGCTCAAGATGAAGCGCTATTTGGACACATTGGCCCGTCTCAGATCGGCCATCTCTCAGGAGTTGGCGGTGGACATAATCCTTGCATCCTTACCAGATTATTACGATCAGTTCATCCTGAACTACAACATGTAAGGGATGAACTGCACTGTTAGTGAGCTGCATGGGATGCTCAAGCTTATTGAACTGTCAATCAAGAAGAGTTCACCGGTGCTGCTAGTCAACAAGGGGAACCCTCCTCTTGACAAGGGCAAGGCCAAGGAAAAGGCTAAGGCCAAGGCGAAGAAGGCCAAGGTTAAGAAGGCCAAGGCCCAGCCCAAGGCCCAGCAGAAGGCAGGTCCTGAGGATATCTATTTCGGGTGTAGGCAGGTAGGCCATTGGAAGAGATCATGTCCTAAGCTGATGGGAGAGCAGAGAAGGGGCCAAGGTGCATCCTCTTCAGGTATTTATGTTATAGACATTAACCTTACTGTTTCAACATCCTGGGTATTGGATACTGGATATGGTTCTCACATTTGTTGCAATGTGCAGGGACTTAAGAATAGAAGGTCACTGGGGTCGGGAGAGGTGGACTTGTGGGTCGGAAATGGAGCAAGGGTTGCTGCCATAGAGATCGGTGAATATCACCTTGTGATGCCTAGTGGATTGGTTTTTATTTTAGAACATTGTTATTTTGTACCTGCTATGTGCAGGAATATTATTTCGGTATCAATGTTGGATATTTCTGGATTTCATTTTACTATTTCTAATGGTAGAATTTCTTTATCTAGAGAGGGATTATTTTATGGAGATGCTCTATTAAATAATGGCCTATATATCCAGGACTTAAAGGAAACCAATCATGTCTATAACATAAACACTAAAAGGGTAAAGCCCAACGAACTTAATCCTGTCTACCTAAGGCATTGTTGTCTTGGCCACATAAACGAGAAACGCATAGGTAGGGTCCACAAAGCTGGAGTCTTAGGGTCATTTGACTTGGATTCATTGATATATGCGAGTCATGTTTACGAGGCAAGATGACTAAGGCGCCCTTTAGCAAGAAGGCTGAAAGGCCAACTTGCTTATTGGACCTAATACATTCAGATGTATGTGGACCCATGAGTCAGTGACCAGAGGTGGACACCTGTACTTCGTCACGTTCACGAATGATTTCAGAAGATCTGGCTATGTCTATCTGATGAAACACAAGTTTGAGACCCTTGATAGGTTCAAGGAATTTAGGAACGAGGTACAGAACCAACTGGGCAGAAATATCAAAACCCTTTAGTCGAACCGAGGAGGTGAGTATATGAGCCTAGAGTTTGACTCATATTTGAGAGAGCATGGAATAGTCCCACAGCTCACACCTCCGGGAACACCACAATGGAATGGGGTGTCCGAACGAAGGAATAGGACCCTGTTGGACATGGTCTGCTCAATGATGAGTCAAGCCTCTCCCCCAATTAGCTTCTAGGGACACGCCCTCGAGACAGCAGCTCTTATTTTAAACAATACTCTGACTAAGGCAGTGGAAAAGACCCCATATCAGATATGGATGGGCAGGGAGCCTAATGTTTCTTTTCTAAGGATTTAAGGATGCGAAACACATGTCAAGAGATTGACTAGTGGTAAGCTGGAACCCAAAACCGATAAATGCCTGTTTGTGGGCTACCCTAGGGAAACCAAAGGGTATTACTTCTACTACCCCACCGAGAACAAGGTGTTCGTGGCAAGGAAGGGGGTCTTTATAGAAAAGGAGTTCCTTTCCAAGAAAGATAGTGGGAGCAATGTTGAAGTCAGGGAAGTTCAAGGTCCACAAGCTCCTGAAGAGGATAAGTCGGAGGCCCAGGTGGAGCTTCCATAGGAGGAAGCACCGACCCAGGCCACACAAGGACTTAGAAAGTCTGGTAGGGATTGTCGGGAACCGAAGAGGTATGGTTTCCTCATCACCGATGATCAAACTCTTCTCATCTGGGATGAGGAAGAACCCAAAACCTACCAGGAGGCTATGGCAAGCCCACAGTCTACAAATTGGCGTAAAGCCATGGAGGCAGAGATGCAATCTATGTACAAAAACTAGGTTTGGAACTTGGTTGATCCACCTCCGGGGTGCTAAGGTAATAGGTTGCAAGTGGTGCTACAAGCTGCAAGCCGACAATAACTTCAAGGGGCGTCTGGTTGCGAAAGGTTTCAGACAAGTCCATGGAATAGACTATGATGAAACTTTCTCACCAGTAGCCATGCTCAAATCCACCAGGATCTTTCTAGCCATAGCCGCATGGTACGACTATGAAGTCTGGCAAATGGATGTCAAAACCGCTTTCCTTAATGGAAAGCTACTCGAGGATGTGTACATGACACAACCCGAGGATTTTGTCGATCCAGAGTATTCGGGAAGGGTATGCAAGCTTCAAAGGTCCATTTATGGACTAAGTATCCCGAAGTTGGAATCTTAGATTCAACGAGGCTATAAAGGAATATGGCTTCATATAGAATCAAGATGAGCCTTGTGTGTATAAGAGGACAAGTGGGAGCATTGTCACATTTTTGGTACTTTATGTAGATGACATCCTACTCATTGGAAGCGACATACCTACACTGCAAGGGGTAAAGTAGTGGCTGAGTAAGTGCTTCGCAATGAAGGACTTAGGTGAAATTGAGATGATCCTAGTGATCAGGATCTATAGGGATAGATCAAATCGGCTTCTGGGCCTAAGTCAGGCCTCATACATAGACAAAGTTCGAAAAAGGTTCAGTATGGACCAAGCTAAGAAAGGTTTCTTACCAATGGGCCATGGGCTGAAACTTAGTAAGAAGAACTGTCCTAAGACAAGGGAGGATAGGGAGAACATGAAGTTGGTTCCATATGCTTCTGCTATAGGATCAATTATGTACTCCATGCTATGTACGAGACTTGATGTCACCTTTGCACTAAGTATGACGAGCCAGTACCAGTAGGATCCCGGGGAGGATCACTGGAAGGCTGTCAAGGCAATCCTCAAGTACCTTAACCGGACTAAGGATAGCTTCTTAGTGTATGGTGGTCAGGAAGTGCTATCAGTTACTGGGTACACTGATGCAAGCTTCCAGACCGACTAGGATGAGTACCAATTGCAGTTTGGGTATGTATTTTTGCTTAATGGTGGTGTTGTAAGCTGGAGGAGCTCAAAGGAGCCAACCATCGCGGACTCCACAACAGAAGCTGAGTACATCGCGGTGTGTGATGCAGCTAAAGAAGCTGTACGGATGAAGAAGTTTATCACTAAGTTAGGAGTAGTGCCAACTATCCAGGACCTAGTTGATATCTTCTGTGACAACAATGGGGCCGTTGCACAAGCTAAGGAGCCCCGGTCACATAAGAACACAAAGCACGTGCTCAAAAAGTTTCACCTCATACGAGAGATCGGGGAGATAGGTGACATTGCATTGCACAGAGTGGACACCGAGGATAATGTCGCAGTTCCTTTGACCAAGGTGCTGGCCCAGTCCAAGCACGAGGGTCATACCAGATCTATAGGGATTAGGCCCATGCCTAGTTGGAACTAGTGCAAGTGGGAGATTGTTGGATATGCCCTAGTCTCAAGGCATTGGTCCTTGTATTTGTATTATACATTTATTGGATTTATGTATTATACTCATTTATGTTATTAATAAAGGCATTAATTTATTTATTATATTTATCTTGTGCAATATA
The DNA here is from genome assembly GCA_039660915.1 of Euphorbia tirucalli. Lineage (NCBI taxonomy): Eukaryota > Viridiplantae > Streptophyta > Magnoliopsida > Malpighiales > Euphorbiaceae > Euphorbia > Euphorbia tirucalli. The sequence continues at coordinate 43,792,007 of CM077637.1, read as the reverse complement.
TTTAATGAAGTATCCAATGGACATATCCATATCCATGATGACAAGTGTCATGCACTTGGCAGTAAGACTATGGATAGGGTAAACGATATGACCATAAATAGATCCGTAGTCTGTTCTAGTCATGGGAATGAGTGGAATAAGAGACTATCATTAACCTGGTTGTATGGCGGTGTCTTACCGGTCATTGGACATGGGATGTCAACCAAGTTAATGGGTACATGTAAAAAGGGCATGGTACTGGATAGATCCACTAAACGAGAAATCCACATGGTATAGTATCACAAGTGATTCTCGTGTAGTACCTGTATTGATCCTTTGACCTAATTATATGATGGTGTTGCATGTGAGGTCGCATACTTAGGGGTACGCCTGAAGGGCCTGTAATAGGGCGCCAAGTATGGGTACTTTTGGGTATGTCACTTAGCATGGCAATGCTATAGATATGCAAAAGGGATTTGTCACTCAATAATCCACTGAGAAGATATCACCGGCCTCTTGATGAATGTGACTGATAAGAGTGTGGCCACACCTAAATGAGTTAGAACTTGTTTGTGAGCTTCAGTGCATTCGGGATCAAGTTAATGTCCGGACACAAAAAAGGGTGGTCAATCCATGCCTCTGTGTTGGACACCGATATCGATAACATGGGATATACAAGTTCAAACTACAGGGTTATGATAACAGTTAGACTGCCATCTTCTTCTTAATTAGGGGCTGAAGTGGCTTGCTAGAGCCCAACTTCAATCTGTGAGCTATAGGCCCACTGTTGGGGATTTAATCGCACAAAAACAATACGCAGCGGAAATAAAAGGATTAATCCCCACCAAGGACCCATGTACATTGCATTGAATTGGAAGGAGGGTTAAAGAATTACCTTAATTCTTTGTAGGTTTTGAATCAATTAGGAACCAAAGTAGCTTCCCTCTACGGTTGATCCACACGGAGCAATTCATTCACCGCGTGCTAGCGCCGGGATTGAAGAACGATTTCTTCGAATGAAAAGCCGAAGTTTCGAAAACCTTGGGAGATGGAGAAGGGGAGATTTCGGCTGGCCCCTTGGAGGCTGCAGAAAATCTGCAGCTTATGTGTAGGCTAGGGTTAGAGATTTTAGGTTATAAAACTTCCTTTTATATCCATTAAACTTAATTATAATTATAACTTAATACCCTTATTAGTTATAATTATAAATTAACCCACACAACTTAATATTAATTCTCAATTAATATTAAATCAATTCCATTCTCCATCATACACATATGTATATTGATATTATAATTAATTATATCTCTATATAATTAAATTATAATATGTAGCATACTTTATGCAATATTAATCATATTAATATTTATATATACATATATATATATAAATATATATATCATTATATATATATTTATTCTCTTTCTCATTCATAAATTATTATCCAATAATAATTTATACCCGAAAAGATGAACTTCATTTTGCTCTTTGTGTGTGACCCCATAGGTTCATATTAATTGGCAATAAGGAAATTACCATAATGTCCTTATAGGTCACAAGCGGACTCTAGCAAGCCATTACGACTACCCAATTAACATGATTGGAATGATCCAATACCTATTTATAGAATGTCATATTCCCTTTTGTCTCTTTGATATCATGATTAATCATAAGACATGGTACACTTGTCAATCTTATATAATTAATCATATGCTTTCTCGATCTCAAAGTAAACTGTTTAGACAAATCAATTGATACTCTATCAATTATTTGAGCACGGCCATGCATTTAACAGTCTTACTTATCGAGGGGCCCAGTGATATCGCTCTCTTGATAGAGAGGGACAAAATCCCATATCTGTCACTCACATCCCAAAGCATGAGTCATATTGTACCCAATCACAGCCTTTATAACTACTCTGTTACAAGCAGCGTTTGACTGCGTCAAAGCACAACATGAGTTCATCTCGGAATCAATGGTGACCTCAGGTCAAAGGAATCAGCTAATGACACTACTATAATCAAGATCAGTTGTGACACATGACCATGAACTTGATCTCATAGTGGGTCTCCAGTAACATGTTCTCTAACATATTACCCGTGAGTATAATCTGTATCTGTATACACTATATTCATCTTATGAATATCCATTATCACTCACACTAGTCTTAGTTTGTTATTATTCCCATAATAACAATCGACTAGGGATATTTAGAATAACACGATTTATTCATGGATACTTATCATAAATGCTAACATACAAACATAAATGATAATATTAATCTACACTAGATTAATCTTAGAAGTCAAATTACATAATCCAATATTGGCCTTAGGGCACAATCTCCAACAATCTCCCACTTGCACTATGGCCAATCATACATGTATCTCATACCCATTGACCTACATGACTTTCATGTATTCACTCGTGCAGGAGTCTTTGTCAGTGAATTATTAATTTTACCTTCCGTTGTTACTTTACACATTTTCACTCTCTCTTTAGAGACAGCCTCTCTAAATTAGTGAAAAACGCCTAAGTATATGCTTGTGTCATACAAGGTTCTTACGCATTGAACTATTGTCCCTACAATAGTCTCACAGGATAAGCAATGCTTAGAACAAAACACAAAAATTTTGATGAACTTCTTCATCCAAAATTTCTTTTACATCATATGTAACAATATACTTTGACTACTATTATAGATATTTAGCTATATCATTTTATTTTGAACCTTTCAAAATCATAACATCTCCTTTTAAGAGAATACTAGATCTCGACTGATATATTGCAACTAATTGCAATCAGTTGTATATGTGCAACTATTTACACAGTTAACATAAGCAAGCTTCTATTAAGTCTTTTACATTGAACGCTTTCAATGCTTTGACTTAAGCCAAAACATTCTTTTAGATCTATCTCTATAGATTCCAATTTCAAGAACACAGGCAGTCATGCTTATAACATTAACCGAAATTACTTTCTTAGCCAAGATTTTACTTCTTGCAAGGTAAGAATGTTATTTCCAACAAGCCATATGTCATCCACATATAGCGTTAGGAATACCGATATGCTCCCACTGATCCTTTTGAAACACAAGATTCATCATCCTTTTGATAAAATCAAACCATTTGATTTCTTTATCAAAACTATGATTCCAACTATTTGATGCATGTTTCGATCCTTATAAGAATCTTTGAAACTTGCATACGCTATTTGAATTCTTTGGATGCTCAAAAACTTTGGGTTGTGTCACGTTCACATCCTCAATCATGTTTTCACGTAGAAAACAGATTTTGATATCCATTTGCCATATTTTATAATCATATTATGCGGATGTGGCAACAAGAACTCAATTTGACTTGATCATGATTAATGACGAAAAAGGATTTTATCATAGTCCTACTATAAATTTGTTCGTATCCTCATAGTCACTACTATGAACTTGTTTATTACCCCTTTTTGTCACTAGTCGTGCTTTATAAGTTTGAAGATCACCATTCATGTCGGTTTTCAATTTGAAAACTCACTTGCAACCATTGCATATGCATCTTCTAAAAGATTTATCAAAGTCTATACTTTGATTGTCAGACATGGACTTATCTTCAACCTTTGTAGCATCAAGTCACATATTAGATTCAAAATCTAACATTGCTTCTTCATAAAAGAAGACTTATTCCAATCTAGTAAAACTACATCATGATTTTGAGAAATCCATATCTCTCCTATTCATGTCGTATTCTACTAGACTTTCATTGGACTTGTGTAATTTCAACAATGATCATGAAACCATTTCCATGTTCCTCTTCAACGTTAATGTCACTTTGTGAATTACGAGTTTTGTAGGTGTACTTTACTCCCACTAACTCTTCTAGAAATTAACTCCCTCTTCAAGGGGAAACCATTTCTAGCTACAACTATTTTGTATCCCAAAGAAACACAGGAGTAACAACTCCTATTTTTCTTTTTGAGTAATCCAAAATACGACATTTAAATTTAGGTGCCAACTTATTCGAAATAAGCTTTACAGCCCTAAACTTATTCAATGAAACAATTTGGGTCTCTTACCCAACCATATCTCATATGTTGATTCATAAATTGTTTTAGACGGAACAATATACACAGCTGCTTTAATGGCATATTTTCGAGAAAACGATGATCAATCTTGACTTCATCATGGATTGAACTATATCTGTATAGAGTTCGACTACTCCCTTTTCGACACAACATACTTTGTGGCGTACTTGGAGGAGTCAATTGTGAGACAGTCCCACAATCTCTAAGATGATTGTCAAAATCTTGACTCAAATATTCACCACTCGGATCATATCTAAGTGACTTTACTATCTTGTCAATATACTTCATACTCCTTTTACAAGCTTTTGAACACTTCAAAAGTTCCAAACTCGTGTTTCATTAGATACACTTATCTAGTGAAAAGTTCCACAAAATAATGAAGTATTAAAACCTCCTTTAGCAGTTGATTTATAATTCATATACATCCACATGTATAATGCTTAATAAATCGATTATTCTTTAACTACTTTTAGCAAAGAACCACTTTTGTCATCTTTTACAATAAACAACATTTGCATGATTCAAGATGATTCATAATCTCATGAATCCAAAAGTCCATTCTCATGGAGTTTCGTAATGCGACTTTGCTTATGTCTCCAAGACGACACTGCCAAAATAGGTTGAATCAAACTATTTGATTCGATCCTTACAGTATTTATGTTACAGATGGGCTCCACATATAAAGACAATTATGTAAATCTACATTTCATAATCATGTCTTTATAAAGTTTATAATTCACAATTATAAAATAAACAACATTTGTTTACTTAAGCCAACAAGTTCAATAGGCAACAAGAGTTTGTAACTCACATGCAAAAGTTCATAACCTTTAACCAAAGTTCATAACTTTTATGTAAAAAGGTTCATAACTTTTAACTTGAAGTTCACAACTTTCATGTAAAAGTTCAAAAACCTTCGAGTAACAACCTTTGCTTCTTTTGCCTATTCGCATTCTACCTTTCACCTTCATAAGGTTTCTATTCAAGTTGTGATTCTTCATATTCTACTAATATGAAATTCACAATGATATCTAATACCTTTTGATATAGAAACAAAAGTAGAATAGTTAATAAATACTTAAGGTAGCAGTCTCACTGCCTTTCATCTTCTTATAGTTCTCCAAACAAAGTTTGCTATTTCTATTGTAATGAACGATTCATTCTAGAAATGGCAACACCCTTCTTTTGGAGATCTCTCTATGCCGACAGCTTTGGTCTTTTAAAACATGTTTCACCCGAACCTTTCGGTCTTTATGCTTTTCGACCTTCCTTTTATCCTTTTCCTTTTGAACCATAAGCACACAATTCGAGGCGGGCTTATCCTTTATGGATAACTTAACATTCTTTTGCATCCTATGCAACTAATTCACAATTTTCCCCATGTCATTCAAATGATAGTTCATCACCAATGACTATCAAATAATGAATTCAAGATCACATCTTAATGCCTTTTGGAGGCCAATGAGAAAATGTTGCCTCAAACACTTATCTTTTCTTGCTCACTAACTGATGGAACATTTCCATTTGTGATGTATCATATACCTCAAGTAAAACTTCCACGTGCGGAAGAATTGGTGGCAAGTGTAAGATAATAAATTTTAAACAGAGTCCCTTCGATGCTTCAAGTAAGCATCTTTTATACTCGTATTACAATTGCTAGTGGTTCATTGGGCAAAAGGATTATTGAGAACATATAATTCCTTTTGATTTGAGAACAATTCTCAAAGTTCAATAACAATCGAGATCATGGTAATAGCAATCATAACTATAATAAAGCATGTAAAGATTTTTATTTAAATGCTCCCACTTAAATTATAAAACCCTTTAAAATATTCAAGTGGGTGAAGATCCAAAATCCATACTTAACCATAGCACTGCTTTGGCATGTCCCTATGATTAAATATAATTTCGGTAGGCAAAGACTCAAAATCATGCTTTAAACCATTTAAACATATTTTGGATGTGCACTTCTTTGCCAATTGCATCATTATGCAACTCTTCTAATTTATGAGATGCATGATATCATATATCATATTTAATTGTATGTTACTCATCTCATCTTTGCCTCGGGCTCAAACACCTTTTTGATTAACCCTTTTTTAAACCAATTACAACACAATGAGAATCACCTTTTCTCATATTATCGCTTCGCTAAGGTCACAACATGCGTACCCGCCCTGGCGGTATACCATGATGCGAACATAGTACTTGACTAGTGTTATACGTAATTGGGTGGCAAATATAAACTTATTAAGTTTATTTAGGGTTTATAAAATCCTGTGATTAAATTGTATCTCATACAATTCATGGCATTAATATTAAACATACATTTGTTAATACTAATTAGCATGGCATCCTATGTCATACATATGTTAAGCATGCAATCTAGCATGGCATCACATGGCATCTAAATGATACAAGGCATGCATTTGCACATATATATAAACATTTTAACATGCATCAATATTTATTAACATGGCATCTTATGGCATAAAATAAATATAACATGCATAAGACTCAAAACCGTGTTATGGTATGGTTTTATCTATATTGATTTTCATAGGCCAATATGAAAATCAACAGGTCATTTCCTAGGTGGTTGTAACCATCGCATGGTCACAGCAAAGCCGCACCCCTTGGATCCGTCTTCACGTCTTTGTTCCTTGGCACCATCTCATGGATTTACATATATTACAAAATTGCATCCTATACAATTTTCTAGTAAAATAAAATTTACAAACAATAAATTGCATCCTATACAATTTATCTAGAAAAATAAGGTTACATAAATACAAACGACTCGCAGGCCGTATTTATACAAAACCTTACATCTATAAAACCAAAAGAAACAAAACCATCCATGGGGTCCAAAAAACCATACCAAAACACCATGCATAAAATCTTCAAGATTTAGGGTTCAAAACGCTAAAACACAATCTCATTGCATTTATAAATAATTGATTGGAAAATCGTAAATATGTAGAAACAATTTCCACACTTAAACGAAGAACACCAAACCCAAACTCCAGCGATCCAACTCGCTGCTGAGTTGGACGGGGGTACGGGGGCGGTAGCCCCTGTTGCGAAGCAAGCGCCGCAGGCAAAAAATTTTTCGAGCACTGCAGCATCCAATGCTGCGCGCAGCATCAAGGGAGCACGGCGTGCCACTCATGTTGGCACGGCGTGCCAATCAGTTGGCACGGCGTGCCGATCCAGCACGCCGTCGTGCCCCCAAACTGCTTCTCAGTTGCATTTGTCAAACAAACAGCACGTCGCGCAGAAAAACAAGCCATTCTGAAAATTCCCAGGTGGCACGCCGTGCCAAGGTTGGCACGCCGGCGTGCCACCATTCTGGTTCATTTTCTGGAAACAATTTCCAGTTGGCACGCCGTGCCATGCCAGCACGCCGGCGTGCCAACAAGCTGAACCCAGAATTTTCAGCCCCCAAGAGATCCAAATCAAGTGTAAAACAAATCATTCATAATGATTAACTACCAAATCAAATCAAAAATGTTATTCACAATAACATAGAACCCTAAATCAAGATCATACAACCCTAACTTGCAATTTTGATCTAATCAAAATAACAAATCCAATTCAACCAATGCACAAGTGGCTCTGATACCACTGTTGGGGATTTAATCGCACAAAAACAATACGCAGCGGAAATAAAAGGATTAATCCCCACCAAGGACCCATGTACATTGCATTGAATTGGAAGGAGGGTTAAAGAATTACCTTAATTCTTTGTAGGTTTTGAATCAATTAGGAACCAAAGTAGCTTCCCTCTACGGTTGATCCACACGGAGCAATTCATTCACCGCGTGCTAGCGCCGGGATTGAAGAACGATTTCTTCGAATGAAAAGCCAAAGTTTCGAAAACCTTGGGAGATGGAGAAGGGGAGATTTCGGCTGGCCCCTTGGAGGCTGCAGAAAATCTGCAGCTTATGTGTAGGCTAGGGTTAGAGATTTTAGGTTATAAAACTTCCTTTTATATCTATTAAACTTAATTATAATTATAACTTAATACCCTTATTAGTTATAATTATAAATTAACCCACACAACTTAATATTAATTCTCAATTAATATTAAATCAATTCCATTCTCCATCATACACATATGTATATTGATATTATAATTAATTATATCTCTATATAATTAAATTATAATATGTAGCATACTTTATGCAATATTAATCATATTAATATTTATATATACATATATATATATAAATATATATATCATTATATATATATTTATTCTCTTTCTCATTCATAAATTATTATCCAATAATAATTTATACCCGAAAAGATGAACTTCATTTTGCTCTTTGTGTGTGACCCCATAGGTTCATATTAATTGGCAATAAGGAAATTACCATAATGTCCTTATAGGTCACAAGCGGACTCTAGCAAGCCATTACGACTACCCAATTAACATGATTGGAATGATCCAATACCTATTTATAGAATGTCATATTCCCTTTTGTCTCTTTGATATCATGATTAATCATAAGACATGGTACACTTGTCAATCTTATATAATTAATCATATGCTTTCTCGATCTCAAAGTAAACTGTTTAGACAAATCAATTGATACTCTATCAATTATTTGAGCACGGCCATGCATTTAACAGTCTTACTTATCGAGGGGCCCAGTGATATCGCTCTCTTGATAGAGAGGGACAAAATCCCATATCTGTCACTCACATCCCAAAGCATGAGTCATATTGTACCCAATCACAGCCTTTATAACTACTCTGTTACAAGCAGCGTTTGACTGCGTCAAAGCACAACATGAGTTCATCTCGGAATCAATGGTGACCTCAGGTCAAAGGAATCAGCTAATGACACTACTATAATCAAGATCAGTTGTGACACATGACCATGAACTTGATCTCATAGTGGGTCTCCAGTAACATGTTCTCTAACATATTACCCGTGAGTATAATCTGTATCTGTATACACTATATTCATCTTATGAATATCCATTATCACTCACACTAGTCTTAGTTTGTTATTATTCCCATAATAACAATCGACTAGGGATATTTAGAATAACACGATTTATTCATGGATACTTATCATAAATGCTAACATACAAACATAAATGATAATATTAATCTACACTAGATTAATCTTAGAAGTCAAATTACATAATCCAATATTGGCCTTAGGGCACAATCTCCAACACCCACTGCCAATATAAAGATGGGCCCACGGGATCGTACACATTGAGTGACTGAACACTGACTTAAGGAATCACATGTATACTTGGAGTATACACGCTGGAGAGAGAGGTATATATTAATTATATTATAAAGATCAATTAGATTGATCATAATAATAAAATTAATATCTGATTGGCTCTTCATAATTAATTGGATTAATTATGGGATTATTTCCTAGGTGGAAATATTCATATGTATAGGTTTACATATGAATTTATTTTGTGATGATCTAATTTTAATTTGTTGGATTAAATTAATTGGTCAAACCGATTTTAATTTAAATGTATATAATATGTTACTCGGTGTAACATATTAAATACATGGGTAAATTAAAATTGGGCTTGAAATTAGTTTAAGCTAGACTAATTAAAATAGGTTTGGGCTTGAATTAAAAGAAGGAAGCCTACACAGATGAAGGAGCCAACTTAGGCCAAAATTCTCTTGGGAATTTCGGCCACCTAGGGTTAAAGAACCCTAGGAATTTCGGCCAAGTATAGCAAACACACACTAGCCGAAATTCTCCCTAGCCTCCCTCTCCAAAGTTCGTGTTTTCCGACGCTAGCACGGGTGGTGTTTGTAAGGCGCTCGTGTACGTGAACGAGGAGGGATTCTAAGTTGATTCCTGTGGTCTGCATCCATCTCTGAAAGAGATATTCTAGGTAAGAGATTTATCTCTTTCAATTAAATTTTTGTTTTTCCAATTTCCATCTCAATTGCTCCTGGGCACGGATTTGAGGAAATCATCGCGTTCTTCCGCTTTGATCAGGTGATTTCCGGTGACAAATCCCAACACCTCCATCCTCAAAATGTACAAGTTAGTGGAGACTTGTCATACGAGGAACAACCCGTGGCAATTGTTGATCAACAAACTTGTCAACTACGAACTAAAGAAATTCCAACGGTGAAAGTACTGTGGAGTAACCATGCCATGGAAGAGTGCACTTGCGAATCAGAGTGGGAGATGCGGAACAAATATCCTTACCTATTTCAATCATAAGGTTAGTTCTTTAATTTTAAATTCGAGGATGAATTTCTTTAAGGGGGGAGAATGTAATACCCCCAATTATTTATTTTGTGAATATCCAAATAGAGTGTTTAGATGCATATATGTTTATATATATATATAAGTGAGTTAATGAGAAATTATAAAAGTGTAAGGAAGAATTGGAAATTTATAGAATAAGGAGGGATTAAAATTGATATTTTACAAAAATCAATTCAATTAAATCATGAAATGGCCGAATACAGCAGCCCTCTCCTTCTTTTCCTTTTTCTTCTTCTTCTTTCTTTTCTTTCTTTTTTCATTTTTACATTTCAAACTTCAACTCTCAAATTCTCCTCCAATTCTCATCCGTTTTTCACAAACTTTATATCGAAATGAAGCTCTTAACATGTACTACAATTCTATGTCGATTTTAAGAGGAGAAATTAAGCGTTGAAAGAGAGATAAAATTCGGAAGATTCGCGCTGTTGGCTGTCCTGCCCGATTCACCATCTTTTGCTCAAAATTTTGAAAATCTGACCCCGGAAATGAATTTAGGAGGCTGGAAAACCTTTGGGTAGGCTGATAATCGGAGCTTACAAGCTTGATTTTCCGGTCGGAGCTTCATCGGTAAAATTCTAATTTTTCCGATTTCTTGAGTTTTGGGTAGAATTAGGTTAATGTAATGGTATATTTAGACTCCTGAGGTTATAACCTAGCTGATGGTATAAATTGTTTTCACATAGGGCAAGTCCAAAATTTTCCGACGACGGATTCCGGTGATGGGCAGTAATTCCGGCGAGGTACATTAGGTAAGTGAAAGTAATATTAGAATATTCCTAATCTTATTTGGAGAAAGATTAATTCTTGGACCTTGCCAAATTCCTTAAGTGTTAAATTTTATTAATTTTAGAAATATATTAGTTAATTAATAAAAAAGAAAATAGTTGTTAAATTCTTGATTTATGAAGGATATAATTATGTTAATGGAGTGAATTAATTGAGGTTGTTGATAGGAAGAACATATTTGATGTGATATGGATTGAATTAAATACTAGTATATGTGTTGATGAAAAGAATTGGTATTACATGGAATTTAATTGAGTTTGGCTATCCAGTCGGGTTATTGAATTGCAGTCTATGGAGACCGACTGAAATTGTTGTGTGGACTATAGAAGTTTAAATTTATGCAGGTTTGACCCTAATATTAATTAGGGGGATATCCATTTTATAGGGGATAACTCTGCCGAAATTTCTATTGATATTTCGGATAACTAGAATAATCATTTCCTTCCTCGTCTCTATTATAAATTCTTTTGTGTAGACATCCAACCAGTAGGCGGAGCAGGAGAGCCGGAGAAATAGGATTCATCGGCTAGGAGTATCTGTGAGTTAATTATATGTTATGCATATTTAATTTAGCATTTGCATTCACGATAGATTTTTCAAAGTTTAAATCTTTATTATGTGATTATTATCATTATTTAAAAGAGTATCACCTATAATTATAATTATATTTATATATAATTCCAATGGTGGTTTAAATACGTATATGGACATGCTTCCAGGTGAGCGACATCAGGACCTTGTACGCACAGGTACTATCAGGCCTGTGGAATAAATGTATGAATTGATGATATGGTTTATGGATAAGCTCAGTTGAGTTATTCTCGGGCTATATGATATTATGGAATTGGAATTAAGTGAGGCTGGGTATGGATTCGGTTGAGTTATTCTCGGTCCTCGAGCCAACTGGGTGCAGGTTGGTTGAGTTATTCTCAGTCCCCCAGTCATTGGATATAAGAGAGCCGAATGGCTATGTAGATTATGCGATACTTTGGGTATTGAGGTTTAGGGTCCATGACATATGGAAACCACTTAGTAATAATTGTTTTATTATTTGGTTTACCGAAATCATGTGTATGAATGCTTGTATCACACACACACACACACACACACACACACACACACACACACATATATATATACATACGTAAAGTATTGTGTGATTGTTTGATTGCTAAATTATTGATGCATTGCGTATAATTAATTCACTATGGGAGGTCTGACTCCCTAAATTTTTCAGGTAGCTAGAAGCGTGTTGCAGCCCAAGATCTTCCTCTGGGCGGCACATTAGTCTTATTATGTAGGTTATTATTAATTGCTTTTAATGTATTAAATTTCTAAACCGTAGTACCAGAGTAAAGATTATATTTGATGTTGTGTATGTGAAAAGGATTTAATCTGTTAAGTATGGCGGATTTAAATATTATATTTCTGAGACTTTAATTTAGATTATGGTTTTAGGCTTGCTACGGGGTTCCGGTGGCGATATGACAAGTTATTAGATCTTATAATAACTATAACCAATTTAATTAATAAGATTTGAAATTATTTTTTGTGCAATGAGCAATTGTTATTTAATTCCAAGACTTGAATATCTCCTTATCTGGAAATCTTTTTCCTTTTATTTTCTTAAATTTTAATCTCTTTTAATAGTTTAGTTACATTCTTCACAAAACCTCCATCTTATTTTCTCTTCTTTTTATTTGAAAGAAATACCCAACCAACCTCTGTGGGTTTGACCCTGCTCACTACTATCGACAAATCAGTTATAGTTTGAGTAGGAAAATTATTATTTTTGGTGTGCTTGACACGTATCAAATTTTGGTGCCCTTGTGAGGATTGGTGTTCAATCGGTGTTGGAAATTTGACAAATATATTGGATTATATACTAGTGATTATTTATCAACTTTGGGCCAAATTATATTATGGAAAGGAAGCATATTACATAAAATGATTAGTGTCATTGTACAGTACGTAACGTGAGCTTTCCAACGGTATATAATTTACCCAAAACAGACAAGTAGTGAATGAGAAATTGTTGCTCAAAGTTAGCCTAATGGAATGGAATATTTGGAGAAAAATTGGCTTATGTTAACTTATCCCACATGGGAAAAATATAAAGTGGAAAAGGTGTTTATATTGAAACACACTTTTGTAAGGTGTTAACTTGTGTAAGCCAAAAGGCTCTCTCTTACGCGCGCAGGGGGGTTGCAAATCCTAGCCCCGAGCCTTCAAAGGCCCAATGTGCACGGCTTGGGCATCGCGAATGCCGGACCGAATTGGGCCACTACAGGCCTGCCTAATTTTTGCTCCAGTCCGACTAATTTTCTCCAGATTTTTTTTAGCCTTTTCAATTTTTCTGTCAGTTTTATTTTTCAAATAAAATAACTGCAGAATTAATTCTCTCTTAATAAGAGAATTAATCCAATTAATTGTCATTATTAATCCAATAAATCCTCTTAAACAGCCTATATTTTCTTTCTCCATCAGTTGCAGAAACACTTGCAAGAATTTCGAATTTCCTTTCCTCCTTTTTTCTGCAATCTGTTTCCTTCTAGATAGGCTGTCGTTTTTTCTTTCTTCTCCGGTGATATTCCTCTTTGCACAGTTGAGTTCGCCATCGAGAGTTGTTTTATTCTGGGAGACAAATCGCCAAATACGGGATGATAATTGTCTTAAGGAAACTGTATTTTTCAGGCCTCAACTCTACTGTTCCTTTTGTTAAGGTTGAAAAGTATCTTATTTCCTGTTATTCAATTTATTTCGTTTCTGCAATTCAATTATATAAATTGTATTTGTTTACTGTTATCTAACAATCGGTTTATTTATTTTTAATTTTTTCTTCTTTTTATCAATTTTAGGAATTGATGGATCATCCAATTCAACATGTTGTGAGTTCTAATGGAACTATAACCCTTATGTTGATCTATTTAATCATTCTTATCCCATTTTTCATTATTAGAATCAATCAAATCACAATTATTATCAATCTTCTTATGTTGATCAATCTTCATCAAGTTCATGTATGTCTCTGGAAGATATTATTTATGCTTTAGCTAATAACTTTCAACAATTACAGCAACATGCCATGAGATTTCAATCAAAAACACAAACTAGTCTTAAAATTTTGAATTCACAAATGAGCCACTTGACTGCGGTCATTGGTAAGTTAGAAACCCAAATTTTGATTCGAGATTCTAAGTTAGTGCAAAAGAAAGAAGAGCTCATAGAGCTAGTGCTAGAAGAAGAAGAAGATCAAATAGAAGACACAGTAATTGATGATGAAATTTCCACAATTAATGATGAATTAATCAATGAAAAAGATTTTTACATTATGGATATGAATGATGGGACCCTAATAAAATCAATTTCAATTTTGTCAAATAATTTACCTACGAAGACTAATAATATAAAATCAATATGCATGAAGGTAATAATACTAATGAAATTTATTTATTTTTGACATGATTGATTCTAGTGAGCAGAGAAAAGACATGAGAGATTTATCTGAAATTTCATATGCTTATAATTGGGATGATCAAAAGGATGAATGAGTGGGAGTTGGATAATGCAAAATTACAATTGTCTAGCCAAAGGCAATAAAGAAAGGCGCTCTTTTGGGAAGCAACCCAAATTCAATTTATTTTTATTTATTTGCTTCAATTTTGTGCTTAATTTGATGGTTCTAGTCTAGTTTTTTAGATTTTTAAATCAATTTTGGGCTCTTTTCATTACCAATGATTGTACTTTAAGTCAATAATTAAATGTTTTGCTGTGCATGAATTTTAACTAAGCCATGATCATGGCTTATGCAATTTTTGGAATCAACAAATTTTTACCCAAGGTAGTGACTTAAGCCATGATCTTGGCTTAAAGGAAGAACTCTTCTGCTTCGTTTTCTTTTCTTTGTGAAAAATCAAAAGAAGTAGTTTATGTTGGATATGCCCTAGTCCCGAGGCATTGGACCTTGTATTTGTATTATACATATATTAGATTTATGTATTATACACATTTTGTGTTATTAATAAAGGCATTAATTCATTTATTATATATATATCTTGTGCAATATCTTAAATGAAGTATCCAATGGACATATCCATATCCATGATGACAAGTGTCTTACACCTGGCAGTTAGACCATGGATAGGGTAAACGATATGACCATAAAAAGATCCGTAGTCTGTTCCAGTCATGGGAATGAAAGGAACTAGATACTATCATTAACCTGGTTGTATGGCGGTGTCTTATCAGTCATTGGACATGGGGTGTCAGCCAAGTTAACGGGTACATGTAAAAAAGGCATGGTACTGGATAGATCCACTAAACGAGAAATCCACATGGTATAGTAACATAAGTGATTCTCGTGTAGTACTTGTATGGATCCTTTGACCTGACCATATGATGGTGTTGCACGCGCGGTCGCATACTTAGGGGTATGCCTAAAGGGCTTGTAATAGGGTTCCAAGTATGGGTGCTTTCGGGTATGTCACTTAGCATGGCAATGCTATGGATATGCAGAACGGATTTGTCACTCAGTAGTCCACTGAGAAGATATCACCGGCCTCTTGATGGATGTGACTGATAAGAGTGTGGCCACACCCAAACAGGTTGGAACTTGTTTGTGAGCATCAGTACATTCTGGATCAAGTAAATATCCGGAAATAGAAGAGGGTGATCAATCCATGCCTCTGTGTTGGACACCGATATCAATGACATAGGATATACAAGTTCAAACTACAGGGTTATGATTACAATTGGACTCTGGAGAGAGATGATTATATTAATTATATTATAAAGATCAATTGGATTGATCTTAATAATAAGATTAATATTTGATTGGCTTTCTCATCATTAATTGGATTAATTTATGAGATTATTTCCTAGGTGCAAATATTCATATGTATAGGTTTACATATGAATTTATTTTGTGAAGATCTAATTTTAATTTCGTGGATTAAATTAATTAGTCAAACCAATTTTTAATTAAATGTAAATAATATATTACATGGTGTAATATATTATATGCATGTTAAAATTAAAGTTGGGCTTGAAATTAATTTAAACCAAATAATTTAAAATAAATTTGGGCCTCAAGAGAAGAAGTGAAGCCCACACAAAGTGAGCCAACATAGCCGAAATTCTCAAGGAGAATTTCGGCCACCTAGGGTTAAAATAACCCTAGGTATTTCGGCCAAGATAGGACTAAGCCACTATAGCCAAAATTCTCATCCTCTCCCTCTCCATAGTTTGTGATTTTCTGACGCTAGCACGGGTTGTGTTCGAGAGGCGTTCGTGTATGTGAATGACGAGGGAGTCTATTTTGATTCCTGCAGTCTGCATCCATCTCTTGAAGAGATAATCCGGGTAAGAGATTTATCTCTTGTTGGAAAAATTTTATGTTTTACAATTTCCATTTCAATTGCTCCTGGGCATGGATTTGAGGAAATCACCGCGTTCTTCCGCTTTAATCGGGTGATTTCCAGTTGAAAAATCCCAATAGTGGTATCAGAGCGGGCTTTTGATACGTGGAAATTGTTAAAATTGGAATGAATCCCTTGGTTTTAAAATTGGATTTTTGTTTGGGATTCTTGGATTAGGGTTTATGATTTTTCCCTTTTTTATTTTACAATAGAAATTAAATTTGTATATAGGTTTATGTTTATTTAATTTTATTGTTCTTGGATGAGATTCTTGGTGATTCTTGTTGTGGTTGATTTTATTTTAATTTCAAAAAAAAAAAAAAAAATCAGGCTGTTTCCGGCATGCGGGACTGCCGGCAGCGCGGCGAGAACAACGGCAGCAGCGCTGCTGCTGCTCGGGCAACTAGGTTGCCCTAGCTGCAGTTGGCCGGGCCCAGTGTTTTTGGATTTGGCGGGTTCGGGCCCGGGGCCCAGTTTTAAAATTTTAATTGGTTTTAAAATTCGTGTGTTTAAATTTACAATTTAAATGCGCATGGTTTCTTGAATGAAATTTAATTTTATTCATGTAATATTAATTTTGGAAATTAATATGGTTAATTGAAATTGGTTCGGGTAATTTTAGCACAACTACTTGGACGGCTAAAAAGGACCCATGGTTTCCCAACTCCAGTGGGAGTAGTTGGACTGCCTGGGCTGGAGGCCCAAAGTCCGTTAAGGGTTAGAACTATGGTGGGCCAAAATTGGCAATTTCAAAATAATGGATTGGACATAATTGAAATGGGCTTAATTCATGCATTATAACATGCTTATAAATTATATGTATTGGATGCATATGGGTGATTAAATATTTGTATGATTGGATACTATTGGGCTTTTATTCAAGATGGGTTGTATTTTCTTTTTGGGTAAATACGGCCTGCCTGTCGTTTTTCTTTTTTTAATGTAATTTTATTTTATTTACTTATTATAAAATTTGTAAAAGAAGAAGCCCATGGAGTGGTGAGCCCAAGTGGAGGTGCAAGCCCAGAAGGAACAAGATGGAGGCCCGCCTGATATTAGCTTCTAGTATAGGTTTACTAGAATAATATTAGGATGTAATATAGGCCCATTGCAGTCCATTTTACTTATTTATTTAATTATGCTTTATATTTATTTGCATGTGTGAATGTATGATCAAACAGCAAATTTCACCCGCCTTATGTATGTAAACTGTTATTAAATGAATCTAATAACCAAATGGAAATTACTAAGTCGCTTAAAAGTGCTTCCCTTATTCAAAACTAGCTCAAAGTGGGGATAGGCCAGTTGTAGACCTTGCCCTTGCAGGATACACTGGAGTATCATCATTTTGTATTGGGTTAGGGTATGGGATACTCTAACACTTGAATAGAGGTTTTGACTTAGCGTGGGTAGTAGGATTCTCCTGGCCCTAAGCACAGATGGGTAAGTGCCAACAAGCCCATCAAACCGAGAGTCCCTAGGTTGGGATTGGACAATGTTCCTACCTAAATAATTAGGGTATAGTTGTATCAGGCCCTCGTCTGGCTATATATTAATGAAATATGGATCTCGGCCTATAAGCCCAACAACTCGGTTTAATTAATAACTTGATTCATTATTAATTATATATAGGAATAACAAAGTAAAGTCCTTTATTAACACTCTCAAATTTTTTTCTGTGTAGAAACTCTAAAATGGCAAATAACAACTCATTATCACTGCGATCAATCCTAGAAAGGGACAAGCTTTCCGGTCCCAACTTTTTGGACTGGTCTAGGAACTTAAGGATAGTTCTAAGATAGGAGTCCAAAGAGTATGTACTGGAAAGGCCTATGCCAGCTGTGCCTCAAGGACGTAATCCATCGGCTTCCCAGCTGGAGGAATACAAGGTGCATGTCCAGGATAATAGGGATGTGACATGCCTTATGTTGGCCTACATGGTCCCCGAACTACAAAAACAGTTTATGGACCATCAAGCCTATGCTATGATAACAACTGTTAACGAGATGTTTCAGGAGCAAGCTCGTCAGGAAAGGTACTTGACCAATAAGGCATTCCACTCCTGTAAGATGGGGGCTGGGACATCTGGGAGTGCACACGTGCTCAAGATGAAGGGCTATTTGGACAATTTGGCCCATCTCGGATCGCCCATCTCTTAGTTGTTGGCGATGGACACAATCCTTGCATCCTTGCTGGATTCTTATGATCAGTTCAACCTGAACTATAATATGCAAGGGATGAACCGCACTGTTAGTGAGCTGCATGGGATGCTGAAGCTTACTGAACAGTCGATAAAAAATACTCTGCTGGTGCTGTTGGTCAACAAGGGGAACCCTCCTTTTGCCAAAGGCAAGGCCAAGGAAAAGGCCAAGAAGGCCAAGGCTAAGAAGGCCAAGGCCCAGCAGAAGGCAGGTCCTGAGGATGTCTATTTCGGGTGCAAGCAGGTAGGCCACTGGAAGAGATCGTGTCCCAAGCTGATGGGAGAGCAGAGGAGGACCTCGTCAGGTATTTATTTCATAGACATTAACCTTACTGTTTCAACATCCTGGGTATTGGATACTGGATGTGGTTCTCACATTTGTTACAATGTGCAGGGACTTAAGAACAGAAGGTCACTGGAATCAGGGGAGGTGGACTTGCGGGTCGGAAATGGAGCAAAGGGTTGCTGCCATAAAGATCGGCGAATATCACCTCATGATGCCTAGTGGATTGATTTTGATTTTGGATCAATGTTATTTTGTACCTACTATTTGTAGGAATATTATTTCAGTTTCCATGTTGGATATTTCTGGATTTCATTTTACTTTTTCCAATGGTAGAACTTCTTTATCTAGAGAGGGATTATTTTAGGGAGATGCTCTATTAAATAATGGCCTATATATCCTGGACTTAAATGAAACCAATCATGTCTATAACATAAACACTAAAAGGGTTAAGCCCAATGAACTTAATCTTGTCTACCTATGGCATTGTCGTTTAGGCCACATAAACGAGAAGCACATAGCTAGGCTTCACAAAGCTGGATTCTTACGGTCATTTGACTTGGAGTCAATTAATATATGCGAGTCATGTTTATGAGGCAAAATGACTAAGGCGCCTTTTAGCAAGAAGGCTGAAAGGGCCACTGGCTTATTGGACCTAATACATTCAGACATATGTGGGCCCATGAGCGCAGCGACCAGAGGTAGACATTTGTATTTTGTCATGTTCATGGATGATTTCAGTAGATATGGCTACGTCTATCTGATGAAACATAAATCTGAGACCCTTGATAGGTTCAAGGAATTTAGGAACGAAGTACAGAACCAGCTAGGTAGGAATATCAAAACCCTTTGGTCAGACCGAGGAGGTGAGTATATGAGCCTAGAGTTTGACTCATATTTGAGAGAGCATAGAATAGTCCCACAGCTCACTCCTCCAGGAACACCATAATGGAATAGGGTGTCCAAACGGAGGAATAGGACCCTGTTGGACATGGTCCGCTCAATGACGAGTCAAGCCTCTCTCCCAATTAGTTTCTAGAGACACGCCCTCGAGACATCTACTCTTATTTTAAATAATACTCTGACTAAGGCAGTGGAAAAGACCCCATATCAGATATGGACGGGCGGGGAGCCCAATGTGTCTTTCCTAAGGATTTGGGGATGCAAAACACATGTCAAGAGATTGACTAGTGGCAAGCTGGAGCCCAAAATCGACAAATGCCTATTTGTGGGCTACCATAGGGAAACCAAAGGGTATCACTTCTACAACCCCCCCGAGAACAAGGTGTTCATGGCAAGGAAGGGGGTTTTTCTAGAAAAGGAGTTCCTTTCCAAGAAAGATAGTAGGAGCAATGTTAAACTCAGGGAAGTTCAAAGCCCACAAGCTCCTGAAGAGGATAACTCGAAGGCCCAGGTGGAGCTTCCACAGGAGGAAGCACAGACCCAGGCCACACAAAGACCTAGATTGTCTGGTAGGGATCGTCGGGAACCGGCGAGGTATGGTTTCCTCGTTACCGATGATCAAACTCTTCTCATCTTGGATGAGGAAGAACCCAAAACCTACCAGGAGGTTATGGCAAGCCCATAGTCTGCAAATTCATAGAGGCAGAGATGCAATCTATGTACGATAACCAGATTTGGAACTTGGTTGATCCACCTCCGGGTGCTAAGGTAATTGGTTCCATGTGGTGCTACAAGTTAAAAGCTAATAATACTGTGAGCGGACGACATTTTCAACGGAACACGAGACTCCCTTTCGGAAAGGGGCGCCACGATCTCGGGCGGACCCCTCCCTCGCGTGGGGTTTTTATAAATGGAAAATCGGTTTTGGAGAATAAATGGAATTAATGCATAAAAGAACCGAGACCTAAGTCTCAATGAATATTGTAGAGTCGCCACCCGGCTCAGCTCAACCGGGAAATTTATAATGCAGCTGAACCGGACGAACGGCTGCTACATTATCCAAAGATTCAGGTCTGGACAAGTCCCTTATTTCGTGTCTAATTAAAATAAATATTGGTCAATGCTCATAGATGGTATCTCAAAATCTAAAGTCAATTTTATTGCAATAAATAGACATACAGCGTGCATACAGGTTAAGTAAAGTAGCAAATGAATAAATTATTACAACCTGATCGAATAAAAAAAATAAAAATAAAAACTCTCGAATTCAATTTTACAAGCGCCTAGGATACACGAGAATCCACAATCGCCTAGGATACATGATTTAATCTATTAAATTACATCCAAAATAAAAATAAAAGAAATTAAAACCTACAAAACAGAGGGATAGCACAATATATAGCATGCCACAAATAGGACTCAAATAGATAGAATTCGGAAAATCAAGAATTGGGGGCATGCATTTAGGGGATAACCGGGTTGGCTCAGCTAGCCGGCCCGGTTAGACCTGGAAAATATTATGAAACGTCCCTGTATTTTTGGTTTTGGGGGAAATCGTTTTGAAAACAATTTTTTCGGTTTACATGCACTTTTACATGTGAGGTGGGTCGGTTTTCGGGAGAATCGGGTCTCCGTCGTGGCATTGTTCCAAATGCAATTTTACTGAAAATTGAAGATAGGGTCGTGAATGCACACAATAAAATTCATTTTGATGATTTTTGGGATTTTCTAAATTTTTATGGATTTTTGGAAATTTTTAGGGATTAAAAACGGGAATTCTAATTCTGGAAATCATGTTACAGTCGTGCGACTATAACTACAGTCGTACGACTGTAAATTACAGTCGTGTGACTGTAAGCGACCCAAAATTAGGATTTCACCAAAATTTATTTGGAACAAAACTGGAAAGAAAACGCCTGGAAATCAAGAACGCTCGTACGGCTGTAACTATAGTCCCATGACTGTTCTTGATTTCCAGGAGCAGAAACGCAGAGAAATGAACAAAAATGGCACAAACCACACCAATCACCCAGAAAGCTCATAGAAGAGAGGGGAGAAGGAGTGTCTACCTGTTTGGCGTGCGTCCACCGTAAGATTGACCCCTGGCGTCACTCCAATCTACTAAAATCCGCACTTTTCTCCTTGAGTTAGGGTTAGGAACTTGGTTCCAGAGATTTCCAAATGCAAGGGTTTCTGATGGTGAGTTCTTTCTTTTCTTTCTGATTTCCTCTTCTCCTCTCTCTTTTCTCTTTTTCTTTTTCCTCTCCTTCGTTTTGTTCTGTCCGCGCCTCCTCCTTTTTTTCTTTGCTTTCTCTGCTTTTAGGGTATGGGTTGGCTCACCTGCCGATATCTACAGTCGTACGACTGTAGTTTAATTACAGTCATACGACTGTAATGAAAGTCGTATGACTATACTTTTTTTTTAGAGGAGTAAAATTCCGGCGCTTACAGCTGCCCATCAGGTGATCAAATTCACCACCCGATCTTAGTTTGGGATAGTTGATGTGAATTTGAGAAATGCGACTCGAAGCGCTGCAGACACAGGAAAAGAACCCGCCGTTGAAATAAACCGATGTCAGGTCTAGGTTACCCGAGGCGAAGCAAGGGAAGAAATAAGCCGATATCGGGTCTAGGTTACCCAAGGCAAAGCAGAGGAATAAATAAGCTGATATCGAGTCTAGGTTACCCGAGGCAAAGCTGGGGAAGAAATAAGCCGATATCAGCTCTAGGTTACCCGAGGTAAAACTGAGGAAGAAATAAGCCGATATCAGGTCTAGGTTACCCGATGCAAAGAAAGATGGAATTTTGACGATTTGAAATCTTACTGGACTTGGATGGACTTGAAATAATAAGAGGTTCAAGGATCTGAAACCATGCTTAAACGTAATGGGGTTCAAGATCTGGCTTGACTAAAGAAGATGGTTCAAGGATTTGCAACCATGCTTGAACGTAATGGAGTTCAAGGGTTCGAAATCTGGCTTGAATGAAGAAAGGGGGGGTTCAAGGATTTTCAACCATGCTTGAACGTACTGGAGTTCATAAGTTTGAAATCTGCCTTGAATAAAGAAAAGAGTTTAAGGATTTGCAACCATGCTTGAACGTAATGGAGTTCAAGGGTTTGAAATCTGGCTTGAATAAAGAAAAGGGTTCAAGGATTTGCAACCATGCTTGAACGTAATGGAGTTCAAGGGTTTGAAATCTAGCTTGAATGAAATGAGGAGATGGCTTTACGAATGATAATTTTGATGTTGGATCGAGGATGAGTATTTATCCATTGATCGATAATTTTGGAAACAAAAATTTTTGCCCCTTCGATCAAGGATAAATACGGCTTGATCGTTCTGCCCCTTGGAGACTTGATGTGTTGAGATTTGGGTTTACACTGATGCTTAAGGCCCAATAGATGCCCCGGTATTGTGCCATCTCTACTTTGAGAGCGATCCTGGTTCGGAGAAACCTGGTGATGGCAGCTGGTACCTGCACTTGGATCAGTGGTGATGCATATGCATATGAGTTGTGCGTGTTTACTTTAAATGTATGCATGTATGTACAGATGCATGTATAGTTCTAAATGTATGTATGCATGGAACATGTGGCGTATGCTTTGTTCTTGGTATCCGTGCGAGCCAGGAGACGAAGTTCACGGCTTGTGATTAGCCCCGATGGTAGCCTAGGTGACCTACGGCAGCATGTATATGCGGTTTAGTCTCATTGGAACAAGTAGATGCCTCCTCTTGGCTCCAATCATGCTTTTGTATCATACTAACCCAATCCCATTGTTTCGACGCTTTTCTAAGCGACTGACTACTATGCTGATATAGGTATTAGAGGAGCTGGCCGTCTTGGGTGACCTTCCACTTTACCCTCTACATATTCTGGAGCGTTGTCAGGCTCAGTGGATCAAGGTAATAGGCCGCGCCAACAGATGGTCCATTTGGTTGAGCAAGAAGATGAGAGTGAGACCTTGCATCTCCATACCGCATAACAGGAGTTTCTGCGATATTATCCAGGCTTGGATGCAATGTCCTACTGATGGATGTTTATATGTAATGGCATGGTGTATGCAAGATGAACATCTGATCGGAAATCTAAACATACGCAATATTGCAATGGTGACACCAGAATGAGTATAATAGGGAATATGACAGTGACTCTGACTTTGTATATCACCCCTCTCCTGTTGCCAACACGTCCTTTCAGTTTTCCGTGTCAACAATTTTTTTTTTAGAAAGATTTTGTGATGGGAATTTTGTCTGCGTTGATCCCTTTCGCAACAGTTTGTCTTAAGACGGGAAAGATATATCTTGATATGTTCATTGCGACTCACGAAGATACTGCTGTCGATGATACCCAACGATTCGGTGTTTACTTGCCCCTGGTATTATAGGTTTGTGTTTGGGGAGTATTGTAGGTTTGTGTTTGGAGAGTAAAGCACTTCTACAGACAAGGTTCGCTGCGCAATGTATCCCCGTAAGTGAACATTGACATGCAATGACACAACAAATGCATATTGAACACCAAAATTGAATACAAGACATTCATGACATAATGAATGCAGATGCATTAGGAAAATCTAAAAAAGCTCTGGTTTTAATTGATGCCCCTTCAAATTACCAACTTGCCCTTTCGATTTTACATATTGGATAGAGAATTTTTTTTTTAAGGGAATGAATGCCCTATCACTAGATAGAGTTGCCATTGTAAACGGACAACTTGAGATGAATTCAATTAACCACTAGATTCTCCCGCGGTCTGATGCCGTATTCATGTTTCCAATTCACCCCAGATTCTAGTTCAAGCACGGTTCCCAAAGACTGAATACTTGAAATGGTTGGTAAGTGCAACTTTCCCTTTGAATATGAGCACAACAGACATTGCAAGCTTTCCTGTTGATAGTATCGTCCCCCTTCATGATTGTTGAAAGTTTTGTAAAACCAAGTTGCTCCAACACTGTCGGTGAAGTTCACAAATGCATAACCAATATTTCCTCTAGTCTTGAAATCCATAAGGAAGTAGGGGAAACCATAAGCGGACTTCCCTTTGGACTTACTCTTGATAAGAATTTGTGGCAGATTATGTCTTTGGAACTGGCCCGGCAGATTTCTGATCATCAGGCTTGTTTTCTCACCGAGACTGGCGTTGATCTCCCTCTTATTCGGTTTGATCTCTTCAATAGTTAGGTTCTTGGGTAACCATTGTTGAGCTCATTTGAAGTAGACTCATATTCAAATCCTCTTTCTGCTCTGTCACCCTTCTAGTGATGAGATGATGCAGAAAAATGCAATATGGAGCAGCATTGGGGTTCAATCTCTTGTTGGAAGCCATTGATGGTAGAAAATAAGGCATCACAGAGTCGGTTTAAGGAAGGAGATGAAAGCATTGTGCCTGCCATTTAATGCCATAGCAAAAATATACTCCTCACTTCTCCCCACTCAAGGGTCCGAACGAAGGGGTTCGTACAAGGCTATGGGTGGTGTTTCGAATCCGTGCCCCTAAGACCAGGAGGAACAAAGGTTACACTTCAACAATCCACCGGGCTAAAATGGTATATTTAACCTAATGCAAGCATGTCTAGTTAAAATGCAAAATGAAATACCAATTGAGAATCATCCACCTTATTTTAATTAGACACTTTTCAGGGCTTGTCAAATTCTTTTAAGTTTTTAAGAAAACTTTTTGAGGAAATCCCCAGCAGAGTCGCCACTGTGAGCGGATGACGTTTTCGACGGAACGTGAGACCCCTTTTCGGAAAGGGGCACCACAATCTCGAGCGGACCCCTCCCTTGCGTGGGGTTTTATAAATGGAAAATCGGTTTTGGAAATAAATGGAATTAATGCATAAAAGAACCGAGACCTAAGTCTCGATGAATATTGTAGAGTCGCCACCTGATGTGAATCGAGATAGCTTAATCGAGGATGTGTTCCCCAAAGAGATGCCAAACAAGCTACCCCCGATCCGAGGAATTGAACACCAAATCGATTTTATACCCGGTGCATCGAGATAGCTTGATCTTTGGTTTAACTTGTCTAATCAGTTTGGTTGATGCAAAGAATAATAACATCCTTTCAAATGCTGATTTATGGAGGATTCGGTGCAAAATGAAGCTTAATAGTTTATTTGTGAGGAATGTACAAGCCCATTAGGAATCTTCTGGGCCTAATTAGACTTCTACGTATGAGCTAAGGACAATTAAGTGTTAGCACTTAAGGCACCCTTAGGGAATATGTATGGATTTCGAATTGGGCTTAGGTATCCATATTTAATTGTTATTTTTTTCAATAAGTGAGTTGTTTTGGGCTTAAAAATCAGCCCATAAACAACCCTCAAAAGGGAATTTCGTTTTTTATCCTTATTGCATAAGGATTAGTTTTAAGTTTTCCTTATTTGTTTTTATTTACTCTTTCCCAGTCCGACAAGGATTTGTTTTCCTTTTCAGTTTAGGGTTAAGTTTAAGTTTTCTATTTAAACACCAATGTAATAGTTGAAAGTCATGATGGATGAAATTTAATACAATTTTGATTTTTCTCTCTTTGTTGAGATTCCAGCCCGGGGCTGATTTTTAATTTTGTGAGTTTGTGAGATCGAGTTCTTCATTCTTACAATTTTATCTTGATTATGAACAAGTATTTTGGTAAGGTACTTGTGAATCATCCAACATTCAGGTTCTAAGATTGCTTAATCGAAGGCGTCAGGTTTGAATCCCTTTCATTGTCGCTTAAAAACCTTAGGATTGGTTTGCTCTCACCCATCTTTTTTTTTTGTTTTTGTGAGTTCAACCTTGATTGATAGACTTGAGTTCAATGGGTGACAGGCCTTCTTCGATTTGCTGGGGGTTCAGAAGGCTGCTTGAAGGCTGACTTGGCTTCTCTCTTCAGTTCAAGTTCCTTTTCCAATTCGAAAGCATCATCCCAAAGCATCCATTTTCCTGCCACCTTCTTACATGCCCCCATCTGATTCAAATTAACAAACACAAACGGCGCTGGATGGCATTCCAGGGCCAGACCTTCTTCAGAGAACTCAGTCAGGCAAGCTTTTGAAATTCTGGTCACATACGACCCACAGAGAATTTTTCCTTGCGGCTTATTGCTGTCAATGTAGTGAGCAAACCAGGCCCCAACATTCATCCTTCTTCCTTCAATCATGCACCAAAGAGTGAAAAGATCCTGATTTGGAACATGTGATTGATTGTTCCTTCCGAAAACTGAACTGGTAATAAACTTCTGAAGAATTTTATGGCTGTACTTTTTTATGTAAGAGGCGGAGGAACTTGTTGATGAATACTCATTCCGGTCAGTGAGTTCCTTCTAAAAGTCTGTAGAGTTAAACTCTGGCCAAAGTCAGTGTAGGCCTGTGCAAATTCTTCAAATTCGAGAAAAGCAGTGTCCGCTGCTCCTAAATATTGGTTGAGTTCAATCAAAGAACAAGTTTTCCTCTTTCCCATCACTCTGGAGCTAAACTTGCGCTAATCATCCATTTTAGAGATCTCTGGATTGAGAGTGAAAGTGCTAAGGAACTCCAATGTCAGTTCTCTGAAGGTCGGTTCCTCAATCTGTGCATAGAATTCGAAACCCCCATTTTCTAATAACTACCGGATTTCGTTATCAAGGCCCAGGGTTGACAAGATGTTCCAATCGAATGTCCTTGAGGGTGCAAAAGTTAAGCCCTTAAATTGCTCGTACCTCTCGTTCTCCTCGGCGGTGAAAGTTTGCATCTTGGCGAGCGTCTTTTCAACGGTGCTGGTTTCAGAACTAGAAGGCTGAACGCTGACGGATGAGGAGGAGGGCTTTGCACAAGAAGCACTTGGGGCACGCTTAGCAGCTTTCTTTTCCCTGGCCATTTTCACAATCGTAAATCAAAGAAAGAAGGAAAGAAAGTATGAAGACAGAATAAGAAAATACAGAGAATTAGAGAGAGAAAAACAGAAGTAATGAAATAGGGGAGAGGAAGGGTTTTAAAACGGAAACAAGAGAAGGGAGAAAAGTTACCCAATTTGAAATTCAAAGTAAAACTGACACAAGGGTAGGGAGGGGGGAAACGTGGGCGTCAAAGCGGGAGAGAAAGGGGGTAAAAATTGTGGCTGATGGGATTGAACACATTTTCCAAAAAATTCACCTTTTTCATTCTCATAATTACTCCTTTTTTTGAAAAAAAAAATTTTTAGCCATAAAAAAAATAATTCTTGCGGTTGAAAAATAAGAAATAAAGGCAAGTATAGACTTTAACAAAAAGAGAAGACAAATTTCAATTTGATGTTACTTCCCATGCTTGCTCCGGTTATAGCCCTACAAAAAGAAAACAAAATTTCATAATTAAACACTGCATGTCAAAAAGTAAATGAAATAAAAGAGGGGTTAGAGAGTTTTCAAACAAAATTGCTTCAATCTGTGTTTGAAGCGGACACTGAGCAATCCTAGGTTGCTTAAGGCGACTCAAGGTATTAGAGACTTCCAACACCACTTGATGATTCCTGCGCAAGGTAGGGCTTTAATCTTTGGCCATTAATTTTAAAAATTTTACCACTTTGATTCATTATTTCAACTGCCCTACGTGAAAAGACTTGATTCACAATAAATGGTCCAGGCCACCTTGATTTAAGCTTTCTCGGAAACAATCTCAGCTTTGAATTATACAGCAAGACTTTCTGACCCTTGTAGAAAGTTTTCTCCTGAATTTTCTTGTCATGCCATTTTTTTATTTTCTCTTTGTAATTCATGGCATTTTCATAACTGAATAGCCTGAACTCTTCCAATTCGTTTAGCTACAATTTCCTTTTTTCACCCACCAAGTTCCTGTCAAAATTCAAATATGTTAGAGCCTATAAAGCCTTAAATTCTAATTCAACAGGTAAGTGACATGCTTTTCCATACAACAATCTAAAAGGCGACATCCCAATAGGTGTCTTGTAAGCTGTACGATATGCCCAAAGAGCATTATCAAGCTTTCTTGACCAGTCCTTCCTAGAATTGTTAACAATTTTCTCAAGAATTCTCTTGATCTCTCTATTAGAAATCTCAACCTGCCCACTGGTCTGTGGGTGGTAAGGTGTAGCAATTGAGTGACCCCATATTTAGTAAGAAGCCTTTCAAATTGGTTATTACAGAAATGAGTACCTTGATCACTGATTATAGTTCTAGGAACTCCAAATCTTGTAAATAATTTCTTCAGAAACCTTACCACAACTCGAGCATCATTTGCAGGACTTGCAATGGCTTCTACCCACTTACTCACATAATCCACAGCAACCAATATATATTTATTTCCATGTGAGCTTGGAAAAGGTCCCATAAAATCAATACCCCAAACATCAAAAACTTCACAAACAATGATATTATGTAGAGGCATAGCATTTTTGGCAGAGATATCACCTGTTCTTTAACATTCATTACACTCCAACACAAACCTATTGGAATCCTTAAAAATTGTAAGCCAAAAGAATCCACACTCCAGAACTTTTGAGGCTGTTCAGTTTGCACCAAAGTGACCTCCTGCTTCTTGAGTATGACACATTGACAAGATTGCTGGGCCTTTTTCGTGTGAAGCACATCTTCTAATAATCTGATCTGCACATAACTTAAAAAGAAAGGGTTCCTCCCAAAAATAATACTTTAAATCTGAAAGGAATTTCTTTCTTTGGTGAGAAGACAAAGATTGAGGCATAATTACACAGGCTAAATAATTTGCAATAGCCGCAAACCAAGGTATAGAATGTACCGCATAAAGTTGTTCATCAGGAAAAGAATCAACAATCTCAGGTTGCTTATCGAGGTTGCTTAGTGGAATTCTAGAAAGATAGTCTACAGCCACGTTCCCTGACCCCTTCTTATCTTTGATCTCAATATCAAATTCTTGAAGAAGCAGGAGCCATCGTATGAGGTGAGGTTTCGCATCCTTCTTTGCCAACAAGTATTTCAATGCTGCATGATCAGTAAAAATAGTGATTTTAGATAAAACCAAGTAAGATCTGAATTTATCAAAAGCATAAACAACAGCAAGCAATTCTTTTTTTGTAGTGGTGTAATTCTGTTGTGTTTCTATCAAGGTTTTGCTCGCGTAGTAGATGGGACAGAAATGCTTGTCTCTCCTTTGTCCTAGCACAACTCCAATGCAAGTGTCACTAGCATCGCATATAAGCTCGAATGGAAGACTCCAGTCAGGGCCAATAAGAATTGGAGCATTCACCAATTTCGCCTTAAGAGTTTCAAAAGCTTTTTCACAAGCTTCATCAAAACAGGATTGAACGTCCTTGTGCAAAAGTGCTGTTAGTGGCCGGGCAATTTTAGAGAAATCTTTTATGAATCTTCTGTAAAGCCCCGCGTGATCAAGAAAACTTCAAATTTCTTTAACAGAAGTAGGATCAGCTAGTTTTTCTATGACTTCGACCTTTGCTTTATCAACCTCCATTCCTTTTGAAGAGATTTTATGGCCGAGAACAATGCCTTCATCCACCATGAAGTGACATTTTTCCCAATTCAATACAAGATTGGTCTCCTTGCACCTGGTTAGGACTGCTTCAAGATTTTTGAGACAGGATTGGAAAGTCTCGCCATATACTGAGAAATCATCCATGAAGATTTCCACTTTCTTTTCGGCCATGTCATGGAAAATCGCCATCATACATCTCTGGAAGGTTGCTGGAGCATTACACAATCCGAATGGCATCCTTCTATAAGCATAGGTGCCATTTGGACAGGTAAATGTTGTTTTCTCTTGATCTTAGGGATGAATAGGAATCTGATTGTACCCTGAATATCCATCAAGAAAACAATAAAATGCATAACCTAAAAGTCTTTCTAGCATCTGGTCAATGAATGGCAGTGGAAAATGATCTTTCCGTGTAGCATCATTGATCTTCCGGTAGTCAATGCAAACTTTCCATCTAGTAACTGTTCTAGTGGGGATGAGTTGATTTTGCTCGTTCTGAATAACAGTGATCCCACATTTTTTAGGGACTACCTGAACAGGACTAGTCCATACTAAATCGGAAATGGGGTAGATAACTCCTGCATCAAGTAGCTTAATTACCTCCTTTTTCACAACGTCCTTCATATTGGGATTCAGTCTCCTCTGAGATTGTATGACTGGCTTATGATCTTCCTCCATTAGAATACGATGGACATAAATAGAAGGACTAATGCCTTTTATATCTGAGATTGTCCAGGCCATTGCTTCCTTGTTCTTTCTCAAGACACAAAGTAATTGAGTTTTCTGCTCCTGGGTAAGTTTTGAAGAGATAATTACAGGTAAGTTGCTTAGTGGATCAAGGAAGGCATATTCTAAATGAGAGGGTAATGGTTTCAATTCTAGAGTAAGAGGCTCTTCAATGGAAGGTTTAGAATGCAGTGTGGGTGTATAGTCTAAAGGTTCAATGAATTGCCTGCTTCCTAAGATTGCTGCACATCTAATTTCAGCTTCAATTTGCTTTTCTATATCTTCTTCTTCATTCTCAAAATCTGTTTCCTCAAATTCCTACATGAAAAATGGGTTTAAATTAACATCAGTAGCATCAATAAAATAACAGTGATCATCACAAGCAGGAGGATATTTCATGGCTTCATTCATCTTAAAGACTACTTCCTCATCATGAATTTTCAAAATTAACTTACCATTATGAACATCAATTAATGCGTGACCTGTTGCTAAAAAGGGTCTTCCTAGAATAATAGGAACATGCAAGTCTTCATCCATATCCATCACAATGAAATCAACAGGAAGTATAAATTTTCCTATCCTAATTGTTTGTAGATGTAATATGGCATAAGATTGATGCTTGCTCCTAGATCGCATAATGCATTTTCAATATTAACGTTACCAATAGAGCAAGGTATAGAAAAACATCCTGGATCTTTGATCTTGGCTGGTAAAGGTTGCTTACTCTGAAGGATTGATGAGCAATCTCTGTTGAGCTGTACCATTGCTACATTCTCCAACTTCTTTTTATTAGCAAGAAGTTCTTCCAAGAATCTCACATATAGGGGCATTTGTGCAAGTGCTTCTGCAAAGGGTATGTTGATGTGAAGCTTCTTAAAGACCTCCAGAAACTTGTCAAACTGCTTGGCCATGTCATGTTGCTTAGCCCTTTGAGGATAAGGTATCCTTGGTTGATAAGTAGGTACAGGTTACCCATCTCGAACAGAGGTGTTGTGAATAAAGTCTGAGGTTGCTTGATTCTGCTCTGGTTGAGCATTCCCTAGTTGTACTTGAGATTGCTTAACTGTATCAGAAGGTTGCTTAGTGATGTGTGCAATCTTAGGTTGCTTATTCTTTTCAACGATCTTTTCTTCTGAGTCTTTGTTCTTGTCCACAATCTTCATCTTGTGAGGTTGCTCAACATTCTTACCACTTCTCAGAGTAATAGTATGAGTGGACGATGTGTTTTCGACGGGACGAGGGACTCCCTTTCGGAAGGGGTGCCTCGATCTCGGGTGGGCCCCTCCCTCGCGTGTGAGTTTTTATAATGGAAATTTGTTTTGGAAAATAAATGGAATTAATACATAAAAGAACCGAAACCTAAGTCTCGATGAATCTTGTAGAGTCGCCACCCGGCTCAGCTCAACCAGGAAAATCTTAAGGTAGCTGAACCGGACGAACGGTAGCTACACTATCCAGAGATTCAGGTCCGGACAAGTCCCTTATTTCGTGTCTAATTAAAATAAATATTGGTCAATGTTCAAAGATGGCATTTCAAATCTAAAGTCAATTTTATTGGAATAAATAGACATGCAGTGTGCATACAAATTAAGGTAAAATAGTAAATAATTAAATTATTACAACCCGATTGAATAAAAGATAAAAACTCTCACCTCACTTTACAAGCGCCTAATATACACGAGAATCTAAAAATATGTACAACCGCCTAAATACACGATTAATTCTATTAAAATACAAATAAAAATAAAAATGTACATAAATAAAAGCTACAAAACAAAGGTTAGCACAATTGATACGGCACACCATAAGTAGGACTCAATTATGACAGAATGGGAAATCAAGAATTGAGGGCATGCATTTGGGGGATAACCAGGTTGGCTCGGCTAGCCGGCCCGATTAGACCTGGAAAACGTTTTGAAACGTCCCTGTATTTTTGGTTTTGTGGGAAAATCATTTTGAAAACAATCTTTCCGGTTTACATGCATTTTTTATATTTAAGGTGGGTCGGTTTTCAGGAGAACCGGGTCTCCGTCGTGGCATTGTTCTAAATGCACTTTTACTGGAAATTGAATCTAGGGTCGTGAATGCACATATCAAAATTCATTTTGATTATTTTTGGATTTTTGTGATTTTTTATGGATTTTTGGAAATTTTTGGGGATAAAAGTTGAAATTCTGATTCTAGAACTGTGCGACTGTAAACGGTTCAGGATCAAGATTTCGCCAAAATATTCTGAATCAAGACGGAAGAAAAACAATATGGAAATTAAAAACACTCGTACGACTGTTCACCAAATCAAAGAACAGTCGTGCGACTGTTCTTAATTTCCAGAAGCAGAAGCACGAAAATGCAGCAGAAAATGCACAAAACTCACTTCAAACACCCAGAAAGCGAGAAAAAGTGTAAGGAGAAGAAGTGTCTACCTTTTTAGAAGCTAATCCAAGTCGTGTTGACCTCTGGTGTCGCTCCAATCCTAACAAATTCGTACTTTTCCTTTGAAATTGAAGTTGAGGGCTTTATGTCCAAAAATCCAAAATGCTTAGGATTCTGATGATTTAAGTCCTTGATTTTGATTTGTTTGTGAAGTTGATTGATTAACCTATGGATTTCTAACAAGTTTTAATCTTAAACTTGAGAATTAATAGAAAAAGAAAGGGAAGAAAGTTTGAGTTTTTGGTATTTTTCTCTTCCACTTCTTTTTTCTCTCTTTCTCTCTAAATCTCTTTCCCTAAAACCACCAGCATCCAAAAGTCCTCTCTCTACTCCCTTTTTCTTCCTTTTATCTCTGCCTCCTGGTTGCTTGCTGCTGATCCCGGTGTATTAATTGCGCCACCTCTCTCTTCCATTTTTCTACTGCAGAGGTACGGGTTCCTGTAACTTTTCCGATATTACAGTCGTACGACTGTAATTTTTAAATTAAAGTCGCACGACTGTGATATCAGTCGTACGACAATAATTTTTTTTTTAAGTATAGAAAATTTCGGTGCTTGCAGCTGCCCCTCGCGTGATCAAATTCACCACCTGATCTTAGTCTAGGCAGTTAATGTGAATTTGAGAAACGTGACTCAAAGCACCGCAGACACAGGAAATAAAACATGGAACTGAGCTGCTGAAGGTTCACTGCTGTGGTGATGTGTTGAGTTGATTGGACAGTTACCCGAGGCAATACTGTAGATTTGAATTGGCTTTCATGATCTAGGATCTTGCTTGAATTGGTCTTCAAGAATCCGGGATCTGACTTAGGCAATTTTCAAGGATTAAGAATCAAACTTGAAAAGGTTTCAAGGATTCAAAATCGCATTTGAGGAGGTTTACAAGGATTGGGAATCTTGCTTGAAGAAGTTCAAGGATTCGAAATCTAAGAGGTGTTCAAGGATTGGGAATCATGCTTGAAGAAGTTCAAGGATTCAGAATCTGGCTTAGAGAGGTGTTCAAGGATTGGGAATCATGCTTGAAGAAGTTCAAGGATTCGGAATCATGCTTGAAGAAGTTCAAGGATTCGACATCTAACTTGACTGAAGAAAAGGCTCAAGGATTTACAACCATGCTTGAACGTAATGGAGTTCAAGGGTTTGAAAATCTGGCTTGAATAAAGAAAAGGAGTTCAAGGATTTGCAACCATGCTTAAACGTAATGGAGTTCAGGGGTTTGAAAATTTGGCTTGAATGAAGAAAAGGGTTCAAGGATTTGTAACCATGCTTGAACAGAATGGAGTTCAAGGGTTTAAAATCTAGCTTGAATGATGAAAAGGGGTTCAAGGATTTGTAACCATGCTTGAACGCAATGGAGTTCAAGGGTTTGAAAATCTAGCTTGAATGAAGAAAAGGGTTCAAGGATTTGTAACCATGCTTGAACAGAATGGAGTTCAAGGGTTTGAAATTTGGCTTGAATGAAGAAAAGGTTCAAGGATTTGTAACCGTGCTTGAACAGAATGGAGTTCAAGGGTTTGAAAATCTGGCTTGAATGAAGAGAAGGTTCAAGGATTTGTAACCGTGCTTGAACGTACTAGAGTTCAAGGGTCCAAAATCTGGCTTGAATGAAGAGGGTGGTTCAAAGATTTACAACCATGCTTGAACAGAATGGAGTTCAAGGGTTTGAAATCTAGCTTGAATGAAGAAAAGTGGTTCAAGGATTTGTAACCATGCTTAAACGCAATGGAGTTCAAGGGTTTGAAAATCTGGCTTGAATGAAGAAAAGGGTTCAAGGATTTGCAACCATGCTTGAACGTAATGGAGTTCAGGGGTTTGAAATCTAGTTTGAATGAAGTGAGGAGGTAGGTTTGGGAATGATAATTTTGATGTTGGCTGGGGAATGAGTATTTATCCCTTGATCGATGATTTTGGAAACAAAAATTTTTGCCCCTTCGATCAAGGATAAATACGGCCGGATTGTTCTGCCCTTTAGAGACTTGATTGTTCTTCCCCGACATTGTGCTGTCTCTGCTTTGAGAGCTAACCTGGTTCGTAGGGATCTGGTGACGGCAGTGGGTACCTACACTTGGATTGGTTG
The DNA here is from genome assembly GCA_039660915.1 of Euphorbia tirucalli. Taxonomy (NCBI): domain Eukaryota; kingdom Viridiplantae; phylum Streptophyta; class Magnoliopsida; order Malpighiales; family Euphorbiaceae; genus Euphorbia; species Euphorbia tirucalli. Next base: position 43,756,430 of record CM077637.1, on the reverse strand, counting down.
TGATGCATATGCATATGAATTATGCGTGTTTACTTTAAACGTATACACGTATGCACGGATGCATGTATGGTGCTAAATGTATGCATGCAACATGTGGCTTATGCTTTGTTCTTGGTATCCGTGCAATCCCGAAGATGGAATTCACGGCTTGTGGCTGGCCCCGATGGTAGCCCAGGTGACCTAGCCCGATTGTCCCAACTTGTCTCCCGACCGACTAACTATTACTCCAATCTAGGTATTAGGGGAGTTGGCCATCTTGAGTGACTTTCCACTTTACCCTCTACATATTCTGAAGCGTTGTTAGTGCTGAGCGGATCAGGATAGTAGGCCGTGCTAGTGGATGGTATGTTTGGTTGAGTAAGGAGATAGGAGTGAGACTTTGCATTTCCATACCGCATAGCAGGGGTTTCTACGATATTGTCACGGGCTTGGATGCAATGTCCTACTGAAAGATGTTTATATGTAATGGCATGGCGTATGCAAGATGAATATCTGATCAGGAATCTAAACATACACAATATTGCAATGTTGACATCAGAATGAGTATAACAGGTAATATGACAGTGACTCTGACTTTGCATATCACCCCTCTTCTGTTGCCGACACGTCCTTTCGGTTTTCTGTGTCAAAAAATTTTTTTTTGAGAAAGATTCTATGATGGGCCTTTTGTCTGCGTTGATCCCTTTCGCGACGGTTTGTCTTAGGATGGGAAAGATATATCTTGATGTGTTCATTGCGACCCGCGAAGATAATGCTATCGATGATGCCTAGTGGTTCGGTTTTTTACTTGCGCCTAATATTATAGGTTTGTGTTCGGGGAGTATTATGGGTTTGTGTTTGGGAAGTAAAGCAATTCTACAGACAGGGTTTGTTATATGATGCAGCCCGTAAGTGAACATTGACATGCAATGACATGACAAATGCATATTGAACACCAAAATTGAATACAAAACATTCATGACATAATGAATGCGGATGCATTAGGAAAACCTAAAATGTGGCTCTAGTTTTAATTGATGCCCCTTCAAATTACCAATATGCCCTTTCGGTTTTACACATCGGAGTTTTTTTTTATAAGCCCGATCACCGGATAGAGATGCTATTGTGGATAGACAACTTGAGATGAATTCAATTAACCACTGGATTCTCCTACGGTCTAATGCTGTATTCATGTTTCTAATTCACCCCAGATTTCAGTTCAGGCACGGCTCCCGAAGACTGAATGCTTGAAATGGTTGGTAAATGCAAATTTCCCTTTAAATATGAAAACAACAGACTTTGCAAGCTCTCCTGTTGATGGTATCGTCCCCTTCATGATTGTTGAAAGCTTTGTAAAGCCAAGTTGTCCCAACACAGTTGATGAAGTTCACAAATGCATAGCCAAAATTTCCTCCAGTCTTGAAATCCATAGGCAAATAGAGGAAATTATAAGCAGACTTCCTTTTGGACTTATTCTTGTTTTCCTCCAGACAATGCTTGTCTAGAATTTGCAGCAGATTATGTCCTTGAAACTAATCTGGTAGATTTCTGATCATCAGGCTTGTTTTTCCATCAAGATTAGCTTCAATCTCTCTTTTATTTAGCTTGGTCTCTTCAGTAGTCAATTTCTTGGGCAACCACTGCTGTTCCTTTTCACCTACAGAAACTATTTTCTTCTTACTCTGGAATCTCGGAGCTATATAGTTCATTTTCCCCCCTTTTTTTCAGCATTGTTGAATTCATTTGAAGCAGACTCCTATCCAAACCCTGTTTCTGCTCTGTCGCCCTTCTGGTGATGAGATGATGCAGAAAAATGTGATATGGAGCAGCATTGGGGTTCAACTTCTTGTTGGAAGCCATTAAAGGTAGGAAATATGGAATTACAGGATCGGTTCAAGTTCCAGAGAGGAGATGAAAGACAGAAGATGAAAGTGAAGGAAAGACAATAAAGGGAAGACAAAGGTGTTGAAGGAAAATGGAGAAGACAGAGAGGAGAATGAAAAGGGAACTACTTTGGATAAAGACCCCGATCTTCTCTGTCACCGCGCGAAGTTAACTTTTCAGAACAGGCAAAAATGTACTTATCTCGATTGTCTCAACCCATTGACCCCAGCATTTCATGTAACAGGTGGGCCGCCCCCAGATTCATCAAGCACTCAACAGAGTTTGACTCTATGATTGAAGGGAGTGCAACTTTAGACCAGGAGCAGAAATTGGACTATAAGAGAAAGCTAAGGTCTTCCATCGGTGCTTCCTTCTTTTTTTCGAAAAAGCTAAATCCAAACCACAGCCACCTATTGATTTTCCTACTGCATTCAGATTCATGTATGTCATACGTGTTTGATATGTCTTTTTGGATGAACAATGCATGTGTAATGTCATATGCACATGAATGCCACACAAACAAGACTATACATGCACTAAAACTAATGTCTGCTTCAGAGTTTTACAGCATGGTGGGTGGCGAAGGTCATTTGGATTTTTAGGGCTTGGTGCTTTTTGATGGATTTGGTTTTTGATGTGGGATGCTTTCTTGAGCGTGAGTTAAGCTTAAAGCTTCGTTCTGGTGATCGACTCTGAGATTTAACAATGGTCCCTGGTTTGGAATGATTTGGGTGTATTATGGGCTGTCCAAGTTGAAACTTTTAGGGCAAGACTAGCAGCTTTTAGGATCGTGGTTTGTAGGGATCACTGATCTAGATTGGCGATTGGTTCGACAGAAATGATGCCATCTCATTATTTGCTTGGCAGACTTCTTCTCTTTCTCTTTTTTTTTTCAGAAAAGGGCTTTAACGGAGATCAGGTTCACTTGTAAACTCCCTGTAAGACTCAGATTGATGCCATGCATCTTAATATTATGCGTGATGGACAATGTCATTTCAGATGATCAAATGCATGCTTAATGCCATATACATGTAATCATCACACAAGTAAGAAAAATAACAAGATACATTGCATTCAAAATGAGTTCAATACACTTTACAAACAAAATGAGTTCCCTACGAGAAGGAGCCTCTAAAGGTATTGATCTCACAGTGCCCGACTATTCCTTATCCGGTCACTGCCCCACTCTCATTAGATCAGGCTTAGGAGCTCTTCATCATACTCCTCTCCCCAGGAGGTTTGAGGAATTTCCTTGCCAGTCTCCCTGGCTGTCCCCGGTTTCTCATTAGTAGCGGATGGCACCTTTAATCTTCCCTCATCAACTAACTTCCAAATCTCCTTCCTTAAAATATAGCAAGCGTTGGTTCGGTGACCTGTCGCTACATGATATGTGTAGAAGTTGTTCTTTTGATCCGGTGCCGGCTCCACATACGGCTTGACGCTCTGCAGTAGCCCCTCTTTTCTACATTTGGCAAATAATTGGCTCAACGAGAAAGGCCATGGGGATATGCCTTTTCCATCACCCTTAGGGAGTGGACTCTTGGTTGGCCGCAGAATAAGGCCAGTGTTGGCTTTGAGGGGGACCTTCGATTCTGCTTCACCAGTCAGCCCTCTCATTGCTCCCTCAAGTTTAATCACACGTGCCTCCAGTTCAGAGCACCTTGTTGTCAGCTTTTCAATCTTGTCCAGGTCACCTCTTAGCAGTTCCTTCAACATTGCCGCTACCTCTTCCCTGACCGCCTTTTGGAATCGTGATGAGGCAACATAATCATCTAGGACATCTGTTACGGTGTTGAAGTTCACTGGGCCAGCCATTCTCAGGACTCCTTCCCTTTCTCCCCTGATAAAAACACTTGTTAGCACTGACTAGGGCATGCGCACAGAGGATACCAAGTCAAGGGATGATGTAGGCATGAGTGCGAGATGTGATGCATGCATGTATGAATGATGATGTCATGTGATGTCATGTCATGTTATGCAATTCTAAGCTAGTCAAGTGCACACAAAGCCAAGAATGGAGACGTGCAAGATGCAATGAATGTTGTTGATGAAGTTATATACCGAAGTATAGCGTGGTATATAAATATACACCACATGGATAAAATGACACACAGGGTGTCCAAGGATCGAAGCAAGGTGATACTTGTGAAGGGCTTACGTGTAGAGCGAATCTTACATAGGAGGAGAGTTAACATTTAAAACGATACATGTAGAGCGGATCTTACACGGGAAGAGATGTAGCATTTAAAGCGGTACGTGTAGAGCGTGTCTTACATGGGAAGAGGTTTAGTGTTTAGAGCGGTACGTGTAAAGCGTGTCTTACACGGGAAGAGGTTTAGTGTTTAGAGCGGTACGTGTAGAGCGTGTCTTACACGGGGAAAGGTTTAGTGTTTAGAGTGGTACGTGTAGAGCATGTCTTACACGGGGAGATTTGGAACGATACGTGTAGAACTTAGTCTTACATGGGGAAGGAGGGATAGAGTTTAAAGTGGTACGTGTAGAACTTAGTCTTACACGGGGAGGAAGGATAGAGTTTAAGGCAATACGTGCAGAGCTTATCTTGCACGGGAAGATTTGGAACGACACGTGTAGAACTTAGTCTTACACGGGGAGGAACGATAGAGTTTAAAGCGGTACGTGTAGAACTTAGTCTTACACGGGAAGGAAGGATAGAGTTAAAGCAGTACGTGTAGAACTTAGTCTTACACAGGGAGGGTTGGAATGATACGTGTAGAACTTGGTCTTACACGGGGAGGATTTTGGAGCTTATGTGCACGGGACACAAGGATAAGGTTTCTAATGATTATGGAAGACCTAAGGGGCTTGATGAAGTTCCTAGCGCTTTTGGAACATTTAAATGATTTAGTGCATGCGGTAAATTACTTGGTGCTTGTGGAATGCTTGAACGTTGTGAAGTGCTTGAATGTTTGATGGATGAATGAGATGTACATCGAGAGGTAATGAGGATGATCCCTTGTTTTTATTTTTATTTTTATTTTTTTATTTTTTTATTTTTTTATTTTTTTATTTTTTATTTAGACATCCCAAGAACACCCAATGCTATGCAAAATGTCACGTGTGGACCGCCACACGGATGAGAGTTTGGTGCTTTTGGGGCAGCTAATGAATTTTGTGAAATGGTCACGTGTGTACCGACATAGGGACGGAGTTTGACGCTTTGAAGGTCTATGAGATCATATGAAGTGGTCACATGGGACCGGCCCATGGACAGAGTTCTGATGCTTTTTGAGCGTATGAAATGAAATGATGTTGTAAGAGAGTCATGTGCCATAGGAGACACAGACAAAAGTTCGGCGTTCGGGGAACTCCTTTCATGATCTGGGATGTTATGAAATGCCCCTACATGCGTACTAATCCGGCACTTGGGGAGCACCTTGAATAATGTAGTAATGTCATGAAGTAACCCAATGTGGATCACAGTGTTGTATGATGTTTATGAAGAGTGGGTATGATGTCATGAGATGCATCGTGTGGATTATCACACGGAAATATACCTAGGACCATTGTGGTCTGTATATTGAATGAAATGATTTGGTGGAATGGCCGAATGCAATCCGGTGCATTGGCAAAGCACGGGTATTTTGGGATACCTGATATATGACGGAATGATATGATCGTGGTGGGCGTCCTTGGAATGCCCTTGATTTAATTTAGGTGATATGTCGTGAATGCTTATGACACACAAAATGCAAATGGCTGCACAAAACGTGGTTAGGATGTATGACATACATAATGATGTTATGTATGCTATATGAAAAAATGCTAATCACACAAATATAATGTTATGGCTGAAAAAGAAATGGTTAGTATGAATGGCAAACGGATGATTTAATGTTTTCACACGAAAATAAAATGCATGTGGCTGCATAAAAATGTGGGTTAATATCACACAAGAATGTTTTATGTATGGAAAATGTCATATGTATGATAAATATCAATTATGGTATGGAGTGAAATGTCGAAAGGCGTGTAACACGTAGCACACAAAGCGAATTCTTCCAACCTTATTTCTCCAACGTGGTCAGTCTCAAAAAATTCTAACCGAGTCCTAGGCGGGGTTCACTTCGATCACCAACAAGGGGTGATGAAGGCACGATTTTATTATTATTCACACAATTATTTTGGTATCCTAAGGGAATCCAACTAGGGCTGCCTATATGAGTTCGGTCCAAGTCGGGTTAAAAATCATGGTTCCCATAGCAAAATATACTCCTCACTTCTCCCCACTCAAGGGTTCGAACGAAGGGGTTCGTACAAGGCTATGAGTGGTGTTTCGTATTCGTGCCCCTAAGACCAAGAGGAACTTAGGCGACACTTCAACAATCCACCGGGCTGAAAATGGATACTAAATCTAATGCAAGCATGTCTAGCTAAAGATGCAAAGTGAAATACTAATCGAGAATCATCCACCTTATTTTAATTAGACACTTTTCAGGGCTTGTCAAATTCTTTTAAGTTTTTAAGAAAACTTTTTATGAAATCCCCAACAGAGTCGCCACAGTGAGCGGACGACGTGTTTTCGACGGGAAGGGGGACTCCCTTTCGCAAGGGGCTCCTCGATCTCGGGTGGGCCCCTACTTCGCATGGGGGTTTTTATAATGGAAATTCGTTTTGGAAAATGAATGGAATTAATACATAAAACAACCGAGACCTAAGTCTCGATGAATATTGTAGAGTCGCCACCCGGCTCAGCTCAACCGGGGAAATTCTTAAGGTAGCTAAACCGGACGAACGGTAGCTACACTATCCAGAGATTCGGGTACGGACAAGTCCCTTATTTCGTGTCTAATTAAAATAAATATTAGTCAATGTTCAAAGATGGCATTTCAAATCTAAAGTCAATTTTATTGGAATAAATAGACATGCAGCGTGCATACAAATTAAGGTAAAATAGTAAATAATTAAATTATTACAACCCGATTGAATAAAAGATAAAAACTCTCGCCTCATTTTATAAGCGCCTAATATACACGAGAATCTAAAAATATTTACAACCACATAAATACATGATTAATTCTATTAAAATACAAATAAAAATGAAAATGTACATAAATAAAAGCTACAAAACAAAGGTTAGCACAATTGATACGGCACACCATAAATAGGACTCAATTATGACAGAATGGGAAATCAAGAATTGAGGGCATGCATTTGGGGGATAACCGGGTTGGCTAGGCTAGCCGGCTCGATTAGACCTGGAAAACGTTTTGAAACGTCCCTGTATTTTTGGTTTTATGGGAAAATCATTTTGAAAACAATCTTTCCGGTTTACATGCATTTTTTATATTTAAGATGGGTTGGTTTTCAGGAGAACCGGGTCTCCGTTGTGGCATTGTTCTAAATGCAATTTTACTGGAAAATGAATCTAGGGTCGTGAATGCACATATCAAAATTCATTTTGATTATTTTCGGATTTTTCTGATTTTTTATGGATTTTTTGAAATTTTTGGGGATAAAAGCTGAAATTCTGATTCTGAAACGAGGGTTACAGTCGTGCGACTGTAAACGGTTCAGGATCAAGATTTCGCCAAAATATTCTGAATCAAGACGGAAGAAAAACAATTAGGAAATTAAGAACACTCGTACGACTGTATATACAGTCGTACGACTGTTCACCAAAACCAAGAACAGTCGTGCGACTGTTCTTAATTTCCAGAAGCAGAAGCACGAAAATGTAGCAGAAAATGCACAAAACTCACTTCAAACACCCAGAAAGCGAGAAGAAGTGTAAGGGGAAGAAGTGTCTACCTTTTTAGAAGCTAATCCAAGTCGTTTTGACCCCTGGCGTTGCTCCAATCCTAACAAATTCGCACTTTTCCTTTGAAATTGAAGTTAAGGGCTTTATGTCCAAAAATCCAAAATGCTTAGGATTCTGATGATTTAAGTCCTTGATTTTGATTTGTTTTGTAAGTTGATTGATTAACCTATGGATTTCTAGCAAGTTTTAATCTTAAACTTGAGAATCAAAAGAAAAAGAAAGGGAAGAAAGTTTGAGTTTTTGGTATTTTTCTCTTCCACTTCTTTTTTCTCTCTTTCTCTCTAAATCTCTTTCCCTAAAACCACCAGAATCCAAAAGTCCTCTCTCTCCTCCCTTTTTCTTCCTTTTATCTCTGCCTCCTGGTTGCTTCCTGCTGATCCCGGTGCATTAATTGTGCCACCTCTCTCCTCCATTTTTCTGCTGTAGAGGTATAGGCTCCTGCAACTTTTCTGATATTACAGTTGTACGACTGTGATATCAGTCGTACAACCATAATTTTTTTTAAGCATAGAAAATTCCGGCGCTTTCAAATAGCTTTGCACTCCTCTCTGGGATTGGGTTCAGTATTGCTTGGAATTACCCTTTTGTTCTTTGGAGTGACAATATTTGTAAGTTGCTGGAGCTGAGTCTCCATGTTCTTTATATAAGCTTGAGTCTGCTTCATGAACTGAGACATCATTTCCTTCATCTCCTCAACCTCTGATTTTTTAGATGCATATGATGGTCCAGCTTGTTGAACATGACTACGCTGTTGATGAGGTTGGAAATTGTTGTGAAGCTGCTGATTGAGTGAGATACCGCATATGATGGATTGTTTTGCCTTGGATTATTTCCAATATAATCACATTGCTCCTGATTGAGTGAGATACCGCAATCAATGCTTCTATGATCACTTCCATAGAATTCACACGATATCTTTGAACTTGAAATGGCTAAGATATTCTGCTTGGCTAGCTGTTTAAGGATTAGATCTACTTTGTCAAAAAGTTTGGCAACAGTGTCTGATTCGGTAATCTTTTCTCGATCCTCGTGTGCTGAATTCCACTTATAACTGGTGTTGACCAACCTTTCAACCCATTCATAAAGCTCTTCCAGTGCTAGTTCTTCTGGGTCTCCATTTGCAGCTGATTCAATTTGAATCTTATATGCATTTGTCAAACCATTGTAGAAATTCTGAATCTGCATCCGCATAGGAAATCCATGGTTTGGTACTTTTCTCAGGAGCTCCTTATATCTTTCCTAGGCTTCTAACAGAGATTCATCATGTTGCTGATGAAAATGGGTAACCTCATTTCTTAACTTGATTGCTTGTCTGGGCAGAAAATACTTAGTTAGAAAGACTTGAGCCATTTCATCCCAGGTTGTAACTAAACCTGTTGAAGATTCTTCAGCCAACTTTTAGCCTTATCCCTTAGTGAAAAAGGAAAAAGCTTTAATCTTATCACATCATCTGAGACTCCTCGGTTAGTACGAAAAGTATTGCACATAGTCACAAAATCTTAGATGTGAGCATTTGGATCTTCTCCGGGCAATCCTCCAAACTGAACAGCAGCTTAAAGCATTTGAATCATATAGGCTTTGATCTCAAAGACATTGTCCCCTTCATTGGGTATCATAATGCAAAAAGAGTGTCCCTCAGTGATAGGTCTCGAATATTCCTTAAGTCTTTGCCTTGGAGGAGGAAGATGAACTTCTCCCTTACCTTCTGGTGGTAGAGGTGGTAAATTTTGTTCAGCCATTCTCTGTCTCCTTCTGGCTCTTCTGACAGCACCACTCCTTCTCCTACAAGTCCTTTCGATCTCCGGATCTATAGAAATTAGAGGGATTCCTGCTCTTCGCATACACCAGGAGATTGCTTAAACAGAGAATTTCTACACAAAACACCAAACACCAAATCAAACAAACAAATTTACAAGAAATCTTTAAAAGTTTTCAATCGTTATTCACCGGCAATGGCGCGAAAAACTTTTTGCCTTAAAATTATGCACTAGCAAGTGTACTAGGTCAATTGTAGTATTGGCAAGATAAGTGTCGATCCCACAGGGAATAAGGGAAAACTATAAGATTTCCTAATAAATCGTCAGGTGAGATTTTCCAAGTAATCAGTAATATAAATTTAAATAAACTGAAATCAATTGTAAAGCATGTAAAATAACATAGGAAGGTTGCTTAAAATAGAAGATGAAAAACAACAATAAAAGTACAGACCTCCACCAGTTAGACAGGCAATCTCAAGATATCTTTCTCTAGCATTTATTATGAATATAATAAGGAACGTAATCTAAGGTTTATTGCCCTCTACCCACCAAGCTTATCTTTCGACCTCACTTGGATTCTATGACTACCCAACTAAGCTTATCTCTCGACCTCACTTAGCATAGGCATTCATGCATTAAGTCAAGCAAGCATTCTATCATAAATAGAAACCCTTAGCACACCCCCAATCTCCTCTCGGTCTCATGGTAAGTGTGTATGTATGTGATTTTCCATATCCCCAAATCTCCTCTCGGTCTCATTAGGAATACTAATCATACAACAGGGCCCCATCGTAATTTTGATAAACACTCCACCACACAATCATCTGAGCATAATATTCATAATAAACATGAGAAATGTTGGGATTTTTCACCCGAAATCACCCCGATAAAAGCGGAAGAACGCGGTGATTTCCTCAAATCCAGTCCCAGGAGCAATTGAAATGGAAATTGAAAAACTTAAAATTAAATAGAAAGGGATTAATTTTCTTACCAGAAAATCTCTTTCTAGAGATGGATGAAGACTGTAGAAACCAAAGCAGATTTCCTCCTCGATTTCGTACACGAACGCCTAACGAATGCAACCCGTGCTAGCGTTGGAAAAACGAAACAATGGAGGTGAGGGGGCTATGGAAATTTCGGCTGTAGTGTGCAAGGGTTGAGTTGGCCGAAATTTTCACCCTAGGTTTTATACCTAGGGTGGCCGAATTCCCTTAAGGGAATTCAGACCCAGCTTGGCTCCATTCTATTCTGTGCGGGCTTCCTTGTTTTAATTTAGGCCCAGTCTAATTTTAATTATTCTGGTTTAAATTAATTTCAAGCCCAATTTTAATATACCCATGTATTTAATATATTACTCCAAGTAATATATTATTTACATTTAAATTAAAATTAGTTTGACAATTAATTTAATCCATCAAATTAAAATTAAATCTACACAGAATAAAATCATATGTAAACCTATACATATGAATATTTCCACCCAGGAAATAATCTCATAATTAATCCAATTAATTATGAAGAGCCAATTGAATTTATTAATTTTATTGTTATGACCAATCCAATTGATCTTTATAATACAATTAATATATACACACCTCTCTCTCCATAGTGTATACTCCAAGTATACATGTCATTCCTTAAGTCTACATTCAGTCGTTCTATGTGTACGATCTCGTGGGCCCATCTTTATGTTGGCAGCAAGCCTTTGGCCCGTAGACTGCAGTTGGGCTCTAGCAAGCCATTGCAGCCCCCAATTAAGATGGAGATGGCAGTCTAACTATTATCGTAACCCTGTAGTTTAAACTTGTACATCCCATGTCATTGATATCGGTGTCCAACACAGAGGCATGGATTGATCACCCTCTTTTGTGTCCGGACATTAACTTGATCCCGAATGTACTGAAGCTCACAAACAAGTTCCAACTTGTCTGGGTGTGGCCACACTCTTATCAGTCACATTCATCAAGAGGCCGGTGATATCTTCTTAGTGGGTTACTGAGTGACAAATCCCTTCTGCATATCCATAGTATTAGCATGTTCAGTGACATACCCGAAAGCACCCATACTTGGCACCCTATTACAGGCCCTTTAGGCGTACCCCTAAGTATGTGACTTCACATATAACACCATCATATGGTCAGGTCAAAGGATCCATACAAGTACTACACGAGAATCCATTGTGATACTATACCATGTGGATTACTCGTTAAGTGGATCTATCCAGTACCATGCTTCCAGGCATGTACCCATTAACTTGATTGACATTCCATGTCTAATGACCGGTAAGACACCGCCATACAACCAGGTTAATGATAGTCTGTTGTTCCATTCATTCCCATGACTGGAACAAACTACGGATCTATTTATGGTCATATCGTTTACCCTATCCATGGTCTTACTGCCAAGTGCATGACACTTGTCATCATGGATATAGATATGTCCATTGGATACTTCATTTAATATATTGCACAAGATAGATATAATAAATGAATTGATGCCTTTATTAATAACACAAATGAGTAAAATACATAAATCCAATAAATGTATAATACAAATACAAGGACCAATACCTCGGGACTAGGGCATTTCCAACAAGAAAGACTTCCCAAGATCACCAGCCTAAGCTGGCTTCAGCCTGCTGGGAAACTACTCACAACACATAATTAACATAAAAACGAGATTGCTTAACTAGAAAACTTCAAAGAAGAAAAATTCAGAAAATTAAAATTAAAACAAAGAAAAATAATGGTAGTTGGAGAACATTTAATACTTCACCCCCCTTGAACAGCAGAGTATATATAGCCCCCAAAAAGAAAAGAAAAGTCATCCACCTAGAGCCTTGTTCCAAGATTAAACTAATAAAAAAAATTAACAACCACAAATACAATAGCTTCCTCAAGAAACCAAGGATGGTTCTGGCATCTTCTCCTCACTATGGGCTGTGCTTTTCCCTTCAACTCCGGCCTGTTCACGCCGCAGCCCAATCCAACTCCTTTTTATCTTTTCTGCTTATTGAGATTTCCTAATTCCAGCAGTCTTCCTGACTCACGCTTTAGACTTGGAAAATCTTAATATTAGCTATGAATCCTCTCTTCTCAAAGGAATTTTACCAATTTAGCTGCTGAATTCTTGCATAATTTGCTGGTAATATTTTCACTTATCAGTTCTAACAAATATTTGCAGCTACCCAAATAGATGGTCATGCATTCAAAGCAACAAGCATTCATAACATGTTCAAGTGAAATTAATACGAGTCAAATTGTACTAAATTTAAAGAAAATACATAAAAGCCATGCTAAGACCCACCATAGCTATGGTGGTTTCGGTTCATAGCTAAACTAAAAACAACTAAAAGAAAAGATGAAGACATAATGAACAAAATATTAGAATAAAACTAGAATAGTGGAAAGATTTATGCTAAATTTCAGATTGAACCCGATGAAGAATGGTTGATGTGCTCACAAAACTCTATCTCTTCTTCCTTGCTCTTTCTCCAGAAGTCACTTTTTACGTGTGTAATGAAATATGGAATAATAAAAACTACACCCCTTCTCCTTTTTACACATTTAAGAGAGACAAAATAGGGAGGGAAAATTTTCCTATCTCAAACAAAGGTCTAATGTTGCCTAAAAATTATGCACTAGCAAGTGTACTAGGTCAATTGTAGTAGTGGCAAACAAGTGTCGTATCCACAGGGAGTAAGGGAAGTTTTCAAGATTTCCTAGTAAATCACCAGATCTGAAGGTTTTCTAGTTAAAAGTATATAAAAAAATCGAAAACAGAAAACATACAAAGCAGGAAATATAAGATTGTGTGAACAGAATAATATGAAACTGTAATAATAAAAACACAGGCTTCCACCAGCTAGACAGGCAATCTCGAGATATCTTTCTTTAGAATTTATTATGAATATATTAAGGAACGTAGATATAAGGTTTCTTGCTCTCTATCCACCAAGCTTATCTCTCGACCTCACTTGGATTCTATGACCACCCAACTAAGCTTATCTCTCGACCTCACTTAGCATAGGCGTTCATACATTAAGTCAAGCAAGCATTCTATTATAAATAGAAACCTTTAGCACACCCCCAATCTCATCTTGGTCTCATGGCAAGTGTGTGTGTGTGTGATTTTTCAATATCCCCAAATCTTCTCTCGGTCTCATTAGGAATACTAAGCATATAAGAGGGCCCTTTCCCATATTAAATTAAGCACTTCACCACACAATCATCAAAACATGATATTCATAATAAAAACAGAGAAAGACTTCCTAAGACCACCAGCCTAAGCTGGTTTCAGCCTGTTAGGAAACCTTATCGCGAGATTTCCTAACCAGAAAACTTGTAAAGAAATAATAAATTGCAGACTAAAATTAATTTAAATTAACAAACAGTTGAGACAATTAAAATCCTGCTCCCCCTCCCCAAATAGTGAAGTATTTATAGTCCCAAAAACTAATATCTAGCAATGAGTTGTCAACCTTAACTATTATTTTGGGCTTTGTTGTTGGACACAAAAATGCCTCAAGGCACATTAATTGTTAGATTTTCACTCTTTATTTTGTGCATTACAGAATAAATTAAGTCTGACGTCGAAAATAAATTCAAGGGAAAAGTTTTAAAAAAAAAAAAACTGTGGTTTAGCAGTGTTGCAAATCAATGGTTGTAGTTTAAAAATTTATAAACTGGGACTTATATTAAGGGTTTATCATCTAATACTCTCCTAAAACTCTATCATTATTCAAAATTTGATCTCGTATTTTGTAAGTGTGTTGATTAAACTATAGTGGACCTTGATGTTGAAACTTGTAATTTCGGAAAGTGTGTATATTTTTATTAATTAATAATGCAAAAAAAAAATCATAAGAAAATAGAAACATTGCCGAAATATATCCAAATTTTGCAACTTTGTTGATTAAAATACAATGGATTTTGATGTCAAAGCTTGAAATTTTTCGGAAAATGAGTATATTTTTATTAATTAATAATGCAAAAAAATAACAAACATCATAAAAAATATAATAATTGCCAAAATAATCTCATATATATATATATTACTTAATAACTTTAAATCAAGATTTTAAAATTTGGATATTTTTCAGTAATTTTTCTATGGTTTATGATTTTTTTTTTTATTTTATTCGCATTATGAATTAATAAAAATATACCCATTTTCCAAAAAAATTCCAAGCTTCGGCACGAAGTTTTATATATTTTAATCAACAAACTTGAAAAATTACAGGTTAAATTTCGAAAGGCGAGAGTTTTAGGAAAGTATATTGAAAGATAAACTCTTAATTTACAAAACCGTAAAACCACGTGTTTTTTTTTTTTTCAATGGCACATATGCACTCAATCAGCCCAGCTCTATGAGGTGTATTTAATAAAAAAATATTGGTATTGCACTCCTTTTATCTAAAAACATTATGGTAATTCATCAGAAGCAAAAAAACACTGAAAACAAAATATGATTACTCGAAAAATGATTTCATAGATTGATTGAAACAAATTAGAACTTGTAGTTGGTGTGTGGAAATAAGTAAAAGAAAGAAATGAGATGATGAAGAAAACAAATATAATTCTAGTAGTTAATGGAACTGCAAACAGTACGAATTTCAGCATCAAGTTGAAGAGAAGGGAGAAGAACATTGCCAAGCTTGGCCATGGAAACTCCAAACTGGAAATGGAAAACGTGAGGTGCAGAAGCAAATGTATTAACAAGAGGAGAAGTTGTTGGATGAGAGTATAGTAATTGATCAGTGTATAAAAGACCCATATTCTTCTGCAGATTCTTATAATATTCAGCATCAAATTTATTTGGAGTAGTAGCATCAAGATCAACATATTCAGAAGCCCATCTGCATTTCCTTGTTAAGAAATTCAAATACTTTGTATCAAGAGATGGGTCTGCTTTTCCTGTTCCTTGAAAGTTGTACAGACGGTTTTGAATTGAACCGCAGCTTGTCCTACCAATTGTGTGCGCCCCTGTTATCATCATATATTCATTAACACACTTTAATTAGTTATATAACTTTATATGCAGCGAAATATGGCTTTTAGAACAAGATCGGCTATCGAACTGGTAATGACAAAGGATTAAGGGTTAAAGGTAAACCAAGTTCGAACTAAATTTAAAAAATATGTTAAGATAATAGTACATTCAAACCATTTAAATTTATATTTAGTATGTCAAAGTTTCACATTTATACAATAATTTTATAAAACTAAAATTCTTAAATACTATATTAATTAAAAAAGCTAAATATATTTAACACAGTTTTTATAGTTGCAATTAAACGTTAATATGATTCAAAATAATTTAAAAAATTTAACTAAAGTTTAATTTTGAGAAAAATCCAAAAATTTATCTTAAATTTTTAACTCAAATAATATATTTTTTAAAACCAGTATGATCGAACTAAAAATTCAGTGCGATTCATAATTTTCTGGTTTGGCTGAATGGTTCGAGACTGGTTTTTGACCAATACAAGAACTAGTGAATAGTCAGTTCAGTCCGATTTTCAAAAATATGGATATAATAAATGAGAATAGATAAAAGATGGAGAATTTATAATACCGGATAAAACGACCATATCAACAATATTCAAACCGAGAGATTGGTAAAACTCAACCAAAGTGGTAATATTTTCATGACCCATAGGGACAAGTTGAGCTTCCTTATCAATGGAAATTTTTCCATCTTTTCTTCCAAAGGAAACCATCCAATATGGACCACCAAGAAGAACAGTAGCATCTCTTGAGGCAGCTGTAAGAATGTCAGCGCAAGATACTGTTTTTGGACATTTCTTCTCTATTTCTGACTTTATTTCTTCAATCAATTCAAACCCCCTTAGGCTCTTGCTTGCTTCTGCTCTTCTTTCACTTCCGTTATGGTTCAACAAAATTGACCCATCACAACCCTAATTAAATACATCAGTCAGTCGCTATTATTAAGGGGCAAATTATACCGACAGTCACAGGAGTTTGGAATTTATACCTATATGGTTACAAATATTTAATTTGTATCAATAAAATCATTAAACTTTCATTTTGCTATTAATAAAGCCATTCACCCTAATCCATATTGAAATTTGGCGCCAAAATAATGACGTAGCACAATACTACTTTATTTCCAATCAATTTCGAATTTTAAATTTTACTATTTTTCCTGTGTAGTGTTGTGCAAGTGGGTGTTATGTTGGTGATACATATCAGTTTTTTATTGGTTGGAGTTAGACATGGCATCGTGTTGGTAAGTGAACCTTAATATTGACTTGTCACTTCAATATTTTGACGCTAAATTTGAATAGATTAAGGCGAAAGTGACTTTATTGAATATAGAACGAAAATTAAGTGATTTTATCAACACAAATTAAAATTTAGTAAACATGGACATATAAATACTTCAAATTTCAGTGACCGAAAGTGCAATTTAGTCCATTATTAACATAAACCTTAATCATGGCATAATAAAAGAAAAAAAAAAAAAAAAAAGTACCCGAACGGCACAATCATGGAAATGCAAGCGGAGAAGGGAGGGGGCAAGGGTAGAGTCCTTTTGAACCCATTCTTTAACTTTTCTATTAATTATGCTTTCAGCTTCTGGACACCTTTCTTCATAGTAACCATAACTTATCAAATCATCATCACCACCTGAACCCAAACCCAATTTCGGGATACTTATTACCACCTCAGTTTCATCGTTCTTTTCTTCTTCTACATTATTATTTCCACTGTATTCTGCGGCTGATATCAATTCAAAAGCAAATAGTAGAATCACTATGCAAACTAAGGATTTCATTTTTCGATCTAAACAACAATTTTTTTTAATGGGTGAATTACTTACCACTTTGTTATTTATAATACTTGTTATGTAACTAATTAAATAGTTTATTCATTTGGTAGGTCAAGGACTACGTGACACCCACCCCCTTCTATCTAAACATGCTTCCATGTACAACTTACATATAATAATAAATAACAATTAGGATTTTGACCATTTGTAAACTGACATATGTGGTTTCAAATGTTACAAACTAGTACGTGGTTTCACAACATTAATAAAAGTAGTCGATCATTCAATACATTCCTCCAAAAACTTTCTTATCCTTCGAAATTTCACTTCAATTTTACATGTTGGTTGATTAAAGTACAATGGACCTTAGTGTCGAACCTTAGAATTTTCTAAAAAATGTGTATATTTTTATTAATTAATGGTGCAAAAAAATAAATTAAAGAAATCATAAAAAATATCCAAAATTTCAAATCTAGATGGAAATGTATTGCATAATATGTATAAATCATTAAGATGCTAAATAGTAAAAAATATTGAGTTTTGCCTAGAAATGTGGTTGAAAACCTAAAGTTTAAATGGTTAACTCGATTTCTATGCAAAATTTATTTTTCTCATTATTTAACATCTCAATAGTTTAACTACATTATTGAGTATATGTCTCTGAGATTTGAACATTTTCCAACAATTTTTTCTATTTTTTGTGATTTTTTTCATTTTCGCATTATTAAATAAAAAAATACATACGCTTCTTGAAAATTTATGAGCTTTGTCGGTAAGATCCATTGTATTTTTGTTAACCAAGATGCAAAATATCAAGTAAAAATTCAAATGGTAAAACAGTTTTTAGGGGAGTATATATTGGATGATAGACTATATTTGTCAATATTGTAAAACTACAGGTTTTAGTTTATAATCCTTTAAAGTACAGGTACCATTTCGCAAATATCAACACCGCATGATTTATTTTTGTATCATATGCCTAATAATAAATATATAACATCAACATTTATAGTAGTAGTAGACATGTATTATCATTTCTCAGATTCCTTTTTCTGTTGTGCATTCAATATAATAATATAACACTAATAAAAACTATAATACGCAATTCTAGTCAATCTTGTTATATATCATGTGGAGATGGGTTTGAATAAGTATACTACAAATTGTTTAAGAGATTAAGAAAAATAGTTATTTATTTTGTTTATCAATCTATATTTATTGCATTTTTCAATTTTGATATTCTTGATATTTAACTTTATATTTTGATTATCAAATTAGGCAAATATGCATGGTAATTTGTTTGATTGGTTTTCTAATAAACAACCAGTATTGCTTCCTATTTAATATCATATACGTATTGACTTATTTTAATATATGGTCAAGTATTTAAAACATATTAAATGATGAATTATTTTCTCATTTCGTTTACACTGTGTGGAACAAATTTAATGCATGAAATGAATTGATTTCCCATAAAACTTCAAAAGGATTCAATCGAATTCACTTAAGAATTGAAATCTGTTGTTTGGAAATAATATTCCGATTGAAAGAATTCTGTTATATTTTATTGTTTGAAATAATTAACTAATGAATTTATTTAACTTATTTACTTGATTAATCTTACTATTTCTATAAACAACATTTCCAGAGATTTTTTCTTGTTCAGTGCTAGCAATAACTTTTGTTTTTTCTCTAGGGGTTCTTTTGTTACATATCACCATCTTTTTATTTTTTTTATTTTTTATTTTTATCTATATGGCTTTCCATTGATTACAGGAGTTATTTAGTTATTAAAAATATCAATTACGGTAAGTTTTGATATTTATATCAGAAACAAAAATAAAAACTATTTTTAAATCTTATTTATCAATTTAAATTTTTGGAACAAATGGTTCATAACATGGAACTAGAGTTTCTTAGACCTAGAGACTAAGAATTCAAATCTTCACAACCTCATATTGTTAGAATTTTAACGTATAATAGAGTGGGCCTGTATTATACATATTTCAAGACCAAGGATATTTGCATGAGGGGTGTGTTAGAGATAATAAAAAAAATTATTCTTAGGCTTGGCCTATTGTTATTTCTGAGAGGGAATGTCTCACACGCACCGGCTTGATGATAGGGAAATATCCTGCAGTATGATCTTCAATGGGAATCCAATTGCCTGCACCAAAATACAATGAACACTAGATGGTCTGGTGGGGAAACACTTCGATGCCTAAGTTAGGAAAAGGGGAATACAAAAGGTAGAAGAAGATGGATCAAAGTTGAATACCTCTTAGGGTTTTAGCATGTTCCATTTATATGCCTGCTGGGTGTATAGTCTAGACTTGATTGGTTTAGTGACATGTTTACCAGTAACACCCTTCATGTATGCCCTAGGTTGGGGCATCTATGCTCTTTTGTGACTTCCTAAACAAGGCTTGAAATCTCCTTTTATACACGTGGATGCAAGACATCAGCTAGATTGCGGCTCAAGTCTTTTTAAGACACTTGTCTACATCTTCACCCCTTCACCAGCATGGTCTGTTTGATACCTGGACTTGGTAATTTTCTCTCTATCCGGGCGTAGAATGGTTCATCTACCTTTAACCTATATGGTTGCATAGACCGTGGCTTCTTATGCCTCATGAGTATCTCAAGCCTTTGTGCCTATCACTCGGTAACATGGATGACCATATGTTATCAGAAGCCCCCCTCTCCTTTCGTTGTTTGATAGCCCTTTTAAGGGTTTTTTTGTGTAGGGATTCATCCTCAAGAAATGAATCTAAAGCAGTGGAAGCCATTGTCATTTCTGTTGAATACAGATCCAGGAACTTATGTGGATGAAATCAAAATCAAAATATTGAAGAGAACAAGAGAATTAGATCTCACCTTTTGTGTCTCTTCTAGAGACTGCCGAAGAAACCAAACAAGATTCTCTCCACACTCATGTACACGGACGGTCTATAGAACCAATACCGATGCTAGCGTCGGTTCAAGAGCCAAGGGAGAGAGGGGGGGGGGTAATTTTCTAACAAGAAAATGGGTTCAGCGTTTGACTTTCTTAAGCGTGTTTATATAGTGTATAAACCCGAGGTCTAATTAATTTTCCAATTTGATTTAATTCTATGTATATAAATTAAATTATACCCTACGATATAATTTATAACATATTAATTAAACGTAACCAGTCTACTAAAATTAATACAATAATAAATTAGACAAGGCTTAAAAAATAATATATATATATATATATATATATAATTTTCATCCAGGAAATTAACTCATAAAACTAATTCATAAAATTATTTCTATGAAATAATCAATCCCAATTAATAAAATCATTTTGATCAATCCAATTGATCTATGATTCAATTTATAACTCTCCCCGTTCGTTAATATACTCCAAGTATATAGATGATCGGTTAAGTATCGATTCAAACGTTCAATGTGTATGATTTTGTGGGCTTGTCTTTATGTTAGCAGTGGGCCCATGGCCCACAAACTGTAGTTAGGTTCTAGCAATCCATTATAGCCTCTAATTGAGACGGAGATTGCAACCTAACGGAAGTCATGATCCTGTAGTATAACTTATATGTCCCATGTTATTAATATCGGAGTCCAACATGGAGGCATGATATTATCACCCTCTTTCTGTCCAAACATTTACTTGATACCAAGTGAATTGATGCTCTCAAATAAGTTCTAACTTATTTGGGTGTGTCCACACTCTTATCAGTTAAACTTATCAAGGGGCCAGTGATATCTTCTCAATGAATCACCGAGTGACATATCCCTTTTATACATTCATGGCTTTGCCATGCTCACTGGCACATCCAACCGGCCCATACTTGCCACCTGTTTAAAGGCTCTTTAGGTGCACGTCAAAGTGTGTGAGTTCACATGCAACTCCATAATGTGATCAGGTCGAAAGATCTAATGTAAGTACTACACGAGAATCACTTTTGATACTATACCATGTGGATTTCTCGTTAGTGGATCTATCCAGTACCATGTCCCATTACATGTACTCATGTATCTGATTGACAATCCATGTTCTATGGCCGGTAAGACACCTTCATGAAATCAAGGTAATGCTAGTCTTATGTTCCATTCATTCCCATAATGGAACAGACTAAGGATGGCTTTATGGTTATATAGTTTCCCTATTCATGGTCTCACTGCCAAGTGTATGACACTTGATAATATGAATATAGATATGACCATTGGATACTCTATTTACATTCATTGCACAAGTAATAAATTAAATAGATTATGCCTTTATTTAATAACACAAATGTATAATACATTAATTCATAAAGGTCTAGCAATGTATGATACAAATCAAGGACCAATGCCTTGGGACTAGGGTATTTCCCAACATTTTGACGGTTGCGAGTGTGAAAATAGAGGCGACGCTTTGTGCAGTGTGAGACTTGTTGAGATGCAACATGTGGCGAGAGATGTCTCTTTAGGAGCAACATTTGAGCATTTTCAAATACTTTGGCCAAATCTCCATTCTTTCTTAGAATTCTGTCCGACAATTCTCTCCTTTTCTAGTGAAATTTTTGCATATTTTTCTGGTTAGTTTTCCTTTTTCCTCTCCTTAATTTTGTAATTCGTTCTTGCCATTTTGGTTTCTTTTTGTGTTGTTTTCTCTGTTGCTTCTGTATCTTTTAGTTTTGCATTCCTATCAGGCATATGAACCTCCAGACATCTTTTAGTGTTTCTTCGTCCACCATTAGTACGGAACTTAGGGAAATTGACGAAGTTGTAACTCGATTCCTTAGCTGTCCTTTGAAAGTAATTAGACCTTGGGTTAAAAGAACCTCCATAAGAACTGATTGGCACTTCCTAAACATGGAGGATTCCAACGAGTACAGGAGGTTTGCAGCTCCCAATCTTCCTAGCCCACCCTCTGACGATGAGTGGTCCTTAGGCCATTCTGGATCCTCGAAAACCCCATCAGCCATTGATAAGAGTGAGCGAGCTAGTTAGGGTCAGGAAGTTTGTTCATCTTCCCCCGTAGGATCACTTAGCCATGCGTCCACACCGAGTTCGCAACTAGCAGCTTAACCGGTGACTGTAGAAAGAACTCATCCTCCACTGCCGTCTTTATCCGAGGCTATTGGCCCCAGTAACGTTGGGGAGAAAGAGAAAAAAATGACTCCTCGGAGAGAGGATATGGTTTCTGAGATTCATCCAAGTCATATTTATGCCAATCTGTAAGTCTACCCATGGTTGCGGGCTGTAAAATTATGCTCCCTTCATCTAACCAACAGGTGCATCGTCCTCCACCTGGTTATTTACCTATTTATCTTGATACCATTAGATCTGGCTTTAGCTACCCTTTTCTGTCCCGTCATTGCATCTTATTAAACAACTGGGGGCTTTGTCCCGCTAAAATTCATTCTAACACTTGGGGGTACATTTTTGTCACCTACTGGTTATACGAGAACTTGGATACACTGCTTGAGCCGAAGTCTTTTGAAAAACTGGCCACACCTGAGATCAATACTGGGGAGGATCATTACCAATTGTTGAAAAGGAAGAGCTTTTACATTTTTAAAGGTCGCACCATGTCCCTTGAGCACTTTAAGGAGTACTTTTTTTATATCGGAATTCGTTTCGAGAAACGGAGAAAGCTAAGAGGCTACGCCCAGACAGTGATCTTCGTCTTTTAGATTCACATCCTTGGTGCCAGAGAAGTGGACTTGACAGTTGCTGTTGAAGCTTACATTATGAGGATTAAGCTTGTTAAGCGTGATCCAGATGGCCAAGGTTTTATTTACCATTCGGGGCCAATTCCTCGAGAAGGTATCTTTCTAATCTCTTTGTATTTTGCATTCTGTCACCGCCAACGAACAAGACCTCGTCCACATTTTCTTCCATATGACGCTGCAACATTTCAGTCGAGCTCTCCACCTCTCGTCCACCATCTATTGCATCTAGATGGAGCCACGTGTGTGCTCCATCTATGACGATTGCCTTGATCTACTCGACGCGCTTTCCCGTTCGCTTTCGGTCGTCGCTCCTTCCTCCAACAGCGCAATCGAACGAGTGCAGCCAATCGGTTTGAATCAGGATGTGGTAACTTGGCTTGGCGTCTCCTTGACGAATCACGACACTTGTTCTGAGGATTTGCGGAGTTGAGCTTCTTTCATGACTAATCATCAGTTTCGACTTCAACCCTATGAAATTCTTTGGTTGTTTCAAACCACTAACTTGAACACTTGGTAAGAGGCTAACCCTAATCCTTTAAATTTTTTTGCTTTTATCTTTTTAACTTGGCTCAGTTCTTTTACATTCAATGACATTGAGCATTATTGATGAAGGAATTTGTCACTTCAATGATGAATTAGACTTTACTCGAAGGCAAGGTTCCAATATGCTTTTTATTATTTTATCTAATTCATTTGCTAAGCTTTTCAGTTTCGGTTTTTTAGTTTTATTAGGGATTTCATAATTCGTGTCCTATGCTTTTCACTTTCCCTAAATCTTCTTATAGACATAAATTTTTGTTTCTTTTTTGCACTCAATTACGTATGAAGATTAGCTAAGCCAAGGATCCATTTTGAGATATTTTGTTGTTCTCATTACAATTCCTAGGTAGGTTCCTTTGGTATGTTGAATTGCCATTGTTTTCTATTAATTATCTCGAATTTAAAACATTTGAGAAAATCTAAACTGTCTATTTGGGTTAAAAACTCTATTCCTTTTTTTTTTCTCATCCTAGTTTGTATATATGTCAGCTTATTCTAGGGAATTTTTTTTACCGAAATTATGGGTGACTGTTATTTCTAATTTTGGATTTATTTATTTCTTAATTGTATGTAAGGGAGGGTCTTCTTAAGTCCAAGGATTTCATATACATTGCTTCAGTGAACTCAACTTTTCCTCTTTGATAAAGTAAGTTTATTTCCATGTTTCGTTCTTTGGGTTGTTTTGTATTTGGAACCTTGCTCTGTTATTTCTTGTAACTTCTAATTTCTATCAGGTCTGTAAATATCTTTTTGTTGAAGAAGTTGAGCATATACTCAAGGCCTTTCTTCATTTTAGCTTCAATATCACCTATGCCACCGTACCTGGATTTATTACCTACTGCATCATCCAAATTATACTAGCTCTCATTATTCAAAGTTGAAGCGTCTCCACTAGAAAGTTTACGCCAAATCTGTTGTATGAATCGTTTTTAAAATATAGTCATATAGAAATATATATGGATAAAGCCCTTGCTCGAAAACTGTCTCTCATCACTTAAGGTCTATAGTGAACTCCTGTTAAACAAAAGAGACTAGATTTTCGGGTAAATATCAAAGATATATATACCTGTGATAAAGGCATATAGCTCATTGCTAATTGTTATTGTTATTGCTTTTCTCTTGCAAGCTGGAGTACTCAATGCATATATTACCGAGGAACACTGCTTTAGGAGGTTTGTCTATTAACATTATCATTCTTGTTACCTTTTCGTATTATTCTAGTGGCATATGGAGGTGCAGTATTGTAAATACATAAAGTTGAATGCAGTTCATTTGTTAATCTCATTGCACTTTGTGAATGGAGCTAATTGCACATTGGTTCTTTCCAGTGTAGTTAAAGGCGAGCAGGGGAGGCGATTTTTTTGGCCGCCGCCTCTGCCACAGTAAAGCGGTGCACCTTCAGTCAGGCGCTCGCCTTCGTCGACTAGGTGACTGAGGCGCGGTGGTATCTAGCCGAGGCCCAGGTAGAAAATAGGAAAGATAGATTTTTTACAATTTTTTTCCTTTGATTATTCCATCATTAGGACGCCGTTTTTTATTATAGGAAAGCATAATAGGAAATCAGATTGATAGAGTGATTTTCTCCTTTCCAATTCTTATCTCTTTTCAAGTTCAGAATTCTTTTCCCTGTTTCCTTTTTAGTATTTGATTTGAATAAAAAATGTCGTGATACAGTAGTAATCTTCTCTATTTCTTATTAGTAATTTTATATGAATCAAAATTCTTAATTTTCGGTGAATATTTACTTCTACCTAATTTAGCTAGTGTAATTTCCTATTTAGGTACATAATTTGCTGTATTATTTCCCAAATACCAAGGAAAGAAAGTCTCATTTAAACAATTTCTCTAATTTAGCTCTCTCAGATCCTACCTGATATAAGAACACTTCTCTAAATTTTCGTCTCTATTCTCAGCTTTTTTTTCTCTACTGGAACTCTAAAAGAAGGATGTAAGACTGGTATTAGAGTTGTATATAATTTTTTAAAGACCTGTGCGCCTCACTTCACTCGGGCTCTCGCCTTTTTAGCGCCTTGCGCCTAAGCTTATACGGGAGTCTGTCATCTTAGGTGCGCCTAGCGCCTTTAACTACCTTGGTTCTTTCATCTTTGAACGAGGCTTTTTACTCTTAAATATTTTATTTTTTTCCTTGTAGACTTAACCATTTTCCATTTTCTATACATATTATTCTGCTGAGTACTTTTTCTTTTACAGTATATATTATTCTGTATGTGAATTAGATTACTGTTTTATGTTTGGTTTCTCGAATATTTTTATGGATTTGAAATGTTTTGATGCAATTAGAAACCGTTTTACAGTGATAAATTTTTCTTGCAGAATTCTTAAAGTGAGAACGATTGATAAAGCCTCACTTATTCAACATGTTGCTTCAGATTTTTTTTGGCTAGTTGCTATTGCATATACATCTTATCAATTTGAAGTATAACGTACGATCGAGTCATTATGGTGGAAAATGTAATGTCTAAGGTTTTTTAGTAGCAAAGATGAATATTAATAATGGGATGTCTAAGTTCTGCTTAAATGTTGTATTGTTTTTTATTTTCTTTTGAGATTTGTTGGGGTCTTTAGGATCTTTGTTGAGTTTCATCAGTCTCCCACCGCCCATAATTCTTTGGATTCTTCTGTTGCTTGGTTTCTTATGCTACTGGCTGGCTATGGTGGTTGTTTTGATTGGTGAAGTCTGCTGCTTTTTAGTCGGTTTTCCCAACATGGACCAAAGGAATGCAATGGATTTCCTGAGCTGCTGGTCCTTTTTGTCTTCCATAGTTGGTTTTTTTTTTTTTTTTGGATGATTTCTTGCCACTAATGTTCAATCGGGTGTCCAAGTTTTGAAGGGTTGCTGTAATCTCTTTTTTCTTAGCCGGGTGATTTAGTTCAATCGGGCTGCTATATATGTTGTAATTAGTATCAGACTTGGATTTGTTGTGTTTTCTTGCCCCTTACGTTTTTCTCATCAGACTTTTCCACTAATATACTATTCTTTGTGTTTCAATAAAGTGATATGGCTTATAAAAAATGTGCTATTGTTTTCATTAGATTGGAATAAATGGATATTTGAGAATATGAATATCATAATCTGCTCATGTGGAATTTGCAGATTGATAATTTCCATTTCAAGGTCAATGGTGTCTGTAGATTGCACAAATAACTTATGTACTAGCTTTTTCCTTGTCATTTGTGGCTCTATGATTGTATAGGAAATCGCATAAATGTACTTTTACTGGTTTTTCATTTTTAAACTTGCTATTTTCATTTCTGTAATGTCTCAGTTGTTAGTTGAATAAGGTAACAGATTCCTTTTTTTTTTTTTTTTTCGTATTCCAATTTATTTGTGTCATAGGATGTGGTTTCAGCTCATAGACCGAGTTGTCCTCCCAATAGGCCAATAACTACCATAAAAAATGAGAAAGTGAATGTTCTAGAATATGGATTTCATTCTTCCCACAGCGTCAATATGGTTGGGTATTCATGTTTCCTTTCACCTGTTTGTTGTTTTTCATCATACTTGATCTATTGGAAGATTACATGTAAAACTGAGTTGTTTTCAATTTTTTAATAGTAGCATAATGGTTATGAGGTGTCAATTGTATGCCATAAAACTTGAGAAGCCATATCCTTCATGGTTAAGACAAAGTTTTGCATCTCTAACTATTCTTATAGTTCTTGCTACTTATTTTTCTCCTTTCACTCTCTATCATGTGAAGGATCAAGCAGTAACTACTACAATATGGCCTTAAATTACTGATGGAGTCTATAACCCCTTTTCATATGGTAACTATTTTTGTTGGAACACGTACTTGCTGCATTATATCTTTTCTTAATGCCAAAGTGGAATTTGATGTAAGTTATACACTTAATATTTTGATATATGTTTATCTTTCAATTTCTCTGCTTTTTTTTTTTTAATTCCTTCCTTGGTTTAGAGACATGTTGGATATTGCTACTGTTAAAGTATTGCTTTGATATTCCCCTTTTTCTATTGGTTAATTCATGTATATTATCAAATGGTAAAAATGATTAGATAAGGCTAATTTGCCACTTCCAATGGTATATTCGGTTCTTTGCTTTCTTGAAACAACATTATTGTAATTATTGGTAGCTTATTCTAATCAATTGAAGCAAAACTTGCAACTCTTCTTTTGGTTAACTCCTATAATATTGAAATGTGACATTTGGTATTTGTAGTTAATTGAGTAGTTAGATAATTTTGCATCTTAATTATATAGGATCTCAACTAAATATATATATATATATATATATATATATATATATATATATATATATATATATATTATCTCTCTTCAATCCAAAAACTATCAATTCAATTTATTTTTTCTATTTAATGAGGGGATCATAGACTGTTCATTGGGCTGAGTACCTGCTGTTGGGATTCGTCATGGGAAACCGACCAACAAAAGCAGAAATACGCGTCGATTAGAAAAAAGTTACAGCAACAACTTATTCTTGGCCGTGCATTATTCTTTGTTTTGGGTAGAAAAGAAATTGCCCAATTTTGAATAATGGATTGTTTCTTTTGGAAAGAAGCTTGGGTACTTACTTGAGAGAGATGGCTTATTTCTTTTGGAAAGAAATAGAGGACAGCCATAAGTCTTAAGTGCGCCACCCTTCTCTCCCTCTTTTTGAAATCGTGCGAGTCGCTAGCATGGGTTTCGGTCCAAGATCCGTTCATGTACGTGACGTTGGAGGGAGTCTACTTTGATTCCTGCAGTCCGCATCCGTCTCTTTGAGAGACTTTGTGGTAAGTGGATCGATCCAGTACCATGCCCTTTTTGCATGTACCCATTAACCTGGTTGACATCCCATGTTCTATGACCGGTAAGACACCGCCATACAACCAGGCTAATGATATTCTTTAGTTCCATTCATTCCCATGATTGGAACAGACTAAGGATGACTTTATGGCCATATCGTTTTCCCTATCCATAGTCTTACTGCCAAGTGCATGACACTTGACAACATGGATATGGATATGTCCATTGGATACTCTATTTAAAATATAACACAAGACATATAATAAATAGATTAATGCCTTTATCTATTGACACAAATTGTATAATACATAAAGTTCACGTAATGTACAAATGTATTATACAAACACAAGGACTAATGCCTCGGGACTAGGGCATTTCCAACAATCTCCCACTTGCACTAGTACCTACTAGGCATGAGTCTAATCCTTATAGATTTAGTATAACCGTCGTGCATAGGCATAGCCAAGCGTGTTGGTCAAAAGATCTGCGACATTGTCCTTGATGTCCACTCTTTGTAATGAGATGTCACCCCCTCAGCGATTTCTCGCAATAGGTGAAACTCCCTAAGTATGTGCTTTGTGTTTATGTGTGATTGGGGCACTTAGCTTGTGCAACAGCCCCATCATTATCACTGAAGATATCAACCGGTTCTTGGATAGTTGATACTACCCCTAGTTCCATGATAAACTTCTTGATCCACATAGCTTCCCTAGCTGCTTCACACGCTGCAATGTACTTAGTTCCTGTGATAGAAGCCACGATGGTCGGTTACTTGGAGCCTCTCCAACAACATCACCACCATTTAGCATGAATACATACCTATACTGCGACTGATATTCATCCTGGTCGGTTTGGAAGCTGGTATCAGTGTACTTAGTAACTGACAGCTCTTCCTGACCTGCACACACCAAGAAGCTATCCTTAGTCCGGTTAAAGTACTTCAGGATTGCTTTGACAGCTTACTAGTGATCCACCCGGGATCTGGCTCATCATACTTAGTGCAAAGGCGACATCAGGTCTCGTACATAGCATGGAGTACATGATTGATCCTATAGCCAAAGCATATAGAACCATTTCATGTTCTCCCTGTCCTGCCTTCTCTTAGGACAGTTCTTCTTGCTAAGTTTCAGCCCATGACCTATTGGCAAGAAACCTTTCTTAGCCTGGTCCATGCTGAATATTTTCAGAACTATGTCTATGTACTAGGCCTGACTTAGGCCTAGAAGCCGATTGGATCTATCCCTGTAGATCCTGATCCTTAGGATCGTCTCAACTTCGCCTAAGTCCTTCATTGCGAAGCACTTACTCAATCACTACATTACCCTTGTAGTGTGCGTATGTCGCTTCCAATCAAAAGGATCCATCCATATATAATACCAGGAAAGTTACTATGCTCCCACTAAACCTCTTATACACACCCTTAAAGGTATTGACGGCCTATATCTTATAGCATCACTTGCAACCTATTACATTAGCACCCGGAGGTGGATCAACCAGGTTCCAAACCTGATTATCGTACATAGATTGCATATCCTATTGGTAGGTTTTGAGCTCCTCTTCATCCATGGAGTATACACGTTTGGAGGGAGTCTGCTTTGATTCCTGCAGTCCGTATCCATCTCTTTGAGAGACTTTGTGGTAAGTGGATCGATCCAGTACCATGCCCTTTTTGCATGTACCCATTAACCTGGTTGACATCCCATGTTCTATGACCGATAAGACACCGCCATACAACCAGGCTAAGGATAGTCTTTAGTTCCATTCATTCCCATGATTGGAACAGACTAAGGATGACTTTATGGCCATATCGTTTTCCCTATCCATAGTCTTACTGCCAAGTGCATGATACTTGACAACATGGATATGGACATGTCCATTGGATACTCTATTTAAAATATAGCACAAGACATATAATAAATAGATTAATGCATTTATCTATTGACACAAATTGTATAATACATAAAGTTCACGTTAATGTACAAATGTATTATACAAATACAAGGACCAATGCCTCGGGACTAGGGCATTTCCAACACTCGCATAGTTGGCTCAAGCCTAATCAGTAATAACCGGGTTTGGACATGCATTTTACATGTTAGGTCTGTCTAAGTTCAAACCCGAAGAAGTCCAAAATTTAGTGGGTTAGGCTTGGTATTTGTGTAAATACCCAATTCCGGCCTGAACCCACCTGACAAATATATACATATATATTTTATTCTATTTTTAATTTCAAGTTATACTTTATATGAAATTTCTAAATGTATGATGAATTTTTTTTAGCTCAATACGTTCAAATAATATTAGTTTTATTGTATTATATCATGTACTTATATATTTTTTTGTCATATGTTTTTGTTTTAGTTAGATTATGAAAAAAAAAATTGAAAAATAGAAAAAATAATAAATTTTAGTGGGTGGACTTGGGTTGGGTTTCGGATTGATGTTCTAAGTTTAGCCCAGGCCCTGTCCGAGCCCAAATTAATTTTTATATAGGTTGGGTTGGGCTTGAACACGCTTCTTTATTATTAAATCCGACAAGCCTGGCCTTGGCCAGTCCAAGCTTGCCTGATGAACAGGTCTAGATCAAAGCATGCTTTTGATGACCGGTATATAATAATTATTGAGGGTTATTTCTGTTGTTAAAAGTTGATTTTAGTGATGGGATATGATGCTTTTGTTAAGAGTACCCTGGTCGTTAGAGTTATTTTTAACGGTAAAATTACCATCATTATTCATCAATAATGACAGGACTCCATCCTGTCATTATTTACTTTTAACGAGGGGCCCTTATAACGACGAGCGACGATGAAATTTTTCCCCTCACTAAAAGATTATAGTGACGGTATCTCTAAGTTTTAGTGACAGTTTTTCCTGTCATTATTGACAGATTTTCTTGTAGTGTTTGTCAAGATGTCTATCTTAGCCTATAGCTCTGATGCAACTAGAAATGAAAATTTTCCCCTCACTAAAACATTATAATGATGGTATCTCAAGTTTTAGTGATAGTTTTTCCTGTCGTTATTGACAGATTTTCTTGTAGTGTTTGTCAAGATGTCCATTTTAGCCTATAGCTCTGATGTAACTAGAATCACTCGATTTCAACTTAAAAAGAAGAAGTTAGGTTATACGCAGTGTCGCGCCTCTATCGGCCCTAAGACACAGACAAATGGCTCTATTGTCCCCAAAAGTGACCTTAGAAAGTGCACTAGGTCAGTTAAGCAATATTTTTTTTATTAGTAGTGAACAACCTCAGATTTTCCAATAAATGAGCAAATATGATTTCTTCCAATATATTTTGGGTAGAGATTAAAAGATGAAAATAACTAAAAATGCTACAATAAACAATAAATTAAAATATCTAGAAGATCATTGGGGAAAATGATAAAGATTAACAACAATATAAAACCGCATAGGCTCAGTAGAGCAGGGTCAAATAGTTTCAGTGAGATCTCTCCCTAGTTATTGTGAGCATGGTGAAAAAGTGCGTAGATCTAAGGCATGTTACTCTCTAATCACTAAGTCTCCTCCTCATGTGGATTTTATGACAATTAATCTACTTGAATCTCTTCCTCATAGACTAACTTTCATGCTTTAAGTTCTAGTAAGCATTTTATCAAATATAAAAACCCCTAACATACATCTAATCTCCTCGGTCTTATAAAAGACATGTGTTTTATGGCTATTCTATAGTGCAAATCTCGGCTAAGACTCATTAAATTACTTAGTATGAGGTGATCAAGCTCATTATAAAATATGTGCACCATAAAACAATCATCAAAAGATACTACTAATACTAAATAAAGAGAAATTCACTTACTTGTGCCATTAAAGCAATGCCAAGCAATTTCATGTCCATTTCTGTTATTTAGCACAGGTAAGGTAAAAAGCATAGGTTTAAGGTTTTTTTTTCTTAAATCACCAAGCTTAACTCTTGTCCTCACTTGGATTATATGATATTTTATTTACTTAACTCTCGTCCTCATAAATTACATCTCAAGCATTAAGTTTTAAGAAGCATTTTATCATTTTAGATAAAAACCTTTAACACATCCACCATCTCTTGGTATCAATTATTATATGAGTTAAATACTTTTCCTAACTTAAATCTTCTCTCAGTCTTATTAAGTTACTTAGCATAAGATTAGCTACTCGTAAATTTTAAGTTCACTATTTAACAACCAACATTAGATTTTATGACTATGATAAATAAGAAAGAAGAAGACTTACTTGTGCCAGACAAACTGACCCGAGCCTGAGGGGCAGACTAGTCGTCCTTCATAAATCGAAGTTACACAAGTTACTGTTGGTGTGCCCTAGTCTAAAGGCATTGGTTCTTGATTGTATTATACATTGTATGCGAATATTTTGTGTTATACATTGTGTTAAATAAAGACATTTAATCTATTTATTTTTTTCTTATGCAATTTAATAAATAGAGTATCCATTGATTATAGCCATACTCATGTTAACTAATGTAGGTCATTAGCTATTGAGACTGTGAGTAGTGTTAAAGCTATAATCATAAAGTTGTCTCGAATCTGTTCTAATAATGTGAATGAATAGAGCTAAAGACCAATATGCACTTGACTGGATGGCAGTGTCTCACTGACCATTGGACATGGGATGTCAGTCAAGTATATGGGTACATGTAGGGCTGAGCAAAACCGAACCAATGTCCAAAAACCAAAAATCCAAACCAAACCGAACCGAACCAAATTGATCCATTTCATAGTTTGGTTCGGTTTGGTTTTAAGTTTTGAAGAAGTTTGGACTTCGGTTCGGTTCGGTTCAGTTCAAAACCGAAAAAACCGAAAAACCAAATAATTGGTAAAATATTAAAATTAATTATAAAATTAATATATACTAATTGTAGAGAATTTTAGATATTATATTGTTTTATAGTTTTATATTGTGATTTTTTTATGCTAATTTATAGTTGTTAAAACTTGAGAGTTGAAAAAAAGAAGAAGAGAATTTTAGTATTTTATTGTGATGTAATAGTATTATTTAGTATTAATGTTTTTTTAAGTTAGATTTTTTGTATTTCAACTACTTATATAAAATTTTTATTTTGATTTTTTTTTTAAAAAGTTGATGTTTTTGGTTCGAGCTAGTCCAAACCGAACCGAACTGAACTAGTTCGGTTTGGACTGAACCGAACCAAAATGTAGTTTGGATCGGATTGGTTTATAAAATGCAATGTGTTTTGGATCGGTTTTTTTCGGTTCGGTTTGGTTTTTGAACTGAACCGGTCCATACTCACCCCTAGGTACATGTTAGGTTACATGGTACTAGACCAATCCGCCTCGAGAAGACCTCATGGTTCGATGTCATAGGTGTTTCTTAGGTAGTTCTTGATATTATCCTTAGACTGGATTTCACTATAACATGACATGGGATCTCATACATTTTGATATACGCCTAACAGTCTCGTAACAAGGTGCCAAGTATGGGTATGTTGGGTGGGCCAGTGAACATGTTGATGTTGATAGTAAGTTGACGGATTGCCATTCAACGTCCCCTGAGATGATAAGTGTATGGCCATACCCGAATAAGTTAGGATACTTATTCATGATCACTAGTCTACTCGGAATCAAGGAATGAACAAGCATAGAAGAGGTTGACTAGAACCATGCCTCTTGCTTATACATAAATGTCAGTTGGCAAGGGATATGCAAGAATACTATCGGGTTATGTTTTCATGTTAAACTGCAAGCCTCCATCTTAATTGAGAGCTGTAATGGTTTGCTAGAACCCACTTACAGTCTGTGGGCCCTAGGCCCATTGTTAACATAAAGATGGATCCACAGAATCATACACATAGAATAGATGAACTTGTGACATATCAGATACGTATACATTGGGTGTAATTAGAATGGAAATTCGATTAATTGAATTAATGACAATAGGTTTTGTCAAAATTAATTCAATTAATATAAAAGAGAAATTGATTATATTTGATTAATTAATTACATTATGTAAATAATTAATCAAATATATTTTCCTTAGTGGAAAAATTAAATAAATGGATTGTGTTTATTTAAGGTCGAGTTAAATTAAATTTGGGTTGAATAAATTTAATTAATTGGATTTAATTAAGTCAATTGGAATTTTATTATATGGTTTAATTTAATTCCAATTACATAAATTAAATCAATTGATTGAATTAAAATTTAACCTAAAGTTAATTTGAAAACCTAATTATACAAGGAGTATAAATAGCACCTTAAAAATTAATTTCTCCTAACCCTTACACACTTGCAAATTTCGGCCAGCCTTAGACCTTGTGAGCCGTCCCTTTGCTTGAGTGTTCTTGAGTTCCATTTGTCTCCTTTCACTAGCACGAGTCCGGTTGGTGAGCTGTTTGTGTACGGGATTGTGGAGGAAATACGTTTGGGTTTCTACAACAGTCTCTAGAGGAGACATTTAAGGCGACAATTTAATTATTCTCTTTTTCTTTCTTTGACTCTATCAAAATCATAGGTCTTGAAATCATGGGATTGGGGGAAAATTTTAATCTTTATTTTCCGCTGTGCGTGTTTTTCCCCATGAAAATTCCCTATGGTGGTATAAGAGCAGTCATGATCTTTGATAGAATTGGAATTTTAGGATTCTTGTTCAATTGGTTTTGATTTTTTTGGTGGAACCCTATAATTTGTTGGATTGGGGTTTTTTTGTTAATTTTTCCCAAATTGGTTTTCAATCTAAAATTAGTTTTTTGGATTGATGTTTATTGGTTTGATTATTGATTTTATTTTTTTCTTGCTGAGTTTCGATTTCGTTGCTACTTGGAATTTTTAAAAAAATAAATAAATTAAAGGATTTGGGCAAAATTGAATTCCAATTCTGCGATTCAATTTTGCTCGCTGCTACAGCTTGTTGCAGCACAGACGCACGGAGCGGGCACGAGTCAGTTTTTGGATTTTGCAGGTATGGGCATGGGTCCGAGTCCTTAATGCATGAGTTTAAAAATTTTAAAATCTATGTGTTTAACTTTTGCGAATTGGATTCATGTGGTTTCTTGAATGATTATTAAAATTGTCATTCATTGGATTTTAATTTTATTTGGTATGAAATTAAAATTGGTAATTGAAATTGGTCCAATTGGCTCTTGGCACGGGTTAAGAATTGGATGGCTAATTTGGGTGTGTGACATCCCAAATTTGAGTGGGAGCAAAATTTAATTTTGTATCATTGGGCTAAAAGCCTAATGGGCCTATAAATGGGCTTAAGTCATAAACGCCAGAATCGGCGATTTCATTAAATTGCTGAACATAATTAAAACGGAATATTAAATTCATGCATTTTATTTTTTTTATATATATATATATGTATGTCAATTTGCATGATGTGATTATGTGCTATACTTGGTGTATGGTTTGAGTGCTATTGGGCCTTAGATCAGGATGGGTTGAAAAATTTTATTTTGGGAGATACGACCTGCGTGTCGTTTTGGTTTATTTTGATGTAATTTTATTTTATTTATTTTATATAAATCAAATTTGTAATTGCATCAAGTCTTGGAGAAGAAGCCCTATAGAGCCAAGCCCAGAAGAATTTTTCAAGCCCAGGCCGGTGTTCTCTAGTATAGGATTACTAGATTTTTCACTAGGTTGTATTTAAGGGCCCATAACATCTCATTTTAATTTATATTATGCTTTTAATTGGATATGTATATATATGTAAGATAATATGCATGCAATCCATATTCCAAGCACACCCACGATTATGTATGCTAAGCCGTGGATCAATCAATCAATCCTAAATAAAATATTGAGTCGCTTAAAAGTGCTTTCCACATTCAAACATGTTGGTTCTTGAATAGTGCAACGTGGGCTGAGCCTCCGCCGGGTACATTGTGATATTCATCTACTGTATTGGGTTAAGGTACTAGGTATGCTTAACACTTGAATGGTGGTTTGATTCAACATGGGTAGTAGGATCAGCTCCTGGCCCTAAGCATAGATGGGTTAGTGCCAATAAACCCATCAAACCAAGAGTCCCTAGGTTGGGATTAGAGGGAGTTCCTACCTAAATACTTATGGGTTAGTTGACAAGCCTCTGCATGGCTAATTCTTAATGAAATATGGATCTTGGTCATCCTTAACCACAAATCAACAACAAATTAATTAAAATTGGATTGTTAATTAATATGGTTAAATCACCAAAGACCTTTATTAATACTATCTGCAATTTTTCTGTGTAAATTTCTAAATGGCTGATCACTCCTTGAAAGGAGAAGCTGTCAGGGCCTAACTTTTTGGACTGGGCTTAAAACTTAAGAATGGTTCTGAGACAAGAGTCTAAAGAATATGTGCTAGACAAGGCCTTACCGGCTGCACCTCCAGCGAGTCGTGGTGCTACTACTACTCAGGTT
The DNA here is from genome assembly GCA_039660915.1 of Euphorbia tirucalli. Taxonomy (NCBI): domain Eukaryota; kingdom Viridiplantae; phylum Streptophyta; class Magnoliopsida; order Malpighiales; family Euphorbiaceae; genus Euphorbia; species Euphorbia tirucalli. The sequence goes on along the minus strand of CM077637.1, from coordinate 43,719,822 downwards.
GAGTAGTACGACCTGCATTGGAGGGATGACAAAGATGTCACATGCCTTATTTTAGCCACCTTGGCGCCCGAGCTGCAAAAGTAGTTCATGGGCCATCAGGCTTTCACAATCATGGACACCTTGAAAAAGATGTACCAAGATCAAGTGCGTCAAGAGAGGTTCTTGATGACTAAGGCACTCAACACCTGTAAGATGGCTGCGGGGACATTTGTGAGCACTCATATGCTTTATATGAAGGGCTACATCGACATGTTGGCCCATCTTGGCATGCCAGTCCCACAGGAGTTGGCGATTGATATCATCTTTGGATCCCTTCTTGAGTCTTATGATTAGTTCATTATGAACTATCACATGCAGGGCATGGACAAGACTGTGGATGAGTTGCATAGCATGCTTATGCTAGTTGACCAGTCTGTCAAGAAGACTCCCGCGGTGCTGCTGGTTAACAAGGGGAATACTCCTCTTGCTAAGGATAAGGCCAAGGCTAAGGCCAAAGCTAAGGAAAAAAGGGAAAGGGTAAAGAAGGCTAAGCTAGGGCCCAAGCCTAAGGCCAATGCTGTGGATGTCTTCTTTGAGTCCAAGCAGAAGGGACACTGGAAGCAAAGGTGTCCGAGGCTCATGGGAGAGAATGTGAAGAATAAGGCTAGTTCTTCAGGTATCTATGTTATTGATATTAACCTCACTGTTTCTACATCTTAGGTTTGAGACACTGGATGTGGTTCTCACATTTGTTGCAATGTGTAGGGAGTAAGGAATAGGAGGTTGTTGGGATCCGGAGAGGTAGATCTTCAATATGGGAATGGAGCTAAGGTTGCTGCCATCGAGATCAGAGATTTCTACCTAGAGATGCCCACTAGATTGATTTTAATTTTAAAGAACTGTCATTTTGTACTTGCCATATGTAGGAATATTATTTCAGTGTCTGTCTTGGATATTGAGGGTTTTGTTTTTAACATTGGTTTTGGTAAAATGTCTTAAAAGATGATATTTTATATGGAAATGCTTTGTTAAATAATGGCTTATATATCCTTGACTTAAATCAATCCTACTCTATCTATAACATAAACACTAAGAGGATTAAACCCAGTGAGCTTAATCTTGCTTATATCTGGCACTGTCGTCTAGGCCACATAAACAAGAAGTGTATAGCTAGACTTCACAAAGGTCATTTGACTTAGAGTCATATGACACATGAGAATCATGTTTAAGGGGTAGGATGACAAAGGTGCCTTTCAACAAGCATCCTGAAAGGGCCATGAGCTTATTAGACCTAAAATACTTGGACGTGTGTAGGCCCATGAGCGTTAGTACTAGAAATGGTTTTCACTACTTTGTTGCTTTCACAGATAACTTCAGCAGATATGGCTATGTCCATCTGATGAAGAACAAGTTCGAAACCCTTGATAGGTTCGAGGAGTATAAGAACAAAGTGGAGAACCAACTAGGCAAGACTATAAAAGCACTTCGGTTTGACCGAGGTGGCGAATATATGAGCCTAGAGTTTCATTCATTCTTGAGAGAGTGTGGGATTATCTCACAAATGACTCCTCTTGGAACACCCTAATGGAATGGAGTGTCAGAAAGGAGGAATAGGACCTTGTTGGACATGGTCTGCTCAATGATGAGTCAAGCTGCTCTCCCAACATCCTTTTTGGGATATGACTTAGAGACGACTGCTTTCACACTTAACCATGCACCGAGTAAGGCCGTGGAAAAGGCACCATACGAAATATGGATGGGCAAGGAGCCCAATGTCTCTTTCATGAGGATTTGGGGTTACGATGCACATGTCAAGAAATTGACAAGTGGCAAGCTAGACTCCAAAACCGAAAAGTGCCTGTTTGTGGGTTACCCTAAGGACACTAGGGCTTACTTCTTCTACAACCCTATTGAGAACAAGGTGTTCATAGTACGGAAGGATGTCTTTCTTAAAAAGGAGTGCCTTTCTAAGAAAGATAGCGGGAGTAGCATTGAACTGAGAAGTTCAAGATCCACAAGCACATGTAGAGGATGACTTGGGGATCGAACTAGAACCTTAAGCAATTGAGGATTCTAAACTAATCGCACAGGACCTTAGAAGGTTTGGTAGTCTATCATCAACCCGAGAGATGTGAGTTTCTCATGACTGATAATGGGAATCTTTTAGTCTTTGACCAAGAAGAGCCCAAGAACTACCAGGAGGCTATTGAAAGCCCATGGTTAGCTGAATGGCGTAAAGCCATGGAAGCTAAGATGCAATTGATGCATGATAACCATGTTTGGAGCTTGGTTGATCCACCTCTGGGTGCTAAGGTAATCGGTTGTAAGTGGTGTTTCAAGTTAAAAGCCGACAATACCTTCAAGGGGCAATTGGTGGGGAAGGGTTTCAGACAAGTCCATGGAATAGACTATGATGAAACCTTCTCACCAGTCATTATGCTTAAATCCATTAGGATACTACTAGCCATAATTACATGGCACGATTACGAGATATGGCAAATGGATGTTAAGACAGCTTTCCTGAATGGAAAGCTACTCGAGGATGTGTATATGACATAACCTGAGGGTTTTATCAATCCAACATATCCTGACCAGGTATGCAAGCTTCAAAGATCCACTTATGGATTGAAGCAAGCATCTCAGAGTTGGAATCTTAGATTCAATGAACTTATAAAGGAATATGGCTTAATGCAGAATTAAGATGAGCCCTATATGTACAAGATGGTTAGTGGGAATGTGGTTACATTCCTAGTCCTATACATGGACAACATCTTTCTCATTAGAAGTGACATACCAACACTATAAGGGCTAGAGCAGTGGTTGAGTAAGTGCTTTGCAATGAAGGACTTAGGCAAAGCTGAGACGATCTTGGGGATCAGGATCTATAGGGATAGATCCAATCGGCTTCTAGGCCTAAGTTAGGCCTCATACATAGATAAGGTTCTAAAAAGGATCAGCATGGATAAGGCTAAGAAAGGTTTCTTGCCTCTGCGCCATGGCCAGAAACTAAGTAAGAAACCTGGTCCTAAGACAAAGGAGGATCTGTTGGATAAGCCCTAGTCCTGAGGCATTGGTCCTTGTATTTGTATCATACATTTATTGGATTCATGTATTATACTTATTTATGTTATTAATAAAGGCATTAATTCATTTATTATATTTATCTTGTGCAATATATTAAATGAAGTATCCAATGAACATATCCATGTCCATGATGACCAGTGTCATGCACTTGGCAGTAAGACCATGGATAGGGTAAACGATATGACCATGAATAGATCCGTAGTCTGTTCCAGTCATGGGAATGAGTGGAACGAGAGACTATCATTAACCTGGTTGTATGGCGGTATCTTACTGGTCATTGGACATGGGATGTCAACCAAGTTAATGGGTACATGCAAAAAGGGCATGGTATTGGATAGATCCACTAAACGAGAAAGCCAAATGGTACAGTATCACAAGTGATTCTCGTGTAGTACTTGTATGGATCCTTTGACCTGACCATATGATGGTGTTGCATGTGAGGTCGCATACTTAGGGGTACGCCTAAAGGGCCTGTAATAGGGTGCCAAGTATGGGTACTTTTGGGTATGTCACTTAGTATGGCAATGCTATGGATATGCAGAAGGGATTTGTCACTCAGTAGTCCATTGAGAAGATATCATCGGCCTCTTGATGAATGTGACTGATAAGAGTGTGGCCACACCCAAACGAGTTGGAAATTGTTTGTGAGCTTCAGTGCATTCAGGATCAAGTTAATATCCGGACACAAAAGAGGGTGATCAATCCATGCCTCTGTGTTGGACACCGATATCGATGACATGGGATATACAAGTTCAAACTACAGGGTTATGATAACAGTTAGACTGCCATCTCCATCTTGATTGGGGGCTGCAGTGGCTTGCTAAAGCCCAACTGCAGTCTGTGGGCCACAGGCCCACTGCCAACATAAAGATGGGCCCATGGGATCGTACACATTGAGCGACTGAACACCGACTTAAGGAATTACATGTATGCTTGGAGTATACACTCTGGAGAGAGAGGTATACATATTAATTATATTATAAAGATCAATTGGATTGATCATAATAATAAAACTAATATATATTTAATTGGCTCTTCATAATTAATTATGAGATTATTTCCTAGGTGGAAATATTCATATGTATAGGTTTACATATGATTTTATTTTGTGAAGATCTAATTTTAATTTGATAGATTAAATTAATTGGTCAAACTAATTTTAATTTAAATGTAAATAATATGTTACTTGGTGTAATATATTAAATACATGGGTAAATTAAAGTTGGGCTTGGAATTAATTTAAACCAGACTAATTAAAGGGCATTTTACATAAATACATAACTTTTTTCACCATATAACATTTTTACCTCAAAAGGAAAAGTTTGCATAAATACCTTAAAAACTTTTCAAAATTTCAAAAATACCTGCAACAAAAATTATCATTTTTACGTGATTATTCACAAAATAAACAACAAAACACAAATCAAAATCTCCAAAATACCTTCTCTACTTTGCCCACGTTTCTCTCTCCTCTTTTTGTAATTTTTAATCTAATTTTGCATTTATCTCTCAATCCGTTTATTTTTTTATCATGCGACTTTAGAAAGTTTTTTTTTATTTTTTTTTATCTTCGAAACAAAGTCCATATGTACATACTTTTTCTGACATATTTTTTTCACTAAAGTATAACTAATTATGCCTTTGTATATTAAGGTATAACCAAGGTATAATTAGGGTATAACTAAAGTATAATCACTGTAATAGTATATCTTAATGTATAACTAAGGTATAATTAAGGTATAACTAAGGTATAAACACTGTAATAGTGTATCTTAATGTATAATTAAGGTATAACTAATGTATAATCAATGTAATAGTGTATCTTAAGGTATAACTAAGGTATAATTAAGGTATAACTAATGTATAATCACTGTAATAGTGTATCTTAAGTATAACTAAGGTATAATTAAGGTATAATCAATATAATAATGTATCTTAGAGTATAAATAGGGTATAAATAAGGAATAACTAAGGTATAATCACTATAATAATGTATCTTAAGGTATAACTAAGGTATAAAGATTGTATAAACAGTGTATAAACAATGTATAAGCAATATATAACAGTGTATAAGAATTGTATAAACAGTGTATAAACAGTGTATAAACAGTGTACAATGTATAAACAGTGTATAAAGAGTGTATAAACAATGTATAACAGTGTATAAATAATGTATAAACAGTGTATAAAGAGTGTATAACAATGTATAATAAATGTATAAACATATAACATTGTATAAAAAGTGTATAATGTATAACAATGTATAAGTAGTGTATAAACAATGTATAAGCAATGTATAACAGTGTATAAGAAGTGTATAAACAGCGTATAACAATGTATAACAGTGTATAAATAATATATAAACAATGTATAAACAGTGTATAATGTATAAACAATGTATAAATAATGTATAAACAATGGATAACAGTGCATAAACAATGTATAAACAGTGTATAAAGAGTGTATAACAATGTATAATAAGTGTATAAACATATAACATTGTATAAGAAGTGTATAATGTATAACAATGTATAAGTAGTGTATAAACAATGTATAATTAAGGTATAAATAAGGTATAATTAAGGTATAACTAAGGTATAAACAGTGTATAAACAGTGTATAAACAATGTATAAAGTATATAAACAATGTATAAATAATGTATAATACTATATAAGAAGTGTATAATAACAATGTATAAAGAGTGTATAACAATGTATAATAAATGTATAAACATATAACATTGTATAAAAAGTGTATAATGTATAACAATGTATAAGTAGTGTATAAACAATGTATAAGCAATGTATAACAGTGTATAAGAAGTGTATAAACAGTGTATAACAATGTATAACAGTGTATAAATAATATATAAACAATGTATAAACAGTATATAATGTATAAACAATGTATAAACAATGTATAACAGTGCATAAACAATGTATAAATAGTGTATAAAGAATGTATAACAATGTATAATAAGTGTATAAACATATAACATTGTACAAGAAGTGTATAATGTATAACAATGTATAAGTAGTGTATAAACAATGTATAAATAATGTATAATTAAGGTATAACTAAGGTATAATTAAGGTATAACTAAGGTATAAACAGTGTATAAACAGTGTATAAACAATGTATAAAGTATATAAACAATGTATAAATAATGTATAATATTATATAAGAAGTGTATAATAATGTATAACAATGTATAAGAAGTGTATAAATAATGTATAACAATGTATAACGGTGTATAAATAATGTATAAACAATGTATAAAGAATTTATAACAGTGTATAAACAATGTATAAACAGTGTATATACAGTGTATAACAATATATAATAAGTGTATAAACATATAACATTGTATAAAAAGTGTATAATGTTTAACAATGTATAATAACAGTGTATAATGTATAATGTATAACAATATATAATAAGTGTATAAACAATGTATAAAAAATGTATAACAATATATAAGAAGTGTATAACAATGTATAAGAAGTGTATAAACAGTGTATAAAATAAGAAATAAAAAATTCTATGCTACAAATATCAAATGACGACAAGATATGCTGCAGCAGCGAATCAGAGAGGTAATCTGTCATATTTGTCACAAGATGGTTGCCAAAACCCATATATGCAACAACAGCCATAAGCAATAAAAGCCAAGCCTTGCTCTCAGACGACTCATTAGAATTCGACCACCAGATACCCTGCATAGGTTAAACAAGTTGATTAGTTTAAGTTGATACATACACAGCAAAATACAGTCTTGACACTTGATTAGCTAAAAGTCAACTTCCATAAACAAGTCATAATTCCTCTTCACTTTTTTCATGTTCTAATAAATTCCAGTTTCCAGTATCTTTTCTGTTTATGTTTCTGTCTTTCATTCCACCATCATGGCTAGATAATCTGCAAATGGTCACAACAGAGATCCGAGGACCTAATACTCATATTAAAAAAGGTTTACACACACGAAAGACAGTAAAACAGTTTGGGATTCTCTCATCCTATCTAATTCTAATTTTATTTTTAAGCAGAAAATTAATTAAACACTCACCATATCCCATCAATTCGATCTGCAACTGATTTTCCTTGCTTGGGGACAAGCCCTGATGTGTTTAGAGACTTGAAAACATGACCTGCCATAGGAAAATACCATTAGTTCTCCAAACACTGATCCTTGTTAGTTGATGACAAAAAAAAAAAAAAGTGGAAATAAATAAGTGTAGTAATTAAAAATAGATATGATGGATTAATAGAATAATAGGGTCACGCATGCCAATGTCAACTTACAATAATTGCTTTTAATTAAACATCTTTCCATCTTAAAACTACACTATCCTATTTTTTAATATTATTTTGTCACCACCACCCATCACAATATTACTATTTATTTCTTTCTTTATTTTTCCTTCTAAATCAATGCTCCTGTTTGTAAATTTTTGGTATCTTCAAAAGTACTAATAAATCAATTTGTTAATTTCATGCTATACATTTGACTTAATTTTGAAACTTGGACTGTTTCACCCACCAAAAATGAATTGAACTGAACATATATGTTATGTAGTAATAGAACAATTTAGCTAATCAATTCAACATAGGAAAATACCATTAGTTCTCCAAACACTGATCCTTGTTAGTTGATGACAAAAAAAAAGTGGAAATTTGTCAACCAGGGGAGTAGAAAAGTGGAATACCTGGCCAGCCTACAAAATAAGATTTCTTGAAAATTAGCACTGTTTTTCCCACTCTAGAACTAGAAGTAGTTTGCATAATAGGGGTAAGTTCAAGTTCAAATCCAATATGGCCAGGTCAGTAAAAATATGATGACAAAAATTACGGGCAATCAGCAATTATTGCACAAAATCCCCCAAACTCACCAAATTATATTTCCTTGCTCTACCACCTAAAATATGGAAGAAAGATTTTCCCTATCCTAGTTACTTGCAGAGAATATAATTAAGCATCCAGAATATCTACTCTCGTTTCTCTACCTCAATCAATGTTTACAGAATATTGGTCTTTGTCACTTTAAACTAATTGCAGCATTTAATAGCATTAAACCAAAAGGATTACCTTGATATGGATGCCATAATCTGCACTGCAAAAACAATGTTCCATGAAATTACATCCGGTTGAGGATTTTCAACAAACAAATGGTGTGCATCGTCACAACCGCCTCCTTCACCAAAACAATTTCCGATTGCGGCCCTTTAACCTCAAATCCCTTAAACCAATCTTCAATCACCTTTGCAGTTTCCTCTCTCACACACCTCACTGTCTTCCTCAATTTCTGCAAATACCCATAAACCCTCTCCTCTTTTGCAGTCTCCACACTTACTCTCAGCAACTCTGCAATTTCTGCCTCCTCCAAACTTACTCCTATTCTCCCCATATGCTCCTCCACTTCATATGCCATATGAGCCGCCAACTTCTCACAGAAACAAAACAACACCGGATCATAAGTCCTCAATCGAGGCAATTCGTTGTAAACCCCCATGGTTTTCACCAAATCAAAAGCGTAATCTCCATCCCCTTTCGCCGCAGCAAGTCTTGCAATTGCAGTGATCGATACTTCATTGGGTTTGATGCCGTTGGCAATCATATGATCGAATATTCGGAACCCATATTGAAGAGCGAGGTCTTTAGTTGTAGGGTTAGAAAGAGAGATGGAGCAGAGGTAAAGAAGAGAGTTGAAGTGATTGTTGTCGAGGTAAATGTTCTTCGAAACTGCAACTTGAAGAAGAAATTGATCTGAAAAAAAGGTAGAAAAGGAAGAATTAAAAAACAAACGTAAAAAAGAAATAGATCTGCAAAAAAACGTAATAACGTAAATAAGAAAAGGTAAAACACCAAAATAAACCCTGAAACGAGGGTAATTTTGATAATTTCCCCTAATTAAAATAAGATTGGGCCTGAATTAAGAGAAGGAAGCCCACACAAATGAAAGAACTAAGTTGGGCCAAAATTCCTTTAGGAATTTCAGCCAACCTAGGGTTTATTAGCCCTAGGAATTTCAGCCAACAAAAAAAAGACAGAAAAGAGATAGCCGAAATTCTCACTAGCCTCCCCTTTCCAAAGTTCGTGTTTTCCGATGCTAGCACGGGTGGTGTTCATTAGGTGGTCGTGTACATGAACGAGGAGGGTTTCTAGATTGATTCCTACAGTCTGCATCCATCTCTTGAAAGAGATATTCCTGGTAAGAGATTTATCTCTTTCTATTTAATTTTTATTTTTCCAATTTCCATCTCAATTGCTCCTGGGCATGGATTTGAGGAAATCATCGCGTTCTTCCGCTTTAATCGGGTGATTTCCGGCGAAAAATCCCAACAGGATCGGGAGAGGATACAATTGATCCCATATGCTTTGGCTATAGGATCAATCATGTACTCCATGTTATGAATGATACATGATGTTGCATTTGCACTAAGTATAATGAGCCGATACTAGTAAGATCTCGGGGAGGATCACTGGATGATCGTCAAGGCAATCCTTAAGTACCTTAACCGGACTAAGGATAGCTTCTTAGTGTATGGAGGTCAAGAAGAGCTATTCGTGACAGGGTACACTGATGCATGCTTCGAGACCAATGAGGATGAAAACCAGTCGCAGTCTGGTTACATCTTCTTGCTAAATAGCGGTGCCATTAGATGGAAGAGTTCTAAGCAGTCAACCATCACCGATTCTACAACAGACGCTGAGTACATTGTTGCATGCGAAGTTGTAAAGGAAGTTGTTTGGATAAGGAAGTACATCACCGAATTAGGAGTAGTTCCATCAATCCTGGACCCAGTGGATGTCTTCTATGACAACAACAAGGCCATCGTACAAGCAAAGGAGCCCCGGTCACAAAAGAGATCCAAACATATGCTCAGGAAGTTTCACCTCATTCGAGAGATCGTGGATAGAGGTGACATTTCATTATAGATAGTAGACATCGAGAAAAATGTCATTGATCTGTTGACCAAGGTGTTACCACAAACACAGCATGAGGGTCATACTAGATCTATAGGGATTAGGGCAATGCCTAGTTGGTACTAGTGCAAGTGAGAGATTGTTTGTGTGCCTTACTCCAAAGGCATTAGCTCTTGATTGTATTATACATTGTATGTGAATATTTTATATTACAAATTGTGTTAAATAAAGGCATGTAATCTGTTTATTTGTTTCTTATGAAATTTAATAAATAGAGTATCCATTGATTATAGCCATACTCATGTTAACTAACATAGGTCATTAGCTATTGAGACCGTGAGTAGTGTTAAAGCTATAATCATAAAGTTGTCCCGGGTCTGTTCTAATCATGGGAATAAATAGAGCTAGAGACCAACATGCACTTGACTGGATGGTAGTGTCTCACTGACCATTAGACATGGGATGTCAATCAAGTATATAGGTACATGTTAGGTTACATGGTACTGGACCGATCCGCCTCGAGAAGACCTCATGGTTCGATGTCATAGGTGTTTCTAAGGTAGTTCTTAATATTGTCCTTAGATCAGATTTCACTATAACATGTCATGGGATCTCATACACTTTGATATACACCTAACGGGCCCATAATAGGGTGCCAAGTATGGGTATGTGATAAGTGCTAAAAAGGCCCTTATATATGATATAATTTATAAGGAATTTGATTTTTTTACTTATTATATATTAGATTTCATGTTGGTATTGCTTGTTTTTGTTGATTTACAGTTTAAAAGACCAAGTATGCAAATATGTGGAATTTAGCTATAAAAGGAAGCAAAAACAAAGAGAAATTAAAGGAAAGAGACAGTCACGAGTGCGACACCTATCACGATCATGACCTAGCCTATGGACAGATTTTGATTTCAGCGTTTTGCAAAGAAACCCGTGTGAATCATGAGCGCGACACTCTATCATGATCGTGACATGCACTCAGCAGCAGTTATTCAATCGTGTCTGATCGGAACTTCAACCACCACTATGAAAAGACACAACCCTTTATGAAAAGACATAACTCTTCATGAAAAGACACAACTCTTCATGAAAAGACACAACCCTTCATGAAAAGACACAACTCTTCATGAAAAGACATAACCCTTCATGAAAATACATAACTCTTCATGAAAGGACACAACTTTCCAAGAAGAACCAATAGTATTCAAGAGACACAACCATTCAATGAGCCAACACAACTTTACAAAGAGACACAACCATTCAATGAATCAACACAATCTTTCATAAAGAGACACAATGCTTCAATGCTTATAAATAGAGAAGGAATTCCAGTTTGTAGGGTGTGCCCCAATTGGGACGCTAGAGTGTGTGCCCCCAATGGGACACCAAAGGGAGAGGAAAAATCAGCAAATGTTAGAGAAATAAAGTCTAGAGAGTTTGAGAGTTGTTTGTAATATTTATTATACGTAAAGGGAAGCCTAACGCCAAGGTCCTTGAATCAAGTATTGTCGCTGTATAGAGAAAAGATACCCCCGAGGTTGCAATATACCTATAAGCGTGAGGGAGTGTTTCCCATGTGACAGACAGGAATACTATCACTTTCTTAAGTCTATTCTTATGCTTTTCCTTTATAAGACCGTCACACTTGTATTTGTATTGAATATTTACGAGATCAATACCGATAAGTTTTCTTATATCTTACTCTTCATTACATGACTAACGCCAAGTATGTTTTGATTTCTTGTTTTACATTGAATGACTAATGCCAAGTATGTATTGTGATTCATAATAAGATATAGAGAAGTTCGCATTTTACTTTGTCTTGGTTAGTTACTAAGATAGAATAAATTATGATGTATGATTGTTTTGCTTCACTTTGTTAAATTAGTTGGAGATCATCTTAATATAGCTTGGCCATTGTGGATTAAGACCTTTAGTTATTTTGGCAAAGGTATTCGATAATTTGTCTATGATTTATTGAATAAAATCTATTTCTAGACATGCCCGTTGAAATAGAACTAATCCGACATACTCTTATCATAGGGATTGAATAGATAATTAATGCATGAGCAATGAATATCTAAGATAAAGTGCTGGTATATTTATGTAACTAGATGTTAAACAACAACTCAACTCAATACTAGTACTTTAATTGATTTAACTTGCCATTTCCCCATTTCCCCATATCACTTTATAAGTCGATGCTCTATAAATGTAAAGAAAAACAAACTAAAGTGTACATACTTATTCCTCGTGGGATCGATATCTTTTATTACTACATTGCGATTCGTATACTTGCGAGAACTAATCTCTAAGTGGAATTATTATTAGAAAAATTATTATCAAAAGCGAAATTAGAGATTTAGTAAACAAGCAACAGTATGTTGGGTAGGCTGGTGATCATGTTGATGTTGATAGTGAGTTGACAGAATTGCCACTTGGCATCCCTTGAGATGACATCAGTGGCCATTTGATGAGTGGGATTGATAAATGTATGGCCATACTCGAATAAGCTAGGATACTTATTCTGTTAGAGATTGTGCCCTAAGCCAATGTTGGATTATGTAAACAATCTTCTTAAGTCATTAATAAAGACTTATTTTATCATATATATTTGTATGTTAGTATTTATGATAATGTATCCATGAATTAATTGTGTAATTCTAAATTTCCCTAGTCGATTGTTATTATGGGAATAATAACAAACTAAGACTAGTGTGAGTGATAATGGATATTCATAAGATGAATATAGTGTATACAGATACAGATTATACTCACGGGCAATGTGTTAGAGAACATGTTGCTGGAGACCCACTATAAGATCAAGTTCATGGTCACGTGTCACAACTGATCTTGATTATAGTAGTGTCATCAGCTGATTCCTTTGACCTGAGGTCACCATGGATTCCGGGATGAATTCATGTTGTGCTTTGACGCAGTCAAACGCTGCTTGTAACAGAGTAGTTATAAAGGCTGTGGTTGGGTACAATATGACTCATGCTTAGGGATGTGAGTGACAGATATGGGATTTTGTCCCTCTCTAACAAGAGAGCGATATCACTGGGCCCCTCGATAAGTAAGACTGTTAAATGCATGGCCGTGCTCAAATAATTGATAAGAGTATCAATTGATTTGTCTGAACAGTTTACTTTGAGATCGAGAAAGCATATGATTAATTATATAAGATTGACAAGTGTACCATGTCTTATAATTAATCTTGATATCAAAGAGACAAAAGGGAATATGACATTCTATAAATAGGTATTGAATCATTCCAATCATATTAATTGGGTAGTCGTAATGGCTTGCTAGAGTCCGCTTGTGACCTATAAGGACATTATGGTAATTTCCTTATTGCCAATTAATATGAACCTATGGGGTCACACACAAGAGCAAAATGAAGTTCATCTTATCGGGTATAAATTATTATTGGATAATAATTTATGAATGAGAAAGAGTATAAATATATATAGTGATATATATTTATGTATATATAAATATTAATGTGATTAATATTGCATAAAGTATGCTACATATTATAATTTAATTATATAGAGATATAATTAATTATAATATTATATATACATATGTGTATTATGGAGAATTGATTTGATTTAATGTTAATTGAGAATTAATATTAAATTGTGTGGGTTAATATATAATTATGATTAATAGGTGTATTAGGTCATAATTATAATTAACTAATTAGGTTAATTATTTAAGGAAACTATTAACCTAAACCTAAAAAGCTAATATAAACAAAAGAGAGAGGCACTTTTTCGGCCACCCTATCCCCTAGCAGCCGACCTCCTCTTCTTCTCCTTCCAAGAGTTTTCGAAACCTTGCTCTTCTCTCGATTTGAAGAAAGCGTTTCTTCTATCCCGGCGCTAGCACGCGGTGGACGTATTGCTCCGTGTGGATCAACCGTAGAGGGAAGCAATTTTGGTTCCTATTGATTCAACCTTCAAAGAATTAAGGTAATTCTTTAACCCTCTTTTCAATTCAATGCAATGTACATGGGTCCTTGGTGGGGATTAATCCGTTTTTCCGCTGCGCATAGTTTTGCTTTTTGCGATTAATTCCCAACAGTGGTATCAGAGCCACTTGTGCATTGGTTGAATTGGATTTATGTTTTGATTGGATCAAAATTGCATGTTAGGGTTTGTATGATTTTGATTGGATCAAAATTGTTGTTGGGAGTTTGTATGTTTTATTTAGGGTTCTATGTTATTGTGAATAACAAAATAAAATTTGATTTTATTGATTAATCATTGTGAATGATTTTATGTTAATGATTTGGAATGTTTAAGGGGTTTTGGAATCATGAATTTGATTCATGGGTTTTTATTGAAATTGTTTCAATTCAATTTAATTAATAAAAAAAAAAAAAAGATGTTACTGTTCGTATTCTGGGCATAATGCCCAGAATATTTTTTTGGCCAGCAAATTGCAATTGCAATTTGCAATTGAAGTTTGCAATTGCAATTTGCAATTGCACATGCTGCGTAAGCAGCATGCTGCTTACGCAGCATGGGCTGCGCGCAGTATTGGATACTGTAGTGCGCGGCCCGACGAGCCTGCTGTCCGACAGTTTTAACCCCTTTTTCGTTTTAAGTGTGGAAAATTGTTTCTGCAAATTTACAAATTTTCTTTTCCAAATTAATTAATTCTAAATACAATGTGATTGTATTTTATCACTTTGAACCCTAAATATTTTAGATATAAAATTATTGTTGATAATTTTATGCATGGTGTTATGGTATGGTTTTGGACCCGTGGATGCTTTATTTTATTTATTATGGTATTATATAAATACGACCTGCGAGTCGTTTGTATTTATGTAATTTTTAATTTTACTAGATAAATTGTATAGGATGCAATTTATGATATGTAAAATTTATTTTACTAGAAAAATTGTATAGGTTGCAATTTTTTGTAAAATATAAATCCATGAGATGGTGCTTAGAAGCAAAGACGTGGAGGCGGATCCAAGAGGCGGTGCAATGACCATGTGATGGATGCTACCACCTAGGATATGACCTTGTTGATTTTCATATTGGCCTATGAAAATCAATGTAGATTTAAACCATACCATAACACGGTCTTTCGAGTCTATTGCATGTTTTATATTTTGATGCCATGTGATGCCATGCTAAGTATGATATATGCATGCTAGATGAATGTATGACATTGGATGCCATGCTAGAATTAATATTAACTTAGAAAGATTAATGTTAATGCCATGTATTGTATGAGATACATTTTAATCACAGGAATTAATAAACCCTAAATAAACTTATGAAGTTTATATTTTTGCCACCCAATTACGTATAACACTAGTCAAGTACTATGTTTGCATCATGGTAGCCACGCCAAAGCGGGTACGCATGTTGTGACCTTAGCGAAGCGATAATATGAGAAATGGTGATTCTCATTGTGTTGTAATTGGTTTAACAAAGGGTTAATCAAAATGGTGTTTTGAACCCGAGGCAAAGATGAGATGAGTAACATGCAAATTAAATATGATATATGATATCATGCATCTCATAAATTAAAAGAGTTACATAATGATATAATTGACATGGTGATGTCTACCGAAATTATATTTAATCATAGGGACATGCCAAAGCAGTGCTATAGTTAAGTATGGATTTTGGGTCTTTTACCCACTTAAATATTTTAAAGGGTTTTATAATTTTAGTGGGAGTTTAATTCTCTTATGTAATTAACTTTGCATATATTTTCTGTTGTAGATAAATGGCCAACACAAGCAATCCCGGTTCTATTCGATCTATCCTTGAGAAGGATAAACTGAACGGAACCAATTACCTAGATTGGTATCGCAACTTGAGAATTGTTCTCAAGCAAGAGCGAAAGCTGTATGTTCTGGATGGGCCTTTGCCCGCTAACCCTCCACCCACCACAGCTTCAAGAGCTGAAAGGGATGCTTTTCACAAGCATCAAAATGATCAGATTGATGTACAATGCCTGATGCTCGCATCAATGATTCCGGAACTTCAGAAGGATCTGGAAACATTTGAGGCATATGAGATGTCTCAAGAGCTTAAGGAAATGTTCCAAAAGCAAGCGAGAAGGGAAAGGTATGAGACCTTGAGATCTTTGGTTGGGTGCAAGATGACCGAAGGGAGTTCGGTTAGTGCCCATGTTCTGAAGATGAAAGGGTACATTGATCAGTTGGAGAGGCTTGGTTCGCCACTCAGACCTGAGTTGGCAACGGATTTGATCCTTAATTCTCTTCCCGAGAGTTACTCCCATTTTGTCATGAATTATCACATGAATGATATGGACAAAACAGTCAGCGAACTGCATGGGATGCTGAAAAACGCTGAAGTAACGATAAAAGAGAAGCCAAGCTCCAAAGGGATCCATATGGTGCAAAAGGGTAGGATCCAGAAGAAGAAGGGTAAAGCAAACAAACCCAAAGAGTTTGGGAAGGATGCAAAGAAGCCCAAAGCTGTTACCAAGGCAAAGCCTCCAAAGGAAGGCACATGCCATTTCTGCAATCAGCCTGGTCATTGGCGCAGAAATTGCAAGCTTTATTTGGAGGACTTGAGGAAGAAGAGAGGCGGTGAGACCGCTAATCAAGGTATTTATGTTATTGAAATATTTCATTCTACTTCTGTTTCTACTTCGTGGGTATTAGATACCGGTTGTGGTTCTCACATTTGTATGAATGTGCAGGGGCTTAAAGGAAGTAGAAAGCTCAAGAAGGGCGAGGTAGAATTCCATGTGGCGAATGGAGCTAGAGTTGCTGCTTATGAAGTCGGTCGCTATGAGCTCAAGTTGCCAAGTGGACTTGTTCTTTCTTTGAATAATTGTTATTTTGTTCCTAATTTGTCTAGGAACATCATTTCTATTTCATGTTTGGACAAGGAAGGATTTAAATGTGTTATTGAGAATAATCACTTATTGCTTTTCAATAAAGACTTGTTTTATGCAAATGCGGATTTACATGATGGTCTTTATTTGTTGAACCTTAGTGAAGGTTATAATGAGCATGTATATAACATAAATACCAAAAGGATAAGAACAAATGTTGTGAATCCTACTTATCTCTGGCACTGTCGTCTAGGACACATTAATGAGAAACGCATTTCAAAACTCCATAAAGATGGAATTTTGGGTCTAGATGTTTTTGAAACATATGACACTTGCGAGTCTTGTTTAATGGGTAAGATGACCAAGAGTCCCTTTACTGGTCACAGTGAAAGGGCTAGTGACTTATTAGAACTCATACATACAGATGTATGTGGGCCTATGAGCACAACTGCTAGAGGTGGTTTTCAATACTTCATTACGTTCACTGATGATTTCAGTAGATATGGTTATCTATATCTAATGAAGCATAAGTCGGAATCCTTTGAAATGTTCAAAGCCTTCCAAAATGAAGTACAAAACCAACTTGGCAAGACAATTAAAGCACTTAGATCTGATCGAGGTGGTGAATATTTGAGTCAAGACTTTGACGATCATCTTAGAAAGTGTGGGATTGTCTCACAACTAACTCCCCCTGGTACACCACAGTGGAATGGTGTGTCTGAGAGGAGGAACCGTACTTTATTGGATATGGTTCGGTCGATGATGAGTCAAACAAGTCTTCCTCTATCCTTTTGGGGATATGCACTTGAAACGGCGGCATTCACACTGAACTGAGTTCCATCAAAGGCAGTTGAAAAGACACCACATGAGATATGGGTTGGTAAGAGACCAAATTTGTCTTTTCTCAAGATTTGGGGATGCGAAGCTTATGTGAAATATTTGATTTCAGATAAGTTAGCACCAAAATCTGTGAAGTGCAACTTTGTAGGTTATCCAAAAGAAACTAAAGGTTATTTCTTTTACAGTCCTAGTGAAAACAAAGTGTTTGTTGCTAGGAATGGTATATTCCTGGAAAAAGAGTTTATTTCCAAAGGAATCAGTGGGAGTAAAGTACACCTGCAAGAAAATCTGGATAACCAAAATGAAAATGGTTTTCAAATGGAACAACAACCTGATTCACAAGAAGTTGTTGAGTCAGAACCAGCAACACAAGTCCAACGTAGATCAAGTAGAGTTCGTCATGAGCCCGAGAGATATGGATTTCTCGTCACGAACGAAAATGATCTGATTCTGTTAGAAGAGAATGAACCTTCCACATACATGGAAGCTGTCTCTAATTCAGAATCTGAAAAATGGCTTGATGCTATGAAGTCAGAAATTCAATCCATGGACGACAACAAAGTATGGACTTTGGTTGATCTCCCAAAGGGTGCTAAAGCAATAGGGCACAAATGGGTTTTCAAGTTGAAAACGGACATGGATGGGAATATTCAGACTTATAAAGCAAGGTTAGTGGCAAAGGGTTACCGACAAGTTCATGGTATAGACTATGACGAAACCTTTTTGCCAGTAGCTATGATCAAGTCCATCAGAATTCTTGTTGCCATAGCAGCATATTATGACTATGAAATATGGCAAATGGATGTCAAAACAGCTTTCCTAAATGGAAACCTTGTTGAGGATGTGTACATGACACAGCCTGAAGGTTTTGTCGATCCAAAGAATCCTGATAAAGTATGCAAGCTTCAAAAGGCCATTTATGGTTTGAAGCAAGCGTCAAGAAGTTGGAATCATTGTTTTGATGAATCAGTCAAAAAGTTTGGCTTCATCAAAAACGAAGATGAGCCTTGTGTGTACAAGAAGTTCAGTGGGAGTAATATAGTTTTCCTAGTTCTATATGTCGATGACATATTGTTAATAGGAAATCACATTCCTACCTTGCAAGAAGTAAAATCTTGGCTAGGAAAGTGTTTTTCTATGAAAGACTTGGGTGAGGCAGCCTACATTCTTGGAATAAAGATCTATAGAGATAGATCTAAGAGATTGATAGGTTTGAGCCAGAGTACATACATTGACAAAATACTGAAAAGGTTCAGTATGGATCAATCAAAGAAAGGAAATGTTCCTATTGGGCAAGGGATAAAGCTTAGTCGTAAGCAATGTCCTGTGACAGTTGAAGAACATCAACGCATGGATAAGATTCCTTATGCGTCAGCTATAGGATCTATCATGTATGCCATGGTATGTACTCGGCCAGATGTCTCTTTTGCTTTGAGCATGACAAGTAGATATCAGTCTGATCCAGGTGATAGTCACTGGACTGCTGTCAAGAGTATTCTTAAGTACTTGAGAAGAACTAAAGATACATTCTTGATATATGGAGGCTCGGACGAAGATCTTGTTGTAAATGGTTACACGGATGCAAGTTTCCAAACTGATCAAGATCAGATGCAGTCACAGTCTGGATATGTGTTCATTCTGAATGGAGGTGCGATAAGTTGGAAGAGTTCTAAGCAAAGCACGATAGCTGCATCTACAACAGAAGCCGAGTATATTGCTGCATCAGATGCAGCCCAAGAGGCTGTTTGGATCAAGAAGTTCATCGAAGAACTTGGTGTCGTTCCTAGCATAGTGAATCCTGTGAGCCTCTTGTGTGACAACAATGGGGCAATATCACTTGCTAAGGAACCTAGTGTGTCACAGAAATCCAAACATATACTTCGGCGTTTTCACTACATAAGAGAAGTCATCTCAAGAGGAGATGTGAAGATATGCAAAGTTGCGTCTGAAGACAATGTTGCCGATCCACTAACAAAAGCTCTTTCACAAGCTGTACATGATGGTCATGCTAGGTCCATGGGTATTAGATACATTTGAAGATTGGACTTAGGGCAAGTGGGAGATTGTTAGAGATTGTGCCCTAAGCCAATGTTGGATTATGTAAACAATCTTCTTAAGTCATTAATAAAGACTTATTTTATCATATATATTTGTATGTTAGTATTTATGATAATGTATCCATGAATTAATTGTGTAATTCTAAATTTCCCTAGTCGATTGTTATTATGGGAATAATAACAAACTAAGACTAGTGTGAGTGATAATGGATATTCATAAGATGAATATAGTGTATACAGATACAGATTATACTCACGGGCAATGTGTTAGAGAACATGTTGCTGGAGACCCACTATAAGATCAAGTTCATGGTCACGTGTCACAACTGATCTTGATTATAGTAGTGTCATCAGCTGATTCCTTTGACCTGAGGTCACCATGGATTCCGGGATGAATTCATGTTGTGCTTTGACGCAGTCAAACGCTGCTTGTAACAGAGTAGTTATAAAGGCTGTGGTTGGGTACAATATGACTCATGCTTAGGGATGTGAGTGACAGATATGGGATTTTGTCCCTCTCTAACAAGAGAGCGATATCACTGGGCCCCTCGATAAGTAAGACTGTTAAATGCATGGCCGTGCTCAAATAATTGATAAGAGTATCAATTGATTTGTCTGAACAGTTTACTTTGAGATCGAGAAAGCATATGATTAATTATATAAGATTGACAAGTGTACCATGTCTTATAATTAATCTTGATATCAAAGAGACAAAAGGGAATATGACATTCTATAAATAGGTATTGAATCATTCCAATCATATTAATTGGGTAGTCGTAATGGCTTACTAGAGTCCGCTTGTGACCTATAAGGACATTATGGTAATTTCCTTATTGCCAATTAATATGAACCTATGGGGTCACACACAAGAGCAAAATGAAGTTCATCTTATCGGGTATAAATTATTATTGGATAATAATTTATGAATGAGAAAGAGTATAAATATATATAGTGATATATATTTATGTATATATAAATATTAATGTGATTAATATTGCATAAAGTATGCTACATATTATAATTTAATTATATAGAGATATAATTAATTATAATATTATATATACATATGTGTATTATGGAGAATTGATTTGATTTAATGTTAATTGAGAATTAATATTAAATTGTGTGGGTTAATATATAATTATGATTAATAGGTGTATTAGGTCATAATTATAATTAACTAATTAGGTTAATTATTTAAGGAAACTATTAACCTAAACCTAAAAAGCTAATATAAACAAAAGAGAGAGGCACTTTTTCGGCCACCCTATCCCCTAGCAGCCGACCTCCTCTTCTTCTCCTTCCAAGAGTTTTCGAAACCTTGCTCTTCTCTCGATTCGAAGAAAGCGTTTCTTCTATCCCGGCGCTAGCACGCGGTGGACGTATTGCTCCGTGTGGATCAACCGTAGAGGGAAGCAATTTTGGTTCCTATTGATTCAACCTTCAAGGAATTAAGGTAATTCTTTAACCCTCTTTTCAATTCAATGCAATGTACATGGGTCCTTGGTGGGGATTAATCCGTTTTTCCGCTGCGCATAGTTTTGCTTTTTGCGATTAATTCCCAACATATTCGTGATCATCAGTCTACTTGGAATTAAGGAATGAACAAGCATAAAGGAGGTTGACTGGAACCATGCCTCTTGTTTATACATCAATGTCAGTTGGCAAGGGGTATACAAGAATACTACCGGGTTATGTTTTCACATTAAACTGCAAGTCTCCATCTTAATTGGGGGCTGAACGATTTGCTAGAACCCACTTACAGTCTGTAGGCCCTAGGCCTACTGCAACATGAAGATGGACCTACATGATCGTACACATAGAATAGCTAAACTTGTGAATCGGATATGTACACATTGGGTGTAATTAGAATGGAAATTAGGTTAATTGAATTAATGACAATAGGTTTTTTCAAAATTAATTCAATTAATATAAAAGAGAAATTGATTATATTTGATTAATTAATTACATTATGTAAATATTTAATTAAATATATTTTCCTTAGTGGGAAAATAAAATACATGGGTTGTATTTATTTAAGGTCGGGTTAAATTAAATTTGGGTTGAATAAATTTAATTAATTGGATTTAATAAAGTCAATTGGAATTTTATTATATGGTTTAATTTAATTCCAATAATATAAATTAAATCAATTGATTGAATTAAAATTTAACCCAAAGTTAATTTGAAAATGTAATCATACAAGGAGTATAAATAGAACCTTAAAAATTAATTTCTCCTAACCCTAACACCCTTGCAAATTTCGGCTAGCCCTAGATCTTGTGAGCCGTCCCCTTGCTTGAGTGTTCTTGAGTTCCTTTCATCTCCATTTGCTAGCATAAGTATAGTTCATGAGCTGTTCTTGTACCGGATTACGGAGGAAACACGTTTGGGTTGTTACAGTAGTATCTAGAGGAGACGTTTAAGGTGAGAATTTAATTATTCTCTTCTTCTTTCTTTGATTCTATCAAAATCATGGGTCTTGGAATAATGAAATTGAGAGAAATTTTAATCGCTATTTTCCGCTGTGCGTGTTTTTCCCCGAGAAAATTCCCTATAGTTACAAAGCTAAAAGGAAAGTAAATAGTGATCAAATTAATTGATCCATTTCAAGATATGCATCAACCCAAAACTAATTACTATTTAAGTGTCTGAAGGTGGTTGCGTTGTACTTGGAAATATTATGAGGAATCTTGATTAAGCTCATTTTCTCCATTAGCCATACCTAAAAAAAAATCATGTATGAATTAAGAGCTATCAAAAAAGGAAAAATGGGTAAGAAAGTTACTACTTGTAGAACCAACTTGCTGCCACCCACTTCGGTCGGTCGGTTAGAACAGACAGAATCCAGATGAATCAACCGCTATCAGTCTCACAAAGATAACAAGCCATGACGAGCAAACTCATTAATAGGGCCTTACAGGGGTCTGATTTATCAACTGAAGAACAAAGATGCAGAAGAAAAAGCAAGTCCAGACTGGTGGTATCAGTTGAAGTGGAAAGCAAGGAAGTCATGATAGAGAGGTGATACAACGATGAAAAGACAGTGAAAACAAACTCGGGAACGGCAATTAGAGTTCTTTCGGCACAAAGAATGTTGATAATGGCATAAAATTCTTCAAATAAGGGAAACAGTTCCAGGTTGGAGAAGTGAAAAATGTTATCCAATGGATCCCAACAGGTGGTAACGGCACAGGTTGTGATTCAGAGAAAGTGGGAGATACGCCTATAGATTTTATAGACCATATGGTTTTAGGAGGGCCCTGTCTGAATTTGTTAGAGATCGCGTCATAGTGTGAAGGTGGAAGCAATTTGGTCCATGATGAAGCACTAAATGGAAGAATGGCAGAGAGAAGTTGAAAATGGAAGTCGGCAACCTGATGATTTAGGCCGTGCGGCCTAACTAGTGCTAAAGATGGGCCATACGGCTTATCTCCCTAGACATTACGGCTCTATATTTTAAGCCGTGAGAGACAAATTGGGCCATATAGCCCATCTTGCAAAATGGCAGAAAAGAGAATTTTTTTACTGTTGAAATCCCCTTCAATTGAATTTTCAAATGTTTCTTGTGACATTGTGAAAGTTGACAACTAAAGCAAACATAAAACTTCCACTTAAAAGTATTAAAATCCTAAGGCTATCTTAACAAACCAAAAGTACTAATTAAGATATGTACAAAATCCACCAATGTCAAATATACATGTTCAAATGTCCCTGTCAAAATGACCCGACAAGGACACTAAGAGTCTTCACCATCATCATCAGCCTGCTGCTATCCTGCTCAAACATCTGGTTCATGTGTGTCAGATCTACGTTCCGGCGCTGTAGAGAAGCCACCTGGGCCGCCAGCTATACAGAACGAGTCCTCTCCTGCTCCAGCCGAGTCTCTGCACATGTGCATATCATGCATATGCCAATTTACTAGGTAAAAGAAACATATGTGCATCGCCATATTTTCGCGGATCAGGAAACCGTAAGTGGTAGAGAGGAGCCAGGCATAGGTCTCACAGGAGCTCTGGGGTGACTACAATAATAAAGGACATGAATAATAAGCCAAAGAAAAAGCCAGGACGGAACAAATGATCAAAAAGATGCAAAGTCTTACGTGTGTGGCATCCTTTGGCTAAAAAAGAACCATTATAGCAGGTTCTGGTACTATCTGTGGATAATAGAAGCCATCGGTAGGGTTGTAGAGTTGCGGTTGGCTATCAAAGATGTACTAGGGCAGACCCACAATCCACCCTGCAGGAGGAGCAACCTCCGTTATAGGAACAGAATCACCAACTACAGGCTATTGTTGAACCTACGGCTCAGGAACTGGGGGCGTCTATGAGCAGGACTCACCAGATGACGAGCTATTGCCCGCCGGATCTACCTGCCTCTTTCCTCTCCAGTCTGGGGAGGCTCCTGAAAATATATGGCACCAACAATTATGAAATGCATGCAAATCACACAAAGTAAAGGCTACAGGGTAGGCAAAGAGAAAAATGTATTACCTGTGGTGGCAGCGAAATCGGTGCACCAGTCGGGGGCAACAAATGCTGAGTAATGTAGGCTTAGTAATCACCCTTCGAGCCTACAACCAAGTATCCATCTCCAAACAGCCCCCGGTGCTCACCCTTAGGGATTTGCAACAGCCATAACAAACAAGTTGGGAGTGGGGTGGGAATCAGGCTCTCCTTGGGCTGTTTGTAGCATCCCTCGATCCTGTTTCCTAGGTACCACTCCAAAGATGAAGGGCACTCCATAACTAGCCACCTCTCATTTAGCTGTGAGTTGTTGATCATCGCATCAGTCTAGTGACTGCTAGTCTCCATCTTAATTAGTGGCTGTAATGGTTTTCTAAAACCCACTTACAGTCTGTGGGCCCTAGGCCCACTGCCAACATAAAGATGGATCCACAGGATCGTGCACATAGAACAGCTGAACTTGTGACAAATCAGATATTGTTGGTGTGCCCTAGTCCAAAGGTATTGGTTCTTGATTGTATTATACATTGTATGAGAATATTTGTATTATGCATTGTGTTAAATATAGGCATTTCATCTATTTATTTGTTTCTTGTGTAATTTAATAAATGAAGTATCCATTGATTATAGTCATACTCACGTTAACTGATGTAGGTCATTAGTTATTGAGACCTTGAGTAGTGTTAAAGCTATAATCATAAAGTTGTCTCGGGTCTGTTCTAATCATAGGAATGAATAGAGCTAAAGACCAGCATGTACTTGATAGGATGGTAGTGTCTCACTGACCATTGGACATAAGATGTCACTTAGGTATATGGGTACATGTTCGGTTACATGGTATTGGACCGATCCACCTAGAGAACACCTTATGGTTCCATTGTCATAGGTGTTTCTCAGATAGTTCTTGATATTATCCTTAGACCCGATTTCACCATAACATGACATGGGATCTCATATTCTTTGATATACAGTTAACGGGCCCGTAACAGAGTGCCAAGTATGGGTATGCTAAGTGGGCCTGTGAACATGTTATGTTGATAGTTGATGGAATTGCCACTCGGCATCCCTTAAGATGACATCAACATCAACATGACATGGGATCTCATATTCTTTGATATACAGTTAACGGGCCCGTAACAGGGTGCCAAGTATGGGTATGCTGAGTGGGCCTGTGAACATGTTGATGTTGATAGTGAGTTGATGGAATTGCCACTCGGCGTCCCTTAAGATGACATCACTGGTCACTTGATGGGTGGGACTGATAAGTGTATGGCCATACCCGAATAAGTTGGGATACTTGGTCACGATCATTAGTCCACTCAGAATCAAGGAATGAATAAGCATAGAAGAGGTTGACTAGCAAGGGATATATAAAAATACTATCGCATTATGTTTTCACATTAGACTGGGAGTCTCCATCTTAATTAGGGGCTATAATGGTTTTCTAGAACCCATTTATAGTCTGTGGGCCCTGGGCCCACTACCAACATAAAGACTGACCCACAAGATGGTACATATAAAACAGTTGAACTTGTAACATATCCAAAATGTGCACACTGGGTGTACTTAGAATAGAAACTCGGTTAATTGAATTAATGACAATAGGTTTTGTCAAAATTAATTCAATTAGTACAGAAATTGATTATATTTTATCAATTAATTATAGTATGTAAATAATTAATTAAATATATTTTCCTTGGTAGAAAATTAAATACATAGGTTGTAATTATTTAAGGCTGGATTAAATTAAATTTGGGTTAAATAAATTTAATCAATTGGATTTAATTAAATCAATTGGAATTTTATTATATGGTTTAATTTAATTCCAATTACATAAATTAAATTAACTAATTGAATTAAAATTTAACCTAAAATTAATTTAAAGCCTAATTATACAAGGAGTATAAAAGGGAGCCTTAAGTTGATTTCTCCTAACCCTAGGCACCTTGTGAATTTCGGCCATCTAGAGAGAAAAGGAGCCGAATTCCTTTTGGGTTCAATCTTGAGTTCTGTTTGTCTCCGTTCGCTAGCACAAGTCCGGTTCAAGAGCCGTTCGTGTACGAGTTTGTAGAGGAAATACATTTGGGTTTCTACAGTAGTCTCTAGAAGAGATGTTTAAGGTAAGAATTTAATTATTCTCTTCTTCTTTCTTTAATTCTATCAAAATCATGGATCTTGGAATCATGGAATTGAGGGAAAATTTTAATTGCTATTTTCTGCTGCGCTTGTTTTTCCCCGTGAAATTTCTCGACAGTGTCTACATTGGGTGTAATTAGAATGGAAACTTGGTTAATTGAATTAATGAAAATAGGTTTTGTCAAAATTAATTCAATTAATATAAAAGAGAAATCGATCATATTTGATTAATTAATTACAGTACGTAAATAATTAATTAAAGATATTTTCCTTGGTGGAAAATTAAATGCATGGGTTGTATTTATTTAAAGTTGGGTTAAATTAAATTTGGGTTGAATAAATTTAATTGATTGAATTTAATTAAGTCAATTAGAATTTTATTATATGGTTTAATTTAATTCCAATTATATAAATTAAATCAATTAATTGAATATTAAAATTTAACCTACAGTTAATTTAAAACCTAATGATACAAGAAGTATAAAAGGGAGCCTTAAGTCAATTTTTCCTAACGCCAGCCACCATATAGAATTCGGCCATCATAGTGAGAGAGGGTGGTGAAATTCTCCTTGGTGCAATCTCGAGTTCCATTCGTCTCCATTCGCTAGCACGAGTCCGGTTCTAGAGTTGTTCGTGTACCTGACTATGTAGAGTTGCCGGTCTTCGTATCTGCAATCTTCAGCTGTCTCGAGAAGAGTGAGAAATTTATTTTCTTTCCATTCTATCTTTGATTCTATCAAAATCATGTTTCTTGGGATCATGGAATTCGAGGGAAAATTTTAATAGCTATTTTCCATTGCACACCGGTTTCCCCCGTAAGAATTCCCTACAGGGCTTGGCTCATTTCTTAGCCTTCTTAGCCTTAGCTTTCTTAATCTTGGCCTTAGCCTTTGCCTTTGCCTTACCTTTAGTGAGAGGAAGGTTTCCCTTGCTGACCATTAGTACCGGCGGAGTCTTCTTAACCGATTGTTCGATGACAATGTGGTTCATCCTTTGCATGTTATAGTTCAGGATGAATTGGTCATAAGAATCTGACGGGGATGCCTGGATATTGTCAATTGCCAACTCTTCTGAGATAGGCATTCCGAGATGGGCTAAGGTATCAATATAGGCTTTCATCTTGAGCAAGTGAGCACTCACAGATATCCTAGCTCCCATCCTGTAGGAGTTGAATGCCTTAGTGGTCAAGTACCTTTCTTGATGAGCTTGCTCTTGAAAAATCTCATTCAGAGATGTCATCATAGTAAAAGCTTGCATTTCCATGAACTGCTTTTGCAGTTCAAGGACCATGCATGCGAACATCAAGCAAGTCACATCCCGGTTGTCCCTGACGTGCACCTCGTATTCCTCCAGTAGTGTTGCTGTTGGATTATGCCCTGTAGGTACAACCGGGAGATTCCTTTCCAGAACATACTCCTTAGACCCTTGTCTTAGAACTATCCTTAAGTTCCTAGACTAGTCCAAGAAGTTCAGCACAGAAAGATTGTCCTTTTCGAGGAGCGAACACAGTGATAACATATTGTTTGCCATATGAAAACTACATAGAAATATTAAAGATTATTAATAAAGGTCTTTATATCTTTTTCCCACATATAATTAATAATGAATCCAATTTTATCAATTAAGTCAAGTTGTTGGGCTGGTGGGCCAAGATCCATATTTCACCATGACATAGCCAGATAAGGGCTTGGGAAAAACCATGCCTTAGTTATTTAGGTAGGAGCCTTGTCCAATCCCAACCTAGGGTCTCTTGGTTTGATGGGCTTGTTGGCACTTGCCTATCTGTGCTTAGGACCAGGAAAAATCCTACTACCCATGCCAAGTCAAAACCTCCATCCGAGTGTCGGAGTAACCTATATTCCAACTCAATACAAAATGACGATACTCCAGTGTATCTGGAAGCACTTTTAAGCAACTTAGTAATTTCCATTTGGTTTAAGGATTCAATTTTAATAACAACTTATATACATAACGCAGGTGGGATTGGAATGAAATGAATGAATAAATATATAAATAAATGTATAGTATAAAATAAATAAATGATGAGATGTCATAGGCCCTTTATTACATCCTAATATATTTCTAGTGCGCCTATACTAAGAAAACACCAGGGGGGCTGGCAAATCTCCTTTTGGGCTCACCTCTCCAATGGGCTCCTTCTTTACAAAATTTTATAATAACAAAATTAAGATAAAATTACATAAAAAAAGAAAAGAAAAATGATACGCAGGCCGTATTTGTCCCAAAAAAATTACAACCCATATTCATAATAAGGCCCAATGACATCCATCCAAACATTTAAAACACGCAATATGGCATGTAAACCAATACATTCAAATATTCATATGTCATAATGCATGAATTAATTCTAATAAAATTATGTCTTAAGCCATTATATAGAAATCGCAGATTCGGCCTATCATGATTCTAACCCTTAACGGGCTTGGGCATCTAGCCCAGGTAGAACACTGCTCCCACTGAAATTGGGAAACCATGAATTCGATTCTCGCCATTTGGTTAATCGTGCCAAGAAAAATCAAACCAATTTCATAACACCATATTAATTTTACCAAATTAATATCCATTAATAAAATTAAAAATCATTCAAGAAACCATGTGCATTTAAATTCATAAAATTTAAACACACAAAATTTTAAATCCATTAAAATTAAAAACCCTAGCCAGAAAGCAAAAACCCGCCAAATCCAAAATAGGCCCAGTCCCTACTGCTATGGCGGCAGCAGCAGCAGTGCTGCCGCCTAAGGCCAAGAAGACCAAGGAAGGAGCCAAGCCCAAGGTTGGTCCTGAGGATGTCTGTTTCCAATGCAAATAGACTAAACACTGGAAGAGATTGTGTCCTCAACTTCTATGAGTGCAAATAAAGAACATGGTCGTGTCTTCATCAGGTATCTATGTTACAGATGTTAACCTTACTATTTCTACATCATGGGTATTGGATACTGGATGTAGTTCTCATATTTGTTGCAATGTGCAGGGAATAAGGAATAGAAGGGTACTAGGATCCGGCGAAGTGGACTTTCGAGTCGGGAATGGAGCCAGGGTAGCTGCCATCGAGTTGGAGAATACCACTGGAAATGCCCAGTGGATTAGTGTTGATACTGGAACATTGTTATTTTGCACCTGCAATGTGTAGGAATATTAGTTTGTTTTAGTTTTGGATATTTTTGGATATTATTTTACTGTTGATAAATGGTAGAGTTAATTTATCTAGAGAAGGATTATTTTATGGACAAGCTCTGGATTATTTTATAGACAAGCTATATTAAATAATGGTTTATATATCCTGGATCTCAAAGAAACTAATCACATCTGTAACATAAATACTAAAAGGGTTAAGCCTAATGAACTTAATCCTATTTATCTTTGGCATTGTTGTTTAGGCCACATAAAAGAGAAATGCATAGATTGGTTTCACAAAGATCGAATCCTAGGCTCATTTGACGAGGCGTCACTTGAAATATGCAATTCTTGTTTAAGCAGTAAAATGACCAAAGCGCCTTTCGGTAAGAAAGTTGAAAGGTGTTGGGATTTTTCACCGGAAATCACCCGATAAAAGCGGAAGAACGCGATGATTTCCTCAAATCCGTGCCCAGGAGGAATTGAAATGGAAATTGAAAAAAAAAAATCACAAGAGATAATATTCTTACTTGTAATATCTCTTTAAGAGATGGATGCAGACTGCAGGAATCAATATAGAATCCCTCCTCGTTCACGTACACGAACGCCTAACGAACACCACCCGTGCTAGCATTGGAAAAACACGAACTATGGAGAGAAGCAAGAGACAAATTTTGGCTATGGTGTGTTGCACTAATGTTGGCCGAAATTCTCATTGGATTAAAACCCTGGGTTGGCCGAATTCCCTATGGGAATTAAGGCCCAGCTTGGCTTATTCATTTCGTGTGGGCTTCCTCCTTTTAATTCAGGCCCAATCTTATTTTAATTAATCTGGTTTAAATTAATTTCAAGCCCAACCTTAATATACCCATGTATTTAATATATTACACCAAGTAATATATTATTTACATTTAAATTAAAATTAGTTTGACCAATTAATTTAATCCATCAAATTAAAATTAGATCTTCAATAAATAAAATCATATGTAAACCTATACATATGAATATTTCCACCTAGGAAATAATCTCATAATTAATCCAATTAATTATGAAGAGCCAATTAAATATATTAATTTTATTATTAGGATCAATCCAATTGATCTTTATAATGTAATTAATATATATATACCTCTTTCTCCAGAGTGTATACTCTAAGTATACATGTGATTCCTTAAGTCGGTGTTAAGTCACTCAATGTGTACGATCCTGTGGGCCCATCTTTATGTTGGCAGTGGGCCTTTGGCCCACAGACTACAGTTGGGCTCTAGCAAGCCACTGCAGCCCCCAATTAAGATGGAGATGGCAGTCCAACTGATATCATAACTCTGCAGTTTAAACTTGTACATCCCATGTCATTGATATCGGTGTCCGACACAGAGGCATGGATTGATCACCCTCTTTTGTGTCCGGACATTAACTTGATCCCGAATGCACTGAAGCTCACAAATAAGTTCCCACTTGTTTGGGTGTGGCCATACTCTTATCAGTCGCATTCACCAAGAGGCCGGTGATATCTTCCCAGTGGACTATTGAGTGACAAATCCCTTCTGCATATCCATAGCATTACCATGCTAAGTGACATGCCCGAAAGTACCCATACTTGGCGCCTTGTCACAGGCCCTTTAGGTGTACCCCTAAGTATGCGACCTCACATGCAACACCATCATATGGTCAGGTCAAAGGATCCATACAAGTACTACACGAGTATCACTTGTGATACTATACCATGTAGATTTCTCATTTAGTGGATCTATCCAGTACTATGCCCCTTATGCATGTACCCATTAACTTGGTTGACGTTCCATGTCCAATAATCGGTAAGAAACTGCCATACAACTAGGTTAATGATAGTCTCTTGTTCCATTCATTCCTATGACTGGAATAGACTATGGATCTATTTATGGTCATATCGTTTACCCTATCCATGGTCTTACTGCCAAGTGCATGACACTGGTCATCAATATGGATATGTCCATAGGATACTTCATTTAATATATTGCACAAGATAAATATAATAAATGAATTAATGCCTTTATTAATAACACAAATAAGTATGATACATGAATCCAATTAATGTATGATACAAATACAAGGACCAATGCCTCGGGACTAGGGCATATCCAACAATCTCCCACTTGCACTAGTTCCAACTAGGCATGGGCCTAATCCCTATAGATCTAGTATGACCCTCGTGCTTGGGCTAGGCCAGCGCCTTGGTCAAAGGATCTGCGACATTATCCTCGGTGTCCACTCTGTGCAATGCAATGTCACCTCTCTCCGCGATCTCTCGTATGAGGTGAAACTTTCTGAGCACGTGATTTGTGTTCTTATGTGACTGGGGCTCCTTAGCTTGTGCAACGGCCCTATTGTTGTCACAGAAGATATCAACTGGGTCCTGGATAGTTGGCACTACTCCCAACTCAGTGATAAACTTCTTCATCCACACAGCTTCCTTAGCCGCATCACACGCAGTGATGTACTCAGCTTCTGTTGTAGAGTCCGTGATGGTTGGCTGCTTTGAGCTCCTCCAGCTTACAGCACCACCATTTAGCAAAAATACATACCCAGACTGCGACTGGTACTCATCCTGGTCAGTCTGGAAGCTTACATCAGTGTATCCAGTAATTGATAGCACTTCCTGACCACCATACACTAAGAAGCTATCCTTAGTCTGATTAACGTACTTAAGGATTGCCTTGACAGCTTTCCAGTGATCCTCCCCAGGATCCTGCTGGTACCGACTCGTCATACTCAGTGCAAAGGCGACATCAAGTCTCGTACATAACATGGAGTACATAATTGATCCTGTAGCCAAAGCATATGGAGCCAATTTCATGTTCTCCCTGTCCTCCCTTGTCTTAGGACAGTGCTTCTTACTAAGTTTCAGCCCATGGCCCATTGGCAAGAAGCCTTTCTTGGCCCGATCCATGCTAAACCTTTTCAGAACTTTGTCTATGTACGAGGCCTGACTTAGGCCCAGAAGCTGATTTGATCTATCCCTATAGATCCTGATCCCTAGGATCATCTCAGCTTCACCTAAGTCCTTCATTGCGAAGCACTTACTCAGCCACTGCTTTACCCCTTGCAGTGTAGGTATGTCGCTTCCAATGAGTAGTATGTCATCCACATAAAGTACCAAGAATGTGACAATGCTCCCACTAGTCCTCTTATACGCACAAGGCTCATCTTGATTCTGTATGAAGCCATATTCCTTTATAGCCTCATTGAATCTTAGATTCCAACATCGGGATGCTTGCTTCAGTCCATAAATGGACCTTTGAAGTTTGCATACCCTTCCTGGATACTTTGGATCGACAAAACCCTCAGGTTGTGTCATGTACACATCCTCGAGTAGCTTTCCATTAAGGAAAGGGGTTTTAACTTCCATTTGCCAGACTTCATAGTCGTACCATGAGGCTATGGCTAGCAAGATCCTGATGGATTTGAGCATGGCTACTGGTGAGAAAGTTTTATCATAGTCTATTCCATGGACTTATCTGAAACCTTTCACAACCAGACGCCCCTTGAAGGTATTGTCGGCCTTTAGCTTATAGCACCACTTGCAACCTATTACCTTAGCACCCGGAGGTGGATCAACCAAGTTCCAAACTTGGTTATCGTACATAGATTGCATCTCTGCCTCCATGGCTTTGCGCCAATTCGCAGACTGTGGGCTTGCTATAGCCTCCTGGTAGGTCTTTGGTTCTTCCTCATCCCAGATGAGAAGAGTCTGATCATCGGTGACGAGGAAACCATACCTCTCCAGTTCCCGACGATCCCTACTAGACCTTCTAGGTCCTTGTGCTGCTTGGGTCGGTGCTTCCTCCTATGGAAGCTCCACTTGGGCCTCCGAGTTATCCTCTTCAGGAGCTTATGGACCTTGAACTTTCCCGAGTTCAACATTACTCCCACTGTCTTTCTTGCAAAGGAACTCCTTTTCTAGAAAGACCCCCTTCTTTGCCATGAACAACTTGTTCTCGACGGGGTTGTAAAAGTAATACCCTTTGGTTTCCCTAGGGTAGTGTTAGAGATTGTGCCCTAAGCCAATGTTGGATTATGTAAACAATCTTCTTAAGTCATTAATAAAGACTTATTTTATCATATATATTTGTATGTTAGTATTTATGATAATGTATCCATGAATTAATTGTGTAATTCTAAATTTCCCTAGTCGATTGTTATTATGGGAATAATAACAAACTAAGACTAGTGTGAGTGATAATGGATATTCATAAGATGAATATAGTGTATACAGATACAGATTATACTCACGGGCAATGTGTTAGAGAACATGTTGCTGGAGACCCACTATAAGATCAAGTTCATGGTCACGTGTCACAACTGATCTTGATTATAGTAGTGTCATCAGCTGATTCCTTTGACCTGAGGTCACCATGGATTCCGGGATGAACTCATGTTGTGCTTTGACGCAGTCAAACGCTGCTTGTAACAGAGTAGTTATAAAGGCTGTTGTTGGGTGCAATGTGACTCATGCTTAGGGATGTGAGTGACAGATATGGGATTTTGTCCCTCTCTAACAAGAGAGCGATATCACTGGGCCCCTCGATAAGTAAGACTGTTAAATGCATGGCCGTGCTCAAATAATTGATAAGAGTATCAATTGATTTGTCTAAACAGTTTACTTTGAGATCGAGAAAGCATATGATTAATTATATAAGATTGACAAGTGTACCATGTCTTATAATTAATCTTGATATCAAAGAGACAAAAGGGAATATGACATTCTATAAATAGGTATTGGATCATTCCAATCATATTAATTGGGTAGTCGTAATAGCTTGCTAGAGTCCGCTTGTGACCTATAAGGACATTATGGTAATTTCCTTATTGCCAATTAATATGATCCTATGGGGTCACACACAAGAGCAAAATGAAGTTCATCTTATCGGGTATAAATTATTATTGGATAATAATTTATGAATGAGAAAGAGAATAAATATATATAGTGATATATATTTATGTATGTATATATAAATATTAATGTGATTAATATTGCATAAAGTATGCTACATATTATAATTAAATTATATGGAGATATAATTAATTATAATATTATATATACATATATGTATTATGGAGAATTGATTTGATTTAATGTTAATTGAGAATTAATATTAAATTGTGTGGGTTAATATATAATTATAACTAATAGGTGTATTAGGTTATAATTATAATTAACTATTTAGGTTAATTATTTAAGGAAACAATTGACCTAAACCTAACACAACTCTACAACCCTAATAGACTAAGGAATTTGGCCACAACACCAAAATCCAAAGGGGGCAGCCGAAATTCCAAGCTCTCCAACACATAGAAAATTTGATTTTCTGCCTCTCTCTCTCAATTCAAGGAAACCGTTTCTTGTATCCCGGCGCTAGCACGCGGTGGACGTATTGCTCCGTGTGGATCAACCGTAGAGGGAAGCAATTTTGGTTCCTATTGATTCAATCTTCAAAGAATTAAGGTAATTCTTTAACCCTCTTTCCAATTCAATGCAATATACATGGATCCTTGGCGGGGATTAATCCGTTTTCTTTCCGCTGCGTATTTTGTTTTGTGTGATTAATCCCCTTCAGTGGTATCAGAGCCACTTGTATTTTGATTGAATTGGATTTATGTTTTGATTGGATCAAAATTGCATGTTAGGGTTTGTATGATTTTGATTGGATCAAAATTGTTGTTAGGGGTTTGTATGTTTTATTTAGGGTTCTATGTTATTGTGAATAACAAAATAAAATTTGATTTTATTGATTAATCATTGTGAATGATTTTATGTTAATGATTTGGAATGTTTAAGGGGTTTATGGAATCATGAATTTGATTCATGGGTTTTTATTGAAATTGTTTCAATTCAATTTAATTAAAAAAAAAAAAAAAAAAAAATGTTACTGTTCGTATTCTGGGCATAATGCTCAGAATACCATTTGCGGCAAATTGCAATTGCAAATTGCAATTGCAATTTGCCCTTGCTGCGCAAGCAGCATGCTGCTTACGCAGCATGGGCTGCGCAGCATGGGCTGCGCAGCTATGTGTTGCGCAGCCCGTCGGGCTGCGCGCAGTATTGGATACTGCAGTGCGAGGCCCGACGAGCATGCTGTCCGACAGTTTTACCCCTTTTTCGTTTTAAGTGTGGAAAATTGTTTCTGCATATTTACGAATTTTTCCAAATTAATTAATTCTAAATACAATGTGATTGTATTTTACCACTTTGAACCCTAAATATTTTTAGATATAAAATTATTGTTGATAATTTTATGCATGGTGTTATGGTATGGTTTTGGACCCCGTGGATGCTTTATTTTATTTATTATGGTTTTATATAAATACGACCTGCGAGTCGTTTGTATTTATGTAAATTTTAATTTTAATTTTACTAGAAAAATTGTATAGGATGCAATTTATGATATGTAAAATTTATTTTACTAGAAAAATTGTATAGGTTGCAATTTTTTTTGTAAAATATAAATCCATGAGATGGTGCTTAGAAGCAAAGACGTGGAGGCGGATCCAAGAGGCGGTGCAATGACCATGTGATGGATGCTACTACCTAGGATATGACCCTGTTGATTTTCATATTGGCCTATGAAAATCAATGTAGATTTAAACCATACCATAACACGGTTCGAGTCATATGCATGCTTTATTTTATTTAGATGCCATGTGATGCCATGCTAGATATTCTATATGCATGCTAGACAATTGTATGCCATAAGAATCCATGCTAATTAATATTAACAAAAGTATGATTAATATTAATGCCATGAAATTGTATATGATACAACTAACTCACAGGAATTAATAAACCCTAAATAAACTTATGAAGTTTATATTTTTGCCACCCAATTACGTATAACACTAGTCAAGTACTATGTTCGCATCATGGTAGCCACGCCAAAGCGGGTACGCATGTTGTGACCTTAGCGAAGCGATAATATGAGAAATGGTGATTCTCATTGTGTTGTAATTGGTTTAACAAGGGTTAATCAAAATGGTGCTTTGAACCCGAGGCAAAGATGAGATGAGTAACATGCAAATTAAATATGATATATGATATCATGCATCTCATAAATTAAAAGAGTTACATAATGATGTAATTGACATGGTGATGCCTACCGAAATTATATTTAATCATAGGGACATGCCAAAGCAGTGCTATGGTTAAGTATGGATTTTGGGTCTTTTACCCACTTAAATATTTTAAAGGGTTTTATAATTTTAGTGGGAGTATAATTCTCTTATGTAATTAACTTTGCATATATTTTCTGTTGTAGATAAATGGCCAACACAAGCAATCCCGGTTCTATTCGATCTATCCTTGAGAAGGAAAAACTGAACGGAACCAATTACCTAGATTGGTATCGCAACTTGAGAATTGTTCTCACGCAAGAGCGAAAGCTGTATGTTCTGGATGGGCCTTTGCCCGCTAACCCTCCACCCACCACAGCTTCAAGAGCTGAAAGGGATGCTTTTCACAAGCATCAAAATGATCAGATTGATGTACAATGCCTGATGCTCGCATCAATGATTCCGGAACTTCAGAAGGATCTGGAAACATTTGAGGCATATGAGATGTCTCAAGAGCTTAAGGAAATGTTCCAAAAGCAAGCGAGAAGGGAAAGGTATGAGACCTTGAGATCCTTGGTTGGGTGCAAGATGTCCGAAGGGAGTTCGGTTAGTGCCCATGTTCTGAAGATGAAAGGGTACATTGATCAGTTGGAGAGGCTTGGTTCGCCACTCAGACCTGAGTTGGCAACGGATTTGATCCTTAATTCTCTTCCCGAGAGTTACTCACATTTTGTCATGAACTATCACATGAATGATATGGACAAAACGGTCAGCGAACTGCATGGGATGCTTAAAAACGCTGAAGTAACGATAAAAGAGAAGCCAAGCTCCAAAGGGATCCATATGGTGCAAAAGGGTAGGATCCAGAAGAAGAAGGGTAAAGCAAACAAACCCAAAGAGTTTGGGAAGGATGCAAAGAAGCCCAAAGCTGTTACCAAGGCAAAGCCTCCAAAGGAAGGCACATGCCATTTCTGCAATCAGCCTGGTCATTGGCGCAGAAATTGCAAGCTTTATTTGGAGGACTTGAGGAAGAAGAGAGGCGGTGAGACCGCTAATCAAGGTATTTATGTTATTGAAATATTTCATTCTACTTCTGTTTCTACTTCATGGGTATTAGATACCGGTTGTGGTTCTCACATTTGTATGAATGTGCAGGGGCTTAAAGGAAGTAGAAAGCTCAAGAAGGGCGAGGTAGAATTCCATGTGGCGAATGGAGCTAGAGTTGCTGCTTATGAAGTCGGTTGCTACGAGCTCACGTTGCCAAGTGGACTTGTTCTTTCTTTGAATAATTGTTATTTTGTTCCTAATTTGTCTAGGAACATCATTTCTATTTCATGTTTGGACAAGGAAGGATTTAAATGTGTTATTGAGAATAATCACTTATTGCTTTTCAATAAAGACTTGTTTTATGCAAATGCGGATTTACATGATGGTCTTTATTTGTTGAACCTTAGTGAAGGTTATAATGAGCATGTATATAACATAAATACCAAAAGGATAAGAACAAATGTTGTGAATCCTACTTATCTCTGGCACTGTCGTCTAGGACACATTAATGAGAAACGCATTTCAAAACTCCATAAAGATGGAATTTTGGGTCTAGATGTTTTTGAAACATATGACACTTGCGAGTCTTGTTTAATGGGTAAGATGACCAAGAGTCCCTTTACTGGTCACAGTGATAGGGCTAGTGACTTATTAGAACTCATACATACAGATGTATGTGGGCCTATGAGCACAACTGCTAGAGGTGGTTTTCAATACTTCATTACGTTCACTGATGATTTCAGTAGATATGGTTATCTATATCTAATGAAGCATAAGTCGGAATCCTTTGAAATGTTCAAAGCCTTCCAAAATGAAGTACAAAACCAACTTGGCAAGACAATTAAAGCACTTAGATCTGATCGAGGTGGTGAATATTTGAGCCAAGATTTTGATGATCATCTTAGAAAGTGTGGGATTGTCTCACAACTAACTCCTCCTGGTACACCACAGTGGAATGGTGTGTCTGAGAGGAGGAACCGTACTTTATTGGATATGGTTCGGTCGATGATGAGTCAAACAAATCTTCCTCTATCCTTTTGGGGTTATGCACTTGAAACAGCGGCATTCACACTGAACCGAGTTCCATCAAAAGCAGTTGAAAAGACACCATATGAGATATGGGTTGGTAAGAGACCAAATTTGTCTTTTCTCAAGATTTGGGGTTGCGAAGCTTATGTGAAATACTTGATTTCAGATAAGTTAGCACCAAAATCTGTGAAGTGCAATTTTGTTGGTTATCCAAAAGAAACCAAAGGTTATTTCTTTTACAATCCTAGTGAAAACAAAGTGTTTGTTGCTAGGAATGGTACATTCCTGGAAAAAGAGTTTATTTCCAAAGGAATCAGTGGGAGTAAAGTACACCTACAAGAAAATATGGATAACCAAGTTGAAAGTGAGTTTCAAATGGAACAATCTGATTCACAAGAAGTTGTTGAGTCAGAACCGATAACACAAGTCCAACGTAGATCAAGTAGAGTTCGTCATGAGCCCGAGAGATATGGATTTCTCGTCACGAATGAAAATGATCTGATTCTGTTAGAAGAGAATGAACCTTCCACGTACATGGAAGCAGTCTCTAATTCAGAATCTGAAAAATGGCTTGATGCTATGAAGTCAGAAATTCAATCCATGGACGACAACAAAGTATGGACTCTGGTTGATCTCCCAAAGGGTGCTAAAGCAATAGGGCACAAATGGGTTTTCAAGTTGAAAACGGACATGGATGGGAATATTCAGACTTATAAAGCAAGGTTAGTGGCAAAGGGTTACCGACAAGTTCATGGTATAGACTATGACGAAACCTTTTCGCCAGTAGCTATGATCAAGTCCATCAGAATTCTTGTTGCCATAGCAGCATATTATGACTATGAAATATGGCAAATGGATGTCAAAACAGCTTTCCTAAATGGAAACCTTGTTGAGGATGTGTACATGACACAGCCTGAAGGTTTTGTCGATCCAAAGAATCCTGATAAAGTATGCAAGCTTCAAAAGGCCATTTATGGTTTGAAGCAAGCATCAAGAAGTTGGAATCATTGTTTTGATGAATCAGTCAAAAAGTTTGGCTTCATCAAAAACGAAGATGAGCCTTGTGTGTACAAGAAGTTCAGTGGGAGTAATATAGTTTTCCTAGTTCTATATGTCGATGACATATTGTTAATAGGAAATCACATTCCTACCTTGCAAGAAGTAAAATCTTGGCTAGGAAAGTGTTTTTCTATGAAAGACTTGGGTGAGGCAGCCTACATTCTTGGAATAAAGATCTATAGAGATAGATCTAAGAGATTGATAGGTTTGAGCCAGAGTACATACATTGACAAAGTACTGAAAAGGTTCAGTATGGATCAATCAAAGAAAGGAAATGTTCCTATTGGGCAAGGGATAAAGCTTAGTCGTAAGCAATGTCCTGTGACAGTTGAAGAACGTCAACGCATGGATAAGATTCCTTATGCGTCAGCTATAGGATCTATCATGTATGCCATGGTATGTACTCGGCCAGATGTCTCTTTTGCTTTGAGCATGACAAGTAGATATCAGTCTGATCCAGGTGATAGTCACTGGACTGCTGTCAAGAGTATTCTTAAGTACTTGAGAAGAACTAAAGATACATTCTTGATATATGGAGGCTCGGACGAAGATCTTGTTGTAAATGGTTACACGGATGCAAGTTTCCAAACTGATCAAGATCAGATGCAGTCACAGTCTGGGTATGTGTTCATTCTGAATGGAGGTGCGATAAGTTGGAAGAGTTCTAAGCAAAGCACGATAGCTGCATCTACAACAGAAGCCGAGTATATTGCTGCATCAGATGCAGCCCAAGAGGCTGTTTGGATCAAGAAGTTCATCGAAGAACTTGGTGTCGTTCCTAGCATAGTGAATCCTGTGAGCCTCTTGTGTGACAACAATGGGGCAATATCACTTGCTAAGGAACCTAGTGTGTCACAGAAATCCAAACATATACTTCGGCGTTTTCACTACATAAGAGAAGTCATCTCAAGAGGAGATGTGAAGATATGCAAAGTTGCGTCTGAAGACAATGTTGCCGATCCACTAACAAAAGCTCTTTCACAAGCTGTACATGATGGTCATACTAGGTCCATGGGTATTAGATACATTTGAAGATTGGACTTAGGGCAAGTGGGAGATTGTTAGAGATTGTGCCCTAAGCCAATGTTGGATTATGTAAACAATCTTCTTAAGTCATTAATAAAGACTTATTTTATCATATATATTTGTATGTTAGTATTTATGATAATGTATCCATGAATTAATTGTGTAATTCTAAATTTCCCTAGTCGATTGTTATTATGGGAATAATAACAAACTAAGACTAGTGTGAGTGATAATGGATATTCATAAGATGAATATAGTGTATACAGATACAGATTATACTCACGGGCAATGTGTTAGAGAACATGTTGCTGGAGACCCACTATAAGATCAAGTTCATGGTCACGTGTCACAACTGATCTTGATTATAGTAGTGTCATCAGCTGATTCCTTTGACCTGAGGTCACCATGGATTCCGGGATGAACTCATGTTGTGCTTTGACGCAGTCAAACGCTGCTTGTAACAGAGTAGTTATAAAGGCTGTTGTTGGGTGCAATGTGACTCATGCTTAGGGATGTGAGTGACAGATATGGGATTTTGTCCCTCTCTAACAAGAGAGCGATATCACTGGGCCCCTCGATAAGTAAGACTGTTAAATGCATGGCCGTGCTCAAATAATTGATAAGAGTATCAATTGATTTGTCTGAACAGTTTACTTTGAGATCGAGAAAGCATATGATTAATTATATAAGATTGACAAGTGTACCATGTCTTATAATTAATCTTGATATCAAAGAGACAAAAGGGAATATGACATTCTATAAATAGGTATTGGATCATTCCAATCATATTAATTGGGTAGTCGTAATGGCTTGCTAGAGTCCGCTTGTGACCTATAAGGACATTATGGTAATTTCCTTATTGCCAATTAATATGATCCTATGGGGTCACACACAAGAGCAAAATGAAGTTCATCTTATCGGGTATAAATTATTATTGGATAATAATTTATGAATGAGAAAGAGAATAAATATATATAGTGATATATATTTATGTATGTATATATAAATATTAATGTGATTAATATTGCATAAAGTATGCTACATATTATAATTAAATTATATGGAGATATAATTAATTATAATATTATATATACATATATGTATTATGGAGAATTGATTTGATTTAATGTTAATTGAGAATTAATATTAAATTGTGTGGGTTAATATATAATTATAACTAATAGGTGTATTAGGTTATAATTATAATTAACTATTTAGGTTAATTATTTAAGGAAACAATTGACCTAAACCTAACACAACTCTACAACCCTAATAGACTAAGGAATTTGGCCACAACACCAAAATCCAAAGGGGGCAGCCGAAATTCCAAGCTCTCCAACACATAGAAAATTTGATTTTCTGCCTCTCTCTCTCAATTCAAGGAAACCGTTTCTTGTATCCCGGCGCTAGCACGCGGTGGACGTATTGCTCCGTGTGGATCAACCGTAGAGGGAAGCAATTTTGGTTCCTATTGATTCAATCTTCAAAGAATTAAGGTAATTCTTTAACCCTCTTTCCAATTCAATGCAATATACATGGATCCTTGGCGGGGATTAATCCGTTTTCTTTCCGCTGCGTATTTTGTTTTGTGTGATTAATCCCCTTCAGGTAGCCCATAAATAGGCATTTATTGGTTTTGGGCTCCAGCTTGCCACTAGTCCATTTCTTGACATGTGCTTCGCATCCCTAAATCCTTAAGAAAGACACATTGGGCTCCTTGCCCGTCCATATCTGATATGGGGTCTTTTCCACTGCCTTAGTCGGAGTATTATTTAAGATAAGAGCCTGCTGTCTCGAGGGCGTGTCCCTAGAAACTAATTGGGAGAGAGGCTTGACTCATCATTGAGCGGACCATGTCCAACAGGGTCCTATTCCTCCGTTCAGACACCCCATTCCATTGTGGAGTTTCGGGAGGAGTGAGCTATGGAACTATTCTATGCTCCCTCAAATATGAGTCAAACTCTAGGCTCATGTACTCATCACCTCGGTCCGACCAAAGGGTTTTGATATTTCTGCCTAGCTGGTTCTGTACCTCGTACCTAAATTCCTTGAACCTATCAAGGGTCTCAGACTTGTGTTTCATCATATAGACATAGCCATATCTGGTGAAATCATCCATGAATGTGACGAAGTACAGGTGTCCACCTCTGGTCGTTGTGCTCATGGGTCCATATACATCTGAATATATTAGGTCCAATAAGCCAGTGGCCCTTTCAGCCTTCTTGCTAAAAGGTGCCTTAGTCATCTTGCCTCGTAAACATGATTCGCATGTATCAATTGACTCCAAGTCAAATGACCCAGGACTCCAGCTTTGTGAAGCCTAGCTATGCGCTTCTCGTTTATGTGGCCGAGATGACAATGCCATAGGTAGACAGGATTAATTTTGTTTGGCTTAACCCTTTTTATGTGTATGTTATAGACGTGATTGGTTTCATTTAAGTCCAGGATATACAGGCCATTATTTAATAGAGCATCTCTATAAAATAATCCCTCTCTAGATATTGAAATTCTACCATTAGAAATAGTAAAATAAAATCCAAAAATATCCAACATAGAAATTGTAATAATGTTCCTGCACATAGCAGGTACAAAGTAACATTGTTCTAAAATTAAAACCAATCCACTAGGTGTTGGGATTTGTCACCGGAAATCACCCGATAAAAGCGGAAGAACGCGGTGATTTCCTCAAATCCAGTCCCAGGAGCAATTGAAGTGGAAATTGAAAAACTTAAAATCAAATAGAAAGGGATTAAATTTCTTACCAGAAAAATCTCTTTCTGAGATGGATGATGACTGCAGAATTCAAAATAGAATTCCTCCTCGTTCCCTTACACGAGCGCCTAACGAACACCGCACGTGCTAGCGTCAAAAATCACAAAAATTAGAGAGTGAGGGAGGGGAGGAGAATTCGGCCAAGTGGGGGCTAGAAGCTATATCAGCTTGGCCGAATTCCCCTTATGGTTTTATCCCTAGGGCTTCCAAATTCCCTTGCTGGAATTTGGGCCCAGTCTGGCTTCTTTGTCTGTGTGGGCTTCCTCCTTTTAATTCAGGCCCAAACTTATTTTAATTAGTCTGGTCTAAATCAATATCAAGCCCAATTTTAATTAACCCATGTATTTAATATATTACTCCAAGTAATTTATTATTTACATATAAATTAAAATTGGTTTGACTAATTAATTTAATCCATCAAATTAAAATTAAGTCTTCACAAAACAAATTCATATGTAAACCTATACATATGAATATTTCCACCCAGGAAATAATCTCATAATTAATCCAATTAATTATGTGAAGCCAAATATTAATTTTATTATAATGATCAATCCAATTGATCCTCATAATATAATTAATATATATAGTTCTCTCTCCCTAGAGTGTACACTCCAAGTGTACCTGTGATTCTTTAAATCGGTGTCCAGTCGCTCAATGTGTACGATCCCATGGGCCCATCTTTATGTTGGCAGCGGGCCTTCGGCTCGCAGACTGCAGTTGGGCTCTAGCAAGCCACTGCAGCCCCCAATTAAGATGGAGATGGCAGTCTAACTGATATCATAACCCTGTAGTTTAAACTTGTACATCCCATGTCATTGATATCGGTATCCAACACAGAGGCATGGATTGATCACCCTCTTTTGTGTTCGGACATTACCTTGATCCCGAATGTACTGATGCTCACAAACAAGTACCAACTTGTTTGGGTGTGGCCACACTCTTATCAGTCACATTCATCAAGAGGCCGGTGATATCTTCTCAGTTGGTTACTGAGTGACAAATCCCTTCTGCATATCCATAGTGTTACCGTGTTCAGTGACATACCCGAAAGCACCCATACTTGGCACCCTATTACAGGCCCTTTAGGCGTACCCCTAAGTATGCGACTTCACATGTAACACCATCATATGGTCAGGTCAAAGGATCCATACAAGTACTACATGAGAATCCATTGTGATACCATACCATATGGATTACTCGTTTAGTGGATCTACCCAGTACCATGCTCCCAGGCATGT
This sequence comes from Euphorbia tirucalli, assembly GCA_039660915.1. Lineage (NCBI taxonomy): Eukaryota > Viridiplantae > Streptophyta > Magnoliopsida > Malpighiales > Euphorbiaceae > Euphorbia > Euphorbia tirucalli. The sequence continues at coordinate 43,675,085 of CM077637.1, read as the reverse complement.
ACCCATTAACTTGGTTGACATTCCATGTCCAATGACTGGTAAGACACCGCCATACAACCAGGTTAATGATAGTCTGTTGTTCCATTCATTCCCATGACTGGAACAGACTACGGATCTATTTATGGTCATATCGTTAACCCTATCCATGGTCTTACTGCTAAGTGCATGACACTAGTCGTCATGGATATAGATATGTCCATTGGATACTTCATTTACTATACTGCACAAGATAAATATAATAAATGAATTGATGCCTTTATTAATGACACAAATGAGTACAACACATAAATCCAATAAATGTATAGTACAAATACAAGGACCAATGCCTCGGGACTAAGGCATTTCCAACAATCTCCCACTTACACTAGTTCCAACTAGGCATGGGCCTAATCCCTATAGATCTAGTATGACCCTCGTGCTTGGGCTGGGCCAGCGCCTTGGTCAATGGATCTGCGACATTATCCTCGGTGTCCACTCTGTGCAATGCAATGTCACCTCTCTCCGCGATTTCTCGTATGAGGTGAAACTTTCTAAGCACGTGCTTTGTGTTCTTGTGTGACCGGGGCTCCTTAGCTTGTGCGACGGTCCCATTGTTGTCACAGAAGATATCGACTGGGTCCTGGATAGTTGGCACTACTCCCAACTCAGTGATAAACTTCTTCATCCATACAGCTTCCTTAGCTGCATCACACGCAGCGATGTACTCAGCTTCTGTTGTAGAGTCCGCTATGGTTGGTTGCTTTGAGCTCCTCCAGCTTACAGCACCACCATTCAGCAAGAATACATACCCTGACTGCGATTGGTACTCATCTTGGTCAGTCTGGAAGCTTGCATCAGTATACCCAGTAACTGATAGCACTTCCTGACCACCATACACCAAGAAGCTATCCTTGGTCCGGTTAAGGTACTTAAGGATTGCCTTGACAGCTTTCCAGTGATCCTCCCCGGGATCCTGCTGGTATCGGCTCGTCATACTCAGTGCAAAGGCGACATCAGGTCTCGTACACAACATAGAGTACATAATTGATCCAATAGCCGAGGCATATGGAACCAATTTCATGTTCTCCCTGTCCTCCCTTGTTTTAGGATAGTTCTTCTTACTAAGTTTCAGCCCATGGCCCATTGGCAAGAAACCTTTCTTGGCCCGGTCTATGCTGAATCTTTTCAGAACTTTGTCAATGTACGAAGCCTGACTTAGGCCCAGAAGCCGATTTGATCTATCCCTATAGATCTTGATCCCTAGGATCATCTCAGCTTCGCCTAAGTCCTTCATTGCGAAGCACTTACTCAGCCACTGCTTTACCCCTTGCAGTGTAGTTATTTCGCTTCCAATGAGTAGGATGTCGTCGACATAAAGTACCAAGAATGTGACAATGCTCCCACTAGTCCTCTTATACACACAAGGCTCATCTTGATTCTGTATGAATCCATATTCCTTTATAGCCTCATTGAATCTTAGATTCCAACTATGGGATGCTTGCTTCAGTCCATAAATGGACCTTTGAAGTTTGCATACCCTTCCCGGATACTTAGGATCGACAAAACCCTCAGGTTGTGTCATGTACACATCCTCTAGTAGCTTTCCATTAAGGAAAGCGGTTTTGACATCCATCTGCCATACCTCATAGTCATACCATGCGGCTATGGCCAGTAGTATCCTGATGGACTTGAGCATGGCTACTGGTGAGAAAGTTTCATCATAGTCTATCCCATGGACTTGTCTGAAACCTTTCGCAACCAGACGCCCCTTGAAGGTATTATCAGCTTTTAGCTTATAGCACCACTTGCAACCTATTACCTTAGCACCCGGAGGTGGATCAACCAAGTTCCAAACTTGATTATCGTACATAGATTGCATTTCTGCCTCCATGGCTTTACACCAATTCGCAGACTGTGGGCTAGCCATAGCCTCCTGGTAGGTTTTAGGTTCTTCTTCATCCCAGATGAGAAGAGTTTGATCATCGGTGACGAGGAAACCATACCTCTCCGGTTCCCGATGATCCCTACCAGACCTTCTAGGTTCTTGTGTGGCCTGGGTCGGTGCTTCTACTTGTGGAAGCTCCACCTGGGCCTCCGAGTTATCCTCTTCAGGAGCTTGTGGACCTTGAACTTCCCTGAGTTCAACGTTGCTCCCACTATCTTTCTTGGAAAGGAACTCCTTTTCCAGAAAGACCCCCTTCCTTGCCACGAACACCTTGTTCTCGGCAGGGTTGTAGAAGTAATACCCTTTGGTTTCCCTAGGGTAGCCCACAAACAGGCATTTATCGGTTTTGGGCTCCAGCTTGCCACTAGTCAATTTCTTGACATGTGCTTCGCATCCCCAAATCCTTAGGAAAGACACATTGGGCTCCTTGCCCGTCCATATCTGATATGGGGTCTTTTCCACAGCCTTAGTCGGAGTATTGTTTAATATGAGAGCTGCTGTCTCGAGGGCGTGTCCCCAGAAACTAATTGGGAGAGTTGCTTGACTCATCATTGAGCGGACCATGTCCAACAAGGTCCTATTCCTCCGTTCGGACACCCCATTCCATTGCGGTGTTCCAGGAGGAGTGAGCTGTGGAACTATTCTATGCTCTCTCAACTATGAGTCAAACTCTAGGCTCATATACTCACCGCCTCGGTCTGACCGAAGGGCTTTGATATTCTTGCCTAGCTGGTTCTGTACCTCGTTCCTGAATTCCTTGAACCTATCAAGGGTCTCGGACTTGTGTTTCATCAGATAGACATAGCCATATCTGCTGAAATCATCCGTGAACGTGACGAAGTACTGATGCCCACCTCTGGTCGCTGCGCTCATAGGTCCACATACATCTGAATGTATTAGGTCCAACAAGCCAGTGGCCCTTTCAGCCTTTTTGCTAAAGGGCGCCTTTGTCATCTTGCCTCTTAAACATGATTCGCATGTATCAATTGACTCCAAGTCAAATGACCCTAGGACTCCAGCTTTGTGAAGCCTAGCTATGCGCTTCTCATTTATATGGCCAAGACGACAATGCCATAGGTAGACTGGATTAAGTTCGTTAGGCGTAACCCTTTTTGTGTTTATGTTATAAATGTGATTGGTTTCATTTAAGTCTAGGACATACAGGCCATTATTTAATAGAGCATCTCCATAAAATAACCCCTCTCTGGATATAGAAATTCGACCATTTATAATAGTAAAATCAAATCCAGAAATATCCAACATTGATACAGAGATAATATTCCTGCACATAGCAGGTACAAAGTAACAATGTTCTAAAATCAAAACCAATCCGCTGGGCATCATTAGGTGGTATTCGCCGATCTCTATGGTAGCAACCCTTGCTCCATTCCTGACCCGCAAGTCCACCTCTCCCGACCCCAGCAACCTTCTATTCTTAAGTCCATGCACATTGCAACAAATGTGAGAACCACATCCAGTATCCAATACCCAGGATGTTGAAACAGTAAGGTTAATATCTATAACATAAATACCTGAAGAGGACACACCTTGGCCCCTTCTCTGCTCTCCCATCAGCTTGGGACACGATCTCTTCCAATGGCCCGCCTGTCTGTACCCGAAACAGACGTCCTCAGGACCTGCCTTCTGCTGGCCCTTGGGTTGGGCCTTGGCCTTCTTGGCTTTGGCCTTCTTGGCCTTAGCCTTGGCCTTTTCCTTGGCCTTACCCTTAGCAAGAGGAGCGTTCCCCTTGTTAACCAGCAGCACCGGCGGAGTCTTCTTGATCGACTACTCAATAAGCTTCAGCATCCCATGTAGCTCACTGACAGTGCGGTTCATCCCTTGCATATTGTAGTTAGTACAAATACAAGGACCAATGCCTCGGGACTAGGGCATTTCCAACACTAGGCATCACAAGGTGGTATTCATCGATCTCTATGGCAGCAACCCTTGCTCCAATCCCGACGCGCAAGTCCACCTCTCCCGACCACAGTGACCTTCTGTTCTTAAGTCCCTACAAATTGCAACAAATGTGAGAACCACATCCAGTATCCAATAACCAGGATGTTGAAACAGTAAGGTTATTGTCTATAACATAAATACCTGAAGAGGACCCACCTTGTCCCTTTCTTTGCTCTCCCATCAGCTTGGGACATGATCTCTTCTAATAGCCCACCTGTCTACACCTGAAACAGACATCCTCAGGACCTGCCTTCTACTGGGCCTTGGGTTGGGCTTTGGCCTTCTTAGCCTTGGCCTTCTTGGCCTTGGCCTTGGCCTTTTCCTTGGCCTTACCCTTGGCAACAGGAGGGTTCCCCTTGTTGACCAGCAGCACCGGTGGAGTCTTTTTGATCGACTGCTCAGTAAGCTTAAGCATCCCATGCAGCTCACTGACAGTGCGGTTCATCCCTTACATGTTGTAGTTCAGGATGAACTAATCATAAGAATCTGGTAAGGATACTAGGATTGTGTCCACCACCAACTCCTGAGAGATAGGCGATCCGAGACGGGCTAAAGTGTCCAAATAGCCCTTCATCTTGAGCACGTGTGCGCTCACAGATGTCCCAGCCCCCATCTTACAGGAGTGGAATGCCTTGTCGGTCAGGTACCTTTCCTGACGAGCTTGCTCCTGAAACATCTCGTTTAGAGTTGTTATCATAGCAAAGGCTTGTTGGTCCATAAACTGTTTTTGCAGTTCGGTGACCATACAGGCCAACATTAGGCATGTCACATCCCTATTATCCTTGACATGCACCTCGTATTCCTCCAGCTGGGTAGCCAGTGGATTACGTCCTTGAGGCGCAGCCGGTACAGGCCTCTCCAGCACATACTCTTTGGACTCCTGTCTTAGAACTATTCTCAAGTTCCTAGACCAGTCTAAAAAGTTAGGACCGGAAAGCTTGTCCCTTTCAAGAATTGATCGTAGTGATAAAGTATTGTTGTTTGCCATTTAGAGTTTCAACACAGAAAAACATTTAGAGTGTTAATAAAGGACTTTACTTTGTTATTCCCATATGAAATTAATAATGAATCAAGTTATTAATTAAACAAAGTTGCTGGGCTCATGGGCCGAGATCCATATTTCATTAAGCTATAGCCAGACGAGGGCCTGGTACAACTATACCCTAACTATTTAGGTAGGAACGCCGTCCAATCCCAACCTAGGGACTCTCGGTTTGATGGGCTTATTGGCACTTACCCATATGTGCTTAGGGCCAGGAGAATCCTACTACCCATGCTAAGTCAAAACCTCCATTCAAGTGTTAGAGTATCCCATACCCTAACCCAATACAAAGTGACAATACTCCAGTGTATCCTGCGAGGGCATGGTCTACAACTGGCCTATTCCCACTTCGAGCCTGTTTTGAATGAGGGAAGCACTTTTAAGCGACTTAGTAATTTCATTTGGTTTTTAGATTCAATTAACAACGGCTTGCATACATAAGGTGGGTGAAAGCGGTTGGATCATACATTCATACATGCATATAAATATAAAGAATAATTAAATAAATGAGTAAAATGGACTGCTATGGGCCTTTATCACATCCTAATATTATTCTAGTAAACCTATACTAGAAAACAATATCAGGTGGGCCTCCATCTTCTTCCTTCTGGGCTTGCAGCTTCACTTGGGCTCACCACTCCATGGGCTTCTTCTTTTACAAAATTTATAATAATCGAATAATATAAAATTACATTAAAAAAGAAAACGACATGCAGGCCGTATTTACCCAAAAAAAGAAAAACAACCCATCTTGAATAAGGCCCAATAGCATCCAATCATACAAAATATTTAATCACCCATATGCATTTAATACATATAATTCATAAGCATGTTATAATGCATGATTTAAGCCCATTTCAATTATGTCCGAGCCATTATATAGAAATCGCCAATTTTGGCCCACCATGGTTCTAGCCCTTAACGAGCTTTGGGCCTCCAGCCCAGGCAGTCCAACTGCTCCCACTGGAATTGGGAAACCATGGGTCTAATTCACCCGTCCAAGTAATTGTGCCAAAATTACCCGAACCAATTTCAATTAACCATATTAATTTCCAAAATTAGTATCACATGAATAAAATAAAATTTCATTCAAGAAACCGCACACATTTAAATTACATAAATTTAAACACACGAATTTTAAAACAAATTAAAATTCAAAACTGGGCCTCGGGCCCAAGGACCCGTCAAATCCAAAAATACTGGGCCCAGCCCGCTGTTGGCGTGTGGCAGCCACTGCCCAGCAGTGGCACTGCCGCTGGGCAATGGCCGCCCAGCAGCAGCAGCTGCTGCTAGAACCAGCGACAGCAGCCGTTAATGCAGCTATCGCTGCTCCCGCCACGTGTGGCAGCTGCCTGCAGAGATTCCGCCGCCGGCAGCCCCGCACCCGGGAATAGCCAGATTTTTTTTTATAAAAACAAAATATATAAAATTATATCATGGCATCCAACAACAAAAAGTTCACCAAGAATTCCAAAACATACAATTAAATTAAACAAACACAAACCAATATGCATATTCAATTTCAATTGTATGAAAATCAAAAGGGGAAAAATCTTAAACCCAAACCAAGAACCCTAATAAAAAATCTCCAATTTTAAAACATGGGATTCAACCAAATTTAACAATTTCCACAGATCAAAAGCCCGCTTTGATACCACTGTTGGGATTTTTCACCAGAAATCACCCGATAAAAGCCGAAGAAAGCGATGATTTCCTCAAATCCATGCCCAGGAGCAATTGAAATGGAAATTGAAAAAAAAAACAAAAAGATAATCACAAGAGATAATATTCTTACTCGTAATATCACTTTAAGAGATGGATGCAGACTGCAGGAATCAATATAGAATCCCTCCTCGTTCACGTACGCGAACGCCTAACGAACACCACCCGTGCTAGCGTTAGAAAAACACGAACTATGGAGAGAAGCAAGAGACAAATTTCGGCTATGGTGTGTTGCACTGATGTTGGCTGAAATTCTCCTAGGGTTAAAACCCTGGGTATTGGAAATGCCCTAGTCCCGAGGCATTGGTCCTTGTATTTGTACTATACATTTATTGGATTTATGTGTTGTACTCATTTGTGTTATTAATAAAGGCATCAATTCATTTATTATATCTATCTTGTGCAATATATTAAATGAAGTATCCAATGGACATATCTATATCCATGACGACAAGTGTCATGCACTTAGCAGTAAGACCATGGATAGGGTAAACGATATGACCATAAATACATCCGTAGTCTGTTCCAGTCATGGGAATGAATGGAACAACAGACTATCATTAACCTGGTTGTATGGCGGTGTCTTACCGGTCATTGGATATGGAATGTCAACCAAGTTAATGGGTACATGCGTGGGAGCATGGTACTGGATAGATCCACTGAACGAGTAATCCACATGGTATGGTATCACAATGGATTCTCGTGTAGTACTTGTATGGATCCTTTGACCTGACCATATGATGGTGTTACATGTGAAGTTGCATACTTAGGGGTACGCCTAAAGGGCCTGTAATAGGGTGCCAAGTATGGGTGCTTTCGGGTATGTCACTGAACATGGTAATACTATGGATATGCAGAAGGGATTTGTCACTCAGTAACCAACTGAGAAGATATCACCGGCCACTTGATGAATGTGACTGATAAGAGTGGCCACACCCAAACGAGTTGGAACTTGTTTGTGAGCATCAATACATTCGAGATCAAGTTAATGTCCGGACACAAAAGAGGGTGATCAATCCATGCCTCTATGTTGGACACCGATATCAATGACATGGGATGTACAAGTTTAAACTACAGGGTTATGATATCAGTTAGACTGCCATCTCCATCTTAATTGGGGGCTGTAGTGGCTTGCTAGAGCCCAACTGCAGTCTGTGGGCCAAAGGCCCGCTGCCAACATAAACACGAAAAGGGTTAAGCCCAACGAACTTAATCCTGTCTACCTATGGCATTGTCGTCTTGGCCATATAAACGAGAAGCGCGTTGCTAGGCTTCACAAAGCTGGGGTCCTAGGGTCATTTGACTTGGAGTCAATTGATACATGCGAATCATGTTTAAGAGGCAAGATGAAAAAGGCGCCTTTTAGCAAAAGGGCTGAAAGGGCCACTGGCTTATTGGACCTAATACATTCAGATGTATGTGGACCTATGAGCGCAGCAACCAGAGGTGGGCATCTGTACTTCGTCACGTTCACGGATGATTTCAGCAGATATGGCTATGTCTATCTGATGAAACACAAGTCCGACACCCTTGATAGGTTTAAGGAATTTAGGAACGAGGTACAGAACCAGCTAGGCAGGAATATCAAAGCCCTTCGGTCGGACCGAGGTGGTGAGTATATGAGCCTAGAGTTTGACTCATACTTGAGAGAGAATGGAATAGTTCCACAGCTCACTCCTCCTGGAACACCACAATGGAATGGGGTGTCCGAACGGAAGAATAGGACCTTGTTGGACATGGTCCGCTCAATGATGAGTCAAGCATCTCCCCCAATTAGTTTCTGGGGACACGCCCTCGAGACAGCAGCTCTCATCTTAAACAATACTCCGACTAAGGCTGTGGAAAAGACCCCATATCAGATATGGACGGGCAAGGAGCCCAATGTGTCTTTCCTAAGGATTTGGGGATGCGAAGCACATGTCATGAAATTGACTAGTGGCAAGCTGGAGTCCAAAACCGATAAGTGCCTGTTTGTGGGCTACCCTAGGGAAACCAAAGGGTATTACTTCTACAACCCCGCCGAGAACAAGGTGTTCGTGGCAAGGAAGGGGGTCTTTTTGGAAAAGGAGTTCCTTTCCAAGAAAGATAGTGGGAGCAACGTTGAACTCAGGGAAGTTCAAGGTCAACAAGCTCCTGAAGAGGATAACTCGGAGGCCCAGGTGGAGCTTCCACAAGTGGAAGCACCGACCCAGGCCACACAAGAACCTAGAAGGTCTAGTAGGGATCGTCGGGAACCGGAGAGGTATGGTTTCCTCGTCACCGATGATCAAACTCTTCTCATCTGGGATGAAGAAGAACCAAAAACCTACCCGGAGGCTATGGCTAGCCCACAGTCTGCAAATTGGCGTAAAGCCATGGAGGCAGAAATGCAATCTATGTACGATAATCAAGTTTGGAACTTGGTTGATCCACCTCCAGGTGCTAAGGTAATAGGTTGCAAGTGGTGCTATAAGCTAAAAGGTGATAATACCTTCAAGGGGCGTCTGGTTGCGAAAGGTTTCAGACAAGTCCATGGAATAGACTATGATGAAACTTTCTCACCAGTAGCCAAGCTCAAATCCATCAGGATACTACTAGCCATAGCCGCATGGTACGACTATGAGGTATGGCAGATGGATGTCAAAACCGCTTTCCTTAATGGAAAGCTACTCGAGGATGTGTACATGACACAACCTGAGGGTTTTGTCGTTCCTAAGTATCCGAGAAGGGTATGTAAACTTCAAAGGTCCATTTATGGACTGAAGCAAGCATCCCGTAGTTGGAATCTAAGATTCAATGAGGCTATAAAGGAATATGGCTTCATACAGAATCTAGATGAGCCTTGTGTGTATAGGAGGACTAGTGGGAGCATTCTCACATTTTTGGTACTTTATGTAGACGACATCCTACTCATTGGAAGGGACATACCTACACTGCAAGGGGTAAAGCAGTGGCTAAGTAAGTGCTTCGCAATGAAGGACTTGGGCGAAGCTGAGATGATCCTAGGGATCAGGATCTATAGGGATAGATCAAATCGGCTTCTGGGCCTAAGTCAGGCTCCGTACATTGACAAAGTTCTAAAAAGATTCAGCATGGACCGGGCCAAGAAAGGTTTCTTGCCAATGGGCCATGGGCTGAAACTTAGTAAGAAGAACTGTCTTAAAACAAGGGAGGACAGGGAGAACATGAAATTGGTTCCATATGCTTCGGCTATTGGATCAATCATGTACTCCATGTTATGTACGAGACCTGTTGTCGCCTTTGCACTGAGTATGACGAGCCGATACCAGCAGGATCCCGGGGAGGATCACTGGAAAGCTGTCAAGGCGATCCTCAAGTACCTTAACCGGACTAAGGATAGCTTCTTGGTGTATGGTGGTCAGGAAGTGCTATCAGTTACTGGGTACACTGATGCCAGCTTCCAGACAGACCAGGATGAGTACCAATCGCAGTCAGGGTATGTATTCTTGCTGAATGGTGGTGCTGTAAGCTGGAGGAGCTCAAAGCAGCCAACCATAGCGGACTCTACAATAGAAGCTGAGTACATCGCTGCGTGTGATGCTGCTAAGGAAGCTGTGTGGATGAAGAAGTTTATCACTGAGTTGGGAGTAGTTCCAACTATCCAGGACCCAGTCGATATCTTCTGCGACAATAATAGGGCCGTCGCACAAGCTAAGGAGCCCACGTGCTCAGAAAGTTTCACCTCATACGAGAAATCGCGGAGAGAGGTGACATTGCATTGCACAGAGTGGACACCGAGGATAATGTCGCAGATCCATTGACCAAGGTGCTGGCCCAGCCCAAGCACGAGGGTCATAGTAGATCTATAGGGATTAGGCCCATTCCTAGATGGAACTAGTGCAAGTGGGAGATTGTTGGAAATGCCCTAATCCCGAGGCATTGGTCCTTGTATTTGTACTAGACATTTATTGGATTTATGTGTTGTACTCATTTGTGTTATTAATAAAGGCATCAATTCATTTATTATATCTATCTTGTGCAATATATTAAATGAAGTATCCAGTGGACATATCTATATCCATGACGACAAGTGTCATGCACTTAGCAGTAAGACCATGGATAGGGTAAACGATATGACCATAAATACATCCGTAGTCTATTCCAGTCATGGGAATGAATGGAACAACAAACTATCATTAACCTGGTTATATGGCGGTGTCTTACAGGTGATTGGACATGGAATGTCAACCAAGTTAATAGGTTCATGCCTGGGAGCATGGTACTGGATAGATCCACTGAACGAGTAATCCACATGGTATGGTATCACAATGGATTCTAGTGTAGTACTTGTATGGATCCTTTGACCTGACCATATGATGGTGTTACATGTGAAGTTGCATACTTAGGGGTACGCCTAAAGGGCCTGTAATAGGGTGCCAAGTATGGGTGCTTTCGGGTATGTCACTGAACATGGTAATACTATGGATATGCAGAAGGGATTTGTCACTCAGTAACCAACTGAGAAGATATCACCGGCCACTTGATGAATGTGACTGATAAGAGTGTGGCCACACCCAAACGAGTTGGAACTTGTTTGTGAGCATCAGTACATTTGGGATCAAGTTAATGTCCGGACACAAAAGAGGGTGATCAATCCATGCCTCTGTGTTGGATACCGATATGAATGACATGGGATGTACAAGTTTAAACTACAGGGTTATGATATCAGTTAGACTGCTATCTCCATCTTGATTGGGGGCTGCAGTGGCTTGCTAGAGCCCAACTGCAGTCTGCGGGCCAAAGGTCCGCTGCCAACATAAAGATGGGCCCAGGGGATCGTACACATTGAGCGACTGGACACCGACTTAAAGAATCACAAGTACACTTGGAGTGTACACACTAGAGAGAGAGAAGTATATCTATTAATTATATTATAAGGATCAATTGGATTGATCATTATAATAAAATTAATATTTGGCTTCACATAATTAATTGGATTAATTATGAAACTATTTCCTAGGTGGAAATATTCATATGTATAGGTTTACATATGAATTTGTTTTGTGAAGACTTAATTTTAATTTGATGGATTAAATTAATTAGTCAAACTAATTTTAATTTAAATGTAAATAATATATTACTTGGAGTAATATATTAAATACATGGGTTAATTAAAATTGGGCTTGATATTGATTTAGACCAGACTAATTAAAATAAGTTTGGGCCTGAATTAAAAGGAGGAAGCCCACACAGACACAGAAGCCAGACTGGGCCTATATTCCAACAAGAGAATTGGAAGCCCTAGGGTTAAAAAACCCTTAGGGAATTCGGCCAAGTGAGATGAGATAGCCTCCCCACTTTGGCCGAATTCTCTACCACCTCCTCACTCTCTAATCTTCGTGATTTTTGACGCTAGCACGTGCGGTGTTCGTTAGGCGCTCGTGTACGGGAAAGAGGAGGAATTCTACTTTGAATTTTGCAGTCATCATCCATCTCTAGAAAGAGATATTTCTGGTAAGAAATTTAATCCCTTTCTATTTAATTTTAAGTTTTTCAATTTCCACTTCAATTGCTCCTGGGACTGGATTTGAGGAAATCACCGCGTTCTTCCGCTTTTATCGGGTGATTTCCGGTGAAAAATCCCAACACTGGGTTGGCCGAATTCCCTAAGGGAATTAAGGCCCAGCTTGGCTTATTAATTTTGTGTGGGCTTCCTCCTTTTAATTCAGGCCCAATCTTATTTTAATTAATCTGGTTTAAATTAATTTCAAGCTTAACTTTAATATACCCATGTATTTAATATATTACACCAAGTAATATATTATTTACATTTAAATTAAAATTAGTTTGACTAATTAATTTAATCCATCAAATTAAAATTAGATCTTCACAAAATAAAATCATATGTAAACATATACATATGAATATTTCCACCTAGGAAATAATCTCATAATTAATACAATTAATTACGAAGAGCCAATTAAATATATTAATTTTATTATTAGGATCAATCCAATTGATCTTTATAATGTAATTAATATATATATATACCTCTTTCTCCAGAGTGTATACTCCAAGTATACATGTGATTCCTTAATTGGTTATTCAGTCGCTCAATGTGTACGATCCTGTGGGCCCATCTTTATGTTGGCAGTGGGCCTTTGGCCCATAGACTGCAGTTGGGCTCTGGCAAGCCACTACAGCCCCCAATTAAGATGGAGATGGCAGTCCAACTGATATCATAACCCTGTAGTTTAAACTTGTACATCCCATGTCATTGATATCGGTGTCCGACACAGAGGCATGGATTGATCACCCTCTTTTGTGTCCGGACATTAACTTGATCCCAACTGCACTGAAGCTCACAAACAAGTTCCCACTTGTTTAGGTGTGGCCACACTCTTATCAGTCGCATTCACCAAGAGGCCGGTGATATCTTCCCAGTGGACTACAGAGTGACAAATCCCTTCTAAATATCCATAGCATTACCATGCTAAGTGACATACCCGAAAGTACCCATACTTGGCACCCTATTATAGGCCCTTTAGGCGTACCCCTAAGTATGCGACCTCACATGCAACACCATCATATGGTCAGGTCAAAGGATCCATACAAGTACTACACGAGAATCACTTATGATACTATACCATGTGGATTTCTCGTTTAGTGGATCTATCCAGTACCATGCCCCTTATGCATGTACCCATTAACTTGGTTGATGTTCCATGTCCAATGACCGGTAAGACACCGCCATACAACCAGGTTAATGATAGTCTCTTGTTCCATTCATTCCTATGACTGGAACAGACTACGGATCTATTTATGGTCATATCGTTTACCCTATCCATGGTCTTACTGCCAAGTGCATGACACTGGTCATCATGGATATGGATATGTCCATAGGATACTTCATTCAATATATTGCACAAGATAAATATTATAAATGAATTAATGCCTTTATTAATAACACAAATAAGTATAATACATGAATCCAATTAATGTATGATACAAATACAAGGACCAATGCCTCGGGACTGGGGCATATCCAACAAAAGGGCTACTGGCTTATTGGACCTAATACATTCAGACGTGTGTGGGCCCATGAGCACAACTACCTATTGGGAATTACCTAGTCCTAAGGCATTAGTCCTTGTATTGTATTATACATTTTGGATCTTTTAATAGATTGATGTATTATACATTTGTGTTATTCAATAAAGGCATTAATCTATTTATTCTATATCTTGTGCAATATTATAAATAGAGCATCCAATAGTCATATCTACATCCATGCTGACAAGTGTCATGCACTTGGCAGTAAGACCATGGATAGGGAAATGATAGAACCATAAAGCCATCCATAGTCTATTCTAGTCATGGGAATGAATGGACCTAAAGACTATCATAGCCTTGATTGTATGGCGGTGTCATACCAGCTATAGAACATGGATTGTTAATCAAGCTTATGGGTGCATGTAGTGGGACATGGTACTCGATAGATCCACTAAACGAGAAATCCACATGGTATAGTATCACAAGTGATTCTTGTGCAGCACTTGTATTGGATCCTTTGACCTGACCATATTATGGTCTTGCATGTGAACTCACACACTTTGGTGTATGCCTAAAGGGATCGTAATAGGGTGGTAAGTATGGGTACATTAGGGTGTGCCAGTGAACATGGCAAGGCCATGACTATGTATGAGGAAATATCACTTAGTAGTCCACTGAGAAGATATCATTGGCCACTTAATGAGTGCAACTGATAAGAGTATGGCCACACCCAAACAAACAAGTTGGAACTTGTTTGTGAGAATCAGTTTATTCAGGATCAAGTTAATGTCCGGACACAAAAGAGGGTGATGATACTATGCCTCCGTGTTGGACACCAATATCAATGACATGGGATATATAAGTTAAACTATGGGGTTACGACTTCGGTTAGACTACAGTCTCCTTCTTAATTGGGGGCTGTAATGGCTTGCTAGAGCCCACCTACAGTCTGTGGGCCATAGGCCCACTACCAAACATAAAGATGGGCCCACAGGATCGTACACATTGAACGTCTGAGTTTGAACTAAATGGGTTAACAGTATACTTGGAGTATACTGACTGGATAGAAGGAATTTATTGATTAAAATTATAGATGAATTGGACTGATCAAAATAATAAAATCAATTTTAATAGGGTTTCATTGAATTAATATAAATAAATTAATTCATGAATTTATTTCCGGGTAGAAATATTAACACATATAAGTTTATATGTATTTCATTTAAGTAGTGTCTAAATTAATTTATTGGGTTAATTTAATTAGGCAAATTAATTTTAATTTAAATGCTATGTGCTATATTATATGGTTTAATATAATCACATATATATGAAATTAAAATTAAATTGCAATTGAATTTTAACCTATGCTTTTAATTTAGACCCGGGGTTTTTTAAAGCTATATAAACCTGCTTAAGTGGAAAACAAACCCTAAGCCATCACTAGAGTTTGAATTTTGGTGAAACACTCTTTCTGGGGAGAAGGAATTTCAGCTAGCTTCTAACACTCTTTCTGGCCGGTCCTTTGCTAGCACAGGTTCTTGCTCCATAGGCATTCGTGTTTGGGAGTGTGGAGGAAATCTCTGCTGATTTCTGAAGTTGTCTCTAGAAGAGACATTCAAGGTGAGATTAATCTCTTCTCCTTTTTCATATTTTGTTGTTTTTTATTTCTATTGCATAAGCTTCTGGGATCGGATTTGAGAAAATCTAAATCGGCTTCCACTGCCATTTGGTTGATTTTCGATGACAAATCCCTACATCACCAGAGGTGGACATCTGTACTTCGTCACTTTTACAGATGATTTCAATAGATATGGCTATGTCTATCTGATGAAACACAAATCTTAACCCCTGATTGGTTCAAAGAATTGAAGAATGAAGTACAGAACCAACTAGGCAGGAATATAAAAGCCCTTCGCTCAAATCGTGGAGGCGAATGTATGAGCCTAGAGTTTGACTCATACTTGAGAGAGTGTGGAATCATTCCATAGCTCACTCCTTCGAGAAAACCATAATGGAATGGGGTGTCTGAAAGGAGGAATAGGACCCTATTAGACATGGTCCTCTTAATGATGAGCCATGCCTCTCTCCCAATCACATTTTGGGGATATGCGCTTGAGATGGCCACTCTCATACTAAATAATACTCTGACTAAGGCTGTGGAAAAGACCCCATATGAGATGTGGACAGGCAAGGCACCCAATGTGTCATTCCTTCGGATTTGGGGTTGTGATGCCTATGTCAAGAAATTGAGCAGGGGCAAACTTGAACCCATGACCAAAAAATGCCTGTTTGTGGGCTACCCTAGGGAAACCAAATGGCATTACTTCTACAATCATGCCGAGAACAAGGTGTATGTGGCACAAAAGGGAGTCTTTCTTGAAAAGGATTTCACTTCCAAGAAAGACAGTGGGAGCAATGTTAAACTCAATGAAGTTCAAAGCACACAAACTCTTGAGAAGGATAACTCGGAGACTGGGTAGGAGCTTTAAAGGAATGAAGCACCAGCTCTAGTTGCATAAGAACCTAGGAGGTTTGGTAGGAAATGTCGAGTGCTTGAGAGATATGGATTTCTATTAACTAACAACAACACTCTTCTTATGTTCGGTAAGGAAGAGCCTGAAACCTATCAAGAGGTAATTGATAGCCCACAATCTGCCAATTGGCGTAAAGCCATGGAAGCGGAAGTGTGATCTATGTACGATAATCAGGTATGGAACATGGTTGGTCCACCTCTGCATATAAAAGTCATAGGTTGTAAGTGGTGCTACAAGTTGAAGGCCGACAACACCTTTAAGCGATGGTTGGTGGCAAAAGATTTCAAGCAAGTCCATGGGATAGACTACGACGAAAACTTCTCACCAATCGTAATGCTCAAATCCAAAAGGATGTTGCTAGCTATAGCCGTATGGTACGACTATGAAGTCTGGCATATGGATGGCAAAACTGCTTTCCTTACTGGGAAGTTACACGAGGATGTGTACATGACATAGCCTGAGGGATTTGTCGATCCAAAGCATCATGGACGGTATGTAAGTTGCAGAGATCTATTTATGGAGTAAAGTAATCATCCTGAAGTTGGAATCTTAGATTCAATAAGGCCATAAAGGAATATGGCTTTATATAGAATTAAGATGAGCCTTGTGTGTATAAAAGGAATAACGGGAGAATTGTCACATTTCTAGTGTTATGTGTGGACGACATCCTTTTGATTGGAAATGACATACCAACACTACAAGGGGTTAAGCAGTGGTTGAGTAAGTGCTTTGCAATGAAGTACTTAGGAGAGGCCAAGATGATCCTAGGGATCAGGATCTGCAGGGATAGATCAAATCGACTTCTGGGCCTAAGTCAGGCTACATACATAGACAAAGTTCTTAAAAGATTCAATATGGATCAGGCTAAGAAAGGCTTCTTGCCAATGAGCCATGGGTTGAAACTTAGTAAGAAGAACTATCCCAAAAAAAGGAAGGATAGGGAGAATATGAAAACAATCCTATATGCATCAACAATAGGATTGATCATGTACTACATGCTATGTATAAGAACTGATATCGCCTTTGCACTAAGTATGACAAGCCGATACCAGTAGGATCTCAGGGATGATCATTGGACAGCTATCAAAGCAATCCTAAAGTACCTCACTCGAACACAGGAAAGATTCTCAATGCCCAGTGGTTAGAAAGAGTTATTAAAGGTTACACTGATGCAAGTTTCCAGACCGACCAAGATGAGTACCAATCGCAGTCTGGGTACATATTTTTGCTTAATGGTGGTGCTATTAGCTGGAAAAGCTCAAAGCAACTGACCATCACCTATTCTACAATAGAACTCTCACCTATTCTACAACAGAACTAAGTACATCACTACTTGTGATGCTGCAAAATAAGCTATGTGGATGAGGAAGTTTATCACTGAATTGGGAGTAGTGCTAACTATGAGTGAACGATCCTAATGAGACGGGCCTCATGACCGGGCTGGCATTTTTATTAATTAAAAATGGGTTTTATAGTGAAAACAAACAAACTTGAATGCTCTCACTAAAAAGTAACAGGAGTCGCCACCCGGAAATTGCGGTACAGCTAAAACGAGCTACAACTCACTATACCTTTTAATCAGAGATTTGGGTTCAGACAACTCACTTATTTCTTCTTGATTAAAAATATATTTAACAGTTTATATCAATGCCTTTTATATTTTCTATGGTTGATTTTATCTTTGTTTTATTAAGTCAATGGTCACACATGAGATGCAATACTGAAGGCAATAAATAAATTCTGAAAGTAATAAATAAATTTGAGAAAGTTAAAATATACAGACTAATCAAATAACTACCCTAGGGGATACAATTTTGTAAAAAGGATTCGGGGCAAAAATTTTATCTATATACAAATCACTAAAAATAGAAAATTAAACATACATCTATTCTAACATACATCTATCTGCGAAAGAAAGTTAGTATATATAAATAATATACACGTAGGACTCAAATAGACTCAGAATGGGGAATTCCAGATAGCTCGGGATGTGAAACAGCGAAAATCGGGAAATTCGATAAATTACCCGATTTGACCTAGAAAACGTTTTTAAAAGCAATTTGATGGGGCTAGACATTTGTTAGAAAAAATCAATTTGTCTAATTTATTATTT
This sequence comes from Euphorbia tirucalli, assembly GCA_039660915.1. NCBI lineage: Eukaryota > Viridiplantae > Streptophyta > Magnoliopsida > Malpighiales > Euphorbiaceae > Euphorbia > Euphorbia tirucalli. Next base: position 43,656,798 of record CM077637.1, on the reverse strand, counting down.
CCATATGCAAAAAAAATTGGTCGGTTTTCAAGAAACTTGCGTTTTTATCGTTGCACTGGTTTACAAACAACTAATGCAGAAATTTAACTATTGAAATTAAATAAATACAAAATATAAATCTAGGTCAAAATGATATGTAAAAATAATAAAAATCATAACAAAATCAATCCTAAAACTTAAAATACAGCTGTATGGCTATAGTGTTACAGCCGTGCGGCTCTAACTATAGCCGTACGGCTTTGTTTTTAAGAGAATATATAAGAAATGCTAAAAATAGAATTCACTAAATCTGGAATGAAGATAACCGTACAGCTTTCCAAACAAGAGCCGTGCGACTGTAATTACAGCCGCACAGCTCTTGTTCGATAGAAAACATAAAACAAAGAAAAATTTGAAAATAATAAAATGCACACCAAATCCATCCAGAAAGCTGTAAGAAGGTTTAAAGCCTCTTAGAATTACCTTTAAGATGTCTATCCAGTGTTCAATTTGAAGAAAATCCAATTTTTGAAGCTTGATTGGATTTCATTTGAAATTGAACTTTGAAACTAAAAGCTTGAAATTTTCCAATTCAGCTACAATTCCATGATTCAATGGCCAAATAAGTCTCTGAAGGTTTAATTTTAGCTTGGATTATGAGTTTTGGTGACTGAAATTAAGGAATTGAGTGTTTGATCGTTTGAATTATAGGTTTTAGATTTTGAGAATTTGGGAGCTTTCTTTTCCTTTTCTTAATTCTTATTGTTATTCCTTGTTCTTCTTTTTGTTCATCATTAATTGTTGATCACAGATCTCCCTTCAATCTAAATTTCCTGTAATGAGAAACTCAGTGGAAAAAATGCTGTCCTCCCTATAATAAAACAGCTGTTATCTTCATGTAGCAACCTGGTGATTCATCAATCCATGCTGCTGTCACGTTACAGCCGTACAGTTGTCGCATAAATAGCCATATGGCTATAACTATAGCCGCTCTGTTATAATCTTTAGCTCAACCCTAATTCTTCAAATTTTCTCAGTTTCAAGTTTCAAGTTCAATCAAATCTAAATTTCGCTTCTTGAATCGACTTCCGTAATGAACAATATGAATGGATAACATTCGGTATTCTATCATCATCAAGGTTTGGAAAACCTGTCACTCACACTAACTATCCAGGATCTAATTGTACCTTCTATGAGAACAACGGGGCTATTACACAAGCCAAGGAGCCGTGGTCATACAAGAACACAAAGCACGTGCTCAGGAAGTTTCACCTCATACAAGAGATCGTGGAAAGGGGTGACATTTCATTACATAGAGTAGATATCATGGCCAACATCACAGATCCTTTGACCAAGGCGCTAGCACAACCAAAGCATAAGGGTCATACTAGATCTATATGGATTAGGCCCGTGACTAGTTGGAACTAGTGCAAGTGGGAGATTGTTAGGAAATGCCCTAGTCCGAAGGCATTGGTCCTTGATTTGTATCATACATTGCTAAACCTTTCATGGATTAATGTATTATATATCTATGTCATTAAATAAGGGCATAATCTATTTAATTTATTGCTTGTGAAATGAATGTAAATAAAGTATCCAATGGTCATATCCATATTCATGTTGTCAAGTGTCATGCACTTGGCAATGAGACCATGAATAGGGAAACGATATAACCATAAAGTAATCCTTAGTTTGTTCCAGTCATGGGAATGAATGGAACACAAGACTAGCATTACATTAATTGTATAGCGGTGTCTTACTGGCCATAGTACATGGATTGTCAATCAGGTACATGGGTACATGTAATGGGACATGGTACTGGATAGATGCACTAACGAGAAATCCACATGGTACAGTATCACAAGTGATTCTCGTGTAGTACTTATATTGGATCCTTCGACCTAACCACATTATGGTGTTGCATATGAACTCATACACTTTGACGTGTGCCTAAAGGGCCTGTAATAGCGCGTTAAGTATGGGTATGGTTGGGTGTGTTAGTAAGCATGGCAAAGCCATGAATGTGTGGAAGGGATATGTCACTTAGTGATTAATTGAGAAGATATCACTGGCCCTTAATGAGTGCAACTGATAAAAGTGTAGCCACACTTAAATAAGTTGGAACTAATTTGAGAACATTAGTTCACTCGCTATCAAGTAAATGTCTAGACACAAAAGAGGGTGACAATACCATACCTTCATGTTGGACTCTGATATCAATGACATGAGACATATAAGTTATACTATAGGGTTACGACTTCCATTAGACTGCAGTCTCCATCTTAATTGGGGCGTGTAATGGCTTGCTAAAGCCTAACTACAATCTGTGGGTCATGAGCCTACTGCCAACATAAAGACGGGCCCATAGGATCGTACACATTGAACATCTGAACCAACACTTAATGGATCACTTATATACTTGGAGTATATTGACTTGCGGGAGAGTAATTAATTGAATTATAGATCAATTGGATTGATCAAGATAATTTAATTAATTGGAATTGATTATTTCATAGAATGAATCCAATTAATTAATTTTACTGGTTGGAAATTATAGTAATATCTATACATACATATATAGGTTTATATATTTTATTTCTTAAGTTAAGTCTAATTAATTATTGGGGTAATTTTAATAGACCAATTGTGTTTAATTAACATGTTATAAATTATATCATATGGTATGATTTAATTTATATACATAAAATTAAATCTATTGGAAAATTAATTTTAACCTATGGTGAATTAATTAGACCTAGGGTTTATGCACTATATAAGCACACTTAAGAATGTCAAACTCTTAACCTAATTTCATACTTGAAATTTCGACCTCCCCTCTCCCTTTTGTTCTTGATTCGACGCTAGCACGGTTGTTGCTTCATAAAGCGTTTGTGTGCATGAATGTGGAGGGAATCTAGTTTGGTTCTTCAGCAATCTCTAGAAGAGACAGAAAAGGTGAGAGTTTATCTCTTGATTCTCATTTCATTTTTTTTTATTTCATCCACATAAGTTCCTGGATCCGGATTTGAGAAAAATAAAAACGGCTTCCGCTACTTCTGATTCATTTTTCGAGGACAAATCCCAACATTTATCACCCTTTATTTAAGTTGGTAATGCACATACCATACATAGAGATAATTAAAAAATTTCATTGGCGAATGACATCATTGTTCCTTGCTCGCCAAAGTTACCAGAAGGCCCATAGCACCATGTTTCCCATTGGTACTTGTATAAACACTTATACTACTGTTCTCCCCCACACCTCAGTGAGTTGCGCATATTGATGTTTCCTGATGGTGATGCTCCTTAGGCATATAGTTATGTTGAAAATTCTAAGGTGTAAAGAATATAGCCCATGAGTCTGTAGGTGAAGTAGATCGATTTACTTGCTATGTTGTGGCGTTTCCTGCTATAGCAATAGCTACTGCCTATGGCTACGCTGCTATCCATGGTGAATATTGAAAGGCAAGACCGAACTCCAAGTGTGATCCTGGGAAGAGAACTCTTCCTATGTTTCCTCATCCAAGGAAGTCATTGTGCATGACCTCCCCTAGGGGCATGGCGTCACTTGTTAAAGACCCAACAACTGTAGTTGCTTTGGTGCCTAAAATCGCACAGACTATCTACATCGAGCCAAATAAGTTATGGACTAAATTGGCCTATGTCGACCCCATAGCAACCATTACCTTGCTAATGAAGGAGTAATGAGTTCCTCCAATGGTGTTAGTCAATATGCATAGCATCGTAACCACCGATAGGGGTGAGCAAAACGCGGTTCGATTCGAAAACCGAGCCAAAAACCAAAGTAGAAGAAAAATAGAAACCAAAGCCAAACCAAAGTTCATATGATTCGGGTCAAACCGAACCAGTTTGGTTCGGATTACGGTTTGGTCGGTTCAACCCGAATCAATAAAAATTTTAATTTTTTAATTTTTATTATCATTATTTTTTTTATAAATTACATGTAAAGTATTGCTTAAAAAGGATTTATATTACATGTATATTACTAAAGTCTCATAAATACAAACTATATAATAATATAAATATATAATATGCCAAATAAAATTTATTTATATACATATATATATTTTTAAAAAATATTTTTTTCTATTACGGTTTTGTTCGGTTCAGTTTCGGTTTTTGTAATAAAAACCAAAAACTGAACCCAAAACCAAACTATTATATTTTATAAACCCACAAACCAAACCAAATAGAGTTCGGTTCAGTTTTTCAGTCTCGGTTCGGTTCGGTTTTTGGTTCGCAGTTTGGTTTTGCTCACCCCTAACCACCAAGATTACTCTATCATCTGCTGGAACAGATATGAGGAAGTGGTTGATGCCACAGTACTTCCTGATGGTATTGCAACACTTATCTCACCACTGATGTTGTTATGAAAAAATTTCACTAAATCATTGTCAACTCCACTATTGGGTCGAGTGGACATTCTTACTCAAACACCAAAAGAAAGAAGAGACATTGGTTGTCCTAAATAGGGAACTCCAATACCTAAGTTAATATGATTCGTAGGAAAAATAATAAAACTTATAGATCTGGGATTGTGTGACCAAACCTGGAAATTAACTCTTCTGTGTGAGCTAATTAGTCTCTTGATTATATAATATTTCCTAGTAAGATAGGCATCTTATATTTCTATTAGGCATGAAATGTACATTCTCCACCCTATCAAAAACTAATAGCCCCAGGACCAGACCTAAATCCGTCTTAGTGCAGGAACCAAACATACGTTTGATTCAAATATTTAAAATCCTTCAAAATACGTTTTAATGATAAAATGGATCAATACCTTAAAAATATTCGTGTCTAATTAAGTATAAATTAATTGATTAATTAATTATGCATTTGTAAGGCTTTGGCACACAAATAAACATCATGCAATCCTCTTTTTTTTCTTTTGTTTGTTGTATTTTTTTTTTTTAATTTTTTTTTAAATTTATTTATTTTTTTGTCGCATTCTTTTGGACAAAGAATCTAAAGGTCATTAATGTATCCTATAAATAATTATTTTTTTAACTGCTATTCACACGTCAACTATAGACATATTTCTTTTTCTAATCTTCTATTTTCACCCAATAATTATATACAGAACCTCACAACTTATTATTAACTTTACGAACCATTCGTTAATAATCTGTTACTTTTTTTCATTTACTAATCAATATCAAGTAAGTTCTTGAACTCTAAAGTGTTTACTTTAAATCTCATAAAATTAAATCACTTTACATTATGTATAATAAAAATTATAGGATATATAACAAAATATATTTAACGATGATGCATTATATTAAAAAAATTAAACAATTAAAGAAATTAACAGCCATGACAGGGATGAATGCAGACATTTAGCGGAAGACATCGAAGAACTGATCAAGAGAGGCAGACTCCAAAAATTCGCAGATAAGAAAGCAAGCAAGGAAGAACCAAAAGAGTAAGATTCAGAAGGATATTCGGATGCCTTAGTTATGGAAGTGGAGATAGAGCGATATACAGCCAAACATATCTAGGTAGATACGGGAAGTTCTACCAATATCATCACAAGGCATGCGGTAGAAAAAATGAAAGTCACCCTAAGCCGGATCCATCCAGTGAATGCACTGCTAGTCGGCCTAAGCGGCCATACTGTTCCAGTCGTAGGGCAAGTTAGGCTAGACCTGGAAGTTGGAGACGAGAAGCATATCTGGAGAGCCAAAGCAGACTTTACAATTATAGAATCCCCATTGGCATATGATGCGATATTGGGAAGACCGTTCCTATCAGAGTCAGAGGTACTGCTGTGAGCGTACGACGTTTTAGACGGAACGCGGACTCCCTTTCGGAAGGGACGCCTCGATTTCGGACGAATCCCTCCCTCGCGTGGGGTTTTTAGAATGGAAATTCGTTTTTAGAAAACTAGATTAATTCACAAAAGAACCGAGACCTAAGTCTCGATGAAGAGTGTAGGAGTCGCCACCCGACTCAGCTCAACCAGGAAATTTATAATGTAGCTGAACCGGACGAACGGCCGCTACACTATCTAGAGATTTAGGTCCAGACAAGTCCCCTATTTCGTGTCTAATCAAAATAAAAATTGGCCAATGTTCAAGTATGGTATTGCAAATTATAAAGTCAATTTTATTGTATTAAGTTAAACATACAGCGCGCATACAGATAAAATAGGGATAAAAGTAGGCAGTAAATAATTAAATGGCTTACAACCCAATCGAATAAAAAAAAAAATTCTCAACCTCATTTTTACAACTGCCTAAAATAAACGATTTATCTAGAAAAATACGATCGCCTAGGATACACGAATTAATCTTTTAACTTACATCAAAAATAAAAATAAAAGAAATTAAAAGCTGTAAAACAAATGGCTAGCACAATATACGGCACGCCACAAATAGGACTCAAGTAAGACAGAATGGGATTTTAAGGATTCACAAACATGCATTTAGGGGGATAACTGGGTCAGCTCCGCTAGCCGGCGCAATTAGACTTGGAAAACATTTTGAAACGTCCCTGTACTGTGATTTTGTGGGAAAATCATTTTGAAAACATTTTTCCGGTTTAATTTAATTTAATATGTGAGGTGGGTCGGTTTTCGGGAGAATTGGGTCTTCGTCGTGGTATTGTTCTAAATGCAAATGCACTGAAAATTAAATCTAAGGTAGTGAATGCACACAACAAAATTCATTTTTGGTGATGTTCTGATTTTTCTGATTTTTCTGAAAAGCTTGAGTTTTGTGGGTTAATTTTTCTTCTCTTTTCCTCTCTATTCTCTCTCAATTTCTCTCTCTAATCCCTTCAAATTCCAGACCAGAAAATCCCCCCCTCTTTCCTTCTCTTTTTCCTCCTTTTATTCTCTTCTTTCCTGCTAGAACTAGAGCAATTAATGCTCCCCTTTTCTTTCCCCACTTTTCTGCTTTCAGGGTATGGGCTGGTTTACTTACTATGACCCGACGGTCGCACGACTGTAGTTACAGTCGTACGACTATTCTATCTCTTTTTTTTTAAGATGGGAAATTCCGGCACTTACAGCTGCTATCCATTCGATGCCTCACGCTGCAGATTCCAACCCTTATAGGATGGACGATAGCAGGAGGAAGCCAGCAAGTAGCCCAAAGAACGTACTTGGCATCCCTGCAACCCAAAAGAGCTAATTCGTAAAATGAAGAAAGAAAGGTAGTGCCAGTGGATGAACTGGAAACACTGACAATAGCATCGGGTAGGTGTATCTCAATCTCCAAGGAACTCGATAATGACCTCAAAGAATAGATTGTTCAAGTAATAAAAGAAGAACAAAATACTTTTGCTTAGAAAATTAGCGACATCGAGGGAGTACCACCAAAGATCATGAAACACTCTCTCAACGTTGACCCGGAAGCAACCTCGGGAATTTAGAAGAAAAGGAAGTATGCACCGAAAAGGCAAAGAGAAATAGAGGAGGAAATCTAGAAACTGATGGATGCAGGCCACATAAGGGAAGTTCACTACCCAAAGTGGCTGGCAAACGTGGTAATGGTTAAAAAAAGCAAACAAGAAGTGGCGCATGTACGTTGATTTCACTGACCTTAACAAAGCGTGTCCCAAAGACAATCACCCGCTGCCGAACATAGATCAGCTGGTAGACTCCACTGTAAGATACGCGGTGTATTCGTGCCTCGACACGACATCCGGATATCATTAGATTCCTATGGACCCGGCTGACCAGAAGAAAACATCCTTCATCACTCACAAAGGGACATACTGTTATCAGGTTATGCCCTTCGGATTAAAGAATGCAGGAGTGACTTACCAAAGACTAGTGAGTAGCATGTTCAAGGAATAGATCGGGAAAACAATTGAAGTATATGTAGACGACGTGATCGTCAAGAGCGGCACCTCAGCCGAACACCCTATAGACCTTAGGGAAACATTCTCCATCCTCCATAAGTACAGACTCAAGCTCAACCCAGAGCAGTGCGTATTCAGGGTGAAAGGGGGAAAGTTCTTAGGATTTATGATCTCACAGAGGGGAATTGAAGTGAACCCAGAAAAGATAAAAGATGTGTTGGAAATGACCCCTCCTAAGACATTAAACGAGATTCAAAAGATGAATGATAGGATTACAACCCTTGGAAGATTCATTTCCTTTTCTGCCAAGAGATGCATGCCTTTTTACAAGGTGCTGAAGAAAGGCAGAGCCTTCAAATGGGATAAAGAATGCCATAAGGCTTTCGATCAAATAAAGAAGTTCCTAGTCTCTCCCCTGTTGCTTAGCAGGCCAGTAGAAGGAGAGAAACTGTACCTATACTTGGCCGCCATCGAAGAGGCTATAGGATCAGTTCTTGTAAGGGAGGAAAAGGGACAATAATTCCCCATATACTACACAAGCAAAGTGCTAAAAGGTACGAAAACTAGGTACTCGGGTATTGAGAAACTGGCTCTAGCCTTACTATTGGCCGCCAATAGGCTGCGGCCATACTTCCGAGCCTACACAATCATTGTTAGAACCAAATTCCCACTAAAAAAGGTACTGCAAAGACCAAAGACATCTGAAAGATTGGCTGAATGGGCAATACACCTGGGAGAATTTGACATCCGCTTTGAGCCAAGGCAAGTGCTGAAAGCTCAAGTCCTGATAGACTTCATAGCGGAATTCACCTGCTTAGAACCAGAATCAGCACCATTGTCAGAAGAAAAGGGCATCTTGGTGGACGCAGCATCCTCACAAGAGGGAGCGGGAGCCGAAATTTACATATGGGGATCGAATCAAATACAATTACACTATGCAGTCAAGTTAGATTTCCCCACCACCAATAATGCAGTAGAATACGAAGCCATGATAAAGGGGTCAAAGCTGGTTAAAGAAATTGGACCAGAAAGGGTCCGGATACTCAGTGATTCCAGGTTGGTATCCAACCAGGTAAACCGGCATTTTGAAGTAAGAGACCCATCCATGGACCGATATTTGGAGAAAGTCTGAGCACTGCTTAAGGAAGTGGAACTCCAAGGGACAGTCTAGAAGATAGAAAATATACCCTAATATGCGAACAGCATAGTGGATGAACTTACCAAGGCCGCTTCTAGCCAAGTAGAGTGGCGACACTCATATTACTCGTATGAGGTACAATCTCACCCGAGCACAGAACAACTGGAGGTTTTAACTGTGAACGAGGACCACCTATGCTGGATGAAGCCCATCATGGACTTCTTTACTGAAGACAAGTTACCAAAAGAAGAAGTAGAGGCAAGCCGGATCTCAAGGAAATCTGCTAGATATGCAATCATCGAAGGGCAGCTCTACCTTAAGTCATTCAGTCGCCTGTGGTTAAAGTGCATCTCAACAGAAGAGGGAACTCCACGAGGGAATTTATGTGTCCCATCAAGCTGCCCTGGCTACAATCCAGAAAGCGATGCTAATGGGATATTTTTGGGAAACAATGAAGGAAGATGCAGATGCCTATATCACAGCATGTCACTAATGCCAAGTACATGCTAAGAAGACAAACCTGCCCCCAGTTGAACAAAAGCCAATTCTAACTGCATGGCCTTTCTCAACCTAGGGAATAGACCTAGTTGGTTTGATGCCAGAGGCTAGTAGACAACGGAAATGGTTGATTGTAGTAGTAGATCACTTCACCAAATGGGTAGAGGCCGAAGCCAACTCCACCATCACTCTAGAAAAAATGGTAAGCTTTATACAAGAACACATTGTCAACAGGTTTGGCATACCTAAGGTGATCATCATGGACAACGACACCCAATTCACCTCTATGAAGTTTACCGAGTTTTGTGTAGATTTCCATATCAGTCATAGATGCAGCTTGGTGGCCCATCCTCAAAGTAACGGTATGACCGAGGTCACGAACCGAACATTGTGTGACGGGATTAAAAAGAGGTTAGAAGAATGTAAAGGGGCATAGGCGAAAGAGCTCAACAGCGTCCTCTAGGCATACCAGACTACTCCAAGATGAGCGACCGGAGAGCCTTCCTTTGCCTTGACATATAGTACTGAGGCCGTAATCCCGGTAGAGATAGGCTCCCCTAGCAACAAGGTAATATAATATAATAAAGCACAAAACGACGTCAACATCCGTTATCATCTGGACTTGCCAGAAGAGAAACAGGACCGAGCTTTTATTCTCATGGTTGCTTACAAAAACAGGATCGTAAGGTACCATGATAGGAAGGTCAAGACAGTTACCTTCCAGTTGGGAGATCTGGTACTACAAGATGTGGAAGCTTCACAGGCACGGGAAGGCAAAGGAAAATTAGCAGTGCATTAGGAAGGGCCCTACCAAGTTGAGAAGATCTTGAGCCTCGCCACTTACAAGCTGAGCCGGTTGGATGAAAAAGAGGTCCTGCGCACAATATTATAAATATCATTAGATATAAAATTTCATATTATAAATATTGCACTCTTTTTCCTTTGGCAACGGTTTTTCCCACAATGTTTTCCTTGTTGAGGTTTTTATTGAGGTAATAAATGTTGTACCATTTTGGCTATATATTAATAACAATCCACTTTTGGGTGTTTTATTAGAGTTTTTTAGATTTTATTACAAATTTGCTTTCAAATGAATTATTATTTATATGGCCCTGTTGGCTCCAATATAAGGATCAAAAGGGACCTGGAACAAGTGAACACTTATCTAAAACATATCATAATGAAAAATAGATAATATTTGCATTAATGCCCCACCAAAGGGGAAGGTAAATTACACATTCATGTTTACAACAAGGAGCTACCCTTCTGGATCAGGTGCATTTACTGAACGACCGGTCTCCATTTTATCTATCATTATCAAAGCGGATGACGCTAGATCTGTATCAGGTAGAGTGAGGTCCTTAACTTTCGGCTACGGTGAAGAGAGCGGAGAAAGGTCTGACTCCTGGGGAAAATCCGGATATGCCTCAGCACATTTTTAGAGGATACGGTTACCATATAGAAAGGCCAGTCGCCCATATGTCATGGTCCTTTCTTTCAACTGCTCCTCCCCAGTCGCTAGGTCCTTTTGGTAGTTTTCGCTCTCCTTTTCCATAGCTGCTTTGGCGGTAGCCTAGGACCTTTTTAGGGTAGCAATTTCAGCCTTGGCATGGTCTAAGGCCTTTTACTGCTTCTTATTTTTCTCGACGGCATCGGCAAGCGCCTTCTCCATTTTCTTTCTCTCTAGCGCTCCTGCCAAGTGCTGGATGTAGACACGGTCCACCTCCTCAACCCACTTTAGCTCTTCATAGAGGAAAGGAATGGCCTAGAAAGGAGAGGGAAGTCATCTTTATTGTTATCAAATGTAAGAGTTGTTTTCGAAGGAACTTATAGTATAGAGCTTGCTCAGGACCCGGATACCGATAGTGCGGTTGCTCAGACTGCTCATTCGGGAGGCATCAGTAAGAAGGTACATCCTAGTACTAAACTCCAGTTGCACCCAAGGATCCGCCGGACTCGCCTCTTATGCAAACTTTGACAGCATGATCTCCTTTATAGTAGTTTCATCATTAGTCAAGGGCTAGTTGAAGTCTGGGACAACATCCTACAGAAATGGTGGGCGGTTAACAGAATGTTTTGTGAAGGTAAAGGGTGGAAGGAAAAGAATCTTACCATGCGGACCTTCTTGCCTTTGTCCATAGTAGAGGCGACAGCAGTGGTTCTTTTCTTGCTTCCGGGGGCATGTTCCATGCCCCCACTAGGAACGGTTGCTGGTTGTGAAAGTCATGGTGCAGCTGAGGGAAGAACCAATGGAATGGCCACAGCTGTGGTCACAGACCTAGATCCCCTCTTTCGGGTCTTCAATGCTATAACAATATCAGCGAGTGACATCCCTACCAAGAATACAAAAGTACAAAATATGAAAACCAGTACTTTGACTGTCCTCTAGGGGGTCACTAAAGAAGACTAGAATCCCCATTCGGTCGTCTAATACAACCAAGGGTAGCTTCAGGCGAAAGGCCTTAACCATGTACGGGAGCTTCCAGTACTTGGTAGGAACGGAGCTCAGTAGCTCCAAATCGGTTGCCTCCTGAGAGGAGAGTTGGTCTTTTGTGCCTTTCATTTTGGTGGTGCATTGAAAGTACCTGGCAAAAGGGAATGCAGGAGCATCGTCTTTAAGCCTAATGTAAAAGAAAAGTTATTTGAAGCCCTTGACTGCGGAGGTGCGGCTTGTGAAGAACCAAAAGTTAGGGCCTTTAGCCAGGTGAGGTGGTCGTTGTTTGTGTTCTGGAGGACGGGTGTGGCAATGTGCCAGAACATTACACCGGTTATTCGGATGCTTAGGTTGCAGCACAACCAGTACAATGGGTAAATGTCCTCGATGATGTGGGGATGTAGTTGTGTTAGGCATACGTTGTACCGATTCAGGATATAGCAGATCTCTTCCAGTAGGGGATAAGTGAATCCACCCTTGATGTGATGAAGGTATATGGAGAAGAAGCCCTTGGGCGATTGATGTGTTGGGAATGCCCTAGTCCCAAGGCATTGGTCCTTGTATTGTATCATACATCTTGTATCTTATAATGAGATTTATGTATTATACATTCATGTCAATGAATAAAGGCATTAATCTATTTATTATATGCATCTTGTGTAATATTTTAAATAGAGTATCCAATGGACATATCCATATCCATATTGACAAGTGTCATGCACTTGGCAGTAAGACTATGGATAGGGAAAACGATATCACCATAAAGTCATCCATAGTCTGTTCTAGTCATAGGAGTGAATGGAACCAAAGACTATTATAAGCTTGGTTGGATAGTAGTGTCTTACTAGCCATTGGACATGGAATGTCAACCAAGTTCATCGGTACATGCAATGGGGCATGGTACTGGATAGATCCACTAAACGAGAAATCCACATGGTATATATCACAAGTGATTCTTGTGTAGTATTTATATGGAACCTTTGACCTGACCATGTTATGGTCTTGCACGTGATGTTGGATATGCCCTAGTCTCTAAGCATTGGTCCTTGTATTTGTATCATACATCTTGTATCTTATAATGAGATTTATGTATTATACATTCGTGTCATTAAGTAAAGGTATTAATCTATTATTATATATCTTGTGCTATGTTATAAATAGAGTATCCAATGGACATATCCATATCCATGTTGACAAGTGTCATGCACTTGGTAGTGAGACCATGGATAGGGGAAATGATATGAACATAAAGTCATCCATAGTCTATTCCAGTCATGGGAATGAATGGAACCAAAGACTATTATTAGCCTGGTTGTATGGGGGTGTCTTACCGGCCATTGGACATGGAATTGTTGGGAATTAATCGCACAAAACAAACATAAAATGCAGCGGAAAAAGATTAATCCCCACCAAGGACCCATGTACATTACATTGAATCGGAAGGAGGGTTAAAGAATTACCTTAATTCTTTGAAGTTTGAATCACTTAGGAACCAAAATAGCTTCCCTCTATGGTTGATCCACACGGAGCAATACATTCACCGCGTGCTAGCGCCGGGATAGAAGAAACGGTTTCCTCGAATCGAGAGAGAGGTAGAAAATCAAATTTTCTCTTGGCTTGGAGAGGAGAATTTCGGCTGGCTGCTTGGTCTAGTGTGGCTGCCGAATTCTGCTTCTATATCATTATAGGATTGATTAGGTTTTAGGCTTTTATTTCCTTAAATATAAAACCTAATTAGTTAATTATAATTATAACCTAATACACCTATTAGTTATAATTATATATTAACCCACACAATTTAATATTAATTCTCAATTAACATTAAATCAAATCAATTCTCCATAATACACATATGTATATATAATATTATAATTAATTATATCTCTATATAATTAAATTATAATATGTAGCATACTTTATGCAATATTAATCACATTAATATTTATATATACATAAATATATATCACTATATATATTTATACTCTTTCTCATTCATAAATTATTATCCAATAATAATTTATACCCGATAAGATGAACTTCATTTTGCTCTTGTGTGTGACCCCATAGGTTCATATTAATTGGCAATAAGGAAATTACCATAATGTCCTTATAGGTCACAAGCGGACTCTAGCAAGCCATTACGACTACCCAATTAATATGATTGGAATGATCCAATACCTATTTATAAAATGTCATATTCCCTTTTGTCTCTTTGATATCAAGATTAATTATAAGACATGGTACACTTGTCAATCTTACATAATTAATCATATGCTTTCTCGATCTCAAAGTAAACTGTTCAGACAAATCAATTGATACTCTTATCAATTATTTGAGCACGGCCATGCATTTAACAGTCTTACTTATCGAGGGGCCCAGTGATATCGCTCTCTTGTTAGAGAGGGACAAAATCCCATATCTGTCACTCACATCCCAAAGCATGAGTCATATCGTACCCAACCACAGCCTTTATAACTACTCTGTTACAAGCAGCGTTTGACTGCGTCAAAGCACAACATAAATTCATCCCGGAATCCATGGTGACCTCAGGTCAAAGGAATCAGCTGATGACACTACTATAATCAAGATCAGTTGTGACACGTGACCATGAACTTGATCTTATAGTGGGTCTCCAGCAACATGTTCTCTAACACATTGCCCGTGAGTATAATCTGTATCTGTATACACTATATTCATCTTATGAATATCCATTATCACTCACACTAGTCTTAGTTTGTTATTATTCCCATAATAACAATCGACTAGGGAAATTTAGAATTACACAATTAATTCATGGATACATTATCATAAATACTAACATACAAATATATATGATAAAATAAGTCTTTATTAATGACTTAAGAAGATTGTTTACATAATCCAACATTGGCTTAGGGCATAATCTCTAACAGGAATGTCAACCAAGTTAATAGGTACATGCAAAGGGGCATGGTACTGGATAGATCCACAAAACGCGAAATCCACATGGTATAGTATCACAAGTGATTCTTGTATAGTACTTGTATGGATATTTTGACCTAACCATATCATGGTGTTGCATGTGAAGTGACATACTTTGGTGTACATTTAAAGGGCCTGTAATAGGGTGACATGTATGGGTACGTTCGGGTATGTTAATAAACATGTGAGGGCTATGGATATGCAGAAGGAAATGTCACTTAGTAGTCCACTGAAAAGATATCGCCGGCCGCTGGAAGAGTGCAATTGATAAGCATGTGGCCACACCCAAACAAGTTGGAACTTGTTTGTGAGCATCAGTTCATTTAGGATCAAGTAAATGTCCGGACACAAAAGAGGGTGATCAATCCATGCCTATGTATTGGACACCGATATCAATGACATAAGATATACGAGTTTAAACTACATGGTTTTGATTACAGTTGGACTACTATCTTTGTCTTAATTGGGGGCTACAGTGGCTTGCTAGAGCCCGCCTACAGTCTGTGGGCCACAGGCCCACTGCCAACATAAAGACGGTTCCACAGGATCGTACACATTGAATGTCTGAACTTGAACTAAATAGATCAACTGTATACTTGGAGTATACATAATGGAGAGAGAGGATTCCGTTAATTATATTAAATAGATCAATTGGATTGATCAAAATAATATAATTAACATTTGTATTTGCTTTCTTATAATTAATTCAATGAATTAATTTATGAGATTATTTCCTAGGTGGAAATGTTTCACATGTATAGGTTTACATATGTTTAATTTTATGAAAGTCTAATTTAATTCCTTGGTTAAATTAATTGGTCAAATTAATTTTAATTTAAATAGAATGTAATATATTAATGCAGACTTGGGCTTAAAGAGGAGAAAAAGCCCACATAAAATTAAAAGGAATTGGGCCGAAAATTAGCAAGGTAATTTTCGGGCATCTAGGGTTAAAACCCCTTGAATAATTCGGCGAAGACAGAGGAAAATAGGCAGAAAATTACAGCCACAAAATTCTCTCTTTCGGTCAATCAAATTGCTAGCATGGGTTTGAGTTCGATAGCCGTTCGTGTACGGGAACATGGAGGAAGTCGATTTCAATTTTTGCAGCCATCTCTTGTAGAGATATTTTGGGTGAGAATCTAATCTTTCTTGATTTTAATTTTGTTATTTATGGTTTCCATATCAATTGCTCCTGGGCACGGATTTGAGAAAATCATCGCAAGTTTCTGCTTTAATCGGTTGATTTTCCGTGACAAATCCCTTCATGTGAAGTGACACACTTTGTTGTATGCCTAAAGGGCCTGTACCAGGGTGCCAAGTATGGGTACGTTCGAGTGTGCCAAGGAGTATGAAAGACTATGAACATGCATAAGGAAATGTCACTCAATAAAGCACTGAGAAGATATCATCGGCCTCTTGATGAATGCAATTGATAACAGTTCATTCAAGATCAAGTAAATGTCTGAACATAAAAGAGGGTGATGACGCCATGCCTCTGTGTTGGACACCGATATCAATGACATAGGATATTTAAGTTTAACTATCGGGTTAAGACTTCCGTTAGACTGCTGTCTCCATCTTAATTGGGGGTTGTAGTGGCCTGCTAGAGCTCACCTACAGTCTGTGGGCTTTGGTCCTGCTGCTAATATAAAGACGGGCCCACAGGATCATACACATAAAATGTCCGAGCTTGAACTTGTCGAATCACCCATATAATTAGAGTATATAGACTGGAGAGATAAATATTAATTAATTAAATTATAGATCAATTGGATTGATAGATATAATTAATTGATATATCTATTTACTGGGAATTTATTTCTAGGTGAAAATATAATACATATTGTGAGCACGGGTTTTCCTAACCTCTGTGATGAAAATCCTATGTTACCTGTTAAGACAGACGAAATTTGAAAATGAACGGAATGTTACCTCGAATGTCTTAAACACTCCGAAAACAGAACAGTCCTCGATTCGAAACTGTAAAAAAGGTCCTTCGAGTGATTAGAAAGCTTAGACGTAAGCGTAGAGTTTAGGAAAAGCCTTGTTAGCTCTAGCTAGAGTTACACGGCTATAGTTTCACAACTACATCCGCGTGGCTGTAACACCAGAGTCGTACAGCTATAATATTACAGCCGCACGGCTCTAACGGGTGACCAGGTTACTTTCTAAAAAACCAACCTTACTCTTTGACAGCTGGGATTCTAAAATTAAAAGGAATAAAACCAGGATTCTCTTGGTTAAGAGAGGAGTTTACAGTATAGCAAAAAGGAAAGAAAACAACAAAAAAGAGAGAAATTAGTTCTAAAGAGAATTCTAAAAGGAGAAAACCAAAAGAGAGAAAAATTAAGAAAACTAAGAGAAAACCAAAAGAAAAAGACAAAAACAGAGAGAAAATAGACTAGAAACACTTAGAGTGAGAATCTCCATTCGCACTATCTCTCATTCAGTTCGTTCTCGAGTTGTTCAGATCAATTCGGGGTTCATGTTAGAAGTTTTATGGTGTTCACGGGATTCTAGGCATATTCCAACGTTCAAATCCTCTTCCAGTCGTCAAATACGCTGGAACACAATAAGGGTAAACTCTGAGAAGCCTTAAACTCATAATTGTTTGCTTTTTGCTGTGTATTTTCTATGTTTTGTGAAATCTGGAAACTGCCTGTTTGATTATAGCCGTGCGGCTCTAACTAGAGCCGAGCAACTATAATCCCTTAGAACAGAGCTACGCGGCTATACCTCTATAGCCGCACGACTGTGTTCTTCTGGGCAGAAACCCGAAATGCCCTAAATCGACCGAATACAGTCAGTTTCTTATGTTTAATCGTTCTGTTATGAACTATTTTGGTCAAATCACATCTGTTATATTCAAAATTGTGGTTTTCGGATTTCCAAAAACATTGATGTGAGATTTGGGTTTCATTGATTTTTTTTTTTTTTGGAATCTAGGGTTGTTCGATCCAAATCGGATCCATGATTCAGCTTTAGCGGACCCCCAGATTACCTGAAATCCTTGGAAATCATCAGAACGATTCAAAACAATGATTTACAAAAGTAAAGAAAACCAATTTCGGGTTCTGGACACTACAGCTGCACGGCTATAGTGGCTATAGCTGCACGACTCTAACTAGAGCAGCACGACTATAGTTATTGAATGGAGGTAGAATCATGGGATGACTCCCATAGACGTCATCACGTGATGCTGTCTTCAAAATGAAATTGGTTTTTCATGTGATTACTGCTTTAGGCCTTAGATGGATGTTGAAATTAGGAAACACCTACAGGAACGGAACCCCGAGTTTCGGGATAACCAACTCACCAAGAAAAGAGTGATTTGCATGTAATTGAGCCAAATTGTTTTCTAAAATGGTTTTCAAGCACAAAAACCTACAGGGTGTTTCTAAAACAGTTTTCTAGGTCTAATCGAGTAAGTCGCTCGGACTTCTCGGTTACCCGTATGCCCTCATTTGCTAAAATTTCCCATTCTGTCCTTTTGTGAGTCCTACATGTGTCTATGATATAATTATGCTAACCAGTCTATTTTGCAGGTTTTATTTCTTTTTATTTTTTTTTTGGATGTATTTAATAGATCAACTCATGTATCCTAGGCAATTGTACTTTTTATAGATTTTTGTGTATCTAGGCGGTTGTAAGATAAGGATGAGAGTTTTTTTCATATCTTTTTGGGTTGTAATAAGTGGCCTCTATTTCTTTTTGTTGTTTGGATGGATGGTTTACTTTTTCTGCACTTTATTTATTTTTTGTCATCTGAATGAGCATGGATTAATCAATAATAAAAGATAAAATGGGTAGACAATAAGTGAGTATAATATTGTAATATGAACTTATAAGTGAAAGCAAGCTTGAGGTTGAATAGGTAAGTTGCCCGAAGCCTAAATCTCTGGATTAGGTATGGCAGTCTATGCTCGGTAAGGAGCTGTACCAGAATTTTCTAGATGAGCTGATCCGGGTGGCGACTCTGTCACTGATCCTGAAATTTAGGTTTGGAGATCTTTAAGTAATAAAACTGGATTTTCTAAAATGCAAAAACAATTTTTTTCCAGAAAATTCACATTCAAAGAAAAGGTTTGCGACAAAAAGGATTTCCAAACAAATTAATGATTTTCTTTAGCAAGATCATCAAACCCGTTCTCAATTCAAATTTTAAACCAGTTCCCTTCTCCCGGTTCGCTTCGCTGCGTTCCGCTCTAAAAGGTTGACCGCTCACACATATACAAGTTTATATGTATTTAAGTTGAGTCTCAATTAATTTATTGGGTCAATTTTAATTGGTAAATCAATTTTAATTTAATGACATGTACATTATATAATATGGTTTTATATAAATACATGCATGAAAATTAAAGTAGAATTGCATTTAATTTTACCCATAATAATTAATTGGATTAAAGGATTTATGGTATTAAATCCCAACTTAATAGCTGATTAAATAGGCTTAAATCAAGGCCTTCATTTGAGCCAAGTATTATTCTCATTAATGTGAAATTGCAGCCATAAGAGAAATTAGTTCCGGTTTTCTTGGCACGATTACTCGGGTGGCATGATTTGGATTCATGATTTCCTAATTCCAGTGGGAGTAGTGTTCTACTTTGGGCTGGAAGCCCAAAGCCCGTCAAGGGTAAGAACATGTAATGGCTAAGTACATAATTAATTGGGATTAATTTCATGCATTTTAACATGTTTATAAATTGATGTATTGGATTATATCTCTATGTGATTAAATGTTTGAATGGATGCTATTGAGTCTTAATTAAAGATGGGTTGTAATTTTCTTTTGGGTAAATATGGCTTGTATGCCGTTTTCTTTTAATGTAATTTTATTATTATCATGAAATTTATGTAAAATAAGCCCATTGGCGAGGCGAGCCTAGAAGGAAGGAAGGAGGCCCACTTGGTGTTTTTCTAGTATAGGTTCACTAGAATTATATTAGGTTGTAATATAGGCCAATAACATTCCATTATTTATTTAATTATGCATTTATTTATTTCAATGTTATATGCCATAATCCAATCACATTTCACCCGCTTATGCATCTAAGCCGTTATTAAAATTGAATCTAAACCAAATGGTAATTACTAATTCACTTAAAAGTGCTTCCCTCATTCAAAACCGACTCGAAGTGGAGATAGGCCAGTTGTAGACCATGCCTTCGCAGGATACACTTGAGTGTCGTCATTTTGTATTAGGTTGGAGTATTGGTTATGTTGGGATTCGTCACGGGAAACCGACCGATAAAAGCGGAATTACGCGTCGATTTCCTCGAATCCGGCCCAGGAGCTTAAGATGTGGAAATCAAAAACTAAAAGCATAAAAGGAGGGTTTCAAAAACTCACCACAAAGTCTCTCTAAGAGACGGATGCAGACTGCAGAAATCAAGTGTAGATTTCCTCCACCGATGCGTACACGAACGGCTCTCGGACCGAAACCCGTGCTAGCGACTCGGATGACAAGAAGAGAGGGAGAGAGGGCTGCCCACAAGAGGAAATATGGCTGTCCAAATTTCTTTCCAAAAGAAAAATCTATCTAGCCAAAGATAGAACCAAGTTTCTCTCAAGTGTGCATCCAATTTCTTTCCAAAAGAAATAATGCATAAAAGTGGGCAAAATTCATACTTTAATAGAAAACCAATTTCTCTTAAAGCAAGAGTGATGGACGGCCAAAAGTGGAGTGAAGTTAATGGTGATTATCTCTAATGAAAGAAAAGGAGATGAGATGGAAGAGCAAAGTCCAACTTTGCTACCAATGAGTCAAACCAATGACTCACCATGGTGACTCACCACCATCACTCACCATCACCTTTTCTTCATCTTCATCCATAATACCAAAAAGTCAAGAATATGACTCACCAATACTCCAACAATTCGGCCAAAAAGAAGAAGAGAATGAAGATGTCATATTTGTTTACCAGAAAGTCATGCATGACTCACCATCTTCATCATTACTTTTTGTCCAACAAAATGACTCATTCTTATCATCCCTTTCCATGCAAATATTCGGCCAAACCATTCCAAGCCAAGTGGGAATATTCATTTTAAGTTTTTAAGCCCAATTTAATTCCTTTGATTTATTTAAATTCAAATGCAACTTTAATTGAACATGTATGTTTAGATATGATACCATGTAACATATTACATACATTTAAATTAAAATTCATTTGACCTATTAATTTAATCAATGGATTAAATTAGACACACATAAAATGAAAAACATGTAAACCTATACATGTCATAATATTTCCACCTAGGAAATAATCCCATAAATTAATTCATTGAATTAATTATGAGAAGGCCAAAATAAATATTAATTATATCACTTTGATCAATCCAATTGATGCATATAATATAATTAATATGTCTCTCTCTCTTCAAACGTGTATACTCCAAGTACACACTTAATCCGACTAGTTAAAGTCCAGACGTTCAATGTGTACGACCCAATGGGCCCGTCTTTATGTTGGCAGTGGGCCAAGGCCCACAGACTGCAGGCGGACTCTAGCAAGCCACTGCAGCCCCCAATTAAGACGGAGTAAGCAGTCCAACTGAAAACGTAACCCTGTAGTTTGAACTTGTAAATCCCATGTTGCTGATATCGGTGTCCAACACAGAGGCATGGAAGTATCACCCTCCTTGTGTCTGGACCTTGACTTGATACCGAATGAACTGATGCTCACAAACAAGATCCAATCTTGTTTGGGTGAGGCCGCACACTTATCAGTAACATTCTTCAAGAGGCCGATGATATCGTCTCAGTGAATCACTGAGTGACATTCCCTTCTGCATATCCATAGTGCTGCCATGCTTACTGACACACCCGAACGTACCCGTACTTGGCACCCTTTTACAGGCCCGTTGGGCGTACACCAAAGTGTGCCACCTCACATGCAGCACCATCATATGGTCCGGTCGAAGGACTTATACAAGTACTACACGAGAATCATTTGTGATACTATACCATGCAGATTCCCGTTAAGTGGATCAATCCAGTACCATGCCCTTTTTACATGTACCCATTAACCTAGTTGACATTCCATGTTCTATGACCGGCAAGACACCGCCATACAACCAGGCTAACGATAGTCTTTGGTTCCATTCATTCCCATGATTGGAACAGACTACGGATGAATTTATGGCCATATCATTTTCCCTATCCACGGTCTTACTTCCAAGTGCCTCACACTTGACAACGTGGATATGGATATGTCCATTGGATACTCTATTTAAAATATAGCACAAGACATACAATAAATAGATTAATGCCTTTATCACCTTGACACAAATTGTATAATACATAAAGTTTACATTAATGTACCAAATGTATTATACAAACACAAGGACCAATGCCTCGGGACTAGGGCATTTCCAACAGGTTACTCTAACACTTGGATGGAGGTTTGGACTTAGCATGGGTAGTCGGATTCTCTTGGCCAAAAGCACAGATGGTAAGTGCCAACAAGCCCATCAAATCGAAAGTCCCTAGGTTGGGATTGGACATTGCTCCTACCTAAATAATTGGGGTATAGTTTTTCCAAGCCCTCGTCTGGCTATATCTTGATGAAATATGGATCTCAGCCCATTAGCCCAACAACTTGACTTAATTAATAACTTGGATTCATTATTGATTAATTATGGGAAAAACAACTAAGACCTTTATTAATACTCTATAATTTTTCTGTGTAGTAATCAAATGGCAAATAACAACTCTTTATCACTGTGTTCGCTCCTCGAAAAGGACAAACTTTCCAGGCCTAATTTCCTGGATTGGTCTAGGCACTTAAGGATAATTCTTCGACACGAATCTAAGGAATATGTGCTAGAGAGAGCTGTACTACCTACACCTATTGGGAGTAATCCACCAGCTACATTGCTGGAGGAATACAAGGTGCATGTTAGGGACAACCGGGATGTGACATGCTTGATGCTGGCGTGCATGGTCCCTAAGCTGCAAAAGCAGTTCATAGACCAGCAAGCCTATGCAATAATAACAACTCTCAATGAGATGTTTCAGGAACAAACACGTTAAGAGAGACACTTGACCACCAAGGAATTCAACTCCTGCAAGATGGGGGCTGGGACATCTATAAGCGCTCATGTGCTCAAGATCTCTATTTGGATTCTTTAGCCCATCTCGGTGCACCTGTCTCACAAGAGTTGGTGATTGACATGATCCTGGCATCCTTGCCGAATTCTTCTGATCAGTTCATCTTGAACTATAACATGCAAAGGATGAACCACACTATTAGCGAGTTGTATGGGATAATCAAACTTGCTCAATAGTCAATCAAAAAGACTTTGCCGGTACTACTGGTCAATAAGGGGAACCCTCCTCTTGCAGAGGGCAGGGCAAAGGTGAAAGCCAAGGCCAAAGCTAAGAAAGCTAAGGCCAAGAAGGCTAAGGCCAAGCCCAAGGCTGGTCTTTAGGATGTCAGCTTCTAATGTAAGTAGGTAGGACACTAGAAGAGATCTTGTCCCCAGCTATTGGGAGAGAAAAAGAAGAGCCAAGGTGCATCTTCAACAGGTATATATGTCATAGACATAAACCTCACTATTTCTACATCTTAGGTATTGGATACTGGATGTGGTTCTCACATTTGTTGTAATGTGCAGAGACTTAGAAACAGGAGATCACTGGGATCTGGAGAGGTGGACTTACAGGTCAGAAATGGAGCAAGGGTAGTTGCCATAGAGATCGGCGAGTACCATCTGATGATGCCTAGTGGATTAGTTTTGATTCTAGAACAATGTTATTTTGTACCTACAATGTTCAGGAATATTATTTCTATTTTAGTTTTGGACATTTCTGGATTTAATTTTACTATTGGTAATGGTAGAATTACTTTATCTAGAGAGGGATTATTTTATGGAGATGCTCCATTAAATAATGGCCTATATGTCCTAGATTTAAATGAAACCAATCATGTCTATAACATAAATACTAAAAGGGTTAAGCCTAACGAACTTAATCCTATCTACCTTGGCATTGTCGTTTAGGCCATATAAACGAGAAATGCATAGCTAGGGTTCATAAAGCTAGAATCTTAAGATCATTTGATATGGAGTCACTTGATATATGCGAATCGTGTTTCCACGGTAAAATGACTAAAGTGCCTTTTAGTAAGAAAGCTGAAAGGGCTGCTGGCTTATTGGACTTAATATATTCAGATGTATGTAGGCATATGAGCATAGCCACTAGAGGTGGACATCTGTACTTTGTCACTTTCACGGATGATTTCAGCAGATATGGCTATGTCTATCTGATGAAACACAAATCTGAGACCCTTGATAAGTTCAACACATTTATGAACGAGGTAGAGAACCAACTAGGCAGGAATATTAAAGCCCTTCGCTCAAATCGAGGAGGCGAATATATGAACCTAGAGTTTGACTCATACTTGAGAGAGCATGGAATCATTCCACAGCTCACTCGTCCAGGAACACCACAATGGAATGGGGTGTCTGAAAGGAGGAATAAGACTTTATTAGACATGGTCCACTTAATGATGAGTCATGCCTCTCTTCCAACAACATTCTGGGGATACGTTCTTGAGACAACAGCTCTCATTTTGAACAATACTCCAACGAAACATGGATGGGCAAGGCACCCAATGTGTCTTTCCTGCGGATTTGGGGCTATGATGCACACGTCAACAGATTGATTGGGAGCAAACTTGAACCCAAGACCGATAAATACCTATTTGTGGACTCCCCTAGGGAAACCAAAAGGTATTACTTCTACAACCCTACCGAGAATATGGTGTTCATGGCATGAAAGGGGGTCTTTCTTGAAAAGGATTTCATTTCCAAGAAAGACAGTGGGAGCAATGTTGAACTCAGTGAAGTTCAAAGCACATAAGCTCCTAAAGAGGATAACTCGGAGACCAGGGAAGAGCTTCCATAGGTGGAAGCACCAACCCAGGTAGCACAAAAACCTAGAAGGTCTGGCAGGGATCGTCGGGAACCTAAGAGATATGGGTTTCTCATTATTGATGGTCACACTCTTCTTGTCTTTGATGAGGAAGAGCCCAAAACCTACCAGGAGGCCATTGATAGCCAGCAATCTGCTAATTGGCGTAAAGCCATGGAAGTGAAGATGCAATCTATGTATGATAATCAGGTTTGGAACCTCGTTGATCCACCTCCCGGTGCTAAGGTCATAGGTTGTAAGTAGTGCTACAAGCTAAAGGCTGACAACACCTTTAAGGGGTGGCTGGTTGTGAAAGGTTTCAAACAGGTATATGGAATAGACTATGATGAAATTTTCTGACCAGTTGCTATGCTAAAATTCGTTAGAATTCTACTGGCCATAGCCATTTGGTACAACTATGAGGTCTGGCAGATAGATGTTAGAACCGATTTCCTTAACAGGAAGCTACTCGAGGATGTATACATGGCACAACCTGAGGGTTTCATCGTTCCAAAGCATCCTGGAAGGGTTTTCAAACTTCAAAGATCCATTTAGGGATTGAAGCAAGCATCCCAAAGTTGGAATCTAAGATTCAATAAAGCCATAAAGGAATACGACTTCATATAGAATCAAGATGAGCCTTATGTGTATAATAAGATAAGTGGGAGCATTGTCACTTTTCTGGTGTTATATGTGGACGACATGCTTCTGATTGGAAGCGACATACCAACACTGCAAGGAGTAAAGCAGTGGTTATGTAAGTGCTTTGTAATGAAGGACATAGGCGAAGCTGAGAAGATCCTAGGGATCAGGATCTACAGGGATAGACCCAATCAGCTTCTAGCCCTAAGTCAAGACAAGTACATAGACAAGGTTCTAAAAAGATTCAGCATGGATCAGGCCAAGAAAGGTTTCTTGCCAATGAGCCATGGGCTGAAACTTAGTAAAAAAAACTATCCTAAGACAAGGAAGGACAGAGAGAACATGACGTTGGTCCCATATGCTTCGGCTATAGGATCAATCATGTACTCCATGCTATGTACGAGACCTGATGTCACCTTTGCACTAAGTATGACAAGCCGATACCAGCAAGATCCTGATGAGGACCACTAAAGCAATCCTAAAGTAGCTTAACCGGACTAAGGATAGCTTCTTAGTGTATGGTGGTCAGGAAGAGCTATCAATGACTGGTACACTGATGCAGGCTTCCAAATCGACCAGGATGATTACCAATCATAGTCTGGGTACATGTTTTTGTGAAGTGGTGGTGCTATCAGCTGGAAGAGCATAAAGCAGCTGACCATTGCCGACTCTACTACAGCAGCTGAGTACATTACGACGTGTGATATAGCTAAGGAAGCTATGTGCATAAGGAAGTTTATCACTGAATAGGAGTAGTACCAACTATCCTGGATCCAGTTGATATCTTCTGTGACAACAACGGGGTTGTTGCACAAGCTAAGGAGCCTTGGTCACACAAGAATATGAAGCACATACTCAAGAAGTTTCACCTTATATGAGAAATTGCTGAGAGGGGTGACATTTCATTACACAGAGTAGACACCAAGGATAATATCACAGATCCTCTGACTAAGGCACTGGCTTAGCCCAAGCATGAGGGTCATACTAGATCTATAGGGATTAGGCCCATGCCTAGCTGGAACTAGTGTAAGTGAGGGATTGTTGGGAATGCCCTAGTCCCAAGGCATTGGTCCTTGTATTGTATCATACATCTTGTATCTTATAACCAGATTTATGTATTATACATTTGTGTCAATGAATAAAGGCATTAATCTATTTATCATATACATCTTGAGCAATATTTTAAATAGAGTATCCAATGGACATATCCATATCCATGTTGACAAGTGT
Organism: Euphorbia tirucalli; assembly: GCA_039660915.1. NCBI lineage: Eukaryota > Viridiplantae > Streptophyta > Magnoliopsida > Malpighiales > Euphorbiaceae > Euphorbia > Euphorbia tirucalli. Next base: position 43,630,164 of record CM077637.1, on the reverse strand, counting down.
CATGCGCTTGGAAGTAAGACCATGGATAGGGAAAACGATATGACCATAAAGTCATCCATAGTCTGTTCCAGCCATGGAAATGAATGGAACCAAAGACTATCATAAGCTTGGTTGTATGGCGGTGTCTTACCAGCCATTAGACATAGAATGTCAACCAAGTTCATGGGTACATGCAATAGGGCATTGTACTGGATAGATCCACTAAACGAGAAATCCACATGGTATAGTATCACAAGTGATTCTCGTGTAGTACTTATATAGATCCTTTGACCTGACCATGTTATGGTATTACATGTGAAGTGACACACTTTGGTGTATGCCTAAAGGGCCCGTAACAGGGTGCCAAGCATGGGTACATTCAAGCGTGCCAGTGAGCATGGCAAGATTATGAACATACAGAAGGGAATGGCACTCAGTAAACCACTGAGAAGATATCACCAGCCTCTTGATGAATGCAACTGATAAAAGTGTGGGCACGCCCAAATAAGTTTGAACTTGTTTATGAGCATCAGTTCGTTTGGGATCAAGTAAATGTTCAGACACGAAAGAGGGTGATGAAGCCATGCCTCTGTGTTGGACACCGATATCAATGACATGGGATATGTAAGTTTAACTACATGGTTAGGACTTCAGTTAGACTGCTGCTTCCATCTTAATTGGGGACTATAGTGGCTTGCAAGAGCCCGCCTACAGTCTGTGGCCTTGGGCCCACTACTAACATAAAGACGGGCCTATAGGATCGTACACATAGAATATCTAAGTTTGAACTTGTCGGATCACCCGCATACTTGGCGTATACAGACTGAAGATATAAATATTTAATTAATTAAATTATAGATCAATTAGATTGATTGATATAATTATATATATATATATGTATATATATATATATTAATTGGAAATTTATTTCCAGGTGGAAATAAAATATATATATATATATATAGGTTTATATGTATTTAAGTTGAATCTCAATTAATTTATTGGGTTGATTTTAATTGGCAAATCAATTTTAATTCAATGACATGTACATTATAAAATATGGTTTTATATAAATACATGCATGAAAATTAAAAAAATAGAATTGTATTTAATTTTACCCATAATAATTAATTTGGATTAAAGGATTTATGATATTAAATCCCAACTTAATAGTTGATTAAAAGAATAGGCTTAAATCAAGGCCTTGATCTGAGCCAAGTATTAATTCTTATTAATGTGAAATTTCAGCCATAAGAGAGAAGAGAGGCTGAAATTTTCGGCCAACCATTGCTCTCCTCCTTTGATCCGCCGCTAGCATGGGTTCTACTCGATAGACATTCGTGTATGTGACACTGGAAGGAATCGATTTCGGTTTCTGCAGCCATCTCTAGAAGAGACCTAGAAAGGTGAGAATCCCATTTCTAATCTTTGTATTTTATGTTTTTGATCTCTACTTCAATTGCTCGAAGGTCACAGATTTAAGAAAATCGATCTGAGCTTCCGCTTTCATCGGTTGATTTTCTATGAAAAATCCCAACATGATGGACTCTCTGATTAGGGGAAGGTTGAAGCCACTCACAGGACTCTAGCCATACATGGGAGGTTTGTAGCAGGCATATCTCCCCTTTTATGATCATGGATGGCATGTCTGCAATACGGAGGTTAGGGTTTTTATAGGCATACCTCTGGTCGGTTGACGTCTGGTAATAGGGCACACTGGTGCACTAGTTTCTCTGGCTGACAGTGTTCTTTCTTAAGACTCTGATGAGGACAGCCTGGCAATGTTGGAGTCCACCTCCATTGGAGGTGATGAAGGACGGTTGTCAAGGCTAGAGGACCAGGTATAATTGGGAGATTCCATAGGAAAGCGTGCAATTTACGATGGGTTTTTTAGGCACAAATGTGGTTTTTTAGACACAAAATTAAAATTAAACCAAAATGGAAATTGCAGAGGAAGAGAGGAGGAACTTACTGGTTTGTGGTTGAGAGGAAATGAGTAGAAAGCAGAATAGAAGATGATGCCTGAAGGAGTCAAGTGAGCCAATTAATATTATTCTAGGGGGATATGAAAGGTTGTAACCTTAAAAAATTGATGGGATAACCAAGGGTTGCTTCCTTTTAGTATCCTGGTATGTGGCAGGAAGTTAGTGAGTGTGCGGCTCAATGCAAGGGTTTTTAGGAATTTGAACCCTAAAGAGTTCTCTAGATTAGCGGGGGACTTCTGATGACATCCGGACATTGTGATGCTAGGTCTACCATGTAGGCATTTAGGTGCCAGGTTTGTTGTACTATTCTCTAGTAGGCATGCGGCGGGTTGGTAGAAGCCGGATCCGGGTCCTGTTGTTTCCACCAGGAGGGAAGCTCTTGGAGGTGAGTGATGGAGTCTACCTGCTGTGTTTTGATTGAAGAAGGACGCATGTCCCCCATAGAGGCTGGGAGTCTTTTAGTTTGACTAGGATAAGGGCTTTCGAGTGTCCCTAGTCCAAAACCAACTCTACCACTGGCCTTATATAAGGAGGGAGCGTAGAGGTAAATGAACACTAACCAAAATCAAACTAATATAGCTAGTGATTAACATAACCAAGGCTAACTTGAGGATTGGAGCCTAACCCATAGGTTACCAGTGTCTCACCTTTTCTGTCTTACAGGAGCATTGTCAGATCAGGCCCCACACAGTTTAAGCCTGGATCGCAGGAGGGATTTGCACAGAATCCATCATAAACAATTCAATACACTAAAACAAGAATATTTGTTGCCTTTGCACAGATAATTATATAAAATTTTTGGAACAAGGAGGACGACAAATTAGTTCGCACACATTATTAGAGGCACATATATATTGTATTTAAATTAGTATATGCACAAGAAGCATGAATTATTTGTCCTCATCAAACCTACATCTAATAAAGCTATTTTTATTGATTGATACATAATTAAACAGCTGATAACATAGCACCATCTATATTGCTATGGGCTTCACATGTTGCATCAGGTCCTTCAAGCGGTCTTTAGAGCCTTGCCTCTAAGGGTGAAAGGACAAAACAACAAAAACAACCCCGCTGTAAGGTGATTAAGGAGCACCAAATGGCTGAATCCATCCATCAGATATGTCATAAAGCATCATGTGATCAAAAGGACACACATTGAGAAAAGGCACAAGCTTGAGTCGGATTCATCTAACACATACGCATGTAAGGGAGGGATTTCGCACCTTGCTCCACAAGGTGAAGAAAGGTATGGAACCAGTAGGCTTGTGTATACATAAAGGTGCAATCATAAGGGTGCTATGCCAAGCAAATCAAGAGTGAGCCATACATAACGGTCTGATGGCGATATAATCCCTTGTTAGTATAAATAGAGAAGCACAAAACCCTTAAAAGACATATCATTATTATCTTTCCTTCTTGTTTCTCCTTCCTCTATTTTCTCTCTCTGACTTAAGCATCAATATGGATCCTGATAAGGTCAGTTTTTGACCTTATCTTTTAGGCAATTTCGTGGTTTGAATGGCAATTTTTAGAGTCCTTTGTGTGAATGCTTGTTTGGTTTTTGCGTATTTTGTGATTTTTATGTTTTGCTTAGATTCTCATAACTTTTAGCATTTTTCGTGTTTTTTAGGGGTGTTTTTGTAATTTTGGATAATGTGTCAATTTTGTGGTCCGTGGCTTTGGTGCGGTTCTGTGTCTTTATGTTTGTTTTGGACAGGCATTATGACCCGAACTGAAAGTTGGAGCAACGGCAGCAAAGAAAAGTGTGAAGTGCTGAAAAGCAAGGTGGCACGGCATGCAGCCATGAGGGCACGGCGTGCCATTCTAGCATGCCAAGGGATGGAATCCAGTGGATTGGCACGAAATCATGCCACCCCCACAGCACGACGTGCCAACCCCAAATCTACACAGCACGACGTGCCACCACCACCAGTACGGCGTGCCACCCACAAATCTGCACAGCACGGCGTGCCACCTCCACCAGCACGGCGTGCCGAGCTCCGGAATTAGATGTTGCCCTACTTTCATCCTTTCTGTTTCGTGGTTTTAACATAGCCGTATAAATATGTTATTTTCTAAGTTTTTTGGATCTTTTTCCCAGACTTTTAGAGTGTAAAGAGTAAACTTGTAGCTAGATTTAATTGCTTGAACTATTTGTTTCTTTGAGTTTTGAACCATCAATTGGTAGAAGTTTTACATTGAACCTTCCCCTTTTGCGACGTTCTTGGTTCCGGCTTGAGTTCATCTATAAAGGTACACCCCAAGCATCTTCACACTGTCGGAATCCGGTTAATCGGACCAAAGGGGCATAAGTTCCTCTTCTTCTCTTTTGTAATTCGATTAAGTTAGTTTTTTATTCCGCAATTAATTATGTTTGGTTGTAAACATTGAATTCTTATCATCTTTCTTGATTAATACAATTGATTGCAAGTTAATTTCAATTTTTACACCTTTTCTTTATGCAATTCCTTTAATGATAATCTAGTCTCATAAGATATTAATTTATTAAGTTCATATTTGTGGCATTACCTAGATTGATGCCTAGGAAACCATTAGTATTTGTTGGAAATGCCCTAGTCCCGAGGCATTGGTCCTTGTATTTGTATTATACATTTATTGGATTTATGTATTTTACTCATTTGTGTTATTAATAAAGGCATCAATTCATTTATTATATTTATCTTGTGCAATATATTAAATGAAGTATCCTATGGACATATCTATATCCATGATGACAAGTGTCATGCACCTGACAGTAAGACCATGGATAGGGTAAACGATATGACCATAAATAGATCCGTAGTCTGTTCTAGTCATGGGAATGAATGGAACCAGAGACTATCATTAACCTGGTTGTATGGCGGTGTCTTACCGGTCATTGGACATGAAATGTCAACCAAGTTAATGGGTACATCCTGGGAGCATGGTACTGGATAGATCCACTAAACGAGTAATCCACATGGTATAGCATCGCAAGGGATTCTCGTGTAGTACTTGTATGGATCCTTTGACCTAACCATATGATAGTGTTACATGTGAAGTCGCATGCTTAGGGGTACGCCTAAAGGGCCTGTAATAGGGTGCCAAGTATGGGCATTTTCGGGTATGTCACTGAGCATGGTAATACTATGGATATGCTAAAGGGATTTGTCACTCAGTAGCCCACTGAGAAGATATCACCGGCCTCTTGATGAATGTGACTGATAAGAGTGTGGCCACACCCAAACAAGTTGGAACTTGTTTGTGAGCATCAGTACATTCGGGATCAAGTTTATGTCCGGACACAAAAGAGGGTGATCAATCCATGCCTCTGTGTTGGACACCGATATCAATGACATGGGATGTACAAGTTTAAACTATAGGGTTATGATAACAGTTAGACTGCCATCTCCATCTTAATTGGGGGCTGCAGTGGCTTGCTAGAGCCCAACTGCAGTCTGCGGGCCAAAGGCCAGCTGCCAATATAAAGATGGGCCCACGGGATCGTACACATAGAACGACTGAATGCAGACTTAAGGAATCACATGTATACTTGGAGTATACACTATGGAGAGAGAGGTATGTATATATTAATATATTATAAAGATCAATTGGATTGGTCACAATAAAATTAATATATTCAATTGGCTCTTCATAATTAATTGGATTAATTATGAGATTATTTCCTAGGTGGAAATGTCCATGTGTGTAGGTTTACATATGATTTTATTTTGTGTAGATTTAATTTTAATTTGATGGATTAAATTAATTGATCAAACTAATTTTAATTTAAGTGTAAATAATATATTACTTAGTGTAATATATTAAATACATGGGTATATTAAAATTGGGCTTGAAATTAATTAAACCAGAATAATTAAAATTAGACTGGGCCCAAATTAAATCAAGGAAGCCCGCACAGAATGAAATGGAGCCAAGCTGGGCCTGAATTCCCCTAAGGGAATTCGGCCACCCTAGGTATAAAACCTAGGGTGAAAATTTTGGCCACTCTAACCTGGCACACCATTGGCCGAAATCTTCCCCTCCTCTCTCTTCCATGGTTTCGTTTTTCCAACGCTAGCACGGGTTACATTCATTAGGCGTTCGTGTACGAAATCGAGGAGGAAATCTACTTTGGTTTCTGCAGTCTTCATCCATCTCTAGAAAGAGATTTTCTGGTAAGAAAATTAATCCCTTTCTATTTAATTTTAAGTTTTTCAATTTCCATTTCAATTGCTCCTGGGACTGGATTTGAGGAAATCACCGCATTCTTTCGCTTTTATCGGGTGATTTCCGTTGAAAAATCCCAACAGTGGTATCAGAGCGGGCTTTTGATCCATGGAAATAGATTAATTTGGTTGAATCCCATTTTTGAAATTGGGTGTTTTTTATTGGGATTCATGATATGGGTTTTATGATTTTTCCCATATGTTTTATACAATGAAAATTAATTTTACATATTGGTTATGTCATTTTAATTTTATTGTATGTTGTTGGAATTCTTGGAGAATTGCCTTGTGTTGATGGGTTGATTTATTTTTTTTTCTGTTTATTTTTTTTTTAAAACATCTGCCTCCCGGGGTGCGGGTCTGCTGGCGACGGAATCGCCGCCGGCGGCCGCCGCACGTGACGGGAGGCGTGGCTGCAGCCGCTGTTGGGCAGTGGCTGCCGCACGGCAGCAGCGGGCAGCCGCTAGGCCGCTGCGCCGCTGCTGCTGCTAGGGCAACTCTGTTGCCCTAGCTGCAGCGGGCTGGGCACTGTATTTTGGATTTTGCGGGTTTCGTTGCCTTAGCAGCAGCAGCAGGCCGGGCACTGTATTTTGGATTTTGCGGGTTTTGGGCAATTTTAATTGGTTTTAAAATTCGTGTGTTTAAATTTATGTAATTTAAATGCGCATGGTTTCTTGGATGAATTTTAATTTCGTTCATGTGATATTAATTTTGGAAATTAATATGGTTAATGGAAATTGGTTCGGGTAATTTTGGCACAATCATGGTTTTCCATTTCCTGTGGGAGCAGTTGGACTGCCTACGCTGGAGGCTCAAAGCCCGTTAAGGGTTAGAACCATGGTGGGCCAAAATTGGCGATTTCCTAATAATGGCATGGACATAATTTAAATGGGCTTAAATCATGCATTATGACATGCTTTTGAATTGTATTTATTGGATGCATATGAATGGTTGAATGAATTTATGATTGGATGCTATTGGGCCTTGAACAAGATGGGTTGTAATTTTTCTATTTTGGGTAAATACGGCCTACGTGTCGTTTTTCCTTTTAATGTAATTTTATTTTATTTAAATTAAATATTATAAAAATTGTAAAAGAAGAAGCCCATGGTGTGGTGAGCCCAAATGGAGGTGCAAGCCCAAATGGAGGTGCAAGCTCAATTGGAGGTGCAAGCCCAGAAGGAGAAGATGAAGGCCCGCCTAATATCTATTTCTAGTATAGGTTTACTAGAATAATATTAGGATGTAATATAGGCCCATAGCAGTCCATTTTAATTTTATTTAATCTTGTTTTATATTCATTTGCATGTATGAATGTATGTTCCAATAGCTCATTCACCCGCTTTATGTATGTAAGCCGTTATAATTGAATCTAATAACCAAACGGAATTACTAAGTTGCTTAAAAGTGCTTCCCTCATTCAAAACCGAATCGAAGTGGGAATAGGCCAGTTGTAGACCATGCCCTCGCAGGATACACTGGAGTATTGTCACTTTGTATTGGGTTAGAGTATGGGATACTCTAACACTTGGATGGAGATTTTAACTTAGCGTGGGTAGTAGGATTCTCCTGGCCCTAAGCACAGATGGGTAAGTGCCAACAAGCCCATCAAACTGGGAGTCCCTAGGTTGGGATTGGACGACGTTCCTACCTAAATAGTTAAGGCGTAGTTGTACCAAACCCTCGTTTGGCTATATCTTAATGAAATATGGATCTCGGCCCATGAGCCCAACAACTCGGTTTAAATTAATAACTTGATTCATTATTAATTTTATATGGGAACAACAAAGCAAAGCCCTTTATTAACACTCTGAATGTTTTTCTGTGTAGAAACACCCAAATGGCAAACACAAATACCTTATCACTGTGATCCATTCTTGAAAAGGACAAGCTTTCCGGTCCTAACTTTTTAGACTAGTCTAGGAACTTGAGGATAGTTCTACGACAAGAGTCAAAAGAGTATGTGCTGGAAAGGCCTGTGCTAGCTGCGCCTCAAGGACGTAATCCACCGGTTGCCCAGCTGGAGGAATACGAGGCACACGTCAAGGACAACCGGGATGTGACATGCCTTATGTTGGCTTGCATGGTCCCCGAACTGCAAAAACAGTTTATGGACCACCAAGCCTATGCTATGATAACAACTCTTAACGAGATGTTTCAGGAGCAAGCTCGTCAGGAAAGGTACCTGACCAATAAGGCATTCCACTCTTGTAAGATGGGGGCCGGGACATCTGTGAGTGCACACGTGCTCAAGATGAAGGGCTATTTGGATACTTTAGCATGTCTCGGATCGCCTATCTCTCAAGAGTTGGCGGTGGACACAATCCTCGCGTCCTTGCCGGATTCTTATGATCAGTTCATCCTTAACTATAACATGCAAGGGATGAACCATACTGTCAGTGAGCTGCATGGGATGCTTAAGCTTACTGAGCAGTCGATCAATAAGACTCCGCCAGTGCTGCTTGTCAACAAGGGGAACCCTCCTCTTGCCAAGGGTAAGGCCAAGGAAAAGGCGAAGGCCAAGGCCAAAAAGGCCAAAGCCAAGAAGGCCAAGGCCCAACCCAAGGCCCAGCAGAAGGCAAGTCCTGAGGATGTCTGTTTCGGGTGCAAACAGGCGGGTCATGAGAAGAGATCGTGTCCCAGGCTGATGGGAGAGCAAAGAAGGGGCCAAGGTGCGTCCTCTTCAGGTATTTATGTTATAGATATTAACCTTACTGTTTCAACATCCTGGGTATTGGATACTGGATGTGGTTCTCACATTTGTTGCAATGTGCAGGGACTTAAGAACAGAAGGTTGCTGGAGTCGAGAGATGTGGACTTGCGGGTCGGGAATGGAGCAAGGGTTGCTGCCATAGAGATCGGCGAATACCACCTTATGATGCCCAGTGGATTGGTTTTGATTTTAGAACATTGTTACTTTGTACCTGCCATGTGCAGGAATATTATCTCTGTATCAATGTTGGATATTTCTGGATTTATTTTCACTATTTCAAATGGTCGAATTTCTATATCTAGAGAGGGATTATTTTATGGAGATGCTCTATTAAATAATGGCCTATATATCCTGGACTTAAATGAAACCAATCATATCTACAACATAAACATTAAAAGGGTTAAGCCTAACGAACTTAATTCTGTCTACCTATGGCATTGTCGTCTTGGCCACATAAACGAGAAACGCATTGCTAGGCTTCACAAAGCTGGAATCCTAGGGTCATTTGACTTGGAGTCAATTGATACATGCGAATCATGTTTAAGAAGCAAGATGACAAAGGCACCTTTTAGCAAGAAGGCTGAAAGGGCCACTGGCTTATTGGACCTAATACATTCAGATGTATGTAGGCCCATAAGTGCAGCGACCAGAGGTGGGCATCTGTACTTCGTCCCGTTCACGGATGATTTCAGCAGATATGGCTATGTCTATCTGATGAAACACAAGTCCGAGACCCTTGATAGGTTCAAGGAATTTAGGAACGAGGTACAGAACCAACTAGGCAGGAATATCAAAACCCTTTGGTCGGACCGAGGCGGTGAGTATATGAGCCTAGAGTTTGATTCATACTTGAGAGAGCATGGAATAGTTCCACAGCTCACTCCTCCCGGAACACCACAATGGAATGGGGTGTCCGAACGAAGGAATAGGACCTTGTTGGACATGGTCCACTCAATGATGAGTCAAGCATCTCTCCCAATTAGTTTCTGGGGACACGCCCTCGAGACAGCAGCTCTCATCTTAAACAATACTCCGACTAAGGCTGTGGAAAAGACCCCGTATCAGATATGGACGGGCAAGGAGCCCAACGTGTCTTTCCTAAGGATTTGGGGATGCGAAGCACATGTCAAGAAATTGACTAGTGGCAAGCTGGAGCCCAAAACCGATAAATGCCTGTTTGTGGGCTACCCTAGGGAAACCAAAGGGTATTACTTCTACAACCCCGCCGAGAACAAGGTGTTCGTGGCAAGGAAGGGGGTCTTTCTGGAAAAGGAGTTCCTTTCCAAGAAAGATAGTGGGAGCAACATTGAACTTAGGGAAGTTCAAGGTCCACAAGCTCCTGAAGAGGATAACTCGATGGCCCAGGTGGAGCTTCCACAAGTGTAAGCACCGACCCAGGCCACACAAGAACCTAGAAGGTCTGGTAGGGATCGTCGGGAACCCGAGAGGTATGGTTTCCTCGTCACCGATGATCAAACTCTTCTCATCTGGGATGAAGAAGAACCCAAAACCTACCAGGAGGCTATGGCTAGCCCACAGTCTGCAAATTGGCGTAAAGCCATGGAGGCAGAAATGCAATCTATGTACGATAATCAAGTTTGGAACTTGGTTGATCCACCTCTGGGTGCTAAGGTAATAGGTTGCAAGTGGTGCTATAAGCTAAAAGCTGATAATACCTTCAAGGGGCGTCTGGTTGCGAAAGGTTTCAGACAAGTCCATGGAATAGACTATGATGAAACTTTCTCACCAGTAGCCATGCTCAAATCCATCAGGATACTGCTGGCCATAGCCGCATGGTTTGACTATGAGGTATGGCAGATGGATGTCAAAACTGCTTTCCTTAATGGGAAGCTACTTGAGGATGTGTACATGACACAACCTGAGGGTTTTGTCGATCCTAAGTATCCGGGAAGGGTATGCAAACTTCAAAGGTCCATTTATGGACTGAAGCAAGCATCTCGTTGTTGGAACCTAAGATTCAATGAGGCTATAAAGGAATATGGCTTCATACAGAATCTAGATGAGCCTTGTGTGTATAAAAGGACTAGTGGGAGCATTGTCACATTCTTGGTACTTTATGTAGACAACATCCTACTCATTGGAAGTGACATACCTACACTGCAAGGGGTAAAGCAGTGGCTGAGTAACTGCTTTGCAATGAAGGACTTAGGCGAGGCTGAGATGATCCTAGGGATCAGGATCTATAGGGATAGATCAAATCGGCTTCTGGGCCTAAGTCAGGCTTCGTACATTGACAAAGTTCTGAAAAGATTCAGCATGGACCGGGCCACGAAAGGTTTCTTGCCAATGGGCCATGGGCTGAAACTTAGTAAGAAGAACTGTCCTAAAACAAGGGAGGACAGGGAGAACATGAAATTGGTTCCATAGGCTTCGGCTATTGGATCAATCATGTACTCCATGCTATGTACGAGACCTGATGTCGCCTTTGCACTAAGTATGACAAGCCGATACCAGCAGGATCCCGGAGAGGATCACTGGAAGGCTGTCAAGGCGATCCTCAAGTACCTTAACCGGACTAAGGATAGCTTCTTAGTTTATGGTGGTCAGGAAGTGCTATCAGTTACTGGGTACACTAATGCAAGCTTCCAGACAGACCAGGATGAGTACCAGTCATAGTCTTGGTATGTATTTTTGCTGAATGGTGGTGCTGTAAGCTGGAGGAGCTCAAAGCAGCCAACCATAGCGGACTCTACAACAGAAGCTGAGTACATCGCTGCGTGTGATGCAGCTAAGGAAGCTGTGTGGATGAAGAAGTTTATCACTGAGTTGGGAGTAGTGCCAACTATCTAGGACCTAGTCGATATCTTCTGTGACAACAATGGGGCCATGGCACAAGCTAAGGAGCCCCGGTCACACAAGAACACAAAGCACATGCTCAGAAAGTTTCACCTCATACGAGAAATCGCGGAGAGTGGTGACATTGCATTGCATAGAGTGGACACGGAGGATAATGTCGCAGATCCATTGACCAAGGCACTGGCCCAGCCAAAGCACGAGGGTCATACTAGATCTATAGGGATTACGCCCATGCCTAGTTGGAACTAGTGCAAGTGGGAGATTGTTGGAAATGCCCTAGTCCCGAGGCATTGGTCCTTGTATTTGTATTATACATTTATTGGATTTATGTATTTTACTCATTTGTGTTATTAATAAAGGCATCAATTCATTTATTATATTTATCTTGTGCAATATATTAAATGAAGTATCCTATGGACATATCTATATCCATGATGACAAGTGTCATGCACCTGACAGTAAGACCATGGATAGGGTAAACGATATGACCATAAATAGATCCGTAGTCTGTTCCAGTCATGGGAATTAATGGAACCAGAGACTATCATTAACCTGGTTGTATGGCGGTGTCTTACCGGTCATTGGACATGGAATGTCAACCAAGTTAATGGGTACATGCCTAGGAGCATGGTACTGGATAGATCCACTAAACGAGTAATCCACATGGTATAGCATCACAAGGGATTCTCGTGTAGTACTTGTATGGATCCTTTGACCTAACCATATGATGGTGTTACATGTGAAGTCGCATGCTTAGGGGTACGCCTAAAGGGCCTGTGATAGGGTGCCAAGTATGGGTACTTTCGGGTATGTCACTTAGCATGGTAATACTATGGATATGCTGAAGGGATTTGTCACTCAGTAGCCCATTGAGAAGATATCACCGGCCTCTTGATGAATGTGACTGATAAGATTGTGGCCACACCCAAACAAGTTGGAACTTGTTTGTGAGCATCAGTACATTCGGGATCAAGTTTATGTCAGGACACAAAAGAGGGTGATCAATCCATGCCTCTGTGTTGGACACGGATATCAATGACATGGGATGTACAAGTTTAAACTACAGGGTTATGATAACAGTTAGACTGCCATCTCCATCTTAATTGGGGGCTGCAGTGGCTTGCTAGAGCCCAACTGCAGTCTGCAGGCCAAAGGCCCGCTGCCAACATAAAGATGGGCCCACTGGATCGTACACATAGAACGACTAAATGCAGACTTAAGGAATCACATGTATACTTGGAGTATACACTATGGAGAGAGAGGTATGTGCATATTAATATATTATAAAGATCAATTGGATTGGTCACAATAAAATTAATATATTCAATTGGCTCTTCATAATTAATTGGATTAATTATGAGATTATTTCCTAGGTGGAAATGTCCATATGTATAGGTTTACATATGATTTTATTTTGTGTAGATTTAATTTTAATTTGATGGATTAAATTAATTGATCAAACTAATTTTAATTCAAGTGTAAATAATATATTACTTGGTGTAATATATTAAATACATGGGTATATTAAAATTGGGCTTGAAATTAATTAAACCAGAATAATTAAAATTAGACTGGGCCCAAATTAAATCAAGGAAGCCCGCACAGAATGAAATGGAGCCATGCTGGGCCTGAATTCCCCTAAGGGAATTTGGCCACCCTAGGTATAAAACCTAGGGTGAAAATTTCGGCCACTCTAACCCTGGCACACCATTGGCCGAAATCTTCCCCTCCTCTCTCTTCCATGGTTTCGTTTTTCCAACGCTAGCATGGGTTGCATTCGTTAGGCGTTCGGGTACGAAATCGAGGAGGAAATCTACTTTGGTTTCTGCAGTCTTCATCCATCTCTAGAAAGAGATTTTCTGGTAAGAAAATTAATCCCTTTTTATTTAATTTTAAGTTTTTCAATTTCCATTTCAATTGCTCCTGGGACTGGATTTGAGGAAATCACCGCGTTCTTCCGCTTTTATCGGGTGATTTCCGGTGAAAAATCCCAACAGTATTGACGACACTGTGGAATTTATGTGCCCCTATTTTCTGAGCTTTAGAATTAGACTGCTTCTAAATAAGGGAAACCGGCTGAGGACTTAAAAGATCTAGACACGCTAGGTTGAATTATCGAAAGAACATAATTAAGGGATAATTGTTGAGTTAAATTCATCTATTTTAATTAATTGATAAAGCCATCTCCATTAGCATTCATAGGTCGGTAAACCACCAATTGATAACCCAAATTAAAGTGCAAAGTAAGCTGGGATAAATCAACTAGGAGTAGGATAATTTAGTTGTTAGCATAATCAGACCCAAAATTAAGTTCCGCCTAGGACACACAAGGAACCCGAGTAGTTTAGTGTTTGCAGAATATTTTTCTCTGTGGGATCGATACCTGGACCAACCAGAATTATTACTTGTCAATGATAGGTACACTGCCTTAGTTGTGCGATTCTAGGTTTAGTTTCACTACTTCGCCTAGGATCCACCAGATCCCCCATATCACCTAGTGTTATACTATCTTTTGTACAATGCACATGGCCATTTCTAGTGGCACACTACATACAGGCGGTCATTTGTGAAGATAACCGGATACATGAAGATTGCAATCTAATTGAAAATATCATTGGTGCAGTTACAACATGGTCTTTTTGGGTAAGAACGTTATTGAGATTGAACACTTTAGATATTATTTTAGAAGTTATTCCTCCTGAAGGAGGAATTCCACTATTTTCGGAGGTGGCAACACCATCACAGTTAATGGCTGTCACCATAACTTCACCAAGCATTATTGCCACTGCAACCATCGTGAGTGGAGGTGATAACTCTACTGCAGCTTTGTTTGAGCAGATTGCTAGGAATTATGGGATGAGTCTAGCCAATAAGAATAATTTTAGGTGAGCAATGTTAAAGATGTAGGAGTACGGAATGGTCGGTTCAACGATGAGCAGGAGCACTCCCTTATCGGTGGTGAATTTTTTATCGGAGAACATTTCTCATACCGGAATAGCTGAAGTGTTATTTCCCGTGCTTGGTGTTAGAATGGTTGTGTCGAGACTTGAAAAATTTGTGCAGAACGTGCCAGTGACATCAGTCATAAGTGCAGTTGATAAAGCTAGTTTTGGCGCTTTTTTGACAAGATATTTCCCAACCCAAATATAGCTGGTTACCCACACCAGGAGTTGGCCAACCTCGATGTCTTAGAAATTAACTTGACTATGATGGCTCTAGGAAGCAGTAGTTTCATAATCTCCACTCTAAGCAATTATCATAGCCAGCCAGTATCGTACCTACGTCATCCCAACTCAAGTCAATCTTACCCATTTTAGGTATCTGCAACACCCCAGTCATTTAGTCATTTTTCCTTGTACGGTTTATACAATACACCACCCTTGCCCCCTTCATGTTCCTCCTTCAGTCCCACCTCCTCCAAATTGTGAACCAACTTACGGCCCTGTATTCATAGCCATGTTTAAAGAAGCATTAAGCATATTTGCCATACCCTATCAAGAGCCTTTGATGGAAAATGGAGAATCCCCCTTCTCGAAAAGGATCCTTAACCAGCCCATTAACCACAAACAACCAACCTTTAACAGCTATAAGGGCAATACGGATCCCGGGTCCATGGGTGAAATTTCAAAAATTGGATGGATATCGCGGGGGTAAGTGAGGGACTGGTCTTTCATTTGTTTCCTACAATGTTTATTAGGGCTACTATTTATTTGTTTAAATCATTGGATCCGAGAACGATTAACGGTTGGGATAAGCTTTAATAAGAGTTTTGTAAAAACTTCATGGGCTCCATACTAACAGGAGAAGCTAGTCGCACTCTTCACGAGATAGTCCAAAAATTAGGTGAGTCAGTATGGTCTTTCATTGATCGGTTTAATCTAGCATGCCTAGAGCTCTAGAATTTAAACTTTAGTAATGTAAAAGAGGCAATGATAGAAAACACGACTAACGAAAGACTTTGTAAGGAGATAACCACAAGGAAGCCCAGGAAATAGATGCAAATGATTACGCTAGTGATAAGCATGGTAGAAATTGATGAGATCTATACACCTGCTAAGACCAAGAAGCAAAGCAAAATTAAGAAATCTAGTCGATTTGACGATAGACACAAAAGACGTGACCACAAGGATTTCTATGGTGACAGGCCCTGGTTCACAATGCTCCACTTAGTGAAGTGTTGATGCCATACAAAGAAGTTCAGATATGAAAAGCATCCCATATCCAAATACCAAACCAAATTAGGTTATGGGAAAAGATAAGGAGGCTTATAGCAAATTTCATAAAGTCAAGGTCACCATATGGATAATTGCTGAGTGTTAGGGGCGGAGGTCGATCTCTTAATTAAAACAAGAAAGTTTAGTAGGTTTGTTGATGGAACAAGAGACATGTATTGGGACAAAGATCATAGGGATAAGAAGGATGATGATGACAAACCGAGTAAGAAATCAAAGGGGGTAGTCATGGTTATAGTAAGCGGGTTAGAGCTCGAGCCGCCTAACAAAAAGGGCAAGTCCTTGAACTACCATAAAGCCAATATTAAGTAGGATGACGAGTTAAATTATTTGTTTTCAGTTACAAGTGATGTAAAGGCACAACACACGGATGTTTTAGTCATTGAAGCCGTTGTAGAAGGATACATAGTGAAAAGGATCTTGGTGGACATGGGTAGTTTAGTAAATATCATCACAATGGAGGCAACATTGTAACTAGAAATGCATAATAGTAGAATTTAGCTTGTATATTCACCATATGTGGGATTGAGTAGGCACATGATTTACGGTGGTAGGGCAAGCAACATTAGGTATTGAGGTTGGTGATAACAAACATACATGGAGATCAGAATCAGAGTTTGTTATTATGGATACCCCTTTGTTGGGATTCGTCACGGGAAACCAACCGATAAAAGCAGAAATACGCTTCGATTTCCTCGAATCCGGTCGCAAGAGCTTAAGATATGGAAATTAAAAACTAAAAGCATAAAGAGGAGAGTTTCAAAACATATCACAAAATCTCTCTAAGAGATGGATGCAGACTGTAGAAATCAAGTGTAGATTTCCTCCACCGATGCGTACACGAACGGTTCTCGGATCGAAACCTGTGCTAGCGACTCGGATGACAAGAAGAGAGGGAGAAAGGGGATGCTCACAATAGGAATAGATGGCTGTAATTTTTCTTGCTGAAAGAAAAATACCATCACCCTAAGTTAGAGCTCTTAATTTCTTTCCAAAAGAAATCAATCCCTAAAATGGGCACCAATTTCTTCTCCTTAAGAAATTCATTCCTAAAGTGGGCAGATCAATTTTCCACTTAGAAAAGAAAAAGGACGGCCTAAAACTCATGAGAATGGCTGCCAATTTTTTTCTTACGTATCAACCTTCTTACCTCTTACCAAGAAAAAAAATCCAATGGCACCTAGCATGCAAAGTCCAACTTTGCTACAAACTTGGTCAAACCATGACTCACTCCATCACCATTCGACAAACATAAAGACTCATCATTTCTTCAGTAAATGAAAAACATGACTCACCATCTTATTTTTGTCCAAGAATGAGTCACTATTCTCATCCATTCACCACCCAAAATTCGGCCACGACTCCATAAAATGTGGGCTTTAATTTTTCAAGCTCAACCCCATTTTAATTCCATTGATTTAATTAATTTCAAATACAATTTCAATTTAACATGTATGTATATATATTATACCATATAATACATTGTATACATTTAAATTAAAATTCATTTGAACTATTAATTTAATCAATGGATTAAACTAGACATCCACAAAATGAAATACATGTAAACATAGACAGGTATAAATATTTCCACCTAGGAAATAACCCCATAAATTAATTCATTGAATTAATTATGAGAAGGCTAAAATAAATATTAATTATAATATATTGATCTATCCAATTGAACTATATAATATAATTAGTAAGTCTCTCTCTCTTCAAACATGTATACTCCAAGTACACACTTAATCCGACTAGTTAAAGTCCAGACTGTTGGGATTCGTCATTGGAAAAATAACGTGGCGCAGCGGAAAATACACCGTTTAAAATTTCCTAGAATCCACCTATCGTGTCCAATTACCATTGATTAGAATAAAATCAAATAAGAATCAAGAGAGATTAACTCACCGGATTCGTCTCCTCTAGAGACTGCTGCAGAATCGTTTCTTGAAACTGCGATCTCCAAAGTCCGGTGCACCACCAACTATTGAGCGGGAACCGGTGCTAGCCGAAGACGCGAAGGAATGGAGGTTTAATGCTGGGATTTTCGGCTGTTTTGGGGCTGCTATTGGTGGCTGAAATTTCCAGCAATTAACTAGAGTTGAATTAGGTTTTTATTCCTTAAGTGTGCCCTTTTATAGACACCTTGTCTAATTGGGTTCTAATTAGGTTAATTAAACCCAAGCCCACTAGGATTATAATTACATAAATAAACTTTAATTAAAAAGTATATACTATGTAATTTAATTCCATTTGGCTAAATTTAATTACCCCTAAATAAAATTAAATCACACTTAAGTTAATACAATACATGTATTTAATTTTCCTACTTAGGAAAATTATTTAATTAATTGTTTACTTTATGTAATTCAATTAATTGATAAATTAATTAATTACATTATGTAAACTTATTAATTAAATTAAATTCAACCCAATGTCAATTAATTACCTTGACACTGAATGTCAACTAATTAATTAACGCATTCCTTCCAATGTACATTACATGTACAATTTCTATAAGTTCCAGCTCAGTTGATCTATGTGCACGATCCTATGGGTCTGTCTTTATGTTGGCAGTAGGCCCAAGGCCCATAGACTGTAAGTGGGTTCTAGCAAACCATTACAGCCCCCAATTAAGACAGAGATGCAGCAGTCTTTAGAAGACACTCACCCGGTAGTAATCTCATAGTGTCCTTTGCCTAACGATATCGATATGAATAAACAAGAGGCATGGTGTCTATCATCCTCTTCTGTTGTTTATTATATTTCTTGATCTTGAGTTGACTGATTAATCAAATAAGCAACCAACTTATTTGGGTATGGCCATACACTTATCAGTCCCACTCATCAAGTGGCCAATGATATCATCTCGGTGTTACCCGAGTGGCAATTCCATCACTTCATCATCAATATCAACATGTTCACCGGTCCACCCAATCATACCCATCTTTAGCATCCTTTTACAGACCTGTTAGGCGTATGTCAAAGTGAATCGGATTCCATATCGATATTATAATGAAATCTGGTCTGAGGACAAAAGAGACCTCCTCAAGAAAGACCTATGACGTGACAACCATGTGGCTTTCTTATGCGGATCGATCCAGTCCCATGTCAACGACATGTACCTATATTCATGACTGACTATACAAGTACTATGGCTAGTTAAGAACTACCATACAGTCATCGAATATACAAGTCTGTGGTTCTATTCGTTCCCACGATTAGAACAGACCTGGGATAGGTTTTATGATTATCAATCAATGGATACTCTACTCATATTATAGCACAAGATATAAATGAAATAGATTAATTGCCTTTATTAATGTGACACAGATAATGTATTTATACAATGAGTCTTAATGTATAATACAAAATACAAGAATCCAATGCCCTAAGAACTAGGGCACACCAACACAGATGTTCAATGTGTATGATCCAATGGGCCAGTCTTTATGTTGGCAGTGGGCCAAGGCCCACAGACTGCAGGCGGGCTCTAGCAAGCCACTGCAGCCCCCAATTGAGATGGAGTAAGCAGTCCAACTGAAAACGTAACCCTGTAGTTTGAACTTGTAAATCCCATGTTGCTGATATCTGTGTCCAACACAAAGGCATGGAAGTATCACCCTTTATTGTGTCTGGACATTTATTTGATACCGAATGAACTGATGCTCATAAACAAGATCCAATTTTGTGTTGGGTGCGGCTGCACACTTATCAGTAACATTCTTCAAGAGGCCAGTGATATCATCTCAGTGAATCACTGAGTGACATTCCCTTCTGAATATCCATAGCACTGCCATGTTCACTAACACACCCGAACATACCCATGTTTGGCACCTTTTTATAGGCCTATTAGGCGTACACCAAAGTGTGCCACTTCACATGTAGGACCATCATATGGTCTGGTCAAAGGAATTATACAAATACTACACGAGAATCATTTGTGATACTATACCATGTAGATACCCGTTAAGTGGATTGATCCAGTACCATGCCCTTTTTGCATGTACCCATTAACTTGCTTGACATCCCATGTTCTATGACCGATAAGACACAGCCATACAACCAGGCTAATGATAGTCTTTAGGTCCATTCATTCCCATGATTGGAACAGACTACGGATGACTTCATGGCCATATCATTTTCCCTATCCACAGTCTTACTGCCAAGTGCCTCACACTTGACAACATGGATATGAATATGTCCATTGGATACTCTATTTAAAATATAGCATAAGACATATAATAAATAGATTGATGCCTTTATCTCTTGACACAAATTGTATAATGCATAACGTTCACATTAATGTACAAATGTATAATACAAACACAAGAACCAATGCATCGGGACTAGGGCATTTCCAATAATCTCCCACTTGCACTAGCACCTACTAGGCTTGGGTCTAATCCATATAGATCTAGTCTAACCTTCATGCATAGGCATAGCAAAGTGTGTTGGTCAAAAGATATATGACATTGTCTTTGGTGTCCACTCTTTTTAATGAGATGTCACCCCCTCAGTGATTTCTCGCAATAGGTGAAACTCCCTAAGTACGTGCTTTATGTTTATGTGTGACTGGGGCACTTAGCTTGTTCAACAGCCCCTCGTTGTCACAAAAGATATCAACTGGTTCCCGAATAGAAGATACTATCCCCAGCTCTGTGATAAACTTCTTTATCCATAGAGCTTTCCTAGCTGCTTCACACATTGCAATGTGCTCAGTTCCTGTGATAGAAATCGTGATGGTCTGTTACTTGGAGCCTCTCCAACAATAGTACCACCATTTAGCATGAATACACACCTATACTACTACAGATATTCATCCTAGTCGGTCTGGAAGCTTGTATCAATCCGATAACTGGCAGCTCTTCCTGACCTTCTATCCTTAGTCTGGTTAAGGTACTTCAGGTTTGACAGCCTTCCAGTGATCCATCCGGGATCAGGCTCATCATACTTAGTGCAAAGGCGACATCAGGTCTTGTACATAGCATAGAGTACATGATTAATCTATAACCGAAGCATATAAAACCAATCTCATGTTCTCCTTGCCCTGCCTTGCCTTAGGACAGTACTTCTTACTAAGTTTCAGCCCATCACAGCCTGGTCCATGCTGAATCTTTTCAGAACTATGTCTATGTACTTGGCCTGACTTAGGCCTAGAAGCCGATTGGATCTAACCCTGTAGATCCTGATCCCTCGGATTGTCTCAGCTTCACCTAAGTTCTTCATTGCGAAGCACGTACTCAACCACTACATTACCCTTGTAGTGTTGGTATGTCGCTTCCAATCAAAAGGATGCCATCCATATATAATACCAGGAAAGTTACTATGCTCCCACTAAACCCTTTATACACACCCTTAAAGGTATTGTCGGCCTATAGCTTATAGAACCACTTACAACCCATTACCTTAGCACCCGAAGGTGGATCAACCAGGTTCCAAACCTGATTATCGTACATAGATTGCATATCTACCACCATGGTAGACAATGGGCTAGCTATAGCCTCCTTGTAGGTTTTGAGCTTCTCTTCGTCTAAGACAAAAGGAGCGTAATCATCAGAAACAAGAAACCCATGTTTCTCATGTTCCTGACTATCCCTACCAGACCTTTTAGGTCCTTGTGTGACCTGGGGTGGTGCTTCCACCTCTGGAAGCTTCACTCGGGTCTCCAAGTTATCCTTTTCAGAAGTTTCTGAGCTTTCAACTTCCCTGAGTTCAACATCGCTCCAACTGTCTTTCTTGGAAATAAACCCTGAAAACCTTTTTCAAGAAAGACCCCCTTTCGTGCTATGAACACTTTGTTCTCGACGGGGTTGTAGAAGTAATACCCTTTGGTTTCCCTAGGGTAGCTTACAAACAGGCATTGGTCGGTTTTGGGTTCTAGTTTTGCTCACAGTCAATTTCTTGACTTATGCATAACAACCCAAAATCCGTTGGAAAGACACATTGGGCACCCTGCTCGTCCATATTCCAAATGGGGTCCTTTCCAAAGCCTTAGTCGGAGTATAATCCAAAATGAGAGCCATTATCTCAAAAGTGTATCCTTTAAAACTTATTGGGAGAGAGTCATGACTCATTATTGAGTGGACCATATCCAATAGGATCCTGTTCCTCCATTTAGACACCCCATTCCATTGTGGTGTTCCTAGAGGAGTGAGCTGTGGAACTATTCCATGCTTTCTCAAAATGAGTCCAGCTCTAGGCTTATATGCTCACCACCTCGGTCTGACCGAAGGGCTTTGATCTTTTTGCCTATTTGGTTCTGTACTTCGTTCCTAAATCCCTCGAACCTATCAAGGGTCTCAGACTAATTAAATAGGCATAGCCATATCTAATGAAATTTTCTGTGAAGGAGACGAAGTATAGATGTTCACCCTTGGTTGCTTTACTCATAGGTCCACATACACTTGAATGTATTAGGTCCAGTAAGCTAGCGGCCCTTTCAGCCTCTTTGCTAAAAGGAGCTTTAGTCATTTTACCTCGTAAACGAGACTCGCATATATCAAGTGACTCCATGTGAAATGATCCTAGGATTCAAACTTTACGAAGCCCAGCTATGCGCTTCTCGTTTATGTGGACTAAATGACAATGCCAAAGGTAATCAGGATTAAGTTTGTTAGGCTTAACCCATTAAGTATGTATATTATAGACATGATTGGTTTTGTTTAAATCCAGGATATAAAAGACCTTATTTAACAGAGGTACTCCATCAAATAATTCCTTTCTAGATAAACTCATTTTACTATTACCAATAGTAAATGTACATCCAAAAATATCTAAAACTGAAACAGAAATAATATTCCTGTACATAACAGGTATAAAATAACATAATTTCAGCAACAAAACTAATCTACTAGGCATCATAAGCTGGTCCTCGCCGATCTCTATGGTAGCAACCCTTGCTCCAATTCTGACCTGCAAGTCCACTTGTCCCGATCCCAGTGATCTCCTGTTCTTAAGTCCCTGCACATTATAACAAATGTGAGAACCACATCTAGTATCCAATACATAAGATGTTGAAACAAAGATTAATGTCTATGATATATATACCTGATAAAGACACGCCTTGTGTCTACCTTTTCTCTCCCATAAGCTTGGGACACGATCTTTTCCAATGTCCAGTCTGCTTACAACCGAAGCAGACATCCTTGGAACGGGCCTTAGGCTAGGCTTTAACCTTTTTAGCCTTGGCCTTGCCTTTAGCAAGAGGAGGTTTCCCCTTGTTAACCTTAAGTACTGGTGAAGTCTTCTTGACCGACAGTTCAACAAGCTGAAGCATCCAATACAGCTCACTAACAGTACGGTCCATCCTTTGCTTGTAAAAGTCCAGGATGAATTGATCATAAGAATCCGATAAGGAAGCCAGGATCGTGTTAACTGCCTGCCCCTGTGAGATAGGCGTTTCGAGATGGCCTAAATTATCCAGATAGCCCTTCATCTTGAGCACATGTGCACTCACAGATGTCCCAGCCCCCATCTTACAGCTGCGGAATGCCTTGTGGATCAGGTACCTTTCCTGATAAGCTTGCTCATAAAACATCTCATTAAGAGTTGTCATCATAGCAAAGGCCTCATGGTCCATAAACTGTTTTTGTAGTTCGGGGACCATGCACGCCAACATAAGGCAAGTCACGTCCCGGGTATCCTTTACATGTACCAAGTATTTCTCCAGTTAGGCAGCCGGTGGATTACTTCCCGTTGGCACAGTCGGTACAAGCATTTTCTAGAACATACTCTTAAGACTCTTGTCTTAGAACTTTCCTTAAGTTCATAGACCAGTCCCAAAAGTTAGGGCCAGAAAGCTTATCCCATTCCAGGAAAGATCGCAGTGATAAAGTATTATTCATAGCCATTGGTTACTACACAGAAAACTTTACGAGTGTTAGTAGAGGACTTAACTTGTTCTTCCCATATCATATAATTAATAATGAATTATGTTATTAATTAACTTGAGTTGTTGGGCTCATGGGCCGAAGTCCATATTATATCAAGATATAGCCAGACGAGGGCCTAGAATAACTATACCCTAATTTTTAGGTAGGAACGCCATCCAATCCCAACCTAGGGACTCTCGGTTTGATGGGTCTATTGGCACTTACCCATCTATGCTTAAGGCCAGGAACATCCTACTACCCACGCTAAGTCAAAACCTCCATCCAAGTGTTAGAGTAGCCAATACTCCAACCCAATACAAAATGACGATACTACAGTACATCCAACGAGGGTTGGTCTACAACTGGCCTATCCCCACTTCAAGTAGGTTATGAATGAGGGAAGCACTTTTAAGAGACTTAGTAATTACCTTTTGGTTATTAGATTCATTTAATAACGGCTTAGATGCATAGGCAGGTGAAATTGGGTTTGTACATACATTCTCACATGTAAATAAATAAAGCATAATTAAATAAAAATGAAATGCTATGGACCAAAATTTACATCCTAATATAATTCTAGTAAACCTATACTAGAACGACATCAGGTGGGCCGCATCCTCATCCTTCTAGCACGCCAATCCAATCGGCTTCTTCTTTACATAATTTCATAATAAACAAATAAAATAAAATTATATAAAAAGAAAACGGCGTGCAGGCCGTATTTACCAAAAGAATATTACAACCCAAATAAATAAGGCCCTATAACATCCATTCATGCATTTAATCATACACACATGTAAACCAATACATACAATTTATAAACAGGTTAAATGCATGAATTAATCCCATTTCAATAATGTCCATAGCCATTATTTTGAAATCTCCAAATTTTGGCCATTCATGGTTCTAAGCCCGTATGGGCCTTGGGCCTCCAACCCAGGCAGAACACTGCTCCCAATCCAATTGGGAAACCATGAATTCCAAATTAGCCGTCCAAGTAATCATGCCAAGAAAATCCGGACCAATTTCAGTTAATCGTATTAGTTTTTCCAATATTAATATCGCATGAACGAAAAATAAATTTCATTCATAAAACATGCGCATAAAATTTCAAAATTTAAACACGCACAATTTTACAACCAATTAAAATTTTAGAACCCCACGCGCATAAAAATACCAAAATTTAAACACGCATAATTTAAAATTAATTAAAATTTTAAAACCCGGCTCGACCCAAAAATCCCGTTGAATCCAAATTCTAACCCGACCTGCCGCACGAGGCGCTGCTGCCCGGCAGCAGCCAGCAGCAGCTGCTGCCTGGCATGCTGCCCAGCAGCACGCTAGCACCAGCAGCTGCTGCCCACACCAGCCCATATTTTTTTTTGAATGCAAAAATAAATTCAACACATCAAGATAATAAAATCACCAAGATTATAAAATAAATCCAAGATGCATAGAATTAAATCCAAGATGCATAAAAATAATCAAATAGAAACATATACATACAACCTAATATGCATAAACCAATTTCTATTTGAAAATCAAATGGGGAAAAATGTAAAACCCCAAAACCAAAAGAATCCCGATCCATAAAACACCAATTTTAAAACACGGGATCCGCCAAGTTAAAGATTTCCACATATCAAAAGCCTGCTCTGATACCACTGTTGGGA
Organism: Euphorbia tirucalli; assembly: GCA_039660915.1. Taxonomy (NCBI): domain Eukaryota; kingdom Viridiplantae; phylum Streptophyta; class Magnoliopsida; order Malpighiales; family Euphorbiaceae; genus Euphorbia; species Euphorbia tirucalli. The sequence continues at coordinate 43,604,680 of CM077637.1, read as the reverse complement.
TTCGTCACGGGAAACCGACCGATAAAAGCGAAAATATGCATCGATTTCCTCGAATCCGGTCCCAGGAGCATAAGATGTGGAAATAAAAAACTAAAAGCATAAAGAGGAGAGTTTCAAAACATACCACAAAGTCTCTCTAAGAGACGGATGCGGACTGCAGAAATCAAGTGTAGATTTCCTCCACCGATGCGTACATGAACGGCTCTCGGACCGAAACCTGTGCTAGCGACTCGGATGACAAGAAGAGAGGGAGAAAGGGGCTGCTCACAATAGGAATAGATGGCTGTAATTTTTCTTTCCGAAAGAAAAATACCATCACCCTAAGTTAGGGCTCTCAATTTCTTTCCAAAAGAAATCAATCCCTAAAATGGGTACCAATTTCTTTTCCTTAAGAAATTCATTCCTAAAGTGGGCAAATCAATTTTCCACCTAGAAAAGAAAAAGGATGGCCCAAAACTCATGAGAATGGTTGCCAATTTTTTTCTTACGTATCAACCTTCTAACCAAGAAAAAAATCTCCAATGCCACCTAGCATGCAAAGTCCAACTTTGCTACTAACTTGGTCAAACCATGACTCACTCCATCACCATTGGACAAACATAAAGACTCATCATTTCTTCATTAAATGAAAAACATGACTCACCATTTTATTTTTGTCCAAGAATGAGTCACCATTCTCATCCATTCACCACCCAAAATTCGGCCAAGACTCCATAATATGTGGGCTTTAATTTTTCAAGCCCAAGCCCATTTAAATTCCATTGATTTAATTAATTTCAAATACAATTTTAATTTAACATGTATGTATATATTTATTATACCATATAATACATTGTATACATTTAAATTAAAATTTATTTGACCTATTAATTTAATCAATGGATTAAACTAGACATCCATAAAATGAAATACATGTAAACCTATGCATGTATAAATATTTCCACCTAGGAAATAACCCCATAAATTAAATCATTGAATTAATTATGAGAAGGCCAAAATAAATATTAATTATAATATATTGATCAATCCAATTGACCAATATAATATAATTAATAAGTCTCTCTCTCTCCAAACGTGTATACCCTAAGTACACATTTAATCCGACTAGTTAAAGTCCAGACGTTCAATGTGTACTATCCAATGGGCCTATCTTTATGTTGGCAGTGGGCCAAGGCCCACAGACTACAGGCGGGCTCTAGCAAGCCACTGCAACCCCCAATTGAGACGGAGTAAGCAGTCCAATTGAAAACGTAACCCTGTAGTTTAAACTTGTAAATCCTATGTCGCTAATATCCGTGTCCAACACAGAGGCATGGAAGTATCACCCTCTATTATGTCTGGACATTTACTTGATACCAAATGAACTGATGCTCATAAACAAGATCCAATCTTATTTGGGTGTGGCCACACACTTATAAGTAACATTCTTCAAGAGGCCAGTGATATCGTCTCAGTGAATCACTAAGTGACATTCCCTTCTGCATATCCATAGCACTGCCATGTTCACTAACACACCCGAACGTACCCATACTTGGCACCCTTTTACAGGCCCATTAGGCATACACCAAAGTGTGCCACTTCACATGCAGCACCATCATATGGTCCTGTCAAAGGACTTATACAAGTACTACACGAGAATCATTTGTGATACTATACCATGTAGATTCCCGTTAAGTGGATCGATCTGGTACCATGCCCTTTTTGCATGTACCCATTAACCTGGTTGACATTCCATGTTCTATGACCGGTAAGACACCACCATACAACCAGGCTAATGATAGTCTTTAGTTCCATTCATTCCCATGATTGGAATAGACTACGGATGACTTCATGGCCATATCGTTTTCCCTATCCACAGTCTTACTGCCAATTGCCTCACACTTGACAACATGGATATGGATATGTCGATTGGATACTCTATTTAAATATAGCACAAGACATATAATAAATAGATTGATGCCTTTATCTCTTGACACAAATTGTATAATACATAACGTTCACATTAATGTACAAATGTATTATAGAAACACAAGGACCAATGCCTTGGGACTAGGGCAATTCCAACACCCTTTAGCGTAAAATATCATCTTGGGGAGACCCTTCCTAGTTGAGTCTGAGGTAATTCATTCCATTCGATATTTAGCCTTATAAATACTGACCATATCGGGGGTGGTAATAGCAAGGGGAACTTAACAAGTGGCACAGAGAACATATAGAGCCTCATTAAAGCTAGAAAATTTTGCTTGGAAACCAGAGGAATAGGACAGAGATTAGTTGGTAGATGAATTAGAAACCCTTGTAATAGGGCCAGAGAGATCAGTACGCATTGCCAAGGGTTAAGTGGAGAGTTAAAGCAAGAAATCGCTATAGTGATATGAAAAGAGTAGGAAAATTTTGCCTGGTACACCAACGATATCTTTAGGATTTTTATTAGAGGTGATGAAGCACATTTTGAATATAGACCCAGTCATTAAGCCATAAAGGCAATAGGCAATTGAAGCAGAAATTAAGAAATTGATGGAAATAGGGCATTTCCGCAAGGTGTTATATCCAAAGTGGCTCACTAATGTGGTATCAGTCAAGAAGCCAAATAGAACCTAAAGGATGTGTGTGGACTTCATGGATTTGAATAAAGCTTGCCCAAAGGATAGTTACCCCTTGCCAAGTGTAGACCAGTTGGCCGATTCCACCACGGCGTATGTAATATATTCTTTCTTGTATGCAAAGTCAAAATACCATTAAATTCCAATGGACCCAGTCTATGAAAAAAAACCTCATTCATAACCCAAGAGGGCACAAGGTGATGCCCATAAGGTTGAAGAATGTGGGGGCAACATATCAATGTTCGGTTAATGAGATATTCCAAGACTGTATAGGTGAGACACTGGAAGTGTATGTGGATGATATAATCATCAAAAGCAAAGTTGAAGCTAGTCACATTGTTGATATCAAAGAAGCTTTCAAGATATTGTAGAAATATTGCCTAAAGCTTAACACAAAAAATTGTGCTTTCGGAATGCGAGGCAACAAGTTCTTGTGTTTTATGATTTCACAGAGAAGGATTAAGGCAAATCCGAAAAAGGTAAAAGAAATCTCGGACATGGCCCCACCGAGGATAATGAACAAGGTTTAGCACCTTAATGGACGAATCAACACCTTAGAAGAAATGCCCACCTTTCTACAAAGCCATTAAGAAAGACTAGAAATTTAGTTGGGATGGTCAATGACAAGAAATGAGAAATTACCTGAGCTCCCCCCATCATTGAGTTAGCTTATACCAGGTGAAACACTGTATTTATGCTTAGTAGCAACAAACGAAGCAATCAGGTCGGTAATAATTCGGGAGGAGGACGGACAACAGTATCCTGTGTACTATATTGGCAAGGTGTTGAATGGGGTAGAGCTCCAATAACCCAAAATTAAGAAATTGGCTTTGGCGGTTGTATCGGCATCGATTAGGTTATGACCCTATTTTCAAGCACATACCATGATTGTAAGAACAAATTTCATCATGAAGAAGGTTTTGCAGAGACCGGATACCTCAGGAAGGCTAGTCAAGTGGCCCATAAGGCTCAAAGAAATTGAGCGCCTAAAAGATTATCTGGAATCCATTAGAGGAGAGAGAGAGAGCAACTTGGTGGGGTGAAAAGACCAAATTGCCCTTTAAGAAGAACATGGGATTAATCTAGTCCTTTTGATTAATCAAGTGGAATTAGTGGATCTGGCAGGATTAATCAAGTTGATATAGCGGTGCAATGAGAAGAAGATAGCTCCTACTTGGTTATATTTTGGATTTGTTTACTCAATAACTTATTTGTATGAAGTTTTACTCTTTTGTCCTTGATTACTTTTATAAATAGTTGGTAGATTTTAGTGGTTAGACATCTTTTTTTGAATCATTTTCATCCTGGGATCCTTTTGGATCCATACTAGTATAGTTTGTATTTTCTCTCTCTAGATTTATAATACTTTCTCTTTTTGCAATTTCTATTTTGAGATTGCTTGACTTCCAATAATGAAGTGCGAGTAGTCTTCCTTTGCAAGCTCAGGTCAACTTGTTTGGCACGAATAAGTCTTTCTCCTTTTTGTTTTCAATAGGTATAAAATTTTAAGTTGGTTGTTAAATCAGTAAGCTTAATTCTTATAAGTCTGATCATTTAATATCAAGTAACTTTAATGAGACTGAGAGGAGATTTAGAGTTATGGGAAATCTGATTTAAGTTATGTACAACTTGAGACCAAAAGAAGATGGTTAATAAGTTAAGGGCTTTTTCTAATTGGTAAATGCTTCTTGAAACTTAATGCATGAGATCTAATTTGTCAGAGCGAGATGTGAAGTAAATGAAATTTCATAAAATCCATGTGAGAGCATGATGGGAAGTATGGTGATTTAAGAAAGAAGAGACCTTAAACCTATGCTCTTTACCTTGCTTATGCTTAATAATGCAGAGAGGATTGAAAACTATTAGACAATGCTTGAATTGAGTTTAATTTGTGACCCTTTTATATATTCTTTTCATTACTATTATATTTGTCTTTATTATTCTCATTCTTCATTTATATTGTTCATTTATTATTTCGACTATTTATCATCATTATTCTCTCTCATTTGATCAAAGAAAGAAACATACATTAATCTATTGTTTTTTAAGAAGTCTGACATTGCTTACTGCCAATCCTTGTTGAAATGACACTTGTTCTTATCACTATATTGCATATCTTATCTAATACACTTACTAGTAGTCGCATTTACACACAATAAGTTTTTGGTGCCCTTTCTGGGGATTGGAAGTGTGAGGTTCCAAATTTTATTTATAAAATAGTAGGTTCTCATCTGTTTGTTCATCCTGCACAGTTGTTTATTGTTTACACAGCCTAAATCTTTGTATGAGTAGAGCTCGTTTGCCTTTGATTCTAGAAGATGTAAAAATAAAGAGGAAGGAGAGCAAGACAAAGACAGAGAATGGAGGAAGATGTAGAAGCAAACAGAGGCAGACAACTTCCACTTGTTAGTTAAGAACAATAGGATGACAATGGGGAGCATTTACCTCCCCCAAGGTAGAGACTTAAGGAGTATTTGTGACCTTTAACTGAAGGACACTCTTCATGTATTTTCATACCGGATGAAGGAAACAATCTCTTTGGAATCAAAGCCTCAATAATCCAAATGTTTCAAACAATTGTCCAATATAGGGGATTACCAGTGGAAGATTCAAATGCTCATATCCCAGATTTTGTCACTATGTGAAATACCTTTAAAACGAATTGTAGAGTTTCTAATAATATGATAAGGCTTAAGCTTTTTCCTTTCTCTCTTATAGATAAAGCTAAGAGCTGGCTCAAAAATTTGCAACCAGGATCTGTAATAACCTGGGATGACAGGGCCACAACATTACTAATTAAATACTTCCCACCACAAAAGGCAATCAAATCAAAAAATGAGGTCACTCATTTTGTTCAGCAACATGAGGAATCTCTATCCGAGGTATGGAAATGATATAAAGATATGTTGAGGAAATTACCAAATCATGATTTTGATACAAATCAAAATTTCTACAATGGATTGACCAATGCATACAAAATTCAAATCGAGGCAGTGGCCAATGGTGATCCAGAGGAGCTTGCTCCAGAAGACCTTTATGAGCTTATTGAGAGACTAGTTAACACTAGTTACAAATGGCACTAGTTAGTGAAGATAGTGGACAAAACCAGAAGTCTGAAGCTATTTCTAAGCTAGCAGGAAAAGTTGATCAAACTCTTAGGTACTTTACAAAGCCTAATGTATCATCTATTCAAAATCCTCAAACCTGTGATTTTTGTGGACGTAACATAGAAATGTTGATTGTGACGGACTACTTGGTCTAGAGCATTGTGATTTTATAGGTAACAACCAAAGGTAGATGAACAATCCATACTCTAATGTATACAATCTAGGATGGAGGAATCACCCCAATTTTTCATGGATTCAGAACACCAGAAAGTAACCTCAGCCTTCTTTTTAGCAAAGCAATTTCTAGCATTAGCAATCTTAGCCTTCTTTTCATTAGGCTGGAACTTCTCAAGGTAAGAAATCTGAACTTGACAATGTACTCATGTAGTTTAAAAACAGATGTAGGTTTCCATTAAGAACCTAGAAAATCAAATCCAATAACTCACGACAGTGGTGACACACAAGTTGAAGGGAACAATCTAAAGCAACACTCAACCAAATCCAAAGGAAGAATGCAAGGTAATCTTGTTGAGGAATGGTAAGACCTTTACACCTAATGTTGCAAATAATTAAGAGCCTGCAGGAGAACCAAAGCCGCAAGCTCAACCTGTGGAAAATCATACCACAACTCAACAGGATCAAGCACAACTTGAGATCATTACTACACTACTATCCCTTGATTATACGCAATCTTATGTTCCAAAAGAACAGTCTCTTCCTGCATATCAACCTAAAATGTCCTTTCCTCAAAGGATAAGACAACATGAGATGGTAAAGTAGTTCGACAAATTTCCTAAACTTTTTAGAAAGATTCACATTAACATACCTTTTGCAGAAGCACTTGATTAAATGCCCATGTACGTGAGGTTCTTGAAAGGTCTCTTGGCAAATAAAAAGAAACTTGAAAATGTAGCTATGGTCCAACTTAACCAAGAATGCTCATTTATTCTACAATGCAAGCAACCCTTGCCTAAAAAACTAAAAGATCTAAGGAGTTTTTTAGTTCATTGTTCTATAGGCAATCTCAATATTGACAATGCATTACATGATTTTGGTGCTAGCATCAAACTTATGCCATACTATTTTTGTAAACAATTAGGTTTAGGAGAACCTCAACCCACCAAGGTATCACTTTAGCTTGTTGATCATTCAATAAAACACCCCAAAGGCATTGTTGAGGATATTTTAGTAAAAGTAGGCAAATTCATATTACCTGTTGATTTCATTCTTATGGATATGGATGAGGATTTATATGTGCCAATTATCCTAGGAAGAACTTTTCTTGCAACTACTCATGCTATTATTGATGTGCATAATGGAAAACTCATTTTGAAAATTCATGATGAAGAAGTATTCTTTGACATGAATGAAGCTATGAAGTATCCACCTTTAAGTGATGATACTTATTATTTCCATAATGTCACTGATAAAAGCTTGGACTTCTTGCAAGTACATAATGAGGACTATGATGAAGAAGAAGTATAAGAGGAAATACAAGCAAACTTAGATTGCTCAGTAGATTTTAAGCAACCTATGGAACCCTTAAATCACACACCTTCACCTCTACTCAAAACATCACTTGAACAGCCTCCTACACTTGAACTCAAGCTTTTACCACCACCCCTTGAATATGCCTATCTTGATCCACTAAGCAACCTCCCTGTAATTGTCTCTTCCAAATTGACCAAAGAACAAAAATAGCAACTCTTGACTGTTCTTTGAAGAAACAAGGTAGCCATGGCTGGAAAATTTCAGAAATCAAGGGAATCAATCCATTTATATGCATACATCGCGTCATGATGGAAGAAAATCACAAACCCATTGTGCAACCTCAAAGAAAAATTGAATCCAAACATGAAGGAGGTTGTGAACAAAGAAGTGATCAAGCTATACTTGACACAGGAATCATCTACCCAATCTTAGATAGCATCTGGACAAGCCCTATTCTGGTTATCCTAAAGAAAGGAGGGATGACTGTGATCCAAAATTAAAAGAATGAACTCATTCCCATTCGCACAATCACCAGATGGAGAGTTTGTGTTGACTATCACAAGCTTAATAATGTAATGAGAAAAGATCATTTTTTGTTCCCATTTATTGATCAAATGCTAGAAAGGCTTTCAGGGTATGCATTCTACTACTTCCCGTGATAGTTATTCAGGCTACAATCAGAGTCCAATCCATCCAAAAGACCAAGAAAAGACAACTTTCACTTGCCTTTATAGTACTTATGCTTACAGAAGGATGCCCTTTGATTTATGCAATGCTCCAATAACTTTCCAGAGGAGTATGATGTCTATTTTCAATGATATGATAGAAACGACTGTAGAGATATTCATGGATGACTTCTCAGTTTTTGGTAAGACTTTCAGTCTTGCTTGTGCAACCTTGAGGCCATTTTGGCACATTGCATAAAGACCAATTTGGAATTAAATTAGGAGAAATGTCATTTTATGGTCAACGAAGGCATTGTTCTAAGCCATAAAATTACTAAAAAAGGAATTAAAGTAGATCAAGCCAAAGTGGAGGTAATTTCAAAGCTAGCTCCCCAACCTCAACCAAGGAAGTATGTAGCTTCTTTTGGCCATGCAGGCTTTTACTGGTGATTTATCAAAGATTTCTCCAACATTGTGCAACCACTCTTTAACCCACTTCACAAAGACACAGAGTTCAAATTTGACTCATCTTGCTTAAAAGCTTTTGGGGAACTAAAAAAACAATTGATCAACATGCCCATACCGATTGCTCCCAATTAGGAACTCCTTTTTGAACTTATGTGTGATGCAAGCAACACTTGCATAGGCATTGTCCTTGGTCAAAGGATAGAGAAGCATTTCTAGCCTATTTACTATGAAAGCATAACACTTACTGATGCTCAATTGAATTATACCACCATTTAGAAAGAACTAATTGTTGTGGTATATGCTTTTGATAAATTTAGATAATATCTTGTGCTTTTCTAAGGTCATTGTTTTTACATATCACGTAGCCTTAAGGTACCTATTCGCAAAAAGAGATGCAAAACCAAGACTCATTTGATGGCTCTTGTTGTTGTAAAAATTTGAACTTAAAATCAAAGATAAGAAGGGCTCTAAAAATGTGGATGCTGATCATTTATCAAGAATCCAAAAAAACAAACAGGGTGAGCAACCTGAAGTTGTTGAATCCTTTCTAGATGAGCAATTGTTGATGGTAAACTTTTTCCCTTGGTATGCTGACATTGTGAATTCCCTTATATGTGGACAAAGACCCACAGATTTATCTTTTACCAAAAGAAAAAGTTCTTTACTAATATTACATGCTACTTTGGGAAGAACCATTTTTGTTTAAGCTTTGTGCATATCAAATAACATACGAAGATGTGTTTCTCATGAAGAGATAGATACAATCTTAATAATGTACCACACCAGAGAAGCTAGAAGCCACTTTGGTTCCACTCGCACATAATCAAAAGTGCTAAAAGTAGGATTCTATTGGCCCATCATCTTTAAAGATGCTTAAAGATTTGTTATGCAGTGTGATGAATGTGTGAGAATGGGTTTTCCCGACCTCTGTGATGAAAATCCTATGTTACCTGTTAAGACAGAAGAACGTGAGTTGGACTTCAAAATGAGCAGGATGTTGCTTGGAATGTCTCAAATGCTCCGAAATCCGAACAGTCCTCCATCCGAAACCATAAGAAAGGTCCTTCGAGTGATTAGAGGGCTTAGAGGTGAGTGTGGGATTTAGGAGAATCCGTCACCGCTTTGATTAGAGGTGCACGGCTATAGTTTCACAACTATAGCCGCACGGCTGTAATTCTAGAGTTGCATGGCTGTAACCTTACAGCCGCGGGGATCTATCAGGCGGTCAGATTTCTTCCTAAATATCCAGCATCTGGATTTGACAGCAATGAGAACTCATTAATTAGGGGATTTTTATCCTTGATTTCCTAGGTTTAGAGGGTGAAGATAATAGAAAAATAGAGAAGAACATAACAGGGATAACAAAACACATAACAGAGAGAGGAATTGACAGAGAAATCAAAAAGAAAAACAAAAAGAGAGGAAAGGTTAGGAAAACTAAGAAAACACAATAGAAAAGACCAGAAATAGCAAGCAAACACAGAGAGAATATAGACCAGAAACACATAGTGTGAGAGTTCCTAGTCACTATATCACTCATTTGTATCATGGTTTTGTTCGAATTAATTCGGAACACGTATTTGAGTATTTCGGGGTGTTCGTGGGATTCTAAGCATATTCCAACTTTTCAATCCAATTCCGATCATCAAACATGATCGAGCAATAAAAAGGAAAACTCTAAGAGGCCTTAAACTCAAGCTTGTTTGATTTGTGTTGTGTTTATATTTTGTAGTTTGCAAAAATCCGGAACTGTCTGTTTGATTACAGCCGTGCGCCTCTAACTAGAGCCGAGCGGCTATAATACTATACCCGTACGGCTATGCTCTTCTGGGCAGAAACCCAAAAAGCCCCAAAATCGACCGAAAGCAGCCAGTTTCTTGTTTTTATCATTCTATTATGAACTATTTCGGTCCAATCAGATCCGTTACACTCTGAATTGTGGTTTTCGGTTTTCCAATAATGTTGATGTGAGATTTCAATTCCTTTGATTTTGATTTTTGGAATCCGGGGTTTTTTGATCCGAATCGGATCCACTATCAGGCTTTAATAGACCCCCAAGTTCCTCAAAGTCCATACAAATCATTGAAAACGATCAAAACAGTGTTTACAAAAGTACAGCCCCACGGCTATAGTGGCTATAGCCACGCGGCTCTAACTAGAGCCGCATGACTATAGTTCCCAAAAGGAGGTAGAATCACGAGAAGACCCACATGGAAGTCGTCGCGTGATGATGTCTTCAGAATTAAACTTTTTTTTGGTTGTTTACTGTTTTAGACCCTAGATGGATGTTTGGAATTAGGAAACCCCATGAACGGAACCCTGAGTTCCGGGATATTTGACCCACTAAAAAAGCAATTTGCACATTGTAAGTGCCGGAAAAAAAAAAAATTTTTTGTCACACGACTGTAGTTATAATCGTGTGATTGTATTTACAATCGTGTGACTGTAATTAAAAAATTACAGTCGTACGACTATAAGTGCGGAGTAGGTACAGCAGCCCATACCTTGAAAATAAAAAATGGGGGTGATTTGAAGGGCAATTAATTCCCATTTTTGAGTAGCAAGAAAGGCAGAAATAAAAGGGAGAAAAGAGGGGAAGAAAAGGCCTTTTGACTCTTGGGATTTTGGCAGATTTTAGGGAGAGAAATTGAGAGAAAGAAGAGAAGGAGAAAGGAGAGGAAAAGAAGGAAAAGCCCAACAAGCATCATCTTTTTCTTTTAATTCTGGTGTGATAAGTTTAAAACTTGATAGAAATCAAAGTTTAACAACTTAACACACTAAATTAAATAAATTTTAGACCTCAAATCCACTAAAAGCCGTAACATTTTGGAGAATCTTGGACAACCTTTGGAACCTTAACTCAGAAGGAAAAAGAAGCAATTTGGAGTCGATTGAGGCGTTTCCAGCAGTCAAACCCATGGTGGATCAGCGCCACAAAGGTAATTATACCTCAAACCTTCATTCTGTTGCTTTTTCTAGGTGATTTAAAGTGATTTTGTGCATAAAACTCATTTTTTGAACTTACTGTTTCTAGGAAACAAGAACAGTCGTACGACTGTTCGTATGGTGAAGAACAGTCGCACGACTGTATATATGGTCGTACGAGTGTTCTTGATTTCCCGCGGCTATTAGTTTTATTTGAACAAATTTTGGTGATTTTATGCACTTGGATGACCTACAGTCGCACGACTATAATTCTCGTCCAGGAGCAGAATTTCCAGAATAATCCACGAAAATTCCCAAAAATCATAAAAACTCAGAAAAATCAGAAAATCATCAAAAATGAATTTTGTTGTGCGCATTCACGACCTTAGATTTAATTTTTGAATCTATTGCATTTAGAACAACGCAACGACGGAGACTCAAATCTCCCGAAAATCGACCCACCTCACATGCTAAATTAAAGTAAATCGGAAAAAGAAAATGTTTTCAAAATGATTTTCTCACAAAACAAAAACACATGGACATTTCAAAATTGTTTTCCAGGTCTAATCGGGCCGGCTAGCTGAGCCAACCTGGTTATCTCCCAATTGCATGCCACCGAACTCCTTAAAATCCTATTGTCCTACTTGAGTCCTATTTGTGGTGTGATATAAATTGTGCTAATCATATGTTTTGTAGCGTTTAGTTTCTTTTATTTTTATTTTTACTTTTGATGTAATTAATAGATAAATCTGTGTATTTTAGGCGATTGTAATTTTTAGATCATTCGTGTATTTTAGGCGCTTGTAAGGTGAGATTGAGAGTTTTTATTTTTATTCAATTGGGTTGTAATAACTTATTTATTTACTGCTTTTTATTTTACTTTATTTGTGTGTACGCTGCTTGATTTAATTTAATAAAAATTAACTTTAGAAATTTAAAATACCATCTATGAACATTGGCCAAATTTTATTTTGATTAGACATGAAATAAGGGACTTTTCCGGACCTAGATCTCTAGAAGGTGTAGCGACCTTCGTCTGGTTCAGCTACACTATAATTTCCCGGTTGAGCTGAGCCGGGTGGTGACTCCTACACACTCTATCGAGACTTAAGTCTCAGTTCTTTTATGAATTAATTTAATTTTTCCAAAATCAAATTTCCATTCTAAAAACCCACGCGAGGGAGGGTTGCCCGATCTCGAGGCTCCTATCCGAGAGAGTTATGCATCCTAAAAACGTCATCCGCTCACACATGTAATCAAGGCAAACTGTTTTAAAAAATGGTTTCAAGCACAAAAACCTACAAGGCATTTCTAAAATTGTTTTCCAGGTCTAATCGAGTAAGTCACCTGGACTTCTTGGTTACCCCCCTAAATGCATGCTCCCATTTCTTGAGAACCCCCATTCTATCTTGTTATGGGTCCTACTTGTGTTTGTTCTATAAGTGTGCTAACCCATCTGTTTTGTAGCTTTATTTTTATTTTTATTTCATTTTAGATGTGATTGATAGATTATCATGTATCCTAGGCGATTATACCTTTTTTAGATATTCGTGTATTCTAGTCGATTGTATTGGTGAGGATGAGAGCTTTTTCTCTTTTTGGGTTGTAATAAGTGGCCTCTATTTCTTTTTTGTTTGGTTTGGATGTATGGTTTATATTTCTACACTTTAATTTTATGCAATTTATTTCTATCATCTGAATGAGCATGAGCTAAACATTAAAAGATAAAAATGGGTAGAGAATAAAAGTGAGGAATATATTGTCATATGAACTTATAAATGAATACAAGCTTGAGGTTGAATAGGTAAGTTGCCCAAACCCTAAATGTATGGATTAGGTATAGTAGTCTATGCTCGGTAAGGAGATGTACCAGAATTTCCAGGATGAGCTGATCTAGGTGGCGGCTCTGTCACCGAACTTGAAATTTAGGTTTCATGATCTTTAAGTAATAAAACGAGATTTTCTTATATGCAAAACCAGTTTGCTCAAAACTCACATCCAAAGAAAAGGTTTTCTATAAAAGGATTTCCAAACAAGTCGATGGTTTTCCAAAACAAGATACAAACCCGTTCTCAAAACAAACAACAAATAAACAAGCACTTCTTCTTCCCCGATTGGCTTTGCCGCGTTCTTCTTTTCGCAGAAAGGTCGTCCGCTCATAGTGGCGACTTTGCTGGGGATGAAAGGTTTCTCAAACTGTTTTTTTTAACTTAAGGAACTTATGCAACTACTAAAATATAACCTCGCTTGCAGTCATTTACTAGTTCATAGTATAAAATTTTACTTACACTTGCATAGCATGACATTTTCTTCTTCTCGACCCCTCAAACTCACTGATTAGCCTGGTTTACTTTAGAAGGTGACCTACCTCTTCCGCTAGGGTTGGAGGCACTCGAAGGGGTAAACCACTCATAGCATCACATGAACCTCTCATGTTCTATGTGGAGGAGTGTATTTTTGCTATGGGAACCTGTACGACCCTTGGATTGACTTTGGCTCACATGTAATGACCTAGTAACTTCCCCTTAGGATTACCAAAACATAAATTCAAAATTGGACATTGAGAGTATGACTTTGGTATCCCCGGTTGGTGCCAAAGAAACCCAACACCTAGGAAGAATGTGGACCAATCGAAAGGAAAAAAAAGGTTGGAAGGGTGACCATATTGTTGCGTGTTTGAACGTTTGTTCTTTGATGGTTTTGTTTTGACCTTTACATGAAACATCAAATGTGCATAATCATTCATGTGCCATTCTAACCACGTCTTCATGCATCCATTTTCAAGAAATGAACATACGTGTGCCATTCTAACCACGTCTTCATGCAGCCATGACATTTTATTTATGTGCCATATACATTTACATCTTGTGTGTTGACATTTCCATGAAGCATACACGACATCATCCTGTATGAAATGCATCCTAACCTCATATTCGTATAGCCACTTGCATTTTGTGTGACATGGACATTCATATCATCTCATTCCACTTAATAAAGGACATTCTGAGTATGCCTATCACGATCATTTCGTTTCATATCATATCAAGTGTCCCAAAGAATACCCATATTCCGCCCATGCACCGGCTTGCACTTGGCCAATCCACTGTACCATGTCATTCACTAGAGGACCACAACGGTCTTAGGCCTTTATTCATGTGGCGGCTCACATGATATCATTATACGACATCATGCTCATTCATCATTAGTGTCACGGTTATGCCGAAGTCTTACTTGTGTGTCGCCATCCATATCAGATTGTTTCATGACATTATTGAATCATTTGAGGTGCTCCACGAGTACCAAATTACAACACACATATAGGGGCATTTCATGACATTACCAAATCATACAAGGTGTTCCACGAACACCAAACCTCTGTTTGTGTCTCTACTTACATGTGACTTGTTTATAACATCATTTCATGTTGGATGCCATAAAAGCGTCAGAACTCTATCTATGGGATGGCCCTTATATGACCATTTCATATCATCTCATTAATCTACAAAGCATAGAAACTCTGTCCATATTTCTCCACACATGTGACCATTTCATGACATCCACTAGGTGCCCCAAAAGCGCCGAACCTTTGTCCGTGTGATGGCTCACACACGACATTTTTGCATTGTCTTTCGCATGGCATTGGGCATTCTTAGAACTTCCAAAGTAAAAAAAAAAAGTGAAAACATAAAGATCATCCTCGTTATCATTCTCATTCATGAGACATCATTCAACCATGATCATTTCATGACCATACCATACACGTCACTTAGTTCGTCGTGTCTAGAGTCATGACATCCATCCACGGTGCTAATCCTATGCTGAATGTGTAGTTTGGAGTCAAACTTCAAAACGGTTAGTGCGGGTTGAACCAGGTTCCAGTCAGCCAGTTCAACCAAAATCAGTCACTATGGAGGAGATCAAAGATGGTTCAAGGTCGGAATCAGAGCAAGAATTTGCGCGACAGTTACCTTTTTTACTAATTGACAGTCAGTTTGTGCTGGAAGAAGTGAGCAGAAGAGATATGGCTCAAGACAGACCAGTAGAAGTGCCCGCCTTTGATATGAATGCATTCATGGATGCCCTTTTGAATTCAGATCAGTTTAAAGCTATACTCAGAGAGAAGATGCAGGCTGTGATGACCACTAATGTGAGTCAGACCATTCAACCAAGCTCGGCTATGGTCAAAAATGGAGGACACATTGTCCAAGTGTTGAATGGAGCTGGAGGAAATATTCCCGGCAGTAGGAGATTAGTCATTCCTCATCGAGAAATTGATGGCCAGTTTGAAGAAGACGAAGCTTTCACAAGGGAGAGGGAGGTCTCGATTGAGACAGGTGCTGAAAAGCATATCAACCAAAAGTTCTCTGATCTTGAAGATCCACTACCAAGGTTGAAGGAGATGGTGCATCACAATCCCATCAAATCTACAGACCTAGCTAGTTTGATGGCAGAAGGAGGAGAGTCGCTCCTGGTTAGTTTCCAGATCCCTTATTTACCTCTATACACTGGAGAAGGTCCACTAAAGGCTCACTTGGATAGCTATGTGAGGATTATGTCCAGTCTAGGAATTGGGAAAATCCACCTGCTGAATCTATTCCTGACTACCTTGAGAGATGCTACTGCTAAGTGGTATTTGAAGATGCCAATTGATACCCACTCCACATGGGAAGATTTATCTGAGGCATTTTTCAAGTAGTATGCTTATAACACTCAGGTGGAAACTACTCTGGAGGATTTGGAAAGGATTCACCAGAAGCTGAATGAGTCTTTTCCGTCTTACTACAAGAGATGGATGGATGCCAAGTGTTGGTGGATGGATCTCCAAAGTTAGAGTCTCTTATTGTAAAATTGGTTGATGGAAGCCTGCCTCAATACAAGGACAAAATGAAGCTGAGAAGATTCCATACTTTTATAGAAGTTGTCGAATTTGCTAAGAGAATCGAGAGGTATAAGGAGGAAGAACAAAGGAACAAGAACAATTTTGATACTTATCAAGGCAATCAAGGGTATTCACAGGGCTATAAGGCTGGTAACTCCACAACCACATCTATTGGGTCTAGTTCAAAATCGGCTTAAACTGCAACCCTTGAACAAGTGCAAGAAGTGAATGTGGTTGCTGTTGCTAAAGGTAGACAAACAGGAACTCCTCAAAGGATCACCAACCCGTGGGTAGAATCTTTGGCTCATATTTTCGCAAAATAGAGGAAGGCTGGGTTCTATAGAATTAGAAGTCGTATTCTCCTCCAACTGAGGCAGACAAGGGTAACTTCTATTCCTATCATGTGACAGTAGGTCACTATAAAAATGACTGCACTTAATTAATAAGGGCTATCCAACAGTTGATCACTGATAAGAAAATTGTTAAGCACCCTTGAAGCCAAGTGTTTAAAGTAATCCCTTGCCCAACTTTAGGGGTCCAAATCCACTATTGTAGTGGATAACACTGCAGTTAGAGAAGACACCCCGCATATGGAGGATGATAACCATTTTAATGTACCTGATTTTTTTTTAATTTCATGATGTGAACAATTCAGGCCATAGGCATTTAATGCAATTTGATTTCAATTACTTTTGTGATATTTTTCCTAATGGAACTGCACATACATACAAATATTCATTTAATGTCTTTAGCATACATGATGCATCATTGCATAAAATGAATCTAGGGACAGATGATGATCCAAAAAAATGGTATACGTCCTGAAAGACCTCATGCCTGATGAGAGAAAAATTGTAAAGGTACTGCAAAAGCACAAGAAAGCCTTCGGCCACTCCTACAATGATATGCCTGGGGTTGATAGGAAGATTGCAAAACATAGAATTCCGATGAATCCAAAAATGACACCTGTCGAACAGAAGCTTAGAAGACTTGGGCCAGAGTGAGTAGAGAAGGTTAAGGAAGAGGACCAAATGGGTGTAGTTCAGTACATCTCTCTATGTGGAGACGAAAGATTGTGGGTTCAATACCGAATCTCTTCAAAACCAAAATTTATCAATAAAAAAATGACCAAGAACATCTTTTCGTGGTATGGGATCCCACATCATGTCGTGACTAATAATAAAGTACAATTCCAAGGGGCAATAGCATAATTGCTCCAAGAAAAAGGAGTTGAACATCATAGATCATCTCCAAATCACCCGCAAGCCAATGGAGCGGTTGAAGCCGCTAACAAATCTATCAAGATAGAGATTGGGCCGACATGTTACCATGTTCCTTATGGGGATACATAACAAGTGTCAGAACTCCTACTTGAGAGATGCTGTACTTATTGGTCTATGGGATGGAAGTTGTCTTACTAGTGGAAACTGAGATTAGGTCATTAAGGATAGCAATGGAAGAGCAGTTGCCAGAATCTAAATAGGTTCATTCGAGATATGAGTAGTTGGCATTGATCGATAAGAAGCATCTTCGGGCTTTAGATCATTTGCAGATGTACCAGCAGCGAATGGCCAAGGCTTATAACAGTAACGTCTGTCATCAGAAACACCCACTCAAAGCCGGGGATTTGGTACTTAAGTGGATGAAATAGACCAATACAGACGTATGGGGAAGTTCAAGCCTAACTAGGAAGGTCCATATGTGGTCAAGAAGGTACTTTCAAAGGGTGCTGCAAAGATCATGGTTATGGACGGGAACGAATTCATCAACCCCATTAATCAGGACAAGCTCAGGTGATACTACATGTAAAAAAAAAGGAAGTTCGATGGATTGAAAACTGAAAAGGTGGTCAATGCAAAAATTAGGATAGTCCAATGGATCGAAAACCAAAAAGGCAGTCCATGCAAAAGTTAGGACAGTGAGGTGAGCATAATCTGTGGGAAAATCTGCAAAGACCGGTTGGTGGTAGTCGTGGATTCGGTCGAGACTGATACCATTACTGATTTTGTTCTTAGCTTCATTTCATCTTTGATGTGCATTGTGCTAAAACATTATTAATGAATGAATGGATGAATGCTTTGTTTTGTTTGTTTAAATGTCCCAAGTCTGCTTGAAATTGAGCTCGTATTACACATATATGGCTATCCACACTTTCTATTTGCATGCATCTGACTTTAAAAAAAAATCTGATAGATTGAAAACCGAAAGGCGGTCTATGCAAAAGTTAGGATACAAATAAAAGTCTGCTAAGTCAAAAACCCAAAAGGGTGGTTTAGGAAAAAGTTAAGACAGTCCGATAGGCTGAAAACCTAAAAGGGCGATGAATACAAAAGTTAGGACACAAAACAAAACATAAGTCACACAATAACAGGTTCAGGTAATCCTAACTCTATGCAACATGAGGCATTTCGAGGTCAGCGTCTCACACTCGCGGCCAATGTACCAAAATAAAATGTGCAGAGATGAGCCTACATACGGACTAGATTGTCAAAGAAGTAAAAGAAAGGATCTAGGACTGTGCCCCATCACCCTGATCATCCACCTGGTTCTCATCCCCAGTGTTCTCATAATGAGCAAGCTGCTCTTCTAGTAGGTCCGTGCACGTCTGGAAGGCCTGGTTCATGAGCTCCAGACCCGCGACTAGGCTAACTCATGACGTTGAACACCAAATGCGGACTATGCCAAGACCAACAGCGGAAACATCATGTCACATACATGCATACACTTGAGACATACACACACATGCATATACGCATCAATGCTAACTCAAGTACAGGTACTTAGTGTCATCATTAGGTTGCCCCGAATTGTGGGCACTCTGAAAGTGGAAATAGCCCGATACTGAGGCGTCCCCTGGGCTATAACATGCAAATTAGAGCCGCACAGCTCTAAATCTCAAGTAAGAGAATTTTCTCAATTTTCATGATTTTCATTTATGCCGATATAATCCCGAGAAAGGTACTGTTTGCTTTTTGTAGGCATCCAAGGGCAAAACAATTAAGCCTTATTTATTTTGATCAAAGGGGCAAAAATTTTTGTTTCCAAAATTATCGATCAAGGAATAAATACATGTTCTCAACCCAACTTCAGAATTATTACTCCTAAAGCCAACTTTGAACCAACTTAAGCTAGACTATTGTTTCACATAGCCATCAGAACAAGTCCTTGAATCAACTCAACTCAAGCAAGATGTTGTTTCTCATAGACATTGGAACACGTCCTTGAGTCAACTCAACTCAAGCTAGTTGTTGTTTTGCATGGACATCGGAACAAGTCC
Organism: Euphorbia tirucalli; assembly: GCA_039660915.1. Lineage (NCBI taxonomy): Eukaryota > Viridiplantae > Streptophyta > Magnoliopsida > Malpighiales > Euphorbiaceae > Euphorbia > Euphorbia tirucalli. The sequence continues at coordinate 43,585,265 of CM077637.1, read as the reverse complement.
TTGAGTCAGCTCAACTCAAGCTAGATGTTGTTTTTCACAGACATAAGAACAAGTCCTTGAATTAACTCAACTCAAGCTAGATGTTGTTTCATATGGACATCAGAACAACTTCTTGAATCAACTCAACTCAAGCTAGATGTTGTTTTGCACAGACATCGGAACAAGTCCTTGAATCAACTCAACTCAAGCTAGATGTTGTTTTGCACAGACATCAAAACAAGTCCTTGAGTCAACTCAACTCAAGCTAGATGTTGTTTCGCACAGAGTCAACTCAACTCAAGATAGATGTTGTTTTGCACAGACATCGAAACAAGTCATTGATTCAACTCAACTCAAGCTAGATGTTGTTTCGTATAGGCATCAGAACAAGTCCTTGAGTCAACTCAACTCAAGCTAGATGTTGTTTTGCACGGACATCGGAACAAGTCCTTGAGTTAATTCAACTCAAGCTAGATGTTGTTTTGCACAGACATCAGAACAAGTCCTTGAATCAACTCAACTCAAGCTACATGTTGTTTCATACAAACATCGAAACAAGTCCTTGAATCAATTCAACTCAAGCTAGATGTTGTTTCGCACAGACATCGGAACAAGTCCTTGAGTCAACTCAACTCAAGGTAGATGTTGTTTCGCACAGACATCGAAACAAGTCCTTGAATCAACTCAACTCAAGCTATACGTTATTTCACATAGACATCGGAACAAGTCCTTGAATCAGCTAGACTCAAGCTTGGCTGTTGTTTCACATAGACATCAGAATAAGTCCTTGGATCAACTCACCTCAAGCTAGATTGTTGTTTCGCACAGATGTCGAAACAAGTCCCTGTATCAACTTAACTCAGGCTAGACTATTATTTCGCACAAACATCAAGACAAGTCCCTAAACCAAGTCAACACTATTCCATCCGTGACACAAGCACCATGGAGAAACAACATGAGAAAGAAACCAGGTACATTTCCTTTTCCTTTTCTCATCGTGCTCTCTATCGTGAGACCAAACTCGAGTCGGGCACAATAGCCCGACTATGTCGACTTTGTTCTAGTGAAGGGCAGCCTGTGAGCATGGGTTGTCTCGACCTCTGTGATAAATATCCTATGTTACCTGTTAAGACAGACGAACATGAGTCAGACTTGAGAATGAGCAGGATGTTCCTTGGAATGTCTCAAGCACTCCGAACTCTGAACATTCCTCTGTCTGAAACCTCGAGAAAGGTCTTTCGAGTGATTAGAGGGCTTAGAGGTGAGTGTGGGATTTAGGAGAATCTATCACGACTTTGATTAGAGTTGCACGGTTGTAGTTTCATAACTACAGCCGCGCGGTTGTAATTCTAGAGTCGTATGGCTGTAACCTTACAGCTGTGTGGCTTTGTCAGGCGGTCAGATTTCTTCCTAAATAGCCAACATCAAAATTTGACAGCAATGAGAACTCCTTAATTAGGGGATTTTTATCTGTGATTTCCTAAGTTTAGAAGGGGAAGATAGCAGCAACATAGAGAAGACCATAACAGGGATAACAAAACACACAACAGAAAGAGGAATTGATAGAGAGAAATCAAAAAGAAAAACAAAAAGAGAGGAAAAGCTAAGAAAACTAAGAAAACACAATAGAAAAGACCAGAAACAACAAGCAAACACAGAGAGAATACAGACCAGAAACACATAGTGTGAGAGTTCCCAATCACTAGATCACTCGTTTGTATCATTGTTGAGTTTTGTTCAGATTGATTCGGGACACGTATTCAAGTATTTCGGGGTATTCGTGGGATTCTAAGCATATTTCGACTTTTCAATCTAATTTCGGTCGTCAAACACACTCGAACATCAAAAAGGTAAACTCTGAGAGGCCTTAAACTTGAGCTTGTTTGATTTATGCTGTGTTTATTTTCTGTATTTTGTAAAAAATCCAAAACTATCTGTTTGATTATAGCCGTGCGGCTCTAACTAGAACTGACCGACTGTAATCGCTTAAAACAAAGCCAAGCGGCTGTAATACTATAGCCGCATGGCTGTCTTCTTCTGGGCAGAAACCTGAAAAGCTCTAAAATCAATCGAAAAGTAGCCAGTTTCCTGTTTTTATCGTTTTGTTATGAATTATTTCGGTCCAATCACATCCGTTACACTCAGAATTATGGTTTTTGGTTTTCCAATAACGTTGATGTGAGATTCCAGTTCCTTTGATTTATATTTTTGGAATACGGGGTTGTTCGATCTGAATCGGACCCCCAGGTTTAGCGGACCTCTAGGTTCCTTAAAGTCCTTAGAAATCATTGAAAACGATCAAAACAGTGTTTATAACATCGAAGAAAACCAATTTTAGGTTCTAGATACTACAGCCGCACGGCTGTAGTGGCTATAGCCACGCGGCTCTAAATAGTGCCGCACGACAATTGTTCCCAGAAGGAGGCAGAATCATGAGATGATCCACACGGATGTCATTGCATGATGCTGTCTTCAAAATTAAACTATTTTTTTTTGTATTTACTATTTTAGACCCTAGATGGATGTTTGGAAATAGGAACCCCTACGTACGGAACCCCGGGTTCCAGTATATCCGACCCACTAAAAGAAGCAATTTGCATGCAATTAAGCCAAAATGTTTTCTAAAATGTTTTCAAGCATAAAAACCTACAGGGCATTTCTGAAACTGTTTTCCAGATCTAATCGAGTAAGTCGCCCGCACTTCTTGGTTACCCCCCTAAATGCATGCTCCCATTTCTTGAGAACCCTCATTCTGTCCTGTTATGAGTCCTGCTTGTGTTTGTGATATAATTGTGCTAAACTATCTGTTTTGCAGCTTTTATTTTTATTTTTATTTCATTTTGGATGTATTTCATAGATTATCGTGTATCCTAGGTGATTGTACCTTTTTTAGATATTCATGTATTCTAGGCGATTGTATTGGTGAGTCATGTTTTTCATTTAATGAAGAAATGATGAGTCTTTATGCTTGTCCAATGGTGATGGAGTGAGTCATGGTTTGACCTAGTTAGTTGCCAAGTTGGACTTTGCATGCTAGGTGGCATGGAAGATTTTTTTCTTGGTAAGAAGGTTGATACATAAGAAAAAAATCAGCAACTATTCTCATGTTTTTTTCTGCCGTCCTTTTCTTTTCATAAGAATAAAATGATTTGCCCACTTTAGGAATGAATTTCTTTTGGAAAGAAATTGGGTGCACACTTGAGAAAATTGGTTCTATCTTTTGGAAAGATAGATTTTTCTTTTGGAAAGAAATAGGGACAGCCATATTTCTTCTTGTGGGCAGCCCTCTCTCCCTCTCTTCTTGCCAGGAGCTTAAGATGAGGAAATCAAAAACTTAAAGCATAAAAGGAGGGTTTCAAAAACTCACCACAAAGTCTCTCTAAGAGACGGATGCGGACTGCAGAAATCAAGTGTAGATTTCCTCCACCGATGCGTACACGAACGGCTCTCGGACCGAAACCCGTGCTAGCGACTCGGATTAACCAAGAAGAGAGGGAGAAAGGGGCTGCTCATAATAGGAATAGATGGCTGTAATTTTTTCTTTCCCAAAGAAAAATACCATCACCTTAAGTTAGGGCTCTCAATTTCTTTCCAAAAGAAATCAATTCCTTAAGATAGGCACCAATTTCTTTTCCTTAAGAAATTCATTCCTAAAGTGGGCAAATCATTTTATTCTTATGAAAAGAAAAGGACGGCAGAAAAAAACATGAGAATAGTTGCTGATTTTTTTCTTATGTGTCAACCTTCTTACCAAGAAAAAAATCTTCCATGCCACCTAGCATGCAAAGTCCAACTTGGCAACTAACTAGGTCAAACCATGACTCACTCCATCACCATTGGACAAGCATAAAGACTCATCATTTCTTCATTAAATGAAAAACATGACTCACCATCTTATTTTTGTCCAAGAATGAGTCACCATTCTCATCCATTCACCACCCATGAATTTCGGCCAACTCAATATGTGGGGGCTTACCATTTCAAGCCTTTTTTTTTTTTTTTTGCCCATTTAATTCTATGGTGTTAAATTAATTGCAAATATAATTTTAATTCAACATGTGTGTAAATATACAATACCACATAATGTATAATACATACATTTAAATGAAAATTAATTTGACCTATTAATTTTAACCAAGGAATTAAATGGGACACACATATTACATGTAAACCTGTACATGTAAATAATATTTCCACCTAGGAAATAATCTCCTAAATTAATTAAGAGAATGCCGAAATAAATATTTAATTATATTAGTTCGATCAATCTAATGGATCCATATAATATAATTAAAGTATCTCTCTCTCTTCCAACGTGTATACTCCAAGTACACACTTAATCCGACTAGTTAAAGTCCAGACGTTCAATGTGTACGATCCAATGGGCCCGTCTTTATGTTGGTAGTGGGCCAAGGCCCACAGACTGCAGGCGGGCTCTAGCAAGCCACTGCAGCCCCCAATTAAGACGGAGTAAGCAGTCCAACTGAAAACATAACCCAGTAGTTTGAACTTGTAAATCCCATGTCGCTGATATCGGTGTCCAACACAGAGGCATGGAAGCATCACCCTCTTTGTGTCTAGACCTTTACTTGAGACCGAATGAACTGATGCTCACAAACAAGATCCAATCTTGTTTGGGTGCGGCCGCACACTTATCAGTAACATTCTTCAAGAGGCCGATGATATCGTCTCAGTGAATCACTGAGTGACATTCCCTTCTGCATATCCATAGCACTCGCATGTTTACTAACACACCCGAACGTACCCATACTTGGCACCCTTTTACAGGCCCGTTAGGTGTACACCAAAGTGTGCCACTTCACATGTAGCACCATCATATGGTCCGGTCAAAGGACTTATACAAGTACTACGCGAGAATCATTTGTGATACTATACCATGTAGATTCCCGTTAAGTGGATCGATCCAGTACCATGCCCTTTTTGCATGTACCCATTAGCCTGGTTGCCATTCCATGTTCTATGACCGGTAAGACACCGCCATATAACCAGGCTAATAATAGTCTTTAGTTCCATTCATTCCCATGATTGGAACAGACTGCGGATGACTTTATGGCCATATCGTTTTCCCTATCCACGGTCTTACTGCCAAGTGCCTCACACTTGACAACATGGATATGGATATGTCCATTGGATACTCTATTTAAAATATAGCACAAGACATATAATAAATAGATTAATGCCTTTATTTCCTTGACACAAATTGTATAATACATAAAGTTCACATCAATGTACAAATGTATTATACAAACACAAGGACCAATGCCTCGGGACTAGGGCATTTCCAACAATCTCCCACTTGCACTAGTACCTACTAGGCATGGGTCTAATCCCTATAGATCTAGTACAACCTTCGTGCATAGGCATAGCCAAGCATGTTGGTCAAAAGATCTGCGACATTGTCGTTGGTGTCCACTCTTTGTAATGAGATGTCACCCCCTCAGCGATTTCTCGCAATAGGTGAAACTCCCTGAGTTCGTGCTTTGTGTATTTGCGTGACGGGGCACATAGCTTGTGCAACAGCCCCGCATTGTCACAGAAGATATCAACTGGTTCCCGGATAGTAGACTATCCCCCGTTCCGTGATAAACTTCATTATCCACACAGCTTTCCTAGCTGCTACACACGTAGCAATGTACTCAGTTCCTGTGATAGAAACCGCGATGGTCGATTACTTGGAGCCTCTCCAACAATAGCACCACCAATTAGCATGAACACATACCTATACTGCGACTGATATTCATCCTGGTCGATCTGGAAGCTTGCATCAGTGTACCTAGTAACTGACTGCTCTTCCTAACTTTCATGGGCGACATTAGGTCTTGTACATAGCATGGAGTACATGATTGATCCCATAGCCGAAACGTATATAGGACCAATTCATGTTCTCCCTATCCTGCCTTGTCTTAGGACAGTACTTCTTGCTAAGTTTCAGCTCATAACCCATTGGCAAGAAACCTTTCTTAGCCTGGTCCATGCTGAATCTTTTCAGAACGATGTCTATGTACTTGGCCTGACTTAGGCCTAGAAGCTGATTGGATCTAACCCTGTAGATCCTGATCCCTAGGATCGTCTCAGCTTCGCCTAAGTCCTTCATTGCGAAGCACTTACACAACCATTACAATTCCCTTGTAGTGTTGGTATGCCGCTTCCAATCAGAAGGATGCCATCCGTTTGTAATACCAGGAGAATTACTATGCTCCCACTAAACCTCTTATACACACCCTTAAAGGTATTGTCGGCCTATAGCTTATAGCACCACTTGCAACCTATTACCTTAGCACCTGGAGGTGAATCAACCAGGTTCCAAACCTGATTATCGTACATAGATTGCAAATCCACCACCATGGTAGACAGTGGGCTAGCTATAGCTTACTAGTAGGTTTGGAACTCCTCTTCATACAAGACAAAAGAGCATAATCATCAGAAACAAAAACCGATGTTTCTCATGTTCCTGATGATCCCTACCATACCTTTTAGGTCCTTGTGTGACCTGGGCTGGTGCTTCCACCTTTGGAAGCTTCACCCTGGTCTCCGAGTTATCCTTTTCAGGAGTTTCTGAGCTTTGAACTTCCCTGAGTTCAACATCGCTCCCACTGTCTTTCTTGGAAAGAAACCCCTTTTCAAGAAGGACCCCCTTTCGCGCCATGAACACCTTGTTCTCAGCAGGGTCGTAGAAGTAATACCCTTTGGTTTCACTAGGGTAGCTCACAAACAGGCATTAGTCGGTTTTGGGTGCTAGTTTTGCTCACAGTCAATTTCTTGACTTGTGCATGACAACCCCAAATCCGTAAGAAAGACACATTAGGCACCCTGCCCGTCCATATTCCAAATGGGGTCTTTTCAAAGCCTTAGTCGGAGTATAATTGAAAATGAGAGCCATTGTCTCAAGAGCGTATCCTTTACAACTTATAGGGAGAGAGGCATGACTCATCGTTTGAGCGGACCATGTCCAACAGGGTCCTATTCCTCTGTTCGGACACCCCATTCCATTGTGGTGTTCCTGGAGGAGTGAGCTGTGGAACTATTCCATGCTCTCTCAAAATGAGTCAAACTATAGGCTTATATGCTCACCACCTCGGTCCAACCGAAAGGCTTGGATATTTCTGCCTAGTTCTGTACTTCGTTCCTTACTCCCTTGAACCTATCAAGGGTCTCAGACTTATATTTCATTACATAGGCATAGCCATTTCTGATGAAATCGTCTATGAAGGATATGAAGTATAGATGTTCACCCTTAGTTGCTATGCTTGTTTGTCCATATACATATCAATGCATTAGGTTCAATAAGCTAGCAACCCTTTTAGCCTCCTTGCTAAAAGGTTCTTTAGTCATTTTTCCTTATAAACCAGACTCGCATATATCAAGTGACTCCATGTCAAATGATCCTAGGATTCAAGCGATGTGAAGCCTAGCTATGCGCTTCTTGTTTATGTGGCCTAAATGACAATGCCAAAGGTAAACTGGATTAAGTTCGTTAGGCTTAACCCTTTAAGTATGTATATTATAGACATGATTAGTTTCATTTAGATCCAGGATATAAAAGACATTATTTAATAGAGCTACTCCATAAAATAATTCTTTTCTAGATAAACCCTTTTTACTATTACCAATAGTAAATGTACATCCAGAAATATCCAAAAACTGAAACAGAAATAATATTCCTGTACAAAACAGGTACAAAATAACATAGTTTCAGTAACAAAACTAATCTACTAGGTATCATAAGCTGGTCCTACTGATCTCTATGGCAGCAACCCTTGATCCATTTGTGACCCGCAAGTCCACTTGTCCCGATCCCAGTGATCTCCTGTTCTTAAGTCCCTGCACATTACAACAAATGTGAGAACCACATCTAGTATCCAATACATAAGATGTTGAAACAGAGGTTAATGTCTATGACATATATACCTGATGAAGACACGCCCTGCATCTTCCTTTTCTCTCCCAAAAGCTTGGGACACGATCTTTTCCAATGTCCAGCCTGCTTGCAACCGAAGCAGACATCCTTGGAACGGGCCTTGGGCTGGGCTTTAGCCTTTTTAGCCTTGGCTTCCTTAGCCTTGGCCTTGGCCTTTGCCTTGCCTTTAGCGAAAAGAGGTTTCCCCTTGTTAACCTCAAGTACCGGCGGAGTCTTCTTGATCAACAGTTCAGCGAGCTCAAGCATCCAATGCAGCTCACTAACAGTACGGTCCATCCCTTGCTTGTAAAATTTTAGGATGAATTGATCATAAGAATCCGGTAAAGAAGCCAGGATCGTGCTAACCGCCAGCCCCCGTGAGACAGGCGTTCCGAGACGGGCTAAATTATCCAGATAGCCCTTCATCTTGAGCACGTGTGCACTCACAGATGTCCCGGCTCCCATCTTACAGCTGTGGAATGCCTTGTGGATCAGGTACCTTTCCTGATAAGCTTGCTCATAAAACATCTCGTTAAGAGTTGTCATTATAGCAAAGGCCTGATGATCCAGGAACTGCTTTTGCAATTCAGGAACCATACTAGCCAACATCAGGCATGTCACATCCCGGTTATCTTGTACATGTGCCAAGTATTCCTCCAGCTGGGCAGCTGGTGGATTGCTTCCCGTTGGCACAGCCGGTACAGGCTTTTCGAGCACATACTCTTTAGACTCTTGTCTTAGAACTTTCCTTAAGTTCATAGACCAGTCCCAAAAGTTAGGGCCAGAAAGCTTGTCCCATTCCAAGAAAGATCGCAGTGATAAAGTATCATTCGTAGCCATTGGTTTCTACACAGAAAAATTACGAGTGTTAATAAAGGACTTAACATGTTCTTCCCATATTATAATTAATAATGAATCGTGTTATTAATTAACTCGAGTTGTTGGGCTCATGGGCCGAGATCCATATTATATGAAGATATAGCCAGACGAGGGCCTGGAACAACTATACCCCAATTTTTAGGTAGGAACGCCGTCCAATCCCAACCTAGGGACTCTCGGTTTGATGGGTCTGTTGGCACTTACCCATCTGTGCTTAGGGCCAGGAACATCCTACTACCCACGCTAAGTCAAAACCTCCATCCAAGTGTTAGAGTAACCAATACTCCAACCCAATACAAAATGACGATACTCCAGTGCATCCAACGAGGGTTGGTCTACAGCTGGCCTATCCCCACTTCGAGTAGGTTATGAATGAGGGAAGCACTTTTAAGAGACTTAGTAATTACCTTATGGTTATTAGATTCAATTAATAACGGCTTAGATGCATAGGCGGGTGAAATTGGGTTTGTACATACATTCGCACATGTAAATAAATAAAGCATAATTAAATAAAAATGAAATGCTATGGGCCAAAATTTACATCCTAATATAATTCTAGTAAACCTATACTAGAACGACATCAGGTGGGCTGCATCCTCATCCTTCTAGCACGCCAATCCAATCGGCTTCTTCTTCTTTACATAATTCCATAATAAACACATAAAATAAAATTACATAAAAGAAAACGGCGCGTAGGCCGTATTTACCAAAAGAATATTACAACCCGAATAAATAAGGCCCAAAACATCCATTCATGCATTTAATCATACATACACGTATCCAATACATACAATTTATAAACATGTTAAATGCATGAATTAATCCCATTTCATATATGTGTTTATTATGGAATTATGTAAAGAAGAAGAAGCCGATTGGATTGGCGTGCTAGAAGGATGAGGATGCAGCCCACCTGATGTCGTTCTAGTATAGGTTTACTAGAATTATATTAGGATGTAAATTTTGGCCCATAGCATTTCATTTTATTTAATTATGCTTTATTTATTTACATGTGAGAATGTATGTACAAACCCATTTTCACCCGCCTATGCATCTAAGCCGTTATTAATTGAATCTAATAACCATAAGGTAATTACTAAGTCTCTTAAAAGTGCTTCCCTCATTCATAACCTACTCGAAGTGGGGATAGGCCAGCTGTAGACCAACCCTCGTTGGATGCACTGGAGTATCGTCATTTTGTATTGGGTTGGAGTATTGGTTACTCTAACACTTGGATGGAGGTTTTGACTTAGCGTGGGTAGTAGGATGTTCCTGGCCCTAAGCACAGATGGGTAAGTGCCAACAGACCCATCAAACCGAGAGTCCCTAGGTTGGGATTGGACGGCGTTCCTACCTAAAAATTGGGATATAGTTGTTCCAGGCCCTCGTCTGGCTATATCTTCATATAATATGGATCTCGGCCCATGAGCCCAACAACTCGAGTTAATTAATAACATGATTCATTATTAATTATACATATGGGAAGAACATGTTAAGTCCTTTATTAACACTCGTAATTTTTCTGTGTAGAAACCAATGGCTACGAATGATACTTTATCACTGCGATCTTTCTTGGAATGGGACAAGCTTTCTGGCCCTAACTTTTGGGACTGGTCTATGAACTTAAGGAAAGTTCTAAGACAAGAGTCTAAAGAGTATGTGCTCGAAAAGCCTGTACCGGCTGTGCCAACGGGAAGTAATCCACCAGCTGCCCAGCTGGAGGAATACTTGGCACATGTACAAGATAACCGGGATGTGACATGCCTGATGTTGGCTAGTATGGTTCCTGAATTGCAAAAGCAGTTCCTGGATCATCAGGCCTTTGCTATAATGACAACTCTTAACGAGATGTTTTATGAGCAAGCTTATCAGGAAAGGTACCTGATCCACAAGGCATTCCACAGCTGTAAGATGGGAGCCGGGACATCTGTGAGTGCACACGTGCTCAAGATGAAGGGCTATCTGGATAATTTAGCCCGTCTCGGAACGCCTATCTCACGGGGGCTGGCGGTTAGCATGATCCTGGCTTCTTTACCGGATTCTTATGATCAATTCATCCTAAAATTTTACAAGCAAGGGATGGACCGTACTGTTAGTGAGCTGCATTGGATGCTTGAGCTCGCTGAACTGTCGATCAAGAAGACTCCGCCGAGGTTAACAAGGGGAAACCTCTTTTCGCTAAAGGCAAGGCAAAGGCTAAGGCCAAGGCTAAGGAAGCCAAGGCTAAAAAGGCTAAAGCCCAGCCCAAGGCCCGTTCCAAGGATGTCTGCTTCGGTTGCAAGCAGGCTGGACATTGGAAAAGATCGTGTCCCAAGCTTTTGGGAGAGAAAAGGAAGACGCAGGGCGTGTCTTCATCAGGTATATATGTCATAGACATTAACCTCTGTTTCAACATCTTATGTATTGGATACTAGATGTGGTTCTCACATTTGTTGTAATGTGCAGGGACTTAAGAACAGGAGATCACTGGGATCGGGACAAGTGGACTTGCGGGTCACAAATGGAGCAAGGGTTGCTGCCATAGAGATCAGTAGGACCAGCTTATGATACCTAGTAGATTAGTTTTGTTACTGAAACTATGTTATTTTGTACCTGTTTTGTACAGGAATATTATTTCTGTTTCAGTTTTTTGGATATTTCTGGATGTACATTTACTATTGGTAATAGTAAAAAGGGTTTATCTAGAAAAGAATTATTTTATGGAGTAGCTCTATTAAATAATGTCTTTTATATCCTGGATCTAAATGAAACTAATCATGTCTATAATATACATACTTAAAGGGTTAAGCCTAACGAACTTAATCCGGTTTACCTTTGGCATTGTTATTTAGGCCACATAAACAAGAAGCGCATAGCTAGGCTTCACATAGCTTGAATCCTAGGATCATTTGACATGGAGTCACTTGATATATGCGAGTCTTGTTTATAAGGTAAAATGACTAAAGAACCTTTTAGCAAGGACGCTAAAAGGGTTGCTAGCTTATTGGACCTAATGCATTGAGATGTATATGGACCGACAAGCATAGCAACCAGGGGTGAACATCTATACTTCGTATCCTTCACAGACGATTTCATCAGAAATGGCTATGCCTATGTAATGAAATATAAGTCTGAGACCCTTGAGAGGTTCAAGGGAGTAAGGAACGAAGTACAGAACCAACTAGGCAGAAATATCAAAGATTTTCGGTTGGACCGAGGTGGTGAGCATATAAGCCTATAGTTTGACTCATTTTTTAGAGAGCATGGAATAGTTCCACAGCTCACTCCTCCAGGAACACCACAATGGAATGGGGTTGGACATGGTCCGCTCAAACGATAGGTCATGCATCTCTCCCAATAAGTTTTTAATGGATACGCTCTTGAGACAATGGCTCTCATTTTCTATTATACTCCGACTAAGGCTTTGAAAAGACCCCATTTGGAATATGGATGGGCAGGGTGCCTAATGTGTCTTTCTTACGGATTTGGGGTTGTCATGCACAAGTCAAGAAATTGACTGTGAGCAAAACTAGCACCCAAAACCGACTAATGCCTGTTTGTGAGCTACCCTAGGGAAACCAAAGGGTATTACTTCTACGACCCTGCTGAGAACAAGGTGTTCATGGCGCGAAAGGGCGTCCTTCTTGAAAAGGGGTTTCTTTCCAAGAAAGACAGTGGGAGCGATGTTGAACTCAGGGAAGTTCAAAGCTCAGAAACTCCTGAAAAGGATAACTCGGAGACCAGGGTGAAGCTTCCAAAGGTGGAAGCACCAGCCCAGGTCACACAAGGACCTAAAAGGTATGGTAGGGATCATCAGGAACATGAGAAACATCGGTTTTTGTTTCTGATGATTATGCTCTTTTGTCTTGTATGAAGAGGAGTTCCAAACCTACTAGTAAGCTATAGCTAGCCCACTGTCTACCATGGTGGTGGATTTGCAATCTATGTATGATAATCAGGTTTGGAACCTGGTTGATTCACCTCCAGGTGCTAAGGTAATAGGTTGCAAGTGGTGCTATAAGCTATAGGCCGACAATACCTTTAAGGGTGTGTATAAGAGGTTTAGTGGGAGCATAGTAATTCTCCTGGTATTACAAACGGATGGCATCCTTCTGATTGGAAGCGGCATACCAACACTACAAGGGAATTGTAATGGTTGTGTAAGTGCTTCGCAATGAAGGACTTAGGCGAAGCTGAGACGATCCTAGGGATCAGGATCTACAGGGTTAGATCCAATCAGCTTCTAGGCCTAAGTCAGGCCAAGTACATAGACATCGTTCTGAAAAGATTCAGCATGGACCAGGCTAAGAAAGGTTTCTTGCCAATGGGTTATGAGCTGAAACTTAGCAAGAAGTACTGTCCTAAGACAAGGCAGGATAGGGAGAACATGAATTGGTCCTATATGCGTTTCGGCTATGGGATCAATCATGTACTCCATGCTATGTACAAGACCTAATGTCGCCCATGAAAGTTAGGAAGAGCAGTCAGTTACTAGGTACACTGATGCAAGCTTCCAGATCGACCAGGATGAATATCAGTCGCAGTATAGGTATGTGTTCATGCTAATTGGTGGTGCTATTGTTGGAGAGGCTCCAAGTAATCGACCATCGCGGTTTCTATCACAGGAACTGAGTACATTGCTACGTGTGTAGCAGCTAGGAAAGCTGTGTGGATAATGAAGTTTATCACGGAACGGGGGATAGTCTACTATCCGGGAACCAGTTGATATCTTCTGTGACAATGCGGGGCTGTTGCACAAGCTATGTGCCCCGTCACGCAAATACACGAAGCACGAACTCAGGGAGTTTCACCTATTGCGAGAAATCGCTGAGGGGGTGACATCTCATTACAAAGAGTGGACACCAACGACAATGTCGCAGATCTTTTGACCAACATGCTTGGCTATGCCTATGCACGAAGGTTGTACTAGATCTATAGGGATTAGACCCATGCCTAGTAGGTACTAGTGCAAGTGGGAGATTGTTGGAAATGCCCTAGTCCCGAGGCATTGGTCCTTGTGTTTGTATAATACATTTGTACATTGATGTGAACTTTATGTATTATACAATTTGTGTCAAGGAAATAAAGGCATTAATCTATTTATTATATGTCTTGTGCTATATTTTAAATAGAGTATCCAATGGACATATCCATATCCATGTTGTCAAGTGTGAGGCACTTGGCAGTAAGACCGTGGATAGGGAAAACGATATGGCCATAAAGTCATCCGCAGTCTGTTCCAATCATGCGAATGAATGGAACTAAAGACTATTATTAGCCTGGTTGTATGGCGGTGTCTTACCGATCATAGAACATGGAATGTCAACCAGGCTAATGGGTACATGCAAAAAGGGCATGGTACTGGATCGATCCACTTAACGGGAATCTACATGGTATAGTATCACAAATGATTCTCGCGTAGTACTTGTATAAGTCCTTTGACCAGACCATATGATGGTGCTACATGTGAAGTGGCACACTTTGGTGTACACCTAACGGGCCTGTAAAAGGGTGCCAAGTATGGGTACGTTCGGGTGTGTTAGTAAACATGCGAGTGCTATGGATATGCAGAAGGGAATGTCACTCAGTGATTCACTGAGACGATATCATCGGCCTCTTGAAGAATGTTACTGATAAGTGTGCGGCCGCACCCAAACAAGATTGGATCTTGTTTGTGAGCATCAGTTCATTCGATCTCAAGTAAAGGTCCAGACACAAAGAGGGTGATGCTTCCATGCCTCTGTGTTGGACACCGATATCAGCGACATGGGATTTACAAGTTCAAACTACTGGGTTATGTTTTCAGTTGGACTGCTTACTCCGTCTTAATTGGGGGCTGCAGTGGCTTGCTAGAGCCCGCCTGCAGTCTGTGGGCCTTGGCCCACTACCAACATAAAGACGGGCCCATTGGATCGTACACATTGAACGTCTGGACTTTAACTAGTCGGATTAAGTGTGTACTTGGAGTATACACGTTGGAAGAGACAGAGATACTTTAATTATATTATATGGATCCATTAGATTGATCGAACTAATATAATTAAATATTTATTTCGGCATTCTCTTAATTAATTTAGGAGATTATTTCCTAGGTGGAAATATTATTTACATGTATAGGTTTACATGTAATATGTGTGTCCCATTTAATTCCTTGGTTAAAATTAATAGGTCAAATTAATTTTCATTTAAATGTATGTATTATACATTATGTGGTATTGTATATTTACACACATGTTGAATTAAAATTATATTTGCAATTAATTTAACACCATAGAATTAAATGGGCAAAAAAAAAAAAAGGCTTGAAATGGTAAGCCCCCACATATTGAGTTGGCCGAAATTCATGGGTGGTGAATGGATGAGAATGGTGACTCATTCTTGGACAAAAATAAGATGGTGAGTCATGTTTTTCATTTAATGAAGAAATGATGAGTCTTTATGCTTGTCCAATGGTGATGGAGTGAGTCATGGTTTGACCTAGTTAGTTGCCAAGTTGGACTTTGCA
Source organism: Euphorbia tirucalli (assembly GCA_039660915.1). NCBI lineage: Eukaryota > Viridiplantae > Streptophyta > Magnoliopsida > Malpighiales > Euphorbiaceae > Euphorbia > Euphorbia tirucalli. The sequence continues at coordinate 43,570,005 of CM077637.1, read as the reverse complement.
TGCTAGGTGGCATGGAAGATTTTTTTCTTGGTAAGAAGGTTGATACATAAGAAAAAAATCAGCAACTATTCTCATGTTTTTTTCTGCCGTCCTTTTCTTTTCATAAGAATAAAATGATTTGCCCACTTTAGGAATGAATTTCTTTTGGAAAGAAATTGGGTGCACACTTGAGAAAATTGGTTCTATCTTTTGGAAAGATAGATTTTTCTTTTGGAAAGAAATAGGGACAGCCATATTTCTTCTTGTGGGCAGCCCTCTCTCCCTCTCTTCTTGCCAGGAGCTTAAGATGCGGAAATCAAAAACTTAAAGCATAAAAGGAGGGTTTCAAAAACTCACCACAAAGTCTCTCTAAGAGACGGATGCGGACTGCAGAAATCAAGTGTAGATTTCCTCCACCGATGCGTACACGAACGGCTCTCGGACCGAAACCCGTGCTAGCGACTCGGATTAACCAAGAAGAGAGGGAGAAAGGGGCTGCTCACAATAGGAATAGATGGCTGTAATTTTTTCTTTCCCAAAGAAAAATACCATCACCTTAAGTTAGGGCTCTCAATTTCTTTCCAAAAGAAATCAATTCCTTAAGATAGGCACCAATTTCTTTTCCTTAAGAAATTCATTCCTAAAGTGGGCAAATCATTTTATTCTTATGAAAAGAAAAGGACGGCAGAAAAAAACATGAGAATAGTTGCTGATTTTTTTCTTATGTATCAACCTTCTTACCAAGAAAAAAATCTTCCATGCCACCTAGCATGCAAAGTCCAACTTGGCAACTAACTAGGTCAAACCATGACTCACTCCATCACCATTGGACAAGCATAAAGACTCATCATTTCTTCATTAAATGAAAAACATGACTCACCATCTTATTTTTGTCCAAGAATGAGTCACCATTCTCATCCATTCACCACCCATGAATTTCGGCCAACTCAATATGTGGGGGCTTACCATTTCAAGCCTTTTTTTTTTTTTTTGCCCATTTAATTCTATGGTGTTAAATTAATTGCAAATATAATTTTAATTCAACATGTGTGTAAATATACAATACCACATAATGTATAATACATACATTTAAATGAAAATTAATTTGACCTATTAATTTTAACCAAGGAATTAAATGGGACACACATATTACATGTAAACCTATACATGTAAATAATATTTCCACCTAGGAAATAATCTCCTAAATTAATTAAGAGAATGCCGAAATAAATATTTAATTATATTAGTTCGATCAATCTAATGGATCCATATAATATAATTAAAGTATCTCTCTCTCTTCCAACGTGTATACTCCAAGTACACACTTAATCCGACTAGTTAAAGTCCAGACGTTCAATGTGTACGATCCAATGGGCCCGTCTTTATGTTGGTAGTGGGCCAAGGCCCACAGACTGCAGGCGGGCTCTAGCAAGCCACTGCAGCCCCCAATTAAGACGGAGTAAGCAGTCCAACTGAAAACATAACCCAGTAGTTTGAACTTGTAAATCCCATGTCGCTGATATCGGTGTCCAACACAGCGGCATGGAAGCATCACCCTCTTTGTGTCTGGACCTTTACTTGAGACCGAATGAACTGATGCTCACAAACAAGATCCAATCTTGTTTGGGTGCGGCCGCACACTTATCAGTAACATTCTTCAAGAGGCCGATGATATCGTCTCAGTGAATCACTGAGTGACATTCCCTTCTGCATATCCATAGCACTCGCATGTTTACTAACACACCCGAACGTACCCATACTTGGCACCCTTTTACAGGCCCGTTAGGTGTACACCAAAGTGTGCCACTTCACATGTAGCACCATCATATGGTCTGGTCAAAGGACTTATACAAGTACTACGCGAGAATCATTTGTGATACTATACCATGTAGATTCCCGTTAAGTGGATCGATCCAGTACCATGCCCTTTTTGCATGTACCCATTAGCCTGGTTGACATTCCATGTTCTATGACCGGTAAGACACCGCCATACAACCAGGCTAATAATAGTCTTTAGTTCCATTCATTCCCATGATTGGAACAGACTGCGGATGACTTTATGGCCATATCGTTTTCCCTATCCACGGTCTTACTGCCAAGTGCCTCACACTTGACAACATGGATATGGATATGTCCATTGGATACTCTATTTAAAATATAGCACAAGACATATAATAAATAGATTAATGCCTTTATTTCCTTGACACAAATTGTATAATACATAAAGTTCACATCAATGTACAAATGTATTATACAAACACAAGGACCAATGCCTCGGGACTAGGGCATTTCCAACATCATCTGAATGAGCATAGGCTAAACATTAAAAGATAAAAATGGGTAGAGAATATAAGTGAGTAAAATATTTTCATATGAACTTATAAATGAATACAAGCTTGAAAGTTGAATAGGTAAGTTGCCTGAACCCGTAATCTCTGGATTAGTTGCAGCAGTCTACGCTCAGTAGGGAGCTGTACCGGAATTTCCAGGATGACCTGATCCGGGTGGCGACTCTGTCACTGATCTTGAAATTTAGGTTTTGAGATCTTTAAGTAATAAAATGGGATTTTTTAAAATGCAAAACTGGTTTTCTCAAAACTCGCATCCAAAGAAAATGTTTTCTACAAAAGGATTTCCAAACAAGTCGATGGTTTTCCTAAACAAGATACAAACCCGTTTTCAAAATAACAACAAATAAACAAGCACTTCTTTTTTCCCCGGTTCACTTTGTCACATTCCACTTTTTGTAAAAAGGTCGTCCGCTCACAGAATGTCAACGGAAAGGTAACATCTTAGCCAGAAATGCTATGCCCTTGCACAATGTTGTTGTGTGTGAAACCTTTGATGTATAGGGTATTGATTTCATGGGGCCTTTCGTAACTTCTCATGGAAACAAATACATTTTACTTATTGTTGATTACATAAGTAAATGGGTTGAAGCGATTGCAAGCCCAAAAAATGAAGCACGTGTTGTCATAAAGATGTCTTAAAAAGATTTCTGCTAGGTTTGGCATGCCTCATGCAATCATTAGTGATCAGGGTACTCACTTCTATAATTCTCAATTTGAGAAGTAACTTAATAAGTATGATGTCACACATATAGTTACTACTCCCTACCATCCACAAACCAGTGCATAAGCTGAGATTTCCAACAGAGAAATTAAGCGCATACTTGAGAAAATAGTATGCAACTCCAAAAGAGATTAGTTGCGCAATGTGCTATAGTCTTACCGTACAGCCTATAAGACTCCAATTGGGATGTCTCCCTTTAGACTTCTTTATGGAAAAGTTTGTCACTTACTAGTTGAGCTTGAATTTAGAGCTTTATGGGGCTTTAACTTTGTTGAATTTGGATAGGCAAGCTACCAAAGAGCAAAGAAAATTGCAATTGAATGAGTTAGATGAGTTCAAATTGTTTGCATTTGAAAATGCCATAAACTATAAAGCTAAAATTAAAGCATGGCATGGCAAACGGATTCTGAATAAAGAATTTCACCTTGGATAACAAGTACTCTTGTGTAATTCTAGTTTAAGGCTATTTCTATGAAAGCTCAAATCTAGATGGTCTGGATCATTTCAAATCACAAAATAATCCCACATGGAGCGATAGAAATTTCCAAATCTACCGTGGAAACTTTCAAAGTTAATGGATAAAAGCTCAAGCCTTATCCTGTTTAACAGGTACCTAAGGTGATAGGTGATACCAATACCTACAATCACCATAAGCAACCTCAGGTCACTAATGTCTGCTTCAAACATCAATTGAAGCAAATTGGTTGGGTAATCCCTAACTTTTCTATCCTTGTATATACCCTTATTTATCTTTAATATTTGTTTTAAATAATCATTTTGTTCATATGTAGGCACTCTTGATTTAATTCAAGTATGGGGATTGCAACATGAGGTCTAATGTTATATAAGTTTTTCACTAATGTTGCATCCACACCCTTATATGATGTTTACTATATTGATTTTTGTTCTCACACTGATTCTCATGAAAATTGCATTCAAAGAATTTAAATCTCGAAATATGAGCTTTCATAATTATCACAATTAAAGACGGTTATGAGATTTAAATTATTTTTAAATATTGATCATTATCCTCACAAATTGTAAATTTTTACAAAGACTTTAATTAAGAGAATTAGTCATATCAATTTCTAGGTGGCATTGTTTTAATTGTTTAAAGGAAGAAGTAGAAAAGAGAATGCAAGAGGAGGTGACACTTGTCAACTCCAATTCAAATACTAGCCGCCCAAGCTAGTATAATCCTGCAAATTCTCTCTCCCATAACGGTTGCTCCTAATTAAAAAGAAATTGCTCATCTCTATTTTTAAAACCAGCATAATTCTTTCTATTTAACTCCAATTTATTCTTACTCATTTCACACTTAATTCCTCTTATTACAAAATTCTTCTTCTTATATGTCTCTGTTTCAGAAAACCTAATCCCTTAGTGTTGCTTTTTGTACAAATCTCTTACTTAGCTTTTGATAATAATTTTAATAATAATTCCATTCAGAGATTAGTGCCCACTAGTATATGAATTGTAATGTGGTAATAAAAGATATCAATCCCACGAGGAATAAATATGTACACTTTAGTTTGTTTTTCTTTGATTTTATAGAGTATCGAATTATAAAGTGATATGGGGTAAATGGCAAGTTAAATCAATTAAAGTACTAGTTATGAGTTGAGTTGTCTTTTAATATCTAGTTACATAAATATACAAGCATTTTATCTTATATATTCGTTGCACATGCATTAATTATCTATTCAATCCTTATGATAAGAGTATGTCGGATAAGTTCTATTTCAACTGGCATGTTTAGAAATAGATTTTATTCAATAACTCATAGACAAATTATCGAATACCTTTGCCAAAATAACTAAAGGTCTTAATACACAATGGCCAAGCTATATCAAGATGATCTCCAATTAATTTAACAAAGCGAAGCAAAACAATTATACATCATAATTTATTCTATCTTAGTAACTAACCAAGACAAAGCATAATGCGAACTTCTCTATATCCTATTATGAATCACAATACATACTTGGTGTTAGTCATGCAATGTAAAACAAGAAATCAAAACATACTTGGCATTAATCATGCAATGAAGAGTAAGATATAAGAAAACTTATCGATATTGATCTCGTAATTATTCAATACAAATACAAGTGTGACGCTCTCATAAAGGAAAAGCATAAGAATAGACTTAAGAAAGCGACAGTATTCCGGTTTGTCACACGGGAAACACTCCCTCATGCCTATACGTATATTACAACCTCAAGGGTATCTTTTCTCTATACAACAACAATACTTGATTCAAGGACCTTGGCGTTAGGCTCCCCTTTATGTACACTAAATATTACAACACTCGAACTCTCTAGACACTTTATTTTTCTAACTTTACATACTACAGGTATCTTCCATTTATCGATTTTTCCTCTCTTTGGCATCCCATTGGGGGTACACTTGTATCTGGAATTCCTTCTCTATTTATAAGCATTGAAGCATTGTGTCCCTTTATGACAGGTTGTGTTGGTTCATTGAATAGTTGTCTTTTTGTAAAGTTGTGTTGGTTTATTGAATAGTTTGTCTTTTGAATACTATGGGTTCTTCTTGGAAAGTTGTGTCCTTTCATGAAGAGTTGTGTCTTTTCATGAAGGGTTATGTCTTTTTCATGAAGGGTTGTGTCTTTTCATGAAGGTTTGTGTCTTTTCATGAAGAGTTGAAGTTCCGAACGGATAAGATTAAATAATTGCTGCTGAGTGCATGTCACAATTGTGACAGAGTGTCGTGCTCATGATTCACACGGGTTTCTTTACAAATGCTAAAATTAAAGTTTTTCCAAGTGCTAGGTCGCGACCGTGATAGGTGTCGCGCTTGTGACCTATCTTTTTCCTTTAATTTCTCTTTGTTTTTGCTTCCTTTTATAGCTAAATTCCACATAATTGCATACTCAGACTTTAAAACTGTAAATCATAAAAAAAAGCAATACCAACGTGAAATCTAATATATAATAAGTAAAAACAATGCAAATTCCTTATAGATTACATCATATATAAGTCCCTTTTTAGCACTTATCACTTAGCAACAATGTCAACCAAAAGATCTAAGAAATCTCTGATCCCTGCTCCAATATCTCAATCTGCCACCACCTCTGATTCTTCCATGTTGGAGAAAATGCTAAAGATGATAACCTTTTTCTATGAGGATGAAGAGCATCAACAATATGTAGCATTAGAAAAGATTGAATTTTCTCCCTCATGAATTTTGTGTTGGGAAACATTGGAGAAATTAAGACTCGATCAGGAGATTGAAAACCTTGCTCACAGACAGAGGTTTTGATGCATTTGCCAAGGTGAACGAACCCTCTTACAGGGAACTCACCCTGGAGTTCATCTCCACCTTTTCTCACAATGCCACAAGACTAGACCCAAAAAAGTGTGCCTACGGATGAATTTCAAGCCCGCCACGTTAATTACAGCCCTAATTTCAAAACCATCCCATTCTAGAAGGAAATTATAGAGCTCGACAACAATATTCTCAAACATGCACCACCAGTAACCTCACACATTATTCTCACAGGATCCTACATAAATTCATAGTTTACTCCTTTTTTGCTCGCTCTAACCAGTCACATATGCCTGCTCAAGATTTATTCGCACTTTGGTGCATGGTTAAGAAGTGGCCTCTCAACATTGGTGCATGGCTTCCTGATTGCATCTTATCTCTTAGAGGGCCAAAAAGCAAGATTCTCTATGGTTCTTACATCACTCGAATTGCTAAAGTTGTGGAGAGCTTAAAGATGAACATATTGAGCACTTCGTGTTAGCCTACCATCCAAATCCTATGGACTTCAATAGCTTGAGATAGCTTAGAGTAGCAAAGAAGGTAAAGTCTACATGGTACTTATACCATGTGGCTAAGGAGAAGGAGAATCAAGCTAAGGCCGCAGAGAAGGCTAAGACTGTTGTGAAAGTAAAAGTTACTTCATCAGTAAAGAAAGAAAGATCATTGAGCCTTCTAAACTTGTTGAGCAATCTGAATCCACTGAGCAACCTTGACCTATAGATGACCCAAACGAAGGGTTCAATGTTCCATCTCCCCAACCTCATAAGGGAATGTTTCGCAATAAAGCAGCCTTCTGGCAGCATTGTTCCAAATTCTCTATTCACAAATTTGTATTATGGATTGATGACCTCTGGGTTCATAGTGCTCAAGATCATGCCTACATTGAACTTCTGCGAAAGAAGGTGGCAGCCTTAGAAGCACAAACTGAGGCTGCTGTGACCAAGCAATCCTTGATAGTGACACCACGGTGAGGCCTTAGACAGATGTGAGATGGCGATCTTCAAACACGAGTTTCGGCAGCGAGGCTAGTGCCGAAGGGTTTTAAATTTTTCAAAATCTTGGTTTTATTTTAGAAAATATGGTTTTCGGGTTTTGGAAAATGTTAAGGCAAAAAAAAGGAATGTACAAAACCCATTCCTCGTGCCTTAAAGGTTGATAGGAGTCGCTACCCGGCTCAGTTCCTACCGGGAAATTATGGTATAACAAAGCCCGATGAGGATTCCTATGCCTTTAAGATAGAGATTCTGGTCTAGAAAAATCACTTATTTCGGCTTTATTATGAAATAGCATTTAACTATACCAAATATGAGGTTTTTGTTATTTTAATTCCCTATTTAATATTCAATCCTAGATATTTGCTATATGCTCATGCAGAAAGTTGTAAATAAATTCAGAAAAGCAAAAATAAATTCAGAAAATAAAATTATTACAACCAAATCGAATAAACTATCCTAGGGGATACGTTTGATAAAAATGGAATAAGGGTACAATCGCCTAGTGTACATGAAGTTTTCTAAAAATATAAAAAGCTAACATTCATCTAACCTAGCATACATCTACCTGCAAAACAGAGGTTAGTGATATAGATAAATAAGCACACATTGGACTCAAATATGATAGAATGGGATATCCAGATAGCTCAGGGTCATGCATTTAAGGGATAATCAGGGAAAACCCTATAGGTTTACCCGATTAGAGCTGGAAAACAATTTTAAAAACGCCTTGTATTTTTTTATATGAAGAAAACAGTTTTGGAAAACTATTTTGCCAATTTTATGTTTTTTTTTCATTTAGTATGACAACATGAGATGGTTATCCAAAGATTTATTGGGAATCTCTTTTGTTTTGGTCCTAACGATTCTTCAAAATTGAAGCTAAGTCATAACGTACATAAACACCCAAAATCAATTTTATGAAAAATGAATGGATGTTGATAATAAGATAAATAAAATGTAATGCTGGGAATGGGTCAAATATGGACCTTGGTGTTGGGATTCGTCACAGGAAATCGACCGATAAAAGCAGAAATACGTGTTGATTTCCTCGAATCCGGTCCCAGGAGCTTAAGATGTGGAAATCAAAAACTAAAAACCATAAAGAGAAGTTCGGAAACTTACCCGGAAAATCTCTTAAAGAGACGGATGCGCGGACTACAGGAATCGAAGCTGACTCCCTCCAACGTCATGTACGCGAATGGCTCTCAGACCCCACCCGTGCTAGCGGCTTGGATTTTCCAAGAAGAGAGGGAGAGAGAGGCAGCACACTTGAAGAATTATACAAACACAAGGACCAATGCCTTGGGACTAGGGCATTTCCAACACTTGGGGTCCAGATTTAATGATAAAAATAATTTTCTTTTTATGATTTTAACACTTAGAAATTTGTTTTAGAGTTTTCTCCTTTTGAGTTTTACTATCCCTTGGGGGTTTATCAATTGATTAGACTAAGAAACTAGAGATTTTTGTCCTGGATATATAAAATAAAAAATCCCGAAAAATAAAGAAAAATTACCACAAGAACTCAGAGGCTATAGCTCTATTTCTCCTCAAGATGGGTCGTATAACCTAAAAGATGAGCCTTGCTTTCCTGTTCCAAAATTTACAGCAAAACTGATTTCGGTTTTTAACGAGTTTGGCACAACATAGACAAATCAGACAATGGAGGAATAATGAGATAGGATTTGTGGCCTCTCAGAGATTACCTTTAGCTTGTTTATCCAGGTTTTCAGGAAATGATTCGAATCCATTCCTTAAAGCTTTAAATCCAGTATAACTCATGAAAACGAACCAAAACTCATCATGAATCGAAATGCAGGTGTGGGTAACTTAGACCCATAGAGATTTACGTACTGAAATGAGGTTTTAATGTTTGAATGGGTTGGATTTGGGTTGGTTTAGTGTTTAGAAGCTTAGGAAGGAGATGATGAATTGGTGGTAATGGAAGTTTTGTTGCTTGGGAGAAAATGGGTTGTAGAGCTAAGTTCTTAGTGAAGGAGCTTTCGTTGAAGGAAAAACTAATTGTTGAGCCGTGGGATATATCCTGCTTTGGTAAGCTTAATTGATTTGTTTGAAGCTTAATTGATTTTTTTATTCTTTTAATCTCTCTGTAACAAGTTGTTTGCATCCATAATCAACAAGCCTTGGTCAATTACTTTTCTAAATATGCTACAGAGATGGGCTGTAAAGCCCTTCTACCTTGTGATTTAGGCCGTGAAGCCTAATAGTTGAGTCGTACGGCTCTTCCTTGCAGTCCAGTTGTACCAACTTTAAGCAGATCTCTTACACGTCTTAACCCTTAAATTTTGAACCGTGCCTCCTCTAGGGATGGGCTGTACGACCCATCTTTCTGTTGGTGTGCCCTAGTTCTTAAGGCATTAGATTCTTGTATTTTGTATTATACATTAAGACTCATTGTATGAATACATTATTTGTGTCACATTAATAAAGGCAATTAATCTATTTCATTTATATCTTGTGCTATAATATGAGTAGAGTATCCATTGATTGATAATCATAAAACCTATCCCAGGTCTGTTCTAATCGTGGGAACGAATAGAACCACAGACTTGTATATTCGATGACTGTATGGTAGTTCTTAACTAGCCATAGTACTTGAATAGTCAGTCATGAATATAGGTACATGTCGTTGACATGGGACTGGATCGATCCGCACAAGAAAGCCACATGGTTGTCACGTCATAGGTCTTTCTTGAGTAGGTCTCTTTTGTCCTCAGACCAGATTTCATTATAATATCGATATGGAATTCGATTCACTTTGACATACGCCTAACAGGCCTGTAAAAAGATGCTAAATACCGGTATGATTGGGTGGACCGGTGAACATGTTGATATTGATGATGAAGTGATGGAATTGCCACTCGAGTAACACCGAGATGATATCATTGGCCACTTGATGAGTGGGACTGATAAGTGTATGGCCATACCCAGATAAGTTGGTTGCTTATTTGATTAATCAGTCAACTCAAGATCAAGAAATATAATAAACAACTCAAGATCAAGAAATATAATAAACAACTCATGATCAAGAAATATAATAAACAATGGAAGAGGATAACGGACACCATGCCTCTTGTTTATTCATATCGATATCGTTAGGCAAAGGACACTATGAGATTACTACCGGGTGAGTGTCTTCTAAAGACTGCTGCATCTCTATCTTAATTGGGGGCTGTAATGGTTTGCTAGAACCCACTTACAGTCTGTGGGCCTTGGGCCTACTACCAACATAAAGACAGACCCATAGGATCGTGCACATAGATCGATTGAGCTGGAACTTATAGAAATTGTACATGTAATGTACATTGGAAGGAATGCATTAATTAATTAGTTGACATTCGGTGTCAAGGTAATTAATTGACATTGGGTTGAATTTAATTTAATTAATAACTTTACATAATGTAATTAATTAATTTATCAATTAATTGAATTACATAAAGTAAATAATTAATTAAATAATTTTCCTAAGTAGGAAAATTAAATACATGTATTGTATTAACTTAAGTGTGATTTAATTTTATTTAGGGGTAATTAAATTTAGCCAAATGGAATTAAATTACATAGCATATACTTTTTAATTAAAGTTTATTTATGTAATTATAATCCTAGTGGGCTTGGGTTTAATTAACCTAATTAAAACCCAATTAGACAAGGTGTCTATATAAGGGCACACTTAAGGAGGAATAGCCTAATTCAACTATGATTAATTGCTGGAAATTTCAGCCGCCAATAGCAGCCCCAAATAGCTGAAAATCCCAGCATTAATCCTCCATTCCTTGGTGTCTTTGGCTAGCACCAGTTCCCGCTCAATAGTTGGTCGTGCACCGGACTTTGGAGATCGCAGTTTCAAGAAACGATTCTACAGCAGTCTCTAAAAGAGACGAATCCGGTGAGTTAATCTCTCTTGATTCAAATTGTTTTTATTCTAATCAATGGTAATTGGACACGATAGGTGGATTCTAAGAAATTTTAAATGGTGTATTTTCCGCTGCGCCACGTTATTTTTCCAATGACGAATCCCAACAGTGGTATCAGAGCCTTGGTTTTGTCTGTTAGATTGACTGGAATTGGTTCTTGAAAGCGTTCTTGAATAAAGAATGGGTTTCAAGTTTGTGATTTTAGGGTTTTTGTTCAATTGGTTTTGGTTTTTGATAAACCCTAGAATTTTTGGAATGGGGTTTTTGATTATTTTCCCTAATTGTTTTCCATCTAAAATTGGTTTTCTATATGATTTATATATTTGGTTGGAAACAATTATTTTTTTTTATGATTTATATATAAAAAATAATAATAATAATAATTTTTCACAATTGGAATCGCAATTTTGCGATTCCAATTGTGGGCTGCTGCTTGCCGCAGCAGGCTGCCGCGGACAGCAGCGCCTCACGCGAGAATGGGGTCTGGTTTTGGATTTTGCGGGTATTTTTTTTATCCCGGACCCTAATGCAAATTAAATTAAATTTTTTTTTAATTAATTTGTATTTAAATTGTTTATTTTGTTGGCATGCATATTTAATTTAATTGTTTGCATATTAAATTGAATATGGACCTTGTGAAATTGGCCCAATAAACCGTGACACCGGTTAAAATTGCGAGAGCTAAATTTTAAATTTGTGACAACCCAAATTCAAGTGGGAGCAAAATTGTGAATTTTGCATTTATGGATGCTATCCATTGGGCCTTTACGGGCCTTAGTCACATTTGTTAAAATTGGCGATTTCACCCTAAGTAACTCAGCTTAACATTTATATTTATAATTTGGAATGCCATGATCATGCATCATATTGGTATGTATGTGCACGACAGGTACTTTGTTTGAAATGTGATGTTGAGTTCTATGGGCCCTAAATTATTATCGGTTGTAATTTAATTTTGGAAAATATGGCCTACATGCCATTTTTTATTTTCTTTTGATGTAATTTTAGAATAGATTTTATTTTAAATGAAATTGTTGTAATTGCATCAAGTATGGAGGAAGGCCCAGATGGAGCAAGCCCATGGTGGGAGCCCAAGAAGGATTGCAGTCCAGCCCATAAAGAATTAGATATGATATCTAGTTTTTCATTAGGTTGTAATTAAAGGCCCATAGGATCTCATTTATTTTAAATTATGTATGCTATTACATTTGTCATATGATATGGATGTATGGATCACCAAATTATTACACGCGTTTATGCTTGCCAAGCCGTATCACTTAATTATAATCCGGAAATTAAAATATTGAGTCGCTTAAAAGTGCTTCCCACATTCACACCTCTTCCTCCCATTGATGCTGCAATGTGCGCCATGCCCTAGCTGGGTACAATGTAGTATTCGGTGGGCCATCGAGGGTTAAGATACTTGGTATGGTTAACATGTGAATGGTGGTTTGACTCAACATGGGTAGCATAAGCCCACCAAACCAAGAGTCCTTCATGGAAGGATCGGATAGGTTGTCCTACCAAACGACTCAATGGTTTGTTAGCGAGCCCTAGTTCGGCCAGTCATTGATAAGTTGTGGATCTTGGTCAAATTAGCCAATTAACAACACCAAAAAACAAATTAAAATCGGATTATTAATTTGAATTGGCTTAAAAGTCCTTTATTTCTAACTCAAGCAATGATTTCTTCCATGCAGATAATCCCATTTCAGTTAAGCAATTTAAATGGCTGCAACAAACAACAACTCACTCTCACTTAGGCCACTCTTGGAGAAGGAGAAGCTTTCGGGGACTAACTTCCTGGACTGGGCTAGGAACTTACAAATAGTTCTTAGACAAGAGTCTAAGGAGTATGTACTAAATGCTCCTTTACCAGCTGGCCCTCCCTTAGGCTGAGGCGTCACCACAGCGATGGTGGAGCAGTATGACCGGCACGTGAGGGATGACCGAGATGTCTCATGCCCCATGCTGGGTACCATAGCTTCTGATCTTCAGAAGCAGTTCATGGACGAGCATGCTTATGAGATGATGGATCAGCTAAAAAAGATGTTCCATGATCAGCCTCGTCAGGAATGTTACCTGACAACTAAGGCACTTTGCACGACTGTGATGGCAGCTGGGACTTCTGTTAGAACTCATGTGCTAAAGTTGAAGGGGTATATCGATACATTTGCCCACCTTGGCTCGCCAATTCCACAGGACTTGGCAGCAGACATTATTCACGGGTCACTTCTTGAGTCTTACGACCAGTTTATCATGAATTACCATATGCAAGGGTTGGATAAATCGGTAGTTGAGCTGCATGGCATGCTCAAGCTTGCTGAGCAGTCTCTTAAGAAGACTCCTGAAGTATTGCTGGTCAACAAGGGCAATACATCCATTGCTAAGGGAAAGGCCAAATCTAAGGCCAAGGCTAAGGCCCAAAAGGCCAAGGCTAAGGGCAAAAAGGTGGTGGCCCAACCTAAAGCAAGGGTTGCTTCTCCTGATGATGTCCACCATGAATGTCATGAGAAGGGGCATTGGAAGAGCTCATTTCCAAAGCTAAGGGAGCAACTGAAGGGCAAAACTGCTGCTTCAGGTATTTATGTTGTTGAGATTAATCTGGCTATTTCTACATCTTGGGTCTTGGACATTGGATGTGGATCTCACATTTGTTCAAATGTGCAGGGTCTAAGATATAGGAGATTATTAGGATCTGGAGAAGTAGATCTTCGAGTCAGAAATGGTGCTCGGGTTCAGGCCATGGAGATCGGAGATTATTTCTTGGACATGCCTAGTGGACTTGTTTTGGAACTAAGAAACTGTTATTTTGTACCTGCGATGCGCAGGAATATTATTTCCGTTTCTTTGTTGGATATTTATGGTTTCGTATTTAATGTTAGACATGGTAGAATTTCTATGCAATGTGGCAATATTATTTATGGAACAGCATTTCTTGAAAATGGCTTATATATCCTTGATCTAAAACGTGAAAGTTCAATCTATAACATTAATACTAAAAGGATTAAACAAAATGAAATTAATCCAACTTACATCTGGCATTGTCGACTTGGCCATATAAATAAGAAGCGCCTAGCTAGGCTTCACTCTAGTGGAGTGCTCATTTGACATCCAGTCTTATGACACATGCAAATCTTGTTTGAGAGGCAAGATGACAAAGGCGCCTTTTAGCAAGACTGCTGAAAGGGCCTCAGAGGTATTGGAGCTAATACATTCCGATGTATATGGCCCAATGAGCACTAGTGCTAGATCTGGTTTTCTGTACTTCGTCACCTTCACAGATGACTTTAGCAGATACGGTTACGTGTATCTGATGAAGCATAAGTCTGAGACTCTCCAAAGGTTCAAGGACTTTAAGAATGAAGTAGAAAACCAACTTGGCAAGAAAATAAAAGCACTTCGGTCTGACTAAGGGGGTCAATATTTGAGCTAAGAGTTTGACTTGTTTTTGAGAGAGTGTGGGATTGTATCCCAACTTACTCCTCCTGGTACACCCCAGTGGAATGGGGTGTCAGAAAGGAGGAATAGGACCTTAATTGACATGGTCCGCTCGATGATGAGTCATGCTACACTCCTTCTCTCCTTTTAGGGATATGCTTTAGAGACAACTACTTACATTCTTAATAATACACCAAGCAAGACAGTTGAGGGAACACCATATGAACTATGGAAAGGCCGAAAGCCCAATGTTTCCTTCTTGAAGATTTGGGGCTGTGATGCACATGTTAAGAAATTGACAAGTGGCAAACTCGAGTCCAAATCTATCAAGTGCCAGTTTATGGGTTACCCTAAGGAAACTAAGGGTTATTACTTCTATGATCCAGCCGAAAACAAAGTTTTCATAGCCAGAAATGCAGTCTTCTTGGAGAATGAATTCCTTTCCAAGAGAGACAGTGGGAGTAATGTTGAACTTTCAGAAGTTCAAGACTCACAAACTCCTGCAGCTACTGCTGAGGATGCTTTGGGAACCGATCTGACTACTCAAGAAATTGAGGAACCAGAAACGGTTGCACAGGACCTTAGAAGGTCTGGTAGGACATGTCATCAGCCAGAGAGGTACGGCTTTCTCTTGACTGATGATGGGGACCTTATGGTCGTTGACCAAGAGGAGCCCAAGACCTATCAGGAGGCTGTTGAGAGCCCACACTCAGATCAATGGCACAAAGCCATGGAGGCTGAGATGCAATCTATGCATGATAACCAAGTATGGAAATTGGTGGATCCACCTCCGGGTGCTAAGGTGATAAGTTGCAAGTGATGTTCCAAGCTAAAGGCCGACAACACCTTCAAGGGGTGATTGGTGGCAAAAGGATTCAGGCAAGTTCAAGGAATTGACTATGATGAAACCTTTTCACCAGTTGCTATGCTCAAATCCATTAGGATACTACTAGCCATAGCTGCATAGTACGATTATGAGCTATGGCAGATGGATGTTAAGACCGAGATGATATCACTGGCCACTTGATGAGTGGGACTGACAAGTGTATGGCCATATCCAAATAAGTTGGTTGCTTATTTGATTAATCAGTCAACTCTAGATCAAGAAATATAATAAACAGCAGAAGAGGATGACGAACACCGTGCCTCTTGTTTATTCATATCGATACCGTTTGGCAAAGGATACTGTGAGATAACTAATGGGTCAGTGTCTTTAATAGACTGCTACATCTCTATCTTAATTAGGGGCTATAATGGCTTACTAGAACCCACTTACAGTATGTGGGCCTTTGGCCTACTGCCAACATAAAGAAAAACCCATAGGATCGTGCACATAGATCAACTGAGCCGGAACTTATAAAAATTGTGCATGTAATATATATTGGAAGGAATGCGTTAATTAATTAGTTGACATTCGATGTCAGGGTAATTAATTAACATTGGGTTGATTTAATTTAATTAATAAGCTTAAATAATATAATTAATTAATTTATCAATTAATTGAATTACATAAAGTAAACAATTAATTAAATAATAATAACTGTATTGTATTTACTTAAGTGTGATTTAATTTTATTTAGGGGTAATTAAATTTAGCCAAATGGAATTAAATTACATAGTATATACTTTTTAATTAAAGTTTATTTATGTAATTATAATTCTAGTGGGCTTGGATTTAATTAACCTAATAAAAACCGAATTAGACAAGGTATCTATATAAGGGCACACTTAAGGAAGAAACCCCAACCCTAACCTAAATTAATTGCTGGAAATTTCAGCCCCATTGCATCCCCAAAAATAGCCAAAACGTTCAGCAATAATTCTCCATTCCTTCCGCTTCTTCGGCTAGCACCAGTTCCCACTCGATAGTTGGTTGTGCGCCGGACTTTGGAGATCATAGTTTCAAGAAGAGACAAATTCGGTGAGTTAATCTCTCTTAATTCAAATTGGTTTTTATTCTAATCAATGGTAATAGGACAAGATAGGTGGATTCTAGGAAAATTTTAACGGTGTAAATTCTGCTACGCCACGTTATTTTTCTGATGACGAATCCCAATAGTTAGGCCATACGACTATCTTCTCTTGAAGTTTTGGATTTCTCTAGGAACCAAGAGTTGAGCCATGCGGCTTGAGGAGTTGAGCAGTACAGCCTAAAATTACATAAAACAACGTACGACTCATCTCTTCTGGGAGACAGCCTCTCATTTTGACCTAAAAATCAAAATTTCTTTCAATTTTTCTTGAAATATATACACATATACAATTCATTGAATTTAACAAACTTACCTTTTTGTTCATTTTGCAGCCCAGGAAGAAGAACTAGGGTGTAGGAGGCTGGGATGGCCTTAAGGACTTCTATGATAGCCTTTCGGCCCCGGTTAAGGGGAAAGTGGACACAACAAGCCTACAGGTGTTGGTTCCCTAGACTCTCCACCATGCTTCTCAGAAGAGCAAAGGGACAATTATGGCCTTGGTTAACCAGTGGATGGATACCACCTACACCTTTCATCTTCCTACCAAGGAGTTTACCATCACTCATTTGGACTTTTCTGCCTACCAAGGCACCCAGATCCAGTCTAATTGTACCTTGAGCATGAGCCACTTTAGTGCTTATGTGGTGGCTATTTTGCTTGGATACGAGCCTTCTCAGGCCAAGCTACAGTGCACCACCTTGATGGGCTATTAGAAGAGGTGTGGTGCTGGCATGCTCGCTCCTTCCTACTGTATCTTTTGTCTGAGATTCTATTCCCCACCATGGCAGCTCAATTGGAATGTGCTGCCTACTCTAATTAGATTGGAGAGCTTGAGTGGGCTGGACTGAGGGAGAGCCAGACTCACCCAAATGTATTATGGGCTGGATGTGCGCACCTGAGGTCAGCACAAAGGGCTAAAGTGCTGCTCGATTATGCTCTTGGTAAGAATTATGTTCCTTTTCTTATTATGTCATTACAGAATTGCATCTGTGTTTTTTCTAACTCTTTTTTTTTTTTTTTTTTTTTGCGGATATGGGCTTATGAGCACGAGTTTGTGAGCGGGCGACCTTTTTACGAAACGCGCGGTGAAGCAGGAACCGGGGATTTTCTTTTTGAAGTGTGAGTGTTTGTGGTTTGAAAATGGGTTTTTAATCTTCTTCAAGGAAACCTTTCATTTTATTGGGAACTCATTTTGTAGAAAACTTAATTGGAAGTGTGAATTTTGGAAAATAAATTTTCCTGAGAAAATCCCAATTTAACTTAAAGATCTCAAAACATGAATTTCAAGATTAGATATAGAGTCACCACTCGGATCAGCTCATCTGGGAAATTCCGGTACAGCTCCCTACCAAGTGTAGACACAGTACCTAATCCAGAGATTAGAGGTTCAAGCAACATACCTACTAATCCTCACTTATTTTCAATTGTTATTTCATAATGTAATGTTGCATTAAATTAACTCTACTCATTTTATCTTCTTTTAATTATTAATCGATAGTCACACAAATGACATAAATATAAAAACCAAAATAAAGTGCAGAAAAGTAAAAGTGCGGGAAAAGTAAAGTAGAGGCCAAATTATACAACCCATAAAAAGAAAAAGCTCTCATCCTCACCATTACAACTGCCTATAATACACGAAAATCTAAAAAAGTACAATCGCCTAGATACACGATTTAATCTATAAAATACATCCAAAAATAAAAATAAAGAAAAATAAAAGCTACATCCAAATACGGTTACCACAAGTAAATAAAACATACCAAGGACTCATATGGGACAGAATAGGGGTATTTTGGGAAATGGGATCATGCATAGGGGGTAACCGGGTCGACCCAACCGGTCGGCCTGGTTAGACCTGGAAAACGATTTTTTTAAATGCCCTGTAGATTTTATGGATGAAAAAACCAATTTTGAAAACCATTTGGCTCATTTACATGCATTTTCCAACTCTTTAATGGGCCGAATATCCCAGGACCCGGGGGTGCCGTTTGTGGGTGGGCCTAAATTAAACATCCATCTAGGGTCCAACAATGTAAACATGCCAAAAATCAGTTTTGAATAGCAAAATTACAAGTTTGGGGCCCAAAAGGGCAAAACTATAATTCTGCCTTCTGAACTACAGCCGAGCGGCTATAGGGCATTACAATCGCGCCACTGTAGTGGTTGGGGCAGTTGTAACGCCTACAGCCATGTAGCTGTAGTGCTCCAGAATTCAATCTATCCTTCTTTTCTAGTTTTTAAAAATCGTTTTACAAGTTTAGCGATTTTGGGCGATCTGGGATTTCTAGAAACACACTAAATTCGACAAAACAGATCTGAAACTGATCGAAACAAATCCAGAAATCCCTAATCACCCGAAACTACCAAACTTGAAATTACATCCATCAATTAAAATCAGAAAGCCGAGAATCTAAGCATGCATGAATGCAATTGGACCGATAATAATCATGAAAAACACATTTAATTTGAAAACAGAAGCGTTATCGGTGGATTCGGGGCATTTGGAGCTTTTACCCCTGTAGATTACAGCCGTGTGGCTGTAATCTGGAGATTACACCGCGCCCCTATAGGTTACAGCAGTGCGGCTATAGGTTACAGCCGCACGACTGTAGGTTATAGCCGAGCGGTTGTAATCATAGGTGAAGCAGCTGTAATCAAAACCACTTCCAAAATTGCAAAAGATTCAAAAACACCAACAAACAGCAATCAGAACGAAAGAAAAAGGATTTCTAAGGCCTCTCAGAATGCACCTTGTTTGTGTTCCAGTGTTTTGGACCACCAGGGATGAATTTGGATGCCTGGAACGCCTTGCAATCACGAACAACCGAAAAGCTTGTGCGATTTTAAAAAGCCCGAACGGAACCCCGAATGAGATTGAATGAGTGATTATGGTCTAAGAATGCCCCTAGAAAACTAATCCCTCTAAAGTTATGATGATTTAAATAGATTTTTTGTTAAGGTTTCTTTGATTATTTAGGATTAAAACACTTAATTTTTATCTTTCGTCTCAAAAACCCTAAGTGTGGATGTGTTTTCTCTTAATTCTCTCTATTCTATCTTCCCTCTAATTTTTTTTTGTCTGCTCCTCCACACCCTAATCGTGTTACAATCTTTTTATATCTCTATTTAGGTTAAAAATCCAGATTAATTGCTGATTTTGAACAAAAAAGGAAATCTGATGATTACAATCATGCGGCTGTAATGAAATACAGCTGCGCGGCTATAGGGCACTACAGGGGTGCGGCTGTAGTGACCAGATTAGCCTATTTTGTTTATTTTTCATTCTTTTCTTTGGTTCTCTTAAATACTCACTTGAATTCCTTCGGGGTTCTGTACTAAGACTTCTCACCCACATTCGGGTCACTTGAGACATTTCTGACATCATCCTGGTCATTCTGAATCTGCTTCTTGTTTATCCATGAAAAAGGTAATAATGGCTTTCATTACCGAGGTCGGGAAAAAACCCGTGCTCACAAGCTGCCCCTCACGTGACCAAAGTCGACTTGAATGGGTGCTTGTGTCCGATTCGAGTTTGGTCTCGCAATAGGGAGCACAATGAGAAAGAGAAGAGGACGTACCTGGTGGCTCCTCCCACATCCACCAGCTTTGATGTTTGCAGGGACTTGTCTCGGTTATTTTGTGAAATAGCGGTCTTGCCCAAGTTGATTTGATTCTTCAAGGAATTACTTCGACTCAGTTATGAAGCATAGGACTTTGCCCGAATTGGCTTGACATTCTCTAGGGACGTGCTTCGACTCCATCGTGAAGCAGAGGACTTTGCCCAAATTGTATTGTTTTTCTAGGATCATGCTTCGACTCCATTATGAAGCAGAGGACTTTGCCCAGATTGAATTTTCCTTGCCATTTGATGTTCATGAAAGGAAAGGGTTTTTTGGTAATTTCATAGTGTGGGAAGTTGGCACCCTTTGGAGGAAGGGTCCTTTGGTCATTTGACTTCTCGTGGGGCCTACTTCATGAAAAGGAATGAGTTTTGATGATTTGGTTTCCCTTTTTGATGAAAAGGGGTCTTTTGGTCTTTTGGTAGCTTGATGGCTAACAAAAGGGGTATTTTAGTCTTTTCGCCTCTAGTGGAGCTTGTGTCACTAGGAGAAGAAATATTTTAGTGATTTGGTCCTCCATCTAGCTGGTGTCGCTAAAAGGAAGAGTTTTGGCCATCCGAGGAAAAAAATGCTTTGGTGATTTAAGAAATTTGATCATATCTCTTGAAGCTTTGCAGTTGTTTTGGGCGCGTATTCGTTCCTTGATCGACAATTTTGGAAAAAAAACTTTTTGCCCCTTTGATCAAGAATGAATACGTGTCGAATACTCTACCCCTTGACACCTAGAAGACATGAAAACTACCTTTCTCAGGATTCAAATTGGCATAAAATAAGTTTTGAAAAACGAAAAGAAAAGCATTTTACAAAGAAATAAACTACTGCCATACGGCTGTATGGCTTTTTAAAAGCCACAAATGAAAACATAACCATTTCTCTCAAACCAAAAATCCTTGCTTCTCTTAGTGATTTTCTTGTTCCAAATCGCAAATCATGAGGCGAAAGATGCGTAGAGTCCTCCGGCCTGTTCCAGCTGCTCAACCCGTGTTTCAAACGCGGTTTTCCATTTCGGAGGGAAATTTTACTCTAGCATTTGAACCCACAGAGTGTATCTTTGGACTAAAAGAGGATGATAAGTATTGCAGGGTGAAGATCGATGCCCCAGTGCCCATCCAACTCCAAATTTCAAACAATGCGTACACAAATCTGGTTAGTTTTCTCAAATTTCTCCACTTTTTCCAAGTTTGAAATTTCTACAAAATTAGAGAAAAATAGGTGAAATTGATGCTTGATTTGAGTAGGATATGACCCTAAGATGTTTATTTGTTGATTTGGCTTGAGTTAGGATAAGATTTAACCGAAAAAACAAAAAAAATGGGGCTGGCCGAAAATTTGCAGCTACAGCTGCCCCATACAAGATCACATCTGCATGGCTATGATCATGGGGTTACAGCCACACTGTTGTAACCTATGGCCGGGCAGCTGTAGCCTCATGGCTAGGCGGCTGTAACCCATAGATTCTAGGCCGTCCGATTTTTCATGATTTTTATGGCGTTTCTTCGACTTTTACAATATATATGCATTCTAAAAAGCTCATAAACTCCCTGGTTATTGATTTTGCAGGTGAGATGTGACCACTACGGTTTCAGATCCATCACGGAGGCCTTGCAGTGGTATAGACGACTCCCCCAAGGAATGAGATATATTGTGAACTCTACTAGTTTTCATCGGTTGGTTCGCAGTATGTCCATTACTACTCCTCGCACGAGCCGAGGACTTCTAGCTACACTCCTAGAGAGGTGGATGGATTCCACCCACACATTCCATTTCCCCTCTAGAGAGTACACGGTGACTCTGGAGGACATCGTCGCCATTACCGGTCTTCCTTTCTCCGGACAGACGATACACTTTAATCAAGTCTTCGCACATGGAGGCTATCGTCGAGAGTTAGTATTGTTGCTTATTGGGTCGACTCCCCAGATAGCCGGATTCAGTGTAGGAGTCTCCGGGACTACTGGCTCGGGCGACAGCGTGCGCTCCCGGAGGGGCTAGTTTCAAGGCGACCGATGAGAGGAAGTATGTTAGAGCCTTTCTATTGCATTCTCTTTCCACCACTCTTTTTCCCACAGGCCGGAGCAGTCTGAATCTGGCTGTGTTGCCTTCCTTGATTGACTTAGAGTCTGTGAGGACTCTTAATTGGGCTCGGGAGGCCTTAGCCCAGCTTTACTATGCCCTGGATCTCTATGTTTGAGGCTCTTATAAGGAGTTGAAGGCTTTCTAGATTCTACTGCTTGTGAGTATTTTGGCCCCTTTTTTTTTACTTATTTATTTATTTATTTATTATTTTTTTTCCACTTTCCCTTTTTGCAGATCTGGGTCTAGAGTACCATTTCGTTCTGCCCCCAGTAGTGCAGATTCCTGATAGGTATGAACTGGTTGAATTCCCCCGCCTCAGACGATATATGAGGTTCATCTGGAGTGAAGTCGACAAGAATAAGGCTGAGCGTTGCCAGGCCTTGAGGGAGATGATGTTCGAAGGAGATGACGGGCCGATCTCCATCTCCAGGGCGCTCTCTTTTTGGGACAACGCCGCTTTGACAGTAAGTACATGTACTTGATTTTATGCTTATGTCTGGATGTATGCATGTATGCATAGATGCATATGCATGTAATTGTGATGTTACTTGTGCTTTGTTCGATGTAGACAATGATCTGGATGGAGCATTGCGAGTCCACTCATTTGAGGGCCGAGAATGATCAGTTACGGTATCGTGTCACCAAATTGGAAGTCATGAATCAGACTTTCAGAGACCAGGCGGCCTGTTGGGATGCCCAAATGGGAGATGCGGGCGAATATATGAGCGAGGGTCAGGACGACGAGGCAGGAGATGACGGAGATGATGACGACGATGCCAGCTTTGACTCCTCTTAGGCTCACCTCTTTGTTCCCTACTTGTGATGTATTGACCCATCTGTGGGTTGTTTCTTTGCACATTTCAGCCCTTGCATAGGCTCGATTCAATTGATGTATCTGACGTATTTGATGTACATGATATTTACATAACATTTGCACCTTTTTCGCTATGAATTCGAGTTTTTGAATGCGCATTTCTCTACTTTTCAAATTTTTTTTATCCTAACTTTTGCATAAGTCGCCCTTTTGGGTTTTCGACCTATGGGACTATCTTTATTTTTTATTGAACCACTGTTTTTGGGTTATATATATATATATATACATGTTCAATTTATGGATGTGAGATATGTAAGTGATAAAAAGACATATATGCACAAGATAATCTGGATTGCAATTAAACTTGGAATATTTAAATGAATAGCACCGAACATTCATTGATTCATTCATAAATAATGTTTTAGCACAGTGCACATCAAAGATGAAATGAAGCTAAGGATAGAATTATTAATGGTATACGTCTCGACTGAACCCACGTTTGCCAGCAACCGGTCTTTGTAGATTTTCCAGCTGATGGTTCTCACCTCTCTGTCCTAACTTTTGCATGGGTTGCCTTTACGGTTTTCGACCCATCGGACTGTCCTAACTTTTGCGTGGATCGCCTTTTCGATTTTCAACCCACTGGACTCTCTTTTTTATTTTTATTTTTATTTTTATTTTTACTTATTTATTTATTTTTACACGTAGTAGTGTTTCAGCTTATCCTGGTTGAGGGGGTTGACAAATTCATTCCCGTCTATGTCCATAATCTTTGCAGCGCCCTTCCAAAGTATCCTATTAATTACATACAGACCTTCCCATTTCAGTTTGAACTTCCCCTGTATTGGTCTGCTTCGTCTGCTTGAGTACCAAATCCCTTGCCTTGAACGGACGCTTCTGATGACAAACTTTGTTGTTGTACGTCCTAGCCATTTGCTGTTGATACATTTGCAACTGGTCTAAGGCCTGAAGACGCTTTTCATCAATCAATGCTAGCTGTTCATGTCTCGATTGGAGCCAATCGGATTCTGGCAACTGTGCCTCCATAACCACCCTTAATGATCTGACTTCTATCTCTACTAACAATATTGCTTCCATCCCGTAAACCAGTGAATATGGAGTTTCCCAAGCAGGGGTTCTAATGCTTGTCCAGTATCCCCACAAGGCCAATGGTAACATGTCAGTGTTGGTGTGCCCTAGTTCTTAAGGCATTGGATTCTTGTATTTTGTATTATACATTAAGACTCATTGTATGAATACATTATTTGTGTCACATTAATAAAGGCAATTAATTTATTTCATTTACATCTTGTGCTATAATATGAGTAGAGTATCCATTGATTGATAATCATAAAACCTATCCCAGGTCTGTTCTAATCGTGGGAACGAATAGAACCACAGACTTGTATATTCGATGACTGTATGGTAGTTCTTAACTAGCCATAGTACTTGTATAGTCAGTCATGAATATAGGTACATGTCGTTGACATGGGACTGATCGATCCGCACAAGCAAGCCACATGGTTGTCCCATCATAGGTCTTTCTTGAGTAGGTCTCTTTTGTCCTCAGACCAGATTTCATTATAATATCGATATAGAATCCGATTCACTTTGACATACGCCTAACAGGTCTGTAAAAGGATGCTAAATACGGGTATGATTGGGTGGACCGGTGAACATGTTGATATTGATGATGAAGTGATGGAATTGCCACTCGGGTAACACCGAGATGATATCATTGCCCACTTGATGAGTGGGACTGATAAGTGTATGACCATACCCAAATAAGTTGGTTACTTATTTGATTAATCAGTCAACTCAAGATAAAGAAATATAATAAACAACAGAAGAGGATGACGGACAGCATGCCTCTTGTTTATTTATATCGATATCGTTAGGGAAAGGACACTATGAGATTAATATTGGGTGAGTGTCTTCTACAGACTACTGCATCTCTGTCTTAATTGGGGGCTGTAATGGTTTGCTAGAACCCCCTTACAGTCTGTGGGCCTTAGGCCTACTACCAACATACAGACAGACCCATAGGATTGTGCACATAGATCAACTGAGCTGGAACTTATAGATATTGTACATGTAATGTACATTGGAAAGAATGAGTTAATTAATTAGTTGACATTCGGTGTCAAGGTAATTAATTGACATTGGGTTGAATTTAATTTAATTAATAAGTTTACGTAATGTAATTAATTAATTTATCAATTAATTGAATTACATAAGGTAAACAATTAATTAAATAATTTTCCTATGTAGGAAAATTAAATACATGTATTGTATTTACTTAAGTGTGATTTAATTTTATTTAGGGGCAATTAAATTTAGCCAAATGGAATTAAATTACATAGTATATACTTTTTAATTAAAGTTTATTTATGTAATTATAATCCTAGTGGGCTTGGGTTTAATTAACCTAATTAAAACCCAATTAGACAAGGTGTCTATATAAGGGCACACTTAAGGAGGAAAAACCTAATTCTACTCTAATTAATTACTGGAAATTTCAGCCACCAATAGCAGCCCCAAATAGCCGAAAATCCCAACATTAAACCTCCATTCCTTCGCGTCTTCGGCTAGCACTGGTTCCCGCTCAATAGTTGGTCGTGCACCAGACTTTGGAGATCGCAGTTTCAAGAAACGATTCTGCAGCAGTCTCTAGAAGAGACGAATCCAGTGAATTAATCTCTCTTGATTCAATTTGTTTTTTTTCTAATCAATGGTAATTGCACACGATAGGTGGATTCTAGGAAATTTTAAATGGTGTATTTTCCGTTTCGCCACGTTATTTTTCCAATGACAAATCCCAACAGTGGTATCAGAGCATAGGTTTTGTCCATTAGATTGATTGGAATCGGTTCTTGAAAGCATTCTTGAAGAAAGAATGGGTTTCAAGTTTGTGATTTTAGGGTTTTTTGTTCAATTGGTTTTATTTTTGGATAAACCCTAGAATTGTTGGATTGGGGTTTTTAATTATGTTTCCCCAATTGTTTTCCATCTAAAATTGTTTTGTATAATAATTATATATATATTTATTGTCTGGAAACTTTTTTTTGTTCTGGATTGAAAAGAAAAAAAAATATTGTTTGGGCAAAAAATGGAATCGCAGAATTGCGATTCCATCTGCTGCCTTGGCAGCAGCTGCTGCTGCAGCCTGCTGCGGCGGTAGGCTGCCGCGCAGTGGTGCCGCGCGCGGGTTTTGGGTCCGATTTTAGATTTTACGGGTATTTTTTTATCCCTGACCCTAATGCAAATTAAATTAAATGTTTTTTTTCATTAATTTGTATTTAAATTATTTATTTTGTTGGCATGCATATTTAATTTAATTGTTTGCATATTAAATTGAATATGGACTTTGTGAAATTGGCCCAATAAACCGTGACACCGGTTAAAATTGGGAGAGCTAAATTTTAAATTTGTGACAACCCAAATTCAAATGGGAGCAAAATTGTTAATTTTGCATTTATGGATGCTATCCATTGGGGCTTTATGGGCCTTAGTGACATTTGTTAAAATTGGCGATTTCACCCTAAGTAACTCGGCTTAACATTTATATTTATAATTTGGAATGCCATGATCATGCA
Organism: Euphorbia tirucalli; assembly: GCA_039660915.1. Taxonomy (NCBI): domain Eukaryota; kingdom Viridiplantae; phylum Streptophyta; class Magnoliopsida; order Malpighiales; family Euphorbiaceae; genus Euphorbia; species Euphorbia tirucalli. Next base: position 43,543,213 of record CM077637.1, on the reverse strand, counting down.
TCATATTGGTATGTATGTGCACGATAGGTACTTTGTTTGAAATGTTATGTTGAGTTCTATGGGCCCTAAATTATTATCGGTTGTAATTTAATTTTGGGAAATATGGTCTGCGTGCCATTTTTTTATTTTGATGTAATTTTAGAATAGATTTTATTTTACAAAATTTTTGTAATTGCATCAAGTATGGAGGAAGGCCCAAATAGAGCAAGCCCATGGTGGGAGCCCAAGAAGGATTGCAGTCCGGCCCATGAAGAATTAGATAGGACATCTAGTTTTTCATTATGTTGTAATTAAAGGCCCATAGGATCTCATTTATTTTAAATTAAGTATGCTACTGCATTTGTCATATAATATGGATGTATGGATCACCAAATTATTACCCGCATTTATGCATGCTAAGCCGTATCACTTAATTATAATCCGGAAATTAAAATATTGAGTCGCTTAAAAGTGCTTCCCACATTCACACCTCTTCATCCCAATGATGCTGCAATGTGCGCCATGCCCTAGCTAGGTATATTGTAGTATTCAGTGGGCCATCGAGGGTTAAGATACTTGGTATGGTTAACATGTGAATGGTGGTTTGACTCAACATGGGTAGCATTAGCTCAGAGCGAGCCCTAAGCACAGATGGGTAAAGTGTCAATAAGCCCATCAAACCAAGAGTCCTTCGTGGAAGGATTGGATAGGTTGTCATACCAAACGAATCAATGATTGGTTAGCGAGCCCTAGTTCGGTCAGTCATTGATAAGTTATGGATCTTGGTCAAGTCAGCCAATTAACACCACCAACAAACAAATTAAAATCGGATTATTAATTTGAATTGGCTTAAAAGTCCTTTATTTCTAACTCAAGCAATGATTTCTTCCATGTAGATAATCCCATTTCAGTTAAGCAGTTTAAATGCCTGCAACAAACAACAACTCACTCTCACTTAGGTCACTCTTGGAGAAGGAGAAGCTTTCGGGGACTAACTTCCTGGACTGGGCTAGGAACTTATAAATAGTTCTTAGACAAGAGTCTAAGGAGTATGTATTGAATGCTCCTTTACCAGCTGGCCCTCCCGCAGGTCGAGGTATCACCACGGTGATGGTGGAGCAGTACGATCGGCATGTGAGGGATGACCGAGATGTCTCGTGCCTCATGCTGGGTACCATGGCTTCTGATCTTCAGAAGCAGTTCATGGACGAGCATGCTTATGAGAAGATGGATCAGCTTAAAAAGATGTTCCAAGATCAGGCTCGTCAGGAACGTTACCTGATAACTAAGGCACTTTGCACGACTATGATGGCAGCTGGGACTTCTGTTAGCACTCATGTGCTAAAGTTGAAGGGGTATATTGATACACTTGCTTGCCTCGACTTGCCAGTTCCACAGGACTTGGCAGCAAACATTATTCTCGGGTCACTTCCTCAGTCTTACAACCAGTTTATCATGAATTACCATATGCAAGGGTTGGATAAATCGGTAGTTGAGCTGCATGGCATGCTCAAGCTTACTGAGCAGTCTCTTAAGAAGACTCCTGAAGTATTGCTGGTGAACAAGGGCAATACATCCATTGCTAAGGGAAAGGCCAAATCTAAGGCCAAGGCTAAGGCCAAAAAGGTGGTGGCCTAACCTAAAGCAAGGGTTGCTTCTCCTGACGATATCTGCCATGAGTGTCATAAGAAGGGGCACTGGAAGAGCTCATGTCCAAAGCTAAGGGAGCAACTGAAGGGCAAAACTGCTGCTTCAGGTATTTATGTTGTTGAGATTAATCTGGCTATTTCTACATCTTGGGTCTTGGACACTGGATGTGGATCTCACATTTGTTCAAATGTGCAGGGTCTAAGAAATAGGAGATTATTAGGATCTGGAGAAGTAGATCTTCGAGTCGGAAATGGTGCTCAGGTTCAGGCCATAAAGATCAGAGATTATTTCTTGGAGATGCCTAGTGGACTTGTTTTGGAACTAAGAAACTGTTATTTTGTACCTGCGATGCGCAGGAATATTATTTCTGTTTCTTTGTTGGATATTTCTGGTTTTGTATTTAATATTGGACATGGTAGAATTTCTATGCAATGTGGCAATATTATTTATGGAATAGCATTTCTTGAAAATGGCTTATATATCCTTGATCTAAAACGTGAAAGTTCAATCTATAACATAAATACTAAAAGGATTAAACAAAATGAAATTAATCCTACTTACATCTGGCATTGTCGACTTGGCCATATAAATGAGAAGCGCATAGCTAGGCTTCACTCTAGTGGAGTGCTAAGGTCATTTGACATCCAGTCTTATGACACATGTGAATCTTATTTGAGAGGCAAGATGACAAAGGCGCCTTTTAGCAAGACTGTTGAAAGGGCCTCAGAGCTATTGGAGCTAATACATTCCGATGTATATGGCCCAATGAGCACTAGTGCTAGATCTGGTTTTCTGTACTTCATCACCTTCACGGATGACTTCAGCAGATACGGTTACGTGTATCTGATGAAGCATAAGTCTGAGACTCTCCAAAGGTTCAAGGACTTTAAGAATGAAGTAGAAAACCAACTTGGCAAGAAAATAAAAGCACTTTGGTCTGACCGTGGGGGTGAATATTTGAGCCAAGAGTTTGACTTATTTTTGAGAGAGTGTGGGATTGTATCCTAACTCACTCCTCCTGGTACACCCCAGTGGAATGGAGTGTCAGAGAGGAGGAACAGGACCTTACTTGACATGGTCTACTCGATGATGAGTCATGCTACACTCCCTGTCTCCTTTTGGGGATATGCTTTAGAGACAGCTGCTTACATTCTTAATAATACACCAAGCAAGGCAGTTGAGGGAACACCATATGAACTATGGAAAGGCCGAAAGCCCAATGTTTCCTTCTTGGAGATTTGGGGCTGTGATGCACGTGTTAAGAAATTGACAAGTGGCAAACTCGAGTCCAAATCTGTCAAGTGCTAGTTTGTGGGTTACCCTAAGGAAACTAAGGGTTATTACTTCTACGATCCAGTCGAAAACAAAGTTTTCATAGCCAGAAATGCAGTCTTCTTGGAGAAGGAATTCCTTTCCAAGAGAGACAGTGGGAGTAATGTTGAACTTTCAGAAGTTCAAGACTCACAAACTCCTGCAGCTACTGCTGAGGATGCTTCGGGAACCGATTTGACTACTCGAGAAATTGAGGAACCAGAACCATTGCACAGGACCTTAAAAGGTCTGGTAGGACATGTCATCAGCCAGAGAGGTACGGCTTTCTCGTGACTGATGATGGGGACCTTATGGTCGTTGACCAAGAAGAGCCCAAGACCTATCAGGTGGCTGTTGGAAGCCCACACTCAGATCAATGGCATAAAGCCATGGAGGCTGAGATGCAATCTATGCACGATAACCAAGTATGGAACTTGGTGGATCCACATCCGGGTGCTAAGGTTATAGGTTACAAGTGGTGTTTCAAGTTAAAGGCCCTGTGTGTATAAGATGGTCAGTGGGAGCGTTTCCACCATCCTAGTGCTGTATGTTGACGACATCCTTATCATTGGAAGTGACATACCAACACTGCAAGGGGTCAAGCAGTGGTTGAGTAGGTGCTTTGCAATGAAGGACTTAGGTGAAGCTGAGACGATCTTAGGGATCAGGATCTATAGGGATAGATCCAATCGGCTTCAAGGCCTAAGTCAGGTCACGTACATTGACAATGTTCTGAAAAGATTCATCATGGACAAGGCAAAGAAAGGATTCTTTCTTATGCTGAAAAGATTCAGCATGGACAAGGCAAAGAAAGGATTCTTTCTTATGCGCCATGGGTTGAAGCTGAGTAAGAAAGATGGTCCTAAAACAAAAAAAAAAAAGAAGGACTGGGAGAACATGGAAAGGATCCCATATGCGTCTGCTATTGGATCTATCATGTACTTCATGTTATGTACGAGGCCTGATGTCATGTTTGCACTAAGTATGACTAGCCAGTACCAGTCGAACCCCGGTGAGGTACACTAGAAGGCAGTCAAGGCAATCCTAAAGTACCTTAATCGGACTAAGGATGCTTTCTTAGTGTATGGAGGTCAAGATGAGCTGGTAGTGTCAGGTTACACTGATGCAAGCTTTGAGACCGATGAGGATGAGAACCAGTCACAGTCTGGTTATGTTTTTCTCCTGAATGGCGGTGCCATTAGTTGAAGGTCCTCAAAGCAGGCCACCATTGCTGACTCTACAATGGAAGCTGAGTACATAACTGCGTACGAAGCTCAAAGGAAGCCGTTTGGATCAAGAAATTCATAACTAAGTTGGGAGTAGTACCCACTATCTTAGACCCTGTTGATTTTTTGTGATAACAACGGAGCCATCGCACAAGCTAAGGAGCCTCGATCACACAAGAGATCCAAACATGTACTCAGAAAGGTTCACCTCATTCGGAAGATCGTGAACAGAGCTGACATATCATTGCAGAGGGTTGACACCAAGAATAATGTCGCTGATCCATTAACCAAAGTGCTGCTGCAGACACAGCACGACGGTCATACCAGATCTATAGGAATTAGGGCAATGCCCACTTGGAACTAGTGCAAGTGGGAGATTGTTGGTGTGCCCTAGTTCTTAAGGCATTGGATTCTTGTATTTTGTATTATACATTAAGACTCATTGTATGAATACATTATTTGTGTCACATTAATAAAGGCAATTAATCTATTTCATTTATATCTTGTGCTATAATATGAGTAGAGTATCCATTGATTGATAATCATAAAACCTATCCCAAGTCTGTTGTAATCGTGGGAATGAATAGAACCACAGACTTGCATATTCAATGACTGTATGGTAGTTCTTAACTAGCCATAGTACTTATATAGTCAGTCATGAATATAGGTACATGTCGTTGACATGGGACTGGATTGATCCGCACAAGAAAGCCACATGGTTGTCCCATCATAGGTCTTTCTTAAGTAGGTTTCTTTTGTCCTCAAACCAGATTTCATTATAATATCGATATAGAATCCGATTCACTTTGACAAACGCCTAACAGGTCTGTAAAAGGATGCAAAATACGGGTATGATTGGGTGGACCGGTGAACATGTTGATATTGATGATGAAGTGATGGAATTGCCACTCGGGTAACACCGAGATGATATCATTGGCCACTTGATGAGTGGGACTAATAAGTGTATGGCCATACCCAAATAAGTTGGTTGCTTATTTGATTAATTAGTCAACTCAAGATCAAGAAATATAATAAACAACAGAAGAGGATGACGGACACCATGCCTCTTGTTTATTCATATCGATATCGTTAGGCAAAGGACACTATGAGATTAATACCGGGTGAGTGTCTTCTAAAGACTGCTGCATCTCTGTCTTAATTGGGGGCTGTAATGGTTTGCTAGAACCCCCTTATAGTCTATGGGCCTTGGGCCTACTGCCAACATAAAGACAGACCCATAGGATCGTGCACATAGATCAACTGAGCTGGAACTTATAGATATTGTACATGTAATGTACATTGGAAGGAATGCATTAATTAATTAGTTGACATTCGGTGTCAAGGTAATTAATTGACATTGGGTTGAATTTAATTTAATTAATAAGTTTACGTAATGTAATTAATTAATTTATCAATTAATTGAATTACATAAAGTAAACAATTAATTAAATAATTTTCCTAAGTAGGAAAATTAAATACATGTATTGTATTTACTTAAGTGTGATTTAATTTTATTTAGGGGTAATTAAATTTAGCCAAATGGAATTAAATTACATAGTATATACTTTTTAATTAAAGTTTATTTATGTAATTATAATCCTAGTGGGCTTGGGTTTAATTAACCTAATTAAAACCCAATTAGACAAGGTGTCTATGTAAGGGCACACTTAAGGAGGAAAAACCTAATTCAACTCTATGGTGAATACGGGGATGACATATGGTGTTCAACCTCCTTCTGTTGGAACAACTATGCCATCACCCCTTGGAATTGCATCCCATTATCAGTCACGACATGATGAGGGATCCCATATCTTGCAAAGATGTTCTTTTCCATGAACTTGGCCATCTTCTTAGCACTGATATTTGCAAATGATTCCACTTCGACCCACTTAGAGAAGTAATCCACTGCCACAATGATGAATCGGTGTCCGTTTGAGGCGGGTGGCCTTATCTCTCCAATTATATCTATGCCCCATGCTGCAAACGGCCATGGAGTCGAAGATACTTGAAGTTCAAACGGGGGCAGATGATTGAGGTCCCCGTACACCTAACATTCATGGCACTTTTTAACTTCCTCGATACAGTCAGCTTGTAGAGTGAGCCAAAAGTAGCCTTGTCTCAGTATTTTCTTTTATAGGGCCAGCCCATTCATGTGCGGGCCACACGCACCGAAGTGTATCCGTTTCATAACCACAACTGCCTCTTCCTCCGTTAGACACTTCAGAAGAACTTCGTTAGCTGTTCTTTTGAAAAGTTGATTCTAAAATATCCGGAACTATGATACCAATCTTCGAAGGGAAACCTTGTCAGACTCATTAGCATCTTTAGGGTACTGACCATTATGGATGAACTGTATAATATCATAATACCAGGGTCGTGCCCTAATTGTTGCAACCATGGTAATTGACAAATAGCAAGGACTCTGAGTGACTTCCAGGATGACTGGCTATATTGGTTGTTTTCGGGGACCTTCCCACATTGATGATAGTGTAGCTAAACAATCTGCCATCTAATTCTCCTCTCTCGGCACATGTCGGAATTCATAATGGCTAAATACCTTTGCCTTTTCCCAAACCATCTCGAGATAAGGCCAGAGTGATTCTTCTTTTATTTCCCAATCTCCGGTAACCTGCCGAATCACCAAAGCTGAATCTCCAATAACTAACGCCTCATTTGCCCCCAATGTGATCAGAGCATCAATACCAAATAGACATGCTTCGTATTCTGCCCCATTATTGGTCACTTGAAAGTCAAGCCGTCTTGCCAGAGGAATGATTTCTCCTTTTGGTGTAGCAATGATTACCGCCAAGCCTGCACCGTGTTTGTTCATCGCTCCATCGAAGTACATTACCCATCTATTTGACCCCTTTTCTACCACCGCCAGTTATTCATCGGGGAATTCTAAGTTCTCCATATAGTCTAAATCTATCAGCTGGTTGGCTAGAAACTCCACTACAGCTCTTCCTTTAATTGTCTTCCTTGTCACATATTCTATATCGAACTCCGACAATAAAAGTAACCACCTTGATAACTTCCTTGCTAACACTAGAGCTTGACATAAATATTTCATGGGATTCACTTTGGCTACCACCTAAACCTTATACAGTTGGAAGTAGTGCCTTAAATTCTTTGTCAACCATACCATAGCCGCATAGGTCTTCTCTACTATCGTATACCTAGTCTCATACTCCAGTAGCTTCGTGCTCAAGTAATAGATCGCATGTTCACGTCCATCCTCTTGCTCTTGTACCAACATGCCTCCCAGAGAAGTCTCTTCAATGGCCAAGTACAGAATCAAAGGCTTGTCTGGTATCGACAGTTTTATAACTGGAGGGTTCATCAAATAAGTTTTAATTCTGTCGAAGGCTATCTGACACTGTTCATTCCACTCTACTAGCTGGTTCTTCTTCAGAAGTCTGAAAATTGGCTCGTAAACTGTCATCAATCTTGCAATAAACCGACTGATACTATAGTAAACCCAGAAATGACCTTACTTTTTTTTCTGAATATCCCTGATGGCTTTGATCTTGTCTGGATCCATCTCGATTCCTTTCTGGCTGACTACATGACCAAGCAGCTTCCTTGAGGTCACCCCAAATACACATTTTTTTGGATTGAGGCGAAGATTGTATTTCTCGATTCTAGTTAAAAATCTATCCAGGATGGCTGGGTGCTCCTCCCGGGTCATAGATTTGACTAACATATCATCCACATAAACCTCGACCTCCTTATGGATCATGTCGTGTAGAAGTGTTGTAACAGCTCATTGATAAGTTGCCCCGATATTCTTTAACCCGAAAGGCATGACCCTATAGCAGTAAACCCCCTACTCTGTGATGAAGGCCGTTTTCACTTTGTCAATTACATTCATCAGGATCTGATTATACCCCGAGAACCCATTCATGAAGGAATACATAGCTGCCCTGGCAGAACTGTCAATGAAGACATCGATATGCAGGAGCGGAAATTTGTCTTTGGGAGATGCCTTATTCAGATCTCGGTAATCCACACAGACTCTAACCCGGCCATCTTTCTTCGCAACCGGCATGATGGGGCCAACCATTCCGGGTACTCTACTACTTCTAAGAACTTGGGCTTTATCTGTTTGGCTACTTATTCCTTAACATTTTTAGCCCATTCTGGTCGAAGTCATCTAAGTTTCTGCTTAACAGGTTTCATTTTCGGATCCATCAGGATTCTGTGCTCTGTAATTTCCCTGTCAACCCCAGGCATTTCATCATAGGACTAAGCGAAGTCTTTGACGTGTTTTTGCAAAATTTTACCAGTTCTTTCCTCTCGTCAGGCATGAGGTCTTTCAAGACGGATACCATCTTTGGTTCATCATCTGTCCCTAGATTCATTTCATGCAATGATGCATTATATATGCTAAAGACATTAAATGAATATTTGTATGTATGCACAGTTCCATCCGGAAAAACATCACACAAGTAAGCAAAATCAGATTTTATTACATTGTGTGCCTTGTAGGCAGAATTGTTCACATCAAAAATAGAAAAAGAAGATACATTTAAAAAATTTCCATCCTCCACATGCGGAGGGTCTTTATCAACAGCAGCACAGTCAAATTATTCAAACAGGTACCCTAGGTCTCCTCCTAGGTCTTCCTTTTGCTTCTCAGTCAGCTCTTCCTTTGGTGTCTTCGCCTTACCCTTCATGACCAACTTGGTGAGTTCCTTCACAGCTTCCTCCACTAGCTCTTCATATGTCTTTTCAGCAGGTGGCACCTCCTTTTCTGAACCCTTGTTTGGCTTCATCAAAGTGGATAATGCTCTTGTGATGGCCCCCATGGCCACTTCCATCTCGCCTCTCACCAGGTCAGTCTTCTTAAAGGCTTCTCCCTTTTCTCTGAATTCAACCCTAACTTGATCAATAGCTTTCTGATTCTGAACCTCCTTCCTTTCATCCCTAGCTCTGGCTCGCAGCATGCTCACGACAGGCTCAATTCCATAATTGCTAAAATCAACCACACCAACAAAAATTTCAAATCTCGAGAGCTGACCCCCTTAACAGTTATGGGCTCAGGAATCCCATCATACATTGATTCCGTGGCCTGGATGAAAGTGTCCACCAAGTTCACACGTTTCCGCTCTTGCTTAGGCCTTCCTTTATGATACCCTAGCCCAAACTGACGGTACTTGCTAGCTTCAATATTGAATTCAGGGACACCTTGTTGTTTGGCCCCTAACCTTTTACTTGGTTCATAGTTCTTCTTGGCGAAGTACCTGTGAAGCCAGTCCGAAAACTCAGGCTTGTCAGAGATCACAGCAACCTGAAACCCTGTCATCGGCTGTTTGGTAGTACTCATGCAGCTACAACAGAAGGTTCATCTGCTTCAATAGTTACTAATTTTCCCTTGATAAAAAACTTCACCTTCTGATGTAAGGTTGATGGAACTCCTCCTAGAGCATGGAACCATGGTCTCCCTAATTGCAAAGAGAAGGTGACAGGAATATCGATCACGGTAAACAGTACTTTTGACTTAACCTCCCCTACTTTGACTTCAGTCTTGAAGGTTCCCAGCATAGCTCTCTTGCTATCATCATAAGCTCTAATTACGGTGTTGGACTGGCAAAGAGCTTCAGTACTCACCCCCAAGAAAGGTAGGATCTGAGAAGGACAGATGTTCAAGGCCAAGTCGTCATCCACCATCACACTCGGCATCACTTTATCCATGACTTCAACCCTTAAGTACAGAGCCCTGTTGTGATTAACCCCTTCAGGTGGGAGGTCTTCTACCCCAAAACTGATGTTCGTGGCCTTGTTAGCCTTTAAATCTACTCCCCTAATCATTGCACACACCTTGTTGGGGGACATAGTAGGGTTGGCATCCATCTCTATTAGTTGTTTAGCCACCGCCTCTCAGTGCCTCTTTGATTCCACGAGTAAGTGCCACACACTAGCACAAACCGGTGTCCTCTTTAGCTGGTCCACCACCATGTCTTCCTTCTTGACCATTGGAGGTGATCGGACCGTATCATTCTGCACCAGTGTAGTGTACCTTCTTGGGGGTGCGGAGGTGGTGCGTTGGTGGGTTGATAAACCCTACCGCTTCTTGTGATATACATCACCGGCCCATCTTTCTTTATCACAGTCCCCCTCTTCGGCTCCACCGGGTAAACAGGCTTCGAATCTTGTACATCAAACTCATCATATTCATCCTCTGCTTCAATTTCATCCAAATCAATAGGGCCTGTCTTATCCCTCACTGCCAAAGTCTGCTCTTCAACCACCTCTGGCTCTTCCTCCCTCTCCACTAACACAGCTCGCACGCTCGGATTTACTTGGATGATCTGAGCAAATACATAATTAGCCGACAGACCAAAGTGAACCATGTTAACTTGACTTCCAAAAGTAAGGAGTGGATTTTTCTGCACGTTCGGCTTTAGAGCTAGCTCTACTATCTTGCCATCTGTGACCAGCTGCTTGATATCTTTAATCAGCTGGGTGCACTCGTTTGTACGGTAACCCACCATCACATGGTAAGAACAAAAATTATCTTTATCTGCCTCAACTGGAGGTGGGAACGACCTCAAACTTTGTAATAACCAGGCCTTCCTACACTTGGCGAAGATTCGACTGACTGACTCAGCCCAAGGACCGGTAATTCTCTGAACACTTGGCCTCCCCTGATTCACAGCAGCCACATCTGCCTCCTGTGCTTCAATAGAGGCTACTTTCAGTGTCGCCTTTGAACTAGATCCCACTGCAGTAGCCTTAGAACTGCCACTCTTGTACCTTGGAGAGTTACCCTGATTATTTCTGTAGGAGCCCAAACTCTGTCTGCCCCTCTGCTCTTCTTCCTCGTATCGCTCGATACGATTGGCAAACTCCACCACCTCATTAAAGGAATAGAACCTCTTGAGCTTCATCTTATCCTTATATTGGGGTAGGCTACCATCCATAAGCTTCACAATGAAAGACTCCAACTTCGGTGCCCTATCCACCAAAACCTGCACATCCATCCACTATTTGTAATAAGCCGGGAACGACTCGTTTGGTTTCTGGCAGATTCTTTCTAGATCCTCGAGAGTTGTCTCAACCTGGGTGTTGTAGGCATATTGCTTCACAAAGGCATCAGCTAAGTCCTCCCAGGTGGAAGGGGTATACAGGGGCATCTTCATGTACCACTTTGTTGCAGCGCCCCTTAGAGTAGTAGGAAATAAGTTCAAAAGATGATCCTTTCCAATCCCTATGCTGGTCATCAACCTCACATAGCTATCCAAGTGGGCTTCTAGTGATCCTTCTCCAATGTAGGGGGGAAGGTAAGGCATATGAAAACCAGCCGGAAGCGGCCCTTCTACCTCAGCCACCAATGTGGCAGGATCGGCACACTTGATAGGATTAAAGTGGATCATCTCCTTCAAATTTGGCATCATAGCATCTATGTCAGAAAATTTTTGGTTGAGCTGTTTCTCCAGCATCGACTCAATCAAGGCTTCCCTCACCTTCTCAAAAGCCTCATCCTCTCTGGACTGACAGTCAGATTCTTTGTGATTGGCAACTCTGCCACTTCTGCTAGGGGTACTCCCTCCAGTTCCATTAGTAACTTGAACGAACTGTTGTCCCCCATTCCCAACCTGAGCTGGTTGAACAACCAGAATAGGGAGGGTGGTTATCACTGCCTGCACCTGCTCCCTAAGAGTAGCCCTGAACTCATCCGAGCTTAAAAAGCTCTTCATAAAAGCAGCCATGTCGAAGGGCAAGTTTCCATTGTTTCCGTTGTTTCCGTTGTTTCCATCGGCCATCTCTGCTCTGTCAATCTCCTCTAACAAAACTTGACTATCAACCAGTAAGATAGGCAACTGAACTTCGATCTCCCGATCTGAATCTGACCCTGAGCTGATTCCTTCCACGGTGACAGGCTCTGATTGAACTGACTGAATTAGTGGGTTCGGCTCTAATTTAACACGAACTAACCGTTTTGAGGTTTGTCTCCAAACTGCACATTTAACATAAGGTTAGAAACTCGGATGGATGTCATGGACCAAGACTCGACACAATAAATGGTGTGTATGGTGTGTTCATGTTCATGATTGGATGATGCTTTATGGATGTGGATGATGATGAAAATGACTTTTGTAATTTCTTTCTTTTGTTTTGGATGTTCCAAGCATATCCCATGTCATACAAAAGATAATGCAAAAATGTCGCATGCGGACCAGCACACGAACAGAAGTTCAGCACCTTCGGGGCACCTAGTGGATGTCATGAAATGGTCATGTGCGTACCGACACATGGACAGAGGTTCGACGCTTTATAGGTTGATGAAATGGTATTTGATGGTCATATGGGAACCGTTCCATAGACAAAGGGTCGATGCTTTTGTTGCATCTTGGATGAAATGATTTCCCAAACAAGTCACGTGTAACTCAAGACACGGACAGCATTTTGGCTTTCATGCAACACCTTGCATGATTTAGGCATGTTATGAAATGTCCTAGTACAAGTTCTAATTCGGCACTCGTGGAGTACCTTGAATGAATTTTCAATGTTATAAAACAATCTGATGTGGATTGTGACATACAAATAAGACTTTAGTGTCGCCATGACACCATGATGAATGGACATGATGTTATGTAATGGTATTGTGTGGTCGGCCACACGAACACAAGCCTAAGACCATTGTGGTCCTCTAATGGTGCAATGATTGATGAAATGGCCAAGTGCAATCTGGTGCACAGGCGAACACGGGTAATCTTGGGGACTCCCGATATGTCATGAAATGAAATGTCATGAGGGGCATGCTTAGAACATCCTTTATTTTAGGTGGGATGAGGTTATATGAATGCCTATGTCATACAGAATGCAAATGGCTGCACAAAAACATGGTTAAGATGCATGACATGCGAGATGATGTCATGTATGCTTTATGAAATGCAAGCACACAAGATGTATATGACACATGAGTAAGATGTTATGGCTACAAGAAAACATGGTTAGTATAACACACACGTATGATGATGCTCCAAAATGGATGCATAAAAATGTGGTTAGAAAATGGCACACGATGATGCGTGTTTGACATTACATGTGAAGGTCAAAAATGAAACCACCATAGAACAAACGTTAGCACACGCAACAATATGCTCACCCTTCCAACCTTATTCCTCCATTCGATTGGTCTCGTATTCTTCCTAGGTGTTGGGTCTCTTTGGCATCAACTGGGGATACTAAGGGCACACTCTCAATGCCCATTTGCAAATATATGTTTTGGTAATTCTAAGGGGAAGTTGCTAGGCCATTACATGAAGGTATGAGTCAAGCCAAGGGTCGTACAGGTTCCCATAGCAAAAATATACTCCTCATTTCTCCCCACTCAAGGGTCCAAACGAAGGGGTACGTATGAGGCTATAAGTGGTTTACCCCCTCGGGTGCCTCCAATCTTAGCGGAAGAGGTAGTCACCTTTCAAGATAAACCGGGCATAAACAAGTGTTGAAGGGATTCAAGAAGAGAAAATTTCATGCTTATGCAAATGTGAATGAAACATCAAATAATGATTTAATAATTGACTACAAGTGAGGATATACTTCAATTGTTGCCTAAGTTCCTTAAGTTTTTGTGAAAACTTTTTTAAAAGAAACCGTTGATCCCCAGCAGAGTCGCCACTGTGAGCAAACGACCTTTTTATGGAACGCGCGGTGAAGCGGGAACCGGGGATTTTCTTTTTGAAGTGTGAGTGTTTGTGGTTTGAAAACGGGCTTTTAATCTTCTTCAAGGAAACCTTTCATTTTATTGGGAACTCATTTTGTAGAAAACTTAATTGGAAGTGTGAATTTTGGGAAATAAATTTTCCTTAGAAAATCCCAATTTAACTTAAAGATCTCAAAACATGAATTTCAAGATTAGATACAGAGTCGCCACCCGGATCAGCTCATCTGGGAAATTTCGGTACAGCTCCCTACCAAGTGTAGACGCAGTACATAATCTAGAGATTCGAGGTTCAGGCAACATACCTACTAATCCTCACTTATTTTCAATTGTTATTTCATAATGTAATGTTGCATTCACATAATTCTACTCATTTTATCTTCTTTTTATTAGTAATTAATGCTCACACAAATGACATAAATATAAAAACCAAAATAAAGCGCAGAAAAGTAAAAGTGCGGGAAAAGTAAAGTAGAGGCCAAATTATACAACCCATAAAAAGAAAAAGCTCTCATCCTCACCATTACAACCGCTTATAATACACGAAAATCTAAAAAAGTACAATCGCCTAGATACACGATTTAATCTATAAAATACATCCAAAAATAAAAATAAAGAAAAATAAAAGCTGCATCCAAATACGGTTAGCACAAGTAAATAAAACACACCAAGGACTCATATAGGACAGAATAGGGGTATTTTGGGAAACGGGATCAAGCATAGGGGGTAACCGAGTCGACTCGACTGGTCGGCCTGGTTAGACCTGGAAAACGGTTTTTTTGAAACGCCCTATAGGTTTTATGGATGAAAAAACCAATTTTGAAAACCATTTGGCTCATTTACATGCATTTTCCAACTTTTTAGTGGGCTAGATATCCCGGGACCTGGGGGTCCCGTTTGTGGGTGGGCCTAAATTAAACATCCATCTAGGGTCCAACAATGTAAACACGCCAAAAATCAGTTTTGAATAGGAAAAAGATGCAAAATTGCAAGTTTGGGGCCCAAAAGGGCAAAACTGTAATTATGCCTCTTGAACTACAGCTGAGCGGCTGTAGTGCTCCAGAATTCAATCCAGCCTTCTTTTCTCGTTTTTGAAAACCGTTTTACAAGTTTAGCGATTGTGGGCGATCTGGGTTTTCTGGAAACACACTAAATTTGACAAAACAGATCCGAAACGGATCGAAACAAATTCGACAATCCCTAATCACCCGAAATTACCGAACTTGACATTACATCCATCAATTAAAATTAGAAAGCCAGGAATCTAAGCATACATGAATATAATTAGACCGATAATAATCATGAAAAACATATTTAATTTGAAAACGAAAGCGTTATCAGTCTATTTGGGGCATTTGAAGCTTCTGCGCCTATAGATTACAACCGCGCCCCTATAGGTTACAGCTGTGCGGCTGTAATCATAGGTGAGGCGTCTGTAATCAAAACCATTTCCAAAATCGCAAAAGATTCAAAAACACCAACAAACAGCAATCAGAACAAAAGAAAAAGGGATTTCTAAGGCCTCTCAGAATGTACCTTGTCTGTGTTCCAGTGTTTTGGACCACCAAGGATGAATTCAGATACCGGGAATGCCTTGCAATCATGAACAACCCAAAAGCTTATACGATTTCCGAAGCCCAAATGGAACCCCGAATGAGATTGAATGAGTGATTATGGTCTAAGAATGCCCCTAGAAAACTAATCCCTCTAAAGTTATGATGATTTAAACAAATTTTTTGTTAAGGTTTCTTTGATTATTTAGGATTAAAACACTTAACTTTTATCTTTCGTCTCAAATACCCTAAGTGTGGATGTGTTTTCTCTCAATTCTCTCTATTCTATCTCCCCTCTAATTTTTTTTTTCTGCTCCTCCCCACCCTAATCTGGTTACAATCTTTTTATATCTCCTATTTAGGTTAAAAATCCGGATTAAATGTTGATTTTGAACAAAAAAGGAAATCTGATGATTACAGCCGCGCGATTATAATGAACTATAGCCGCGCTACTGTATTACAGCTGTGCGGCTGTAGGGCACTACAGGGGCACGGCTGTAGTGACCAGATTAGCCTATTTTGCTTATTTTCCGTTCTTTTCTTCTGTTCTCTTAAATACTCACTCGAATTCCTTTGGGGTTCCGTACCAAGACTTGTCACACACATTCGAGTCACCTGAGACATTTCTAACGTAATCCCGGTCATTCCGAATCTGCTTCATGTTTATCTGTGAAAAAGATAATAATGGCTTTCATCATCAAAGTCGGGAAAAAACCTATGCTCACAGAGTTTCTAAGCCCTCTTAAGCTAGGCAAGGTCAATGGCATCCCACTTTTCTTGCGGCTCACTCGATGGATGGTCAACTGGACCAAGGTGGTGATAGAGGTGCATAAATGCTGCACTTAACTGGGCTCTGTGACATGGAGTGAGGTATATGCAAATCTCATTAGCTTTAAATGTATTCTCTAGTTTAGGGCCATACTTGAGTTTGAGCTTGATTTGCATGTTTGTTTTGAATTTTTTAGGGATTTAAGTGCCCCTGGGGCGGTGCTACCCATTGGTCTGAGGTGATGATAGGAACCTCAAGGTTGACTGAGAGGTGGCTAGTCATGGAGTCCCCTTCATCTTCAAAGTCGTACCTTGGGGAAAGGGTCGAGAGCTGCTACGGACGACCCCGATGAGAGACTGATCCCTACCCCGCTGCCTACAAGTTTTTTCTGGCGAGTGCACATTTCTAAGGATAAGCACCATGAAGTTTTTAGAGATGGGTACATGGCCCTCGGATGGGAGTGTGATTACCGAGCTTAAATTACCCAGTACTTATTGCCCTCGACCGGCGATCTGATTCCACCACCACCACAGGTATGCATTTTTCACTTCACTTGCTCGTAGGTTTTCATTTTTGTGGTTTGAATGCATCCCATAATTGCTGGTGTTTCATGTTTTAAGATCCTCCCTGGTCAGGCAGGGGAAAGAGACAGATGGACAAGGTGGGCAGTAGCTCACATTCTAGAGAGTCCAGTTCACAGATGCCTCCAGTTCGCAAGCCGCAGGTTCAGTCGTAGCCTGTTGTTGATGGTTCTGTACCTGTGACGAAGGTTGTTCCTCCTATAGGGTGGATAGTGGGTTTGTCCTAGTATATCTTTGATAGTCAATCACAGCTCTACATTGCTACTAGTGGCTACTACTATCCCTAGATCGTGCCAGATCCAGCCATGCCTGTGTTGTTTAAGTTGGAGGATGCTACTCAAGTAAGAATCATTATCTCTTGATTATTAGCTCTTTGCTGGTTCTTCCCTATCTCATTATTTGTGTCTTTACAGTGCCCTAGAGCTCCTGTGAGACTTATGCTCATCTCTTTTCTGCTACTCGTGGCCTTCTGATTCGCGACAATATGACTATGCATGTAGGTTTCTTTACCTGTTAAATTTATGCATTTATAGCATAATATGATGTGATGTGTGATGTAAAATTATAAATGACATGCATATGTATGCAGGCCCAGTTGGAGCACGAGATGACCCGATGTGATCAGCTGGAGTGTGAGCGGACGACGTTTTCGAATGGAACGTGGACTCTCTCAGAAGGGAGCCTCAAGATCGGGCAACCCTCCCTCGCGTGGGGTTTTTGGAATGGAAATTCATTTTTGGAAAAGCTAAATTAATTCATAAAAGAACCGAGACCTAAGTCTCGATAGAATGTGTAGGAGTCGCTACCCAACTCAGCTCAACCGGAAAATTACAGTGTAGCTGAACCGGACAAAGGCCGCTACACCTTCTAGAGATCTAGGCCCGGACAAGTCCCCTATTTCATGTCTAATCAAAATAAAATTTGGCCAATATTCATAAATGGAATTTTAAATTCTAAAGTTCATTTTTATTAAATTAAAACACACAGCGTACACACAGATCAAAAATAAAACAATAAATAAATATCTTATTACAACCCAATTCAATAAAAATAAAAACTCTCAACCTCACCTTACAAACGCCTAAAATACACGATAATCTAAAAAAAATACAACCGCCTAAAGTACAGATTAAGCTATTACTTACACCAAAATGAAAAATAAAATAAACTAAAAGCTGCAAAACAGATTGTTAGCATAATTTACGGCACACCACAAATAGGACTCAAACAAGATAGGATTGGGAAATTGGAAATTGGGAACATGCATTTAGGGGAATAACTAGGTCGGCTCTGCTAATCGGCCCGATTAGACCTGGAAAACATTTTGAAACGTCCCTGTACTTTACTAATTTCTCCGAATTTTGCATGTGACATGTTAACCTGCTTAACTTTTGTCGAGCCATACTGAAGGATCCATTTTTTATATGGCTTTAGTGATTGCATAGACGTGACCTATCTAAATTGAATGCAACGACTTCCCGATGTTTATTTAAATGGATGACACATTGCATGAGTTATAAAAACTTGAGCAAAATATCAAATATTCATAACATTATTATGACAACCAAAATGAGCATGACAGGGGATCTAAACATAACATTAACTTTGATCAACACCCTCTCTTGTTACCTATGCATCCTTTTCAATTTTCAATACAAGATATTTTTCTCTCAAATGCCTTACCTAGACCCTCTTTTAAGTTTTTGGTCTACCAAGTTGCCCTAAATTTTGCCTGGGGCCCCCTTTTCAGATTTTCACCCCAGCAAGCTCTTTTCTTTATCTACTTTTTTTTGGGGGGGAAATACTAGTGATCCCATTTAGTATCTTATATGACCTCCTAGAATCATTTTGTTTTGGGCTTAACATCTCGGTTCCTCTTTCTAGGAATCAATGTCTGAGACTCTTGCCTGGATTGTCGTACATATGGGGAAATGCCTTCTTCTTAAGATGTTGGTGTCTTAATCTTGAAGTTTCTGATTGTTTCTTTAGATTTGATAGCTTTGAGAGTTTGACTGGAAAGTAACAAGATGGATTTTATTCAAGTGAGGAGAATAGATTTGGACTCTTAGACTTTCTATGTTCCCGTGGGGTGACACAAAGTTTTACTTTGAGTGCACTCTTTTTTGTTATTGCTGTGGATGGTGTATGGGCATCTGTGGGTGATTTTGAATTCTCTATATTGTATTGATCACAACTCTTTTTGGAACTTATTGCGGAAAAAATTTTGGCTTCTTTAGCTCATATCAGGTTTTTTTTCTTTGGGTTTAATTGCTTCGTTAGTTTGGGTGACTTACGCCTTTTTGTTTGAAATTCAGCGATATCAGAAATCATGCCTTTGAAGTAAATCTTCTGCTTTCTCATAGATGTTATTGTGGTTCTTACAACGAGATAAGGTTCTTAGGGGTAGCATCTTTGAAAGGGGTGAGGTCATTTTTCTCTTGGTAAGATAGGGTTCTTGGTGAAAGATTAGGTCTGATGTGAGGTAAAAATAAATATTAAGTTTGCTTGCATAGAGTGTTTGCAAAGATTGGTTCTGGTACATGACCTCAGATAGTTCGGGCCTTTCTTGTTCGTGGTGCTATGTAAGGATGGGGTTCAAATATGAAGAAAGTACTCATATGCCAGTTATCCGAGAGTTATGCCTTTTGCTCTGTTCTTGGACTACATTTCTGTCATGGTGTGTCTTTCTCGTGTTTCGCTGACTGTTGGTTTCGGGAATTTGTTCTAAATCACATCAATTTTCCATTTATCACCGAATGATACACAATGTTGATATCGAGTTCTATTTCTTGTATGCGCTCTCTTCTTTTTAAGAGAGAACATGACCAAAGCCAGATTTACTTTTGGATTCCCTGTCATGCTCATGTTAATTATGTGCATTTTAATGTAATTTATGTTGGATATGTTACTCAGGTGATCATACATATGCATAATGTCATGCCTATATGAATAACACATAAGCAAACTAAAATAAACTACAGAGCTTTGATTACATTCAAAACAGAATAAGTTAAAGCGATTACAGTTCGCTTATATATTTTACAGACAAAAATTTTTTTGTTCAAAAGAGCCTTCAAAAATTGAGAAGTGCTAAAAAGGCACTTATATATGATATAATCTATAAGGAATTTGCGTTGTTTTTACTCATTATACATTAGATTTCACGTTGGTGTTTCTTGTTTGTGATGATTTATAGTTTTAAAGACTAAGTATGCAAATATGTAGAATTTAGCTATAAAAGGAAGCAAAAATGAAGAAATTAAAGGAAAGAGACAGATCATGATCGCGATTGATATCACGATTGTGACCTAGCCTATGGGCAGACTTTGATTTCAACATTTTGTAAAGAAACCCATGTGAATCATGAGTGCGACACTCTGTCACGACCGTGACATGCACCCAGCAGCAGTTATTGGATCTTATCCATTCGAAACTTCAACCACCACTATGGAAAGACACAACTCTTCATGAAAAGACACAACCCTTCATGAAAAGACACAACCCTTCATGCACAGACATGACTCTTCATGAAAAGACACAACCCTTCATGAACAGACATAATGCTTCATGAAAAGACATAACCCTTCATGAAAAGACATAACCATTCAATGAACCAACACAATCTTTCACATAGAGACACAACCATTCAATGAACCAACACAACCTTTCACAAAGAGACACAATGCTTTAATGCTTATAAATAGAGAAGGAATTCTAGATTGTAGAGTGTGCCCCCAATGGGACGCCAAAGGGAGAAAACCGGCCAAATGGAAGATAACTATAGTATATAAGTTAGAAAAATAAAGTGTCCAGAGAGTTCCAGTTTGTTGTAGTATTTAGTATACGTAAAGGGGAGCCTAACACCACGGTCCTTAAATCAAGTATTGTTGCTGTATAAAGAAAAGATACCCCCGAGGTTGCAATATACCTATAGGCATGAGGGAGTGTTTCCCATGTGACAGACGGGAATACTATCACTTTCTTAAGTCTATTCTTATGCTTTTCCTTTATGAGAGCTTCACACTTGTATTTGTATTGAATATTTATGAGATCAATATCGATAAGTTTTCTTATATCTTACTCTTCATTGCATGACTAACGCCAAGTATGTTTTGATTTCTTGTTTTACACTGCATGACTAACGCCAAGTATGTATTGTGATTCATAATAGGATATAGAGAAGTTCGCATTTTACTTTGTCTTGGTTAGTTACTAAGATAGAATAAATTATGATGTATGATTGTTTTGCTTCACTTTGTTAAATTAATTGTATTAAGACCTTTAGTTATTTTGGAAAAGCTCTTCAATAATTTGTCTATGAGTTATTGAATAAAATCTATTTCTAGACATGCCCGTTGAAATAGAACTTATCCGACATACTCTTATCATAGGGATTGAATAGATAATTAATGCATGTGCAACGAATATCAAAGATAAAATGCTTGTATATTTATGTAACTAAATATTAAACTACAACTTAACTGATAACTAGTACTTTAATTGATTTAACTTGCCATTTACTCATTTCCCCATCTCGCTTTATAATTTGATACTCTATAAACGCAAAGAAAAATAAACCAAAGTCTACATACTTATTCCTCATGGAATCGATATCTTTTATTACTACATTGCGATTCGTATACTTGCGAGCACTAGTCTCTAAGTGGAATTATTATTAAAAAAAATTATTATCAAAAGCTAAATAAGAGATTAGTAAAAAAAGCAACAAAAATGCCACATCGTTGCTTTGTTTCTTCTATAGCGGGCCTAACAACTTCCCTTCTCCTATCTTGCTTCTCATACTGCCTTGGACTTCCCTCTGAAATCCATGGATGGTTCAATGTCATTGGATAAGCCTAATACTCCCAATTTTCCTTCATTAATTAGCTTTTGTATATCTTTCCTCATTTGATCACACTCATTTGTTTTGTGCCCTGTAGCTACATGGTATGCACAAAAATTATCCTTTTCCACTGCAACAGGGTTTTTGAAAGGCTTCATAGGACATAAAAAGCCTTGCCTCAGACATTTCATAAATGCTTGGGATAAAAACATGGGCCATGGAGTAAATTCGGCAGGGAGTACATTGATGTTGTGGATGGGTGCTCCTAGGGTGTCGGATGCCAATCTCGTCTCCCCTTCCATAGCCAAGTCATCTATAGGGACATAGATATCCTGAGTAGATCTCCCAGTTGAGCTTTCAACATTTCTGTGACTGCCGCTTCACCTTTAAGGTTAACATCCTTTCTTGAGTGGAGATACAATTCCTTTCTAAGGTCGGCCACTGTCTTCTCCAATGCTGCGCATGTAGCCTCTAATCTTTCTACAACAAGGTCCCTTGAACACCTTGCCTTAAACATATCACAATGTTCCTAGTGTAACATCTCAAATGGCCCCTGACCTATACCGGTGATCCCCGTGCTACCAATAGTAGTTAAGCTACTAGGATGCCTGTTCTAGTCCCCTTCAAGTTGGACTGCTCTACTGTAAACCTCACTTAGACTATAAATACTGGCACTTCATGTGTTCTTTGTAGACACTTAAGCTTCCTTCTAGAAGTTTTTGAATTAACTCATCCTCATTGGGGCGCTTTCTCAATTGAACCAGCTTCCCTGTCCATCTATGATAAAAGTTCACAAAGGATTCCCCATGCTATTGTTTTACCTTCTCCAGGTCATAAAACTCACCCTCATCATATCATTGAAACTAAAATGGGCTGTAAACACCTTAGAAAGACTCTCCCAGCTTGATTGTACATCCTTAAATAGATTGTTATACCAAACCAATGCATTTCCCTCCAAGATGATAGGGAATAGATTAGTCAATTGCCTCTTGGTAAAGCCTATCATCAGCATGATCCTGGCATAGGTGTTCAGATGGGTCTCGAGTAAGCCTACACCTGAGTAAGCAACCATTTTGGGGACTTGGAACCCAAATATGTGCTTTTTGTTATTTTAATTCTCTATTCAATATTTAAACCTAGATATTTGCTATATGCTTATACAGAAAGCCGAAAGTAAATTCACAAAGCGATAAATAAATTCAGAAAATAAATTTATTACAACCAAATCGAATAAACTATCCTAGGGGATACATTTGATAAAAATGGGATAGGGGTACAATCGCCTAGTTTACACAAAGTGTTCTAAAAATATAAAAGCTAACATTCATCTAACCTAGCATACATCTACCTATAAAACAGAGGTTAATGATACAGATAAATAAGCACACATTGGACTCACATCTAATAGAATGGGATATCCAGATAGCTCAGGGTCATGCATTTAGGGGACAATCGAGGAAAACCCGATAGGTTTACTCGATTAGACCTGGAAAACTATTTTAGAAATGCCCTGTATTTTTTTTATCTGGAGAAAACAGTTTTGGAAAATGATTTTGCCAATTTTATGTGTTTTTTTTCATTTAGCATGGCAATGTGAGTCGATTATCCAGAGATTTATTGGGAATCTCTTTTGTTTAGGTCCTAAGAATTCTTCAAAATTAAAGCTAAGTCATAAAGCACATAAACCCAAAATCAATTTTATGAAAAATGAATGGAAGTTGACTAATGAGACAAATAAAATGTAATGCTGGGAATGAATCACTAAAATTGTGGGGTTAAAAAATAGGTCAAATATCGACCTTAGGGTCTAGATTTAACGATAAAAATAATTTTCTTTTTCTGATTTTAACACATAGACATTTTTAGAGTTTTCTCCTTTTGAGTTTTACGATCTCTTAGGTCTATCAATTGATTAGACTGAGAAATTAGAGATTTTTGCCCCGGATACATAAAATCAAAAACCCTATACAAGAACTCATGGGATGTGATGAGCTGTGTGGCTCTATTTCTCCTCAAGATGGGTTGTACGGCCTAAAAGATGGGCCGTACGGTCCTGTTTCAAAATTTATAGAAAAACTAATTTCGGTTTTTAATGAGTTTGGCAAAGCATAGACAAATCAGACAATTCATGAATAATGAGATACGATTTGTGCCCTCTCAGAGATTACCTTTAGCTTGTTTATCTAGGTTTCGAGAAATGATCCGAATCTGTTCCTTAAAGCTTTAAATCTGGTATAACTCATAAAAACGAATCAAAACTCACTGAGAATCGAAATGCAGCTGTGGATAACTTTGACCCATAGAGATTTACATACCAAAACAAGGTTTTGGTGTATGAATGGGTTGGATTTGGGTTGGTTTAGTGTTTAGAAGCTTAGGAAGGAGATGATGAATAATGGTAATGGAAGTTTTATTGCTTGAGAGAAAATGGGTTGTAGAGCTAAGTTCTTGGTGAAGGATCTTTCATTTAAGGAAAAACTGATTATTGAGCCGTGGGATACATCCTGCCTTGGTAAGCTTAATTGATTTGTTTTTTCTTTTAATCTCTTTCTAACAAGTTATCTGCATCCATAACAACAATCCTCAGTCCATTACTTTTTTAATTCTGCTACAGAGATGGGCCGTATAGCCCTTCTACCTTATGAGTTAGGCTGTGCGGCCTAATAGTTGAGCTATACGGCTCTTCCTTGCAGTCCAGCTGTACCACTTTAAGTAGCTCTCTTCCACAGCTTAACCCTCAAATTTTGGGTCATGCCTCCTCTTGAGATGGGTCATACTACTCATCTTTCATGTTGGACTCAAATAAGATAGATTGGGATATCCAGATAGCTCGAGATCAAGCTTGGGGGATAATCGAGAAAATACAACAGGTTTGCCCAGTTAAACATGGAAATGATTTTATAAACGCCCTCTATTTTGGGTTGGAGAAAACAACTTTGAAAATGATTTTACCAATTTATTAACTTTTAAACATGCAATGGTGGGTCAAATATCCAGGAATTTATTAAAAATCCCTTCCTTCGGATCCTAAAAATGCTTTGAAATTAAACTAGGTCAAAGGCATATAAAAATCCAAAAATCAATTCCTAATAATAAATGCATAAATTAAATAAATGAGAAACTAAAATAAAATCTGGGAAACAAAGAGCCGTATGGCTCAATAAATGAGCCGTACAGCTCAACCACGTCAAACATAAGCCGCTCGGTCTAACATGAGAAGAAACAGCACCAACACTAATCCTAGGTAGGATTGGATCGTATGGCCCTAGTCCATATGAACAAGGCCATACGGCTTTATTTTTCTAGAAAACAAGGTCGTACGGCCTATCTTTGATAGGAAAACAGATTCTTTAGTCTTGATTTCAACACATAGAAATTCATTTTGGTGTTTTTCCCTTTGAATTTTGAGATCCTTTAGGGGTCTACCAAAGGGCTAGACTCAAAAATCACAAATTTTAACCCCGGATTCCATAAAAATCAAAGATCCGAGAAAGCAGAGGGATTTTGACTACAAGGCTCACATGCTATGGATGAGCCATCTAGCTCAAAATCCTCTCCTAGATAGGCCATGTGGCCTAAAAGATAGGTCATACGGCCTAATTTCAAAACTTACAGCAAAATTTTTTGAGTTTCAGCAAGAAAAACACCGCATACACATATAAATCAATGCAGAAATGGAAAAAAGGGATTTTATGGCCTCTTAGAAGTTACCTTTAACTCTTTTATCTAGGATTCGATTGAATGCTCTAGATCCGATCCTCAAGCTTGAAAAGGATTCTAACTCGTTGAATCATAAAAAAACTCGTCAAGAACTAAAAACAATTACATCTTGCCTTGGTTCTTGGTTGTCTGTGCGTTGAAGGTTTGAAAAGTCATTAAGGATGAATGATAGATAAGGTTTTTATACAAGATTTGTTGTTCTTAGAGTATAGAAAATGGTTGAGAAATGAAGATGATGAATAGTACCCTAGGATTAGAAGGAAACTTAAGGCTTAAGAACTTTTTGGTAATCTGTTTTTCATGTCCATAATAATTCTTTCCTTGTATTGTCATCCCATTATATGTTTGAAGAGAAAGCCTTTCATACTCTGTTTCTCAAGTGGGGTAACTTAGCTCTGTGATTTTAGCCTTTGGAGATAGTCCGTACGGCCTAAAGGTCTCAAAGTTAGGCCGTACAGCCTTACTTTTAAGCCATACGGCTCTTCTTGAAATCCAACTATATCCACTTTAAGCCTCTTCCATGGCCTAACCCTCTTTGCATGGCCTAAATCCTCTTCAGTTAAGCTGTACAACCTGACTCTTGAAGTAAATCTTCTCCTTTTAGATTCTGACAGTTTTTGGTCTGCTGCAATACGAGTTAGAATCTAGTTCTTACTTCTCAGGCTGATGTTTTCGGAGAACTCAAGATAAAGGATAACTAGAAAGTTCATCATAGAGGTTGGACAAAAATTCGTGCTCACAGCTGCTAAAGAAACATCTGACACCTTCGTTACCATACATCTTAAGCCCGTCACCTTAGCCATCAAATCACCACCAAGAGACAAAGAAGAAGAAGAAGAAGCCAAGGAGGAGGAGCAGCACTCCTCCCCTACTAAAAAGTACATGTGTTTATCTTTCTCTCTACTCCTCTAGTATCTATCTGGTTCCACTATCTTCTAGGTAGCCATTTTGCTTGCCAAAATGAGTATGATCTTTTGATTCCCTCTCACCCTTTTCACTGTCTTGATTTCCTCATGCATTAGAAACAATGCATATTTTAAGTATGGGGATGGGAATTCATAATTCATGTTCTTAAATTGATTAAGAGCTTAAATTTTTGATAATTTTCACTAACATTGGTCATTCATGCTTGAACTTGAAAATTGACCTCAGTAATTCTATCTTTATTTCGTTCTTTATTTTTCTTCTGTTTTATCTTGTTTTAATTTTTTTTTTTTTCAAATTTTTTCAAAACTTCTTAAAATTGTTTTGTGGTAGCTTAAGTTAATCTATGTGAACTTATGAAATGCATGCAATCATCTATACAATTCAAACAGTTTGAATTTTGATGTCATTTGCACACTTGTAGTTATGCTAAGGTAGAAAAGCATTCTAGGATTTTTGAATTTTAAGGCATATTTCAACTTCTTAGCTTAATTAAAACTTAACTGCAAAATGTCTACCCTGCTTTAAATTGCGAGAAATTGGAGCCTGCTTGTTCTGATATTTCAATTCTTTCATTGATTCATTATTGTTGAGAGGACTTGCACATTAATTTCAACTAGAGCTTGAATTGGTTGTACTTTTTGAGATTACATGGTTGTGCACATGCTTAAAGTGATTAAGGCATTAAGTTTACCCCAATAACTTAAAAAGCCACCTTGTTTACAATGTGTTATCCCTTATTATAGTTAAGCCTCGTTGAAACCTAATCCTATTTCTTTGTTTTACCCACCAAATTGTTGTCCCTTAGCCCTTCATTGTAATTTTGCCAAAGCACCCAAGAATTCACCAAAAAAACAAATCTTTTAATCTTGAGTAAAGTAATTGATCAATTGTGGTTTTGTTAAATTTTTGGCATTCTTAAAAATTCAAGCTTTCTCTAAACCATTCAAACAAGGTCAGTAATTTTTGTATTCTAATTAAACTTCCAAGATAAGTCATTCTTTCAAAGGATTCCATTCCTATCGGAGTAGTCCACCATAAATCTTCAAATCTTCATCCCATTAAGACTACTCTAAAATGTGTTTTGTAAGCTTATTGTAAGCGCCGGAATTTTCATATGTCAAAAAAAAAGAAGAAGGGTGTACATGACTGTAGTTACAGTCATGTGACTGTCATTAAAGTCGTGCGTCTGTAATCAAAATTACACCCATATGACTGTAAGTTCATGGCAGGTACAGCAGCCCATACCCTGAAGGAAGAAAAAGGGAGGAAGCATTTAATGCTTCTCAACCGGAAATCAGAAACAAAAAGGGGGGGATCCTTGGCAGATGGGGGAGAGAGAAAAAGGAAGAAAAGGAGAAGAAAAAGAAGAAAAACACAACTAAGCACCATCTTTTTCTCCTCTTTTTCTTGTAATTCTGGTGTTGAAAAGTTAAAACCGGTTAGAAATCAATAGGTTAATAACTTCATACTCCAAATTCAATCAATTTCAGACATTAAACTCTCTAAATCCGTGACTTTTTGGAGATTTTGGACTTGATTTTGGAACCTTAGCACACAAGGGAAAAGGAGCAATTTGGAGCATTTTAAAGCATTTCTAGTGGTCAAACCGATGGTAGATCAGCGCTATAAAGGTAATTACACCTAAAAATTTCATTTTGTTGCTCTTCCTTATTGGGATTTTTCACTGGAAATCACCCAATTAAAGCAGAAGAACGCGATGATTTCCTCAAATTCGTGCCCAAGAGCAATTAAGATGGAAATTGGAAAAACAAAAATTAAATAGAAAGAGATAAATCTCTTACCAGGAATATCTCTTTCAAGAGATGGATACAGACTGCAGGAATCAAACTAGAACCCTCCTCGTTCATGTACACAAACGCCTAATGAACACCACCCGTGCTAGCGTCGGAAAACACGAACTTTGGAGAGGGGAGGCTAGTGAGAATTTCGGCTATCTCTTTTCTGTCTTTTTCTTGTTGGCCGAAATTCCTAGGGCTAATAAACCCTCGGTTGGCCAAAATTCCTATAGGAATTTTGGCCCAACTTAGCTCTTTCATTTGTATGGGCTTCCTCTTTTAATTCAGGCCCAATCTTATATTAATTAGTCTGGTTTAAATTAATTTCAAGCCCAACTTTAATTTACCCATGTATTTAATATATTACACCAAGTAAAATATTATTTACATTTAAATTAAAATTAGTTTGACCAATTAATTTAATCCATCAAATTAAAATTAGATCTTCACAAAATAAAATCATATGTAAATCTATACATATGAATATTTCCACCTAGGAAATAATCTCATAATTAATCCAATTAATTATGAAGAGCCAATTAAATATATATTAATTCTATTATTATGATCAATCCAATTGATCTTTATAATATAATTAATATATATACCTCTCTCTCCAGAGTGTATAGTCCAAGCATACATGTGATTCCTTAAGTCGGTGTTCAGTCGCTCAATGTGTACGATCTCGTGGGCCCATCTTTATGTTGACAGTGGGCCTGTGGTCCACAGACTGCAGTTGGGCTCTAGCAAGCCACTGCAGCCCCCTATCAAGATGGAGATGGTAGTCTAACTGTTATCATAACAATGTAGTTTGAACTTGTATATCCCATGTCATCGATATCGGTGTCCAACACAGAGCCATGGGTTTCTGGACATTAACTTGATCCTGAATGCACTGAAGCTCACAAACACGTTCCAACTTGTTTGGGTGTGGCCACACTCTTATCAGTCACATTCATCAAGAGGCTAGTGATATCTTCTCAATGGACTACTGAGTGACAAATCCCTTCTACATATCCATAGCATTGCCATTCCTAGGTGTTTTGGTTTGATTTCGTGCATAAAACTCATATTTTTGGTTTGCTGTTGCTGGAAAATAAAAAAAGCCGTGCGACTATTCTTGTGATGAAGAACACTGGTACGACTGTAATTATAGTCATGCCATTCAAACAACAGTCGTACGACTTTTCTTAGATTTCCCCACTTTCTCTTTTCATTTAAATAATTTTGGTGATTTTCTGCATTTGGATGAACTACAGTTGCACGACTGTAACTACAGTCGTACGACTGTAGTTACAGTCGCACAGCTGTAATTACAACCGAGCGACTGTAATTTTTGTCTAAGGGCAGAATATCTAGAAAAATCCATAAAAATTCACAAAAATCATAAAAATTCAGAAAAAAACAGAAAAACCATCAAAATGAATTTGTTGTGTGCATTAGCGACCTTAGATTTAATTTTTGAAGTTATTACGTTTAGAACAATGCAACGACGGAGACCCGAATCTCCCGAAAACCAACCCACCTCACATGCTAAATTAAAGTAAACCGGAAAAAGAAAATGTTTTCAAAATGATTTTCTCACAAAACAAAAATACAGGGACGTTTCAAAACTGTTTTCCAGGTCTAATCGGGCTGACTAGCCAAGCCGACCCGGTTATCCCCTAAATGCATGCCCCCGATCTCTAATTTTCCAATTCTGTCTTGTTTGAGTCCTATTTGTGGTGTGCGATAAATTGTGCTAACCGTCTGTTTTGCAGCTTTTAGTTTATTTTTATTTTTCATTTTGGATGTAATTAATAGCTTAATTCGTGTATTTTACGCGATTGTAAAATTTTTAGATCATCGTGTATTTTAGGCACTTGTAACGTGAGGACGAGGGTTTTTATTTTTATTTGATTGGGTTGTAATAACTTATTTATTTACTGCCCTTTTATTTTATTTTATCTGTGTGTACGCTGCATGATTTAATTTAATAAAAATTCACTTTAGAAATTTAAAATACTATCTATGAACATCGACCGAATTTATTTTGATTATATATGAAATAGGGGACTTGTCCGGACCTAGATCTCTAGAAAGTGTAGCGGCCTTCGTACGGTTCAGCTACACTGTAATTTCCTGGTTGAGCTGAGCCGGGTGGCAACTCCTACACTCTCTATCGAGACTTAGGTCTCGGCTCTTTTATGAAACAATTTAATTTTCCAAAACTTGAATTGCCATTCCAAAAAACCCACGTGAGGGAGGGTTGCCCGATCTCGAGGCTCCCTTCCGAGAGAGACTTAAAAACATCGTCCGCTCACAGTGGCGACTCCGCTGGGGATTCTTACAAAAGTTTTTCTTAAAACTTAAAAGAATTTGACAAGCCCTGAAAAATGTCTAATCAAAATAAGGTGGATGATTCTTATATGGTATTTTATTTTGCATTAGGTTAAGTATCCAATTTTTAGCCCAGTGAATTGTTAAAGTGTCGCCTATGTTCCTCTTGGTCTTAGGGGCATGGATACGAAACACCACCCATAGCCTCGTATGAACCCCTTCGTTCGGACCCTTGAGTGGGGAGAAGTGAGGAGTATATTTTTCTATGGGAGCCTTGATTTTGACCCGACTTGGGACCGAACTCATATAGGCAACCTTAGTTGGATTCCCTTAGGATACCAAAATAAATTGTATGAATGCTATAACTCGCGCCTTCATCATCCCCGGTTGATTATCGAAGAGAACCTCTCCTAGGACTTGGTTAGAATTTTTCCAAAAATTGACCATGATTGGAGGGATAAGGTTGAAGGAATACACTTCGTGTGCTATGTGTTACGCATTTCTCATTGTTTCATGACATACCATCATCGGCATTTTCCATAAACATAACATGTCACACGCAAAGCATTTGTGTGATACAAACTCACATCTTTTGCGCAGCCATTTGCATCTTATTTTTGTGTGTGAAAAACATTAAATCATCCGTGTGCCATTCATATTAACCCCATCTTTTGCAGCCATTTTCAAAATATCGACATATGTGAGCCACGATATCAACCACATTTTGTGCAGCCACGATATCTTATGTATGTTTATTTGCATCTAGCGCAAGACACTTCCATAAAGTATACACAACATCATTATATATGTCATGCACTCTAACCACCTTTTTGTGCAGCCACTTGCATTTTGTGTGACAAACGTGTTCATGCCATTTCATTTCATTACATCTAATAAGGGACTATCTAAGAATGCCTATCATCATTTCATTTCATGACATACCGGATACCCAAAACTCCCCGTAGTCCACCTGTGCGCCAGTTCGCACTCGGCCATTCCACCATATCATATCATTCAATAGAAGATGACAAAGATCTTAGGTCTGGTTGTGTGACAAGTTGCACGACAACATAACATTACATCATCTCCATTTCTTGTCTATTCGTTGTTGGTGTCACGAACCACATTGGATTTGTTTCATGACATTGATAATTCATTTGAGGCACTCCACGAGTGCCAAATTCTTATGCACATAGGAACACTCCAAAACATTACCAAATCATTCAAGGCATTCCGTGAAAGCCGAACCTTTGCCCTTGTCTTGAGCTACATGTGACCCATCTATAACATCATTTCATATCGGATGCCTCAAAAGCATTAGAACTCTGTCCGTGTGTCGACACACATGCAAGCATTCCATAACATCCATTAGGCACCTTGAAAGCGTCGAAACTCTGTTCGCGTATTGGCACACAAGCGTCTATTTCATAACACCCATTAAGGGCTCCGAAAGCGCTGGACCTCCATCTGTGTGTCGGCTCACACACGACCCCTTTGCATTTTCTTTTGCATGACATTGGGCACTCTTGGAACGTCCGGAATAAAAAAAAGTCACATCTATTAACATTTTCTTTCACGAAGCATCAAACACGCATAGTCATCCGTGTGTCATTCTAATCACGTCTTCATGCAAACATTTTCTAGCATCGACATATGTGTGACACTAATCACATTTTAGTGCAGCCATGACATTTTCTTTGTATGCTATTTACATCTTGTATGCGACGTTTTCATGAAGCACACACGACATCATCATATATGTCATGCATCCTAACCACATTTTTGTGCAGCCATTTGCACTTTGTGTGACATAAGCATTCATGTCATCTCATCTCGTTTAAATTAAGGACGTTCCAAGGATGCCTATCATGATTATTTCATAACATATCGAGAGTTGCAAAACTGCCCGTGTTCTGCCAGTGCACCGGATTACACTCGGCCATTTCACCAAACCATCTCATTCAATAGGGACCACAATGGCCTTAAGTCTATTTTCGTATGGCAGGTCACGTGATATCATTACATGTCATCATGTTCATTCATTATAAACCTCACGGTGACACCGAAATCCTGCTTGCGTATCACGGACCATATTGGATCATTTCACGACATTGTGAAACCATTTAAGGTGCTCCCCGATTGCCAGATTAGTACACATATAGGGGCATTTCATAACATTATCAAATCATACAAGGTGTTCCACGAACGCTGAACCCCGTCCGTGTCCCGAATTATATGTGACATCACTATAACATCATCTCATAACAAATGCCTCAAAAGCATCATAATTATGTCTGTGGGATAGTCCCCATGTGACCATTTCATGTCATCTTATAGACCTACGAAGTGTTGGAGCTTTGTCCGTGTGTTGGCACATGCACGACCATTTCATGACATCCACTAGATGCCCCAAAAGCGCCGAACCCCTATCCGTGTGGCGGTCCACACGCGATCTTCTTTGCATTATTTTGGCATAGCATTGGGTATTCTTGGTACGTCCAAAATAAAAAGAATAAAAACAAAGGAAGTCATCCTTATTATCTCACGATGTATATATCATTCATCTGTCAAACATTTAAAAAAAAAACTTTATCTCATACACTAAGTCATTTAAGTGTTCCATGAACACCAGAAATTTCATCAAGCCCTTTAGGCATTCTGTAATCATTGCAAACCCCTTTCAAGCATTGATGTTCCACATACATCGAAACATGGCAACGTATATTAGAACACGAAACCAAAGATGCCCTAAGCGTCGAAATCCTATCCCTATGTCATGCACACATAGACGCAACCAATTCCCATATAAGATCCGCTCTACACATCAAACCAGTTCCCGTGTAAGATCCGCTCTACACATCAAACCAGTTCCCGTGTAAGATCCGCTCTACATGTCAAACCAGTTCCCGTGTAAGATCCGCTCTACACGTCAAACCAGTTCCCGTGTATGATCCGCTCAACACGTCAAACCAGTTCCCATGTAAGATCCGCTCTACACATCAAACCAGTTCCCGTGTAAGATCCGCTCTACACATCAAATTAGTTCCTGTGTAAGATCCACTCTGCACGTTAAACCAGCTCCTGTATAAAGATTCACTTCATATGTATAAGCGCTTCGCAAGTATTACCTTGCTTCGATCCGTGGACACCCTACGTGTCATTTTATCCATGTGGTGTGTATTTATGCACCACACCTTACTTTAACATATAGCCTCATTAACAGCATTCATTGCATTTGCATGTTTCCATTCTTAGCTTTGTATAAACTTGGTTAACTTAGAATTGTATAACATGACATGGCATCACATGACATAACCATTTATACATGCATGCATCATATCATACACTCATGCCTACATCATCCATGATTTGGTATTCTTTGTGCGTATGCCCCGGTTAATGCTAACAAGTGTTCTCATTAGGAGGGAGAAAGGGAAAGAATCTCTAGAATGGCCAACCCAATGAACTTCAACACTATAACAGATGTCATGGATGATTATGTCGCTTTGTCACAGTTTCGAAAGGCGGTCAAGGAGGAAGCAACAGCAATGTGGAAGGAAATCCTAGGGAGTGATCTTGACAAGGTAGAAAAACTAACGGCAAAGTGCATCAAATTGGAAGCACGTGTGGCGGAGCTCAAGGGAAAAGTAAAAAGTGTGGTGAGTATAGATTCCAGTGCCGATGCTAGCAAGAAGCAGAATGCCCAGGTTGTTAACACTCATCCTCGACACCTTGGATGGCCCTCTCACTGAGATTCGGGTCTACCAAGGTTGACTAATGAAACAAAACTGAAGAGGCCCTTTAAGACTAATGTTGACACCGACTCTATACAGTGACATACCAGAAGCTCACTTGCCAAGGGTAGTGGAAAAGGTATCTCTCCGTGGACCAACTCGTTGAGCAAGCTGTTTCTCAGATGTAGAAAGGAGGGTCTGCAGCAGAGTATCAAGCCATTTGTAGAACCAGAAAAAGCATATAAGGGTAATTTCTGCAGTTATCATGTAGCAAGAGGGCACTGGACCAATGAGTGTTTTGCTTTAAGAAAGGAGATTCAGAAAGTAGTCGACGACCTGTTATTGCAGGTTATTTTTATAATATATATATATATATATATCAAATAAAATAAAAGAAAAAAAATTTGATTTATATATTTCTGTTATTTTTTTTTTAAATAAAATGAAACAATACGTGTAAAGTGGTATACCAAACTGTGATTAAGGAGATAGTTGGTATGCCATAAATGAAATTAAGCCCAACAAAGTACTGACGTGGCATAGTTAACCTGCAATAACAGGTCATATGTACCACAATGGGAGGTCACCTAGAAGTTGGGGTACTACAATGTGTAAAACGATAGTTGGTATACCAAACTGTGATTAGGGAGACAGTTGGTATGCCATGAGTGAAATTAACCAAAAAAAAAAAATGTATGATTATTTAGAGACAAAGGGAACGACTGGTCACATAGGAAAAACACTCTTCGTTTACTGAATGATTGGATCTCTTCGATAATGGGACCACATTCCTATTATACAGGACGAACCTCGTAGGATAAACGGAGGTTGACAAGTATTCAAATCAAACTAAGAAAGGACTCCTATTGTCACACGACTATGGAATTTCTAAATTCTTTCCTAAACCATGAAACATATATAGTATAATCATTTTTAACCACTAATATAATAAATTACTTATCATAGTCCAATTTCGGATTAGAATTGCTCGTATCCTACATAAAGGCCTCAAACCTTAAAGGTATCATATTCAAAATACTTAAGCAACTTAACAGAGCTATACAATTAATTTTCTGAAATTACCTAGTTACTTAAGTATTAGAAACTTTCTTTTAGATTGTTGGACACTTAATCTTTGTTTGGTATATTCAACTGAAGCTATATGTTCGATTAAAGATTATTTCCATAATTAACAAGTAATTAAAGGAGATTGTTAGGATTTTGACTTTATATTTCCTGAACTAAGAGGTTTTGGGACCAAATAACGACTCAATTCGAAGAACATACACTACAAGAAACATAAAATTTGGCAGCAAAATAGGTATAAAACTTATTGCTAAAGTTTTTAGACAGAAATAAAAAAGTTATTGCATCTTACTGTAATAAGGTTGTGACGGTGTGTATTTGACATCAAAATTTGATATAATATTGTTGTCATTGATATACATATGATAGTAACTTTTAAATATTGTTGCTAAATGAGTTTTTTTGGTAATCAAATTTATTTTACTCCAATATTCTGCTGGTAAATTTAATATTTTTATTCTCTCAGTGATAAGTTAATTATAATTATTTTTTACCTATATTAATACCTTCTCATCGCATAATTGAAGAGGAAGGATTAACTTGTAATCCAATAAAAGATAGAAAAGCCACAAAAGGACACTAAGGTTTGGTAGCAGAATCAAATATGGATAATGAATATTAATATAAGAACCAAAATGAATAATTGAAGAATAATCAATTGCATGGATCAGTTTCTTTTGAAAGAATTAAGACGACGCATCAAATAAAAAAATGGTCTTTGATGAACTAAAATATCACGAACGAATTTGGAAGTTGGCATTGCCTACGTGAGGAATGACAAGACAATAGTTTGACTTTGCAAAAGCTTTCAAAGTACAAAAGAGAATTAAAATTTAAGAAATTCAACTGCTCACTTTCTGATTAGATATTGGAATGATTGAGCAAACACGCTTTAACAAGCAAACACACTATAACCACTGTGCATCTCCTGCATATTTATATTTGTATTAATTGAGTAAATTTGTTGAATCAAAACCACAACCACCAACCCAACCCCTCTTTTCTTTTTCTTTTAAGTTTTGTTGAGTGTATTTTTTTTAATAATCTTTGACTTTGTTTGTAGTGAATATATGCAGAAGTATCATTTATTGAAGCTTCTCTCCTTGTGTTCTTTTTTCTGACCATATTTGACCTTGCTTTCGTTAAAGACTGCTTCAATAGCACAGTTCCAGTTGTAAAATGGATAATACTCTCATTTATGGCATTTGAATTCATACCCACAGATCATTTTTCCTCTCTTATCTCAATATATTTTCTTTCACCCTTTTTAAGGCCTCTTTAATATAAATACCAACTTCCCGATGCACCATCTCAGCCATCAATTAATCTCTTCAAAATAAATCCATTTTGTTTCTTTTACTACTACTGAACTGATACATTCATACAAGGCAGACATGGGTTTGGCTGCATTTCTTGCTCTACTATTTGTACTGTTCTTTTCTCCTTCTCTTGTTACGTGTCAAAACCAAGATTTCTCACTTCTTTTGGCAGTGAAGAAAGCTTTTGTGAATGACCCAGAAAATGTTTTGCATGATTGGAATCAAAAGAATCAAAATTTCTGTACATGGGGAGGTGTTACTTGTGGGTTTAACTCGGTTGATGGTTCGGTTCATGTGGTGAGTCTAAACCTTTCTGGCTCGTCTTTATCTGGTTCTATATCACCGTTTTTGGGTCGTTTAAGTGACCTAATCCACCTTGATCTTTCTTCTAATTCCCTCACGGGTCCCATCCCAACGACCCTTTCAAATCTTTCTTCTTTGGAATCCTTGCTTTTGTTCTCCAACCAACTCATTGGGTCTATTCCAACTCAGCTCGGTTCTCTCACGAGTCTTCGAGTCATTAGAATCGGTGACAATGGTCTCACTGGGCCTATTCCTGTGTCCTTTGGTAATCTTGTCAACTTGGTCACTCTTGGTTTGGCCTCATGCAGCCTCACAGGTCCAATACCCTCCCAACTCGGACAGTTAACTCAGCTTGAGAACTTGATTTTGCAAGAAAACCGACTGGATGGACCGATTCCTTCCGAGTTAGGTAACTGTGCAAGCCTCACTGTCTTCACTGCTGCTCTCAACAGTCTAAATGGATCAATCCCAGGAGAATTGGGTCGTTTACAAAACGTTCGAATTCTAAACCTGGCAAACAATAGCCTGTCAGGGGAGATACCGGGTCAACTCGGTGAAATGAGTCAATTAATGTATCTGAATTTGTTGGGAAATCATCTTGAAGGTCTAATACCCAAGTCATTAGCCAAACTGGGAAATCTTCAGAATCTCGATTTGTCGATGAACAAACTAACCGGAGGAATTCTAGAAGAATTGGGCAGCATGAGTCAGCTTGTTTACCTTGTTTTATCAAACAACAATCTTTCAGGCACCATTCCAACAAAATTATGCTCAAATGCTACCAATTTACGGAGCTTAATTCTATCAGCAACTCAACTTTCTGGCCCAATTCCAAAAGAGTTAAGGCAGTGTCAATCCCTGCAACAGCTTGACTTGTCTAATAACACACTTAATGGATCCATACCAGTTGAAATCTTTGATCTTCAACAGCTGACTCTACTCTATCTTCATAATAACAGTTTGGTCGGTTCAGTTTCCCCTTCGATAGCAAATCTCAGTAACCTGAAAGAGATTGCTTTGTATCACAACAATTTAAATGGAAACCTGCCTAAAGAGATCGGCATGCTTCCATATCTTGAAGTTCTGTATCTCTATGACAATCAGCTGTCAGGGGAGATTCCTGTGGAGATTGGGAATTGTACAAGCTTGCAAATGGTTGATTTCTTTGGAAATAGTTTCACTGGAGAAATACCCATTACAGTTGGAAGACTAAAGAGACTGAATTTGCTTCATTTGAGGCAAAATAAACTTGTGGGTGGAATTCCCTCAAGTTTGGGCAATTGTCATCAACTGACTATTCTTGACTTGGCAGATAATAAACTCTCTGATGGAATCCCTGCTACTTTTGGATTTTTACAGGCTCTGCAACAGTTGATGCTCTACAACAATTCTCTTGAAGGTAATATACCTCTTTCACTTGCCAACTTGAAAAACCTGACCAGAATCAATCTGTCCAAAAATAGATTGAATGGTAGCATTGCTCCACTGTGTAGCTCGAGTTCCTTTCTTTCTTTTGATGTCACAGATAATGCATTTGATAGTGAGATTCCTTCACAGTTAGGAAATTCTCCTTCTCTTGAAAGGTTAAGATTAGGGAACAACAAATTCACTGGCAAGATCCCATGGACACTGGGAAAAATTCGCCACTTATCATTACTAGATCTTTCAGTGAATAGGCTTACAGGTTCAATACAAGAACAGCTTATGTTCTGCAACAGATTGACCCATATTGATCTGAACAACAATCTTCTTTCCGGGCCTATACCTTCATGGCTTGGCAGGTTGCCACAATTAGGGGAGCTGAAGCTCTCCTCTAATAAATTTATTGGATCCATTCCTCCAGAGCTATTCAATTGTGTCAAATTGTTGGTACTTTCTATTGATGGCAATTCACTTACTGGTACTCTTCCTGTTGAGATTGGAAAGTTGGAATCACTTTCTGTTCTGAACCTCAACAGCAACCGATTATCAGGTCCAATTCCTCTATCCCTTGGTAACCTCACCAAGCTCTATCAACTTCAGCTGTCGAATAACAGCTTCAGTGGTGAAATACCAGCTGTGCTTGGAAAGCTGCAGAATCTTCAAAGCATGTTGGATCTTAGCTTCAATAATCTTACCGGTCAAATCCCGCCTTCCATAGGATTGCTGTCAAAACTTGAAGTTCTTGATTTGTCACAAAATCACCTTCAAGGAGAAGTCCCTCCCCAATTAGGGAAAATGAGCAGTCTGGGCAAGCTCAACCTATCCTTCAACAATCTTGAAGGGAGATTGAGCAAGCAATTTGTGCACTGGCCGCCTGAAGCATTTGAAGGCAACCTGAATCTCTGTGGAAGTCCTCTTAATACCAATCCTTGCAAGGGCTCTGATGCTGGCAATCGACGTTCCACCCTAAGTGAATCGGTAGTGGTGATAATATCTTCATTGACATCATTAGCTGCAATTGCACTTCTAGCATGTGTAGTTTGTATCTTCATGAAACACAGGAAAGAATCATCGAAAAGAACGAGTGAATGGAACAGTATAGACTCTTCCTGGTCTTCAAAAGCTCAGCGCAAACCGTTTTTCCAGAATGGTGTTCCCAAGAGAGATTTCAGGTGGGAGGATATCATGAAAGCTACCAACAGTTTGAGTGATGAATTCATTATCGGCTCAGGAGGGTCTGGAAAAATCTACAAAGCGGAATTGGACACTGGAGAAACAGTAGCAGTCAAGAGGATTCTGTGGAAAGATGATTTTCTGCTGAACAAATGCTTCACAAGAGAGGTGCAGACGCTTGGGACGATAAGGCATAGGCATCTGGTGAAGTTGCTGGGATATTGTACAGACAGAGCAGGTTCCAACATGCTGATATACGAGTATATGGAGAACGGAAGCGTGTGGGATTGGCTGCACCAGCAACCTGTAAACAGCAAGAAAAGGAAAAGCCTGGACTGGGAAGCCAGGTTGAAAATAGCTGTGGGATTAGCTCAAGGAGTGGAGTATCTTCACCATGACTGTGTCCCAACTCTCATTCATAGAGATATCAAATCAAGCAATGTGCTGCTGGATTCTCATATGGAGGCGCATCTGGGCGATTTTGGTCTCGCAAAGGCATTGGTGGGAGATTTGGACTCCAACACAGAATCAAATTCCTTGTTTGCTGGGTCTTACGGCTACATTGCTCCTGGTAATCCACGACATATTCTGCTTTGAGTTATCCTTTCATTTTGTATCCCAATCTTATATTTGCTCCACTATCTTGCAGAGTACGCATATTCGTTCAAGGCATCAGAGAAGAGCGATGTTTATAGCATGGGAATAGTGCTGATGGAACTCGTAAGCGGAAGAATGCCAACAGATGGATCTTTTGGTGTTGATGTGGATATGGTGAGATGGGTAGAGAAGCATATTGAAATGCAAGGATCTGGCCGTGTCGAGTTGATAGATCCCCAGATGAAGCCACTTCTACCAATTGAAGAATGTGCTGTATTTCAAGTGCTTGAAATTGCACTGCAGTGTACTAAAAACAGCCCACAAGAAAGGCCCTCATCTCGTCAAGCCTGTGATCTCCTCCTGCAATTGTTCCACCGTACGATGGTGGATTATCACAAGAGGAGTACAGATCCTTACAGCCATTTTTAAATTAGTGTAGTTGTATATTTATCGAAATATCATTCAGTTTTTAAATTATCAGATGAGTATTTCATCTCTTTTTCTAATTATTGCTTTACCCTTTTTGGACCAATCACAGTGAGAAGAAAGTTCAACGATTATTGTGAAATTATTGGGCTTCGCTCCCACATTGAACACCAAAGAAACATAGCAGCAATGAGCTGCACAAATATAACTAAATGAGAATTGCTCAATAATTTGACATATTTTTTCAGCAGCATAATTTCATGATGATTAAGAACGTGCATATCAAAGATCTTAACTCGTACCAATAGCAACAGGCCACATAAAAACTTGTACGAAATCATTGACTGGTAAAACTTATTGTGAATCACCACAATGGAGACAATATTTTGTAGTCAATTAGCTGTGGTCACTCAAATTATTGTCAGAGAGGTGGATATTCGGCCAATTACCTAATAGTTGAAAAAGAACATAGAAAATAGAAACCAATGTATACAGCCCATGAACATATTGGTTCAGAGGCCACAATTTTCTGGAAACAAACTCTACGATATCCCAATGTCTGTCAACATGCAGGCACTAACTGTCGTCTTCATCTGCAATAGAAATCCCAAAGAAAATATCAATCACAACATGAAACTGCACATACATGCATTACACTTCAAAATTAAAAGCACGCAAAAGTTGGGCAACAGTATCATCCAGACATATGATAAATAAATCTGCTACAGTTGATTAAATAAAGAAAAAAGGAAATTAGAAACAAGGGATCAGTTAGAGAATAGGAACATGATTACATGAACACAAAAACAATCTTAGATCCCTATGAATCTCAAGAATTCTTGGTTATTTCTAAGGATATATTACGTTATGGCCATGCATGACATGGCATTAAATCATACACAATTCCCAGAAACTTGAAAAACTTAGGCAAAAACCAATCAAAAGATTTACATATTCTTCGGGAATTACAAAATTAGATAACCAACATTAGTTACCAATATGCAAGGTAAAATGCCACTGTAAACAACACAAGTACTGTTACAAAATTTTGATTAGAAAAAGATACATGTAAGACCCTTGAAAGTATCTGCTGGATTCAAATTGGGGTTATTGCGCCCACAACCTTTTAAACAATTGCACAAAACTCTATAATCAAACCAAATAGGAGGGCTTTAACAGTTTCTGGCTAATGTTACTATCTTTGGGGAAAAGAGGCAGAGAGAGAGAGAGAGAGAGAGAGAGAGAAGCAGTACCGTCAAACAGTAAGTTCACTTAAATATAGTAACATATAGCTTGATCATGGTCACAAATCCAAACATAGACAGGACACCATATCAATGTTTAATATTTCAAAGTAATCTCTCAATCAAAAAAACAAAGAGATATTTTTCCTCAAAGAATGAACAATTAAGCCTGTTGAGATTGGAAAGAGAAATAGAGCAAAAGAGTTATGTATTACCTTATAAACTTCTTTGGACCACAATCTAATAACAAAAGAACATCACCAAATTTCAAACGGAAGGAGAAAAGAAGTATTTAACATATAAAGAAAGTCGTGGAGATAATCTCCATAAACAGCAAAAACATAGGGCGACTGATAGATAATAAGATTGCAGGGTTACAACTTACAATGAGAAATGCTTGCTAAGTAGTGTATCTAAATTAATGGATTTGTTATTCAATTCCATGTAAAATAAATGTTTGGTAGGTAAGAGTACATAGAAGGAAAATGAAGCACTGTCAATTTGTAAGTCATATTCTTTGAAATTTATGGATTTCACTGTCAATATTTTCTGTCTATATCTGTCAGCGTTTCTTTTACTTAAACTGATACTGCCGGGATAAAATTCTCTGATTCATAACTTCATGATTAATAGTGTTAATTTATCAAAACATTAGCTACAGGATTTTATATTTACTCACAATAGTTAGCACTTAATTTTCAACTTTAACATTTTACTAAACACAACATTATTTTAATTGTTCACAAAGAGAAACATTTGCAGACTTTTCAAAGTTACCAGCAAAATCATACAATTTGAGGCGCAAGGGTTTTCCACTAAATCAAAGTACAACAGAAAATGGAACCCAAAAAATATAATATATGCCATTGTTAAACAAATACACTATAGAAAACACAATACTGAGAAAGCAAAGCACTATCAAGAGCAGAGATCTAACCGGGCATGAGGTTCAAATATAAACACTATTATCATTGTTACTTAGTGATAATGGGAAGTGAATACCTTGTCCGATAATTGATAAAGATAGACAACAGTCAAAATAGAGAGTGAAGAAAGACATCTAAACAGAGAGAACATAAGGAAGAGTAAAGAGGCGAAAGGAAAAATATTAACGATTTAATGTGCATGCTATTCTCACTTTTTTCAGTTTTTAATTGACTAATCTTTAGAATGTGGAATTTAAGTTAAAGATCGTGAAGTGATGGGATGAGAAAATTGTTGTAAAAAGAAGACAAGACATGTTGTCAGGTAAAAAAAACATGAAAAGCAGTAACAGAGAAATCAGAGAAGTTCAATCAGAACTTTCTTCTTCTTTTAGGAAACAAAAGCAAAAGGTTATGACCAAAATCCAAAGAGTGGTCTACACACCACAATAAAATGTTACATAAAGTCCTAGGTAACATGAATAAACCTTCGAAGCATAAATCTTATCCAAAGAAGGACTACTTGCAAATTAGACCAAATTAATAAAGGAGCATCCAAGCCAAAATAACATTTTATAGAATTTTTTTATTCACTCAACATTCTATTTGGTTCAGCCTTCAATTGTCTAATATTGTTCCAGTCAAAATCACCTTATAATAACCGTAATTGTTGAGATCCATATTGTCCTATATCACATGCCATGTCAAGAAAAGTTAGACCTAGAAAAACCTGATTCCTGACAAGATGCATGCAGAGAATCCTATTGCTTGCAATTCAGTTTTGACAGAGATTAAGTTCATACCTAAAGCACACAACAGCTATTTTGGAATCAACAAATTCAGAATCTAAAATAGATCCAGTAAGTAGTACTTTGGACGAAGTAATATCTAAACATTTTGGAGACTCGCGCAAGAGTGATAGAGAAAAAAATGAAGTTGTTTAGTGCTCTTAAAGCTGCAGGCAGCAGCTCTAACAGATTATCATTTGTTGTTTAAGGTACAATGGACATGTTTTGTGTTCTTGCTGCAACCACCACATTAATTTAATGAAAACTGTAACCAGTGGAAGTGACCTGAAGAAGCATGTTTACTAAAAGTAGTTCAATCAGGATGAGGAAGGACTTACAGTGTCCAAATAGACAGTCTTGCTTACAACTCCTCAATTCAAGAACAAGATGATTGTCAAAAGCATATTTTTTTAAGTTGTCAAGAACGGAATAAAGAAATTTCTGTTCCCTAGAGATGTTATGTTCAAATGAATAACTGATGCTCATACAATGAAGACAAAATAGAAAAAAAAAAAACCAAAAAAAAAACACAAAAAACAAAAAACAAAGATTTTTGCAACATTTGAAAGAGAAGCATACAAATATCGCAACTAAGAATAACTATATTTTCAAATTCAATCAATAGGACATAATTAAGTAGTAACTGGAAAAGCATCTGAATAACATAAAAGGTTAGTAACTGGAATGTAAATATCTGAATAACATACAGGAGAAATAGGGACAGCTGAGACATTGATAGAGAACAGCTCAAGAATACAAAGGAAATCAGGAACATACATTCATAAATGAACTTGATGACCCCAAGGATCAGGAATTTTAAAACAAGAACCAGACTCGAGCAGAACAAAAACAAAATCAGAAAATGAACAAGAAAAGAAAAGATAACGTGAAGAGAACTTCTGCTCCCACAGAGCAAGACACCTTCCCAAGTCTAAGCTGAAACCAAAAATGATTAGTTTCCCACAAAACTGCCTCCCCTCTCACTCCATTCCCTTTATAGAGAAAATTCTCTCATGCTTCCATAGTAAATCTCCCAATCCCTTTGTTACACATAGTTCCTCTCCTTTTTCTAGAATTCACCTTCCTTGTCATAGGCCATACGTAACAGATCCAACAACTAGCCCTCACTATGCTGTTCTCTATAGCACATAGCTTCTCAATCAATGTTCAGAAACTAGTCCATGACTTTTTTAGAGAATTAGAATTATGATGAGTGGTCCACTATAAAATGGTTAGAACAGTCAAAAAAACTAAAGAGTAGGTTGGTGACTGAAGTCGTTTATAAAATGTTTAT
The DNA here is from genome assembly GCA_039660915.1 of Euphorbia tirucalli. Taxonomy (NCBI): domain Eukaryota; kingdom Viridiplantae; phylum Streptophyta; class Magnoliopsida; order Malpighiales; family Euphorbiaceae; genus Euphorbia; species Euphorbia tirucalli. Next base: position 43,498,560 of record CM077637.1, on the reverse strand, counting down.
TGACAAAAAAGGGGTCATTTCTGTGTTTTGCAAAACAGCTGATTATTCCTAGGAGTCAAGTTATTCTGACACGAGGGAAATTGATGCAGGAGCACTGAAGCCAAAACATTATTTTAGACTTTGTTTCATTCAATTTTCGTTATTTCATTTTGTCCATGCTTCTAGTCGGAATTGGATTCTAGAAGATTTTTGTCAAATCCTAATTAATGTATTATTCCAATTCAATCACTTATTCTTCCCATAATTGTTGAGATCTGATTTCCCTAAACCTACCACTACGTTTCCTATTTTGGTTCAATTGTATTCAACGTCATATGCAATATAGACATACGATGGTATTAAATATCAAGCAAGTGCTGCTTGCATAGACAAAACATATCAGACCTTTTCAATGCACATCAAAGTGCTGTGATGAAACCAAATATCAAAGCAAGCTGACAGTATTACTTTACCATAATCAACAACCCAATTGGGGATTTAGATCCTATGAACATGATCTAACCCTAATATCTAAGGCAACTTTTACGCATAATATATGGATTTACAGAAATCTTGTGGATCTTCCAAAAGCAAGTTCTAGGTACCATATTCTTTTATCGTATCCTGTGGATGCTCCAAACTTCTCAGAAATAGCTACTTCTAAGTAAAAAAATTCTTTCATGAATGACTTCAGCGGATAACAATCCTAATCTTCCTTGCTCTAATCCAAAAGTTTATGTAGTTGCTAATATTATGTTACAGCCTTAAAGATCCTAGTCGGCAGTAACAAATTAGGATAATGTTTTAAATTTCAATCTCATAATTAAATTAGAATAAACAGGCTAGGTAAGTTTGGTTATGAATTTCAATTTTAAAGTTTAAATAACAGATTTGCTGTGTAGTTAGTTATTTTCAAATAATTCTGGATAAGAGTCTTATCTCTTAGGGTTGTACTCATATTTAAGATGTTACATAGCTGAATAAAATGGCAGAGTCAGAATTTGTCTTTTAAATGTTAGTCTTCGAGTGAGTAGGGTCAGAGACTAACAAGCCCTAACCTTATAACCTAACAAGTAACAAAATAGGTCATAAGTGCAGAAAAACAAACAAATTGGCTTCCAAAACACAATCTGATTTTGTTTTTCAAGGTCCCATAACCAGAAATCGATCCACTCTATAACATATTATTTCTCAGCACAAATTTCCTAATTGTTTTCGTAGTTTTTTACAATCTCATTTCCTTCGTAAGTCATGTCTCAATCTCTCATTCTCATACATCCTCCTCCCCTTTGTTTTATACTTACCCCTAAGCTCCCATTTCAGAAGCTCTTCTCTTTACTTCTTATGGTGTTCATTGAATAGTAGATAGTTATCTCTTTCAACCTGAGCTTACGCATGGATCGTGCGTAGCATTTGGGATGGTGAGTCTGCACTCAATCAAGTCCACCCAATCTGGTACACAGTATCGTTTTCAAATAAATACCCCCCAAGCAACAAGTCAACCGTAATACCAATGTATTCAAGTGATGGCAAGAAGCACAAACATCAGAGGCACATAAAATTCAACATTGCCCCTAACTGGTGTACATGACATGGTGAAATCAGACAAATGATTCTAATCGATAGAAAACCTAAGCAAATACAGTTAAAAAAAACAATAAAAATGAACAGAATCAAATAGAGAGCTAAGCAAATGCGAAGGTTACCAAAGTAGCGGCGCTCGTTGGCAGCCTTGGCTTTCTCGAGCGTTTTATCGAGGTCCTGTTGGAGCTGAGCATCCCATTTCACCAACTGATTCACAAACACTGCTCCTAATCCCATTCCAATCGCATGCTCCCATGGATCTACATATAAATTCATTTGACCCATCAAACAAATTCAAAAACTTACTAGGAAGAAGAGGAAGAATTCAAGAATTGAAAGAAAAATCAATTTTTATTAGCATACGGCGCATGTAGGGGAGTTTCCGAAGGGCATTAGAGTACATCTGGGTGCCCAGTCCTAACAATGCTCCGATCACCGTCGCACTCAACGCCATTTCTAATCCAACTCGCTCTAATCGCCGCCGGCAATGCCTCCTTTAAGTTTCAATCTATTTGTCTTTTCTTTTCTCTTTTTTTTATTCTCATAACAGTGTTTTAAACATAAAATAAAATAAAATAGTTTCCCTACTTTGTCTAGTTCTGAATTGTGATTCAACAACAATCTTACTTGGCGTTGACACGTGTACCATCTTTTTAATCTTTTGAAATTTTATTTGATAAGTACGCCTAATTTCAAGGGAGAAGGGCCGTCTGGGCCGTCCCTAAAGTTAGAAATTGTAGAGCAAATTGCCCCACTTGAAAGAAAATAAAAACTTCTATTTCTTAGGCAGCAAAAACGGGGGTAGGGCATGGTTACGAGGGCAAATGGTCATACGAAAAAAAAGAAGAGAAAGAATTCTCTCTCACTAACCCAACACCTACGGCCTATCTTCAGCTCTCCTTCACCTTCATCTTCAACTTTCTTTATGACCTTTCAAAGCACAAAACCTAAAATTCTAGCCAAGATTAATCCTTGACCATTTTCCAACACACAAGCCTCACTTTGATGCGTAGAAAGACGAGAGTTCAAGGTTATCCGGGACTGTATTTGGATCCTACCAAGTTTTGATTCATATTCGCGAGTTCGAATCGGTTTCAAACTCCAACGATTGGATTCGGACAGCTTAATCAAATCTTGGATAAGCACATTAAAGGTAACTTTTGAGAGGCCATAAAATCCAATCTTTCCATCCCTACATTGTTTAATATGTTTATGCTATGTTCATTTCTCTGCAAATCGAAAAAATCATTTCTGTAAGTTTTAAAATTGGACCGTACGGCCTATCTTTTAGGTTGCAACATGGCTCATCTATGGCTTGTGAGTCTTACTACTGAAATTCCTCTGTTTTCCTAGATCTTTGGTTTTGTGGAATTCGGGGTGTAAATCTAAAATTTCTGAGTCTAATCCATTGATAGACCCCCAAAAGATCTTAAAATCCAAAAGGAAAAAATGTTGGTGTGTCCTAGTTCTTAAGGCATTGTATTCTTGTATTTTGTATTATACATTAAGACTCGTTGTATGTATACACTATTTATGTCACATTAATAAAGGCATTCAATCTATTCTATTTATATCTTGTGCTATAACATGAATAAAGTATCCATTGATTGATAATCATAAAACATATCACAGGTCTGTTCTAATCATAGGAACAAATAGAACCACAGACTTGTATATTTAGTAACTGTATGGTAGTTCTTAACTAGACATAGCACTTGTATAGTCAGTCATGAATATAGGTACAAGCACTTGTATAGTCAGTCATGAATATAGGTACATGTCGTTGACATGGGACTGGATCGATCCGCAAAAGAAAGCCACATGGTTATCGTGTCATAGGTCTTTCTTGAGTAGGTCTCTTTTATCCTCAGACTAGATTTCATTATAGTATCAATATGGAATCCAGTTCGCTTTGACATACGCCTAACAGATCTGTAAAAAGATGCTAAACACGGATATGATCGGGTGGATCGGTGAACATATTGATATTGATAATGAAGTAATGGAATTGCCACTCGAGTAATACCGAGATGATATCACGGGCCACTTGATGAGTAGGACTGATAAGTGTATGGCTATACCCAAAAAAGTTGGTTGCTTATTTGATTAATCAGTTCACTCAATATCAAGAAATATAATAAACAGCAGGAGTGGATGACGGATACCATGCCTCTTGTTTATGCATATCGATATTATTTGGTAAAGGACACTATGAGATTACTACTGGATGAGTGTCTTCAACAAACTGCTGTGTCTCTATCTTAATTAGGGGCTGTAATGGTTTGCTAGATACCAATTATAGTCTGTGAGCCTTGGATCCACTGCCAACATAAAGACATACCTATAGGATCGTACACATAGATCAACTGAACTTGAACTTATAAAACTTGTACATGTAATGTACATTGGAAGGAATGTGTTAAATTAATTAGTTGATATTCGGTATCAAAGTAATTAATTAACATTGAGTTGATTTAATTTAATTAATAAGTTTACATAATATAATTAATTAATTAATCAATTAATTGAATTACGTAAAGTAAACAATTAATTAAATTGTTTTTCTAAGAAGGAAAATTGAATACATGTATTGTATTTATTTAAGTGTGATTTAATTTTATTTAGGGGTAACTAAATTTAGCTAAATGGAATTAAATTATATAGTATAAACTTTTAATATAAAGTTTATTTATATAATTATAATTATAATGGGTTTGGGTTTAATTAACCTAATTAAAACCAAATTATAGTAGTAGACTATATAAGACACACTTAACGAAAAAATCAGCCCTAACCCTATTATTGAAGCTGAAAATTTTAACCCCCTATAGCAGCCCCCTTGGACGAATTCTTCAATGCAAAACTTCCATTCCTTTGATTCTTCGACTAGCATCAGTTCTTGTTCGTTAGTTGTTCGTGCACTGGACTTTGGAGATCGCTTCAAGAATCAATTTTGCAGCAATCTCTAGAAGAGACGAATCCGGTGAGTTTAATCTCTCTTGATTCAAATTGATTTTCTTTTCAAACAATGGTAATCGGACACGATAGGTGGATTCTAGAAAATTTTAGTCGACCAAATTTCGCTATGCCTTGTTATTTTTCCCATGATGAATCTCAACAGTGGTATCAGAGCCTAGGTTTTGTCCATTAGATTGATTGGAACATGTTCTTGAAAATGTTCTTGAAGAAAGAAGAGGTTTCAAGAATGGTTTTTCAGGTTTTTAGAATGATTTTTCCCGAATTGTTTTTATCAATTTACTGCTGAAATTTTCATATGATTGCTTCCGTTCTTTCACTGTTGAACTCTGTGAATATTTCTGCCCTATGCTGCATTTTTCGTTTTTTACATAAAAATAAAATTATTCGGCCCACCGTTGGCAGCTGCTCTGCGCGGCAGTAGTTGCTGCCGTTGCCGTTGGCTACGGTGCGGGCTGCACAGCCGTCCCGCATGGGCAGGACAGCTGATGCTGCCCAACAACGGTGTCGCGCGCGGGGAGGAGCACTGCCGTGGGTTGTGGGATGTCCATTTTGGATTTTTTAGGTCGGGTTTTCGTTTTAAAATTCGCGGGTAATTTTATTTTAACCCGAACCCATAATACAAATTATATTAAAATATTTTATTTTGAATTAATTTGTATTTAAATTGTTTATTATGTTAGCATGCATATTTAATTTAATTATGTTATATATTAAATTGAATATGAACTTCGCGAAATTGGCCTGATAAACCATAGCACCGGTTAGAATTGGGAGAGATAAATTTTGAATTTGTGACAATTCAAATTCTAGTGGGAGCAAAATTGTTAATTTTGCATCAATGAATGTTATCCATTGGGCCTTTATGAGCCTTAGTCACATTTGTTGAAATTGGCGATTTCACCCTAAATAACTCGGCTTAACATTTATATTTACAATTTGGATTTCCATGATCATGCATCATATTGGTATGTATGTGCATGACAGATACTTTGTTTGAAATTGTTTTGTTGAGTTCTATGGACCCTAATTTCTATTCGGTTGTAATTTTATTTTGGGAAATATGGCATGCGTGCCATTTCTTTTGTTTTGATGTAAGGTTAGAATAGATTTTATTTAAAATAAAAATATTGTAATTGCATCAAGTATGGGGGAAGGTCCAGATGGAGCAAGCCCATTGTGGGAGCCCAAAGAGAATTACAGTTCGGTCTGATAAAGAATCAGATAGGTTGTCTAGTTTTTCATTAGGTTGTAATTAAGGCCCATAGGATCTCATTAGTTTTAATTTAAGTATGCTATTGCATTTATCATATAATATGGATGTATAGATTACCAAATTATAACCCATATTTATGCATGCTAAGCCGTATCACTTAATTTTAATTCGGAGAATTAAAATATTGAGTCGTTTAAAAGTGCTTCCCACATTCACACATCTTCCTCCCATTGATACTGCGATGTGCGCCATGTCCTAGCTGGGTACATTGTAGTATTTGGTGGGTCGTCTAGGGTTATGATACTTTGTATGGTTAACATGTGAATGGTGGTTTGACTCAACATGGGTAGCATTAGCTTAGAGTGGGCCCTAAGCACATATGGGTAAAGTGTTAATAAGCCCATCAAACCAAGAGTCCTTCATGGAAGGATTGGATAGGTTGTCCTACCAAACAAATCAATGGTTGGTTAGCGAGCCCTAGTTAGGCCAATCGTTGATGAGTTATGGATCTTAGTCAAGTCAGCCAATTAACATCACCAGCGAACAAATTAAATCAGATTATTAATTTGAATTGGTTTACAAGTCCTTTATTTCTAACTCTAGTAATGATTTCTTCCATGTAGATTATTCCCATTTTCAAATTACCAATTTAAAATGGATGTAACAAACAACAACTCACTCTCACTTAGGTCACTCCTGGAGATGAAGAAGCTTTTAGGGACTAACTTTCTGGATTAGGCTAGAAACTTACAAATAGTTCTTAGACAAGAATCCAAGGAGTATGTACTAAATATTCCTTTACTAGCTGCCCCTCTTGCAGGTTGAGGTGTTACCATAGTGATTATGGAGCAGTACAACCGGCATATGAGGGATGACTGAGATGTCTCATGCCTTATGTTAGGTACCATGGCTTTTGATCTTCAGAAGTAGTTTATGGAGCGGCATGCTTATGAGATGATGGATCAGCTTAAAAAGATGTTCCAAGATCAGGCTCGTCAGGGACAATACCTAACAACTAAGGCACTTTGCATGATTGCAACGATAGCTGGGACTTCTGTTAGCACTCATGTGCTAATGTTGAAGGGATACATTGATACACTTGGCCACCTCGGCTTGCCAGTTTCGCAGGACTTAGCAGCAGACATTATTCTCGAGTCACTTCCTAAGTCTTACAACCAATTTATCATGAACTACCATATGAAGGGGTTGGATAAATTGGTTATTGAGCTACATGGCATGCTCAAGCTTACTGAGTAGTCTCTTAAGAAGACTCATGAGCTGCTACTGGTGAACAAGGGCAATACGCCCATTGCTAAGGGCAAAGCCAAATCTAAGGCCAAGAAGGTGGCGGCCCACCCTAAAGCAAGGGTTGCTTCTCTTGATGATGCCTGCCATGAGTGTTATGACAAAGGGCACTGGAAGAGCTCATGTCCAAAGCTAAGGGAGCAAATGAAGAGCAAGTCTGCTGCTTCAAGTATTTATGTTATTGAGATTAATCTGGCTATTTCAACATCTTGGGTTTTAGACATTGGATGTGGTTCCCACATTTGTTCAAATGTACAGGGACTAAGAAATAGGAAATTGCTAGGATTTGGCGATGTAGATCTTCAAGTCGGAAATGGTGCTCGGGTTCAGGCCATAGAGATCGGAGATTATTTCTTGGAGATGCCTAGTGGACTACTTTTAGAATTAAGAAACTATTATTTTGTACCTGCGATGGGCATGGTTATTATTTCTGTTTCTTTGTTGGATATTTCTAGTTTCGTTTTTAATATAGGACATGGTAGAATTTCCACACATTGTGGAAATATTATTTATGGAACAACATTTCTTGAAAATGGTTTATGTATCCTTAGTCTAAAATGTGAAAGTTCAATCTATAACATAAACACCAAAAGGATTAAACAAAATGAGATTAATCCTACATACATCTAGCATTGTTGACTTGGCCACATAAACGATAAGCACATAGCTAGGCTTCACTCTAGTGGAGTGCTAGGGTCATTTTGTAGGGATTTTTCATCGCAAAACATCCGATTAAAGAGGAACTATGGAACGTTTTTTCAAATCTAATACCCTGGAGTAATTGAAGTGGAAATCAAAACAACAAAATAAAATGAGAAAAAATCAGATTCTCACTAGGAATATCTCCTCTAGAGATGGCTGCAGAAATCAAAACTGATTCCCTCTACAATCTCGTACACGAATGGTTATGGAGCGCGAACCCGTGCTAGCATATGGGTCGTCAGAAGAGAGGGAATGGTGGCTGCAAATTTCTGCCTAAGAAATTCCTTATGTTGGCCGAATTCCCTTAGGGCTTTTGACCTCTGTCAAAACCATGCTGACGGGTTGAAAATTTTTTTTTTATATTTTTCGAGAGTATTTATTGTAACGATTTATTAAAATGCTTGGGATAATAACGATGTTTTTGTAGAGTCACCACCAATCGATTTTTGGTCCAATTGGACACCTTAAATAACAAGAGATTATATTGGTTCATTTGCTAATTACATGTAGGGAAGATAATAATCACCCTACTTTGCCCATATTTGATACTAAAAGGTCGTGAATTATTCTTGTGGGATTTATTTCTTTTAATTTTTTGTATCCATACATGAATATAGAAAAACCTACATATTAACTAGATATATGTTCATAAATATAGCTCACTTTAGTTAATTGCATTTATTTATACCCATAAAATGGATATAAAAGCATATGCAAATATTATATTTGTACCTAAATAAACTTTGTATTTTACCTCCATAAAATGGACGTAAAATATACACATATAATATATAATATAGATACGATAAATATGCAAATATCTATATATGATTATGTAGGGTATACGTCTATGCTTGATACAAAAGTAATAAGGACATTATACTACTCGCTATTAAAATAAACAACAAATTTAAAACTCATTTGAAATAAAATTAGTGAATATTATATTTTTGACTATGAAAATAAGGTTAACTTTATCAATATAAATTAAACTTAAATTACATTCCACAACCATAGCATAGTTATGAAATTAAACTTTTAAAATTATACGTATACAAATTTATTTTGTGTCACTTATTTTACTTTAGAAATTTTTAAATTTCATAAATCCAAGTTTTTTAATTAATTCCTAACAAATCTACATTTATGTATTAATATGAGAATTAAAAGGAATGCTAAAAAATAAAAGGGATTAATTTTCTTGTTGGGCCTCAATTTATTTTTAACCCCTTTAACTTGTGACCACTAACCATTGGTCATTACCCATCATATATAAATTATCCTCTCTTCTCTTCTAACCCTAAGCTCATCTCTTTCACTAGCCACCTCCCTCTTCTTTAAACCATAACTCCAACCTCTCCATATCAATTGCCTCCCTCTCTTTCACCTTCACTCATTAACACCAGCGGCTCAAGCTCCACTCAGCCAGCAAGGATTCAAACTAGTCCGATCTCCAACACCACTTCTCTCCTTTCTCGTTGTTGTCCTCCCTCTGGAAACCCACGGCTCACATCCATACAATCACAGCCGACCGTTGAAGCTACTGTTTCCACGATAGTTTGGAACCGTTTATTTTCCTTCAGCCTTTATCTCTTTCTCGGTTATGCTTTTCCTGTCTGATTTGCGTTTCATTCTTGACAGATGCAGAGTAAATGGGTCGGAAGTTCATTGGGTCTATGAATACCGAACACTAGAGGTATTTTTCTCTTAGTTGCTCTTTGTATTTTCTGGGTTTTCAAAATATTTTTCTTGTGATTTGGGTTAGGTTTCTATCCTAACTGTTTTCTGTTTCAGGTTTTGAAAAAATTGAAAGGTGAGCCTAGTTTTACCCACCGGAAAGTTCACCAGAGTCGCTGCATGCCGCTGGTATCGCTGTTGTTACCATACACTAGCTGTCGGTGCTCACAGCTCCTTACCAAAAGAGAGTATCACCTCTTCTTGCCTCTTTTATTTTATGGAACTTGCTCTTTTATTTTCTGATTTCTATTTAGTTTCTGACCTAAGTTCATTCTTTGCAGGATTAGAAATTTCAAGGCTCTAATTGGTTACTATGAACTTATGTTAGATAAGTTTCTAAACTTTCTTCTTCAAGTGATGTGGAAGAATATAAATGCATGAGTAAAAATGGACCAATGCCATGAACTGTTTATGTATGCTTGGTTGGATTTAAAATGACTCTTAAATTTTGCTTATGATGATGTGTGTGTGCTATGCCATGGTTGCAATGATGGTGATATGATCGATTTTTGGGTTTGAATTGATTTATAATTCTACAAGTTTTTTTTTTCTTTTTTTAGGCTTTAACTTATTTTAGGTTAGTGATTAATGCAATTCTTAGTGAGCATACAAAATAAAAAAGAAGAAGAGAAAATAATAGAGAGAAAATAAAAATGAAATAAATAGATAAATCAACTAAAGAGGCCCCAATATTTGGTATAGACATAACATGTCTCTACACTGTTGATGAATCTGTATTGCATAAGACACTTTTTTTGTTTATTAATTTACAAAGAAAAATAGAAAAGATGTATACATGTTACTGCTTGTATTACTTCTGGCCTTGTTAATGGATTGCTTTCAAGCTTCTCTAATTTATCTTCTTGTTGGGTATTTTGATGCGCTATGCTTTTGTTCTTCTTCCCAGTGTTTATTTTCAACAGGTGAAGCTCAAAGAAAACTTAGACATAGAGGAAATGGAAAGATGAAGTTTACCTTCCCTCTAGATTACTGGAACCAGAACCTAGGTCCCCTTCTTAGAAGAAAAGAATAAGAAGAAAAGAATTTGCGTTATGTTTCTCCTTTTTTTTGGTGTATTTTTGTGTTTTTTCCTCTACTTTCTCCCCCTCTCTTTGTGTTGTGGGACTGCCCTTTTATAGGCAAAGGGTGTTGGATATGCCCTAGTCCCGAGGCATTGGTCCTTGTATTTTTGTATCATACATTTGTACTTTGATGTGAGTTTTATGTGTTATATAATTTGTGTCATTAAATAAAGGCATTAATCTATTTATTATATATCTTGTGCTATGTTTCAAATAGAGTATCCAACGGACATATCCATAGCCATGTTGACAAGTGTCATGCACTTGGCAGTAAGACCATGGATAGGGAAAACTATATGACCATAAAGTCATCCGTAGTCTGTTCCAATCATGGGAATGAATGGAACTAAAGACTATCATTAGCCTGGTTGAATGGCTGTGTGTTACCGGCCATTGAACATGGGATGTCAACCAGGTTGATGGGTACATGTAAAGGGGCATGGTACTGGATAGATCCACTAAACGAGAAATCCACATGGTATAGTATCACAAGTGATTCCTGTGTAGTACTTGTATGGATCCTTTGACCTGACCATATGATGGTGCTACATGTGAAGTGGCATACTTTGGTGTACGCCTAAAGGGCCTGTAAAAAGGTGCCAAGTATGGGTACGTTTGGGTATGTTAGTGAACATGGCAATGCTATAGATATGCAGAAGGGAATGTCACTCAGTAGTCCACTGAGAAGATATCACCGTCCTCTTGATGAATGCAACTATAAGAGTGTGGCCACACCCAAACAAGTTGGAACTTGTTTGTGAGTATCAGTTCATTCGGGATCAAGTAAATATCTGGACACAAAAAAGGGTGATCAATCCATGCCTCTGTGTTGGACACCGATATCAATGACATGGGATATACAAGTTTAAACTACAGGGTTACGATTCCAGTTGGACTGCTATCTCCGTCTTAATTGGGGGCTGCAGTGGCTTGCTAGAGCCTGACTGCAGCCTGTGGGCCATAGGCTCACTGCCAACACAAAGATGGGCCCATAGGATCGTACACATTGAACGTCTGAACTTTAACTAAAAGGATTAAATGTGTACTTGGAGTATACACACTGGAGAAAGAGGAATCCGTTAATTATATTATATAAATCGATTAGATTGATCAAAATAATATAATTAATTTTTGTATAGGCCTTCTTATAATTAATTCAATGAATTAATTTATAAGATTATTTCCTAGGTGGAAATATTTTACATATATAGGTTTACATGTATTTAATTTTATGAAAGTCTAATTTAATTCCTTGGTTAAATTAATAGGTCAAATTAATTTTAGTTTAAATGTATGTAATATATTATATGGTATAATATATAAGCATACATATTGAATTAGAGTTGCATTTGAAATTAAATAAAACAAATGAATTAAAATGGACTTAGGCTTGAAAAGGAAAAACCCACATAGAATTAAATTTGGGTTGGGCCAAATGTTTCAAATAGGAAACTTGCCCACCAAGTTTAATTAACTTAGATATTTTGGCCTATATAAGGATAAGGATAAAAAAAAAGAAAAACCCTTTTTTTTCACTTTTAAGCTTATCCTCGCTTCTTTTCTTCAGTTTCCTAACTGCTAGCACAGGTTTTAGTTCTAAAGCCATTCGTGTATGGGAACATGGAGGAAGTCTAGTTTGATTTCTGCTGCCATCTCTTAACAGATATACTGTGAAAATATAACTTTCCTCTTTTTGGTTTTGATTTTTGATTTCCACATCATTAGCTCCTAGGCACAGATTTGAAAAAATCAATGCGTTCTTCTGCTTTTATCGGTTGATTTCCGATGAAAAATCATAATAAAGGGATGGGCAGTCCCAAACTTGTAAAACTAAAGAATTCTTAAGGTTAAGATTGTAGTTATAACAATTTTGGGTTTTGTATAAGGGATAATTTCAGGGATTGGTTATCAGCCTATCTCCATTTCCTTATAATTCTTTTTTGCATTTTCAACTTTTCTGTAATTCCAAATTAATTGTAAAGATGAGTAATTCCTTAAAAATATTTTAGTTTTTAATTTATCTTCTATATTTGTACCTTTTGTATTTCATATATCTTAATTATAAAAAGTGCATTTAATTTTAATAACAATCACGATATTTCGAAAATTCAGAAAAATAAAGGAAAAATAAATAAATAAATAAGTAGATTATTAGTAATCCAGTTTATAATAAAAGTTGTAAAAAAAAAAAAATTACCCTAGACAAAATGGGTATCTACAATTACCCCCCTTTATATAGCTTTAAGTATTTAAAGTTATACAAAGTAGACATAGATAACTATTTTGGTCTGCCTTAATATTGGAAGGTTATAACATCAAACTTCTCAAATAAGAAATGATGTTCACATGATTAAATTTGAATGAAATTAACCTTTTGGCGATCGATTTCACAAGTAGACAAGGGATTAGAGTCACATTATTTAGGAAATGAATTCCAAATAAAATTGCGCAATCAAGAGATTTGAGTTGATTATCCAGGAATCGAATTTCAAATAAAATTAAGCAATCAAGAGATTTGGAGTCAACTATCTAGGAATCGAATTCAAATAAAATTGAGAAATCAAGAGATTGGAATCAATTATCTGGGAATTGAAATCCAAATGAGGTCAATTGCTTCACGATCAGATCTCACAAACAAGAAATTGGAATCAATTTTTGGGAATTGAAATCTGAATGAGATTAATCGCTTCACGATCATATCTCACAAACATAAAATTGGAATCAATTATCTGGGAATTGAAATCCGAATGAGATCAATTGCCTCACGATCATATCTTACAAACATAAAATTGGAATCAATTATCTGGGAATTGAAATTCGAATGAGATCAATCTCTTCACGATCAAATCTCTCAAACATTAAATTGGAGTCAATTATCTGGGAATTGAAATCTGAATAAGATCAATCGCTTCATGATCATATCTCACAAACATAAAATTGGAATCAATTATCTGGGAATTGAAATCCAAATGAGATTAATCGCTTCACGATCAGATCTCACAAACATAAAATTGGAATCAATTATCTGGGAATTGAAATCCAAATGAGATCAATAGCTTCACGATCAGATCTCACAAACATAAAACTGGAATCAATTATCCGGGAATTGAAATCCGAATGAGATCAATCGCTTCACGATCAAACCTCACAAGTATGAAACTAGAATCAATTTTCTGGGAATTGAAATCCGAATGAGATCGATCACATGATGATCACACCTCACAAACATGAAAACTGGAATCAATTTTCTAGGAATTGAAATTTGAATGAGATCAATCGCTCATGATCAAATCTCTCAAACATAAAATTGGAATAAATTGTCTGGGAATTGAAATCCGAATGAGATCAATTGCTTCATGATCAGATCTCACAAACACAAAATTGGAATCAATTATCTGGGAATTGAAATCCGAATGAGATCAATTGCTTCATGATCAAATCTCTCAAACATAAATTGGAATCAATTATCTGGGAATTGAAATCCGAATGAGATCAATCGCTTCACGATTAAATATCTCAAACATAAAACTGGAATCAATTGTCCGGGAATTGAAATCCGAATAAGATTAATTGCTTCCCGATCAGATCTCACAAACATAAAATTGGAATCAATTATCTGGGAATTGAAATTCGAATGAGATCAATCGCTTCACGATCAAATCTCTCAAACATTAAATTGGAATCAATTATTTGAGAATTGAAATCTAAATGAGATTAATCGCTTCATGATTATATCTCCAAACATAAAATTAGAATCAATTATCTGGGAATTGAAATCCAAATGAGATTAATTGCTTCACGATCAGATCTCACAAACATAAAATTGGAATCAATTATCTGGGAATTGAAATCCGAATGAGATCAATCGCTTCACAATCAGATCTCACAAACATAAAATTGGAATCAATTATCCGGGAATTGAAATCCGAATGAGATCAATCGCTTCACGATCAAACCTCACAAGTGTGAAACTAGAATCAATTTTCTGGGAATTGAAATCCAAATGAGATCGATCACATGATGATCACACCTCACAAACATGAAAATTGAAATCAATTTTCTAGGAATTGAAATCTAAATGAGTTCAATCACTTCACGATCAAATCTCTCAAACATAAAATTGGAATCAATTTCCTAGGAATTGAAATTCGAATGAGATCAATCACATGATGATCAAATCTCACAAACATGAAATTGGAATCAATTATCTGGGAATTGAAATCCGAATGAAACCAATAGCTTCATGATCAGATCTCAAAAGCAGGAAATAGGAATCAATTATCTAGGAATTGAAATCCGAATGAAATCGATCACTTCGCAACCAGATCTTACTTAGCAAGAAATTTATGATGATTTTATCAAAGGAATTAATTTATAATTGTTCAAATTTTCATCTTACGGTTATGACATAACCCCAAAATTATTGGAAGTTCTTTGTGAGATCGACTATGTAGCAGTCGCTTGGTGGATTTGAATTAAAGTGGTGGCTTAATTGAATAGGAAAGAAATTTTTGGTGGTTTAATGGTCATTACATGATCATTAAATATGTCTAGGAATTATTATTGAGTTAATTTTTAGAACTAATAAGCTACACCTGTTAAGGGGAGCTAATTGTAGTAAAATGATCAAACTGCTAAAGGGAGCTACTCTCAAGAAAAAAATGCTCACCATTTCAATCCCTGAGAACTACGATCACAAGTGATTTGATTTAGAAAAAGATAGAGTTTGACTCTACAGACTCTGTTGCTGAAGGTTTGATTTTTTGGAAAAGATTGATTCCTACCTTGAGCTGGCACGATTAGAAAGGATTCGATTTTGAAAAGGTTGATTCCTACCTTGAGCAAGCTCAACCACAAATTCGACTTAGAGAAAGTTCTTACCTCAATCCCTTGGACTCTGATCACAAGAGGTTTAGTCTTTGGAAAATGGAAAGGTTTGACCTGTGACGGTCCCAAAATGGCTAGCTACAGTACTAGAGGGGGGATAATAAAAATTTTCGCAAACTTTCTTTTGAAATTTCTTTTTAAGGAAATAAAAGTTTCTTTCTCAAAAACAAGTTTTATTAAAAATGCGGAATTAATTAATATAATAAAAATTGTGAATATAAAATTGCTTTTGTAAAAATAACTTTAAATAATAAAGCGATTAATTTAAATTGCAAGAATTTAAATAGCATGAAATATAAAGAGAGTAGGGATAGAAAAGTGTAGATGCCGAATTTTATCCTGGTTTGACCCAATCGGTCTACGTCTAGTCCCCAAGCCAACCACTTGAGATTTCCACTAACGTTTCCTTTACGGGCATGAAACAAGCCTGTGTTACTTTTTGCGAGTTCAAGTAACAAACTCAATACTTTTGCAGGCTAAGTATCAAACCTCTACCGTTACTTTTTGGAGCTTAAGTAACAAACTCTACCAATGCTTTTTCAAAGCTCAAGCACCAAATTTTTATAAACTTTGTTGATCACACCACCAACAAAGTAAAACCCCTTTGGGAATTTGGAAGACTAGAAATGTATGCTTAATAATGCATGAATTGCTAATTTGTCTTCCTTGCTTTCATTTCTTTATCTTCATTCCTTTTATATGATAAGTCTTCCATATTGCCGTTTGATTCACTTCATAAGGAGAAGTGGACGTTGATCTCAACTCATAAACTTCATTTATCTGTTTGAATCAATTCATAAAGAGAAGTATATGTTGATCTCAAGTAATAAAGCCGTTTGACTTAGCTCACTAAAGAGAGAGATATGTAAGTCATAAGCATTTATTGAATTCAACAACCAAGCTTGTGTTATCCGTTGGTGTTAATCCATAAAGAGATCTCAAGTCATAAGCATTTTCAACTCAAGTCATCAGGTCACTTCATATAACCGTTTGTACTTTTTCATAAATGGAGAGATAAAGCGGCCGTTTGATATAGGTCATAAGTATGCCAAGATTTTTCAAGTAGTAAGGCACTTTCTTCGAGACTAGTAGCATAGTTTTAAGCTCATATGCTAAAGTGAGCATACTATGGCCGAATATAAAAACATATATATCTTTTATCCTTAATTCAATATCTTTTACCACATAAGTTAAGATTTCTTTAATTCAACTCATAAGCTAAAATCTTTCAACTCATAAGTCAAGACCTTTTTAATTCATAAGCTATGATATTTAAATTCAACTCATAAGCCTTATTAACTCTTAAGTTATATTATGGATTTTATGTGACCGAGAGAGTTAATCTTTAACTCTTAAGGCATTTCAAGCATCTTTATGAATTATGAAGGCATAAAGTACTTTTATGACTTATAAAGACATTTTAACTCATAAGGCGTAATTCTCAACTCATAAAGCTCTTTAACGCAGAGAGATTAAGAAACTCATTAAACTAAATGTCAACTTGTGATCATCAAAACCGAAGTAAAAAACCCTAAGGACTTCGATTGATGGGTTTTGCAAAACAAAGGGTGAAGTCGACTTGTATTAATCGAATTTTGATGGAAGATTGAAATTGATTGGCCTTAGTTAAATTTCAAGAAGTTGGGAATTGACTCAAAAGCAATCGAATTTTGAGGAGGGATGAAATTGATCTTATGTTAATCAAATTTCACAAGAGAAAGAATTAACTTTGACTGATGTCAGTCTAATTTTGATAAAAGATATGTTTGACATTTAATCCTTGTGTTTCCACCAAGGGTTTGATTTTGACAAATTAAACGAGAGTATGCTTGTTATAAAACATATTTCAAACATTTTGACATAAAATTTACAATTTTTACAATCGACATGTTTTTGAATAACAAAATGCTAAAAGTAATTGAATTGAATTACAACTACCCTTTAAAATGACAAGCAAATATAATTCTTGTAAAAGATAAACTAAATAAATTAATCTATGTTTTATGAAAATATTCTTAGAGGAACCTTCATGAAGATGTATGATATGATTTTTCTAAAATGTTTTATCAAATACTGAAAGATCAAAATTAGCTTGAGATGTAAATGAATAATTTAATTCAAAAAACTTCTTTGATTCAGTCATATATATAACCCAGGAAAAATCAATGTTGCCTTTTTAGAAAGATACTTTGATGCCATCAATTATCTTCTTTTAGATTTTTGAATATATATCATCTTCTATAGATGTGCTTCCAACAAGTCCTTAGAGTACTTTTTGAACTTTGAATTAGAGTACTTTTTGAACTTTGAATGCCCCTTTCTTATAGTGATTACTTCTTCAAACGAATAAGCACAGCTTTTCTCAAATAAATTTCCCTTTCGAAGAGATTTATGCAAGAGCTCAAAAGCTCTACACATAGTTAATGCCCTGAGAATCTTTTTTGTTAAATTGAATAGCTCTTGGGAGAATAAATGTGACGGTTTAATTCTTATCTTCTGTTATATTTTGAACAAATTAATTATAGTAACCGATTCCACTTGCAGCTTATCTGGGCAAGACCTCGCCTATGTCTCTGAAAATTATGGTCTTTTATAATTTATATCTTCGGACTTCTTGTATACTTAAAAGAAGTTTATGAACTTTGCCCCCCACTCATATGATTAAGTTGTTGATCTAAAAATTATGCATTTGAGTCAAAAGACCTAAATTGCTTGTTGTCCTTAGACATCTCTTGGAGGAATACACATGAATTTCTGGAGAATTATCCATCTTGTAGTCCTTGAGTAACTATGACACGTATCAATGTTGAACCGCACACAGGTTGGAGCATAATTTGTCAACTCATTATGACACCAGAATTGGAAGATGTTCATTTCTCTTGTTCACAAGATCATAATTCTTTAACGAAGGCACAAAATCATTTAAATGCTTCTATTTCGGGTAAGATTATTAAATATTGGTGAATGGTGAATTTGAATTGATTGTTCGATAGGAGAAAGAAAATACCTTGAGACTTGGGTATTTCGTTATGAGATATGCTTGAGAAGGAAATAGGAAGATTTTTAGACAATAAAATAATATGAAAAATCCAAATGATTACAAAACAGACAAATTTCACTACTCAAAATGTTTTATCATAGTTTTTCTTATGCATCGGCACATATTACTCTGTTCCTTATTGGTGGTGACTTTGATTACCCCCCAAGTTAGTGTAGTAACTTTATCCTTTTATTAATGATGTCCTTGTTTTCGCTAGTTTACACTTTTTTATTGGTGGCATCCTTGCTCCTATCAGCTTGTATTGATTTTGATTGTCATTGCCCTAATTTCTTGCCAATGTAGTCTTTTCTCTCGCCAATTTATGCTAGTTTAGACTTCTATTGGTAACAATTTCATAGATACCCCTAAATTGGTTTCCATTGTGATCCTCGCTCTTATCAGCTTGTACTAATTTTGACTTTCATTGGAGACATTTTCATGGTTGCTCTGAATTTATTACACAAAATCTCTTGCTTTTATCGGCTTGTAATAATTTTGACTTTCATTATAGGCTTTTTCCACAATTGCCCCTAGACTTGTTGTTGATGAGGTCTTTGATCCTATCCATTTGTGCTAATCTTGGGTTTCATCGCAAGCATCTTCTTAGTTGCGCCTATTATCAATTTTGTAATGCCCTTTGAATTTCATTCTTGAATGTACTATTGACACATTTCTTGTAAAGGGTCCTAAAATGATTTCTTTTCTTTTCTTTTATTTAGGACAGATGCAATGCACCCACTTGAATCCATCTGACTCAATGTGCTTATTTTATTCATTATGATTTAGGATATCTCACTTAATTTGCATTGTTGTATCCTAGAATGAAATACTTCTCTTTCCTATTGCCTTGAAGGAATATGTTGGTTATCTAGCAAAGAGACACTTCATTCATTGTTGCTTGCCTCCATCATAACTTGATTTTCTTACTTTTAATATCATGCATTTCTAAACGTTAACAAGATTAATGAATCGAGCTAATTTTTTTTAAACTACTATGTGCTTATTTTTCACATTCCTCTCCATTAATGAAGACTAACATCATAACTAGAGATCATAAGGACTTTTTTGGTTTATCGGGTTTACAGGTGAGATGGGTAAAAGGAATAAGAGGGATGTTAAGTGATTCAAGAAAACCAAATGAAATAAAGGTTCCCTAATAGCTTTATTTCTTGATCTTATTAAGGCATTAGGGCTTGGAAATCTGATTTGAAAATTCTCTTTGTTTCAAACACAATGTATTCCTACATATTGCCTGTCATATTATTCACATTATGTTCCGAATGTCATGTTGGGATTCGTCATTGGAAAAATAATGTGGCGCAGCGGAAAATACACCGTTTAAAATTTCCTAGAATCCACCTATCGTGTCCAATTACCATTGATTAGAATAAAAAAATTTGAATCAAGAGAGATTAACTCACCGGATTCGTCTCCTCTAGAGACTACTATAGAATCATTTTTTGAAACTGCGATCTCCAAAGTTCGGTGCACCACCAACTATTGAGCCGAAACTGGTACTAGCCGAAGACGCAAAGGAATGGATGATTAATGCTGGGATTTTTGACTGTTTTGGGGCTGCTTTTGGTGGCTGAAATTTCCAGCAATTAATTAGGGTTTTATTCCTTAAGTGTGCCCTTATATAGACACCTTGTCTAATTGGGTTTTAATTAGGTTAATTAAACCCAAGCCCACTAGGATTAGGTTAATTGTTTACTTTATGTAATTCAATTAATTGATAAATTAATTAATTATATTATGTAACCTTATTAATTAAATTAAATTCAACCCAATGTTAATTAATTACCTTGGCACCGAATGTCAACTAATTAATTAACGCATTCCTTCGAATGTACATTACATGTACAATTTCTATAAGTTCCAGCTCAGTTGATCTATGTGCACGATCCTATGGGTCTGTCTTTATGTTGGCAGTAGGCCCAAGGCCTACAGACTGTAAGTGGGTTCTAGCAAACCATTACAGCCCCCAATTAAGACAGAGGTGCAGCAGTCATTAGAAGACACTCAATCGGTAGTAATCTCATAGTGTCCTTTGCCTAACGATATCATTATGAATAAACAAGAGGCATGGTGTCTGTCATCCTCTTCTATTGTTTTATAATATTTCATAATCTTGAGTTGACTGATTGATCAAATAATCACCGACTTACTTCGGTATGGCCATATACTTATCAGTCCCACTCATTAAGTGGCCAATGATATCATCTCGGTGTTACTCGAGTGGCAATTCCATCACTTCATCATCAATATCAACATGTTCACCGATCCACCCAATCATACCAGTATTTAGCATCCTTTTACAGACTAGTTAGGAGTATGTCAAAGTGAACCGGATTCCATATTAATATTATAATGAAATCTGGTCTGAGGACAAAAGAGACCTACTCAAGAAAGACCTATGATGCGACAGCCATGTGGCTTTCTTGTGCGGATCGATCCAGTCCCATGTCAACGACATGTACCTATATTCATGACTGACTAAGTACTATGGCTAGTTAAGAATTGCCATACAGTCATCGAATATACAAGTCTGTGGTTCTATTCATTCCCAGGATTAGAACAGACCTGGGATAGGTTTTATGATTATCAATCAATGGATACTCTACTCATATTATGGCACAAGATATAAATGAAATAGATTAATTGCCTTTATTAATGTGACACAAATAATGTATTCATACAATGAGTCTTAATGTATAATACAAAATACAAGAATCTAATGCCCTAAGAACTAGGGCACACCAACATGTCAGATGTTTATCTTTCCCTATTTATTATCATGCCAACAATGTAGCTTGGATTAAACCTAACTGTTGGAAAGTGACAAAAAAAGTTTTTTTTCCTTGAATTCCTTGCTTGATAATTCACTTGATCGCTTAGACAACACATTGGACTAAGTAGTCGTTTAAAGTTTATTGAATTTGAAAATTTCTACCAACCTGGGTTTTTAGACTCAAAGTCACCACTTGTTTTCTTCTTTTCCTATAGTTAAGGTCGCAAAAATTTGATAAACTTGGTATTCTTCATGAAATTATCCAACTTCTTTGATTTAACCTTTTGAAAAATGTACATCATCAAGATATAAACCCTGGATCTTGTACAACAATTCTCATAAGAGATGCTTTTTCTCGAAAATATTTCAAACTTTTGGATCACTTATCATCTTCTGGTAAATTTTTGCTCCTTCTAAGACTTTCTTCTTATTGTCTATCCATTTTTAATGAGTTAAGATCTTTCTAGAGGAGTACCTGATGCAATCATATTTTGACTACAGAAGCCATCATCTTCACCATGGTTAATAGCTCACAGGGTTTTACACCTTCTTCAAAACTTATAAAGAACTCATTTGGATAGTTTAGAAACATAATGATATTCCTTAAAAGACCATGTATTCTTGCCAAGATGATTATCCTTACTATTTCCACTGTACTAGGCTCCGATATGATCATTGATGATTGGACATGCATCATTCCAAAGGGGAACTTCTTATTGATAAAAAAGTTCTCTTGGTAGTGTTGTCACCATTAAAAGGTCTTAAATTTTATGAGCATATTCTTCTTAGACAAAAACAACTAATACTTTCCTTTGAGTATATGATTTTGAGACTTCAAACTTGAATGCTTCGTAAGAATTTGATTCCCCCTATATGTATTATGAGCTTCTTCTCCTAACATTATTATATTATAACCTATGTCAATGTCCACATCGACACCTTTTAATCCAATAGACTTTGACAAAAATGAGAGAAAACATAGTCATGCACCTTAACAAATATGATAATGTATCTATCTATTCTCGTTTCATGAACTGTGTCCCTTGACATCCTTTTGATTATGTTCTCTTTCTTTTTTTATGAATCTCCCAATTTGCAGAACCATACATTATCGAATGACTGAGTCAAAGTCTTATTAATTCTATTGATGTCATCATGATGATATCATTTCCTCGCTGTTTGTACTTACCATCAAATTCCAATTCCTCACCCTCTTAATCAAATGGTTTTCTTGATTTTTAGTAAAATGGATAAGGTGAATACAAACAAAGGGCTATATCTCAAAGAGGTATACAAAAGGATATAATGCAAAGGTAGGTAAAGGGCTTAAATGTGTGATCCAAAGAATTCCTTAGTCCTTTCTTTAGTCATAAGTAGTCTAGCATTTTGTCTCGAGAAATAATCAAATAAGTGCTAGAGTTTTGCAATTAACCTAATTCACTTATTGAGAAAAACTTAGAAATGCATGAATCGGTTATGAAGTAACTTTTCTACAGATGAGTGAGATGGGCCACCCAATTAACTACTTCCATGGGCATTCACCTTGAACCAATAATGTGTTTCTTCGTTCCTAGCTCTTTGCTTTGTAGTCCATAATAAAATGAGCAACAAATGAAGAATTCACTTCAGGCAGATAAACAAATTTACCTTGATTCATATATCCATTTCATTTTTCAAATTATTTATTATCTAATAACAAAAATTAGGTATATAAACAAATGATGAAAGGAAAAAAAAGAAAAAGAAAAAGAAATAGGAGCAAAAAGTTAAGGCAAGCGAATTACGCAAAACGATAAAATGCATTCCACTATATCATTATTGTTATCCTAAGAACATTAGAAATAAAAGCATTGATTGGCAATTTATTTCCTTAAATCTTGGGCAGAATTTAAGGAGATCCCACTTTTACACAAGAGTTGACAAGATTATACATTTCAAAATGTTATTCTAAGATGCGGGATTATAAACTTTTCCAGAGCTGTCTTTTCCTCTATCTTAATAATCGACTCCTTCTTCTTTAGGATTCCAAAGATTATGACCTTTTTGTCCATTAGTTCTTGAACCTTATTTCTGAAAGGCCAATATTCCGTGATCGTATGATCCTCAGCTCCCTTATGGTACTCACATATAAATCTTTTGCTCATACCTGATGGAGATTTTTGTACTTGAACCAAATCAGCATTATAAAGTAGTTGAAAAAGCATATGCATAGGCATGCATATTTCTTCAACTTTTGTCTTGAAGTGGTATTCTTGACCTTCAAAGGTAATTTTATTATTTTTCTCGTCAAGTGGAGTATTCTTTTCAAATTTCAACCATCCCGTCTTAATAAATAATTGGACCTTCATCTTAAAACCAAGGCAATTTTCAATAGTATGTCCTGGAGCTCTAGCATAATACATACATTTAGCATCATGATCATACCAATTTGGATATGGAGGTCTTAATGGTTCTAAAGGTGATGGACGGACTAGATTCTTTTCGAGGAGGATTGAGTACAATTTTGCATATGACATGGGAATGGGGTCAGATTGATCACTCGCCATTCTTTTTTTATGGAGGTGTTGTTCCCCTTGACAATTTCCAATGGATGGACTTGTGGAACCTAATTTGGAGGGCCCTTGGTCCCTTGACACACATGATAAACCATTACAATTACTTTTTTGAGGTGCAATCAATGATGTCAATGATGGTAAGTCCCCTGGTTCATTTTGTTCTTATTTATAAGGAGTGTATATGCCCTTCTGCAGCTCCTCTCCCTTAATGAATTCTAAAAATTTAGCCATCTGAGTCTTCAAACCTGAGAAGCTAGTGATTTGCTCATTTATCTCTTTAATCTCTCTCTGTACTTCCTTTAATTTCTGTGGATTCATCATCTCTAAGCTTGCTTGGGTTCTATACATGAATGAACAAGTTAAAGTAATAAATTAGGACTTTGAATTTTATCTATTTTGTTTTTAAAAAAAGCATATAAAAGTCAAAAGTCAAAAGTAGTATACGTATGTTTTATTCATTCCATTTTGACTTTTTATTTGCTTTTATATGCAAAATTTCAACTTTATGAAATACTAATTTATGTGTAAAGAGTTATTCAAAAATCAATAAAAAAAATCTAATTTTCCTTTCAAAAAAATCTTTTATAAAATTGATCAATACATGACAAAGAGTAATATCACCTATTGAGATCTTTCAGGATCAATTTTCATTGCACGGACATACCTCAAGAGGAAGAGGATTATCTTTAAACTTGTATATTTTCTCATTCTTTTTATAAACATAATAAGATACTATTTACAAAAAATAATTCTTTATAAAAAAATTTGAACAATACATGGTGGCATTGACATGTTTAATCTCTTCAAAATAAAAAGGAAATGATTTTTGGTCATAAATTAATTAAAACGCCCATAGGAAAACAAAATGAGATATGTACACGTGGAAGTGTATGGGAACTTTAAAAATTGATGGACTAAACAAAAGCTATTATTGATGTCAAAATAACTCTTACTATTTCTAATAATGATGACCAAAAAAGCGAAATATGACTGGGCCATTTTCTCATTCTTAGCATAAAATTCGTACGTACTATTGCAAAATTACGATTATCACATATAGACATAAAACAAGAATTGCACAAGTATTATATACAGTAGTATATATGCTTAAAGTTTTTTTTTAATTGTCGGTATTAGGTGTTCATTAAAGACTAATTTTTTTGGGTGGATACGAGAACATGTCTCAAGGTTCTTAAGCCGCCCTTTCATTGACGCCATTGCATGGCTAGTAAAGCAGCAACCTAAGTCAAGAACATTTCAGGGACCTAATCAGATTTCTCGTGATGGCACCCATACTTTGTCCTCTTCTACAATCCTAAAATTGGGTAAGATCATAACATGACCTTTTAGTGTACGTGTGATGGTGTTGGGTATATGCATGATACATATATAATATCAAAAACAACAAAACTCATCATTTGAATACAAAATTAATACATCCATAAGATAATTTGCAACATAACATTAGCCTAGCAAGTCCCCAGCAGAGTTGCCAACTGTCAGATCCGTGCCGACAAGCGCAGTATTTATTAGAACGATTTAATAAAATGCTTGGGATAATAACGATGTTTTTGTAGAGTCGCCACCAATACATTTTTGGTCCGATTGGACACCTTAAATAACAATAGTTATGAAATTAAACTTCTAAAATTATACGTATACAAATTTATTTTGTGTCACTTATTTTACTTTAGAAATTTTTCAGTTTCATAAATGCAAGTTTTAATTAATTCCTAACAAGTCTACATGTATGTATTAATATGAGAATTAAAAGAAATGCTAAAAAATAAAAGGGATTAAGTTTCTTGTTGGGCCTTAATTTATTTTTAACTCCTTTTTTTAGGCCCAATACCCAGGCCTTGACCCGGACCCAACCCATGACCACTAACCATTGGTCATTACCCATCATATATAAACTATCCTCTCTTCTCTTCTAACCCTAAGTTCATCTCCTTCACCAGCCGCCTCCCTCTCTTCAAACCCTAACTCCAACCTCTCTATACCAACCACCTCCCCTTCTTTCACCTTCACTCATCAACGCCGGTGGCTCAAGCTCTACAAAGCCTATAGGGATTCAAAACCAGTCCGATCTCCAACACTGCTTCTCTCCTTTCTCGCCATTATCCTCCTTCTGGAAACCCACGGCTCACATCCATACAATCATAGCTGACCGTTGATGCTACTATTTCCATGATAGTTTGGAACCGTCTATTTTCCTTTAGCCTTTATCTCTTTCTCGGTTATGCTTTTCCTATCTGATTTGCATTTCATTCTTGACAGATGTAGAGTAAATGGGTCGAAAGTTCACCGGGATCTGTGAATACCGAACACTAGAGGTATGTTTCTCTCGGTTGCTCTTTGTATTTTCTGGGTTTTCAAAATATTTTTCTTGTGATTTGGGTTAGGTTTTTATCCTAACCGTTTTTTGTTTCAGGTTTTGAAAAAATTGAAAGGTGAGCCTAGTTTTACCCACCGGAAAGTTCACTGGAGTAGCTGCATGCTGCCAATATCGCTGCTGTTACTGTACACTAGCTGCCGGTGCTCACAGCTCCTTACCACATGTGAGTATCACCTCTTCTTGCCTCTTTTAATTTATTGAACTTGCTCTTTTATTTTTGGATTTCTAGTTAGTTTCTGACCTAAGTTCATTCTTTGCAGGATTAGAGATTTCAAGGCTCTAATCGGTTACTATGAACTTATGTTAGCTAAGTTTCTAAACTTTCTTCTTTAAGTGATGTGGAAGAATATAAATGCATGAGTATAAATGGACCAATGCCATGAACTATTTATGTATGCTTGGTTGGATTTAAAATGACTCTTATATTCTGCTTATGATGATGTGTGTGCGCTATGCCATGGTTGCAATGATGGTGATATGATAGATTTTTGGTTTGAATTGATTTATAATTCTGCAAGTTTTTTTTTTCTTTTTTTGGTCTTTAACTGATTTTTGGTTAGTGATTAATGCAATTCTTAGGTGAGCATATAAAATAAAAGAGAAGAAGGGAAAATAATAGAGAGAAAATAAAAATGAAATAAATAGATAAATTAACTAAAGAGGCACCAATATTTGGTATAGACATAACATGTCTATACACTGTTGATGAATCTGTATTATATAAGACCAGTGGCGGTGCCAGGATTGGTCCGTTGGGGGGGCAGAATTTGGTTCAAAAAATTTCCGGCCGATGAACAAAAATTTCCGATCAGCCGACAAACCTAAATTAATTTAATTCAATTCAATAAGAACACAGTTAAATTAATCCAAACAACAACTTCATTTAAAACATGAGTCTAATCTAACACAATTAAATTAATCCAAACAATTCAATATAAATAACATACCAACAATTAATTTTTTCTAATCGAAGGAGACAATGAAGAACTAGTAAAATGAGAAGTTTTGAGAGGTTTCAAATAGTTTACACAACACAATTTACCCAATCAATTAATCAATTTATCAATTCAAACCCTAATTCAAACCTAATTTATCAAATAACAACACAATTAACATAATCAATTTATTAATTTATCAATTAATACCTCAATTTATCAATTCAAACATAATTTACACAAATATTTTTCTTTAAAACCTAATTGCAATAAACCTAAAAAATTACAAAAACCTAACATTTAAAATTAAAACTAACCGAAATAAGAAGCAAAGAGGAAAGGAAGAGAGGATAGGAGAGGAGAGGAGGACCGGACGGCGTCGCAGCGGTGGTAGGTGGGCGGGCAGGCAGCATGAAAAGCAAAGATGAGAGGAGGAGAAAAAGCATTGATTTTCAAAATATTAAAAAAATAAGGAGGAAGAGAAGAGAAGAGAGAGTGACGTGTGAGTGAGTCACATGGAAATAGAAACTTAAAGTCTTGTTATTTCTATGGTCAAACTCTTTTAATACTTCTTCTTTCTCCTCCTTTACTCTCCTCTCTCTTACGCATTTCACCTAGGGTTTCTTTCTCTTTCTCTCAATACTTCCCTTCTTCCTTCCTTTACTTTTTTTTTCTTAAATTGTCCCTTTGACAAAACACTACCTACGAATTTCAGCAATCAGATGGTGAAATTCTATCGGTTTGTTGAAGCCTAACTTCACCAAGGATTTCTCCATGATGCTTTGTTTTTATGTGCTTCAAATTTCAATTTAGTTTTACCTTAATCTGTATCACTATCTGAGCTTCTACAAGAAATTGATCGGAGGAAACCTCTGGTTCAGTTTTATGCCTCAGCCAATGTACGGAATTTGTTTCAATTTGAGCTTAAGTTTACATTTATTGTTTTGTATGGAAGAGATTAGATCTATTTTCAAGTCAAACAAGGGAGACAGAAACAGAGCAAATGGGGTGAGTGAGGGAGACGAAGTGAAGTTGTGTCTGTTTTAATTTTTTTTGCCCTGTTTTAATTTTTTTTTAATAGACCAGGGCAAAATGACGTCGTTTTGCCCTGGCCAAAAAATAAAAAATAAAAAACCCCTAATACAGGGGTCGCGCCCCTGTATCAGGGGAGCAGAGCAGGGGCACTGCCCCTGCTCTTGCGGGGGTCGCCAGAAAGCCCCCTGCTCAGGGACTTTTCCGGTGGCTGGGGGGTAAACTGCGCCCCCCCCCCTGTGACCCCCTGCTGCCGCCACCACTGCATTAGACACTTTTTTTGTTTATTAATTTACAAAGAAAAATAGAAGAGATGTATACATGTTACTACTTGTATTACTTCTGGGCTTGTTAATGGACTGCTTTCAAGCTTCTCTAATTTATCTTCTTGCTGGGTATTTTGATGCGCTATGCTTTTGTTATTCTTCCAATGTTTGTTTTCAACAGGTGAAGCTCAAAGAAAACTTGGACAAAGAGAGGAAATGGAAAGATGAAGTTTCCCTTCCTTTTAGATTACTGGAACCAAAACCTGGTTCCCCTTCTTAGAAGAAAAGAATTTGTGTTATGTTTCTCCTTTTTCTGTGTATTTTTATGTTTTTTCCTCTGCTTTCTCCCCCTCTCTTTAAGTTGTGGGACTGCTCTTTTATAGGCAAAGGGATGGGCAGTCCCAAACTTGTAAAACTAGGGAATTCTTAAGGTTAAGATTGTAGCTATAACAATCATAGATTTTGTATAAGGGATAATTTCAGGGACTAGTTATCTGCTGTAAGCGCCGGAATTTTCTATACTTAAAAAAAAAAAAAAAAAGAGCGTCGTACGACTATTGTTACAGTCGTACGACTGTAATTTAAAAATTACAGTCGTACGACTGTAATATCGGAAAAACTGCAGAGGCCCATACCTCTGCAGCAGAAATGGAAGAAAAAAAGGAGGAGCATTAATTGCTCGGGTTTGGCAGCAAGCAAGCAGGAAAAGAGGGTAGAAAAGAAGGAAAAAGGAGGAGAAGGGGGAGATTTTCTGGTGAGAAGGGACTTAGAGAGAGAAAGAGAAGAGAGAGAAAAAGGAAAACCACAAAAAACTCATTTTTCTTCCTCTTTGATTTTCTTTAATTCTCGAAATTAAGCCTAAAACTTGTTAGAAACCCCTAGGTTAATCAATTAACTACATAACCAAATCAAGAATTCAGACTTAAACCATCAGAGTCCCTTTGCAATTCGGATTTTAGACAAAAAGCTCTCAACTTCCATTCAAAGGAAAAAGTGCGAATTTGTTGGGATTGGAGCGACGCCAGGGGTCAAAAACGACTTGGAATAGCTTCTAAAAGGTAGTCACTTCTTTTCCTTACACTTTTCCTCGCTTTCTGGGTGTTTGAAGTGAATTTTGTGCGTTTTTGCTGCATTTTTCGTATTTCTGTTCCTGGAAACTAAGAACAGTCGTACGACTGTTCTTAGTCTTCATGAACAGTCGTACGACTGTTCTTGTTTCCAGGCGATTTTTCTTCAGTTTTTGCTTAAAAATGGCTTTTGGCGAAATTCTGATCTTGGACTGATTACAGTCGCACGACTGTAAACTACAGTCGTACGACTGTAATCCATGTTCCAGAATCAGAATTTCAACCTTCATCCCAAAAATTAGAAAAGCCCAAAAAATCATTAAAATGAATTTTGTTGTGTGCATCACGACCATAGATTCCATTTTTAGTAAAATCGCATTTAGAACAATTCAACGACGGAGACCCATTTCTCCTGAAAACCGACCCACTTAAATGTATAAAAATGCATGTAAACCGGAAAAATTGTTTTCAAAATGATTTTTCCCACAAAACCAAAAATACAGGGACGTTTCAAAACGTTTTCCAGGTCTAATCGGGCCGGCTAGCCGAGCCAACCCGGTTATCCCGTAAATGTATGCCCCCAATTCTCGATTTCCCAATTCTGTCTACTTGAGTCCTAATTGTGGCGTGTTGTATATATTGTGCTAACCTTTTGTTTTGCAGGTTTTAATTTCTTTTATTTTTATTTTTGATGTATTTTAATAGATTAAATCGTGTATTTAGGCGGTTGTAATTGTTTCTAGATTTTCGTGTATTCTAGGCGATTGTATAAGTGAGGCGAGTGTTTTTATTTTCTTATTCGATTTGGTTGTAAGCCGATTAATATTTATTTCTCTTTATTTTTGTATTATATATTTTGTGTGCGCGTTGTATGCCTTTTATATTCAATAAAATGGACTTAGATTTTGAAATACCATTCGAGAACATTGACAATATTTATTTTAATTAGACACGAAATAGGGGACTTGTCCGGACCCGAATCTCTGGATAGTGTAGCGACCGTTCATCCGGTTCAGCTGCATAAGAATTTCTCGGTTGAGCTGAGCCGGGTGGCGACTCTACAACATCCATCGAGATTTCGGTCTCGGTTCTTTTATGCATCAATTCTATTCATTTTCCAAAACGCGAATTTCCATTATAAAAACCCCACGCGAGGGAGGGGCCCGCCCGAGATCGTGGCGCCCCATTCCGAAAGGGAGTCCCGCGTCCCGTCGAAAATGCGTCGTCCGCTCACAGTGGCGACTCTGCTGGGGATGTTCTTCAAAAAGTTTTCTTAAAAACTTAAAAGAATATTGACAAGCCCTGAAAAGTGTCTAAGTAAAATAACGTGGATGATTCTCTTTCGGTATTTTATTTGCATTTTTAGTTAGCCATTTTTTGCATTAGATTGGGTATCCTTTTATAGCCCGGTGGATCGTTGAAGTGTCGCCTAAGTTCCTCCTGGTCTTAGGGACACGAATACGAAACACCACTCATAGCCTCGTACGAACCCCTTCGCTAGGACCCTTGAGTGGGGAGAAGTGAGGAGTATATCTTGCTATGAGAGCCTTGATGTTATCCCGACTTTGATCGAACCCATATAGGCAGCTCTAGTTGGATTCCCATAGGATACCAAAATAATTGTGTGAATAATGATAATAAAATCGCGCCTTCATCACCCCGGATGGTGATTGAAGTGAACCCCGCCTAGGACTCGGTTAGAGATTTTTGAGACCGACCACGTTGGAGGAATAAGGTTGGAAGAATTCGTTTTGCTTGCTATGTGTTCTTCACCGTTCCGTGACACATCACCGACGCATGCATAACATACCATAATCACCATTTTCCATACACATGACATACCATACACAAACATCTTTGTGTGATACTAACCCACACTTTTTTATGCAGCCATTTTGCATTTTATTTCGTGTGTAAAACATTAATTCATTCGCTTGTCATCCATACTGACGATTTCTTTTTCAGCCATAACATTAAACTTGTGTGATTAGCATTTTATTTTTGACATAGCATACATAACATCATTATGTATGGCATGCATCCTAACCCACGCTTTTATGCAGCCATTTACATATTGTGTGACATATTCATTCACTACATTTCACTTAAATTAAATTAAGGGGCATTTCAAAGAACGCCTATCATGACCATCCCATCCCATTTCATAACATATCGGGTACCCAAAATCACCCGTGTTTTGCCAATGCACCGGATTGCATTCGGCCATTCCACCAATACCATTTCATTTAATAAAAGCCGCAACGGCCTTACGCCCATTTTCGTGTAATAATTTACACGATGTATCTCATGACATCATACCCATCCATCATAAACATCATATAACATTGTGGCCCACATCCGACCACTTCATGACATTAATTCACCATTTAAGGTACTCCCCGAGTGCCCGATTAGTATATGTATAGGCTCGTAACAATCACCAAATCATGAAAGACGTTCCTCGAATGCCGAATCCTTGTCCGTGTTCCTGTTGCACGTGACTTTCTCATAACATCATTCCATATCATATGCTCAAAAGCATCAAGACCTTGTCTGTGGACCCGGCCCATGCGACCATTTCATGTCATCTCATAGACCTATAAAGCGTCGAAACTATGTCCGTGTGCTGGTATACACGCGACCATTTCATTAATTCATTAGATGCCCCAAAGGCACCGAAGTTCTGTCCGTGTGGTGGCCCACATGTGACATTTTTGCATAAACATTAGGTGTTCTTGGAATGCCTCGAAAATAATAATAAAAGGGAACCATTCATAGCATCATTCCATGCACAATTTCACTCCATGCATCTCAAGCATGTCTTAATTTTCATGTCATATCACGTCATTCATTCACGACCCTAATACCTCCTGTCTACCCCAAGCAGAATACACTGGAGCGACCTTGGACAAGATCCCAAGCTTTAAGGGCGGCTAGGAGACAGAGGGTAGTCGAGAGTGATAGTGATTCTGAGACTGGGGAAGGCGTGAATATGGCAGAGCAGACACCGAGTATGGCTGATGTTCTGAGAGATTTCTTCACGTCGCAGGATTTCCGCGACATGTTAAAGGAGGAAATGAGGGCAGTGGTTAGAGAAGCTGGTGAGACCGGTGGTAGTGGAGCCGAGAAGGAAAAAGAAGCTGAGTCATCCCAACACGGTGGTGACGCTTCGGCTAGTCTTGAAAAGCTGCAGGAGATAGAGGCAGCTATGGAACAGAGGATGAAAGCCAAGTGCTCTGAGCTAGACGAGGTCATGGCCCAGTTGAAGAAGGGGGTCGGGATCAGTGCTGAATCCAAGAAGGGGGTGAACATTGATGCCATGATCAGTAGGGGCATCGAGACATTTCCTATCGGCTTCCAAGTGCTGAAAATCCCCACTTACAAAGGAATGGGCTCGCCGGAGGCCCATGTGAATTTATATGCCCGGGTTATGCTGACAGCAGGTGCTACCAAGCAACAATTGATTAATCTGTTCCCCACCACACTGGAGGGAGGTGCTTTGGGATGGTATAACTCACTGTCAGAGGAGGAGCAGTCTGACTGGGAAGTATTGTCAGCAACCTTCATCAAATACTACAGCTTCAACACCAAAATCCAGGTAAAGCTGTATGATTTGGAGAGGGTGAAGCAGAAATTCAATGAGCCCTTCGATGAATACTACCAGAGATGGATGAACAAGATGATCCTCCTAAAGAACCACCCTGATGAAGACGAGCTTATACAGAAGCTCATTGATGGTAGCAAAGATATCTTCAAGAACAACATGAAATTCCATTCCTTCAAGGAGCTTAGTGAGGTCTATAGCATGGCCATGAAGATAGAAAGGGACGAAGAGGAGAAGCCAGCTGGTCAGAAAGGGGGAAGAAGTACAGGGTACAGTTCAGGGTATAGATCAACCACAGCAGCTGGGTCTGGCAGTGGTTCTGGTTCAGGTTCTAGTGGCAAACAGGGGCAGTCATCAGAAGTGAAGCGGGTTGAGGTGGCTACTGTAAATCTGCAGCAAGGCAACCAGAATAGGGGTCCTGGAGGACAAGGCATAACACCCTGGACTCTTACTTTGGCAAAGATATTCGCTAAGTGTAGGAATGGTGGCTTACTACAGTCCTTGAGGCCATTTGAGTTCCCACCTGAAGCTGACAAGGATAACTTCTGCACTTATCATGTGGTGACAGGCCACCGGACCAATAACTGCTATAAGCTAAGGGATGCTATCCAGAAGCTTATCGACGAGGGAAAGCTGCAAGAACCACCTAAGCCTAGCACTAAAACTAACCCACTACCGGCATTTGAGAAGCGGGTTAACATGGTTCAGTCGGGATTGCCGGCTAACTTCATATTTGCCCAAGTCCTGCAAGCGAACCCTATGATTCAGGCAGTGGCAGTAGGGGAACCTGAAGAGAAACCCGAGTGTGAGAAGGAAGAGGGGTGTAAGGAGATCAAGCCCATAAGTCTGGATGACCTTGACTCCGAGGATGAGTACGAAGAATTTGACAGAAGAGAGGCTGCTAAACTTCCAGTTGTTGAAAAGCTGAGGATTTCAGAAGTGCAGCATGTGACCCGAAGTGGAAGGGTATATCAGCCGGCGGATCAGACGAAAGATAAAGCACCGATGAATGGGTTGGGCAGTACTTCGGCACCGGAAAGAGTCGAGAAAGAAGATTTGGTCATTTCCCAACTGAAGAAGACCCCTGCACAAGCTAGTTTATGGCACTTGCTTATGACCTCCAAAGAGCATAGGGAGGCTTTAGTGAAGAAGCTATCGGAAATTGAAGTCTCCCCTATAGCTTCACCAGAGGCTATGTGCTGCTTGCTAGACAAAGTCCATGCTGGAGCTCCTAATATTGTTTTCTCTAAGAAAGACCTACCAGCAGAAGGAAAGGCTCACAATAAGGCTCTTTACATTAGAGCCTATATCATGGATAAGGTGATGCCGTGCGTTATGGTGGATGACGGCTCGACTCTGAACATATGCCCGCTAAAAATGTTACCGTTTCTAGGCATGAATGAAGAAGTGTTGAAGAGGTCCTCAACAGTCATTCGGGCGTATGATTATTCCTAAGAGGATAGTGATAGGGACCTTCGAAACAGAAGTGGAGGTTGGGCCCATCAAGTCCATGGTTGTCTTCACAGTGATCGATATCCCAGTCACATTCTCCCTATTGCTTGGAAGGCCCTGGTTCCATCCTTTGGGAGGTGTTCCTTCCACATTGCATCAGAAGATTAAATTCTCTATGAATGACAAGATTGTGACCGTTGAGGCGGATGCCCAGTCAATGGTAGCTGCAGTGGATGAAGGAGTGGTTCCTTTTGGTGGATTCCAAATTGCTGTCATTAGGAAAGAAGAAACCACAGATGCCCCTATGGTTCTTTATGAGAACTATATGCTGGAGTGGCTATCCCGATATCTGTACAAGCTGAACTTTGTCCCGGGGATGGGACTCGGGATTAATCTGCAAGGTGTGCCAGAATTCAAGATCGACTCGGGAAAGTCAAAGCAGCACGGTCTTGGGTATGTAGAGGGGTCATCCGAGCAGAAGAACCTGAAAAAGGGTAAGAATGGCAAGGTCATGATGAAACCATTTCTGAAGGCAGGAGAAAGCCTTTACGAGGGCCAAGCTGAACCAGTGCTGGTTGGAAATGTCGAGCACCTTGGCTTTGAGATCTTTGCAGATGTTGTGGATTTTGAGAAAAGCCAGGAAGAGCCAGTAGCCCCTGTAATGGAAGAAAAAGCAACTGCTGAATTTGAAATTCTGAAAGGAGAATCATCTGAGGTGATAGCAGAAACCATAGAGGTGGCCAAGGAAGAAGATGAAAAGAAGACCTCTGCTGAAGCTACAGAAGTGATCTCGGGAGCTTTGACTGCTGCATTAACCAAAGCTTTTGGGAAATCCAAGGAAGGATTTGGTGAAGAACTGATGGCCAAAGTGAACTTAGACTCTGTGGTTGCTGAAATCGCTAAGATTATGGAGAAGGCCAAGGCACAGGTGGCTGAAAAAGTTGCGGTCCCAGATGATGCTACGGAAGGGAAGATGGAAGCTGAGGAAGAACAAGGCCCTCCGCCTGTGGAGGATGAAAATGATTTTGTTGTATCTATTTCTTCCATTTTCAATGTAACTGATGTACTTTATGATAAGTTCAATGCAATGAAATCCCAGTTTGCTTACTTGTGTGATGTTTATCCTGATAATTCTGTGCATGCATTCGAATCACCATCAAGCATATTTAGCATACATGACACTGCATTGCATGAAATCAATATAAGTACAGATGAAAACCCTAAAATGGTACTCATTTCACACGAGCTAAAATCCGAGGAAGAAAGAGAATTAATAAGAATACTCCAAAAACATGTTAAAGCTTTCGCCTGGTCGTATGAAGACATGCCGGGTGTGGATACAGAAATAGCAGTGCACAAAATCCCAACGGACCCCAAGTTCAGGCCGGTAAAGCAGAAGTTGAGAAGACTAAGGCCGGAATGGGCTACACTGGTGAAGGAAGAAGTGGCCAAACAGATAGATGCCAGGTTCCTCGAAGTGGTGGAGTATACGGAATGGCTAGCCAACATTGTCCCCGTGCCTAAAAAGGATGGAAGGGTCAGAGTATGTGTCGACTACAGGGACTTGAATAAGGCATGCCCTAAGGACAATTTCCCACTACCTCACATTGACGTATTAGTTGATAGTGCAGCAAAAGCGGCAATGTACTCCTTCATGGATGGCTTCTCGGGATATAACCAGATTCTGATGGATGTGATCGACAAGGTGAAAACATCATTCATCACAGAGTGGGGTACTTTTTGCTACAGAGTGATGCCTTTTGGATTGAAGAACACTGGTGCCACTTATCAGAGGGCTGTCACAACTCTGTTGCACGATATGATCCATAAAGAAGTCGAAGTGTATGTCGATGATATGCTTGTTAAATCAGCGACCCGGGAGGAACACCCGGTTATCCTGGATAGATTTCTAACACGCATTGGAGAGTACAACTTGCGACTTAACCCCAAGAAGTGCATATTCGGGGTCACATCAGGGAAGCTGTTGGGCCATGTAGTCAGCCAGAGGGGAATAGAAATGGACCCAGATAAAATCAAAGCCATCCAAGATATGCCGGCTCCAAAGACTGAAAAGGAGGTCAGATTATTCCTGGGTTCTTTGTAGTATGTCAGCCGCTTCATAGCCAAGCTAACTTCCACTTGTGAGCCAATCTTCAAGCTATTAAAGAAAGATCAGCCGGTTGTGTGGAATGACAAGTGTCAGCTAGCCTTCGAGAAGATCAAGGCCTACCTGGTAAAGCCACCAGTGTTGAGTCCTCCAATTCCAGGGAAGCCTCTGATTTTGTATTTGGCAGTTGAAGAATCATCCATAGGGGCAATGCTTGCACAAGAGCAAGATGGCAAGAAGGAGTATCCCATCTACTACCTAAGCAAAAAGCTGTTGGAGTATGAAACCAAGTACACACTGGTGGAAAAGACATGTGTGGCGATGATTTGGTTGACCAAGAAGCTGCGCCACTATTTCCAATCCTACAAGATACAAGCTGTGGCTAAAGTGGACCCAATGAAGTATCTCTATGAAGCACCTGCATTGGTTGGGAAACTGTCCAGATGGTTGTTACTTTTGTCTGAATTCGACATCGAGTACATCACGAAGAAAACCATTAAAGGGCGAGCCGTGGCAGAGTTTCTAGCAAACCAGCCCCTAGAATCAGATTACACAGAGAACCTGGAATTCCCTGATGAGCAGTTAGCCATGGTGGAAGTGAAAAGGTGGGTTATGTGTTTCGATGGGGCAGTGAATAAAAAAGGCGCTGGAATCGGAGTACTTATAGCAACGCCAGATGGTGAAGTCATTCCCTTATCCAAGAGGTTGAATTTTCCCATAACCAATAACGGGGCAGAGTATGAAGCATGCCTATTTGGGATGGAAGCTTTGCTAACACTAGGGGCAAATGACGTCTTAATTGTTGGTGACTCACTTCTAGTGATCAGGCAAGCTCAGGGTGAATGGGAGCTAAAAGAAGAAGCCTTGAGGCCTTACTTAGAGTTGTTGCAATTCAGAAAAGGTTTATTCGGCCAGTGTGAATTCAGACATGTCCCCAGGGATGAGAATAAGATGGCTGATGCATTAGCAACTTTGTCCTCCATGTGGGAAAATCCAGAAGAGACACAAGCTCAACCACTGGTTATAGCCACTTCCAGACATCCTTGCTTCGAAGTGCATGAAGTAATGGAATTATCAGCCGAAGAAAAGCCATGGTTCTTTGACATCTACCGGTATGTTAAGAAGGGAAAGTACCAGGAAGAGGCCAGTGCTGCTGATAAGTTGACACTGAGAAAATTGGCTAGTCAGTTCAGAATCTTCGAGGACAAATTGTATAAGAGAACAGCACATGGAGTTCTTTTAAGGTGTCTAACAGAACAAGAAGCAGAAGAAGTGATGCAGCAAGTACATGCAGGATCCTGTGGGCCGCATATGAATGGACTTGCCATGGCTAGGAAGATCATGAGACAAGGCTACTTCTGGATGACGATGCAAGCAGATTGTATAAGAAAAGTGAAGAGATGTCATGAATGTCAGATCTATGCAGACATTAGTCATCTTCCTCCACTTGAACTTCAGAATCTAGCGTCTCCTTGGCCGTTTTCAGCATGGGGGATAGATATGATTGGTGAAATTCATCCAGCTGCATCTAATGGGCATAGATTCATAGTTGTGGCAGTTGATTATTTTTCCAAATGGGTCGAAGCAGAATCCTTCACTAATGTTACAGCCAAGCACATGGTCAAGTTCATCCAGAAGAACATCTTCACTCGGTATGGGATTCCTCGCCACATAGTAACAGATAATGGAGTACAGTTTCAAGGGGCAACAGCTGAGCTATTTGCAGAACATGGTATTGAACATCATAAGTCCTCTCCATATAGACCTCAGGCTAATGGTGCAGTAGAAGCAGCTAACAAGGCAATAAAGAAGATCTTATCAAAGATGGTAACCACTTACAGGGATTGGGCTGATAAATTGCCTTATGCTCTTTGGGGTTACAGGACCAGTGTCAGAACACCGACGGGAGAAACTCCTTATGCCTTGGTATATGGAATGGAAGCAGTGTTACCAGTGGAGATAGAACTCAAATCACTCAGAGTTGCCCTGGAAGCTCAATTACCAGAGATTGAATGGGTTCAGGCCAGGTATGAACAATTGGCAGCACTAGATGAAAGGCGACTAAAGGCACTGGATCACCTGCAGATGTATCAGCGCAGAATGGCTAGAGCCTATAACCGAAATGTGAAATACTCCAAGCGGCAGTTGAAAGCAGGAGATTTGGTTCTAAAACAACTAAGGCCTTCAAATGTTGATGTTAGGGGCAAGTTCAGACCTAACTGGGAAGGACCCTATGTGGTGAAGAAGGTGTTATCAAAAGGCGCTGTCTGCATCATGGACATGGATGGAAACGAGTTCACCAACCCGATCAACCAAGATAGGCTAAAGCTTTATCATGTATAAAAAAAAAAAAAAAAAAAAGAGAAAGGTCTGCTAGGCTGAAAACTCGAAAAGAGTGATCTAGGCAAAAGTTAAGACACGAGAGAAAATAATCAGTCGGAAAATCTGAAAAGGACGACTGGTGACGGATTCTGGCACAATGAGAAATCTGTACCATTTAGGAACCAACTTATTTCAAATGTACTCATTTTGAATTCATCAATAAAGTGAAGTGTTTGTTTAAATATATTTGCATGGTTATGACAAATGCACAAACAAAGTTGTCTTGCATAAACACACATTCAAAGAAAACACTTTGCATTCAACTGATCAATATCGTCGCATTATTTGACAAATGAAAATGTATCAAATACATGCAATTTAAAATCTCTTATCGTCCTCTAAAGTCTAGTTCATCTTCCCAGACGAGTAATAAAGGGTCACAACGCCATTAAAAAAAAAAAATGCTCGCTGAGGTGAAAACCGAAAAGGCATCTCAGGCAAAAATTAGAGCGGCCCGCTAAGCTGAAAACCCATATCGGGCAGTTTAGGCAAAAGGTAGGGCATATGAAAAGCTCGCTAAGGTGAAAACCGAAAAGGCGCCTTAGGCAAAAGTTAGAGCGGCTCGCTGGGCTGAAAACCTGATTTGGGTTACCCAGGCAAAAATTAGAGCATAAAAAAAAAAAAATTCATAACTTCCCAAGGAGCAGGAAAAACAGAACATCCTCAGTATTCCCCGCAGGATTCGTCACATCACTCCCCAGCAGAGTTTCCCATACTATTTCCCGGCGGGGTCTACACAAAGAACACCATAATTGTTTCCTCAGTCAAGCTGTCACACTCTTCCCCAGCAGGATCTGTACAAGGAATACTACGATCATTTCCCCAGCAGTCACCTCGCTTCTTTGATAATCATCAAACAATGCCCCAAGAAAAGCAAATCAACCAGGGGCAAAGCATATCTCCCCAGCGGAAGACAGAAACGTCCAATAACAGAAAATACATACATGTACATATGCATCAACATGCATCCGTACATTGCATATATTAATTACTTATCCCCGGCTAGTCTTCATTCTTGATCGAAGGGGCAAAAATTTTTGTTTAAAAATCTCTCGATCAAGGAATGAAGACTTGCCATTTTAAGTGCAGGAACTCATCCCCAGCTCAATATCCTCAGCGAGTCAGCAGATCCACCTCGAGTAATGTAAGCTCGGTATCGGCCCAGGTCCGCTCCATTATCTCAACTTTCTCCAGCGAGTCCGCCTCGAGCAATGCAAGCCCGGCATCGGCCCAGATCTGTTCCACCATCCAAGTTCTCCAACGGATCCGCCTCGAGTAATGTAAACTCAGTATCGGCCCAGATCGGCTTCATCTATTTCCCCCGTAGAGTTCGCCTCGGGTAACATAGACCTGATATCGGCTAATCTCTTCATCAATCTCGCCTCGGGTAACATAGACCTGATATCGGCTAATCTCTTCATCAATCTCGCCTCGGGTAACATAGACCTGATATCGGCTAATCTCTTCATCAATCTCGCCTCGGGTAACATAGACCTGATATCGGCTAATCTCTTCATCAATTTCGCCTCGGGTAACATAGACCTGACATCGGCTAATCTCTTCATCAATCTCGCCTCGGGTAACATAGACCTGATATCGGCTAATCTCTTCATCAATCTCGCCTCGGGTAACATAGACCTGATATCGGCTAATCTCTTCATCAATTTCGCCTCGGGTAACATAGACCTGATATCGGCTAATCTCTTCATCAATTTCGCCTCGGGTAACATAGACCTGATATCGGCTAATCTCTTCATCAATCTCGCCTCGGGTAACATAGACCTGATATCGGCTAATCTCTTCATCAATTTCGCCTCGGGTAACATAGACCTGATATCGGCTTATTTTATCCCCAGTGTCGCCTCGGGTAACCTAAACCCGATAACGGCCTATCTCATCAGAAGATTCAGTCCAGTGTTCACGGCGCTTTGATTCACGCTCTCAAATTCATCATCACAGGTGTTATGGACCTGGAGCTAGATGTCGAATTTGATCACGCGAGGGGCAGCTGTAAGCGCCGGAATTTTCTATACTTAAAAAAAAAAAAAAAAAAAAGAGTCGTACGACTATTGTTACAGTCGTACGACTGTAATATCGGAAAAACTGCAGAGGCCCATACCTCTGCAGCAGAAATGGAAGAAAAAAAGGAGGAGCATTAATTGCTCGGGTTTGGCAGCAAGCAAGCAGGAAAAGAGGGTAGAAAAGAAGGAAAAAGGAGGAGAAGGGGGAGATTTTCTGGTGAGAAGGGACTTAGAGAGAGAAAGAGAAGAGAGAGAAAAAGGAAAACCACAAAAAACTCATTTTTCTTCCTCTTTGATTTTCTTTAATTCTCGAAATTAAGCCTAAAACTTGTTAGAAACCCCTAGGTTAATCAATTAACTACATAACCAAATCAAGAATTCAGACTTAAACCATCAGAGTCCCTTTGCAATTCGGATTTTAGACAAAAAACTCTCAACTTCCATTCAAAGGAAAAAGTGCGAATTTGTTGGGATTGGAGCGATGACAGGGGTCAAAAACGACTTGGAATAGCTTCTAAAAGGTAGTCACTTCTTTTCCTTACACTTTTCCTCGCTTTCTGGGTGTTTGAAGTGAATTTTATGTGTTTTTGCTGCATTTTTCGTATTTCTGTTCCTGGAAACTAAGAACAGTCGTACGACTGTTCTTAGTCTTCATGAACAGTCGTACGACTGTATATACAGTCGTACGACTGTTCTTGTTTCCAGGCGATTTTTCTTCAGTTTTTGCTTAAAAATGGCTTTTGGCGAAATTCTGATCTTGGACTGATTACAGTCGCACGACTGTAAACTACAGTCGTACGACTGTAATCCATGTTCCAGAATCAGAATTTCAACCTTCATCCCAAAAATTAGAAAACCCCAAAAAACCATTAAAATGAATTTTGTTGTGTGCATCACGACCATAGATTCCATTTTTAGTAAAATCGCATTTAGAACAATTCAACGACGGAGACCCATTTCTCCTGAAAACCGACCCACTTAAATGTATAAAAATGCATGTAAACCGGAAAAATTGTTTTCAAAATGATTTTTCCCACAAAACCAAAAATACAGGGACGTTTCAAAACGTTTTCCAGGTCTAATCGGGCCGGCTAGCCGAGCCAACCCGGTTATCCCGTAAATGTATGCCCCCAATTCTCGATTTCCCAATTCTGTCTACTTGAGTCCTAATTGTGGCGTGTTGTATATATTGTGCTAACCTTTTGTTTTGCAGGTTTTAATTTCTTTTATTTTTATTTTTGATGTATTTTAATAGATTAAATCGTGTATTTAGGCGGTTGTAATTGTTTCTAGATTTTCGTGTATTCTAGGCGATTGTATAAGTGAGGCGAGTGTTTTTATTTTCTTATTCGATTTGGTTGTAAGCCGATTAATATTTATTTCTCTTTATTTTTGTATTATATATTTTGTGTGCGCGTTGTATGCCTTTTATATTCAATAAAATGGACTTAGATTTTGAAATACCATTCGAGAACATTGACAATATTTATTTTAATTAGACACGAAATAGGGGACTTGTCCGGACCCGAATCTCTGGATAGTGTAGCGACCGTTCATCCGGTTCAGCTGCATAAGAATTTCTCGGTTGAGCTGAGCCGGGTGGCGACTCTACAACATCCATCGAGATTTCGGTCTCGGTTCTTTTATGCATCAATTCTATTCATTTTCCAAAACGCGAATTTCCATTATAAAAACCCCACGCGAGGGAGGGGCCCGCCCGAGATCGTGGCGCCCCATTCCGAAAGGGAGTCCCGCGTCCCGTCGAAAATGCGTCGTCCGCTCACAGTGGCGACTCTGCTGGGGATGTTCTTCAAAAAGTTTTCTTAAAAACTTAAAAGAATATTGACAAGCCCTGAAAAGTGTCTAAGTAAAATAACGTGGATGATTCTCTT
Organism: Euphorbia tirucalli; assembly: GCA_039660915.1. NCBI lineage: Eukaryota > Viridiplantae > Streptophyta > Magnoliopsida > Malpighiales > Euphorbiaceae > Euphorbia > Euphorbia tirucalli. Next base: position 43,455,550 of record CM077637.1, on the reverse strand, counting down.
TCGGTATTTTATTTGCATTTTTAGTTAGCCATTTTTTGCATTAGATTGGGTATCCTTTTATAGCCCGGTGGATCGTTGAAGTGTCGCCTAAGTTCCTCCTGGTCTTAGGGACACGAATACGAAACACCACTCATAGCCTCGTACGAACCCCTTCGCTAGGACCCTTGAGTGGGGAGAAGTGAGGAGTATATCTTGCTATGAGAGCCTTGATGTTATCCCGACTTTGATCGAACCCATATAGGCAGCTCTAGTTGGATTCCCATAGGATACCAAAATAATTGTGTGAATAATGATAATAAAATCGCGCCTTCATCACCCCGGATGGTGATTGAAGTGAACCCCGCCTAGGACTCGGTTAGAGATTTTTGAGACCGACCACGTTGGAGGAATAAGGTTGGAAGAATTCGTTTTGCTTGCTATGTGTTCTTCACCGTTCCGTGACACATCACCGACGCATGCATAACATACCATAATCACCATTTTCCATACACATGACATACCATACACAAACATCTTTGTGTGATACTAACCCACACTTTTTTATGCAGCCATTTTGCATTTTATTTCGTGTGTAAAACATTAATTCATTCGCTTGTCATCCATACTGACGATTTCTTTTTCAGCCATAACATTAAACTTGTGTGATTAGCATTTTATTTTTGACATAGCATACATAACATCATTATGTATGGCATGCATCCTAACCCACGCTTTTATGCAGCCATTTACATATTGTGTGACATATTCATTCACTACATTTCACTTAAATTAAATTAAGGGGCATTTCAAAGAACGCCTATCATGACCATCCCATCCCATTTCATAACATATCGGGTACCCAAAATCACCCGTGTTTTGCCAATGCACCGGATTGCATTCGGCCATTCCACCAATACCATTTCATTTAATAAAAGCCGCAACGGCCTTACGCCCATTTTCGTGTAATAATTTACACGATGTATCTCATGACATCATACCCATCCATCATAAACATCATATAACATTGTGGCCCACATCCGACCACTTCATGACATTAATTCACCATTTAAGGTACTCCCCGAGTGCCCGATTAGTATATGTATAGGCTCGTAACAATCACCAAATCATGAAAGACGTTCCTCGAATGCCGAATCCTTGTCCGTGTTCCTGTTGCACGTGACTTTCTCATAACATCATTCCATATCATATGCTCAAAAGCATCAAGACCTTGTCTGTGGACCCGGCCCATGCGACCATTTCATGTCATCTCATAGACCTATAAAGCGTCGAAACTATGTCCGTGTGCTGGTATACACGCGACCATTTCATTAATTCATTAGATGCCCCAAAGGCACCGAAGTTCTGTCCGTGTGGTGGCCCACATGTGACATTTTTGCATAAACATTAGGTGTTCTTGGAATGCCTCGAAAATAATAATAAAAGGGAACCATTCATAGCATCATTCCATGCACAATTTCACTCCATGCATCTCAAGCATGTCTTAATTTTCATGTCATATCACGTCATTCATTCACGACCCTAATACCTCCTGTCTACCCCAAGCAGAATACACTGGAGCGACCTTGGACAAGATCCCAAGCTTTAAGGGCGGCTAGGAGACAGAGGGTAGTCGAGAGTGATAGTGATTCTGAGACTGGGGAAGGCGTGAATATGGCAGAGCAGACACCGAGTATGGCTGATGTTCTGAGAGATTTCTTCACGTCGCAGGATTTCCGCGACATGTTAAAGGAGGAAATGAGGGCAGTGGTTAGAGAAGCTGGTGAGACCGGTGGTAGTGGAGCCGAGAAGGAAAAAGAAGCTGAGTCATCCCAACACGGTGGTGACGCTTCGGCTAGTCTTGAAAAGCTGCAGGAGATAGAGGCAGCTATGGAACAGAGGATGAAAGCCAAGTGCTCTGAGCTAGACGAGGTCATGGCCCAGTTGAAGAAGGGGGTCGGGATCAGTGCTGAATCCAAGAAGGGGGTGAACATTGATGCCATGATCAGTAGGGGCATCGAGACATTTCCTATCGGCTTCCAAGTGCTGAAAATCCCCACTTACAAAGGAATGGGCTCGCCGGAGGCCCATGTGAATTTATATGCCCGGGTTATGCTGACAGCAGGTGCTACCAAGCAACAATTGATTAATCTGTTCCCCACCACACTGGAGGGAGGTGCTTTGGGATGGTATAACTCACTGTCAGAGGAGGAGCAGTCTGACTGGGAAGTATTGTCAGCAACCTTCATCAAATACTACAGCTTCAACACCAAAATCCAGGTAAAGCTGTATGATTTGGAGAGGGTGAAGCAGAAATTCAATGAGCCCTTCGATGAATACTACCAGAGATGGATGAACAAGATGATCCTCCTAAAGAACCACCCTGATGAAGACGAGCTTATACAGAAGCTCATTGATGGTAGCAAAGATATCTTCAAGAACAACATGAAATTCCATTCCTTCAAGGAGCTTAGTGAGGTCTATAGCATGGCCATGAAGATAGAAAGGGACGAAGAGGAGAAGCCAGCTGGTCAGAAAGGGGGAAGAAGTACAGGGTACAGTTCAGGGTATAGATCAACCACAGCAGCTGGGTCTGGCAGTGGTTCTGGTTCAGGTTCTAGTGGCAAACAGGGGCAGTCATCAGAAGTGAAGCGGGTTGAGGTGGCTACTGTAAATCTGCAGCAAGGCAACCAGAATAGGGGTCCTGGAGGACAAGGCATAACACCCTGGACTCTTACTTTGGCAAAGATATTCGCTAAGTGTAGGAATGGTGGCTTACTACAGTCCTTGAGGCCATTTGAGTTCCCACCTGAAGCTGACAAGGATAACTTCTGCACTTATCATGTGGTGACAGGCCACCGGACCAATAACTGCTATAAGCTAAGGGATGCTATCCAGAAGCTTATCGACGAGGGAAAGCTGCAAGAACCACCTAAGCCTAGCACTAAAACTAACCCACTACCGGCATTTGAGAAGCGGGTTAACATGGTTCAGTCGGGATTGCCGGCTAACTTCATATTTGCCCAAGTCCTGCAAGCGAACCCTATGATTCAGGCAGTGGCAGTAGGGGAACCTGAAGAGAAACCCGAGTGTGAGAAGGAAGAGGGGTGTAAGGAGATCAAGCCCATAAGTCTGGATGACCTTGACTCCGAGGATGAGTACGAAGAATTTGACAGAAGAGAGGCTGCTAAACTTCCAGTTGTTGAAAAGCTGAGGATTTCAGAAGTGCAGCATGTGACCCGAAGTGGAAGGGTATATCAGCCGGCGGATCAGACGAAAGATAAAGCACCGATGAATGGGTTGGGCAGTACTTCGGCACCGGAAAGAGTCGAGAAAGAAGATTTGGTCATTTCCCAACTGAAGAAGACCCCTGCACAAGCTAGTTTATGGCACTTGCTTATGACCTCCAAAGAGCATAGGGAGGCTTTAGTGAAGAAGCTATCGGAAATTGAAGTCTCCCCTATAGCTTCACCAGAGGCTATGTGCTGCTTGCTAGACAAAGTCCATGCTGGAGCTCCTAATATTGTTTTCTCTAAGAAAGACCTACCAGCAGAAGGAAAGGCTCACAATAAGGCTCTTTACATTAGAGCCTATATCATGGATAAGGTGATGCCGTGCGTTATGGTGGATGACGGCTCGACTCTGAACATATGCCCGCTAAAAATGTTACCGTTTCTAGGCATGAATGAAGAAGTGTTGAAGAGGTCCTCAACAGTCATTCGGGCGTATGATTATTCCTAAGAGGATAGTGATAGGGACCTTCGAAACAGAAGTGGAGGTTGGGCCCATCAAGTCCATGGTTGTCTTCACAGTGATCGATATCCCAGTCACATTCTCCCTATTGCTTGGAAGGCCCTGGTTCCATCCTTTGGGAGGTGTTCCTTCCACATTGCATCAGAAGATTAAATTCTCTATGAATGACAAGATTGTGACCGTTGAGGCGGATGCCCAGTCAATGGTAGCTGCAGTGGATGAAGGAGTGGTTCCTTTTGGTGGATTCCAAATTGCTGTCATTAGGAAAGAAGAAACCACAGATGCCCCTATGGTTCTTTATGAGAACTATATGCTGGAGTGGCTATCCCGATATCTGTACAAGCTGAACTTTGTCCCGGGGATGGGACTCGGGATTAATCTGCAAGGTGTGCCAGAATTCAAGATCGACTCGGGAAAGTCAAAGCAGCACGGTCTTGGGTATGTAGAGGGGTCATCCGAGCAGAAGAACCTGAAAAAGGGTAAGAATGGCAAGGTCATGATGAAACCATTTCTGAAGGCAGGAGAAAGCCTTTACGAGGGCCAAGCTGAACCAGTGCTGGTTGGAAATGTCGAGCACCTTGGCTTTGAGATCTTTGCAGATGTTGTGGATTTTGAGAAAAGCCAGGAAGAGCCAGTAGCCCCTGTAATGGAAGAAAAAGCAACTGCTGAATTTGAAATTCTGAAAGGAGAATCATCTGAGGTGATAGCAGAAACCATAGAGGTGGCCAAGGAAGAAGATGAAAAGAAGACCTCTGCTGAAGCTACAGAAGTGATCTCGGGAGCTTTGACTGCTGCATTAACCAAAGCTTTTGGGAAATCCAAGGAAGGATTTGGTGAAGAACTGATGGCCAAAGTGAACTTAGACTCTGTGGTTGCTGAAATCGCTAAGATTATGGAGAAGGCCAAGGCACAGGTGGCTGAAAAAGTTGCGGTCCCAGATGATGCTACGGAAGGGAAGATGGAAGCTGAGGAAGAACAAGGCCCTCCGCCTGTGGAGGATGAAAATGATTTTGTTGTATCTATTTCTTCCATTTTCAATGTAACTGATGTACTTTATGATAAGTTCAATGCAATGAAATCCCAGTTTGCTTACTTGTGTGATGTTTATCCTGATAATTCTGTGCATGCATTCGAATCACCATCAAGCATATTTAGCATACATGACACTGCATTGCATGAAATCAATATAAGTACAGATGAAAACCCTAAAATGGTACTCATTTCACACGAGCTAAAATCCGAGGAAGAAAGAGAATTAATAAGAATACTCCAAAAACATGTTAAAGCTTTCGCCTGGTCGTATGAAGACATGCCGGGTGTGGATACAGAAATAGCAGTGCACAAAATCCCAACGGACCCCAAGTTCAGGCCGGTAAAGCAGAAGTTGAGAAGACTAAGGCCGGAATGGGCTACACTGGTGAAGGAAGAAGTGGCCAAACAGATAGATGCCAGGTTCCTCGAAGTGGTGGAGTATACGGAATGGCTAGCCAACATTGTCCCCGTGCCTAAAAAGGATGGAAGGGTCAGAGTATGTGTCGACTACAGGGACTTGAATAAGGCATGCCCTAAGGACAATTTCCCACTACCTCACATTGACGTATTAGTTGATAGTGCAGCAAAAGCGGCAATGTACTCCTTCATGGATGGCTTCTCGGGATATAACCAGATTCTGATGGATGTGATCGACAAGGTGAAAACATCATTCATCACAGAGTGGGGTACTTTTTGCTACAGAGTGATGCCTTTTGGATTGAAGAACACTGGTGCCACTTATCAGAGGGCTGTCACAACTCTGTTGCACGATATGATCCATAAAGAAGTCGAAGTGTATGTCGATGATATGCTTGTTAAATCAGCGACCCGGGAGGAACACCCGGTTATCCTGGATAGATTTCTAACACGCATTGGAGAGTACAACTTGCGACTTAACCCCAAGAAGTGCATATTCGGGGTCACATCAGGGAAGCTGTTGGGCCATGTAGTCAGCCAGAGGGGAATAGAAATGGACCCAGATAAAATCAAAGCCATCCAAGATATGCCGGCTCCAAAGACTGAAAAGGAGGTCAGATTATTCCTGGGTTCTTTGTAGTATGTCAGCCGCTTCATAGCCAAGCTAACTTCCACTTGTGAGCCAATCTTCAAGCTATTAAAGAAAGATCAGCCGGTTGTGTGGAATGACAAGTGTCAGCTAGCCTTCGAGAAGATCAAGGCCTACCTGGTAAAGCCACCAGTGTTGAGTCCTCCAATTCCAGGGAAGCCTCTGATTTTGTATTTGGCAGTTGAAGAATCATCCATAGGGGCAATGCTTGCACAAGAGCAAGATGGCAAGAAGGAGTATCCCATCTACTACCTAAGCAAAAAGCTGTTGGAGTATGAAACCAAGTACACACTGGTGGAAAAGACATGTGTGGCGATGATTTGGTTGACCAAGAAGCTGCGCCACTATTTCCAATCCTACAAGATACAAGCTGTGGCTAAAGTGGACCCAATGAAGTATCTCTATGAAGCACCTGCATTGGTTGGGAAACTGTCCAGATGGTTGTTACTTTTGTCTGAATTCGACATCGAGTACATCACGAAGAAAACCATTAAAGGGCGAGCCGTGGCAGAGTTTCTAGCAAACCAGCCCCTAGAATCAGATTACACAGAGAACCTGGAATTCCCTGATGAGCAGTTAGCCATGGTGGAAGTGAAAAGGTGGGTTATGTGTTTCGATGGGGCAGTGAATAAAAAAGGCGCTGGAATCGGAGTACTTATAGCAACGCCAGATGGTGAAGTCATTCCCTTATCCAAGAGGTTGAATTTTCCCATAACCAATAACGGGGCAGAGTATGAAGCATGCCTATTTGGGATGGAAGCTTTGCTAACACTAGGGGCAAATGACGTCTTAATTGTTGGTGACTCACTTCTAGTGATCAGGCAAGCTCAGGGTGAATGGGAGCTAAAAGAAGAAGCCTTGAGGCCTTACTTAGAGTTGTTGCAATTCAGAAAAGGTTTATTCGGCCAGTGTGAATTCAGACATGTCCCCAGGGATGAGAATAAGATGGCTGATGCATTAGCAACTTTGTCCTCCATGTGGGAAAATCCAGAAGAGACACAAGCTCAACCACTGGTTATAGCCACTTCCAGACATCCTTGCTTCGAAGTGCATGAAGTAATGGAATTATCAGCCGAAGAAAAGCCATGGTTCTTTGACATCTACCGGTATGTTAAGAAGGGAAAGTACCAGGAAGAGGCCAGTGCTGCTGATAAGTTGACACTGAGAAAATTGGCTAGTCAGTTCAGAATCTTCGAGGACAAATTGTATAAGAGAACAGCACATGGAGTTCTTTTAAGGTGTCTAACAGAACAAGAAGCAGAAGAAGTGATGCAGCAAGTACATGCAGGATCCTGTGGGCCGCATATGAATGGACTTGCCATGGCTAGGAAGATCATGAGACAAGGCTACTTCTGGATGACGATGCAAGCAGATTGTATAAGAAAAGTGAAGAGATGTCATGAATGTCAGATCTATGCAGACATTAGTCATCTTCCTCCACTTGAACTTCAGAATCTAGCGTCTCCTTGGCCGTTTTCAGCATGGGGGATAGATATGATTGGTGAAATTCATCCAGCTGCATCTAATGGGCATAGATTCATAGTTGTGGCAGTTGATTATTTTTCCAAATGGGTCGAAGCAGAATCCTTCACTAATGTTACAGCCAAGCACATGGTCAAGTTCATCCAGAAGAACATCTTCACTCGGTATGGGATTCCTCGCCACATAGTAACAGATAATGGAGTACAGTTTCAAGGGGCAACAGCTGAGCTATTTGCAGAACATGGTATTGAACATCATAAGTCCTCTCCATATAGACCTCAGGCTAATGGTGCAGTAGAAGCAGCTAACAAGGCAATAAAGAAGATCTTATCAAAGATGGTAACCACTTACAGGGATTGGGCTGATAAATTGCCTTATGCTCTTTGGGGTTACAGGACCAGTGTCAGAACACCGACGGGAGAAACTCCTTATGCCTTGGTATATGGAATGGAAGCAGTGTTACCAGTGGAGATAGAACTCAAATCACTCAGAGTTGCCCTGGAAGCTCAATTACCAGAGATTGAATGGGTTCAGGCCAGGTATGAACAATTGGCAGCACTAGATGAAAGGCGACTAAAGGCACTGGATCACCTGCAGATGTATCAGCGCAGAATGGCTAGAGCCTATAACCGAAATGTGAAATACTCCAAGCGGCAGTTGAAAGCAGGAGATTTGGTTCTAAAACAACTAAGGCCTTCAAATGTTGATGTTAGGGGCAAGTTCAGACCTAACTGGGAAGGACCCTATGTGGTGAAGAAGGTGTTATCAAAAGGCGCTGTCTGCATCATGGACATGGATGGAAACGAGTTCACCAACCCGATCAACCAAGATAGGCTAAAGCTTTATCATGTATAAAAAAAAAAAAAAAAAAAAGAGAAAGGTCTGCTAGGCTGAAAACTCGAAAAGAGTGATCTAGGCAAAAGTTAAGACACGAGAGAAAATAATCAGTCGGAAAATCTGAAAAGGACGACTGGTGACGGATTCTGGCACAATGAGAAATCTGTACCATTTAGGAACCAACTTATTTCAAATGTACTCATTTTGAATTCATCAATAAAGTGAAGTGTTTGTTTAAATATATTTGCATGGTTATGACAAATGCACAAACAAAGTTGTCTTGCATAAACACACATTCAAAGAAAACACTTTGCATTCAACTGATCAATATCGTCGCATTATTTGACAAATGAAAATGTATCAAATACATGCAATTTAAAATCTCTTATCGTCCTCTAAAGTCTAGTTCATCTTCCCAGACGAGTAATAAAGGGTCACAACGCCATTAAAAAAAAAAAATGCTCGCTGAGGTGAAAACCGAAAAGGCATCTCAGGCAAAAATTAGAGCGGCCCGCTAAGCTGAAAACCCATATCGGGCAGTTTAGGCAAAAGGTAGGGCATATGAAAAGCTCGCTAAGGTGAAAACCGAAAAGGCGCCTTAGGCAAAAGTTAGAGCGGCTCGCTGGGCTGAAAACCTGATTTGGGTTACCCAGGCAAAAATTAGAGCATAAAAAAAAAAAAATTCATAACTTCCCAAGGAGCAGGAAAAACAGAACATCCTCAGTATTCCCCGCAGGATTCGTCACATCACTCCCCAGCAGAGTTTCCCATACTATTTCCCGGCGGGGTCTACACAAAGAACACCATAATTGTTTCCTCAGTCAAGCTGTCACACTCTTCCCCAGCAGGATCTGTACAAGGAATACTACGATCATTTCCCCAGCAGTCACCTCGCTTCTTTGATAATCATCAAACAATGCCCCAAGAAAAGCAAATCAACCAGGGGCAAAGCATATCTCCCCAGCGGAAGACAGAAACGTCCAATAACAGAAAATACATACATGTACATATGCATCAACATGCATCCGTACATTGCATATATTAATTACTTATCCCCGGCTAGTCTTCATTCTTGATCGAAGGGGCAAAAATTTTTGTTTAAAAATCTCTCGATCAAGGAATGAAGACTTGCCATTTTAAGTGCAGGAACTCATCCCCAGCTCAATATCCTCAGCGAGTCAGCAGATCCACCTCGAGTAATGTAAGCTCGGTATCGGCCCAGGTCCGCTCCATTATCTCAACTTTCTCCAGCGAGTCCGCCTCGAGCAATGCAAGCCCGGCATCGGCCCAGATCTGTTCCACCATCCAAGTTCTCCAACGGATCCGCCTCGAGTAATGTAAACTCAGTATCGGCCCAGATCGGCTTCATCTATTTCCCCCGTAGAGTTCGCCTCGGGTAACATAGACCTGATATCGGCTAATCTCTTCATCAATCTCGCCTCGGGTAACATAGACCTGATATCGGCTAATCTCTTCATCAATCTCGCCTCGGGTAACATAGACCTGATATCGGCTAATCTCTTCATCAATCTCGCCTCGGGTAACATAGACCTGATATCGGCTAATCTCTTCATCAATTTCGCCTCGGGTAACATAGACCTGACATCGGCTAATCTCTTCATCAATCTCGCCTCGGGTAACATAGACCTGATATCGGCTAATCTCTTCATCAATCTCGCCTCGGGTAACATAGACCTGATATCGGCTAATCTCTTCATCAATTTCGCCTCGGGTAACATAGACCTGATATCGGCTAATCTCTTCATCAATTTCGCCTCGGGTAACATAGACCTGATATCGGCTAATCTCTTCATCAATCTCGCCTCGGGTAACATAGACCTGATATCGGCTAATCTCTTCATCAATTTCGCCTCGGGTAACATAGACCTGATATCGGCTTATTTTATCCCCAGTGTCGCCTCGGGTAACCTAAACCCGATAACGGCCTATCTCATCAGAAGATTCAGTCCAGTGTTCACGGCGCTTTGATTCACGCTCTCAAATTCATCATCACAGGTGTTATGGACCTGGAGCTAGATGTCGAATTTGATCACGCGAGGGGCAGCTGTAAGCGCCGGAATTTTCTATACTTAAAAAAAAAAAAAAAAAAAAGAGTCGTACGACTATTGTTACAGTCGTACGACTGTAATATCGGAAAAACTGCAGAGGCCCATACCTCTGCAGCAGAAATGGAAGAAAAAAAGGAGGAGCATTAATTGCTCGGGTTTGGCAGCAAGCAAGCAGGAAAAGAGGGTAGAAAAGAAGGAAAAAGGAGGAGAAGGGGGAGATTTTCTGGTGAGAAGGGACTTAGAGAGAGAAAGAGAAGAGAGAGAAAAAGGAAAACCACAAAAAACTCATTTTTCTTCCTCTTTGATTTTCTTTAATTCTCGAAATTAAGCCTAAAACTTGTTAGAAACCCCTAGGTTAATCAATTAACTACATAACCAAATCAAGAATTCAGACTTAAACCATCAGAGTCCCTTTGCAATTCGGATTTTAGACAAAAAACTCTCAACTTCCATTCAAAGGAAAAAGTGCGAATTTGTTGGGATTGGAGCGATGACAGGGGTCAAAAACGACTTGGAATAGCTTCTAAAAGGTAGTCACTTCTTTTCCTTACACTTTTCCTCGCTTTCTGGGTGTTTGAAGTGAATTTTATGTGTTTTTGCTGCATTTTTCGTATTTCTGTTCCTGGAAACTAAGAACAGTCGTACGACTGTTCTTAGTCTTCATGAACAGTCGTACGACTGTATATACAGTCGTACGACTGTTCTTGTTTCCAGGCGATTTTTCTTCAGTTTTTGCTTAAAAATGGCTTTTGGCGAAATTCTGATCTTGGACTGATTACAGTCGCACGACTGTAAACTACAGTCGTACGACTGTAATCCATGTTCCAGAATCAGAATTTCAACCTTCATCCCAAAAATTAGAAAACCCCAAAAAACCATTAAAATGAATTTTGTTGTGTGCATCACGACCATAGATTCCATTTTTAGTAAAATCGCATTTAGAACAATTCAACGACGGAGACCCATTTCTCCTGAAAACCGACCCACTTAAATGTATAAAAATGCATGTAAACCGGAAAAATTGTTTTCAAAATGATTTTTCCCACAAAACCAAAAATACAGGGATGTTTCAAAACGTTTTCCAGGTCTAATCGGGCCGGCTAGCCGAGCCAACCCGGTTATCCCGTAAATGTATGCCCCCAATTCTCGATTTCCCAATTCTGTCTACTTGAGTCCTAATTGTGGCGTGTTGTAAATATTGTGCTAACCTTTTGTTTTGCAGGTTTTAATTTCTTTTATTTTTATTTTTGATGTATTTTAATAGATTAAATCGTGTATTTAGGCAGTTGTAATTGTTTCTAGATTTTCGTGTATTCTAGGCGATTGTATAAGTGAGGCGAGTGTTTTTATTTTCTTATTCGATTTGGTTGTAAGCCGATTAATATTTATTTCTCTTTATTTTTGTATTATATATTTTGTGTGCGCGTTGTATGCCTTTTATATTCAATAAAATGGACTTAGATTTTGAAATACCATTCGAGAACATTGACAATATTTATTTTAATTAGACACGAAATAGGTGACTTGTCCGGACCCGAATCTCTGGATAGTGTAGCGACCGTTCGTCCGGTTCAGCTGCATAAGAATTTCCCGGTTGAGCTGAGCCGGGTGGCGACTCTACAACATCCATCGAGATTTCGGTCTCGGTTCTTTTATGCATCAATTCTATTTATTTTCCAAAACGCGGATTTCCATTATAAAAACCCCACGCGAGGGAGGAGCCCGCCCGAGATCGTGGCGCCCCATTCCGAAAGGGAGTCCCGCGTCCCGTCGAAAACGCGTCGTCCGCTCACATCTGCCTAACCCCATTTCCATATAATTCTCTTTTTTGCATTTTTAACTTTTTTGTAATTCCAAATTAACTGTAAAGATGAGTAATTCCTTAAAAAATATATCATTTTTAAATTTAACTTCCATAATTGTGCCTTTTGTATTTCATATATCTTAATTATAAAAAGTGCATTTAATTTTAATAACAATCAGGATATTTCAAAAATTTAGAAAAATAAAGAAAAAATAAAAATAAATAAATAAATAGATTATTAGTAAACTAGTTTATAATAAAAGTTGTAAAAAAAAATACCCCGGACAAAATGGGTATCTACATCCTCACATGGCCGAATTCCTTTGGTGGAATTTAGGCCTAATTGGCTTTCATTCTTTGCGAGCTTTTCGCTCATTTAAGGCCAAGTCTGAAATTAATTCTTTTGGTCCATTTTAATTATAAATCTAATTTCAATTTAACATGTATGTGAATATATTGTACCATATAACATTTTACATTCCATTTAAATTAAAATTAATTTAACCAATTAATTTAACTGAGGAATTAAATTAGACTCTTCATAAAATTAAACACATGTAACCTATACACGTGAAATATTTCCATCCAGGAAATAATATCTTAAATTAATTCATTGAATTAATTATAAGAAAACCAAAACAAATATTAATTATATTATTTTGATCAATTCAATTGATCTATATAATATAATTAACGGAATCCTCTCTCTCCAATGGGTATACTCCAAGTATACGATTGATCCTTTAAGTTTAAGCTCAGACGTTCAATGTGTATGATCCTGTGGGCCCATATTTATGTTGGCAGTGGGCCTATGGTCCACGGACTGTAGGCGAGCTCTAGCAAGCCACTGCAGCCCCTAATTAAAACGGAGATAGCAGTCCAACTGAAATCAAAACCCTATAGTTTAACCTTGTATATCCCATGTCATTGATATCGGTGTCCAACACGGAGGCATGGAATAATCAACCTCTTTTGTGTCCGGACAATTGCTTGATCCCGAATGAATCGATGCTCACAAACAAGTTCCAACTTGTTTGGGTGTGGCCACACTCTTATCAGTTGCACTCATTAAGTGGCCGGTGATATCTTCTCAGTGGACTACCGAGTGACATTCCCTTCTGCATATCCATGGTATTGCCATGTTCACTGACAAACCCAAATGTACCCATACTTGGCACCCTATTACAGGCCCTTTAGGTGTATACCAAAGTGTATCACTTCACATGCAACACCATGATATGGTCAGGTCAAAGGATCCATACAAGTACTACACGAGAATCACTTGTGATACTATACCATGTGGATTTCTCGTTTAGTGGATCTATCCAGTACCATGCCCCATTGCATGTACCCATTAACTTGGTTGACATTCCATGTCTAATGGCCGATAAGACACCGCCATACAACCAAGCTCATGATAGCCTTTGGTTCCATTCATTCCCATGACTAGAACAGACTATGGATGACTTTATGGTCATATCGTTTTCCCTATCTATGGTCTCACTAACAAGTGCATAACACTTGTCAACATGGATATGGATATGTCCATTAGATACTCTGTTTATAATATATCACAAGGTATATGATAAATAGATTAACGCCTTTACTCATTGACACAAATTGTATAATAAATAAGTCTCATAACAAAGTACAAAATGTATGATACAAAACGAGGACCAATGCCTCGGGACTAGGGCATATCCAACACATTTGACATTCAGTCTTATGACACATGTGAATATTGTTTAAGGGGCAAGATGACAAAGGTGCCTTTTAGCAAGATTGCTAAAAGAGCCTCAGAGCTATTGGAGCTGATACATTCCAATATATGCGGCCCAATGAGCATTAGTGCTAGATCAAGTTTTCTGTACTTTGTCACCTTCATGGATGACTTCTGCAGATATGATTACATTTATCTGGTGAAGCATAAGTCTGAGACTCTTCAGAGATTCAAGGACTTTAAGAATGAAGTAGAAAACTAGCTTGGCAAGAAAATAAAAGCACTTTGTGTTGGAAATGCCCTAGTCCCGAGGCATTGGTCCTTGTATTTGTACTATACATTTATTGGATTTATGTGTTGTACTCATTTGTGTCATTAATAAAGGCATCAATTCATTTATTATATCTATCTTGTGCAATATATTAAATGAAGTATCCAATGGACATATCTATATCCATGACGACTAGTGTCATGCACTTAGCAGTAAGACCATGGATAGGGTAAACGATATGACCATAAATAGATCCGTAGTCTGTTCCAGTCATGGGAATGAATGGAACAACAGACTATCATTAACCTAGTTGTATGGCGCTGTCTTACCGGTCATTGGACATGGAATGTCAACCAAGTTAATGGGTACATGCCTGGGAGCATGGTACTGGATAGATCCACTAAACGAGTAATCCATATGGTATGGTATCACAATGGATTCTCGTGTAGTACTTGTATGGATCCTTTGACCTGACCATATGATGGTGTTACATGTGAAGTCGCATACTTAGGGGTACGCCTAAAGGGCCTGTAATAGTGTGCTAAGTATGGGTACTTTCGGGTATGTCTCTGAACATGGTAATACTATGAATATGCAGAAGGGATTTGTCACTCAGTAACCAACTGAGAAGATATCACCGGCCACTTGATGAATGTGACTGATAAGAGTGTGGCCACACCCAAACAAGTTGGAACTTGTTTTTGAGGTTCAGTGCATTCGGGATCAAGTTAATGTCCGGACACAAAAGAGGGTGATCAATCCATGCCTCTGTGTTGGACAACGATATCAATGACATGGGATGTACAAGTTTAAACTACAGGGTTATGATATCAGTTGGACTGCCATCTCCATCTTAATTGGGGGTTGCAGTGGCTTGCTAGAGCCCAACTGCAGTCTGCGGGCCAAAGGCCCGCTGCCAACATAAAGATGGGCCCACAGGATCGTACACATAGAACGATAGAATGCAGACTTAAGGAATCACATGTATACTTGGAGTATACACAGTGGAGGGAGAAGCATGTATATATATTAATTATATTATAAAGATCAATTGGATTGGTCATAATAATAAAATTAATATATTCAATTGGCTCTTCATAATTAATTGGATTAATTATGAAATTATTTCCTAGGTGGAAATATTCATATGTATGGGTTTACATATGATTTTATTTTGTGTAGAGTTAATTTTAATTTGATGGATTAAATTAATTGTCAAACTAATTTTAATTTAGATGTAAATAATATATTACTTGGAGTAATATATTAAATACATGGGTATATTAAAATTGGGCTTGAAATTAATTTAAACCAGAATAATTAAAATTAGACTGGGCCTAAAACATGGAAGCCCGCACAGAATAGACAGGAGCCAAGATGGGCCTGAATTCCCCTAAGGGAATTCGGCCAACCCTAGGTATAAATACCTAGGGTTAGAAATTTTGGCCAAGCCAATGCTTAGAGCCTCCTAGCCGAATTCTCTAGCTCCTCCCTTCCATTGTTCCGTTTTTCCGACGCTAGCACGGGTTGCATTCGCCAAGCGTTCGTGTACGTGAGAGTGGAGGAATTCTATTTTGAATTTCGCAGTCATCATCCATCTCAGAAAGAGATTTTTCTGGTAAGAAATTTAATCCCTTTCTGTTAAATTTTAAGTTTTTCAATTTCCACTTCAATTGCTCCTGGGACTGGATTTGAGGAAATCACCGTGTTCTTCCACTTTTATCGGGTGATTTCCGGTGACAAATCCCAACAGTGGTATCAGAGCGGGCTTTTGATCCGTGGAAATTGATTAATTTGGTTGAATCCCTATTTTGGAATTGGAGGTTTTTGTTTGGGATTCTTGATATGGGTTTTATGATTTTCCCATATGTTTTAATACAATGAAAATTAATATTGCATATTGGTTTATGTTGTTTTAATTTTATTGTATTGTTGTAATTCTTGGAGAATTGCTATGGATGATGAATGGTTAATTTTTTATTTAATTCTGTTTTTTTTTTTTTTTTTAAAAAAAATCAGCCTCTCGGGGTACGGGGCTGCCGGCGGGAGGAGCGGCGGCAGCCGCTGCCTGCTGCTGGACAGCAGCTGCCACAGCAGCGGGCTGCTGCTGGGCAGTGGCCGCTGGGCGGCCACTGCACAGCGGCAGTGCCGCTACAGGAGGCAGCCACTGCTGGGTAGTGGCTGCCGCGCTGCAGCAGCGGGCAGCCACTAGGCGGCTGCGCCGCTGCTGCTGCTAGGGCAACCCCGTTGCCCTAGGTGCAGCGGGCCGGGCCCAGTTTTTGGATTTTACGGGTTTTAGGGTCTGGGGCCCAGTTTTGAAATTTTAATTGGTTTTAAAATTCGTGTGTTTAAATTTATGTAATTTAAATGCGCATGGTTTCTTGGATGAATTTTATGTCGTTCATGGGATATTAGTTTTGGAAATTAATATGGTTAATGGAAATTGGTTCGGGTAATTTTGGCACAATTACTCGGACGGCTGAATTGGACCCATGGTTTCCCAATTCCAGTGGGAGCAGTTGGACTGCCTGGGCTGGAGGCCCAAAGCCCGTTAAGGGTTAGAACCATGGTGGGCCAAAATTGGCGATTTCCTAATAATGGCTTTGACATAATTTAAATGGGCTTAAATCATGCATTATGATATGCTTTTGAATTGTATGTATTGGATGCATATGAATGGTTGAATGAATGTATGATTGGATGCTATTGGGCCTTTTACGAGATGGGTTGTATTTTTCATTTGGGTAAATACGGCCTGCGTGTCGTTTTTCTTTTAATGTACTTTTATTTTATTTAAATTAAATATTATAAAATTTGTAAAAGAAGAAGCCCATGGAGTGGGGAGCCCGAATGGAGGTGCAAGCCCAAATTAGAGGTGCAAGCCCAGAAGGAGAAGATGGAGGCCCGCCTAATATATGTTTCTAGTATAGGTTTACTAGAATAATATTAGGATGTAAAATAGGCCCATAGCAGTCCATTTTAATTTTATTTAATCATGTTTTATATTCATTTACATGTATGTATGTATGTTCCAATTGCTCATTCACCCGCTTTATGTATGTAAGCCGTTATAATTGAATCTAATAACCAAACGGAATTACTAAGTCGCTTACAAGTGCTTCCCTCATTCAAAACCGAATCGAAGTGGGAATAGGCCAGTTGTAGACCATGCCCTCGCAGGATGCACTGGAGTATTGTCACTTTGTATTGGGTTAGAGTATGGGATACTCTAACACTTGGATGGAGGTTTTGACTTAGCGTGGTAGTAGGATTCTCCTGGCCCTAAGCACAGATGGGTAAGTGCCAACAAGCCCATCAAACTGAGAGTCCCTAGGTTGGGATTGGACGGCGTTCCTACCTAAATAATTAAGGTATAGTTGTACCAAACCCTCGTTTGGCTATATCTTAATGAAATATGGGTCTCGGCCCATGAGCCCAATAACTCGGTTTAAATTAATAACTTGATTCATTATTAATTTTATGGGAACAACAAAGCAAAGCCCTTTATTAACACTCTCAATGTTTTTCTATGTAGAAACACCCAAATGGCAAACACAAATACCTTATCACTGCGATCAATTCTTGAAAAGGACAAGCTTTCTGGTCCTAACTTTTTAGACTGGTCTAGGAACTTGAGGATAGTTCTAAGACAAGAGTCAAAAGAGTATGTACTGGAAAGGCCTGTGCCGGCTGCGCCTCAGGGACGTAATCCACCGGCTGCCCAGCTGGAGGAATACGAGGCGCACGTCAAGGACAACCGGGATGTGACATGCCTTATGTTGGCTTGCATGGTCCTCGAACTGCAAAAACAGTTTATGGACCATCAAGCCTATGCTATGATAATAACTCTTAATGAGATGTTTCAAGAGCAAGCTCGTCAGGAAAGGTACCTGACCAATAAGGCATTCCACTCTTGTAAGATGGGGGCCGGGACATCTGTGAGTGCACACGTGCTCAAGATGAAGGGCTATTTGGATACTTTGGCCCGTCTCGGATCGCCTATCTCTCAAGAGTTGGCGGTGGACACAATCCTCGCGTCCTTGTCGGATTCTTATGATCAGTTCATCCTTAACTACAACATGCAAGGGATGAACCGCACTGTCAGTGAGCTGCATGGGATGCTTAAGCTTACTGAGCAGTCGATTAAGAAGACTCCGCCGGTGCTGCTGGTTAACAAGGGAAACGCTCCTCTTGCTAAGAGTAAGGCCAAGGAAAAGGCCAAGGCTAAGGCCAAGGAAAAGGCCAAAGCCAAGAAGGCCAAGGCCCAACCCAAGGCCCAGCAGAAGGTAGGTCCTGAGGACGTCTGTTTCGGGTGCAGACAGGCGGGCCATTGGAAGAGATCGTGTCCCAAGCTGATGGGAGAGCAAAGAAGGGGCCAAGGTGCGTCCTCTTCAGGTATTTATGTTATAGATATTAACCTTACTGTTTCAACATCCTCGGTATTGGATACTGGATGTGGTTCTCACATTTGTTGCAATGTGCAGGGACTTAAGAACAGAAGGTTGCTGGGGTCGGGAGAGGTGGACTTGCGGGTCGGGAATGGAGCAAGGGTTGCTGCCATAGAGATCGGCGAATACCACCTAATGATGCCCAGTGGAATGGTTTTAATTTTAGAACATTGTTACTTTGTACCTGCTATGTGCAGGAATATTATCTCTGTATCAATGTTGGATATTTCTGGATTTGATTTTACTATTATAAATGGTCGAATTTCTATATCCAGAGAGGGGTTATTTTATGGAGATGCTCTATTAAATAATGGCCTGTATGTCCTGGACTTAAATGAAACCAATCATATCTATAACATAAACACGAAAAGGGTTAAGCCTAACGAACTTAATCCAGTCTACCTATGGCATTGTCGCCTCGGCCATATAAACAAGAAGCGCATAGCTAGGCTTCACAAAGCTGGAGTCCTAGGGTCATTTGACTTGGAGTCAATTGATACATGCGAATCATGTTTAAGAGGCAAGATGACAAAGGCGCCTTTTAGCAAAAGGGCTGAAAGGGCCACTGGCTTGTTGGACCTAATACATTCAGATGTATGTGGACCTATGAGCGCAGCGACCAGAGGTGGGCATCTATACTTCGTCACGTTCACGGATGATTTCAGCAGATATGGCTATGTCTATCTGATGAAACACAAGTCCGAGACCCTTGATAGGTTCAAGGAATTTAGGAACGAGGTACAGAACCAGCTAGGCAGGAATATCAAAGCCCTTCGGTCGGACCGAGGCGGTGAGTATATGAGCCTAGAGTTTGACGCATACTTGAGAGAGCATGGAATAGTTCCACAGCTCACTCCTCCTGGAACACCACAATGGAATGGGGTGTCCGAATAGAGGAATAGGACTTTGTTGGACATGGTCCGCTCAATGATGAGTCAAGCATCTCTCCCAATTAGCTTATGGGGACACGCCCTCGAGACAGCAGCTCTCATATTAAACAATACTCCGACTAAGGCGGTGGAAAAGACCCCATATCAGATATGGACGGGCAAGGAGCCCAATGTGTCTTTCCTAAGGATTTGGGGGTGCGAAGCACATGTCAAGAAATTGACTAGTGGCAAGCTGGAGCCCAAAATCGATAAATGCCTGTTTGTGGGCTACCCTAGGGAAACCAAAAGGTATTACTTCTACAACCCCGTCGAGAACAAGGTGTTCGTGGCAAGGAAGGGGGTCTTTCTGGAAAAGGAGTTCCTTTCCAAGAAAGATAGTGGGAGCAACGTTGAACTCAGGGAAGTTCAAGGTCCACAAACTCCTGAAGAGGATAACTCGGAGGCCCAGGTGGAGCTTCCACAAGTGGAAGCACCGACCCAGGCCACACAAGAACCTAAAAGGTCTGGTAGGGATCGTCGGGAACCAGAGAGGTATGGTTTCCTCGTCACCGATGATCAAACTCTTCTCATCTGGGATGAAGAAGAACCTAAAACCTACCAGGAGGCTATGGCTAGCCCACAGTCTGCGAATTGGCGTAAAGCCATGGAGGCAGAAATGCAATCTATGTACGATAATCAAGTTTGGAACTTGGTTGATCCACCTCCGGGTGCTAAGGTAATAGGTTGCAAGTGGTGCTATAAGCTAAAAGTTGATAATACCTTCAAGGGGCGTCTGGTTGCGAAAGGTTTCAGACAAGTCCATGGGATAGACTATGATGAAACTTTCTCACCAGTAGCCATGCTCAAGTCCATCAGGATACTGCTGGCCATAGCCGCATGGTATGACTATGAGGTTTGGCAGATGGATGTCAAAACCGCTTTCCTTAATGGGAAGCTACTCGAGGATGTGTACATGACACAACCTGAGGGTTTTGTCGATCCTAAGTATCTGGAAGGGTATGCAAACTTCAAAGGTCCATTTATGGACTGAAGCAAGCATCCCGTAGTTGGAATCTAAGATTCAATGAGGCTATAAAGGAATATGGCTTCATACAGAATCTAGATGAGCCTTGTGTGTATAAGAGGACTAGTGGGAGCATTGTCACATTTTTGGTACTGTATGTAGACGACATCCTACTCATTGGAAGCGACATACCTACACTGCAAGGGGTAAAGCAGTGGCTGAGTAAGTGCTTCGCAATGAAGGACTTAGGCGAAGCTGAGATGATCCTAGGGATCAGGATCTATAGGGATAGATCAAATCGGATTCTGGGCCTAAGTCAGGCTTCGTACATTGACAAAGTTCTGAAAAGATTCAGCATGGACCGGGCCAAGAAAGGTTTCTTGCCAATGGGCCATGGGCTGAAACTTAGTAAGAAGAACTATCCTAAAACAAGGGAGGACAGGGAGAACATGAAATTGGTTCCATATGCTTCGGCCATTGGATCAATCATGTACTCCATGTTATATACGAGACCTGATGTCGCCTTTGCACTAAGTATGACAAGCCGATACCAGTAGGATCCCGGGGAGGATCACTGGAAAGCTGTCAAGGCGATCCTCAAGTACCTTAACCGGACTAAGGATAGCTTCTTGGTGTATGGTGGTCAGGAAGTGCTATCAGTTACTAGGTATACTGATGCAAGCTTCCAGACAGACCATGATGAGTACCAATCACAGTCAGGGTATGTATTCTTGCTGAATGGTGGTGCTGTAAGCTGGAGGAGCTCAAAGCAGCCAACCATAGCGGACTCTACAACAGAAGTTGAGTACATCGCTGCGTGTGATGCACCTAAGGAAGCTGTGTGGATGAAGAAGTTTATCACTGAGTTGGGAGTAGTGCCAACCATCCAGGACCCAGTCGATATCTTCTGTGACAACAATGGGGCCGTCGCACAAGCTAAGGAGCCCCGGTCACACAAGAACACAAAGCACGTGCTCAGAAAGTTTCACCTCATACGAGAAATCGCGGAGAGAGGTGATATTGCATTGCACAAAGTGGACACCGAGGATAATGTCGCAGATCCATTGACCAAGGCGCTGGCCCAGCCCAAGCACGAGGGTCATACTAGATCTATAGGGATTAGGCCCATGCCTAGTTGGAACTAGTGCAAGTGGGAGATTGTTGGAAATGCCCTAGTCCCGAGGCAATGGTCCTTGTATTTGTACTATACATTTATTGGATTTATGTGTTGTACTCATTTGTGTCATTAATAAAGGCATCAATTCATTTATTATATCTATCTTGTGCAATATATTAAATGAAGTATCCAATGGACATATCTATATCCATGACGACTAGTGTCATGCACTTAGCAGTAAGACCATGGATAGGGTAAACGATATGACCATAAATAGATCCGTAGTCTGTTCCAGTCATGGGAATGAATGGAACAACAGACTATCATTAACCTGGTTGTATGGCGTTGTCTTACCGGTCATTGGACATGGAATGTCAACCAAGTTAATGGGTACATGCCTGGGAGCATGGTACTGGATAGATCCACTAAACGAGTAATCCACATGGTATGGTATCACAATGGATTCTCGTGTAGTACTTGTATGGATCCTTTGACCTGATCATATGATGGTGTTACATGTGAAGTCGCATACTTAGGGGTACGCCTAAAGGGCCTGTAATAGGGTGCCACGTATAGGTACTTTCGGGTATGTCTCTGAACATGGTAATACTATGGATATGCAGAAGGGATTTGTCACTCAGTAACCAACTGAGAAGATATCACCGGCCACTTGATGAATGTGACTGATAAGAGTGTGGCCACACCCAAACAAGTTGGAACTTGTTTGTGAGGTTCAATGCATTCGGGATCAAGTTAATCCATGCCTCTGTATTGGACACCGATATCAATGACATGGGATGTACAAGTTTAAACTACAGGGTTATGATATCAGTTGGACTGCCATCTCCATCTTAATTGGGGGCTGCAGTGGCTTGCTAGAGCCCAACTGCAGTCTGCGGGCCAAAGGCCCGCTGCCAACATAAAGATGGGCCCACAGGATCGTACACATAGAACGATAGAATGCAGACTTAAGGAATCACATGTATACTTGGAGTATACACAGTGGAGGGAGAAGCATGTATATATATTAATTATATTATAAAGATCAATTGGATTGGTCATAATAATAAAATTAATATATTCAATTGGCTCTTCATAATTAATTGGATTAATTATGAAATTATTTCCTAGGTGGAAATATTCATATGTATGGGTTTACATATGATTTTATTTTGTGTAGAGTTAATTTTAATTTGATGGATTAAATTAATTGTCAAACTAATTTTAATTTAGATGTAAATAATATATTACTTGGAGTAATATATTAAATACATGGGTATATTAAAATTGGGCTTGAAATTAATTTAAACTAGAATAATTAAAATTAGACTGGGCCTAAAACATGGAAGCCCGCACAGAATAGACAGGAGCCAAGATGGGCCTGAATTCCCCTAAGGGAATTCGGCCAACCCTAGGTATAAATACCTAGGGTTAGAAATTTCGGCCAAGCCAATGCTTAGAGCCTCCTAGTCGAATTCTCTAGCTCCTCCCTTCCATTGTTCCGTTTTTCCGACGCTAGCAGGGGTTGCATTCGCCAAGCGTTCGTGTACGTGAGAGTGGAGGAATTCTATTTTGAATTCTGCAGTCATCATCCATCTCAGAAAGAGATTTTTCTGGTAAGAAATTTAATCCCTTTCTGTTAAATTTTAAGTTTTTCAATTTCCACTTCAATTGCTCCTGGGACTGGATTTGAGGAAATCACCGCGTTCTTCCGCTTTTATCGGGTGATTTCCGGTGACAAATCCCAACACTTTGGTCTGACCGAGGGGTTTAATATTTGAGCCAAGAGTTTGACTTGTTTTTTAGAGAGTGTGGGATTGTATCCCAACTCACTCCTCCTGGCACACCCTAGTGGAATGGTTCGCTCGATAATGAGTCATGCTACACTCCCTGTCTCCTTTTGGGGATATGCTTTAGAGACAGCTGCTTACATACTTAATAATACACCAAGCAAGGCAGTTAAGGGCACACCATATGAACTATGGAAGGTCCGAAAGCCCAATTTTTCTTTCTTGAAGATTTGGGGCTGTGATGCACATGTCAAGAAATTGATAAGTGGCAAGCTTAAGTCTAAATCTGTCAAGTGCTAGTTTATAGGTTACCCTAACGAAACTAAGGGTTATTACTTCTACGATCCAGCAAAAAACAAAGTTTTCATAGCCAAGAATGTAGTTTTCTTGGAGAAAGAATTCCTTTCCAAGAGAGACAGTGGGAGTAATGTTGAACTTTCCAAAGTTCAAGACTCGCAAACTCCTATAGCTAATGCTAGGGATGCTTTAGGAATCGAACCAGTGACTCAAGAAATTAAAGAAGCTAAGCCAGTTACACAGGACCTTAAAGGTCTGGTAGGACACATCATTAGCTAGAGAGGTACGGCTTCCTCATGACTAATGATGGGGACCTTATGGTCATTGACCAAGAAGAGCCCAAGACCTATTAAGAGGCTATTGAAAGCCCACACTCAAATTAATGGCATAAAGCCATAGAGGCTGAGATGTAATTTATGCACGATAACCAAGTAAGGAACTTGTGGATCCACCACCAGGTGCTAAGGTGATAGGTTGCAAGTGGTGTTTCAAGTTAAAAGCCGACAACACCTTCAAGGGGTGATTGGTGGCAAAAGGATTCAGGCAAGTTCAAGGAATTGACTATGATGAAACCTTTTCACCAGTTTCCATGCTTAAATCCATTAGGATATTATTGGCCATTGCTGCATGGTACGATTATGAGATATGGTAGATGGATGTTAAGACCACTTTCCTTTATGGAAAGCTACTCGAGGATGTGTACATGACATAACCTAAGGGTTTTATCGATCCAAAGTATCCTAACCAAGTATGCAAGCTTTAAAGATCCATTTATGGATTGAAGTAGGCATCCAGGTATTGGAATCAGAGATTGAATTAGGCCATTATAGAATATGGCTTAACACAGAATTCTGATGAGCAATGTGTGTATAAGATGGTTAGTAGGAATGTTTCCACCTTCCTAATGTTGTATGTTGACGACATCCTTATCATTGGAGGTGACATTCCAACACTGCAAGGGGTTAAGGAGTAGTTGAGTAAGTGCTTCACAATGAAGGACTTAGGCGAAGCTGAGACAATCTTAGGGATTAGGATCTACAAAGATAGATCCAATCAACTTCTAGGCTTAACTCAGGCCATGTACATTGACAAGGTTCTGAAAAGATTCAACATTGATAAGGCAAAGAAAGGATTCTTGCCTATGCGCCATAGGTTGAAACTAAGTAAGAAAGATGGTCCTAAAACAAAGAAGGACTGGGAGAGCATGGAAAAGATCCTGTATGTTAGGAATGCCCTAGTCTTAAGGCACTGGTCCTTGTATTGTATTAAACATTTTGTATCTTATAATGAGATTTATGTATTATACATTCATGTCAATGAATAAAGGCATTAATCTATTTATTATATAAATCTTGTGCAATATTTTAAATAGAGTATCTAATGGACATATCCATATCCATGTTGACAAGTGTCATGCACGTGGCAATAAGACCATGGATAAGGAAAACGATATGACCATAAAGTCATCTGTAGTCTATTCTAGTCATGGGAATGAATGGAACCAAAGACTATCATAAGCTTAATTGTATGGAGGTGTCTTACTAGCCATTAGACATGGAATGTCAACCAAGTTTATGGGTACATGCAATGGGGCATCGTACTGGATAGATCCACTAAACGAGAAATCCACATGGTATAGTATCACAAGTGATTCTCGTGTAGTACTTATATGGATCCTTTGACCTGACCATGTTATGGTCTTGCATGTGAAGTGACACACTTTGGTGTACGTCTAAAGGGCTTGTAACAGGATGCCAAGTATGGGTACATTCGGGTGTGCCAGTGAGCATGGCAAGACTATGAACATGCAGAAAGGAATGTCACTCAGTAAACCACTAAGAAGATATCACCGCTGTGAGCGGACGACCTGAAAGGCGGGACGCGGTGAAGCGAACCAGGGATTTAAAATGAAAAGCGTAAAGCGTGTTTTGATTTGACTGGAAAAAGTAGGTTTTGTTTATCTTGCTTTAGGGAAAATCATTCGTTTGTTTTAGAAATTCATTTTGTAGAAAATGTTTTCCCGTTTTGTTACTTAAAGCCCTCGAATCCTAAATTTCAAGATCAGTGACAGAGTCACACCCAGATCAGCTCAACTTGAAAATTCTAGTATAGCTCCCTACCGAGCGTAGACTACTGTACCTAATCCAGAGATTCAGGGTCCGAGCAACTTACCTATTCAACCTTGAGCTTGTATTCAGTTTATAATTTATATTACCATATTTATTCAAGTTATTATATTTCTCTACCCAATTACATTTATTTATCAGCCAATGCTCAAGCAGATGACAGAAATAAAGTGAGGAAAAGAAAATCATACACCCAAAATATACAAAAGAATAATAGAGGCCGCTTATACAACCAAATTGAATAAAAATAAAAAATCTCGTCCTTACATTTACAAGTGCCTAGGATACACAAGAATCTAAAAATTTACAAACTCCTAAATACACGAATTAATCTATTAATTACAGCAAAAATAATAAAAATGAAAATAAATGCTGCAAAACAGACAGTTGGCATAGTTTATATTATGAACACAGATAGGACTAACAACAGGATAGAATTGGGATTTTTAGGAACGGGGCATGATTTTAGGGGGTAACCGGGTCGGCTCGGCTAGCTGGCCCGGTTAGACCTGGAAAGCGGTTTCGAAACGCCTTGTAGATTTTGTACCGGAAAATAATTTTTGGAAAACATTTGGCTCGCTTTCATACAAATTTCCACATTTAGTGGGTCTGTTATCCCAGAACTTGGGGATCCGTTCGTGCGGGTTTCCTAATTTTAACATCCATCTAGGGTCTAGAAGACAGTAAACAAGCCAAAAACAGTTTGAATCCGAAAACAGCATTGCACGATGATGTCCGTACGGGTCATTTTGTAATTCTATCTTTTTTGGAAACTACATTCGTGAAGCTGTTATTATAGCCGTGCAGCTTTAATTTACAACCGTGCAGCTATAACTTCCAGAACCCAAAATATGGTTTTCTCGTTTTTCGAAAATCACTATTTTGCTCGTTTTTGGTGTTTCCCGAGGATTTTATAGGGTTTGGGGGGTCCGCTAATACTGGACTACAGATCCGATTTGGATCGAACAACCCCAAAATCCAGAGAATAAAACCCTGGCAAAAAAAAAAAACCTAACACCTATACGTACGGAAATCTGAAAACCACAACTTAATAATGTACGAATGTATTTGGGCCGAAATAAATCACAATAGAATGCATAAAATGGAAAACAGGTTGTTTTCGGCTGATTCGGGTTTCTACCCAGAAGGACAGAGCCGTGCGGCCCTAGATTAGAGCCGTGTTCTTGTCAAACACAGCCGTGCGGCTCTATTCTGGCAACCAGTTTTCCGAAAATTTGAGAAATATAGAAAATCACAAAGAAAGAGTAATGCACGCAGGTTTAAGGCCTCTCAGAGTTTACCTTGATGTTGTTTTGATATGTTTAACATCTAGAATCAGATTAGAAACTTGAAATGCACCTTGAATCCTCAACCGACCGAAATCCCGAACGAATCTGAATCGATCCAAAACCAATCCAAGACAAACCCGATTGGTTGAGCAAAGGTCGAGAACACTTTCTTTGGAGCTTAGGTATTGTTTTGGTATTGAGTTTTTTGTCTATCTTTCTCTCTGTATGTTTCTGTGTCTTGGTCTCACTCTTTTTTTTTCCTTTCTTTTTCTGGTTCTTTGCTTCTTTTTTTTTTCCTTTTCGCAGACTCCCTGAGACCAATCCTCTGTGTCTCTTTTTTTTCAGTTTTTTATATCTCATACCCGTAATGATTTCATGAATTAAATAACCCGTCTCTTTTCTCTGTGTATTTTTGCCAACATCTTTTTTATTCAGCCAAGATGCTCTAGTTGAACCCACTAGAGCTGTACGACTCTAGTTATGCTAGAGCCATGCGGCTCTAGCAAGAGCCAGGCCGAAATTTGTAGAAATCCAACTTTCATTCAAAACACTAAAAATCATCCAGGGGACCTTTCCTGGGGTTCTGGATCACAGATAGCTCAGTTTTCAGAACGTTTGAGATACTCCAGGTGACTTTCCGATCGTTTTCAAGTCCAATCTGTATCTGTCAGCTCAACAGGTAAAATATGAATACTCATCACAGAGGTCGGGAAAAACCCGTGCTCACCCCTCGCTGGACCAAAGTCGGCTGGGAAGCCTAGATCGAGTTTGGTCTCGTGATTGGGAGTGCGGTGAGAAAGGCAAAGGGAATGTACCTGACGTCCCTTGCCGGGGATGTTGGTCTTTGGTTTCAAGTCTACTCTCTGTGGTGGAGCGATCCCATGTATATACTCTCTGTGGTGGAGTGTATCGACAAATTCTGCTTTTTCTCTCCTATATGGTGGAGAGACTCAAAAAGTTGTACTTCTTCCTCTCTCATATGGTGAAGAGGTTTAACAAATTGTATTTCCTCTCCTATGTGGTGAAGAGGCCCAACAAATTGTACTTCCTTTCCTATGTGGTGAAGAGGCTTGAAAAGATAGTACTTCCCCTCCTATATGGTGAAGAGGTCGAAAAAGATTGTACTTCCTCTCTTATGTGGTGAAGAGGTCGAAAAGATTGTACTTCCTCTCATATGTGGTGAAGAGGCCGAAAAGATTGTGCTTCCTCTCCTATTGGGTAGAGAGGTCGAAAAGATGGTGCTTTCTCTCTTATGTGGTGAAGAGGCTCGAAAAGATTATGCTTTTCTCCGTGCGGTGGAGTGACCAAAAAGATTGAACTTTTTCTCTGTGCGGTGGAGTGACCGAAAAGATTGAACTTTTTCTCCATGCGGTGGAGTGACCGAAAAGATTGTATTTCCTCTCCTATGTGGTGAAGAGGCTGAAAAGATTGCATTTCCTCTCCTATGTGGTGAAGAGGCTGAAAAGGTTATGCTTCCTCTCCTATATGGTGAAGAGGCGGAAAAGATTGTGCTTCCTCTCCTATATGGTGAAGAGGCGGAAAAGATTGTGCTTCCTCTCCTATGTGGTGAAGAGGTTGAAAAGATTGTGCTTCCTTTCCTATGTGGTGAAGAGGCTGAAAAGATTGTGCTTCCTCTCCTATGTGGTGAAGAGGATGAAAAGATTGTGCTTCCTTTCCTATGTGGTGAAGAGGCCGAACAGATTGAACTTTCTCTCCTATGTGGTGAAGAAACTGAAAAGATTAAACTTCCTCTCCTATGTGGTGAAGAGGCTGAAAAGATTAAACTTCCTCTCCTATATGGTGAAGAGGCTAAAAAGATTGTACTTTTCTTCTCTGTGCGGTGAAGTGACCGAAAAGATTGTATTTCCTCTCTTACATGGTGAAGAGGCTGAAAAGATTGCATTTCCTCTCTTATGTGGTGAAGAGGCCGAAAAGATTGAATTTTCTTCTCCGTGCGGTGGAGTGACCGAAACGATTCTCACAAGGGCGCATATTTATTCCTTGATCGATAATTTTGGAAAAAAAAAAATTTTACCCCTTCGATTAAGAATAAATACGACTGAGTTATTTTGCTCCTAGGACCTGTAAAAGGTAAGAAATACCCTTCTCGGGATTACATTGGCGTGAACAAAAATTCTGGTAATTAGAGAATTTTTCATACCTAAGATTCATAGTCGTATAGCTCCGATTTGCACATTACGACCCTGGGGGTGCCCCTGGATTAGACCATTTCCACTTTAGGAGGGAGCCCAGTTCGAGACGACCTAATGATGATAGTGAGTCACCACTGTAGGCGGACGACCCGATGATGGAAGGGAATGCATGCATTTGGATTGATTTTGATACATGTATGCATGAATGCATGTATGTTTGGAGTGTATGCATGTATGCGGCATGATGTTTATGCTACTGTGCTTGGTATCCACGTGAGGCTGGGGATGGGATTTGTGACTTTCGATGATTTTCTATGGGGACTGTCTCAGCTAGGGACCTTGACTCATCTAGGTTCTGTTCATTCTATCCACCCTATCAAGACTGACGGATGCTTCTTTTCTACTTGGGGCATGTTTCCATATCGCGCTTGTTCAATCTAGTATCCTCCAAACCTTTCTGATCAATTGGCTATTACCCCAAAGTGCTAGCGGTCTTGGCATATAGGAATCACAGACTTGTTACCCATTTTGCCAAGGGATGGCCTATTTGTCTGAGCAGGAGGATGAGAATTAGATCTTGTATCATGTATTGCATTCTTGGACATAACACATCTGGACTAGGAGTTGCCATCTATAGCAGGAATTCCATTTGCGCCGTCGTGGGCTTGGATGCAACGACCTACTGATGGGTGTTTATATGTAATGGCACGATGTATGCAATATGAACATCTAAGCGGAAAATCAAGCATGCCTAATATCATTATGATGACATCAGAATGAATACAATAGGGAAATCAGAAGTGACTCTGACTCTGAACATCACTCTCTTCTTGTTACCGAGACGTCTTTTCGGTTTTCCGTGTTAGAATTTTCTCTTGGTGATTACTTTTTTTTTTGTGATGGACTAAAACTTCCATGCGAGCACTCCAACCAAGTAGATCTCTTCACGCTGGCTTGTCTTAGGATTGGAAAATGTGCCTCAACTTGTTCATTGAAAGTTGAGAGAGCATTGTTCTCGATGATGCTTAGTGGCTTAGCTTTTACCTACCCCTAGTGTTAGAGGTTTGCGTTTGGGTGTAAAACACTTCATCAGATCTGGTTCGCTGCGTGCTGAAACCTGTATATGGACATTTATATGCAATGGCATGACACATGCATATTAAACATCAAAATAGAATATGAAACATTTATGTCATGATGAATGAGAATGCATTAGGAAAATCCAACCCGTGGCTCCAATTTTGATCTATGCCCCTTCACGCTACCAATGTGTCCTTGCGGTTTTCTATATTGGATTTTTTTTTGATATGTGTTAGAGGCAAGTCACCAAGGTATATAGCCGATCACTGGTAAGTAGTCACTTTTGTCACAGCTGAAGACTGAGTTCTTGAAATGGTTGGTAAATGCAACTTTCCCCTGAATATTGGCACAGCAGGTTTTGCACATCTTCCTGTTGATGGTAACATCCCTTTCATGGTTGTTGAAAGCTTTGTAAAACTTGGTTGCTCCAACACTGTTGGTGGAGGATTTCCTCCAACCTTGAAAGGAATTGGTGCCAATCTCCACCTTCTCCCTATCACCTTTTGCTCGGCTGAACCCCTTGTGTCACCTCTTGCTGGGTTGAATGTTATTGGTAGGTAATCATCCCTTTCACACTTAAATATTGACCTTTCAAAGTGTCTCACTAGCTCCTTTTTTCCCTGACGCATAGTATAGGCTATAGTGCATACTTTGCTGGATAAGAAAAGTGGTCATCTCTTATTGTGAACTGCTCGCTGAAGTTGGCATGCGACTTTTGGGTTTGTCAAATTTACAAATGCATACCCTTTGTTCACTTTGTTTTTGAAATCAAGAGGAAGGTGCAAGAAATCAAAGGTTGACACCGATTTCTCATTATTACTCTTATTCTCTTTCATGCAATGCTCATCCAGGAGTTCCATCAATAGTTTTCTTGTGTATTGACAATCTTCAGCTCAATTGAAGCAGACTTATATTCAGATCCTCTCTCTGTCATGAAATCAAGACCCTTCCCATAATCTGCTTCATCGCCTTTCTGGTGATGAGATATGGAACAACATTGGGTTCAATTTCTTGTTAGGAGCCATTGATGGTAGAGAATAAGGTTTCACAGAATCAGTTCAGGAGAGGAAATGAAAAGGGCAATTCATCAAACAAGTGTTGTGCCTTACATATAAACGGAAGACAAAGGGTGTTGAAGGTATGGATGGAGGTGGAAAAGGGAAGTATTTTGGGTTTAAAGACAGGAAAGTCCAAATCTTCCATAGAAAGGGTACAAAAATCTGATAGTCATGGAAAATTAGGAAGTGGTGGCACTCCAGTGTTAGCTATTGTGGCCACGCATGAGAGAGAAAGGTTCTTCCACCTGCACTGATTCCTTTTTTTTTTTTTTTTTGAATGACTAAATCCAAGCCATAGCCACCTGTTGGTTTTCCTGCTGCACTCAAATTCATGCATGTCATATGTGTTTAATATGCTTTTTGGATGAACCATGCATGCGGAATGTCATGTACACATGAATGCCATATGAACAGGATAATTTATGCACAACCAAGACTGCTTCAGCATTTTACTGCATTATGGGTGATGAAGGCGATAAAAGCCATTTGAATTCCCCACGGGTTGGAGATTTTGGTGAGCTTGGGAATTTTAGCTTTGGGGTTTTGGCATGGGGTACTTTCTTAGGTAAGGAATTAGGCTTGGGGCTTCATTTTGGAGTTTGATTTTGAGTTTCAATAATAGCTTTTGGCTTGGAACAGTTCGGGTATTTTGCATGCCATTCAAATTGAAACTTTGGGGTAGGGCCAATAGCATCTTGCAAGGATTGTTGATTTGGAACAGCAAATGACCGGCGGAGGTGGTGCCATCATATCATTTATTTGTCTCACAAGCTCACCTTTCAAGAAAGAGTTTGTTCAGGACCAGATTCACTTTTGGGTTCCCTATAGTATTCAGATTGGTGTCATGCATTTTGATATTATGCATATTGGATATGTCGTTTCAGATGATCAAATGCATGCATAATGCCATGTACATGTAATCACCACATAAGTAAGAAGATAACAAAACACATTGCATTCAAAATGATTTCAATACACCTTACAAACAAAAATGAGTCCCCTACAAGAAGGAAGCCTCTAAGGGTATTGATTTCATAATTAACTGTTCTCCGACCAGTTGTCATCTTAGTTTCAGTGCCACTATCCCACTCTCATCAAATCAGACCTTGTAGCTCTCATCATATTCCTCTCCCTGAGAAGTCTAAGGAATTTCCTTGGTAGTCTCCCTGATTGCCCCTAGTCGCTTATCAGAGGTAGATGGGATTTTCAATTTTCCCTCATCGATTAGCCTCTGGATCCTATCTCACAGAGCGACACATTCGTGGGTCAGGTGGCCCGCTGTGAGCGGATGACCTTTTCGACAAAAAGATATAAAATAAGCGCGGCAAAGCGGACCAGGGGAAAGATTTTAAAAGGTTTTGGTTTGGTGATG
Organism: Euphorbia tirucalli; assembly: GCA_039660915.1. Taxonomy (NCBI): domain Eukaryota; kingdom Viridiplantae; phylum Streptophyta; class Magnoliopsida; order Malpighiales; family Euphorbiaceae; genus Euphorbia; species Euphorbia tirucalli. The sequence continues at coordinate 43,422,917 of CM077637.1, read as the reverse complement.
TTTTAGGAAAAGCGGGTTTTGTTTATCTTGTTTTAGGAAAATCATGAATTCATTTTTTTTGAAATTTACTTTGTAGAAAGTGTTTTCCCATTTTATAACTTAAAGACCTCTAAACCTAAGTCTCGAGATCAGTGACAGAGTTGCCACCCGGATAAGCTCATCCAGGAAATTCCGGTACAGCTCCCTACCGAGCGCAGACTGCTGTACCTAATCCAGAGATTTAAGGTTCGGGCAACTTACCTACTTAACCTCAAGCTTGTATTCGTTTATTATTTATAAAACCATATTTATTCAATTTATTATCTTTCTCTAACCCAAATTGTTTAGTTTATTAACTCGATGCTAAGGCAAAAATGCACAAAATAAATTGCAGAAAATTAAACCATTCATAGAAATATACAAAAAAATAATGGAGGCCGATTATACAACCAAATTGAATAGAAATATAAAAACTCTCGACCTCACTTTTATTAAAATACAGTGCAAATAAAAATATATGCTGCAAAACAAATTGGTTAGCACAAATCATATTATAAACACAAGTAGGACTCAAGTCAGGACAGAATAGGGATTTTAGGATTGGGAGCATGCATTTAGGGGGTAACTGAGTTGACCCAACTGGTCGGACCGGTTAGACCAGGAAAACGATTTTGAAACGCCCTGTAATTTTTGCGCTAGAAAATCAATTTTGGAAAACCATTTGGCTCGGTTTCATGCAAATTTGTATTTTTGTGGGTCGGTTATCCCGGAACTTAGGGTTTCGTTCATGTGGGTTCCTAAATGCACAAACCATCTAGGGTTCAAATGCAACAAACACACCAAAAACATTTGTAGAAATATTGTTTTCCTCGTTTTCAATGTTTTCCGGGGATTTTGTGGAATTCAGGGGTCCACAAATGCTGGACTATGGATCCGATTCGAATAAAACTACCCCGAAACTTAGAAAATAAACCCCAGGAAATACTGAAAACCCCGATATTCTAGTATGCAATAGTCAGAAAATCAAAAATACAAATGCATATAGATGATTCTGGGCCAAAAATGATCCAAACAGAAAAATCAAAATTGAAAACTGGCTGTTTCGGCCCGAGGAATAGAGTCGGCGACTCTGGGTCAGAGCCTGCCGGATCTGTTCTTCAGAAGCACAGCGGGCCGGCTGTGTTCCTAAAGAACATAGTCGTATGGCTGTGATGGGCAGCACTAGTTCCGGATTTTGACAAAAATACAGAAATGCATAGAAAATCGATACGGACAAGTTTTAGGGCCTCTCAAAGTTTACCTGGATTATGGTTTGGATGCTTGGAGCGTCAAGAAACAGATTAGAGGTTTGGGAATGTGCACTGGAACCTAATTGGCCAAATCCTTTAGTAGCCCAAAATGATCCAAAACCAAGCTGGAATGATCCCGAATCAAAGAGAAGAGATTGTTGGCTATGTTGTTAATGCTTGAGGGTTGATTTAGGGTTAGATAAGAGTGTTTATGGGATTTGTTTTGGGTATTTCTCTCAGTCTCTCTTCTTCTTCTTCTTTTTTTTCTCTCTTCTGCTTTCTTTTCTTCTTTTCTCTCTGTTTCTTGCTCCCAAAAGTCCCCCTTACTCTCTCTCATTTTCTCTCTTTTATCTGCCTCTCCCTGTCTTCTCTCATTACGTCAATCAGCCGACTGAAATTTTCTCAAGATCTGCCAAAACCCTCTCCCTGCTAAGACAAGTTACTCTGCTTTACTAGAGCTGTACGACTCTAGTTAGAGCTGGCCAGATCTGGTTCAAAAACCAGAGCCGCCCGGTTCTACCGAGAGTTAAGGCGGAATTTTGAAAAGTCAGACTTGTAGACCAAACCCTAGAAATGATTCGGGAGATCTTTTCGGGGCTTTAGATCGCAAATAGCCTGGTTTTCAGAACGTTTGAGATTCTCCAAGCAATATTTCGGTCGCTTCCAAGTCTCGTTCAAGCCCGTTCGGTCCACAGGCAATTAAGGAATTCTCATCACTGAGACCGGGGAAAAACCCATGCTCATAGGCTGCCCCTTGCGGGATCAAAGTTGGTTCATTGTGGGCTGTGAAGCCTAGATCGAGTTTGGTCTCGTGACTAGGAGCGCAATGAGGAAGGAAAAGGAAATGTACCTGGCGTTCCTTGCTGGAGGTGCTGGCCATGGTTCCAAGTTGACTCACTGCGGGAGAGTACTCCCATGACGTTGGCTCACTATGGTGGAGCGTGCCCTTAAAGTTGGCTAACTATGGTGGAGCGTGCCCGTAAAGTTGGCTCTCTGTGGCGGAGCATGCCTATACTGTTGGCTCTCTGTGAACAAGAAATTTTATCGTTAAAAAAAAAAAAGAAGAGTCTGACCGTTGACCCACGACTGTATTTACAGTCGTGGGCTTTTATTTACAGTCGTACGACTGTAACGTATGTACAGTCGTACGACTGTACTTTCGGGGGCAGGTTGCAGAACCCATACCCCCAAGAATTAAAAATTGGGAAAAATCTTGAGCATTTAATGCTCAAGATTTTCCCCGGAAAAAGAAAAGAAAAGGAAGACAGAAGGGATTAGGTAGGGGGGCTGGAGATTTTTGGAAGGAGAAAGAAAGGAGAGAGAGAAGGAAGAGAGAAGGGAGAGAAAAACCAAACAAAACCCACATTTCTCCAATATTTTTCTTTACAAATTCGGTGAGTTAATGCTTAAAATTTGTTAAAAACCCCTAGGTTAATAACTTGACTTCAGAAACACATCAAGATCTTGGACTTAAACCATCAGAATCCGTGACTTTTTGGAGTATTTTTGGACCTCTCTTGCAACCTCAACACACAAGGAAAAGGAGCAAATTCACGTGGATTAGAGTGACGCCAGGGGTCCATTCAACGTTGGATTAGCTTCCAAGAGGTAGACACTTCTTTTTCCTTCTCTTTTTCCAGCTTTCTGGGTGATTTGCTTGTGTTTGGTGCATTTTTTTTTCAAGTTTTTAAGTTTTCATTTCTGGAAAAATAAGAACAGTCGTACGACTGTTCTTCACCCAAGAACAGGGGCACGACTGCAATTACAGTCGTGCCAAACCTTTTACAGTTGTGCCACTGTATTTATTTTCTCAGTTTTAAGTTTCTCTTTTTAGGGTTTTTTTTAGCGATTTCTGCCTCTGGCAAAATTTACAGTCGCACGACTGTAGTCCTCGGCCAGGAGCAGAAATCCTTAAAAAATCCCTAAAATCCAAAAAATCATAAAATCCCAAAAATTTCATAAAAATTGGAAAATATCAGAAAATCGGAAAAATCTTAAAAATAAAAAATCATCAAAAATGAATTTTGGTGTGTGCATTCACGACCTTAGATTTATTTTTCGGTGAAATTGAATTTAGAACAAAACCATGACGGAGACCCGGTTCTCCCGAAAACGGACCCACCTCACATGTGATAAATTAAAATAAACCGGAAAAATGTTTTCAAAAACGATTTTCTCACAAAACCACAAATATTGCGACGTTTCAAAATGGTTTTCTTGGTCTAATAGGGCCGGCCGACCGGGCTAACCCGGTTACCCCCAATTGCATGACCCCGAATACTTAATTTCCCAATTCTGTCTACTTGGGTCCTATTTATGGCGTGCCGTATAAATTGTGCCAACCTCTATTTTGCAGCTTTATTTTATTTTAATTTTCTATTTTATTTGTATTTCAATAGAATTAAATCGTGTATTTAGGCGGTTGTAAATATTTTTAGATTCTCGTGTATTCTAGGCGATTGTAACAGTGAGGCGAGAGTTTGATTTTTTCTTTCAATTGGGTTGTAAGCTCTTAAATATTTATTCTGTTTATCTTTTATTATGCTGTATTATTCCATATGTGCGCCGCATGTATTATTTAATAAAAATCAACTTTTAGCAATTTAAAGTGTCATAACTAGAACATTGGCAATAATATTTAAATTAGACATGAAATAAGGGACTTGTCTGAACCTAGATCTCTAAAAAGTGTGGCAGTTCCCGCTTTGGTTCAGCTACACTGTAATTTCCCGGTTGAGCTGAGCCGGGTGGCGACTCCTATACTTTTTATCGAGATGACCTAATGGTGATGATGAGCGTCTCAAAAAATTTGTATGCAAGAGCACGTATTTATTCCTTGAACGATAATTTTGGAAATAAAAATTTTTGCCCCTTCGATCAAGAATAAATACGGCTGATTTGGTTTGACGCGTGTATGCATGAATGCGTGCATGATTCATATGTATGCATGTGTCATGATGCTTCTGATAATATGTTTGGTATCTGCACAATACTGGAGTGTGAACTTGTGACTCCTGATGATCTCCTTTGGGTACTGTTCCCATCGGATGACTTTGCCGAGGATTTTGATCCAATGAGGATCTTTTGGCTGAGAAATCGGCTGGGGAGTATTCTGATCCATTTGATCTCGCCAGGGATTTGTTGGAGCTTCTGATTCAGTGGGAAGGATCTTAGATGGGACTCCGTCGGGGATTCTATTGGAGGCTCTGTTTCTTGCTTGAGAATCCCAGAAGTCCCCCTTACTCTCTCTCATTTTCTCTCTTTTATCTGCCTCTCCCTGTCTTCTCTCGTTACATCAATCAGCCGACTGAAATTTTCTCAAGATCTGCCAAAACCCTCTCCCTGCCAAGACAAGTTGCTCTGCTTTGCAGAGCAACTATTCTTAACCACTAGAGTAGGCCGGCTCTAGTTTGTACTAGAGCCGTACGGCTCTAGTTAGAGCCGGTCGGCTCTGGTTCAAAAACAAGAGCTGTCCGGTTCTACCGAGAGTTACGGCAGAATTTTGAAAAGTTAGATGTGCAAACCAAACCCTAGAAATGATTTGAGAGATCTTTTCAGGGCTTCAGATCACAGATAGCCTGGTTTTCATAATGTTTGAGATTCTCCAAGCAGCATTCTAGTCTCTTCCAAGTCTCGTTCGAGCCCGTCTGGTCCACAGGCAATTAAGGAATTCTCATCACCGAGACCGGGCAAAAACCCATGCTCACACTTGCTATCATATGGTAGCTGTAGAAATTACCCTTTTGTTCTGGTGTTGGCTCCATGTATGGTCTGACACTCTGCAACAGGCCCACCTTTCTGCATATGGCAAACAACCTGTTCAACGAGAGAGGCCCAAGGGATGTGACTCTTTCATTATCTTTGGGAGGTGAGTTCTGAACATGTCGCGGAACAGAGTCAGCTTTGGCACTGGTGTCAAGAGGCCCCTTCAGTTCTCCTTCATCGAGGAGCCCCGGTAAGCCCAAGTCTTGGTGAGAGGGCCTTCCAAGGTGTCAAGAGTGAGTGTCAACAATCTAGGCACTTTGCTTCTTGTTGGCATTGGAGTCTGTGCATGCTATATCTCTTATTTTTCCTTCGAGCTCTGCCACCCACTTCCAACTCAGTGCACCTTGCCGTTAGTCTCTCTACTCTGTCAAAATCACCCCCTAGCATTTCCATCAACATCGATGCCGCTTCCTCTCTGACTGCCTTTAGAAATCATGATGAAGTGACATAGTCCTCCACAACATCTGTTATAGTGTTGAAGTTCATTGGGTTAGTCATTCTCAAGATTCTTTTCCCCTTCCCCTGATAAGAACACTCATTGGTGTTGACAGACGCATGCGTGGTAGATACCAAATAGGAAATGATGTATGCATGAGCCTATGGTGTGACATGTACGAATGGTGAGTTGCACACGTGATGTCATGTAATGCCATGTCATGCTATACTATTCTAAACCAACGAAGTGTATGAGAAGCCAAGAACAGAAACATACAGATGCAATGGATGCTGTTGAAGAGGTTGCTTGCTAAAGTAAGGCATGGCGTATAAATATATGCCATATGGATAAGATGACAAACAGGGTGTCCATGGGTCGAAGCAAGATGATAGTTGCAAGAAGAACTGAAATAGGGTGCATAACTATGCACTTGAGGGATGAAATGACACACAAGGTGTCCACGGATCGAAGCAAGATGATACTTATGAGGGAACTTTATGCCATGGATGCATGCATGCGTGTGGTGCATGGGTGTAACTTCGGTACTTGGGAAGTACCTTTGGATCCATGGATGACATGGAATGAAGAGGTGTGCTTGGCACACAGATAACACCTCAGCGCTCGGGGAGCGCCTTGGGCTTTTATGTGATGAAATGCTATGAGGAGGTGTGCTTAGCACACAGACAGCATTTCGGCACTAAGGGAGCACCTCGGGTTTTTATGTGATGGAATGAGATGAGATGGTGTCCTTGGCACACAGACAGTGTTTTGTCACTCGGGGAGCACCTGAAAGGCTTATTATGAGATGATATAAAATAGGATGGGGTGCTAGGAACGCGAACTGAATTTCGGCGCTCAAGGAGCACCTCGGGTTTTTTATGTGATGGAATGATATGAGCTCGTGCGCCAAGAGTTTTGGTGCTCAGGGAGCACCTTGGGTTTTTTATGTGATGGAATAAAAATGAGATGGCATGCTTGGCACGCGAGCCGGGTTTCAGTGCTCAGGGAGCACCTTGGTTTTTTATGTGATGGAATAATATGAGCTTGCGCTTGGCGCGCGAGAAGAGTTTCAGTGCTCAGGGAGCACCCAAATGGATTGATGTATGGGCGAGATGCATGGTCGTGAGTCAATCATGATTGAATGATGTCAGAAAGATGGAAATAAGAATGGGGATGATTTTCCTTGTTTTACTTCTTTTTATTTATTTTGGATGTTCCACGAATGCCCCAATGCTATGCAAACAGGCCGCATGTGATCCAGCATGCAGGCAGTGATTCGGTGCCTTCGGGGCCCTTAGTGGATGCCATGAAATAGCCACGTGTGGCCAACACATGGATAGAGTTTCGACGTTTTTGGGGCACCTAATAGATGTATGGAATGGTCACATGCGTGGCGACACATGGATAGAGTTCTGATACTTTTGAGGCATCCGATATGAAATGATGTTATTGGTAAGTCACGTGTAACTTGAGGAACAGAAAAAGATTCGGCGTTCGTGGAACACCTTGCATGATTTTGTAATGTCATGGAATGCCCCTATATGTGTAGGAATTGGGCACTCATGGAGTACCCTGGATGATTCGATAATGTTATGAGCAATCCGATGTGGATCACGACACACAAGTAAGATCTCAGTATCCCTGTGACATCGATGATGGATGGATGAGATGTTGTGCAATGTTTGTCATGTGACTCCCTGCAAGAAAATAGATCTAGGACCCTTATGGTCTCCTAGTGAATGTTATGGCGCAGTGGAATGGCCGAGTGCAAACCGGGGCACAAGCAAAACACAAATGGTTTTAGGACACCAGTCATGAAATAAGATGACCATGATGGGCATCCTTGAAACATCCTTAATTTAAATGGAATGAAATGGTTTGAATGAATGTTCATGTCACACAAAATGTGGATGTTGCATGAAGATGTGGTCAGAATGACATACAGGATAATGTCATGCCTGCAAGGTACGAATGCATATGTCACACAAATAAAGTGTCATGGCTACACAAAGACGTGGTTAGGGAGTATAACACATGAGGTGATGTATGCTTCGTGAACATGTCACACATGAGATGTGAACGGAACACGAATGAAATGTTGTGACTGCACGAAGATGTGGTTAGTTTCAATGTCATACATATGTTGATGTCTTGAAAATGGCTGCACAAAGATGTGATTAGAATGACACACGGATGATTGTGTGTGTTCGATGCTTCACGAATGAAAATGATAATGGATGTGATTTCTTTGTTCCAGATGTTCCAATAATGCCCAAAACTATGCAAAAGACAATGCAAGAAATGCCACTTGTGGACCATCACACAGACAGAGATTCCGCGCCTTCGGGGCACTTAATGGATGTTATGAAATGGTTGCACGTGTGCCGGTACACCGACGGAGGTTCGATGCTTTGTAGGTCAAAATGGAATGGTGTGACATGGTCACATGGAGGCCGTTCCATAGACAAAACTCTGGTGCTTTTGATGCATCTAATATGAAATGATGTTGCAAACAAGTCACGTGTGACTTGAGACCCAGACAGAGGTTCGGCGTTCGTGGAACACCTCTCATGATTTGGTAATGTTATGAAATGTTTCTATGTGCATAACGAATCGGCGCTCGTGGAGCATCTCGAATGAGTTATTAATGTCATGAAATAAATCTGATGTGGATCGTGACACGCAAGCAAAGTTTCGGCATCACCGTAATGCCAACAATGAAGACATGAAATAGAGATGATGTAATGTTATGTTGTCGTGTGACTTGCCACACAACCAGACCTAAGATCTTTATGATCTTCTAGTGAATGACACGGTATATGGAATGGCTGAGTGCGAATCGGTGCACAGGCGGACTACGGGCAATTTTGGGGCACTCGATGTGGTATGAAATGAAATGATTGTGATAGGCATTCTCAGAACGTTCCTTATTAAGTGTAATGGAATGAAATGGCATGAATGTGTATGTCATGCAAAATGCAAGTGGCTGCAGAAAAATGTGGTTAGGATGCATGACACTCGGGATGATGTCGTGTATGCATTATGGAAATGTTGGCACATGAGATATATATATATATATATATATATATATATATATATATATATATATATATATATATATATATATATATATATATATGGCATGCAAGTAAAATGTTGTGGCTGCACAAAGATGTGGTTAGCATAAATGCCATGTATATGTATATGTGTTGAAAATGGCTACACGAAAATGTGGTTAAAGTGGCACACGAATGATTATGTGTGTTGATGCTTCGTGAAAAGGTAAAAGGAAATCACCATGGAACAAACGTAGCGCACGCAAAAATATGCTCTTCCTTCCAACCTTATTTCTCCTTTCGATTGGTCTCACATTCTTCCTAGGTGTTGGGTCTTTTTGGCATCAACAGGGGATACCAAAGGCGCACACTCAATTGTTCAATTTTAATTTTATGTTTTGGTAATCCTAGGGGAAGTTACTAAGCCATTACATATGGGCCAAAGTCGAACCAAGGGTCGTACAGGCTCCCATAGTGCATATACACTCCTCACCATAGAACACGATGTAAGGTCATGCAGTGCTATGAGTTGTTTACCCCATCGGGTGCCTCCAATCTTGGCGAAAGAGGTAGGCCACCTTCTTCGGTAAACAGGGCTGATCAGTGTATTTGAGGGGTTGAGAAGAAGAAAATGTCATGATATGCAAGGCATGAATAAATATGGCATTTATAAATTAGTAAGTGACTACAAGCGAGGTTATATTTCAATAGTTGCCTAAGTTCCTTAAGTTTTTATGAAAAAACATTTTAAGAAACTTTTCATCCCCAGCAGAGTCACCACTGTGAGCGACCTGAAAGGCGGGACGCGGAAAAGCAAACTGGGGATTTAAAACGAAAAGCGCAAAGCGTGTTTTGATTTGACTGGAAAAAGCGGGTTTTGTTTATCTTACTTTAGGGAAAATCATTCGGTTGTTTTAGAAATTCATTTTGTAGAAAAAATTTTCCTGTTTTATTACTTAAAGACCTCGAAACCTAAATTTCAAGATCAGTGATAGAGTCGCCACCCGGATCAGCTTATCCGGGAAATTCCGGTACAGCTCCCTACCGAGCATAGACTACTGTACCTAATCCAAAGATTCAGGTTTCGGGCAACTTACCTATTCAACCTCAAGCTTGTATTCAGTTTATGATTTATATTACCATATTTATTCAAGTTATTATATTTCTCTACCCAATTATGTTTATTTATTAGCCGATGCTCAAGTAGATGACAGAAATAAAGTGCGGAAAAGAAAATCATACACCCAAAATATACAAAAGAATAATAGAGGCCGCTTGTATAACCAAATTGAATAAAAATAAAAACTCTCGTCCTCACATTTACAAGCGCTTAGGATACACGAGAATCTAAAAATTTACAAACATCTAAATACATGAATTAATCTATTAATTACAGCAAAAATAATAAAAACGAAAATAAATTCTGCAAAACAGACAGTTAGCATAGTTTATATTATGAACACAGATAGGACTTACAGCAGGACAGAATTGGGATTTTTAGGAACGGGGGCATGCATTTAGGGGGTAACAGTGTCGGCTCGGGTAGCTGGCCCGGTTAGACCAGGAAAGCGGTTTCAAAACGCCCTGTAGATTTTGTGCCAGAAAACAATTTTTAGAAAACATTTGGCTCGATTTCATGCAAATTTCCACATTTAGCGGGTCTGTTATCCCGGAACTCGGGGCTCCGTTCGCGCGGATTTCCTAATTTTAACATCCATCTAGGGTCTAGAAGACAGTAAACACGCCAAAAACAGTTTGAATCCAAAAATAGCATTGCGCGACGACGTTCGTACGGGTCGTTTCACAATTCTGTCTTTTCTGGAAACTACAACCGTGTAGCTGTAATTACAGCCATGCAGCTATAACTTCCAGAACCCAAAAAATGGTTTTCTCGTCTTGAAAATCACTATTTTTCTCTTTTTTGGTGTTTCCCGAGGATTTTATACGGTTCAGGGGTCCGCTAATGCTGGACTACGGATTCGATTTGTATCGAACAACCCCGAAATTCAGAGAAAAAAACCTGGAAAAAAAAACCTGACACCTGTACGTATGGAAATCTAAAACCGCAACTTAATAACATACGAATGTATTTGGGCTGAAATAGATCACAACAGAATGCATAAAATGGAAAACGGGTTGTTTTCTGCCGATTCGGGGTAGTTTCAGGTTTCTACCCAGAAGGACAGAGCCGTGCGGCTCTAGATTAGAGTCGTACGGCTCTGTTCTTCAGAACTAGAGCCGTACGGCTATGTTCTTGTCAAACACAGCCACGTAGCTCTATTCGGGCAACCAGTTTTTCGAAAATTTGAGAAATGAAGAAAATCACAAAGAAAAAGCAATGCACGTAGGTTTAAGGCCTCTCAGAGTTTACCTTGATGTTGTTTTGATATGTTTGACATCTAGAATTGGATTGAAAACTTGAAATGCACCTTGAATCCTCAACCGGCTGAAATCCCAAATGAATCCGAATCGATCCGAAACCAATCTGAGACGAACCCGATTGGTTGAGCAAAGGTCAAGAACACTTTCTTTGGAGCTTAGGTATTGTTTTGGTATTGAGTTTTTGGTCTCTCTTTCTCTCTGTATGTTTCTGTGTCTTGGTCTCACTCTTTTTTTTTTCTTTTTGTTTTCTGTTTCTCTGCTTCTTCTTCTTTTTTTTCCTTTTCATAGACTCCTTGAGACCAATCCCCTATGTCACTTTTTTTTCGGTTTTCTATATCTCATAACCGTAATGATTTCACGAATTAAATGAACCGTCTCTTTTCTCTGTGTATTCTGGCCAACATCTATTCTGTTCAGCCAAGTTGCTCTACTTTACAGAGCAACTTGGTTGAACCCACTAAAGCTGTAGGGCTCTAGTTATGCTAGAGCGGTGCGGCTCTAGACTACAGCTGGGCCAAAATTTGCAGAAATCTGACGTTCATTCAAAACCTTAAAAATCATCCAACGACCTTTCCCGGGGTTCCGGATCATGGATGGCTCGGTTTTCAGAATGTTTGAGATACTTCAGGCGACATTTCGATCGTTTTCAAGTCCGATCTGTATCCGTCAGCTCAACAGGTAAAACAGGAATACTCATCATAGAGGTCGGGAAAAACCCCGTGCTCACAACTGCCCTCTTGATGAATGCAATTTATAAGAGTGTGGCCACACCCAAACAAGTTGGAACTTGTTTCTGAGCATCGGTTCATTTGGGATCAAGTTAATGTCCGGACACAAAAGAGGGTGATGATGCCATGCCTCTATGTTGGACATCGATATCAATGACATGGGATATATAAGTTTAACTTCAGGGTTAAGACTTTTGTTAGACTGCTATCTCCATCTTAATTAGGGGCTGTAACGACTTGCTAGAGCCGACCTATAGTATGTGGGCTTGGGCGCGCTGCCAACATAAAGACAGGCCTATAGGATCATACACATAGAATGTTTGAGTTTGAACTTATCGGATCGCCCGTATACTTGGATTATACAGACTAGAGAGATAAATATTAAATTATAGATCAATTGGATTGATCAATATAATTTAATTGATATATATTTTAATTGAGAATTTATTTCTGGGTGGAAATAAAATACATATACAGGTTTATATGTATTTAAGTTGAATTTCAATTAATTTCTTGGGTCAATTTTAATTGGCAAATCAATTTTAATTTAATGACATGTACATTATATAATATGGTTTTATATAAATAGATACATGAAAATTAAAATAGAATTGCATTTCATTTTACCTATGATAATTGATTTGGATTATAGGATTTATGGCATTAAATCCCAACTTAGAAGCTAATTAAATAAAATGCTTAAATTAAGGCCATAATTTGGGCCATGGGAGTTAATTCTCTTAATGAGAATTTTCAGCCATAAAGTGGTTCATGGGGTTGAAATTTTTGGCTGAGCTTTCCTCTCCTCGTTTGATTCGCCGCTCACAAGGGTTCTACTCGATAGACGTTTGTCTACATGAGAGTGGAGGAAATCGATCTTGGTTTCTACAGCCGTCTCTAGAAGAGACATAGAAAGGTGAGAATCTCATTCTTGATCTTTTGATTTTATGTTTTTTATTTCCACTTCAATTGCTCTTGGGTCACAGATTTGAGAAAATTGATCCGAGCTTCCATTCTTATCGGTTGTTTTTCTATGAAAAATCCCTACACCTTATGTATCTGCTATAGGATCTATCATGTACTCCATGTTTTGTATGAGGCCTGATGTCGCTTTTGCACTAAGTATGACTAGCCAGTACCAATCGCATCCCAGTAAGGAATACTGGAAGGCAGTCAAGGCAATCCTGAAGTACCTTAACTAGACTAAGGATACGTTCTTAGTCTATAGAGGTTAAGATGAGATGGAAATATCAGGTTACACTTAGCTTTGAGACCGATGAGGATGAGAACCAGTCACAGTCTGGTTATGTTGTTCTCCTGAATGGCGGTGCCATTAGTTGGAGGTCCTCAAAGCAGGCCACCTTTGCTGACTCTACGACTGAAGCTGAGTACATAGCTGCATGTGATGCTGCAAAGGAAGCTGTTTGGATCAAAAAGTTCATAACTGAGTTAGGAGCAGCACCCACTATCCTAGACCCAGTTGATGTTTTTCGTGAAAAAAATGGGGGCATCGTACAAGCTAAGGAGCCCCGGTCACATAAGAGATTCAAACACGTGCTCAGAAAGTTTCATCTCATACGAGAAATTGTGAATAGAGGTGACATATCATTGCAGAGGGTTGACACCAAGAATAATGTCGCTGATCCATTGACCAAGGTGCTGCCATGGACACAGCATGATGGTCATACCAGATCTATAGGAATTAGGGCAATGCCTGCTTGGAACTAGTGCAAGTAGGAGATTGTTGGTGTGCCCTAGTTCTTAGGGCATTGGATTTATTTTCTATTATACACTAAGACTCTTTGTATATATACATTATTTGTGTCACATTAATAAAGGCATTTAATCTATTCCATTTATATCTTATGCTATAATATGAAGTAGAGTATCCATTGATTGATAATCATTAAACATATCCCAAGTCTATTTTGATCGTGGAAACGAATAGAATTACAAACTTGTATATTCGATAACTATATGGTAGTTCTTAAGTAGCCATAGTACTTGTATAGTCAGTCATGGATATAGGTACCTGTCGTTGACATGGGACTGGATTGATCCAAACAAGAAAGCCACATGGGTGTCACGTCATAGGTCTTTCTTGAGTAGGTCTCTTTTGTCCTCAGACCTGATTTCATTATAGTAACAACATGGAATCTCATGCACTTTGACATAAGCCTAACGGGTCTGCAAAAGGATGCTAAATATGGGTATGATTGAGTGGACAGGTGAACATATTGATATTGATAATGAAGTGATGGAATTGCCACTCGGGGTAACACTGAGATGATATCACAGGCCACTTGATAAGTGGGACTGATAAGTGTATAGCCATACCCAAATAAGTCAGTTGCTTGTTTGATTAATCAGTTCACTCAAGATCAAGAAATATAATAAATAGCAGAAGAGGATGACGGACACCGTGCCTCTTTGTTTATTCATATCGATATCATTTGGCATAGGACACTATAAGATTACTACCGGGTAAGCGTCTTCACCAGACTGTTGTATCTCTATCTTAATTGGGGGCTGTAATAGTTTGCTAGAACCCACTTACAGTCTTTGGGTCTTGGGCCCACTACCAACATAGACAGACCCATAGGATCATGCATATAGATCAACTGAGCCTGAACTTGTAGAACTTGTATATGTAATGTACATTGTAAGGAATGCGTTAATTAATTAGTTGACATTCGGTGTCAAGGTAATTAATTAACATTGGGTTAATTTAATTTAATTAATAATTTTACATAATGTAATTAATTAATCAATTAATTAAATTACATAAAGTAAACAATTAATTAAATTGTTTTCCTAAGAAGGAAAATTAAATACATGTATTGCATTTATTTAAATGTGATTTTATTTAAGGGTAATTAAATTTAGCCAATAGGAATTGAATTACATAGTATAAACTTTTAACATAAAGTTTATTTATGTAATTAAATCCTATCGGGCTTAATTAAATTAACCTAATTAAAGCCCATTTATAGAGAAAGCTATAAAAGGCACATTTAACCTAAAATTAAGACAAACCCTAGCAATACAAGCTGATTTTCGGCCAGCCATAGCAGCCCCCTCCTTGGCTGAATTCTTCACTTTGTTTCCTCATTCCTTCGGTTCTTCGACTAGCACCAGTTCCCGCTTGAGAGATGATCATGCACTGGACTTTGGAGATTGCTCTTTGAATCAATTCTTCAGCAGTCTCTAAAAGAGATGAATTTGGTGAGTTCATTCTCTCTTGACTCAAATGGTTTTGTTCTAATCAATGGTAATTGGACATGATAGGTGGATTCTAGGAAATTTTAAACTACAATTTCCGTTGCGCTTAGTTTTTTTTCCGAACGATGAATCCCAACATCCACCACTTGAGAGGTTGAAAATTGATTCAAAAAGGCTTCGATTGAAACACAAAATTCAAACTTCGAAAATAGTTTCAAGCTTCAAATGTTATGGTTTTGGTGTCTGGATTACTCTCTAATCCCATTAAATACCTTAATGAAGTGCTTTCTTATGATTTCCAACAGATTTTAAGCCTAATAGTAGAGATTGAAGATGAAAATTAAAGAAAAAGTTTGATTTTCTTTTCTCCTTTTCTTCCCTTTTCTTCCTCTTTCTCTCTTAGTCAAAGTTGCTAACCCTTTTTATGATTTTAGTCAGATCTTTTATAGGCAAAAAGAGCCTATTTCTTGTTAAATCTGCCCCTTAAAATTACTTTATGCCATAATCTTCAAGCTGTTGCTTCATCCATAATATTTGTGCTACACAACTGCTTGCAGATATGTATTCAGCTTCTGTTGTTGAAATTGCTACAGTTGATTGCTTTTTGCTTGATTATGAAAATAATGCTTCTCCTAAAAATTGACAAGTACCTGAAGTACTTTTTCTTTCCAATTTGCATCCATCATGATTAGCATCACTGTAATCTATAAGATCAAAGTTTTGACATTTTGGATACCAAATTCCAATTTCTTGAGTAACATTTAGATACGTAAGAATTCTGTTAATAACCTTTAAGTGAGACTCTTTAGGATTTGTCTAAAATCTTATACATAGACACACACTGAATTGTATATCTGGTCTACTAGAGGTTAAATAAAGTAGAGAATCAATCATATCTCGATATTTCTTGGTATATACACTTTTACCTTTCTTGTCTTCATCTAGTGAGACTGAAGTACTCATCAGTGTTTTTGCTGGTTTGAAATTCTCCATTCCATATTGCTTTATGTATTCCTTAGTGTACTTTGATTGACAGATGAATGTTCCTTTCTTTCCTTGCTTGATTTGTAGTCCAAGAAAGAAATTCAATTCGCCCATCGTAGACATTTCAAATTCAGTACTCATTTCTTGCGAGAATTCCTTGCACAACTCATCGTTAGTAGAACCAAATATAATATCATTAACATATATTTGTGCAAGCTTTTCCACTAGTAAAACCTTTAGCAAGTAAGAATATACTTAACCTTTCATACCATGATCTTGGTGCTTGTTTTAGTCCATACAAAGCATTAGTAAGCTTATAGACATAGTCAGGATGGTGACAATCTTCAAAACCAGGAGGTTGCTTCACATAGACTTCTTCATAAATATAACCATTTAGAAAAGCACTCTTCACATCCATTTGATAGAGTTTGAAGTCTTTATAGCAAGCAAATGCACACAACATTCTAATTGCCTCTAATCTTGCTATCGGAGCAAATGTCTCATCATAGTCTATTCCTTCTTGCTGGTTATATCCTTATGCAACTAATCTGGTTTTGTTTCTAACAACATTGCCAAATTCATCAAGTTTGTTCCTAAAAACCCATTTGGTTCAAATCAGTGATTAATTTTTAGGTTTTAGAACAAGTTTCCAAACATTGTTTCTTTTGAATTGATCCAATTCTTCCTGCATAGCCATCATCTGCTTTCTTCAGTTTTAGCTTCTTTGAAATTCTTTGGTTCAATTTCAAAAACAAATGCCATATTCACAACATACTCTTTTAGTTGGGTCCTTGTCATCACTTTCTGTGAAGGATTATCAATTATGTCATCTTCAGGATGATATCAATGATATTTGAACTCTTTTGGTAGATCATCATGTTGATTTTCTTAAACTTGTAGTTCTTACACATTGTGTTCATCTTGATCACCAGAGTTGTCTTCTTTTTGTTGGATATGCCCTAGTCCCGAGGCACTAGTCCTTGTCTTTGTATCATACATTTGTACATTAATGTGAACTTCATGTATTATACAATTTGTGTTAAGAAATAAAGGCATCAATCTATTTACTATATGTCTTGTGCAATATTTTAAATAGAGTATCCAATGGACATATCCATATCCATGTTGTCAAGTGTGAGGCACTTGGCAGTAAGACTGTGGATAGGGAAAACGATATGGCCATAAAGTCATCCGTAGTCTGTTCCAATCATGGGAATGAATGGAACTAAAGACTATCATTAGCCTGGTTGTATGGCGGTGTCTTACCAGTCATAGAACATGGAATGTCAACCAGGTTAATGGGTACATGCAAAAAGGGGCATGGTACTGGATTGATCCACTTAACGGGAATCTACATGGTATAGTATCACAAATGATTCTCGCGTAGTACTTGCATAAGTCCTTTGACCGGACCATATGATGGTGCTGCATGTGAAGTGGCACACTTTGGTGTACGCCTAACGGGCCTGTAAAAGGGTGCCAAGTAAGGGTACGTTCGGGTGTGTCAGTGAGCATGGCAGTACTATAGATATGCAGAAGGGAATGTTACTCAGTACTTTACTGAGACGATATCACCGGCCTCTTGATGAATGTTACTGATAAGAGTGTGGCCACACCCAAACAAGATGAGATCTTGTTTGTGAGCATCAGTTCATTTGGGATCAAGTAATGTCCGGACACATTTAGAGGGTGATCAACCATGCCTCTGTGTTGGACACCGATATCAGTGACATGGGACATACAAGTTCAACTACAGGGTTACGGTGACAGTTTGACTGCTATCTCCGTCTTAATTGGGGGCTACAGTGGCTTGCTAGAGCTCGCCTGTAGTCTGTGGGCCTTGGCCCACTGCCAACATAAAGACGGGCCCATTGGATTGTACACACTGAACGTCTGGACTTTAACTAGTCGGATTAAGTATGTACTTGGAGTATACACGTTTGAAGAGAGAGAGATTTATTACTTATATTCTAGGTCAATTAGATTGATCAAAAGAATATAATTAATATTTATTTTGGTATTCTCTTAATTAATTCAATGAATTAATTTATGAGATTATTTCCTAGGTGGAAATATTTATACATGTATAGGTTTACATGTATCTCATCTTATATGTGTCTAATTTAATTCCTTGATGAATTTGATGTGTCAAATTAATTGGAATTTAGATGTATGTAACATATTATATGGTACAATATACTTACATACATGTTGAATTACAATGTTATTTGAAATCAAATAGAAACCAAAGAATTAAAGTGGGCTAGGGCTTGAAATGGTAAGCCCACTTATTCATCATGTGTTGGCCAAAATTCATGGTGGGTTTAAGGCAAGAATGATGAATATTTAAGATGAGAAGAATGAGTCATTGTTGGACAAAAGGTAATGATCAAATGGGTGAGTCATGGTGGACTTTTGGTTAGTAAAGTTGGACTTTACCAACTTGGATATTTGTTGGTTATTATGAGTAAAGACAAATGAGAAAAATATCCCATCTCCTTTCCACCTCTTGGCCGAATCTTCAAGTCTTTGGACAAGGGAGATGACTCATTCTTTAGCCAAAATGTGATGAGTGAAATTGGTGAGTCATTGTTGACTTTGTGGTAAGCAAAGTTGGACTTTGCTTCCTTGGATATTTTTTGCCTCTTGGTGAGAGATATAAGACTAAATATGATTCAACCAATTCACTCTAACCAAGTTCTCTTGGCTGCCCTCTCTCCCTCTCTTCTTGAATTTTCCGAGTCGCTAGCACGGGTTTCAGTCCGAGAGCCGTTCGTGTACGCATCGGTGGAGGAAATCTATACTTGATTTCTGCAGTCTTCTTCTATCTCTATAGAGATATCTTGGTAAGACTTTTATACTCCTCCTTTGTGTTTTGTTTTTGATTTTCACTACTTAAGCTCCCGGGACCCGGATTCGAGGAAATCAACGCGTGTTTCCGCACTTTTGTCGGTCGGTTTCCCGTGACGAATCCCAGCAGTGGTATCAGAGCGGGCTTTTGATCCGTGAAAATCTTTAACTTGGCGGATCCCGTGTTTTAAAATTGGTGTTTTATGGATCGGGATTCTTTCGGTTTGGGGGTTTTATATTTTTCCCCATTTGTTTTTCCAAATTGAAATGGTTTATGCATATTAGGTTATATGTGTATGTTTCAATTTGTTTATTTTTGTTATGCATGTTGGATTTATTTTATGCACCTTGAATTGTATTTTATGCAATTTGATGTTATTCTTGGTGTGTTTATTTAGTTCTTTTCTTATGCATGATGAGAAAAAAAAATAGGTGTTGTGGGGGGGCAGCAGCTTGCTGTCGGCCAGCTGTTGCTGGCTGCAGCAGCTGCTGCTGGCGTGCTGCTGGGCAGCAGCCTCCCCGTGCGGTTGGCCAGGCCCTTTTTGGATTTGGCGGGATTTTTTTGGGCAGGGCCGAATTTTAAAATTTTATTGGTTTTAAAATTTTGCGTGTTTAAATTTTGGTAATTTTTATGCGCGTGTTTTATGAATGGAATTTATTTTTCGTTCATGAGATATTAATTTTGGAAATTAATACGGTTAATTGAAGTTGGTTCAGGTTTTCTTGGCACGATTACCCGGACGGCTAATTTTGGAATTCATGGTTTCCCAATTAGATTGGGAGCAATTTTGCCTGGGTTGGAGGCCCAAAGCCCGCACGGGTTTAGAACCATGATCTGTCGAAATTTGGCGATTTCAAAATAATAGCTATGGACAAATGAAATCGGATTAAATCATGCATTTAACATGCTTATAAACTACATGATGTATTAGTTTACATGTATGATTGAATATGTGGATGGATGTAAATGGGCCTAATTTATGTTGGGTTGTAATATTCTTTTTGGTTTTTACGACCTGCGTGTCATTTTCCTTTTATGTAATTTCATTATATCTATGTATTCTGAAATTATGTAAGCAAGGAGCCGATTGGATTGGCGAGCCCAGAAGGAATAGGAGGCGGCCCACCTGATGCTGTTCTAGTATAGGTTTACTAGAATGATATTAGGATGTAAATTTTGGCCCGTTGCATTCCATTCTTTAATTTAATTATGCGGTATTTATTTGCATGTGCGAATGTATGTACAAACCCTTTTCACCCGTTTTTGCATCTAAGCCGTTATTAATTGAATCGAATAACCAAATGGTAATTACTAAGTCTCTTAAAAGTGCTTCCCTCATTCACAACCTACTCGAAGTGGGGATAGGCCAGTTGTAGACCAACCCTCGTTGGATGCACTGGAGTATCGTCATTTTGTATTGGGTTGGAGTATTGGTTACTCTAACACTTGGATGGAGATTTTGACTTAGCGTGGGTAGTAGGATGTTCCTGGCCCTAAGCACAGATGGGTAAGTGCCAATAGACCCATCAAACCGAGAGTCCCTAGGATGGGATTCGACAGCGTTCCTACCTAAAAATTGGGGTATAGTTGTTCTAGGCCCTCGTCTGGCTATATCTTAATATAATATGGATCTTGGCCCATGAGCCCAACAACTCGGTTTTATTAATAACATGATTCATTATTAATTTTTTTATGGGAAAATTTTTATAAGTCCTTTATTAACACTCAATTATTTTTCTGTGTAGTAATCAATGGCATCGAATAACACTTTATCACTGTGCACTATCCTTGAGAAGGACAAGCTTTCTGGTCCTAATTTCCTGGACTGGTCTAGGAACTTACGGATAGTTCTAAGACAGGAGTCTAAGGAATATGTACTGGAAAGGCCTGTACCGGCCGCACCTACTGGACGTAATCCACCAGCTGCTCAGCTGGAGGAATACGGGGTGCATGTGAAGGATAACCGGGATGTTACTTGCCTTATGTTGGTGTGCATGGTCCCCGAACTGCAAAAATAGTTTATGGACCATGAGGCCTTTGCTATGATGACAACTCTAAATGAGATGTTTCAGGAGCAGGCACGTCAGGAAAGGTACCTGACGAATAAGGCATTCCATTCCTGCATATTTAGTCTTATATCTCTCACCAAGAGGCAAAAAATATCCAAGGAAGCAAAGTCCAACTTTGCTTACCACAAAGTCAACAATGACTCACCAATTTCACTCATCACATTTTGGCTAAAGAATGAGTCATCTCCCTTGTCCAAAGACTTGAAGATTTGGCCAAGAGGTGGAAAGGAGATGGGATATTTTTCTCATTTGTCTTTACTCATAATGACCAACAAATATCCAAGTTGGTAAAGTCCAACTTTACTAACCAAAAGTCCACCATGACTCACCCATTTGATCATTACCTTTTGTCCAACAATGACTCATTCTTCTCATCTTAAATATTCATCATTCTTGCCTTAAACCCACCATGAATTTCGGCCAACACATGATGAATAAGTGGGCTTACCATTTCAAGCCCTAGCCCACTTTAATTCTTTGGTTTCTATTTGATTTCAAATAACATTGTAATTCAACATGTATGTAAGTATATTGTACCATATAATATGTTACATACATCTAAATTCCAATTAATTTGACACATCAAATTCATCAAGGAATTAAATTAGACACATATAAGATGAGATACATGTAAACCTATACATGTATAAATATTTCCACCTAGGAAATAATCTCATAAATTAATTCATTGAATTAATTAAGAGAATACCAAAATAAATATTAATTATATTCTTTTGATCAATCTAATTGACCTAGAATATAAGTAATAAATCTCTCTCTCTTCAAAATGGGAACTGGGACATCTGTGAGCGCTTACGTGCTCAAGATGAAGGGCTATTTGGATTCTTTAGCACGTATCGGGTCGCCCATTTCACAGGAATTGGCGGTTGATACCATCCTGGCTTCCTTGCCGGAGTCTTATGATCAGTTCATCTTGAATTACAACATGCAAGGGATGAACAAAGCTGTTAGTGAGCTGCATGGGATGCTTAAGCTTACTGAATAGTCGATCAAAAAGACTCCACCGGTACTTATGGTAAACAAGGGGAAGGCTCCTCTTGTAAATGCCAAGGCTAAGACAAAGGCTAAAGCGAAGGCTAAGAAAGCCAAAGCTAAGAAGGCCAAGGTCCAGCCTAAGGCCCGTCCTGAGGATGTCTGTTTCGGGTGCAAGCAGACGGGACATTGGAAACGATCATGTCCAAAGCTTCTGGGAGAGCATAAGAAGGCGCAGGGCGCATCTTCATCAGGTATATATGTCATAGACATTAACCTTACTGTTTCAACATCTTGGGTATTGGATACTGGATGTGGTTCTCACATTTGTTGTAATGTGCAGGGACTTAGGAACAGAAGATCACTGGGATCAGGAGAAGTGGACTTGCGGCTCGGGAATGGAGCAAGGGTTGCAGCCATTGAGATCGGCGAGTACCAGCTTAAGATGCCTAGTGGATTAGTTTTGTTACTGGAACAATGTTATTTTGTACCTGCAATGTGCAGGAATATTATTTCTGTTTCAGTTTTGGATACTTCTGGATATGTATTTACTATTGGTAATGGTAAAATGGTTATATCTAGAGAAGGCATATTTTATGGAAATGCTCTATTAAATAATGGCCTTTATATCCTGAATTTAAATGAAACTAATCAAGTCTATAACATAAATACTAAAAGGATTAAACCAAATGAACTTAATCCTGTGTACCTTTGGCATTGTCGTTTAGGCCACATAAACGAGAAACGCATAGCTAGACTCCACAAAGCGGGAATTCTAGGATCTTTTGACTTGGAGTCACTTGATATATGTGAGTCTTGTTTAACGGGTAAAATGACAAAAACGCCTTTTAGCAAGAAAGCTGAAAGGGCTACTGGCTTATTAGACCTAATACATTCGGATGTATATGGACCTATGAGCACTGCTGCCAGGGGTGGGTTTCTATACTTCGTCACCTTTACAGACGATTTCAGCAGATATGGCTATGTCTATCTGATGAAACACAAGTCTGAAACACTTGATCGGTTCAAGGACTTTAGGAACGAAGTACAGAACCAACTAGGAAGAAGTATTAAAGCCCTTCGGTCGGACCGAGGTGGCCAAAATATGAGCCTTGAGTTTGACTCATTTTTGAGAGAGCATGGAATAGTTCCACAGCTCACTCCTCCAGGTACACCACAATGGAATGGGGTGTCCGAACGGAGGAATAGGACCCTGTTAGACATGGTTCGCTCAATGATGAGTCATGCCTCTCTCCCAACAAGTTTCTAGGGATATGCTATTGAGACAGCAGCTCTTATTTTGAATAGTACTCCGACTAAGGCAGTGGAAAAGACCCCATTTGAGATATGGACAGGCAGGGTGCCCAATGTGTCTTTCCTACGGATTTGGGGTTGTTATGCCCATGTCAAGAAATTGACTGGGGGCAAACTAGAACCCAAAACCGACAAATGCCTGTTTGTGGGCTACCCTAGGGAAACCAAGGGGTATTACTTCTACAACCCCGCTGAGAACAAGGTGTTCGTGGCACGGAAAGGGGTCTTTCTTGAAAATGAGTTCATTTCCAAGAAAGATAGTGGGAGTAATGTTGAACTCAGGGAAGTTCAAAGCTTAGAAACTCCTGAAAAGGATAACTCGGAGACCAAGGTGGAGCTTTCACAGGATGAAGCACCGGCCCAGGTCACACAAGGACCTAGAAGGTCTGGTAGGGATCGTCGGGAACCTGAGAGATATGGGTTTCTTGTTACCGATGATAACACTCTTTTTGTCTTCGACGAAGAAGAGCCAAAAACCTACCAGGAGGCTATAGCTAGCCCACTGTCCGCAAATTTGCAAAAGGCCATGGAGGTAGGAATGCAATCTATATACGATAATCAAGTTTGGAATCTGGTTGATCCACCTCCGGGTGCTAAGGTAATAGGTTGCAAGTGGTGCTACAAGCTGAAGCCAGACAATACCTTCAAGGGGCGGCTAGTAGGGAAAGGTTTCAGGCAAGTCCATGGTATCGACTATGATGAAACTTTCTCACCAGTCGCTATGCTCAAATCCATTAGGATCCTGCTGGCCATAGCCGCTTGGTACGACTATGAGGTTTGGCAGATGGATGTCAAAACTGCTTTCCTGAATGGATAGTTACTCGAGGATGTGTATATGACACAACCTAAGGGTTTTGTCGATCCAAAGTATCCTGAAAGGGTATGCAAGCTTTAAAGGTCCATTTATGGATTGAAGCAAGCATCCCGTAGTTGGAATCTTAGATTCAATGAGGCCATAAAGGAATTCGGTTTCACACAGAATCAAGATGAGCCTTGTGTGTACAAAAGGATTAGTGGGAGTATCGTAACATTCCTGGTTTTATATGTGGATGAAATCCTTCTGATTGGAAGCAACATACCAACACTGCTTGGGGTAAAGCAGTGGTTGTGTAAGTGCTTCGCAATGAAGGACTTAGGCGAAGCTGAAACGATCCTAGGGATCAGGATCTACAGGGATAGACCTAATCGGCTTCTAGGCCTAAGTCAGACTAAGTACATAGACAAGGTTCTGAAAAGATTCAGCATGGACCAGGCTAAGAAAGGATTCTTACCAATGGGTCATGGGCTAAAACTTAGTAAGAAGAACTGTCCTCAGACAAAACAGGACAGGGAGAACATGAGTGAGATCCCATATGCTTCAGCTATTGGATCAATCATGTACTCTATGCTATTTATAAGACCTGATGTCACCTTTGCACTAAGTATGACAAGCCGGTACCAGCAAGATCCTGGGGAGGATCACTGGAAAGCTGTCAAAGCAATCCTAAAGTACCTTAACCGGACAAAGGATAGCTTTTTAGTGTATGGAGGTCAGGAAGAGCTGTCAGTTACTGCGTACACTGATGCAAGCTTCCAGACCGACCAGGATGAATATAAGTCACAGTCAGGGTATATATTCATGCTTAATGGTGGTGCTATTAGTTGGAGAAGCTCCAAGCAACCGACCATTGCAGATTCTATCACAGAAGCTGAGTACATTGCAGCGTGTGATACAGCTAAGGAAGCTGTGTGGATTAAGAAGTTTATCATGGAACTGGGGGTAGTATCATCTATCCAGGAACCGGTTGATATCTTCTGTGACAATAATGGGGCTGTTGCACAAGCTAAGGAGCCCCGGTCACACAGGAACTCAAAGCACGTACTCAGGAAGTTTCACCTCATCCGAGAAATTGCTGAGAGGGGTGACATTTCATTACGCAGAGTGGACACCGAGGAGAATGTCACAGATCCTTTGACCAAGGTGCTGGCTCATTCCAAGCACGAGGGTCATATCAGATCTATAGGGATTAGGCCCATGCCTGGTTGGTACTAGTGCAAGTGGGAGATTGTTGGATATGCCCTAGTCCCGAGGCATTAGTCCTTGTCTTTATATCATACATTTGTACATTAATGTGAACTTCATGTATTATACAATTTGTGTTAAGAAATAAAGGCATCAATCTATTTACTATATGTCTTGTGCAATATTTTAAATAGAGTATCCAATGGACATATCCATATCCATGTTGTCAAGTGTGAGGCACTTGGCAGTAAGACTGTGGATAGGGAAAACGATATGGCCATAAAGTCATCCGTAGTCTGTTCCAATCATGGGAATGAATGGAACTAAAGACTATCATTAGCCTGGTTGTATGGCGGTGTCTTACCGGTCATAGAACATGGAATGTCAACCAAGTTAATGGGTACATGCAAAAAGGGGCATGGTACTGGATTGATCCACTTAACAGGAATCTACATGGTATAGTATCACAAATGATTCTCGCGTAGTACTTGCATAAGTCCTTTGACCGGACCATAAGATGATGCTGCATGTGAAGTGGCACACTTTGGTGTACACCTAACGGGCCTGTAAAAGGGTGCCAAGTATGGGTACGTTCGGGTGTGTCAGTGAGCATGGCAGTACTATGGATATGCAGAAGGGAATGTCACTCAGTACTTTACTGAGACGATATCACCAGCCTCTTGATGAATGTTACTGATAAGAGTGTGGCCACACCCAAACAAGATGAGATCTTGTTTGTGAGCATCAGTTCATTTGGGATCAAGTAATGTCTAGACACATTTAGAGGGTGATCAACCATGCCTCTGTGTTAGACACCGATATCAGTGACATGGGACATACAAGTTCAACTACAAGGTTATGGTGACAGTTTGACTGCTATCTCCGTCTTAATTGGGGGCTACAGTGGCTTGCTAGAGCCCGCCTGTAGTCTGTGGGCCTTGGCCCACTGCCAACATAAAGACGGGCCCATTGGATCGTACACATTGAACGTCTGGACTTTAACTAGTCGGATTAAGTGTGTACTTGGAGTATACACACTCGCTAGCACGGGTTTCAGTCCGAGAGCCATTCGTGTACGCATCGGTGGAGGAAATCTATACTTGATTTCTGCAGTCTTCTTCTATCTCTTTAGAGATATCTTGGTAAGACTTTTATACTCCTCCTTTGTGTTTTGTTTTTGATTTTCACTACTTAAGCTCCCGGGACCCGGATTCGAGGAAATCGATGCGTGTTTCCGCACTTTTATCGGTCGGTTTCCCGTGATGAATCCCAGCACTTTTTGCAGGACATTTTCATCATTTTCTATGTTCTCAACTTGTGGGTCAAATATCTCAAGGGCATCCTCAGATTCTTTATCTGGGAGAGAGTTAACTTCTTCAAATACAACATACATGGACTTATCAATTGTAAGAGTTCTTTTATTAAAGACTTTATATGCTTTGCTATGTAATGAATACCCCAAGAAAATACCTTTATCTGACTTAGAGTCAAATTTATTAAGATATTCCTTGTTGTTGAAAATACAACACTTATAACCAAATGGATGGAAATAACTAATATTAGGTTTTCTACCATTCTATAACTCGGTGTTTTCTTTATAATGGGTCTTATTAAAGCTCGATTTATAATATGACATGCTGTGTTTATAGCTTCTGCCTAAAAATATTTTCGTAAATTATTTTCATTGAGCATAGTTTTGGTCATCTGGTCTAAAGTCCTATTTTTCTTTTCAACGACACCATTCTGTTATAGAGTTCTAGGAGCTGAGAAATTATGTGAGATACCATACTTAGAGCAAAACATTTCAAAAAGATAATTTTCAAATTCTTTTCCATGATGACTTATAATGGCAACAATAGAAGTGTTTTTCAAATTCTGACGCGTTTTACATAAGGTAGAAAATTGTTCAAAAACCTCATCTTTTTGACTCAAAAACAATCTCCATGTAAAACATGAGTAGTCATCAACAATGACAAATGCATATTGCATGTTCTCTTAAACTTGTTGGTTGAATTGGACCATGCAAGTATAAATGCAATAACTCTAATAGTCTAGAGGTATAAACAACTCCTTTAAGATTAAAAGAGCTTCTAATTTGCTTTCCTCTTTGACATACATCACAAATATGATTTTCATCAAAACTAATTTTGGGTAAACCTTTGACAAGATTTTTCTTTGAAAGCTTTGAAATCATATGCGTGCTTGCATGACCTAGTTTATAATGCCATAACCAACTCTCTTCTTCTTGTGAAATTAAGCATTGATCATTAGTAAGAGTACTTGGATTTAAAAGATAAATATTTCCAACTCTAGGTACTTCAAGTAGAATCTTACCGTTCCTAGTTTCCATAATTTCGCATTTCTTAGAATCGAAAATTACTTTGCAATCTTTGTCACAGAGTTGACTTATACTGAGAATATTGTATTTCAATTTATCTACGAAGGATACTTTATCAATGCATGGATTGTTCCCAATCTTTCCTTTTCCAATGATTCGTCCTTCTATATTATCTTTGAATTTCACAGATCCTCTTTTTACTTGCTTTATGGAAGTAAAGTATTTTGCCTCTCCAGTCATATGTCTAGAACAACTGCTATCAATCTACCACTTTGAATTTCTGAGGGTGTTCTTTAGACATACTTACAAAATAAATCAAGTAGACTGAGGTACCCAAATAGTATTGGGTCCTTTAGGGTTAGAGTTAGCATTTTTGGGAATTCACATAACTTTCCCTTTGTATGATTATAGTAGTAACATGTAACATTCCATTTTTTCTTGTATTTGGTGTGACTGATAAGGTTTTGAGGTAGGATGTTGCTGATAAGGAACATGGTTGATATGATATAAGTGTTTGGGCTTATTAACATATGTTGGGATTCGTCATCAAAAAAATAACGTGGCGCAGCGTAAATTACACCATTCTATCGTGTCTGATTACCATTGATTAGAATGAAAAACAATTTGAATCAAGAGAGATTAACTCACTGGATTCGTCTCTTCTAGAGAATGCTGCAGAGTCGTTTCTTGAAACTGCGATGTCCAAAGTCCAGTGCACGACCAACTATCGAGAGGGAACCGGTGCTAGCCAAAGAAGCAGAAGGAATGGAGAATTATTGCTGAAATTTTCGGCTAATTTTTTGGGCTGAAATCCAGCAATTAATTTAGGTTAGGGTTAGGTTTTCTTCCTCAAGTATGCCCTTATATAGACACCTTATCTAATTGGGTTTTAATTAGGTTAATTAAACCCAAGCCCACTAGGATTATAATTACATAAATAAACTTTAATTAAAAAGTATATACTATGCAATTTAATTCCATTTGGCTAAATTTAATTACCCCTAAATATAATTAAATCATATTTAAGTAAATACAACACATGTATTTAATTTTCCTACTTAGGAAAATTATTAATTAATTGTTTACTTTATGTAATTCAATTAATTGATAAAATAATTAATTACATTATGCAAACTTATTAATTAAATTAAATCAACCCAATGTTAATTAATTACCTTAACATCGAATGCCAACTAATTAATTAACGCATTCCTTCCAATGTACAGTACATGTACAATTTCTTTAAGTTCCGGCTTAATTGATCTATGTGCACGATCCTATGGGTCTGTCTTTATGTTGGTAGTAGGCCCAAGGCCCACAGACTGTAAGTGGGTTCTAGCAAACCATTACAACCCCCAATTAAGGCAGAGATGCAGCAGTCTGTTGAATACACTGACCTAATAGTAATCTCACAGTGTCCTTTGCCAAAAAATATCGATATGAATAAACAATAGGCATGTTGCCCATCATCCTCTTCTACTGTTTATTATATTTCTTGATCTTGAGTTGACTAATTAATCAAATAAGCAACCGACTTACTTGGGTATGGCCATACACTTATCAGTCCCACTTATCAAGTGGCCAGTGATATCATCTCGGTGTTGCCCGAGTGGTAATTCCATCACTCCATCATCAATATCAATATGTTCACCGGTCCACCCAATCATACCCGTATTTAGCATCCTTTTACAGACCTGTTTGGTGTATGTCAAAGTGAACTGGATTCCATATTGATACCATAATGAAATCTGGTCTGAGGACAAAAGAGACCTACTCAAGAAAGACCTATGATGCGACAACCATGTGGCTTTCTTGTGCGAATTGATCCAGTCCCATGTCAACGACATGTACCTATATTCATGACTGACTATACAAGTACTATGGCTAGTTCAGAACTGCCATACAGTCATCGAATATACAAGTCTGTGGTTCTATTTGTTCCCATGATTAGAAAAGATCTGGGATTGGTTTTATGATTATCAATCAATGGATACTCTACTCATATTATAGCAGAAGATATAAATGAAATAGATTAATTACCTTTATTAATGTGACACAAATAATGTATTCATACAATGGGTCTTAATGTATAATACAAAATACAAGAATCCAATGCCCTAAGAACTAGGGCACACCAACAATCTCCCACTTGCACTAGTTCCAAATGGGCATTGCCCTAATTCTTATAGATCTGGTATAACTGTCATGCTGTGTCTGTGACAGCTATTTGGTCAATGGATCAGTGACATTATTCTTGGCGTTAACCCTCTACAATGATATGTCACCTCTGTTCACGATCTCCTGAATGAGTTGAAACTTTCTAAGCACATGTTTGGATCTCTTGTGTGACCAGGGCTCCTTAGCTTGTGCGATGGCCCCATTATTGTCACAAAAAAAATCAACTAGCTCTACGATAGTGGGTACTACTCCTAACTTAGTTATGAACTTCTTGATCCAAATAGCTTCCTTTGCAGCTTCGCATGTAGCTATGTACTCAGCTTTCGTTGTAGAGTCAGCAACAGTGGCCTGCTTTGAGGACCTCCAACTAATGGCATGCCATTCAGGAGAAAAACATAACCAGACTGTG
This sequence comes from Euphorbia tirucalli, assembly GCA_039660915.1. Classification (NCBI taxonomy): domain Eukaryota; kingdom Viridiplantae; phylum Streptophyta; class Magnoliopsida; order Malpighiales; family Euphorbiaceae; genus Euphorbia; species Euphorbia tirucalli. Next base: position 43,392,922 of record CM077637.1, on the reverse strand, counting down.
ACTAGTTCTTGTCCTCATCGGTCTCAAAGCTTGCATCAGTGTAACCTGACACTACCAGCTCATCTTGACCTCGATACACTAAGAAAGCATCCTTAGTCCAGTTTAGGTACTTCAAGATTGCCTTGACTGCCTTCTAGTGTTCCTCACTGGGATCCGACTTGTACCGGCTAGTCATACTTAGTGCAAACATGACATCAGGCCTTGTACATAACATGGAGTACATGATAGATCCAATAATAGATGCATAAGGGATCTTTTCCATGTTCTCCCGGTCCTTCTTTGTTTTAGGACCATCTTTCTAACTCAGCTTCAACCCATGGCACATAGGCAAGAATCCTTTCTTTGCCTTGTCCATGCTGAATCTTTTCAGAACCTTATCAATGTACGTGGCCTAACTTAGGCCTAGAAGCAGATTGGATCTCTCTCTATAGATCCTGATCCCCAAGATCGTCTCAGCTTCACTTAAGTCCTTCATTGCAAAGCACCTACTTAACCACTACTTAACCCCTTGTAGTGTTGGTATGTCGCCTCCAATGATAAGGATGTCATCAACATACAGCACTAGGAAGGTGGAAACGCTCCCACTAACCATCTTATACACACAGGGCTCACCAGGATTCTGTGTGAAGCCATATTCTATAATGGCCTCATTGAATCTCTGATTCCATGACCTCGATGCTTGCTTTAATCCATAAATGGATCTTTGAAGCTTGGATATCCGGTTTGGATACTTTGGATCGATAAAACCCTTAGGTTGTGTCATGTACACATCCTCGAGTAGCTTTCCATTAAGGAAAGCGGTATTAACATCCATCTGCCATATCTCATAATCATACCATGCAGCTATGGCTAGTAGTATCCTAATGGATTTGAGCATAGCAACTAGTGAAAAGGTTTCATCATAGTCAATTCCTTGAACTTGCCTGAATCCTTTTGCCACCAATCACCCCTTGAAGGTGTTGTCAGCTTTTAACTTGAAACACCACTTGCAACCTATCATCTTTGCACTTGGAGGTGGATCCACCAAGTTCCATAATCGGTTATCATGCATAGATTGCATCTCAGCCTCCATGGCTTTGCGCCATTGATCTGAGTGTGGGCTTTCAATAACCTCCTGATAGGTCTTGGGCTCCTCTTAGTCAATGACCATAAGGTCCCCATCATCAGTCACGAGAAAGTCGTACCTCTCTCACTGATGACGTGTCCTACCAGACCTTCTAAGGTCCTGTGCAACTAATTCTGGTTCCTCAATTTCTTGAGTAGTCAGATCGGTTCCTAAAGCATCCTCAGCAGTAGCTGCAGGAGTTTGTGAGTCTTGAACTTCTGAAAGTTCAACATTACTCCCACTGTCTCTCTTGGAAAGGAATTCCTTCTCCAAGAAGATTGCATTTCTGGCTATGAAAACTTATTTATTCGCTGAATCGTAGAAGTAATAATCCTTAGTTTCCTTAGGGTAACCCACAAACTGATACTTGACAGATTTGGACTCAAGTTTACCACTTGTCAATTTCTTAACATGTTCATCATAGCTCCAAATCTTCAAGAAGGAAATATTAGGCTTTCGGCCCTTCCATAGTTCATATGGTGTTCCCTCAACTGCCTTGCTTGGTGTATTATTAAGAATGTAAGCAGCTGTCTCTAAAGCATATCCCCAAAAGGAGACAAGGAGTGTAGCATGACTCATCATCGAGCGGACCATGTCTGGCAAGGTCTTATTCCTCCTTTCCGACACTCCATTCCACTGGGGTGTACTAGGAGGAGTGAGTTGGGATACAATCCCACACTCTCTCAAAGTTTTGGCTCAAATATTCATCCCCTCGGTCAAACCAAAGTGCTTTTATTTTCTTGCCAAGTTGGTTTTCTACTTCATTCTTAAAGTCCTTGAACCTTTGAAGTGTCTCAAACTTATACTTCATCAGACACACGTAACCATATCTGCTGAAGTCATCCACGAAGGTGATGAAGTATAGAAAACCAGATCTAGCACTAGTGCTCATTGGGCTGCATACATCAAAATGCATCAACTCCAATAGCTCTGAGTCCCTTTCAGCAGTCTTGCTAAAAGGCACCTTTGTCATCTTGCCTCTTAAACAAGATTCACATATGTCATAGGACTGGATGTTAAAGCCCATAAGTCTGGATGACCTTGACTCCGAGGATGAGTACGAAGAATTTGACAGAAAAGAGGCTGCTAAACTTCCAGTTGTTGAAAAGCTGAGGATTTCAGAAGTGCAGCATGTGACCCGAAGTGGAAGGGTATATCAGCCGGCGGATCAGACGAAAGATAAAGCACCGATGAATGGGTTGGGCAGTACTTCGGCACCGGAAAGAGTCGAGAAAGAAGATTTGGTCATTTCCCAACTGAAGAAGACCCCTGCACAAGCTAGTTTATGGCACTTGCTTATGACCTCCAAAGAGCATAGGGAGGCTTTAGTGAAGAAGCTATCGGAAATTGAAGTCTCCCCTATAGCTTCACCAGAGGCTATGTGCTGCTTGCTAGACAAAGTCCATGCTGGAGCTCCTAATATTGTTTTCTCTTAGAAAGACCTACCAGCAGAAGGAAAGGCTCACAATAAGGCTCTTTACATTAGAGCCTATATCATGGATAAGGTGATGCCGTGCGTTATGGTGGATGACGGCTCGGCTCTGAACATATGCCCGCTGAAAATGTTACCGTTTCTAGGCATGAATGAAGAAGTGTTGAAGAGGTCCTCAACAGTCATTCGGGCGTATGATGATTCTAAGAGGACAGTGATAGGGACCTTCGAAACAGAAGTGGAGGTTGGGCCCATCAAGTCCATGGTTGTCTTCACAGTGATCGATATCCCGGTCACATTCTCCCTATTGCTTGGAAGGCCCTGGTTCCATCCTTTGGGAGGTGTTCCTTCCACATTGCATCAGAAGATTAAATTCTCTATGAATGACAAGATTGTGACCATTGAGGCGGATGCCCAGTCAATGGTAGCTGCAGTGGATGAAGGAGTGGTTCCTTTTGGTGGATTCCAAATTGCTGTCATTAGGAAAGAAGAAACCACAGATGCCCCTATGGTTCTTTACGAGAACTACATGCCGGAGTGGCTATCCCGATATCTGTACAAGCTGAACTTTGTCCCGGGGATGGGACTCGGGATTAATCTGCAAGGTGTGCCAGAATTCAAGATCGACTTGGGAAAGTCAAAGCAGCACGGTCTTAGGTATGTAGAGGGGTCATCCGAGCAGAAGAACCTGAAAAAGGGTAAGAATGGCAAGGTCATGATGAAACCATTTCTGAAGGCAGGAGAAAGCCTTTACGAGGGCCAAGCTGAACCAGTGCTGGTTGGAAATGTCGAGCACCCTGGCTTTGAGATCTTTGCAGATGTTGTGGATTTTGAGAAAAGCCAGGAAGAGCCAGTAGCCCCTGTAATGGAAGAAAAAGCAACTGCTGAATTTGAAATTCTGAAAGGAGAATCATCTGAGGTGATAGCAGAAACCATAGAGGTGGCCAAGGAAGAAGATGAAAAGAAGACCTCTGCTGAAGCTACAGAAGTGATCTCGGGAGCTTTGACTGCTGCATTAACCAAAGCTTTTGGGAAATCCAAGGAAGGATTTGGCGAAGAACTGATGGCCAAAGTGAACTTAGACTCTGTGGTTGCTGAAATCACTAAGATTATGGAGAAGGCCAAGGCACAGGTGGCCGAAAAAGTTGCGGTCCCAGATGATGCTACGGAAGGGAAGATGGAAGCTGAGGAAGAACAAGGCCCTCCGCCTGTGGAGGATGAAAATGATTTTGTTGTATCTATTTCTTCCATTTTCAATGTAACTGATGTACTTTATGATAAGTTCAATGCAATGAAATCCCAGTTTGCTTACTTGTGTGATGTTTATCCTGATAATTCTGTGCATGCATTCGAATCACCATCAAGCATATTTAGCATACATGACACTGCATTGCATGAAATCAATATAAGTACAGATGAAAACCCTAAAATGGTACTCATTTCACACGAGCTAAAATCCGAGGAAGAAAGAGAATTAATAAGAATACTCCAAAAACATGTTAAAGCTTTCGCCTGGTCGTATGAAGACATGCCGGGTGTGGATACAGAAATAGCAGTGCACAAAATCCCAACGGACCCCAAGTTCAGGCCGGTAAAGCAGAAGTTGAGAAGACTAAGGCCGGAATGGGCTACACTGGTGAAGGAAGAAGTGGCCAAACAGATAGATGCCAGGTTCCTCGAAGTGGTGGAGTATACGGAATGGCTAGCCAACATTGTCCCCGTGCCTAAAAAGGATGGAAGGGTCAGAGTATGTGTCGACTACAGGGACTTGAATAAGGCATGCCCTAAGGACAATTTCCCACTACCTCACATTGACGTATTGGTTGATAGTGCAGCAAAAGCGGCAATGTACTCCTTCATGGATGGCTTCTCGGGATATAACCAGATTCTGATGGATGTGATCGACAAGGTGAAAACATCATTCATCACAGAGTGGGGTACTTTTTGCTACAGAGTGATGCCTTTTGGATTGAAGAACGCCGGTGCCACTTATCAGAGGGCTGTCATAACTCTGTTGCACGATATGATCCATAAAGAAGTCGAAGTGTATGTCGATGATATGCTTGTTAAATCAGGGACCCGGGAGGAACACCCGGTTATCCTGGATAGATTTCTAACACGCATTGGAGAGTACAACTTGCGACTTAACCCCAAGAAGTGCATATTCGGGGTCACATCAGGGAAGCTGTTGGGCCATGTAGTCAGCCAGAGGGGAATAGAAATGGACCCAGATAAAATCAAAGCCATCCAAGATATGCCGGCTCCAAAGACTGAAAAGGAGGTCAGATCATTCCTGGGTTCTTTGCAGTATGTCAGCCGCTTCATAGCCAAGCTAACTTCCACTTGTGAGCCAATCTTCAAGCTATTAAAGAAAGATCAGCCGGTTGTGTGGAATGACAAGTGTCAGCTAGCCTTCGAGAAGATCAAGGCTGTTGGAGATTGTGCCCTAAGGCCAATATTGGATTATGTAATTTGACTTCTAAGATTAATCTAGTGTAGATTAATATTATCATTTATGTTTGTATGTTAGCATTTATGATAAGTATCCATGAATAAATCGTGTTATTCTAAATATCCCTAGTCGATTGTTATTATGGGAATAATAACAAACTAAGACTAGTGTGAGTGATAATGGATATTCATAAGATGAATATAGTGTATACAGATACAGATTATACTCACGGGTAATATGTTAGAGAACATGTTACTGGAGACCCACTATAAGATCAAGTTCATGGTCATGTGTCACAACTGATCTTGATTATAGTAGTGTCATCAGCTGATTCCTTTGACCTGAGGTCACCATTGATTCCGGGATGAACTCCTGTTGTGCTTTGACGTAGTCAAACGCTGCTCGTAACAGAGTAGTTATAAAGACTGTGATTGGGTACGATATGACTCATGCCTTGGGATGTGAGTGACAGATATGGGATTTTGTCCCTCTCTAACAAGAGAGCGATATCACTGGGCCCCTCGATAAGTAAGACTGTTAAATGCATGGCCGTGCTGAAATAATTGATAGAGTATCAATTGATTTGTCTGAACAGTTTACTTTGAGATCGAGAAAGCATATGATTAATTATATAAGATTGACAAGTGTACCATGTCTTATGATTAATCATGATATCAAAGAGACAAAAGGGAATATGACATTCGTAATGGCTTGCTAGAGTCCGCTTGTGACCTATAAGGACATTATGGTAATTTCCTTATTGCCAATTAATATGAACCTATGGGGTCACACACAAGAGCAAAATGAAGTTCATCTTAACGGGTATAAATTATTATTGGATAATAATTTATGAATGAGAAAGTGAATAAATATATATAGTGATATATATTTATATATATATGTATATGTGAATATTAATATGATTAATATTGCATAAGGTATGCCACATATTATAATTAAATTATATAGAGATATAATTAATTATAATATTGTATATACATATGTGTATTATGGAGAATTGGTTTGATTTAATATTAATTGAGAATTAATATTAAGTTGTGTGGGTTAATTTATAATTATAACTAATAAGTGTATTAGGATATAATTATAATTAACTTATTAGGTTATATATATAAGGAAATATATAACCTATTTGATATACAACAAAACACTAATTTTCGGCAGCCACAATAAGGTGAATAGTGGCAGCCAAAATTCTCAACAAAACTCCAAGGAAAAATCTGATTTTTCGCTTTCTCTGTCTCGTTCGAAGAATCGTTCTTCAATCCCGGCGCTAGCACGCGGTGAATGAATTGCTCCGTGTGGATCAACCGTAGAGGGAAGCTACTTTGGTTCCTAATTGATTCAAAACCTACAAAGAATTAAGGTAATTCTTCAACCCTCCTTCCAATTCAATGCAATGTACATGGGTCCTTGGTGGGGATTAATCCTTTTATTTCCGCTGCGTATTGTTTTTGTGTGATTAATTCCCCAACAGTGGTATCAGAGCCACTTGTGCATTGGTTGAATTGGATTTGTTATTTTGATTAGATCAAAATTGCATGTTAGGGTTGTATGTTCTTGATTTAGGGTTCAATGTTATTGTGAATAACATGTTTAAAATTTGATTTTAATGTGAATCATTGTGAATGATTTGTTTTAATAAATTTGAAATGTTTAAGGGGTTGGTATCATGAATTTGATTCATGGGATTTTAATTGAAATTGTTTCAATTAATTAAAAAAAAAAAAAAAAAAAAAGTTTTCGTTATTCTGGGCATAATGCCCAGAATAATTGTGGGTGCAATGCAATTGCAATTGCAATTGCGCCCAACTGCAATTGCAATTGCAATTGCAATTGCACATGCTGCGTAAGCAGCATGCTGCTTACGCAGCATGGGCTGCGCAGCTGCGTGTTGCGCAGCATGGGCTGCGCAGCTACGTGTTGCGCAGCCCGTCGGGCTGCGCGCAGTATTGGATACTGCAGTGCGCGGCCCGACGAGCATGCTGTCCGACAGTTTTACCCTTTTTTTTCGTTTTAAGTGTGGAAAATTGTTTCTGCATATTTACGAATTTTTCCAAATTAATTAATTCTAAATACAATGTGATTGTATTTTACCACTTTGAACCCTAAATATTTTTAGATATAAAATTATTGTTGATAATTTTATGCATGGTGTTATGGTATGGTTTTGGACCCCGTGGATGCTTTATTTTATTTATTATGGTTTTATATAAATACGACCTGCGAGTCGTTTGTATTTATGTAAATTTTAATTTTAATTTTACTAGATAAATTGTATAGGATGCAATTTATAATATGTAAATTTTATTTTACTAAAAAAAATTGTATAGGTTGCAATTTTGTAAAATATGTAAATCCATGAGATGGTGCCAAGGAACAAAGACGTGAAGACGGATCCAAGGGATGCGGCTGTGCTGCGACCATGCGATGGTTACAACCACCTAGGAAATGACCTGTTGATTTTCATATTGGCCTGTGAAAATCAATGTAGATAAAACCATACCATAACACGGTCTTTCGAGTCTATTGCATGTTTTATATTTTGATGCCATGTGATGCCATGCTAAGTATGATATATGCATGCTAGATGAATGTATGACATTGGATGCCATGCTAGAATTAATATTAACTTAGAAAGATTAATGTTAATGCCATGTATTGTATGAGATACATTTTAATCACAGGAATTAATAAACCCCAAATAAACTTATGAAGTTTATATTTTTGCCACCCAATTACGTATAACACTAGTCAAGTACTATGTTCGCATCATGGTAGCCACGCCAAAGCGGGTACGCATGTTGTGACCTTAGGGAAGCGATAATATGAGAAATGGTGATTCTCATTGTGTTGTAATTGGTTTAACAAAGGGTTAATCAAAACGGTGTTTGAGCCCGAGGCAAAGATGAGATGAGTAACATATAATTAAATATGATATATGATATCATGCATCTCATAAATTAGAAGAGTTGCATAATGATGCAATTGGCAAAGAAGTGCACATCCAAAATATGTTTAAATGGTTTAAAGCATGATTTTGAGTCTTTGCCTACCGAAATTGTATTTAATCATAGGGACATGCCAAAGCAGTGCTATGGTTAAGTATGGATTTTGGATCTTCACCCACTTAAATATTTTAAAGGGTTTTATAATTTAAGTGGGAGCATTTAAATAAAAATCTTTACACGCTTTATTATAGTTATGATTGCTATGACCATGATCTCGATTGTTATTGAACTTTGAGAATTGTTCTCAAATCAAAAGGAATCATATGTTCTCAATAATCCTTTTGCCCAATGAACCACTAGCAATTGTAACATGAGTATAAAAGATGCTTACTTGAAGCATCGAAGGGACTCTGTTTAAAATTTATTATCTTACACTTGCCACCAATTCTTCCGCACGTGGAAGTTTTACTTGAGGTATATGATACATCACAAATGGAAATGTTCCATCAGTTAGTGAGCAAGAAAAGATAAGTGTTTGAGGCAACATTTTCTCATTGGCCTCCAAAAGGCATTAAGATGTGATCTTGAATTCATTATTTGATAGTCATTGGTGATGAACTATCATTTGAATGACATGGGGAAAATTGTGAATTAGTTGCATAGGATGCAAAAGAATGTTAAGTTATCCATAAAGGATAAGCCCGCCTCGAATTGTGTGCTTATGGTTCAAAAGGAAAAGGATAAAAGGAAGGTCGAAAAGCATAAAGACCGAAAGGTTCGGGTGAAACATGTTTTAAAAGACCAAAGCTGTCGGCATAGAGAGATCTCCAAAAGAAGGGTGTTGCCATTTCTAGAATGAATCGTTCATTAGAATAGAAATAGCAAACTTTGTTTGGAGAACTATAAGAAGATGAAAGGCAGTGAGACTGCTACCTTAAGTATTTATTAACTATTCTACTTTTGTTTCTATATCAAAAGGTATTAGATATCGTTGTGAATCTCATATTAGTAGAATATGAAGAATCACAACTTGAATAGAAACCTTATGAAGGTGAAAGGTAGAATGCGAATAGGCAAAAGAAGCAAAGGTTGTTACTCGAAGGTTTTTGAACTTTTACATGAAAGTTGTGAACTTCAAGTTAAAAGTTATGAACCTTTTTACATAAAAGTTATGAACTTTGGTTAAAGGTTATGAACTTTTGCATGTGAGTTACGAACTCTTGTTGCCTATTGAACTTGTTGGCTTAAGTAAACAAATGTTGTTTATTTTATAATTGTGAATTATAAACTTTATAAAGACATGATTATGAAATGTAGATTTACATAATTGTCTTTATATGTGGAGCCCATCTGTAACATAAATACTGTAAGGATCGAATCAAATAGTTGATTCAACCTATTTTGGCAGTGTCCTCTTGGAGACATAAGCAAAGTCGCATTACGAAACTCCATGAGAATGGACTTTTGGATTCATGAGATTATGAATCATCTTGAATCATGCGAATGTTGTTTATTGTAAAAGATGATAAAGTTGTTCTTTGCTAAAAGTAGTTAAGGAATAATCGATTTATTAAGCATTATACATATGGATGTATATGAATTATAAATCAACTGCTAAAGGAGGTTTTAATACTTCATTACCTTTATGGAACTTTTCTCTAGATAAGAGTATCTAATTAAACACGAGTTTGGAACTTTTGAAGTGTTCAAAAGCTTGTAAAAGGAGTATGAAGTATCTTGACAAGATAGTAAAGTCATTTAGATATGATCCGAGTGGTGAATATTTGAGTCAAGATTTTGACAATCATCTTAGAAATTGTGGGACTGTCTCACAATTGACTCCTCCAAGTACGCCACAAAGGATGTTGTGTCGAAAAGGGAGTAATCGAACTCTATAAAGATATAGTTCAATCTATGATGAAGTCAAGTTGATCATCGTTTTCTCAAAAATATGCCATTAAAGCAGCTGTGTATATTGTTCCGTCTAAAACAATTCATGAATCAACATATGAGATATGGTTGGGTAAGAGACCCAAATTGTTTCATTGAATAAGTTTAGGGCTGTAAAGCTTATTTCGAATAAGTTGGCACCTAAATTTAAATATCGTATTGTGGATTACTCAAAAGGAAAGTAGGAGTTGTTACTCCTGTGTTTCTTTGGGATACAAAGTAGTTGTAGCTAGAAATGGTTTCCCCTTGAAGAGGGAGTTAATTTCTAGTAGAGTTAGTGGGAGTAAAGTACACCTACAAAACTCGTAATTCACAAAAGTGACATTTAACGTTGAAGAGGAACGTGGAAATGGTTTCATGATCATTGTTGAAATTACACAAGTCCAATGAAAGTCTAGTGGAATACGACATGATTAGGAGAGATATGGATTTCTCAAAATCATGATGTAATTTTACTAGATGAAGTAAGTCTTCTTTTATGAAGAAGCAATGTTAGATTTTGAATCTAATATGTGACTTGATGCTACAAAGGTTGAAGATAAGTCCATGTCTGACAATCAAAGTATAGACTTTGATAAGTCTTTTAGAAGATGCATATGCAATGGTTGCAAGTGAGTTTTCAAATTGAAAACCGATATGGATGGTGATCTTCAAACTTATAAAGCACGACTAGTGACTATAAGGATACGAACAAATTCATAGTAGGACTATGATGAAATCCTCTTTAGTCATTAATCATGATCAAGTCATATTGAGTTCTTGTTGCCATATCCCCATAATATGATTATAAAATATGGCAAATGGATATCAAAATCTATTTTTTACGTGAAAACATGATTGAGGATGTGTACGTGACACAATCCAAAGTTTTGAGCATCCAAAGAATTCAAATAGCGTATGCAAGTTTTCAAAGATTCTCATAAGGATCGAAACATGCATCAAATAGTTGGAATCATAGTTTTGATAAAGAAATCAAATGGTTTGATTTTATCAAAAGGATGATGAATCTTGTGTTTCAAAAGGATCAGTGGGAGCATATCGGTATTCCTAATGCTATATGTGGATGACATATGGCTTGTTGGAAATAACATTCTTACCTTGCAAGAAGTAAAATCTTGGCTAAGAAAGTAATTTCAGTTAATGTTATAAGCATGACTGCCTGTATTCTTGAAATTGGAATCTATACAGATAGATCTAAAAGAATGTTTTGGCTTAAGTCAAAGCATTGAAAGCGTTCAATATAAAAGACTTAATAGAAGCTTGCTTATGTTAACTGTGTAAATAGTTGCACATATACAACTGATTGCAATTAGTTGCAATATATCAGTCGAGATCTAGTATTCTCTTAAAAAGAGAAGTTATGATTTTGAAAGGTTCAAAATAAAACGTTATAGCTAAATATCTATAATAGCAGCTAAAGTATACAGTTACATGTGATGTAAAGAAATTTTGGATGAAGAAGTTCATCAAAATTTTATGTTTTTGTTCTAAGCATTGCTTATCCTGTGAGACTATTGTAGGGACAATAGTTCAATGCGTAAGAACCTTGTATGACACAAGCATATACTTAGGCGTTTTTCACTAATTTAGAGAGGCTGTCTCTAAAGAGAGAGTGAATATGTGTAAAGTAGCAACGGAAGCGAAAATTAATAATTCATTGACAAAGACTCCTGCACGAGTGAATACATGAAAGTCATGTAGGTCAATGGGTATAAGATACATGTATGATTGGCCATAGTGCAAGTGGGAGATTGTTGGAGATTGTGCCCTAAGGCCAATATTGGATTATGTAATTTGACTTCTAAGATTAATCTAGTGTAGATTAATATTATCATTTATGTTTGTATGTTAGCATTTATGATAAGTATCCATGAATAAATCGTGTTATTCTAAATATCCCTAGTCGATTGTTATTATGGGAATAATAACAAACTAAGACTAGTGTGAGTGATAATGGATATTCATAAGATGAATATAGTGTATACAGATACAGATTATACTCACGGGTAATATGTTAGAGAACATGTTACTGGAGACCCACTATAAGATCAAGTTCATGGTCATGTGTCACAACTGATCTTGATTATAGTAGTGTCATCAGCTGATTCCTTTGACCTGAGGTCACCATTGATTCCGGGATGAACTCCTGTTGTGCTTTGACGTAGTCAAACGCTGCTCGTAACAGAGTAGTTATAAAGACTGTGATTGGGTACGATATGACTCATGCCTTGGGATGTGAGTGACAGATATGGGATTTTGTCCCTCTCTAACAAGAGAGCGATATCACTGGGCCCCTCAATAAGTAAGACTGTTAAATGCATGGCCGTGCTGAAATAATTGATAGAGTATCAATTGATTTGTCTGAACAGTTTACTTTGAGATCGAGAAAGCATATGATTAATTATATAAGATTGACAAGTGTACCATGTCTTATGATTAATCATGATATCAAAGAGACAAAAGGGAATATGACATTCTATAAATAGGTATTGGATCATTCCAATCATATTAATTGGGTAGTCGTAATGGCTTGCTAGAGTCCGCTTGTGACCTATAAGGACATTATGGTAATTTCCTTATTGCCAATTAATATGAACCTATGGGGTCACACACAAGAGCAAAATGAAGTTCATCTTAACGGGTATAAATTATTATTGGATAATAATTTATGAATGAGAAAGTGAATAAATATATATAGTGATATATATTTATATATATATGTATATGTGAATATTAATATGATTAATATTGCATAAGGTATGCCACATATTATAATTAAATTATATAGAGATATAATTAATTATAATATTGTATATACATATGTGTATTATGGAGAATTGGTTTGATTTAATATTAATTGAGAATTAATATTAAGTTGTGTGGGTTAATTTATAATTATAACTAATAAGTGTATTAGGATATAATTATAATTAACTTATTAGGTTATATATATAAGGAAATATATAACCTATTTGATATACAACAAAACACTAATTTTCGGCAGCCACAATAAGGTGAATAGTGGCAGCCGAAATTCTCAACAAAACTCCAAGGAAAAATCTGATTTTTCGCTTTCTCTGTCTCGTTCGAAGAATCGTTCTTCAATCCCGGCGCTAGCACGCGGTGAATGAATTGCTCCGTGTGGATCAACCGTAGAGGGAAGCTACTTTGGTTCCTAATTGATTCAAAACCTACAAAGAATTAAGGTAATTCTTCAACCCTCCTTCCAATTCAATGCAATGTACATGGGTCCTTGGTGGGGATTAATCCTTTTATTTCCGCTGCGTATTGTTTTTGTGTGATTAATTCCCCAACAAAGGCCTACCTGGTAAAGCCACCAGTGTTGAGTCCTCCAATTCCAGGGAAGCCTCTGATTTTGTATTTGGCAGTTGAAGAATCATCCATAGGGGCAATGCTTGCACAAGAGCAAGATGGCAAGAAGGAGTATCCCATCTACTACCTAAGCAAAAAGCTGTTGGAGTATGAAACCAAGTACACACTGGTGGAAAAGACATGTGTGGCGATGATTTGGTTGACCAAGAAGCTGCGCCACTATTTCCAATCCTACAAGATACAAACTGTGGCTAAAGTGGACCCAATGAAGTATCTCTATGAAGCACCTGCATTGGTTGGGAAACTGTCCAGATGGTTGTTACTTTTGTCTGAATTCGACATCGAGTACATCACGAAGAAAACCATTAAAGGGCGAGCCGTGGCAGTGTTTCTAGCAAACCAGCCCCTAGAATCAGATTACACAGAGAACCTGGAATTCCCTGATGAGCAGTTAGCCATGGTGGAAGTGAAAAGGTGGGTTATGTGTTTCGATGGGGCAGTGAATAAAAAAGGCGCTGGAATCGGAGTACTTATAGCAACGCCAGATGGTGAAGTCATTCCCTTATCCAAGAGGTTGAATTTTCCCATAACCAATAACGGGGCAGAGTATGAAGCATGCCTATTTGGGATGGAAGCTTTGCTAACACTAGGGGCAAATGACGTCTTAATTGTTGGTGACTCACTTCTAGTGATCAGGCAAGCTCAGGGTGAATGGGAGCTAAAAGAAGAAGCCTTGAGGCCTTACTTGGAGTTGTTGCAATTCAGAAAAGGTTTATTCGGCCAGTGTGAATTCAGACATGTCCCCAGGGATGAGAATAAGATGGCTGATGCATTAGCAACTTTGTCCTCCATGTGGGAAAATCCAGAAGAGACACAAGCTCAACCACTGGTTATAGCCACTTCCAGACATCCTTGCTTCGAAGTGCATGAAGTAATGGAATTATCAGCCGAAGAAAAGCCATGGTTCTTTGACATCTACCGGTATGTTAAGAAGGGAAAGTACCAGGAAGAGGCCAGTGCTGCTAATAAGTTGACACTGAGAAAATTGGCTAGTCAGTTCAGAATCTTCGAGGACAAATTGTATAAGAGAACAGCACATGGAGTTCTTTTAAGGTGTCTAACAGAACAAGAAGCAGAAGAAGTGATGCAGCAAGTACATGCAGGATCCTGTGGGCCGCATATGAATGGACTTGCCATGGCTAGGAAGATCATGAGACAAGGCTACTTCTGGATGACGATGCAAGCAGATTGTATAAGAAAAGTGAAAAGATGTCATGAATGTCAGATCTATGCAGACATTAGTCATCTTCCTCCACTTGAACTTCAGAATCTAGCGTCTCCATGGGGGATAGATATGATTGGTGAAATTCATCCAGCTGCATCTAATGGGCATAGATTCATAGTTGTGGCAGTTGATTATTTTTCCAAATGGGTCGAAGCGGAATCCTTCACTAATGTTACAGCCAAGCACATGGTCAAGTTCATCCAGAAGAACATCTTCACTCGGTATGGGATTCCTCACCACATAGTAACAGATAATGGAGTACAGTTTCAAGGGGCAACAGCTGAGCTATTTGCAGAACATGGTATTGAACATCATAAGTCCTCTCCATATAGACCTCAGGCTAATGGTGCAGTAGAAGCAGCTAACAAGGCAATAAAGAAGATCTTATCAAAGATGGTAACCACTTACAGGGATTGGGCTGATAAATTGCCTTATGCTCTTTGGGGTTACAGGACCAGTGTCAGAACACCGACGGGAGAAACTCCTTATGCCTTGGTATATGGAATGGAAGCAGTGTTACCAGTGGAGATAGAACTCAAATCACTCAGAGTTGCCCTGGAAGCTCAATTACCAGAGACTGAATGGGTTCAGGCCAGGTATGAACAATTGGCAGCAATAGATGAAAGGCGACTAAAGGCACTGGATCACCTGCAGATGTATCAGCGTAGAATGGCTAGAGCCTATAACCGAAATGTGAAATACTCCAAGCGGCAGTTGAAAGCAGGAGATTTGGTTGTAAAACAACTAAGGCCTTCAAATGTTGATGTTAGGGGCAAGTTCAGACCTAACTGGGAAGGACCCTATGTGGTGAAGAAGGTGTTATCAAAAGGCACTGTCAGCATCATGGACATGGATGGAAACGAGTTCACCAACCCGATCAACCAAGATAGGCTAAAGCTTTATCATGTATAAAAAAAAAAAAAAAAAGAAAAAAGAAAGGTCTGCTAGGCTGAAAACTCGAAAAGAGTGATCTAGGCAAAAGTTAAGACACGAGAGAAAATAATCAGTCGGAAAATCTGAAAAGGACGACTGGTGACGGATTCTGGCACAATGAGAAATCTGTACCATTTAGGAACCAACTTATTTCAAATGTACTCATTTTGAATTCATCAATAAAGTGAAGTGTTTGTTTAAATATATTTGCATGGTTATGACAAATGCACAAACAAAGTTGTCTTGCATAAACACACATTCAAAGAAAACACTTTGCATTCAACTGATCAATATCGTCGCATTATTTGACAAATGAAAATGTATCAAATACATGCAATTTAAAATCTCTTATCGTCCTCTAAAGTCTAGTTCATCTTCCCAGACGAGCAATAAAGGGTCACAACGCCATTAAAAAAAAAAAATGCTCGCTGAGGTGAAAACCGAAAAGGCATCTCAGGCAAAAATTAGAGCGGCCCGCTAAGCTGAAAACCCATATCGGGCAGTTTAGGCAAAAGGTAGGGCATATGAAAAGCTCGCTAAGGTGAAAACCGAAAAGGCGCCTTAGGCAAAAGTTAGAGCGGCTCGCTGGGCTGAAAACCTGATTTGGGTTACCCAGGCAAAAATTAGAGCATAAAAAAAAAAAAAAAAAAAAAAATTCATAACTTCCCAAGGAGCAGGAAAAACAGAACATCCTCAGTATTCCCCGCAGAATTCGTCACATCACTCCCCAGCAGAGTTTCCCATACTATTTCCCGGCGGGGTCTACACAAAGAACACCATAATTGTTTCCTCAGTCAAGCTGTCACACTCTTCCCCAGTAGGATCTGTATAAGGAATACTACGATCATTTCCCCAGCAGTCACCTCGCTTCTTTGATAATCATCAAACAATGCCCCAAGAAAAGCAAATCAACCAGGGGCAAAGCATATCTCCCCAGCGGAAGACACAAACGTCCAATAACAGAAAATACATACATGTACATATGCATCAACATGCATCCATACATTGCATATATTAATTACTTATCCCCGGCTAGTCTTCATTCTTGATCGAAGGGGCAAAAATTTTTGTTTAAAAATCTCTCGATCAAGGAATGAAGACTTGCCATTTTAAGTGCAGGAACTCATCCCCAGCTCAATATCCTCAGCGAGTCTGCAGATCCACCTCGAGTAATGTAAGCTCGGTATCGGCCCAGGTCCGCTCCATTATCTCAACTTTCTCCAGCGAGTCCGCCTCGAGCAATGCAAGCCCGGCATCGGCCCAGATCTGTTCCACCATCTAAGTTCTCCAGCGGATCCGCCTCGAGTAATGTAAACTCGGTATCGGCCCAGATCGGCTTCATCTATTTCCCCCGTAGAGTTCGCCTCGGGTAACATAGACCTGATATCGGCTAATCACTTCATCAATTTCGCCTCGGGTAACATAGACCTGATATCGGCTAATCTCTTCATCAATCTCGCCTCGGGTAACATAGACCTGATATCGGCTAATCTCTTCATCAATCTCGCCTCGGGTAACATAGACCTGATATCGGCTAATCTCTTCATCAATTTCGCCTCGGGTAACATAGACCTGATATCGGCTAATCTCTTCATCAATCTCGCCTCGGGTAACATAGACCTGATATCGGCTAATCTCTTCATCAATTTCGCCTCGGGTAACATAGACCTGATATCGGCTAATCTCTTCATCAATCTCGCCTCGGGTAACATAGACCTGATATCGGCTAATCTCTTCATCAATCTCGCCTCGGGTAACATAGACCTGATATCGGCTAATCTCTTCATCAATTTCGCCTCGGGTAACATAGACCTGATATCGGCTAATCTCTTCATCAATATCGCCTCGGGTAACATAGACCTGATATCGGCTAATCTCTTCATCAATCTCGCCTCGGGTAACATAGACCTGATATCGGCTAATCTCTTCATCAATCTCGCCTCGGGTAACATAGACCTGATATCGGCTAATCTCTTCATCAATTTCGCCTCGGGTAACATAGACCTGATATCGGCTAATCTCTTCATCAATCTCGCCTCGGGTAACATAGACCTGATATCGGCTAATCTCTTCATCAATTTCGCCTCGGGTAACATAGACCTGATATCGGCTAATCTCTTCATCAATCTCGCCTCGGGTAACATAGACCTGATATCGGCTAATCTCTTCATCAATCTCGCCTCGGGTAACATAGACCTGATATCGGCTAATCTCTTCATCAATCTCGCCTCGGGTAACATAGACCTAATATCGGCTAATTTCTTCATCAATTTCGCCTCGGGTAACATAGACCTGATATCGGCTAATCTTTTCATCAATCTCGCCTCGGGTAACATAGACCTGATATCGGCTAATCTCTTCATCAATTTCGCCTCGGGTAACATAGACCTGATATCGGCTTATTTTATCCCCAGTGTCGCCTCGGGTAACCTAAACCCAATAACGGCCTATCTCATCAGAAGATTCAGTCCAGTGTTCACGGCGCTTTGATTCACGCTCTCAAATTCATCATCACAGGTGTTATGGACCTGGAGCTAGATGTCGAATTTGATCACGCGAGGGGCAGCTGTAAGCGCCGGAATTTTCTATACTTAAAAAAAAAAAAAAGAGAGTCGTACGACTATTGTTACAGTCGTACGACTGTAATATCAAAAAAACTGCAGAGGCCCATACCTCTGCAGCTGAAATGGAAGAAAAAAAGGAGGAGCATTAATTGCTCGGGTTTGGCAGCAAGCAAGCAGGAAAAGAGGGTAGAAAAGAAGGAAAAAGGAGGAGAAGGGGGAGATTTTCTGGTGAGAAGGGACTTAGAGAGAGAAAGAGAAGAGAGAGAAAAAGGAAAACCACAAAAAACTCATTTTTCTTCCTCTTTGATTTTCTTTAATTCTCGAAATTAAGCCTAAAACTTGTTAGAAACCCCTAGGTTAATCAATTAACTACATAACCAAATCAAGAATTCAGACTTAAACCATCAGAGTCCCTTTGCAATTCGGATTTTAGACAAAAAGCTCTCAACTTCCATTCAAAGGAAAAAGTGCGAATTTGTTGGGATTGGAGCGACGCCAGGGGTCAAAAACGACTTGAAATAGCTTCTAAAAGGTAGTCACTTCTTTTCCTTACACTTTTCCTCGCTTTCTGGGTGTTTGAAGTGAATTTTGTGCGTTTTTGCTGCATTTTTCGTATTTCTGTTCCTGGAAACTAAGAACAGTCGTACGACTGTTCTTAGTCTTCATGAACAGTCGTACGACTGTATATACAGTCGTACGACTGTTCTTGTTTCCAGGCGATTTTTCTTCAGTTTTTGCTTAAAAATGGCTTTTGGCGAAATTCTGATTTTGGACTGATTACAGTCGCACGACTGTAAACTACAGTCGTACGACTGTAATCCATGTTCCAGAATCAGAATTTCAACCTTCATCCCAAAAATTAGAAAACCCCAAAAAATCATTAAAATGAATTTTGTTGTGTGCATCACGACCATAGATTCCATTTTTAGTAAAATCGCATTTAGAACAATTCAACGACGGAGACCCATTTCTCCTGAAAACCGACCCACTTAAATGTATAAAAATGCATGTAAACCGGAAAAATTGTTTTCAAAATGATTTTTCCCACAAAACCAAAAATACAGGGACGTTTCAAAACGTTTTCCAGGTCTAATCGGGCCGGCTAGCCGAGCCAACCCGGTTATCCCGTAAATGTATGCCCCCAATTCTCGATTTCCCAATTCTGTCTACTT
This sequence comes from Euphorbia tirucalli, assembly GCA_039660915.1. Taxonomy (NCBI): domain Eukaryota; kingdom Viridiplantae; phylum Streptophyta; class Magnoliopsida; order Malpighiales; family Euphorbiaceae; genus Euphorbia; species Euphorbia tirucalli. Next base: position 43,373,724 of record CM077637.1, on the reverse strand, counting down.
GAGTCCTAATTGTGGCGTGTTGTATATATTGTGCTAACCTTTTGTTTTGCAGGTTTTAATTTCTTTTATTTTTATTTTTGATGTATTTTAATAGATTAAATCGTGTATTTAGGCGGTTGTAATTGTTTCTAGATTTTCGTGTATTCTAGGCGATTGTATAAGTGAGGCGAGTGTTTTTATTTTCTTATTCGATTTGGTTGTAAGCCGACTAATATTTATTTCTCTTTATTTTTGTATTATATATTTTGTGTGCGCGTTGTATGCCTTTTATATTCAATAAAATGGACTTAGATTTTGAAATACCATTCGAGAACATTGACAATATTTATTTTAATTAGACACGAAATAGGGGACTTGTCCGGACCCGAATCTCTGGATAGTGTAGCGACCGTTCGTCCGGTTCAGCTGCATAAGAATTTCCCGGTTGAGCTGAGTCGGGTGGCGACTCTACAACATCCATCGAGATTTCGGTCTCGGTTCTTTTATGCATCAATTCTATTCATTTTCCAAAACGCGGATTTCCATTATAAAAACCCCACGCGAGGGAGGGGCCCGCCCGAGATCGTGGTGCCCCATTCCGAAAGGGAGTCCCGAGTCCCGTCGAAAACGCGTCGTCCGCTTACACAAGGCATATCGCCTTGGACTCTTACTTTGGAAAAGATATTTGCCAAGTGTAGGAATGGCGGCCTATTGCAATCCTTAAGGCCATTTGAGTTCCCACCTGAAGCTGACAAGGATAACTTCTGCACTTATCATGTGGTGACAGGCCACCGAACCAACAACTGCTACAAACTAAGGGATGCTATCCAGAAGCTTATCGACGAGGGAAAGCTGCAAGAACCACCTAAACCTAGCACTAAAACTAACCCACTACCGGCATTTGAGAAGCGGGTTAACATGGTTCAGTCGGGATTGCCGGCTAACTTTATATTTGCCCAAGTTTTGCAAGCGAACCCTATGATTCAGGCAGTGGCAGTAGGGGAACCCGAAGTGGAACCCGAGTGTGAGAAGAAGGGGGGATGTAAGGAGATCAAGCCCATAAATCTGGATGATCTCGACTCCGAAGATGAGTACGAAGAATTTGACAGAAGAGAGGCTGTTAAACTCCCAGCTGTTGAGAAGCTGAAGATTTCAGAAGTGCAGCACGTGACCCGAAGTGGAAGGGTATATCAGCCGGCGGATCAGATGAAAGATAAAGCACCGATGAATGGGTCGGACAGTACTTCGGCACCGGAAAGAGTCGAGAAAGAAGATTTGGTCATTTCCCAACTGAAGAAGACCCCTGCACAAGCCAGTTTGTGGCACTTGCTTATGACCTCTAAAGAGCATAGGGAGGCTTTAGTGAAGAGGCTATCAGAAATTGAAGTCTCCCCTATAGCTTCACCAGAGGCTATGTGCTGCTTGCTAGACAAAGTCCATGCTGGAGCTCCTAATATTGTTTTCTCTGAGAAAGACCTACCAACAGAAGGAAGGGCTCACAACAAGGCTCTTTACATTAGGGCCAACATCATGGATAAGGTGATGCCGTGCGTCATGGTGGATGACGGCTCAGCTCTGAATATTTGCCCACTGAAAATGCTACCATTTCTAGGCATGAATGAAGAAGTGTTGAAGAGGTCCTCGACAGTCATTCGGGCGTATGACGATTCTAAAAGAACAGTGATAGGGACCTTTGAAACAGAAGTGGAGGTTGGGCCCATCAAGTCCATGGTTGTCTTCACAGTGATCGATATCCCAGTCACATTCTCCCTATTGCTTGGAAGGCCCTGGTTCCATCCTTTGGGAGGTGTTCCTTCCACATTGCATCAGAAGATTAAATTCTCTATGAATGACAGAATTGTGACTATTGAGGCAGATGCCCAGTCGATGGTAGCTGCAGTGGATGAAGGAGTGGTTCCTTTTGGTGGATTCCAAATTGCCGTCATTGAGGAGGAAGAAACCACAGATGCCCCTATGGTCCTTTATGAGAACTACATGCCAAAGTGGCTATCCCGATATCTATACAAGCTGAACTTTGTCCCGGGAATGGGACTCGGGATTAATTTGCAAGGTGTGCCAGAATTCAAGATCGACTCGGGAAAGTCAAAGCAGTACGGCCTTGGTTATGTAGAGGGGTTATCCGAGCAGAAGAACCTGAAAAAGGGTAAGAATGGTAGGGTCATGATGAAGCCATTTCTGAAGGCGGGAGAAAGCCTTTACAAAGGCCAAGCTGAACCGGTGCTAGTTGGAAATGTCAAGTACCCTGGCTTTGAGATCTTTGCAGATGTTGTGGATTTTGAGAAAAGCCAGGAAGAGCCAGTAGCCCCTGTAATGGAAGAAAAAGCAACTGCTAAGTCTGAAATTCTGAAAGGAGAATCATCTGAGGTGACAGCAGAAACCGTAGAGGTGGCCGAGGAAGAAGATGAAAAGAAGACCTATGCCGAAGCTACAGAAGTGATCTCGGGAGCTTTGACTGCTGCATTAACCAAAGCTTTTGGGAAATCCAAGGAAGGATTTGGCGAAGAACTAATGGCCAAAGTGAACTTAGACTCTGTGGTTGCTGAAATCGCCAAGATTATGGAAAAAGCTAAGGCACAGGTGGCCGAGAAAGCTGCGGTCCTAGATGATGCTTTGGAAGGGAAGATGGAAGCTGATGAAGAACAAGGCCCTCCGCCTGTGGAGGATGAAAATGATTTTGTTGTATCTATTTCTTCCATTTTCAATGTAACTGATGTACTTTATGATAAGTTCAATGCAATGAAATCTCAGTTTGCTTACTTGTGTGATGTTTATCCTGATAATTCTGTGCATGCATTTGAATCACCATCAAGCATATTTAGCATACATGACACTGCATTGCATGAAATCAATATAAGTACAGATGAAAACCCTAAAATGGTACTCATTTCACATGAGCTTAAATCCGAGGAAGAAAGAGAATTAATAAGAATACTCCAAAAACATGTTAAAGCTTTCGCCTGGTCGTATGAAGACATGCCGGGTGTAGATACAGAAATAGCAGTGCACAAAATCCCAACGGACCCCAAGTTCAGACCGGTAAAGCAGAAGTTGAGAAGACTAAGGCCGGAATGGGCTACACTGGTAAAGGAAGAAGTGGCCAAACAGATAGATGCCAAGTTTCTCGAAGTGGTGGAGTATACAGAATGGCTAGCCAATATTGTCCCTGTGCCTAAAAAGGATGGAAGGGTCAGAGTATGCGTCGACTACAGGGACTTGAACAGGGCCTGCCCTAAGGACAATTTCCCACTACCTCACATTGACGTATTGGTTGATAGTGCAGCAAAAGCGGCAATGTACTCCTTCATGGATGGCTTTTCAGGGTACAACCAGATCCTAATGGATGTAATTGACAAGGTGAAGAAGTCATTCATCACCGAATGGGGCACTTTCTGCTACAGAGTGATGCCTTTTGGATTGAAGAATGCCGGTGCCACTTATCAGAGGGCTGTCACAACTCTGTTGCATGATATGATCCATAAAGAAGTTGAAGTGTATGTCGATGATATGCTTGTTAAATCAGCAACCCGGGAGGAACATCCTGTTATCCTGGATAGATTTCTAACACGCATTGGAGAGTACAACTTGCAACTTAACTCCAAGAAGTGCATATTCGGGGTCACATCAGGGAAGCTGTTGGGCCATGTAGTCAGCCAGAGGGGTATAGAAATGTTGGAAATGCCCTAGTCCCGAGGCATTGGTCCTTGTGTTTGTATAATACATTTGGTACATTAATGTAAACTTTATGTATTATACAATTTGTGTCAAGGTGATAAAGGCATTAATCTATTTATTGTATGTCTTGTGCTATATTTTAAATAGAGTATCCAATGGACATATCCATATCCACGTTGTCAAGTGTGAGGCACTTGGCAGTAAGACCGTGGATAGGGAAAACGATATGGCCATAAAGTTATCCGTAGTCTGTTCCAATCATGGGAATGAATGGAACTAAAGACTATCATTAGCCTGGTTGTATGGCGGTGTCTTACCGGTCATAGAACATGGAATGTCAACCAGGCTACTGGGTACATGCAAAAAGGGCATGGTACTGGATTGATCCACTTAACGGGAATCTACATGGTATAGTATCACAAATGATTCTCGCGTAGTACTTGTATAAGTCCTTCGACCGGACCATATGATGGTGTTGCATGTGAAGTGGCACACTTTGGTGTACGCCCAACGGGCCTGTAAAAGGGTGCCAAGTACGGGTACGTTCGGGTGTGTCAGTGAGCATGGCAGCACTATGGATATGCAGAAGGGACTGTCACTCAGTGATTCACTGAGACGATATCATCGGCCTCTTGAAGAATGTTACTGATAAGTGTGCGGCCGCACCCGAACAAGATTGGATCTTGTTTGTGAGCATCAGTTCATTCAGTATCAAGTAAAGGTCCAGACACAAAGAGGGTGATACTTCCATGCCTCTGTGTTGGACACCGATATCAGCGACATGGGATTTACAAGTTCAAACTACAGGGTTACGTTTTCAGTTTGACTGCTTACTCCGTCTTAATTGGGGGCTGCAGTGGCTTGCTAGAGCCCGCCTGCAGTCTGTGGGCCTTTGGCCCACTGCCAACATAAAGAGGGGCTCATTGGATCGTACACATTGAACGTCTGGACTTTAACTAGTCGGATTAAGTGTATACTTGGAGTATACATGTTTGAAGAGAGCGAGATATATTAATTATATTTTATGCATCAATTGGATTGATCAAAGTTATATAATTAATATTTATTTTGGCCTTCTCATAATTAATTCAATGAATTAATTTATGGGATTATTTCCTAGGTGAAAATATTATGACATGTATAGGTTTACATGTTTGTCATTTTATGTGTGTGTGTCTAATTTAATCCATTGATTAAATTAATAGGTCAAATGAATTTTAATTTAAATGTATGTAATATGTTACATGGTATCATATATAAACATACATGTTAAATCAAAGTTGCATTTGAATTTAAATAAATCAAAGGAATTAAATTGGGCTTAAAACACTTAAAATAAATATTCCCACTTGGCTTGGAATGGTTTGGCCGAAATTCATGGGTGGAGAATTGATGAGATTGATGACTCATTCTTGGACAAAAAATAAGATGGTGAGTCATGTTTTTCATTTAATGAAGAAATGATGAGTCTTTATGTTTGTCCAATGGTGATGGAGTGAGTCATGGATGAGATATTTTTGGTCATAAATATGGTATGATGATGAGAAAAATATCCATCCCTTTTTCTTTCCTCTCTTGGCCGAATTGTGGGAGTATTGGTGAGTCACCTTTTTTACTTTTTGGTATTATGGATGAAGATGAAGAAAAGGTGATGGTGAGTGATGGTGGTGAGTCATCATGGTGAGTCATTGGTTTGACTCATTTGTAGCAAAGTTGGACTTTGCTCTTCCATCTCATCTCCTTTCTTTCATGAGACATAAAAGGCTACTCCACCTTTTGGCCGTGAGGATGCAAAAAGAAAAAGGAATCCTTTGCCCACTTTTGTCTTAAGGGTTTTTCTTGGGTAGAAAAACAATTGTGAGAAAAAGAGAGAGATTGAATTATTTCTTTTAGAAAGAAATATTTTGGACAGCCATAAGGACTTAGCTTGGCAGCCCTTTTTCTTCTCTCTTTCTCCCTCTCTTCTTGTCGTCCGAGTCGCTAGCACGGGTTTCGGTCCGAGAGCCGTTCGTGTACGCATAGGTGGAGGAAATCTACACTTGATTTCTGCAGTCTGCATCCGTCTCTTAGAGAGACTTTGTGGTGAGTTTTTGAAACCCTCCTTTTTATGCTTTAGTTTTTGATTTCCACATCTTAAGCTCCTGGGCCGGATTCGAGGAAATCGACGCGTATTTCCGCTTTTATCGGTCGGTTTCCCGTGACGAATCCCAACAGTGGTATCAGAGCGGGCTTTTGATCTGTGGAAATCTTTAACTTGGCGGATCCCGTGTTTTAAAATTGGTGTTTTATGGATCGGGATTCTTTCGGTTTTGGGGTTTTATATTTTTCCCCATTTGTTTTTGCAAATTGAAAGGTTTATGCATATTAGGTTTTATGTGTATGTTTCAATTTGTTTTGTATGTTATGCATGTTGAATTTAATTTTATGCATCTTGGATTTAATTATATGTATCTTGGATTTGTTCTTTGATCTTGTTGATTTAATTCTTGATGTATTGGTTTTATTCTTATGCATACATGAAAAAAAAAAAAAAAAAAAATAGGGCCATGTGGGGAAGGCAGCAGCCTGCTGCTGGCCAGCTACTGCTGGCCGCAGCACGCCAGGCAGCAGCTTGCTGCAGCTGGCGTGCTGCTGGGCAGCACACCAGGCAGCAGCAGCTGCTGCTGGCGTGCTGCTGGGCAGCACGCCAGGCAGCAGCCTGCTGCTGGCCGCAGGGGCTGCTGCTAGGCAGCAGCCTCCCCGCGCGGTTGGCCGGGCCCGTTTTTGGATTTGGCGGGATTTTTGGGCCGGGCCGGATTGAAAATTTTAAACATATGCGTGTTTAAATTTTGGTAATTTTTATACGCGTGGGATTTTAAAATTTTAATTGTTTTAAAATTGTGCGTGTTTAATTTTGGAAATTACGGCTCTCGGACCGAAACCCGTGCTAGCGACTCGGACGACAAGAAGAGAGGGAGAAAGAGAGAAGAAAAAGGGCTGCCAAGCTAAGTCCTTATGGCTGTCCAAAATATTTCTTTCCAAAAGAAATAATTCAATCTCTCTCTTTTTCTCACAATTGTTTTTCTACCCAAGAAAAACCCTTAAGACAAAAGTGGGCAAAGGATTCCTTTTTCTTTTTGCATCCTCACGGCCAAAAGGTGGAGTAGCCTTTTATGTCTCATGAAAGAAAGGAGATGAGATGGAAGAGCAAAGTCCAACTTTGCTACAAATGAGTCAAACCAATGACTCACCATGATGACTCACCACCATCACTCACCATCACCTTTTCTTCATCTTCATCCATAATACCAAAAAGTAAAAAAGGTGACTCACCAATACTCCCACAATTCGGCCAAGAGAGGAAAGAAAAAGGGATGGATATTTTTCTCATCATCATACCATATTTATGACCAAAAATATCTCATCCATGACTCACTCCATCACCATTGGACAAACATAAAGACTCATCATTTCTTCATTAAATGAAAAACATGACTCACCATCTTATTTTTTGTCCAAGAATGAGTCATCAATCTCATCAATTCTCCACCCATGAATTTCGGCCAAACCATTCCAAGCCAAGTGGGAATATTTATTTTAAGTGTTTTAAGCCCAATTTAATTCCTTTGATTTATTTAAATTCAAATGCAACTTTGATTTAACATGTATGTTTATATATGATACCATGTAACATATTACATACATTTAAATTAAAATTCATTTGACCTATTAATTTAATCAATGGATTAAATTAGACACACACACATAAAATGACAAACATGTAAACCTATACATGTCATAATATTTTCACCTAGGAAATAATCCCATAAATTAATTCATTGAATTAATTATGAGAAGGCCAAAATAAATATTAATTATATAACTTTGATCAATCCAATTGATGCATAAAATATAATTAATATATCTCGCTCTCTTCAAACATGTATACTCCAAGTATACACTTAATCCGACTAGTTAAAGTCCAGACGTTCAATGTGTACGATCCAATGGGCCCGTCTTTATGTTGGCAGTGGGCCAAAGGCCCACAGACTGCAGGCGGGCTCTAGCAAGCCACTGCAGCCCCCAATTAAGACGGAGTAAGCAGTCAAACTGAAAACGTAACCCTGTAGTTTGAACTTGTAAATCCCATGTCGCTGATATCGGTGTCCAACACAGAGGCATGGAAGTATCACCCTCTTTGTGTCTGGACCTTTACTTGATACTGAATGAACTGATGCTCACAAACAAGATCCAATCTTGTTCGGGTGCGGCCGCACACTTATCAGTAACATTCTTCAAGAGGCCGATGATATCGTCTCAGTGAATCACTGAGTGACATTCCCTTCTGCATATCCATAGTGCTGCCATGCTCACTGACACACCCGAACGTACCCGTACTTGGCACCCTTTTACAGGCCCGTTGGGCGTACACCAAAGTGTGCCACTTCACATGCAACACCATCATATGGTCCGGTCGAAGGACTTATACAAGTACTACGCGAGAATCATTTGTGATACTATACCATGTAGATTCCCGTTAAGTGGATCAATCCAGTACCATGCCCTTTTTGCATGTACCCAGTAGCCTGGTTGACATTCCATGTTCTATGACCGGTAAGACACCGCCATACAACCAGGCTAATGATAGTCTTTAGTTCCATTCATTCCCATGATTGGAACAGACTACGGATAACTTTATGGCCATATCGTTTTCCCTATCCACGGTCTTACTGCCAAGTGCCTCACACTTGACAACGTGGATATGGATATGTCCATTGGATACTCTATTTAAAATATAGCACAAGACATACAATAAATAGATTAATGCCTTTATCACCTTGACACAAATTGTATAATACATAAAGTTTACATTAATGTACCAAATGTATTATACAAACACAAGGACCAATGCCTCGGGACTAGGGCATTTCCAACAATCTCCCACTTGCACTAGTACCTACTAGGCATGGGTCTAATCCCTATAGATCCAGTATAACCTTCGTGCAGAGGCATAGCCAAGCATGTTGGTTAAAAGATCTACGACATTGTCTTTGGTGTCCACTCTTTGTAATGAGATGTCACCCCCTCAGCGATTTCTCGCAATAGGTGAAACTCCCTGAGTTCGTGCTTCGTGTATATGTGTGACCGGGGCACATAGCTTGTGCAACAGCCCCGCATTGTCACAGAAGATATCAACTGGTTACTGGATAGTTGACACTACCCCCAATTGTATGATAAACTTCATTATCCACACAGCTTTCCTAGCTGCTTCACACGTTGCAATGTACTCAGTTCCTGTGATAGAAACCGCGATGGTCTATTACTTGGAGCCTCTCCAACAATAGCACCACCGTTTAGCATGAACACATACCTATACTGTGACTTATATTCATCCTGGTCTATCTGGAAGCTTGCATCAGTGTACCTAGTAACTGACTGCTCTTCCTGACCCACATGGGCGACATTAGGTCTTGTACATAGCATGGAGTACATGATTGATCCCATGGCTGAAGCACATATAGGACCAATTCATGTTCTCCCTATCCTGCCTTGTCTTAGGACAGTACTTCTTGCTAAGTTTCAGCTTATGACCCATTGGCAAGAAACCTTTCTTAGCCTGGTCCATGCTGAATCTTTTCAGAACGAAGTCTATGTACTTGGCCTGACTTAGGCCCAGAAGCCGATTGGATCTAACCCTGTAGATACTGATCCCTAGGATCGTCTCAGCTTCGCCTAAGTCCTTCATTGCGAAGCACTTACACAACCATTACAATTCCCTTGTAGTGTTGGTATGTCACTTCCAATCAGAAGGATGCCATCCATATTTCATACCAGGAAAGTTACTATGCTCCCACTAAACCTCTTATACACACCCTTAAAGGTATTGTCGGCCTATAGCTTATAGCACCACTTGCAACCTATTACCTTAGCACTTGGAGGTGAATCAACCAGGTTCCAAACCTGATTATCGTACATAGATTGCAAATCCACCACCATGGCAGACAGTGGGCTAGCGATAGCCTACTAGTAGGTTTTGAGCTCCTCTTTGTCCAAGACAAAAAGAGCGTAATCATTAGAAACAAAAACCGATGTTTTCCATGTTCCTGATGATCCCTACCAGACCTTTTAGGTCCTTGTGTGACCTGGGCTGGTGCTTCCCCTTTTGGAAGCTTCACCCTGGTCTCCGAGTTATCCTTTGTAGGAGTTTCTGAGCTTTGAACTTCCCTGAGTTCAATATCGCTCCCACTGTCTTTCTTGGAAAGAAACCCCTTTTCAAGAAGGACCCCCTTTTACGCCATGAACACCTTGTTCTCAGCGGGGTCGTAGAAGTAATACCCTTTGGTTTCCCTAGGGTAGCTCACAAACAGGCATTAGTCGGTTTTGGGTTCTAGTTTTGCTTACAGTCAATTTCTTGACTTGTGCATAACAACCCCAAATCCGTAAGAAAGACACATGAGGCACCCTGCCCGTCCATATTCCAAATGGGGTCTTTTCCAAAGCCTTAGTCAGAGTATAATTGAAAATGAGAGCCATTGTCTCAAGAGCGTATACTTATAGGGAGAGAGGCATGACTCATCGTTTGAGCGGACCATGTCCAACAGGATCCTTTTCCTCCGTTTGGACACCCATTCCATTGTGGTGTTCCTGGAGGAGTGAGCTGTGGAACTATTCCATGCTCTCTCAAAATGAGTCAAACTATAGGCTTATATGCTCACCACCTCGGTCCAACCGAAAGGCTTGGATATTTCTGCCTAGTTCTGTACTTCGTTCCTTACTCCCTTGAACCTATCAAGGGTCGCAGACTTATATTTCATTAAATAGGCATGGCCATTTCGGATGAAATCGTCTGTGAAGGATACGAAGTATAGATGTTCACCCCTGGTTGCTATGCTTGTCGGTCCATATACATCTCAATGCATTAGGTTCAATAAGCTAGCAACCCTTTTAGCCTCCTTGCTAAAAGGTTCTTTAGTCATTTTACCTTATAAACCAGACTCGCATATATCAAGTGACTCCATGTCAAATGATCCTAGGATTCAAGCAATGTGAAGCCTAGCTATGCGCTTCTTGTTTATGTGGCCTAAATGACAATGCCAAAGGTAAACCGGATTAAGTTCGTTAGGCTTAACCCTTTAAGTGTGTATAGTATAGACATGATTAGTTTCATTTAGATCCAGGATATAAAAGACATTATTTAATAGAGCTACTCCATAAAATAATTCTTTTCTAGATAAACCCTTTTTACTATTATTAATAGTAAATGTACATCCAGAAATATCCAAAACCGAAACAGAAATAATATTCCTGTACATAACAGGTACAAAATAACATTGTTTCAGCAGTAACAAAACTAATCTACTAGGCATCATAAGCTGGTCCCGCTGATCTTTATGGCAGCAACCCTTGCTCCATTTCTGACCTGCAAGTCCACTTGTCCCGATCCCAGTGATCTCCTGTTCTTAAGTCCCTGCACATTCAACAAATGTGAGAACCACATCTAGTATCCAATACATAAGATGTTGAAACAGAGGTTAATGTCTATGACATATATACCTGATGAAGACACGCCCTGCGTCTTCCTTTTCTCTCCCAAAAGCTTGGGACACGATCTTTTCCAATGTCCAGCCTGCTTGCAACCGAAGCAGACATCCTTGGAACGGGCCTTGGGCTGGGCTTTAGCCTTTTTAGCCTTGGCTTCCTTAGCCTTGGCCTTGGCCTTTGCCTTGCCTTTAGCGAAAAGAGGTTTCCCCTTGTTAACCTCAAGTACCGGCGGAGTCTTCTTGATCGACAGTTCAGCGAGCTCAAGCATCCAATGCAGCTCACTAACAGTACGGTCCATCCCTTGCTTGTAAAATTTTAGGATGAATTGATCATAAGAATCCGGTAAAGAATCCAGGATCGTGCTAACCGCCAGCCCCCGTGAGATAGGAGTTCCGAGACGGGCTAAATTATCCAGATAGCCCTTCATCTTGAGCACGTGTGCACTCACAGATGTCCCGGCTCCCATCTTACAGCTGCGGAATGCCTTGTGGATCAGGTACCTTTCCTGATAAGCTTGCTCATAAAACATCTCGTTAAGAGTTGTCATTACAGCAAAGGCCTGATGATCCAAGAACTGCTTTTGCAATTCAGGAACCATACTAGCCAACATCAGGCATGTCACATCCCGGTTATCTTTTACATGTGCCAGGTATTCCTCCAGCTGGGCAGCCGGTGGATTACTTCCCTTTGGCACATCCGGTACAGGCTTTTCTAGCACATACTCTTTAGACTCTTGTCTTAGAACTTTCCTTAAGTTCATAGACCAGTCCCAAAAGTTAGGGCCAGAAAGCTTGTCCCATTCCAAGAAAGATCGCAGTGATAAAGTATCATTCGTAGCCATTGGTTTCTACACAGAAAAATTTACAAGTGTTAATAAAGGACTTAACTTGTTCTTCCCATATTATAATTAATAATGAATCGTGTTATTAATTAACTCGAGTTGTTGGGCTCATGGGCCGAGATCCATATTATATCAAGATATAGCCAGACGAGGGCCTGGAACAACTATACCCCAATTTTTAGGTAGGAACGCCGTCCAATCCCGACCTAGGGACTCTCGGTTTGATGGGTCTGTTGGCACTTACCCATCTGCGCTTAGGGCTAGGAACATCCTACTACCCATGCTAAGTCAAAACCTCCATCCAAGTGTTAGAGTAACCAATACTCCAACCCAATACAAAATGACGATACTCCAGTGCATCTAACGAGGGTTGGTCTACAGCTGGCCTATCCCCACTTCGAGTAGGTTATGAATGAGGGAAGCACTTTTAAGAGACTTAGTAATTACCTTTTGGTCATTAGATTCAATTAATAACGGCTTAGATGCATAGGCGGGTGAAATAGGGTTTGTACATACATTCTCACATGTAAATAAATAAAGCATAATTAAATAAAAATGAAATGCTATGGGCCAAAATTTACATCCTAATATAATTCTAGTAAACCTATACTAGAACGACATCAGGTGGGCCGCATCCTCATCCTTCCAGCACGCCAATCCAATCGGCTTCTTCTTTACATAATTTCATAATAAACAATAAAATAAAATTACATAAAAAGAAAACGGCGCGTAGGCCGTATTTACCAAAAGAATATTACAACCCGAATAAATAAGGCCCAAAACATCCATTCATGCACTTAATCATACATACACGTATCCAATACATACAATTTATAAACATGTTAAATGCATGAATTAATCCCATTTCAAATATGTCCATAGCCATTATTTTGAAATCGCCAAATTTTGGCCGATCATGGTTCTAAACCCGTGCGGGCTTTAGGCCTCCAACCCAGGCAAAATTGCTCCCAATCCAATCGGTGGAGGAAATCTACACTTGATTTCTGCAGTCTGCATCCGTCTCTTAGAGAGACTTTGTGGTGAGTTTTTGAAACCCTCCTTTTTATGCTTTAGTTTTTGATTTCCACATCTTAAGCTCCTGGGCCGGATTCGAGGAAATCGATGCGTATTTCCGCTTTTATCGGTCGGTTTCCCGTGACGAATCCCAACAAGAAATGGACCCAGATAAAATCAAAGCCATCCAAGATATGCCAGCTCCAAAGACTGAAAAGGAGGTCAGATCATTCCTGGGTTCCTTGCAGTATGTCAGCCACTTCATAGCCAAGCTAACTTCCACTTGTGAGCCAATCTTCAAGCTATTAAAGAAAGATCAGCCAATTGTGTGGGATGACAAATGTCAGCTGGCGTTCGAGAAGATCAAGGCTTACCTGGTAAAGCCACCAGTGTTGAGTCCTCCAATTCCAGGGAAGCCTCTGATTTTGTATTTGGCAGTTGAAGAAACATCCATAGGGGCAATGCTTGCACAAGAGCAAGATGGCAAGAAGGAATATCCTATCTATTACCATAGCAAGAAATTGCTGGAGTATGAAACCAAGTATACACTGGTGGAAAAGACATGTGTGGCGATGATTTGGTTGACCAAGAAGCTGCGCCATTATTTCCAATCCTACAAGATACAGGCTGTGGCTAAAGTGGATCCAATGAAATATCTCTATGAAGCACCGGCATTGGTTGGGAAGCTGTCCAGGTGGTTGTTACTTTTGTCTGAATTCGACATTGATTACATCACGAAGAAAACCATTAAAGGACGAGCCGTGGCAGAGTTTCTGGCAAACCAGCCCCTAGAATCAGATTACACAGAGAACCTGGAATTCCCTGATGAGCAGTTAGCCATGGTGGAAGTGAAAAGGTGGGTCATGTGTTTCGATGGGGCAGTGAATAAAAAAGGCGCTGGGATCGAAGTACTTATAGCAATGCCAGATGGTGAAGTCATTCCCTTATCCAAGAGGTTGAATTTTCCCATAACCAATAACGGGGCAGAGTATGAAGCATGCCTATTTGGGATGGAAGCTTTGCTAACACTAGGGGCAAATGATGTCCTGATTGTTGGAGACTCACTTCTAGTGGTGAGACAAGCTCAGGGAGAGTGGGAACTAAAAGAAGAAGCCTTACGGCCTTATTTGGAGCTGCTACAGTTCAGAAAGGGTTTATTCGGGCAGTGTGAATTCAGACATGTCCCTAGGGATGAGAATAAGATGGCTGATGCATTAGCTACTTTGTCCTCCATGTGGGAAAATCCAGATGAGACACAAGCTCAACCACTGGTTATAGCCACTTCCAGGCATCCTTGTTTCGAAGTGCATGAAGTAATGGAATTATCAGTCGAAGAAAAGCCATGGTTCTTTGACATTCACCGGTATGTTAAGGAGGGAAAGTACCCAAAAGAGGCCAGTGCTGCTGATAAGTTGACACTGAGAAAACTGGCTAGTCAATTCAGAATCTTCGAGGACAAGTTGTATAAAAGAACAGCACATGGAGTTCTTTTAAGGTGTCTAACAGAACAAGAAGCAGAAGACGTGATGCAGCAGGTACATGCAGGATCCTGTGGGCCACATATGAACGGGCTTGCCATGGCCAGGAAGATTATGAGACAAAGGTACTTCTGGATGAAGATGCAAGCAGATTGTATAAGAAAAGTGAAGAAATGTCATGAATGTCAGATCTATGCAAACATTAGTCATCTCCCTCCACTTGAACTTCAGAATCTAGCGTCTCCTTGGCCATTTTCAGCATGGGGGATAGACATGATCGGTGAAATTCATCCAGCTGCATCTAATGGGCATAGATTCATAGTAGTGGTAGTTGATTATTTCTCCAAATGGGTCGAAGCGGAATCCTTCACTAATGTTACAGCCAAGCACATGGTCAAGTTCATCCAGAAAAATATCTTAACTCGGTATGGGATTCCTCACCACATAGTAACAGACAATGGAGTACAGTTTCAAGGGGTAACGGCTGAGCTATTTGCAAAGCATGGTATTGAACATCATAAGTCTTCCCCATACAGACCTCAAGCTAATGGTGCAGTAGAAGCAGCTAACAAGGCAATAAAGAAGATCTTATCAAAAATGGTAACCACTTACAGGGATTGGGCCGATAAACTGCCTTATGCTCTCTGGGGTTACAGAACCAGTGTCAGAACGCCGATAGGAGAAACCCCTTATGCCTTGGTATATGGAATGGAAGCGGTGTTGCCGGTGGAAATCGAACTCAAGTCACTTAGAGTCACCCTGGAAGCTCAATTGCCAGAGACTGAATGGGTTCAAGCTAGATATGAGCAGTTGGCTGCACTAGATGAAAGGCGACTAAAGGCACTGGATCACCTGCAGATGTATCAGCGCAGAATAGCTAGAGCCTATAACCGAAATGTGAAGCACTCTAAGAGGCAGTTGAAAGCAGGAGATTTGGTTCTAAAGCAACTAAGGCCTTCAAATGTTGATGTTAGGGGCAAGTTCAGACCTAACTGGGAAGGACCCTATGTGGTGAAGAAGGTGTTATCAAAAGGCGCTGTCAGCATCATGGACATGGATGGAAACGAGTTCACCAACCCGATCAACCAAGACAGGCTAAAGCTTTATCATGTATAAAAAAAAAAAAAAAAAAAAAAAAAAAAAAAAAAAAAAGAGGTCTGCTAGGCTGAAAACTCGAAAAGAGCGGTCTAGGCAAAAGTTAAGACACGAGAGAAAATAATCAGCCGGAAAACCTGAAAAGGGCGACTGGTGACGGATTCTGGCACAATGTGAAATCTGTACCATTTAGGAACCAACTTGTTTCAAATGTACTCATTTTGACTTCATCAATAAAGTGAAGTGTTTGTTTAAATATATTTGCATGGTTATGACAAGTGCACAAACAAAGTTGTCTTGCATAAACACACATTCAAAGAAAGCACTTTGCATTCAACTGATCAATACCATCGCATTATTTGACAAATGAAAATGTATCAAATACATGCAATTTAAAATCTCTTATCGTCCTCTAAAGCCTAGTTCATCTTCCCAGATGAGCAATAAAGGGTCACAACGCCATCTTAGTCAAATCTAAAAAAAAAAAAAAAAAAAAAAATGCTCGCTGAGGTGAAAACTGAAAAGGCACCTCAGGCAAAAATTAGAGCGGCCCGCTAAGCTGAAAACCCATATCGGGCGGTTTAGGCAAAAGGTAGGGCATATGAAAAGCTCGCTAAGGCGAAAACTGAAAAGGCGCCTTAGGCAAAAGTTAGAGCGGCTCGCTGGGCTGAAAACCTGATTTGGGCTACCCGGGCAAAAATTAGAGCACCTAAAAAAAAAAAAAAAACTCATAACTTCCCACGGAGCAGGAAAAACGGAATATCCTCAGTATTCCCCGCAGAATTCGTCACATCACTCCCTAGCAGAGTTTCCCATATTATTCCCCAGCGGAGTCTACATAAAGAACACCATCAATTACTTCTCTGCAGAGTCACCATGTTACTCCTCAGTGTAGTCTACACAAAGAACACCATAATTGTTTCCCCAGTCAAGCTGTCACACTCTTCCCCAGCGGAATCTGTACAAGGAATACTACGATCATTTCCCCAGCAGTCACCTCGCTTCTTTGATGATCATCAAACAATGCCCCAAGAAAAGCAAAATCAACCAGGGGTACAACATATCTCCCCAGCGGAAGACAGAAACGTCCAATAACAGAAAATACATACATGTGCATATACATCATCATGCATCCATACATTACATATATCAATTACTTATCCCCGGCTAGTCTTCATTCTTGATCGAAGGGACAAAAATTTTTGTTTAAAAATCTCTCGATCAAGGAATGAAGACTCGCCATTTTAAGTGCGGGAATTCATCCCCAGCTTAATATCCTCAGCAAGTCAGCAGATCTGCCTCGAGTAATGTAAACTCGATATCGGCCCAGGTCCGCTCCATTATCTCAACTTTCTCCAGCAAGTCCGCCTCGAGTAATGTAGGCTCGGCATCGGCCCAGATCCGCTCCATCATCCAAGTTCCCCAGCAGATCCACCTCGAGTAATGTAAACTCGGTATCGGCCCAGATCAGCTTCATTTATTTCCCCAATAAAGTTTGCCTCGGGTAACCTAGACCCGGTATCGGCCAATTTCTTCATCAAGTTCGCCTCGGATAACCTAGACCCGGTATCGGCCAGTTTCTTCATCAAGATCGCCTCGGGTAACCTAGACCCGGTATCGGCCAATTTCTTCATCAAGTTCGCCTCGGATAACCTAGACCCGGTATCGGCCAATTTCTTCATTAACCTCGCCTCGGGTAACCTAGACCCGGTATCGGCCAATTTCTTCATCAACCTCGCCTCGGGTAACCTAGACCCGGTATCGGCCAATTTCTTCATCAGCTTTGCCTCGGGTAACCTAAACCTGATATCGGCTTATTTCCTCATCAGCTTTGCCTCGGGTAACCTAAACCTGATATCGGCTAATCTCTTCATCAATTTCGCCTCGGGTAACATAGACCTGATATCGGCTAATCTCTTCATCAATTTCGCCTCGGGTAACATAGACCTGATATCGGCTAATCTCTTCATCAATTTCGCCTCGGGTAACATAGACCTGATATCGGCTAATCTCTTCATCAATTTCGCCTCGGGTAACATAGACCTGATATCGGCTAATCTCTTCATCAATTTCGCCTCGGGTAACATAGACCTGATATCGGCTAATCTCTTCATCAACTCGCCTCGGGTAACATAGACCTGATATCAGCTTATTTTATCCCCAGTATCGCCTCGGGTAACCTAAACTCGGTATCGGCCTATCTCATCAGAAGGTTCATTCCAGTGTTCACGGCGCTTTAATTCACGCTCTCAAATTCATCATCACAGGTATTATAGACCTGGAGCTAGATGTCGAATTTGATCACGTGAGGGGCAGCTGTAAGTGCCGGAATTTTGTATACTTAAAAAAAAAAAAAATATAGTCGTACGACTATTGTTACAGTCGTACGACTGTAATTTAAAAATTACAGTCGTACGACTGTAATGTCGGAAAATCTGCAGAGGCCCATACCTCTGCAGCAGAAATGGAGGAGAGAGGGGTTGAGCATTAATTGCTCCGGCTCTGCAGCAAGCAAGCAGGAAAAAAGGGAGATAAAAAGAGGAAAAAGAAGAAGAAAAGGAGGGGAGGGGATTTTTCTGGTGAAGAGAAATTTAGAGAGAGAAAGAGAAGAGAGAGAAAAAGAAAACCACAAAAAACTCATTTTCTTCTGTTAGAGATTGTGCCCTAAGCCAATGTTGGATTATGTAAACAATCTTCTTAAGTCATTAATAAAGACTTATTTTATCATATATATTTGTATGTTAGTATTTATGATAATGTATCCATGAATTAATTGTGTAATTCTAAATTTCCCTAGTCGATTGTTATTATGGGAATAATAACAAACTAAGACTAGTGTGAGTGATAATGGATATTCATGAGATGAATATAGTGTATACAGATACAGATTATACTCACGGGCAATGTGTTAGAGAACATGTTGCTGGAGACCCACTATAAGATCAAGTTCATGGTCACGTGTCACAACTGATCTTGATTATAGTAGTGTCATCAGCTGATTCCTTTGACCTGAGGTCACCATGGATTCCGGGATGAACTCATGTTGTGCTTTGACGCAGTCAAACGCTGCTTGTAACAGAGTAGTTATAAAGGCTGTTGTTGGGTGCAATGTGACTCATGCTTAGGGATGTGAGTGACAGATATGGGATTTTGTCCCTCTCTAACAAGAGAGCGATATCACTGGGCCCCTCGATAAGTAAGACTGTTAAATGCATGGCCGTGCTCAAATAATTGATAAGAGTATCAATTGATTTGTCTGAACAGTTTACTTTGAGATCGAGAAAGCATATGATTAATTATGTAAGATTGACAAGTGTACCATGTCTTATAATTAATCTTGATATCAAAGAGACAAAAGGGAATATGACATTCTATAAATAGGTATTGGATCATTCCAATCATATTAATTGGGTAGTCGTAATGGCTTGCTAGAGTCCGCTTGTGACCTATAAGGACATTATGGTAATTTCCTTATTGCCAATTAATATGATCCTATGGGGTCACACACAAGAGCAAAATGAAGTTCATCTTATCGGGTATAAATTATTATTGGATAATAATTTATGAATGAGAAAGAGAATAAATATATATAGTGATATATATTTATGTATGTATATATAAATATTAATGTGATTAATATTACATAAAGTATGCTACATATTATAATTAAATTATATGGAGATATAATTAATTATAATATTATATATACATATATGTATTATGGAGAATTGATTTGATTTAATGTTAATTGAGAATTAATATTAAATTGTGTGGGTTAATATATAATTATAACTAATAGGTGTATTAGGTTATAATTATAATTAACTATTTAGGTTAATTATTTAAGGAAATATTTGACCTAAACCTAACACAACTCTAGACTCCCAACACACAAAAGATTTCGGCCACCACTAGGAAAGGAGGAGGCAGCCGAATTCTCTTCCAAGAACATATAGAAAATTTTGATTTTCTGCCTCTCTCTCTCGTTCGAAGAATCGTTCTTCAATCCCGGCGCTAGCACGCGGTGAATCAATTGCTCCGTGTGGATCAACCGTAGAGGGAAGCTAATTTGGTTCCTTTGATTCAAATCCTATAAGAACTAAGAGGTAATTCTTTAACCCTTCCTTCCAATTCAATGCAATATACATGGATCCTTGGCGGGGATTAATCCTTTTCTTTCCGCTGCGTATTTTGTTTTGGTGATTAATCCCCAACAGTGGTATCAGAGCCACTTGTATTTTGATTGAATTGGATTTATGTTTTGATTGGATCAAAATTGCATGTTAGGGTTTGTATGATTTTGATTGGATCAAAATTGTTGTTAGGGGTTTGTATGTTTTATTTAGGGTTCTATGTTATTGTGAATAACAAAATAAAATTTGATTTTATTGATTAATCATTGTGAATGATTTTATGTTAATGATTTGGAATGTTTAAGGGGTTTTGGAATCATGAATTTGATTCATGGGTTTTTATTGAAATTGTTTCAATTCAATTTAAAAAAAAAAAAAAAAAAAAAATATATATATATATATACTGTTCGTATTCTGGGCATAATGCCCAGAATACTTTTTGGCCAATTAATTGCAATTGCAAATTTGCAATTGCAATTAGTTGGCTGCAATTGCAAATTTGCAATTGCACTTGCTGCTTCTTGCGCAGCATGGGCTGCGCGCAGTATGCGCAGCCCGTCCAGCCCGCTGTCCGACAGTTTTTAACCCCTTTTTCGTTTTAAGTGTGGAAAATAGTTTTCTGCATATTTACGAATTTTTCCAAATTAATTAATTCTAAATACAATGTGATTGTATTTTACCACTTTGAACCCTAAATGTTTTTAGATATAAAATTATTGTTGATAATTTTATGCATGGTGTTATGGTATGGTTTTGGACCCCGTGGATGCTTTATTTTATTTATTATGGTTTTATATAAATACGACCTGCGAGTCGTTTGTATTTATGTAAATTTTAAATTTTTAATTTTACTAGAAAAATTGTATAGGATACAATTTATGATATGTAAAATTTATTTTACTAGAAAAATTGTATAGGTTGCAATTTTTTTGTAAAATATAAATCCATGAGATGGTGTTTGGAAGCAAAGACGTGGAGGCGGATCCAAGAGGCGGTGCAATGACCATGTGATGGATGCTACTACCTAGGATATGACCTTGTTGATTTTCATATTGGCCTATGAAAATCAATGTAGATTTAAACCATACCATAACACGGTTCGAGTCATATGCATGCTTTATTTTATTTAGATGCCATGTGATGCCATGCTAGATATTCTATATGCATGCTAGACAATTGTATGCCATAAGATGCCATGCTAATTAATATTAACAAAAGTATGATTAATATTAATGCCATGAAATTGTATATGATACAATTAACTCACAGGAATTAATAAACCCTAAATAAACTTATGAAGTTTATATTTTTGCCACCCAATTACGTATAACACTTGTCAAGTACTATGTTCGCATCATGGTATACCGCCAGGGCGGGTACGCATGTTGTGACCTTAGCGAAGCAATAATATGAGAAAAGGTGATTCTCATTGTGTTGTAATTGGTTTAACTAAAGGGTTAATCAAAAAGGTGTTTGAGCCCGAGGCAAGGATGAGATGAGTAACATACAAATTAAATATGATATATGATATCATGCATCTCATAAATTAAAAGAGTTACATAATGATGTAATTGACATGGTGATGTCTACCGAAATTATATTTAATCATAGGGACATGCCAAAGCAGTGCTATGGTTAAGTATGGATTTTGGGTCTTTTACCCACTTAAATATTTTAAAGGGTTTTATAATTTTAGTGGGAGTTTAATTCTCTTATGTAATTAACTTTGCATATATTTTCTGTTGTAGATAAATGGCCAACACAAGCAATCCCGGTTCTATTCGATCTATCCTTGAGAAGGAAAAACTGAACGGAACCAATTATCTAGATTGGTATCGCAACTTGAGAATTGTTCTCAAGCAAGAGCGAAAGCTGTATGTTCTGGATGGGCCTTTGCCCCCTAACCCTCCACCCACCACAGCTTCAAGAGCTGAGAAGGATGCTTTTCACAAGCATCAAAACGATCAGATTGATGTACAATGCCTGATGCTCGCATCAATGATTCCGGAACTTCAGAAGGATCTGGAAACATTTGAGGCATATGAGATGTCTCAAGAGCTTAAGGAAATGTTCCAAAAGCAAGCGAGAAGGGAAAGGTATGAGACCTTGAGGTCTTTGGTTGGGTGCAAGATGACCGAAGGGAGTTCGGTTAGTGCCCATGTTCTGAAGATGAAAGGGTACATTGATCAGTTGGAGAGGCTTGGTTCGCCACTCAGACCTGAGTTGGCAACGGATTTGATCCTTAATTCTCTTCCTGAGAGTTACTCCCATTTTGTCATGAATTATCACATGAATGATATGGACAAAACGGTCAGCGAACTGCATGGGATGCTGAAAAACGCTGAAGTAACGATAAAAGAGAAGCCAAGCTCCAAAGGGATCCATATGGTGCAAAAGGGTAGGATCCAGAAGAAGAAGGGTAAAGCAAACAAACCCAAAGAGTTTGGGAAGGATGCAAAGAAGCCCAAAGCTGTTACCAAGGCAAAGCCTCCAAAGGAAGGCACATGCCATTTCTGCAATCAGCCTGGTCATTGGCGCAGAAATTGCAAGCTTTATTTGGAGGACTTGAGGAAGAAGAGAGGCGGTGAGACCGCTAATCAAGGTATTCATGTTATTGAAATACTTCATTCTACTTCTGTTTCTACTTCGTGGGTATTAGATACCGGTTGTGGTTCTCACATTTGTATGAATGTGCAGGGGCTTAGAGGAAGTAGAAAGCTCAAGAAGGGCGAGGTAGAATTCCATGTGGCGAATGGAGCTAGAGTTGCTGCTTATGAAGTCGGTCGCTACGAGCTCAAGTTGCCAAGTGGACTTGTTCTTCTTTTGAATAATTGTTATTTTGTTCCTAATTTGTCTAGGAACATCATTTCTATTTCATGTTTGGACAAGGAAGGATTTAAATGTGTTATTGAGAATAATCACTTATTGCTTTTCAATAAAGACTTGTTTTATGCAAATGCGGATTTACATGATGGTCTTTATTTGTTGAACCTTAGTGAAGGTTATGATGAGCATGTATATAACATAAATACCAAAAGGATAAGAACAAATATTGTGAATCCTACTTATCTCTGGCACTGTCGTCTAGGACACATTAATGAGAAACGCATTTCAAAACTCCATAAAGATGGAATTTTGGGTCTAGATGTTTTTGAAACATATGATACTTGCGAGTCTTGTTTAATGGGTAAGATGACCAAGAGTCCTTTTACTGGTCACAGTGAAAGGGCTAGTGACTTATTAGAACTCATACATACAGATGTATGTGGGCCTATGAGCACAACTGCTAGAGGTGGTTTTCAATACTTCATTACGTTCACTGATGACTTCAGTAGATATGGTTATCTATATCTAATGAAGCATAAGTCGGAATCCTTTGAAATGTTCAAAGCCTTCCAAAATGAAGTACAAAACCAACTTGGCAAGACAATTAAAGCACTTAGATCTGATCGAGGTGGTGAATATTTGAGCCAAGAGTTCGACGATCATCTTAGAAATTGTGGGATTGTCTCACAATTAACTCCTCCTGGTACACCACAGTGGAATGGTGTGTCTGAGAGGAGGAACCGAACTTTATTGGATATGGTTCGGTCTATGATGAGTCAAACAAATCTTCCTCTATCCTTTTGGGGATATGCACTTGAAACAGCGGCATTCACACTGAACCGAGTTCCATCAAAAGCAGTTGAAAAGACACCATATGAGATATGGATTGGTAAGAAACCAAATTTGTCTTTTCTCAAGATTTGGGGATGCGAAGCCTATGTGAAATATTTGATTTCAGATAAGTTATCACCAAAATCTGTGAAATGCAATTTTGTTGGTTATCCAAAGGAAACTAAAGGTTATTTCTTTTACAATCCTAGTGAAAACAAAGTGTTTGTTGCTAAGGGTGGTACATT
The DNA here is from genome assembly GCA_039660915.1 of Euphorbia tirucalli. Taxonomy (NCBI): domain Eukaryota; kingdom Viridiplantae; phylum Streptophyta; class Magnoliopsida; order Malpighiales; family Euphorbiaceae; genus Euphorbia; species Euphorbia tirucalli. The sequence goes on along the minus strand of CM077637.1, from coordinate 43,350,068 downwards.
CCTGGAAAAAGAGTTTATTTCCAAAGGAATCAGTGGGAGTAAAGTACACCTACAAGAAAATATGGATAACCAAGTTGAAAGTGAGTTTCAAATGGAACAACCTGATTCACAAGAAGTTGTTGAGTCAGAACCAGTAACACAAGTCCAACGTAGATCAAGTAGAGTTCGTCATGAGCCCGAGAGATATGGATTTCTCGTCACGAATGAAAATGATCTGATTCTGTTAGAAGAGAATGAACCTTCCACGTACATGGAAGCTGTCTCTAATTCAGAATCTGAAAAATGGCTTGATGCTATGAAGTCAGAAATTCAATCCATGGACGACAACAAAGTATGGACTTTGGTTGATCTCCCAAAGGGTGCTAAAGCAATAGGGCACAAATGGGTTTTCAAGTTGAAAACGGACATGGATGGGAATATTCAGACTTATAAAGCAAGGTTAGTGGCAAAAGGTTACCGACAAGTTCATGGTATAGACTATGAAGAAACCTTTTCGCCAGTAGCTATGATCAAGTCCATCAGAATTCTTATTGCCATAGCAGCATATTATGACTATGAAATATGGCAAATGGATGTCAAAACAGCTTTCCTAAATGGAAACCTTGTTGAGGATGTGTACATGACACAGCCTGAAGGTTTTGTCGATCCAAAGAATCCTGATAAAGTATGCAAGCTTCAAAAGGCCATTTATGGTTTGAAGCAAGCATCAAGAAGTTGGAATCATTGTTTTGATGAATCAGTCAAAAAGTTTGGCTTCATCAAAAACGAGGATGAGCCTTGTGTGTACAAGAAGTTCAGTGGGAGTAATATAGTTTTCCTAGTTCTATATGTCGATGACATATTGTTAATAGGAAATCACATTCCTACCTTGCAAGAAGTAAAATCTTGGCTAGGAAAGTGTTTTTCTATGAAAGACTTGGGTGAGGCAGCCTACATTCTTGGAATAAAGATCTATAGAGATAGATCTAAGAGATTGATAGGTTTGAGCCAGAGTACATACATTGACAAAATACTGAAAAGGTTCAGTATGGATCAATCAAAGAAAGGAAATGTTCCTATTGGGCAAGGGATAAAGCTTAGTCGTAAGCAATGTCCTGTGACAGTTGAAGAACGTCAACGCATGGATAAGATTCCTTATGCGTCAGCTATAGGATCTATCATGTATGCCATGGTATGTACTCGGCCAGATGTCTCTTTTGCTTTGAGCATGACAAGTAGATATCAGTCTGATCCAGGTGATAGTCACTGGACTGCTGTCAAGAGTATTCTTAAGTACTTGAGAAGAACTAAAGATACATTCTTGGTATATGGAGGCTCGGACGAAGATCTTGTTGTAAATGGTTACACGGATGCAAGTTTCCAAACTGATCAAGATCAGATGCAGTCACAGTCTGGGTATGTGTTCATTCTGAATGGAGGTGCGATAAGTTGGAAGAGTTCTAAGCAAAGCACGATAGCTGCATCTACAACAGAAGCCGAGTATATTGCTGCATCAGATGCAGCCCAAGAGGCTGTTTGGATCAAGAAGTTCATCGAAGAACTTGGTGTCGTTCCTAGCACAGTGAATCCTGTGAGCCTCTTGTGTGACAACAATGGGGCAATATCACTTGCTAAGGAACCTAGTGTGTCACAGAAATCCAAACATATACTTCGGCGTTTTCACTACATAAGAGAAGTCATCTCAAGAGGAGATGTGAAGATATGCAAAGTTGCGTCTGAAGACAATGTTGCTGATCCACTAACAAAAGCTCTTTCACAAGCTGTACATGATGGTCATACTAGGTCCATGGGTATTAGATACATTTGAAGATTGGACTTAGGGCAAGTGGGAGATTGTTAGAGATTGTGCCCTAAGCCAATGTTGGATTATGTAAACAATCTTCTTAAGTCATTAATAAAGACTTATTTTATCATATATATTTGTATGTTAGTATTTATGATAATGTATCCATGAATTAATTGTGTAATTCTAAATTTCCCTAGTCGATTGTTATTATGGGAATAATAACAAACTAAGACTAGTGTGAGTGATAATGGATATTCATGAGATGAATATAGTGTATACAGATACAGATTATACTCACGGGCAATGTGTTAGAGAACATGTTGCTGGAGACCCACTATAAGATCAAGTTCATGGTCACGTGTCACAACTGATCTTGATTATAGTAGTGTCATCAGCTGATTCCTTTGACCTGAGGTCACCATGGATTCCGGGATGAACTCATGTTGTGCTTTGACGCAGTCAAACGCTGCTTGTAACAGAGTAGTTATAAAGGCTGTTGTTGGGTGCAATGTGACTCATGCTTAGGGATGTGAGTGACAGATATGGGATTTTGTCCCTCTCTAACAAGAGAGCGATATCACTGGGCCCCTCGATAAGTAAGACTGTTAAATGCATGGCCGTGCTCAAATAATTGATAAGAGTATCAATTGATTTGTCTGAACAGTTTACTTTGAGATCGAGAAAGCATATGATTAATTATGTAAGATTGACAAGTGTACCATGTCTTATAATTAATCTTGATATCAAAGAGACAAAAGGGAATATGACATTCTATAAATAGGTATTGGATCATTCCAATCATATTAATTGGGTAGTCGTAATGGCTTGCTAGAGTCCGCTTGTGACCTATAAGGACATTATGGTAATTTCCTTATTGCCAATTAATATGATCCTATGGGGTCACACACAAGAGCAAAATGAAGTTCATCTTATCGGGTATAAATTATTATTGGATAATAATTTATGAATGAGAAAGAGAATAAATATATATAGTGATATATATTTATGTATGTATATATAAATATTAATGTGATTAATATTACATAAAGTATGCTACATATTATAATTAAATTATATGGAGATATAATTAATTATAATATTATATATACATATATGTATTATGGAGAATTGATTTGATTTAATGTTAATTGAGAATTAATATTAAATTGTGTGGGTTAATATATAATTATAACTAATAGGTGTATTAGGTTATAATTATAATTAACTATTTAGGTTAATTATTTAAGGAAATATTTGACCTAAACCTAACACAACTCTAGACTCCCAACACACAAAAGATTTCGGCCACCACTAGGAAAGGAGGAGGCAGCCGAATTCTCTTCCAAGAACATATAGAAAATTTTGATTTTCTGCCTCTCTCTCTCGTTCGAAGAATCGTTCTTCAATCCCGGCGCTAGCACGCGGTGAATCAATTGCTCCGTGTGGATCAACCGTAGAGGGAAGCTAATTTGGTTCCTTTGATTCAAATCCTATAAGAACTAAGAGGTAATTCTTTAACCCTTCCTTCCAATTCAATGCAATATACATGGATCCTTGGCGGGGATTAATCCTTTTCTTTCCGCTGCGTATTTTGTTTTGGTGATTAATCCCCAACATCTTCCTCTTTTATTTTCTTTAATTTCTCGAAATTAAGGTTCAAATTTGTTAGAAATCCCTAGGTTAATCAATTAACTACATAACCAAATCAAGAACTCGAACTTAAATCATCAGAAACCCTTGCAATTTGGATTTTGGACAAAAAACTCTCAACTTCCATTCCGAAGGAAAAAGTGCGGATTTGTTAGGATCGGAGCGACGCCAGGGGTCAAAACGACTTGGAATAGCTTCTAGAAAGGTAGACACTTCTTTTCCTTACACTTTTCCTTGCTTTCTGGGTGTTTGAAGTGAGTTTTGTGCGTTTTTACTGCATTTTTTGTATTTCTGTTCCTGGAAATTAAGAACAGTCGTACGACTGTTCTTGGTTTTCATGAACAGTCGTACGACTGTATATACAGTCGTACAACTGTTCTTAATTTCCAGATTTATTTTCTTCAGATTTTGATTTTCAATGATTTTTGGCGGAAATTCTGACCCTGAATTGATTACAGTCGCACGACTGTAAACTACAGTCGTACGACTGTAATCATTATCCCAGAATCAGAATTTCATCTTTTATCTGTAAAAATTCCAAAAAAATTAGAAAACCCCAAAAATCATCAAAATGGATTTTGTTGTGTGCATCACGACCATAGATTCAATTTATAGCAACATTGCATTTAGAACAATTCAACGACGGAGACCCATTTCTCCTGAAAACCGACCCACTTAAACATATGAAAAATGCATGTAAACTGGAAAAAATTGTTTTCAAATAATTTTCCCACAAAACCAAAAATACAGGGACGTTTCAAAATGTTTTCCAGGTCTAACCGGGCCGGCTAGCCCAGCCGACTCGGTTACCCCCTAAATGCATGCCCCCAATTCTTGATTTCCCGTTCTGTCTATTTGAGTCCTAATTGTGGCGTGCTGTATATATTGTGCTAACCCTCGGTTTTGCAGGTTTTAATTTCTTTTTATTTTTATTTTTAATGTATTTTGATAGATTAAATCGTGTATTTAGGCGGTTGTATTTATCTAGATTCTCGTGTATTCTAGGCGATTGTACAAGTGAGGCGAGAGTTTTTATTTTTCCATTCGATTTGGTTGTAAGCCAATTAATATTTATTCCTTTTCCTTATTTTTGTATTAAATATTTTGTGTGCACGCTGTATGCTTTTTACATTCAATAAAATGGACTTTAGATTTTGAAATACCATTTGAGAACATTGGCAATATTTATTTTAATTAGACACGAAATAAGGGACTTGTCCGGACCCGAATCTCTGGATAGTGTAGCGACCGTTTGTCCGGTTCAGCTACATAAGAATTTCCCGGTTGAGCTGAGCCGGGTGGCGACTCTACAATATCAATCGAGACTTAGGTCTCGGTTCTTTTATTTATTAATTCTATTTATTTTTTCCAAAACGCGGATTTCCATTTATAAAAACCCCACGCGAGGGAGGGGCCCGTCCGAGATCGTGGCGCCCCATTCCGAAAGGGAGTCCCGCGTCCCGTCGAAAACGCGTCGTCCGCTCACACTTGGCCATTTCACAAATACCATATCACAATGGTCCTAGATTTATTTTCGTGTGGCAGTTCACACGATGTCATCACATTTATTCATCATAGGTGTCCTGGTGACGCCAAGTCTTGTTCGCGCATTATGGTACACATCGGGCCATTTCATAACATCGTGAAATCATTTGAGGTACTCCCCAAGTACCAGATTAGTACACATATAGGGGCATTTCATAACATTATCAAATCATGCAAGGTGTTACACGAACGCCGAACCTCTAGTTCGTGTCTCGAGTTACACGTGACTTTCCTGTAACATCACTCCATATCAGTTCGCCTCAAAAGCATCAGAACTCTGTCCATGGGATGGTCCCCATGCGACCATTTCACTCCATGTCATCGACCTACAAAGCTTCGAAACCCCGCCCGTGTGTCGGTACACACGTGGCCATCTCACTACAATTCATTAGGTGCCCCCAAAGGCGTCGAATCTCTGTCCATGCAACGGCTCCCATGAGACATTTTTGCATTATTTTGCATAGCATTGGGCACTCTTGGGACATCCCAACTAAAGAAAATTAAACACATGAAGTTCATTCTCATATCCATCTCCATTCATGAAGCATTATCCAAGCATCATTCTCTATGACATCATGTCATTCATTTACCATCCCTAACTCTCCACTTGTGATGTAAGACCATACACATATGAGACTAGAAAAGGCTAAAGCACTACAAAGATAGTTCACAAAGTAAGCTGGATCGACCAAGGACAAGGTCTCAAGCTTTTAGGGCTATTGGGGAACAGAGAACAGTAGTGACTGATAGTGATTCTGATTCCAAAGAGGAAGTGGAAATGGCTAATCAAACACCAAGTCTTGCTGATGCCTTGAAGGATTTCCTGAGATCTCAGGATTTCTGTGACATGCTGAAAGAAGAGATGCGGGCTGTTGTAAGAGAAAGTGGGGAAATTAGAACTAGTAGGCCTGGAAAGGAGAAGGTGGACGAGTCCTCTCAATTTGGGGCTGATGTCTCAGCCAGTGTGGAAAAGCTGCAAGAGATGGAGGCAGCTATGGAAAAAAAAATAAAGGCGAAATACTTTGAATTAGATGAAGTGGTGGCCGAACTGAAGAAAGGGGCTAACATCAGCCTGGGCTCCAAGAGAGGGGTGAATGTAGATGCAATGATCAACAAGGGCATTGAGAACTTCCCCATTAAGTTTCAAGTGCCTAAAGTTCCTTCTTACAAGGGGATTGGTTCACCAGAGGCCTATGTGAACCTTTATGCACAGGTTATGCTGACGGCGGGTGCTATCACACAGCAGCTAATCAACTTCTTCCTAACTACACTCGAGGGGGGTTCACTGAGCTGGTATAACTCTTTGTCTAAAGATGTGCAATCAGACTAGGCAGCCTTGTCAATGTCCTTCATTAAATACTACAGCTTCAACACCAAGTTCCAAGTGAAGCTGTATGACCTGGAAAGGGTTAAACAACAGCAGAATGAATCCTTTGATTCCTATTACCAGAGATGGATGAACAAAGTGATTCTGCTGAAGAACCACCCCGACGAGGATGAGTTAATCCAGAAGCTGATTGACGGTAGCAGGGACGTCTTTAGGAACAACATGAAATTCCACTCTTTCAGTGGACCAGGTTCCGGCCCTATAGGCAAAAGCGGGCAACTCTCAGAAGACAAGCTAGCTGAAATCACCGTTGTGTCCCAGCAACGGGGCGGCCAAGATGGAAATTTGCAAAATCGAGGCCTATCCCCTTGGACTCTTTCTTTGGCCAAGATTTTTGTGAAATGCAAGAATAACGGTCTATTGAATTCTCTAAAGCCATTTGAAAAGCCGGCTGAGACCGACAAGGGAAATTTCTATTCCTATCACATGACGGTGGGGTAGCACATGAATGACTACATACAATTACTGAGGGCTGTCTGATAATTGATAGCTGAAGGAAAGATTGTAGAATCACCTTTAAAGCCCAGTGTTCAAAACAATCCTTTGCCTAGCTTTAACTGACCCACGTGTTCAAACCATTAAAGGGGATGACACAGCAACAAAAGAAGACCCTCCGCATGTGGAGGATGACAACTATTTTAATGTATCTACTTCTATTTTCTTTTTTATTTTGTGAACAATTCAGCCCGTGAGGCGTTTAATGTGATGCAGTTTGATTTCAATTACTTATGCGATATTTTTCTGGATGGGGCACTGTGCATACATACAAGCATTCATTTAATGTCTTTAGCATAAATGACACATCATTGCATGAAATGAATTTCAGGACAGATGATGACCCAAAAATGGTATCCGTCTTGAAAGACCTCATGCCTAATAAGAGAGAGAAAAAAAGAAAAAAAAAAGAAATTGCAAAGTAGATAAAATCGCATAACTAGCTTTGCTCGATCCTACCACGGCATGACTGGGGATCGACAGGGAAGTTACCAAATGCTAGACTCCAGAGGATTTAAGGGTGAAATCAGCCGAGCAGAAGCTTCGTGGACCCAGATCAGACAAAGAGGGGAAACCACGATAGGAGAAACTGATGTCGCAAGGAAAATGAGACTATGCATGTGAAACAGACATCAGTTCACAGCCATGATTGTCAACCACCCAATGTGGATGAAAACAGAGTCGACCATGATGTCCCAACTCTAAAAAAAAATGTGCGCCCAAATGTAGGAAGAAGAACACATATGCACGATACAGAATTCTGTGTTCCGTCATGACCAAGAGGGGACTATGGTTTCAAGGGACAACGGCACGTGTGTTCCAGAGTAAAGGGCTGGGGCATTGATCGTCAACTCCATATCATCCATGAGCCGGTGGGGTGATGGAAGCAGCCAACAGATCTATCAAAGGAATTCTATCAAACTGGATTGGCATGTCATCATTCGCCTTTGGCATCAGGGCACTCACCAGGGAGGCGCAATAGTCATCGACCTTCAAGGTGGAAACGGTTCTACTAGGGAGAAGAGAGACCAAGTTGTCAATACCACCAACCAGGACGGGCTAAAAAAAAGAGAGAGCGAGAAAAGAATAAAGAAATCCGGTGGATCGAAAACTGAAAAGGCGGTCCACGCAAAAGTTAGGGTAGTCGGATGGATCGAAAATTGAAAAAGCGGTCTATGCAAAAGTTAGGATGGTGAGGTGAGCACCACCAGTGGGAAAATCTGCAAGGACCAGTTGGTGGCAGTCATGAATTCGGTCAAGACGGATACCATTGCTGATTCCGTTTTTAATTTCATTTCATCTATGATGTGCATTATGCTAAAACATTATCAATGAATGAATGAATGCCTTCCTCTATTCATTTAAATGTCCCAATTCTGCTTGGAATTGAATTCACATCATACATCATACTGTTGGGATTCGTCACGGGAAACCGACCGATAAAAGCGGAAATACGCGTCGATTTCCTCAAATCCGGCCCAGGAGCTTAAGATGTGGAAATAAAAAACTTAAAGCATAAAAAGAGGGTTTCAAAAACTCACCACAAAGTCTCTCTAAGAGACGGATGCAGACTGCAGAAATCAAGTGCAGATTTCCTCCACCGATGCGTACACGAACGGCTCTCGGACCGAAACCCGTGCTAGCGACTCGGATGACAAGAAGAGAGGGAGAGAGGGCTGCTCACTTTGAGATTTATGGCTGTCCCTATTTTCTTTCCAAAAGAAAAATCTATCTTTCCAAAAGATAGCACCAATAATCTCAAGTGTGCACCTAATTCTTACCAAAAGAATTAATGCATCAAAAGTGGGCAATCTTCTTTCTTTAAAAGAAAACCAATTTCTCTTAAAAACCACAAGTGATGGACGGCCAAAAATGGAGTGAAGTTTATGGTGATTATGTCTCATGAAAGAAAAGGAGATGAGATGGAAGCAAAGTCCAACTTTGCTACCAATGAGTCAAACCAATGACTCACCATGGTGACTCACCACCATCACTCACCATCACCTTTTCTTCATCTTCATCCATAATACCAAAAAGTCAAGAATATGACTCACCAATACTCCAACAATTCGGCCAAGAGAGGAAAGAGAAAGGGGTGGATATTTTCTCATCATCATACCATAATAATGACAAAAAAATATCTCATGAAGCAAAGTCCAACTTTGCCACCTAAAGTCATCCATGACTCATCCTTTCCACCATCTTCTTTTGTCTTAAGATGACTCACAATTCTTTCCTTTCCTTGCCCAACATTTCGGCCAACACATCCCACTTAATGTGGGCATTTTCATCTTAAGCTTTAAGCCCAATTTTAATTCCTTTGATTTAATTAATTTCAAATGCAACTTTACTTTAACATGTATGCTTATATATTATACCAAATAATATATTACATACATTTAAATTAAAATTCATTTGACCTATTAAGTTCATCAAGGGATTAAATTAGACATACATAAAATGAGATACATGTAAACCTATACATGTATAAAAAATATTTCCACCTAGGAAATAATCCCATAAATTAATTCATTGAATTAATTATGAGAAGGCCAAAATAAATATTAATTATATCACTTTGATCAATCCAATTGATGCATATAATATAATTAATATATCTCTCTCTCTTCAAACATGTATACTCCAAGTACACACTTAATCCGACTAGTTAAAGTCCAGACGTTCAATGTGTACGATCCAATGGGCCCGTCTTTATGTTGGCAGTGGGCCAAGGCCCACAGACTGCAGGCGGGCTCTAGCAAGCCACTGCAGCCCCCAATTAAGACGGAGTAAGCAGTCCAACTGAAAACGTAACCCAGTAGTTTGAACTTGTAAATCCCATGTCGCTGATATCGGTGTCCAACACAGAGGCATGGAAGTATCACCCTCCTTGTGTCTAGACCTTGACTTGATACCGAATGAACTGATGCTCACAAACAAGATCCAATCTTGTTTGGGTGCGGCCGCACACTTATCAGTAACATTCTTCATGAGGCCGATGATATCATCTCAGTGAATCACTGAGTGACATTCCCTTCTGCATATCCATAGTGCTGCCATGCTTACTGACACACCCGAACGTACCCGTACTTGGCACCCTTTTACAGGCCCGTTGGGCATACACCAAAGTGTGCCACCTCACATGCAGCACCATCATATGGTCCGGTCGAAGGACTTATACAAGTACTACACGAGAATCATTTGTGATACTATACCATGCAGATTCCCGTTAAGTGGATCAATCCAGTACCATGCCCTTTTTGCATGTACCCATTAACCTAGTTGACATTCCATGTTCTATGACCGGTAAGACACCGCCATACAACCAGGCTAATGATAGTCTTTGGTTCCATTCATTCCCATGATTGGAACAGACTACGGATGACTTTATGGTCATATCGTTTTCACTATCCACAGTCTTACTGCCAAGTGCCTCACACTTGACAACATGGATATGGATATGTCCATTGGATACTCTATTTAAAATATAGCACAAGACATATAATAAATAGATTAATGCCTTTATCTCCTCGACACAAATTGTATAATACATAAAGTTTACATCAATGTACCAACTATATCATACAAACACAAGGACCAATGCCTCGGGACTAGGGCATTTCCAACAATCTCCCACTTGCACTAGTACCTACTAGGCATGAGTCTAATCCCTATAGATCTAGTACAACCTTCGTGCATAGGCATAGCCAAGCATGTTGGTCAAAAGATCTGCGACATTGTCTTTGGTGTCCACTCTTTGCAATGAGATGTCACCCCCTCAGCGATTTCTCACAATAGGTGAACCTCCCTGAGTTCGTGCTTCGTGTATATGTGTGACCGGGGCACATAGCTTGTGCAACAGCCCCGCGTTGTCACAGAAGATATCAACTGGTTCTCGGATAGTAGATACTATCCCCAGTTTTGTGATAAACTTCTTCATCCACACAGCTTCCCTAGCTGCTTCGCACGTTGCAATGTACTCAGTTCCTGTGATAGAAACCGCGATGGTCTATTACTTGGAGCCTCTCCAACAATAGCACCACCATTTAGCATAAACATATACCTATACTGCGACTTATATTCATCCTGGCTGGTCTGGAAGCTTGCATCAGTGTACCTAGTAGCTGACTGCTCTTCCTGACCCACATGGGCGACATTAGGTCTTGTACATAGCATGGGGTACATGATTGATCCCATGGCTGAAGCGCATATAGGACCAATTCATGTTCTCCCTATCCTGCCTTGTTTTAGGACAGTACTTCTTGCTAAGTTTCAGCTTATGACCCATTTGGCAAGAAACCTTTCTTAGCCTGGTCCATGCTGAATCTTTTCAGAACGAAGTCTATGTACTTGGCCTGACTTGGGCCCAGAAGCCGATTGGATCTAACCCTGTAGATACTGATCCCTAGGATCGTCTCAGCTTCGCCTAAGTCCTTCATTGCGAAGCACTTACACAACCATTACAATTCCCTTGTAGTGTTGGTATGTTGCTTCCAATCAGAAGGATGCCATCCATATATAATACCAGGAAAGTTACTATGCTCCCACTAAACCTCTTATACACACCCTTAAAGGTATTGTCAGCCTATAGCTTATAGCACCACTTGCCACCTATTACCTTAGCACATGGAGGTGAATCAACCAGGTTCCAAACCTGATTATCGTACATAGATTGCAAATCCACCACCATGGCAGACAGTGGGCTAGCTATAGCCTACTAGTAGGTTTTGAGCTCCTCTTCGTCCAAGACAAAAGGAGCGTAATCATTAGAAACAAAACCCGATGTTTTCCATGTTCCTGATGATCCCTACCAGACCTTTTAGGTCCTTGTGTGACCTGGGCTGGTGCTTCCCCTTTTGGAAGCTTCACCCTGGTCTCCGAGTTATCCTTTGTCGGAGTTTCTGAGCTTTGAACTTCCCTGAGTTCAATATCGCTCCCACTGTCTTTCTTGGAAAGAAACCCCTTTTCAAGAAGGACCCCCTTCTGCGCCATGAACACCTTGTTCTCAGCGGGGTCGTAGAAGTAATACCCTTTGGTTTCCCTAGGGTAGCTCACAAACAGGCATTGGTCAGTTTTGGGTTCTAGTTTTGCTCACAGTCAATTTCTTGACTTGTGCATAACAACCCCAAATCCGTAAGAAAGACACATTAGGCACCCTGCCCGTCCATATTCCAAATGGGGTCTTTTCCAAAGCCTTAGTCGGAGTATAATTGAAAATGAGAGCCATTGTCTCAAGAGCGTATCCATTAAAAAAACTTATTGGGAGAAAGGCATGACTCATCGTTTGAGCGGACCATGTCCAACAGGGTCCTATTCCTCCGTTCAGACACCCCATTCCATTGTGGTGTTCCTGGAGGAGTGAGCTGTGGAACTATTCCAGGCTCTCTTAAAATGAGTCAAACTATAGGCTTATATGCTCACCACCTCGGTCCAACCGAAAGGCTTTGATATTTCTGCCTAGTTCTGTACTTCGTTTCTTACTCCCTTGAACCTATCAAGGGTCTCAGACTTATATTTCATTAAATAGGCATGGCCATTTCTGATGAAATCGTCTGTGAAGGATACGAAGTATAGATGTTCACCCCTGGTTGCTATGCTTGTCGGTCCATATACATCTCAATGCATTAGGTTCAATAAGCTAGCAACCCTTTTAGCCTTTTAGTCATTTTACCTTATAAACCAGACTCGCATATATCAAGTGACTCCATGTCAAATGATCCTAGGATTCAAGCAATGTGAAGCCTAGCTATGCGCTTCTTGTTTATGTGGCCTAAATGACAATGCCAAAGGTAAACCGGATTAAGTTCGTTAGGCTTAACCCTTTAAGTGTGTATAGTATAGACATGATTAGTTTCATTTAGATCCAGGATATAAAAGACATTATTTAATAAAGCTACTCCATAAAATAATTCTTTTCTAGATAAACCCTTTTTACTATTATCAATAGTAAATGTACATCCAGAAATATCCAAAACTGAAACAGAAATAATATTCCTGTACATAACAGGTACAAAATAACATTGTTTCAGCAGTAACAAAACTAATCTACTAGGCATCATAAGCTGGTCCCGCTGATCTTTATGGCAGCAACCCTTGCTCCATTTCTGACCTGCAAGTCCACTTGTCCCGATCCCAGTGATCTCCTGTTCTTAAGTCCCTGCACATTCAACAAATGTGAGAACCACATCTAGTATCCAATACATAAGATGTTGAAACAGAGGTTAATGTCTATGACATATATACCTGATGAAGACACGCCCTGCGTCTTCCTTTTCTCTCCCAAAAGCTTGGGACACGATCTTTTCCAATGTCCAGCCTGCTTGCAACCGAAGCAGACATCCTTGGAACGGGCCTTGGGCTGGGCTTTAGCCTTTTTAGCCTTGGCTTCCTTAGCCTTGGCCTTGGCCTTTGCCTTGCCTTTAGCGAAAAGAGGTTTCCCCTTGTTAACCTCAAGTACCGGCGGATTCTTCTTGATCGACAGTTCAGCGAGTTCAAGCATCCAATGCAGCTCACTAACAGTACGGTCCATCCCTTGCTTGTAAAAGTTTTGGATGAATTGATCATAAGAATCCGGTAAAGAATCCAGGATTGTACTAACCGCCAGCCCCCGTGAGATAGGAGTTCCGAGACGGGCTAAATTATCCAGATAACCCTTCATCTTGAGCACGTGTGTACTCACAGATGTCCCGGCTCCCATCTTACAGCTGCGGAATGCCTTGTGTATCAGGTACCTTTCCTGATAAGCTTGCTCATAAAACATCTCGTTAAGAGTTGTCATTATAGCAAAGGCCTGATGATCCAGGAACTGCTTTTGCAATTCAGGAACCATACTAGCCAACATCAGGCATGTCACATCCCGGTTATCTTTTACATGTGCCAAGTATTCCTCCAGCTGGGCAGCCGGTGGATTACTTCCCGTTGGCACAGCCGGTACAGGCTTTTTGAGCACATACTCTTTAGACTCTTGTCTTAGAACTTTCCTTAAGTTCATAGACCAGTCCCAAAAGTTAGGGCCAGAAAGCTTGTCCCATTCCAAGAAAGATCGCAGTGATAAAGTATCATTCGTAGCCATTGGTTTCTACACAGAAAAATTACGAGTGTAAATAAAGGACTTAACATGTTCTTCCCATATTATAATTAATAATGAATCGTGTTATTAATTAACTCGAGTTGTTGGGCTCATGGGCCGAGATCCATATTATATCAAGATATAGCCAGACGAGGGCCTGGAACAACTATACCCCAATTTTTAGGTAGGAACGCCGTCCAATCCCAACCTAGGGACTCTCGGTTTGATGGGTCTGTTGGCACTTACCCATCTGTGCTTAGGGCCAGGAACATCCTACTACCCACGCTAAGTCAAAACCTCCATCCAAGTGTTAGAGTAACCAATACTCCAACCCAATACAAAATGACGATACTCCAGTGCATCCAACGAAGGTTGGTCTACAGCTGGCCTATCCCCACTTCGAGTAGGTTATGAATGAGGGAAGCACTTTTAAGAGACTTAGTAATTACCTTTTGGTCATTAGATTCAATTAATAACGGCTTAGATGCATAGGCGGGTGAAATAGGGTTTGTACATACATTCTCACATGTAAATAAATAAAGCATAATTAAATAAAATGAAATGCTATGGGCCAAAATTTACATCCTAATATAATTCTAGTAAACCTATACTAGAACGACATCAGGTGGGCTGCATCCTCATCCTTCTAGCACGCCAATCCAATCGGCCTCTTCTTCTTTACATAATTCCATAATAATCACATAAAATAAAATTACATAAAAAGAAAACGGCGCGTAGGCCGTATTTACCAAAAGAATATTACAACCCGAATAAATAAGGCCCAAAACATCCATTCATGCATTTAATCATACAAACACGTATCCAATACATACAATTTATAAACATGTTAAATGCATGAATTAATCCCATTTCAAATATGTCCATAGCCATTATTTTGAAATCGCCAAATTTTGGCCGATCATGGTTCTAAACCCGTGCGGGCTTTGGGCCTCCAACCCAGGCAAAATTGCTCCCAATCCAATTGGGAAACCATGAATTCCAAAATTAGCCGTCCGGGTAATCGTGCCAAGAAAACCCGAACCAATTTCAATTAACCGTATTTATTTCCAAAATAAATATCGCATGAACGAAAAATAAATCCATTCATAAAACATGCGCATAAAATTTCCAAAATTAAACACGCACAATTTTAAAACAATTAAAATTTTAAAATCCCACGCGTATAAAAATTACCAAAATTTAAACACGCATATTTTTTTTAAAATTTTAAATCCGGCCCGGCCCAAAAATCCCGCCAAATCCAAAAACGGGCCCGGCCCGCCGCGCGGGGCAGCCACGGCGCTGCTGCCCAGCAGCAGCCCCGCTACCGCGCAGCGGCTGCTGCCCAGCAGCAGCTGCTGGCGCGCAGCAGCCCTGCTGCTGGCGTGCAGCAGCTGCTGCCCAGCAGCAGCCAGCAGCAGCTGCTGCCTGTGGCGCCTAGCGCCGCAGGCAGCGGCTGCTGCCCCCGTTTCGACCCGAAACGGTCCGTGATTTTTCCGAAACAAATATAGCAACATGAAATTAAATCACCAAGACATAAAATCATGCAACGGAAAAATAAATCTAGCATAAACCTATATGCAAAATAAAATTTCCATAAACAATTCACAAATAGAAAATTACATAAAGCATAAACCATATGCAAATAATTTTCCATAAATAAAATTCAAGGGGCAAAATCACCAAACCCCAAACCAAAAATAAATCCCGTCCACAAAAATCGCCAATTTTAAAACACGGGATTCGCTAAGTTAAAGATTTCCACGGATCAAAAGCCCGCTCTGATACCACTGTTGGGATTCGTCACGGGAAACCGACCGATAAAAGCAGAAATACGCGTCGATTTCCTCAAATCCGGCCCAGGAGCTTAAGATGTGGAAATCAAAAACTTAAAGCATAAAAAGAGGGTTTCAAAAACTCACCACAAAGTCTCTCTAAGAGACGGATGCAGACTGCAGAAATCAAGTGCAGATTTCCTCCACCGACGCGTACACGAACGGCTCTCGGACCGAAACCCGTGCTAGCGACTCGGATGACAAGAAGAGAGGGAGAGAGGGCTGCTCACTTTGAGATTTATGGCTGTCCCTATTTTCTTTCCAAAAGAAAAATCTATCTTTCCAAAAGATAGCACCAATAATCTCAAGTGTGCACCTAATTCTTACCAAAAGAATTAATGCATCAAAAGTGGGCAATCCTCTTTCTTTAAAAGAAAACCAATTTCTCTTAAAAACCACAAGTGATGGACGGCCAAAAATGGAGTGAAGTTTATGGTGATTATGTCTCATGAAAGAAAAGGAGATGAGATGGAAGCAAAGTCCAACTTTGCTACCAATGAGTCAAACCAATGACTCACCATGGTGACTCACCACCATCACTCACCATCACCTTTTCTTCATCTTCATCCATAATACCAAAAAGTCAAGAATATGACTCACCAATACTCCAACAATTCGGCCAAGAGAGGAAAGAGAAAGGGGTGGATATTTTCTCATCATCATACCATAATAATGACAAAAAAATATCTCATGAAGCAAAGTCCAACTTTGCCACCTAAAGTCATCCATGACTCATCCTTTCCACCATCTTCTTTTGTCTTAAGATGACTCACAATTCTTTCCTTTCCTTGCCCAACATTTCGGCCAACACATCCCACTTAATGTGGGCATTTTCATCTTAAGCTTTAAGCCCAATTTTAATTCCTTTGATTTAATTAATTTCAAATGCAACTTTACTTTAACATGTATGCTTATATATTATACCAAATAATATATTACATACATTTAAATTAAAATTCATTTGACCTATTAAGTTCATCAAGGGATTAAATTAGACATACATAAAATGAGATACATGTAAACCTATACATGTATAAAAAATATTTCCACCTAGGAAATAATCCCATAAATTAATTCATTGAATTAATTATGAGAAGGCCAAAATAAATATTAATTATATCACTTTGATCAATCCAATTGATGCATATAATATAATTAATATATCTCTCTCTCTTCAAACATGTATACTCCAAGTACACACTTAATCCGACTAGTTAAAGTTCAGACGTTCAATGTGTACGATCCAATGGGCCCGTCTTTATGTTGGCAGTGGGCCAAGGCCCACAGACTGCAGGCGGGCTCTAGCAAGCCACTGCAGCCCCCAATTAAGACGGAGTAAGCAGTCCAACTGAAAACGTAACCCAGTAGTTTGAACTTGTAAATCCCATGTCGCTGATATCGGTGTCCAACACAGAGGCATGGAAGTATCACCCTCCTTGTGTCTGGACCTTGACTTGATACCGAATGAACTGATGCTCACAAACAAGATCCAATCTTGTTTGGGTGCGGCCGCACACTTATCAGTAACATTCTTCAAGAGGCCGATGATATCATCTCAGTGAATCACTGAGTGACATTCCCTTCTGCATATCCATAGTGCTGCCATGCTTACTGACACACCCGAACGTACCCGTACTTGGCACCCTTTTACAGGCCCGTTGGGCGTACACCAAAGTGTGCCACCTCACATGCAGCACCATCATATGGTCCGGTCGAAGGACTTATACAAGTACTACACGAGAATCATTTGTGATACTATACCATGCAGATTCCCGTTAAGTGGATCAATCCAGTACCATGCCCTTTTTGCATGTACCCATTAACCTAGTTGACATTCCATGTTCTATGACCGGTAAGACACCGCCATACAACCAGGCTAATGATAGTCTTTGGTTCCATTCATTCCCATGATTGGAACAGACTACGGATGACTTTATGGTCATATCGTTTTCACTATCCACAGTCTTACTGCCAAGTGCCTCACACTTGACAACATGGATATGGATATGTCCATTGGATACTCTATTTAAAATATAGCACAAGACATATAATAAATAGATTAATGCCTTTATCTCCTCGACACAAATTGTATAATACATAAAGTTTACATCAATGTACCAACTGTATCATACAAACACAAGGACCAATGCCTCGGGACTAGGGCATTTCCAACACATACATGGTTGTGCACGTCTTTCACTCACATGCGTCGCATTCACCAAAAAAAAAAGAGAGAGAGAGAGAGCTTACTGAGGTGAAAACTGAAAAGGCACCTCAGGTAAAAATTAGAGCAGCTCGCTAAGTTGAAAACCTGCATTAGGCAATTTAGGCAAAAGTTAGAGCACCTTCAAAAAAGGCTCGCTAAGGTGAAGACCGAAAAGGCGCCTCAGGCAAAAGTTAGAGCAGCTCGCTGAGCTGAAAACCCACATCAGGCAGTTCAGGCAAAATTTAGAGCACTTCTAGATTCACCATTCCTAGGGGCAGAAAAGCGGAACCCTTCCACCATTCCCTAGTAGAAGCTCTTTTACTATTCTCCAGCAGGATCCTCTGCACTATTCCCCAGTGGAACCATCACAAAGAATGCCACCACTTTCTCTCCAAAAGTCATAGGACTTCCCTAACAGCCATTGCATATCCCTAATAGAGGTGTGGGAATCACATCATATAAAGAATGTACTCCCCCGCCAAATCAGCCATAGCTAGAGGCATGACCCGATCTCCTCAACAAGGGCATAGCATTTCAAAGCTGAACAAATAGCGAGAAATGCATCTCCCAGTGTCATTCGCACATGCACACATTGAAACATACACGTACATACATTCAAAACATATGCACACATGCATACACACATCACAACCAATCCAGGTACAAGTACCCACTGTTGGATATGCCCTAGTCCCGAGGCATCGGACCTTGTATTTGTATTGTACATTTATTGGATTTATGTATTATACATATTTTATGTTATTAATAAAGGCATTAATTCATTTATTATATATATATATTGTGTAATATCTTAAATGAAGTATCCAATGGACATATCCATATCCATGATGACAAGTGTCATGCACTTGGTAGTAAGACCATGGATAGGGAAAACGATATGACCATAAAGAGATCCGTAGTATGCTCCAGTCATGGGAATGAATGGAACCAGAGACTATCATTAACCTGGTTGTATGGCGGTGTCTTACCGGTCATAGGAAATGGGATGTCAACCAAGTTAATGGGTACATGCAAAAGGGGCATGGTACTGGATAGATCCACTAAATGAGAAATCCACATGGTACAGTATCACAAGTGATTCTCGTGTAGTACTTGTATCGATCCTTTAACCTAACCACATGATGGTGTTGCATGCGAGGTCACATACTTAGGGGTACGCCTAAAGGGCCTGTAATAGGGTGCCATGTATGGGTACTTTTGGGTATGTCACTTAGCATGGCAATGCTATGGATATGCAGAAGGGATTTGTCACTCAGTAGTCCACTGAGAAGATATCACCGGCCTCTTGATGAATGTGACTGATAAGAGTGTGGCCACACCCAAACAAGTTGGAACTTGTTTGTGAGCATCAGTACATTCGAGATCAAGTAAATGTCCGGACACAAAAGTGGGTGATCAATCCATGCCTCTATGTTGGACACTGATATCAATGACATGGGATATACAAGTTCAAACTACAGGGTTATGATTATAGTTGGACTACCATCTCCATCTTAATTGGGGGCTGCAATGGCTTGCTAGAGCCCGCCTGCAGTCTGTGGGCTATAAGCCCACTGCCAACATAAAGATGGGCCCACGGGATCATACACATTGAGTGACTGAACACAGACTTAAGGAATCACCTATATACTTGGAGTATACACTCTGGAGAGAGAGGATTATATTAATTATATTATAAAGATCAATTGGATTGATCATAATAATAAAATTAATATTAGCACTGGCAGTCTCATAATTAATTCAATGAATTAATTTATGGGATTATTTCCTAAGTGGAAATATTCATATGTATAGGTTTACATATGAATTTATTTTGTGAAGATCTAATTTTAATTTCATGGATTAAATTAATTGATCAAATCAAATTTTAATTAAATGTAAATAATATGTTACATGGTTTAATATATTATATACATGTTAAAATTAAAGTTGGGTTTGAAATTAATTTAAACCAAGTGAATTAGAATAGATTTGGGCCTAAAAATAAAATGGAAAAGCCCACACAAAATGAAGCCAATTGGGCTGAAATTCTCAAGGAGAATTTCGGCCACCTAGGGTTAAAACAACCCTAGGAATTTCGGCCAAGGTAATGCACAACAAGCCATAGCAGAAATTCTCATCTCCCTCTCCAAAAAGTTTTGATTTCTGACGCTAGCAGGGGTTGTGTTCCAAAGGCGTTCACGTACGTGAACGAGGAGGGAATCTACGTTGATTTCTATAGCCATCTCTTAAAGAGATACTCCTGGTAAGAGTTTAATCTCTTCTTGAAAATTTTATGTTTTGCAATTTTCATCTCAATTGCTCCTGGGCATGGATTTGAGGAAATCACTGCATTCTTCCGCATTTAATCGGGTGATTTTCGGTGAAAAATCCCAATGCCCACCACCACCATCGGGCCGCTCCGAGCCAAGACCACTCTCAAAGCAGAAAATAGTCCAACACTGGGGCATCCATTGGACGGCAACATACGAGTAGAATCACGCGGGCCCAAGCCTCAACATCTCGAGTTCCCAGGGGCAAAGTAATCAAGCCGTATTTATTCTTGCTTGAAGGGGCAAAAATTTTTGTTTCCAAAGTTGTCGATCAAGGAATAAATACTTACTCTCAACCTGATTCCAAAACTATCACTCCTAAAGTCCCACCACTCAAGCCAGATTTTGAATCCTTGAAACTCCTTCAAGCAAGATTCTTAATCCTTGAAAACCACCCAAGCTAGATTTTGAATCCTTGAAACTCTTTCAAGCAAGATTCCTAATCCTTGAAAACCTCTCCAAGCCAGATTTCGAATCCTTGAAACTCCTTCAAGTGAGATTCCTAATCCTTGAAAACCTCTCCAAGCCAGATTTCGAATCCTTGAAAACCTCTCCAAGCTAGATTTTGAATCCTTGAAACTCCTTCAAGCGAGATTCCTAATCCTTGGAAACCTCTCCAAGCCAGATTTTGA
Source organism: Euphorbia tirucalli (assembly GCA_039660915.1). Classification (NCBI taxonomy): domain Eukaryota; kingdom Viridiplantae; phylum Streptophyta; class Magnoliopsida; order Malpighiales; family Euphorbiaceae; genus Euphorbia; species Euphorbia tirucalli. The sequence continues at coordinate 43,329,130 of CM077637.1, read as the reverse complement.
ATCCTTGAAACTCCTTCAAGCGAGATTCCTAATCCTTGAGAACCTCTCCAAGCCAGATTTCGAATCCTTGAAACTCCTTTAAGCGAGATTCCTAATCCCTTAAAACCTATCCAAGCTAGATTTTGAATCCTTAAAACTCCTTCAAGCGAGATTCCTAATCCTTGAAAACCACCCAAGCTAGATGTTGAATCCTTGAAACTCCTTCAAGCGAGATTCCGAATCCTTGAAAACCACCCAAGCTAGATGTTGAATCCTTGAAACTCCTTCAAGCGAGATTCCTAATCCTTGAAAACCTCTCCAAGTTAGATTTGAATCCTTGAAACTCCTTCAAGCGAGATTCCTAATCCTTAAAAATCTCTCCAAGCCAGATTTCGAATCCTTGAAACTCCTTCAAGCAAGATTCTTAATCCTTGAAAACAATCCAAGCTAGATTTTGAATCCTTGAAACTCTTTTAAGCAAGATTCTTAATCCTTGAAAACCTATCCAAGCTAGATTTTAAATCCTTGAAACTCCTTCAAGCAAGATTCCCAATCCTTGAAAACCCTCAAGCAAGATCTCAAATCCTTAAACCTATTCAATTCAAGCAAGATTTAAGATTCTTAAACCTAACCTACGCAAGCTAGATTTTGAATCCTTCAAACTCCTTCAAGCAAGATTCCCAATCCTTGAAAAACGTTCAAGCCACATTTCGGGTCCTTGAAAACCAATTCAAGCAAGATCCTAGATCCTTGAAACCAATTGAAATCCCCGATAGATCTACCTCGGGTAGCCTAAACCCAGTATCGGTCCAGATCAGCTTTACTCCAAAGCCTCACCACCAACCTCGCCTCGGGTAACCTAAACTCGGTATCGGCTTATTTCACCACCAACCTCGCCTCGGGTAACCTAGACCCGATATCAGCTTATTTCACCACCAACCTCGCCTTGGGTAACCTAGACCCGGTATCGGCTTATTTCACCACCAACCTCGCCTCGGGTAACCTAGACTCGGTATCAACTTATTTCACCCTCAACCTTACCTCGGGTAACCTAGACCCTGTATCGGCTTATTTCACCACCAACCTCGCCTCGGGTAACCTAGACCCTGTATCAGGTTATTTCATCCTCAACCTCGCCTCGGCTAACCTAGACCCGGTATCGGCTTATTTCACCCTCAACCTCGCCTCGAGTAACCTAGACCCCATATCGGCTTATTTCACCACCAACCTAGCCTCGGGTAACCTAAACCCAGTATCGGCTTATTACACCACCAACCTCGCCTCGGGTAACCTAAACCCGGTATAGGCTTATTTCTCCAGCAGATCCACCTCGGGTAACCTAGACCCGGTATCGGTCTAGATCCGCTTCATCAATTGCCTCAGGTAACCTAGACCCGGTATCAGCTTATTCCAAATCATCACTGCAGCTCAGGTATGTCTTTCTATCCTTCCGCTTACGGCGATTTCATTCGCTTTTTCAAATTCCCCTTAGGTAACCTAAACCTGGTATCAAGTATTGAATTTGATCACGCGAGGGGCAGCTATAAGCGCCAGGTTTTCTTGACCTCTATGATGAGAATTCCTGGATTACTTGTGAAGCAGACAAACTTGAATCGGACTTGAAAACACTAGGAATATTGCCCGAAGTATCTCAAACATCCTGAAAACTAAGCTATCTGCGATCCGAAACCCCCGAAAAGGTCCCCCGAGTGATTTCTAGGGTTAAAGGTGTGCGTCGGATTTTCGAGAATTTTTCCCCAGCTCTTGCTAGAGCCGTGCGGCTCTAGTGAGTGAACCAAGTTGCTCTGACCAAGGCGCTACCACAGACACAGCATGATGGTCATACCAGATCTATAGAAATTAGGGCAATGCTCGCTTGGAACTAGTGCAAGTGGGAGATTGTTTATGCGCCTTAGTTCTTAAGGCATTGGATTCTTGTATTTTGTATTGTACATAAAGACTCTATGTATGTATAAATCATTTGTGTCACATTAATAAAGGCAATAATCTATTTCATTTATATCTTGTGCTATAACATGAATAGAGTATCCATTGATTGATAATCATAAAACATATCCCAAGTCTATTCTAATCATGGGAATGAATAGAATCACAGACTTGTATATTCCATGATTGTATGGTAGTTCTAAACTAGCCATAGTACTTGTATAGTCAGTCATAAATATAGATACATGTCGTTGACATGGGACTAGATCGATCCACAAAAGAAAGCCACATGGTATTCGTATCATAGGTCTTTCTTGAGTAGGTCTCTTTTTTCCTCAGATCAGATTTCATTATAGTATCAATATGGAATAAGTTTCACTTTGACATACGCCTAGTAGGTTAATAAAAAGATACTAAATATGGATATGATTGGGTGGAATAATAAAAATATTGATATTGATGATGAAGTGATGGAATTGCCACTCGAAAAACACCAAGATGATATCACTGGCCACTTGATGTGGGATTGATAAGTGTATGGCCATACCCAAATAAGTTGGCAGCTTATTTGATTAACTAGTCAACTCAAGATCAGGAAATATACTAAAAACAGAAGAGGATGACAGACACCGTGCCTCTTATTTATTCATATCGATATCATTTGGCAAAGGATACTATGAGATTACTACCGGGTGAGTGTATGCTAAAGATTGTTGCATCTCTGTCTTAATTGGGGGCTATAATGGTTTGCTAGAATCCACTTACAGTCTGTGGCTCTTGGGCCCACGGCCAACATAAAGACAGACCCTTAGGATCGTGCAAATAGATCAACTGATTCAGAACTTATAGAAATTGTACATGTAATGTACATTGGAAGGAATGGGTTAATTAATTAGTTGACATTCGGTGTCAAGGTAATTAATTAACATTGGGTTGTTTTAATTTAATTAATAAGTTTACATAATGTGATTAATTAATTTATTGATTAATTGAATTACATAAAGTAAATAATTAATTAAATAATTTTCCCTAAGTAGGAAATTAAAATACATGTATTATATTTTCTTAAGTGTGATTTAATTTTAATTTAGGGGTAATTAAATTCAACCTAATGGGATTAAATTATATAGTATGAACTTTTAATTAAAGTTTATTTATATAATTGTAATCCTAGTGAGATTGGGTTTGATTAACCTAGTCATAACCCAATTAGACAAAGAGTCTATATAAGGCACACTTAGGAATAAAAAATCAGCCCTAATCATATTTTAATTGCTGGAAATTTCATCCCCAAAGCAGCCTCAACAGCTGAAAATTTCAGCACTTATTCTTCCATTCATTCACTCTTCAGCTAACACCGGTTCCCGCTCGACAGTTGATCATGCACCAGACTTTGGAGATTGCTTAAAAAATTGATTCTGCAACTGTCTCTAGAAGAGACGAATCCGATGAGTTTAATCTCTCTTGATTCAAAATTGGTTTTGTTCTAATCAATGGTAATCAGACACGATGGGTGGATTCTAGAAAATTTTAAATGGTGTAATTCCACTGCGCCATGTTATTTTTCCGATGATGAATCCCAACATGCTTGTTATGTAATTCAGCATCAACCAAGGGAGATTAATTCTCTTCAGATTTATCAGATGTCATACAAAACATATATCTGATTCATTTATAATTGCCAAACTAGAAGTTTGTGGCATGAAGAAAGTAAAGTTCAAAAGTTGAAGAGTTCTGAAAGTACCATTAAGATAACCAGAGTCCAAATTTACTCTAGGAATCTTGTGATCAGCAGGGATTTTAAACAATTCCCTTATGAAGTTCTTAAAACTTTTTCTGGTACAAAGACCATAGCGGAAATGGGGGGTTGATATCCTTTTCTGGTCTTTCTTTGAGGGTGTGAAGCAACTAATTTCTTTGCTTAGATCTGTAATTTGATTTTTTCTGATGATGCTTGAGCAGAGGACTCGCTTCTTCCTCTCTTCCATGATGACTTGCTTTCCATGGTAGGTGGTGATTGTTGTTTTAGAGTGAAGTTTTATGTGGATAACTTTTGGATATAAAACATTGGGAATTTTTATAGCAGCTCTTTTGTTTGTGATGTGATATAGAGCGTTGTACTTAAGATAAATTCTTTCTACTGTTGTGTATAGAGGATTGTTTCCTCTTGTTGGCATTAGGTATGGGACTCTATAGCCTTTTTGTGTTTGTTTGTACAGAAGAATAGCAGCTCTTTTGTTTGTGATGTGATACAGAGGGTTGTACTTAAGATAAATTCTTTCTACTGTTGTGTATAGAGGATTGTTTCCTCTTGTTGGCATTAGGTATGGGACTCTATAGCCTTTTTGTGTTTGTTTGTACAGAAGAATGTATATGACTGATATTTTGTAAGACAAGCCAGTTAGAATTACCTCATCTTTATTGTTTTCTTCTTCATTTTCTCTTGACCAACATCCTGCTTGATTATCTGCCATGAAACAGATTTGTGCATTTTCTTCTTCATCGTTGGAGATAGATTCTTTACCATCACTCCATGTTGCCATCATTGTCTTTTTATCCTTGTTGAATTTACTTTTAAGCTTAGGACATTCGGCTTTGAAATGGCCAGGTTTATTGCATTCAAAACATGTAGTGGATGGTTGTGGTCCATCTTTTTTTATTTTTTCTATCTTGTTGCTCTTGAAAGTTCTCTTGAATGGTTTCTTATCTTTGTTCTTCTTTTGCCTTTGGAACTTTTGAAACTTCTTAACAAGCAGGGCTTCTTCTTCATCATTGGTATCTTCATTGTCACTATCTGATTCATCATTAGATTCTTTAACTATAGAACTTGCAACTTGTAGTGCAATGGATTTCTTCTTTTCACTGTGCTCACAATCATTGGTGGATTTTATCTTCATTTCATAGATAAGTAAAGAACCAATGAATTCATCATATGAATATAAGGATAAATCTTTTGACTCTTCTATTGCTGTGAGCTTTGAATCCTATGTTGATGGCATTGTTCAAATTAGTTTTCTAATTAACTCTTCATCTATGTAGTTTTTGTAAAGATTCTTTAATTTGTTCACAAAGAGAGTGAATCTTGTATTGATGTCTACTATAGATTCTTTAGACTCTACTTTGAACAACTCATATTCTGTGATATAAAGATTAATCTTTCCATCTTTTACTTGCTTAGTTTGTTCATGAGTTGTTTCCAGTTTGCCCTAGATTTCTTTAACAGTCGTGCAACCTAAAACACATTGCAATAAATTAATAGCCTTAGAATTTAGAGCTAGTTTATTCTGTTGGATCAAGAGGCATTTAAATGCTCTAAATGCAAGAATTTATTTTCATGATATCAAACAAATGGATAAAAGAAATAATTGCAAAGGAATAGTACATACTAAAGTCTATATCATTTATACAAGAAGACCATTGGAATATAAGTGATACTTGGAAGTTCATAGTCTCAGCATTACAACTCTTTTTTAGTAGAAGAATTCCAACCAAGAACTTAACACAAAGAAATCTTCACAAAGTACATTGAAGAGATTGCCACTAAAGATTTCATGACATGCATCAGAAGTGACCAAATGTGAAGTTATTTGAAGTCAACATGATAGTTGAATAAAAGTAGTGCAGACATAACGATCAAGACTGACTTCATACAGAAATAAACTTTTAGCTAACTAAAAAAGATAGTTTCAGAAGCAGAATGTTTGTCACAGAACAAGCATCATAAATTGTCAAATAAAAGAGGCAATCAGAACTCACCAGTTTTCACTCTCCAAGTCACGTTCATATTAGCTGACTAAAAGTGAAAGCCAGTCACTACAAGACAAAAATAACGGCCAATTTCTGAAAGGGAGTAACGGCTAGTTTTTGGATATTTGCCTATAAAAAGAAGCCCAAATTTGTTTGAGAGGTTAAGAGACTTAATATTCATCATAAGCATTCTCACTTTAAGCCATGTGCTTCTCTTTGAGCTTCAAACCAAGTCTCTTCTACAACACACAATCACTAAACCGAGTTGTATCTTTGTGTTGTATTTTGGAAGATCACAAGTATGATACCATACCAAATTCTTATCTTTACAAACACCTTGAGTTTGTCTATTGAGATTTACAATAGACATTGTAGAGTTTCTCAGTTGAGCTTTAAAATTAAGGTTGAAAAGTTTCCTAATTAAGCTTGTAAAAATTAGGGGTAAAGTTTCTCAATTTCCTTGTGAAAATTTGAGGTGAATAAGTAAGGGATTTACTTATTTGGGTAGCTCTAAGTTGTAAAGCGTGAAGGCTTGATTCTTGCCTATTCAAAAGGATCATAGTGGAACTCTCAAGTGGTGAAGCTTGAGGAGAGAAGTAGGCCAGAGTCGCCAAACCTCTATAAATCTCTTGAGCATAATCTCTCTAAACTCTACTCTATTTACATACAAGCATTTTATTTATTTTGCTTCATTCTTTGTGCTTGTTGATTTGGTGCTTAAGGTGATACTTATTGAGAATTACATAATACTTGTGTGTTATAATTCAGCATTCTTTACAAGTATAGTGTGTTGGGCATTATTGACCACTATTAGCTGGTTATTCAATTCACCCCTCTCCCCTCTTGAATCTAACTAGCCTTTGGGACCTACACATTTCAATCAGCAGCATCATAGTCACTTTCATCTTTGTGAATAGTTATTCCATTAACAATCTTAGTTGGAATATTTGGTCATTTCTTTACAATTCTCCAAACCTGAATATCCATAGATTGTAGAATATCCTCGTTCTGTTCTTCCAGAAACTATAATTGTCTCCATGGAATAGAGGAGGTTTGTTGATGGAATGACCTTCAGGAATCAAAACAATTTGATTTCCAAATGGACCAGCCATTTTGGATCACTCTAAGAATGTTAGTCCTTTTAGGCAAGAGCTAGACTTTAATACCAATTGTTGGCCCTAAAATAGGCTAGAAACACACTAGAGGGGGGTAAAATAGTTTGTGATATAAAATTAAAAAAAAATCTTCTTAAATAAAAATGATTTTGCCCAATAAAACAAGTTTTACCAAAAATGCAAAATTAAATAATTTGTAAAACTTATGAATATAGTCGCTTGTTGAAAATAAATAATTTCTCTAAATACTTCTAATGCTATTAATTTAAATGCTTAATAAATAAAGAGAGTAGGGATAGAGCTATTGAAGACACAACGATTTATACAGGTTCAGCCCAACCGGCCTACTCGTGACCACAAGCTCACCGCTTGAGATTTTCCACTAACGATTCCTTTATGGGTAGGAACCAAGCCAGTGATTTCTTTACAGGCAGAAACCAAGCCTTTTGTTACTTTTTATGAGTTCAAGTAACCAACTTAGTACTTTTCCAAGCAAAGTATTAAAACCTCTATCAACACTTTTTGCAAGCTCAAGTGTCAAACTTCTAGATGTTGTTTTATAGCTCAACAATAACTATTCTAGTGTTTTTCCCAAGCTCAAACACAAAAATTTTACAACTAGTGTTTTCAAGCTAAACAACCAAACTTTTACTACACTTTTAAGATAAAGTGTGAAACCTTACAATGCCTTGTTGAAATCACCACAACAAAACTCCCCCTCACACAAACCCTATTTTGTGAATTCCAATTCCCTTAGAATAAATGAAATTGTTTGAGTATTGATGAAGACTATAATTCTTTGAATATCTCTATGAAGACTTGTGTTTGAAAAGACTCGTAATTGTAAGCTTGTAATGTGATTTTGTAAATGTCTTCTCCATTTGTGAAAGTTGAAATGGCTCTCTTTTTATTGGAGAAAAACTAGCCATTTATAGCCGTTTTATGACCGTTTTATAGCTGTTACTCATAATTGTAAATTGATGGATTTTGTGTTCTTTTAGGTTTCTGAAGCTTCTTTAAGAACTCATTCATGTAATGCACAGCCTCCTGAAGGTTATAAATTAGACTTTCTTCAGCCTTCTGCAGGTGACCGTTATACAGTGCACAGCCTTCTGTAGATGTATAGCTTTCTGAAGAAATGTTCCATTTTGTAACTCCATGCTATTGTAGTCTTTTCCTTTGTCTTTAATTCTTCTTGTATATCTTCATCTTTTATAATACTATACTCTTTATAATTTTATCTAATATTTAAGAATCTTTAAAATACGCATTATCTTCTTTCTTCTTTCTTTGAATAATAATAAATCCTTTGTAATTATTAAGACAATTATCAATTTAATCTTAATTTAATTACACCAGATTATATTACTATTATCATCTTCTTGTTGTAATATTGTTATCGTTAAAACTTGGTTTAACAACATTTTTAATTGAAGAAAATTAGAAGCAATGATGAGATTGAAAACCTGATTGAGATTGATTTGATGTAGCTCCTCTGCAAGAAAATGGTTGTTGTTGACCGTTAGAACAATAACGAGTGAATAAAGCAGTAGATGTGGAAGAAACTAATCCAAAGCTAAGCTCAGATTAAAAAAAACGCAAAAGCCAAAAGGGAAAATGAAGAATTATGAAACAAACCTAGGCGAGAAGCCCTGATGCAGCAGTGATCTCGACGGTTATAGAAACGTCACCGAAGATCTCAACATGGAGAGAGATATGTATTGTGTTGTGATCGCGTGAGAGCGAGGAACAAGGGGCTAAAAGAATCAAATGCAAAAAAGGAAAGAATTTGTCGGGGTATAATGACAAAAGTCAAATTAAGAAGTCCAGCCTAATTGAATTCCCCCAAATTAGCCCATTTTTGGGCTGATTTCAAATTCTCCTCTCAAAGCCTGAAACTAGAGAATTGAATTCTTCTTATTTTCTTTTGTTTCCAAACCAAGGAATTAATGAAAAAGAATTCATTTGAGTTGAATTCCACCAAAAGTGTGGTTCCAAACACAATGTATGTGAACTTGGCAGACAATGCTATACAGGTCTAAGAATCCGTAATCCAAAATTCTTTGTTGAATTTCTTCTTTCCTTTTCATTTTCTTCTTCTTTTTCCCTTCTTTTCCTTTAATCTTTTAACTTTTCATTCTTTTTCTTCTTTGTATTTAATTTTTTTATCTTTTATTTGTTTCTTTTTCATTTGTCTTCTTTTTTAGTTTTCCTTTGTTTTTATTTTCTTTTTTCTTTTTTTTCCCTATTTATTCATTTTCTCTAATTCTTTTTCATTGTTTCTTGTTTTTGTAGATTTTTCATGTTCGATTCGTTTTCTTATCTATCTGTTCTCGTTTCATATTCCTTTTTTTCAGTTTTCTTATTCTTTGTTCTTTTTAATATATCTTTTTTTTTCATCTTTTATTTGGTTTTTGTTCTTGCGTTTTCTTTTTTTTCATTTTCTCTTTTCTCATTTTTTTGTTTCCATAACAATATTTGTCATCATTATAATAGTGCTTGGTTCAACACAGCTTATTGTTGGGTTATGCCCTAATCCCTATATGATGTACTCTATTTATTTTGTGTATGAGAACACATTTGCTCTATATTAATAAAGGGCATAATCATATTTATTGAATTACTTATGCAATTAATAAATATTGAGAATCCATAAATTGGTGTCCACTCATGCTTGTTAGTAGTGTGTACTAAACGAGTACAACCATGAGTTTGAAGAACACAGTTTTAAAGTTATCCCTAGTCTGTTATAATCATGGGAATCAATATAACTAAAAACTAGTATGTTCATTGTGGGATAGGTGGTGTCTTGCTGACCGTAGGACTTAGAAAGTCTATCAGGGACATAGGTACATGTTAGTGAACAGTGACTTGGAAAGTCTATAAAGGACACAGGTACATGTTAGTGAATAGTGTACTGGATCCATTCGCTTGTGAGAACACTACATGGTCTAGTGTCGTAAGTGTTTCACACGTATTGCTTATATTGGATCCTTAGACCCGATACTACTACACTAGTGGATGTGACCTTGTATACTTTGATGTGTACCTAATGGGCCCGTAACTAGGTGCCAAGTATAGGTACGTTGGGTATATCGGGAATCTCGCTAGGACTGGGAGTAATGTGAAGAAATTATCTATCTCTTCACCAAAGAGATGATATCACTGGCCTCTTAATGAGTAAGACTGAGTAGTGTACGACCGCACCCAAATATAATGATTATTGGATAATCATTTGTTTGATCTTATTATTATGCTTGGATATCAAATAAATATCCTAGCACTTAGAACAATGACAATGTCATGCCTTGTGTAAGATACCGATATCAAATGTCCAAAGGATAATTCAAGAATACTACATATGTATGTCGTTATGATTTTGACATCTCTATCCCTGTTGGGGGCTGTAACAACTTTCTAGAGCCCACTTACAACTTATGGGCCGAATTTCATTTCGAACCCATGGCCAACATACAGATGGGCCTACATGATTGCACGCTTGGGAGTTTAGAAGGGCTTTATGATGGACCAATTGATATGTATTAGATATATATATTAATTATTAAATTATTTTATTTTATGGGATTAATTGTTAAGTCCAAATAAAATAAAATAACCCATAATGAGGAATTGGTTTTATGGTTTTCCAAAGTTACCATGTGGTGACTTTGGTTAATGATGTGAAAATTTACAAGTGCAAAAAATCGTATTAAGTAATAAAGTGTAAGTAGAGATCGTTCCCACGAGGATTGCTTAGTAATCACTAACTAATTCACAAAAACTATTAACTAAGCAAACAACGAATAATGATTTGAGTTATATTAGGCTAAGAATTAAATTGAAAGAAAATAAAAGCAATAAGTAGAGAAAATTCAATAATAGAAAACATCCAGGATATTGATTTCATACAACTCTTAGCCTAATCAACATATTTTATATTCAAACAATTTAATTACTCATGCAATGGAGAATGATTTTTTATGTCAATAATATTCTCTCCCCAGATATATTATCAATGCTAAAAATATGTCACTAACTCAATCTCCCAATAGTGATTAATAACATAAAATTAAATCAGTAAGCACGAATCATCCGAAAAACTCTACACAATTTAAAATTATATTATTCCAGTTCAATTCTAAACTTATGATTCTATTATCTTAAGTCCAAGTTCAATAGCATTCCCTTTCGATACTTTATACTATTTTAATATGTAAACATGCAGTTGGTGATCAAGCAAAAGCAAGCATTGAGCAAGATAACAAAAGATTTGCATAAATAAAGTAAGAAAATTACAATAATTTCATTAAACTAATAAAGTTGAACTACATCAATATCCTAGATAAAAGAGAGTTTAGATACTCATAGTATTTAAAACATACAAATAAGAAATAAGAAACAAAAACATAGAGAAGAGAAGAAAAACTCCAAGGTTGGTGTAGACGCCTTCATCGAATTCCTTCATCTTGTCACCTCTACTTCACCACAGGAATTCCACTCTAGAAATGCAAAATTGAAACTAAGTTATGGGATCTCCAAACTAAAAAGCAAAAGCTCTTTAAATTGGAGAAAACACTCTCCTAAACCAAAAAGGAAACGACTAACCTAGAAACTCAAAACTCCCAAGAAACTCAAACTATTCCTAATTAAAACTCCTAATTTAACAAATCCTAATTAAACAAAAATTTCCGAAAATATCTCTAGCCCAAGTCTCCTAAATGGATTAGGAAGACACAAATTTTAGGAGAAAAATTCAACACAACAGGTTTGACCCGTAGGACCAAAACCTGCTGCAGAAAACCCAAGCTAACTTTTTCGATACAACTTTGATTGGGGCGATTCAAGATGTACTGGAAAGTTAACGAACGGGTGCATAACTTTGCAGAATAACTCTGAAGCTAAAACAACCTCCAAATATCTCAAAAATCTAGCTGAAGTTCTGATTCCAACAATCGTTCCTCAATCAGAATTCCCATTTAGCCAAAAATCTCCTATTTAACACCTAAAAGAGAAAAATACAACTAAATAAGAGCAAATAGATAAAAGATAACAACTGACCAAATAAACACTAAAACCTAAACTAAAAATGCATAAAGTAAGGAAAAACATACTAAAACAATCCTTAAGATGCCTATATGAAAATGAGTTATCAAATTCCCCCACACTTGGATCTTTGCTTGCCTTCAAGCAAACTAAGACTTCAAGGGAAACTACCCACATGAAATTGACTGTGGTTGAATGCAAGTAAATCCTTAACCATTCAATCAAGGAAGCTAAGGTCACTAAAATTTCATAGGAAGTTTAAAACCTCCATAAGCTAATAAGCTCAACCATAAAAACCAGAAAATCAAACAAGTCGACATAAACAAAACATCCAACCTAACTTCATAAGATTTAGTCAATTGAAAAACTACCCAATTTATTTAATTAACTAACTTTAGGCAAGTGAGTCATCCAACTTAGAAGGACATCTAAAGATTTTAAGCTTTTATTTATATCATACCACTATAGACCAAAATTGATTTAGAATTAAGCAAAGGGTCAACATTCTAATTTTTCGAGCATTGAAAAGGCCTCTAATAAGGGGTAACTCTCCCCATAAACTATGCTCTATTCACAAAATTATTTTTCTTTAACTTTGCTTAAGGTGAGGTGGGCCTATCACCAAACTTAAAACTCATAGGTGTTGGAATGCCAAAGGTCTCATTTCCTTTTGAGCAATGAAAAAGGTCTCCAATGAGAAATTTACTATCCCTCTTAAGCCACTATCCATACACAAGGAATGATTTTTCTTTTTTTATACCTTGCTTAAGGTGAATTGGTCCCATCTCCCAATTCAAGACTTCAAGGGTAATCAAGATAATTGAATTCTATTAATTAACATTCTTAGCATAATTCAACCAACATTATCAACTGTAAGCTAAACTCTAGTTATCCCATCCTTCATAAGTTGGCAATAAACTCAATTACTTCACATTAGCTAACAAACTTTTTGAAAGCAATAAATCAATTAAACTTCATCAAATTTCGTTAAAATCAAATGTAGAGAATATGCAAACTAAGCTCAAACCCCAGTCCTTATGACAAACCCACTAACATGCTTTGTTTCTAATCCTTCCCACTTCCAATTGGTTCATTATATTCAATGATGACAAAAATTAGGATTTTTCAAGGGCTAAACCAAATCAATTTCAAAATTTAAATTTATGTCCAATTCACTTATAGACAAACAACTGAGAATCCAACTTATGGAGGAAATCATGCAAAAACTAAATGCAATTCCTAAGTTAAAGTAGCATATGCATTAAAAAAAAAATCCCAAAATCAAACTAGCCTAAAAATTAAAAATTATCTCTAATTTTTCTCTTCCCCCACACTTATCATGCATTTACTCCTCAAAATGCACACAAATTAAGCTCAAAGTGGAAAGAAGAGGAAAGAAGTACTCCTTTAGATTATAGGCAAGAATGGTGGAGAATCGGAAGAATAATATTTGCAAAGGTAGCAACTTCAAAGCCAATTTTGACAATAATAACTTCTAAATTTGGAGAAATGCAAAACTAAAACGTTGTACATCTTTCTCTTAGCTTCTAATGCATTTTGAATCACTACAATCGAAGGTTGGATGCAAAAGTTACAACACAATTACAAAAAGTGGTTAGATCTATCAAATAGGCCACCTCAACGAGTTGTGCTCGAGGCAGGCTTACGAAACTTGCTGTTTTTTCAATCGTTGCGCAGCTTGATGGCTAATGTCAAGGCAAGGTGAGTGATCCTATTACCTTGTGTGTTTTGTGTGTGAAAAATTGCCTCTTCAAGGTATGGTCGAGGTGCAATACTGAAATCTTGAAATTTCCTCAACCAAACACGATTTCCTCACCCAGCATGCGCTTTTTATCCTACAAAATGAGAATTAAACACTAAATTAAATCCTAAATAGCTTGAAAAAAAGAAAAAAAAAACTATAAAAGTCAAAACTAACTTTAAACTAAAAATTAAAAGAACATGAAATTTAAAAACTTGGGTTGCCTCTTAAGAAGCGCTAAATTTAAAGTCGATAGCTCAACTTCAAACTTCCATGTTATGTATATTCTTGAAGGTGAATGATGAACCCAAATTCTTCTAAAAATATATCATGGATAGACATTAAAGAATTGGTTCTCTTTGGAGTGAAGAATTGCCACATAGAGCATCTTTGCAATTGCTTGAAAATTTTTGATAATCTCCTCTTCGATTCCCGTGGTTGTTTATATAATGAATAGAATAATTGAGAAGGAATTATCTCCAATTGTTCATCTTTTGGCTCTTCCATATGAAATTCTTTTCCTAGAGTTTCATCACTAAACTCCTCCAATATAGTAAATTCTTCAAATACAACTTCTAGCTCTTCCATAGACAATTCTTCTTGGGGTGGCTCATTAATAAGTTCATCAAATATGGTATCTTTTGCTTCAAAGCAATCCTCATCATCTATAATTGATACATCTGCAGCCATATCAATCTTCAAATAGTTACGATCTCTAGCTGATTTCTCCAACTCATGGACTATCTTTTATGTTTCCATGAACATATCCCTGATTTTATTGAGTATTAAATCCTTTGAAATGGACGACAAGCCTTGATAATTATTCTAATATTACTCCCATGTGTCAGATATTTGGTCTATGCATGAATCTACCTTTGATAATAAACTTTGGCTTGAAAATCCAAACTTTTTACTTTATCTCTGCAACTCTTGGACCGACTTTCGGAAGTCCAAGACTAATGACTTAAGTTTTTCCAGTATTGTGTCCTCCAAAATTGATTGCAAACTTTGACAGTAATCCCATGAAGTGTCATATTGATTCCCCCAATTTGGATAGAATGAACTAGAAGCTGTTTCATATATTGGTTCATAAATGTTATCTTCAAAATCATAATTATTATCCAAACTAGCATCCCATGGATAAAATTATTTTGTTGATTGTTGTTCCATAGATAACCATTCATAGCCATTACCTAACAAAAATACAAGAAAGAAAACAAGCGAAGAAAATATTTAAAAAATAATAAAAACTTAAATTAATAGTCAAGTAAATTTGTGTTGATATTAATAAAATACAATCCCCAGCAATGGTACCAAAAACTTGATGTGAAAATTTGCAAGTGCACAAAATCGTATCAAGTAATAAAGTGTAAGTAGAGATCGTTCCCACTAAGATTGCTTACTAATCACCAACTAATTCATAAAAACTATTAATTAAGCAAACAATGAATAATGATTTGAGTTATATTAAGCTAAGAATTAAATTGAAAGACAATAAAAGCAATAAGTAGAGAAAATTCAATAAGAGAAAACATCTAGGATTTTGATTTCATACAACTCTTAGCCTAATCAACATATTGTGTATTCAAACAATTTAATTACTCATGCAATGGAGAATGATTTTATGTCAATAATACTCTCTCCTAAGATATATTATCAATGCTAAAAATATGTCACTAACCCTATCTCCCAATAGTGACTAATAACATAAAATTAACTTAGTAAGCACGAATCATCCGAAAAACTCCACACAAGTTCAAATTGTATTATTCCCACTCAATTCTAAACTTATGATTCTATTATCTTAAGTCCGAGTTCAATAGCATTCCCTCCATGTACTCTATACTATTTCAATATATAAATATGTAGTTGGTGATCAAGAAAAAGCAAGCATTAAGCAAGATAATAAGATTTGCATAAATAAAATAAGAAAACTACAATAATTTAATTAAACTAATAAAGCTGAACTACATCAATATCCTAGATAAAAGAGAGTTTAGCTACTCATAGTATTTAAAACATACAAATAAGAAATAAGAAACAAGAACATAGAGAAGAGAAGAAAAACTCCAAGGTTGGTGTAGACACCTTCGTCGAATTTCTTCGTCTTGTCGCCTCCACTTCACCACTAGAATTCCTCTCAAAAAATGTAGAATTGAAACTAAGTTATGGGATCCCCAAACTAAAAAGCAAAAGCTCTTTAAATAGGAGAAAACACTCTCTTAAACCAAAAAGGAAACAACTAACCTAGAAACTCTAAACTCCCAAGAAACTCAAACCATTCCCAATTAAAACTCCTAATCAATTAAACAGAAATTTCCCAAAATATCTCTAGCCTAAGTCTCCTAAATGGATTAGGAAGCCATAAATTGTAGGAGAAAAAGTTAACACAACAGGTTTGACCCGTATGATCAGAACCAGCTGTAGAAAACCCAACCTATCTTTTTCGATACAACTCTGATTGGAGTGATTCAAGATATGCTGGAAAGCTAACGAATGAATGCACAACTATGTAGAATAACTCTAAAGCTAAAATAGCCTCCAACTATCTCGAAAATCCAGCCAAAGTTCTGATTCCAATAACCCTTCCTTAATCAGAATTCTCATTTAGCCAAAAATCTCCTATTTAACACTCGAAAGAGAAAAATACAACTAAATAAGAGCAAATAGATGAAAAATAATAATTGACCAAATAAACACTAAAACCTAAACTAAAAGTGCATAAATTAAGGAAAAACATGCTAAAACAATCCTAAAAATGTCTACATGAAAATGAGTTATCAGTCAAATCATAATATATTTGTAAATTATGTTAGATATTTACATAAGGGGTAGTTTTGGTATTTGATCATTATGTTTCATACATAAAGAGAAAATATAAAGCCCTAATACTTAATGGTTATTGCCTAGCCACCATCTCATCTTCTCCAACTTGGGCAAAAGGGTTTTGACACAAGAGGAGAAACCATTGGTCCTAGAGCTAACACTCGAGTCCGTTGAGATGCGTGTGTGAGCGTAGAGGAGCAAAAAGTGGAGCTCTTAGTCAAATCAATTTCGTGCGAGGACGGCTTAGGTGAGAATCCAATTTCTTCCCTCTTTGTTTTGGTAGTTCCAGAACCTAGTTTTGTTATTTTGGGCACGAAACTTAGCTTGATAATATTGATTCCGCAATTTTGGTTTGTTTTCAAGCCGGTATAGGTTCTAACACTTATCACCATATGAATATACATAACAATATGAAGTATTGTCAATGATTTTAGTAAGAATTCACCAAAATAATAAGAATTCACCAAGGTACCGCAGATAATAGAATGATATGCTATGTTTTTTGTTGTTACTGAAAATGTGATAAATATATTAAATCGGAAGCAAGGACCGTAATTTTAGGAGGACTAAAACTACTTGTAACGAGCTATTATACATTATTGAATTTTCTCCAAATGAAATTAAATCTAATACAATTAAAACAATTTGAAAGATGAATATAATCTTCAATAAGCAAATCCAGTACTAATCCATTAGAGCCTGTAAGCTTTTTACTAAGAAAACTAATGAATACTCGGGAATCACTTTCAACAATAATGTGAGTTTGATGAAGCCTTAAAAGCTGAGAGATATATGTACCTAGTTGCTTTCTGAAAAAAAAAAATCTAAACTGAAAAATCAAATGTATCATCTTATTAGTCATATTAATAATTGGACAAAAAATCAACTCACAAAGATAACGAATTGAAACTTTGGAATACTTTAATTGTATCTACATGCTTACCTTTTTTTCATAAATTAGAACAATTTATTTCCTTGTCATTGACTTCCTCACATATATTATGTCTAGAACTAAGGGTGTAAAAAAATGGTTGGTTTAAACCAAACCATTCAAATTAAGTCCAACCAAACCATCTAACTTGGTTTGGATGGGTTATAGATGAGCTGGACGGGTAGAATGATTTTTCTTAAAAAAAAAAAAAGGGTCTGGTTTGGATGGTGTGAATGGATTACATGGTTAACCCAATATATAAGGTAAATGATTGATTTGGTCTTGATTGCAATTTGATCTCTGTTTCACGGATTTCCATTTGTACCACTCTTAATTTCGTTGTAGATTACATGAATGAGTTGTGACCTGTAGGTAGATTATGTTTCATTGATTTGATTAATTGCAATTCTGTGTTAGTAGGAGGAACAACTTTATTCACATAACACTTAATCACTTACATTGCACTTCTCAAACCAAAAAAGGGATTCAAAAAAAAAAAAAAAAACCAAAAAGTCATTTTTAGAGAAAGAATGAAAAAAAAAAAGAAAAAAATAATTATTTCATTACATGTAAACCATTTAAACCATATAAATCATTTAATGAAAACCTAACATACCATCTTTATATATATATATATATAAACCATCTAATATTGAGTGGCTTGGGTTAAAAACCATCATTTGGTGGGTTGGGTTGAAAACCACATATAACTCACCCAAATCATGGTTTTACACCCCAATCTAGAAAAAACGATACTTTCTTACTAAACTTTCTTGTTCAATTTGACAAACTTGTTTCTCACTTATATTTAGGTGTGTAGGATTTATATGATTAATACCAAATTAATAATATCCCAACATGAGTAAACATTCGTCATTATGCATAAAGATCTTTTTGGTCTCTATGCTATTGTCGGTTTGCCCTTTAGACCTCTGTTCTATTAACATTTCCCTTTTACTCCTGTGGCATGTAAAAACATTTCAAAATGGCCCCTAAAAAAGTATATCCCGTCAGATTCTGTTAACAATTTTATTAACAGAATCTAACAGAATATGCTTATTAGGGGCCATTTTGAGACATTTTTACATACCACAAGGGGTAAAAGGGAAATGTCAATAGGACAGGGCCCAAAAGGCCGATGATATGGGGACCAAAAAGGTATTTAGTCCTGCATAATCACATCAAGCGAATTTGACAAACTATGATATTAAAGACACAATATAAATACTTCTTGTAAAATTTCCAAATAATCTTCAATGCACATGAACAAGAAGATTGATTTAGAGAGACAAACTAGATTTTTAGTTTCTCTATGTGTTTTTCTTTCTGTAGAGAACGTTGGTTTCTCTAGAAGAGTTTGAATAATAATTACTTAAATTAATTATTGTAAGCTTAATCCTTTTAATCTCATTTTGGATAACTATAAGGGTAATTGTCATAATTACCCTGATTTAAAGATTTTTTCTTGACCTACCCTATTTACTTTTCATAATTACGTTTTTTTTATTTTATCTTTCCTATTTTTACGTCTTCCTTCTTCTTTATCTCATCTTTACACATTTCTTCTCCTTTCTTCCCTTCCCCCTCTTCGATTTTTCATTATCTTCTCTTCTTTCCTTTTTCTTTTTGTTGGGGTTTTCAATTTTGATTGATTTCCTTTCACCACCTTTGATTCGGATTCGGATTTTGGGGGTTAGGTTATTTCTCTGGATTTTTGAATTTTAGGTTTTCAAATCATTAATTTTGTATCATAATTTCTAGTTTCCGGTGGTGCAGACATTATGGGTTCGCAAGGGTTGGGTGAAAGACATCTTGGACAACGCTAAGATTGGTGGTCCCTTCAACACAACAGTAACATCTTTTCTCATGGATCTCTTTTACTATACTAATTGAACATTGAAAAGATCTGTTATTGGCTTGAAAAGCTTTGCTGGATGTGCATAATTAAGTCTTAGAACATGGCTGCAATTGAGAAATTGAATTATTGTTCTGGGATGCGTTATTAAAGAAAAATATGCATTAATTATTGATTTGTAAAGAAGACAAGCTTGAGAAATTTGAATTATTGTTCTGGGATGCGTCAATTTCCCATTCCCTATTTCCAATTTTCATTTATTGTTATTCACATTTTCAATTTTACTCTTTGGTATTGCCTCTTCAATTCTTTGATCACTAGATCATCCTCTTTCAGCTTCATATCGCATCTTTCTTCTTCATTATATCAATTTGTTTCTCGCAATTCTTTTTCCGTAATTAATATGATATTCATAGCTAAATTAATCAGAGCTCGATGAATGCAATGCCTTTTGACTTAATTATGAATTCACCAATTTGTATAAATTGATTTTGTAATTCATACATTTGTGACATTGTCGCTGAATTTACAAGTGTTTGTGACAGATTTCTTAAGATCGGGCTTGGACCACAAACAGCATGGTGCGGCTTCTTTTCTTTTTTTTATTGCTGGGTGAAGTATGGATGATGAGTTAATACTACTAAATGTTGTTTTTCTTTCTTAGAATTACCTTATTGCAGCTTTCAAGCCAGCTTGTTATATCTGATGCAGGTGTGCTCTCGTACATTTAAATGCTATCCTGTTATTGTCTTGCACCAGATATTTTGTCATCCTATCCCAATTTAAAGTCAAATTAATCTACATGGACTTGCTTGCAGGCATCCTTAGGTGCCGCAGAAGATGGATAATGACCACATGGCTGCTTGAAAGATTATATATGGAATCTCAAATAAAGAGTGAAGGATAAAAAATTAGTGTGGATCATATGGATTTATTGTATCACTCTGCAAATCTTGTCTTCCTTTTACTGTATTGTTGAATTGGCTTTGATTTGAGTTCTTTCAGCCATTACACTTCTTTTTTCTTTTTTCTTCTGTTCATCCAACTTCATATATTAGCTTAAACAAATATGGAGTTTGATAATTGTACAGTAGCAATGTTCTATGATATAGCTCATTTACTTGGGATTTTGAAGGCTACGAGGACAGTTTGGAGATATTGCAATGAACTCATCTGCTTCATTTGCCATTGAGAAGTGTTTCAGTGCCAGTAACTTGTCACTAAGGGAGTCGATTGCATCCGACTTTTTATATCTGTACCGAGCACCTTTGCTGCAAGACATATTAGTATTATCTTGTAATTTAGATTAGGTCCTTTTGTTCCTAATGTATTTATACACTTTTTATACATTGTTATACATTGTTATACACTTCTTATATATTATTATACATTGTTTATACACTGTTTATACATTGTTTATACACTGTTTATACATTGTTTGTACACTGTTATACACTGTTTATACATTATTTATACACTATTTATATACTTTTTATACATTATTTATACACTGTTTATACACTTTTTATACATTGTTATACACTTCTTATATATTATTATACACCGTTTATACATTGTTTATACACTGTTATACATTGTTTATACATTATTTATACATTATACACTGTTTATACATTGTTTATACATTATTTATACACTGTTATACATTGCTTATACATTGTTTATACACTACTTATACATTGTTATACATTATACACTTCTTATACAATGTTATATGTTTATACACTTATTATATATTGTTATACACTCTTTATACACTCTTTATACACTCTTTATACATTATTTATATACTGTTATACATTGTTTATACATTATACACTGTTTATACATTGTTTATACAATTCTTATACACAGTTTATACACTTCTTATACATTATTCATACATTATACACTGTTCATATATTGTTTATATATTATTTATACACTGTTTATACACTTCTTATACATTGCTTATACATTGTTTATACGCTACTTATACATTGTTATACACTCTTTATACACTGTTTATACATTATTTATGCACTGTTATACATTGTTTATACATTATACACTGTTTATATATTGTTTATACATTATTTATACACCATTATACATTGTTATACACTGTTTATACACTTCTTATACATTGTTATACATTATTATACATTTCTTATATATTATTAGACATTATTTATACATCGTTTATATACTTTATACATTGTTTATATACTCTTTATACCTTAGTTATACCTTAATTGTATTTTAGTTATACCTTAATTATACATTATTTAAACATTGTTTATACACTACTTATACATTGTTATACATTATACACTTCTTATACAATGTTATATGTTTATACACTTATTATATATTTTTATACACTCTTTATACACTGTTTATACATTGTACACTGTTTATACATTGTACACTGTTTATACATTGTTTATACACTGTTTATACAATTCTTATACACTGTTATACATTGCTTATACATTGTTTATACACTGTTTATACAATCTTTATACCTTAGTTATACCTTAAGATACATTATTATAGTGATTATACCTTAGTTATTCCTTATTTATACCCTATTTATACTCTAAGATACATTATTATATTGATTATACCTTAATTATAC
This sequence comes from Euphorbia tirucalli, assembly GCA_039660915.1. Lineage (NCBI taxonomy): Eukaryota > Viridiplantae > Streptophyta > Magnoliopsida > Malpighiales > Euphorbiaceae > Euphorbia > Euphorbia tirucalli. The sequence continues at coordinate 43,307,284 of CM077637.1, read as the reverse complement.
CTTAGTCATACTTAAGATACACTATTACAGTGATTATACATTAGTTATACCTTAATTATACCTTAGTTATACCTTAAGATACACTATTACATTGATTATACATTAGTTATACCTTAATTATACATTAAGATACACTATTACAGTGTTTATACCTTAGTTATACCTTAATTATACCTTAGTTATACATTAAGATATACTATCACAGTGATTATACTTTAGTTATACCTTAACTATACCTTGGTTATACCTTAATATACAAAGGCATAATTAGTTATACTTTAGTGAAAAAAATATGTCGGAAAAAGTATGTACATATGGACTTTGTTTCGAAGATAAAAAAAAAAAAAAAAAACTTTCTAAAGTCGCATGATAAAAAAATAAACGGATTGAGAGATAAATGCAAAATTAGATTAAAAATTGCAAAAAGAGGAGAGAGAAACGTGGGCAAAGTAGAGAAGGTATTTTGGAGATTTTGATTTGTGTTTTGTTGTTTATTTTGTGAACAATCACGTAAAAATGATAATTTTTGTTGTAGGTATTTTTGAAATTTTGAAAAGTTTTTAAGGTATTTATGCAAACTTTTCCTTTTGAGGTAAAAATGTTATATGGTGCCAAAAGTTATGTATTTATGTAAAATCCCCTAACTATAATTATACTTATCCATTTTTCAAATGGATTGGATCGGGTCCCATCAGGGTGAGCCATCCAAAATTTTGAACTAGGTGCGTACCTAAATTACCTAATTAATATATCATATTTTTTTACTGTTCACATTCTTAATTAAAAATATAGTATCTAATCTTAATAAGACTTAAATTCTGGACCTCTTAGTTTGAGAGAGATACCGCTAGGATATATATTTAGAAATTTATCATGACATATATCTAGATGTGCATTTATGATCTCATGTCTATATACTAATAGTTATACAATCTTGTGGGCCATAAATAAAATAACAATGTATTTTATACATAATCAAGAAACTTAAATGCTATTGAGTCTCAAGTTATGCGCATAACCCTTAAATGACTCAACCAGCAATTCTTTACTCAAAGGGTTAACCACCATCAAATCGGTACCAATGTGTTCAATATACACTTCTTGATTCGATCACTCACAGCAAGATACTTTATGTGACACTCCCACTATATCATTAGCAAATTGTACTTATGGATTTATCACAATAAAGTCATCAACAACCTTTATACAAGATCAATAACTTGTAACATTGTGACAAAAGAACCTTTAACCATAATACATGTAAAATTTACAATATTTCTCCTCAATCACTTTCAAATAGTCTCTCACCCTTTAACATTAATAATTGACGTGTAATGTTCTTACTGATCTTCGTAGGAAACAGATACCTTATCATGGACAACCAAATTAATAAAAAATAATATAATGGAATTAACCAATGTTAATTCCAATAGTAAAATCCAAACCCTCCTGTGGGCAGAGGTTGTTAAATGCATAAAATTGACTACACGAGAAACGTATGTATAAGTGTATAAAAATTTATACATGTGGGCATAGACAATTCATACACCAACCGTTTGATTATCTTATACATACTAAAAAAAGGATGTTGTACTTTTACATAGTTCAAAAACTACACATCTTTATACTATCTCAATATACTTTATGGCTATTCAATTCTTGACTAAACATTTTTATATTTTAAATTGTTGTGGCTACACTTAAAATGATTACTATTCAACTGCTACCAGTACACATAATAATAATACATTATGTTCACACTTAGTTTGTGTCAAAAATTGTGTTAAACTTTATAATCTTTAAGTGATTAATATTATGATATAGGATGTTGTGGTGACTCCTAAATAATTTTATTTAAATCATGATTTATGCATGGTAAAAATACCATTGTAACACATTGTCATCGTCTCATAAGAACAACTACAATTTTGCATGAGAAAACTTAGCTCTGATACTAAATGTTGGAACATTTAACCTTAGATCCAAAGGCATACCTTTAACCATAGTTCCAAAATCGTTAATGAAATTGTTACTTCCGTTGGATTGATGAAATCCCTTTATAAAATCGACACCAGATTTTCTTATGAGATATTTGATGGTCAAGAATTCATGCATTTTTCTATGTCAGTTTTAGGGACTCAACTCTCTTATAAATAGCCTTCCATCAGGGACAATTAAGAAACATAATTGTTCATGAACAAACACAATGGCTTGACATAACCTTCCATAAAAACAACACAATAGTTTAATGTAACATTTTGTTGAAACAAAACAATAGTTCAATGTAACATTTCACTAAAAGAACACTCATTAATGTAACCTTTCACTGAAAAATATAATGGTTCATTAATAAAACATTTCACTGAAAGGATACAACCACTTATTATACCCTTTACATAATTAAATCCAATAAATAAATAAGTGGGAAATAATTTTGATTTACATAACAAACTAAATCATTCTAGACTTTCTAGTATTTCTTTGCCACTTTCATAGAACAATCATTAGTAATGTGATCAGTCCTACCACAAAATTAAAATTACTTATATTTAAAAATAAAAAAAAAAAAAAACAAAAAAAAAACAAAGAAAGGAAATTAATTTTCACCTTATACTAGACTCGAATCTAATATTTGAAGGAGCTATTACTTGTCTAATATATTAAAGATAGAGAGAAGATCCAATTGCAACGTTACAATTGAGGTGGGAGGCTGCGAGCTATGGGTTGGTTTTTTTTTTTTTTTCTTTTTTTTTTTTTGGTGGTCTTCCTTTGTAATAGGTTGGTAAAGTTCTTTCATGATAAGATTATTATAATAGTTTGATGAATCTTTTACATGGAGTTTGAATTAAGCATGTATAACAATAGAATGATTAGTATATTGAAGCAAGAAAAGACAATTAAGAATGTTGGATTTATGTTAATCCTCTAAAAAGCATATATATATGTGTATATATATGTGAAAAGGAGAAACAATTTTCTCTTAGTTGTTTTTTTATGGTGATAAATTACAAATTAGCATAGCATTTACAGAGAGAGACTATAAACAAGATAGAAGGGGAAAAACAAAAGATGAATCATAGATAGTTATGATTAATCAAAAGTGATAATGGTTGGGTTTGGTTAAGTTTGGAGATGACGGTCCTCTTCAGCAAGAACACGTTGAGTGAATGGCGATTGAGTAGCTAGTATGCGCGCGGCTATGAATCCATATATGCCCGCACAACATCCAGGATTGGAGCTCGACAAATCGGACATTTCCCGCTACTCCATTGCAGCTCATGAGCACACCTCAGGCAGGTGCACATGTGTCCACATCTGATTAAACATTCATTGATTCATTATATTATGCTTAATTTTGGTTTTCAAAACTAGTCTCGATTATACATACACACATACATATAAGTTGTGTGTACCTGTACAAAAATGTGTCCACTTGCTTATCACAGCAGATGCAGCATTTACGTTCCTTTCTTGTGATATCATTTGAGTTCCTTGATGCTTCTTCAATATATAATAACAATTTCAGTTAATTTGATATCATTAGAGTTTTTTATTCTTGTGTAAATTTAGTTTCCTCACCTGGTTGAACCGAGCTACGCATTTGTGACTGCATTTCCAAGCAGGCATGCATTGCTTTTCGAAGCTCATACATTTCCCTCTGAAGCCGCTCCATCTGCACTCTCAATTCCATTTCCTGTGGGAGAAGCCCTTTTAGTTCCATTTGTTTCAATTCAAAAAACAAAAAAAAAATCTGTAACCAAAATAAACTCACAGTTGATGGTTGATTTGGAGAGGGAAAGACTCGCCCGTCCTGATTAATGGAACCCTCAGATGGGTGTGAAACCTGTTCAGAATCATCAGTAATTTGTTGATGATGGCTGTAATTCCATGAACTGAATGCAGATAGCCGATTTGCAGATTCTTGTTCTTCGACTTGTTGCTCATCTTCCTCTTCTTCTTCATTGTCAGCATCAGCATCAGCAAGATCTTCTCTTCGTTCTTCATCACCGCTGCCTGATGAATGTGATTGCCTTTGGAGGAAAGACATTATCAGTTGTCCCATTCTTTCCTGGCCTTCCTCTTCGAGCTCTTCATCTTCTTGACTAGCTTGTATCTGTACATGGGACATAATCATTTGATCCATTTTTGATCTGAAGTCACCAGCAAGGAAACTAGATACTGTCTTCCTGTTCATATCAATTATAGATTCGCAGCGTCAGATTAAACAAATGTTGAACAAGATGTTTGTTTAAAAAGACTCAAAAAAAAAAAAAATAAATAAATAAATAATAATAAATAAATAAATAAATAAATTACCTTTGAAGAAGTTGCTTGATTTCATTATCTTCTGAACTACTAGTTAGCATTTGTTCATACCATCCTTTCCTAAGATCTTCCCAGTAACTACGCGGGCGAGCTATATCAGTGAACCAATCATAATTTGTATCCTCAAAATCTTGTTCAGTCCCCTCCCAGTTATCCATAGTCGGTGTCGATTCGAAAGCTTCTCCTGCTCCGTAATTGTGCACTTCCGAGTCTGTTCCTTGCCAAGTTACATCTGATCTTGCACTACTTTCTTCATGAACATCATCATCATCATTATGAACTTCACTCGTCTGTGACAATGAGTCAGCCTGCTGCTCACTAGTACAAAAATCTCTATAATTATTATTGGTTTTCATCATTGTGGAACCATTTTTTTTGTTGGTTACAATACAATTATCCATCTCTTTCCCACTTTGTGAAGCCTGCTGCTTCTGATCAGTAGAAGAAACGCCTTGATTATGATCATTTTTGTGATCTATATTAATAATGCACTTGTCCACCATCATCTCTTTACAACTTTTTGAAGTGGTTGCAGCAGCAGCATGTTGTTGATTAGTAACAGAAATGTCTCCACAATGATTGGATATCACTTGATGGAGGAGTGGTGTTGTACGATTTTCGTTATTTACAATGCTATTCTCAATCTCCTTGCCACTTTTTGGAGTCAAGCTGCTACTTGTTCCATCTTCACCAATACCTCGACTAAACCTCTCCCTGTACATGGGTGACCCACAATTATGAAACAAAATTAATCAATAATTAAAGTGGATATGTAGTTATGATTCTGGGTAGAGTTTAGATCTTAATAATAATCTTCCATTCCATAATTCACCATTTAAACCATTGAAAATGGATAGGATAAAGACTTTTATAATTGGATTGCATCACAAAGTTGAAATGGACTAAATTAATTCAAACATGAAGTTGAATAGCTAAATTGATATGTTTTATCCAATCAATTAATTAGAGGAGCAAAAAGAAATTGAAATAGTAGTAAACAAAGACCACTCCAAAAGCTACTTTTAGGGGAGGATTCCCTCACTCATCAATTAAATGGGATTCAACATGCCTCTATGCTGAGAATGATCTGATACTAGATAAATATACCATATAAATAAAGGTCTAATTCCCAAAAAAAAAAAAAAAAAAAAAAAAAAACCTATGTGTCATACATAGGGATATATATAGCTTTCCCATTAACCAAATTGGAATTCAATAATGTTACCTGAGAGACATGATGGTAGAGCCATGCTGTGATCTATTAACATGAGATGGTGTAGTGGATTGAGCTGATTGATATTGTTCCCGTTGTCGGTTCTGGATTGCCATACCACGTTGGAGGGATCTTACGCGCAGCATAGACTAATACAAAAAATTAACAATAAATTTGCATTTCAAACACATAGTAATTCATTCATAAATAACAACCAACAATTTGCAATGTTCAAATGTGAATGAAATTAAAATTACCTGAATGCGGCCACGGTGAGCGAACTTTGAAACAGAATGGCGGTCAACAATAGAATTGAGCTCCCTCCGCCTTTCTTGTTCCATTTGCACAAGCAAATCATTGAATGCTTGTCTCCCACGTATTTTCAGCGAATTTACATTCACAACCAGTGAAAAGCATTTCGGTTCACTTGCTGCTGCTTCACCTATTCTACGAGGCGATGGATCGCAAATACTGCTGCTGCTAGCTTGCTCATGATTCTCATTAGTATTGTCAGATTTCAATCTCTTTATTATGTCTGCAATTCGTACTCTCTCACTCTCTCCTGCATCTGAACAACTCCTCCCCAGTTGCGCAATCAAATCTTCATTCACACTGGAGGTTCTTGTCGAAGACCCCACGGATGCAGTCATTGCGTTTGGGTCAGCTAAGTCATCATTTCTTGATGTTGATGCTGCTGCTGTAATCTCATCATCGTTTGCAGCGGCCGAACTTGGACTGGTCTTGGAGCTGCTGGACCTGGACCCGAGTCGGGAGCCAGAGGCAGAGGCATCAAGTTTTGGTTCCATAATCTCATGGGTTGTTGATGTACTAGTGCCGAGTGCCGATTTGGGGCTGTTTTTATAGCTGTTAGAGCGATCTACTTTGATGTGAGCAGGATGTAGCCTTGCCTCCCAAATCTGGACCAACGAAGAGGCTCCAAGATTCAAAGTTTTTGATGCCTTGTCAGAATTATTATTATCTTGCGAAGAAGAAGAAGATAGAGATTCATCTGTCTGAATTGTAGACACAATTTCTTCGGCCTGTTTGGCAGCCCATCGATCAAGAATCCTGGCCTGCTGCTTCCCTGAAGAATCCATCTTCTTGTTGTTTTCATCTTCTTGGTAATTGGTAATACACGTCGTCAAGTTTTGATGATTCCGCTGCGAATTCTCATCACCATCATCTTGAGCAGAAACGGAGGACGAAACAGAGATACAAAGATGGTCTCTAACCAATTCCTTTAGATTCTTTTGAAAAGCAGCTTGTGTAGCAGCAGAAGCCGCCATTGTTGAATTGCAATCTCTGTTGCATCTTTCTCGCCTGTTATGTTCCTTCAATACGCAACCGAAGGACGAAGCCACCTCTACTTGTGAATACGCCATAACTGTGTATCGTATATTTATTAATCCAATTCCTGAAGATTCCCAAAAATGTTGAAATACGTCAACAAATATTTCATTCTCCCGCCGCGGCCCATTGTGTGCAGCAGGCCATTTGCAAATCACAAAACAAAATCAAGAAACAATTAATGGGTGGGCAGGAAGATTCAGAATTGTATCTCCACCAATGAAATTAGATTTTGTTCCTTTTCTAAAATTGATTTTCTTAAAGAGTGCCAAAAACAGAAGAAAGACAAGATATATACTCGTTTTAGCCTGTAAATGCTAATTTACCTAAATTTAGGAATACAAACAAGAATATGACAGAGAAAGAGAGGCTAAAATGACATTCCAAGTACCTTAAAAAATTCTAAGATGAGCGTGCGTCCAATTAGTTGAAAAATTGGAGGGAGATGTAATATGTGAAAACAGAGAAGATAAAGAGAAGAGGTTGATGGTAGAGAAAAGGAGAGAGACGTTATGGGATTATGATTTTTAAGTTTTAGCCGTTAAGAATAAAGGGGTGGGTAGGGTCCTTAGGTAAGTAGATTTTCAGCAGGAATCAGTAACTAAGAGCGTTTCAATGATATATATGTTTTTTTTTTTTTTTGGCCTTTTCAAATCTTTATCTACTCATTTCACTAAAGTTTAGCCTAACTGCTCAGAGCGTCCAGTAGACTACCCATTATTTTTTTATTATTATTCATCATCATTTCTTTTTTCTTTTTATTTTCCATTACAAGATTTAATTCTCTTTTATTTTCTTTTAACAAAACAAATTGGATTTTTTTTTTTCTAATGACACAACAAAGTAAGTTATTCGTTCTAGTAAATTAATTAATAACAATTTTTTCTCTTTTAGGATTTAATATAGTTTCGAAACATTGTCTTCTCAATTAGGGAGATACCTTTATTACTAAAATATAAATAAATAATGAATTAGTAATAAGTTAATTTTCTCTATGATTGATAAATTACACTACTCGTAAACTTTAAATTAATTTTAAAATTCTCTATTTCATTAACATTTTTAATAAATTTTTACATCTTTGTTGAGTTACAAATATCTATTAAACAAAATCTTATTTAATTTATTGCTAAATTGGATCAACTTCTTCCCACATAAATAACATTTTTATGTCATTTCTTGAAATGATTGGATTTCTTTACATGTTTAAAACACCAGAAATCTACGGAAATCTACTCACTAATTGGTATTTTATATCATATACTCTGTGCGTTGTTTATTATATATGACATTTATCAAATTATTACTTTTATATGACATTTTATACTATTTATAATTTTTTGTCCTTTTTTTTTTTTTTGGTTAAATTACCTTTAGTTATTAAGTCATTTTAACTGAAAAACAAAAAAAAGAGAATTGTAGTTTGGTAATAAAATGGGAGCATTAAAAGTAATCATTTTTTTCTCTTTTTTATTACACATTAATGAAATGTAAATCTGAAAACAAAAAATGTCTACAATAGTAGAAAGAATATTGACAAAGTGATGAGTAGAAGAGTTCTGCCCCAGTTTGGCAGTCCAACGAACATATGCATGCCTTATTTATACTACGATAAATAAATAAATAAAACACAACTCTTAAACGACAAAACTAACTCCATACAATCATCTAAACTATTAGTATCTAAAGCTGAGAGATCGATTAATATTGCTCCTCAGTGCTTGAACAACAATTTGTGAATCATCTTCTACATAACACATGGTCCGAAGTAGCCCAACTGAGCAAATTAAGAGCCTCTCTACAAGATATTATTTTGGATAGTGCATTCTTAATCCCGATGATAAACATTAAAAGCTGATCATAGTAATAGATGTCCAACTAATGGATATTACCAAGTGTAACCTTTTTCACCGCATAAAAGTATGTATTTTTAATGGGTAAATATTCTCTTCGTCCAATTTTGATATGCAGTTTTTTAATTGCACATGATTAAAAAAATTAGTTAACAAACTATATTTTTACTAAAAAATCTTCAATATACTAAATGATTAAATAAAGTAAATATTGTTACCTGTGTATATGTAACAATAGTATTTTTGATAATTTATCACTTAATTAATAATTAGACATTAAAAAATGTCTATATTGTTGGACACTGAAAATAAAAATTTTACCTATTAAAATTAGACGGATGAAATATTAATAAAAAAAACATTGCGGTAGTTTTTTTTAATTTGTATTATGATCTAATCTAATTTTATTTTATTTTAAAATTACAGATTTTCTCTAGAACTTTTTTTGAATGAAGTTTTTCTTCAGAATTTAGTTCTTAATATTCGTTTTTATGCTTACATTTCCATAAATTTAGGTTTTATGTAATCTCGATTATGATAAATTAATATAGATGATATTGTTTAGCAATTATATCACATCAATACGTACGAGATATTGCTTTACCACAAAAAAAGAAAGAAGAATATTATTCATCTTTTAAAAGTACTCATATTATGATATCATAAAATGAGTTGGTAATTGACACAAATCATGTATGCTAATTCATCATACTTTTCATTTTTTAAGAGTATAAATTATATATTTTGTATTAGCATAAATTGATGGGCTAACAGAACAAATCAACAACAGGTGTTCATTTATTCTAACACTTTTTTTTTTTTTTAATTAAAATTCCTTACTTTACGAAAACATAAGATCACGTAACTTTTCTCTTTGAAATATAAAATGAAGAGTATTTTTCTCGAATTAATTTGAAATTAACGATACAAGTTTTCAGATAAATTGAAAAGAATATTGTTTTAGGTCAAATTAACCGTAGCATACGGCTTGGGATGGCCTGAGTACTACTTTTCATATCTGGAGGAGAAAGATGGCAGATACTTTTTTTTCCTTGAAAAGTTCAATTTTGGCTATCCATGGACAAAATTTTCTCAGCAGCTTACCTGTGAGTTCGTGCACCGTTAGATTAGCAGGTTCCACATTGGTCCTGACAATCGGGCGATGCACAATTTTCCATGCGGATGTCATGATCCCTGTGCAAATACATTCATTCCCTTCTAATGGAAATTATTTTACATTTTATAGCTTTAATGAAAAGGTAAGTTTTTAAGAGAAAAGGTAAGTTTACGGTCTGATGCTCTGCACCAATTATTCAAAAATAACCTTTCAAAAAAAGAAAAGAAAAAATTATTAAAAAATAAAGATATATTTGACGAATGATTTATTATTTCATTGAAATTGACAACATTTTTTTTTTTTTTCCTTTTTATAGATTATTAACACATTTTCGCTTTCAGTTTCTGTTTTAATCTCCCGCGCAATTTTTTAATATCAGTTTTTTTAGTTCATTCCGGCGCATTTTTTGAAATTTAGGAATCACTTGGTTGAAGGGGTGGACTTGAGAGAGAGGATGAATGAAGTTTTGGAGTTGAGAAATATTAGAAGAATGGATAATTATTTATTTTTCATTGGGTTGTTTAGTACGATTGTCAAGGGAAAGAATTTTTTTTTTTTAAATGATATGACACATAAAAAGTTAAATATAAGTATTATTTTAAATTTACTAGTTTGTCCTTAATAAATTTGTTATTTGATTCTTAATTTCATTAATATTGCGGTAGAGTAAATACAAAAGAGTATTTATAAAAAGAAAATTAATCATCTTATGTGTTGATTTAAGGGTTATGAAACGATAAAAGACTTAATCTTAAAATTATAACTTTGAGTGTTGTAATTTTGATAAAGTTTTAATCTTGAGATTAAAGCTTTGAAGTGACAATTAATGATTCTTAGTAAGATACCTATTACAGCGAGGGAAGGTGTTATTCCCATAAACACTTAGATGTTAAAGTCAGATGACATAGCAAATAGTTTAGAAATCTCCAAAAAATAAAATCACTGTTCCATTAAATGAAGAGTTGTTTATAGTCTTTATGGATGGAAGTTACCAATGACGAAGACAAGAGGGGCAAAGAGTGGCCACGGTCTCCCTTAGCTTTGAAAAAATATATTTTTGATAATTAAAAAAATTTATAAAATTACAATTTAATCCTTCAAGTTAAGTGTACAAATAGATGGCTCCACTAAAAAGAAATAGGGCAAATTAACCCTTGTAGTTTCACTTTTTTACAAATAAGTAACTGTGAATTTTTTTTTTTTTTTTTTTTTTGTTATAAAAGGAAGATTGTGTTCCCAAATGTTAACAAAAAAATGACAACTAATTTTTTTTTTCTTAAAAATGATAATATAGCGGAGGGTATTTTTGGCTATTTAACATTCCAATAATTTATACATATTATTTAAGAAGTTTACATCAAAATTGAAATATTTTTCGAATGTTTTTCAATTTGAAGCCAGAATTCCATAGATAACCATAAACAGAATAAATAAACGGACTTACAGTTTATATGCAGCGGAAACACGTTTATGGAATGGATCTGATCTACGCAAGAAACTGGATCATTCTGATTGCCTTTCCTACGAGTATATGAATACACTGAGTACGGGCTATATCCATGAATTCTTCCGACGAACGAAGAAGTAATTCGTGTTTTATCGGTAGGGACTTTTTCCCCGGGTTTCAAAGGGAATCTCTATGATTCTCCATCCATTCTGAAATAGAGAAACTTCTTCTCTATTTATAGTGGAAATCCCAACTTCCATCTATATATAGGGTCGGACCAAATTACACATTTGGTCCCTGTAATTTACATATAATTACAGTTTAGTCCCTGCCATTCCAAAATGTCATGGGCGGACCAAAAACCAACATCTCCCACTCGTACATGACAAGACACACTTTCATTGCAATTGAACACACATACTTCTATCAATTCTTGTTCGGCGAATTCACGTGACCAGTCAACGTAACGATTAAACCTTGAAGCTCTCCTTCATCGTTCCACCTTTAGCTTAATGCGACTTCCCCCTAGTCCATTTTCCATAATCACTAGTTTTCGACTCACTTTTGATCTCACGAAAACATTCATATACACTACATACCTTTTCCATGAAAAAGTATTGAGCTCGAGTTTTATATGATTACCAAGTGACATGTTACTGAAAATGTACTTCCTCTCTATAAATAACCTTCCGCCATATGTCTAATGCTTATCTGACTGGTCCTTATATGCCTGTTCATAGCTAACGAAGCCTGGTTTAGGGTTCCAATCAAGTTAATCATCAGACATACCTTTCTTGTTATTTACAAGAGTCCTTAAGGGTGAACTTGAAACTCATAGTTTCATTTGGGTCTCACATTAGGAAAGTTGAGATCAATTTTCTTCTTTCCATCCCCTGGTCGGCTTTTACACATATTACTAAAATATGCCATAGTGTTAATCCACTTAGGACGTATGTTTTATAAACACTATGCGAAAGCATTCAGTCTCTGAATGCAACTCATGCATCAGTACCTCTAGTCCACTTTTAAGCCTTTCACAGGATAGCTTTCAGTATAAACGAAATAATGATATTTCACATATCACATATGGAGTTTTTCACACTCCCACTTTTACCTATGAACACACAATCATAGTAAAAGATTCATCTATGTGAGTAGATGACATTTCGCCAACATACTGAACTATAATCAATAGCTCTATGTGTATCGCTTTAAATAGTAAATGAATTTGAACACAACAAATAACTCACATTCTATTCCAATAGAATTTGCCAAAGTTATTATAACAGTTCAAAAACAACAACATGTTCCTATAACCTATGAAGACCAAATTCCAAAATGTGTTTACTAAAAACATTTGGAGCTATTGGCTTCGTTAACGAATCTGCAATCATATTACCAGTTGGAACATGCACTAAACTTATTTCTCTTTGTGCTATTTTGTCTTTAACAAAATGATATTTTATATCGATATGCTTGCTTTTTCCATGATAACAAATATTCTTGGAATAAGCTATCGATGAGTGCTGTCAGAATAGATAGTCGTGCTGTCAGAAACAAACCGCTTCTTATACTGCAGCTACAATGCCATGCAAGTTTGTTTCTTGCTACACCAGAAAATTACACCTTTTCCTAGAATGAAAATATACCCAGACGTGGACTACCTCCCGTCTTTATCAGTTCTGTGATCAGCATCTGTGTATCCCTTTAACTGTAGATCCTTTCCTTGGTAATAAAGGGAATAATTTGAAGTCCCCTTCAAATATCTCAATATCCTTTTCACTGCTGTCCAATGCTTCAAACTTGGAGTAGCCTGATAACGGCTTGCGAGACCCACCGTAAAACCTATATCAGGTAGTGTACAAGTCATAGCGTACATCAAGCTACCAATTGCACAACTTTAAGGAATTCTCTCCATCCTTTTAGTCTCTTCTAGAGTTGTGGGACACATACTTGCATTTAGTTCCGTACCTTATGCAATAGGGGTTGGATCGGGATCACAGTGAGCCATACCAAACCGTTCTAAGATCTTATTGATATACGTCTCTTGTGAAAGAGCCAATAATCTCTTAGATCAATCTCTTGAGATCTTAACCTCAAGAATGTAATTAGCTTCTCCTAGATCCTTCGTCTCAAAGTTAGAAGACAACTAAGTCTTTACTTTCTTGAGTAAGGAAGTGTCATTTCTTGCTAACAAAATATCGTCAACGTATAATGTTAGAATGACAAACTTCCCTCCGTTTTCACGCTTAATGTAGACACACGAGTCTGCATGAATCACCTTAAATTGCATTGATATAATCGCTTCATGGAAACGAAAATACCATTGTCTTGAAGACTACTTAAGGCCATAATTGATCTTTTCAACTTACAAACCTTATGTTCTTGGCCCTGGACAATGAAACCATATAGATTTCTTCATTCAGTTCGCCATTTAAGAATGCAGTCTTTACATCCATTTGATGTAATTCAAGGTCCATACATGCTACAAAAGCAAGTACAATTCTTATAGATGTGAAACGGACAACAGATGAAAAAATCTCCTGATAGTCAATTCCTTCCTGTTGTGCAAACCCCTTCGCAACCAGCTGACTCTTAGTCTGGATAGGTTTCCTATCCGCTGATCGCTTTATCATATGTACCCACTTATTCCTAATGGCTTTACGCCCTTTGGGTAGATCAACTAGTTCCCAAACTTTGTTCATCCTCATTGACTCCATTTCACCTTCCATTGCTTTAATCCATTCTTCTTTCGCTGGGGATTCTAATAACTCTCTCATGTTAGTTGGAATATCTTTAATTTGAGCTATGATTGAGAGAGCTTCCCTATCAACTAAATGACAGCGTCGCGGGATATTTCCCCTCTGTGATCGTCTTAGATGTTCTGCTTCTTGATAAACAAATCTCATATATTCATCAAGGTGTTGGGCAGAACTCCCACTGGGATCTATATCCATATTCACACTTGAATTTGGAACAAGACTCCCACTCAAACCAAGACCACTCAAGTCAGAGTCAGGATTACTCAAATCAGAGTCAGGATTACTCAAATCCGCTTGTGAAGGTTGAAAAACATCATTCTCTCTTCCCTTTCCCTTACGTCTTCAACTTCATTCCTCCCACTCAGATTGAGCAATCCTGAAGTTTCAGACTCTTGAGTTTCAAAGAAAGTGAATTCCTTATCCACTTCTCCCAGCTTAGGAAATTCATTCACTAAGAATGTGACATCTTGTGACTCAAATTCTGTTATTTGACCATTCTCATTCTCTCCCACTAGAACATATCCTTTGGAGAGATCAAGATATCTTATAAAGATACCTTTCTTGCCTCTTGGGCCTAGCTTGCCATGCTTGCTAGATGTATCACGAACATAGGTAGCACATCCCTATGGTCATAAATGGTTCAAAATGGGCTTGCGGCTCGTCCATAATTCACAAGGCGTGGTTTCAACGGACTTAGAAGGTACTCTATTGAGTACATATGTGGCAGTCAACAGTGCGTCTCCCCAAAAGGAGATAGGCAAATTAGCTTCAGCCATCATAGACCTCACCATCTCTAAGAGGGTTCGGTTTCTTCTTTCCATTACTCCATTTTGTTATGGAGTCCTAAGTTGTCAACTGATGTTCAATACCTGTTTCATCACATAAAACTTTAAATTCCTCGGAGAGGTACTCTCTTCCCCGATCGGTCCTTAAAGCTTTGATTCTTCTCTCTAATTGATTTTCAACTAGAGTCATAAATCGTTTGAAACATGCTAATGCTTCAGATTTATGTGCAATCAAATAGACATGACCATACCTTGTATAGTCATCTATGAATGTAATGAAATAGTACACACCATGCCTTGCCCGAACATTCATTTGGCCACAGATGTCAGAATGGATTAGTTGCAATGGTTGGTCAGCTCGCGTAGCTTTACCAAATGGTTTTCTTGTCATCTTTCCTTTTAAGCAGCTTTCACAAGTAGGGTGATCTACTTTTGATAAATCAGCCAATAAACCTGCTTTAGCCAATCGTACTAAACGATGCTGATTAATGTGACTAAGTCTTACATGTCACATTTTTGAAATGCTAACATTATCCATAGACAAGTTAACAGTAAAGGAAAAACTATTATGACACACATAATTTTGGATCCAAATCCAAAACAATAAAACCATCCAACAAATGTCCACCACCAAAGCAGATATTGTTCATAAAGAGACTAAAATTGTTCAATTCAAAGGATAACATGAATCCCAAATTCATAAGGGTAGAAACAGCTATCAAGTTCCTTTGAATTCCTAGGAGCATAAAGGACATCTTTAAGAAATAGTGGTCGACCACCATTGAAGACCAGCTGACAACAGCCAATCCCTAAGACTTCCTCTTTAGAGTTGTTTCCCACGTATATCCACTTAGTTCCCGGTGGAACACTGCGAAACTCAACAAAAGAATCTCGATCCTTTTTTACATGGTCTGTTGCTCCTGAGTCTACGAACCACAAAGGACAAGATGCAGTTTTGAAAACAAAACTTGAAACAAATGTATAACACTTATACATTTCGGTAACATTTACCTTAGGAGCTGTGCAATCTTTTGCAATATACCCCTTCTATCTGCGATGTAACATTTCACCCTAGAAATGTTAAAATCTTTCTTGCCCTTCTTTTGAACTGGAACACTGCCCACCATTCCCTTTGCCTTCTTCTTGAAGAACCTCTTGTTCCTCTCCTTGGACCTCAGACCAGGACTTGAACTAGCCATGTGAACCTCAGATTTCACACTAAGAGAGGCCAGGCGGTCCTCTTCCAGTTCAAGATGATGAACTGCATCGTCAAAGGTCTTAATGTCGTTGATATGGGTTAGGTGCAACTTCATATGCTCCCACTCATTCGGCAGAGAACGTATCACAGCTTGAACTTTCTGCTCCTTGAGAGCAAAAATTGCACTAAGCATGTGTTTTATACGTGAAACTTTTTCACGATATCATCATTCATTGCACTAAGCATGGTGATGCGGGCAGATGAGTTCTTCCTCTTCCAAGCTTGATAAGCCTCAAAGTCCCTCTTTGTTTGGGCGGTGTTACCCTCTGCAGGAGGAACCGTTATTCTCTCCAGAGTGTCAAGAGCTTCTTGCTCTTCAATTACGTATTGGACTATCATAGCCCAAACTTCATAATTGTCACCGTTCAAACGAAGGTCCTTATTTAGTTAAGCAATTATTGCTTTTGAAGCAGTCATTGAAAAACCGTTAAAGACAAAAGTAGCACTAATAAGTAAGCGATACACCATATTTATTATAAGATCATTTAAAACTAAAAATAGTGTTTGGTTCACGTAAAATCGAACATCCATGTGCAATGCATCGAGTCACCATTTACATAGGCTAATACAAACACCATATTAGGTTTAAATTTCCAATAATAAATATATATTTAGTTTTGTTTTAGATTATATTTTAATTTATTTAACATTTATACTTCTCTTAAGTATAAAACTAATGAGTAATATAACACTTAGTTATAATCTCAAAATAAATAAATTAAAAATTACTAAAACAAATAACTAAAATAGCAATGTTTAACAAATAAACATTTTATAATACCATAAAAATATCCAACATTGAGTCAAAATTACCACCACAATAAAAACTTGAGCACAAAGCCCTTCAATACAAAATTGAAAAACAAAATCAGCAAGAGAAAAAATTGAAAAATGAAGAGCTCAATCTTCATTTCCATCGAGTTGAACTATCTCGATTTCTTTTTGAGGTGACTGGGATCATCTCTACGAACTTATAGTAGAGATCCAAAAGCATGTTCACAACACCCTTAATAATAGCATCCAGACATGGGCGACGAACCAACTTGTCACTTCTAAGTAACATGGTTCTAGGATTATAAGATAACTTAGCTCCCGTTTCAGCCAAGTTGTGAGCGGACGACGCGTTATCGACCAGACACGGGACTCTCTTTCGGAAGGGGCACCTCTATCTAGGGCGGGGCCCTCCCTCGCGTGGGGTTTTTGGATGAGAAATTCGTTTTTTGTAAAATTAATTGTTTCGAAAAAGAATCGAGACCTAAATCTCGATAAAAAGTCTAGGAGTCGCCACCCGGTTCACCTCAACCGGGAAATTACAGTGTAGCTGAACCAAAGCGGGAACTGCCACACTTTTCAGAGATCTAGGTTTGGACAACACTTTTCAGAGATCTAGGTTTGGACAAGTCCATTATTTCGTGTCTGATTTAAATATTATTAGCCAATGTTCTAGTTACGACACTTTAAATTGCTAAAAAATGATTTTTATTGAATAATACAAGCGGCGCGCATACATAATAATACAGCAAAAATAAAAAGTAAAAGGAATAAATATTTAGGAGCTTACAACCCAATTGAAAGAAAAATAAAACTCTCGGCCTCACAATACAAGCGCCTAAAATACACGAGAATCTAAGAAAAGTTTAAAATCGCCTCATATACACGGTTTAATCTATTAAATACATTAAAATGAAAAATAAAGAAATTAGAGCTGCAAAACAAATGATTAGCACAAATATATAGCACACCACACTTAGGACTCAAGTTTGACAGAATTGGGAATTTTAGGATTCGGGGTCATGCAATTGGGGGTAACCGGATCGACCCGGCCCGCCGGCCCAGTTAGACCTGGAAAATCATTTTGAAACGTCCCTGTATTTTTGGTTTTGTGAGAAAATCGTCTTTGAAAACATTTTTTTCGGTTTATTACATTTATCACATGTAAGGTGGGTCGGTTTTCGGGAGAAACGGGTCTCCGTCGTGGTTTTATTCTAGATGCAAAAACACTGAAAAATAAATCTAAGGTCGTGAATGCACACTCCAAAATTCATTTTTGATGATTTTTTATTTTTCAAGATTTTTCTGATTTTTTGAAATTTTCTGATTTTTATGAAATTTTTGGGGTTTCATGAATTTTTTTGGATTTTAGGGATTTCTGCTTCTGGCTGAGAACTGCAGTCGTGCGACTGTATACTACAGTCGTGCGACCGTAGCCCTTACCTGAGGCAGAAATCGCTAAAAAAGACTTAAAATGAGAAACTTAAAACTGGGAAAACAAAAACAGTGGTACGACTATAAGAGATATGGCACGACTGTAATTACAGTTATGCCCCTGTTCTTTGTGACAAGAACAGTCGTACGACTGTTCTTAATTTTCCAGAAGCAGAATTGTAAAAACTTGAACCAAAAATGCACAAAAATCAACCAAATCACCCAGAAAGGTGGAAAATGAGTTAAGTTGAAGTATGTTTACCTCCTTGGCGCCGATCCACAGCTGGAATGACCCCTGGCTACGCACCAATCCACGTGAATTTGCTCCTTTTCTTTGAAATGTCAAGGTTGCAAATAGAGTCCAAAAATCCTCCAAAAAGCTACGGATTTGAGTTTGTTTTTGTCCAGAGATGATTTAGATTTCTCGTGTTAATGTTAACCTAGAGTTTCTAATCCATTTTAAATATTAACCTCAAGAAATCAAGAAGAAAAAGGTAGAAGAAAGCAAGACTTTTTCTTTTCTCTCTTCCCTCTTTTTCTTCCTTTTCCCCCTCTAATCTGCTCTAAATCTGAAAATATGGCCAAAAGTCTCCTCTCAATCACTTCTCCCTTCCTTTTATATCTCTCTTTCCGAAAAATCTTGAGGCATTAAATGCCCAAGATTTTCCAACCATTTTTTTATTCTAAGGGTATGTGTTCTGCAACCTGCTCCCGATAATACAGTCATACGACTGTACTTATGTTACAGTCGTACGACTGTAAACAAAATACCACGACTGTAAATACAGTCATGGTCCCAACGATCAGATTTTTTTTTAACAAAAAATTTTGTGTTCACAGGCTGCCCCTCATGTAGCTAAAGTCCGATTTTCGAAATGGATTTAGGTACACGACAAAGAACATGAAATTCGTGATGATATGCAAGTGTGTGGTTCGTGTGTGAACTTCAGGTGACTTTGGTAGTTAGGTGGTCCATATGCCTTTTGCATGAAGATGACACCGAGAAAAAGACGACTTTTGGAGTCGGGCGGTTCCTTACGATGATTTTCGCATAAGGATGACGCCAAGATAAAATGACTTTTGGAGTCAAATGGTCGTGTATGATTTGCCATACAGAGCCAAAGATGCATTCAATGTGTGCTTGGTGAACGTATTTATTCCTTGATCGATAATTTTGAAACAAAAATTTTTGCCCCTTCGATCAAGAATAAATACGGGAACGCTTGTTTTGGTTGCCTTTTATAGCCGTGCGGGAATAAACTTGGAAATTTAGAGTGTGTGACAGCCGAGTACGATTGGCGCACTCAACGGACTGACACAGAAATTCTGGTTCCGTTTTATAGTCGTGGTGGACTAAGATTGGGTGAAGGGTGTGATAGCCGTGTGCGACTTGGCGCACTCAACGGACTGACACGAGAATTCTGGTTCCGTTTTATAGTCACGGTGGACTGAAATTGGGAAGTGTGATAGTCACGCGTAACTTAGTGCACAGGACTGAAATTGAATTTTGGGTTCCCTTTTAAAGTCATGGTGGACTATGATTTTGTGAAAATGTGTGACAGTCGTGTGCGACTGGACGCACTCGACGGACTGAGGCTGAGTTTTGGTTCCCTTTTAAAGTCGTGGTGGATTGTGATTTTGTGAGAACGCGATGATCGGGTGTGACTTGGCACACGGGATGTTTTGAAAAGGCAATTTGGTGAGATTGTACTTACAGTGAATTTTTTCGCGGTTTCCTCGGGTTTCGTGCCCCTTGGATGAGGAGGACCATTGCTGGAAAAATTTAGTCGCTGCTGGGTTGGCCCTGGAAAATTACTGAAATATCTTCCCGTTGGGAATAATTAAGCATTTGGTGATAAAAATAGGGCTTAGAGAATAAATAAGAAAATTAGAAAATTCCCCCCCCCCCTTTTCCCACTACAGTATTGCGACTGTATTCAAATTTTGAGTACAGTTGTACGACTATAGATGAAGTATAGTCGTACGACTGTACTACGTGGGCAGAATGAAATAAAGGGGCGGTTTCCGCCCCTTTCTCTCCCATTCTTCCAAATTTCCGAAAACTCTTAGCTCCCTTCTTTCTCAAAACCGATTCCTAACCCCAAAATCTCACAAAAATGTTGAAGAAAATGGGAAAGAAAGTGAAGAAACTCTCTAGCAACTTGATTCAGAGACCCAACAATCCAAACGATATCCCTTTCGTGAGTATTTCACATGGATACGGCCATCCGCTGTACATGGAGCACTTCGGAGTTAAACTCGGGATGGAGATCCCAATTTTGCTGGAGATGGACTCCCATCTATCTGTCACTCAGGTTGGTACCCGATTTTAATCCTTGATTTTGAGTTTTTTGGACATTTTTTCCTTTGAATGCATGGATATGATTTAGCATGATTTATCGCTTTCTGGGTTGATTGATTGAGTAGAATGTATGCTAGGAGTCCCCCTGTAGTTAATAGGAACAAGAAACTAGGAAAAACGAGTTAGAAATTGCAAAAAACACATGAAATTTGAAATCTGTCCGCAGGCATATGAACAGTCATGCGACTGTTCATGCTAATGAAGAACAATCGTACGACTGTGCGCTATATAGTCGTGCGAGTGTAGTTACGCTCGTGCGAAGCGTACTATAGTCGTACGATTATAGCAAGAAATAAGCCTAAAATTTTACCTTTTTGATTAATTTTGATTATGTTACTGCTATGCAAAAATTGAATATATATGTATTGTACTTCCCAAAAATGCAGGCGAACAAGATTTCCGGCAGCGAAAATCTTTCCTTGTCGCGGGTCTGGTGGGACCGTCTTCCCAAGCCTGTGAGGGCCCGGGTTAGGACCCTGGGTTTTGAGGCCTTTATATTATCGTTGCTGACGAGTACACCGCATACCACTCACACCGTGCTGACGGCTCTATGCGAGAGATGGGTCTGTACTACCCATACATTTCACTTGCCCATCGGGGAGTTCACCGTCACTCCCTCGGACTTCGTAGCGATCACCGGCTTCGGGTTTGGCGGGACCCCTATTGTATTCAACGGCTACTTGACCCGTCAGTAGCTGGTGGATGATTCTATTGGCGGATTGGTCAGCTGCACCCCTGAGAAAGGGAAGATCCTGTGCTCCAGGGTGGAGGCTTTCTGGTCTGCTCGCCCAGACCTATCCGAGGAGGATGTGGAGTGGTATGCTCGGGCTTATGTACTCGTCCTATTGTCCTGCACGCTGTTTCCTACTGGGCAAAGTACTTGTAATATGACTCTGCTGCCCACTCTGGCGGACTTGGCTGCCTTTGCTTCTTTGGATTGGGCACGAGCTGCGTTGGGGCAGCTATACTATGGGTTGGACTTATGTGCCCGGGGGGAGCAGCAAAGATCCTCGGCTTCTGGTTCGGCCTTCTGGTATTATCTTTTCCTTCTTTTTTTTTTCTTTTTGGTTTAATTCTTTTGTTAACTACAGATCTGGGCCTTCGAGCACCGTATTTTAGATCCGCCGGAGCTGAGGGACGTCCAGGGCGATGTTCAGCCGACTATCTTGCGTTGCTAGACACAGGGATGGTAGGGTATTGGCCGGGATTTAGAGGAGGTGAGGTAGAGCTTGCTTGACACTTCCTGTTAGAAGGTAAGTAAATGAAACTTATTAGTAGGAAAATTTAATTAACTTTTACTTACCTGTGTTGAATTTCTTTTGTTGTATTTTTGCAGATCCGCCACCATCCTTGGCATGGTCTGGGTGCTGTTTCCCTCCTCGTGCAAACATCCGGGCGGTTTGATTTCCGTCGGTTTGTTCTGGAGTGTCCCATGTCGCAGGAGTGGTATTTAGGTGAGCTCCTCACTCTTTCTGACCATGTGGACAGTCCAGCTGGTTGGTCTGTGCCTTCCCTGCTTCCACATGCATTGTTCTGGCCTCACCTAGCTGATCCCATTGTAGATCATGATATATTTGGGGAGGGCTACAGCGTTGGACCTATTGACGGGGATTATCCGGCTTATATCCAGCAGTGTCTACTACCGGTTGCGGGTGGCACGCCAGTGGCTCCTCCTCCTCGTCGAGCATTTACTTCTTCTTCTTCTTCTTCTTCTTTTTTTAACGAAATTCTGCTTGCAGGTTAAGAGGCGCAGGGGAACCGGGTCCACTCAGCCGAGTGGGCCGGACGATGGGAGTGCCGAGGCGGCCACTATTGGTGAGGATGCCCCGATTCAGGATAGGAGCCACCCTATCCATGCTGGTAGTGCCGCAGCCTCAGCTTCCCGAGCTGCTGGTGTAGTGGAGGGTCACCTGATGACTGAGCTCAGGACTGGCTTCAACATGATGGGGCTAGATGGCGGCTACTCTTACAGGACGTGGTCGATTTTCAGCGAGCATCTGGCTAGATTCTTTCCGAAGGACACCACTAATATAAGTATAAGCTCTTTTTTTTGACTTTCTGATATGCTCTAGGTTCCACGGGGAGGTGGAGGACATAGCCTACCAATATATAGGCGTAAGGGATTTTATGGTCCAGGAGCACGCTTTCTGGGCGGTGAGCGTTCTGCATTTCCTGCACCATCTTATAATTTATGCAATGCATGAGTGTGCATGTATGTACGTATGCCTGTTAATTTATGTTATTGATTGCAATCTCGAGTCCAGATGCTTCAGGACCAGGTCAGACAGGCTGCTGCCTCTGAAGCTCGGGTCTTAGCTGCGACCCAAGAGGCAGATCGGATGAGAGCTGAAACAGCCAGGGTACAGGCTGAGCTGGCTCGGGTGCGGGTGGACTTCGATTCCTACAGGGCTTCGCATCAGAGTGAGTCTGAGGAGGAGGAGGATGGAGAGGGACAGGATGAGAGCTAGATAGAGTGCTCTGTTTTTCATACACATTGTTCTTTTTTTTTTTCTTGTATTGGATTTTTACGCACATCATGAACTGCATATTTCACATTATGGGATTTCATTTTATTGATCTTTGAGAATTCACTCTTCTTCTTTTCTTTTTTTTTTCAATTTTTGCTTCCTTTCATCCAGGCTTTTACAGTTTTCTAGAATCGTTACAAGACTCCGATTGGCTCAAATTGAAGCCTTTCGGGTTGTGGAATATCAAGGCCTATTATAAACACCCCTGGAACATCGAATTGTTGAGTGCCTGTGATTGTTTCTGGGATTCGGTGGATAACCTTTTCCGTTTCTCATGCCAAGAGCTCTGCCCCTTATATGAAGAATTCAGTGCCATTTTGAACATCCCGTGTCACAAAGGGGTAGACATTGTCGTCCCTGAGTTCACCTTTGGCAACATTTCTTCCTTGGTAAGCTTGTTTAGGCTTCCTAATCCCGAGGTGGAAGCTCTACTTTCCATTGGGTCCCCTTCTCCTGGATTGAGCTCGGATTCTATACTGGAGTGGTGCATTAATGCCTCTAGGGACCACATAAGCTGGGCTTGTATGGTTAATCTGTTACTGGTGAGCTGGTATTTCTGTGGTCCTAGTGATGGGGTTGTCTCCTTCAGAGCTGTCTCCCTTATCCCTCAAATGGCTGCGGAAGCATCTCCAGCTCCTTTTGCACTTGCTAAGACACTGATCAGTTTGCATACATCTAAGACAAGCGGTGTTCTCCACATCGGCCCTCATCTCATACTGCTCCAGGTAAATCTCCTTATTGGCCAGTGTATTCCTGGGACTAAAGGAACTTCTAACCCTTGCTTTCTATCATACTGCAGATCTGGTTGTTGGAGAAGCTATCGATTCTTAAGATCCCGAGGGGGAATTTTAAGAAATACCATCCAGCCAACTTCAGGGAAAGGGGCTTCTCCATTGACTCCTATACTGATATGTCTGCTGATGAGTGGGGTGCTTGGTTATCTCGCCTGACTGATGACCGGATTAGGTGGGTGTGCCCCTGGTGGAAGATTACCCACGTGATTGTGGATATGTGGGCACATGGTGTGCAGTTGTTGGGATTGACCAGGGTGACATTCTATTCTCCGAGTCACCTCTACTGACAGTACGGCCATCTACAGGACATCCCCCAGCGCTCTTGTGTCACTACTTGTGAGGAGTACACTGCTTCTTGGCCAGATCACATCAGACTTCGCTGGGTTAGGGATACTCACCATGTGGCATTGAGCTATGCTTCTCTTGCTCCCACAGAGACAGATGATCATTACAAGCAGTGGTTGGCTGAGATCCAGGATCTACCTACCCGCGAGGCACGTGAGCGCGCGACTTTCCACTGGCTGGTTCCTTCTGAGGCCGCAAGATCACTTCCCGTCAAGAAAAGGAGAACATGAAAGAAAAGTGATTTTCATTATTATGCATGTATTGAATATCATTATTATTATTTATATATATCTCCTTTATTATTACTGCGACCCCCCCCTTTTTTTTGCCTTAATTTTTGCTTAAATCGCCCTTGCGGGTTTTCGACTTAACACGCCTTTTTCTTCTCTTTTTTTTGAATGAATGAATGGATGATGTTTGCAATTCGCACACTTAGGCGCCTAAATGTCTTTGTTTATCTGGATGTTTCGACAAATGAACCATGTAACATACTCCAAACATTCATGCAATATATTGAGTAAGACACATTTCATTAATGAAATTTAATTATTGTATCAATTAAAAATGCCAAAATTAGTACATATCTCGAACGAACCCATTCCTGTTATCAACCATCCTATATAGGTTTTATGATCGATAAGCTAACTCTCGTTGCCTTTATTTTTGCTTATGCCTCCCTTGTGGGTTTTCGACTTAACAGGCTTTATTTTTTTAACACATGGTAGTGTTTGAGATGATCTTGATTAATCGGATTGGTGAACTCGTTGCCACCCATGTCCATAATCTTCACTGCACCTTTGGAGAGTATTTTCTTAACCACATATGGCCCTTCCCAGTTAGGTTTGAATTTGCCCCTCGCATCCGTGTTAGTTGGCCTCATCTGTTTCAACACTAGATCTCCCGCTTTCAGAGGCTGTTTCTGATGACGAACCCGTCGATTATACGCCCTAGCCATCCTTTGGTGTTACATCTGTAGATGATCTAGAGCCTTGAGACGCTTTTCATTGACCATAGCTAGTTGTTCAAACCTCACCTTTACCCATTCTGCTTCAGGCAATTGGGCTTCCAAGACTGTCCTTAGTGACTTCAACTCCACTTCAATGGGAAGGACTGCTTTCATCCTATAAACCAACAAATACGGTGTCTCCCCAGTTGGCGTTCTAACACTGGTTCTGTACCCCCATAGAGCATAAGGTAATCTATCTGCCCAATCCCTGTAGGTTGAAGTAGTCTTGGATAAGATCTTCTTAATAGACTTATTTGCTGCTTCCACTGCTCCATTGGCTTGTGGCCTATAAGGTGAAGACTTACAATGCTCTACATTGTATTCTTCGAATAATTCAGCTGTGGCCCTTTGAAATTGCACTCCATTGTCGGTCACCACATGATGTGGTATACCGTATCTCGCGAAGATATGCTTCTTTATAAACTTAGCCATGTTCTTAGTTGTGACCGTGACATAAGACTCGGCTTCAACCCACTTGGAAAAATAATCCACTGCCACTACAATGAATTTGTGACCATTCGATGCTGGAGGCCGAATTTCACCAATTATGTCTATACCCCACACTGCAAATGGCCAAGGAGTCATGAGATTCTGCAACTCCATAGGTGGAAGATGGCTGATATCCCCATAAATCTGGCACTCGTGGCACTTTTTCACTTCTTCTGCATAATCTGTTTGCATAGTAAGCCAGAAGTACCCTTGTCTCATGACCTTCTTTGCCAAAGCTAAACTGTTCATATGCGGACCATAAATCCCTGAATGCATTTCTTGCATAACCCTCTTGGCTTCTGCTTCCGTCAGACACTTTAACAACAATCCATCAGCGGTCCTTCTGAAAAGCTGTCCATCAAACCATCTGAACTGAGCTGCCAATCTCCTTAGTGTGGCATTATCCGATGCATCAGCTTCTTCGGGATATTGGCCATTTTGTAGAAAGTCAGCTATATCTTGGTACCAGGGCTTATCATCTACAACTAATGTCAGGACCTCACTATAACGATGGAATGGTGTTTTAGTGGTCTCTAGGATCAAGGGCTGCATCGGTGCCTTTTGAGGTCCTTCCCACATGGATGACAAGTTAGCTAACGAATCTGCCATCTGATTATCATCTCTAGCCACATGCCTGAATTCAATATGCCCAAATACTTTCACCATTTCCCACAAAGTCTCCAAGTATGGGCGAAGTGATTCTTCTTCGATTTCCCATTCCCCGGTGGCTTGACGGACCACCAACAGCGAATCTCTAACAATGGTCACATCATTTGCCCCTAGTGTGATAAGAGCATCAATGCCAAATAAACAGGCTTCATATTCTGCACCGTTGTTAGTTACCGAGAATTCTAGCCGCTTTGACAAAGGAATTATTTCTCCCTCAGGAGTTATAATGATTACTCCGAGGCCTGCTCCTCTCTTGTTTACAGCTCCATCAAAGTGCATAATCCATTTTCTGACCTCCACTTCCACTAAGGCCAACTGCTCATCCGAAAACTCCAGGTTCTCCATATAATCAGATTCAAATGGCTGATTGGCTAGGAACTCAGCCACTGCTCTTCCTTTGATCACCTTCTTCGTCACATACTTAATGTCGAATTCTGATAGCAAAAGCAACCATCGGGATAGTTTCCCTGTTAAGGACGGGGCAGAGCAGAGGTATTTCATCGGATCAACTTTCGCCACAGCTTGTATCTTATAGGATTGGAAATAGTCTCTCAGTTTCTTCGTCATCCAAACCATAGCAGTGCAAGTCTTTTCCACCACGGTGTACCGAGTTTCATAATCTAGCAGCTTCTTACTGAGGTAGTAAATAGCATGCTCCCTCTTATCATCTTGTTCTTGAACCAACATTGCCCCTATGGAGGTCTCTTCAATGGCTAAGTACAGAGTCAAAGGCTTTCCCAGAGTTGAAGGCTTCAGCACTGGCAGATTGATCAAGTATTCTTTGATCCTATCGAATGCAACCTGACACTGGTCATTCCACACGACGGGTTGTTCTTTCCGAAGAAGCTTGAAAATGGGCTCATAGACAGTGGTCAATCTAGCAATGAATCTGCTGACATATTAGAGTGACCCCAAGAAAGATCTGACTTCTTTTCTGTTTTCAGCGCTGGCATATCTCGAATGGCTTTAATCTTGTCCGGGTCCATCTTAATGCCTTTCTGACTGACAATGTGCCCTAATAGCTTGCCTGATGCAACTCTGAATACACATTTCTTCGGATTGAGTCGTAGGTTATACTTTTCAATCCTGGTCATAAATCTATCTAGGATAGTAGGGTGCTATTCCTGGGTCATGGACTTTACTAGCATATCATCAACATACACCTCGACCTCCTTGTGGATCATGTCATGTAGCAATGTCGTAACCGCCCTCTGATAAGTTGCCTCAGCATTCTTCAATCCAAAAGGCATTACTCTGTAGCAGTACACCCCCCACTCGGTAATGAAGGCCGTCTTGACTTTATCAATAACATTCATTAAGATCTAATTGTACCCAGAGAAGCCATCCATAAACGAGTACATAACTGCCCTTGCTACATTGTCGATCAGGACATCGATGTGAGGGAGTGGGAAATCATCCTTTGGGGAGGCCTTATTCAAATCCCGGTAATCCACGTAAACTCTGACTCTCCCATCTTTCTTGGCAACTGGGACTATGTTGGCTAACCATTCAGGATATTCTACCACCTCCAGGAAGTTGGCCGTAATCTGCTTTGCTACCTCTTCTTTGACTTTCTCAGCCCATTCTGGACGTAGACGCCTGAGCTTCTGCTTTACTGCACTGAACTTGGGATCAATTGGGATTCTATGTTCTGCTATCCCTCTGTCAACCCCCGACATATCGTCGTAAGACCAGGCAAACGCTCTGTTGGGAATCATCACAGGAAATCAACATAGGTGCAGCGAAATTTACCCGTTAAAATTTCCTCGATTCCGTGATCGTATCGGATTACCATTGATAGAAATAAAAACAACGTTTATGAACAAATAAACAATTGACTCACCAGGAATATCTCTACAAGAGACGGCTGAGTGAATCCACTAATGTGAATCTCCAAACTCACGTGCGCGACGGACTATGGAGCTTGGACCGGTGCTAGCCGCGAGAGAAGGGAAGTATTTCACGTCAAAAGCCAAGAAAAATCAGCAGCTCATTTTTCCTTTTGGAGGACGTTGCTGGTTTTTCTTGGCTTAGGGTTAAAAGTACTCATGTATTATCTCCTTAAGTCTCCTATTTATAGTGGTTAGGGTTTTTAATTTAATTTCCTTGTATTTGCAAATTTGCCCCAATGGTTTCTCAATTGCATAAAATATTCTCATATCAATACTAATTATGCAATTTTAACCAATTGGTCAAATCACCAATACTTAGATTAAATTAAAATGCACTTAAGGATAAATACATAACTTGTATTCTTTTCCAACTTAGGAAAATATTTAATTAATTATTTACTTATGTAATTCCATTAATATAATTAATCAATTACATTATGTAAATAAATTAATCAAATTAACCCTTATATTAATTAATTACCCTGACATACAATGTCAGTTAATTCAATTAATATATCCCTTCATTATATACATCACATGTACAATCTCAATAAATCCAAGCTCAGTCTGTCTATGCGCACGATCCTAAGGGTCATGTCTTTATGTTGGCAGTGCGCCTAAAGCCCACAGACTGTAAGTGAGGTTCTAGCAAACCATTACAGCCCCCAATTAAGACAGAGACTCAGCAGTCTGGTGTAGAGACCAACCCAGTAGTTATCTCTCAATATCCTTTGCCATTAGATATCAAAAATAAACAGAGGCATGGTGTCCGTCATCCTCTACTATGTTTATTGATATTTCTTGATCTTGAGTGAACTGATTTCTACAGATGAGTACACTACTTATCTGGGTATGGCCATACACTTATCAGTTCCACCCATCAAGTGGCCAGTGATATCAGCTCGTTGTTACCCGAGTGGCAATTCCATCACTTCATTATCCGCATCAATATGTTCACCTGCCCACCCAATCATACCCGTATTTGGCATCCTATCACAGACCCGTTAGGCGCATGTCAAAGTGTATGGGATTCCATATCGATGCTATAATGAAAGGTGGTCTAAGGACAAGAGAGATCTACTTGGGAAAGACCTATGACGTGACAACCATGTGGCTTTCCCGTGCGGATCGATCCAGTCCCGTGTCACCGACACGTACCTATATTCATGACTAACTTCGCAAGTACTATGGTCAGTTTGCAACTTCCATATAGTCATCGAATATACAAGTCTATGGTTTTAATCGTTCCCACGATTTGAACAGACTTGGGATATCGTTTTATGATTATCAATCAATGGATACTCTATTCTTTATTATTGCACAAGATATAAATGAAGAATAGATTAAATACCTTTATTAATGTAACACGAAATAATGTATTAATACAAAGATTCTCAAAGTATCATACATAAACATAAAGAACACATGTCTGGAACTAGGGCACACCAACATCTCCCACTTGCACTAGTTCCAACTAGGCATAGCCTTAATTCCCATAGATCTAATATGACCATCGTGCTTTGCAATGGATAGCCCCTTGGTCAATGGATCTGCGACATTGTTCCCGGTGTCAACCCTCTGCAATGCAATGTCACCTCGGTTAACAATCTCCCGAATGACATGAAACTTCCTGAGCACGTGTTTGGACTTCTTGTGTGATCGGGGCTCCTGAGCTTGTGCAATGGCCCCGTTGTTGTCACAGAAAACATCAACTGGGTCTAGGATAGATGGCACTACTCCTAACTCAGTTATGAACTTCTTGATCCAAACAGCTTCCTTCGCGGTATCGCATGCAGCAATGTACTCAGCTTCCGTTGTAGAGTCAGCAATGGTAGGCTGCTTTGAGGACCTCCAACTAATGGCACCACCATTCAGGAGAAAAACATACCCAGACTGTGACTGGAGTTCATCCTCATCGGTCTCAAAACTCGCATCAGTGTAACCTGATACTGACAGCTCATCTTGACCTCCATACACTAAGAAGGTATCCTTAGTCCGGTTAAGGTACTTGAGGATGGCCTTGACTGCACCCCAGTGGGCATCACCTGGATCCGACTGGTACCTGCTAGTCATACTTAGTGCAAAAGCGACATCGGGTCTCGTACATAACATGGAGTACATGATGGATCCTATGGCAGACGCATAAGGAATCTCCATCATCCTCTCTCTCTCCTCTTTTGTGTGAGGAGCATCTTTCTTACTAAGTTTCAACCCATGGCGTATAGGTAAGAAACCTTTCTTTGCCTGGTCCATGCTGAAACGTTTCAGAACCTTGTCTATGTACGAGGCCTGACTTAGGCCCAGAAGCCGTTTGGATCTATTTCTATAGATCCTTATCCCAAGGATGGTTTCGGCTTCTCCTAAGTCCTTCATTGCGAAGCACTTACTCAACCACTGCTTAACTCCATGCAGTGATGAGATGTCGCTTCCAATAAGAAGGATGTCGTCAACATACAGCACTAGGAAGGTAGCAACGCTCCCACTAACTTTCTTATACACACAGGGCTCTTCAGGATTCTGTATGAAACCATATTCAGTAATAGCTTCATTGAATCTCTGATTCCACGACCTGGATGCTTGCTTCAATCCATAAATGGATCTTTGAAGCTTGCATACTCGGTCGGGATACTTTGGATCTACAAAACCCTCAGGTTGTGTCATGTACACATCCTCGAGTAGCTTTCCATTCAGGAATGCGGTCTTGACATCCATCTGCCATATCTCATAGTCGTACCATGCAGCTATGGCTAGTAGTATCCTAATGGACTTGAGCATAGCAACTGGTGAAAAAGTTTCGTCATAGTCAATTCCTTGAACTTGTCTGAATCCTTTTGCCACCAATCGCCCTTTGAAGGTGTTGTCGGCCTTTAACTTGAAACACCACTTGCAGCCTATTACCTTAGCACCCGGAGGTGGATCCACCAAGTTCCAGACTTGGTTATCGTACATGGACTGCATCTCAGCCTCCATGGCTTTGCGCCATTGACCTGAGTGTGGGCTTTCAATAGCCTCCTGATAGGTCTTGGGTTCTTCTTGGTCAACGACCATAAGATCCCCTTCTTCAGTCACCAGAAATCCGTATCTCTCTGGCTGAAGACGTATCCTACCAGACCTTCTAATGTCCTGTGTAACCGGCCCAGCTCCATCAATTGCTTGATCAGCTGTTTCGGTTCCCGAGGTATCCTCAGCAACAACTGTAGGAGTTTATGTGTCTTGAACTTCAGCAAGTTCAATATTGCTCCCACTGTCTTTCTTGGAAAGGAATTCCTTCTCCAAAAAGACCCCATTCCTGGCCACAAAAACTTTGTTTTCTGCCGGGTCGTAGAAGTAATAACCCTTAGTTTCCTTAGGGTAACCCACAAACTGGCACTTGACAGATTTGGACTCGAGTTTGCCACTTGTCAATTTCTTGACATGTGCATCGCAACCCCAAATCTTCAAGTGGGAAACATGTGGTTTTCTGCCTGTCCATAATTCATATGGTGTTCCCTCAACTGCCTTGCTCGGTGTATTATTAAGTATGTAGGCAGCAGTTTCCAATGCATAGCCCCAAAATGAGGCGGGAAGAGTAGCATGACTCATCATTGAGCGGACCATGTCAAGCAAAGTCCTATTCCTCCTTTCTGACACTCCATTCCATTGGGGTGTTGAAGGTGGAGTGAGTTGGGACACTATCCCACACTCTCTCAAGAATGAGTCAAACTCTTGGCTCAAATATTCACCACCTCGGTCAGACCGGAGTGCTTTTATTTTCTTGCCAAGTTGGTTTTCTGCTTCGTTTTTAAAATCCTTAAATCTTTCAAGAGTCTCGGATTTGTGTTTCATTAGAAACACATAACCATATCTACTGAAATCATCAGTAAAGGTAACGAAGTATGAATAACCATATCTAGCAGTAGTGCTCATTGGGCCACATACATCAGAATGTATCAGCTCTAATAGCTCTTTGGCCCTTTCAACAGTTTTGTTGAAAGGCGCCTTTGTCATCTTGCCACGTATACAAGACTCGCATGTGTCATAAGACTGTATGTCAAATGACCCTAACGCCCCACTAGAGTGAAGCTTAGCTATGCGCTTCTCGTTTACGTGCCCAAGTCGACAATGCCAGATATATGTAGGATTTAATTCATTTTGTTTAATCCTTTTAGTATTTATGTTATAGATTGAGCCATCATGTTTTAGATCCAGGATATATAAGCCATTGTCAAGGCATGCAGTTCCATAAACAATATTGCCACATAATATAGAAATAATACCATGTCCAATATTAAAGCTAAAACCACAAATATCCAGGCAAGAAACAGAAATAATATTCCTGCGCATGGCAGGTACAAAATGACAGTTCTTTAAATCTAAAACAAGCCCACTGGGCAACTCTAAAGCATAATCTCCAACTTCCAAGGCCTCAACTCGAGCTCCATTGCCAACTCGGAGATCAACTTCACCAGGTGCCAGCAATCTCCTATTTCTTAGTCCCTGCACATTTGAACAAATGTGAGTACCACATCCAGTGTCAACGACCCAAGATGTAGAAATAGCGAGATTTATCTCAATAACATAAATACCTGAAGCGGCAGTTCTGCCCTTCACTTGCTCTTCCCTGAGCTTTGGACATGCATTCTTCCAATGCCCCTTCTCATTGCACCCATGGCATACATCATTGGGAGAAGCTACTCCTACCTTGGGCTGGGCCGGTCTCTTGGCTTTGGCTTTGCCCTTTTGGACTTTAGCCTTGGCCTTAGATTTAGCCTTGCTCTTGGTAATGAGCCTGTTGGCCTTGTTTACCAGCAACACTTCTGGAGTCCTCTTGAGAGACTGCTCGGCAAGCTTTAGCATGCCATGCAACTCCACTACAGTCTTATCCTGACCCTGCATATTGTAGTTCAGGATAAACTGGTTGAAGGACTCTGGAAGCGACCCGAGAATAATGTCAACTGCTAGCTCCTGCGGTACTGGCGATCCGAGGCGGGCAAGTGTGTCCACATACCCCTTCAACTTTAGCACATGAGCGCTAACAGAAGTCCCGGCTGCCATGGCAGTAGTGCAGAGTGCCTTGGTAGTCAGATATCTCTCCTGACGTGCCTGATCCTGGAACATCTTAGTAAGTTGATCCAGGATGTCATAGGCGTGCTGCTCCATGAATTGTTTCTGAAGCTCAGAAACCATGGTACCCAGCATTAGGCAAGACACATCTCGGTCATCCCTCACGTGCCGGTCGTACTGCTCCACCATTTGGGCGGTGACGCCTCGACCTCCGGGAGGGTTAGCTGGTAAAGGAGTGTCAAGAACATAATCCTTCATTTCTTGTCTTAAGACTATTCTCAAAGTCCTAGACCAATCCAAGAAATTTGTTCCTGACAGCTTCTCCTTTTCCATAAGTGACCTTAATGAGAATGAGTTGTTGTTTTGTGCAGCCATTGATTAATTTTCTTGAAAAATATGATTCTACATGGAAGTTAAATTGCAGAGTTAGAATAAAGGATTTTTAAAGCCAATGGTCAAATTAATTAATCCGTTTTAATTTGTTAGTTGGTGATTTAATTTGACTGTCTTGACCAAGACCCACAACTCCTCTTTGATTGGCCGAGCTAGGGCCCGACAACCAACCATTGATTTGTTTGGTAGGATAAACTATCCAATCCCTTCACAAGGGACTCTTGGTTTGATGGGTTTATTGGCACTTGCCCATCTGTGCTCAATCCTACAATGTGCCCCGCTAGGGCGGGAACTGAAACACATTGTATCATGTTGAGTCAAACCACTATTCACATGTTTACCATACAAAGTATCCTAACCCTCGACGGCCCACTGATCACTGCAATGTACCCAGCTAGGGCATGGCGCACATTGCAGCGCCACCTGGGAGGAAGAGGTGTGAATTTGGTAAGCACTTTTAAACGACTCAATTTTAATGTTCGGATTAAAATTTAGTGAGCGGCTTAACATGCAAATACACGGGTCATATTAATTGGTGATTATACATACATATAATATAAATGCAACAACATACTTAATATAATATAAAAGAGATCCTATGGGCCTTTTATTACATCCTAAAGATAACTAGATATTCCTATCTAATATCTTCAGGTCCGGTCCACCTTCGCTTTGGGCTCCCTCCAGTTTGATGCAATTACAAATATACAATTTTATAAAATAAAATTCCTATACTAAAATTACATTAAAAGAAATAAAATGGCACGCATGCCATATTTCCGAAAAATTAAAATTACAACCGAACTTTAATTTAGGGCCCATAGAACTCTACACACATATTACAAACAAGTACCTGTCGTGCATAACATACAAATATGATGCATGATCATGGCATCCCAATTAATAGATTATTACATAAAGCCAAGTTCATTAGATGTGAAATCGCTAATTTCACCAATTATGACTAAGGTCCATTAAGGCCCAATGGATACCATCCATTAATGCGAAATAAATATTTTGCTCCCACTCGAATTTGGGTCGTCATAATTCTGAAATTTAGCCCTCCCAATTAGACCGGTGCCACGGTCCATGGGCCGATTTCACGGGTCCATATTCAATTTAAATATATACAATAAATAAATTAAATATGCATGTAAAAAAAAACAATTAATAGAACACTCTTAATTAATTGAATTTCTAAATCAATTAATTAGCAGACGTTCACAGTAATTATTATTATTAATCAATTAATTTCCAAATCAATTAATTTCCAAATCAATAAATTTCCAAATCAATTAATAGAAATCACTTTGATTGCAAATAGCAGACGTCCACTAATAAATTTCCAAATCAAGTAATTGAAATCACTATGATTTCAAACAGCAGACGTCCACTGCTACCTCTCCACTTCCTAATTTTTTTTTTTTTTAATTATTATTATTTCTTTAAATCAAATAAAACTATGAAAAACAATCCGGGAAAAATTGATAAAAAAAAAACCCGAATAATAAAATTTCTACGAATTTAATCCGATTGAACCAAAAGCTCTGATACCACTGTTGGGAATCATCACAGGAAATCAACATAGGTGCAGCGGAATTTACCCGTTAAAATTTCCTCGATTCCGTGATCGTATCGGATTACCATTGATAGAAATAAAAACAACGTTTATGAACAAATAAACAATTGACTCACCAGGAATATCTCTACAAGAGATGGCTGAGTTAATCCACTAATGTGAATCTCCAAACTCACGTGCGCGACGGACTATGGAGCTTGGACCGGTGCTAGCCGCGAGAGAAGGGAAGTATTTCACGTCAAAAGCCAAGAAAAATCAGCAGCTCATTTTTCCTTTTGGAGGACGTTGCTGGTTTTTCTTGGCTTAGGGTTAAAAGTACTCGTGTATTATCTCCTTAAGTCTCCTATTTATAGTGGTTAGGGTTTTTAATTTAATTTCCTTGTATTTGCAAATTTGCCCCAATGGTTTCTCAATTGCATAAAATATTCTCATATCAATACTAATTATGCAATTTTAACCAATTGGTCAAATCACCAATACTTAGATTAAATTAAAATGCACTTAAGGATAAATACATAACTTGTATTCTTTTCCAACTTAGGAAAATATTTAATTAATTATTTACTTATGTAATTCCATTAATATAATTAATCAATTACATTATGTAAATAAATTAATCAAATTAACCCTTATATTAATTAATTACCCTGACATACAATGTCAGTTAATTCAATTAATATATCCCTTCATTATATACATCACATGTACAATCTCAATAAATCCAAGCTCAGTCTGTCTATGCGCACGATCCTAAGGGTCATGTCTTTATGTTGGCAGTGCGCCTAAAGCCCACAGACTGTAAGTGAGGTTCTAGCAAACCATTACAGCCCCCAATTAAGACAGAGACTCAGCAGTCTGGTGTAGAGACCAACCCAGTAGTTATCTCTCAATATCCTTTGCCATTAGATATCAAAAATAAACAGAGGCATGGTGTCCGTCATCCTCTACTATGTTTATTGATATTTCTTGATCTTGAGTGAACTGATTTCTACAGATGAGTACACTACTTATCTGGGTATGGCCATACACTTATCAGTTCCACCCATCAAGTGGCCAGTGATATCAGCTCGTTGTTACCCGAGTGGCAATTCCATCACTTCATTATCCGCATCAATATGTTCACCTGCCCACCCAATCATACCCGTATTTGGCATCCTATCACAGACCCGTTAGGCGCATGTCAAAGTGTATGGGATTCCATATCGATGCTATAATGAAAGGTGGTCTAAGGACAAGAGAGATCTACTTGGGAAAGACCTATGACGTGACAACCATGTGGCTTTCCCGTGCGGATCGATCCAGTCCCGTGTCACCGACACGTACCTATATTCATGACTAACTTCGCAAGTACTATGGTCAGTTTGCAACTTCCATATAGTCATCGAATATACAAGTCTATGGTTTTAATCGTTCCCACGATTTGAACAGACTTGGGATATCGTTTTATGATTATCAATCAATGGATACTCTATTCTTTATTATTGCACAAGATATAAATGAAGAATAGATTAAATACCTTTATTAATGTAACACGAAATAATGTATTAATACAAAGATTCTCAAAGTATCATACATAAACATAAAGAACACATGTCTGGAACTAGGGCACACCAACACGCTCCCACATGTTTTTTAAGTATTTTTATCAATTCTCTCTCTTCTGCAGGAGCGAGTTCGTTAGAGATAGATACCATTTTAGGATTTTCAATTGTACCCAAATTAATTTCATGTAATGCAGTGTCGTGAATGCTGAACACATTGAATGAATGATTGCATGTATGCACAGAGCCATTAGGAAAAACATCACACAAATAAGCAAAGTTAGACTTTATTTCATTCATCGCCTTATAGGCGGAATTGTTCACATCAAATACATAAGATAGGTTTACAAAGAAATCATTTTCCTCCTCCACATGTGGAGGGTCTTCAGCAGCAAGGTCTTCCGGATCAGCAGGTCCTTCCTCGAACAAGTCACTTAGGTCAGCCTTGAGGGTCTCTTTCTGTGCCTCTGATAGAACATCTTCTTCTTTCTTTGCTTTACCTTTAGCCATCATCTTGGTGAGCTCAGCAACAGCCTTTTCTACCAACTCTGCCTGTCCCGAAACAACTTCCTTTCTCACAGGACTCTCTTTTAAACCTTTCTTCAGCAAAGCAGAAAATGCCTTAGTAATGGCATCCACCAGGGGATCTGCATCTTCTTTTGATTGCTCCTCCGGAGTGATGGCGGCCACTACTTCAACTCGAGCTATCGGAGGAGTATTGATGTCTTTCACAGCTTCAAGCTTAAGCATTTCTTCCACCAAACCAACCCCATATTTCGAGAAGTCAACGACATCAGCAAAGATCTCAAACCTGGGGACTGTTTCCCCGTCAATCATCATCGGCTTCGGCTTACCATCATATGGCCCACCACTTGCTCAAACAAAAGTGTCCAAGAGATGGACTTTCTTCGTCTCGGGGATCTCTTTCTTTTCAGCACCCTTATAACCAAGACCTCCCCGGTGTGATTGGCCCATAGTGATATCAAATTTCGCAACCCCTTACTGGTGGACTCCAAGCCCTTTTCCTGGAATGAAATTCTGCCTTTGAAAATATTTATGGATCCATGGAGAAAACATCAGGTCTTTCTCCTTGAGTTCTGAGAAAACTGCTACCTGAAAGCCGGTCAAGGGTTGTTCAAATAAGTTCAATGCAGCTACCACAGAAGATTCATTCACCTCAAGAGTCATGATCTTCCCTCCCATTGGAATCTTTACTTTTTGATGTACAGTTGAGGGCACTCCTTCCAATGCATGGTACCAGGGTCTTCCCAAAAGCAAGGAAAATGTCACTGGAATGTCGATGACGGTGAACAGCACAGTTGATCTAACTTCCCCAACTGATACCTCCGCCTCAAAAGTACCGATCATGGTACGCTTCGAATCGTCATAGGCCCGGATCACTGTGTTAGATCGCGATAGTGCTTCTTCAGATAGGTGAAGGCTAGGTAGTACTTTCAAAGGACAGATATTTAGTGCTGACCCATCATCAACCATTACACAAGGTAAAGTTCTGTCCATCATTTCAACTTTCAAGTACAAGGCACGGTTGTGATTAGTTCCTTCCGGTGGTCGGTCATCATCAGTGAAAGTGATCCCCTTGGGACTATCAGGTTGCAGACTCTTTGTACTCCGAATTACCATGCACACCTCTTCAGGAGACATCAACGGATTAGCATCCATTTCCACAAGCTTCTTTACCACCGCAGCCCAGTGCCTTTGGGATTCCATAAGTAGATGCCACACAGAAGCACGTGCAGGCATCTTTTTGAGCTGTTCTACCACTAAATCTTCCTTTTCATCCACCTTGACGGGCTAGTAATCCTGGACCGGGGCTTCTGCTCTTTTACTCGGCTCCCCTAATCGTTGTGGTTCAGGTTGGTACACCCTTCCACTCCTCGTGACATTGTTCATAGGGGCATCCTCCTTTCTTATGTACATCCGGTCCTTGGTGCAAACGGGATAAACAGGTGTTGTCTGACTCATGAGCTTGGGTCTACTCATTAGTTCAAACTCATCCACATCGTCATCCAACTCCACATCATCTAAATTCACAGACTTGTTCTCTTCCACAGGTGGTTCAACATCCTCGTGTTGGTGTGCCCTAGTTCTTAGGGCATTGGATACTTGTATTTTGTATTATACATTAAGAACCTTGTATGAATACATTATTTGTGTCACATTAATAAAGGTAATTAATCTATTTCATTAATATCTTGTGCTATAATATGAGTAGAGTATCCATTGATTGATAATCATAAAACCAATCCCAGGTCTGTTCTAATCGTGGGAACAAATAGAACCACAGACTTGTATATTCGATGACTGTATGGCAGTTCTTAACTAGCCATAGTACTTGTATAGTCAGTCATGAATATAGGTACATGTCGTTGACATTGGATTGGATCGATCCGCACAAGAAAGTAACATGGTTGTCGCGTCATAGGTCTTTCTTGAGTAGGTCTCTTTTGTCCTCAGACCAGATTTCATTATAATATCAATATGGAATCCGGTTCACTTTGACATACACCTATCAGGTCTGTAAAAGGATGCTAAATATGGGTATGATTGGGTGGACCGGTGAACATGTTGATATTGATGATGAAGTGATGGAATTGCCACTCGAGTAACACCGAGATGATATCATTGGCCACTTGATGAGTGGGACTGATAAGTGTATAGCCATACCCAAATAAGTTGGTTGCTTATTTGATTAATCAGTCAACTCAAGATCAAGAAATATAATAAACAATAGAAGAGGATGACGGACACCATGCCTCTTGTTTATTCATATCGATATCGTTAGGCAAAGGACACTATGAGATTACTATCGGGTGAGTGTCTTCTAAAGACTGTTGCATCTCTGCCTTAATTGGGGGCTGTAATGGTTTGCTAGAGCCCACTTACAGTCTGTGGGCCTTGGGCCCACTGCCAACATAAAGACAGACCCATAGGATCGTGCAGATAGATCAACTGAGCTGGAACTTATAGATATTGTACATGTAATGTACATTGGAAGGAATGCGTTAATTAATTAGTTGACATTCGGTGTCAAGGTAATTAATTAACATTGGGTTGAATTTAATTTAATTAATAAGTTTACATAATGTAATTAATTAATTTATCAATTAATTGAATTACATAAAGTAAACAATTAATTAAATAATTTTCCTAAGTAGGAAAATTAAATACATGTATTGTATTTACTTAAGTGTGTTTTAATTTTATTTAGGGGTAATTAAATTTAGCCAAATGGAATTAAATTACATAGTATATACTTTTTAATTAAAGTTTATTTATGTAATTATAATCCTAGTGGGCTTGGGTTTAATTAACCTAATTAAAACCCAATTAGACAAGGTGTCTATATAAGGGCACACTTAAGCAATAAAACCCTAATTAAACTCTAATTAATTGCTGGAAATTTCAGCCACCAAGTGCAGCCCCAAATCAGCCGAAAATCCCAGCATTAATTCTCCATTCCTTTGCATCTTCGGCTAGCATCGGTTCCCGCTCAATAGTTGGTCGTGCACCAGACTTTGGAGATCGCAGTTTCAAGAAAACGATTCTGCAGCAGTCTCTAGAAGAGACGAATCCGGTGAGTTAATCTCTCTTGATTCAATTTGGTTTTATTCTAATCAATGGTAATTGGACACGATAGGTGGATTCTAGGAAATTTTAAACAGTATATTTTCCGCTGCGCCACGTTATTTTTCTAATGACGAATCCCAACAGTGGTATCAGAGCCTAGGTTTTGTCCATTAGATTGATTGGAATTGGTTCTTGAAAGCGTTCTTGAAGAAAGAATGGGTTTCAAGTTTGTGGTTTTAGGGTTTTACTTAATTGGGTTTTTTTTTGGATTAACCCTAGAATTGTTGGATTGGGCTTTTTGATTATTATCCCCAATTGGTTTCCATCTAAAGTTGTTTTGGGTTTTATTTGGATATTTTGATGGATGTTTTTTTTTTAATGATTTAATGAGTTAAAAAAAAAAAAGGTTTTGGGTGAAGCGAATCGCAAATTTGCAATTCCCTCACCTGCAGCAGGCTGCTGCTGCAGCCTGATGCAGCGGCAATAGCCCACTGGGCTGCTGCTGGCGCGCAGCTGTACTGCTGCCCCGCCGGGGCAGTGGCGCCGCGCGGGGGTTTTTGGTCTGGTTTTGGATTTTACGGGTATTTTTTTTTATCCCGGACCCTAATGCAAATTAAATTAAATTTTTTTTAATTAATTTGTATTTAAATTAGTTATTTTGTTGGCATGCATATTTAATTTAATTTTTTGCATATTGAATTGAATATGGACTTTGTGAAATTGGCCTAATAAACCGTGACACCGGTTAAAATTGGGAGAGCTAAATTTTAAATTTGTGACAACCCAAATTCAAGTGGGATCAAAATTGTTAATTTTGCATTTATGGATGTTATCCATTGGGCCTTTATGGGCCTTAGTCACATTTGTTAAAATTGGCGATTTCACCCTAAGTAACTCGGCTTAACATTTATATTTATAATTTGGAATGCCATGATCATGCATCATATTGGTATGTATGTGCACGACAGGTACTTTGTTTGAAATGTTATGTTGAGTTCTATGGGCCCTAAATTATTATCGGTTGTAGTTTAATTTTGGGAAATATGGCTTGCGTGCCATTTTTTATTTTGATGTAATTTTAGAATAGATTTTATTTTACAAAATTATTGTAATTGCATCAAGTATGGAGGAAGGCCCAGATGGAGAAAGCCCATGGTGGGAGTCCAAGAAGGATTGCAGTCCGACTCATGAAGAATTAGATAGGACATCTAGTTTTTCATTAGGTTGTAATTAAAGGCCCATAGGATCTCATTTATTTTAAATTAAGTATGCTATTGCATTTGTCATATAATATGGATGTATGGATCACCAAATTATTACCCGCGTTTATGCATGCTAAGCTGTATCACTTAATTATAATCCGAAAATTAAAATATTGAGTCGCTTAAAAGTGCTTCCCACATTCACACCTCTTCCTCCCATTGATGCTGCAATGTGCGCCATACCTTAGCTGGGTATATTGTAGTATTCGGTGGGCCATCGAGGGTTAGGATACTTGGTATGGTTAACATGTGAATGGTGGTTTGACTCAACATGGGTAGCATTAGCTTAGAGCGGGCCCTAAGCACAGATGGGTAAAGTGTCAATAAGCCCATCAAACCAAGAGTCCTTCGTGGAAGGATTGGATAGGTTGTCCTGCCAAACGAATCAATGGTTGGTTAGCGAGCCCTAGTTCGGCCAGTCATTGATAAGTTGTGGATCTTGGTCAAGTCAGCCAATTAACAACACCAACAAACAAATTAAAATCGGATTATTAATTTGAATTGGCTTAAAAGTCTTTTATTTCTAACTCAAGCAATGATTTCTTCCATGTAGATAATCCCATTTCAGTTAAGCAATTTAAATGGATGCAACAAACAACAACTCACTCTCACTTAGGTCACTCTTAGAGAAGGAGAAGCTTTCGGGGACTAACTTCCTGGACTGGGCTAGGAACTTACAAATAGTTCTTAGACAAGAGTCTAAGGAGTATGTACTGAATGCTCCTTTACCAGCTGGCCCTCCCGCAGGTTGAGGCATCACCACAACGATGGTGGAGTAGTATGACCGACACGTGAGGGATGACCGAGATGTCTCGTGCCTCATGCTGGGTACCATGGCTTCTGATCTTCAGAAGCAGTTCATTGACGAGCATGCTTATGAGATGATGGATCAGCTTAAAAAGATGTTCCAAGATCAGGCTTGTCAGGAACGTTACCTGACAACTAAGGCACTTTGCACAACTGTGATGGCAGCTGGGACTTCTGTTAGCACTCATGTACTAAAGTTGATGGGGTATATTGATACACTTGCCCGCCTCGGCTTGCCAGTTCCGCAGGACTTCGCAATAGACATTATTCTCGGGTCACTTCTTGAGTCTTACAACCAGTTTATCATGAATTACCATATGCAAGGGTTGGATAAATCGGTTGTTGAGCTGCATGGCATGCTTAAGCTTGCTAAGCAGTCTCTTAAGAAGACTCCTGAAGTATTGCTGGTGAACAAGGGCAATACGCCCATTGCTAAGGGAAAGGCCAAATCTAAGGCCAAGGCTAAGGGCAAAAAGGTGGTGGCCCAACCTAAAGCAAGGGTTGCTTCTCCTGACAATGTTTGCCATGAGTGTCATGAGAAGGGGCACTGGAAGAGCTCATCTCCAAAGCTAAGGGAGCAACGGAAGGGCAAAACTACTGCTTCAAGTATTTATGTTGTTGACATGAATCTGGCTATTTCTACATCTTGGGTCTTGGACACTGGATGTGGATCTCACATTTTTTCAAATGTGCAGGGTCTAAGAAATAGGAGATTATTAGGATCTGGGGAAGTAGATCTTCGAGTCGGAAATGGTGCTCGGGTTCAGGCCATGGAGATCGGAGATTATTTCTTAGAGATGCCTAGTGGACTTGTTTTGGAACTAAGAAACTGTTATTTTGTACCTGTGATGCGCAGGAATATTATTTCCGTTTCTTTATTGTATATTTCTGGTTTTGTATTTTATATTGGACATGGTAGAATTTCTATACAATGTGGCAATATTATTTATGGAACAACATTTCTTGAAAATGGCTTATATATCCTTGATCTAAAACGTGAAAGTTCAATCTATAACATAAATACTAAAAGGATTAAACAAAATGAAATTAATCCTACTTACATCTGGCATTGTCGACTTGGCCATATAAATGAGAAGCGCATAGCTAGGCTTCACTCTAGTGGAGTGCTAGGGTCATTTGACATCTAGTCTTATGACACATGCGAATCTTGTTTGAGAGGCAAGATGACAAAGTCGCCTTTTAGCAAGACTGCTGAAAGGGCCTCAGAGCTCTTGGAGCTAATACATTCCGATGTATGTGGCCCAATGAGCACTAGTGCTAGATCTGGTTTTATGTACTTCATCACCTTCACGGATGACTTCAGCAGATATGGTTACGTGTATCTGATGAAGCATAAGTCTGAGACTCTCCAAAGGTTCAAGGACTTTAAGAATGAAGTAGAAAACCAACTTGGCAAGAAAATAAAAACACTTCGGTCTGACCGAGGGGGTGAATATTTGAGCCAAGAGTTTGACTCGTTTTTGAGAGAGTGTGGGATTGTATCCCAACTCACTCCTCCTGGTACACCCCAGTGGAATGGAGTGTCAGAGAGGAGGAATAGGACCTTACTTGACATGTTCCACTAGATGATGAGTCATGCTACACTCCCTGTCTCCTTTTGGGGTATGCTTTAGAGACAGCTACTTACATTCTTAATAATAAACCAAGCAAGGCAGTTGAGGGAACACCATATGAACTATGGAAAGGCCGAAAGCCCAATGTTTCCTTCTTGAAGATTTGGGGCTGTGATGCACATGTTAAGAAATTGACAAGCGGCAAACTCGAGTCCAAATCTGTCAAGTGCTAGTTTGTGGGTTACCCTAAGGAAACTAAGGGTTATTACTTCTACTATCCGGCCGAAAACAAAGTTTTCATAGCCAGAAATGCAGTCTTCTTGGAGAAGGAATTCCTTTCCGAGAGAGACAGTGGGAGTAATGTTGAACTGTCAGAAGTTCAAGACTCACAAACTCCTGCAGTTACTGCTGAGGATGCTTTGGGAACTGATCTGACTACTCAAGAAATTGAGGAACTAGAAACGATTGCACAGGACCGCATAAGGTCTGGTAGTACATGTCATCAGCCAGAGAGGTACAGCTTTCTCGTGACTGATGATGGGGACCTTATTATCGTTGACCAAGAAGAGCCCAAGACCTATCAGGAGGCTGTTGAAAGCCCACACTCAGATCAATGGCGCAAAGCCATGGAGGCTGAGATGCAATCTATGCATGATAACCAAGTATGGAACTTGGTGGATCCACCTCTGGGTGCTAAGGTGATA
Source organism: Euphorbia tirucalli (assembly GCA_039660915.1). Lineage (NCBI taxonomy): Eukaryota > Viridiplantae > Streptophyta > Magnoliopsida > Malpighiales > Euphorbiaceae > Euphorbia > Euphorbia tirucalli. The sequence goes on along the minus strand of CM077637.1, from coordinate 43,262,395 downwards.
GGTTGCAAGTGGTGTTGCAAGTTAAAGGCCGACAACACCTTCAAGGGGCGATTGGTGGCAAAAGGATTTAGGCAAGTTCAAGGAATTGAATATGGTGAAACCTTTTCACCAGTTGCTATGCTCAAATCCATTAGGATACTATTAGCCATAGCTGCATGGTACGATTATTAGATATGGTAGATGGAGTTAAGACCACTTTCCTTAATGGAAGGCTACTCGAGGATGTGTACATGGCACAACCTGAGGGTTTTATCGATCCAAAGTATCCAAATCGGGTATGCCAGCTTCAAAGATCTATTTATGGATTGAAGAAAGCATCGAGGTCATGGAATCAGAGATTCAATGAGGCAATTACAGAATATGGCTTCACACAGAATTTTGATGAGCCGTGTGTGTATAAGATGGTTAGTGGGAGCGTTTCCACCTTCCTAGTGCTGTATGTTGACGACATCCTTATCATTGGAGGTGACATACCAACACTGCAAGGAGTTAAGCAGTGGTTGAGTATGTGCTTTGCAATCAAGGACTTAGGCGAAGCTGAGACGATCTTAGGGATCAGGATCTACAGAAATAGATCAAATCGGCTTCTAGGACTAAGTCAGGCCACGTACATTGACAAGGTTCTGAAAAGATTCAGCATGGACAAGGCAAAGAAAGGATTCTTGCCTATGCGCCATGGGTTGAAGCTGAGTAAGAAAGATGGTCCTAAAACAAAGAAGGACCGGGAGAACATGGAAAAGATCCCTTATGCATCTGTTATTGGATCTATCAGGTACTCCATGTTATGTACGAGGCCTGATGTCGTGTTTGCACTAAGTATGACTAGTCGGTACCAGTCGGACCCCGGGGAGGAACACTGGAAGGCTGTCAAGGCAATCCTAAAGTACCTTAATCGGACTAAGGATGCTTTCTTAGTGTATGGAGGTCAAGATGAGCTGGTAGTGTCAGGTTACACTGATGCAAGCTTTGAGACCGATGAGGATGAGAACCAGTCATAATCTGGTTATGTTTTTCTCCTGAATGGTGGTGCCATTAGTTGGAGGTCCTCAAAGCAGGCCACCATTGCTGACTCTACAACGGAAGCTGAGTACATAGCTATGTGTGAAGCTACAAAGGATGCCGTTTGGATCAAGAAATTCATAACCGAGTTGGGAGTAGTACCTACTATCCTAGACCCAGTTGATGTTTTTTGTGACAACAACGGGGCCATCGCACAAGCTATGGAGCCCCGGTCACAAAAGAGATCCAAACATGTGCTCAGAAAGTTTCACCTCATTCGGGAGATCATGAACAGAGGTGACATATCATTGCAGAGGGTTGACACCAAGAATAATGTCACTGATCCATTGACCAAAGTGCTGCCGTAGACACAGCACGACGGTCATACCAGATCTATAGGAATTAGGGCAATGCCCACTTGGAACTAGTGCAAGTTTTGGAACTAGTGCAAGTGGGAGATTGTTGGTGTGCCCTAGTTCGTAGGGCATTGGATTGTTGTATTTTGTATTATACATTAAGAGCCTTATATGAACACATTATTTGTGTCACATTAATAAAGGTAATTAATCTATTTCATTTATATTTGGTGCTATAATATGAGTAGAGTATCCATTGATTGATAATCATAAAACCAATCCCAGGTCTGTTCTAATCATGGGAACGAATAGAACCACAGACTTATATATTCGATGACTGTATGGCAGTTCTTAACTAGCCATAGTACTTGTATAGTCAGTCATGAATATAGGTACATGTTGTTGATATGGGACTGGATCGATTCGCACAAGAAAGTCACATGGTTGTCGCTTCATAGGTCTTTCTTGAGTAGATCTCTTTTGTCCTCAGACCAGATTTCATTATAATATCAATATGGAATCCGGTTCACTTTGACATAGGCCTAACAGGTCTATAAAAGGATGCTAAATACGGGTATGATTGGGTGGACCGGTGAACATGTTGATATTGATGATGATGTGATGGAATTGCCACCCGGGTAACACCGAGATGATATCATTGGCCACTTGATGAGTGGGACTGATAAGTGTATGGCCATGCCCAAATAAGTTGGTTGCTTATTTGATTAATCAGTCAAGTCAAGATCAAGAAATATAATAAACAATAGAAGAGGATGACGGACACCATGCCTCTTGTTTATTCATATCGATATCGTTAGGCAAAGGACACTATGAGATTACTATCGGGTGAGTGTCTTCTAAAGACTGTTGCATCTCTGCCTTAATTGGGGGCTGTAATGGTTTGCTAGAGCCCACTTACAGTCTGTGGGCCTTGGGCCCACTGCCAACATAAAGACAGACCCATAGGATCGTGCACATAGATCAACTGAGCTGGAACTTATAGATATTGTACATGTAATGTACATTGGAAGGAATGCGTTAATTAATTAGTTGACATTCGGTGTCAAGGTAATTAATTAACATTGGGTTGAATTTAATTTAATTAATAAGTTTACATAATGTAATTAATTAATTTATCAATTAATTGAATTACATAAAGTAAACAATTAATTAAATAATTTTCCTAAGTAGGAAAATTAAATACATGTATCGTATTTACTTAAGTGTGTTTTAATTTTATTTAGGGGTAATTAAATTTAGCCAAATGGAATTAAATTACATAGTATATACTTTTTAATTTAAGTTTATTTATGTAATTATAATCCTAGTGGGCTTGGGTTTAATTAACTTAATTAAAACCCAATTAGACAAGGTGTCTATATAAAGGCACACTTAAGCAATAAAACCCTAATTAAACTCTAATTAATTGCTGGAAATTTCAGCCACCAAGTGCAGCCCCAAATCAGCCGAAAATCCCAGCATTAATCCTCTATTCCTTTGCATCTTCAGCTAGCACCGGTTCCTGCTCAATAGTTGGTCATGCACCAGACTTTGGAGATCGCAGTTTCAAGAAAATGATTCTGCAGCAGTCTCTAGAAGAGATGAATCTGGTGAGTTAATCTCTCTTGATTCAATTTTGTTTTATTCTAATCAATGGTAATTGGACATGATAGGTGGATTCTAGGAAATTTTAAATGGTGCATCTTCCGCTGCGCCACGTTATTTTTCCAATGACGAATCCCAACACCTCGCCCACTACCTCTTATATTGCAGGGTTCGCCTTTGCAATCTAAGCCAGGAAGAAGTTAGGAGACAAACCTGACTGTACCATGTTCACCCTCCTTTCAAACCGAGGCAATGGATTGCTCTAAACATTAAGCTTTGGGCGAGGAGCTTCTATCTTCTTTTCATCAATCAGCTGCTGAGTTGCCTTTTTCAATGCATGGCACTCATTAGTTCGATGCCCCTTGGTTATATGATAAGAGCAAAAATTGTTCTTGTCCGCCTCAGTTAGAGCCGTGTATGGTTTCAGGCTTTGAAGAAAACCCAAATTTCTGCACTTCAGAAAAATCCGCCTAAGAGAATCCTCCCAAGGAGAAATCCTTTTTCCAGCTGTTTGCTGATTTGCCCCTTGTGCCACTGCTGCTACTTCTACTTGCTTGACGGGGCAGTTGGCTGACCCGGTTTGGCGCTTGTCGATGAGGACGCTGCAGGATTGCTATTGCTCTTGTACCTCGAGGAATACGTCCGGCTTCGGTTTTTGGATATGTCCTAGTCCCGAGGCATTGGTCCTTGCATTTGTATCATACATTAATTGGATTCATGCATTATACTTATTTATGTTATTAATAAAGGCATTAATTCATTTATTATATTTATCTTGTGTAATATATTGAATGAAGTATCCGATGGACATATCCATATCCATGATGACCAGTGTCATGCACTTGGCAGTAAGACCATGGATAGGGTAAACGATATGACCATAAATAGATCCATAGTCTGTTCCAGTCATGGGAATGAATGGAGCAAAAGACTATCATTAACTTGGTTGTATGGCAGTGTCTTACCGGTCATTGGACATGGAATGTCAACCAAGTGAATGGGTACATGCATAAGGGGCATGGTACTGGATAGATCCTCTAAACGAGAAATCCACATGCTATAGTATCACAAGTGATTCTCGTGTAGTACTTGTATGGATCCTTTGACCTGACCATATGATGGTGTTACATGTGAGGTCGCATACTTTGGGGTACGCCTAAAGGGCCTGTAATAGGGTGCCAAGTATGGGTACTTTCGGGTATGTCACTTATCATGGTAATGCTATGGATATGCAGAAGGGATTTGTCACTTAATAGTCCACTGGGAAGATATCACCGGCCTCTTGATGAATGTGACTGATAAGAGTGTGGCCACACCCAAACAAGTGGGAACTTGTTTGTGAGCTTCAGTGCATTCGGGATCAAGTAAATGTCCGGACACAAAAGAGGGTGATCAATCCATGCCTCTATGTTGGACACCGATATCTATGACATGGGATGTACAAGTTTTAGCTACAGGGTTGTGATAACAGTTAGACTGCCATCTCCATCTTAATTGGGGGCTGCAGTGGCTTGCTAGAGCCCAACTGCAGTCTGTGGGCTAAGGGCCCGCTGCCAACATAAAGATGGGCCCACGGGATCATACACATAGAACGACTGAACACAGACTTAAGGAATCACATGTATTCTGTTGGAGATTAAGCGCACAAAAACAATACGCAGCGGAGAATAAAGGATTAATCCCCACCAAGGACCCATGTACATTGCATTGAATTGGAAGGAGGGTTAAAGAATTACCTTAATTCTTTGTAGGTTTTGAATCAAAAGGAACCAAAATAGCTTCCCTCTACGGTTGATCCACACGGAGCAATACGTTCACCGCGTGCTAGCGCCGGGATAGAAGAAACGGTTTCTTCGAATTGAGAGAGAGAGGCAGAAAAATCAAATTTTTCTTTGGCTTGGGATGGGATTTTCGGCTGGCACCTTTTCTTTTTCTTCTATGTCTGCCGAAAAACTGGTTGTATTAGTGTAGAGAAAAATTAGGTTTAGGTTAATTGTTTCCTTAAATTATTAACCTAATTAGTTAATTATAATTATAACCTAATACACCTATTAGTTATAATTATATATTAACCCACACAATTTAATATTAATTCTCAATTAACATTAAATCAAATCAATTCTCCATAATACATATATGTATATATAATATTATAATTAATTATATCTCTATATAATTTAATTATAATATGTAGCATACTTTATGCAATATTAATCACATTAATATTTATATATACATACATAAATATATATCACTATATATATATTTATTCTCTTCCTCATTCATAAATTATTATCCCATAATAATTTATACCCGTTAAGATGAACTTCATTTTGCTCTTGTGTGTGACCCCATAGGTTCATATTAATTGGCAATAAGGAAATTACCATAATGTCCTTATAGGTCACAAGCGGACCTAGCAAGCCATTACGACTACCCAATTAATATGATTGGAATGATCCAATACCTATTTATAGCATGTCATATTCCCTTTTGTCTCTTTGATATCATGATTAATCATAAGACATGGTACACTTGTCAATCTTATATAATTAATCATATGCTTTCTCGATCTCAAAGTAAACTGTTCAGACAAATCAATTGATACTCTATCAATTATTTGAGCACGGCCATGCATTTAACAGTCTTACTTATCAAGGGGCCCAGTGATATCGCTCTCTTGTTAGAGAGGGACAAAATCCCATATCTGTCACTCACATCCCAAGGCATGAGTCATATCGTACCCAATCACAGCCTTTATAACTACTCTGTTACGAGCAGCGTTTGACTACGTCAAAGCACAACAGGAGTTCATCCCGGAATCAATGGTGACCTCAGGTCAAAGGAATCAGCTGATGACACTACTATAATCAAGATCAGTTGTGACACATGACCATGAACTTGATCTTATAGTGGGTCTCCAGTAACATGTTCTCTAACATATTACCCGTGAGTATAATCTGTATCTGTATACACTATATTCATCTTATGAATATCCATTATCACTCACACTAGTCTTAGTTTGTTATTATTCCCATAATAACAATCGACTAGGGATATTTAGAATAACACGATTTATTCATGGATACTTATCATAAATGCTAACATACAAACATAAATGATAATATTAATCTACACTAGATTAATCTTAGAAGTCAAATTACATAATCCAATATTGGCCTTAGGGCACAATCTCCAACATATTCTTAGAGTATACACTGTGGAGAGAGAGGTATATATATATATTAACCATATTATAAAGATCAATTGGATTGATCCTAATAATGAAATTAATATATTCAATTGGCTCTTCGTAATTAATTAGATTAATTATGAGATTATTTCCTAGGTGGAAATATTCATATGTATAGGTTTACATATGATTTTATTTTGTGAGGATTTGATTTTAATTTGATGGATTAAATTAATTGGTCAAACTAATTTGAATTTAAATGTAAATAATATATTACTTGGTGTAATATATTAAATACACGGGTATATTAAAATTGGGCTTGAAATTAATTTAAACCAGAACAATTAAAATTAGATTGGGCTTCCCCTAGGGCAATTCGGCCACCCTAGGTATAAAAACCTAGGAGAAATTTCGGCCCCATGGAACAAGCCACCATAGCCGAAATTTTCAACCCCAGCCCCCTCTCCATTGCTCGTTTTTCCTACGCTAGCACGGGTCGTGTTCGTTAGGCGTTCGTGTACGAGAACGAGGAGGGAATCTAATTTGATTTCTGTAGTCTTCATCCATCTCTAGAAAGAGATATTCCAGGTAAGAATATGATCTCTTTCTATTTAAATTTTATGTTTTACAATTTCCATTTCAATTGCTCCTGGGACTGGATTTGAGGAAATCATCACGTTCTTCCATTTTTATCGGGTGATTTCCGGTAAAAAAATCCCAACAGTGGTACCAGAGCGGGCTTTTGATCCGTGGAAATTGTTAAAATTGGTTGAATCCCATGTTTTAAAATTGGAGATTTTTTATTGGGGTTCTTGGTTTGGGTTTAAGTTTTTCTTATTTGTTTTTGTACAATTGAAATTAAATTTGCATATAGGTTTATGTTAGTTTAATTTAATTGTATGTTTTTGGAATTCTTGGTGAATTTCTTGTTGTTGATGGATGCCATATTTTGTTTGTTCATCTATATTTTTTTTCTCTGCTAAAAAAAAAAAAAATTGGCTCCCGGGGGTGCGGGGCTGTCGGCGGCGGCAGCCGCTGCTGGACAGCGGGCTGCTGCTGGGCAGTGGCTAAAGCATGGTAGCAGCGGGCGGCCGCTGCTGCCCCTAGCAGCGGCTGCTGCTGCTAGGGCAACTCGGTTGCCCTAGCCGCAGCGGGCCGGGCCCAGCCTTTTTGGATTTGGCAGGTTTTGGGCCCGGGGCCCAGTTTTGAAATTTTAATTGGTTTTAAAATTCGTGTGTTTAAATTTATGCAATTTAAATGCGTGTGGTTTCTTGAATGAAATTTTATTTTATTCATGTGATATTAATTTTGGAAATTAATATGGTTAATTGAAATTGGTTCGGGTAATTTTGGCACAGTTACTTGGACGGCTGAAATGGACCAGTGGTTTCCCGATTCTAGTGGGAGCAGTTGGACTGCCTTGGATGGAGGCCCAAGGCCCGTTAAGGGTTAGAACCATGGTGGGCCAAAATTGGCTATTTCTATATAATGGCTTGGACATAATTGAAATGGGCTTAAATCATGCATTATAACATGCTTATGAATTATATGTATTGGATGCATATGTATGATTAAATGTTTGTATGGTTGGATGCTATTGGGCCTTTTACAAGAAGGGTTGTATTTTTGTACCAGGCCCTCGTCTGGCTATATCTTAAGGAAATATGGATCTCGGCCCATGAGCCCAACAACTCGGTTTAATTAATAACTTGATTCATTATTAATTTTATATGGGAACAGCAAAGTAAAGTCCTTTATTAACACTCTAAATATTTTTCTATGTAGAAATTCTTAAATGGCAAACAACAATACCTTATCACTGCGATCAATTCTGGAAAGGGACAAGCTTTCTGGTCCTAACTTTTTGGACTGGTCTACAAACTTGAGAATAGTTCTAAGGCAGGAGTCCGAAGAGTATGTACTGGAGAGGCCTGTACCGGCTGCGCCTCAAGGACGTAATCCACCGGCTGCACAGCTGGAGGAATACGAGGCGCATGTCAAGGACAATAGGGATGTGACATGCCTAATGTTGGCCTGCATGGTCCCCGAACTGCAAAAACAGTTTATGGACCATCAAGCCTTTGCTATGATAACAACTCTAAATGAGATGTTTCAAGAGCAAGCTCGTCAGGAAAGGTACCTGACCAACAAGGCATTCCACTCTTGTAAGATGGGGGCCGGGACATCTGTGAGCGCACACGTGCTCAAGATGAAGGGCTATTTGGACACTTTGGCCCGTCTCGGATCGCCTATCTCTCAGGAGTTGGCGGTGGACACAATCCTTGCATCCTTGCTGGATTCTTATGATCAGTTCATCCTGAACTACAACATACAAGGGATGAACCGTACTGTCAGTGAGCTGCATGGGATGCTTAAGCTTACTGAGCAGTCGATCAAAAAGACTCCGCCACTGCTGCTGGTCAACAAGGGGAACCCTCCTGTTGCCAAGGGTAAGGCCAAGGAAAAGGCCAAGGCCAAGGCTAAGAAGGCCAAGGCCCAACCCAAGGCCCAGCAGAAGGCAGGTACTGAAGATGTCTGTTTCCGGTGCCATTGGAAGAGATCGTGTCCCAGACTGATGGGAGAGCAAAGAAGGGGCCAAGGTGCATCCTGTTCGGGTATTTATGTTATAGACATTAACCTTACTGTTTCAACATCCTGGGTATTGGATACTGGATGTGGTTCTCACATTTGTTGCAATGTGTAGGGACTTAAGAGCAGAAGGTCATTGGGGTCGGGAGTGTTGGAGATTGTGCCCTAAGGCCAATATTGGATTATGTAATTTGACTTCTAAGATTAATCTAGTGTAGATTAATATTATCATTTATGTTTGTATGTTAGCATTTATGATAAGTATCCATGAATAAATCGTGTTATTCTAAATATCCCTAGTCGATTGTTATTATGGGAATAATAACAAACTAAGACTAGTGTGAGTGATAATGGATATTCATAAGATGAATATAGTGTATACAGATACAGATTATACTCACGGGTAATATGTTAGAGAACATGTTACTGGAGACCCACTATGAGATCAAGTTCATGGTCATGTGTCACAACTGATCTTGATTATAGTAGTGTCATTAGCTGATTCCTTTGACCTGAGGTCACCATTGATTCCGGGATGAACTCATGTTGTGCTTTGACGCAGTCAAACGCTGCTTGTAACAGAGTAGTTATAAAGGCTGTGATTGGGTACAATATGACTCATGCTTTGGGATGTGAGTGACAGATATGGGATTTTGTCCCTCTCTATCAAGAGAGCGATATCACTGGGCCCCTCGATAAGTAAGACTGTTAAATGCATGGCCGTGCTCAAATAATTGATAGAGTATCAATTGATTTGTCTAAACAGTTTACTTTGAGATCGAGAAAGCATATGATTAATTATATAAGATTGACAAGTGTACCATGTCTTATGATTAATCATGATATCAAAGAGACAAAAGGGAATATGACATTCTATAAATAGGTATTGGATCATTCCAATCATGTTAATTGGGTAGTCGTAATGGCTTGCTAGAGTCCGCTTGTGACCTATAAGGACATTATGGTAATTTCCTTATTGCCAATTAATATGAACCTATGGGGTCACACACAAAGAGCAAAATGAAGTTCATCTTTTCGGGTATAAATTATTATTGGATAATAATTTATGAATGAGAAAGAGAATAAATATATATATAATGATATATATATTTATATATATATATGTATATATAAATATTAATATGATTAATATTGCATAAAGTATGCTACATATTATAATTTAATTATATAGAGATATAATTAATTATAATATCAATATACATATGTGTATGATGGAGAATGGAATTGATTTAATATTAATTGAGAATTAATATTAAGTTGTGTGGGTTAATTTATAATTATAACTAATAAGGGTATTAAGTTATAATTATAATTAAGTTTAATGGATATAAAAGGAAGTTTTATAACCTAAAATCTCTAACCCTAGCCTACACATAAGATGCAGTTTTTCTGCAGCCTCCATGGAGCCAGCCGACTTCACCCTTCTCCTTCACCCAAGGTTTTCGAAACTTTGGCTTTTCCATTCGAAGAAATCGTTCTTCAATCCCGGCGCTAGCACGCGGTGAATGAATTGCTCCGTGTGGATCAACCGTAGAGGGAAGCTACTTTGGTTCCTAATTGATTCAAAACCTACAAAGAATTAAGGTAATTCTTTAACCCTCCTTCCAATTCAATGCAATGTACATGGGTCCTTGGTGGGGATTAATCCTTTTATTTCCGCTGCGTATTGTTTTTGTGCGATTAAATCCCCAACAGGGAGAGGTGGACTTGCGGATTGGGAATGGAACAAGGGTTGCTGCCATAGAGATCGGCGAATACCACCTTATGATGCCTAGTGGATTGGTTTTGATTTTAGAACATTGTTATTTTGTACCTGCTATGTGCAGGAATATTATTTCAGTTTCTATGTTGGATATTTCTGGATTTTATTTTACTATTTCTAATGGTAGAATTTCAATATCTAGATAGGGATTATTTTATGGAGATGCTCTATTAAATAATGGCCTATATATCTTGGACTTAAATGAAACCAATCACGTCTATAACATAAACACTAAAAGGGTTAAGCCTAACGAACTTAATCCTGTCTACCTATGGCATTGTCGTCTCGGCCATATAAATGAGAAGCGCATTGCTAGGCTTCACAAAGCTGGAGTCTTAGGGTCATTTGACTTGGAGTCAATTGATACATGCGAATCATGTTTACGAGGCAAGATGACAAAGGCTCCTTTTAGCAAGAAGGCTGAATGGGCCACTGGCTTATTGGACCTAATACATTCAGATGTATGTGGACCTATGAGCGTAGCGACCAGAGGTGGGCATCTGTACTTCGTCATGTTCATGGACGATTTCAGCAGATATGGCTATGTCTATCTGATGAAACACAAGTCCAAGACCTTTGATAGGTTCAAGGAATTTAGGAACAAGGTACAGAACCAGCTAGACAGGAATATCAAAACCTTTTGGTTGGACCGAGGCGGTGAGTATATGAGCCTAGAGTTTGACTCATACTTGAGAGAGCATGGAATAGTTCCACAGCTCATTCCTCCCGGAACACCACAATGGAATGGGGTGTCCAAACGAAGGAATAGGACCCTGTTGGACATGGTCTGCTCAATAATGAGTCAAGCCTCTCTCCCAATTAGTTTCTGGGGACACGCCCTCGAGACAACAGCTCTTATCTTAAATAATACTTCGACTAAGGCAGTGGAAAAGACACCATATCAGATATGGATGGGCAAAGAGCCCAATGTGTCTTTCCTAAGGATTTGGGGATCCGAAGCACATGTCAAGAGATTGACTAGTGGCAAGCTGGAGCCCAAAACCGATAAATGCCTGTTTGTGGGCTACCCTAGGCAAACCAAAGGGTACTACTTCTACAACCCCACCGAGAACAAGGTGTTCGTGGCAAGGAAGGGGGTCTTTTTAGAAAAGGAGTTCCTTTCCAAGAAAGACAGTGGGAGCAATGTTGAACTCAGGGAAGTTCAAGGTCCATAAGCTCCTGAAGAGGATAACTCGGAGGCCCAGGTGGAGCTTCCACAAGGGGAAGCACCGACCCAGGCTGCACAAGAACCTAGAAGGTCTGGTAGGGATCATCGGGAACCGAAGAGGTATGGTTTCCTCATCACCGATGATCAGACTCTTCTCATCTGGGATGAGGAAGAACCCAAAACCTACCAGGAGGCTATGGCTAGCCCACAATCTGCGAATTGGCGTAAAGCCATGGAGGCAGAAATGCAATCTATGTATGATAACCAAGTTTGGAACTTGGTTGATCCACCTCCGGGTGCCAAGGTAATAGGTTGCAAGTGGTGCTATAAGCTAAAGGCCGACAACACCTTCAAGGGGCATCTGGTTGCAAAAGGTTTCAGACAAGTCCATGGAATAGACTATGATGAAACTTTCTCACCAGTAGCCATGCTTAAATCCATTAGGATCTTGCTAGCCATAGCCGCATGGTACGACTATGAAGTCTGGCAAATAGATGTCAAAACCGCTTTCCTTAATGGAAAGCTACTCGAGGATGTGTACATGACACAACCTGAGGGTTTTGTCGATCTAAAGTATCCGAGAAGGGTATGCAAACTTCAAAGGTCCATTTATGGACTGAAGCAAGCATCCTGAAGTTGGAATCTAAGATTCAATGAGGCCATAAAGGAATATGGCTTCATACAGAATCAAGATGAACCTTGTGTGTATAAGAGGACTAGTGGGAGCATTGTCACATTCTTGGTACTTTATGTAGACGACATCCTACTCATTGGAAGCGACATACCTACACTGCAAGGGGTAAAGCAGTGGCTGAGTAAGTGCTTGGCAATGAAGGACTTAGGCGAAGCTGAGATGATCCTAGGGATCAGGATCTATAGGGATAGATCAAATCGGCTTCTCGGCCTAACTCAGGCCTCGTACATAGACAAAGTTCTGAAAAGGTTCAGCATGGACCGGGCCAAGAAAGGTTTCTTGCCAATGGGCCATGGGTTGAAACTTAGTAAGAAACACTGTCCTAAAACAAGGGAGGATAGGGAGAACATGAAATTGGTTCCATATGCTTCGGCTATAGGATCAATCATGTACTCCATGTTATGTACGAGACCTGATGTTGCCTTTGCACTGAGTATGACGAGCCGGTACCAGCAGGATCCCAGGGAGGATCACTGGAAAGCTGTCAAGGTGATCCTTAAGTACCTTAACCGGATTAAGGATAGCTTCTTAGTGTATAGTGGTCAGGAAGTGCTGTCAGTTACTGGGTACACTGATGTGAGCTTCCAGACTGACCATGATGAGTACCAGTCACAGTCTGGGTATGTATTTTTGCTGAATGGTGGTGCTGTAAGCTGGAGGAGCTCAAAGCAGCCAACCATAGCGGACTCCACAACAGAAGCTGAGTACATCGCTGTGTGTGATGCGGTTAAGGAAGCTGTGTGGATGAAGAAGTTTATCACTGAGTTGGGAGTAGTGCCAACTATCCAGGACCCAGTTGATATCTTCTGTGACAACAATGGGGCCGTTGCACAAGCTAAGGAGCCCCGGTCACATAAGAACACAAAGCACGTGCTCAGAAAGTTTCACCTCATACGAGAGATCGCGGAGATAGGTGACATTGCATTACACAGAGTGGACACCGAGGATAATGTCGTAGATCCTTTGACCAAGGCGCTGGCCCAGCCTAAGCATGAGGGTCATGCTAAATCTATAGGGATTAGGCCCATGCCTAGTTGGAACTCGTGCAAGTGGGAGATTGTTGGATATGCCCTAGTCCCGAGGCATTGGTCCTTGCATTTGTATCATACATTAATTGGATTCATGTATTATACTTTTTTGTGTTATTAATAAAGGCATTAATTCATTTATTATATTTATCTTATGCAATATATTAAATGAAGTATCCGATGGACATATCCATATCCATGATGACCAATGTCATGCACTTGGCAGTAAGACCATGGATAGGGTAAATGATATTGTGACAACCCTAACTTTTGCAAGCATGCAATGGCGGAAGCATTACATAAAGTTTAGGTCATCATTTTCAAAACTTCCTTTTTATCTTTAAAATAACATAATCATAAATGAGTACTCGAAAATTTCCATTTCAAAAACAGTAATTTAACATAAATAGGTATTTCAAAAGGTAATATAACGGAGTAAAAAAAAAAAAAAAATAAATAAATCTTTGAACATCCATAACTACGAATAGATGATAAAATAACATGACGGAAACTCTCCACACAATCCCCGAGAACAGACATCAGGCATCTCCTATTCTGCACCGGCAAAATCTGAAAATATCAACAGCGCCACTTAGTGACGAGTAACTAATAAATCCCAAACATCAATTCAAAGTTCACATAGGAAGATGACAGATCATAAATTTCATATTACATTACTTAAGTATACTTCATCATGATTAATAGAAAGCAAATTTATCAATTTATACAAGCATGCATAATTCTCATAGTAACAATCATGTATCAGGGATCTTACCCTTATTTGTTAGCTGCATCACATACAACATATAAAGTTCAAGTTCAGCATATCACATAATTATCTATTTCAAATAATAGTACAAAACATTCCAAGTGGATAATCAATATCATCAAAATTCAGATTTCCAAGATAAGTCATGTACATACAAATACATACCAACATCCCAAATCAAAGTACTTCATCACAAACTTGACATCAACTCAATTATACCTTAACCTTTATTAATTTTGTGGTATACGCGTATAAATCATTTGTATTGACCTATACACCTATGTCCTTAGAGAGTTCGGCTCAGACGCTTCGGGGAACCACAACGGGACTTACCCCCTTATCAATAAGAAAAGAGTACCACGAAGGGATTTACCTCAGAGTGCCAACGAAGGGACTTACCTCGCAGAGTGCCAACGAAGGGACTTACCTCAAAAATAAAATAAATTAGAGTACCACGAAGGGATTTACCTCTCTGAGTGCCAACGAAGGGACTTACCTCGAAACAAAGGGCGCTGTCCTAGTGTCAACCAATCAAACATGGAAAACACTTAGCCAAACTAACCAAGACACCAGAGTATATGCCACTACAAACACCAATTTAATTATCATAATTATATCAATATTCAAAAGGTGCCTTTAACATAGGACTTATCCCAACCAATTCAATAACCATAAGGTGCCATTAAAATAGGACTTACCCCAAAACATAATCTGATACATCAATAAACACATGGTGCCATAAAAAAAATAGGACTTACCCCAAACTCGATTTCATAATTCCAACATGTATTAAATTTACCAAACCATATATGTAATTATTAGATTTCATGTCAAGAGTTCTAGCATAAATTCCTAGAATCAAATTATGCTTTGCACACATTAAAAAAAATCAGTTCAAGGCCTAAGGTGAAAATTTCAGAATTCATAGTTCATGCCTCAACTTGCATATAATATTCCAGTAGGTTAGACTCAGAATTCAGCATGGCAATACAAAGGTGAATTTAGCCTTACATCTTAGGAACACACGCCAACTTAAATCATGCAATTCGGATTCCTATAGCAAAAGATATTAAGGAAACACTAAAAACATGCAATCTGTAAATTCACTTCAGATCACTGCACATAGTCTGACTTCAACAGACAAAACAGATGTGTTACTCACTGATTTAGCAAAAATAATATAAAGTAACATTGAACATCAGAATTTCAGGAATACATAGAATTTTGTTTCATGGCAAACGGAGCTACAGAGAGAAAATAAAGCCATAATCAACACAAACTGTACAAACTGAAATTCAGCAGTTCCAGGAAATCGGCACAGTGCACATAAGGCAGTTTCAACAGGGAATACGAGCACTTTACTCACAGAATTTGCCAAAATAGTATAAAACAACCTTGTACATTTATGTCTCAGGAAAACACAGAAAGTTGAATCATGCCAATCGGAGTTGTATAACGAAAATAAAGCTAAAATTATCACAACCTGTACAATCTGAAATTCAGCAGTTCAAGAAAAATCGGCACAATGCACATAAGGCAGTTTCAATAGGGAATATGAGCACTTTACTCACGGAATTTTCCAAAATAATGTAAAACAACCTTGTACACCTATATCTCAGGAAAACACAGAAAGTTGAATTATGCCAATCGGAGTTATATAACGGAAGTTATGCCATAATTACCATAAACAGTCAATTCTGAAAATACAGCAGCTTACCAATTTCGACTCAATCACATGTATTTTCATATTTCTACCAATCTTTTAACCTAAAAGCAATTTCTTACACCAATATCATATACATTCATGTCTCAACAATAATTTCAGTAATAATACAACCTAGGATCAAATTCATCTACCATACATCCTATATAAATTTCGAACCGACATTTAGGGTTTAGTTGTTACCCTGTTTGCAGTGAAACCAACTGAGGCAATTAACTCGGAATGGAGAAGAATGAAGCAGAGTCTGAATGAATGAAAGTGAGGGAGAGAAAGTTAAGAATTTCGGCTGCACTGGAGCTCCACACAATGGAATGGCCGAAATTTTAACCCTAATAGAGATGAAGAGATTGCCTTGGAGTGAAACTTGGAAAGTGGAAGAGATTAAGGAGAGATTTTCTCCTTAGGTTAAGGATTCCTAATTTTTTTGAATTGGTCAACTGAAAAATGGGATATTTATCATGGATTTTCGGAATTCCAACCTTCCCAACACAAAAATAAAAAGGCACAAAAAAAAATAAATTTAAGCCAGGTAAGGTTCGAACTCTAGACCACTAGCTACTAGTCAGGACTATCTACCGCTAGGCCAAAGCCTACGAATTGTTATAAGCATACAAAACATCGGTTAAATGCAAAAATGCTCACTCATATGCACACATCACAACATAACTAAGTCAACTTATATCTGGGGCGTTACAATCCTCCCCACTAACAAAAAGTTTCGCCCTCGAAACTCAAGGACAAAAGAGTAAGCTAGGTTCTAACCTTGATTAGTTGCAAACAATTCCGGATATTTGGATCTCATGGTCTCTTCTAGCTCCCAAGTAGCCTCTTCAAACTTCTGGCTACGCCAAAGCACCTTTACCAAAGGCATCTCTTTTCTCCTGAGTTTGCGAACCTGACGGTCGAGGATCTGAACAGGCTTCTCCTCATATGTCAAATTGGGTTCCACCTCCACCGAATCCACAGCAATAACGTGAGAAGGGTCGCTCACATATCTTCGTAGCTGTGAAACATGGAATACATTATGAACTTTTGCCAATTCCGGTGGTAGAGCCAACCGATATGCAACTTCCCCAATCCTTTCAAGCACTTCATATGGACCAATATACTTGGGACTGAGCTTGCCTCTCTTGCCGAACCTCATCACTCCCTTCATAGGAGATACTTTCAGCAATACCTTGCTACCGACTTCGAAGGTAAGAGGTCTTCTCTTGAGATCTGCATAAGACTTCTGACGATCCTGGGCAGCCTTCATATTCGCCTGAATCACCTTCACCTTCTCAACTGTATCCCGAATCAATTCCGGACCCAACACCAATGTGTCATTAATGTCGTCCCAGCATGTCGGACTACGACATTTCCTCCCATAGAGGGCTTCATACGGGGCCATACGGATACTAGCGTGATAGCTATTGTTATAGGAGAACTCTACCAAACTCAGACATTTCACCCAAGATTTCTGGAAGTCAAGAGCACATGACCGCAACATATCCTCTAAGGTTTGGATTGTCCTCTCCGTCTGTCCATCTGTAGCAGCATGAAAAGCTGTACTCAACTTCAACCTAGTGCCCAAAGCTTCTTGCAATGATGTCCAAAAATGTGACAAGAACCGTGGGTCACGATCTGACACAATCTCCCTAGGCACACCATGTAGCCTTATAATTTCACTCGCATATGCCTCAGCTAACTGCTCCATAGACCAGGTCTTCTTCATAGGAATAAACCGAGCCATCTTGGTCAAACGGTCTATAACAACCCACACTGTGTCTAAACCATTAGCAACCTTTGGTAAACCCGACACAAAGTCCATAGAAACCGAGTCAAACTTCCATGCTGGAATAGCCAAGGGCTGCAATAATCCCCCAGGCCTCTGATGCTCAATTTTCACCTTTTGACAAGTCAAGCACCGGGCCACAAACTCAGCTACCTCTTTCTTCATTCTAGGCCACCAAAACTGCATCTTCAAATCTTTGTACAATTTCGCACCTCCCGGATGCACAGAGTAGGGAGTGCAATGAGCTTCACTTAAGATCTGCTCTTTCAACATTGAATCATTAGGCACACACCATCGGCCTTTAAATTTCATACTCCCATCTGCAAGAATCTCGAAATCTACAGCATTACCCTGCTCCTTCGCTGCACGAATCTTCTGAAGTACAGGATCACTCAACTGCTTCTCTTTCAATTCTACAAACAATACTGGTTCCACACTGATTGCATTTAAACTCGCCCGAACCACTCCTCTCGGGACCACTTCAATTTCCAACTTGCTAAACTCCTTGCAAAGATCAATAGGAAGTCTTTTCATGAAGTTCACCGAATGGATGCTCTTTCTGCTCAATGCATCTGCGACTCTGTTTGCCTTTCCTTCTTTATACTCCAAGGTTAAGTCATAATCCTTGATAAGCTCTAACCAACGTCTCTGTCGCATGTTTAGTTCTTTCTGGGTGAAAATATATTTGAGGCTCTTATGATCGGTGTATATCTTGCACGGCACACCATACAAGTAATGGCGCCAAATTTTAAGAGCAAACACCACCGCAGCTAACTCCAAATCGTGAGTCGGGTAGTTCCTTTCATGAACCCTCAATTGCCTTGAAGCATAGGCAATCACTTTTCCCAACTGCATAAGTACACACCCAAGTCCGTACTTGGAAGCATCACTGAACACTTCATACTCTACTCCGTCAGTCGGCAATGCAAGAACTGGGGCTGAAGTAAGTCTCTCTTTTAATATCTGGAACGCTTCTTCACATTCTGCAGTCCATTGAAACCTACAGTCCTTCTTCATCAACTGAGTCAAAGGTCGTGCAATAATTGAAAAGTTGTGCACAAACCTTCTGTAGTATCCAGCAAGACCAAGAAAACTTCTTACTTCGGTCACATTAGTAGGACTGGACCATTCAAGAACGGCTTTAATCTTCGCCGGGTCCACCTTCACACCTTCTTTGGTAATCACATGGCCTAGAAAAGCCACCTCTCCAAGCCAAAACTCACACTTAGAGAACTTGGCGTACCACTTCTGCTCTCTTAATACTTTCAACACCATTTTGAGATGCTTAGCATGCTCCTCTTCATTCTTCGAATATACTAAGATATCATCAATGAATACCACAACACACACATCAAGGAGCTCGTGGAAGGTTCGGTTCATCTGATCCATAAACACTGCTGGTGCGTTAGTGAGACCGAAGGGCATTACTTCGAAATTCATAGTGCCCATACCTTGTCCGGAAGGCAGTCTTCTGAATGTCGTCTTCTTTTACCGGAATCTGATGATAGCCGGATCTCAGATCGATCTTAGAGAACACACCTGCACCCTTCAATTGATCAAACAAATCTTCAATTCTTGGCAGGGGATATTTATTCTTGATGGTCACCTTATTCAACTCACGGTAGTCAATACATAATCGCATGCTTCCATCCTTCTTCTTGACAAAGAGTACCGGAGCACCCCAAGGTGACACGCTGGGTCTAATAAAACCCTTATCAACAAGTTCTTGCAACTGGGTCTTCAATTCTCGCATCTCCGAGGGAGCCATCCGATAAGGAGCTTTAGAGATTGGAGCTGACCCCGGAATTAGGTCGATGGCAAATTCTACATCCCTTCCTGGTGGAATCCCTGGCAGTTCATCAGGAAACACATCCGCATATTCTCGAACAATAGGAATATCCTCGATCTTCAGTTCTTCCGAGGTATCCTTTATTCTACACAGAAATACTTCTTCGCCTTTCATCGCCATCTTTTTCAATTTCATAGCCGAAACTACCTTCACTCCTGGTTTCATCTTAACATTTGAATAAGAAACCCTCTTCCCTTTACCGTCCTTCAGCACAATTTTCTCATCCCTACAATAGAACACCGCTTTGCTACTTCAGCCAGTCCATACCGAAGATAACATCAAATTCGGTCAATGGAAATTCCCTCAAATTCGCCTTCAATTCTACTCCCTCGATAACTACGGGAACTTCGGGGAAAACACGACAGCAAGCAACACTCTCCCCATTAGGGAGGGAAACCACAGAATTAATTGGAACAGATACAGATGAATTCAACTTCTGAGCAAAAGTAGTAGAAATACAGGATATAGACGCACCAGTGTCAAATAATACATAAGCAGGAAAAGATTTGACAAGGATGGTACCTGCAACGATGTCATTCCCTGCCTCGTCAACTTCGGACTCCATCATGTTATAGACTCTGTTGCGAACAGGGCCTCCTGAGCTAGAATCGGGCTTCTTACTTCCTGACTTCTTCGGGAAAGATTGAGAGTAGTGACCCTCTTCCTTACAAGTGTAGCATCGGACAGGCGTCCCATCACAGTTCTTCCCATAGTGCCACTCTTTCTTACACTTGAAGCACTTCTTCTCCCTAGTCTGAGCGGTACTAGCAGCTTCCTTTGCCGGAACATACTTGGGTTTCTTGGAAGTCGGATGAACATACGAGGTAGGCTGAGACCTCTTTAAGAACATGGTCCGCCTCACCGCTTCATCCTCCTGAACGGATGCATAAACTCCTAAAGCCACTTCATAGGCTCTCTGGAAAGTTGTTGCTCCAGAACATAGGACATGTGTCCTCACTTTGGGACTCATCCGCTTGATATAGAACTGCACCTTCTCCTCTTCAGTGGGGATGACTGAACCTGCAAATCTGGACAGTTCAGTAAATTTGTTGGTGTACTGCTGAACAGACATGCTTCCTTGAGTCAAGCATAGGAATTCCTCTCGTTTCTGCCACCTCAACTCACTTGGGTAGAAACGATTCTTCAACCTTTCAGTGAATTGTCCCCATCCAAACTCAGCCAATTCCAGGCACTCGGCCTTAACCATGCCCCACCAGTTATCAGCCTCGCCTTTCAAGTAGTAGGCTCCAATCACGACTTTCTCGGCGTTCGGACAGCCGGTCACATCAAAGAGTTTCTCTATCTCCCGGATCCATCCCTCAAGCACCACCGGGTCGGAAGATCCTTCATAAGTTGGGGGTCGGTGACGAGCAATGCGATCGAAGACAGTTTGGTTATTTGGATTTCTTTGAGCCATAGCGAGCACGGCATCTTCCAACAGCCGCATACGTCGCTGAGGAGAGTCATCGCGAACGGAATCTCTACGTGGAGGCATTCTAAAATTTTTGTTCTAGTTAGGTCTAAGCATATAATACATACAGCTAATAATAGAAAACAAGTAATCCAAAGCAATTAAACCCGTTCTACCTACCCATGCACCTCACACTATGTTCAAATCTCTATCCTAGGATTCTGAGTTTTGGTTCCAAGTGACTTATGCTACCAAAGCCTTGGAACCAACGCGGGCTCTGATACCAACTGTGACAACCCTAACTTTTGCAAGCATGCAATGGCGGAAACATTACATAAAGTTTAGGTCATCATTTTCAAAACTTCCTTTTTATCTTTAAAATAACATAATCATAAATGAGTACTCGAAAATTTCCATTTCAAAAACAGTAATTTAACATAAATAGGTATTTCAAAAGGTAATATAACGGAGTAAAAAAAAAAATAAATAAATAAATAAATCTTTGAACATCCATAACTACGAATAGATGATAAAATAACATGACGGAAACTCTCCACACAATCCCCGAGAACAGACATCAGGCATCTCCTATTCTGCACCGGCAAAATCTGAAAATATCAACAGCGCCACTTAGTGACGAGTAACTAATAAATCCCAAACATCAATTCAAAGTTCACATAGGAAGATGACAGATCATAAATTTCATATTACATTACTTAAGTATACTTCATCATGATTAATAGAAAGCAAATTTATCAATTTATACAAGCATGCATAATTCTCATAGTAACAATCATGTATCAGGGATCTTACCCTTATTTGTTAGCTGCATCACATACAACATATAAAGTTCAAGTTCAGCATATCACATAATTATCTATTTCAAATAATAGTACAAAACATTCCAAGTGGATAATCAATATCATCAAAATTCAGATTTCCAAGATAAGTCATGTACATACAAATACATACCAACATCCCAAATCAAAGTACTTCATCACAAACTTGACATCAACTCAATTATACCTTAACCTTTATTAATTTTGTGGTATACGCGTATAAATCATTTGTATTGACCTATACACCTATGTCCTTAGAGAGTTCGGCTCAGACGCTTCGGGGAACCACAACGGGACTTACCCCCTTATCAATAAGAAAAGAGTACCACGAAGGGATTTACCTCAGAGTGCCAACGAAGGGACTTACCTCGCAGAGTGCCAACGAAGGGACTTACCTCAAAAATAAAATAAATTAGAGTACCACGAAGGGATTTACCTCTCTGAGTGCCAACGAAGGGACTTACCTCGAAACAAAGGGCGCTGTCCTAGTGTCAACCAATCAAACATGGAAAACACTTAGCCAAACTAACCAAGACACCAGAGTATATGCCACTACAAACACCAATTTAATTATCATAATTATATCAATATTCAAAAGGTGCCTTTAACATAGGACTTATCCCAACCAATTCAATAACCATAAGGTGCCATTAAAATAGGACTTACCCCAAAACATAATCTGATACATCAATAAACACATGGTGCCATAAAAAAAATAGGACTTACCCCAAACTCGATTTCATAATTCCAACATGTATTAAATTTACCAAACCATATATGTAATTATTAGATTTCATGTCAAGAGTTCTAGCATAAATTCCTAGAATCAAATTATGCTTTGCACACATTAAAAAAAATCAGTTCAAGGCCTAAGGTGAAAATTTCAGAATTCATAGTTCATGCCTCAACTTGCATATAATATTCCAGTAGGTTAGACTCAGAATTCAGCATGGCAATACAAAGGTGAATTTAGCCTTACATCTTAGGAACACACGCCAACTTAAATCATGCAATTCGGATTCCTATAGCAAAAGATATTAAGGAAACACTAAAAACATGCAATCTGTAAATTCACTTCAGATCACTGCACATAGTCTGACTTCAACAGACAAAACAGATGTGTTACTCACTGATTTAGCAAAAATAATATAAAGTAACATTGAACATCAGAATTTCAGGAATACATAGAATTTTGTTTCATGGCAAACGGAGCTACAGAGAGAAAATAAAGCCATAATCAACACAAACTGTACAAACTGAAATTCAGCAGTTCCAGGAAATCGGCACAGTGCACATAAGGCAGTTTCAACAGGGAATACGAGCACTTTACTCACAGAATTTGCCAAAATAGTATAAAACAACCTTGTACATTTATGTCTCAGGAAAACACAGAAAGTTGAATCATGCCAATCGGAGTTGTATAACGAAAATAAAGCTAAAATTATCACAACCTGTACAATCTGAAATTCAGCAGTTCAAGAAAAATCGGCACAATGCACATAAGGCAGTTTCAATAGGGAATATGAGCACTTTACTCACGGAATTTTCCAAAATAATGTAAAACAACCTTGTACACCTATATCTCAGGAAAACACAGAAAGTTGAATTATGCCAATCGGAGTTATATAACGGAAGTTATGCCATAATTACCATAAACAGTCAATTCTGAAAATACAGCAGCTTACCAATTTCGACTCAATCACATGTATTTTCATATTTCTACCAATCTTTTAACCTAAAAGCAATTTCTTACACCAATATCATATACATTCATGTCTCAACAATAATTTCAGTAATAATACAACCTAGGATCAAATTCATCTACCATACATCCTATATAAATTTCGAACCGACATTTAGGGTTTAGTTGTTACCCTGTTTGCAGTGAAACCAACTGAGGCAATTAACTCGGAATGGAGAAGAATGAAGCAGAGTCTGAATGAATGAAAGTGAGGGAGAGAAAGTTAAGAATTTCGGCTGCACTGGAGCTCCACACAATGGAATGGCCGAAATTTTAACCCTAATAGAGATGAAGAGATTGCCTTGGAGTGAAACTTGGAAAGTGGAAGAGATTAAGGAGAGATTTTCTCCTTAGGTTAAGGATTCCTAATTTTTTTGAATTGGTCAACTGAAAAATGGGATATTTATCATGGATTTTCGGAATTCCAACCTTCCCAACACAAAAATAAAAAGGCACAAAAAAAAATAAATTTAAGCCAGGTAAGGTTCGAACTCTAGACCACTAGCTACTAGTCAGGACTATCTACCGCTAGGCCAAAGCCTACGAATTGTTATAAGCATACAAAACATCGGTTAAATGCAAAAATGCTCACTCATATGCACACATCACAACATAACTAAGTCAACTTATATCTGGGGCGTTACAGATATGACCATAAATAGATCCGTAGTCTGTTCCAGTCATGGGAATGAATGGAACAAAAGACTATCATTAACCTGGTTGTATGGCGGTGTCTTACCAGTCATTGGACGTGGAATGTCAACCAAGTGAATGGGTACATGCATAAGGGGCATGGTACTGGATAGATCCACTAAACGAGAAATCCACATGCTATAGTATCACAAGTGATTCTCATGTAGTACTTTTATGGATCCTTTGACCTGACCATATGATGGTGTTACATGTGAGGTCACATACTTAGGGGCACGCCTAAAGGGCCTGTAATAGGGTGCTAAGTATGGGTACTTTCGGGTATGTCACTTAGCATGGTAATGCTATGGATATGCAGAAGGGATTTGTCACTCAGTAGTCCACTTGGAAGATATCATCGGCCTCTTGATGAATGTGACTGATAAGAGTGTGGCGACACCCAAACAAGTGGGAACTTGTTTGTGAGCTTCAGTGCATTCGGGATCAAGTAAATGTCCGGACACAAAAGAGGTGATCGATCCATGCCTCTGTGTTAGACACCGATATCTATGACATGGGATATACAAGTTTTAACTACAGGGTTATGATAACAGTTAGACTGCCATCTCCATCTTAATTGGGGGCTGTAGTGGCTTGCTAGAGCCCAACTACAGTCTGTGGGCCAAAGGCCCGCTGCCAACATAAAGATGGGCCCACGGGATCGTACACATAGAAAGACTGAACACAGACTTAAGGAATCACATGTATACTTGGAGTATACACTGTGGAGAGAGAGGTATATATATATTAACCATATTATAAAGATCAATTGGATTGATCCTAATAATGAAATTAATATATTCAATTGACTCTTCGTAATTAATTGGATTAATTATGAGATTATTTCCTAGGTGGAAATATTCATATGTATAGGTTTACATATGATTTTATTTTGTGAGGATTTGATTTTAATTTGATGGATTAAATTAATTGGTCAAACTAATTTGAATTTAAATGTAAATAATATATTACTTGGTGTAATATATTAAATACACGGGTATATTAAAATTGAGCTTGAAATTAATTTAAACCAGAACAATTAAAATTAGATTGGGCCTGAATTAAAAGATGGAAGCCCACACAAAATGAAAGGAGCCCAGTTGGGCCTAAATTCCCCTAGGGGAATTCGGCCACCCTAGGTATAAAAACCTAGAGAAATTTCGGCCACATGGAACAAGCCACCATAGCCGAAATTTTCAACCCTAGCCTCCTCTCCATTGCTCGTTTTTCCTACGCTAGCACGGGTCGTGTTCGTTAGGCGTTCGTGTATGAGAACGAGGAGGGAATCTAATTTGATTTTTGTAGTCTTCATCCATCTCTAGAAAGAGATATTCCGGGTAAGAATATGATCTCTTTCTATTTAAATTTTATGTTTTACAATTTCCATTTCAATTGCTGCTGGGACTGGATTTGAGGAAATTATCACGTTCTTCCGCTTTTATAGGGTGATTTCCGGTGAAAAATCCCAACATCGGTATCCTCCCCAAGAATTGTTATGGGCCGGGTCGATCTCGTACTTCTCCACTTTACGGGCCAACTCGTGCACTTCCACCAAGGATTGAAACTTGTGATATTTCATCACATTTCGATAGACCTCTAAGCTCCCATCAATCAACTTCACAATCAGCTCATCCTCCAACGGCTTCTGATGGAGGAGGATCATCTTGTTCATCCACCTCTGATAGTACTCCGAGATGGTCTCATTCTGTTTTCTTTTTCACTGCCTCTAGGTCTTGTAGCTTGACCTCTAGCTGTGTATTAAAACTGAAATACTTTATGAAAGCATCAGACAGTGCATCCCAATCACCTTACACACTCTCGGGCTGTTTGTTGTACCAAGTGATGGCTCCTCCTTCCAGAGTAGTGGGGGATAGTCCCACCAATTGATTCATTATAAGCCCCGCCATAGTCATGTTCCACACATATTGGTTCAAATGAGCCGTAGGAGGGCATTTCCCGACATAAGGTGCAATTCTAGGCATCTGGAAGCCTACAGGTAACATCTCAACCCCTTCGGCTATGAGTGTGGATGGGTCAATGCGCTTAGAGGATTGGATCTTAGAGTTGGCGCACAGCTCTGCTATAGTTTCCTCCATTTCCTTCATTTTCCTTTCTAAAGCAAACTCCACGGGTCGTTTAGTGTTATCCCTTTGGCCTTCTTCTACATCTGATTACCCATCATTCAGTCTCCCCCCACTACTCTCCTCTTGGGCAGCCCTCTCTGGTCGCTGATTGGATGACTCACTCAATGCACTCTGCACTTGACTCTTGATGAGGTTCTTGAATTCATCAGAGTTCATGAATTCTCGGATGGCAGTAGTGGCCATCATGGCGGCCACAGCTTCTGGTGTGAAGGCCATGTCTTGAAAGCTTTGCTGTAACTATTTGAACTCTAGTGAAAACTCAGCACTCAATTCAGATGCCGTCTCAACCTCCTTGAACTGAACGGACTCCTCAAACTCACTGGACGATGAATCACTGTGCTTTAATCTCACGAGTCTGCGTCCCGATCTGAGCCAAACTACAAAAAATTTTGAACAAGAGTTAGTAAAAGATGATCACCCAAAGAGTTATGAACTCTAGGGTATATCCATGTATGCATGGCGTGCTAGATGAATGATATGTGGATGTTGTATGAAATGGACTTGCAGCGCGAACCTTGAACAACTGATCCTTCAGGTGGTGAAGTATGCATGAATTCCTATTTATGTATGTATAATTGCAATTTGAGCATTTGATGTATGGATAAAACCTTTGGCGCTCGGGGAGTACCTCGGGTTTTGCGACATGAGATAAATGTTCTTAGCGAACGTACGGAGTTTTTGTGATGTGAGATCGACATGCGCATGGCACATGGTCGGGGTTTCGGTGTCTGGGGGACACCTTGGATTTTTGATGATATGAGATGAACTCTTGCTTGGTGTACGAGCGGAATTTCAATACTCGGGGAGTATCTCGATTTCCGCATTGTGATATGAAATGAATGCGGTCTTGGTGAACGGCAGAGTTCCGGCGCTCGTGGAGCATCTAAGTGATTTAATGAGATGAAACGGATTTTGTCAGCGCTCATAGAGAACCTAAATGATTTAATGAGATGAAACAGATTTTGTCGACGCTCGTGGAGCACCTAAATGATTTAATGAGATGAAACGGATTTTGTCGGCGCTCGTGGAGCACCTAAATGATTTGATGAAATGAAATGAATTTTTTCATCGCTCGTGGAGCACCTAGATGATTAAATGAGATGTGATGAATTTTTCGGTGCTCGTGGAGCACCTAAATGATTTAAGGAAATGAAATGGATTTTTTCGGCACTCGGGGAGCACCCAAATGATGAAATGAAATGAATTTTTTCGGCACTCGTGGAGCACCTAAATAATTTCCTACTTGGTAGGTGGTGTAATATGTGTGACCCTTTTGAGTTTGTTCAAGGTCCGCATGAATGTTTTGTGCATGACACGCATTCCACATGGCTACAGAACAAATTGGTTAATGCTTATGACATTCAAATGATGTATGTGAATTAATGTTTTTGTTTTTTTTTTCACACGATGAAAGGATGCATGGCTACAAAAAAATGTGGTTAGTGTAAATGTCACGCGGGTGATCAATGTATTTACACACGAAAAATAATGGACATGGCTGTACAAAAGATGTGAGTTAGTGTCACACAAATGCTTTACATGTGGTATGTTATGTTCGTGAAAAATGCGGATGATGATATGTTATGGAAGGACAAGAAGACACATAGTAATTACCACACGGATCGTATTCCTCCAACCTTATTCCTCGAAACGTGGTCAAGTCGGTGAAATTCTAACCGAGTCCTAGGAGGGGTTCTCTTCGATCACAAACCGGGGATGATGAAGGCACATTTTATTTTATTCACACAATTTATTTTGGTATCCTAAGGGAATCCAGCTAGGGTTGCCTAAATGAGTTCGGTCCAAAGTCGGGATAACATCAAGGCTCCCATAGCAAAATATACTCCTCACTTCTCCCCACTCAAGGGTCCGAACGAAGGGGTTCGTATGAGGCTATGGGTGGTGTTTCGTATCCGTGCCCCCAAGACCAAGAGGAATTTAGGTGACACTTCAACGATTCACCGGGCTAAATAATGGATACCTAACCTAATGCTACAAATGTCTAACTACAAAAATGCATAAAGTGCCATATAAGAATCATCCGCTTAATTTAAATTAGACACTTTTCAAGGCTTGTCAAATTCATTTAAGTTTTTGAAAAAAGTTTTGAGAATTCGCTAGCGGAGTCCCCACTGTGAGCGGACGACGAGTTTTCGACGGGACGCGGGACTCCCTTTCGGAAGGGGCGCCTCTATCTCTGGCGGGGCCCTCCCTCGTGCGGGGTTTTTGGATTGGAAATTTGTTTTTTGTAAAATTAATTGTTTCGAAAAAGAATCGAGACCTAAATCTCGATAAAAAGTATAGGAGTCGCCACCCGGCTCAGCTCAACCGGGAAATTACAGTGTAGCTAAACCAATGCGGGAACTGCCACACTTTTCAGAGATCTAGGTTCGGACAAGTCCCTTATTTCGTGTCTAATTTAAATATTATTAGCCAATGTTCTAGTTACGACACTTTAAATTGCTAAAAAATGATTTTTATTGAATAATACACGCGGCGCGCATACATAATAATACAGCAAAAATAGAAAGTAAAAGGAATAAATATTTAGGAGCTTATTGTGAGCACAGGTTTTCCCGACCTCAGTGATGAGAAATCTTTATTACCTTCGGTCATAGAAAAGAGCAGAATATTACCCGAAACGTCTCGAATTCTCCGAAAACGAAATTATCCGCAATCCGAAACTACCGTAAAGCGGGTTCTCAAAGTGATTTTCAGGCGCGTCAGTAAAAAAAAAAAAAAAGTGGGCTCTAGATTGAGCCGGCCGGCTCTAGTGCAAACTAGAGCTGGCCGACTCTAGTGGGCGGGCATGGGTGCCATACTTTGTCAATTCTGTGAAAATTGATGAAAAAACGACAAAAACAATTAATTGCCGCATTTAATTGGGGAAATTATTTTGTCTGAGAGAATTGAACAATAATAAGAAAGGAAGGAGCATCAAAAAGAGGGGGCAAGAAAAGAAAAAGGAAAGAAAAAGAAAGAAAAAAAAAAGGGAAACACAGAGAAGGAGAGATAGAGAGAAAACAAAAAAAAAGAGAAAGAAATCCTTTTAATTGTTTGGAAATTAAATTTCTAAGCACACAATCATTCACTCTAGTGTTTACTCATCGGTTCACAACGATTCTCGGTTCCATTTCGGATTCGTTCGGATAACCTTTCGGATTTTCGGGATATTCGAGGATTCGAGTTACATTCTTGATTTTCAAACCGTTCTTGTGCATCTAATATACTGGAACAACACCAAGGTAAACTCTGAGAGGCCTTAAACTTGGGTTTATCGCATTTTTCGTGTGATTTTTCTCTGTTTCTGAAAATCCGGAAAATTGGCTACCCGAATAGAGCCGTACGGCTCTGTTCTTCAAGAACAGAGCCAGCCGGCTCTGGTTCAATTATAAGAGAGCCGGCCGGCTCTAACCTAGAGCCGTACGGCTCTGTTTTTTAGGGACAGCTCCCCGATCTGTCCCGACATGCCGAAAATAACCCGTTTTCCATTTATACGCGTTCTGATTTGACATATTTCGGCTCGTAAATATTCGTATGTCATTTTAACACCGGTTTTTTTGAATTTTTGTACATACGGATATTAATATTTTCAAGTTTCCCGGGATTTATTTTCCAAGTTTCGGGGTTGTTACATCCGAACCGGATCAATTGTCCAGCGTTAGCGGACCCCCGAACTCTATAAGTCCTTGGAAAATATTAAAAACAAATAAAATGACATTTTAATAAATGTTTTTGGTGTGTTTATTGCGTTTTGGACCCTAGATAGACATTGAATTTAGGAACCCACACGAACGGATCCATGGATTCCGGGACAACAGACCCACGAAAATCAAAATTTGCATGTAACCAAGCCAATTGTTTTCCAAAAATTGATTTTCCAGCATAAAACCACAGGGCGTTTCAAAACCGTTTTCCAGGTCTAACCGGTCCGACCGGTCGGGTCGACCCGGTTATCCCCTAAATGCATGCCCCCATTTCCTAAAATTCCCAATTCTGTCCTGATTTGAGTCCTATTTGTGTGTGCAATATAAATTGTGCTAACCCTCTGTTTTGCAGCCTTTTATTTTTATTTTGGATGTATTTAATAGATTTATCCGTGTATTTTAGGTGGTTGTAAAGTGAATTTTTATTTTTATTCAATCGGATTGTAATAATTCAATTATTTTATTCAATCGGGTTGTAATAATTTAATTGTTTACTGCTTTATTTTGTTTTATTTGTGTGCGCGCCGTGTGTTTAACTTAATGCAATAAAAATCAACTCTAGAAACGTAAGATACCATCAAAGAATATCTGCCAAATTTATTTTGATTAGACATGAAATAAGGGACTTGTCCGAACCTTGAATCTCTGGATTAGGTACAGCAGTCTATACTCTGTAGGGAGCTGTACCGGAATTTCCCGGATGAGCTGATCCGGGTGGCGACTCTGTCACTGATCTCGGGATTTAAGTTTCGAGATCTTTCAAGTAATAAAATGGGAAAATGTTTTCTACAAAAGGAATTCCGAAACGAATGAATGGATTTTTCTAAGTAAGATAAACAAAATCTGATTTTCCCCAAATCTCACCATAAAAAAAAAAAGAAAGAACACATTTTAAAAAGCCGAAAATTTTCTTGTCGGACCCCCGCGTCCGTCCGAGAAAGGTCGTCCGCTCACAGTGGTGACTCTGCTGGAGATTTCTACAAAAGTTTTCTTAAAACTTAAAAGAATTTGACAAGCCCTGAAAAATGTCTAATCAAAATAGGGTGGATAATTCTTACATGGTATTTTATGTTTGCATTTTAGTTAGACATCCAATATTTAGCCCAGTGAATTGTTGAAGTGTCGCCTATGTTCCTCCTGGTCTTAGGGGCATGGATAAGAAACACTACTCATAGCCTCGTACAAACCCCTTCGATCGGACCCTTGAGTGGGGAGAAGTGAGGAGTATATTTTGCTATGGGGACCTTGATGTTATCTCGGCTTGGACCGAACTCATTTAGGCAACCTTAGTTGGATTCCCTTAGGATACCAAAATAAAATGTGTGAATAAAATAAATTGCGCCTTCATCATCCCCGGTTGGTGATCGAAGAGAACCCCTCCTAGGACTCGGTTAGAATTTTATCGACTTGACCACGTTTGGTGGAATAAGGTTGGAGGAATACGATCTGCGTGCTAATTGCTACGTGTCTTTTTTTTTTTTTTTTAACCCTCCATAACATGTCATCATCCACATTTTTCACGAGCATAACATACCACATCCAAAGCATTTGTGTGATTCTAACTCACATCTATTGTACAGCCATTTTCATCTTTCGTGTGTAAATACATTAATCACCCGTGTGACATAAAACTAATCACATCTTTTGTAGCCATGCATCTGTTTTTATTGTATGAAGAATTAATTAATCAATCCACATGCATCACTCGAGTGTCATAAGCACTAACCGTCTTATTCTGCAGCCATGGGAGACGCGTGTCATGCATAAAGCATTTGCACGGACCTTGAATGACCCCATACGGGCCACATATATTGCACCACCTATCGAGTAGGAAATCGTTTCAGGCGCTCCACGAGTGCCGACGAAATTCATCACATCGCATTTTAAGTGCTCCACGAGTACGAACAAATTTCATTGCATTTCATTTTAGGCGCTCCATGAGTGCCGACAAAAATTCGTCACATTTCATTAAATCACTTTTAGGCGCTCCACCAGTGCCGACAAAATTCCATCGCATTTCATTAAATCACTTTTAGGCGCTCCACGAGTGCCGACAAAATTCCATCGCATTTCATTAAATCACTTTCGGTGCTCCACGAGTACCGACAAAATTCATCACATCTCATTAAATCATTTTTTGTGCTCTCCGAGTACCAACAAAATCCATCACATTTCATTAAATCACTTTCGATGCTCCACGAGTGTCGAAAAAATTCATCACATTTCATTAAATCACTTTTAGGTGCTCCACGAGTGCCGACAAAATTCCATCGCATTTCATTAAATCACCTTTCGATGCTCCACGAGTGTCGACAAAATTCATCACATTTCATTAAATCACTTTTAGGCGCTCCACGAGTGCTGACAAAATTCCATCGCATTTCATTAAATCATTTTAGACGCTCCACGAGTGTCGACAAAATTCATCACATTTCATTAAATCACTTTTAGGCGCTCCACGAGTGCGGACAAAATTCCACCGCATTTCATTAAATCATTTTAGACGCTCCACGAGTGCCGACAAAAATCATCACGTTTCATTAAATCATTTTTGGTATTCCACGAGTGCCAATAAAAACCATCGCATTTTAGGCACTCCACGAGCACCGACAAAATCCATCACACTTCATCGAGTCATTTTAGGTACTCCACGAGTGCCGAAAATTTCATTTCACGCATCAAAATGTTTAGGTGCTTCCCGAACGCCGGAACTCTGCCCGTTCACTAAGAACGCATTCACTCCACATCGCGGCACGGAAATCGAGATGCTCCCCGAGTATCGAAATTCCATTCGCAAATTAAGCACGAGTTCATTTCACATCATCAAAAACCCGAAGTGTCCCCCGGACACCAAAACCTCAACCAAGCGCCATGCGCGTGTCGATCTCGCATCATAAAAATCCGAGGCACTCTACGAGTGCCGAAGCTTTGTCCATTCACTAAGGGCATTCACATCATTTCACAAAACCCGAGGTACTCCCCGAGCACCAAAGGTCTCATTCACGCATCTAACACTTAGATCGCCATTCGTACATGCAAAAATAAGAATTCATGCGTACTTCACCCCCGAAGGATTGGTTGTTCAAGGTTCGTGTTACAAACATATTTCATGCAACTCCTGCACATCATTCATCTAACACGTCATGCATACATGCATATCCCTTAGAGTTTATAACTCTTTAGGTGATCATTTCTTTTTACTGACCTTTGTCCAAATCACTTTGAAGTTTGGCTCGGATCCGGACGAAGACTTGTGAGAATAGAACGCAGTGAACCGTCGTCTAGTGAGTCTGAGGAGCTTGTTCAGTTTGGGGAGGTTGAAGCATCATCTGATTTAAGTGCTGAGTACCCGCTGGAATTTGAACAGTTGCAACAGAGGTTCAAGATATGGCGATCACACCCGAAGCTGCTGCTGCCATGATGGCCACCACTGCTATTCGAGAATTCATGAGTTCTGATGAGTTCAAGAACCTTATCAAAAATCAAGTGCAAAATGCTTTGAATGAGTCACTTAATCAGAGGCCGGAAAGGCATGCTCGAGAAGAAAGTAGTGGAGGGAGACTGAATGATGGGCAGTCGGATGCTGAAGAGGGTCGAAGGGATAATACTGAGCGACCTGTGGAGTCTACCTTAGAGAGAAAGATGAAGGAAATGGAGGAGACCATAGCGGAGCTGCGTACCAGTTCTAAGGTTCAATCCGCCAAGCGTATTGACCCGTCCACGCTCATAGCCGGAGGGGTTGAAATGTTGCCGGTAGGCTTCCAAATGCCTAGGATTGCATCATATGTTAGGAAAAGTCCACCCACGGGCCACTTGAATCAGTATGTGCGGATTATGACTATGGCTGGGCTCAGCATGAATCAATTAGTGGGACTGTTCCCCACTACCATGGAGGGAGGAGCCATCACATGATATAATAAACAACCCGAGAGTGTGCAAGGCAACTGGAATGCACTGTCCGACGCCTTCATCAAGTACTTCAGTTTCAACACACAGCTGGAACTCAGATTGCAGGATTTAGAGGTGGTAAGGCAGAAGCCGAATGAGATCTTTTCTGAATATTATCAAAGGTGGATGGTTAAGATGATACTTCTTCACCAGAACTCCTTGGAAGATGAGCTGATTGTCAAGCTGATTGATGGTAGCTTGGAAGTTTATCGGAATGTAATGAAATATCACAAGTTTCAGTCCTTGATAGAAGTACATGAGTTGGCTCGCAAGGTTGAGAAGTATGAGATTGACCCGACCTACAACAGTTCTGGAGGAGGGTATCGAAGCCGGACGTATTCTTCGGGGTATAAAAATAATAGCAATCCTGCAGCTTCTTCATCAACGAGCACTAAGCCGAGTCAGTCACCTGCACCTGTTAAGCAAGTAGAGGTAGCAACAGTTGCACAAGGGCCCAATCAACAAGTAGCTGGAAAGGGGATCTCTCCTTGGGAGGAGTCTTTAGGGCGGATCTTTCTGAAATGTAGAAATCTGGGCTTTCTTCAAAGCCTGAAGCCGTACACACCTCCGGCCGAGGCGGACAAGAATGACTTTTGCTCCTATCATGTGACTAAGGGGCATCAAACCAACGAATGCCATTCTTTGAAAAAGGCGATCCAACAGTTGGTTGACGAGAGAAAGATAGAAGCTCCACGCCCTAAGCCCAATGTGCAAAGTAATCCACTGCCCCAATTTGAAAGGAGAGTGAACATGGTGCAATCAGGATTATCTCCTAACTTTGTCTTAGCCCAGATTGCAAGAGCGAATCCCGTAATTCAAGTGGTAGTGGGTGAAGATGTTGAGTCATCTGTGGAGGAGAGCAAACCTGTGAATTTGGATGATGTAGAATTGGATGATGATGCGGACGAATTGGAATTGATGAGTAGGCTCAAGCCTGTGAACCAGACGACACCTGTCTATCTTGTCTGCACTAAGGATGGGATGTATATAAGGAAGGAAGACGCTCCAGTGAATAATGTCATAAGAAGTGGAAGGGTATATCAACCCGAGTCACAACGGTTGGGAGAGTCAAGTAAGAGGGTAGAAGAACCGGTTCAGGATTATCTGCCCATCAAAGTGAATGAGAAAGAAGACTTGGTAGTGAAGCAACTCAAAAGGATGCCTGCACGTGCATCTGTGTGGCACCTGCTCATGGAGTCCCAAAGGCACCGGGCTGCAGTAGTGAAAAAGCTTATGGAGATGGATGCCAATCCATTGATGTCTCCTGAGGAAGTATGTATGGTGATTGGGAATGCAAAGAATCAGCAATCTGATAACCCCAGGGGGATCATTTTCACCAAGGATGACTTACCACCGGAAGGGACTAACCACAATCGTGCCTTGTATCTCAAGGTGGAAATGATGGATCGAACCCTGCCTTGTGTAATGGTTGATGACGGATCAGCATTGAATATTTGCCCTCTGAAAGTTTTACCTAGTCTTCATCTGTCCAAAGAAGCATTATCACGGTCAAATACAGTGATATGGGCCTACGACGATTCAAAGCGTACCGTAATTGGTACTTTTGAGGCGGAGGTGTCAGTGGGAGAAGTTAAGTCAACCGTGTGTTCACTGTCATTGATATTCCGGTGACTTTCTCCTTGCTTCTAGGGAGACCTTGGTTTCATGCTTTGGGAGGTGTGCCATCAACCTTACACCAAAAGGTGAAGATTCCGATGGGGGGAAAGATTGTAACACTTGAGGCAGATGAATCTTCTATGGTGGCTGCTCTGAACTCATCTGAACAACCTTTGACCGGCTTTCAAGTGGCAGTTGTCTCGGAGCATAAGGAGAAAGACTTGACATTTTTTCCATGGATCCATAAGTATTTTCAGAAACAGAACTTCATCCCAGGAAAGGGACTTAGGGTCAATCAACAAGGGGTCATAAAGTTTGATATTACCATAGGCCAATCACACCGAAAGGGTCTTGGTTATGAAGGTGCCAAAGAGAAGGAGATCCCGGAAACAAAGAAAGTCCATCTTTTGGACATTTTTGTTCGAGCAAGTGGTGGGCCATACGGTGGTAACCCAGAGCCAATAGTTATTGATGGGGAAACAGTCCCCGGATTTGAGATTTTTGCTGATGTTGTCGACTTCTCAAAATATGGGATTGCTTCAGTGCAAGAAATGCTTAAGTTTGAAACGGTGCAAGTGATCAATCCTCCTCCGATGAGCCAAGTTGAAGTGGTGGCTCCCATCACTCCAGAAAAGGAACCACAAGAAGATATGGACCCCCTGGTGAATGCCATTACTAAAGCATTTGCTGACTTACTGAAGAAAGGATTGAAGGAGAGCCCTGTGGGGAAGAAGACCATTTTGGGACAGGCAGAGTTAGTGGAAAAAGCTGTCACTGAACTCACCAAGATCATGGCCAAAGGGAAAGCGAAAGTGGAAGAAGATGCCTTATCTGAAGCACAGAAAGAGACTCTTGAAGCTGATTTGAGTGACTTGTTCGAAGAAGAGCCTGCCGACCCGGAAGACCCTGCTGCAGAAGACCCTCCGCATGTGGAGGAAGAAAATGATTTCTTTGTAAACTTGTCATATGTACTTGATGTGAACAATTCCGCTTTTAAGGCGATGAATGAAATAAAGTCTAACTTTGCTTATTTGTGTGATGTTTTCCCTAATGGCTCTGTGCATACATACAATCATTCATTCAATGTGTTCAGCATTCATGACACTGCATTACATGAAATTAATTTGGGTACAAGTGAAAATCCTAAAATGGTATCTATCTCTAACGAACTCAATCCTGAAGAAGAGAGAAAATTGTCAAAAATACTTAAAAAGCATGTGGGAGCGTTTGCCTGGTCTTACGACGATATGCCGGGGGTTGACAGAGAAATAGCAGAACATAGAATTCCGATTGATCCCAAGTTCAGCGTAGTAAAGCAGAAGCTCAGACGTCTGTGCCCAGAATGGGCTGAGAAAGTCAAGGAAGAGGTAGCAAAGCAGATCAAGGCTAACTTCCTGGAGGTGGTGGATTACCCTGAATGGTTAGCCAACATAGTCCCAGTTGCCAAGAAGGACGGAAGAGTCAGAGTTTGTGTGGATTATCGGGATTTGAATAAGGCCTCTCCAAAGGATGATTTCCCACTTCCTCACATTGATGTCCTGGTTGATAGTGCAGCAAGGGCAGTTATGTACTCATTCATGGATGGTTTCTCGGGGTATAATCAGATATTAATGAATGTCATCGATAAGGTCAAGACAGCCTTCATCACTGAGTGGGGGGTGTATTGCTACAGAGTGATGCCGTTTGGGTTGAAGAATGCTGGGGCAACCTATCAAAGGGCAGTCACAGCACTGCTACATGACATGATCCACAAAGAGGTCGAAGTGTATGTTGATGATATGCTGGTGAAATCTATGACTCGGGGAGGAACACCCTGCTATTCTGGATAGATTTATGACCAGGATTGAGAAGTACAACTTGCGACTTAACCTAAAGAAATGTGTATTCGGAGTTGCATCGGGCAAGCTGCTGGGGCACATTGTCAGTCAGAAAGGCATTGAGATGGACCCGGACAAGATTAAAGCTATTCGAGACATGCCAGCACCGAAAACAGAGAAAGAAGTCAGATCTTTCCTAGGGTCACTTCAGTACGTCAGCAGGTTCATTGCCAGATTGACCACGGTCTGTGAGCCCATTTTCAAGCTTCTTCGGAAAGAACAACACGTCGTGTGGAATGACCAGTGTCAGGTTGCATTTGATAGGATCAAAGAATACTTGATCAATCCACCAGTGCTAAAACCTCCAACTCTGGGAAAACCTTTGACTCTATATTTAGCCATTGAAGAAACCTCCGTAGGGGCGATGTTGGTTCAAGAACAAGATGACAAAAGGGAGCATGCTATCTACTACCTCAGTAAGAAGCTACTGTATTACGAAACTCGGTATACTGTGGTGGAAAAGACTTGCACTGCTATGGTCTGGCTTACGAAGAAATTGAGACACTATTTCCAATCCTACAAGATACAAGCTGTGGCAAAAATTGATCCAATGAAATATCTCTGCTCTGCCCCATCCTTGACAGGGAAATTGTCCCGGTGGTTACTTTTGTTATCAGAGTTCGACATCAAGTATGTGACGAAAAAGGTGGTCAAAGGAAGAGCAGTGGCTGAGTTCCTGGCCAATCAGCCACTTGAATCTGATTATGTGGAAAACCTGGAATTTCCGGATGAACAGTTGGCCTTGGTGGAGGTGGAAGTCAGGAAATGGATTATGCATTTTGATGGAGCTGTAAACAAGAGGGGAGCAGGCCTTGGAGTAATCATTGTAACTCCTGAGGGAGAGATAATTCCTTTGTCAAAACGGCTAGAATTCCCAGTAACTAACAACGGTGCAGAGTATGAAGCTTGTTTGTTTGGAATTGATGCTCTCACCACACTAGGGGCAAACGATGTGATTGTTGTTGGAGATTCGCTGTTGGTAATCCGTCAAGCCACCGGGGAATGGGAAATCAAAGAAGAATCACTTCGCCCATACTTGGAGACTTTGTGGGAAATAATGAAAGTATTCGGGCATATTGAATTCAAGCATATAGCCAGAGATGATAATCAAATGGCAGATTCATTAGCTACTTTGTCATCCATGTGGGAAGGACCTCAGAAAGCACCGATGCAGCCTTTGATCCTGGAAACAGCTAGAACACCATTTCATCGTTCCAGCGAGGTCCTGGCTTTAGTTGTAGATGATAAGCCCTGGTACCAAGATATAGCCAACTTTCTGCAAAATAGCCAATATCCTGAAGGAGCAGATACATCAGATAAGACCACTTTAAGAAAGTTAGCAGCTCAGTTCAGATGGTTTGCGGACAACTTTTCAGAAGAACCGCGGATGGATTGTTATTGAAGTGTCTGACGGAAGCAGAAGCCAAGAAGGTTATGCAAGAAATGCATTCAGGGATTTGCGGCCCGCGTATGAATGGATTAGCTCTGGCAAAGAAGATCATGAGACAAGGGTACTTCTGGCTTACCATGCAAACAGACTGTGCAGAAGAAGTGAAAAAGTGCCACGAGTGCCAGATCTACGGGGACATCAACCATCTCCCACCTATGGAATTACAGAATCTCATGACTCCTTGGCCGTTTGCAGTATGGGGCATAGACATAATTGGTGAAATTCGACCTCCAGCATCGAGTGGGCACAAGTTCATTGTGGTGGCAGTGGATTATTTCTCCAAGTGGGTTGAGGCTGAATCTTATGTCACGATCACGGCTAAGAATATGGCTAAATTTGTAAAGAAGCACATCTTCGCGAGATATGGTGTACCACATCACGTGGTAACTGATAACGGAGTGCAATTCCAAGGAGTCACAGCTGAACTCTTCGAAGAATACAATGTGGAACATCGTAAGTCTTCACCTTATAGGCCACAAGCCAATGGAGCAGTGGAGGCAGCAAACAAGTCCATCAAGAAGATCTTGTCCAAGACCACTTCAACCTACCGAGATTGGGCAGATAGATTACCTTATGCTCTGTGGGGGTATAGAACCAGTGTTAGAACACCGACTGGAGAAACACCTTATTCGCTGGTTTATGGGATGGAAGCAGTCCTTCCTATTGAAGTGGAGTTGAAGTCACTAAGGACGGTTTTGGAGGCCCAATTGCCTGAGACGGAATGGGTAAAGGCGAGATTTGAGCAACTGGCTATGGTCGATGAAAGGCGTCTCAAGGCTTTGGATCATCTACAGATGTATCACCAAAGAATGGCTAGGGCCTATAATCGACGGGTTCGTCATCAGAAACAGCCTCTGAAAGCGGGAGATCTAGTATTGAAACAGATGAGACCGACCAATATGGACGCGAGGGGCAAATTTAAACCCAACTGGGAAGGGCCGTATGTGGTTAAGAAGATACTCTCCAAAGGTGCAGTGAAGATTATGGATATGGATGGCAACGAGTTTACCAACCCGATTAATCAAGATCACCTCAAACGCTACCATGTGTATAAAAAAAAAAAAAAAAGAAAAAAAAAGCCTGTTAAGTCGAAAACCCATAAGGGCGATTTAAACAAAAATTAAGGCAACGAGAGTTAGCTTATTGACCAGAAAACCTGTGTAGGATGGTTGGTAACAGGAATGAGTTCGTTCGAGATATGTATTGATTTCGGTATTTTCAATTGATACAATAATTAAATTTCATTAATGAAGTGCGTTTTGCTCAACATATTGCATGAATGTTTGGAGTATGTTACATGATTCATTTGTCGAAACATCCAGATAAACAAAGAAATTTAGACGCCCAAAGTGTGCAATTGCGAATATCATCCATTTGAAAAAAAAAATTAAATAATAATAATAATAATAAAAGAGATCGCATCAATAATAGA
Organism: Euphorbia tirucalli; assembly: GCA_039660915.1. Taxonomy (NCBI): domain Eukaryota; kingdom Viridiplantae; phylum Streptophyta; class Magnoliopsida; order Malpighiales; family Euphorbiaceae; genus Euphorbia; species Euphorbia tirucalli. The sequence continues at coordinate 43,222,009 of CM077637.1, read as the reverse complement.
AAAGACGAATATGAATGATAATAATGGTAGCCAATACATGCATGATAATGAAAATCACATTTTTTCCTTTTTTGCTTTTCTTTTCTTGATAGGAAGTGGTCCCGCGGTCTCAGAAGGAGCCAGCCAGCGGGAAGACGCACTCTTACGCACCTCACGGGTCGGTAAACCCTGGATCTCGGCTAGCCACTGCTTGTAACGATCATATGTCTCTGTGGGAGCGAGTGATGCATAATTCAACACCACACGATGGGTGTCTCCAGCCCAGCGAAGTCTGACGTGATCTGGCCAAAAAGCAGTATATTCCTCACAACTGGTGACACAAGAGTGCCGAGGGATACCCTGTAGACGACCGTACTGCCGGCAGAGGCGACTCGGAGAATAGAATGTCACTCTGGTCTGCCCCAGCAATTGCACACCATGTGCCCACATGTCCACAATCACGTGGGGGATCCTCCACCAAGGGCACACCCACCTAATCTGGTCATCAGTCAGGCGAGATAGCCAAACGCCCCACTCATCAGCAGACATATCAGTGTAGGAGTCAATGGAGAAGCCTCGTTCCCTGAAATTGGCCGGGTGGTATTTCTTGAAGTTCCCCCTTGGAATCTTAAGAATTGATAGCTTCTCCAATAACCAGATCTACAGTTGACAGCAAGCAATGGTTAGAAGTTCATTCGACCCAGAAATACATCAGACAATAAGAAATTTCACCTGGAGCAGTGTGAGGTGAGGGCCAATGTGGAGAACACCGCTTGCCTTAGATGCATGTAAACTGATCAGTGTCTCAGCAAGTGCGAAAGGAGCTGGAGATGCTCCCACAGCCATCTGAGAGATAAGGGAGACAGCCCTGAAGGAGACAACCCCATCATTATGACCACAGAAATACCGACTCACCAGTAACAGGCTAACCATGTAGGCCCAGCTCATGTGGTCCCTAGGAGCATTGACACACCACTCCAACACAGAGTCCGAGTTCAACCTGGGAAAAGGGGAACCAGTAGCAAATAAAGATCCCACCTCGGGATCAGGAAGCCCGAACAAGCTCACCAAGGAGGAGGTGCTACCAAAAGTGAACTCGGGGATGGCAATGTCCACTCCTTTGTGGCAGGGAATGTTCAAGATAGCACTAAACTCCTCATATAAGGGGCAGAGCTCTTGGCATGAGAAGCGGAAAACGTTATCCACTGGATCTCAGAAGCGATAACAGGCATTCAACAGCTCGATGTTCCACGAGTGCTTGTAATAGGCCTTGAGATTCCACAACCCGAAAGGCTTCAATTTAAGCCAATCAGAGTCTTGTAACGATTCTAACAAATTGTAAAAGCCTGGATAAAAAGAGAAAAAGCAAAAATTGAAGAAGAAAAAGAAGAAAAGTGAATTTCCAAATATCAATGAAACAAAAGCAAATCACATAATGTAAAAAGCGTAATTCACAATGTGCCTAAAAATCCGATAAAAAAAAAATGAAGACATCAAATAAGAAGAGCAGGGCGCTCCATCTAGTTCTCATCCTGCCCCTTATCTTCCTCCCCCTCCTCGGACTCACTCTGATGTGTAACCCTGTAGGAGTCAAAGTCCGCCTGTAGACGAGCCATCCCAGCCCGTAGCCTGGCTATCTCGGCCCTCGCCCTGTCCACCTCTTGGCTCGCAGCCCGGGCTTGAGCCACGGAAGAAGCGACCTCCCTGGCCTGCTCTCGGAACATCTCGACTCGGGACTGCAGTCGACAGCATAAATTAACATTCATACATATATACATATGCATTCATGTATTGCATAACTTATGATGCAGGGAACACGGGATGCTTACCGCCCAAACGCCGTTCTCCCGGACTAAGAAGTCTCCTAGACCCTTGTGCCGGAATTCAAAAAAAAATGGAAAAAAGGGGAAAATTGAAGAAAAAAAAAACTAACCAGATCTTTGATGATGTGCGTGGATGGACTTAAAGTTACGGGTACTGGATCGTTCCTCCCAATTCCGCAGTAAGGAACCGTCTCTTTCGAGCCATATACCTCCACTGTAGATTCAGTGGACAGAAAAACCTCACTCTCAGAGAAAGGAATTGAAGAAAGAAAAGTGAAATGAGTGAAAAGAGGAAGCCCCCTTTTAAAACCAAGTTGGCCGACTCTGGTTAGAGCCGGCCAGCTCTGTCTCCTCTGACAGAGCCGCCCGTCTCTGATTCCTCAAAAAAAAAAAAAAAAATCAAAATGAAAAAAAATATATATAAATAATAAGAATAAAAATAAAATTAATTTTAATTTAGTCCAATTTGATCCCGAGAAGGGTTTTTTTTTGTTGATTTTTGCAGACATCCAAAGGAAAAAATGACCAAACCGTATTTATTCTTGATCGAAGGGGCAAAAATTTTTGTTTCCAAAATTATCGATCAAAGAATAAATATGCAACTTGACGCAATTCCAACCACACGCTCCACCATACGGAGAAAAGTTAAAAAATCATCACGGGCACACTCCACCATACGGAGAATACAGTATCATTTGGTCGCTCCACCATATGGAGAAAAGTTAAAAAATCATCACGGGCACACTCCATCATACGGAGAAGACAGTATCATTTGGTCGCTCCACCATACGGAGAAAAGTTAAAAATCATCACGGGCACACTCCACCATACGGAGAAGACAGTATCATTTGGTCGCTCCACCATACGGAGAAAAGTTAAAAAATCATCACGGGCACACTCCACCATACGGAGAAGACAGTATCATTTGGTCGCTCCACCATACGGAGAAAAGTTAAAAAATCATCACGGGCACACTCCACCATACGGAGAAGACAGTATCATTTGGTCGCTCCACCATACGGAGAAAAGTTAAAAATCATTATGGGCACACTCCACCATACGGAGAAGACAGTATCATTTGGTCGCTCCACCATACGGAGAAAAGTTAAAAAAATCATCACGGGCACACTCCACCATACGGAGAAGACAGTATCATTTGGTCGCTCCACCATACGGAGAAAAGTTAAAAAATCATCACGGGCACACTCCACCATATGGAGAAGACAGTATCATTTGGTCGCTCCACCATACGGAGAAAAGTTAAAAAATCATCACGGGCACACTCCACCATACGGAGAAGACAGTATCATTTGGTCGCTCCACCATACGGAGAAAAGTTAAAAATCATTACGGGCACACTCCACCATACGGAGAAGACAGTATCATTTGGTCGCTCCACCATACGGAGAAAAGTTAAAAAAATCATCACGGGCACACTCCACCATAAGGAGAAGGCAGTATCATTTGGTCGCTCCACCATACGGAGAAAAGTTAAAAAATCATCACGGGCACACTCCACCATACGGAGAAGACAGTATCATTTGGTCGCTCCACCATACGGAGAAAAGTTAAAAATCATCGGGCACACTCCACCATACGGAGAAGACAGTATCACGGGCACACTCCACCACAGCGAGTCGATACCACGGGCACACTCTACCACAACGAGTCGATTACTCTGTACCCTCTAAAAGGGGCATCAGGTGCGTTTTTCTCTCGTTTACTCACCGCGCTCTCAATCGCGAGACCAAAAACTCAAATCGGACGTAAGCTACCGATCTAGTCGATTTTGATCTCGCGAGGGGTAGCCTGTGAGCATGGGTTTTCCCGACCTCAGTGATGAGAAATCTTTATTACCTTCGGTCATAGAAAAGAGCAGAATATTACCCGAAACGTCTCGAATTCTCCGAAAACGAAATTATCCACAATCCGAAACTACCGTAAAGCGGGTTCTCCGAGTGATTTTCAGGCGCGTCAGTAAAAAAAAAAAAAAAAAAGTGGGCTCTGGTTCAACCAGAACCGACCGGCTCTGGTTCACAAACCAGAGCCGGTCGGCTCTAGATTGAGCCGGCCGGCTCTAGTGCAAACTAGAGCCGGCCGACTCTAGTGGGCGGGCATGGGTGCCATACTTTGTCCCAATTCCGTGAAAATTGATGAAAAAACGACAAAAAAAATTAATTGCCACATTTAATTGGGGAAATTATTTTGTCTGAGAGAATTGAACAATAATAAGAAAGGAAGGAGAATCAAAAGGAGGGGGCAAGAAAAGAAAAAGGAAAGAAAAAGAAAGAAAAAAAAAGGGAAACACAGAGAAGGAGAGATAGAGAGAAAACAAAAAAAAAAGAGAAAGAAATCCTTTTAATTGTTTGGAAATTAAATTTCTAAGCACACAATCATTCACTCTAGTGTTTACTCATCGGTTCACAACGATTCTCGGTTCCATTTCGGATTCGTTCGGATAAACTTTCGGATTTTCAGGATATTCGAGGATTTGAGTTACATTCTTGATTTTCAAACCGTTCTTGTGCATCTAATATACTGGAACAACACCAAGGTAAACTCTGAGAGGCCTTAAACTTGTGTTTATCGCATTTTTCGTGTGATTTTTCTCTGTTTCTGAAAATCCGGAAAATTGGCTACCCGAATAGAGCCGTACGACTCTGTTCTTCAAGAACAGAGCCGGTTGGCTCTGGTTCAATTAGAACAGAGCCGGCCGGCTCTAACTAGAGCCGTACGGCTCTGTTTTTTAGGGACAGCTCCCCGATCTGTCCCGACATGCCGAAAATAGCCCGTTTTCCATTTATACGCGTTCTGATTTGACATATTTCGGCTCGTAAATATTCATATGTCATTTTAACACCGGTTTTTTGAATTTTTGTACATACGGATATTAATATTTTCAAGTTTCCCGGGATTTATTTTCCAAGTTTCGGGGTTGTTACATCCGAACCGGATCAATTGTCCAGCGTTAGCGGACCCCCGAACTCTATAAGTCCTTGGAAAATATTAAAAACAAATAAAATGACATTTTAATAAATGTTTTTGGTGTGTTTATTGCATTTTGGACCCTAGATAGACATTGAATTTAGGAGCCCACACGAACGGATCCATGGATTCTGGGACAACAGACCCACGAAAATCAAAATTTGCATGTAACCAAGCCAATTGTTTTCCAAAAATTGATTTTCCAGCATAAAACCACAGGGCGTTTCAAAACCGTTTTCCAGGTCTAACCGGTCCGACCGGTCGGATCGACCCGGTTATCCCCTAAATGCATGCCCTCATTTCCTAAAATTCCTAATTCTGTCCTGATTTGAGTCCTATTTGTGTGTGCAATATAAATTGTGCTAACCCTCTGTTTTGCAGCCTTTTATTTTTATTTTGGATGTATTTAATAGATTTATCCGTGTATTTTAGGCGGTTGTAAAGTGAATTTTTATTTTTATTCGATTGGGTTGTAATAATTCAATTATTTTATTCGATCGGGTTGTAATAATTTAATTGTTTACTGCTTTATTTTGTTTTATTTGTGTGCGCGCCGTGTGTTTAACTTAATGCAATAAAAATCAACTCTAGAAACGTAAGATACCATCAAAGAATATCTGCCAAATTTATTTTGATTAGACATGAAATAAGGGACTTGTCCGAACCTTGAATCTCTGGATTAGGTACAGCAGTCTATACTCGGTAGGGAGCTGTACCGGAATTTCCCGGATGAGCTGATCCGGGTGGCGACTCTGTCACTGATCTCGGGATTTAAGTTTCGAGATCTTTCAAGTAATAAAATGGGAAAATGTTTTCTACAAAAGGAATTCCGAAACGAATGAATGGATTTTTCTAAGCAAGATAAACAAAATCTGATTTTCCCCAAATCTCACCATAAAAAAAAAGAAAGAACACATTTTAAAAAGCCAAAAATTTTCTTGTCGGACCCCCGCGTCCGTCCAAGAAAGGTCGTCTGCTCACACTTACAACCCAATTGAAAGAAAAATAAAACTCTCGGCCTCACAATACAAGCGCCTAAAATACACGAGAATCGAAGAAAAGTTTACAATCGCCTAATATACACGGTTTAATCTATTAAATACATTAAAATGAAAAATAAAGAAATTAGAGCTGCAAAACAAATGGTTAGCACAAATATATAGCACACCACACTTAGGACTCAAGTTTGACAGAATTGGGAATTTTAGGATTCGGGGCCATGCAATTGGGGGTAACCGGGTTGGCCAGGCCGGTAGGTCCGGTTAGACCTGGAAAATAATTTTGAAACGTCCCTGTATTTTTGGTTTTGTGAGAAAATCGTCTTTGAAAGCATTTTTTTCGGTTTATTACATTTATCACATGTAAGGTGGGTCGGTTTTCGGGAGAAAGGGGTCTTCGTCGTGGTTTTGTTCTAGATGCAAAAACACCAAAAAATAAATCTAGGGTCGTGAATGCACACTCCAAAATTCATTTTTGATGATTTTTTATTTTTCAAGATTTTTCTGATTTTCTGAAATTTTTTGATTTTTATGAAATTTTTAGGGTTTCATGAATTTTTTTGGATTTTAGGGATTTCTGCTTCTGGCCAAGAACTACAGTCGTGTGACTGTATACTACAGTCGTGCGACCGTAACCCTTACCTGAGACAGAAATCGCTAAAAAAGACTTAAAATGAGAAACTTAAAACTGGGATGTGGATGATGACTTTGCATGCTGATGTGGCATTGCCTTGACACGTGTCATCACCCTATTGGTCCACAATGATGATGTGGCGGATGATGTGGCACAATCACAACTCTTTTGACACGTGTCAGCTTGCTATTGGTCCACGTTTCCGACCTGTGGAAGTTGACTGTTTCAGATTCAGTTGACTTGGACACGTGTTGTAATGTGATTGGTTGGACTTTTCAACCGTCAGAAAATCAACGAATCGCATCTCACCATGTGTCCCTGAACCTTAACTTCTCCCATCCCTTTGGAAACAAACTCCACTCAAGGTGAGGGCGCGTGAAGTCCACGCGCCGCCTTCTGAGCCTCCGTTGGTCGTGAAATTTGACATCCCGACTCATTTTTTCGTGCTGATTTCAGTGGTATGGTCAGATTTACAAAATTCTGATAAAAAATTTTGACACTTTGTACTGTTGGATTAAATACAGTATTATTTTGACGTGGATAACAATGCAAATTCGTATCAAAACGAATGAAAACGTATCCAAAATGAACAAAAACATATTCTTGTCATGGAATATCAGATTTCAATGTCTATGAAATCATTTTGATGCGGGTTTCAATATAAATCCGTATCAAAACGAATAAATATGTATTTAAACGAATCAATACGTATTCGAACGAATAAAGAAACGTATTCTTATTCACGGATTTCCATAAACCAAGATATGAACACATCAATTATTCATGGAATACCAGAAAGCTAGATTTGAACACATCAATCTATAAACCTTTCGGCTTTGATACCAATGAAGTCAGAATTCCATAGATAACCATAAACAGAATAAATAAACGGACTTACAGTTTACATGCAGTGGAAACACGTTTATGGAATGGATCTGATCTACGCGAGAAACCGGATCATTCTGGTTGCCTTTCCTATGAGTGTATGAATACACTGAGTACGGGCTATATCCGTGAATTCTTCTGACGAACGAAGAAGTAATTTGTGTTTTACCGGTAGGGACGTTTTCCCCGGGTTTAGAAGGGAATCTCTACGATTCTCCATCCATTCTGAAATAGAGAAACTTCTTCTCTATTTATAGTGGAAATACCAACTTCCATCTCTATATAGGGTCGGACCAAATTACACATTTGGTCCCTGTAATTTACACATAATTACAGTTTAGTCCCTGCCATTCCAAAATGTCATAGGCGGACCAAAAACCAACAAATTTGTTATGATTTTTTTAAATTTATGATCATTATTTAATTCAAAAAAATATTTACGCTTTTCGAAAATTTTCAAAAGTTATCGTTAATATCTATTGTATTTTTGTTAAAAAAAACTTGAAAATTTTGAGTTCAAAATGAAGAAGAATATCTTATGTAATGTCATGATTTAATTTTAGTTACTCTTTTTGTTAACATTTTAAAACACAATGTGTATTTTCGTAAAATAAAAACACAGTCCATTATTTGTAAAAAAAGTGAAACCACAAGATTTTTTTTTTTGTAATATGCCCAAAAAAATAAAATAATAGAATAGTTTTACTCCCAAATTAGGGCAGTTCAATTTTAACATTATTGTACAAAAATGCTCTGATATCTATGGTAGAATTGTAGTTCAATTTTATCATTTTTAAGAAATTTTCGTAATCTTAGTCAGTTTTTACTTAGAAAATAGTAAAATTGAGCTAGAATTTATATTATGAGGAAAAACTGGATGAGAGTTTCTACCATAAGGATAAGATATTGATCCATTTTATAAAAGATATGAGTACGCTAAATGTGGGAATCAAAATAATCTTACATACATAGCAATTTCAATTTGGCCCCGCAATAAAAAGTTTCTCAGCTCACTGGAAGTTACCTGAAGAAAGTCTGGTTCAACATTTACCTTATAACTACTAAAGATGTGGGTTGACCATTAGATCATTTGATAACTGCTTCATTAATGCACCGTAAATAATAACATTTAGGGTTGATCCTAAGTTAATACTATCGTTATATCAAATATAAATTAAATTGCTCAGTAAAAAAAAAATTAAACTAATTGTCATATAATTTTATTTTCATTAGTAAAATAAATCTAGTTAAGAATACAATCATATCCATCCCCCTATTCCACCAGATCGCCCTTCCTCCAAATCGGAAGACTTCTTTTTCACTTGTTCCACCTAATTCATTTATCATACACAAGACTTATTAGAGATAGGAGTTAGCTTTTCTGTACCACCATTCATGATGTCGTTTTTTAAGGCGAACAAGTTGTCTCCACAACAATTTCATCCTAAAGAATAGAGGTTGCTCATCGACTTTTACATTCTCTGTCATAAAAAAGGAATAGCTTCGGCTATCAACCTTTTTCATATTTTTATGTTGTTAAGGCTCATCACGATAAATCAAGGCATTTTTTCCTTCAAAAGACAAATCTTTGTGAAGAATTATTTATCAATGATGTTCCTGTGAGCACGGGTTTTTTCCCAACCTCGATGATGAAAGTCTTTGTTACCTTTTTCACAGATAAACATGAGGCGGATTCTAAACGACCGGAATGACATCGAAGATGTCTCGGATGACCCGAAGAGGTGTAGCAAGTCTTAGTGCAGAGCCCCGAAGAAGGCCGAGTGAGCACTTAAGAGAGCAGGAGAGAAAAGTAAGAAAGGGTGAGAAATGTAAATCTAGCTACTATAGCCATTCAGCTATAGTGCCCTACAGCCGCTCGGCTATAGTACAACCACCTGGCTATAGGCCACTGCAGCCGCTCGGCTGTAGTTACCAGATTTAATTTCTTTCTTAAAAAAGGTAAATTTTGCCATTAATTCGGGATTTTAACCTTAAATTGGATCATATAAAAGGGAGACACAAAATTAGGTCAGGAGACAAAGTCCATTCTGCAGAATCAGTGAAAAAAAACTAGGGTTTTGATTTCTTCGAGAATTTAGAGAGAGAAAGACAGAAAAACCAAAAATTCAATCTAAAACCATTAAAACTTTGATCTAATCCATAGAAACCATTAGGATACTATGAGAATTAGTATTCTGGGAGTGATTCTAATCAACTCGGTGTTCATTCGGATTGATTCTGGGTTCCGTTTGAGCTTTAAAGAATTATGGGCGATTTCAAGTTGTTCGTGATTCCAAGGAGTTTTTCAGCGTCGGAATCTGTTTCTGGTGATCCAAAACACTGGGACATTGATTTGGATGTTGCTTATATGTGTTTTGGTATTTTTCTCAAAGCTAGAAGTGCAAACCCAGCTATAACCGCCCCACTAGATGCTTACAGCTGCTCGGCTATAGTCTGATGACTACAATGGGGTGGCTGTAACCTACAGCGACACGGCTATAGTCTTCTGATTATAGCCGCTCGGCTGTAACCTTCAGGGAAGAAGCTCCAGATGCCCTAAATCGACCAATAACACTTCCCTTTTCAAATTTAATGTCTTTTGCATGAATAATATCGGTCGGATCACATTTGCATATGTTAGATTTATGGTTTTTGGGTTTTTGATTGATGGATGTGTGATTTAGTTTTGATGATTTTGGATTTTTAGGAATTTCCGGATTCGTTTGATCCAATATGGATCTATTTAGTGGATTGTATGAGTTTCCAGGAATCCCAGATTACCTGAAACCATCAAAATTCCAAAACAATTTTCAAAACAAGAAAGAAAACCAGATTGTTGATTCTGGAGCACTACAGCTGCTCGGCTGTAGGTGTTACAAACACCCCAGCCACTACAGTGGCGCGGTTGTAAGATACTACAGTGGCTCAGCTGTAGTTGGTGAAACAGAATTACAATTTTGCCCTTTTTGGCCTTTAACTTGTAATTTCGTTTGGAATCCCCGTGTCCCGGGATATTTGGCCCACTAAAAGATGGAGAATGCATATAAAACGAGCCAAATCGTTTTCAAAATTGGTTTTTATTCACAAAATCTACAGGGCGTTTCTATAAAATGTTTTCCAGGTATAATCAAATAGTCATCCGGACTTCTCGATTATCGCCCTATGTATGATCCTGTTTCCAAAAATACCTCTATTCTGTCTTATGTGAGTCCTTGGTGTGATTTGCTTATTTGTGCTAACTGTATTTGGATGCAGCTTTTTATTTTTCATTTTTCTTTTTAATGTATTTAATAGATCATTCTGTGTATCTAGGCGGTTGTACCTTTTTAGATTATCATGTATTATAGGCGGTTGTAAATGGTGAGGATGAGAGTTTTTTCTTTCGGTTTGTATGATTTGGCCATTACTTTACTTTTCCTGCACCTTTATTTTTTTGTACTTTATTTATGATTTATATTTATGTCATTTGCATGAGCATTAACTAAAATTAAAAGAAGATAAAATGGGTAGAATAAAGTGAATGTTATAGCACATTATGAAATAATAATTGAGAACAAGTTGAGGATTAGTATATGTGTTCCCCAAACCCTGAATCTCTGGATTAGGTACTGCATCTACACTTGGAAGGGAGCTGTACCAGAATTTCCCAGATGAGCTGATCTGGGTGGCAACTCTGTATCTGATCAAGAAATTTAGATTTCGAGATCTTTAAGTTTAAATTGGGATTTTTTAAAAATCTGTTTTCCAAAATTCACATTTAAAAATTAAGTTTTCTACAAAAAGAGTTTTTTTTTTCAATAAAATGAAAGGTTTTCTTAGGAAAGATTAAAACTTGTTTTCGAACCACACTCACACTCAAAAAGAAAATCCCCAGTTCCAGCCTCATCGCGCGTATTCCGAAAAATATTGTCCGCTCACAGTTCCTCTGGTTGGAGTCTATGAGGATAGGTGGATTCTTGTTTATCCTCCTGATATTGCTTGAAAAGTTCTTCTTCCATGGTGTTGGAATTGAAATAGAAGAGGAATCAGATGGCCAACTTGCATTAAACTTTTGGATAAATATTCTACCTAGATTAACACCCTACGACATATGAAGTGCTATCTAAGTAAACTTTTTACATCATCTAATTTAACTGCAACTGGTTGGAGAGTTTCTTCAACTTCTAGTTAGGCTTCATCCCAGTGATAAAGTGAAATTTTTAGCGAAAGCAATCAATTATCACTAGAACACATGACAAGAACCGTGCTTAGATTGTAAAAGAAGAAATAAAAGCCAAAAGGAGAAGAAAGAAATAAGTCTCACCTTAGCCATATTCCTATTGAGTGAAAATTATATCTTAAAATTATATAAAAATGTTTATCATATTTGAGCTAAATATGAAGGACAAACAAGCTTATTGTGTTTGTTTTCAAGATGCATAGCAGAAGCACTGTCAAAGCTTAATAATATTGTTTCGCAAGCTATAAATTAGAAAAAAGACACTGCTGGATGCCTGATGATGGACTTAGCCGCCTGAATTATCATGTGGAATCTACTAGAGATGAGGAGAGAGCAACTTGGATGGGCAAAATGACCATATCATCCTTGAAAAGTAGATGAGATTAATTTAGACTCTTTTTGATTAGCAAGTGGGATGCAAGTGAATTGTCCCTGCTAATGACAACTCATGCTTAAATATATTTTGAATATTTTAGTCAGCAACTTGCTTGTAATAGATTTACCCTTTTGTCCTTATTTACAACTATAAATAGGTAATAGTTGTGAGTAATTTTCATCCATGATTAGTGTGAACAAACTATCCTTTGGATAGGTTACAGGCCGTAAGACTGGGCAAAGGTTTTAAAGAAATGAAAATAGGTTTGGGAAAGATAGTGAGAACATGAACAAAGTCGATCAATCTCGTTAAAAGTGACAGTAGTCACCACCCAGTTCAGCTCAACCTGGAAATTACTGTATAGCCAAACCAAGTAGAAATCACTATACCTTTTAATTAAAGATTCAATTTTGGATAACTCACCTATTTCTTGTTGATTTGAAATATTATTTAACAGGTTTTTATTTCAATGCCTTTTATAATCTATGGTTTTTTTTTTAAATTTAATTTAGCTACATGCTCACATAGGAAATAAATGAATTCTGGAATCTAAATAAATTCAGTAAAGTAAAATATTACATCTGAATCAAATAAACTATCCTAGGGGATACATTTATATAAAAGAGGAATCGGGATACAAAATGCTTATATACACAAATATCTAATATTTACATCCGCCTATTTTACACGAGGGTTTAAAACAAAAGCTAGCATTCATCTAACTTGATCTACTTGCAAAAGAAAGGTTAGTGTACCAAATATATATAATCACATTGGACTCAAATAGATAGAATGAGAGGGATTTAGATAGCACGAGGCGTGAATGGGGGAAATTGAATAAATTTGGCAAATCCACCCTATTAAAAGCCTGAAAAACACTTTTAAAATGCCTAATTTGTATAAAAAAAGCATTTTGGAAAACATTTTAATCCGATTTTAACATATTATGCATGCAAATGTCAGTCTACATTCAAGAAACTTGTAATTCTATCGTTGCTCTAGTCTATTATAAATAATAAAAAAAAGCATAAAACTAAGTTGAGATGCATATAAAACAATTTAAACAAACAACCATACGACACATGTACTACATCCTTACGGCTGTTACAAGAGTCGTACGGCTCTTGTTCCAAATCCCCAAATTCTGAAATCACTGAATTTAGACTGAAGAAGATGGATTCTATAACCATAGTCGTACGGATAACATATGGCTATTGCGATATCCGTACAGACATGGTTTCCAAAAATGACAGAATTTTGAAAAATGATGTAATTCATTCAGAATCAAGCTAGAAAGCTACAATTTAGATTTAAGGCCTCTAAAGTTACCTTTGATGCTTTTATCCAGCTTTAGATCCTTAGAAAATGATTAAAAGTGAGAAATCCATATTTGATTAAACTTGAAAATTTGAACCCCAAACTTGAATTGACTTTAAATTGAACTTGGTGCCTCTGATTTCCAGTTAAAAATCAAACACTCACAACTCCCTGGATGTCACTGAAGTTTGCAATTTAAAGTCTTGAAGGTTGAGAAATTATTATTTTTTTTTGGTTGAATTTGAGATTTTATGGCTTTCTCTTTCTAAGATTCCCGCTAACTTCCTTTGATGATTTTTTTCTTCCTTTTTATGTTCATCCCAATTGTTGATCTTAATCCCCTCCATAATACACCTTTCTTGTCTATAATCCATCTAGATTTGATAAGGTCGGTTTTTGACCTTATCTTTTAGGCAATTTCGTGGTTTGAACAACAATTTTTAGAGTCCTTTGTGTGAATGCTTGTTTGGTTTTTGCGTATTTTGTGATTTTTATGTTTTGGATAGATTTTCATAACTTTTAGTATTTTTCGTATTCTTTAGGGGTGTTTTTGTAATTTTGCATAAAGTGTCATTTTTATGGTCCGTGGCTTTGGTGCGGTTATGTTTCTTTATGTTTGTTTTGGACAGGCATTATGACCCGGACCGAAAGTTGGAGCAGCGGCGGCGAAGAAGAGTTTGAAGTGCTGAAAAGCAAAGTGGTACGGCGTGCCACAATGAGGGCACGGTGTGCCATTTCAGCGTGCCAAGGGATGGGATCCAGCGGATCGGTATGAAATCGTGCCACCCCTACCAGCGCAGCGTGCCAACCCCAAATCTACACAGCACGGCGTGCCACCTCCTCCAGCACAGCGTGCCACCTACAATTCTGCACAGCACAGCGTGCCACCTCCACCAGCACGGCGTACCGAGCTCCGGAATTCTGCTGTTGCCCTACTTTCATCTTTTCTATTTCGTGGTTTTAACCTAGCCATATAAATAGGTTATTTTCTAAATTTTAAGGATCTTTTCCCAGACTTTTAGAGTGTAAAGCAGAAACTTGTAGCTAGGTTTTGGCTTGAACTATTTGTTTCTTTGAGTTTTGAACCATCAATTGGTAGAAGTTTTACATAGAACCTTCCCCTTTTGCGATGTTCTTAGTTCCGGCTTAAGTTTGTCTATAGAGGTACACCCCAAGCATCTTCACACCGTCGGAATCCGGTTAATCGGACCAAAAGGGCATAAGTTTTTCTTCTTCTCTTTTATAATTCGATTAAGTTAGTTTTTGATTATGTTTGGTTGTAACCATTGAATTCGTATCACCTTTCTTGATTAATACAATTGATTGCAATTTAATTTCAATTTTTATTCCTCTTCTTTATGCAATTCCTTTAATGATAATCTAGTCTCATAAGATCTTAATTTATTAAGTTCATATTTGTGGCATTACCTAGATTGACGCCTAGGAAACCATTAGTATTGATGACACTGTGGAACTTACGTGCCCTTATTTTCTGAGCTTTAGAATTAGACCGCCTCTAAACAAGGGAAACCGGCTAAGGACCTAAAAGATCTAGACACGCTAGGTTGAATTATCGAAAGAACATAATTAAGGGTTAATTGTTGAGTTAAATTCATCTATTGTAATTAATTGATAAAGCCATCTCCATTAGCATTCATAGGTCGGTAAACCGCCAATTGATAACCCAAATTCAAGTGCAAAGTAAGCTCGGATAGATCAACTAGGAGTAGGATAATTTAGTTGTTAGTATAATCAAATCCAAAAACTAAGTTCCACCTAGGACACGCAAGGAACCCGAGTAGTTTAGTGTTTGCAGAATATTTTTCTCTATGGGATCGATACCTGGACCAACCAGAATTATTACTTGTCAACGATAGGTACACTGCCTTAGTTGTGCGGTTCTAGATTTAGTTTCACTACTTCGCCTAGAACCCACCAAGTTTTTGGCGCCGTTGCCGAGGAGATTTATTTTTCTGCATCATTGGACCAAAAGTCTATTTGCTGATCTAGGCACTATTTTTGTGCATATAGTTAAATAATTTTTCTTTTCTGTGGATATTTGTTGCAAATTAGTTTTCTTTATTTTCTGTGTGTGTGTGTTTTCTAGCTTATGCGAACTCGCTCTCAACACCCTGAGCTTTTACCTTATAACCCTAAAATTGAACGTTTGTGTAGCAGGAACCGTAGAGTACAACAAGAGTGAATTGTCCAAATGAATCATCAGCAACAGGAGAAAGAGGAGAGACAGCTCCGGGAAAGAGTTGAGCAAGAGCGACTCCGGCGAGAGCGGGAGGAATTTAATAGAAAAAGGGGTGGTGATAGAGACAACATGGTCATGACTGACCTAATGGCTCCACATTGGCACCGGAACAGATCCGGAGTGGTTATCCTAGCCATTACTGCTAATCACTTTGAGTTGAAGTCCAGCATGATCAATTTGATCCAAGGGAACGGACTATTCAGTGGCAGAATAAGTGACAACCCCAATGATCACTTAGACCGGTTTCTCATGGTGGCCGATACAGTCCGAATCGGTGGGGTGCCCTAAGATGCTGTGCTGTTGAAGTTGTTTCCCTTCTCATTATGCGGGGGAGCAATGGAATGGCACAAGTCCTTGAGGCCCAGGTCAGTGACTTCATGGGATCAATTGGAAGAACAGTTCTTATCATATTACTTCCCACCATCAAAGACGGTTCAGTTAAGGAACGAGATCATGGGATTCCAGCAATTTGGGACTGAGACTCTTAATGAAGCATAGCAAAGGTTTCAGCGGTTATTGCGGAATTGTCCCCACCATGACATGCCGCGATTCACTCAGGTAAGCACGTTTTATCATGGTTTGACACCAGCTAACTGTGCCATTATTGATTCTTCTGCAGGTGGAGACATTTTTAAGAAGACTGCTACGCAAGCCGAGGAGTTGATTGCGGAGCTGGCTAAGAAGAGTACCTTGTGGCAGTCGGACACGCCAATAAGGAATGAGGTTCGAGCTGCGGATTTGGGATGCCAAGATGCAGCCATGGATCATGTGAATAAGAAGCTGGACCTATTGATGTCCCACCTGAATTTAAATGGGCCACAATACCAGCCGGTGTTGTGTGTATCATGTGGAGCGGAGCATCCTGGGCAAGAATGTGCATTGGGCGACCCATTCGCCTAACCGTCTGAAAATGTAAGTTTTGTGGGAGGAAACCAAAGGTACAATAATTCTAACTCTTACCCATAAAATTTCAATAATAATAATAATTACGGAAGAAGGTATCAACACCCGAGCATGTCTTATGGTAATAACCAAAATGTGTTGAGACCTCCTTCCGGATTCCATTATGAGCACCGTGAGCAGGGGTTAGGTAAGGCCCCATTTATTCCTAATGATCAATCCTCACAGCAACCTCAACAGTCTAAGCAAGATGAGACGGTTTTGTCTTTATTAAAAGACATCTCGTCTCGGCTTGCTGATAATGAGGCATACTGTAGGGATTTGGGTAAGCAGGTGGCTCAAATGAGTAGGGAATGGCAGGAAAGACCTCAAGGAGCACTCCCGAGTAAAACTGAACAAAACCCCAAGGGACATCAATGGGAGACAGCTCAAGCTATAACCCTGCGAAGTGGTAGGCAAGTGGAGGACCGAGTGCAAAATGCTGATATTCCATCCCAACCTACTGAGGTAAGTGAAGAGTCGGGTGAGGTAAGCAACCCCGACTCGATTTCTAAACCTGAACCTAGCATAAATGAAAAAGGGAAAATTCCTGACCAAGTGAGAGCCTATGTGCCTAAACTTCTTTATCCTCAAAGGGAGAAGAAAGATAAACTGGAGCAGAAATATTCCAAATTTCTAGAAATTTTTAAGAAGTTAGAATTTAATATGCCATTGATTGAGGCTCTCCAAAAGATGCCTTCTTATGCTAAATTCTTTAAAGAACTTCTTGCAGGGAAAAGAAAGCTAGATGAGGATGAAGTGGTGGTTTTAACAGAGGCATGTTCGGCAATTATCATTAACAAACTTCCACCCAAGCTCAAGGATAAGGGCAGTTTTACTATCCCATGCTGGATAGGAAACTTGGAGATTGCCAATGCCCTATGTGACTTGGGTGCAAGTATCAATTTGATGCCTATGTCTTTTTTCAGGAGACTCGGACTGGGAAACCTAAAGCCAACCAATATGACACCTCCAATTGGTGGATAGATCGCTCACGAGGCCAAAGGGGGTGGTCGAGGACGTGCTAGTAAAGGTGGACAAGTTTATCTTTCCTACGGGAAGGTAAGATTATTCTTAGGTTGCACAACGAGGAGGTAAGTTTCAACGTCTATAACTCAATGAAATATCCATTAGATGTTGAAAGTTGTAATTTTGTAGACTCCTTTTGCCCTATTGATGCTTATGTGATAGAAAAGAGTTTCAACCAAGGGGAGTTGGAGCTCTTGTATAACTTCCAATTGAAACTATTTCCAGGCAAATTGAGAAGTCGGTGGACGGGGCCGTTTACCGTGCATAAGGTCTATCCCTCCGGGAAGGTGGAAATTGAAACCCCGGAGGGAATCCAACAAGTAAACGGGCATCAGTTGAAGCCCTACGTCAGTGGAGGAATGAAGGAGGAGAAGCAGGTCTTACTCCTTCGTGATGTGTAATGCGAAATCGTGGATGTAGAAGTCAAGGTATTCCGACTATAAACATAGCAATGAGGTACGTGTACTTCCCTTGTACATTAATTTTTGTGTTAATATGTTTTTGTGTGTAGGAACAGGTAATTAAGCAAGTTAATCAAAAGTCTTGATCAAAATGTGGAAAAAAGTAAAGGTTGGCAGGATTCAGGATGGCACGCCATGTCACAATGGGCACGCCGTGCCAAGGTGAGATTGGGGTAGCACGTGGCATGCTGGTGTGGCATGCAATCGTGCCAGGCTGCTGTTCCGAAATCACGTGCAAGAGCAATTCAGCATGCCATGCTACAATTCCGCACGCCGTGCCAGAGTGAAGGTCATCAAGGTGGCACGACGTGCCAATACAGCACACCCACGTGCCGTCGTGCTGTTCTAGAAGAGGGTTGAGCATGAGCAAGCAGCACGCCGTGCCAATTACAGGGTCCTCAAGTTGGCACGATGTGCCAGTACAGCACGCCAATGTGCCATCGCTCTGTTTCTAAAGTGCATTGTTGTAGAGCGAGCAGCACGCCGTGCCAAATTGTCGCACGCCGTGCCAAATATGGAATTTTCAAGACAGCACAACGTGCCGAGCCAGCACACCGGCGTGCCCTCACGCTGTTTCCAGGTAAGTTTCGAGGCTCTGCTCAGCACGCCGTGCTGTTTGTTTGGCACGGCGTGCCGAGTGTTTGAATTTCGAATTTTTAGGTCACAATTCACCCGCCTATATAAACCCTTCCCTTCTTCTCCTTCTAAACCGCCCATCTTATACTTCTTCTTCTTCTTCTTCTTCTTCTTCTTTCTCACTTTCTTTCTCCCTCTCCACTTTCTCTCTCTAGAACCAACTCTCACCTTCTCTCTCTCTACCCTTATTCTTCCTTCCCTTCTCATTTTCTCCCTCTCACCTTCTCTTCCACTCTTATTTTGACCTAGGATTTTATTTTGCATCATACTCCTTGCAACCAGGTATGAATTCATGCTTTGCTTTTCCTTTACTCTTTTTATTGTTTGTTCTTTTTCTCACTTTGATTTTGGTTGATTGACTGCTTAGTAGGGTGATTGTATTGCATTCTTTTTCTTTATATTTAGTGGTTTGTATTTATGACAGTAGGGTTTCTTTAGATTTGGGTTCTTTTGTTTCTGATTTTTTTTGTTCTGTTTTTATGGTTGTGCAATTGTAGGATGAAGAAGAAGACTGTCACTGATCGGAGACACGGTTCGTCACGACGGCCCATAGACCCGTCACTGGAACCAGTGCCAAGCGAAGAATTACCTACCGAACAGCAGATGGCCCCTTTAACGAGCTCTCCAAGAATTATAAATGCCCCTTCCCTCTACTTTCGGATGATGAAGGTAAAAGATACAAAACCCTGTTTCCTTTAGAAAGCACCCCCTTTCGAACCTTCGATTGGGAATTTTTATCTGTGCAAGATAGGTCAGAGGCTGTACGTGCTAAATTGACTAGTCTAGGATGGTATGAGTTTGTGAAGTCTAATCCACCTGTCTTTAGGGAGTTGAACCTTGAATTCTACTCCACCTTAAGCTTCAAAACAAACCCTGATACGGGCCTTAGGAGCATGACTTTCCGCCTATTTGGTACTGAACACTCTTTAGATATTGAGGGCCTTAAGGCTTGTATAGGAATTGAGGGGAATGGTTACAAATGGCCGGAGAATATGGATGCTAAGAAATTTTGGCGTATGGTAGGGCAAGGGGTATACCAACCTAAGTTTGCTAAAACTTCCCAAATTCATGACCCTATCTTGCAATTAATTCACAAATTTGTGTGTTTTAATTTTTCGAGAAAAACTGAAAGCAACCGAGTCAATGCATTTGAACTTTTAATACTGTGGCATATGCATAATGATGTTAAGGTGCACATGGGCTTCTTCGTCATGGAAGCCCTATACAACCACCACAACAGAGCTAAGTCAGAACTAGGATTAGGACATATTGTAACTTGTATTCGTGCTTCTTTCATAGTATTACTTGTTATAAGAACCTCGATAGCATCCTTCCCAAGAAGCTTTCGAGGGGAATTTTGTCTTGCTCCTATGTTGTGACAGCTGCAGGTACTTCAAGTACAGGAGGTTCGAGTAGGGGTAAGGCTCCTATGGACGTAGATGATGAGGACGAGAGTGAGGAAGCTGAGGATAACGAGGAGGATGAGGAGAATGTTTCGGTGGGACTGGGTTTTATGGGACGGATCGAGGGGCGATTGGATGGCATAATTGAACAACTGGAAGGCTTAACCGTCCATCAGCTTATGCTTGAGGAGTGGATGAATGCGCGCCTTGATAGGTAAGCAGCTCAGCCCGCCAATGTCGAGGCGTTCGCCTCTCGTTTTTGTGCAGCCCAAGGGTGGCCGTACCGGCCGCCGCCACCACCTGCCCCCGATATGTGAGGTAACCCTTTTCTTTTCCATCTTTATTTTGCTCCTTCTTCCATTGCACTTTTGGAAGTAAGTGCAATCTAAGTGTGGGGTGGTTATAGGGATTTCTCCCTTTCTTTTGCTTCTTTTTACATTGCACTTTTTGATAGTTTGTTTCGTATGTTTGTTTGTGTTTTTGCATATTTGGATGTTTTGCATTGATTTTTGGTTAGATTTAGGTCTTAGCTTTTAATGCATGTGGAGTTGGTTTTGGTTTGTTTTTGGTTTGATAGTGTTTTTTAGGTTGGTTATGTGTCAATTGCCATTTGAATAACATTGCTTAATCCACCCTCGAAACTAAGTCTCTGTGCTTGGATTGGTAGCAATTGGCTAGGGACACTGGGAGTTGATTGCAAGTCATTAGCTTATTTGTGCGTGATTTGTGATTCTTGATGGTAACCATTGGTTAGATTTGTCATTAAGGTTGCATTAGGGAATTAACCCTCTACCTCTACTTGCATGATCGAGCTAGGATTACGTCTTGGAACATTGATTGAGTCACACGACCTAGCATACAACCCCTAGTACACTTGTGAGAATTTGAGCCTTTGGAACCATTTCACATTGGTTCTATTTCTTTGTGAGGGTAAAAACAATCGTGGCACACTAGATCGTAGAACCCGGTGTCGTTTTGCACTTGGCATTGAGAGCTTAATATGTGGAGACCCTTAGGATCAACCCCTTGACTTAAATGAGCCTAACCCTAACTACTAATTTATCCCTTAGATCACCCAAAGCCACTAAATTAAACTTTTTGACTTAAAAAAACCTTCACCAAGCCAAATCTATCATCCTAACTTTTTACCACTAACTTTGATTTTCCTTTCTTACCCTCCTCTCCTAAATCAAGTAATTGGCTAAGTTGTTCATTCATTTTGGGGTCAATCACCATTTGCATTTCAACTCTTTCATATCTAGTCCTATGGAAAAATTGTGTCAAAAAAAAAAAAAAAAAACAAAAAACCAAAAAAAAAAAAACAAAAACCAAAAATCCAAATAGAGTCAATGTGTATGTTCGGCTTCTTTTCGTAAAATTCGGAGTTTGTAGATACATGTCTTGTTTGTCCGGTTTTCATCTTTAAGCCGGTATATGTGTTCCATTTTCAGTTCATTTGTTTGAATAAAGGATTAGGGCGATCATCTAATTGCCTTGACCCATGTCTTGTCATTTGTTTTCTTTTCCCCGTTAAGTTGTGTTTTGGCCGTTGGGTGTGGATAAGGCCTTCTTATTGTCAAGTTAATTTCAAAAAAAAAAAAAAATATATATATATATATATATATATATATATATATATATATATATATATATATATATATATATAGCAAAGCAAACACTCCTAGGACTAGTTTTGAGTTGAATGTTGCATGACCCGTCTTTAGTACTTAGTCAATTTGTATATATTGCTTGATTTGTAGGAGTTGTATACCTAAAATTTCCCTTTTATCAAACCTACCCCAAGCCGTAACATTACCAGCCCCAGGTTCTCTGATTTTGCTCCTTGACCAATGACTTCATCGGGATTGCCATTAGTTCGCTATGTGATGTGTGCCATTGTTTGTTTTTGTGTGCTCATCCGCCTTGCCTTGAACTTGAGCGTTAGAGTGACATCTTGTGAGGTGCTTTGTGGTCGTATAAACTCTGTTTGTTCCTCGCCCTTTGACTAGCTAAATTTTGTTGGGTTCGGGTATTGAGTGGTTTTGAACTTGGTGCTCCTAGTGTCATTTCGAAAGTGATGCTTTACCTTCTTGAGTTTATGAATTTCGTACGGTTAAACCCTTAGTTGGATTTGCAAGTAAAAGCGAGCAAGTTTACTCCTTTGTCTTTAGTTTATTTGCTTGAGGACAAGCAAGACTTTAAGTGTAGGGTGGTTGATAAGGTCGGTTTTTGACCTTATCTTTTAGGCAATTTTGTGGTTTGAATGGCAATTTTTAGAGTCCTTTGTGTGAATGCTTGTTTGGTTTTTGCGTATTTTGTGATTTTTATGTTTTGGATAGATTTTCATAACTTTTAGTATTTTTTGTATTCTTTAGGGGTGTTTTTGTAATTTTGCATAAAGTGTTATTTTTATGGACCGTGGATTTGGGGTGGTTATGTTTCTTTATGTTTGTTTTAGACAGGCATTATGACCCGGACCGAAAGTTGGAGCAGCGGCGGTGAAGAAGAGTTTGAAGTGCTGAAAAGCAAGGTGGCACGGCGTGCCACAATGAAGGCACGACGTGCCATTTCAGTGTGCCAAGGGATGGGATCCAGTGGATCGGCACGAAATCGTGCCACCCCTACTAGCGCAACGTGCCAACCCCAAATCTACACAGCACGGCGTGCCACCTCCTCCAGCACGGCGTGCCACCTACAATTCTGCACAGCACGGCGTGCCGAGCTCCGGAATTCTGCTGTTTCCCTACTTTCATCTTTTCTATTTCGTGGTTTTAACCTAGCCGTATAAATAGGTTATTTTCTAAGTTTTAAGGATCTTTTCCCAGACTTTTAGAGTGTAAAGCAGAAACTTGTAGCTAGGTTTTGGCTTGAACTATTTGTTTCTTTGAGTTTTGAACCATCAATTGGTAGAAGTTTTACATAGAATCTTCCCCTTTTGTGACGTTCTTAGTTTCGGCTTGAGTTCATCTATAGAGGTACACCCCAAGCATCTTCACACCGTCGGAATCTGGTTAATCGGACCAAAAGGGCATAAGTTTTTCTTCTTCTCTTTTGTAGTTTGATTAAGTTAGTTTTTGATTCCACAATAGATTGTGTTTGGTTGTAACCACTGAATTCGTATCACCTTTCTTGATTAATACAATTGATTGCATTTTTATATGCAATTTTTATTCCTCTTCTTTATGCAATTCCTTTACTGAGGCTCAATTGAATTATACCACCACTGAGAAAGAACTACTTGTTGTGGTATATGCTTTTGATAAATTTAGATCATATATTGTGCTTTCTAAGGTTACTACTTTTACAAATCACACAGCCTTAAAGTACATGTTTGCAAAAAAGGATGCAAAACCAAGACTCATTTAATGGCTGTTGTTATTGCAAGAATTTGATCTTGAAATTAAAGATAAAAAGGGCTTTAAAAATATGGTTATTGATCATTTATCATGATCCAAGGAAGCAGCCTGGGAGAGCAACCTAAGGTTGTCGAATCCTTCTCAGATAAACAATTGTTGTAGGGATTTGTCATCGATAATCAATCGTTAGGTAGCAGAAGTCGATTTAGATTTTCTCAAATCTGATCCCAGGAGGTTATTTAATAGAAATAAAAAAATAATGAAATTAAACACAAGGGAAGAAATAAATCTCTCCTAGTAAGTCTCTTCTAGAAACGGCTGCAGAAATGAAAATAGATCTCTTTCACAATCCCATACACAAACGGCTGCGGAGCAAGAACCCGTGCTAGCGGAGGCCGAATCAAGGAGAGAAAGCAAGGGAGGCCGAAATTTTTCTCTTGCAAAAATCCCTATTGGCTGAATTTTTTAGTATTGAAAATAGGGTTAATATGTTCACCATTTAAGTGGGTATTTATATCTTTAAAACCTTAGGTTTTAATTAATTAGTATGGGTTAAAATGTAATTATAATTTAATTTTAATTTCATATGTATGTTATTTCATCAAACTATATAATATTACACATAGCATTTGAATTAAAATTAATTTTCCTAATTAAATTGACCCAGTAAATTAATTTAGACTTTACTTAAATTAAATACATATAAACCTCTGTATGTATAATATTTCCACCAGGAAATAAATCCATGAATTAATTTTATTGAAATTAATTCTGTGAAAACAAAAATAATTGATTATATCATTTTGATCAATCCACTTGATCTATAATGTAATCAATAAATTTCTCCTCTCCACTCAGTATACTCCAAATATACGGTTAACCAGTTTAGTTCACGCTTAGACGTTTAATATGTACGATCTTGTGGGTCCATCTTTATGTTGGTAGTGGGCCCATGACCCACAGACTGTAGTTGGACTTTAGCCATAATAGCTCCCAATTAAGACGAAGACAACAGTCTAACCAAAGTCGTAACCCTGTAGTTTAACTTACATATCCCATGTCACTGATATCTGTATCAAACACAGAGGCATGGTGTCATCACCCTCTTTTATGTCCGGACATTAACTTGATCCTGAATGAACTAATGCTAACAAACAAGTTCTAACTTGTTTGGGTGTGGCCACACTCTTATCAGCTGCACTCATCAAGTGGCCGGTGATATCTTCTTAGTGTGTTACTGAGTGATATTCCCTTATGCATATTCATGACATTGCAATGTTCACTGGCACACCCAAATGTACCCATACTTGGCACCTTGTTATAGGCCCTTTAGACATACACCAAAGTGTATGATGTTGGATATGCCCTAGTCCCAAGGCATTGGACCTTGTATTTGTATTGTACATTTATTGGATTTATGTATTATACATATTTTGGGTCATTTAAATAAAGGCATTAATATGTTTATTATATATCTTGTGCTATATTTTAAATAGAGTATCAAATGGACGTATCCATACCCATGTTGACAAGTGTCATGCACTTAGCAGTAAGACCATGGATAGGGAAAATGATATGACCATAAAGAGATCGTAGTCTATTCCAGTCATGGGAATGAATGGAACTAGAGACTATCATTAACTTGGTTGTATAGTGGTGTCTTACCGGCCATTGGACATGGGATGTCAACCAAGTTAATGGGTACATGCAAAAGGGGCATGGTACTAGATAGATCCACTAAACGAGAAATCCACATGGTAAAGCATCACTAGTGATTCTCGTGTAGTATTTTTATGGATCCTTTGACCTGACCATATGATGGTACTGCATGTGAAGTCGCATACTTTGGTGTACGCCTAAAGGGCCTGTAAAAGGGTGCCAAGTATGGGTACGTTCGGGTATGCCACTGAGCATGGCAGTGCTATGGATATACAAAAGGGATATGTCACTAAGTAGTCCACTGAGAAGATATCACCAGCCTCTTGATGCATGTGACTGGTAAGAGTGTGGCCACACCCAAACAAGTTGGAAATTATTTGTGAGCATCAGTACATTTGGGATTGAGTAAATGTTCGGACACAAAAGAGGGTGATCAATCCATGCCTCTGTGTTGGACATCGATATCAATGACATGGGATATACAAGTTTAAACTATAGGGTTATAATTACAGTTGGACTACCATCTCCATCTTAATTAGGGCTTGCAGTGGCTTGCTAGAGCCCACCTACAGTCTGTGAGCCATAGACCCACTGCCAACATAAAAATCAGCCCACAGGATCATACACATTGAACGTCTGAACTCGGACTTAAGGGATCACCTGTATACTTGGAGTATACTCATCGGAGAGAAAGGATTATATTAATTATATTATAAGGATCAATTGGATTGATCAAAATAATAAAATTAATATTTGCATTGGCCTTCTCATAATTAATTCAATGAATTAATTTATAAGATTATTTCCTAGGTGGAAATGTTTCACATGTATAGGTTTACATGTATCTTAATTTTATGAATGTCAAAATTAATTCCATGGTGAAATTAATTGATCAAATTAATTTTAATTTAAATGTATGAAATGTATTATATGGTATAATGTGTTAGAATACATATTGAATAAAATTATGTTTGATAAGTAATTAGACCAAGAGAATTAATGTTGACCTGGGCTTAAAAAGGAGAAAAGCCCGCATAAAATTATGGAGGGAATTGGGCTGAAATTTTTGTCAAAAATTTCAAGCCTCTAGGTTAAAAATTAACTTAGATAATTCATCCAAGGTATGTCGGCTCATAGCCGAAAATTACAGCCACAATTCTCTCTCTCCCGTTTGATCTCATCGCTAGCGCGAGCCGTGTTCGATAGCCGTTCATGTACGTGAACATGGAGGGAATCAAGTTTGGTTTCTGCAGCCATCTCTTGAAGAGATATTCTTAGTAAGAATCTATTCTCTTCAATTTAATTTTAAGTTTTACAATTTTCACATCAATTGCTCCTGGGCACGGATTTGAGGAAATCATCGCGTTCTTCCTCATTTAATCGGATGATCTCCAGTGAAAAATCCCACCATATGAGTTCATATGCAAGACCATAATATGGTCAGGTTGAAGGATCCAATATAAGTACAACACAAAAATCACTTGTGATACTATACCATGTGGATTTTCTTGTTTAGTGGATCTATCCAGTACCATGTCCCATTACATGCCACAAACTTGATTGACAATCCATGTTCTATAGCTGGTAAGACACCGCCATACAATCAAGGTCATGATAGTCTTTGGTTAAATTCATTCCTATGATTGGAATAGACTATGAATGACTTTGTGGTTATATCGTTACCCTATCTATGGTCTTACTGCCAAGTGCATGACACTTACCAACATGGATATAGGTATGACCATCAGATACTTTATTTATAATATTGCACAAGATATAGAATAAATAGATTAATGCCTTTATATTATAACACAAATGTACAATGCATCAATCTCTTAAAAGATCCAAAATGTACAATACAAAACAAGGACCAATGCCTTGGGACTAGGGCACTCCCAACAATCTCCCACTTGCACTAGTTCCAACTAGGCATGGGCCTAATCCTTATAGATCTAGTATGACCCTCATGCTTGGACTGAGCCAGTGCCTTGGTCAAAGGATCTGTGACATTATCCTCGGTGTTTACTCTGTGTAATGAAACGTCACCCCTCTCGGTGATTTCTCGTATGAGGTGAAACTTCGTGAGTATGTGCTTCGTATTCTTATGTGGCCGAGGCTCCTTAGCTTGTGCAACAGCCCCGTTGTTGTCACAAAAGATATCAACTAGATCCTGGATAGTTGGTAACTCCCAATTTAGTAATAAACTTCATTATCCATATAGCTTCCTTAGCTGCATCACACACTGCAATGTACTTAGCTTATGTAGTAGAGTCTGTGATGGTTGGTTGCTTTGAGCTCTTCCAGCTAATAGCACCACCATTTAGTAAAAATAGATACCCAAACTGTGACTGGTACTAGTCCCGGTCTGTCAAGAAGCTTGCATCATTGTACTTAGTCACTGATAACTCTTCCTGACCACCATACACTAAGAAGCGATCCTAGGTATTTCAGGATTGCTTTGACAACCTTCCAATGGTCCTCGCCAAGATCCTGCTGGTATCGACTCGTCATACTTAGTGCAAAGATGATATCAGGTCCCATACATAACATGGAGTATATGATTGATCCTATAGCCGATGTATATGGAACCAACTTCATGTTCTCCCTGTCCTTCCTCATCTTAGGACAAATCTTCTTACTAAGTTTCAGCCCACGGTTCATTAGCAAGAAACCTCTCTTGGCCTTATCCATGTTGAATCTTTTTAGAACCTAGTCTTTGTACGTGGCCTGAATTAGGCCCAAAAGCCTATTGGGTCTATCCCTGTTGATTCTGATCCCTAGGATCATCTCAGCTTTGCCTAAGTCCTTCATTATGAAGCACTTACATAACCACTACTTAACCCCTTGCAGTGTTGGTATGTCGCTTCCAATCAAAAGGATGTCATCCACATATAACATAAAAAAAGTGACGATGCTTCCACTAATCCTCTTATACACACAAGGCTCATCTTGATTCTGTATGAAGCTGTTTTCCTTTATGGCTTCATTGAATCTAAGATTCCAACTTTAAGATGCTTGCTTCAATCCATAAATGGATCTCTGAAGCTTGCAAACCCTCTTAGGATGCTTTGGATCGACAAAACCCTCAGGTTGTGTCATATACTTATCCTGGTGTAAGCGTCAGAATTTTCTATACTTAAAAAAAAGGGTTTATGGTCGTACGACTGATCTTACAGACATACGACTGTAATATCAGAAAAGTTGCAGGAGCCCATACCTCTGCAGTAGAAAAATGGAGGAGAGAGGAAGGAGCATTAATTACTCCGTTCTTGCAGCAAGTAAGCTGAAAAAGCAGAGATAAAAAGAAGGAAAGGAAGGGAGAGAGGGACAACTTGATTTCTGGTGAAAAATTAGAGAGAGAAGAGAAGGAAAAAGACAAGAAAAAGGGGAAAGGAACTTTGCTCAAGAATCCTCTTTTTCTCTTCTATTTCTTTCGAATTCGTTAGGATTAAAGCTAAAACTTGCTAGAAATCCTTAGGTTAATCAATTAACTTCACAATCAAATCAAAATTCTGGACTTGAATCATCAGAATCCCAAGCATTTTGGATTTTTGGACATAAAGCCCTCAACTTCAATTTCAAAGAAAAAGTACGAATTTGTTTGGACTGGAGCAACGCCAGGGGTCAAATCGACTTGGATTAGCTTCTAAAAAGGTAGACACTCCTTTCCCTTTCGTTTTTTCTCTCTTTCTAGGTGTATGAAGTGAATTTTTGTGCATTTTCTGCTGTGTTTTCATGCTCTTGCTTCTGGAAATTAAGAACAGTCGCACGACTGTTCTTGGTTTTGATGAACAGTCGTACGACTGTATGTACAGTGGTATGAGTGTTCTTAATTTCCAGATTGTTTTTCTTCCATTTTTGATTCAAAATAAATTTTGGCAAAATCTTGATTCTGGGTCATTTACAGTTGCACGACTGTAACTCTCATTACAGAATCAGAATTTCAGCTTTTACCCATAAAAATTTCCAAAAATCCCTAAAAATTCAGAAAACCCCAAAAATCATCAAAATGAATTTTGTTGTGTGCATTCACGACTGTAGATTCAATTTTCAGTAAAATTGCATTAAGAACAATGCCACGATGGAGACCCAGTTCTCTCGAAAACCGACCCACTTAATATATAAAAATGCATGTAAACCAGTAAAATTGTTTTCAAAATGATTTTTCCCACAAAACCGAAAATACAGGAACGTTTCAAAACGTTTTCCAGGTCTAACCGGGCCTGCTAGCCGAGCCAATTCGGTTATCCCCTAAATGCATGCCCCCAATTCTTGATTTCCCGTTCTATCATGCTTGAGTCCAACTTGTGGTGTGCCGTATAAATGGCGCTAACCTTTGTTTTGCAGCTTTTATTTTATCTTAATTTTCATTTTACTTGTATTTTAATTGAATTAATCGTGTATTTAGGCGGTTGTAATTATTTTTAGATTCTCGTGTATTCTAGGCGATTGTATAAGTGAGGCGAGAGTTTTTATTTTTCCATTCGATTTGGTTGTAAGCTAATTAATATTTATTTTTTTTCCTTAATTTTGTATTAAATATTTGTATGTGCGCTGTATGCCTTTTATATTCAATAAAATTGACTTTAGATTTTGAAATACCATTTGAGAACATTGGCAATATTTACTTTAATTAGACACGAAATAAGGGACTTGTCCGGACCCAAATCTCTGGATAGTGTAGCGACTGTTCGTCCGGTTCAGCC
Source organism: Euphorbia tirucalli (assembly GCA_039660915.1). Taxonomy (NCBI): domain Eukaryota; kingdom Viridiplantae; phylum Streptophyta; class Magnoliopsida; order Malpighiales; family Euphorbiaceae; genus Euphorbia; species Euphorbia tirucalli. Next base: position 43,192,344 of record CM077637.1, on the reverse strand, counting down.
ACCTTAAGAATTTCCCGGTTGAGCTGAGCCGGGTGGCGACTCTACAATATTCATCGAGACTTAGGTCTCGGTTCTTTTATGCATTAATTCCATTTATTTTCCAAAATGCGATTTTCCATTCATAAAAACCCCACGCGAGGGAGGGGCCCACCCGAGATCGAGGTGTCCCCCTTTCGAAAGGTAGTCTCGCGTCCCATCAAAAAAGCGTTGTCCGCTCACAGTGGCGACTCTGCTGGGGTTTTCTTAAAAAGTTTTCTTAAAAACTTAAGAGAATTTAGACAAGCCCTGAAAAGTGTCTAATTAAAATAAGGCGGATGATTCTCTTTTGGTATTTTATTTTCATTTTAGTTAGCCATTGTTGCATTAGTTTTGGAATCCTTTTATAGCCCGGTGGATTGTTGAAGTGTCGCCTAAGTTCCTCTTGGTCTTAGGGGCACGAATACGAAACACCACTCATAGCCTCGTACGAACCCTTTCGCTAGAACCCTTGAGTGGGGAGAAGTGAGGAGTATATCTTGCTATGAGAGCCTTGATGTTATCCTTACTTTGACCGAACCCATATAGGCAGCCCTAGTTGGATTCCCTTAGGATACCAAAATTATTATGTGAATAATGATAAAATCGTGCCTTCATCAACCCCGGTTGGTGATCGAAGTGAACCCCGCCTAGGACTCGGTTAGAAATTTTTGAGACCGACCATGTAGGAGAAATAAGGTTGGCGAAATTCGTTTTGCTTGCTATGTGTTTCTTGCCGTCTCGTGACACATCGCCATTGCTACCTACACGTGCATAACATACCATAATCACCATTTTCCATACACGTGACATACCATACACAAACATTTTTGTGTGATACTAACCCACATTTTTATGCAGCCATTTGCATTTTGTTTCGTGTGTAAAACATTGATTCATTCGTTTGTCATTCATGCTAACCCTTTCTTTTTCAGCCATAACATTAAACTTGTGTGATTAGCATTTTTTCACATAACATACATAACATCATTATGTGTGTCATGCATCCTAACCCATGTTTTCATACAGCCATTTGCATATTGTGTGACATGTTCATTCACCACATTTCACTTAAGTTAAATTAAGGGGCATTTCAAGGACGCCTATCATGACCATCCCATTCCATTTCATAACATATCGGGTACCCAAAATTACCCGTGTTTTGCCGATGCACCGGATTGCATTCGGCCATTCCACCAAAAATCATTTCATTCAATAAAAGCCACAACGGTCTTAGGCCCATTTTCGTGTAACAATTTACATGATGCACTTTATGACATCACACCCATTTATCATAAAAATCATATAACACCGTGGTCCATATCCGACCACTTCATGACATTAATTCATCATTCAAGGTACTCCTCGAGTGCCCAATTAGTATACATATAGGTCCATAACATCACCAAATCATAAAAAGGCGTTCCTCGAATGCAGAATCTTTATCCGTGTCCCTGTTACACGTTGCTTTCTCATAACATCATTTCATATCATATGCTCAAAAGCATCAAAACCTTGTCCGTGGGCCCGGCCCATGCGACCATTTCATATCATCTTATAGACCTACAAAGTGTCAAAACTCCGTCCATGTGCCGGTATACACACGACCATTTCACGAATTCATCAGGTGCTCCAAAGGCGCCGAACCTCTATCTGTGTGGCGGCCGACACGTGACATTTTTTGCATAAGCATTGGGTGTTCTTGGAATGTCCCAAGAAGAAGAAGAATAATAAAAGGGAACCATTCATACCACCATTTCATACATAATCACTCCATTCATTTCAAGCATTTTCAATGCCTTAATTTTCATGTCACATCACGTCATTCATTCATAACCCTAATAACTCCTGTCTACTCCCAAGCAGAATACACTGGAGCGACCTTGGACAAGATCCCAAGCTTCAAAGGCAGCTAGGAGACAGAGGGTAGTTGAGAGTGACAGTGATTCTAAGCCTGGGGAAGGAGTGAATATGGCAGAACAGACACCAAGCATGGCTGATGTTTTGAGAGATTTCTTCAGATCCCAAGACTTCCGCGACATGTTGAAGGAAGAGATGTGGGCAGTTGTAAAGGAAGCTGGTGAGGCTGGTGGTAGTGGAGCCGGGAAAGAGAAAGAGGCTGAGTCATCCTAACATGGTGGTGACGCTTCGACTAGCCTTGAGAAGCTGCAGGAAATAGAAGCAGCTATGGAACAGAGGATGAAGGCAAAATGTTCTGAGCTAGATGAAGTTATGGCCCAGTCGAAGAAGGGGGTCAGTATCAGTGCGGAATTGAAGAAGGGTGTAAATGTTGATGCCATGATCAGTAAGGGCATCAAGACATTCCCCATTGGCTTCCAAGTTGAAGAAAGGGGTCAGTATCAGTGCGGAATTGAAGAAGGGTGTAAATGTTGATGCCATGATCAGTAAGGGCATCAAGACATTCCCCATTGGCTTCCAAGTACCGAAGATCCCTACTTACAAAGGGATGGGCTCGCCGGAGGCCCATGTGAATCTGTATGCCCAAGTTATGCTGACGGTGGGTGCCACAAAGTAGCAATTGATCAATTTATTCCCCACCACACTGGAGGGAGGTGCCTTAGGATGGTATAACTCATTGTCAAAGGAGGAACAATCTGATTGGGAAGTTTTGTCGGCAGCCTTCATTAAATACTACAGCTTCAACACCAAAATCCATGTAAAGCTGTATGATTTGGAGAGGGTAAAGTAGAAATTCAACGAGCCCTTTGATGAATACTACCAGAGGTGGATGAACAAGATGATCGTCTTAAAGAACCGCACTGATGAAGACAAGCTTATATAGAAGCTCATTGATGGCAGCAAAGACATTTTCAAGAACAACATGAAATTCCATCCCTTTAGGGAGCTCAGTGAGGTTTACAGCATGGCTATGAAGATAGAGTGGGATGAAGAGGAGAAGCCGACCGGTCACAAGGGAGGAAGAAGCACAGGGTACACCTCGGGGTATAGATTAACCACAGCAGCTGGGTCTGGTAGTGGTTCTGGTTCAGGTTCCAGTGGCAAGCAGGGGCAATCATTAGAGGTGAAACAGGTTGAAGTGGCTACTGTGAATCAGCAGCAAGGCAATCAGAATAGGGGTCCTGGAGGACAAGGCATATTGCCTTGGACTCTTACTTTAGCAAAGATATTCGCCAAGTGTAGGAATGGTGGCCTGCTACAGTCTTTAAGGCCATTTGAGAAGCCATCTGAAGCTGACAAGGATAACTTCTGCAGTTATCATGTAGTGACAGGCCATCGAACCAACAACTGCTGCAAGCTAAGGGATGCTATCCGGAAGCTCATTGACGAGGGAAAGCTGCAAGAGCCAGCCAAACCTAGCACTAAAACCAACCCACTTCCGGCATTCGAAAAGTGGGTTAGCATGGTCCAGTCAAGGTTGCCGGCTAACTTTATATTTGCCCAAGTTCTGCAAGCGAACCCCACCATTCAGGCAGTGGCGTTAGGGGAACCCAAAGTGGAACCCGAGTGTGAGAAAAAAGAGGGATGTAAGGAGATCAAGCCCATAAGTCTGGGAGTATGAAGAATTTGACAGAGGAGAAGCAGTCAAACTCCCAGCTGTTGAAAAGCTGAAGATTCAAGAAGTGCAGCACGTGACCCGAAGTGGAAGGGTATATCAGCCGGCAGATCAAATGAAAGATAAAGCACCGATGAATGGGTCGGGCAGTACTTCAGCACCAGAAGGAGTTGAGAAAGAAGACCTAGTCATTTCCCAGCTGAAGAAGACTCCTGCCCAAGCTAGCTTATGGCACTTACTTCTGACCTCCAAGGAGCATAGGGCTGCTCTAGTAAAGAAATTGTCATAAATTGAGGTATCCCATATAGCTTCACCAGACGCTATTGCTGTTTGTTAGACAAAGTCTATGTTGGAAGCCCTGATATTGTCTTCTCCGAGAAAGATGTGCCTGCTGAAGGACAGGCCCATAATAAGGTTCTTTATGTCAGGGCCCATGTGATGGATAAGGTAATGCCTTGCGTTATGGTGGATGATGGGTCGGCACTGAATCTTTGTCCACTAAAGATGTTGCCATTTCTGGGGCTGAGTGAAGAAGTGTTAAAGAGATCCTTAACAGTCATACGAGCATATGATGACTCTAAAAGAACGGTGATAGGGACGTTTGAGGCGGAAGTAGAGGTTGGGCCAGTTAAGTCCACAGTTGCTTTTACAGTGATTGATATCCCAGTCACTTTCCCCCTGTTGCTTGGAAGGCCCTGGTTCCATCCTTTGGGAGGTGTTCCTTCCACATTGCATCAAAAGATCAAGTTCTCTATGAACGGCAGAATTGTGACTGTTGAGGTGGATGCCCAATCGATGGTAGCTGCAGTAAATGAAGAAGTGGTTCCCTTTGGTGGGTTTCAAGTCGTTGTAATCGAAGAGGAAGGGACCACGGATGCCCCTATGGTCCTTTATGAAAATTATATGCCGGAGTGGCTATCCCAGTATCTGTATAAGCAGAACTTTGTCCCGGGAATGGGACTCGGAATCAATTTGCAAGGGGTTCTGGAATTTAAAATTGACTCGGGAAAGTCGAAGCAGTATGGCCTTAGCTATGTAGAAGAGGGATCTGAGCGGAAGAATCTAAAAAAGGGCAAGAGTGGAAAGATTATGATGAAGCCATTTCTGAAGGCAGGAGAAGGCCTTTATAAGGGTCAAGCTGAACTGGTGATAGTAGGAGGTGTCAAGTATCCTGGCTTTGAGATCTTTGTAGATGTGGTTGATTTTGACAAAAGCCAGGAAGAGCCATTAGCCCCTGTAATGGTGGAAGAAGCAACTACTGAATCTGAGATTTTGCAAGGAGAATCATCTAAGGTGGTAGTAGAAGCCATAACGGTGGCCGAGGAAGAAGATGAAAAGAAGACCTGTGCTAAAGCTACAGAAGTGACCTTAGGGGCTTTAACTGCTGCATTAAGCAAAGCTTTTGGGAAATCCAAGGAGGGATTCGGCAAAGAATTAATGCCCAAAGTGAATTTAGACTATGTGGTCACTGAAATTGCCAAGATTATGGAAAGAGCTAAGATGCAAGTGACCAGAAAAGAAGCAGAGAAAGCTGCAACCCCGGATGATGCTCTGAAAGGGGAGATGGAAGCTGATGAAGAACAAAGCCCTCTGCCTGTGAAGGATGAAAATGATTTTGTTGTATCTATTTCTTCCATTTTCAATGTAACTGATGTACTTTATGATAAGTTCAATGCAATGAAATCCCAGTTTGCTTACTTGTGTGATGTTTATCCTGATAATTCTGTGCATGCATTTGGATCACCATCAAGCATATTTAGCATACATGACACTGCATTGCATGAAATCAATATAAGTACAGATGAAAACCCTAAAACGGTACTCATTTCACACGAGCTAAAATCTGAGGAAGAGAAAGAATTAATAAAAATACTCCAAAAACATGTTAAATCTTTCGCCTGGTCGTATGAAGACATGCCGGTTGTGGACACAGAAATAGCAGTGCATAAAATCCCAATGAACCCCAAGTTCAGACCGGTAAAGCAAAAGTTGAGAAGACTAAGGCCGGAATGGGCTACGCTGGTGAAAGAAGAAGTGGCCAAATAGATAGACGCTAGGTTTCTCGAAGTGGTGGAGTATACAGAATGGCTAGCCAACATTGTCCCCGTGCCTAAAATGGATGGAAGGGTCAGAGTATGCGTCGACTACAGGGACCTGAATAAAGCATGCCCAAAAGATAACTTTCCATTACCCCATATTGACGTCCTAGTTGATAGCGCAGAAAAAGCGGCAATGTACTCTTTCATGGATGGCTTTCTAGGGTATAACCAGATTCTGATGGATGTGATCGACAAGGTGAAAACATCATTCATCATAGAGTGGGGTACTTTCTACTACAGAGTGATGCCCTCGGGTTAAAGAACGCCGATGCCACTTATCAAAGGGCTATCACAACTCTGTTGCATGATATGATCCATAAAGGAGTCGAAGTGTATGTTGATGATATGCTCGTTAAATTAACAACCCGGGAGGAACATCCTGTCATCCTGGATAGATTTCTAACGCGCATTGGAGAGTACAACTTGTGACTTAACCCCAAGAAGTGCATATTCGGGGTCACATCAGGGAAGCTGTTGGGTCACATAGTCAGCCAGAGGGGTATAGAAATGGACACAGATAAAATCAAGGCCATCCAAGATATGCAGCCCCAAAGACAGAAAAGGAAGTCAGATCATTCCTGGGTTCCTTACAGTATGTCAATTGTTTCATCGCACGGTTGACTTCCACATGTGAACCAATCTTCAAGCTATTAAAGAAAGATCAGCCGATTGTGTGGGATGACAGGTGTCAACTGGCATTCGAGAAGATCAAGGCTTACCTGGTAAAGCCGCCAGTATTGAGTCCTCGAATTCCAGGGAAACCTCTGATTTTGTATTTGGCAGTTGAAGAATCCTCTATAGGGGCAATGCTTGCACAAGAACAAGATGGCAAGAAGGAATATCCTATCTACTACCTTAGCAAGAAATTGATAGAGTATGAAGCCAAATACACACTGGTGAAAAGACATGTGGGGCGATGATTTGGCTGACTAAGAAGCTGTGCCATTATTTCTAGTCATATAAGATACAAGCCGTGGCTAAGGTGGATCCAATGAAGTATCTCTATGAAGCACCAGCATTGGTTGGGAAGCTGTCCAGGTGGTTGTTACTTTTGTCTGAATTCGACATCGAGTACATCACGAAGAAAACATTAAAGGGCGAGCCGTGGCAGAGTTTCTAGCAAACCAACCCCTAGAATCAGATTACACAGAGAATCTGGAATTGCCTGATGAGCAACTAGCCATGGTGGAAGTGAAAAGATGGGTCATGTGTTTCAATGGGGTAGTGAATAGAAAAGGCACTAGGATCGTGGTACTCGTAGAAACATCGGATGGTGAGATTATTCCTTTATCCAAGAGGCTGATCTTTCTTGTAACCAATAATGGGGCAGAATATGAAGCATGCTTATTTGGAATGGAGGCTCTGTTAACCTTAGGGACAAATGATGTCTTAATTGTCGGTGATTCACTTTTAGTGATGAGGCAAGCTCATGGCGAGTGGGAGCTGAAAGAAGAAGCCTTACGGCCTTATTTGGAGCTGCTACAGTTCAGAAAAGCTTTATTTGGCCAGTGTGAATTCAGACATGTCCCCAGGGATGAGAACAAGATGGTTGATGCATTAGCTACTTTGTCCTCTATGTGGGAAAATCCAGAGGAAATACAAGTTCAACCACTGGTTATAGCCACTTCCAGACATCCTTGCTTCGAAGTGTACGAAGTAATGGAATTATCAACTGAAGAAAAGCCATGGTTCTTTAACATCTACCAGTATGTTAAGGAGGGTAGGTATCCCGAAGAGGCTAGTGCTGCTGGTAAGTTGACACTAAGAAAGCTGGCTAATCAGTTCAGAATCTTCGAGGATAAGCTGTACAAAAGAACAGCACATGGAGTCCTTTTGAGGTGCCTGACAGAGCAAGAATCAGAAGAAGTGATGCAGTAGGCACATGCAGGGTCCTGTGGGCCACATATGAATGGACTTGCCATGGCCAGAAAGATCATGAGACAAGGCTACTTCTGGGTGATGATGCAAGCAGATTGTATAAGAAAAGTGAAGAGATGTCATGAATGTCAGATCTATGCAGACATTAATCATCTTCCTCCACTTGAACTTCAGAATCTAGCATCTCCTTGGCCGTTTTCAGCATGGGGGATAGATATGATTGGTGAAATTCATCCAGTTGCATCTAATGGGGACAGATTCATAGTTGTAGCAGTTGATTATTTCTCCAAATGGGTCGAAGCAGAATCCTTCACTAATGTCACAGCCAAGCAAAAGGTCAAGTTCATCCAGAAGAACATCTTCACTCGGTATGGGATTCCTCACCACATAATAACTAACAATGGAGTACAGTTTCAAGGGGCAACAGCTGAGCTACTTGTAGAACATGGTATCGAACATCATAAGTCTTCTCCATACAGGCCACAAGCTAATGGTGCAGTGGAAGCAGCTAACAAGGCAATAAAGAAGATCTCATAAAAAATGGTAACCACTTACAGAGATTGGGCCGATAAACTTGCTGGAATTCGTCATGGGAAACCGACCGACAAAAGTGCGGAAACACGCATCGATTTCCTCGAATCCGAGTCCCGGGAGCTTAAGTAGTGAAAATCAAAACAAAACACAAAGGAGGAGTATAAAAGTCTTACCAAGATATCTCTTAAGAGATAGAAGAAGAAATAAATACACAAAATTAATTCAATGAATTAATTATGTGATGGCCTAGATATAATATTAATCATATTATATTTTGCTCAATCCAATTGAGCTATATAATATAATTAAAGGACCTCTCTCTCTTTGACGTGTATACACCAAGTATACACTTAATCCGACTAGTTAAAGTCCAGACGTTCAATGTGTACGATCCGATGGGCCCGTCTTTATGTTGGCAGTGAGCTAAGGCCCACAGACTATAGTTGGGCTCTAGCAAGCCGCTCTAGCCCCAAATTAAGACAGAGTAAGCAGTCAAACTAAAACTTTAACCCAGTAGTTTAAACTTGTACATCCCATGTCATCGATATCGGAGTCCAACACAGAGGCATGGTTTGATCACCCTCTATTGTGTATGTGTTGGGATTCGTCATTGGAAAAATAACGTGGCGCAGCGGAAAATACACCGTTTAAAATTTCCTAGAATCCACCTATCGTGTCCAATTACCATTGATTAGAATAAAATCAAATAAGAATCAAGAGATATTAACTCACCGGATTCGTCTCCTCTAGAGACTGCTGCAGAATCGTTTCTTGAAACTGCGATCTCCAAAGTCCGGTGCACGACCAACTATTGAGCGGGAACCGGTGCTAGCCGAAGACGCGAAGGAATGGAGGTTTAATGCTGGGATTTTCGGCTGTTTTGGGGCTGCTATTGGTGGCTGAAATTTCCAGCAATTAATTAGAGTTGAATTAGGTTTTTATTCCTTAAGTGTGCCCTTTTATAAACACCTTGTCTAATTGGGTTCTAATTAGGTTAATTAAACCCAAGCCCACTAGGATTATAATTACATAAATAAACTTTAATTAAAAAGTATATACTATGTAATTTAATTCCATTTGGCTAAATTTAATTACCCCTAAATAAAATTAAATCACACTTAAGTTAATACAATACATGTATTTAATTTTCCTACTTAGGAAAATTATTTAATTAATTGTTTACTTTATGTAATTCAATTAATTGATAAATTAATTAATTACATTATGTAAAATTATTAATTAAATTAAATTCAACCCAATGTCAATTAATTACCTTGACACCGAATGTCAACTAATTAATTAACGCATTCCTTCCAATGTACATTACATGTACAATTTCTATAAGTTCCAGCTCAGTTGATCTATGTGCACGATCCTATGGGTCTGTCTTTATGTTGGCAGTAGGCCCAAGGCCCACAGACTGTAAGTGGGTTCTAGCAAACCATTACAGCCCCCAATTAAGACAGAGATGCAGCAGTCTTTAGAAGACACTCACCCGGTAGTAATCTCATAGTGTCCTTTGCCTAACGATATCGATATGAATAAACAAGAGGCATGGTGTCTGTCATCCTCTTCTGTTGTTTATTATATTTCTTGATCTTGAGTTGACTGATTAATCAAATAAGCAACCAACTTATTTGGGTATGGCCATACACTTATCAGTCCCACTCATCAAGTGGCCAATGATATCATCTCAGTGTTACCCGAGTGGCAATTCCATCACTTCATCATCAATATCAACATGTTCACCGATCCACCCAATCATACCCGTATTTAGCATCCTTTTACAGACCTGTTAGGCATATGTCAAAGTGAACCGGATTCCATATCGATATTATAATGAAATCTGGTCTGAGGACAAAAGAGACCTACTCAAGAAAGACCTATGACATGACAACCATGTGGCTTTCTTGTGCGGATCGATCCAGTCCCATGTCAATGACATGTACCTATATTCATGACTGACTATACAAGTACTATGGCTAGTTAAGAACTACCATACAATCATCGAATATACAAGTCTGTGGTTCTATTCGTTCCCACGATTAGAACAGACCTGGGATAGGTTTTATGATTATCAATCAATGGATACTCTACTCATATTATAGCACAAGATATAAATGAAATAGATTAATTGCCTTTATTAATGTGACACAAATAATGTATTCATACATGACTCTTAATGTATAATACAAAATACAAGAATCCAATGCCCTAAGAACTAGGGCACACCAACAATCTCCCACTTGCACTAGTTCCAAGTGGGCATTGCCCTAATTCCTATAGATCTGGTATGACCGTCGTGCTGTGTCTACAACAGCGCTTAGGTCAATGGATCAGTGACATTATTCTTGGTGTCAACCCTCTGCAATGATATGTCACCTATGTTCATGATCTCCCGAATGAGGTGAAACTTTCTGAGTACATGTTTGGATCTCTTGTATGACCGGGGCACCTTAGCTTGTGCGATGGTCCCGTTGTTGTCACAAAAACATCAACTGGGTCTGGGATAGTGGGCACTACTCCTAACTCAGTTATGACTTTCTTGATCCAAATGGCTTTCTTTGAGCTTCGCACGCAGCTATGTACTCAGCTTCCATTGTAGAGTCAGCAATGGTGGCCTGCTTTGAGGACCTCCAACTAATGGCACCGCCATTCAGGAGAGAAACATAACCAGATTGTGACTGGTTCTCATCCTCATCGGTCTCAAAGCTTGCATCAGTGTAACCTGACACTACCAGCTCATCTTGACCTCTTTCCACTAAGAAAGCATCCTTAGTACGGTTAAGGTACTTCAAGATTGCCTTGACTGCCTTCCAGTGTTCCTCACTGCGGTCCGACTGGTACCGGCTAGCCTTACTTAGTGCAAACATGACATCAGGCCTCGTACATAACATGGAGTACATGATAGATCCAATAGCAGATGCGTAAGGGATCTTTTCCATGTTCTCCCGGTCCTTCTTTGTTTTAGGACCATCTTTCTTACTCAGCTTCAACCCATGGCGCATAGGCAAGAATCCTTTCTTTGCCTTGTCCATGCTGAATCCTTTTAGAACCTTGTCAATGTACGTGGCCTGACTTAGGCCTAGAAGCCGATTGGATTTATCTCTGTAGATCCTGATCCCTAAGATCGTCTCAGCTTCGCCTAAGTCCTTCATTGCGAAGCACCTACTCAACCATTGCTTAACCCCTTGCAGTGTTGGTATGTCACTTCCAATGATAAGGATGTCGTCAACATACAGCACTAGGACGGTGGAAACGCTCCCACTAACCATCTTATACACACAGGGCCTTTAACTTGAAACACCACTTGCAACCTATCACCTTAGCACCCGGAGGTGGATCCACCAAGTTCCATACTTGGTTATCATGCATAGATTGCATCTCAGCCTCCATGGCTTTTCGCCATTGATCTGAGTGTGGGCTTTCAACAGCCTCCTGATAGGTCTTGGGCTCTTCTTGGTCAACGACCATAAGGTCCCCATCATCAGTCACGAGAAAGCCGTAACTCTCTAGCTGATGACATGTCCTACCAGACCTTCTAAGGTCCTGTGCAAAAAACCATTTCTGGTTTCTCAATTTCTTGAGTAGTCAGATTGGTTCCCAAAGCATCCTCAGCAGTAGCTGCAGGAGTTTGTGAGTCTTAAACTTCTGAAAGTTCAACATTACTCCCACTGTCTCTCTTGGAAAGGAATTCCTTCTCCAAGAAGACTGCATTTCTGGTTATGAAAACTTTGTTTTCGGCCAGATCGTAGAAGTAATAACCCTTAGTTTCCTTAGGGTAACCCACAAACTGGCACTTGACAGATTTGGACTCGAGTTTGCCACTTGTCAATTTCTTAACATGTGCATCACAGCCCCAAATCTTCAAGAAGGCCTTTCCATAGTTCATATGGTGTTCCCTCAACTGCCTTGCTTGGTGTATTATTAAGAATGTAAGCAACTGTCTCTAAAGCATATCCCCAAAAGGAGACAGAGAGTGTAGCATGACTCATCATCGAGCGGACCATGTCAAGTAAGGTCCTATTCCTCCTTTCTGACACTCCATTCAACTGGGGTGTACCAGGAGGAGTGAGTTGGGATATGATCCCACACTCTCTCAAAAACGAGTCAAAATCTTGGCTCAAATATTCACCCCCTGATATTCACAAACAAGTTCCACCTTGTTTGGGTGTGGCCACACTCTTATCAGCTGTATTCATACAAGAGGCCGGTGATATCTTCTCAGTGGAACACTGAGTGACATTCCTATCTGCATATCCATAGTACTGCAATGTTCATTAACATACCCGAACGTACCCGTACTTGGCACCCTTTTACAGGCCCGTTGGGTATACACCAAAGTATGCCACTTCACATCTAGTACCATCATATGGTCAGGTCAAAGGATCCATACAAGTACTACACGAGAATCCGATGTGATGTGATACCATGTGGATTCCCGTAAAGTGGATCGATCCAGTACCATGCCCTTTTCGCATGTACCCATTAACCTGGTTGACATTCCATGTTCTATGACTGGTAAGACACTGCCATACAACCAAGGTTAATGATAGTCTTTAGTTCCATTCATTCCCATGATTGGAACAGACTACGAATGACTTTATGGCCATATCGTTTTCCCTATCCACAGTCTTACTGCCAAGTGCCTCACACTTGACAACATGGATATGGATATGTCCATTGGATAGTCTATTAAAATATTGCACAAGACATATAGTAAATAGATTGATGCCTTTATTTATTAACACAAATTGTATCATACATATCTTACATAAAATGTACAATGTATAATACAAACACAAGGACCAATGCCTCGGGACTAGGGCATATCCAACAAAACTGCCTTATGCTCTTTGGGGTTACAGAACCAGTGTCAGAACGCCAACAGGAGAAACTCCTTATGCTTTAGTATATGGAATGGAAGCAGTGTTGCCAGTGGAAATAGAGCTTAAGTCACTTAGAGTCGCCCTGGAGGCTCAGCTGCCAGAGACTAAATGGGTTCAAGCTAGGTATAAGCAGTTGGCTGCACTAGATGAAAGGTGACTAAAGGCATTGGATCACCTTCAGATGTACCAGCGCAAAATGGCCAGGGCCTATAACCATAATGTGAAGTACTCTAAGCGGCAGTTGAAAATAGGTGACCTGGTTTTAAAGTAGCTAAGGCCTTCAAATGTCGATGTTAGGGGCAAGTTCAGACCCAACTGGGAAGGGCCCTACATGGCAAAGAAGGTGCTATCAAAAGGCGCTGTCAACATCATAGACATGGACGGAAATGAGTTCACTAATCCTATCAACCAGGACAGGATAAAGCTTTATCATGTATAAAAATGGGGGGGGGGGGGGGGGGGGGTCTGCTAGGCTAAAAACTCTAAAAGAGTGGTCTAGGCAAAAGTTAAGACATGAGAGAAAATAATCAGTCGGAAAACCTGAAAAGGACGACTGATGACGGGTTCTGGCTTAGTGTGGAATCTGTACCATTTAGGAACCAACTTGTTTCAAATGTACTCATTTTGATTTCATCAATAAAGTGAAGTGTTTGTTTAAATATATTTGCATGGTTATGACAAATGCACAAACAAATTTTTTTCTTGCATAAACATACATTTAAAGAAAACACTTTGCATTCAACTGATTGAAATCATTGCATTATTTAACAAGTGAAATGCACTAAATACATGCAATTTGAAATCTTTTGTCGACCTCTAAAATCCAATTCATCTTCCTAAAAGAACAATATAATGGTTATTGTGACATTTCAATCGTCTTAAAAAAAGGGAGCTCTTGCTGAGGTGAAAACCGACAAGGCGCCTCGGGCAAAAAATAGAAAAGCTCGCTGAGGTGAAAACCGAAAAGGCACCTCAGGCAAAAATTAGAGCAGCTTGCTGGGCTGAAAACCTGCATTAGGCAACCCAGGCAAAAATTAGAGCACTTACAAACTCATAATTTCCCCAAACATTCCCCATAGAAGTCATCACATCGACTCTCCATAGAGTCATCACGTAATTCCCCGGCAGAATCTACATAAAGAACACCATAATTATTTCCCCAATCGAGTTACCACACTCTTCCCCAGTGGAATCTCTGCAAGGAACACTACGATTATCTCCCCAGCAGTATCATACATCCCCAATAATCATCTCACTCCCTCAAAAATCAACTAGGGGCACGACATATCTTCCTCCAGCGGACAGCGGAAACGTCAAATGACGGAAAATGCATACATGTACATATGCATCATCATGCATTCATACATTACATATATCAACCACTCATCCCCAGCTAGTCTTCATTCTTGATCGAAGGGGCAAAAATTTTTGTTTAAAAATCTCTCGATCAAGGGATGAAGACTTGCTATCTTAAGTGCAGGAATTCATCATCTCCAGCTCCAATTCCTCAGTAGATCCGCCTCGAGTAGTGTGAACTCGGAATCGGCCTAGATTGGCTTCATTATCCATTTCCTCAGCAAATCCACCTCGAGTAGTGTGAACTCGGTATCGACCCAGATCGGCTTCATCATCCATTTCCTCAGCAGATCCGCCTCGAGTAGTGTGAACTCAGAATCGGCCCAGATCGACTTCATTATCCATTTCCTCAGCAGATCCGCCTCGAGTAATGTGAACTCGGTATCGGCCCAGATCGGCTTCATCATCCATTTCCCTAGCAGACTCGCCTCGAGTAAGGTGAACTCGGTATCGGCCTAGATCAGTTTCATCTATTTCTTCAGCAAAGCTCGCCTCGGGTAACCTAGACCCTCTATCGGCCAATCCGTAATCTATCTCTCTTCGCCTCGGGTAACCTAGACCCGGTATCGGCTAAACCGTGATTCACCCTTCATTTGCCTCGGGTAACCTAGACCCGGTATTAGTCTATCCGTATCGACTTTGCCTCGGGTAACCTAGACCCGGTATCAGCTTATTTCCTCCCCAGCATCGCCTCGGGTAACTTAGACCCGGTATCGGCCTATCTCATTAGAAGGTTCATTCCAGTGTTTGCAGTGCTTCGATTCACGCTCTCTAATTCATCATCTCAGGTGTTATAAACTTGGAGCTAGGTGTCGAATTTGATCACGCGAGGGGCAGCTGTAAGCACTGGAATTTTCTATACTTAACAAAAAAAGGTTTATGGTCGTACGACTGATCTTATAGTCATGCGACTGTAATTTAAAAATTACAGTCGTACGACTATAATATCGAAAAAGTTACAGGAGCCCATACCTCTACAGCAGAAAAATGGAGGAGAGAGCAAGGAGCATTAATTACTCCGTTCTTGCAGCAAGTAAGCCGAAAAAGCAGAGATAAAAAGAAGGAAAGGAAGGGAGAGAGGGACAACTTGATTTCTGGTGAAAAATTAGAGAGAGAAGAGAAGGAAAAATACAAGGAAAAGGGGAAAGGAACTTTTCTCAAGAATCCTCTTTTTCTCTTCTATTTCTTTCGAATTCGTTAGGATTAAAGCTAAAACTTGCTAGAAATCCTTAGGTTAATCAATTAACTTAACAATCAAATCAAAATTCTGGACTTGAATCATCAAAATCCTAAGCATTTTGGACTTTTGAACATAAAGCCCTCAACTTCAATTTCAAAGAAAAAGTACGAATTTTTTTGGACTGGAGCAACGCCAGGGGTCAAATCAACTTGGATTAGCTTCTAAAAAGGTAGACACTCCTTTCCCTTTCATTTTTTCTCGCTTTCTAGGTGTACGAAGTGAATTTTTGTACATTTTCTGTTGTGTTTTTGCGCTCCTACTTCTGGAAATTAAGAACAGTCGTACGACTGTTCTTGGGTTTGATGAACAGTCGTACGACTGTATGTACTGTCGTACGAGTGTTCTTAATTTCCAGATTGTTTTTCTTCCATTTTTGATTCAAAATAAATTTTGGCGAAATCTTGATTCTGGGATGTTTACAGTGGCACGATTGTAACTTACAGTCGTACGACTGTAGTTACAGTCGTACGACTGTAACTCTCGTTACAGAATCAGAATTTCAGTTTTTACCCATAAAAATTTCCAAAAATCCCTAAAAATTCAAAAAACCCCAAAAATCATCAAAATGAATTTTGTTGTGTGCATTCACAACCGTAGATTCAATTTTTAGTAAAATTGCATTTAGAACAATGCCACAACGGAGACCCAGTTCTCTCGAAAACCGACCCACTTAATATGTAAAAATGCATGTAAACCGGTAAAATTGTTTTCAAAATGATTTTTCCCACAAAACCAAAAATACAGGAACGTTTCAAAACATTTTCCAGGTCTAACCGGGCCGGCTAGCCGAGCCAACCCAGTTATCCCCTAAATGCATGCCCCCAATTCTTGATTTTCCGTTCTGTCATGCTTGAGTCCAACTTGTGGCGTGCCGTATAAATTGTGCTAACCTTTGTTTTGCAGCTTTTATTTTATCTTAATTTTCATTTTACTTGTATTTTAATAGAATTAATCATGTATTTAGGCGGTTGTAATTATTTTTAGATTCTCGTGTATTCTAGGCGATTGTATAAGTGAGGCGAGAGTTTTTATTTTTCCATTCGATTTGGTTGTAAGCCAATTAATATTTATTTCTTTTCCTTAATTTTGTATTAAATATTTGTATGCGTGCTACATGCCTTTTATATTCAATAAAATTGACTTTAGATTTTGAAATACCATTTGAGAACATTGGCAATATTTACTTTAATTAGACACGAAATAAGGGACTTGTTCGGACCCAAATCTCTGGATAGTGTAGCGACCATTCTTCCGGTTCAGCTACCTTAAGAATTTCCCTGTTGAGCTAAGCCGGGTGGTGACTCTACAATATTCATCGAGACTTAGGTCTCGGTTCTTTTATGAATTAATTCCATTTATTTTCCGAAACGCGATTTTCCATTCATAAAAACCCTACGCGAGGGAGGGGCCGGCTCGAGATCGAGGTGCCCCCCTTCTGAAAGTGAGTCTCGTGTCCCGTCGAAAACTGGTCGTCCGCTCACACCTGGAGTGGCTTCTCATTATGGAAAGCAGTTTTGACATCCATCTGCCAGACCTTATAGTCATACCAAGCAGCTATGGCCAATAAGATCCTTATGGATTTGAGCATAGCAACTGGTGAGAAGGTTCCATCGTAGTCTATTCCATGGACTTGTATGAAATCTTTTGAAACTAACTGCCCCTTGAAGGTGTTGTCGGCCTTTAGCTTTTTGCACCACTTACAACCTATGACTTTAGCACCCAGAGGTGGATTAACTACGTTCCAAACCTGATCATCGTACATAAATTGCATTTCCAGCTCTATGGCTTTATACCAATTAGCAGATTCTAGGCTATCAATGGCCTCTTGGTAGGTTTTGGGTCTTCCTCATTAAAGACAAGAAGTGTGTAATCATCAATTACGAGAAAATCCGTACCTGTCGGGTTCTTAACGATCCCTACCAGACCTTTTAGGTTTTTATGTGACTAGGGGTGGTGCTTCCGCCTCTGGAAGCTCCTCCTTGGTCTTTGAGTTATCCTTTTCAAGAGCTTATATGCTGTGAACTTCCCTGAGTTCAACATTGCTCCCACTATCTTTCTTGGAAATAAGATCCTTTTCGAGAAGGACCCCCTTCCGTGCCACGAACACCTTGTTCTTGATGGGGTTGTAGAAGTAATACCCTTTGGTTTCCCTAGGGTAGCCCACAAATAAGCATTTGTCAGTCTTGGGTTATCGTTTGCCCACAGTCAGTCTCTTGACATATGCACCACAGCCTTAAATTCACAAGAAAGATACATTGGGTGCCTTGCCCATCCATATTTCATATGGAGTCTGTTTCACAGCCGTAGTCGGAGTATTGTTGAGAGCAACTGTCTCAATAGCGTATCCCTAGAATGTTATTGGGAGAAAGACATGACTCATCATTGAGCGAACCATGTCTAACAAGGTCCTATTCCTCCTTTTGAACACCCCATTCCATTGTGGTGTTCCTGGAGGAGTGAGCTATGGAATGATTCCATGCTCTCTTAAGTATGAGTCAAACTCTAGGCTCATATATTCACCTCCTCGGTCTGAGTGAAGGTTTTAATATTTCTGCCTAGTTTTTTCTGTACTTTGTTCCTAAATTCCTTGAACCTATCAAGAGTCTTGGATTTATGTTTCATCAGATAGACATAGCCATATCTGTTGAAATCATCCGTGAAAGTGACGAAGTACGGATGTCCACCTTTGGTAGCTATGCTCATGGGCTCACACACGTTTGAATGTATTAGGTCCAACAAGCTAGTAGCCCTTTCAGCTTTCTTACCGAAAGGCGCTTTGGTCATTTTGCCGCGTAGACATGATTAGCATATATCAAGTGACTCCATGTCAAATGACCCTAGGATTCCAGCTTCGTGAAGCCTACCTATGTGTTTCTTGTTTATGTGGCCTAAACGACAATGCCAAAGGTAGACAAGATTAAGTTCGTTAAGCTTAACCCTTTTGGTATTTATGTTATGGACATGATTAGTTTCATTTAAATCTAGTTCATATAGGCCATTATTCAACAGAGCATCTCCATAAAATAATCCCTCTCTAGGTAAAATTATTGTACCATTTCTAATAGTAAAATTAAATCCAAAAATATCCAAAACTAAAACAGAAATAATATTCCTACACATTGCGAGTACAAAATAACATTGTTTCAGTATTAAAAGTAATTAACTAGGCATCACTGGGTGGTACTCGCTGATCTCTATGCTAGCTACCCTTGCTCCATTTTTGGTGCACAAGTCCACCTCTGCTAATCCCAAAGATCTCCTATTCCTAAGTCCCTATGCATTACAACAAATGTGAGAACCACATCTAGTATCCAATACCTAAGATGTAGAAATAGTGAGGTTTATGTCTATGACATATACACCTAATGAAGACGTGCCCTGGCTCTTCTTTTGCTCTCCCACCAAATAGGGACGATTCGTTTTCCAATGCTTGGCCTATTTGCATTGGAAATAGACGTCCTCAGGATCGACCTTGGGCTTGGCCTTAGCCTTCTTGGCCTTAGATTTCTTAGCTTTGACCTTGGCTTTCACCTTTGTCTTGCCCTTTGCAAGAGGAGGGTGGTTCCCCTTGTTGACCAGCAGTGCCGGTGGAGTCTTCTTGATCGACTGTTCCACGAGCCTGAGCATTCCATGAAGCTCACTAATAGTGCGGTTCATCCCTTGCATTTTATAGTTCAGGATGAACTGATCATAAGAGTTTGGCAGGGATGCTAGCATCATGTCAATCGCCAACTCTTGCAAGACAGCTGCATCGAGATGGGCTAAAAAATCCAAATAGCCTCTCATCTTGAGCACATGAGCACTCATAGAAGTCTCAGCCCTTATCCGGCAGGAGTTGAATGCCTTGGCGATCAAGTATCTCTCTTGACGGGCTTGCTCCTGAAACATTTCATTAAGAGTTGTTATCATAGCAAAGGCTTATTGGTCCATGAACTTCTTTTATAACTGAGGAATCATGCATGCCAACATCAGGCATGTCACATCCCGGTTGTCCCTGACAAGCAACTCGTATTCCTCCAGCTGTGCATCAGTGGATTACGCCCAGTAGGTTAAGGCGGTACAACTCTCTCCAGCACATATTCCTTGGGTTCCTATCTAAGAACTATTTTCAAGTTCCTAGACCAATCCAGGAAATTGGGCTCGGAAAGTTTGTCCTTCTCGAGGAGCGAATGCAGTGATAGAGTATTATTATTTGCTATTTGATTACTACATAGAAAAATTAAAGAGTGTTATGTTAATAAAGGTTGACGGTCCCAAATTGACTAATTACAGTACTAAAAGGGGGGTGAATAGTACTGTATACCGAATTAAAATTTTTACAAACTCTTTTAAAAATTTCTTTTTGAATAAAAACAATTTACACACACAAGTTTTATAAAAATAGGGAGTGAATAATAAAACTTGTGAATATAAATTTGCTTTTCTAAAAATGACTTTGAATAATAAAGCTATTAATTTAAATTGCAAGAATTTAAATAGCTGTAAATATAAGAGAGTAGGGATAGAGTAATGAATCCCAACATGTAGCTCTTTTTTATTGACTTTGATCTCTTTAGGAATTTGGAAGACTAGAGAAGTGATTGCTTAAGAGTATGAGAGTTGCAAACTAGTCTTCTTACCCTTTAACCTTTGATCTCCATTCCTTTTATAGGGAAAAGAAGGCTCCATGGCCGTTTGAATTAAATCATAAAGAGAAATGGTGGTTGATCTCAAGTCATAAGCCAATATAGTTGTTAATCGTAAGTTAAAAGGAGATAAGTTCACTTATGTAGCCATTTTTATCACTTCACAAATAGAAATGGTGGTTGATCTCAAGTCACAAGGAGAAATGGTTGTTGATTTCAAGTGATAAGGAAATAAGTTTCTTATGTAGCCGTTTGTATCAATTCACAAAGAGAATGGTGGTTGATCTCAAGCCATAAGGACCAACGGTGGTTGATCTCAAGTCATAAGAATACTTATCTGGCCTTTTATTTAAAGTCATAAGCTTATACACAAAACTTTTCAAGTGTAAACCAAGATTTCCCAAGTAATAAAGTAGTTAACTTCAAGTCATAAGCCAAGGTGTTCAAGTAGTATAACATTTAACTTATCAGCCAATGTCTTTTAAGTAATAAAGCAATTGAAGTTAACTCATACGCTAAAGTGTGTAACCAAAATATTATGTGGCTGAATACACTAGTTTCAACTCATAAGTAGTTTTTGGCTTGTAAAAGAATTTTGAAGTCATAAAGAGAAATATATATCTTATAGGCATAAGTTGTATATCAAGTAGTAAATTCAACTCATGAAGCCTTTTAGTACATAGTGATATTATATTAAATTCTTTTTATTCAATGTCAACTTGTGATTATCAAAATCGAAGTCAACAAAGGTCTTAGTTGTTTTTCCCATAATTAATTAATAATGAATCCAAGTAATTAATTAAGTCAATTTGTTGAGCTAAAGGGCTAAGATCCATATTTCATCAAGATATAGTTAGACGAAGGCCTAGGAAAACTATACCCTAATTATTTAGGTGGGAACGCCATCTAATCCTAACCTAAGGACTCTCGGTTTGATGGGCTTGTTGGCACTTACCCATCTCAGGAAAATCCTACTACCCATGCTAAGTCCAAACCTCCATCCAAGTGTTAGAGTAACCAATACTCCAACCCAATACAAAATGATGATACTCCAATGTATCATGTGAGGGCATGGTCTATAACTAGCCTATCCCCACTTCGAGACAATTTTGAATGAGGGAAGCACTTTTAAGTGATTAAGTAATTTCCATTAGGTTTATATCAATTTTAATAACGACTTAGATGCTTAAAGCAGATGAAATTGGAATTGGATCATGGCATAAAACATGTAAATAGAAATGCATAATTAAATAAATGATGAAACGCTATAGACCTTAATTATAACCTAATATAATTCTAGTAAACCTATACTAGAAGAATGTCACGTGGGCCTCCGTTTCTCCTTCTGGGCTTGCTTCTCCAATGGGCTACTTCTCACAAAATTTTATAATAATTGAATAAAATAAAATTACATAAAAAGAAATGGCACGCAGGCCGTATTTAACCAAAAAGAAAATACAACTCATCTTTAAAAATACCTAATAGCATCCATCCAAATATTTAATTCATTATAAACATGTAGTACATACATCAATTATAAACATGTTAGAATGCATGAAATTAATCCCAATTAATTATGTACTTAGCCATTATTTAGAAATCGCCAATTCGGCCCATCATGGTTCTAACCCTTTATGGGTTTTGGGCTTCCAGCCCAGGCAGAACACTGCTCCCACTGGAATTGGAAAACCATGAATCCAAATTATGCCGTTCGGTTAATCGTGCCAAGAACAACCGAACCAATTTCATTACACCATATTAATTTTCCAAATTAATATATCATGAACAAAATTAAATTTCATTCATGAATCCATGCGTATTTAAATTGCATAATTTAAACACACAAAATTTTAAAACCCATTAAAATTAAAACTGGGCCTGGACCATGAAAAACCCGCCCAATCCAAAACCCGGCCCAGCCCCCTGTTATTAGGGTGTAAGGAATCGTCATGGGAAAAATTAAACGCGAGGCGGAATATCGATTAAAATTTTCCTGGATTCCAAAGCCCAAGATACATGTAGATTAATAGCATGAAATCAAGAACGGAGAAAATAAATTTTCTCACCTAAACTGTCTCCTTTAGAGACTCCTGTAGAAACCCAAAACGCATTTCCTCCATAACCCGGTACACGAAGGACTCTCGAATGGGACTCGTACTAGCGAACGGATTGAACGAAGCCAAGAGAAAGTCCAAAAGGGGGCTGTTGTAATGTTCTTATTGTGGCTAAAAATTCTCTATTAGGGTTAGGAAGAATTAGGTTAAGGCTTCCTATATATACTCCTTAGCCTACTAGGATTTTAATTAAAACTACAGATTATTTAATTTGATTTAATTGATTTACCTTATATCATTAGGATTAAATAAAACCATATTATAAAATCCTAATTGATACAATTAAATACAATTTCATTAAATTAAAATAACCCAAAGTTAAATTAAAGTCACCCTTAATAAATACAACCTTTGTATTTTTTTATTTCCACCAAGGAAATATTAATTTATTTAATTAATTATTTACTACATGTAATTAATTAAATAAAATAAATTTCTCCCTTTAAAATTGAATTAATTATGACATAACCTAATGCCAATAACTTAATTAATTTGGTTTCCGTTCCAATTCCGATTTGTCAATGTTCAGTCATTCTATGTTGGCAGTGGGCCCAATGCCCACAGATTGTAAATGAGTTCTAGCAAACCGTTACAGCCCCCAATTAAGATAGAGACTTGCAGTCTAATTTGAAACATAACCCGGTAGTGATTGTGTATGTCCCTTGCCAATTGACATCGATATATAAGCAAGAGGATGGCCCTGTCATCCTCTTATATACTTATTTATCTCTTGATGCTGAGTGGACTGAACTTAACAAATAAGTATCCCAACTTATTCGGGTATGGCCATACACTTGTCAGTCCCACTTATCAGGTGGCCAGTGATGTCATCTCAGGGGAAGCTGAGTGGCAATTTCGTCAACTTCACTATCAACATCAACATGTTTACTGGCCCACCTAACATTTTAACGGGCCCACCCAACATGTTTACCAGCCCGTTAGGCGTATATCAAAGTGTATGAGATCTCATGTTATGTTATAGTGAACATCGGGTCTAAGGATAATAGCAAGACCTACCTGAGAAACACCTATGATGATCGAACCATGTGGTGTTCTCGTGGCGGATCATTCCAGTACCATGCAACCCAACATGTACCCATATCATTGACTGACATTCTATGTCTAATGGCCGGTGAGACGCCGCCATCCAGTCAAGGATATGCTAGTCTATGGTTCTATTCATTCCCATAATTAGAATGGACTAGGGATATCTTTATGATTATAACTTTAACTTTACTAAAAGGTCTCATAATCCAATGGCCTACATCGGTTTACTTTAGTATGGTTAAAATCATTGGATACTCTATTTATAAATAGCACAAGATATGAATAAATAGATTCATGCCTTTATTTCAATATAGAATGTATAATACAAAATATCCAAATATAAAGTATAATACAATACAAGAACAAATGCCATTTAGGCTATGGCACACCAGCAATCTCCCACTTGTACTAGTTCCAACTAGGCATTGCCCTAGTCCCTATAGATCTAGTATGACCCTCGTGCTATGCTTGTGGCAGCGCCTTGGTCAATGGATCAGCGACATTGTTCCCCGTGTCAACTCTCTGCAATGAAATGTCTCCTCTATCCATGATCTCTCGGATGAGGTGAAACTTCCTGAGTACGTGTTTGGATTTCTTATGTGACCGAGGCTCCTTAGCTTGTGCAATGGCCCCGTTGTTGTCACAGAAGACATTCACTGGGTCTAGGATAGATGGAACTACTTCTAAATCAGTGATGAACTTCTTCATCCAAAGAGCTTCCTTTGATTTACACATGCAGCAATGTACTCAGCTTCTGTGGTAGAATTGGTGATGGTTGGCTGTTTCAAGCTCCTCCAACTGTTGGCTCCGCCATTCAATAGGAAGACATAACCAGACTACAACTGGTTTTCATCTTGATCGGTCTCGATGCTTACGCCAGTGTACCCTGACAATAACAACTCTTCTTGACCTCCATACACTAAGAAGCTATTCTTAGTCCTATTAAGTTACTTAAGGATTGCCTTGACTGCTGTCTAGTGATCCTCCCCGAGATCTGATTGGTATTGGCTAGTCATACTTAGTGCAAAAGTGACATCAGGTGTCGTACATAACATGGAGTACATGATAGATCCTATAGCCGAAGCATATTGGATCTTCTGCATCTTCTCTTGGTCCCCCTTTGTCTTAGGATCGTTGTTCCTACTTAGTTTGAGCCCATGGTGCCTAGGCAAGAAACCTTTCTTTGCCTTATCCATGCTAAACCTTTTCAGAACTCTGTCTATGTAAGAGTCCTGACTTAGGCCTAGAAGCCGGTTGGATCTATCCCTGTAGATCATGATCCCTAAGATCATCTTAGCTTCTCCTAAGTCCTTTATTGCGAAGCACTTACTCAACCACTGTTTGACCCCTTACAATGCTGGTATGTCGCTACCAATGAGAAGGATGTCATCTACGTATATGACTAGGAATGTAGATACACTCCCACTAACCATCTTGTACATATAGGGCTCATTTGGATTCTGTATGAAGCCATATTCCTTAATAGCCTCATTGAATCTCATGTTCCAACTCTGAGAATCTTGCTTCAATCTATAAATGGCCCTCTGAAGCTTGCATACCTGCTTCGGATACTTTGGATTGATAAAACCCTCAGCTTGTGTTATGTACACATCCTCGAGTAGCTTTCCATTCAGTAAATCGGTCTTAACATCCATCTACCATATCTTATAATTGTACCATGTAGCTATGGCAAGTAGTATCCTAATGGATTTGAGCATTGCAACTGGTGAGAAGGTTTCATCATAGTCAATTCCCTAGACTTGTCTGAAACCCTTTGCCACCAATCGCCCTTTGAAGGTGTTGTCAGCCTTTAACTTGAAACACCACTTGCAACTGATTACCTTAGCACCCAGAGGTGGATCAACCAAATTCCAAACTTGGTTATCATACATCGATTGCAACTCAGCTTCCATGGCTTTACGCCAGTTAGCTGACTATGGGCTTTCAATAGCCTCCTGGTAGGCCTTGGGTTTTTCTTGGTCCAAGACTAGAAGATTCCCATCATCGGTCATGAGAAACCCATATCTCTCGGAGGAGTGAGCTGTGAGATTATCCCACACTCTCTCAAGAATGAATCAAATTCTAGGCTCATATACTCACCACCCCGGTCAGACTGAAGTGCCTTAATAGTCTTGCCTAGTTGGTTCTCCACTTCGTTCTTGTACTCCTTGAACCTATCAAGGGTTTTAGACTTGTTCTTCATCAGACAGACATAGCCATATCTGCTGAGGTCGTCTGTGAAAGTAACAAAGTAGTGAAAACCATTTCTAGCACTAGTGCTCATGGGCCCACACACATCTGAGTGTATTAGGTCCAACAAGCCCTTGGCCCTCTCACCTTTCTTGTTGAAAGGCGCCTTTGTCATTTTGCCTCTTAAACAAGATTCGCATGTGTCATAAGAATCCAAGTCAAATGACCCTAGCACCCCACTTTTGTGAAGTCTATCTATGTGCTTCTCATTTATGTGGCCCAAATGACAGTGCCAGAAGTAAGCAGGATTAAGTTCATTGGGCTTAACCCTCTTAGTGTTTATATTATATATTGGATTGTTTTGATTTAAGTTTAGGATATATAAACCATTATTTAGAAAAAAATTTCCTCAAATAATAGTGTCAATTTCCTTAAATAATATTGTCTTTCATAATATCAATTTTTCCAAATCCAATATTGAAAACAAATCCAGAAATATCCAAGAGAGAAACTGAAATAATATTCTTGCACATGGTAGGTACAAAATAACAATTTTTCAAAATCTAAACCAATCCAGTGGGCATCTCTAAGTAGAAGTCTCCAATCTCTACGGCAATAACCTTAGTGCCATTCCCGACTCGAAGATCTACTTCTCTGGCCCAATAACCTCCTATTTCTTAGTCCTTGCACATTACAACAAATGTGAGAACCACATCTAGTGTCCAACACCCAATATGTCAAAACAGTGAGGTTATTGTCAATAACATATATACCTGAAGAACTACCTTGGTTCTTCACTTGCTCTCCCATGAGCCTTGGACATGTCTTTTTCAAGTGTCCTTTCTAATTGAATTCGAAGCACACATCCTCAGAGCAGACTTGGGCTTGGGTCCTTGCTTAGCCTCCTTAGCCTTAGCCTTCTTGGCCTTGGCTTTAGCTTTAGCCTTGCCTTTGCCCTTCACAAGAGGAGTGTTCCCCTTGTTTACTAGCAACACCGTCGGAGTCTTTTTGACAGACTGTTCAGCAAGCTTGAGCATTCCATGTAGCTTAGCCACAGTCTTGTCCATGCCCTGCATGTGATAGTTCATGATGAACTTATCATAAGACTCAGGGAAGGATCCCAAGATGATGTCTATCGCCAACTCCTACGAGACTAGCATGCCAAGATGGGCCAATATGTCGATATAGCCCTTCATCTTGAGTAAGTGATGGGTCCTAGGCGTAGTAGTAAAACTAAACCTAGAAACGCACAACTAAAGCAGTGTACCTATCGTTGACAAGTAATAATTCTGGTTGGTCCAGGTATCGATCCCACAAAGAAAAGAATAATCTGCAAACACTAAACTACTCGGGTTCCTTGCGTGTCCTAGGCGGAACGTAGTTTGGGTTGATTATATTAACGACTAAACTATCCTACTCCTAGTTGATCTATTCCAGCTTACTTTGCACTTGAGTTTTGTGTTATCAATTGGCGGTTTACCGACCTATGAATGCTAATGGGGATGGCTTTATCAATTAACTACAAAAGATGAATTTAACTCAACAATTAACCCTTAATTATGCTTTTTCGATAATACAACCTAGCGTATCTAGATCTTTTAGGTCCTTAGCCAGTTTCCCTTGTTTAGAGGCGGTCTAATTCTAATGCTCAGAAAATAGGGGCACGTAAGTTCCACAGTGTCGTCAATACTAATGGTTTCCTAGGTGTCAATCTAGGTAATGCCATAAATATGAACTTTAATAAATTAAGATCTTATGAGACTAGACATTCATTAAAGGAATTGCATAAAGAAGAAGGAATAAAAATTGAAATTAACTTGCAATCAATTGTATTAATTAAGAAAGATGAATGAATTCAGTGTTTACAACCAAACATAATCGATTTGCGGAATCAAAACTAACTTAATCAAATTACAAAAGAGAAGAAGAAAAACTTATGCCCTTTTGGTCCGATTAACCGGATTCCGACGGTGTGAAGATGCTTGGGGTGTACCTCTATAGACAAACTCGAGTCGGAACTAGGAACGTCGCAAAAGGGGAAGATTCTAAGTAAAACTACAACCAAACGATGGTTCAAACTCAAAGAAAACAAATAGTTCAAGCTCAAAACCTCACTACAAGTTTTTGCTCTCCCTCAAAAAGACTGGAAAAAAAGATCCTTTGAAACATAGAAAATAACCTATTTATACGGCTAGGTTAAAACCAGGAAAAAGAAGAGATGAAAGTAGGGCAACAGCAGGTTTCGGGGCTCGGCACGCCGTGCTGGTGGAGTTGGCACGCCGTGCTGTGCAGAACTGAAGGCGGCACGCCGTGCTGCTGGAGGTGGCACGCCGTGCCGTGCGAATTTTGGGGTTGGCACGCCGGGTTGATTTGAGTGGCACGTTTTCGTGCCACTCCACTGGACTACTCTTCTAGGCACGCCGGGGTGGCACGCCGTGCCGCCCTGATTTTCAGCACTTTGTACTCTTCCTCACCGCCAAAGCACCAACTTCTGGTCTGGGTCATAATACCTGTCCAAAACAAGCACAAAGAAACATAACGGCACCAACGCCACGGACCATAAAAACAACAAATAAACAAAAGTTACAAAAACAACCCTAGAAAACACGAAAAATACTAAAAGTTATAAAAACTATCCAAAACATAAAAATTCACAAAATATTCAAAAACCACACAAACATTCACACAAAAGACTCTAAAAATTGCCGTTCAAACCACGAAATTTCCTAAAAGATAAGGTCAAAAACCGACCTTATCAACCGCCCCACACTTAAAGTCTTGCTTGTCCTCAAGCAAATCAACTAAAGACAAAGGAGTAAACTTGCTCGCTTTCACTTGCAAATCCAACTAAGGGTTTAACCGTACGAGATTCATAACTCAAGAAAGTAAAGCATCAGCTTTGAAATGACACTAGGTGCACAAGGTTCAAAACCACTCAATACCCAAACCCAACACAATTTAGCTAGTTAAAGGGCGAGGAACAAACAGAGTTTATACGACCACAAAGCACCTCACAAGATGTCACTCCAACGCTCAAGTTCAAGGCAAGGCGGATGAGCACACAAAAACAAACAATGGCACACTTCACATAGCGAACTAATGGCAATCCCGGTGAAGTCATTGGTCAAGGAGCAAAATCAGAGAACCTGGGGCTTGTAATGTTACGGCTTAGGGTAGGTTTGATAAGGGAAATTTTAGGTGTACAACTCCTACGAATCAAGTAAAATATACAAATTGACTAAGTACTAAAGACGGGTCATGCAACTTTCAACTCAGAACTAGTCCTAAGAGTGTTTGCTTTGCTTTTTTTTTTTTTTTTGAAATTAACTTGACAAAAAGAAGGCCTTATCTACACCCAATGGCCGAGACACAACTTAATGAGAAAACGAAAACAAAAATTACAAGACATGGATCAAGGCAATTAGATGATCGCCCTAATCCTTTATTCAACCAATGAAAAATTACAAAACGTGGAACACAAATACCGGCTTAAAGATGCAAACCGGACAACCAAGACAGGCATTTACAAATTCCGAGTTTTACAAAAAGAAGAAACCGAGCAAACACATTGACTCTATTTGGATTTTTTTATATATATATATATATATATATATTTTTTATTTTTTTTTAAACACAATTTTTCCATAGGACTAGATATGAAAGAGTTGAAATGCAAATGGTGATTGAGCCCAAAATGAATGAACAACTTAGCCAATTACTTGATTTAGGAGAGGAGGGTGAGAAAGGAAAATCAAAGTGAAATGGTAAAAAGTTAGGATTACAGAGTTGGCTTGGTGAAGGTTTTTTAAGTCAAAAAGGTTAATTTAGTGGCTATGGGTGATCTAAGGGATGAATTAGTAGTTAGGGTTAGGGTTATTTAAGTCAAGGGGTTAATCCTAAGGGTCTCCACATATTAAGCTCTCGATGCCAAGTGCAAAACAACACCGGGTTCTACGATCTAGTGTGCCACGATTGTTTTTACCCTCACAAAGAAATAGAACCGATGTGAAATAGTTGTAAAGGCTCAAATTCGCACAAGTGTATTAGGGTTTGTATGCTAGGTCGTGTGACTCAACCAATGTTCTAAGGCATAATCCTAGCTCAATCATGCAAGTCGGGGTAGAGGACTAATTCCCTAATGCAACCTAAATGACAAATCTAACCAATGGTTACCATCAAGAATCACAAACCACGCACAAACAAGCTAATGACTTGCAAACAACTCCTAATACCCCTAGCCAATTGCTATCAATCCAAGCATAGAGACTTAGGTTCGAGGGTGGATTAAGCAATGTTATTCAAACGGCAATTGATACATAAGCAACCTAAAAATACTAACAAACCAAAACAACCAAAACCAACTTCACATGCATTGAAAAGTAAATCCTAAATCTAACCAAAAACCAACACAAAACACCCAATCATGCAAAAACACCAACAAACATGCTAAACAAACAATCAAAAGGTGCAATATAAGAAAAAGAAAAAGAAAGGGAGAAGTCCCTTTACCCACCCCACACTTAGATTGCACTTACTTCCAAAAGTGCAATGGAAGAAGAAGCAAACTAAATGGGGAAGGAGAAGGGTTACCTCACATATCGGGGGCTGGTGGTGGTGGCGGCGGGTACGGCCACCCTTGGGCGGCACAGTAGCGGGAGGCGAACGCCTCGATGTTGGCGAGCTGAGCTGCTTGCCGATCAAGGCACGCGTTCAGCCGTTGCTCCAGCAGAACCTGATGGACGGTTAAGCCTTCCAATTGCTCAATAATGCCATCCAACCGTCCTTCAACCCGCCCCATAAAATCTACCCCCACCGATACATTCTCCGCATCCTCCTCGCCGTCCTCTCCTTCCTCATTCTCTTCCTCCTCGTCTACTTCCATGGGGGCCTTTCCCCGACTTGAACCTCCTGCACTTGAAGGACCTGCAGCTGCACCAACAT
The DNA here is from genome assembly GCA_039660915.1 of Euphorbia tirucalli. Taxonomy (NCBI): domain Eukaryota; kingdom Viridiplantae; phylum Streptophyta; class Magnoliopsida; order Malpighiales; family Euphorbiaceae; genus Euphorbia; species Euphorbia tirucalli. The sequence goes on along the minus strand of CM077637.1, from coordinate 43,161,881 downwards.
AGGAACAAGACAAGATTCCCTTTGAAAGCTTCTTGGGAAGAATGCTCTCGAGGTTCCTATAACAAGTATTACTATGAAAAAAACATGCAATACAAGTCACAATATGCCCTAGTCCTAGTTCGGACTTAGCTCGGTTGTGATGATTGTATAAAGCTTCCATGACAAAGAAGCCCAAATGCACCTTAATTTCACTATACACATGCCACAGGATCAACAATTCAAATGCATTAACCCGGTTGCTCTCAGTCTTTCCCGAAAAATTAAAGCATACAAATTTATGAACTAATTGCAAAACAGGGTCTTGGATTTGGGAGGTTTTGGCAAACCGGGGTTGGTAAACCCCTTGCCCTATCAATCGCCAAAATTTCTTGGCCAGATTTTCGGGCCATTTGTAACCATTCCCGTCAATCCCTATACAAGCCCTAAGGCCATCAATGTCCAAAGTTCGCTCAGTGCCAAAGAGGCGGAAGGTCATGCTTCTAAGGCCCGTATCTGGGTTGGTTTTAAAACTCAAGGTAGAGTAAAATTCTAGGTTTAGCTCCCTAAAGACCGGAGGGTTAGATTTCACAAATTCGTACCACCCTAGACTAGTCAACTTAGCTTTCACTCCTTCCGACCTATCTTGCACAAAAAGAAATTGCCAATCGAAAGTGCGAAATGGAGTGCTTTCTAAAGGAAATAAAGTTTTGTACTTCTTACCTTCATCGTCCGAAAGTAAGGGAAAGTGACATTTGTATTTCCTTGATAGATTTGTCAGCGGGGCCATCAATGGGTCGGTGGGTGGCGCGTCATGTGGCACCGGCTCCGGTGACGGTTCCAGGGGTTGGCGAGACGAACCATGTCTCCGATCGATGACGGTTTTCCTCTTCATCCTACAATTGCACAAACATAAAAATAAAACAAGAATCAAAAACACAAGAACACAAAGCCAAAGAACATCTACTATCAAAGATACAAACCCCAAAGAAGAAAAAGAAAGTAAAATAAAACCCTATTAAGCAGTCAATCCATCAAACCAAAATGAGAAAAAGAACAACAATAATAAGAATAATGAATAAAAGAAAGAATAAAGCAAGAATTCATACCTGATTCAAGGAAATTGAAACAAAATAAAACCCGAGGGCAACAGAATGGAGGAAAAGGGATGAGATGGAGAAGAAGAAGAAAAAGAAAAAGAAGAAGAAGAAGAAGATAGGGAGAAGGAGAAGGAGAGAAAGGAAGAAAAAAGAAGAGGAATGGAGAAGGAGAAGGAGAGAATGGGTTCTAGAGAGAGAGAGTGAAAGGGGGAGAGAGAAAGTGAGAAGGTGAGAGAAAGTGAGAGAGAGGAAGGAGAAGAAGAAGAAGTGGGCGGTTATGAGAAGGGGGGGAAGGGGAAAGAAGCATTAAATAGGCGGTGGAATTCCCTTGGGATTCAAAATTTGAACGCTCGGCACGCCGTGCCAAACACTCAGCACGGCGTGCTGAGCGGGTTAAAAGTACTTACCTGGAAACAGAATGATGGCACGTCGGCTGCTGCCTTGGCACGGCGTGCTGCCTTGAAATTTGAACATATGGCACGGCGTGCTGAAGTCTTGACACGGCGTGCTGATCCTTTTTCTCGCAACTCACTTTTTGGAACAGAAAGACGGCACGTTGGCGTGCCAACTTGGCACGGCGTGCTGTTTTTCAGAACTGTGATTGGCACGGCGTGCGGATTATTGACACGGCGTGCTGCCCTTTTTCTCACAAACCTCTCACGGAATAGAACAGCGGCATGTGGGCGTGCTGAAATGACATGCCGTGCCGCCCTGCATACCATTACTTTGGCACGGCGTGCTGAATGTGGCACGGTGTGCTGTTTTCTTATGCACAATTTTCTTCCGGAACAGCAGCCTGGCACGATTTCGTGCCACCCTGGCATGCCACGTGCCACACCCAACTTCACCTTGGCACGGCGTGCCACCATGAATTCTGCCAACTATTGCCTTTTTTCACATTTTGAACACGATTTCCGATTAACTTGCTTAAGTACCTAATCCTACACACAAAAACAAACAAAAACATATTAACGTAAAAACTAATGTACACGGGAGGTATACGTACCTCAGTGCTATGTTTATAGTCGGAATAGCTCGACTTCTACGCCCGCGGTTTAGCATTACACATCACGAAGGAGCAAGACTTGCTTCTCCTCCTTTATTCCTCCGCTGACATAGGGCTTCAACCGGTGCCCATTCACTTGTTGAATTCCCTCCGGGGTTTCAATTTCCACCATCCCGGAGGGGTAAACCTTATGCACGGTAAACGGTCCCGTCCATCGACTCCACAGTTTGCCCGGAAAGAGTTTCAATCGGAAATCGGACAAGAGCTCCAATTCCCCTTGGTTAAAACTCTTTTCTATCACATAAGCATCAATAGGGCAAAAAGGGTCTACAAAATTACAACTTTCAACATCTAATGGATAATTCATTGAGTTATAGACGTTGAACTTTACCTCCTCATTGTGCAACCGAAGGATAATCTTACCTTCCTGGACATCTATCAGAGTCCTACCGGTTGCAAGAAATGGCCTTCCAAGCAAAAGGGGCACCGCGCTATCTTCCTCCATATCCATCACCACGAAGTCCGCGGGGAAAATAAATTTGTCCACTTTTACTAGCACGTCCTTGACCACCCCCTTTGGTCTCGTGAGAGGTCTATCCGCCAATTGGAGGGTCATGTTAGTTGGCTTTGGGTCTCCCAGTCCGAGTCTCCTGAAAAACGACAGAGGCATCAGATTTATACTTGCACCCAAGTCGCATAGGGCATTGGCGATCTCCAAGCTCCCTATCCGGCATGGGATAGTAAAACTGCCCTTATCTTTGAGCTTGGGTGGAAGTTTGTTAGTTATAATTGCCGAACATTCCTCTGTCTAGACCACCACTTCGTCCTCACCTAGCTTTTGTTTCCCTGCAAGAAGTTCTTTAAAGAATTTAGCATAAGAAGGCATCTCTTGGAGAGCCTCAATCAATGGCAAATTAAATTCTAACTTCTTAAAAATTTCTAGGAATTTGGAATATTTCTGCTCCAGTTTATCTTTCTTCTCCTTTTGAGGATAAGGAAGTTTAGGCACATAGGCTCTCACTGGTTCAGGAATTTTCCCTTTTTCGTTTATGCTAGGTGCGGGTTCAGAAATCGAATCGGGGTTGCTTACCTCTCCCGACTCTTCACTTACCTCGGTAGGTTGGGATGGGATATCAGCGTTGTGCACCCGGTCCTCGACTTGCCTACCGCTTCGTAGGGTTATAGCTTGAGCTGTCTCCCGTTGATTTACCTTAGGGTGTTCAGTTCTACTCGGAAGTGCTCCTTGAGGTCTTTCCTGCCTCTCCCTACTCAATTGAGCCACCTGCTTACCAAGATCCCTACAGTACGCTTCATTATCAGCAAGCCGAGACGAGATGTCTTTTAGTAATGATAAAACCGTCTCATCTTGCTTAGACTGTTGAGGCTGCTGTGGAGATTGATCATTAGGAATAAATGGGGCCTTACCTAACCCCTGCTCACGGTGCTCATAATGGAATCCGGAAGGAGGTCTCAACACATTTTGGTTATTACTATAGGACATATTCGGGTGTTGATACCTTCTTCCGTAATTGTTATTATTATTGAAGTTTTGTGAATAAGAGTTAGAGTTATTGTACCTTTGGTTTCCTCCCACAAAACTTATGTTTTCGGATGATTGGGCGAATGGGTCGCCCAGTTCACAATCTTGCCCGGGATGCTCCGCTCCGCATGATACACACAACACCGGTTGGTATTGTGGTCCATTTAAGTTCAGGCGGGACATCAACAGGTCCAACTTCTTGTTTACATGGTCCATAGCTGCATCTTGGCGTCCCAAATCTGCAGTTCGAACCTCATTCCTTGTTGGCGTGTCCGACTGCCACAAGGTACTCTTTCTAGCCAGCTCCGCAATCAACTCCTCGGCTTGTGTAGCAGTCTTCTTAAAAATGTCCGCACCTGCAGAAGAATCAATAATGGCACGGTTAGCTGGTGTTAAACCATGATAAAATGTGCTTACCTGAGTGAAACGCGGCATGTCATGGTGGGGGCATTTCCGCAACAACCGTTGAAATCTCTGCCATACTTCATTAAGAGTCTCCGTCCCAAATTGCCGGAATCCCATGATCTCGTTCCTTAGCTGGACCGTCTTTGATGGTGGGAAGTAATATGCTAAGAATTGCTCTTCCAATTGGTCCCATGATGTCACTGATCCGGGCCTCAAGGATTTGTACCATTCCATTGCTCCCCCGTATAGTGAAAAGGGGAACAGCTTCAACCGCACAGCATCTTGGGGCACCCCACCGATTCGGACTGTATCGGCCACCATGAGGAACCGGTCTAAGTGATCATTGGGGTTGTCACTTATTCCGCCACTGAATATACCGTTCCCTTGGATCAAATGGATCATACTGGACTTCAGCTCGAATTGATTGGCAGTGATGGCTGGGATAACCACTCCGGATCTGTTCCGGGGCCGATGTGGAGCCATTAGGTCTGTCATGACCATGTTATCTCTATCACCACCCTTTCTTCTGTCAAACTCCTCCCGCTCTCGCCGGAGTTGCTCTTGCTCAACTCTTTCCCAGAGTTGTCTCTCCTCGTCATCATGCTGCTGATGCTCCATTTGAACAATCTGCTCTTGGCGTACTCTACGGTTCCTGCTACACAAACGCTCAATTTCAGGGTTATAAGGTAAAAGCTCAGGATGCTGAGAGCGAGTTCGCATAAGCTAGAACACACACACACAGAAATTAAAGAAAACTAAATTGTAATAAATATTCACAGAAAAGAAAAATTATTTAACTATATGCACAGAAATGTTGCCTAGATCAGCAAATAGACCTTTTGCTAAGTGATGCAGAAATATAAATGTCCCCGGCAACGGCGCCAAAAACTTGATGGGTCCTAGGCGTAGTAGTAAAACTAAACCTAGAAACGCACAACTAAGGCAGTGTACCTATCGTTGACAAGTAATAATTCTGGTTGGTCCAGGTATCGATCCCACAGAGAAAAGAATAATCTGCAAACACTAAACTACTCGGGTTCCTTGCGTGTCCTAGGCGGAATGTAGTTTGGGTTGATTATATTAACGACTAAACTATCCTACTCCTAGTTGATCTATTCCAGCTTACTTTGCACTTGAGTTTTGTGTTATCAATTGGCGGTTTACCGACCTATGAATGCTAATGGGAATGGCTTTATCAATTAACTACAAAAGATGAATTTAACTCAACAATTAACCCTTAATTATGCTTTTTCGATAATACAACCTAGCGTATCTAGATCTTTTAGGTCCTTAGCCGGTTTCCCTTGTTTAGAGGCGGTCTAATTCTAAAGCTCAGAAAATAGGGGCATGTAAGTTCCACAGTGTCGTCAATACTAATGGTTTCCTAGGTGTCAATCTAGGTAATGCCACAAATATGAACTTTAATAAATTAAGATCTTATGAGACTAGACATTCATTAAAGGAATTGCATAAAGAAGAAGGAATAAAAATTGAAATTAACTTGCAATCAATTGTATTAATTAAGAAAGATGAATGAATTCAGTGTTTACAACCAAACATAATCGATTTGCGGAATCAAAACTAACTTAATCAAATTACAAAAGAGAAGAAGAAAAACTTATGCCCTTTTGGTCCGATTAACCAGATTCCGACGGTGTGAAGATGCTTGGGGTGTACCTCTATAGACAAACTCGAGTCGGAACTAGGAACGTCGCAAAAGGGGAAGATTCTAAATAAAACTACAACCAAATGATGGTTCAAACTCAAAGAAAACAAATAGTTCAAGCTCAAAACCTCACTACAAGTTTTTGCTCTCCCTCAAAAAGACTGGAAAAAAAGATCCTTTGAAACATAGAAAATAACCTATTTATACGGCTAGGTTAAAATCAGGAAAAAGAAGAGATGAAAGTAGGGCAACAGCAGGTTTCGGGGCTTGGCACGCCGTGCTGGTGGAGTTGGCACGCCGTGCTGTGCAGAACTGAAGGCGGCACGCCGTGCTGCTGGAGGTGGCACGCTGTGCCGTGCGAATTTTGGGGTTGGCACGCCGGGTTGATCTGAGTGGCACGTTTTCGTGCCACTCCACTGGACTACTCTTCTAGGCACGCCGGGGTGGCACGTCGTGCCCTAATTGTGGCACGCCGTGCCGCCCTGATTTTCAGCACTTTGAATTCTTCCTCGCCGCCGAAGCACCAACTTCCGGTCCGGGTCATAATACCTGTCCAAAACAAGCACAAAGAAACATAACGGCACCAACGCCACGGACCATAAAAACAACAAATAAACAAAAGTTACAAAACCAACCCTAGAAAACACGAAAAATACTAAAAGTTATAAAAACTATCCAAAACATAAAAAATTCACAAAATATTCAAAAACCACACAAACATTCACACAAAAGACTCTAAAAATTGCCGTTCAAACCACGAAATTGCCTAAAAGATAAGGTCAAAAACCGACCTTATCAGTAAGTGGGTGCTCATAGATGTCCCAACTACCATCCTACAGGTGTTGAGTGCCTTAGTTGTTAAGAACCTTTCTTGACGTCCCTGATCTTGGTATATCCTTTTGAGATCATACGTGATCGTTTAGGCTTGATAGTTCATAAACTGTTTTTACAGCTTAGGCACCATCGTGCCCAACATAAGGCAAGACAGCTCTCTATCATCCCTCCTATGCAAGTCGTACTCCTCAATTTGAGCTTGAGTAACCCCTCGACCTACAGGCGGTGCGGTCAGTAAGGCCCTATCTAGTACATATTCCTTGGACTCTTGTCTCAACACTATTCTCAGCTGTCGAGCCTAGTTTAAGAAATTAGGCCTAGATAGTTTCTCCTTTTCGAGCAGTGATTGCAGTGAAAATGAATTACCAACCATTTTAATGATTCTTTTACCCAGAAAAATTGCAGAGCGATTAATAAAGGGCTTTATTATTTTAACCATGTTAATTAACAATCCATTTTAATTAATTTGCTGGCGATGTATGGTTACAAGACCAAGATCCATATTTCATTAAGAATTGGCCAAGCGGAGGCTTGTCAACCAACCCTTAACTATTTAGGTAGGAACTCCCTCCAATCCCAACCTAGGAACTCTTGGTTTAATGGGCTTATTGGTACTTACCCATCTGTGCTTAGGGCCAGGAGCTTATCCTACTACCCATGTTGAATCCAACCACCATTTGAGTGCTAAGCACACCCAGTACCTTAACCCTATACAGTAAGTGAATAATACAATATACCCGGCGGAGGCATGGCCTACATTGCACTATTCAAAAACTGACAAGGTTCGAATGTGGAAAGCACTTTTAATCAACTCAATATTTAATTAGATCGATTAATAACGACTTAGCATGCATAATCGCGGGTGATTGGAATGGCTAAACATACATACATTCATACATATATATAACTAACATAAGTATAAAATATGTATAGAAATAAAAGAGACACTATGGGCCCTATTTTACAACCTAATGAATAACTAGTAAGCCTATACTAGAGATCCACTGGGCGGGCTTGCAAACTCCTCTTAGGCTTCCTCTCCAATAGTTTGATGCAATTACAATTAAATTTACAAAATATAAATTAAATAAAATTACATCAAAATAAAATAAAACAACACGCAAGCCGTATTTCCTAAAATTAAATTTTACAACTCAACCTCATCTAAGGCCCAATAGTGCTCACATCCACACAACCAAGCATAGAAAATTGTAAACACATAACAAATATTAATATACATACATGTATTAAAATGCATGAACATGGCAATTCCAATTTTAATAATTATGTCCAGCCATTTGTGAAATCGCCGATTCTGCCATCCATAACTGAAGCCTAGTCACGAACCCGAATTAGTCATCCGATTCTCAACCCTGCCAAGGGCCAATTGGACCAATTTCATTAACCAATTTAATTTTAATCAAAAATTAAATTATATGCATGAATTAAATCACACAAAAAACTACACGAATCCAATCGCGAAAATAAAATCATGTGAATTTTAAAACCAATTTAAAATACACATAGGGTCTAAAAAATAATACCCGCAAAATCCAAATCGGACCCGCACCCCGCTCGTCAGCAGAGCTACCACGCAAGCTGCTGCCTTGTAGCAGCCCAAAATATTGGCTGGATTGGAATCGCAAATTGCGATTCCAATCTTGGCCAGATAACATATTTTTTTTTAATTCAAACCAATAAATAAAAAGAAACTTGGGGAAAAATAATTAAAATCCCAAAACACGAATTAGGGTTCCAAACAAAATCAAATTGAAAACCAATTTTAATAAAATTAAATCAAACACCAAGAACCCTAAAACCAATCACTCTATTAATTGAAACATGAACCTATGCTCTGATACTACTGTAGGGAATCGTCACGGGAAAAATTAAACGCGATGCGGAATGCCGATTAAAATATTCCTCGATTCCAAAGCCCAAGATACATGTAGATTAATAGAATGAAATGATGAATGGAGAAAATAAATTTTCTCACCTTAACTGTCTCCTCTAGAGACTGCTATAGAAACCCAAATGTGTTTCCTCCACAATCCGGTACAAGAAAGACTCTCGAACGGGACTCTTGCTAGCGAACGGATTGAACGAAACCAAGAGAAAGTCCAAAAGGGGGCTGCTGTAATATTCTTATTGTGGCTGAAAATTCTCTATTAGGGTTAGGGAGAATTAGGTTAAGGCTTCCTATATATACTCATTTAGTATATATACTCCTTAGCCTACTAGGCTTTTTAATTAAAACTATAGATTATTTAATTTGATTTAATTGATTTACCTTATATCATTAGGATTAAATAAAACCATATTATAAAATCCTAATTGATACAATTAAATACAATTTCATCAAATTAAAATAACCCAAAGTTAAATTAAAGTCACCCTTAATAAATAAAACCTTTGTATTTTTTTATTTCCATAAAGGAAATATTATTTTATTTAATTAATTATTTACTACATGTAATTAATTAAATAAAATAAATTTCTCCCTTTATAATAGAATTAATTATGACATAACCTAATATCAATAACTCAATTAATTTGGTTTCCGTTCCAATTCTGATTTGTCAATGTTCAGTCGTTTTATGTTTACGATCCTGTGGGTCCATCTTTATGTTGGCAGTGGGCCCAAGGCCCACAGATTGTATGTGGGTTCTAACAAACCGTTGTAGCCCCCAATTAAGATGGAGACTTGCAGTCTAATTTGAAACATAACCCTGTAGTGATCTTGTATATCCCTTGCCAACTAACATCGATATATAAGCAAGAAGATGGCCCTGTCATCCTCTTATATGGTTATTTATCTCTTGATACCGAGTGGACTGAACCTAACAAATAAGTATCCCAACTAATTTGGGTATGGCCATTCACTTGTCAGTCCCACTCATCAAGTGGCCAGTGATGTCATCTCAGGGGACGCTGAGTGGCAATTCCGTCAGCTTCACTATCAACAGCAACATGTTTACTGGCCCACACAACATACCCCTACTTGGCACCCTGTTACAGGCCTGTTAGGCATATATCAAAGTGTATGAGATCACATGTTATGTTATAGCGAACATCGGGTCTAAGGATAATAGCAAGACCTACCTGAGAAACACCTATGTCCATCGAACCATGTGGTGTTCTCGTGGCAGATCGTTCCAGTACCATGCAACCCAACTTGTACCCATATCATTGACTAACATTCCATGTCCAATGGCCAGTGAGATGCCGTCATCCAGTCAAGGATATGCTAGTCTTTGGTTCTATTCATTCCCATGATTAGAACAAACTAGGGATATCTTTATGATTATAACTTTAACTCTACTAAAAGGTCTCATAATCCAATGACCTATATTGGTTTACTTTATTATGGTTATAATCATTGGATACTCTATTTATAAATAGCACAAGATATGAATAAAAAGATTCATGCCTTTATTTCGACACAGAATGTATAATACAAAATATCCAAATATAAAGTGTAATACAATACAAGAACCAATGCCATTTGCACTAGGGCACACCAGCATAGGGTAGCTGGGGCGACACAATTGCCCTAGCAGCAATAGCCATCGCTGCGCTGTAGCTGCCACTGTTTCTGCTGTGGCAAACAGCTTGATTTTTTTTAAACAAAAAATGAAAACAACAATTTACGAAGAATCAAATATCAAACAGAAATTAAATAACATATAACCAATATGCATAGAGAAAATTTCCATTTGAAAAATGAAATTGGAGAAAATAAGAAACCTCAAAACCAAGAATCCCATAATAAAATACCCAATTTTAAAACCAGGGATTCAATCCTGTTAAGGATTTCTATGGATCATAAGCCCGCTCTGATACCACTGTAGGGATTTGTCATCGAAAATCAACCGTTAGGCAGCGGAAGTAGATTTAGATTTTCTCAAATCCGATCCCAGGAGCTTATGCAATAGAAATCAAAAGCAATAAAATTAAACACAAGGGAAGAAATAAATCTCACCTCGTAAATCTCTTTTAGAGACGGCTGTAGAAACCAAAATAGATCTCCTCCATAATCCCGTACATGAATGGCTGCGGAGCAAGAACCCGTGCTAGCGGAGGCCGAATCAACTAGAGAAAGCAAGGGAGGCCAAAATTTTTCTCTTGGAAAAATCCCACTTGGCCGAAATTTTCAATAGTGAAAATAGGGTTAGGGTTTTCACCATTTAAGTGGGTACTTATATCTTTAAAACCCTAGGTCTTAATTAATTAGTATGGGTTAAAATTTAATTCCAATTTAATTTTAATTTCATATGTATGTTATTAGATTAAGCTATATAATATAACACATAGCATTTGAATTAAAATTAAGTTGCCTAATTAAATTGACCCAATAAATTAATTTAGACTTTACTTAAATTAAATACATATAAACCTATATATGTATAATATTTCCATAAGAAAATAAATCCATGAATTAATTTTATTCAAATTAATTTTGTGAAAACCAAATTAATTAATTATATCATTTTTATCAATCCAATTGATCTATAATTTAATCAATAAATTTCTCCTCTCCAGTCAGTATACTCCAAGTATACGGTTGGCCCGTTTAGTTCAAGCTCAGGCTTTCAATATGTACAATCCTGTGGGCCCGTCTTTATGTTAGCAGTGGGCCCACGGCCCACAGACTGTAGTTGGGCTCTAGCAAGCCACTACAGCCCCTAATTAAGATGGAGAAAATAGTTTAATAGAAGTCGTAACCCTGTAGTTTAACTTACATACCCGATGCCACTGATATCGGTGTCCAACACAAAGGCATGGTGTCATCACGCTTTTTTGTGTCCAGACATTAACTTGATCCCAGATGAACTGATACTCACAAACAAGTTCCAACTTATTTACGTGTGGCCACACTCTTATCAGTTGCACTCATCAAGTGGCTGGTGATATCTTCTCAGTGTATTAATGAGTGACATTCACTTATGCATATTCATGACTTTGCCATGTTCATTGGCACACCCAAATGTACCCATACTTGGCACCTTGTTATAGGCCCTTTAGGCGTACACCAAAGTGTGTGAGTTCACATGCAAGACCATAATATGGTCTGTCAAAATATCCAATATAACTACTACACAAGAATCACTATACCATATGGATTTCTTTTTTAGTGGATCTATCCAGTACTATATCCCACTACATGTACCCACAAGCTTGATTGACAGTCCATATTCTATAGCTGGTAACACACCTCTATACAATCAAGGTCATGATAGTCTTTCGTTCAATTCATTCCTATGATTGGAATGGACTATGGATGGCTTTATGGTTATATCGTTACCCTATCCATGCTCTTATTGCTAAGTGCATGACACTTACTAACATGGATATAGGTATGACCATCGGATACTCAATTTATAATATTGCACAAGATATAGAATAAATAGATTAGTGCCTTGATATTATAACACAAATGTACAATACATCAATCTCTCAAAAGATCCAAAATGTACAACTCAAAACAAGGACCAATGCCTTAGGACTAGGGCATTCCCAATAATTGTTTATGGTATACTCTTTTCCTTAGTATGCTAACATTGCAAACTACCTTGCTTGTGGACAAACACCCACACATCTCTCTTTTCACCAAAAGAAAAAGTTCTTTGCTGATATTAAATAGTATTTTTAGGAAGAACCATTTTTGTTTATGCTTTATGTAGATCAAATGATACGAAGATGTGTTGCTCATATAGAAGTAGATGCAATATTAACAATATGCAACTTTATTTCCACTTCACTAGCTCCTGGGCTCGGATTCGAGGAAATCAATGCATATTTCCACTTTTATTGGTTGATTTTCGGTGACGAATCTCAACAGTCATGCCTCCGTGTTGGACACCGATATCAATGACATGGGATATATAAGTTCAACTATAGGGTTACGACTTCCATTAGACTACTGTCACTTTCTTAATTGGGGGCTGTAATGGCTTGCTAGAGCCCACCTATAGTCTGTGGGCCTTGGTGTAGGGAATCATCATGGGAAAAATTAAACGCAAGGTGGAATACCGATTAAAATTTTCCTCAATTCCAAAGCCCAAGATACATGTAGATTAATAGAATGAAATCAAGAATGGAGAAAAATAAATTTTCTCACCTTAACTATCTCCTCTAGAGACTGCTGCAGAAACTCAAACGCGATTCCTCCATAATCCGGTACACGAACTACTCTCGAACAGGACTCATGCTAGCAAACTGATTGAACGAAAACCAAGAGAAAGTCACAAAAGGGGCTGCTGTAATTTTATTAGTACTGGCTAAAATTCTCTATTAGGGTTAGCGAGAAATTAACTATTAAGGCTTCCTTTTATACTCGTTAGTATTATCCTTAGTATACTAGGTTTTTAATCCCTTCTATACTCCCTAGTGTACAAGGATTAAATTAAACTATAGATTATTTAATTTGATTTAATTGATTTACCTTGTATCATTAGGATTAAATAAAACCATATTATAAAATTCTAATTGATACAATTAAATACAATTTTATCAAATTAAAATAACCCAAAGTTAAATTAAAGTTAGCCTTAATAAATTCAACCTTTGTATTTATTTATTTCCACTAAGGAAATATTTTTTTCTTTAATTAATTATTTACTATATGTAATTAATTAACCAAATAAAATTAATTTCTCCCTTATAATTGAATTAATTATGACAGAATCTAATCTTAATAACACAATTAATTTGCTTTCCGTTCCAATTCCGATTTGTCAACGTTCTGTCGTTCTGTGTGTACGATCCTGTGGGTTCATCTTTATATTGGCAGTGGGTCCCAAGCCCACACACCGTAAGTGGGTTCTTGCAAACCATTACATCCCCTAATTAAGACAGAGACTAGCAGTCTAATGTGAAACACAACCTGGTAGTGCTCTCGTATATCCCTTGCCAACTGACATCGATATATAAGCAAAAGGCATGGCCCTGTCATCCTCTTATATGCTTATTTATCTCATGATACCGAGTGGACTGAACCTAATGAATAAGTATCACAACTTATTTGGGTATGGCCATACACTTGTTAGTCCCACTCATGAAGTGGCCATTGATGTCATCTCAGGGGACGCTGAGTGACAATTCTATCAACTTCACAATCAACATCAACATGTTCACTAGCCCACCCAACATACCCTTACTTTGCACCCTGTTACAGACCCGTTAGGCATATATCAAAGTGTATGAGATCCCATGTTATGTTATAGTAAACATCAAGTCTAAGGATAATAGCAAGACCAACTTCAGAAACACGTATGACTATCGAACCATGTGGTGTTCTCGTGGCGGATCAATCCAGTACCATGCAACTCAACATGTACCCATATTATTGATTGACATTCCATGTCTAATGGCTGGTGAGACACTACCATGCAGTCAAGGATATGCTAGTATTTGATTTTATTCATTCCCATGATTAGAACAAACTAGGGATATCTTTATGATTATTACTTTAACTCTACTAGAAGGTCTCATAATCCAATGACCTACATTGGTTTACTTTAGTATGGTTATAATCATTGGATACTCTATTTATAAATAGCACAAGATATGAATAAATAGATTCATGCCTTTTTTTCAACACAAAATGTATAGTACAAAATATCCAAATATTATGTACAATATAATACAAGAACCAATGCCATTTGGACTAGGGCACACTAGCAATCTCCCACTTGTACTAGTTCTAACCAGGCATTGCCCTAATCTCTATAGATCTAGTATGACTCTCGTGCTGTGCCTGTGGCAGCGCTTTGGTCAACGGATCAGCGACATTGTTCCCGGTGTCAACTCTTTGTAGTGAAATGTCTCCTCTATCCACAATCTCTCGGATGAGGTGAAATTTCCTGAGCACATGTTTGGACTTCTTATGTGACCGAGGCTTCTCAGCTTGTGTGATGGCCTCATTATTGTCAAGAAGACGTTCACTGGGTCCAGGACAAATGGAACTACTCCTAACTCAGTGATGGACTTCTTCATCCAAATAGCTTCTTTTGCAGCTTCACATGTAGCAATGTACTCAACTTCTATGGTAGAATCGGTGATAGTTGGCTATTACGAGCTCTTCTAACTGATGGCACTGCCATTCAATAGGAAGACATAACTAGACTGTGACTGGTTTTCGTCCTAATCAGTCTCGAAGCTTGCATCAGTGTACCTTGACAATGACAGCTCTTCTTGACCTTTATACACCAAGAAGCTATCCTTAGTCCTGTTAAGGTACTTAAGGATTGCCTTGACTGTCGTCAAGTGATCCTCCCTGGGATCTGACTGGTGTTGGCTAGTCATACTCAGTGCAAAAAGTGACATTAGGTCTTGTACATAACATGCAGTACATGATGGATCCTATAGCCGAAGTATATGGGATCTTCAGCATCTTCTCCTGGTGTGAGCGGACGACATTTTTCGGAACACGTGGCGAAGTGGGAACCAGGGATTTTCTTTTTGGGTGATTATGTGTGTTTGGTTTGAAAAAGGGTTTTAATCTGTTTTTAAGAAAACCTTTCATTTTATTGAGAAAACTCATTTTGTAGAAAACTTAATTTTAAGTGTGAATTTTTGGAAAACAAATTTTTTGAAAATCCCAATTTAAGCTTAAAGATCTTGAAATCTAAATTTCGTGATTAGATACAGAGTTGCCACTCGGATCAGCTCATACAGGAAATTTTGGTACAGCTCCTTACCAAGTGCAGACGCAGTACCTAATCTAGAGATTCAGGGTTCGGGCAACACATCTACTAAACCTCAACTTGTTTTCAATTATTATTTCATAATGCAATATAACATTCGCTTAATTCTACCCATTTTATCTTTTAATTTTAGTTAATGCACATGAAAATGACATAAATAGAAATCATACAAAAAAATAAAAGTGCAGGAAAAGTAAAGTAACGGCCCAATTATACAACCCAAAAACGAAAAACTCCCATCCTCACCATTTACAACTGCCTATAATACACAATAATCTAAAAAAATTACATAGGTACACAGAATGGTCTATTAAATACATTAAAGGAAAAATGAAAAAATAAAAGCTGCATCCAAATACGGTTAGCACAAATAAGCAAATCACACCAATGACTCACATAAGACAGAACAGGGGTATTTTGGGAAACGGGATCATAGACAGGGGGATAATCGAGAATTTCAGACGACTACTCGATTAGACCTGGAAAACATTTTATAGAAACGCCCTGTAGATTTTGTGAATAAAAGCCAATTTTGAAAACGTTTGGCTCATTTTACATGCATTTTCCATCTTTTAGTGGGCCGGATATCCCAGAACCCGGGGGTTCCGTTCATGAGTGGGCCTAATTTGAACATTCATCTAGGGTCTGGAAATATAAACACACCAAAAATCCTTTTTGATTCAAAAAGAGAAATAAAATTACAAGTTAAAAGCCAAAAAGGCAAAAATTGCAATTCTGTTTCACCAACTACAGCCGAGCGGCTGTAGTATGCTACAGCCATGCCATTGTAGTGGTTGGGGCAGCTGTAACATCTACAGCTGAGTAGCTATAGTGCTCTAAAAGTAAAAATATGGTTTTCTTTCTCGTTTTGCACATCGCTTTGATGTTTTAATGGTTTCGAGTAATCAGGGGTTTCTGGAAACTTATGAAATCCACGAAAAGATCTAGATCGGATCAAACAAATCCTGAAATCCCTAAAAACCCAAAATCATCAAAACTAAATCTCACATCCATCAATCAAAAACCCAAAAACCGCAAATCTAATTATATGTGGATGTTATCCGACCGATATTATTCATGGAAAACACATTTGGTTTGAAAAAGGAAGTGTTATCGGTTGATTTAGGGCATTTGGAGCTTTTGCCCTAGAGATTATAGCCAAGTGGCTGTAATCAGAGGATCCGTGCCACTATAGATTACAGCCGCACCACTGTAGTCATCAGACTACAGCCGAGTGGCTGTAAGCAAGGAGTGGGGTGGCTATAGCTGGGTTTGCACTTCTAGCTTTGAGAAAAATACAAAAATGCATATAATCAACATCCAAATCAATTTAAAACGAGTTTTTATGTCCTCTCTGAGTATACCTTGTTTGTGTTCCAATGTTTTGGATCACCAGAAACAGATTCGGACGCTGGAAAACTCCTTGGAATCAAGAACAAGCCGAAATCGTCCATAATTCTTCAAAACTCGAATGGAACCCCGAATCTATCCTTATGAAGACCAAGTTGATCAAAATCGCTCCTAGATTATGAATTCTCACAAGCCCTAATCTTTTCTATGGATTAGATGAAAGCTTTTGATGATTTTAGATTGAATTTCTCTTTTCTTCTCTCTAATCTCTCCAAGAATATCAAAACCCTAGCCATTTTCCTGATTGATTACATAATGGACTCTCTGTCCCCTGAATTAATGGCAAAATTCACCCTTTTTAGTAAAGAAATTAAATCTGGTAACTACAGCCAAGCGGCTGTAGTGGCCTATAGCCGAACGGCTGTAGTTGTGCAAAATTTAGCTGCACGGCTATAGTAGCCAGATTTACATTTCTCACCTTTTTTCACTTTTATCTCCGGTTCTCTTAAGTTCTCCCTCGACCTTCTTCGGGGTTTTGCACTAAGACTTGCTACACTTCTTCGGGTCATCTGAGACATCTTCGATGTCATTCCCGTCATTCCAAATCCACCTCACATTTATACGTGAAAAAGGTAATAAAGGCTTTCATCATCGAGGTCGGGAAAAAACCCGTGCTCATAGGCTGCCCCTCGCATGACCAAAGTCAATTTAAATGGGTGTTTTTGCTCAATTCGAGTTTGGTTTCGCAATAGGGAGCATGGTGAGAAGGAAAAGAGGACGTACTTGGGGGTTCTCCTCATGTTGGATTACTATGATGTTCATAGGGACTTGTCTTGGTTGATTCACGAAACAACGGTCTTGCCTAACTTGATTTTTCAGGGACTTACTTTGAATCCGTCGCGAAGCATAGGACTTGCCCGAATCAGTTTGATGTTCTCCAGGGACGTGCTTTGACTCCATTGTGAAGCAGATGACTTTTCCCATATTGGATTGGTTCTCCAGGGACTTGCTTCAACTTCATTGCGAAGCAGAGGACTTTGCCTAGATTGATTTAATGCTCTAGGGATGTGCTTTGATTCCATTACGAAGCAGAGGACTTTGCCCAGATTGGGTTGAAGCACTAGGGACGTGCTTCAACTCCTTTATGAAGCAGAGGACTTTGCCCAGATTAGATTGGTGCTCCAGGGATGTGCTTTGAATCCATTGTGAAACAAAGGACTTTTCCCGGATTGGATTGGTGTTCCAAGGACATGCTTTGACTCCATTGCGAAGTAGAGGATTTTGCCCGGATTGAATACTCCTTGTCATTTGATGTTCATAAAAGGGAAGGGTATTTTGGTAAATTTGTAGCTTGGAAAGTTGGTCTCCTTTGGAGGAATGGTATTTTGGTCATTTCCTTCTCGTGGGGCCTATGTCACCAAAAGAAGTGAGTTTTGGTGATTTGCTATCCCCTATGGTGTGGAAAAGGGTATTTTGGTCATTTGGTAGCTTGGCGGCCAACCAAAGGATATTTTGGTCATTTCACCTCTAGTAGAGCCTATGTCACTAGAGGAAGAAATATTTCGATGATTTGGTTTCCCGTGAAGCTTGTGTCACTAAAGGGGAAGTGTTTTGGCCATTTGGTAGTTTTGTTACTAACAAAAGGGTGTTTTGGTCATTTCACTTCTAGTAGGACCTGTGTCACTGAAGGAAAGGATAATAGTGTTTCCTGTGAAGCTTGTGTGGCTGGGGGAAGATGCTTTGGTGATTTGAGAAGTTTGATTATCTCTTTTGATGTTTTGAAGTTGTTTCGGGTACGTATTCGTTCCTTGATCAATAATTTTGGAAACAAAAAATATTTGCCCCTTCGATCAAGAATGAATATGGACTGAATATCTTGCCTCTTGATACCATTGAAATCAGCTCTCTGTGGTGGAGCAATACCATTGAAATCGGCTCTCTGTGGTGGAGCAATACCATTGAAATCGGCTCTCTGTGGTGGAGTATACCATTGAAATCGGCTATCTGTGGTGGAGTATACCATTGAAATTGGTACTCTGTGGTGGAGTGTACCATTGAAATTGGCTATCTGTGGTGGATTGTACCATTGAAATTGGTACTCTGTGGTGGAGTGTACCATTGAAATCAGCTCTCTGTGGTGGAGTGTACCATTGAAATTGGATTAGGAGTGCGTATTTATTCCTTGATCGATAATTTTGGAAACAAAAATTTTTGCCCCTTAGATCAAGAATAAATATGGCTTAATTGTTTTGCCCCTGGATACCTGCAAAAGGTAAGAACTACCCTTCTTAGGATTATATTGGTGTAAATATGAATTCTAAAAATTGATAAAAGTTTCTTACCTGAGGTTTAGAGGATGCCCTAGCATCAAGTTATTTCCGCCTTTAGAGTACTCATAGTTCGAGACAGCCCGATGATGATAGTGAGTACTTATACTTGGGTTGATCTTCAATGCATGTATGCATGTGTGTATGTATGCTTTGAATGCATGTGTATATGATTATGATGTTTTTTATGCTTTGCTTAGTGCAGATAAGGGCAGAGGTTGACCAGTTGTGTCGACGGGTCACCGGGTTAGAGATCATGGATCAGACCTTTAGATATTGGGTGGATGATTTGGAGGCCCAGATGGGGATTGTGGGTGAGCATATGAGCAAGAACCCGACCGAGGAGCCAAGAGGTGGCGGAGATGATGATGATGATGCCAGCTTTGCACCTCCTTGGGCCTATTTCTCCACCTTTCTGCTTGTGATGTATTGACCCATTTGTGGGTTACTTTCTTTGACTTTTGCACATTCTGGCCCCTTGCATGGGTCTTGCTTCATGATGGCTTGATGGCTTTGATTATTTACACCTTAGAGCCGCCCCACACCGAACTGGTTTGATTGGATAAGGAGCCAGACTGACGTCTCTATTCGATGGGTCTGCCCCTGGTGGGATATGTGACAATTAAGACCTAGGCCAGAGGTGTCAAGTTGTTTGGATTGATCCATCTCTCCTGCTCTGTTGTGCAAATAGTATGGTCAGCAGCAGGGGTTCCCTTGACCTTTGTGCATAACTGAGTGCGAAGTGTTTACACCATAGTGGCCTTGACATGTGTAGCATCAGTGAATGCATCCTATTCACACTGAGATTTTGAGATATGATGGTACCACGCCTGTGGAGACAGATGCTCGCTACAGAGTTCAGCTGACTTGATTGCTTGCCCCACGAGACGTGGACGTGAGGTGCTGACTTTGAGGTACCCCAGTCTTTAGAGGATTAAAGTTATCTGAGCTTGATGCTACTGTATGACTTTTATTCTATTTTTTTTATTTTATGTCCTAACTTTTACATAGGTCGCCCTTTCAGGTTTTCAGCCTATCGGACTATCTTTACTTTTGATTGAACTGCCCTTTCGGGTTTTCAATTCAGCAGACTTTATTTTGTGTCCTAATTTTTTCATAGACCACCTTTTCGGGTTTTTGATCTATCGGACTTCTTCTTCTCTTTTTTTTATTATTTTTTTAGTTTTATTATTTTTATTATTATTTTTTTAGTGTGATGCATGCAAACCGAAAGTGTGCACAGCCATATATGCATGATGCGAATTCGATTTCAAGCAGACTTGGGATATTTAAACGAACTGAACATGTCATTCATTCATTCACTCATTAATAATGTTTTAGCACAAAATGAAGCTAAGGATAGAATCAGTAATGGTATCCGTCCTGACCGGATCCATGCCTGCCATCAAATGTCTTTGCAGATTTTCCCACCGATGGTGCTCACCTCTCCGTCCTAACTTTTGCATGGATCACCTTTTCGGTTTTCGATCCATCAGACTGTCCTGATTTTTTTATGGACCACCTTTTTGGTTTTTGACCCATTAGACTTATTTTATTTTGTTTTTTTTACACATAATGGTGCCTGGGCTTGTCTTGGTTAATGGGGTTGACAACTGTTGGGATTCGTCACGGGAAATCGACCGAAAAGCGGAAATACGCGTCGATTTCCTCGAATCCGGTCCCAGGAGCTTAAGTAGTGGAAATCAAAAACACAAAGCACAAGGATGAAGGTTTTAAAAATTCACCTTAAGTCTCTCCAAGAGACAGATGCTGACTGCAGAAACCAAATTAGATTTCCTCCTTCGTCCCGTACACGAACGGCTCTCGGACTAAAACCCGTGCTAGCGATTCGGAAAATCAATAAGAGAGAGTGAGGGAGATGGTGTTGGACGTCCAAGATGGATGTAATATGGCAGATTTTTTTCTCTTATATCACCAAAAGAAAGATCAAAAAATCAAAGAAAGAAAAGTCCAACTTTTCTACCACAAAGTCAAATAATGACTCACCATATTAATCATCATCTTTTGTCCCTTTAATGAGTCATTCTTCCTATCCAAAATGACTCACCAAAACTTGGCAAAAATCCCACCAAATATCTACGGCCAAATCATCCAAAAAGAAGGGCTTTCATGTTTAAAAGCTCAAGCCCATATTTCACTCTTTGGTATTAATTTGATTTCAAATAAAATTTAATTCTACATGTATGTTAATATATTATACCATATAATATGTAACATATATGTGAATTAAACTTTGTTTGACACATCAAATTAACCAATGGATTAAATATGACATACATAGGATGATATACATGTAACCCTATACATGTACAAATATTTCCACCTAGGAAATAAATACTTAACTTAATTCATTGAATTAATTAAGTGATACTTAACTTAATTCATTGAATTAATTAAGTAATGGCCTAAGAAAAATTAATCATATTATATTTGACCAATCCAATTGAGCTAAATAATATAATTAATACACCTCTCTTGCTTTGATGTGTATACACCAAGTACACACTTAATCCGACTAGTTAAAGTCCAGACGTTCAATGTGTACGATCCGATGGGCCCGTCTTTATGTTGGCAGTGAGCTAAGGCCCACAGACTCTAGTTGGGCTCTAGCAAGCCACTAAAGCCCCCAATTAAGACGGAGTAAGCAGTCAAACTGAAACGTTAACCCAGTAGTTTAAACTTGTATATCCCATGTCATCGATATCGGAGTCCAACACAGAGGCATGGTGTGATCACCCTCTATTGTGTATGGACATTAACTTGATCCCGAATGCACTGATATTCACAAACAAGTTCCAACTTGTTTGGGTGTGGCCACACTCTTATCAGCTGTATTCATCAAGAGGCCGGTGATATCTTCTCAGTGGAACACTGAGTGACATTCCCATCTGCATATCCATAGCACTGCAATGTTCATTAACATACCCGAATGTACCCGTACTTGGCACCCTTTTACAGGCCCGTTGGGCGTACACCAAAGTATGCCACTTCACATCCAGTACCATCATATGATCAGGTCAAAGGATCCATACAAGTACTACACGAGAATCCGATGTGATGTGACACCATGTGGATTCCCGTTAAGTGGATCGATCCAGTACCATGCCCTTTTTGCATGTACCCATTAACCTGGTTGACATTCCATGTTCTATGACCGGTAAGACACCGTCATACAACCAAGGTTAATGATAGTCTTTGGTTCCATTCATTCCCATGATTGGAACAGACTACGGATGACTTTATGGCCATATCGTTTTCCCTATCCACAGTCTTACTGCCAAGTGCCTCACACTTGACAACATGGATATGGATATGTCCATTGGATACTCTATTTAAAATATTGCACAAGACATATAGTAAATAGATTGATGCCTTTATTGATTAACACAGATTGTATCATACATATCTTACATAAAAGGTACAATGTATCATACAAACACAAGGACCAAGGCCTTGGGACTAGGGCATATCCAACAATCTCCCACTTGCACTAGTACCAACTAGGCATGGGCCTAATCCCTATAGATCTAATATGACCCTCGTGCTTGGGCTGAGCCAGCGCCTTGGTCAAAGGATCTGCGGCATTCTCCTCGGTGTCCACTCGTCGTAATGAAATATCACCCCTCTCAACGATTTCTCTGATGAGGTGAAACTTCCTGAGTACGTGCTTCGAGTTTCTGTGTGACCGGGGCTCCTTAGCTTGTGCAACAGCCCCATTGTTGTCACAGAAGATATCAACTGGGTCCTGGATAGTTGAAACTACCCCCAGTTCCATGATAAACTTCTTTATCCATACAGCTTCCTTAGCCGCATCACACGCTGTAATGTACTCAGCTTCTGTGATAGAATCCGCTATGGTCGGTTGCTTGGAGCTTCTCCAGCTTATAGCACCACCATTAAGCATGAATACATATCCTGACTGCGACTTATATTCATCCTGGTCGGTCTGGAAGCTTGCATCAGTGTACCCAGTAACTGATAACTCTTCCTGACCTCCATACACTAAGAAGCTATCCTTAGTCCGGTTAAGGTACTTTAGGTTTGACAGCTTTCCAGTGATCCTCCCCAGGATCTTGCTGGTACCTGCTAGTCATACTTAGTGCAAAGGCGACATCAGGTCTTGTACATAGCATGGCGTACATGATTGATCCTATAGCCGAAGCATATGGGACTAATTTCATGTTCTCCCTATCCTGCCTTGTGTTAGGACAGTTTTTCTTACTAAGTTTCAGCCCATGACCCATTGGCAAGAACCCTTTCTTAGCCTGGTCCATGCTGAATCTTTTCAGAACTTTGTCTATGTACTTGGCCTGACTTAGGCCCAGGAGCCGATTGGGTCTATCCCTGTAGATCCTGATCCCTAGGATCGTCTCAGCTTCGCCTAAGTCCTTCATTGCGAAGCACTTACACAACCACTGCTTTACCCCTTGCAGTGTTGGTATGTCGCTTCCAATGAGAAGGATGTCATCCACATATAATACCAGGAACGTGACAATGCTCCCACTAATCCTTTTGTACACACAAGGCTCATCTTGATTCTGTATGAAGCCATATTCCTTTATAGCCTCATTGAATCGAAGATTCCAACTTCGGGATGCTTGCTTTAATCCATAAATGGACCGTTGAAGCTTGCATACCATTTCAGGATTCTGTGGATCGACAAAACCCTCAGGCTGTGTCATATACACATCCTCGAGTAGCTTTCCATTAAGAAAAGCGGTTTTGACATCCATCTGCCAGACCTCATAGTCGTACCATGCGGCTATGGCCAGCAGGATCCTTATGGATTTGAGCATAGCGACTGGTGAAAAAGTTTCATCATAGTCGATTCCATGGACTTGCCTGAAACCTTTCGCTACCAGCCGCCCCTTGAAGGTGTTATCTGGCTTAAGCTTGTAGCACCACTTGCAACCTATTACCTTAGCACCCGGAGGTGGAACAACCAGATTCCAAACCTGATTGTCGTACATAGATTGCATTTCCGCCTCCATGGCCTTTTGCCAATTTGCGGACAGTGGGCTAGCTATAGCCTCCTGGTAGGTTTTCGGCTCTTCTTCATCGAAGACAAAAAGAGTGTTGTCATCGGTAACAAGAAACCCATATCTCTCAGGTTCCCGACGATCCCTACCAGACCTTCTAGGTCCTTGTGTGACCTGGGCTGGTGCTTCCTCCCGTGGAAGCTCCACCCTGGTCTCCGAGTTATCCTTTTCAGGAGTTTCTGAGCTTTGAACTTCCCTGAGTTCAACATTACTCCCACTATCTTTCTTGGAAATGAACTCATTTTCAAGAAAGACCCCTTTCCGTGCCACGAACACCTTGTTCTCGGCGGGGTTGTAGAAGTAATACCCTTTGGTTTCCCTAGGGTAGCCCACAAACAGGCATTTGTCGGTTTTGGGTTCTAGTTTTCCCCCAGTCAATTTCTTGACATGGGCATAACAACCCCAAATCCGTAGGAAAGACACATTGGGCGCCCTGCCCGTCCATATCTCAAATGGGGTCTTTTCTACTGCCTTAGTCGGAGTATTATTCAAAATGAGAGCTGCTGTCTCAATAGCATATCCCCAAAAACTTGTTGGGAGAGAGGCATGACTCATCATTGAGCGGACCATGTCTAACAGGGTCCTATTCCTCCGTTCGGACACCCCATTCCATTGTGGTGTTCCTGGAGGAGTGAGCTGTGGAACTATTCCATGCTCTCTCAAGTATGAATCAAACTCTAGGCTCATATACTCGCCACCTCGGTCCGACCGAAGGGCTTTAATATTTCGGCCTAATTGGTTCTGTACTTCGTTCCTAAATTCCTTGAACCGATCAAGTGTTTCAGACTTGTGTTTCATCAGATAGACATAGCCATATCTGCTGAAATCGTCTGTAAAGGTGACGAAGTATAGAAACCCACCCCTGGCAGCAGTGCTCATAGGTCCACATACATCCGAATGTATTAGGTCTAATAAGCCAGTAGCCCTTTCAGCTTTCTTGCTAAATGGCGCTTTAGTCATTTTACCCCGTAAACAAGACTCACAAATATCAAGTGACTCCAAGTCAAAAGATCCTAGAATTCCAGCTTTGTGGAGTCTAGCTATGCGTTTCTCGTTTATGTGGCCTAAACGACAATGCCAAAGGTACACAGGATTAAGTTCATTTGGTTTAATCCTTTTAGTATTTATGTTATAGACTTGATTAGTTTCATTTAAATTCAGGATATAAAGGCCATTATTTAATAGAGCATTTCCATAAAATATGCCTTCTCTAGATATAACCATATTACCATTACCAATAGTAAATACATATCCAGAAGTATCCAAAACTGAAACAGAAATAATATTCCTGCACATTGCAGGTACAAAATAACATTGTTCCAGTAACAAAACTAATCCACTAGGCATCTTAAGCTGGTACTCGCCGATCTCAATGGCTGCAACCCTTGCCCCATTCCCGACCCGCAAGTCCACTTCTCCTGATCCCAGTGATCTTCTGTTCCTAAGTCCCTGCACATTACAACAAATGTGAGAACCACATCCAGTATCCAATACCCAAGATGTTGAAACAGTAAGGTTAATGTCTATGACATATATACCTGATGAAGACGCGCCCTGCGCCTTCTTTTGCTCTCCCAGAAGCTTTGGACATGATCGTTTCCAATGTCCCGTCTGCTTGCACCCGAAACAGACATCCTCAGGACGGGCCTTGGGCTGGACCTTGGCCTTCTTAGCTTTGGCTTTCTTGGCCTTAGCTTTAGCCTGTTAGAGATTGTGCCCTAAGCCAATGTTGGATTATGTAAACAATCTTCTTAAGTCATTAATAAAGACTTATCTTATCATATATATTTGTATGTTAGTATTTATGATAATGTATCCATGAATTAATTGTGTAATTCTAAATTTCCCTAGTCGATTGTTATTATGGGAATAATAACAAACTAAGACTAGTGTGAGTGATAATGGATATTCATAAGATGAATATAGTGTATACAGATACAGATTATACTCACGGGCAATGTGTTAGAGAACATGTTGCTGGAGACCCACTATAAGATCAAGTTCATGGTCACGTGTCACAACTGATCTTGATTATAGTAGTGTCATTAGCTGATTCCTTTGACCTGAGGTCACCATGGATTCCGGGATGAATTCATGTTGTGCTTTGACGCAGTCAAACGCTGCTTGTAACAGAGTAGTTATAAAGGCTGTGGTTGGGTACAATATGACTCATGCTTAGGGATGTGAGTGACAGATATGGGATTTTGTCCCTCTCTAACAAGAGAGCGATATCACTGGGCCCCTCGATAAGTAAGACTGTTAAATGCATGGCCGTGCTCAAATAATTGATAAGAGTATCAATTGATTTGTCTGAACAGTTTACTTTGAGATCGAGAAAGCATATGATTAATTATATAAGATTGACAAGTGTACCATGTCTTATAATTAATCTTGATATCAAAGAGACAAAAGGGAATATGACATTCTATAAATAGGTATTGGATCATTCCAATCATATTAATTGGGTAGTCGTAATGGCTTGCTAGAGTCCGCTTGTGACCTATAAGGACATTATGGTAATTTCCTTATTGCCAATTAATATGATCCTATGGGGTCACACACAAGAGCAAAATGAAGTTCATCTTATCGGGTATAAATTATTATTGGATAATAATTTATGAATGAGAAAGAGAATAAATATATATAGTGATATATATTTATGTATGTATATATAAATATTAATGTGATTAATATTGCATAAAGTATGCTACATATTATAATTAAATTATATGGAGATATAATTAATTATAATATTATATATACATATATGTATTATGGAGAATTGATTTGATTTAATGTTAATTGAGAATTAATATTAAATTGTGTGGGTTAATATATAATTATAACTAATAGGTGTATTAGGTTATAATTATAATTAACTATTTAGGTTAATTATTTAAGGAAACAATTAACCTAAACCTAATCACTCTCCACACTAATACTATAGCAGAATTCGGCCAGCCACCACAAAAAAAAGTGAACCAGCCGAAATTCTCCTCAAAAAAAAGCAAAGGGAAAATCTGATTTTCTGCTCTCTCCTCTCTCGTTCGAAGAAACCGTTTCTTCCATCCCGGCGCTAGCACGCGGTGAACGTATTGCTCCGTGTGGATCAACCATAGAGGGAAGCAATTTTGGTTCCTAAGTGATTCAAACTTCAAAGAATTAAGGTAATTCTTTAACCCTCCTTCCGATTCAATGCAATGCACATGGGTCCTTGGTGGGGATTAATCCTTTATCCGCTGCGTTTTATGTTTGTTTGTGCGATTAATTTCCCTACAGTGGTATCAGAGCCACTTGTGCATTGGTTGAATTGGATTTGTTATTTTGATTAGATCAAAATTGCATGTTAGGGTTGTATGTTCTTGATTTAGGGTTCAATGTTATTGTGAATAACATGTTTAAAATTTGATTTTAATGTGAATCATTGTGAATGATTTGGTTGTAATTGTTTTGAATCAGAAAAAGGGGTGAAATTTTGGATTCAGCATGTTGGCACGCCGGCGTGCCGGTTTTGGCACGGCGTGCCAACAGGAAATCGTTCCTGGATGCTTGAGTTCAGAATGGTGGCACGCGGGCGTGCCAATTTGGCACGGCGTGCCAACCTGAAAATTTTGCATATGGCACGACGTGCTGGGCCTTTGCACGCCGTGCCAACTGGAAACCGTTTCCAGTGTTGCGACCAGAATGGCGGCACGACGGCGTGCCAACCTTGGCACGGCGTGCCACCTGGGAATTTTCAGAGGGGGCTGTTTTTGCGCGAAAAATTTTTTTTGCCTGCGGCGCTTGCTTCGCAACAGGGGCTACCGCCCCCGTACCCCCGTCCAACTCAGCAGCGAGTTGGATCGCTGGAAGTTGGGTTTGGTGTTTTTCGTTTATGTGTGGAAATTGTTTCTACACATTTACGATTTTCAAATCAATTACTCTAAATACAATAGGATTGTATTTTACCCTTTATGAACCCTAAATCTTGTAGATGTAAAATTATTGTGATAATTTTATGCATGGTGTTGTGGTATGGTTTTGGACCCCATGGATGTTTTTTTGTTCCTTTTGTTTTGGTGGATGTAAGGTTTTATAAATACGGCCTGCGAGTCGTTTGTATTTATGTAATCTTATTTTTCTAGATAAATTGTATAGGATGCAATTTATTGTTTGTAAATTTTATTTTACTAGAAAATTGTATAGGATACAATTTTGTAAGATATGTAAATCCATGAGATGGTGCCAAGGAACAAAGACGTGAAGACGGATCCAATGGGTGCGGGAGTGCTGTGACCATACGATGGTTACAACCACCTAGGAAATGACCTGTTGATTTTCATATTGGCCTATGAAAATCAATGTAGATAAAACCATACCATAACACGTTTTTTTTTCGAGTCTATTGCATGTTTTATATTTTGATGCCATGTGATGCCATGCTTAGTATGAAATATGCATGCTAGATGAATGTATGACATTGGATGCCATGCTATAATTAATGTTAACTAAGAAGATTAATATTAATGCCATGTATTGTATATGATACAATTTAATCACGGGATTTAATAAACCCTAAAATAAACTTATGAAGTTTATATTTGCCACCCAATTACGTATAACACTAGTCAAGTACTATGTTCGCATCATGGTAGCCACGCCAAAGCGGGTACGCATGATGTGACCTTAGCGAAGCGATAATATGAGAAATGGTGATTCTCATTGTGTTGTAATTGGTTTAACAAAGGGTTAATCAAAATGGTGTTTGAGCCCGAGGCAAAGATGAGATGAGTAACATGCAAATTAAATATGATATATGATATCATGCATCTCATAAATCAAAAGAGTTACATAATGATGTAATTGACATGGTGATGTCTACCGAAATTATATTTAATCATAGGGACATGCCAAAGCAGTGCTATGGTTAAGTATGGATTTTGGGTCTTTTACCCACTTAAATAATTTTAAAGGGTTTTATAATTTTAGTGGGAGCTTAATTCTCTTATGTAATTTAACTTTGCATATATTTTCTGTTGTAGATAAATGGCAAACACAAGTAATCCCGGTTCTATTAGATCTATCCTTGAGAAGGATAAACTAAATGGAACGAATTACCTTGACTGGTATCGCAACTTGAGAATAGTTCTCAAGCAAGAGCGGAAGCTATATGTTTTGGATGGGCCTTTGCCCACTAACCCTCCACCCACCACGGCTCCAAGAGCTGAAAGAGATGCTTTCCACAAGCATCAAAATGATCAGATTGATGTGCAATGCCTAATGCTCGCTTCTATGATTCCGGAACTTCAAAAGGATCTGGAAATGTTTGAGGCATACGAGATGTCTCAAGAGCTTAAGGAAATGTTCCAAAAGCAAGCGAGAAGGGAAAGGTATGAGACCTTGAGATCTTTGGTTGCGTGCAAAATGGCCGAAGGTAGTTCGGTTAGTGCACATGTTCTGAAGATGAAAGGGTACATTGATCAGTTGGAGAGACTTGGTTCGCCACTCAGACCTGAGTTGGCAACGGATTTGATCCTAAACTCTCTTCCCGATAGTTACTCCCATTTTGTCATGAATTATCATATGAATGATATGGACAAAACGGTAAGCGAATTGCATGGGATGCTTAAAAACGCTGAAGTGACTATAAAAGAGAAACCAAGCTCCAAAGGGATCCATATGGTGCAAAAGGGTAGGATCCAGAAGAAGAAGGGTAAAGCGCACAAACCCAAAGCGTTTGGGAAAGATGCTAAAAAGCCCGTAGCTGCTGCCAAGGCAAAGCCTGCAAAGGAAGGCGCATGCCATTTCTGCAATCAGCCTGGTCATTGGCGCAGAAATTGCAAGCTTTATTTAGAGGACTTGAGGAAGAAGAGAGGCGGTGAGACCGCTAATCAAGGTATTCATGTTATTGAAATACTTCATTCTACTTCTGTTTCTACTTCGTGGGTATTAGATACCGGTTGTGGTTCTCACATTTGTATGAATGTGCAGGGGCTTAGAGGAAGTAGAAAGCTCAAGAAGGGCGAGGTAGAATTCCATGTGGCGAATGGAGCTAGAGTTGCTGCTTATGAAGTCGGCCGCTACGAGCTCAAGTTGCCAAGTGGACTTGTCCTTTATTTGAATAATTGTTATTTTGTTCCTAATTTGTCTAGGAACATCATTTCTATTTCATGTTTGGACAAGGAAGGATTTAAATGTGTTATTGAGAATAATCACTTATTGCTTTTCAATAAAGACTTGTTTTATGCAAATGCGGATTTACATGATGGTCTTTATTTGTTGAACCTTAGTGAAGGTTATGATGAGCATGTATATAACATAAATACCAAAAGGATAAGAACAAATGTTGTGAATCCTACTTATCTCTGGCACTGTCGTCTAGGACACATTAATGAGAAACGCATTTCAAAACTCCATAAAGATGGAATTTTGGGTCTAGATGTTTTTGAAACATATGACACTTGCGAGTCTTGTTTAATGGGTAAGATGACCAAGAGTCCCTTTACTGGCCACAGTGAAAGGGCTAGTGACCTATTAGAACTCATACATACAGACGTATGTGGGCCTATGAGCACAATTGCTAGAGGTGGTTTTCAATACTTCATTACGTTCACTGATGATTTCAGTAGATATGGTTATCTATATCTAATGAAGCATAAGTCGGAATCCTTTGAAATGTTCAAAGCCTTCCAGAATGAAGTACAAAACCAACTTGGCAAGACAATTAAAGCACTTAGATCTGATCGAGGTGGTGAATATTTGAGCCAAGAGTTTGACGATCATCTTAGAAATTGTGGGATTGTCTCACAACTAACTCCTCCTGGTACACCACAGTGGAATGGTGTGTCTGAGAGGAGGAACCGGACTTTATTGGATATGGTTCGGTCGATGATGAGTCAAACAAATCTTCCTCTATCCTTTTGGGGATATGCACTTGAAACAGCGGCGTTCACACTGAACCGAGTTCCATCAAAGGCAGTTGAAAAGACACCATATGAGATGTGGGTTGGTAAGAGACCAAATTTGTCTTTTCTCAAGATTTGGGGATGCGAAGCTTATGTGAAATACTTGATTTCAGATAAGTTAGCACCAAAATCTGTGAAGTGCAACTTTGTAGGTTATCCAAAAGAAACTAAAGGTTATTTCTTTTACAATCCTAGTGAAAACAAAGTGTTTGTTGCTAGGAATGGTACATTCCTGGAAAAAGAGTTTATTTCCAAAGGAATCAGTGGGAGTAAAGTACACCTGCAAGAAAATCTGGATAACCAAATTGAAAGTGAGTTTCAAATGGAACAACAACCTGATTCACAAGAAGTTGTTGAGTCAGAACCAGTAACACAAGTCCAACGTAGATCAAGTAGAGTTCGTCATGAGCCCGAGAGATATGGATTTCTCGTCACGAACGAAAATGATCTGATTCTGTTAGAAGAGAATGAACCTTCCACGTATGTGGAAGCTGTCTCTAGTTCAGAATCTGTAAAATGGCTTGATGCTATGAAGTCAGAAATTCAATCCATGGACGACAACAAAGTATGGACTTTGGTTGATCTCCCAAAGGGTGCTAAAGCAATAGGGCACAAATGGGTTTTCAAGTTGAAAACGGACATGGATGGGAATATTCAGACTTATAAAGCAAGGTTAGTGGCGAAAGGTTACCGACAAGTTCATGGTATAGACTATGACGAAACCTTTTCGCCAGTAGCTATGATCAAGTCCATCAGAATTCTTGTTGCCATAGCAGCATATTATGACTATGAAATATGGCAAATGGATGTCAAAACAGCTTTCCTAAATGGAAACCTTGTTGAGGATGTGTACATGACACAGCCTGAAGGTTTTGTCGATCCAAAGAATCCTGATAAAGTATGCAAGCTTCAAAAGGCCATTTATGGTTTGAAGCAAGCATCAAGAAGTTGGAATCATTGTTTTGATGAATCAGTCAAAAAGTTTGGCTTCATCAAAAACGAAGATGAGCCTTGTGTGTACAAGAAGTTCAGTGGGAGTAATATAGTTTTCCTAGTTCTATATGTCGATGACATATTGTTAATAGGAAATCACATTCCTACCTTGCAAGAAGTAAAATCTTGGCTAGGAAAGTGTTTTTCTATGAAAGACTTGGGTGAGGCAGCCTACATTCTTGGAATAAAGATCTACAGAGATAGATCTAAGAGATTGATAGGCCTGAGCCAGAGTACATACATTGATAAGATACTGAAAAGGTTCAGTATGGATCAATCTAAGAAAGGAAATGTTCCTATTGGGCAAGGGATAAAGCTTAGTCGTAAGCAATGTCCCATGACAGTTGAAGAACGTCAACGCATGAATAAGATTCCTTATGCGTCAGCTATAGGATCTATCATGTATGCCATGGTATGTACTCGGCCAGATGTCTCTTTTGCTTTGAGCATGACAAGTAGATATCAGTCTGATCCAGGTGATAGTCACTGGACTGCTGTCAAGAGTATTCTTAAGTACTTGAGAAGAACTAAAGATACATTCTTGATATATGGAGGCTCGGACGAAGATCTTGTTGTAAATGGTTACACGGATGCAAGTTTCCAAACTGATCAAGATCAGATGCAGTCACAGTCTGGGTATGTGTTCATTCTGAATGGAGGTGCGATAAGTTGGAAGAGTTCTAAGCAAAGCACGATAGCTGCATCTACAACAGAAGCCGAGTATATTGCTGCATCAGATGCAGCCCAAGAGGCTGTTTGGATCAAGAAGTTCATCGAAGAACTTGATGTCGTTCCTAGCATAGTGAATCCTGTGAGCCTCTTGTGTGACAACAATGGGGCAATATCACTGGCTAAGGAACCTAGTGTGTCACAAAAATCCAAACATATACTTCGGCGTTTTCACTACATAAGAGAAGTCATCTCAAGAGGAGATGTGAAGATATGCAAAGTTGCGTCTGAAGACAATGTTGCTGATCCACTAACAAAAGCTCTTTCACAAGCTGTACATGATGGTCATGCTAGGTCCATGGGTATTAGATACATTTGAGATTGGACTTAGGGCAAGTGGGAGATTGTTAGAGATTGTGCCCTAAGCCAATGTTGGATTATGTAAACAATCTTCTTAAGTCATTAATAAAGACTTATCTTATCATATATATTTGTATGTTAGTATTTATGATAATGTATCCATGAATTAATTGTGTAATTCTAAATTTCCCTAGTCGATTGTTATTATGGGAATAATAACAAACTAAGACTAGTGTGAGTGATAATGGATATTCATAAGATGAATATAGTGTATACAGATACAGATTATACTCACGGGCAATGTGTTAGAGAACATGTTGCTGGAGACCCACTATAAGATCAAGTTCATGGTCACGTGTCACAACTGATCTTGATTATAGTAGTGTCATTAGCTGATTCCTTTGACCTGAGGTCACCATGGATTCCGGGATGAATTCATGTTGTGCTTTGACGCAGTCAAACGCTGCTTGTAACAGAGTAGTTATAAAGGCTGTGGTTGGGTACAATATGACTCATGCTTAGGGATGTGAGTGACAGATATGGGATTTTGTCCCTCTCTAACAAGAGAGCGATATCACTGGGCCCCTCGATAAGTAAGACTGTTAAATGCATGGCCGTGCTCAAATAATTGATAAGAGTATCAATTGATTTGTCTGAACAGTTTACTTTGAGATCGAGAAAGCATATGATTAATTATATAAGATTGACAAGTGTACCATGTCTTATAATTAATCTTGATATCAAAGAGACAAAAGGGAATATGACATTCTATAAATAGGTATTGGATCATTCCAATCATATTAATTGGGTAGTCGTAATGGCTTGCTAGAGTCCGCTTGTGACCTATAAGGACATTATGGTAATTTCCTTATTGCCAATTAATATGATCCTATGGGGTCACACACAAGAGCAAAATGAAGTTCATCTTATCGGGTATAAATTATTATTGGATAATAATTTATGAATGAGAAAGAGAATAAATATATATAGTGATATATATTTATGTATGTATATATAAATATTAATGTGATTAATATTGCATAAAGTATGCTACATATTATAATTAAATTATATGGAGATATAATTAATTATAATATTATATATACATATATGTATTATGGAGAATTGATTTGATTTAATGTTAATTGAGAATTAATATTAAATTGTGTGGGTTAATATATAATTATAACTAATAGGTGTATTAGGTTATAATTATAATTAACTATTTAGGTTAATTATTTAAGGAAACAATTAACCTAAACCTAATCACTCTCCACACTAATACTATAGCAGAATTCGGCCAGCCACCACAAAAAAAAGTGAACCAGCCGAAATTCTCCTCAAAAAAAAGCAAAGGGAAAATCTGATTTTCTGCTCTCTCCTCTCTCGTTCGAAGAAACCGTTTCTTCCATCCCGGCGCTAGCACGCGGTGAACGTATTGCTCCGTGTGGATCAACCATAGAGGGAAGCAATTTTGGTTCCTAAGTGATTCAAACTTCAAAGAATTAAGGTAATTCTTTAACCCTCCTTCCGATTCAATGCAATGCACATGGGTCCTTGGTGGGGATTAATCCTTTATCCGCTGCGTTTTATGTTTGTTTGTGCGATTAATTTCCCTACATAGCCTTTGTCTTAGCCTTGGCCTTTACAAGAGGAGCCTTCCCCTTGTTTACCATAAGTACCGGTGGAGTCTTTTTGACCGACTGTTCCGTAAGCTTAAGCATCCCATGCAGCTCACTAATAGTTTTGTTCATCCCTTGCATGTTGTAATTCAAGATGAACTGATCATAAGACTCCGGCAAGGAAGCCAGGATGGTATCAATCGCCAATTCCTGTGAAATGGGCGACCCGAGACGGGCTAAAGAATCCAAATAGCCCTTCATCTTGAGCACGTGAGCGCTCACAGATGTCCCAGTCCCCATTTTGCAGGAATGGAATGCCTTATTCGTCAGGTACCTTTCCTGACGTGCCTGTTCCTGAAACATCTCATTTAGAGTTGTTATCATAGCATAGGCCTCATGGTCCATAAACTGTTTTTGCAGTTCGGGGACCATGCACGCCAGCATAAGGCAAGTAACATCCCGGTTATCCTTTACATGCACCCCGTATTCCTCCAGCTGAGCAGCTGGTGGATTACGCCCAGTAGGTGCGGCCGGTACAGGCCTTTCCAGTACATATTCCTTAGACTCCTGTCTTAGAACTATTCGTAAGTTCCTAGACCAGTCCAGGAAATTAGGACCAGAAAGCTTGTCCTTCTCAAGGATAGTGCGCAGTGATAAAGTGTTATTCGATGCCATTGATTACTACACAGAAAAATAAATGAGTGTTAATAAAGGACTTATAAACATTTTCCCATAATTAATAATGAATCATGTTATTAATAAAACCGAGTTGTTGGGCTCATGGGCCGAGATCCATATTATATTTAGATATAGCCAGACGAGGGCCTGGAACAACTATACCCAATTTTTAGGTAGGAACGCCGTCCAATCCCAACCTAGGGACTCTCGGTTTGATGGGTCTGTTGGCACTTACCCATCTGTGCTTAGGGCCAGGAACATCCTACTACCCACGCTAAGTCAAAACCTCCATCCAAGTGTTAGAGTAACCAATACTCCAACCCAATACAAAATGACGATACTCCAGTGTATCCAACGAGGGTTGGTCTACGACTGGCCTATCCCCACTTCGAGTAGGTTATGAATGAGGGAAGCACTTTTAAGCGACTTAGTAATTACCATTTGGTTATTCGATTCAATTAATAACGGCTTAGATGCAAAAGCGGGTGAAAAGGGTTTGTACATACATTCGCACATGCAAATAAATACCGCATAATTAAAATAAAGAATGGAATGCAACGGGCCAAAATTTACATCCTAATATCATTCTAGTAAACCTATACTAGAACAGCATCAGGTGGGCCGCCTCCTATTCCTTCTGGGCTCGCCAATCCAATCGGCTCCTTGCTTACATAATTTCATAATAAACAGATGAAATAAAATTACATAAAAGGAAAAACGGCGCGCAGGCCGTATATACCAAAAGAATATTACAACCCAACATAAATTAGGCCCATTTACATCCATCCGCATATTCAATCATACATGTAAACCAATACATCATGTATTTTATAAGCATGTTAAATGCATGATTTAATCTGATTTCATTTGTCCATAGCCATTATTTTGAAATCGCCAAATTTTGGTCGATCATGGTTCTTAACCCATGCGGGCTTTGGGCCTCCAACCCAGGCAAAAATTGCTCCCAATCTGATTGGGAAACCATGAAATCCAAAATTAGCCGTCCGGGTAATCGTGCCAAGAAAACCCGAACCAATTTCAATTTACCGTATTTATTTCCAAAATAAATATCACATGAACGAAAAATAAATTCCATTCAAGAAACCACGCGCATTAAATTTTCAAAATTTAAACACGCAAAGTTTAAAACATTTTACAAATTTTAAAACCCGGCCCGGCCCAAAAATCCCGCCAAATCCAAATTCGGGCCCGGCCCGCCGCACGGGGCAGCCGCGGCGCTGCTGCCCAGCAGCAGCCCCGCTGCCCAGCAGCGGCGTGCTGCTGGCACGCAGCAGCCCTGCTGCTGGCGTGCAGCAGCTGCTGCCCAGCAGCAGCTGCTGCCCAGCAGCAGCCCTGCTGCTGGCGTGCAGCAGCTGCTGCCCAGCAGCAGCTGCTGGCCAGCAGCAGCGGGCAGCGGCTGCTGCCTATGGCGCGTAGCGCCGTAGGCAGCCCCCGCGTCCACCCGAAACAATCCGTGATTTTGTTTTTATTTTTTTCAAAACAAGAAAACAACATATGCAAGATATTAATTCACCAAGAAATAAAATCTAGCATACAACCTAGATGCAAGAAATTAAATCAACCAAGAATTAAAATCAAGCATCCATAAACTCTATATATATTTATACATATATACATAAATATTTGCAAAAGGAAATTGAACCCTAGCATGCTCCATATGCTAAACAATTTCATATGCAAATATCATGAATAACCAACACAAATAGAAAATTAAATCTAGCATACACCCTATGCATATAATTTTCCATTTGTAAAATCCAAAGGGGCAAAATCACAAACCCCAAACCGAAAACAAATCCCATCCACAAAACCGCCAAATTTTAAACCATGGGATTCACTTCAAGTTAGAGATCTCCACGGAACATAAGCCCGCTCTGATACCACTGTTGGGATTCGTCACGGGAAATCGACCGAAAAGCGGAAATACGCGTCGATTTCCTCGAATCCGGTCCCAGGAGCTTAAGTAGTGGAAATCAAAAACACAAAGCACAAGGATGAAGGTTTTAAAAATTCACCTTAAGTCTCTCCAAGAGACAGATGCTGACTGCAGAAACCAAATTAGATTTCCTCCTTCGTCCCGTACACGAACGGCTCTCGGACTAAAACCCGTGCTAGCGATTCGGAAAATCAATAAGAGAGAGTGAGGGAGATGGTGTTGGACGTCCAAGATGGATGTAATATGGCAGATTTTTTTCTCTTATATCACCAAAAGAAAGATCAAAAAATCAAAGAAAGAAAAGTCCAACTTTTCTACCACAAAGTCAAATAATGACTCACCATATTAATCATCATCTTTTGTCCCTTTAATGAGTCATTCTTCCTATCCAAAATGACTCACCAAAACTTGGCAAAAATCCCACCAAATATCTACGGCCAAATCATCCAAAAAGAAGGGCTTTCATGTTTAAAAGCTCAAGCCCATATTTCACTCTTTGGTATTAATTTGATTTCAAATAAAATTTAATTCTACATGTATGTTAATATATTATACCATATAATATGTAACATATATGTGAATTAAACTTTGTTTGACACATCAAATTAACCAATGGATTAAATATGACATACATAGGATGATATACATGTAACCCTATACATGTACAAATATTTCCACCTAGGAAATAAATACTTAACTTAATTCATTGAATTAATTAAGTGATACTTAACTTAATTCATTGAATTAATTAAGTAATGGCCTAAGAAAAATTAATCATATTATATTTGACCAATCCAATTGAGCTAAATAATATAATTAATACACCTCTCTTGCTTTGATGTGTATACACCAAGTACACACTTAATCCGACTAGTTAAAGTCCAGACGTTCAATGTGTACGATCCGATGGGCCCGTCTTTATGTTGGCAGTGAGCTAAGGCCCACAGACTCTAGTTGGGCTCTAGCAAGCCACTAAAGCCCCCAATTAAGACGGAGTAAGCAGTCAAACTGAAACGTTAACCCAGTAGTTTAAACTTGTATATCCCATGTCATCGATATCGGAGTCCAACACAGAGGCATGGTGTGATCACCCTCTATTGTGTATGGACATTAACTTGATCCCGAATGCACTGATATTCACAAACAAGTTCCAACTTGTTTGGGTGTGGCCACACTCTTATCAGCTGTATTCATCAAGAGGCCGGTGATATCTTCTCAGTGGAACACTGAGTGACATTCCCATCTGCATATCCATAGCACTGCAATGTTCATTAACATACCCGAATGTACCCGTACTTGGCACCCTTTTACAGGCCCGTTGGGCGTACACCAAAGTATGCCACTTCACATCCAGTACCATCATATGATCAGGTCAAAGGATCCATACAAGTACTACACGAGAATCCGATGTGATGTGACACCATGTGGATTCCCGTTAAGTGGATCGATCCAGTACCATGCCCTTTTTGCATGTACCCATTAACCTGGTTGACATTCCATGTTCTATGACCGGTAAGACACCGTCATACAACCAAGGTTAATGATAGTCTTTGGTTCCATTCATTCCCATGATTGGAACAGACTACGGATGACTTTATGGCCATATCGTTTTCCCTATCCACAGTCTTACTGCCAAGTGCCTCACACTTGACAACATGGATATGGATATGTCCATTGGATACTCTATTTAAAATATTGCACAAGACATATAGTAAATAGATTGATGCCTTTATTGATTAACACAGATTGTATCATACATATCTTACATAAAAGGTACAATGTATCATACAAACACA
Source organism: Euphorbia tirucalli (assembly GCA_039660915.1). NCBI lineage: Eukaryota > Viridiplantae > Streptophyta > Magnoliopsida > Malpighiales > Euphorbiaceae > Euphorbia > Euphorbia tirucalli. The sequence goes on along the minus strand of CM077637.1, from coordinate 43,122,890 downwards.
AGGACCAAGGCCTTGGGACTAGGGCATATCCAACAACAACTTGGTCTCTTTTTTTTTTTGGTGGATCCACTTTCACCCTGTAGACCAACAAGTATGGCGTTTCTCCAGTATGTACTCTAATACTAGTTCCGCTCCCTTGCAAAGCAAATGGTAATTTGTCGACCCAAACTCTATAAGTAACTACCGCTTTCGATTGAATCCCTTTGATGGATTTATTGGCCACCACTGTCGCCCTATTGGCTTGTGAGAGATACGGAGATGGTCTATGATGTTTAAACCTTTACTTTATAGCACTGTGTTATTGCCCCTTGGAATTGTACTTCATCATTAGTCAAGACATGATAACACTTTTTTTTTCTTAGGCTGTGACATTCATATGTAACTCCGCTTCTACCCACTTTGAGAAGTAGTTGACGGTTGCGACCATGGAGCGATGTCCGTTTGATGCTAGTGGCCTTACTTCGCTGACACTGTCAATTCCCCATGTTGTGGTAACCCTCCTTTTTCTGGTTTGAATCTATGGAGCTCTAGCTTGGCTAGTTTTGTCTTCGAATCCTTTGAAGCCCTGATAAGGTCGGTTTTTGACCTTATCTTTTAGGCAATTTCGTGGTTTGAACGGCAATTTTTAGAGTATTTTGTGTGAATGTTTCTGTGGTTTTTGAATATTTTGTGATTTTTATGTTTTGGGTAGATTTTTATAACTTTTAGTATTTTTCGTGTTTTCTAGGGTTGTTTTTGTAATTTTTGATAATTTGTCGTTTTTATGGTCCTTGGCATTGGGGCGGTTATGTTTCTTTATGCTTGTTTTGGACAGGTATTATGACCCGGACCGGAAGTTGGAGCATCGGCGGCGAAGAATAGTTCGAAGTGCTGAAAATGAAGATGGCACGGAGTGCCACAATTAGGGCACGGCGTGCCAACCCGGTGGGCCGGGTGACGCAGTCCAGTGGAGTGGCACGAAAACGTGCCACTCAGATCAGTGTGGCATGCCAACCCCAAAATCACACGGCACGACGTGCCACCTCAAGCAACACGGCGTGCCGCCTTCAGTTCTGCACAGCACGGCGTGCTACTTCCACCAGCACGGCGTGCCGAGCCTCGAAATCCTGCTGTTGCCCTACTTTCATCCTTTCTTTTTCCTGGTTTTAACCTAGCCGTAAAAATAGGTTATTTTCTATGTTTTAGAGGATCTTTTTCCAGTCTTTTAGAGTGAGAGCAGAAACTTGTAGTGAGGTTTTGAGCTTGAACTATTTGATTTCTTTGAGTTTTGAACCATCGATTGGTTGTAGCTTTACATAGAATCTTCCCCTTTTGCGACGTTCTTAGTTCCGGCTTGAGTTCGTCTATAGTGGTACACCCCAAGCATCTTCACACCGTCGGAATCCGGTTAATCGGACCAAAAGGGCATAAGTTTTTCTTCTTCTCTTTTGTAATTTGATTAAGTTAGTTTTGATTCCGCAAATTGATTGTGTTTGGTTGTAAACACTGAATTCGTTTCATCTTTCTTAATTAATACAATTGATTGCAAGTTAATTTCAATTTTCATTCCTTTTCTTTATGCAATTCCTTTAATGAATATCTAGTCTCATAAGATCTTAATTTATTAAGTTCATATTTGTGGCATTACCTAGATTGACGCCTAGGAAACCATTAGTATTGACGACACTGTGGAACTTACGTGCCCCTATTTTCTGAGCTTTAGAATTAGACCGCCTCTAAACAAGGGAAACCGGCTAAGGACCTAAAAGATCTAGATACGCTAGGTTGAATTATCGGAAGAACATAATTAAGGGTTGATTGTTGAGTTAAATTCATCTTTTGTAGTTAATTAATAAAGCCATCTCCATTAGCATTCATAGGTCGGTAAACCGCCAATTGATAACACAAAACTCAAGTGCAAAGTAAGCTGGAATAGATCAACTAGGAGTAGGATAATTTAGTTGTTAATATAATCAACCCAAAACTGCGTTCCGCCTAGGACACGCAAGGAACCCGAGTAGTTTAGTGTTTGCAGAATATTCTTTTCTCTGTGGGATCGATACATGGACCAACCAGAATTATTACTTGTCAACAATAGGTACACTGCCTTAGTTGTGCGTTTCTAGGTTTAGTTTTACTACTATGCCTAGGACCGATCAAGCCCTGTGTTTGGTAATTCCTTTGTCAACCCCCTCATGATGTCATACAGCCAGACAAAGGTTTCCACTTGCTTTTGTGGTATTTTGCAATTTCTTTTCTTTCTTCAGACATGAAGACTTTCCAAATGGATATCATTGTTGAGTCATCATCTGTCCTTATATTCATTTCATGCATTAATTCATCATATGTGTTAAAGGCATTATATGAATGTTTGTATGCCTGCAAAGTTCCAATCGAAAAATAACACACAAGTAATGAAAATCAAATTCTATTAAATTAAACACCTTAGGGGCTGAATTGTTCACATGATAAATGATAAAAATAAAAAACTAAAACATCAAAATGACTATCGTCCTCCATATGCAGAGGGTTTTATTTTATTGCAGTATCATGGTCCTCAATAGCTTGTGCACCCGAATCATCTGAGGTTGGGCAAGGGTTACTCTAAACACTCGGCTTCAAGGATGGTTCCATGATCTTCCCCTCAGTAATCAATTGTTAGATGGCCCTTACTAACTAAGCGCAATCATTCGTATGGTGGCCTACCGTCACATGATAGGAACATAATACCCTTATCTACCTCAGCTGGAGGAGAAAACGGCTTCTGTCTCTGTAACAACCTAACCTTCCTACATTTGGCATAGATACGAGACAAAGATTCTGCCCATGGGTTGGTGATCCTTTGAGGAGTTCCCATTTGTCTACCTTGAGCTACAGCAACCAAATTCGCTTCTTGCACTTGTCCAAGGGTTGCGGTTTGAGCTGGTTTTGAACTAAACCCAACAGATGTGGTTGCAGAATTACCAGCCTTGTAGCCCTATGTATACCCCTGATTACCTTGATAAGTACAAAAATTCTGCTCGTTTCTTTAGTCTTCCTCCTCATATCTCTTGATTCGCTTAGCAAATTCCACAACTTCATTGAAAGAGTGGAAACTCTTTAGCTTCATTTTGTCCTTGTATTGAGGCAGGATTCCATCAACCAACTTTACGATGAGAGACTCTAACTTTGGAGCTCCATCCACTAGCACTTGAGCATCCATCCATCTCTTATAGTAAGATGGAAAGGATTCATTCGGCTTTTGGCGAATCCTCTCTAAGTCTTCAAGAGTAGTTTCCACCTGGGTATTGTAAGCATATTGCTTTACAAAAGCTTCAGACAGGTCCTCCCAAATAGAATGGGTGTATAAAGGCATCTTCATATCCACTTTGCCGTAACATCCCTTAAAGTAGTCGGTAATATATTCAAGAGGTGACCTTTCCTGATTCCCATACTTGTCATCAGTCTCACATAACTATCCAAATGAGCTTCCGATAGGTCTTCCCCGGTGTAAGGAGGAAGATAAGGCATATGAAAACCAGCCGGAAGTGGCTCTCCTGCGTCAACCATCAAAGTAGCCGGGTCGACATACTTAACAGGATAGTGTACCATCTCCTTCAGCTTAGGCAACATAGCTTTGATATCAGATAGCTTCTGATTAAGGCGCTTCTCCACAACAGTCTCAATTGAGGCTTCTCTCGCCTTCTTAAAAGCCTCATCTTCTTCAGATTGGCGATCAGGCTCCCTATGATTAACAACTCTACCACTTCCACTAGGAACACTCCCTCTAGCTCCATTTGTCACTTGGCCAAATTGTTGTCCTTCACTTCCAACCGAAGTCTGAGTCAATGGAACAGTCTGCATGGGGCTAGCATTAATCACAGCTTGCATTTGCTTCTTAAAGGTAGCCTTAAACTCATCAGAACCTAGAAAGATCCTCATGAAAGCTACCAAAAGGCATGTTCCCATTGCTTCCTTCAGCCATTTTTGATCTATCTGCTTCTTCCAACAGAGTCTGGCTATCAACCGGTAAAAAAGGTAGTTGAATCTTAACCTCCCGATCCTAATCTGACCCTGAATTAACCCCTTACATGGTGACTGATTATGATTCAACTGACTGAACTGGTTGACTCAACTTTAACCCAACATGAACTAACCACTTCAAAGTTTGACCCAAACTGCATGTTCAACAGTAGGTGTTGGGATTTTTCATCGAAAATCACCCGATAAAAGCGGAAGAACGCGATGATTTCCTCAAATCCGTGCCCAGGAGCAATTGAAATGGAAATTGTAAAAATAAAAATTTAATAGAAAGAGATAATTCTCTTACCCAGAATATCTCTTTCAGAGATGGATGCAGACTGCAGGAATCAAATTAGAATCCCTCATCGTTCACGTACACGAACGCCTAACAAACACCACCTATGCTAGCGTCGGAAAAAATGAACTTTTAGAGTAAGAGGCTTGGTGAATTTCAGCTATGGTGTGTATTTCCTCATGTGGCCGAATTCTCCTAGGGTTAAAAACCTAGGTTGGCCGAATTCCCTAAGGGAATCAAGGCCCACCTTGGCTCATTCATTTTGTGTCAGCTTCCTTCTTTTAATTCAGGCCCAATCTTATTTTAATTAATCTGGTTTAAATTAATTTCAAGCCCAACTTTAATATACCCATGTATTTAATATATTACACCAAGTAATATATTATTTACATTTAAATTAAAATTAGTTTGACCAATTAATTTAATCCATCAAATTGAAATTAGATCTTCACAAAATAAAATCATATGTAAACCTATATATATGAATATTTCTACCTAGGAAATAATCTCATATTTATTCCAATTAATTATGAAGAGCCAATTAAATATATTAATTTTATTGTTAGGATCAATTCAATTGATCTTTATAATGTAATTAATATATATATATATATATATATATATATATATATACCTCTTTCTCCAGAGTGTATACTCCAAGTGTACATGTGATTCCTTAAGTCGGTGTTCAGTCGCTCAATGTGTACGATCCCGTGGGCCCATCTTTATGTTGGCAGTGGGCCTTTGGCACACAGACTGCAGTTGGGCTCTAGCAAGACACTGCAGCCCCCAATTAAGATGGAGATGGCAGTCCAATTGATATCATAACCTTGTAGTTTAAACTTGTACATCCCATGTCATTGATATCAGTGTCCGACACAGAGGCATAGATTGATCACCCTCTTTTGTGTCAGGACGTTGACTTGATCCCGAATGTATTGAAGCTCACAAACAAGTTCCAAACTTGTTTGGGTGTGGCCACACTCTTATCAATCACATTCATCAAGAGGCCGGTGATATCTTCTCAGTGGACTACTGAGTGACAAATCCCTTCTGCATATCCATAGCATTGCCATACTAAGTGACATACCTGAAAGCACCCATTCTTGGCACCCTATTACAGGCCCCTTAGGCGTACCCCTAAGTATGCGACCTCACATGCAACACCATCATATGGTCAGGTCAAAGGATCCATACAAGTACTACACGAGAATCACTTGTGATACTATACCATGTGGATTTCTCGTTAAGTGGATCTATCCAGTACCATGCCCCTTATGCATGTACCCATTAACTTGGTTGACATCCCATGTCCAATGACTGGTAAGACACTGCCATACAACCAGGTTAATGATAATCTCTTGTTCCATTCATTCCCATGATTGGAATAGACTACGGATCTATTTATGGTCATATCGTTTACCCTATCCATGGTCTTACTGCCAAGTGCATGACACTGGTCATCATGGATATGGATATGTCCATTGGATACTTCATTTAATATACTGCATAAGATAAATATAATAAATGAATTAATGCCTTTATTAATAACACAAATAAGTATAATACATGAATCCAATTAATGTATGATACAAATACAAGGACCAATGCCTTGGGACTAGGGAGGTTAGAATTTCAGATGGATGTTGTGAACCTAGACTCGACACACGATGCAAAAAATGTAGCGTGTGAGCCGTCACACGGATAGAGGTTCGGCATTTTCGGGGCACTTAGTGGATGTCATGAAATGGTCACAGGTGTACCGACACATGGACAGGGGTTTGATGCTTTGTAGGTCAATGAAATGATATGTGATGGTCATATAGGAGCCGTTCCATAGACAGAACTTTGATGTTTTAATGGCATCTTGGATGAAATGATGTCACAAACAAGTCGCGTATAACTCAAAACATGGACAGAACTTCGATGTTCGTGGAACACCTTGCGTGATTTAGGAATGTCATGAAATGTCCTAATATAAGTACTAGTTCAGCACTCGTGGAGTACCTCAGATGAATCATCAATGTTATGGAACAATTCGACGTGGATTGCGACACACAAGCAAGACTTTGGCATCGCCATGACACCAATATGAATGGACATGATGCCATGAAATGACGTTGTGTGACCCGCCACACGAGTATAAACTTAAGACCATCATGGTCCTCTAATGAGTGAAATGATGTAATGAAATGTCCAAGTGCAATCCGGTGCACAGGCGGAATATGGGTAGTTTTTGGGGACACTCGATATGTCATGAAATGAAATGGTCGTGAAGGGCATACTTAGAATATCCTATCATTTTAGATGGGATGAGATGAGATGAATGCCCATGTTTTGGTAATCCTAAGGGGAAGTTACTTGGCCATTACATGAAGGTATGAGTCAAACCAAGGGTCGTACAGGTTCCCATATCGAAAATACACTCCTCATCATAGAACACGATGTAAGGTTTACCCCCTCAGGTGTTATGAGTGGTTTACCCCCTCAGGTGCCTCCAATCCTAGCAGAAGAGGTAGATCACCTTAGGAAATAAACTGGGCTTAATCATGTATTGGACGGATTTGAGAAGAGAAAATGTCATGTTATGCGGTTGTGAATGAGATATCAAATTATGAATTAATAAGTGACTTCAAGTGAGGATATTCTTCAATTGTTACCTAAGTTCCTTAAGTCTTTATGAAAACTTTTTTAAAGAAATCGTTAATCCCTAGCAGAGTCGCCATTGTGAGTGGACGACATTTTTCAGAATGTGTAGTGAAGCGGGAACCGAGGATTTTCTTTTTGGGTTATCATATGTGTTTGGTTTGAAAACAGGTTTTAATCTCTTTTTAAGAAAACCTTTCATTTTATTAAGAAAACTCATTTTGTAGAAAACTTAATTTTAAGTTTGAATTTTTCGAAAACAGATTTTTAGAAAATCCTAATCTAAACTTAAAGATCTCGAAATCTAAATTTCATTATCAGATACAGAGTCGCCACCCCGTATCAGCTCATCAGGGAAATTCCGGTACAACTCCCTACGAAGTGCAGACTCAGTACCTAATCCAGAGATTCAAGGTTCGAGCAACACATCTACTAATCCTCAACTTGTTTTCAATTATTATTTCATAATGCGATATAACACTCACTTAATTCTACCCATTTTATCTTTTTTTAATTTTAGTTAATGCTCATGCAAATGACATAAATAGAAATCATACAGAAAAATAAAAGTGCAGGAAAAGTCAAGTAATGGCCCAATTATACAACCCAAAAAAGAAAAACTCTCATCCTTGCCATTTACAACCGCCTATAATATACGATAATCTAAAAAAAGTACAACCGCCTAGGTATACAGAATGGTCTATTAAATAGGAAAAATAAAAAAATAAAAGCTGCATCCAAATACGGTTAGCACAAATAAGCAAATCACACCAAGGACTCACATAAGATATAATAAGGGCATTTTGGGAAACAAGATCATACATAGGGGGATAATTAAGAAGTCTGGATGACTACTCGATTAGACCTGGAAAACATTTTATAGAAACGCCCTGTAGATTTTGTGAATAAAAACCAATTTTGAAAACGATTTGGCTCGTTTTACATGCATTTTCCATCTTTTAGTAGGCTGGATATCCCGGAACCCGGGGTTTTGTTTTTGAGTGGGCCTAATTTGAACATTCATCTAGGTCTGGAAATATAAACACACCAAAAATCTTTTTTGAATCGAAAAAAGAAACACAATTACAAGTTAGAGGACAAAAAGGCAAAAACTGCAATTCTGTTTCACCAACTACAGCCGAGCAGCTGTAGTATGCCACAGCCACACCACTATAGGGGCTAGGGTGGTTGTAACATCTATAGCCAAGTGCTCCAGAAGTAAAAATCCGGTTTTCTTTCTCGTTTTGCTAATCGCTTTGATGTTTTAATGGTTTTGGGTAATCTAGGGTTTCTGGAAGCTTATGAAATCCACGAAATAGATCCAGATCAGATCAAACAACCCCAGAAATCCCTAAAAACCCAAAATCATCAAAACTAAATCTCACATCCATCAATCAAAAACCCAAATCTAATCATTTGCTAAATCTCACATCCATCAATCAAAAACCACAAATCTAATCATATGTGGATGTGATCCGGCCGATATTATTCATGAAAAACACATTTGGTTTGAAAAAGGAAATGTTATCGGTCGATTTAGGGCATTTGGAGCTTTTACCCTGGAGATTATAGTTGAGTGGCTATAATCAGAGGACTATAGCCATGCCATTATAGATTATAGCCACGCCATTGTAGTCATCGGACTACAGCCGAGCGGCTGTAAGCAAGGAGTGGGGCGGCTATAGCTGGGTTTGCAGTTCCAACTTTGAGAAAAATACAAAAACGCATATAATCAACAACTAAATCAATTTAAAATGAGTTTTTAGGGTCTATCAGAGTATACCTTGTTTGTGTTCCAATGTTTTGGATCACCAGAAATAGATTCGGACGCCGGAAAACTCCTTGGAATCATGAGCAACCCGAAATCGTTCATAATTCTCCAAAACTAGAACGGAACCCTGAATCTATCTAAATGAACACCAACTTGATCAGAATCACTCCCAGATTATGAATTCTCAAAAGCCCTAATGTTTTCTACGAATCAGATTAAAGCTTTTGATGATTTTAGATTGAATTTAGGTTTTTTCTCTTTTTTTCTCTCTGTTCTCTCAAAGAATATCAAAACCCTAGCCATTTTCCTGATTGATTATAGAATGGAATCTTTGTCCCCTGACCTAATTTCATGTCTTTCCTTTTATACTGCCCAATTTAAGGTTAAAATCCCGAATTAATGAAAAAATTCACCCTTTTTAGGAAAGAAATTAAATCTGGTAACTACAGCCGAGCGGCTGTAGTGGCCTATAGATGGGTGGCTGTAGTTATGCAAACTATAGCCATGTAGCTATAGGAACTATAGCCTAGCGGCTATAGTAGCCAGATTTACATTTCTCACCTTTTCTCACTAGTTCTCTTAAGTGCTCACTCGACCTTCTTCGGGGTCTGCACTAAGACTTGTTACACTTCTTCGGGTCATCCAAGACATCTCTGACATCATTCTAGTTGTTCAAAATCTGCCTCACGTTTATCCATGAAAAAGGTAATAAAGGCTTTCATCATCGAGGTCAGGAAAAAACCCGTGCTCAAACCCGATCCTCCTTCGTCTCAGGACCGTTGTTCCAACTTAGATTGAGCCTATGGTGCATAGGTAAGAAACCTTTCTTTGCCTTATTCATGCTAAACCTTTTCAACACTTTCTCTCTATAAGAGGATTGGCTTTGTCCCAGAAGCTGATTGGATCTATCCCTGTAGATCTTGATCCCTAAGATCATCTCAGCTTCTCCGAAGTCCTTCATTGTGAAGCACTGGCTCAACAACTTCTTAACCCCTTGCAGTGTTGGTATGTCGCTTCCAATGAGAAGGATGTCATATATGTATAGGACTAGGAATGTAGATACACTCCTACTAACCATCTTGTACACATAGGGCTCATTTGGATTCCGTATGAAGCCATATTCCTTAATAGCCTCATTGAATCTCAGGTTCCAACTCCGAGAAGCCTGCTTTAATCCATAAATGGACCTCTAAAGCTTGCATACCTGGTTAGGATACTTTGGATCAATAAAACCCTCAGGTTGTGTTATGTACACATCCTCGAGTAGCTTTCCATTCAAAAAAGCGGTCTTAACATCCATCTGCCATATCTCATAATCATATCATGTAGCTATGGCAAGTAGTATCCTAATGGATTTGAGCATTGCAACTAGTGAGAAGGTTTCATCATAGTCAATTCCTTGGACTTGTCTGAAACCCTTCGCCACCAGTCGCCCTTTGAAGGTGTTGTTGGCCTTTAACTTGAAACACCACTTGCAACCGATTACCTTAGCACCTGGAGGTGGATTGATCAGTGTGTTTTGTGAATATATTTTTGTCCTATTTTATGGGCTTTAATTGTGCTATTTTGCTTTAATTTAGGCGGATTTTGTCTCATGTATTCTATTTTTTTTTTTGTTAGGCCATTAAGTTGGAATTTGAACATTTGGAGGCTAAATCGCCTATTTTTGGTGCTCAAACATGCTATTTGGAAGAGCAAGGAAGTCCCAAGCCATGGGCATGCCTTATGAGAAGCCAAAACTAAAGAATTCTTGAGAAACAGAAGCTGACCAGTCTTAAGACACGCCCGGGCTGCAGAATTACGAATTTTGTACTCCAACTAGGGTTGGGAGTTTTGACTTTTCAACTTTGGGCTATTTTATTTCCTCTCCTTTTGTAATTAGGATAAGGAGAAATAACTTCTATTTAAGACTTTTATTTTAGGAATAACTCTCAATTAGAATTCCTAACTAGGTTTTTCTTCTCTTTCTCCCTCTTAAAAAGACGTTTTGGTAGAGCTAGGGAGGGAGGTTTTTCTTTTCTAGTTTTGAGGCAGCAATTATTTTTCTACTCTTTACACAAGAGAACGTGATTTTGGAAGAAAGTTAAGAAACTAGGGTTTTGAATGTTCAATCCATAATTCTCCTTCTCCGATTTCTCTCCGCAAGCCACCGTGGGGATCTCCATCTTCCTAGTTTATTCTTAACTCTCTCCTATCATGTTTTCCGTATTTTATTTGTTTGTTTATAACTCAATCATGAACTAATTTCTCCATAGCTAAGGCTATGGAGGAGCTTAGTTGGTTTTCTATGTGATTCTTCTTTTAATGCAATTTATGCATATTATTTTTCCATTATTGTATTATGATTGCTTAAAGCTTTGAATGCGTGACCATCTATTTCAAAGTTCATAGTTAATTCATAATTGACCAAAGGACTGAATTAACGGAATTTCATAACATGACAAATGCATGACCATTGCTTTATGGCTCACTGGTTTGTGCTAGGTTTTCGTATGCTTAATGCTTTCCAAACTAATTGCTTAAGGCCGAACCAGTTTAAGTAGTTAGGTTGAGAATTAGAGTTAGCAGCCCTAACTAGTGGTAATTGCTTGAGGAATTCACCATCTTGGGAAATTAATAAGTTTAGTTGCAAAACTTGAGGAAATTGCTAGAATGAATGCTAAGTAAAATCATATGCCTTAGCCAATTTCTCCAATGAGTTTTATCCAATTGCATTTTAATCTTAGTTTAAATTATTTTATTCAATTTGTTGCTTAGTAGCAGAATTTATTTTACAAACTATAACCAAAGATATAATTTCCTCCGCCTAAATTAATGGAAACCTGACTGCATTTAGGACTAGCATACATAGTCTCCATGGGATCGACATCCTTCTTATTTCTATATTACTTGAGCGACAGAGTACACTTGCTCTATAGTGTGTGTTTTAGACCCATCATGGATCAACCAAATTCCAAACTTGGTTATCGTACATCCACTACATCTCAGCTAGCATGGCTTTACGCTAGTTAGCTGATTGTGGGCTTTTAATAGCCTCCTGGTAGGTCCTGGGTTCTTCTTGGTCAAAGACTAGAAGATTCCCATCATCTGTCATGAGAAATCCATATCTCTCAGGTTGATGACGGACCCTACCTTTCTAAGTTCCTGTGTGATCGGTTCAGATTCCTCAATTTCTTGAGTGTATGGTTCGATTGCCAAGCTATCATGTATAGGTGCTTGTGGATTGAACTTCCCTTAGCTCAATATTGCTCCCACTGTCTTTCTTAGAGATAAACTCTTTTTCAAGAAAGACACCCTTTCGGGATATGAACACCTTGTTCTCAGTAGGGTTATAGAAGTAATATCCCCTTGTTTCCTTAGGGTAACCCACAAACAGGCACTTTTCAGTTTTGGAGTCTAGCTTACTACTTGTTAAGTTCTTGACATGGGCCTCATAACCCCAAATCCGCATGAAGCAGACGTTGGGCTCCTTACCCATCCATAGTTCATATGGCATCTTTTCAACTGCCTTACTCGGTATACGGTTAAGTGTGAATGCAGTTGTCTTTATTGCATATCCCTAGAAGGATGTTAGGAGAGTAGTTTGATTCATCATCGAGTGTACCATGTCCAAAAAGGTCATATTCCTCCTTTCTAACACTCCATTCCATTGGGGGGTTCCAGGAGGAGTGAACTGTGAGATTATCCCACACTCTCTCAAGAATGAATCAAACTCTAGGCTTATATGTTTGCCACCTGAGACAGACCAAAGTGCCTTAATAGTCTTGCCTAGTTGGTTCTCCAAATCATTCTTGTACTCCTTGAACCTAACAAGGGTTTCAGACTTGTTCCTCATCAGATAGACATAGCCATATCTGCTGAAGTCATCTATGAAAGTAACGAAGTAGTGAAAACCATTTCTAGCACTAGTGCTCATGGGCCCACACACATCCGAGTGTAATAGCTCTAACAAACCCTTGGCCCTCTTAGTTTTCTTATTGAAAGGCTCCTTTGTTATTTTGCCTCTTAAACAAGATTTGCATGTGTCATAAGACTCCAAGTCAAATGACCCTAGCACTCCACTTTTGTGAAGTCTAACTATGCGCTTCTCATTTATGTGGCCCAAACAATAGTGTTAGAAGTAAGCAGGATTAAGTTCATTGGGCTTAACCCTCTTAGTGTTTATGTTATAGATTGGATTGTTTTAATTTAAGTCTAGGATATATAAACCATTATTTAGAAAAGCATTTCCATAAATAATATTGTCTTTCACAATATCAATTTTTCCAAAACCAATATTGAAAACAAATCCAGAAATATCCAAGATAGAAACTGAAATAATATTCCTACATATGGCAGGTACAAAATAACAATCTTTCAAAAATCGAAAGCAATCTAGTAGAAGTCTCCAATCTCGATGGTAGTAACCTTAGCGCCATTCCCGATTTGAAGATCTACTTCTCTAGATCCCAATAACCTCCTATTTCTCAGTCCCTGCACATTGCAACAAATTTGAGAACCACATCTAGTGTCCAACGCCCAAGATGTCGAAACAATGAGGTTTATTAGGATTTTTCACTAGAAATCAACCGATAAAGCAAAAGAATGCGTTGATTTCATCAAATCCGTGCCTAGGACCAATTGAGGTGGAAATCAAAAACCAAAATTCAAATGGAGAAAGAATAGATTCTCATCAGAAAATCTCTACAAGAGATGGCTACATTAATCAATGTAGAATTCCTCCATGTTCCAGTACACGAACAACTATGGAGAGGAATAGGGCTATAATTTTCTATTGTGTTTTTCCCTTCCTTGGCCGAAAATATCACTAGGTATTTTATCCTAGTTGGCCGAAATTCCCTTAGGAATTTTAGGCCCAATAATCCTTTTAATTTTATGTGGGCTTTCTCCCTTTTAAGCTCATTTCTGTATTATTTCCTTTGGTCCAGTTTAATTTCAAATGTAACTTTAATTCAACCTGTATGTATATATATTATACCATATAATATATTACATACATTCAAATTAAAATTAATTTGACCAATTAATTTAACCAAGGAATTAAATTAGACTTTCATAAAATTAAACACATGGAAACCTATACATGTAAAATATTTCCACCCAGGAAATAATCTCATAAATTAATTCATTGAATTAATTATGAGAAGGCCAATGTAAATATTAATTACATTATTTTGATCAATCCAATTGATCAATATAATATAATTAATCGAATCCTCTCTCTCCTGTGTGTATACTCCAAGTATACAGTTGATCCTTTTAGTTCGAGTTCAGACGTTTAATGTGTATAATCCTATGGGCCTGTCTTTATGTTGGTAGTGGGCCAATGGCCCAAAGACTGCAGCCGGGCTCTAGCAAGCCATTGCAACCCCCTATTAAGACGGAGATAGCAGTCCAACTGTAATCGTAACCCTATAGTTAAACTTGTATATCCCATGTCATTGATATTGGTGTCCAACATAGAGGCATGGATTGATCACCCTCTTTTGTGTTCGGACATTAACTTGATCCCAAATGAACTGATGCTCACAAATAAGTTCCAACTCGTTTGGTTGTGGCCACACTCTTATCAATTGCATTCATCAGAGACCGATGATATCTACTCAGTGGACTACTAAGTGACATTCCCTTCTGCAATCCGTAGCATTGCATGTTCACTGACATACCCGAATGTACCTATACTTGGCACCCTGTTACAGCCCTTTAGGTGTACACCAAAGTATGCCACTTCACATGCAGCACCATCATATGGTCAGGTCAAAGGATCCATACAAGTACTACACGAGAATCACTTGTGATACTAGACCAAGTGGATTTCTCATTTAGTGGATTTATCTAGTACCATGCCCTTTTGCATGTACCCATTAGCCTGGTTGACATCCCATGTCCAATGGCTGGTAAGACACTACCATACAACCAAGTTAATGATAGTCTCTAGTTCCATTCATTCCCATGACTGGAACAGACTACGGATAACTTTATATTCATATCGTTTTCCCTATCCATGGTCTTACTGCCAAGAGCATGACACTTGTCAACATGGATATGGATATGTCCATTGGATACTCTATTTAAAACATAGCACAAGATATATAATAAATAGATTAATGCCTTTATTTAATGATACAAAATTGTATAATACATAAATCCAATAAATGTACAATACAAATATAAGGACCAATGCCTCGGGACTAGGGCACATCCAACAAGGTTAACGTTAATAACATATATACCTGTAGAACTACCTTGGTTCTCCACTTGCTCTCCGATGAGCCTTGGGCATGTCTTTTTCCAGTGTCCTTTCTGCTTGCATTTGAAGCACACATCTTCGGGAGCGGCCTTGGGCTTGGGCCCTTGCTTAGCCTTCTGAGCCTCGGCCTTCTTGGGCTTGGCTTTAGCCTTACCTTTGCCCTTCACAGCAGGGGTGTTCCCCTTGTTTACTAGCAGCACTGGTGGAGTCTTTTTGATAGACTGTTCAACAAGCTTGAGCATTCCATATAGCTCAGCCATAGTCTTGTCCATGCCCTGCATGTTATAGTTCATGATGAATTGATCATAAGACTCAGGGAGGGATCCCAAGGTGATGTCTATCGCTAACTCTTACAGGACTGGCAAGCCGAGATGGGCCAATGCATTGATATATCCCTTCATCTTGAGCATGTGGGTGCTCATAGATGTCCCAACTACCATCCTACAGGTGTTGAGTGCCTTAGTTGTCAAGAACCTTTCTTAACGTGGCTGATCTTGGTACATCCTTTTGAGATCATCCATGATCTCATAGGCTTGATAGTCCATGAACTGTTTTTGCAGCTCAAGAACCATCGTGCCTAACATAAGGCAAGACACATCTCTATCATCCCTCTCTTGCAAGTCATATTCCTCAATTTGAGCTTGAGTAACCCCTCAACCTACAAGTGGTGCAGCCGGTAAGGCCCTATCTAGCATATGTTCCTTGGACTCTTATAAGCGGATGACCTTTTTCTAAATGGAGGGATGTGGCGAAGTGAAATGGGGAAAAAGGGATCTGAAAAAAGGAATTGAATTGCGTTTTGGGTTTTGGAAAATAGGATTCTGATTATCTTATTTTAGGAAAATCGTCGATTTATTTGGAAAGTCCTTTTTGTAGAAAACCTTTTCCTATTTTATTAACTTAAAGACCTCAAAACTTAAATTCCAAGATGAGTGATAGAGTTGCCATCCAGATCAGCTCATCAGGAAACTTCGGATACAGCTCCCTACCGAGGGTAGACTGCTGTACCTAATCCAGAGATTTAGGGTTCAGGCAAGTGACCTACTCAACCTGAAGCTTGCTTTCATTTTATAGTTCATATTACCATATTTTATTCACTTTATTATCTTTCTCTACCCATTTTGTGTCTATTTAGCCCATACTGAAGCAAATGACAGGAACAAAATGCAGAATAAATAAACCATACATCCAAGTAGTTAAAAGGATAAGAATAAAGGCTGCTTATACAATCAGATCGAATAAAGAATAAAAACTCTCGTTCTCACATTACAAACACCTAGAATACACAAGAATCTAAAAATTACAAGCACCTAAAATACATGAAAATCTATCAAAGTACATCCAAAAATAAAATAAAAGCAATAGAGGCAAAGCAGATCGGTTAACACAATTTATATCACAACACAAATTGGACTCAAATTGGACAGAATTGGGATTTTTAGGAATGGGGAGCATGCATTTACGGGATAGCCGGGTCGACTCGACTAGTTGACCCGGCTAGACCTGGAAAACGGTTTTGAAACGCCCTATAGGCTTTATACTGAAAAATAATTTTGAAAAACCATTTGGCTTGGTTTCATGCAAACTTTTTTGTTTAGTGGGTCTCTTGTCCTAGAATTCGGGGTTCTATTCGTGTGGGTTTCCTAAATCCAACATCCATCTAAGGTCCAGAAAGTGGTAAACACATCAAAAACAATTTGGTTCCGAAGACAGCATCGCGCGACAATGTCCGTACAGGTCGTCCCGTGATTCTACCTCCTTTCTGTCATTACAGCCATGCCGATTAAATTATAGCTATACGACTGTAATATACAGTCACTCAACTATAATATATAGTCGTACGGTTATAGTTATAGTCTTACGAATGTAGTGCTATGCCTGCACGACTGTAATGAGCAAAACCCGAAAATGGTCTTCTCGTTTTGAAAAGCTCGATTCTAGTGGTTCCTTGGGATTTCTATAGAGCCTAGGGATCTACTATTATTGGACAACAGATCTGATTTGGATCGAACAACGCTAGTTTTTAGAAAATCAAAACCACAGAAACTAAAAATCTTATGCTCACACGAATATAAATCCGAAAACCAAAGTTTGATAGTGTGTGGGTGTGTTTGGACCAAAATATATCACAATAGAATGGAAAAATGGAAAATAGGCTGTCTTCGGCTGATCCAAGGCAGTTTCGGGTTTCTTCCGGGAAGGATGGAGCCGTGCAGCTCTGTTCTTCAGGACTACAGCTGTGCGGCTTTGTTCTTGTCAGACACAGCCGTACAGCTCTAGTTGGGCAATCGGTTTTCTGAAAATTTGAGAAACAAAGGCAAAATGCATAGGAAAAAAGCAATGTACACAGGTTTAAGGCCTCTCAGAGTTTACCTTGCTATTGTTTTGATGTGTTTAATGTCAAGAATTGGATTGAAAAGCCGAAATGGTCCTCGAATCCTCAATCATCCTGAAATTCCAAAAACGAATCTGAAATGGTCCCATCGAATGTGTAAAGGTCTATGAATCCCCCTTCAATGCTTAGGTATTGTTTCTGTATTGAATTAGGTTCTCTCCTTTTTACCCTTTCTCTCTGTATCTTGGTTTTTTCTTCCTTACTTCCCTTTCTTTCCTACCTTCTTTTTTTTTTTTTTTGCCTTAAGACCAATTCTTGCCTTCTTCACTTGATTGATCTTTTTCTATTTATGTCTCACACACTCTTAATCATTTCTAAATTAGTAAGCCGTTTACTTTTCACAGGATTTTGGCCGCGCTCCTCTGTTCAGTCAAGTTGCTCTGCCTTTATAGAGCAACTTGGCTAACCCGCTAGAGTCGTACAACTCTAGATGCTAGAGTCGTGCGGCTATAGCTTTACAACTACAGCCATACGACTCTAGATATAGTCGGGGCCGATTCCGCCAAAACCTACACTGACTTTTAAGCCCTGAAATCACTCGAAGAACCTTTTTTGGGATTTCGGATTAAGGGTAGCTCGGTTTTCAGAGCATCTGAGATATTTTGGGCTACATTCCGCTCATTCTCAAGTCCAATTCGCATCCGTCTGCTCAACAGGTAATACAAGTTTCTCATCATAGAGGTCAGGAAAACCCAGTGCTTACAGCTGCCCCCCACGTGATCAAATTCGATACCCGATACCAGGTTTAAAATACCTAAGGGGAATTTGAGAACGCGAATTGAGGCGCTGTAAATGGAAAGAATGAAAGACGTACCTGACTTACCGAAGTATCATTGTTGCAGTAATGATTTGATTTGAGCCGATACCGGGTCTATGTTACCCGAGGCGATGGTTGAAATTGAGCTTGTACCAGATTTATCTGTATTCGAGGCGATGCTGAAGTGAGCCTGTGCTAGGTCTACATTACCCGAGGTGATGTTGAGATGAGCCTATATCGGATTTAACTGTATCCGAGGCGATAGTGGAATGAGCCTATACCGGATTTATCTGTATCCAAGGCGGTGATGATGGAATGAGCCTATACCGAATTTATGTGTATCCAAGGCAAAGTTGATCGAATGAGCCTGTACCAGATTTATCTGTATCCGAGGCGAAGTTGATGGAATGAGCCTATACCGGTTTTATCTGCATCCGAGGCGAAGTTGATGGAATAAGCCTTTATCGGATTTACCTGTATCTTTGGTGAAGTTGATGGAATGAGCCTATACCGTTCGAGGTGATGATGGAATGAGCCTGTGTCAGGTCTACATTACCCAAGGCGGTGTTGAAATGAGCCTGTACCAGATTTATCTATATCCGAGGCGATGGCGGAATGAGCCTGTACCGGATTTATCTATATCCAAGGCAGTGATGATGGAATGAGCCTGTACCAGATTTATCTGTATCCGACGCGAAGTTGATGGAATGAGCCTGTACCAGATTTATCTGGATCCGAGGTGAAGTTGATGGAATGAGCCTTTACCTGATTTACCTGTATCCGAGGCGAAGTTGATAGAATGAGCCTGTACTAGATTTATTTGTATCCAAGGCAACGATGCAATGAGCTTGTGTCGGGTTTGCATTACCCAAGGCGGTGTTGAAATGAGCCTGTACTGGATTTATCTGTATCTGAGGTGATGATGGAATGAGCCTGTGCTAGGTCTACATTACTCGAGGCGATGTTGAAATGAGCCTGTACTAGATTTATCTGTATCCGAGGCGAAGATGAAATGAGCCTGTATCGGGTTTACATTACCCGAGGTGGTGATGAGATAAGCCTATACTAGATTTGTCTGTATCCGAGGCGAAGATGAAATGAGCCTATACCAGGTTTACATTACCCAAGGCGGTGATGAGATGAGCCTGTACCAGATTTATCTGTATCCGAGGCGTTGATGAAATGAGATTACATCGGATTTATTTGTATTAGAGGTGAAGTTGATGGGATGAGCTTGTGCCGAATTTATCTATATCTGAAGCGAAGTTGATGGAATGAGCTTGTATCGGGTCTACATTACCTGAGGCGGTGATGAGATGAGCCTGTACCAGATTTATTTCTATCCGAGGCGAAGTTTATGGAATGAGCCTATACCGGATTTATCTATATCCGAGGCGAAGTTGATGGAATGAGCCTGTACAGGATTTATCTATATCCGAGGCGAAGTTGATGAATTCCTACATTTGAAATGGCGAGTCTTCATTCCTTAATCGAGAGACTTTGAACAAAAATTTTTGCCCCTTCGATCAAGAATGAAGACTAGCTGGGGATGAATGCTCCATATATGTTATGTGTGCATGCATAATGACGCATATGCATGCAGACTCTAAAGGACGCATTTCCTGCTATGTCCGACCCTGATATCCCACGTTCCTGCTGGGGAGACTATGTCACGCCTCTGATTGACTTTTAGTTAGGGGAGCATATCCCTTTAGCAGTGTGATCCTTGTAGTCCTGTTGAAGATATGTGATGATTTCTGGGGAGAAAGTGGTGATGTTCTTTGTAACGGTTCAGCTAGGGAATAGTGCAGAGGATCCTGCTGGAGGATAGTGAAAGGGCTCCTGCGGGGGAACAGTGTTGAGGTTCCTGCTGGGGAATAGTGGATGGGTTTTACCACTTTGTCCCTAGAAATAGTGAATCTAGAAGTGCTCTAAATTTTTCCTAAACTGTCCAATGTGGGTTTTCAGCTCAGGGAGCTACTCTAACTTTTGCCTAAGGCGCCTTTTTGGTTTTAACCTTAGCGAGCCCCCTTTTTTTTTCTTTTGTTTTTCAAGGCTTGTGACATTAAAATTGGATCTATTTTAGCCTCAAGAAATAATGAGTTAGATTTGGAGGATAAGGAAAAGATTGCAAATTGTATGTATTTAGCACATTTTCATTTTTAAATAATGCGAGTCTTTTAACCAATTTAAATGCAAAGTGCTTTCTTTAAATAGATGTTTAGCTGAGACAACTTTGTTTATGCATTTTGATATAACCATGCGAATATATTTAAACAAAACATCACACTTTATTGCTAAAATTAACATGAGTACATTTGAAGAGATTGGTTCCCAAAACGGTATACATTCCACACAGAACCAGAATCTGTCACCAGTCGCCCCTTTCAGATTTTTCGACTAATCATTTTCCTTCGTGTCTTAACTTTTGCCTAGGCTGCCCTTTTCAAGTTTTCAACCTAGCAGACTTTTTTTTTAAAACATGGTAAGGCTTCAAGCGATCTCGGTTGACAGGATTTGCAAATTCATTCCCATCCATGTCTGGATGCTTACACCACCCTTTGATAGCACTTTCTTCACTATGTATGGGCCTTCCCAATTTGGCCTAAACTTCCCTCGAGCATCGATGTTTGTAGGCCTCAACTGTTTCATAACTAAGTCCCCGGCTTTCAGCTATCATCTGGAATACTTCACTTTTTGATTATAGGCTTTAGCCATTCTGCCTTGATACATCTGCAAATGATCCACTGCTTTCAACAGCTTTTCATCTAATGCTGCCAACTACTCTTATCCAGCTTGAACCCACCTCGTTTCTGGTAACTGAGTTTCCAAGGCTATTTTGAGTGATTTGAGTTCCATTTCCAGTGGCAACACTGTTTCCATCCCATATACCAAGGCGCAGGGAGTCTCACCAGTTGGTGTTCTGACACTGGTTCTATAACCCCAAAGAGCATATGGTAGCTTATCAGCCCAGTCTCTGTAGGTGGTTACCATTTTTTATAAGAACTTCTTAATTGACTTATTAGCCGCCTCCACTGCACCCTTAGCCTGTGGTCTATATGGAGAAGACCTATGATGTTCGATGCCATGTTCTGTGAATAGCTTAGCTATTGCCCTTAGAATTGCACCCCGTTATCAGTCACCATATGGTGAGGGATTCCGTATCAAGAGAGGATGTTCTTTTGAATGAACTTAACCATCTGCTTAGCTATCACACTGGAGAAGGATTC
Organism: Euphorbia tirucalli; assembly: GCA_039660915.1. Taxonomy (NCBI): domain Eukaryota; kingdom Viridiplantae; phylum Streptophyta; class Magnoliopsida; order Malpighiales; family Euphorbiaceae; genus Euphorbia; species Euphorbia tirucalli. The sequence goes on along the minus strand of CM077637.1, from coordinate 43,101,565 downwards.
TGCTTCCACCCATTTTGAGAAATAATCAACCGCAACCACTATCAATCTGTGTCCATTAGATGATGCGGGATGAATTTCTCTAATCATGTCAATCCCCCATGCCGAGAAAGGCCAAGGGGACGCTAGGTTTTGTAGTTCCAGTGGTGGGAGGTGATTGATATCAACATAGATTTGGCATTCGTGACATATTTTTACCTCCTTCACATAATCAGATTGCATTGTCATCCAGAAGTATCCCTGTCTCATTATCTTTCTAGCCATAGCAACCCCGTTCATATATGGCCCGCAGGATCCTGCATGTACTTGCTGCTTTACGGTTTCTGCTTCTTATTCTGTCAAACATCTTAGAAGAACCCCTTCACAGTTCTCTTGTATAGCTTATCTTCAAAGATTCTGAACTGGCTGGCTAATCTTCTTAATAAAACTTTATCAGTAGTATTAGCTCCTTCTGGATACTTTCCCTCTTTCACATACTAATAAATGTCAAAAAACCACGGTTTTTCTTCAGCTGTTAGCTCCATTACTTCATGCATATCAAAGCAGGGTTGTCTAGAAATTGCTATAAGCAGAGGTTGTATCTATGTCTTCTCTGGATCTTCCCATATAAAGGATGTAAGCACCGGGTTTTTTCGACCTCTATGATGAGAATTCCTGTGTTACCTGTGGAACGGACGGACTCAAATCGGACTTGGTAACGATCAGAAAGTTGCCTGGAGTTCCTCAAACATCCTGAAAACCAAGCTATCCGCGATCCGAAATCCTTGAAAATGTCTCTCGAGTGGTTTCTAAGGTTTAGGGTGCTCGTCCGATTTTCAAAATTTTTCCCTGGCTCTTGCTAGAGCCGTACGGCTCTGGTGGGTGAGCCAAGTTGCTCTTGGCTCAGCAGAAGGGTATGTGGGCAAAATCAGAAAGTCAGGCAGCCATTTAATGTTTGAAATGATATGTGTGAGGAGAGAATAAAAAGAAAGAAAATCAAATCAAGAAAAAAAAGGGGAGACTTTTGCAACCTTAGGCAGAAAAACACTTTCCAAAGAAACAGAGAGAAAAAAAGAAACAGAGAAGAAAGGGAGAAGGGGATCGAAACAAAGTAACCAAAGGAGAACACAGAAACCATTCAAGTTGAGACCTAAAATCAATCTTAAAACACTAAGAACAAATTCTACAACCTTTACATATTGGTTTGGGATCACTTCGGGTTCTTTTCGGGTTGTTTCGGATCGAATTTTGGTTTTCAGCCGGTTGAGCTTCTAGGATAAATTCCAAGCTTTCAATCCATTTCTTGACATTCAAAGAATCAAAACAACATCAAGGTAAACTCTGAGAGGCCTTAAACCTATTTGCATTGTCTTTTCTGTGTGTTTTCTTCGTTTTTGCAACTTTCAGAAATCGGATTGCCTAAATAGAGCCGGGCGGCTGTGTTCTTCATGAACACAGCCACACGGCTATGTTCATGATGAATAGAGCCAGGCGGCTGGTAGCCAAAGCCGCACGGCTCTATTCTACAAAGACAGACTCCCGGTGTGAGCACCGGTTTTCCCGACCTCTATGATGAGAGTTCATGTGTTACCTGTGGAGCGGACGGACTTGAATTGGGCTCGAAAGTGACTATATTGTTGCCCCGAGTGTCTCAAACGTCCTGAAAATTGAGCTATCTGTGATCCAAAACCCCTGGAAAGGTCTCCCAAGTGATTTCTAGGGTTTAGAGTGCATGTCCGATTTTTCGAATTTTGCTTCGGCTTTCGCTTGAACCGAGCGGCTCTGGTTTCTTGAACCATTGCCAGCCTGCTCTAAACTAGAGCCGTATGGCTCTAGTGCACACTAGAGCTGAGCGGCTCTAGTGGGCAAACCAAGTTGCCCTACAAAGCAAAGCTACTTGGTTAGACTGAAAGTATTTTCGGGTGTAAAATCAGAAGTCAGGCGGCCATTTAATGAAATGAGGTGATATGAGAGAGAGAGGTATAAAAAGAAAGAAAATCATTTCTGCAGAGAGCGGAGGAGGATTTTGGGTAACAAAAAAAAACCCTACATCATTCTAAAGACGTTAATATCAAGTTCTACGACCTTTGCTTATCGATTTAGGACGTATTCGGGTTGGTTTCGGGTTGCTTCGGATTGTTGCGGTTTTCGGCCAGTTGAGTTTCCAGCATCAATTCCAAGCTTTCAATCCATTCCTGCGTATCCAGTATATTGGAACAACACCATGGCAAACTCTGAGAGGCCTTAAATCCGTTTGCATTGTTTTTCTGTGTTTTTTTCTCTGTTCTGCGTTTTTCTGGAAACTGGGCTGCCCATCATAGCCGTACAGCAATGTTCTTCATGAACACAGCTGCACGGCTGTGTTCGTGATGAACAGAGCCGGTCGGCTCTGGCCCTAGAGCCGCCTGACTCTGTTCCTCAAGGACAGAATCCCGATTTGTCCCGATCGGCCGAAAGTAGTCCATTTTCCATTTCGTGCATTCTGTTCCGGTATTTTTCGGCCCAAGAATATTGATACGTCGTTCTGGTTTCGGTTTTCAGATTTTTGGACGTATGGATATTGGATTTTCGGTTTTTTCTTGGTTTTATATTTCAGTTTCAGGGTTGTTCGATCCGTTTCAGATCCGTAGTTCAGCATCAACGAGCACCCGAACTCTATAAAATCTCTGGGAAACACTGAAAAAGAACAAAATAACGATTTTTCGAAAAAACGAGAAAACCGATTTTGGGTTTGGGAATTGCAGCCGCCCAGCATGAGTTAGAGCTACCCGGCTCTATTTTGCAGCCGTGCGGCTGTAGTTCCTGGAAAAGACAGAATCGTGTAACGACCCATACGGACATCGCTGCGTGTTGCTGTTTTCAAATTCAGACTGTTTTTGGTGTGTTTACTACTTTTTAGACCCCAGATGTTTGTGAAAATTGCGAAAACCCACACGAACGAAACCGAGAGTTCCGGGATAATATACCCGCAAAAGTGGAAATTTGCATGTAATTGATCCAAATGGTTTTCCAAAATTAATTTTTGAGCATAAAAATTACATGGCATTTCAAAACCGTTTTCCAGGTCTAACCGGTTCGACCGGTCAGGTAGACCCTGTTACCCCCTAAATGCATGTCCCCATTTCCTAAAACTCCCAATTCTGTCCTATTTTGAGTCTTATTTGTGTTTATAATATAAATTGTGCTAACCCTCTGTTTTGCAGCATTTATCTTCATTTTTATTATTTTTCCTGTAATTAATAGACTATTCCTTGTAAACTAGGCGATTTTATTTTTAGATCTTTGTGTATCCTAGGCGATCGTAAAAGTGAGGACGAGGGTTTTCTCCTTTTTATTCAATTTGGTTTTATAAGCGGCCTATATTATTCTTTTGTATATTTGTGTGAATGATTTAATTTCCTGCAATTTAATTCTGTCATTTGCTTGAGCACGGGCTAGTAAAATTAAATGAAATTGGTTAGAGAAAGATAATAAATTGAATATAAATCATAAATCAAATACAAGCTCAAGGTTAAGTTGATAAGTTGCCTGAACCCTGAATCTCTGGATTATGTATAGTAGTCTACGCTCGGTAAGGAGCTGTACCAGAATTTCCCGGATTACTTGATCCGGGTGGGGACTCTGTCATTGATCTCGAAATTCAGGTTTCGAGGTCTTTAAGTAATAAATTGGGAAAACGTTTTCTACAAAAAGAATTTCCAAAACCAATAAACAGTTTTCTCTAAACAAGATAAACAAAAACCCGTTTTCCAAATCCAAACCATTCTCTTTTCCCCGGTTTGCTTCGCCACGTCCATAAGCTTTTCTTTTATTAAAAGGTTGTTCGCTCACAGTGGTGACTCTACTGGGGACAACAATGTTTCTTAAAAAAATTTTTCATAAAAACTTAAGGAACTTAGGCAACTATTGAAATATAACCTCGCTTGTATTCATTTATCGACTTATAAATACCATATTTATTCATACCTTTGCATATCATGACATTTTCTTCATCTTAACCCCTCAAATACACTGATTAGCCCCGGTTTACCCAAGAAGGTGGCCTACCTCTACCGCCAGGATTGGAGACACCCGATGGGGTAAACCACTCATAGCCCCGCATGACCTTACTTTATGTTCTATGGTGGAGCAGTGTTTATTTGCTACAGGAGCCTGTACGACCCTTGATTTGACTTCGGCCCATATGTAATGGCTTAGCAATTTCCCCTAGGATTACCAAAACATAAATCTAAAATTAAACATTGAGCGTGCACCTTTGGTATCGCCCATTGATGCCAAAGAGACCCAACACCTAAGAAGAATGTGAGACCAATCGAAAGGAGAAATAAGGTTGGAAGGGAGAGCATTTTTTTTTTTTTGCTAACATTTGTTCCATGGTGATTTTCTTTTCACCTTTCCATAAAAGCATCCAAAATGCATAATCACTCGCGTGCCATTTCTAATCACATTTTTGGTGCAGCCATCTCTTACATATGCACATGTACAACATTTGTACTGACCACATTTTCATGCAGCCACGACATTTACTCGTATGCCATACATATATACATCTTGCGTGCCAACATTTTCATAGAACATACATGACATCATTCCGTGTGACATTCCCAACCACATTTTCTGCAGCCATTTACATTTTTGCGTGACACACATGTTCATGCCATTTCATTCCATTATACTTGTTTAGGGATGTTCTAAGAATGCCTATCACGATCATTTCATTTCGTACCATGTCGGGTACCCAAAACTACTCGTAGTCTGCCAGTGCACCATTTTGCACTCTGCCATTCCACTATATCATGTCATTCACTAGAAAATCACAAAGATGTTAGGTCTGGCTGTGTGGCGAGTCACACGACAACATAACACTATGTCATCTCCATTACATCTCCATTCATTCATGGTATCACGGTGATGTCGGAATTTTGCTTGTGTGTCACAATCCACATCGGATTTGTCCCATGACATTAATAACTCATTCGAGGTACTCCACGAGTGCCGGGTTTTTACGCACATAAGAACATTTAATAGCATTAGTAATTAAAGCAAGACGTTCCACGAACGCCGAACCTCTGTCCGTGTTCCCGCACACACATGACTTGTTTGCAACATCACTTCATATTTGCTACCCCAAAAGCACCAGAGCTTTGTCCGAGGAACGGTTCCCACGTGACCATTTCATGCCATTTCATTTTGACCCATAAAGTGTCAAACCTCTGTCCCTCTGTCGATACATACGTGACCATTTTAGAACATCCGTTAGTTGCCCTAAAGGCACCGAACCTCTGTCCGTGTGATGGATCACACATGACATTTGTTCGCATTATCTCCTGTATGGTTTTAGGGCATTCTTGGGATGTTCAAAATAAAAACAAAACCACATTCATTATCATTTTCGTTCATGAAGCATCATTCGATCATGATCATCCCATGATCATACCATCCATATCACTTAGCGATTTATGTCTAGGATCATAACATTTACCCGTGATGCTAACCCTATGCTGAATATGTAGTTTGGCATCAAACATCGAAATGACTTGAAAGTGTCACTTCAGGGTCCGGATAATCAGCTCAGCCAGCTCAGACCGAATCAACCATAGTGGAAAGGGTTCTGGTCAACTCTGATTCAGACTCAGAGCAAGAGTTTGGGGGACAGTTACCTTTTTTACCAGTTGATAGTCCGTTTGTATTGAAAGAAGCAAGTAGAACCGAGATGGCTCAAGGTGGAAATGGCGGAAGTCCTCCCTTTGACATGAATGCATTCATGATAGCCTTTCTGAATTCTGATCAGTTTAAAGGAACCATCAGGGAGCAGGTGCAAACCACAGTGACTGCTGCAGTGGGCCCAACTAGCCAGCAAGCCCAAGCCCCAGTTGAGAACGAGGGGAATGTCATTCAAGGACCCCCTAATTCAGGGAGGAATTTGCCTGGTAGTAGCAGTGGTCATCCCCCCTTGGGAAATCGACCATCATTCTGAGGAAGACGAGGCCTTTGAAAGAGCCAAAGAGGCTTCGATTAGGACGGCTGCTGAAAAGCGTCTCAAGGAGAAATTTTCTGATTTTGAAGCATTGTTGCCGAAGCTGAAGGAGATGGTGCACTATTAGCATGTTAAGTGTGTAGATCTGTCTACTCTGTTTGTAGAAGGGGCAGAGCCGCTCCCGGTTGGGTTTTAGATGCCTTATCTACCCCCGTACACTGGGGAAGGTCCACCGGACGCCCACTTGGACAGCTATGTCAGAATCATGTCTGGGGATCGGAAAGGTCCATCTACTGAATCTATTTCCTACTACTTTGTGAGGCGCAGCTGCCAAGTGGTATCTCAAGATGCCGATCCACACCAGCTCCACCTGTGAGGTTCTGTCTGAGGCGTTTGTGAAACAGTACGCCTACAACACTCAGGTTGAAACCACATTAGAAGACCTAGAAAGAATCCACTAAAGGGCTAATGAATCCTTTTTGGCCTATTACAAAAGGTGGATGGATGTGCAAGTGTTAGTGGATGGAGCCCCTAAATTGGAGTCCCTTATCGTGAAGCTTATGGATGATACCTTGCCAACCTACAAGGAGAAAATGAAGTTGAAGAGATTTCATTCCTTCAATGATGTGGTAGATTTTGCAAAGCAGGTTGAGAGGTATGCTGAAGAAGAACAGCTGAGTAAGCAGGGTTCGAGTACCTACCGGAGCACCCGTGGATATACGCAGGGGTACAAAGCCAGTGGTTCTACGTCCTCTTCAATAGGGTCTAGCTCTAAACAGGCCCAAAATGCAGTGACGGTAGACTGGGTGAAGGAGGTTGATGTGGCAACTATGGCCTAAGGAAGCCAGACGAGAACATCTCAGAGGCCCACCAATCCGTGGGTTGAATCCTTGGGGCGTATTTTCGCCAAGTGTAGGAAGGCTAGTCTATTGCAAAGCATGAAGCCTTATATTCCCCCTGCTGAAGCCTGTTGGGATTCGTCATTGGAAAATAACGTGGTGCAGCGGAAAATACACCGCTTAAAATTTCCTAGAATCCACTTATCGTGTCCAATTACCATTGATTAGAATAAAATCAAATAAGAATCAAGAGAGATTAACTCACCGGATTCGTCTCCTCTAGAGACTACTGCAGAATCGTTTCTTGAAACTGCGATCTCCAAAGTCCGATGCACGACCAACTATTGAGCGGGAACCGGTGCTAGCCGAAGACGCGAAGGAATGGAGGTTTAATGCTGGGATTTTTGGCCGTTTTGGGGCTGCTATTGGTGGCTGAAATTTCCAGCAATTAATTAGAGTTGAATTAGGTTTTTCTTCCTTAAGTGTGCCCATATATAGACACCTTGTCTAGTTGGGTTTTAATTAGGTTAATTAAACGCAAGCCCACTAGGATTATAATTACATAAATAAACTTTAATTAAAAAGTATATACTATGTAATTTAATTCCATTTGGCTAAATTTAATTACCCCTAAATAAAATTAAATCACACTTAAGTTAACACAACACATGTATTTAATTTTTCTACTTAGGAAAATTATTTAATTAATTGTTTACTTTATGTAATTCAATTAATTGATAAATTAATTAATTACATTACGTAAACTTATTAATTAAATTAAATTCAACTCAATATCAATTAATTACCTTGACACCGAATGTCAACTAATTAATTAACGCATTCCTTCCAATGTACATTACATGTACAATTTCTACAAGTTCCAGCTCAGTTGATCTATGTGCACGATCCTATGGGTCTGTCTTTATGTTGGCAGTAGGCCCAAGGCCCACAGACTGTAAGTGGGTTCTAGCAAACCATTACAGCCCCCAATTAAGACAGAGATGCAGCAGTCTTTAGAAGACACTCACCCGGTAGTAATCTCATAGTGTCCTTTGCCTAACGATATCGATATGAATAAACAAGAGGCATGGTGTCTATCATCCTCTTCTGTTGTTTAATATATTTATTGATCTTGAGTTGACTGATTAATCAAATAAGCAACCAACTTATTTGGGTATGGCCATACACTAATCAGTCCCACTCATCAAGTGGCCAATGATATCATCTCAGTGTTACCCGAGTGGCAATTCCATCACTTCATCATCAATATCAACATGTTCACCGGTCCACCCAATCATACCCATATTTAGTATCCTTTTACAGACCTGTTAGGCGTATGTCAAAGTGAACCGGATTCCATATCGATATTATAATGAAATCTGGTCTGAGGACAAAAGAGACCTACTCAAGAAAGACCTATGACATGACAACCATATGGCTTTCTTGTGCGGATCGATCTAGTCCCATGTCAATGACATGTACCTATATTCATGACTGACTATACAAGTACTATGGCTAGTTAAGAACTACCATACAGTCATCGAATATACAAGTCTGTGGTTCTATTCGTTCCCACGATTAGAACTGACTTGGGTTAGGTTTTATGATTATCAATCAATGGATACTCTACTCATATTATAGCACAAGATATAAATGAAATAGATTAATTTCCTTTAGTAATATGACACAAATAATGTATTCATACATGACTTTTAATGTATAATACAAAATACAAGAATCCAATGCCCTAAGAACTAGGGCACACCAATAATAAATCCCACTTGCACTAGTTCCAAGCGGGCATTGCCCTAATTCCTATAGATCTGGTATGACCGTTGTGCTGTGTCTGTAATAGCGCTGTGATCAATGGATCAGTGACATTATTCTTGGTGTCAACCCTCTACAATGATATGTCACCTATGTTCACGATCTCCCGAATGAGGTGAAACTTTCTGAGTACATGTTTGGATCTCTTGTGTGACCGGGGCACCTTAGCTTATGCGATGGTCCCGTTGTTGTCACAAAAACATCAACTGGGTCTAGGATAGTGGGCACTACTCCCAACTCAGTTATGACTTTCTTGATCCAAACGGCTTTCTTTGAGCTTCGCACGCAGCTATGTACTCAGCTTCCATTGTAGAGTTAGCAATGGTGGCCTGCTTTGAGGACCTCCAACTAATGGCACCGCCATTCAGGAGAGAAACATAACTAGAGTGTGACTGGTTCTCATCTTCATCGGTCTCAAAGCTTGCATCAGTGTAACCTGACACTACCAGCTCATCTTGACCTCTATACACTAAGAAAGCATCCTTAGTCCGGTTAAGGTACTTCAAGATTGCCTTGACTGCCTTCCAGTGTTCCTCATCGGGGTTCGACTGGTACCGGCTAGTCATACTTAGTGCAAACACGACATCAGGCCTCGTACATAACATGGAGTACATGATAGATCCAACAGCAGATGCATAAGGGATCTTTTCCATATTCTCCCGGTCATTCTTTGTTTTAGGACCATCTTTCTTACTCAGCTTCAACCCATGGCGCATAGGCAAGAATACTTTCTTTGCCTTGTCCATGCTGAATCCTTTTAGAACCTTGTCAATGTATGTGGCCTAACTTAGGCCTAGAAGCCGATTGGATCTATCTCTGTAGATCCTGATCCCTAAGAGCGTCTCAGCTTCGCCTAAGTCCTTCATTGCGAAGCACCTACTCAACCACTGCTTAACCCCTTGCAATGTTGGTATGTCACTTCCAATGATAAGGATGTCGTCAACATACAGCACTAGGACGGTGGAAACGCTCCCACTAACCATCTTATACACACAGGGCCTTTAACTTGAAACACCACTTGCAACCTATCACCTTAGCACCCAGAGGTGGATCCACCAAGTTCCATACTTGGTTATCGTGCATAGATTGCATCTCAGCCTCCATGGCTTTGCGCCATTGACCTGAGTGTGGGCTTCCAACAGCCTCCTGATAGGTCTTGGGCTCCCCTTGGTCAACGACCATAAGGTCCCCATCATCAGTCACGAGAAAGCCGTACCTCTCTGGCTGATGACATGTCCTACCAGACCTTCTAAGGTCCTATGCAACCGTTTCTGGTTCCTCAATTTCTTGAGTAGTCAGATTGGTTCCCGAAGCATCCTCAGCAGTAGCTGTAGGAGTTTGTGAGTCTTGACCTTCTGACAGTTCAACATTACTCCCACTGTCTCTCTTGGAAAGGAATTCCTTCTCCAAGAATACTGCATTTCTGGCTATGAAAACTTTGTTTTCTACCGGATCGTAGAAGTAATAACCCTTAGTTTCCTTACGGTAACCCACAAACTAGCACTTGACAGATTTGGACTCGAGTTTGCCACTTGTCAATTTCTTAACATGTGCATCACACCCCCAAATCTTCAAGAAGGAAACATTGGGCTTTCGGCCTTTCCATAGTTCATATGGTGTTCCCTCAACGGCCTTGCTTGGTGTATTATTAAGAATGTAAGCAGCAGTCTCTAAAGCATATCCCCAAAAGGAGACAGGGAGTGTAGCATGACTCATAATCGAGCGGACCATGTTAAGTAAGGTCCTATTCCTCCTTTCTGACACTCCATTCCACTGGGGTGTACCAGGAGGAGTGAGTTGGGATATGATCCCACACTGTCTCAAAAACGAGTCAAACTCTTGGCTCAAATATTCAGCCCCTCGGTCAGACCGAAGTGCTTTTATTTTCTTGCCAAGTTGGTTTTCTACTTCATTCTTAAAGTCCTTGAACCTTTGGAGAGTCTCAGACTTATGCTTCATCAGATACACGTAACCGTATCTGCTGAAGTCATCCGTGAAGGTGACGAAGTACAGAAAACCAGATCTAGCACTAGTGCTCATTGGGCCACATACATCGGAATGTATTAGCTCCAATAGCTCTGAGGCCCTTTCAGCAGTTTTGCTAAAAGGCGCCTTTGTCATCTTGCCTCTCAAACAAGATTCGCATGTGTCATAAGGCTAGATGTCAAATGACCCTAGCACTCCACTAGAGTGAAGCCTAGCTATGCTTCTCATTTATGTGGCCAAGTCGACAATGCCAGATGTAAGTAGGATTAATTTCATTTTGTTTAATCCTTTTATTATTTATGTTATAGATTGAACTTTCACGTTTTAGATCAAGGATATATAAGCCATTTTCAAGAAATGCTGTTCCATAAATAATATTGCCACATTGCATAGAAATTCTACCATGTCCAATATTAAATACAAAACCAGAAATATCCAACAAAGAAACGGAAATAATATTCCTGCGCATCGTAGGTACAAAATAACAATTTCTTAGTTCCAAAACAAGTCCACTCGGCATCTCCAAGAAATAATCTCCGATCTCCATGGCCTGAACCCGAGCACCATTTCCGACTCGAAGATCTACTTCTCCAGATTCTAATAATCTCCTATTTCTTAGACCCTGCACATTTGAACAAATGTGAGAACCACATCCAGTGTCCAAGACCCAAGATGTAGAAATAGCTAGATTAATCTCAACAACATAAATACCTGAAGCAGCAGTTTTGCCCTTCAGTTGCTCCCTTAGCTTTGGACATGAGCTCTTCCAGTGCCCCTTCTCATGACACTCATGGCAAACATCGTCACGAGAGGCAACCCTTGCTTTAGGTTGGGCCACAACCTTTTGCCCTTAGCCTTGGCATTTTGGGCCTTAGCCTTGGCATTTTGGGCCTTAGATTTGGCCTTTCCCTTAGCAATGGGCGTATTGCCCTTATTCACCAGCAATACTTCAGGGGTCTTCTTAAGAGACTGCTCAGCAAGCTTGAGCATGCCATGCAGCTCAACAACCGATTTATCCAACCCTTGCATATGGTAATTCATGATAAACTGGTTGTAAGACTCCGGAAGTGACCCAAGAATAATGTCTGTTGCCAAGTCCTGCGGTACTGGCGAGCCGAGGCGGGCAAGTGTATCAATATACCCCTTCAACTTTAGCACATGAGTGCTAACAGAAGTCCCAGCTGCCATCACAGTCGTGCAAAGTGCCTTAGTTGTCAGGTAACGTTCCTGACGAGCCTGATCTTGGAACGTCTTTTTAAGCTGATCCATCATCTCATAAGCATGCTCGTCCATGAACTGCTTCTGAAGATTAGAAGCCATGGTACCCAGCATGAGGCACAAGAAATCTCGGTCATCCCTCACATGCCGATCGTACTGCTCCACCATCGCCGTGGTGATGCCTCGACCTACAGGAGGGCCAGCTGGTAAAGGAGCATTTAGTACATACTCCTTAGACTCTTGTCTAAGAACTATTTGTAAATTCCTAGCCCAGTCTAGGAAGTTAGTCCCCGAAAGCTTCTCCTTCTCCAAGAGTGACCTAAGTGAGAGTGAGTTGTTGTTTGTTGCAGCCATTTAAATTGCTTAACTGAAATGGGATTATCTGCATGGAAGAAATCATTGCTTGAGTTAGAAATAAAGGACTTTTAAGCCAATTCAAATTAATAATCCGATTTTAATTTGTTTGTTGGTGTTGTTAATTGGCTGACTTGACCAAGATCCACAACTTATCAATGACTGGCCGAACTAGGGCTCGCTAACCAACCATTGAGTCGTTTGGTAGGACAACCTATCCAATCCTTCCACGAAGGACTCTTGGTTTGATGGGCTTATTGACACTTTACCCATCTGTGCTTAGGGCCCGCTCTGAGCTAATGCTACCCATGTTGAGTCAAACCACCATTCACATGTTAACCATACCAAGTATCTTAACCCTCGACGGCCCGCTGAATACTACAATATACCCTGCTAGGGCATGGCGCACATTGCAGCATCAATGGGAGGAAGAGGTGTGAATGTGGGAAGCACTTTTAAGCGACTCAATATTTTAATTTTCGGATTATAATTAAGTGATACGGCTTAGCATGCATAAACGCGGGTAATAATTTGGTGATCCATACATCCATATTACATGAAAAATGCAATAGCATACTTAATTTAAAATAAATGAGATCCTATGGGCCTTTAATTACAACCTAATGAAAAACTAGATATCCTATCTAATTCTTCATAGGCCGGACTGCAATCCTTCTTGGGCTCCCACCATGGGCTTGCTCCATTTGGGCCTTCCTCCATACTTGATGCAATTACAATAATTTTGTAAAATAAAATTTATTCTAAAATTACATCAAAATAAAAAAATGGCACGGAGGCCATATTTCCCAAAATTAAATTACAACCGATAATAATTTAGGCCCATAGAACTCAACATAACAGTTCAAACAAAGTACATGTCGTGCACATACATACCAATATGATGCATGATCATGGCATTCCAAATTATAAGTATAAATGTTAAGCTGAGTTACTTAGGGTGAAATCGCCAATTTTAACAAATGTGACTAAGGCCCATAAAGGCCCAATGGATAACATCCATAAATGCAAAATTAACAATTTCGCTCCCACTTGAATTTGGGTTGTCACAAATTTAAAATTTAGCTCTCCCAATTTTAACCGGTGTCACGGTTTATTGGGCCAATTTCACAAAGTCCATATTCAATTTAATATGCAAACAATTAAATTAAATATGCATGCCAACAAAATAAATAATTTGAATACAAATTAATTAAAAAAAATTTAATTTAATTTGCATTAGGGTCCGGGATAAAAAAAAATACCCGGAAAATCAAAAACCGTACCCAAAACCCGCGCGCGGCGCCGCTGTCCCGGCGGGCAGCAGTACCGCTGCGCGGCAGCAGATGGAATCGCAATTCTGCAATTCCATCTTTTGCCCAAACTTTTTTTTTTTAAATCATAAACAAAAAAATGTTTCCAACAAAAAAAAATATATATATATATATATATATATATATAATTAATATACAAAACAATTTTAGATGGAAAACAATTGGGGAAAATTAATCAAATACCCCAATCCAACAATTCTAGGGTTTATCTAAAACAAAACCAATTAAGCAAAAACCCTAAAATCACAAACTTGAAACCCATCTTTATTCAAGAACGCTTTTAAGAACCAATTCCAATCAATCTAATGGACAAAACCTAGGCTCTGATACCACTGTTGGGATTCGTCATTGGAAAATAACGTGGCGCAGTGGAAAATACACCGTTTAAAATTTCCTAAATTCCACCTATCGTGTCCAATTACCATTGATTAGAATAAAATCTAATAAGAATCAAGAGAGATTAACTCACCGGATTCGTCTCCTCTAGAGACTGCTGCAGAATCGTTTCTTGAAACTGCGATCTCCAAAGTCCGGTGCACGACCAACTATTGAGCGGGAACCGGTGCTAGCCGAAGACGCGAAGGAATGGAGGTTTAATGCTGGGATTTTCGGCCGTTTTGGGGCTGCTATTGGTGGCTGAAATTTTCAGCAATTAATTAGAGTTGAATTAGGTTTTTCTTCCTTAAGTGTGCCCTTATATAGATACCTTGTCTAGTTGGGTTTTAATTAGGTTAATTAAACCCAAGCCCACTAGGATTATAATTACATAAATAAACTTTAGTTAAAAAGTATATACTATGTAATTTAATTCCATTTGGCTAAATTTAATTACCCCTAAATAAAATTAAATCATATTTAAGTTAATACAACACATGTATTTAATTTTCCTACTTAGGAAAATTATTTAATTAATTGTTTACTTTATGTAATTCAATTAATTGATAAATTAATTAATTACATTACGTAAACTTATTAATTAAATTAAATTCAACTCAATGTCAATTAATTACCTTGACACCGAATGTCAACAAATTAATTAACGCATTCCTTCCAATGTACATTACATGTACAATTTCTATAAGTTCCAGCTCAGTTGATCTATGCGCACGATCCTATGGGTCTGTCTTTATGTTGGCAGTAGGCCCAAGGCCCACAGACTGTAAGTGGGTTCTAGCAAACCATTACAGCCCCCAATTAAGACAGAGATGCAGCAGTCTTTAGAAGACACTCACCCGGTAGTAATCTCATAGTGTCATTTGCCTAACGATATCGATATGAATAAACAAGAGGCATAGTGTCTGTCATCCTCTTCTGTTGTTTATTATATTTCTTGATCTTGAGTTGACTGATTAATCAAATAAGCAACCAACTTATTTGGGTATGGCCATACACTTATCAGTCCCACTCATCAAGTGGCCAATGATATCATCTCAGTGTTACCCTAGTGGCAGTTCCATCACTTCATCATCAATATCAACATGTTCACCGGTCCACCCAATCATACCCATATTTAGCATCCTTTTACAGACCTGTTAGGCATATGTCAAAGTGAACCGGATTCCATATCGATATTATAATGAAATCTGGTCTGAGGAAAAAAGAGACCTACTCAAGAAAGACCTATGACATGACAACCATGTGGCATTCTTGTGCGGATCGATCTAGTCCCATGTCAATGACATGTACCTATATTCATGACTGACTATACAAGTACTATGGCTAGTTAAGAACTACCATACAGTCATCGAATATACAAGTCTGTGGTTCTATTCGTTCCCATGATTAGAACAGACTTGGGATAGGTTTTATGATTATCAATCAATAGATACTCTACTCATATTATAGCACAAGATATAAACGAAATAGATTAATTGCCTTTATTAATGTTACACAAATGATGTATTCATACATGACTCTTAATGTATAATGCAAAATACAAGAATCCAATGCCCTAAGAACTAGGGCACACCAACAAAGCCGAGAAGGAAAATTTCTATGCCTATCATGTGACAACAGGTCACTTCACCAACGAGTGTACTGGCTTGATAAGGGCCATTCAAAGGCTGGTCACTGAAGGAAAGATTGTCGAACCTGCACTGAAGCCAAATGTGTAGAGGAATCCTTTGCCTAATTTTGGGGGCCAGGTTAATATGGTTCAATCTGGCATCCCGGCCAACAGTGTTTTTACATAGATAATTAAGGCCAACCCAAGTGTTTAGGTGGTTACAGCCAAAGTAGAGGAGGAAGAGCCAGAGGAGACTGAACTCCAAACTTTAGTGGTGCTGAGGGGACAGGTTCCTATTGATTTGAACGATATTGACCTGGAAGATGATGATGAAGATTTTGGGTTTGAAGAGCCCAAGTTGGTGTATCCAGTGGAAACAAGACAGGGGACAGTGGTCACAAAAGACGGCCCTGTCATGCATATCACCCGGAGCTGCAATGTTTACCAACCCATCAATGTAGCTCCCCAAGTACTGCCCAGGTGGAACCTTTCTATTGTAGAATCGGGCACTGTGGCCCAGGGATCGAAGGATTAGGAGGAGGATACAATTGTCGAACAACTGAAAAGGACACCTGCCCAAGCTAGCATCTGGCACCTTCTCATCGAGTCGAAAAGACACCGTGAAGCGGTAGTCAAACAGCTGATGGAAATGGAGGTAACTCCTTTGACGTCGCCAGAGGAAGTTTGTGCTGTAATAGGAGGAATTGATCTGAAGGCCAACAGGGCCCAAGAAATTAGCTTTGGGATATCTGACCTACCACCAGAAGGGGTGAATCATAATAGGACTCTATATCTGAGGGTGCAGATTATGGGTAAGACCGTGCTATGTGTAATGGTCGATGACGGCTCAGCCCTCAATATTTGCCCTTTCAAAGTTTTGCCTCATTTGGGCATCGAAGTGGAAGCCCTCGGCAATTCTAGCATGGTAATTAGGGCATACGACAACAGTAGAAGATCAATGATTGGCACCTTCGAGGCTGAGGTCAAAGTGGGGGAGGTCAAGTCAAATGTGCTGTTCACGGTTATCGATATCCCCGTTACATTTTCTTTGCTCCTAGGGAGGCCATGGTTCCATGCCCTGGGAGGTGTACCTTCCACTTTGCACCAAAAAGTCAAGTTCTTGATAGGTGGGAGAGTGGTAATAGTAGAGGTGGATGAGCCGTCAGTGGTAGCTGCCCTAAGTGCCGAAGAGCAGCCAATGATAGGGTTTCAAGTTGCGGTAGTGACAAAGGAAACTAGCGATGGACCGAAATTCCCAGAGTGGATATACAAATACTTCGCCAAGCAAAATTTTGAGCCCGGTAAGGGCCTGAGGGTGAGACAATAGGGTGTTCCCAAGTTTGATATAGAGCCGAGGAAGTATCGTCAACACGGGCTCGGTTATCGTGAGAAAAGAGGCGAGCCAAGTAGGAGATGTGTGAATAATCTAGTTGACGCATTTGTACATCAGTCTGAAAAAGTGTATGACGGGGCTTCGGAGCCCGTGGAGGTTGAAGGGGGTCAGTTCCCTGGATTTCAAATCTTCTTGGATGTTGTGGATTTTAAGAAGTATAGAGTAGAGCTGGTGGTCAACATGCTCCTTGTTGAGACTAAGGAAGATAAGGGGAAAGTTCTGAAAGGAAAAGAGATGGCAGTCGACCAAGTTAATGTGGAGTTCGGGAATAAAGGAGAATCTTCTGAAAAATCAAATCCTAAGGGTGGTAAAACTGAAGAAGCCATTACAGCCATTACCAAGGTGCTGGCTGCATTGATGAAAACCAACGCCAGTTCTGAACCGAAACAAGCAGTTATACCGAAAACTCAGGAGGAGTTGGTAAACCAGGCTGTGAAAGAATTGACCAAGCTGATGATGGCTGGGAAAGCAAAGATGATAGAGGAGGACCTAACTACTGACCAGGAACAGACCCTCGAGGGTGACCTGGGAGACCTGTTTGAAGAGGTCAAAGGAGCTGTAATAGGAGAAGACCCTCCACATGTGGAGGGAGAAAATCATTTTGATATATCTTCTTTTTCTGTTTTTGATGTAAATAACTCAGCCTACAAGGCTGTCAATGCAATGAAATATGATTTTGCTTACTTGTGTGATGTTTTTCCAGATGGAACAGTACATACATATAAACATTCATTTAATGTTTTTAGCATACACAATGCATCATTACATGAAATGAATCTAGGAACAGATCATGATCCAAAAATGGTATCCTTCTCAAAAGACCTCACACCTGAAGAGAGAAGGGAAATTATGGATGTGCTCCTAAAGCACGTAAAGGCCTTTGTCTGGTCTTATGATGATATGCCGAGGATTGACAGGGAGATTATAGAACACAGAATCCCAACAGATTCAAAAATGAAGCCCGTCAAATAGAAACTAAGAAGACTCAGGGCAGAATGGGCAGAAAAGGTCAAAGAAGAAGTGGCCAAGCAAATAAAAGCAAAGTTTCTAGAAGTTGTCGAATACCTAGAGTGGTTGGCCAATATAGTGCCAGTTGCTAAAAAGGATGGTAGGGTAAAGGTCTGCGTGGATTATAGAGATCTAAATAAGGCATCCCCCAAGGATGACTTCCCACTGCCACATATTGATGTTCTGATAGACAGCGCCGCCAGGGCCACAATGTATTCATTCATGGACGGCTTCTCAGGGTATAATCAGATCCTCATGGACATTGTCGACAAGGTAAAGACAGCCTTCATCATAGAGTGGGCAGTCTACTGCTACAGGTTCGGACTAAAGAATGCCAAAGCCACGTACTAGAGGGCTGTAACAATGCTGTTGCATGACATGATTCACAAAAAGGTTGAAGTCTATGTCGATGATATGCTAGTCAAATCGATGACTCGAGAAGAGCACCCTGCTATCTTGGATAGGTTTTTGACTAGGGTTGAAAAGTACAACCTCTGCCTCAACCCAAAGAAGTGTGTGTTCGGGGTAACTTCAGGAAAGCTTCTCGGCCATGTAGTGAGCCAGAGGGGAATCGAAATAGACCCGGTTAAAATCAAAGCTATCAGTGACATGCCTGCGCCAAAGACAAAGAAAGAAGTTAGATCATTTCTGGGGTCGCTGCAATATATCAGTCGATTCATTGCAAGGTTGACTATAATCTGTGAGCCCATCTTCAAGCTCCTAAAGAAAAATCAGTCAATAGAGTGGAATGATCAATGCCAGTTAGCCTTTGACAAAATCAAGACTTACTTGGCGAATCCACCAGTCTTGAAGCCTCCGATGCCGAATAAGCCTTTGGTTCTGTACTTGGCCATTGAGGATGCTTCAGTAGGGGCTATGTTGGTTCAAGAACAAGAAGATAGGAGAGAACATGCAATCTACTACCTGAGTAAAAAGCTGCTCGACTACGAAGCTAGATATATTATAGTGGAAAAGACCTGTACCACTATGGTATAGCTAACCAAGAAGTTGAGGCATTACTTCCAGTCATACAAGGTTCAGGCGGTGGCAAAGGTTGACCCGATGAAGTATTTATGTCATTCCCTTGCACTGACTGGGAAATTATCAAGATGGCTACTCCTATTGTCTGAATTTGACATTGAGTACGTGACTAAGAAGGCTATCAAAGGAAGGGCTGTGGCGGAATTTCTAGCCAACCAACCCTTAGAGTCAAAATATGTCGAGAATCTGGAGTTCCCTGATGAACAGCTAGCTGTAATAGAAGCAGAACCGAGCAGATGGGTAATGTACTTCAACAGGGCTATGAATAAGCATGGAGCAGGATTGGGAGTGATCATTGGCACGCCTGATGGAGAAATCATCCCTCTAGCTAAACGCCTTGAATTCCCGGTGACTAACAACGGGGCAGAGTACGAAGCTTGCCTATTCGGGATTGATTCTCTGATTACACTAGGGGCATTGGAAGCACTGATAATTGGAGATTCAGCACTAGTGATTCATCAGATCGCCGGTGAATGGGAAGTAAAAGAAGAGTCACTCCGACCGTATCTCTATTTGGTTTGGGACAAGGTGGAAGCTTTTGGGCTATGCGAGTTTAGGCATGTGCGGAGGGAAGATAATCAGATGGCAAACTCTTTGGCCACACTTTCATCAATGTGGGAGGAATCCCGGAAGCATCCTATGCAGCCAGTGGTAGTGGAAGTCACATAAAAACCCTGTTACTTATCAGTCAGTGTTATAGCGATAGCTGAAGAGCATCCCTGGTATCATGATATTCTATAGTTTATTCAGAATGGACAGTAGCCTGATGATGCCAGCAAATCAGATAAGATCTCCTTCAGGAGGTTAGCAGCGCAGTTTAGGTTGTTTGAGGGTCAGATCTTTAAGAGAACCGCCAACGGCTTGCTCCTGAAATACCTAACAGAGAGAGAAGCCAGACAAGTCATGAGCCAAATCCATGTGAGGACCTGCAGGCCAAATATGAATGGGTTAGCATTGGCCAAGAAAGTATTAAGGCAAGGCTATTTCTGGCTTACATTGCAAGAGGATTGTATTGAAGAGGTGAAAAGATGTCATGAATGTCAAGTGCACGGAGACCTCAATCATCTCCCACCGCTTGAACTTCAGATATCAGCAACTCCGTAGTCATTTGCTGTATGGGGGATAGATCTCATCGGGGAAATAAGGCCATCTACATCTAACGGACATTAGTTTATAGTTGTGGCGGTTGACTATTTTTTGAAGTGGGTAGAAGCAGAGTCATTTGCTTATGTTACAGCTAAGAAAATGGCTAGGTTTATTGAGAAACGTATCTTCACAAGGTATGGGATCCCACATCATGTCGTCACTGATAATGGGGTGCAATTTCAAGGGGTCACGGTGCAGTTGTTTCAAGACAAGGGGATTGAGCACCACAAATCATTTCCCTACCATCCACAAGCTAATGGTGCTGTGGCAGCGGCCAATAAATCCATCAAGAAGATTCTGTCGAAAATGGCGGTCACCTACAGGGATTGGGCCGATATGTTGCCATTTGCTTTGTAGGGTTATAGAACCAGTGTCAGAACCCCCACCGGAGAAACACCGTACTCTTTGGTCTACGGAATGGAAGCGGTCTTACCAGTTGAAACCGAGATCAAGTCGCTAAGGGTGGTTATGGAAGCACAGTTGCCAGAATCAGAATGGGTTTGATCAAGGTATGAATAGTTGGCACTAATTGATGAAAAGCATCTCCAAGCATTGGATCACTTACAGATGTATCCACAGAGAATGGCTAGGGTTTACAATAACAGAGTCTCTCATCGGAAGCACCCACTTAAGGCCGGAGACTTGGTTCTAAAACCAACAAAACAAGTCAACACAGATGTAAGGGGGAAATTCAGGCCCAATTGGGAAGGTCCATACGTGGTAAATAAGGTACTCTCCAGAGGTGCCATAAGGGCCATGGATATGCATGGGAACGAGTTTGTCAACCCCGTCAACCAGGACAAGCTTAGGCGGTACTACGTGTAAAAAAAAAAAAACAAAAGAGTTCGATGGATCGAAACCCGAAAAGGCGATCCATGCAAAAGTCAAAACAGAAAGGTGGGCACCATTGGTGGGGAAATCTACAAAGATCAACTGGTGGCGGTCGCATGTCCAGCTGAGACGGATACCATTTTTAACTTTGTTCTTAGCTTCATTTCATTATTGATCACATTGTACTAAGACATTATTAATGAATGAATGAATGAATGCTTTTTCTATCCGCTTAAATGTCTTGAGTTTGCCTGAAATTGGAATTTTGTTTTACATACATATTTGCGATTATGTACATTCCATGTTTCGCATGCATCATACATAAAAAATAAAAAAATAGAGAGGAGAAAAAAAAATCCGATGGACTGAAAACCGAAAGGTGGTTCATGCAAAATTTAGGATTCAAATGAAGTCCGATAGACTAAAAAACCATGAGGGCATCTATGCAAAAGTAAGGACATAAAATAAAATAGTAAAATAAATATCATTCAGCAGTAACTCCACACAGCAGGAAAGAAATCTACAAGTAGAGATACCGCAGGGTCAGGATCTCACGCTCGCGTCTTGTAGGGCAGGTCATTAAGTCTGCTAGCCAGGCCCCATAATGACCATCTGTCTCTGTCATGGCCACTTCACCGTACCTCAAAACCTCAAAACGGGTAGGGTTCATCCACTGCTGCTGCACATGTCGAGGCCACTGTTGTGTGAACTCCCCGCACTCGGTTGTGCACAAAGAACGAGGCACCCTTTGTACTTGCCCGTATTGTCTATATAATCGCACAGGGGAATAAAATGTCACCTTGGAAAGTCTGAGGAGTTGTACTCCTCCCGCCCACGTCTCCGTAGTCATGTATAAGATTTCCCACCAGGGGCAAACCCAACGGATGGATGCGTTTATCCTTTCTCTCAGCCAATTCAGCCATTCCTCTGAAGTCTATGTGGCAAAGTCTATAAGTTCAATACGACAGCCTAAAAATGTTTCGGGACATATCTCGACTGAAGTGGAGGAACGCTCAGGAGATTCAGCTTCTCCAGTAGCCAAATCTGCAGAAGAGACAACCAATCAATGGAATGCAAGATTAATCAAAATATTAAACATGAGTTGGGAACAAACCTGAAGCAAAAAGGTACACCCATATGTTTCGATCGGGTGACCAAAATGGATAGAATCCAAATAAATCAAGGTCTCAACCAGGATGACCCCCATAGGTGAAGCACCATCAGCCATCTAGGCCACCACCGGGATTAACCAGACATCACAGGTCCCATCTCGTGACTTGCACAGATAGAGGGACATCAGTAGCAGATTCATCCGAAAAGCCCAACCAAGGGCAGAGGGGTCTAGGGCAGAACACACATCCATGATAGCGGACAGGTCAAGTCTCCTAGGAGCAGCCTCACCAAGAAGCAGACGATCTAAATGTGCCGTATCCAGTAACCCCCGAAATGTCTGTAGGCTGTTAGGATTGGGTTCAGGAACAGCTAACCTGACTCCATGTGGAAAGGGAGCGAAGAGAATGGCCCCAAATTCTTCCACCATAGGGCACATCTCTTGCCTGAAAAATCAGAAAACATGATCCATCGAATCCCAGAACCTGGCTGCAGCTGCCAGAAAGGTCCGGTTTAGGGGCAGATTCACATAAAACCGCATGGAATATAGACTATAGGGCGCCAATAAAGCCCTGTTGGAAGAACGACATGTTCTCTAGTAATCCTTGAGGCGGTCGCAAAGTTGGTCCATTCGAAATGGTATAGGAAGCAGAACCGGATGATTATTCCTTACTGCATAGAAAACAGATGAAATGTCAACAGAAAAACAAGTCCAGCAGAGGGAAAAGTACTAGATCAACAAAAAGGGGGAAAATTCCATAAAACTACAGTAAAAATAGTACGCCCGTCAATAGTCATATACAAGATATGTACATAACAACATCCAATCCAAGCCCACAGATGGGCTGCATCAACATAAGACTATAGAAACTACAAAAGAAGGTCTACGACTGTCCCCCATCAGTCGAATCATCATCCTCCTTGCCCTCGACTCCAACACCATCACCAAAGATGCACCAACCGGCCTTCCAGTCATCCAACTGAGTGCGGAGGGTCCCGTTCATGAATGTGAGGTCCACAATGGTCCTCTGTATCTCCTCCATCTCTGCCCTCATACGGGCCTCCTCATGCCGACGAGCGGCAACTACAGCCTGCATCAGAATTAAACAACATAGACATCACATCATACATACATATACATCATAAGCATACATCCACACATACATACATATTGATGCAGGTACTTACCGTCATTGCTCTGTTATCCCGAAGCGAGAGGTACCTAAGAGCAGAAGTTGGCTGACATAGAGCAATCCCCTGTATCACCGAGATCTGCATAAAGAATGGTGCACGAGTCAGACCAGTGACAACAGAAATGGTCAAAAGTAAGCAAGGGCAGGGATACTCACATGTGTCGTATTAGGAGGAATTGCAGCAGGAGGAGGGTACACCTCAATGTGCAGATCTGCTCGATAAAGTTCCATCAACCAAGGCTACACTAGGTACTCCAGATGGCCTGGAATAAAGCCAGCAGGGGGAACTATCGGGGGCACCATTGGAGGAACAGGCTCAGTTCACCTCGCCTCGGTGTCAGCACCAAACACGCCCGTGTGAGCTGAGGAACCTCCATCTCCTCAGCTGCCGACGGTTCCAGACCCACGGCTGTTGGAACATCTACCTGATGATGTGTGAGGGTGCTTACCCCTCTCAGATGGCTATAAAATAGATCAACAAAAATCAGAATGATCCAAACAAGCAAAAGGTGAAAGCAGAACAAGTGCATACCCCAGCTAGCGCATCCTCTAGTGGTGCAATCCCAGTGGGAGGGAGAAGCTGTCTGCTGATGAACTGGGGGTAGTCGCCATCGTCCCCCATAACTGTGTACCCAGACCCAAACAGATCGGGGTGGTCCTCCTCCGGTAGCAGATGTAGCCAAAATTGTACGACTGGAGGTGCAGGCGGGATCCTATGCTCCTGGGGGTCGACACGCTAATCAATGACCCTCTTCCTAAGGTACCACTCGAAGCTGACGGGACTTTCCATCACAAACCATTAGGACATCAGCCTCCGGGCATCCATCAGCTCAGGGGGCCACACAGCGTTCCCCCATGGCTCTTGAATCACCTGAAAGTAGACGACAGTAAAAAAAAAGAAGTAATACCTACTCAAAAGTCACACCCGCCAAGAGCTGGCGGCAGATCTAGGGATCGGTATCCATCTCACTCTAATTGAAGCCCGCCACAACCACAACTGGGGGAAATCAGGAAGTACGGCGTTAGCCGGCATGGCCAGTTTAGGCAGAGGGACAAAGGCGTACTCATACACCCAGATCTGCACAATGGAAAAGATTAAAAAAAAACTCACGTGAAGAACTATCCACACACCCTTCACCTCTCAGTGCCTCCCGCGGGAGCAAATGTCGAGGTCATAATATAGCTGAGCCAGCCCGGCTCGTCCCCAGTTCAGATTCCCCACGTCCTCCAACTGTATCAATGAGGGGAGCACTACAAAGTTCAGGTCACTCTGACCTGTGGAGAATAAAAGAGTACTCAAGGCATATAGTAGTAACACCCGAGTATAACGTCTCACATCCCTAGGTGAGAACGGGAACCCTCGGGTAGGTTGCTCTACCTACTCAACCAATAATCTCTCAGTAAGCTCCCCTGGACCAGCTTGCCCAAAGGAGTCAGTCCGATCAACATGGCGATGAGGTCCAGGTTGAAGCCTCCTCGCTCCAAAGTCTGATTGAACTCTATGGAGCGCCTGCCGAAGGAGAGCCTAGTGATAGCCATGAAGTCTTCGGGCGTGATGGTGAACTCCCCGATCGGGAAGTGAAAAGTGTGAGTGGAGTCCATCCACCTCTCCAAGAGCGCCATCAGTACACCCCTGCTTGTCCGAGGTGTATTGTCACACATAGAACAAATGAACCGGTCCAGCCCGGTCAAATCAACTAACTCCCACACCTTATCAAGGAGCTTTCGGTACCAAGCCAGTGCACCAGTTATGGAACCGGCCCCCCGTTATAGGGCCGCGTCTGCAAAACAAAAAACAGGGGGTTTTATGAATTTTTTATATATACTATGCATTGCATGAATAAATCAATTGGAAGCATTTAAAACAAAATTAGAAACTCAAAAATTTGGTTTTGGTCGAACCAAAGATGGTCGGCTCTGTTCTGGGTAGAACAGAGCCGCGGGTTGAAGAACACAGCCGGTCGGTTCTAGCATTAAGCTGGTTGGCTCTATTCGGAAAACCAGCTGTTTGGTTCCTAAAACCTAGGTGTTGCAATTTTTCACCCAAAAATCAACTCTAAATCATCAATTGAGATTCCTATGGGCAAAATCTACTCTAATCATGCATCAATTTCATGTAATTTTGTCTAATTTCATCTCTTCTGCAGAAATTCAAAAAAAAATGGAGAAAAAGAAGAATTTGGAAAAAAACTTACCAGATTCCGAATAATGTGTATAGATGGCTTTAGAGTCACAGGTACAGGGTCATTCCTCCGAAACCCACAGTACGAAACCGTCTCTTTTAATCAGTACACCGTCACCGTAGATTCAATGGGCAAAAAGAATTCCTCTTCGAGTAAAACGTATCTCACATGGGGAGAAGGTTGTGCGGGAGTATTTGGAAGAATAGCCTTTCGCCTTTTCCTTATTTTGGTTGAAAGGAGGTGGAGAATTTTTTCACAGAATAAGCAAGAGGAAGAAGAGAAAGGAACAAATGGAGTTACAGGGGAGCGCCCTCCTTTTATTTTCAATCTCAACCCACTAGAGCCGTATGACTCTAGCTTGTGTGGCAAGCTAGAGCCGCGCGACTCTATGTTTGAGCCGCCTGTTAGCGCCGGAATTTTCTATACTTAAAAAAAAAAAAAACGGTCGTCACGACTATCATTACAGTCGTATGACTGTAATGTCGGGTAATCTGCAGAGGCCCATACCTCTGCAGCAAAAATGAAGGAGAGAGAAAGGGAGCATTAATTGCTCCCTTGTTGCAGCAAGTAAGGGGAGGGGGAGAGATAAAAAGAGAAAAAGAAGGAGAAGGAGGGGACTTTTCTGGTGAAAAGAAATCTAGAGAGAGAAAGAGAAAAGAGAAAAGAAACCACAAAAAGAAAACTCATTTCTTCCCCTTTCATTTCCTTAATTCTCGAAATCAAGATTAAAACTTGTTAGAAATCCCTAGGTTAATCAATTAAATTCACGACCAAATCAAGAATTCGGACTTAAATCATCAGAATCCCTTGCAATTTGGATTTTGGACAAAAAGCTCTCAACTTCCATTCTAAAGGAAAAAGTGCGAATTTGTTGGGATCGGAGCGACGCCAGGGGTCAAAACGACTTGGATTAGCTTCTAAAAAGGTAGACACTTCCTTTCCTTACACTTTTTCTCGCTTTCTGGGTGTTTGAAGTGAGTTTCGTGCGTTTTTTGCTGCATTTTCGTATTTCTGTTCCTGGAAATTAAGAACAGTCGTACTACTGTTCTTGGTTTTCATGAACAGTCGTACGACTGTATATACAGTCGTACGACTGTTCTTAATTTCCAGTTAATTTTCCTTAAGTTTTTGGTTAAAAATGATTTTTGGTGAAATTCTGATCCTGGATTGATTATAGTCGCACGACTGTAAACTACAGCCGTACGACTGTAATCCTTGTTCCAGAATCAGAACTCCAGCCTCATCCTCAAAAAATTCCCAAAATAATCCCAAAAAAATTAGAAAACCCCAAAAATCATCAAAATGAATTTTGTTGTGTGCATCACGACCATAGATTCAATTTTCTGGTAAATTTGCATTTAGAACAATTCAATGACGGAGACCCAGTTCTCCTGAAAACAGGCCCATTTAATGCATAAAAATGCATGTAAATCGGTAAAATTGTTTTCAAAAATGATTTTCCCACAAAACCAAAAATACAGGGACGTTTCAAAATATTTTCCAGGTCTAACCGGGCCGGCTAGCCGAGCCAACCCGGTTATCCCCTAAATGCATGCCCCCAATTCTTGATCTCCCAATTCTGTCTGTTTGAGTCCTAATTGTGACGTGTCGTATATATTGTGCTAACCCTCTGTTTTGCAGGTTTTAATTTCTCTTTATTTTTATTTTTAATGTATTTTAATAGATTAAATCGTGTATTTAGGCGGTTGTAATTATTTTTAGATTTTCGTGTATGCTAGGCGATTGTATAAGTGAGATGAGAGTTTTTATTTTTCCATTCGATTTGGTTGTAAGCCAATTAATATTTATTTCTTTTCCTTATTTTTGTATTAAATATTTTGTATGCGCGCTGTATGCCTTTTATATTCAATAAAATGGACTTTAGATTTTGAAATACCATTCGAGAACATTGCCAATATTTATTTTAATTAGACACGAAATAAGGGACTTGTCCGGACCCGAATCTCTGGATAGTGTAGCGGCCGTTCGTCCGGTTCAGCTACATAAGAATTTCTCGGTTGAGCTGAGCCGGGTGGCGACTCTACAATGTTCATCGAGACTTAGGTCTCGGTTCTTTCATGCACTAATTCCATTTATTTTCCCAAACGCGGATTTCCATTTATAAAAACCCCACGCGAGGGAGGGATCCGCCCGAGATCGTGGTGCCCTTTCTGAAAGGGAGTCCCGCGTCCCATCGAAAACGCGTCGTCCGCTCACAGTGGCGACTCTGCTGGGGATTTCTTAAACGTTTTTCAAAAACTTAAAAGAATTTTGACAAGCCCTGAAAAGTGTCTAATTAAAATAACGTGGATGATTCTCCTTTGGTATTTTATTTGCATTTTTAGTTAGCCATTTCTTGCATTAGATTAGGTATCCTTTTATAGCCCGGTGGTGGTTCGTTGAAGTGTCGCCTAAGTTCCTCCTGGTCTTAGGGGCACGAATATGAAACACCACTCATAGCCTCGTACGAACCCCTTCGTTTGGACCCTTGAGTGGGGAGAAGTGAGGAGTATATCTTGCTATGAGAGCCTTGATGTTATCCCGACTTTGACCGAACCCATATAGGCAGCTCTAGTTGGATTCCCTTAGGATACCAAAATAATTGTGTGAATAATAATAATAAAATCGCGCCTTCATCACCCCCGGTCGGTGATTGAAGTGAACCCCGCCTAGGACTCGGTTAGAAATTTTCGAGACCGACCACGTTGGAGGAATAAGGTTGGAAGAATTCGTTTTGCTTGCTATGTGTTCTTCACCATTCCGTGACACATCGCCGACGCATGCATAACATACCATAATCACCATTTTCCATACACATGACATACCATACACAAACATCTTTGTGTGATGCTAACCCACATTTTTTTTATGCAGCCATTTTGCATTTTATTTCGTGTGTAAAACATTAATTCATTCGCTTGTCATCCATACTAACGATTACTTTTTCAGCCATAACATTAAACTTATGTGATTAGCATTTTATTTTTGACATAGCATACATAACATCATTATGTATGTCATGCATCCTAACCCACGTTTTTATGCAGCCATTTACATATTGTGTGACATGTTCATTCACTACATTTCACTTAAATTAAATTAATGGGCATTTCAAGGACGCCTATCATGACCATCCAATCCCATTTCATAACATATCGGGTACCCAAAATTACCCGTGTTTTGCCAATGCACCGGATTGCATTCGGCCATTCCACCAATATCATTTCATTTAATAAAAGCCACAACGGCCTTAGGCCCATTTTCGTGTAATAATTTACACGATGCATTTCATGACATCACACCCATCTATCATAGACATCATATAACACTGTGGTCCACATCCGACCACTTCATGACATTAATTCACCATTTAAGGTACTCCCCGAGTGCCCGATTAGTATACATATAGGCCCATAACATCACCAAATCATGAAAGGCGTTCCTCGAATGCCGAATCCTTGTCCTTGTTCCTGTTACACGTGACTTTCTCATAACATCATTCCATATCATATGCTCAAAAGCATCAAGACCTTGTCTGTGGGCCCGGCCCATGCGACCATTTCATATCATCTCATAGACCTATAAAGCGTCAAAACTAGGTCCGTGTGCCGGTACACACGCGACCATTTCACGAATTCATTAGGTGCCCCAAAGGCGCCGAAGTTCTATCCGTGTGATGGCCCACACGTGACGTTTTTGCATAAACATTGGGTGTTCTTGGAATTCCTCGAAAGAAGAAAGATAATAAAAAGAAAACATTCATATCATCATTTCATACATAATTCCACTCCATTCATTTCAAGAATACTCAATGCCTTGATTCTCATGTCATATCACGTCATTCATTCACGACCCTAATACCTCCTGTCTACTCCCAAGCAGAATACACTGGAGCGACCTTGGACAAGATCCCAAGCTTCAAGGGCAGCTAGGAGACAGAGGGTAGTCGAGAGTGACAGTGATTCTGAGACCGGGGAAGGCGTGAATATGGCAGAGCAGACACCGAGTATGGCTGATGTTCTGAGAGATTTCTTCAGGTCGCAGGACTTCCGCGACATGTTAAAGGAAGAAATGAGGGCAGTGGTTAGAGAAGCTGGTGAGACCGGTGGTAGTGGAGCCGGGAAGGAAAAAGAAGCTGAGTCATCCCAACATGGTTGTGACGCTTCGGATAGTCTTGAAAAGTTGCAGGAGTTAGAGGCAGCTATGGAACAGAGGATGAAAGCCAAGTGCTCTGAACTAGACGAGGTCATGGCCCAGTTGAAGAAGGGGGTCGGGATCAGTGCTGAATCCAAGAAGGGGGTGAACGTTGATGCCATGATCAGTAGGGCATCGAGACATTTCCTATTGGCTTCCAAGTGCCGAAAGTCCCCACTTACAAAGGAATGGGCTCGCCGGAGGCCCATGTGAATTTATATGCCCGGGTTAT
Source organism: Euphorbia tirucalli (assembly GCA_039660915.1). Taxonomy (NCBI): domain Eukaryota; kingdom Viridiplantae; phylum Streptophyta; class Magnoliopsida; order Malpighiales; family Euphorbiaceae; genus Euphorbia; species Euphorbia tirucalli. The sequence continues at coordinate 43,071,721 of CM077637.1, read as the reverse complement.
GCTGACAGCAGGCGCTACAAAAGCAACAATTGATTAATCTGTTCCCCACCACACTAGAGGGAGGTGCTTTGGGATGGTATAACTCACTGTCAGAGGAGGAGCAGTCTGACTGGGAAGTATTGTCAGCAGCCTTCATCAAATACTACAGCTTCAACACCAAAATCCAGGTGAAGCTGTATGATTTGGAGAGGGTGAAACAGAAATTCAATGAGCCCTTTGACAAATACTACCAGAGGTGGATGAACAAGATGATCCTCCTAAAGAACCGCCCTGATGAAGACGAGCTTATACAGAAGCTCATTGATGGCAGTAAAGATATTTTCAAGAACAACATGAAATTCCATCCCTTCAAGGAGCTTAGTGAGGTCTATAGCATGGCCATGAAGATAGAAAGGGATGAAGAGGAAAAGCCAGCTGGTCAGAAAGGGGGAAGAAGTACAGGGTATAGTTCAGGGTATAGATCAACCGTGGCAGCTGGGTCCGATAGTGGTTCTGGTTCAGGGTCTAGTGGCAAACAAGGGCAGTCATCAGAGGTGAAGCAGGTTGAAGTGGCTAATGTGAATCAGCAACAAGGCAACCAGAATAGGGGCCCCGGAGGACAAGGCATAATGCCCTGGACTCTTACTTTGGCAAAGATATTTGCCAAGTGTAGGAATGGTGGCCTATTACAGTCCTTGAGGCCATTTGAGATCCCACCTGAAGCTGACAAGGATAACTTCTGCACTTATCACGTAGTGACAGGCCACTGAACCAACAACTGCTACAAGTTAAGGGATGCTATCCAGAAGCTTATCGACGAGGGAAAGCTGCAAGAACCACCTAAACCTAGCACTAAAACTAACCCACTACCGGCATTTGAGAAGCGGGTTAACATGGTTCAGTCGGGATTGCTGGCTAACTTTATATTTGCCCAAGTTCTAAAAGCAAACCCTATGATTCAGGCAGTGGCGGTAGGGGAACCTAAAGTGAAACCCGAGTGTGAGAAGGAAGAGGGATGTAAGGAGATCAAGCCCATAAGTCTAGATGACCTCGACTCCGAAGATGAGTACGAAGAATTTGACAGAAGAGAGGCTGTTAAACTCCCAGCTGTTGAGAAGCTGAAAATTTCAAAAGTGTAGCACGTGACCCGAAGTGGAAGGGTATATCAGCCGGCAGATCAGACGAAAGATAAAGCACCGATGACTGGGTCGGGCAGCACTTCGGCACCGGAAGGAGTCGAGAAAGAAGACTTGGTCATTTCCCAATTGAAGAAGACCCCTACACAAGCCAGTTTGTGGCATCTACTTATGACCTCCAAAGAGCATAGGGAGGCTTTAGTGAAAAAGCTATCAGAAATTGAAGTCTCCCCTATAGCTTCACCAGCTATGTGCTGCTTGCTAGACAAAGTCCATGCTGGAGCTCCTAATATTGTTTTCTCTGAGAAAGACCTACCAGCAGAAGGAAAGGCCCACAACAAGGCTCTTTACATTAGAGCCTATATCATGGATAAGGTGATGCCGTGTGTTATGGTGGATGACGGCTCAGCTCTGAATATTTCCCCACTAAAAATGCTACCGTTTCTAGGCATGAATGAAGAAGTGTTGAAGAGGTCCTCGACAGTCATTCGGGCGTATGATGATTCTAAAAGAACAGTGATAGGGACCTTTGAAACAGAAGTGGAAGTTGGGCCCATCAAGTCCATGGTTATTTTCATAGTGATCGATATCCCGGTCACTTTCTCCTTATTGCTTGGAAGGCCCTGGTTCCATCCTTTGGGAGGTGTTCCTTCCACATTGCATCAGAAGATTAAATTCCCTATGAATGACAGAATTGTGACTGTTAAGGCAGACGCCCAGTCGATGGTAGCTGCAGTGGATGAAGGAGTGGTTCCTTTTGGTGGATTCCAAATTGCTGTCATTAAGGAGGAGGAAACCACAGATGCCCCTATGGTCCTTTATGAGAACTACATGCCGGAGTGGCTATCCCGGTGTCTGTACAAGCTGAACTTTGTCCCAGGAATGGGACTCGGGATTAATTTGCAAGGTGTGCCAGAATTCAAGATCGACTCGGGGAAAGTCGAAGCAGTACGACCTTGGTTATGTAGAAGGGTCATCCGAGCATAAGAACCTGAAAAAGGGTAAGAATGGCAGGGCCATGATGAAGCCATTTCTGAAGGTGGGAGAAAGCCTTTACAAGGGCCAAGCTGAACCGGTGCTGGTTGGAAATGTCGAGCACCCTGGCTTTGAGATTTTTGCAAATGTTATGGATTTTGAGAAAAGCCAGGAAGGGCCAGTAGCCCCTGTAATAATGGAGGAAGCTATTGCTGAATCTCAAATTTTGAAAGGAGAATCATCTGAGGTGACAGCAGAAACCATAGAGGTGGCCGAGGAAGAAGATGAAAAGAAGACCTATGCCGAAGCTACAGAAGTGATCTCGGGAGCTTTGACTGCTGCATTAACCAAAGCTTTTGGGAAATCCAAGGAAGGATTTGACAAAGAACTGATGGCCAAAGTGAACTTAGACTCTGTGGTTGTTGAAATCGCCAAGATTATGGAGAAAGCTAAGGCACAGGTAGCCGAGAAAGCTGCAGTCCCAGATGATGCTCTGGAAGGGAAGATGGAAGCTGATGAAGAACAAGGCCCTCCGCCTGTGGAGGATGAAAATGATTTTGTTGTATCTATTTCTTCCATTTTCAATGTAACTGATGTACTCTATGATAAGTTCAATGCAATGAAATCCCAATTTGCTTACTTGTGTGATGTTTATCCTGATAATTCTGTGCATGCATTTAAATCACCATCAAGCATATTTAGCATACATGACGCTGCATTGCATGAAATCAATATAAGTACATATGAAAACCCTAAAATGATACTCATTTCACACGAGCTTAAATCCGAGGAAGAAAGAGACTTAATAAGAATACTCCAAAAACATGTTAAAGCTTTCGCCTGGTCGTATGAAGACATGCCAGGTGTGGATACAGAAATAGAAGTGCACAAAATCCCAACGGACCCCAAGTTCAGATCGGTAAAGCAGAAGTTGAGAAGACTAAGACTGGAATGGGCTACGCTGGTGAAAGAAGAAGTGGCCAAACAGATAGACGCCAAGTTTCTCGAAGTGGTGGAGTATACAGAATGGCTAGCCAATATTTGTCCTTGTGCCTAAAAAGGATGGAAGGGTCAGAGTATGTGTCGACTACAGGGACTTGAACAAGGCCTGCCCTAAGGACAATTTCCCACTACCTCACATTGACGTATTGGTTGATAGTGTAGCAAAAGCGGCAATGTACTCCTTCATGGATGGCTTTTTAGGGTACAACCAGATTCTGATGGATGTGATCGACAAGGTGAAAACATCGTTCATCACAGAATGGGGTACTTTCTGCTACAGAGTGATGCCTTTTGGATTAAAGAATACCGGTGCCACTTATCAGAGGGCTGTCACAACTCTGTTACATGATATGATCCATAAAGAAGTTGAAGTGTATGTCGATGATATGCTTGTTAAGTCAACAACCCGGGAGGAACACCCCTGTTATCCTGGATAGATTTCTAACACGCATTGGAGAGTACAACTTGCGACTTAACCCTAAGAAGTGCATATTTGGGGTCACATCAGGGAAGCTGTTGGGCCATGTAGTTAGCCAGAGGGGGATAGAAATGGACCCAGATAAGATTAAAGCAATCCAAGACATGCCAGCCCCGAAGACGGAAAAGGAGGTCAGATCATTCCTGGGTTCCTTACAGTATGTCAGCCGCTTCATAGCCAAGCTAACTTCCACTTGTGAGCCAATCTTCAAGCTATTAAAGAAAGATCAGCCGGTTGTGTGGGATGACAAGTGTCAGCTGGCCTTCGAGAAGATCAAGGCCTACCTGGTAAAGCCACCAGTGTTGAGTCCTCCAATTCCAGGGAAGCCTCTGATTTTATATTTGGAAGTTGAAGAATCCTCTATAGGGGCAATGCTAGCACAGGAACAAGATGGCAAGAAGGAGTATCCCATCTACTACCTCAGCAAAAAGCTGTTGGAGTATGAAACCAAATACACACTAGTGCAGAAGACATGTGTGGCGATGATTTGGTTGACCAAGAAGCTGCGCCACTATTTCCAATCCTACAAGATACAAGCTGTGGCTAAAGTGGATCCAATGAAGTATCTTTATGAAGCACCGGCTTTGGTTGGGAAGCAGTCCAGGTGGTTGTTACTTTTGTCTGAATTCGACATCGAGTACATCACGAAGAAAACCATTAAAGGGCGAGCCGTGGCAGAGTTTCTGGCAAACCAGCCCCTAGAATCAGATTACACAGAGAACCTGGAATTCCCTGATGAGCAGTTAGCCATCGTGGAAGTGAAAAGGTGGGTCATGTGTTTCGATGGGGCAGTAAATAGAAAAGGCGCTAGGATCGGGGTACTTATAGCAACACCGGATGGTGAGGTCATTCCTTTATCCAAAAGGCTGATCTTTCCTGTAACCAATAATGGGGCGGAAGATGAAGCATGCTTGTTTGGAATGGAAACTTTATTAACCTTAGGAGCAAATGATGTCTTAATTGTCGGTGATTCACTTCTAGTGATCAGGCAAGCTCAGGGTGAGTGGGAACTAAAAGAAGAAGCCTTACGGCCTTATTTGGAGCTGCTACAGTTCAGAAAGGGTTTATTCAGCCAGTGTGAATTCAGACATGTCCCCAGGGATGAGAATAAGATGGCTGATGCATTAGCTACTTTGTCCTCCATGTGGGAAAATCCAGAAGAGACACAAGATCAACCACTAGTTATAGCCACTTCCAGGCATCCTTGCTTCGAAGTGCATGAAGTAATGGAATTATCAACCGAAGAAAAGCCATGGTTCTTTGACATTTACCTGTATGTTAAGGAGGGAAAGTACCCAGAAGAGGCCAATGCTGCTGATAAGTTGACACTGAGAAAACTGGCTAGTCAATTCAGAATCTTCAAGGACAAGTTGTATAAAAGAACAGCACATGGAGTTCTTTTAAGGTGTCTAACAGAACAAGAAGCAGAAGATGTGATGCAGCAGGTAAATGCAGGATCCTGTAGGCCACATATGAACGGGCTTGCCATGGCCAGGAAGATCATGAGACAAGGATACTTCTGGATGACAATGCAAGCAGACTGCATAAGAAAGGTGAAGAGATGTCATGAGTGTCAAATCTATGCAGACATTAGTCATCTTCCTCCACTTGAACTTCAAAATCTAGCGTCTCCTTGGCCGTTTTCAGCATGGGGGATAGACATGATTGGTGAAATTCATCCAGCTGCATCTAATGGGCATAGATTCATAGTTGTGGCAGTTGATTATTTCTCCAAATGGGTCGAAGCGGAATCCTTCACTAATGTTACAGCCAAGCACATGGTCAAGTTCATCCAGAAAAATATCTTCACTCGGTATAGGATTCCTCATCACATAGTAACAGACAATGGAGTACAGTTTCAAGGGGCAACGGTTGAGCTATTTGCAGAACATGGTATTGAACATCATAAGTCTTCCCCATACAGGCCTCAGGCTAATGGTGCAGTAGAAGCAGCTAACAAGGCAATAAAGAAGATCTTATCAAAGATGGTAACCACTTACAGGGATTGGGCTGATAAACTGCCTTATGCTCTTTGGGGTTACAGAACCAGTGTCAGAACGCCGACAGGAGAAACTCCTTATGCCTTGGTATATGGAATGGAAGCAGTGTTGCCAGTAGAGATAGAACTCAAATCACTCAGAGTTGCTCTGGAAGCTCAATTGCCAGAGACTGAATGGGTTCAAGCTAGACATGAGCAGCTGGCTGCACTAGATGAAAGGCGACTAAAGGCACTGGATCACCTGCAGATGTATCAGCGCAGAATGGCTAGAGCCTATAATCGAAATGTGAAATGCTCCAAGCGGCAATTGAAAGCAGGAGATTTGGTTCTAAAACAACTAAGGCCTTCAAATGTTGATATTAGGGGCAAGTTCAGACCTAACTGGGAAGGACCCTATGTGGTGAAGAAGGTGTTATCAAAAGGCGCTGTCAGCATTATGGACATGGATGGAAATGAGTTCACCAACCCGATCAACCAAGACAGGCTAAAGCTTTATCATGTATAAAAAAAAAAGGGAGAGAGAGGTCTGCTAGGCTGAAAACTCGAAAAGAGCGGTCTAGGAAAAAGTTAAGATATAAGAGAAAATAATCAGCCGAAAAACCTGAAAAGGACGACTGGTGACGGATTCTGGCACAATGTGAAATGTGTATCATTTAGGAACCAACTTGTTTCAAATGTACTCATTTTGACTTCATCAATAAAGTGAAGTGTTTGTTTAAATATATTTGCATGGTTATGACAAATGCACAAACAAAGTTGTCTTGCATAAACACACATTCAAAGAAAGCACTTTGCATTCAACTGATCAATATCATCGCATTATTTGACAAATGAAAATGTATCAAATACATGCAATTTAAAATCTCTTATCGTCCTCCAAAGTCCAGTTCATCTTCCCAGACGAGCAATAAAGGGTCACAACACCATTTTAGTCAAATCTATATAAAAAAAAAACTCTCGCTGAGGTGAAAACCGAAAAAGGCATCTCAGGCAAAAATTAGAGCAGCCCGCTAGGCTGAAAACCCATATCGGGCAGTTTAGGCAAAAGTTAGGGCATATGAAAAGCTCGCTAAGGCGAAAACCAAAAAGGCGCCTTAGGCAAAAGTTAGAGCGGCTCGCTGGGCTGAAAACTTGATTTCGGCTACCCAGGTAAAAATTAGAGCACTTAAAAAAAAAAAAAAAAACAGAACATCCTCAGTATTCCCCGCAGAATTCGTCACATCACTCTCCAGCAGAGTTTCCCCCACTAATCCCCAGCGGAATCTATATAAAGAACACCATCAATTACTTCCCTGCAAAGTCGCCATTTTACTCCTCAGTGTAGTCTACACAAAGAACACCACAATTGTTTCCCCAGTCAAGCTGTCACACTCTTCCCCAGCGGAATATCTACAAGGAATACTACGATCATTTCCCCAACAGTCACCTCGATTCTTTGATAATCATCAAACAATGCCCCAAGAAAAGAAAAATCAACCAGGGGCACAACATATCTCCCCAGCGGAAGACAGAAACGTCCAATAACAGAAAATACATACATGTACATATACATCATCATGCATCCATACATTGCATATGTCAATTAATTATCCCCGGCTAGTCTTCATTCTTGATCGAAGGGGCAAAAATTTTTGTTTAAAAATCTCTCGATCAAGGAATGAAGACTTGCCATTTTAAGTTCAGGAATTCATCCCCAGCTCAATATCCTCAGCAAGTCAGCAGATCCGCCTCGAGTAATGTAAAATCGTTATCGGCCCAGGTCCGCTCTATTATCTCAACTTTCTCCAGCAAGTCCGCCTCGAGTAATGCAGGCTCAGCATCGGCCCAGATCTGCTCCATCATCCAAGTTCCCCAGCAGATCCACCTCGAGTAATGAAAACTCGGTATCGGCCCAGATCAGCTTCATCTATTTCCCAGTAAAGTTCGCCTCGGGTAACCTAGACCCGGTATCGGCTAATCTCTTTATCAACTCCCCTCGGGTAACCTAGACCCAGTATCGGCTAATTTCTTCATCAATTTTGCCTCGGGTAACCTAGACCCGGTATCGGCTAATCTCTTTATCAACTCGCCTCAGGTAACCTAGACCCGGTATCGGCTAATCTCTTCATCAATTTCGCCTCGGGTAACCGAGACCCGGTATCGGCCAATCTCTTAATCAACTCGCCTCGGGTAACCTAGACCCGGTATCGGCTAATCTCTTCATCAATCTCGCCTCGGGTAACCTAGACCCGGTATTGGCTAATTTCTTCATCAACTCGCCTCGGGTAACCTAGACCCGGTATCGGCCAATCTCTTCATCGACTCGCCTCGGGTAACCTAGACCCGGTATCGGCTAATCTCTTCATCAATTTCGCCTCGGGTAACGTAGACCCGGTATCGGCTAATTTCTTCATCAACTCGCCTCGGGTAACATAGACCCGGTATCGGCAAATTTCTTCATCAATTTCGCCTCTGGTAACCTAGACCCGGTATCGGCCTATCTCATCAGAAGATTCATTCCAGCGTTCGCGGCGCTTTAATTCACGCTCTCAAATTCATCATCACAGGTATTATGGACCTGGAGCTAGATGTCGAATTTGATCACGCGAGGGGCAGCTGTTAGCACCGGAATTTTCTATACTTAAAAAGAAAAAAAAACGGTCGTCACGACTATCATTACAGTCGTGCGACTGTAATTTAAAAATTACAGTCGTACGACTGTAACGTCGGGTAATCTGCAGAGGCCCATACCTCTGCAGCAAAAATGAAGGAGAGAGAAAGGGAGCATTAATTGCTCCCTTGTTGCAGCAAGCAAGGGGAGGGGGAGAGATAAAAAGAGAAAAAGAAGGAGAAGGAGGGGACTTTTCTGGTGAAAAGAAATCTAGAGAGAGAAAGAGAAAAGAGAAAAGAAACCACAAAAAGAAAACTCATTTCTTCCCCTTTCATTTTCCTTAATTCTCGAAATCAAGATTAAAACTTGTTAGAAATCCCAAGGTTAATCAATTAAATTCACAACCAAATCAAGAATTCGGACTTAAATCATCAGAATCCCTTGCAATTTGGATTTTAGACAAAAAGCTCTCAACTTCCATTCTAAAGGAAAAAGTGCGAATTTGTTGGGATCGGAGCGACGCCAGGGGTCAAAACGACTTGGATTAGCTTCTAAAAAGGTAGACACTTCCTTTCCTTACACTTTTTCTTGCTTTCTGGGTGTCTGAAGTGAGTTTCGTGCGTTTTTTGCTGCATTTTCGTATTTCTGTTCCTGGAAATTAAGAACAGTCGTACGACTGTTCTTGGTTTTCATGAACAGTCGTACGACTGTATATACAGTCGTACGACTGTTCTTAATTTCCAGTTAATTTTCCTCAAGTTTTTGGTTAAAAATGATTTTTGGCGAAATTCTGATCCTGGACTGATTATAGTCGCACGACTGTAAACTACAGTCGTACGACTGTAATCCTTGTTCCATAATCAGAACTCCAGCCTCATCCTCAAAAAATTCCCAAAATAATCCCAAAAAAATTAGAAAACCCCAAAAATCATCAAAATGAATTTTGTTATGTGCATCACGACCATAGATTCAATTTTCTAGTAAATTTGCATTTAGAACAATTCAACGACGGAGACCCAGTTCTCCTGAAAACATGCCCATTTAACGCATAAAAATACATGTAAATCGGTAAAATTGTTTTCAAAAATGATTTTCCCACAAAACCAAAAATACAGGGACGTTTCAAAATATTTTCCAGGTCTAACCGGGCCGGCTAGCCGAGCCAACCCGGTTATCCCCTAAATGCATGCCCCTAATTCTTGATTTCCCAATTCTGTCTGTTTGAGTCCTAATTGTGACATGTTGTATATATTATGCTAACCCTCTGTTTTGCAGGTTTTAATTTCTCTTTATTTTTATTTTTAATGTATTTTAATAGATTAAATCGTGTATTTAGGCGGTTGTAATTATTTTTAGATTTTCGTGTATTCTAGGCGATTGTATAAGTGAGATGAGAGTTTTTATTTTTCTATTCGATTTGGTTGTAAGCCAATTAATATTTATTTCTTTTCCTTATTTTTGTATTAAATATTTTGTATGCGCGCTGTATGCCTTTTATATTCAATAAAATGGACTTTAGATTTTGAAATACCATTCGAGAACATTGCCAATATTTATTTTAATTAGACACGAAATAAGGGACTTGTCCGGACCCGAATCTCTGGATAGTGTAGCGGCCGTTCGTCTGTTTCAGCTACATAAGAATTTTCCGATTGAGCTGAGCCGGGTGGCGACTCTACAATGTTCATCGAGACTTAGGTCTCGGTTCTTTCATGCACTAATTCCATTTATTTTCCAAAACGCGGATTTCCATTTATAAAAACCCCACGCGAGGGAGGGATCCGCCCGAGATCGTGGCGCCCTTTCCGAAAGGGAGTCCCGTGTCCCGTCGAAAACGCGTCGTCCGCTCACACCGTCGGCTCTGTCTCGCCAAGATAGAGCCGCCCAGCTATGATTCTCCAGGTATTGTGTTTCTCTTTATTATTCGTATTTCCACTTATTCCGATTTAATCCCGGAAGGGTATTTCTCGCCTTTGTAGGTATCCAGGGGCAAAAATCCCTAACCCGTATTTATTCTTGATCGAAGGAGTAAAAATTTTTGTTTCCAAAATTGTCGATCAAGGAATAAATACACGTTTTTGACTCAACCCCAAGGGCACACTCCACCACATGAAGGAAAAAGGAGAAATTCTATTTGGTTGCTTTACCACACGGAGAAGAATTAAAAATTTTTACGGGCACACTCCACCACAACGATTCGACATCACGGGCACACTCCACCGCAGCGAGTCAACATCAAAGGCACACTCCACCACAGGGAGTCGATATCATGGGCATACTCCATCATAGCGAGTCGACATTACGGGCACACTCCACCACAACAAGTCGACATTACGGGCACACTCCACTGCAGTGAGTCGATATTAGGGGCACACTCCACCGCAGCGAGTCGATATCAGGAGCACACTCCACTACAGCGAGTCGACATCACGGGCACACTCCACTATAGTGAGTCGATGACTCTGTACCCTCAACGAGGGGCATCATGTGTGCTTTCTCATCCTTTCTCACTGCGCTCTCAGTAGCAAGACAAACTCATTCTAGGCTTCATAGCTGACCATGAGCCGACTTTGGTCCCACGAGGGGCAGCCTGTGAGCATGGGTTTTCCCAACCTCTATGATGACAGTTCATGTGCTACCTGTGGAACGGACAGACTTGAATTGGGCTTGAAAGTGACCGGATTATTGGCCAGAGTGTCTCAAACGTCCTGAAAACTAAGCTATCCTCGATCCAAAACCCCCAAAAAAGTCTCTCGAGTGATTTCTAGGGTTTAGAGTGTATGTCCAATTTTTCGCATTTTGCTCCGGCTTTTGCTAGAACTGGGTAGCTCTGGTTTCTTTAGCCAGAGTCGGCCGGTTCTAGACTAGAGCCGTAAGGCTCTAGTGCAGACTAGAGCCGGGCAGCTCTAGTAGGCAAACCAAGTTACCCTGCAAAGCAGAATACTTAGTTTGACAGAAAATATTTTCGGGCGCAAAATCAGAAGTCAGGCGACCATTTAATGAAATAGGTGATATGAGTGAGAGAGGTATAAAAATAAAAGAAAATCATTTCTGCAGAGAGAGGAGGAGGATTTTGGGTAACCAAAAAAAAAAAAACCATTCTTGCAGATAAAAAAAAGAAAGCAGAGAAGAAAAGGGAGGAAGTGAGACCGAGAGAAAAGGAAGAAGAGTGAGCCAAAACATCAAAGTTAAAACCCTACATCATTATAAAGACATTAATATCAAGTTCTATGACCTTTGCTTATCGATTTGGGACGTATTCAGGTTGGTTTTGGGTTGCTTTGGATTGTTGCGGTTTTCGGCCAGTTGAGTTTCCAGCATCAATTCCAAGCTTTCAATCCGTTCTTGTGTATCCAGTACACTGGAACAGCACTACGGTAAACTCTAAGAGGACTTAAATCCGTTTGCATTGTTTTTTTGTGTGTTTTTTCTCTGTTCTCCCATTTTGCAGAAACTGGGCTGCCCAACATAGCCATACAGCTGTGTTCTTCATGAACACAGCTGCACGGCTTTGTTTGTGATGAACAGAGCCGGCCGGCTCTGTTCCTCAGGGACAGAATCCCGATTTGTCTCGATCGGCCAAAAGTAGTCCGTTTTCCATTTCGTGCATTCTGTTTTGGTATTTTTCAGCCCAAGAATATTGGTACGTCGTTTTGGTTTTGGTTTTCATATTTTTGGACGTATGGATATTGGTTATTTGGTTTTTTCTGGGTTTTATATTTCAGTTTCAGGGTTATTCGATCCATTTCGGATCCGTAGTTCAGCATCAGCGGGCCCCCGAACTCTATAAAATCTCTGGGAAACACTAAAAATGAACAAAATAACGATTTTTCGAAAAAACGAGAAAACCAATTTCGGGTCCGGGTATTGCAGCCGCCCAGCATGAGTTAGAGCCGCCCGGCTCTATTTCCTAGCGTGCGGCTGTAGTTCCTGGAAAAGACAGAATCGCGAAACGGCCCATACGGACATCGTTGCGCGATGTTGTTTTCGAATTCAGACTATTTTTGGTGTGTTTACTGCTTTTTAGACCCCAGATGTTTTTGAAAATTAGGAAAACCTACACGAACGGAACCCCGAGTTCCGGGATAACAGACCCACAAAAGTGGAAATTTGCATGTAACTGAGCCAAATGGTTTTTCAAAATTAATTTTTCAGCACAAAAATTACAGGGCGTTTCAAAACCGTTTTCCAGGTCTAACTGGTCTGACCGGTCGGGTCGACCCAGTTACCCCCTAAATGCATGTCCCAATTTCCTAAAAATCCCAATTCTGTCCTGTTTTAAGTCCTATCTGTGTTTATAATATAAACTGTGCTAACCCTCTATTTTGCAGCATTTATCTTCAGTTTTATTATTTTTCCTGTAATTAATAGACTATTCCATGTAAACTAGGCTATTGTATTTTTAGATCTTCGTGTACCCTAGGCGATTGTAAAAGTGAGGACGAGGGCTTTCTCCTTTTTATTCAATTTGGTTGTATAAGCGGCCTCTATTATTACTTTGTATATTTGTGCGGATGATTTGATTTCCTACAATTTAATTCTGTCATTTTCTTGGGCACGGGCTAGTAAAATTAAATGAAATTGGGTTAGAGAAAGATAATAAATTGAATAAATATGACAATATAAATCATAAATCGAATACAAGCTCGAGGTTAAGTAGATAAGTTGCACGAATGCTGAATCTCTGGATTAGGTACAATAGTCTACGCTCGATAGGGAGCTGTACCGAAATTTCCTGGATGAGCTGATCCGGGTGGCGACTCTGTCACTGATCTCGAAATTCAGATTTCGAGGTCTTTGAGTAATAAATTAGGAAAACGTTTTCTGCAACAAGAATTTCCAAAACTAATAAATGGTTTTCTCTAAAACAAGATAAACAAAAACCCATTTTCCAAATCCAAACCATTCTTTTTTCCCCGGTTCACTTCGCTGCGTCCATAACCTTTTCTTTTATTAAAAGGTCGTCCGTTCACACCCGGTTTGTTCCGATCAGCCGAAAACAGTCCGTTTTCCATTTTGTGCATTCTGTTGTGATCATTTTCGGCCCAAATCCATCCGTATGTCATAAAATTTTTGGTTTTTGGATTTTTGTACATACGGATATTAGGGTTTTCGGTTTTCCTGGGGTTTTATTTTCTGAGTTTTGGGGTTATTTTATCCAAATCAGATCTGTAGTCCAGCATCAGCGGACCCTCGAACCCTATAAAATTCCCGGAAAATATTGAAAATGAGCAAAATAGTATTTTTCACAATTGTTTTGGTGTTGTTTATTGCATTTTGGACCCTAAATGGATGTTGAATTTAGGAACCTGCACGAACGGAACCCTGGATTCTGGGATAAAGGCCCACAAAAATGGAAATTTGCGTATAACCGAGCTAAATGTTTTCCAAAAATTGGTTTTCCACCACAAAAATTATAAGGCGTTTCAAAACCGTTTTCCAGGTCTAACCGGTCCGACCAGTCAGGTCGACCGGGTTATCCCCTAAATGCATGCCCCCGTTTCCTAAATTCCCAATTCTATCCTATTTGAGTCCTATATGTGTGCGCAATATAAATTGTGCTAACCAATTTATTTTGCAGCTTTTATTTTTATCTTCCCTGTAATTAATAGATTATCCCGTGTATTCTAGGCGGATGTAATTTTTAGATATTCGTGTACTTAGGCAATTGTAATGTGAGGACGAGGGTTTTTATCTTTTATTCGATTGGGTTGTATAATCGGCCTCTACTACTTTTTTGTATATTTTGGATGTATGCTTTATTTTCCTGCAATTTATTCTTTGCATTTTGCTTTAGCTTCGGCTGATTAAAATAAACAAAATTGGATAGAAAAAGATAATAAAGCGAATTAAATATGGTAATATAAACTGTAAAGTGAAAGCAAGCTAGAGGTTAAAGTAAGCCACTTGCCCGAACCCTAAATCTCTGGATTAGGTACAGTAGTCTGTCCTCGGTAGGGAGCTGTACCGGAATTCCAGGATGAGCTGATCCGGGTGGCGACTCTGTCACTGATGTAGGGATTTAAGTTTCGAGATCTTTAAGTTAAAATGGGAAAATGTTTTCTACAAAGGAATTTCCAAATCAAATATATGATTTTTCCAACATAATCAAAACCCGTTTTTCCAAATAAAAACCCGAACGTAACGAAAATGTTTTTTCCCTGGTTCTCTTCGCGGTGTTCCTATTCGGTAAAAAGGTCATCCGCTCATAGTGGCGACTCTACTGGGGATGTTTGTGGTTTCTTAAAAAGTTTTCACAAAGACTTAAGGAACTTAGGCAACTACCGAAATAAAACCTCGCTTGCAGTCACTTCACTAGTTCATATTATGATATTTATTTGCACCTTGCATATCATGACATCATCTTCTTCTCAATCCCTCCAACACACTGATCAGCCCGGCTTACCCAAGAAGGTGGACTACCTCTTCCGCCAGGACTGGAGACACCCGACGGGGTAACCCACTCATAGCACCCTATGACCTTACATTGTGTTCTATGGTGGGGAAGTATATATTTGCTATGGGAACCTGTACGACCCTTGGTTTTGACTTTGGCCCACATGTAATGGCTTAGCAACTTCCCCTAGGATTTCCAAAACTTAAAATTCAAAATGAACATCGAGTGTACGCCTTTGGTATCCCCCGTTGATGCCAAAGAGACCCAGTTCCTAAGAAGAATGCAAGACCAATCGAAAGGAGGAATAAGGTTGGAAGGGAGCGCATATTTTTACGTGTGCTAATGTTTATTCTGTGGTGTTTTCTATTTGACGTTTCATGAAGCATCAAACATGCATAGCTTTCTCATGCCATTCTAATCACATCTTTATGCAACCAGTTTCAAACACCGACATATGCGTGACACTAATCACATTTTTGTGCAGCCACGACATTTTGTTTGTGTGCCATTCACATCTTGCGTGCGACATTTCCACGAAGCATACATGACATCATTCCATGTGTCATGCATTTTAACTACATTTTTGTGCAGCCACTTGCATTTTTCGCATGACATACACATCCATATCATTTCATCTCACCTAATAAAGGATGATTGCAAGTGTGTTCCTCACGACCATTTCATTCCATAACATATCGGGTGCCCCAAAACTACCCGTGTTCCACTCATGCATCGGATCATACTCGGCCATTTCACAAGAATCATATCATTAAATAGGAGACCACAATGGTCCTAGGTCTATTCCCGTGTGAAGGTTCACACGATTGTAAGCGCCTGAATTTTCTATACTTAAAAAAAAAAAAAAAAAAAAAAGGATAGGATAGTCGTACGACTATTGCTACAGTCGTACGACTGTAATTTAAAAATTACAGTCGTACGACTGTAATGTCGGGCAGACTGCAGAGGCCCATACCTCTGCAGCAGAAATGGAAGAAAAAGAAGGAGGAGCATTAATTGCTCGGGTTTGGCAGCAAGCAAGCAAGGCAGAGTGATAAAAAGAAAGAGAAAGGAGGGAAAGGGGGGGAGAGGGAATTCTGGTAAAAAAAAAAAAACTTAGAGAGAGAAAGAAAAGAGAGAGAGAAAGAAAACCACCAAAACTCATCTTCTTCCTCTTTAATTTTCTTTAATTCTCGAAATTAAGCCTAAAACTTGTTAGAAATCCCTAGGTTAATCAGTTAACTACTCAAACAAATCAAGAACTCGGACTTAAACAATCAGAATCCCTTGCAAATTTGGATTTTTGGACTCAAACTCCCAACCTCCATTTCAAAGGAAAAAGTGCGAATTTGTTGGGATTGGAGCGACGCCAGGGGTCAAAAACGACTTGGAATAGCTTCTAAAAGGTAGTCACTTCTTTTCCCTACACTTTTTCTCGCTTTCTGGGTGTTTGAAGTGAATTTCGTATGTTTTTGCTGCATTTTTCGTATTTCTGTTCCTGGAAACTAAGAATAGTCGTACGACTGTTCTTAGTCTTCATGAACAGTCGTACGACTGTATATACAGTCGTACGACTGTTCTTAGTTTCCAGGAGGTTTTTCTTCAATTTTTGCTTAAAAATGATTTTTGGCGAAATTGTGGTCTTGGACTGATTACAGTTGCACGACTGTAAACTACAGTCGTACGACTGTAATCCCTGTTCCAGAATCAGAATTTCAGCCTCATCCCCAAAAAATTAGAAAATCCCAAAAATCGTCAAAATGAATTTTGTTATGTGCATCACGACCGTAGATTTAATTTTCAGTAAATTCGCATTTAGAACAATTCAACGACGGAGACCCAGTTCTCCTGAAAACCGACCCACTTAATATATGAAAAATGCATGTAAACCGGTAAAATTGTTTTCAAATGATTTTTCCCACAAAACCAAAAATACAGGGACGTTTCAAAATGTTTTCCAGGTCTAACCGGGCCGGCTAGCCGAGCCAACCCGGTTACCCCCTAAATGCATGCTCCCAATTCTTGATTTCCCAATTCTGTCTATTTGAGTCCTAGTTGTGGCGTGCTGTATATATTGTGCTAACCCTCTGTTTTGCAGGTTTAATTTATGTTTATTTTTATTTTTATTTTTGATGTATTTTAATAGATTAAATCGTGTATTTAGGCGGTTGTAATTATTTTTAGATTTTCGTGTATTCTAGGCGATTGTATAAGTGAGGCGAGAGTTTTTATTTTCCATTCGATTTGGTTGTAAGCCAATTAATATTTATTTCCTTTCCTTATCTTTGTATTAAATATTTTGTATGCGCGCTGTATGCTTTTTTATATTCAATAAAATGGACTTTAGATTTTGAAATACCATTTGAGAACATTGACAATATTTATTTTAATTAAACACGAAATAAGGGACTTGTCCGGACCCGAATCTCTGGATAGTGTAGCGACCGTTCGTCCGGTTCAGCTACATAAGAATTTCCCGGTTGAGCTGAGCCGGGTGGCGACTCTACAACATCCATCGAGACTTAGGTCTCGGTTCTTTTATTTATTAATTCCTTTCATTTTCCAAAAAACGGATTTCCGATTATAAAAACCCCACGCGAGGGAGGGATCCGCCCGAGATCGTGGCGCCCCATTCCGAAAGGCAGTCCCGCATCCCGTCAAAAACGCGTCGTCCGCTCACAGTGGCGACTCTGCTGGGGAAGTCTTAAAAAAGTTTCCTTAAAAACTTAAAAGAATTTTGACAAGCCCTGAAAAGTGTCTAATTAAAACAATGTGGATGATTCTCTTTTGGTATTTTATTTGCATTTTAGTTAGCCATTTTTGCATTAGATTAGGTATCCTTTATAGCCCAGTGGATTGTTGAAGTGTCGCCTAAGTTCCTCATGGTCTTAGGGGCACGAATACGAAACACCACTCATAGCCTCATACGAACCCCTTCGCTAGGACCCTTGAGTGGGGAGAAGTGAGGAGTATATCTTGCTATGAGAGCCTTGATGTTAACCCGACTTGGACCGAACCCATATAGGCAGCTTTAGTTGGATTCCCTTAGGATACCAAAATAATTGTGTGAACAATAATAATAAAATCGCGCCTTCATCACCCCCGGTTGGTGATCGAAGTGAACCCCACCTAGGACTCGGTTAGAAATTTTTGAGACCGACCACGTTGGAGGAATAAGGTTGGAAGAATTCATTTTGCTTGCTATGTGTTCTTCACCGTTCCGTGACACATCGCCGACGCATGCATAACATACCATAATCACCATTTTCCATACATATGACATACCATACACAAACATATTTGTGTGATACTAACCCACATTTTTATGCAGCCATTTTGCATTTTATTTTGTGTGTAAAACATTAATTCATTCGCTTGTCATCCATACTAACGGTTTCTTCTTCAGCCATAACATTAAACTTGTGTGATTAGCATTTTATTTTTGACATAGCATACATAACATCATTATGTATGTCATGCATCTTAACCCACGTTTTTATGCAGCCATTTGCATATTGTGTGACATGTTCATTCACTACATTTCAATTAAATTAAATTAAGGGGCATTTCAACGACGCCTATCATGACCATCCCATCCCATTTCATAACATATCGGGTATCCAAAATTACCCGAGTTTTGCCAATGCACCGGATTGCATTCGGCCATTCCATTTCATTTAATAAAAGCCACTACGGCCTTAGGCCCATTTTCGTGTAATAATTTACACGATGCATTTCATGACATCACACCCATCCATCATAAACATCATATAACATTGTGGTCCACATCCGACCACTTCATGACATTAATTCACCATTTAAGGTACTCCCCGAGTGCCCGATTAGCATATATGTAGGCCCGTAACATCACCAAATCATGAAAGGCGTTCCTCAAATGCCGAATTCTTGTCCGTGTTCCTGTTACACGTGACTTTCTCATAACATCATTCCATATGCTCAAAAGCATCAAGACCTTGTCAGTGGGCCCGGCCCATGCGACCATTTCATATCATCCCATAGACCTACAAAGCGTCAAAACTACGTCCGTGTGCCGGTATACACGCGACCATTTCATGAATTCATTAGGTGCCCTAAAGGCGCCAAAGTTCTGTCCGTGTGATGGCCCACACGTGACATTTTTGCATAAACATTGGGTGTTCTTGGAATGCCTCGAAAAAAAAGAAGAGAAAAAAAAATAATAATAAAAAGAAGAAACCATTCATATCATCATTCCATACATAATTCCACTCCATGCATCTCAAGCATGTTCAATGTCTTAACTTTCATGTCATATCACGTCATTCATTCGCGGCCCTAATACCTCCTGTCTACTCTCAAGCAGAACACACTGGAGCGACCTTGGACAAGATCCCAAGCTTCAAGGGCAGCTAGGAGACAGAGGGTAGTCGAGAGTGATAGTGATTCTGGGTCTGGGGAAGGAGTGAATATGGTAGAGCAGACACCGAGTATGGCCGATGTTCTGAGAGATTTCTTCAGGTCGCAGGATTTCCGCGACATGTTAAAGGAAGAAATGAGGGCAGTGGGTAGAGAAGCTGGTGAGACCGGTGGTAGTGGAGCCGGGAAAGAAAAAGAAGCTGAGTCATCCCAACATGGTGGTGACACTTCAACTAGTCTTGAAAAGCTTCAGGAGATAGAGGCAGCTATGGAACAGAAAATGAAGGCAAAGTGTTCCGAATTGGACGAGGTCATGGCCCAGTTGAAGAAGGGGGTCGGGATCAGTGCTGAATCTAAGAAAGGGGTGAACGTTGATGCCATGATCAGTAGGGGCATTGAGACATTTCCTATCGGCTTCCAAGTGCCGAAAGTCCCCACTTACAAAGGAATGGGCTCGCTGGAGGCCCATGTGAATTTATATGCCCGGGTTATGCTAACGGCAGGTGCTACCAAGCAACAATTGATTAATCTTTTCCCCACCACACTGGAGGGAGGTGCTTTGGGATGGTATAACTCACTGTCAGAGGAGGAGCAATCTGATTGGGAAATTCTATCTACTGCCTTCATCAAATACTACAGCTTCAACACCAAAATCCAGGTGAAGCTGTATGACTTGGAGAGGGTGAAGCAGAAATTCAATGAGCCCTTCGATGAATACTACCAGAGATGGATGAACAAGATGATCCTCCTAAAGAACCGCCCTGATGAAGACGAGCTTATACAGAAGCTCATTGATGGCAGCAAAGATATCTTCAAGAACAATATGAAATTCCATTCCTTCAAGGAGCTTAGTGAGGTCTATAGCATGGCCATGAAGATAGAAAGGGATGAAAAGGAGAAGCCAGCTGGTCAGAAAGGGGGAAGAAGTACAGGGTACAGTTCAGGGTATAGATCAACCACAGCAGTTGGTTCTGGCAGTGGGTCTGGTTCAGGTTCTAGTGGCAAACAGGGGCAGTCATCAGAGGTGAAGCAGGTCGAAGTGGCTACTGTGAATCAGCAACAAAGCAACCAGAACAGAGGTCCTGGAGGACAAGGCATATCGCCTTGGACTCTTACTCTAGCAAAGATATTCGCCAAGTGTAGGAATGGCGGCCTATTGCAATCTTTAAAGCCATTTGAGAAGCCATCTGAAGCGGATAAGGACAACTTCTGCACTTATCATGTGGTGACAGGCCACCGAACCAACAACTGCTACAAGCTAAGGGATGCTATCCGGAAGCTCATTGACGAGGGAAAACTGCAAGAGCCAGCCAAACCCAGCACTAAAACCAATCCACTGCCGGCATTCGAGAAGCGGGTTAACATGGTTCAGTCGGGGTTGCCGGCTAACTTTATATTTGCCCAAGTTTTGCAAGCAAACCCTACGATTCAAGCAGTAGCGGTAGGGGAACCCGAATTAAAACCTGAATGTGAGGAAAAGGAGGGGTGTAAGGAGATCAAGCCCATAAGTCTGGATGATCTTGACTCCGAAGATGAGTACGAAGAATTTGACAGAAGAGAAGCTGTTAAACTTCCAGCTGTTGAGAAGCTGAAGATTTCAGAAGTGCAGCATGTGACCCGAAGTGGAAGGGTATATCAGCCGGCGGATCAGACGAAAGATAAGGCACCGATGAATGGGTCGGGC
Source organism: Euphorbia tirucalli (assembly GCA_039660915.1). Classification (NCBI taxonomy): domain Eukaryota; kingdom Viridiplantae; phylum Streptophyta; class Magnoliopsida; order Malpighiales; family Euphorbiaceae; genus Euphorbia; species Euphorbia tirucalli. The sequence continues at coordinate 43,051,089 of CM077637.1, read as the reverse complement.
AGTACTTCGGCACCGGAAAGAGTCGAGAAAGAGGATTTGGTCATTTCCCAACTGAAGAAGACTCCTGCACAAGCCAGTTTGTGGCACTTGCTTATGACCTCAAAAGAGCATAGGGAGGCTTTAGTGAAGAAGCTATCGGAAATCGAAGTCTCCCCTATAGCTTCACCAGAGGCTATGTGCTGCTTACTAGATAAAGTCCATCCTGGAGCTTCTAATATTGTTTTCTCTGAAAAAGACCTACCAGCAGAAGGAAAGGCTCACAACAAGGCTCTTTACATTAGGGCCAACATCATGGATAAGGTGATGCCGTGCGTTATGGTGGATGACGGCTCAGCTCTGAATATTTGCCCACTGAAAATGCTACCGTTTCTAGGCATGAATGAAGAAGTGTTGAAGAGGTCCTCGACAGTCATTCGAGCGTACGATGATTCTAAAAGAACAGTGATAGGGACCTTCGAAACAGAAGTGGAGGTTGGGCCCATTAAGTCTATGGTTGTCTTCACAGTGATCGATATCCCGGTCACATTCTCCCTATTGCTTGGAAGGCCCTGGTTCCATCCTTTGGGAGGTGTTCCTTCCACTTTGCATCAGAAGATTAAATTCTCTGTGAATGACAGAATTGTGACTGTTGAGGCAGACGCCCAGTCGATGGTAGCTGCAGTGGATGAAGGAGTGGTTCCTTTTGGTGGATTCCAAATTGCTGTCATTAAGGAGGAGGAAACTACAGATGCCCCTATGGTCCTTTATGAGAACTACATGCCAGAGTGGCTATCCCGATATCTATACAAGCTGAACTTTGTTCCGGGAATGGGACTCGGGATTAATCTGCAAGGTGTGCCAGAATTCAAGATCGACTCGGGAAAGTCAAAGCAGTACGGCCTTGGTTATGTAGAGGGGTTATCCGAGCAGAAGAATCTGAAAAAGGGCGGCAGGGCTATGATGAAGCCATTTCTGAAGGCGGGAGAAGGCCTTTACAAGGGCCAAGCTGAACCGGTGCTGGTTGGAAATGTTGAGCACCCTGGCTTTGAGATCTTTGCAGATGTTGTGGATTTTGAGAAAAGCCAGGAAGAGCCAGTAGCCCCTGTAATGATGGAAGAAGCAATTGCTGAATCTGAAATTCTGAAAGGAGAATCATCTGAGGTGATAGCAGAAACCATAGAAGCAGCTGAGGAAGAAGATGAAAAGAAGACCTATGCCGAAACTACAGAAGTGATCTCGGGAGCTTTGACTGTTGCATTAACCAAAGCTTTTGGGAAATCCAAGGAAGGATTTGGCGAAGAACTGATGGCCAAAGTGAACTTAGACTCTGTGGTTGTTGAAATCGCCAAGATTATGGAGAAAGCTAAGGCACAGGTGGCCGAGAAAGCTGTAATCCCGGATGATGCTCTGGAAGGGAAGATGGAAGCTGATGAAGAACAAGGCCCTCCGCCTGTGGAGGATGAAAATGATTTTGTTGTATCTATTTCTTCCATTTTCAATGTAACTGATGTACTTTATGATAAGTTCAATGCAATGAAATCCCAGTTTGCTTACTTGTGTGATGTTTATCCTGATAATTCTGTGCATGCATTTGAATCACCATCAAGCATATTTAGCATACATGACACTGCATTGCATGAAATCAATATAAGTACAGATGAAAACCCTAAAATGGTACTTATTTCACACGAGCTAAAATCCGAGGAAGAAAGAGAATTAATAAGAATACTCCAAAAACATGTTAAAGCTTTCGCCTGGTCGTATGAAGATATGCCGGGTGTAGATACAGAAATAGCAGTGCACAAAATCCCAACGGACCCCAAGTTCAGACCGGTGAAGCAGAAGTTGAGAAGACTAAGGCCGGAATGGGCTACACTGGTGAAGGAAGAAGTGGCTAAATAGATAGATGCCAAGTTCCTCGAAGTGGTGGAGTATATAGAATGGCTAGCCAACGTTGTCCCCGTGCCTAAAAAGGATGGAAGGGTCAGAGTATGTGTCGACTACAGGGACTTGAATAAGGCATGCCCTAAGGACAATTTCCCACTACCTCACATTGACGTATTGGTTGATAGTGCAGCAAAAGCGGCAATGTACTCCTTCATGGATGGTTTTTCAGGGTATAACCAGATTCTGATGGATGTGATCGACAAGGTGAAAACATCGTTCATCACAGAATGGGGTACTTTCTGCTACAGAGTGATGCCTTTTGGATTAAAGAACGCCGGTACCACTTATCAGAGGGCTGTCACAACTCTGTTGCATGATATGATCCATAAAGAAGTTGAAGTGTATGTCGATGATATGCTTGTTAAATCAGCAACCCGGGAGGAACACCCTGTTATCCTGGATAGATTTCTAACACGCATTGGAGAGTACAACTTGCGACTTAACCCCAAGAAGTGCATATTCGGGGTCACATCAGGGAAGCTGTTGGGCCATGTAGTTAGCCAGAGGGGGATAGAAATGGACCCAGATAAAATTAAAGCCATCCAAGATATGCCAGCTCCAAAGTCTGAAAAGGAGGTCAGATCATTCCTGGGTTCTTTGCAGTATGTCAGCCGCTTCATAGCCAAGCTAACTTCCACTTGTGAGCCAATCTTTAAGCTATTAAAGAAAGATCAGCCGGTTGTGTGGAATGACAAGTGTCAGCTAGCCTTCGAGAAGATCAAGGCCTACCTGGTAAAGCCACCAGTGTTGAGTCCCCCAATTCCAGGGAAGCCTCTGATTTTGTATTTGGCAGTTGAAGAATCATCCATAGGGGCAATGCTTGCACAAGAGCAAGATGGCAAGAAGGAGTATCCCATCTACTACCTAAGCAAAAACCTGTTGGAGTATGAAACCAAATACACACTGGTGGAGAAGACATGTGTGGCGATGATTTGGTTGACCAAAAAGCTGCGCCACTATTTCCAATCCTACAAGATACAAGCCGTGGCTAAGGTGGATCCAATGAAGTACCTCTATGAAGCACCAGCATTGGTTGGGAAGTTGTCCAGGTGGTTGTTACTTTTGTCTGAATTCGACATCGAGTACATCACAAAGAAAACCGTTAAAGGGCGAGCCGTGGCAGAATTTCTGGCAAATCAACCCCTAGAATCAGATTACACAGAGAACCTGGAATTCCCTGATGAGCAGCTAGCCATGGTGGAAGTGAAAAGATGGGTCATGTGCTTCGATGGGGCAGTAAATAGAAAAGGCGCAGGAATCGGAGTGCTTATAGCAACACCAGATGGTGAGGTCATTCCTTTGTCCAAAAGGCTGATCTTTCCTGTGACCAACAATGGGGCGGAATATGAAGCATGTTTGTTTGGAATGGAGACTTTATTGACACTAGGGGCAAATGATGTCTTAATTGTCGGTGATTCACTACTAGTGATCAGGCAGGCTCAGGGTGAGTGGGAACTAAAAGAAGAAGCTTTACGGCCTTATTTGGAGCTGCTACAGTTCAGAAAGGGTTTATTCGGCCAGTGTGAATTCAGACATGTCCCCAGGGATGAGAATAAGATGGCTGATGCATTAGCTACTTTGTCCTCCATGTGGGAAAATCCAGAAGAGACACAAGCTCAACCACTGGTCATAGCCACTTCCAGACATCCTTGCTTCGAAGTGCATGAAGTAATGGAATTATCAGCCGAAGAAAAGCCATGGTTCTTTGACATTTACCGGTATGTTAAGGAAGGAAAGTACCCAGAAGAGGCCAGTGCTGTTGATAAGTTGACACTGAGAAAACTGGCTAGTCAATTCAGAATCTTCGAGGATAAGTTATACAAAAGAACAGCACATGGGGTTCTTTTGAGGTGTCTAGCAGAACGAGAAGCAGAAGATGTGATGCAGCAGGTACATGCAGGATCTTGTGGGCCACATATGAATGGACTTGCCATGGCTAGGAAAATCATGAGACAAGGCTACTTCTGGATGACGATGCAAGCAGATTGTATAAGAAAAGTGAAAAGATGTCATGAATGTCAGATCTATGCAGACATTAGTCATCTTCCTCCACTTGAACTTCAGAATCTAGCGTCTCCTTGGCCGTTTTCAGCATGGGGGATAGACATGATTGGTGAAATCCATCCAGCTGCATCTAATGGGCATAGATTCATAGTTGTGGCAGTTGATTATTTCTCCAAATGGGTCGAAGCGGAAACCTTCACTAATGTCACAGCCAAGCATATGGTCAAGTTCATCCAGAAGAATATCTTCACTCGGTATAGGATTCCTCACCACATAGTAACTGATAATGGAGTACAGTTTCAAGGGGCAACAGCCGAGCTATTTGCAGAGCATGGAATTGAACATCATAAGTCTTCCCCATACAGGCCTCAGGCTAATGGTGCAGTAGAAGCAGCTAACAAGGCAATAAAGAAGATCTTATCAAAGATGGTAACCACTTACAGGGATTGGGCTAATAAACTGTCTTATGCGCTTTGGGGTTACAGGACCAGTGTCAGAACACCGACAGGAGAAACCCCTTATGCCTTGGTATATGGAATGGAGGCAGTGTTGCCAGTGGAAATAGAACTCAAATCACTCAGAGTTGCCCTGGAAGCTCAATTGCCAGAGACTGAATGGGTTCAAGCCAGGTATGAACAGTTGGCTGCACTAGATGAAAGGCGACTAAAAGCACTGGATCACCTACAAATGTATCAGCGCAGAATGGCTAGAGCCTATAATCGAAATGTGAAGTACTCCAAGCGGCAGTTGAAAGCAGGAGATTTGGTTCTAAAGCAACTAAAGCCTTCAAATGTTGATGTTAGGGGCAAGTTCAGACCTAACTGGGAAGGACCCTATGTGGTGAAGAAGGTGTTATCAAAAGGCGTTGTCAGCATCATGGACATGGACGGGAACGAGTTCACCAATCCGATCAACCAAGACAGGCTAAAGCTTTATCATGTATAAAAAAAAAAAAAAAAAAAAAAAAAAAAAAGGGAAAGGTCTGCTAGACTGAAAACTCGAAAAGAGCGGTCTAGGCAAAAATTAAGACACGAGAGAAAATAATCAGTCGGAAAATCTGAAAAGGACGACTGGTGACGGATTCTGGCTCAGTGTGGAATCTGTACCATTTAGGAACCAACTTGTTTCAAATGTACTCATTTTGACTTCATCAATAAAGTGAAGTGTTTGTTTAAATATATTTGCATGGTTATGACAAATGCACAAACAAAGTTGTCTTGCATAAACACACATTCAAAGAAAGCACTTTGCATTCAACTGATCGATACCATCGCATTATTTGACAAATGAAAATGTATCAAATACATGCAATTTAAAATTTCTCATCGTCCTCTAAAATCCAGTTCATCTTCCCGGACCAGTAATAAAGGGTCACAACATCATTTTAGTCAGATCTTAAAAAAAAAAAAAAAAAAAAAAAAAAAAGCTCGCTGAGGTGAAAACCGAAAAGGCGCCTCAGGTAAAAATTAGAGCGGCCCGCTAGGCTGAAAACCCATATTGGGCAGTTTAGGCAAAAGTTAGGGCATACGAAAAGCTCGCTAAGGTGAAAACCGAAAAGGCGCCTTAGACAAAAGTTAGAGCGGCTCGCTGGGCTGAAAACCTGATTTAGGCAACCCAGGCAAAAATTAGAGCTAAAAAAAAAAAAAACACAACAAAATATCCTCAACATTCCCCGCAGAATTCGTTACATCACTCTCCAGCAGAGTTTCCCACACTATTCCCCGGCGGAGTCTACGTAAGAACACCATCAATTACTCCCCCGCAAAACAGTCTTGTTTCCTCTTGGTGTAGTCTACACAAAGAACACCACAATTGTGTCCCTAGTCGAGTTGCCACACTCTTCCCCAGTGGAATCTCTGCAAGGAGTACTACGATCACTTCCCCAGCAGTCACCTCACTCTGTTGATAATCATCAAACAATGCCCCAAGAAAAGCAAAATCAACCAGGGGCACAACATATCTCCCCAGCAGAGGACATAAACATCCAATAACAGAAAATACATACATGTACATATACATCGACATGCATCCATACATTGCATATATCAATTATTTATCCCCGGCTAGTCTTCATTCTTGATCGAAGGGGCAAAAATTTTTGTTTAAAAATCTCTCGATCAAGGGATGAAGACTTGCCATTTTAAGTGCAGGAATTCATCCCCAGCTCAATATCCTCAACTCTCCCCAGGAAGTCCGCCTCGAGTAATGTAAACTCGGTATCGGCCCAGGTCCGCTCCATTATCTCAACTCTCTCCAGCAGATCCGCCTCGAGTAATGTAAACTCGGTATCGGCCCAGGTCCGCTCCATTATCTCAACTCTCTCCAGTAGATCCGCCTCGAGTAATGTAAACTCGTATCGGCCCAGGTCCGCTCCATTATCTCAATTTTCTCTAGCAGATCCGCCTCGAGTAATGTAAACTCGGTATCGGCCCAGGTCCGCTCCATTATCTCAACTCTCTCCAACAGATCCGCCTCGAGTAATGTAAACTCGGTATCGGCCCAGGTCTGCTCCATTATCTCAACTCTCTCCAGCAGATCCGCCTCGAGTAATGTAAACTTGGCATCGGCCTAGATCCGCTCCATTATCTCAACTTTCTCCAGCAAGTCCGCCTCGAATAACATAAGCTCGGCATCGGCCCAAATCCGTTCCATCATCCAAGCTCCCCAGCAGATCCGCCTCGAGTAATGTAAACTCGGTATCGGCCTAGATCAGCTTCATCTATTTTCCCAGTAAAACTCGCCTCGGGTAACATAGACCTGATATCGGCTAATTTCTTCATCAATTTCGCCTCGGGTAACCTAGACCCGATATCGGCCAATCTCTTCATCAACTCGCCTCGGGTAACATAGACCTGATATCGGCTAATTTCTTCATCAATTTCGCCTCGGGTAACCTAGACCCGATATCGGCCAATCGCTTCATCAACTCGCCTCGGGTAACATAGACCTGATATCGGCTAATTTCTTCATTAATCTCGCCTCGGGTAACATAGACCTGATATCGGCTAATCTCTTCATCAATTTCGCCTCGGGTAACCTAAACCTGATATCGGCTTATTCCTTCCTCAGCATTGCCTCGGGTAATATAAACCTGGTATCGGCTTATTTCCTTCCCAGTATCGCCTCAGGTGACCTATACCTGATATCGGCTTATTTCAATAGAGGGTTCTTTCCTGTGTCTGCGGCGCTTTGAGTCGCGTTTCTCAAATTGACATCATCTATCCCAGACTAAGTTCAGGTGGTGAATTTTATCACGCGAGGGGCAGCTGTAAGCGCCGGAATTTTCTATACTTAAAAAAAAAAAAAGGATAGGATAGTCGTACGACTATTGCTACAGTCGTACGACTGTAATTTAAAAATTATAGTCGTACGACTGTAATGTCGGGCAGACTGCAGAGGCCCATACCTCTGCAGCAGAAATGGAAGAAAAAGAAGGAGGAGCATTAATTGCTCGGGTTTGGCAGCAAGCAAGCAAGGCAGAGAGATAAAAAGAAAGAGAAAGGAGGGAAAGGGGGGGAGAGGGAATTCTGGTAAAAAAAAAAAAACTTAGAGAGAGAAAGAAAAGAGAGAGAGAAAGAAAACCACCAAAACTCATCTTCTTCCTCTTTAATTTTCTTTAATTCTCGAAATTAAGCCTAAAACTTGTTAGAAATCCCTAGGTTAATCAGTTAACTACTCAAACAAATCAAGAACTCGGACTTAAACAATCAGAATCCCTTGCAAATTTGGATTTTTGGACTCAAACTCCCAACCTCCATTTCAAAGGAAAAAGTGCGAATTTGTTGGGATTGGAGCGATGCCAGGGGTCAAAAACGACTTGGAATAGCTTCTAAAAGGTAGTCACTTCTTTTCCCTACACTTTTTCTCGCTTTCTGGGTGTTTGAAGTGAATTTCGTACGTTTTTGCTGCATTTTTCGTATTTCTGTTCCTGGAAACTAAGAACAGTCGTACGACTGTTCTTAGTCTTCATGAACAGTCGTACGACTGTATATATAGTCGTACGACTGTTCTTAGTTTCCAGGAGGTTTTTCTTCAATTTTTGCTTAAAAATGATTTTTGGCGAAATTGTGGTCTTGGACTGATTACAGTTGCACGACTGTAAACTACAGTCGTACGACTGTAATCCCTGTTCCAGAATCAGAATTTCAGCCTCATCCCCAAAAAATTAGAAAATCCCAAAAATCGTCAAAATGAATTTTGTTATGTGCATCACGACCGTAGATTTAATTTTCAGTAAATTCGCATTTAGAACAATTCAACGACGGAGACCCAGTTCTCCCGAAAACCGACCCACTTAATATATGAAAAATGCATGTAAACCGGTAAAATTGTTTTCAAATGATTTTTCCCACAAAACCAAAAATACAGGGACGTTTCAAAATGTTTTCCAGGTCTAACCGGGCCGGCTAGCCGAGCCAACCCGGTTACCCCCTAAATGCATGCTCCCAATTCTTGATTTCCCAATTCTGTCTATTTGAGTCCTAGTTGTGGTGTGCTATATATATTGTGCTAACCCTCTGTTTTGCAGGTTTAATTTATGTTTATGTTTATTTTTATTTTTGATGTATTTTAATAGATTAAATCGTGTATTTAGGCGGTTGTAATTATTTTTAGATTTTCGTGTATTCTAGGCGATTGTATAAGTGAGGCGAGAGTTTTTATTTTCCATTCGATTTGGTTGTAAGCCAATTAATATTTATTTCCTTTCCTTATCTTTGTATTAAATATTTTGTATGCGCGCTGTATGCTTTTTTATATTCAATAAAATGGACTTTAGATTTTGAAATACCATTTGAGAACATTGACAATATTTATTTTAATTAGACACGAAATAAAGGACTTGTCCGGACCCGAATCTCTGGATAGTGTAGCGACCGTTCGTCCGGTTCAGCTACATAAGAATTTCCCGGTTGAGCTGAGCCGGGTGGCGACTCTACAACATCCATCGAGACTTAGGTCTCGGTTCTTTTATTTATTAATTCCTTTCATTTTCCAAAACGCGGATTTCCGATTATAAAAACCCCACGCGAGGGAGGGATCCGCCCGAGATCGTGGCGCCCCATTCCGAAAGGGAGTCCCGCGTCCCGTCGAAAACGCGTCGTCCGCTCACAACGATGTCATCACATGACATCACGTTCATTCATCATAGGTGTCCCGGTAATGCCAAAGTCCTGTTTACGCATTATGGTTCACATCAGACCATTTCATAACATCGTGAAATCATTCGAGGTACTCCCCGAGTACCAATTTAGTACATACATATGAGCATTTTCATAACATTATCAAAATCATGTGAGGGGTTTAGGGAATGCCGAACCTTTGTTTGTGTCTCGAGTTATGCGTGACTTTTCTGCAACATCATTTCATATCACTTCGCCTTGAAAACATCAGAATCCTGTCTATGGGGCAGACCCCATGTGACCATTTTACTTCATGACATCGACCTACAAAGCATCAAAACTCCGCTCGTGTGCCGGTACACACGTGGCCATCTCACTACAATTCATTAGGTGCCCCGAAGGCGCTGAAGTGCAGCGGCTCCCACGAGACATTCTTAAATTATTTTGCATAGCATTAGGCACTCTTGGGACATCCCAAACAAAGAAATTTAAACATGTAGAGATCATCCCCATTTTCATCTCCATTCGTGAAGCATCATTGAAACATCATTCTCCACGACACCACACCATTCATTTGCTATCCCTAACTCCTCACTTATGGTGTAGGACCATACACACGTGAGACTAGAAAAGGCTAAAGCTCTGTACAGACAGTTCACAGAGTAAGCTGGATCGACCAAGGATAAGCTATCAGGCTTTGAGGGTTGTTGGGGAACATAGAACAGTAGAAACTGATAATGATTCTGATTCCGAAGAGGAAGTGGAAATGGCTAATTAAACACCAAGTCTTGCTGATGACTTAAAGAACTTCCTAAGATCTCAGGATTTCCGTGACATGTTGAAAGAGGAGATGCAGGCTGTTGTAAGGGAAACTAAGGAAACTAGGACTAGTAGACCCGGAAAGGAAAAGGTGGACGAGTCCTTTCAATTTGGGGCTGATGTCTCAGCCAGTGCGGAGAAGCTGTAAGAGATGGAGGCAGCCATGGAAAGGAAAATGAAGGCGAAATACTCTGAGTTGGACGAAGTAGTCGTAGAGCTGAAGAAAGGGGCCAACATCAGTCTGGGCTCTAAGAGAGGTGTAAATGTCGATGTTATGATCAATAAGGGATTGAAACCTTTCCTATTGGGTTCCAAGTGCCTAACGTTCCTTCATACAAGGGGATTAGCTCCCTAGAAGCTTATATGAATCTGTATGCCCGGGTAATGCTGACAGTGGGCGCCACTAAACAGCAGCTGGTTAACTTCTTTCCAACCACACTAGAAGGGGGAGCCCTGAATCGGTACAACTCTCTGGCAGAAGATGTGCAATCTGACTGGAAGCCTTTTCAGTGGCTTTCATCAAATACTATAACTTCAATACTAAGATCCAGGTGAAGCTGTATGATTTAAAGAGGGTTAAGCAGAAGCCCAATGAATCCTTTGATGCATACTATCAGAGATGGATGAACAAGATGATTCTGCTAAGGAACCGTCCTGATGAGGATGAACTAATTCAAAAGCTGATTGATGGTAGTCAGGACATTTTCAAGGACAACATGAAATTCCACTCTTTCAGTGAGCTCAGTGAAGTATATAGCATGGCAATGAAAATTGAGAGAGATGAAGAAGAAAGGGCAGTAAACCAAAAGGGCAGCAAAGGCTCCGGGTACAGTTCTAGCTATCGGTCAACTGCTACGACTGGGTCAAGCAGTGGGTCTAGGTCTGGTTCTGTAAGTAAAAGTGGACAGTTTTCAGAGACCAAGCAAGCAGGGGTTGCCGTTGTGTCTTAGCAGCGGGGAAACCAAGGCAGAAATTCAGAAGGCCAGGGTATATCTCTATGGGCTTTCTCCTTGGCTAAGATCTTTGCCAAGTGTAGGAATGGCAGTCTGTTAAGCTCTCTCAGGCCTTTTGAGAAACCAGCAAAGGAAGACAAGGATAACTTCTGCACATACCACGTCATGGTCGGGCATAGAACCGACAATTGTTATAAGCTGAGGGATGCGATCCAGAAGCTGATCAACGAGTGGAAGTTAGAAGAGCCTGCCAAGCCTAACACTAAGACTAACCCTTTGCCAGTATTTGAAAAGTAGGTTAATATGGTGCAGTCGGTATACCAGACAACTTCATTTTTGCACAAGTCCTGCAGGCAAATCCAACCGTACAGTCTGGGGTGACTAGTGGAGCTGGGGCAAAGTCTGATTGTGAGAAGTGGATAGAGCAGAAGGAACTAAAGCTTATGAGTCTGGATGATCTAGATTTAGAAGATGAATACGAAGAATATGGCTGTAATGAGACAGTCAAGCCACCATTTGTGGAGAGAAAAGTTTCTGAAGTCTAGAATGTAACCTGTGGCCGAGTCTATCAGCCAGTGGTTCAACAGAGTGACAAGGCTCTAGTGACCGGGTCAGGTAGTATGTCAGCATCAAAGGAAATAGAAAAGGAAGACCTGGTTATCTCCTAATTGAAAAAGAGCCCCGCACAGGCCAATCTGTGGCACCTGTTGTTAACTTCCAAGGAACACCGAGCAGCACTGGTTAAAAAGCTGTTTAAAATCGAAGTTTCTCCATTGGCATCTCCAGAGGCTATGAGTTGCTTACTGGATAAGATTCATATAGGGTCCCCTGAGATTGTATTTTTTGAGAAAGATTTGCCATATGAAGGGAGAGCTCACAACAAAGCCCTTTACGTCAAGGTTAACCTCCTGGACCGAGTTATGCCATGCGTGATGGTGGACGATGGATCTGCCCTGAATATATGTCCACTGAAGATACTGCCATTCCTGGGTCTGAGTGAAGACAGTCTAAAAAAGTCCTCCACTGTGATCAGGGCCTATGATGATTCCAAAAGGACTGTAATTGGGACCTTTGAAGATGAAGTGGAAGTAGGACTGGTCACATCAACGATCAACTTTACTGTAATTGACATTCCAATCACCTTCTCCTTGCTGTTTGGGAGGCCATGGTTCCACCCATTGGGGGGTGTCCCTTTGACCTTGCACCAAAAGTTCAAGTTTTCAATAGGGGGCGAAGTTGTGACAGTCGAGGCAGATTCTCAGTCCGTGATTGCTGCTGTTAGTAAGGAGACCATACCATTCGGTGGATTCCAAGTCACCATGGTTAGTGAGGAGGAAACCATGGAGGTTCCAATGGTTATCTATGAAAACTATATGCCAAAATGGTTGTCTAAATACCTTCACAGGCATGACTTTGTTCTCGGCATGGGACTCGGAGCCAATCTACAGGGGGTGCCCGAATTTAGTATTGATTCTGGAAAACCAAGGCAGTTTGGCTTAGGCTACATAGTAGAGACATCTGAGAAGAAAGACCTGAAAAGAGGAAAGAATGGCAAGCCCATGATGAAGCCATTTATTAAGGTTGGCGAACAACTGTACAAGGGGCAAGCTGAGCCAGTGAAAGTCGGGAGCATTGAATAGCCACGGTTTGAGATATTTTCTAATGTTGTGGACTTTAAAAAGAGCCAGGAGGAGCCAGTTGCACCAGTGATAGTGAAGGAGGGAGTTGTTGAGCCTGTCATCCCCCAGGAGAAACCATCTGAAGTAATGGCAAAAGCAGTAGAAGTGGCCAACAAGAAAGTTGAAGAAAAAGTCTGTGATGAATCTATGAAAGCAATTTCTGAAGCACTGGCTTCCGCCTTAGGAAAAGCATTTGAAAAATCTGGGGAAGGGTCCACTAAGGAGCTGATGACCAAGCCAAGCCTGGATTCTGTGGTTGCCGGGATAGCAAGTATCATGATGAAAGCCAAGGCACAGGTGGCTGAGGTCGAGAAGACTACTTTTCCTGTTAAACAGGAATCTAAAGTTGCTGCTGACCTGGACAACATCCTGGAGCTGAGCGAGGATACTGAAGAAGTTCAAGGCCCTCCGCCTGTGGAGGATGAAAAATACTTTTGTCGTATCTGTTTCTTTTCTTTTCAATGTGAATGATGTACTTTTTAACAAGTTTAATGCAATGAAATCCCAGTTTGCTTACTTCTGTGATGTTTATCCTGATAATTCTATGCATGCATTTGAATCACCATCAAGCATATTTAGCATTCATGACACTGCATTGCATGAAATTAACATAAGTATAGATGAAAACCCAAAAATGGTATTCATTTGACATGAACTAAAATCCAAAGAAGAGAGAGAATTGAAAAGAATACGACAAAGACATGTTAAGGCTTTTGCTTGTTCATATGAAGACATGCCAGGGGTTGACACAGAAATAGCAGTTCACAAGATTCCAACAGATCCCAGCTTTAGACCAGTAAAACAGAAGTTGAGACGGCTAAGACCAGAATGGGCTACAATAGTAAAGGAAGAGGTGGCTAAACAGATTGAAGCTAAGTTCCTTGAGGTGGTAGAATACACAGAATGGTTAGCCAACATTGTGCCAATGCCTAAGAAAGACGGAAAGGTCAGAGTGTGTATTGATTATAGGGACTTAAATAAAGCTTGCCCGAAAGATAATTTCCCCTTGCCTCACATTGATGTTTTAATCGACAGCGCAGCCAAGGCGGCAATGTATTCTTTCATGGATGGATTTTCGGGATATAACCAGATCTTAATGGATGTTGTTGATAAGGTGAAAACATCCTTCATCATAGAATAGGGCACCTTCTGCTACACAGTAATGCCTTCGGGTTGAAAAATGTTGGAGCCACTTACCAGAGGGCTGTCACAACATTTCTGCATGACATGATTCATAAAGAAGTGGAGGTGTATGTCGGTGACATGCTTGTTAAATCAATGACCCGGGAGGAGCACCCTGCTATCCTAGATAGATTTCTTACACACATCGGGGAATACAACCTGCGTCTCAACCCTAAGAAGTGCATATTTAGGGTTACATTAGGTAAACTGTTGGGGCACGTGGTCAGCCAGAGAGGAATAGAGATGGATCTAGACAAAATCAAAGCCATTCAAGACATGCCAGCTCCTAAAACAAAAAAGAAGGTCAGATCATTCTTGGGTTCATTGCAGTATGTTAGCCATTTCATAGCCCAGTTAACTTCAGTGTGTGAGTCGATTTTCAAGATATTAAGGAAGGACCAGCCTATTGTATGGGATGACAGGTGTCAGTTAGCATTTGAAAAGATCAAAGCTTATCTGGTAAATCCACCAGTCCTGACCTCACCAACTCTAGGGAAGCCTTTGATTCTGTACCTGGCTATCGAAGATTCCTCCATAGGGGCAATGCTAGCATAGGAGCATGATGGTAGGAAGGAATACCCCATTTATTATCTTAGCAAAAAGCTTCTAGAATATGAAACCAAGTACACACTGGTGGAGAAGACATGTGTAGCAATGATCTTAGAAGTCAAATTACATAATCCAATATTGGCCTTAGGGCACAATCTCCAACAATCTCCCACTTGCACTATGGCCAATCATACATGTATCTTATACCCATTGACCTACATGACTTTCATGTATTCACTCGTGCAGGAGTCTTCGTCAATGAATTATTAATTTTCGCTTCCGTTGCTACTTTACACATATTCACTCTCTCTTTAGAGACAGCCTCTCTAAATTAGTGAAAAACGCCTAAGTATATGCTTGTGTTATACAAGGTTCTTACGCATTGAACTATTGTCCCTACAATAGTCTCACAGGATAAGCAATGCTTAGAACAAAAACATAAAATTTTGATGAACTTCTTCATCCAAAATTTCTTTACATCACATGTAACTGTATACTTTGGCTGCTATTATAGATATTTAGCTATAACGTTTTATTTTGAACCTTTCAAAATCATAACTTCTCTTTTTAAGAGAATACTAGATCTCGACTGATATATTGCAACTAATTGCAATCAGTTGTATATGTGCAACTATTTACACAGTTAACATAAGCAAGCTTCTATTAAGTCTTTTATATTGAACGCTTTCAATGCTTTGACTTAAGCCAAAACATTCTTTTAGATCTATTTGTATAGATTCCAATTTCAAGAATACAGGCAGTCATGCTTATAACATTAACTGAAATTACTTTCTTAGCCAAGATTTTACTTCTTGCAAGGTAAGAATGTTATTTCCAACAAGCCATATGTCATCCACATATAGCATTAGGAATACCGATATGCTCCCACTGATCCTTTTGAAACACAAGATTCATCATCCTTTTGATAAAATCAAACCATTTGATTTCTTTATCAAAACTATGATTCCAACTATTTGATGCATGTTTCGATCCTTATGAGAATCTTTGAAAACTTGCATACGCTATTTGAATTCTTTGGATGCTCAAAACTTTGGGTTGTGTCACGTACACATCCTCAATCATGTTTTCACGTAAAAAATAGATTTTGATATCCATTTGCCATATTTTATAATCATATTATGGGGATATGGCAACAAGAACTCAATATGACTTGATCATGATTAATGACTAAAGAGGATTTCATCATAGTCCTACTATGAATTTGTTCGTATCCTTATAGTCACTAGTCGTGCTTTATAAGTTTGAAGATCACCGTCCATATCGGTTTTCAATTTGAAAACTCACTTGCAACCATTACATATGCATCTTCTAAAAGACTTATCAAAGTCTATACTTTGATTGTCAGACATGGACTTATCTTCAACCTTTGTAGCATCAAGTCACATATTAGATTCAAAATCTAATATTGCTTCTTCATAAAAGAAGACTTACTTCATCTAGTAAAATTACATCATGATTTTGAGAAATCCATATCTCTCCTAATCATGTCATATTCCACTAGACTTTCATTTGACTTGTGTAATTTCAACAATGATCATGAAACCATTTCCACGTTCCTCTTCAACGTTAAATGTCACTTTTGTGAATTACGAGTTTTGTAGGTGTACCTTACTCCCACTAACTCTACTAGAAATTAACTCCCTCTTCAAGGGGAAACCATTTCTAGCTACAACTATTTTGTATCCCAAAGAAACACAGGAGTAACAACTCCTACTTTCCTTTTGAGTAATCCACAATACGACATTTAAATTTAGGTGCCAACTTATTCGAAATAAGCTTTACAGCCCTAAACTTATTCAATGAAACAATTTGGGTCTCTTACCCAACCATATCTCATATGTTGATTCATGAATTGTTTTAGACGGAACAATATACACAGCTGCTTTAATGGCATATTTTTGAGAAAACGATGATCAACTTGACTTCATCATAGATTGAACTATATCTTTATAGAGTTCGATTACTCCCTTTTCGACACAACATCCTTTGTGGCGTACTTGGAGGAGTCAATTGTGAGACAGTCCCATAATTTCTAAGATGATTGTCAAAATCTTGACTCAAATATTCACCACTCGGATCATATCTAAATGACTTTACTATCTTGTCAAGATACTTCATACTCCTTTTACAAGCTTTTGAACACTTCAAAAGTTCCAAACTCGTGTTTAATTAGATACTCTTATCTAGAGAAAAGTTCCATAAAGGTAATGAAGTATTAAAACCTCCTTTAGCAGTTGATTTATAATTCATATACATCCATATGTATAATGCTTAATAAATCGATTATTCTTTAACTACTTTTAGCAAAGAACAACTTTATCATCTTTTACAATAAACAACATTCGCATGATTCAAGATGATTCATAATCTCATGAATCCAAAAGTCCATTCTCATGGAGTTTCGTAATGCGACCTTGCTTATGCCTCCAAGATGATACTGCCAAAATAGGTTGAATCAAACTATTTGATTCGATCCTTACAGTATTTATGTTACGGATGGGCTCCACATATAAAGACAATTATGTAAATCTGTATTTCATAATCATGTCTTTATAAAGTTTATAATTCACAATTATAAAATAAACAACATTTGTTCACTCAAAACAACGAGCCCAATAGGCAAGAAGAGTTCATAACTTACATGTAAAAGTTCATAACCTTTAACCAAAGTTCATAACTTTTATGTAAAAGTTCACAACTTTTACCTAGAAGTTCATAACTTTCATGTAAAAGTTCATAACTTTTAACCAGAAGTTCATAACTTCCAAGTAACAACCTTTTCTACTCTTGCCTATTCGTATTCTACCTTTCACCTTCATAAGGTTTCTACTTAAGTTGAGATTCTTCATATTCTACTAATATGAAATCCACCACGGTATCTAATACCTTTGATATAGAAACAAAAGTAGAATAATTAATAAATACTTAAGGTAGCAGTCTTACTGCCTTTCATCGTCTCATAGTTCTCCAAACAAAGTTTGCTATTTTCATTCTAATGAACGATTCATTCTAGAAATGGCAACATCCTTCTTTTGGAGATCTCTCTATGCCAACAGCTTTGGTCTTTAAAACATGTTTCACCCGAACCTTTCGGTCTTTATGCTTTTCGACCTTCCTTTTATCCTTTTCCTTTTGAACCTTAAGCACACAATTCGAGGCGGGCTTATCCTTTATGGATAACTTAACATTCTTTTGCATCCTATGCAACTAATTCACAATTTTCTCCATGTCATTCAAATGATAGTTCATCACCAATGACTATCAATTAATGAATTCAAGATCACATCTTAATGCCCTTTTGGAGGCCAATGAGAAAATGTTGCCTCAAACACTTATCTTCTCTTGCTCACTAACTGATGGAACATTTCCATTTGTGATGTATCATATATCTCAAGTAAAACTTCCACGTACGGAAGAATTGGTGGCAAGTGTAAGATAACAAAATTTAACAGAGTCCCTTCGATGCTTCAAGTAAGCATCTTTTATACTCATGTTACAATTGCTAGTGGTTCATTGGGCAAAAGGATTATTGAGAACATATGATTCCTTTTGATTTGAGAACAATTCTCAAAGTTCAATAACAATCGAGATCATGGTAATAGCAATCATAACTATAATAAAGCGTGTAAAGATTTTTTATTTAAATGCTCCCACTTAAATTATAAAACCCTTTAAAATATTTAAGTGGGTGAAGATCCAAAATCCATACTTAACCATAGCACTGCTTTGGCATGTCCCTATGATTAAATATAATTTCGGTAGGCAAAGACTCAAAATCATGCTTTAAACCATTTAAACATATTTTGGATGTGCACTTCTTTGCCAATTGCATCATTATGCAACTCTTCTAATTTATGAGATGCATGATATCATATATCATATTTAATTGTATGTTACTCATCTCATCTTTGCCTCGGGCTCAAACACCGTTTTGATTAACCCTTTGTTAAACCAATTACAACACAATGAGAATCACCATTTCTCATATTATCGCTTCGCTAAGGTCACAACATGCGTACCCGCTTTGGCGTGGCTACCATGATGCGAACATAGTACTTGACTAGTGTTATACGTAATTGGGTGGCAAATATAAACTTCATAAGTTTATTTAGGGTTTGTTAAATCCTGTGATTTTAATTGTATCATATACAATTCATGGCATTAATATTAAACATACTCTTGTTAATACTAATTAGCATGGCATCCTATGTCATACATATGTTAAGCATGCAATCTAGCATGGCATCACATGGCATCTAAAAGAAACAAAGCATGCATTTACATATATATATTAACATTTTGCATCACATGCAAAATAATTTATAACATGCATCAATATTTATTAACATGGCATCTTATGGCATAAAATAAATACAACATGCATAAGACTCAAAACCGTGTTATGGTATGGTTTAAATCTACATTGATTTTCATAGGCCAATATGAAAATCAACAAGGTCATATCCTAGGTGGTAGCATCCATCACATGGTCATTGCACCGCCTCTTGGATCCGCCTCCACGTCTTTGCTTCTAAGCACCATCTCATGGATTTATATTTTACAAAAAAATTGCAACCTATACAATTTTTCTAGTAAAATAAATTTTACATATCATAAATTGCATCCTATACAATTTATCTAGTAAAATTAAAAATTACATAAATACAAACGACTCGCAGGTCGTATTTATATAAAACCATAATAAATAAAATAAAGCATCCACGGGGTCCAAAACCATACCATAACACCATGCATAAAATTATCAACAATAATTTTATATCTAAAATATTTAGGGTTCAAAGTGGTAAAATACAATCACATTGTATTTAGAATTAATTAATTTGGAAAAATTCGTAAATATGCAGAAACAATTTTCCACACTTAAAACGAAAAAGGGGTTAAATTATATATTAACCCACACAATTTAATATTAATTCTCAATTAATATTAAATCAATTCAATTCTCCATGATACATATATGTATATATAATATTATAATTAATTATATCTCCATATAATTTAATTATAATATGTAGCATACTTTATGCAATATTAATTACATTAATATTTATATATACATACATAAATATATATCACTATATATATTTATTCTCCTTCTCATTCATAAATTATTATCCAATAATAATTTATACCCGATAAGATGAACTTCATTTTGCTCTTGTGTGTGACCCCATAGGATCATATTAATTGGCAATAAGGAAATTACCATAATGTCCTTATAGGTCACAAGCGGACTCTAGCAAGCCATTACGACTACCCAATTAATATGATTGGAATGATCCAATACCTATTTATAGAATGTCATATTCCCTTTTGTCTCTTTGATATCAAGATTAATTATAAGACATGGTACACTTGTCAATCTTATATAATTAATCATATGCTTTCTCGATCTCAAAGTAAACTGTTCAGACAAATCAATTGATACTCTTATCAATTATTTGAGCACGGCCATGCATTTAACAGTCTTACTTATCGAGGGGCCCAGTGATATCGCTCTCTTGTTAGAGAGGGACAAAATCCCATATCTGTCACTCACATCCCTAAGCATGAGTCATATTGTACCCAACCACAGCCTTTATAACTACTCTGTTACAAGCAGCGTTTGACTGCGTCAAAGCACAACATGAATTCATCCCGGAATCCATGGTGACCTCAGGTCAAAGGAATCAGCTGATGACACTACTATAATCAAGATCAGTTGTGACACGTGACCATGAACTTGATCTTATAGTGGGTCTCCAGCAACATGTTCTCTAACACATTGCCCGTGAGTATAATCTGTATCTGTATACACTATATTCATCTTATGAATATCCATTATCACTCACACTAGTCTTAGTTTGTTATTATTCCCATAATAACAATCGACTAGGGAAATTTAGAATTACACAATTAATTCATGGATACATTATCATAAATACTAACATACAAATATATATGATAAAATAAGTCTTTATTAATGACTTAAGAAGATTGTTTACATAATCCAACATTGGCTTAGGGCACAATCTCTAACAATCTCCCACTTGCCCTAAGTCCAATCTTCAAATGTATCTAATACCCATGGACCTAGCATGACCATCATGTACAGCTTGTGAAAGAGCTTTTGTTAGTGGATCGGCAACATTGTCTTCAGACGCAACTTTGCATATCTTCACATCTCCTCTTGAGATGACTTCTCTTATGTAGTGAAAACGCCGAAGTATATGTTTGGATTTCTGTGACACACTAGGTTCCTTAGCAAGTGATATTGCCCCATTGTTGTCACACAAGAGGCTCACAGGATTCACTATGCTAGGAACGACACCAAGTTCTTCGATGAACTTCTTGATCCAAACAGCCTCTTGGGCTGCATCTGATGCAGCAATATACTCGGCTTCTGTTGTAGATGCAGCTATCGTGCTTTGCTTAGAACTCTTCCAACTTATCGCACCTCCATTCAGAATAAACACATACCCAGACTGTGACTGCATCTGATCTTGATCAGTTTGGAAACTTGCATCCGTGTAACCATTTACAACAAGATCTTCGTCCGAGCCTCCATATATCAAGAATGTATCTTTAGTTCTTCTCAAGTACTTAAGAATACTCTTGACAGCAGTCCAGTGACTATCACCTGGATCAGACTGATATCTACTTGTCATGCTCAAAGCAAAAGAGACATCTGGCCGAGTACATACCATGGCATACATGATAGATCCTATAGCTGACGCATAAGGAATCTTATCCATGCGTTGACGTTCTTCAACTGTCACAGGACATTGCTTACGACTAAGCTTTATCCCTTGCCCAATAGGAACATTTCCTTTCTTTGATTGATCCATACTGAACCTTTTCAGTATTTTGTCAATGTATGTACTCTGGCTCAAGCCTATCAATCTCTTAGATCTATCTCTATAGATCTTTATTCCAAGAATGTAGGCTGCCTCACCCAAGTCTTTCATAGAAAAACACTTTCCTAGCCAAGATTTTACTTCTTGCAAGGTAGGAATGTGATTTCCTATTAACAATATGTCATCGACATATAGAACTAGGAAAACTATATTACTCCCACTGAACTTCTTGTACACACAAGGCTCATCTTCGTTTTTGATGAAGCCAAACTTTTTGACTGATTCATCAAAACAATGATTCCAACTTCTTGATGCTTGCTTCAAACCATAAATGGCCTTTTGAAGCTTGCATACTTTATCAGGATTCTTTGGATCGACAAAACCTTCAGGCTGTGTCATGTACACATCCTCAACAAGGTTTCCATTTAGGAAAGCTGTTTTGACATCCATTTGCCATATTTCATAGTCATAATATGCTGCTATGGCAACAAGAATTCTGATGGACTTGATCATAGCTACTGGCGAAAAGGTTTCGTCATAGTCTATACCATGAACTTGTCGGTAACCCTTTGCCACTAACCTTGCTTTATAAGTCTGAATATTCCCATCCATGTCCGTTTTCAACTTGAAAACCCATTTGTGCCCTATTGCTTTAGCACCCTTTGGGAGATCAACCAAAGTCCATACTTTGTTGTCGTCCATGGATTGAATTTCTGACTTCATAGCATCAAGCCATTTTTCAGATTCTGAATTAGAGACAGCTTCCATGTACGTGGAAGGTTCATTCTCTTCTAACAGAATCAGATCATTTTCGTTTGTGACGAGAAATCCATATCTCTCGGGCTCATGACGAACTCTACTTGATCTACGTTGGACTTGTGTTGCTGGTTCTGACTCAACAACTTCTTGTGAATCAGGTTGTTGTTCCATTTGAAAACCATTTTCATTTTGGTTATCCATATTTTCTTGTAGGTGTACTTTACTCCCACTGATTCCTTTGGAAATAAACTCTTTTTCCAGGAATGTACCATTCCTAGCAACAAACACTTTGTTTTCACTAGGATTGTAAAAGAAATAACCTTTAGTTTCTTTTGGATAACCAACAAAATTGCACTTCACAGATTTTGGTGCTAACTTATCTGAAATCAAGTATTTCACATAAGCTTCGCAACCCCAAATCTTGAGAAAAGACAAATTTGGTCTCTTACCAACCCATATCTCATATGGTGTCTTTTCAACTGCTTTTGATGGAACTCGGTTCAGTGTGAATGCCGCTGTTTCAAGTGCATATCCCCAAAAGGATAGAGGAAGATTTGTTTGACTCATCATCGACCGAACCATATCCAATAAAGTACGGTTCCTCCTCTCAGACACACCATTCCACTGTGGTGTACCAGGAGGAGTTAGTTGTGAGACAATCCCACACTTTCTAAGATGATCGTCAAAGTCTTGGCTCAAATATTCACCACCTCGATCAGATCTAAGTGCTTTAATTGTCTTGCCAAGTTGGTTTTGTACTTCATTTTGGAAGGCTTTGAACATTTCAAAGGATTCCGACTTATGCTTCATTAGATATAGATAACCATATCTACTGAAATCATCAGTGAACGTAATGAAGTATTGAAAACCACCTCTAGCAGTTGTGCTCATAGGCCCACATACATCTGTATGTATGAGTTCTAATAATTCACTAGCCCTTTCACTGTGACCAGTAAAGGGACTCTTGGTCATCTTACCCATTAAACAAGACTCGCAAGTGTCATATGTTTCAAAAACATCTAGACCCAAAATTCCATCTTTATGGAGTTTTGAAATGCGTTTCTCATTAATGTGTCCTAGACGACAGTGCCAGAGATAAGTAGGATTCACAACATTTGTTCTTATCCTTTTGGTATTTATGTTATATACATGCTCATTATAACCTTCACTAAGGTTCAACAAATAAAGACCATCATGTAAATCCGCATTTGCATAAAACAAGTCTTTATTGAAAAGCAATAAGTGATTATTCTCAATAACACATTTAAATCCTTCCTTGTCCAAACATGAAATAGAAATGATGTTCCTAGACAAATTAGGAACAAAATAACAATTATTCAAAGAAAGAACAAGTCCACTTGGCAACTTGAGCTCGTAGCGACCGACTTCATAAGCAGCAACTCTAGCTCCATTCGCCACATGGAATTCTACCTCGCCCTTCTTGAGCTTTCTACTTCCTTTAAGCCCCTGCACATTCATACAAATGTGAGAACCACAACCGGTATCTAATACCCACGAAGTAGAAACAGAAGTAGAATGAAATATTTCAATAACATAAATACCTTGATTAGCGGTCTCACCGCCTCTCTTCTTCCTCAAGTCCTCCAAATAAAGCTTGCAATTTCTGCGCCAATGACCAGGCTGATTGCAGAAATGGCATGTGCCTTCCTTTGGAGGCTTTGCCTTGGTAACAGCTTTGGGCTTCTTTGCATCCTTCCCAAACTCTTTGGGTTTGTTTGCTTTACCCTTCTTCTTCTGGATCCTACCCTTTTGCACCATATGGATCCCTTTGGAGCTTGGCTTCTCTTTTATCGTTACTTCAGCGTTTTTCAGCATCCCATGCAGTTCGCTGACCGTTTTGTCCATATCATTCATGTGATAATTCATGACAAAATGGGAGTAACTCTCGGGAAGAGAATTAAGGATCAAATCCGTTGCCAACTCAGGTCTGAGTGGCGAACCAAGCCTCTCCAACTGATCAATGTACCCTTTCATCTTCAGAACATGGGCACTAACCGAACTCCCTTCGGTCATCTTGCACCCAACCAAAGATCTCAAGGTCTCATACCTTTCCCTTCTCGCTTGCTTTTGGAACATTTCCTTAAGCTCTTGAGACATCTCATATGCCTCAAATGTTTCCAGATCCTTCTGAAGTTCCGGAATCATTGATGCGAGCATCAGGCATTGTACATCAATCTGATCATTTTGATGCTTGTGAAAAGCATCCCTTTCAGCTCTTGGAGCCGTGGTGGGTGGAGGGTTAGCGGGCAAAGGCCCATCCAGAACATATAGCTTCCGCTCTTGCTTGAGAACAATTCTCAAGTTGCGATACCAGTCAAGGTAATTCGTTCCATTTAGTTTATCCTTCTCAAGGATAGATCTAATAGAACCAGGATTACTTGTGTTTGCCATTTATCTACAACAGAAAATATATGCAAAGTTAAATCACATAAGAGAATTAAGCTCCCACTAAAATATAAAACCCTTTAAAATACTTAAGTGGGTAAAAGACCCAAAATCCATACTTAACCATAGCACTGCTTTGGCATGTCCCTATGATTAAATATAATTTCGGTAGACATCACCATGTCAATTACATCATTATGTAACTCTTTTGATTTATGAGATGCATGATATCATATATCATATTTAATTTGCATGTTACTCATCTCATCTTTGCCTCGGGCTCAAACACCATTTTGATTAACCCTTTGTTAAACCAATTACAACACAATGAGAATCACCATTTCTCATATTATCGCTTCGCTAAGGTCACATCATGCGTACCCGCTTTGGCGTGGCTACCATGATGCGAACATAGTACTTGACTAGTGTTATACGTAATTGGGTGGCAAAATATAAACTTCATAAGTTTATTTTAGGGTTTCTTGAATCCCGTGATTAAAATTTTATCATATACAAAACATGGCATTAATATTAAACTTTCCAAGTTAACATTAATCCTAGCATGGCATCCAATGTCATACATTCATCTAGCATGCATATTTCATACTAAGCATGGCATCACATGGCATCAAAATATAAAATATGCAATAGACTCGAAAAACCGTGTTATGGTATGGTTTTATCTACATTGATTTTCATAGGCCAATATGAAAATCAACAGGTCATTTCCTAGGTGGTTGCAACCATCTTATGGTCACAGCACTCCCGCACCCCTTGGATCCGTCTTCACGTCTTTGTTCCTTGGCACCATCTCATGGGTTTACACATTTTACAAAATTGCATCCTATACAATTTTCTAGTAAAATGAAATTTACAAACAATAAATTGCATCCTATACAATTTATCTAGAAAATAAGGTTACATAAATACAAACGACTCGCAGGCCGTATTTATAAAACTTTACATCCACCAAAACCAAAAGAAAACAAAAACATCCACAGGGTCCAAAACCATACCACAACACCATGCATAAAATTATCACAATAATTTTACATCTATAAGATTTAGGGTTCAAAAAAACTAAACACAATCTTATTGTATTTAAAAGAAATTGATTTGAGAAGAAAAGGTATAGAAGACAATTTCTACATGGCAGCACTAAGGGAACACGGCGTGCAAAACCAGTTTGCACGGCGTGCAACACTTGCACGCTGCCGTGTTCCTCGCTGTTACTCAGCGCACATGAGAAATTTCCGGTTGCACGCCGTGCAAAACCAGTACACGGCGTGCAACACACATTTGCACGGCGTGCAACACTTGCACGCCGGCGAGTTATGCACTGATTCTCAGCTTACGGAAACGATTTCCGACTACACGCCGTGCAAAACCAGTACACGGCGTGAAACACACGTTTGCACGGCGTGCAGTGCCTGCACGCCGGCGTGTTCTGCACTGAAAAACAATTCTGCGTCAATTTGTTCAAAACAACAATTCCCAAATCAATTCCAAAACGTTATTCACAATAACAAAGAACAAATCATTCATAATGATCAACATTGAAATCAAATTTCAATTTGTTATTCACAATAACAAAAGAACCCTAAATCAAAACATACAACCCTTACATGCAATAACAAATCCAATTCAACCAATACACAAGTGGCTCTGATACCACTGTACAGACAAATCAATTGATACTCTTATCAATTATTTGAGCACGGCCATGCATTTAACAGTCTTACTTATCGAGGGGCCCAGTGATATCGCTCTCTTGATAGAGAGGGACAAAATCCCATATCTGTCACTCACATCCCAAAGCATGAGTCATATTGTACCCAATCACAGCCTTTATAACTACTCTGTTACAAGCAGCGTTTGACTGCGTCAAAGCACAACATGAGTTCATCTCGGAATCAATGGTGACCTCAGGTCAAAGGAATCAGCTAATGACACTACTATAATCAAGATCAGTTGTGACACATGACCATGAACTTGATCTCATAGTGGGTCTCCAGTAACATGTTCTCTAACATATTACCCGTGAGTATAATCTATATCTGTATACACTATATTCATCTTATGAATATCCATTATCACTCACACTAGTCTTAGTTTGTTATTATTCCCATAATAACAATCGACTAGGGATATTTAGAATAACACGATTTATTCATGGATACTTATCATAAATGCTAACATACAAACATAAATGATAATATTAATCTACACTAGATTAATCTTAGAAGTCAAATTACATAATCCAATATTGGCCTTAGGGCACAATCTCCAACAGATTGGCCGATACCAGGTCTAGGTTACCCGAGGCAGAGGAAAGTGAAATGTGGACTACGGATTGGTCAATACCGGGTCTAGGTTACCTGAGGCAAAGGAAAGGAGATGAAATAAGCTGATAACGGGTTTAGGTTACCCGAGGCAAAGGAAAAGAGATGAAATAAGCTGATACCGGGTTTAGGTTACCCGAGGCAAAGGAAAAGAGATGAAATAAGCCGATACCGGGTTTAGGTTACCCGAGGTAAAGGAAAAGAGATGAAATAAGCCGATACCGGGTTTAGGTTACCCGAGGCAAAGTTTACTGGGGATATGGAATAAAGCCTATCTGGACCGATGCCGGGTTTATGTTACCCGAGGTGGATCTGCTGGAGATATGATGCTGGAGCCGATCTGGGCCGATGCTAGAGAACTTGAGATGAAGCTGATCTGGGCCGATACCGGGTTTACATTACCCGAGACGGATCTACTGGAGAACTTGAGATGAAGCCGATTTGGGCCAATACCGGGTTTACATTACTCGAGATGGATCTACTGGAGATGTGAAGTTGTGGATGATGAGTTCCTGCATTTGAAATAGCAAGTCTTCATTCCTTGATCGAGAGATTTTGAACAAAAAATTATTGCCCCTTCGATCAAGAATGAAGACTAGCTGGGGATGAATGACTTGTGTATGCTTTGTATGCATGCATAATGATATATATGCACACGGAGATCAATTGATGCATTTCTCATTGTTTGTGCAAGATTGATATCCCTCCTTTCTGCTGGGGAAGGCATGCTTTTCCCCTGGCTGGTGGAAGGTGCTCTTTGCATAAGGCTTCCCCTTGTTGAAGATATATGTGAGGACTGCTGGGGAAATGAGATAATTGCTAGGAATGCATGACGATGCTGGGGAAAAAGAATCATACTGTTCTTTGTAAATGTTCCGTTGGGGTTATGATGCGGAGAACCCTGTTGGGGACATGATGGGAAGACTTGGCTTCTCACCCCCGTAATTGATGAATTTGGGAGTGCTTTAAATTTTTCCTAGGTTGCCCAATGCAGGTTTTCAGCCTAGCGAGCTTCTCAAACTTTTGCCTGAGGTGCCTTTTCGATTTTCACCCCAGCGAGCTACTCTAATTTTTGCCTAGGGTACCTTTTCGGTTTTCACCCCAGCAAGCTCTTCCTTTTTCTTTTAAGTAAAGACCAATTGAGAAAGCAAGTTCTTGGACAATCACTGTTGCTCTGTGGAAAGCTGAATTGGATTTGGAGAACAATAAAAGATTTCATATTAGATGTATTTAGTGCATTTTTCATCGTTAAACAATATATTCGACTAGTTAAATGCAAAGTGCTTTCTTTAAATAGATGTTTAAGCATGATAACTTTGTTTATGCATTTCATCATAACCATGCAAATATATTTAAACAAACATTTCACTTTATTGATGAAATCAAAAGGAGTACATTTGAAAAGAGTTGATTCCCAAATGGTATACATTCCATACAGAGCCAGAATCCGTCACCAGTCGTCGTTTTCAGATTTTCCAACTGATCATTTTCTCTCTTGTCCTAACTTTTGCCTAGACCGCTCTTCTCGAGTTTTCAACCTAGCAAACCTTTTTATTATTATTATTATACATGATAAAGCTTCAACCGGTCTTGATTGATAGGGTTTGTGAACTCATTTCCGTCCATGTCCATGATGCTGACACCACTTTTGATAGCACCTTCTTCACCACATAGGGTCCTTCCCACTTGGGTTTGAACTTTCCCCGAACATCAACATTTGAAGGCCTTAACTGCTTCAGTACTAAATCTTCTACTTTCAACTGCTGCTTAGAGTACTTCACATTTCAGTTATAAACCCTGGCCATTCTATACTGGTACATCTGTAAATGATCCAGTGCTTTCGGTCGCTTTTCATCTAGCGCTGCCAAATGTTCATACCTAGCTTGAACCCATTCAGTCTCTGGTAACTGAGCTTCCAAGGCAACTCTAAGTGATTTGAGCTCTATTTCCACTGGCAGTACTACTTCCATGCCATATACCAAGGCATAAGGAGTTTATCCTGTTGGTGTTCGGACACTGGTTCTGTAACCCCAAAGAGCACATGGTGGCTTATCAGCCCAATCTCTGTAGGTGGTCACCATCTTTGGTAAAACCTTCTTTATTGCCTTATTAGCCGCTTCAACTGTACCATTAGCTTGCGGTCTGTATGTAGAAGATTTATGATGCTCAATGCCATGTTCCGCGAGTAGCTCAGCTGTTGCCCCTTGAAACTGCACTCCGTTGTCAGTCACTATATGGTGAGGAATCCCGTACCAAGTAAAAACGTTCTTCTGAATGAACTTGACCGTTTGTTTGGCTGTTACATTAGCAAAGGATTCTGCCTCCACCCATTTGGAACAGTAATCAACTGCCACAACTATGAATCTGTGCCCATTAGATGCAGCTGGATGAATTTTACCAATCATATCGATCCCCCATGCTGAAAATGGCCAAGGGGTCACCAAATTCTGTAGTTCAAGTGGTGGAAGATGACTGATGTCTGCAAAGATCTGACACTCGTGACATCTCTTCACTTTTCTTATACAATTTGCTTGCATAGTCATCTAGAAGTACCCTTATCTCATTATCTTCCTAGCCATAGCTAAACCATTCATGTGTGGCCCACAGGATCCTGCATGCACCTGTTGCATCACTTCTTTTGCTTCCTACTCTGTTAGACACCTTAGAAGAACACCATTTGCCGTTCTCTTGTATAGCTTTTCTTTAAAGATTCTGAATTGACTGGCTAGCTTCCTCAATGACAGTTTATCAGCAGTATTAGCTCCCTACGGGTATTTTCCTTCCTTTCCATACTGGTAGATATCAAACAACCATGGCTCTTCTTCGGCCGTTAGCTCCATTACTTCGTGCACTTCAAAGTAAGGATGCCTAGAAGTAGCTATAACCAATGGCTGGATTTGAGTTTCTTCTGGATTTTCCCATATAGAGGATAGAGTCGCTAGCTGGGGGGCCCTAGGTGAAGTAATGAAACTAAACCTAGAGTCGCACAACTAAGGCAATGTACCTATAGTTGACAAGTAATAATTCTGGTTGAGAAAATATTCAGCAAACACTAAACTACTTGGGTTCCTTGCGTGTCCTAGGCGGAACTTAAATTTGGTTTGTGATTATACTAACAACTAAATTATCCTACTCCTAGTTGATCTATCCCAGCTTACTTTGCACTTGAATTCGGGTTATCAATTGGCGGTTTAACCGACCTATGAATGCTAACGGTGATGGCGTTATCAATTAATTAAAACAGATGAATTTAACTCAATAGTTAAACCTTAATTATGTTCTTCCAATAATTCAAACTAGCGTGTCTAGATCTTTTAGGTCCTTATCTGGTTTCCCTTGTTTAGAGGCGGTCTAATTCTAAAGCTCAGAAAATAGGTGCATGTAAATTCCACAGTGTTGTCAATACTAATGGTTTCCTAGGCGTCAATCTAGGTAATGCCACAAATATGAACTTAATGAGTTAAGATCTTGTGAGACTAGATTATCATTGAAGGAATTGCATAAAGAGAAGATATAAATATTTAAATTAAATTGCAGTCAATTGCATTAATCAAGAAAGATGACAAGAATTCAATGTTTACAACCAAACACAATCAAGTAAGGAATCAAAAACTAACTAATCGAATTACAAAAGAGAAGAAGAGGAACTTATGCCCTTTTGGTCCAATTAACCAAATTCCAGCGGTGTGAAGATGCTTGGGGGTGTACATCAATAAATGAACTCAATCCGGAACCAAGAACGTCGCAAAAGGGGAAGATTCAATGCAAAACGTCTACCAATTAAAGGTTTAAACTCAAAGTAACAAAGAGTTCAAGCAATAAACCTAGCTACAAGTTTATGCTTTCTACTTTAAAAGTCTGGAAAAAGATCCATACAACTTAGAAAATGTCCTATTTATATGGCTAGGCTAAAACCACTAAACAGGAAGGAGGAAAGTAGGGCAACAGCACTTTTACGATGTTCGGCACATCGTGGTGATGTTGGCATGCCGTGTTAGGATAGATTTGGGGTTGGCACACCATGCTAGGTGTTGGCACACAATCGTGCCGACCTACTGGACTCCATCTTTTGGCATGCTGGAATGGCATGCCTGTTGGAAATGCCCTAGTCCCGAGGCATTGGTCCTTGTATTTGTACTATACATTTATTGGATTTATGTGCTGTACTCATTTGTGTTGTTAATAAAGGCATCAATTCATTTATTATATCTATATATTAAATGAAGTATCCAATGGACATATCTATATCCATGATGACAAGTGTCATGCACTTGGCAGTAAAACCATGGATAGGGTAAACGATATGACCATAAATAGATCCGTAGTCTGTTCCAGTCATGGGAATGAATGGAACAATAGACTATCATTAACATGGTTGTATGGCGGTGTCTTACCGGTCATTGGACATGGAATGTCAACCAAGTTAATGGGTACATGCCTGGGAGCATGGTACTGGATAGATCCACTTAACGAGTAATCCACATGGTATAGTATCACAATGGATTCTCGTGTAGTACTTGTATGGATCCTTTGACCTGACCATATGATGGTGTTACATGTGAAGTCACATGCTTAGGGGTACGCCTAAAGGGCCTGTAACAGGGTGCCAAGTATGGGTACTTTCGGGTATGTCACTGAGCATAGCAATGCTATGGATATGCAGATGGGATTTGTCACTCAGTAACCCACTGAGAAGATATCACCGGCCTCTTGATGAATGTGACTGATAAGAGTGTGGCCACACCCAGACAAGTTGGAACTTGTTTGAAAGCTTCAGTGCATTCGGGATCAAGTTAATGTCCGACACAGAAGAGGGTGATCAATCCATGCCTCTGTGTTAGACACTGATATCAATGACATGGGATGTACAAGTTTAAACTACAGGGTTATGATAACAGTTAGACTGCCATCTCCATCTTAATTGGGGGCTGCAGTGGCTTGCTAGAGCCCAACTGTAGTCTGCGGGCCAAAGGCCCACTGCCAACATAAAGATGGGCCCATGGGATCGTACACATAGAACGACTGAATGCAGACTTAAGGAATTACATGTATGCTTGGAGTATACACTATGGAGAGAGAGGTGTATATATATTAATTATATTATAAAGATCAATTGGATTGATCATAATAATAAAATTAATATATCCAATTGGCTCTTCATAATTAATTGGATTAATTATGAGATTATTTCCCACGTGGAAATATTCATATGTATAGGTTTACATATGACTTTATTTTGTCTAGATTTAATTTTAATTCGATGGATTAAATTAATTGTTCAAACTAATTTTAATTTAAATGTAAATAATATATTACTTGGTGTAATATATTAAATACATGGGTATATTGAAATTGGGCTTGAAATTAATTTAAACCAGAATAATTAAAATTAGACTGGGTCAAAATTAAAACATGGAAGCCCGCACAGAATGGAATGGAGCCAGTTTGGGCCTGAATTCCCCTAGGGGAATTCGGCCACCCTAGGTATAAAACCTAGGGTGAAATTTCGGCCAAACTAACCCTAACACAAGATAGCCGAAATTTCCATAGCCTCCTCTCCTCCATTGTTTCGTTTTTCCAACACTAGCACGGGTTGCATTCGTTAGGCGTTCGTGTACGAAATCGAGGAGGAAATCTGCTTTGGTTTCTGCAGTCTTCATCCATCTCTAGAAACAGATTTTCTGGTAAGAAAATTAATCCCTTTCTACTTAATTTTAAGTTTTTCAATTTCCATTTCAATTGCTCCTGGGACTGGATTTGAGGAAACCACCGCGTTCTTCCTCTTTTATCGGGTGATTTCCGGTGAAAAATCCCAACAATGCCGTGCCCTCATTGTGGCACGCCGTGCCACCTAGCTTTTCAGCACTTCAATCTCTTCCTCGTCACCATCGCTAGAACTTTCGGCCGGGTCACAATACCTGTCCAAAACAAACATAAAGAAACATAACCGCACCATAGCAACGGACCACAATCAAGATGCAATGTCCAAAATTACAAAAACACCCCTAAAAACACGAAAAACACTAAAAAGTTATGAAAATCTAATCAAAACATAAAAACCGCAAAATACGCAAGACCAAGCAAGCATTCACACAAAGGACTCTAAAATATTGCCGTTTAAACCACGAAATTGCCTAAAAGATAAGGTCAAAAACCAACCTTATCAACCACCCCACACTTAAAGTCTTGCTTGTCCTCAACCAAATAAACTAAAGACAAAGGAGTGAAATTGCTCCCTTTTACTTGCAAATCCAACTAAGGGTTTAACCGTACAAAATTCATAAACTCAAGGATGTAAAACATCACTTTCGAAATTACACTAGGCGCACCAGGTTCAAAACCACTCGATACCCGAACCCAACAAGATTTAGCTAGTCAAAGGGCGAGGAACCAGCAGAGTTTATACGACCACAAAGCACCTCACAAGATGTCACTCTAATGCTCAAGTTCAAGGTGAGGCGGACGAGCACACAAAAACAAACAATGGCACACATCACATAGCGAACTAATGGCAATCCCGGTGAAGTCATTGGTCAAGGAGCAAAATCAGAGAACCTGGGGCTTGTAATGTTACGGCTTAGGGTAGGTTTGATAAAAGGGAAGTTTTTAGGTGTACAACTCCTACAAATCAAGTGATATATGCAAATTGACTAAGTACTAAAGATGGGTCATGCAATTTCAACTCAAAACTAGTCCTAAGAGTGTTGGCTTTCCTATTCATTTTTCCTTCTTTTTTTTATTTATTTTTCTTTTTTTTTTTTTTTAACAAGAAATTCTACTAACAATGAGAAGGCCTTATACACAACCAACGGCCAAAGCACAACCCAACGGGGAAAAGATGACAAGACATGGGTCAAGGCAATTAGATGATCACCTTAATCCCTTATTCAAACAAATGAACTGAAAATGGAACACACACCGGCTTAAAGACGGGAGCCGGACAAACAAGACATGCCTCTACAAACTCCGAATTTTAAGGAGAGAAGCCGGACACACACACATTGACTCTATTTGGAAATTTTTTTTTTTGAAATTTATATATACAGCACAATTTTTCCATAGGACTAGATGTGAAAGAGTTGAAATGCAAATGGTGATTGACCCCAAAATGAATGAACAACTTAGCCAATTACTTGATTTAGGAGAGGAGGGTAAGAAAGGAAAATCAAAGTGAATGGTAATAAGTTAGGATGATAGATTTGGCTTGGTGAAGGTTTTTTAAGTCAAAAAGGTTAATTTAGTGGCTTTGGGTGATCTAAGGGATAAATTAGTAGTTAGGGTTAGGCTCATTTAAGTCGAGGGGTAAATCCTAAGGGTTTCCACATACTAAGCTCTCGATGCCAAGTGCAAAACGACGCCGGGTTCTACGATCTAGTGTGCTAGGATTGTTTTTACCCTCACAAAGAAATAGAACCGATGTGAAATGGTTCTAAGGGCTCAAATCCTCACAAGTGTACTAGGGGTTGTATGCTAGGTCATGTGACTTAACCAATGTTCTAAGGCGTAATCCTAGCTCGATCATGCAAGTAGAGGTAGAGGGTTAATTCCCTAATGCAACCTAAATGACCAATCTAACCAATAATTATCATCAAGAATCACAAATCATGCACAAACAAGCTACTGACTCACAATCAACTCCCAATGTCTCTAGCTAATTGCTACCAATCCAAGCACAGAGACTTAGTTTCGAGGGTAGATTAAGCAATGTTAGTCAAACGACAATTGACACTTAAACAACCTAAAACACTAACATACCAAAAATAAACCAAACCAACACCACATGCATCAAAAGCTAAAGCCTAAACCTAATCAAAGCACACCTAGAACCAACCATGCATGTGAACACTAAAACCATAACAAAACATCCAAACACGCAAAAACACACACAAACATATGAAATAAAACAAACCAAAATGTGCAATGTAGAAAGAAACAAAAGAAAGGGAGAGATCCCTTTCCCAACCCCACACTCAGATTGCACTTACTTCCAAAAGTGCAATGGAAGAAGGGACAAAATAAAGTGGGAAAGAAAAAGGGTTACCTCACATGTCGGGGGCTGGTGGTGGCGGAGGCAGATACAGCCACCCTTGGGCCGCACAATAATGAGAGGCGAACGCCTCGAAATTGGCGAGCTGAGCCTCCTGACAGTCAAAGTAAGCGTTCATCCGCTCCTCGAGTACAAACTGATGGATCGTCAAACCTTCCAGCTGCTTGATTGTACCATCCAGCTGCCCTTCAATCCACTCCATAAAATCCATGCCCACCGAAACCTGCTCCTCATCCTCCTCATCATCATTGTTATCCTCGTCACCCTCACCCCCGTCATCAGCATCCACGTCCATGGGGGCCTTACCCGTGCCCGAACCTCCTGCGCTTGATGCACCTGCAACTTCCATAACATGGGAACAAGACAAAATTCCCCTCGAGAGCTTCTTGGGAAGGATGTTATCGAGGTTCCTATAGCAAGTATTACCACGAAAGAAACATGCAATACAAGTTATAATATGCCCTAACCCGAGTTTTGATTTAGGTCGGTTATGGTGGGTGTATAGGGCTTCTATGACGAAGAAGCCCAGGTGCACCTTAACGTCATTTTGCACATGCCACAATATTAATAGCTCAAATGCATTGACCCTGTTACTTTCAGTTTTGCCCGAGAAGTTAAAACACACAAATTTGTTGATCAATTGCAGGGTCGGGTCATGTAATTGGGAGGTTTTGGCGAACCTAGGTTGGTATTCTCCTTGACCCACAATACGCCAAAATTTCTTAGCATCCATGTCCTCCGGCCACTTATAACTATCCCCCTCAATTCCTATGCAAGTTTTAAGACCCTCAATGTCTAAAGAATGCTCATCACCAAATAGTTGGAAGGTCATGGTCCTAAGGCCGGTATCGGGGTTCGTTTTGAAGCTTAAAGTTGAATAGAATTCTAAATTCAACTCTCTAAATACAGGCGGAGCAGACCTTACAAAAGCATACCACCCTAGACTGTTTAATTTAGCACGCACAACTTCGGACCTATCTTGCACGAACAAAAACTCCCAATCAAAGGTTCGAAAAGGGGTACTCTCTAAAGGAAAAAGAGTTTTATAGCGTTTACCTTCATCATTAGAGAGAAGAGGGAAATGGCATCTATACTTCCTTGAGAGGCTAGTTAGAGGACCCATCTGCTGCGCAGGAGGCAGTTCTTCATTTGGCACCGGTTCCATTGACGGGTTTATCGGTCGACAGGAAGAACAGTGCTTCCGGTTAGCTACCGTCTTCTTTTTCATCTTACTATTGCACAACCATCAAAACACAACCAAGACCAAAAACAAAAGAAGAAAAATCCAATTAAACCCTACTCACATAAACACAAACCCACTAAATATGAACATATAAAGAAAAGGACCTAAATACAATCACCTTATTAAGCAAGTAAATCATTCAAATTCAAAGTGTGAGATGAAAGCAATAAAAATAAGAGAGAGGAAAGGAAAAACAAAGCATGAGTTCATACCTGGGTTCCAAAGAGAGTTATGCAAAAACAAAATCCTAGATCAAAATAACGGTTCAAGAGGAGTAGGGGAGTAAGAAATTGGTGTAAAGGAAAGGAAGAAAGTGAGAAGGGAAGGAAGAATAAGGGAAATATGAGTGAGGGTGAAAGAGGGGGCTGATTCTAGAGAGAGAAAAGGGGCAAAGAGTGAGAAGGTGAGGAAGAAGAAGAAGGGGCTGAAACAAAGGAAAAAACAAAAGAAGGGTTTATATAGGGCGGCAATTTTGACCTAAATTTTTTGAATTTTAAACGCTCGGCAAGCTGTGCCAAAAAAACCACACAGCGTGCTGAGCAGAGAATAGAACTTACCTGGAAATAGTAGGACGACATGATGGCGTGTTGGCTTGGCACATCGTGCAGACTAAAAATCCTTTGAATGGCACGACGTGTGGCTTACCCTTCACTAATTCACGTTCGAAACAGCAGGACGGCACGTACGCGTGCTGCATAAACTCATCTCGGGCTGTCTTGGTCCCCATCTTTGGCACTACGTGCCCATGGTGGGGCACGACGTGTTGAACTGCTCAAATGCACTCTTTTGGTTCCAGCGGGCTAGCATGATTACATGCCAGGCCAGCACGTCACGTGCTAACCCCACGCTCATCCTGGCACGACATGCCAATTATGGCACGGCGTGCAACCCTGGAATTCTGCCATCCTTTATATTTTCACACTTTTGATCGAGACTGTGATTGACTTGCTTAGTGACCTATTCCTACACACATAAACACACAAAAACATATTAACATAAAAATTAATGTACAAGGGAAGTACACGTACCTCATTGCTATGTTTATAGTCGGAATAGCTCAACTTCCATGTCCATGAGTATGCTTACTCATCACGAAGGAGTAAGACTTGCTTCTCCTCCTTCACCCCTCCGCTGACGTAGGGCTTCAACCGATGCCCGTTTACTTATTAAATTCCCTCCGGAGTTTCAATTTCTACCATCCCGGAGGGATAGACCTTGTGCACGGTAAATGGTCCAGTCCACCGACTTCTTAATTTGCCCGGAAATAGTTTCAATCTGGAGTTATACAAGAGCACCAACTCCCCTTGATTGAAACCTTTCTCTATTACATGCCGGTCGTGCCACTTCTTGGTCCTCTCCTTGTAGATTTTGGCGTTCTCATACGAACTCAACTGAAGCTCATCTAACTCCATGAGTTGCCTTAATCGAAGCTCACCTGCAGCTTGCATATCAAAGTAAGAAATTTTAAAGCCCAATATGCCTTGTGCTCTAGTTCCACAGGTAGATGACAGGATTTACCGAAGACTAAGCGGTAGGGGGATATTCCTATAGGCATCTTAAAGGTAGTCCTATATGCCTATAATGCATCCTCTAACTTTAGACTCCAGTCTTTCCTAGATGCACCTATCGTCTTTTCTAAGATGCGTTTTAATTCCCTATTCGATACCTCAACCTACCAACTCGTCTAAGGATGGTAAGGAGTTGCCACCTTATGCTTAACTCCATACTTATGCAAAAGATTGTCAAATTGTCTATTACAAAAATGGGATCCCCCGTCACTGATGATAGCCCTTGGGGTTCCAAACCTAGTAAGAATGTTCTTCTTGAGAAACTTGACAACGACCTTTGCATCATTGGTTGGTGAGGCGACAGCTTCTACCCACTTAGACACATATTCAACTGCCACAAGAATGTATTGGTTGTTGTGGGATATTGGGAAAGGTCCCATGAAATCTATGCCCCAGACATCAAAAAGTTCACACACCAAGATGCCTTGTTGAAGCATTTTATTCTTTTGGGAGATACTTCCCATCCTTTGACACGTATCACAGGCCCGAATATAACTAATGACATCCTGTTTCATGGTCGGCCAATAAAACCCACTAGATAAAATCTTTCCTACGGTTCTATCGGGTCCAAAATGGCCACCCGCTTCTCTATCATGACACATCCAAATAATGGAGGGAGCCTCCTCATAAGCAACACACCCCCTAATCACATTGTCCGCATAATAATCTAAAAAGGTAAGGATCATCCCAAAAATAATCCTTAGCATCATGAAAGAATTTACGTCTCTGTGCATGTGAGAGATTAGGTGTAAGGACGTTACCAACTTTGAAGTTTGCGATGTACGCAAACCATGGCATAGAGGTTACCCCCACAACTGTTCATTTGGGAATGTGTCACGAATGTCCGCTT
This sequence comes from Euphorbia tirucalli, assembly GCA_039660915.1. Classification (NCBI taxonomy): domain Eukaryota; kingdom Viridiplantae; phylum Streptophyta; class Magnoliopsida; order Malpighiales; family Euphorbiaceae; genus Euphorbia; species Euphorbia tirucalli. The sequence continues at coordinate 43,012,764 of CM077637.1, read as the reverse complement.
CTGGAGAGGATACGGATCCTTCACTTGGTAGTCTCGATAAATGGTCGGCCACTACGTTCTCTACTCCCTTCTTATCCTGAATCTCCACGTCAAACTCCTGGAGGAGTAGAATCCATCGAATCAACCTAGGCTTTGCATCCTGTTTAGCCAACAAATACTTAAGAGCAGCATGGTCAGTATACACAATTACTTTGGATAAGACCAAGTAAGACCTGAACTTATCGAAAGCAAAAACAATAGCTAGTAATTCTTTCTCAGTCACAGTGTAATTCATTTGAGCACCGTTCAATGTCTTACTAGCATAGTAAATTGGGCGGAAAATTTTGTCCACCCTCTGACCTAAACATGCCCGACAGCTATGTCGCTCGCATCGCACATAAGTTCAAAGGGGATTTCCCAATTCGGGCTCACCATGACCGGTGCCTCAATCAATTTCCGCTTAAGCAAATTAAAAGCATGCATACACTCATCATTGAAATTAAATGGGGCATCCTTTAGGAGTAGCTCAGTCAACTGCTTAGCAATCTTAGAAAAGTCTTTCACAAAACGCCTATAAAAGCCCGCATGTCCTAAGAAGCTCCTAACTAGCTTAACCAAACTTGAGGGAGGCAGTTTTTCAATTAACTCAATCTTGGCCGGATCGACCTCAATCCCCTTTCCTGATACCTTATGCCCTAAGACAATGCAATTGGCATGAATTGGTGTCTTCACATCTCTGAAGCACTTGGTCCACGAATTGACACTTCTCCCAACTAAGTGCCAAATTGGTGTCTTCACATCTCTGAAGCACCTGGTCCAAATTCCCAAGACATGACTCATAGGTACGACCAACAACGGAAAAGTCGTCATTAAAGACTTTGATGAAATCCTCAATCATATCAGCAAAAATGGCCAGCATGCATCTTTGAAAGGTGGCTGGGGCATTACACAAACCAAAGCGCATCCGCCTATATGCAAATGTCCCATATGGACACGTAAACGTGGTTTTCTCTTTATCGAGAGGGTCCACTGGAATTTGCATATACCCGGATAGCCCATCTAATGTACAAAAATATTCATGCCCGGCCATCCTCTCTAACATTTTGTCAATAAACGGTAATGGAAATTGATCTTTTCGGGTGGCGTTATTCAACTTCCTATAATCAATGCACATGCGCCAACCCGTGATAGCTCTAGTAGGGATTAGTTCCCCTTTATCATTTTCCACTACTGTTGTGCCTCCCTTTTTAGGCACACACTGAACCGGACTCACCCACTGACTATGAGAAATAGGAAAGATGATACCTGCGTCGAGGAGTTTTATCACCTCGGCTCTTACCACCTCCTTCATATTTGGGTTCAATCGACACTAAGGCTGTGCACACGGTTTTACCTCATCTTCCAGAAATATTCTATGCGTGCAAAACTTCTGACTTATTCCCTTGATGTCATGGATTGTCCACCCGAACACTCCCTTTTGCTTCCTCAGTGTTGGGGAATTAATCGCACAAAACAATACGCAGCGGAAATAAAAGGATTAATCCCCGCCAAGGATCCATGTATATTGCATTGAATTGGAAGGAAGGGTTAAAGAATTACCTCTTAGTTTTAATAGGATTTGAATCAAAGGAACCAAATTAGCTTCCCTCTACGGTTGATCCACACGGAGCAATTGATTCACCGCGTGCTAGCGCCGGGATTGAAGAACGATTCTTCGAACGAGAGAGAGGCAGAAAATCAAAATTTTCTATATGCTTCAAAGGAGAATTTCGGCTGGCCCCTATTTGTTGTGTGGCTGCCGAATTCACTAGGTCTTTTTGGGTTAGGTTATGTTTTATTTTATATAACCTTTAGTCTTAATTATAATTATAACTTAATACTCCTATTAATTATAATTATAAATTGACCCACACAACTTAATATTAATTCTCAATTAATATTAAATTAACTCCATTCTCCATCATACATATATGTATATATATAATATTATAATTAATTATATCTCCATATAATTTAATTATAATATGTTGCATACTTTATGCAATATTAATCACATTAATATTTATATATACATACATAAATATATATCACTATATATATTTATTCTCTTTCTCATTCATAAATTATTATCCAATAATAATTTATACCCGATAAGATGAACTTCATTTTGCTCTTGTGTGTGACCCCATAGGATCATATTAATTGGCAATAAGGAAATTACCATAATGTCCTTATAGGTCACAAGCGGACTCTAGCAAGCCATTACGACTACCCAATTAATATGATTGGAATGATCCAATACCTATTTATAGAATGTCATATTCCCTTTTGTCTCTTTGATATCATGATTAATCATAAGACATGGTACACTTGTCAATCTTATATAATTAATCATATGCTTTCTCGATCTCAAAGTAAACTGTTCAGACAAATCAATTGATACTCTTATCAATTATTTGAGCACGGCCATGCATTTAACAGTCTTACTTATCGAGGGGCCCAGTGATATCGCTCTCTTGTTAGAGAGGGACAAAATCCCATATCTGTCACTCACATCCCTAAGCATGAGTCATATTGTACCCAACCACAGCCTTTATAACTACTCTGTTACAAGCAGCGTTTGACTGCGTCAAAGCACAACATGAATTCATCCCGGAATCCATGGTGACCTCAGGTCAAAGGAATCAGCTGATGACACTACTATAATCAAGATCAGTTGTGACACGTGACCATGAACTTGATCTCATAGTGGGTCTCCAGCAACATGTTCTCTAACATATTGCCCGTGAGTATAATCTGTATCTGTATACACTATATTCATCTTATGAATATCCATTATCACTCACACTAGTCTTAGTTTGTTATTATTCCCATAATAACAATCGACTAGGGAAATTTAGAATTATACAATTAATTCATGGATACATTATCATAAATACTAACATACAAATATATATGATAAAATAAGTCTTTATTAATGACTTAAGAAGATTGTTTACATAATCCAACATTGGCTTAGGGCACAATCTCTAACAATCTCCCACTTGCCCTAAGTCCAATCTCAAATGTATCTAATACCCATGGACCTAGCATGACCATCATGTACAGCTTGTGAAAGAGCTTTTGTTAGTGGATCAGCAACATTGTCTTCAGACGCAACTTTGCATATCTTCACATCTCCTCTTGAGATGACTTCTCTTATGTAGTGAAAACGCCGAAGTATATGTTTGGATTTCTGTGACACACTAGGTTCCTTAGCAAGTGATATTGCCCCATTATTGTCACACAAGAGGCTCACAGGATTCACTATGCTAGGAACGACACCAAGTTCTTCGATGAACTTCTTGATCCAAACAGCCTCTTGGGCTGCATCTGATGCAGCAATATACTCAGCTTCTGTTGTAGATGCAGCTATCGTGCTTTGCTTAGAACTCTTCCAACTTATCGCACCTCCATTCAGAATGAACACATACCCAGACTGTGACTGCATCTGATCTTGATCAGTTTGGAAACTTGCATCCGTGTAACCATTTACAACAAGATCTTCGTCCGAGCCTCCATATATCAAGAATGTATCTTTAGTTCTTCTCAAGTACTTAAGAATACTCTTGACAGCAGTCCAGTGACTATCACCTGGATCAGACTGATATCTACTTGTCATGCTCAAAGCAAAAGAGACATCTGGCCGAGTACATACCATGGCATACATGATAGATCCTATAGCTGACGCATAAGGAATCTTATCCATGCGTTGACGTTCTTCAACTGTCACAGGACATTGCTTACGACTAAGCTTTATCCCTTGCCCAATAGGAACATTTCCTTTCTTTGATTGATCCATACTGAACCTTTTCAGTATTTTGTCAATGTATGTACTCTGGCTCAAGCCTATCAATCTCTTAGATCTATCTCTATAGATCTTTATTCCAAGAATGTAGGCTGCCTCACCCAAGTCTTTCATAGAAAAACACTTTCTTAGCCAAGATTTTACTTCTTGCAAGGTAGGAATGTGATTTCCTATTAACAATATGTCATCGACATATAGAACTAGGAAAACTATATTACTCCCACTGAACTTCTTGTACACACAAGGCTCATCTTCGTTTTTGATGAAGCCAAACTTTTTGACTGATTCATCAAAACAATGATTCCAACTTCTTGATGCTTGCTTCAAACCATAAATGGCCTTTTGAAGCTTGCATACTTTATCAGGATTCTTTGGATCGACAAAACCTTCAGGCTGTGTCATGTACACATCCTCAACAAGATTTCCATTTAGGAAAGCTGTTTTGACATCCATTTGCCATATTTCATAGTCATAATATGCTGCTATGGCAACAAGAATTCTGATGGACTTGATCATAGCTACTGGCGAAAAGGTTTCGTCATAGTCTATACCATGAACTTGTCGGTAACCCTTTGCCACTAACCTTGCTTTATAAGTCTGAATATTCCCATCCATGTCCGTTTTCAACTTGAAAACCCATTTGTGCCCTATTGCTTTAGCACCCTTTGGGAGATCAACCAAAGTCCATACTTTGTTGTCGTCCATGGATTGAATTTCTGACTTCATAGCATCAAGCCATTTTTCAGATTCTGAATTAGAGACAGCTTCCATGTACGTGGAAGGTTCATTCTCTTCTAACAGAATCAGATCATTTTCATTCGTGACGAGAAATCCATATCTCTCGGGCTCATGACGAACTCTACTTGATCTACGTTGGACTTGTGTTACTGGTTCTGACTCAACAACTTCTTGTGAATCAGGTTGTTCCATTTGAAACTCACTTTCAACTTGGTTATCCATATTTTCTTGTAGGTGTACTTTACTCCCACTGATTCCTTTGGAAATAAACTCTTTTTCCAGGAATGTACCACCCTTAGCAACAAACACTTTGTTTTCACTAGGATTGTAAAAGAAATAACCTTTAGTTTCTTTTGGATAACCAACAAAATTGCATTTCACAGATTTTGGTGATAACTTGTCTGAAATCAAATATTTCACATAGGCTTCGCATCCCCAAATCTTGAGAAAAGACAAATTTGGTTTCTTACCAATCCATATCTCATATGGTGTCTTTTCAACTGCTTTTGATGGAACTCGGTTCAGTGTGAATGCCGCTGTTTCAAGTGCATATCCCCAAAAGGATAGAGGAAGATTTGTTTGACTCATCATAGACCGAACCATATCCAATAAAGTTCGGTTCCTCCTCTCAGACACACCATTCCACTGTGGTGTACCAGGAGGAGTTAATTGTGAGACAATCCCACAATTTCTAAGATGATCGTCGAACTCTTGGCTCAAATATTCACCACCTCGATCAGATCTAAGTGCTTTAATTGTCTTGCCAAGTTGGTTTTGTACTTCATTTTGGAAGGCTTTGAACATTTCAAAGGATTCCGACTTATGCTTCATTAGATATAGATAACCATATCTACTGAAGTCATCAGTGAACGTAATGAAGTATTGAAAACCACCTCTAGCAGTTGTGCTCATAGGCCCACATACATCTGTATGTATGAGTTCTAATAAGTCACTAGCCCTTTCACTGTGACCAGTAAAAGGACTCTTGGTCATCTTACCCATTAAACAAGACTCGCAAGTGTCATATGTTTCAAAAACATCTAGACCCAAAATTCCATCTTTATGGAGTTTTGAAATGCGTTTCTCATTAATGTGTCCTAGACGACAGTGCCAGAGATAAGTAGGATTCACAATATTTGTTCTTATCCTTTTGGTATTTATGTTATATACATGCTCATCATAACCTTCACTAAGGTTCAACAAATAAAGACCATCATGTAAATCCGCATTTGCATAAAACAAGTCTTTATTGAAAAGCAATAAGTGATTATTCTCAATAACACATTTAAATCCTTCCTTGTCCAAACATGAAATAGAAATGATGTTCCTAGACAAATTAGGAACAAAATAACAATTATTCAAAAGGAGAACAAGTCCACTTGGCAACTTGGGCTCGTAGCGACCGACTTCATAAGCAGCAACTCTAGCTCCATTCGCCACATGGAATTCTACCTCGCCCTTCTTGAGCTTTCTACTTCCTCTAAGCCCCTGCACATTCATACAAATGTGAGAACTACAACCGGTATCTAATACCCACGAAGTAGAAACAGAAGTAGAATGAAGTATTTCAATAACATGAATACCTTGATTAGCGGTCTCACCGCCTCTCTTCTTCCTCAAGTCCTCCAAATAAAGCTTGCAATTTCTGCGCCAATGACCAGGCTGATTGCAGAAATGGCATGCGCCTTCCTTTGGAGGCTTTGCCTTGGTAACAGCTTTGGGCTTCTTTGCATCCTTCCCAAACTCTTTGGGTTTGTTTGCTTTACCCCTCTTCTTCTGGATCCTACCCTTTTGCACCATATGGATCCCTTTGGAGCTTGGCTTCTCTTTTATAGTTACTTCAGCGTTTTTCAGCATCCCATGCAGTTCGCTGACCGTTTTGTCCATATCATTCATGTGATAATTCATGACAAAATGGGAGTAACTCTCGGGAAGAGAATTAAGGATCAAATCCGTTGCCAACTCAGGTCTGAGTGGCGAACCAAGCCTCTCCAACTGATCAATGTACCCTTTCATCTTCAGAACATGGGCACTAACCGAACTCCCTTCGGTCATCTTGCACCCAACCAAAGATCTCAAGGTCTCATACCTTTCCCTTCTCGCTTGCTTTTGGAACATTTCCTTAAGCTCTTGAGACATCTCATATGCCTCAAATGTTTCCAGATCCTTCTGAAGTTCCGGAATCATTGATGCGAGCATCAGGCACTGTACATCAATCTGATCATTTTGATGCTTGTGGAAAGCATCCCTTTCAGCTCTTGAAGCTGTGGTGGGTGGAGGGTTAGCGGGCAAAGGCCCATCCAGAACATATAGCTTTCGCTCTTGCTTGAGAACAATTCTCAAGTTGCGATACCAGTCTAGGTAATTTGTTCCATTCAGTTTATCCTTCTCAAGGATAGATCGAATAGAACCGGGATTGCTTGTGTTGGCCATTTATCTACAACAGAAAATATGTATGCAAAGTTAATTACATAAGAGAATATAGCTCCCACTAAAATTATAAAACCCTTTAAAATATTTAAGTGGGTAAAAGACCCAAAATCCATACTTAACCATAGCACTGCTTTGGCATGTCCCTATGATTAAATATAATTTCGGTAGACATCACCATGTCAATTACATCATTATGTAACTCTTTTAATTTATGAGATGCATGATATCATATATCATATTTAATTTGTATGTTACTCATCTCATCCTTGCCTCGGGCTCAAACACCTTTTTGATTAACCCTTTAGTTAAACCAATTACAACACAATGAGAATCACCTTTTCTCATATTATTGCTTCGCTAAGGTCACAACATGCGTACCCGCCCTGGCGGTATACCATGATGCGAACATAGTACTTGACAAGTGTTATACGTAATTGGGTGGCAAAAATATAAACTTCATAAGTTTATTTAGGGTTTATAAATCCCGTGATTAGAATTTTATCATATACAAAACATGGCATTAATATTAAACTTTCCAAGTTAACATTAATCCTAGCATGGCATCCAATGTCATACATTCATCTAGCATGCATATTTCATACTAGGCATGGCATCACATGGCATCAAAATATAAAACATGCAATAGACTCGAAAAACCGTGTTATGGTATGGTTTTATCTACATTGATTTTCATAGGCCAATATGAAAATCAACAGGTCATTTCCTAGGTGGTTGCAACCATCGCATGGTCACAGCACAGCCGCACCCCTTGGATCCGTCTTCACGTCTTTGTTCCTTGGCATCATCTCATGGATTTACATATTTAACAAAATTGTATCCTATACAGTTTTCTAGTAAAATAAGATTTACAAACAATAAAATGCATCCTATACAATTTATCTAGAAAATAAGATTACATAAATACAAACGACTCGCAGGCCGTATTTATAAAACTTTACATCCACCAAAACCAAAGGAAAACAAAACCATCCACAGGGTCTAAAACCATACCACAACACCATGCATAAAATTATCACAATAATTTTACATCTACAAGATTTAGGGTTCAAAAACTAAACACAATCTTATTGTATTTAAAAGAAATTGATTTGAGAAGAAAAGGTATAGAAGACAATTTCTACATTGCAGCACTAAGGGAACACGGCGTGCAAAACCGGTTTGCACGGCGTGCAACACTTGCACGCGGCCGTGTTCCTCGCTGTTACTCAGCGCACATGAGAAATTTCCGGTTGCACGCCGTGCAAAACCAGTACACGGCGTGCAACACACATATGCACGGCGTGCAACACTTGCACGCCGGCGAGTTATGCACTGATTCTCAGCTTACGAAAACGATTTCCGACTACACGCCGTGCAAAACCAGTACACGGCGTGCAACACACGTTTACACGGCGTGCAGTGCCTGCACGCCGGCGTGTTCTGCACTGAAAAACAATTCTGCGTCAATTTGTTCAAAACAACAATTCCCAAATCAATTCCAAACGTCATTCACAATAACAAAGAACCCTAAATCAAAAACATATAACCCTAACATGCAATTTTGATCTAATCAAAATAACAAATCCAATTCAATCAATGCACAAGTGGCTCTGATACCACTGTTGGGGAATTAATCGCACAAAACAATACGCAGCGGAAATAAAAGGATTAATCCCCGCCAAGGATCCATGTATATTGCATTGAATTGGAAGGAAGGGTTAAAGAATTACCTCTTAGTTTTAATAGGATTTGAATCAAAGGAACCAAATTAGCTTCCCTCTACGGTTGATCCACACGGAGCAATTGATTCACCGCGTGCTAGCGCCGGGATTGAAGAACGATTCTTCGAACGAGAGAGAGGCAGAAAATCAAAATTTTCTATATGCTTCAAAGGAGAATTTCGGCTGGCCCCTATTTGTTGTGTGGCTGCCGAATTCACTAGGTCTTTTTGGGTTAGGTTATGTTTTATTTTATATAACCTTTAGTCTTAATTATAATTATAACTTAATACTCCTATTAATTATAATTATAAATTGACCCACACAACTTAATATTAATTCTCAATTAATATTAAATTAACTCCATTCTCCATCATACATATATGTATATATATAATATTATAATTAATTATATCTCCATATAATTTAATTATAATATGTTGCATACTTTATGCAATATTAATCACATTAATATTTATATATACATACATAAATATATATCACTATATATATTTATTCTCTTTCTCATTCATAAATTATTATCCAATAATAATTTATACCCGATAAGATGAACTTCATTTTGCTCTTGTGTGTGACCCCATAGGATCATATTAATTGGCAATAAGGAAATTACCATAATGTCCTTATAGGTCACAAGCGGACTCTAGCAAGCCATTACGACTACCCAATTAATATGATTGGAATGATCCAATACCTATTTATAGAATGTCATATTCCCTTTTGTCTCTTTGATATCATGATTAATCATAAGACATGGTACACTTGTCAATCTTATATAATTAATCATATGCTTTCTCGATCTCAAAGTAAACTGTTCAGACAAATCAATTGATACTCTTATCAATTATTTGAGCACGGCCATGCATTTAACAGTCTTACTTATCGAGGGGCCCAGTGATATCGCTCTCTTGTTAGAGAGGGACAAAATCCCATATCTGTCACTCACATCCCTAAGCATGAGTCATATTGTACCCAACCACAGCCTTTATAACTACTCTGTTACAAGCAGCGTTTGACTGCGTCAAAGCACAACATGAATTCATCCCGGAATCCATGGTGACCTCAGGTCAAAGGAATCAGCTGATGACACTACTATAATCAAGATCAGTTGTGACACGTGACCATGAACTTGATCTCATAGTGGGTCTCCAGCAACATGTTCTCTAACATATTGCCCGTGAGTATAATCTGTATCTGTATACACTATATTCATCTTATGAATATCCATTATCACTCACACTAGTCTTAGTTTGTTATTATTCCCATAATAACAATCGACTAGGGAAATTTAGAATTATACAATTAATTCATGGATACATTATCATAAATACTAACATACAAATATATATGATAAAATAAGTCTTTATTAATGACTTAAGAAGATTGTTTACATAATCCAACATTGGCTTAGGGCACAATCTCTAACACTCAGCACCTCTAGTAGCTTGTCCTCCTCCTCTCCTATCAACAAAGAAGAAATTACAACTGGTAAGTCCTTTGAAGGATGCAGAAAAACATACTTAAGGTTAGGGGGAAGGGTTTTCAGCTCCAATGATGGAGGTTCCTCTAGTGACATTTTAGGTGCAGGCTTGACTTCACGATCCAGCTTGTCAAACCGTCCCTTCACCCATGAGCATTCTTCAACTAACACTTTGTTCGCCTTACTTTCAACTAGGCCTTCTCCTATGATGCACTCTAGTTCACTGCACACATTCTCAACCACACAAGCATCAATAGGACAATAGGAGTCTACAAAATTACAGTTTTCAATATCTAATGGATATTTCATTGAGTTATAGACGTTGAAACTTACCTCCTCATTGTGCAACCTAAGAATAATCTTACCTTCCTGGACATCTATCAAAGTCCTACCGGTTGCGAGAAACGGTCTTCCTAGCAGAAGGGGCACCGAGCTATCTTCCTCCATATCCATTACCATGAAGTCCGCGGGGAAGATAAACTTGTCCACCTTTACTAACACGTCCTTGAACACGCCCTTTGGCCTCGTGAGAGATCTATCCACCAATTGGAGGGTATTGGTCGGCTTTGGGTTTCCCAGTCCGAGTCTCATGAAAAATGATAGAGGCATCAAATTGATACTTGCAACCAAGTCACATAGGGCATTGGCAATCTCCAAGTTTCCTATCCGGCATGGGATAGTAAAACTTCCCCTATCTTTGAGCTTGGGTGGAAGTTTGTTAGTGATAATTGCTGAACATTCCTCTGTTAAAGCCACCACTTCATCCTCGCCTAGCTTTCTTTTCCCTGCAAGAAGTTCTTTAAAGAATTTAGCATAAGAAGGCATCTCTTGGAGAGCCTCAATCAATGGCATATTGAATTCTAACTTCTATCAATGGCATATTGAATTCTAACTTCTTGAAAATTTCCAGAAATTTGGAATATTTCTGCTCCAGTTTATCTTTCTTCTCCCTTTGAGGATAAGGGAGTTTAGGCACATAGGCTCTCATCGGGTCAGAAATTTTCCCCTTTTCATTTGTGCTAGGTTCGGGTTCATAAATCGAGTCGGGGTTGCTTACCTCTCTCGACTCTTCACTTACCTTAGTAGGTTGAGATGGAATATCAACGTTTTACACTCAGCTCTCCACTTGCCTACCACTCCACAGGGTTATAGCTTGAGTTGTCTCCCGTTGATGTCCCTTAGGGTTTTGCTTAGTTTTACTCAGGAGTGCTCCTTGAGGTCTTTCCTACCTCTCCCTACTCATTTGAGCCACCTGCTTGCCCAAATCCCTACAGTATGCCTCATTATCGGCAAGCCGAGACGAGATGTCTTTTAACAACGACAAAACCGTCTCATCTTGCTTGGATTGTTAAGGTTGTTGTGGGGGTTGGTCATTAGGAATAAATGGGGCCTTACGTAACCCCTGCTCATGGTGCTCATAATGGAACCCGGAAGGAGGTCTCAACACATTTTGGTTATTACCATAAGACATGTTTGGGTGTTGATACCTTCTTCCGTAATTGTTATTATTATTAAAATGTTGTGGGTAAGAGTTAGAGTTATTGTACCTTTGGTTTCCTCCCACAAAACTTACATTCTCGGATGGTTGGGTGAATGGATCACCCAATGCACATTCTTGACCGGGATGCTTCGCTCCACATGATACACAAAACATTGGCTGATATTGCGGTGCATTTAAACTCAAGCTGGACATCAACAGGTCCAGCTTATTGTTCACGTGGTCCATGGCTGCATCTTGGCATCCCGAGTATGCAACCTGAACCTCACTTCTTGTTGGCATGTCCGACTGGACATCAACTCCTCGGCTTGCACAGCAGTCTTCTTAAAAATGTCTCCACCTGTAGAAGAATCAAGAATGGCACGGTTAGCTGGTGTCAAACCATGATAAAACGTGCTTACCTGAGTGAATCGCGACATGTCATGGTGGGGACAGTTTCGCAACAACCGTTGAAACCTTTACCATGCTTCGTTGAGAGTCTCGATCCCAAATTGCCAGAATCCCATAATCTCGTTCCTTAACTGAACCATCTTTGATGGTGGAAAGTAATACACCAAGAATTGTTCTTCCACTTGGTCCCATGAAGTCACCGACCCGGGCCTCAAGGACTTGTACCATTTCATTGCTCCCCCGCATAATGAGAAGGGAAACAACTTCAACAGCACCATATCTTAGGGCACCCCACCGATTCGGATAGTATCGGCCACCATGAAAATCGGTCTAAGTGATCATTGGGGTTATCACTTATTCTGCCACTGAACAGCCTGTTCCCTTGGATCAAATTGATCATACTGGACTTCAACTCAAAGTGATTAGCAGTGATGGCTGGGAGAACCACTCCAGATCTGTTCCGGGGTCAATGTGGAGCCATTAGGTCAGTCATGACCATGTTGTCTCTATCACCACCCCTTCTCCTTTCAAACTCCTCCCGCTCTCGCCGGAGTCGCTCTTGCTCAGGCTTTTCCTGTAGCTGTCTCTCCTCTTCCTCACATTGCTGAAGATCCATTCGGGCAATTCGCTCTTGTTGTGCTCTACAGTTCCTACTACGAAAATGCTCAATTTCAGGGTTATAGGGTAAAAGCTCAGGGTGCTGAGAATGAGTTTGCATAAGCTAGAAAGCGCACACACACAGAAAAAAAGAAAATAACTAAAAATTTACAACTAATATCCACAAAAAGAAAAATTACATAACTATATGCACATAAACAGAACCTAGATCAGCAGATAGACCTTTGGTTCAATGATGCAGGAAAATAAGTTCCCTGGCAACGGTGACAAAAACTTGGTGGGCCCTAGGCGAAGTAATGAAACTAAACCTAGAGTCGCACAACTAAGGCAGTGTACCTATCGTTGACAAGTAATAATTCTGGTTGGTCCAGGTATCGATCCCACAGAGAAAATATTCTGTAAACACTAAACTAGTCGGGTTCCTTGCGTGTCCTAGGCGGAACTTAAATTTGGTTTATGACTATACTAACAACTAAATTATCCTACTCCTAGTTGATCTATCCCAGCTTACTTTGCACTTGAATTCGGGTTATCAATCGGCGGTTTAACCGACCTATGAATGCTAACGCTGATGGCTTTATCAATTAATTAAAACAGATGCATTTAACTCAAAAGTTAAACCGTAATTATGTTCTTCTAATAATTCAACCTAGCGTGTCTTGATCTTTTAGGTCCTTAGGCGGTTTCCCTTGTTTAGAGGCGGTCTAATTCTAAAGCTCAGAAAATAGGTGCACGTAAATTCCATAGTGTTGTCAATACTAATGGTTTCCTAGGCGTCAATCTAGGTAATGCCACAAATATGAACTTAATGAGTTAAGATCTTATGAGACTAGATTATCATTGAAGGAATTGCATAAAGAGAAGATATAAATATTGAAATTAAATTGCAGTCAATTGTATTAATCAAGAAAGATGACAAAATTCAATGTTTACAACCAAACACAATCAATTGAGGAATCAAAAACTAGCTAATCGAATTACAAAAGAGAAGAAGAGGAACCTATGCCCTTTTGGTCTGATTAACCGGATTCCAGCAGTGTGAAGATGCTAGGGGGTGTACCTCTATAAACGAACTCATTCCGGAACAAAGAATGTCGCAAAAGGGGAAGATTCAATGCAAAACGTCTACCAATTAAAGGTTCAAACTTAAAGTAACAAAGAGTTCAAGCAATAAACCTAGCTACAAGTTTGTGCTTTCTACTTCCAAAGTCTGGAAAAAGATCCATACAACTTAGAAAATGTCCTATTTATATGGCTAGGCTAAAACCACTAAACAGGAAGGAGGAAAGTAGGGCAACAGCACTTTTTCGATTTTCGACACGCCGTGCTGATGTTGGCATGCCGTGCTAGATAAGATTTGGGGTTGGCACGCCGTGCTAGGTGTTGGCACGCAGTCGTGCCGACCTACTAGACTCCATCTTTTGGCACGCTGGAATGGTACGCCGTGCCACCTAGCTTTTCAGCACTTCAATCTCTTCCTCGTCGCCATCGCTCCAACTTTCGGACCGGGTCACAATGCCTGTCCAAAAAAAACATAAAGAAACATAACCGCACCATAGCAACGGACCATAATCAAGATGCAATGTCCAAAATTACAAAAACACCCCTAAAAACACGAAAGACACTAAAAAGTTATGGAAATCTAATCAAAACATAAAAACCGCAAAATACGCAAGTGTGAACACGAAATTTATATATATATATATATATATATATAAAATTTTGTTGACCGTTGACCCACGGCTGTATTTACAGTCGTACTACTGCACTTTTGGGGGCAGGTTATAGAACCCATACCCCCTTGACTTAGAAAAGTGGGGAAATCTTGAGCATTTATTGCTCAAGATTTCCGGGTAAGTACAGATATAAAAGGCTGGAAATAGGAGAGAGAAAGGACTTTTGGCAAGATAATCTGGATTTTAGAGAGATTTAGTGAGAGAAAAAGGGAGAAAAAGAAAGAAGAGAGAAAAGAATAGTCTTACTTTCTTCTCACATTTTCTTCTTGATTTCTTGTTTTTAATCACTAAAATGAATTAGAAATCATAGGTTCACATCTATACAAGAAATCTAAATCATATTTGGACCAAAACAAACTCAAATCCGTGACTTTTTTGGGATTCTTTGCACACTTTTGCAACCTTAACTTTCCAAGGAAAAGGAGCAAATTCACGTGGATTTATGCATAGCTAGGGGTCATTCCAGCTGTGGATCGTCACCAAGGAGGTAAACAATCTTTAACTCGATTCATTTTCCAGCTTTCTGGGTGATTTGCTTGTGTTTGGTGCGTTTTTATTCAAGTTTTTAAGCTTTTGTTTCTGGAAAAATAAGAACAGTCGTACGACCATTCTTCATACAAGAACAGGGGCACGACTGTAATTAAAGTCGTGCAAAACCCTTTATAGTCGTACCACTGTATTTATTTTCTTAGGTTTAAGTTCTCTTTTTAGGATTTTTTAGCGATTTCTGCCTTTGGCAAAGTTTACAGTCGCACGACTGTAGTTTACAGTCGCACGACTGTAGTCCTCGGCCAGAAGCAGAAATCCCTAAAATCCAAAAAATTCATAAAACCCAAAAAATTTCATAAAAATCAGAAAATTTCAGAAAATCAGAAAAATCATGGAAAATAAAAAATCATCAAAATTGAATTATGGTGTGTGCATTCACGACCTTAGATTTATTTTTCGGTGAAATTGCATTTAGAGCAAAACCACGACGGAGACCCGATTCTCCCGAAAACCGACCCACCTCACATGCGATAAATTAAATAAATCAGAAAAATGTTTTCAAAAATGATTTTGTCACAAAAACCAAAAATACAGTGACGTTTCAAAATGGTTTTCCAGGTCTAATCGGGCCGACTGACCGGGCCAACCCGGTTACCCCTAATTGCATGACCCCAAATGCCTAATTTCCCAATTTTGTCTATTTGAGTCCTACTTCTGGCGTGCCGTATAAACTGTGCTAACCTCTGTTTTGCAGCTTTTATTTTATTTTAATTTTCTTTTTATTTGTATTTTAATAGAATTAATCGTGTATTTAGGCGGTTGTAAATTTTTTTTAGATTTTCGTGTATTCTAGGCGCTTGTATTAGTGAGGTGAGAGTTTCATTTTTCTTTCAATTGGGTTGTGAGCTCTTAAATATTTATTCTATTTACTTTTATTATGTTGTATTATTACGTATGCGCGCTGCGTGTATTATTTAATAAAAATCAATCTTTAACAATTTAAAGTGTTGTAATTAGAACATTGGCATTAACATTTAAATTAGACACGAAACAAGGGACTTGTCCGAACCTAGATCTCTGAAAAGTGTGGCAGTTCCCGCTTTGGTTTAGCTACACTGTAATTTCCCTGTTGAGCTGAGCCGGGTGGCGACTCCTATACTTTTTATTGAGATTTAGGTCTAGATTCTTTTTCGAAACAATCCACTTTTCCAAAAAAACGAATTTCAATTCCAAAAACCCCACGCGAGGGAGGGCCCCGCCCGAAATCGAGGCGCCCCTTTCGAAAGGGAGTCCCGTATCCCGTCGAAAACGCGTCGTCTGCTCACAGTGGCGACTCCGTTTGGGATTTCTCAAAAGTTTTTCAAAAACATAAAAGAATTTGACAAGCCCTGAAAAGTGTCTAATTTAAATTAAGCGGATGATTCTTATATGGCACTTTATGCATTTTTGTAATTAGACATTTGTTGCATTAGGTTAGGTATCCATTATTTAGCCCGGTGAATTATTGAAGTGTCGCCTAAGTTCCGCTTGGTCTTGGGGGCATGAATACGAAACACCACCCATAGCCTCGTACGAACCCCTTCGTTCGGACCCTTGAGTGGGGAGAAGTGAGGAGTATATTTTGCTATGGGAGCCTTGATGTTATCCTGACTTTGGACCGAACTCACTTAGGCAACCTTAGTTGGATTCCCTTAGGATACCAAAATAAATTGTGTGAATAAAATAAAATACGCCTTCATCATCCCCGGTTGGTGATTGAAGAGAACCCCTCCTAGGACTCGGTTAGAATTTTATCGACCTAACCACGTTTGGAGGAATAAGGTTGGCAGATTACGATCCGTGTGCTAATTGCTACGTGTCTTCTTGTCCCTCCATAACATATCATTGTTGGTGTGCCCTAGTTCTTAGGGCATTGGATTCTTGCATTTTGTATTATACATTAAGATTCATGTATGAATACATTATTTGTGTCACATTAATAAAGGCAATTAATCTATTTCATTTATATCTTGTGCTATAATATGAGTAGAGTATCCATTGATTGATAATCATAAAACCTATCCCAAGTCTGTTCTAATCGTGGGAACGAATAGAACCACAGACTTGTATATTTGATGACTGTATGGTAGTTCTTAACTAGCCATAGTACTTGTATAGTCAGTCATGAATATAGGTACATGTCATTGACATGGGACTGGATCGATCTGCACAAGAAAGCCACATGGTTGTCATGTCATAGGTCTTTCTTGAGTAGGTCTCTTTTGTCCTCAGACCAGATTTCATTATAATATCGATATGGAATCCGGTTCACTTTGACATACGCCTAACAGGTCTGTAAAAGGATGCTAAATACGGGTATGATTGGGTGGACCGGTGAACATGTTGATATTGATGATGAAGTGATGGAATTGCCACTCGGGTAACACTGAGATGATATCATTGAACACTTGATGAGTGGGACTGATAAGTGTATGGCCATACCCAAATAAGTTGGTTGCTTATTTGATTAATCAGTCAACTCAAGATCAAGAAATATAATAAACAACAGAAGAGGATGACAGACACCATGCCTCTTGTTTATTCATATCGATATCGTTAGGCAAAGGACACTATGAGATTACTACCGGGTGAGTGTCTTCTAAAGACTGCTGCATCTCTGTCTTAATTGGGGGCTGTAATGGTTTGCTAGAACCCACTAACAGTCTGTGGGCCTTGGGCCTACTGCTAACATAAAGACAGACCCATAGGATCGTGCACATAGATCAACTGAGCTGGAACTTATAGAAATTGTACATGTAATGTACATTGGAAGGAATGCGTTAATTAATTCGTTGACATTCGGTGTCAAGATAATTAATTGACATTGGATTGAATTTAATTTAATTAATAAGTTTACATAATGTAATTAATTAATTTATCAATTAATTGAATTACATAAAGTAAACAATTAATTAAATAATTTTTCTAAGTAGGAAAAGTAAATACATGTATTGTATTAACTTAAGTGTGATTTAATTTTATTTAGGGGTAATTAAATTTAGCCAAATGGAATTAAATTACATAGTATATACTTTTTAATTAAAGTTTATTTATGTAATTATAATCCTAGTGGGCTTGGGTTTCATTAACCTAATTAGAACCCAATTAGACAAGGTGTCTATAAAAGGGCACACTTAAGGAATAAAAACCTAATTCAACTCTAATTAATTGCTGGAAATTTCAGCCACCAACAGCAGCCCCAAAACAGCCGAAAATCCCAGCATTAAACCTCCATTCCTTCGCGTCTTCGGTGGCACTGGTTCCCGCTCAATAGTTGGTCGTGCACCGGACTTTGGAGATCGCAGTTTCAAGTAACGATTCTGCAGCAGTCTCTAGAAGAGACGAATCCGGTGAGTTAATCTCTCTTGATTCAAATTGTTTTATTCTAATCAATGGTAATTGGACAACGATAGGTGGATTCTAGGAAATTTTAAACGGTGTATTTTCGTTGCGCCACGTTATTTTTCCAATGACGAATCCCAACAGTGGTATCAGAGCCTAGGTTTTGTCCATTAGATTGATTGGAACTGGTTCTTGAAAGCATTCTTGAAGAAAGAATGGGTTTCAAGTTTGTGATTTTAGGGTTTTCATTCAATTGGTTTTGGTTTTGATAAACCCTAGAATTTTGTTTGGGGTTTTATTTTTTTTCCCCAATTGGTTTCCATCTTAAAAATTATTGTTTTATTGATTATTTAATTTTGATGGATTTTTTTTATGATAAAAAAAAAGAGGTGTAAACTTGTTTTGCTGCAATTTGGAATCGCAAGATTCCAAATTGCAGCTGCTGCTGCTTGCCGCAGCAGGTGTTGCTGCCTGCTGCGGCATGCTGGCGGCTTTCGGGTCCGGTTTTGGATTTTGCGGGTATTTTTTTTATCCCGGACCCTAACGCAAATTAAATTAAAATTTTAAATTAATTTGTGTTTAAATTATTTATTTTGTTCGCATGCATATTTAATTTAATTGTTTGCATATTAAATTGAATATGGACTTTGTGAAATTGGCCCAACAAACCGTGACACCGGTTAAAATTGGGAGAGCTAAATTTTAAATTTGTGACAACCCAAATTCAAGTGGGAGCAAAATTGTTAATTTTGCATTTATGGATGTTATCCAATGGGCCTTTATGGGCCTTAGTCACATTTGTTAAAATTGGCGATTTCACCCTAAGTAACTCGGCTTAACATTTATATTTATAATTTGGAATGCCACGATCATGCATCATATTGGTATGTATGTGCACGACAGGTACTTTGTTTGAAATGTTATGTTGAGTTCTATGGGCCCTAAATTATTATCGGTTGTAATTTAATTTTGGGAAATATGGCCTGCGTGCCATTTTTTTATTTTGATGTAATTTTAGAATAGATTTTATTTTCAAAATTATTGTAATTGCATCAAGTATGGAGGAAGGCCCAAACGGAGCAAGCCCATGGTGGGAGCCCAAGAAGGATTGCAGTCCGGCCCATGAAGAATTAGATCGGATATCTAGTTTTTCATTAGGTTGTAATTAAAGGCCCATATGATCTCATTTATTTTAAATTAAGTATGCTATTGCATTTTTCATATAATATGGATGTATGGATCACCAAATTATTACCCGCCTTTATGCATGCTAAGCCGTATCACTTAATTATAATCCGGAAATTAAAATATTGAGTCGCTTAAAAGTGCTTCCCACATTCACACCTCTTCCTCCCATTGATGCTGCAATGTGCGCCATGCCCTAGCTGGGTATATTGTAGTATTCGGTGGGCCGTCGAGGGTTAAGATACTTGGTATGGTTAACATGTGAATGGTGGTTTGACTCAACATGGGTAGCATTAGCTCAGAGCGGGCCCTAAGCACAGATGGGTAAAGTGTCAATAAGCCCATCAAACCAAGAGTCCTTCGTGGAAGGATTGGATAGGTTGTCCTACCAAACGACTCAATGGTTGGTTAGCGAGCCCTAGTTCGGCCAGTCGTTGATAAGTTGTGGATCTTGGTCAAGTCAGCCAATTAACAACACCAACAAACAAATTAAAATCGGATTATTAATTTGAATTGGCTTAAAAGTCCTTTATTTCTAACTCAAGCAATGATTTCTTCCATGTAGATAATCCCATTTCAGTTAAGCAATTTAAATGGCTGCAACAAACAACAACCCACTCTCACTTAGGTCACTCTTGGAGAAGGAGAAGCTTTCGGGGACTAACTTCCTGGACTGGGCTAGGAACTTACAAATAGTTCTTAGACAAGAGTCTAAGGAGTATGTACTGAATGCTCCTTTACCAGCTGGCCCTCCTGCAGGTCGAGGCATCACCACGGTGATGGTGGAGCAGTACGATCGGCATGTGAGGGATGACCGAGATGTCTCGTGCCTCATGCTGGGTACCATGGCTTATGATCTTCAGAAGCAATTCATGGACGAGCATGCTTATGAGATGATGGATCATCTTAAAAAGATGTTCCAAGATCAGGCTCGTTAGGAACGTTACCTGACAACTAAGGCACTTTGCACGACTGTGATGGTAGCTGGGACTTCTGTTAGCACTCATATGCTAAAGTTGAAAGGGTATATTGATACACTTGCCCACCTCGGCTCGCCAGTTCCGCAGGACTTGGCAACAGACATTATTCTCTGGTCACTTCCTGAGTCTTACAACCAGTTTATCATGAATTACCATATGCAAGGGTTGGATAAATCGGTTGTTGAGCTGCATGGCATGCTCAAGCTTGCTGAGCAGTCTCTTAAGAAGACTCCTGAAGTATTGCTGGTGAACAAGGGCAATACGCCCATTGCTAAGGGAAAGGCCAAATATAAGGCCAAGGCTAAGGCCCAAAAAGGCCAAGGCTAAGGGCAAAAAGGTTGTGGCCCAACCTAAAGCAAGGGTTGCCTCTCCTGACGATGATTGCCATGAGTGTCATGAGAAGGGGCACTGGAAGAGCTCATGTCCACAGCTAAGGGAGCAACTGAAGGGCAAAACTGCTGCTTCAGGTATTTATGTTGTTGAGATTAATCTGGCTATTTCTACATCTTGGGTCTTGGACACTGGATGTGGATCTCATATTTGTTCAAATGTGCAGGGTCTAAGAAATAGGAGATTATTAGGATCTGAAGAAGTAGATCTTCGAGTCGGAAATGGTGCTCGGGTTCAGGCCATGGAGATCGGAGATTATTTCTTTGAGATGCCTAGTGGACTTGTTTTGGAACTAAGAAACTGTTATTTTGTACCTGCGATGCGCAGGAATATTATTTCCATTTCTTTGTTGGATATTTCTGGTTTTGTATTTAATATTGGACATGGTAGAATTTCTATGCAATGTGGCAATATTATTTATGGAACAGCATTTCTTGAAAATGGCTTATATATCCTTGATCTAAAACGTGAAAGTTCAATCTATAACATAAATACTAAAAGGATTAAACAAAATGAAATTAATCCTACTTACATCTGGCATTGTCGACTTTGCCATATAAATGAGAAGCGCATAGCTAGGCTTCACTCTAGTGGAGTGCTAGGGTCATTTGACATCCAGCCTTATGACACATACGAATCTTGTTTGAGAGGCAAGATGACAAAGGCGCCTTTTAGCAAGACTGCTGAAAGGGCCTCAGAGCTATTGGAGCTAATACATTCCGATGTATGTGGCCCAATGAGCACTAGTGCTTGATCTGGTTTTCTATACTTCATCACCTTCACGGATGACTTCAGCAGATACGGTTACGTGTATCTGATGAAGCATAAGTCTGAGACTCTCCAAAGGTTTAAGGACTTTAAGAATGAAGTAGAAAACCAACTTGGCAAGAAAATAAAAGCACTTCGGTCTGACCGAGGGGGTGAATATTTGAGCCAAGATTTTGACTCGTTTTTGAGAGAGTGTGGGATCATATCCCAACTCACTCCTCCTAGTACACCCCAGTGGAATGGAGTGTCAGAAAGGAGGAATAGGACCTTACTTGACATGGTCCGCTCGATGATGAGTCATGCTACACTCCCTGTCTCCTTTTGGGGATATGCTTTAGAGACAGCTGCTTACATTCTTAATAATGCACCAAGCAAGGCAGTTGAGGGAACACCATATGAACTATGGAAAGGCCGAAAGCCCAATGTTTCCTTCTTGAAGATTTGGGGCTGTGATGCACATGTTAAGAAATTGACAAGTGGCAGACTCGAGTTCAAATCTGTCAAGTGCCAGTTTATGGGTTACCCTAAGGAAACTAAGGGTTATTACTTCTACTATCCGGCCGAAAACAAAGTTTTCATAACCAGAAATACAGTCTTCTTGGAGAAGGAATTCCTTTCCAAGAGAGACAGTGGGAGTAATGTTGAACTTTCAGAAGTTCAAGACTCATAAACTCCTGCAGCTACTGCTGAGGATGCTTTAAGAACCAATCTGACTACTCAAGAAATTGAGAAACCAGAAATGGTTGCACAGGACCTTAGAAGGTCTGTAGGACATGTCATCAGCCAGAGAGGTACGGCATTCTCGTGACTGATGATGGGGACCTTATGGTCGTTGACCAAGAGGAGCCCAAGACCTATAAATTGTGTGAATAAAATAAAATACTCCTTCATCATCCCCGGTTGGTGATCGAAGAGAACCCCTCCTAGGACTCGGTTAGAATTTTATCGACCTAACCACGTTTGGAGGAATAAGGTTGGAAGATTACGATCCGTGTGCTAATTGCTACGTGTCTTCTTGTCCCTCTATAACATATCATTGTTCGTGTGCCCTAGTTCTTAGGGCATTGGATTCTTGCATTTTGTATTATACATTAAGATTCATGTATGAATACATTATTTGTGTCACATTAATAAAGGCAATTAATCTATTTCATTTATATCTTGTGCTATAATATGAGTAGAGTATCCATTGATTGATAATCATAAAACCTATCCCAAGTCTGTTCTAATCGTGGGAACGAATAGAACCACAGACTTGTATATTTGATGACTGTATGGTAGTTCTTAACTAGCCATAGTACTTGTATAGTCAGTCATGAATATAGGTACATGTCATTGACATGGGACTGGATCGATCCGAACAAGAAAGCCACATGGTTGTCATGTCATAGGTCTTTCTTGAGTAGGTCTCTTTTGTCCTCAGACCAGATTTCATTATAATATCGATATGGAATCCGGTTCACTTTGACATACGCCTAACAGGTCTGTAAAAGGATGCTAAATATGGGTATGATTGGGTGGACGGGTGAACATGTTGATATTGATGATGAAGTGATGGAATTGCCACTCAGGTAACACTGAAATGATATCATTGGCCACTTGATGAGTAGGACTGATAAGTGTATGGCCATACCCAAATAAGTTGGTTGCTTATTTGATTAATCAGTCAACTCAAGATCAAGAAATATAATAAACAACAGAAGAGGATGACAGACACCATGCCTCTTGTTTATTCATATCGATATCGTTAGGCAAAGGACACTATGAGATTACTACCGGGTGAGTGTCTTCTAAAGACTGCTGCATCTCTGTCTTAATTGGGGGCTGTAATGGTTTGCTAGAACCCACTTACAGTCTGTGGGCCTTGGGCCTACTGCTAACATAAAGACAGACCCATAGGATCGTGCACATAGATCAACTGAGCTGGAACTTATAGAAATTGTACATGTAATGTACATTGGAAGGAATGCGTTAATTAATTAGTTGACATTCGGTGTCAAGGTAATTAATTGACATTGGGTTGAATTTAATTTAATTAATAAGTTTACATAATGTAATTAATTAATTTATCAATTAATTGAATTACATAAAGTAAACAATTAATTAAATAATTTTCCTAAGTAGGAAAAGTAAATACATGTATTGTATTAACTTAAGTGTGATTTAATTTTATTTAGGGGTAATTAAATTTAGCCAAATGGAATTAAATTACATAGTATATACTTTTTAATTAAAGTTTATTTATGTAATTATAATCCTAGTAGGCTTGGGTTTAATTAACCTAATTAGAACCCAATTAGACAAGGTGTCTATAAAAGGGCACACTTAAGGAATAAAAACCTAATTCAACTCTAATTAATTGCTGGAAAGTTCAGCCACCAACAGCAGCCCAAAACAGCCGAAAATCCCAGCATTAAACCTCCATTCCTTCGCGTCTTCGGCTAGCACCGGTTCCCGCTCAATAGTTGGTCGTGCACCGGACTTTGGAGATCGCAGTTTCAAGTAACGATTCTGCAGCAGTCTCTAGAAGAGACGAATCCGGTGAGTTAATCTCTCTTGATTCAAATTGTTCTATTCTAATCAATGGTAATTGGACAACGATAGGTGGATTCTAGGAAATTTTAAACGGTGTATTTTCGTTGCGCCATGTTATTTTTCCAATGATGAATCCCAACAATCATCATCCACATTTTTCACAAACATAACATACCGCATATAAAGCATTTGTGTGATTCTAACCCACATCTTTTGTATAGCCATTTCCATTTTTCGTGTGTAGATACATTAATCACCCTCGTGACATTTAAACTAACCACATTTTTTGTAGCCATGCATCTTTTCATTGTGTGAAAAAATTAATTAATTTACATACATCATTTGAATGTCATAAGCATTAACCATTTTATTTTGTAGCCATGGCTACCAAGTAGGAAATCATTTTAGGTGTTCCACGAGTACCGACAAAATTCATCACATTTCATTACATCATTTTAGGCGCTCCACGAGTGCCGACAAAATTCATCACATTTCATTAAATCATTTTAGGCGCTCCACGAGTGCTGACAATATTTATCACATTTCATTAAATCACTTTAGGTGCTCCACAAGTACCGACAAAATTCATCATATTTCATCAAATCACTTTAGGTGCTCCACGAGTACCGACAAAATTCATCACATTTCATCAAATTATTTTAGGTGCTCCACGAACACTGATAAAATTCATCACATTTCATCAAACCATTTTAGGCACTCCACGAGTGCCGAAAAAAAATCCTTTCACACATCAAATCGTTTAGGTGCTCCCTGAGTGCCGGAACTCTGCCCGTTCACCAAGAACGCATTCATCTCACATCGCAGCGTGGAAATCGAGATACTCCCCGAGTATTGAAATTTCGCTCGTACACCAAGCACGAGTTCACTTCATATCATTAAAAATCCGAGGTGTCCCCCGGACACCGAAACCCCGACCATGTGCCATGCACATGTCGATCCCACATTACAAAAATATCCGTTCGTTAAGAACATTCATCTCATGTCACAAAACCCGAGGTACTCCCTGAACGCCAAAGGTCTCATCCGTGCATCAAATACTTAAATTACAATTCATACATACATAAATAGGAATGCATGCATACTTCACCACTCGAAGGATTAATTGTTCAAAGTTCGCATTGCAAATCCATTTCATACAACATCCACATATCATTCATCTAACACGCCATGCATACATGCATATCCCCTAGAGTTCATGACTCTTTGGGTGATCATCTTTCACTAACTGTTGTTCGAAATGTTTTGTAGTTTGGCTCCGATCGGGATGAAGACTTGTGAGACTAAAGCACAGCGATTCATCGTCCAGTGAGTATGAGGAGTCCGTTCAGTTCAGGGAGGTTGAGGCGACACCTGAATTAAGTGCTGAGTTTTCACCGGAATTTGAACAGTTACAACAAAGATTCCAAGACATGGCACTCACACCTCAAGCTGCATCTGCCATGATGGCCACCTCTGCTATTTGAATTCATGAACTCTGATGAATTTAAGAACCTCATTAAGAACCAAGTGCTCAGTGCATTGACTGAGTCATCTAATCAGCAACCAGAAAGGGCTGCCCGAGAGGAGAGTAGCGGCGGGAGACTGAATGATGGGCAGTCGAATGCTGATAAAGACCGAAGGAATAATGCTGAGCGACCCGTGGAGTCTGCTCTAGAAAGAAAGATGAAGGAGATGGAAGAAACTATAGCGAAGCTGCGTGCTAGTTCTAAGATCCTATCCGCCAAGTGCATTGACCCATCCACACTCATAGCCGGAGGGGTTGAAATGTTACCTGTGGGCTTTCAGATGCCAGAATTGCACCATATGTCTGGAAAAGTCTTCCCACGGCTCACTTGAACCAGTGTGTGTGGATAATGACCAAGGCGGGGCTTATAATGAATCAATTAGTGGGACTGTTCCCTATTACTTTTGAAGGAAGAGCCATCACATGGTATAACAAACAGCCCGAGAGTGTGCAAGGCGACTGGGATGCACTGTCTGATGCTTTCATAAAGTACTTCAGTTTCAATACACAGCTAGAGGTCAAGCTACAAGACCTGGAGGCAGTGAGACAGAAACCAAATGAGACCTTCTCGGAGTACTATCAAAGGTGGATGGACAAGATGATCCTCCTTCATCAGAAGCCGTTGGAAGATGAACTGATTGTGAAGTTGATTGACGGGAGCTTAGAGGTTTATCGAAATGTGATGAAATATCACAAGTTTCAATCATTGGTGGAAGTGCATGAGTTGGCCCGCAAAGTAGAGAAATACGAGATTTTTTCTAGCTCATAACAGTTCTGGGGGAGGGTACCGAAGCCGGACATATTCTTCAGGGTACAAGAGTAATAACAATCCTGCAGCTTCCTCTTCGACAAGTGCCAAGCCGAGTCAGCCACCTGCCCCTGTCAAGCAAGTAGAAGTAGCGGCAGTAGCACAAGGGGCATGTCAACAAACAGCTGGAAAAGGGATTTCTCCTTGGGAGGATTCTCTCAGGCGGATTTTTCTGAAGTGCAGAAATTTGGGTTTTCTTCAAAGCCTGAAACCGTACATGCCTCCGGCCGAGGCGGACAAGAACAATTTTTGCTCTTATCATGTGACCAAAGGGCATCGAACCAATGAATGCAATGCTTTGAAAAAGGTGATTCAGCAGTTGATTGATGAAAAGGAGATAGAAGCACCTCGCTCAAAGCCCAATGTTCAGAGTAATCCACTGCCTCAGTTTGAAAGGAGGGTGAATATGGTGCAGTCGGGGTTGTGTCCTAACTTTGTCCTGGCTTAGATTGCAAAGGCGAATCCTGCAATACGAGTGGTAGTGGGTGAGGATGCTGAACCACCCGTAGAGGAAAGCAAACCCATGAATTTAGATGACGTGGAGTTGGTTGACGATGCGGATGAGTTCGAATTAATGAGTAGACCCAAGCTTGTGGGCTGGACAACACCTGTTTATCCTATTTGCACCAAGGATGGGATGTACATAAGAAAGGAGGACGCCCCTGTGAATAATGTCATGAGGAGTGGAAAGGTATATCAACCTGAGCCACAGCGGTTAGGAGAGTAGAGCAAAAGAGCAGAAGCCCCGGTCCAGGATTATTTGCCTATGAAAGTGGATGAAAAAGAAGATATAGTGGTGGAACAACTTAAAAAGATGCCTGCACGTGCATCTGTGTGGTATCTGCTTATGGAGTCCCAAAGGCACCGGGCTGCGGTGGTGAAGAAGCTTATGGAAATGGATGCTAATCCGTTAATGTCTCCTGAGGAGGTATGCATGGTAATTGGGAGTACAAAGAGTTCGCAATCTGATAGTCCCAAGGGAATCACTTTCACTGATGATGACCTGCCACCGGAAGGGACTAATCACAACCGTGCATTGTACTTGAAAGTGGAAATGATGGATAGAACTTTACCTTGTGTAATGGTTGATGATGGTTCAGCACTGAACATCTGTCCTTCGAAAGTATTACCTAGTCTCCACCTGTCTGAAGAAGCATTATCACGATCTAACACAGTGATCCGGGCTTATGACGATTCAAAGCGTACTGTGATCGGTACTTTTGAGGCGAAGGTGTCAGTTGGGGAAGTTAAATCGACTGTGTTGTTCACTGTCATTGACATTCCGGTGACGTTTTCCTTGCTTTTGGGAAGGCCCTGGTTCCATACATTGGGAGGAGTGCCCTCAACCTTACATCAGAAAGTGAAGATTCCAATGGGAGGGAAGATCGTGACTCTTGAGACATATGAATCTTCTGTGGTAGCTGCATTGAACTCGTTTGAACAACCCCTGACTGGCTTCCAGGTGGCAGTCGTCTCAGAACACAAGGAGAAAGACCTGATGTTTTCTCCGTGGATCCATAAGTACTTTCAGAAGCAGAATTTCATCCCGGGGAAGGGGCTTGGAGTCCACCAGCAAGGGGTTGCTGACAAGTAATAATTCTGGTTGGTCCAGGTATCGATCCCACAGAGAAAATATTCTGCAAACACTAAACTACTCGGGTTCCTTGCGTGTCCTAAGCGGAACTTAATTTTGGAGTGTGATTATACTAACAACTAAATTATCCTACTCCTAATTGATCTATCCCAGCTTACTTTGCTCTTGAATTCGGGTTATCAATTGGCGGTTTACCGACCTATGAATGCTAGTGGTGATGGCTTTATCAATTAATTACAATAGATGAATTTAACTCAACAATTAACCCTTAATTATGTTCTTTCAATAATTCAACCTAACGTATCTAGATCTTTTAGGTCTTTAGCCGGTTTCCCTTGTTTAGAGGCAGTCTAATTCTAAAGGTCAGAAAATAGGGGCACGTAAATTCCACAGTGTCGTCAATACTAATGGTTTCCTAGGCTTCAATCTAGGTAACGCCACAAATATGAACTTAATAAATTAAGATCTTATGAGACTAGATTATCATTAAAGGAATTGCATAAAGAAAAGGTGTAAAAATTGAAATTAAATTGCAATCAATTGTATTAATTAAGAAAGATGATAAGAATTCAATGTTTACAACCAAACATAATCAATTGCGGAATCAAAAACTAACTTAATCGAATTACAAAAGAGAAGAAGAAAAACTTACGCCCTTTTGGCCCGATTAACCAGATTCCGATGGTGTGAAGATGCTTGGGGTGTACCTCTATAGACGAACTCAACCTGGAACTAAGAACATCACAAAAGGGGAAGGTTCAATGTAAAACTTCTACCAATTGGTGGTTCAAAACTCAAAGAAACAAATAGTTCAAGCAAAAACCTAGCTACAAGTTTATGCTTTACACTTTAAAAGACTGGGAAAAGATCCATAAAACTTAGAAAATAACCTATTTATACGGCTAGGTTAAAACTACTAAACATAAAAGATGAAAGTATGGCAACAGCAGAATTTCAGAGCTCGGCACGCCGTGCTGGTGAGGTTGCACGCCGTGCTGTGCAGATTTGTGGGTGACATGCCGTGCTGGTGGTGGTGGTATGCCGTGCTGTGTGGATTTGGGGTTGGCACGCCGCGCTGGTGGGGGTGGCACGATTTCGTGCCGATCCACTAGATTTCATCCCTTGGCACGCTGGAGTGGCATGCCGTGCCCTCATTGCTGCACGCCGTGCCACCTTGCTTTTCAGCACTTCAAACTCTTCATTGCCGCCGTCGCTCCAACTTTCGGTCCGGGTCATAATGCCTGTCCAAAACAAACATAAAGAAACATAACCGCACCAAAGCCACGGACCACAAAATTGACACATTATCCAAAATTACAAAAACACCCCTAAAAACACGGAAAAATGCTAAAAGTTATGAAAATCTAACCAAAACATAAAAATCACATAATACAAAAAAAACCAAATAAGCAATCACATAAAGGACTCTAAAAACTGCCGTTCAAACCGCGAAATAGCCTAAAAGATAAGGTCAAAACTGACCTTATCAACCACCCCACACTTAAAGTCTTGCTTGTCCTCAAGCAAATAAACTAAAGACAAAGGAGTAAACTTGCTCGATTTTACTTGCAAATCCAACTAAGGATTTAACCGTACGAAATTCATAAACTCAAGAAAGTAAAGCATCACTTTCGAAATGACACTAGGTGCACCAGGTTCAAAACCACTCAATACCCGAACCCTACAAAATTTAGCTAGTCAAAGGGCGAGGAACAAACAGAGTTTATACGACCACAAAGCACCTCACAAGATGTCACTCTAACGCTCAAGTTCAAGACGAGGCGGATGAGCACACAAAAACAAACAATGGCACACATCACATAGTGAACTAATGGCAATCCCAGTGAAGTCATTGGTCAAGGAGCAAAATCAAAGAATCTAGGGCTTGTAATGTTACTGCTTAGGGTAGGTTTGATAAAAGGGAAATTTTAGGTATACAACTCCTACAAATCAAGTGATATATGCAAATTGACTGAGTACTAAAGATGGGTCATGCAATTTTCAACTCAAAACTAGTCCTAAGAGTGCTTGATTTTCTCTTTTTTTTTTTTTTTTTTTGAAACAAGAAATTTTACTAACAATAAGAGGGCCTTATCCACAACCAACGGCCAAAGCACAACTCAACAGGGGAAAAAAATGACAAGACATGGGTCAAGGCAATTAGATGATCGCCCTAATCCCTTATTCAAACAAATGAACTAAAAATGGAACACATACATCGGCTTAAAGACGATAGCTGGACATATAAGACATGCTTCTACAAACTCCGATTTTTAAGAAAAGGAGCCGAACATACACATGGACTCTATTTGGATTTTTTTTTTAAATTGCAGCATAATTTTTCCATAGGACTAGATGTGAAAGAGTTGAAATGCAAATGGTGATTGACCCCAAAATGAATGAACAACTTAGCCAATTACTTGATTTAGGAGAGGAGGGTAAGAAAGGAAAATCAAAGTTAATAGGAAAAAGTTAGGATGATAGATTTGGCTTGGTGAAGGTTTTTTAAGTCAAAAAGGTTAATTTAGTGGCTTTGGGTGATCTAAGGGATACATTAGTAGTTAGGGTTAGGCTCATTTAAGTCAAGGGGTTAATCCTAAGGGTCTCCATATATTAAGCTCTCGATGCGAAGTGCAAAACGACACCGGGTTCTACGATCTAGTGTGCATGATTGTTTTTACCCTCACAAAGAAATAGAATTGATGTGAAATGGTTCCAAAGGCTCAAATTCTCACAAGTGTACTAGGGGTTGTATGCTAGGTCGTGTGACTCAACCAATGTTCCAAGGCGTAATCCTAGCTCGATCATGCAAGTCAAGGTAGAGGGTTAATTCCCTAATGCAACCTTGATGAGAAATCTAACCAATGGTTACCATCAAGAATCACAAATCATGCACAAACAAGCTAATGACTTGCAATTAACTCCCAGTGTCCCTACCCAATTGCTACCAATCCAAACACAGAGACTTAGTTTCGAGGGTAGATTAAGCAATGTTATTCAAACGGCAATTGACACATAAACAACCTAAAAACACTATCATACCAAAAACAAACCAAACCAACTCCACATGCATTAAAAGCTAAAGCCTAAATCTAACCAAAAACAAACACAAAACATCAAAATACCCAAAAACACAAACAAACATACGAAATAAAACAAAAAAAAAATGCAATGTAAAAAGAAGCAAAAGAAAGGGAGAAATCCCTTTACCCACCCCACACTTAGATTGCACTTACTTCCAACAGTGCAATGGAAGAAGGAACAAAATAAAGCGAGAAGGGAAAAGGGTTACCTCACATATCGGGGGCGGTGTAAGCGCCGGAATTTCCTATACTTAAAATATAAAAAAAAAACTATAGTCGTACGACTATTGTTACAGTCGTACGACTGTAATTTAAAAATTACAGTCGTACCACTGTAATGTCGGACAGACTGCAGGAACCCATACCTCTGCAGCAGAAAATGGAGGAGAGAGAGTTTGAGCATTAATTGCTCCGGCTCTGCAGCAAGCAAGCAGGAAAGAGGGTAGAAAAGAAGGAAAAGGAGAAGAAAAAAAGGATTTCTGGTGAGAAGAAATTTAGAGAGAGAAAGAGAAGAGAGAGAAAAAGAAAACCATAAAAACTCACTTTCTTCCTCTTTTATTTTCTTTAATTTCTCGAAATTAAGGTTCAAAACTTGTTAGAAACCCCTGGGTTAATCAATTAACTACATAACCAAATCAAGAACTCGGACTTAAACCATCAGAAACCATTGCAATTCGGATTTTGGACAAAAAGTTCTCAACCTCCATTCCAAAGGAAAAAGTGCGAATTTGTTGGGATCGGAGCGACGCCAGGGGTCAAAACGACTTGGAATAGCTTCTAAAAAGGTAGTCACTTCTTTTCCTTACACTTTTCCTTGCTTTCTGGGCATTTGAAGTGAATTTTGACTGATTTTTGCTGCATTTTTCGTATTTCTGTTCCTGGAAATTAAGAACAGTCGTACGACTGTATACAGTCGTACGACTGTTCTTAATTTCCAGAGTTATTTTCTTCAGATTTTGATTTTCAATGATTTTTGGTGAAATTCTGACCCTGATCTGATTACAGTCGCACGACTATAAACTACAGTCGTACGACTGTAATCTCTGTTCCAGAATCAGAATTTCAACTTTTATCCGTAAAGATTAGAAAACCCCAAAAAATCATCAAAATGAATTTTGTTGTGTGCATCACGACCATAGATTCAATTTATAGTAACATTGCATTTAGAACAATTCAACGACGGAGACCCAGTTCTCCTGAAAACCGACCCGCTTAAATATATAAAAATGCATGTAAACCGGTAAAATTGTTTTCAAATGATTTTCCCACAAAACCAAAAATACAGGGACGTTTCAAAATGTTTTCCAGGTCTAACCAGGCCGGCTAGCCGAGCCGACCCGGTTACCCCCTAAATGCATGTCCCCAATTCCTGATTTCCCGTTCTGTCTATTTGAGTCCTAATTGTGGCGTGCTGTATATATTGTGCTAACCCTCGTTTTTGCAGGTTTTAATTTCTTTTTATTTTTATTTTTAATGTATTTTAATAGATTAAATCGTGTATTTAGGTGGTTGTATTTATCTAGATTTTCGTGTATTTTAGGCGGTTGTACAAGTGAGGCGAGAGTTTTTATTTTTCCATTCGATTTGGTTGTAAGTCAATTAATATTTATTTCTTTTCCTTATTTTTGTATTAAATGTTTTGTGTGCGCGCTGTATGCTTTTTATATTCAATAAAATGGACTTTAGATTTTGAAATACCATTCGAGAACATTGGCTATATTTATTTTAATTAGACACGAAATAAGGGACTTGTCCGGACCCGAATCTCTGGATAGTGTAGCAGCCATTCGTCCGGTTCAGCTACATAAGAATTTCCCGGTTGAGCTGAGCCGGGTGGCGACTCTACAACATCCATCGAGACTTAGGTCTCGGTTCTTTTATGCACTAATTCCATTTATTTTCTAAAACTAATTTTCCATTCATAAAAACCCCACGCAAGGGAGGGATCCGCCCGAGATCATGGCGCCCCATTCCGAAAGGGAGTCCCGCGTCCCGTCGAAAACGCGTCGTCCGCTCACAGTGGCGACTCTGCTGGGGATATTATTTAAAAAGTTTTCTTAAAAACTTAAAAGAATATTGACAAGCCCTGAAAAGTGTCTAATTAAAATAACGTGGATGATTCTCTTTTTGTATTTTGTTTGCATTTTTAGTTAGCCATTTTTGCATTAGATTAGGTATCCTTTTATAGCCCGGTGGATTGTTGAAGTGTCGCCTAAGTTCCTCCTGGTCTTAGGGGCAGGAATACGAAACACCACTCAAAGCCTTGTACGAACCCCTTCGCTAGGACCCTTGAGTGGGGAGAAGTAAGGAGTATATCTTGCTATGAGAGCCTTGATGTTATCCCGACTTTGACCGAACCCATATAGGCAGCTCTAGTTGGATTCCCTTAGGATACCAAAATAATTGTGTGAATGATGATAATAAAATCGTGCCTTCGTCACCCCCTGTTGGTGATTGAAGTGAACCCCGCCTAGGACTCGGTTAGAAATTTTTGAGACCGACCACGTTGGAGGAATAAGGTTGGAAGAATTCGTTTTGCTTGCTACGTGTTCTTCACCGGTTCGTGAGACATCGTCGACGCATGCATAACATACCATAATCACCATTTTCCATACATATGACATACCATACACAAACATCTTTGTGTGATACTAACCCACATTTTTTATGCAGCCATTTTGCATTTTATTTTGTGTGTAAAACATTAATTCATTCGCTTGTCATCCATACTAACGGTTTCTTTTTCAGCCATAACATTAAACTTGTGTGATTAGCATTTTATTTTTGACATAGCATTCATAACATCATTATGTATGTCATATATCCTAACCCACGTTTTTGTGCAGCCATTTGCATATTGTGTGACATGTTCATTCACTACATTTCACTTAAATTAAATTAAATTAAGGGGCATTTCAAAGAACGCCTATCATGACCATCCCATCCCATTTCATAACATATCGGGTACCCAAAATTACCCATGTTTTGCCGATGCGCCGGATTGCATTCGGCCATTCCACCAATACCATTTCATTCAATAAAAGCCACAACGGCCTTAGGCCCATTTTCGTGTAATAATTTACACGATGCATCTCATGACATCATACCCATCCATCATAAACATCATATAACATTGTGGTCCACATCCGACCACTTCATGACATTAATTCACCATTTAAGGTACTCCCCGAGTGCCCGATTAGTATACATATAGGCTCATGACATCACCAAATCATGAAAGGCGTCCCTCGAATGCCGAATCCTTGTCCGTTTTCCTGTTACACGTGACTTTCTCATAACATCATTCCATATCATATGCCCAAAAGCATCAAGACCTTGTCTGTGGGCCCGGCCCATGCGACCATTTCATACCATCTCATAGACCTATAAAGCGTCAAAACTATGTCCGTGTGCCGGTATACACGCGACCATTTCATGAATTCATTAGGTGCCCCAAAGGCGCCGAAGTTCTGTCCATGTGGTGGCCCACACGTGACATTTTTGCATAAACATTGGGTGTTCTTGGAATGCCTCGGAAAAAATAATAAAAAAAATATATTCATATCATCATTCCATACATAATTCCACTCCATTCATTTCAAGCATACTCAATGCCTTAATTTCCATGTCACGTCACGTCATTCATTCACGACCCTAATATCCCCTGTCTACTCCCAAGCAGAATACACTGGAGCGACCTTGGACAAGATCCCAAGCTTCAAGGGCGGCTAGGAGACAGAGGGTAGTCGAGAGTGACAGTGATTCTGAGCCTGGGGAAGGAGCGAATATGGTAGAACAGACACCGAGCATGGCTGATGTTTTGAAGGATTTCTTCAGGTCGCAAGATTTTCGCAACATGTTAAAGGAGGAAATGAGGGCAGTGGTTAGAGAAGCTGGTGAGACCGGTGGTAGTGGAGCCGGGAAGGAAAAAGAAGCTGAGTCATCCCAACATGGTGGTGATGCTTCGGCTAGTCTTGAAAAGCTGCAGGAGATAGAGGCAGCTATGAAACAGAGGATGAAAGCCAAGTGCTCTGAACTAGACGAGGTCATGGCCCAGTTGAAGAAGCGGGTCGGGATCAGTGCTGAATCCAAAAAGGGGGTGAACATTGATGCCATAATCAGTAGGGGCATCGAGACATTTCCTATCGGCTTTTAAGTGCCGAAAGTCCCCACTTACAAAGGAATGGGCTCGCCGGAGGCCCATGTGAATTTATATGCCCGGGTTATGCTGACAACAGGCGCTACAAAGCAACAATTGATTAATCTGTTCCCCACCACATTGGAGGGAGGTGCTTTAGGATGGTATAACTCATTGTCAGAGGAGGAGCAATCTGATTGGGAAATTTTATCTGCTGCCTTCATCAAATACTACAGCTTCAACACCAAGATCCAGGTGAAGCTGTATGATCTAGAGAGGGTGAAGCAGAAATTCAATGAGCCCTTTGATGAATACTACCAGAGGTGGATGAACAAGATGATCCTCCTAAAGAACCGCCCTGATGAAGATGAGCTTATACAGAAGCTCATTGATGGCAGCAAAGATATCTTCAAGAACAACATGAAATTCCATTCCTTCAAGGAGCTTAGTGAGGTCTATAGCATGGCCATGAAGATAGAAAGGGATGAAGAGGAGAAGCCAGCTGGTCAGAAAGGGGGAAGAAGTACAGGGTATGGTTCAGGGTATAGATCAACCACAGCAGCCGGGTCTGGTAGTGGGTCTGGTTCAGGTGCCGGCGGCAAGCAGGGGCAGTCATCAGAAGTGAAGCGGGTTGAGGTGGCTACTGTAAATCAGCAGCAAGCAACCAGAATAGGGGTCCTGGAGGACAAGGCATAACACCCTGGACTCTTACTTTGGCAAAGATATTCGCCAAGTGTAGGAATGGTGGCTTACTACAGTCCTTGAGGCCGTTTGAGTTCCCACCTGAAGCTGACAAGGATAACTTCTGCACTTATCATGTGGTGACAGGCCACCGGACCAATAACTGCTATAAGCTAAGGGATGCTATCCAGAAGCTTATCGATGAGGGAAAACTGCAAGAACCACCTAAGCCTAGCACTAAAACCAATCCACTGCCGGCATTCGAGAAGCGGGTTAACATGGTTCAGTCGGGATTGCCGGCTAACTTTATATTTGCCCAAGTTCTGTAAGTGAATCCTACGATTCAGGCAGTGGTGGTAGGGGAACCTGAAGAGAAACCCGAGTGTGAGAAGGAAGACGGGTGTAAGGAGATCAAACCCATAAGTCTGGATGACCTTGACTCCGAAGATGAGTACGAGGAATTTGACAAAAGAGAAGCAGTCAAACTTCCAGTTGTTGAAAAGCTGAAGATTCCGGAAGTGCAGCATGTGACCCAAAGTGGAAGGGTATATCAGCCGGCGAATCAGATGAAAGATAAAGCACCGATGAATGGGTCGGGCAGTACTTCGGCACCGGAAAGAGTCGAGAAAGAAGATTTGGTCATTTCCCAACTGAAGAAGACCCCTGCACAAGCTAGTTTGTGGCACTTGCTTATGACCTCCAAAGAGCATAGGGAGGCTTTGGTGAAGAAGCTATCAGAAATTGAAGTCTCCCCTATAGCTTCACCAGAGGCTATGTGCTGCTTGCTAGACAAAGTCCATGTTGGAGCTCCTAATATTGTTTTCTCTGAGAAAGACCTACCAGCAGAAGGAAAAGCTCACAACAAGGCTCTTTACATTAGAGCCTATATCATGGATAAGGTGATGCCGTGTGTTATGGTGGATGACGGCTCAGCTCTGAATATTTGCCCACTGAAAATGCTACCATTTCTAGGTATGAATGAAGAAGTGTTGAAGAGGTCTTCGACAGTCATTCGGGCGTATGATGATTCTAAGAGAACAGTGATAGGGACCTTCGAAACAGAAGTGGAGGTTGGGCCCATCAAGTCCATAGTTGTCTTCACAGTGATCGATATCCCGGTCACATTCTCCCTATTGCTTGGAAGGCCCTGGTTCCATCCTTTGGGAGGTGTTCCTTCCACATTGCATCAGAAGATTAAATTCTCTATGAATGACGGGATTGTGACTGTTGAGGCAGACGCCCAGTCGATGGTAGCTGCAGTGGATGAGGGAGTGGTTCCTTTTGGTGGATTCCAGATTGCTGTCATTAAGGGGGAGGAAACCACAGATGCCCCTATGGTCCTTTATGAGAACTACATGCCGGAGTGGCTATCCCGACATCTGTACAAGCTGAATTTTGTCCCGGGAATGGGACTTGGGATTAATTTGCAAGGTGTGCCAGAATTCAAGATTGACTCGGGAAAGTCAAAGCAGTACGGCCTTGGTTATATAGAGGGGTCATCCGAACAGAAGAACCTGAAAAAGGGTGAGAATGGCAAGGCCATGATGAAGCCATTTCTGAAGGCGGGAGAAAGCCTTTACAAAGGCTAGGATGAACCGGTGCTGGTTGGAAATGTCGAACACCCTGGCATTGAGATCTTTGCAGATGTTGTGGATTTTGAGAAAAGCCAGGAAGAGCCAGTAGCCCCTGTAATGGAAGAAAAAGCAACTGCTGAATTTGAAATTTTGAAAGGAGAATCGCCTGAGGTGATAGCAGAAACCATAGAGGTGGTCGAGGAAGAAGATGAAAAGAAGACCTCTGCTGAAGCTACAGAAGTGATCTCGGGAGCTTTGACTGCTGCATTAACCAAAGCTTTTGGGAAATCCAAGGAAGGATTTGGCGAAGAACTGATGGCCAAAGTGAACTTAGACTCTGTGGTTGCTGAAATCGCCAAGATTATGGAGAAAGCTAAGGCACAGGTGGCCGAGAAAGCTGCAGTCCCAGATGATGCTCTGGAAGGGAAGATGGAAGCTAATGAAGAACAAGGCCCTCCGCCTATGGAGGATGAAGATGATTTTGTTGTATCTATTTCTTCTATTTTCAATGTAACTGATGTACTCTATGATAAGTTCAATGCAATGAAATCCCAGTTTGCTTACTTGTGTGATGTTTATCCTGACAATTCTGTGCATGCATTTGAATCACCATCAAGCATATTTAGCATACATGACACTGCATTGCATGAAATCAATATAAGTACAGATGAAAACCCTAAAATGGTACTCATTTCACACGAGCTAAAATCTGAGGAAGAAAGAGAATTAATAAGAATACTCCAAAAACATGTTAAAGCTTTTCGCCTGGTCGTATGAAGACATGCCGGGTGTAGATACAGAAATAGCAGTGCATAAAATCCCAACGGACCCCAAGTTCAGACCGGTAAAGCAGAAGTTGAGAAGACTAAGGCCGGAATGGGCC
This sequence comes from Euphorbia tirucalli, assembly GCA_039660915.1. Taxonomy (NCBI): domain Eukaryota; kingdom Viridiplantae; phylum Streptophyta; class Magnoliopsida; order Malpighiales; family Euphorbiaceae; genus Euphorbia; species Euphorbia tirucalli. Next base: position 42,974,292 of record CM077637.1, on the reverse strand, counting down.
ACACTGGTGAAGGAAGAAGTGGCCAAACAGATAGATGCCAGATTTCTTGAAGTGGTGGAGTATACGGAATGGCTAGCCAACATTGTCCCCGTGCCTAAAAAGGATGGAAGGGTCAGAGTTTGCGTTGACTACAGGGACTTGAATAAGGCCTGCCCTAAGGACAATTTCCCACTACCTCACATTGACGTATTGGTTGATAGTGAAGCAAAAGCAGCAATGTACTCCTTCATGGATGGCTTTTCAGGGTACAACCAGATTCTGATGGATGTGATCGACAAGGTGAAAACATCGTTCATCACAGAATGGGGTACTTTCTGCTACAGAGTGATGCCTTTTGGATTAAAGAACGCCGGTGCCACTTATCAGAGGGTTGTCACAACTCTGTTGCACGATATGATCCATAGAGAAGTCGAAGTGTATGTCGATGATATGCTTGTTAAATCAGCAACCCGGGAGGAACACCCTGTTATCCTGGATAGATTTCTAACACGCATTGGAGAGTACAACTTGCGGCTTAATCCCAAGAAGTGCATATTCGGCGTCACATCAGGGAAGTTGTTGGGCCATGTAGTTAGCCAGAGGGGGATAGAAATGGACCCAGATAAAATCAAAGCCATCCAAGATATGCCAGCTCCAAAGACTGAAAAGGAGGTCAGATCATTCCTGGGTTCCTTGCAGTATGTCAGCCGCTTCATAGCCAAGCTAACCTCCACTTGTGAGCCAATCTTCAAGCTATTAAAGAAAGATCAGCCGGTTGTGTGGGATGACAAGTGTCAGCTGGCGTTCGAGAAGATCAAGGCTTACCTAGTAAAGCCGCCAGTGTTGAGTCCCCCAATTCCAGGGAAGCCTCTGATTTTGTATTTGGCAGTCGAAGAATCATCCATAGGGGCAATGCTAGCACAGGAACAAGATGGCAAGAAGGAGTATCCCATCTATTACCTTAGCAAGAAACTGCTGGAGTATGAAACCAAATACACACTGGTGGAGAAGACATGTGTGGCAATGATCTGGTTGACCAAGAAGCTGCGCCACTATTTCCAATCCTATAAGATACAAGCCGTGGCTAAAGTGGATCCAATGAAGTATCTCTATGAAGCACCGGCATTGGTTGGGAAGCTGTCCAGGTGGTTGTTACTTTTGTCTGAATTCGACATCGAGTACATCACGAAGAAAACCATTAAAGGGCGAGCCGTGGCAGAGTTCCTGGCAAACCAGCCCCTAGAATCAGATTACACAGAGAACCTGGAATTCCCTGATGAGCAGTTAGCCATGGTGGAAGTGAAAAGATGGGTCATGTGTTTCGATGGGGCAGTGAATAGAAAAGGAGCTGGAATTGGAGTACTTATAGCAACGCCAGATGGTGAGGTCATTCCCTTATCCAAGAGGTTGAATTTTCCCATAACCAATAACGGGGCAGAGTATGAAGCATGCCTATTTGGGATGGAAGCTTTGCTAACACTAGGGGCAAATGACGTCCTGATTGTTGGAGACTCACTTCTAGTGATCAGGCAGGCTCAGGGTGAGTGGGAACTAAAAGAAGAAGCCTTACGGCCTTATTTGGAGCTGCTACAGTTCAGAAAGGGTTTATTCGGCCAGTGTGAATTCAGACATGTCCCCAGGGATGAGAATAAGATGGCTGATGCATTAGCTACCTTGTCTTCCATGTGGGAAAATCCAGAAGAGACACAAGCTCAACCACTAGTCATAGCCACTTCCAGGCAGCCTTGCTTCGAAGTGCATGAAGTAATGGAATTATCAGCCGAAGAAAAGCCATGGTTCTTTGACATCTACCAGTATGTTAAGGAGGGAAAGTACCCATAAGAGGCCAGTGCTGCTGATAAGTTGACACTGAGAAAATTGGCTAGTCAATTCAGAATCTTCGAGGACAAGTTGTATAAGAGAACAGCACGTGGAGTTCTTTTAAAGTGTCTAACAGAACGAGAAGCAGAAGAAGTGATGCAGCAAGTACATGTAGGGTCCTGTGGGCCATATATGAATGGACTTGCCATGGCTAGGAAGATCATGAGGCAAGGCTACTTCTGGATGACGATGCAAACAGATTGTGTAAGAAAAGTGAAGAGATGTCATGAATGTCAGATCTATGCAGACATTAGTCATCTTCCTCCACTTGAACTTCAGAACTTAGCGTCTCCTTGGCCCTTTTCAGCATGGGGGATAGACATGATTGGTGAAATTCATCCAGCTGCATCTAATGGGCACAGATTCATAGTTGTAGCAGTTGATTATTTCTCCAAATGGGTCGAAGCAGAATCCTTCACTAATGTGACAGCCAAGCACATGGTCAAGTTCATCCAGAAGAACATCTTCACTCGGTATGGGATTCCTCACCACATAGTAACTGATAACGGAGTACAGTTTCAAGGGGCAATGGCTGAGCTATTTGCAGAACATGGTATTGAACATTATAAGTCTTCTCCATATAGACCACAGGCTAATGGTGCGGTAGAAGCAGCTAACAAGGCAATAAAGAAGATCTTATCAAAGATGGTAACCACTTACAGGGATTGGGCTGATAAACTGCCTTATGCTCTTTGGGGTTACAGGACCAGTGTCAGAACGCCGACAGGAGAAACTCCTTATGCCTTGGTGTATGGAATGGAAGCAGTGTTGCCGGTGGAAATAGAACTCAAATCACTCAGAGTTGCCCTGGAAGCTCAATTGCCAGAGACTAAATGGGTCCAAGCTAGATATGAGCAGCTGGCTGCACTAGATGAAAGGCGACTAAAGGCACTGGATCACTTACAGATGTATCAGCGTAGAATGGCTAGAGCCTATAATCGAAATGTGAAATACTCCAAGCGGCAGTTGAAAGCAGGAGATTTGGTTCTAAAGCAACTAAGGCCTTCAAATGTTGATGTTAGGGGCAAGTTCAGACCTAACTGGGAAGGACCCTATGTGGTGAAGAAGGTGTTATCAAAAGGCGCTGTCAGCATCATGGACATGGATGGAAACGAGTTCACCAACCCGATCAACCAAGACAGGCTAAAGCTTTATCATGTATAATAATAATAAAAAAAAATAAATAAATAATAAAAAAAGGGAAAGGTCTGCTAGGCTGAAAACTCGAAAAGAGCGGTCTAGGCAAAAGTTAAGACACGAGAGAAAATAATCAGTCGGAAAATCTGAAAAGGACGACTGGTGACGGATCCTGGCTCAATGTGAAATCTGTACCATTTAGGAATCAACCTGTTTCAAATGTACTCATTTTGAATTCATCAATAAAGTGAAGTGTTTGTTTAAATATATTTGCATGGTTATGACAAATGCACAAACAAAGTTGTCTTGCATAAACACACATTCAAAGAAAGCACTTTGCATTCAACTCATCAATACCATCACATTATTAGGCAAATGAAAATGCATTAAATGTGTGCAATTCAAAATCTTTTATCGTCCTCTGAAGTCCAGTTCATCTTCCCAGACGAGCAATAAAGGGTCACAACGCCATCTTAGTCAAACCTAAAAAAAAAAAAAAAAAAAAAATGCTCGCTGAGGTGAAAACCGAAAAGGCACCTCAGGCAAAAATTAGAGCGGCCCACTAAGCTGAAAACCCATATCGGGCAGTTTAGGCAAAAGGTAGGGCATATGAAAAGCTCGCTAAGGCGAAAACCGAAAAGGCGCCTTAGGCAAAAGTTAGAGCGGCTCGCTGGGTTGAAAACCTGATTTGGGCTACCCAGGCAAAAATTAGAGCACCTAAAAAAAAAAAAAAAAAAAAAAAATCCCCACGGAGCAGGAAAAACGGAGCATCCTCAGTATTCCCCGCAGAATTCATCACATCACTCCCCAGCAGAGTTTCCCATACTATTCCTCAGCGGAGTCTACATAAAGAACACCATTAAATACTTCCCCGCAGAGTCACCATGTTACTCCTCAGTGTGGTCCACACAAAGAACGCCACAATTGTTTCCCCAGTCAAGCTGTCACACTCTTCCCCAGCGGAATCTCTACGAGGAATACAACAGTTATTTCCCCAGCAGTCACCTCACTCCATCGATAATCACCAAACAATGCCCCAAGAAAAGCAGAATCAACCAGGAGCGCAACATATCTCCCCAGCGGAAGACAGAAACATCCAATAACAGAAAATACGTACATGTGCATATGCATCATCATGCATCCATACATCGCATATATCAATTACTTATCCCCGGCTAGTCTTCATTCTTGATCGAAGGGGTAAAAATTTTTGTTTAAAAATCTCTCGATCAAGGAATGAAGACTTGCCATTTTAAGTGCAGGAATTCATCCCCAGCTTAATATCCTCGGCAAGTCAGCAGATCCGCCTCGAGTAATGTAAACTCGGTATCGGCCCAGGTCTGCTCCATTATCTCAACTTTCTCCAGTGAGTCCGCCTCGAGTAATGTAAACTCGGTATCGGCCCAGATCCACACCATCACCCAAGTCCCCTAGCAGACTCGCCTCGAGAAATGTAGACTCGGCATCTGCCTAGATCAGCTTCATTTATTCCCCTAGTAAAGTTCACCTCGGGTAACCTAGACCCGGTATCGGCTAATTTCTTTGTCAATTTCGCCTCGGGTAACATAGACCTGGTATCGGCTAATCTGATCTCCAGCATCGCCTCGGGTAACCTAGACTCGGTATCGGCCAATTTCCTCATCAGCTCGCCTCGGGTAACATAGACCCGGTATCGGCCAATTTCTTCATCAATTTCGCCTCGGGTAACATAGACCTGATATCGGCTAATCTCTTCATCAATTTCGCCTCGGGTAACATAGACCTGATATCGGCTAATCTCTTCATCAACTCGCCTCGGGTAACATAGACCTGATATCGGCTTATTTCATCCCCAGTATCGCCTCGGGTAACCTAAACCCGGTATCGGCCTATCTCATCAGAAGATTCATTCCAGCATTCGCGGCGCTTTGATTCACGCTCTCAAATTCATCATCACAGGTATTATGGACCTGGAGCTAGATATCGAATTTGATCACGCGAGGGGCAGCTGTAAGCGCCGGAATTTCCTATACTTCAAAAAAAAAAAAAAAAAAAAACTATAGTCGTACGACTATTGTTACAGTCGTACGACTGTAATGTCGGACATACTGCAGGAACCCATACCTCTGCAGTAGAAAATGGAGGAGAGAGAGTTTGAGCATTAATTGCTCCGGCTCTGCAGCAAGCAAGCAGGAAAGAGGGTAGAAAAGAAGGAAAAGGAGAAGAAAAAAAAGATTTCTGGTGAGAAGAAATTTAGAGAGAGAAAGAGAAGAGAGAGAAAAAGAAAACCATAAAAACTCACTTTCTTCCTCTTTTATTTTCTTTAATTTCTCGAAATTAAGGTTCAAAACTTGTTAGAAACCCCTAGGTTAATCAATTAACTACATAACCAAATCAAGAACTCGGACTTAAACCATCAGAAACCATTGCAATTTGGATTTTGGACAAAAAGTTCTCAACCTCCATTCCAAAGGAAAAAGTGCAAATTTGTTGGGATCGGAGCGACGCCAGGGGTCAAAACGACTTGGAATAGCTTCTAAAAAGGTAGTCACTTCTTTTCCTTACACTTTTCCTTGCTTTCTGGGCATTTGAAGTGAATTTTGACTGATTTTTGCTGCATTTTCGTATTTCTGTTCCTGGAAATTAAGAACAGTCGTACGACTGTTCTTGGTTTTCATGAACAGTCGTACGACTGTATATACAGTCGTACGACTGTTCTTAATTTCCAGAGTTATTTTCTTCAGATTTTGATTTTCAATGATTTTTGGCGAAATTCTGACCCTTATCTGATTACAGTCGCACGACTGTAAACTACAGTCGTACGACTGTAATCTCTGTTCCAGAATCAGAATTTCAACTTTTATCCGTAAAGATTAGAAAACCCCAAAAAATCATCAAAACGAATTTTGTTGTGTGCATCACGACCATAGATTCAATTTATAGTAACATTGCATTTAGAACAATTCAACGACGGAGACCCAGTTCTCCTGAAAACCGACCCGCTTAAATATATAAAAATGCATGTAAACCGGTAAAATTGTTTTCAAATGATTTTCCCACAAAACCAAAAATACAGGGACGTTTCAAAATGTTTTCCAGGTCTAACCGGGCCGGCTAGCCGAGCCGACCCGGTTACCCCCTAAATGCATGTCCCCAATTCCTGATTTCCCATTCTGTCTATTTGAGTCCTAATTGTGGCGTGCTGTATATATTGTGCTAACCCTCGGTTTTGCAGGTTTTAATTTCTTTTTATTTTTATTTTTATTTTTAATGTATTTTAATAGATTAAATCGTGTATTTAGGCGGTTGTATTTATCTAGATTTTCGTGTATTTTAGGCGGCTGTACAAGTGAGGCGAGAGTTTTTATTTTTCCATTCGATTTGGTTGTAAGTCAATTAATATTTATTTCTTTTCCTTATTTTTGTATTAAATGTTTTGTGTGCGCGCTGTATGCTTTTTATATTCAATAAAATGGACTTTAGATTTTGAAATACCATTCGAGAACATTGGCTATATTTATTTTAATTAGACACGAAATAAGGGACTTGTCCGGACCCGAATCTCTGGATAGTGTAGCAGCCGTTCGTCCGGTTCAGCTACATAAGAATTTCCCGGTTGAGCTGAGCCGAGTGGCGACTCTACAACATCCATCGAGACTTAGGTCTCGGTTCCTTTATGCACTAATTCCATTTATTTTCTAAAACTAATTTTCCATTCATAAAAACCCCACGCAAGGGAGGGATCCGCCCGAGATCGTGGCGCCCCATTCCGAAAGGGAGTCCCGCATCCCGTCGAAAACGCGTCGTCCGCTCACAGGCGGGTGGTGGCGGCGGCGGGTACGGCCACGTTTGGGCTGCACAAAAACGAGAGGCGAACGCCTCGACATTGGCGAGCTGAGCTGCTTGCCTATCAAGGCGCGCGTTCATCCGCTCCTCGAGCATAAGCTGATGGACGGTTAAACCCTCCAGTTGTTCAATTATACCATCCAACCGCCCTTCGATCCGCCCCATAAAATCCAAGCCCACTGAAACATTCTCCTCATCCTCCTCGTTATCCTCTTCTTCCTCAGCCTCTTCCTCAGTATCTACGTCCATAGGGGCCTTACCCCTACTCGAACCTCCCGCACTTGAAGCACCTACAGCTGCCACAACATGGGAACAAGACAAAATTCCCCTCAAAAGCTTCTTGGGAAGGATGCTATCGAGGTTCTTATAACAAGTATTACTACAAAAGAAGCATGCAATACAAGTTACAATATGTCCTAACCCTAGTTCTGACTTAGATCTGCTATGGTGGTTGTATAGGGCTTCCATGACGAAGAAGCCCATGTGCACCTTAACATCATTATGCACATGCCACAGTATTAAAAGTTCAAATGCATTGACCCGGTTGCTTTTAGTTTTGCCCGAAAAAGTAAAACACACAAATTTGTGTATTAATTACAGGATTGGGTCATGTAGTTGGAAAGTTTTAGCAAACCTAGGTTGGTATACCCCTTGACCTACCATACGCCAAAATTTCTTGGCATCTATATTCTCCAGCCATTTGTAATTATTCCCTTCAATTCCTATGCAAGCCTTAAGGCCCTCAATATCTAAAGAGTGTTCCGCACCAAATAGGCGGAAGGTCGTGGTCCTATGGCCGGTATCAGGGTTTGTTTTGAAGCTTAAGGTGGAGTAGAATTCGAGGTTCAACTCCCTAAAGACAGGTGGATTAGACTTCACAAACTCATACCATTCTAGACTAGTTAATTTAGCACGTACAACCTCTGACCTATCTTGCACAAATAAAAATTCCTAATCGAAGGTTCAAAAGGGGTACTTTCTAATGGAAACAGAGTTTTGTATCGTTTACCTTCATCTTCAGAAAGGAGAGGGCAAGGGCATTTATACTTCCTGGAGAGGCTAGTTAAAGGGGCCATCTGCTATTCCGAAGGTAATTCTTCGTTTGGCACCGGTTCCGATGACGGGTCTATGGGCCGTCGTGAAGAACCGTGTCTCCGATCGGCTACAGTCTTCTTCTTCATCTTACTATTTGCACAACCATAAAAACACAACAAAAAATCAAAAACAAAAGAAATCAAATCCAAAGAAACCCTACTTTCAAAAATACAAACCACTAAATATGAACAAAAAAGAAAAAGAATGCAATACAATCACCCTATTAAGCAGTAAATCAACCAAAATCAAAGTGAGAAAAAGAAAAAGCAATAAAAAGAATAAAGGAAAATCACAGCATGAATTCATACCTGGTTGCAAGGAGAATGATGCAAAATAAAATCCTAGGTCAAAATAAGAGTTGAAGAGAAGTTGAAAGGAAGAAAATGAAAAGGGAAGGAAGAATAAGGGTAGAGAGGGAGAAGGTGAGGGCTGGTTCTAGAAAGAGAAAGTGGAGAGAGAAAAAGTGAGAAAGGAGTAGAGGAAGAAGAAGAAGAAGAAGAAGAAGAATAAGATGGGAGGTTACAAGGGAATAGATAAGGGGAGGGTGTTTATATAGGCGGGCGATTTTTGACCTAAAAATTCGAAATTTAAACGCTCGGCACGCCGTGCCAAACAAACAGCACGGCGTACTGAGCAGAGCACTGAAACTTACCTGGAAATAGCGTGAGGGCACGACGTCGTGCTGTCTTGAAAACTCCATAATTGGCATGGCGTGCTACAATTGGTCACGGCGTGCTGCTTGCTCTACAACAATGCACTTTTGAAACAGCACGATGGCACGTTGGCATGCTGTATTGGCACGTCGTGCCAACTTGAAAACCATTACTTTGGCACGGCGTGTGGAATTTTAGCACAGCATGCTGATATGCTCTTGCACAATCCTCTTTCGGAACAGCAAGATGGCACATTGGCGTGCTGTATTGGCACGTCGTACCACCTTGGAAACCCTTACTTTGGCACGGCACACGGAATTGCGGCACGGCGTGCTGAATTGCTCTTGCACGTGATTTCAGAACCGTGGCCTGGCACGATTACGTGCCACACTAGCACGTCACGTGCTACCCCATTTTCACCTTGGCACGACATGCCCATGGTGGCACAGCGTGCCATCCTGAATCCTGCCAACCTTTACTTTTTTTCACATTTTGATCAAGACTTGTGATTGCCTTGCTTAGTTACCTATTCCTACACACAAAAACATATTAACATAAAAAAATTAATGTACAAGGGAAGTACACGTGCCTCATTGCTATGTTTATAGTCGGAATAGCTCGACTTCTATGTCTATAATTTCGCATTGCACATCACGAAGGAGTAAGACTTGCTTCTCCTCCTTCACTCCTCCGCTGACGTAGGGCCTCAATCGATGCCCATTTACATGTTGAATTCCCTCCGGGGTTTCAATTTCCACCATCCCGGAGGGATAGACCTTGTGCACGGTAAACGGCCCTGTCTACCAACATCTCAATTTCCTCGGAAATAGTTTCAACCGGGAGTTATAAAAGAGCACCAACTCCCCTTAATTGAAACCTTTCTTTATCACATGCCGGTTGTGCCACTTCTTGGTCCTCTCCTCGTGGATTTTGGCATTCTCATACGAACTCAACTGAAGCTCATCTAACTACATGAGTTGCCTTAATCGAAGCTCACCTGCAGCTTGCATATCAAAGTTAAGGAATTTTAAAGCCCAATATGCCTTGTGTTCTAGTTCTACATGTAGATGACGGGATTTACCGAAGACTAAGCGGTAAGGGGACATTCCTATAGGCGTCTTAAAAGCAGTCCTATATGCCTATAGTGCATCATCTAACCTTAGACTCTAATCTTTCCTAGATGCACCTATAGTCTTTTCTAAGATTCGTTTTAGTTCCCTATTCGAAACCTCAACTTGCCCACTCGTCTAAGGATGGTAAGGAGTTGCTACCTTATGCTTAATCCTATACTTGTGCAAAAGATTGTCAAATTGTCTATTACAAAAATGGGAACCCCCATCATTGATGATAGCCCTTAGGGTTCCAAACCTAGTAAGAATGTTTTTCTTTAGAAACTTGACAACGACCCTTGCATCATTGGTTGGTAAGGCGACAACTTCTACCCACTTAGACACATATTCAACCGCCACAAGAATGTATTGGTTGTTGTGGGATATTGGGAAGGGTCCCATGAAATCTATGCCCCAGACATCAAAAAGTTCACACATCAAGATACCCTATTGGAGGATTTCATTCTTTTTGGAGATATTTCCCATCCTTTGACACACATCACAGGCCCGAATATAGCTAATGACATCCTGTTTCATGGTTGGCCAATAAAACCCACTAGATAAAATTTTTCCTACAGTTCTATCGGGTCCAAAATGGCCACCCGCTTCTCTATCATGACACATCTCAATAATGGAGGGAACCTCCTCATAAACAACACACCGCCTAATCATATTATCAGCATATTATCTAAAAAGATAAGGGTCATCCCAAAAATAATCCTTAGCATCATGATAGAATTTACATCTCTGTGCATGTGAGAGGTTAGGTGGAAGAATGTTACCGACTTTGAAGTTTGCGATGTCCATAAACCATGGTATAGAGGTTACCCCACACAACTGTTCTTCGGGGAATGTATCACGAATGTCCGCTTCTGGAGAGGATACGGATCCTTCACTTGGTAGTCTCGATAAATGGTCGGCCACTACGTTTTCTACTCCCTTCTTGTCCTTAATCTCCACATCAAACTGCTGGAGGAGTAGAATCCATCGAATCAACCTGGGTTTTGCATCCTGTTTAACCAACAAATACTTAAGAGCAGCATGGTCAGTGTACACAATTACTTTTGATAAGACCAAGTAAAACCTGAACTTATCGAAAGCAAACACAACAGCTAGTAATTCTTTCTCAGTCACAGTATAAGTCATTTGAGCACCGTTCAATGTCTTACTAGCATAGTAAATTGGGTGGAAAATTTTGTCCACCCTCTGACCTAAACAAGCCCCAACAGCTATGTCACTTGCATCGCACATAAGTTCAAAGGGGATTTCCCAATTCGGACTCACCATGACCGGTGCCTCAATCAATTTCTGCTTAAGCCAATTAAAAGCATACATACACTCATCATTGAAATTAAATGGGGCATCCTTTAGGAGTAGCTCAGTCCACTGTTTAGCAATCTTAGAAAAGTTTTTGACAAAACGCCTATAAAAGCCCACATGTCCTAAGAAGCCCCTAACTAACTTAACCGAACTTGGGGGAGGCAGTTTCTCAATCACCTCAATCTTGGCCAGATCGACCTTAATCCCCTTTCCCGCCACCTTGTGCCCTAAGACAATGCAATCCCGGACCATGAATTGACACTTCTCCCAACTAAGTGGGAAATTGGTGTCTTCACATCTCTGAAGCACCTGGTCCAAATTCCCCAGGCATGACTTAAAAGTATGACCAACAACAGAAAAATCGTCCATAAAGACTTCCATAAAATCCTCAATCATATCAGCAAAAATGGCTAGCATGCATCTTTGAAAGGTGGCCGGGGCATTACACAAACCAAAAGGCATCCGCCTATATGCAAATGTCCCGTATGGACACGTAAACGTGGTTTTCTCTTGATCGAGAGGGTCCACTGGAATTTGCATATACCCGGATAGTCCATCTAACGTACAAAAATATTCATGCCCGGCCATCCTCTCTAACATTTGATCAATAAACGGTAATGGAAAATGATCTTTCCGGGTGGCATCATTCAACTTCCTATAATCAATACACATGCGCCAACCCGTGACAGCTCTAGTAGGGATTAGTTCCCCTTTATCACTTTTCACTATCGTCGTGCCTCCCTTTTTAGGCACACATTGAACCGGACTCACCCACTGACTATCAGAAATAGGAAAGATGATACCTGCGTCGAGGAGTTTTATCACCTCGGTTCTTGCCACTTCCTTCATATTTGGGTTCAACCGACGCTGAGGCTGTGCACACGGTTTTACCTCATCTTCCAGGAAAATTCTATGCGTGGAAAACGTCAGACTTATTCCCTTAATGTCGTGGATTGTCCACCAGAATCCTCCTTTGTGCTTCCTCAGCACCTCTAGCAGCTTGTCCTCCTCCTCTCCTGTCAACAAAGAAGAAATTACAACTGGTAAGTCCTTTGGAGGATGCAGAAAAACATACTTAAGGTTAGGGGGAAGGGTTTTGAGCTCCAATGATGGAGGTTCCTCCAATGAGGATTTAGGTGCCGGCTTGACTTCATGCTTCAGCTTGTCAAACCATCCCTTCACCCATGAGCATTCTTCAATTAACACTTCGTTCGCCTCACTTTCACTTAGGCCTTCTCCTATGATGCACTCTAGTTCACTACACAAATTCTCAACCACACAAGCATCAATAGGATAAAAGGAGTCCACAAAATTACAGTTTTCAACATCTAATGGATATTTCATTGAATTATAGACGTTGAAACTTACCTCCTCGTTGTGTAACCTAAGAATAATCTTACCTTCCTGGACATCTATCAAAGTCCTACCGGTTGCGAAAAACGGTCTTCCAAGAAGAAGGGGCACCGAGCTATCTTCCCCCATATCCATTACCACAAAGTACGCGGGGAAGATAAACTTGTCCACCTTTACTAACACGTCCTCGACCACCCCTTTTGGCCTTGTGAGAAATCTATCCGCCAATTGGAGGGTCATGTTGGTCGGCTTTGGGTTTCCCAGTCCAAGTCTCCTGAAAAACGACAGAGGCATCAAATTGATACTTGCACCCAAGTCACATAGGGCACTAGCAATCTCTAAGTTTCCTATCCAACATGGAATGCTAAAACTGCCCCTATCCTTGAGCTTAGGTGGGAGTTTGTTAATGATAATTGCTGAACATTCCTCTGTTAAAGCCACCGCTTCATCGTCGCCTAGATTTCTTCTCCCTGCAAGAAGTTCTTTGAAGAATTTAGCATAAGAAGGCATCTCTTGGAGAGCCTCAATCAATGGCATATTAAATTCTAACTTCTTAAAAATTTCCAGAAATTTGGAATATTTCTGCTCCAGTTTATCTTTCTTCTCCCTTTTAGGATAAGGAAGTTTAGGCACATAGGCTCTCATTGGGTCAGGAATTTTCCCTTTTTCATTTGTGCTAGGTTCAGGTTCAGAAATCGAGTCAGGGTTGCTTACCTCTCCCGACTCTTCACTCACCTCAGTAGGTTGGGATGGAATATCAGCGTTTTGCACTCGGTCCTCCACTTGCCTACCAGTTCACAGGGTTATAGCTTGAGCTGTCACCAGTTGATGTCCCTTAGGGTTTTCCTCAGTTTTACTCGGGAGTGATGCTTCAGGTCTTTCCTGCCATTCCTTGCTCATTTGAGACACCTGCTTGCCCAAATCCCTACAGTATGCCTCATTATCAGCAAGCCGAGACGAGATGTCTTTTAATAGAGACAAAACCGTCTCATCTTGCTTAGACTATTGAGGTTACTGTGAGGATTGATCATTAGGAATAAATGGGGCCTTACCTAACCCCTGCTCACGGTGCTCATGATGGAATCTGGAAGGAGGTCTCAACACATTTTGGTTATTACCATAAGACATGTTCGGGGTGTTGATACCTTCTTCCGTAATTATTATTATTATTGAAATTTTATGGGTAAGAGTTAGAATTGTTGTACCTTTGGTTTCCTCCCACAAAACTTACATTTTCCGACGGTTGGGCAAATGGATCGCCCAATGCACATTCTTGACCAGGATGCTCCGCTCCATATGATATACACAACACCGGCTGATATTGTGGCCCATTTAAATTCAAGCGGGACATCAACAGGTCTAGCTTCTTGTGCACGTGGTCCATGGCTACATCTTGGTGTCCTAAATCTGCAGCCCGAACGTCACTCCTTGTTGGCGTGTCCGACTGCCACAAGGTACTCTTCCTAGCCAGCTCCGCGATAAGCTCCTCGGCTTGTGTAGCAGTCTTCTTAAAAATGTCTCCATATGCAGAAGAATCAATAATGGCACGGTTAGCTGGTGTCAAACCATGATAAAACGTGCTTACCTGAGTGAATCGCGGCATGTCATGGTGGGGACAGTTCCGCAACAACTGTTGAAACCTTTGCCATGCTTCATTGAAAGTCTCAGTCCCAAATTGCCGGAATCCCATAATCTCGTTCCTTAACTGAACCGTCTTTGATGGTGGGAAGTAATATCCTAAGAATTGTTCTTCCAATTGATCCCATGAAGTCACTGACCCAGGTCTCAAGGACTTGTCCCATTCCATTGCTCCCCCGCATAATGAGAAGGGAAACAACTTCAACCCGCATAGCATCTTGGGGCACCCCACCGATTCGGACTGTATTGGCCACCATGAGGAACCGGTCTAAGTGATCATTGGGGTTGTCACTTATTCCGCCACTGAATAGCCCGTTCCGTTGGATCAAATTGAACATACTAGACTTCAATTCAAAGTGATTAGTAGTGATGGCTGGGATAACCACTCCAGATCTGTTCTGGGGTCGATGTGGAGCCATTAGGTCAGTCATGACCATGTTGTCTCTATCACCACCCTTTCTTCTATCAAACTCCTCCCGCTCACGTCGGAGTCGCTCTTGCTCAGCTCTTTCCAGAAGCTGTCTCTCCTCTTCCTCATGTTGCTGATGATCCATTTGGACAATTCGCTCTTGTTGTGCCCTACGGTTCCTGCTACAAAAATGTTCAATATCAGGGTTATAAGGTAAAAGCTCAAAGTAACAAAGAGTTCGAGCAATAAACCTAGCGACAAGTTTGTGCTTTCTACTTCAAAAGTCTGGAAAAAGATCGATACAACTTAGAAAATGTCCTATTTATATGGCTAGGCTAAAACCACTAAACAGGAAGGAGGAAAGTAGGGCAATAGCACTTTTACGATGTTCGGCACATCGTGCTGATGTTGGCACGCCATGCTAGGATAGATTTGGGGTTGGCACGCCATGCTAGGTGTCGGCACACAATCGTGCCGACCTACTGGACTCCATCTTTTGGCATGCTGGAATGGCATGTCGTGCCCTCATTGTGGCATGCCGTGCCACCTAGCTTTTCAGCTCTTCAATCTCTTCCTCGTCGCCATCGCTCCAACTTTCGGCCCGGGTCACAATACCTGTCCAAAACAAACATAAAGAAACATAACCGCACCATAGCAACGGACCACAATCAAGATGCAATGTCCAAAATTACAAAAACACCCCTAAAAACACGAAAAACACTAAAAAGTTATGAAAATCTAATCAAAACATAAAAACCGCAAAATACGTAAGACCAAGAAAGCATTCACACAAAGGACTCTAAAATATTGCCGTTTAAACCACGAAATTGCCTAAAAGATAAGGTCAAAAACCGACCTTATCAACCACCCCACACTTAAAGTCTTGCTTGTCCTCAACCAAATAAACTAAAGACAAAGGAGTAAAATTGCTCCCTTTTACTTGCAAATCCAACTAAGGGTTTAACTGTACGAAATTCATAAACCCAAGGAGGTAAAACATCACTTTCGAAATGACACTAGGCGCACCAGGTTCAAAACCACTCAATACCCAAACCCAATAAGATTTAGCTAGTCAAAGGGCGAGGAACAAGCAGAGTTTATACGACCACAAAGCACCTCACAAGATGTCACTCTAATGCTCAAGTTCAAGGTGAGGCGGACGAGCACACAAAAACAAATAATGGCACACATCACATAGCGAACTAATGGCAATCCCGGTGAATTCATTGGTCAAGGAGCAAAATCAGAGAACCTGGGGCTTGTAATGTTACGGCTTAGGGTAGGTTTGTTAAAAGGGAAGTTTTTAGGTGTACAACTCCTACAAATCAAGTGATATATGCAAATTGACTAAGTACTAAAGATGGGTCATGCAATTTCAACTCAAAACTAGTCCTAAGAGTGCTTGCTTTCTTATTCTTTTTTCCTTCTTTTTTTTTCTTTTTTTTTTCTTTTTTTTTTTTTGTTTTTTTTTTAACAAGAAATTCTACTAACAATGAGAAGGCCTTATACACAACCAACGGCCAAAGCACAACCCTACGGGGAAAAGATGAAAAGACATGGGTCAAGGCAATTAGATGATCACCTTAATCCCTTATTCAAACAAATGAACCGAAAATGGAACACACACCGGCTTAAAGATGGGAGCCGGATAAACAAGACATGCCTCTACAAACTCCGAATTTTAAGGAGAGAAGCCGGACACACACACATTGACTCTATTTGGAAATTTTTTTTTCAAATTTATATATACAGCACAATTTTTCCATAGGACTGGATGTGAAAGAGTTGAAATGCAAATGGTGATTGACCCCAAAATGAATGAACAACTTAGCCAATTACTTGATTTAGGAGAGGAGGGTAAGAAAGGAAAATCAAAGTGAACGGTAATAAGTTAGGATGATAGATTTGGCTTGGTGAAGGTTTTTTAAGTCAAAAAGGTTAATTTAGTGGCTTTGGGTGATCTAAGGGATAAATTCGTAGTTAGGGTTAGGCTAATTTAAGTCGAGGGGTAAATCCTAAGGGTCTCCACATACTAAGCTCTCGATGCCAAGTGCAAAACGACGCCGGGTTCTACGATCTAGTGTGCCACGATTGTTTTTACCCTCACAAAGAAATAGAACCGATGTGAAATGGTTCCAAGGGCTCAAATCCTCACAACTGTACTAGGGGTTGTATGCTAGGTCATGTGACTCAACCAATGTTCTAAGGCGTAATCCTAGCTCGATCATGCAAGTAGAGGTAGAGGGTTAATTCCCCAATGCAACCTAAATGACAAATCTAACTAATAATTATCATCAAGAATCACAAATCATGCACAAACAAGCTAATGACTCACAATCAACTCCCAATGTCTCTAGCTAATTGCTACCAATCCAAGCACAGAGACTTAGTTTCGAGGGTAGATTAAGCAATGTTATTCAAACGGCAATTGACACTTAAACAACCTAAAGCACTAACATACCAGAAATAAACCAAACCAACACCACATGCATCAAAAGCTAAAGCCTAAACCTAATCAATGCACACCTAGAACCAACCATGCATGTGAACACTAAAACCATAACAAAACATCCAAACACGTAAAAACACACACAAACATATGAAATAAAACAAACCAAAATATTCAATGTAGAAAGAAACAAAAGAAAGGGAGAGATCCCTCTCCCAACGCCACACTCAGATTACACTTACTTCCAAAAGTGTAATGGAAGAAGGGACAAAATAAAGTGGGAAAGAAAAAGGGTTACCTCACATGTCGGGGGCTGGTGGTGGCGGAGGCAGATACGGCCACCCTTGGGCCGCATAATAATGAGAGGCGAACGCCTCGAAATTGGCAAGCTGAGCCTCCTGACGGTCAAAGCGCGCGTTCATCTGCTCCTCGAGTACAAACTGATAGACTGTCAAACCTTCCAGCTGCTCGATTATACCATCCAGCCGCCCTTCAATCCGCTCCATAAAATCCATGCCCACCGAAACATGCTCCTCATCCTCCTCACCGTCATTGTTATCCTCGTCACCCTCACCCCCGTCATCAGCATCCACGTCCATGGGGGCCTTACCCGTGCCCGAACCTCCTGCGCTTGATGCACCTGCAACTTCCATAACATGGGAACAAGACAAAATTCCCCTCGAGAGCTTCTTGGGAAGGATGTTATCGAGGTTCCTATAGCAAGTATTACCACGAAAGAAACATGTAATACAAGTTATAATATGCCCTACCCCGAGTTCTGATTTAGGTCGGTTATGGTGGGTGTATAGGGCTTCCATGACGAAGAAGCCCAGATGCACGTTAACGTCATTTTGCACATGCCATAATATTAATAGCTCAAATGCATTGACCCTGTTACTTTCAGTTTTGCCCGAGAAGTTAAAACACACAAATTTGTTGATCAATTGCTGGGTCGGGTCATGTAATTGGGAGGTTTTGGCGAACCTAGGTTGGTATTCTCCTTGAGACACAATACACCAAAATTTCTTAGCATCCATGTCCTCCGGCCACTTATAACTATCCCCCTTAATTCCTATGCAAGTTTTAAGGCCCTCAATGTCTAAAGAATGCTCATCACCAAAAAGTTGGAAGGTCATGGTCCTAAGGCCGGTATCGGGGTTCGTTTTGAAGCTCAAAGTTGAATAGAATTCTAAATTCAACTCTCTAAATACAGGCGGAGCAGACCTTACAAAAGCATACCACCCTAGACTATTTAATTTAGCACGCACAACTTTAGACCTATCTTGCACGAACAAAAACTCCCAATCAAAGGTTCGAAAAGGGGTACTCTCTAAAGGAAAAAAAGTTTTATAGCATTTACCTTCATCATCAGAGAGAAGAGGGAAATGGCATCTATACTTCCTTGAGAGGCTAGTTAGAGGACCTATCTGCTGCGCAGGAGGCAGTTCTTCATTTGGCACCGGTTCCATTGACGGGTCTATCGGTCGACACGAAGAATAGTGCTTCCGGTCAGCTACCGTCTTCTTTTTCATCTTACTATTGCACAACCATCAAAACACAACCAAGACCAAAAACAAAAGAAGAAAAATCCAATTAGACCCTACTCACATAAACACAAACCCACTAAATATGAACATATAAAGAAAAGGACCTAAATACAATCACTCGATTAAGCAAGTAAATCATTCAAATTCAAAGTGTGAGATGAAAGCAATAAAAATAAGAGAGAGGAAAGGAAAAACAAAGCATGAGTTCATACCTGGGTTCCAAAGAGAGTTATGCAAAAACAAAATCCTAGATCAAAATAACGGTTGAAGAGGAGTAGGGGAGTAAGAAATTGGTGTAAAGGAAAGGAAGAAAGTGAGAGGGGAAGGAAGAATAAGGGAAATATGAGTGAGGGTGAAGGAGGGGGCTGATTCTAGAGGGAGAAAAGGCGCACAGAGTGAGAAGGCGAGGAAGAAGAAGAAGGGGCTGAAACAAAGGAAAAAACAAAAGAAGGGTTTATATAGGGCGGTAATTTTGACCTAAATTTTTTGAATTTTAAACGCTCGGCACGCTGTGCCAAAAAAACCATACAGTGTGCTGAGCAGAGAATAGAACTTACCTGGAAACAGTAGGACGGCATGATGGCGTGTTGGCTTGGCACGTCGTGCAGACTGAGAATCCTTTGAATGGCACGACGTGCGGCTTGCCCTTCACCAATTCACGTTCGAAACAGCAGGACGGCACATGCGCGTGCTGCATAAACTCATCTCGTGCTGTCTTGGTCCCCATCTTTGGCACTACGTGCCCATGGTGGGGCACGACGTGTTGAACTGCTCAAATGCACTCTTTTGGTTCCAGCAGGCCAACACGATTACATGCCAGGCCAGCACGTCACGTGCTAACCCCACACTCATCCTGGCACGACATGCCAATTATGGCACGACGTGCAACCCTGGAATTCTGCCATCCTTTATATTTTCACACTTTTGATCGAGACTGTGATTGACTTGCTTAGTGACCTATTTCTACACACATAAACACACAAAAACATATTAACACAAAAATTAATGTACAAGGGAAGTACACGTACCTAATTGCTATGTTTATAGTCGGAATAGCTTGACTTCCACGTCCATGAGTATGCTTACTCATCACGAAGGAGTAAGACTTACTTCTCCTCCTTCACCCCTCCGCTGACGTAGGGCTTCAACCGATGCCCGTTTACTTATTGAATTCCCTCTGGAGTTTCAATTTCTACCATCCCGGAGGGATAGACCTTGTGCACGGTAAATGGTCCAGTCCACCGACTTCTCAATTTGCCCGAAAATAGCTTCAATCCGGAGTTATACAAGAGCACCAACTCCCCTTGATTGAAACCTTTCTCTATCACATGCCGGTCGTGCCACTTCTTGGTCCTCTCCTTGTAGATTTTGGTGTTCTTATATGAACTCAACCGAAGCTCATCTAACTCCATGAGGTGCCTTAATCGAAGCTCACCTGCTGCTTGCATATCAAAGGCGACAACTTCTACCCACTTAGACACATATTCAACCGCCACAAGAATGTATTGGTTGTTGTGGGATATTGGGAAGGGTCCCATGAAATCTATGCCCCAGACATCAAAAAATTTCACACATCAAGATACCCTGTTGGAGCATTTCATTCTTTTTGGAGATACTTCCCGTCCTTTGACACGCATCACAGGCCCGAATATAGCTAATGATATCCTGTTTCATGGTCGGCCAATAAAACCCACTAGATAAAATTTTTCCTACAGTTCTATCGGGTCCAAAATGGCCACCCGCTTCTCTATCATGACACATCTCAATAATGGAGGGAACCTCCTCATAAACAACACACCGCCTAATCATATTATCAGCACATTATCTAAAAAGATAAGGGTCATCCCAAAAATAATCCTTAGCATCATGATAGAATTTACGTCTCTGTGCATGTGAGAGGTTAGGTGGAAGAATGTTACCGACTTTGAAGTTTGCGATGTCCACAAACCATGGTATAGTGGTTACCCCACACAACTGTTCTTCAGGGAATGTATCACGAATGTCCGCTTCTGGAGAGGATACGTATCCTTCACTTGGTAGTCTCGATAAATGGTCGGCCACTACATTTTCTACTCCCTTCTTGTCCTTAATCTCCACATCAAACTGCTGGAGGAGTAGAATCCATCGAATCAACCTGGGCTTTGCATCCTGTTTAGCCAACAAATACTTAAGAGTAGCATGGTCAGTGTACATAATTACTTTTGATAAGACCAAGTAAAACCTGAACTTATCAAAAGCAAACACAACAGCTAGTACTTCTTTCTCAGTCACAGTATAATTCATTTGAGCACCGTTCAATGTCTTACCAGCATAGTAAATTGGGTGGAAAATTTTATCCACCCTCTAACCTAAACAAGCCCCAACAGCTATGTCACTCGCATCGCACATAAGTTCAAAGGGGATTTCCCAATTCGGACTCACCATGACCGGTGCCTCAATCAATTTCTGCTTAAGCCAATTAAAAGCATGCATACACTCATCATTGAAATTAAATGGGGCATCCTTTAGGAGTAGCTCAGTCAACTGTTTATCAATCTTAGAAAAGTTTTTGACAAAACGCCTATAAAAGCCCGCATGTCCTAAGAAGCTCCTAACTAACTTAACGGAACTTGGGGGAGGCAGTTTCTCAATCACCTCAATCTTGGCCAGATCGACCTTAATCCCCTTTCCCGACACCTTGTGCCCTAAGACAATGGAATCCCGGACCATGAATTGACACTTCTCCCAACTAAGTGTGAAATTGGTGTCTTCACATCTCTGAAGCACCTGGTCCAAATTCCCCAGGCATGACTAAAAAGTATGACCAACAACAGAAAAATCATCCACAAAGACTTCCATAAAATCCTCAATCATATCAGCAAAAATGGCTAGCATCATCTTTGAAAGGTGGCCGGGGCATTACACAAACCAAAAGGCCCACTGGAATTTGCAGATACCCGGATAGTCCATCTAACGTACAAAAATATTCATGCCTGGCCATCCTCTCTAACATTTGATCAATAAACGGTAATGGAAAAGGATCTTTCTGGGTGGCATCATTCAACTTCCTATAATCAATACACATGCGCCAACCCGTGACAGCTCTAGTAGGGATTAGTTCCCCTTTATCATTTTTCACTACCGTCGTGCCTCCCTTTTTAGGCACACATTGAACCGGACTCACCCACTGACTATCAGAAATAGGAAAGATGATACGTGCGTCGAGGAGTTTTATCACCTCGGTGCATTCCACTTCCTTCATATTTGGGTTCCACCGATGCTGTGGCTGTGCACACGGTTTTACCTCATCTTCCAGGAAAATTCTATGTGTGGAAAACGTCAGACTTATTCCCTTAATGTCATGGATTGTCCACCCGAATCCTCCTTTGTGCTTCCTCAGCACCTCTAGCAGCTTGTCCTCCTCCTCTCCTGTCAACAAAGAAGAAATTACAACTGGTAAGTCCTTTGGAGGATGCAGAAAAACATACTTAAGGTTAGGGGGAAGGGTTTTGAGCTCCAATAATGGAGGTTCCTCCAATGAGGATTTAGGTGCCGGCTTGACTTCACGCTACAGCTTGTCAAACCATCCCTTCACCTATGAGCATTCTTCAATTAACACTTCGTTCGCCTCACTTTCACTTAGGCCTTCTCCTATGATGCACTCTAGTTCACTGCACAAATTCTCAACCACACAAGCATCAATAGGATAAAAGGAGTCCATAAAATTACAGTTTTCAACATCTAATGGATATTTCATTGAATTATAGACGTTGAAACTTAACTCCTCCTTGTGCAACCTAAGAATAATCTTACCTTCCTGGACATCTATCAAAGTCCTACCGGTTGCGAGAAACGGTCTTCCAAGAAGAAGGGGCACCGAGCTATCTTCCTCCATATCCGTTACCACAAAGTCCGCGGGGAAGATAAACTTGTCCACCTTTACTAACACGTCCTCGACCACCCCCTTTGGCCTTGTGAGAGATCTATCTGCAAATTGAAGGGTCATGTTGGTCGGCTTTGGGTTTCCCAGTCCAAGTCTCCTGAAAAATGACAGAGGCATCAAATTGATACTTGCACCCAAGTCACATAGGGCATTGGCAATCTCTAAGTTTCCTATCCAGCATGGAATGGTAAAACTGCCCCTATCCTTGAGCTTAGGTGGGAGTTTGTTAGTGATAATTACTGAAAATTCCTCTGTTAAAGCCACCACTTCGTCGTCGCCTAGCTTTCTTTTCCCTGCAAGAAGTTCTTTAAAGAATTTAGCATAAGAAGGCATCTCTTGGAGAGCCTCAATCAATGGCATATTAAATTCTAATTTCTTAAAAATTTCCAGAAATTTGGAATATTTCTGCTCCAGTTTATCTTTCTTCTCTCTTTTAGGATAAGGAAGTTTAGGCACATAGGCTCAGGAATTTTCCCTTTTTCATTTGTGCTAGGTTCAGGTTCAAAAATCGAGTCAGGGTTCCTTACCTCTCCCGACTCTTCACTCACCTCAGTAGGTTGGGATGGAATATCAGCGTTTTGCACTCGGTCCTCCACTTGCCTACCAGTTTGTAGGGTTATAGCTTGAGCTGTCTCCCATTGATATCCCTTAGGGTTTTCCTCAGTTTTACTCGGGAGTGCTCCTTAAGGTCTTTCCTTCCATTCCCTGCTCATTTGAGCCACCTGCTTGCCCAAATCCCTACAGTATGCCTCATTATCAGCAAGCCGAGACAAGATGTCTTTTAACAGAGACAAAACCATCTCATCTTGCTTAGACTGTTGAGGTTACTGTGAGGATTGATCATTAGGAATAAATGGGGCCTTACCTAACCCCTGCTCACGGTGCTCATGATGGAATCCGGAAGGAGGTCTCAACACATTTTGGTTATTACCATAAGACATGTTCGGGTGTTGATACCTTCTTCCGTAATTATTATTATTATTGAAATTTTATGGGTAAGAGTTAGAATTATTGTACCTTTGGTTTCCTCCCACAAAACTTACATTTTCAGACGGTTGGACAAATGGATCGCCCAATGCACATTCTTGACCAGGATGCTCCGCTCCACATGATATACACAACACCGGCTGATATTGTAGCCCATTTAAATTCAAGCGGGATATCAACAGGTCTAGCTTCTTGTGCACGTGGTCCATGGCTACATCTTGGCGTCCCAAATCCGCAGCCCGAACCTCACTCCTTGTTGGCGTGTCCGACTGCCATAAGGTACTCTTCCTAGCCAGCTCCGCGATCAGCTCCTTGGCTTGCGTAGCAGTCTTCTTAAAAATGTCTCCACATGCAGAAGAATCAATAATGGCATGGTTAGCTGGTGTCAAACCATGATAAAACGTGCTTACCTGAGTGAATCACGGCATGTCATGGTGGGGATAGTTTTGCAACAACTGTTGAAACCTTTTCCATGCTTCGTTGAAAGTCTCAGTCCCAAATTGCCGGAATCCCATAATCTCGTTCCTTAACTGAACCGTCTTTGATGGTGGGAAGTAATATCCTAAGAATTGTTCTTCCAATTGATCCCATGAAGTCACTGACCCAGGTCTCAAGGACTTGTACCATTCCATTGCTCCCCTGCATAATGAGAAGGGAAACAACTTCAACCCGCATAGCATCTTAGGGCACCCCACCGATTCGGACTGTATAGGCCACCATGAGGAACCGGTCTAAGTGATCATTGGGGTTGTCACTTATTCCGCCACTGAATAGCCCGTTCCGTTGGATCAAATTGATCATACTAGACTTCAACTCGAAGTGATTAGCAGTGATGGCTGGGATAAACCACTCCGGATCTGTTCCGGGGTCGATGTGGAGCCATTAGGTCAGTCATGACCATGTTGTCTCTATCACCACCCCTTCTTCTATCAAACTCCTCCCGCTCTCGTCGGAGTCGCTCTTGCTCAGCTCTTTCCAGAAGCTGTCTCTCCTCTTCCTCATGTTGCTGATGATCCATTTGGACAATTCGCTCTTGTTGTGCCCTACGATTCCTGCTACAAAAATGTTCAATTTCAGGGTTATAAGGTAAAAGCTCAGGGTGCTGAAAACGAGTTCGCATAAGCTAGAAAGCACACACACACACAGAAAAAGAAATAAAAATAAATAAAAAAATTTGCAACAAATATCCATAGAAAAGAAAAATTATCTAACTATATGCACATAAACAGTACCTAGATCAGCAAATAGACCTTTAGTTCAATGATGCTAGAAAAATAAATTTCCCCCGGCAACGGCGCCAAAAACTTGGTGGATCCTAGGCGAAGTAGTGAAACTAAACCTAGAATCGCACAATTAAGGCAGTGTACCTATCGTTGCAAGTAAAAATTCTGGTTGGTCATGGTATCGATCCCACAGAGAAAAATATTCTGCAAATACTAAACTACTCGGGTTCCTTGCGTGTCCTAGACGGAACTTAATTTTGGAGTGTGATTATACTAACAACTAAATTATCCTACTCCCAATTGATCTATCCCAGCTTACTTTGCTCTTGAATTTGGGTTATCAATTGACGGTTTACCGACCAATGAATGCTAGTGGTGATGGCTTTATCAATTAATTACAATGGATGAATTTAACTCAACAATTAACCCTTAATTATGTTCTTTCGATAATTCAACCTAGCGTATCTAGATCTTTTAGGTCCTTAGCCGGTTTCACTTGTTTAGAGGCGGTCTAATTCTAAAGCTCAGAAAATAGGGGCACGTAAATTCCACAGTGTCGTCAATACTAATGGTTTCCTAGGCATCAATCTAGGTAATGCCACAAATATGAACTTAATAAATTAAGATCTTATGAGACTAGATTATCATTAAAGGAATTGCATAAAGAAAAGGTGTAAAAATTGAAATTAAATTGCAATCAATTTTATTAATCAAGAAAGATGATAAGAATTCAATGTTTACAACCAAACATAATCAATTTCAGAATCAAAAACTAATTTAATCGAATTACAAAAGAGAAGAAGAAAAACTTATGCCCTTTTGGCCCGATTAACCGGATTCCGATAGTGTGAAGATGCTTGGGGTGTACCTCTATAAACGAACTCAAGCCGGAACTAAGAACGTCGCAAAAGGGGAAGGTTCAATGTAAAACTTCTACCAATTGATGGTTCAAAACTCAAAGAAACAAATAGTTCAAGCAAAAACCTAGCTACAAGTTTATGCTTTACACTTTAAAAGTCTGGGAAAAGATCCATAAAACTTAGAAAATAACCTATTTATACGGCTAGGTTAAAACCACTAAACAGAAAAGATGAAAGTAGGGCAACAGCAGAATTCTGGAGCTCGGCACGCCGTGCTAGTGGAGGTGGCACACCGTGCTGTGCATATTTGTGGGTGACACACCGTGCTGGTGGTGGTGGCACGCCGTGCTGTGTGGATTTGGGGTTGGCACGCCGCGCTGGTGGGGGTGGCATGATTTCGTGCCGATCCACTGGATTCCGTCCCTTGGCACGGTGGAGTGGCACGCCGTGCCACCTTGCTTTTCAGCACTTCAAACTCTTCTTTGCCGCCATCGCTCCAACTTTCGGTCCGAGTCATAATGCCTGTCCAAAACAAACAAAAAGAAACATAACCGCCCCAAAGCCACGGACCACAAAATTGACACATTATCCAAAATTACAAAAACACCCCTAAAACACAAAAAATGCTAAAAGTTATGAAAATCTAACCAAAACATAAAAATCAGAAAATACAAAAAAAACCAAACAAGAAATCACACAAAGGACTCTAAAAACAGCCGTTCAAACCACGAAATTGCCTAAAAGATAAGGTCAAAACTGACCTTATCAGTTGCAAAGTTTGATATCACTATGGGCCAATTGCACCGAGGGGGTCTTGGTTACAAAGGTGTTGAAAAGAAGGAGATCCCTGAGACAAAGAAAGTTCATCTTTTGGATACTTTTGTTCGAGCAAGTGGTGGGCCATATGATGATAAGATGGAGTTGATGATGATTGGTGGGGAAACAGTCCCCGGGTTTGAGATCTTCGCAGATGTTGTCGACTTCTCGAAATATGAAGTTGGTCTGGTGGAAGAAATGCGTAAGCTGGAAACTGTGAAGGGAATCAATACTCCGCCAATGCCCCAAGCTGAAGTAGTGGCTCCTATCATTCTGGAGGAACAACCAAAAGAAGATGCAGATGTTGGGATTTTTCACCGGAAATCACCCGATAAAAGCGGAAGTACGCGATGATTTCCTCAAATCCAGTCCCAGGAGCAATTGAAGTGAAAATTGTAAAACTTAAAATTATAGTTGAAAGAGATTAAATTCTTACCAGGAAAATCTCCTTCAAGAGATGGATGAAGACTGCAGAAATAAAATTAGATTCGCTCCTCGTTTTCGTACACGAACGCCTAATGAACACAACCCGTGCTAGCGTTGGAAAAACAAAAACAACGGTGAGAGGGGCTAGGAGAATTCGGCTATGGCTTAGTGTATTAGTGGTGGCCGAAATTTCTAACCCTAGGTATTTATACCTAGGGTGGCCGAATTCCCTAAGGGGAATTCAGGCCTAGTTTGGCTCCTTTCATTTTGTGCGGGCTTCCATCTTTTTAATTTAGGCCCAATCTAATTTTAATCATTCTGGTTTAAATTAATTTCAAGCCCAATTTTAATATACCCATGTATTTAATATATTACACCAAGTAATATATTATTTACATTTAAATTAAAATTAGTTTGACCAATTAATTTAATCCATCAAATTAAAATTAAATCTTCACAAAATAAAATCATATGTAAACCCATACATATGAATATTTCCACTTAGGAAATAATCACACAATTAATCTAATTAATTATGAAGAGCCAATTGAATATATTAATTTTATTGTTAGGATCAATCCAATTGACCTTTATAATATAATTAACATATCAATATACACCTCTCTCTCTATAGTGTATACTCCAAGTATACATGTGATTCCTTAAGTCTGTGTTCAGTCGTTCTATGTGTACGATACCGTGGGCCCATCTTTATGTTGGCAGTCGACCTGCGGCCCACAGACTACAGTTGGGCTCTAGCAAGCCACTGCAGCCCCCAATTAAGATGGAGATGGTAGTCTAACTGTTATCATAACCCTGTAGTTTAAACTTGTACATCCTATGTCATTGATATCGGTGTCTAACACAGAGGCATGGATTGATCACCCTCTTTTGTGTCGGACAATAACTTGATCCCAAATGCACTGAAGCTCACAAACAAGTTCCCACCTGTTTGGGTGTTGCCACACTCTTATCAGTTACATTCATTAAGAGGCCGGTGATATCTTCCCAGTGGACTACTGAGTGACAAATCCCTTCTGCATATCCATAGCATTACCATGCTAAGTGACATACCCGAAAGTACCCATACTTGGCACCCTATTACAGGCCCTTTAGGCGTACCCCTAAGCATGCGACCTCACATGTAACACCATCATATCGTCAGGTCAAAGGATCCATACAAGTACTACACGAGAATCACTTGTGATACTGTACCATGTGGATCACTCGTTTAGTGGATCTATCCAATATCATGCCCCCATGCATGTACCCATCAACTTGGTTGACATTCCATGTCCAATGACCGGTAAGACACCACCATACAACCAGGTTAATGATAGTCTCTTGTTCCATTCATTCCTATGACTAGACAGACTACGGATCTATTTATGGTCATATTGTATACCCTATCCATGGTCTTACTGCCAAGTGCATGACACTTGTCATCATAGATATAGATATGTCCATTGGATACTTCATTTAATATACTACACAAGATAAATATAATAAATGAATTGATGCCTTTATTAATAACATAAATAGTACAATACATAAATCCAATAAATGTATAATACAAATACAAGGACCAATGCCTCGGGACTAGGGCATTTCCAACAATCTCCCACTTGCACTAGTTCCAACTAGGCATGGGCCTAATCCCTATAGACCTAGTATGACCCTCATGCTTGGGCTGAGCCAGCGCCTTGGTCAATAGATCTGCGACATTATCCTCGGTGTCCACTCTGTGCAATGCAATGTCACCTCTCTCCGTGATTTCTCGTATAAGGTGAAACTTTCTAAGCACGTGCTTTGTGTTCTTATGTGACCGGGGCTCCTTAGCTTGTGCAATAGCCCCATTGTTGTCACAGAAGATATCGATTGGGTCCTGGATAGTTGGCACTACTCCCAACTCAGTGATAAACTTCTTCATCCACACAGCTTCATTAGCCGCATCATACGCAGCAATGTACTCAGCTTCTGTTGTAGAGTCCGCTATTGTTGGCTGCTTTGAGCTCCTCCAGCTTACAGCGCCACCATTCAGCAAAAATACATACCCAGACTGCAACTGGTACTCATCCTGGTCAGTCTGGAAGCTCGCATCAGTATACCCAGTAACTGATAGCACTTCCTAACCACCATACACTAAGAAGCTATCCTTAGTCCGGTTAAGGTACTTAAGGATCGCCTTGACAGCTTTCCAGTGATCCTCCCCGGGATCTTGCTGGTATCGACTCGTCATACTCAGTGCAAAGGCGACATCAGGTCTCGTACATAACATTGAGTACATAATTGATCCAATAGCCGAAGCATATGGAACCAATTTCATGTTCTCCCTATCCTTCCTTGTTTTAGGACAGTGTCTCTTACTAAGTTTCAGCCCATGGCCCATTGGCAAGAAACCTTTCTTGGCCCGGTCCATGCTGAACCTTTTCAGAACTTTGTCAATGTACGAAGCCTGACTTAGGCCCAGAAGCCGATTTGATCTATCCCTGTAGATCCTGATCCCTAGGATCATCTCAGCCTCGCCTAAGTCCTTCATTGTGAAGCACTTACTCGGCCACTGCTTTACCCCTTGTAGTGTAGGTATGTTGCTTCCAATGAGCAGGATGTCGTCTACATAAAGTACCAAGAATGTGACAATGCTCCCACTAGTCCTCTTATACACACAAGGATCATCTTGATTCTGTATGAAGCCATATTCCTTTATGGCCTCATTAAATCTCAGATTCCAACTTCGGGATGCTTGCTTCAGTCCATAAATGGACCTTTGAAGTTTGCATACCCTTCCTAGATACTTTGGATCGATAAAACCCTCAGGTTGTGTCATGTACACATCCTTGAGTAGCTTCCCATTAAGGAAAGCGGTTTTCACATCCATCTGCCATACCTCATAGTCATACCATGCGGCTATGGCCAGTAGTATCCTAATGGATTTGAGCATGGCTACTGGTGAAAAAGTTTCATCATAGTCTATTCCATGTACTTGTCTGAAACCTTTTGCAACCAGATGCCCCTTGAAGCTATTATTACCTTTTAGCTTGGAGCACCACTTGCAACCTATTACCTTAGCACTCGGAGGTGGATCAACCAAGTTCCAAACTTGGTTATCGTACATAGATTGCATTTCTGCCTCCATGGCTTTACGCCAATTCACAGACTGTGGGCTAGCCGTAGCCTCCTAGGAGGTTTTGGGTTCTTCCTCATCCCAGATGAGAAGAGTATGATCATTGGTGACGAGGAAACCATACCTCTCCGGTTCCCGACGATCCCTACCAGACCTTCTAGGTTCTTGTGTGGCCTGGGTCGGTGCTTCCACTTGTGAAAGCACCACCTGGGCCTCGGAGTTATCCTCTTCAGGAGCTTGTGGACCTTGAACTTCCCTGAGTTCAACATTGCTCCCACTATCTTTCTTGGAAAGGAACTCCTTTTCTAGAAAGACCCCCTTCCTTGCCACGAACACCTTGTTCTCGGCGAGGTTGTAGAAATAATACCCTTTGGTTTCTCTAGGGTAGCCCACAAACAGGCATTTGTCGGTTTTGGGCTCCAGCTTACCACTAGTTAATTTCTTGACATGTGCTTCGCATCCCCAAATCCTTAGGAAAGACACATTGGGCTCCTTACCCGTCCATATCTGATATGGGGTCTTTTCCACTGCCTTAGTCGGAGTATTATTTAATATGAGAGCTGCTGTCTCGAGGGCGTGTCCCCAGAAACTAATTGGGAAGATACTTGATTCATCATTGAGCGGACCATGTCCAACAGGGTCCTATTCCTCCGTTCGGACACCCCATTCCATTGTGGTGTTCCGAGAGGAGTGAGCTGTGGAACTATTCCATGCTCTCTCAAGTATGAGTCAAACTCTAGGCTCATATACTCACCGCCTCGGTCCGACTGAAGGGTTTTGATATTCCTGCCTAGCTGGTTTTGTACCTCATTCCTAAATTCCTTGAACCTATCAAGGGTCTCGGACTTATGTTTCATCAGATAGACATAGCCATATCTGCTGAAATCATCCGTGAACGTGACGAAGTATAGATGCCCACCTCTGGTCGCTGCGCACATAGGTCCACATACATCTGAATGTATTAGGTCCAATAAGCCACTGGCCCTTTTAGCCTTCTTGCTAAAAGGCGCCTTTGTCATCTTGCCTCGTAAACATGATTCGCATGTATCAATTGACTCCAAGTCTAATGACCCTAGAACTCCAGCTTTGTGAAGTCTAGCAATGCGCTTCTCGTTTATATGGCCGAGCGACAATGCCATAGGTAGACAGGATTAAGTTCATTAGGCTTAACCCTTTTAGCATTTATGTTATAGATATGATTGGTTTCATTTAAGTCCAGGATATATAGGCCATTATTTAATAGAGCATCTCCATAAAATAATCCCTCTCTAGATATTGAAATTCTACCATTAGAAATAGTGAAATTAAATCCAGAAATATCCAACATTAATACAGAAATAATATTCTTGCACATAGCAGGTACAAAGTAACAATGTTCCAAAATTAAAACCAATCCACTGGGCATCACAAGGTGGTATTTGCCGATCTTTATGGCAGCAACCCTTGCTCCATTCCCGACCCGCAAGTCCACCTCTCCCGACCTTAGTGACCTTCTGTTCTTAAGTCCCTGCACATTGCAACAAATGTGAGAACCACATCCAGTATCCAATACCCAGGATGTTGAAACAGTAAGGTTAATATCTATAACATAAATACCTGAAGAGGACGCACCTTGGCCCCTTCTTTGCTCTCTCATCAGCCTGCGACATGATCTCTTCCAATGGCCCGCCTGTCTACACCCGAAATAGACATCTTCAGGACCTGCCTTCTGCAGGGCCTTGGGTTGGGCCTTGGCCTTCTTGGCCTTGGCCTTTTTGGCCTTGGCCTTGGTCTTTTCCTTGGCCTTACCCTTGGCAAGAGGAGGGTTCCCCTTGTTGACCAGCAGCACCGGTGGAGTCTTCTTGATCGACTGCTCGGTGAGCTTAAGCATCCCATGCAGCTCACTGACAGTACCGTTCATCCCTTGCATATTGTAGTTCAGGATGAACTGATCATAAGAACCCGGCAAGGACGCGAGGATTGTGTCCACCGCCAACTCTTGAGAGATAGGCGATCCGAGACGGGCCAAAGTGTCCAAATAGCCCATCATCTTGAGCACGTGTGCACTCACAGATTTCTCAGCCCCCATCTTACAAGAGTGGAATGCCTTATGTTGGAAATGCCCTAGTCCCGAGGCATTGGTCTTTGTGTTTGTATGATACATTTGGTACATTAATGTAAACTTTATGTATTATACAATTTGTGTCAAGGAGATAAAGGCATTAATCTATTTATTATATGTCTTGTGCTATATTTTAAATAGAGTATCCAATGGACATATCCATATCCATGTTGTCAAGTGTGAGGCACTTGGCAGTAAGACTGTGGATAGTGAAAACGATATGACCATAAAGTCATCCGTAGTCTGTTCCAATCATGGGAATGAATGGAACCAAAGACTATCATTAGCCTGGTTGTATGGCGGTGTCTTACCGGTCATAGAACATGGAATGTCAACTAGGTTAATGGGTACATGCAAAAGGGCATGGTACTGGATTGATCCACTTAACGGGAATCTGCATGGTATAGTATCACAAATGATTCTCGTGTAGTACTTGTATAAGTCCTTCGACCGGACCATATGATGGTGCTGCATGCGAGGTGGCACACTTTGGTGTACGCCCAACGGGCCTGTAAAAGGGTGCCAAGTACGGGTACGTTCGGGTGTGTCAGTAAGCATGGCAGCACTATGGATATGCAGAAGGGAATGTCACTCAGTGATTCACTGAGACGATATCATCGGCCTCTTGAAGAATGTTACTGATAAGTGTGCGGCCGCACCCAAACAAGATTGGATCTTGTTTGTGAGCATCAGTTCATTCGGTATCAAGTCAAGGTCCAGACACAAGGAGGGTGATACTTCCATGCCTCAGTGTTGGACACCGATATCAGTGACATGGGATTTACAAGTTCAAACTACTGGGTTACGTTTTCAGTTTGACTGCTTACTCCGTCTTAATTGGGGGCTGCAGTGGCTTGCTAGAGCCCGCCTGCAGTCTGTGGGTCTTGGCCCACTGCCAACATAAAGACGGGCCCATTGGATCGTACACATTGAACGTCTGGACTTTAACTAGTCGGATTAGTGTGTACTTGGAGTATACACATTTGAAGAGAGAGAGATTCATTAGTTATATTATATGATCAATTGGATTGATCATAGTTATATAATTAATATTTATTTTGGCCTCCATAGTTAATTCAATGAATTAATTTATGGATATATTTCCTAGGTGGAAATATGTTTATACATGTATAGGTTTACATGTATCTCATTTTATGTATACCTATTTTAATCCCTTGATTAAATTAATAGGTCAAATGAATTTTAATTTAAATGTATGTAATATATTATATGGTATAATATATAAGCATACATGTTAAAGTAAAGTTGCATTTGAAATTAATCAAATCAAAGGAAGTAATATTAGGCTTAAGACTTAAAATGAATATTCTTCCATGTATAGGTTTACATGTATTTCATTTTATGTATGTCTAATTTAATCCATTGATTAAGTTAATAGATCAAATGAATTCTAATGTCAATGTATGTAATGTATTATATAGCAATATATATACATACATGTTGAATTGGAATTGCATTTGAAATTAATTAAATCAAAGGAAGTCAAATTGGGCTTAACACATAAAATGAAATTGCCAACATTATGTTGGGGAGAGTTGGCCGAAATTTAGGGGTTAGGGTTTTAGTCATGCTTTTTGTTTTAAGAATGATGAGTCATTCTTTAAACAAAAGATGATGATTAAATTTGGTGAGTCATGGTATGACTTTTTGGTAGCAAAGTTGGACTTTGATTCCTTAAACAAATATCTTCACATTACTCACCATCCTTGGCCGAATTCATCACTTGAAATGAGAGGGTGAGTCATCTTTTATAATGATGAAAGTGATGACTCATGGTGTGAGTCATGTAGGTGGAAAAGAGGTAGCAAAGTTGGACTTTGCTTGCTTCCTTCTCACCATCACTTATATGCTTCATTTAGGGATTTATCATTTAGGGATTTCATAACTACTAAATGAAGCAAGGCCGCCCCTCTCTCCCTCTCTTCTTGAATTATCCGAGTCGCTAGCACGGGTTTCGGTCCGAGAGCCGTTCGTGTACGCATCGGTGGAGGAAACCTACCCTTGGTTTCTGCAGTCTGCTTCTGTCTCTTAGAGAGACTTTGAGGTTAGTTTTGAAACCCTCTTTTTATGCCTTAAGTTTTTGATTTCCACATCTTAAGCTCCTGGGCCGGATTCGAGGAAATCGACGCGTATTTCCGCTTTTATCGGTCGGTTTCCCGTGACGAATCCCAACAGTGGTATCAGAGCAGGCTTTTGATCCGTGGAAATCTTTAAACTTGGCGGATCCCGTGTTTTAAAATTGGCGATTTTGTGGACGGGATTTATTTTTGGTTTGGGGTTTGGTGATTTTTCCCCTTGAATTTTACTTATGGAAAATTTTATGCATATGGTTTATGCTTTATTTAATTTTCTATTTGTGAATTGTTTATGGAAATTTTATTTTGCATATAGGTTTTATGCTAGATTTAATTTCCTATGCATGATTTTATTTCTTGGTGATTTAATTTCATGTTGCTTGTTTTTATGCGGGAAAAAATCACGGACCGTTTCGGGCCGAAACGGGGGCAGCAGCCGCTGCCTGCGGCGCTAGGCGCCACAGGCAGCAGCTGCTGCTGGCTGCTGCCTCGGCAGCAGCTGGGCTGCTGCTGGCCAGCAGCTGCTGCTGGGCAGCAGCTGCTGCACGCCAGCAGCAGGGCTGCTGCGCGCCAGCAGCTGCTGCTGGGCAGCAGCTGCTGCACGCCAGCAGCAGGCTGCTGCTGGGCAGCAGCCGCTGCGCGGCAGCGGGGCTGCTGCTGGGCAGCAGCGCCGTGGCTGCCCCGCGCGGCGGGCCGGGCCCATTTTTGGATTTGGCGGGATTTTTGGGCCGGGCCGGATTTAAAATTTTAAAAATATGCGTGTTTAAATTTTGGTAATTTTTATACGCGTGGGATTTTAAAATTTTAATTGGTTTTAAACTTGTGCGTGTTTATTTTGGAAATTTTATGCGCATGTTTTATGAATGAATTTATTTTTCGTTCATGCGATATTTATTTTGGAAATAAATACGGTTAATTGAAATTGGTTCGGGTTTTCTTGGCACGATTACCCGGACGACTAATTTTGGAATTCATGGTTTCCCAATTGGATTGGGAGCAATTTTGCCTGGGTTGGAGGCCTAAAGCCCGCACGGGTTTAGAACCATGATC
Organism: Euphorbia tirucalli; assembly: GCA_039660915.1. Lineage (NCBI taxonomy): Eukaryota > Viridiplantae > Streptophyta > Magnoliopsida > Malpighiales > Euphorbiaceae > Euphorbia > Euphorbia tirucalli. Next base: position 42,939,292 of record CM077637.1, on the reverse strand, counting down.
GACCAAAATTTGGCGATTTCAAAATAATGGCTATGGACATATTTGAAATGGGATTAATTCATGCATTTAACATGTTTATAAATTGTATGTATTGGATACGTGTATGTATGATTAAATGCATGAATGGATGTTTTGGGCCTTATTTATTCGGGTTGTAATATTCTTTTGGTAAATACGGCCTACGCGCCGTTTTCTTTTTATGTAATTTTATGTGATTATTATGGAATTATGTAAAGAAGAAGAAGCCGATTGGATTGGCGTGCTAGAAGGATGAGGATGCAGCCCACCTGATGTCGTTCTAGTATAGGTTTACTAGAATTATATTAGGATGTAAATTTTGGCCCATAGCATTTCATTTTTATTTAATTATGCTTTATTTATTTACATGTGAGAATGTATGTACAAACCCAATTTCACCCGCCTATGCATCTAAGCCGTTATTAATTGAATCTAATAACCAAAAGGTAATTACTAAGTCTCTTAAAAGTGCTTCCCTCATTCATAACCTACTCGAAGTGGGGATAGGCCAGCTGTAGACCAACCCTCGTTGGATGCACTGGAGTATCGTCATTTTGTATTGGGTTGGAGTATTGGTTTCTCTAACACTTGGATGGAGGTTTTGACTTAGCGTGGGTAGTAGGATGTTCCTGGCCCTAAGCACAGATGGGTAAGTGCCAACAGACCCATCAAACCGAGAGTCCCTAGGTTGGGATTGGACGGCGTTCCTACCTAAAAATTGGGGTATAGTTGTTCCAGGCCCTCGTCTGGCTATATCTTGATATAATATGGATCTCGGCCCATGAGCCCAACAACTCGAGTTAATTAATAACACGATTCATTATTAATTATAATATGGGAAGAACATGTTAAGTCCTTTATTTACACTCGTAAATTTTTCTGTGTAGAAACCAATGGCTACGAATGATACTTTATCACTGCGATCTTTCTTGGAATGGGACAAGCTTTCTGGCCCTAACTTTTGGGACTGGTCTATGAACTTAAGGAAAGTTCTAAGACAAGAGTCTAAAGAGTATGTGCTCGAAAAGCCTGTACCGGTTGTGCCAACGGGAAGTAATCCACCGGCTGCCCAGCTGGAGGAATACTTGGCACATGTAAAAGATAACCGGGATGTGACATGCCTGATGTTGGCTAGTATGGTTCCTGAATTGCAAAAGCAGTTCTTGGATCATCAGGCCTTTGCTATAATGACAACTCTTAATGAGATGTTTTATGAGCAAGCTTATCAGGAAAGGTACCTGATCCACAAGGCATTCCGCAGCTGTAAGATGGGAGCCGGGACATCTGTGAGTGCACACGTGCTCAAGATGAAGGGCTATCTGGATAATTTAGCCCGTCTCGGAACTCCTATCTCACGGGGGCTGGCGGTTAGTACGATCCTGGATTCTTTACCGGATTCTTATGATCAATTCATCCTAAACTTTCACAAGCAAGGGATGGACCGTACTGTTAGTGAGCTGCATTGGATGCTTGAGCTCGCTGAACTGTCGATCAAGAAGAATCCGTCGGTACTTGAGGGGAAACCTCCTTTTGCTAAAGGCAAGGGCAAGGCAAAGGCCAAGGCCAAGGCTAAGGAAGCCAAGGCTAAAAAGGCTAAAGCCCAGCCCAAGGCCCGTTCCAAGGATGTCTGCTTCGGTTGCAAGCAGGCTGGACATTGGAAAAGATCGTGTCCCAAGCTTTTGGGAGAGAAAAGGAAGACGCAGGGCGTGTCTTCATCAGGTATATATGTCATAGACATTAACCTCTGTTTCAACATCTTATGTATTGGATACTAGATGTGGTTCTCACATTTGTTGAATGTGCAGGGACTTAAGAACAGGAGATCACTGGGATCGGGACAAGTGGACTTGCAGGTCAGAAATGGAGCAAGGGTTGCTGCCATAAAGATCAGCGGGACCAGCTTATGATGCCTAGTAGATTAGTTTTGTTACTGCTGAAACAATGTTATTTTGTACCTGTTATGTACAGGAATATTATTTCTGTTTCGGTTTTGGATATTTCTGGATGTACATTTACTATTGATAATAGTAAAAAGGGTTTATCTAGAAAAGAATTATTTTATGGAGTAGCTCTATTAAATAATGTCTTTTATATCCTGGATCTAAATGAAACTAATCATGTCTATACTATACACACCTAAAGGGTTAAGCCTAACGAACTTAATCCGGTTTACCTTTGGCATTGTCATTTAGGCCACATAAACAAGAAGCGCATAGCTAGGCCTCACATTGCTTGAATCCTAGGATCATTTGACATGGAGTCACTTGATATATGCGAGTCTTGCTTATAAGGTAAAATGACTATAGAACCTTTTAGCAAGGAGGCTAAAAGGGTTGCTAGCTTATTGGACCTAATGCATTGAGATGTATATGGACCGACAAGCATAGCAACCAAGGGTGAACAGCTATACTTCGTATCTTTCACAGACGATTTCATCAGAAATGGCCATGCCTATGTAATGAAATATAAGTCTGAGACCCTTGATAGGTTCAAGGGAGTAAGGAACGAAGTACAGAACTAGGCAGAAATATCCAAGCCTTTCGGTTGGACCGAGGTGGTGAGCATATAAGCCTATAGTTTGACTCATTTTGAGAGAGCATGGAATAGTTCCACAGCTCACTCCTCCAGGAACACCACAATGGAATGGGGTGTCCGAACAGAGGAATAGGACCCTGTTGGACATGGTCCGCTCAAACGATGAGTCATGCCTCTCTCCCAATAAGTTTTAATGGATACGCTCTTGAGACAATGGCTCTCAATTTCAATTATACTCCGACTAAGGCTTTGGAAAAGACCCCATTTGGAATATGGACGGGCAGGGTGCCTAATGTGTCTTTCTTACGGATTTGGGGTTGTTATGCACAAGTCAAGAAATTGACTGTGAGCAAAACTAGAACCCAAAACTGACCAATGCCTGTTTGTGAGCTACCCTAGGGAAACCAAAGGGTATTACTTCTACGACCCCGCTGAGAACAAGGTGTTCATGGCGCAAAAGGGGGTCCTTCTTGAAAAGGGGTTTCTTTCCAAGAAAGACAGTGGGAGCGATATTGAACTCAGGGAAGTTCAAAGCTCAGAAACTCCTGAAAAGGATAACTCGGAGACCAGGGTGAAGCTTCCAAAAGGGGAAGCACCAGCCCAGGTCACACAAGGACCTAAAAGGTCTGGTAGGGATCATCAGGAACATGGAAAACATCGGTTTTTGTTTCTAATGATTACGCTCTTTTTGTCTTGGACGAAGAGGAGCTCAAAACCTACTAGTAGGCTATAGCTAGCCCACTGTCTGCCATGGTGGTGGATTTGCAATCTATGTACGATTATCAGGTTTGGAACCAGGTGCTAAGGTAATAGGTTGCAAGTGGTGCTATAAGCTATAGGCCGACAATACCTTTAAGGGTGTGTATAAGAGGTTTAGTGGGAGCATAGTAACTTTCCTGGTATGAAATATGGATGGCATCCTTCTGATTGGAAGCCACATACCAACACTACAAGGGAATTGTAATGGTTGTGTAAGTGCTTCGCAATGAAGGACTTAGGCGAAGCTGAGACGATCCTAGGGATCAGTATCTACAGGGTTAGATCCAATTGGCTTCTGGGCCTAAGTCAGGCCAAGTACATAGACTTCGTTCTGAAAAGATTCAGCATGGACCAGGCTAAGAAAGGTTTCTTGCCAATGGGTCATAAGCTGAAACTTAGCAAGAAGTACTGTCCTAAGACAAGGCAGGATAGGGAGAACATGAATTGGTCCTATATGCGCTTCAGCCATGGGATCAATCATGTACTCCATGCTATGTACAAGACCTAATGTCGCCCATGTGGGTCAGGAAGAGCAGTCAGCTACTAGGTACACTGATGCAAGCTTCCAGACCAGCCAGGATGAATATAAGTCGCAGTATAGGTATATATTCATGCTAAATGGTGGTGCTATTGTTGGAGAGGCTCCAAGTAATAGACCATCGTGGTTTCTATCACAGGAACTGAGTACATTGCAACGTGTGAAGCAGCAAGGGAAGCTGTGTGGATGAAGAAGTTTATCACAAAACTGGGGATAGTATCTACTATCCGGGAACCAGTTGATATCTTCTGTGACAACGCGGGGCTGTTGCACAAGCTATGTGCCCCGGTCACACATATACACGAAGCACGAACTCAGGGAGGTTCACCTATTGCGAGAAATCGCTGAGGGGGTGACATCTCATTGCAAAGAGTGGACACCAAAGACAATGTCGCAGATCTTTTGACCAACATGCTTGGCTAAGCCTATGCACGAAGGTTGTACTAGATCTATAGGGATTAGACCCATGCCTAGTAGGTACTAGTGCAAGTGGGAGATTGTTGGAAATGCCCTAGTCCCGAGGCATTGGTCTTTGTGTTTGTATGATACATTTGGTACATTAATGTAAACTTTATGTATTATACAATTTGTGTCAAGGAGATAAAGGCATTAATCTATTTATTATATGTCTTGTGCTATATTTTAAATAGAGTATCCAATGGACATATCCATATCCATGTTGTCAAGTGTGAGGCACTTGGCAGTAAGACTGTGGATAGTGAAAACGATATGACCATAAAGTCATCCGTAGTCTGTTCCAATCATGGGAATGAATGGAACCAAAGACTATCATTAGCCTGGTTGTATGGCGGTGTCTTACCGGTCATAGAACATGGAATGTCAACTAGGTTAATGGGTACATGCAAAAGGGCATGGTACTGGATTGATCCACTTAACGGGAATCTGCATGGTATAGTATCACAAATGATTCTCGTGTAGTACTTGTATAAGTCCTTCGACCGGACCATATGATGGTGCTGCATGCGAGGTGGCACACTTTGGTGTACGCCCAACGGGCCTGTAAAAGGGTGCCAAGTACGGGTACGTTCGGGTGTGTCAGTAAGCATGGCAGCACTATGGATATGCAGAAGGGAATGTCACTCAGTGATTCACTGAGACGATATCATCGGCCTCTTGAAGAATGTTACTGATAAGTGTGCGGCCGCACCCAAACAAGATTGGATCTTGTTTGTGAGCATCAGTTCATTCGGTATCAAGTCAAGGTCCAGACACAAGGAGGGTGATACTTCCATGCCTCAGTGTTGGACACCGATATCAGTGACATGGGATTTACAAGTTCAAACTACTGGGTTACGTTTTCAGTTTGACTGCTTACTCCGTCTTAATTGGGGGCTGCAGTGGCTTGCTAGAGCCCGCCTGCAGTCTGTGGGTCTTGGCCCACTGCCAACATAAAGACGGGCCCATTGGATCGTACACATTGAACGTCTGGACTTTAACTAGTCGGATTAGTGTGTACTTGGAGTATACACATTTGAAGAGAGAGAGATTCATTAGTTATATTATATGATCAATTGGATTGATCATAGTTATATAATTAATATTTATTTTGGCCTCCATAGTTAATTCAATGAATTAATTTATGGATATATTTCCTAGGTGGAAATATGTTTATACATGTATAGGTTTACATGTATCTCATTTTATGTATACCTATTTTAATCCCTTGATTAAATTAATAGGTCAAATGAATTTTAATTTAAATGTATGTAATATATTATATGGTATAATATATAAGCATACATGTTAAAGTAAAGTTGCATTTGAAATTAATCAAATCAAAGGAAGTAATATTAGGCTTAAGACTTAAAATGAATATTCTTCCATGTATAGGTTTACATGTATTTCATTTTATGTATGTCTAATTTAATCCATTGATTAAGTTAATAGATCAAATGAATTCTAATGTCAATGTATGTAATGTATTATATAGCAATATATATACATACATGTTGAATTGGAATTGCATTTGAAATTAATTAAATCAAAGGAAGTCAAATTGGGCTTAACACATAAAATGAAATTGCCAACATTATGTTGGGGAGAGTTGGCCGAAATTTAGGGGTTAGGGTTTTAGTCATGCTTTTTGTTTTAAGAATGATGAGTCATTCTTTAAACAAAAGATGATGATTAAATTTGGTGAGTCATGGTATGACTTTTTGGTAGCAAAGTTGGACTTTGATTCCTTAAACAAATATCTTCACATTACTCACCATCCTTGGCCGAATTCATCACTTGAAATGAGAGGGTGAGTCATCTTTTATAATGATGAAAGTGATGACTCATGGTGTGAGTCATGTAGGTGGAAAAGAGGTAGCAAAGTTGGACTTTGCTTGCTTCCTTCTCACCATCACTTATATGCTTCATTTAGGGATTTATCATTTAGGGATTTCATAACTACTAAATGAAGCAAGGCCGCCCCTCTCTCCCTCTCTTCTTGAATTATCCGAGTCGCTAGCACGGGTTTCGGTCCGAGAGCCGTTCGTGTACGCATCGGTGGAGGAAACCTACCCTTGGTTTCTGCAGTCTGCTTCTGTCTCTTAGAGAGACTTTGAGGTTAGTTTTGAAACCCTCTTTTTATGCCTTAAGTTTTTGATTTCCACATCTTAAGCTCCTGGGCCGGATTCGAGGAAATCGACGCGTATTTCCGCTTTTATCGGTCGGTTTCCCGTGACGAATCCCAACAGCTTATTGGTCAGATTTCCTGACGAGCTTGCTCCTGAAACATCTCGTTTAGAGTTGTTATCATAGCATAGGCTTGATGGTCCATAAACTGTTTTTGCAGTTCGGGGACCATGCAGGCCAACATAAGGCATGTCACATCCCTATTGTCCTTGACATACGCCTCGTATTCCTCCAGCTGGGCAGCCGGTGGATTACGTCCTTGAGACACAGCCAGCACAGGCCTTTCCAGTACATACTTTTTAGACTCTTGTCTTAGAACAATCCTTAAGTTCCTAGACCAGTCTAAAAAGTTAGGACCGGAAAGCTTGTCCTTTTCAAGAATAGATCGCAGTGATAAGGTATTATTGTTTGCCATTTGAGAGTTTCTACACAGAAAAACATTTAGAGTGTTAATAAAGGACTTTAAATTATTATTCCCATATGAAATTAATAATGAATCATGTTATTAATTTAAACCGAGTTGATGGGCTCATGGGCCGAGATCCATATTTCATCAAGATATAGCCAAACGAGGGTTCGGTACAACTACACCATAATTATTTAGGTAGGAATGCCGTCCAATCCTAACCTAGGGACTCTCGATTTGATGGGCTTGTTGGCACTTACCCATCTGTGCTTAGGGCCAGGAGAATCCTACTGCCCATGCTAAGTCAAAACCTCCATTCAAGTGTTAGAGTATGTTGGAGATTGTGCCCTAAGGCCAATATTGGATTATGTAATTTGACTTCTAAGATTAATCTAGTGTAGATTAATATTATCATTTATGTTTGTATGTTAGCATTTATGATAAGTATCCATGAATAAATCGTGTTATTCTAAATATCCCTAGTCGATTGTTATTATGGGAATAATAACAAACTAAGACTAGTGTGAGTGATAATGGATATTCATAAGATGAATATAGTGTATACAGATACAGATTATACTCACGGGTAATATGTTAGAGAACATGTTACTGGAGACCCACTATAAGATCAAGTTCATGGTCATGTGTCACAACTGATCTTGATTATAGTAGTGTCATCAGCTGATTCCTTTGACCTGAGGTCACCATTGATTCCGGGATGAACTCCTGTTGTGCTTTGACGTAGTCAAACGCTGCTCGTAACAGAGTAGTTATAAAGGCTGTGATTGGGTACGATATGACTCATGCCTTGGGATGTGAGTGACAGATATGGGATTTTGTCCCTCTCTAACAAGAGAGCGATATCACTGGGCCCCTTGATAAGTAAGACTGTTAAATGCATGGCCGTGCTCAAATAATTGATAGAGTATCAATTGATTTGTCTGAACAGTTTACTTTGAGATCGAGAAAGCATATGATTAATTATATAAGATTGACAAGTGTACCATGTCTTAGGATTAATCATGATATCAAAGAGACAAAAGGGAATATGACATGCTATAAATAGGTATTGGATCATTCCAATCATATTAATTGGGTAGTCGTAATGGCTTGCTAGAGTCCGCTTGTGACCTATAAGGACATTATGGTAATTTCCTTATTGCCAATTAATATGAACCTATGGGGTCACACACAAGAGCAAAATGAAGTTCATCTTAACGGGTATAAATTATTATGGGATAATAATTTATGAATGAGGAAGAGAATAAATATATATATAGTGATATATATTTATGTATGTATATATAAATATTAATGTGATTAATATTGCATAAAGTATGCTACATATTATAATTAAATTATATAGAGATATAATTAATTATAATATTATATATACATATATGTATTATGGAGAATTGATTTGATTTAATGTTAATTGAGAATTAATATTAAATTGTGTGGGTTAATATAATTATAACTAATAGGTGTATTAGGTTATAATTATAATTAACTAATTAGGTTAATTATTTAAGGAAACAATTAACCTAAACCTAATTTTTCTCTACACTAATACAACCAGTTTTTCGGCAGACATAGAAGAAAAAGAAAAGGTGCCAGCCGAAAATCCCATCCCAAGCCAAAGAAAAATTTGATTTTTCTGCCTCTCTCTCTCAATTCGAAGAAACCGTTTCTTCTATCCCGGCGCTAGCACGCGGTGAACGTATTGCTCCGTGTGGATCAACCGTAGAGGGAAGCTATTTTGGTTCCTTTTGATTCAAAACCTACAAAGAATTAAGGTAATTCTTTAACCCTCCTTCCAATTCAATGCAATGTACATGGGTCCTTGGTGGGGATTAATCCTTTATTTTCCGCTGCGTATTGTTTTTGTGCGCTTAATCTCCAACAGTGGTATCAGAGCCACTTGTGCATTGGTTGAATTGGATTTGTTATTTTGATTAGATCAAAATGCATGTTAGGGTTTGTGTGTTTTGATTTAGGGTTCTTTTGTTATTGTGAATAACAAATTGAAATTTGATTTCAATGTTGATCATTATGAATGATTTGTTCGTTGTTATTGTGAATAACGTTTGGAATTGATTTGGGAATTGTTGTTTTGAACAAATTGACGCAGACTTGTTTTTCCAGAGCAGAACACGTCGGCGTGCAGGCTCTGCACGCCGTGCAAACGTGTGTTGCACGCCGTGTACTGGTTTTGCACGGCGTGTAATTGGAAATCGTTCCGTGTGCTGAGAAACAGAGCAGAACACGCCGGCGTGCAGGCTCTGCACGCCGTGCAAATGTGTGTTGCACGCCGTGTACTGGTTTTGCACGGCGTGCAACCGGAAATTGGTTCCGTGCGTGCTGAGACACAGCGAGGAACACGGCGGCGTGCAGGTGTTGCACGCCGTGCAAACCGGTTTTGCACGCCGTGTTCCCTTGGTGCTGCCGTGTAGAAATTGTTTCTACACATTTAGCCTTTTCAAATCAATTCCTCAATGCAATAAGATTGTATTTTGCCTTTGAACCCTAAATCTTGTAGGTATGAAATTATTGTGATAATTTTATGCATGGTGTTGTGGTATGGTTTTTGAACCCCGTGGATGGTTTTTGTTTTCTTTTGGTTTTGTGGATGTAAGGTTTTATAAATACGGCCTGCGAGTCGTTTATATTTATGTAGCCTTATTTTTCTAGATAAACTGTATAGGATGCAATTTATTGTTTGTAAATTTTATTTTACTAGAAAATTGTATAGGATGCAATTTTGTAAAATATGTAAATCCATGAGATGGTGCCAAGGAACAAAGACGTGAAAACTGATCCAAGGGGTGCGGCTGTGCTGTAACCATGCGATGGTTACCACCACCTAGGATATGACCTTGTTGATTTTCATATTGGCCTATGAAAATCAATGTAGATTTAAACCATACCATAACACGGTTTTGAGTCTTATGCATGTTATATTTATTTTATGCCATAAGATGCCATGTTAATAAATATTGATGCATGTTAAAATGTTTATATATATGTGCAAATGCATGCCTTGTATCATTTAGATGCCATGTGATGCCATGCTAGATTGCATGCTTAACATATGTATGACATAGGATGCCATGCTAATTAGTATTAACAAATGTATGTTTAATATTAATGCCATGAATTGTATGAGATACAATTTAATCACAGGATTTTATAAACTCTAAATAAACTTAATAAGTTTATATTTGCCACCCAATTACGTATAACACTAGTCAAGTACTATGTTCGCATCATGGTATACCGCCAGGGCGGGTATGCATGTTGTGACCTTAGCGAAGCGATAATATGAGAAAAGGTGATTCTCATTGTGTTGTAATTGGTTTAAAAAAGGGTTAATCAAAAAGGTGTTTGAGCCCGAGGCAAAGATGAGATGAGTAACATACAATTAAATATGATATATGATATCATGCATCTCATAAATTAGAAGAGTTGCATAATGATGCAATTGGCAAAGAAGTGCACATCCAAAATATGTTTAAATGGTTTAAAGCATGATTTTGAGTCTTTGCCTACCGAAATTATATTTAATCATAGGGACATGCCAAAGCAGTGCTATGGTTAAGTATGGATTTTGGATCTTCACCCACTTGAATATTTTAAAGGGTTTTATAATTTAAGTGGGAGCATTTAAATAAAAATCTTTACATGCTTTATTATAGTTATGATTGCTATTACCATGATCTCGATTGTTATTGAACTTTGAGAATTGTTCTCAAATCAAAAGGAATTATATGTTCTCAATAATCCTTTTGCCCAATGAACCACTAGCAATTGTAATACGAGTATAAAAGATGCTTACTTGAAGCATCGAAGGGACTCTGTTTAAAATTTATTATCTTACACTTGCCACCAATTCTTCCGCACGTGGAAGTTTTACTTGAGGTATATGATACATCACAAATGGAAATGTTCCATCAGTTAGTGAGCAAGAAAAGATAAGTGTTTGAGGCAACATTTTCTCATTGGCCTCCAAAAGGCATTAAGATGTGATCTTGAATTCATTATTTGATAGTCATTGGTGATGAACTATCATTTGAATGACATGGGGAAAATTGTGAATTAGTTGCATAGGATGCAAAAGAATGTTAAGTTATCCATAAAGGATAAGCCCGCCTCGAATTGTGTGCTTATGGTTCAAAAGGAAAAGGATAAAAGGAAGGTCGAAAAGCATAAAGACCGAAAGGTTCGGGTGAAACATGTTTTAAAAGACCAAAGCTGTCGGCATAGAGAGATCTCCAAAAGAAGGGTGTTGCCATTTCTAGAATGAATCGTTCATTAGAATAGAAATAGCAAACTTTGTTTGGAGAACTATAAGAAGATGAAAGGCAGTGAGACTGCTACCTTAAGTATTTATTGACTATTCTACTTTTGTTTCTATATCAAAAGGTATTAGATATCGTTGTGAATCTCATATTAGTAGAATATGAAGAATCACAACTTGAATAGAAACCTTATGAAGGTGAAAGGTAGAATGCGAATAGGCAAAAGAAGCAAAGGTTGTTACTCGAAGGTTTTTGAACTTTTACATGAAAGTTGTGAACTTCAAGTTAAAAGTTATGAACCTTTTTACATAAAAGTTATGAACTTTGGTTAAAGGTTATGAACTTTTGCATGTGAGTTACGAACTCTTGTTGCCTATTGAACTTGTTGGCTTAAGTAAACAAATGTTGTTTATTTTATAATTGTGAATTATAAACTTTATAAAGACATGATTATGAAATGTAGATTTACATAATTGTCTTTATATGTGGAGCCCATCTGTAACATAAATACTGTAAGGATCGAATCAAATAGTTTGATTCAACCTATTTTGGCAGTGTCGTCTTGGAGACATAAGCAAAGTCGCATTACGAAACTCCATGAGAATGGACTTTTGGATTCATGAGATTATGAATCATCTTGAATCATGCGAATGTTGTTTATTGTAAAAGATGACAAAAGTGGTTCTTTGCTAAAAGTAGTTAAAGAATAATCGATTTATTAAGCATTATACATGTGGATGTATATGAATTATAAATCAACTGCTAAAGGAGGTTTTAATACTTCATTACTTTTATGGAACTTTTCACTAGATAAGAGTATCTAATGAAACACGAGTTTGGAACTTTTGAAGTGTTCAAAAGCTTGTAAAAGGAGTATGAAGCATCTTGACAAGATAGTAAAGTCACTTAGATATGATCCAAGTGGTGAACATTTGAGTCAAGATTTTGACAATCGTCTTAGAGATTGTGGGACTGTCTCACAATTGACTCCTCCAAGTACGCCACAAAGGATGTTGTGTCGAAAAGGGAGTAATCGAACTCTATACAGATATAGTTCAATCTATGATGAAGTCAAGTTGATCATTGTTTTCTCGAAAATATGCCATTAAAGCAGCTGTGTATATTGTTCCGTCTAAAACAATTCATGAATCAACATATGAGATATGGTTGGGTAAGAGACCCAAGTTGTTTCATTGAATAAGTTTAGGGCTGTAAAGCTTATTTCGAATAAGTTGGCACCTAAATTTAAATGTCGTATTGTGGATTACTCAAAAGGAAAGTAGGAGTTGTTACTCCTGTGTTTCTTTGGGATAGAAAATAGTTGTAGCTAGAAATGGTTTCCCCTTGAAGAGGGAGTTAATTTCTAGAAGAGTTAGTGGGAGTAAAGTACACCTACAAAACTCGGAATTCACAAAGTGACATTAACGTTGAAGAGGAACGTGGAAATGGTTTCATGATCATTGTTGAAATTACACAAGTCCAATGAAAGTCTAGTGGAATACGACATGATTAGGAGAGATATGGATTTCTCAAAATCATGATGTAGTTTTACTAAATTGGAATAAGTCTTCTTTTATGAAGAAGCAATGTTAGATTTTGAATCTAATAAGTGACTTGATGCTACAAAGGTTGAAGATAAGTCCATGTCTAACAATCAAAGTATAGACTTTGATAAATCTTTTAGAAGATGCATATGCAATGGTTGCAAGTGAGTTTTCAAATTGAAAACCGACATGAATGGTGATCTTCAAACTTATAAAGCACGACTAGTGACAAAAAGGGGTTATAAACAAGTTCATAGTAGTGACTATGAGGATACGAACAAATTCATAGTAGGACTATGATAAAATCCTTTTTCGTCATTAATCATGATCAAGTCAAATTGAGTTCTTGTTGCCACATCCGCATAATATGATTATAAAATATGGCAAATGGATATCAAAATCTGTTTTCTACGTGAAAACATGATTGAGGATGTGTACGTGACACAACCCAAAGTTTTTGAGCATCCAAAGAATTCAAATAGCGTATGCAAGTTTCAAAGATTCTTATAAGGATCGAAACATGCATCAAATAGTTGGAATCATAGTTTTGATAAAGAAATCAAATGGTTTGATTTTATCAAAAGGATGATGAATCTTGTGTTTCAAAAGGATCAGTGGGAGCATATCGGTATTCCTAACGCTATATGTGGATGACATATGGCTTGTTGGAAATAACATTCTTACCTTGCAAGAAGTAAAATCTTGGCTAAGAAAGTAATTTCGGTTAATGTTATAAGCATGACTGCCTGTGTTCTTGAAATTGGAATCTATAGAGATAGATCTAAAAGAATGTTTTGGCTTAAGTCAAAGCAATGAAAGCGTTCAATGTAAAAGACTTAATAGAAGCTTGCTTATGTTAACTGTGTAAATAGTTGCACACATACAACTGATTACAATTAGTTGCAATATATCAGTCGAGATCTAGTATTCTCTTTAAAAGAGAAGTTATGATTTTGAAAGGTTCAAAATAAAACGTTATAGCTAAATATCTATAATAATAGTCAAAGTATATAGCTACATATGATGTAAATTTTGGATGAAGAAGTTCATCAAAATTTTGTGTTTTGTTCTAAGCATTGCTTATCCTGTGAGACTATTGTAGGGACAATAGTTCAATGCGTAAGAACCTTGTATGACACAAGCATATACTTAGGCGTTTTTCACTAATTAAGAGAGGCTGTCTCTAAAGAGAGAGTGAAAATGTGTAAAGTAACAACGGAAGCGAAAATTAATAATTCACTGACAAAGACTCCTGCACGAGTGAATACATGAAAGTCATGTAGGTCAATGGGTATAAGATACATGTATGATTGGCCATAGTGCAAGTGGGAGATTGTTGGAGATTGTGCCCTAAGGCCAATATTGGATTATGTAATTTGACTTCTAAGATTAATCTAGTGTAGATTAATATTATCATTTATGTTTGTATGTTAGCATTTATGATAAGTATCCATGAATAAATCGTGTTATTCTAAATATCCCTAGTCGATTGTTATTATGGGAATAATAACAAACTAAGACTAGTGTGAGTGATAATGGATATTCATAAGATGAATATAGTGTATACAGATACAGATTATACTCACGGGTAATATGTTAGAGAACATGTTACTGGAGACCCACTATAAGATCAAGTTCATGGTCATGTGTCACAACTGATCTTGATTATAGTAGTGTCATCAGCTGATTCCTTTGACCTGAGGTCACCATTGATTCCGGGATGAACTCCTGTTGTGCTTTGACGTAGTCAAACGCTGCTCGTAACAGAGTAGTTATAAAGGCTGTGATTGGGTACGATATGACTCATGCCTTGGGATGTGAGTGACAGATATGGGATTTTGTCCCTCTCTAACAAGAGAGCGATATCACTGGGCCCCTTGATAAGTAAGACTGTTAAATGCATGGCCGTGCTCAAATAATTGATAGAGTATCAATTGATTTGTCTGAACAGTTTACTTTGAGATCGAGAAAGCATATGATTAATTATATAAGATTGACAAGTGTACCATGTCTTAGGATTAATCATGATATCAAAGAGACAAAAGGGAATATGACATGCTATAAATAGGTATTGGATCATTCCAATCATATTAATTGGGTAGTCGTAATGGCTTGCTAGAGTCCGCTTGTGACCTATAAGGACATTATGGTAATTTCCTTATTGCCAATTAATATGAACCTATGGGGTCACACACAAGAGCAAAATGAAGTTCATCTTAACGGGTATAAATTATTATGGGATAATAATTTATGAATGAGGAAGAGAATAAATATATATATAGTGATATATATTTATGTATGTATATATAAATATTAATGTGATTAATATTGCATAAAGTATGCTACATATTATAATTAAATTATATAGAGATATAATTAATTATAATATTATATATACATATATGTATTATGGAGAATTGATTTGATTTAATGTTAATTGAGAATTAATATTAAATTGTGTGGGTTAATATATAATTATAACTAATAGGTGTATTAGGTTATAATTATAATTAACTAATTAGGTTAATTATTTAAGGAAACAATTAACCTAAACCTAATTTTTCTCTACACTAATACAACCAGTTTTTCGGCAGACATAGAAGAAAAAGAAAAGGTGCCAGCCGAAAATCCCATCCCAAGCCAAAGAAAAATTTGATTTTTCTGCCTCTCTCTCTCAATTCGAAGAAACCGTTTCTTCTATGCCGGCGCTAGCACGCGGTGAACGTATTGCTCCGTGTGGATCAACCGTAGAGGGAAGCTATTTTGGTTCCTTTTGATTCAAAACCTACAAAGAATTAAGGTAATTCTTTAACCCTCCTTCCAATTCAATGCAATGTACATGGGTCCTTGGTGGGGATTAATCCTTTATTTTCCGCTGCGTATTGTTTTTGTGCGCTTAATCTCCAACAGAGTATCCCATACTCTAGCCCAATACAAAGTGACAATACTCCAGTGTATCCTGCGAGGGCATGGTCTACAACTGGCCTATTCCCACCTCGAGTCTGTTTTGAATGAGGGAAGCACTTTTAAGCGACTTAGTAATTCTATTTGGTTATTAGATTCAATTCATACAGGGCCCGGCCCGCTGTTGCCCTAGCAACAGCAGCGGCGCAGCTGCCCGCTGCTGCTGGCACAGCAGCAGGCAGTGGCTGCCGCCGCCGCTCCCGCAGTGTGCGACAGCCACAGGCGGCGATTCCGCCGCGGGCAGCCCCGCACCCCGGGAGCCAGATTTTTTTTTAAACAGAATTAAAATAAAAAATATCAACCAACTATGCCATCCATCAACAAAAGGAAATTCACCAAGAATTCCAAAAACATACAATAAAATTAAACTAACATAAACCTATATGCAAATTTAATTTCAATTGTACAAAATAAATGGGAAAAATCTTAAACCCAAACCAAGAACCCCAATAAAAAATCTCCAATTTTAAAACATGGGATTCAACCAATTAAACAATTTCCATGGATCAAAAGCTCGCTCTGATACCACTGTTGGGATTTTTCACCGGAAATCACCCGATAAAAGCGGAAGAAAGCGATAATGTCCTCAAATCCAGTACTGGGAGCAATTGAAATGAAAATTGTAAAACTTAAAATTATAGTAGAAAGAGATTAAATTCTTACCAGGAAAATCTCTTTCAAGAGATGGATGAAGACTGCAGAAATCAAATTAGATTCCCTCCTCATTTTCATACACGAACGCATAATGAACACGACCCGTGCTACCGTTGGAAAAACAAAAACTATGGTGAGAGGGGCTAGGAGAATTCGGCTATGGCTTAGTGTATTAGTGGTGGCCAAAATTTCTAACCCTAGGTATTTATACCTGGGGTGGCCGAATTCCCTAAGGGGAATTCAGGCCCAGTTTGGCTCCTTTCAATCTGTGCGGGCTTCTATCTTTTTAATTTAGGCCCAATCTAATTTTAATCATTCTAGTTTAAATTAATTTCAAGCCCAATTTTAATATACACATGTATTTAATATATTACACCAAGTAATATATTATTTACATTTAAATTAAAATTAGTTTGACTAATTAATTTAATCCATCAAATTAAAATTAAATCTTCACAAAATAAAATCATATGCAAACCCATACATATGAATATTTCCACCAAGGAAATAATCTCATAATTAATCTAATTAGTTATGAAGAGCCAATTGAATATATTAATTTTATTATTAGGGTCAATCCAATTGACCTTTATAATATAATTAACATATCAATATACACCTCTCTCCATAGTGTATACTCCAAGTATACATGTGATTCCTTAAGTCTGTGTTCAGTTGATCTATGTGTACGATCCCGTGGGCCCATCTTTATGTTGGCAGTCGACCTGCGGCCCACAGACTGCAGTTGGGCTCTAGCAAGCCACTGCAGCCACCCATTAAGATGGAGATGGCAGTCTAACTGTTATCATAACCCTGTAGTTTAAACTTGTACATCCCATGTCATTGATATCGGTGTCTAACACAGAGGCATGGATTGATCACCCTCTTTTGTGTCGGACAATAACTTGATCCCGAATGCACTGAAGCTCACAAACAAGTTCCCACCTGTTTGCATGTGGCCACACTCTTATCAGTTACATTCATCAAGCGGCCGGTGATATCTTCCCAGTGGACTACTGAGTGACAAATCCCTCCTGCATATCCATAGCATTACCATGCTAAGTGACATACCCGAAAGTACCCATACTTGGCACCCTATTATAGGCCCTTTAAGCGTACCCCTAAGCATGCGACCTCACATGTAACACCATCATATTGTCAGGTCAAAGGATCCATACAAGTACTACACGAGAATCACTTATCATACTGTACCATGTGGATTACTCCTTTAGTGGATCTATCCAGTATCATGCCCCCATGCATGTACCCATTAACTTGGTTGACATTCCATGTCCAATGACCGGTAAGACACCGCCATACAACCAGGTTAATGATAGTCTCTTGTTCCATTCATTCCCATGACTGGAACAGACTACGGATCTATTTATGGTCATATCGTTTACCCTATCCATGGTCTTACGGCCAAGTGCATGACACTTGTCATCATGGATATAGATATGTCCATTGGATACCTCATTTAGTATACTGCACAAGATAAATATAATAAATGAATTGATGCCTTTATTAATAACATAAATAGTACAATACATAAATCCAATAAATGTATAATACAAATACAAGGACCAATGCCTCGGGACTAGGGCATTTCCAACAGCAGATCCCCTGGTGGATGCCATTACTAAGGCATTTTCTGCTTTGCTGAAGAAAGGGTTGAAAGAGAGTCCTGTGAGAAAGGAAGCTG
The DNA here is from genome assembly GCA_039660915.1 of Euphorbia tirucalli. NCBI lineage: Eukaryota > Viridiplantae > Streptophyta > Magnoliopsida > Malpighiales > Euphorbiaceae > Euphorbia > Euphorbia tirucalli. The sequence continues at coordinate 42,921,231 of CM077637.1, read as the reverse complement.
TTTTGGGGCAGGCAGAGTTGGTAGAAAAAGCTGTTGGTGAGCTCACCAAGATGATGGCTAAAGGGAAAGCGAAGAAGGGAGAAGATGTTCTGTCGGAAGCACAGAAAGAGACCCTCGAGGCTGACCTGAATGACTTATTCGGAGAAGGACCTGCTGATCCAAAAGACCATGCTGCTGAAGACCCTCTGCATATGGAGGAAGAGAATGATTTCTTTGTAAGTTTATCCTATGTATTTGATATGAACAATTTCGCTTTTAAGGCGATGAATGAAATGAAATCTAACTTTGCTTATTTGTGTGATGTTTTTTCTAATGGCTCTGTGCATACATGCAATCATTCATTCAATGTGTTCAGCATTCACGACACTGCATTACATGAAATTAATTTGGGCACAATTGAAAATCCTAAAATGGTATCTATCTCTAACGAACTCAATCCTGAAGAAGAGAGAGAATTGACAAAAATACTTAAAAAACATATGGGAGCGTTTGCCTGGTCTTACGACGATATGCCGGGGGTTGACAGAGAGATAGCAGAGCACAGAATTTTGATTGATCCCAAGTTTAGTGCAGTAAAGCAGAAACTCAGGCGTCTACGTCCAGAATGCACCGAGAAAGTCAAGGAAGAGGTAGCAAAGCAGATTAAGGCCAACATCCTGGAGGTGGTGGACTACCCTAAATGGTTAGCGAACATAGCCCCAGTTGCCAAGAAAGATGGAAGAATCAGAGTTTGTGTGGATTATCGGGATTTGAATAAGGCCTCCCCAAAGGATGACTTCCCACTTCCTTATATTGATGTCCTAATCGACAGTGCAGCAAGGGCTGTTCTGTACTCATTCATGGATGGTTTCTCGGGGTATAATCAGATCTTAATGAATGTCATTGATAAAGTCAAGACGGCTTTCATCATCGAGTGGGGGGTGTACTGCTATAAAGTAATGCCTTTCAGGTTGAAGAATGCTGGGGTGACCTATCAGTGGGCGGTTACGACGTTGCTACATGACATGATCCACAAAAAGGTTGAGGTGTATGCTGATGATATGCTGGTGAAGCCCATGACCCGGGAAGAGCACCCTGCCATCCTGGATAGATTTATGACCAGGATTGAATAGTATAACCTGCGGCTCAACCCAAAGAAATGTGTATTCGGAGTTGCATCGGGCAAGCTGTTGGGGCACATTGTCAGTCAGAAAGGCATTGAGATGGACCTGGACAAGATTAAAGCTATTCGAGATATGCCAGCACCGAAAACAGAGAAAGAAGTCAGATCTTTTCTAGGGTCGCTTCAGTATGTCAGCAGATTCATTGCCAGATTGACCACTATCTGTGAGCCCATTTTCAAGCTTCTTCGGAAAAAACAGCCCGTCGTGTGGAACGACCAATGTCAGGTTGCATTCGATAGGATCAAGGAATACTTGATCAACCCTCCCGTGCTGAAGCCTCCAACTTTGGGAAAGCCTTGACTCTGTACTTAGCCATTGAAGAGATCTCCATAGGGGCGATGCTGGTTCAAGAACAAGATGATAAAAGGGAGCACACCATTTACTACCTCAGTAAGAAGCTGCTAGATTATGAAACTAGGTACACCATGGTGGAAAAGACTTGCACTGCTATGGTTTGGCTGACGAAGAAGTTGAGACACTATTTCCAATCCTATAAGATACAAGCTGTGGCAAAAGTTGATCCAATGAAATACCTCTACTCTGCCCCATCCTTAACGGGGAAACTGTCCCGGTGGTTACTTTTGCTATCGGAATTCGACATTGAATACGTGACGAAGAAGGTGATCAAAGGAAGAGCAGTGGCTGAGTTCCTAGCCAATCAGCCGCTTGAATCTGATTATGTGGAAAACCTAGAGTTTCTGGATAAGCAGTTGGCCTTGTGTGAGCGGACGACGCGTTTTCGACGGGACGCGGGACTCCCTTTCGGAATGGGGCGCCACGATCTCGGGCGGGCCCCTCCCTCGCATGGGGTTTTTATAATGGAAATCCGCGTTTTGGAAAATAAATAGAATTAATAAATAAAAGAACCGAGACCTAAGTCCCGATGGATGTTGTAGAGTCGCCACCCGGCTCAGCTCAACCGGGAAATTCTTATGTAGCTGAACCGGACAAACGGCCGCTACACTATCCAGAGATTCGGGTCCGGACAAGTCCCTTATTTCGTGTCTAATTAAAATAAATATTGTCAATGTTCTCGAATGGTATCTCAAAATCTAAAGTCCATTTTATTGAATATGAAAAGCATACAGCGCGCATACAAAATATTTAATACAAAAATAAGGAAAGGAAATAAATATTAATTGGCTTACAACCAAATCGAATGGAAAATAAAAACTCTCGCCTCACTTATACAATCGCCTAGAATATACGAAAATCTAAAAATAATTACAACCGCCTAAATACACGATTTAATCTATTAAAATACATCAGAAATAAAAATAAAAATAAAAATAAACTAAACCTGCAAAACAGAGGGTTAGCACAATATATACAGCACGCCACAACTAGGACTCAAATAGACGGAATTGGGAAATCAAGAATCGGGAGCATGCATTTAGGGGGTAACCGGGTTGGCTCGGCTAGCCGGCCCGGTTAGACCTGGAAAACATTTTGAAACGTCCCTGTATTTTTGATTTTGTGGTAAAATCATTTGAAAACAATTTTTCCGGTTTACATGCATTTTTATATATTTAAGTGGGTCGGTTTTCAGGAGAACTGGGTCTCCATCGTTGAATTGTTCTAAATGCAAATTTACTAGAAAATTGAATCTATGGTCGTGATGCACACAACAAAATCCATTTTGATGATTTTTGGGGTTTTCTGATTTTTTTGGATTTTTTACGGATAAAAGCCGAAATTCTGATTCTGAAATAATGATTACAGTCGTACGACTGTAGTTTACAGTCGTGCGACTGTGATCAATTCAGGATCAAAATTTCAACAAAAATTCATTTTGGACCAAAACTGAAGAAAAAAAGGCTGGAAACTAAGAACAGTCGTACGACTGTATATACAGTCGTACGACTGTTCATGAAAGCTAAGAACAGTCGTACGACTGTTCTTAGTTTCCAGGAACAGAAATACGAAACTGCAGCAAAAACGCACAAAAATTCACCTCAAACACCCAGAAAGCGAGGAAAAGTGTAAGGAAAGGAAGTGACTACCTTTTTAGAAGCTATTCCAAGTCGTTTTGACCCCTGGCGTCGCTCCAATCCCAACGAATTCGCACTTTTTCCTTTGGAATGGAAGTTGGGAGTTTGAGTCCAAAAATCCAAATTTGCAAGGGATTCTGATTGTTTAAGTCCAAGTTCTTGATTTAGTTGTGTAGTTAAGTGATCAACCTAGAGATTTCTAACAAGTTTTAGGCTTAATTTCGAGAATTGAAGAAAATCAAAGAGGAAGAAGATGAGTTTTTTGTGGTTTTCTTTTCTCTCTCTTCTCTTTCTCTCTCTAAGCTTCCTTTCACCAGAAATCTCCTCTCCCTTTTTCTTCTTCTTTCTCTCTTTTTTTATCTCCCTTTTTTCTGCTTGCTTGCTGCCAAACCCGAGCAATTAATGCTCCTCCTTCTTTTTCTTCCATTTCTGCTGCAGAGGTATGGGCCTCTGCAGTCTGCCCGACATTACAGTCGTACGACTGTAATTTTTAAATTACAGTCGTACGACTGTAATAATAGTCGTACGACTATTCTCTTTTTTTTTTTTTTTTTTTTTTTTTAAGTATAGAAAATTCCGGCGCTTACAGCTGCCCCTCGCGTGATCAAATTCGACATCTAGCTCTAGGTCCATAATACCCGTGATGATGAATTTGAGAGCGTGAATCAAAGCGCCGCGAACGCTGGAATGAACCTTCTGATGAGATAGGCCGATACCGGGTCTAGGTTACCTGAGGCGACACTGAGGAGGAAATAAGCCGATATCAGGTCTAGGTTACCCGAGGCGATGCTGGAGATGAGATTAGCCGATATCGGGTCTATGTTACCCGAGGCAAGTTGATGAAGAGATTAGCCGATATCAGGTCTATATTACCTGAGGCGATGCTGGAGATGAGATTAGCCGATATCGGGTCTATGTTACCCGAGGCAAGTTGATGAAGAAATTAGCCGATATCAGGTCTATGTTACCCGAGGCGATGCTGGAGATGAGATTAGCCGATATCGGGTCTATGTTACCCGAGGCAAGTTGATGAAGGGATTAGCCGATATCAGGTCTATGTTACCCGAGGCGATGCTGGAGATGAGATTAGCCGATATCGGGTCTATGTTACCCGAGGCAAGTTGATGAAGAAATTAGCCGATATCAGGTCTATGTTACCCGAGGCAAGTTGATGAAGAAATTAGCCGATATCAGGTCTATGTTACCCGAGGCGAATTGATGAAGAAATTGGCCGATACCGGGTCTAGGTTACCCGAGGCGAGTCTTACTGGGGAAATAGATGAAGCTGATCTGGGCCGATACCGAGTCTACATTACTCGAGGCGGATCTGCTGGGGAAATAGATGAAGCTGATCTGGGCCGATACCGAGTCTTCATTACTCGAGGCGGATCTGCTGGGGAACTTGGATGATGGAGCGGATCTGGGCCGATACCGAGCTTATATTACTCGAGGCGGACTCACTGGAGAAAGTTGGGATAATGGAGCGGACCTGGGCCGATACCGAGTTTACATTACTCGAGGCGGATCTGCTGACTTGCTGAGGATATTAAGCTGGGGAAGAGTTCCTGCACTTAAAATGGCAAGTCTTCGTTCCTTGATCGAGAGATTTTTAAATAAAAATTTTTGCCCCTTCGATCAAGAATAAAGACTAGCCGGGGATAAGTAATTGATATATGCAATGTATGAATGCATGATGATGTTTATGCACATGTACGTATTTTCTGTTATTGGACGCTTCTGTCTTCCGCTGGGGAGATATGTTGTGCCCCTGGTTGATTCTACTCTTCTTGGGGCACTGTTTGGTGATTATCGACGGAGTGAGGTGATTGCTGGGGAAATGATCATAGTATTCCTTGCAGAGATCCCGCTGGGGAAGAGTGTGACAACTCAACTGGGGACACAATTGTGGGGTTCTTCGTGTAGACTACACTGGAGAGTAACGTGGCGGCCTTGCGGGGGAGTAATTGATGGTGTTCTTTATGTAGACTCCGCTGGGGAATAGTATGGGAAACTCTGCTGGAGAGTGATGTGACGAATTCCGCGGGGAATGTTGAGGATGTTCTGTTTTTCTTACTCTGCGGGGGAGTTATGAGTTTGTGAGTGCTCTAATTTTTGCCTGGGTTGCCCAACTCGGGTTTTCAGCCCAGCGAGGCGCTCTAACTTTTGCCTAAGGCACCTTTTCGGTTTTCGCCTTAGCGAGCTTTTCATATGCCCTAACTTTTGCCTAAACTGCCCGGTGTGGGTTTTCAGCTTAGCGGGCCGCTCTAAATTTTGCCTGAGGTGCCTTTTCGGTTTTCACCTCAGCGAGCTTTTTTTTTTTTTTTTTTCTTGACCAGAATGGCGTTGTGACCCTTTATTGCACGCCTGGGAAGATGGACTGGACTTTAGAGGACAATAAAAGATTTTGCATTGCACGTATTTAATGCATTTTCATTTGTCAAGTAATGCGATGGTATTGATCAATTGAATGCAAAGTGCTTTCTTTGAATGTGTGTTTATGCAAGACAACTTTGTTTGTGCATTTGTCATAACCATGCAAATATATTTAAACAAACACTTCACTTTATTGATGAAGTCAAAATGAGTACATTTGAAACAAGTTGGTTCCTAAATGGTATAGATTCCACACTGAGCCAGAATCCGTCACCAGTCGTCCTTTTCAGATTTTCCGACTGATTATTTTCTCTCGTGTCTTAACTTTTGCCTAGACCGCTCTTTTCGAGTTTTCAGTCTAGCAGACCTCTCCTTTTTTTTTTATTTTTTTATTTTTTTTATTATTATTTTTTTATTATTTTTTTTATACATGATAAAGCTTTAGCCTGTCTTGGTTGATCGGATTGGTGAACTCATTCCCGTCCATGTCCATGATGCTGACAGCGCCTTTTGATAACACCTTCTTCACCACATAGGGTCCTTCCCAGTTAGGTCTGAATTTGCCCCTAACATCAACATTTGAAGGCTTTAGTTGCTTTAGAACCAAATCTCCTGCTTTCAACTGCCGCTTGGAGTACTTCACATTTTGATTATAGGCTCTAGCCATTCTGCGCTGATACATCTGCAAGTGATCTAGTGCTTTTAGTCGCCTTTCATCTAATACTACCAACTGTTCATACCTGGCTTGAACCCATTCAGTCTCTGGTAATTGAGCTTCCAGGGCAACTCTAAGTGACTTGAGCTCTATCTCCACTGGTAACACTGCTTCCATTCCGTATACCAAGGCATAAGGAGTTTCTCCTGTCGGCGTTCTGACACTGGTCCTGTAACCCCAAAGAGCATAAGGCAGTTTATCAGCCCAATCCCTGTAAGTGGTTACCATTTTTGACAAGATCTTTTTTATTGCCTTGTTAGCTGCTTCTACTGCACCATTGGCTTGTGGTCTATATGGAGAGGACTTATGATGTTCAATTCCATGCTCTGCAAATAGCTCAGCTGTTGCCCCTTGAAACTGTACTCCATTATCAGTTACTATGTGGTGAGGAATCCCGTACCGAGTGAAGATATTTCTCTGGATAAACTTGACCATGTGCTTGGCTGTCACATTAGTGAAGGATTCCGCTTCGACCCATTTGGAGAAATAATCAACTGCCACAACTATGAATCTATGTCCATTAGATGCAGCTGGATGAATTTCACCAATCATATCTATCCCCCATGCTGAAAACGGCCAAGGAGACGTTAGATTCTGAAGTTCAAGTGAAGGAAGATGACTAATGTCTGCATAGATCTGACATTCATGACATCTCTTCACTTTTCTTATACAATCTGCTTGCATTGTCATCCAGAAGTAGCCTTGTCTCATGATTTTCCTAGCCATGGCAAGTCCATTCATATGTGGCCCACAGGATCCTACATGTACCTGCTGCATCGTATCTTCTGCTTCTAGTTCTGTTAGACACCTCAAAAGAACCCCATGTGCTGTTCTTTTGTATAACTTATCCTCGAAGATTCTGAATTGACTAGCCAGTTTTCTCAGCGTCAACTTATCAACAGCACTGGCCTCTTCTGGGTACTTTCTTTCCTTAACATACCGGTAAATGTCAAAGAACCATGGCTTTTCTTCGGCTGATAATTCCATTACTTCATGCACTTCGAAGCAAGGATGTCTGGAAGTGGCTATGACCAGTGGTTGAGCTTGTGTCTCTTCTGGATTTTCCCACATGGAGGACAAAGTAGCTAATGCATCAGCCATCTTATTCTCATCCCTGGGGACATGTCTGAATTCACACTGGCCGAATAAACCTTTTCTGAATTGTAGCAGCTCCAAATAAGGCCGTAAAGCTTCTTCTTTTAGTTCCCACTCACCCTGAGCTTGCCTGATCACTAGAAGTGAATCACCGACAATTAAGACATCATTTGCTCCCAAGGTTAATAGAGTCTCCATTCCGAACAAGCATGCTTCGTATTCCGCCCCATTGTTGGTTAGGGGAAAGATCAGCCTTTTGGATAGAGGAATGACCTCACCATCTGGTGTTGCTATAAGTACTCCGATTCCTGCGCCTTTTCTATTCACCGCCCCATCGAAGCACATGACCCACCTTTTCACTTCCACCATGGCTAACTGCTCATCAGGGAATTCCAGGTTCTCTGTGTAATCTGATTCTAGGGGCTGGTTTGCCAGAAACTCTGCCACGGCTCGCCCTTTAATGGTTTTCTTCGTGATGTACTCGATGTCGAATTCAGACAAAAGTAACAACCACCTGGACAACTTCCCAACCAATGCTGGTGCTTCATAGAGGTACTTCATTGGATCCACCTTAGCCACGGCTTGTATCTTGTAGGATTGGAAATAGTGGCGCAGCTTCTTGGTCAACCAAATCATCGCCACACATGTCTTTTCCACCAGTGTGTACATGGTTTCATACTCCAACAACTTTTTGCTGAGGTAGTAAATGGGATACTCCTTCTTGTCATCTTGTTCCTGTGCAAGCATTGCCCCTATGGATGATTCTTCAACTGCCAAATACAAAATCAGAGGCTTCCCTGGAATTGGAGGACTCAACACCGGTGGCTTTACCAGGTAAGCTTTGATCTTCTCGAAGGCCAGCTGACACTTGTCATCCCACACGACCGGCTGATCTTTCTTTAATAGCTTGAAGATTGGCTCACAAGTGGAAGTTAGCTTGGCTATGAAGCGACTGACATACTGCAAGGAACCCAGGAATGATCTGACCTCCTTTTCAGTCTTTGGAGCCGACATATCTTGGATGGCTTTGATTTTATCTGGGTCCATTTCTATTCCCCTCTGGCTGACTACATGGCCTAACAGCTTCCCTGATGTGACCCCGAATATGCACTTCTTGGGATTAAGCCGCAAGTTGTACTCTCCAATGCGTGTTAGAAATCTATCCAGGATAACAGGGTGTTCCTCCCGGGTTGTTGATTTAACAAGCATATCATCGACATACACTTCAACCTCTTTATGAATCATATCATGCAACAGAGTTGTGACAGCCCTCTGATAAGTGGCACCGGCGTTCTTCAATCCAAAAGGCATCACTCTGTAACAGAAGGTACCCCACTCTGTGATAAATGATGTTTTCACCTTGTCGATCACATCCATCAGAATCTGATTGTATCCCGAGAAGCCATCCATAAAGGAGTACATTGCCGCTTTTGCTGCACTATCAACCAATACGTCAATGTGAGGTAGTGGGAAATTGTCCTTAGGGCATGCCTTATTCAAGTCCCTGTAGTCGACACATACTCTGACCCTTCCATCCTTTTTAGGCACGGGGACAACATTGGCTAGCCATTCTGTATACTCCACCACTTCGAGGAACATGGCATCTATCTGTTTAGCCACTTCTTCCTTCACCAGTGTAGCCCATTCCGGCCTTAGTCTTCTCAACTTCTGCTTCACCGGTCTGAACTTGGGGTCCGTTGGGATTTTGTGCACTGCTATTTCTGTATCTACACCCGGCATATCTTCATACGACCAGGCGAAAGCTTTAACATGTTTTTGGAGTATTCTTATTAATTCTCTTTCTTCCTCGGATTTTAGCTCGTGTGAAATAAGTACCATTTTAGGGTTTTCATCTGTACTTATATTGATTTCATGCAATGCAGTGTCATGTATGCTAAATATGCTTGATGGTGATTCAAATGCATGCACAGAATTATCAGGATAAACATCACACAAGTAAGCAAACTGGGATTTCATTGCATTGAACTTATCATAAAGTACATCAGTTACACTGAAAATGGAAGAAATAGATACAACAAAATCATTTTCATCCTCCACAGGCAGAGGGCCTTGTTCTTCCTCAGCTTCCATCTTCCCTTCTAGAGCATCATCTAGGACTGCAGCTTTCTCTTCTTCTTTTTCGGTCACCCGTGCCTTAGCTTTTTCCATAATCTTGGCGATTTCAGCAACCACAGAGTCTAAATTTACTTTGGCCATCAGTTCTTCGCCAAACCCTTGTTTGGATTTCCCAAAAGCTTTGTTCAATGCAGTAGTCAAAGCACCTGAGATGATTTTTGTAGTTTCAGCACAGATCTCCTTTTCACCTTCTTCCTCGGCCACCTCTATGGTTTCTGCTATCACCTCAGATGGTTCTCCTTTCAAAATTTCAGATTCAGCAGTTGGTTCTTCCATCATTACAGGGGCCACCGGCTCTTCCTGGCTTTTCTCAAAATCCACAACATCTGCAAAGATCTCGAAGCCAGGGCACTCGACATTTCCGACCACCACCGGTTCAGCTTGGCCCTTGTAAAGGCTTTCTCCTGCCTTCAGGAATGGCTTCATCATGGCTCTGCCATTCTTACCCTTTTTCAGGTTCTTATGCTCAGATGGCCCTTCTACATAACCAAGGCCGTACTGCTTTGACTTTCCCGAGTCGATCTTGAATTCTGGCACACCTTGCAGATTAATCCCGAGTCCCATTCCCGGGACAAAGTTCAGCTTGTACAAATATCGGGATAGCCACTCTGGCATGTAGTTCTCATAAAGGACCATAGGGGCTTCAATGGTTTCTTCCTCCTTAATGACAGCAATTTGGAATCCACCAAGAGGAACCACTCCTTCATCCACTGCAGCTACCATCGACTGGGCGTCTGCCTCAACAGTCACAATCCCGTCATTCATAGAGAATTTAATCTTCTGATGTAAAGTGGAAGGAACACCTCCCAAAGGATGGAACCAGGGCCTTCCAAGCAATAGGGAGAATGTGACCGGGATATCGATCACTGTGAAGACAACCATAGACTTAATGGGCCCAACCTCCACTTTTGTTTCGAAGGTCCCTATCACTGTTCTTTTAGAATCATCGTACGCTCGAATGACTGTCGAGGACCTCTTCAACACTTCTTCATTCATGCCTAGAAACGGTAGCATTTTCAGTGGGCAAATATTCAGAGCTGAGCCGTCATCCATCATAACGCACGGCATCACCTTATCCATGATGTTGGCCCTAATGTAAAGAGCCTTGTTGTGAGCCTTTCCTTCTGCTGGTAGGTCTTTCTCAGAGAAAACAATATTAGGAGCTCCAGCATGGACTTTGTCCAGTAAGCAGCACATAGCCTCTGGCGAAGCTATAGGGGAGACTTCAATTTCTGATAGCTTCTTCACTAAAGCCTCCCTATGCTCCTTGGAGGTCATAAGCAAGTGCCACAAACTGGCTTGTGCAGGAGTCTTCTTCAGTTAGGAGATGACCAAATCCTCTTTCTCGACTCTTTCCGGTGCCGAAGTACTGCCCGACCCATTCATCGGTGCCTTATCTTTCGTCTGATCCGCCGGCTGATATATCCTTCCACTTCGGGTCACATGCTGCACTTCTGAAATCTTCAGCTTCTCAACAGCTGGAAGTTTAACGGCTTCTCTTCTGTCAAATTCTTCGTACTCATCTTCGGAGTCAAGATCATCCAGACTTATGGGCTTGATCTCCTTACACCCCTCCTTTTCCTCACATTCAGGTTTTAATTCGGGTTCCCCTACCGCTACTGCTTGAATCGTAGGGTTCGCTTGCAGAACTTGGGCAAATATGAAGTTAGCTGGCAACCCCGATTGGACCATGTTAACCCGCTTCTCAAATGCCGGCAGTGGATTGGTTTTTGTGACAACCCTAACTTTTGCAAGCATGCAATGGCGGAAACATTACATAAAGTTTAGGTCATCATTTTCAAAACTTCCTTTTTATCTTTAAAATAACATAATCATAAATGAGTACTCGAAAATTTCCATTTCAAAAACAGTAATTTAACATAAATAGGTATTTCAAAAGGTAATATAACGGAGTAAAAAAAAAAAAAATAAATAAATAAATCTTTGAACATCCATAACTACGAATAGATGATAAAATAACATGACGGAAACTCTCCACACAATCCCCGAGAACAGACATCAGGCATCTCCTATTCTGCACCGGCAAAATCTGAAAATATCAACAGCGCCACTTAGTGACGAGTAACTAATAAATCCCAAACATCAATTCAAAGTTCACATAGGAAGATGACAGATCATAAATTTCATATTACATTACTTAAGTATACTTCATCATGATTAATAGAAAGCAAATTTATCAATTTATACAAGCATGCATAATTCTCATAGTAACAATCATGTATCAGGGATCTTACCCTTATTTGTTAGCTGCATCACATACAACATATAAAGTTCAAGTTCAGCATATCACATAATTATCTATTTCAAATAATAGTACAAAACATTCCAAGTGGATAATCAATATCATCAAAATTCAGATTTCCAAGATAAGTCATGTACATACAAATACATACCAACATCCCAAATCAAAGTACTTCATCACAAACTTGACATCAACTCAATTATACCTTAACCTTTATTAATTTTGTGGTATACGCGTATAAATCATTTGTATTGACCTATACACCTATGTCCTTAGAGAGTTCGGCTCAGACGCTTCGGGGAACCACAACGGGACTTACCCCCTTATCAATAAGAAAAGAGTACCACGAAGGGATTTACCTCAGAGTGCCAACGAAGGGACTTACCTCACAGAGTGCCAACGAAGGGACTTACCTCAAAAATAAAATAAATTAGAGTACCACGAAGGGATTTACCTCTCTGAGTGCCAACGAAGGGACTTACCTCGAAACAAAGGGCGCTGTCCTAGTGTCAACCAATCAAACATGGAAAACACTTAGCCAAACTAACCAAGACACCAGAGTATATGCCACTACAAACACCAATTTAATTATCATAATTGTATCAATATTCAAAAGGTGCCTTTAACATAGGACTTATCCCAACCAATTCAATAACCATAAGGTGCCATTAAAATAGGACTTACCCCAAAACATAATCTGATACATCAATAAACACATGGTGCCATAAAAAAAATAGGACTTACCCCAAACTCGATTTCATAATTCCAACATGTATTAAATTTACCAAACCATATATGTAATTATTAGATTTCATGTCAAGAGTTCTAGCATAAATTCCTAGAATCAAATTATGCTTTGCACACATTAAAAAAATCAGTTCAAGGCCTAAGGTGAAAATTTCAGAATTCATAGTTCATGCCTCAACTTGCATATAATATTCCAGTAGGTTAGACTCAGAATTCAGCATGGCAATACAAAGGTAAATTTAGCCTTACATCTTAGGAACACACGCCAACTTAAATCATGCAATTCGGATTCCTATAGCAAAAGATATTAAGGAAACACTAAAAACATGCAATCTGTAAATTCACTTCAGATCACTGCACATAGTCTGACTTCAACAGACAAAACAGATGTGTTACTCACTGATTTAGCAAAAATAATATAAAGCAACATTGAACATCAGAATTTCAGGAATACATAGAATTTTGTTTCATGGCAAACGGAGCTACAGAGAGAAAATAAAGCCATAATCAACACAAACTGTACAAACTGAAATTCAGCAGTTCCAGGAAATCGGCACAGTGCACATAAGGCAGTTTCAACAGGGAATACGAGCACTTTACTCACAGAATTTGCCAAAATAGTATAAAACAACCTTGTACATTTATGTCTCAGGAAAACACAGAAAGTTGAATCATGCCAATCGGAGTTATATAACGAAAATAAAGCTAAAATTATCACAACCTGTACAATCTGAAATTCAGCAGTTCAAGAAAAATCGGCACAATGCACATAAGGCAGTTTCAATAGGGAATATGAGCACTTTACTCACGGAATTTTCCAAAATAATGTAAAACAACCTTGTACACCTATATCTCAGGAAAACACAGAAAGTTGAATTATGCCAATCGGAGTTATATAACGGAAGTTATGCCATAATTACCATAAACAGTCAATTCTAAAAATACAGCAGCTTACCAATTTCGACTCAATCACATGTATTTTCATATTTCTACCAATCTTTTAACCTAAAAGCAATTTCTTACACCAATATCATATACATTCATGTCTCAACAATAATTTCAGTAATAATACAACCTAGGATCAAATTCATCTACCATACATCCTATATAAATTTCGAACCGACATTTAGGGTTTAGTTGTTACCCTGTTTGCAGTGAAACCAACTGAGGCAATTAACTCGGAATGGAGAAGAATGAAGCAGAGTCTGAATGAATGAAAGTGAGGGAGAGAAAGTTAAGAATTTCGGCTGCACTGGAGCTCCACACAATGGAATGGCCGAAATTTTAACCCTAATAGAGATGAAGAGATTGCCTTGGAGTGAAACTTGGAAAGTGGAAGAGATTAAGGAGAGATTTTCTCCTTAGGTTAAGGATTCCTAATTTTTTTGAATTGGTCAACTGAAAAATGGGATATTTATCATGGATTTTCGGAATTCCAACCTTCCCAACACAAAAATAAAAAGGCACAAAAAAAAAATAAATTTAAGCCAGGTAAGGTTCGAACTCTAGACCACTAGTTATTAGTCAGGACTATCTACCGCTAGGCCAAAGCCTACGAATTGTTATAAGCATACAAAACATCGGTTAAATGCAAAAATGCTCACTCATATGCACACATCACAACATAACTAAGTCAACTTATATCTGGGGCGTTACAATCCTCCCCACTAACAAAAAGTTTCGCCCTCAAAACTCAAGGACAAAAGAGTAAGCTAGGTTCTAACCTTGATTAGTTGCAAACAATTCCGGATATTTGGATCTCATGGTCTCTTCTAGCTCCCAAGTAGCCTCTTCAAACTTCTGGCTACGCCAAAGCACCTTTACCAAAGGCATCTCTTTTCTCCTGAGTTTGCGAACCTGACGGTCGAGGATCTGAACAGGCTTCTCCTCATATGTCAAATTGGGTTCCACCTCCACCGAATCCACAGCAATAACGTGAGAAGGGTCGCTCACATATCTTCGTAGCTGTGAAACATGGAATACATTATGAACTTTTGCCAATTCCGGTGGTAGAGCCAACCGATATGCAACTTCCCCAATCCTTTCAAGCACTTCATATGGACCAATATACTTGGGACTGAGCTTGCCTCTCTTGCCGAACCTCATCACTCCCTTCATAGGAGATACTTTCAGCAATACCTTGCTACCGACTTCGAAGGTAAGAGGTCTTCTCTTGAGATCTGCATAAGACTTCTGACGATCCTGGGCAGCCTTCATATTCGCCTGAATCACCTTCACCTTCTCAACTGTATCCCGAATCAATTCCGGACCCAACACCAATGTGTCACTAATGTCGTCCCAACATGTCGGACTACGACATTTCCTCCCATAGAGGGCTTCATACGGGGCCATACGGATACTAGCGTGATAGCTATTGCTATAGGAGAACTCTACCAAACTCAGACATTTCACCCAAGATTTCTGGAAGTCAAGAGCACATGACCGCAACATATCCTCTAAGGTTTGGATTGTCCTCTCCGTCTGTCCATCTGTAGCAGCATGAAAAGCTGTACTCAACTTCAACCTAGTGCCCAAAGCTTCTTGCAATGATGTCCAAAAATGTGACAAGAACCGTGGGTCACGATCTGACACAATCTCCCTAGGCACACCATGTAGCCTTATAATTTCACTCGCATATGCCTCAGCTAACTGCTCCATAGACCAGGTCTTCTTCATAGGAATAAACCGAGCCACCTTGGTCAAACGGTCTATAACAACCCACACTGTGTCTAAACCATTAGCAACCTTTGGTAAACCCGACACAAAGTCCATAGAAACCGAGTCAAACTTCCATGCTGGAATAGCCAAGGGCTGCAATAATCCCCCAGGCCTCTGATGCTCAATTTTCACCTTTTGACAAGTCAAGCACCGGGCCACAAACTCAGCTACCTCTTTCTTCATTCTAGGCCACCAAAACTGCATCTTCAAATCTTTGTACAATTTCGCACCTCCCGGATGCACAGAGTAGGGAGTGCAATGAGCTTCACTTAAGATCTGCTCTTTCAACATTGAATCATTAGGCACACACCATCGGCCTTTAAATTTCATACTCCCATCTGCAAGAATCTCGAAATCTACAGCATTACCCTGCTCCTTCGCTGCACGAATCTTCTGAAGTACAGGATCACTCAACTGCTTCTCTTTCAATTCTACAAACAATACTGGTTCCACACTGATTGCATTTAAACTCGCCCGAACCACTCCTCTCGGGACCACTTCAATTTCCAACTTGTTAAACTCCTTGCAAAGATCAATAGGAAGTCTTTTCATGAAGTTCACCGAATGGATGCTCTTTCTGCTCAATGCATCTGCGACTTTGTTTGCCTTTCCTTCTTTATACTCCAAGGTTAAGTCATAATCCTTGATAAGCTCTAACCAACGTCTCTGTCGCATGTTTAGTTCTTTCTGGGTGAAAATATATTTGAGGCTCTTATGATCGGTGTATATCTTGCACGGCACACCATACAAGTAATGGCGCCAAATTTTAAGAGCAAACACCACCGCAGCTAACTCCAAATCGTGAGTCGGGTAGTTCCTTTCATGAACCCTCAATTGCCTTGAAGCATAGGCAATCACTTTTCCCAACTGCATAAGTACACACCCAAGTCCGTACTTGGAAGCATCACTGAACACTTCATACTCTACTCCGTCAGTCGGCAATGCAAGAACTGGGGCTGAAGTAAGTCTCTCTTTTAATATCTGGAACGCTTCTTCACATTCTGCAGTCCATTGAAACCTACAGTCCTTCTTCATCAACTGAGTCAAAGGTCGTGCAATAATTGAAAAGTTGTGCACAAACCTTCTGTAGTATCCAGCAAGACCAAGAAAACTTCTTACTTCGGTCACATTAGTAGGACTGGACCATTCAAGAACGGCTTTAATCTTCGCCGGGTCCACCTTCACACCTTCTTTGGTAATCACATGGCCTAGAAAAGCCACCTCTCCAAGCCAAAACTCACACTTAGAGAACTTGGCGTACCACTTCTGCTCTCTTAATACTTTCAACACCATTTTGAGATGCTTAGCATGCTCCTCTTCATTCTTCGAATATACTAAGATATCATCAATGAATACCACAACACACACATCAAGGAGCTCGTGGAAGGTTCGGTTCATCTGATCCATAAACACTGCTGGTGCGTTAGTGAGACCGAAGGGCATTACTTCGAATTCATAGTGCCCATACCTTGTCCGGAAGGCAGTCTTCTGAATGTCGTCTTCTTTTACCGGAATCTGATGATAGCCGGATCTCAGATCGATCTTAGAGAACACACCTGCACCCTTCAATTGATCAAACAAATCTTCAATTCTTGGCAGGGGATATTTATTCTTGATGGTCACCTTATTCAACTCACGGTAGTCAATACATAATCGCATGCTTCCATCCTTCTTCTTGACAAAGAGTACCGGAGCACCCCAAGGTGACACGCTGGGTCTAATAAAACCCTTATCAACAAGTTCTTGCAACTGGGTCTTCAATTCTCGCATCTCCGAGGGAGCCATCCGATAAGGAGCTTTAGAGATTGGAGCTGACCCCGGAATTAGGTCGATGGCAAATTCTACATCCCTTCCTGGTGGAATCCCTGGCAGCTCATCAGGAAACACATCCGCATATTCTCGAACAATAGGAATATCCTCGATCTTCAGTTCTTCCGAGGTATCCTTTATTCTACACAGAAATACTTCTTCGCCTTTCATCGCCATCTTTTTCAATTTCATAGCCGAAACTACCTTCACTCCTGGTTTCATCTTAACATTTGAATAAGAAACCCTCTTCCCTTTACCGTCCTTCCGCACAATTTTCTCATCCCTACAATAGAACACCGCTTGATGCTTCTTCAGCCAGTCCATACCGAAGATAACATCAAATTCGGTCAATGGAAATTCCCTCAAATTCGCCTTCAATTCAACTCCCTCGATAACTACGGGAACTTCAGGGAAAACACGACAGCAAGCAACACTCTCCCCATTAGGGAGGGAAACCACAGAATTAATTGGAACAGATACAGATAAATTCAACTTCTGAGCAAAAGTAGTAGAAATACAGGATATAGACGCACCAGTGTCAAATAATACATAAGTAGGAAAAGATTTGACAGGGATGGTACCTGCAACGATGTCATTCCCTGCCTCGTCAACTTCGGACTCCATCATGTTATAGACTCTGTTGCGAACAGGGCCTCCTGAGCTAGAATCGGGCTTCTTACTTCCTGACTTCTTCGGGCAAGATTGAGAGTAGTGACCCTCTTCCTTACAAGTGTAGCATCGGACAGGCGTCCCACCACAGTTCTTCCCATAGTGCCACTCTTTCTTACACTTGAAGCACTTCTTCTCCCTAGTCTGAGCGGTACTAGCAGCTTCCTTTGCCGGAACATACTTGGGTTTCTTGGAAGTCGGATGAACATACGAGGTAGGCTGAGACCTCTTTAAGAACATGGTCCGCCTCACCGCTTCACCCTCCTGAACGGATGCATAAACTCCTAAAGCCACTTCATAGGCTCTCTGGAAAGTTGTTGCTCCAGAACATAGGACATGTGTCCTCACTTTGGGACTCATCCGCTTGATATAGAACTGCACCTTCTCCTCTTCAGTGGGGATGACTGAACCTGCAAATCTGGACAGTTCAGTAAATTTGTTGGTGTACTGCTGAACAGACATGCTTCCTTGAGTCAAGCATAGGAATTCCTCTCGTTTCTGCCACCTCAACTCACTTGGGTAGAAACGATTCTTCAACCTTTCAGTGAATTGTCCCCATCCAAACTCAGCCAATTCCAGGCACTCGGCCTTAACCATGCCCCACCAGTTATCAGCCTCGCCTTTCAAGTAGTAGGCTCCAATCACGACTTTCTCGGCGTTCGGACAGCCGGTCACATCAAAGAGTTTCTCTATCTCCCGGATCCATCCCTCAAGCACCACCGGGTCGGAAGATCCTTCATAAGTTGGGGGTCGGTGACGAGCAATGCGATCGAAGACAGTTTGGTTATTTGGATTTCTTTGAGCCATAGCGAGCACGGCATCTTCCAACAGCCGCATACGTCGCTGAGGAGAGTCATCGCGAACGGAATCTCTACGTGGAGGCATTCTAAAATTTTTGTTCTAGTTAGGTCTAAGCATATAATACATACAGCTAATAATAGAAAACAAGTAATCCAAAGCAATTAAACCCGTTCTACCTACCCATGCACCTCACACTATGTTCAAATCTCTATCCTAGGATTCTGAGTTTTGGTTCCAAGTGACTTATGCTACCAAAGCCTTGGAACCAACGCGGGCTCTGATACCAACTGTGACAACCCTAACTTTTGCAAGCATGCAATGGCGGAAACATTACATAAAGTTTAGGTCATCATTTTCAAAACTTCCTTTTTATCTTTAAAATAACATAATCATAAATTAGTACTCGAAAATTTCCATTTCAAAAACAGTAATTTAACATAAATAGGTATTTCAAAAGGTAATATAACGGAGTAAAAAAAAAAAATAAATAAATAAATCTTTGAACATCCATAACTACGAATAGATGATAAAATAACATGACGGAAACTCTCCACACAATCCCCGAGAACAGACATCAGGCATCTCCTATTCTGCACCGGCAAAATCTGAAAATATCAACAGCGCCACTTAGTGACGAGTAACTAATAAATCCCAAACATCAATTCAAAGTTCACATAGGAAGATGACAGATCATAAATTTCATATTACATTACTTAAGTATACTTCATCATGATTAATAGAAAGCAAATTTATCAATTTATACAAGCATGCATAATTCTCATAGTAACAATCATGTATCAGGGATCTTACCCTTATTTGTTAGCTGCATCACATACAACATATAAAGTTCAAGTTCAGCATATCACATAATTATCTATTTCAAATAATAGTACAAAACATTCCAAGTGGATAATCAATATCATCAAAATTCAGATTTCCAAGATAAGTCATGTACATACAAATACATACCAACATCCCAAATCAAAGTACTTCATCACAAACTTGACATCAACTCAATTATACCTTAACCTTTATTAATTTTGTGGTATACGCGTATAAATCATTTGTATTGACCTATACACCTATGTCCTTAGAGAGTTCGGCTCAGACGCTTCGGGGAACCACAACGGGACTTACCCCCTTATCAATAAGAAAAGAGTACCACGAAGGGATTTACCTCAGAGTGCCAACGAAGGGACTTACCTCACAGAGTGCCAACGAAGGGACTTACCTCAAAAATAAAATAAATTAGAGTACCACGAAGGGATTTACCTCTCTGAGTGCCAACGAAGGGACTTACCTCGAAACAAAGGGCGCTGTCCTAGTGTCAACCAATCAAACATGGAAAACACTTAGCCAAACTAACCAAGACACCAGAGTATATGCCACTACAAACACCAATTTAATTATCATAATTGTATCAATATTCAAAAGGTGCCTTTAACATAGGACTTATCCCAACCAATTCAATAACCATAAGGTGCCATTAAAATAGGACTTACCCCAAAACATAATCTGATACATCAATAAACACATGGTGCCATAAAAAAAATAGGACTTAACCCAAACTCGATTTCATAATTCCAACATGTATTAAATTTACCAAACCATATATGTAATTATTAGATTTCATGTCAAGAGTTCTAGCATAAATTCCTAGAATCAAATTATGCTTTGCACACATTAAAAAAATCAGTTCAAGGCCTAAGGTGAAAATTTCAGAATTCATAGTTCATGCCTCAACTTGCATATAATATTCCAGTAGGTTAGACTCAGAATTCAGCATGGCAATACAAAGGTAAATTTATCCTTACATCTTAGGAACACACGCCAACTTAAATCATGCAATTCGGATTCCTATAGCAAAAGATATTAAGGAAACACTAAAAACATGCAATCTGTAAATTCACTTCAGATCACTGCACATAGTCTGACTTCAACAGACAAAACAGATGTGTTACTCACTGATTTAGCAAAAATAATATAAAGCAACATTGAACATCAGAATTTCAGGAATACATAGAATTTTGTTTCATGGCAAACGGAGCTACAGAGAGAAAATAAAGCCATAATCAACACAAACTGTACAAACTGAAATTCAGCAGTTCCAGGAAATCGGCACAGTGCACATAAGGCAGTTTCAACAGGGAATACGAGCACTTTACTCACAGAATTTGCCAAAATAGTATAAAACAACCTTGTACATTTATGTCTCAGGAAAACACAGAAAGTTGAATCATGCCAATCGGAGTTATATAACGAAAATAAAGCTAAAATTATCACAACCTGTACAATCTGAAATTCAGCAGTTCAAGAAAAATCGGCACAATGCACATAAGGCAGTTTCAATAGGGAATATGAGCACTTTACTCACGGAATTTTCCAAAATAATGTAAAACAACCTTGTACACCTATATCTCAGGAAAACACAGAAAGTTGAATTATGCCAATCGGAGTTATATAACGGAAGTTATGCCATAATTACCATAAACAGTCAATTCTGAAAATACAGCAGCTTACCAATTTCGACTCAATCACATGTATTTTCATATTTCTACCAATCTTTTAACCTAAAAGCAATTTCTTACACCAATATCATATACATTCATGTCTCAACAATAATTTCAGTAATAATACAACCTAGGATCAAATTCATCTACCATACGTCCTATATAAATTTCGAACCGACATTTAGGGTTTAGTTGTTACCCTGTTTGCAGTGAAATCAACTGAGGCAATTAACTCGGAATGGAGAAGAATGAAGCAGAGTCTGAATGAATGAAAGTGAGGGAGAGAAAGTTAAGAATTTCGGCTGCACTGGAGCTCCACACAATGGAATGGCCGAAATTTTAACCCTAATAGAGATGAAGAGATTGCCTTGGAGTGAAACTTGGAAAGTGGAAGAGATTAAGGAGAGATTTTCTCCTTAGGTTAAGGATTCCTAATTTTTTTGAATTGGTCAACTGAAAAATGGGATATTTATCATGGATTTTCGGAATTCCAACCTTCCCAACACAAAAATAAAAAGGCACAAAAAAAAAAAATAAATTTAAGCCAGGTAAGGTTCGAACTCTAGACCACTAGCTATTAGTCAGGACTATCTACCTCTAGGCCAAAGCCTACGAATTGTTATAAGCATACAAAACATCGGTTAAATGCAAAAATGCTCACTCATATGCACACATCACAACATAACTAAGTCAACTTATATCTGGGGCGTTACAGTTTTAGTGCTGGGTTTGGCTGGCTCTTGCAGTTTTCCCTCGTCAATGAGCTTCCGGATAGCATCCCTTAGCTTGTAGCAGTTGTTGGTTCGGTGGCCTGTCACCACATGATAAGTGCAGAAGTTGTCCTTATCCGCTTCAGATGGCTTCTCAAATGGCTTTAAAGATTGCAATAGGCCGCCATTCCTACACTTGGCGAATATCTTTGCTAGAGTAAGAGTCCAAGGCGATATGCCTTGTCCTCCAGGACCTCTGTTCTGGTTGCTTTGTTGCTGATTCACAGTAGCCACTTCGACCTACTTCACCTCTGATGACTGCCCCTGTTTGCCACTAGAACCTGAACCAGACCCACTGCCAGAACCAACTGCTGTGGTTGATCTATACCCTGAACTGTACCCTGTACTTCTTCCCCCTTTCTAACCAGCTGGCTTCTCCTCTTCATCCCTTTCTATCTTCATGGCCATGCTATAGACCTCACTAAGCTCCTTGAAGGAATGGAATTTCATATTGTTCTTGAAGATATCTTTGCTGCCATCAATGAGCTTCTGTATAAGCTCGTCTTCATCAGGGCGGTTCTTTAGGAGGATCATCTTGTTCATCCATCTCTGGTAGTATTCATCGAAGGGCTCATTGAATTTCTGCTTCACCCTCTCCAAGTCATACAGCTTCACCTGGATTTTGGTGTTGAAGCTGTAGTATTTGATGAAGGCAGCAGATAGAATTTCCCAATCAGATTGGTCCTCCTCTGACAGTGAGTTATACCATCCCAAAGCACCTCCCTCTAGTGTGGTGGGGAAAAGATTAATCAATTGTTGCTTGGTAGCACCTGCCGTTAGCATAACCCGGGCATATAAATTCACATGGGCCTCCGGCGAGCCCATTCCTTTGTAAGTGGGGACTTTCGGCACTTGGAAGCCGATAGGAAATGTCTCAATGCCCCTACTGATCATGGCATCAACGTTCACCCCCTTCTTAGATTCGGCACTGATCCCGACCCCCTTCTTCAACTGGGCCATGACCTCGTCCAATTCGGAACACTTTGCCTTCATTTTCTGTTCCATAGCTGCCTCTATCTCCTGAAGCTTTTCAAGACTAGTTGAAGTGTCACCACCATGTTGGGATGACTCAGCTTCTTTTTCTTTCCCGGCTCCACTACCACCGGTCTCACCAGCTTCTCTAACCACTGCCCTCATTTCTTCCTTTAACATGTCGCGGAAATCCTGCGACCTGAAGAAATCTCTCAGAACATCGGCCATACTCGGTGTCTGCTCTGCCATATTCATTCCTTCCCCAGACTCAGAATCACTATCACTCTCGACTACCCTCTGTCTCCTAGCTGCCCTTGAAGCTTGGGATCTTGTCCAAGGTCGCTCCAGTGTGTTCTGCTTGGGAGTAGACAGGAGGTATTAGGGCCGCGAATGAATGACGTGATATGACATGAAAGTTAAGACATTGAACATGCTTGAGATGCATGGAGTGGAATTATGTATGGAATGATGATATGAATGGTTTCTTCTTTTTATTATTATATTTTTTTCTCTTCTTTTTTTTTTTTTTTTTTGAGGCATTCCAAGAACACCCAATGTTTATGCAAAAATGTCACGTGTGGGCCATCACACGGACAGAACTTTGGCGCCTTTGGGGCACCTAATGAATTCATGAAATGGTCGCGTGTATACCGGCACACGGACGTAGTTTTGACGCTTTGTAGGTCTATGGGATGATATGAAATGGTCGCATGGGCCGGGCCCACTGACAAGGTCTTGATGCTTTTGAGCATATGGAATGATGTTATGAGAAAGTCACGTGTAACAGGAACACGGACAAGAATTCGGCATTCGAGGAATGCCTTTCATGATTTGGTGATGTTACGGGCCTACATATATGCTAATCGGGCACTCGGGGAGTACCTTAAATGGTGAATTAATGTCATGAAGTGGTCGGATGTGGACCACAATGTTATATGATGTTTATGATGGATGGGTGTGATGTCATGAAATGCATCGTGTAAATTATTACACGAAAATGGGCCTAAGGCCGTAGTGGCTTTTATTAAATGAAATGGAATGGCCGAATGCAATCCAGTGCATTGGCAAAACTCGGGTAATTTTGGATACCCGATATGTTATGAAATGGGATGGGATGGTCATGATAGGCGTCGTTGAAATGCCCCTTAATTTAATTTAAGTGAAATGTAGTGAATGAACATGTCACACAATATGCAAATGGCTGCATAAAAACGTGGGTTAGGATGTATGACATACATAATGATGTTATGAGTGCTATGTCAAAAATAAAATGCTAATCACACAAGTTTAATGTTATGGCTGAAAAAGAAACCGTTAGTATGGATGACAAGCGAATGAATTAATGTTTTACACACGAAATAAAATGCAAAATGGCTGCATAAAAATGTGGGTTAGTATCATACAAAGATGTTTGTGTATGGTATGTCATGTGTATGGTGATCATGGTATGGTATGTTATGCATGCGTCGGCGGTGTGTCACGGAATGGCGAAGAACACATATCAAGCAAAACGAATTCTTCCAACCTTATTCCTCCAACGTGGTCGGTCTCAAAAATTTCTAACTGAGTCCTAGGCGGGGTTCACTTCAATCACCAACCGGGGGTGATGAAGGCGATTTTATTATTATTATTCACACAATTATTTTGGTATCCTAAGGGAATCCAACTAGAGCTGCCTATATGGGTTTGGTCAAAGTCGGGATAACATCAAGGCTCTCATAGCAAGATATACTCCTCACTTCTCCCCACTCAAGGGTCCTAGCGAAGGGGTTCGTACGAGGCTATGAGTGGTGTTTCGTATTCATGCCCCTAAGACCAGGAGGAACTTAGGCGACACTTCAACGATCCACCGGGCTATAAAAGGATACCTAATCTAATGCAAGAAATGGCTAACTAAAAATGCAAACAAAATACCAAAAGAGAATCATCCACGTTATTTTAATTAGACACTTTTCAGGGCTTGTCAAAATTCTTTTAAGTTTTTAAGAAAACTTTTTTAAGAATTCCCCAGCAGAGTCGCCACTGTGAGCGGACGACGCGTTTTCGACGGGACGCGGGACTCCCTTTCGGAATGGGGCGCCACGATCTCGGGCGGGCCCCTCCCTCGCATGGGGTTTTTATAATGGAAATCCGCGTTTTGGAAAATAAATAGAATTAATAAATAAAAGAACCGAGACCTAAGTCTCGATGGATGTTGTAGAGTCGCCACCCGGCTCAGCTCAACCGGGAAATTCTTATGTAGCTGAACCGGACGAACGGCCGCTACACTATCCAGAGATTCGGGTCCGGACAAGTCCCTTATTTCATGTCTAATTAAAATAAATATTGTCAATGTTCTCGAATGGTATCTCAAAATCTAAAGTCCATTTTATTGAATATGAAAAGCATACAGCGCGCATACAAAATATTTAATACAAAAATAAGGAAAGGAAATAAATATTAATTGGCTTACAATCAAATCGAATGGAAAATAAAAACTCTCGCCTCACTTATACAATCGCCTAGAATATACGAAAATCTAAAAATAATTACAACCGCCTAAATACACGATTTAATCTATTAAAATACATCAGAAATAAAAATAAAAATAAAAATAAACTAAACCTGCAAAACAGAGGGTTAGCACAATATATACAGCACGCCATAACTAGGACTCAAATAGACAGAATTGGGAAATCAAGAATCGGGAGCATGCATTTAGGGGGTAACCGGGTTGGCTCGGCTAGCCGGCCCGGTTAGACCTGGAGAACATTTTGAAACGTCCCTGTATTTTTGATTTTGTGGTAAAATCATTTGAAAACAATTTTTCCGGTTTACATGCATTTTTATATATTTAAGTGGGTCGGTTTTCAGGAGAACTGGGTCTCCATCGTTGAATTGTTCTAAATGCAAATTTACTAGAAAATTGAATCTATGGTCGTGATGCACACAACAAAATCCATTTTGATGATTTTTGGGGTTTTCTGATTTTTTTGGATTTTTTACGGATAAAAGCCGAAATTCTGATTCTGAAATAATGATTACAGTCGTACGACTGTAGTTTACAGTCGTGCGACTGTGATCAATTCAGGATCAAAATTTCAACAAAAATTCATTTTGGACCAAAACTGAAGAAAAAAAGGCTGGAAACTAAGAACAGTCGTACGACTGTTCATGAAAGCTAAAAACAGTCGTACGACTGTTCTTAGTTTCCAGGAACAGAAATACGAAACTGCAGCAAAAACGCACAAAAATTCACCTCAAACACCCAGAAAGCGAGGAAAAGTGTAAGGAAAGGAAGTGACTACCTTTTTAGAAGCTATTCCAAGTCGTTTTGACCCCTGGCGTCGCTCCAATCCCAACGAATTCGCACTTTTTCCTTTGGAATGGAAGTTGGGAGTTTGAGTCCAAAAATCCAAATTTGCAAGGGATTCTGATTGTTTAAGTCCAAGTTCTTGATTTAGTTGTGTAGTTAAGTGATCAACCTAGAGATTTCTAACAAGTTTTAGGCTTAATTTCGAGAATTGAAGAAAATCAAAGAGGAAGAAGATGAGTTTTTTGTGGTTTTCTTTTCTCTCTCTTCTCTTTCTCTCTCTAAGCTTCCTTTCACCAGAAATCTCCTCTCCCTTTTTCTTCTTCTTTCTCTCTTTTTTTATCTCCCTTTTTTCTGCTTGCTTGCTGCCAAACCCGAGCCATTAATGCTCCTCCTTCTTTTTCTTCCATTTCTGCTGCAGAGGTATGGGCCTCTGCAGTCTGCCCAACATTACAGTCGTACGACTGTAATTTTTAAATTACAGTCGTACGACTGTAATAATAGTCGTACGACTATTCTCTCTTTTTTTTTTTTTTTTTTTAAGTATAGAAAATTCCGGCGCTTACACCTTGGTAGAGGTGGAGGTCAGAAAATGGATTATGCACTTTGATGGAGCCGTAAACAAGAGAGGAGCAGGCCTCGGAGTAATTATTGTAACTCATGAGGGGGAGATAATTCCTTTGTCAAAACGGCTAGAATTCCCGGTAACTAACAACGGCGCAGAATATGAAGCTTGTTTGTATGGCATTGATACTCTCACTGCACTAGGGGCAAATGATGTGACCATTGTTGGAGATTCGTTGTTGGTAATCCGTCAAGCCACCGGGGAATGGAAATCAAAAAAGAATCACTTCGCCCGTACTTGGAGACTTTGTGGGAAATGGTGAAAGTATTCGGGCATATTGAATTCAAGCATGTGGCTATAGATGATAATCAGATGGCAGATTCGTTAGCTACCTTGTCATCCATGTGGGAAGGACCTCAGAAGGCACCGATGTAGCCTTTGATCCTGGAGACCGCTAGAACACCATTCCATCGTTCTAGTGAGGTCCTGGCATTAGTTGCAGATGATAAGCCCTAGTACCAAGATATAGCTGACTTTCTACAAAATGGCCAATATCCTGAAGAAGCAGATGCATCAGATAAGGCCACTTTAAGAAGATTGGCAGCTCAGTTCAGGTGGTTTGACGGACAGCTTTTCAGAAGGACCGCTGATGGATTGTTATTAAAGTGTCTGACGGAAGCAGAAGCCAAGAAGGTTATGCAAGAAATGCATTTAGGGATTTATGGCCCACATATGAATGGCTTAGCTCTGGCAAAGAAAATCATGAGACAAGGGTACTTCTGGCTTACTATGCACATAGACTGTGCAAAAAAAGTGAAAAAGTGCCACGAGTTCCAGATTTACGGGGACATCAGCCATCTTCCACCTGTGGAGTTGCAGAACCTCATGACTCCTTGGCCTTTTGCAGTATGGGGTATAGACATAATTGGTGAAATTCGGCCTCCAGCATCGAATGGTCACAAATTCATTGTAGTGGCAGCGGATTATTTCTCCAAGTGGGTTGAGGCCGAGTCTTATGTCACGGTCACAGCTAAGAATATGGCTAAGTTCGTAAAGAAGCACATCTTTGCAAGATATGGAATGCCACATCACATGGTGACTGATAACGGAGTGCAATTTCAAGGGGCCACAGCTGAACTATTCGAAGAGTACAATGTGGAACATCGTAAGTCTTCCCCTTATAGGCCACAAGCCAATGGAGCAGTGGAGGTGGCAAATAAGTCTATTAAGAAGATCTTGTCCAAGACCACTTCAACCTACCGGGATTGGGCAGATAGCTTACCTTATGCTCTATGGGGGTACAGAACCAGTGTTAGGACGCCAACTGGAGAAACACCTTATTCACTGGTTTATGGGATGGAAGCAGTTCTTCCTATTGAAGTGGAATTGAAGTCACTAAGGGCGGTTTTAGAAGCCCAGTTGCCTGAAACAGAATGGGTAAAGGCGAGATTTGAGCAGCTGGCTATGGTCGATGAAAGACGTCTCAAGGCTCTAGATCATCTGCAGATGTACCACCAACGAATGGCTAGGGCCTATAATCAACGGGTTCATCATCAGAAACAGCCTCTAAAGGCTGGAGATCTAGTGTGGAAATAGATGAGACCGACTAACATGGATGCGAGGGGCAAATTCAAACCTAATTGGTGTTGGAAATGCCCTAGTCCTGAGGCATTGGTCCTTGTATTTGTACTATGCATTTATTGGATTTATGTGTTGTACTCATTTGTGTTATTAATAAAGGCATCAATTCATTTATTATATCTATCTTGTGCAATATATTAAATGAAGTATCCAATGGACATATCTATATCCATGATGACAAGTGTCATGCACTTGGTAGTAAGTGTTGGTGTGCCCTAGTTCTTAGGGCATTGGATTCTTGTATTTTGTATTATACATTAAGACTCATTGTATAAATACATTATTTGTGTCACATTAATAACGGTAATTAATCTATTTCATTTATATCTTGTGCTATAATATGAGTAGAGTATCCATTGATTGATAATCATAAAACCTATCCCAGGTCTGTTCTAATCGTGGGAACGAATAGAACCACAGACTTGTATATTCGATGACTGTATGGTAGTTCTTAACTAGCCATAGTACTTGTATAGTCAGTCATGAATATAGGTACATGTCGTTGACATGGGACTGGATCGATCCGCACAAGAAAGCCACATGGTTGTTACGTCATAGGTCTTTCTTGAGTAGGTCTCTTTTGTCCTCAGACCAGATTTCATTATAATATCGATATGGAATCCGGTTCACTTTGACATACGCCTAACAGGTCTGTAAAAGGATGCTAAATATGGGTATGATTGGGTGGACCGGTGAACATGTTGATATTGATGATGAAGTGATGGAATTGCCACTCGGGTGACACCGAGATGATATCATTGGCCACTTGATGAGTGGGACTGATAAGTGTATGGCCATACCCAAATAAGTTGGTTACTTATTTTGATTAATCAGTCAACTCAAGATCAAGAAATATAATAAACAACAGAAGAGGATGACAGACACCATGCCTCTTGTTTATTCATATCGATATCGTTAGGCAAAGGACACTATGAGATTACTACCAGATGAGTGTCTTCTAAAGACTGCTGCATCTCTGTCTTAATTGGGGGCTGTAATGGTTTGCTAGAACCCACTTACAGTCTGTGGGCCTTGGGCCTACTGCCAACATAAAGACAGACCCATAGGATCGTGCATATAGATCAACTGAGCTGGAACTTATAGTAATTGTACATGTAATGTACATTGGAAAGAATGCATTAATTAATTAGTTGACATTCGGTGTCAAGGTAATTAATTGACATTGGGTTGAATTTAATTTAATTAATAAGTTTACATAATGTAATTAATTAATTTATCAATTAATTGAATTACATAAAGTAAACAATTAATTAAATAATTTTCCTAATTAAGAAAATTAAATACATGTATTGTATCAACTTAAGTGTGATTTAATTTTATTTAGGGGTAATTAAATTTAGCCAAATGGAATTAAATTACATAGTATATACTTTTTAATTAAAGTTTATTTATGTAATTATAATCCTAGTGGGCTTGGGTTTAATTAACCTAATTAGAACCCAATTAGACAAGGTGTCTATAAAAGGGCACACTTAAGGAATAAAAACCTAATTCAACTCTAATTAATTGCTGGAAATTTCAGCCACCAATAGCAGCCCCAAAACAGCCGAAAATCCCAGTATTAAACCTCCATTCCTTCGCGTCTTCGGCTAGCATCGGTTCCCGCTCAATAGTTGGTCGTGCACCGGACTTTGGAGATCGCAGTTTCAAGAAACGATTCTGCACCAGTCTCTAGAGGAGACGAATCCGGTGAGTTAATCTCTCTTGATTCTTATTTGATTTTATTCTAATCAATGGTAATTGGACACGATAGGTGGATTCTAGGAAATTTTAAACGGTGTATTTTCCGTTGCGCCACGTTATTTTTCCAATGACGAATCCCAACAGTGGTATCAGAGCCTAGGTTTTGTCCATTAGATTGATTGGAATTTGTTCTTGAAAGCGTTCTTGAAGAAAGAATGGGTTTCAAGTTTGTTATTTTAGGGTTTTTATTCAATTAGTTTTGGTTTTGATAAACCCTAGAATTTTTGGATTGGGGTTTTTGATTATTTTCCCCAATTGGTTTCCACCTTAAAAATTATTGTTTTATTGATTATTTAATTTTTGATGGATTTTTTTTATGATTTAAAAAAAAAAAAAAAGGTTTTGGGCTGGATGGAATCGCAAATTGCGATTCCATCCTGCGGCAGCAGCTGCTGCATGCCATGCAGCAGCTGGCTGCTGCCGCGGCAGGCTGCCGCGCAGCGGCACTGCTGCCCCGCCGGGACAGCAGCGGCGTGCGTGGGTTTAGGGTCCGGTTTTGGATTTTGCGGGTATTTTTTTTTTATCCCGGACCCTAATACAAATTAAATTAAATTTTTTTTAAAATTAATTTGTGTTTAAATTATTTATTTTGTTGGCATGCATATTTAATTTAATTGTTTGCATATTAAATTGAATATGGACTTTGTGAAATTGGCCCAATAAACCGGGACACCGATTAAAATTGGGAGAGCTAAATTTTAAATTTGTGACAACCCAAATTCAAGTGGGAGCAAAATTGTTAATTTTGCATTTATGGATGTTATCCATTGGGCCTTTATGGGCCTTAGTCACATTTGTTAAAATTGGCGATTTCACCCTAAGTAACTCGGCTTAACATTTATATTTATAATTTGGAATGCCATGATCATGCATCATATTGGTATGTATGTGCACGACAGGTACTTTGTTTGAAATGTTATGTTGAGTTCTATGGGCCCTAAATTATTATCGGTTGTAATTTAATTTTGGGAAATATGGCCTGCGTGCCATTTTTTATTTTGATGTAATTTTAGAATAGATTTTATTTTACAAAATTATTGTAATTGCATCAAGTATGGAGGAAGGCCCAAATGGAGCAAGCCCATGGTGGGAGCCCAAGAAGGATTGCAGTCCGGCCCATGAAGAATTAGATAGGATATCTAGTTTTTCATTAGGTTGTAATTAAAGGCCCATAGGATCTCATTTATTTTAAATTAAGTATGCTATTGCATTTGTCATATAATATGGATGTATGGATCACCAAATTATTACCCGCGTTTATGCATGCTAAGCCGTATCACTTAATTATAATCCGGAAATTAAAATATTGAGTCGCTTAAAAGTGCTTCCCACATTTACACCTCTTCCTCCCATTGATGCTGCAATGTGCGCCATGCCCTAGCTGGGTATATTGTAGTATTCGGTGGGCCATCGAGGGTTAAGATACTTGGTATGGTTAACATGTGAATGGTGGTTTGACTCAACATGGGTAGCATTAGCTCAGAGCGGGCCCTAAGCACAGATGGGTAAAGTGTCAATAAGCCCATCAAACCAAGAGTCCTTCGTGGAAGGATTGGATAGGTTGTCCTACCAAACGACTCAATGGTTGGTTAGCGAGCCCTAGTTCGGCCAGTCATTGATAAGTTGTGGATCTTGGTCAAGTCAGCCAATTAACAACACCAACAAACAAATTAAAATCGGATTATTAATTTGAATTGGCTTAAAAGTCCTTTATTTCTAACTCAAGCAATGATTTCTTCCATGTAGATAATCCCATTTCAGTTAAGCAATTGAAATGGCTGCGACAAACAATAACTCACTCTCACTTAGGTCACTCTTGGAGAAGGAGAAGCTTTTGGGGACTAACTTCCTGGACTGGGGTAGGAACTTACAAATAGTTCTTAGACAAGAGTCTAAGGAGTATGTATTGAATGCTCCTTTACCAGCTGCCCCTCCTGCAGGTCGAGGCATCACCACGGCGATGGTGGAGCAGTATGATCGGCATGTGAGGGATGACCGAGATGTCTCGTGCCTCATGCTGGGTACCATGGCTTCTGATCTTCAGAAGCAATTCATGGACGAGCATGCTTATGAGATGATGGATTAGCTTAAAAAGATGTTCCAAGATCAGGCTCGTCAGGAACGTTACCTGACAACTAAGGCACTTTGCACGACTGTGATGGCAGCTGGGACTTCTGTTAGCACTCATGTGCTAAAGTTGAAGGGGTATATTGATACACTTGCCCGCCTCGGCTCGCCAGTTCCGCAGGACTTGGCAACAGACATTATTCTCGGGTCACTTCCTGAGTCTTACAACCAGTTTATCATGAATTACCATATGCAAGGGTTGGATAAATCGGTTGTTGAGCTGCATGGCATGCTCAAGCTTGCTGAGCAGTCTCTTAAGAAGACTCCTGAAGTATTGCTGGTGAACAAGGGTAATACGCTCATTGCTAAGGGAAAGGCCAAATCTAAGGCCAAGGCTAAGGCCCAAAAGGCCAAGGCTAAGGGCAAAAAGGTGGTGGCCCAACCTAAAGCAAGGGTTGCCTCTCCTGACGATGTTTGCCATGAGTGTCATAAGAAAGGGCACTGGAAGAGCTCATGTCCAAAGCTAAGGGAGCAACTGAAGGGCAAAACTGCTGCTTCAGGTATTTATGTTGTTGAGATTAATTTGGCTATTTCTATATCTTGGGTCTTGGACACTGGATGTGGATCTCATATTTGTTCAAATGTGCAGGGTCTAAGAAATAGGAGATTATTAGGATCTGGAGAAGTAGATCTTCGAGTTGGAAATGGTGCTCGGGTTCAGGCCATGGAGATCGGAGATTATTTCTTGGAGATGCCTAGTGGACTTGTTTTGGAACTAAGAAACTGTTATTTTGTACCTGCGATGCGCAGGAATATTATTTCCGTTTCTTTGTTGGATATTTCTGGTTTTGTTTTTAATATTGGACATGGTAGAATTTCTATGCAATGTGGCAATATTATTTATGGAACAGCATTTCTTGAAAATGGCTTATATATCCTTGATCTAAAACGTGAAAGTTCAATCTATAACATAAATACTAAAAGGATTAAACAAAATGAAATTAATCCTACTTACATCTGGCATTGTTGACTTGGCCATATAAATGAGAAGCGCATAGCTAGGCTTCACTCTAGTGGAGTGCTAGGGTCATTTGACATCCAGCCTTATGACACATGCGAATCTTGTTTGAGAGGCAAGATGACAAAGGCGCCTTTTAGCAAGACTGCTGAAAGGGCCTCAGAGCTATTGGAGCTAATACATTCCGATGTATGTGGCCCAATGAGCACTAGTGCTAGATCTGGTTTTCTGTACTTCGTCACCTTCACGGATGACTTTAGCAGATACGGTTACGTGTATCTGATGAAGCATAAGTCTGAGACTCTCCAAAGGTTCAAGGACTTTAAGAATGAAGTAGAAAACCAACTTGGCAAGAAAATAAAAGCACTTCGGTCTGACCGAGGGGGTGAATATTTGAGCCAAGATTTTGACTCGTTTTTGAGAGAGTGTGGGATCATATCCCAACTCACTCCTCCTGGTACACCCCAGTGGAATGGAGTGTCAGAAAGGAAGAATAGGACCTTACTTGACATGGTCTGCTCGATGATGAGTCATGCTACACTCCCTGTCTCCTTTTGGGGATATGCTTTAGAGACAGCTGCTTACATTCTTAATAATACACCAAGCAAGGCAGTTGAGGGAACACCATATGAACTATGGAAAGGCCGAAAGCCCAATGTTTCCTTCTTGAAGATTTAGGGCTGTGATGCACATGTTAAGAAATTGACAAGTGGCAAACTCGAGTCCAAATCTGTCAAGTGCCAGTTTGTGGGTTACCCTAAGGAAACTAAGGGTTATTACTTCTACGATCCGGCCGAAAACAAAGTTTTCATAGCCAGAAATGCAGTCTTCTTGGAGAAGGAATTCCTTTCCAAGAGAGATAGTGGGAGTAATGTTGAACTTTCAGAAGTTCAAGACTCACAAACTCCTGCAGCTACTGCTGAGGATGCTTTGGGAACCAATCTGACTACTCAAGAAATTGAGAAACCAGAAATGGTTGCACAGGACCTTAGAAGGTCTGGTAGGACATGTCATCAGCCAGAGAGGTACGGCTTTCTCGTGACTGATGATGGGGACCTTATGGTCGTTGACCAAGAGGAGCCCAAGACCTATCAGGAGGCTATTGAAAGCCCACACTCAGATCAATGGCGCAAAGCCATGGAGGCTGAGATGCAATCTATGCATGATAACCAAGTATGGAACTTGGTGGATCCACCTCCGGGTGCTAAGGTGATAGGTTGCGAGTGGTGTTTCAAGTTAAAGGGTGACAACACCTTCAAGGGACGATTGTTGGCAAAAGGATTCAAGCAAGTTCAAGGAATTGACTATGATGAAACCTTTTCACCAGTTGCTATGCTCAAATCCATTAGGATACTACTAGCCATAGCTGCATGGTACGATTATGAGATATGGCAGATGGATGTTAAGACCGCTTTCCTCAATGGAAAGCTACTTGAGGATGTGTACATGGCACAACTTGAGGGTTTTATTGATCCAAAGTATCCAAACTGGGTATGCAAGCTTCAAAGATCTATTTATGGATTGAAGCAAGCATCGAGGTCATGGAATCAGAGATTCAATGAGGCCATTACAGAATATGGCTTCACACAGAATTCTGATGAGCCCTGTGTGTATAAGATGGTTAGTGGGAGCGTTTCCACCTTCCTAGTGCTGTATGTTGATGACATCCTTATCATTGGAGGCGACATACCAACACTGCAAGGAGTTAAGCAGTGGTTGAGTAGGTGCTTTTCAATGAAGGACTTAGGCAAAGCTGAGACGATCTTAGGGATCAGGATCTACAGAGATAGATCTAATCGGCTTCTAGGCCTAAGTCAGGCCATGTACATTGACAAGGTTCTGAAAAGA
The DNA here is from genome assembly GCA_039660915.1 of Euphorbia tirucalli. Lineage (NCBI taxonomy): Eukaryota > Viridiplantae > Streptophyta > Magnoliopsida > Malpighiales > Euphorbiaceae > Euphorbia > Euphorbia tirucalli. Next base: position 42,886,304 of record CM077637.1, on the reverse strand, counting down.
TTCAGCAGGACAAGGCAAAGAAAGGATTCTTGCCTATGGGCCATGGGTTGAAGCTGAGTAAGAAAGATGGTCCTAAAACAAAGAAGGACTGGGAGAACATGGAAAAGATCCCTTATGCATCTGCTATTGGATCTATCATGTACTCCATGTTATGTACGAGGCCTGATGTCGCGTTTGCACTAAGTATGACCAGCCGGTACCAGTCAGACCCCGGGGAGGAACACTGGAAGGCTGTCAAGGCAATCCTAAAGTACCTTAATCGGACTAAGGATGCTTTCTTAGTGTATGGAGGTCAAGATGAGCTCGTAGTGTCAGGTTACACTGATGCAAGCTTTGAGACCGATGAGGATGAGAACCAGTCACAGTCTGGTTATGTTTTTCTCTTGAATGGCGGTGCCATTAGTTGGAGGTCCTCAAAGCAGGCCACCATTGCTGACTTTACAACGGAAGCTGAGTACATAGCTGCGTGCCAAGCTGCAAAGGAAGCCGTTTGGATCAAGAAATTCATAACCAAGTTAGGAGTAGTACCTACTATCCTAGACCCAGTTGATGTTTTTTGTGACAACAACGGGGCCATCACACAAGCTAAGGAGCCCCGGTCAAACAAGAGATCCAAACATGTGCTCAGAAAGTTTCACCTCATTCGGGAGATCGTGAACAAAGGTGACATATCATTGTAGAGGGTTGACACCAAGAATAATGTCGCTGATCCATTGACTAAAGCACTGCCACAGACACAGCACGACGGTCATACCAGATCTATAGGCAATGCCCACTTGGAACTAGTGCAAGTGGGAGATTGTTGGTGTGCATTGGATTCTTGTATTTTGTATTATACATTAAGACTCATTGTATAAATATATTATTTGTGTCACATTAATAAAGGCAATTAATCTATTTCATTTATATCTTGTGCTATAATATGAGTAGAGTATCCATTGATTGATAATCATAAAACCTATCCCAGGTCTGTTCTAATCGTGGGAACGAATAGAACCACAGACATTTATATTCGATGACTGTATGGTAGTTCTTAACTAGCCATAGTACTTGTATAGTCAGTCATGAATATAGGTACATGTCGTTGACATGGGACTGGATCGATCCGCACAAGAAAGCCACATGGTTGTTACGTCATAGGTCTTTCTTGAGTAGGTCTCTTTTGTCCTCAGACCAGATTTCATTATAATATCGATATGGAATCCGGTTCACTTTGACATACGCCTAACAGGTCTGTAAAAGGATGCTAAATACGGGTATGATTGGGTGGACTGGTGAACATGTTGATATTGATGATGAAGTGATGGAATTGCCACTCGGGTGACACAGAGATGATATCATTGGCCACTTGATGAGTGAGACTGATAAGTGTATGGCCATACCGAAATAAGTTGGTTGCTTGTTTGATTAATTAGTCAACTTAAGATTAAGAAATATAATAAACAACAGAAGAGGATGACAGACACCATGCCTCTTGTTTATTCATATCGATATCGTTAGGCAAAGGACACTATGAGATTACTACCGGATGAGTGTCTTCTAAAGACTGCTGCATCTCTGTCTTAATTGGGGGCTGTAATGGTTTGCTAGAACCCACTTACAGTCTGTGGCCTTGGGCCTACTGCCAACATAAAGACAGACCCATAGGATCGTGCACATAGATCAACTGAGCTGGAACTTATAGAAATTGTACATGTAATGTACATTGGAAGGAATGCGTTAATTAATTAGTTGACATTCGGTGTCAAGGTAATTAATTGACATTGGGTTGAATTTAATTTAATTAATAAGTTTACATAATGTAATTAATTAATTTATCAATTAATTGAATTACATAAAGTAAACAATTAATTAAATAATTTTCCTAATTAGGAAAATTAAATACATGTATTGTATCAACTTAAGTGTGATTTAATTTTATTTAGGGGTAATTAAATTTAGCCAAATGGAATTAAATTACATAGTATATACTTTTTAATGAAAGTTTATTTATGTAATTATAATCCTAGTGGGCTTGGGTTTAATTAACCTAATTAGAACCCAATTAGACAAGGTGTCTATAAAAGGGCACACTTAAGGAATAAAAACCTAATTCAACTCTAATTAATTGCTGGAAATTTCAGCCACCAATAGCAGCCCCAAAACGGCCGAAAATCCCAGTATTAAACCTCCATTCCTTCGCGTCTTCGGCTAGCACCGGTTCCCGCTCAATAGTTGGTCGTGCACCGGACTTTGGAGATCGCAGTTTCAAGAAACGATTCTGCAGCAGTCTCTAGAGGAGACGAATCCGGTGAGTTAATCTCTCATGATTCTTATTTGATTTTATTCTAATCAATGGTAATTGGACACGATAGGTGGATTCTAGGAAATTTTAAATGGTGTATTTTCTGCTGTGCCACGTTATTTTTCCAATGACGAATCCCAACAGTAAGACCATGGATAGGGTAAACGATATGACCATAAATAGATCCGTAGTCTGTTCCAGTCATGGGAATGAATGGAACAATAGAATATCATTAACCTGGTTGTATGGCGGTGTCTTACCGGTCATTGGACATGGAATGTCAACCAAGTTAATGGGTACATACCTGGAGGCATGGTACTGGATAGATCCGCTAAACGAGTAATCCACATGGTATGGTATCACAATGGATTATCGCGTAGTACTTGTATGGATCCTTTGACCTGACCATATGATGGTATTACATGTGAAGTCGCATACTTAGGGGTACGCCTAAAGGGCCTGTAATAGGGTGCCAAGTATGGGTGCTTTCGGGTATGTCACGGAACATGGTAATACTATGGATATGCAGAAGGGATTTGTCACTCAGTAACCCACTAAGAATATATCACCGGCCACTTGATGAATGTGACTGATAAGAGTGTGGCCACACCCAAACAAGTTGGAACTTGTTTGTGAGGTTCAGTGCATTCGGGATCAAGTTAATGTCCGGATACAAAAGAGGGTGGTCAATCCATGCCTCTGTGTTGGACACCGATATCAATGACATGGGATGTACAAGTTTAAACTACAGGGTTATGATATCAGTTAGACTGCCATCTCCATCTTAATTGGGGGCTGTAGTGGCTTGCTAGAGCCCAACTGCAGTCTGTGGGCCATAGGCCCACTGCCAACATAAAGATGGGCCCACGGGATCGTACACATAGAACGACTGAATGCAGACTTAAGGAATCACTTGTATACTTGGAGTATACACAATGGAGGGAGAAGTGTGTATATATTAATTATATTATAAAGATCAATTGGATTGGTCATAATAATGAAATTAATATATTCAATTGGCTCTTCATAATTAATTGGATTAATTATGAAATTATTTCCTAGGTGGAATTATTCATATGTACGGGTTTACATATGATTTTATTTTGTGTAGATTTAATTTTAATTTGATGGATTAAATTAATTGTCAAACTAATTTTAATTTAGATGTAAATAATATATTACTTGGAGTAATATATTAAATACATGGGTATATTAAAATTGGGCTTGAAATTAATTTAAACCAGAACAATTAAAATTAGACTGGGCCTAAATTAAAACATGGAAGCCCGCACAGAATAGACAGGAGCCAAGATGGGCCTGAATTCCCCTAAGGGAATTCGGCCAACCCTAGGTAGAAATTTCGGCCAAGACATGTGTTAAGCCCCTAGCCGAAATTCTCTAGTTTTTTCTCTCCATTGTTTCGTTTTTCCGACGCTAGCACGGGTTGCATTCGTTAGGCGTTCGTGTACGTGAGAGTGGAGGGATTCTACGTTGAATTCTGCAGTCTTCATCCATCTCTAGAAAGAGATTTTCTGGTAAGAAAATTAATCCCTTTCTATTTAATTTTAAGTTTTTCAATTTCCACTTCAATTGCTCCTGGGACTGGATTTGAGGAAATCACCGCATTGTTCTGCTTTTATCGGGTGATTTCCGGTGACAAATCCCAACAATTGGGAAGGGCCATATGTGGTTAAGAAAATACTCTCCAAAGGTGCAGTGAAGATTATGGACATGGATGGCAACGAGTTCACCAATCCGATTAATCAAGATGACCTCAAACGCTACCATGTGTAAGAAAAAAAGCCTGTTAGGCCGAAAACCTGCAAGGGCGATTTAAGCAAAAATTAAGGCAACGAGGGTTAGCTTATCGACCAAAAAACATGAATAGGATGGTTGATAACAGGAATGAGTTCGTTCGAGATATGTACTAATTTTGACATTTTCAATTGATGCGATAATTAAATTTCATTAATGAAGTGCATTTTGCTCAACATATTGCATGAATTTTTGGAGTATGTTACATGATTCATTTATCGAAACATCCAGATAAACAAAGACATCTAGACGCCTAAGTGTGTAATTGCGAACATTATCCATTCAATAAAAAAAATAAAAAAATAAAAAAGGGCCTGTTAAGTCGAAAACCCGCGAGGGCGATTTAATCAAAAATTAAGGCAAAAAAAAAAAAAAGAAGAGAGAGATCGCATCAACAATAAAGGAGATATATATAAATAATAATAATGGTAGTCAATGCATGCATGATAATGAAAATAACTTTTTCTTTCATGTTCTCCTTTTCTTGACAGGAAGTGGCCTCGCGGCTTTAGAAGGAGCCAGCCAGTGGAAAGTCGCACGCTCACTCGCCTCGCGGGTCGGTAGGTCCTGGATCTCAGCCAGCCACCGCTTGTAACGATCATCTGTCTCCGTGGGAGCAAGAGAAGCATAGCTCAATGCCACATGACGGGTATCTCCCGCCCAGCAAAGTCTAATGTGATCTGGCCAAGAAGCAGTGTACTCCTCACAACTGGTGACACAAGAGCACTGGGGGATATCCTGTAGATAGCTGTACTGCTGGCAGAGGCGACTCGGAGAGTAGAATGTCACCCTGGTCAATCCCAACAACTGCACACCATGTGCCCACATGTCCACAATCACATGGGTAATCTTCCACCAAGGGCACACCCACCTGATCTGGTCATCAGTCAGGCAAGATAGCCAAACGCCCCACTCATCAGCAGACATATCAGTATAGGAGTCAATGGAGAAGCCTCTTTGCCTCAAATTGGCCGGGTGGTATTTCTTAAAATTCCCTCTCGGGATCTTAAGAATCGATAGCTTCTCCAACAACCAGATCTGCAGTTGATAGGAAGCAAGGGTTAGTAGTTCATTTGGCCCAGAAATACACCGGACAATAAGGAGTTTTACCTGGAGCAGTGTGAGAAGAGGGCCAATGTGGAGAACACCGCTTGTCTTAGATGTATGCAAACTGATCAGTGTCTCAACAAGTGCAAAAAGAGCCGGAGATGCCCCCGCAGCCATCTGAAAGATAAGGGAGACAGCCCTGAAGGAGACGACCCATCACTAGGACCACAGAAATACCGGCTCACCAGTAACAGGCTAACCATAGAGGCCCAGCTCATGTGGTCCCTAGGGGCATTGACACACCACTCCAGTACAGAATCCGAGCTCAACCCGATAGAAGGGGAACCAGTGGCAAGTAAAGCTTCCACCTCGGGATTGGGAAGCCCGAACAAGCGCACCAAGGAAGAAATGTTGCCAAAGGTGAACTCAGGGATGGCAATGTCCACCCCTTTGTGACATGGGATGTTCAGAATGGCGTTGAATTCTTCATATAAGGGGCAGAGCTCTTGGCATAAGAAACGGAAAACGTTATCCACCGGATCCTAGAAACGATGACAGGCATTCAATAGTTTGATGTTCCAAGGGTATTTGTAATAGGCCTTGATATTCCACAACCCGAAGGGCTTCAATTTAAGCCAATCAGAGTCTTGTAATGATTCTAGAAAAGTGTAAAAGCCTGGATGAAAGGAAGCCACAAAGTTGAAAAAGAAAAAGAAGAAGAATGAATTCTCAAAAATTAATAAAATAAAATCCCATAATATGAAAATGCAGTTCATGATGTGCATAAAAATCCAATACAGAAAAAAGAAACAAAACAAAGATAATGGATGTAAAGATCAGAGCACTCCATCCAGCTCTCATCCTGCCCCTCATCCTCCTCCTCCTCCTCGGACTCACTATGATGTGTGGCCCTGTAGGAATCAAAGGCCCCATGTAATCGAGCCATCTCAGCCTGCACCCTGGCCACCTCAGCTCTCGCCCGATCCACCTCTTGGTTTGCAGCCCAGACCCGAACCTTAGAGGAAGCAGCCTCCCTGACCTGATCCTAAAGCATCTGGACTTGGGACTGCAATCAATAACATAAATTAACATTCATACATACATACATGCACATTCATGCATTACATAAATCATGAGATGGTGCTGGAAACGCGGAACGCTTACCTCCCAAGCGCTGTTCTCCTGGACCAAGAGGTCCCCCAGGCCTTTATACTGGTAGGCTATCTCCTCCACATCAGCCTGTGGAACCTAAAGAATACCAGAAAATTAAAAAAAAATTTAAAAAAAAAAGAGAAAGAATCTTAGACTTACATGGGTGGTGTCCTCCAGGAAGAACCTAGCTGGCTGCTCGTGGGGAATATTCCACGTCCTATAAGAATGGGTGCCATCCAGCCCTATCATGTTGAAGCCGGTCCTAAGCACGGTCACTAGATGGCCCTCCACTACACCGATAGCCCGAGAAGCCGAGGCTGCAGTGCTACCTGCTGGATAGGGTGGCTCCTACCCTGAAGGGAAATATCCTCGCCAGCTGTGGCCGCTTTAACACTCTCGCCGGCCGGGCCACTAGGCTGAGAAGACTCGGCTCCCCTGCGCCTCTTAACCTGTGAAGAGAATGAAGTTAAAAAAAAAAGGAGTGAATACCCGACGAGGAGGAGGAGGAGCCGCTGGTGTGCCACCCGCAATCGACAGTAGGCACTGCTGGATGTAGGCCGGATAATCCCCGTCAACAGGGTCAACACTATAACCCTCTTCGAATATATCAGGGTATACCGCGGGGTCAACTAGATGGGGCCAGAACAGCGCATGTGGAAGCGGTGGAGGCACAGGCCGACTAGCTGGACCATCGATGTGGTCGGAGAGGAAGAGGTGCTCGCCCAAATACCACTCTTGTGACATAGGGCACTCCATGACAAACCGGCGAAAGTCGAATCGCACGGATGTCTGCACAAGTAGGGTGATAGCACCTAGACCCCGCCAGGGATGGTGCCGGATCTGTAGAAGTACAACAAAGGAAATTCAGCACAGGTAAGTAAAAGTTGATTAAATTTTCTTACTAATGAGTTTCGTTTACTTACCCTTTGCCAGGTGGTGTCAAGCAAACTCTGCCTCACCTCCTCTAAATCATGGCTGATGCCCTGCCATCCTTGCATCCAGCAACGCAGGACAGTCGGCTGAACATCACCCTGAACATCCCTCAACTCGGGCGGCTCCAACACGCGATGCTCAAAGGCCCAGATCTGTAGTTAACGAAAAAGTATTAAAAAAAAAAAGAGAAAAAAGAGATAATACCAGAAGGCCAAACCAGAAGCGAATCCCGAAGTGCCCCATATATAGAGGATGCCCGTATCCTTGTTCAACGCCCACAAAAAGGATCTCATTCGGGTTATTGGTTTCCGGAATCAAGTTACTCTGGATCTTTTTCAACTTCTTTCCCATTTTCTTCAACATTTTGGCAAGATTTTGAGGATTGGAATCGGTTTCAGAGGGAAGGAAAGGAGAGGTTTTCGGAAAAAATGAAGGTGGAAGAGGAAAGGGGCGGAAACCGCCCCTTAAATTTATTCTGCCCGTGAAGTACAGTCGTACGACTGTACTTCGTCTACAGTCGTATGACTGTATTCAAAATTTGAATACAGTCGCATGACTGTAGTAGGAAAAAAAGGGGAAATTTTAATTTTTTTTTTTTCATATTTATTCTTTAAACCCTATTTTCATTACCCGATGCTTAATTATTCCCCACGGGAAGATATTTTAGTATTTTTGCACGGCTAACCCAGCAGTGACTAATTTTTTTCCAATGACGGTCCGTCTCACCCAAGGGGCACAAAACCCGAGAAAACCAAGAAAAAATCACTGTAAGTGTAATCTCACCAAATTGCATTTTCAGCGCGTCCCGTGTGCCAAGTCACACCCGATTATCACATTCTCACATAATCACAGTGCACCACAACTTTAAAAGGGAACCCAAATCCAGTCTCACTCCGTCAAGTGCACCCAGCTGCACGCGATTGTCACACATGCTCACAAAAATCATAGTCCACCACGACTTTAAAAGGGAACCCAAATCTCGTGTCAGTCCGTTGAGTGCATCAATAGCACGCGACTATCACATTTCTCATTTACAAGTCCAGTCCCGCACGACTATAAAAGGCAACCAGGGCACACATTCCCGTATTTATTCTTGATCGAAGGGGCAAAAATTTTTGTTTCAAAATTATCGATCAAGGAATAAATACGTTCACCAAGCACACTTTACACACATTTTTTGCTCTGTATGACAGATCATACATGACCATTTGACTCTAAAATTCATTTTATCTCGGCGTCATCCTTGCACGAGAATCATCGTAAGCAACCGCCCGACTCCGAAAGTCGTCTCTTTTCTCGGTGTCATCTTCATGCAAAAGGCATATGGACCACCTAACTACCAAAGTCTGCAGTTCACCTGCGAGAACCACGTTTGCATATCATCATGATTTTGTGTTCTTTGTCATGTACCTAAATCCGTTTTAAAAATCGGACTTCAGCTACAAGAGGGGCAGCCTGTGAACACGAAATTTTTATATATATATATATAAAAATTTGTTGACCGTTGACCCACGACTGTATTTACAGTCGTGGGATTTTGATTACAGTCATACGACTGTAACATAGTTACAGTCGTACGACTGTACTTTCACGGGCAGGTTGCAGAACCCATACCCCCTTGACTTAGAAAAGTGGGGAAATCTTGAGCATTTAATGCTCAAGATTTCCAGGTAAGTGGGGATATAAAAGGCTGGAAATGGGAGAGAGAAAGGACTTTTGGCAAGATAATCTGGATTTTAGAGAGATTTAGTGAGAGAAAAAGGGAGAAAAAGAAAGAAGAGAGAAAAGAATAGTCTTACTTTCTTCTCACATTTTCTTCTTGATTTCTTGTTTTTAATCACTAAAATGAATTAGAAATCCTAGCTTCACATCTATACAAGAAATCTAAATCATATTTGGACCAAAACAAACTCAAATCCGTGACTTTTCTGGGATTCTTTAGACACTTTTGCAACCTTAACTTTCCAAGGAAAAGGAGCGAATTCAAGTGGATTGGTGCGTAGCCAGGGGTCATTCCAGCTGTGGATCGTCACCAAGGAGGTAAACAATCTTTAACTCGACTCATTTTCCAGCTTTCTGGGTGATTTGCTTGTGTTTGTTGTGTTTTTATTCAAGTTTTTAAGCTTTTGTTTCTGGAAAAATAAGAACAGTTGTACGACCGTTCTTCACACAAGAACAGGGGCACGACTGTAATTAAAGTTGTGCAAAACCCTTTACAGTCGTACCACTATATTTATTTTCTCAGGTTTAAGTTCTCTTTTTAGGGTTTTTTAGCGATTTCTGCCTCTGGCAAAGTTTACAGTCGCACGACTATAGTATACAGCCATACGACTGTAACTACAGTCGCACGACTGTAGTCCTTGGCCAGAAGCAGAAATCCCTAAAATCAAAAAAATTCATAAAACCCAAAAAATTTCATAAAAATCAGAAAATTTCAGAAAATCAGAAAAATCTTGAAAAATAAAAAATCATCAAAAATGAATTATGGTGTGTGCATTCACGACCTTAGATTTATTTTTCGGTGAAATTGCATTTAGAGAAAAACCACGACGGAGACCCGGTTCTCAAAATTAAATATATCGAAAAAACGTTTTCAAAAATGATTTTGTCACAAAAACCAAAAATACAGGGACGTTTCAAAATGGTTTTCCAGGTCTAACCGAGCAGGCCGACCGGGCCAACCCAGTTACCCCCAATTGCATGACCCCAAATGCCTAATTTCCGAATTCTGTCTATTTGAGCCCTACTTATGGCGTGCCGTATAAACTGTGCTAACCTCTGTTTTGCAGCTTTTATTTTATTTTAATTTTCTTTTTATTTGTATTTTAATAGAATTAATCGTGTATTTAGGCGGTTGTAAATTTTTTTTAGATTTTCGTGTATTCTAGGCACTTGTATCAGTGAGGCGAGGTTTCATTTTTCTTTCAATTGGGTTGTAAGTTCTTAAATATTTATTCTATTTACTTTTATTATGCTGTATTATTACGTCTGCGCGCTGCTTGTATTATTTAATAAAAATCAATCTTTAGCAATTTAAAGTGTTGTAATTAGAACATTGGCATTAACATTTAAATTAGACACGAAATAAGGCACTTGTCCGAACCTAGATCTCTGAAAAGTGTGGCAGTTCCTGCTTTGGTTCAGCTACACTGTAATTTCCCGGTTGAGCTGAGCCGGGTGGCGACTCCTATACTTTTTATCGAGATTTAGGTCTCGATTCTTTTTCGAAACAATCCGCTTTTCCAAAAAACGAATTTCAAATCCAAAAACCCCATGCGAGGAGGGCCCCGCCCGAAATCGAGGTGCCCCTTCCGAAAGGGAGTCCTGCGTCCCGTAAAAAATGCGTCGTCCGCTCACAGCAAGACCAAGCAAGCATTCACACAAAGGACTCTAAAATATTGCAGTTTAAACCACGAAATTGCCTAAAAGATAAAGTCAAAAACCGACCTTATCACTAGCTCATCAGCCATTCTGTTTTCATCCCTGGGGACATGTCTGAATTCACATTAGTCGAATAATTCTCTTCTGAACTGTAGCAGCTCCAAGTAAGGCCGTAAGGCTTCTTCTTTCAACTCCCATTCGCCCTGAGCTTGCCTAATCACTAAAAGTGAAACTCCAATGATCAAGATGTCATTTGCCCCTAGGGTTAACAGAGCTTCCATACCAAACAGGCATGCCTCATACTCTGCCCCGTTATTGGTTATGGGAAAATTTAGTCTCTTTGATAACGGGATGATTTCACCATCTTACATCACTATTAGCACCCCGATTCCAGCACCCTTTCTGTTCACTGCACCATCGAAGCACATAACCCATCTTTTTACTTCAACCATGGCTAACTGTTCATCCGAGAACTCCAAAATCTCAGTGTAATTCGATTCCAGAGGTTGATTTGCTAGAAATTCTGCCACGGCTCACCCCTTGATGGTTTTCTTGGTGATGTACTTAATGTTAAACTCAGATAGGAGTAATAGCCACCTAGACAACTTTCCCACCAATACCGGCACTTCATAAAGATACTTCATTGGATCCACTTTGGCGACGGCTTGTATTTTGTAGGACTGGAAGTAATGGCACAGCTTCTTGGTCAACCAAATCATTGCCACACATTTCTTCTCCACCACTGTGTATTTGGTTTCATACTCCAACAGCTTCTTATTAAGGTAGTAAAAGGGATACTCTTTTCTGTCATCTTGCTCTTGTGCCAACATTGCCCCTATGGAAGATTCTTCGACCGCCAAGTACAAAATCAGAGGCTTCCTTGGAATTGGTGGACTCAGGACTGGTGGTTTTACCAGATAAGCTTTGATCTTCTCGAATGCTAGCTGGCATCTGTCATCCCACACAATCGGATGATCTTTCCTTAGTAACTTGAAAATCGGCTTGCAACTGGAAGTCAACCGTGCAATGAAACGACTGACATATTGTAAGGAACCTAGAAATAATCGGACTTCCTTTTCTGTTTTTGGAGCTGGCATATCTTGAATGGCCTTGATTTTGTCTGGGTCCATTTCTATTTCCCTCTGGCTGACTACGTGGCCCAACAGCTTTCCTGATGTGACTCTGAATACACACTTCTTGGGGTTAAGCCGCAAGTTGTATTCTCCAATGCGTGTAAGAAATCTATCCAGGATAACAGGATGTTCCTCCCGGGTTGCTGATTTAACAAGCATATCATCGGCATACACTTCGACTTCTTTATGGATCATATCATGTAATAGAGTTGTGACAGCCCTTTGATAAGTGGCTCCAGCATTCGTTAATCCGAAGGGCATTACTCTGTAGCAGAAAGTACCCTACTCTGTGATGAAGGATGTCTTCACCTAGTCATTCACATCCATCAGGATCTAGTTGTACCCCGAAAAGCCATCCATGAAGGAATACATTGCTGTTTTTGCTACACTATCAACCAGAACATCAATATGAGGCAGTGGGAAATTGTCCTTTAGGCATGCCTTATTCAGGTCCAGGTAGTCAACACATATTCTGACCCTTCCTTCCTTTTTAGGCACTGGGACGATATTAGCTAGCCATTCTGTGTATTCTACCACTTCAAGAAACTTGGCGTCTATTTGCTTAGCTACTTCCTCTTTTACCAGTGTAGCCCATTCTGGTCTCAATCTCCTCAGCTTCTGCTTTACTGGTCTGAACTTGGGGTTGGTCAGGATCTTGTGCACTGCTATCTCTGTGTCTACACCCGGCATGTCCTCCTATGACCAGGCGAAAGCTTTAACATGTTTTTGTAATATTCTTATTAATTCTCTCTTTTCCTCGGATTTTAGCTCGTGTGAAATGAATACCATTTTAGGTTTTTCATTTGTACTTAAATTGATTTCATGCAATGCAGTGTCATGTATGCTAAATATGCTTGATGGTGATTTAAATGCATGCACAGAATAATTAGGATAAACATCACACAAGTAAGCAAACTGGGATTTCATTGCATTAAACTTGTCATAAAGTACATCATTCATATTGAAAATAGAAGAAACAGATACAATAAAATCATTTTCATCCTCCACAGGTGGAGGGCTTTGCACTTCTTCAGCTTCCACCTTCATCTTCAGAGTACCATCCAAGTCTGCAGCTGCTTCAGCTTCTTTTTCAACCACTTTTGCCTTAGCCCTTTCCATGATCTTGGCAATCTCGGCAACCACAGAGTCCAGGTTCACCTTGGCCATCAGCTCTTCGCTGAACCCTTCCTTAGTCTCCCTAAATGCCATGCTTAAGGCAGCAGTCAATGCACCTGAAATAACTTCTTCAGTTTGATCATAGGCTTTCTCTTCATTTTTCTCTTCGACCACCTCTACTACTTCTGCTAACTCCTTGGACGGTTCGCCTTGCAGCACATCAGATTCAACAGATGCCTTTTCTATCACCACTGGCGCCACTGGTTCCTCCTGGCTTTTCTAAAAATCAACAACATGAACAAAAATTTCAAAGCTAGGATATTCAACATTTCCAACCCTTATTGGTTTAGCTTGGCCTTTGTATAGCGCTTCTCCCGCTTTTAGGAATGGCTTTATCATAACCTTGCCATTCTTGCCCCTTCTTGGGTTTTTCTACTCAGATGTCTCCTCTGTATAGCCAAGACCAAACTTCTTTGGTTTCCTTGAGTCAATGTTGAATTCAGGTACTCCTTGCAAGTTAATTCCAAGTCCCATGCCTGGGACAAAGTTCTGTTTGTGTAAGTAGCTGGCCAGCCATTCCGGCATATAATTTTCATAGATCACCATGGGAGCATCTGTAGCTTCCTCTTTCCCGATCATTGCAACTTGAAACCCGCCAAAAGGGACAACGCCTTCATTCACAGCAGTAATCACCGATTGGGCATCCACCTCAACAGTCACTATCTCACCATTCATCAAGAACTTAATCTTCTGGTGCAATGTAGAAGGGACACCTCCAAGAGGATGGAACCATGGGCTTCCTAATAGTAAGGAGAAGGTGATCGAGATATCTATCACCGTGAAAACAACCATGGATTTGATGGGCCCAACCTCTACTTCAGTTTCAAAGGTGCCTATCACTATTCTCTTGTAGTCATGGTATGCCCGGATTATTATTGAAGAATTTTTCAGAAAATCTTCATTTAGGCCCAAACATGGCAGCACCTTCAGTGGACATATATTTAAAGCTGAGCCATCATCCATCATCACACATGGCATCACCTTATCCATCACATGGGCCTTGATGTAAAGGGCCTTATTGTGAGCCTTCCCTTCACCAGGCAGATCTTTCTCATAAAAAATGATGTCAGGTGTCCCAGAATGGACTTTATCCAACAAACAACACATAGCCTCTGGTGAAGCTAGAGGGGAGACTTCAATCTCTGACAGTTTCTTCACTAAGGTAGCCCTATGCTCCTTAGAAGTCAGAAGCAAATGCCACAGGCTGGCTTGTGCAGGAGTCTTCTTTAACTGGAAAATGACTAATTCCTCTTTCTTAACCCCCTCCGGTGCTGCTGAACTACCTGACCCAGTTATGGGGGCTTTATCCTTCACTTGATCTGCCGGCTGGTACACCCTGCCACTCGGGTCACATGCTAGACCTCTTGAACTTTGAGCTTCTTAATGGCTGGAGTCTTAACCGTCTCCTCTCTGCCAAAATATTCATACTCGTCTTTGGAATCAAGGTCATTCAATCTTATCAGTTTGGTCTCTTTCTGTTCTGCCTTTTTTTCACATTTTGTCCCCACTTCATCTTCCTCTATTGCTACAGCCGGGATAGGGGGATTTGCTTGAAGGATCTGGGCAAAGATGAAATTAGCCGGCAGTCCTAAATGCACCATATTGACCTGCTTCTCAAATGTTGGTAGCGGGATGGTCTTCGTGCTAGGCTTAGCTAGTTCTTGCAGTTTCCCTTCATCTATCAGCTTCTAAATAGCGTTCCTCAACTTGTAGCAATTGTTAGTCCGGTGGCCAGTAACAACATGATACGTGTAGAAATTATCTTTATCTACCTCAGAAGGTTTTTCAAAGGGCCTCAGAGACTGTAGCAATCCACCATTTCTGCACTTAGCAAATATCTTCACAAACGGAAGAGTCCAAGGCGATATACCCTTACCTCCTGGATTCCTATTCTGATTGCCTTTTTACTGGGTCACTGTAACAACTTCTACTTGCTTTACCTCTGAGGTTTGCCCTCCTTTTCCGCCAGAACTTGAGCTAGAACCACCACTAAACCCGGCTGTAGTCGTTGATCTATATCCGGAACTGTAACCTGAACTTCTTCCACCCTTATGGCTTGGTGCCTTCTCTTTTCCATCTCGCTCAATCTTCATCACCATATTGTAAACTCCACTAAGCTCATTGAATGGGTGGAATTTCATATTGTTTTTGAAGATTTCCTTACTGCCATCAATCAATTTCTGTATCAGTTCATCTTCATCTAGGCAGTTTTTTAGAAGGATCATCTTAGTCATCCACCGCTGGTAATACTCATCAAAAGGCTTATTGGGTTTTTGCTTAATCCTTTTGAAGTCATACAGCTTCACCTAAATCTTGGTGTTGAAGCTGTAATACTTAATAAAGGCTACTAACAGAACCTCCCAATCTGACTTCTCTTCTTCTGATAACGAGTTATACCATCCCAAAGCTCCTCCTTCCAAGGTAGTCGGGAAGAGATTAATCACTTGTTGCTTAGTGGCGGCCGCCGTCAGCATGACTTGGGCATACAGGTTCACATGGGCCTCTGGCGAGCCCATTCCCTTGTAAGAAGGCACCCTTGGCATTTGGAATCCAATGGGAAAAGTCTCGATGCCCCTGCTGATCATGGCATCAATGTTAACTCCCTTCTTAGACTCTGCACTAACACTGGCCCCTTTCTTCAACTGAGCCACCGCCTCCTCCAACTCAGAGCATTTTGCTTTCATCTTTCTTTCCATAGCTGCTTCTATTTCTTGCAGCTTCTCAAGACTGGCTGAGGTATCACCACCCTGTTAGGATGATTCGGCCTCCTTCTCTTTCCAACCTCCACTACCACTAGTTTCTCCAGCCTCTCTCACTACTGCCTGCACTTCCTCCTTAAGCATATCACGAAAGTCTGGCGATTATAGAAAATCCTTCAAAGCATCACCAAGGCTCGAAATTGGATTAGCCATTTCTACTTCTTCCCCAGAATCAAAATCACTATCTGTCTCAACTGCTCTCCATCCCCCAACAGCCCTCAAAGCCTGAGATCTTGTCCAAGGTCGCTCCAGCTTATTCTGCTAGGCACTATACAAAAAGTATTAGGGACATGCATGAATGGCATGGTGGCATGAAGATTAAGGCATTAAAAGTGCTTGTAATGAATGGATGGAGGTTATGAATGAAATGACGGTATGAACGATTTTCTTTTATTCTTTTTCTTCTTTTTGGGACATTCCAAGAACACCCAATGATGCAAAAATGTCACATGTGGACCACCACACGGACAGAGGTTCGGTGCCTTTGGGGCACCTAATGATTTTTATGATATGGTTGCCTGTGTGCTGACACACGGATAGAGTTTCAACACTTTTAAGGTCTATGAGATGATATGAAATGGTCACATGGGACCGTCCCTTGGATAGAGTTCTGATGCTTTTGAGCATATGATATAAAATGATGTTGCAAGAAAGTTGCGTGTAACGGAACACGGACCGAGGTTCAGCGTTCGGGGAACACCTTCTATGATTTGGGATGTTATGAAATGCCCCTACATGCGTAATCCGGCACTTGGGGAGTGCCTTAAATAATGTAGTAATGTCATGAAGGAACCCGATGTGGATCACAGTGTTATATGATATTTATGATCAATGGGTATGATGTCATGAAATGCATCGTGTGGATTGTCACATGGAAGTAAACCTAGGACCATTATGGTGTCTATTAAATGAGATAATTTGGTGGAATGGCCAAATGCAATCCAGTGCATTGGCAGAAGATGGGTAATTTGGGATACCCGATATGTTATGAAACGATATGATTATGGTGGGCATCCTTGGAATGCCCTTAATTTAGATGAAGTGAAATAAGATGGATGTTTATGTCATACAAGGTGCAAATGGCTGCACAAAAACGTGGTTAGAATGCATAACACGCATAATGATGTCGTGTATGCTTTATGAAGAAATGCTAATCACACAAATATAATATTATGGCTGCAAAAGAAAAGGTTAGTGTGAATGTCACACAGATGATATAATGTCTTCACATGAAAATAAAAATGCAAATGGCTGCATAAAAATGTGGGTTAGTATGGCACACGAAAGCTATGCATGTTTGATGCTTCGTGAAAAGTAAAAAAAAAAAAGAAAACAACACGGAACAAATGGCAGAACACGCAAAATATGTGCTCCCTTCCAACCTTATTTCTCCTTTTGATTGGTCTCGCATTCTTCCTAGGTGTTAGGTCTCTTTGGCATCAACGGGGAATACCAAAGGCGCACGCTCAATGTTCATTTTGAATTTAAGTTTTGGTAATCCTAAGGGAAGTTACTAAGCCATTACATGTGGGCCAAAGTTAAAACCAAGGGTTGTACAGGTTCCCATAGCGAGTATACACTTCCCCACCGTAGAACACGATATAAGGTCATGCGGGGCTATGAGTGGTTTACCCTGTCGGGTGTCTCTAATCCTGGCGAAAGAGGTAGGCCACCTTCTTGGGTAAACCGAGGTTAAACAGTGTATTGAAGGGGTTGAGAAGAAGAAAATGTCATGATATGCAATGTGCAAATAAGTATGGTAATATGAACTGGTGAAGTGACTGCAAGCGAGGTTTTATTTCGGTAGTTACCTAAGTTCCTTAAGTTTTTATGAAAACTTTTAGAAACCATTCATCCCCAGTAGAGTCGCCACTGTGAGTGGATGACATTTTAAAAACGGAACGCGGCGAAGTGGACCGGGGAAGATGATGATTATTATAGATTATTTTGGAAAACGGGTTTTGTTTATCTTAAGTTAGAAAATTATGGATTTAACTTGGAATTTCTTTTGTAGAAAACATTTTTCTGTTTTTAACTTAAAGACCTCTAAACTTAAATCCTGAGATCAGTGACAGAGTCGCCACCCGGATCAGCTCATCCGGAAATTCCGGTACAGCTCCCTACCAAGGACAGACTGTTGTACCTAGTCCAGAGATTTAGGATTCGGGCAAGTAACTTACTTAACCTCTAGCTTGCTTTCACTTTACAGTTTATATTACCATATTTAATTTGCTTTATTATCTTTCTCTAACTCCAATTTGTTTATTTTAATTATCCAATGCTAAAGCAAAATGCAGGAAATAAATTGCGGGAAATTAAACCATACATTCAAAATATACAAAAAATAATAAAGGCCGACTATACAACCCAATTGAATAAAAAATGAAAAACTCTCAATCTCACTTTTACAATTGCCTAAAATACAAGATTTGTCTAAAAATACAATCGCCTAAAATACACGAGGAATCTATTAAATACATCAAAAATAAAAATAAAAAAAACTACAAAACAGACTGTTAGCACAATTTACGGCACAACACAAATAGGACTTAAAACATGACAGAATGGGGAATTTAGAAATTGGGGACAAGCATTTAGAGGGATAACCGGGTCGCCTCGGCTAGCCGACCCGGTTAGACCTGGAAAATATTTTGAAACGTCCCTGTATTTTCGGTTTTGTGAGGAAATCATTTTGAAAACGATTTTTTCCGGTTTACATGCATTTTTTTTACATGTTAGGTGGGTCGGTTTTTAGGAGAATCAGGTCTCCGTCGTTGTATTGTTCTAAATGCAAATGCATTGAAAATTAAATCTAGGGTCGTGGATCCACACAACAAAATTCATTTTGATGATTTTTTTATTTTCTGAATTGTTAGGAATTTTTAGAAATTTTTATGGATTAAAATGGAAATTCTGATTCTGAACTGGAATTACAGTCGTGCGACTATAACTACGGTCGTACGACTATAATTACAGTCGTGCGACTATAAACCATTCAAGCTCAGCATTTCGCCAAAATTATTTGAAATAAAGCTGAAAGAAAACAGTTAGAAACCAAGAACACTCGTATGACTGTAAATACTGTCGGACGACTGTTCATCAAACTCAAGAATAGTCGCACGACGATTCTTGATTTCCAGAAACAGAAAATGCAGAAATAAAGCAAAGATGCACAAAAACTCACAATCACCCAGAAAGCATGAAAAATAGAGGGGAAAAGGAGTGTTTACCTCTTAGCGCTTGTCCTCCGTAGGATTGACCCCTGGCGTCCCTCCAATCCACTGAAATTCGCTCCTTTCTCCTTGAATTGAAGTTGGAAAGCTTGTGTCTAAAATCTCTAAATGTTAGGGATTCTGATGATTTTTAGTCCAAGATTGATTGAATTTAGCGTGTTAAGTTATTAACCTATTGATGTCTAACAGATTTTAAACTTAAACACGCAAGAATTATTAACAAAAAGAAAAGAAAAGAAGTCTTATGTTTGTGTGGTTTTTCTCTCTTTTTCTTCTCTTTTTCCCATTTCTCTCTCTCTCTAAGACCAGAAAATCCTAAGTGTCAAAAAGTCCCCCCTTTTCCTTGTCTCCTCTTATTTTCTGCCTTTACTTCACCAAAAATCGGGCATTAATTGCTCATCTTTTCTCCTCTCTTTTCTTATGTCATGGGCATGGTCTTCTACACCTGCTCTAACACTACAGTCGCACGACTGTATGTTATAGCCGTGTGACACTCGCAAATTTTTTTTTCTTCTAAGATGTTTGACAGAGCGAGAAGCAGAAACTGTAATGCAGTAAGTATATGCCGAATCCTGCAGACTGCATATGAATGGGATCACCATGGCTATAAAGATAATGAGACAGGGATACTTCTGGATGACAATGCAGTCTGATTGCGTGAAGGAGGTAAAGAGATGTCACTAGTGCCAAATCTATGCGGATATCAGTCATCTACCACCACTTGAACTACAAAACTTGGCATCTCCTTGGCCATTCTCAGCGTGGGTAATTGACATGATCGGTGAAATTCATCCCGCAGCTTCTAATGGGCACAGATTCATAGTGGTTACCGTAGACTATTTCTCAAAATGGGTAGAAGCAGAAACCTTCTCTAGTGTGATAGCTAAGCAGATGGTTAAGTTCATTCAAAAGAACATCCTTTCTCGATACGGAATCTCTCACCATGTAGTGAATGACAATGGAGTGCAATTCCAAGGGGCGACATCTAAGCTATTCGCAGAACATGGCATTGAACATCATAGGTCTTCTCCATACAGACCGTAGGCTAATGGCGCAGTGAAGGCGGCTAACAAGTCAATTAAGAAGATCTTATCCAAGATGGTAACCACCTACAGGGACTGGGTTGACAAATTGCCATATGCTCTTTGGGGTTACCGAACCAGCATCAGAGCACCAACCGGCGAGACTCCTTATGCCTTGGTATATAGGATGGAAGCAGTGTTGCTAGTGGAAATGGAACTCAAGTCACTCAGAATAGCTTTGGAAGCTCAGCTACTAGAAACAGAATGGGTTCGAGCTAGATATGAGCAGTTGGTAGCATTAGAAGAAAAGCAGTTAAAAGCACTGGATCATCTGTAGATGTATCAACATAGAATGGCCAGAGCTTATAATCAAAATGTGAAGTATCCCAGACAGTAGCTGAGAGTTGGGGATCTGGTTCTGAAATAGTTAAGGCCTACAAATGTGGACGCCTACGGGAAATTTAGACCGAATTGGGAGGGCCCTTATGTGGTGAAGAAAGTGCTATCGAAAGGTGGTGTAAGCATTGCGGACATGGATGGGAATGAATTTGTAAACCTTGTTAATCAAGACCGCTTGAAGCCTTACTATGTCTGAAAAAAAAGTCTGCTAGGTTGAAAACTCGGAAAGGGTGGCCTAGGCAAAAATCTGGACACGAGAGAAAATGATCAGTCAGAAAATCCGCAAGGGACGGCTAGTGACGAATTCTAGTTCTGTGTGGAATGTATACCATTTTGGGAACCAATCTTTTCAAATGTATTCATGCTACTTTCATCAAAAAAGTGTGATGTTTTATTTAAATATATTTGCTTGGTTATGTCATATGCATAAACAAAGCTATCTCGCCTAAGCATCCATTTAAAGAAAGCACTTTGCATTAAATTGGTTAAAAGATTCGCATCATTCAATGATGAAATGTGCCAAAATGCTTGCAACTCACGATCTTTTCTTTTCCTACGAATTCAATTCATCATTCCTTAGAGCGGTCGAAAATTTTGAAACAGATCCAAGTTAAAGAGCCACAAGACCTTAAAAAAAAGAAGAGCTCACTAAGGTGAAACTGAATAGACGCCTTAGGCAAAAATTAGAGCAGCTCGCTGAGCTGAAAACCCACATCGCGCAGTTTAGGCAAAATTTAGAGCACTTCCAGATTTTACCATTCCGAGGGGCAGTAAAGTGGAACCCTTCTAAGGGTGCCTTATGAGGCTTGGTGGCTGCACATAAGGATGGACCTTGAAGGATCATATATTCATGTAGCAGGTCATGATCAAAACGTATAAGGCAAAGTCTTGGATGAAAATGTATAATTATTTAAGGATTAAAATTAGATAACCGTAATGAAATATGAGACATATTAATATAAAGGAACACAATGATAAATTTTAACCAAATGAAATTAATAAATTATGAAATTATTGGAATAAAAAGGTGGAGTTAATTATCATGCGGAAAGTATTGTATCTACAATACAACCTAATTATTTGTTACAATTTAATATTAGGTCGAGGCCCATTAAAATAATCTTAAAGGATAAGAAATAACATTTGTTAAAATGTGGGAAAACCTCATCAACTTTGGTGAAAAAAAAGAAGGGACGATTGAACGGTAGTTATAAATGGTATACTATTTCAATCAAGGTAGGATTAGAAAGCAAACATTATGGCTAAAGAATGATTAACTCATTGATCCATTGAAACTGGGTTTGGGCATTACATATATGGTGGTGGAGATTGCATCAATGTGGTAGTGGACCAGAGAGCCAAAAAATCATCCCTTCCAAACAGGAACACCTATTCATCAAACAACACTTGGGGTGAGACAAATAATTTGGCAGAAGGAATGTGATAGCACTAATGTCCTTAATGAAGTTTACTATATCCCATAAAAACATAAGCAAGTGAACGAGGTTCAAGTTTGTGTTCACAATGCGAACGCAACCACAGATAACATAAGCACCTAAAGTCATTTAAAGAATAATAATCCATTAACGTATGAACAAATGCTGAAAAGGAGATTGATATTGCAATGGTTTCATTGGAAATCTATTGATAATATGAATAGCACATTCAAACAAACAGTTCCAAAATTTTAAAGGCATAGATGCATGATTCAATAGAGCCAAACCTCTCTACAATATGTCGTGCTTTCTTTCAACATTACAACTTTTTTCCCGGGTATATGGACAAGAAACCCTTTGTGATATCTCATGCTCTAAAAAAAAAGGTTTAGGATTGATACTCACCTCCCTAATCAAATTGAAAAGCATTAATTTTTAGGTTGAAGTAATTTACAACAAGAGTTTTAAAAGCTTTAAAGATACAAAGTACTTCAAATTTTTATGTATTAGGTATATCCTAGTATGCTTAGTGTAGTGGTCATAAAAGAACAACATAGTACCGATAACCATTTTTTAGTACAGGACCCCATACATCAGAATAAATAAGCTCAAGTGGTGATTTAGCAACATAATTCGAAGAGACAAATGACAATTTATGAATCTTGCTTGATGAACATGCATGACACAAATTTTTATTCGAATGACAGTCAACAAAATTTTATTAGAATTTAAAACTTTTGAAACAATAGGTTGAGAAGCATGGCCCAAACAGGCATGCCATACAGAAAAAGAAGCAAAATTCACTTTAACTAAAATAGGAGGAGTCAAACACATAGAGTGTAGCCCTTGATTAGTCAGGATCCATTTTGTTTCTAAATCTTTTATAATAAAAAAACTAACAAAAATTCCACAATGACAAGATTAGTATTTGTTAGTGCATAAACCGACTAGAGATTCTAAGGACTACTAGGAACATAATGTTTATTGCAAAATTGAAGCTATTGATTATCAAATTGAAAAGTAGAGGAACCAATACAGGAAATATGGAGACTAGAACCATTATACCCAACTAGACTTCTTCGAGACCCTGATACTCAGAATGGATAGCTAGTTGTTCATATCTATAATGAGATGATGAGGGGATATTGACTTTTATGGCACAATTTCATACTATTTAGGGATTTGTGGTAGTGGGAGATGAAATTACAAGTTTATGGTGTTTTAATCATCATCCGCTTGTCAAAAGAGCGTATGAGCCCTTTTTTTCTTCTGCCGGTCAGAAAAGCAGGTAGTTTATTTTCGCAATCCAGAAAAGCGAACATCTCTCATTCGCTAGTCGGAAAAGCAGAGGAATTGATGCCTCTGCCACCCCTTGCAAGACAAGACCTTACCTGGCGCAGCGTGTTGTTGGTTTATGCTGACCGCTGATCATAAAAGCGGACGAACTCTAGGCGTTGATCTAAGACAATCAATGGTCCATTTTGTCTGCTTTTATGAAAAGCGTCCAACACGTCCGCTTTTCATAAAAGCGGACAGAGTGCCCTAACCGTTGCTTATAAGATCAACGGCTGAGACAAAAGTGTTCTCTTTTATGAAAAGCGGACGTGTTAGATGCTTTTCATAAAAGCAGACACATTTGTAGTCTGTCCTAGCCGTTGATCAAAGGATCGACGGCTATTTTTAATATTCCTACCAAAAGGTTTTGTTGCAGGAATTACTACATAGACCGAAGTTACTACACAGAACAAAATAATTCACCCACCCAACCACCCATTTAAATTTTATCCTTCTTTCACCCATCTTTTTTTTTCCCTTTCCTTCCCTATTCATCATCTTCTTCATCTATTTTTTTTTCTATTTCTCGACCAAAATTCTCCCTTTTTTTTTTAATATTTCACTTAATCATATTGTTGAAGTAATAGAAGCAGTATATTAAGAGCACCAAACAGTATATTTACTCAACCACTTTGTTAAAGGTTAGTATTTTAGATATAGTATATTTTTTAGAATTTTTTATAATTTTAAGATTTTCAAATAAATAGTTGTTATATTATGTTGATATTAGTAATTAATTTATTTATTGCATTTTTTAAGTAAATATATTTGTTATTTTTTGTTATGGTAGTTACTAATTTGCATTTTTTAACTAAGTTGCTTTTTGTTGCATTTTGTTCTGGTAGCTACTAATTTAATTTTTTTTTTTTTTTTTTTTTTACAAATTTAGGGATTTGCATTTGTATCATATATTAAGTAAATATATTTATTATAAATTTGCAATATATGATGAATATATTATGTTTGTTGAAATGTGGTTCTAATTAGTAATTTGGATACTTAAATTTCTATTATATAGTGAGGGAAAAATATGGATTAGGGGTTATGATTGTACGAAAAAAATTAAATAATATTATGGTAGTTACTAATTTATTTGTTGCTTTTTTTTTAAATTTAAGGGATTTGTATTTTTATCACATATTAAGTAAATATGTTTCTTATAAATTTGTAATACATGATGAATGTATTATGTTTGTCGAGAGGTGGTTGTAATTAGTAATTTGGATACTTTAATTTGTAATATACAGTTAGGGATTTATTGATTAGGGCTTATAATTATATGAAAAAATTAAATAATGTTATGGTAGTTACTAATTTGTTTGTTAGCTTTTTTTTTTATAAATTTAGGGATTTACATTTTTATCACATGTTAAGTAAATATATTTATTATAAATTTATAATATAAGACTAATTAGGAGTGAGTAAAAAATGGTTCGATTCAAAAATCAAACCGAACCAAATTGAACCGAAAACTAAACAATTAAAATTATATAAACCAAAACTAAACCAATATACATTTGGTTTGGATTGAACCAAACCGAATCGGTTCCAAACGAAAATTTCCAAATTTTAAATTTAAACAATATAATTTGATTATTATTATTATCATTAAATTATTATTAATAATATATAAATTATTGTAAAAAATAGTCTATATTACATATATATCATTGAAATCTTATAAATATAAATTATATAATAATATAAATATCTACTAATTGTTATATCTCAACTTGATGATAATCATTAAATGGTAGTTTAATCATAGAATTAATGTCTCTTTTATTTGTTTATAATTATTTATAGAATAATGTCGACTTCATTGACTATATTGATTCGTTGGGGTGGAAAAGTCATTAAGAATCAATTCAGTGTGGATTATGAAAATAGATATTCGAAAGCAATACATTTTCCTCAACAATTTGATTTTGCATTTTTGATTGATAAACTTAGGGCTGCTATGAGATTAGGAAAAAATGAAAAAATCACGCAAGTAGAATTCCGAAACCCTGTGGCAACTTAATATGAAACCTTAGTGTT
Organism: Euphorbia tirucalli; assembly: GCA_039660915.1. Classification (NCBI taxonomy): domain Eukaryota; kingdom Viridiplantae; phylum Streptophyta; class Magnoliopsida; order Malpighiales; family Euphorbiaceae; genus Euphorbia; species Euphorbia tirucalli. Next base: position 42,861,159 of record CM077637.1, on the reverse strand, counting down.
TAGCAGTCAACAAATATGGGATGATGATGATTTAAATATAATGTTCGGCATTATCAGGAGTATTACTATAGTGTTTTGCTATGAATTATATGTAGAGTACATTCATGATCAATCTAGTATAACACTTGATAGTGGAGCAGGACCATTTACTTCTAAACGTCCTGAGTTCAGTGTCACTAATTCTGCAAACACTAAGGAAGAGGAGGAGGAGGAGGATTCCGAGGATGAGGATGAGGAAGAGGATTCCGAGGAGGGTGAGGAGGATGATGACGGGGGTGTATGTTGGTGTGCCCTAGTTCTTAAGGCATTGGATTCTTGTATTTTGTATTATACATTAAGAGTCATGTATGAATACATTATTTGTGTCACATTAATAAAGGCAATTAATCTATTTCATTTATATCTTGTGCTATAATATGAGTAGAGTATCCATTGATTGATAATCATAAAACCTATCCCAGGTCTGTTCTAATCGTGGGAACGAATAGAACCACAGACTTGTATATTCGATGACTGTATGGTAGTTCTTAACTAGCCATAGTACTTGTATAGTCAGTCATGAATATAGGTACATGTCATTGACATGGGACTGGATCGATCCCCACAAGAAAGCCACATGGTTGTCATGTCATAGGTCTTTCTTAAGTAGGTCTCTTTTGTCCTCAGACCAGATTTCATTATAATATCAATATGGAATCCGGTTCACTTTGACATACGCCTAACAGGTCTGTAAAAGGATGCTAAATACGGGTACGATTGGGTGGACCGGTGAACATGTTGATATTAACGATGAAGTGATGGAATTGCCACTCGGGTAACACCGAGATGATATCATTGGCCACTTGATGAGTGGGACTGATAAGTGTATGGCCATACCGAAATAAGTTGGTTGCTTATTTGATTAATCAGTCAACTCAAGATCAAGAAATATAATAAACAACAAAAGAGGATGACGGACACCATGCCTCTTGTTTATTCATATCGATATCGTTAGGCAAAGGACACTATGAGATTACAACCGGGTGAGTGTCTTCTAAAGACTGCTGCATCTCTGTCTTAATTGGGGGCTGTAATGGTTTGCTAGAACCCACTTACAGTCTGTGGGCCTTGGGCCTATTGCCAACATAAAGACAGACCCATAGGATCGTGCACATAGATCAACCGAGCTGGAACTTATAGAAATTGTACATGTAATGTACATTGGAAGGAATGCGTTAATTAATTAGTTCAAATTCGGTGTCAAGGTAATTAATTGACATTGGGTTGAATTTAATTTAATTAATAAGTTTACATAATGTAATTAATTAATTTATCAATTAATTGAATTACATAAAGTAAACAATTAATTAAATAATTTTCCTAAGTAGGAAAATTAAATACATGTATTGTATTAACTTAACTGTGATTTAATTTTATTTAGGGGTAATTAAATTTAGCCAAATGGAATTAAATTACATAGTATATACTTTTTAATTAAAGTTTATTTATGTAATTATAATCCTAGTGGGCTTGGGTTTAATTAACCTAATTAAAACCCAATTAGACAAGGTGTCTATATAAGGGCACACTTAAGGAGGAAAAACCTAATTCAACTCTAATTAATTGCTGGAAATTTCAGCCACCAAGTGCAGCCCCAAAACAGCCGAAAATCCCAGCATTAAACCTCCATTCCTTCGCGTCTTCAGCTAGCACCGGTTCCCGCTCAATAGTTGGTCGTGCACCGGTCTTTGGAGATCGCAGTTTCAAGAAACGATTCTGCAGCAGTCTCTAGAGGAGACGAATCCGGTGAGTTAATCTCTCTTGATTCTTATTTGATTTTATTCTAATCAATGGTAATTAGACACGATAGGTGGATTCTAGGAAATTTTAAACGGTGTACTTTCCGCTGCGCCACGTTATTTTTCTAATGACGAATCCCAACAGTGTAAGCATTAATACACCCACTAATCATATTACACCTCTATCAAATACAGATGCTACTCTAGGATGCAATAATTTTGTCCCTATGTTTTTTCCAAATCTGCCTTAGTATATAGAAGTTGATATTTCAAGGATGAGAGTTGTCCCATATGATCAAAATGCAAATGCTATAGTATGGAATTCCTCATTGGATCTTACAGAAGGAATGCTTTTTAAATCAAGGGAAGAAGTTAAAATTGCAGTTAAGGAGTACTCAATGAGAAAGAATAGAGAGTTCAGAAGTAGAGAGACACTGCCAAACACTATTACATTAGTATGTCATCAATTCAATGAAGATTGTCCGTGGAGGTTGCGCGCTACTCTTAAAAAAAAAGCCTCATTTTGGGAGATCACAAAATACATTGGTGAACATACTTGTCCCCCTTTGACATCCCAAGATCACAGGAATCTTGACTCGGACTATATGCTGGGTATAGTTGAGGTTATAGTGCGTGAGAATCATACATTGAAGGTGAAGGCTATTATTGCAATTATGTCTCAGAAATTCCAAATCACAATCTCTTACAGAAAGGCGTGGTATCCAAAAATGAAGGCAATTGCAAAGATATTTGGAGACTGGGAGGAGTCATATGAATATCTACGTCCGGGGATGCATGCAGCAATATATATGAACCCTGGATCAGGCTACCTGATTAAAGATTGTCCATATTATGTTAATGGGCAACTGATACAAGGAGTAAGAGTGTTTGACCATATGTTTTGGTTTTCAAACCACGTGTTGAAGGTTTCAAATATTGTCCTCCTGTTTTGTACATTGATTGAACTTTTTTGACTGGAAAGTATAAGGGGGTATTACTCACAGCTTCAGCACTAGATGGTAACAACAATGTACTTCCTTTAGCATTTGCTATTATTAATGTGGAAAATAACGAAAATTGGGACTACTTCATGCACTGTACACGAGGTATTATTTGTCCAGACAAGCCTGATGTAAGTGTAATCACTGATAGGCATGCTGGAATATTGTATGCAATGAGAAGTGAGTGTTGGGATGGAGCAGCTCATCGATTTTGCATACACCATATTACAAGAAATTATAATAAGAAGTTTAAAAATACAGCTTTTTACTTGCTATTCTTAGTTAAGTTTTAATAAAATTCCACATTGTTAACGATTGATTCACGTCGTAATAAAATCATTTCTCCTATTCTTTTGTAGCACATCAAAGTTAAAAAAAAAATTTGATAAGATGATGAAGACGCTTGAGGAGAAAGATCCTGATAGTTATAAGTGGTTGGACAAGATCCCAAAGGAGAAATGGGCTGTTTCATATGACGATGGATATCATTGGGGCAGTATGACAACCAACATTGCTGAATCTGTTAATGCATTATTGAAAAAAGCTCGAGGTATGCCTATCACAATAATGATGGAAATGATATATATTAATGTTGTTGATCTTTTTTAGAAGCAAAGGAGTGCCTATCAGAGTCAAATGGATGAAGGCTTCAAATTTACTAAGTTTGCAATTAAGACATTGAAGAAGAGGTATGAAAATGCAAATGGTCATCATGTACGAAGGTATGATAGAAGAAGGGGTATATTTGAAATAACTACAACCAAGAGAAATTCTGCCGGGAAAGGGGGCAAGAAGCAAGTGGTTAACTTAAGTGAGAAGAGTTGCAGTTGTGGGAAGTTCCAATAGTTTAAAATTCCTTGTTCTCATGCAGTTGCAGGATGTTTAAAACACAACATTGATGCAACGCTCTTTATTGATCCTGTTTATAAAGTAGAAAATGCCATAAAATATTGGTCCAAGTGTTTTGTCCCTTTAGGCAACCGTGACTATTGGCCAATTGCAGATGGATTACCACTTGTACCTAATCCAGAGTGGATGAGGAAAGAGGTAGACCAAAGACATCCCGGATTCGAAATGAGATGGACTGGAAAGTTACCGAAGCTAATACTTTAACTTTGTGTACTAAATGTTGAAAATCTGGCCATAACACTAGGACATGCAAGCGTGCTTGATTATTATGTATTATGTACTGTTTAGTAATTTATGTTCTGAATTTTGATTAATTTGAACATTGATTATTATCGTTTGATTTTTGTACTATTTTATGTACCAACATATTTTACGAGACTAGTTGTGTGACATATTTAAACTAAAATTTGTTACTATAACAAGTTTATACATATGAAATACTGATATAATTTTATTAATGTAGCTATGTCAGATCATATACCTCAACATGCATACATAGATCCCGGACTGATTGATCCGACTGTATTACGTCTACAGCGATCACATAGGTCGGAAGCTATTTGGTATAACCAGGTACTTGATGAATTTGTCATACAGTAGTGTAATCAATAAATCATATTAGTACCCTATTTTTATTTTATTCTTCTGATCCAAGTTAGCATTTTTATTTAAAATCTTGATTGCATAGCACTAAAATACTCAAAGAGCAAGATGAACTTTAGTTTGAGGGTTGGGAATGTATTTTTCAAAGGAAAGTCATATGTGAAAAATGAAGCTACTTTATTTATTTATTTATTTATTTTAATGTTGATAATCTTTTTGATAAGGGAAAAAGAAACCTAGCACTGATTTATTATTTGATAACTTTTTATAATTATAATTATTCGAAAAGTAATAGCTTTCTATAATTATAATTATTATTTGATAATTAGGGATTGCAAAGGCTTTATATCAGCATACCCCTATTGATCCAATAGAAATAGTTTAGCTTCAATAAGTAGTTAAAAACCATAATGTATTGTAGTTGTTCTTTTTGACATTACATTGGTTTGAGGAAAAAATATGTCTATATGTATGTATATATGTACAAAGTATGATTTTTGAATCCTTCTTACTGTAATATTTAATTGCATCAAATTAGAAATGTGTTGAAAATTATATTTAGGAAAGGAAAAAGTTAAAAGTTAAACCAAACACACAAAAATCACATGTCAAAATTCTAATAAATGCATCATAATTAAGTATGCCATTCCTTGAAGTGGATAGAAGTTACAAATTATATTAGTAAATTGGTACATATTGTTTTATTACATTGACATTTTTTTTAAAGAAAAGGGAAACCACTTTTTAAAGCTCTACATACAATCATCTGAAATCAAACCATTTATTATTGAATAATAGATTCAGAGGACATGCATTTAAAATAATAGTAAATTGGTACATATTGTTTTATTACATTCATATCTTTTTCCTTTCTTAAATTGGTACATATTGTTTTATTACATTGATATTTTTTTTAAATTGGTATATTAGTATGACAATAATGTACTAAATTGTAGAAGAGAAGCAGGCATCATTTGTCTTGATGTTACTGATGAAAGGCTTATTCACATATTAAGACAAACAGGATTTTATGGTTTGTCTCGATTAGGTTTTTTCCAGCTTGATCATCATCTGATCACAGCATTAGTGGAGAGATGGAGACCAGACACACATACATTCCATCTTCCTGAGGTTGAGGCCACAATTACATTACAGGATGTGGCTATACAAATAGGATTACCAATTGATGGTAATGCATTGATTTGCCCTCTTCTTAGAAATTGGGATATTGAGTGTGAAAGGTTGTTAGGTATTCTTCCTCCCCGATATTGCATTAAAAATATGTACTTGAAGCATTCTTGGCTGGTGGATAATTTTGATTTCACTCAGATACCTGCTGATGCTGATGAAGTGATAATGGCATGTTATACACGTGCATATTTATTACAATTAATTAATATGTTGTTTTGCACAAAAAGCATAGTTAGTGTGAATCTGGTGTATCTACCAGTTTTAGAGGATATTAATGCAATTAGTACATATAGTTGGGGAGCAGGTTGTCTAGCATTTTTGTATAGGGAGTTATGCAATGCCACAAACCCAGGCATAACATAGATTGGTGGTGCATTATTTTTATTGCAGATTTGGGCATGGGATCGATTAAAATTTTTGTCACCTAGGTTAATGCATGGACACATTGTGCCTGACATACCACTTGGTCGTCGGTATATTTGAAAAACTATAATATTATTGTATATTAAAGTTATATCATTCATGATAGTATCTAATTAATTAAACTGTGACAAGTGGAGTACCCCTAGGACAACCATTGAAATAGTAACACATATTATCTCGCATATACGTTATGCACTTGATCTTGTCGATAAGGATGTTGTAAGTCACATGACATATTATTTTGACACATATTTATAATTAATATTCTGATGTTAATTGCACTTCATTTGATTTTCAATATAAACTAGTTGCAATTTTATTTGAATTTTAATATAAACAAGTACCAAAAATATTTGATTATTAGTATTATGGTATTTGAAATATTTGTCTAATTTCATTTGGGATCCATATACTCCTGAAATTCGTATGGCATGTTATTTTGACACATATTTATAATTAATATTCTGATGTTAGTTGCACTTTATTTGATTTTCAATATAAAGTAGTTGCAATTTTATTTGAATTTTAATATAAACAAGTACCAAAAATATTTGATTATTGGTACTATGGTATTTGAAATATTTGTCTCATTTCATTTGGGATCCATATACTCCTGAAAGTCATATGGCATATTATTTTGACACATTTATAATTAATATTCTGATGTAAATTGCACTTTATTTGATTTTCAATATAAACTACTAGCAATTGTATTTGAATTTTATTATAAACAAGTATCGAATATATTTAATTATTAGTATTAATGGTGTATGAAATATTTGTCTTAGTTCATTTGGGATCCATATACTCCTGAGATCCGAGCAACATCGCGAGCATATTGCTTTCAAGGTGAACAAATATGGAGAGCTGTTGTGCCAATGATATGCATGCATATTGTAGAATGGCACCAGCCTGACAGGGTTCTTTGTTAGCTTGGATTGAAGCAGTATATTCCACGTGAACCTCTTCAAACTAATGCATTGCATTCCATTGACTTGAAAGAAGTCAGTAATGAAATTATGGCAAAACAAGCGCACTAGATTGCAATTTGGAATGATAGGGTACGCTATGTTTTTACAGTTGAACCTTTTCATGCCCCGCTCCATTATCATTCCCAATACATAGAGTGGTATAGGAATATAACAAGGAGATAGATTTCCATTAGAGGCGGTTCTCATGGTGCTTGTGTAAGAAACTAATATCTTTTGTATAATTTATTAACTTTACAATTTTTTTTAAGTGTATGCTAAGAATATATGATGTGTGAAGGTAGATGGACTCGAGAGAATGGCATTAGAGTCTGATGCGGATAACCTCCAAAATATCAGAAGGAGTATATATGGTGCACTTGGGGAAGAAAGACGTTATGTTGTTAGTGCACCACCTTAGCCAGCTACAATAGCCACGTATCCTGATATAGATGTGGATGAAGCTGAACCTGCAAATGCCACTCGTAGATGATGTCCACGGGATGCACCACGTTGGCGTGAGGTCCCATGACCACAAACCCCTTCATGTGACATTGTTCCACATCCGATGACCTATCATTTACAGGGTTCATTTGAAGCAGGTACATTGCAGCCAACTCAGCCTCAAGCTTCATTCTTTGCTAGCCCGTCTATACCAAATACTTATGACCATGGAGCATCTTCATTGGCAAACTATCCATCGGGATCATCTCAGTACGGATTAGGTGTTTCACAAAATCCTTTTTCACCATAGACTACTCAATCACCTTGGGGTGCACACAGTATGGGTTTTCAACCACAACATTCAGTTCAATTCGGTACACCCCCAAACACCTGCTAATATGATTTTTTCAACATTTACTCGGCCATCTTCGGTAGAACATTGTCCAGGCTTGTCTAGTTTTCCATTTTACCAATATCAAGGTATGACACAGCCTCATTATGGAACAGCATCCAGAGTTCAAAACGATCCATCACAGCCAATTGCTCCACAGCCGGGTAGACGACAGCCTCCATAAGTCGAAATTGATTTGTCTTCAAATTTGGTTTTATGTTTTCTTTACTTTTGGATTTAAAAAACTCCAAAACTTATGGATTAAGACTTTTATGGATTATCCTATTTTTGTAATTTATGAATCAATGCTCTAGTTCATATTTGATGAGTGCATTTTATGCACGAAATCTGTCTTTGTTTATGGGCTCTAATTGATATATTTTTAGTTAACTTAGGCAGATTTATTTCATTTTGTGCAATTACTCGTGCTAGGGACTCTGGAGTTGAAAATGAGCTTAAAGAGCCTTATTTGGGAGCTTGGAGTGTCATGAAGTTGGATCTTGAAGGCTTAACCCATGGGCATGGCTTATGGAGTGCTGTTTATGCTGAAAATAGGCCTAGGAGACTATTTTGCATAAGCCATGATCATGGCTTATAGGGAGCTGCGAATTTGAAGAACTTTTGTGGGATTAGAAGACTTTTTATTTTAATTTAAGTTTATTTAATTCAGCCCTTTATGAAAAACTTTTGGGGAATATTTTATTTTATTTATTTCCATTATAGCTCTAATTAGATTTTCCTACAAAAATCTTAATTAGAGTTATTTCCTATTTAGAAGTCTTTCCTTAGTAGCTTAGGTTTAAATAGGGTTAGGTCTTTTGTTTTTGGGGGATTCTCTTCTTCAATTTTCTGTAATGTGATTCTTTCTACAGCAGACTTTTTTTTCTTTTTCTTCCTGGAACGTGTTCTCTCTTCATGGAGAACTAAAACTTTAATCTCTAGCTAGTGGGCAATTCAGTCTTGTAACGTCTAACTGTGAGATCATTTGTTCTTTCTTTCTTCTTTAATTCAAGTAAGCGATTCCCTTCTATTTTTACTACTTTTGCATGATTTAATTAAGTTCTTGATTTAATTATTTACATGTGATTGCTCTGCTAGTTAAGTAATTGAATACGTAATTGTTTAATTCACTTAACCTAGGTAGCAAATAATACGATTAATTACGGATAAATTTTAATTCGTGTTATGGATGAAATCGATATGCTTTAAATAATCCCGCTTGGGTGATTATTGAGTAGAATTAGTGTCTCTTTCGTTTGTTAAAGCTTTTAATTGAATTAAATTCCGAAGCTTGTTCAGAACTGTTTGATTAATTAGAGATAATTAACGAGCTTCTCTTGGTTATCTATTCCATAAGAAGAGATTAGGCGATTCATGCTTTATGATTGCTATAGCTAATTTATTTGAATGTATTGGAGTTATCTTTTGTGTTTGATCGATGATCAGTTGGATTGATTTAAGACTCGAATTCGCCTTCTAGCTAGAGTTCACCTCAGATAGATTTTTACCCAATTGATTTATTTCTGTTAATTTGGTTACTTTAATTGCAATTCTTAAACACCCTTTTTTTTACTTTTATTGTTCAACTTTTGAAGAAATAATCAGCTAATCCCTGTGGATTCGACCCTGCTCCATCTGTACTACAAAATTTTGTGTCCAAGAGTAGGAATTCATTTTTGGTGTGTTCGGCACGCATCAAATTTTGGCGCCGTTGCAGGGATTGGTGTTCCAATTAATTTATTTCTTCTAATCTGTACTTTTTAGTGTATGCCTCGTTCTTCTCGTACAATTGAACTCGAATTTGATCCCGAAATAGAGAAAACTGCTTGTCGACTGAGGAAGTAGACAAAGGAAAGAGGATCACGGGAATCACTTCCACTGGATGTGGTAGCTGATTCGTTAGAATCAAGTGAGAGTGAAATTGAGGAAGAAGAAGAGATGGCTAATCTAGAACAAACATTGAGAGCCATGGCTGAACCGATATGGATCGACAACCTCTTTGCATACTGTATCCGGAAAATGAGGTAAATTTTGAATTAAAGTCTGGTTTAATTCACTTATTGCCTACTTTCCGTGGACTTTCAGGTGAAGATCCACATAAACATTTAAAGGAGCTCCATGTGGTATGTTCGAGTATGAAACCGCCAGGGAATGCAGTTTCCGTGGAGCAAGTGAAAATGCGAGCCTTTCCGTTTCCACTAACTGATAAAGCTAAGGACTGGTTATATTACCTCCCATCTGGATCAATCACAACTTGGGGCGAGATGAAGAAGCAATTTCTTGAGAAATTCTTTCCTGCTTCACGAGTTTTTTCAATCCGCAAAGATATATCGGGCATTCGCCAATATGCTGGGCAGAATCTTTACAAGTACTGGGAAAGATTTAATCAGCTTTGCACCAGTTGCCCAAATCATCAGATAAAGGATCAACTTTTACTTCAATATTTTTATGAAGGACTAACCTTACCTGACAGGAATCTGATTGATGCATCCAGTGGTGGATCCTTAGCAGATAAGACGATCACTAGTGCAAGAGAGCTGATTTCAAGAGTGGCTACTAATACACAACAGTTTGGCACTCGACAAGAACATCCTGTGCAGAAAGTGAATGAGGTAAGCACTTCTGCTATTGAAAAAAGACTTGACACCCTTACTTCACTCATGCAGAAAGCATTTTTGGGAAAACAACAACAAGTGAATGTTTGTGGGATCTGTTCGAGTTTTGATCATCCTACGGATTCTTGTCATACTCTCCAAGAGGAAGAACAAGTGCATGCTATTGGTAATTTTCAGAACCAACAACATCAGAGGAGATATGATCAGTATTCCCAAACTTACAATCCTGGATGGAAGGACCACCCGAATTTCAGCTATGCTCATAAGCCTAATAATTTCCAGCAAGGGCAGCAATCAAATAATTACCATCCTAGGCCACCAGTACATACACCATAACCGCCCCCTCCTAATCCAACCATGTCTCTGGAACAAATCGTATCTGCCTTGGCTACTAATGTGCAACAATTCCAACAAGACACTAAGACAAGCATCCAGAACCTAGAAACCCAAATGAGCCAATTGGCCACTTCAATGAGTAAGTTAGAGTCACAAACTTCTGGACGCCTACCATCACAGCCCGAAATAAACCCAAGGCAGAATGTTAGTGCCATCACTTTGAGGAGTGGCAAAGAGATACCATCTGCTGGAGTTTCGAAGCATGAGGTGGAGAAAGAGCTGGAAAAAGAGGAGGTAACTCCTGTACCAAGTAAGTCCAAGTTGCCACCATCCGTTGTCATCCCACCCCCATTTCTGAGCCGATTCTCCAAATCTTTAAAGGAAGACCAAGAGAAAGAGGTACTTGACTTGTTCAGAAAAGTCCAGGTAAATATTCCTCTTCTTGATGCAATTAAACAAGTTCCTCGATATGCTAAATTTCTTAAAGAATTATGTACTAACAAGAGGAAATTAAGGGGTAATGAAAAAATAAGTGTGGGAGAAAATGTATCTGATGTCTTTCAAAAGAAACTTCCTCCAAAATGCAAGGACCCAGGTATGTTCACTATCCCTTGTACTATAGGGAGTAAAAAAATCGAACGAGCTATGCTAGATCTAGGTGCTTCAATTAATGTCATGCCACGTGCTATCTATGATTCTTTGAATGCTGAACCATTAAAAGAAACGGGTGTGATAATACAATTAGCTGATAGATTTAATGTGTATCCTGATGGTGTGTTGGAAGATGTTCTAGTCAAAGTTAATGAATTGGTTTTTCCTACTGATTTTTATGTGTTAGACATGGAAGAAGAAAAATCCTCTAGTTCTGCGCCTATTTTGCTAGGAAGACCTTTTCTGAAAACATCTAGGACTAAAATTGATGTGCATGAAGGTACTTTAACTATGCAGTTTGATGGTGACACTATAAAATTTAATATCAATATTGCCATGAAATACCCTAGTGAAATGCACTCTGTTTTTGCTTTGGATGTTTCTAATTCATTGGTGTAGAAAGTTTTTGATATGGAAGAGGAAGATGGATTAAACTTTGTTCTTTGCCACAACTTCAACAAAAGAGAGATGGATGATGTTGCCAAAGAATTTGTGGTCAACCAAGCAATAGAAGACACTGTCTTTGAACTTCAAACTCTAACATCATTAAGTCCAAATGTGTCTTACATCGATCTACCAAGATCAACTACTAAACTTCTTCCTTCTACTGTGCAGGCACCGAAGCTTGAATTGAAGACGTTACCTAATCACCTTAAGTATGCCTACTTGGGTGATGGAGAGACTCTTCCTGTAATAATTTCCAACAAACTTACAGAGCTGGAAGAGCAAAGTTGCTTCGAGTGTTGAGGGTTCATAAGGAAGGTATTGGTTGGACAATAGCTTATATAAAAGGCATTAGCCCATCTATGTGCATGCATAGAATTCTGCTGGAAGACGGAGCAAAACCCTCAAGAGATGTTCAACGCCGTTTGAATCCACCTATGATGGAGGTGGTGAAGAAAGAAGTACTGAAACTTTTAGATGCTGGTATGATTTATCCGATCTCAGATAGCAAATGGGTAAGTCCAGTGCAAGTTGTCCCAAAGAAAACTGGAATCACGGTAGTAAAGAATGATAATAATGAGTTGGTGCCCACCTGAATTCAGAATGGGTGGAGGGTTTGTATAGACTATCGTAAGCTGAATGCTACTGATGGGTCCTAGGCGTAGTAGTAAAACTAAACCTAGAAACGCACAACTAAGGCAGTGTACCTATCGTTGACAAGTAATAATTCTGGTTGGTCCAGGTATCGATCCCACAGAGAAAAGAATAATCTGCAAACACTAAACTACTCGGGTTCCTTGCGTGTCCTAGGCGGAACGTAGTTTGGGTTGATTATATTAACGGCTAAACTATCCTACTCCTAATTGATCTATCCCAGCTTACCTTGCACTTGAGTTTTGTGTTATCAATTGGTGGTTTACCGACCTATGAATACTAATGGGGATGGCTTTATCAATTAATTACAAAAGATGAATTTAACTCAACAATTAATCCTTGATTATGCTCTTTCGATAATACAACCTAGTGTATCTAGATCTTTTAGGTCCTTAGCCGGTTTTCCTTGTTTAGAGGCGGTCTAATTCTAAAGCTCAGAAAATAGGGGCATGTAAGTTCCACAGTGTCGTCAATACTAATGGTTTCCTAGGTGTCAATCTAGGTAATGCCACAAATATGAACTTTACTAAATTAAGATCTTATGAGACTAGACATTCATTAAAGGAATTGCATAAAGAAAAGGAATAAAAATTGAAATTAACTTGCAAACAATCGTATTAATCGAGAAAGATGAAGTGAGTTCAATGTTTACAACCAAGCACAATCAAATTGTGGAATCAAAACTAGCTTAATCAAATTACAAAAGAGAAGAAGAAAAACTTATGCCCTTTTGGTCCGATTAACCGGATTCCGACGGTGCGAAGATGCTTGGGGTGTACCTCTATAGACGAACTCGAGTCGGAACTAGGAACGTCGCAAAAGGGGAAAATTCTAAGTAAAGCTACAACCAATCAATAGTGCAAAACTCGAAGCAAACAAATAGTTCAAGCTCAAAACCTCACTACAAGTTTTTGCTATCACTCAAAAAGACTGGAAAAAGATCCCTTAAAACATAGAAAATAACCTATTTATACGGCTAGGTCAAAACCAGCAAAAAGAAGAGATGAAAGTAGGGCAACAGCAGGTTTCGGGGCTCGGCACGCCGTGCTGGTGGAGTTGGCACGCCGTGCTGTGCAGAACTGAAGGCGGCACGTCGTGCTGCTGGAGTTGGCACGCCGTGCCGTGTGATTTTAGGATTGGCATGCCACGCTGATCTGAGTGGCACGTTTTCGTGCCACTCCACTGGACTGCTCCTGAATGGCACGCCGGATTGGCACGCCGTGCCACCTTGATTTTCAGCTTTGAAATGACATTAGGTGCAAAAGGTTCAAAGCCACTCAATACCCAAACCCAACACAATTCAGCTAGTCAAAGGGTGAGGAACAAACAGAGTTTATACGACCACAAAGCACCTCACAAGATGTCACTCCAACACTCAAGTTCAAGGCAAGGCGGATGAGCACACAAAAACAAACAATGGCACACATCACATAGCGAACTAATGGCAATCCCGGTGAAGTCATTGGTCAAGGAGCAAAATCAGAGAACCTGGGGCTTGTAATGTTACGGCTTAGGGTAGGTGTGATAAGGGAAATTTTAGGTGTACAACTCCTACGAATCAAGTAAAACATACAAATTGACTAAGCACTAAAGACGGGTCATGCAATTTTCAACTCAGAACTAGTCCTAAGAGTGTTTGCTTTTTTTTTTTTTTTTTTTTTTTAAAATTAACTTGACAAAAAGAAGGTCTTATCCACACCCAAAGGCCGAAACACAACTTAATGAGAAAACGAAAACAAAAATTACAAGACATGGATCAAGGCAATTAGATGATCGCCCTAATCCTTTATTCAACCAATAAAAAAAATTACAAAACATGGAACACAAATACCGGCTGAAAGATGCAAACCGGATAACCAAGACAGGCGTTTACAGACTCCGAGTTTTACAATAAAAACCGAACAAACACATTGACTCTATTTGGATTTTTTTTTTTATTATATATATATATATATATATATATATATTTTAACACAATTTTTCCATAGGACTAGATATGAAAGAGTTGAAATGCAAATGGTGATTGACCCCAAAATGAATGAACAACTTAGCCAATTACTTGATTTAGGAGAGGAGGGTGAGAAAGGAAAATCAAAGTGAAATGGGAAAAGGTTAGGATTATAGAGTTGGCTTGGTGAAGGTTTTTTTAAGTCAAAAAGGTTAATTTAGTGGCTATGGGTGATCTAAGGGATGAATTAGTAGTTAGGGTTAGGGTTATTTAAGTCAATGGGTTAATCCTAAGGGTCTCCACATATTAAGCTTTCGATGCCAAGTGCAAAACAACACCGGGTTCTACGATCTAGTGTGCCACGATTGTTTTTACCCTCACAAAGAAATAGAACCGATGTGAAATGGTTCTAAAGGCTCAAATTCGCACAAGTGTATTAGGGTTTGTATGCTAGGTCGTGTGACTCAACCAATGTTCCAAGGCGTAATCCTAGCTCAATCATGCAAGTCGGGGTAGAGGACTAATTCCCTAATGCAACCTAAATGACAAATCTAACCAATGGTTACCATCAAGAATCACAAACCACGCACAAACAAGCTAATGACTTGCAAACAACTCCTAATATCCCTAGCCAATCGCTATCAATCCAAGCACAGAGACTTAGGTTCGAGGGTGGATTAAGCAATGCTATTCAAACGGCAATTGAAACAAAAGCAACCTAAAAATACTAACAAACCAAAACAACCAAAACCAACTTCACATGCATTGAAAAGTAAATCCTAAATCTAACCAAAAACCAACACAAAACATTCAATCATGCAAAAACACCAACAAACATGCTAAACAACAATCAAAAAGTGCAATATAAGAAAAAGAAAAAGAAAAAGGAGAAATCCCTTTACCCACCCCACACTTAGATTGCACTTACTTCCAAAAGTGCAATGGAAGAAGAAACAAACTAAATGGGGAAGGAGAAGGGTTACCTCACATATCGGGAGCTGGTAGTGGTGGCGGCGGGTACGGCCACCCTTGGGCGGCACAGTAGCGGGAGGCGAACGCCTCGACGTTGGCGAGCTGAGCCGCTTGCCGATCAAGGCGCGCGGTCAGCCACTGCTCCAGCAGAACCTGATGGACGGTTAAGCCTTCCAGTTGCTCAATAATGCCATCCAACCGTCCTTCAATCCGCCCCATAAAATCAACCCCCACCGATACATTTTCCGCGTCCTCCTCGCCGTCTTCTCCTGCTTCACTCTCCTCCTCCTCATCTACTTCCATGGGGGCCTTTCCCCGACTTGAACCTCCTGCACTTGAAGGACCTGCAGCTGCACCAACATAGGAACAAGACAAGATTCCCTTCGAAAGCTTCTTGGGAAGAATGCTTTCGAGGTTCCTATAACAAGTATTACTGTGAAAAAAACATGCAATACAAGTCACAATATGCCCTAGTCCTAGTTCGGACTTGGCTCTGTTGTGATGATTGTATAAAGTTTCCATGACAAAGAAGCCCAAATGCACCTTAATTTCACTATGCACATGCCACAAAATCAACAATTCAAATGCATTAACCCGGTTGCTCTCAGTCTTTCCCGAAAAATTAAAGCATACAAATTTATGAACTAATTGCAACACAGGGTCTTGGATTTGGGAGGTCTTGGCAAACCGGGGTTGGTAAACCCCTTGCCCTATCAATCGCCAAAATTTCTTGGCATCCAGATTTTCGGGCCACTTGTAACCATTCCCGTCAATCCCTATACAAGCCTTAAGGCCATCAATATCCAAAGTTCGCTCGACGCCAAAGAGGCGGAAGGTCATGCTTCTAAGGCCCGTGTCCGGGTTGGTTTTAAAACTCAAGGTAGAGTAAAATTCTAGGTTTAGTTCCCTAAAGACCAGAGGGTTAGATTTCACAAATTCGTACCACCCTAGACTAGTCAACTTAGCTTTCACGCCCTCCGACCTATCTTGCACAAAAAGAAATTGCCAATCGAAAGTACGAAATGGAGTGCTTTCTAAAGGAAATAGAGTTTTGTACTTCTTACCTTCATCGTCCGAAAGTAAGGGAAAGTGACATTTGTATTTCCGGGAGAGATTTGTCAGTGGGGCCATCAATGGGTCGGTGGGAGGTGCGTCACGTGGCACCGGCTCCGGTGACGGTTCCAGGGGTTGGCGAGACGAACCGTGTCTCTGATCGGCGACGGTTTTTCTCTTCATCCTACAATTGCACAAACATAAAAATAAAACAAGAATCAAAAACACAAGAACACAAAACCAAAGAACAACTACTGTCAAAGATACAAAACCCCAAAGAAGAAGAAAAAGTAAAATAAAATCCTATTAAGCAGTCAATCCATCAAGCCAAAATGAGAAAAAGAACAACAATAATAAGAATAATGAATAAAAGAGAGAATAAAGCAAGAATTCATACCTGATTCAAGGAAATTGAAACAAAAATAAAAACCTAGGGCAAAAGAATGGGGGAAAAGGGATGAGATGGAGAAGAAGAAGAAAAAGAAAAAAAAGAAGATGAAGAAGAAGAAGAAAGTAAGAGAAGATAGGGAGAAGGGGAGAAAGGGACGAAGAAGAAGAAGAATGGAGAAGGAGAAGGAGAGAATGGGTTTTAGAGAGAGAGAGTGAAAAGGGGAGAGAGAAAGTGAGAAGGTGAGAGAAAGTGAGAGAGAGGAAGGAGAAGAAGGAAGAAGTGGGCGGTTATGAGAAGGGGAAAGGGGAAGAAAACATTAAATAGGCGGTGGAATTCCCTTGGGATTCAAAATTTGAACGCTCGGCACGCCGTGCCAAACACTCAGCACGGCGTGCTGAGCGGGTTAAATGTACATACCTGGAAACAGATAGGTGGCACGCCGACGTGCTGCCTTGGCACGGCGTGCTGCCTTGAAATTTAAACATATGGCACGGTGTGCTGAAGTCTTGACACGGCGTGCTGATCCTTTTTCTCACAACTCCCTTTTTGGAACAGAAAGCCGGCACATTGGCGTGCCAACTTGGCATGGCGTGCTGTTCTTCAGAACCTTGATAGGCACGGCGTGCAGATTTTTGACACGGCGTGCTGGTTTTTTGTCTCACAAATCTCGCGCGGGACATAACAGCGGCACGCGGGTGTGCTGAAGTGACACGTCGTGCCACCCTGCATAAGATTACTTTGGCACGGCGTGCTGAATGTGGCACGGCGTGCTGATGTCTAGTGCACACTTTTCTTCCGGAACAGTAGCCTGGCACGATTTCGTGCCACCTTGGCACGCCACGTGCCACACCCAACTGCACCTTGGCATGGCGTGCTGAGTAGTGGCACGGCGTGCCACCATGAATTCTGCCAACTATTGCTTTTTTTCACATTTTGAACACGATTTCCGATTAACTTGCTTAAGTACCTAATCCTACACACAAAAACATATTAACGTAAAAACTAATGTACACGGGAGGTATACGTACCTCAGTGCTATGTTTATAGTCGGAATAACTCGACTTCTATGCCCGCGGTTTAGCATTACACATCATGAAGGAGCAAGACTTGCTTCTCCTCCTTTATTCCTCCGCTGACATAGGACTTCAACCGGTGCCCATTCACTTGTTGAATTCCCTCCGGAGTTTCAATTTCCACCATCCCGGAGGGGTAAACCTTATGCACGGTAAACGGTCCCGTCCATCGACTCCGCAGTTTGCCCGGAAAGAGTTTCAACCGGGAGTTATACAAGAGCACCAACTCTCCTTGGTTGAAACCTTTCTTTATTACATGCTGGTCATGCCATCTCTTGGTCCTCTCCTTGTAAATCTTGGCATTCTCATACGAGCTCAACCGAAGCTCATCCAGCTCCATGAGTTGCCGTAATCGAAGCTCACCTGCAGCTTGGATATTAAAGTTAAGAAATTTTAAAGCCCAATATGCCTTATGCTCTAATTCTATAGGTAGATGACAAGATTTACCGAAGACCAAACGGTAGGGGGACATCCCTATAGGTGTCTTAAAAGCAGTTCTATATGCCCATAGTGCATCGTCTAACCTTAAACTCCAGTCTTTCCTAGATGCACTTACCGTTTTTTCTAAGATGCGCTTTAGTTCCCTATTCGAAACCTCAACTTGCCCACTCGTCTGAGGATGGTAAGGAGTCGCTACCTTATGCTTAACCCCATATTTTTGCAAAGATTGTCAAATTGCCTATTACAAAAATGGGAACCCCCATCACTGATGATAGCTCTTGGGGTTCCGAACCTAGTAAGAATGTTTTTCTTTAGAAACCTGACAACTACCCTCGCATCATTGGTTGGTAAAGCGACAGCTTCTACCCATTTAGACACATACTCAACCGCCACAAGAATGTATTGGTTGTTGTGAGATATTGGGAAGGGTCCCATGAAATCTATGCCCCAAACATCAAAAAGTTCACACACCAAAATACCCTGTTGGAGCATTTCATTCTTTTGGGAAATATTTCCCGTCCTTTGACACGCATCACAGGCTCGAATATAACTAATGACATCCTGTTTCATGGTTGGCCAATAAAACCCACTAGATAAGATCTTTCCTACAGTTCGATCGGGTCCAAAATGGCCACCCGCTTCTCTATCATGACACATTTCAATAATGGAGGGAACCTCCTCATACGCAACACACCGCCTAATCACACTATCAGCACATAATCTAAAAAGATAAGGGTCATCCCAAAAATAATCCTTAGCGTCATGAAAGAATTTACGCCTCTGTGCATATGAAAGGTTTGGTGGAAGAATGTTACCGACTTTGAAGTTTGCGATGTCCGCAAACCATGGTATAGAAGTTACCCCAGACAACTGTTCATCGGGGAATGTGTCACGAATGTTCGCTTCCGGAGAGGATACGGATCCTTCACTTGGTAGTCTTGACAGATGGTCGGCCACTACGTTCTCTACTCCTTTCTTATCCTTAATCTCCACATCAAACTCCTGGAGGAGTAGAATCCATCGAATCAATCTGGGCTTTGCATCCTGTTTAGCCAACAAATACTTAAGAGCAGCATGGTCAGTATACACAATAACTTTTGATAAGACCAAGTAAGACCTAAACTTATCAAAAGCAAACACAACAGCCAGTAATTCTTTCTCAGTCACAGTATAATTCATTTGAGCACCATTTAATGTTTTACTAGCATAATAAATTGGGTGAAAAATTTTGTTCACCCTCTGACCTAAACATGCCCCAACAGCATTATCACTTGCATCGTACAGAAGTTCAAAAGGAATTTCCCAATTCGGACTCACCATAACCGGTGCCTCAATCAATTTCCGTTTAAGCAAATTAAAAGCATACATACATTCATCATTGAAATTAAATGGGGTATCCTTTAAGAGTAACTCAGTCAACGGCTTAGCAATTTTAGAAAAATTTTTCACAAAGCGCCTATAAAAGCCCGCATGTCCCAAGAAACTCCTAACTAACTTAACCGAATTTGGGGGTGGTAGTTTCTCAATCACCTCAATCTTGGCCGGGTCGACCTCGATTCCCTTTCCCGACACTTTATGCCCTAAGACAATACAATCCCGGACCATAAATTGACACTTCTTCCAACTAAGTGCCAAATTGGTGTCTTCACATCTCTGAAGCACCCGGTCCAAATTCCCCAAACATGACTCAAACGTATGACTAACAAGAGAAAAATCATCCATAAAGACTTCCATAAAATCCTTAATCATATCAGCAAAAATGGCTAGCATGCATCTTTGAAAAGTAGCCGGGGCATTACACAATCCAAAAGGCATCCGCCTATATGCAAATGTCCCGTATGGACACGTAAACGTGGTTTTCTCTTGATCGAGAGGGTCCACTGGAATTTGCATATAACCGGATAGCCCATCTAAAGTACAAAAATATTCGTGCCCGGCCATCCTTTCTAACATTTGATCAATGAACGGTAATGGAAAATGATCTTTCCAGGTGGCGTCATTCAACTTCCTATAATCAATACACATACGCCAACCCGTGACAGCTCTAGTAGGGATTAGTTCCCCTTTATCATTTTTCACTACCGTCGTGCCTCCTTTCTTAGGCACACATTGGACCGGACTCACCTATTGACTATCAGAAATAGGGAAGATCATACCTGCGTCGAGGAGTTTTATCACCTCGGTTCTTACCACTTCCTTCATGTTGGGGTTCAACCGACGCTGAGGCTGTGCACACGGTTTTACCTCATCTTCCAGAAAAATTCTATGTGTGTAAAACGTCGGACTTATTCCCTTGATGTCGTGGATTGTCCACCCGAATGCTCCTTTGTGCTTCCTTAGCACCTCTAGCAGCTTGTCTTCCTCCTCTCCTGTCAACAAAGAAGAGATTACAACGGGTAAGTCCTTTGGAGGATGCAAAAAAACATATTTAAGGTTAGGGGGAAGGGTTTTGAGCTCCAATGATGGAGGTTCCTCCAATGAGGATTTAGGTGCTGGTTTGACTTCACGCTCTAGCTTATCAAACCGTCCCTTCACCCATGAGCATTCCTCACTAATCACTGCATTTGCCTCACTTTCACCTAGACCTTCTCCTATGATGCAATCTAATTCACTGCACAAACTCTCAACCACACAAGCATCAATAGGACAAAAGGAGTCCACAAAGTTACAATTTTGAACGTCTAACGGATATTTCATTGAATTATAGACATTGAAACTTACCTCCTCGTTATGCAACCTAAGAATGATCTTACCTTCCTGGACATCTATCAAAGTCCTACCGGTCGCGAGAAAAGGTCTCCCAAGTAGAAGGGGCACCGAGCTATCTTCCTCCATATCCATTACCACAAAATCCGCAGGGAAGATAAACTTGTCCACCTTTACTAACACATCTTCGACCACCCCCTTTGGTCTCGTGAGGGATCTATCCGCCAATTGGAGGGTCATATTGGTTGGCTTTGGGTTCCCTAATCCGAGTCTCCTGAAAAAGGACAAAGGCATCAAATTTATACTCGCACCTAAGTCACACAGGGCATTGGCAATCTCCAAGTTTCCTATCCGACATGGAATAGTGAAACTGCCCCTATCTTTGAGCTTAGGTGGGAGTTTGTTAGTTATAATTGCTGAACATTCCTCTGTCAAAGCCACCACTTCATCCTCGCCTAGCTTTCTTTTCCCTGCAAGAAGTTCTTTAAAAAATTTAGCATAAGAGGGCATCTCTTGGAGAGCCTCAATTAACGACATGTTAAACTCTAACTTCTTAAAAATCTCAAGGAATTTGGAATATTTCTGCTCCAGTTTATCTTTCTTCTCCCTTTGAGGATAAGGAAGTTTAGGCACATAGGCTCTCACTGGTTCAGGAATTTTCCCTTTTTCGTTTATGCTAGGTTCGGGTTCAGAAATCGAATCGGGGTTGCTTACCTCTCCCAACTCTTCACTTACCTCGGTAGGTTGAGATGGGATATCAGCGTTGTGCACCCGGTCCTCCACTTGCCTACTGCTTCGTAGGGTTATAACCTGAGCTGTCTCCCTTTGATTACCCTTAGGGTTTTGTTCAGTTCTACTCGGGAGTGCTCCTTGAGGTCTGTGCTGCCTCTCCCTACTCAATTGAGCCACCTGCTTACCAAGATCCCTACAGTACGCTTCATTATCAGCAAGCCTAGACGAGATGTCTTTTAGTAACGACAAAACCGTCTCGTCTTGCTTAGCCTATTGAGGCTGCTGTGGAGATTGATCATTAGGAGTAAATGGGGCCTTACCTAACCCCTGCTCACGGTGCTCATAATGGAATCCGGAAGGAGGTCCCAACACATTTTGGTTGTTACTACAGGACATATTCGGGTGTTGATACCTTCTTCCGTAATTGTTATTATTATTGAAGTTTTGTGAATAAGAGTTAGAGTTATTGTACCTTTGGTTTCCTCCCACAAAACTTACGTTTTCGGACGATTGGGCGAATGGGTCGCCCAGTTCACAATCTTGCCCGGGATGCTCCGCTCCGCATGATACACACAACACCGGTTGGTATTGTGGTCCATTTAAGTTCAGGCGGGACATCAACAGGTCCAACTTCTTGTTTACATGGTCCATAGCTGCATCTTGGCATCCCAAATCTGCAGCTCGAACCTCATTCCTTGTTGGCGTGTCCGACTGCCACAAGGTACTCTTTCTAGCCAGCTCCGCAATCAACTCCTCGGCTTGTGTAGCCGTCTTCTTAAAAATGTCCCCATCTGCAGAAGAATCAATAATGGCACGGTTAGCTGGTGTTAAACCATGATAAAACGTGCTTACCTGAGTGAAACGCGGCATGTCATGGTGGGGGCAGTTCCGCAATAACCGTTGGAATCTCTGCCATGCTTCATTAAGAGTCTCCATCCCAAATTGTCGGAATCCCATGATCTCGTTCCTTAGCTGAACCTTCTTTGATGGTGGGAAGTAGTATGCTAAGAATTGCTCCTCCAATTGGTCCCATGATGTCACTGATCCGGGCCTCAAGGATTTGTACCATTCCATTGCTCCCCCGCATAGTGAAAAGGGGAACAGCTTCAACCGCACTGCATCTTGGGGCACCCCACCGATTCAGACTGTATCGGCCACCATGAGGAACCGGTCTAAGTGATCATTGGGGTTGTCACTTAGTCCGCCACTGAATAGTCCGTTCCCTTGGATCAAATGGATCATACTGGATTTCAGCTCGAATTGATTGGCAGTGATGGCTGGGATAACCACTCCGGATCTGTTCCGGGGCCGATGTGGAGCCATTAGGTCTGTCATGACCATATTATCTCTATCACCACCCCTTCTTCTGTCAAACTCCTCCCGCTCTCGCCGGAGTTGCGCTTGCTCAACTCTTTCCCGGAGTTGTCTCTCCTCGTCATCATGCTGCTGGTGCTCCATTTGAACAATCTGCTCTTGGCGTACTCTACAGTTCCTGCTACACAAACGTTCAATTTCAGGGTTATAAGGTAAAAGCTCAGGATGCTCAGAGCGAGTTCGCATAAGCTAGAAAACACACACAGAAATTAAAGAAACTAAATTGTAATAACTATTCACAGAAAAGAAAAATTATTTAACTATATGCACAGAAATGTTGCCTAGATCAGCAAATAGACCTTTTGCTAAATGCTGCAGAAATATAAATTTCCCCGGCAACGGCGCCAAAAACTTGATGGGTCCTAGGCGTAGTAGTAAAACTAAACCTAGAAATGCACAACTAAGGCAGTGTACCTATTGTTGACAAGTAATAATTCTGGTTGGTCCAGGTATCGATCCCACAGAGAAAAGAATAATCTGCAAACACTAAACTACTCGGGTTCCTTGCGTGTCCTAGGCGGAACGTAGTTTGGGTTGATTATATTAACGGCTAAACTATCCTACTCCTAATTGATCTATCCCAGCTTACCTTGCACTTGAGTTTTGTGTTATCAATTGGCGGTTTACCGACCTATGAATACTAATGGGGATGGCTTTATCAATTAATTACAAAAGATGAATTTAACTCAACAATTAATCCTTGATTATGCTCTTTCGATAATACAACCTAGCGTATCTAGATCTTTTAGGTCCTTAGCCGGTTTTCCTTGTTTAGAGGCGGTCTAATTCTAAAGCTCAGAAAATAGGGGCATGTAAGTTCCACAGTGTCGTCAATACTAATGGTTTCCTAGGTGTCAATCTAGGTAATGCCACAAATATGAACTTTACTAAATTAAGATCTTATGATACTAGACATTCATTAAAGGAATTGCATAAAGAAAAGGAATAAAAATTGAAATTAACTTGCAAACAATTGTATTAATCGAGAAAGATGAACTGAGTTCAATGTTTACAACCAAGCACAATCAAATTGTGGAATCAAAACTAGCTTAATCAAATTACAAAAGAGAAGAAGAAAAACTTATGCCCTTTTGGTCCGATTAACCGGATTCCGACGGTGTGAAGATGCTTGGGGTGTACCTCTATAGACGAACTCGAGTCGGAACTAGGAACGTCGCAAAAGGGGAAAATTCTAAATAAAGCTACAACCAATCAATAGTGCAAAACTCGAAGCAAACAAATAGTTCAAGCTCAAAACCTCACTACAAGTTTTTGCTATCACTCAAAAAGACTGGAAAAAGATCCCTTGAAACATAGAAAATAACCTATTTATACGGCTAGGTCAAAACCAGCAAAAAGAAGAGATGAAAGTAGGGCAACAGCAAGTTTCGGGGCTCGGCACACCGTGCTGGTGGAGTTGGCACGCCGTGCTGTGCAGAACTGAAGGCGGCATGTCGTGTTGCTGGAGTTGGCACGCCGTGCCGTGTGATTTTAGGGTTGGCACGCCACGCTAATCTGAGTGGCACGTTTTCGTGCCACTCCACTGGACTGCTCCTGAATGGCACGCCGGATTGGCACGCCGTGCCCTAATTGTGGCACGCCGTGCCACCTTGATTTTCAGCACTATGAACTCTTCTTCGCCGCTGATGCACCAACTTCCGGTCCGGGTCATAATACCTGTCCAAAACAAGCACAAAGAACATAACGGCACCGACGCCACGGACCATAAAAACAACAAATAAACAAAAATTACAAAAAAACAACCCTAGAAAACATGAAAAATACTAAAAGTTATAAAAACTATCCAAAAAATAAAAAGCACAAAATATTCAAAACCACACAAACATTCACGCAAAAGACACTCAAAATTGCCGTTCAAACCACGAAATTGCCTAAAAGATAAGGTCAAAAACCGACCTTATCAGCTACGACTAGAAAAGACCACTTTCCTTTGCCTTTTATTGATCAAATGTTAGAAAGGTTAGCTGGTAAATCTTATTTCTGTTTCCTTGACGGCTATTCAGGTTTTAATAAAATTCTCGTAGCACCTGAAGATCAAGAGAAGACGACATTCACATGCCCATTTGGAACATTCGCTTATCGACGAATGCCGTTTGGTCTATGCAATGCACCTGCTATATTCCAAAGGTGTATGGTTAGTATATTCTCCGACTATGTAGAGAGCATCATAGAGGTCTTCATGGATGATTTTACAGTATATGGTGACTCTTTTGATTTGTGTTTATCTAACCTCACCGAAGTGCTTCAACGTTGTATTGAGAAAAACCTTGTACTTAATTTTGAGAAATGTTATTTTATGGTTGACCAAGGTATTGTGCTAGGACATGTTATTTCTACTAAGGGGATAGAAGTTGACAAAGCTAAGGTTGATCTTATAAAATCCTTACCCTACCCCACAAATGTGCGGGAAGTTCATTCTTTTCTTGGTCATGCAGGTTTTTGTCGGAGATTCATCTGTGATTTTTCGAAGATAGCTCAACCTTTGTGTCGACTCATGCAGAAGGATGTTGTGTTTGAATTCGACAATGCGTGCAAAACAGCTTTCGACCAGCTGAAGGAAGCACTCACTTCTGCACCTATTGTGCAACCCCCAAACTGGGACTTACCGTTTGAGATCATGTGCGATGCTAGCAATCATGCATATCGGTGCAGTATTAGGACAAAAAGTTGGCAGAGCCTCACATGTGATCTACTACGCTTCAAGGACATTGCATAGCGCTCAGTGCAATTATTCAATAACGGAAAAAGAACTTTTAGCTATTGTATTTGCTTTAGAGAAGTTCCGTTCTTATTTGATTGGCACTAAAGTGATTGTTTATTCTGATCATGCAGCATTGAAGTACCTTCTCACCAAGAAAGAAGCAAAACCCAGTTTAATTCAATGGATTCTCTTACTACAGGAATTCAATCTAGAGATACGAGATAAGAAGGGAACTGAGAACTTGGTGGCAGATCATTTAAGCCGCTTGGTTCAGTCTGAAGAGCCATTACCGTTACAAGACTCATTCCCCGACGAACACCTCTTCGTTATCCAAGAGCATGCTCTATGGTATGCTGATATTGTAAATTTCCTTGTCACCAGAACCTTACCTAAGGATTTGACTCGTGCCCAGAGAGACAAGGTAAAAAGCGATTCTAAATACTATATCTGGGATGAACCATACTTGTGGAAATATTGCTCTGACCAAATAATAAGGAGGTGCGTAAATGACTCTGAAATTTCATCTATATTGTCTTTTTGTCATTCTCATGCCTCTGGTGGACATTTCGGTCCTAAAAGAACAGCTCGTAAGGTACTTGAATGTGGTTTTTACTGGCCCACCCTCTTCCGGGATTCATATACATTCTGTAAAACATGTGCTAACTGTCAGAAAACGGGGAACATCAGTAAACGAGATCAGATGCCCTTACAATCTGTGATAGTATGTGAAATATTTGATGTATGGGGTATAGATTTCATGGGCCCATTTCCATCATCCTTCGGTAATGTGTACATTTTGTTAGCCGTGGACTATGTATCAAAATGGGTGGAGGCTAAAGCCACACGAAATAATGATGCCAAAACTGTTGTTGATTTTCTAAAATCTCATATTTTTTCCAGGTTTGGCGTACCTAAGTCACTGATCAGCGATAGAGGAACTCACTTCTGTAATAAAGTGGTAGAGGTTTTGTTAAAGAAATACAATGTTACTCATCGCACATCTACCGCTTATCACCCTCAAACAAGTGGTCAAGCTGAAGTCTCTAACCTGGAAATCAAATCTATTCTTGAGAAGACTGTGAATCCTAATTGCAAAGATTGGAGTGTGCGTCTCAATGGTGCCTTATGGGCATATTGCACAGCATACAAAACACCCATAGGTATGTCTCCTTACCGTCTAATTTTTGGGAAGCCATGTCTCTTGCCAGTAGAGCTTAAGCATCGATTATACTGGGCAGTGAAACAATGCAATATGAAGATGGATGCGGTAGGAGAATCTAGAAAATTGCAGTTGCAAGAATTAGAAGAGATAAGGAATGAGGCGTATGAAAACTCTAGGATTTAAAAGGAGAAAACAAAAATTTTGCATGATAAAATGATTTCTAGGAAAACATTCGTCATAGGCCAAAAGGTTCTCCTTTATCATTCTCGTCTCAAATTATTTCCAGGTAAGCTTCGGTCTAGCTGGATAGGCCCTTTTGTCATTACTAATATCTTTCCTCATGGTGCAGTCGAAATACGGAGTTTATCCACAGATAAAATTTTCAAGGTCAATGGACATCGACTTAAACCTTTTTATGAAGGTTTTCAAGTTAATAATGTGGAGGAGTTGATCTTGGAGGATCCAGATTATGGAGGATAAACGGATCGATTGTCTAGCCAAAGACAATAAAGAAAGGCGCTCTTTTGGGAGGCAACCCAAATTTATTTTAACTCAAATTAATTATTTTTATTTTGTGTGTTCATTTGGTATTTTTATTTTTATTTTTATTTTTAGTTAAAAAAAAATTTGCGTCTTTCATTACCTTTGATCATGCTTTAGGTCGCTAATTACTTATTTTTAAGATATAGACAATTTAATTAAGCCAGGATCTTGGCTTGTGTGAACTAGAAATTTGACTCAAGAGAAGACATAAGCCATGATCATGGCCTGTGGTAATTAGTCTTCTGTTTGTTTGTGTGACAAGTTTGAGATTGTGGACTTAAGCCATGGTCATGGGTTGAGGCAATTAGTCTTCTGCCTTTTGTTGACAAAACTCAATTATTTTATTTATTTATCTATTATTTTATTTCATTTTCTTTAAAAACAAAATTTAGAACAAAAAAATTTCTGCTGTACAATATACTCGTCTTTTTCTACCCCTTCTTCTCTTCTTTTTTTTTTCTTTTTTTTTCTTCTTCTTATTTTCAGCACTCCCAATCCATCCAGCGTCTCCAATCGCCGCCTCCACCTGCGCCGCCGATCTACCCTCTCCTACACCAGAACCCTCAAGCGCTGCAACAGAGTTCCAGTTGCCGGTTCTACCATTCCCGACCAGGTTCCAGCGACTGAGCCCCCCATCTCCGTCGTTGACCAATCCGTGCCGGTAGTTGAACCACCGATTCCGGCGAATCCTTCCAAGGCAGAATTTCAGTCCAAAGCAAAAGGGAAATCCATTGCAAAGACTCCCAAAGCCCCTGCCCAGTCAAGAGCCACCACTAAGAGGAAACAAGGGTTCAGCCCTCGAGCTACCACGCCTTCAAACCCGGCTCAACCACCATCCAAGAAACAAAAGATGGAACCTCTAGATTTTAATTATTTAAGCAATATGGGACTAGTCTCCCGCGTCGATGGCATTCTTCGTTGGTTGCCTATTGGTGAGGATCCCAAGCCAGGACGCCGGGTAAAGGGAGGCATTCCTGCCACAGCCGCTAATGTTGATTTTTCACAAATGCTTAGCCTGTTACAGCAAGCCATGGAAAAGTTACAAACCATTGACACTAATGTCAAAGCGTTGCATCGCAAGGTAGCCCGAATTGAAACTAATGTTGCCGAGTTGTACCGACTTCAGGAGCACGAACCCCCGTATCCCCCTTCTCCCTAGGAGCATCTGGTCTTCGGCATTCATAAACCAGGGGAGTTTCGTTCTCACTTTCTTCTTTTACTTTATTTTGGTTTATGTTTGCTTTGCTCTCTTGCACATTGAGGGCTATGTGCCGATTTAAGTGGGGGGAGGGATCACACATTATGTGCTTATTGTACATATTTGTTTTGTTCTCTTGACTGTCATCTCGCAAAACATATATTAGCTTTAACTCCTTTAAAATTTTTGCATTGTTTCTCTTTAAACAATCGTAGTACCGAAAATTCTTCTTTTATGTCTTGTGTACTTATTAAGGGAGATGTTTGCATAAATGAAGTAGGAAGCTCTAGCTACTTGAAATCATTGTGATCAATAGACACTTGAATTGAAATGTATCACTTAGAGACATGGATTGTATAAGACACTTCTTTTGACTAACCATAAATCAAGGGGATAAAATAGGTTCTATGCATGTTTTTGACTTTTAAATGTTTGTTTTAAAAAAAAAAAAATTGGCAAATAAAAATAATTTCACATGAATATTCTATTCTGCTGGCTTGATTTGCGAATCCAAGTTATGAATAGTGCTAGTAGCCGCTTAATGAATATGCTTAGCCAAGTAAGTCGGGTGCATTGTGTTTGCTCCATTTTTGTTATCCGTTCGGAAAAGCTAAAGCATCTTAAGTACGGTTAAATGTTGTGAAAAGAAAAGTGAATAAATAAAATAAGATCACAAAGTGATCCGTTAGTTGTTTATGTCTTAAATAAATTGTGTGCTTATCCAAATACTATTCTCCCTTGTTTATGTTTCTGATTAAGAAGCGATTAGTGGTCTACTATCCTAGTGATGCAAATCATATTTTAGTTGTTAATTGAGTAGCTTGGAGTGCATTAGTTGGGGCTAAGTGCCAAGTTTATCGCATCTCTCCTTTGATAAGCGTGCTTGATTTATGAGTTGATTTTGAAGCTATGATTTGTGAGATATAATGTGCTTGTAATTGTCTTTGGAGTTGGACTTGTTTTGTTTGCTTGAGGACAAGCAAGGTTTAAGTGGGGGGAATTTTGATGAGTGCATTTTATGCACGAAATCTGTCTTTGTTTATGGGCTCTAATTGATATATTTTTAGTTAACTTAGGCAGATTTATTTCATTTTGTGCAATTACTCGTGCTAGGGACTCTGGAGTTGAAAATGAGCTTAAAGAGCCTTATTTAGGAGCTTGGAGTGTCATGAAGTTGGATCTTGAAGGCTTAACCCATGGGCATGGCTTATGGAGTGCTGTTTATGCTGAAAATGGGCCTAGGAGACTGTTTTGCATAAGCCATGATCATGGCTTATAGGGAGCTACGAATTTGAAGAACTTTTGTGGGATTAGAAGACTTTTTATTTTAATTTAAGTTTATTTAATTCAGCCCTTTATGAAAAACTTTTGGGGAATATTTTATTTTATTTATTTCCATTATAGCTCTAATTAGATTTTCCTACAAAAATCTTAATTAGAGTTATTTCCTATTTAGAAGTCTTTCCTTAGTAGCTTAGGTTTAAATAGGGTTAGGTCTTTTGTTTTTGGGGGATTCTCTTCTTCAATTTTCTGTAACGTGATTCTTTCTACAGCAGACTTTTTTTTCTTTTTCTTCCTGGAACGTTTTCTCTCTTCATGGAGAACTAAAACTTTAATCTCTAGCTAGTGGGCAATTCAGTCTTGTAACGTCTAACTGTGAGATCGTTTGTTCTTTCTTTCTTCTTTAATTCAAGTACTCGATTCCCTTCTGTTTTTACTACTTTTGCATGATTTAATTAAGTTCTTGATTTAATTATTTACATGTGATTGCTCTGCTAGTTAAGTAATTGAATACGTAATTGTTTAATTCACTTAACCTAGGTAGCAAATAATACGATTAATTACGGACAAATTTTAATTCGTGTAATGGATGAAATCGATATGCTTTAAATAATCCCGCTTGGGTGATTATTGAGTAGAATTAGTGTCTCTTTCGTTTGTTAAAGCTTTTAATTGAATTAAATTCCAAAGCTTGTTCGGAACTGTTTGATTAATTAGAGATAATTAACGAGCTTCTCTTGGTTATCTATTCCATAAGAAGAGATTAGGCAATTCATGCTTTATGATTGCTATAGCTAATTTATTTGAATGTATTGGAGTTATCTTTTGTGTTTGATCGATGATCAGTTGGATTGATTTAAGACTCGAATTCGCCTTCTAGCTGGAGTTCACCTCAGATAGATTTTTACCCAATTGATTTATTTCTGTTAATTTGGTTACTTTAATTGCAATTCTTAAACACCCCTTTTTTTTTACTTTTATTGTTTAACTTTTGAAGAAATAATCAGCCAATCCCTGTGGATTCGACCCTGCTCCATCTGTACTACAAAATTTTGTGTCCAAGAGTAGGAATTTATTTTTGGTGTGTTCGGCACGCATCAATATTATTACTACATAATTTTAGGTTAGATATTATTACAATTAACTTTATATATAGCTTCAGGTGTTAAGAAAATAAAAATATTGCATAAGATGATAAACAAAATTAATTAGTTTAATTAGTTTTTTTATTTATTGCTCAAAAATTTTACGGTAACAATACAAGCTATAACAAATTCTGTAATTGAAAATCTGGTATTTGTAAAATTTTCAATTTAATTAGTTTAGGGTCTTTACAAATTTGATAGAATGGATGAGTAGCTGGTGTAATAGTTGTGGGTAACTTGTCCTCTAATTATATAGAATTACATAATTCTATATATTTCTATAAAAAATTCTCTATACAAATAATAATATTTTATAAAAAAAAATTATTTTAATGTCCGTGATGATTTTGGGCAATGATTTTGGGGAATTTATGGTTATTTGTGCCGATGTTTATAGCAACGGACAGAATAGCCGTTGTTGTAATCAGCAGACATCTGGGCTGCTTTTCATACTAGCTTATAGATTGGGCCGCTTTGATTTTCGGCCACAATCCGCATTTTGTCCGCTTTTTATGCCAGTGGACGGCTTTTATCCGCTCTTCACAGCAGTGGGCGCCTGACATCTTGCATATTCCCCTTACACCCACTAATATGAATAGCAGATAAGTGACATCCGCTCTTCTAACCAGCGGATGTGTGCAGGGAAGAAAAAAACTGGTTGTCCGCTGTTTTGACAAGCGGACAGAGAAAAAACCACCACAAATTTGTAATTTTATCTCCCAATACCACAAATCTGTAAATACTATGAAATAGTACCACAAAATAGTCAATATCCCGATGATGAGTGCCTCCGGTGTATACCACCCATGACTGGTTCAGATGGGTAGTGGATTTGAAATTGGATACAGGTTTGGGACCATCCTGGCTTCTGTGCAATTTACGGCTCGAGCAATTTTTGATGAAGTTCTTGCCTCTACCAGCAGACGGATTCCAACCACTAGAATTTCCACGTCCTCCATGACCCATGGAATAATTAAGGCGGGTTGCACTTGTGCAATTCACGGTGGGTGAGGCTAATTCAATTATGTCAGATTGTTCCAAATCCAAATCCAATTTTAATTGTCTTTCCTCCAAGAGTAGTAACCCGTAGAGATAATCAAAGCTTATAGATTCTAGCTTTGTTTCCAATGTTCTTGTAAATTTCCTATAGTTTCTCCCAAGAGCTGGAATTGCATATTCTACAAGGTCTTCTTGAGGAACTGCATAATGCAAGGAGGCCAATTGATCAACAATCAATTTGGCTTTTCGAATAAAAACTGTAATTGAATCGTTTCCTCTCCGAATCGAATGTAATTGGTTACCAAGATTTCTGCTTTACGTCTTAGAACCCGACGCATATGTTGTCACTAGTTTCTTCCATGCCGACTGAGCAGTGGTTGTGCCGACCTGTGGCAATATGCTTGCACTTATAGAAGAGAGAACCGACCTTAGAACCTGCTAGTTTCTTTGTTCCCACGGTTAAAACATTAGGTTCTTTGATCCATCCTTTAAAAATTCTGGTAGAGGTGGTGATGCACCTTCAACAAGTCCAGCGAGTCCAATACCACACAAATAAATAATTGTTGTAATCTAAGTTTGATGGGAAGTTGAGTGGTGAGAGTGGGAGAGTATGTAAGATGTTAAAAGGGTGGCACATTATCATGATTTGGTTGTGGTGATCACAGGTGATGGTTGATTTGTAGTTGGTTGTGGCTGTTGCAAGAATGAAACATTTGTATTGCCTGAAAACAACGATCCAACAGTTTCATAAGCAAAAACAATACTAGTGGCGACACCTATACCCGCGTTACTGGCTGTGGCGGCAGGAATGGTGGATGATAGGAAGGTATTTGCGGTGGAAATGCTTGTTATCCCAATTAGGGCTCTGATACCACAGGGAAAATATTCTCTTTGGTTATATTCCATATTCACGTTTACTATATATACTAGGGTTGAGTATACAACATATTGCAAGATTTTGTTTAGGTATAGTCCAATCAAATAAATCATTTTCAATCTTAGCAATATTAATTTCTAAGGAATTTATATCTAAATTTGATTATGCTCATCATTTGTTCTACCACTAAAGCCTATTTCTTTACTGGAAAATATTCTTGTTAATCTATTCATCTCAATTTTATAAATATTAAATTCTATCACCAAAATTCAACAGTTAAAACTAGAACCTGTTTACGATCACAGGACCACCTAGTCTATCGTGACCACCTCTGGCTTACTGGCTGTACATGGCTGACCAATGCTAGACCTTCAGGGCTGACCAACATTTCAACACAACAAATCTAACCTTGATTATTAAATTTCTCTGATAAAACTTAATAAACATAAAATCAAGCGGATTAGTTTAAACAAAATTATTCTTCTCCAATATCAAGAGGATTAGTTTAAACAAAATTATTCTTCTCCAATACCCCTACCGGGCTCTGATATCAAAAACAACAGGATCAAATAATTTTGAGATTTTATGTTTATTTAACAATTAAGTATAACATCAAAGGGGTGAGTATAAGAATTAAATATTTCTAAAATATGTTTGATTAAGGTTTTGATTAAACTTAATTTTCTTGTTAACCTAATAAATTCATTTTCATCATTATTATTACGATTATTTCTAATCTTTAATTTAATTTCATAAAATTGAACTAACAAAGTTAACTTTCCTAATAACATACTAGTTTCTTGTAATTATTTAAATCCAATTGAACAATACTATCAATTAAATTATCTGGAATTGGATTATTATATCGCTCACAAGGAAACACTTTTATAAAATATTTTCAATAAAAGTAATTAATAAATTAGCTAAGTAAAGTTTTCGGTAAAAATTATTACAATCACAAAATTCATCAATATAATAAATAGTATGTTCTATAAATAAATAATCTTTAAAAGAAATTAATTCATTTTTTAAATTAATTAAATCTTGAGTATGTGAAAAATCTATTAAATTTAAAGCATTAAGAAAACTTTGTATATACTGAGGCATAGTTGATTAAATACTTGATTGATTATTTACCAAATTTTTAGAAAAGGTTGACTCTGGAATACATTGAGGAGGTATTTGAATAACAGACTCTTGAATAGAGGACTCTTGAATAGATAGCTCTTGAATAGAAGACTCTGATTGGTTTTGAATACATGTACAAGGATTAAAGACCAATTGGAGATCTAAAGTTTTTTTTACAAAAGGAAGTTGATATAAACAAAGACTTTGATTTCTCTCTAATGGTTCTTAATTCTAAACTTGAATATATAGCCAAAGAGAACTTAAGAGATAAGTTCTATCTCTGATACGTGTATGTTCCAAATTGAAGAAGGAGATAATTGACTAACGTTGATGATGAATTCTACCAAAGGAATCTAAATAAATTCTTGCCAAAATAATAGTTTGCCATTTGTCTGCACTTAATAAATCCTGCCAAAATATGCTACCTCCGCATGATACTTTTTCCAAAAACTGTAGGCCAAAGATGTCATTTCTTCTGTACAAGAGGGCCCACCAAAGATGCCTTGTGTCTAGAAATATTTGTAATATACTTGCATACACACTTGAATATGTACTAGAATACGTATTTAGATACATGTTTTAAAATACTGATGAAAATACATTGTTTTTAACCTAATTTTTGCTTTGGCTTTTTTGGCCAACAGAATTTTTCGGCCCTAATTTTTGCCTGAGTCCCAAATGGGTTTTCAACTCAGCGACCTTTTATTTTTACAAAATTACATTTTACCTATTACAAATTTAAAATTTACATTTTTACAAGTCTATATCACCAAATAGGTCTTGACTATCTTGAAATAACCTGGAAATAGCCTTTTTCTTTAAAATAGAAAGACTTGAATCAGATGCTTCTTCTGACTCACTTGATGTGGAACAAGCTTTGTCAAAATTTAATGCAATTTCTGATTCTGACTTAACTTCTGAAATTAATTTGATTAATTGTTTTTTATCCTTTTGTAGCGTGCTATCTTTAATAGGCGGTGTCTCTGTAGAAGTCTTCTTTAAACAGAATTGTTCTACCACATCTGGAGTAGCTTTGCTCCCACCAAAATCATCCCAAAATTTCACTCTAAATTCTCTATATAAAAGAGGAAGAGGGGTTTCCTTTTCATAAAAGTAAGTCCATGATAATATCCATGGTACAGAAAAAATGCTGGTGAATCTTATTATTTTATCTGGCTTAGAATTATTGTAATATTATAAAAACTTATTGTAACTCTTAATAACTTGAATGGGGAAAACTTCAGGAATAGGCCCATAGAATTTAGCCCATCTGACAAACCAATTGGGAAAAATTCCATTATAATCTCGATGGAAATAAAAGAATCATGAATGATTAAAAAATCTTAATAGAAAAGCTTTGAACCAAGCTTCTTGGTAATCATAATAATTGTAGTTTTTATAGGGAGTAGTTGTCAAAACTTTTGAAGTAAATACGCTTTGTCCCCAATCTTGGAAAGAGAGAATTTTGAGTATTTTAACATCATTGTAAGTAATTTTAGTATTATCCTTAATATGCTCAATTTCTACATACCCTGTTAAAAAAAAGGATAGACTCATAGAATTCCCTATTTCTACTTAAATCTGACTCAATTTATTGAAAATCTAGCGGAAATATTTCAATAACAAGTCTAGATAAATTAAAATTTTCGACCATAAATATTTCTTCTGGTTCCAAGACTTTAATAAATTGTTTGATTGGATTTTGAATATACTAACTAATATTTTTCTTAGTTTGAATATTTGAAGGAGACGAAGAAGAAGGAGACTATGCCAAAATTGATGAATAAGATGACCTAAAAACTAGATTCAAAGAACTTTGTTGATTAAAACTTGAATAAGGAGCACGTGGATGCACTGGAGTGAGTGGAGCAAATCTTGTTGGAGTTAAAATTTGATTTTGATTATTTTGACTAGACTGACCTATCTTAAAATCAAGTAAACAATTTTGATCTCCTTTAATGTATTCGATTTCAAAATCAAAATTACTAAGTAAAGCATGCCATCTAGCAAATATTTGTTTTGAAATCAAATTTTTAACATCTTTTTCCAAAACTAATTTAGCAGATAAATAGCCAATTCTTAATAAAAAAATTTTCATATATAAATCATCTTTAGGGTTGTTCATTGGGTATCGGGGGCCCGCCCAGATGGAGACGAAGAATCCCCGTGAGATGGGGACGGGGACAAATTTATCCCTATTTATTAATCAGGGACGGGGATGGTAATAGCTCTACCCACCCCGCGGGCCCCCGTCCCCATCCCCATTTAAAACAAACGGGGATCCTCAGTAAAATCCCCGATTATATACCCAAATTCTCACTTATATTTCTTTATAATTAATATTATTATATTACATTATTATTATTTATTATCTATAATTTTATAAAATAAACTAAATAAAACTTATTTTAATTCTTATTCTGCTCTCACTCTCACTTTTTCTGCCAGAAATTGAAATCCCCACTCACTCGAATTGCGGAAATCATATTTTAATTGGAGAATTTGATTTGTAATTGTAGCCCATAATATGGACCATCAGAAATTAACTTGGAAAGGTTGGAGGAAGAAAACTTAGGCCACCAAATCCTATTACCAGTACAAGAACAATAAAATAATTGTTATTAATTAATTGCTATCAATTTTTCTCACCTAACAAAACAACATTATACTTATTGGGTGAATATCCCTCCTATTCTGTCACTTGTATAAAAAGTGATAACAAACCAATCAATTAAAAATTTGGCATGAAAATGAAGATTGAAATTGGAGAAAAGGTCCAAAGTGGGAGCTCATGATGTTATATTGATGTTATTTTACATATAATTATCAATTATATATTAGTGTATTTGAGAATTGGGTTTTGATAGTTTTATGTTTATCGTTTAATGCATATTTGGACAAGTTTGAAGGTGAAAATTTTAATTTTTTAAGGATTTTTTATAAAATATAAAATTAGCTAAACGGGGACGGAGATCCCCACAGGGACCCTATTCCCCTTCGAGATCAGGGATGGGACGGAAATTTATCCCCGATTAATAAACGGGATGGGGACGGGGATCCCCA
Source organism: Euphorbia tirucalli (assembly GCA_039660915.1). NCBI lineage: Eukaryota > Viridiplantae > Streptophyta > Magnoliopsida > Malpighiales > Euphorbiaceae > Euphorbia > Euphorbia tirucalli. The sequence continues at coordinate 42,823,943 of CM077637.1, read as the reverse complement.
AATAGTCTGGGGACGAGGATGGGATATTTTCACTAAAATCAACGATTGACAACTTAAAATTCCTTTCTGAATTAGATCTGGGTAATGTACTATTACTAGATAATGGCCTATTATTTGAATAAACAAGTTGATTATTTGAATAAACAGGTTAATTTCTAGCAGGTTGATTTAAACTAAATGAAAAATTTATTCTAACAGTTCCATTACTATGTTCAATAATTCTAGACATTTGATTATTTATTTCTAATGGTTTAGGTTCACAAATTTCTGTTAAATCCCAAGTTCCTGATCTACTTATTTCATTCCAATTTAATCTTTTAAGTATTTGAATATTAGAATGTTCCCTATTTGCTTCAAACAACAAGGTCTCATTTCTTTTAAAATTTTTCTTTGATCTTGGATTAAGAGTAGTGGTCATCACTTTGTAATATATTCTATAAATTATAGCAACAGATCTAACATTTTCCTTAATTCTAAATTCTTTCTTTCAACTGTCAAAGTTAATGTATCTATAATATTATGATCAAATAAACTAATAGAAAATCCAGGGTAATAATTAAAATATATAGGTCCATTTGCCAAATTTGTTTCAGCCATCGCAAGTAGGGAATTAGTAAAATTAATGTCTTCCATCACGCAAACATATCAAAATTGAAATATCAAGTCCTAATCTAAACAAAGGCTTAATAGCAATTTGCACAGAACCAATATGTAAAACTTTATATTTTTTCAATCTATATTCATTCATTCCCTTTTCTGAGAATAATTGAATATTTTCATGTTCTTAATTTATAACAATAGTTTGTTTAGCAGTTTTAATAGCATAGTCAGTCAAGAATTCAAATGTTCCAACAGAATAAATTGTATTAATATCTTGCTTTGGTATAGTCCAATCCAACAAACCATTTTCTATTTTACTAATATTAATTTCCATTAAATTAATCTCTTCTTCAATATTATGTTCATCACTATTTCTAGAACTAGAGCCTAATTCGCGATTAGAAAATATTCTTGTTAACCTATTCATCTTTAAATCTTCTATTTATTAAATTTAGACTCAGAAATTTAATAATTAAATTAAAACCTGTTGATGAATAACGGGACCACCCAGCATAAAAGAAAACAATTTGATATGTTGATTCAATTTTCAAATTGTTTCTTTTAAATTAACAAACTCATCAAGTAATATATTTGCGCAAAAATTTTTCATTTTTTTTTAATTCTATGTAAACAATCAAACTTTCTGTGAGACAGTCATCTTCCATCCTATTACGAAGTCTTGTCTTAATAATTTTCATAGATAAAACAGTTGGTTCTGTGGTTTGATTTAGGCAATAGTCTAGGATATGACCCATGTAATAGGATTGCAGAAAAAAATAGTAAAATTGGGCTAAAGAAGAAAAAATGAAATAAGTATTCTATAGGGACTCATTTGCATAATTTCTACTTTAGTCCTTAAAGGTTAATACTATGAAAAATTTCAAAAGAATTTTTTTTCTGTGGAAGCCGGAGCCGCCACCAGCTGTGTTTGTAGCTCCGCCCTTGCTCACAAGTTAGTTGGGATTCTTATTTGTGTTAGTCCTGTAAGTTGTACAGGGGTTAGTGATTAAAAATTTTTCTTTTGAACTTTGTTAAGAATCAATACTATTTGATTACAAGTATTGTTCTTTATGAGTGATGAATCACTACTATTGATAAAGTATATGGTCTATCTAACTTGTTAATTATTACAATAGTGGGTAATTTGTGAAGTTAATAATACCAACAATAGTATCAATAGGAGTTTCAAGTTACTGATAAGTGTTTGTGTTCCTTACCAATATTGACACACTACCGATTCAGTGCAAAATACAAATTTTGTTAATTTACCAACAACATTATTAAACACTTATAAAATAGATAGACAATAGTGTTGCAAAATGTTTTAAATAGAAACAAGTGTTGAAATATAACCAGTAGCAAACTACAAGTAAAGAGAATAGGATTAAGAAAGTCAAACACAATAAATTTTAATTTATAGTGGTCTAGCCATTGTTGCTTACTCATCTTCCTAAGGTACCTTCCCTTTAGATTTTCTAATCCATTATAAAATCTTTTAAACTCGAGCCAGAATTCAATGACTCTTTACAATTTATTGTATTTGTATTTATCAAGTACTTTTCTTACAAGTTTAGATACTTAAAAGCTACTATTTTCGCATAAGTAGTACAACACTCCTTGAATTTGATTTAAAGATGAGTTACAAATATGAGAAAAGAATTTTAACAATATGTAAGAGCTTTCTAACTTTCTTTTGATTTTTTCTTCTCAATTTTAGCTTTGCTGATCTTTAATGCATTTCTTAAGCTTAGAAATATAGGTTCTCTTCAAATTTGCATGTCGAAGGTCAATTAGACATATAGCCAAAGTTGTGAAGGAGATATATACCTTGTTCTATAAAGTCAATAATAACAATGACATTTCTAAACCTTGTATTCATAAACAATATATTTCAAACATTTTATATCATCACATTTCATGCATTTCTTAAATAATTGTCTTATATAATTATGCTTTAACCATATACCATAAAAATCCTCGTTTGAAATAGTTATATCTAGTTCTTGATTAAATGAAAGATTTATGTGTGTAATTATTTTTGTTGTGGGAGCATATCAATTAAAATCAATAAGGAGATGGATTAATAGCTAAAATCTTGATTTTGTCTCTAATAATAAAGTAAGTGATTGGTCTTGAATTGAATCTCTGAAAGGTATAATGGGCCTATTTGCATTTAGTGTTCCTTCTTTGTCCAGTAAATTTGGATTGTTACTCTCCATTCCTTTCATTCTTAAAGTTCAATATTAATATGCTAGTTCCATGGTCGAACTTAACAATTGAGTGGGTACTGAAACCTCTTTGTCGCCCATGGTTTAGTAGGACACACCTTATTTAGTGGATATTGTTCCTCCCTTTGCTAGTTGGATCCTCTTATAGTTCAAGGTCATTCATGTAGTGAGGCCTTTTCTTAGCTTAATGATATTGGTCATCAATGCATCATCATCAAGTTGAATTCAAAATAGCTATTTGTGTTCTCAATGGTTGATGTTGCAATTGATCTTATTTTGGTCAGATTGGATATGATTTTAAATTTCAGCAATTGGCCTTTTGGTCTGTGATATTCATTATATTTATCATCTAATGAATTGAGTTGCTCATATATTAGTTAAGGCAACTAATTTTTTATCTCGCTCAGAATTTTGGAGGTATGTTCCACTCCTTTCATTCAAAGTTTTTGGTTCTTAATCTTTAATATATGATCTTTTCAATACAAAAGTTTTTGTGTAATGTCATAAGAACAGAAGAAGATAGTAGAAGAAAAGGAAGAAAGGGAAAAGAAGAAAGGAGAAGAAGAATTGTCTTAAGAAGTAAAATCAGAATCAAATTTGAATACAGGCTGCTCTTCTCCTTTATATAGAAGGAGCTAACCTAATTAACACATGTAACCAATCCAATTGACACGTGACTCACTAATTTAGTCATAACTAATTATAACTAATATTCCCCCATAAGCTAAGAGTGGTGAATATCCAAAATCCCTAACCTGGTCAGTAATGAAGTAAAAGTAGGAGAATGTAATGGTTTGGTAAAATAATCTGCTAGTTGATTTGCAGATTTAACAGCCAATAAGTGAACCATTCCAGCTTGAACTTTCACTTGAACAAAGTGACAATCTATCTCTAAATGCTTTGTCCTCTCGTGAAAAACTGGATTTTTACTGATATGTATTACAGACTGGTTGTCACAAAATAACAATGCTGGTTCGTTATGTGAAACTTACAGCTCTTTTAACAAATAAAGTATCCATTGCAATTCACAGGTGGTTATGGATATGGCCCTGTACTCTGCCCTAGATGAATTTCTACTACCTGTTTGTTTTTTTTTTTTTACTTCCAATTGACTGGAGAATCACCTAGAAAAATGTAGAAACCTGTCACAAAATGCTTTGACTCCTTGCAATTTGCCCAATCCTAATCAGTAAAAGCTTTCACTTGCAATTCTGTGTTGGACAAATAGAAGAGACCTTATGCAGGATGCAATTTTAAGTATCGAAGCACCCTATGTATAGGCTGTAAGTGTTTTTCTGTTGGTTTGTCCAAATATTGAGATTGTCGTTGAACAGCGAAAGAAATATTTGCTCTAGTGTTGGTGAGGTACAACAACTTCCCAACAATCTTAATATATTCTGCAACATCTGCTAATACAGCTGAGGTGGTGAAATCCAAATTTTCTGGTAGTATTAGTGTAACACAAGGTTTGGATTCTAAAAAACCTGTTTCTGCTAGTAATTCTAACACTTATTTGTGTTGATTAATATGAATTCTGGCATCGTTCCTTGATACTTAAAGTCCCAATATGAACTTTAGTTTGCCAAGATCTTTTATTGTGAATCATTGATGAAGATAATCTTTCACCTCTTGAATTGCTTTCATATCAGAGTTAGCTAAGATTATTTCATCTATATATGCTGCAAGAGCAATAAAATCTGCTCCTATGGATCTTAGAAATAATGAAGGATCTGCTACAAATTGCTTAAAGCCAAGAACACGCAACGCTTCTTTTAATTTAAAATTCCACTGTTTACTTGCTTATTTTAGACCATAGAGGGATTTGGTAAGCCTGCATGCCGCATTTGGTATTGTTGTATGAAAACTAGGTGGTAATTGCATATAAATCTCCTCCTCTAAGCCACCTTGCAAAAATGCATTATTAACATCTAGCTGTTGTAATTCCCATCCTTCAACTGCTGCAACTGCCAATAGAATTCTAATAGTTGAAATCTTTGCCACTGGTGAAAAAGTTTTTAAATAATTGATCCCATTTTGCTAAGTGTATCCCTTTGTCATGAGTCTTGCTTTATATCGCTCGATTGATCCATCACTTTTGTGTTTGATACGAAAAACCCACTTACATCCAATTATTTGTTTTCCTTATGGCAAAGAACAGCGCTACCAAGTCTTATTCTTTTCTAAAGCTTGTAGTTCCTCTTGCATTGAAATCTACCATTTCTCATCTGTAGACACTTGCTTATATGTTTTTGGTTCTGTATTGGTATGTAAAGAAAAAGAAAAAGCTCTTTGCTATGTCGATAAATTAATGTAACTTAGAACTTGAGTCAATGGACGATAGACTCCTTCTTCTATGCTTTTGACAGTCTGATCTTGTGCTAAAGCACAATGAAAATCCTTCGAATACTGAAGTTGTGTATGAACTCTAGTGGTTGTTCGATGAAAAACTATATCTTCTTGTGGAGCTGGTTGATTTGGTTGATTTGAGGCGTGGTCAATAAGTTCCTACTGACCATATGGAAATATAGTCTTATGGAATTTCACATTCTGAGTTATAAAAATCTTCTTCGTTTCCAAATCAAGCAATTTATATTCCTTTACATCTGCTACCAAACCTATAAAAATATGCTTTCTAGACCATGAATCTAGCTTTGTTCTATTTCTCATAAGAGTAGTAGCATAAACTAAGCAACCAAAAGATCTATGCATTGAATAATCAAATGAATAACCAAATAACAATTGATGTGGAGTCTTGTCTTTTAACAATGGTGTGGGAATGTAATTGATTAAATAAACAGCATGTTGAACAAAATAAGACCAAAAAGTAATAGGCAAACGACTTTGAAATTTCAGCGCTCTTGCCACATTAAGTATCGGTTGATGCTTACGTTCTACTAGACCATTTTGCTTAGGGTTTTCTACACAACTCAACTGATGAATTATACCAAAACAAGAATAAAATGATGGTAAAGCATATTCAGGTCCATTATCATACTGAATGCACTGATCTTTGCACCAAACTATGTATTAACTAAAGCATTAAAGTTCCTAATCAAATATGTTACTTTATGCTTACCTTTCAACATGTAAACCTATGTATATCTTGTAAAATCATCTACTATAGTTAGAAAATAATGAAAACCTTGAATAGAATGATATATGGGCCCCCAAATATCCATATGCAATAGTTGAAAAGGAATTACAGTAGAGGATGTAGACAATGAAAAGGAATTATGTTTCTATTTAGCTTTGTAATATACATCATAAACTAAATCTGAAGAAAAAAAATATCAGGAAATTGTCTTGACAAAACAAAAATTCTACTAAAAGATGGATGTCCTAGTCTAAAATGCCAAAGATCTTCTTTATCACAACTAGGGAAAAATGAAGTGTCAAAATTACAAGATGCATACAAAACTGAAGAACTTTTATCAAATGCAAAATCTACTAGATGATATAAACCATGAGATGCCTTAGCTAAATCAATCTTCTTCTTGTTCTCCACATCCTGTATACACTGATCAATAGAGAACACCATTTCACACTTGTTAAAAAGAGTTAGTTTACTCACAGAAATAAGACTATACTTGAAACCAGGCACAAATAACACATCTTGCAAAACTAAATCAGCTGATATAACTACTTTACCAATAAAATTTCCTGCAATCTCAAATTATTAGGTAAAATAACATTCCAATTAGAAAAATGTTTATAATCTTTAAACATAGACATTGAACCAGTAATGTGATTATTGGCCACTGTATCAAGAATCCAACCTGTGAAACTATTATGAAAATTTAAAGAACATACTATAGCAAAATTACCATTTTTATGAGGATTCGTGGAAGAAGTTGAAGCTGTGTAAGATGGAAAATGAGCAGTAGGCATACAAAAAGATGCTAAATTAGCTCCTGTGAAACCAAAACTAAAGAAGGATTTTTAGAAGGATGAAGATAATAGGGACTGAATTCATCAATGCGTTGATCACCATTGAGAATAGAAGAAATTCGAGAAAGAATAAAATCAAGAAAGATAAGAAATTGCGGAAATTAAAAGATAAAAAGCTTTGATAGCATCACAAGAACGGAAGAAGATAGTAGTAGAAGAAGAAAGTGCAGGGATTTGTCACCGGAAACCACCCGATAAAAGTGGAAGAACGTGATGATTTCCTCAAATCAGTGCCCAGGAGCAATTGAAGTGGAAATTAAAAACATTAAAATTTCAATAAAAGAGAATCAATTCTCACTTGGAATATCTCCTCTAGAGATGGCTGCACAAATCAATAGAGACTTCCTCCATGTTCTCGTACATGAATGTCTATGGAATAAGAACCCGTGCTAGCGATTTGGACCTCCAGAATTAGGGAAATTCCTTGCTGAAATTTTCTGCTCCTTACCCACTCAACTGGCTGAAATTTTCAGTCAGAGATTCGTCCAAGTGTTTGGCCAAAATTCTACTATTAATTGGTAGAGTTTTAGGTGAACATAGACACTTTAAGAGACCAGGAAAAATCAGCTCACCTTCCCCTTGCCTTGGCCGAAATTCTCACTAGGTTTTTCAACCTAGCAGGCCGAAATTCCCTTGGGAATTTTAGGGCCAATTTCATCCATTTAATTTTATGTGGGCTTCCTTCTTTTTGAGCCCATGTCTGCATTAATTTCTTTGGTCCAATTAAATATCAAATGCAACTTTAATTCAACCTGTATGTATATATATTATACCATATAATATGTTGCATACTTTTAAATTAAAATTAATTCAACCAATTAAGTTAACCAAGGTATAAAATTAGACTTTCATAAAATTAAACACATGTAAACCTATCCATGTAAAATATTTCCACCTAGGAAATAATCTCATAAATTAATTCATTAAATTAATTATGAGAAGGCCAATGCAAATATTTATTAATTACATTATTTTGATTAATCAAATTGATCAATATAATATAATTAATGGAATCCCCTCTCTCTGGAGTGTATACTCTAAGTATACGATTGATCCTTTTAGTTGAAGTTCAGATGTCCAATGTGCCCATCTTTATGTTGGCAGTGGGCCTATGACCCACAGACTACAGGCTGGCTCTAGCAAGCCACTACAACCCCTAATTAAGATGGAGATAGCAGTCTAACTGTAATCGAAACCTAGTAGTTAAACTTGTATATCCCATGTCATTGATATCGGTGTCCAACACAGAGGCATGTATTGATCACCCTCTTTTGTGTCTGGACATTTACTTGATGCCGAATGAACTAATGCTTGCAAATAAGTTCCAACTCGTTTGGGTGTGGCCACACTCTTATCAATTGCATTCATCAAGAGGCCTATGATATCTTCTCAGTGGACTACTGAGTGACATTCCCTTCTGTATATCCATAGCATTGTCATGCTCACTGACATACCCGAATGTACCCATGCTTGGCACCCTTTTACAAGCCCTTTAGGCATACACCAAAATATGCCACTTCACATGTAACACCATCATATGGTTAGGTCAAGGGATCCATGTTGGGATACGTCACCGGAAATCAACCGATAAAAGCGAAAAACACATGTTGATTTCCTCGAATCCGGTCTTAAGAGCTAATAAAGTGGAAATCAAAAACCAAAGCCATTAAAAGGAAGTTTAGAAACTTACCCGGAAATCTCTTAAAGAGAAAGCTGCAGAAATCAAAATAGATTTCCTCCACCGTCACATACATGAACGGCTATCGGACTAACCCCGTGCTAGCGGATCGACAAACTCAAGAAGAGAAAGAGAGAGGAGTGGGGCGGCTCAAGTCTACTCCTTTTACAAAAGTAGAAGATGGATAACATATAAAGAAAAGAATGCAAAGTCCAACTTTGCAACCTCAAGTCCAACCATGACTCATCACTTCTCTTCTCATCTTTATCCATAAGAAGCAAAGTCCAACTTAGCTTCCTTTAACCCAATTCAAAAGAGATGACTCATCACCCTTATCATATAAGGATGAGTTACCATACTCACCCATGAATTCGGCCCATATCACTTCATCCAATGTGGGCTTTAATTCTTTTAAGCCCAAGCCCATTCTAATTCCAATGATTTAATTAATTTCAAATGTAACTTTAATTTAACGTGTATGCTTATATATTTTACCATATAATATATTACATACAATTAAATTAGAATTCATTTGACCTATTAATTTAATCATGAAATTAAATTAGACATGCATAAAAGGAAATACATATAAACCTATACATGTATAAATATTTCCACCTAGGAAATAGTCTCATAAATTAATTCATTGAATTAATTATGGGATGGCCCAAAATAAATATTAATTATATCATTTTGATCAATCCAATTGATCTATATAATATAATTAATGGAACTCTCTCTCTTCAACGTGTATACTCCAAGTACGCACTAAATCCTTTAGCCTAGTCCAGACGTTCAATGTGTACGATCCGATGGGCCTGTCTTTATGTTGGTAGTAGGATTATGGCCCACAAACTACAGGTGGGCTCTAGTAAGCTACTGCATTCCCCAATTAAGACGGAGATAGCAGTCAAACTGGAATCGTAGCCTTGTAGTTTAAACTTGTATATCCCATGTCATTGATATCGGTGTCTAACACAGAGGCATGGTTTGATCACCCTTTATTGTGTCTGGACATTTACTTGATCCCGAATAAACTGATGCTCACAAACAAGTTTCAACTTGTTTGGGTGTGGCCACACTCTTATCAGTTGCATTCATTAAGAGGCCAGTGATATCTTCTCAGTGGACTACTGAGTGACATTCCCATCTGCATATCCATAGCACTGCCATGTTCATTAACATACCCGAACATACCCATACTTGGCACCCTTTTATAGGCCTGTTAGGCTACCCCAAAGTATGCCACTTCACATGCAGCACCATCATATGGTTAGGTTAAAGGATCCATACTAGTACTACACGAGAATCACTTGTGATCCAATACCATATGGATTTCTCGTTTAGTGGATCGATCCAGTACCATGCCCCTTTGTATGTATCCATTAACCTAGTTGACATCCCATGTACTATGACCGGTACGACACCGCCATACAACCAGGCTATTGATAGTCTTTAGTTCCATTCATTCCTATGATTGGAATAGACTACGGATGACTTTATGGTCATATCATTTTCCTTATCCATGGTCTCACTGCCAAGTGCCTCACACTTGACAATATGGATATGGATATGTCCATTGGATACTCTATTTAAAACAAAGCACAAGATATATAATAAATAGATTAATGCCTTTATTTATTGAAACAAATTTTATAATACATATATCTCACATAAATGTATGATACAAACATAAGGACCAATGCCTTGGGACTAGGGCATATCCAACAATCTATACAAGTACTACACGAGAATCACTTGTGATACTATACCATGTGGATTTCTTGTTTAGTGGATCTATCTAGTACCATGCCCCTTCGCATGTGCCCATTAACTTGGTTGACATCCCATATCCAATGGTCGATAAGACACTGCTACACAACCAGGTTAATGATAGTCTTTGGTTCCATTCATTCCCATGACTGGAACAGACTATGGATCTCTTTATGGTCATATCGTTTTCCCTATCCATGGTATTACTGCCAAGTGCATGACACTTATCAACATGGATATGGATATATCCACTGGATACTCTATTTAAAACATAATACAAGATATATAATAAATAGATTAATGCCTTTATTTAATGACACAATGTGTATAATACATAAATCCAATAAATGTACAATACAAATACAAAGACTAATGCCTCGGGACTAGGGTATATCCAACAGAAAGGGAAAAGAAGAAGAAAGAAGAAGAATTGTATTAAGAAGTAAAATCAGAATCAAATATGAATACAGACTGCTCTTCTCCTTTATATAGAAGCAGCTAACCTAATTAACACATGTAACCAATCCAATTGACACATGACTAACTAATTTAATCATAACTAATTATAACTAATATTATGAAGAATTTCAAGTTTCAAAAACAAAAATCTTGTGAAACTTAAAATATGGTTTAAAGCATGTTTTTTTCCATATAATAAAATTAAAAACTCCATTGTTACATAGTAAAGTAAGTTCTCAATAATATACCATTGCATTAATAAATTGTAACAATCCTGTTTGGAGACGGGTGGCACTGGGATAGAAGACCTAGGAGTAGTCTGAAGGATGATGATGTGTGTAAGAATGAAATGAATCATCGGAAATAGAGAGAGAGTAGATGGTCTGTATTAGTAAGAGGTGTTTTCAATACCTGTAAACGCATTTTAAAGGCATGAGGCCTAAGGAATGGGACTTCAGCCAAAGTGGATAATATTTACATGGTATTAGAAACATGTTGTTACAATTGGTATAAGAGCCGACTCCCCACTACAATGTGTTAGTTCGAAGATGAACTAGGTGAAAGTTGGTAGGCTTGTAAAAACCAGATCCTAAGAGGGGTGGTGCCAAGGTAAAAGACTTGAGCAAGGAGCAGCCCTGGATGATGGCGACTGGGTAGGAATTTATTGAATCTCACATCGAGAAACGGAGATAAAATGACTGGGCTATATTAGTAAGATGTGTTTCCAATATATGTAAATGTGATTTAAAGCCATAAGGCTCAAGGAATGGGACTTAGACCAAAGTAGACCATATCTACATGGTATTGGAAACATATTATTTTTAACCATATATTATAATTATATAGTATACAATTCTCATAAATGAAATACAGGTCTTGTATAAGCATATATAGAATACCACATTTAATATTCCAACAACTTAAAGTATAACGGTCGTGTATAACACTAAACAATAAAACAATCTAATGGAAAGTTGAACAACATACTGGCCGTACAAACATGAGCATAACTGATCCTTATTCCTGAAAATATCTCATCAATAATATATGGCTAAATACATACGCGGCCCCTTCAACTTTTATTTTTGAGCCGCTTGGCCCCCTCAACTATTTTAGCGATCTATCTAACCCCTGATCTAAAGGTCAAATACATACATAGCCCCTTCAACTTTTATTTTTGAACCACTTGGCCCCCTCAACTATTTTAGCAACCTATCTAACCCCTCATTTAAAAGTAGAAATTATGCAAATGAGTCCCTATAGAATACTTATTTCATTTTATCTTCTTTAGCCAATTGTACTTTTTTTTTTCAGCAATTCTATTACATGGGTACATATCCTAGACTACCGCCTAAGTCAAACCGCAGAGCCAACTGTTTTATCTATGAAAATTATCAAGACAAGACTTCGTAATAGGATGGAAGATGACTTTCTCACAGAAAATTTGATTGTTTACATAGAATTAAAAAAAAAAAAAAACAAGAAAATTTTTTGCACAAACTTTTTACATAGATTCTAACACACATTGCCCAAGTTACATCCTACATACACTTCAGATAATTTCCATAATCAGCATCTATATAAGTACAGTACGTAGTAGCCTTTCAGTTTAAACCAACTAGAGCAATGATTAAACACTAACCTATAATGTGATATTAGAAGCACAAAATTAAAGGACACATGATCGAATGTCTGAAAACCCGATAAAGTTGGTCCGATATATATGTCTCACAATTTCAATTTGGGACCATTTCACATGATAAATTCATCATCTCAAAACTAAGACAAGCTGTTCAAAACAAGAAGACAAGGAGGTCTACAACCGCTCAAAAGCACATGTAGAACTTAAACCATCATATGGAACAATAACCAAATCCAAATTTGATTAATTATTAAAACTACTTGTATAAGAAAACCAATGATTGGTCACTCTCTCACTGGAACCCACTCCAGCTTGGGATTAAAGAGGAGTGTGGATTTATGAGCTGAAAAAGCACAAAAAGACTACAAAATGAAGGGTCCATGAAAGAGTTTGCATTGGCAGCACCACCCACCACAACCTCCACCATCACCACCACATATGTTGATATGTCTCTCCACACTTATTTTTTTATTTATTTTAATTTTTTTATGATAAGGGTCAAGTACAGTAGTGGCACTCCTTCAACTTTGATGACAGACTTAATTTATTTTAAAACTCAATATCAACTAATTAATCTTTTTGAATTGATATTTTTGAGTTCAATTAGAAAAATTAAAAAATGATAAGTGCTAACAACAACAAAAATCAATCAGTGACACGTGAAAAAAAAATATAGCTTACATGCTGACATATCTCCTTGTAGACTAACTGAATTATTCAAAATGGTTTTAAGTAAATTGATACTTAGCCATTTATTTTGCGAAATCCTGAGCCAAATTGAAGGGTTAAATTCATCCTTTTTATCAATGTTTTCTCTTTAGTATTTAAACATGAGGCTGTTGAATGTAGCTTATAAATATTGAAACCTTAATCACTTATATATTGTTAGACATTAATCTTTGATGAAAGTGTAAAATATCTAAGTTCATAAATCATCAGAGTTTAAATTTGTAGGTATAATTATTATGAAGATCTTTCATGATATGAGAAATTTTACAATACTTGTAGAGTACAAACTGTCTTAATTATGAAAAGATATCTATAATTTTTTATTATCCTAAAAAACCTATGTAACAACCCTTTTAGTCATGTATTTATTAAGGATTCGAATAATTTTTTTTTTTTTTTTTTTTTTTTTTCAAGATGTAGGTTTAGAATAATAAATTGATTGAGTATGCCAAAATAACAAAAGCGAAGAAATAGAATTTTGTACATTGAAATGTAAAAAATAATGAGCCATATATAGACCAGTTAGGGGGGTGTCATTGTCATCACTTGATACACATTACCCCAAAAAGCAATAGCTTAAAAATACCCTTGAGAAAAGGGTTGTATGGCAGACCCAACCAACCCATGTTACATTTTGTCCCCACCTTTCTCTTTTATAAACCTCACCGTTTCCTTTCCCTCTTTGTTCGAACATCACTTTTGATTAATTTTCTTCCCCTAAAAATTAATTATGTGTTCCTCTAAATCTAGGCTGCACCAAAATGGTAGTAACACTATTAACATTGTTGCTAAAATCAATGGCCGGGCCGTCCTTCAACCAAAATCCAACCAAGTTCCAACCTTGGAAAGAAGAAATTCACTTAAAAAGGACAACCCAACAAAAACCCCTACTCATCATCTTCAATCTAATTTGTCTTCTCCCCCTCCTCTTTCTCCCAGCCTAAAATCTTCAATCTTCAAAGATCCTAGTTATGGCCTAAATTCTAGTATCACAGCTCAAAAGGCTTCCACAACTTGTATTCTAAAGAAATCAAAGAAATCTGTCCATTGCGGAGCTTCAACTACTACTACTCCTCCCTGTGTTTTGAATTACTCTTCTTCTTTGGTAGTTGAAGGTCCTGCAGGAAGCATAGCTGCTGCAAGGAGAGAGCAAGTTTCCATTATGCAAGAACAACGGAAATTGAAAATTGCTCATTATGGAAGGCTCAAGTCCACTACTAATACTACTAATATTAATAATAAGGTTGCGCCTCTTGATACAAATTACATGAATGCTAGACAAGAAAAAAGATGTACCTTTATCACTCCAACTTCAGGTATTATAATTTCTTTTCACTGCTTTTCTACGGACACTACAGAAAATATTAGATTTTACAGCAAAATTGGTGGAGTGGAAGAGGTGGCGCTGACTTATTTGGAGAAAAAGTTCGACGATCGGCAAAAATGGGCAAAACGGCGATGAAGGCAAATATCATCTGATTTGGTCCCAAAAATAGTCAAATTTTATTGGAATTGGCCTGGTGAACAGGACCCACAACTTTGTGGTGGGCACCACCATAATTTTGCGAAAAAATGCTGTTTGGACCTTTAATTTTACGTTTTTATATTTTTAGGGACTTAATTGCAAATTTTGAAAAGTTTCTGTATTATTCGGTTTGTTCCGAAATTTTTACCCTAGCTCTACAAACCTATAAATAGGGCTGTTATGTAGAAGGAAGTCAGTTTTGAAGCCGAATTCTTTTTGAGTTAATTTGTTTTTTTTTTTTTTTTTTTTCCTATTCCTAGTTTTGTGAAAAATTAGGTTTTAGAAGCCTAAATTCCGGTATCGTGCGCGATCAACGGAGTTTGGTAGAATTGTTTCCGGTATCTTGTGAGATCAACGGATTCAGTTGGTTTGAATTGTTCCGCTGCATCAGTTTGGTATCAGAGCCTAAACCCTAAGCCGAAACTATGCCGCAGCGAAGAGAACGGAGGGTAGAAGAAATTGTGGCTGAAGAGGACGGTTTAGAGAATCGACTTGAGCAACGACTGCATCGAGTGATTGACCAGCGCCTACAAGAGGCTGTCGATCAACTCACGGAGAGAGTGGCAGGATTGCTTGCGACTCAAAATAGGGCAAACGAAGGGCGCAACCGCGCGAGACAACAGTTTCGTGGAGAGGAAGAAAATCCTTTTGTCGCTGATGGGGATGAGGATTACGAGTTTGATATGGGGAGAAATCGAAGGCGGAGACCGGAACCAGAGGATAGACGTTGGGAGAGTGGAATTCGAACGGAAATCCCAGAGTTCCAAGGAATCCTTCAACCTGAGGAGTTCATTGATTGGTTGACGACTGTTGAGGAAGTAATGGAATTCAAAGGGGTTCCTGAGGACAGAAAAGTGCAGTTGGTGGTGACTAGGTTGAGAGGACGCGCCATGGCCTGGTGGCAGCAGCTCAAACAGACTCGGCTGAGGCTGGGAAAACCGAAGATTGCCGCCTGGGAGAAGATGAAGAAACACATGCGGACTGCGTTTTTGCCCTACAATTACCAGCGGTTAATGTATCAACGCTTGCAGAATCTAAGACAGGGTAATCGGACAGTGGATGAATATACCACTGATTTTTACCAATTGATTGCCCGGAACGATGTTCAGGAGACCGAAGATCATTTGGTTTCAAGGTATATCGGAGGATTGAGGGAACAAATCCGAGATTTAGTTAATGATTTTGATCCATTAAAGGTATCTGAAGCACATCAGCGAGCAGTCAGGATGGAGAGGAGACCCCGTACTGTTGGCTTTACCAATACGGTCGGTGGTGGTGCAAATCGACCCTCCAATACAGCAGCAGCCCCTGCCAATAGAGTTGCCGCTTCACAACCAGCCAATAACCCTGTCAAACGAGTCAGTGGTAATAATGTTAAGTGCTTTTCCTGTGGAGAGGTTGGACATGTCAGGTCTGAATGTAAGAAAGCAGGGAAGCGGGCGATGTTTATGGAAGCAGAAGAGGAGGATGAAGAGACCCAGTTACCGGAGGATGAAGAAGAAGCTAACAGTGAGGAAGAGGAGATAGTCGCCGGAGACACTGGAACTGCCCTGGTGGTTCAGAGGTTCTGTTTTACTCCTCGGTTAGTGGAAGATAACTGGCTGCGAAACAATATTTTCCAGTCCACATGCACGATCAAAGACAAGGTCTGTAAGTTTATTATAGATTCTGGATGTTGTGAAAATATTATCTCTGCTGAGGCTGTTAAGAAATTAGAATTAGTGACAGAAAAACACCCAAAACCGTATAAATTGTCTTGGTTGAAACAAGGGGGTGAAGTAATTGTGTCAAGGAGGGTATTGGTTCCTTTTTCTGTTGGTAGTAAATACAAAGATGAAGTATGGTGTGATGTAGTTGAGATGGATGCATGTCATCTGTTATTAGGGCGACCATGGCAGTATGATAGGGAAACATCGCATGACGGGAAGAAAAATAGCTATAGCTTCTTGTTTGAAGGGGTGAGAATAGTTCTGGTCCCGAAGAAGGAGGAGAGCAAGGGTACGGTGATTATGTTGTCCCTAGCTCAGTTTGAAGAAGAATTTCAAAAAGCGGATTTGGCCTTTGCATTAGTAAGTAAAGAAGTTGGGGAAAATAAACCGATTGCTGAGGCAGTCCAGCCCTTGTTGAAAGAGTTTGCTGACCTGTTTCCAGAGGAGCTACCGGCTGGTTTACCCCCCCTACGTGATATCCAGCACCGAATTGATCTTGAGCCCGGTGCAGCCCTACCTAATTGGCCCCATTACCGAATGAGTCCAGCGGAACATGAAGAGCTGAGGAGACAAGTGGAGGAGCTGTTAGAGAAAGGATACATAAGGGAGAGCATTAGCCCTTGTGCGGTTCCAGCCTTACTGATACCAAAGAAGGATGGATCGTGGAGGATGTGCGTTGACAGTCGAGCAGTCAATAAGATAACAGTCAGGTATCGCTTTCCTATCCCTCGACTTGATGATTTACTTGATCAAATCAGTGGGGCTACTATCTTCAGTAAACTGGACTTGAAAAGCGGATATTACCACATCAGAATCCAACCCGGAGATGAGTGGAAAACGGCTTTTAAAACCAGAGAGGGTCTGTATGAGTGGTTAGTAATGCCGTTTGGGCTTTCTAATGCGCCGAGTACCTTTATGAGAGTGATGAACCAGGTGTTGAGGCCTTTCATAGGCAAATTTGTGGTAGTTTATTTTGATGACATTCTGATATTTAGTGCCACCGAAGCTGAACATTTACAGCACTTGAGAGCTGTCTTAGAGGTTCTGAGGAGGGAGAGATTATTTGCTGCCTTGAAGAAGTGTGAATTTATGGCAAGGAGCGTGCTGTTTCTGGGTTATGTGGTGTCAGCAGAGGGATTGCAGGTGGATGAATCGAAGATTCAAGCTGTCCAGCAGTGGCCCAGACCCCGGACTGTGACTGAGGTGCGGAGTTTTCATGGACTGGCATCGTTTTATAGGCGATTTATCCCCCACTTCAGTACTATCATGGCACCAATAACAGAGTGCATGAAGCAGAAGGACAGATTTGAATGGTCAGAGGCAGCAGAGGAGGCCTTCAAGGCAATCAAGTATAAACTGACTAATGCACCTATCCTAGTTCTACCCGATTTCCATCAACCATTTGAGTTACACTCAGATGCGTCAAAACTGGGTATAGGAGCAGTCCTCAGTCAGAATAGCAGACCAGTGGCGTATTATAGTGAGAAGTTGTCAGGGGCAAAGCTTCGGTACAGCACGTACGATGTAGAGTTCTATGCAGTGGTGCAAGCCGTCAAGCATTGGAGGCACTACCTATTTCAGAAGGAGTTTGTGCTCTATACAGATCATGATGCCCTTAGACATCTGCATAGTCAAGACAAAATTTCAGCTAGGCATGCAAGCTGGGTGGCATATTTGCAGCAATTTACCTTCGTTGTGAAACACAAATCCGGAGTGACAAATAAAGTGGCAGATGCCCTCAGCCGGCGAAAGGCGTTCTTAACCGCCATGACTGTTAAGGTTCCGGGATTCGACTCTTTTGCTGAGCTATTACGGACTGATCCTTATTTTTCTACTGTAATAGAAAAGGTTGAGATGGGGGAGCAATCTGATTATCATATACAGCAGGGATTTCTATTTAAGGGTAACCAGTTGTGTGTTCCGGAAAGCAGTTTGAGGCTACAAATTATCACTGAACTCCACAATGAAGGGCATGTGGGCCGAGATCGCACTTTGCAGCTTGTACAGTCCAGTTACTACTGGCCTTCCATGCGAAGAGAGGTGGAAAAATTTGTGAAACGGTGTGCTGTTTGCCAAGTCTCTAAAGGGTCAGCCACTAATGCCGGTTTATACATGCCGTTGCCTGTCCCTACACACCCATGGTCTGACATCAGTATGGATTTTGTTTTGGGGTTGCCAAGGACTCAGAGGGGCAATGATTCTGTTTTTGTAGTGGTAGATCGATTTTCGAAGATGGCACACTTCATACCGTGTAAGAAAACTACCGATGCTGTCAAGGTGGCGCAATTGTTCTTCCGAGAGGTCTACAAGCTGCATGGACTGCCCGAATCAATTGTTTCAGATAGGGACACTCGGTTCTTGAGCCATTTCTGGAGGAGTTTGTGGAAAATGGTGAACACACAATTGAACTTCAGTAGTGCTTACCATCCGTAAACTGACGGACAAACTGAGGTAGTCAATCGGTCGTTGGGAAATCTGTTGCGGAGTCTGGTGGGAGAGCATGTGAAGAGCTGGGATGTGAAGATCTGTTTGGCTGAGTTTGCGCACAACCATGCAGTAAATCGAAGCACGGGTTTCAGCCCGTTTGCGGTTGTCTACTCAGTAGTTCCCAAAGGTCCACTGGATCTGTTACCCATCCCGTCCAAGAGCAAGCACCATGGAAAGGCTGAAGATTTTGTGAATAGCCTGCAGGAGGTACATGCTGCAGTAAGGCACAATTTGCAGGTTTCCGATGCCAAGTACAAGCAGTTTGCCGATAAGAAGCGTAGACATGTCGAATACGACGTGGGAGACTTTGTGTGGGCGATTATGACCAAAGATAGGTTTTCTGTGGGTGACTACAACAAACTTTCAGCCAGGAAAATTGGGCCAGTGGAGATCATTGAGAAGATAAATGCTAATGCTTACCGGTTGAAGTTGCCTAGTTCGGTTCGCACCCACGACGTCTTCAATGTAAAGCATCTTCTACCTTATGTCAGTGATTCTTCCGAGGACGAAAATTCGAGGGCGAATTCTTTCCAACCCGGGGAGAATGATGGAGTGGAAGAGGTGGCGCTGACTTATTTGGAGAAAAAGTTCGACGATCGGCAAAAATGGGCAAAACGGCGATGAAGGCAAATATCATCTGATTTGGTCCCAAAAATAGTCAAATTTTATTGGAATTGGCCTGGTGAACAGGACCCACGACTTTGTGGTGGGCACCACCATAATTTTGCGAAAAAATGCTGTTTGGACCTTTAATTTTACGTTTTTATATTTTTAGGGACTTAATTGCAAATTTTGAAAAGTTTCTGTATTATTCGGTTTGTTCCGAAATTTTTACCCTAGCTCTACAAACCTATAAATAGGGCTGTTATGTAGAAGGAAGTCAGTTTTGATGCCGAATTCTTTTTGAGTTAATTTGTTTTTTTTTTTTTTTTTTTTTTCCTATTCCTAGTTTTGTGAAAAATTAGGTTTTAGAAGCCTAAATTCCGGTATCGTGCGCGATCAACGGAGTTTGGTAGAATTGTTTCCGGTATCTTGTGAGATCAACGGATTCAGTTGGTTTGAATTGTTCCGCTGCATCAGTTTGGTATCAGAGCCTAAACCCTAAGCCGAAACTATGCCGCAGCGAAGAGAACGGAGGGTAGAAGAAATTGTGGCTGAAGAGGACGGTTTAGAGAATCGACTTGAGCAACGACTGCATCGAGTGATTGACCAGCGCCTACAAGAGGCTGTCGATCAACTCACGGAGAGAGTGGCAGGATTGCTTGCGACTCAAAATAGGGCAAACGAAGGGCGCAACCGCGCGAGACAACAGTTTCGTGGAGAGGAAGAAAATCCTTTTGTCGCTGATGGGGATGAGGATTACGAGTTTGATATGGGGAGAAATCGAAGGCGGAGACCGGAACCAGAGGATAGACGTTGGGAGAGTGGAATTCGAACGGAAATCCCAGAGTTCCAAGGAATCCTTCAACCTGAGGAGTTCATTGATTGGTTGACGACTGTTGAGGAAGTAATGGAATTCAAAGGGGTTCCTGAGGACAGAAAAGTGCAGTTGGTGGTGACTAGGTTGAGAGGACGCGCCATGGCCTGGTGGCAGCAGCTCAAACAGACTCGGCTGAGGCTGGGAAAACCGAAGATTGCCGCCTGGGAGAAGATGAAGAAACACATGCGGACTGCGTTTTTGCCCTACAATTACCAGCGGTTAATGTATCAACGCTTGCAGAATCTAAGACAGGGTAATCGGACAGTGGATGAATATACCACTGATTTTTACCAATTGATTGCCCGGAACGATGTTCAGGAGACCGAAGATCATTTGGTTTCAAGGTATATCGGAGGATTGAGGGAACAAATCCGAGATTTAGTTAATGATTTTGATCCATTAAAGGTATCTGAAGCACATCAGCGAGCAGTCAGGATGGAGAGGAGACCCCGTACTGTTGGCTTTACCAATACGGTCGGTGGTGGTGCAAATCGACCCTCCAATACAGCAGCAGCCCCTGCCAATAGAGTTGCCGCTTCACAACCAGCCAATAACCCTGTCAAACGAGTCAGTGGTAATAATGTTAAGTGCTTTTCCTGTGGAGAGGTTGGACATGTCAGGTCTGAATGTAAGAAAGCAGGGAAGCGGGCGATGTTTATGGAAGCAGAAGAGGAGGATGAAGAGACCCAGTTACCGGAGGATGAAGAAGAAGCTAACAGTGAGGAAGAGGAGATAGTCGCCGGAGACACTGGAACTGCCCTGGTGGTTCAGAGGTTCTGTTTTACTCCTCGGTTAGTGGAAGATAACTGGCTGCGAAACAATATTTTCCAGTCCACATGCACGATCAAAGACAAGGTCTGTAAGTTTATTATAGATTCTGGATGTTGTGAAAATATTATCTCTGCTGAGGCTGTTAAGAAATTAGAATTAGTGACAGAAAAACACCCAAAACCGTATAAATTGTCTTGGTTGAAACAAGGGGGTGAAGTAATTGTGTCAAGGAGGGTATTGGTTCCTTTTTCTGTTGGTAGTAAATACAAAGATGAAGTATGGTGTGATGTAGTTGAGATGGATGCATGTCATCTGTTATTAGGGCGACCATGGCAGTATGATAGGGAAACATCGCATGACGGGAAGAAAAATAGCTATAGCTTCTTGTTTGAAGGGGTGAGAATAGTTCTGGTCCCGAAGAAGGAGGAGAGCAAGGGTACGGTGATTATGTTGTCCCTAGCTCAGTTTGAAGAAGAATTTCAAAAAGCGGATTTGGCCTTTGCATTAGTAAGTAAAGAAGTTGGGGAAAATAAACCGATTGCTGAGGCAGTCCAGCCCTTGTTGAAAGAGTTTGCTGACCTGTTTCCAGAGGAGCTACCGGCTGGTTTACCCCCCCTACGTGATATCCAGCACCGAATTGATCTTGAGCCCGGTGCAGCCCTACCTAATTGGCCCCATTACCGAATGAGTCCAGCGGAACATGAAGAGCTGAGGAGACAAGTGGAGGAGCTGTTAGAGAAAGGATACATAAGGGAGAGCATTAGCCCTTGTGCGGTTCCAGCCTTACTGATACCAAAGAAGGATGGATCGTGGAGGATGTGCGTTGACAGTCGAGCAGTCAATAAGATAACAGTCAGGTATCGCTTTCCTATCCCTCGACTTGATGATTTACTTGATCAAATCAGTGGGGCTACTATCTTCAGTAAACTGGACTTGAAAAGCGGATATTACCACATCAGAATCCAACCCGGAGATGAGTGGAAAACGGCTTTTAAAACCAGAGAGGGTCTGTATGAGTGGTTAGTAATGCCGTTTGGGCTTTCTAATGCGCCGAGTACCTTTATGAGAGTGATGAACCAGGTGTTGAGGCCTTTCATAGGCAAATTTGTGGTAGTTTATTTTGATGACATTCTGATATTTAGTGCCACCGAAGCTGAACATTTACAGCACTTGAGAGCTGTCTTAGAGGTTCTGAGGAGGGAGAGATTATTTGCTGCCTTGAAGAAGTGTGAATTTATGGCAAGGAGCGTGCTGTTTCTGGGTTATGTGGTGTCAGCAGAGGGATTGCAGGTGGATGAATCGAAGATTCAAGCTGTCCAGCAGTGGCCCAGACCCCGGACTGTGACTGAGGTGCGGAGTTTTCATGGACTGGCATCGTTTTATAGGCGATTTATCCCCCACTTCAGTACTATCATGGCACCAATAACAGAGTGCATGAAGCAGAAGGACAGATTTGAATGGTCAGAGGCAGCAGAGGAGGCCTTCAAGGCAATCAAGTATAAACTGACTAATGCACCTATCCTAGTTCTACCCGATTTCCATCAACCATTTGAGTTACACTCAGATGCGTCAAAACTGGGTATAGGAGCAGTCCTCAGTCAGAATAGCAGACCAGTGGCGTATTATAGTGAGAAGTTGTCAGGGGCAAAGCTTCGGTACAGCACGTACGATGTAGAGTTCTATGCAGTGGTGCAAGCCGTCAAGCATTGGAGGCACTACCTATTTCAGAAGGAGTTTGTGCTCTATACAGATCATGATGCCCTTAGACATCTGCATAGTCAAGACAAAATTTCAGCTAGGCATGCAAGCTGGGTGGCATATTTGCAGCAATTTACCTTCGTTGTGAAACACAAATCCGGAGTGACAAATAAAGTGGCAGATGCCCTCAGCCGGCGAAAGGCGTTCTTAACCGCCATGACTGTTAAGGTTCCAGGATTCGACTCTTTTGCTGAGCTATTACGGACTGATCCTTATTTTTCTACTGTAATAGAAAAGGTTGAGATGGGGGAGCAATCTGATTATCATATACAGCAGGGATTTCTATTTAAGGGTAACCAGTTGTGTGTTCCGGAAAGCAGTTTGAGGCTACAAATTATCACTGAACTCCACAATGAAGGGCATGTGGGCCGAGATCGCACTTTGCAGCTTGTACAGTCCAGTTACTACTGGCCTTCCATGCGAAGAGAGGTGGAAAAATTTGTGAAACGGTGTGCTGTTTGCCAAGTCTCTAAAGGGTCAGCCACTAATGCCGGTTTATACATGCCGTTGCCTGTCCCTACACACCCATGGTCTGACATCAGTATGGATTTTGTTTTGGGGTTGCCAAGGACTCAGAGGGGCAATGATTCTGTTTTTGTAGTGGTAGATCGATTTTCGAAGATGGCACACTTCATACCGTGTAAGAAAACTACCGATGCTGTCAAGGTGGCGCAATTGTTCTTCCGAGAGGTCTACAAGCTGCATGGACTGCCCGAATCAATTGTTTCAGATAGGGACACTCGGTTCTTGAGCCATTTCTGGAGGAGTTTGTGGAAAATGGTGAACACACAATTGAACTTCAGTAGTGCTTACCATCCGCAAACTGACGGACAAACTGAGGTAGTCAATCGGTCGTTGGGAAATCTGTTGCGGAGTCTGGTGGGAGAGCATGTGAAGAGCTGGGATGTGAAGATCTGTTTGGCTGAGTTTGCGCACAACCATGCAGTAAATCGAAGCACGGGTTTCAGCCCGTTTGCGGTTGTCTACTCAGTAGTTCCCAAAGGTCCACTGGATCTGTTACCCATCCCGTCCAAGAGCAAGCACCATGGAAAGGCTGAAGATTTTGTGAATAGCCTGCAGGAGGTACATGCTGCAGTAAGGCACAATTTGCAGGTTTCCGATGCCAAGTACAAGCAGTTTGCCGATAAGAAGCGTAGACATGTCGAATACGACGTGGGAGACTTTGTGTGGGCGATTATGACCAAAGATAGGTTTTCTGTGGGTGACTACAACAAACTTTCAGCCAGGAAAATTGGGCCAGTGGAGATCATTGAGAAGATAAATGCTAATGCTTACCGGTTGAAGTTGCCTAGTTCGGTTCGCACCCACGACGTCTTCAATGTAAAGCATCTTCTACCTTATGTCAGTGATTCTTCCGAGGACGAAAATTCGAGGGCGAATTCTTTCCAACCCGGGGAGAATGATGGAGTGGAAGAGGTGGCGCTGACTTATTTGGAGAAAAAGTTCGACGATCGGCAAAAATGGGCAAAACGGCGATGAAGGCAAATATCATCTGATTTGGTCCCAAAAATAGTCAAATTTTATTGGAATTGGCCTGGTGAACAGGACCCACGACTTTGTGGTGGGCACCACCATAATTTTGCGAAAAAATGCTGTTTGGACCTTTAATTTTACGTTTTTATATTTTTAGGGACTTAATTGCAAATTTTGAAAAGTTTCTGTATTATTCGGTTTGTTCCGAAATTTTTACCCTAGCTCTACAAACCTATAAATAGGGCTGTTATGTAGAAGGAAGTCAGTTTTGATGCCGAATTCTTTTTGAGTTAATTTGTTTTTTTTTTTTTTTTCCTATTCCTAGTTTTGTGAAAAATTAGATTTTAGAAGCCTAAATTCCGGTATCGTGCGCGATCAACGGAGTTTGGTAGAATTGTTTCCGGTATCTTGTGAGATCAACGGATTCAGTTGGTTTGAATTGTTCCGCTGCATCAAAAATACTTTGTATCAAAACAAATTTTGATATAAAAAAACTCATTTAGTAGCAATATTCAAAAGTTATATCTATAGCAGCAAAATTTTATGAAATTTGATTCCTAAATATATACAGTCACAACTTCAGCAACAATTTTTATACTTTTACAACTTAGAATTTTTGCTACAAAAATCTGTTGTTTCTTCTTTTTTGTGTGTATGCGTGTGTGGTGGCGTAGTAATAACAACACATGAAATTCATTAATTATCTTTATTAATTAATTGTTTTTTCATTTTTTCCAGATCCAATATATGTAGCTTACCACGATGAAGAATGGGGAGTTCCTGTCCACGATGACATGTAAGTTTTTGTCCATTTTTCACTAATAAATTATCCTGCTGACCCAATTTCGACTTCCAACTTCTGGATTTTGACTTGGTCAAACTTTGATTTTTACTGAAATATGTACCCCTTAATTAAGAACGATTTTGCGACTCTTATATGCTGCATTGGAAATGAAGAAAATTAAAATTTCGTCAAGTAAAAAAAAACATTAAAGCAATTGCAAGTGAAAGTTTAGCTGATACATACAATTGGTAACTTGGTAATGTTATGCAGGCAATTGTTTGAATTGCTAGTACTGACAGGAGCACAAGTAGGATCAGATTGGACCTCTGTCCTAAAGAAAAGGCCTACATTTAGGTTGGTGAAATTGTTATTCAATGAAGTGGCTAATTAATTTGGATTAATTATGAAATAATTAATTTGTGTGTAATAAACATTATGTATAGGGATGCCTTTTCAGGATTTGATGCTGAAGTTGTTGCCAAATTCACCGAGAAGAAGATTATATCAATTACTTCTGAGTATGGAATAGATATAAGCCTAGTGCGAGGAGTTGTCGACAACTCTAACAGAATTCTCCAGGTAAATTAAATTAAAATTTTTGTATAGCTTTTATTGGTTTTCATTATTCTATTGCTAAAAAACAATATTAATAACCTTCTAATCAATAGAAAGACAAAACATGAACTCCTTTTATAAGGGAACAATTAATGACATCAAACTCATTTAAATTGGGTATATAATTAAGAAAGACCCCATACAAGCTGGGCAGTGAACAGCCTGTAATTCTCACATTATGCATTCTTAAAAAGTAGTAATGTGGACCCAACTTGAAGAAAATGTAGTTGAATTCTTATATTTATATTCTTCAAGGGATACTTGCTATGATTTGATTTCAATTATATATTGTGACAGGTTTTTTTTTTTATGAAATTAACACCTTAAAAATAAAAATTAGACTTGAGTTCTAAGTTGAAGTGCAAAAATTTTATTTTACTTTGGGATCTTTGCAATTTCGACAAGTTAGTGTTATTATTGACTTATCGCAATCGTAGTGGTTCTAGACTACTTTAGTTTTGGATTGTTGCAATTGCGAATGCCAGTGCTACTGCTGATAATCATAGTGGTTTCGGACCAATGTAATCCAGGATTACTGTAGAAGTTCTCAATGAAGTGAATATTATATCATTTTGGATGATAAAGGTTATATTATTGTGTGTCAACAATTTTAGAAGCTAAATTCGACCTTATATTAGTATAAAATTTTAGATTAATTGGCATATAATAATAATTAAATGATAATTTGAAATTATGATCAGGTAAAGAAGGAATATGGATCATTGGAGAAGTACCTGTGGGGATTTGTAAATCACAAGGCAATCAGAAACCAATATAAGTCAAGCAACAAGATTCCAGTGAAGACCTCAAAATCAGAAAGCATAAGCAAAGACATGGTGAAGAGAGGATTTAGAAATGTTGGTCCAACTGTTATACATTCATTCATGCAAGCTGCTGGCCTCACTAATGACCACTTGACCACATGCCCAAGACATCTTCACTGCTCTACTCTTTAATTAATTAAATTCCACTTTAATAATAATTCATTTTTAGTTAGATTAATAAACCATATTGCACTATATACAGTGTTATAAAAATGAAAAGAGAAAGTTGAATATCTAACTACAGGGCATGTACTTATTAATTAATTATGGGTATTTTAGTAAGATTAGAGATGAGGTCGTTTATTGGAGATAAAGAAGAAAAAAGGGAAAAGTGGACAGAGCATGTGCAAGTAATAGGCAATGGCATGTGTATTTTTTCAGGTTTGAATTTGGTGACCACCACTCAATTATATGCTTCCATTAAGCTGTCTGTGGAATAATAATCAGAGTTTTTTATTTCTAGTACTTCCCATATGTATATTCCATACTTTTGATTGTATTTAATTATATTCAAGAACAAAATCAGTGTTTGTATTTCAATCTCTTTTTCTCATTTCTAAATTGTAACCGGAATATCAAGCTAGTTTGTATATATATATATATGAATTCTTAATTCAAGTTTGATTTTTTGGGGTGCGAATTTTTTATTAACGTTAATTAATAAAATGTTTACAATCCCACTCTTTATACTAAGTGAGCTATTAGTTTCACCCAATGAGACATTTTAAATTTTTAACTCGTTTGTGCGAACTTAATTTCCTATCTCCTTATAAATATCGTTTACCAGAAAAAAAATATATTTTAAAGATCAAAGGTTTAAATAATAAAAAAAGGAAAAAAAAATATATTGAAAAGGTCAAACGTTTAAATAATTCAAAAAACCCAGAAAAGAAGTATTTAAAATATCAAAAGTTTAAATAGTTCCAAAAAAAAAAAATAACCATTTAATTTTTTTATAAATATCCAATTTTTTATTCTTAATTATTCGTTAAATTACAATTGTGGATTACTTTTTTTTTTTTTTTTTAAGATTTTTGTATTCTTTTTTATTATATCATTGACCTAAGAGACAATATATTTTTACTGGAAAAAGTCATTCTTTAAAAATCCAACCTTAAAACATCTTAAATAACAGTAGCCCACATCTTATGATTAGACAAGGGAAGTCACGCCCTAGCTAACTTCCGAGAAACATGGTTCGCTGACCAACAAACTACGAGATTGAAAAGTCGGAATTAAAGAAACAACAATAATAGACAACTATACCAAATGGCTATGGGGAGAAACCCCTACTTTGAATAACATAGACGACGGAGAATCCACCTCCAAAACCACTTTTGTTTACCCATTATTCCTTAATCAAAATAGTGCCTCCTTACTCGAACGAGCTTCCAACAGGGGAAGGATCATTAGAACCTGAAAGATCCATTTTCTGCACCTAAAAAGGAACCCTTTGAATCACGAACAACAAAACCAATGGCCATAAAAAAGAAAATTATGAAAGTTATAAATATATATATATATATACACACTAGGCAAACTCGAAAAATTATGTATAAAAGGCTATTATTTTATTCTACTTTTATAATTTATGAAATATAATATAGGTAGAAAATCAGTGAAATAGAAAATCCAAGTCTTATAAACAAATTAAAAAAAAAAAAAAAAAAAAAAACATAACAAGAATAAAGAAAGGAGGTGGACAGATGTAAAGGCACTAAGTTGGGGGTTCTTTGGAGCATTAAAGGACTTTTTACTTTTCGTTCTCACTTTTATCCATTTGCCCTATGTTCTATGTTCATTACCTAATCATTTCGGTTATGTGCTCCAAAAAAATGCTCCAAAATGTTCGAAAATAAGCGTATTTCGTCATATTCTATTAACAAAATTATTTACGAAATATGACATAATATGTTTATTTTGGACTATTTTGAAACATTTTTTAATAGTACAAGAGGCAAAAAGGAAACATTAACAGGACAAGAGCCAAAAAAAAAAAAACAAACCATTGATGACACAAAGGGCAAAACGATTTTTATAAGTAAAATGAAAAGTAATTTAAAAGAAAATTTCACTTGATTTTATTTGCAATAAGGGGAAAACAACCAAATTTATGGGAGGACTAAAAACCTTTTAGCCTCATGTCCTATTAAACTTTTTCCTTTTCGCTCCCTGTGGTAAACCGTTACTTATTTGCCCCCTATCCTATGCAAAAACGCTCCCAAATTGATCCTAATAAACATATTTTATCATATTCCGTTAACAATTGTTAACAGAATTTTATGAGTTATGCATATTAGAGTCTAGTTTTGAGCTTTTTATAATAGTATGGGGGTAAAAAAGAAACATCAATGGAATAGAAGGTAAAACAGTAAATCGTTGATAGCACATGAGGCAAAAAAGTCTTTAGTCTTAATATAATCACTTGTAACTATCTTTTACCTTCTTTCTTTTTATATATCAAACACCTATATTTCTACAATTTCTTTTAAAATTATTTTTCCATTGATTTACCGTTGTTTTTTTTTTTCAATATTTGTTTATATAATTTTTGCTTCTTTTTTATTTGATAAGAGTGAAGGAATTATTTAGAGTTTATGAACCTAATAGATCAATAGCAATTGAACCGTAAATCATGAAATCAACGGGGATTAGGCTTACCTCTTGCAACATAGATTGTAGCAGGATCCTTGGCTCTAATTCACGAATGGTTGCAGCGGAAGAAATCTCGTCTTGAGTCACCGGTCGGATCAGTATCCACAAGTTCGGGATACAGATTTAATTCCACAATCTACAAACGATTGAACTGAAGAAAAGATTTTTGAGAGAGAAGGAGCAGGGGTTGAAATTTTCAGAGGAGGAGAGGGAGGGATTTTATCTGACAGTTTGATTGCTTATCTCTTAGAATCAACCTTGAATCCAAACTGTATCCCTCTATTTATAGAGTAAGTCTCCTAAGCCTATCAGGAGAAGGATTAGATAATTATCTAATTAAATAAATAATTGATAATTATCTAATTTGTTTAACCATTTATCAAACCAATTCCAGTTTGGATCAAACCGGTCCTGATCCCATTGAGTCATGGGCGGACCGCTCAGTTTCTTTCATCTCCCACTCGCACATGGTGAAAATACTTATATTATCTTAGCCGTTTAAATCTCTCTCTTTGACATAACTTGTTTATGTCTTCATCTTTGTTCTAAATGCGTGTAAATTGTACGACCGACATACGTCGAGAGCACTAGTGCTGTACATCTGTTAGGAGTATACAGCGTATTGACTAACAAGATTCCTTGGTGATAAGATGTATGCTTGAGCCCCAGATTATCCTTTTACATCCATTGTTTCTAACTTAATTGATCTCGGAAGAACATTGTTCGCATTCACTATTATGTTCTTATAACAATAATAGGCTAGCCGGTGAAATACGAATCTTTAGAAGTAATCAAAGGTAACCATTCCCTCTTACTATATTCTATCCATAATGGTTAAGCTCACTTTGCTGGTTAAGCTCACTTTGCTAATTAATTCAGCCAAGTCGCATTATCATGACCTTTAGGAGGATTAACCAAACTAGCCACACTTAGCCACATTTCAGGAATAAGTTAAGGGTACTGAGGGTTCATATCACGTTAGTTCTTGCACCAAGGAACGCCATCGAGATCATAAAACTTGATGATTCCCATCTTAGGTCGCAAAGCACATTTGATTCTCAAATCAATTGCCACGGTGTTTTCTCCTTCCCTTTAATAGGAGCGCATGTTTTTGAATGAATAACATCACTTATGTTCTTCAAAAAGAAACACCATGCAGAAACATAAGGTTGAAAAGCTGCGTAGCTTTCAACTTTAGTCATTTCTTTTAGGACTATTTCTGGCAATATTGAAGACAGAAAGGCGATTCCAATTAATCACTTTCTTGAATTTTATTCAAGGCATACAGCGAGTTGTACGACTTCATTTTGTAATGGTTTTACAAAGCGACATCAACATTTTGAATAACCTCTCGCATTGTTCAAAAATTGTCTCATCTCAGAATCTGTTAAGCTTGTTTAACAGGAACGAGGTAAGCGCCCGTGTAAGTAGGTAGCAGTTCTGTCCAACATGCTTAGTAGTAAAAATAGTAACAGGAAACAAAACACATATTATTCATACTCAAGTATTGCCATTGAAATTAAACCAGTCACATTATTTAATGAAATAATGGTGTAAAAGGGATTACATTAAGATTAATTGAAAAACAAACAACTGAGTTTTTCTCTAAATCCTACGCAGACCCATGGATCTTCTGTGTTGCTGAAACACGTATCAATTGATAGCCTTAGTCAAAGGGTTAGCTATCATATCGTGCGTAGAGATATACTTTAGGTTCACTTCTCCACGCGCAACTATGTCTCTTATTTAATGAAACTTAATGTCAATATACTTGGTCCTATTGTGAAACTTAGGATCTTTAATGTAAGCTATTGACGATTGACTATCACTGTAGATTGTCAATGGCATCTCCGGAGTTGTTACTTGCAAGTGGTTCATGAACCTCTTTAGCCAAACTTCCTCCTGTTCTCCCTGTCCTCCCTTGTCTTAGGACAGTTCTTCTTAGTATGTTTCAGCCTATGGTTCATTAGCAAGAAACCTTTCTTGGCCCCATCCATGCTGAATCTTTTCAGAACTTTGTCTATGTACGTGGCCTTACTTAGGCCCAGAAGTCGATTGGATCTATCCCTGTAGATCTTGATCCCTAGGATCATCTTAGCCTCGCCTAAGTCCTTCATTACGAAGCATTGCACAACCACATCTTTACACCTTGCGGTGTTGGTATGTCACTTCCAATAAGAAGGATATCATCCATATACAATACCAGGAATGTGACAATGCTCCTACTAATCCTTTTATACACATAAGGCTCATCTTAATTCTATATAAAGCTATATTCCTTTATGGCTTCATTTAATTCCTTCATAGCTTCATTGAATTCCAACTTCAGGATGCTTGCTTAAGTCCATAAATGGACCTTTAAAGCTTGCATACCCTCTCAGGATACTCTGGATCGACAAAATCCTCAGGTTGTGTCATGTACACATCCTCGAGTAGCTTCCCGTTAAGGAAAGCCGTTTTGAAATCCATCTGCCAGACCTCATAGTCATACCAAGCGGCTATGGCCAGCAGGATCCTAATGGATTTGAGTATAGCGACTGGTGAGAAAGTTTTATCATAGTCTATTCCATGGGCTTGTCTGAAACCTTTTGCAACCAAACGCCCCTTGAAGGTGTTGTGGGCTTTTAGGTTGTTGCATCACTTGCAACCTATTACCTTAGCACCTGGATATGGATCAACCAGGTTCCAAACCTAGTTATCGTACATAGATTGCATCTCTGCCTCCATAACCGTATGTCAATTTACAGATTGTGGGCTAGCCATAGCCTCTTGGTAGGTTTTGGGCCCTTCCTCATCAAAGACAAGAAGAGTGTGATCATCGGTGACGAGAAACCCATATCT
Organism: Euphorbia tirucalli; assembly: GCA_039660915.1. Lineage (NCBI taxonomy): Eukaryota > Viridiplantae > Streptophyta > Magnoliopsida > Malpighiales > Euphorbiaceae > Euphorbia > Euphorbia tirucalli. The sequence goes on along the minus strand of CM077637.1, from coordinate 42,791,943 downwards.
CTCTGGTTCTTGATGATCCCTACTAGACCTTCTAGGTCCTTGTGTGACCTGTGTCGGTGCTTCCTCCTGCGGAAGCTCCACCTTGGTCCCCGAGTCATCCTTTTTAGGAGCTTGTGAGCTTTGAACTTCCCTAAGTTCAACATTGCTCCCACTGTCTTTCTTGGAAATGAAATCCTTTTCTAGAAAGACCCCCTTCCATGCCACAAACACCTTGTTCTCGGTGGGGTTGTAGAAGTAATACCCTTTGGTTTCCCTAGGGTAGCCCACAAACAGGCATTTGTCAGTTTTGGGTTCTAGCTTACCCTTAGTCAATCTCTTAACATGTGCATCACATCCCCAAATCTACAGGAAAGACACATTGGATGCCTTGCCCGTCCATATCTCATATGGGTTCTTTTCCACAGCCTTAGTCAGAGTATTATTCAAAATGAGAGCCGCTGTCTCAAGAGCATATCCCCAGAAGCTTATTAGGAGAGAGGCATGGCTCATCATTGAGTGGACCATTTCCAACAGGGTCCTATTCCTCTACTCGGACACCCTATTCCATTGTGGTGTTCCTGGAGGAGTGAGCTGTGGAACGATTCCATGCTCTCTCAAATATGAGTCAAACTCTAGGCTCATATACTCACCTCTTTGGTCTAACTGAAGGGCTTTGATATTTTTTCCTAGCTGGTTCTGTACTTTGTTCCTAAATTCCTTGAACCTATCAAGGGTCTCAGACTTATGTTTCATCATATAGACATAGCCATATCTACTGAAATCGTCCGTGAACGTGACGAAGTACAGATGTCCACCTCTGGTAGCTGTGCTCATGGGCCCACATACGTCTGAATGTAATAGGTCCAATAAGCCAGTAGCCCTTTTAGCTTTCTTGCTAAAAGGAATTTTAATCATTTTGCCTCGTAAACAAGACTCACATATATCAAGTGACTCCATGTCAAATGACCCTAGGATTCCAGCTTTGTGAAGCCTAGCTATGCACTTCGCGTTTATGTGGCGTAAACAACAATGCCAAAAGTAGACAGGATTAAGTTTATTAGCCTTAACCCTTTTAGTATTTATATTATAGACATAATTGATTTCATTCAAATCTAGGATATATAGGCCATAATTTAATAGAGCTTCTCCATAAAATAATCCCTCTCTAGATAAACCAATTCTACCATTAGAAATAGTAAAATGAAATCCAAAAATATCGAATACTGATATAGAAATAATATTCCTGCACATTGCAGTTACAAAGTAACAATGCTCCAATATTAAAACCAATCCACTAGGCATTTATGAGTTGGTATTCGCCGATCTCTATGGTAGCAACCCTTGCTCCATTATCGACCCGCAAGTCCACCTCCCCTGATCCCAGTGACCTCCTGTTCCTATGTCCCTGCACATTACAACAAATGTGAGAACCATATCCAGTATCCAATTATTGGTGTGCCTTAGTTCTTAAGGCATTAGATTCTTGTATTTTGTATTATACATTAAGACTCATTGTATGAATACATTATTTGTGTCACATTAATAAAGGCAATTAATCTATTTCATTTATATCTTGCGCTATAATATGAGTAGAGTATCCATTGATTGATAATCATAAAACCTATCCCAGGTCTGTTCTAATCATGGGAATAAATAGAACCACAGACTTGTATATTCGATGACTGTATGGTGGTTCTTAACTAGCCATAGTACTTATATAGTCAGTCATGAATATAGGTACATGTCGTTGACATGGGACTGGATTGATCCGCATAAGAAAGCCACATGGTTGTCGAGTCATAGGTCTTTCTTGAGTAGGTCTCTTTTGTCCTCAGACCAGATTTCATTATAATATCAATATGGAATCTGGTTCACTTTGACATACACCTGACAGGTCTTTAAAAGGATGCTAAATACAGGTATGATTGGGTAGACCAATGAACATGTTGATATTGATGATGAAGTGATGGAATTGCCACTCGGGTAACACCGAGATGATATCATTGGCCACTTGATGAGTGGGACTGATAAGTGTATGGCCATACCCAAATAAGTTGGTTGCTTATTTAATTAATCAGTCAACTCAAGATCAAGAAGTATAATAAACAACAGAAGAGGATGACAGACACCATGCCTCTTGTTTATTCATATCGATATCGTTAGGCAAAGGACACTATGAGATTACTACCGGGTGAGTGTCTTCTAAAGACTGTTGCATCTCTGTCTTAATTGGGGGCTGTAATGGTTTGCTAGAACCCACTTACAGTCTGTGGGCCTTGGGCCTACTGCCAACATAAAGACAGATCCATAGGATCGTGCACATAGATCAACTGAGCCGGAACTTATAGAAATTGTACATGTAATGTACATTGGAAGGAATGTGTTGCTTAATTAATTGACATTCGGTGTCAAGGTAATTAATTAACATTGGGTTGAATTTAATTTAATTAATAAGTTTACATAATGTAATTAATTAATTTACCAATTAATTGAATTACATAAAGTAAACAATTAATTAAATAATTTTCCTAAGTAGGAAAATTAAATACATGTATTGTATTTACTTAAGTGTGATTTAATTTTATTTAGGGGTAATTAAATTTAGCCAAATGGAATTAAATTACATAGTATATACTTTTTAATTAAAGTTTATTAATGTAATTATAATCCTAGTGGGCTTGGGTTTAATTAACCTAAATAAAACCCAATTAGACAAGGTGTCTATAAAAGGGCACACTTAAGGAAGAAAAACCTAATTCAACCCTAATTAATTGCTAGAAATTTCAGCCACCAAGAGTAGCCCCATATAGCCGAAAATCCCAACATTAATCCTTCATTCTTTCGCGTCTTCGGCTAGCACCGATTGCCGCTCAATAGTTGGTCGTGCACCGGACTTTGGAGATCGCAGTTTCAAGAAACGATTCTGCAGCAGTCTCTAGAAGAGACGAATCCGGTGAGTTAATCTCTCTTGATTCAAATTGATTTTATTCTAATCAATGGTAATTAGACATGATAGGTGGATTCTAGGAAATTTTAAACGGTGTATTTTCTGATGCGCCATGTTATTTTTTCGATGACGAATCCCAACACCAATACCCAGGATGTTGAAACAGTGAGGTTAATGTCTATGACATAAATACCTGATGAAGACGCACCCTGGGTCTTCCTCTGCTCTCCCAACAGTTTGGGACACAATCTCTTCCAATGCCCTGCCTGCTTGCACCCAAAGCAGACATCCTCGGGACTGGCCTTGGGCTGGACCTTAGGCTGGGCCTTAGGCTTCTTGGCCTTAGCCTTTTCCTTGGCCTTGCCCTTCGTAAAAGGAGGGTTCCCCTTATTGACCAGTAGTACCAGCGGAGTCTTTTTGATCGACTGTTCAGTGAGCTAAAGCATCCCATGCAGCTCACTAACAGTACGGTTCATCCCCTGCATATTATAGTTTAGGATGAGTTAATTGTAAGAATTCGGTAAGGAAGCTAGGATTGTGTCCACCGCCAGCTAGGATTGATGATCTTATTTAGGAAAGCCATTGATTCTCTTTTGGAAAAGTTTTTGTAGAAAATATTTTCCCATTTTATTGCTTAATGACCTTGAAACTTAAATTTCAAGATCAGTGACAGAGTCGCCACCCGGATCAGCTCATCCGAGAAATTCTGGTACAGCTCCTTACCGAGTGTAGACTACTATACCTAATCCAGATTTAGGGTTCGCGCAACTTACCTATTCAACTTCAAGCTTGCATTCATTTATAAGTGCATATGACAATATTTTACTCACTTATTATCTTTCTCTACCCAATTTAATCCTTTACTACTAGCCCATGCTCATTCAGATGACAGGAATAAAGTTCATAAAATTAAAGTGCGAAAATATAAACCATACATCCAAAAATAAACCAAAAAGAAATAGAGGCCTTATTACAACCCAGAAAAAGAAAAAAAGGCTCTCATATCACCATTACAATTGCCTAGATACACGAGGATCTAAAAAGTACAATCGCCTAGAATACACGATTAACCTATGAAATACGTTGAAAATGAAAACAAAGAAAAATAAAAGCTGCAAAACAAATGGTTAGCACAGATATATCCCAAACACATATAGGACTCATATAAGACAGAATGGGGATTTTAGGAAGTGGGAACATGCATTTAGGGGATAACCGAGAAGTCCGGGTGACTTGCTCGGTTAGACCTAGAAAACGGTTTTATAAATGCCTTGTAGGATTTTTGATGCTTGAAAAAGGTTTTGGAAAATGGTTTAGCTCAATTACGTGCAAATTTCTTCAGTTTAATGGGTCAGTTATCCTGGAGCTCGGGGTTCCATTCGTGGGGGTTCCTAATTCCAAAACATTCATCTATGGTTTGAAAACAATAAACATGCCAAAAATAAGTTTGATTCTGAAGACAACATCATGCGATGATGTCTGTGCGGGTCATCCCGTGATTCTGCCTTCTGCCCGCTACTATAGTTGTGCCATTGTATTACAGTCATGCGACTATAATTTACAGTCGTACGACTATAATGAATAGTGCCCGACAGTGGTTTTCTAAACTCACTTGTTTGGATCAATTTTGATGATTTCTAGGGAATCTGGCAATCTGAGAGTCCGTTATCACTGGACGGAGAATCCGGTTAATGATCTAACAACCATGAATTCAAAGAATAGAAACCAACAAAACCCTAAATCACACATCCGTATCATTAGAAATCCGAAAGCCACAATTTTATAGCGTACAGAAGTGACTTGACCGAATCGAATCATGAAAAATCATTTAAAACGGGAAAACTGGCTGTATTTGGTCAAATTTGGGCTTTTCAAGCTTTTGCCCAAAAGAATATAGTCGTGTGACTATAATATACAGTCGTACAGCTGTGTTGCAAGCAGTTATAGTCATGCTACTATAACTATAGTTGTGTGACTATAATTACAGTCGTGCGACTATAGTTGCGCAAACATTTTTCCGGATAAAAAATTTTAAACATAGAATCAATCACAAATCAATGTGAAATGAGTTTTAAAGCCTTTCAGAGTTTACCTATTTTGCGTTCCAGTATGCTTTGATGACCGGAGTTGGATGTGGATGTCTAAATCCGCCTAGAATTTCCAAACAACCCGAAATTCTCGAACACGCATCCCGAATTGACCCGAACGAACCCGAGAATGGTTTTGAATGAAGGATATCAGATTGGGAATCCTCACACTATGTATTTCTCCACTATATTCTCTCTGTGTCATGGTTTATTGTTGATTTCCCTTAGTTTTCTCTCACTTTCTCTCTCTAAAACTCTCTTTCTCTTACTAGAATGCTCTCTGATTTTCCAAAATTGATTCCTGCCTATTCCTAATGTTTCTGCCTCTTTTGTTCTCTGTTCTGACACCCTAATTCCCTTAAATCACGCCCAAAATTTGAGCCAAAATAGAATTCTTTCCTATTTAGGAATCTGATGATAAAAAACTAGAGTCGTACGACTCTAACTACAGTCATGTGACTGTAGTTGTTACAGTCGTGTGACTATAGATAGAGTCTGCATGCACACCTATGTTGGGATTTGTCACCGAAAATCGACCAATAAAATCAGAAATACGTGTCGATTTCCTCGAATCCGATCATAGGAGCTTAAGCAGTGGAAATCAAAAACACAAAATATAGGAAATAAGGTTTTAAAATCTCACCTTAAAGTCTCTCCAAGAGACAGATGAAGACTGCAAAAACCAAATTAGATTTCCTCCTTCGTCCTGTACACGAACGGCTCTCGGACTGAAACCCGTGCTAGCGATTCGGAAAATCAATGAGAGAGAGTATGGGCTATGTTGGACGTCCAAGATAGATATAATATGGCAGATTTTTTTCTCTTATATCACCAAAAGAAAGATCAAAAAATCAAAGAAAGAAAAGTCCAACTTTTCTACCACAAAGTCAAACAATGACTCACCATATTAGTTATCATCTTTTGTCCCTTTAATGAGTCATTCTTCTTATCCCAAATGGCTCACCTTCCATGGCTTAACACCATCCCAAATATTACAGCCAAACATCTCCAAATGTGGGCTTTAATTATTTAATCCCAAGCCATATTTAAGTCTTTGGTTTTTATTTGATTTCAAATAAAATTTAATTCTACATGTATGTTAATATATTATACCATATAATATGTAACATATATTTAAATTAAACTTTGTTTAACACATCAAATTAACCAATGGATTAAATATGACATAAATAGGATGATATACATGTACAAATATTTCCACCTAGGAAATAAATACACAAAATTAATTCATTGAATTAATAATGTGATGGCCTAAATAAATATTAATCATATTGTATTTTGATTTTAAAACATGGGATTCACTTCAAGTTAGAGATTTCCACGGAACATAAGCCCGCTCTGATACCACTATTGGGATTCGTCACTGGAAATTGACCGATAAAATCGGAAATACGTGTCGATTTCCTCGAATCCGATCCCAGGAGCTTAAGTAGTGGAAATCAAAAACACAAAACATAAGGAAGAAGGTTTTAAAATCTCACCTTAAAGTCTCTCCAAGAGACAGATGAAGACTGCAGAAACCAAATTAGATTTCCTCCTTCATCCCGTACACGAACGGCTCTCTGACTGAAACTCGTGCTAGCGATTCGGAAAATCAATAAGAGAGAGTATGGGCTATGTTGGACGTCCAAGATAGATATAATATGGCAGATTTTTTTTCTCTTATATCCCCAAAAGAAAGATCAAAAAATCAAAGAAAGAAAAGTCCAACTTTTCTACCACAAAGTCAAAGAATGACTCACCATATTAATCATCCTTTTTTGTCCCTTTAATGAGTCATTCTTCTTATCCCAAATGACTCACCTTCCATGGCTTAACACCATCCCAAATATTACGGCCAAACATCTCCAAATGTGGGCTTTAATTATTTAATCCCAAGCCATATTTAAGTCTTTGGTTTTTATTTGATTTCAAATAAAATTTAATTCTACATGTATGTTAATATATTATACCATATAATATGTAACATATATTTAAATTAAACTTTGTTTGACACATCAAATTAACCAATGGATTAAATATGACATACATAGGATGATATACATGTAAACCTATACATGCACAAATATTTCCACCTAGGAAATAAATACACAAAATTAATTCATTGAATTAATAATGTGATGGCCTAAATAAATATTAATCATATTATATTTTGATCAATCCAATTGAGCTATATAATATAATTAATAGACCTCTCTCTCTTTGACATGTATACACCAAGTACACACTTAATCTGACTAGTTAAAGTCCAGACGTTCAATGTGTACGATCCGATGGGCCCATCTTTATGTTGGCAGTGAGCTAAGGCCCACAGACTATAGTTGGGCTCTACAAGCCACTGTAGCCCCCAATTAAGACGGAGTAAGTAGTCCAACTGAAACTTTAACCCTGTAGTTTAAACTTGTACCTCCCATGTCATCGATATCGGAGTCCAACACAGAGACATGGTTTGATCACCCTCTATTGTGTCTGGACATTAACTTGATCCCGAATGCACTGATATTCACAAACAAGTTCCACCTTGTTTGGGTGTGGCCACACTCTTATCAGATGCATTCATCAAGAGGCCGGTGATATCTTCTCAATGGAACACTGAGTGATATTCCCATCTGCATATCCATAGTACTGCAATGTTCATTAACATACTCGAACGTACCCGTACTTGGCACCCTTTTACAGGCCCGTTGGGCGTACACCAAAGTATGCCACTTCACATCCAGTACCATCATATGGTCAGGTCAAAGGATCCATAAAAGTACTACACGAGAATCCGATGTGATGTGATACCATGTGGATTCCCGTTAAGTGGATCGATCCAGTACCATGCCCTTTTTGCATGTACCCATTAACCTGGTTGACATTCCATGTTTTATGACCGGTAAGACACCACCATACAACCAAGGTTAATGATAGTCTTTAGTTCCATTCATTCCCATGATTGGAACTGTTGGGAATTAATCGCATAAAATAAATACGCAGCGGAAATAAAAGATTAATCCCCACCAAGGACCCATGTACATTGCATTGAATTGGAAGGAGGGTTAAAGAATTACCTTAATTCTTTGTAGGTTTTGAATCAATTAGGAACCAAAGTAGCTTCCCTCTACGGTTGATCCACACGGAGCAATTCATTCACCGCGTGCTAGCGCCGGGATTGAAGAACGATTCTTCGAACGAGACAGAGAAAGCGAAAAATCAAATTTTTCCTTGGAGTTTTTTGAGAATTTCGGCTGCCACTATTCACCTTTTTGTGTGGCTGCCGAAATCCACCTTCTTTTTGTGTGGCTGAAAAAAAAAATTTCTTGTGTTAGGTTTAGGTTATATTTCCATTTATATAACCATTAACTTAATTATAATTATAACCTAATACACCTATTAGTTATAATTATAAATTAACCCACACAACTTAATATTAATTCTCAATTAATATTAAATCAAACCAATTCTCCATAATACACATATGTATATACAATATTATAATTAATTATATCTCTATATAATTTAATTATAATATGTGGCATACCTTATGCAATATTAATCATATTAATATTCACATATACATATATATATAAATATATATCACTATATATATTTATTCTCTTTCTCATTCATAAATTATTATCCAATAATAATTTATACCCGAAAAGATGAACTTCATTTTGCTCTTGTGTGTGACCCCATAGGATCATATTAATTGGCAATAAGGAAATTACCATAATGTCCTTATAGGTCACAAGCGGACTCTAGCAAGCCATTACGACTACCCAATTAATATGATTGGAATGATCCAATACCTATTTATAGAATGTCATATTCCCTTTTGTCTCTTTGATATCAAGATTAATCATAAGACATGGTACACTTGTCAATCTTATATAATTAATCATATGCTTTCTCGATCTCAAAGTAAACTGTTCAGACAAATCAATTGATACTCTTATCAATTATTTGAGCACGGCCATGCATTTAACAGTCTTACTTATCGAGGGGCCCAGTGATATCGCTCTCTTGTTAGAGAGGGACAAAATCCCATATCTGTCACTCACATCCCTAAGCATGAGTCATATTGTACCCAACCACAGCCTTTATAACTACTCTGTTACAAGCAGCGTTTGACTGCGTCAAAGCACAACATGAATTCATCCTGGAATCAATGGTGACCTCAGGTCAAAGGAATCAGCTAATGACACTACTATAATCAAGATCAGTTGTGACACATGACCATGAACTTGATCTCATAGTGGGTCTCCAGTAACATGTTCTCTAACATATTACCCGTGAGTATAATCTGTATCTGTATACACTATATTCATCTTATGAATATCCATTATCACTCACACTAGTCTTAGTTTGTTATTATTCCCATAATAACAATCGACTAGGGATATTTAGAATAACATGATTTATTCATGGATATTTATCATAAATGCTAACATACAAACATAAATGATAATATTAATCTACACTAGATTAATCTTAGAAGTCAAATTACATAATCCAATATTGGCCTTAGGGCACAATCTCCAACAATCTCCCACTTGCACTATGGCCAATCATACATGTATCTCATACCCATTGACCTACATGACTTTCATGTATTCACTCGTGCAGGAGTCTTTGTCAATGAATTATTAATTTTCGCTTCCGTTGCTACTTTACACATATTTACTCTCTCTTTAGAGACAGCCTCTCTAAAATTAGTGAAAAACGCCTAAGCATATGCTTGTGTCATACAAGGTTCTTACGCATTGAACTATTGTCCCTACAATAGTCTCACAGGATAAGCAATGCTTAGAACAAAAACATAAAATTTTGATGAACTTCTTCGTCCAAAATTTCTTTACATCACATGTAACTGTATACTTTGGCTGCTATTATAGATATTTAGCTATAACGTTTTATTTTGAACCTTTCAAAATCATAACTTCTCTTTTTAAGAGAATACTAGATCTCGACTGATATATTGCAACTAATTGCAATCAGTTGTATATGTGCAACTATTTACACAGTTAACATAAGCAAGCTTCTATTAAGTCTTTTATATTGAACGCTTTCAATGCTTTGACTTAAGCCAAAACATTCTTTTAGATCTATCTGTATAGATTCCAATTTCAAGAATACAGGCAGTCATGCTTATAACATTAACTGAAATTACTTTCTTAGCCAAGATTTTACTTCTTGCAAGGTAAGAATGTTATTTCCAACAAGCCATATGTCATCCACATATAGCATTAGGAATACCGATATGCTCCCACTGATCCTTTTGAAACACAAGATTCATCATCCTTTTGATAAAATCAAACCATTTGATTTCTTTATCAAAACTATGATTCCAACTATTTGATGCATGTTTCGATCCTTATGAGAATCTTTGAAAACTTGCATGCGCTATTTGAATTCTTCGGATGCTCAAAACTTTGGGTTGTGTCACGTACACATCCTCAATCATGTTTTCACGTAAAAAATAGATTTTGATATCCATTTGCCATATTTTATAATCATATTATGGGGATATGGCAACAAGAATTCAATATGACTTGATCATGATTAATGACTAAAGAGGATTTCATCATAGTCCTACCATGAATTTGTTCGTATCCTTATAGTCACTAGTCGTGCTTTATAAGTTTGAAGATCACCATCCATATCGGTTTTCAATTTGAAAACTCACTTGCAACCATTGCATATGCATCTTCTAAAAGACTTATCAAAGTCTATACTTTGATTGTCAGACATGGACTTATCTTCAACCTTTGTAACATCAAGTCACATATTAGATTCAAAATCTAACATTGCTTCTTCATAAAAGAAGACTTACTTCATCTAGTAAAGTTACATCCTGATTTTGAGAAATCCATATCTCTCCTAATCATGTCGTATTCCACTAGACTTTCATTGGACTTGTGTAATTTCAACAATGATCATGAAACCATTTCCACGTTCCTTTTCAACGTTAAATGTCACTTTTGTGAATTACGAGTTTTGTAGGTGTACCTTACTCCCACTAACTCTACTAGAAATTAACTCCCTCTTCAAGGGGAAACCATTTCTAGCTACAACTACTTTGTATCCCAAAGAAACACAGGAGTAACAACTCCTACTTTCCTTTTGAGTAATCCACAATACGATATTTAAATTTAGGTGCCAACTTATTCGAAATAAGCTTTACAGCCCTAAACTTATTCAATGAAACAATTTGGGTCTCTTACCCAACCATATCTCATATGTTGATTCATGAATAGTTTTAGACGGAACAATATACACAGCTGCTTTAATGGCATATTTTTGAGAAAACGATGATCAACTTGACTTCATCATAGATTGAACTATATCTGTATAGAGTTCGACTACTCCCTTTTCGACACAACATACTTTGTGGCGTACTTGGAGAAGTCAATTGTGAGACAGTCCCACAATCTCTAAGATGATTGTCAACATCTTGACTCAAATGTTCACCACTTGGATCATATCTAAGTGACTTTACTATCTTGTCAAGATACTTCATACTCCTTTTACAAGCTTTTGAACACTTCAAAAGTTCCAAACTCATGTTTCATTAGATACTCTTATCTAGTGAAAAGTTCCATAAAAGTAATGAAGTATTAGAACCTCCTTTAGCAGTTGATTTATAATTCATGTACATCCACATGTATAATGCTTAATAAATCGATTATTCTTTAACTACTTTTAGCAAAGAAACACTTTTGTCATCTTTTACAATAAGCAACATTCGCATGATTCAAGATGATTCATAATCTCATGAATCCAAAAGTCCATTCTCATGGAGTTTCGAAATGCAACTTTGCTTATGTCTCCAAGACGACACTGCCAAAATGGGTTGGATCAAACTATTTGATTCGATCCTTACAGTATTTATGTTACAGATGGGCTCCACATATAAAGACAATTATGTAAATCTACATTTCATAATCATGTCTTTATAAAGTTTATAATTCACAATTATAAAATAAACAACATTTGTTTACTCAAGCCAACAAGCTCAATAGACAACAAGAGTTCGTAACTCACATGTAAAAGTTCATAACCTTTAACCAAAGTTCATAACTTTCATATAAAAGTTCATAACTTTTATGAAAAGAGGTTCGTAACTTTTAACTTGAAGTTCACAACTTTCATGTAAAAGTTCAGAACCTTCGAGTAGCAACCTTTGCTTCTCTTGTCTATTCGCATTCTACCTTTCACCTTCATAAGGTTTCTATTCAAGTTGCGATTCATCATATTCTACTAATATGAGATCCACAACTGGTATCTAATACCTTTGATATAGAAACAAAAGTAGAATAGTTAATAAATACTTAAGGTAGCAGTCTTACTGCCTTTCATCTTCTCATAGTTCTCCAAACAAAGTTTGCTATTTCCATTCTAATGAACGATTCAATCTAGAAATGGCAACATCCTTCTTTTGGAGATCTCTCTATGCCAACAGCTTTGGCCTTTAAAATACTTTCACCGAAACCCTTTCGGTATTTATACTTTTCGACCCTACTATTATCCTTTTCCTTTTGAACCATAAGCACACAATTCGAGGCGGGCTTATCCTTTATGGATAACTTAACATTCTTTTGCATCTTATGCAACTAATTCACAATTTTCTCCATGTCATTCAAATGATAGTTCATCACCAATGACTATCAAATAATGAATTCAAGATCACATCTTAATGCCTTTTGGATGCCAATGAGAAATTGTTGCCTCAAACACTTATTTTTTCTTGCTCACTAACTGATGGAACATTTCCATTTGTGATGTATCATATACCTCAAGTAAAACTTCCACGTGCGGAAGAATTGGTGGCAAGTGTAAGATAATAAATTTTAAACAGAGTCCCTTCGATGCTTCAAGTAAGCATCTTTTATACTCATGTTACAATTGCTAGTGGTTCATTGGGCAAAAGGATTATTGAGAACATATGATTCCTTTTGATTTGAGAACAATTCTCAAAGTTCAATAACAATCGAGATCATGGTAATAGCAATCATAACTATAATAAAGCGTGTAAAGATTTTTATTTAAATGCTCCCACTTAAATTATAAAACCCTTTAAAATATTTAAGTGGGTGAAGATCCGAAATCCATACTTAACCATAGCACTGCTTTGGCATGTCCCTATGATTAAATATAATTTCGGTAGGCAAAGACTCAAAATCATGCTTTAAACCATTTAAACATATTTTGGATGTGCACTTCTTTGCCAATTGCATCATTATGCAACTCTTCTAATTTATGAGATGCATGATATCATATATCATATTTAATTGTATGTTACTCATCTCATCTTTGCCTCGGGCTCAAACACCGTTTTGATTAACCCTTTGTTAAACCAATTACAACACAATGAGAATCACCATTTCTCATATTATCGCTTCGCTAAGGTCACAACATGCGTACCCGCTTTGGCGTGGCTACCATGATGCGAACATAGTACTTGACTAGTGTTATACGTAATTGGGTGGCAAAAATATAAACTTATTAAGTTTATTTAGGGTTTATAAAATCCTGTGATTAAATTGTATCTCATACAATTCATGGCATTAATATTAAACATACATTTGTTAATACTAATTAGCATGGCATCCTATGTCATACATATGTTAAGCATGCAATCTAGCATGGCATCACATGGCATCTAAATGATACAAGGCATGCATTTGCACATATATATAAACATTTTAACATGCATCAATATTTATTAACATGGCATCTTATGGCATAAAATAAATATAACATGCATAAGACTCAAAACCGTGTTATGGTATGGTTTTATCTACATTGATTTTCATAGGCCAATATGAAAATCAACAAGTCATATCCTAGGTGGTTGTAACCATCGTATGGTCACAGCACAGCCGCACCCCTTGGATCCGTCTTAAGTCTTTTGTTCCTTGGCACCATCTCATGGATTTACATATTTTACAAAATTGCAACCTATACAATTTTTTTTAGTAAAATAAAATTTACATATTATAAATTGCATCCTATACAATTTATCTAGTAAAATTAAAATTAAAATTTACATAAATACAAACGACTCGCAGGTCGTATTTATATAAAACCATAATAAATAAAATATAGCATCCACGGGGTCCAAAACCATACCATAACACCATGCATAAAATTATCAACAATAATTTTATATCTAAAATATTTAGGGTTCAAAGTGGTAAAATACAATCACATTGTATTAAGAATTAATTAATTTGGAAAAATTCGTAAATATGCAGAAACAATTTTCCACACTTAAAACGAAAAAGGGGTAAAACTGTCGGACAGCATGCAAGTCGGGCTTCGCACTGCAGTATCCAATACTGCGCGCAGCCCGACGGGCTGCGCAGCCCATGCTGCGTAAGCAGCATGCTGCTTACGCAGCAAGTGCAATTGCAATTGCAATTGCAATTGCAGTTGGGCGCAATTGCAATTGCAATTGCATTGCACCCAAAAGTTATTCTGGGCATTATGCCCAGAATAACGAAAACAGTATTTAATTTATTTTTTTTTTTTTATTTATTTTTTTTTTTTATAATGATGGGCGTTGAAATTGCAATCAACGCCCAAATTGGTTTCTGGGCGTCATGCCCAGAAAAGAAAAAAAACAATTTTTATTTTTATTTTTATTTTTTTTTTTATTTATTAATTGAAACAATTTCAATTAAAAACCCATGAATCAAATTCATGACACCAACCCCTTAAACATTCCAAATCATTAAAACAAAATATTCACAATGATTAATGTATAAAATCAAATTTTAATTGTTATTCATAATAACATAGAACCCTAAATAAAAAACATACAAACCCCTAACAACAATTTTGATCCAATCAAAATATCAAATCCAATTCAACCAATGCACAAGTGGCTCTGATACCACTGTTGGGAATTAATCGCATAAAATAAATACGCAGCGGAAATAAAAGATTAATCCCCACCAAGGACCCATGTACATTGCATTGAATTGGAAGGAGGGTTAAAGAATTACCTTAATTCTTTGTAGGTTTTGAATCAATTAGGAACCAAAGTAGCTTCCCTCTACGGTTGATCCACACGGAGCAATTCATTCACCGCGTGCTAGCGCCGGGATTGAAGAACGATTCTTCGAACGAGACAGAGAAAGCGAAAAATCAAATTTTTCCTTGGAGTTTTTTGAGAATTTCGGCTGCCACTATTCACCTTTTTGTGTGGCTGCCGAAATCCACCTTCTTTTTGTGTGGCTGAAAAAAAAAATTTCTTGTGTTAGGTTTAGGTTATATTTCCATTTATATAACCATTAACTTAATTATAATTATAACCTAATACACCTATTAGTTATAATTATAAATTAACCCACACAACTTAATATTAATTCTCAATTAATATTAAATCAAACCAATTCTCCATAATACACATATGTATATACAATATTATAATTAATTATATCTCTATATAATTTAATTATAATATGTGGCATACCTTATGCAATATTAATCATATTAATATTCACATATACATATATATATAAATATATATCACTATATATATTTATTCTCTTTCTCATTCATAAATTATTATCCAATAATAATTTATACCCGAAAAGATGAACTTCATTTTGCTCTTGTGTGTGACCCCATAGGATCATATTAATTGGCAATAAGGAAATTACCATAATGTCCTTATAGGTCACAAGCGGACTCTAGCAAGCCATTACGACTACCCAATTAATATGATTGGAATGATCCAATACCTATTTATAGAATGTCATATTCCCTTTTGTCTCTTTGATATCAAGATTAATCATAAGACATGGTACACTTGTCAATCTTATATAATTAATCATATGCTTTCTCGATCTCAAAGTAAACTGTTCAGACAAATCAATTGATACTCTTATCAATTATTTGAGCACGGCCATGCATTTAACAGTCTTACTTATCGAGGGGCCCAGTGATATCGCTCTCTTGTTAGAGAGGGACAAAATCCCATATCTGTCACTCACATCCCTAAGCATGAGTCATATTGTACCCAACCACAGCCTTTATAACTACTCTGTTACAAGCAGCGTTTGACTGCGTCAAAGCACAACATGAATTCATCCTGGAATCAATGGTGACCTCAGGTCAAAGGAATCAGCTAATGACACTACTATAATCAAGATCAGTTGTGACACATGACCATGAACTTGATCTCATAGTGGGTCTCCAGTAACATGTTCTCTAACATATTACCCGTGAGTATAATCTGTATCTGTATACACTATATTCATCTTATGAATATCCATTATCACTCACACTAGTCTTAGTTTGTTATTATTCCCATAATAACAATCGACTAGGGATATTTAGAATAACATGATTTATTCATGGATATTTATCATAAATGCTAACATACAAACATAAATGATAATATTAATCTACACTAGATTAATCTTAGAAGTCAAATTACATAATCCAATATTGGCCTTAGGGCACAATCTCCAACAGGAACAGTCTACGGATGACTTTATGGCCATATCGTTTTCCCTATCCACAGTCTTACTGCCAAGTGCCTCACACTTGACAACATGGATATGGATATTGTTGGGATTTGTCACCGGAAATCACCCGATAAAAGCGGAAGAACGCGGTGATTTCCTCAAATCCAGTCCCAGGAGCAATTGAAGTGGAAATTGAAAAACTTAAAATTAAATAGAAAGGGATTAAATTTCTTACCAGAAAAATCTCTTTCTAGAGATGGATGATGACTGCAGAATTCAATGTAGAATCCCTCCACTCTCACGTACATGAACGCTTAACGAAAGCAACCCGTGCTAGCGTCGGAAAAACAAAACAATAGAGAGGAGAGGGCTAGGAAAATTTCGGCTAGGAGGCTCAATGCTTGTCATGGCCGAAATTTCTAACCCTAGGTATTTATACCTAGGGTTGGCCGAATTCCTTAGGGGAATTCAGGCCCATCTTGGCTCCTGTCTATTCTGTGCGGGCTTCCATTTTTTAATTTACGCCCGGTCTAATTTTAATTATTCTGGTTTAAATTAATTTTAAGCCCAATTTTAATATACCCATGTATTTAATATATTACTCCAAGTAATATATTATTTACATCTAAATTAAAATTAGTCTGACAATTAATTTAGTCCATCAAATTAAAATTAAATCTACACAAAATAAAATCATATGTAAACCCATACATATGAATATTTCCACCTAGGAAATAATTTCATAATTCATCCAATTAATTATGAAGAGCCAATTGAATATATTAATTTTATTATTATGACCAATCCAATTGATCTTTATAATATAATTAATATATACACACTTCTCCCTCCATTGTGTATACTCCATGTATACAAGTGTTTCCTTAAGTCTGCATTCTATCGTTCTATGTGTACAATCCCGTGGGCCCATCTTTATGTTGGTAGCGGGCCTTTGGCCCGCAAACTGCAGTTGGGCTCTAGCAAGCCACTGCAGCCCCCAATTAAGATGGAGATGGCAGTCTAACTGATATCATAACCTTGTAGTTTAAACTTGTACATCCCATGTCATTGATATCGGTGTCCAACATAGAGGCATGGATTGATCACCCTCTTTTGTGTCCGGACATTAACTTGATCCCGAATGTACTGATGCTCACAAACAGGTTCCAACTCATTTGGGTGTGGCCACACTCTTATCAGTCACATTCATCAAGTGGCCGGTGATATCTTCTCAATTGGTTACTGAGTGATCAGTGACATACCATGTGGATATCCATAGTATTACCATGTTCAGTGACATACCCGAAAGCACCCATACTTGGCACCCTATTACAGGCCCTTTAGGCGTACCCCTAAGTATGCGACTTCATATGTAACACCATCATATGGTCAGGTCAAAGGATCCATACAAGTACTACACGAGAATCCATTGTGCTACCATACCATGTGGATTACTCGTTTAGTGGATCTATCCAGTACCATGCTTCCAGGCATGTACCCATTAACTCGGTTGACATTCCATGTCCAATGACCGGTAAGACACCGCCATACAACCAGGTTAATGATAGTCTGTTGTTCCATTCATTCCCATGACTGGAACAGACTACGGATCTATTTATGGTCATATCGTTTACCCTATCCATCGTCTTACTGCTAAGTGCATGACACTTGTCGTCATGGATATAGATATGTCCATTGGATACTTCATTTAATATATTGCACAAGATAGATATAATAAATGAATTGATGCCTTTATTAATAACATAAATGAGTACAACACATAAATCCAATAAATGTATAGTACAAATACAAGGACCAATGCCTCGGGACTAGGGCATTTCCAACAATCTCCCACTTGCACTAGTTCTAACTAGGCATGGGCCTAATCCCTATAGATCTAGTATGACCCTCGTGCTTGGGCTGGGCCAGCGCCTTGGTCAATGGATCTGCGACATTATCCTCGGTGTCCACTCTGTGCAATGCAATGTCACCTCTCTCCGCGATTTCTCGTACGAGGTGAAACTTTCTGAGCACGTGCTTTGTGTTCTTGTGTGACTGGGGCTCCTTAGCTTGTGCAACGGCCCCATTGTTGTCACAGAAGATATCGACTGGGTCCTGGATAGTTGGCACTACTCCCAACTCACTGATAAACTTCTTCATCCACACAGCTTCCTTAGCTGCATCACACGCAGCGATGTACTCAGCTTCTGTTGTAGAGTCCGCTATGGTTGGCTGCTTTGAGCTCCTCCAGCTTACAGCACCACCATTCAGCAAGAATACATACCCTGACTGCGATTGGTACTCATCTTGGTCTGTCTGGAAGCTCGCATCAGTATACCCAGTAACTAATAGCACTTCCTGACCACCATACACCAAGAAGCTATCCTTAGTCCGGTTAAGGTACTTGAGGATCGCGTTGACAGCTTTCCAGTGAGCCTCCCCGGGATCCTGCTGGTATCGGCTCATCATACTCAGTGCAAAGGCGACATCAGGTCTCGTACATAACATGGAGTACATGATTGATCCAATAGCCGAAGCATATGGAACCAATTTCATGTTCTCCCTGTCCTCCCTTATTTTAGGACAGTTCTTCTTACTAAGTTTCAGCCCATGGCCCTTTGGCAAGAAACTTTTCTTGGCCCGGTCCATGCTGAATCTTTTCAGAACTTTGTCAATGTACGAAGCCTGACTTAGGCCCAGAAGCCGATTTGATCTATCCCTATAGATCCTGATCCCTAGGATCATCTCAGCTTCGCCTAAGTCCTTCATTGCGAAGCACTTACTCAGCCACTGCTTTACCCCTTGCAGTGTAGGTATGTCGCTTCCAATGAGTAGGATGTCGTCTACATAAAGTACCAAAAATGTGACAATGCTCCCACTAGTCCTCTTATACACACAAGGCTCATCTAGATTTTGTATGAAGCCATATTCCTTTATAGCCTCATTGAATCTTAGATTCCAACTACGGGATGCTTGCTTCAGTCCATAAATGGACCTCTGAAGTTTGCATACCCTTCCCGGATACTTAGGATCGACAAAACCCTCAGGTTGTGTCATGTACACATCCTCGAGTAGCTTCCCATTAAGGAAAGCGGTTTTGACATCCATCTGCCATACCTCATAGTCATACCATGCGGCTATGGCCAGCAGTATCCTGATGGACTTGAGCATGGCTACTGGTGAGAAAGTTTCATCATAGTCTATTCCATGGACTTGTCTAAAACCTTTCGCAACCAGACGCCCTTTGAAGGTATTATCGGCTTTCAGCTTATAGCACCACTTGCAACCTATTACCTTAGCACCCGGAGGTGGATCAACCAAGTTCCAAACTTGATTATCATACATAGATTGCATCTCTTCCTCCATGGCTTTACGCCAATTTGCAAACTGTGGGCTAGCCATAGCCTCCTGGTAGGTTTTGGGTTCTTCTTCATCCCAGATGAGAAGAGTTTGATCATCGGTGACGAGGAAACCATACCTCTCCGGTTCCCGACGATCCCTACCAGACCTTCTAGGTTCTTGTGTGGCCTGGGTCGGTGCTTCCACTTGTGGAAGCTCCACCTGGGCCTCTGAGTTATCCTCTTCAGGAGCTTGTGGACCTTGAACTTCCCTGAGTTCAACGTT
The DNA here is from genome assembly GCA_039660915.1 of Euphorbia tirucalli. Classification (NCBI taxonomy): domain Eukaryota; kingdom Viridiplantae; phylum Streptophyta; class Magnoliopsida; order Malpighiales; family Euphorbiaceae; genus Euphorbia; species Euphorbia tirucalli. The sequence goes on along the minus strand of CM077637.1, from coordinate 42,771,820 downwards.
GCTCCCACTATCTTTCTTGGAAAGGAACTCCTTTTCCAAAAAGACCCCATTCCTTGCCACGAACACCTTGTTCTCGGCGGGGTTGTAGAAGTAATACCCTTTGGTTTCCCTAGGGTAGCCCACAAACTGGCATTTGTCAGTTTTGGGCTCCAGCTTGCCACTAGTCAATTTCCTGACATGTGCTTTGCATCCCCAAATCCTTAGGAAAGACACATTGGGCTCCTTGCCCGTCCATATCTGATATGGGGTCTTTTCCACAGCCTTAGTCGTAGTATTGTTTAAGATGAGAGCTGCTGTCTCGAGGGCGTGTCCCCAGAAACTAATTGGGAGAGATGCTTGACTCATCATTGAGTGGACCATGTCCAACAAAGTCCTATTCCTCCGTTCGGACACCCCATTCCATTGCGGTGTTCCAGGAGGAGTGAGCTGTGGAACTATTCCATGCTCTCTCAAGTATGAGTCAAACTCTAGGCTCATATATTCACCGCCTCGGTCCGACTGAAGGGCTTTGATATTCCTGCCTAGCTGGTTCTGTACCTCGTTCCTAAATTCCTTGAACCTATCAAGGGTCTCGGACTTGTGTTTCATCAGATAGACATAGCCATATCTGCTGAAATCATCCGTGAACGTGACGAAGTACAGATGCCCACCTCTGGTCGCTGCGCTCATAGGTCCACATACATCTGAATGTATTAGGTCCAATAAGCCAGTGGCCCTTTCAGCCTTTTTGCTAAAAGGCACCTTTGTCATCTTGCCTCTTAAACATGATTCGCATGTATCAATTGACTCCAAGTCAAATGACCCTAGGACCCCAGCTTTGTGAAGCCTAGCAATGCGCTTCTCGTTTATATGGCCAAGATGACAATGCCATAGGTAAACAGGATTAAGTTTGTTAGGCTTAACCCTTTTCGTGTTTATGTTATAGATATGATTGGTTTCATTTAAGTCTAGGATATACAGGCCATTATTTAATAGAGCATCTCCATAAAATAATCCCTCTCTAGATATAGAAATTCGACCATTTAAAATAGTGAAATTAAATCCAGAAATATCCAACATTGATACAGAGATAATATTCCTGCACATAGCAGGTACAAAGTAACAATGTTCTAAAATTAAAACCAATCCACTGGGCATCATTAGGTGGTATTCGCCGATCTCTATGGCAGCAACCCTTGCTCCATTCCCGACCCGCAAGTCCACCTCTCCCGACCCCAGCAACCTTCTGTTCTTAAGTCCCTGCACATTGCAACGAATGTGAGAACCACATCCAGTATCCAATACCCAGGATGTCAAAACAGTAAGTTTAATATCTATAACATAAATACCTGAAGAGGACGCACCTTGGCCCCTTCTTTGCTCTCCCATCAGCCTGGGACACGATCTCTTCCAATGACCCGCCTGTCTACACCCGAAATAGACATCATCAGGACCTGCCTTCTGCTGGGCCTTGGGTTGGGCCTTGGCCTTCTTGGCTTTGGCCTTTTCCATGGCCTTACCCTTAGCAAGAGGAGGGTTCCCCTTGTTAACCAGCAGCACCGGCGGAGTCTTCTTGATCGACTGCTCAGTAAGCTTGAGCATCCCATGCAGCTCACTGACAGTGCGGTTCATCCCTTGCATATTGTAGTTGAGGATGAACTGATCATAAGAATCCGGCAAGGACGCGAGGATTGTGTCCACCACCAGTTTGTCCCGGCCCCCATCTTACAAGAGTGGAATGCCTTATTGGTCAGGTACCTTTCCTGACAAGCTTGCTCTTGAAACATCTCATTATGAGTTGTTATCATAGCATAGGCTTGGTGGTCCATAAACTGCTTTTGCAGTTCGGGGACCATGCAAGCAAACATAAGGCATGTCACATCCCGGTTGTCCTTAACGTGCGCCTCGTATTCCTCCAGCTGGGCAGCTGGTGGATTACGTCCCTGAGGCGCAGCCGGCACAGTCCTTTCCAGCACATACTCTTTTGACTCTTGTCTTAGAACTATCCTCAAGTTCCTAGACCAGTCTAAAAAGTTAGGACCGGAAAGCTTGTCCTTTTCAAGAATGCATCGCAGTGATAAGGTATTTGTGTTTGCCATTTGGGTGTTTCTACACAGAAAAACATTGAGAGTGTTAATAAAGGGCTTTGCATTGTTCTTCCCATATAAAATTAATAATGAATCAAGTTATTAATTTAAACCGAGTTGTTGGGCTCATGGGCCGAGATCCATATTTCATTAAGATATAGCCAAACGAGGGTTTGGTACAACTACACCTTAATTATTTAGGTAGGAACGCCGTCCAATCCCAACCTAGGGACTCTTGGTTTGATGGGCTTGTTGGCACTTACCCATCTGTGCTTAGGGCCAGGAGAATCCTACTACCCACGCTAAGTCAAAACCTCCATCCAAGTGTTAGAGTATCCCATACTCTAACCCAATACAAAGTGACAATACTCCAGTGCATCCTGCGAGGGCATGGTCTACAACTGGCCTATTCCCACTTCGATTCAGTTTTGAATGAGGGAAGCACTTTTAAGCGACTTAGTAATTCCGTTTGGTTATTAGATTCAATTATAACGGCTTACATACATAAAGCGGGTGAATAAGCTATTGGAACATACATTCATACATGCAAATGAATATAAAACATGATTAAATAAAATTAAAATGGACTGTTATGGGCCTATGTTACATCCTAATATTATTCTAGTAAACCTATACTAGAAACAGATATTAGGCGGGCCTTCATCTTCTCCTTTTGGGCTTGCACCTCCAATTTGGGCTTGCACCTCCATTTGGGCTCACCACTCCATGGGCTACTTCTTTTACAAATTTTATAATATTTAATTTAAATAAAATAAAATTACATTAAAAAGAAAAAAATGACACGCAGGCCGTATTTACCCAAAAAGAAAAATACAACCCATCTCGTAAAAGGCCCAATAGCATCCAATCATACATTCATTCAACCATTCATATGCATCCAATACATACAATTCAAAAGCATGTCATAATGCATGTCATAATGCATGATTTAAGCCCATTTAAATTATGTCTAAGCCATTATTAGGAAATCGCCAATTTTGGCCCACCATGGTTCTAACCCTTAACGGGCTTTAGGCCTCCAGCCTAGGCAGTCCAACTGCTCCCACTGGAATTGGGAAACCATGGGTCCAATTTAGCCGTCCGAGTAATTGTGCCAAAATTACCCGAACCAATTTCCATTTACCACATTAATTTCCAAAATTAATATCACATGAATGAAATTAAAATTCATTCAAGAAACCATGCGCATTTAAATTACATAAATTTAAACACACAAATTTTAAGACCAATTAAAATTTCAAAACTGGGCCACGGACTCAAAACCCCGCAAAATCCAAAATACTGGGCCCGGCCCGCCGGCAGCCCCGCACCCCGTGAGGCAGATTTTTTTTTTTTAAAACAGAATTAAAAAAAAAACACCATCCATCCACAAAGCAATTCACCAAGAATTCCAATAATACAACAAAATTAAAACAACATAAACTAATATGCAATATTAATTCTCATTGTATTAAAACATATGGGAAAAATCATAAAACCCATACAAAGAATCCCAATAAAAAATATCCAATTTCAAAATAGGGATTCAACCAAATTAATCAATTTCCACGGATCAAAAGCCTGTTATGATACCACTGTTGGGATTTGTCACCGGAAATCACCCGATAAAAGCGGAAGAACGCGGTGATTTCCTCAAATCCAGTCCCAGGAGCAATTGAAGTGGAAATTGAAAAACTTAAAATTAAATAGAAAGGGATTAAATTTCTTACCAGAAAAATCTCTTTCTAGAGATGGATGATGAGTGCAGAATTCAATGTAGAATCCCTCCACTCTCACGTACACAAACGCTTAACGAATGCAACCCGTGCTAGCGTCGGAAAAACAAAACAATAGAGAGGAGAGGGCTAGGAAAATTTCGGCTAGGAGGCTCAATGCTTGTCATGGCCGAAATTTCTAACCCTAGGTATTTATACCTAGGGTTGGCCGAATTCCTTAGGGGAATTCAGGCCCATCTTGGCTCCTGTCTATTCTGTGCGGGCTTCCATGTTTTAATTTAGGCCTAGTCTAATTTTAATTATTCTGGTTTAAATTAATTTCAAGCCCAATTTTAATATACCCATGTATTTAATATATTATTCCAAGTAATATATTATTTACATCTAAATTAAAATTAGTTTGACAATTAATTTGGTCCATCAAATTAAAATTAAATCTACACAAAATAAAATCATATGTAAACCTATACATATGAATATTTCCACCTAGGAAATAATTTCATAATTAATCCAATTAATTATGAAGAGCCAATTGAATATATTAATTTTATTATTATGACCAATCCAATTGATCTTTATAATATAATTAATATATACACACTTCTCCCTCCATTGTGTATACTCCAAGTATACATGTGATTCCTTAAGTCTGCATTCTATTGTTCTATGTGTACGATCCCGTGGGCCCATCTTAATGTTGGCAGCGGGCCTTTGGCCCGAAGACTGCAGTTGGGCTCTAGCAAGCCACTGCAGCCCCCAATTAAGATGGAGATGGCAGTCTAACTGATATCATAACCTTGTAGTTTAAACTTGTACATCCCATGTTATTGATATCGGTGTCTAACACAGAGGCATGGATTGATCACCCTCTTTTGTGTTCGGACATTAACTTGATCCCGAATGTACTGATGCTCACAAACAAGTTCCAACTCGTTTGGGTGTGGCCACACTCTTATTAGTCACATTCATCAAGTGGCCGGTGATATCTTCTCAGTTGGTTACTGAGTGACAAATCCCTTCTGCATATCCATAGTATTACCATGTTCAGTGACATACCCGAAAGCACCCATACTTGGCACCCTATTATAGGCCCTTTAGGCATACCCCTAAGTATGCGACTTCACATGTAACACCATCATATGGTCAGGTCAAAGGATCCATACAAGTACTACACGAGAATCCATTGTGATACCATACCATGTGGATTACTCGTTTAGTGGATCTATCCAGTACCATGCTTCCAGGCATGTACCCATTAACTCGGTTGACATTCCATGTCCAATGACCGGTAAGACACCGCCATACAACCAGGTTAATGATAGTCTGTTGTTCCATTCATTCCTATGACTGGAACAGACTACGGATCTATTTATGGTCGTATCGTTTACCCTATCCATCATCTTACTGCTAAGTGCATGACACTTGTCGTCATGGATATAGATATGTCCATTGGATACTTCTTTTAATATATTGCACAAGATAGATATAATAAATGAATTGATGCCTTTATTAATAACACAAATGAGTACAACACATAAATCCAATAAATGTATAGTACAAATACAAGGACCAATGCCTCGGGGCTAGGGCATTTCCAACAGCTATGTCCATTGGATACTCTTTTTACAATTATTGCACAAGACATATAGTAAATAGATTGATGCCTTTATTTATTAACACAGATTGTATAATACATATCTTACATAAAATGTACAAATTTATAATACAAACACAAGGACCAATGCCTCGGGACTAGGGCATATCCAACAACCTAAACTTCCTAATCTCTCGATGAACTCTTCTCGGGGTTTCAGATCAAGGACTCTTCTGAATTTTGGGCTGTTTGAGAACATTTCGGGCATTATTCCGCTCATTCTCAAATCTAACTCATGTTCATCTGTTTAACAGGTAACAAAAGGTTTTCATCATAGAGGTCGAGAAAAAACACATGCTCATAGCCCTTCATCTTAAGCACATGTGCACTCACAGATGTCCCAGCCCCTATCTTACAGGAGTGGAATTCCTTATTGGTCAGGTACCTTTCCTGACGAGCTTGCTCTTGAAACATGTCATTTAAAGTTGTTATCATAGCATAGGCCTGATGGTCCATGAATTGCTTTTGCAGCTTAGGGACCATACATGCCAACATAAGGCATATCACATCCCTGTTATCCTTCACATGCATCTTGTATTCCTCTAGTTAGGCAGCTGGTGGATTACGTCCCTGAGGTGCAGCCGGCACAGGCCTTTCTAGCACATACTCCTTTGACTCTTATCTTAGAACTATTCTTAAGTTCCTTGACCAGTCTAAGAAGTTAGGACCGGAAAGCTTGTCCCTTTCCAGGATAGATCATAGTGAAAGGAAGTTGTTTGTTGCCATTAGATTATTAGACAGAAATTTTTAAGAGTGTTAACAAAGGGCTTAAACCTGTTTCCCATATTAAATTAATAATGAATCAAGTTATTAATTAACTCAAGTTGTTGGGCTCATGGGCCAAGATCCATATTTCATTAAGATATAGCCAGACGAAGGCCTGGAAAAACTATACCCTAATTATATAGGTAAGAACGCTGTCCAATCCCAACCTAAGGACTCTCGGTTTGATGGGCTTGTTGGCACTTACCCATCTGTGCTTAGGGTCAGGAGAATCCTACTACCCATGCTAAGTCAAAACCTCCATCCAAGTGTTAGAGTATCCCATACCCTAACCCAATACAAAATGACGATACTCTAGTGCATCCAACGAGGGCATGGTCTACAACTAGCCTATCCCCACTTTGAGTCGGTTTTGAATAAGGGAAGCACTTTTAAACGACTTAGTGATCTCTATTTGGTTATTAGATTCATTTTAATAACGGCTTAGATGCAGAGGCAGTTGAAACTAGGTTTGGATCATACATTCATACATGTAAATAAATGTCAAGCATAATTAAATAAGTAAAATGGACTGCTATGGGCCTATATTACAACCGAATATAATTCTAGTAAACCTATACTAGAAAATACATCAGGTGGGCCTCCTTTTCCTTCCTTCTGGGCTCGCCTCTCCACTGGGCTCACCTCTCCACTGTGCATCTTCTTTACAAATTTTACAATAAATAGATAAAATAAAATTACATAAAAAAGAAAACGGTGCGTAGGCTGTATTTACCCAAAAATAAAAATTACAACCCAACTCGAATAAGGCCCAATAGCATCCGTACATACATTTAATCATACAAAAATGCATCTAATACGTCAATTTATAAACATGTTATAATGCATGAATTTAAGCCCATTTCAATTATGTCGAAAGCCATTATTTTGAAATCGCCAATTTTGGCCCATCATGGTTCTAGCCTTAACGGGCTTTGGGCCTCCAGCCCAGGCAGATAACTGCTCCAACTGGAATTAGGAAACCATGAGTCCATATCAGCTGCCCTGGTAATTGTGCCAAAATAACCCGAACCAATTTCAATGAAACCATATTAATTTCCAAAATTAATGTCTCATGAATAAAATTAAAATTTTATCCAAGAAACCATGTGCATTTAAATTACGGAAATTTAAACACACAAAATTTTAAAACCCATTAAAATTTCAAAACTGGACCCCGGGCCCGAAACCTGCCAAATCCAAAACTGGGCCTGGGCTGCTACAGCTAGGGGAACAAAGTTGCCCAAGCAGCAGCAGCCGTCGTTGCTAAGGACAACAGTGGTGCCCAGCATCGGCTGCTACCGCTATTTCTGCCGGATACGGCTGCTGCAGCTGTTTCTGCCGGATACGACGGTTGTCGGCGGCGGAATCACTGTCGGCAATCCCATATTCACAGAAACAGCTCGTGATTTTTGCCCAAAAAAAAAAAAATTACAGCCATGAAATTAAATCACCAAGAAATAATCTAACAATAGAAAATTAAATCCAACATAAACCAATATGCACATTAATTTTCAATTGCAAAAATCCAAGGGGAAAATCACAAACCCAATCCAAAGGATCCCAAACAAAATCATTCATTTCAAAACCAAGGGATTCAATCCTATTTAATAATTTCCACGGATCAAAAGCCCTCTCTGATACCACTGTTGGGATTTTTCACCGGAAATCACACGATAAAAGTGGAAGAATGCGGTGATTTCCTTAAATCCGTGCCCAAGAGCAATTGAAGTGGAAATTAAAACATTAAAATTGAAATAGAAGAGAATCAATTCTCACCAGGAATATCTCTTCCAGAGATGGCTGCAGAAATCAATGGAGACTTCCTCCACGTTCCCGTACACGAACAGCTTTGGAACTTCACCCCGTGCTAGTGTCGGGATCGGTTAGAAAGAGAGGAATTTTTGCTGTAATTTTCAGCTGCAATTACTTTTGTTGGCCGAAAATTTTCTCTAGGTCATTTAACCTAGATGGCCGAAATTCCCCTTGGGAATTTTAGGCCCAATTTCCTTTTAGTTTCATGTGGGCTCTTCTCCTCTTTAAGCCCAAGTCATTTTTAACTCTTTCGGTCCGATTTAATTTCAAGTTTAATGTCAATTCAATATGTATGCTAGCATATTATATCATATAATATATTATATACATTTAAATTAAAATTAATTTGACCAATTAATTTAACCGAGGAATTAAATTAGATTTTCATAAAACCAAATACATGTAAACCTATACATGTAAATATTTCCACCTAGGAAATTATCTCATAAATTAATTCATTGAATTAATTATGAGAAGACATTTACAAATATTAATTTTATTATTTTGATCAATCCAATTGATCTATGTAATGTAATTCATACAATCCTCTCTCTCCGATGCATATACTCCAAGTATACAGTTGATCCCTTTAGTTGGAGTTCATACATTCAATGTGTACAATCCTGTGGCCCAGTCTTTATGTTGGCAGTGGGCCTATGGCCCAAAAACTGCAAGCGGGCTCTAGCAAGCAACTGCAGCCCCCAATTAAGATGGAGATAGCAATCCAACTGTAATCATAACCCTGTAGTTTAAACTTGTATATCCCATGTCATTGATATTAGTGTCCAACACAGAGGCATGGATTGATCACCCTCTTTTGTGTCCAGAAATTTACTTGATCCCAAATGAACTAATTCTAACAAACAAGTTCCAACTCGATTGGGTGTGGCCACACTCTTATTAGTTGCATTCATCAAGAGGCCAGTGATATCTTCTCAGTGGACTACTGAGTGACATTTCCCTTCTGCATATCCATAGTACTGCCATGTTTAGTGACATACCCGAATGTACCCATACTTGGCACCCTTTTGCAGGCCCTTTAGGCATATACCAAAGTATGCCACTTCACATACAGCACCATCATATGGTCAGGTCAAAGGATCCATACAAGTACTATACGAGAATCACTTGTGATACTTTACCATGTGGATTTCTCATTTAGTGGATCTATCCAGTACCATGCCTCTTTTGCATGTACCCATTAACTTGTTTAATATCCCATGTCCAATGGCTAGTAAGACACCACCATACAACCAAGCTAATGATAGTCTTTTGTTCCATTCATTCCCATGATTAGAACAGACTACAAATCTCTTTATAGTCATATCATTTTCCCTATCCATGGTCTTACTGCCAAGTGCATGACACTTGTCAACATGGATATGGATATGTCTATTGGATACTCTATTTAAAACACAGCACAAGATATATAATAAATAGATTGATGCCTTTATTTAATGACACAAAATGCATCATACATAAATCCAATAAATGTACAATACAAATACAAGGTCCAATGCCTCGGGATTAGGGCATATCCAATAGTTCTCACATTTGTTGTAATGTGGAGGGACTTAGAAACAGGAGATCACTGGGATCTGGAGAGGTGGTCTTATGGGTCAGAAATGGAGCAAGGGTAGCTACATAGAGATCAGCGAGTACCGTAAAATGATGCCTAGTGGATTAGTTTTGATTCTGGAACAATGTTATTTTGTACCTACAATGTGCAGGAATATTATTTCTATTTTAGTTTTGGATATTTCTTTATTTAATTTTACTATTGGTAATGGTAGAATTACCTTATCTTGAGAGAGATTATTGTATAGAGATGCTCTATTAAATAATAGCCTATATGTCCTAAATTTAAATGAAACTAATCATGTCTCTAACATAAATACTAAAAGGGTTAAGCCTAACGAACTTAATCCTATCTACCTTTCGCATTGTCGTTTAGGTTACATAAACAAAAAACGCATAGCTAGGCTTCACAAAGCTGGAATCCTAGGATCATTTGATATGGAGTCACTTGATATATGTGATTCATGTTTACGTGGTAAAATGACTAAAGCACCTTTTAGCAAGAAAGCTGAAAGGGCTACTAGCTTATTAGACCTAATACATTCAGATGTATGTGGGGGGCCTATGAGCATAGCAACTAGAGGTGGACATCTGTACTTCATCACTTTCACGGATAATTTAGCAGATATGGCTATGTCTATCTGATGAAACACAAATCTAAGACTCTTGATAGCTTCAAGGCTTTTAAGAATAAAGTACATAACCAACTAGATAGGAATATCAAAGCCCTTCGCTCAGACCGATGGGGCAATTATATGAGCCTAGAGTTTGACTCATACTTAAGAGAGCATAAAATCATTCCACAGCTCACTCCTCTAAGAACACCACAATGGAATGGAGGAATAGGACCTTGTTAGATGTGGTCCGCTTAATGATGAGTCATGCCTCTCTCCTAAAAACATTCTGTGGATAGGCTCTTCAGACAGTAACTCTCATTTTGAACAATACTCTGACTAAGGCTATGGAAAAGACCCCATACGAAATATGGATGGGTAAGGCACTCAATGTGTTTTTCTTGCAGATTTGGGGCGACGATGCACATGTCAAGAGATTGATTGGGGGCAAACTAGAACCTAAGATAGACAAATGCCTGTTTGTGGGCTACCTTAGGGAAACCAAAGGGTATTACTTATACAACCCTGCCGAGAATAAGGTGTTCGTGGCACGAAAGGGGGTCTTTCTTTAAAATGATTTTATTTCCAAGAAAGACAGTGGAAGTAATGTTGAACTCAAGGAATTTCAAAGCACACAAGTTCCTAAAGAGGATAACTCGGTGACCAAGGAAGAGCTTCCATAGGTGGAAGCACCAACCTAGGTCGCACAAGCACCTAGAAGGTCTGGTAGGGATCATTAGGAACCTAAGAGATATGGGTTTTACTGATGATCATACTCTTCTTGTCTTTGATGAGGAAGAGCCCAAAACCTACCAGGAGGCCATTGATAGCCTGCAATCTGCTAATTGGCATAAAGCCATGGAAGAGGAGATGCAATCTATATACGATAATCAGTTTGGAACCTGGTTGATCCACCTCCAGGTGCTAAGGTCATAGGTTGTAAGTGGTGTTACAAGATGAAGGCTGACAACACCTTTAAGGGGTGGCTAGTTGCAAAAGGTTTTAGATAAGTCCAAGGAATAGACTATGATGAAACCTTCTCACCAATTGCTATGCTTAAATCCATAAGGATCCTACTGGCCATAGCCGGTTGGTACGACTATGAGGTCTGGCAGATGGATGTCAAAACCACTTTCCTTAATGGGAAGCTACTCAAGGATGTGTACATGGCACAACCTGAGGGTTTCGTCGATTCATAGCATCCTGGAAGGGTGTGCAAGCTTCAAAGATCCATTTATGGATTGAAGCAAGCATCCCGAAGTTGGAATCTCAGATTCAATGAAGCCATAAAGGAATACAGCTTCATGCAGAATCAAGATGAGCCTTGTGTGTATAAGAATATTAGTGGGTCCATTGTCACTTTTCTGGTGTTATATGTGAATGACATCCTTCTGATTGGAAGCGATATACTAACACTGCAAGGAGTTAAGAAGTGGTTGTGTAAGTGCTTTGCAATGAAGGACTTAGGTGAACTTGAGATGATCCTAGGGATTAGGATCTACAGGGATAGACCCAATCAGCTTCTAGGCCTAAGTCAAGCCAAGTACATAAACAAAGTTCTGAAAAGATTCATCATGGATCAGGCCAAGAAAGGTTTCTTGCCAATGAGTTATGGGCTGAAATTTAGTAAGAAAAACTGTCCTAAGACAAGGAAGGACAGAGAGAACATGAAGTTGGTCTTATATGCATCGGCTATAGGATCAATCATGTACTTTATGTTATGTATGAGACCTGATGTTGCCTTTCCACTAAGTATGACAAGCCGATACTAGCAGGATCCTGACGAGGACTATTGGAAGGCTGTCAAAGCCATCCTAAACTACCTTAACCCGACTAAGGACAGCTTCTTAGTGTATGGTGGTCAGGAAGAGCTATCAGTGACTGGGTACACTGATGTAAGGTTTCAGAGCTACCAGGATGAGTACCAGTCGCAGTCTAGGTACGTGTTTTGCCTAAATAGTGGTGCTATTAGCTGGAAGAGCTCAAAGCAGCTGACCATTACTGACTCTACTAGAGAAGTTGAGTACATTGTGGTGTGTGATGCAGCTAAGGAAGCTGTGTGGATAAAGAAGTTTATCACTAAATTAGGAGTAGTACCAACTATCTTGGATTCAGTCGATATCTTCTGTGATAACAAGGGGGTTGTTGCAGAAGCTAAGGAGCCTCGGTCACACAAGAACAAAAAGCATGTACTTAGGAAGTTTCACCTCATAGGTGAAATCGCCAAGAGAGGTGACATTTCATTACACAAAGTAGACATCGAGGATAATGTCGCAGATCTTTTAACCAAGGTGATGGCTTAGCCCAAGCACGAGGGTCATATTAGATCTATAGGGATTAGAAGCCCATGCCTAGTTAGAACTAGTGCAAGTGGGAGATTTTTGGGAATGCCCTAGTTCCAAGGCATTGGTCCTTATATTGTATCATACATTTTGTATCTTATAATGACATTTATGTATTATACATTCATGTCAATAAATAAAGGCATTAATCTATTTATTATATACATCTTGTGTAATATTTTAAACAAAGTATCTAATGGACATATCCATATCCATGTTGACAAGTGTCATGCACTTGGCAGTAAGACAATGGATAAGGAAAATGATATGACCATAAAGTCATCCATAGTATGTTCTAGTCATAGGAATGAATGGAACCTAAGACTATCATAAGCTTGGTTGTATGGTGGTGTCATGTCAACCAAGTTATAGGTACATGCAACGGGGCATGGTACTGGATAGATCCACTAAACAAGAAATCCACATGGTATAGTATCACAAGTGATTTTCATATAGTACTTATATAGATCCTTTAACCGGACCATGTTATGGTGTTGCATGTGAAGTGACGCATTTTGGTGTATGCCTAAAGGGCTTGTAACAGGGTGCCAAGTGTGGGTACATTTGAGTGTGCCAGTGAGCATGGCAAGACTATGAACATGTAGAAGGGAATGTCACTCAGTAAACCATTAAGAAGATATCACTAGCCTCTTGATGAATGCAACTGATAAGAGTATGGCCACACCCAAACAAGTTGGAACTTATTTGTGAGCATCCATTCATTCGAGATCAAGTAAATATGCAGACACAAAAGAGGGTGATGACACCATGCCTTCGTCTTGGACACCGATACCAGCTAGATGGGATATATAAGTTTAACTAAAGGGTTAAGACTTCCGTTAGACTGCTATCTCCATCTTAATTAGGAGCTGTAATGGCTTGCTAGGGTCCATCTACAGTCTGTGGGCCTTGGGTCCAATGCCAACATAAAACCGGGTCCACAAGATCGTACATGTAGAATGTTTGAGTTTGAACTTGTCGGATCACCTATATACTGTTGGTATGCCCTAATTCTTAGGGCATTGGATTCTTGTATTTGTATTATACGTAAGACACATTGTATGAATACATTATTTGTGTCACATTAATAAAGGTAATTAATCTATTTCATTTATATCTTGTGCTATAATATGAGTAGAGTATCCATTGATTGATAATCATAAAACCTATCCCAGGTCTGTTCTAATCATGGGAACGAATAGAACCACAGACTTGTATATTCAATGACTGTATGGCAGTTCTTAACTAGCCATAGTAGTTGTATAGTCAGTCATGAATATAGGTACATGTCGTTGACATGGGACTGGATCGATCCGCACAAGAAAGCCACATGGTTGTCACCTCATAGCTCTTTCTTGAGTAAGTCACTTTTGTCCTTAGACAAGATTTCATTATAATATCAATATGGAATCTGGTTGACTTTGACATACGCCTAACAAGGTCTGTAAAAGGATGCTAAATACGGGTATGATTGGGTGGACCGGTGAACATATTGATATTGATGATGAAGTGATGGAATTGCCACTCGAGTAACACCGAGATGATATCATTGGCCACTTGATGAGTGGGACTGATAAGTGTATGGCCATACCCAAGTAAGCTGATGCTTATTTGATTAATCAGTCAACTCAAGATCAAGAAATATAATAAACAACAGAAGAGGATGATGGACACCATGCCTCTTGGTTATTCATATCGATATCGTTAGGCAAAGGACACTATGAGATTCCTATGGGGTGAGTGTCTTCAAAAAACTACTGCATCTCTGTCTTAATTGGGGGCTGTAATGGTTTGCTAGAACCCACTTACAGTCTGTGGGCCTTGGGCCTAGTGCCAACATAAGGACAGACCCATAGGATCGTGCACATAGATCAACTGAGCTAGAACTTATAAAAATTGTACATGTAATGTACATTGGAAGGAATGTGTTAATTAACTAATTGACATTCATTGTCAAGGTAATTAATTAACATTAGGTTGAATTTAATTTAATTAATAAGTTTACATAATGTAATTAATTAATTTATCAATTAATTGAATTACATAAAGTAAACAATTAATTGAATAATTTTCCTAAGTAGAAAAATTAAATACATGTATTGTATTTACTTAAGTGTGATTTAATTTTATTTAGGGGTAATTAAATTTAGCCAAATGAAATTAAATTACATAGTATATACTTTTTAATTAAAGTTTATTTATGTAATTATAATCCTAGTGGGCTTGGGTTTAATTAACCTAATTAAAACCCAATTATATAAGGTGTCTATATAAGGGAACACTTAAGGAATTAAACTCTAATTAAATCCTAATTAATTGCTGGAAATTTTAGCCACCAAGAGCCCCAAAACAGCCAAAAATCCTAGCATTAATCCTCCATTCCTTCACGTCTTCGGCTAGCACCAGTTCCCGCTCAATAGTTGGTCGTGCACCTGACTTTGGAGATCGTAGTTTCAAGAAACGATTCTGCAATAGTCTCTAAAAGAGACGAATCCATTGAGTTAATCTCTCTTGGTTCAAATTGGTTTTATTCTAATCAATGGTAATTGGACACGATAGGTGGATTCTAGGAAATTTTAAACGGTGTATTTTCCGCTGCGCCACGTTATTTTTCCAATTACGAATCCCAACATATACTTGGAGTATACTAACTGGAGAGATAAATATTAATTAATTAAATTATAGATCAATTGGATTGATCAATATAATTTAATTGATATGTATTTTAATTGGAAATTTATTTCCAGGTGGAAATAAAATACATATATAGGTTTATATGTATTTGATTTTAGTTGAATCTCAATTAATTCTTTGGGTCAATTTTAATTGGCAAATTAATTTTATTTCAATGACATGTACATTATATAATATGGTTTTATGTAAATACATGCCTGAAAATTAAAATAGAATTGCATTTAATTTACCCATAATAATTAATTTGGATTTAAGGATTTATGGTATTAAAATCCTAACTTAAAATCTAATTAAACCAAAGCCTTAAATAAAGGCCTTGATTTAAGCCAAGGGTTAATTCTCATTAATGAGAATTTTGGCCATAAAGGAAAATAAGGATTGAAATTTTCGTCTAAGCAATTCTCTCCTCCTTTGATCCGCCACTAGCATGATTTCTACTCGATAGACTTTCGTGTACGTGAGAGTGGAGGAAATCGATCTCGGTTTTTGCAGCCGTCTCTAAAAGAGACATAGAAAGGTGAGAATCTCATTCTTGATCTTTTGATTTTTGTGTCTTTGATATCCACTTCAATTGCTCCTGGGTCACGAATTTGAGAAAATGGATTCGAGTTTCCGCTATTATCAGTTGATTTTCTATGAAAACTCCCTACACTACTGACCATTTGACATGGATTGGCAATCAAAGAGATGGGAACATGTTAAGTTACATGGTACTAGATCAATCCACTCAGATTATTTCACTTGACTCCTATAAGATAAGTGATTCTCTGGTAGCACTTATATTAGATCCTTAAACCTGATGTTGTAATGGACTTAGGGATGATCTCATATACTTTGACATATGCCTAACGGGCTCGTGATAGAGTACCAAGTATGGGTATGATTGGGTATGCCAGTGAATACCAAAGGATCATAGGCAAGGTGAAGGGAAATACCAATCTCTTAAATGAGATCATGATATCATAGGCCACTTGATGAGTGAGAATGAGAAGTGCTTGGTTGAGCCCAATACTTAATCACTAGGTCATTAAGTGATTGATGTTCTTCAGTCTACTCTGGTATTAAGAGAAGTACTAGCTACCATAGGGGATGACTTAGTCATGGTTTTAGCAGTACTGAGATATCTTATAGGCATGGGATGTATAAGAAAAAGGCTACAAGGTATATATGTCTAAAAGATATATTCATCTTAATTGGGGACTAAAGGTTTGGGCCTACTACAAACATAAAGATGAATCTACTGAATCGCATGCATGGGGTCAAGATCAGATGTTTAGGACCTATATATATATTGGTTATGTATTTAATTAAAGGAGCTATTGTCATATTTATATTAATTCAATTATTGCATGGTGCAATAAATAAATTAATTGAAATATGACTGGTCAAAATTGGATTTTGATATTTATGGGATTGGAATTATATTCATGTTAAATTACTTATTATGTGGTACAATCAATAATTTAATTAGAATGTAATTAGTCAAAATTGGATTTTGACATTATAGGGAATTATATTATATTTAGATTAATTTGTTTTGTTGCATGGTGCAATAAATAAATTAAGGCTAAAATATAATTATGTTAAAATTGGATTTTAACATAAGGAATTAGTTATATTTATATCTTAAGGTTGATGGGGATTTAATTGAATTAAGACTTTAACCTAAAGTTTAGTTAATTAAACCCAATTAACCTAGAGTATATATAGATTATTTTTCCTTAATTCTCTAACCTAACAAAGACTGCCTCCTCTCCCAAATTCACAGTGAAGAATTCAGCCAACACTAGTCTCTAGGGTTCGGCCACTTTCTTACTCTCGGTCCAGTGCTAGCATGCTCATTTGATCATTTGAGGCCTGCGTGTGTGAAGGTAGAGATTTCCTCTTTGGAAATTTGTGATACAAGCTTTATATCTAAGGTAAGATTTATGATTGCTTTCTAGTTTAGTCTTTTCTTCCCGATTTAAATGGTTTCCTGGGCTGGATTTTAGTACAAAATCTATGCTTTAGCTGCTAAAAATTTTGTTTTGCACAGTGAAAATCCCAACAATGGTATCAGAGCGATCCATTCTTAATCAAGGAAGATTGGTTAGGGTTCATGAGATTCTGGGCAGAATTTATATGATGATTTGTGGAAAAATCATTTTTGGGAACTCTAGCTCTTTGTCCAAATTGAAAACCCAAATTTTTGGCCTTGTTTTTTATATTGGATTTAAGGATTTCATGGGGTGGTAGGCGGTTAGACCATCAGAATCCACCACGGTCGGTGACGGCACGTTAGGCAGCACCACCAGCAGCAACCATTACTGCCGGTAGCCCGGCCTAACATGCCATCGCGGCTGCGCAAGGCAGGTAGAGGCAGCTTCTGTAGTGCCTGTGCCGTGCAGAGGCTGGTGCCTCTCTGGATGACACACTGTGTAGGCAGCGCCGCAGGCAAGCATTGAGTAGGCAGTGCTGCCTGTGATGCCATGCACTACAGGCAATCCCGCACTTAGCTCGCTGTGCGGGCAGGCACTGTGCAGGCAGTGCCACTGTCCTTGGGACAATAGTGCCGCTACATATTATGGATCCTAATTTTGGATTTTACAGGTTTTAGGGAAATTTTGGTCCGTTTTATTATGGGTTTTAAATTGGTTTTGAAACTCGAGTGGTTATTTACATATTGGATGGGTGTTGTTTTGGTATGAATGGCATTCATACATTTTTTTCAAAATTGGTTTTGTTGGAAATATATTTGGGGAATTTCGGCACAATTTCTTGAATGACCAAGTTGCAATTTAGTGATCACCCACTCAGTGGGAGTAATTGGATTGCAAAGGGACTGGGTCCCTAACCTGTCAAAAGGTTAGATACAAATTGGAATTGTTGGCAATTTCCGATATGGCAAATTATCTTATTTTCAAAATTAGTTTTAGTTGCATTTGGACCAATTTTCAAAACTAATTTCTATTTCAATTTAATTGATGTGAATTGTTTGTGCATTTTGGTGGCATAGCATGTTTTTAAGCAAAATTTTGATAAACCTGCAAATTGGATTTTTGTAAGATGAAAGTTTTAAAACTATCCCCAAAGACTGATGAGTGCCTATTTATGGGTTACCTAAAGGAAACTAAAGGGTAATACTTTTACAACCTGGATGAGAAGAAGGTGTTCATATCCAGAAAGGGTGTCTTTCTTGAAAGGGAATTCATTTCCAAGAAAGATAGCAGGAGCAATGTTGAACTCAGGGAAGTTCAGGAACCACAAATACCTATAGACGATAACTCAGAGATCGGATCAGGTGCCTAAGAAATTGAGCAGGCTGAACCAGTCACACAAGAGCCTAGAAGGTCTGGTAGGATCCATTAACCGCCTAAAAGAAATGGTTTTCTTGTGGCTAAAGACAACACTCTTACGGTCCAGGACCAGGAAGAGCTGTTGTCCTACTAAGAGGCTATAGCTAGCCCCAACTCAGCTGAATTTCTTAGTGTTGGATATGCCCTCGTCCCGAGGCATTGGTCCTTGCAATTGTATCATACATTAATTGGATTCATGTATTATACTTATTTGTGTTATTAATAAAGGAATTAATTCATTTATTATATTTATCTTGTGCAATATATTAAATGAAGTATCCGATGGACATATCCATATCCATGATGACCAGTGTCATGCACTTGGCAGTAAGACCATGGATAGGGTAAACGATATGACCATAAACAGATCCGTAGTCTGTTCCAGTCATGGGAATGAATGGAACAAGAGACTATCATTAACATGGTTGTATGGCGGTGTCTTACCGGTCATTGGACATGGAATGTCAACCAAGTTAATGGGTACATGCATAAGGGGCATGGTACTGGATAGATCCACTAAACGAGAAATCCACATGGTATAGTATCATAAGTGATTCTCGTGTAGTACTTGTATGGGTCCTTTGACCTGACCATATGATGATGTTACATGTGAGGTCGCATACTTAGGGGTACGCCTAAAGGGCTTGTAATAGGGTGCCAAGTATGGGTACTTTCGGGTATGTCACTTAGCATGGTAATGCTATGGATATGCAGAAGGGATTTGTCACTCAGTAGTCCACTGGGAAGATATCACCGACCTCTTGATGAATATGACTGATAAGAGTGTGGCCACACCCAAACAAGTGGAAACTTGTTTGTGAGCTTCAGTGCATTCGGGATCAAGTTAATGTTCGACAGAAAAGAGGGTGATCAATCCATGCCTCTGTGTGAGACACCGATATCAATGACACGGGATGTACAAGTTTTAACTACAGGGTTATGATAATAGTTAGACTGCCATCTCCATCTTAATTGGGGGCTGCAGTGGCTTGCTAGAACCCAACTGCAATCTGCGGTCCAAAGGCCCACTGCCAACATAAAGATAGGCCCACGGGAACGTACACATAGAACGAATGAATACAGACTTAAGGAATCACATGTATACTTGGAGTATACACTATGGAGAGAGAGGTATATATATATTAATCATATTATAAAGATCAATTGGATTAATCCTAACAATAAAATTAATATATTCAATTGGCTCTTCATAATTAATTGGATTAATTATGAGATTATTTCCTAGGTGGAAATATTCATATGTATAGGTTTACATATGATTTTGTTTTGTGAAGATTTAATTTTAATTTGATGGATTAAATTAATTGGTCAAACTAATTTTAATTTAAATGTAAATAATATATTACTTGGTGTAATATATTAAATACATGGGTATATTAAAATTGGGCTTGAAATTAATTTAAACCATAATAATTAAAATTGGATTGGGCCTGAATTAAAAGATGGAAGCCCACACAGAATGAAAGGAGCCAAGCTGGGCCTAAATTCCCCTAAGGGAATTCGGCCACCCTAGGTATAAAAACCTAGGGTAAAAATTTCGGCCCCCCTAATCACAATCAGCCACCATTGCCGAAATTCTCTAGCCCCTCTCTCTATTGTTCATGTTTTTCCAACGCTAGCACGGGTTGTGTTCGTTAGGCGTTTGTGCACGAAAATGAGGAGGGAATCTAATTTGATTTCTACAGTCTTCATCCGTTACTAGAAAGAGATATTCCGAGTAAGAATTTAATCTCTTTCTATTTCAATTTTATGTTTTACAATTTCCATTTCAATTGCTCCTAGGACTGGATTTCAGGAAATCATCGTGTTCTTTCGCTTTTATCGGGTGATTTCCGGTGAAAAATCCCAATAGTGGTATCAGAGCGGGCTTTTGATCCGTGGAAATTGTTAAACTTGGTTGAATCCCATGTTTTAAAATTGGAGTTTTTTTATTGGGGTTCTTGGTTTGGGCTTAAGATTTTTCCCATTTGTTTTTGTACAATTGAAATTAAATTTGCATATAGGTTTATGTTAGTTTAATTTAATTGTATGATTTTGGAATTCTTGGTGAATTTCTTGTTGTTGATGGATGCCATATTTTGTTTGTTCATATATTTTTTTTTGTTTAAAAAAAAAAAAGTCTGGCTCCCGAGGGTACGGGGCTGCTGCTGGGCAGTGGCCACTGGGCGGCCACTGCACAGCGGCAGTGCCGCTGCTGGGCGGCCGCTGCTGCTGCTGCTAGGGCAACTCGGTTGCCCTAGCTGTGGCGGGCCGGGCCCGGCGTTTTTGGATTTGGCGGGTTTTGGGTTTAAAATTAGTGTGTTTAAATTTATGCAATTTAAATGCGTGTGATTTCTTGAATGAAATTTTATTTTATTCATGTGATATTAATTTTGGAAATTAATATGGTTAATTGAAATTGGTTCGGGTAATTTTGGCACAATTACTTGGACGGCTGAATTGGACACATGGTGTCCCAATTCCAGTGGGAGCAGTTGGACTGCCTCGGCTGGAGGCCCAAAGCCCCGTTAAGGGTTAGAACCATGGTGGGCCAAAATTGGCGATTTCTATATAATGGCTTGGACATAATTGAAATGGGCTTAAATCATGCATTATAACATGCTTATGAATTATATGTATTGGATGCATATGTATGATTAAATGTTTGTATGGTTGGATGCTATTGGGCCTTGTACAAGATGGGTTGTATTTTTCTTTTTGGGTAAATACGGCCTGCGTGTCGTTTTTCTTTTTTTTAATGTAATTTTATTTTATTCAATTATTATAAAATTTGTAAAAGAAGAAGCCCATGGAGTGGTGAGCCCAAGTGGAGGTGCAAGCCCTGAAGGAAAAGATGGAGGCCCACCTGATATTTATTTCTAGTATAGGTTTACTAGAATAATATTAGGATGTAATATAGGCCCATAGCAATCCATTTTACTTTTATTTAATTATGCTTTATATTTATTTGCATGTATGAGTGTATGATCCAACAGCAATTTCACCCGCCTTATGTATGTAAGCCATTATTAATTGAATCTAATAACCAAATGGAATTACTAAGTCGCTTAAAAGTGCTTCCCTCATTCAAAACCGACTCGAAGTGGGAATAGGCCAGTTGTAGACCATGCCCTCACAGGATACACTGGAGTATTGTCACTTTGTATTGGGTTAGAGTATGGGATACTCTAACACTTGAATGGAGGTTCTGACTTAGCGTGGGTAGTAGGATTGTCCTGGCCCTAAGCATAGATGGGTAAGTGCCAACAAACCCATCAAATCGAGAGTCCCTAGGTTGGGATTGGACGGCGTTCCTACCTAAATAATTAAGGTATAGTTGTACCAAACCCTCGTTTGGCTATATCTTGATGAAATATGGATCTCAGCCCATGTGCCCAACAACTCGGTTTAAATTAATAACATGATTCATTATTAATTTCATATGGGAATAACAAATTAAAGTCCTTTATTAACACTCTAAATGTTTTTCTATGTAGAAATTCTTGAATGGCAAACAACAATACCTTATCACTGGGATCAATTCTGGAAAGGGACAAGCTTTCCGGTCCTAACTTTTTGGACTGGCCTAGGAACTTGAGAATAGTTCTAAGGAAGGAGTCCAAAGAGTATGCACTGGAGAGGCCTGTACCGGCTGCGCCTCAAGGACGTAATCTACTGGCTGCCCAGCTGGGGGAATACGAGGCACATCAAGGACAATAGGGATGTGACATGCCTAATGTTGGCCTGCATGGTCCCCGAACTGCAAAAACAGTTTATGGACCATCAAGCCTTTGCTATGATAACAACTCTAAATGAGATGTTTCAAGAGCAAGCTCCTCAAGAAAGGTACCTGACCAACAAGGCATTCCACTCTTGTAAGATGGGGGCCGGGACATCTATGAGTGCACACGTGCTCAAGATGAAGGGCTATTTGGACACTTTGGCCAGTCTCGGATCGCCTATCTCTCAGGAGTTGGCGGTGGACACAATCCTTGCATCCTTGCCGGATTCTTATGATCAGTTCATCCTAAACTACAACATGCAAGGGATGAACCGCACTGTTAGTGAGCTGCATGGGATGCTTAAGCTTACTGAGCAGTCGATCAAAAAGACTCTACCGGTGTTGCTGGTCAACAAGGGGAACCCTCCTCTTACGAAGGGCAAGGCCAAGGAGAAGGCCAAAGCCAAGGCTAAGAAGGCCAAGGCCCAGCCCAAGGCTCAGCAGAAGGCAGGTCCTGAGATGTCTGTTTCGGGTGCAGACAGACGGGCCATTGGAAGAGATCATGTCCCAGGCTGATGGGAGAGCAAAGAAGGGGCCAAGGTGCGTCCTCTTCAGGTATTTATGTTATAGACATTAACCTTACTGTTTCAATATCCTGGGTATCAGATACTAGATGTGGTTCTCACATTTGTTGCAATGTGCAGCGACTTAAGAACAAAAGGTCAATAGGGTCGGGAGAGGTGGACTTGCGGGTCGGGAATGGAGCAAGGATTGCTGCCATAGAGATCGGCGAATACCACCTTATGATGCCCAGTGGATTGGTTTTGATTTTAGAACATTGTTATTTTGTACCTGTGTGAGCGGACGACGCGTTTTCGACGGGACGCGGGACTCCCTTTCGGAATGGGGCGCCACGATCTCGGGCGGATCCCTCCCTCGCGTGGGGGTTTTATAAAGGAAATCCGCGTTTTGGAAAATGAATGGAATTAGTGCATAAAAGAACCGAGACCTAAGCCTCGATGAATATTGTAGGAGTCGCCACCCGGCTCAGCTCAACCGGGAAATTCTTATGTAGCTGAACCGGACGAATGGCCGCTACACTATCCAGAGATTCGGGTCCGGACAAGTCCCTTATTTCCTGTCTAATTAAAATAAATATAGCCAATGTTCTCGAATGGTATTTCAAAATCTAAAGTCCATTTTATTGAATATAAAAGCATACAGCGCGCACACAAAACATTTAATACAAAAATAAGGGAAAGAAATAAATATCAATTGGCTTACAACCAAATCGAATGGAAAAATAAAAACTCTCGCCTCACTTGTACAATCGCCTAGAATACACGAGAATCTAGAAAAATACAACCGCCTAAATACACGATTTAATCTATCAAATTACATCCAAAATAAAAATAAAAAGGAATTAAAACCTGCAAAACCGAGGGTTAGCGCAATATATACAGCACGCCACAATTAGGACTCAAATAGACAGAATGGGAAATCAGGAATTGGGGGCATGCATTTAGGGGGTAACCGGGTTGGCTCGGCAAGCCGGCCCGATTAGACCTGGAAAACATTTTGAAACATCCCTGTATATTTGGTTTTGTGGGAAAATCATTTTGAAAACAATTTTTCCAGTTTACATGCATTTTTACATATTTAAGCGGGTCGGTTTTCAGGAGAACTGGGTCTCCGTCGTTGAATTGTTCTAAATGCAATTTTACTAAAAAATTGAATCTATGGTCGTGATGCACACAACAAAATCCATTTTGATGATTTTTGGGGTTTTCTAATTTTTTGGGATTTTTTGGGAATTTTTGGGAATTTTTTATGATTTTTTATGCATTTTTTTAAGAATTTTTTGGGTTTTAAAGGTAAAATTCTGATTCTGAAAACTACAGAGGTACGACTGTAAATTTACAGTCGTGGAAAATCAACTACAGTCGTACGACTGTAACTACAGTCGTACGACTGTAGATGCTGAAAATTTAGGATTTTGCCAAAATCTCATTAAAAACAAGCTGGAAAGAGAATCGCCTGGAAATCAACTACAGTCGTACGACTGTAGCTACAGTCGTACGACTGTTCATCAATCCAAGAACAGTCGTACGACTGTTCTTGATTTCCAGGAGCAGAAACGCAGAAAAATGGACAGAAATGCAGCAAAAACACACCAAACACCCAGAAAGCTTGTAAAAGAGAGGGGAAAAAGGGGTATCTACCTCTGTGGCGTGCGTCCACCGTAGGATTGACCCCTGGCGTCGCTCCAATCCACTAAAATCTGGACTTTTCTCCTTGAGTTAGGGTTTGAGATTTGAGTCCAAATATTTCCAAACGCTGAGGATTTTGATGAGGATTTCCTCCTTTTTTCCTTTGGTTTTCTCTTCTTTCTCTTTTTCTCCCTTTCTCTCTGTCTGTCCGTTTTTCTTTTTCTTCCCCTTTTTTTTTCGTCCCCCTTTTTTCTGCCTTTCTTTTTCTGGTTTTATAGGTAGATCTACAGTCGTACGATTGTAGTTTGACTACAGTCGTACGACTGTAGCAATAGTCGTACGACTATACTTTTTTTTTTTTGGAAGTGAAATTCCGGCGCTTACAGCTGCCCCTCGCGTGATCAAATTCACCACTTGAACTTAGTCTGGGGTAGATGATGTGAATTTGAGAAACGCGATTCAAAGCGCCGCAGACATAGGAAAGAATCCTCCATTGAAATAAGCCGATATCAGGTCTAGGTCACCTGAGGCGATACTGGTGAGGAAATAAGCCGATATCAGGTTTGGGCTACCCGAGGTAAAGTTGAGGAAGAAATGAGCCGATATCGGGTCTATGTCACCCGAGGCAAAGATGATGAGGAAATAAGCCGATATCAGGTTTAGGTTACCCGAGGCAAAGCTGATGAGGAAATAAGCCGATATCAGGTTTAGGTTACCCGAGGCAAAGCTGATGAGGAAATAAGCCGATATCAGGTTTAGGTTACCCAAGGCAAAGCTGATGAGGAAATAAGCCGATATCAGGTTTAGGTTACCCGAGGCGATGCTGAGGAAGGAATAAGCCGATATCAGGTTTAGGTTACCCGAGGCAAAGCCGATGAGGAAATAAGCCGATATCAGGTTTAGGTTACCCGAGGCGATGTTGAGGAAGGAATAAGCCGATATCAGGTTTAGGTTACCCGAGGCAAAGCCGATGAGGAAATAAGCCGATATCAGGTTTAGATTACCCGAGGCGATGCTGAGGAAGGAATAAGCCGATATCAGGTCTATGTTACCCGAGGCGAGTTGATGAAGAGATTAGCCGATATCAGGTCTATATTACCCGAGGCGAAATTGATGAAGAGATTAGCCGATATCAGGCCTATGTTACCCGAGGTGAAATTGATGAAGAGATTAGCCGATATCAGGTCTATGTTACCCGAGGCGAAATTGATGAAGAGATTAGCCGATATTAGGTCTATGTTACCCGAGGCAAAGGAAGATGAATTATGGATTGGCCGATATCGGGTTTATGTTACCCGAGGCAAAGGAAAATGGAATGCGGTTAAGCCGATATCGGGTTTATGTTACCCGAGGCGAAATTGATGAAGAAATTAGCCGATATCAGGTCTATGTTACCCGAGGCAAAGGAAAATGGAATGCGGTTAAGCCGATATCGGGTTTATGTTACCCGAGGCGAAATTGATGAAGAAATTAGCCGATATCAGGTCTATGTTACCCGAGGCGAAATTGATGAAGAGATTAGCCGATATCAGGTCTATGTTACCCGAGGCAAAGGAAGATGAATTATGGATTGGCCGATATCGGGTTTATGTTACCCGAGGCAAAGGAAAATGGAATGCGGTTAAGCCGATATTGGGTTTATGTTACCCGAGGCAAAGGAAGGTGGATTATGGATTGGCCGATATCGGGTTTATGTTACCCGAGGCAAAGGAAAATGGAATGCGGTTAAGCCGATATCGGGTTTATGTTACCCGAGGCAAAGGAAGGTGGATTATGGATTGGCCGATATCGGGTTTATGTTACCCGAGGCAAAGGAAAATGGAATGCGGTTAAGCCGATATCGGGTTTATGTTACCCGAGGCAAAGGAAGGTGGATTATGGATTGGCCGATATCGGGTTTATGTTACCCGAGGCAAAGGAAAATGGAATGCGGTTAAGCCGATATCGGGTTTATGTTACCCGAGGCGGAGGAAGGTGGATTATGGATTGGCCGATATCGGGTTTATGTTACCCGAGGCAAAGGAAAATGGAATGCGGTTAAGCCGATATCGGGTTTATGTTACCCGAGGCGGAGGAAGGTGGATTATGGATTGGCCGATATCGGGTTTATGTTACCCGAGGCAAAGGAAAATGGAATGCGGTTAAGCCGATATCGGGTTTATGTTACCCGAGGCGGAGGAAGGTGGATTATGGATTTGCAACCATGCATGAACGTAATGAAGTTCAAGGGTTCGAAATCTTGCTTGAATGAATGGAGAGGAAATAGGTTTAGGGATGGTAATTTGGCGTTGGCTGGGGAATGAGTATTTGTCTCTTGATCGATGATTTTGGAAACAAAAATATTTGCCCCTTCGATCAAGGATAAATGCGGCTTGATTACCCTGCCCCTTGGAAACTTGATTGTTCTGTCCCGATATTGTGCCATCTCTGCTTTGAGAGCGATCTTGTTTAGGAGAGACCTGGTGACGGTAGTGGATACCTGCACTTGGATGGGTTGCGATGCATATGCACATGAATTGTATGTGTTTACTTTAGACGTATGCATGTATGTACGGATGCATGTATAGTTCTAAATGTATGTATGCTTGCAACATGTGGCTTATGCTTTGTTCTTGGTATCCGTGCGAGCCCGGAGACGAAATTCATGGCTTGAGACTGGCCCCGATGGTAACCTAGGTGACCCAGTCTGATTGTTTCGGTGTGTCTTCTGACCAACTGAATACTACGCTGACCTAGGTATTAGGGGAGTTGGCCATCTTGAGTGACCTTCCACTTTACCCGCTGCATATTCTGAAGCATTGTCAGTGCCGAGCGGATTAGGATAATAGGCCGTACCGATGGATGGTCCGTTTGATTAAGCAAGAAGATGAGAGTGAGACTTTGCATTTCTGTACCGCATGACAAGAGCTTCTGGGATATTATCACGGGCTTGGATGCAATGTCCTACTGATGGATGTTTATATGCAGTGGCACGGTGCATGCAAGATAAACATCTGATCCGAAATCTAAACATGCACAATATTGCAATGGTGACATCAGAATGAGTATAACAGGGAGTATGACAGTGGCTCTGACTTTATATATCATCCCTCTCCGGTTGCCGACACGTCCTTTCGGTTTTCCGTGTCAACAAGTTTTTTTTTTTTTTGGAAAAAGACTTTGTGATGGGCATTTTGTCTGCGTTGATCCCTTTCGCGACGGTTTGTCTTAGGATGGGAAAGATATATCTTGATATGTTCATTGCGACTCGCGAAGATAATGATGTCGATGATGCCCAGTGGTGCGGCTTTTTACTCGCCCCTAATATTATAGGTTTGTGTTTAGGGAGTATTAAGGGTTTGTGTTTGGGGAGTGAAGCACTTCTACAGACAAGGTTTGCTGTGTAATGTAGCCTGTAAGTGAACATTGACATGCAACAACACAACAAATGCATATTGAACACCAAAATTGAATACAAAACATTCATGACACAATGAATGCGGATGCATTGGGAAAATCCAAGATGTGGCTCTGGTTTTAATTGATGCCCCTTCAAATTACCAATATGCCCTTTCGGTTTTACACATTGGAGTTGTTGTTTTTTTTTTTTTTTTTTTTTTTTTTTGCTCGATCACTGGATAGAGTTGCTATTGTGGATAGACAATCTGAGATGAATTCAAGTGACCACTAGATTCTCCATGCTTCCAATTCACCCCTGATTTCAGTTCAGACACGGCTCCCGAAGACTGCATGCTTGAAATGGTTGGCAAATGCAACTTTCCCTTTGAATATGAGTACAACAGACTTTGTAAGCCTTCCTGTTGATGGTGTCGTACCCTTCATGATTGTTGAAAGCTTTGCAAAGTCAAGTTGCCCCAACATAGTCGGTGAAGTTCACAAACGCATAACCAAAATTTCCTCCAGTCTTGAAATCCATAGGCAAATAGAGGAAATCATAAGCAGGCTTCCCTTTGGACTTATTCTTGTTTTCCTCCAGACAACGCTTGCCCAGAATTTGTAGCAGGTTATGTCTTTGAAACTGATTTGGTAGATTTCTGATCATCAAGCTCGTTTTTCCACCAAGATTAGCTTCAATCTCTCTTTTATCCAGCTTGGTCTCTTCAATAGTCAATTTCTTGGGCGACCACTGTTGTTCCTTTTCACTTACAGAAACTATTTTCTTCTTACTCTGGAATCTCGGAGCTATATATTTCATTTTCTCCCTTCTTCAGCATTGTTGAACTCATTTGAAGCAGATTCATATCCAAATCCTCTATCTATCATCAAATCAAATCCCTTCCCACTCTCTGAGGGTACTAAATAATTAGCCTGGGAGTTTAGATCGAAGAGAAATGGCGTGGGATTAAAAGGGAATCCCCAATTTGGTACAGGTTGATGATAAACGAAGGCGGATTGAAACGACACCATAACCACCTGTTCCGATGCCCCTCCGCTGATGAGATGGTGCAGAACAAAAATGATATGGAGTAGCATTGGGGTTCAACTTCTCGTTAGAAGCCAGTGAAGGTAGAAAATATGGAATCACAGAATCGGTTCAAGTTCCAAAGAGAAGATGAAAAATAGAAGATGAAAGTGAAGGAAAGACAATAAAGGGGAGACAAAGGTGTTGAAGGCAAATGGGGAAGACAAGGAGGAGAGTGAAAAGGGAACTGCTTTGGGTAAAGACACTGATCTTCTCTATCACCGCATGAAGTTAACTTTTCAGAACAGGCAACAACGTACTTATCTCCATTGTCTCAACTCATTGACCCCGGCACTTCATGCAGGTAGACCGCCCCCAGATTCATCAAGCACTCAACAGAGTTTGACTCTATGACTGAAGAGAGTGCAACTTTAGACCAGGAGCAGAAATTTGACTGTAAGGGAGAGCTGAGGTCTTCCACCGGTGCTTGCTTCTTTTTTTTTTTTTTTTTTTTTTTTTTTAAGAAGTTAAATCCAAACCACAGCCACCTATCGATTTCCCTGCTGCATTCAGATCCATGAATGTCATGCGTGTTTGATATGTCTTTTTGGATGAACAATGCATGTGTGATGTCATATGCACATGAATGCCACACAAACAAAACTGTACATGCACTAAAACTAATGTCTGCTTCAGGGCTTTACAGCACGGTGGATGGCGAAGGCAATTTGGATTTTTAGGGCTTGGTGCTTTTTGGATGGATTTGGTTTTTTTTTTTTTTTTTTTTTTTTTTGTTTTTTATGTGAGATGCTTTTCGAGCGTGAATCAAGCTCAAAGCTTTATTTTGGGGCTCGGCTCTGACACTTGGTAATGGTCCTTGGTTTGGAATGATTTGAGTGTATTGTGGGCTGTCCAAGTTGAAACTTTTAGGGCAAGACCAGCAGCATTTTTGGATCGTGGTTTACAGGGATCACTGATCTAGGCTGGCAATTGATTCGAAGGATATGGTACCATCCCATTGTTTGCTTAGCAGACTTTTCTCTTTCTCTCTTTTTTTTCTTCTTTTTTTTTCTTTTTTTTTTGTTTTTTTTTGTTTTTTTTTTTTATTTTTTTTTTGTTTTTTTGTTTTTTTGTTTTTGAAGAAAAGGGCTTTATCGAAGTCAGGTTTACTTGTAAATTCCCTGTAAGACTCAGATTGATGTCATGCATCTTAATATTATGCGTGATGGACATGTCGTTTCAGATGATCAAATGCATGCTTAATGCCATATACATGTAATCACCACATAAGTAAGAAAATAACAAGATGCATTGCATTCAAAATGAGTTCAATACACTTTACAACAAAATGAGTTCCCTACGAGAAGGAGCCTCTAATGGTATTGATCTCACAGTGCCCGACTATTCCTTATCCGGTCATTGCCCCACTCTCGTCAGATCAGGCTTTGGAGCTCTTCATCATATTCCTCTCCCTGGGAGGTCTGAGGAATTTCCTTGCTTGTTCCCCTGCTTGCCCCTGGTTGCTCATTAGTAGTGGATGGCACCTTTAATCTTCCCTCATCAACTAACTTCCGGATCTCCTTCCTTAAAATATAGCAAGCATTGGTTCGGTGACCCGTTGTTACATGATAGGTACAGAAGTTGTTCTTTTGATCTGGTGCCGGCTCCACATACGGCTTGACGCTCAGCAGTAGCCCCTTTTTTCTGCATTTGGCAAATAATTGGCTTAGCGAGAAAGGCCACGGGGATATGCCCTTTCCGTCACCCTTGGGATGTGAACTCCTAGTTGGCCGTGGAACAAGGTCAGTGTTGGCTTTGAGGGGGGCCATTGATTCTGCTTCACCAGTCAGCCCTTTTATTACTCCCTCAAGCTCAATCACACGTGCCTCCAATTCAGAGCACCTTGTTGTCAGCTTTTCCACCTTGTCCAGGTCACCTCCTAGCATTTCCTTCAACATTGCCGCTGCCTCTTCCCTGACCGCTTTTCGGAATCGCGATGAGGCAACATAATCATCGAGGACATCTGTTACAGTGTTGAAGTTCACTGGGCCAGCCATTCTCGAGACTCCTTCCCTTTTCTGTCCTGATAAAAATACCTGTTAGCATCGACTGGGGCATGTGCACGAAGAATACCAAGTCAAGGGATGATGCAGGTATGAATGCGAGATATGATGCGTGCACGCGTGAATGATGATGTCATGTGATGCCATGTCATGTTATGCAATCCTAAGCTAATCATGCACGCAAAGCCAGGAATGGAAACATGCAAAATGCAATGAATGTGGTTGATGAAGCTATATGCTGAAGTATGGCGTGGCATATAAATATACACCACATGGATAAAATGACACACAGGATGTCCACGGATCGAAGCAAGGTGATACTTGAGAAGGATTCCCATGTAGAGCGTATCTTACACGGGAGGAGAGTTGACATTTGAAACGGTAC
Source organism: Euphorbia tirucalli (assembly GCA_039660915.1). NCBI lineage: Eukaryota > Viridiplantae > Streptophyta > Magnoliopsida > Malpighiales > Euphorbiaceae > Euphorbia > Euphorbia tirucalli. The sequence goes on along the minus strand of CM077637.1, from coordinate 42,740,443 downwards.
GTGTAGAGTGGATCTTACACGGGAAGGAGATGTAGTGATTAAAGCGGTACGTGTAGAGCGGATCTTACACGGGAAGAGGTTTAATGATTAAAACAGTACGTGTAGAGCGGATCTTACACGGGAAGAGGTTTAATGTTTAGAGCGGTACGTGTAGAGCGGATCTTACACGGGAAGAGGTGTAGAGTTTGATGCGATACGTGCAGAGCTGGTCTTGCACGGGGAGGATGTGTGGAATTTGATGTGGTACGTGCAGAGCTGGTCTTGCACGGGGAGGATGTGTGTAATTTGATGCGATACGTGCAGAGCTGGTCTTGCACGGGAAGGATGGGTAGAGTTTGATGCGGTACGTGCAGAGCTGGTCTTGCACGGGGAATTTGTGTGTAATTTGATGCGATACGTGCAGAGCTGGTCTTGCACGGGAAGGATGGGTAGAGTTTGATGCGGTACGTGCAGAGCTGGTCTTGCACGGGGAATTTGGAGCGATACGTGCAGAGCTGGTCTTGCACGGGGAGGATGTGTAGAGTTTGATGCGATACGTGCAGAGCTGGTCTTGCACGGGGAGGATGGGTAGAGTTTGATGCGATACGTGCAGAGCTGGTCTTGCACGGGAAGGATGGGTAGGGTTTGATGCGGTACGTGCAGAGCTGGTCTTGCACGGGAAGATTTGGAGCAGTACGTGTAGAGCGGATCTTACACGGGAAAAGGTGTAGTGTTTAGAGCGATACGTGTAGAGCGGATCTTACACGGGAAGGAAGGGTAGAATTTGATGCGATACGTGCAGAGCTGGTCTTGCACGGGAAGATTTGGAGCGATACGTGTAGAGCGGATCTTACACGGGAAGGATGGATAGAGTTTGATGCGGTACGTGCAGAGCTGGTCTTGCACGGGAAGATTTGGAGCGATACGTGCAGAGCTGGTCTTGCACAGGAAGGATGTGTAGAGTTTGATGCGATATGTGCAGAGCTGGTCTTGCACGGGGAGGATGGGTAGAGTTTGATGCGGTACGTGCAGAGCTGGTCTTGCACGGGAAGATTTGGAGCAGTACGTGTAGAGCGGATCTTACACGGGAAAAGGTGTAGTGTTTAGAGCGATACGTGTAGAGCGGATCTTACACGGGAAGGAAGGGTAGAATTTGATGCTATACGTGCAGAGCTGGTCTTGCACGGGAAGATTTGGAGCGATACGTGTAGAGCGGATCTTACACGGGAAGGAGGGATAGAGTTTGATGCGGTACGTGCAGAGCTGGTCTTGCACGGGAAGATTTGGAGCGATACGTGTAGAGCTTGTCTTACACGGGGAGGAAGGATAGAGTTTGATGGGGTACGTGCAGAGCTGGTCTTGCACGGGGAATTTGGAACGATACGTGTAGAGCTTGTCTTACACGGGGAGGATATTTCGGTATTTCAGTGCGCGGGACACAAGGACAGGGTTTCTAATGATTATGGAGGACCTAAAGGGCTTGATGGAGTTTCTAGCGTTTTTGGAACACTTAAATGACGGTAGTGTATGCTGTGAAGTCCTTGGTGCTTATGGAATGCTTAAACATTATGGAGTGCTTGAATGTTTGATGGATGAATAAGATGTATATCGTGAGATAAGGGGATGTTCCCTTTTTGTTTATTTTTATTTTTATTTTTATTTTTGGACATCCCAAGAACACCCAATGTTATGCAAAAATGCCACGTGTGGACCAGCACACAGATGAAGGTTCGGTGCTTTTGAGCACCTAATGAATTTCGTGAAATGGTCTCGTGTGTACCGACACACGGACGGAGTTTGACACTTTGTGGGTCTTTGAGATAATATGAAGTGGTCACATGGGACCGGCCCATGGACAGAGTTCTGATGCTTTTGAGCGTATGAAATGAAAATGATGTTATGAGAGAGTCGCGTGTGACGGGGACACGGACAAAAGCTCGACATTCAGAGAACACCTTTCATGATTTGGGATGTTATGAAATGCCCCTACATGCGCACTAATCCGGCACTCGGGGAGCGCCTTGAATGATATAGTAATGTCATGAAGTAACCCGGTGTGGATTACAGTGTTATATGATGTTTGTGATGAATGGATATGATGTCATGAAATGCATCATATGGATTGTCACACGGAAATATACCTAAGACCATTGTGGTCTCTTGGGATGAAATGATTTGGTGGAATGGCCGAATGCAATCCGGTGCATTGGCAAAGCACGGGTATTTTGTAATACCCGATACATGATGGAATGATATGATCGTGGTGGGCGTCCTTGGAATGCCCCTAATTTAATTTAAGTGATATGTCGTGAATGCTTATGATACACAAAATGCAAATGGCTGCACAAAGACGTGGTTAGAATGCATGACACATATATTGATGTTATGTATACTATGTGAAAAATAATAATCACACAAGTATAATGTTATGGCTGAAAAAGAAATGGTTAGTATGAATGGAAAACAGATGATTTAATGATTGCACACGAAAATAAAAATGCACATGGCTGCATAAAAAACGTGGATTAGGATACATGACACACATAATGATGTTATGCTATGCTATGTGGAAAATGCTAATCACGTAGATATGATGTTATGGCTGAAAAAGAAAGAGTTAGCGTGAATGACAAACGAATGAATTAATGTTTTACACACGGAATAAAATGCACGTGGCTGCACAAAAATATGGGTTAGTATCACACAAAGATGTTTGTGTATGATATGTCACATGTATGGAGAATGGTGACTATAGTATGTTATGCATGCGTCGGTAGCAATGGCGATGTGTCACGAGATGGCGAGAAACACATAGCAAGCAAAACGAATTCTTCCAACCTTATTCCTCCAACGTGGTCGGTCTCGAAAATTTCTAACCGAGTCCTAGGCGGGGTTCACTTCAATCACCAACAGGGGGTGATGAAGGCGCGATTTTATTATTATTCACACAATTATTTTGGTATCCTAAGGGAATCCAACTAGGGCTGCCTATATGGGTTCGGTCCAAGTCGGATTAAAAATCAAGGTTCCCATAGCAAAATATACTCCTCACTTCTCCCCACTCAAGGGTCCGAACGAAGGGGTTCGTACGAGGCTATGAGTGGTGTTTCGTATTCGTGCCCCTAAGACCAGGAGGAACTTAGGCGACACTTCAACAATCCACCGAGCTATAAATGGATACTAAATCTAATGCAAAAATGGCTAACTAAGATGCAAATAAAATACCAAAAGAGAATCATCCACGTTATTTTAATTAGACACTTTTCAGGGCTTGTCAATATTCTTTTAAGTTTTTTAAGAAAACTTTTTGAGAACTCCCCAGCGGAGTCGCCACTGTGAGCGGACGACGCGTTTTCGACGGGACGCGGGACTCCCTTTCGGAATGGGGCGCCACGATCTCGGGCGGATCCCTCCCTCGCGTGGGGGTTTTATAAAGGAAATCCGCGTTTTGGAAAATGAATGGAATTAGTGCATAAAAGAACCGAGACCTAAGCCTCGATGAATATTGTAGGAGTCGCCACCCGGCTCAGCTCAACCGGGAAATTCTTATGTAGCTGAACCGGACGAACGGCCGCTACACTATCCAGAGATTCGGGTCCGGACAAGTCCCTTATTTCATGTCTAATTAAAATAAATATAGCCAATGTTCTCGAATGGTATTTCAAAATCTAAAGTCCATTTTATTGAATATAAAAGCATACAGCGCGCACACAAAACATTTAATACAAAAATAAGGGAAAGAAATAAATATCAATTGGCTTACAACCAAATCGAATGGAAAAATAAAAATTCTCGCCTCACTTGTACAATCGCCTAGAATACACGAGAATCTAGAAAAATACAACCGCCTAAATACACGATTTAATCTATCAAATTACATCCAAAATAAAAATAAAAAGGAATTAAAACCTGCAAAACCGAGGGTTAGCGCAATATATACAGCACGCCACAATTAGGACTCAAATAGACAGAATGGGAAATCAGGAATTGGGGGCATGCATTTAGGGGGTAACCGGGTTGGCTCGGCAAGCCGGCCCGATTAGACCTGGAAAACATTTTGAAACATCCCTGTATATTTGGTTTTGTGGGAAAATCATTTTGAAAACAATTTTTCCAGTTTACATGCATTTTTACATATTTAAGCGGGTCGGTTTTCAGGAGAACTGGGTCTCCGTCGTTGAATTGTTCTAAATGCAATTTTACTAAAAAATTGAATCTATGGTCGTGATGCACACAACAAAATCCATTTTGATGATTTTTGGGGTTTTCTAATTTTTTGGGATTTTTTGGGAATTTTTGGAAATTTTTTATGATTTTTTATGCATTTTTTTAAGAAATTTTTGGGTTTTAAAGGTAAAATTCTGATTCTGAAAACTACAGGGGTACGACTGTAAATTTACAGTCGTGGAAAATCAACTACAGTCGTACGACTGTAACTACAGTCGTACGACTGTAGATGCTGAAAATTTAGGATTTTGCCAAAATCTCATTAAAAACAAGCTGGAAAGAGAATCGCCTGGAAATCAACTACAGTCGTACGACTGTAGCTACAGTCGTATGACTGTTCATCAATCCAAGAACAGTCGTACGACTGTTCTTGATTTCCAGGAGCAGAAACGCAGAAAAATGGACAGAAATGCAGCAAAAACACACCAAACACCTAGAAAGCTTGTAAAAGAGAGGGGAAAAAGGGGTATCTACCTCTGTGGCGTGCGTCCACTGTAGGATTGACCCCTGGCGTCGCTCCAATCCACTAAAATCTGGACTTTTCTCCTTGAGTTAGGGTTTGAGATTTGAGTCCAAATATTTCCAAACGCTGAGGATTTTGATGAGGATTTCCTCCTTTTTTCCTTTGGTTTTCTCTTCTTTCTCTTTTTCTCCCTTTCTCTCTGTCTGTCCGTTTTTCTTTTTCTTCCCCTTTTTTTTTCGTCCCCCTTTTTTCTGCCTTTCTTTTTCTGGTTTTATGGGTAGATCTACAGTCGTACGACTGTAGTTTGACTACAGTCGTACGACTGTAGCAATAGTCGTACGACTATACTTTTTTTTTTTTTTTTTTTTGGAAGTGAAATTCCGGCGCTTACAACCTGCTATGTGCAGGAATATTATTTCAGTTTCTATGTTGGATATTTCTGGATTTTATTTTACTATTTCTAATGGTAGAATTTCAATATCTAGAGAGGGATTATTTTATGGAGATGCTCTATTAAATAATGGCCTATATATCCTGGACTTAAATGAAACCAATCACGTCTATAACATAAACACTAAAAGGGTTATGCCTACCGAACTTAATCCTGTCTACCTATGGCATTGCCGTCTTTGCCACATAAATAAGAAGCGCATTGCTAGGCTTCACAATGCTGGAGTCTTAGGGTCATTTGACTTGGAGTCAATTGATACATTCGAATCATCTTTACGAGGCAAGATGACAAAGGCGCCTTTTAGCAAGAAGGCTAAAAGGGCCACTGGCTTATTGGACCTAATACATTCAGATGTATGTGGACCTATTAGCGCAGCGACCATAGGTGGGCATCTGTACTTCGTCACGTTCACGGACGATTTCAACAGATATGGCTATGTCTATCTGATGAAACACAAGTCCGAGACCCTTGATAGGTTCAAGGAATTTAGGAACGAGGTACAGAACCAGCTAGGCAGGAATATCAAAACCCTTCGGTCGGACCGAGGCGGTGAGTATATGAGCCTACAGTTTGACTCATACTTGAGAGAGCATGGAATAGTTCCACAGCTCACTCCTCCCAGAACACCACAATGGAATGGGGTGTCCGAATGGAGGAATAGGACCCTGTTAGACATGGTCCGCTCAATAATGAGTCAAGCCTCTCTCCCAATTAGTTTCTGGGGACACGCCCTCGAGACAGCAGCTCTTATCTTAAATAATACTCTGACTAAGGCAGTGGAAAAGACACCATATCAGATATGGACAGGCAAGGAGCCCAATGTGTCTTTCCTAAGGATTTAGGGATGCGAAGCACATGTCAAGAGATTGACTAGTGGCAAGCTGGAGCCTAAAACCGATAAATGCCTGTTTGTGGGCTACCTTAGGGAAATCAAAGGGTATTACTTCTACAACCCCATCGAGAACAAGGTGTTCATGGCAAGGAAGGGGGTCTTTCTAGAAAAGGAGTTCCTTTCTAAGAAAGACAATGGAAGCAATGTTGAACTCAGGGAAGTTCAAGGTCCACAAGCTCCTGAAGAGGATAACTCAAAGGCTAGGTGGAGCTTCCACAAAGGGAAGCACCGACCTAGGCCGCACAAGAACCTAGAAGGTCTGGTAGGGATCGTCGAGAATGGGAGAGGTATGGTTTCTTTGTCACCGATGATCAGACTCTTCTCATCAGGGATGAGGAAGAACTCAAAACCTACCAGGAGGCAATGGCTAGCCCACAATCTGCGAATTAGCGTAAAGCCATGGAGGCAGAAATGCAATCTATATATGATAACTAAGTTTGGAACTTGGTTCATCCACCTCCGGGTGCCAAGGTAATAGGTTGCAAGTGGTGCTATAAGCTAAAGGCCGACAACACCTTCAAGGGGCGTCTAGTTGCAAAAGGTTTCAGACAACTCCATGGAATAGACTATGATGAAACTTTCTCACCAGTAGCCATGCTCAAAACCATCAGGATCTTGCTAGCCATAGCCGCATGGTACGACTATGAATTCTGGCAAATGGATGTCAAAACCGCTTTCCTTAATGGATAGCTACTCGAGGATGTGTACATGACACAGCCTGAGGGTTTTATCGATCCAAAGTATCCGGGGAAGGGTATGCAAACTTCAAAGGTCCATTTATGGACTGAAGCAAGCATCCCGAAGTTGGAATCTAAGATTCAATGAGGCCATAAAGGAATATGACTTCATACAGAATCAAGATGAGCCTTGTGTATATAAGAGGACTAGTGGGAGCATTGTCACATTCTTGGTACTTTATGTAGACGACATCCTACTCATTGGAAGCGACATACCTACACTGCAAGGGGTAAAGCAGTGGCTGAGTAAGTGCTTTGCAATGAAGGACTTAGGCGAAGCTGAGATGATCCTAGGGATCAGGATCTATAGGGACAGATCAAATCGGCTTCTAGGCCTAAGTTAGGCCTCGTACATAGACAAAGTTCTGAAAAGGTTCAGCATGGACCGGGCCAAGAAAGGTTTCTTGCCAATGGGCCATGGGCTGAAACTTAGTAAGAAACACTGTCCTAAAACAAGGGAGGACAGGGAGAACATGAAATTGGTCCCATATGCTTCGGCTATAGGATCGATCATTTACTCCATGTTATGTACGAGACCTGATGTTGCCTTTGCACTGAGTATGACAAGCCGGGTACCAGCAAGATCCCGGGGAGGATCACTGGAAAGCTGTCAAGGCGATCCTTAAGTACCTTAACCGGACTAAGGATAGCTTCTTAGTGTATGGTGGTCAGGAAGTGCTGTCAGTTACTGGGTACACTGATGCGAGCTTCCAGACCGACCAGGATGAGTACCAGTCGCAGTCTGGGTATGTATTTTTGCTGAATGGTGGTGCTGTAAGCTGGAAGAGCTCAAAGCAGCCAACCATAGCGGACTCTAAAATAGAAGCTGAGTACATCGCTGCTTGTGATGCGGCTAAGGAAGCTGTGTGGATGAAGAAGTTTATCACTGAGTTGGGAGTAGTGCCAACTATCCAGGACCCAGTTGATATCTTCTATGAAAACAATGGGGCCGTTGCACAAGCTAAGGAGCCCCGAACACACAAGAACACAAAGCACGTGCTTAGAAAGTTTCACCTCATATGAGAGATCGTGGAGAGAGGTGACATTGCATTGCACAGAGTGGACACCGAGGATAATGTCGCAGATCCTTTGACCAAGGCGCTGGCCCAGCCCAAGCACGAGGGTCATACTAGATCTATAGGGATTAGGCCCATGCCTAGTTGGAACTAGTACAAGTGGGAGATTGTTGGATATGCCCTAGTCCCGAGGCATTGGTCCTTGCATTTGTATCATACATTAATTGGATTCATGTATTATACTTATTTGTGTTATTAATAAAGGCATTAATGTTGGTGTGCCCTAGTTCTTAGGGCATTGGATTCTTGTATTTTGTATTATACATTAAGAGTCATGTATTAATACATTATTTGTGTCACATTAATAAAGGTAATTAATCTATTTCATTTATATCTTGTGCTATAATATGAGTAGAGTATCCATTGATTGATAATCATAAAACCTATCCCAGGTCTGTTCTAATCGTGGGAACGAATAGAACCACAGACTTGTATATTTGATGACTGTATGGTAGTTCTTAACTAGCCATAGTACTTGTATAGTCAGTCATGAATATAGGTACATGTCGTTGACATGGGACTGGATCGATCCGCACAAGAAAGCCACATGGTTGTCACCTCATAGCTCTTTCTTGAGTAAGTCACTTTTGTCCTTAGACAAGATTTCATTATAATATCAATATGGAATCCGGTTCACTTTGACATACGCCTAACAGGTCTGTAAAAGGATGCTAAATACGGGTATGATTGGGTGGATCGGTGAACATGTTGATATTGATGATGAAGTGATGGAATTGCCACTTGGGTAACACCGAGATGATATCATTGGCCACTTGATGAGTGGGACTGATAAGTGTATGGCCATACCAAAATAAGTTGGTTGGTTATTTGATTAATCAGTCAACTCAAGATCAAGAAATATAATAAACAACAGAAGAGGATGACGGACACCATGCCTCTTTTTTATTCATATCGATATCGTTAGGCAAAGGACAATATGAGATTACTACCGGGTGAGTGTCTTCTAAAGGCTGCTGCATCTCTATCTTAATTGGGGGCTGTAATGGTTTGCTAGAACCCACTTACAGTCTGTGGCCTTGGGCCTACTGCCAACATAAAGACAGACCCATAGGATCGTGCACATAGATCAACTGAGCTGGAACTTATAGAAATTGTACATGTAATGTACATTGGAAGGAATGCGTTAATTAATTAGTTGACATTCGGTGTCAAGGTAATTAATTGACATTGGGTTGAATTTAATTTAATTAAGAAGTTTACATAATGTAATTAATTAATTTATCAATTAATTGAATTACATAAAGTAAACAATTAATTAAATAATTTTCCTAAATAGGAAAATTAAATACATGTATTGTATTAACTTAAGTGTGATTTAATTTTATTTAGGGGTAATTAAATTTAGCCAAATGGAATTAAATTACATAGTATATACTTTTTAATTAAAGTTTATTTATGTAATTATAATCCTAGTGGGCTTGGGTTTAATTAACCTAATTAGAACCCAATTAGACAAGGTGTCTATAAAAGGGCACACTTAAGGAATAAAAAACCTAATTCAACTCTAATTAATTACTGGAAATTTCAGCCACCAATAGCATCCCCAAAACAGCCGAAAATCCTAGCATTAAACCTCCATTCCTTCGCGTCTTCGGCTAGCACCGGTTCCCGCTCAATAGTTGGTCGTGCACCGACTTTGGAGATCGCAGTTTCAAGTAACGATTCTGCAGCAGTCTCTAGAAGAGACGAATCCGGTGAGTTAATCTCTCTTGATTCAAATTGTTTTATTATAATCAATGGTAATTGGACACGATAGGTGGATTCTAGGAAATTTTAAACGGTGTATTTTCCGCTGTGCCACGTTATTTTTCCAATGACGAATCCTAACAGTGGTATCAGAGCAAGGTTTTGTCCATTAGATTGATTGGAATTGGTTCTTGAAAGCGTTCTTTGAGAAAGAATGGGTTTCAAGTTTGTGATTTTAGGGTTTTTGGATTTTGCGGGTATTTTTTTTTCCGGACCCTAATGCAAATTAAATTAAATTTTTTAAATTAATTTGTGTTTAAATTATTCATTTTGTTGGCATGCATATTTAATTTAATTGGTTGGATATTAAATTGAATATGGACTTTGTGAAATTGGCCCAATAAACCGTGACACCGGTTAAAATTGGGAGAGCTAAATTTTAAATTTGTGACAACCCAAATTTAAGTGGGAGAAAAATTGTTAATTTTGCATTTATGGATGTTATCCATTGGGCGTTTATGGGCCTTAGTCACATTTGTTAAAATTGGCGATTTCACCCTAAGTAACTCGGCTTAACATTTATATTTATAATTTGGAATGCCATGATCATGCATCATATTGGTATGTATGTGCACGACAGGTACTTTGTTTGAAATGTTATGTTGAGTTCTATGGGCCCTAAATTATTATCGGTTGTAATTTAATTTTGGGAAATATGGCCTGCGTGCCATTTTTTTATTTTGATGTAATTTTAGAATAGATTTTATTTTACAAAATTATTGTAATTGCATCAAGTATGGAGGAAGGCCCAAATGGAGCAAGCCCATGGTGGGAGCCCAAGAAGGATTGCAGTCCAGCCCATGATAAATTAGATAGGATATCTAGTTTTTCATTAGGTTGTAATTAAAGGCCCATAGGATCTCATTTATTTTAAATTAAGTATGCTATTGCATTTGTCATATAATATGGATGTATGGATCACCAAATTATTACCCGCGTTTATGCATGCTAAGCTGTATCACTTAATTATAATTCGGAAATTAAAATATTGAGTCGCTTAAAAGTGCTTCCCACATTCACACCTCTTCCTCCCATTGATGTTGCAATGTGCGCCATGCCCTAGCTAGGTATATTGCAGTATTCGGTGGGCCGTCGAGGGTTAAGATACTTGGTATGGTTAACATGTGAATGGTGGTTTGACTGAACATGGGTAGCATTAGCTCAGAGCGGGCCCTAAGCACAGATGGGTAAAGTGTCAATAAGCCCATCAAACCAAGAGTCCTTCGTGGAAGGATTGGATAGGTTGTCCTACCAAACGAATCAATGGTTGGTTAGCGAGCCTTAGTTCGGCCAGTCATTGATAAGTTGTGGATCTTGGTCAAGTCAGCCAATTAACAACACCAACAAACAAATTAAAATCGGATTATTAATTTGAATTGGCTTAAAAGTCCTTTATTTCTAACTCAAGCAATGATTTCTTCTATGTAGATAATCCCATTTCACTTAAGCAATTTAAATGGCTGTAACAAACAACAACTCACTCTCACTTAGGTCACTCTTGGAGAAGGAGAAGCTTTCGGGGACTAACTTCCTGGACTGGGCTAGGAACTTACAAATAGTTCTTAGACAAGAGTCTAAGGAGTATGTACTCAATGCTCCTTTACTAGTTGGCCCTCCCGCAGGTCGAGGCATCACCACGGCGATGGTGGAGCAGTACGATCGGCATGTGAGGGATGACCGAGATGTCTCGTGCCTCATGCTGGGTACCATGGCTTCTGATCTTCAGAAGCAATTCATGGACGAGCATGCTTATGAGATGATGGATTAGCTTAAAAATATGTTCCAAGATCAGGCTCGTCAGGAACGTTACCTGACAACTAAGGCACTTTGCACGACTGTGATGGCAGCTGGGACTTCTGTTAGCACTCATGTGCTAAAGTTGAAGGGGTATATTGATACACTCGCCAGTTCCACACGACTTGGCAACAGACATTATTCTCAGGTCACTTCCTGAGTCTTACAACCAGTTTATCATGAATTACCATATGCAAGGGTTGGATAAATCGGTTGTTGAGCTGCATGGCATGCTCAAGCTTGCTGAGCAGTCTCTTAAGAAGACTCCTGAAGTATTGCTGGTGAACAAGGGCAATACGCCCATTGCTAAGGGAAAGGCCAAATCTAAGGCCAAGGCTAAGGCCCAAAAGGCCAAGGCTAAGGGCAAAAAGGTGGTGCCCCAACCTAAAGCAAGGGTTGCCTCTCCTGACGATGTTTGCCATGAGTGTCATGAGAAGGGGCACTGGAAGAGCTTATGTCCAAAGCTAAGGGAGCAACTGAAGGGCAAAACTGCTGCTTCAGGTATTTATGTTGTTGAGATTAATCTGGCTATTTCTACATCTTGGGTCTTGGACACTAGATGTGGATCTCACATTTGTTCAAATGTGCAGGGTCTAAGAAATAGGAGATTATTAGGATCTGGAGAAGTAGATCTTCGAGTCGGAAATGGTGCTCGGGTTCAGGCCATGGAGATCGGAGATTATTTCTTGGAGATGCCTAGTGGACTTGTTTTGGAACTAAGAAACTATTATTTTGTACCTGCGATGCGCAGGAATATTATTTTCGTTTCTTTGTTGGATATTTCTAGTTTTGTATTTAATATTGGACATGGTAGAATTTCTATGCAATGTGGCAATATTATTTATGGAACAGCATTTCTTGAAAATGGCTTATATATCCTTGATCTAAAACGTGAAAGTTCAATCTATAACATAAATACTAAAAGGATTAAACAAAATGAAATTAATCCTACTTATATCTGGCATTGTCGACTTGGCCATATAAATGAGAAGCGCATAGCTAGGCTTCACTCTAGTGGAGTGGTAGGGTTATTTGACATCCAGCCTTATGACACATGCGAATCTTGTTTGAGAGGCAAGATGATAAAGGCGCCTTTTAGCAAGACTGCTGAAAGGGCCTCAGAGCTATTGGAGCTAATACATTCCGATGTATGTGGCCCAATGAGCACTAGTGCTAGATCTGGTTTTCTGTACTTCGTCACCTTCACGGATGACTTCAGCAGATACGGTTACGTGTATCTGATGAAGCATAAGTCTGAGACTCTCCAAAGGTTCAAGGACTTTAAGAATGAAGTAGAAAACCAACTTGGCAAGAAAATAAAAGCACTTCGGTCTGACCGAGGGGGTGAATATTTGAGCCAAGATTTTGACTCGTTTTTGAGAGAGTGTGGGATCATATCCCAACTCACTCCTCCTGGTACACCCCAGTGGAATGGAGTGTTAGAAAGGAGGAATAGGACCTTGCTTGACATGGTCCGCTCGATGATGAGTCATGCTACACTCCCTGTCTCCTTTTGGGGATATGCTTTAGAGACAGCTGCTTACATTCTTAATAATACACCAAGCAAGGCAGTTGAGGGAACACCACATGAACTATGGAAGGGCCGAAAGCCCAATGTTTCCTTCTTGAAGATTTGGGGCTGTGATGCACATGTTAAGAAATTGACAAGTGGCAAACTCGAGTCCAAATCTGTCAAATGCCAGTTTGTGGGTTACCCTAAGGAAACTAACGGTTATTACTTCTACGATCTGGCCGAAAACAAAGTTTTCATAGCCAGAAATGCAGTCTTCTTGGAGAAGGAATTCCTTTCCAAGAGAGACAGTGGGAGTAATGTTGAACTTTTAGAAGTTCAAGACTCACAAACTCCTACAGCTACTGCTGAGGATGCTTCGGGAACTGATCTGGCTACTCAAGAAATTGAGGAACCAGAAACGGTTGCACAGGACCTTAGAAGGTCTGGTAGGACATGTCATCAGGCAGAGAGGTACGGCTTTCTCGTGACTGATGATGGGGACCTCATGGTTGTTGACCAAGAGGAGCCCAAGACCTATCAGGAGGCTGTTGAAAGCCCACACTCAGATCAATGGTGCAAAGCCATAGAGGCTGAGATGCAATTTATGCACGATAACCAAGTATGGAACTTGGTGGATCCACCTCTAGGTGCTAAGGTGATAGGTTACAAGTGGTGTTTCAAGTTAAAGGCCCTGAGTGTATAAGATGGTTAGTGGGAGCGTTTCCACCGTCCTAGTGCTGTATGTTGACGACATCCTTATCATTGGAAGTGACATACCAACACTGCAAGGGGTTAAGCAGTGGTTGAGTAGGTGTTTCACAATGAAGGACTTAGGCGAAGCTGAGACGATCTTAGGGATCAGGATCTACAGAGATAGATCCAATCGGTTTCTAGGCCTAAGTCAGGCCACGTACATTGACAAGGTTCTAAAAGGATTAAGCATGGACAAGGCAAAGAAAGGATTCTTGCCTATGTGCCATGGGTTGAAGCTGAGTAAGAAAGATGGTCCTAAAACAAAGAAGGACCAGGAGAAAATGGAAAAGATCCCTTATGCATCTGCTATTGAATCTACCATGTACTCCATGTTATGTACGAGGCCTGATGTCATGTTTGCACTAAGTATGACTAGCCGGTACCACTCGGACCCTGGTGAGGAACACTGGAAGGTAGTCAAGGCAATCTTGAAGTGCCTTAACCGGACTAAGGATGCTTTCTTAGTGTATAGAGGTCAAGATGAGCTGGTAGTGTCAGGTTACACTGATGCAAGCTTTGAGACCGATGAGGATCAGAACCAGTCACAGTCTGGTTATGTTTTTCTCCTGAATGGCGGTGCCATTAGTTGGAGGTCCTCAAAGCAGGCCACCATTGCTGACTCTACAATGGAAGCTGAGTACATAGCTGCGTGCGAAGCTCAAAGGAAGCCGTTTGGATCAAGAAAGTTATAACTGAGTTGGGAGTAGTACCCACTATCCTAGACCCAGTTGATGTTTTTGTGACAACAACGGGGCCATCACACAAGCTAAGGTGCCCCGGTCACACAAGAGATCCAAACATGTACTCAGAAAGTTTCACCTCATTTGGAAGATCGTGAACATAGGTGACATATCATTGCAGAGGGTTGACACCAAGAATAATGTCGCTGATCCATTGACCAAAGCGCTATTGCAGACACAGCACGACGATCATACCAGATCTATAGGAATTAGGGCAATGCCCACTTGGAACTAGTGCAAGTGGGAGATTGTTGGTGTGCCCTAGTTCTTAGGGCATTGGATTCTTGTATTTTGTATTATACATTAAGAATCATGTATGAATACATTATTAGTGTCACATTAATAAAGGCAATTAATCTATTTCATTTATATCTTGTGCTATAATATGAGTGGAGTATCCAGTGATTGATAATCATAAAACCTATCCCAGGTCTGTTCTAATCGTTGGAACGAATAGAACCACAGACTTGTATATTCGATGACTGTATGGTAGTTCTTAACTAGCCATAGTACTTGTATAGTCAGTCATGAATATAGGTACATGTCGTTGACATAGGACTGGATCGATCCGCACAAGAAAGCCACATGGTTGTCATGTCATAGGTCTTTCTTGAGTAGGTCTCTTTTGTCCTCAGACCAGATTTCATTATAATATCAATATGGAATCCCGTTCACTTTGACATACGCCTAACAGGTCTGTAAAAGGATGCTAAACACTTGGTGTCAACCCTCTGCAATGATATGTCACCTCTGTTCACGATCTCCCGAATGAGGTGAAACTTTCTGAGCACATGTTTGGATCTCATGTGTGACCGGGGCACCTTAGCTTGTGCGATGGCCCCATTTTTGTCACAGAAACATCAACTGGGTCTAGGATAGTGGGTACTACTCCCAACTCAGTTATGAATTTCTTGATCCAAACGGCTTCCTTTGTAGCTTCACACGCAGCTATGTACTCAGCTTCCATTGTAGAGTCAGCAATGGTGGCCTGCTTTGAGGACCTCCAACTAATGGCACCACCATTCAGGAGAAAAACATAACCAGACTGTGACTGGTTCTGATCCTCATCGGTCTCAAGGCTTGCATCAGTGTAACCTGACACTACCAGCTCATCTTGACCTCTATACACTAAGAAAGCATCCTTAGTCCGGTTAAGGTACTTTAAGATTGCCTTGACTACCTTCCAATATTCCTCACTGGGGTCCGACTGGTACCGGCTAGTCATACTTAGTGCAAACACGACATCAGGCCTCGTACATAACATGGAGTACATGATAGATCCAATAGCAGATGCGTAAGGGATCTTTTCCATGTTCTCCCGGTTCTTCTTTGTTTTAGGACCATCTTTCTTACTCAGCTTCAACCCATGGCGCATAGGCAAGAATCCTTTCTTTGCCTTGTCCATGCTGAATCCTTTTAGAACCTTGTCAATGTACGTGGCCTGACTTAGGCCTAGAAGCCGATTGGATCTATCTCTGTAGATCCTGATCCCTAAGATCGTCTCAGCTTCGCCTAAGTCCTTCATTGCGAAGCACCTACTCAACCACTGCTTAACCCCTTGCAGAGTTGGTATGTCACTTCCAATGATAAGGATGTCGTCAACATACAGCACTAGGACGGTGGAAACTCTCCCACTAACCATCTTATACACACAGGGCCTTTAATTTGAAACACCACTTGCAACCTACCACCTTAGCACCCAGAGGTGGATCCACCAAGTTCCATACTTGGTTATCGTGCATAGATTGCATCTCAGCCTCCATGGCTTTGCGCCATTGACCTGAGTGTGGACTTTCAACAGCCTCCTGATAGGTCTTGGGCTCCCCTTGGTCAACAACCATAAGGTTCCCATCATCAGTCACAAGAAAGCCGTACCTCTCTGGCTGATGACATGTCCTACCAGACCTTCTAAGGTCCTGTGTAACCGTTTCTGGTTCCTCAATTTCTTGAGTAGTCAGATTGGTTCCCGAAGCATCCTCAGCAGTAGCTGCAGGAGTTTGCGAGTCTTGAACTTCTGACAGTTCAACATTACTCCCACTGTCTCTCTTGGAAAGGAATTCCTTCTCCAAGAAGACTGCATTTCTGGCTATGAAAACTTTGTTTTCGGCCGGATCGTAGAAGTAATAACCCTTAGTTTCCTTAGGGTAACCCACAAACTGGCACTTGACAGATTTGGACTCGAGTTTGCCACTTGTCAATTTCTTAACATGTGCGTCACAGCCCCAAATCTTCAAGAAGGAAACATTGGGCTTTCGACCTTTCCATAGTTCATATGGTGTTCCCTCAACTGCCTTGCTTGGTGTATTATTAAGAATGTAAGCAGCTGTCTCTAAAGCATATCCCCAAAAGGAGACAGGGAGTGTAGCATGACTCATCATCGAGCGGATCATGTCAAGTAAGGTCCTATTCCTCCTTTCTGACACTCCATTCCACTGGGGTGTACCGGGAGGAGTGAGTTGGGATATGATCCCACACTCTCTCAAAAATGAGTCAAAACCACCATTCACATGTTAACCATACCAAGTATCTTAACCCTCGACGGCCCACCGAATACTACAATATACCTAGCTAGGGCATGGCGCACATTGCAGCATCAATAGGAGGAAGAGGTGTGAATGTGAGAAGCACTTTTAAGCGACTCAATATTTTAATTTTCGGATTATAATTAAGTGATACGGCTTAGCATGCATAAACGCGGGTAATAATTTGGTGATCCATACATCCATATTATATGACAAATGCAATAGCATACTTAATTTAAAATAAATGAGATCCTATGGGCCTTTAATTACAACCTAATGAAAAACTAGATATCCTATCTAATTCTTCACGGGCCGGACTGCTATCCTTCTTGGGCTCCTACCATGGGCTTGCTCCGTTTGGGCCTTCCTCCATACTTGATGCAATTACAATAATTTTGAAAATAAAATCTATTCTAAAATTACATCAAAATAAAAAATGGCACGCAGGCCATATTTCCCAAAATTAAATTACAACCGATAATAATTTAGGGCCCATAGAACTCAACATAACATTTCAAACAAAGTACCTGTCGTGCACATACATACCAATATGATGCATGATCATGGCATTCCAAATTATAAATATAAATGTTAAGCCGAGTTACTTAGGGTGAAATCGCCAATTTTAACAAATATGACTAAGGCCCATAAAGGCCCAATGGATAACATCCATAAATGCAAAATTAACAATTTTGCTCCCACTTGAATTTGGGTTGTCACAAATTTAAAATTTAGCACTCCCAATTTTAACCGGTGTCACGGTTTATTGGGCCAATTTCACAAAGTCCATATTCAATTTAATATGCAAAAAATTAAATTAAATATGCATGCCAACAAAATAAATAATTTAAACGCAAATTAATTTAAAAAAAAAATTAATTTAATTTGCATTAGGGTCCGGGATAAAAAAATACCCGCAAAATCCAAAACCGTACGCGAAACCCGCGCGCGGCGCTGCTGTCCCGGCTTCACCCAAAATCAATTATTTTTTTTTTTAAAACATAAACAAAAAAAAAATGTTTCCAACAAAATATATATAATTAATATACAAAACAATTTTAGATGGAAAATAATTGGGGAAAAAAAATCAAAAACCCCAATCCAACAATTCTAGGGTTTATCCAAAACAAAACCAATTAAGCAAAAACCCTAAAATCACAAACTTGAAACCCATTCTTTCTCAAAGAACGCTTTCAAGAACCAATTCCAATCAATCTAATGGACAAAACCTACGCTCTGATACCACTGTTGGGATTCGTCATTGGAAAAATAACGTGGCGCAGCGGAAAATACACCGTTTAAAATTTCCTAGAATCCACCTATCGTGTCCAATTACCATTGATTAGAATAAAATCAAATAAGAATCAAGAGAGATTAACTCAACAGATTCGTCTCCTCTAGAGACTGCTACAGAATCGTTTCTTGAAACTGCGATCTCCAAAGTCCGGTGCACGACCAACTATTGAGCGGGAACCGGTGCTAGCCGAAGACGCGAAGGAATGGAGGTTTAATGCTGGGATTTTCGGCTGTTTTGGGGCTGCTATTGGTGGCTGAAATTTCCAGCAATTAATTAGAGTTGAATTAGGTTTTTATTCCTTAAGTGTGCCCTTTTATAAACACCTTGTCTAATTGGGTTCTAATTAGGTTAATTAAACCCAAGCCCACTAGGATTATAATTACATAAATGAACTTTAATTAAAAAGTATATATTATGTAATTTAATTCCATTTGGCTAAATTTAATTACCCCTAAATAAAATTAAATCACACTTAAGTTAATACAATACATGTATTTAATTTTCCTACTTAGGAAAATTATTTAATTAATTGTTTAATTATTTAATTAATTGTTTACTTTATGTAATTAAATTAATTGATAAATTAATTAATTACATTATGTAAACTTATTAATTAAATTAAATTCAACCCAATGTCAATTAATTACCTTGGCACCGAATGTCAGCTAATTAATTAACGCATTCCTTCCAATGTACATTACATGTACAATTTCTATAAGTTCCAGCTCAGTTGATCTATGTGCACGATCCTATGGGTCTGTCTTTATGTTGGCAGTAGGCCGAAGGCCCACAGACTGTAAGTGGGTTCTAGCAAACCATTACAGCCCCCAATTAAGACAGTGATGCAGCAATCTTTAGAAGACACTCACCCGGTAGTAATCTCATAGTGTCCTTTGCCTAACGATATCGATATGAATAAACAAGAGGCATGGTGTCTGTCATCCTCTTCTGTTGTTTATTATATTTCTTGATCTTGAGTTGACTGATTAATCAAATAAGCAACCAACTTATTTAGGTATGGCCATACACTTATCAGTCCCACTCATCAAGTGGCCAATGATATCATCTCAGTGTTACCAGAGTGGCAATTCCATCACTTCATCATCAATATGAACATGTTCACCGGTCCACCCAATCATACCCGTATTTAGTATCCTTTTACAGACCTGTTAGGCGTATGTCAAAGTGAACCGGATTTCATATCGATATTATAATGAAATCTGGTCTGAGGACAAAAGAGACCTACTCAAGAAAGACATATGACATGACAACCATGTGGCTTTCTTATGCGGATCGATCCAGTCCCATGTCAATGACATGTACCTATATTCATGACTGACTATACAAGTACTATGGCTAGTTAAGAACTGCCATACAATCATCGAATATACAAGTCTGTGGTTCTATTCGTTCCCACGATTAGAACAGACCTGGGATTGGTTTTATGATTATCAATCAATGGATACTCTACTCGTATTATAGCACAAGATATAAATGAAATAGATTAATTGCCTTTATTAATGTGACACAAATAATGTATTTATACAATGAGTCTTAATGTATAATACAAAATACAAGAATCCAATGCCCTAAGAACTAGGGCACACCAACAATCCATATCCATGATGACCAGTGTCACGCACTTGGCAGTAAGACCATGGATAGGGTAAACGATATGACCATAAACAGATCCATAGTCTGTTCGAACAAGAGACTATAATTAACCTGGTTGTATGACGGTGTCTTACCAGTCAATGGACATGGAATGTCAACCAAGTTAATGGGTACATGCATAAGGGGCATGGTATTGGATAGATCCACTAAACGAGAAATCCACATGGTATAGTATCACAAGTGATTCTCGTGTAATACTTGTATGGATCCTTTGACCTGACCATATGATGGTGTTACATGTGAGGTCGCATACTTAAGGGTATGCCTAAAGGGCCTATAATAGGGTGCCAAGTATGGGTACTTTCGAGTATGTCACTTAGCATGGTAATACTATGGATATGCAGAAGGGATTTTTCACTCAGTATTCCACTGGGAAGATATCACCGGCCTCTTGATGAATGTGACTGATAAGAGTGTGGCCACACCCAAACAAGTGGGAACTTGTTTGTGAGCTTCAGTGCATTCGGGATCAAGTTAATGTTCGACACAAAAGAGGGTGATCAATCCATGCCTCTGTGTGGGACACCGATATCAATGACATGGGATGTATAAGTTTTAACTATAGGGTTATGATAACAGTTAGACTGCCATCTCCATCTTAATTGGAGGCTGCAGTGGCTTGCTAGAGCCCAACTGCAATCTACGGTCCAAAGGCCCGCTGCCAATATAAAGATGGGCCCACGGGATCATACACATAGAACGACTGAACACAGACTTAAGGAATCACATGTATACTTAGAGTATACACTATGGAGAGAGAGGTATATATATATTAATGATATTATAAAGATCAATTGGATTGATCCTAATAATAAAATTAATATATTCAATTGGCTCTTCATAATTAATTGGATTAATTATGAGATTATTTCCTAGGTGGAAATATTCATATGTATAGGTTTACATATGATTTTTTTTATGAAGATTTAATTTTAATTTGATGGATTAAATTAATTGGTCAAACTATTTTTAATTTAAATGTAAATAATATATTACTTGGTGTAATATATTAAATACATGGGTATATTAAAATTGGGCTTGAAATTAATTTAAATCAGAATAATTAAAATTGGATTGGGCCTGAATTAAAAGATGGAAGCCCAAACAGAATGAAAGGAGCCAAGCTGGGCCTAAATTCCCCTAGGGGAATTCGGCCACCCTAGGTATAAAAACCTAGGGTAAAAATTTCGACCCCCCTAATCACAGTTAGCCACCATTGCCAAAATTCTCTAGCCCCTCTCTCTATTGTTCATGTTTTTCCAACGCTAGCACGGGTTGTGTTCGTTAGGCGTTCGTGTACGAAAACGAGGAGGGAATCTAATTTGATTTCTGCAGTCTTCATCCATCTCTAGACAGAGATATTCCGGTAAGAATTTAATCTCTTTCTATTTCAATTTTATGTTTTACAATTTCCATTTTAATTGCTTCTGGGACTGGATTTAAGGAAATCATCGCGTTCTTCCGCTTTTATCGGGTGATTTCCGGTGAAAAATCCCAACACTTAGAGCCATGAAAATTGAGATGCAATCAATATAGGATAACCAAGTTTTGAACTTGGTTGATGCACCACTGGGTGCTAAGGTAATTGGTTGCAAGTGGTGCTATAAGCTGAAGGACGATAACACCTTTAAGGGTGGCTGGTTATAAAAGGTTTCAAATTAGTCCATGGAATTGACTATGATGAGACTTTTTCACCAGTTGCTATGCTTTAATCCATTAGGATATCACTTACCATAGCTGCATGGTTTAACTATGAGATATGGCAAATTGATGTCAAAACCGCTTTCCTTAATGGAAACCTCCAAGAGGATATTTAGATGGCTCAACCGGAGGGTTTTGTCTATCCAAAATATCCTGGATGGTACGCAAACTGTAAAGGTCCATTTATAGGCTTAAGTAGGCATCCTATAGCTGGAACCTTCATTTTGATGAAGCTATAAATGAATATGGCTTTATCAAGAATGAAGATGAGCCTTGTGTGTAGAAGAAGATCAGTAGGAGCATGATTACATTCTTGGTCTTATACGTCAATGACATCTTACTCATTGGAAACAATGTTACATCACTGTAAGGGGTAAAGCAGTGGTTGTGTAAATGTTTCACAATGAAGGACTTAGGGGAAGCTGAAATGATACTGGGTATCAGGGTCTATAGGATCATGGACCATCAGGCCTTTGCTATGATAACAACTATAAATAAGATGCTTCAGGAGAAAGCTTGTCAAGAAAGATATTGACCAACAAGGCATTCCATTCCTGCAAGATGGGGGCTAGGACATCTGTGAGCACACACATGCTCAAGATGAAGGGTATTTGGATACTTTATCCCCTCTCAGATCGCCTATCTCATAGGAGGTGGTGGTTGACACAATCCTGGCATCCTTGTCAGATTCTTATGATTAGTTCATCCTGAACTACAACATGCAAGGGATGAACCGCACTGTTAGTGAGCCACATGGGATGCTCAAGCTCATTGAACAGTCGATCAAGAAGACTCCGCTAGTACTGTTGATCAACAAGCACAACCCTCCTCTTACTAAGGGCAAGGCCAAGGTAAAGGCCAAGGCTAAGGCTAAGAAAGCCAAGGCCGGTCCTGAGGATGTCTGCTTCTAGTGCAAATAAGCTGGGCATTGGGATCTTGTCCCCAGCTGTTGGGAGAGCAAAGGAAGAGCCAGGGTGCATCTTCATCAGGTATATATGTCATAGATATAAACCTCATTATTTCTACATCTTGGGTATTTGATACTGGATGTGGTTCTCACATTTGTTATAATGTGCAGGGACATAGAAATAGAAGATCACTGAGATCTGGAAAGGTGGACTTATGGGTTGGAAATGGAGCAAGGGTAGCTGCCATAGAAATCGACGAGTACCATCTGTTGATGCCTAGTGGATTAGTTTTAATTCCAGAACATTATTATTTTGTACTTGTTATGTGCAAGAATATTATTTCTATTTCGGTTTTGGATATTTCTGGATTTAATTTTACTATTGGAAATGGTAGAATTGGTTTATCTAAAGAGGGATTAATTTATGGAGAAGCTCTAATAAATGATGGCCTATATATCTTAGATTTAAATGAAACTAATCATGTCTACAACATAAATACTAAAAAGGTTAAGCCTAAAGAACTTAATCCTATTGTGAGCAGACGACCTGAAAGGCGGGACACGGCAAACGGAACCGGGGAACCGAGAGTGGTGTTTGTGGTTTTGGTGGAAAACAGGTTTTGTTTGTCTTGCTTTAGGGAAAATCATTCGTTTGTTTTAGAAATTCGTTTTGTAGAAAACATTTTCCCATTTTATTACTTAAAGACCTCAAAACCTAAATTTCGAGATCAGTGACAGAGTCGTCACCCGGATTAGCTCATCCTAGAAATTCCGGTACAGCTCCCTACCGAGCGTAGACTGCCGTACCTAATCCAGAGATTTAGGGTTTGGGTAACTTATCTATTCAACCCCGAGCTTGTATTCATTTACAATTTATATTACCGTATTTATTCAATTTATTATATTTCTCTACCCAATTACGTTTATTTATCAGTAGATGCTCAGACAAATGACAGAAATAAATTACAAAAAAATAAACCAGACATCCAAATTATACAAAGAATAATAGAGGCCACTTATACAACCAAATTGAATAAAAACAAAACTCTCGTCCTCACATTACAAGCGCTTAGAATACACGATTATCTAAAAATTTACAAATGCCTAAAATACACGAATTAATCTATTAATTACACCAAAAATAATAAAAATGGAAAATAAATGCTGCAAAACAGACGATTAGCACAGTTTATATCACAAGCACAAGTAGGACTCACAATAGGACAGAATTGGGACTTTTAGGAACTGTGGCATGCATTTAGGGGGTAACCGGGTCGACCTGGCCAGCTGGTCCGGTTGGACCTGGAAAACGGTTTTGAAACGCCCTGTAGATTTTGTGTTGAAAAACAATTTTAGAAAATTATTTGGCTCCATTTCATGCAAATTTCAAGATTTCAACGGGTCTGTTATTCCGGAACTTAGGGTTCCATTCGTGTGGGTTTCCTAATTTTTACAAACATCTAGGGTCTGAAAAAGGTAAACACACCAAAAATAGTTTGAATTCAAAGATAGCATCGTGCGACGATGTCCATACGGGTCATTCTATGATTCTACCTATTTTTGGAAACTACAGTCGTATGGCTGTAATTAGAGCTACACGGCTTTAATTATAGTCGTGCGATTGTAATAACTACAATCATGCGACTGTAGCTTCCAGACCCAAAAAATGGTTTTCTTGTTTTTCAAAAATGCTATTTTGCTCGTTTTCGGTATTTCCCAAGGATTTTATAAGGTTTGGAGGTCTACTAATGTTGGACTATGGATCCGGTTCGGATCGAACAACCCCGAAATTCAGAAAATAAAACCTAAGAAAAAACCTAACACCCATACGTACAAAAATCCAAGAACCGAAGTTTAATAATGTACGAGTGAATTTAGGCTGAAAAACATCACAACAGAATACCTAAAAATGGACAACAGGCTATTTTCAGCCAATCGGGCATTTTCGGGTTTTTGCCCGGGAGGAACATAGCCGTGCAGCTCTGAGATTAGAGCCGCATGGCTCTGTTCCGAGGAGATATAGCCGTGCAGCTGTGTTCTTGGAGAACACAGCCGTACAGCTCTGTTCGGGTAGCCGATTTTCTAAAAATTGAGAAAACAGAGGAAAAACGCATAGAAAATGCAATGAACACAAGTTTAAGGCCTCTCAGAGTTTAACTTGACATTGTTTTGACGTGTTTAACGTCAAGAATCATATTGAAAACTCGAAACGCTCCTTGAATATTCGACCAGCCTGAAATTCTGTATGCAAATTCGAATCAATCCGGAACCAACCGAGACGATCCCAATTGTGTGTATAAAGGTCAAGAATGCTTCCTTTAATGCTTGGGTATTAGTTTGGTGTTAAGTTTTAATTCTCACTCGCTCTCTTTTTCTCTCTGTATCTCGACCTCTTTTCCTCTTTGTTTCTTTTCTTCTTTTCTCTTTCTGTTCTTTTTCTTCTGCTCAACCCTCTTTTTCTGTTGATTGATTTTTTTCTTTTTATATCCTACACTCTATCAATCCTTTTAGGACTTAACTGTGCCGTCTATTTTTCTGTGCATTTCGGCTGCAAGTTTTTGTTTCAGTCAAGTTGCTTCTACTTTGTAGAGTAACTTGGCTGACCCGCTAGAGCCGCCCGACTCTACGTCTACAGCCATGCGACTATAGGTCTACAGTCATGTAGCTGTAGATCTATAGTCGTGCGACTGTAGATCTATAATCGTATGAATGTAGTTTCAGAACTACAATCGTGCAACTCAAGTCAAAGTTGGGGCCGATTCAACCAAAACCTACGCTCACTTTTAAGCCCTGAAATCACTCGGAGGACCTTTCCCGGGGTTTTTGGATCATGGATAGCTCGGTTTTTGGAGCATTTGAGATATTCCAGGTGACATCCTAGTCGTTCTCAAGTCCGATTTGTGTCCGTTTGCTTAATAGGTAAAATGGGATTCTCATCGTAGAGGTCGGGAAAAACCCATGCTCACAAGCTGCACCTCGCAAGATCAAAGTCAATACAGTCGGACTACTAGGCTTGGCTCCAGTTTGGTCTCACAATTAGGAGTGCGGTGAGAAAGGAGAAGGAAACGTACCTTGCGTCCCTCGCTAGGGATGCTGGCCTTGGCTCCAAGTCGACTCTCTGTGGTGTAGTGTACCAGTGTAGTCAACTCTCTGTGGTGGAGTTTACCATTGAAGCCTACTCTTTGTGGTGGATTGTACCAACAAATGCTGCTTCTTCTCCATATGGTGGAGTGCCCCAACAAACTCTACTTATTCTCCATGTGGTGGAGTGGCCCTAACAAACTCTACTTCTTCTCCGTGTGGTAGAGTGGCCCCAACAAACTCTCCTTCTTCTCCGTGTGGTGGAGTGGCCCCAACAACTCTACTTCTTCTCTGTGTGGTGGAATGGCCCCAACAAACTATACTTCTTCTCCATGTGGTGGAGTGGCCCCAACAAACTCTACTTCTTCTCCGTCTGGTGGAGTGGCCCCAACAAACTCTTCTTCTTCTCCATGTGGTGGAGCACCCAAGAAAAACTGACTCTAGAGTGTGTATTTATTCCTTGATCGATAATTTTGGAACAAAAATTTTTTCCCCTTCATCAAGAATAAATACGGCTAAGTTGTTTTGCCCTTAGAATCTGAGATTTGGAGCTGTATAACTCTAACTTGCACATTATAACTCTGAGGGTGCCCCTGGATTAGACCATTTCCACTTTAGGAGAGATCCCGATTCGAGACGGCCTGATGATGGTAGTGAGAGCCTGTATTTGGGTTGATTTTGATGCATGTATGCATGAATGTGTGTATGTTTTAAGTGCATGCATGTATGCGACATAATGTTTATGCTAATGTGTTTGGTATCTGTGCGAGGCTGGAGATGGGATTTACGGCTTGCGATGATCCTCTATAGTGGTCTAGATGGTTTACAGCATTTTTTCCATGGGGTTATATCAGCTAGGAACCCTGATTTATCTGAGTTCTGTTTGTTCTATTTGCCCCTATTGAGACTGATGGATGTTTCTTCCAGGCTTAGGGTGTGTTTCTAGGCCGTGCTTTCCCAATCTGGTAATCTCCAGACCTTTTTGATCAATTGGCTATTACACAGAGCTGGTTGCTGAAGAAATTGAGCCTCTTGGATATCCTTTCATTTTATCTGCGGTACACCCCAAAGTACTGGCGGGCTTGGCATATTGATACCACACACTTTGCTACCTATTTTGCTAAGGAATGGACCATTTGTTTGAGTGGGAGGATGAGAGTTAGATCTTGTATTCTGCATTGCATTCTTATACATGACACTCTTGTCAGATGTTGTTGTTTATGGCATGAATTCCATTTTCTTTGTCATGGTCTTGAATGCAATGACCTACTGATGGATGTTTATATGTAATGGCACGATGTATGCAATATGAACATCTAAGTGGAAAATCAAACATGCCTAATATCATTATGATGACATTAGAATGAATACAACAAGGAAATCAAAGGTGACTCTGGCTATGAACATCACCCTCTTCTTGTTACCAACAAGTCCTTTCAATTGAGGATTTCTCCCTTCTTTTTTTTTTTTGAACTGAAAATTCTGCATGAGTACCCCAATTGAGTAAATCTCTTCATATTGGCTTGTCTTAGGATTGGAAAGTGTGCCTCATCATGTTCACCGAAGGTCGTGAGAGCATTGTTTTCGATGATGCCTAGCGGCTTAGCTTTTGCCTACCTCTAGTGTTAGGGGCTTGCATTTAGGTGTAAAACATTTCATTAGATTTGGTTTGCTGTGTGTTGCAACCTGTATATGGACACTGACATGCAATGACATGATGAATGCATATTGCACATCGAAATAGAATATGAAACATCTATGACATAATGAATGTGAATGCATTAGGAAAATCCACACCGTGGCTCTGGTTTCGATCAATTCCCTTTCGCGCTACCAATATGTCCTTTCAGTTTTCCACATTGGAGAGAGATTTTTTTTAAAATACATGTTAAAGGTAGATCATCAAAGTCTACAACTAAACACTAAACGAAGTCAATTGATCAACCAATGGATTCTCCAAGGGTTTGAACCCATATTCATGTTTTCAATTCACCCCAGATTCCAATTTGCACACAGTCCCCAAAGATGGACATAGCTTTTAGTCCTTCAGAGTATGACCTGATTCAGAATGACTTGAGTTAATTTTGGTTTCTTTATGCCTGCCACTCATAATAACCCTATAGAAAATCACACCATCTTCAGGAGGTGAAAGAATCACTGGTAAGAAGTCACTTTCATTGCAGCTGAAGACTGAGTTCTTATAATGGTTGGTAAAAGCAACTTTTCCCTGAATCTTGGCACAACAGGTTTTGCAAGTCTTCCTATTGATAGGAACATTCCATTCACAATTGAAGGCTTTGTAAAATCTAGTTGCTCTAACACTGTTGGTGTAGGATTTCCTCCAGTCTGAAAGGGAATTGGTGCCAATCTCCACCTTCTCCCTATCACCTTCTGCTCGGCTGAACCCTTTGTACCATCCCTTGATGGGTTGAATGTTACTTGTAGATAATCATCCTTTTCACACTCAAATATTGACCTCTTAAAGTGTCTCACCAGCTCCTATTTTCCCTAAAGCCTACCATAGGCTATAATGCGTACTTTGCTGGATAAGAAAGGTAGCCATCTCTTATTGTGAACCGCTCTCTGAAACTTGCATACGGCTTTTGGGTTTGTGAAATTTACAAATGCATACCCTTTGTTCACTTTGTTTTTGAAATCAAAAGGAAGGTGTAAGAAATCAAAGGTTGACACTGATTTCTCATTATTACTCTAATTCTCTTTCATGCAGTGCTCATCCAGGAGTTCCATCAACAGTTTACTTGCGTATTGGCAACCTTCAGCTCAGTTGAAGCAGACTTATATTCAGATCCTCTCTCTATCATGAAATCAAGACCCTTCCCACAATCTGAGGATGCAAAGTAATTAGTCTAGGAGTTCAGGTTGAAGAGAAGTGGCATAGGATTAAAGAGTATTCCCAATCCAATGCAAGTTGATGATAAACAAAGACTGATTGAAATGGTGCCATAACCATCTTCTCCATCACCTTTCTGGTGATGAGATGATGCAATATGGAACATCATTGGGGTTCAATTTCTTGTTAAGAGCCATTGATGGTAAAGTATGAGGTTTCGCAGAATCAGTTCAAGATAGGAAATGAAAAGGGCAATCCATCAAACAAGTGTTGTGCCTTACATATAAACGGAAGAGAAACGGTGTTGAAGGTGTGGAGAAAGGTAGGGAGGAGAAAGGGAAAGAGCTTTGGGTTTGAAGATAGGAAAGTTCAAATCTTTCACAGCAAGGGTGTAAGAATCTGATAGTGATGGGAATTGGGATGGTGAGACATTCTAGTGTTAGATATAGCGGCCATGTATGAGAAAGAAAGACTCTTCCACCTGCGCTGATCTCTTCTTTTTTTCTTTTTCTTTTTCTTCTTTTTTTTTTTTTGAAAGAACTAAATCCAAGCCATAGCCATCTGTTGGTTCTCCTGCTGCATTCAAATTCATGCATGTCATATGTGTTTAATATGCTTTTGGATGAACAATGCATGTGTAATGTCATGTACATATGAATGTCATACAAACAAGATAATATATGTACTACAACTAAAAAACTGCTTTAGAGTTTTACCACATGGGGGGTGATGAAGGTCATTTGAATTTCCTATGGGTTGGAGATTTTGACGAGTTTGGGAATTTTAGCTTTAGGGTTTTGGCAAGGGTTACTTTCTTCGATAGGGAATTAGGCTTAGGGCTTCATTTTGGAATTTGATTTTGGGGTTCAATAGTAGCTTTTGGCTTGGAATGGTTCGGATATCATGTGTGCCATTCAAATTGAAACTTTGGGGCAGGGACAATAGCATCTTATAAGGATTGTTGATTTGGATCGGCAAATGACACGGCGGAGGTGGTGCCATCATATCATTTATTTATTCACAAGCTCACCTTTCAAGAGAGAGTTCGATCAGGTCCAGATGCACTTTTAGGTTCCCTACAGTACTCAAATTGATGTCATGCATTTTGATATTAGGCGTATTAGATATGTCGTTTTAGATGATCAAATGAGTGCATAGTGCCATGTATATGCAATCACCACATAAGTAAGAAGATAACAAAACGCATTGCCTACAAAATGAGTTCAATACATTTTACAAACAAAATGAGCCCTCTACAAGAAGGAGGTCTTTAAGGGTATCGTTCTCATAGTATCTGCTTATTCTTTGACCAGTCACCATCTCGGTTCCAATGCCACTGCCTCACTCTTATTAGATCAGACCTTGTAGTTCTTCATCATATTCCTCACCCTGAGAAGTTTGAGGAATTTCCTCGGTAGTTTCTCTGGTTGCCCCAGGTCGTCTATCAAAGCTAGATGGGACTTCTAATTTTCCTTCGTCGATTAGCTTCTGGCTCTTATCTCTTAAAGCAAAACACTCTTTGTTCTGGTGGCTCGTCATCACATGATAGCTGCAGAAATTTCTCTTTTGTGCCGGCGTTGGTTTCACATATGGCCTGACATTTTTCAGCAGACCAGAGTCCTGATGAAAGGGCCTTCCAAGGTGTCGAGGGTGAGTGTCAGCAATCTGGGCATTTTGCTTCTTGTTAGCATTGGCATTGGAGTCTGTGCGCACCATATCTCTTATTTTTCCTTCGAGCTCTGCCACCCATGCTTCCAATTCGGTGCACCT
The DNA here is from genome assembly GCA_039660915.1 of Euphorbia tirucalli. Lineage (NCBI taxonomy): Eukaryota > Viridiplantae > Streptophyta > Magnoliopsida > Malpighiales > Euphorbiaceae > Euphorbia > Euphorbia tirucalli. Next base: position 42,710,248 of record CM077637.1, on the reverse strand, counting down.
TACCATCAGTCTCTCTACTCGGCTAAAATCACTCCCTAGCATTTCCCTCAACATTGCTGCTGCTTTGTCCCTAACTGCCTTTCAAAATCGTGATGAAGCGACATAATAGTCTACAACATCCGTTACGGTGTTGAAGTTCATTGGGTTGGCCATTGTCGAGATTCTTTCCCCTGATAAGAACATTTGTTAGGGTCGACGGGCACATGCTGAAGACTACTAAATAGAGGATGATGTTTGCATGTGTGTATGATGCGACGTGTGGTGAGTTGTACATGTGATGTAATGCCATGCCATATTATGCTATATTATTCTGAACCTAACATGTGTGTGCAAAGTCAAGAACAGAAACATACAGATGCAATGAATATTGCTAGGATGGCCGCAGATTAAGACAGAGGTATGGAGTATAAACATACACCATGGATAAGATGACACGCGGGGTGTCCATAGATCAAAGAAAGATGATACTTGTGAAGGGAACTGGGATAGGGTACATAACCATGCCCCCGGGGGATAAAATGACATGCAGGGTACAGATTGAAGCAAGATAATACTTGCAAAAGGACTTGGAATAGGGTGCATAACTATGCACCTGGGGGATAAAATGACACACGGGGTGTCCACAGATCGAACCAAGATGATAATTACGAAAGGAACTTTGGATTTTCATGTACGAAGTGAGATGAGCTCGCGCTTGGAGCATTGGCAGGTTTTTGATGCTCAGGGCACGCCTTGGGTTTTTGTGCAATAAAATGATATGAGATGGTGCTTGGCACACGAAAAGAATTTCGGCACTCGGGGAGCACCTCAGGTTTCTATGAGATGATATGAAATGGGATGGCATGCTGGGCACATGAGATGAATTTCAGCGCTTAGGGAGCACCTCGGGTTTTAATGAGATGATATGAAATAAGGTAGCATGCTAGGCATGCGAGTTGAATTTCGGTGCTCGGGGAGCACCTCGGGTTTCTATGAGATGATGTGAAATGGGATGGCATACTAGGCACGCGAGATGAATTTCGGCACTTGGGGAGCACCTTTGGTTTCTATGAGATGATATGAAATGGGATTACGTGCTGGGCACACAAGATGAATTTTGGTACCAGGGGATCACCTAGGGTTTTAATGGGATGATATGAAATGGGATGGCGTGCTGGGCACGCGAGATGAATTTCAGCGCTTGGGGAGCACCTCGAGTTTTATGAAATGATATGGTATGAGATTTTCTGACATTCGCGGAATATCCATGCATGAAGTGGGTCTTCGATGCTCGTGGGCTGCTTAAATGGGTTGATGAAGATTCTGGCATTCATGGAATACCTAAATGACTCGGCTCATGAGATAAGGTCTTCGGTGCCCGTGGGGCACCTAAATGGCTTGATGTATGAATGAGATATGACTTAGTCGTGATTGAATGATGTTAGACGGATGGAATCTAGAATGAAAATGACTTTGTTTTTTTTATTTCTTTTTATTTATGTTGGATGTTCTGCGGATGCCCTAATGCTATGCAAAAGGTAATGCAAACAGGCCACGTGTGATTCGGCAAGCGGGCAGAGGTTCGGTGCCTTCGGGGCACCTAGTGGATGTCATGAAATAGCCTCATGTGTGCCAACACACAGACAAGGTTTCAACACTTTGCATGTCTATGAGGTGATATGAAATGGTCTCGTGGGGACCGTCCCATGATAGAGTTCTGATGCTTTTGAGGCATCCGATATGAAATGATGTTATAGATAAGTTACATGTAACTCAAGACACAGACAAAGGTTCAACGTTCGTGGAACGCCTTGCATGATTTGGTAGTGTCATGGAATGCCATTGTATGTGTAGTAACTGGGTACTCATGGAATACCCCGAATGATTCGATAATGTCATGAGCAATCCAATATGGATCGCGACACACAAGCAAGATCTCGACGTCCCTGTGACACCAATGAAGGATGGATGAGATGTTGTGCAATGTTTATCATGTGACTCCCCACACAAAAATAAATCTAGGGCCATTGTGGTCCCCTAGTAAATGTTATGGTTTAGCAGAATGGCCGAGTGTAAACCGGAGCACAGGCAAAACACGGGTGGTTTTGGGCCACCCGATATGAAATGAGATGACCATGATGGGCATCCTTGAAACATCCTTTATTTAAATGGAATGAGATGGTTTGAATGAATGTTCATGTCACACAAAATGTGAATGGCTGCGCAAAGATGTGTTTAGAATGACATACAGGACAATGTCGTGTTGGGATTTGTCACCGGAAATCACCCGATTAAAGAGGAAGAACACGGTGATTTCCTCAAATCCGTGCCCAGGAGCAACTGAAATGGAAATTGCAAAAACAAAAATTTAACCAACAAGAGATTGATCTCTTACCCAGATTATCTCTACAAGAGATGGATGCAGACTGCAGGGATCAAGGTAGAATCCCTCCTCGTTCACGTACATGAACGCCTTTCGAACACAACCCGTGCTAAGGTCAGAAAATCACGAACTTTGGAGTGGGAGGGGATGAGAATTTCGACTAGCTTGTTTTTTTTGTCTCATGGCCAAAATACCTAGGGTTGTTTGAGAATTTCAGCCCAAATGGCACACCTTGTGTGGGCTTTCCTTCCTTCATTTTTTTAGCCCCAAATCTATTTTAATTCTTATGGTTTAAATTAATTTCAAGCCCAACTTTAATTTTAACATGCATATAATATATTACACCATGTAACATATTATTTGCATTTAATTAAAATTGGTTTGACTAATTAATTTAATCTATGAAATTAAAATTAGATCTTCACAAAATAAATTCATACGTAAACCTATACATATGAATATTTCCACCTAGGAAATAATCTCATAAATTAATCCAATTAATTATGAGAAAGCCAATCAAATATTAATCTTATTATTATGATCCATCCAATTGATCTTTATAATATAATTAATATAATCCTCTCTCTCCAGAGTGTATACTCCAAGTATACACGTGATTCCTTAAGTCTGTGTTCAGTCGCTCAGTTTGTACGATCCCGTGGGCCCATCTTTATGTTGGCAGTGGGCCTGTGGCCCACAGACTACCGTTGGGCTCTAGCAAGCCACTGTAACCCCCAATTAAGATGGAGATGGCAGTCTAACTGTAATCATAACTGTAGTTTGAACTTGTATATCCTATGTCATTGATATCGGTGTCCAACACAGAGGCATGGATTGATCACCCTCTTTTGTGTCTGGACATTTACTTGATCCTGAATGTACTGATGCTCAAAAACAAGTTCCAACTTGTTTAGGTGTGGCCATACTCTTATCAGTCACATTCATGAAGAGGCCGGTGATATCTTCTCAGTGGACTACTGAGTGACAAATCCCTTCTGCATATCCATAGCATTTCCATGCTAAGTGACATACCCGAAAGTACCCATACTTGGCACCCTATTACAGGCCCTTTAGACGTACCCCTAAGTATGTGACCTTGCATGCAACACCATCATATGGTCAGGTCAATGGATCCATACAAGTACTACATGAGAATCACTTGTGATACTACACCATGTGGATTTCTCGTTTAGTGGATCTATCCAGTACCATACCCCTTTTGCATGTACCCATTAACATGGTTGACAACCCATGTCCAATGACCGGTAAGACACCACCATACAACCAGGTTAATGATAGCCTTTAGTTCCATTCATTATAGTCTTTAGTTCCATTCATTCCCATGACTGGAACAGACTACGGATCTCTTTATGGTCATATCGTTTACCCTATCCATGGTCTTATGGGTAAGTGCATGACACTTGTCATCATGGATATGGATATGTCCATTGGATACTTAATTTAAGAGATTGCACAAGATATATCTAATAAATGAATTAATGCCTTTATTAATAACACAAAATGAGTATAATACATAAATCCAATAAATGTATAATACAAATACAAGGTCCAATGCCTCGGGACTAGGGCATATCCAATAATCTCCCACTTGCACTAGTTCCAACTAGGCATGGACCTAATCCCTATAGATGTAGTATGACCCTCGTGCTTGGGCTGAGCCAGCACCTTGGTAAAAGGATCTGTGACGTTATCCTTGGTGTCCACTCTGTGTAATGCAATGTCACCTCTCTCCGCGATCTCTCATATGAGGTGAAACTTTCTGAGCACGCGCTTTGTGTTCTTGTGTGACCGGGGCTTCTTAGCTTATGCAATGGCCAGTGATAAACTTCCTAATCCACACAGCTTCCTTAGCTGCATCACACGCCGCGATGTACTCAGCTTCTGTTGTAGAGTCCACGATGGTTGGCTGCTTTGAGCTCCTCCAACTTACAGCACCACCATTTAGCAAAAACACATACCTAGACTATGACTGGTACTCATCCTGGTCGGTCTGGAAGCTTGCATCAGTGTACCTAGTAACTGATAGCACTTCCTGACTTCCATACACTAAGAAGCTATCCTTAGTCCGGTTAAGGTACTTGAGGATTGCCTTGACAGCCTTCCAGTGATCCTTCCCGGGATCCTGCTGGTACTGGCTCGTCATACTTAGTGCAAAGGCAACATCAAGTCTCGTACATAGCATGGAGTACATAATTGACCGTATAGCCGAAGCATATGGAACCAATTTCATGTTCTCCCTGTCCTCCCTTGTCTTAGGATAGTTCTTCTTACTAAGTTTCAGCCCATGACCCATTGGCAAGAAATCTTTCTTAGCCCGGTCCATGCTGAACCTTTTCAGAACTTTGTCTATGTATGAGGCTTGACTTAGGCCTAGAAGCTGATTTGATCTATCCCTATAGATCCTGATCCCTAAGATCATCTCCGCTTCGCCTAAGTCCTTCATTGTGAAGCACTTACACAGCCACTACTTTACTCCTTACAATGTAGGTATGTCGCTTCCAATGAGTAGGATGTCATCTACGTAAAGTACCAGGAATGTGACAATGCTCCCACTAGTCCTCTGATACGCACAAGGCTAATCTTGATTCTGTATGAAGCCATATTCTTTTATAGCTTCATTGAACCTAAGATTCCAACTTTGGGATGCTTGCTTCAGTCCATAAATGGACCTTTGTAGTTTGCATACCCTTTCCGGATACTGTGGATTGACAAAACCCTCAGGTTGTGTCATGTACACATGCTCGAGTAGCTTTCCATTAAGGAAAGTGGTTTTGACATCCATTTGCCAGAGCTCATAGTCGTACCATATGGCTATGGCCAGCAAGATCCTGATGGATTTGAGCATGGCTACTGGTGAGAAAGTTTCATCATAGTCTATTCCATGGACTTGTCTAAAACCTTTCGCAACCAGACGCCCCTTGAAGGTATTATCAGCTTTTAGCTTGTAGCACCACTTGCAACCAATTACCTTAGCACACGGAGGTGGATCAACCAAGTTCCAAACCTAGTTATTGTACATAGATTGCATCTCTGCCTCCATAGCTTTACGCCAATTTGCAGACTGGGGGCTTGCCAGAGCCTCCTGGTAGGTTTTGGGTTCTTCCTCATCCCAGATGAGAAGAGTTTGATCATCGGTGACGAGGAAACCATACCTCTCTGGTTCCCGACGATCCCTACCAGACTTTCTAGGTCCTTGTGTGGCCTGGGTTGGTGCTTCCTCCTATGGAAGCTCCACTTGGGCCTCCGAGTTATCCTCTTCAGGAGCTTGTGGACTTTGAACTTCCCTGAGTTCAACATTGCTCCCACTATCTTTCTGGGAAAGGAACTCCTTTTCTAGAAAGACCCCCTTCCTTGCCACGAACACCTTGCTCTCGGCAGGGTAGTAGAAGTAATACCCTTTGGCTTCCCTCGGGTATCCCACAAACAGGCATTTATCGGTTTTGGGCTCCAGCTTGCCACTAGTCAATCTCTTAACATGTACTTCGCATCCCCAAATCCTTAGGAAAGACACATTGGGTACCCTGCCTATCCATATCTGATATGGGGTCTTTTCCACTGCCTTAGTCGAAGTATTATTTAAAATAAGAGCAGTTGTCTCGAGGGCGTGTCCCCAGAAACTAATTGGGAGAGAGGCTTGACTCATCATTGAGCGGACCATGTCCAACAGGGTCCTATTCCTCCGTTCAGACACCCCATTCCATTATGGTGTACCTAGAGGAGTGAGCTGTGGAACTATTCCATGCTCTCTCAAATAAGAGTCAAACTCTAGGCTCATATACTCACCTCCTTGGTCTGACCGAAGGGTTTTGATATTCCTGCCTAGCTAGTTCTGTACTTCGTTCCTAAATTCCTTGAACCTGTCAAGGGTCTCAGATTTATGTTTCATCAGATAGATGTATCCATATCTGCTGAAATCATCTGTGAACGTGACGAAATACAGTTGTCCATCTCTGGTCACTGCGCTCATGGGCCCACATACGTCTGAATGTATTAGGTCCAATAAGCCAGTGGCCCTTTCAGCCTTCTTGCTAAAAGGTACCTTAGTCATTTTGCCTCGTAAACATGACTCGCATATATCAATTGACTCCAAGTCAAATGACCCTAAGACTCCAGCTTTGTGAAGCCTAGCTATGCGCTTCTCGTATATGTGGCCTAAAACGACAATGCCATAGGTAGACCGGATTAAGTTCGTTTGCTTAACCCTTTTAGTGTTTATGTTATAGACATGATTGGTTTCATTTAAGTCCAGGATATATAGGCCATTATTTAATAGAACATCTCCATAAAATAATACCTTTCTAGATAAAGAAATTCTACCATTTGAAATAGTAAAATAAAATCCAGAAACATCCAACATGGAAACTGAAATAATATTCCTGCACATAGCAGGTACAAAATAACATTGTTCCAAAATTAAAACCAATCCACTAAGCATCATAAGGTGATATTCGCCGATCTCTATGGCAGCAACCCTTGCTCCATTTCCGACCCGCAAGTCCACCTCCCCCGATCCCAGTGACCTTTTGTTCTTAAGTCCCTGCACATTGCAACAAATGTGAGAACCACATCCAGTATCCAATACCCAGGATGTTGAAACTGTAAGGTTAATGTTTATGACATAAATACCTGACGAGGATGCACCCTAGGCCCTCCTTTGTTCTCCCATCAGCTTGGGACACGATCTCTTCCAATGGCCTGCCTGCTTGCACCCGAAACAGACATCCTCAGGACCTGCCTTCTGCTGGGCCTTGGGCTGGGCCTTGGCCTTCTTAGCCTTGGCCTTCTTGGCCTTGGCCTTTTCCTTGGCCTTGCCCTTGGTAAGAGGAGGATTCCCCTTGTTGACCAGCAGCACCAGCGATCTCTTTTTGACCGACTATTCAGTAAGCTTAAGCATCCCATGCAGCTCACTAACCGTGCGGTTCATCCCTTGCATATTATAGTTCAGGATGAACTGATCATAAGAATCCGGCAAGGATGCTAGGATTGTTTCCACCACCAAATCCTAAGAGATAGGCGATCCGAGACTGGCCAATGTGTCCAGATAGCCCTTCATCTTGAGCACGTGTGCACTCACAAATGTCCCAGCCCCCATCTTATAGGAGTGGAATGCCTTATTGGTCAGGTACCTTTCTTAACGGGCTTGCTCCTAAAACATCTCATTAAGAGTTGTTATCATAGCATAGGCTTGATGGTCCATAAACTGTTTTTGTAGTTTGAGGACCATGCAGGACAATATAAGGCATGTCACATCCCTAATATCCTTGACATGCACCTCGTATTCCTCCAGCTGGGTAGCAGGTGGATTACGTCCTTGAGGCGCAGCCGGCAAAGGCCTTTCCAGTATGTACTCTTTGGACTCTTATCTTAGAACTATCCTTAAGTTCCTAGACCAGTCCAAAAAGTTGGGATCGGAAAGCTTGTCCCTCTCTAGGATTGATCGCAGGGATAATGAGTTGTTATTTGCCATTTTAGAATTTCTACACAGAAAAACATTTGAGAGTGTTAATAAATGACTTTACTTTGTTATTCCCATATATAATTAATAATGAATCAAGTTATTAATTGAACCGAGTTGTTGGGCTCATGGGCCGAGATCCATATTTCATTAAGATATAGCCAGACGAGGGCCTGGTACAAATATACCCTAATTATTTAGGTAGGAACGCCGTCCAATCCCAACCTAGGGACTCTCGGTTTGATGGGCTTGTTGGCACTTACCCATCTGTGCTTAGGGTCAGGAGAATGCTACTACCCATGCTAAGTCAAAACCTCCATCCAAGTGTTAGAGTATCCCATACCCTAACCCAATACAAAATGACGATACTCCAATGTATCCTGCGAGGGCAAGGTCTACAACCTGCCTATCCCCACTTCGAGCTGGTTTTGAATAAGGGAAGCACTTTTAAGCAACTTAGTAATTTCCATTTGGTTATTAGATTCATTTAATAACAGCTTACATACATAAGGCGGGTGAAATTTGCTATTGGATCATACATTCACACATGCAAATAAATATAAAGCATAATTAAATAAATAAGTAAAATGGACTGTTATAGGCCTATATTATATCCTAATATTATTCTAGTAAACCTATACTAGAAACATATCAGGTGGGCTTCCATCTTCTTCCTCTGGGCTTGCACCTCCACTTGGGCTCACCACTCCATGGGCTTCTTCTTTTACAAATTTTATAATAAGTAAATAAAATAAAATTACCTTAAAAAAAACAGAAAAATGACACGCAGGCCGTATTTACTCAAAAAGAAAATACAACCCATCTTGAATAAAGGCGCAATAGCATCCAATCATACAAATATTTAATCACCCATATGCATCCAATACATATAATTTACAAGCATGTTAGAATGCATGAAATAAGCCCATTTCAATTATGTCCAAGCCATTATTTTGAAATCGCCAATTTTGGCCCACCATGGTTCTAACCCTTAACGGGCTTTGGGCCTCCAGCCCAGGCAGTCCAGCTGCTCCCACTGGAATTGGGAAACCATGGGTCCATTTTAGCCGTCCAAGTAATTTTGCCAAAATTACCCAAACCAATTTCAATTAACCATATCAATTTCCAAAATTAATATCACATGAATAAAATTAAATTTCATTCAAGAAACCATGCACATTTAAATTGTAAAAATTTAAACACACGAATTTTAAAACCAATTAAAATTTCAAAACTGGGCCTCGGGCCCGAACCCGCCAAATCCAAAAAATACTGGGCCCGACCCGCTGCGGCTAGGGCAACCTAGTTGCCCTAGCAGCAGTGGCCGCATTGCTGGCGCAGCAGCAGGCAGCGGTTGCTGCAGCCACTGTTCCCGCCGCTTGCTGCGGCGGCGGTGGTGATTCCGCTGCTGGTAACCCTGCACGCCGGGAACAGCCTGATTTTTTTTTAATTAAAACAAAAAATTGGAAAAATTGTAGCCACATCAAGAAAACACCAAGAATCTCATGTAAACAATAAAATTAAATAAACATAAATCTATATGCAAATTTAATTTCTATTGCACAAAATCAAAAGTGAAAAATCATAAACCCCAATCCAAGAATCCCAATCAAAAATCTAATTTTAAATCCAAGGGATTCAAACCATTTAAGCAATTTTCATGGACCAAGAGCCTGCTCTAATACCACTGTTGGGATTTGTTACCGGAAATCACCCGATTAAAGCAGAAGAACACGGTGATTTCCTCAAATCCGTGCCCAGGAGCAATTGAAATGGAAATTGCAAAAACAAAAATTTAACCAACAAGAGATTGATCTCTTACCCGGATTATCTCTACAAGAGATGGATGCAGACTGCAGGAATCAAGGTAGAATCCCTCCTTGTTCATGTACACGAATGGCTTTCGAACACAACCCGTGCTAGCATCGGAAAATCACGAACTTTGGAGCTGGAGGGGATGAGAATTTCGGCTAGCTTGAGAATTTCAGCTAGTTGTTTTAACCCTAGGTGGCTGAAATTCTCGAGAATTTCAGCCCAATTGGCTCACCTTGTGTGGGCTTTCCTTCTTTCATTTTTTTGGGCCCAAATCTATTTTAATTCTTATGGTTTAAATTAATTTCAAGCCCAACTTTAATTTTAATATGCATATAATCTATTACACCATGTAACATATTATTTGTATTTAATTACAATTGGTCTGACTAATTAATTTAATCCATGAAATTAAAATTAGATCTTCACAAAATAAATTCATACGTAAACCTATACATATGAATATTTCCACCTAGGAAATAATCTCATAAATTAATCCAATTAATTATGAGAAAGCCAATCAAATATTAATCTTATTATTATGATCCATCCAATTGATCTTTATAATATAATTAATATTATCCTCTCTCTCTAGAGTGTATACTCCAAGTATACAGGTGATTCCTTAAGTCTGTGTTCAGTCGCTCAGTGTGTATGATCCCGTGGGCCCATCTTTATGTTGGCAATGGGCCTGTGGCCCACAGACTACAGTTGGGCTCTAGCAAGCCACTGCAACCCCTAATTAAGATGGAGATGGCAGTCTAACTGTAATCATAACCTTGTAGTTTGAACTTGTATATCCTATGTCATTGATATCGGTGTCCAACACAGAGGCATGGATTGATCACCCTCTATTGTGTCCAGACATTTACTTGATCCTGAATGTACTGATGCTCACAAACAAGTTCCAACTTGTTTGGGTGTGGCCACACTCTTATCAGTCACATTCATCAAGAGGCTGGTGATATCTTCTCAGTGGACTACTAAGTGACAAATCCCTTCTGCATATCCATAGCATTGCCATGCTAAGTGACATACCCTAAAGCATTGCCATGCTAAGTGACATACCCTAAAGTACCCATACTTGGCACCCTATTACAGGCCATTTAGGTGTACCCTTAAGTATGCGACCTCGCATGCAACACCATCATATGGTCAGGTCAAAGGATCCATACATGTACTACACGAGAATCACTTGTGATACTATACCATGTGGATTTCTCGTTTAGTGGATCTATCCAGTACCATGCCCCTTTTGCATGTACCCATTAACTTGGTTGACATCCCATGTCCAATGACTGGTAAGACACCACCATACAACCAGGTTAATGATAGTCTTTAGTTCCATTCATTCCATGACTGGAACAGACTACGGATCACTTTATGGTCATATCATTTACCCTATCCATGGTCTTACTGCCAATTACGTGACACTTGTCGTCATGGATATGGATATGTCCATTGGATATTTCATTTAAGATATTACACAAGATATATATAATAAATGAATTAATGCCTTTATTAATAACACAAAATGAGTATAATACATAAATCCAATAAATGTATAATACAAATACAAGGTCCAATGCCTCGAGACTAGGGCATATCCAACATGTCGTGCATGCAAGGTACGAATGCATATGTCACACAAATAAGGTGTCATGGCTACACAAAGATATGGTTAGGACATACGATACACGGGGTGATGTCTTGATGCTTTATGGAAATGTCAACACACAAGGCATGTATGGCACATGAATAAAACATCATGACTGCACGCAGATGTGGTTAGTGTAGGTGTCATACAAATGTCGATGTCTTGAAAATGGCTATATAAAGACATGATTAGAATAACACACGAATGATTATGCATATTTGATGCTTCATGAATGAAAATGATAATGGATGTGATTTCTTTGTTTTAGACATTCTAAGGATGCCCAATGTCACGTAAAAGAAAATACAAAAGTAGTCGTGCGTGCGCCGACACACGGATGAAGGTTCGGCCCTTTCGGGGCACCTAATGGGTGTTATGAAAGTGTCGATGCTTTATAGGTCAAGGTGAAATGATATGACATGGTCACGGGGAGGCCACTCAGTGGACAGAGTTCTGATGCCTTTGGGGCATCTAACATGAAGTGATGTTGCATACAGGTCACGTGTAAATAGAGACACAGATAGATTTTCAGAGTTCGTGGAATGCACTGCATGGTTTGGTAATGTTATGATATGCTCCTATGTGGTTTGCGACATGCAAGCAGGGTTTCAGCATCACCGTGACACCAACGATGAATGGACGTGGAATGATGTTGACATTGTGTTATGTTGTCGTACGACTCGCCATATGACGCAGGCCTAAGATCGTTGTGATCTCCTAGTGAATGACATTTTGTAACGACATGGCCGAGTGCAAACCGGTGCACGGGCGGACTACAGGTAGCTTTGGGATACCCGATATGTTATGAAATGAAATCATCATGATAGGCATCCTTAGAACATCCCCTTATTAGATGGAATGGAATGAAATGGCATGGATGTGTATGTTACACAAAATGCATGTCATGTATGCTTTGTGACACATAAGATGTATATATGACACGCGGGATGATGTCATGTATGCTTTGTGACACACAAGACGTATATATGCCGCACAAATAAAATGTCATGGCTGCACAAAGACGTGGTTAGCACAGATGCCATATATATGTATACGTGTTAAAAACATGGTTAAAATGGCATACGGATGATTATGCGTGTTTGATGTTGCGTGAAAAAAAGGTAAAAAGAAAATCATCACGGAAGAAATGTTAGCACACGTAAAATATACTCTCCCTTCCAACCTTATTCCTCTTTTCGATTGTTCTTGTATTCTTCCTAGGTATTGGGTCTCTTTGGCATCAACGGGGGATACCAAAGGCACACACTCAATTGTCCAATTTCAAATTTATGTTTTGGTAATCCTAGGGGAAGTTACTAAGCCATTACATGTGGGCCAAAGTCAAACCAAGGGTCATACAGGTCCCCATAGCGAATATACACTCCTCAGCGTGGAACATGATGTAAGGTCATGCGGTGCTATGAGTGGTTTACCCCGCCGGGTGCCTCCGATCCTGGCGGAAGAGGTAGGTCACCTTGTTGAGTAAACCGGGCTGATCAATGTATTTGAGGGGTTGAGAAGAAGAAAATGTCATGATATGGAAAGTATGAACAAATACGGTATTTATGAACTAATAAATGACTACAAGGGAGGTTACATTTCAGTAGTTGCCTAAGTTCATTAAGTTTTTATGAAAACTTTTAAGAAACTCTTCTCCCCAACAGAGTCGCCACTATGAGCAGAAGACCTGAAAGGCGGGACGCGGCGAAGTGAACAGGGGAACCAAGAGCGGTGTTTGTGGTTTTGGTGGAAAACGGGTTTTGTTTGTCTTGCTTTTGGGAAAATCATTTGTTTTTTAGAAATTTGTTTTGTAGAAAACATTTTCCCATTTTATTACTTAAAGACCTCGAAACCTAAATTTCAAGATCAGTGACAGAGTCGCCACCCGGATCAGTTCCTCTGGGAAATTCCAGTACAGCTCCTTACCGAGCGTAGACTGCCGTACCTAATCCAAAGATTTAGGGTTAAGGTGATTTACGTATTCAACCTCAAGCATGTATTCATTTACAATTTATATTATCGTATTTATTCAATTTATTATCTTTCTCTACCCAATTACGTTTATTTATCAGCCAATGCTCAGGCAAATGACAAAAATAAATTACAGAAAAATAAACCATACATCTAAATTATACAAAGAATAATAGAGGCCCCTTATACAACCAAATTGAATGAAAACAAAAACTCTCGTCCTCACATTACAAGCGCATAAAATACATGATTATGTAAAAATTTATAAACGCCTAAAATACACGAATTAATATATTAATTACACCAAAAATAATAAAAATGGAAAATAAATGCTGCAAAATAGACGTTTAGCACAATTTATATCACAAGAACAAGTAGGACTCGCAACAGGACAAAATTAGGACTTTTAGGAACTGTGGCATGCATTTAGGGGGTAACCGGGTCGACTCAGCCGGCCGGCCCGGTTGGACCTGGAAAACGGTTTTGAAACGCTCTGTAGATTTTGTGCTGAAAAACAATTATCGAAAATTATTTGGCTCGATTTCATGCAAATTTCTAGATTTCAGCGGGTCTTTTATTCCAAAACTTGGGGTTCCGTTCGTACGGGTTTCCTAATTTTTACAAACATCTAAGGTCTAAAAATGGTAAACACACAAAAAAAAGTTTGAATTCAAAGACAGTATCACGCGATGATGTCCATACGGGTTGTTCCACGATTCTGCCTATTTCTGGAAACTACAGCTGTACGACTGTAATTAGAGCCGCACGGCTTTAATTACAATCATGCGACTATAATAACTACAGTCGTGCGACTGTAGCTTCTAGACCCGAAAAATGGTTTTCTCATTTTTGAAAACTGCTATTTTGCTCATTTTCGGTGTTTCCCGAGGACTTTATAGGGTTCAGGGGCCTGCTATTGCTGGACTATGGATCCGGTTCGGATCGAACAACCCCGAAATTTAGAAAATAAAATCCTAGAAAAATGAAAACCTAACACCCGTAAGTATAGAAAACCGAAGTTTAATAATGTACGAGTGTATTTAGGCCGAAAAACATCACAACAGAATGCATAAAAATGGAAAAATTCATAAAAATGGAAAACGGGCTATTTTCGGCCGATCGGGTATTTTCGGGTTTTTGCCCGAGAGGAACATAGCCGTGCGACTCTGAGATTAGAGCCGTATAGCTATGTTCCAAGGAGACATATCCATGGGGATGTTCCAAGGAGACATATCCGTGGGGCTATGTTCTTGGAGAACAAAGCCGTACGGCTCTGTTAGGGTAGCCAGTTTTCCAAAAATTGAGAAAACAGAGGAAAAACGCAGAGAAGATGCAATGAACATAAGTTTAAGGCCTCTCAAAGTTTACCTTGATATTGTTTTGTTGTGTTTAATGTCAAGAATCGGATTGAAAACTCAAAACCCTCCTCGAATCCACAACCAGCCTGAAATTTCGTAACAAATCCGAACCAACCGAGACAATCCCAATTGTGTGTATAAAGGCAAAGAATGCTTCCTTCAACGCTTAGGTATTAGTTTGGTGTTAAGTTTTAATTCTCGCTCACTCTCTTTTTCTCTCTGTATGTTGACCTCTTTTCCTCTCTGTTTCTTTTCTTTTCTTTTCTTTTTTTCTTTTCTTCTGCTCAAGTCTCTTTTTCTACTGATTGATTTTTTTCTTTTTATATCCTACACTCTATCAATCCTTTCAGGACTTAAATGTGTCGTCTGTTTTTCTGCGCATTTTGGCTGTGAGTTTTTGTTTTAGTTAAGTTGCTTCTGCCATGTAGAGCAACTTGCCTGACCTGCTAGAGTCGTGCGGCTCTAGTTGTGCTAGAGCTGCCTGGCTCTAGGTCTACAGCCGTGCCGCTGTAGGTCTATAGTTGTATGACTGTAGTTTTAGAACTACAGTCATGCGACTCTAGACAAAGTTGGGGCCTATTCCGGAAAACCTACGCTCACTTTTAAGCCCTGAAATCACTCGGAGGACCTTTCCTGGGGTTTTAGGATTGCAAATAGCTTAGTTTTTGGAGCGTTTGAGATATTCCAGGTGACATCCCGGTTGTTCTCAAGTCCGATTCGTGTCCGTTTGCTCAACAAGTACAATGGGATTCTCATCATAGAGGTTGGGAAAAACCGATGCTCACACCTATCTACCTTTGGCATTGTCGTTTAGGCCACATAAACGAGAAGCGCATAGCAGGCTTCACAAAGCTGGAATCCTAGGATCATTTGACATGGAGTCACTTGATATATGTGAGTCTTGTTTATGAGGTAAAATGACTAAAGTGCCTTTTAGCAAGAAAGCAGAAAGGGCTACAAGCTTATTGGACCTAATACATTCAGACGTATGTGGGCCCATGAGTGTAGCCACCAGAGGTGGACATTTGTACTTCATCACTTTCACAGATGATTTTAGCAGATATGGCTACATCTATCTGATGAAACATAAATCCGAGACCCTTGATAGGTTCAAGGAATTTAATAACAAAGTACAAAACCAACTAGGTAGAAATATCAAAGTCCTTTGCTCAGACTGGGGAGGCGAGTATATGAGCCTAGAGTTTGACTTGTACCTAAGAGAGCATGGAATCATTCCACAGCTCAATCCTCCAGGAACACCATAATGGAATGGGGTGTCCGAACGGAGGAATAGGACCTTGTTGGACATGGTCTGCTCAATGATGAGTCACGCCTCTCTCCCAATACGCTCTCGAGATAGCAGCTATCATTTTGAACAATACTATGACTAAGACTGTGGAAAAGACTCCATATGATATATGGACGAACAGGGTACCCAATGCGTCTTTCCTGCGGATTTGGGGCTGTGATGCACATGTCAAGAAATTGACTGGGGCCAAACTAGAACCCAAAACTGATTAATGCCTATTTGTGGGCTACCCTAGGGAAACCAAAAGGTATTACATCTACAACCCCGCCGAGAATAAGGTGTTTGTGGCATGAAAGAGGGGGTCTTTCTTGAAAAGGATTTCATTTCCAAGAAAGGTAGTGGGAGCAATTTTGAACTCAAGGAAGTTCAAAGCTCACAAAGTCCTAAAGAGGACAACTCGAAGACTAGGGTGGAGCTTTCACAGGAGGAAGCACCAACCCAGGTCACACAAGGACCTAGAAGGTCTAGTAGGGATCACTGAGAACCTAAGTGATATGGGTTTCTCATTACTAATGATCACACTCTTCTCATCTTCGATGAGGAAGAGCCCAAAACCTACCAAAAGGCTATTGCTAGCCCATAATATGCCAACTGGCACAAATCCATAGAGGCAGAGATGCAATCTATATACGATAATCAGGTTTGGAACCTGGTTGATCCACCTCCAGGTGCTAAGGTCATAGGTTGCAAGTGGTGCTATATGTTGGAAATGCCCTAGTCCCGAGGCATTAGTCCTTGTCTTTGTATCATACTTTTGTACATTTATATGAACTTCATGTATTATACAAGTTGTGTTAAGAAATAAAGGCAACAATCTATTTACTATATGTCTTGTGCAATATTTTAAATAGAGTATCCAATGGACATATCCATATCCATGTTGTCAAGTGTGAGGCACTTGGCAGTAAGACTATGGATAGGGAAAACGATATGGCCATAAAGTCATCCGTAGTCTGTTCCAATCATGGGAATGAATGGAACTAAAGACTATCATTAGCCTGGTTGTATGGCGGTGTCTTACCGGTCATAGAACATGGAATGTCAACCAGGTTAATGGGTACATGTAAAAGGGTGCATGGTACTGGATTGATCCACTTAACGGGAATCTACATGGTATAGTATCACAACTGATTCTCGTGTAGTACTTGCATAAGTCCTTTGACCGGACCATATGATGGTGCTGCATGTGAAGTGGCACACTTCGGTGTACGCCTAACGAGCCTGTAAAAGGGTGCCAAGTATGGGTACGTTCGGGTGTGTCAGTGAGCATGGCAGTACTATGGATATGCAGAAGGGAATGTCACTCAGTATTTTACTGAGACGATATCACCAGCCTCTTGATGAATGTTACTGATTAGAGTGTGGCCACACCCAAACAAGATGAGATCTTGTTTGTGAGTATCAGTTCATTTGGGATCAAGTAATGTCCGGACACATATAGAGGGTGATCAACCATGCCTCTGTGTTGGACACCGATATCAGTGACATGGGACATACAAGTTCAACTACAGGGTTACGGTGACAGTTTGACTGCTATCTCCGTCTTAATTGGGGGCTACAGTGGCTTGCTAGAGCCCGCCTGTAGTCTGTGGGCCTTGGCCCACTGCCAACATAAAGACGGGGCCCATTGGATCTTACACATTGAACGTCTGGACTTTAACTAGTCGGATTAAGTGTGTGCTTGGAGTATACACGTTTGAAGAGAGAGAGATTTATTAATTATCTTCTAGGTCAATTAGATTGATCAAAAGAATATAATTAATATTTATTTTTGGCATTCTCTTAATTAATTCAATGAATTAATTTATGAGATTATTTCCTAGGTGGAAATATTTATACATGTATAGGTTTACATGTATCTCATCTTATATGTGTCTAATTTAATTCCTTGATGAATTTGATGTGTCAAATTAATTGTAATTTAGATGTATGTAACATATTATATGGTACAATATACTTACATACATATTGAATTACAATGTTATTTGAAATCAAAGAGAAACCAAAGAATTAATGCGGGCTAGGGCTTGAAATGGTAAGCCCACTTCTTCATCATGTGTTGGCCGAAATTCATGGTGGGTTTAGGGCAAGAATGATGAATTTTAAGATGAGAAGAATGAGTCATGGTGGGACAAAAGGTAATGATCAAATGGGTGAGTCATGGTGGACTTTTGGTTAGTAAAGTTGGACTTTACCAACTTGGATATTTGTTGGTCATTATGTGTTGGTCATTATGACTAAAGACAAGTGTCTTCCCCATCTTTTTCCCACCTCTTGGCCGAATCCTTGTGTCTTTGGACAAGGGAGGTGACTCATTCTTTGCCAAAAATTGTAATGAGTGAAAGTGGTGAGTCATTGTTGACTTTGTGGTGAGTCATAGTTGACTTTGCTTTATGGGATATTTTTTGCCTCTTGGTGAGAGATATTAGATGAAAGGCTTCAACCATTTTCATTCTAAGCAAGTGCTCTTGGCTGCCATCTCTCCCTCTCTTCTTGAATTTCCGAGTTGCTAGCACGGGTTTCAGTCCGATAGCCGTTCGTGTACGCATCGGTGGAGGAAATCTATCCTTGATTTCTGCAGTCTTCTTCTATCTCTTAAAGAGATATCTTGGTAAGACTTTATTCTCCTCCTTTGTGTTTTGTTTTTGATTTTCACTACTTAAGCTCCCGGGACCCGGATTCGAGGAAATCGACGCGTGTTTCCGCACTTTGTCGGTCGGTTTCCCGTGATGAATCCCAGCAGTGGTATCAGAGCGGGCTTTTGTTTCGTGAAAATCTTTAACTTGGCGGATCCCGTGTTTTAAAATTGGTGTTTTATGGATCGGGATTCTTTCGGTTTTGGGGTTTTATATTTTTCCCCATTTGATTTTCAAATTGAAATGGTTAATACATATTAGGTTATATGTATGTTTCAATTTGCTTATGTTTTTTTATGCATGTGGAATTTATTTTATACATCTTGAATTTGGTTTTATGTCTCTTAGACTTGTTGGCTTTATTCTTGATGTATTTATTTTTATGCATGAAAAAAAAAAAAAAAATAGAAGAAGTGGGTGGCAGCAGCTTGCTGCCGGCCAGCTATTGCTGGCTGCAGCAGCTGCTGCTGCTGGCCGCAGGGGCTGCTGCTGGCCGCAGGGGCTGCTGCTGGGCAGCAGCCTCCCCGCGTGGTCGGCCGGGCCCGTTTTTGGATTTGGCGGGATTTTTGGGCCGGGCCGGGTTTTAAAATTTTATTGGGTTTTAAAATTTTACGTGTTTAAATTTTGGAAATTTTTTATGCGCGTGTTTTATGAATGGAATTTATTTTCGTTCATGCGATATTAATTTTGGAAATTAATACGGTTAATTGAAATTGGTTCGGGTTTTCTTGGCACGATTACCCGGACGGCTAATTTTGGAATTCATGGTTACCCAATTAGATTGGGAGCATTTTTTGGCCTGGGTTGGAGACCCAAAGCCCGCACGGGTTTAGAACCATGATCGGCCGAAATTTGGCGATTTCAAAATAATGGCTATGGACAAATGAAATCGGATTAAATCATGCATTTAACATGCTTATGAAATCCATGAAATACATGATGTATTGGTTTACATGTATGATTGAATATGCGGATGGATGTAAATGGGCCTAATTTATGTTGGGTTGTAATATTCTTTTGGTATATACGGCCTGCGCGCCGTTTTTCCTTTTATGTAATTTTATTTTATCTGTTTATTATAAAATTATGTAAGCAAGGAGCCGATGGGATTGGCGAGCCCAGAAGGAATGGGAGGCGGCCCACCTGATGCTGTTCTAGTATAGGTTTACTAGAATGATATTAGGATGTAAATTTTGGCTCGTTGCATTCCATTCTTTGATTTAATTATGCGGTATTTATTTGCATGTGCGAATGTATGTACAAACCCTTTTCACCCGCTTTTGCATCTAAGCCGTTATTAATTGAATCGAATAACCAAATGGTAATTACTAAGTCGCTTAAAAGTGCTTCCCTCATTCATAACCTACTCGAAGTGGGGATAGGCCAGTCGTAGACCAACCCTCGTTGGATACACTGGAGTATCGTCATTTTGTATTGGGTTGGAGTATAGGTTACTCTAACACTTGGATGGAGGTTTTGACTTAGCGTGGGTAGTAGGATGTTCCTGGCCCTAAGCACAGATGGGTAAGTGCCAACAGACCCATCAAACCGAGAGTCCCTAGGTTGGGATTGGACGGCGTTCCTACCTAAAAATTGGGTATAGTTGTTCCAGGCCCTCGTCTGGCTATATCTAAATATAATATGGATCTCGTGTTAGAGATTGTGCCCTAAGCCAATGTTGGATTATGTAAACAATCTTCTTAAGTCATTAATAAAGACTTATTTTATCATATATATTTGTATGTTAGTATTTATGATAATGTATCCATGAATTAATTGTGTAATTCTAAATTTCCCTAGTCGATTGTTATTATGGGAATAATAACAAACTAAGACTAGTGTGAGTGATAATGGATATTCATGAGATGAATATAGTGTATACAGATACAGATTATACTCACGGGCAATGTGTTAGAGAACATGTTGCTGGAGACCCACTATAAGATCAAGTTCATGGTCACGTGTCACAACTGATCTTGATTATAGTAGTGTCATCAGCTGATTCCTTTGACCTGAGGTCACCATGGATTCCGGGATGAACTCATGTTGTGCTTTGACGCAGTCAAACGCTGCTTGTAACAGAGTAGTTATAAAGGCTGTTGTTGGGTGCAATGTGACTCATGCTTAGGGATGTGAGTGACAGATATGGGATTTTGTCCCTCTCTAACAAGAGAGCGATATCACTGGGCCCCTCGATAAGTAAGACTGTTAAATGCATGGCCGTGCTCAAATAATTGATAAGAGTATCAATTGATTTGTCTGAACAGTTTACTTTGAGATCGAGAAAGCATATGATTAATTATGTAAGATTGACAAGTGTACCATGTCTTATAATTAATCTTGATATCAAAGAGACAAAAGGGAATATGACATTCTATAAATAGGTATTGGATCATTCCAATCATATTAATTGGGTAGTCGTAATGGCTTGCTAGAGTCCGCTTGTGACCTATAAGGACATTATGGTAATTTCCTTATTGCCAATTAATATGATCCTATGGGGTCACACACAAGAGCAAAATGAAGTTCATCTTATCGGGTATAAATTATTATTGGATAATAATTTATGAATGAGAAAGAGAATAAATATATATAGTGATATATATTTATGTATGTATATATAAATATTAATGTGATTAATATTACATAAAGTATGCTACATATTATAATTAAATTATATGGAGATATAATTAATTATAATATTATATATACATATATGTATTATGGAGAATTGATTTGATTTAATGTTAATTGAGAATTAATATTAAATTGTGTGGGTTAATATATAATTATAACTAATAGGTGTATTAGGTTATAATTATAATTAACTATTTAGGTTAATTATTTAAGGAAATATTTGACCTAAACCTAACACAACTCTAGACTCCCAACACACAAAAGATTTCGGCCACCACTAGGAAAGGAGGAGGCAGCCGAATTCTCTTCCAAGAACATATAGAAAATTTTGATTTTCTGCCTCTCTCTCTCGTTCGAAGAATCGTTCTTCAATCCCGGCGCTAGCACGCGGTGAATCAATTGCTCCGTGTGGATCAACCGTAGAGGGAAGCTAATTTGGTTCCTTTGATTCAAATCCTATAAGAACTAAGAGGTAATTCTTTAACCCTTCCTTCCAATTCAATGCAATATACATGGATCCTTGGCGGGGATTAATCCTTTTCTTTCCGCTGCGTATTTTGTTTTGGTGATTAATCCCCAACAGTGGTATCAGAGCCACTTGTATTTTGATTGAATTGGATTTATGTTTTGATTGGATCAAAATTGCATGTTAGGGTTTGTATGATTTTGATTGGATCAAAATTGTTGTTAGGGGTTTGTATGTTTTATTTAGGGTTCTATGTTATTGTGAATAACAAAATAAAATTTGATTTTATTGATTAATCATTGTGAATGATTTTATGTTAATGATTTGGAATGTTTAAGGGGTTTTGGAATCATGAATTTGATTCATGGGTTTTTATTGAAATTGTTTCAATTCAATTTAAAAAAAAAAAAAAAAAAAAAAATATATATACTGTTCGTATTCTGGGCATAATGCCCAGAATACTTTTTGGCCAATTAATTGCAATTGCAAATTTGCAATTGCAATTAGTTGGCTGCAATTGCAAATTTGCAATTGCACTTGCTGCTTCTTGCGCAGCATGGGCTGCGCGCAGTATGCGCAGCCCGTCCAGCCCGCTGTCCGACAGTTTTTAACCCCTTTTTCGTTTTAAGTGTGGAAAATAGTTTTCTGCATATTTACGAATTTTTCCAAATTAATTAATTCTAAATACAATGTGATTGTATTTTACCACTTTGAACCCTAAATGTTTTTAGATATAAAATTATTGTTGATAATTTTATGCATGGTGTTATGGTATGGTTTTGGACCCCGTGGATGCTTTATTTTATTTATTATGGTTTTATATAAATACGACCTGCGAGTCGTTTGTATTTATGTAAATTTTAAATTTTTAATTTTACTAGAAAAATTGTATAGGATACAATTTATGATATGTAAAATTTATTTTACTAGAAAAATTGTATAGGTTGCAATTTTTTTGTAAAATATAAATCCATGAGATGGTGTTTGGAAGCAAAGACGTGGAGGCGGATCCAAGAGGCGGTGCAATGACCATGTGATGGATGCTACTACCTAGGATATGACCTTGTTGATTTTCATATTGGCCTATGAAAATCAATGTAGATTTAAACCATACCATAACACGGTTCGAGTCATATGCATGCTTTATTTTATTTAGATGCCATGTGATGCCATGCTAGATATTCTATATGCATGCTAGACAATTGTATGCCATAAGATGCCATGCTAATTAATATTAACAAAAGTATGATTAATATTAATGCCATGAAATTGTATATGATACAATTAACTCACAGGAATTAATAAACCCTAAATAAACTTATGAAGTTTATATTTTTGCCACCCAATTACGTATAACACTTGTCAAGTACTATGTTCGCATCATGGTATACCGCCAGGGCGGGTACGCATGTTGTGACCTTAGCGAAGCAATAATATGAGAAAAGGTGATTCTCATTGTGTTGTAATTGGTTTAACTAAAGGGTTAATCAAAAAGGTGTTTGAGCCCGAGGCAAGGATGAGATGAGTAACATACAAATTAAATATGATATATGATATCATGCATCTCATAAATTAAAAGAGTTACATAATGATGTAATTGACATGGTGATGTCTACCGAAATTATATTTAATCATAGGGACATGCCAAAGCAGTGCTATGGTTAAGTATGGATTTTGGGTCTTTTACCCACTTAAATATTTTAAAGGGTTTTATAATTTTAGTGGGAGTTTAATTCTCTTATGTAATTAACTTTGCATATATTTTCTGTTGTAGATAAATGGCCAACACAAGCAATCCCGGTTCTATTCGATCTATCCTTGAGAAGGAAAAACTGAACGGAACCAATTATCTAGATTGGTATCGCAACTTGAGAATTGTTCTCAAGCAAGAGCGAAAGCTGTATGTTCTGGATGGGCCTTTGCCCCCTAACCCTCCACCCACCACAGCTTCAAGAGCTGAGAAGGATGCTTTTCACAAGCATCAAAACGATCAGATTGATGTACAATGCCTGATGCTCGCATCAATGATTCCGGAACTTCAGAAGGATCTGGAAACATTTGAGGCATATGAGATGTCTCAAGAGCTTAAGGAAATGTTCCAAAAGCAAGCGAGAAGGGAAAGGTATGAGACCTTGAGATCTTTGGTTGGGTGCAAGATGACCGAAGGGAGTTCGGTTAGTGCCCATGTTCTGAAGATGAAAGGGTACATTGATCAGTTGGAGAGGCTTGGTTCGCCACTCAGACCTGAGTTGGCAACGGATTTGATCCTTAATTCTCTTCCTGAGAGTTACTCCCATTTTGTCATGAATTATCACATGAATGATATGGACAAAACGGTCAGCGAACTGCATGGGATGCTGAAAAACGCTGAAGTAACGATAAAAGAGAAGCCAAGCTCCAAAGGGATCCATATGGTGCAAAAGGGTAGGATCCAGAAGAAGAAGGGTAAAGCAAACAAACCCAAAGAGTTTGGGAAGGATGCAAAGAAGCCCAAAGCTGTTACCAAGGCAAAGCCTCCAAAGGAAGGCACATGCCATTTCTGCAATCAGCCTGGTCATTGGCGCAGAAATTGCAAGCTTTATTTGGAGGACTTGAGGAAGAAGAGAGGCGGTGAGACCGCTAATCAAGGTATTCATGTTATTGAAATACTTCATTCTACTTCTGTTTCTACTTCGTGGGTATTAGATACCGGTTGTGGTTCTCACATTTGTATGAATGTGCAGGGGCTTAGAGGAAGTAGAAAGCTCAAGAAGGGCGAGGTAGAATTCCATGTGGCGAATGGAGCTAGAGTTGCTGCTTATGAAGTCGGTCGCTACGAGCTCAAGTTGCCAAGTGGACTTGTTCTCCTTTTGAATAATTGTTATTTTGTTCCTAATTTGTCTAGGAACATCATTTCTATTTCATGTTTGGACAAGGAAGGATTTAAATGTGTTATTGAGAATAATCACTTATTGCTTTTCAATAAAGACTTGTTTTATGCAAATGCGGATTTACATGATGGTCTTTATTTGTTGAACCTTAGTGAAGGTTATGATGAGCATGTATATAACATAAATACCAAAAGGATAAGAACAAATATTGTGAATCCTACTTATCTCTGGCACTGTCGTCTAGGACACATTAATGAGAAACGCATTTCAAAACTCCATAAAGATGGAATTTTGGGTCTAGATGTTTTTGAAACATATGATACTTGCGAGTCTTGTTTAATGGGTAAGATGACCAAGAGTCCTTTTACTGGTCACAGTGAAAGGGCTAGTGACTTATTAGAACTCATACATACAGATGTATGTGGGCCTATGAGCACAACTGCTAGAGGTGGTTTTCAATACTTCATTACGTTCACTGATGACTTCAGTAGATATGGTTATCTATATCTAATGAAGCATAAGTCGGAATCCTTTGAAATGTTCAAAGCCTTCCAAAATGAAGTACAAAACCAACTTGGCAAGACAATTAAAGCACTTAGATCTGATCGAGGTGGTGAATATTTGAGCCAAGAGTTCGACGATCATCTTAGAAATTGTGGGATTGTCTCACAATTAACTCCTCCTGGTACACCACAGTGGAATGGTGTGTCTGAGAGGAGGAACCGAACTTTATTGGATATGGTTCGGTCTATGATGAGTCAAACAAATCTTCCTCTATCCTTTTGGGGATATGCACTTGAAACAGCGGCATTCACACTGAACCGAGTTCCATCAAAAGCAGTTGAAAAGACACCATATGAGATATGGATTGGTAAGAAACCAAATTTGTCTTTTCTCAAGATTTGGGGATGCGAAGCCTATGTGAAATATTTGATTTCAGATAAGTTATCACCAAAATCTGTGAAATGCAATTTTGTTGGTTATCCAAAGGAAACTAAAGGTTATTTCTTTTACAATCCTAGTGAAAACAAAGTGTTTGTTGCTAAGGGTGGTACATTCCTGGAAAAAGAGTTTATTTCCAAAGGAATCAGTGGGAGTAAAGTACACCTACAAGAAAATATGGATAACCAAGTTGAAAGTGAGTTTCAAATGGAACAACCTGATTCACAAGAAGTTGTTGAGTCAGAACCAGTAACACAAGTCCAACGTAGATCAAGTAGAGTTCGTCATGAGCCCGAGAGATATGGATTTCTCGTCACGAATGAAAATGATCTGATTCTGTTAGAAGAGAATGAACCTTCCACGTACATGGAAGCTGTCTCTAATTCAGAATCTGAAAAATGGCTTGATGCTATGAAGTCAGAAATTCAATCCATGGACGACAACAAAGTATGGACTTTGGTTGATCTCCCAAAGGGTGCTAAAGCAATAGGGCACAAATGGGTTTTCAAGTTGAAAACGGACATGGATGGGAATATTCAGACTTATAAAGCAAGGTTAGTGGCAAAAGGTTACCGACAAGTTCATGGTATAGACTATGAAGAAACCTTTTCGCCAGTAGCTATGATCAAGTCCATCAGAATTCTTATTGCCATAGCAGCATATTATGACTATGAAATATGGCAAATGGATGTCAAAACAGCTTTCCTAAATGGAAACCTTGTTGAGGATGTGTACATGACACAGCCTGAAGGTTTTGTCGATCCAAAGAATCCTGATAAAGTATGCAAGCTTCAAAAGGCCATTTATGGTTTGAAGCAAGCATCAAGAAGTTGGAATCATTGTTTTGATGAATCAGTCAAAAAGTTTGGCTTCATCAAAAACGAGGATGAGCCTTGTGTGTACAAGAAGTTCAGTGGGAGTAATATAGTTTTCCTAGTTCTATATGTCGATGACATATTGTTAATAGGAAATCACATTCCTACCTTGCAAGAAGTAAAATCTTGGCTAGGAAAGTGTTTTTCTATGAAAGACTTGGGTGAGGCAGCCTACATTCTTGGAATAAAGATCTATAGAGATAGATCTAAGAGATTGATAGGTTTGAGCCAGAGTACATACATTGACAAAATACTGAAAAGGTTCAGTATGGATCAATCAAAGAAAGGAAATGTTCCTATTGGGCAAGGGATAAAGCTTAGTCGTAAGCAATGTCCTGTGACAGTTGAAGAACGTCAACGCATGGATAAGATTCCTTATGCGTCAGCTATAGGATCTATCATGTATGCCATGGTATGTACTCGGCCAGATGTCTCTTTTGCTTTGAGCATGACAAGTAGATATCAGTCTGATCCAGGTGATAGTCACTGGACTGCTGTCAAGAGTATTCTTAAGTACTTGAGAAGAACTAAAGATACATTCTTGGTATATGGAGGCTCGGACGAAGATCTTGTTGTAAATGGTTACACGGATGCAAGTTTCCAAACTGATCAAGATCAGATGCAGTCACAGTCTGGGTATGTGTTCATTCTGAATGGAGGTGCGATAAGTTGGAAGAGTTCTAAGCAAAGCACGATAGCTGCATCTACAACAGAAGCCGAGTATATTGCTGCATCAGATGCAGCCCAAGAGGCTGTTTGGATCAAGAAGTTCATCGAAGAACTTGGTGTCGTTCCTAGCATAGTGAATCCTGTGAACCTCTTGTGTGACAACAATGGGGCAATATCACTTGCTAAGGAACCTAGTGTGTCACAGAAATCCAAACATATACTTCGGCGTTTTCACTACATAAGAGAAGTCATCTCAAGAGGAGATGTGAAGATATGCAAAGTTGCGTCTGAAGACAATGTTGCTGATCCACTAACAAAAGCTCTTTCACAAGCTGTACATGATGGTCATACTAGGTCCATGGGTATTAGATACATTTGAAGATTGGACTTAGGGCAAGTGGGAGATTGTTAGAGATTGTGCCCTAAGCCAATGTTGGATTATGTAAACAATCTTCTTAAGTCATTAATAAAGACTTATTTTATCATATATATTTGTATGTTAGTATTTATGATAATGTATCCATGAATTAATTGTGTAATTCTAAATTTCCCTAGTCGATTGTTATTATGGGAATAATAACAAACTAAGACTAGTGTGAGTGATAATGGATATTCATGAGATGAATATAGTGTATACAGATACAGATTATACTCACGGGCAATGTGTTAGAGAACATGTTGCTGGAGACCCACTATAAGATCAAGTTCATGGTCACGTGTCACAACTGATCTTGATTATAGTAGTGTCATCAGCTGATTCCTTTGACCTGAGGTCACCATGGATTCCGGGATGAACTCATGTTGTGCTTTGACGCAGTCAAACGCTGCTTGTAACAGAGTAGTTATAAAGGCTGTTGTTGGGTGCAATGTGACTCATGCTTAGGGATGTGAGTGACAGATATGGGATTTTGTCCCTCTCTAACAAGAGAGCGATATCACTGGGCCCCTCGATAAGTAAGACTGTTAAATGCATGGCCGTGCTCAAATAATTGATAAGAGTATCAATTGATTTGTCTGAACAGTTTACTTTGAGATCGAGAAAGCATATGATTAATTATGTAAGATTGACAAGTGTACCATGTCTTATAATTAATCTTGATATCAAAGAGACAAAAGGGAATATGACATTCTATAAATAGGTATTGGATCATTCCAATCATATTAATTGGGTAGTCGTAATGGCTTGCTAGAGTCCGCTTGTGACCTATAAGGACATTATGGTAATTTCCTTATTGCCAATTAATATGATCCTATGGGGTCACACACAAGAGCAAAATGAAGTTCATCTTATCGGGTATAAATTATTATTGGATAATAATTTATGAATGAGAAAGAGAATAAATATATATAGTGATATATATTTATGTATGTATATATAAATATTAATGTGATTAATATTACATAAAGTATGCTACATATTATAATTAAATTATATGGAGATATAATTAATTATAATATTATATATACATATATGTATTATGGAGAATTGATTTGATTTAATGTTAATTGAGAATTAATATTAAATTGTGTGGGTTAATATATAATTATAACTAATAGGTGTATTAGGTTATAATTATAATTAACTATTTAGGTTAATTATTTAAGGAAATATTTGACCTAAACCTAACACAACTCTAGACTCCCAACACACAAAAGATTTCGGCCACCACTAGGAAAGGAGGAGGCAGCCGAATTCTCTTCCAAGAACATATAGAAAATTTTGATTTTCTGCCTCTCTCTCTCGTTCGAAGAATCGTTCTTCAATCCCGGCGCTAGCACGCGGTGAATCAATTGCTCCGTGTGGATCAACCGTAGAGGGAAGCTAATTTGGTTCCTTTGATTCAAATCCTATAAGAACTAAGAGGTAATTCTTTAACCCTTCCTTCCAATTCAATGCAATATACATGGATCCTTGGCGGGGATTAATCCTTTTCTTTCCGCTGCGTATTTTGTTTTGGTGATTAATCCCCAACATCTCGGCCCTTGAGCCCAACAACTCGGTTTTATTAATAACATGATTCATTATTAATTATGGGAAAATGTTTATAAGTCCTTTATTAACACTCATTTATTTTTCTGTGTAGTAATCAATGGCATCGAATAACACTTTATCACTGCGCACTATCCTTGAGAAGGACAAGCTTTCTGGTCCTAATTTCCTGGACTGGTCTACGAACTTACGAATAGTTCTAAGATAGGAGTCTAAGGAATATGTACTGGAAAGGCCTGTACCGGCCGCACCTACTGGGCGTAATCCACCAGCTGCTCAGCTGGAGGAATACGGGGTGCATGTAAAGGATAACCGGGATGTTACTTGCCTTATGCTGGCGTGCACGGTCCCCGAACTGCAAAAACAGTTTATGGACCATGAGGCCTATGCTATGATAACAACTCTAAATGAGATGTTTCAGGAACAGGCACGTCAGGAAAGGTACCTGACGAATAAGGCATTCCATTCCTGCAAAATGGGGACTGGGACATCTGTGAGCGCTCATGTGCTCAAGATGAAGGGCTATTTAGATTCTTTAGCCCGTCTCGGGTCGCCCATTTCACAGGAATTGGCGATTGATACCATCCTGGCTTCCTTGCCGGAGTCTTATGATCAGTTCATCTTGAATTACAACATGCAAGGGATGAACAAAACTGTTAGTGAGCTGCATGGGATGCTTAAGCTTACGGAACAGTCGGTCAAAAAGACTCCACCGGTACTTATGGTAAACAAGGGGAAGGCTCCTCTTGTAAAGGCCAAGGCTAAGACAAAGGCTAAAGCTAAGGCCAAGAAAGCCAAAGCTAAGAAGGCCAAGGTCCAGCCCAAGGCCCGTCCTGAGGATGTCTGTTTCGGGTGCAAGCAGACGGGACATTGGAAACGATCATGTCCAAAGCTTCAGGGAGAGCAAAAGAAGGCGCAGGGCGCGTCTTCATCAGGTATATATGTCATAGACATTAACCTTACTGTTTCAACATCTTGGGTATTGGATACTGGATGTGGTTCTCACATTTGTTGTAATGTGCAGGGACTTAGGAACAGAAGATCACTGGGATCAGGAGAAGTGGACTTGCGGGTCGGGAATGGGGCAAGGGTTGCAGCCATTGAGATCGGCGAGTACCAGCTTAAGATGCCTAGTGGATTAGTTTTGTTACTGGAACAATGTTATTTTGTACCTGCAATGTGCAGGAATATTATTTCTGTTTCAGTTTTGGATACTTCTGGATATGTATTTACTATTGGTAATGGTAATATGGTTATATCTAGAGAAGGCATATTTTATGGAAATGCTCTATTAAATAATGGCCTTTATATCCTGAATTTAAATGAAACTAATCAAGTCTATAACATAAATACTAAAAGGATTAAACCAAATGAACTTAATCCTGTGTACCTTTGGCACTGTCGTTTAGGCCACATAAACGAGAAACGCATAGCTAGACTCCACAAAGCTGGAATTCTAGGATCTTTTGACTTGGAGTCACTTGATATTTGTGAATCTTGTTTACGGGGTAAAATGACTAAAGCGCCTTTTAGCAAGAAAGCTGAAAGGGCTACTGGCTTATTAGACCTAATACATTCGGATGTATGTGGACCTATGAGCACTGCTGCCAGGGGTGGGTTTCTATACTTCGTCACCTTTACAGACGATTTCAGCAGATATGGCTATGTCTATCTGATGAAACACAAGTCTGAAACACTTGATCGGTTCAAGGAATTTAGGAACGAAGTACAGAACCAATTAGGCCGAAATATTAAAGCCCTTCGGTCGGACCGAGGTGGCGAGTATATGAGCCTAGAATTTGATTCATACTTGAGAGAGCATGGAATAGTTCCACAGCTCACTCCTCCAGGAACACCACAATGGAATGGGGTGTCCGAACGGAGGAATAGGACCCTGTTAGACATGGTCCGCTCAATGATGAGTCATGCCTCTCTCCCAACAAGTTTTTGGGGATATGCTATTGAGACAGCAGCTCTCATTTTGAATAATACTCCGACTAAGGTAGTAGAAAAGACCCCATTTGAGATATGGACGGGCAGGGCGCCCAATGTGTCTTTCCTACGGATTTGGGGTTGTTATGCCCATGTCAAGAAACTGACTGGGGGCAAACTAGAACCCAAAACTGACAAATGCCTATTTGTGGGCTACCCTAGGGAAACCAAAGGGTATTACTTCTACAACCCCGCCGAGAACAAGGTGTTCGTGGCACGGAAAGGGGTCTTTCTTGAAAATGAGTTCATTTCCAAGAAAGATAGTGGGAGTAATGTTGAACTCAGGGAAGTTCAAAGCTCAGAAACTCCTGAAAAGGATAACTCGGAGACCAGGGTGGAGCTTCCACGGGAGGAAGCACCGGCCCAGGTCACACAAGGACCTAGAAGGTCTGGTAGGGATCGTCGGGAACCTGAGAGATATGGGTTTCTTGTTACCGATGATAACACTCTTTTTGTCTTCGACGAGGAAGAACCAAAAACCTACCAGGAGGCTATAGCTAGCCCACTATCCGCAAATTGGCAAAAGGCCATGGAGGCGGAAATGCAATCTATGTACGATAATCAGGTTTGGAATCTGGTTGATCCACCTCCGGGTGCTAAGGTAATAGGTTGCAAGTGGTGCTACAAGCTGAAGCCAGATAATACCTTCAAAGGGCGGCTAGTAGCGAAAGGTTTCAGGCAAGTCCATGGAATCGACTATGATGAAACTTTCTCACCAGTCGCTATGCTCAAATCCATTAGGATCCTGCTGGCCATAGCCGCTTGGTACGACTATGAGGTCTGGCAGATGGATGTCAAAACTGCTTTCCTGAACGGAAAGTTACTCGAGGATGTGTATATGACACAACCTGAGGGTTTTGTCGATCCAAAGTATCCTGAAAGGGTATGCAAGCTTCAAAGATCCATTTATGGATTAAAGCAAGCATCCCGAAGTTGGAATCTTCGATTCAATGAGGCTATAAAGGAATATGGCTTTATACAGAATCAAGATGAGCCTTGTGTGTACAAAAGGATTAGTGGGAGTATCGTAACATTCCTGGTTCTATATGTGGATGACATCCTTCTGATTGGAAGCGACATACCAACACTGCTTGGGGTAAAGCAGTGGTTGTGTAAGTGCTTCGCAATGAAGGACTTAGGCGAAGCCGAAACGATCCTAGGGATCAGGATCTACAGGGATAGACCTAATCGGCTTCTAGGCCTGAGTCAGACTAAGTACATAGACAAGGTTCTGAAAAGATTCAGCATGGACCAGGCTAAGAAAGGATTCTTGCCAATGGGTCACGGGCTGAAACTTAGTAAGAAGAACTGTCCTCAGACAAAACAGGACAGGGAGAAGATGAGTGAGATCCCATATGCTTCTGCTATTGGATCAATCATGTACTTTATGCTATGTACAAGACCTGATGTCGCCTTTGCACTAAGTATGACAAGCCGGTACCAGCAAGATCCTGGGGAGGATCACTGGAAAGCTGTCAAAGCAATCCTAAAGTACCTTAACCGGACAAAGGATAGCTTTTTAGTGTATGGTGGTCAGGAAGAGCTGTCAGTTACTGGGTACACTGATGCAAGCTTCCAGACCGACCAGGATGAATATAAGTCGCAGTCAGGGTACGTATTCATGCTTAATGGTGGTGCTATTAGTTGGAGAAGCTCCAAGCAACCGACCATTGCAGATTCTATCACGGAAGCTGAGTACATTGCAGCGTGTGATACAGCTAAGGAAGCTGTGTGGATAAAGAAGTTTATCATGGAACTGGGGATAGTATCATCTATCCAGGAACCGGTTGATATCTTCTGTGACAACAATGGGGCTGTTGCACAAGCTAAGGAGCCCCGGTCACACAGGAACTCAAAGCACGTACTCAGGAAGTTTCACCTCATCCGAGAAATTGTTGAGAGGGGTGACATTTCATTACGCAGAGTGGACACCGAGGAGAATGTCGCAGATCCTTTGACCAAGGTGCTGGCTCATTCCAAGCACGAGGGTCATATCAGATCTATAGGGATTAGGCCCATGCCTGGTTGGTACTAGTGCAAGTGGGAGATTGTTGGAAATGCCCTAGTCCCGAGGCATTAGTCCTTGTCTTTGTATCATACTTTTGTACATTTATATGAACTTCATGTATTATACAAGTTGTGTTAAGAAATAAAGGCAACAATCTATTTACTATATGTCTTGTGCAATATTTTAAATAGAGTATCCAATGGACATATCCATATCCATGTTGTCAAGTGTGAGGCACTTGGCAGTAAGACTATGGATAGGGAAAACGATATGGCCATAAAGTCATCCGTAGTCTGTTCCAATCATGGGAATGAATGGAACTAAAGACTATCATTAGCCTGGTTGTATGGCGGTGTCTTACCGGTCATAGAACATGGAATGTCAACCAGGTTAATGGGTACATGTAAAAGGGTGCATGGTACTGGATTGATCCACTTAACGGGAATCTACATGGTATAGTATCACAACTGATTCTCGCGTAGTACTTGCATAAGTCCTTTGACCGGACCATATGATGGTGCTGCATGTGAAGTGGCACACTTCGGTGTACGCCTAACGGGCCTGTAAAAGGGTGCCAAGTATGGGTACGTTCGGGTGTGTCAGTGAGCATGGCAGTACTATGGATATGCAGAAGGGAATGTCACTCAGTATTTTACTGAGACGATATCACCAGCCTCTTGATGAATGTTACTGATTAGAGTGTGGCCACACCCAAACAAGATGAGATCTTGTTTGTGAGTATCAGTTCATTTGGGATCAAGTAATGTCCGGACACATATAGAGGGTGATCAACCATGCCTCTGTGTTGGACACCGATATCAGTGACATGGGACATACAAGTTCAACTACAGGGTTACGGTGACAGTTTGACTGCTATCTCCGTCTTAATTGGGGGCTACAGTGGCTTGCTAGAGCCCGCCTGTAGTCTGTGGGCCTTGGCCCACTGCCAACATAAAGACGGGCCCATTGGATCTTACACATTGAACGTCTGGACTTTAACTAGTCGGATTAAGTGTGTGCTTGGAGTATACACGTTTGAAGAGAGAGAGATTTATTAATTATCTTCTAGGTCAATTAGATTGATCAAAAGAATATAATTAATATTTATTTTTGGCATTCTCTTAATTAATTCAATGAATTAATTTATGAGATTATTTCCTAGGTGGAAATATTTATACATGTATAGGTTTACATGTATCTCATCTTATATGTGTCTAATTTAATTCCTTGATGAATTTGATGTGTCAAATTAATTGTAATTTAGATGTATGTAACATATTATATGGTACAATATACTTACATACATATTGAATTACAATGTTATTTGAAATCAAAGAGAAACCAAAGAATTAATGTGGGCTAGGGCTTGAAATGGTAAGCCCACTTCTTCATCATGTGTTGGCCGAAATTCATGGTGGGTTTAGGGCAAGAATGATGAATTTTAAGATGAGAAGAATGAGTCATGGTGGGACAAAAGGTAATGATCAAATGGGTGAGTCATGGTGGACTTTTGGTTAGTAAAGTTGGACTTTACCAACTTGGATATTTGTTGGTCATTATGTGTTGGTCATTATGACTAAAGAC
Organism: Euphorbia tirucalli; assembly: GCA_039660915.1. Taxonomy (NCBI): domain Eukaryota; kingdom Viridiplantae; phylum Streptophyta; class Magnoliopsida; order Malpighiales; family Euphorbiaceae; genus Euphorbia; species Euphorbia tirucalli. Next base: position 42,675,634 of record CM077637.1, on the reverse strand, counting down.
AAGTGTCTTCCCCATCTTTTTCCCACCTCTTGGCCGAATCCTTGTGTCTTTGGACAAGGGAGGTGACTCATTCTTTGCCAAAAATTGTAATGAGTGAAAGTGGTGAGTCATTGTTGACTTTGTGGTGAGTCATAGTTGACTTTGCTTTATGGGATATTTTTTGCCTCTTGGTGAGAGATATTAGATGAAAGGCTTCAACCATTTTCATTCTAAGCAAGTGCTCTTGGCTGCCATCTCTCCCTCTCTTCTTGAATTTCCGAGTTGCTAGCACGGGTTTCAGTCCGATAGCCGTTCGTGTACGCATCGGTGGAGGAAATCTATCCTTGATTTCTGCAGTCTTCTTCTATCTCTTAAAGAGATATCTTGGTAAGACTTTATTCTCCTCCTTTGTGTTTTGTTTTTGATTTTCACTACTTAAGCTCCCGGGACCTGGATTCGAGGAAATCGACGCGTGTTTCCGCACTTTGTCGGTCGGTTTCCCGTGATGAATCCCAGCACTATAAGCTGAAGGCCGACAATACCTTCAAGGGGCAGTTAGTTGCGAAAGGTTTCAGACAAGTCCATGGAATTGACTATGAAGAAACTTTCTCACCAGTAGCTATGCTCAAATCCATAAGGATCCTGCTGGCCATAGCCGCTTGGTATGACTATGAGGTCTGGTAGATGGATGTTAAAACCACTTTCCTTAATGGAAAGCTACTTGAGGATGTGTACATGACACAACCTGAGGGTTTTGTCGATCCAAAGCATCTTGGAAGGGTATGCAAGCTTCAAAGATCCATTTATGGATTGAAGCAAGCATCCCAGAGTTGGAATCGTAGATTCAATGAAGCCATAAAGGGATATGGCTTCATACAGAATCAAGATGAGCCTTGTGTGTATAAGAGGATTAGTGGGAGCATCACCACTTTCCAGGTATTATATGTGGATGACATCCTTCTGATTGGAAGTGACATACCAAAACTGTAAGGAGTAAAGCAGTGGTTGTGTAAGTGCTTCACAATGAAGGACTTAGGTGAAGCTGAGACGATACCAGGGATCAAAATCTACAGGGATAGACCCAATCGGCTTTTGGGCCTAAGTTAGGCCACGTACATAGACAAGGTTCTGAAAAGATTTAGCATGGATTAGGCCAAGAAAGGTTTCTTGCCAATGAGCTATGGGCTAAAACTTAGTAAGAAGAATTGTCCTAAGACAAGGAAGGACAGGCAGAACATGAAGTTGGTCCCATATGCATCGGCGATAGGATTAATCATGTACTCCATGCTATGTATGAGACCCGATGTCGCCTTTCACTAAGTATGACAAGCCAATACCAGCACGATCCCAGCGAGGACCACTGGAAGGCTGTCAAAGCAATCCTAAAGTACCTTAACTAGACTAAGGATAGCTTCTTTGTGTATGGGGGTCAGGAAGAGCTATCGGTTACTAGGTACACTGATGCAAGCTTCCAGACTGATCAGGATGAATACCAGTCATAGTCTGGGTATGTATTCATGCTTAATGGTGGTGATGTAATCTGGAAGAGCTCCAAACAACCGACCATCATGGACTCTACTATAGAAGTTGAGTACATTGCAATGTGTGATGCAGCTAAGGAAGCTGTGTGGATAAAGATTTTTATCACTGAATTGGGAGTATTATCGACTATCTTAAATCCATTTGATATCTTCTATGACAACAACGGGGTTGTTGCACAACCTAAGGAGCCTCGGTCAAACAAAAACATGGAGCATGTGCTTAAGAAGTTTCACCTCATACAAGAAATCCCTGAGAGGGGTGACATTTCATTACACAGAGTGGAAACCGAGGATAATGTCGTAGCCCCCTTGACCAACATGTTGGCTTAGCCTAAGCATAAGGTTCATACTAGATCTATAGGGATTAGGCTTATGCCTAGTTGGAACTAGTGCAAGTGCAAGCTTGTTGGATATGCCCTATTCCTGAGGAATTGGTCCTCATTTTTGTATCATACATTTGTACTTTATTATGAGATTTATGTATTATACAATTTGTGTCAATAAATTAAGATGTTAATCTATTTATCATATACCTTGTGCAATATTGTAAATAGAGTATCCAATGGACATATCGATATCCATGTTGACAAGTGTCATGCACTTGGCAGTGAGACCATGAATAAGGAAAACGATATGACCATTAAGTCATCCGTAGTCTATTCCAATCATGGGAATGAATGGAACCAAGACTATCATAAGCTTGGTTGTATGGCAGTGTCTTACTAGCCATTGGACATGGAATGTCAACCAAGTTAATGGGTACATGCAAAGGGGCATGGTACTGGATAGATCCACTAAACAAGAAATCCACATGGTATAATATCACAAGTGATTCTTGTGTAGTACTTGTATGGATCCTTTGAACTAACCATATCATGGTGCTAAATGTGAAGTGACATACTTTGGTGTACGCCTAAAGGGCCTGTAACAGTGCCAAGTATGGTTACATTCAGGTATGTCAGTAAACATGGCAGGACTATGGATATGCAGAAAGGAATGTCACTCAGTAGTCCACTAAGAAGATATCACCGGCCACTTGATGAATGCAACTGATAACAGTGTGGCCACACCCAAATAAGTTGGAACTTCTTTGTGAGCATCAGCTCATTCGGGTTTAAGTAAATGTCTGGACACAAAAGAGGGTGATCAATCCATGCCTCTATGTTTGACACCAACATCAATGACATGGAATATACAAGTTTAAACTACAGGGCTTTGATTTCAGTTTGACTGCTATCTTTGTCTTAATTAAGGGCTGTAGTGGCTTACTAGAGCCCACCTACAGCCTATGGACGGCAAGCCCACTACCAACATAAAGACAGGCCCACAGGATCATACACATAGAATATCTGAGTTTGAACTCAAATATTCACCCCACACTCTCTCAAGAATAAGTCAAAATCTTAGCTCAAATATTCACCCCCTCGGTCAAAATGAACTGCTTTTATTTTCTTGCCAAACTAGTTTTCTACTTTGTTCTTAAAGTGCTTGAACGTTTAAAGAGTCTCGAACTTATACTTCATCAGATACACCTATCCATATCTACTGAAGTCATTCGTGAAGGTGACGAAGTACAGAAAACCGGATCTATCACTAGTGCTCATTGGGCCGCATACATCAGAATGTACAAGCTCCATTAGCTCTGAGGCCCTTTCAGCAGTCTTGCTAAAAGGCATCTTTGTCATCTTGCCTCTTAAACAAGATTCGCATGTGTCATAAGACTGCATGTCAAATGACCCCAGCACTCCACTAGAGTGAAGCCTAGCAATGCGCTTCTCGTTTATGTGCCCAAGATGACAGTGCCATATGTATGTAGGATTAATTTCATTTTGTTTAATCCTTTTTGTATTTATGTTGTAGATTGAACTTTCATGTTTTAGATCAAGGATATATAATCCATTTTCAAGAAATGTTGTTCCATAAAAAATATTACCACATTGCATAGAAATTCTACCATGTCCAATGTCAAATTCAAAACCAAAAATATCCAACAAAGAAACAGAAATAATATTATTGCACATCGCAGGTACAAATTAATAGTTTCTTAATTCTAAAACTAGTCCACTAGGCATCTCCAAGAAATAATCTCCGATCTCCATGGCCTGAACCCAAGCACCATTTTCGACTCAAAGATCTATTTCTCCATATCCTAGTAATCTTCTATTTCTTAGTGTCCAAGACCGAAGATGTAGAAATAGTAAGATTGTGGTCACACCCAAACAAGTTGGAACTTGTTTGTGAGCATTGGTTCATTCAGGATCAAGTAAATGTCCAGACACAAAAGAGGGTGATTAATCCATACCTCTGTGTTGGACACCGATATCAATGACATAGGATGTACAAGCTTAAATTACAAGGTTATGATTACAGTTGGACAGCTATCTCTATCCTAATAAGGGGCTGCAGTGGCTTGCTAGAGCCCGCCTACAGTCTGTGGTTCATAGGCCTACTGCCAACATAAAGATGGGCCCATAGGATCGTACACATTCAACATCTGAACTCGAACTAAAAGGATTAACAGTATACTTGGAGTATACGGACTGTGTTGGTGTGCCCTAGTTCTTAGGGCATTGGATTCATGTATTTTGTATTATACGTTAAGAGTCATGTATGAATACATTATTTGTGTCACATTAATAAAGGCAATTAATCTATTTCATTTATATCTTGTGCTATAATAGGAGTAGAGTATCCATTGATTGATAATCATAAAACCTATCCCAGATCTGTTCCAATCGTGGGAACGAATAGAAACACAGACTTGTATATTCGATGACTGTATGGCAGTTCTTAACTAGCCATAGTACTCATATAGTCAATCATGAATATAGGTACATGTTGTTGACATGGGACTGGATTGATCCGCACAAGAAAGCCACATGGTTGTTGTGTCATAGGTCTTTCTTGAGTAGGTCTCTTTTGTCCTCAGACCAAATTTCATTATAGTATCAATATGGAATCCAGTTCACTTTGACGCATGCCTAACAGGTCTGTAAAAGGATGCTAAATATGGGTATGATTGGGTGGACAGGTGAACATATTGATATTGATGATGAAGTGATGGAATTGCAACTCGGGTAACACCAAGATGATATCACTGGCCACTTGATGAGTGGGACCGATAAGTGTATGGCCATACCCAAATAAGTTGGTTGCTTATTTGATTAATCAGTCAACTCAGGATCAAGAAATATAATAAACAACAGAAGAGGATGACGGACACCATGCCTCTTTTTTATTCATATCGATATCGTTAGGCAAAGGACACTATGCGATTACTACCGGGTGAGTGTCTTCTAAAGACTGATGCATCTCTGTCTTAATTGGGGGCTGTAATGGTTTTCTAGAACCCACTTACAAACTGTGGGCCTTGGGCCTACTGCCAACGTAAAGACAGACCCAGAGGATCGTGCACATCGATCAACTGAGCCGGAACGTATAGATATTGTGCATGTGATGTACATTGGAAGGAATGAGTTAATTAATTAGTTGACATTCGGTGTCGAGGTAATTAATTAACATTGGGTTGGTTTAATTTAATTAATAAGTTTACATAATGTAATTAATTAATTTATCAATTAATTGAATTACAAAAAGTAAAAAATTAATTAAATTATTTTCTTAAGTGTGATTTTATTTTAATTTGGGGTAATTAAATCAAGCCATAAGGAATTAAATTATGTGTTATAAATCTTATGGAATAAGGATTTAACTATGTAATTAAAATCCTAATGGGCTTGGGTTTACTTACCTAATTGGAGTCCATATTACATAAGGACTATAAAAGGCACATTTATGGAAAAATCACTCTCTTAACCCAAGGCACAAAGGAAATTCGGCCAGCAACAATGTCAGCCCCAATAGCCGAATTCTTTGGTGCAATTTCTTCCGTTCTTCGACTAGCATCGGTTCCCGTTCGATAGTTGATCATGCACTGGACTGTGGAGATCAATTTAAGAAATGATTCTGAAGCATCTCTAGAAGAGACATAATCTGGTGAGTTCAATCTCTTGATTCAAATTGGTTTTTTTTCAATCAATGGTAATTGGACACGATAGATGGATTCTAGGAAATTTTAAATGGTGTATTTTGTTGGGAATTAATCGCACAAAACAAACATAAAACGCAGCGGAAAAAGATTAATCCCCACCAAGGACCCATGTACATTACATTGAATCGGAAGGAGGGTTAAAGAATTACCTTAATTCTTTGAAGTTTGAATCACTTAGGAACCAAAATTGCTTCCCTCTACGGTTGATCCACACGGAGCAATACGTTCACCGCGTGCTAGCGCCGGGATAGAAGAAACGGTTTCCTCGAATCGAGAGAGAGGTAGAAAATCAAATTTTCTCTTGGCTTGGAGAGGAGAATTTCGGCTGACCATTATCTTGTGTTGGCTGGCCGAAAATCTGCTATATTATTAGTGTAGAGAGTGATTAGGTTTAGGTTAATTGTTTCCTTAAATAATTAACCTAAATAGTTAATTATAATTATAACCTAATACACCTATTAGTTATAATTATATATTAACCCACACAATTTAATATTAATTCTCAATTAACATTAAATCAAATCAATTCTCCATAATACATATATGTATATATAATATTATAATTAATTATATCTCCATATAATTTAATTATAATATGTAGCATACTTTATGCAATATTAATCACATTAATATTTATATATACATACATAAATATATATCACTATATATATTTATTCTCTTTCTCATTCATAAATTATTATCCAATAATAATTTATACCCGATAAGATGAACTTCATTTTGCTCTTGTGTGTGACCCCATAGGATCATATTAATTGGCAATAAGGAAATTACCATAATGTCCTTATAGGTCACAAGCGGACTCTAGCAAGCCATTACGACTACCCAATTAATATGATTGGAATGATCCAATACCTATTTATAGAATGTCATATTCCCTTTTGTCTCATTGATATCAAGGTTAATTATAAGACATGGTACACTTGTCAATCTTATATAATTAATCATATGCTTTCTCGATCTCAAAGTAAACTGTTCAGACAAATCAATTGATACTCTTATCAATTATTTGAGCACGGCCATGCATTTAACAGTCTTACTTATCGAGGGGCCCAGTGATATCGCTCTCTTGTTAGAGAGGGACAAAATCCCATATCTGTCACTCACATCCCAAAGCATGAGTCATATTGTACCCAACCACAGCCTTTATAACTACTCTGTTACAAGCAGCGTTTGACTGCGTCAAAGCACAACATGAATTCATCCCGGAATCCATGGTGACCTCAGGTCAAAGGAATCAGCTGATGACACTACTATAATCAAGATCAGTTGTGACACGTGACCATAAACTTGATCTCATAGTGGGTCTCCAGCAACATGTTCTCTAACATATTGCCCGTGAGTATAATCTGTATCTGTATACACTATATTCATCTTATGAATATCCATTATCACTCACACTAGTCTTAGTTTGTTATTATTCCCATAATAACAATCGACTAGGGAAATTTAGAATTACACAATTAATTCATGGATACATTATCATAAATACTAACATACAAATATATATGATAAAATAAGTCTTTATTAATGACTTAAGAAGATTGTTTACATAATCCAACATTGGCTTAGGGCACAATCTCTAACAATCTCCCACTTGCCCTAAGTCCAATCTCAAATGTATCTAATACCCATGGACCTAGCATGACCATCATGTACAGCTTGTGAAAGAGCTTTTGTTAGTGGATCAGCAACATTGTCTTCAGACGCAACTTTGCATATCTTCACATCTCCTCTTGAGATGACTTCTCTTATGTAGTGAAAACGCCGAAGTATATGTTTGGATTTCTGTGACACACTAGGTTCCTTAGCAAGTGATATTGCCCCATTATTGTCACACAAGAGGCTCACAGGATTCACTATGCTAGGAACGACACCAAGTTCTTCGATGAACTTCTTGATCCAAACAGCCTCTTGGGCTGCATCTGATGCAGCAATATACTCAGCTTCTGTTGTAGATGCAGCTATCGTGCTTTGCTTAGAACTCTTCCAACTTATCGCACCTCCATTCAGAATGAACACATACCCAGACTGTGACTGCATCTGATCTTGATCAGTTTGGAAACTTGCATCCGTGTAACCATTTACAACAAGATCTTCGTCCGAGCCTCCAAATATCAAGAATGTATCTTTAGTTCTTCTCAAGTACTTAAGAATACTCTTGACAGCAGTCCAGTGACTATCACCTGGATCAGACTGATATCTACTTGTCATGCTCAAAGCAAAAGAGACATCTGGCCGGGTACATACCATGGCATACATGATAGATCCTATAGCTGATGCATAAGGAATCTTATCCATGCGTTGACGTTCTTCAACTGTCATAGGACATTGCTTACGACTAAGCTTTATCCCTTGCCCAATAGGAACATTTCCTTTCTTAGATTGATCCATACTGAACCTTTTCAGTATCTTATCAATGTATGTACTCTGGCTCAGGCCTATCAATCTCTTAGATCTATCTCTATAGATCTTTATTCCAAGAATATAGGCTGCCTCACCCAAGTCTTTCATAGAAAAACATTTCCTAGCCAAGATTTTATTTCTTGCAAGGTAGGAATGTGATTTCCTATTAACAATATGTCATCGACATATAGAACTAGGAAAATTATATTGCTCCCACTGAACTTCTTGTACACACAAGGCTCATCTTCATTTTTGATGAAGCCAAACTTTTTGACCGATTCATCAAAACAATGATTCCAACTTCTTGATGCTTGCTTCAAACCATAAATGGCCTTTTGAAGCTTGCATACTTTATCAGGATTCTTTGGATCGACAAAACCTTCAGGCTGTGTCATGTACACATCCTCAACAAGGTTTCCATTTAGGAAAGCTGTTTTGACATCCATTTGCCATATCTCATAGTCATAATATGCTGCTATGGCAACAAGAATTCTGATGGACTTGATCATAGCTACTGGAGAAAAGGTTTCGTCATAGTCTATACCATGAATTTGTCGGTAACCTTTTGCCACTAACCTTGCTTTATAAGTCTGAATATTCCCATCCATGTCCGTTTTCAACTTGAAAACCCATTTGTGCCCTATTGCTTTAGCACCCTTTGGGAGATCAACCAAAGTCCATACTTTGTTGTCGTCCATGGATTGAATTTCTGACTTCATAGCATCAAGCCATTTTTCAGATTCTGAATTAGAGACAGCTTCCATGTACGTGGAAGGTTCATTCTCTTCTAACAGAATCAGATCATTTTCATTCGTGACGAGAAATCCATATCTCTCGGGCTCATGACGAACTCTACTTGATCTACGTTGGACTTGTGTTACTGGTTCTGACTCAACAACTTCTTGTGAATCAGGTTGTTCCATTTGAAACTCACTTTCAACTTGGTTATCCATATTTTCTTGTACGTGTACTTTACTCCCACTGATTCCTTTGGAAATAAACTCTTTTTCCAGGAATGTACCACCCTTAGCAACAAACACTTTGTTTTCACTAGGATTGTAAAAGAAATAACCTTTAGTTTCTTTTGGATAACCAACAAAATTGCATTTCACAGATTTTGGTGATAACTTATCTGAAATCAAATATTTCACATAGGCTTCGCATCCCCAAATCTTGAGAAAAGACAAATTTGGTTTCTTACCAATCCATATCTCATATGGTGTCTTTTTAACTGCTTTTGATGGAACTCGGTTCAGTGTGAATGCCGCTGTTTCAAGTGCATATCCCCAAAAGGATAGAGGAAGATTTGTTTGACTCATCATAGACCGAACCATATCCAATAAAGTTCGGTTCCTCCTCTCAGACACACCATTCCACTGTGGTGTACCAGGAGGAGTTAATTGTGAGACAATCCCACAATTTCTAAGATGATCGTCGAACTCTTGGCTCAAATATTCATCCCCAAATCTTGTGAAATGCAAATTTGGTTTCTTACCAATCCATATCTCATATGGTGTCTTTTTAACTGCTTTTGATGGAACTCGGTTCAGTGTGAATGCCGCTGTTTCAAGTGCATATCCCCAAAAGGATAGAGGAAGATTTGTTTGACTCATCATAGACCGAACCATATCCAATAAAGTTCGGTTCCTCCTCTCAGACACACCATTCCACTGTGGTGTACCAGGAGGAGTTAATTATGAGACAATCCCACAATTTCTAAGATGATCGTCGAACTCTTGGCTCAAATATTCACCACCTCGATCAGATCTAAGTGCTTTAATTGTCTTGCCAATTTTGTACTTCATTTTGGAAGGCTTTGAACATTTCAAAGGATTCCGACTTATGCTTCATTAGATATAGATAACCATATCTACTGAAGTCATCAGTGAACGTAATGAAGTATTGAAAACCACCTCTAGCAGTTGTGCTCATAGGCCCACATACATCTGTATGTATGAGTTCTAATAAGTCACTAGCCCTTTCACTGTGACCAGTAAAAGGACTCTTGGTCATCTTACCCATTAAACAAGACTCGCAAGTGTCATATGTTTCAAAAACATCTAGACCCAAAATTCCATCTTTATGGAGTTTTGAAATGCGTTTCTCATTAATGTGTCCTAGACGACAGTGCCAGAGATAAGTAGGATTCACAATATTTGTTCTTATCCTTTTGGTATTTATGTTATATACATGCTCATCATAACCTTCACTAAGGTTCAACAAATAAAGACCATCATGTAAATCCGCATTTGCATAAAACAAGTCTTTATTGAAAAGCAATAAGTGATTATTCTCAATAACACATTTAAATCCTTCCTTGTCCAAACATGAAATAGAAATGATGTTCCTAGACAAATTAGGAACAAAATAACAATTATTCAAAAAGAGAACAAGTCCAGTTGGCAACTTGAGCTCGTAGCGACCGACTTCATAGGCAGCAACTCTAGCTCCATTCGCCACATGGAATTCTACCTCGCCCTTCTTGAGCTTTCTACTTCCTCTAAGCCCCTGCACATTCATACAAATGTGAGAACCACAACCGGTATCTAATACCCACGAAGTAGAAACAGAAGTAGAATGAAGTATTTCAATAACATGAATACCTTGATTAGCGGTCTCACCGCCTCTCTTCTTCCTCAAGTCCTCCAAATAAAGCTTGCAATTTCTGCGCCAATGACCAGGCTGATTGCAGAAATGGCATGCGCCTTCCTTTGGAGGCTTTGCCTTGGTAACAGCTTTGGGCTTCTTTGCATCCTTCCCAAACTCTTTGGGTTTGTGTGCTTTACCCTTCTTCTTCTGGATCCTACCCTTTTGCACCATATGGATCCCTTTGGAGCTTGGCTTCTCTTTTATCGTTACTTCAGCGTTTTTCAGCATCCCATGCAGTTCGCTGACCGTTTTGTCCATATCATTCATGTGATAATTCATGACAAAATGGGAGTAACTCTCGGGAAGAGAATTAAGGATCAAATCCGTTGCCAACTCAGGTCTGAGTGGCGAACCAAGCCTCTCCAACTGATCAATGTACCCTTTCATCTTCAGAACATGGGCACTAACCGAACTCCCTTCGGTCATCTTGCACCCAACCAAAGATCTTAAGGTCTCATACCTTTCCCTCCTCGCTTGCTTTTGGAACATTTCCTTAAGCTCTTGAGACATCTCATATGCCTCAAATGTTTCCAGATCCTTCTGAAGTTCCGGAATCATTGATGCGAGCATCAGGCACTGTACATCAATCTGATCATTTTGATGCTTGTGGAAAGCATCCCTTTCAGCTCTTGAAGCTGTGGTGGGTGGAGGGTTAGCGGGCAAAGGCCCATCCAGAACATATAGCTTTCGCTCTTGCTTGAGAACAATTCTCAAGTTGCGATACCAGTCTAGGTAATTTGTTCCATTCAGTTTATCCTTCTCAAGGATAGATCGAATAGAACCGGGATTGCTTGTGTTGGCCATTTATCTACAACAGAAAATATATGCAAAGTTAATTACATAAGAGAATATAGCTCCCACTAAAATTATAAAACCCTTTAAAATATTTAAGTGGGTAAAAGACCCAAAATCCATACTTAACCATAGCACTGCTTTGGCATGTCCCTATGATTAAATATAATTTCGGTAGACATCACCATGTCAATTACATCATTATGTAACTCTTTTAATTTATGAGATGCATGATATCATATATCATATTTAATTTGTATATTACTCATCTCATCCTTGCCTCGGGCTCCAACACCTTTTTGATTAACCCTTTAGTTAAACCAATTACAACACAATGAGAATCACATTTTCTCATATTATTGCTTCGCTAAGGTCACAACATGCGTACCCGCCCTGGCGGTATACCATGATGCGAACATAGTACTTGACAAGTGTTATACGTAATTGGGTGGCAAAAATATAAACTTCATAAGTTTATTTAGGGTTTATAAATCCCGTGATTAAAATTTTATCATATACAAAACATGGCATTAATATTAAACTTTCCAAGTTAACATTAATCCTAGCATGGCATCCAATGTCATACATTCATCTAGCATGCATATTTCATACTAGGCATGGCATCACATGGCATCAAAATATAAAACATGCAATAGACTCGAAAAACCGTGTTATGGTATGGTTTTATCTACATTGATTTTCATAGGCCAATATGAAAATCAACAGGTCATTTCCTAGGTGGTTGCAACCATCGCATGGTCACAGCACAGCCGCACCCCTTGGATCCGTCTTCACGTCTTTGTTCCTTGGCATCATCTCATGGATTTACATATTTAACAAAATTGTATCCTATACAATTTTCTAGTAAAAAAAGATTTACAAACAATAAATTGCATCCTATACAATTTATCTAGAAAATAAGATTACATAAATACAAACGACTCGCAGGCCGTATTTATAAAACTTTACATCCACCAAAACCAAAGGAAAACAAAAACATCCACAGGGTCCAAAACCATACCACAACACCATGCATAAAATTATCACAATAATTTTACATCTACAAGATTTAGGGTTCAAAAACTAAACACAATCTTATTGTATTTAAAAGAAATTGATTTGAGAAGAAAAGGTATAGAAGACAATTTCTACATTGCAGCACTAAGGGAACACGGCGTGCAAAACCGGTTTGCACGGCGTGCAACACTTGCACGCGGCCGTGTTCCTCGCTGTTACTCAGCGCACATGAGAAATTTCCTGTTGCACGCCGTGCAAAACCAGTACACGGCGTGCAACACACATATGCACGGCGTGCAACACTTGCACGCCGGCGAGTTATGCACTGATTCTCAGCTTACGAAAACGATTTCCGACTACACGCCGTGCAAAACCAGTACACGGCGTGCAACACACGTTTGCACGGCGTGCAGTGCCTGCACGCCGGCGTGTTCTGCACTGAAAAACAATTCTGCGTCAATTTGTTCAAAACAACAATTCCCAAATCAATTCCAAACGTTATTCACAATAACAAAGAACCCTAAATCAAAAACATATAACCCTAACATGCAATTTTGATCTAATCAAAATAACAAATCCAATTCAATCAATGCACAAGTGGCTCTGATACCACTGTTGGGAATTAATCGCACAAAACAAACATAAAACGCAGCGGAAAAAGATTAATCCCCACCAAGGACCCATGTACATTACATTGAATCGGAAGGAGGGTTAAAGAATTACCTTAATTCTTTGAAGTTTGAATCACTTAGGAACCAAAATTGCTTCCCTCTACGGTTGATCCACACGGAGCAATACGTTCACCGCGTGCTAGCGCCGGGATAGAAGAAACGGTTTCCTCGAATCGAGAGAGAGGCAGAAAATCAAATTTTCTCTTGGCTTGGAGAGGAGAATTTCGGCTGACTATTATCTTGTGTTGGCTGGCCGAAAATCTGCTATATTATTAGTGTAGAGAGTGATTAGGTTTAGGTTAATTGTTTCCTTAAATAATTAACCTAAATAGTTAATTATAATTATAACCTAATACACCTATTAGTTATAATTATATATTAACCCACACAATTTAATATTAATTCTCAATTAACATTAAATCAAATCAATTCTCCATAATACATATATGTATATATAATATTATAATTAATTATATCTCCATATAATTTAATTATAATATGTAGCATACTTTATGCAATATTAATCACATTAATATTTATATATACATACATAAATATATATCACTATATATATTTATTCTCTTTCTCATTCATAAATTATTATCCAATAATAATTTATACCCGATAAGATGAACTTCATTTTGCTCTTGTGTGTGACCCCATAGGATCATATTAATTGGCAATAAGGAAATTACCATAATGTCCTTATAGGTCACAAGCGGACTCTAGCAAGCCATTACGACTACCCAATTAATATGATTGGAATGATCCAATACCTATTTATAGAATGTCATATTCCCTTTTGTCTCATTGATATCAAGGTTAATTATAAGACATGGTACACTTGTCAATCTTATATAATTAATCATATGCTTTCTCGATCTCAAAGTAAACTGTTCAGACAAATCAATTGATACTCTTATCAATTATTTGAGCACGGCCATGCATTTAACAGTCTTACTTATCGAGGGGCCCAGTGATATCGCTCTCTTGTTAGAGAGGGACAAAATCCCATATCTGTCACTCACATCCCAAAGCATGAGTCATATTGTACCCAACCACAGCCTTTATAACTACTCTGTTACAAGCAGCGTTTGACTGCGTCAAAGCACAACATGAATTCATCCCGGAATCCATGGTGACCTCAGGTCAAAGGAATCAGCTGATGACACTACTATAATCAAGATCAGTTGTGACACGTGACCATGAACTTGATCTCATAGTGGGTCTCCAGCAACATGTTCTCTAACATATTACCCGTGAGTATAATCTGTATCTGTATACACTATATTCATCTTATGAATATCCATTATCACTCACACTAGTCTTAGTTTGTTATTATTCCCATAATAACAATCGACTAGGGAAATTTAGAATTACACAATTAATTCATGGATACATTATCATAAATACTAACATACAAATATATATGATAAAATAAGTCTTTATTAATGACTTAAGAAGATTGTTTACATAATCCAACATTGGCTTAGGGCACAATCTCTAACATATTTTCCGCTGCTCCACGTTATTTTTCCGATGACGAATCCCAACAGTGGTATCAGAGCCTAGGTTTTGTCCATTAGATTGATTAGAATTGGTTCTTGAAAGCGTTCTTGAAAAAAAAAATGGGTTTCAAGTTTGTGATTTTAGGGTTTGTATTCAATTTGTTTATGGTTTTAATAAACCCTAGAATTTTTGGATTGGGGTTTTCGATTATTTTTCCGCAATTGGTTTCCATCAAAAATAGTTGTTTTATTGATTTTTTGTTCTTGATGGCTGGAATTTTTTTAATGATTAAAAAAAATAATAGAGTTTTGGGCAAAAGATGGAATCACAAATCTGTGATTCCATCTGCTACCTAATGCAAATTAAAATATTTTTTTAAATTAATTTGTATTTAAATTGTTTATTTTGTTGGCATGCATATTTAATTTAATTGTTTGCATATTAAATTGAATATGGACTTTGTGAAATTGGCCTAATAAACCGTGACACCGATTAAAGTTGGGAGAGCTAAATTTTAAATTTGTGACAACCCAAATTCAAGTGGGAGCAAAATTGTTAATTTTGCATTTATGGATGTTATCCATTGGGCCTTTATGGGCCTTAGTCACAATTGCTAAAATTGGTGATTTCACCTTAAGTAACTCGGCTTAACATTTATATTTATAATTTGGAATGCCATGATCATGCATCATATTGGTATGTATGTGCACGATAGGTACTTTTTTTGAAATGTGATGTTGAGTTCTATAGGCCCTAAATTATTATCGTTTGTAATTTAATTTTGAGAAATATAGCCTGCGTGCCATTTTTTTATTTTGATGTAATTTTAGAATAGATTTTATTTTACAAAATTGTTGTAATTGCATCAAGTATGGAGGAATGCCCAGATGGAGCAAGCCCATGGTGGGAGCCCAAGAAGGATTGTAGTCCGGCCCATGAAGAATTAGATAGGATATCTAGTTTTTCATTAGGTTGTAATTAAAGGCCCATAGGATCTCATTTATTTTAAATTAACTATACTATTGCATTTGTCATATTATATGGATGTATGGATCACCAAATTATTACCCACATTTATGCATGCTAAGCTATATCACTTTATTATAATCCGGAAATTAAAATATTGAGTCGTTTAAAAGTGCTTCCCATATTCACACCTCTTCCTCCCATTGATGCTGCAATGTGCACCATGCCCTAGCTGGGTACATTGTAGTATTCGGTGGGCCGTCGAGGGTTAGGATACTTGGTATGGTTAACATGTGAATGGTAGTTTGACTCAACATGGGTAGCATTAGCTCAGAGCGGGCCCTAAGCACAGATGTGTAAAGTGTCAATAAGCCCATCAAACCAAGAGTCCTTCATGGAAGGATTGGATAGGTTGTCCTACCAAACGAATCAATGGTTGGTTAGCGAGCCCTAGTTCGGCCAGTCATTGATAAGTTGTGGATCTTGGTTAAGTCAGCCAATTAACATCACCAACAAACAAATTAAAATCGGATTATTAATTTGAATTGGCTTAAAAGTCCTTTATTTCTAACTCAAGCAATGATTTCTTCCATATAGATAATCCCATCTCACTTAAGCAATTTAAATGGCTGCAACAAACAACAAATCACTCTCACTTAGGTCACTCTTGGAGAAGGTGAAGCTTTCAGGGACTAACTTCTTGGACTGGGCTAGGAACTTACAAAGAGTTCTTAGACAAGAGTCCAAGGAGTATGTGTTAGAAATTGTGCCCTAAGCCAATGTTGGATTATGTAAACAATCTTCTTAAGTCATTAATAAAGACTTATTTTATCATATATATTTGTATGTTAGTATTTATGATAATGTATCCATGAATTAATTGTGTAATTCTAAATTTCCCTAGTCGATTGTTATTATGGGAATAATAACAAACTAAGACTAGTGTGAGTGATAATGGATATTCATAAGATGAATATAGTGTATACAGATACAGATTATACTCACGGGCAATGTGTTAGAGAACATGTTGCTGGAGACCCACTATAAGATCAAGTTCATGGTCACGTGTCACAACTGATCTTGATTATAGTAGTGTCATCAGCTGATTCCTTTGACCTGAGGTCACCATGGATTCCGGGATGAATTCATGTTGTGCTTTGACGCAGTCAAACGCTGCTTGTAACAGAGTAGTTATAAAGGCTGTGGTTGGGTACAATATGACTCATGCTTAGGGATGTGAGTGACAGATATGGGATTTTGTCCCTCTCTAACAAGAGAGCGATATCACTGGGCCCCTCGATAAGTAAGACTGTTAAATGCATGGCCGTGCTCAAATAATTGATAAGAGTATCAATTGATTTGTCTGAACAGTTTACTTTGAGATCGAGAAAGCATATGATTAATTATATAAGATTGACAAGTGTACCATGTCTTATGATTAATCTTGATATCAAAGAGACAAAAGGGAATATGACATTCTATAAATAGGTATTGGATCATTCCAATCATGTTAATTGGGTAGTCATAATGGCTTGCTAGAGTCCGCTTGTGATCTATAAGGACATTATGGTAATTTCCTTATTGCCAATTAATATGAACCTATGGGGTCACACACAAAGAGCAAAATGAAGTTCATCTTATCGGGTATAAATTATTATTGGATAATAATTTATGAATGAGAAAGAGAATATATATATAGTGATATATATTTACATATATATGTATATGTGAATATTAATATGGTTAATATTGCATAAGGTATGCCACATATTATAATTAAATTATATAGAGATGTAATTAATTATAATATTGTATATACATATGTGTATTATGGAGAATTGATTTGACTTAATATTAATTGAGAATTAATATTAAGTTGTGTGGGTTAATTTATAATTATAACTAATAAGTGTATTAGGGTATAATTATAATTAACTTATTAGGTTATATATATAAGGAAATATATAACCTAATTGCAATATAACAAAAACTTTTTTTTCGGCAGCCACAACAAGGTGAATAGTGGCAGCCGAAATTCTCAAAAAACTCCAAGGAAAAATCTGATTTTTCGCTTTCTCTGTCTCGTTCGAAGAATCGTTCTTCAATCCCGGCGCTAGCACGCGGTGAATGAATTGCTCCGTGTGGATCAACCGTAGAGGGAAGCTATCTTGGTTCCTTTGATTCAATCTTCAAAGAATTAAGGTAATTCTTTAACCCTCCTTCCGATTCAATGCAATGTACATGGGTCCTTGGTGGGGATTAATCCGTTTTTCCGCTGCGCATATTTTGTTTTGTGCGATTAATTCCCAACAGTGGTATCAGAGCCACTTGTGCATTGGTTGAATTGGATTTGATATTTTGATTGGATCAAAATTGTTGTTAGGGGTTTGTATGTTTTTTATTTAGGGTTCTATGTTATTATGAATAACAATTAAAATTTGATTTTATACATTAATCATTGTGAATAATTTGTTTTAATGATTTGGAATGTTTAAGGGGTTGGTGTCATGAATTTGATTCATGGGTTTTTAATTGAAATTGTTTCAATTAATAAATAAAAAAAAAAAAAAATTGTTTTTTTTTCTTTTCTGGGCATGACGCCCAGAAACCAATTTGGGCGTTGTAATTGCAATTGCAACACCAATTGCAATTGCAACACACATCATTATAAAAAAAAAAAAAAAAAAAAAAAAAAATGTTTTTTTTTCTGGGCATGACGCCCAGAAACCATTTTCTTCTCATGCTGCGTAAGCAGCATGCTGCTCATGCAGCATGGGCTGCGCGCAGTATTGGATACTGCAGTGCGCGGCCCGTCGAGCATGCAGTCCGACAGTTTTACCCCTTTTTCGTTTTAAGTGTGGAAAATTGTTTCTGCATATTTACGAATTTTTCCAAATTAATTAATTCTAAATACAATGTGATTGTATTTTACCTCTTTGAACCCTAAATATTTTTTAGATATAAAATTATTGTTGATAATTTTATGCATGGTGTTATGGTATGGTTTTGGACCCCGTGGATGCTTTATTTTATTTATTATGGTTTTATATAAATACGACCTGCGAGTCGTTTGTATTTATGTAAATTTTAATTTTAATTTTACTAGATAAATTGTATAGGATGCAATTTATAATATGTAAATTTTATTTTACTAAAAAAAATTGTATAGGTTGCAATTTTGTAAAATATGTAAATCCATGAGATGGTGCCAAGGAACAAAGACGTGAGGACGGATCCAAGGGGTGCGGGAGAGCTGTGACCATGCGATGGTTACAACCACCTAGGAAATGACCTGTTGATTTTCATATTGGCCTGTGAAAATCTATGTAGATAAAACCATACCATAACACGGTCTTTCGAGTCTATTGCATGTTTTATATTTTGATGCCATGTGATGCCATGCTAAGTATGAAATATGCATGCTAGATGAATGTATGACATTGGATGCCATGCTAGAATTAATATTAACTTAGAAAGATTAATGTTAATGCCATGTATTGTATGAGATACATTTTAATCACAGGAATTAATAAACCCTAAATAAACTTATGAAGTTTATATTTTTGCCACCCAATTACGTATAACACTAGTCAAGTACTATGTTCGCATCATGGTAGCCACGCCAAAGCGGGTACGCATGTTGTGACCTTAGCGAAGCGATAATATGAGAAATGGTGATTCTCATTGTGTTGTAATTGGTTTAACAAAGGGTTAATCAAAATGGTGTTTTGAACCCGAGGCAAAGATGAGATGAGTAACATGCAAATTAAATATGATATATGATATCATGCATCTCATAAATTAAAAGAGTTACATAATGATGTAATTGACATGGTGATGTCTACCGAAATTATATTTAATCATAGGGACATGCCAAAGCAGTGCTATGGTTAAGTATGGATTTTGGGTCTTTTACCCACTTAAATATTTTAAAGGGTTTTATAATTTTAGTGGGAGTTTAATTCTCTTATGTAATTAACTTTGCATATATTTTCTGTTGTAGATAAATGGCCAACACAAGCAATCCCGGTTCTATTCGATCTATCCTTGAGAAGGATAAACTGAACGGAACCAATTACCTAGATTGGTATCGCAACTTGAGAATTGTTCTCAAGCAAGAGCGAAAGCTGTATGTTCTGGATGGGCCTTTGCCCGCTAACCCTCCACCCACCACAGCTTCAAGAGCTGAAAGGGATGCTTTTCATAAGCATCAAAATGATCAGATTGATGTACAATGCCTGATGCTCGCATCAATGATTCCGGAACTTCAGAAGGATCTGGAAACATTTGAGGCATATGAGATGTCTCAAGAGCTTAAGGAAATGTTCCAAAAGCAAGCGAGAAGGGAAAGGTATGAGACCTTGAGATCTTTGGTTGGGTGCAAGATGACCGAAGGGAGTTCGGTTAGTGCCCATGTTCTGAAGATGAAAGGGTACATTGATCAGTTGGAGAGGCTTGGTTCGCCACTCAGACCTGAGTTGGCAACGGATTTGATCCTTAATTCTCTTCCCGAGAGTTACTCCCATTTTGTCATGAATTATCACATGAATGATATGGACAAAACGGTCAGCGAACTGCATGGGATGCTGAAAAACGCTGAAGTAACGATAAAAGAGAAGCCAAGCTCCAAAGGGATCCATATGGTGCAAAAGGGTAGGATCCAGAAGAAGAAGGGTAAAGCAAACAAACCCAAAGAGTTTGGGAAGGATGCAAAGAAGCCCAAAGCTGTTACCAAGGCAAAGCCTCCAAAGGAAGGCACATGCCATTTCTGCAATCAGCCTGGTCATTGGCGCAGAAATTGCAAGCTTTATTTGGAGGACTTGAGGAAGAAGAGAGGCGGTGAGACCGCTAATCAAGGTATTTATGTTATTGAAATATTTCATTCTACTTCTGTTTCTACTTCGTGGGTATTAGATACCGGTTGTGGTTCTCACATTTGTATGAATGTGCAGGGGCTTAAAGGAAGTAGAAAGCTCAAGAAGGGCGAGGTAGAATTCCATGTGGCGAATGGAGCTAGAGTTGCTGCTTATGAAGTCGGTCGCTACGAGCTCAAGTTGCCAAGTGGACTTGTTCTTTCTTTGAATAATTGTTATTTTGTTCCTAATTTGTCTAGGAACATCATTTCTATTTCATGTTTGGACAAGGAAGGATTTAAATGTGTTATTGAGAATAATCACTTATTGCTTTTCAATAAAGACTTGTTTTATGCAAATGCGGATTTACATGATGGTCTTTATTTGTTGAACCTTAGTGAAGGTTATAATGAGCATGTATATAACATAAATACCAAAAGGATAAGAACAAATGTTGTGAATCCTACTTATCTCTGGCACTGTCGTCTAGGACACATTAATGAGAAACGCATTTCAAAACTCCATAAAGATGGAATTTTGGGTCTAGATGTTTTTGAAACATATGACACTTGCGAGTCTTGTTTAATGGGTAAGATGACCAAGAGTCCCTTTACTGGTCACAGTGAAAGGGCTAGTGACTTATTAGAACTCATACATACAGATGTATGTGGGCCTATGAGCACAACTGCTAGAGGTGGTTTTCAATACTTCATTACGTTCACTGATGATTTCAGTAGATATGGTTATCTATATCTAATGAAGCATAAGTCGGAATCCTTTGAAATGTTCAAAGCCTTCCAAAATGAAGTACAAAACCAACTTGGCAAGACAATTAAAGCACTTAGATCTGATCGAGGTGGTGAATATTTGAGCCAAGACTTTGACGATCATCTTAGAAAGTGTGGGATTGTCTCACAACTAACTCCTCCTGGTACACCACAGTGGAATGGTGTGTCTGAGAGGAGGAACCGTACTTTATTGGATATGGTTCGGTCGATGATGAGTCAAACAAATCTTCCTCTATCCTTTTGGGGATATGCACTTGAAACAGCGGCATTCACACTGAACCGAGTTCCATCAAAAGCAGTTGAAAAGACACCATATGAGATATGGGTTGGTAAGAGACCAGATTTGTCTTTTCTCAAGATTTGGGGTTGCGAAGCTTATGTGAAATACTTGATTTCAGATAAGTTAGCACCAAAATCTGTGAAGTGCAATTTTGTTGGTTATCCAAAAGAAACTAAAGGTTATTTCTTTTACAATCCTAGTGAAAACAAAGTGTTTGTTGCTAGGAATGGTACATTCCTGGAAAAAGAGTTTATTTCCAAAGGAATCAGTGGGAGTAAAGTACACCTACAAGAAAATATGGATAACCAAGTTGAAAGTGAGTTTCAAATGGAACAATCTGATTCACAAGAAGTTGTTGAGTCAGAACCGATAACACAAGTCCAACGTAGATCAAGTAGAGTTCGTCATGGTCACGTGTCACAACTGATCTTGATTATAGTAGTGTCATCAGCTGATTCCTTTGACCTGAGGTCACCATGGATTCCGGGATGAATTCATGTTGTGCTTTGACGCAGTCAAACGCTGCTTGTAACAGAGTAGTTATAAAGGCTGTGGTTGGGTACAATATGACTCATGCTTAGGGATGTGAGTGACAGATATGGGATTTTGTCCCTCTCTAACAAGAGAGCGATATCACTGGGCCCCTCGATAAGTAAGACTGTTAAATGCATGGCCGTGCTCAAATAATTGATAAGAGTATCAATTGATTTGTCTGAACAGTTTACTTTGAGATCGAGAAAGCATATGATTAATTATATAAGATTGACAAGTGTACCATGTCTTATAATTAATCTTGATATCAAAGAGACAAAAGGGAATATGACATTCTATAAATAGGTATTGGATCATTCCAATCATATTAATTGGGTAGTCGTAATGGCTTGCTAGAGTCCGCTTGTGACCTATAAGGACATTATGGTAATTTCCTTATTGCCAATTAATATGATCCTATGGGGTCACACACAAGAGCAAAATGAAGTTCATCTTATCGGGTATAAATTATTATTGGATAATAATTTATGAATGAGAAAGAGAATAAATATATATAGTGATATATATTTATGTATGTATATATAAATATTAATGTGATTAATATTGCATAAAGTATGCTACATATTATAATTAAATTATATGGAGATATAATTAATTATAATATTATATATACATATATGTATTATGGAGAATTGATTTGATTTAATGTTAATTGAGAATTAATATTAAATTGTGTGGGTTAATATATAATTATAACTAATAGGTGTATTAGGTTATAATTATAATTAACTATTTAGGTTAATTATTTAAGGAAACAATTAACCTAAACCTAATCACTCTCTACACTAATAATAGAAGAAGAATTCGGCCACCACATGAGAAAAAGGGCCAGCCGAAATTCTCCTCTCCAAGCCAAGAGAAAATTTGATTTTCTGCCTCTCTCTCAATTCGAGGAAACCGTTTCTTCTATCCCGGCGCTAGCACGCGGTGGACGTATTGCTCCGTGTGGATCAACCGTAGAGGGAAGCAATTTTGGTTCCTATTGATTCAACCTTCAAAGAATTAAGGTAATTCTTTAACCCTTTTTTTCAATTCAATGCAATGTACATGGGTCCTTGGTGGGGATTAATCCGTTTTTCCACTGCGCATATTTTGTTTTGTGCGATTAATTCCCAACAGTGGTATCAGAGCCAGGTTGTGCATTGGTTGAATTGGATTTATGTTTTGATTGGATCAAAATTGCATGTTAGGGTTTGTATGATTTTGATTGGATCAAAATTGTTGTTAGGAGTTTGTATGTTTTATTTAGGGTTCTATGTTATTGTGAATAACAAAATAAAATTTGATTTTATTGATTAATCATTGTGAATGATTTTATGTTAATGAGTGGAAACCTTTTCGCCAGTAGCTATGATCAAGTCCATCAGAATTCTTGTTGCCATAGCAGCATATTATGACTATGAAATATGGCAAATGGATGTCAAAACAGCTTTCCTAAATGGAAACCTTGTTGAGGATGTGTACATGACACAGCCTGAAGGTTTTGTCGATCCAAAGAATCCTGATAAAGTATGCAAGCTTCAAAAGGCCATTTATGGTTTGAAGCAAGCATCAAGAAGTTGGAATCATTGTTTTGATGAATCAGTCAAAAAGTTTGGCTTCATCAAAAACGAAGATGAGCCTTGTGTGTACAAGAAGTTCAGTGGGAGTAATATAGTTTTCCTAGTTCTATATGTCGATGACATATTGTTAATAGGAAATCACATTCCTACCTTGCAAGAAGTAAAATCTTGGCTAGGAAAGTGTTTTTCTATGAAAGACTTGGGTGAGGCAGCCTACATTCTTGGAATAAAGATCTATAGAGATAGATCTAAGAGATTGATAGGTTTGAGCCAGAGTACATACATTGACAAAATACTGAAAAGGTTCAGTATGGATCAATCAAAGAAAGGAAATGTTCCTATTGGGCAAGGGATAAAGCTTAGTCGTAAGCAATGTCCTGTGACAGTTGAAGAACGTCAACGCATGGATAAGATTCCTTATGCGTCAGCTATAGGATCTATCATGTATGCCATGGTATGTACTCGGCCAGATGTCTCTATTGCTTTGAGCACGGCCATGCATTTAACAGTCTTACTTATCGAGGGGCCCAGTGATATCGCTCTCTTGTTAGAGAGGGACAAAATCCCGTATCTGTCACTCACATCCCTAAGCATGAGTCATATTGTACCCAACCACAGCCTTTATAACTACTCTGTTACAAGCAGCGTTTGACTGCGTCAAAGCACAACATGAATTCATCCCGGAATCCATGGTGACCTCAGGTCAAAGGAATCAGCTGATGACACTACTATAATCAAGATCAGTTGTGACACGTGACCATGAACTTGATCTTATAGTGGGTCTCCAGCAACATGTTCTCTAACACATTGCCCGTGAGTATAATCTGTATCTGTATACACTATATTCATCTTATGAATATCCATTATCACTCACACTAGTCTTAGTTTGTTATTATTCCCATAATAACAATCGACTAGGGAAATTTAGAATTACACAATTAATTCATGGATACATTATCATAAATACTAACATACAAATATATATGATAAAATAAGTCTTTATTAATGACTTAAGAAGATTGTTTACATAATCCAACATTGGCTTAGGGCACAATTTTAAACAATCTCTCACTTGCCCTAAGTCCAATCTTCAAATGTATCTAATACCCATGGACCTAGCATGACCATCATGTACAGCTTGTGAAAGAGCTTTTGTTAGTGGATCGGCAACATTGTCTTCAGACGCAACTTTGCATATCTTCACATCTCCTCTTGAGATGACTTCTCTTATGTAGTGAAAACGCCGAAGTATATGTTTGGATTTCTGTGACACACTAGGTTCCTTAGCAAGTGATATTGCCCCATTGTTGTCACATAAGAGGCTCACAGGATTCACTATGCTAGGAACGACACCAAGTTCTTCGATGAACTTCTTGATCCAAACAGCCTCTTGGGCTGCATCTGATGCAGCAATATACTCGGCTTCTGTTGTAGATGCAGCTATCGTGCTTTGCTTAGAACTCTTCCAACTTATCGCACCTCCATTCAGAATGAACACATACCCAAACTGTGACTGCATCTGATCTTGATCAGTTTGGAAACTTGCATCCGTGTAACCATTTACAACAAGATCTTCGTCCGAGCCTCCATATATCAAGAATGTATCTTTAGTTCTTCTCAAGTACTTAAGAATACTCTTGACAGCAGTCCAGTGACTATCACCTGGAACAGACTGATATCTACTTGTCATGCTCAAAGCAAAAGAGATATCTGGCCGAGTACATACCATGGCATACATGATAGATCCTATAGCTGACGCATAAGGAATCTTATCCATGCGTTGACGTTCTTCAACTGTCACAGGACATTGCTTACGACTAAGCTTTATCCCTTTCCCAATAGGAACATTTCCTTTCTTTGATTGATCCATACTGAACCTTTTCAGTATTTTGTCAATGTATGTACTCTGGCTCAAACCTATCAATCTCTTAGATCTATCTCTATAGATCTTTATTCCAAGAATGTAGGCTGCCTCACCCAAGTCTTTCATAGAAAAACACTTTCCTAGCCAAGATTTTACTTCTTGCAAGGTAGGAATGTGATTTCCTATTAACAATATGTCATCGACATATAGAACTAGGAAAACTATATTACTCCCACTGAACTTCTTGTACACACAAGGCTCATCTTCGTTTTTGATGAAGCCAAACTTTTTGACTGATTCATCAAAACAATGATTCCAACTTCTTGATGCTTGCTTCAAACCATAAATGGCCTTTTGAAGCTTGCATACTTTATCAGGATTCTTTGGATCGACAAAACCTTCAGGCTGTGTCATGTACACATCCTCAACAAGGTTTCCATTTAGGAAAGCTGTTTTGACATCCATTTGCCATATTTCATAGTCATAATATGTTGCTATGGCAACAAGAATTCTGATGGACTTGATCATAGCTACTGGCGAAAAGGTTTCGTCATAGTCTATACCATGAACTTGTCGGTAACCCTTTGCCACTAACCTTGCTTTATAAGTCTGAATGTTCCCATCCATGTCCGTTTTCAACTTGAAAACCCATTTGTGCCCTATTGCTTTAGCACCCTTTGGGAGATCAACCAAAGTCCATACTTTGTTGTCGTCCATGGATTGAATTTCTGACTTCATAGCATCAAGCCATTTTTCAGATTCCGAATTAGAGACAGCTTCCATGTACGTGGAAGGTTCATTCTCTTCTAACAGAATCAGATCATTTTCGTTCGTGACGAGAAATCCATATCTCTCGGGCTCATGACGAACTCTACTTGATCTACGTTGGACTTGTGTTATCGGTTCTGACTCAACAACTTCTTGTGAATCAGATTGTTCCATTTGAAACTCACTTTCAACTTGGTTATCCATATTTTCTTGTAGGTGTACTTTACTCCCACTGATTCCTTTGGAAATAAACTCTTTTTCCAGGAATGTACCATTCCTAGCAACAAACACTTTGTTTTCACTAGGATTGTAAAAGAAATAACCTTTAGTTTCTTTTGGATAACCAACAAAATTGCACTTCACAGATTTTGGTGCTAACTTATCTGAAATCAAGTATTTCACATAAGCTTCGCAACCCCAAATCTTGAGAAAAGACAAATTTGGTCTCTTACCAACCCATATCTCATATGGTGTCTTTTCAACTGCTTTTGATGGAACTCGGTTCAGTGTGAATGCCGCTGTTTCAAGTGCATATCCCCAAAAGGATAGAGGAAGATTTGTTTGACTCATCATCGACCGAACCATATCCAATAAAGTACGGTTCCTCCTCTCAGACACACCATTCCACTGTGGTGTACCAGGAGGAGTTAGTTGTGAGACAATCCCACACTTTCTAAGATGATCGTCAAAGTCTTGGCTCAAATATTCACCACCTCGATCAGATCTAAGTGCTTTAATTGTCTTGCCAAGTTGGTTTTGTACTTCATTTTGGAAGGCTTTGAACATTTCAAAGGATTCCGACTTATGCTTCATTAGATATAGATAACCATATCTACTGAAATCATCAGTGAACGTAATGAAGTATTGAAAACCACCTCTAGCAGTTGTGCTCATAGGCCCACATACATCTGTATGTATGAGTTCTAATAAGTCACTAGCCCTTTCACTGTGACCAGTAAAGGGACTCTTGGTCATCTTACCCATTAAACAAGACTCGCAAGTGTCATATGTTTCAAAAACATCTAGACCCAAAATTCCATCTTTATGGAGTTTTGAAATGCGTTTCTCATTAATGTGTCCTAGACGACAGTGCCAGAGATAAGTAGGATTCACAACATTTGTTCTTATCCTTTTGGTATTTATGTTATATACATTCTCATTATAACCTTCACTAAGGTTCAACAAATAAAGACCATCATGTAAATCCGCATTTGCATAAAACAAGTCTTTATTGAAAAGCAATAAGTGATTATTCTCAATAACACATTTAAATCCTTCCTTGTCCAAACATGAAATAGAAATGATGTTCCTAGACAAATTAGGAACAAAATAACAATTATTCAAAGAAAGAACAAGTCCACTTGGCAACTTGAGCTCGTAGCGACCGACTTCATAAGCAGCAACTCTAGCTCCATTCGCCACATGGAATTCTACCTCGCCCTTCTTGAGCTTTCTACTTCCTTTAAGCCCCTGCACATTCATACAAATGTGAGAACCACAACCGGTATCTAATACCCACGAAGTAGAAACAGAAGTAGAATGAAATATTTCAATAACATAAATACCTTGATTAGCGGTCTCACCGCCTCTCTTCTTCCTCAAGTCCTCCAAATAAAGCTTGCAATTTCTGCGCCAATGACCAGGCTGATTGCAGAAATGGCATGTGCCTTCCTTTGGAGGCTTTGCCTTGGTAACAGCTTTGGGCTTCTTTGCATCCTTCCCAAACTCTTTGGGTTTGTTTGCTTTACCCTTCTTCTTCTGGATCCTACCCTTTTGCACCATATGGATCCCTTTGGAGCTTGGCTTCTCTTTTATCGTTACTTCAGCGTTTTTCAGCATCCCATGCAGTTCGCTGACCGTTTTGTCCATATCATTCATGTGATAATTCATGACAAAATGGGAGTAACTCTCGGGAAGAGAATTAAGGATCAAATCCGTTGCCAACTCAGGTCTGAGTGGCGAACCAAGCCTCTCCAACTGATCAATGTACCCTTTCATCTTCAGAACATGGGCACTAACCGAACTCCCTTCGGTCATCTTGCACCCAACCAAAGATCTCAAGGTCTCATACCTTTCCCTTCTCGCTTGCTTTTGGAACATTTCCTTAAGCTCTTGAGACATCTCATATGCCTCAAATGTTTCCAGATCCTTCTGAAGTTCCGGAATCATTGATGCGAGCATCAGGCATTGTACATCAATCTGATCATTTTGATGCTTATGAAAAGCATCCCTTTCAGCTCTTGAAGCTGTGGTGGGTGGAGGGTTAGCGGGCAAAGGCCCATCCAGAACATACAGCTTTCGCTCTTGCTTGAGAACAATTCTCAAGTTGCGATACCAATCTAGGTAATTGGTTCCGTTCAGTTTATCCTTCTCAAGGATAGATCGAATAGAACCGGGATTGCTTGTGTTGGCCATTTATCTACAACAGAAAATATATGCAAAGTTAATTACATAAGAGAATTAAACTCCCACTAAAATTATAAAACCCTTTAAAATATTTAAGTGGGTAAAAGACCCAAAATCCATACTTAACCATAGCACTGCTTTGGCATGTCCCTATGATTAAATATAATTTCGGTAGACATCACCATGTCAATTACATCATTATGTAACTCTTTTAATTTATGAGATGCATGATATCATATATCATATTTAATTTGCATGTTACTCATCTCATCTTTGCCTCGGGTTCAAAACACCATTTTGATTAACCCTTTGTTAAACCAATTACAACACAATGAGAATCACCATTTCTCATATTATCGCTTCGCTAAGGTCACAACATGCGTACCCGCTTTGGCGTGGCTACCATGATGCGAACATAGTACTTGACTAGTGTTATACGTAATTGGGTGGCAAAAATATAAACTTCATAAGTTTATTTAGGGTTTATTAATTCCTGTGATTAAAATGTATCTCATACAATACATGGCATTAACATTAATCTTTCTAAGTTAATATTAATTCTAGCATGGCATCCAATGTCATACATTCATCTAGCATGCATATTTCATACTTAGCATGGCATCACATGGCATCAAAATATAAAACATGCAATAGACTCGAAAGACCGTGTTATGGTATGGTTTTATCTACATAGATTTTCACAGGCCAATATGAAAATCAACAGGTCATTTCCTAGGTGGTTGTAACCATCGCATGGTCACAGCTCTCCCGCACCCCTTGGATCCGTCCTCACGTCTTTGTTCCTTGGCACCATCTCATGGATTTACATATTTTACAAAATTGCAACCTATACAATTTTTTTTAGTAAAATAAAATTTACATATTATAAATTGCATCCTATACAATTTATCTAGTAAAATTAAAATTAAAATTTACATAAATACAAACGACTCGCAGGTCGTATTTATATAAAACCATAATAAATAAAATAAAGCATCCACGGGGTCCAAAACCATACCATAACACCATGCATAAAATTATCAACAATAATTTTATATCTAAAAAATATTTAGGGTTCAAAGAGGTAAAATACAATCACATTGTATTTAGAATTAATTAATTTGGAAAAATTCGTAAATATGCAGAAACAATTTTCCACACTTAAAACGAAAAAGGGGTAAAACTGTCGGACAGCATGCTCGACGGGCCGCGCACTGCAGTATCCAATACTGCGCGCAGCCCGATGGGCTGCGCAGCCCATGCTGCATGAGCAGCATGCTGCTTACGCAGCATGAGAAGAAAATGGTTTCTGGGCGTCATGCCCAGAAAAAAAAACATTTTTTTTTTTTTTTTTTTTTATAATGATGTGTGTTGCAATTGCAATTGGTGTTGCAATTGCAATTACAACGCCCAAATTGGTTTCTGGGCGTCATGCCCAGAAAAGAAAAAAAACAATTTTTTTTTTTTTTTTATTTATTTATTAATTGAAACAATTTCAATTAAAAACCCATGAATCAAATTCATGACACCAACCCCTTAAACATTCCAAATCATTAAAACAAATTATTCACAATGATTAATGTATAAAATCAAATTTTAATTGTTATTCATAATAACATAGAACCCTAAATAAAAAACATACAAACCCCTAACAACAATTTTGATCCAATCAAAATATCAAATCCAATTCAACCAATGCACAAGTGGCTCTGATACCACTGTTGGGAATTAATCGCACAAAACAAAATATGCGCAGCGGAAAAACGGATTAATCCCCACCAAGGACCCATGTACATTGCATTGAATCGGAAGGAGGGTTAAAGAATTACCTTAATTCTTTGAAGATTGAATCAAAGGAACCAAGATAGCTTCCCTCTACGGTTGATCCACACGGAGCAATTCATTCACCGCGTGCTAGCGCCGGGATTGAAGAACGATTCTTCGAACGAGACAGAGAAAGCGAAAAATCAGATTTTTCCTTGGAGTTTTTTGAGAATTTCGGCTGCCACTATTCACCTTGTTGTGGCTGCCGAAAAAAAAGTTTTTGTTATATTGCAATTAGGTTATATATTTCCTTATATATATAACCTAATAAGTTAATTATAATTATACCCTAATACACTTATTAGTTATAATTATAAATTAACCCACACAACTTAATATTAATTCTCAATTAATATTAAGTCAAATCAATTCTCCATAATACACATATGTATATACAATATTATAATTAATTACATCTCTATATAATTTAATTATAATATGTGGCATACCTTATGCAATATTAACCATATTAATATTCACATATACATATATATGTAAATATATATCACTATATATATATTCTCTTTCTCATTCATAAATTATTATCCAATAATAATTTATACCCGATAAGATGAACTTCATTTTGCTCTTTGTGTGTGACCCCATAGGTTCATATTAATTGGCAATAAGGAAATTACCATAATGTCCTTATAGATCACAAGCGGACTCTAGCAAGCCATTATGACTACCCAATTAACATGATTGGAATGATCCAATACCTATTTATAGAATGTCATATTCCCTTTTGTCTCTTTGATATCAAGATTAATCATAAGACATGGTACACTTGTCAATCTTATATAATTAATCATATGCTTTCTCGATCTCAAAGTAAACTGTTCAGACAAATCAATGGATATTCATAAGATGAATATAGTGTATACAGATACAGATTATACTCACGGGCAATGTGTTAGAGAACATGTTGCTGGAGACCCACTATATGATCAAGTTCATGGTCACGTGTCACAACTGATCTTGATTATAGTAGTGTCATCAGCTGATTCCTTTGACCTGAGGTCACCATGGATTCCGGGATGAATTCATGTTGTGCTTTGACGCAGTCAAACGCTGCTTGTAACAGAGTAGTTATAAAGGCTGTGGTTGGGTACAATATGACTCATGCTTAGGGATGTGAGTGACAGATATGGGATTTTGTCCCTCTCTAACAAGAGAGCGATATCACTGGGCCCCTCGATAAGTAAGACTGTTAAATGCATGGCCGTGCTCAAATAATTGATAAGAGTATCAATTGATTTGTCTGAACAGTTTACTTTGAGATCGAGAAAGCATATGATTAATTATATAAGATTGACAAGTGTACCATGTCTTATAATTAATCTTGATATCAAAGAGACAAAAGGGAATATGACATTCTATAAATAGGTATTGGATCATTCCAATCATATTAATTGGGTAGTCGTAATGGCTTGCTAGAGTCCGCTTGTGACCTATAAGGACATTATGGTAATTTCCTTATTGCCAGTTAATATGATCCTATGGGGTCACACACAAGAGCAAAATGAAGTTCATCTTATCGGGTATAAATTATTATTGGATAATAATTTATGAATGAGAAAGAGAATAAATATATATAGTGATATATATTTATGTATGTATATATAAATATTAATGTGATTAATATTGCATAAAGTATGCTACATATTATAATTAAATTATATGGAGATATAATTAATTATAATATTATATATACATATATGTATTATGGAGAATTGATTTGATTTAATGTTAATTGAGAATTAATATTAAATTGTGTGGGTTAATATATAATTATAACTAATAGGTGTATTAGGTTATAATTATAATTAACTATTTAGGTTAATTATTTAAGGAAACAATTAACCTAAACCTAATCACTCTCTACACTAATAATAGAAGAAGAATTCGGCCACCACATGAAAAAAAGGGCCAGCCGAAATTCTCCTCTCCAAGCCAAGAGAAAATTTGATTTTCTGCCTCTCTCTCAATTCGAGGAAACCGTTTCTTCTATCCCGGCGCTAGCACGCGGTGGACGTATTGCTCCGTGTGGATCAACCGTAGAGGGAAGCAATTTTGGTTCCTATTGATTCAACCTTCAAAGAATTAAGGTAATTCTTTAACCCTTTTTTTCAATTCAATGCAATGTACATGGGTCCTTGGTGGGGATTAATCCGTTTTTCCGCTGCGCATATTTTGTTTTGTGCGATTAATTCCCAACAGTGGTATCAGAGCCACTTGTTGATGGAGCCCGAACGGACTCACAAACAAAGGCAGTGTACCTCGTCGTTCAAGTAATAAAATCTGGCCTAAAGTCCAGGTATCGATCCCACAAGGAATTTAAACACCGATAATCACTAAATTACTAAGAGTCTTTACGTGTCTAAGCGGAACTAAATTTAAGTTTGATTATATTAACAACTATATTAGTCTACTCCTAGTTGATCTATCCCAGCTTACTTTGCTCTTGAATTTGGAATATCAATTGGCGGTTTTACCGACCTATGAAGACTGATGGGGATGGCTTAATTAATCAACTACAAAAGACGAAGTTAACTCAACAATCAACCCTCAATTATATTCCTCCAATTAAATCAACCTAGCGTATCTAGATCTTTTAGGTCCTTAGCCGGTTTTCCTTGTTTAGAGGCGGTCTAATTCTTAAAGCTCAGAAAATAGGGGCACGTATGTTCCACAGTGTCGTCAATACTAATGGTTGCCTAGGTGTCAATCTAGGTAATGCCACAAATATAAACTTAATAGATTAAGATCTTATGAGACTAGATTATCACTAAAGGGATTACATAAAGAAAAGGAATAAAGATTGAAATTAACTTGCATTCAACTGTATTAATCAAGAAAGATGTAACAGATTCAATGTTTTCAACCAAACAAAATCGATTGCGGAATCAAAAGCTAGCTAAATCGAATTACAAAAGACAAAAAGAAAAACTTATGCCCTTCTTGATCCAATTAACCGGATGCCGACGGTGTGAAGATGCTTGGAGGTGTACCTCTATTAACGAACCCGAGCCGAAACTAAGAACGTTGCAAAAGGGGAAGGTTCAATGCAAAGCAATCTACCAATCGATGGTTCCAAGATTCAAAGAAAACAAAAAGGTCAAGCTAAACCCTAGCTACAAGTTTTTGCTCTACCTCTCCAAGTTGGGAAAAAGATCCTCCAAAACAAAGAAAATAACCTATTTGTACGGCTAGGTTAAAACCACAGAAAAGAAAAGCTGAAATTAGGGCAACAGCAGATTTTCGGGCCTCGGCACGCCGTGCTGGTGGAGTCGGCACGCCGTGCTATGCAGAGTTGGGATCGGCACGCCACGCTGATTGGAATGGCACGCCGTCGTGCTGCTTCTCTGGAACTCTTGGCACGCTGGTTGGCTTGGCACGCCGTGCTGCCATTGTGGCACGCTGTGCCATTCTGCTTTTCAGCACTTCAAGCCCTTCTTTGCCGCCGCTGCTCCAACTTCCGATCCGGGTCCTAATGCCTGTCCAAAACAAACACAAAGGGACATAACCGCACCACAACCACGGACCATAAAACACGAAAAAACACGAGGAATACTAAAAATATAAGAAATCAAACCAAAACATAAAAATCACAAAATACGAAAAAAAACCAATCAAACACTCACATAAATGATTCTAAAAACTACCACTCAAACCACGAAATTGGCTAAAAGATAAGGTCGAAACCGACCTTATCAACCACCCCACACTTAAAGTCTTGCTTGTCCTCAAGCAAACAAAACATCTCCAACTCCCGAAAACAATGAAGCAAAATTAAAGATCAAATAATCGATTTTTACAAAATCACAAACCACAACCTCAATTTTATCCACAAGTCAAGCATACTCAATCAATAAGGCTGTCACAAAGAATTTAACATTTAACCCCAATCTCATGCACACAAAGTAACTCAATTAACTATCAGAATATGATTTGCATCACTAAAATAGTACACTCCTAAGTCACTTCCCAATCAATCACATAGATAAAGATCAATAGGACTTTAGAATTCACACAATTTTCTTGGGGAGGAAAACAAAATTATCACGATGCATTGATCGATTCCATTTGATTGACTTTATAACTTTCGACCTTACTTGAGATGTCACTTAGCTTTTCCGAACAGATAACAAAGATGGAGCAAACACAATGCACCCGACTTACTCAACTAAGCACATTCAATCAAGCGGCTACTAGCACTATTCATAACTTCACCTTGTAAGTGAAGCCAGCGGAATAAATTTCCATTTTTCATTCTTGACTTTTTGTCAATGTTCATTAAGTACAGATAATTAGTTTCCCTTACCCCAAGGTTAATCAAAATAAAACACACAATATGCCTATTTCATCTCTTTACTCATGCTCAATCAAAAAGAAGCTTCTTAGAGAGTATATGTCTAAAAGCGATGCATCTCAACCCCAAAGTCTATATTATTCCAAAGGTGACAATCAAATGGGGCCTCATGTTGCATTCAATGTAAACATCCCTATTAACAAGCATACTTAACCTTGAAAGATGCAAAATAAGAGGTTATGTGGTTATGGTTTTTTTTTTTTTTTTTTTTTTTTTTTTTTTAAAGTAAAACATTGCTTATGAGGAGTTGGATCATTAAGTTGCAAGTGACAAACAAAAAACAAATATTATCAAGCCAAAAACAACCAGAAATAACTCCACACAAAACATGCAAAATCTAAGATAAGCATACAAAACAAACAACAAATAGTGCAATGTAAAAAGAAATAAAAGAGAGAGGGAAAATCCCTTGACCCACCCCACACTTAAATTGCACTTACTTCCAAAAGTGCAAAGGAAGAAAGAGCAAAATAAAGCGGGAAAGGAAAAGGGTTACCTCACATATCGGGGCCGGGAGGAGGCGGCGGCGGATACGGCCAACCTTGATCAGCACAAAAACGAGTGGCAAACGCCTCGATATTGGCCATCCGCTGCCCAAGCATAACCTGATGGACGGTTAAGTTTTCCAGTTGTTCAACGATGCCATCTAACCGTCCTTCAACCCGCGCCATAAAATCCACGCCGACCGAGACATTATCCGCATCCTCCTCGGCGGCCTCTGCTTCCTCATAAGCTTCCTCCTCCTCGACCTCCATGGGAGCCTTTCCTTTACGCGAACCTCCCGCGCTCGAGGTACCTGCAGCCGTCACATTCGGGGCACAAGACAAAATGCCCTTCGAAAGCTTCTTGGGAAGAATGCTATCGAGGTGCCTATAACAAGTATTAGAATGAAAGAAACAGGCAATACAAGTGACGATGTGCCCTAACCCTAGTTCAGACTTGGACCTATTGTGGTGAAGGTAAAGGGCCTCCATGACAAAAAAACCCAAGTGCACCTTAACATTATTGTGCACATGCCACAAGAGTAACAGCTCAAAGGCATTGACCCGATTACTTTCAGTTTTCCCAGAAAAATTAAAGCATACAAACTTATGCAGCAGTTGCAAAATGGGGTCCTGGATTTGGGAAGTCTTGGCAAACCGGGGTTTGTATACCCCAGTGCCTATCAAACGCCAAAATTGCTTGGCATCCATATCTTCGGGCCATGTATAACTAGTTCCTTCTATGCCTATGCAATCCCGAAGACCATCAATGTCTAGGGAGTGTGCAACCCCAAAGAGTCGAAAGGTGATGCTCCTAAGGCCTGTATTAGGGTCAGTTTTGAAACTCAATGTGGAGTAGAACTCGAGGTTCAACTCCCTAAAAACAGGTACGCTAGTTTTTACAAACGAATACCAACCTATACTATGCAGTTTAGCACATAAAGCATCAGACCGGTCTTGCACACTCAAAAATCCCCAATCGAAGATTCGGTAGGGGGTGCTTTCAAGAGGAAATAAACTTTTATAACGCTTACCTTCCTCGTCCGAGAGCAGAGGAAAAGGACACTTATACTTAGTTGAAAGGCTCGTCAAAGGAGCCATTTGCGGCTCGGAAGGAAGGTTGGCGCGTGGCTCCGATTCCGGTGACGGATCCAAAGGCGGTTGGGAAGAACCATGTCTCTTAGCGGGAACAGATTTTCTCTTCATTCTACAAGTGCACATCCAAAAAAAACAAAACTCAACAACAAAAGAAAGCAAACCCACAGACAACCTAAGTGCAGAAATTCAATTCACTAAAAGAAAACATAACAAAAGAAAGACCCTATTAAGCAAGTAACCAAGCAAAAATCAAAACCAGAAAAAAGAAGAACAAAGTTTAGATTCATACCTTGGTGTAGGGAAAATGAAGCACAAGCAGAAATCTAGGTCAAAAGGGGAGTGGAGGAGAAGGGGAAAAGAGAGAAAAATTGAGAAGGGAAGAGGAATAAAAGGGAGAGAGAGAAAATGAGGGGGAGGTTTAGAGAGAGAAGTGATGAGAGAGAGAGAGAGAGAGAGAAATCAGAGAGAGAGATCGATGAAGAAGAGGAAGAGGATGAATAGGGGCGTGAAGAAGAGAAGGGGGAAAAAGGGGGTTTAAATAGAGAGGCGCAGTTTTCGACCTAGAAATTCAAATTTAAACGCTCGGCACGCCGTGCTAAGAATTCAGCACGGCGTGCTGAGCAGAGCAACGAAAACATACCTGGAAACAGAACGCCCGCACACCGGCGTGCCGATTTGGCACGACGTGCCGTCTTGAAAATCCAAAGTTCGGCACGACGTGCTAAATTATGGAACGGCGTGCTGATGTGCTCTCCTTAATGCCTCTTTGAAACAGAATGACGGCACGCCGGCGTGCCGATTTGGCACGGCGTGCCACCTTGAAAAATCTTAATTGGCACGGAGAGCTCTGGGTCCGGCACGGCGTGCAGAGTTCGCTTGCACGCGATTTTGAAACAGAAGCGTGGCACGATGGCGTGCCGATTTAGCACGCCACGTGCTGATCAGAGTGCACATTGGCACGGCGTGCTGAATTGCGGCACGGCGTGCTGAGCAGAATTCTGACAATCCTTGCCTTGTTCCACACTTTGATCATGACTCTTGGCTAACTTGCTTAATACCCTATTCCTACACACAAAAACACACAAAAACATAATAATACAAACACAATTAATGTACAAGTGAGGCACACGTACCTCATTGCTATGTTTATAGTCGGAATAGCTCGACTTTCTCGCTTCTCTTGTGTTCATGGGTCTCTCAAGAGCATCACTTGCCTTTGCTCTTGTGCCCCCGTGAAATATTTCTTGAGGCGATGACCATTTACCTTTTGGATGCCCTCCGGAGTAAGTATCTCAATCATGCCCGAAGGGTAGACATTGTGAATGGTAAACGGTCCTGTCCAACGACTCTTCAATTTTCCGGGAAAAAACCTCAACCTTGAGTTGTACAAGAGTACCGCTTCTCCCTCCTCGAAGCTCTTTTCCTGGATCCGTTGATCGTGCCACCTCTTGGTCTTTTCTTTATAAATTTTGGCGTTCTCGTAGGCCGAGAGGCGTAATTCTTCAAGTTCGAAGAGTTGACGAAGCCGGAGCTCTCCCGCTGCTTTCATATCAAAGTTCAAGAATTTTAAGGCCCAAAACGCCTTGTGCTCTAGCTCAACGGGAAGATGGCATGCTTTTCCAAACACAAGACGGTATGGTGACATTCCTATTGGTGTTTTGAATGCCGTCCGGTAAGCCCAAAGTGCATCGTTAAGCTTTAAACTCCAATCTTTCCTCGACATGCTGACCGTCTTTTCAAGGATTCTTTTCAGTTCCCTATTCGACACTTCCACTTGTCCGCTCGTTTGAGGGTGGTAAGGTGTGGCTACTTTGTGGGTAACGCCATATTTCTGCAAAAGGGAATCAAACTGCTTGTTACAAAAATGGGAGCCCCCATCACTAATGATAGCTCTAGGGGTCCCGAAACGAGTCAATATATTGCTTTTTAAGAACTTGATTACCACTTTTGCATCGTTCGTAGGCAATGCTACTGCTTCTACCCATTTTGACACGTATTCGACCGCCACCAAAATGAACTGATTCCCATTAGAGTTTGGGAATGGTCCCATGAAATCGATCCCCCATACGTCGA
Organism: Euphorbia tirucalli; assembly: GCA_039660915.1. Lineage (NCBI taxonomy): Eukaryota > Viridiplantae > Streptophyta > Magnoliopsida > Malpighiales > Euphorbiaceae > Euphorbia > Euphorbia tirucalli. Next base: position 42,637,113 of record CM077637.1, on the reverse strand, counting down.
AGAGCTCACACACTAGAATTCCTTGTTGGAGCATCTCATTTTTTTGTGAAATATTTCCGGTCCTTTGGCACGCATCACAAGCTCGAACATAAGCCTCCACATCACTTCTCATTGTTGGCCAAAAGAATCCACAAGACAGAATTTTCCCCATGGTTCTATCCGGTCCAAAATGTCCCCCCGCCTCTCTATCATGGCACATTCGGATGATTGAGGTAACTTCCTCAAAAGGTACACATCTTCGAATAATACCATCTGCACACGACTTAAACAAGAAAGGATCATCCCAAAAGTAGTTTTTAGCATCATGAAAAAATTTTACCTTTTGGTTTCGTGTGAGATCAGGCGGAATGATGTTACCAACTTTATAGTTTGCAATATCGGCAAACCATGGTATGGAAGTAACCGCAAGGAGTTGTTCATCCGGGAATGCATCTTGGATCTCCGGTTCTTGCTTACTTTCACCTTCTTGCGGCAGCCTTGACAAGTGATCAGCTACCACATTTTCTACTCCCTTCTTATCTCGGATTTCGATATCGAACTCTTGCAGCAGTAAGATCCATCTTATAAGACGAGGTTTTGCATCCTGTTTAGACATCAAATACTTGAGTGCAGCATGGTCAGTAAACACGATTACTTTTGACAAAACCAAATAGGACCGGAATTTATCAAAGGCAAACACAATAGCTAGTAATTCCTTCTCCGTTACAGAATAGTTCATTTGAGCATCATTCAACGTTCTACTAGCATAATAAATTGGGCGGAGGATTTTATCCACTCGCTGACCTAAGCATGCACCTACTGCACCATCGGATGCATCACACATAAGTTCGAAGGGAAGAGTCCAATTAGGACCGATCATTATAGGTGCTTCAATCAATTTCTGTTTTAACAATTCAAAAGCATGCAAACATTTATCAGAGAATTCAAAAGAAACATCTTTTTGGAGTAACTCGGTTAGTGGTTTGGAGATTTTAGAAAAATCTTTTATAAATCTCCTATAAAATCCGGCATGGCCGAGAAAACTCCTCACAAGCTTAATTGAACTAGGGGGAGGTAACTTTGCAATAACCTCAATTTTGGCCGGGTCGACCTTAACCCCTTCCCCCGAGATCTTGTGTCCAAGCACAATACATTCCCTTACCATAAATTGGCACTTTTCCCAACTAAGGGCCAAGTTCGTGTCCTCGCACCGCTGCAATACCTTATCCAAATTTCCAAGACAAGTAGAGAAATTAGATCCATACACAGAGAAATCATCCATAAATACCTCCATGAAATCCTCAACCATGTCGGTAAATATGGCAAGCATACACCTTTGGAACGTGGCTGGTGCATTACACAAGCCAAATGGCATCCGTCTATATGCAAATGTCCCGAATGGGCATGTAAATGTGGTTTTCTCTTGGTCAAGAGGATCCACAGGGATTTGCATATACCCGGACAAGCCATCTAGCGTACAAAAGAAATCGTGACCCGCCATACGTTCCAAAATTTGGTCCAAGAACGGTAAAGGAAAATGGTCTTTCCGGGTGGCGTTGTTTAGTTTCCTATAATCAATGCACATACGCCAACCGGTGACCGTTCTAGATGGAATTGAATTACCTTTTTCATTCTCAATTACCGTCATACCGCCTTTCTTAGGCACACATTGGACTGGACTTACCCATTGACTGTCTGAGATTGGGAAAATTATGCCCGCATCGAGGAGTTTGATCACTTCTGCTTTAACAACCTCTTTCATGTTTGGGTTCAAGCGTCTTTGAGGTTGTACGCAGGGTTTTACCGCCTCTTCAAGGAATATCCGGTGGGTGCAAAATGCTGGGTTAATTCCTTTAATGTCATGGATCGTCCATCCAAAAGCTCCCTTATGCTTCCGTAACACCTCGATAAGTTTTTCTTCTTGCTCAACTGTCAATGAAGAAGAAATAACAACCGGTAAGTCATTGGGAGGATGTAAGAAAGCATATTTTAAATTCATGGGTAGAGTTTTGAGTTCCAAAGTAGGAGGCTTTTCTAGTGATGACTTTGGTGCTGGTTTGATCTCTCTTTCTAGCCTCTCAAACCTTTGTACCCATGCACAATGTTCTTCTTCTTCTGAGGCAGACGCCTCATCTTGTTCCGCCTCCAAGTTCAGACCTTCATCTAAAGGGTTCTCTAATTCACTGTAGAAAGTCTCACTCACACATTCATCAACCGGAGAGATAGAGGAAATAGCATAACAATTTTCATTATTCAGCGGATATTTCATTGAATTATAAACATTAAAGGTTACCTCCTCATCCTGCAACCGTAGAATAAGTTTACCTTCTTGCACATCGATCAAGGTCCTACCGGTTGCAAGGAATGGTCTCCCGAGCAAGATTGGGACTACCGTGTCCTCCTCCATGTCTAGTACCACAAAATCCACTGGAAAAATGAACTTGTCCACCTTGACTAACACGTCCTCTATTACACCTTGTGGCCTTGCTATAGATCGATCCGCTAATTGGAGTGTCATGTTTGTAGGTTTTGGATCCCCCAAACCAAGCTTCCTAAACATTGAAAATGGCATCAAGTTGATGCTTGCTCCCAGATCACATAAGGCATTTGCAATTTTAAGATTCCCAATTTGACATGGAATCGTGAAGCTGCCTCGATCCTTTAGTTTAGGTGGAAGTCTGTTGCTTACAATCGCGGAACACTCTTCTGTTAGGGCCACCACTTCGTCATTCCCTAATCTCCTTTTTCCTGCAATTAGCTCCTTGAAAAATTTAGCATAGGTGGGCATCTCTTGAAGAGCTTCCACCAAAGGGATATTAAGTTCAAGCTTTTTAAAGATGTCAAGGAACTTAGAGTATTTCTGGTCCAATTTGTCCTTTCTCTCCTTCCTTGGATAAGGAAGTTTAGGAATGTAAGGACTAATAGGAACAGAAATATCTTCCTTTTGAGCATTAGAAGAAGTAGAGATGTTTTCGGGTTTAGAATGACTTACTTCTTCCGATTGATTACTTACTCTCATGGGTTGATCAACCCTTGGTTCTTCCGTTTGCCTCCCACTCCTTAGAGTAATTGCTTGGGCCGTCTCCCTTGGGTTTTGTCTTGGGTTCGGTTCCGTTGTACTAGGAAGGCTTCCTTGAGGCCGTTCTTGCAAGCTTCTAGCTATTTGAGCCAACTGGTTAGTGAGGTCCCTGTTCAAAGCTTCACTATTGGCCAAACGAGCTTCGTTAGTAGCCAGACGAGTTGATATGTCCTTAAGAAGGCTTAATACCGACTCATCTTGTTTAACATTATGAGCATTACTATTTTGACCAAATTGAGATTGAGGAGCCCTACCAAGCTCTTGATTACGAAAGTCTTGCAAAAAATCATTAGAAGGTTTCAACACATTTTGATTGTTACCATAGGATAGATTCGGATGTTGAAATCTTCTTTGAAAGTTGTTATTATTTTGGAAAGCATTTTGAAGGGGTGGTTGGTTATACCTTTGGTTACCTCCAACATAGCTTACCTCTTGGGCTGATGGATTGCCCATTCCACATTCTTGACCGGGATGGTCCCCTCCACAAGACACACACAGCACAGGTTGGTGTGTTGGGTTCAAACTCAGATGTGCCATCATAAGATCAACCTTCTTATTCAATTCTTCCACTGCTGTATCACGGCGTCCCATTTCTACAGCATGGACATCTCTTCGCATTGGCACTTCTTGTTGCCACAAGGGGCTTTTCCTAGCTAGTTCCTCAATAAGTTCTTCCGCTTGCGTTGCGGTTTTATTGAAAATATCTCCACCTGCAGATGAGTCAATGATAGCACGGTGAGAAGGCGAAATCCCATGATAGAAAATACTTACTTGAGTGCACTTAGGAAGGTCATGGTGTGGGCAGTTTCTGAGTAGCCTTTGAAAGCGCCTCCATGCCTCCATCATGGATTCTGAACCAAATTGCCGGAAAGCTGTGATCTCATTCTTCAATTGGACTGTTTTAGACGGAGGAAAGTAATAAGCCAAAAATTCTTCCTCAAGCTGGTCCCATGACGTTACGGATCCCGCTCGAAGGGACTTGTACCATTCAACAGCTCCTCCGATTAAAGAAAATGGAAATAACTTCAATCGGATCACGTCTTGGGGAACTCCATTGAGTCTTACAGTATCAGCCACCATTAGGAATCGATCAAGATGATCGTTCAGGTTTTCATTGCTAGCTCCACTAAATTGGCCGTTACTTTGCACCATTTGGATCATGTTCGTCTTGAGCTCGAAGTTGTTAGCAGTGATTGGTGGTAGAATAACACCAGCCCGGTTTCTAGGACGATGGGGTGCCATCATATCCGCCATGATTCTATCATCTCCCGCACCTGCCAACTGACGTTCTTGGCGGAGACGTTCCTGCTCCCGAACTTCAGCCTCAATCCTCGCCCTCATCTCGGCTTCGATTTCATTCCTCATTTGTCGCCTCTGTTCCTCGTCCATGGCTGCGGTTACTACTCTTTGGGATCTTCGAATATTCCTACACGTACGGTCAATTTCAGTATCCAAAGGTGATAATTCAGAACTTTGAGAACGAGTTTGCATAGGCTAGGAAACACTCACACAAAAAGAAAATAAATTTTATACACAAATAATAAAACCAAAAACAGAATATGAACAGTATTAACAATGCTTAGATCAGTAAATAATCCTTTTATCTAATGTTATCGAAACAAGTTAAAACTCCCCGGCAACGGCGCCAAAAACTTGATGGAGCCCGAACGGACTCACAAACAAAGGCAGTGTACCTCGTCGTTCAAGTAATAAAATCTGGCCTAAAGTCCAGGTATCGATCCCACAAGGAATTTAAACCCCGATAATCACTAAATTACTAAGAGTCTTTACGTGTCTAAGCGGAACTAAATTTAAGTTTGATTATATTAACAACTATATTAGTCTACTCCTAGTTGATCTATCCCAGCTTACTTTGCTCTTGAATTTGGAATATCAATTGGCGGTTTTACCGACCTATGAAGACTGATGGGGATGGCTTAATTAATCAACTACAAAAGACGAAGTTAACTCAACAATTAACCCTCAATTATATTCCTCCAATTAAATCAACCTAGCGTATCTAGATCTTTTAGGTCCTTAGCCGGTTTTCCTTGTTTAGAGGCGGTCTAATTCTTAAAGCTCAGAAAATAGGGGCACGTATGTTCCACAGTGTCGTCAATACTAATGGTTGCCTAGGTGTCAATCTAGGTAATGCCACAAATATAAACTTAATAGATTAAGATCTTATGAGACTAGATTATCACTAAAGGGATTGCATAAAGAAAAGGAATAAAGATTGAAATTAACTTGCATTCAACTGTATTAATCAAGAAAGATGTAACAGATTCAATGTTTTCAACCAAACAAAATCGATTGCGGAATCAAAAGCTAGCTAAATCGAATTACAAAAGACAAAAAGAAAAACTTATGCCCTTCTTGATCCAATTAACCGGATGCCGACGGTGTGAAGATGCTTGGAGGTGTACCTCTATTAACGAACCCGAGCCGAAACTAAGAACGTTGCAAAAGGGGAAGGTTCAATGCAAAGCAATCTACCAATCGATGGTTCCAAGATTCAAAGAAAACAAAAAGGTCAAGCTAAACCCTAGCTACAAGTTTTTGCTCTACCTCTCCAAGTTGGGAAAAAGATCCTCCAAAACAAAGAAAATAACCTATTTGTACGGCTAGGTTAAAACCACAGAAAAGAAAAGCTGAAATTAGGGCAACAGCAGATTTTTGGGCCTCGGCACGCCGTGCTGGTGGAGTCGGCACGCCGTGCTATGCAGAGTTGGGATCGGCACGCCACGCTGATTGGAATGGCACGCCGTCGTGCTGCTTCTCTGGAACTCTTGGCACGCTGGTTGGCTTGGCACGCCGTGCTGCCATTGTGGCACGCCGTGCCATTCTGCTTTTCAGCACTTCAAGCCCTTCTTTGCCGCCGCTGCTCCAACTTCCGATCCGGGTCCTAATGCCTGTCCAAAACAAACACAAAGGGACATAACCGCACCACAACCACGGACCATAAAACACGAAAAAACACGAGGAATACTAAAAATATAAGAAATCAAACCAAAACATAAAAATCACAAAATACGAAAAAAAACCAATCAAACACTCACATAAATGATTCTAAAAACTACCACTCAAACCACGAAATTGGCTAAAAGATAAGGTCGAAACCGACCTTATCACTTGTGCATTGGTTGAATTGGATTTATGTTTTGATTGGATCAAAATTGCATGTTAGGGTTTGTATGATTTTGATTGGATCAAAATTGTTGTTAGGAGTTTGTATGTTTTATTTAGGGTTCTATGTTATTGTGAATAACAAAATAAAATTTGATTTTATTGATTAATCATTGTGAATGATTTTATGTTAATGAGTGGAATGTTTAAGGGGTTGGTACCATGAATTTGATTCATGGAATTTTTTTTTTTTAATTGAAATTGTTTCAATTAAAAAAAAAAAAAAAAAAAAAAAAAAAAAATTTGTGTTCCGGATTTCTGGGCATAATGCCCAGAAAATTGAAATTTTGGGCACTGTTGCGCGCAACAATGTGTTGCGCGCAACAATGTGTTGCGCGCAACAGCCACATGCTGCGTAAGCAGCATGGCTGCTGCACAGCCGCGTGCCACACAGCCCGTCGGGCTGCGCGCAGCATTGGATGCTGTAGTGCGCGGCCCGATGAGCTACACTGTTCGACAGCTTACCATTCTTTTCGTTCAATTTTGGAAAATTGTTTCTCCAAATTTACAAATTTTTCCAAATTAATTAATTCTAAATACAATGTGATTGTATTTTACCACTTTGAACCCTAAATATTTTAGATATAAAATTATTGTTGATAATTTTATGCATGGTGTTATGGTATGGTTTTGGACCCCGTGGATGCTTTATTTTATTTATTATGGTTTTATATAAATACGACCTGCGAGTCGTTTGTATTTATGTAATTTTTAATTTTACTAGATAAATTGTATAGGATGCAATTTATGATATGTAAAATTTATTTTACTAGAAAAATTGTATAGGTTGCAATTTTTTTTGTAAAATATAAATCCATGAGATGGTGCTTAGAAGCAAAGACGTGGAGGCGGATCCAAGAAGCGGTGCAATGACCATGTGATGGATGCTACCACCTAGGATATAACCTTGTTGATTTTCATATTGGCCTATGAAAATCAATGTAGATTTAAACCATACCATAACACGGTTCGAGTCATATGCATGCTTTATTTTATTTAGATGCCATGTGATGCCATGCTAGATATTCTGTATGCATGCTAGACAATTGTATGCCATAAGATGCCATGCTAATTAATATTAACAAAAGTATGATTAATATTAATGCCATGAAATTGTATATGATACAATTAACTCACAGGATTTAATAAACCCTAAATAAACTTATGAAGTTTATATTTTTGCCACCCAATTACGTATAACACTAGTCAAGTACTATGTTCGCATTATGGTAGCCACGCCAAAGCGGGTACGCATGTTGTGACCTTAGCGAAGCGATAATATGAGAAATGGTGATTCTCATTGTGTTGTAATTGGTTTAACAAAGGGTTAATCAAAATGGTGTTTTGAACCCGAGGCAAAGATGAGATGAGTAACATGCAAATTAAATATGATATATGATATCATGCATCTCATAAATTAAAAGAGTTACATAATGATGTAATTGACATGGTGATGTCTACCGAAATTATATTTAATCATAGGGACATGCCAAAGCAGTGCTATGGTTAAGTATGGATTTTGGGTCTTTTAACCACTTAAATATTTTAAAGGGTTTTATAATTTTAGTGGGAGTTTAATTCTCTTATGTAATTAACTTTGCATATATTTTCTGTTGTAGATAAATGGCCAACACAAGCAATCCCGGTTCTATTCGATCTATCCTTGAGAAGGATAAACTGAACGGAACTAATTACCTAGATTGGTATCGCAACTTGAGAATTGTTCTCAAGCAAGAGCGAAAGCTGTATGTTCTGGATGGGCCTTTGCCCGCTAACCCTCCACCCACCACAGCTTCAAGAGCTGAAAGGGATGCTTTTCACAAGCATCAAAATGATCAGATTGATGTACAATGCCTGATGCTCGCATCAATGATTCCGGAACTTCAGAAGGATCTGGAAACATTTGAGGCATATGAGATGTCTCAAGAGCTTAAGGAAATGTTCCAAAAGCAAGCGAGAAGGGAAAGGTATGAGACCTTGAGATCCTTGGTTGGGTGCAAGATGACCGAAGGGAGTTCGATTAGTGCCCATGTTCTGAAGATGAAAGGGTACATTGATCAGTTGGAGAGGCTTGGTTCGCCACTCAGACCTGAGTTGGCAACGGATTTGATCCTTAATTCTCTTCCCGAGAGTTACTCCCATTTTGTCATGAATTATCACATGAATGATATGGACAAAACGGTCAGCGAACTGCATGGGATGCTGAAAAACACTGAAGTAACGATAAAAGAGAAGCCAAGCTCCAAAGGGATCCATATGGTGCAAAAGGGTAGGATCCAGAAGAAGAAGGGTAAAGCAAACAAACCCAAAGAGTTTGGGAAGGATGCAAAGAAGCCCAAAGCTGTTACCAAGACAAAGCCTCCAAAGGAAGGCACATGCCATTTCTGCAATCAGCCTGGTCATTGGCGCAGAAATTGCAAGCTTTATTTGGAGGACTTGAGGAAGAAGAGAGGCGGTGAGACCGCTAATCAAGGTATTTATGTTATTGAAATATTTCATTCTACTTCTGTTTCTACTTCGTGGGTATTAGATACCGGTTGTGGTTCTCACATTTGTATGAATGTGTAGGGGCTTAAAGGAAGTAGAAAGCTCAAGAAGGGCGAGGTAGAATTCCATGTGGCGAATGGAGCTAGAGTTGCTGCTTATGAAGTCGGTCGCTACGAGCTCAAGTTGCCAAGTGGACTTGTTCTTTCTTTGAATAATTGTTATTTTGTTCCTAATTTGTCTAGGAACATCATTTCTATTTCATGTTTGGACAAGGAAGGATTTAAATGTGTTATTGAGAATAATCACTTATTGCTTTTCAATAAAGACTTGTTTTATGCAAATGCGGATTTACATGATGGTCTTTATTTGTTGAACCTTAGTGAAGGTTATAATGAGCATGTATATAACATAAATACCAAAAGGATAAGAACGAATGTTGTGAATCCTACTTATCTCTGGCACTGTCGTCTAGGACACATTAATGAGAAACGCATTTCAAAACTCCATAAAGATGGAATTTTGGGTCTAGATGTTTTTGAAACATATGACACTTGCGAGTCTTGTTTAATGGGTAAGATGACCAAGAGTCCCTTTACTGGTCACAGTGAAAGGGCTAGTGGCTTATTAGAACTCATACATACAGATGTATGTGGGCCTATGAGCACAACTGCTAGAGGTGGTTTTCAATACTTCATTACGTTCACTGATGATTTCAGTAGATATGGTTATCTATATCTAATGAAGCATAAGTCGGAATCCTTTGAAATGTTCAAAGCCTTCCAAAATGAAGTACAAAACCAACTTGGCAAGACAATTAAAGCACTTAGATCTGATCGAGGTGGTGAATATTTGAGCCAAGACTTTGACGATCATCTTAGAAAGTGTGGGATTGTCTCACAACTAACTCCTCCTGGTACACCACAGTGGAATGGTGTGTCTGAGAGGAGGAACCGTACTTTATTGGATATGGTTCGGTCGATGATGAGTCAAACAAATCTTCCTCTATCCTTTTGGGGATATGCACTTGAAACAGCGGCATTCACACTGAACCGAGTTCCATCAAAGGCAGTTGAAAAGACACCATATGAGATATGGGTTGGTAAGAGACCAAATTTGTCTTTTCTCAAGATTTGGGGTGGCGAAGCTTATGTGAAATACTTGATTTCAGATAAGTTAGCACCAAAATTTGTGAAGTGCAATTTTGTTGGTTATCCAAAAGAAACTAAAGGTTATTTCTTTTACAATCCTAGTGAAAACAAAGTGTTTGTTGCTAGGAATGGTACATTCCTGGAAAAAGAGTTTATTTCCAAAGGAATCAGTGGGAGTAAAGTACACCTACAAGAAAATATGGATAACCAAGTTGAAAGTGAGTTTCAAATGGAACAATCTGATTCACAAGAAGTTGTTGAGTCAGAACCGATAACACAAGTCCAACGTAGATCAAGTAGAGTTCGTCATGAGCCCGAGAGATATGGATTTCTCGTCACGAACGAAAATGATCTGATTCTGTTAGAAGAGAATGAACCTTCCACGTACATGGAAGCTGTCTCTAATTCAGAATCTGAAAAATGGCTTGATGCTATGAAGTCAGAAATTCAATCCATGGACGACAACAAAGTATGGACTTTGGTTGATCTCCCAAAGGGTGCTAAAGCAATAGGGCACAAATGGGTTTTCAAGTTGAAAACGGACATGGATGGGAACATTCAGACTTATAAAGCAAGGTTAGTGGCAAAGGGTTACCGACAAGTTCATGGTATAGACTATGACGAAACCTTTTCGCCAGTAGCTATGATCAAGTCCATCAGAATTCTTGTTGCCATAGCAGCATATTATGACTATGAAATATGGCAAATGGATGTCAAAACAGCTTTCCTAAATGGAAACCTTGTTGAGGATGTGTACATGACACAGCCTGAAGGTTTTGTCGATCCAAAGAATCCTGATAAAGTATGCAAGCTTCAAAAGGCCATTTATGGTTTGAAGCAAGCATCAAGAAGTTGGAATCATTGTTTTGATGAATCAGTCAAAAAGTTTGGCTTCATCAAAAACGAAGATGAGCCTTGTGTGTACAAGAAGTTCAGTGGGAGTAATATAGTTTTCCTAGTTCTATATGTCGATGACATATTGTTAATAGGAAATCACATTCCTACCTTGCAAGAAGTAAAATCTTGGCTAGGAAAGTGTTTTTCTATGAAAGACTTGGGTGAGGCAGCCTACATTCTTGGAATAAAGATCTATAGAGATAGATCTAAGAGATTGATAGGTTTGAGCCAGAGTACATACATTGACAAAATACTGAAAAGGTTCAGTATGGATCAATCAAAGAAAGGAAATGTTCCTATTGGGCAAGGGATAAAGCTTAGTCGTAAGCAATGTCCTGTGACAGTTGAAGAACGTCAACGCATGGATAAGATTCCTTATGCGTCAGCTATAGGATCTATCATGTATGCCATGGTATGTACTCGGCCAGATGTCTCTTTTGCTTTGAGCATGACAAGTAGATATCAGTCTGATCCAGGTGATAGTCACTGGACTGCTGTCAAGAGTATTCTTAAGTACTTGAGAAGAACTAAAGATACATTCTTGATATATGGAGGCTCGGACGAAGATCTTGTTGTAAATGGTTACACGGATGCAAGTTTCCAAACTGATCAAGATCAGATGCAGTCACAGTCTGGGTATGTGTTCATTCTGAATGGAGGTGCGATAAGTTGGAAGAGTTCTAAGCAAAGCACGATAGCTGCATCTACAACAGAAGCCGAGTATATTGCTGCATCAGATGCAGCCCAAGAGGCTGTTTGGATCAAGAAGTTCATCGAAGAACTTGGTGTCGTTCCTAGCAAGCGAATCCTGTGAGCCTCTTATGTGACAACAATGGGGCAATATCACTTGCTAAGGAACCTAGTGTGTCACAGAAATCCAAACATATACTTCGGCGTTTTCACTACATAAGAGAAGTCATCTCAAGAGGAGATGTGAAGATATGCAAAGTTGCGTCTGAAGACAATGTTGCCGATCCACTAACAAAAGCTCTTTCACAAGCTGTACATGATGGTCATGCTAGGTCCATGGGTATTAGATACATTTGAAGATTGGACTTAGGGCAAGTGGGAGATTGTTAGAGATTGTGCCCTAAGCCAATGTTGGATTATGTAAACAATCTTCTTAAGTCATTAATAAAGACTTATTTTATCATATATATTTGTATGTTAGTATTTATGATAATGTATCCATGAATTAATTGTGTAATTCTAAATTTCCCTAGTCGATTGTTATTATGGGAATAATAACAAACTAAGACTAGTGTGAGTGATAATGGATATTCATAAGATGAATATAGTGTATACAGATACAGATTATACTCACGGGCAATGTGTTAGAGAACATGTTGCTGGAGACCCACTATAAGATCAAGTTCATGGTCACGTGTCACAACTGATCTTGATTATAGTAGTGTCATCAGCTGATTCCTTTGACCTGAGGTCACCATGGATTCCGGGATGAATTCATGTTGTGCTTTGACTCAGTCAAACGCTGCTTGTAACAGAGTAGTTATAAAGGCTGTGGTTGGGTACAATATGACTCATGCTTAGGGATGTGAGTGACAGATATGGGATTTTGTCCCTCTCTAACAAGAGAGCGATATCACTGGGCCCCTCGATAAGTAAGACTGTTAAATGCATGGCCGTGCTCAAATAATTGATAAGAGTATCAATTGATTTGTCTGAACAGTTTACTTTGAGATCGAGAAAGCATATGATTAATTATATAAGATTGACAAGTGTACCATGTCTTATAATTAATCTTGATATCAAAGAGACAAAAGGGAATATGACATTCTATAAATAGGTATTGGATCATTCCAATCATATTAATTGGGTAGTCGTAATGGCTTGCTAGAGTCCGCTTGTGACCTATAAGGACATTATGGTAATTTCCTTATTGCCAATTAATATGATCCTATGGGGTCACACACAAGAGCAAAATGAAGTTCATCTTATCGGGTATAAATTATTATTGGATAATAATTTATGAATGAGAAAGAGAATAAATATATATAGTGATATATATTTATGTATGTATATATAAATATTAATGTGATTAATATTGCATAAAGTATGCTACATATTATAATTAAATTATATGGAGATATAATTAATTATAATATTATATATACATATATGTATTATGGAGAATTGATTTGATTTAATGTTAATTGAGAATTAATATTAAATTGTGTGGGTTAATATATAATTATAACTAATAGGTGTATTAGGTTATAATTATAATTAACTATTTAGGTTAATTATTTAAGGAAACAATTAACCTAAACCTAATCACTCTCTACACTAATAATAGAAGAAGAATTCGGCCACCACATGAAAAAAAGGGCCAGCCGAAATTCTCCTCTCCAAGCCAAGAGAAAATTTGATTTTCTGCCTCTCTCTCAATTCGAGGAAACCGTTTCTTCTATCCCGGCGCTAGCACGCGGTGGACGTATTGCTCCGTGTGGATCAACCGTAGAGGGAAGCAATTTTGGTTCCTATTGATTCAACCTTCAAAGAATTAAGGTAATTCTTTAACCCTTTTTTTCAATTCAATGCAATGTACATGGGTCCTTGGTGGGGATTAATCCGTTTTTCCGCTTAGATACCGGTTGTGGTTCTCACATTTGTATGAATGTGCAGGGGCTTAAAGGAAGTAGAAAGCTCAAGAAGGGCGAGGTAGAATTCCATGTGGCGAATGGAGCTAGAGTTGCTGCTTATGAAGTCGGTCGCTACGAGCTCAAGTTGCCAAGTGGACTTGTTCTTTCTTTGAATAATTGTTATTTTGTTCCTAATTTGTCTAGGAACATCATTTCTATTTCATGTTTGGACAAGGAAGGATTTAAATGTGTTATTGAGAATAATCACTTATTGCTTTTCAATAAAGACTTGTTTTATGCAAATGCGGATTTACATGATGGTCTTTATTTGTTGAACCTTAGTGAAGGTTATAATGAGCATGTATATAACATAAATACCAAAAGGATAAGAACAAATGTTGTGAATCCTACTTATCTCTGGCACTGTCATCTAGGACACATTAATGAGAAACGCATTTCAAAACTCCATAAAGATGGAATTTTGGGTCTAGATGTTTTTGAAACATATGACACTTGCGAGTCTTGTTTAATGGGTAAGATGACCAAGAGTCCCTTTACTGGTCACAGTGAAAGGGCTAGTGACTTATTAGAACTCATACATACAGATGTATGTGGGCCTATGAGCACAACTGCTAGAGGTGGTTTTCAATACTTCATTACGTTCACTGATGATTTCAGTAGATATGGTTATCTATATCTAATGAAGCATAAGTCGGAATCCTTTGAAATGTTCAAAGCCTTCCAAAATGAAGTACAAAACCAACTTGGCAAGACAATTAAAGCACTTAGATCTGATCGAGGTGGTGAATATTTGAGCCAAGACTTTGACGATCATCTTAGAAAGTGTGGGATTGTCTCACAACTAACTCCTCCTGGTACACCACAGTGGAATGGTGTGTCTGAGAGGAGGAACCGTACTTTATTGGATATGGTTCGGTCGATGATGAGTCAAACAAATCTTCCTCTATCCTTTTGGGGATATGCACTTGAAACAGCGGCATTCACACTGAACCGAGTTCCATCAAAAGCAGTTGAAAAGACACCATATGAGATATGGGTTGGTAAGAGACCAAATTTGTCTTTTCTCAAGATTTGGGGTTGCGAAGCTTATGTGAAATACTTGATTTCAGATAAGTTAGCACCAAAATCTGTGAAGTGCAATTTTGTTGGTTATCCAAAAGAAACTAAAGGTTATTTCTTTTACAATCCTAGTGAAAACAAAGTGTTTGTTGCTAGGAATGGTACATTCCTGGAAAAAGAGTTTATTTCCAAAGGAATCAGTGGGAGTAAAGTACACCTACAAGAAAATATGGATAACCAAGTTGAAAGTGAGTTTCAAATGGAACAATCTGATTCACAAGAAGTTGTTGAGTCAGAACCGATAACACAAGTCCAACGTAGATCAAGTAGAGTTCGTCATGAGCCCGAGAGATATGGATTTCTCGTCACGAACGAAAATGATCTGATTCTGTTAGAAGAGAATGAACCTTCCACGTACATGGAAGCTGTCTCTAATTCAGAATCTGAAAAATGGCTTGATGCTATGAAGTCAGAAATTCAATCCATGGACGACAACAAAGTATGGACTTTGGTTGATCTCCCAAAGGGTGCTAAAGCAATAGGGCACAAATGGGTTTTCAAGTTGAAAACGGACATGGATGGGAACATTCAGACTTATAAAGCAAGGTTAGTGGCAAAGGGTTACCGACAAGTTCATGGTATAGACTATGACGAAACCTTTTCGCCAGTAGCTATGATCAAGTCCATCAGAATTCTTGTTGCCATAGCAGCATATTATGACTATGAAATATGGCAAATGGATGTCAAAACAGCTTTCCTAAATGGAAACCTTGTTGAGGATGTGTACATGACACAGCCTGAAGGTTTTGTCGATCCAAAGAATCCTGATAAAGTATGCAAGCTTCAAAAGGCCATTTATGGTTTGAAGCAAGCATCAAGAAGTTGGAATCATTGTTTTGATGAATCAGTCAAAAAGTTTGGCTTCATCAAAAACGAAGATGAGCCTTGTGTGTACAAGAAGTTCAGTGGGAGTAATATAGTTTTCCTAGTTCTATATGTCGATGACATATTGTTAATAGGAAATCACATTCCTACCTTGCAAGAAGTAAAATCTTGGCTAGGAAAGTGTTTTTCTATGAAAGACTTGGGTGAGGCAGCCTACATTCTTGGAATAAAGATCTATAGAGATAGATCTAAGAGATTGATAGGTTTGAGCCAGAGTACATACATTGACAAAATACTGAAAAGGTTCAGTATGGATCAATCAAAGAAAGGAAATGTTCCTATTGGGCAAGGGATAAAGCTTAGTCGTAAGCAATGTCCTGTGACAGTTGAAGAACGTCAACGCATGGATAAGATTCCTTATGCGTCAGCTATAGGATCTATCATGTATGCCATGGTATGTACTCGGCCAGATGTCTCTTTTGCTTTGAGCATGACAAGTAGATATCAGTCTGATCCAGGTGATAGTCACTGGACTGCTGTCAAGAGTATTCTTAAGTACTTGAGAAGAACTAAAGATACATTCTTGATATATGGAGGCTCGGACGAAGATCTTGTTGTAAATGGTTACACGGATGCAAGTTTCCAAACTGATCAAGATCAGATGCAGTCACAGTCTGGGTATGTGTTCATTCTGAATGGAGGTGCGATAAGTTGGAAGAGTTCTAAGCAAAGCACGATAGCTGCATCTACAACAGAAGCCGAGTATATTGCTGCATCAGATGCAGCCCAAGAGGCTGTTTGGATCAAGAAGTTCATCGAAGAACTTGGTGTCGTTCCTAGCATAGTGAATCCTGTGAGCCTCTTATGTGACAACAATGGGGCAATATCACTTGCTAAGGAACCTAGTGTGTCACAGAAATCTAAACATATACTTCGGCGTTTTCACTACATAAGAGAAGTCATCTCAAGAGGAGATGTGAAGATATGCAAAGTTGCGTCTGAAGACAATGTTGCCGATCCACTAACAAAAGCTCTTTCACAAGCTGTACATGATGGTCATGCTAGGTCCATGGGTATTAGATACATTTGAAGATTGGACTTAGGGCAAGTGGGAGATTGTTAGAGATTGTGCCCTAAGCCAATGTTGGATTATGTAAACAATCTTCTTAAGTCATTAATAAAGACTTATTTTATCATATATATTTGTATGTTAGTATTTATGATAATGTATCCATGAATTAATTGTGTAATTCTAAATTTCCCTAGTCGATTGTTATTATGGGAATAATAACAAACTAAGACTAGTGTGAGTGATAATGGATATTCATAAGATGAATATAGTGTATACAGATACAGATTATACTCACGGGCAATGTGTTAGAGAACATGTTGCTGGAGACCCACTATAAGATCAAGTTCATGGTCACGTGTCACAACTGATCTTGATTATAGTAGTGTCATCAGCTGATTCCTTTGACCTGAGGTCACCATGGATTCCGGGATGAATTCATGTTGTGCTTTGACGCAGTCAAACGCTGCTTGTAACAGAGTAGTTATAAAGGCTGTGGTTGGGTACAATATGACTCATGCTTAGGGATGTGAGTGACAGATATGGGATTTTGTCCCTCTCTAACAAGAGAGCGATATCACTGGGCCCCTCGATAAGTAAGACTGTTAAATGCATGGCCGTGCTCAAATAATTGATAAGAGTATCAATTGATTTGTCTGAACAGTTTACTTTGAGATCGAGAAAGCATATGATTAATTATATAAGATTGACAAGTGTACCATGTCTTATGATTAATCTTGATATCAAAGAGACAAAAGGGAATATGACATTCTATAAATAGGTATTGGATCATTCCAATCATGTTAATTGGGTAGTCATAATGGCTTGCTAGAGTCCGCTTGTGATCTATAAGGACATTATGGTAATTTCCTTATTGCCAATTAATATGAACCTATGGGGTCACACACAAAGAGCAAAATGAAGTTCATCTTATCGGGTATAAATTATTATTGGATAATAATTTATGAATGAGAAAGAGAATATATATATAGTGATATATATTTACATATATATGTATATGTGAATATTAATATGGTTAATATTGCATAAGGTATGCCACATATTATAATTAAATTATATAGAGATGTAATTAATTATAATATTGTATATACATATGTGTATTATGGAGAATTGATTTGACTTAATATTAATTGAGAATTAATATTAAGTTGTGTGGGTTAATTTATAATTATAACTAATAAGTGTATTAGGGTATAATTATAATTAACTTATTAGGTTATATATATAAGGAAATATATAACCTAATTGCAATATAACAAAAACTTTTTTTTCGGCAGCCACAACAAGGTGAATAGTGGCAGCCGAAATTCTCAAAAAACTCCAAGGAAAAATCTGATTTTTCGCTTTCTCTGTCTCGTTCGAAGAATCGTTCTTCAATCCCGGCGCTAGCACGCGGTGAATGAATTGCTCCGTGTGGATCAACCGTAGAGGGAAGCTATCTTGGTTCCTTTGATTCAATCTTCAAAGAATTAAGGTAATTCTTTAACCCTCCTTCCGATTCAATGCAATGTACATGGGTCCTTGGTGGGGATTAATCCGTTTTTCCGCTGCGCATATTTTGTTTTGTGCGATTAATTCCCAACAGTATGTACTAAATGCTCCTTTCCCAGCTGGCCATCCCGCAGGTCGAGGCGTCACCACGGCGATGCTGGAGCAGTATGACCGGCACTTGAGGGATGACCAAGATGTCTCATGCCTCATGCTGGGTACCATGGCTTCTGATCTTCAGAAGCAGTTCATGGACGACCATGCTTATGAGATGATGGATCAGCTTAAAAAGATGCTCCAAGATAAGGCTCGTCAGGAACGCTACCTGACAACTAAGGCACTTTGCACGACTGTGATGGCAGCTGGGACTTATGTTAGCACTCATGTGCTAAAGTTGAAGGGGTATATCGATACACTTGCCCGCCTCAGCTCGCCAAATCTGCAGGACTTGGTAGCAGACATTATTCTCGGGTCACTTCCTGAGTCTTACAACCAGTTTATCATGAACTATCATATGCAAGGGTTGGATAAATCGGTTGTTAAGCTGCATGGCATGCTCAAGCTTGCTGATCAATCTCTTAAGAAGACTCCTGAAGTATTGCTGGTGAACAAGGGCAATACGCCCATTACTAAAGGAGAGGCCAAATCTAAGGCCAAGGCTAAGGCCCAAAAGGCCAAGGCTAAGGGCAAAAAGGTGGTGGCCCAACCTAAAGCAAGGGTTGCTTCTCCTGATGATGTCTGCCATGAGTTTCATGAGAAGGGGCATTGGAAGAGCTCATGTCCAAAGCTAAGGGAGCAACTGAAGGGCAAAACTGCTACTTCAGGCATTTTTGTTGTTGAGATTAATCTGGCTATTTCTACATCTTGGGTATTGGACACTGGATGTGGATCTCAAATTTGTTCAAATGTGTAGGGTGTAAGAAATAGGAGATTATTAGGATCTAGAGAAGTACATCTTCGAGTCGGAAATGGTGCTCGGGTTCAGGCCATGGAGATCAGAGATTATTTCTTGGAGATGCCTAGTGGACTTGTTCTGGAACTAAGAAACTGTTATTTTGCACTTGTGATGCATAGGAATATTATTTCCTTTTCTTTGTTCGATATTTCTGGTTTCGTATTTAATATTGGACATGGTAGAATTTCTATGCAATGTGGCAATATTATTTATGGAACAGCATTTCTTGAAAATGGCTTATATATCCTTGATCTAAAATGTGAAAGTTCAATCTATAACATAAATACTAAGAGGATTAAACAAAATGAAATTAATCCTACTTATATCTGGCATTGTCGACTTGGCCATATAAATGAGAAGCGCATAGCTAGGCTTCACTCTAGTGGAGTGCTAGGGTCATTTGACATCCAGTCTTATGACCAATGTGAATCTTGTTTGAGAGGCAAGATGACAAAGGCTCCCTTTTGCAAGACTGCTGAAAGGGCCTCAGAGCTATTGGAGCTAATACATTTCGATGTATGTGGCCCAATGAGCACTAGTGCTAGATCTAGTTTTTTGTACTTTGTCACCTTTACGGATGACTTCAGCAGATACGGTTACGTGTATCTGATGAAGCATAAGTCTGAGACTCTCTAAAGGTTCAAGGACTTTAAGAATGAAGTAGAAAACCAACTTGGCAAGAAAATAAAAGTACTTCGGTCTGACCGAAGGGGTGAATATTTGAGCCAAGAGTTTGACTCGTTTTTGAGAGAGTGTGGGATTGTATCCCAACTCACTCCTTATGGTACACCCAAGTGGAATGGAGTGTCAGAAAGGAGGAATAGGACCTTACTAGACATGGTTTGCTCAATGATGAGTCAAGCTACACTTCCTATCTCCTTTTGGGGATATGCTTTAGAGATAGATGCTTACATTCTTAATAATACACCAAGCAAGGCAGTTGAGGGAACACCATATGAACTATGGAAGGCCCGAATGCCCAATGTTTCCTTCTTGAAGATTTAGGGCTATGATGCACATATTAAGAAATTGACAAGTGGCAAACTCGAGTCCAAATCTGTCAAGTTCCAATTTATGGGTTACCCTGAGGAAACTAAGGGTTATTACTTCTATAATCCAGCGAAAAACAAAGTTTTCATAGCCAGAAATGCAGTCTTCTTAGAGAAGGAATTCCTTTCCAAGAGAGACAGTGGGAGTAATGTTAAACTTTCAGAAGTTCAAGACTCACACACTCCTATAGCTACTGCTAAGGATGCTTTGGGAACCAATCTGACTACTCAAGAAATTGAGGAACCAGAACTGGTTGCACAGGACCTTAGAAGGTCTGGTAGGAAACGTCATTAGCCAGAGAGCTACGGCTTTCTCGTGACTGATGATGGGGACCTTATGGTCGTTGACCAAGAGGAGCCCAAGACTTATCAGAAGGCTATTGAAAGCCCACACTCAGATCAATGGCGCAAAGCCATGGAGGCTGAGATGCAATCTATGCATGATAACCAAGTATGGAGCTTGGTGGATCCACCTCCGGGTGCTAAGGTGATAGGTTGCAAGTAGTGTTTCAAGTTAAAGGCTGACAACACCTTCAAGGGGTGATTGGTGGTGAAAGGATCCAAGCAAGTTCAAGGAATTGACTATGATGAAACCTTTTCACCAGTTGTTATGCTCAAATCCATTAGGATACTACTAGCCATAGCTGCATGGTACGATTATGAGATATGGCAGATGGATGTTAAGACTGCTTTCCTTAATGGAAAGCTACTCGATGATGTGTACATGGCATAACATGAGGGTTTTATTGATCAAAAGTATCCAAACCGGGTATGCAAGCTTCAAAGATCCATTTATGGATTGAAGCACGCATCGAGGTCATGGAATCAGAGATTTAATGAGGCCATTATGGAATATGGCTTCACACAGAATTCTGATGAGCCCTGTATGTATAAGATGGTTAGTGGGAGCATTTCCACCTTCCTAGTGCTGTATGTTGATGACATCCTTATCATTGGAGGTGACATACCAACACTGCAAGGGGCTCAGCAGTGGTTGAGTGGTGCTTCGCAATGAAGGGCTTAGGCGAAGCTAAGACGATCTTAGGGATCAGGATCTATAGAGATAGATCCAATCGGCTTCTAGTCCTAAGTCAGGCCACGTACATTGACAAGGTTCTGAAAAGATTCAACATGGACAAGGTAAAGAAAGGATTCTTACCTATGTGCCATGGGTTGAAGCTGAGTAAGAAAGATGGTCCTAAAACAAAGAAGGACCGGGAGAACATAGGAAAGATCCCTTACGCATCTGCTATTGGATCTATTATGTACTCCATGTTATGTACGAGGCCTGATGTCGTGTTTGCACTAAGTATGACCAGCCTGTACCAGTCGGACCCTGAGGAGGAACACTGGAAGGCTGTCAAGGCAATCCTGAAGTACCTTAATCGAACTAAGGATGCTTTCTTAGTGTATGGAGGTCAAGATGAGCTGGTAGTGTCAGGTTACACTGATACAAGCTTTGAGGTAGATAAGGATGAGAACCAGTCACAGTCTGGTTATGTTTTTCTCCTGAATGGCGGTGCCATTAGTTGGAGGTCCTCAAAGTAGGCCACCATTACTGACTCTACAACGGAAGCTGAGTACATAGCTGCATGCGAAGCTGCAAAGGAAGCTGTTTGGATCAAGAAATTCATAACTGAGTTGGGAGTAGTACCTATTATCCCAGACCCAGTTGATGATTTTTTTTTTGTGACAGCAACGGGGCCATCACAAAAGCTAAGGAGCCCCGGTCACACAAGAGATCCAAACATGTGCTCATAAAGTTTCACCTCATTCGGGAGATCGTGAATAGAGGTGACATATCATTGCAGAGGGTTGACACCAAGAATAATGTCACAGATCCATTGACCAAAGCGCTGCCGCAAACACAGCATGACTGTCATACCAGATCTACAGGAATTAGGGCAATGCCCACTTGGAACTGGTGCAAGTAGGATATTGTTGGTGCGCCCTAGTTCTTAGAGCATTGGATTCTTGTATTTTGTATTATACATTAAGAGTCATGTATGAATACATTATTTTTGTCACATTAATAAAGGCAATTAATCTATTTCATTTATATCTTGTGCTATAATATGAGTAGAGTATCCATTGATTGATAATCATAAACCATGGGAACGAATAGAACCACAAACTTGTATATTCGATAACTGTATGGCAGTTCTTAACTACCCATAGTACTCGTATAGTCAGTCATGAATATAGGTACATGTTGTTGACATGGGACTGGATCGATCCGTACAAGAAAGCCATATGTTTGTCGCATTATAGGTCTTTCTTGAGTAGGTCTCTTTTGTCCTCAGAGAAGATTTCATTATAGTATCAATATGGAATCCAGTTCACTTTGACATACGCCTAACAGGTCTGTAAAAGGATGCTAAATATGGGTATGATTGGGTGGATAGGTGAACATATTGATATTGATGATGAAGTGATGGAATTGCCACTTGGGTAACACCGAGATGATATCACTGGCCACTTGATGAGTGGGACCGATAAGTGTATGTCCATACCCAAATAACTTGGTTGCATATTTGATTAATCAGTCAACTCAAGATCAAGAAATATAATAAACAACAGAAGAGGATGACGGACACCATGGCTCTTGTTTATTCATATCGATATCGTTAGGCAAATGACACTATGAGATTACTACCTAGTGAGTGTCTTCTAAAGACTAATGCATCTCTGTCTTAATTAGGGGCTATAATGGTTTGCTAGAACCTACTTACAGTCTATGGGCCTTGGGCCTACTGCCAACATAAAGACAGACCCATAGGATCGTGCACAGAGATCAACTGAGCCGGAACGTATAGATATTGTGCATGTGATGTACATTGGAAGGAATGAGTTAATTGATTAGTTGACATTCGGTGTCGAGGTAATTAATTAACATTGGGTTGGTTTAATTTAATTAATAAGTTTACATAATGTAATTAATTAATTTATCAATTAATTGAATTACATAAAGTAAACAATTAATTAAATTATTTTCTTAAGTGTGATTTTATTTTAATTAGGGGTAATTAAATCAAGCCATATGGAATTAAATTATGCGTTATAAATCTTATGGAATAAGGATTTAAATATGTAATTAAAATATTAATGGGCTTGGGTTTACTTAACCTAATTGGGGTCCATATTGCATAAGGACCATAAAAGGCACATTTATGGAAAAATCACTCCTTAACCCAAGGCACAAAGGAAATTCGGCCAGCAACAATATCAGCCCTAATAGCCGAATTCTTTAGTGTAATTTCTTCCATGCTTCAACTAGCATCGGTTCCTGTTCGATAGTTGATCGTGCACTGGACTGTGGAGATCAATTTTAAGAGACGATTCTGCAGCGTCTCTAGAAGAGACATAATCTGGTGAGTTCAATCTCTTGATTCAACTTGTTTTTTTTTCAATCAATGGTAATTGGATACGATAGATGGATTCTAGGAAATTTTAAACTGTGTATTTTCTGCTGCGCCATGTTATTTTTCTAATGAAGAATCCCAACACAACGGAGACAGAGGATTGTATTAATTGTATTATATAGATCAATTGGATTGATAAAAATAATATAATTAATATTTGAATTGGCCTTCTCAAAATTAATTCAATGAATTGATTTATGAGATTATTTCCAGGTGGAAATATTTTACATGTATAGGTTTACATGTATTTAATTTTATGATAATCTAATTTAATTCCTTGGTTCAATTAATTGGTCAAATTAATTTTAATTTAAATGTATGTAATTTATTATATGGTATAATATATTGACATACATGTTGGATTAAAATTACATATGAAATTAAATTGAACCCAGAGAATTAAATTGGATTTGGCCTTAAGAGAGAAGCAAAGCCCACATAAAATAAATGAGAAAATTGGGCCTAAAATTCCTTGGAGGAATTCGGCCATCTAGGTTAAAAAAACTAGATGAAAATTTCGGCCAAGGCTAGTGTAAGAGCTGAAAAATTACAACAGCAAACTCTCTCATTTCGGTCGATCCCGATGCTAGTACAGGTTGGATTCCAAAGCCGTTCGTGTACAGCCATCTCTAGAAGAGATATTTCTAGTAAGAAATTAATTCTCTTCTATTTAATTTTGTTGTTTTTTATTTCCACCTCAATGGCTCCTGGGCACGGATTTAAAGAAATCAATGTGTTCTTCCGCTTTATCGGTTGATTTCCGGTAAAAAAATCCCTTCACATTCACACTTAACCGTACACCAAGTAAGGCAATTGAAAAGATTCCATATGAACTATGGATGGGCAAGGAGCCCAACGTCTCGTTCATGAGGATTTAGAGTTACGAGGCCTATGTCAAGAAATTGACAAGTGGCAAGCTAGACTCCAAAACGGAAAAGTGCATGTTTGAGGGTTACCCCAAGGAAACAAAGGGATATTAGTGTTGGGATTTTTCACCGGAAATCACCCGATAAAAGCCGAAGAACGCGGTGATTTCCTCAAATCCGGCCCCAGGAGCAATTAAAATGGAAATTGAAAAACTTTAAAATAAATAGAAAGAGATTAATTTTCTTACCAGAAAATCTCTTTCAAGAGATGGATGAAGACTGCATAAACCAAAGCAGATTTCCTCCTCATTTTCGTACACGAACGCCTAACGAATGCAACCCATGCTAGCGTCGGAAAAACGAAACAATGGAAGAGAGGAGGCTAGGAATTTCAGCTAGCTTGTGTGTTGGGGTTAGGGGCTGAAATTTTCACCCTAGGGGAATTTAGGCCCAGCTTGGCTCCATTTCATTCTGTGCGGGCTTCCCTATTTTAATTTGGGCCCAGTCTAATTTTAATTATTCTGGTTTAAATTAATTTCAAGCCCAATTTTAATATACCCATGTATTTAATATATTACTCCAAGTAATATATTATTTACATTTAAATTAAAATTAGTTTGACCAATTAATTTAATCCATCGAATTCAAATTATATCTTCACAAAATAAAATCATATGTAAACCTATACATATGAATATTTCCACAAGGAAATAATTTCATAATTAATCCAATTAATTATGAAAAGCCAATCGAACATATATTAATTTTATTATTAGGATCAATCCAATTGATCTTTATAATATTATTAATATATATACACCTCTCTTTCCATCGTGTATACTCCAAGTACACATGTGATTCCTTAAGTCTACATTCAGTCGTTCTATGTGTACGATCCCGTGGGCCCATCTTTATATTGGCAGCGGGCCTTTGGCCCGCAGACTGCAGTTGGGCTCTAGCAAGTCACTGCAGCCCCCAATGTAGATGGCGATGGCAGTCTAACTGTTATCATGACCCTATAGTTTAAACTTGTACATCCCATGTCATTGATATCAGTGTCCAACACAGAGGCATGGATTGATCACCCTCTTTTGTGTCCGGACATTAACTTGATCCCGAATGTACTGAAGCTCACAAACAAGTTCCAACTTGTTTGGGTGTGGCCACACTCTTATCACTCACATTCATCAAGAGGCCGGTGATATCTTCTCAGTGGGCTACTGAGTGACAAATCCCTTCTGCATATCCATAGTATTACCATGCTCAGTGACATACCCGAAAGTACCCATACTTGGCACCCTATTACAGGCCCTTTAGGTGTACCCCTAAGCACGTGACTTCACATGTAACACCATCATATGGTCAGGTTAAAGGATCCATACAAACACTACAGGAGAATCACTTATGATACTATACCATATGGATTACTCGTTTAGTGGATCTATCCAGTACCATGCTCCCAGGCATGTACCCATTAACTTGGTTGACATTCCATGTCCAATGACCGGTAAGACACCGCCATACAACCAGGTTAATGACAGTCTCTTGTTCCATTCATTCCCATGACTGGAACAGACTACGGATCTGTTTATGGTCATATCGTTTACCCTATCCATGGTCTTACTACCAAGTGTATGACACTTATCATCATGGATATAGATATGTCCATTGGATACTTCATTTAATAAATTGCACAAGATAAATATAATAAATGAATTGATGCCTTTATTAATAACACAAATGAGTATAATACATGAATCCAATAAATGTATAATACAAATACAAGGACCAATGCCTCGGGACTAGGGCATATCCAACAATCTCCCACTTGCACTAGTTCCAACTAGGCATGGGCCTAATCCCTATAGACCTAGTATGACCCTCGTGTTTGGGCTGAGCCAGCACCTTGGTCAATGGATCTGCGACATTATCCTCGGTGTCCACTCTGTGCAATGCAATGTCACCTCTCTCCGCGATCTCTCGTATGAGGTGAAACTTTCTGAGCACGTGCTTTGTGTTCTTGTGTGACCAGGGCTCCTTGGCTTGTGCAACAGCCCCATTGTTGTCACAGAAGATATCAACTGGGTCCTGGATAGTTGGCACTACTCCCAACTCAGTGATAAACTTCCTCATCCACACAGCTTCTTTAGCTGCATCACACGCAGTGATGTACTCAGCTTCTGTCATAGAGTCCGCTATGGTTCGCTGCTTTGAGCTCCTCCAGCTTACAGCACCACCATTCAGCAAAAACACATACCCAGACTGCGATTGGTACTCATCCTGATCGGTCTGGAAGCTTGCATCAGTATACCCAGTAACTGATATCACTTCCTGACCACCATACACTAAGAAGCTATCCTTAGTCCGGTTAAGGTACTTGAGGATCGCTTTGACAGCTTTCCAGTGATCCTCCCCGGGTTCCTGCTGGTATCGGCTCGTCATACTCAGTGCAAAGGCGACATCAGGTCTCGTACATAACATGGAGTACATAATTGATTCTATAGCCGAAGCATATGGAACCAATTTCATGTTCTCCCTGTCCTCCCTTGTTTTAGGACAGTTCTTCTTACTATGTTTCAGCCCATGGCCCATTGGCAAGAAACCTTTCTTGGCCCGGTCCATGCTGAACCTTTTCAGAACTTTGTCAATGTACGAAGCCTGACTTAGGCCCAGAAGCCGATTTGATCTATCCCTGTAGATACTGATCCCTAGGATCATCTCAGCTTCGCCTAAGTCCTTCATTGCGAAGCACTTACTCAGCCACTGCTTTACTCCTTGCAGTGTAGGTATGTCGCTTCCAATGAGTAGGATGTCATCTACATAAAGTACTAAGAATGTGACAATGCTCCCACTTGTCCTCTTATACACACAAGGCTCATCTAGATTCTGTATGAAGCCATATTCCTTTATAGCCTCATTGAATCTTAGATTCCAACTACGGGATGCTTGCTTCAGTCCATAAATGGACCTTTGAAGTTTGCATATCCTACCCAGATACTTAGGATCGACAAAACCCTTAGGTTGTGTCATGTACACATCCTCGAGTAGCTTTCCATTAAGGAAAGCGGTTTTGACATCCATCTGCTATACCTCATAGTCATACCATGCGGCTATGGCCAGTAGTATCCTGATGGATTTGAGCATGGCTACTGGTGAAAAAGTTTCATCATAGTCTATTCCATGGACTTGTCTGAAACCTTTTGCAACCAGATGCCCCTTGAAGGTATTATCAGCTTTTAGCTTGTAGCACCACTTGCAACCTATTACCTTAGCACCCGGAGGTGGATCAACCAAGTTCCAAACTTGGTTATCGTACATAGATTGCATTTCTGCCTCCATGGCTTTACACCAATTCACAGACTGTGGGCTAGCCATAGCCTCCTGGTAGGTTTTAGGTTCTTCCTCATCCCAGATGAGAAGAGTTTGATCATCGGTGATGAGGAAACCATACCTCTCCGGTTCCCGACGATCCCTACCAGACCTTCTAGGTTCTTGTGTGTCCTGGGTCGGTGCTTCCACTTGTGGAAGCTCCACCTGGGCCTCTGAGTTATCCTCTTCAGGAGCTTGTGGACCCTGAACTTCCCTGAGTTCAACATTGCTGCCACTTTCTTTCTTGGAAAGGAACTCCTTTTCTAGAAAGACCCCCTTCCTTGCCACGAACACCTTGTTCTCAGCGGGGTTGTGGAAGTAATACCCTTTGGTTTCCCTAGGGTAGACCACAAACAGGCATTTATCGGTTTTGGGCTCCAGCTTGCCACTAGTCAATTTCTTGACATATGCTTTGCATCCCTAAATCCTTATGAAAGACACATTGGGCTCCTTGCCCGTCCATATCTGATATGGGGTCTTTTCCACTGCCTTAGTCGGAGTATTGTTTAAGATGAGAGCTGCTGTCTCGAGGGCGTGTCCCCAGAAACTAATTGGGAGAGATGATTGACTCATCATTGAGCGGACCATGTCCAACAAGGTCCTATTCCTCCGTTCGGACACCCCATTCCATTGTGGTGTTCCGGGAGGAGTGAGCTGTGGAACTATTCCATGCTCTCTCAAGTATAAGTCAAACTCTAGGCTCATATGCTCACCGCCTCGGTCCGACCGAAGGGTTTTGATATTCCTGCCTAGCTGGTTCTGTACCTCATTCCTAAATTCCTTGAACCTATCAAGGGTCTCGGACTTGTGTTTCATCAGATAGACATAGCCATATCTGCTGAAATCATCCGTGAACGTGATGAAGTACAGATGCCCACCTCTGGTCGCTGCGCTCATAGGTCCACGTACATCTGAATGTATTAGGTCCAATAAGCCAGTGGCCCTTTCAGCCTTCTTGCTAAAAGGCGCCTTTGTCATCTTGCCTCGTAAACATGATTCGCATGTATCAATTGACTCCAAGTCAAATGACCCTAGGACTCCAGCTTTGTGAAGTCTAGCAATGCGCTTCTCGTTTATATGGCCGAGACGACAATGCCATAGGTAGACAGGATTAAGTTCATTAGGCTTAACCCTTTTAGTGTTTATGTTATAGATATGATTGGTTTCATTTAAGTCCAGGATATATAGGACATTATTTAATAGAGCATCTCCATAAAATAATCCCTCTCTAGATATTGAAATTCGACCATTAAAAATAGTGACATTAAATCCAGAAATATCCAACATTGATACAGAAATAATATTCCTGCACATGGCAGGTACAAAGTAACAATGTTTTAAAATCAAAACCAATCCACTGGGCATCACAAGGTGATATTCGCCGATCTCTATGCCAGCAACCCTTGCTCCATTTCCGACCCGCAAGTCCACCTCTCCCGACCCCAGCAACCTTCTGTTCTTAAGTCCCTGCACATTGCAACAAATGTGAGAACCACATCCAGTATCCAATACCCAGGATGTTGAAACAGTAAGGTTAACATCTATAACATAAATACCTAAAGAGGACGCACCTTGGCCCCTTCTTTGCTCTCCCATCAGCCTGGGACACGGTCTCTTCCAATGGCCTGCCTGTTTGCACCCGAAACAGACATCCTCAGGACCTGCCTTCTGCTGGGCCTTGGGTTGGGCCTTGGCCTTCTTGGCTTTGGCCTTTTTGGCCTTGGCCCTGGCCTTTTCCTTGGCCTTACCCTTAGCAAGAGGAGGGTTCCCCTTGTTGACCAGCAGCACCGGTGGAGTCTTCTTGATCGACTGCTCAGTAAGCTTAAGCATCCCATGCAGCTCACTGACAGTACGGTTCATCCCTTGCATATTGTAGTTCAGGATGAACTGATCATAAGAATCCGGCAAGGACGCGAGGATTGTGTCCACCGCCAACTCTTGAGAGATAGGCGAACTGAGATGGGCCAAAGTATCCAAATAGCCCTTCGTCTTGAGCACGTGTGCACGCACAGATGTCCCGGCCCCCATCTTACAAGATTGGAATGCCTTATTGGTCAAGTACCTTTCCTGACAAGCTTGCTCTTGAAACATCTCATTAAGAGTTGTTATCATAGCATAGGCTTGGTGGTCCATAAACTGTTTTTGCAGTTCGGGGACCATGCAGGCCAACATAAGGCATGTCACATCCTGGTTGTCCTTGAAATGCGCCTCGTATTCCTCCAGCTGGGCAGCTGGTGGATTACGTCCTTGAGGCGTAGCCGGCACAGGCCTTTCCAATACATACTCTTTTGACTCTTATCTTAGAACTATCATTAAGTTCCTAGACCAGTCTAAAAAGTTAGGACCGAAAAGTTTGTCCTTTTCAAGAATGGATCGCAGTGATAAGGTATTAGTGTTTGCCATTTGAGTGTTTCTACACAGAAAAACATTTAGAGTGTTAATAAAGGGCTTTACTTTGTTGTTCCCATATAAAATTAATAATGAATCAAGTTATTAATTTAAACCGAGTTGTTGGGCTCATGGGCCGAGATCCATATTTCATTAAGATATAGCCAAACGAGAATTTGGTACAACTACACCTTAACTATTTAGGTAGGAACGCCGTCCAATCCCAACCTAGGGACTCTCGGTTTGATGGGCTTGTTGGCACTTACCCATCTGTGCTTAGGGCCAGGAGAATCCTACTACCCACACTAAGTCAAAACCTCCATCCAAGTGTTAGAGTATCCCATACTCTAACCCAATACAAAGTGACAATACTCCAGTGTATCCTGCGAGGGCATGGTCTACAACTGGCCTATTCCTACCTCAATTCGGTTTTGAATGAGGGAAGCACTTTTAAGTAACTTAGTAATTCCACTTGGTTATTAGATTCAATTATAACGGCTTACATACATAAATCAGGTGAATAGGCTATTAGAACATACATTCATACATGCAAATGAATATAAAACATAATTAAATAAAAGTAAAATGGACTGCTATGGGCCTATATTACATCCTAACATTATTCTAGTAAACCTATACTAGAAGTGAATATCAGGTGGGCCTTCATCTTTTCCCTCTGGGCTTGCACCTCCATTTGGGCTTGCACCTCCACTTGGGCTCACCACTCCACGGGCTTCTTCTTTTACAAATTTTTATAATATATGAATAAAATTAAATTAAATTAAAAAAGAAAAACGACACGCAAGCCGTATTTACCCAAAAAGAAAAGTACAACCCATCTTGTAAAAGGCCCAATAGCATCCAACCATACAAACATTTAATTACACATATGTATCCAATACATACAATTCAAAAACATGTTATAATGCATGATTTAAGCCCATTTCAATTATGTCCAAGCCATTATATTAGAAATCGCCAATTTTGGCCCACCATGGTTCTAACCCTTAACGGGCTTTGGGCCTCCAGCCCATGTAGTCCAACTGCTCCCACTGGAATCGGGAAACCATGGGCCCAATTTAGCCATCCAAGTAATTATGCCAAAATTACCCGAACCAACCGCCAGCAGCCCCGCACCCCGGGAGCCCGATTTTTTTTTATATTTATTTAAAAACAGAATAAATAATAAAAAAAAAATCACCATCCATCAACACAAAGCAATTCACCAAGAATTCCAATAACATACAACAAAATTAAACTAACATAAACCTATATGCAAATTTAATTTTCATTGTATAAAACATATGGGAAAAATCATAAACCCATACCAAGAACCCCAATAAAAAAAATCTCCAATTTCAAAAATGGAATTCAACCAATATTATCAATTTCCACGGATCAAAAGCCCGCTCTGATACCACTGTTGGGATTTTTCACCAGAAATCACCCGATAAAAGCGGAAGAACGCGGTGATTTCCTCAAATCCGGCCCCAGGAGCAATTGAAATGGAAATTGAAAAACTTTAAAATAAATAGAAAGAGATTAATTTTCTTACCAGAAAATCTCTTTCAAGAGATGGATGAAGACTACAGAAACAAAAGCAGATTTCCTCCTCGTTTTCGTACACGAACGCCTAACGAATGCAACTCGTGCTAGCGTCGGAAAAACGAAACAATGGAAGAGAGGAGGCTAGGAATTTCGGCTAGCTTGTGTGTTGGGGTTAGGGGCCAAAATTTTCACCCTAGGTTTTATACCTAGGGTGGCCAAATTTCCCTAGGGGAATTTAGGCCTAGCTTGGCTCCATTTCATTCTGTGCGGGCTTCCTTGTTTTAATTTGGGCCCAGTCTAATTTTAATTATTCTAGTTTAAATTAATTTCAAGCCCAATTTTAATATACCCATGTATTTAATATATTACTCCAAGTAATATATTATTTACATTTAAATTAAAATTAGTTTGACCAATTAATTTAATCCATCGAATCAAAATTAAATCTTCACAAAATAAAATCATATGTAAACCTATACATATGAATATTTCCACCTAGGAAATAATTTCATAATTAATCCAATTAATTATGAAGAGCCAATCGAACATATATTAATTTTATTATCAGGATCAATCCAATTGATCTTTATAATATTATTAATATATATACACCTCTCTTTCCATAGTGTATACTCCAAGTACACATATGATTCCTTAAGTCTGCATTCAGTCGTACTATGTGCATGATCCCGTGGGCCCCTCGTTATGTTGGCAGCGGGCCTTTGGCCCGCAGACTGCAGTTGGGCTTTAGCAAGCCACTGCAGCCCCCAATTAAGATGGAGATGGCAGTCTAACTGTTATCATGACCCTGTAGTTTAAACTTGTACATCCCATGTCATTGATATCGGTGTCCAACACAGAGGCATGGATTGATCACCCTCTTTTGTGTTCGGGCATTAACTTGATCCCGAATGTACTGAAGCTCACAAACAAGTTCCAACTTGTTTGGATGTGGCCACACTCTTATCACTCACATTCATCAAGAGGCCGGTGATATCTTCTCAGTGGGCTACTGAGTGACAAATCCCTTCTGCATATCCATAGTATTACCATGCTCAGTGACATACCCTGAAAGTACCCATACTTGGCACCTTATTACAGGCCCTTTAGGCGTACCCCTAAGCACGTGACTTCACATGTAACACCATCATATGGTCAGGTCAAAGGATCCATACAAGTACTACACGAGAATCCATTGTGATACCATACCATGTGGATTACTCGTTTAGTGGATCTATCCAGTAGCATGCTTCCAGGCATGTACCCATTAACTTGGTTGTCATTCCATTTCCAATGACCGGTAAGACACCGCCATACAACCAGGTTAATGACAGTCTCTTGTTCCATTCATTCCCATGACTGGAACAGACTACGGATCTGTTTATGGTCATATCGTTTACCCTATCCATGGTCTTACTGCCAAGTGCATGACACTTGTCATCATGGATATTGATATGTCCATTGGATACTTCATTTAATATATTGCACAAGATAAATATAATAAATGAATTGATGCCTAACACAAATGAGTATAATACATGAATCCAATAAATGTATAATACAAATACAAGGACCAATGCCTCGGGACTAGGGCATATCCAACAATTAGTTCTACAACCCTGCTGATAACAAGGTGTTCATAGCACGAAATGGTGTCTTTCTCAAAAAAGAGTTTATCTCCAAGAAAGACAGTGGAAGCAATATTGAGCTTAGGGAAGTTCAAGATCCACAAGCACCTATATTGGATAGCTCAGAGATCGAACTAGAAACTCAAGCAATTGAGGAATCTGAACCGATCATATAGGACCTTAGAAGGTTTGGTAGGGTTTATGATCAACCCAAGAGATATGGGATTCTCATGACCGATGATAGGAATCTTCTAGTCTTTGACCAAGAAGAACCTAGGACCTATCAGGAGGCTATTGAAAGCCCACAGTTAGCTAACTGGCTTAAAGCCATGGAAGATGAGATGCAATCGATGTACGATAACCAAGTTTGGAATTTGGTTGATCCACCTCCGGGTGCTAAGGTAATCAGTTGCAAGTGGTGTTTCAAGTTAAAGGCTGACAACACCTTCAAAGGACAATTGGTGGCGAAGGGTTTCACAACAAGTCTAGGGAATTGACTGTGATGAAACCTTCTCACCAATTGCAATGCTCAAATCCATTAGGATACTACTTGTCATAGCTGCATGGTACGATTATGAGATATGGTAGGTGGATATTAAGACTACTTTTATGAATGGAAAGCTACTCGAGGATATGTACATGACACAACCTGAGGGTTTTATTGATCCAAAGTATCCTAACAGGATATGCAAGCTTCAAAGGTCCATTTATGGATTAAAGCAAGCTTCTCAGAGTTGGAACCTGAGATTGGCTTCATACAGAATCCAGATGTGCCTATGTTTACAAGATGGTTAGTGGGAGTGTATCAACATTCCTAGTCCTATAAGTAGATGACTTCCTTCTCATTAGAAGTGACATACCAACACTGTAAGGGGTTAAGTAGTGGTTGAGTAAGTGCTTTGCAATGAAGGACTTAGGAGAAGCTAAGATGATCTTAGGGATCAGGATCTACAGGGATAGATCCAATCAGCTTTTGGGCCTAAGTCAGGCCTCTTACATAGACAGAGTTCTAAAAAGGTTTGGCATGGATAAGGCAAAGAAGGTTTCTTACCTGTGGACCATGGACTCAAACTAAGTAGGAACAATGGTCCTAAGACAAAGGAGGACTAGGAGAAGATACAGAAGATCCCATATGCTTTGGCTATAGGATATATCATGTATTCCATGTTATGTACGAGACCTAATGTCACTTTTGCACTGAGTATGACTAGCTGATACCAGTTAGAACCTGTAGAGGATTACTAGACGGTAGTCAAGGCAATCCTTAAGTACCTTAACAGGACTAAGGATAGCTTCTTTGTGTATGGAGGTCAAGAAGAGTTGTCATTATCAGGGTATACTGACACAAGCTTCGAGACTGATCAGGATGAAAACTAGTCACAGTCTAGTTATGTCTTATTAAATGGTGGTACCATCAACTAAAGGAGCTCGAAACAGCCAACCATCGCAGATTCTACCATAGAAGCTGAGTACATTGTTGCATGTGAAGCTGCAAAGGAAGTTGTTTGGATGAAGAAGTTCATCACTGAGTCAGGAGTAGTTCCATCTATCCTAGACCCAATGAATGTCTTTTGTGACAACAACAGGGCCATCGTACAAGTTAAGAAGCCTCGGTCATATAAGAAGTCTATGTTGGAAATGCCCTAGTCCCGAGGCATTGGTCCTTGTGTTTGTATAATACATTTGTACATTAATGTAAACTTTATGTATTATACAATCTGTGTCAAGGAAATAAAGGCATTAATCTATTTATTATATGTCTTGTGCTATATGTTAAATAGAGTATCCAATGGACATATCCATATCCATGTTGTCAAGTGTGAGGCACTTGGCAGTAAGACTGTGGATAGTGAAAACGATATGACCATAAAGTCATCCGTAGTCTGTTCCAATCATGGGAATGAATGGAACCAAAGACTATCGTTAGCCTGGTTGTATGGCGGTGTCTTACCGGTCATAGAACATGGAATGTCAACTAGGTTAATGGGTACATGCAAAATGGGCATGGTACTGGATTGATCCACTTAACGGGAATCTGCATGGTATAGTATCACAAATGATTCTCGTGTAGTACTTGTATAAGTCCTTAGACCGGACCATATGATGGTGCTGCATGTGAGGTGGCACACTTTGGTGTACGCCCAACGGGCCTGTAAAAGGGTGCCAAGTACGGGTACGTTCGGGTGTGTTAGTGAGCATGGCAGCACTATGGATATGCAGAAGGGAATGTCACTCAGTGATTCACTGAGACGATATCATCGGCCTCTTGAAGAATGTTACTGATAAGTGTGCGGCCGCACCCAAACAAGATTGGATCTTGTTTGTGAGCATCAGTTCATTCGGTATCAAGTAAAGGTCCAAACACAAAGAGGGTGATATTTCCATGCCTCTGTGTTGGACACCGATATCAGCGACATGGGATTTACAAGTTCAAACTACAGGGTTACGTTTTCAGTTGGACTGCTTACTCCGTCTTAATTGGGGGCTACAGTGGCTTGCTAGAGCCCGCCTGTAGTCTGTGGGCCTTGGCCCACTGCCAACATAAAGACGGGCCCATCGGATCGTACACATTGAACGTCTGGACTTTAACTAGTCGGATTAAGTGTGTACTTGGAGTATACACATTTGAAGAGAGAGAGATATATTAATTATATTATATGAATCAATTGGATTGATCAAAGTTATATAATTAATATTTATTTTGGCCTTCTCATAATTAATTAATTCAATGAATTAATTTATGGGATTATTTCCTAGGTGGAAATATTATGACATGTATAGGTTTACATGTTTGTCATTTTATGTGTGTCTAATTTAATCCATTGATTAAATTAATAGGTCAAATGAATTTTAATTTAAATGTATGTAATATGTTACATGGTATCATATATATAAACATACATGTTAAATTAAAGTTGTATTTGCATTTAATTAAATCAAAGGAATTCAAATTGGGCTTAAGGCTTAAAATGAAAAATGCCCACATTAAGTGGGATGTGTTGGCCGAAATTTTGGGCAAGGTTGGGATAAGAATGTGAGTCATGTTATGGATAAAAATGATGATGACCAATTCTTATGAACCAATAAGAAAATGGTGAGTCATTGGTTTGACCTAAGAAGTGGAAAAGTTGGACTTTGCTCCATTTGATCTTTCCTTTACTTATGGTAAGAAAGGGGAAAAGATGATGACCATTTTCTCTTGGTGTTGGCCGAATATATGCATAAAGAAGTGAGTCATTGTTTGACTTTGAAGAAGCAAAGTGAGACTTTGCTTCTTTATGCATAATGATGAGATTTTTGGTGAGTCATTTGGATGAACCAATTAAGGGGTGATGAGTCATTAGTTTGACTAGAAAACTTGCAAAGTTGGACTTAGCAATTTAATTCATTCTCTCATCTTTTGGCCGACCACCATGTTTGTATAAGATGGGAAAAATGGTTTTTATGGATCATAAGTGAGAAAACATTTTTGCCCACTTTGGAGAGAAATTTCTTTTGGTAAGAAATTTGAGCCCAACTTGATTACTTGTTTTATTTCTTTTGGAAAGAAATATAGGACAACCATATTCAGCTTGGGCCGCCCCTCTCTCCCTCTCTTCTTGTCATCCGAGTCGCTAGCACGGGTTTCGGTCCGAGAACCGTTCGTGTACGTGATGTTGGAGGGAATCTACACTTGATTTCTGCAGTCTGCATCCGTCTCTTAGAGAGACTTTGTGGTGAGTTTTTGAAACCCTCCTTTTAGGCTTTAAGTTTTTGATTTCCACATCTTAAGCTCCTGGGCCGGATTCGAGGAAATCGACGCGTATTTCCGCTTTTATCGGTCGGTTTCCCGTGACGAATCCCAACAGTGGTATCAGAGCGGGCTTTTGATCCGTGGAAATCTTTAAACTTGGCGGATCCCGTGTTTTAAAATTGGCGATTTTGTGGACGGGATTTATTTTTGGTTTGGGGTTTGGTGATTTTGCCCCTTGAATTTTACTTATGGAAAATTATTTGCATATGGTTTATGCTTTATTTAATTTTCTATTTGTGAATTATTTATGGAAAATTATTTTTTGCATATAGGTTTATGCTAGATTTATTTTTCCGTTGCATGATTTTATGTCTTGGTGATTTAATTTCATGTTCCTATATTTGTTTCGGAAAAATCACGGACCGTTTCGGGTCGAAACGGGGGCAGCAGCCGCTGCCTGCGGCGCTAGGCGCCACAGGCAGCAGCTGCTGCTGGCTGCTGCTGGCCAGCAGCTGCTGCTGGGCAGCAGCTGCTGCACGCCAGCAGCAGGGCTGCTGCACGCCAGCAGCTGCTGCTGGGCAGCAGCTGCTGCACGCCAGCAGCAGGGCTGCTGCACGCCAGCAGCTGCTGCTGGGCAGCAGCCGCTGCGCGGCAGCGGGGCTGCTGCTGGGCAGCAGCGCCGTGGCTGCCCCGCGCGGCGGGCCGGGCCCGTTTTTGGATTTGGCGGGATTTTTTTTTTGGGCCGGGCCAGATTTAAAATTTTAAAAATATGCGTGTTTAAATTTTAGAAATTTTTATGCGCGTGGGGTTTTAAAATTTTAATTGTTTTTAAACTTGTGCATGTTTAATTTTAGAAATTTTATGCGCATGTTTTATGAATGAATTTATTTTTCGTTCATGCGATATTAATTTTGGAAATTAATACGGTTAATTGAAATTGGTTCGGGTTTTCTTGGCACGATTACCCGGATGGCTAATTTTGGAATTCATGGTTTTCCAATTGGATTGGGAGCAATTTTGCCTGGGTTGGAGGCCTAAAGCCCGCACGGGTTTAGAACCATGATCGGCCAAAATTTGGCGATTTCAAAATAATGGCTATGGACATATATGAAATGGGATTAATTCATGCATTTAACATGTTTATAAATTGTATGTATTGGATACGTGTATGTATGATTAAATGCATGAATTGATGTTTTGGGCCTTATTTATTCGGGTTGTAATATTCTTTTGGTAAATACGGCCTACGCGCCGTTTTCTTTTTATGTAATTTTATTTTATGTGTTTATTATGGAATTATGTAAAGAAGAAGAAGCCGATTGGATTGGCGTGCTAGAAGGATGAGGATGCAGCCCACCTGATGTCGTTCTAGTATAGGTTTACTAGAATTATATTAGGATGTATATTTTGGCCCATAGCATTTCATTTTTTTATTTAATTATGCCTTATTTATTTACATGTGAGAATGTATGTACAAACCCTATTTCACCCGCCTATGCATCTAAGCCGTTATTAATTGAATCTAATAACCAAAAGGTAATTACTAAGTCTCTTAAAAGTGCTTCCCTCATTCATAACCTACTCGAAGTGGGGATAGGCCAGCTGTAGACCAACCCTCGTTGGATGCACTGGAGTATCGTCATTTTGTATTGGGTTGGAGTATTGGTTACTCTAACACTTGGATGGAGGTTTTGACTTAGCGTGGGTAGTAGGATGTTCCTGGCCCTAAGCACAGATGGGTAAGTGCCAACAGACCCATCAAACCGAGAGTCCCTAGGTTGGGATTGGACGGCGTTCCTACCTAAAAATTGGGGTATAGTTGTTCCAGGCCCTCGTCTGGCTATATCTTGATATAATATGGATCTCGGCCCATGAGCCCAACAACTCGAGTTAATTAATAACACGATTCATTATTAATTATAATATGGGAATAACATGTTAAGTCCTTTATTAACACTCGTAATTTTTCTGTATAGAAACCAATGGCTATGAATGATACTTCATCACTGCGATCTTTCTTGGAATGGGACAAGCTTTCCGGCCCTAACTTTTGGGACTGGTCTATGAACTTAAGGAAAGTTCTAAGACAAGAGTCTAAAGAGTATGTGCTCGAAAAGCCTGTACCGGTTGTGCCAACGGGAAGTAATCCACCGGCTGCCCAGCTGGAGGAATACTTGGCACATGTAAAAGATAACCGGGATGTGACATGCCTGATGTTGGCTAGTATGGTTCCTGAATTGCAAAAGCAGTTCCTGGATCATCAGTCCTTTGCTATAATGACAACTCTTAACGAGATGTTTTATGAGCAAGCTTATCAGGAAAGGTACCTGATACACAAGGCATTCCGCAAGTGTAAGATGGGACCCGGGACATCTGTGAGTGCACACGTGCTCAAGATGAAGGGCTATCTGGATAATTTAGCCCGTCTCGGAACGCCTATCTCACGGGGGCTGGCGGTTAGCACGATCCTGGATTCTTTACCGGATTCTTATGATCAATTCATCCTGAACTTTTACAAGCAAGGGATGGACCGTACTGTTAGTGAGCTGCATTGGATGCTTGAGCTCGCTGAACTGTCGATCAAAAAGACTCCGCCGGTATTTGAGGTTAACAAGGGGAAACCTCCTTTTGCTAAAGGCAAAGGCAAGGCCAAGGCCAAGGCCAAGGCTAAGGTAGCCAAGGCTAAAAA
Source organism: Euphorbia tirucalli (assembly GCA_039660915.1). NCBI lineage: Eukaryota > Viridiplantae > Streptophyta > Magnoliopsida > Malpighiales > Euphorbiaceae > Euphorbia > Euphorbia tirucalli. The sequence continues at coordinate 42,597,544 of CM077637.1, read as the reverse complement.
GGCTAAAGCCCAGCCCAAGGCCCATTCCAAGGATGTCTGCTTCGGTTGCAAGCAGGCTGGACATTGGAAAAGATCGTGTCCCAAGCTTTTGGGAGAGAAAAGGAAGACGCAGGGTGTGTCTTCATCAGGTATATATGTCATAGACATTAACCTCTGTTTCAACATCTTATGTATTGGATACTAGATGTGGTTCTCACATTTGTTGTAATGTGTAGGGACTTAAGAACAGGAGATCACTGGGATCGGGACAAGTGGACTTGCCGGTCAGAAATGGAGCAAGGGTTGCTGCCATAGAGATCAGCGGGACCAGCTTATGATGCCTAGTAGATTAGTTTTGTTACTGAAACTATGTTATTTTGTACCTGTTTTGTACAGGAATATTATTTCTGTTTCAGTTTTTGGATATTTCTGGATGTACATTTACTATTGGTAATAGTAAAAAGTGTTTTATATCCTGGATCTAAATGAAACTAATCATGTCTATACTATACACACTTAAAGGGTTAAGCCTAACGAACTTAATCCGGTTTACCTTTGGCATTGTCATTTAGGCCACATAAACAAGAAGCGCATAGCTAGGCTTCACATTGCTTGAATCCTAGGATCATTTGACATGGAGTCACTTGATATATGCGAGTCTGGTTTATAAGGTAAAATGACTAAAAAGCTAAAAGGGTTGCTAGCTTATTGAACCTAATGCATTGAGATGTATATGGACCGACAAGCATAGCAACCAGGGGTGAACATCTATACGTCGTATCCTTCACAGACGATTTCATCAGAAATGGCTATGCCTATGTAATGAAATATAAGTCTGAGACCCTTGATAGGTTCAAGGGATTGAGGAACGAAGTACAGAACTAACTAGGCAGAAATATCAAAGCCTTTCGGTTAGACCGAGGTGGTGAGCATATAAGCCTATAGTTTGACTCATTTTGAGAGAGCATGGAATAGTTCCACAGCTCACTCCTCCAGGAACACCATAATGGAATGGGGTGTCCGAACGGAGGAATAGGACCCTGTTGGACATGGTCCGCTCAAACGATGAGTCATGCCTTTCTCCCAATAAGTTTTTTTTAATGGATACGCTCTTGAGACAATGGCTCTCATTTTCTATTATACTCCGACTAAGGCTTTGGAAAAGACCCCATTTGGAATATGGACGGGCAGGGTGCCTAATGTGTCTTTCTTACGGATTTGGGGTTGTTATGCACAAGTCAAGAAATTGACTGTGAGCAAAACTAGAACCCAAAACCGACTAATGCCTGTTTGTGAGCTACCCTAGGGAAACCAAAGGGTATTACTTCTACGACCCCGCTGAGAACAAGGTGTTCATGGCGCAAAAGGGGGTCCTTCTTGAAAAGGGGTTTCTTTCCAAGAAAGACAGTGGGAGTGATATTGAACTCAGGGAAGTTCACAGCTCAGAAACTCCTAAAAAGGATAACTCGGAGACCAGGGTGAAGCTTCCAAAAGGGGAAGCACTAGCCCAGGTCACACAAGGACCTAAAAGGTCTGGTAGGGATCATCAGGAACATGAGAAACATCGGTTTTTGTTTCTAATGATTACGCTCCTTTTGTCTTGGACGAAGAGGAGCTCAAAACCTACTAGTAGGCTATAGCTAGCCCACTATCTGCCATGGTGGTGGAGTTGTAATCTATGTACGATAATCAGGTTTGGAACCTGGTTGATTCACCTAAAGGTGCTAAGGTAATAGGTTGCATGTGGTGCTATAAGCTATAAGCTGACAATACCTGTCAGCGTGTGTATAAGAGGTTTAGTGGGAGCATAGTAACTTTCCTGGTATGAGATATGGATGGCATCCTTCTGATTGGAAGTGACATACCAACACTACAAGGGAATTGTAATGGTTGTGTAAGTGCTTCGCAATGAAGGACTTCGGCGAAGCTGAGACGATCCTAGGGATCAGGATCTACAGGGTTAGATCCAATCGGCTTCTAGGCCTAAGTCAGGCCAAGTACATAGACATAGTTCTGAAAAGATTCAGCATGGACCAGGCTGAGAAAGGTTTCTTGCCAATGGGTCATGAGCTGAAACTTAGCAAGAAGTACTGTCCTAAGACAAGGCAGGATAGGGAGAACATGATTTGGTCCTATATGCACTTTGGCTATGGGATCAATCATGTACTCCATGCTATGTACAAGACCTAATGTCGCCCATGAAAGTTAGGAAGAGCAGTCAGTTACTAGGTACACTGATGCAATCTTCCAGACCGACCAGGATGAATAAAAGTCGCAGTATAGGTATGTGTTCATGCTAAATGGTGGTGCTATTGTTGGAGAGGCTCCAAGTAATAGACCATCGCGGTTTCTATCACAGGAACTGAGTACATTGCAACGTGTGAAGCAGCTAGGGAAGCTGTGTGGATAATGAAGTTTATCACAAAACTGGGGATAGTATCTACTATCCGGGAACCAGTTGATATCTTCTGTGACAACGCGGGGCTGTTGCACAAGCTATATGCCCCGGTCACACATATACACGAAGCACGAACTCAGGGAGGTTCACCTATTGCGAGAAATCGCTGAGGGGGTGACATCTCATTACAAAGAGTGGACACCAAAGACAATGTCGCAGATCTTTTGACCAACATGCTTGGCTATGCCTATGCACGAAGGTTGTACTAGATCTATAGGGATTAGACCCATGCCTAGTAGGTACTAGTGCAAGTGGGAGATTGTTGGAAATGCCCTAGTCCCGAGGCATTGGTCCTTGTGTTTGTATAATACATTTGTACATTAATGTAAACTTTATGTATTATACAATCTGTGTCAAGGAAATAAAGGCATTAATCTATTTATTATATGTCTTGTGCTATATGTTAAATAGAGTATCCAATGGACATATCCATATCCATGTTGTCAAGTGTGAGGCACTTGGCAGTAAGACTGTGGATAGTGAAAACGATATGACCATAAAGTCATCCGTAGTCTGTTCCAATCATGGGAATGAATGGAACCAAAGACTATCGTTAGCCTGGTTGTATGGCGGTGTCTTACCGGTCATAGAACATGGAATGTCAACTAGGTTAATGGGTACATGCAAAATGGGCATGGTACTGGATTGATCCACTTAACGGGAATCTGCATGGTATAGTATCACAAATGATTCTCGTGTAGTACTTGTATAAGTCCTTAGACCGGACCATATGATGGTGCTGCATGTGAGGTGGCACACTTTGGTGTACGCCCAACGGGCCTGTAAAAGGGTGCCAAGTACGGGTACGTTCGGGTGTGTTAGTGAGCATGGCAGCACTATGGATATGCAGAAGGGAATGTCACTCAGTGATTCACTGAGACGATATCATCGGCCTCTTGAAGAATGTTACTGATAAGTGTGCGGCCGCACCCAAACAAGATTGGATCTTGTTTGTGAGCATCAGTTCATTCGGTATCAAGTAAAGGTCCAAACACAAAGAGGGTGATATTTCCATGCCTCTGTGTTGGACACCGATATCAGCGACATGGGATTTACAAGTTCAAACTACAGGGTTACGTTTTCAGTTGGACTGCTTACTCCGTCTTAATTGGGGGCTACAGTGGCTTGCTAGAGCCCGCCTGTAGTCTGTGGGCCTTGGCCCACTGCCAACATAAAGACGGGCCCATCGGATCGTACACATTGAACGTCTGGACTTTAACTAGTCGGATTAAGTGTGTACTTGGAGTATACACATTTGAAGAGAGAGAGATATATTAATTATATTATATGAATCAATTGGATTGATCAAAGTTATATAATTAATATTTATTTTGGCCTTTCATAATTAATTAATTCAATGAATTAATTTATGGGATTATTTCCTAGGTGGAAATATTATGACATGTATAGGTTTACATGTTTGTCATTTTATGTGTGTCTAATTTAATCCATTGATTAAATTAATAGGTCAAATGAATTTTAATTTAAATGTATGTAATATGTTACATGGTATCATATATATAAACATACATGTTAAATTAAAGTTGCATTTGCATTTAATTAAATCAAAGGAATTCAAATTGGGCTTAAGGCTTAAAATGAAAAATGCCCACATTAAGTGGGATGTGTTGGCCGAAATTTTGGGCAAGGTTGGGATAAGAATGTGAGTCATGTTATGGATAAAAATGATGATGACCAATTCTTATGAACCAATAAGAAAATGGTGAGTCATTGGTTTGACCTAAGAAGTGGAAAAGTTGGACTTTGCTCCATTTGATCTTTCCTTTACTTATGGTAAGAAAGGGGAAAAGATGATGACCATTTTCTCTTGGTGTTGGCCGAATATATGCATAAAGAAGTGAGTCATTGTTTGACTTTGAAGAAGCAAAGTGAGACTTTGCTTCTTTATGCATAATGATGAGATTTTTGGTGAGTCATTTGGATGAACCAATTAAGGGGTGATGAGTCATTAGTTTGACTAGAAAACTTGCAAAGTTGGACTTAGCAATTTAATTCATTCTCTCATCTTTTGGCCGACCACCATGTTTGTATAAGATGGGAAAAATGGTTTTTATGGATCATAAGTGAGAAAACATTTTTGCCCACTTTGGAGAGAAATTTCTTTTGGTAAGAAATTTGAGCCCAACTTGATTACTTGTTTTATTTCTTTTGGAAAGAAATATAGGACAACCATATTCAGCTTAGGCCGCCCCTCTCTCCCTCTCTTCTTGTCATCCGAGTCGCTAGCACGGGTTTCGGTCCGAGAACCGTTCGTGTACGTGATGTTGGAGGGAATCTACACTTGATTTCTGCAGTCTGCATCCGTCTCTTAGAGAGACTTTGTGGTGAGTTTTTAAAACCCTCCTTTTAGGCTTTAAGTTTTTGATTTCCACATCTTAAGCTCCTGGGCCGGATTCGAGGAAATCGACGCGTATTTCCGCTTTTATCGGTCGGTTTCCCGTGACGAATCCCAACAGTCTAAACATGTACTCAGGAAGTTTCACCTCATCCGAGAGATTATGGACAAAGGAGACATTTCACTATAGCGAGTTGACACCGGGAACAATGTCGCTAATCTGTTGACCAAGGTGCTACCACAGACACAATATGAGGGCCATACTAGATCTATAGGGATTAGGGCAATGCCTAGTTGGAACTAGTGCTAGTCGGAGATTGCTGGTGTGCCCTAGTCCACATGGCATTAGTTCTTGTATTGTATTATACTTTATATTTGGATATTTTATATTATACATTTTGTGTTAAAATGAAGGTATGAATCTATTTATTCATATCTTGTGCTATTTATAAATAGAGTATCCAATGATTATAACCATACTAAAGTAAACCAATGCAGACTATTGGATTATGAGACCTTTTAGTAGGGTTAAAGTTATAGTCATAAAGATATCCTTAGTCTGTTCTAATCATGGGAATGAATAGAACCAAAGACTAGCATATCCTTGATTGGATGGCAGTGTCTCACCGGCCATTGGACATGGAATGTTAGTCAATGATATGGGTACATGTTGGTTTGCATGGTACTGGATCGATCTGCCACAGAAACACCATATGGTTTGATCGTCATAGGTGTTTCTCTGGTAGGGCTTGCTATTATCCTTTGACCCAATGTTTGCTGTAACATGACATGGGATCTCATGCACTTTGATATACATCTAACGGGCCTATAACAAGGTCGCAAGTATGGGAATTTTGGGTGGGCCAGTGAACATATTGATGTTGATAGTGAAGTTGACGGAATTGCAACTCAACGTCCCCTGAGATGATATCACTGGCCACTTGCTGAGTGGGAATGACAAGTTTATGGCCATACCCAAATAAGTTGGGATACTTATTCGTTAGGTTCAGTTTACTCAGTATCAAGAAATAAATAAGCATATAAGAGGATGACAGGGCCATGCCTCTTGCTTATATATGAATGTCAGTTGGCAAGGGATATACAAGATCACTACCAGGTTATATTTCACATTAGACTACAAGTCTCCATCTTAATTAGGGGCTGTAATGATTTGCTAGAACCCCCTTACAGTCTGTATGCTTTGGCAAATCGGAATTGGAACGTAAACCAAATTAATTAAGTTATTGACATTAGGTTATGTCATAATTAATTCAATTATGAGGGAGAAATTAATTTTATTTGACTAATATGTAGTAAATAATTAATTAAATAAAATAATATTTCCTTGGTGGAAAAAAAATACAAAGGTTGAATTTATTAAGGCTGATTTTAATTTAACTTTGGGTTATTTTAATTTGATAAAATTGTATTTAATTGTACAAGTTAGAATTTTATAATATGGTTTTATTTAATCCTAATGATACAAGGTAAATCAATTAAATCAAATTAAATAATTTATAGCTTAATTTAATCCTAGTACACTAAGAAGTATAAAAAGAATTAGAAACCTAGTATACTAAGGATAATACTAAGGAGTATAAAAGGATGCCTTAAAGTCAATTTCTCCCTAACCCTGGCCACTTGATATTTTTTGGCCTACACCAAAGAAAGGAGCAAAAATTCCCTAGGTAGAAATTTCGTGGTTTCCATTCTTCCGTTCGCTAGCATGAGTCGCATTGAAGAGTCATTCGTGTACCAGATTATGGAGGAAATGCATTTGGGTTTCTGTAGTAGTCTCTAGAGGAGACAGTTAAGGTGAGAAAATTTAATATTCTTTCCCTTCTTAGTTTCCTTCTATCAATCTACATGAATCTTGGGCTATGGATTGAGAAAAATTTTAATCGGTATTCCACCTTGTGTTTAATTTTTCCCATGACGATTCCCTTCAAGCCCATGGTGGGAGCCCAAGAAGGATTGCAGTCTGACTCATGAAGAATTAGATAGGATATCTAGTTTTTCATTAGGTTGTAATTAAGGCCCATAGGATCTCATTATTTTAAATTAAGTATTCTATTGCATTTGTCATATAATATGGATGTATGGATCACCATATTATAACCCGCGATTATGCATGCTAAGATGTATTACTTAATTTTAATCCAGAAAATTAAACTATTGAGTCATTTAAAAGTGCTTCCCACATTCACACCTTTTCCTCCTGTTGATGCTAAGATGTGCGCCATGCCCTAGCTGGGTACATTGTAGTATTTGGTGGGCCGTCGAGGGTTAGGATATGGTGGTTTGACTCAACATAAGTAGCATTAGCTCAGAGCAGGCCCTAAGGACAGATGGGTAAAGTGTCAGTAAGCCCATCAAACCAAGAGTCCTTCATGGAGGGATTGGATAGGTTGTCCTACCAAACAAATCAATGATCGGTTAGAGAGCTCTACTTCGGCCAATAATTAAGGAGTTGTAGATCATGGTCAAGTCAGCCAATTAACATCACTAATGAACAAATTAAAATTAGATTATTAATTTAAATTGGCAAAAGTCCTTTATTTCTAACTCAAGTAATGATTTCTTCCATGTAGATAATCCCATTTTCACATAGCAATATAAAATGGCTGCAACAAACAACAACTCACTCTCACTTACATCACTCCTAAAGAAGGAGAAGCTTTCAGGGACTAACTTCCTGGATTGGGCTAGGAAAATTCAAATATTTCTTAGACAAGAATCCAAGGAGTATGTACTGAATGCTCTTTACTAGCTAGCCCTCCCGCAGGTCGAGGCGTCACCACAGTAATGGTGGAGCAATACGACTAGCACATGAGTGATGATCGTGATGTCTCGTGCCTTATGCTGGGGTAACATGGCTTTTGATCTTCAGAAGCAATTCATGGATCAGCATGCTTATGAGATGATGGATCAGTTGAAAAAGATGTTCCAAGATTAAGCTCGTCAAGAATGCTAACTAACTACTAAGGCACTTTGCACGACTGTAATGGCAGCCGGGACTTCTGTTAGCACTCATGTTAAAGTTGAAGGGGTATATTGATACACTTGCCACCTTGACTCGCTAGTTCCACAGGACTTGGCAGTAGATATTATTCTTGGGTCGCTTCTTGAGTCTTACAACCAGTTTATCATGAACTACCACATGCAAGGGTTGGATAAATCGGTTGTTGAGCTGCATGGCATAGCAGTCTCTTAAAAAGACTCCTGAAGTTTTGCTGGTGAACAAGGGCAATACGCCTATTGCTAAGGGAAAGGCCAATTCTAAGGCCAAAGCGAAGGCCTAAAGGCTAAGGCTAAGTCTAAAAAGGCAGTGGCCTACCCTAAAGCAAGGGTTGCTTCTCCTGATGATGTCTACCATGAGTGTCATGAGAAGGGGCACTAGAAGAGCTCATGTCCAAAGTGAAGGGAGCAACTGAAGAGCAAGTCTGCTGGTTTTGGTATTTATGTTGTTGAGATTAATCTGGCTACTGGGTTTTAGACACTGGATATGGTTCTCACATTTGTTCAAATGTGCAGGGACTAAGAAATAGGAGATTTCTAGGATCCGGAGAAGTGGATCTTCGAGTTGGCAATGGTGCTCATGTTCAGGCCATGGAGATCGGAGATCATATCTTAGAGCTGCCTAGTAGACTTGTTTTAGAATTAAGAAACTATTATTTTGTCCGTGCGATGCACATGAATATTTTTTTTGTTTCTTTATTAGATATTTTGGTTTTGTATTTAATATTAGACATGGTAGAATTTCTAAGCAATGTGGCAATATTATTTATGGAATAGCGTTTCTTGAAAATGGATTATATATCCTTGATCTAAAATGTGAAAGTTCAATCTATAACATAAATACTAAAAGATTAAACAAAATGAAATTAATACTACATACATCTAGCATTGTCGACTTGGCCATATAAATGAGAAGCGCACAGCTAGGCTTCACTCTAGTGGAGTGCTAGGGTCATTTGACTTTCATTGTTATGTCACATGCAAGTATTGTTTAAGAGGTAATATGAAAAAAGTGCCTTTTAGCAAGACTATTGAAAGGGCCTCAGAGCTATTAGAGCTAATACATTCTGATGTATGCGGCCCAATGAACACTAGTGCTAGATCAGGTCTTCTGTACTTCGTTACCTTCACGGATGACTTCAGTAGATATGCTTATGTGTTTCTGATGAAGCATAAGTCTAAAACTCTTTAGAGATTCATGGACTTTAAGAACGAAGTAGAAAACCAACTTGGCAAGAAAATATAAGCACTTCGGTCTGACCGAGGGGGTGAATATTTGAGACAAGAATTTGACTTATTCTTGAGAGAGTGTGGGATTGTATCCCAACTTACTCCTCTTGGTACGCCCCAATTGAATGGAGTCTCAGAAAGGAGGAATAGAACCTTACTTGACATGGTCCGCTTGATGATGAGTCATGCTACGCTCCATGTCTCCTTTTGGGGATATGCTTTAGAGACAGCTGCTTACATACTTAATAATACACTAAGCAAAGCAGTTGAGGAACACCATATGAATTATATAGAAGGGCCGAAAGCCCAATGTTTCCTTCTTGAAGATTTGGGATTGTGATGCACATGTCAAGAGATTGACAATTGGTAAGCTTGAGTCTAAATCTATCAAGCGTCGATTTGTGGGTTACCCTAAGGAAACTAAGGGTTATTACTTCTATGATCTAGCAAAAAACAAAGTTTTCATAGCCAGGAATGTAGTCTTCTCTGAGAAGGAATTCCTTTCTGAGAGAGATAATGGGAGTGATATTGAACTCTCTAAAGTTCAAGACTCACAGACTCCTGCAGCTACTACTAAGGATGCTTCGGGAACCAATCTAGCTACACAAGAAATTAAGGAAGCAAAACTGGTTACATAGGACCTCAGAAAGTCCGGTAGGGCACGTCATCAGCCAGAGATGTGCGGCTTTCTCATGACTAATGATGGGGACCTTATGGTCGTTGACCAAGAGGAGCCCAAGACCTATCAAGAGGCCATTGAAAGCCCACACTGAAATCAATGGGGCAAAGCCGTGGAGGCTGAGATGTAATCTATGTACGATAACCAAGTATGGAACTTGGTGGATCCACCTCCAGGTGCTAAGGTGATAGGTTGCAAGTGGTGTTTCAAGTTAAAAGCTTATAACACCTTTAAGGGGAGATTGGTGGCAAAAGGATTCATGCAAGTCTAAAGAATTAACTATGATCAAACCTTTTCACTAGTTGCTATGCTCAAATCCATTAGGATACTACTGGCCATAGCTATATCGTACAATTATGAGATATGGCAGATGGACGTTAAAACCACTTTCCTTAATGGAAAGCTACTCAAGCATGTGTACATGGCACAACCTGAGGGTTTTATCGATCCAAAGTATCCTAACCAGGTATGCAAGCTTCAAAGATCCTTTTATGGATTGAAGCAAGCATCAAGGTCATGGAATCAGAGATTCAATGAGACTATTACCTAATATGGCTTCACACAGAATCCTGATGAGCCTTGTGTGTATAAGATGGTTAGTAGGAGCGTTTCTACCTTCCTAGTATTGTATGTTGACAACATCCCTATCATTGGAGGTGACATACCAACACTGTAAGGGGTTAAGCAGTGGTTGACTAAGTGCTTCACAATGAAGGACTTAGGCGAAGCTGAGACAATCTTAGAGATCGAGATCTACAGAGATAGGTCCAATCGGCTTCTAGGCCTAAGTCAAGCCACGTACATAGAAAAGGTTTTGAAAAGATTCAGCATGGATAAGGCAAAGAAAGGATTCTTACTTATGCACCATGGTTTGAAGCTGAGTAAGAAAGATGGTCCTAAAACAAAGAAGGACTAGGAGAACATGGAAAAGATCCCTTATACATCTGCTATAGGATCTATCATGTACTCTATGTTATGTACAAGGCTTGATGTCACGTTTGCACTAAGTATGACTAGCCAGCACCAGTCGAACCTTGGGGAAGAACACTAGAAGGCTGTCAAGGCAATCCTAAAGTACCTTAATCGGACTAAGGATACTTTCTTAGTGTGTGGAGGTTAAGATGAGCTGGTAGTGTCAGGTTACACTGATGCAAGCTTTGAGACCGATGAGGATGAAAACCAGTCACATCTTGTTATGTTATTCTCCTAAATGGTGGTGTCATTAGTTGGAGGTCCTCAAAGTAGGCCACCATTGCTGACTCTACAATGGAAGCTGAGTAGATTGTTGCATGCAAAGCTACAAAGGAAACCATTTGGATTAAGAAGTTCATAATTGAGTTAAGAGCAGTACCCATTATCCTAGACCTAATTGATGTTCTCTGTGACAACAAAGGGGGCCATCGCATAAGCTAAGGAGCCCCGGTCACACAGCACGTGCTTAGAAAGTTTCACCTCATTTGGGAGATCGTCAATAGAGGTAGCATATCATTGCAGAGGGTTGAAACCAAGAATAATGTCACTAATCCATTGACCAAGGCCCTGCCACAGACATAGCACAACGGTCATACTAGGTCTATAGGAATTAGGGCAATGCCTGATTGGAACAAGTGCAAGTGGGAGATTATTTGTGTGCCCTAGTTCTTAGGGCATTAGATTCTTGTATTTTGTATTATACATTGAGACTCATTGTATAAATAAATCATTTTTATCTCATTAATAAAGGCATTTATTATATTCCATTTTTATCTTGTCCTATAACATGAATAGAGTATCCATTGATTGATAATCATAAAACATATCCCAACTCTATTCAAATCGTAGGAACGAATAGAATCGCAGACTTGTATATTCGATAACTGTATGGTAGTTTTTAAATAGCCATAGTACTTGTAAAGTCAGTCATGAATATAGGTACATGTTGTTGACATGGGACTGGATCGATGCGCACAAGAAAGCCACATGGTTGTCACATCATAGGTCTTTTTTGAGTAGGTCTCTTTTGTCTTCAGACCAGATTTCATTATAGTATCAATGTGGAATCTGGTTAACTTTGACATATGCCTAACAAGTCTGTAAAAAGAGCTAAATATGGGTATGATTAGGTGGGCAGGTGAACATGTTGATACTGATAATGAAATGATGGAATTGCCACTCGGGGTAACACCGAGATGATATCACTGGCCACTTGATGGGTAGGACTGATAAGTGTATGGCCATACCTAAATAATTTGGTTGCTTATTTGATTAATCAGTCAACTCAAGATCAAGAAATATAATAGATAGTAGAAGAGGATGACGGACACCGTGCCTCTTGTTTATTCATATCAATGTCATTGGGCAAAAGACACTATGAGATTACTACCGGGTGAGTGTCTTCTAAAGATTGCTATATCTTTGTCTTAATTGGGGGCTATAACGATTTGCTAGAACCCACTTATAGTCTGTGGGCCCTAGGCCTACTGCCAACATAAAGACAGACCCATAGAATCGTGCACATAGATCAACTGAGCCGGAACTTATAGAAATTGTACATGTAATGTTTATTGGAAGAAATGCATTAATTAATTAGTTAACATTGGTGTCAAGGTAATTAATTAACATTAGGTTGATTTAATTTAATAAGTTTACATAATGTAATAAATTAATTAATTAATCAATTAATGGAATTGCATAAAGTAGACAATTGATTAAATAAGTTTCCTAAGAAGGAAAATTAAATACATGTATTGTATTTTCTTAAGTGTGATTTAATTTTATTTAGGGGTAATTAAATTAGCCAAATGAAATTAAATTACATAGTATAAACCTTTTGTTATAAGGTTTATTTATATAATCCAAATCCTAATAGGCTTGGGTTTAATTAACCTAAATAGAAACCTAATTATAAAAGGACTATATAAGGCACACTTAAGTGGAAAAATCAGCCCTAACCCAAATTGGAACAAGGAGAAACTCAGCCACCTATAGTAGCCCCAAAACTAGCTGAAATTTCTAGCAACATTCCTCCATTCCTTCGTTTCTTCGGCTAGCACCGGTTCCCGCTCGTGAGTTGATCATACGCCGGACTTTGGAGAACGATTAAAGAATTATTTCTACAATAGTCTCTAGAAGAGATGAATCTGGTGAGTTTAATCTCTCTTTATTCAAATTTTTTTTATTCTAATCAATGGTAATTATACACGATAGGTGGATTTTATGAAATTTTAATCGATATAATTCCGTTGCACCCTATTATTTTTCTAATGATAAATCCCAACAGTTAATACTAGCATCCATAATAGAACTTAAACCAGAAGAAATTTGCATCTGTAACTGCCTTTCATACTATAGCACTAGATTGAATCCCTTTGTAATATTAGGCAAAGGATCTATCATTAAAATTTGTGATTTAACCAAAGAAAAATTCCCATTAAAGCCTCAAAGGAACTTAATCACATTATAAATATCACCATCGGCCCTTGCTTAATTTTCTCACAATTCTCTCCATATGACATTTGAGGGTCACAATTGCATTTAGGAATTGCGCAAAAATTTTGTGTAATTCTTCCCATACTAATTGTAACTTAGTAAAACACTCAATTACAATAGATTCACCTTGCATTAACAAAGAAATCTCTTTTTGTAAGTCATTAATCCTAAAAATATATCCTTGATAAAACCTATTTTTAAAGTTACTCCAAGCTATAAAAGCTATATCATACCAAATGATACTCTAAGAAATTCTGGCGATAAAGAGTGATCAATCCAAGATAAGACTAACTGATTACATCTATACCAAGAAGTTGTTGGAAATGCCCTAGTCCCGAGGCATTGGTCCTTGTATTTGTACTATACATTTATTGGATTTATGTGTTGTACTCATTTGTGTTATTAATAAAGGCATCAATTCATTTATTATATCTATCTTGTGCAATATATTAAATGAAGTATCCAACGGACATATCTATATCCATGACGACAAGTGTCATGCACTTAGCAGTAAGACCATGGATAGGGTAAACGATATGACCATAAATACATCCGTAGTCTGTTCCAGTCATGGGAATGAATGGAACAACAGACTATCATTAACCTGGTTGTATGATGGTGTCTTACCGGTCATTGGACATGGAATGTCAACCAAGTTAATGGGTACATGCCTGGAAGCATGGTACTGGATAGATCCACTAAACGAGTAATCCACATGGTATGGTATCACAATGGATTTTCGTGTAGTACTTGTATGGATCCTTTGACCTCACCATATGATGGTGTTACATGTGAAGTCGCATACTTAGGGGTACGCCTAAAGGGCCTGTAATAGCGTGCCAAGTATGGGTGCTTTCGGGTATGTCACTAAACATGGTAATACTATGGATATGCAGAAGGGATTTGTCACTCAGTAACCAACTGAGAAGATATCACCGGCCACTTGATGAATGTGACTGATAAGAGTGTGGCCACACCCAAACGAGTTGGAACTTGTTTGTGAGCATCAGTACATTCGGGATCAAGTTAATGTCCGGACACAAAAGAGGGTGATCAATCCATGCCTCTGTGTTGGACACCGATATCAATGACATGGGATGTACAAGTTTAAACTACAAGGTTATGATATCAGTTAGACTGCCATCTCCATCTTAATTGGGGGCTGCAGTGGCTTGCTAGAGCCCAACTGCAGTCTGCGGGCCAAAGGCCCACTGCCAACATAAAGATGGGCCCACGGGATCGTACACATAGGACGATAGAATGCAGACTTAAGGAATCACATGTATACTTGGAGTATACACAATAGAGGGAGAAGTGTGTATATATTAATTATATTATAAAGATCAATTGGATTGGTCATAATAATAAAATTAATATATTCAATTGGCTCTTCATAATTAATTGGATTAATTATGAAATTATTTCCTAGGTGGAAATATTGATATGTATGGGTTTACATATGATTTCATTTTGTGTAGATTTAATTTTAATTTGATGGATTAAATTAATTGTCAAACTAATTTTAATTTGGATGTAAATAATATATTACTTGGAGTAATATATTAAATACATGGGTATATTAAAATTGGGCTTGAAATTAATTTAAACTAGAATAATTAAAATTAGACTGGGCCTAAATTAAAACATGGAAGCCCGCACAGAATAAACAGGAGCCAAGATGGGCCTGAATTCCCCTAAGGAATTTGGCCAACCCTAGGTATAAATACCTAGGGATAGAAATTTCGGCCACCTCTAAGCATTACACACCTAGCCGAAATTTCTAGCCCTCTCCTCTCTATTGTTTCGTTTTTCCGACGCTAGCACGGGTTGCATTCGTTAAGCGTTCGTGTACGTGAGAGTGGAGGGATTCTACATTGAATTCTGCAGTCATCATCCGTCTCTAGAAAGAGATTTTTCTGGTAAGAAATTTAATCCCTTTCTATTTAATTTTAAGTTTTTCAATTTCCATCTCAATTGCTCCTGGGACTGGATTTGAGGAAATCGCCGCATTCTTCCGCTTTTATCGGGTGATTTCCGGTGAAAAATCCCAACAGTGGTATCAGAGCGGGCTTTTGATCCGTGGAAATTGATGAATTTGGTTGAATCCCATTTTTGAAATTGGAGTTTTTTTTTATTGGGATTCATGGTATGGGTTTTATGATTTTTCCCATATGTTTTATACAATGAAAATTAATATTGCATATTGGTTTATGTATTTAAATTTTGTTGTATGTTATTGGAATTCTTGGTGAATTGCTTATGATGATGGATGGATATTTTTTTTATTTTAATTCTGTTTTAATTTTAAAAAAAAAAAATCTGCCTCCTTGGGTGCGGGACTGCCGGCTGCAGAATCTCCGCCGGCGGTCGCCGCACGCGGCGGGAGGCGCAGCGGCCGCTACCTGCTGCTGCCGCTGGTTCCAGCAGCAGCGGGCTGCTGCTGGGCAGTGGCCGCTGGGCGGCCACTGCGCAGCGGCAGCCACTGCTGGGCAGTGAGTGCCGCGCAGCAGCCGCTAGGCGGCTGCAGCGGGCTGGGCCCAGTTTTAGGATTTTGCGGGTTTTTTTGGTCCGGGGCCCAGTTTTGAAATTTTAATTGGTTTTAAAATTCGTGTGTTTAAATTTATGTAATTTAAATGCGTGTGGTTTCTTGGATGATTTAATTTCGTTCATGTGATATTAATTTTGGAAATTAATATGGTTAATGGAAATTGGTTCGGGTAACTTTGGCACAATTACTCGGACGGCTAAATTGGACCCATGGTTTCCCAATTCCAGTGGGAGCAGTTGGACTGCCTGGGCTGGAGGCCCAAAGCCCGTTAAGGGTTAGAACCATGGTGGGCCAAAATTGGCGATTTCCTAATAATGGCTTTGACATAATTTAAATGGGCTTAAATCATGCATTATGATATGCTTTTGAATTGTATGTATTGGATGCATATGAATGGTTGAATGAATGTATGATTGGATGTTATTGGGCCTTTTACGAGATGGGTTGTATTTTTCTTTTTGGGTAAATATGCCCTGCGTGACGTTTTTCTTTTTAATGTAATTTTATTTTATTTAAATTAAATATTATAAAATTTGTAAAATAAGAAGTCCATGGAGTGGTGAGCCCATATGGAGGTGCGAGCCCAAATTGGAGGTGCAAGCCCAGAAAGAGAAGATGGAGGCCCGCCTAATATCTGTTTCTAGTATAGGTTTACTAGAATAATATTAGGATGTAACATAGGCCCATAGCAGTACATTTTAATTTTATTTAATCATGTTTTATATTCATTTGCATGTATGAATGTATGTTCCAATAGCTCATTCACCCGCTTTATGTATGTAAGCCGTTATAATTGAATCTAATAACCAAACGGAATTACTAAGTCGCTTAAAAGTGCTTCCCTCATTCAAAACCGAATCGAAGTGGGAATAGGCCAGTTGTAGACCATGCCCTCGCAGGATGCACTGGAGTATTGTCACTTTGTATTGGGTTAGAGTATGGGATACTCTAACACTTGGATGGAGGTTTTGACTTAGCGTAGGTAGTAGGATTCTCCTGGCCCTAAGCACAGATGGGTAAGTGCCAACAAGCCCATCAAACCGAGAGTCCCTAGGTTGGGATTGGACGGCGTTCCTACCTAAATAATTAAGATGTAGTTGTACCAAACCCTCGTTTGGCTATATCTTAATGAAATATGGATCTCGGCCCATGAGCCCAACAACTCGGTTTAAATTAATAACCTGATTCATTATTAATTTTATATAGGAACAACAAAGCAAAGCCCTTTATTAACACTCTTAATGTTTTTCTATGTAGAAACACCCAAATGGCAAACACAAATACCTTATCACTGCGATCCATTCTTGAAAAGGACAAGCTTTCCGGTCCTAACTTTTTAGACTGGTCTAGGAACTTGAGGATAGTTCTAAGATAAGAGTCGAAAGAGTATGTGCTGGAAAGGCCTGTGCCGACTACGCCTCAGGGACGTAATCCACCGGCTGCCCAGCTGGAGGAATACGAGGCGCACGTCAAGGACAACCGGGATGTGACATGCCTTATGTTGGCTTACATGGTCCCTGAACTGCAAAAATAGTTTATGGACCACCAAGCCTATTCTATGATAACAACTCTTAATGAGATGTTTCAAGAGCAAGCTCGTCAGGAAAGGTACCTAACCAACAAGGCATTCCACTCTTGTAAGATGGGGGCCGAGACATCTGTGAGTGCACACGTGCTCAAGATGAAGGGCTATTTGGATACTTTGGCCCATCTCGGATCGCCTATCTCTCAAGAGTTGGCGGTGGACACAATCCTCGCGTCCTTGCCGGATTCTTATGATCAGTTCATCCTTAACTATAACATGCAGGGGATGAACCGCACTGTCAGTGAGCTGCATGGGATGCTTAAGCTTACTGAGCAGTCGATCAAGAAGACTCCGCCGGTGCTGCTGGTTAACAAGGGGAACCCTCCTCTTGCTAAGGGTAAGGCCAAGGAAAAGGTCAAGGCCAAGGCCAAAAAGGCCAAAGCCAAGAAGGCCAAGGCCCAACCCAAGGCCCAGCAGAAGGCAGGTCCTGATGATGTCTGTTTCGGGTGTAGACAGGCAGGTCATTGGAAGAGATCGTGTCCCAGGCTGATGGGAGAGCAAAGAAGGGGCCAAGGTGAGTCCTCTTCAGGTATTTATGTTATAGATATTAACCTTACTGTTTCAACATCCTGGGTATTGGATACTGGATGTGGTTCTCACATTTGTTGCAATGTGCAGGGACTTAAGAACAGAAGGTTGCTGGGGTCGGGAGAGGTGGACTTACGGGTCGGGAATGGAGCAAGGGTTGCTGCCATAGAGATCGGCGAGTACCACCTAATGATGCCCAGTGGATTGGTTTTAATTTTAGAACATTGTTACTTTGTACCTGCTATGTGCAGGAATATTATCTCTGTATCAATGTTGGATATTTCTGGATTTAATTTCACTATTTTAAATGGTCGAATTTCTATATCTAGAGAGGGATTATTTTATGGAGATGCTCTATTAAATAATGGCCTGTATATCCTAGACTTAAATGAAACCAATCATATCTATAACATAAACACAAAAAGGGTTAAGCCTAACGAACTCAATCCTGTCTACCTATGGCATTGTCGTCTTGGCCATATAAACGAGAAGCGCATAGCTAGGCTTCACAAAGCTGGAGTCCTAGGGTCATTTGACTTGGAGTCAATTGATACATGCGAATCATGTTTAAGAGGCAAGATGACAAAGGCGCCTTTTAGCAAGAAGGCTGGAAGGGCCACTGGCTTATTGGACCTAATACATTTAGATGTATGTGGGCCTATGAGCGCAGCGACCAGAGGTGGGCATCTGTACTTCTTCACGTTCACGGATGATTTCAGCAGATATGGCTATGTCTATCTGATGAAACACAAGTCCGAGACCCTTGATAGGTTCAAGAATTTCAGAACGAAGTACAGAACCAGCTAGGCAGGAATATCAAAACCCTTCGGTCGGACCGAGGCGGTGAGTATATGAGCCTAGAGTTTGACTCATACTTGAGAGAGCATTGAATAGTTCCACAGCTCACTCCTCCCGGAACACCACAATGGAATGGGGTGTCCGAACGGAGGAATAGGACCTTGTTGGACATGGTCCGCTCAATGATGAGTCAAGCATCTCTCCCAATTAGTTTCTGGGGACACGCCCTCGAGACAGCAGCTCTCATCTTAAACAATACTCCGACTAAGGCTGTGGAAAAGACCCCATATCAGATATGGACGGGCAAGGAGCCCAATATGTCTTTCCTAAGGATTTGGGGATGCAAAGCACATGTCAAGAAATTGACTAGTGGCAAGCTGGAGCCCAAAACTGATAAATGCCTGTTTGTGGGCTACCCTAGGGAAACCAAAGGGTATTACTTCTACAACCCCGCCGAGAACAAGGTGTTCGTGGCAAGGAAGGGGGTCTTTCTGGAAAAGGAGTTCCTTTCCAAGAAAGATAGTGGGAGCAACGTTGAATTCAGGGAAGTTCAAGGTCCACAAGCTCTTGAAGAGGATAACTCGGAGGCCCAGGTGGAGCTTCCACAAGTGGAAGCACCGACCCAGGCCACACAAGAACCTAGAAGGTCTGGTAGGGATCGTCGGGAACCAGAGAGGTATGGTTTCCTCGTCACCGATGATCAAACTCTTCTCATCTGGGATGAAGAAGAACCAAAAACCTACCAGGAGGCTATGGCTAGCCCACAGTTTGCAAATTGGCGTAAAGCCATGGAGGCAGAAATGCAATCTATGTACGATAATCAAGTTTGGAACTTGGTTGATCCACCTCCGGGTGCTAAGGTAATAGGTTGCAAGTGGTGCTATAAGCTAAAAGCTGATAATACCTTCAAGGGGCGTCTGGTTGCGAAAGGTTTTAGACAAGTCCATGGAATAAACTATGATGAAACTTTCTCACCAGTAGCCATGCTCAAGTCCATCAGGATACTGCTGGCCATTGCAGCATGGTATGACTATGAGGTATGGCAGATGGATGTCAAAACCGTTTTCCTTAATGGGAAGCTACTCGAGGATGTGTACATGACACAACCTGAGGGTTTTGTCGATCCTAAGTATCCGGGAAGGGTATGTAAACTTCAAAGGTCCATTTATGGACTGAAGCAAGCATCCCGTAGTTGGAATCTAAGATTCAATGAGGCTATAAAGGAATATGGCTTCATACAGAATCTAGATGAGCCTTGTGTGTATAAGAGGACTAGTGGGAGCATTGTCACATTTTTGGTACTTTACGTAGACGACATCCTACTCATTGGAAGCGACATATCTACACTGCAAGGGGTAAAGCAGTGGCTGAGTAAGTGCTTCGCAATGAAGGACTTAGGCGAAGCTGAGATGATCCTAGGGATTAGGATCTATAGGGATAGATCAAATCGGCTTCTGGGCCTAAGTCAGGCTTCATACATTGACAAATTTCTGAAAAGATTCAGCATGGACCGGGCCAAGAAAGGTTTCTTGCCAATGGGCCATGGGCTGAAACTTAGTAAGAAGAACTGTCCTAAAACAAGGGAGGACAGGGAGAACATGAAATTGGTTCCATATGCTTCGGCTATTGGATCAATCATGTACTCCATGTTATGTACGAGACCTGACATCACCTTTGCACTGAGTATGACGAGCCGATACCAGCAGGATCCCGGGGAGGATCACTGGAAAGCTGTCAAGGCGATCCTCAAGTACCTTAACCGGACTAAGGATAGCTTCTTGGTGTATGGTGGTCAGGAAGTGCTATCAGTTACTGGGTATACTGATGCGAGCTTCCAGATTGACCAAGATGAGTACCAATCGCAGTCAGGGTATGTATTCTTGCTGAATGGTGGTGCTGTAAGCTGGAGGAGCTCAAAGCAGCCAACCATAGCGGACTCTACGACAGAAGCTGAGTACATCGCTGTGTGTGATGCAGCTAAGGAAGCTGTATGGATGAAGAAGTTTATCACTGAGTTGAGAGTAGTGCCAACTATCCAGGACCCAGTCGATATCTTCTGTGACAACAATGGGGCCGTCGCATAAGCTAAGGAGCCCCGGTCACACAAGAACACAAAGCACGTGCTCAGAAAGTTTCACCTCATACGAGAAATCGCGGAGAGAGGTGACATTGCATTGTACAGAGTGGACACCGAGGATAATGTCGCAGATCCATTGACCAAGGCGCTGCCCAGCCCAAGCACGAGGGTCATACTAGATCTATAGGGATTAGGCCCATGCCTAGTTGGAACTAGTGCAAGTGGGAGATTGTTGGAAATGCCCTAGCCCCGAGGCATTGGTCCTTGTATTTGTACTATACATTTATTGGATTTATGTGTTGTACTCATTTGTGTTATTAATAAAGGCATCAATTCATTTATTATATCTATCTTGTGCAATATATTAAATGAAGTATCCAATGGACATATCTATATCCATGACGACAAGTGTCATGCACTTAGCAGTAAGACCATGGATAGGGTAAACGATATGACCATAAATACATCCGTAGTCTGTTCCAGTCATGGGAATGAATGGAACAACAGACTATCATTAACCTGGTTGTATGGCGGTGTCTTACCGGTCATTGGACATGGAATGTCAACCAAGTTAATGGGTACATGCCTGGAAGCATGATACTGGATAGATCCACTAAACGAGTAATCCACATGGTATGGTATCACAATGGATTTTTGTGTAGTACTTGTATGGATCCTTTGACCTGACCATATGATGGTGTTACATGTGAAGTCGCATACTTAGGGGTATGCCTAAAGGGCCTGTAATAGGGTGCCAAGTATGGGTGCTTTCGGGTATGTCACTGAACATGGTAATACTATAGATATGCAGAAGGGATTTGTCACTCAGTAACCAACTGAGAAGATATCACCGGCCACTTGATGAATGTGACTGATAAGAGTGTGGCCACACCCAAACGAGTTGGAACTTGTTTGTGAGCATCAGTACATTCGGGATCAAGTTAATGTCCGGACACAAAAGAGGGTGATCAATCCATGCCTCTGTGTTGGACACCGATATCAATGACATGGGATGTACAAGTTTAAACTACAGGGTTATGTATCAGTTAGACTACCTTCTCCATCTTAATTGGGGGCTGCAGTGGCTTGCTAGAGCCCAACTGCAGTCTGCGGGCCAAAGGCCCGCTGCCAACATAAAGATGGGCCCACGGGATCGTACACATAGGACGATAGAATGCAGACTTAAGGAATCACATGTATACTTGGAGTATACACAATGGAGGGAGAAGTGTGTATATATTAATTATATTATAAAGATCAATTGGATTGGTCATAATAATAAAATTAATATATTCAATTGGCTCTTCATAATTAATTGGATTAATTATGAAATTATTTCCTAGGTGGAAATATTCATATGTATGGGTTTACATATGATTTCATTTTGTGTAGATTTAATTTTAATTTGATGGATTAAATTAATTATCAAACTAATTTTAATTTGGATGTAAATAATATATTACTTGGAGTAATATATTAAATACATGGGTATATTAAAATTGGGCTTGAAATTAATTTAAACCAGAATAATTAAAATTAGACTGGGCCTAAATTAAAACATGGAAGCCCGCACAGAATAAACAGGAGCCAAGATGGGCCTGAATTCCCCTAAGGAATTTGGCCAACCCTAGGTATAAATACCTAGGGTTAGAAATTTCGGCCACCTCTAAGCATTACACACCTAGCCGAAATTTCTAGCCCTCTCCTCTCTATTGTTTCGTTTTTCCGACGCTAGCACGGGTTGCATTCGTTAAGCGTTCGTGTACGTGAGAGTGGAGGGATTCTACATTGAATTCTGAAGTCATCATCCATCTTTAGAAAGAGATTTTTCGGGTAAGAAATTTAATCCCTTTCTATTTAATTTTAAGTTTTTTAATTTCCATCTCAATTGCTCCTGGGACTGGATTTGAGGAAATCGCGGCGTTCTTCCGCTTTTATCGGGTGATTTCCGGTGAAAAATCCCAACAGAAGTTTGATTCTCAATAGAAATACTAGAAATTTAGAAAGTTCCATCAATAAAACCTAATTTATTCTTAGCTCCAAGAGCCATTTTCATAGCACGATCCATGTTATATGAACTTTTACCTACCAATGTAACGGTACATGAACTTCAAAACTAGACCTAATATTAAATAAACTTAACACATCACTAACACAAAAGTCAAAATGAACATTGGCTCAAAAAATACCGTTTACCATGACAGGTGCCATTTAAAATTGCAAATCTCCCTTTTTCATTTTCTAACCATTTCTTATCCAATTCTCACATTTAGGTTCTCTCCCTTTCTAAAAAACGACAAATCTAAGTTCCCTCCATCTTGTTATGAACATCGCCGTTAGCTATCAGTGCCGAAGCTGAAGCCTCCTTCGATCACAACTTTGCTATGCAATTTAAAAAATCTTAATATAAAAAATAAAATCAAGTATGAGCATGATTAGAAATGTAGAGAGTAACTAAAAAAACTCAAGATAATAGTAAGCAAGAGAGGAGGGGGTTGTGTAGGTTAGTAGAGAGAAGTGATGATAAGGGAGGCATAGGCTAATGGAACCAGTAATTGAGGTTCCTACAACTCTTTAGATCTTAACATTTTTTATTTATTTTTTGAATATATTTATAGAAATTAGGACCTTAATTGATGAAAACCTTTTTATTTTCCCATAAATTATATGATCTTGGCACCGACTTCAAGTACCAAAAAAAATGTTAGTCTTCATATGTTTATTGCTTCGGGTTTTGGAATTGATTCCTTTGATTCAAATTTTCCAAATTTTGATAAAAGTGGCAATCTTGAAGTCTATTATGAAAGAATGGTTGATGATTATCCTTGTCATCCTATGTTCCTTGCAATTATGCTAAACTTTTGCAGGATTTTTTGTTTTGTTACTTCAAGATCTTAACTAGTTTTTGGCAAACTTGTTCACAAAAATTTGTTTAGATCTTTGGTGTTTAGGGTTAATGTATTAATTTTTTTGGATCTTTGGTGAAAATGGAGATAAGTTAGGGTTGCAGAGAATGAACAAGAAGTGCAGAAGAAAGAGAAATGGGGGTAGGTGAAAGAGTTAACGGTACAATAGGAAGAGAGAAAAATAAAATGCTGAGGTGGCTTTTTTTAATGTGCCATTGGTAGCTCAATGATTATTTTAATGATCAATAGTTATTTTGATTTTTATGTTAGTGGAGTTTAAAGTTTATATATTTTTGTATATAATTTTGAAGTTCATGTACCATTATATTGGTAAGGCAAAAGTTCATGTACCATTGGTGATTTTTACCCTTTTTTTCACTGCAATTCAATAATATCACCACTGATTGCATTGGTTCGAGAGAAATTGAAATAAATATATATTGACAAAAAAGTAAGATGAATATCAGTAAGAAAAGTGCTTCAACTCATGAAGAAGAGTCTCTTCTAATAAAAACTTGGACACATCAATTAATTCAGGGCTCAAATCATCATCGCTCAAATCTGGGACTGGATTGAGATGTGGGAATTGGGGAAAAGAGTGAGGTACATAATAGAGGTTTCAATCAAAGTTGGAAATTATGGACGATTTCCAACGATAGACAATTGCATCAATGGAGTTGCTTCCCAGCAATGGATGACTAGTTTGATGGAGCTAATTCATGACAAATGGTGGAGAACGGTTCTACAGCAGTGAGAGTCGGGTTAGGGTTAGTTATAAGAAAAAGAGGATAGGGAAAAGAAAGAAGAAGAGAAAGAGGAAAGGGGGCCAGACATGCATTGACTAGACTAGCAGGGGTTAATCTTTCGCTTGAGCCGATGGAAGATGGGTGGCGGCTACAAAGAAAAAGATGGTCATGTTAGATTAGGTTTAAGAGGGAAGACAAAGATATGAAGAAGGAAAAATAAAACAAATGAAAAAAATAAATATAATAAATTTTTACGAAAATTGTCAAAAATACCTCTGTTTTAGGTTTTGTGTTTGGACTTTACCTTTTCAAAATTACTTTTCTACATTTTTTTCTTTCATAATCATTGAATTTCCTTTTTTTACTAATTCATATCTTTTATACGTTTTTCCTGGAAAAAATCCATTTCAAACTTTTCAAATTTACTTAAATACGTTATTCTACTTTGTCCACATTTCTCTCTCCTCTTTTCATAATTTTAATCTAATTTTGCATTTATCTTTTAAACCGTTTATTTTTTTGTCATGCGACTATAGAAAGTTTTTTTTTTTTTTTTTCTCTTCGAAATAAGATCCATATGCATATATTTTTTCCGACATTTTTTTTCACTAAGGTATAACTCATTATAGCTTTCTATCTTAAGGTATAACTAAGGTATAATCACTGTAATAGTGTATAACTAAGGTATACTCACTGTAATAATGTATAAATAAGGTATAACTAAAGTATAATGATTGTAATAGTGTATCTTAAGGTATAACTAAGGTATAACCATTGTAATAGTGTATCTTAAGATATAACTAAGGTATAATAAAAGTATAATCACTGTAATAATGTATCTTAAGGTATAACTTGTTGGTGTGCCCTAGTTCTTAGGGCATTGGACTCTTGTATTTTGTATTATACATTAAGATTTATTGTATGAATACATCATTTGTGTCACATTAATAAAGGCATCTAATCTATTCCATTTATATCTTATGTTATAACATGAATAGAGTATCCATTGATTGATAATCATAAAACATATCCCAAGTCTATTCTAATCGTGGGAACGAATAGAATCACAGACTTGTATATTCGATGACTGTATGGTAGTTCTCCACTAGCCATAGTGCTTGTAGACTCAGTCGTGAATATAGGTACAAGTCCTTGACATGGGACTAGATCGATCCGCATAAGAAAGCCACATGGTTGTCACATCATAGGTCTTTCTTGAGTAGGTTGTTAGGATTTGTCACCGGAAATCACCCAATTAAAGCGGAAGAACATGGTGATTTCCTCAAATCCGTGCCCATGAGCAATTGAAATGGAAATTGCAAAGACAAAAATTTAACCAATAAGAGATTGATCTCTTACCCGGATTATCTCTACAAGAGATGAATGCAGACTATAGGAATCAAGGGAGAATCCCTCCTCGTTCACATACACGAACGCCTTTCGAACACAACCCGTGCTAGCGTCAGAAAATCATGAACTTTGGAGCGGGAGGGGATGAGAATTTTAGCTAGCTTGTTTGTGTCTCTCATGGCCGAGATACCTTGGGTTGTTTTAACCCTAGGTGGCCAAAATTCTCCTTGAGAATTTCAGCCCAATTGGCTCACCTTGTGTGGGCTTTCCTTCTTTCATTTTTTTAGGCCCAAATCTATTTTAATTCTTATGGTTTAAATTAATTTCAAGCCCAACTTTAATTTTAACATGCATATAATATATTACACCATGTAACATATTATTTGCATTTAATCAAAATTGGTTTGACTAATTAATTTAATCCATGAAATTAAAATTAGATCTTCACAAAATAAATTCATACGTAAACCTATACATATGAATATTTCCACCTAGGAAATAATCTCATAAATTAATCCAATTAATTATGAGAAAGCCAATCAAATATTAATCTTATTATTATGATCAATCCAATTGATCTTTATAATATAATTAATATAATCCTCTCTATCCAGAGTGTATACTCCAAGTATACAGGTGATTCCTTAAGTCAGTGTTCAGTCGCTCAGTGTGTATGATCCCATGGACCCATCTTTATGTTGGCAGTGGGCCTATGGCCCATAGACTGCAGTTGGGCTCTAGTAAGCCACTGCAGCCCCCAATTAAGATAGAGATGGTAGTCTAACTGTAATCATAACCCTGTAGTTTGAACTTGTATATCCCATGTCATTGATATCGGTGTCCAACACAGAGGCATGGATTGATCACCCTCTTTTTTGTCCAGACATTTACTTGATCCTGAATGTACTGATGCTCATAAACAAGTTCCAACTTTTTTGGGTGTGGCCACACTCTTATCAGTCACATTCATCAAGAGGCCGGTGATATCTTCTCAGTGGACTACTGAGTGACAAATCCCTTCTGCATATCCATAGCATTGCCATACTAAGTGACATACCCGAAAGTACCCATACTTGGCACCCTATTACAGGCCCTTTAAGCGTACCCCTAAGTATGCGACCTCGCATGCAACACCATCATATGGTCAGGTCAAAGGATCCATACAAGTACTACACGAGAATCACTTGTGATACTATACCATGTGGATTTCTCGTTTATTGGATCTATCCAGTACCATGCTCCTTTTGCATGCACCCATTAACTTGGTTGACATCCTATGTCCAATCACCGGTAAGACACCGCCATATAACCAGGTTAATGATAGTCTTTAGTTCCATTCATTCCCATGGCTGGAACAGACTATGGATCTCTTTATGGTCATATCGTTTACCCTATCCATGCTCTTACTGCCAAGTGCATGACACTTGTCATCATGGATATGGATATATCCATTGGATACTTCATTTAAGATATTGCACAAGATATATATAATAAATGAATTAATGCCTTTATTAATAACACAAAATGAGTATTATACATAAATCCAATAAATCTATAATACAAATACAAGGTCCAATGCCTCGGGACTAGGGCATATCCAACATAGGTCTCTTTTGTCCTTGGACCAGATTTCATTATAGTATCAATATGGAATCTGGTTCACTTTAACATACGCCTAACAGATCTTTAAAAGGATGCTAAATACAGGTATGATTGGGTGGAACAGTGAACATATTGAGATTGATGAAGTGTTGGAATTTCCACTCAGGTAACACCCAGATGATATCATTGGCCACTTGATGAATGGGACTGATAAGTTTATGGCCATACCTAAATAAAATTGTTGCTTATTTGATTAATCAGTCAACTCAAGATCAAGAAACATAATAAATAGCAGAAGAGAACGACGGACACCGTGCCTCTTGTTTATTCATATCGATGTCATTTGGCAAAGGACACTGTGAGATTACTACCAGGTAAGTGTCTTCAAAAGACTGTTGTACTTCTATCTTAATTGGAGGCTATAATGGTTTGCTAGAACTTACTTACAGTTTGTGGACCTTGGGCCCACTGCCAACATAAAGACAGACCTATAGGATCGTACATATAGATCAACTGAGCCAGAACTTATAGAACTTGTATATGTAATGTATATTGGAAGGAATACATTAATTAATTAATTGGTATTTGAGGTCAAGGTAATTAATTAACATCGGATTGATTTCATTTAATGAATAAGTTTACACAATATAATTAATTAATTAATTAATTGAATTACATAAAGTAAAGAATTAATTAAATTATTTTCCTAAGAAGGAAAATTAAATACATGTAATGTATTTACTTAAGTGTGATTTAATTTTATTTAGTAATTAAATTTAGCCAAATGAAATTAAATTACATAGTGTAAACTTTTTTTTTTAAATAACATAGTATAAACTTTTAATATAAAGTTTATTTATGTAATCTAAATCCTAATGGGTTTAGGTTTAATTAACCTAATTAAAATCTTAATTATAGAAGGACAATATAAGGCACACTTAAGGTGGAAAAAATCAGCCCTAACCCCTTTTAATAAGCTGTAAATTTCGGCTAGCAATATAGCAGCCCCATAGCCAAAAATTTCAGCATTATTCTTCCATTCCTTCACTTCTTCGGCTAGCACCAGTTCCCGCTCGATAGCTGGTCGTGCACTGGACTGTGGAGATCATTCCGAGATTCGATTCTGTAGCCATCTCTAGAAAAGACAAATCTGGTGAGTTTTATCTCTCTTTATTCAAATTGTTTTTGTTCTAATCAATGGTAATCGGGCATGATAAGTGGATTATAGGAAATTTTAAACGGTGTAATTCTGCTGCGCCGCGTTATTTTTCCGATGATGAATCCCAACATAACTAAGGTATAATAAAAGTATAATCACTGTAATAGTGTATCTTAAGTTATAATTAAAGTATAATATATACCTTCGTTATACCTTTGATACTCTTATTATACTTACTTATACCTTTGTACAACTATTATACCTTTGTTGTAGTTTAGTTATACCTTTGATACACTTATTATACATTAGTTATACTTACTGATACACTAATACATTGATTTTACCTTTGTTATACCTTCTGATGCACTAATTATACATTCTGACACACTAATTTACCTTATTTATACATTGTTTGTACTTTATTTATTCATTGTTAAGCATGGTAGGTATAAGCAGTGTATAACAATGTATAAGCAATATATCACAATGTATAAGCAGTAACAGTGTATCAAAAGGTATAACTAAGGTATAATTTGTGTATCAGTGTATCAGTAAATATAACTAAGGTATAATCAGTGTATAAGAATGTATAATTAAGGTATAATCAATGTATTAGTGCATCAGTAAGTATAACTAAAGTATAAACAAGGTCTAATAGTTTTACAAAAATATAAACAATGTATAAATAAAGTATAATTAGTGTATTACAAGGTAAAACTAACGTATAATATTTATAGAAGTTATAAATACACCATTATACACTGCTTATACATTGTTTATACACTTCTTATACACTATTATGCACTGCTCATACACTACTTATACATTGTTATAAACTATAATGCTTAAACGATGTATAAATAAGGTATAATTAATGCACCATAAGATATACCTAAAGTATAATTAATGTATCAGAAGGTATAACTAAGATATAATCAGTGTATCAATGTATCAGTAAGTACAATCAAGGTATAATCAGTGTATCAAATGTAAAAATAAAGTATAATCAGTGCATCAAAAGGTATAACTAAGGTATAATCAGTGTATCAAAAGATATAATCAATGTATAAACAAGGTCTAACAGTTTTTTATTATTGTTATATATGTTTTCATTGTCACATACGTTGTTTATACATTTTTTTCTACTATATATTGTTTTTATATATTGTTTATACACTGTTTATACATTGTTTATATATTATTTATACAAAAACTGAAGGTGAAAAAAAACATCGGAAAAAATATATACATATGGATCTGGTTTCGAAGAGAGACAAAACGAAAAAAAGCTTTTTAAAGTCGCATGATAAAAAAATAAACGAATTATGAGATAAATGCGAAATTAGATTAAAAATTATAAAAGATGAGAGAGAAAAGTGGACAAAGTAAAGAAGAAATTATTGAAAAGTTTGGAACGCATCGTTGTAATTTTGAAAAGTTTTGAAATTATAATTGCAAAATTTTATTTGGAATGTATTTTTATAAACAAAATCTATTTTTGTCTATATTTTTACAAATTCCCCATATTTTTATACAGCGGAAATATTACAGTGAACAAGAAGAGTATCAGAAGATTAGTTATGGACTACTTCTGACTTGCTCTTTTTACATTTTAACATATATTTATACAGAAAAAAAGGAACCAGAAACTGGAAACCGAAGAGAAACCGGGTACACATGACCGTTTACCGCTTCAGTATTATAAAGTGTCTCAGATAGAATTCTATCTTTTGCTAATGGTCCCAAAACACAATCCCTGATTTGCAATAAAACAAATTTCTAGGAATTTTTTTTTTTAAAATGAGTGTAACCATAAGGATTTTTTTTTTTCTTTTTTTTTTTTTTTTTTTTTTTTTTTTTTTTTGTGCATACTTTTTCCTAATTTAAATTGTGATATAAACGAATATAATAAAATATGATGGATAGTAATTTTAATAGACGGGTATTAGACGGATAACAAATATTTGTCCTTACGATATATCAACTATAAATTTTCAATTATTAAAACACGTAAATTTCTAATTTTATTTATGATATCATATATCAATCAAGTTTTCAATTATTAAAGTGGATAATTACTTATACAATACAGAAACATCAAATAATATTATATATGTCCCATTCTAATTAATTAATATGTTTAAAGGATATTTCTAATAAACTAAAAAAAGTTATAGTTGTCGGGCCTGACCAATAGAAAAACAAGAGTAAAAAGTTCGACCGGAATTAAAACTAAAATCAAATATTTTTTAAAAATTTATGTACATATACTATATAATTTAACACATCAATTTGAATTTTGATAAAACTATCATCCCCTATCTTATAAAATTAGGTATTACACATATAAAAAAACAATACGAAAATTTATAGCAAATTGGATTGATTTAATAATATAATTCGCATAAAATATGTTGAATTAAATGAATACCTAAAGATTAATTATCAATATTTGATGATGAAAATATAAATTCGTGTATCATGTATATGTATTTTTTTTTAAATATGACTGCTTATAAACTATTGTTATGAGTGTATATATATATATATATATATATATATATATATATATATATATATATATATATACACAAACGCGGCACTTTTCTTCGAATCTCTCATAGCTTAGCTTCAATGGCGATTTCTTCAAGGAATTGTTTTTAATGCCAGAAGAATCAGAGAGTTTTAGCGCTGGTAGTACTATCGCCATTAGCGTCAGCAAAGATTTTAACCATAAATCTGCAATGACGAATTTCGTCGAGATTTCCGAAGTGCTTCCCAACATTCCTTGAGAAGTTTATCACTGGTAAGTGCTTATATGCTAGCAGGTTTGCACCTTCCCATTCCTCAAAGTGCTTCCCAATATTTCTTGAGAAGTTTTAAGCAATAGTCATTGCTCCAACCATGGAGTATCCACTGCATCCATTCAAACTAAGTTTATTACTTTAATTTAATCTTAATTAATAAAATCAAATTGACCTAATTTAATTGTGTTTTTTAATTACCTTCATGAAAATAACATATGCATGCTTTAGGAAAATTAACAAACCTATCACCGCGGCATGCTCGCTGAAAAAGAAGGGTGCATTGGCTATAACATGGGCCAAATTGATTTGAGGATATTTACTAAAGAATATATTCACCCAAATATTCTAATAAAATAATCAAGTTACCTTTTATAGCACATATTATCCAAGATTAATTTACAGTAGAAAGATCTTGAACTACAAATGTATATTACCGGTCACGAATACTATACGTTAGTTGATTGTGACACTAATCGATAAATCCACGAACTAGATACGTGAAGAACGAAAGAGAAATTTTACACAGAATTTCGGTCAGGGAGGGCTAGAGAGAAAACTCAGCCTACTCCTAATTTTCCACATATTATCTAGTTTGATTCACTGCTATGTCTAGTAGTTTGGTTATTGGGATAATCCCAATAAGAATCAAACTCTAATTAAAATAAGATAACTATATCTCTATTTGAATTGTATTTATCCACCCATCACAGCTACGGGCAGTCTATATTTCTAAACCCGATATAATTCCTACATTTACAAGTGATTGTGTGGAGGGTAATTAACTCCAATTCGACCCCAACATCAACTACTACTTTTAAGATAATCAAATCATCTATAAACATCTAGAATCTTCTTAGCAATTAAGGCAATGTGATTAGCCATAGCTTGATTAAATACTTTATTGAACCTTTCATAAATGAATACTGGTTGAATCTTCCTCCATCCCCTTGTTTCTGTATATGAAGTGAAACATTAATTGCGTTGCACGCAGTCGAAAGGAGTTAAGCTTAAATTTCTGCACGTGACAGCAGCGATATTGCCAAAAATTGCCAGCCAGATATAACTATGCTATGAGTGAAGGTTACATTTGCAATGACAATTGGAACACGAAACTGCTAGTAAGGGCTGCTAATTCAATGAAAAAACAATTTTATCCATTTCATTGCACGAGACTATGTCTAATTACACTTCACAGCATGCACATAGTAGCAAGCGTGGATATATCCCTAGTATTATTGTTTTCTATGTTACATAGATAATCCATTATACGTCTTGGATACACATAATACGTGTTTGATACAAATATTAAAACATGCGTCACACATAATACGTATATCTTATTATTTTTCTATTGTTTTAAATGTATTATACATGTGTCACACATGTATCAAATGTGTATCTCAACATTTTTTTTGCCTTATTTTTTAAAATTATTTGAAATTACATTTTTTTTTTTTAGCTTTGTTTTAATTGCATTAGGTGTTGTTTTTTCATCTATCTTGTTATTTTACATTATTCTTATATGTATTTCATTATTTTGTAATATTTACAAATGTATCATACGTGTTACACATGTATTAAAAGTTATATCAAACGTATATCAATAGTATCACAATAGATTATACATGTATCACAATAGATTGTACACAAAAATGCTGAAAAAAAAATTACAATGATAAAATAAAAAAAAGTATAAAATGCAAAAGAATAAAAAAAATAAACGAGCAAAAACGAATAGAGATGAACAAAAAGATAAACTTACATGTTGAAATGTTTCTCCCATGCCTTTGATTGATTGTAAGCTGCCTCCACCAGCGAAATCTGTTGGCCTCTATATTAATTAGTATATGTTAGATAAAAGAGAAAAAAAAATAAAAAACTAAAAAAAGAGGAATAGCCGTTACAAATGCCAGATCAGGTGAAGACAACAAACAAAAACGTGGCTGACTCATTTTGAAGCAAAATTCGCAACCCATGAAAAAAATACACTGGCTTCTGAACTCAATTCTTAAGCACTGCTAGTTTCACTCACCTCAATCTGAAACACTCAAGTCCAATATATTATACAATTAGTAACGACTACAGACGAATTTCTTTTAGAAAATAATTTCAGCTCTCTATAATTATAATATTAGCTACAAACATAGCAAGGAACTCGCATCAAATGAGATGGTATGCTCCAAGTTAATTTCTTTGAAACGTTGAATGCATCAGATCTCGTCTCACTCCACAACATAGTTTGGAGCAACTGCTAATATTCTGTTATCTCTAGATACCCTCTGTCTTTCACCTTCCTCCAGTTGCCTCCCATCGTCTACAACTATCAAGTATCCTTCCCTCCGAATCAAACTCTGCACCCACATAACCAGTCAATCAGGCTTATTACCATTTTCAATTATTGCAACATCAATCTGCATTGTTTACAAACTAACTTACACTCTTTACCTCTATAATAGCTTTGATATTAATAGCTTCAGTCTTTGCTTCCTCTTGAGAACTATAGCTATTTTTCTGATGCTGTTGATCTATATACCACGTGACCAAGTCCCTCTGCCTCATTCCAGCCAGCCCACTCCCTGAAAATCATGCCATTTCAGGTATATGCTTCAACATAACTAATATACTTAAATACGGAGTCATCACAGTAGCCTAGGGTTCAACATTTTCATCGTATCATTGGTCCTGCACCCAGGATCTACCAGCTGCTATTATTAGGCCAAAGCTGCAAATTGGACCTATAGTTTACAGGTTTAATCGACTAAGCACCTAATGTTTTTAACTGAATTTGACCAAAAATAAAACTTTAGGTACTCGATTAACTAAAGTAATAAACATTGGCTGGCATTTGCACCTTTTGGCTGTTATTATTATCATCATTATTATGATGATGATGATGATTATTATAAATTAAACGTGGTGTTCTGGAAGATAAACCGAACTCAAGAATAATTCAAAGCATACCTAAATCATGAATACAAGTTACAGTAAAACGAGAAAAAGTAAGGAATTTGTCATTTACCATCTCTTACTGCTTCTTCATGTTGCCGAAGACGCATGACAAGGGCTTGGGTAATCCTCTGAAAGTATTCTTCAGTAATAACAAGCTTTTTCCCCTGTTGACTTGCTGATCCTGCTTCACCAGCTGCAAAATCACCCCAATTTTAACTCAAAATGTCCAAGGAAGTGAACTACATGCAAGCAAAACAGGCTGCAAGAAGAATGAATCCCACCTGCATCTCCAGATGCTGGAGCAGAGCCGTTGTGAGGTTGAGCATCATCTTGACCACCACCATTATTTCCACCATCATTTTCATCACTGCCACCATCATTTCCATTATCATGAAGATTTGTTTCTTGAAATTCAGATAGATCAATCTCACTGGATTCCACACTGCATGAACAAACAAATCATATCAAACAGACAAAAAAAAAAAAAAAAAAAAAAGAAAGAAAAGCAATACTAAGCACACGTATGTTGTGCAGAAACTGGAACTGTATTTGTGAAAAATCTAGAAAATGAATTCTTTGGGGAAATGTGCCAATAACAAAAGTTCAAGGGTATGTTTATAAAATTTAAAATTGTAAACATGCACTGGTAAATTTTATACATATGGAATCGAAAAGAAATTACATAAAGTAAAGAAAGGTTTTTGCATTATGAAAGCTCGAGGAAGATCTAGAAAAGATTAAGAATCTAATGCAAAGTGAACTGTCCATGATGAACTGATCAGCAGATTAGTTAATGCGCCAATCTGCTTTTGTAAATGTGTTTTTATTTTTACAAACAAGTGCTCTTAAATAACACAAACATGAGCCAAAACACTCCCCAAAAGTTTCAAAATAAAAGTTTCCATGCAACATAAGAAGGATGAAATTTTATTACCTGATAATAGATGTTTTCAACAATCTAACTGCTAAACGAACATGTTTTGGTTGTACCTGTTCAGAAGTACTCTGTAAGTCTAGATCTATTTGCATTGAACTTAAGATAATAGTAAAAAGATTCAAATTAACAAGACCTGATTTTCCAAATGACTACGAGCAATGGCTTCAGAGAGTCTGATCAATGCTTCAAGTTGTCTAACTGTCATGCGATAAGCAACTCTACTACCAGGAGTTGTATCACCTTTCCGTAAAGCAACATAAGATTCCACTAGCACTTTTCTTGCTTCAGAATTAAGCTGTGCATAATTTACCTCAGCTAAAATAAGCCATGTACAGGGACCAAATTCTTCAGCCAGAGAAGAAAAATCTACAACTTTATGAAAAAATGAAGCAGCAAACCTTTGGTTTCAAAGTTTTAGCATAGGCAATGTAACGCTTTAGTTGAGCTGTCGTGAATTCAGGAGCAAGTGCATCTTCACGCTTCTGATGAACTCTTACAATGTGATGAGCAATGTGATAATCAACTTCATCATCTGGATCATCAATCATTACATATACCAGATCAAATCTTGAAAGAATTGCAGGAGGAAGAGCCACATTATACTGGAATAAAATGCCACAAAGTGGTTAGTCTGAGCATCATAATGGCAAGAAAAAATCAAGTCATTAATTAGCTAGCCAAATATTCTGAGATCATGTAAAGAAACATTCTTGCCTTAAGTGGTTTAGACTTGTCATAACGTCCTCCGGCTGGATTAGCTGCAGCTAAGATTGATGTTCGAGCATTTAGTGTTGCTTGTATCCCTGCTTTTGTGATGCTTATTGTCTGCTGTTCCATAGCTTCATGAATTGCAACCTTCACATCCGTTAATATTGACATCAGAAATATCTATGTAACTGCCATGTTAGTCAACAAGGTAGATAAGTTACCTGGTCTTTGATGTCCATCTTATCAAATTCATCAATGCAACATATACCATTATCAGCAAGCATCAGGGCACCAGCCTGCAGATGCCCAAAAATAGAAAAAACGTAAAAACAAAAAGGAGTTAATACTGCATGTTAGATATGTGGGAAAGCATTTTGATTCTTCAGGACTATATTTTCTTACTTCCATACTAGGTTTCTCACCTAAAGTCTGATAAAAGAATTAATGATACATTAAACAGCTTTGACTTTATAATTCATATTTTACAATCTCCAGATTAATCTTCTAGGACTCGACCTAAAACTAGTTATGATGATAGAATCATAAAGCTTAGAAGTTCCTTAGTTGTTTATCTCAATATTAGATAATCAATAATTTGGTTAACAGCGTAACATTTCCATTTTCAACCCGCTACAAATAACATCAATTCCAGGCATCCTATAACTTAGAACATGACGTTTAAGAATTTATCCTCATTTTACTGTTTCAGTAATTCAGTGAAAGAAAACTATCTAAAGTCACCAACGGTTGTTTCTTGAAAAGATAAGAAGACAATGATAACTGGTGTCAAGAGGACATAATAAGAAGGGAGCCATGCCTGGTAATTAGGTTTAATAATTCCAAGAGATACAGATAGAAAGCAACCTCAATACAGAATTCCCCAGTTTCTAGTTCTTTGGCAACTGTTGCAGTCAATCCCGCAGCAGACGTTGACTTGCCAGACGTGTAGACAGATCTAGGGACAATACCTGAAGTATACCTGTGAAAGAAAGACCCAGATAAACAAGTGAATCAGTAGGGACAAATTGAACCTAAACAAAAATCAGAAAAATGAAACATAGCATACTTGAGAAACTGAGACTTTGCGCAGCTGGGATCTCCAACTATACAAACATTGATGTCGCCTCTGAGGTTAATACCCTCGTGAGTAAATTTGTGAACACCACCCAAGAGCATCAAAAGGATCGCCCGTTTGATATCTTGGTGACCAAAAACAGTTGGGGATATGCTATCAACCAACTTGTTGAAGAAATCAGGAGTGTTTCTCATTCTTTGAATTTCTTCGAGCTCCTCTGCCTGCACAATAAATGAAGTGAACTTTCATATAGGGTTTTGAAAATTCTTCCTCAATTATGCACAACTACTTGACCATACCAATTATAAAACAACAGATATAATTATATTTCTCCATAAAATAAAGAATTGATAAGTTCTGTTAAATGAATGTTATAGAAAATACAAGTCATTTATGATGCTCAAAAAAATTTATTAAATAAATGTGAACTGGATATGGTGAACATACTGTGAACTGCTGGCTGTCATCTTCATCAACATCCTTCTTTCTATTTCTGATGTCAATATCCCTTCTACCATCACATACCTAAACAACAGAATCATTCCTGAAATATATTGAAGCATGGAAGACAAATCATCATTGCAGCAGCAAAAGACATGGCTTATAGCCAGCCAAAAGCCTACCTGTACTGAATTGGCGATAAATGCAAGGCGATAGGAGAGATCTCTAACTCCCAATGCTCGCAAGCCCCTCACACCTTCTTGTCCAACATCAGATGTTTTTCTCGGTGGAGCTTCTCGACGGCATTCTGCTCTCTCTCCTGGGGATGCCAATGCCGATATGTCTGGAATTACAACCACAGTACCTGTGAAAATGACTCTGGGGCACACAATCATTGAACCAAAATCAAAGATAATTCCAAATGATCACTATATCAAGCAAAATCAGAAAGGAAAGCGACCAACTCAAAGAGATTTGCGGGGGAATAAATAGTCTTACGTGTCACCAGCTCTAGCCTGTTCCACTATATCATGGCGAACAATAACATCCAAAGACCTGGGAAGGGAGCCAGCAGGAATCTCCTTGGAAGTTTCCTGCATTCTGACCCTCTGCCAATCCGCAAATTTGCTCTCTTGTCTAAGTAAGGCCCATCTCATTCTATTATTGCACATTGCATTCACACAAATAGTTGGCTGCAATCTCACAATTATGGTGGCACTTATAGAATTAGATAAGTAAAAAAGTAAGACCTAAAACATGAGATTACTATATCTAAAAACTAACCTCAGTATACTTGAACTGCTGTTCAACATTTTTGATAACACTGCCACAATCCAAGCATCTGAAAGTTCCTTGCAGAAGCTCTGGCCTTACCTCGCTTGTGCGAGTCACAACTCCCGTCACTGATACAAGCTTGCCAATTTCAGCCGTAGAGAGCTCTCGTAAACTGGAAAAAAGTATTTAATAAAAATCCAAACAATTCGACAACAATTTCCATTAAAAATTCGAGTGCCAATGACTTATAGTCTACAGTATGTACTAGTAGTTGTAAGTATTAAACTTTGCACACAATAACCTAAAATCAAAAACTGAAATTATGACATGAAAGACAATTGAACCTCAATAAAATTTTGTATATTGATAATTGGGAAAACTAAGGGAAAAAAAGCTTTAATAAAGAAAAAAGCGAGAGGGAGAAGAATAGTTGGGTTACCGCTTAGAGAAGGGGATATTGAAGAAGGCCACATTAATATCCTTATTAGGGTTATCATCGGATATGAATGTAGGTTTCAGCTCCATCACAAATCTCTTGCAGGCGTTCTTCAGGTAAGGCTCAAACCTAAAATTAAAATGGAAAAAAAAATCAACGAATGATTAGGGTTTCGGAATAGGTCCAAATTGAGGACGAAATAGTACACATACCTCAAATACTCATCCGCAATCGCTCTCTGGAGCAAATCATTGAACCTCATGACATGAGAGAAATCGATGAACATAGTAGAAGACTCATTCGCTTTCATTGCCTCAATTTCAGCCTCATAGTAGACTTCTCTTATATTATTTTGCCCATCCAATCTAAAGCTGATCGAAATACCGAAATTAAACAGATCGAACCATTATTTTTTGTTTAAACAATTAAAAAACATAAGATTCAAGGGATAAATGTAGAAGCAGAATCAAAATAAAAACTAACCTCTTGAGGAACTCAAGGAAAATGTTTTCAACCCGCTCTGCCTTAACATCGGCAAAGTATCCACCAAATGAATCCATTTCAATCTTCTAGTTCTTCTTCTTCTTTTGCAAATATCAGATACAGAAATGGAAAAGCCAAAGGTGTACTGACGCAATGAAGCAAAATGGGTCTTTGGGTTCCCTTTGTGGCGGGAAAGTCACCCACAGAATCCCGCCAAATTGCGCATAATGTAAATGGGCACGTTGCTTCGGCCTTCCAGCCCGTTAGCAGTACGTTCTGAAAGCTATGGGCTTTGTGTGTGTATGTCCATGAGGAAATTACATAAAATGTGTTTACTTTAAGGAAATGTCATGTCCTTAGGAATTATTTTTTAATTAATTACCATTAATTTACTGTTAACAGAAATCAATTACCATTAATTTGAAGACACATTCGTATTAAACTATGTGTAACACCTGTTGTCCCTAAAATACTATTTTATTTTCGGAACACATTTTTTAAAATATATTTTTTTTAAATTGTCATTTACACTATTTCTCTTTTCCTTTTCTTCACCATAACTACTTTTTGTGTTGTGTTTCTCATCATTGTAGCTGCTATTTCTAATTTTTCCTAATTTTTATTTATTTTTCATCGATTTTATAGTTTTCTATTCATGTTTTCATTCTTGTTCAATTTTTTATTTTAATCGCTATTCTATTTTTTCAGCATACTATTTTTAGTTTCTTTTGTGATTCTTTCGCATTTTCTGCATTTTTCTATGGTTTTCCTTTGTCATACCTATATGATCTATTTTGTATTAATTGTATATCATATTTGAATTATTTTATTTACGTAGGTAGATAAATTTTAATTAGTTTGCATTTGTTCGTTTTCCAAAGATGTGGATGTATTTTGGTTATTCATATTTTTGTTTCTTTTAATTTTTCATTTTTTTAAATTGATAAATTATACAACTTAAGAGAAGATATGGTAATCCTCAACAAATAATGAGATACATTTAAAGACAACACAAAACATAATTTAAAACTGTTGGTTTTTGGTCCGCCCATGACATTTTGGAATGGCAGGGACTAAACTGTAATTATGTGTAAATTACAGGGACCAAATGTGTAATTTGGTCCGACCCTATATAAAGATGGAAGTTGGGATTTCCACTATAAATAGAGAAGAAGTTTCTCTATTTCCTGCTGAAGAGGGAATCATAGAGATTCCCACTCTACTCCCGGGGAAAACGTCCCTACCGACAAAATACGGATTACTTCTTCGTTCGTCGGAAGAATTCACGGATATAGCCCGTACTCAGTGTATTACGATCCGGTTTCTCGCGTAGATCAGATCCATTCCATAAACGAGTTTCCGCTGCATATAAACCGTAAGTCTGTTTATCTATCTGTTTATGGTTATCTATGGAATTATGACTTCATTGGTATCAGAGCCGAAAGGTTTATAGATTGATGTGTTCGAATCTAGTTTTCTGGTATTCCATGAATATTGATGTGTTCATATCTTGGTTTATGGAAATCCGTGAATAAGAATACGTTTCTTTATTCGTTTGAATGCGTATTTATTCGTTTAAATACATATTTATTCGTTTTGATACGGATTTATATTGAAATCCGCGTCAAAATGATTCCGTAGACATTGAAATCTGATATTCCATAACAAGAATATGTTTCTGTTAATTTTGAATTCGTTTTTTTTTCGTTTTGATACGGATTTGCAATGTTA
Organism: Euphorbia tirucalli; assembly: GCA_039660915.1. Taxonomy (NCBI): domain Eukaryota; kingdom Viridiplantae; phylum Streptophyta; class Magnoliopsida; order Malpighiales; family Euphorbiaceae; genus Euphorbia; species Euphorbia tirucalli. Next base: position 42,556,716 of record CM077637.1, on the reverse strand, counting down.
TCCGAGTCAAAACGATACCGTATTAGATCCAGTAGTACATAGTGTCAAAATTTTTTGTCGGAATTTCGAAAATCTGACCACACCACTGAAATCAGCACGAAAAATCGAGTCGGAATGTCAAATTTCACGGCCAACAGAGGCCAGTAAGGCGGCGCGTGTACCTCACGCGCCACCATTGCGGCTGGGATTGGCCGCGCAACGGTTGGGGAAGGTTTTGGTCTGCTGTACACGTGGCGCTATGGGATTGGCTGCTTTTTGTAACGGTTGAAAAGTCCCACCAATCATATACAGACACGTGTCTAAGTCAACCGCCTCTGCAACGGTCAACGTCCACGTGTCAAAAACGTGTCCCAATAGCATGACAACACGTGTCACCAAACAATTGTGATTCTGCCACGTCATCGTGCCACGTCATCATTTCGGACCAATAGTATGATGACATGTGTCAAGCTAGTGCCACATCATCGTGACACGTCATCACCCACGTCATTCGTCGACCCAATCAGGTGATGACACGTGGCATGTGTGCCACGTCAGCTCCAATCACATGTTGCCACGTGTCACGTGAGTCATCATACCCTGTGGTGCGCGTGCCGGCGCGTGGTGGCGCGTGGAACAGATTCTGACGGCGCGTGGGGGCGCGTGCGACGGTGTCCGGTGTCCAAATTTTGTCAAATGTTTTTCAGAATTAAAATTTACATTTTTCTTGAATTTTTGGTATATTTTGATGAATTTTTGGAATTCATTTGATATTTTTAAACTAAATTTACTAGTATTTATTGTGTATAAATGCTTAATTTATGTTTAATAAATTCAAGAAAATTCAGTATATTTATTGTGTATTTATATACTGATTTTTGGTTGATCATTAACATGTTTTGGTTATTTCTATATATGTTATAGAAATGAAAACGTTCGTAAAAAGCGTGAAAATAATCCAGTCTCTCGAGGAGACGAGGACTGTCCAAAAACTTGAAGATGAGCTTTTCTCTAAATGGTGTTCCCCGTTGGAGGAAGGGAATATTGTTAGAGTTTTGGAGCGGTTTAATGCGTTAAAACCGGGAAATCCTAGAGCTTGTCTGGAAAGGAGGATTTTCCTCTGGAATTGATCAATTAAAAATGTTAAATTTGCGAAAAATGCTTTTCGTGAAAAACACTTTAAAGAAAAAAAAAAAAAAAATTCTATTTTGGAGAAAATTCTGATTTTGACGAAAGTGGACTCCATTGATGGATTAGTTCCTGAATAGGATTATGGATCCCAATGCAAAGTGTTTGTGTTGACCTTGGCTAAAACGGGAGCTAAGTTATCTTATAATCCTAGAACCATGTTACTTAGAAGTAACAAGTTGGTTCGTCGCCCTGTCTGGATGCTGTTATTAAAACTGTTGTGAACATGCTTTTGGATCTCTACTATAAGTTCGTAGAGATGATCCCAGTCGCCTTAAAAGAAATTGAGACAGTTCCATTCGATGTAAATGAAGATTGCGCTCTTCATTTTTCACTCTTTCTCTTGCTGATTTCGTTTTTCAATTTTTGTATTGAAGGGCTTTGTGCTAAAGTTTTTTTTATTGTGGTGGTAATTTTGACTAAATGTTGGATATTTTTTATGGTATTATAAAATGTTTATTTGTTAAACATTGCTATTTTAGTTATTTGTTTTAGTAATTTTTTAATTTATTTAGTTTGAGATTATAACTAAGTGTTATATTACTCATTAGTTTTATACTTAAGAGAAGTATAAATGTTAAATAAATTAAAACATAATCTAAAACAAAACTAAATATATATATTTATTATTGGAAATTTAAACCTAATATGGTGTTTGTATTAGCCTATGTAAATGGTGACTCGATGCATTGCGCATGGATGTTCGATTTTACGTGAACCAAACACTATTTTTAGTTTTAAATGATCTTATAATAAATATGGTGTATCGCTTACTTATTAGTGCTACTTTTGTCTTTAACGGTTTTTCAATAACTGCTTCAAAAGCAATAGTTGCTTACCTAAATAAGGGACCTTCGTTTGAATGGTGACAATTATAAAGTTTGGGCTATGAAAGTCCAATACATAATTAAAGAACAAGAGGTTCTTAACACTCTGGAGAGAATAATGTTTCCTCCTGCAGAGGGTAACACCGCCCAAACAAAGAGGGACCTTGAGGCTTATCAAGCTTGGAAGAGGAAGAACTCATCTGCCCGCATCACCATGCTTAGTGCTATGAATGATGATATCGTGAAAAAGTTTCACGTATACAACACATGCTTAGTGCGATTTATGCTCTCGGGTAGTATAAAGTTTAAGCTGTGATACGTTCTTTACTGATTGGGTGGGAGCATATGAAGTTGCACCTAACCCATTCCAACGACATTAAGGCCTTTGATGATGTTGTTCATCATCTTGAACTGGAAGAGGACCGTCTGGCCTCTATTAGTGTGAAATCTGAGGTTCACATGGCTAGTTCAAGTCCTGGTCTGAAGTCCGAAGAGAGGAATAAGAGGTTCTTCTAGAAGAAGGCAAAGAGATCGGCGGGCAATGTTCCAGTTCAAAAGAAGGGCATGAAAGATTTTAACATTTCTAGGGTGAAATGTTACAATCGCAGATAGAAGGGGCTTTTTGCAAAAGATTGCACAGCTCCTAAGGTAAATGTTACCGAAGTGTATAAGTGTTATACATTTGTTTCAAGTTCTGTTTTCCAAACCGAATCTCGTCCTTTGTGGATCGTAGACTCAGGAGCAACAGACCACGTAACAAAGGATCGAAATTCTTTTGTTGAGTTCCGCAGTGTTCCACGAGGAACAAGGTGGATATACGTGGGAAACAATTCTAAGAGGAAGTCTTAGGGATTGGCTGTTGACAGCTAGTCTTGAATAGTGGTCGCCCACTATTTCTTGAAGATGTCCTCTATGCTCCTAGGAATTCAAAGGAACTTGATATCTTTTTCTACCCTCATGAATTTGGAATTCATGTTATTTTTTGAATTGAACAATTTTAGTCTCTTTATAAACAATATCTGCTTTGGTGGTGGACATTTGTTGGATGGTTTTATTGTTTTGGATTTGGATCCAAATTATGTGTGTCATAATAGTTTTTCCTTTACTGTTAACTCATCTCTGGATAATGTTAACATTTCAAAAATGTGGCATGCGAGACTTAGTCACATTGGTCAACATCGTTTAGTACGATTGGCTAAAGCAGGTTTGTTGGCTGATTTATCAAAGGTAGATCTCCCAACTTGTGAAAGCTGCTTAAAAGGAAAGATGACAAGAAAAACCATTTGGTAAAGCTAAGCGAGCTGACCAACCATTGCAACTGATCCATTCTGACATCTGTGGCCGAAATGAATGTTCGGGCAAGGCATGGTGTGTACTATTTCATTACATTTATAGACGACTATACAAGGTATGGTCATGTCTATTTGATTACACATAAATCTAAAGCATTAGCATGTTTTAAAAGATTTATGGCTCTAGTTGCAAATCAATTAGAGTAGAGAATCAAAGCTTTAAGGACCGAACGGGGAAGAGAGTACCTCTCCGAGGAATTTAAAGTTTTATGTGATGAAACAGGTATTGAACATCAGTTGACAATACCTAGGACTCCGCAACAAAAATGGAGTAACGGAAAGAAGAAACCGAACCCTTCTTAGAGATGGTAAGGTCTATGATGGCTGAAGCCAATTTGCCTATCTCCTTTTGGGGAGACGCACTATTGGCTTGCATATATGTACTCAATAGAGTACCTTCTAAATCCGTTGAAACCACGCCTTGTAAATTGTGGACGAGCCGCAAGCCCAATTTGAACCATTTTGCAACCATAGGGATGTGTTACCTATGTTCGTGATACATCTAGCAAGCATGGCAAGCTAGGCCCAAGAGGCAAGAAAGGTATCTTTATAAGATATCTTGATCTCTCCAAAGGATATGTTCTAGTGGGAGAGAATGAGAATGGTCAAATAACAGAATTTGAGTCACGAGATGTCACATTCTTAGCGAATAAATTTCCTAAGCTGGGAGAAGTGGATAAGAAATTCACCTTCTTTAAAACTCAAGAGTCTGAAACTTCAGGATCGCTCAATCCGAGTGGGAGGCATGAAGTTGAAGACGTAAGGGAAAGGGAAGAGAATGTTTTTCAACCTTCACAAGCGGAAGGGAAGAATGATGTTTTTCAACCTTCACAAGCGGATTTGAGTAATCCTGACCCTGACATGAGTGGTCTTGATTTGAGTGGGAGTCTTGTCCCAAATTCAAGTGTGAATATGGATATAGATCCCAGTGGGAGTGGTCCCAGTGGGAGTTCTGCCCAACACCTTGATGAATATATGCGATTTGTTTATCAAGAAGCAGAACCTCTAAGACGATCACAGAGGGGAAATATCCCGCGATGTCGTCATTTAGTTGATAGCAAAGCTCTCTTGATCGTAACTCAAATTAAAGATATTCCAAATAACATGAGAGAGTTATTGGAATCCCCAGCGAAAGAAGAATGGATTAAAGCAATGGAAAATGAAATGGAGTCAATAAGGGTCAACAAAGTTTGGGAACTAGTTGACCTGCCAAAGGGCGTAGAGCCATTGGGAATAAATGGGTACATACGATAAAGCGATCAGCGGATAGGAAACGTATCCAGACTAAGAGTCGGCTGATTGCGAAGGGGTTTGCACAACAGGAAGGAATTGACTATCAGGAGTCTTTTTCACCTGTTGTTCGTTTCACGTCTATAAGAATAGTACTTGCTTTTGTAGCATGTATGGACCTTGATTACATCAAATGGATGTAAAGACTGCGTTCTTAAATGGCGAACTGAATGAAGAAATCTATATGGTTTCATTGTCCAAGGTCAAGAACATAAGGTTTGTAAGTTGAGAATATCAATTTATGGCCTTAAGCAGTCTTCAAGACAATGGTATTTTCGTTTCCATGAAGCGATTATATCAATGCAATTTAAGGTGATTAATGCAGACTTGTGTGTCTACATTAAGCGTGAAAACGGAGGGAAGTATGTCATTCTAACGTTATACGTTAACGATATTTTAATAGTAGGAAATGACACTTCCTTACTCAAGAAAGTAAAGACTTAGTTGTCTTCTAACTTTGAGATGAAGGATCTAGGAGAAGCTAATTACATTCTTGAGGTTAAGATCTCAAGAGATCGATCTAAGAGATTATTGGCTCTTTCACAAGAGACGTATATCAATAAGATCTTAGAACGGTTTGGTATGGCTCACTGTGATCCCGATCCAACCCCTATTGCATAAGGTACGGAACTGAATGCAAGTATGTGTCCCACGACTCCAGAAGAGACTAAAAGGATGAAGAGAATTCCTTTTAGGTGTGCAATTGGTAGCTTGATGTATGCTATGATTTGTACACTACCTGATATAGGTTTTGTGGTGGGTCTCGCAAGCCGTTATCAGGCTAATCTAGGTTTGAAGCATTAGGCAGCAGTGAAAAGGATATTGAGATATTTGAAGGGGACTTCAAATGATTCCCTTTATTACCAAGGAAAGGATCTGCAGTTAAAGGGATACACAGATGCTGATCACGGAACTGATCAAGACGGGAGGTAGTCCACGTCTGGGTATATTTTCATTCTAGGAAATGGTGCAATTTCCTAGTGTAGCAAGAAACAAACTTGTGTGGCATTATCGACTATGGAGTCGGTATATATAGCTGTAGTAGCTGCAGTACTAGAAGCGTTTTGGTTCGCTTCATAGATCTTTTGGATCTATTGCCTAAAAGGAAATATACGACTATCTATTCCGACAGCACTGCATCGATAGCTTATTCCAAGAATATTTGTTATCATGGAAAAAGCAAGTATATCGATATGAAATATCATTTTGTTAAAGACAAAATAGCACAGGGAGAAATAAGTTTAGTGCATGTTCCAACTGGTGATATGATTGCAGATTCGTTAACGAAGCCAATAGTTCCAAATGTTTTTAGTAAACACATTTTGGAATTTGGTCTTCGTAGGTTATAGGAACATGTTGTTGTTTTTGAACTGTTATAATAACTTTGGCAAATTCTATTGGAATAGAATGTGAGTTATTTGTTGTGTTCAAATTCATTCACTAATTAAAGCGATACACATAGAGCTATTGAGTATAGTTCAGTATGTTGGCGAAATGTCATCTACTCACATAGATGAATCTTTTACTATGAATTGTGTGTTCATAGGTAAAAGTGGGAGTGTGAGTTACTCCATATGTGATATTTTGCGTAATATCATTATTTCGTTGATACCGGAAGCTGTCCTGTGAAAGGCTTAAAAGTGGACTAGAGGTGCTGATGCATTAGTTGCATTTAGAGACTGAATGCTTTCGCATAGTGTTTATAAAACATACGTCCTAAGTGGATTAACACTATGGCATATTTTAGTAATATGTGTAAAAGCCGACCAAGGGATGGAAAGAAGAAAATTGATCTCAACTTTCCTAATGTGAGACCCAAATGAAACTATGAGTTTCAAGTTCACCCTTAAGGACTCTTGTAAATAATAAGAAGGGTATGTCTGATGATTAACTTGATTGGAACCCTAAACTAGGCTTCGTTAGCTATGAACGGGCATATAAGGACCAGTCAGATAAGCATTAGACATATGGTGGAAGGTTATTTATAGAGAGGAAGTACATTTTCAGTAACATGTCACTTAGTAAACATATAACACTCGAGCTCAATACTTTTTCGTGGAAAAGGTATGTAGTGTATATGAATGTTTTCGTGAGATCAAAAGTGAGTCGAAAACTAGTGATCATGGAAAATGGACTAGGGGGAAGTCACGTTAAGCTAAAGGTGGAACGATGAAGGAAAGCTTCAAGGTTTAACCGTTACGTTGACTGGTCGCGTGAATTCGCCGAACAAGAACTGAAAGAAGTATGTGTGTTCAATCGCAATGAAAGTGTGTCTTGTCATGTGCGAGTGGGAGATGTTGGTTTTTGGTCCGCCCATGACATTTTGGAATGGCAGGGACTAAACTGTAATTATGTGTAAATTACAGGGACCAAATGTGTAATTTGGTCCGACCCTATATAAAGATGGAAGTTGGGATTTCCACTATAAATAGAGAAGAAGTTTCTCTATTTCCTGCTGAAGAGGGAATCATAGAGATTCCCACTCTACTCCCGGGGAAAACGTCCCTACCGACAAAATACGGATTACTTCTTCGTTCGTCGGAAGAATTCACGGATATAGCCCGTACTCAGTGTATTACGATCCGGTTTCTCGCGTAGATCAGATCCATTCCATAAACGAGTTTCCGCTGCATATAAACCGTAAGTCTGTTTATCTATCTGTTTATGGTTATCTATGGAATTATGACTTCAAAAACAATAAAAACAAGTTTAATGGTAGTTGTAAAAGGTTACATAGATGTTTTATGGAACTTTCACAGATATGTCTGGTTAGTTGAAAAGTTAATTTGTTAAATCATCCATGATTTGGTTTGGCTCAAGTTAGCCTATCCGTTCATTCTACTAGTATCCAAGTCTAGTGTTAATGTTGTTAAATCTGTATAGCTATAAATAGAGAGATTATAGGAGAAATCATAGGGATAGACTTAATTTTGTTTTCATATTAGACCTTGAATTGTGTATATAGTCAATAGTATTCACAAGGAATAGAACAAGAAATTCCTCTCAATTCTCAGTCTTTCTTCGGTGTTAACAAATGTTATGAAGTTTATTTGGTATATTATTAGCATTAGTAGGTGTGACTATATTTCATGGTGTTCCTCTATGGGTGGCATGAGTAGGTAGTTGATATAAGCGATTTAGCAAGATCCTTGTGGTGAGTCCTTGTCGTGCCAACTCTGATGCATATGGGGATTCTCCTAATGCAAAACAAAATTTCATATCGCAACGGAAGCGATTCCATTTTCCACTCGAATATGTAGCCAAGAAAAATCACTTAGATTAAGGCAGAAAACATCAAACTAACTCAACTAGAAAACAAATAAAATTATACCTATGTCATCCCCGTAATGAAATCGATTAATTTTTGCAAAGAATCTCTACCCTCACGCGCACGAATGTCTTTCTGAACGAGACAGTGTGCTAGCACAAGACAAAAAATCGAGCTCTCCCCTTAGACTAGTGTTGGCTGAAATTCACTGCTTTTGTGATAATGGTGGCCGAATTCTTCTATGTCCTAGGGTTAGGGAGAAATGTTTTGCTTTTATACCCATGTACAAAATTAGGTCTTAATTATAATTAGGTTTATTTATTAATTTATTTAATTAGTTTAATTGATTCAATTAAATCAAATCATAACCATATGATAAAATCCAATTGCAAAATTAAATTTAATTAATCAAATTAACTAAACCTCAATTTAATTATATCCTCTCTTAATTATAAATATAATCCATATATTTATATTAAGAAATTATTTCATCCAATTAATTAAGAAATTATTTCATCCATTTAATTAATCACACTAGGTAATTAAATCAATAGGTTGAAATAAAATTTCTCACTCAATTAATTATATAAATCTTAACTTTATGATAAAGTCTATAAATATAATTAGTTGCAAGCTTGAATATGCATAATATACATCCAATATACATTAGGATGAACAATTTATTAGTCTCTATGTTTTGACATATTATAATAGTCAGTCCATGTAATAATTAAATAGTCCTTAAGTTTTGTCATATTAACAATTTAGTCCTTTTAGCAGAGTCAATGGTCAAATTATACTAATAATGCCAAAATTATTCTTTATTCTATTTTATAATGATAACATATCATTTTTTCTATTTTATATTTTATACTTTTTTTCTTCACATGATTCTAACATTACTAATATTGATTAATTTATTAAATTTTATATAATTATAGAACTAAACTCTATTTGCATAAAGCTAGTTTAATTAAAATAACTAGACAAAAAAAAAAATATTTCAAAAAAAATGTAAAATTAGTATAGAATTATATAAGATTATATATTCAAACTTTTCATCTCTAATATATCTTATGAATATCATTGACAAACAAAAATATATCATTTAAAAAAAAATTATCAAGGTTCATTAGTTTATAGATATTATATTAAACTAATTAAAAAACGACAATATATGTTAAAGAGAATAAATAATAGCAATATTTTTAAATTTTAATTTGGCAATAGTAACTAATAAATATAAGCATCGAAATATCGGTACATGTGTATATGCTACAAAAACTTTTATTCGAAATACTTTAATAAAAGTTGAAAACTAAAAATAAATTTTGTACTTATAACCAAGGGTAATTTCTTATTTTCATATGCACAAATAATGGAACGGACTAAAGAGTTTATCCAAACAAAAGTTAAGGGCTTTAAAGTATATCTATAGATTGAATAGTGTAATACATAAGAACATATGGACTAATAAATTGTTTTGCCTATGTATTATTGTTAAATCTATGACAATCCTGTTTAGACATTTTTGTATACGATCTTATGGGTTCATCTTATGTTCACAGTGGGTCCATCACCTCGAGGTCCAATAGCTGTAAATGGATTCTAGCAAATCGTTATAACTACCCAAATAAGATGAAGACATCAATCTTACACTAGACATAAATCCTATATTAACTTATACATCCTCTACCAATGATATCGGTGTCCTACAATAAACATGGCAAAGTCACCCTCTGTAGCTGCATGAACATTCCTTGATACTGAGTAAACTGAAATACACAAATAAGTAATCACCCATTGATTCTCTTATTTGGGTTTGCCACACTCTTATCAGTCCTACTCATCAAATGGCCAATTATATCTGCTTTGAGTTAAGAGAGTAGCATATCCCTTCACATCCTTACTAGTCCTACCATGATCACGGGCATACCCAATTGTAACCATACTTATGTGAGCGGGCAATCCTCGACGTGAGAGCAAGCAAGCGGGGCCGCGAGGCCGGTGCTGGAGGCTTTTTCATAAAAAAACGAGGTTTTCATATTTTCGAAAGTATGGCAAAACAAAAGGAATGTACGAAAACCAATTCCTCGTGCCTTAAAGGTTGACAGGAGTCGCCACCCGGCTCAGTTCTTATCGGGAAGTTGTGGTATAGCTAAGCTTGATAGGGATTCCTATACCTTTAAGACAGATTCTGGTCCGGACAAATCACTTATTTCTGCTTTATTATGAAATAGCATTTAACTATACCAAATATGTGCTTTTTGTTATTTTAATTCCCTATTCAGTATTCAACCCTAGATATTTGTTATATGCTCATACAAAAAGCCGTAAATAAATTCTGAAAGCTGTAAATAAATTCGGGAAATAAAATTATTACAACCAAATCGAATAGACTGTCCTAAGGGATACATTTGATAAAAATAGGATAGGGGTACAATTGCCTAGTTTACATGACATATACTAAAAACAGAAAGCTAGCATACACCTAACCTAGCATACATCTACCTGCAAAATAGAGCTTAGTGATACAGATAAACATACACACATTGGACTCAAGTAGGACAGAATAGGGTATCCAGATAGCTCGAGATCAAGAATTTAGGGGATAATAGGAAAAACCCAACAGGTTTACTTGATTAGACCTGGAAAATGGTTTTAGAAATGCCTTATATTTTTGGATATGGAGAAAACAGTTTTAGAAAACAATTTTTCCAATTTTTATTTTTCATTAAACATGCCAAAGTGAGTCAGATTTTTGGGGATTTATAGGAAGGTTTTAAATAATGCTTCAAGAATTAAACACCCAAAATCAATTTTATGAAAATGAATGAATGCATAAAGAATGATATTATAAATAAAGGATTATGCTGGGGAAATAACTTAAGTGAGCTGTGCGGCTCAAGACATGAGTCGTACGGCTCGGACAAAATCAAATATGGATCGTGCGACCCATCTTTGACCTGGAAAAAATAGTTTTCGGTTTGTGAGCCGTACGTAGAAATTCGTTTTAAGGTTTCCATTATTATTTTTTTATGAGTGTTGTATAATCCTAACTTTTGCTTAGACTGCCTTTTTCAAGTTTTTAATCTATCAGATCGCCTTAACTTTTTCTTGAATCATCTTTTTTAAGTTTTCAATTCAATAGGCTATTATTATTATTATTATTATTATTATTATTATTATTATTATTATTATTATTATTATCTTTCTCTTTTTCTCTCTCTTTTTTAAGGGCGACTTCTTTGATTGCAGGTTTTAATCCAATGTGACAGCTCATGCACATACATGTTTGAATGTTTGGCTTACTTGCATGTTTTCGCAAATGAATCCAAACATGCATTCAAACATTCAAAAAATATGTTAAGCAAAGTGACATTTCATTGATGACATTCAAAGTAGGAATAGTTGGGAAATAGTATATATCTCAAATGATCTACTCGTGCGACCAACTAGCCTTTTCAATTTTTCTAGTTGATACTTCTCACCTTACCCCCTCAGCTTTTGCCTAAGCTGCCTCTTCGGTTTTTAGCTTAGTAGGCTATTTTGACATTCTTTATGCCATTTATTTTCTCGCCAGACTACCCTTTTGTGTTTTCCATCCAATAGGTTGTTCACTTCCTTCTAAACAAGATAGCGCTTGAGGCGATCCTGGTTGATGGGTGTGAGCAGACGATGTTTTTGTGAAGTGATGCGAGAAAAAATGAGGTAAAGTGAAGCATGCTGTGAAGCAGACCACAAAATTAAAGGCTTTGTTTGTTGGATAAGTAATAAGGTAGATATGGAAATTCACTTTTGGAAAGTAATGTTCATAAAAGATTTGAAACTGAGATCTCGAAAACAAAGTATAAGAGTCACCACCTAGCTCAACTCAACCAAGAAATTCAAGTACAGCTAAAACCAAATGAGGGCCGCTATAACTTCCAGAGATCTAGGTTCGGACGAGTCACTTACTTATCATCCAATTAAAATAACAGCTTCAACATTCGATTATAGCATTTTATAAAACTAGATTGATTTTAGTTTTATAGCATATGACATTCATGCAAGGTACATATAACACTAAATAAATTACAAACCAGATCAAGTAGCTATCCTAGGGGGATACACATGAATCAAATAAGGAATCAAGGTACAACCGCCTAAAATACGCAAGTTTAGCTAATACAAAGATAAAATAACAAAAGCAAATCTAAGCCTACAAATAGATTTTAGTAACATGACAAATATTTGTGCACATGAGATTCGAACATAATAATGAGGGATGAAAAATGGTTTTAAGATGTTCTCATGTTGACCTTTGAGAAAACCGTTTTGAAAACAGTTTTAACGATTGACATTTAACATGTTAAAGAAGTCAGTTTTTAAAAGATCGGGTCTTTGTCACTGGTACGCCCAATGGTTGAATTGCTTGTAAAGCTTTTAGTCTCCAATTACAGCAGACAACCTTATTAGTAGGTAAGTTTTCTTCCTTTCATTCACCGCGCTCTTTTTTGCATTCTCAAATTCACCTCAGGTACATTAAACCTAGTATCGGTATTGAATTTGATCACACAAGGGGCAGCTGTGAACGCTGGGTTTTTCCTGACCTCTATGATGAAAGATGAATTGGTTATTTGCTATTTAGAAATCTTTGTCGAAATCGGTCTGAGAAGCAAGGATTTAGATCTAAACGAGCTTTGAACTTGAACCCAAAAGAATTTGAAGAATTAGGGCTGAAAAGTGATTATGCTTGTACAGGTATAGCCATATCAGTACGGATATAGGTGCAACATCTGTATGGGTATTGCACTACACCTGTATGGCTGTTGTTGGTTGGCAGACATTCTTGCATGAAATGCACAAATGTTGGATTTGTGGGAGGACACAATTTTGAGTTTGGATTGAAGGGAGTTCTCTGAAGTGAAGAGAAATAGGAAGGAATTAGAAGGAAAAGGGAGGACAATAGTAGAAAAAAAGGAAATCAAGACAGAAAGGAGCTAAAAACTCTCAAGATTCATAAAACCAAAAATCAAATAATCAACCCATAAATTCACTAAATTCAATCACTAAATCACAATCCTAATCCAAACTAAACTTTCAGACACAAGTTGAAGCTGGAATTAGAGGTTTGAAGCTCAATTTAGGAGTACTGCAAAATTTAGGTTCAAAGTTCAAGTTTATTTAAATCCGAAATTCAAGCTCCAAGAATCAGTTTTCTTTGATTCAAACACTAAAAAAGCATCAAAGGTAACTTTTGAGAGGCCTTAAAACTCCATTTTATTGATTAATGAAATTGATAAGAGTGTGGCCACACCCAAAAAAGTTGGAACTTGTTTGTGAGCATGGGTTCATTCGAGATCAAGTAAATGTCCAGACATAAAAGAGGGTGATCAATCTATGCCTCTGTGTTGGACACCGACATCAATGGCATAGGATATACAAGTTTAAACTATAGGGTTATGATTACAGTTGGACTGCTATCTCCATCTTAATTGGGGGCTGCAATAGCTTGCTAGAGCCCACCTGCAGTCTGTGGGATATAGGCCCACTTCGAAAATAAAGACGGGCCCATATGATTGTACACATTAAATGTTTGAACTAGAACTAAAAGGATCGTCTGTATACTTAGAGTATATGTACCAGAGAAAGAGGATTGTATTAATTATATTATATAGATCAACTGGATTATGAAAATAATATAATTAATTTTTGTATTGGCCTTCTCAAAAATTAATTCAATGAATTAATTTATGAGATTATTTCTGGGCGGAAATAATTTACATGTATAGGTTTAACATGTATTTTATTTTATGATAGTCTAATTTAATTCCTTGGTTAAATTAATTGGTCAAATTTATTTTAATTTAAATGTATGTAATATATTATATGGTATAATATAATGGCATACATGTCGGATTAAAATTACATATGAAATTAAATTGGACCCAGAGAATTAAATCGGACTTGGGCTTAATAGAGAAGCAAAGCCCGTATAAAATAACGAAGAAAATTGGGCCGAAAATTCCCTTAAGGAATTCAGCCATCTAGGCTAAAAACCTAAATGAAATTTTCAGCCAAGAGAAGTGAAAAGTACAGAAAAATTACAGCATATTTTTTCAGCAGAAAATTCTCTCTTCCGGCCGATTCCGACTCTAGCACGGGTTGAGTTCAAAAGCCGTTCGTTTACGGGAACGTGGAGAAAGTGGGTTTTGATTTCTGCAACCATCTCTATAAGAGATATTTTGGGTGAGAATTTAATTCTCTTCTATTTAATTTTGTTGTTTTTTATTTCCACCTCAATTGCTCCTGGGCATGGATTTAAGGAAATCAATGTGTTCTTCCGCTTTATCTGTTGATTTCTGGTGAAAAATCCCTTCATGTGGGAGAGCAAATGAAGAACTAGGGCAGTTCTTCAGGTATATATTTTATTGACATTAACCTCACTGTTTTGACGTCTTGGGTGTTGGACACTGGATGTGGTTTTCACATTTGTTGTAATGTGCAAGGACTGAGAAATAGGAGGTTATTGGGATTCGGAGAAGTAGATCTTCGAGTCTGGAACGGCGCTAAGGTTGCTACCATCTAGATTGGAGACTTCTACTTGGAGATGCCCACTGGATTGGTTTTGATTTTGAAAGATTGTTATTTTGTACCTGCCATGTGCAGGAATATTATTTCAGTTTCTATCTTGGATATTTCTGGATTTATTTTTAATATTGGTTTTGGAAAAATTGATATTTTGAAAGACAATATTATTTATGTAAGTGCTTTTCTAAATAATGGTTTGTATATCCTAGACTTAAATCAAAACAATCCAATCTATAACATAAACACTAAGAGGGTTAAGCCCAATGAACTTAATCCTGCTTACTTCTGGCACTGTCATTTAAGCCACATAAACGAGAAGCGTATAGCTAGACTTCACAAAAGTGGAGTGCTAGGGTCATTTGACTTGGAGTCTTATGACATATGCGAATCTTGTTTAAGAGGCAAAATGACAAAGGCGCCTTTCAACAAGAAAGCTGAAAGGGCCAAGGGCTTATTGGAACTAATACACTCGGATGTGTGTGAGCCCATGAGCTCTAGTGCTAGAAACGGTTTTCACTACTTTGTTACTTTCACATATGACTTTAGTAGATGTGGCTCTGTCTATCTGATGAAGCACAAATCTGAAACCCTTGATAGGTTCAAGGAGTATAAGAATGAAGAAGAAAACCAACTTAGCAAGACTATAATAGCACTTTGGTCTGACCGAGGTGGCGAATATACGAGCCAAGAGTTTGATTCACTCTTGAGAGAATGTGGGATCATCTCACAGCTCACTCCTCCTAGAACACCCCAATGGAATGGAGTATCAAAAAGGCAAAATAGGACCTTGTTAGACATGGTCCGCTCAATGATGAGTCAAACTACTCTCCTAACATCCTTTTGGGGATTTGCATTGAGAACAGCTGCATTCACACTTAACCGCATACCGAGTAAGGCAATTGAAAAGATGCCATATGAACTATGGACAGGCAAGGAGCCCAATGTCTCTTTCATAAGGATTTGGGGTTGCGAGGCCCATGTCAAGAAACTGACAAGTGGCAAGCTAGACTCCAACGCCAAAAAGTGCCTATTTATAGGTTACTCCAAAGAAACAAAGGAATATTACTTCTATAACCCTGCTGAGAACAAGGTGTTCATAGCACGAAAGGTGTCTTTCTTGAAAAAGAGTTTATCTCGAAGAAAGATAGTAGGAGCAATGTTGAACTCAAGGAAGTTTAAGATCCACAAGCACCTATATAGGATAGCTCGGAGATCAAACTAGAACCTCAAGCATTTGAGGAATTTGAACCGATCGCACAGGACCTTAGAAGGTCTGGTAGGGCCTGTCATCAACCAGAGAGATATGGTTTTCTCGTGACCGATGATGGGAATCTTTTAGTCTTTGACCAAGAAGAACCCAGGACCTACTAGGTGGCTATTGAAAGCCCACAGTCAGCTAACTGGTGTAAAGCCATGGAATATGAGATGCAATTGATGTACGATAACCAAGTTTGGAGCTTGGTTGATCCACCTTCAGGTGCTAAGGTAATCAGTTGCAAGTGGTGTTGGGATTCGTCATCGGAAAAATAACATGGCATAGCGGAATTACAGCATTTAAAATTTCCTAGAATCCACGCATCATGTCCTATTACCATTGATTGGAACAAAAACAATTTAGATAAAGAAAGATTAAACTCAGCAAATCTATCTCTTTTAGAGACTGCTGTAGAATTGATTCTTGAAACTACAATCTCCAAAGTCTGGTGCACGACCAACTATCGAGCGGGAACCGGTGCTAGCCGAAGAGCGAAGGAATGGAAGAATAATTGCTGGAATTTTCTACTATTTTAGGGCTGCTATGGGGCTGAAATATCCAGAAATTAAATTAGGGTTAGGGCTAATTTTTATTTTTAAGTGTGCCCTTATATAGATTCCTTGTCTAATTGGGTTTTGACTAGGTCAATTAAACCTAAACCCACTAGGATTATAATTACATAAATAAACTTTATATTAAAAGTTTTTACTATATAATTTATTCCATTAGGTTGAATTTAATTACCCCTAAATTAAAATTAAACCATACTTAAGAAAATACAATACATGTATTTTAATTTTTCCACTTAGAAAAATAATTTAGTTAATTGTTTACTTTATGTAATTCAATTAATTGATAAATTAATAATTACATTATGTAAACTTATTAATCAAATAAAATCAATCCAATATTAATTAATTACCTTGACACCAAATGTCAACTAATTAATTAACGCATTCCTTTCAATGTACATTACATGTACAATTTCTATAAGTTCTGGCTCAGTTGATCTATGTGCATTGTCTTATGGGTCTGTCTTTATGTTGGCAGTAGACCCAGGGCCCACAGACTGTAAGTGGGTTTTAGCAAACCATTACAGCCCCCAATTAAGATAGAGATGCAGTAGTCTTTAGAAGACACTCACTCGGTAGTAATCTCATAATGTCCTTTGCCAAAAGATATCGATATGAATAAACAAGAGACATGGTGTCCGTTATCCTCTTCTACTGTTTATTATATTTCTTGATCTTGAGTTGACTGATTAATCAAATAAGCAACCAACTTATTTGGGTATGGCCATACATTTATTAGTCCCACTTATCAAGTGGCTAGTGATATTATCTTAGCTTTACCCGAGTGGCAATTCCATCACTTCATCGTCAATATCAATATGTTCACCTGTCCACCTAATCATACCTATATTTAGTATCCTTTTACAGACCTGTTAGGCATATGTCAAAGTGAATCAGATTCCATATTGATACTATAATGCAATCTGGTTTGAGGACAAAAGAGACCTAGTCCAGAAAGACTTATGACACGGCAACCATGTGGCTTTCTTGTGCGAATCGGTCCAGTCCCATGTCAACGACATGTACATATATTCATTTCTAACTTAACAAGTACTATGGCTAATTAAGAACTACCATTCAGTTATCGAATATACAAGTCTGTGATTCTATTCATTCCCATGATTAGAATAGACTTGGCATATGTTTTATGATTATCAATCAATGGATACTCTATTCATGTCATAGCAGAAGATATAAATGGAATAGATTAGATGTCTTTATTAATGTGACACAAATAATGTATACATATAAAGAGTCTTAATGTATAATACAAAATACAAGAATCCAATGCCCTAAGAACTAGGTCACACCAACAATCTCCCACTTGCACTAGTTCCAAACAAGCATTGCCCTAATTCCTATAGATCTAGTATGACTGTCATGTTGTGTCTACAGCAGTGCCTTGGTCAACGGATCAGTGACATTATTCTTGGTTTCAACCCTTTGCAATGATATGTCACCTTTGTTTACGATCTTCCAAATGAGGTGAAACTTTGAGCATATGTTTGGATCTCTTATATGATCGGGGCTCCTTAGCCTGTGCGATGGCCCCATTGTTGTCATAGAAAAAATCAACTGGGTCCAGGATAGTGGGTACTGCTCCCAACTCAGTTATGAACTTCTTAATCCAAATGGCTTCCGTTGTAGAGTCAGCAATAGTGGCCTGTTTTGAGGACTTTCAACTAATGGCTTCGACATTCAAGAGAAAAACTTAACCAGACTGTGACTGGTTTTCGTCCTCACCGGTCTCAAAGCTTGCATTAGTGTAACCTGAAACTACTAGCTCATCTTAACCTCCATACACTAAGAAAGCATCCTTAGTTCGTTTAAGGCACTTCAGGATTGCCTTGACTACCTTCTAGTGTTCCTACCCGGGATCCAACTTGTACCGACTAGTCATACTTAGTGCAAATGCGACACCAGGCCTTGTACATAACATGGAGTACATGACAGATCCTGCAGCAGATGCATAAGGGATCTTTTCCATGTTCTTCGGTCCTTCTTTATTTTAGGACCATCTTTCTTACTCAGCTTCAACCCATGGTGCATAGGCAAGAGTCCTTTCTTTGCCTTATCCATGCTAAATCTTTTCAGAACCTTATCAATGTACGTGGCCGGACTTAGGCCTAGAAGCCAATTAGATCTATCTCTGTAGATCCTGATCCCTAAGATCGTCTCAGCTTCGCCTAAGTCCTTCATTGTGAAGCACTTACTCAACCACTGCTTAACCCCTTGTAATGTTGGTATGTCACCTCCAATGATAAGGATGTCACTAACATATAGCATTAGGAAGGTGAAAATGCTCCCACTAACCCTTTATACAAACAGGGCTCATCAAAATTCTTTGTGAAGCCATATTCAGTAATAACCTCATTGAATCTCTGATTCCATGACCTTGATGCTTGCATCAATCCATAAAAGGATCTTTGAAGCTTGCATACCCGGTTAGGATACTTCAGATCAATAAAACCCTCAAGTTGTGCCATGTACACATCCTCGAGTAGCTTTCCATTAAGGAAAGCAGTCTTAATGTCCATCTGCCATATCTCATAATCGTACCATGTAGCTATGGCTAGTAGTATCCTAATGGATTTAAGCATGACAACTGGTGAAAGGGTTTCATCGTAGTCAATTCCTTGAACTTGCCTGAATCCTTTTGCCACCAATCGCCCCTTGAAGGTGTTGTTGGCTTTTAACCTGAAACACCACTTGCAACCTATCACCTTAGCACCCGGAGGTGGATCCACCAAGTTCCATACTTGGTTATCATGCATAGATTGCATCTCAGCCTCCACGGCTTTGCGACATTGATTTGAGTGTGGGCTTTCAACGGCCTCCTAATAGGTCTTGGGCTCCTCTTGGCCAATGACCATAAGGTCCCCATCATCAGTCATATGAAAGCCGTACCTCTCTAGCTGATGACATGTCCTACCTGACCTTCTAAGGTCCTGTGTAACCGGTTCTGCTTCCTCAATTTCTTGAGTAGTTAGATCGGTTCCCGAAGCATCCTCAGTAGTAGATGCAGGAGTCTGTGAGTCTTTGATGTACAGGGGTGAGCTTTAGCTTTCTTGGGTAAATTTTATGTGAAAGTAATTTCTGAAAAAATGTCCGATTTCAGTGATTCTTGAGCCTAACTTTATTGGAATCGGGCCAACGATTCAAACTCACAGCCTTTGGCTGTGTTGTCCATTGTAGGGGTGCACACGGTCGGTTAATCAAGCCATGTGGACTTTCACAAATGGTTAACCGTTTGAACGGTTTTTTTAATTTACTAACCATACATTGTCCATTAAATTCAGTTAACCGTTAGTCGGTTAACCATTAATTTCGGTCGGTTAACCATTTCTTTACGGTTAACCATTTACGAAATAGACATTATGATTTTGCTAAATTTATAATATTTGAAACCTCAAATAAATAGACCATAAATCTTAAATGTCAAATAAAAATATAAAATTACAAACCATAGTCTTAATTATTAATTAAAATAACATTTTAACCATAAACTCCAATAATTAAAACATTAATAAAAAAAAAAGTTCCCAAACATAGAAATTGTTGTACAAGATCAAACATTAATTAATGAAATGTTCTTCGTTGTTCGTTTTTCAGTGAGTGTGAAATTAAGAATTGAGAGGAGACAGGATTGGAAGGGAGTGACCAAGACTACTTGATGTTGTATAGTATAGAAGTAAAATAACATCAAAGGCCCAAATGTTTCACTTATTATTCATATTACATATATATATATATATATATTACATAATTTTTTAAGAAAAATATTTATAAAAATTCGGTTAACTGCGAGTCCACATGGACTTTCGGTGTAAAAACCTAAACCTTAACCGTAACCGTTAATTTCTAAAAATAAAAACTGTGTACTAGTCCATCGGTTTCGGTTAACCATATTTTTAGCTCTGTTTCGGTTCGGTTTCACGGTTTTTCGGTTTTTTTTGTGCACCCCTAGTCCATTGCTTTTCGGCCAAAAAACGTTGTTTAGGGCCTCAAAATTGTAATTTACTGTTTTTAGGCCTATTCGGGAAATTTTCATTTTTTTTTCTTTTTTCCTTTTTTTGTTTTGGTTTCCTGGTTTGGCTAGAACTCTATTTGGGCAGGGGATTTCTTGCTTTGGGTTGGTTTATTTCTAGCCTATAAATAGGCCTTTATTGATCAGTTGTAAGCAGTTTTTTTAATTTCAATAAAATTTCAGAATTATTTCCCTTACCCTGCTTTTGTGAATTTTACGAAATTCAACTAGTAGAAGACTAATTTCCAGCATCATGCGCGATCAATGGATTTTAGTATTATTGTTCGAAATTTCCACTACATCAATTGGTATCAAAGCTGAATTCCTAAACCTTAGTCGTCATTATGCCACCGAGAAGAGAGCGCAGAGTCGATGAGGTTGCGGGATAGGAAGATATGAACCGGTTAGAGCAGAGATTGGAGCAACATCTCGATGCCCTAATAGACCAGAAGATGGAGACTATTATGGATCGATTAGCAAATCGGATGGATGAGCTGTTAACCACGCGTATGAGGGCGAATCCCTGACAAAGGGGGAACCTTAATCTAAGAAATTTTCAACATTAGAACCAGTTTGCTGAATTGGCCAAGGAGGAGGAAGATGAGTCTGATGACGGTGAGCCTTACCGGCATAAACGTCCTGCCCAGATGGAGGATCAACATTGGGAGTCGGGTTTAAGGATAGAGATCCCTGAGTTTCGAGGTCCTCTCCAACCAGAAGAATTCCTTGATTGGTTGGCGATAGTAAAATATGTACTTGAATTTAAAGGAGTCCCGAAGGATAAGCGAGTACCCCTGGTAGCCACAAGGCTACGAGATCGGGCTATGGCATGGTGGATGCAGGTGAAGCAGATTAGGATGCGGATGGGCAAGACACAGATCATAACCTTGGAGAAGATGAAGTAGATGAGGGCCACCTTCTTGCCTTTAAATTTCCAGTGACTAACGTATCAAAGGTTGCAGAATTTGAAGCAAGGAAGCCGGTCGGTTGATGAATACACTACTAAGTTTTATCAGTTAATTACGCAGAGTGATATAATGGAGACTGATGAACAGTTAGTGTCTAGGTATATTGAAGGGCTAAGAGAAGAGATTAGGGAGGCGGTTAATGATTTTGACCCATTAACTGTATCTGATGCACGTCAACGAGCCTTAAGGCTAAAGAAAAGGTCGCTACACTGTAAGCGCCGGGTTTTCTCGACCTCTATGATGAGAATTCCTGGATTACCTGTGAAGCAGACGGACTTGAATCAGACTTGAAAACTACCGGAATGTCACCCAGAGTGTCTCAAACATCCTGAAAACTAAGCTATCCGTGATCCAAAATCCCCGAAAAGGTCTCCCGAGTGGTTTCTAGGGTGTAGGGTGCGCGTCTGATTTTCAAAATTTTGCCCCGGCTCTAGTGGGTGAACCAAGTTGCCCTGCAAAGTAGAGCAACTTGGCTTGGCAGAAGAGAAATGGGGCAAAAATCAGAAAGTCAGGCGGCCATTTAATGTTCAAAATGATGAGAGAGGAGAGTATAAAAAGAAAAGCAAAAATCAAATCAAAGGGGGGAGTAGTCTTGACAGGAGGAAAACCAAGTTTCGAAGAGACATAGAGAAAAAAAAGAGAAACAGAAAGAAAGAGAGGCCCCAAAAACACAAAGACAAAAACCTAAAATCAATCTTAAAACATTAAATACAAGTTCCTTAACCTTTGCTCTTTAATTCGAGGATCATTTCGGATTGTTTCAGATGTTTTGGTTTTCAGCTGGTTAAGCTTCCAGGACAAATTCCAAACTTTCAATCTGTTTCTTGACATTCAAAGCATCAAAACAACATCAAGGTAAACTCTGAGAGGCCTTAAACCTGTTTGCATTGTCTTTTCTGTGCCTTTTCTTCATTTTTGCAACTTTCGGAAACCTGATTGCCCGAATAGAGCCAGGCGGCTGTGTTCTTCATGAATACAGCCACACGGCTGTGTTCATGATGAACAGAGCTGGGCGGCTCTGTTGCCCAGAGCTGCCCGGCTCTGTTCTGTAGAGATAAATTTTTGAATCGTCCCGATCGATCGAAAATAGTCCGTTTTCCATTTTGTGCATTCTGTCGTGATCATTTTCCACCCAAATCCATCCGTATGTTATAAAAATTTGGTTTTCGGATTTCTGTACATACAGATATCAGTGTTTTCAGTTTATCCGAGGTTTTATTTTCTGAGTTTCGGGGTTGTTTTATACGAATCGGATCTGTAGTTTAGCATTAGCGGATCTATAAATCGGCCTCTACTATTTTTATGTATAATTTGTATGTATGCTTTATTTTTCTGCAATTTATTTTCTGCATTTTGCTTTAGCATCGGGTGATTAAAAATAAATAAAATGGGGTTAGAGAAAGATAATAAAGCAAATTAAATATGGTAATATAAACTGTAAAGTGAAAGCAAGCTAGAGGTTAAAGTAAGTCACTTGCCTGAACCCTAAATCTCTGGATTAGGTACAGTAGTCTGCCCTCGGTAGGAGCTGTACCAGAAATTCCCGGATGAGCTGATCTGGGTGGCGACTCTGTCACTGATCTCGGGATTTAGGTTTTGAGGTCTTTAATTTAAAACCGGAAAATGTTTTCTACAAAGGGATTTCTAAATAAATCCATGATTTTCCTAACTCAAGATAAACAAAACCCGTTTTCCATCAAAATCAAAACGAAAGCAAACGTTTTCCCCGATTCACTTTGCTGCATTCCTTTTTCTGTTTTCGAAAAAGGTCGTCCGCTCTCAGTGGCAACTCTGCTGGGGAATAGTGCTTTCTTAAAAAGTTTTCATAAAAACTTAAGGAACTTAGGCAACTGCCAAAATAAAACCTCACTTGCAGTCACTTCACTAGTTCATATTACCATATTTATTTGCACCTTGCATATCATGACATTTTCTTCTTCTCAATCCCTCCAACACACTGATCAGCGTTGGTTTACCCAAGAAGGTGGACTACCTCTTCCGCCAGGATTGGAGACACCCGACGGGGTAAACCACTCATAGCATCGCATGACCTTACATCGTGTTCTACGGTGAGGAGTGTATATTCGCTATGGGAACCTGTACGACCCTTGGTTTTTGACTTTGGCCCATATGTAATGGCTTAGCAACTTCCCCTAGGATTACCAAAACATAAATTTAAATTTAACATTGAGCGTGTGCCTTTGGTATCCCTCGTTGATGCCAAAGAGACCCAACACCTAGGAAGAATGCAAGACCAATTGAAAGGAGAAATAAGGTCAGAAGGGAGCGCATATTTTTGCGTGTGCTAACATTTTGTTCCATGGTGTTTTGTATTTAACCTTTCACGAAGCATCAAACATGCATAGGTTTTATGTGCCATTCTAACCACATCTTTATGCAGCCATTTTTGATCATCGGCATATGTGTGACACTAATCACATCTTCGTGCAGCCATGACATTTTATTTGTATGCCATTTACATCTCACGTGCGACTTTCCCATGAAGCATACACGACATCATTCCGCATGTCATGCATTTTAACCACATTTTCATGCAACCGCGTGCATTTTTTTGTGTGACAAACACATTCACATCATTTCATTCCATCTAATAAAAGGATGATTCCAAGTGTGCCCTTCACGATCATTTCATTCCATGACATATCGGGTACCTCAAAACTGCCTGTGTTTTGCCTGTGTACCGGATTGCACTCGGTCCTTTCACAAATATCATGTCACTCAATACAAGGCCATAATGGTCCTAGGTCTACTTCCGTGTGGCGGTTCACATGATGCATTACATGACATTACATTCATCATAGGTATCCGGGTGATGCCGAAGTCTTGTTTGCGCATTATGGTTCACATCAAACCATTTCATAACAACATGAAATCATTCGAGGTACTCCCTGAGTACCAGATTAGTGCACATATAGGGGCATTTTGTGGCATTATCAAATCATGCAAGGTGTTCCATGAATGCCGAACTTTTGTCTGTGTCTCGAGTTGCACGTGACTCTTCTATAACATCATTCCATATCACATGACTCAAAAGCATCAGGACTTTATCTGTGGGGTAGTTCCCATGTGACCATTTCACTTCATGACATCGACCTACAAAGCATTGAAACTTTGCCCGTGTGTCGGCTCACACACGGCCATTTCATGATAATTCATTAGGTGTCCCGAAAGAGCCAAACCTCTGTCGGTGTGACGGCTCACACGAGACCTTTTTGCATTATTTTTGCATGACATTGGGCACTCTTGGGATGTCCCAATTAAAGGAAATTGAAACACATAAAGTTCATTCTTATGTCCATCTCCATTCACAAAGCATTATCCAAGCATCATTCTCCATGATATCACGTCATTCATCTACCATCCCTAACTCTCCACTTATGATGTAGGACCATACACACGAGAGACTAGAAAATACCAAAGCTCCGTACAGACAGTTCACAGAGTAAGCTGGATCGACCAAGGATAAGGTCTCAGGCTGTGAGGGCTGTTGAGGAATAGAGAACAGTAGAAACTGATAGTGATTCTGATTCCGAAGAGGAAGTGGAGATGCCTAATCAAACACCAAGTCTTGCTTATGCCTTAAAGGATTTCCTGAGATCCCAGGATTTTTGTGACATGCTAAAAGAAGAGATGCAGTCTGTTGTAAGAGAAGCTGGGGATATCGGAACCAGTAGGCCCGGAAAAGAAAAGGTAGATGAATCTTCTCAGTATGGGGCTGATGTCTCAGCCAGTGTGGAGAAGCTGTAAGAGATGGAAGCAGCTATGGAAAAGAAGATGAAGGCCAAGTACTCTGAACTTGATGAAGTAGTGGCTGAACTGAAGAAAGGGGCCAACATCAGCCTGGGCTCCAAGAGGGGGGTAAATGTCGATGCAATGATCAACAAGGGCATTGAGACCTTCCCTATTAGGTTTCAAGTGCCTAAAATTCCTTCCTACAAGGGGATTGGTTCACTGGAGGCCCATGTGAACCTTTACGCACGAGTAATGCTAACGGCAGGTGCTACCAAACAGCAGCTAATCAACTTTTTTCCGACCGCACTGGAAGCGGGAGCCCTGAATTAGTACAACTCTCTGGCAGAAGATGTGTAATCTAACTGGGAAGCCTTATCAGTAGCTTTCATCAAATACTACAGCTTCAATACTAAGATCCAGGTGAAGCTGTATGACTTGGAAAGGGTTAAGCAGAAGCCCAATGAATCCTTTGATGTATACTATCATAGATGGATGAGCAAAATGATCTTACTGAAGAACCGCCTCGATGAGGATGAACTAATTAAAAAATTGATTGACGGGAGTAGGGACAGATTCTAAAACAACTTGAAATTCCACTCTTTCAGTGAGCTCAATGAAGTAGATAGCATAGTAATGAAAATTGAGAGAGATGAGGAAGAAGGGGCAATAAACCAAAGGGGCAGCAGAGGCTCCGGGTATAGTTTAGGGTATTAGTCAACTACTGTGACTGGGTCAAGCAGTGGGTTTGGGTCTAGTTCTATAAGTAAAAGTGGACAGTTTTTAGAGACCAAGCAAGCAGGGGTTGTCGTTATGTCTCAGCAGTGGGGAAACCAAGGCAGAAATTCAGAAGGCCAGGGTATATCTTGGTGCGCTTTCTCCTTGGCTAAGATCTTTGCCAAGTGCAGGAATGGCGGTCTGTTAAGCTCTCTCAGGCCTTTTGAGAAACCAGTGGAGGAAGACAAGGACAACTTTTGTATCTACTATGTCATGGTGGGACATAGAACCAACAACTGTCACAGGCTGAAGGATGCCATACAGAAGTTGATCAATGAAGGGAAGTTGCAGGAGCCTGCCAAGCCCAGTACTAAGACTAACCCTTTGCCAGCATTTGAAAGGTAGGTTAATATGGTGTAGTCGGGCTTACCAGCCAATTTCATTTTTGCATAAGTCCTACAAGCAAATCCCACTGTACAGTCTGTGGTGGCTAGCGAAATTAGAGCAAAGTCTGATTGTGAAAAGTTGACAGAGCAGAAGAAAGTGAAACCTATGAGTCTGGATGATATGGACTCAGAAGATGAATATGAAGAATACGACTGTACTGAGACAGTGAAGCCTCCAGTTATAGAGGCAAAAGTTCCTGAAGTCCAGAATGTAACCAGGAGTGGCCGAGTCTATCAGCCAGTGGTTCAGCAGAGTGATAAGGTTCTAGTGACTAGGTCAAGCAGCATGTCAGCACCAAAAGAAGTAGAAATGGAAGACCTAGTTATCTCACAATTGAAAAAGACTCCAGCACAGGCCAGTCTATGGCATTTGTTGCTGACTTCCAAGGAACACAGAGCAGCACTGGTTAAAAAGCTGTCTAAAATAGAGGTTTCTCCACTTGCGTTTCTAGAGACCATATGTTGCTTACTGGACAAGATTCATATTGGGTCCCCTGAGATTGTATTTTCTTAAAAACATTTGCCACACGAGGGGAGAGCTCATAACAAAGCTCTGTATGTCAAGGTTAACCTCCTGGACCGAGTTATGCTGTGTGTGATGGTGGACGATGGATCTGCCCTGAACATATGTCCACTAAAGATGTTACCATTCCTAGGTCTTAGTGAAGACAGTCTGAAAAAGTCCTCCACTGTGATCAGGGCCTATGATGACTCTAAAAGTACTGTAATTGGAACTTTTGAAGCTGAAGTGGAAGTGGGACCGGTCAAGTCGACGGTCACCTTTATTGTGATTGACATTCTTGTCACCTTCTCCTTGCTATTAGGGAGACCATGGTTCCACCCGTTGGGGGGTGTCCCTTCAACCTTACACCAGAAGATCAAGTTTTCAGTAGGCAATGTTGTTATGACAGTCGAGGCAAATTCTCAGTCTGTGATTGCTACTGTTAGTGAGAAGACCATACCATTCGGTGGATTCCAAGTCCCCATGGTTAGTGAGGAGGAAACTAAAGAGGCTCTGATGGTTATCTATGAGAACTATATGCAAGAATGGTTGTCTAAATTCCTTTGCAGGCATGACTTTGTTTTGGGTGGGTGCCTAAATTTAACATTGATTCTGGAAAGCCGAGGCAGTTTGGCTTAGGCTACACAGCAGAGGCATCTGAGAAGAAAGACCTGAAAAGAGGAAAGAATGGAAAGCCCACGATGAAGCCATTCATTAAGGCTAGCAAACAACTGTACAAGGGGCAAGCAGAACCAGTGAAGGTCGGGAGCATCGAACTCCCAGGCTTCGAGATATTTTTTGATGTTGTGGACTTTGAAAAGAGCCAGGAGGAGCCAGTTGCACCAGTGATAGTGGAAGAGGCAGTTGTTGAGCCTGTCATCCCCTAGGGGAAACCATCTGAAGTAATGGCAGAAGCAGTAGAAGTGGCCAAGGAGAAAGTTAAAGAAAAATTCTGTGATGAATCTGTGAAAGCAATTACGGAGGCATTGGCTGCTGCCTTAGGCAAAGCATTTGAAAAATTTGGGGAAGGACTAAGGAGCTGATGACCAAGGCAAGCCTGGATTCTGTGGTTGCTGAGATAGCAAGTATCATGATGAAAGCCAAGGCACAGGTGGCTGAGATCGAGAAGACTGCTATTCCTGCTAAATAGGAGTCTGAAGTTGCTACTGACCTGGACAACATCCTGGAGCTGAGCGAGGATGCTGAAGAAGTTCAAGGCCCTCCGCCCGTGGAGGATGAGAATGCTTTTATTGTATCTGTTTCTTCTCTTTTTCATGTGAAAGATGTACTTTTTAACAAGTTTAATGCAATGAAATCCCAGTTTGCTTACTTGTGTGATGTTGATCCTGATAATTCTATGCATGCATTAGAATCACCATCAAGCATATTTAGCATTCATGACACTACATTGTATGAAATTAACATAAGTATAGATGAAAATCCCAAAATGGTATTCATTTCACACGAACTAGAATCCGAAGGAGAGAGAGAATTGACAAGAATACTATAAAAACATGTAAAGGCTTTCGCTTGGTCATACGAGGACATGCCAAGGGTCGACACAGAAATAGCAGTTCATAAGATTCCAACGGATCCCCAATTCAAACCAGTAAAGCAGAAATTGAGACGGCTAAGACCAGAATGGGCTGCTTAGTAAAGGAAGAGGTGGCTAAGCAGATTGAAGCAAAGTTCCTCGAGGTGGTAGAATACACAGAATGGTTAGCAAACATTGTGCCAGTGCCTAAGAAAGATGGAAGGGTCAAAGTGTGTGTTGATTACAGAGACTTGAACAAAGCCTGCCCAAAAGATAATTTCCCCTTGCCTCACATTGATGTTTTGATAGACAGCGCAGCCAAGGTGGCAATGTATTCTTTCATGGATGGATTTTCGGGATATAACCAGATCTTAATGGATATGATCAACAAGGTGAAAACATCATTCATTACAAAGTGGGGCACTTTCTGCTATCGAGTGATGCCTTTCGGCCTGAAAAATGCTAGAGCCACTTACTAGAGGGCTGTCACAATGTTGCTGCATGACATGATTCATAAAGAAGTGGAGGTGTATGTCGATGACATGCTTGTTAAATTAATGACCCAGGAAGAGCACCCTGCTATCCTGGATAGATTTCTTAAATGCATCAGGGAATACAACCTGCGTCTCAACCCTAAAAAGTGCATATTTAGGGTTACATAAGGTAAGCTGCTAGGTTATGTGGTCAGCCAGAGGGGAATAGAGATGGATCCAGACAAAATCAACACCATTCGGGATATGCCAGCTCCTAAAATAGAAAAGAAGGTTCGATCATTCTTGGGTTCATTACAGTATGTCAGTCGTTTCATAGCCCGGTTAACCTCAGTGTGTGAGCCGATTTTCAAGCTGCTAAGGAAAGATCAGCCGATTGTATGGGATGACAGGTGTCAGTTGGCTTTTGAAAAGATCAAAGCTTACTAAGTAAATCCACCAGTCCTGAGTCCACCAACTCTAGGAAAGCCCTTAATTTTGTAGTTGGCTGTCAAAGATTCCTCCATAGGGCCAATGCTAGCACATGAGCAAGATGTAAGGAAGGAGTACCCTATTTATTATCTCAGGAAAAAGCTGCTGGAATATGAAACCAAATACACACTGGTAGAAAAGACATGTGTAGCAATGATCTGGCTGACTAAGAAGCTACACCACTAGTTTCAGTCATACAAAGTGTGAGCCGTGGCTAAAGTGGATCCAATGAAGTACTTGTATTAAGCACTGGTGTGTTGGAAATGCCCTAGTCCCGAGGCATTGGTCCTTGTATTTGTACTATGCATTTATTGGATTTATGTGTTGTACTCATTTGTGTCATTAATAAAGGCATCAATTCGTTTATTATATTTATCTTGTGCAGTATAGTAAATGAAGTATCCAATGGACATATCTATATCCATGACGACTAGTGTCATGCACTTAGCAGTAAGACCATGGATAGGGTTAACGATATGACCATAAATAGATCCGTAGTCTGTTCCAGTCATGGGAATGAATGGAACAACAGACTATCATTAGCCTGGTTGTATGGCGGTGTCTTACCGGTCATTGGACATGGAATGTCAACCAAGTTAATGGGTACATGCCTGGGAGCATGGTACTGGATAGATCCACTAAACGAGTAATCCACATGGTATGGTATCACAATGGATTCTCGTGTAGTACTTGTATGGATCCTTTGACCTGACCATATGATGGTGTTACATGTGAAGTCGCATACTTAGGGGTACGCCTAAAGGGCCTGTAATAGGGTGCCAAGTATGGGTACTTTCGGGTATGTCTCTGAACATGGTAATACTATGGATATGCAGAAGGGATTTGTCACTCAGTAACCAACTGAGAAGATATCACCGGCCACTTGATGAATGTGACTGATAAGAGTGTGGCCACACCCAAACAAGTTGGAACTTGTTTGTGAGGATCAGTACATTCGGGATCAAGTAAATGTCCGAACACAAAAGAGGGTGATCAATCCATGCCTCTGTGTTGGATACCGATATCAATGACATGGGATGTACAAGTTTAAACTACAGGGTTATGATATCAGTTAGACTGCCATCTCCATCTTAATTGGGGGCTGCAGTGGCTTGCTAGAGCCCAACTGCAGTCTGCGGGCCAAAGGCCCACTGCCAACATAAAGATGGGCCCACAGGATCGTACACATAGAACGATAGAATGCAGACTTAAGGAATCATATGTATACTTGGAGTATACACAATGGAGGGAGAAGTGTGTATATGTTAATTATATTATAAGGATCAATTGGATTGGTCATAATAATAAAATTAATATATTCTATTGGCTCTTCATAATTGATTGGATTAATTATGAAATTATTTCCTAGGTGGAAATATTCATATGTATAGGTTTACATATGATTTTATTTTGTGTAGAGTTAATTTTAATTTGATGGATTAAATTAAATGTCAAACTAATTTTAATTTAGATGTAAATAATATATTACTTGGAGTAATATATTAAATACATGGGTATATTAAAATTGGGCTTGAAATTAATTTAAACCAGAATAATTAAAATTAGACTGGGCCTAAATTAAAACATGGAAGCCCGCACGAAATAGAAAGGAGCCAAGATGGGCCTGAATCCACTTGAGGAATTCGGCCAACCCTAGGTATAAATACCTAGGGTTAGAAAAATTCGGCCACCCTTTGAAAAACACTCCTAGCCGAAATTTCCTACTCCTCTCTCTCCATTGCTTTGTTTTTCCGACGCTAGCACGGGTTGCATTCTCCAAGCGTTCGTGTATGTGAGAGTGGAGGAATTCTCAATTGAATTATGCAGTCATCATCCATCTCTAGAAAGAGATTTTCTGGTAAGAAATTTAATCCCTTTCTATTTAATTTTAAGTTTTTCAATTTCCACTTCAATTGCTCCTGGGACTGGATTTGAGGAAATCACCGCGTTCTTCCACTTTTATCGGGTGATTTCCGGTGAAAAATCCCAACAGTGGTATCAGAGCGGGCTTTTGATTCGTGGAAATTGATTAATTTGGTTGAATCCCTGTTTTGAAATTGAATGTTTTTGATTGGGATTCTTGGTATGGGTTTTATGATTTTTCCCATATGTTTTGATACAATGAAAATTAATATTGCATATTGGTTTATGTTGTTTTAATTTTATTGTATTATTGTAATTCTTGGTGAATTGCTATGGATGATGATTGGTGATTTTTATTTTTAATTTTGGATTAAAAAAAAAAAAAAAATCGGCCTCCTGGGGGCGGGGCTGCCGGCGGTGGAATCGCCGCCGGCGGCCGCCGCACTCGGCGGGAGGCGTGGCGGCAGCCGCTGCTGCTGCTAGGGCAACTCCGTTGCCCTAGCTGCAGCGGGCCGGGCCCTGTGTTTTGGATTTTGCGGGTATTTTGGGTCCGGGGCCCAGTTTTGAAATTTTAATTGGTTTTAAAATTCGTGTGTTTAAATTTATGTAATTTAAATGCGCATGGTTTCTTGGATGAATTTTATTTCGTTCATGCGATATTAGTTTTGGAAATTAATATGGTTAATGGAAATTGGTTCGGGTAATTTTGGCACAATTACTCGGACGGCTAAATTGGACCCATGGTTTCCCAATTCCAGTGGGAGCAGTTGGACTGCCTGGGCTGGAGGTCCAAAGCCCGTTAAGGGTTAGAACCATGGTGGGCCAAAATTGGTTATTTCCTAATAATGGCTTTGACATAATTTAAATGGGCTTAAATCATGCATTTTGACATGCTTTTGAATTGTATGTATTGGATGCATATGAATGGTTGAATGAATGTATGATTGGATGCTATTGGGCCTTTTACGAGTTGGGTTGTATTTTTCTTTTGGGTAAATACGGCCTGCGTGTCGTTTTCTTTTAATGTAATTTTATTTTATTTAAGTTAAATATTATAAAATTTGTAAAAGAAGAAGCACATGGAGTGGTAAGCCTAACTGGAGGTGCAAGCCCAAATTGGAGGTGCAAGCCCAGAAGGAGAAGATGGAAGCCCGCCTAATATATGTTTCTAGTATAGGTTTACTAGAATAATATTAGGATGTAATATAGGCCCATAGCAGTCCATTTTAATTTTATTTAATCATTTTATATTCATTTGCATGTATGAATGTATGTTACAAATAGCTCATTCACCCGCCTTATGTATGTAAGCCGTTATAATTGAATCTAATAACCAAACGGAAATTACCAAGTCGCTTAAAAGCCCTTCCCTCATTCAAAACCGAATCGAAGTGGGAATAGGCCAGTTGTAGACCATGCCCTCGCAGGATGCACTGGAGTATTGTCACTTTGTATTGGGTTAGAGTATGGGATACTCTAACACT
The DNA here is from genome assembly GCA_039660915.1 of Euphorbia tirucalli. NCBI lineage: Eukaryota > Viridiplantae > Streptophyta > Magnoliopsida > Malpighiales > Euphorbiaceae > Euphorbia > Euphorbia tirucalli. The sequence goes on along the minus strand of CM077637.1, from coordinate 42,524,159 downwards.
TGGATGGAGGTTTTGACTTAGCATGGGTAGTAGGATTCTCCTGGCCCTAAGCACAGATGGGTAAGTGCCAACAAGCCCATCAAACCGAGAGTCCCTAGGTTGGGATTGGACGGCGTTCCTACCTAAATAATTGAGGTATAGTTGTACCAAACCCTCGTTTGGCTATATCTTAATGAAATATGGATCTCGGCTCATGAGCCCAACAACTCGGTTAAATTAATAACTTGATTCATTATTAATTTTATATGGGAACAACAAAGTAAAGCCCTTTATTAACACTCTAAATGTTTTTCTGTGTAGAAACACCCAAATGGCAAACACTAATACCTTATCACTGCGATCGATTCTTGAGAAGGACAAGCTTTCCGGTCCTAACTTTTTAGACTGGTCCAGGAACTTGAGGATAGTTCTAAGACAAGAGTCGAAAGAGTATGTGCTGGAAAGGCCTGTGCCGGCTGCGCCTCAGGGACGTAATCCAACAGCTGCACAGCTGGCGGAATACGAGGCGCACGTCAAGGACAACCGGGATGTGACATGCCTTATGTTGGCTTGCATGGTCCCCGAATTGCAAAAGCAGGTTTATGGACCACCAAGCCTATGCTATGATAACAACTCTCAATGAGATGTTTCAAGAGCAAGCTCGTCAGGAAAGGTACCTGACCAATAAGGCATTCCACTCTTGTAAGATGGGGGCCGGGATATCTGTGAGTGCACACGTGCTCAAGATGAAGGGCTACTTGGATACTTTGGCCCGTCTCGGATCGCCTATCTCTCAAGAGTTGGCGGTGGACACAATCCTCGCGTCCTTGCTGGATTTTTATGATCAGTTCATCCTTAACTACAATATGCAAGGGATGAACCGCACTGTCAGTGAGCTGCATGGGATGCTGAAGCTTACTGAGCAGTCGATCAAGAAGACTCCGCCGGTGCTGCTGGTTAACAAGGGGAACGCTCCTCTTGCTAAGGGTAAGGCCAAGGAAAAGGCCAAGGCTAAGGCCAAGAAAGCCAAAGCCAAGAAGGTGAAGGCCCAACCCAAGGCCCAGCAGAAGGCAGGTCCTGAGGACGTCTGTTTCAGGTGCAGACAGGCGGGCCATTGGAAGAGATCGTGTCTCAAGCTGATGGGAGAGCAGAGAAGGGGCCAAGGTGTGTCCTCTTCAGGTATTTATGTTATAGATATTAACCTTACTGTTTCAACATCCTGGGTATTGGATACTGGATGTGGTTCTCACATTTGTTGCAATGTGCAGGGACTTAAGAACAGAAGGTTGCTGGGGTCGGGAGAGGTGGACTTGCGGGTCGGGAATGGAGCAAGGGTTGCTGCCATAGAGATCGGCGAATACCACCTAATGATGCCCAGCGGATTGGTTTTAATTTTAGAACATTGTTTCTTTGTACCTGCTATGTGCAGGAATATTATCTCTGTATCAATGTTGGATATTTCTGGATTTGAATTTTCTATTATAAATGGTCGAATTTCTATATCCAGAGAGGGGTTATTTTATGGAGATGCTCTATTAAATAATGGCCTGTATGTCCTGGACTTAAATGAAACCAATCACATCTATAACATAAACACGAAAAGGTTTAAGCCTAACGAACTTAATCCAGTCTACCTATGGCATTGTCGTCTTGGCCATATAAACGAGAAGCGCATAGCTAGGCTTCACAAAGCTGGAGACCTAGGGTCATTTGACTTGGAGTCAATTGATATATGTGAATCATGTTTAAGAGGCAAGATGACAAAGGCACCTTTTAGCAAAAGGGCTGAAAGGGCCACTGGCTTGTTGGACCTAATACATTCAGATGTATGTGGACCTATGAGCGCAGCAACCAGAGGTGGGCATCTGTACTTCGTCACGTTCACGGATGATTTCAGCAGATATGGCTATGTCTATCTGATGAAACACAAGTCCGAGACCCTTGATAGGTTCAAGGAATTTAGGAACGAGGTACAGAACCAGCTAGGCAGGAATATCAAAGCCCTTCGGTCGGACCGAGGCGGTGAGTATATGAGCCTAGAGTTTGACTCATACTTGAGAGAGCATGGAATAATTCCACAGCTCACTCCTCCAGGAACACCACAATGGAATGGGGTGTCCGAACGGAGAAATAGGACCTTGTTGGACATGGTCCGCTTAATGATGAGTCAAGCATCTCTCCCAATTAGCTTCTGGGGACACGCCCTCGAGACAGCAGCTCTCATATTAAACAATACTCCGACTAAGGCAGTGGAAAAGACCCCATATCAGATATGGACCGGCAAGGAGCCCAATGTGTCTTTCCGAAGGATTTGGGGATGCGAAGCACATGTCAAGAAATTGACTAGTGGCAAGCTGGAGCCCAAAACCGATAAATGCCTGTTTGTGGGCTACCCTAGGGAAACCAAAGGGTATTACTTCTACAACCCCGCCGAGAACAAGGTGTTCGTGGCAAGGAAGGGGGTCTTTCTGGAAAAGGAGTTCCTTTCCAAGAAAGATAGTGGGAGCAACGTTGAACTCAGGGAAGTTCAAGGTCCACAAGCTCCTGAAGAGGATAACTCGGAGGCCCAGGTGGAGCTTCCATAAGTGGAAGCACCGACCCAGGCCACACAAGAACCTAGAAGGTCTGGTAGGGATCGTCGGGAACCGGAGAGGTATGGTTTCCTCGTCACCGATGATCAAACCCTTTTCATCTGGGATGAAGAAGAACCTAAAACCTACCAAGAGGCTATGGCTAGCCCACAGTCTGCAAATTGGCGTAAAGCCATGGAGGCAGAAATGCAATCTATGTACGATAACCAAGTTTGGAACTTGGTTGATCCACCTCCGGGTGCTAAGGTTATAGGTTGCAAGTGGTGCTATAAGCTAAAAGCTGATAATACCTTCAAGGGGCGTCTGGTTGCGAAAGGTTTCAGACAAGTCCATGGGATAGACTATGATGAAACTTTCTCACCAGTAGCCATGCTCAAATCCATCAGGATACTGCTGGCCATAGCCGCATGGTATGACTATGAGGTATGGCAGATGGATGTCAAAACCGCTTTCCTTAATGGGAAGCTACTCGAGGATGTGTACATGACACAACCTGAGGGTTTTGTCGATCCTAAGTATCCGGGAAGGGTATGCAAACTTCAAAGGTCCATTTATGGACTGAAGCAAGCATCCCGTAGTTGGAATCTAAGATTCAATGAGGCTATAAAGGAATATGGCTTCATACAGAATCTGGATGAGCCTTGTGTGTATAAGAGGACCAGTGGGAGCATTGTCACATTTTTGGTACTTTATGTAGACGACATCCTACTCATTGGAAGCGACATACCTACACTGCAAGGGGTAAAGCAGTGGCTGAGTAAGTGCTTCGCAATGAAGGACTTAGGCGAAGCTGAGATGATCCTAGGGATCAGGATCTATAGGGATAGATCAAATCGGCTTCTGGGCCTAAGTCAGGCTTCGTACATTGACAAAGTTCTGAAAAGATTCAGCATGGACCGGGCCAAGAAAGGTTTCTTGCCAATGGGCCATGGGCTGAAACTTAGTAAGAAGAACTGTCCTAAAACTAGGGAGGACAGGGAGAACATGAAATTGGTTCCATATGCCTCGGGTATTGGATCAATTATGTACTCTATGTTGTGTACGAGACCTGATGTCGCCTTTGCACTGAGTATGACGAGCCGATACCAGCAGGATCTCGGGGAGGATCACTGGAAAGCTGTCAAGGCAATCCTCAAGTACCTTAACCGGACTAAGGATAGCTTCTTGGTGTATGGTGGTCAGGAAGTGCTGTCAGTTACTGGGTATACTGATGCAAGCTTCCAGACAGACCAAGATGAGTACCAATCGCAGTCAGGGTATGTATTCTTGCTGAATGGTGGTGCTGTAAGCTGGAGGAGCTCAAAGCAACCAACCGTAGCGGACTCTACAATAGAAGCTGAGTACATCGCTGCGTGTGATGCAGCTAAGGAAGCTGTGTGGATGAAGAAGTTTATCACTGAGTTGGGAGTAGTGCCAACTATCCAGGACCCAGTCGATATCTTCTGTGACAACAATGGGGCCGTCGCACAAGCTAAGGAGCCCCGGTCACATAAGAACACAAAGCACGTGCTCAGAAAGTTTCACCTCATACGAGAAATCGCGGAGAGAGGTGACATTGCATTGCACAGAGTAGACACCGAGGATAATGTCGCAGATCCATTGACCAAGGCGCTGGCCCAGCCCAAGCACGAGGGTCATACTAGATCTATAGGGATTAGGCCCATGCCTAGTTGAAACTAGTGCAAGTGGGAGATTGTTGGAAATGCCCTAGTCCCGAGGCATTGGTCCTTGTATTTGTACTATGCATTTATTGGATTTATGTGTTGTACTCATTTGTGTCATTAATAAAGGCATCAATTCGTTTATTATATTTATCTTGTGCAGTATAGTAAATGAAGTATCCAATGGACATATCTATATCCATGATGACTAGTGTCATGCACTTAGCAGTAAGACCATGGATAGGGTTAACGATATGACCATAAATAGATCCGTAGTCTGTTCCAGTCATGGGAATGAATAGAACAACAGACTATCATTAGCCTGGTTGTATGGCGGTGTCTTACCGGTCATTGGACATGGAATGTCAACCAAGTTAATGGGTACATGCCTGGGAGCATGGTACTGGATAGATCCACTAAACGAGTAATCCACATGGTATGGTATCACAATGGATTCTCGTGTAGTACTTGTATGGATCCTTTGACCTGACCATATGATGGTGTTACATGTGAAGTCGCATACTTAGGGGTATGCCTAAAGGGCCTGTAATAGGGTGCCAAGTATGGGTACTTTCGGGTATGTCTCTGAACATGGTAATACTATGGATATGCAGAAGGGATTTGTCACTCAGTAACCAACTAAGAAGATATCACCGGCCACTTGATGAATGTGACTGATAAGAGTGTGGCCACACCCAAACAAGTTGGAACTTGTTTGTGAGGATCAGTACATTCGGGATCAAGTAAATGTCCGAACACAAAAGAGGGTGATCAATCCATGCCTCTGTGTTGGATACCGATATCAATGACATGGGATGTACAAGTTTAAACTACAGGGTTATGATATCAGTTAGACTGCCATCTCCATCTTAATTGGGGGCTGCAGTGGCTTGCTAGAGCCCAACTGCAGTCTGCGGGCCAAAGGCCCACTGCCAACATAAAGATGGGCCCACAGGATCGTACACATAGAACGATAGAATGCAGACTTAAGGAATCACATGTATACTTGGAGTATACACAATGGAGGGAGAAGTGTGTATATATTAATTATATTATAAGGATCAATTGGATTGGTCATAATAATAAAATTAATATATTCTATTGGCTCTTCATAATTGATTGGATTAATTATGAAATTATTTCCTAGGTTGAAATATTCATATGTATAGGTTTACATATGATTTTATTTTGTGTAGAGTTAATTTTAATTTGATGGATTAAATTAAATGTCAAACTAATTTTAATTTAGATGTAAATAATATATTACTTGGAGTAATATATTAAATACATGGGTATATTAAAATTGGGCTTGAAATTAATTTAAACCAAAATAATTAAAATTAGATTGGGCCTAAATTAAAACATGGAAGCCCGCACGAAATAGAAAGGAGCCAAGATGGGCCTGAATCCACTTGAGGAATTCGGCCAACCCTAGGTATAAATACCTAGGGTTAGAAAAATTCGGCCACCCTTTGAAAAACACTCCTAGCCGAAATTTCCTACTCCTCTCTCTCCATTGCTTTGTTTTTCCGACGTTAGCACGGGTTGCATTCGCCAAGCGTTCGTGTACGTGAGAGTGGAGGAATTCTCAATTGAATTATGCAGTCATCATCCATCTCTAGAAAGAGATTTTCTGGTAAGAAATTTAATCAATTTCTATTTAATTTTAAGTTTTTCAATTTCCACTTCAATTGCTCCTGGGACTGGATTTGAGGAAATCACCGCGTTCTTCCGCTTTTATCAGGTGATTTCCGGTGAAAAATCCCAACATGGTGATGGTTGGGAAATTATCTAGGTGGCTACTACTCCTATCAGAATTTGACATTAAGTACATTACTAGGAAAACTATCAAAGGGCGAGCTGTGGCAGAATTCCTAGCAAACCAGCCACTAGAATTGGACCACGCAGAAAATCTGGAGTTCTTTGACGAATAGTTGGCTGTAGTAGAAGTGAGAATGGGTTATGTTCTTTGATGGTGCCATGAACAGAAAGGGTGCTGGAATTGGGGTGATCATAGCGAAGCCAAATGGCGAGATTATTCCACTGTCAAAGAGGTTGGACTTCTCCATAACCAACAATGGGGTAGAATATGAAGCGTGCTTATTCGGAATGGAAGCCCTCCTAACACTAGGGGTAAACAATGTCTTGATCGTTGGAGATTCACTCTTGGTGATTAGGCAGGCACAAGGCGACTGGGACTTGAAAGAGGAAGCTTTACGGCCCTACTTAGAACTGCTGCAGTACAAGAGAGGGTTATTCAACCAGTGCGAGTTCATACATCTTCCTAGAGAGGAAAACAAAATGGCGGATGCACTAGCAATGTTGTCCTCCATGTGGGAAGATCCGAAAAAGACACAGATACAGCCTCTGGTCATAGCAACTTCCAGGCAACCCTGCTTTGATATGCATGAAGTGATAGAGTTAACAGCCAAGGAAAAGCCCTGGTTCTTTGACATTTATCAGTATGTGAAAGAGGGAAAGTAAACAGAAGAAGCTAACATTGCTGATAAGATGTCATTAAGAAGATTAGCCAGCCAGTTCAGAATCTTCAAAGATAAGCTATACAAGAGAACTACAAATGGGGTCCTTCTAAGATGTTTGATAGAACGAGAAGTAGAAATCGTGGTGCGGCAGGTGCATGCCGGATCGTACGGGCCGCATATGAATAGAATTGCTATGGCTAGAAAGATAATGAGACAAGGGTACTTTTGGATGACAATGCAGTTTGATTGTGTGAAAGAGGTAAAGAGATGTCATGAGTACCAAATCTATGCGGATATCAGTCATCTACCACCACTCAAACTACAGAACCTAGCATCTCCTTGGCCATTCTCAGCGTGGGGGATCGATATGATCGGAGAAATTCATCCTGGTGCTTCTAATGGGAACACAGTAGACTATTTCTTAAAAAGGGTAGAAGCAGAATCCTTCTCCAGTGTGACAGCTAAGCAGATGGTTAAGTTCATTCAGAAGAACATCCTTTCTTAATACGGAATCCCTCACCATGTAGTGACTGATAACGGAGTGCAATTCCAGGGGGCAACAGTTAAGCTATTCTCAGAACATGGCATCGAAAATCATGGGTCTTCTCCATACAGACCACAGGCTAATGGCGCAGTGGAGGCGGCTAATAAGTCGATAAAAAAGATCCTATAAAAAATGGTAACCACCTCTAGGGATCGGGCTGACAAATTGCCATATGTTTTCTAGGGTTATAGAACCAGCATCAAAACACCAATGGGTGAAACTCCCTATGCCTTGGTGTATGGGATGGAAGCAGTGTTGCTAGTGGAAATGGAATTCAAGTCACTCAGAATAACCTTGGAAGCTCAGCTGCCAGAAACAGAATGGGTTCAAGCTAGATATGAGCAGTTGGCCGCATTAGATGAAAAGCTGTTGAAAGCACTGGATCATCTATAGATGTATCAATGCAGAATGGCTAGAGCTTATAATCAAAACGTGAAGTATCCCAGACAGCAGCTGAAGGTCGGGGATCTGGTTCTAATATAGTTAAGGCCTACAAATATGGACGCCGGTGGGAAATTCAGACCAAATTAGGAGGGCCCTTATGTTGTGAAGAAAGTGCTATCAAAGGGTGGTGTAAGCATCGCAGACATGGGTGGGAATGAATTCGTAAACCCTGTCAACCAAGATCGCCTGAAGCTTTACCATATTAAAAAAAAAAAGAAAAGTCTGCTAGGTTGAAATCTCGACAAGGGCGGCCTAGGCAAAAATCAGGACACGAGCAAAAGTAATTAGTCGGAAAATCTACAAGGGACGGCTAGTGATGGATTTTGGTTCTATATGGAGTGTATACCATTTTGGGAACCAACCTTTTCAAATGTATTCATGTTAATTTCATCAATAAAGTGTGATGTTTTGTTTAAATATGTTCGCATAGTTATATCATAATGCAGAAACAAGTTATCTCGCCTAAACATCCATTTAAAGAAAGCACTTTGCATTTAATTGGTTAAAAGTCTGGCATCATTTTAATAGGGAAATGATAATTGTAGAGACAGATTTTCGAATCGTCCCGATCGGTCGAAAACAGTCCGTTTTCCATTTTGTGCATTTTGTCGTGATCATTTTCGGCCCAAATCCATCCGGATGTTATAAAAATTTGGTTTTTGGATTTCGGTACGTACGGATATCAGTGTTTTCAGTTTATTCGGGGTTTTATTTTATGAGTTTCGGGGTTTTTTTATCTGAATCGGATTTGTAGTTCAGCATTAGCGGACCCCCGAACCCTATAAAATTCCCGAAAAATATTGAAAACGAGCAAAACGGTATTTTCACAAATGTTTTTGGTGTGTTTATTGCACTTTGGACCCTAGATGGATGTTGAATTTAGGAACCCGCACAAATGGAACCCTGGATTCCGAAATAACAGACCCACAAAAAATGGAAATTTACATGTAACCAAGCCAATTGTTTTCCAAAAATGATTTTTCAACACAAAAATTACAGGGCGGTTCAAAACCGTTTTCCAGGTCTAACCGGTCTGACCGGTCGGGTCGACCCGGTTACCCCTTAAATGCATACCCCTGTTTCCTAAATTCCCAATTCTGTCTTATTTGAGTCCTATCTGTGTGTGCAATATAAATTATGCTAACCAATTTGTTTTGCAGCTTTTATTTTTATTTTTATTTTTGCTGTAATTAATAGATTATTTCTTGTATTTTTAGGCGGTTGTAATTTTTAGATCCTCGTGTCCTTAGGCGATTGTAATATGAGGACGAGGGTTTTTATCTTTTATTCGATTGGGCTGTATAATCGGCCTTTACTATTTTCGTGTATATTTTGGATGTATGCTTTATTTTTTTGTAATTTATTTTCTGCATTTTGCTTTAGCATCGACTGATTAAAAATAAACAAAATAGGGTTAGAGAAAGATAATAAAGCAAATTAAATATGGTAATATAAACTGTAAAGTGAAAGCAAGCTAGAGGTTAAAGTAAGTCACTTGCTCGAACCCTAAATCTCTGTATTAGGTACAGTAGTCTGCCCTCAGTAGGGAGCTATACTAGAAATTCTTGAATGAGCTTATCCGGGTGACGACTCTGTCACTGATCTCGGGATTTAAGTTTCGAGGTCTTTAAGTTAAAACGGGAAATGTTTTCTATAAAGGGATTTCCAAATAAATCCATGATTTTCCTAACTCAAGATAAACAAAACCCGTTTTCCACCAAAATCAAAACGAACACAAACGTTTTCCCCGGTTTGCTTTGCCATGTTCCTTTTTCTGTTTTTGAAAAAGGTCATCCGCTCACAAACGCCCTAGTTATGGCTTTTCTGGTGGTAGAGGCGGTAAGAAAACTGTAGAGGCGGTTCTAGTAAAACCCCCTGAAACTGCCCCTAGAAGGACTGGCCAAGTGTTTTGGTTGTGGAGAGTTGGGGCATAGGCAATCTGATTGCAAGAAGGTCGGGAGAGAGCCATGTTTGTAGAGGCAGATGAAGGTGTAGAGGCGGATTCTAGTGAGTTTGAAAATCCAGCCTCTGATGAGGAAGAGGAGATTGATGAGGAGGTTGTGGTTGGTGATACAAGCACTGCTTTTGTAGTGCGTTGTTCATGTTTGACACCCCGGGCAGCTGTTGATGATGAGTGGCTAAGGAGCAATATCTTCAAGTCCACTTACACCATTAAAGGAAAGGTGTGCAAGCTAGTAATTGATGGTGGGTGTTATGAGAATATTTTGGCAATTGAGGCTGTTCAAAATTTGGGATTGGTAATCAAAAAGCATCCCAAACCCTACAAGTTAGAGTGGCTGAAACAAGGGGAAGAGGTGTTGGTGACCAAGCGGCAGTAGTACCTTTTTCTATAGGATCTCGGTATAAGGATGAAGTAAAGTGTGGTGTTGAAGAGATGGATGCATGCCATCTGTTGTTGGGAAGACCCTGGCAGTTTGATAGAGATGTAACCCATCAAGGAAAGGCAGACACTCATACCTTTTTGTTTGAAGGAGTGGAAATCAACCTTGTCCCAAAGAAAGACGAAGTTAAGAATAATGCTGGAGCTGACAACGTTGTGTTGTTAACCTTGTCATAGTTTGGGGAGGAAGTAAAGGAGAATGAGGTGGTGTATACATTGGTTGGGAAAACGGTGGAGAAAGAGGTTGTGATTCCTAAGTAGATCAAACCCATTCTGAATGAGTTTGAAGATCTGTTCCCGGACAAACTTCTTGCTAGCTTACCACCCCTTTGTGACATTCAGCATCAGATTGTCTTGGAACCTGGGGAAATCCTTCCACATCATCCCCATTACAGAATGAGCCTAGTGGAACATGAGGAGTTAAGGAGACAAGTTGAAGAGCTGTTGCAGAAGGGCTATATCCGAGAGAGTCTGAGTCCCTGTGCAGTTCCAGCCCTCTTAATTCCAAAGAAAGATGGCAGTTGGCGGATGTGTGTGGATAGCAGAGCCATCAGCAAAAGAACCATCAGTTATCGGTTTCCTATCCCTCATTTGGATGATTTATTAGACCAACTTAGTGGGGCTTCTGTATTCACTAAACTAGATTTGAAGAGTGGTTATTATCATATACGTATAAGACCAGGGGATGAGTGGAAAAGTGTGTTTAAAACTAGTGGAAGGGCTGTATGAGTGGATGGTCATGCCATTTGGGTTATCTAATGCCCCAAGCACTTTTATACGTGTCATGAACCAGCTGTTGAGACCCTTCATTGGTAAATTTGTTGTGGTATACTTTGATGATATTCTGGTTTATAGTTCTATTCAGGAGGAGCATATCCATCACTTGAGAGAAGTGTTGCTAGTGTTAAGAAGAGAGAGAATGTATGCAGCCTTGAAAAAGTGTGTTTTTATGTCCCCTAGTGTTCTTCTGTTTTTGGGATATATTGTTTCTGCAGAGGGCTTGAAGATTGACGAGGCCAAGGTTGAGGCAATTAAAAATTGGCATACACCTAGCTCTGTTATTGAAGTGAGAAGCTTTCATGGTCTAGCCTCATTTTATAGGTGATTTATAGCACATTTCAGTAGCATAATGGCCCCAGTCACGAAGTGTATGAAGCAAAGTGGCAAGTTTAAGCGGACGGAACAAGCTGAAGAAGCATTCCAGCGGATTAAGGAGAGATTGATTACAACCCCTATTCTTACCTTGCTGGATTTCCAACAACCGTTTAAGTTGCATTCTGATGCCTTAAAGTTAGGCATTGGGGCTGTGTTGGGTCATAACCACAGACCAGTTGCATATTTCAGTGAAAAACTATTTGGTGCAAAGCTTCGTTACAGTACGTATGATGTGGAGTTTTATGTGGTGGTCCAGGTAGTTAAGCATTGGCGTCATTATCTTTTTCAGAGGGAATTTGCACTATTTACAAACCATGAGGCTTTACGACATTTACATAGCCAGGATAAGGTTTCAGCTAGGCATGCTCGATGGGTGGCTTACCTACAGCAGTTTACTTTTGTCGTTAAGCATAAATCCAGTGTGTCTAATAAGGTGGCTGATGCATTGAGTAGGAAAAAGGGGCTGCTTGTTCGCCTTTCAATTGAAGTTCCTAGTTTTACATCTTTTTCTGAACCGTATGACACAGATCCATATTTTATAGCTATTGTTTAGAAAATTCGAGAAGGGGAGCCATCAGAGTTTCATCAGTGTAAGGAGTGTCTCTTTAAAGGGAACCAATTATGTATTCTTGATTGCAGTTAAAGGCTGAAAATTAGTCAAGAAGTTCATGGTTAGGGGCATGTCAAAAGAGATAGGACATTACAGTTGATCCAAGCCAGTTACTTTTAGCCGTCCATGTGTAGAGAAGTGGGTAAATACGTGAAGCGTTGTCGAATTTGTCTGGTTTCCAAAAGGGCAGCCACGAATGCGGGGTTGCATATGCCATTGCCTATTCCTTCTCAACCACGGGAAGAAATCAGGATGGACTTTGTGTTGGGCTTGCCATGGACTCAACAGGGTAGTGATTCTATTTTTGTTGTAGTGGATCACTTCTAAAAAATGGTGCATTTTATTCCATGCAAAAAGACAACGGATGCAGTAAACGTGGCTCAATTGTTCTTTACAAGCTTCATGGGCTACCTAAGTCCATTGTTTCAGATCGAGATACTAGGTTTCTCAATCACTTTTGGCGCAGTTTATGGAAGCTTGTCAACACCCAACTGAATTTCAGCATTGCATATCATCCTCAGACCGACTGCCAAACTAAGGTAGTTAACCGTTCTCTTGGTAATATGTAATGTTGTTTGGTCGGTGAGCATGTGAAGAGTTGGGATCAGAAATTGTGTCAAGCTGAATTTGCGTATTATCGAGCAGTCCACAGAAGCATTGGATTTAGCCCTTTCGCCGTGGTTTATTCAGTTGACCCGAGAGGCCCCCTTGATCTTTTGCCCCTTCCCGACAGGACTCGAGTGCACGGAAAAGCTGAAACTTTTGTGGCTGAGTTGCAGTCACTTCATCAAACTGTCCATGCTAATCTGGAGAAAGCTACTACAAGATATAAACAGGCTGCGACAGGAAGCGTCGTTTGGTGGAATTTGAAGTTGGTGATTTTGTATAGGCCATTCTGACCAAAGACTGATTTTATATTAGGGATTATAACAAGTTGTCAGCCAAGAAGATTGGTCCTGTTGAGAGTGTAGAGAAAATTAGTCCAATGCTTATCGGTTAAAGTTGCCTAGTCACATTCGTACAGCAGATGTGTTTAATGTCAAGCACTTAATCCCGTATACTGGAGATTCCTCAGATCATGACAATTCAAGGGCGAATTCTCTTCAGCCGGGGGAGAATGATGTAGAGGAGCAAGCTTTAGCTTTCTTAGGTAAATTTTATGGTGAATAGTAATTTCCAAAAAATGTTCGATTTTAGTGATTCTTGAGCCTAACTTTATTGGAATTGGGCCAACGATTCAAACTCATGGCCATTGGCTATGATGTCCATTGCTTTTTGGCCAAAAAACATCGTTTAGGGCCTCAAAATCACTATTTACTATTTTTAGGCCTATTCGGGAAATTTTCGGTTTTTATTTTCTTTTTTCCTTTTTCTGTTTTGGTTTGATGGTTTTGGCTAGAACTCTATTTAGGCAGGGGATTTCTTATTTTGGATCAGTTTATTTCTAGCCTATAAATAGGCCTTTATTGATCAGTTGTAAGTAGTTTTTTTTTATTTCAATAAAATTTCGGAATTATGTCCCTTACCCTTCTTTTGTGAATTTTGCGAAATTCAACTAGTAGAAGACTAATTTCCGACATTATGCACGAACAACGGATTTTAGTATTATCATTCAAAGTTTCCGCTGCATCAGTCTTGAACTTCAGAAAGTTCAACATTACTCCCACTGTCTCTCTTGGAAAGGAATTACTTCTCCAAGAAGATTGCATTCTTGGCCATGAAAACTTTATTTTCTACCGGGTCGTAGAAGTAATAAACCTTAGTTTCCTTAGGGTAACCCACAAACTGGCACTTGATAGATTTGGACTTGAGTTTTCCACTTGTCAATTTCTTGACATATGCATCACAGCCCCAAATCTTTAAGAAGGAAACATTGGACTTTAGGCCCTTCCATATTTCATACAGTGTTCCCTTAACTACCTTGCTTGGTGTATTATTAAGTATGTAAATAGCTGTCTCTAAAGCATATCCCCAAAAGGAGACAGGGAGTGTAGCATGACTCATCATTGAGTGGACCATGTCAAGCAAGGTCCTATTCCTCCTTTCTAACACTCCATTCCACTAGGTTGTACTAGGAGGAGTGAGTTGGGATACAATCCCACACTCTCTCAAGAATAAGTCAAACTCTTGGCTCAAATATTCACCCCCTGAGTTAGACAGAAGTGCTCTTATTTTCTTACCAAGTTGGTTTTCTACTTCGTTCTTAAAGTCCTTGAATCTCTGAAGAGTTTTAGACTTATGCTTCATCAGATACACGTAACCATATCTACTGAAGTCATCCATGAAGGTAATGAAGTATAGAAAACCTGATCTAGCACTAGTGCTCATTGGGCCGCATACATTGGAATGTATCAGCTCCAACTGCTCTGAAGCCCTTTCAGCAGTCTTGCTAAAAGGTGCCTTTGTCATCTTGGCTCTTAAACAAGATTTACATGTGTTATAAGACTAAATGTCAAATGACCCTAGTACTGCACTAGAGTGAAGCCTAGCTATGTGCTTCTTGTTTATGTGGCCAAGTTGATAATGCCAGATGTATGTAGGATTAATTTCATTTTGTTTAATCCTTTTAGTGTTTATGTTATAGATTGAAATTTCACATTTTAGATCAAGGATATATAAACCATTTTCAAGAAATGTTGTTCCATAAATAATATTTCCACATTGCATAGAAATTCTACCATGTCCAATATTAAATACTCTTAGTCCCTGCATATTTGAACAAATGTGAACCACATCCAGTGTCTAAAACCCAAGATGTAGAAATAGCCAGATTAATCTCAACAACATAAATACATGAAGCAGTAGACTTTCTCTTCATTTGCTCCCTTAGCTTTGGACATGAGCTCTTCCAGTGCCCTTTCTCATGACACTCATGGCAGACATCTTCAGGAGAAGCAACCCTTACTTTAGGGTGGGCCGCCACCTTCTTGCCCATAGCCTTGGCCTTTTAGGCCTTAACTTTGGCCTTGGATTTGGCCTTTCCCTTAGCATTGGGCGTATTGCCCTTATTCACCAGTAGAACTTCAGGAGTCTTCTTAAGAGACTACTTAGCAAGCTTAAGCATGCCATGCAGCTCAACAACCAATTTATCAAGACCCTGCATGTTGTAGTTCATGATAAATTGGTTATAAGACTCAAGAAGTGACCCGAGAATAATGTCTATTGCCAAGTCCTGCGGAACTAGAGAGCTGAGGTGGGCAAGTGTATCAATATACCCTTTCAACTTTAGCATATGAGTGCTAACAGAAGTCCTAACTGCCGTTGCAGCAGTGCAAAGTGCCTTAGTAGTCAGGTATCATTCCTGATGAGCCTGATCTTGGAACATCTTTTTTAGCTGATCCATCATCTCATAAGCATGCTGCTCCATGAACTACTTTTAAAGATCAGAAGCCATGGTACCCAGCATAAGGCACGAGACATCTTGGTTGTCCCTCACGTGCCGGTCGTACTGCTCCACCATCGCTATGGTGGTGCCTCGACCTCTGAGAGGGCTAGCTGGTAAAGAAGCATTTAGTACATACTCCTTGGATTCTTATCTAAGAACTATTTGTAAGTTCCTAGCCCAATCCAGGAAGTTAGTCCCTGAAAGCTTCTCCTTCTCCAAGAGTGACTTAAGTGAGAGTGAATTGTTGTTTGTTGCAGCCATTTTAAATTGCTGATGTGAAACTGGAATCTACATGGAAGAAATCATTGCTTGAGTTAGAAATAAAGGACTTTTGCCAATTCAAATTAATAATCCGATTTTAATTTGTTCATTGGTAACGTTAATTGGCTGACTTGACCAAGATCCGCAACTCCTTAATGATTGGTCGAATTTGAGCTTGCTAACAGACTATTGATTCATTTGGCAGGACAACCTATCCAATCCCTCCATGAAGGACTCTTAGTTTGATGAGCTTATTGAAACTTTACCCATCTGTGCTTAGGGCCTATTCTGAGCTTATGCTACCCATGTTGAGTCAAATCACCATTCACATGTTAACCATACCAAGTATCCTAACCCTCGAGGTCCACCAAATACTACAATGTACCCAAATAGGGAATGGCGCACATCGCAGCATCAATGGGAGGAAGAGGTGTGAATGTGGGAAGCACTTTTAAACAACCCAATATTTTAATTTTCGGATTAAAATTAAGTGATACGGCTTAGCATGCATAATCGCGGGTTATAATCTGGTGATCCATACATCCATATCATATGACAACTGCAATAGCATACTTAATTCAAAATAATGAGATCCTATGGGCCTTAATTACAACCTAATGAAAAACTAGATATCCTATCTAATTCTTCATGGGCCGGATTGCAATCCTTCTTGGGCTCCCACCATGGGCTTGCTCCATCTTGGCCTTCCTTCATACTTGATCCAATTACAACAATTTTATTTAAAATAAAATCTATTCTAAAATTACATCAAAATAAAAGAAATGGCGCACATGCCATATTTCCCAAAAATTAATTACAATCGATAATAATTTAGGGCGCATAGGATTCAACACAACATTTCAAACAAAGTACCTATCGTGCACATACATATCAATACGATGCATGATCATGGCATTCCAAATATAGATATAAATGTTAAGCCGAGTTATTTAGGGTGAAATCGCCAAATTTAACAAATGTGACTAAGGCCCACAAAGGCCCAATGAATAATATCCATTAATGCAAAATTAACAATTTTGCTCCCACTGGTATTTGGGTTGTCACAAATTCAAAATTTTTCTCTCCCAATTTTAACTGATGCCATGGTTTATTGAGCCAATTTCACAAAGTCCATATTCAATTTAATATGCAAAACAATTAAATTAAATATGCATGCCAACATGATAAGCAATTTAAATACATATTAATTTAAAATAAAACATTTTAATTTAATTTCCATTAGGGGCGCGGGTAAGAAAAAAATACCCGTAAAATACAAAACCAGACTCAAACCCCGCGTGATGACTCTGCTGTCCGGGGATAGCAGTGCTACCACGAGGCAGCCTGTTGTAGAAGCAGCTGCTGCGCACGTAGCAGCCTACTACATGGAGAAGGGAATGATTCCTTTCTCCCCAACCCCTATTTTTTTTAAACTAAAAAAATTAGCAGCATTAAAAATATACAACAGCAAAAAAAAAAAAAATTACAGTAGCAGAAAAAATTCAGCAGCAAAATAATCGATAAAACCAATTGGGAAAAATTATCAAAACCCGAATAACCATTCCTGAAACCTATTCTTTCTTCAAGAACACTTTCAAGAATGAATTCCAATCAATCTAATGGACAAAACCAAGGCTCTGATAACACTATTCGGATTCATCATCGGAAAAATAATGTGGTGCAGCAGAATTACACCGTTTAAAATTTCCTAGAATCCACCTATCATGTCCTATTACCATTGATTGGAACAAAAACAATTTGGATAAAGAGAGATTAAACTCACCAAATCTATCTCTTCTAGAGACTGCTGCAGAATGAATTCTTGAAACTGCAATCTCCAAAGTCCGGTGCACGACCAACTATCGAGCGGGAACCAGTGCTAGCCGAAGAGCGAAGGAATGGAAGAATAATTGTAGGAATTTTTTGCTGTTTATGGGGCTGAAATTTCTAGCAATTAAGATTAGGGTCAAGACTAATTTTTATTCTTTAGTGTGCATTTATATAGACTCCTTGTCTAATTGGTATTTGACTAGATTAATTAAACCTAAGCCCACTAGGATTATACTTAATAAATAAACTTTGTATTAAAAGTTTATACTATATAATTTAATTCCATTAGGCTGAATCTAATTACCTCTAAATTAAATTTAAACCACACTTAAGAAAATACAATATATGTATTTTAATTTTCCTACTTAGGAAAATAATTTAATTAATTTTTTACTTTATGTAATTCAATTAATTGATAAATTAATTAATTACATTATGTAAACTTATTAATTAAATAAAATCAATCCAATATTAATTAATTACCTTGACACCAAATGTCAACTAATGAATTAACGCATTCCTTCCAATGTACATTACATTTACAATTTCTATAAGTTCTGGCTTAGTTGATCTATGTGCACGATCCTATGGGTCTGTCTTTATGTTAGCAGTAGGCCTAAAGCCCACAGACTGTAAGTGGGTTCTCGTAAACCGTTATAGCCTCCAATTAAGATAGAGATGCAGCAGTCTTTAGAAGACACTCACCCGATAGTAATCTCATGGTGTCCTTTGCCAAAAGATATTGATATGAAAAAACAAGAGGCATGGTGTCCGTCATCCTCTTCTACCGTTTATTATATTTCTTGATCTTAAGTTGATTGATTAATCAAATAAGTAACCAACTTATTTGAGTATGGCCATACACTTATCAGTCCCACTTATCAAGTGGCCAGTGATATCATCTCGGGGTTACCCGAGTGGCAATTCTATCACTTCATCATCAATATCAATATGTTCACCTATCCATCCAATCATACCCATATTGAGTATCCTTTTACAGACCTATTAGGCATATGTCAAAGTGAACTGGATTCCATATTGATACTTTAATGAAATCTGTCTGAGGACAAAAGAGAACTACTCAAGAAAGACCTATGGCGCGACAACCATGTGGCTTTCTTGTGCGGATTGTTCCAGTCCCATGTTAACGACATGTACCTATATTCATGACTGACTTAACAAGTACTATGGCTAGTTAAGAACTGCCATACAATTGTTGAATTTATAAGTCTGTGATTCTATTCATTCCCATGATTAGAATAGACTTGGGATATGTTTTATGATTATCAATCAATGGATACTCTATTCCTATTATAGCACAAGAGATAAATGGAATAGATTAGAGGCCTTTATTAATGTGGCACAAATAATGTATGGATACAAAGAGTCTTAATGTATAATACAAAATATAAGAATCCAGTGCCCTAAGAACTAGGGCACACCAACAACTGGTGTTTCAACTTAAAGGCTAACAACACCTTCAAAAGGCGATTGGTGGCGAAGTGTTTTAGATAAGTCCAAGGAATTGACTATGATGAAACCTTCTCACCAGTTGCAATGTTCAAATTCATTAGGATACTACTTGCCATAGTTGTATGGTATAATTATGAGATATGGCAGATGGATGTTAAGATCACTTTTCTGAATGGAAAGCTACTCGAGGATGTGTACAAGACAAACCTGAGGATTTTATTGATCCAAAGTATCCTAACTGGGTATGCAAGCTTTAAAAGCCTATTTATGGATTGAAGCAAGCTTCTCGGAGTTGGAGCTTAAGATTTAATAAGGCTATTAAGGATTATGGCTTCATACAGAATCCACATGAGCCCTATGTACAAGATGGTTAGTGGGAGAGTATCTACATTCCTAGTCCTATACGTAGATGGCATCCTTCTCATTGGAAGCGACACATCGACACTACAAGGGGTTAAGCAGTGGTTGAGTAAGTGCTTCGCAATAAAGGACTTAGGAGAAGCTGAGATGATCTTAGGGATCAGGATCTATAAGGATAGATCCAATCGACTTCTGGGCCTAAGTTAGGCCTCTTACATAGATAAAATTTTGAAAAGGTTTGGCTTGGATAAGGCAAAGAAAAGTTTTTTGCCTATATGCCATGGACTCAAACTAAGTAGGAACAACATACCTAAGACAAAGGAGGACCGGGAGAAGATGCAGAAGATCCCATATGCTTCAGCTATAGGATCTATCATGTACTCCATATTATGTACGAGACCCGATGTCGCTTTTACATTAAGTATGGCTTGCCGATACCAACCACATCTAGGGGAGGATCATTGGACGGCAGTCAAGGCAATCCTTAAGTACCTTAACAGGACTAAGGATAGCTTCTTGGTGTATGGAGGTCAAGAAGAGCTATCATTTTTAGGGTACATTGACACAAGCTTTGAGACTGATCAGGATGAAAACCAGTCATAGTTTGTTTATGTCTTCCTATTGAATGACGGTGTCATCAACTGGAGGAGCTCAAAATAGCCAACCATCGCTGATTTTACCACAGAAGCTGAGTACATTGTTGCATGTGAAGCTGTAAAGGAAGCTGTTTAGATGAAGAAGTTCATCACTAAGTTAGGAGCATTTATCCTAGACCCAGTGAATGTCTTCTGTGACAGCAACGAGGACATCGCACAAGCTAAGGAGCCTCAGTCGCATAATAAGTCCAAACATGTAATTAGGAAGTTTCACCTCATCTAAGAGATCATAGATAGAGGGGACATTTCACTGCAGAGAGTTGACACCGAGAACAATGTCGCTGATCTGTTAACCAAGGTGTTAGCACAGACACAGCACGAGGGTCATACTAGACCTATAGGGATTAAGACAATGCCTAGCTGGAACTAGTTGTTGGTGTGCCTAGTTCTTAGGACATTGAATTCTTGTATTCTGTATTATACATTAAGGCTCATTGTATGTATACATTACGTGTGTCACATTAATAAGGCATTTAATCTATTCCATTTACATCTTGTGCTATAACATGAATAGAGTATCCATTGATTAATAATCATAAAACATATCCCAAGTCTATTCTAATCGTGGGAACAAACAGAATCACAGACTTGTATATTTAATGACTGTATGATAGTTCTTGACTAGCCAAAGTACTTGTAAAGTCAGTCGTGAATATAGGTACATGTCGTTGACATAGGACTGAATCGATCTGCGCAAGAAAGCCATATGGTTGTCGCGTCATAGGTCTTTCTTGAGTAGGTCTTTTTGTCCTTAGACTATATTTCATTATAGTATCAATATGGAATCTGGTTCACTTTGACATACACCTAACAGGTCTGTAAAAGGATGCTAAATAAGGGTATGATCAGGTGGACTGGTGAACATATTGATATTGATGATGAAGTGATAGAATTACCACTTGGGCAACATCGAGATGATATCACTGGCCACTTGATGAGTGGGACTGGTAAGTGTATGGCCATGCCCAAATAAGTTGGTTGCTTATTTGATTAATTAGTTCACTCAAGATCAAGAAATATAATAAATTGCAGAAAAGGATGATGGACACCGTGCCTCTTGTTTATTCATATCGTTATCATTTGGTAAAGGGAAGTATGAGATTACTACTAGGTGAGTGTCTTCAATAGAATGTTGTATCTCTATCTTAATTAGGGGCTGTAACAGTTTGCTAGAACCCACTTACAGTCTGTGGGCCTTGGGCCCACTGCCAACATAAAGATAGGCCCACAGGATCGAGCACATAGATCAACTGAGCTGGAACTTATAGAATTTGTACATGTAATGTATATTGGAAGGCATGCATTAATTAATTAGTTGACATTCGGTGTCAAGGTAATTAATTAACATTGGGTTGATTTAATTTAATTAATAAGTTTACATAATGTAATTAATTAATTATTTAATTAATTGAATTACATAAAGTAAACAATTAATTAAATTGTTTTTCTAAGAAGAAAAATTAAATACATGTATTTTATTTATTTAAATGGGATTTTATTTAGGGGTAGTTAAATTTAGGCAAACGGAATTGAATTATATTAAACTTTTGATATAAAATTTATATATGTAATTGAAATCCTAATGGGCTTGGGTTTAATTAACCTAATTAAAACCCAATTATAGAAGGAGACTATATAAGGCACACTTAATAAAAAAATCAGCTCTAACCCTAGTCTTGGAAGGTGAATTTTAGCCCCCCTTGAGCAGCCCCCTTTGGCTGAATCCTTCACCCCTTGCATCCATTCTTTCGCTTCTTCAGCTAGCACCGGGTCCCAATCGACAGTTGGTCATGCACCAGATTATGGAGATCACTTCAAGAATCTATTGTACAGCAGTCTCTAGAAGAGATGGATCTGGTGATTTTAATCTCTCTTGATTCAAATGTTTATTCAAATGTTTTATTTCCAATCAATGGGTGGATTCTAAGAAATTTTAATCGGTCAAATTCCGCTGTGCCCTATTACTTTTTCCTGTGATGAATCCAAACACTAATACAAGTGGGAGATTGTTGGTGTGCCTTAGTCCAAATGGCATTGGTTCTTATATTGTATTATACTTTATATTATATATTTTGTGTTGAAATAAAGGCATGAATCTATTTATTCATAACTTATGCTATTTATAAATAGAGTGTCCAATGATTATAACCATACTAAATTAAACCAATCTAGGTCATTAGATTATGAGACCTTTTAGTAGAGTTAAAGTTATAATCATAAAGCTATCCCTGGTCTATTCTAATCATGGGAATGAATAGAACTAAAGACCATCATATCCTTGACTGGATGGCGGCATCTCATCTGCCATTGGACATAGAATGTTAATCAATGATATGGGTACATATTGGGTTGCATGGTATTAGATCGATCCGCCGTAAGAACACCACATGGTTCGATCGTCATAGGTGTTTCTCAGGTAGGTCTTGTTATTATCCTTAGACCTGATATTTGATTTAACATAACATGAGATCTCATACACTTTGATATACGCCTAACGGACCCGTAATAGGGTGCCAAGTATGGGTATATTAGATGGGCCAGTGAACTTGTTAATGTTGATAGTGAAGTTGATGGAATTACCACTCAGCATCCCCTGAGATGATATCACTGGCCACTTGATGAGTGGGATTGACAAGTGTATGGCCATATCCGAATAAGTTAGGATACTTATTTGTTAGGTTCAGTTCACTCGGTATCAAGAAATAAATAAGCATATAAGAGGATAACAGGGCCATGCCTTTTTCTTATTCTATCGATGTTAGTTGGCAAGGTATATACAAGATCATAACCAGGTTATGTTTCACATTAGACTGCAAGTCTCTGTCTTAATTAAGGACTGTAATAGTTTGCTAGAACCCACTTATAGTCTGTAGGCCCTGGGCCCACTACCAATATAAAGATGGACCCACAGGATTGTACACATAGAACGATTGAACGTTGACAAATCAAAATTAGAACAGAAACCAAATTAATTGACTTGTTGACATTAGGTTATGTCATAATTAATTCAATTATATTAAGGGAGAAATTAATTTTATTTGATTAATTAATTACATGTAGTAAATAACTAATTAAATAAAATAGAATTTTCTTGGTGGAAATTTAAATACAAAGTTTGTATTTATTAAGGTTGATTTTAATTTAACTTTGGATTATATTAATTTGATAAAATTATATTTAATTGTGTCAATTGGAATTTTATAATAAAGTTTTATTTAATTCTAATTGTACAAATTAAATTAATTTAATCAAATCAAAATAACCTATGATTTTAATTAAAATCCTAGTAGCTAAGGAACATATTAAGGAGTATATAAGGAAGCCTTGAATCTAATTTCTCCCTAACCCTAGCCACTTGATATTTTTGGCCTACAACAAAGAAAGGAGCAAAAATTCCCTAGGCTGAAATTTATTGGTTTTCGTTCTTTCGTTCACTAGCACGAGTCATGTTCAAGAGTCGTTCGTGTACCGGCTTGTGGTGGAAACGTATTTGGGTTTCTGTATTGGTCTATAGAGGAGACGTTTAAAGTGAGAAATTTATTTTCTTTCATTTCTATCTTTGATTCTATCAAAATCATGTTTCTTGGAATCATGGAATTTGAGGGAAAATTTTAATCACTATTTTACGCTGCGCACCGGTTTTCCCCGTGAGAATTTCCTACATAAAATACAGCACAAATAAGTCAAATGCTTTTGGTTTCTTAGATATTTACCTTGGAAGCATGGATCCATAGCGTTAAGAGGTAAGAAATCTGTAAGAGAGGCTCCGATTGAACACCCGAACTCCAATCTCCAAATATGCTCCAAAGCTACAAGTGTTACTGTTTTTTGTGATTTAATTAGTCTCTAAACATTATTAAAGATCTTAATGAGGTATTTTCCTAAGATTCTAATATATTTTAAACTTGATAATAGAGATTTAAAGACGGAAATTGATTAAAAAGTTTTGATCTTTCTCCTTTTCTTCCCTTTTCTTCCTCTTTTCTCTCTAAGTAAGAATTGCCAACCTCTAATTCAATTTTTGTTGCCCTTTATATAGGCAGAATAGGGCTTCTTTCTTGTTAAATCTGCCCAAAAACATCCAAAAAACAATTTCCAAGATAAGGAGTCACGGTTTTGTGAGAAAACAAGATCCATGAGGGTCTCGATTCAATAGTTGCATGGCTACGTGTGGCTATTGATCCGGGAATAGTCTTCTTTCTCATCTGGGAATGATCCAAGACTTGAAGTTTAGTTGACTGGAGCCTTAATCTTGAATTGACTCTGACCCTGTAGCTATAGAAAGCCATAAAAGCAAATAAACAGTTTATTCATTATTGAAACTAAAGGATGAAAATCCCATGCTCACAATAGGACCCATGAATCATTTAGAGCTCATGTTCGAGATCATTCTATAAAGCAAAAGGAGTTAAGCCAGCTTACTCATTGAGGCTAAAAAATCCATGTTCACAAGTGTAAGCACCGGAATTTCAATCCTCTTTAAAAAAAAGAAAAAAAAAAGAAAAGAGTCGTACGACTGTAATTTAAAAATTATAGTCGTACAACTGTAATATCGAAAAAGTTGCAGGAGCCCATACCTCTGCAGTAGAAAAATGGAGGAGAGAGGTGGCGTAATTAATGCACCGGGATGGGCAGCAAGTAAGCCAGGGAGCAGAGATAAAAGGAAGAAAAAGAGAGGAGAGAGACCAACTTTTGGATTCTGGTTGTTTAGTGAGAGAAATTCAGAGAGAAAGAGAGATAAAGAGGTGGAAGAAAGAAAAACACCAAAAACTCAGCTTTCTTCCCTTTCTTTTTCTCTTGATTCTCAAGATTAAGATTAAAACTTGTTAGAAATCTTTAGGTTAATCACTTAATCTCACAAACAAATCAAAATCTCGGACTTAAATCATCAGAATCCCAAGCATTTTGGATTTTTGGACACAAAGCTCTCAACCCCAATTCAAGAAGAAAAGTGCAAATTCGTATGGATTGGAGTGATGCCAGGGGTCAAAACGACTTGGATAAACTCCTAAAAGGTGGGCACTCCCTTTTCCTTTCACTTTTTCCTGCTTTCTGGGTGCTGGATGTGATTTTCGTGCATTTTTACCATATTTCCGCATTTCTGCTTCTGGAAATCAAGAACAGTCGCACGACTGTTCTTGAATTTGATGAATAGTTGTACAACTGTAGTTACAGTCGTACGAGTGTTCTTGATTTCCAGGTGTTTTCTTTCCAGTTTTCTTCAAATAAGATTTTTACGAAATCCTGACTCTGAGTCGCTTACAGTCACACGACTGTAATTTACAGTCGTACGACTGTAGTTACAGTCGCACGATTATAACAAATTTCCAGAACCGGAGTGAGGTGAGCACTGTTAGGAAAATCTGCATGGACCAGTTGGTGGCAGTCGTTGGTGCGGTCGAGACGGATACCATACTCATCTTGTCCTTAATTTCATTTCATATGTAATGTGCATTATGCTAAAACGTTATGAATGAATGAATGAATGAATGCCTTGCCTATTCATTTAAATATCCTAAGTTTGCTTGAAATTGAATTCACATCATGCATCATAGATGATTATACGCTTGTGAGCTTCAGCAACAACGATGGGGTAACCAAATCCTTCAAGACTTCCCACAATCATCTCATCATGAGAGGGTGTATTGGAAATCTTCTCCTAATTCCACAACATCTTTAAAAGAAAGAAAGAGCTCGCTAGGGTGAAAACCGAAAAGGCACCTCAGGCAAAAATTAGAGCAGCCCGCTAAGCTGAAAACCCATATTGGGCAGTTTAGGAAAAAGTTAGGGCATATGAAGTGCTCGCTAAGGTGAAAACCGAAAAGGCCCCTGAGGCAAAAGTCAGAGCAGCTCATTGAGTTGAAAACCCACTTTAGGCAGCTCAGGAAAAATTTAGAGCACTCCCAAACTCATGAAACCTAGGGGTAGAGGAGGCAAAACCTCTCCATCGGTCCCCCAGCAGGAACATTTCATCCATCCCCAACAAGATCCTTTGCATTATTTCTTGACGACATCGTTACCAAGAACCTCATCACTTTCTCTCCAACAGTCATCATACTTCCGCATTAGCCATCGTATATCCTTGGCAGGATTGCAAGAATTACATTGCACCCAAAATTTTGCTTCTCCAACTGTGGAGGATCAATTGCACAACATATCTTCCCCAGTAAGAACCTGGAGTGTCAAGATTGAGCAAATGGCGCAAAATGCATTTTCTAAAGTTCATTTGCATGTGCACACATTTAAGCATATCCATGCATTCAAAACATACATGCATACATGCACATACATATCACAACCAACCCAAGCGTAGGTATCCACCATTGTCATCAGACCATTCCAAACCAGGATCGCTCTCAAAGCAGAGATGGCACAACGTCGGGGCATCTATTGGACCTTAAGCATAAGCACAAACTCAAAACTCAACATATCAAATCTCCAAGGGGCGGAACAATCAAGCCGTATTTATCCTTGATTGAAGGGGCAAAATTTTTTGTTTCCAAAATTATCGATCAAGGGATAAATACTCATCCTCAAGCCAACATCAAAGTTATCATTCCTAAACCTATCTCGTCATTTTATTCAAGCCAGATTTCAAACCCTTGAACTCCATTCCGTTCAAGCATGCTTACTAATCCTTCAACTCCTTTTCTTCATTCAAGCTAGATTTCAAACCCTTGAACTCCATTCCGTTCAAGCATGGTTCCAAATCCTTGAACTCCTTTTCTTTATTCAAGCCAGATTTCAAACCCTTGAATTCCATTCCGTTCAAGCACGGTTACAAATCCTTAAACTCCTTTTCTTCTTTCAAGCCAGATTTCAAACCCTTGAACTCCATTACGTTCAAGCATGGTTACAAATCCTTGATTCCTTTTCTTTATTCAAGCCAGATTTTGAACCCTTGAACTCTATTACGTTCAAGCATGGTTACAAATCCTTGATTCCATTTCTTTATTCAAGCCAGATTTCAAACCCTTGAACTCCATTACGTTCAAGCATGGTTACCATTCCTTGAACCCATTATTTCATCCAAGCTAGATTTCGAATCCTTGGACTTCTTCAAGCATGATTCCCAATCCTTGATAAACACCTCTCCAAGCTAGATTTCGAATCCTTGAACTTCTTCAAGCATGATTCCCAATCCTTGATAAACACCTCTCCAAGCTAGATTTCGAATCCTTGAACTTCTTCAAGCATGATTCCCAATCCTTGTAAACCTCCTCAAGCGTGATTTTGAATCCTCGAAACCTCTTCAAGCTTGATTCTTAATCCTTGAAAATCGCCTAAGTTAGATTTCGGATTCTTGAAGACCAATTCAAGCAAGATCCTAGATCATGGAGGACAATTCAAATCTCTAGCATTGCCTCGGGTAACATAGACCCGATATCGGCTTATTCCATCTAATGAACTCAACACATCACCACAGCAGTGAAGCTTCAGCAACTCAGTTTCATGTTTTATTTCCTGTGTCTGCGGCGCTTTGAGTCGTGTTTCTCAAATTCACATCAACTATCCTAAACTAAGAACAGGTGGTGAATTTGATCACGCGAGGGGCAGCAGTAAGCGCCAGAATTTCAATCCTCTTAAAAAAAAAGAAAAAAAAGAAAAGAGTCGTATGACTGTCATTATAGTCGTGCGACTGTAATTTAAAAATTACAGTGGTACGACTGTAATATCGGAAAAGTTACAGGAGCCCATACCTCTGTAGCAGAAAGATGGAGGAGAGAGGTGGCATAATTAATGTGTCGGGATGGGCAGCAAGCAAGCCAGGGAGCAGAGATAAAAGGAAGAAAAAGAGAGGAGAGAGACCAACTTTTGGATTCTGGTTGTTTAGTGAGAGAAATTCATAGAGAAAGAGAGATGAAGAGGTGGAAGAAAGAAAAACACCAAAAACTCAGCTTTCTTCCCTTTCTTTTTCTTTTGATTCTCAAGATTAAGATTAAAACTTGTTAGAAATCTTTAGGTTAATCACTTAATCTCACAAACAAATCAAATCTCGGACTTAAATCATCAGAATCCTAAGCATTTTGGATTTTTAGACACAAAGCTCTTAACCCCAATTCAAGAGGAAAAGTGCAAATTCGTGTGGATTGGAGCGACGCCAGGGGTCAAAATGACTTGGATAAGCTCCTAAAAGGTGGGCACTCCCTTTTCCTTTCACTTTTTCCTGCTTTCTGGGTGCTGGATGTGATTTTCGTGCATTTTTACCATATTTCAGCAATTCTGCTTCTGGAAATCAAGAACAATCGCATGACTGTTCTTGAATTTGATGAACAGTCGTACGACTGTAGTTACAGCCGTACGAGTGTTCTTGATTTCTAGGTGTTTTCTTTCCAGTTTTCTTCAAATAAGATTTTGGCGAAATCCTGACTCTGGGTCACTTACAGTCGCACGACTGTAATTTACAATCGTACGACTGTAACGTATTTCCAGAACCAGAATTTCCGTTTTTATCCCCAAAAATTTCTAAAAATCCCTAAAAATTCAGGAAACCCCAAAAATCATCAAAATGAATTTTGTTGTGTGCATTCATGACCATAGATTCAATTTCCAGTAAAATTGCATTTAGAACAATGCCACGACGGAGACCCAGTTCTCCCGAAAACCGCCCCACCTCACATGTAAAAAATGCATGTAACCGGAAAAATTGTTTTCAAAATGATTTTCCCTCAAAAACCAAAATACAAGGACGTTTCAAAATGTTTTCCGGGTCTAACCGGGCCGGCTAGCCTAGCCAACCCTGTTATCCCCTAAATGCATGCCCCGAATTCTTAATTTCCCATTCTGTCCTATTTGAGTCCTATTTGTGGCGTGTTATATATTGTGCTAACTCTCTGTTTTGTAGCTCTTTATTTTTATTTTATATGTATTTAATAGATTAAATCGTGTATCCTAGGCGATTGTATTTTTCTAGATAAATCATGTATTCTAGGCACTTGTAAAAGTGAGGTTGAGAGTTTTTACTTTTTTATTCGATCGGGTTGTAATAATTCAATTATTCACTATTTTACTTTAATCTGTATGTCGCTGTATGTCTATTATTGCAATAAAATTGAATTTTAGAATTTGAAATACCATCTTTGAACATTGACCAATATTTATTTTAATTAGACACGAAATAAGGGACTTGTCCGGACCCGAATCTCTGGATAGTGTAGCGGCCGTTCGTCCGGTTCAGCTACATTATAAATTTCCCGGGTGAGCTAAGCTGGTTGGTGACTCTATAATATTCATCGAGACTTAGGTCTCGGTTCTTTTAAGAATTAATTCTATTTATTTTTCAAAACCGATTTTCCATTCATAAAAACCCCACATGAGGGAGGGGCCCGCCCGAGATCGAGGCGCCCCTTCCGAAAGGGAGTCTCTCGTTCCATCGAAAACGTGTCATCCGCTCACAACAAGCTTCCCCTCCTAAATGGCCAAATTCAGACCACTTGTGGGATTTTTAATGTATCATCTAGATTTGGTTAATCGGAAGTTAACATGGTGAGAAAGAGGAAGAAAATGATACCTTCGCATTCTGTGTTTCCATAGAGTTGATCAAAAACTTACAGAACACAATATTTTCCCCTTTGATCAATATATGAATGTCATAGATCATGATGTTGCCCCTAGTTTTGTTGGTATTCAGAGATTAGGTTGATTTGCAATTTAACCTGTAAAATGGCAATGGAAGTTAGGTTATGAGAAACTATACTTTTGCACCTCAAATAAATGATAAAAAAGGATTGGGTAAAGTTCCTATATTGGGGAAAAGAGAAATCCTAATTCTGATGATTCTATTATTTTCATAAAAATTGATCTGTATTTTTTGCAAGGGAGGAAAATAGGTTACCGTTAGCATTCATGGACATAGACATTACTGGGGAAGTGGTTGACCTACGTGCAAGTTGGTGAATGGACATTACTAGGGAAGTGGTCGACCTATGTGCAAGTTGGTGAACCACAAAATCTGAGCAATCTGTAATTTTCTTTAATCAAGTATGGAGATTGAGGCGTGCACCTCAAGATGTGCACAAAACAGAGCATTCTACTTCTTGCCATTTCTTGCGGTGACATATATAGGGCTATATAGTTCCCATACTTTATTTTTATGACATCTATCTACCGTATCCGATATTCTTACAAATCTTCTGTTGTGGGTTATTAGGAGCAAAAGAAACCTTATATTGTTGTTTTGCATGGGACAATGTGTAACTTGAGGTGTGCATTTCATTGGGGTATTCTGCATCCTTACAATTTCTTGTGGTGATATATAGAGAGCTAATAGATTTCATAAGTTTACATTATGAAGTATATCTTCAGCATTCTAGTTTCTGCTGTAATTCATAGAGATGAAGGGATAAATTATGCAAGTTTGGCTGTAGAATGTATAAGATGATGCATTCTGTATCTACTAATTTTTTTACCAAGGATTTAGAGAGAGCAAAAGGAAACCCTATAATTTTATCTTGCATGGGTTTTGGTGCAACTTGAGGTGTGGACTTCATTAGGGCATTCTGCATCACTACAGTTTCTTGTGGTGACATGTAGAGAGAAAATAGATTTCACAAGCTTTTTGGTTTGGAACAATTAAAGTCGTGCAAATCTATTTGTCCCAGATTAAGTCATACGGCTCAAATCCAAGTCGTACTTCTCCAAGCTGTATGGCCCTTGTGTGAGTCATATGTCTCTATTCTTCAAGTTCAAATTTTATCCAAAAATCAATTATGAAGTCTATCTACGGTGCATTCCAATTTTTGTTGTAGTTCCTCGAGAGAAAGGGATAAATTTGTAGTTTTAGTTGTAGAATTTATAAGATGGTGCATTCTATATCCAATAAATTTTCTGCTGAGGATGCATAAAGAGCGAAAGGAAACCTTACAATTATATCCTTCATGGGTTAGTGCAGAAGTTTATAACACATAAAACAATTATGTAAGAGAACTTTGGACTGCAATTTTGGACTGCAAAAGAGAATGGTCAGTGATATTTATGGCATTTTGCCATTATTGATAACATCCTGCAAGTTAGTCTGCAAATGGTTTCACATAAATGAGTTCTGTAATTTCTGCTGCAAAATAAAGTGCCAATGATAATTGTGGTTTAACATGATCGTACAAGTTAGTGTGTAGAGTAGAATATAATTCCAAGGCATACTCAAGGGATATGAAATTATAGTCTTTTACAGAAAAAAGTTCTGCAATTTTGTGCTACAAAACAAATGGATTAGCGATATTTGTGGCTTTTTGTTGGTGTGCCCTAATTCTTAGGGCATTGGATTCTTGTGTTTTGTATTATACATTAAGACTCATTGTATGAATATAATATTTGTGTCACATTAATAAAGGAAATTAATCTATTTCATTTATATCTTGTGCTATAATATGAGTAGAGTATCCATTGATTGATAATCATAAAACCTATCCTAGGTCTGTTCTAATCGTGGGAACGAATTGAACCACGCACTTGTATATTTGATGACTTTATGGCAGTTCTGAACTAGCCATAGTACTTCTGAGTCAGTCATGAATATAGGTACATGTTGTTGACATGGGACTGGATCGATCCACATAAGAAAGCCACATGGTCTTCGCATCATTGGTCTTTCTTGAGTAGGTCTCTTTTGTCCTCAGACCAAATTTCATTTATAGTATCAATATGGAATCCGGTTTACTTTGACATACGCCTAACAGGTCTATAAAAGGATGCTAAATATGGGTATGATTGGGTGGACAGGTGAACATATTGATATTGATGATGAAGTGATGGAATTGCCACTTGGGTAACATCAAGATGATATCACTGGCCACTTGATGAGTGGGACCGATAAGTGTATGGCCATACCCAAATAAGTTGGTTGCTTATTTAATTAATCAGTCAACTCAAGATCAAGAAATATAATAAACAGTAGAAGAGGATGATGGACACCATGCCTCTTGTTTATTCATATCGATATCGTTTGGCAAAGGAAACTATGAGATTACTACCGGGTGAGTGTCTTCTATAGACTGCTGCATCTCTGTCTTAATTGGGGGCTATAACGATTTGCTAGAACCTACTTATAGTCTGTGGGCCTTGGGCCTATTTCCAACATAAAAATAGACCCATAGGATCATGCACATAGATCAACTGAGCTGGAACTTATAGAAATTGTACATGTAATGTACATTAAAAAGAATGCGTTAATTAATTAGTTGACATTCAGTGTCAAGGTAATTAATTAACATTGGGTTGATTTAATTTAATTAATAAGTTTACATAATGTAATTAATTAATTTATCAATTAATTGAATTGCATAAAGTAAACAATTAATTAAATAATTTTCCTAAGTAGGAAAATTAAATACATGTATTGTATTAGAGTGATTTAATTTTATTTAGGGGTAATTAAATTTAGCCAAATAGAATTCAATTACATAGTATATACTTTTTAATTAAAGTTTATTTATGTAACTACAATTCTAGTGGGCTTGGGTTTAATTAACCTAATTAAAACCTAATTAGACAAGGTGCCTATATAAGGGCACACTTAAGGAAGAAAACCTAACCCTAACCCTATTTTATTTGCTGGAAATTTTAACCCCAAAATAGCCAAAATTTACAGCAATTAATTCTCCATTCCTTCCGCTTCTTCGGCTAGCACCGGTTCCCGCTTGATAGTTGGTCGTGCACCGGACTTTGGAGATCGCAGTTTCAAGAAACGGTTCGGCAGCAGACTCTATAAGAGACGAATCCGATGAGTTAATCTCTTTTGATTCAAATTGGTTTTTATTTCAATCAATGGTAATCGGACACAATAGGTGGATTCTAGGAAAATTTTAACAGTGTAATTTTCGCTGTGCCACGTTATTTTTCCGATGATGAAACCCAACACTTTTGCCATCACTGGTGAAAACCTCTAAGGTAGTCTGTAAGAAAAAAATATGTTTCTCAAAATTATGTAATTTTATAGAAATATTCTATAACTGCTATTATAGAATCAGCGATGGAAGCCGCGTTACCCTACTATTGATTAGGTAGGACAACTTTTTAGTAATTTCTGCTTCTTTAGATTTTAATTCCTCCAAAAATAGAGAAAACCCTTTCTTGAGGGTAAAATTGGCATTGTTCATGATAAGTGATCCCATGAATAGAGAATGATGAAGATAAACCTGCAAAGCTAGGTGATTCTTTTGTACTCTGTGTTTGGGTTATTGTGTCATGGAATTGTAAGTTAGGCTTGGTTCCATAAATGGATCTTTGCCAGGTGATTCGACCTTTAATGTCCATCAGTGTACAAATATTATGTAGCCACTATGAGAGATTCGTTATACACCATCTGTATATGCATCATATGATTAGTGCATGACATGTTGTGTATGCATGTATGCATATACGTATGCATGATAATGCTCAAGCATGCATTGTTGTCTTCACTAGAAAAGTTTGGCCCTTTGTCTATAGGAGATGACTCAGTGCACATCATTTAAATTTTGAAGTTTTACACCCCAATTGTTATTGTAGTGAGGAGAAGTTTTCCCCTTGAAATTCATCTTGTTTTTGAGATAAAATCTCCAACCATGGAAGTCTTCAAATCCAGCTTCTGTTGGGTGATGATTGTCGTTCAAATTTCCCCCAGTTTATAAATGAGGCAAAATGACCTGAGACTCTTGGTATTGACTTCTTGGCATGTGGCCTAGGCATATCCCTAGTTTTGTGCTTGAGGAGAATGACTTACCGGCTCGATATGCCCACAATTTTGTGCATGAGAAAAATTAGTTTGTCATTTCTTTGGTAATGGCATCTTGGAATGTGTCCCAGACATGCCCTTAGAAAGGAGTATGCTCTAACTTTTGCCTGAGCTACCTTTTTTAGGTTTTCAAATTAGCGAGTTGCTCTAATTTTTTCCTAAGCCGCCCTTTTCTAGTTTTCAGCTTAGTGAGCTACCCTAAATTTTTCCTAAATCACCCTTTTTGGGTTTTCAACTTAGCAGGCTTTTTCTTATTCTTTTCTTTTTTTCTTTTATTTTTTTCGTATTTTTTTAAATGTGGAGCGCGTGTTTGGATTATCCCATTGGCAAGTGAGCTGAAGAGAAGAGGTGCCATCCCTAAGGATACTAGATGGCTTGGCTGGACCACAAATGATTTATTTTAGAATAAATAAAAACTATTGCAAGGAAAGAACCTATTTGAATGTAATGACTTAGTGATGGATGTTTGAACATAATAGGACACATGCAAGAACTATGAACGTCCAAGTAGAATATGAGGTATTTATGACATTATCATGATGAGATCAATTTTGCTACAATAGTTTGGTTACAATCTTGGGCAATACCCTTTCCTGTTATCAACTAACCTTTTCAATTTTTCTATTAACCATTTTCTCTCTTATGCCTTAATTTTTGCTTAGACTAACCTTTCTGGGCTTTTGATCTAATAGGCTTCTTTTTTTTTTTTTAGAAAACATGGTAGTACTGTTGGATTTCATCACCGAAAATCAATCTAGTGACAACGAAATATCTAAGACCCTGGGCCTTTTTTTTAAGGGTTTACTCTCTTAAGTGGGTTTATATACTCATAAAACCCTGAGCCTTAATTAATTACCTTAGGTTATAATTTAATTCCAAATGATCAAACATGTATGAATAAATATTAAACCACACAATATGATTCATAGTATGTTTATTAAATTTAATTCGTCTAATTAAATTAACCCAAAATTAATTAGAGACCGCTCAAGAGAAAATACATACAAACCTATATATGTATAAATCATATTTCCACCAGGAAATAAATACATAAAATTAATTTATTAAATTAATTCTATGAAACCCTATGATTTATTGATTATATTATTTTGATCAACCTAATTGATCTATAATTTAATCAATAAAGTCCTCCTCTCCGGTAAGTATACTCTAAGTATACAACTGACTAGATAAGTGCTAGTTCAGATGTTCGATGTGTACAATGTTGGGATTTTTCACCGGAAATCACCCGATAAAAGCGGAAGAACGCGATGATTTCTTCAAATCCAGTCCCAGGAACAATTGAAATGGAAATTGTAAAACATAAAATTGAAATAAAAAGAGATCATATTCTTACCCGGAATATCTCTTTCTAGAGAAGGATGAAGACTGTAGAAATCAAATTAGATTCCCTCCTCGTTCTCGTACACGAACGCCTAACGAACACAACCAGTGTTAGCGTTGGAAAAACACGAACAATGGAGAGAAGGGTATGGGATTTCGGCAATGGTGGCTCCAAGTACTAGGGGGGGCCGAAATTCTTCCTTAGGTTTTTATACCTAGGGTGGCCGAATTCCCCTAGGGGAATTTAGGCCCAGCTTGGCTCCTTTCATTTTGTGTGGGCTTCCATCTTTTAATTCAGGCCTAATCTAATTTTAATTATTCTGGTTTAAATTAATTTCAAGCCCAATTTTAATATACCCATGTATTTAATATATTACACCAAGTAATATATTATCTACATTTAAATTAAAAAAAGCTTGACCAATTAATTTAATCCATCAAATTAAAATCAAATCCTCACAAAATAAAATCATATGTAAACCTATACATATGAATATTTCCACCAAGGAAATAATCTCATAATTAATCCAATATCATCTCGGTGTTACCCGAGTGGCAATTCCATCACTTCATCATCAATATCAACATGTTCACCGGTCCACCCAATCATACCCATATTTAGCATCCTTTTATAGACCTGTTAGGCGTATGTCAAAGTGAATCGGATTCCATATCGATATTATAATGAAATCTGGTCTGAGGACAAAAGAGACCTACTCAAGAAAGACCTATGACGTGACAACCATATGGCTTTCTTATGCGGATCGATCCAGTCCCATGTCAACGACATGTACCTATATTCATGACTGACCATACAAGTACTATGGCTAGTTAAGAACTACCATACAGTCATCGAATGTACAAGTCTGTGGTTCTATTCGTTCCCATGATTAGAACAGACCTGGGATAGTTTTTATGATTATCAATCAATGGATACTCTACTCATATTATAGCACAAGATATAAATGAAATAGATTAATTGCCTTTATTAATGTGACACAAATAATGTATTTATACAATGAGTCTTAATGTATAATACAAAATACAAGAATCCAATGCCCTAAGAACTAGGGCACACCAACATCCCATGCAGCTCACTGACAGTACGGTTCATCCCTTGCACGTTGTAGTTCAGGATGAACTGATCATAAGAATCCGGCAAGGATGCAAGGATTGTGTCCACCACCAACTCCTGAGAGATAGGTGATCTGAGACGGGCCAAAGTGTCCAAATAGCCCTTCATCTTGAGCACGTGTGCACTCACAGATGTCCCGGCCCCCATCTTACAAGAGTGGAATGCCTTGTTGGTCAGGTACCTTTCCTGACGAGCTTGCACTTGAAACATCTCATTTATAGTTGTTATTATAGCAAAGGCTTGATGGTCCATAAACTGTTTTTGCAGTTCGGGGACCATGCAGGCCAACATTAGGCATGTCACATCCCTATTGTCCTTGACATGCGCCTCGTATTCCTCCAGCTGGGCAGCCGGTGGATTACGTCCTTGAGGCACAGCCGGCACAGGCCTCTCCAATACATACTCTTTAGACTCTTACCTTAGAACTATTCTCAAGTTCCTAGACCAGTCCAAAAAGTTAGGACCGGAAAGCTTGTCCTTTTCCAGAATTGATCGAAGTGATAAGGTATTGTTGTTTGCCATTTAAGAATTTCTACATAGAAAAACATTTAGAGTGTTAATAAAGGACTTTACTTTGTTGTTCCCATATAAAATTAATAATGAATCAAGTTATTAATTAAACCGAGTTGTTGGGCTCATGGGTCGAGATCCATATTTCATTAAGATATAGCCAAACGAGGGCCTGGTACAACTATACCCTAATTATTTTGGTAGGAACGCCGTCCAATCCCAACCTAGGGACTCTAGGTTCGATGGGCTTGTTGGCACTTACCCATCTGTGCTTAGGGCCAGGAGAATCCTACTACCCACGCTAAGTCAAAACCTCCATTCAAGCGTTAGAGTATCCCATACCCTAACCCAATACAAAGTGACAATACTCTAGTGTATCTTGCGAGGGCATGGTCTACAATTGGCCTATTCCCACTTCGAGTCGGTTTTGAATGAGGGAAGCACTTTTAAGCGACTTAGTAATTCCATTTGGTTATTAGATTCATTTAATAACGGCTTACATACATAAGGCGGGTGAAATGTGGTTGGATCATACATACATACATGCATATAAATGTAAAACATGATTAAATAAATAAGTAAAATGGACTGCTATGGGCCTATATTACATCCTAATATTACTCTAGTAAACCTATACTAGAAAAGAATATCAGGTAGGCCTCCATCTTCTTCCTTCTGGGCTTGCACCTCCACTTGGGCTCACCACTCCATGGGCTTCTTCTTTTTACAAATTTTATAATAAATGAATAAAATAAAATAACATTAAAAAGAAAAACGACACACATGCCGTATTTACCCAAAAAGAAAAATACAACCCATCTTGCACAAGGCCCAATAGCATCCAACCATACAAACATTTAACCATACATATGCATCCAATACATAGAATTCATAAGCATGTTATAATGCATGATTTAAGCCCATTTCAATTATG
Organism: Euphorbia tirucalli; assembly: GCA_039660915.1. Lineage (NCBI taxonomy): Eukaryota > Viridiplantae > Streptophyta > Magnoliopsida > Malpighiales > Euphorbiaceae > Euphorbia > Euphorbia tirucalli. Next base: position 42,486,692 of record CM077637.1, on the reverse strand, counting down.
TCCAAGCCATTATATAGAAATCGCCAATTTTGGCCCACTATGGTTCTAACCCTTAACGGGCTTTGGGCCTCCAGTCCAGGCAGTCCAACTGCTCCCACTGGAATTGGGAAACCATGGGTCCAATTCAGCCGTCCAAGTAATTGTGCCAAAATTACCCGAACCAATTTCAATTAACCATATTAATTTCAAAAATTAATATCACATGAATAAAATAAAATTTCATTCAAGAAACCACACGCATTTAAATTGCATAAATTTAAACAGACGAATTTTAAAACCAATTAAAATTTCAAAACTGGGCCCCGGGACCAAAACCCGCCAAATCCAAAAACGCTGGGCCCGGCCCGCTGTGGCTAGGGCAACCGAGTTGCCCTAGCAGCAGCAGCCGCTGCTAGGGGCAGCCACTGCCTAGTGGCCATTGCCCAGCAGTAGCGGCTACTGCTGGGACCAGCGGCAGCAGCCGCGCCGCTGCAGCCCCGCACCCCAGGGAGCCAGATTTTTTTTTTTAAAACAGAAAAAAAAATAGATGAACAAACAAAATTATGGCATCCATCAACAACAAGAAATTCACCAAGAATTCCAAAATATACAATTAAATTAAACTAACATAAACCTATATGCAAATTTAATTTCCATTGTACAAAAAATCAAATGGGAAAAATCTTAAACCCAAACCAAGAACCCCAATAAAAATCTCCAATTTTAAAACATGGGATTCAACCAAGTTAAACAATTTCTACGGATCAAAAGCCCGCTCTGATGCCACTGTTGGGATTTTTCACAGGAAATCACCCGATAAAAGCGGAAGAACGCGATGATTTCCTCAAATCCAGTCCTAGGAGCAATTGAAATGGAAATTGTAAAACATAAAATTGAAATAAAAAGAGATCATATTCTTACCCGGAATATATCTTTCTAGAGATGGATGAAGATTGCAGAAATCAAATTAGATTCCCTCCACGTTCTCGTACACGAACGCCTAACGAACACAACCCATGCTAGCATTGGAAAAACACGAACAATGGAGAGAGGGGTATGGGATTTCGGCAATGGTGGCTCCAAGTACTAGGGGGGCCGAAATTCTTCCCTAGGTTTTTATACCTAGGGTGGTCGAATTCCCCTAGGGGAATTTAGGCCCAGCTTGGCTCCTTTCATTTTGTGTGGGCTTCCATCTTTTAATTCAGGCCCAATCTAATTTTAATTATTCTGGTTTAAATTAATTTCAAGCCCAATTTTAATATACCCATGTATTTAATATATTACACCAAGTAATGTATTATTTACATTTAAATTAAAATTAGTTTGACCAATTAATTTAATCCATCAAATTAAAATCAAATCCTCACAAAATAAAATCATATGTAAACCTATATATATGAATATTTCCACCTAGGAAATAATCTCATAATTAATCCAATTAATTACGAAGAGCCAATTGAATATATTAATTTCATTATTAGGATCAATCCAATTGATCTTTATAATATGGTTAATATATACATATATCTCTCTCTCCACAGTGTATACTCCAAGTATACATGTGATTCCTTAAGTCTATGTTCAGTCGTTTTATGTGTACGATCCCGTGGGCCCATCTTTATGTTGGCAGCAGGCCTTTGGCCCATAGACTATAGTTGGGCTCTAGCAAGCCACTGCAGCGCCCAATTAAGATGGAGATGGCAGTCTAACTGTTATCATAACCCTGTAGTTTAAACTTGTACATCCCATGTCGTTGATATCGGTGTCTAACACAGAGGCATGGATTGATCACCCTCTTTTGTGTCGAACATTAACTTGATCCCGAATGCACTGAAGCTCACAAATAAGTTCCCACTTGTTTGGGTGTGGCCACACTCTTATCAGTCACATTCATCAAGAGGCCGGTGATATCCTCCCAGTGGACTACTGAGTGACAAATCCCTTCTGCATATCCATAGCATTACCATGCTAAGTGACATACCCAAAAGTACCCATACTTGGCACCCTATTACAGGCCCTTTAGGCGTACCCCTAAGTAAGCGACCTCACATGTAACACCATCATATGGTCAGGTCAAAGGATCCATACAAGTACTACACGAGAATCACTTGTGATACTATACCATGTGGATTTCTCGTTTAGTGGATCTATCGGGTACCATGCCCCTTATGCATGTACCCATTAACTTGGTTGTCATTCCATGTCCAATGACCGGTAAGACATCGCCATACAACCAGGTTAATGATAGTCCCTTGTTCCATTCATTCCCATGACTGGAACAGACTACGGATCTATTTATGGTCATATCGTTTACCCTATCCATCGTCTTACTGCCAAGTGCATGACACTGGTCATCATGGATATGGATATGTCCATCGGATACTTCATTTAATATATTGCACAAGATAAATATAATAAATGAATTAATGCCTTTATTAATAACACAAATAAGTATAATACATGAATCCAATTAATATATGATACAAATGCAAGGACCAATGCCTCGGGACTAGGGCATATCCAACATACAATCCTATAGGCCCTTCTTTATTTTGGCAGTGGGCTCATGGCCCACAGATTGTAGTTGGACTTTAGCAAGCCATTACAACCCCCAATTAAAACAGAGATTGCAGTCTAACGGAAGTCGTAACCCTATAGTATAACTTACATGTCCTATGTCATCGATATCGGTGTCCAACACGGACACATGGTATTATCACCCTCTTTTGTGTCCGACCATTCACTTGATACCTAGTGAGCTGATGCTTGAAAATAAGTTCCAACTTATTTGGGTGTGGCCACATTCTTATCAGTTGCACTCATCAAGGGGCCGGTGAGATCTTCTTAATGGATCATTGAGTGGCATATCCTTTTTGTATGTCCATGGCTTTGCCATGCTCACTGGTACACCCAACCATACCCATACTTAGCGCCCTATTACAGGCCCTTTAGGTGCACGTCAAAGTTTTTGAGTTCACATGTAACTCCATGATATGGTCGGGTCGAAGGATCCAGTATCAGTACTATACGAGAATCACTTGTGATACTATACCATGTGGATGTCTTGTTAGTGGATCTATCCAGTACCATGTCCCATTACATGTACTCATATACCTTATTAACAATCCATGTACTGTGGCCGGCAAGACACCACCACACAGTCAAGCTAATGATAGTCTTGTGTTCCATTCATTCCCATGACTGGAATAGATTATGGATGGCTTTATGGTTATAACGTTTTCTTATCCATGGTCTTAGTGCCAAGTGTATGACACTTGACAACATGGATATAGATATCACCATTGGATACTCTATTTACATTTATTGCATAAGATATAAATCAAATAGATTATGCCTTTATATATAAATACAAGTGTATAATACATCAATCCATAAATGGTCTAAGAATGTGTGATACAAAAGAAGGACCAATGCCTTTGAACTGGGGCATTCCCAACGAGTACTACAAGCCATTAGTGTTGATGAGGATGATGTATGCACCCTATATCCATGATTCTAGCGGCTCCATTGAAATTGGCCTTTTTCACAGCTTTAGTCTTCTTAAGCTTGAATGATTAGGGATGACTTCAATGAGTGAATGTGGAATTTTTTCCACAAGTGCTTTAACATAATTTATTTTAAAGTAACTCTTGAGTTGACCTTTGGAACTGTCAATTGCTACATCATACAAATTCTAGTGTTTGGTTAGTAGATTCTTCTTGATAAAGTCGGTGGCCTTCGGGTATTGGTAGTTCATGGAAAACTAGGATAGACATTTAGAGTTCATGAATAAACCCTCCTTTATGTTGAGAATCACAAAAGGTACAATGAAGCTTTCTTAATTTACTATACTTGGAAGTATGCCTCTTGATTGCTTGCTAGTGAATTAGCCTTTGATGAAGCCAAGTATTGTGTGGCATCATTACTTGTCTCATTAGTCTCTTTAGGATGAGATTTGAGATAATGAGAATACCCAAATCTAACCCATATTGTTGTCATAAGGATCTTGACTCTCTAGTGATAAACTGATTTGGAGGTGAATACCATGCTTTCTTTTTCTTTCTTCTTCTTATTATTTTTTTCACACAAGTCATCTTCAGGAGAGAATTTACTCAAGATTAAAACCATTTTTAAAGTTCAATGGCAACCAAATTAATTTCATGCATTCAAATGTCATGTATGCTAAATGTGCCTTTCAGATGATCTAATGCACGCATGATCGCCTTAATGCCAATAGTACACTAGTAAGGAAATCAACAATTCATTGCATCATTAAGTTATCCAAAAATTCATGTTCAAAAAAAGAGAGTACAGATAAAACGATCTCCCTATAGGTAGGGAGTCTTTATTGTCTTACTCCAATCATGGTGCTTGGATCTAACTAGTCCATCTCTTATGAAGGAAAGTTGGTAGTTATTTCGTCCCACTCCTGATGCTTTAAAACCATTTCCTTTGGGGCTTTTTTACCATTGACCAAGAGTCTTGTTCAACTATCTCTTCTCAACTTCTACTGCCATCTTGGAGGCTTCAACATAGCTCTTGAAGCTCTAGAACCATATGACCTCCTTATAAGCAGGAAGTGACCTATCAATCAACCTTCAAAGCAAATCCCTTTCAGCAGGTTTCACCTTCATCAGGGACAAATTGTTCACCCATCTACTGTAGTAAGCACTAAATGGTTCCTTAGGTTTTTGCCTAACCAATTCTAGATCACTTAGAGTGACCTCAATCTTTGGGTTGAATTAGTAATGCTTAAAAAAGCCTCATTCATAGCATGCTAGTCTACCTGCACTTACTTGCTTAGAGAGTGATACCACGCTAATGGTCCTCCCTCTAGTGATTGGGAAAAGAAGCTAAGAAGTTATTTCATAGTAAGCCCAACGGTCTTCGTGGCAGTCACATACTAGTTCAAGTGATGCCCAATGCCATTATAATTATGAACCTTAGGCATTCGAAAGCCCACAGCCAGTGTTTCATTATCATCCTTTTACGAAGCATCAATATTGATGGCGGCATAAGGAGAAACCACCTTAGTCTCCCTTACTTCCAATGTTTCACTCTTCTTCCTAGCGAGCCTTTCCATGTCAATCTCCCTAAAACTAGAGGGCAAGGTAACAACAGCTTGAAGCATAGCCCTAAATTCATCAAAGGTCAAAAAGGACCTGACTATGTTGCTTAGTTCTTACTGTTGGGATTTTTCACCGGAAATTACCCGATTAAATGCGGAAGAACGTGGTGATTTCCTCAAATCCGTTCCCAGGAGCAATTGAAATGGAAATTGCAAAACATAAAATTTTTCAACAAGAGATTAAACTCTTACCAGGAGTATCTCTTTAAGAGATAGCTATAGAAATCAATGTAGATTCCCTCCTCGTTCACATACACGAATGCCTATTAGTGCTGGAATTTTCTATATTTAAAAAAAAGTATATGGTCGTACGACTATCCTTACAGTTGTATGACTGTAATATCGGAAAAGTTGCAGAAGCCCATACCTCTGCAGTAGAAAAATGGAGGAGAGAGGAAGGAGCATTAATTGCTCTGTTCTTGCAGCAAGTAAGCCGAAAAAGCAGAGATAAAAAGAAGGAAAGGAAGGGAGAGAAGGCACAACTTGATTTCTGGTGAAAAATTAGAGAGAGAAGAGAAGGAAAGAGACAAGAAAAAGGGGAAAGAAACTTTGCTCAAGAATCCTCTTTTTCTCTTATATTTCTTTCGAATTCATTAGGATTGAAGCTAAAACTTGCTAGAAATCAATTAACTTCACAAACAAATTAAAATCACGGACTTAAATCATCAGAATCCCAAGCATTTTGGATTTTTGGACATAAAGCCCTCAACTTCAATTTCAAAGAAAAAGTGCGAATTTGTTTGGATTGGAGCGACGCCAGGGGTCAAATCGACTTGGATTAGCTTCTAAAAAGGTAGACACTCCTTTCCCTTTTGTTTTTTTTTCTCGCTTTCTGGGTGTATGAAGTGAATTTTTGTGCATTTTCTGCTTTGTTTTCGCGCTTTTGCTTCTAGAAATTAAGAACAGTCGCACGACTGTTCTTGGTTTTGATGAACAGTCGTACGACTATATATACAGTCGTACGAGTGCTCTTAATTTCTAGATTGTTTTTCTTCCATTTTTGATTCAAAATAAATTTTGGCGAAATCTTGATTCTGGGCCATTTACAGTCGCACGACTGTAACCCTCGTTCTAGAATCCAAATTTTAGTTTTTATCCCCAAAAATTTCCAAAAATCCCTAAAAAAAAATCAGAAAAATCCGAAAATCATCAAAATGAATTTTGTTGTGTGCATTCACAACTGTAGATTTAATTTTCAGTAAAATTGCACTTAGAAGAATTCAACGACGGAGACCCGGTTCTCCCGAAAACCGACCAACCTAATATATGAAAAATGCATGTAAACCGGTAAAATTGTTTTCAAAATGATTTTCCCACAAAACAAAAAATACAGGGACGTTTCAAAATGTTTTCCAGGTCTAACCGGGCCGGCTAGCCGAGCCAATCCGGTTATCCCCTAAATACATGCCCCCAATTCTTGATTTCCCATTCTGTCATGCTTGAGTCCAACTTGTGGCGTGCCGTATAAATTGTGCTAACCTTTGTTTTGCTGCTTTTATTTTATCTTAATTTTCATTTTACTTGTATTTTAATAGAATTAATCGTGTATTAAGCGGTTGTAATTATTTTTAGATTCTCGTGTATTCTAGGCGATTGTATAAGTGAGGTGAGAGTTTTTATTTTTCCATTTGATTTGGTTGTAAATTAATATTTATTTCTTTTCCTTACTTTTGTATTAAATATTTGTATGCGCGCTGTATGCCTTTTATATGCAATAAAATCAACTTTAGATTTTGAAATACCATTTTGAGAACATTGGCAATATTTACTTTAATTAGACAAGAAATAAGGGACTTGTCTGGACTCAAATCTCTGGATAGTGTAGCGACCATTCGTCCGGTTCAGCTACCTTAAGGATTTCCCTGTTGAGCTGAGCTGGGTGGCGACTCTACAATATTCATCGAGACTTAGGTCTTGGTTCTTTTAAGAATTAATTCCATTTATTTTCTAAAACCGAATTTCCATTATAAAAACCCCATGCGAGGGAGGGGCCCGCCCGAGATCGAGGCACCCCCTTCTGAGAGGGAGTCTCGCATCCCGTCGAAAACATGTCGTCCGCTCACAATGGCGACTCTGCTGGAGATTTCTTAAAAAAAAGTTTTCTTAAAAACTTAAAAGAATTTGACAAAGCCCTGAAAAGTGTCTAATTAAAATAAGGCGGATGATTCTCTTTTGGTATTTTATTTGCATTTTTAGTTAGCCATTGTTGCATCAGTTTTGGTATCCTTTTATAGCCCGGTGGATTGTTGAAGTGTCGCCCAAGTTCCTCTTGGTCTTAGGGGCACGAATACGAAACACCACTCATAGCCTCGTACGAACCCCTTCGCTAGAACCCTTGAGTGGGGAGAAGTGAGGAGTATATCTTGCTATGAGAGCCTTATGTTATCCCGACTTTGACCGAACCCATATAGGCAACCCTAGTTTGATTCCCTTAGGACACCGAAATAATTGTGCGAATAATAATAAAAATCGTGCCTTCATCACCCCCAGTTGGTGATCGAAGTGAACCCCGCCTAGGACTCGGTTAGAAATTTCTGAGACCGACCACATTGGAGGAATAAGGTTGGAAAAAATCGTTTTGCTTGCTATGTGTTTCTCGCTTTCTCGCGACACATCGCCATTGCTACCTACGCATGCATAACATACCATAATCACCATTTTCCAGACACGTGACATACCATACACAAACATTTTTGTGTGATACTAACCCACATTTTTATGCAGCCATTTGCATTTTATTTCGTGTGTAAAACATTAATTCATTTGTTTGTCATTCACGCTAACGATTTCTTTTTTAGCCATAACATTAAACTTGTGTGATTAGCCTTTTTTCACATAGCATACATAATATCATTATGTATGTCACGCATCCTAACCCACGTTTTCGTGCAGCCATTTGCATATTGTGTGACATGTTCATTCACCACATTTCACTTAAATTAAATTAAGGGGCATTTCAAGGACGCCTATCATGACCATCCCATTCCATTTCATAACATATCGGGTACCCAAAATTACCCATGTTTTGCCGATGTACCGGATTGCATTCGGCCATTCCACCAAAGTCATTTCATTCGATAAAAGCCACAATGGTCTTAGACCCATTTTCGTGTAACAACTTACATGATGCATTTCATGACATCACGCTCATTCATCACGAACATCATATAACACCGTGGTCCACATTCGACCACTTCATGACATTAATTTACCATTCAAGGTACTCCCTGAGTGCCTAGTTAGTATACATATAGGTCCATAACATCATCAAATCATGAAAAGGTGTTCCCCGAATACTGAATCTCTGTCTGTGTCCCTGTTACACGTGACTTTCTCATAACATCATTTCATGTCATATGCTCAAAAGCATCAAAACCTTGTCCGTGGGCCCGGCCTATGCGACCATTTCATATCATCTCAAAGACCTACAAAGCGTCAAAACTTCGTCCGTGTGCCGGTATACACGCGACCATTTCACGAATTCATTAGGTGCCCTAAAGGCGCTGAAGCTCTGTTCGTGTGACGGCCCACACGTGACATTTTTGCATAAGCATTGGGTGTTTTTGGAGTGCCCTAAAAAGAAGAAAGATAAAAAAGAAAACATTCATACCATCATTTCATACATAATCCCATTCCATTCATTTCAAGCATTCTCAATGCCTTAATTTTCATGTCATATCACGTCATTCATTCACAACCCTAATACCTCCTGTCTACTCCCAAGCAGAATACACTGGAGTGACCTTGGACAAGATCCCAAGCTTCAAGGGCAGCTAGGAGACAGAGGGTATTTGAGAGTGATAGTGATTCTGAGCCTGGGGAAGGAGTGAATATGGCAGAACAGACACCAAGCATGGCTGATGTTTTGAGAGATTTCTTTAGATCCCAAAACTTCTGTGACATGTTAAAGGAACAGATGCGTGTAGTTGTAAGGGAAGCTGGTGAGGCCGGTGGTAGTGGAGCCGGGAAAGAGAAAGAGGCTGAGTCATCCCAACATGGTGGTGACGCTTCGGCTAGCCTTGAGAAGCTGCAGGAAATAAAAGCAACTATGGAACAGAGGATGAAGGCAAAATGTCCTGAGTTAGATGAAGTTATGGCCCAGTTGAAAAAGGGGGCCAGTATCAGTGCTGAATCGAAGAAGGGCGTAAATGTTGATGCCATGATCAGTAAAGGCATCGAGACATTCCTTATTGGCTTCCAAGTGCCGAAAATCCCTACTTACAAAGGAATGGGCTCGCCGGAGGCCCATGTAAATCTGTATGCCCGAGTTATGTTGACGGCGGGCGCCACGAAGCAGCAGTTGATCAATTTATTCCCCACCACACTGGAGGGAGGTGCTTTAGGATGGTATAACTCACTGTCAGAAGAGGAGCAATCTGATTGGGAAGTATTGTCGACAGCCTTCATTAAATACTACAGCTTCAACACCAAAATCCAGGTGAAGCTGTATGATTTGGAGAGGGTGAAGCAGAAATTCAACGAGCCCTTTGATGAATACTACCAGAGGTGGATGAACAAGATGATCCTCCTAAAGAACTGCCCTGACGAAGACGAGCTTATATAGAAGCTCATTGGCGGCAGCAAAGACATTTTTAAGAACAATATGAAATTCCATCCCTTTAAGGAGCTCACTGAGGTTTATGGCTATGAAGATAGAGAGGGATAAAGAGGAGAAGCTGACTAGTCAGAAGGGAGGAAGAAGCACAGGGTACACCTCGGAGTATAGATCAACTGTGACAGCTAGGTCTGGCAGTGGTTCTAGTTCAGGTTCCAGTGGCAAGCAGGGGCAATCATCAGAGGTGAAGCAGGTTGAAGTGGCTACTGTGAATCAACAGCAAGGCAACCAGAATAGGGGTCCTGGAGGACAAGGCATATCACCTTGGACTCTTACTTTAGCAAAGATATTCACCAAGTGTAGGAATGGTGGCCTGCTACAGTCTTTAAGGCCAATTGAGAAGCCATCTGAAGCTGACAAAGATAATTTCTGCACTTATCATGTGGTGACAAGCCACCGAACCAACAACTGCTATAAGCTAAGGGATGCTATCCAGAAGCTCATTGATGAGGGAAAGCTGCAGGAGCCAGCCAAACCTAGCACCAAAACCAACCCACTGTCGGCATTCGAAAAGCGGGTTAACATGGTCCACTCAGGGTTGCCGGCTAACTTTATATTTGCCCAAGTTCTGCAAGCGAACCCTACAATTCAGGCAGTGGCGGTAGGCGAACCCGAAGTGGAACCTGAATGTGAGAAAAAGGAGGGATGTAAGGAGATCAAGCCCATAAGTCTGGATGATCTCGACTCCGAAGATGAGTATGAAGAATGTGACAGAGAAGAAACAGTCAAACTCCCAGCTGTTGAAAAGCTCAAGATTTAAGAAGTGCAGCACGTGACCCGAAGTGGTAGGGTATATTAGCCGGCAGATCAGATGAAAGATAAAGCACCGATGAATGGGTCGGGCAGTACTTCGGCACCAGAAGGAGTTGAGAAGGAGGACCTAGTCATTTCCTAGCTGAAGAAGACTCCTGCCCAAACTAGCTTATAGCACTTACTTCTGAGCTCCAAGGAGCATAGGGCTGCTCTAGTAAAGAAATTGTCAGAAATTGAGGTATCCCCTATAGCTTCACCAGAAGCTATGTGCTGTTTGTTAGACAAAGTCCATGTTGGAAGCCCTGATATTGTCTTCTCCAAGAAAGACCTACCTGCTAAAGGGAAGGCTCACAATAAGACTCTTTATGTTAGGGCCCATGTGATGGATTAGGTCATGCTTTGCGTCATGGTGGATGATGGGTCAGCATTGAATATTTGTCCACTAAAGTTGTTGCCATTTCTGGGGCTGAGTGAAGAAGTGTTAAAGAGATCCTCAACAGTCATACGAGCATATGATGACTTTAAAAGAATGGTGATAGGGACATTTGAGGCGAAAGTAGAGGTTGGGCCAGTTAGGTCCACAGTTGCTTTTACAGTGATTGATATCCCAGTCACATTCTCCCTGTTGCTTGGAAGGCCCTGGTTCCATCCTTTGGGAGGTGTCCCTTTCACATTGCATCAAAAGATCAAGTTCTCTACGAACGACAAAATTATGACTGTTGAGGCAGATGCCCAATCGATGGTAGCTGCAGTAAATGAAGAAGTGGTTCCCTTTGGTGGGTTTCAAGTCGTTGTAATCGAAGAGGAAGAGACCACAGATGCCCCTATGGTCCTTTATGAGAATTATATACCGGGATGGCTATCCCGGTATCTGTAAAAGCAGAACTTTGTCCTGGGAATGGGACTCGGAATCAATTTGCAGGGGGTTCCAGAATTTAAATTGACTCGGGAAAGTCGAAGCAGTATGGCCTTAGCTTTGTAGAAGGGGCATCTGAGCGGAAGAATCTGAAAAAGGGCAAGAGTGGAAAGATTATGATGAAGCCATTTTTGAAGGCAGGAGAAGGCCTTTATAAGGGTCAAGCTTAACCGGTGATGGTGGGAGGTGTCGAGTATCCTGGCTTTGAGATCTTTGCAGATGTGGTTGATTTTGACAAAAGCCAGGAAGAGCCAGTAGCCCCTGTAATGGTGGAAGAAGCAACTGCTGAATTTGAGATTTTGTAAGGAGAATCATCTGAGGTGATAGCAGAAGCCATAGAGGTGGCCGAGGAAGAAGATGAAAAGAAGACCTGTGCCGAAGCTACAGAAGTGATCTCAGGAGCTTTGACTACTGCATCAAGCAAAGCTTTTGGGAAATCCAAGGAGGGATTCGGCGAAGAATTAATGGCCAAAGTGAATTTAAACTCTGCGGTTGCTGAAATTGCCGAGATTATGGAAAGAGCTAAGATGCAATCGACCGGAAAAGAAGCAGAGAAAGTTGCAACTCCGGATGATGCTCTGGAAGGGAAGATGGAAGTTGATGAAGAACAAGCCCCTCCGCCTATGGAGGATGAAAATGATTTTGTTGTATCTATTCCTTCCATTTTCAATGTAACTGATGTACTTTATGATAAGTTCAATGCAATGAAATCCCAGTTTGCTTACTTGTGTGATGTTTATCCTGATAATTCTGTGCATGCATTTAAATCACCATCAAGCATATTTAGCATACATGACACTGCATTGCATGAAATCAATATAAGTACAGATGAAAACCCTAAAATGGTACTCATTTCACACGAGCTAAAATCCGAGGACGAGAAAGAATTAATAAAAATACTCCAAAAACATGTTAAAGCTTTCGCTTGGTCGTATGAAGACATGCCAGGTGTGGATATAGAAATAGCAGTGCACAAAATCCCGACAGACCCTAAGTTTAGACCCGTAAAGCAAAAGTTGAGAAGACTAAGGCCGAAATGGGCTACGCTGGTGAAAGAAGAAGTGGCCAAACAGATAGGCTCCAAATTTCTCGAAGTGGTGGAGTATCTGGAATGGCTAGCCAACATTGTCCCCGTGCCTAAAAAGGATGGAAGGGTCAGAGTATGCGTCAACTATGGGGACCTGAATAAAGCATGCCCAAAAGATAACTTTCCATTACCCCATATTGACGTCCTAGTTGATAGCGCAGCAAAAGCGGCAATGTACTCTTTCATGGATGGCTTTTCAGGGTATAACCAGATTCTGATGGATGTGATCGACAAGGTGAAAACATCATTCATCATAGAGTGGGGTACTTTCTGCTACAGAGTGATGCCCTTCGGGTTAATGAACGCCAGTGCCACTTATCTGAGGGTTGTCACAACTCTGTTGCATGATATGATCCATAAAGAAGTCGAAGTGTATGTCGATGATATGCTCGTTAAATCAACACCCGGGAGGAACATCCTGTTATCCTGGGTAGATTTCTAACACACATTGGAGAGTACAACTTGCGACTTAACCCCAAGAAGTGCATATTCGGGGTCACATCAGGGAAGCTGTTGGGTCACGTAGTCAGCCAGAGGGGTATAGAAATGGACCCAGATAAAATCAAGGCCATCCAAGATATGCCAGCCCCAAAGATAGAAAAGGAAATCAGATCATTCTTGGGTTCCTTACAGTATGTCAGCTGCTTCATAGCACGGTTAACCTCCACTTGTGAACCAATCTTCAAGCTATTAAAGAAAGATTAGCCGATCGTATGGGATGACAGGTGTCACCTGGCATTGGAGAAGATCAAGGCTTACCTGGTAAAGCCACCAGTGTTGAGTCTTCCAATTTTAGGAAAGCCTCTGATTTTGTATTTGGCAGTCGAAGAATCCTCTATAAGGGCAATGCTTGCATAAGAACAAGACGGCAGGATAGAGTACCCTATCTATTACCTTAGCAAGAAATTATTGGAGCATGAAACCAAGTACACACTGGTGGAGAAGACATGTGTGGCTATGATTTGGTTGACTAAGAAGCTGCGCCACTATTTCCAATCCTACAAGATACACGTCGTGGCTAAGGTGGATCCAATGAAGTATCTCTATGAAGCACCAGCATTGGTTGGGAAGCTATCCAGGTGGTTGTTACTTTTGTCTGAATTTGACATCGAGTACATCACGAAGAAAACCATTAAAGGGCGAGCCGTGGCAGAGTTTCTGGTAAACCAACCCCTAGAATTAGATTACACAGAGAGTCTAGAATTCCCTGATGAGCAACTAGCCATAGTGGAAGTGAAAAGATGGGTTATGTGCTTCGATGGGGCAGTGAATAGAAAAGGCGCTAGAATCGGGGTATTTATAGCAACACCGGATGGTGAGATTATTCCTTTCTCGAAGAGGCTGATCTTTCCTGTAACCAATAATGGGGTGGAATATGAAGCATGCTTGTTTAGAATGGAAGCTCTGTTAACCTTAGGGGCAAACGACGTCTTAATTGTCGGTGATTCACTTCTAGTGATCAGGCAAGCTCAGGGTGAGTGGGAGCTGAAAGAAGTGTTGGGATTCGTAATTGGAAAAATAACGTGGCGCAGCGGAAAATACACCATTTAAAATTTCCTAGAATCCACCTATCTTGTCCAATTACCATTGATTAGAATAAAACCAAATTGAATCAAGAGAGATTAACTCACTGGATTCGTCTCTTCTAGAGACTGCTGCAGAATCGTTTTCTTGAAACTGCGATCTCCAAAGTCCGGTGCACGACCAACTATTGAGTAGGAACCGGTGCTAGCCGAAGACGCAAAGGAATGAAGGATTAATGCTGGGACTTTCAGCTGATTTGGGGCTGCTCTTGGTGGCTGAAATTTCCAGCAATTAATTAGAGTTGAATTAGGTTTTTCTTCCTTAAGTGTGGCCTTATATAGACACCTTGTCTAATTAGGTTTTAATTATGTTAATTAAACCCAAGCCCACTAGGATTATAATTACATAAATAAACTTTAATTAAAAAGTATATACTATGTAATTTAATTCCATTTGGCTAAATTTAATTACCCCTAAATAAAATTAAATCGCACTTAAGTAAATACAATACATGTATTTAATTTTCCTACTTAAGAAAATTATTTAATTAATTGTTTACTTTATATAATTCAATTAATTAATAAATTAATTAATTACATTATGTAAACTTATTAATTAAATTAAATTCAACCCAATGTTAATTAATTACCTTGACACCGAATGTCAACTAATTAATTAACACATTCCTTCCAATGTACATTACATGTACAATATCTATAAGTTCCAGCTCAGTTGATCTATGTGCACGATCTTATGGGTCTATCTTTATGTTGGCAGTGGGCCCGAGGCCCACAGACTGTAAGTGGGTTCTAGCAAACCATTACAGCCCCCAATTAAGACAGAGATGCAGCAGTCTTTAGAAGACACTCGCCCGATAGTAATCTCATAGTGTCCTTTGCCTAACGATATCGATATGAATAAACAACAGGCATGGTGTCCGTCATCCTCTTCTGTTGTTTATTATATTTCTTGATCTTGAGTTGACTGATTAATCAAATAAGCAACCAACTTATTTGGGTATGGCCATACACTTATCAGTCCCACTCATCAAGTGGCCAATGATATCATCTCGGTGTTACCCGAATGGCAATTCCATCACTTCATCATCAATATCAACATGTTGTCCACCCAATCATACCGGTATTTAGCATCCTTTTACAGACATGTTAGGCGTATGTCAAAGTGAACCAGATTCCATATTGATATTATAATGAAATCTGGTCTGAGGACAAAAGAGACCTACTTAAGAAAGACCTATGACACGACAACCATGTGGCTTTCTTGTGCGGATCGATCCAGTCCCATGTCAACGACATGGACCTATATTCATGATTGACTATACAAGTACTATGGCTAGTTAAGAACTGCCATATAGTCATCGAATATACAAGTCTGTGGTTCTATTCATTCCCACGATTAGAACGGACCTGGGATGGGTTTTATGATTATCAATCAATGGATGCTCTACTCATATTATAGCACAAGATATAAATGAAATAGATTAATTGCCTTTATTAATGTGACACAAATAATGTATTCATACAATGAGTCTTAATGTATAATACAAAATACAAGAATCCAATGCCCTAAGAACTAGGGCACACCAAAAAGAAGAAGCCTTACGGCCTTATTTGGAGCTACTATAGTTCAGAAAAGGTTTATTCGGCCAGTGTAAATTTAGACACGTCCCCAGGGATGAGAATAAGATGGCTGATGCATTAGCTACTTTGTCCTCCATGTGGGAAAATCCAGAGGAAACTCAAGTACAACCACTAGTCACAGCTACTTCCAGACATCCTTGCTTCGAAGTGCATGAAGTGATGGAATTATCAGCTGAAGAAAAGCCATGGTTCTTTGACATCTACTAGTATGTTAAAGAGGGAAAGTGTGAGCGGATGACGCATTTTCGACGGGACGCAGGACTCCCTTTCGGAAGGGGCGCCATGATCTCGGGCGGGCCCCTCCCTCGAGTAGGGTTTTTATGAATGGAAAATCGTGTTTTGGAAAATAAATGGAATTAATACATAAAAGAACCGAGACCTAAGTGTCGATGAATATTGTAGAGTCTCCACCCAGCTCAGCTCAACCAGGAAATTCTTAATGCAGCTGAATCGGACGAACAGTCGCTACACTATCCAGAGATTCGGGTCCGGACAAGTCCCTTATTTTGTGTCTAACTTAAAATAAATATTGCCAATGTTCTCAAATGGTATTTCAAAATCTAAAGTCGATTTTATTGGATATAAAAGGCATACAGCGCACATACAAATATTTAATACAAAAGTAAGGAATAGAAATAAACATTAATTGGCTTACAACCAAATCGAATGGAAAAAATAAAAACTCTCGCCTCACTTATACAATCGCCTAGAATACACGAGAATCTAAAAATAATTACAACCACCTAAAATACATGATTAATTCTATTAAATACATCGAAAAAAATAAAAATAAAGTAAAAGCTACAAAACAAAGGGTTAGCACAATTTACGGCATGCCACACGTTGGACTCAAACATGACAGAATGGGAAATCAGGAATTGGGGGCATGCATTTAGGGGATAACCGGGTTGGCTCGGCTAGCAGGCCCGGTTAGACCTGGAAAACATTTTGAAACGTCCCTGTGTTTTTGGTTTTGTGGGAAACTTATTTTGAAAACAATTTTTCCGGTTTACGTGCATTTTTACATATTAAGTGGGTCAGTTTTCAAGAGAACTGGGTCTCCGTCGTGGCATTGTTCTAAATGCAATTTTGCTGAAAATTGAATCTAAGGTCGTGAATGCACATATCAAAATTCATTTTTGGGATTTTCTAATTTTTTATGATTTTCATGGATTTTTGGAAATCTTTTGGGATAAAGCTGAAATTCTGATTCTGAAACGAGAGTTACAGTCGTACGACTGTAGTTTATAGTCGTGCGACTGTAAACTGTTTAGGATCAAGATTTCGCTAAAATTTATTCTGAATCAAAATGGAAGAAAAACAATCTGGAAATTAAGAACACTCGTACGACTGTTCATCAAAACTAAGAACAGTCGTGCGACTGTTCTTAATTTCCAGAATCAGAAGCACGAAAATGCAGCAGAAAATGCACAAAACTCACTTCAAACACCCAGAAAGCGAGAAAAAGTGTAGGGAGAAGAAGTGTCTACCTTTTTTAGAAGCTAATCCAAGTCGTTTTGACCCCTGGCGTCGCTCCAATCCTAACAACTTTGCACTTTTCCTTTGAAATTGAAGTTGAGGGCTTTATGTCCAAAAATCCAAATTGCAAGGGATTCTGATGATTTAAGTCCGGATTTTTGATTTGGTTGTGAAGTTAATTGATTAACCTAGGGATTTCTAACAAGTTTTAATCGTATGTCTGAGAATTTAAAGAAAATAGAAGAGGAAAAGATGAGTTTTATGGGTTTTTCACTTCTTTCTTTTCCTTCTCTCTTTTCTCCTTCTCTCTCCAAGTTTTTCCACCAGAAAATCCAATTGTCCCTTCTCTCCTCCCTTTCATCTCTTTTATCTCTAATTTTTTCGGCTTACTTGCTGCAACAACGGAGCAGTTAATGCTCCTCTCTCCTCCATTTCTGCTGCAGAGGTATGGGCTCCTGTAATTTTTCCGACATTACAGTCATACGACCATAAACTTTTTTTTTTTTAAAATTCCAGCACTTACGGCTGCCCCTCGCATGATCAAATTTGACATCTAGTTACAGGTTTACAACACCTGAGATGATGAATTTGAGAGCGCGAATCAAAGCGCTGCGAACACTAGAATGAATCTTCTGATGAGATAGGCCGATACCGGGTCTAGGTTACCCGAGGCGATGCTGGGGAGGAAATAAGCGGATATCAGGTCTAGGTTACACGAGGCAAAGCTGGGGAGGAAATAAGCGGATATCAGGTCTAGGTTACACGAGGCAAAGCTAAGGAAGGAATAAGCCGATATCAGGTTTAGGTTACCCGAGGTAATGCTGAGGAAGGAATAAGCCGATATCAGGTTTAGGTTACCCCGAGGCAAAGCTGAGGAAGGAATGAGCCGATATAAGGTTTAGGTTACCCGAGGCAAAGTTGAGGAAGGAATGAGCCGATATCAGGTTTAGGTTACCCGAGGCAAAGCTGAGGAAGGAATAAGCCGATATCAGGTTTAGGTTACCCAAGGCAAAGGAAAATGAAGTGCGGTTAAGCCGATATCGGGTCTATGTTACCAGAGGCAAAGGAAAATGAAGTGCAGTTAAGGCGATATCAGGTCTATGTTACCCGAGGCAAAGGAAGATGAAATTATGATTAAGCCGATATCGGGTCTATGTTACCCGAGGCAAAGCTGATGAGGAAATTGGCCGATACCGGGTCTATGTTACTCGAGGCGAGTTTTGCTGGGGAAATAGATGAAGATGATCTGGACCGATACTGAGTTCACATTACCCGAGGTGGATATACTGGGGAAATTGATGATGAAGCCGATCTGGGCCAATACCGAGTTTGCATTACTCGAGGTGGATCTGCTGAGGATTTGAAGTTGGAGATGATGAATTCCTGCACTTCAGATAGCAAGTCTTCATTCCTTGATCGAGAGATTTTTAAACAAAAATTTTTGCCCCTTCGATCAAGAATGAAGACTAGGTGGGGATCAGTGATTGATGTATGCAATGTATGAATGCAAGATGATGCATGTGTACGTGTATGCATTTTCCGTCATTTGACGTTTCCGCCTTCCGCTGGAGAAGGATATGTCGTGCCCCTGGTTTAAGCGCCGGAATTTTACTTAAAAAAAATTAAAATTACAGTCGTATGACTATCGCTACAGTCGTACGACTGTAGATCATTTACCCATAAAAGCAGAAAAAGAAAGACGAAATAAGGAGGACAAAAAAAAGAAAAAAAAAAGGGGACAGACAGAAAAAAGGAGAGACCAGACAGAAAGAAGAAGAAAAAGAGAGAAAGAGAGAAGAGAAGAGAGGAGAAAATCAAAAAGAAAAGGAGGAACTCCTCATCAGAATCCCTCAACATTTGAAATCTTTGGACCCAAACTCTTAAATCCTAAATCAAGGAGAAAAGTCCGGATTTTAGTGGATTGGAGCGACGCCAGGGGTCAATCCTACGGTGGACGCACGCCAAAGGGGTAAGCACTCATTTTCCCCTCTCTTTTACAAGCTTTTTGGGTGATTGGTGTGGTTTTTCTGCATTTCTATCCTTTTTTCTGCGTTTCTGTTCTAGAAATCAAGAACAGTCGTGCAACTGTTCTTGAGTTCGATGAACAGTCGTACGACTGTAGTTACAGTCGTACGAGTGTTCTTGATTTCCGGGTGATTTTCTTTCCAGTTTGTTTTAAATAAGATTTTGGCGAAATCCTGAGTCTGGAGTGTTTACAGTCGTACGACTATGATTACAGTCGTACGACTGTAGTTACTGTCGTTTCCAGAACCAGAATTTCACCTTTAAGCCCCAAAAATTTCTTAGAAAATCCATAAAAAATCATAAAAAATCCCCAAAAATTCCCAAAAAATCCCAAAAAATTAGAAAACCCCAAAAATCATCAAAATGAATTTTGTTGTGTGCATCACGACCATAGATTCAATTTTCAGTAAAATTGCATTTAGAACAATTCAACGACGGAGACCCGGTTCTCCCGAAAACCGACCCACTTAATATGTAAAAAGGCATGTAAACCGGAAAAAAATTGTTTTCAAAATGACTTTCCCACAAAAAAACCAAAACACAGGGACGTTTCAAAATGTTTTCCAGGTCTAACCGGGCCGGCTAGCCGAGCCAACCCAGTTACCCCCTCTATGCATGCCCCCAATTCTTGTTTTCCCAATTATGTCTATTTGAGTCCAACTTGTGATGTGCCGTATAAATTGTGCTAACCTTTGTTTTGCAGCTTTTATTTTATCTTAATTTTCATTTTATTTGTATTTTAATAGAATTAATCGTGTATTTAGGCGGTTGTAAATATTTTTAGATTCTCGTGTATTTTAGGCGATTGTATAAGTGAGGCGAGAGTTTTTATTTTTCTATTCGATTTGGTTGTAAGCCAATTAATATTTATTTCTTTTCTCTACTCTTGTATTAAATATTTGTATGCGCGTTGTATGCCTTTTATATTCAATAAAATTGATTTTAGATTTTGAAATACCATTTGAGAACATCGGCAATATTTATTTTAAATTAGACATGAAATAAGGGATTTGTCCGGACCCGAATCTCTGGATAATGCAGCGACCGTTTGTCCGGTTCAGCTGCATAAGAATTTCCCGGTTGAGCTGAGCCGGGTGGCGACTCTACAATATTCATCGAGACTTAGGTCTCGGTTCTTTTATGCATTAATTCCATTCATTTTCCAAAACGTGGATTTCCATTTATAAAAACCCCACGCGAGCGAGGGGCCCTCCCGAGATCGTGGTGCCCCTTCCGAAAGAGAGTCCCGCGTCCCGTCGAAAACGCGTCGTCCGCTCACAGTGGCGACTCCGCTGGGGAATTCTTAAAAAGTTTTCTTAAAAACTTATAAGAATTTGACAAGCCCTAAAAAGTGTCTAATTAAAATAAGGTGGATGATTCTCGATTGGTATTTCATTTTGCATCTTTAGCTAGACATGCTTGCATTAGATTTAGTATCCATTTTTAGCCTGGTGGATTGTTGAAGTGTCGCCTTAGTTCCTCTTGGTCTTAGGGGCACGGATACGAAACACCACCCATAGCCTCGTACGAACCCCTTCGTTCAGACCCTTGAGTGGGGAGAAGTGAGGAGTATATTTTGCTATGGGAACCCTGATTTTTAACCCGACTTGGACCGAACCCATATAGGTAGCCCTAGTTGGATTCCCTTAGGATACCAAAATAATTGTGTGAATAATAATAAAATCGCGCCTTCATCACCCCCGGTTGGTGATTGAAGAGAACCCCACCTAGGACTCGGTTAGAAATTCTTGAGACCGACCACGCTTAGAGAAATAAGGTTGGAAGAATTCGCTTCGTGTGCTACGTGTTACATGCTTCTCGACATTTCACTCCATACCATAATTCATATTTATCATACATATGACATTTTCCATACATAAAACATTCTTGTGTGATACTAACCCACATTTTTATGTAGCCACGTGCATTTTATTTTCATGTGAAAACCTTAAATCATCCGTTTGCCATTCATACTAACCCTTTCTTTTTCAGCCATAACATTATATTTGTGTGATTAGCATTTTTCACATAGCATACGTAACATCATTATGTGTGTCATGCATCCTAACAAAGTTTTTCTGCAGCCATTTGCATTTTGTATGTCATAAGCATTCACGACATATCACCTAAATTAAATTAGGGGCATTCCATGGACGCCCACCACGATCATATCATTCCATCATATATCGGGTATCCCAAAATACCCATGCCTTGCCAATGCACCGGATTGCATTCGGTCATTCCACCAAATCATTTCATTCAATAGAGACCACAATGGTCCTAGGTATATTTCTGTGTGACAATTCACACGAGACGTTGCATTACATCATGCTCATTTATCATAAATATCATACCATACTGTGATCCACATCGAATTAGTTCATGACATCACTACATTATTCAAGGCGCTCCCCGAGTGCAAGGTTAGTATACATGTAGGAGCATATCATAACATCCCAAATCATGAAAGGTGTTCCCCGAACGCCGAGCTTCTGTCCGTGTCCCCATTACACATGACTCCCTCATAACATCATTTCATTTCATATGCTTAAAAGCATTAGAACTCTGTCCATGGGCCGGTCCCATGCGACCATTTCATATCATCTCATAGACCTATAAAGCATCGAACTCCGTCCGTGTGTCGGTACACACGTGACCATTTCACGAAATTCATTAGGTGCCCCAAAAGCACCAAACTCTCATCCGTGTGGCGGTCCACACCTGACATTTTGCATAGTATTGGATGTTCTTGGGATGTCCAAAAATAAAAAAATATATATATGAAAAAAATAATAAAAACAAAGAGGGATCATCCTCATTATCTCATGATGTACATCTCATTCATCCATCAGACATTCAAGCACTCCACAATGTTTAAGCATTCCATAAGCACCAAGGACATCACAGCATACACTATCGTCATTTAAGTGTTCCAAAAACGCTAGAAACTCCAGCAAGCCATTTAGGTCCTCCATAATCATTAGAAACCCTGTCCTTGTGTCCCGCACACCCAAATACCAAAATATATTTCGTGCAAGACAAGCTCTGCACATTTCCTCTCCGTGTAAGACTAAGTTCTACACGTGTTATACCAAATCTTCCCGTGCAAGACAAGCTCTGCACACTTCCTCCCCGTGTAAGACTAAGCTCTACACGTACTTCTCCAAATCTCCCCGTGCAAGACCAGCTCTGCACGTACCGCATTAAACTCTACTCATCCTCCCCGTGCAAGACCAGCTCTGCACGTACCGCATCAAATTCTACCCTTCCTCCCCGTGTAAGACCAAGCTCTACACGTACCCCTCCAAATCTCCCTGTGCAAGACCAGCTCTGCACGTACCGCATCAAACTCTACTCATCCTCCCCGTGTAAGACTAAGTTCTACACGTATCGTTCCAAATCTTTCTGTGCAAGACAAGCTCTGCACACTTCCTCCCCGTGCAAGACCAGCTCTACACGTACCGCATCAAATTCTACCCTTCCTCCCCGTGTAAGACCAAGCTCTACACGTACTGCTCCAAATCTTCCCGTGCAAGACAAGCTCTGCACACTTCCTCCCCGTGTAAGACTAAGCTCTACACGTACTGCTCCAAATCTCCCCGTGCAAGAACAGCTCTGCACGTACCGCATTAAACTCTACTCATCCTCCCAGTGCAAGACCAGCTCTGCACGTACCGCATCAAATTCTACCCTTCCTCCCCGTGTAAGACCAAGCTCTACACGTACCGCTCCAAATCTCCCTGTGCAAGACCAGCTCTGCACGTACCGCATCAAACTCTACTCATCCTCCCCGTGTAAGACTAAGTTCTACACGTATCGTTCCAAATCTTTCTATGCAAGACAAGCTCTGCACACTTCCTCCCCGTGCAAGACCAGCTCTACACGTACCGCATCAAATTCTACCCTTCCCGTGTAAGACCAAGCTCTACACGTATTGCTCCAAATCTCCCTGTGCAAGACCAGCTCTGCATGTACCGCATCAAACTCTACTCATCCTTCCCGTGTAAGACTAAGTTCTACACGTATCATTCCAAATCTTTCTGTGCAAGACAAGCTCTGCACACTTCCTCCCCGTGCAAGACCAGCTCTGCACGTACCGTATCAAATTCTACCATTCCTCCCCCATGTAAGACCAAGCTCTACACGTACTGCTCCAAATTCCCCCATGCAAGACCAGCTCTGCACGTACCACTTTAACTCTACCCTTCCTCCCCGTGTAAGACTAAGCTCTACACGTATCATTCCATATGTCTTTCTGTGCAAGACAAGCTCTGCACATTTCCTCCCCGCGTAAGACACGCTCTACACGTATCGCTCTAAAGATTCAACCCCTTCCCGTGTAAGACTAAGTTCTACATGTACCGCTTCAACTCTATCCTTCCTTCTTGTGTAAGACTCGCTCTACACGTATCGCTCTAAACATTAAACCTTTCCCCGTGTAAGACATGCTCTACACGTATCGCTCTAAACATTAAACCTCTTCCCGTGTAAGACACGCTCTACACGTATCGCTCTAAACAGTAAACCTTTCCCTGTGTAAGACACGCTCTACACGTATCGCTCTAAACATTAAACCTTTCCCCGTGTAAGACACGCTCTACACGTATCACTCTAAACATTCAACCTCTCCCCGTGTAAGACTAAGTTCTACACGTACCGCTTTAACTCTATCCTTCCTTCCCGTGTAAGACTCGCTCTACACATATCGCTCTAAACATTAAACCTTTCCCCATGTAAGACATGCTCTACACGTACCGCTTTAAACACTACATCTCTTCCCCGTGTAAGACTAAGTTCTACGCGTACCGCTTTAACTCTATACTTCCTTCCCGTGTAGGACACGCTCTACACGTATCGCTCTAAACACTAAACCTTTCCCCGTGTAAGACACGCTCTACACGTACCGCTTTAAACACTACATCTCTTCCCCGTGTAAGATCCGCTCTACACGTATCACTTCAAATATTAACTCTCCTCCCATGTAAGATACGCTCTACACATAAGCTCTTCGCAAGTATCACCTTGCTTCGATCCATGGACACCCTGTGTGTCATTTTATCCATATGGTGTATATTTATATGCCACGCTATACTTCAGCATATAGCTTCGTCAACAACATTCATTGCATTTTGCATGTTTCCATTCCTAGCTTTGTGTGCACTTGACTGGCTTAGGGTTGCATAACATGACATGGCATCACATAACATCATCATTCATGCATGCATGCATCACATCTCACATTCATACCTACATCATCCCTCGAATTGGTATCCTCTGTGCGTATACCCCAGTCAGTGCTAACAAATGTTCTTATCAGGGGAGAAAGGGAAGGAGTCTCGAGAATGGTTGGCCCAGTGAACATCAACACCGTAACAGATATCCTAGATGATTATGTTGCCTCATCGTTATTCCGAAAGGCGGTCAGGGAAGAGGCAACGACAATGTTAAAGGAAATGCTAGGAGGTGATCTGGACAAGATGGAAAAGTTGACGACAAGATGCTCTGAATTAGAGGCATGTGTGATTGAGCTTGAGGGAGTAATAAAAGGGCTGACTGGTGAAGCAGAATCGAAGGCCCCCCTTAAAGCCAACACTGACCTTGTTCCGCGACCAACCAAGAGTCCACTCCCCAAGCGTGATGGAAAGGGCATATCCCCGTAGCCTATCTCACTGAGCCGATTATTTGCCAAGTGTAGAAAAAAGGGCTTACTGCAGAGCGTCAAGCCGTATGTGGAGCCGGCACCGGATCAAAAGAATAACTTCTGCACCTATCACGTAGTGACAGGTCACCGAACCAATGTCTGTTATGTGTTAAGGAAGGAGATCCGGAAGTTGGTTGATGAGGGAAGGTTAAAGGTGCCATCCGCTACTAATGAGCAACCGAGGACAACTAGGGAGACTAGCAAGGAAATTCCTCAAACCTCCCGGGTAGAGGAATATGATGAAGAGCTCCAAAGCCTGATCTGACGAGAGTGGGGCAGTGACCGGATAAGCAATAGTCAGGCGCTGTGAGATCAATACCTTTAGAGGCTCCTTCCCGTAGGGAACTCATTTTGTTGTGTATTGAACTCATTTTGAATGCAATGCATCTTGTTATTTTCTTACTTATGTGGTGATTACATGTATATGGCATTAAGCATGCATTTGATCATCTGAAATGACATGTCCATTACGCATAATATTAAAACGCATGACATCAATCTGAGTCTTACAGGGAATTTACAAGTGAACCTGACTTCGGTAAAACCCTTTTCTTCAAAAAAAAAAAAAAAAAGAGAGAGAGAGAGAGAAAGAGTAGAAGTCTGCCAAGCAAGTAATGGGATGGCACCATTTCATTCGAATCAATTGCCAACCTAGATCAGTGATCCCTACAAACCACGATCCTAAACGCTGCTGGTCTTGCCCTAAAAGTTTCAACTTGGACAGCCCACAATACACCCAAATCATTCCAAACCAGGGACCATTGTTAAATCTCAAAGCCGATCACCAAAACGAAGCTTTGAGCTTAACTCACGCTTAAGAAAGCATCCCACATCAAAAACCAAATCCATCAAAAAGCACCAAGCCGTAAAAATCCAAATGACCTTCGCCACCCACCATGCTGTAAAACTCTAAAGCAGACATTAGTTTTAGTGCATGTATAGTTTTGTTTGTGTGGCATTCATATGCATATGACATCACACATGCATTGTTCATCCAAAAAGACATGTCAAACACGCATGACATACATGGATCTGAATGCAGCAGGAAAATTAACAGATGGCTATGGTTTGGATTTAGCTTCTTAAAAAAAAAAACCCAGCACTGATGGAAGACCTTAGCTCTCTCTTACAGCTCAATTTCTGCTCCTGGTCTAAAGTTGCACTCTCTTCAATCGTAGAGTCAAACTCCGTTGAGTGCTTGATGAATTTGGGGGCGGCCCACCTATTGCACGAAATGTCGGGGTCAATGAGTTGAGACAATGGAGATAAGTACGTTGTTACCTATTCTGAAAAGTTAACTTAGTGCAGTGACAGAGAAGATCGGTATCTTTACCCAAAGCAGTTCCCTTTTCACTCTCCTCTCTGTCTTCTCCATTTGCCTTCAACACCTTTGTCTTCCCTTTATTGTCTTTCCTTCACTTTCATCTTCTATCTTTCATCTTCTCTCTGGAACTTGGACCGATTTTGTGATTCCATATTTTCTACCTTCAATGGCTTCTAACAAGAAGTTGAACCCCAATGCTGCTCCATATCATTTTTGTTCTGCACCCTCTCATTAGCGGAAGGGCATCGGAATAGGTGGTTATGGTGCCGTTTCAATCCGTCTTCGTTTATTATCAACCTGTACCGAATTGGGGATACCCTTTTAATCCCATGCCATTTCTCTTCAATCTAAACTCCCAGACTAATTATTTAGCACCCTCAGATAGTGGGAAGGGATTTGATTTGATGAAAGATAGAGGATTTGGATATGAATCTGCTTCAAATGAGTTCAACAATGCTGAAAAAGGGGGAAAATGAAATATATAGCTCCGAGATTCCAGAGTAAGAAGAAAATAGTTTCTGTAAGTGAAAAGGAACAACAGTGGTCGCCCAAGAAATTGACTATTGAAGAGACCAAGCTGGATAAAAGAGAGATTGAAGCTAATCTTGGTGGGAAAAACAAGCCTGATGATCAGAAACCTACCAAATCAGTTTCAAAGACATAATCTGCTACAAATTCTGGGCAAGCATTGTCTGGAGGAAAACAAGAATAAGTCCAAAGGGAAGCCTGCTTATGATTTCCTCTATTTGCCTATGGATTTCAAGACTGGAGGATATTTTGGTTATGCATTTGTGAACTTCACCAACTGTGTTGGGGCAACTTGACTTTACAAAGCTTTCAACAATCATGAAAGGGACGACACCATCAACAGGAAAGCTTACAAAGTCTGTTGTACTCATATTCAAAGGGAAAGTTGCATTTGCCAACCATTTCAAGAATTCAGTCTTCGGGAGCTGTGCTTAAACTGAAATCTAGGGTGAATTAGAAACATGAATACAACATCAGACCACAGGAGAATCCAGTGGTTACTTGAATTCATCTCAGGTTGTCTATCCATAATGGCAACTCTATCCAGTGATCGAGCATTCATTCTTCAAAAAAAAAAAAAAAAACTCCAATGTGTAAAACCGAAAAGGCATATTGGTAATTTGAAGAGGCATCAATTAAAACCAGAGCCATATTTTAGATTTTCCTAATGCATCCGCATTCATTACATCATGAATGTCTTATATTCAATTTTGATGTTCAATATGCATTTGTCATGTCATTCCATGTCAATGTTCACTTACAGGCTACATCGCACAGCAAACCTTTTCTGTAGAAGTGCTTTTCTTCTAAAACACAAACCCTTAGTACTCCCCGAACATCATCGACAGCATTATCTTCGCGAGTCGCAATGAACATATCAAGATATATCTTTCCCATCCTAAGACAAACCGTCGCGAAAGGGATCAACGTAGACAAAATGCCCATCACAGAATCTTTCTAAAAAAAAAAAAGAACTTGTTAACACGGAAAAATGAAATGATGTGTCGGCAACGGGAGAGGGTGATATAGAAAGTCAGAGTCAATGTCATATCCCCTGTTATACTCATTATGGTGTCACCATTGCAATATTGTGCATGTTTAGTCTTCTGGACAAATGTTCATCTTGCATGCACCATGCCATTACATATAAACATCCATCAGTAGGACACTGTATCCAAGCCCGTGATAATATCATAAAAACTCCTGTTATACGGTACGGAAATGCAAAGTCTCACTCTCATCTTCTTGCTCAATCAAACAGACCATCCATCGGCACGGCCTGCTATCCTGATCTGCTCAGCACTGACAATGCTTCAGAATATGTAGAGGGTAAAGTGGAAAGTCACTCAAGGCGGCCAACTCCCCTAATATCTAGATTGGCGTAATAGTTAGTCGATCAGGAGACACGTTGGGACAATCAAGCTAGGTCACCTGGGCTACCATCGGGGTCAGCCACAAGTCATGAATTCCGTCTCCGGGCTTGTACAGATTCCAAGAACAAAGCATACACCACATGTTGCATGCATACATATATTTGGCCCCATACATGCATCCATACATTTAAAGTAAACACGCACAATTCATATGTATATGCATCACAACCAATCCAAGTGCAGGTACCAACTGCTATCACCGGGTCTCCCCTAACCAGGATCGCTCTCAAAGCAGAGACGACACAATGTCGGGGCAGAACAATCAAGTTTCCAAGGGGCAGAACAATCAAGCCGTATTTATCCTTGATCGAAGGGGGAAAAATTTTTGTTTCCAAAATCATCGATCAAGGGATAAACACTCATTCCCCAGCCAACACCAAAATCATCATTCCTAAAGCTATCCATCCTCATCTCATTCAAGCAAGATTTTGAACCCTTGAACTCCATTATGTTCAAGCATGGTTACAAATCCTTGAACCTCTCTCTTCATTCAAGCAAGATTTCGAGCCCTTGAACTCCATTACGTTCAAGCATGGTTACAAATCCTTGAATTCCTTTCCTTTATTCAGGCAAGATTTCGAACCCTTGAACTCCACTACATTCAAGCATGGTTACAAATCCTTGAACCACTTCCTTCATTCAAGCCAGATCTTGAACCCTTGAACTCCACTAGGTTCAAGTATGGTTTCAGATCCTTGAACCTCTTATTATTTCAAGTTCATCCAATTCCAGTAAGATCTCAAATCGTCAAAACTCCACCTTCTTTTGCCTCGGGTAACATAAACCCGATATCGGCTAATCCACAATCCACCTTCCTTTGCCTCGGGTAACATAAACCCGATATCGGCTTAACCGCAATTTCATTTTCCTTCGCCTCGGGTAACATAAACACGATATCGGCTAATCCACAATCCACCTTCCTTTGCCTCAGGTAAAATAAACCCGATATCGGCTTAACCGCAATTTCATTTTCCTTCACCTCGGGTAACATAAACCCCGATATCGGCTAATCCGTAATCCACCTTCCTTTGCCTCGGGTAACATAGACCCGATATCGGCTTAACCACATTCCATCTTTTCTTGCCTGGGGTAACCTAGACCCGGTGTCGGCTTAGTTCCACATCAAACCCTTTATTTCATTCAAGCTAGATTTTGAATCCTTGAACCTTCTTCAAGCATGATTCCCAATCCTTGAAAGATCGCCCAAGCCATATTTCGGATTCTTGAAGATTGATTCAAGCAAGATCCTAGATCTTTGAAACCAATTCGAATCCCACACTTCAAATTCACCTTTGCCTCGGGCAACCTAAACCTGATATCGGCTTATTTCCTCCCCAGCATCGCCTCGGGTAACCTAGACCTGATATCGGCTTATTTCAACGGTGGGTTTTTTCCTGTGTCTGCGGTGCTTTGAGTCGCGTTTCTCAAACTCACATCATCTATCCCAGACTAAGTTCGGGTGGTGAATTTGATCACGCGAGGGGCAGCTGTAAGCAGCGGAAGTTTACTTAAAAAAAAATTAAAAATATAGTCGTACGACTATCGCTACAGTCGTACGACTGTAGTCAAACTACAGTCGTACGACTGTAGATCATTTACCCATAAAAGCAGAAAAAGAAAGACGAAATAAGGAGGAAGGAAAAAAAAGAAAAAAAAAAGGGGACAGACAGAAAAAAGGAGACACCAAACAGAAAGAAGAAGAAAAAGAGAGAAAGAGAGAAGAGAAGAGAGGAGGAAATCAAAAAGAAAAGGAGGAACTCCTTATCAGAATCCCTCAGCATTTGAAATCTTTGGACCCAAAAATCTCAAATCCTAAATCAAAAAGAAAAGTCCGGATTTTAGTGGATTGGAGCGACGCCAGGGGTCAATCCTACGGTGGACGCATGCCAAAGAGGTAAACACTCCTTTTCCCCTCTCTTTTACAAGCTTTTTGGGTGATTGGTGTGCTTTTTCTGCATTTCTATCCTTTTTTCTGCGTTTCTATTCTGGAAATCAAGAACAGTCGTGCGACTGTTCTTGAGTTCGATGAACAGTCGTACGACTGTAGTTACAATCGTACGAGTGTTCTTGATTTCCGGGTGATTTTCTTTCCAGTTTGTTTTAAATAAGATTTTGGCGAAATCTTGAGTTTGGAGTGTTTACAGTCGTACAACTATAGTTGCATTTGCACGACTGTAATTTACAGTCGTACGACTGTCGTTTCCAGAACCAGAATTTCACCTTTAAGCCCCAAAAATTTCTTAGAAAATCCACAAAAAATCATAAAAAATCCCCAAAAATTCCCAAAAAATTAGAAAACCCCAAAAATCATCAAAATGAATTTTGTTGTGTGCATCACGACCATAGATTCAATTTTCAGTAAAATTGCATTTAGAACAATTCAACGATGGAGACCCGGTTCTCCCGAAAACCGACCCATTTAACATGTAAAAAGGCATGTAAACCGGAAAAAAATTGTTTTCAAAATGATTTTCCCACAAAAAAACCAAAATACAGGGACGTTTCAAAATGTTTTCCAGGTCTAACCGGGCAGGCTGGCTAAGCCAACCCGGTTACCCCCTCTATGCATGCCCCCAATTCTTGTTTTCCCAATTCTGTCTATTTGAGTCCAACTTGTGATGTACCGTATAAATTGTGCTGACCTTTGTTTTGCAGCTTTTATTTTATCTTAATTTTCATTTTATTTGTATTTTAATAGAATTAATCGTGTATTTAGGCGGTTGTAAATATTTTTAGATTCTCGTGTATTTTAGGCGATTGTATAAGTGAGGCGAGAGTTTTTATTTTTCTATTCGATTTGGTTGTAAACCAATTAATATTTATTTCTTTTCTCTACTCTTGTATTAAATATTTGTATGCGCACTGTATGCCTTTTATATTCAATAAAATTGATTTTAGATTTTGAAATACCATTTGAGAACATCGGCAATATTTATTTTAAATTAGACACGAAATAAGGGACTTGTCCGGACCCGAATCTCTGGATAATGTAGCGACCGTTCGTCCGGTTCAGCTGCATAAGAATTTCCCGGTTGAGCTGAGCCGGGTGGCGACTCTACAATATTCATCGATACTTAGGTCTCGGTTCTTTTATGCATTAATTCCATTCATTTTCCAAAACGCAGATTTCCATTTATAAAAATCCCATGCGAGCTAGGGGCCCGCCCAAGATCGTGGCGCCCCTTTCGAAAGGGAGTCCCGCGTCCCGTCGAAAACGTGTCGTCCGCTCACACCTGGTTGATTGTGCTTTCTTATGGGCTTTTCTTAGTGATTTTCCAAGGAATAAGGTAACTATTAGGGATGTGTGATGCTGCTGGGGAGATAATCGTAGTGCTCCTTATAGAGATTCCGCTGGGGAAGAGTGTAGTGACTCGATTGGGGAAATACTTATAGCGTTCTTTATGTAGATTCTGCTGGGGAATTGCATGGTGACCTTATGGGGAGTCGATGTGATGACTTCTGTGAGGAATGTTGGGGACATTCTGCTTTTCCTGTTTTGTGGGGAAATTACAAGTTTGTAAGTGCTCTAATTTTTGCTTGGGTTGCCCAATACGAGTTTTTAGCCCAGCGAGCCGCTCTGATTTTTGCCTAAGGTGCCTTTTCGGTTTTCGCCTTAGCGAGCTTTTCATATGCCCTAACTTTTTCCTAAACTGCCTAATATGGGTTTTTAGCTTAACAGGCCGCTCTAATTTTTGCCTGAGGTGCCTTTTCGGTTTTCACCTCAGTGAGCTCCCCCCCCCCTTTTTTTTAAGATGATTGAAATGTCGCCATGACCATTTTATTGCTCTTTTAGGAAGATGAACTGGATTTTAGCGGTCGATAAAAGATTTCAAATTGCATGTATTTAGTGCATTTCCACTTGTTAAATAATGTGATGATTTCAAACAGTTGAATGCAAAGTGCTTTCTTTAAATGTATGTTTAAAGAAACGCGTCACTTTATTGATGAAATCAAAATGAGTACATTTGAAACAAGTTGGTTCCTAAATGGTACAGATTCCACACTGAGCCGAAACCCGTCATCAGTCGTCCTTTTCAGGTTTTCCGACTGATTATTTTCTCGCATGTCTTAACTTTTGCCTAGACCGCTCTTTTCGAGTTTTCAGCCTAGTAGACCTCTCCCTTTTTCTTAATACATGATAAAGCTTTAGCCTGTCCTGGTTGATAGGATTAGTGAACTCATTTCCATCCATGTCCATGATGCTGATAGCGCCTTTTGCTAGCACCTTCTTCACCATATATGGTCCTTCCCAATTGGGTCTGAACTTGCCTCCAACATCAACATTTGAAGGCCTTAGCTGCTTTAGAACCAAGTCACCTGTTTTCAACTACTGTTTGGAATACTTCACATTTCGATTATAGGCCCTGGCCATTCTGCACTGGTACATCTGAAGGTGATCCAGTGCCTTTAGTCGCCTTTCATCTAGTGCTGCCAATTGTTCATACCTAGCTTGAACCCATTCAGTTTCTGGTAGTTGAGCTTCTAGGGCAACTCTAAGCGGTTTGAG
Organism: Euphorbia tirucalli; assembly: GCA_039660915.1. Taxonomy (NCBI): domain Eukaryota; kingdom Viridiplantae; phylum Streptophyta; class Magnoliopsida; order Malpighiales; family Euphorbiaceae; genus Euphorbia; species Euphorbia tirucalli. The sequence goes on along the minus strand of CM077637.1, from coordinate 42,454,032 downwards.
TTCTATTTCCACTGGTAACACTGCTTCCATCCCATATACCAAGGCATAAGGAGTTTCTCCTATCGGCGTTCTAACACTGGTTCTGTAACCCCAAAGAGCACAAGGCAGTTTATCGGCCCAATCTCTATAAGTGGTAACCATCTTTGATAAGATCTTTTTTATTGCCTTGTTAGCTGCTTCCACTGCACCATTAGCTTGTGGTCTGTATGGAGAAGACTTATGATGTTCAATACCATGTTCTGCAAGCAGCTCAGCTGTTGCCCCTTGGAACTATACTCCATTGTCAGTTACTATGTGATGAGGAATCCTATATCGAGTGAAGACGTTCTTCTGGATGAACTTGACCATTTGCATGGCTGTCACATTAGTGAAGGATTCTGCTTCGACCCATTTGGAGAAGTAATCAACTGCCACAACTATGAATCTGTGCCCATTAGATGCAGCTAGATGAATTTCACCGATCATATCTATCCCCCATGCTGAAAACGGCCAAGGAGACGCTAGATTCTGAAGTTCAAGTGGAGGAAGATGACTAATGTCTGCAAAGATCTGACATTCATGACATCTCTTCACCTTTCTTATATAATCTGCTTGCATCGTCATCCAGAAGTAGCCTTGTCTCATGATCTTCCTAGCCATGGCAAGTCCGTTCATATGTGGCCCACAGGATCCTGCATGTACCTGCTGCATCACTTCTTCTGCTTCTTACTCTGTTACACACCTTAAAAGGACTCCGTGTGCTGTTCTTTTGTACACCTTATCGTCGAAGATTCTGAATTGACTAGCCAACTTTCTTAGTGTTTATCAGTAGCACTGGCCTCTTCTGGGTACTTTCCCTCTTTAACATACTGATAGATGTCAAAGAACCATGGCTTTTCTTCAGCTGATAATTCCATCACTTCATGCACTTCGAAGCAAGGATGTCTGGAAATGGCTATGACCAGTGGTTGAACTTATGTTTCCTCTAGATTTTCCCACATGGAGGATAAAGTTGCTAATGCATCAGCCAACTTATTCTCATCCCTGGGGACATGTCTGAATTCACACTGGCCGAATAAACCTTTTCTGAATTGTAGCAGCTCCAAGTAAGGTCGTAAGGCTTCATCTTTTAGCTCCCATTCACCCTGAGTTTGCCTGATCACTAAAAGTGAATCACCAACAATTAAGACATCATTTGCCCCTAAGGTTAATAGAGCCTCCATTCCAAACAAGCATGCTTCATATTCTGCCCCATTATTGGTTATAGGAAAGGTCAGCCTCTTGGATAAAGGAATAATCTCACCATCCGGTGTTGCTATAAGTACCCCGATTCCAGCGCCTTTTCTATTCACTGCCCCATCGAAGCACATGACCCATCTTTTCACTTCTACCATGGCTAGTTGCTCATCAGGGAATTCCAGGATCTCTGTGTAATCTGATTCTAGGGGTTGGTTTGCCAGAAACTCTGTCACGGCTCGCCCTTTAATAGTTTTCTTCGTGATGTACTCGATGTCGAATTCAGACAAAAGTAACAGCCACCTGGATAGCTTCCCAACCAATGTTGGTGCTTCATAGAGATACTTCATTGGATCCACCTTAGCCACGGCTTGTATCTTGTAGGATTGGAAATAGTGGCGTAGCTTCTTGGTTAACCAAATCATCGCCACACATGTCTTTTCCACCATTGTGTATTTGGCTTCATATTCTAGCAATTTCTTGCTAAGGTAGTAGATAGGATATTCCTTTTTTCCATCTTGTTCTTTTGTAAGCATTGCCCCTATAGAGAATTCTTCAACTGCTAAATACAAAATCAGAGGCTTCCATCGAATTGGAGGACTCAACACTGGTGGCTTTACCAGGTAAGCCTTGATCTTCTCGAATGCCAGCTGACACTTGTCATCCCACACAATCGGCTGATCTTTCTTTAATAGCTTGAAGATTGGTTCACAAGTGGAGGTTAATCGTGCTATGAAGCGGCTGACATACTGCAAGGAACCCAGGAATGATCTAACTTCCTTTTCTGTCTTTGGAGCTGGAACGTCTTGGATGGCTTTGATTTTATCTGGGTCCTTTTCTATCCCCCTCTGGTTGACTACATGGCCCAAAAGCTTCCTTGATATGACCCCGAATATGCACTTCTTGGGGTTAAGTCGCAAGTTGTACTCTCCAATGCGTGTTAGAAATCTATCCAGGATAACAGGATGTTCCTCCCGGGTTGTTAATTTAACAAGCATATCATCGACATACACTTCGACTTCTTTATGGATCATGTCGTGTAACAGAGTTATGACAGCCCTCTGATAAGTGGCACCGGGGTTCTTTAACCCGAAGGGCATCACTCTGTAGCAGAAAGTACCCCATTCTGTGATGAATGATGTTTTCACTTTGTCGATCACATCCATCAGAATCTGGTTATACCCTGAAAATCCATCCATGAAGAAGTACATTACTGCTTTTGCTGCTTTTTCTTCCATCCTTTTTAGGCACAGGGACAATGTTGGCTAACCATTCTGTATACTCCACCACTTCGAGAAACCTGGTGTCTATCTGTTTGGCCACTTCTTCTTTCACCAGCGTAGCCCATTCCGGCCTTAGTCTTCTGAACTTTTGCTTTACCGATCTGAACTTGGGGTCCGATGGGATTTTGTGCACTGCTATTTCCATATCCACACCCGGCATGTCTTCATACAACCAGGCGAAAGCTTTAACATGTTTTTGAAGTATTTTTATTAATTCTTTCTCTTCCTCGGATTTAAGCTCATGTGAAATGAGTACCATTTTAGGGTCTTCATCTGTACTTATATTGATTTCATGCAATGCAGTGTCATGTATGCTAAATATGCTTGATGCTGATTTAAATGCATGCATAGAATTATTAGGATAAACATCACACAAGTAAGCAAATTGGGATTTCATTGCATTGAACTTATCATAAAGTACATCAGTTACATGGAAAATGGAAGAAATAGATACAACAAAATCATTTTCATCCTCCACAGGTGGAGGGCCTTGTTCTTCATTAGCTTCCATCTCCCCTTTCAGAGCATCATCCGGGACTGCAGCTTTCTCTGCTTCTTTTTCAGTCACTTGCATCTTAGCTTTTTCCATAATCTTGGCAATTTCAGTGACCACAGAGTCTAAATTCACTTTGGCCATTAATTCTTTGTCGAATCCCTCCTTGGATTTCCCAAAAGCTTTGGTTAATGCAGTAGTCAAAGCTCCCGAGATCACTTCTGTAGCTTCGGCACAGGTCTTCTTTTCATCTTCTTCCTCGGCCATCTCTATGGTTTCTGCTATCACCTCAGATGATTCTCCTTTTAAAATTTCAGATTCAGCAATTGCTTCCTCCACTATTGTGACAACCCTAACTTTTGCAAGCATGCAATGGCGAAAACATTACATAAAGTTTAGGTCATCATTTTCAAAACTTCCTTTTTATCTTTAAAATAACATAATCATAAATGAGTACTCGAAAATTTCCATTTCAAAAACAGTAATTTAACATAAATAGGTATTTCAAAAGGTAATATAACGGAGTAAAAAAAAAAAAAAAAAAAATAAATAAATAAATCTTTGAACATACATAACAACGAATAGATGATAAAATAACATGACGGAAACTCTCCACACAATCCCCGAGAACAGACATCAGGCATCTCCTATTCTGCACCGGCAAAATCTGAAAATATCAACAGCGCCACTTAGTGACGAGTAACTAATAAATCCCAAACATCAATTCAAAGTTCACATAGGAAGATGACAGATCATAAATTTCATATTACATTACTTAAGTATACTTCATCATGATTAATAGAAAGCAAATTTATCAATTTATACAAGCATGCATAATTCTCATAGTAACAATCATGTATCAGGGATCTTACCCTTATTTGTTAGCTGCATCACATACAACATATAAAGTTCAAGTTCAGCATATCACATAATTATCTATTTCAAATAACAGTACAAAACATTCCAAGTGGATAATCAATATCATCAAAATTCAGATTTCCAAGATAAGTCATGTACATACAAATACATACCAACATCCCAAATCAAAGTACTTCATCACAAGCTTGACATCAACTCAATTATACCTTAACCTTTATTAATTTTGTGGTATACGCGTATAAATCATTTGTATTGACCTATACACCTATGTCCTTAGAGAGCTCGGCTCAGACGCTTCGGGGAACCACAACGGGACTTACCCCCTTATCAATAAGAAAAGAGTACCACGAAGGGATTTACCTCAGAGTGCCAACGAAGGGACTTACCTCACAGAGTGCCAACGAAGGGACTTACCTCAAAAATAAAATAAATTAGAGTACCACGAAGGGATTTACCTCTCTGAGTGCCAACGAAGGGACTTACCTCGAAACAAAGGGCGCTGTCCTAGTGTCAACCAATCAAACATGGAAAACACTTAGCCAAACTAACCAAGACACCAGAGTATATGCCACTACAAACACCAATTTAATTATCATAATTATATCAATATTCAAAAGGTGCCTTTAACATAGGACTTATCCCAACCAATTCAATAACCATAAGGTGCCATTAAAATAGGACTTACCCCAAAACATAATCTGATACATCAATAAACACATGGTGCCATAAAAAAAATAGGACTTACCCCAAACTCGATTTCATAATTCCAACATGTATTAAATTTACCAAACCATATATGTAATTATTAGATTTCATGTCAAGAGTTCTAGCATAAATTCCTAGAATCAAATTATGCTTTGCACACATTAAAAAAATCAGTTCAAGGCCTAAGGTGAAAATTTCAAAATTCATAGTTCATGCCTCAACTTGCATATAATATTCCAGTAGGTTAGACTCAGAATTCAGCATGGCAATACAAAGGTAAATTTAGCCTTACATCTTAGGAACACACGCCAACTTAAATCATGCAATTCGGATTCCTATAGCAAAAGATATTAAGGAAACACTAAAAACATGCAATCTGTAAATTCACTTCAGATCACTGCACATAGTCTGACTTCAACAGACAAAACAGATGTGTTACTCACTGATTTAGCAAAAATAATATAAAGCAACATTGAACATCAGAATTTCAGGAATACATAGAATTTTGTTTCATGGCAAACGGAGCTACAGAGAGAAAATAAAGCCATAATCAACACAAACTGTACAAACTGAAATTCAGCAGTTCCAGGAAATCGGCACAGTGCACATAAGGCAGTTTCAACAGGGAATACGAGCACTTTACTCACAGAATTTGCCAAAATAGTATAAAACAACCTTGTACATTTATGTCTCAGGAAAACACAGAAAGTTGAATCATGCCAATCGGAGTTATATAACGAAAATAAAGCTAAAATTATCACAACCTGTACAATCTGAAATTCAGCAGTTCAAGAAAAATCGGCACAATGCACATAAGGCAGTTTCAATAGGGAATATGAGCACTTTACTCACGGAATTTTCCAAAATAATGTAAAACAACCTTGTACATCTATATCTCAGAAAAACACAGAAAGTTGAATTATGCAAATCGGAGTTATATAACGGACGTTATGCCATAATTACCATAAACAGTCAATTCTGAAAATACAGCAGCTTACCAATTTCGACTCAATCACATGTATTTTCATATTTCTACCAATCTTTTAACCTAAAAGCAATTTCTTACACCAATATCATATACATTCATGTCTCAACAATAATTTCAGTAATAATACAACCTAGGATCAAATTCATCTACCATACATCCTATATAAATTTCGAACCGACATTTAGGGTTTAGTTGTTACCCTGTTTGCAGTGAAACCAACTGAGGCAATTAACTCGGAATGGAGAAGAATGAAGCAGAGTCTGAATGAATGAAAGTGAGGGAGAGAAAGTTAAGAATTTCGGCTGCACTGGAGCTCCACACAATGGAATGGCCGAAATTTTAACCCTAATAGAGATGAAGAGATTGCCTTGGAGTGAAACTTGGAAAGTGGAAGAGATTAAGGAGAGATTTTCTCCTTAGGTTAAGGATTCCTAATTTTTTTGAATTGGTCAACTGAAAAATGGGATATTTATCATGGATTTTCAGAATTCCAACCTTCCCAACACAAAAATAAAAAGGCACAAAAAAAAAAATAAATTTAAGCCAGGTAAGGTTCGAACTCTAGACCACTAGCTATTAGTCAGGACTATCTACCGCTAGGCCAAAGCCTACGAATTGTTATAAGCATACAAAACATCGGTTAAATGCAAAAATGCTCACTCATATGCACACATCACAACATAACTAAGTCAACTTATATCTGGGGTGTTACAATCCTCCCCACTAACAAAAAGTTTCGCCCTCGAAACTCAAGGACAAAAGAGTAAGCTAGGTTCTAACCTTGATTAGTTGCAAACAATTCTGGATATTTGGATCTCATGGTCTCTTCTAGCTCCCAAGTAGCCTCTTCAAACTTCTGGCTACGCCAAAGCACCTTTACCAAAGGCATCTCTTTTCTCCTGAGTTTGCGAACCTGACGGTCGAGGATCTGAACAGGCTTCTCCTCATATGTCAAATTGGGTTCCACCTCCACCGAATCCACAGCAATAACGTGAGAAGGGTCGCTCACATATCTTCGTAGCTGTGAAACATGGAATACCTTATGAACTTTTGCCAGTTCCGGTGGTAGAGCCAACCGATATGCAACTTCCCCAATCCTTTCAAGCACTTCATATGGACCAATATACTTGGGACTGAGCTTGCCTCTCTTGCCGAACCTCATCACTCCCTTCATAGGAGATACTTTCAGCAATACCTTGCTACCGACTTCGAAGGTAAGAGGTCTTCTCTTGAGATCTGCATAAGACTTCTGACGATCCTGGGCAGCCTTCATATTCGCCTGAATCACCTTCACCTTCTCAACTGTATCCCGAATCAATTCCGGACCCAACACCAATGTGTCACTAATGTCGTCCCAACATGTCGGACTACGACATTTCCTCCCATAGAGGGCTTCATACGGGGCCATACGGATACTAGCGTGATAGCTATTGTTATAGGAGAACTCTACCAAACTCAGACATTTCACCCAAGATTTCTGGAAGTCAAGAGCACATGACCGCAACATATCCTCTAAGGTTTGGATTGTCCTCTCCGTCTGTCCATCTGTAGCAGCATGAAAAGCTGTACTCAACTTCAACCTAGTGCCCAAAGCTTCTTGCAATGATGTCCAAAAATGTGACAAGAACCGTGGGTCACGATCTGACACAATCTCCCTAGGCACACCATGTAGCCTTATAATTTCACTCGCATATGCCTCAGCTAACTGCTCCATAGACCAGGTCTTCTTCATAGGAATAAACCGAGCCACCTTGGTCAAACGGTCTATAACAACCCACACTGTGTCTAAACCATTAGCAACCTTTGGTAAACCCGACACAAAGTCCATAGAAACCGAGTCAAACTTCCATGCTGGAATAGCCAAGGGCTGCAATAATCCCCCAGGCCTCTGATGCTCAATTTTCACCTTTTGACAAGTCAAGCACCGGGCCACAAACTCAGCTACCTCTTTCTTCATTCTAGGCCACCAAAACTGCATCTTCAAATCTTTGTACAATTTCGCACCTCCCGGATGCACAGAGTAGGGAGTGCAATGAGCTTCACTTAAGATCTGCTCTTTCAACATTGAATCATTAGGCACACACCATCGGCCTTTAAATTTCATACTCCCATCTGCAAGAATCTCGAAATCTACAGCATTACCCTGCTCCTTCGCTGCACGAATCTTCTGAAGTACAGGATCACTCAACTGCTTCTCTTTCAATTCTACAAACAATACTGGTTCCACACTGATTGCATTTAAACTCGCCCGAACCACTCCTCTCGGGACCACTTCAATTTCCAACTTGCTAAACTCCTTGCAAAGATCAATAGGAAGTCTTTTCATGAAGTTCACCGAATGGATGCTCTTTCTGCTCAATGCATCTGCGACTCTGTTTGCCTTTCCTTCTTTATACTCCAAGGTTAAGTCATAATCCTTGATAAGCTCTAACCAACGTCTCTGTCGCATGTTTAGTTCTTTCTGGGTGAAAATATATTTGAGGCTCTTATGATCGGTGTATATCTTGCACGGCACACCATACAAGTAATGGCGCCAAATTTTAAGAGCAAACACCACCGCAGCTAACTCCAAATCGTGAGTCGGGTAGTTCCTTTCATGAACCCTCAATTGCCTTGAAGCATAGGCAATCACTTTTCCCAACTGCATAAGTACACACCCAAGTCCGTACTTGGAAGCATCACTGAACACTTCATACTCTACTCCGTCAGTCGGCAATGCAAGAACTGGGGCTGAAGTAAGTCTCTCTTTTAATATCTGGAACGCTTCTTCACATTCTGCAGTCCATTGAAACCTACAGTCCTTCTTCATCAACTGAGTCAAAGGTCGTGCAATAATTGAAAAGTTGTGCACAAACCTTCTGTAGTATCCAGCAAGACCAAGAAAACTTCTTACTTCGGTCACATTTGTAGGACTGGACCATTCAAGAACGGCTTTAATCTTCGCCGGGTCCACCTTCACACCTTCTTTGGTAATCACATGGCCTAGAAAAGCCACCTCTCCAAGCCAAAACTCACACTTAGAGAACTTGGCGTACCACTTCTGCTCTCTTAATACTTTCAACACCATTTTGAGATGCTTAGCATGCTCCTCTTCATTCTTCGAATATACTAAGATATCATCAATGAATACCACAACACACACATCAAGGAGCTCGTGGAAGGTTCGGTTCATCTGATCCATAAACACTGCTGGTGCGTTAGTGAGACCGAAGGGCATTACTTCGAATTCATAGTGCCCATACCTTGTCCGGAAGGCAGTCTTCTGAATGTCGTCTTCTTTTACCGGAATCTGATGATAGCCGGATCTCAGATCGATCTTAGAGAACACACCTACACCCTTCAATTGATCAAACAAATCTTCAATTCTTGGCAGGGGATATTTATTCTTGATGGTCACCTTATTCAACTCACGGTAGTCAATACATAATCGCATGCTTCCATCCTTCTTCTTGACAAAGAGTACCGGAGCACCCCAAGGTGACACGCTGGGTCTAATAAAACCCTTATCAACAAGTTCTTGCAACTGGGTCTTCAATTCTCGCATCTCCGAGGGAGCCATCCGATAAGGAGCTTTAGAGATTGGAGCTGACCCCGGAATTAGGTCGATGGCAAATTCTACATCCCTTCCTGGTGGAATCCCTGGCAGTTCATCAGGAAACACATCCGCATATTCTTGAACAATAGGAATATCCTCGATCTTCAGTTCTTCCGAGGTATCCTTTATTCTACACAGAAATACTTCTTCGCCTTTCATCGCCATCTTTTTCAATTTCATAGCCGAAACTACCTTCACTCCTGGTTTCATCTTAACATTTGAATAAGAAACCCTCTTCCCTTTACCGTCCTTCAGCACAATTTTCTCATCCCTACAATAGAACACCGCTTGATGCTGCTTCAGCCAGTCCATACCGAAGATAACATCAAATTCGGTCAATGGAAATTCCCTCAAATTCGCCTTCAATTCAACTCCCTCGATAACTACGGGAACTTCGGGGAAAACACGACAGCAAGCAACACTCTCCCCATTAGGGAGGGAAACCACAGAATTAATTGGAACAGATACAGATAAATTCAACTTCTGAGCAAAAGTAGTAGAAATACAGGATATAGACGCACCAGTGTCAAATAATACATAAGCAGGAAAAGATTTGACAAGGATGGTACCTGCAACGATGTCATTCCCTGCCTCGTCAACTTCGGACTCCATCATGTTATAGACTCTGTTGCGAACAGGGCCTCCTGAGCTAGAATCGGGCTTCTTACTTCCTGACTTCTTCGGGCAAGATTGAGAGTAGTGACCCTCTTCCTTGCAAGTGTAGCATCGGACAGGCGTCCCATCACAGTTCTTCCCATAGTGCCACTCTTTCTTACACTTGAAGCACTTCTTCTCCCTAGTCTGAGCGGTACTAGCAGCTTCCTTTGCCGGAACATACTTGGGTTTCTTGGAAGTCGGATGAACATACGAGGTAGGCTGAGACCTCTTTAAGAACATGGTCCGCCTCACCGCTTCATCCTCCTGAACGGATGCATAAACTCCTAAAGCTACTTCATAGGCTCTCTGGAAAGTTGTTGCTCCAGAAAATAGGACATGTGTCCTCACTTTGGGACTCATCCGCTTGATATAGAACTGCACCTTCTCCTCTTCAGTGGGGATGACTGAACCTGCAAATCTGGACAGTTCAGTAAATTTGTTGGTGTACTGCTGAACAGACATGCTTCCTTGAGTCAAGCATAGGAATTCCTCTCGTTTCTGCCACCTCAACTCACTTGGGTAGAAACGATTCTTCCACCTTTCAGTGAATTGTCCCCATCCAAACTCAGCCAATTCCAGGCACTCGGCCTTAACCATGCCCCACCAGTTATCAGCCTCGCCTTTCAAGTAGTAGGCTCCAATCACGACTTTCTCGGCGTTCGGACAGCCGGTCACATCAAAGAGTTTCTCTATCTCCCGGATCCATCCCTCAAGCACCACCGGGTCGGAAGATCCTTCATAAGTTGGGGGTCGGTGACGAGCAATGCGATCGAAGACAGTTTGGTTATTTGGATTTCTTTGAGCCATAGCGAGCACGGCATCTTCCAACAGCCGCATACGTCGCTGAGGAGAGTCATCGCGAACGGAATCTCTACGTGGAGGCATTCTAAAATTTTTGTTCTAGTTAGGTCTAAGCATATAATACATACAGCTAATAATAGAAAACAAGTAATCCAAAGCAATTAAACCCGTTCTACCTACCCATGCACCTCACACTATGTTCAAATCTCTATCCTAGGATTCTGAGTTTTGGTTCCAAGTGACTTATGCTACCAAAGCCTTGGAACCAACGCGGGCTCTGATACCAACTGTGACAACCCTAACTTTTGCAAGCATGCAATGGCGGAAACATTACATAAAGTTTATGTCATCATTTTCAAAACTTCCTTTTTATCTTTAAAATAACATAATCATAAATGAGTACTCGAAAATTTCCATTTCAAAAACAGTAATTTAACATAAATAGGTATTTCAAAAGGTAATATAACGGAGTAAAAAAAATAAATAAATAAATAAATAAATCTTTGAACATCCATAACAACGAATAGATGATAAAATAACATGACGGAAACTCATCACACAATCCCCGAGAACAGACATCAGGCATCTCCTATTCTGCACCGGCAAAATCTGAAAATATCAACAGCGCCACTTAGTGACGAGTAACTAATAAATCCCAAACATCAATTCAAAGTTCACATAGGAAGATGACAGATCATAAATTTCATATTACATTACTTAAGTATACTTCATCATGATTAATAGAAAGCAAATTTATCAATTTATACAAGCATGCATAATTCTCATAGTAACAATCATGTATCAGGGATCTTACCCTTATTTGTTAGCTGCATCACATACAACATATAAAGTTCAAGTTCAGCATATCACATAATTATCTATTTCAAATAATAGTACAAAAAATTCCAAGTGGATAATCAATATCATCAAAATTCAGATTTCCAAGATAAGTCATGTACATACAAATACATACCAACATCCCAAATCAAAGTACTTCATCACAAACTTGACATCAACTCAATTATACCTTAACCTTTATTAATTTTGTGGTATACGCGTATAAATCATTTGTATTGACCTATACACCTATGTCCTTAGAGAGTTCGGCTCAGACGCTTCGGGGAACCACAACGGGACTTACCCCCTTATCAATAAGAAAAGAGTACCACGAAGGGATTTACCTCAGAGTGCCAACGAAGGGACTTACCTCACAGAGTGCCAACGAAGGGACTTACCTCAAAAATAAAATAAATTAGAGTACCACGAAGGGATTTACCTCTCTGAGTGCCAACGAAGGGACTTACCTCGAAACAAAGGGCGCTGTCCTAGTGTCAACCAATCAAACATGGAAAACACTTAGCCAAACTAACCAAGACACCAGAGTATATGCCACTACAAACACCAATTTAATTATCATAATTATATCAATATTCAAAAGGTGCCTTTAACATAGGACTTATCCCAACCAATTCAATAACCATAAGGTGCCATTAAAATAGGACTTACCCCAAAACATAATCTGATACATCAATAAACACATGGTGCCATAAAAAAAATAGGACTTACCCCAAACTCGATTTCATAATTCCAACATGTATTAAATTTACCAAACCATATATGTAATTATTAGATTTCATGTCAAGAGTTCTAGCATAAATTCCTAGAATCAAATTATGCTTTGCACACATTAAAAAAATCAGTTCAAGGCCTAAGGTGAAAATTTCAAAATTCATAGTTCATGCCTCAACTTGCATATAATATTCCAGTAGGTTAGACTCAGAATTCAGCATGGCAATACAAAGGTAAATTTAGCCTTACATCTTAGGAACACACGCCAACTTAAATCATGCAATTCGGATTCCTATAGCAAAAGATATTAAGGAAACACTAAAAACATGCAATCTGTAAATTCACTTCAGATCACTGCACATAGTCTGACTTCAACAGACAAAACAGATGTGTTACTCACTGATTTAGCAAAAATAATATAAAGCAACATTGAACATCAGAATTTCAGGAATACATAGAATTTTGTTTCATGGCAAACGGAGCTACAGAGAGAAAATAAAGCCATAATCAACACAAACTGTACAAACTGAAATTCAGCAGTTCCAGGAAATCGGCACAGTGCACATAAGGCAGTTTCAACAGGGAATACGAGCACTTTACTCACAGAATTTGCCAAAATAGTATAAAACAACCTTGTACATTTATGTCTCAGGAAAACACAGAAAGTTGAATCATGCCAATCGGAGTTATATAACGAAAATAAAGCTAAAATTATCACAACCTGTACAATCTGAAATTCAGCAGTTCAAGAAAAATCGGCACAATGCACATAAGGCAGTTTCAATAGGGAATATGAGCACTTTACTCACAGAATTTTCCAAAATAATGTAAAACAACCTTGTACACCTATATCTCAGGAAAACACAGAAAGTTGAATTATGCCAATCGGAGTTATATAACGGAAGTTATGCCATAATTACCATGAACAGTCAATTCTGAAAATACAGCAGCTTACCAATTTCGACTCAATCACATGTATTTTCATATTTCTACCAATCTTTTAACCTAAAAGCAATTTCTTACACCAATATCATATACATTCATGTCTCAACAATAATTTCAGTAATAATACAACCTAGGATCAAATTCATCTACCATACATCCTATATAAATTTCGAACCGACATTTAGGGTTTAGTTGTTACCCTGTTTGCAGTGAAACCAACTGAGGCAATTAACTCGGAATGGAGAAGAATGAAGCAGAGTCTGAATGAATGAAAGTGAGGGAGAGAAAGTTAAGAATTTCGGCTGCACTGGAGCTCCACACAATGGAATGGCCGAAATTTTAACCCTAATAGAGATGAAGAGATTGCCTTGGAGTGAAACTTGGAAAGTGGAAGAGATTAAGGAGAGATTTTCTCCTTAGGTTAAGGATTCCTAATTTTTTTGAATTGGTCAACTGAAAAATGGGATATTTATCATGGATTTTCGGAATTCCAACCTTCCCAACACAAAAATAAAAAGGCACAAAAAAAAAAAATAAATTTAAGCCAGGTAAGGTTCGAACTCTAGACCACTAGCTATTAGTCAGGACTATCTACCGCTAGGCCAAAGCCTACGAATTGTTATAAGCATACAAAACATCGGTTAAATGCAAAAATGCTCACTCATATGCACACATCACAACATAACTAAGTCAACTTATATCTGGGGCGTTACAACTATTATAGGGGCTACTGGCTCTTCCTGGCCTTTATCAAAATCCACGACATCAGCAAAGATCTCAAAGCTAGGATACTCGACATTTCCAACCAGCACCGGTTCAGCTTGGCCCTTGTAAAGGCTTTCTCCTGCCTTCAGAAATGGCTTCATCATAACCTTTCCATTCCTGCCCTTCCTTAGATTCTTCCGCTCAGATGCTCCTTCTTCATAAGCAAGGGCATGCTGCTTCGAATTCCTAGAGTCGATCTTAAATTCTAGAACCCCTTGCAAGTTGATTCCGAGTCCCATTCGCAGGATAAAGTTCTGTTTATACAGATACCAGGATAGCCATTCCGGCATGTAATTTTCATAAAGGACCATAGGGGCATCCGTGGTCTCTTCCTCTTTAATCATAGCGACTTGAAATCCACCAAAGGGAACCACTTCTTCATTCACTGCAGCTACCATCGACTAGGCATCCTCCTCAAGAGTCACAATTCTGCCATTCATAGAGAACTTAATCTTTTGATGCAATGTGGAGGGGACACCTCCCAAAGGATGGAACTAGGGCCTTCCAAGCAACAGGGAGAATGTGACTGGGATATCAAACACTGTAAAAGAAACTGTGGACCTAACTGGCCCAACCTCTACTTCCGCCTCAAACATCCCTATCACCGTTCTTTTAGAGTCATCATATGCTCGTATGACTATTGAGGATTTCTTTAGCACTTCTTCACTCAGCCCCAGAAACGGCAACATCTTTAGTGGACAAATATTCAGCGCTGACCCATCATCCACCATGACGCAAGGCATGACCTTATCCATCACATGGGCCTTGACATAAAAAGCCTTATTGTGGGCCTTCCTTTCAGCAGGCAGGTCTTTCTCGGAGAAGACAATATCAAGGCTTCCAATACGGACTTTGTCTAACAAACAGCATATAACCTCTGGTGAAGCTATAGGGGATATCTCAATCTCTGATAGTGTCTTTACTAGAGCAGCCCTATGCTCCTTGGAGGTCAGAAGCAAGTTCCATAAGCTAGCTTGGGTAGGAGTTTTCTTCAACTGGGAAATGACTAGATCCTTCTTCTCAACTCCTTCCAGTGCCGAAGTACTGCCCGACCCATTCATCGTTGCTTTATCTTTGATCTGATCTGCCGGCTGATATACCCTTCCACTTCGAGTCACGTGCTGTACTTCTAAAATCTTTAGCTTCTCAACAGCTGGGAGTTTAACTGCCTCTCTTCTGTCAAATTCTTTGTACTCATCTTCGGAGTCGAGATCATCCAGACTTATGGGTTTGATCTCCTTACATCTCTCCTTTTTCTCACACTCGGGTTCCACTTCGGGTTCACCTACCGCCACTGCCTGAATCGTAGGGTTCGCTTGCAGAACTTGGGCAAATATGAAGTTAGCCAGCAACCCTGATTGGACCATGTTAACCTACTTTTCGAATGCTGGCAGTGGGTTGGTTTTAGTGCTAGGTTTGGCTGGCTCTTGCAGCTTTCCCTCATTGATGAACTTCTGGATAGCATCCCTTAGCTTGTAGCATTTGTTGGTTCAGTGGCCTGTCACCACATGATAAGTGCAGAAGTTATCTTTGTCAGCTTTCGATGGCTTCTCAAATGGCCTTAAAGACTGCAGCAGGCCGCCATTCCTACACTTGGCGAATATCTTTGCTAAAGTGAGAGTCCAAGGCGATATACCTTGTCCTCCAGGACTCCTATTCTAGTTGCCTTGCTGCTGATTCATAGTAGCCACTTTAACCTGCTTCACCTCTGATGATTGCCTCTGTTTGCCACTGGAACCTGAACCAGAACCACTGCCAGACCCAGCTGCTGCGGTTGATTTATACCCTGAGGTGTACCCTGTGCTTCTTCCTACCTTGTGACCGGTCGGCTTCTCCTCTTCATCCCTCTCTATCTTCATAGCCATGCTGTAAACCTCACTAAGCTCCTTAAAGGGATGGAATTTCATGTTGTTCTTGAAAATGTCTTTGCTGCCGTCAATGAGCTTCTGTATAAGCTCATCTTCATCAGGGCGGTTCGTTAGGAGGATCATCTTGTTCATCCACCTCTGGTAATATTCATCGAAGGGCTCGTTGAATTTCTGCTTCACCCTTTCCAAATCATACAACTTCACCTGGATATTGGTGTTGAAGTTGTAGTATTTAATGAAGGCCACAGACAAAACTTCCTAATCAGATTGCTCCTCCTCTGACAGTGAGTTATACCATCCTAAAGCACCTCCCTCCAGTGTGGTGGGGAATAAATTAATCAGCTGCTGCTTCGTAGCGCCCGCCGTTAGCATAACTCGGGCATATAAATTCACATAGGCCTCCGGCGAGCCCATCCCTTTATAAGTAGGGATCTTCGGCACTTGCAAGCCAATGGGGAATGTCTCGATACCCTTACTGATCATGGCATCCACATTTACTCTCTTCTTCAATTCAGCACTAATACTGACCCCCTTCTTCAACTGGGCCATGACTTCGTCTAGTTCAGAACACTTTGCCTTCATCTTCTGTTCCATAGCTGCTTCTATTTCCTGCAACTTCTCAAGGCTAGCCGAAGCGTCACCACCATGTTAGGATGACTCAGCCTCTTGTTCTTTCTCGGCTCCACTACCACCGGCCTCACCAGCTTCCCTTACGACTGCCCGCATCTCTTCCTTCAACATGTCACGGAAGTCTTGGGATCTGAAGAAATCTCTCAAAACATCAGCCATGCTTGGTGTCTGTTCTGCCATATTCACTCCTTCCCCAGGTTCAGAATCACTGTCACTCTAAAGTACCCTCTGTCTCCTAGCTACCCTTGAAGCTTGGGATCTTGTCCAAGGTTGCTCTAGTGTATTCTGCTTGGAGTAGATAGGAGGTATTAGGGTTGTGAATGAATGACGTGATGTGACATGAAAATTAAGGCATTGAGAATGCTTGAAATGTATGGAATGGGGTTATGTATGAAATGATGGTATGAATGTTTTCTTTTTATTATTTTTCTTCTTTTTGGGGCATTCCAAAAACACCCAATGCTTATGCAAGAATGTCACGTGTGGGCCGTCACACGGACAGAGCTTCGGCGCCTTTAGGGCACTTAATGAATTCGTGAAATGGTCGCGTGTATATCGGTACACAGATGGAGTTTTGACACTTTGTAGGTCTATGAGATGATATGAAATAGTCGCATGGGCCGGGCCCACGGACAAGGTTTTGATGCTTTTGAGCATATGATATGAAATGATGTTATGAGAGAGTCACGTGTAACAGGGACACAGACAAAGATTCGACATTCGAGGAATGCCTTTTTATGATTTGGTGATGTTATGGACCTATATGTATACTAATTGGGTACTCCGGGGAGTACCTTGAATGGTGAATTAATGTCATGAAGTGGTCGGATATGGACCACGGTGTTATATGATGTTTATGATAAATGGGTGTGATGTCATCAAATGCATCGTGTAAATTGTTACATGAAAATAGGCCTAAGACCGTTGTGGCTTTTATTGAATGAAATGATTTTGGTGGAATGGGCGAATGCAATCCGGTGCATCGGTAAAACACGGGTAATTTTGGGTACCCGATATGTTATGAAATGGAATGGGATGGTCATGATAGGCGTCCCTGAAATGCCCCTTAATTTAATTTAAGTGAAATGTGGTGAATGAACATGTCACACAATATGCAAATGGCTGCATGAAAATATGGGTTAGGATGCATGACACACATAATGATGTTATGTGAAAAAATGCTAATCACACAAGTTTACTGTTATGGCTGAAAAAGAAATCGTTAGTATGAATGACAAACGAATGAATTAATGTTTTACACATGAAATAAAATGCAAATGGCTGCATAAAAATGTGGGTTCGTATCACACAAAAAATGTTTGTGTATGGTATGTCACGTGTATGGAAAATGGTGATTATGGTATGTTATGCACGCGTAGGTAGCAATGGCGATGTGTCACGAGATGGTGAAGAACACATAGCAAGCAAAACGAATTCTTCCAACCTTATTCCTCCAACGCAGTCGGTCTCAAAAATTTCTAACCAAGTCCTAGGCGGGGTTCACTTCGATCACCAACCCGGGGTGATGAAGGTGCGATTTTATTATTATTGTTCACACAACTATTTTGATATCTTAAGGGAATCCAACTAGGGCTGCCTATATGGGTTTGATCCAAGTTGGGTTTATAAACAAGGTTCCCATAGCAAAATATACTCCTCACTTCTCCCCACTCAAGGGTCCGAATGAAGGGGTTCATACAAGGCTATGAGTGGTGTTTTGTATTTGTGCCCCTAAGACCAAGAGGAACTTAGGCGACACTTCAACAATCCACCGGGCTATAAAAGGGATACTTAAACTAATGCAAAAAATGGCTAACTAAAAATGCAAATAAAATACCATAAGAGAATCATCCGCCTTATTTTAATTAGACACTTTTCAGGGCTTGTCAAATTCTTTTGAGTTTTTAAGAAAACTTTTTAAGAAATCCCCAGCAGAGTCGCCACTTTGAGTGGACGACGCATTTTCGATGGGACGCGGGGCTCCCTTTCGGAAGGGGCGCCACGATCTCGGGCAGGCCCCTCCCTCGAGTGGGGTTTTTATGAATGGAAAATCGTGTTTTGGAAAATAAATGGAATTAATACATAAAAGAACCGAGACCTAAGTCTCGATGAATATTGTAGAGTCGCCACCCGGCTCAGCTCAACCGGGAAATTCTTAATGCAGCTGAACCGGACGAACGGTCGCTACACTATCCAGAGATTCGGGTCTGGACAAGTCCCTTATTTTGTGTCTAACTTAAAATAAATATTGCCAATGTTCTCGAATGGTATTTCAAAATCTAAAGTCAATTTTATTGGATATAAAAGGCATACAGCGCGCATACAAATATTTAATACAAAAGTAAGGAAAAGAAATAAATATTAATTGGCTTACAACCAAATCGAATGGAAAAAATAAAAACTCTCGCCTCACTTATACAATCGCCTAGAATATACAAGAATCTAAAAATAATTACAACCGCCTAAAATACACGATTAATTCTATTAAATACATCGAAAAAATAAAAATAAAGTAAAAGCTGCAAAACAAAGGGTTAGCACAATTTACGGCACGCCACATGTTGGACTCAAACATGCCAGAATGGGAAATCAGGAATTGGGGGATGCATTTAGGGGATAACCGGGTTGGCTCGGCTAGCCGGCCCGGTTAGACCTGGAAGACATTTTGAAACGTCCCTGTATTTTTCGTTTTGTGGGAAACTCATTTTGAAATCAATTTTTCCGGTTTACGTGCATTTTTTCATATTAAGTGGGTCGGTTTTCGGGAGAACTGGGTCTCCGTCGTGGCATTGTTCTAAATGCAATTTTGCTGAACATTGAATCTAAGGTCGTGAATGCACATATCAAAATTCATTTTTGGGATTTTCTAATTTTTTATGATTTTCATGGATTTTTGGAAATCTTTTGGGATAAAGCTGAAATTCTGATTCTAAAACGAGAGTTACAGTCGTGCTACTGTAACTACAGTCGTACGACTGTAGTTTACAGTTGTACGACAGTAAACGGTTTAGGATCAAGATTTCGCCAAAATTTATTCTGAATCAAAATGGAAGAAAAACAATCTGGAAATTAAAAACACTCGTATGACTGTATATACAGTCGTACGACTGTTCAACAAAACTAAGAACAGTCGTGCGACTGTTCTTAATTTCTAGAATCAGAAGCACGAAAATGCAGCAGAAAATGCACAAAACTCACTTCAAACACCCATAAAGCGAGAAAAAGTGTAGGGAGAAGAAGTGTCTCCTTTTTTAGAAGCTAATCCAAGTCGTTTTGACCCTTGGCGTCGCTCCAATCCTAACAAATTCGCACTTTTCCTTTGAAATTGAAGTTGAGGGCTTTATGTCCAAAAATCCAAATTGCAAGGGATTCTGATGATTTAAATCCGGATTTTTGATTTGGTTGTGAAGTTAATTGATTAACCTAGGGATTTCTAACAAGTTTTAATCCTAATTCTGAGAATTAATAGAAAATAGAAGAGGAAAAGATGAGTTTTGTGGGTTTTTCACTTCTTTCTTTTCCTTCTCTCTTTTCTCCTTCTCTCTCTAAGTTTTTCCACCAGAAAGTCCAATTATCCCATCTCTCCTCCCTTTCCTTTCTTTTATCTCTGATTTTTTCGGCTTACTTGCTGCAACAACGGAGCAATCAATGCTCCTTCTCTCTCCTCCATTTTCTGCTGCAGAGGTATGGACTCCTGCAATTTTTCCGACATTATAGTCATACGACTGTAAGGATAGTCGTACGACCATAAACTTTTTTTTTTAAGTATAGAAAATTCCAGCGCTTACAGAAAGTACCCAGAAGAGGCCAGTGTTGCTGATAAGTTGACACTAAGAAAGCTGGCTAGTCAATTCAGAATCTTCGAGGACAAGTTATACAAAAGAACAGCACGAGTCCTTTTAAGATGTCTAACAGAGCCAGAAGCAGAAGAAGTGATGCAGCAGGTACATGCAAGGTCCTGTGGGCGACATATAAATGGACTTGCCATGGCCAGAAAGATCATGAGACAAGGCTACTTCTGGATGACAATGCAAGCAGATTGTTTAAGAAAAGTGAAGAGATGTCATGAATGTCAGATCTATGGAGACATTAGTCATCTTCCTCCACTCGAACTTCAGAATCTAGCATCTCCTTGGCCATTTTCAGCATGGGGGATAGATATGATTGGTAAAATTCGTCCAGCTGCATCTAATGGGCACAAATTCATAGTTGTAGCAGTTGATTATTTCTCCAAATGGGTTGAAGCAGAATCCTTCACTAATGTGATAGCCAAGCAAATGGTCAAGTTTATCCAGAAGAACATCTTCACTCGATTTGGGATTCCTCACCACATATTAACTGACAATGGAGTACAGTTTCAAGGGGCAACAGCTGAGCTACTTGCAGAACATGGTATTAAACATCATAAGTCTTCTCCATACAGGCCTCAGGCTAATGGCGCAGTAGAAGCAGCTAACAAGGCAATAAAGAAGATCTTATCAAAGATGGTAACCACTTACAGAGATTGGGCCAACAAACTGCCTTATGCTTTTTGGGGTTACAGAACCAGTGTCAGAACGCCGACAGGGGAAACTCCTTATGCCTTGGTATATGGAATGGAAGCAGTGTTGCCAATGGAAATAGAACTCAGATCACTCAGAGTTGCCCTGGAGGCTCAGCTGCCAGAGACTGAATGGGTTCAAGCTAGGTATGAGCAGTTGGCTGCACTAGATGAAAGGCGATTGAGGGCACTGGATCATCTTCAAATGTACCAGCGCAGAATGGCCAGAGCCTATAATCAGAATGTGAAGTATTCCAAACGGCAGTTGAAAATAGGTGACTTGGTTCTAAAGCAGCTAAGGCCTTCAAATGTCGATGTTAGGGGCAAGTTCAGACCCAACTAGGAAGGACCCTATATGGTGAAGAAGGTGCTAACAAAAGGCGCTGTCAACATCGTGGACATGGATGGAAACGAGTTCACTAATCCTATCAACCAGGACAGGCTAAAGCTTTATCATGTATAAAAAAAAAGGCGTCTGCTAGGCTGAAAACTCGAAAAGAGCGGTCTAGGAAAAAGTTAAGACATGAGAGAAAATAATCAGTTGGAAAACCTGAAAAGGAGGACTGATGACGGGTTCTGGCTCAGTGTGGAATCTGTACCATTTAGGAACCAACTTGTTTCAAATGTACTCATTTTGACTTCATCTATAAAGTGAAGTGTTTGTTTAAATATATTTGCATGGTTATGACAAATGCACAAACAAAGTTGTCTTGCATAAACATACATTCAAAGAAAGCACTTTGCATTCAACTGATTGAAATCGTCGCATTATTTAACAAGTGAAAATGTATTAAATACATGCAATTTGAAATCTTTTGTCGACCCTTAAGATCCAGTTCATCTTCCTAAAAGAGCAATAAAATGGTCATGGTGACATTGCAATCATCTTAAAAAAAAAAGAGAGAGAGCTTGCTGAGGTGAAAACCAAAAAGGCACCTCAGGCAAAAATTAGAGCGGCCCGCTAAGCTGAAAACCTATATTGGGCAGTTTAGGCAAAAGTTAGGGCATATGAAAAGCTCGCTGAGGTGAAAACCGAAAAGGCGCCTCAGGCAAAAATCAGAGTAGCTCGCTGGGCTGAAAACCCGTATTGGGCAACCCAAGCAAAAATTAGAGCACTTACAAACTCATAATTTCCCCACAAAATAGGAAAAGCAGAATGTTCCCAACATTCCCCATAGAAGTCATCACATCGGCTCTCCATAGAGTCATCACGCAATTCCCTAGCGGAATCTACATAAAGAACACCATAATTATTTCCCCAATCCAGTTGCCACACTTTTCCCCAGCGGAATCTTTGTAAGGAACACTACGATTACCTCCCTAGTAGTATCCCAACGATCACCTCACTCCCTCGAAAATCACCAAGCAAAGCCCCCGAAGAAAGCAAAATCAACTAAGGGCATAACATATCTCTCTCTAGTGGAAGGCAGAAACGTCAAATGACGGAAAATGCATACACGTACTTATGCATCATCATGCATTCATACATTATATACATCAATTACTTATCCCCAGCTAGTCTTCATTCTTGATCGAAGGGGCAAAAATTTTTGTTTAAAAATCTCTCGATCAAGGGATGAAGACTTGCTATCTTAAGTGCAGGAATTCATCATCCCCAGCTTCAATTCCTCAGCAGATCCGCCTAGAGTAATATATACTCAGTATCGGCCCAGATCGGCTTCATCATTCATTTCCCCAGTAGATCCACCTTGAGTAATGTGGACTCGGTATAGGCCTAGATCAGCTTCATCTATTTCCCCAGCAAAGCTCGCCTCGGGTAACCTAGACCCGGTATCGGCTTATTTCACCCTTCCTTTGCCTCGGGTAACCTAGACCTTGTATCGACCAATACGTAATCAATCTTCCTTTGCCTCGGGTAACCTAGACCCGGTATCGGCCTATCCGCATCGACTTCGCCTCGGGTAACCTAAACCTGGTATCAGCTTATTTCCTCCCCAGCATCGCCTCGGGTAACCTAGACCCGGTATCGGCTTATGTCATCAGAAGGTTCATTCCAGTGTTCACGGCGCTTTGATTCGCGCTCTCAAATTCATCATCTCAGGTGTTATAAACCTGGAGCTGGGTGTCGAATTTGATCACGCGAGGGGCAGCTGTAAGCGCCGGAATTTTCTATACTTAAAAAAAAGGTATATGGTCGTACATCTATCCTTACAGTCGTACGACTGTAATATTGGAAAAGTTACAGAAGCCCATACCTCTGCAGTAGAAAAATGGAGGAGAGAGGAAGGAGCATTAATTGCTCCGTTCTTGCAGCAAGTAAGCCGAAAAAGCAGAGATAAAAAGAAGGAAAGGAAGGGAGAGAAGGAACAACTTGATTTCTGGTGAAAAATTAGAGAGAGAATAGAAGGAAAGAGACAAGAAAAAGGGGAAAGGAACTTTGCTCAAGAATCCTCTTTTTCTCTTCTATTTCTTTCGAATTCGTTAGGATTAAAGCTAAAACTTGCTAAAAATCCTTAGGCTAATCAATTAACTTCACAAACAAATTAAAATACGGACTTAAATCATCAGAATCCCAAGCATTTTGGATTTTTGGACATAAAGCCCTCAACTTCAATTTCAAAGAAAAAGTGCGAATTTGTTTGGATTGGAGCGACGCCAGGGGTCAAATCGACTTGGATTAGCTTCTAAAAAGGTAGACACTCCTTTCCCTTTTGTTTTCTTCTCAGTTTCTGGGTGTATGAAGTGAATTTTTGTGCATTTTCTGCTGTGTTTTTTCGCTTCTGCTTTTGGAAATTAAGAACAGTCGCACGATTGTTCTTGGTTTTGATGAACAGTCGTACGACTATATAAACAGTCGTACGACGTACGAGTGTTCTTAATTTCCAGATTGTTTTTCTTCCATTTTTGATTCAAAATAAATTTTGGCAAAATCTTGATTCTGGGCCGTTTACAGTCGCACGACTGTAACTGATAGTCGTACGACTGTAGTTACAGTCGCACGACTGTAACCCTCATTCCAGAATCAGAATTTCAGTTTTTATCCCCAAAAATTTCCAAAAATCCCTAAAAAAAATCAGAAAAATCTGAAAATCATCAAAATGAATTTTGTTGTGTGCATTCACGACCGTAGATTCAAATATTCAGTAAAATTGCACTTAGAACAATTCAACGACGGAGACTCGGTTCTCCCGAAAACTGACCCACCTAATATATGAAAAATGCATGTAAACTGGTAAAATTGTTTTCAAAATGATTTTCCCACAAAACCAAAAATACAGGGACGTTTCAAAATGTTTTCCAGGTCTAACCGGGCCGGCTAGCCGAGCCAACCTGGTTATCCCCTAAATGCATGCTCCCAATTCTTGATTTCCTGTTCTGTCATGCTTGAGTCCAACTTGTGGCGTGCCATATAAATTGTGCTAACCTTTGTTTTGCAGCTTTTATTTTATCTTAATTTTCATTTTACTTGTATTTTAATAAAATTAATCGTGTATTTAGGCGGTTGTAATTATTTTTAGATTCTTGTGTATTCTAGGCGATTGTATAAGTGAGGCGAGAGTTTTTATTTTTCCATTCGATTTGGTTGTAAGCCAATTAATATTTATTTCTTTTCCTTACTTTTGTATAAAATATTTGTATGCGCACTGTATGCCTTTTATATGCAATAAAATTGACTTTAGATTTTGAAATACCATTTTAAGAACATTGGTAATATTTACTTTAATTAAACACGAAATAAGGGACTTGTCTGGACCCAAATCTCTGGATAGTGTAGCGATCGTTCGTCCGATTCATTCACCTTAAGTATTTCCCGGTTGAGCTGAGCCGGGTGGCGAGTCTACAATATTCATTGAGACTTAGGTCTCGGTTCTTTGAAGAATTAATTCCATTTATTTTCTAAAACCAAATTTCCATTATAAAAACCCCATTCGAAGGAGGGGCCTGCCCGAGATCGAGGCGCCCCCTTCTGAGAGGGAGTCTCGCGTCCCGTCGAAAACGTGTCGTTTGCTCACAACGCCTCTTGAACACAACCCGTGCTAGCATCAGAAATCAAGAACTTTGGAAGAGAGGATGGGAAGAATTTCGTCTAGGCTTGTGTTGTCTATGTTGGCCAAAATATCTAGGGTTATTTTAACCCTAGGTGGTCAAAATTCTCCTTGAGAATTTTGGCCCCATTGGCTTACCTTGTGTGGGCTTCTCTTCTTATCTCTTAAGGCCCAAATCTATTTTAATTAACTTGGTTTAAATTAATTTCAAGCCCAACTTTAATTTTAACATGTGTATAATATATTACACCATATAACATATTATTTACATTTAATTAAAATTGATTTGATTAATTAATTTAATCCATGAAATTAAAATTAGATCTTCACAAAATAATTTCATATGTAAACCTATACATATGAATATTTCCACCCAGGAAACAATCTCATAAATTAATCCAATTAATTATGAGTAGGCCAATCTAATATTAATTTTATTATTATGATCAATCCAATTAATCTCTATAATATAATTAATA
This sequence comes from Euphorbia tirucalli, assembly GCA_039660915.1. Taxonomy (NCBI): domain Eukaryota; kingdom Viridiplantae; phylum Streptophyta; class Magnoliopsida; order Malpighiales; family Euphorbiaceae; genus Euphorbia; species Euphorbia tirucalli. The sequence goes on along the minus strand of CM077637.1, from coordinate 42,428,613 downwards.
TAATCCTCTCTCTCCAGAGTGTATACTCCAAGTACACAGGTGATTCCTTAAGTCTGTGTTCAGTCGCCCAATGTGTATGATCCCATAGGCCCATCTTTATGTTGGCAGTGGGCCTATGACCCACAGACTACAGACGGCCTCTAGCAAGCCACTGCAGCCGCCAGTTAAGATGGAGATGGCAGTCCACTATAACTATAACCCTGTAGTTTAAACTTGTATATCCCATGTCATTGATATCGGTGTCCAACACAGAGGCATGGATTGATCACCCTCTTTTGTGTCCGGACATTTACTTGATCCCGAATGTACTGATGCTCACAAACAAGTTCCAACTTGTTTGGGTGTGGCCACACTCTTATTAGTCACATTCATCAAGAGGCCGGTGATATCTTCTCAGTGGACTACTGAGTGACAAATCCCTTCTGCATATCTATAGCATTGCCATGCTAAGTGACATACCCGAAATTACCCATACTTGGCATCCTATTACAGGCCCTTTAGGCGTACCCCTAAGTATGTGACCTCGCATGCAACACCATCATATGGTTAGGTCCAAGGATCTATACAAGTACTACACGAGAGTCACTTGTGATACTATACCATATGGATTTCTCGTTTAGTGGATCTATCCAGTACCATGCCCCTTTTACATGTACCCATTAACTTGGTTGACATCCCATGTCCAATGACCGATAAGACACCACCATACAACCAGGTTAATGATAGTCTTTAGTTCTGTTCATTCCCATGATTGGAACAGACCACGGATCTCTTTATGGTCATATCGTTTACCCTAGCTATGGTCTTACTGCCAAGTGCATGACACTTGTCATCATGGATATGGATATGTCCATTGGATACTTCATTTAAGATATTGCACAAGATATATATAATAAATGAATTAATGCCTTTATTAATAACATAAAAGATGTATAATACATAAATCCAATAAATGTATAATACAAATATAAGGTTCAATGCCTAGGGACTAGGGCATATCCAACACTTACTGTCTTCCAGCTGCTTTAAACATGGCTTTAACTAGTGTGCTAGGTTTAAAATGCTTACTAAGTTTTGATTTTTTGAAACCTTGACCCTCTGTCTCACAAGCCAAACTGAGACTGATTCAGTGCTTTCGTCTAATGTTTGTTTCTTAAGTACTTCCCTCTTAAAACATGTAACAAACATTAACATAGGGTGTATGCATGTTTGATGCATATATGAGTATGTGTATATGACCATGTTCATGTTCAACTCCTAATGTACAACTTAGAAATGTACAAAATGTACAAACAGGCAACCTAATGTCTACATGGTTGCATAAAACATGTGTAGGCATTCCTCCTTATGATTTCTATATGGCTGCATAAGAGCTTAAAGTGAATGTACATATGGATACCTAACTCCAATGCATACAAAGAAATGATCTTAATCTACATGGCTTATGTTTACGTGTATACACAATTATGAGCGAATGATCCTCATATGCATTAGCATTAGGTATCCAAATGAACATCATTATGCATACATGTAAACATAGGTTTTATAAGCAGGGCCGGGGGGAGACAAGAAAAATAAAATAGGTTTTTTTCAAAAGGCTCACATATAGCACAAGTTTTGAGTAGAAAGACACTGGCAAGAAGATAAATGAACCGATTACTCTTGTTGAAAGGTTTAGGAGTCGCCACCTAGCTTAGCTCTTATTGAGAAATTATGGTACAGCCAAGCTAAACAAGGATTTCTATACATTTTAGTCAGAGATTCGGGTTTCAACAAACTACCTATTTCTATCTTATTCCAAATGATTTTTAACTTTTCTAATTTCAAGTCTTTTATATTTCACTATTCAATTTTCAACCTTAGTTATAATTTCTATATGCTCACACAAAAAGCAGTACATAAATTCAAAAAGATATAAATAAATTTAGAAAAAATGAAATTATTACAACCCAATCGAATGATCTATCTTAAGGGATACTGTGAGCGTAGGATTTTCATCCTTGGTTTCAATGATAAAGAAATTATTAGTTTGCTTCTATAGCCATCTACAACCGCAGGAGCAAAGTCAATTCAAGATTGAAGCTTCACTCGGATCATTTTCTAAGAGAAAAGCAGGTTGTTCGTATAAACAGTCGCACGGCTGTAACAACAGCCGCACAATTGTTGCATCATTAGTTGTACGACTATCACATCAAGACCCATATGGATCTCATTGTCTAACAGAAACGTGATCTTCAATCTTGGAAATGATTTTTTTGGATTTTAGGGGGCGGATTTTTCAAGGAAAAAAGCCAGTTTTCTACCTATACATGCATAACCAAAATAGAGAGAAGGGGTTGGCAACTTGAATTTAGAGAGAGGTGAGAAGAAATAGAAAGAAAACAAAGAGAAGAAATTCAAACTTTTTCTTCATTTTTCATCTTTAATCTCTCTTTCTAGGTTTAAAATTGGTTAGAAATCATAGGAAAACACTGCACTAGAGTTTCTAATAGGCTTAGAGACTAATATGAACACTAAAACTGTGACATTTAGTGTTTGAAACCATTTTCGAAACTTGAAGTTTAGGTTTGAAATCGAAGCCTTTCTTGAAGGATTTACGTCACCTAAAGCTGTGGATCCATGCTACAAGGGTAAATATCTGAGAAACCAAAGCTTTTGACTTGTATGTGATGTATTTTGGCATCATTTGCATCATTTTAAAAACTGCTCTGTTTTAGGGTTCTAGTCTGAGAACCAGAGCCGTGTGGGTATTGCAACAGCCGCATCGCTATAGTTATAGTCTCACAGCTATAGCTGCAACAGTCGTACAACTGTGTTCCCTAGATCAGAACTGCAAAACTAGAGAATTTAAAATATGCTGCTGGTTTTGAAGTGACACCTACGAGGGTGTAAATCTACATCCGCATGGATGTTTTTCCCAAGTCATGTTGGTATTAGCTTGTGACAGAATCACCAAAAATCGATTTTTCCACATTTCATGATGTTTGAACCTTAGATTTATATTCCAAAAGCATGTATTAGAACAGAAAAACGATAGAAACCTAGTTTCTTGAAAACCAACTCACTTGCCATGCTAAATAATTAACTGGTAAAACTATTTCAAAATGTTTTCTAGGTCTGAGATTTATCAAGTTTCTGCGACTATTCCCCTAAATGCATGACCTCAACTCATTTATTATCATATTTTGTCATGATTGAGTCCTAAATGCAATTATTCATATACTAACATCTGTTTTGGAAGATGAAATGTATGTTTAAATTTTATTACTACATTAGATGAACTTGTGTATTTTAGGCGATTGTACCCCGATTCCCCATTTTATTCATATGTATCCCCTAGGATAGTTTATGTGATTCGTTTTGTATAATTAATTTATTTACTACTTTCTCTACATTGCATGAATGTCGTATGCTCTAAATAAAATTGGTTTAGTTTCATAAAATGCTATAAAGCATTTACTTTAATTAGATAACAAGTAAATGACTTATCCAGACCTAGATCTCTGGAAGGTATAGTTGCCCTCACTTGGTTTCAGTTGTGTCTAAATTTTCCGGTTGAGCTTAGTTGGGTGGAGACTCTTATATCTTCTTCGAGATTTCAGTCTCGAATCTTTTATGAATATTGTTTTCCAAAATGAACTTCATACTATAATTATTTCAAAACAAAACTTATAAAAATTCCTCGGCTCGCTTTGCCACATCTTGTGTATATCGAAAACATCATCCATTAATAGTGGCAACTCTGCTGGAGATTTCTTTTAAAAAAGTTTTTCAAAACTTAAAAGATTTTAATGAGCAGTGAAAGTATCTGATTAAAATAGCTTTAACAAAATTTTTGTAGCATTTTATATGCATTGCATATTAGCTAGACTTGAGCATTAGGTTAAGGTACCATTTTTAGCCCGGTGAACTGTTGAAGTGTCGCCTATGTTCCGCTAGGTCTTAGGGACACAGATATGGAACACCACCTATAGCCTCGTACGAGCCCCTTCACATGTACCCTTGAGTGGGGAGAAATGAGGAGTATATATTTGCTATGGGGACCTTGATGTTATCCTAGACATTGATCGAACTCATGTAAATAGCCGTAGTAATTTCCATTAGGATACCAAAACGATATATATGATATATATGTAGTTTCACTTTTATCATCCCTGGTTGATGATTAAAGAGAACCCCATCTAGGAATTGGTTAAGAGATTGACTCTTTAACCATATGGAGAAATAAGGTTAGAAATTTGCATTCGCATGCTACATGCTACGTGATTTATTTTACTGTACCATACCATTATCATATTTCTTTCATACACATCTTCTATGATTCTACATACTACTTGTGTGATAGTAAACCATTATTTTCGTGTAGCAATATGCATTATTTCCTTGTGTAAATAATCTCGCTCACATACACTAACAGTTTTGATTCAGCCATACCCATGTGTCATTCGTGCATGAGTGAGCGGCACTAATAAACCTATATATGATCATCTTTAGGAAAACCCTAGATGCAACTTTAGGGCCACACATTTATTCTTCTGTAACCCATGTTATTGCAAGAAATTCACACACTCAATTGCCTTCTAAAGACATTGCTTTTTGATACTCCCCGAGTACTGAACTTCTGCTTATGTGCAGACTCACATGCACCCAAAACCCTAGGCTGTTTAAGATCTGAAGACTTTAAAACTTTTTAGTACCCCTCTAGATGCTCAAAGGCATTGAATTTCTATTTATATCTAGACTCATACATATACAACTGTAACTAGTAGAATCCAGTTAACCCTTTTTGATGCTCCATGAGTACCAAACCTCTGTCCGTGTGCAGATTCACACACACCCAAAACCTTGGGCTGTTTTAGATCCAGAAACTTTAAAACTTTCTAGTATTGGCCTCAAGCCCCCCAAGGGTGCCGAACTTCTTTCTGTATGCAGACTCTTACATACACAACTGTAACTAGTAGAATCTAGTTAACCCTATTCGATACTCCTCGAGTATTAAACCCTTGTGCACCTACTCCCCAAGCATTAGATCCTCACCTATCCTGTATGAACATTCATATCATACGCATATCATGCATCGATCATATCATGTCATCCATATATGCACGCATACCACTTTAGGTTGAAGGACAATCATTCATGCATCCATAATGCTAATATGTGTTTTTGACTCTTTGTAGTTTAGGATCGTCCTCCTGAAGGAAGACTAGTAAGAGTTGGCTATGTGGATCATCAACTAAGGCATCGAATTAAACGAAGATCAATCAGTGTGGCGTCCAGGTCAGTGGTTGTAGAATCAGGGTTGAATTCAAAATGAGAGAAATGGATTCAGACTTTGGGAATAGACAATCCATTCATTCGAGAAGAAAATATTATGGATGTAAGGGGAATGAACGATATAACCATGAGTGATAATGCAAAGCTCCTAAAAAACCTTTTATTTATAGCAGAGTTTAAGAAGGCAATTAAAAGGAAAAGGTTGCAATGCTACAAAGTTGTGGTAATGAAGGGAAAGATAAGGCGCCCCATAATCCTTTCTCAGCAGGATTCCATGAAATTGTCAGGGAAGAAGTCACTTCTGTGATAACAGCATGAGAGTTGATGTGGCAAGAGAACCAAGAAAGGGTACCGATCTGGATCTTGATAGATTTATCGATATGCATCCCGATATGGATCGAGATATTCATATCCATTATATAAGTTTGTTGGCACTGGAGAACACCCTACATGAATGATTAGATTCCCTCACTGCATATGTACATATGGCAATGGCACCGATTACGGTGATGACTACTACACAGCAACCTTTGTGTGTCCCTATCTTTGAAAGAGTTTCTATTGTTAACCTTTTAGATGAGGATAGTGTGAGCGTGGGATTTTCATCCCTCGGTTTCAATGGTGAATAAATCGTTTATGTGCTTTTATAGCTTTCCAGAGCTGTAGGGGTCAAAGTCAATTCAGGTTTGAGGCTCCTATCAATCGAATTCCAATCCTCAGATTGTTTACTAGTCACAACACCTGTAGGAATGTTGCAGTAGCATCCGCACGGGTGTAGTGTTAACACCTGTATGGGTGTCACGTGTAGAGGCAGAAAACCTACAATTTCTTCTTGGAACTCCAAATTTGGATTTTATGGGGTAGATTTAACAAGAAATAAGGCTTTTTCTACCTATAAAAAAACTCCCCAGAATCAGAAAAAGGATTGGAATATTAATTTTAAAGAGGGAGAAGAAAAAGGAAAAAAAAAAAAGAAAAACCAAAATTTTTCTTTAATTTTCATTTTCAATCTCTATTATTAGGCTTAAAATCAGTTAGAAATCTTGGGAAAACACTTAACTAAGGTTTTTAATAGGATTAGAGACTAATCAGGACACCAAAACCATAACATTTGGAGCTTGAAACCATTTTTGGAGTTTGAAGTTTGGGTGTTCAATCAAAGCCTCTTTCACTCGATTTTCAACTTCTCAAGTGGTGGATTCATGTATCAAATGTAATACTTCTAGGAAACTGCAAGTATAGGCTCTTTATTTGTGATTTTGTGCATCATTTAATCTAAAACTTTGATTTTCAAAGTGTTCCGGTGCATCAAAGCCGCATGGGTGTCACAACACCCGCACAGGTGTCGAAACAACACCTGCATAGATGCATCTTAAATTTTCCTAAAAACCTCAAAATTGTGTTTTTCAACATCTAAACCAAACCCAGAAGCAATACCCATACGGTTATGACAACAGCTGCACGGCTCTTGTATCCGCACCCGTACGGGTGTCACCTGGGGACATAATCAGGGAAAAACCAATTTTCAAACATTTCATGACATTTGAACCTTAGATTTACATTCCAGAATATGTATTAGACTAGAATAATGACAGAAACCTAATTTCTTGAGCACCGACTCACTCGCCATGCTAAATAATCAACCGGTAAAACCATTTTCAAAACTGTTTTCTTAAAAATCAATCAAGGGATGTTTCAAAATATTTTCTAGGTCTAGTCAGTGAGACTTGCAGAGTTTCTTTGGCTGCCCCCGAAATGTATTGATCCTGACTCATTTATTATCTCGTTCTATTGTGGTAAATTCCCTAGATGCGATTACTCATGTATTAACATCTGTTTTTGCAAGATTAAGTGTATGTTTAAGCTTATTCATATATTAGATGAACTCGTGTACTTTAGGTGATTGTACCTCGATTCCCCATTTGATTCATATGTATCCCATAGGGTTGTTTATTTGATTAAGTCTGTATAATTAATTAATTTATTACTTTCTGTACCTCGCATGAACGTCGTATGCGCTAAATAAAAATGACTTATTCTTACAAAATGTTATGATTTGATTGTTGAAGCGTATAACTAGATATGTTTGTGAGTTGAGATCAACTTCCACTTCTTCTTATGAAGTGAATCAAACGGCCATATGGAAGACTAATCCTATAAAAGGAATGAAGATGAAGAAATGAAAGGCAAGGAATACCAATAAGCAATTCACACATTCTTAAGCATACAGTTCTAGTCTTCCACATACCCAAAGAGAGAAAAGAGAAAAAAGCTATATTTGTTTCATTCAAATATTTATTCGGGAATTGTATATTCACACAAGGCTGTGTGAAGGGGGTTTACTTTGTTGGTGGTGTGATCAACAAAATCTGTAAAAGTTTGGTGCTTGAGCTTCAAAAAAGCATCGGTAGAGTTTGTTACTTAAGCTCTAAAAAGTGACGGCAGATGTTTGATACTTAGCCTGCCAAAATATTGAATTTGTTACTTGAACTCGCAAAAAGTAACACAGGTTTTGCCCATAAAGGAAACGTTAATGGAAATCTCAAGTAGTTGCCTTGGGGACTAGACGTAGACCGGTTGGGTCAAACCAGAATAAAACTCGGCATCTACACTTCTCTATCCCTACTCTCTTTATATTTTATGCTATTTAAATTCTTTCAATTTAAATTAATCGCTTTATGATTTAAAGTTGTTATTATAAAAGTAATTTTATATTCACAAGTTTTATTATCTTAATTAATTCTGCATTTTTAATAAAACTTGTTTTTGGGAAAGACATTCTTGTTTCTTGACTTGTGCATAACAACCCCAAATCCGTAAGAAAGACACATTAGGCACCCTGCCCGTCCATATTCCAAATGATACATGTCATAATATTTCCACCTAGGAAATAATCCCATAAATTAATTCATTGAATTAATTATGAGAAGGCCAAAATAAATATTAATTATATAACTTTGATCAATCCAATTGATTCATATAATATAATTAATATATCTCTCTCTCTTCAAACGTGTATACTCCAAGTACACACTTAATACGACTAGTTAAAGTCCAGACGTTCAATGTGTACGATCCGATGGGCCCGTCTTTATGTTGGCAGTGGGCCAAGGCCCACAGACTACAGGCGGGCTCTAGCAAGCCACTAAATCAACAAGCCTCCACTATTTAATGGGGAAAATTATAGTTTTTGGAAAAACCGAATGAGAATATTTTTACAGTCTACTGATATTCAAGTCTGGAGAATTGTCAAGGAAGGACCTAGTATTCCGACAGAAATTGTTGATGGAGAGTTTGTCCTTAAAGAAGAAAGTAAAAATAAATGTGCTGATTGGAATAAAGAAGCTTTAAACTCTAAAGTAATCAATTTATTACAGTGTCCTTTAGATATTAATAAGCTTAATCGTGTTTCAGGTTGCACGACAGCAAAGCAAATATGGGACAAGCTGGAAACAACTCACAAAGGAACCAAACAAGTCAAAGATGGAAAGATTAATCTTTACATCACAGAATACGAGTTGTTCAAAGTAGATGCAAAGGAATCAATTACGGAAATCAACACAAGGTTCACTCTCATTGTGAACAAATTAAAGAATCTTGGCAAGAACTTCACAGATGAAGAACTGATTAGGAAACTAATCAGAACAATGCCAACGTCATGGGATGCAAAGCTCACAACTATTAAAGAATCGAAAGATTTAAATTCATACTCATATGATGAATTTATTAGTTCATTACTCACATATGAGATGAAAGTTAAATCTACTACTGATCATGAGTAGACTGACAGAAGAAAATCTATAGCACTAAAAGCTGCCAACTCAACTCCAGAAGAATCCACCTCAAATTCAGATGATGATGACAAGATGATGATGATGAAGCTTTGCTGGTACAAAAATTCAGAAAATTCTTAAGAAACAAAAATGGAGGCAAATCAACTTATAGGAAGCAATTCAACAACCACGAGGTTGATAAGGCAAAGAAAGATTCAAAACAGGAAATTACATGTTTTGAATGTAATAAACCTAGTCATTTCAAAGCTGATTGTCCAAAGCTTAAAAAGGACAAGAAAGCTATGATAGCAACATGGAGCGACAGTGATCAATCTAGCTTGGATGATGACGGTGACCTGGAGCAAGAAAAGGCCCAAATATGCTTCATGACAAATGATGATTCAGAAAGTTCATCACGTCAAGATCAAAATAAGGAAGATGAGATAATTCTACAAACTTTATCTCATAATGATCTTATACCAGAATTTCTTAAAATGCATGATGACAAACCTGAGAAATTGCTAAGTGTAAAGAATATGAAAATAAACTTTTAGAAAAAAGAGTCAGAGAAGCTTGAATTACAGAGCAAAGTGACTTTTCTAGAAAACTCCAATCTCGAACTTATCAGTAAAATATCTCATCTAGAAAAAGAAATTAGATTGCACAATTAGCAAATTCACTAATGGTGAAAATATGCTAAATGTGATTTTGGATTCCCAAAGAAATCCAAATGATAAAACTGGAATTGGTTATACTGATAGGATACCCCCACAAAATCCCTAAAAACCAATTATATTTTGCCTATCCTCCACTTCTACTATGCAAACTATATCCCCCGAACCTACACATCAAAAAGCATAGTAAAAGTCACAAACCAAACCAAAAAGTTATTCATGCCCAACATTCACATTTCTGCAAACCAAAAAGTGTGCAATTTTCTAAACTAAACCAGCAACCCTTTTCACAACAAAAGATTACTCACAAAAACCCACATAGACCTATTTACTCCTAAAAGTTTTATACTTATAGGTCTAAGCAAAAACATAGTTACAAGCCTAAAAGCTTACATCGATTTATCTATGTTTCTTATCACCAAAATCATCCTTTGAAATACAACCAATCACATCAATTCAAGAAGAAGAAGGATATTACATGTTACTATTGCAATCATAAGGGATATGTAATTGGTGATTGCATTTTTCGAAAGGGAAAATACAAAGGGAAAACTATCCGGGTTCCCAAAGAAAAATATGTTTCTAACCCTAAAGGACCCAACAGTATTTGGGTACCTAAATCTACTTGATTTGTTTTGCAGGTATGTCTGAAGAACCCTCTTGGTAATTCAAAGTGGTATATTGATAGTCAGTGCTCTAGACATATGACTGGTGATGGAAGATATTTTACTACCATGAAACAAGTAAAGGGTGGAGCTGTAAAATTCACAGATAATCTAGCAAGATGGATCATCGGAAAAGGAAAGATTAGAAACAATCCATGCATTGATTGTGACAACCCTAACTTTTGCAAGCATGCAATGGCGGAAACATTACATAAAGTTTAGGTCATCATTTTCAAAACTTCCTTTTTATCTTTAAAATAACATAATCATAAATGAGTACTCGAAAATTTCCATTTCAAAAACAGTAATTTAACATAAATAGGTATTTCAAAAGGTAATATAACGGAGTAAAAAAAAAAAATAAAAATAAAAATAAATAAGTAAATAAATCTTTGAACATCCATAACTACGAATAGATGATAAAATAACATGACGGAAACTCTCCACACAATCCCCGAGAACAGACATCAGGCATCTCCTATTCTGCACCGGCAAAATCTGAAAATATCAACAGCGCCACTTAGTGACGAGTAACTAATAAATCCCAAACATCAATTCAAAGTTCACATAGGAAGATGACAGATCATAAATTTCATATTACATTACTTAAGTATACTTCATCATGATTAATAGAAAGCAAATTTATCAATTTATACAAGCATGCATAATTCTCATAGTAACAATCATGTATCAGGGATCTTACCCTTATTTGTTAGCTGCATCACATACAACATATAAAGTTCAAGTTCAGCATATCACATAAATATCTATTTCAAATAATAGTACAAAACATTCCAAGTGGATAATCAATATCATCAAAATTCAGATTTCCAAGATAAGTCATGTACATACAAATACATACCAACATCCCAAATCAAAGTACTTCATCACAAACTTGACATCAACTCAATTATACCTTAACCTTTATTAATTTTGTGGTATACGCGTATAAATCATTTGTATTGACCTATACACCTATGTCCTTAGAGAGTTCGGCTCAGACGCTTCGGGGAACCACAACGGGACTTACCCCCTTATCAATAAGAAAAGAGTACCACGAAGGGATTTACCTCAGAGTGCCAACGAAGGGACTTACCTCACAGAGTGCCAACGAAGGGACTTACCTCAAAAATAAAATAAATTAGAGTACCACGAAGGGATTTACCTCTCTGAGTGCCAACGAAGGGACTTACCTCGAAACAAAGGGTGCTGTCCTAGTGTCAACCAATCAAACATGGAAAACACTTAGCCAAACTAACCAAGACACCAGAGTATATGCCACTACAAACACCAATTTAATTATCATAATTATATCAATATTCAAAAGGTGCCTTTAACATAGGACTTATCCCAACCAATTCAATAACCATAAGGTGCCATTAAAATAGGACTTACCCCAAAACATAATCTGATACATCAATAAACACATGGTGCCATAAAAAAAATAGGACTTACCCCAAACTCGATTTCATAATTCCAACATGTATTAAATTTACCAAACCATATATGTAATTATTAGATTTCATGTCAAGAGTCCTAGCATAAATTCCTAGAATTAAATTATGCTTTGCACACATTAAAAAAATCAGTTCAAGGCCTAAGGTGAAAATTTCAGAATTCATAGTTCATGCCTCAACTTGCATATAATATTCCAGTAGGTTAGACTCAGAATTCAGCATGGCAATACAAAGGTAAATTTAGCCTTACATCTTAGGAACACACGCCAACTTAAATCATGCAATTCGGATTCCTATAGCAAAAGATATTAAGGAAACACTAAAAACATGCAATCTGTAAATTCACTTCAGATCACTGCACATAGTCTGACTTCAACAGACAAAACAGATGTGTTACTCACTGATTTAGCAAAAATAATATAAAGCAACATTGAACATCAGAATTTCAGGAATACATAGAATTTTGTTTCATGGTAAACGGAGCTACAGAGAGAAAATAAAGCCATAATCAACACAAACTGTACAAACTGAAATTCAGCAGTTCCAGGAAATCGGCACAGTGCACATAAGGCAGTTTCAACAGGGAATACGAGCACTTTACTCACAGAATTTGCCAAAATAGTATAAAACAACCTTGTACATTTATGTCTCAGGAAAACACAGAAAGTTGAATCATGCCAATCGGAGTTGTATAACGAAAATAAAGCTAAAATTATCACAACCTGTACAATCTGAAATTCAGCAGTTCAAGAAAAATCGGCACAATGCACATAAGGCAGTTTCAATAGGGAATATGAGCACTTTACTCACGGAATTTTCCAAAATAATGTAAAACAACCTTGTACACCTATATCTCAGGAAAACACAGAAAGTTGAATTATGCCAATCGGAGTTATATAACGGAAGTTATGCCATAATTACCATAAACAGTCAATTCTGAAAATACAGCAGCTTACCAATTTCGACTCAATCACATGTATTTTCATATTTCTACCAATCTTTTAACCTAAAAGCAATTTCTTACACCAATATCATATACATTCATGTCTCAACAATAATTTCAGTAATAATACAACCTAGGATCAAATTCATCTACCATACATCCTATATAAATTTCGAACCGACATTTAGGGTTTAGTTGTTACCCTGTTTGCAGTGAAACCAACTGAGGCAATTAACTCGGAATGGAGAAGAATGAAGCAGAGTCTGAATGAATGAAAGTGAGGGAGAGAAAGTTAAGAATTTCGGCTGCACTGGAGCTCCACACAATGGAATGGCCGAAATTTTAACCCTAATAGAGATGAAGAGATTGCCTTGGAGTGAAACTTGGAAAGTGGAAGAGATTAAGGAGAGATTTTCTCCTTAGGTTAAGGATTCCTAATTTTTTTGAATTGGTCAACTGAAAAATGGGATATTTATCATGGATTTTCGGAATTCCAACCTTCCCAACACAAAAATAAAAAGGCACAAAAAAAAAAATAAATTTAAGCCAGGTAAGGTTCGAACTCTAGACCACTAGCTATTAGTCAGGACTATCTACCGCTAGGCCAAAGCCTACGAATTGTTATAAGCATACAAAACATCGGTTAAATGCAAAAATGCTCACTCATATGCACACATCACAACATAACTAAGTCAACTTATATCTGGGGCGTTACAATCCTCCCCACTAACAAAAAGTTTCGCCCTCGAAACTCAAGGACAAAAGAGTAAGCTAGGTTCTAACCTTGATTAGTTGCAAACAATTCTGGATATTTGGATCTCATGGTCTCTTCTAGCTCCCAAGTAGCCTCTTCAAACTTCTGGCTACGCCAAAGCACCTTTACCAAAGGCATCTCTTTTCTCCTGAGTTTGCGAACCTGACGGTCGAGGATCTGAACAGGCTTCTCCTCATATGTCAAATTGGGTTCCACCTCCACCGAATCCACAGCAATAACGTGAGAAGGGTCGCTCACATATCTTCGTAGCTGTGAAACATGGAATACCTTATGAACTTTTGCCAGTTCCGGTGGTAGAGCCAACCGATATGCAACTTCCCCAATCCTTTCAAGCACTTCATATGGACCAATATACTTGGGACTGAGCTTGCCTCTCTTGCCGAACCTCATCACTCCCTTCATAGGAGATACTTTCAGCAATACCTTGCTACCGACTTCGAAGGTAAGAGGTCTTCTCTTGAGATCTGCATAAGACTTCTGACGATCCTGGGCAGCCTTCATATTCGCCTGAATCACCTTCACCTTCTCAACTGTATCCCGAATCAATTCCGGACCCAACACCAATGTGTCACTAATGTCGTCCCAACATGTCGGACTACGACATTTCCTCCCATAGAGGGCTTCATACGGGGCCATACGGATACTAGCGTGATAGCTATTGTTATAGGAGAACTCTACCAAACTCAGACATTTCACCCAAGATTTCTGGAAGTCAAGAGCACATGACCGCAACATATCCTCTAAGGTTTGGATTGTCCTCTCCGTCTGTCCATCTGTAGCAGCATGAAAAGCTGTACTCAACTTCAACCTAGTGCCCAAAGCTTCTTGCAATGATGTCCAAAAATGTGACAAGAACCGTGGGTCACGATCTGACACAATCTCCCTAGGCACACCATGTAGCCTTATAATGTCACTCGCATATGCCTCAGCTAACTGCTCCATAGACCAGGTCTTCTTCATAGGAATAAACCGAGCCACCTTGGTCAAACGGTCTATAACAACCCACACTGTGTCTAAACCATTAGCAACCTTTGGTAAACCCGACACAAAGTCCATAGAAACCGAGTCAAACTTCCATGCTGGAATAGCCAAGGGCTGCAATAATCCCCCAGGCCTCTGATGCTCAATTTTCACCTTTTGACAAGTCAAGCACCGGGCCACAAACTCAGCTACCTCTTTCTTCATTCTAGGCCACCAAAACTGCATCTTCAAATCTTTGTACAATTTCGCACCTCCCGGATGCACAGAGTAGGGAGTGCAATGAGCTTCACTTAAGATCTGCTCTTTCAACATTGAATCATTAGGCACACACCATGGGCCTTTAAATTTCATACTCCCATCTGCAAGAATCTCGAAATCTACAGCATTACCCTGCTCCTTCGCTGCACGAATCTTCTGAAGTACAGGATCACTCAACTGCTTCTCTTTCAATTCTACAAACAATACTGGTTCCACACTGATTGCATTTAAACTCGCCCGAACCACTCCTCTCGGGACCACTTCAATTTCCAACTTGCTAAACTCCTTGCAAAGATCAATAGGAAGTCTTTTCATGAAGTTCACCGAATGGATGCTCTTTCTGCTCAATGCATCTGCGACTCTGTTTGCCTTTCCTTCTTTATACTCCAAGGTTAAGTCATAATCCTTGATAAGCTCTAACCAACGTCTCTGTCGCATGTTTAGTTCTTTCTGGGTGAAAATATATTTGAGGCTCTTATGATCGGTGTATATCTTGCACGGCACACCATACAAGTAATGGCGCCAAATTTTAAGAGCAAACACCACCGCAGCTAACTCCAAATCGTGAGTCGGGTAGTTCCTTTCATGAACCCTCAATTGCCTTGAAGCATAGGCAATCACTTTTCCCAACTGCATAAGTACACACCCAAGTCCGTACTTGGAAGCATCACTAAACACTTCATACTCTACTCCGTCAGTCGGCAATGCAAGAACTGGGGCTGAAGTAAGTCTCTCTTTTAATATCTGGAACGCTTCTTCACATTCTGCAGTCCATTGAAACCTACAGTCCTTCTTCATCAACTGAGTCAAAGGTCATGCAATAATTGAAAAGTTGTGCACAAACCTTCTGTAGTATCCAGCAAGACCAAGAAAACTTCTTACTTCGGTCACATTAGTAGGACTGGACCATTCAAGAACGGCTTTAATCTTCGCCGGGTCCACCTTCACACCTTCTTTGGTAATCACATGGCCTAGAAAAGCCACCTCTCCAAGCCAAAACTCACACTTAGAGAACTTGGCGTACCACTTCTGCTCTCTTAATACTTTCAACACCATTTTGAGATGCTTAGCATGCTCCTCTTCATTCTTCGAATATACTAAGATATCATCAATGAATACCACAACACACACATCAAGGAGCTCGTGGAAGGTTCGGTTCATCTGATCCATAAACACTGCTGGTGCGTTAGTGAGACCGAAGGGCATTACTTCGAATTCATAGTGCCCATACCTTGTCCGGAAGGCAGTCTTCTGAATGTCGTCTTCTTTTACCGGAATCTGATGATAGCCGGATCTCAGATCGATCTTAGAGAACACACCTGCACCCTTCAATTGATCAAACAAATCTTCAATTCTTGGCAGGGGATATTTATTCTTGATGGTCACCTTATTTAACTCACGGTAGTCAATACATAATCGCATGCTTCCATCCTTCTTCTTGACAAAGAGTACCGGAGCACCCCAAGGTGACACGCTGGGTCTAATAAAACCCTTATCAACAAGTTCTTGCAACTGGGTCTTCAATTCTCGCATCTCCGAGGGAGCCATCCGATAAGGAGCTTTAGAGATTGGAGCTGACCCCGGAATTAGGTCGATGGCAAATTCTACATCCCTTCCTGGTGGAATCCCTGGCAGTTCATCAGGAAACACATCCGCATATTCTCGAACAATAGGAATATCCTCGATCTTCAGTTCTTCCGAGGTATCCTTTATTCTACACAGAAATACTTCTTCGCCTTTCATCGCCATCTTTTTCAATTTCATAGCCGAAACTACCTTCACTCCTGGTTTCATCTTAACATTTGAATAAGAAACCCTCTTCCCTTTACCGTCCTTCAGCACAATTTTCTCATCCCTACAATAGAACACCGCTTGATGCTGCTTCAGCCAGTCCATACCGAAGATAACATCAAATTCGGTCAATGGAAATTCCCTCAAATTCGCCTTCAATTCAACTCCCTCGATAACTACGGGAACTTCGGGGAAAACACGACAGCAAGCAACACTCTCCCTATTAGGGAGGGAAACCACAGAATTAATTGGAACAGATACAGATAAATTCAACTTCTGAGCAAAAGTAGTAGAAATACAGGATATAGACGCACCAGTGTCAAATAATACATAAGCAGGAAAAGATTTGACAAGGATGGTACCTGCAACGATGTCATTCCCTGCCTCGTCAACTTCGGACTCCATCATGTTATAGACTCTGTTGCGAACAGGGCCTCCTGAGCTAGAATCGGGCTTCTTACTTCCTGACTTCTTCGGGTAAGATTGAGAGTAGTGACCCTCTTCCTTACAAGTGTAGCATCGGACAGGCGTCCCATCACAGTTCTTCCCATAGTGCCACTCTTTCTTACACTTGAAGCACTTCTTCTCCCTAGTCTGAGCGGTACTAGCAGCTTCCTTTGCCGGAACATACTTGGGTTTCTTGGAAGTCGGATGAACATACGAGGTAGGCTGAGACCTCTTTAAGAACATGGTCCGCCTCACCGCTTCATCCTCCTGAACGGATGCATAAACTCCTAAAGCCACTTCATAGGCTCTCTGGAAAGTTGTTGCTCCAGAACATAGGACATGTGTCCTCACTTTGGGACTCATCCGCTTGATATAGAACTGCACCTTCTCCTCTTCAGTGGGGATGACTGAACCTGCAAATCTGGACAGTTCAGTAAATTTGTTGGTGTACTGCTGAACAGACATGCTTCCTTGAGTCAAGCATAGGAATTCCTCTCGTTTCTGCCACCTCAACTCACTTGGGTAGAAACGATTCTTCAACCTTTCAGTGAATTGTCCCCATCCAAACTCAGCCAATTCCAGGCACTCGGCCTTAACCATGCCCCACCAGTTATCAGCCTCGCCTTTCAAGTAGTAGGCTCCAATCACGACTTTCTCGGCGTTCGGACAGCCAGTCACATCAAAGAGTTTCTCTATCTCCTGGATCCATCCCTCAAGCACCACCGGGTCGGAAGATCCTTCATAAGTTGGGGGTCGGTGACGAGCAATGCGATCGAAGACAGTTTGGTTATTTGGATTTCTTTGAGCCATAGCGAGCACGGCATCTTCCAACAGCCGCATACGTCGCTGAGGAGAGTCATCGCGAACGGAATCTCTACGTGGAGGCATTCTAAAATTTTTGTTCTAGTTAGGTCTAAGCATATAATACATACAGCTAATAATAGAAAACAAGTAATCCAAAGCAATTAAACCCGTTCTACCTACCCATGCACCTCACACTATGTTCAAATCTCTATCCTAGGATTCTGAGTTTTGGTTCCAAGTGACTTATGCTACCAAAGCCTTGGAACCAACGCGGGCTCTGATACCAACTGTGACAACCCTAACTTTTGCAAGCATGCAATGGCGGAAACATTACATAAAGTTTAGGTCATCATTTTCAAAACTTCCTTTTTATCTTTAAAATAACATAATCATAAATGAGTACTCGAAAATTTCCATTTCAAAAACAGTAATTTAACATAAATAGGTATTTCAAAAGGTAATATAACGGAGTAAAAAAAAAAAATAAAAATAAAAATAAATAAGTAAATAAATCTTTGAACATCCATAACTACGAATAGATGATAAAATAACATGACGGAAACTCTCCACACAATCCCCGAGAATAGACATCAGGCATCTCCTATTCTGCACCGGCAAAATCTGAAAATATCAACAGCGCCACTTAGTGACGAGTAACTAATAAATCCCAAACATCAATTCAAAGTTCACATAGGAAGATGACAGATCATAAATTTCATATTACATTACTTAAGTATACTTCATCATGATTAATAGAAAGCAAATTTATCAATTTATACAAGCATGCATAATTCTCATAGTAACAATCATGTATCAGGGATCTTACCCTTATTTGTTAGCTGCATCACATACAACATATAAAGTTCAAGTTCAGCATATCACATAATTATCTATTTCAAATAATAGTACAAAACATTCCAAGTGGATAATCAATATCATCAAAATTCAGATTTCCAAGATAAGTCATGTACATACAAATACATACCAACATCCCAAATCAAAGTACTTCATCACAAACTTGACATCAACTCAATTATACCTTAACCTTTATTAATTTTGTGGTATACGCGTATAAATCATTTGTATTGACCTATACACCTATGTCCTTAGAGAGTTCGGCTCAGACGCTTCGGGGAACCACAACGGGACTTACCCCCTTATCAATAAGAAAAGAGTACCACGAAGGGATTTACCTCAGAGTGCCAACGAAGGGACTTACCTCACAGAGTGCCAACGAAGGGACTTACCTCAAAAATAAAATAAATTAGAGTACCACGAAGGGATTTACCTCTCTGAGTGCCAACGAAGGGACTTACCTCGAAACAAAGGGTGCTGTCCTAGTGTCAACCAATCAAACATGGAAAACACTTAGCCAAACTAACCAAGACACCAGAGTATATGCCACTACAAACACCAATTTAATTATCATAATTATATCAATATTCAAAAGGTGCCTTTAATATAGGACTTATCCCAACCAATTCAATAACCATAAGGTGCCATTAAAATAGGACTTACCCCAAAACATAATCTGATACATCAATAAACACATGGTGCCATAAAAAAAATAGGACTTACCCCAAACTCGATTTCATAATTCCAACATGTATTAAATTTACCAAACCATATATGTAATTATTAGATTTCATGTCAAGAGTCCTAGCATAAATTTCTAGAATCAAATTATGCTTTGCACACATTAAAAAAATCAGTTCAAGGCCTAAGGTGAAAATTTCAGAATTCATAGTTCATGCCTCAACTTGCATATAATATTCCAGTAGGTTAGACTCAGAATTCAGCATGGCAATACAAAGGTAAATTTAGCCTTACATCTTAGGAACACACGCCAACTTAAATCATGCAATTCGGATTCCTATAGCAAAAGATATTAAGGAAACACTAAAAACATGCAATCTGTAAATTCACTTCAGATCACTGCACATAGTCTGACTTCAACAGACAAAACAGATGTGTTACTCACTGATTTAGCAAAAATAATATAAAGCAACATTGAACATCAGAATTTCAGGAATACATAGAATTTTGTTTCATGGAAAACGGAGCTACAGAGAGAAAATAAAGCCATAATCAACACAAACTGTACAAACTGAAATTCAGCAGTTCCAGGAAATCGGCACAGTGCACATAAGGCAGTTTCAACAGGGAATACGAGCACTTTACTCACAGAATTTGCCAAAATAGTATAAAACAACCTTGTACATTTATGTCTCAGGAAAACACAGAAAGTTGAATCATGCCAATCGGAGTTGTATAACGAAAATAAAGCTAAAATTATCACAACCTGTACAATCTGAAATTCAGCAGTTCAAGAAAAATCGGCACAATGCACATAAGGCAGTTTCAATAGGGAATATGAGCACTTTACTCACGGAATTTTCCAAAATAATGTAAAACAACCTTGTACACCTATATCTCAGGAAAACACAGAAAGTTGAATTATGCCAATCGGAGTTATATAACGGAAGTTATGCCATAATTACCATAAACAGTCAATTCTGAAAATACAGCAGCTTACCAATTTCGACTCAATCACATGTATTTTCATATTTCTACCAATCTTTTAACCTAAAAGCAATTTCTTACACCAATATCATATACATTCATGTCTCAACAATAATTTCAGTAATAATACAACCTAGGATCAAATTCATCTACCATACATCCTATATAAATTTCGAACCGACATTTAGGGTTTAGTTGTTACCCTGTTTGCAGTGAAACCAACTGAGGCAATTAACTCGGAATGGAGAAGAATGAAGCAGAGTCTGAATGAATGAAAGTGAGGGAGAGAAAGTTAAGAATTTCGGCTGCACTGGAGCTCCACACAATGGAATGGCCGAAATTTTAACCCTAATAGAGATGAAGAGATTGCCTTGGAGTGAAACTTGGAAAGTGGAAGAGATTAAGGAGAGATTTTCTCCTTAGGTTAAGGATTCCTAATTTTTTTGAATTGGTCAACTGAAAAATGGGATATTTATCATGGATTTTCGGAATTCCAACCTTCCCAACACAAAAATAAAAAGGCACAAAAAAAAAATAAATTTAAGCCAGGTAAGGTTCGAACTCTAGACCACTAGCTATTAGTCAGGACTATCTACCGCTAGGCCAAAGCCTACGAATTGTTATAAGCATACAAAACATCGGTTAAATGCAAAAATGCTCACTCATATGCACACATCACAACATAACTAAGTCAACTTATATCTGGGGCGTTACAATGATGAAGTATCTCTAGTGATGGATTGAAATTCAATCTTCTAAGTGTGAGTCAACTCTGCGACAAAAATCAAACGGTAATCTTTGATTCTAAAAAATGTGAATTTGTGGAAGCCAATAGTGGTAAGACTTTACTTGAAGTTCCTAGAATAAGAAATATTTATCTTTTGAATACAAGTACTCTTACTAATGACCACTATTTGATTTCACAAGAAGATAAGAGTTGGTTATGGCATCATAGACTAGTCATACTAGCATGCATCTGATTTCAAAACTTTCAAAGGAAGATCTTGTTAAAGGTTTACCAAAAATCAAGTTTGATAAAACTCATATATGTGATGGATGTCAAAGAGGGAAACAAACCAGGAGTTCTTTTAATTCCAAAGGAGTCATTTCTACCTTAGAACTACTGCATTTAGACTTGCTTGGTCTGATTCAACCAATAAGCTTAGGAGGTATGAGGTATGCTTTAGTCATTGTAGATGACTATTCATGATTTACATGGACATTATTTTTTAGTAAAAAAGATGAAGCTTTTCAATAATTTTCTACCTTGTGTAAAAAGCTTCAAAATTTGAAAAACACTTTTATTATAGCTATTAAAAGTGATCATGGAAAAGAATTTGAAATTAGTCTTTTTGAAACATTTTGCTCTGAGCATGGAATATCTCACAACTTCTCTATTCCTAAAACTCCTCAACAATATGGTGTTGTTAAAAGGAAAAATAGGACTCTAGAAGAAATGACAAGAACCATGGTCAATGAAAATAATTTACCAAAATATTTTTGGGCAAAAGCTATGAACACTGCTTGTCATATTTTAAATCAAGCTTTAATAAGACCCATTTTAAAGAAAACACCATATGAGTTATGGAATGGTAGAAAACCTAACATGGTTATTTCCATCCATTTGGTTGTAAATGTTTTATTTTCAACCACAAGGAATATCTCAATAAATTTGACTCTAAGTCAGATGAAGGTATTTTCTTAGGATATTCATTGCATAGCAAAGCATTCAGAGTCTTTAACAAAAGAACTTTCGCCATTGATGAGTCCATGCATATAGTGTTTGAAGAAACTAACTCTCTCCTAGATAAAGAATCTAAGGATACTCTTGAGATTTTTCACTCGCAGGTTGAAAACACAGAAAATAATGAAAATGTTCTACAAAAAGAAAACAACTCTGGTAATCAAAATGAGTATAATGTGCAAGAAATGCAGATTCAAGAAAATCAACATGATGATCTGCCAAAAGAGTTCAAATATCACAGACATCACTCCAAGGAACACATTATTGATAACCCTTCTCATAAAGTGATGACAAGGAGACAACTAAAAGAATATTTTTCAAATGTAGCATTTGTCTCTGAAATTTAGCCAAAGAACTTCAATGAAGCTGAAATAGAAGAAATCTGGAGCCAAATGGGTTTTTAGAAACAAACTGGATGAGTCTATGACAAATGATATAACCAGTAAGAAGGAATAGACTATGACAAAAAATTTGCTCCGGTGGCAAGGTTGGAGGCAATCAGAATGCTATGTGCATTTGTGTGCTACAAAGACTTCAAACTCTATCAAATGGATCTGAAGTGCATTCATCAATGAAGAAGTCTATGTTAAGCAACCACCAGGATTTGAATATTGTCATCATCCTGACCATGTCTACAAGCTAACTAAAGTTTTGTATGGACTAAAATAGGCACCGAGAGCATGGTATGAAAGGGTAAGTACATTCTTAATTAAAAAGGGTTTTAATCATGGGAAAGTTGACACAACATTGTTTATAAAGCATGAAAAGAACCATATAGTACTTGTTCAAATATATGTTGATGATATTATATTTGGTTCCACTAATGATATGTTATGCAAGGAATTATCGCAAGAAATGAGTACAAAATTTGAAATGTCAATGATGGGCGAGCTGAATTTCTTCCTTGGTCTTCAAATAAAGTAAGACAAGAAGGGATCATTTATATGCCAATCAAAGTACACTAAAGAACTTATAAAGAAATATGGAAAGGAGAATTCCAAACAAGCAAAAACACCGATGGGTACATCAGTCTCACTAGATGAGGATAAGAAAGGTAAAAATTCTCTACTCTATTTAACATCTAGTAGACCTGATGCACAATTTAGCGTATGTTTATGCACAAGATTTCAAGCCAATCCCAAAGAGTCTCACTTAAAAGCTGTTAACAGAATTCTTAAGTATCTTAACGGTACTCAAGAAATTGGGATTTGGTATCCAAAATGTGAGAACTTTGATCTTATAGGATACAGTGATGCTGATCATGCTGGATGCAAACTAGATAGAAAAAGTACTTTAGGTACCTATCAATTTCTAGGAGAAGCACTGGTCTCATGGGCAAGTAAAAAGCAGTCGACAGTAGCAATGTCAGCAATAGAAGCTGAATATCTGCAAGTAGCTGTGTTGCACAAATCCTATGGATGAAACAACATCTTTAAGATTGTGGCATAAAGTACGATCATATCCCTATAAGGTGTGATAATACTAGTGCTATAAATCTAACAAAGAATCCCATTCAACATTCAAGAACAAAGCATATTGATATAAAGCATCACTTCATCAGAGATCACATTTAAAAAGGTGATGTGTACTTAAACTTTGTTCCTATAGATGAGTAAATAGCTAATATTTTCACAAAACCTCTAAGTGAAAACAAATTTAATGAGTTGAGAATAAAAATCGGCATGTCTGCACCGATTTATAAAAATGATATTTTGTGAAAAAAAGCAAATTCAGTAATTTTTAGTGTAAGTCTGGGTTACGTAAAATTGATTAAAATTTTAATATCGGATCAAGATTACAATTAAAAATTACGTCATAAAATCTTTTTGTCACATAATATAAGCTCAACTAATAAGCAACTTTTAAGAGAAATATTATATATATATATATATATATAAATATATATATATATACTTCAAAGTCCAATTTTGGGGTAATGATATTGGATCAATCTTGGCCAAATGAGGTCATTAGCTCATACGCAAGGAATGGGCTAAATAAACACTTACAAATTTAAAGCCTGAAACAATTAAGAGCTCAAATTAAAGAAGAGAAGGAATAAAAGAAATCGGAATCCGCCTTTTCAAAACGGCACTGTTTTTGTCTAAGGCACCAACTTCCTAATTTTTCACCAAAACAATCTAGCCTTTTTTCCTGTCTTCTTGAGAAATCCAAGCATCGAAAAGACTTCACTCTCTAAACCAAAAACCCTACCAAACCCTTTCTGAAACTATACCCTGAAATCCTCTGCCAATCTTCTTCTTCTCACAAGCATGATGAAACACTGTTTGGCTAATGCAACTAAGAAAATTTGAGTATATCTGTCAAAAGAACAGATGAAAAGAAAGATAGAAGAATCTAAAACTATGGAAAGAAAGCATGAAATCAAAGGAGAGGAATCAATTCCTTAGATGTAATATACTCACAAAGAAAAGAAGCAACTAAATCACTCAAATCACAGGAAGCCTCAAGCTCTGCTCCCACAACATTAGACTCTGATCCTCCATGCAAAATTTTGAAGTTCGAACCAGGTAAACCAATTTATGTTAATGGTGTTATAAGAGTGAGAGAGTTAGCAGTAGAAGAGTAGATTGGAAATATTCAAGTGATATAGATAAGCCTTTCATTTGGTGTTTCAAGTCACAGAGGTGGGAAAACTTTTTAAGCATAAATGAAACAATATATGATTCATTGATTAGAGAATTCTATGGAACAATCACTTACTTAGGAGATAGAAATTTTGAAGTAACTATTCAAGGGAGAAAGTTACCTGTTAACGAAAGAGTTCTTAGTGAAGTTTTTAATTTGCCTCTTGAAGGAGTGAAATTGGATAGATGCTTTACACTGATGACATTAGGAAAGTACAATGCCACTGAGTTTGTCTCTGAGTTATTTAGGATACCCGTAGGTCATATTATTCCATGGTCTAAGCTTGATTTAGGCTACCTAAGGAAAGACTATAGGATACTCCAACTGCTTATATCTACTGTCTTTGTTCCTCAGAAGGGTAGTCTGGCAACAATGAATGGGTTTAGTCTACGCTTTATTTGGCATTTGGCTAGTTATATAAGGATCAATCTGCCTTATGTCATGCCCAATCATATGACTCATCTAATGAGCAACTCAGCCCTGCCATATAGCATGCTGCTTACCAAGTACTTTAAACACTTCAATGTTTCAACAGCTGGACTTACTCCTTTCCTTATTAGTCATAGATCTGTGATCAACAAACCCAATCTATCCAAGATGCTCAATGCCTGTTCTCATAAGACTCAAACTCCGTGAACATGGTCTGTGCCTAATGTTGACTTACAGAAGCTGATCCAATGAAGCATTTGATTCCTGCTTAGCATTTCTCTGACTTTTTCGTAAAACAACTGTTTTTTTAACAAGTACTTTCAAGGGTTTATAATTAGGATGTTCTAGATATAAACAGCTGGCTTATAATTTTCTCTTATTCTAATTACTGCCTCATAGTTTTATCTAATCTTATAATTGTCCTATGACTTGCATGATTCATTCATTGATATGTGTTGTGACAAAGTGCTTTAAAGTGGATGTGCTTCTAAGGCAGTTTTGCATATATGGTTGTGTGTGGTTCTCTACTGTTTTGACCTGCCTTTTTCTTTTTGATGATTTCAAAGGGGGAGAAAGGGTTGACATGAGACATTGACATATGAGTTAAACATTCTTGAGTACATTTGACATGAAAGGGTTGACATGAGAAAGTAACATATGAGTTGAATAGACATACGTGTTGAACATACATAATTTTTTAGTAGTACATTAACTCAACTTAGGTTGAAATGCATATGAGTTAAACATTTTTTAGTACATTTGACATGAAAGGGTTGACATGAGAAAGTAACATATGAGTTGAACAGACAGATGAGTTAAATTTTTGAGTAGTACATTAACTCAACATAGGTTGACATGCATATTGGTTAAACATTTGACACGATAACATGTGAGTTGAACTTTTGAAAGGGTTGACATATGAATTAAGCAAACATGTGAGATGAACTTTTGACATGATAGTTGAATTCTTTTAAGTAGTACATCGACTTAATAATTGAACATATGGACCGATTTTAGTATTTAAAGGAGACATGCTATGAAATATGTGTAGACATTAGTTCTATTTAGTCATACTGATATTGATACATAGATGATGCTGAAGACTAACTTATATGCTTGATATTACCATAAAAAGATTTGATTTGCTGAGCTGTCTATACTAGTTTTTTGGCATATTGCTGAGTAAATGGAGTGACATGCCAAAACTATGCTACTGATAAATATAGTGATATGATGCTGTTCTTATGAGTTTAATATACCGACTTCAGCATAAGTTCATGTGTAGTATATGGCTGAGTGTTTTTGCTATGTGATAAGAGTTGATAAAGCTTTGTTTTGTGGCAAAATGCATAAGTAGTAAGAGTCTAAGTAAAATGCTTGAAACTTTTGACTCTATGAGATGCCATAAGAAATTCTTATGCATAATGGTAATGAGTATGATTTGAACTACCCCTAAGTTTTGAGTATTGAACAATGATGATATGTGATCTACATACATAAGGATTATGATGACATGTGATTTTATCTATGCTTTACAAAGTGCATGAATAACTACTTATGAGCTCAATAATTGTTGAAACTTTGAGCTATTGGTGAAAATGAGCTTAATTCATCTTGGTTTCTTAACAACTACCCATTGTATTCATTGAAGCTAACTTATACAGGTTATAATCAATATTCTTTAAATAATGGATGATCCGAATAATGAGTTCTATACAAAGTCTTCTCTAAGATCTAAAACTCATATTCAAATGGATTAATTGGCCTCAAAATGATTTATCTTAAAGCCCATAATGTTCATGCTCTAATATTATTTCGGTTGTAAAACAAGATTTTTAATCTCTAAAAATCTCATACAAAAACAACCGCTCACGTATTAAGGGGGAGCATACGAAAAATATTTTAAAACAATAAAAATGTCAACCCATCAAAATTGAAATCATCAAAAGGGGGAGAATGTTGACTTTGGTTTTGATGACCACAAGTTGACATTTAGTTTAATGAGTCCCTTAATCTCTTTGTGTTAAAGAGCTTTATCAGTTGAGAATTACGCATTATGAGTTAAAATGTTTTTATAAGTTACAAAAGTTCTTTATGGCATCATAAGTTATATAAATACTTGGAATGCCTTATAAGTTAAAGACTAACTCTCTCGGCCATATAAAGTCCATATTATAAAGTATTAATATAGGCTTATGAGGTGAAAGATATTGAAAGCTATATGCTTATGAGTTCAAAGATATTGAAAGATATTGAAAGATATTGAAAGATATATGCTTATGAGTTGAAAGACTTAGGCTTATGAATTGAAAGATATTGAAACATATTGGGTTGAAAGATTTGAGCTTATAAGATACATATATTCAGCCCTAACTTGTTTTGACACTCACCTTAGCCTATAAGCTTAACATCATGTTACTTGAATATCTTTATCACGTGAAGAAGATGCCTTACTACTTAAGAAATCTTGGCATTCTTATGACCTATGAAAAATGGCCATAATTGTGAAATAAGGTTAACAACTTCATTTGCTTATGACTTGAGAAAAACTATCTCTCATTCTTAAAGAAGTATAAACGGTTATACATAGTGACCTTATGACTTGAGATTACTTTATTGATTGATATCAATGGATACATGGGGAAGACTTTTAAAAACAACAAATGCTTATGAATTGAAAATAACTAACTGTACCACTTATGAAATGAAACAAACGCCTTTATTACTTGAGATGAACATTAATCTCTTTGTGAGATGTTTCAAACAGCCAAAATATGTTTGTGAGTTGAGATCAACTTCCACTTCTCCTTATGAAATAAATCAAATGGCCATATGGAAGACTAATCCTATAAAAGGAATGAAGATGAAGAAATGAAAGGCAAGGAAGACCAATAAGCAATTCACACTTTCTTAAGCATACATTTCTGGTCTTCCACATTCCCAAAGAGAGAAAAGAGGAAAGAGCTACATTTGTTCATTCAAAGATTTATTCGGTAATTGTATATTCACACAAGGTTGTGTGAAGGGGGTTTACTTTGTTGGTGGTGTGATCAACGAAGTCTGTAAAAGTTTGGTGCTTGAGCTTTGAAAAAGCATCGGTAGAGTTTGTTACTTAAGCTCCAAAAAGTAACAGCAGAGGTTTGATACTTAGCCTATAAAAGTATTGAGTTTGTTACTTGAACTCGCAAAAAGTAACACAGGCTTTTTTCCTACCCGTAAAGGAAACGTTAGTGGAAATCTCAAGCGGTTGGCTTGAGCACTAGACGTAGACCGGTTGGGTCGAACCCGGATAAAATTTAGCATCTACACTTTTTTATCCCTACTCTCTTTATATTTTATGCTATTTAAATTCTTGCAATTTAAATTAATCGCTTTATTATCTAAATTTATTATTACAAAAGCAATTTTATATTCACCTTTTTTATTATATTAATTAATTCCATATTTTTAATAGAACTTGTTTTTGGGAAAGAAACTCTTGTTTTCAAAAGCAAGTTTGTGAAAATTTTTATTCGTCGTATGGTACTGTTCACCCCTCTCTAGTACTGTAGCTAGCCATTTGGACCGTCACGTTCCTAAGGCTATCACTCTATATCTTCATTGTCATCCACCCCAGCCTCAACAGCTGACATCTCAACATCTGGATACTGCCTTTTGTACCATTCAAGCCACTCCTACAATCTCTGCATCTCCCTCCACTTTGCATGAGACTGTGCCCTAGCATATGAAGAAGACGCACCTCAGTACTGAGCTTGTTGAGCCTGCTGATCCTTATAGCAAATCGTGCATGAGCTGATGAAAATTATCACAAAAAGGAATCATGTTTCATGCATATGCATTCATGCATAAGAATCATGAACAATATGCATCATGTCATTACATATCATTTTGCCAATCAAAATTGCAAGAACTCACCATAGTGGTGTTAGTCTCCTGAATCATCAAATCCTAAAGGGCATAGTACATGCACACCAAAATCTTAGCATCAGCTATGGGATCCTAAAGATCCAAATCCAAATTCATAACCTGAATACTAGACGTGTAAAAAAAGGCTTACATAGGTAGCATCAAAGGGGAAACCTTAACATGATGATGATCGTAAGGAGAAAACACCCTATCTTGGTATCTGTTAGTGTGTGCCATAGTCCCTTTGTCAATGTAATTGGATTTTTGATATTTAATAAAAGGCATTAATCTAGTTTATTAATTTATTGTGCAATTAATAGTTATAGAAAATCCATTAGTTAAGTCGGTAATTAAGTGATTGAGTTCTTCAATTTGCTCGGTACCAAGAAATGTACTTGCAGCCATAGGGGATGACTTAGTCATGATTCTAGCAGTAGAAAGACATATAAAAGGGCATGGGATGTGTAAGAAAAAGGCTATAAGGTTTATATGTCCAAAAGCTATATTCATCTTAATTAGGGCTATAATGGTTTGCTAAAACCACCTATAGTCTGTGCGCCCAAAGGTTGGGCCCACTTCCAATATAAAGATGAACTTACCATATTGCACACATAAGGCCGGGATTAGATGTTTAGGACACAAATATATATTGGATATATATTTAATTAAAGGAGCGATTTTTATATTTATATTAACTTAATTATTGTATGGTACCATAAATAAATTAATTAAAATATAACTTGTCGAAATTGGATTTCGACATCCATGGGATTTAAATTATATTCACATTAGATTAATTATTATACGGTACAGTAAATAATTTAATTAGAATATAATTTCTCAAAATTGGATTTTGATATCATAGGGAATATATTTATATCTAGGTTAATTTATTTTATTGCATGGTGCAATAAATATATTAAGGCTAAAATATAATTGTGTTAAAATTGGATTTTGACATAAGGAAGCATGCTTAATTATATCATAAGATTTATGGGTATTTAATTGAATTAAAACTTTAACATAAAGTTTAATCAATTAAAAACCTAATTAAACTAGAGTAGAAATAGCATCACTTTCCTTAATTCCCTAGGGCTGACTCTACTTTCCAAAACACAAATAGAAATTCGGCCACCTTTAGCCTCTAGGGTTTCGGCATTGTTGCTTCCAGTCTAGTGCTAGCATGCTCTTCCAATCGCTTGAGGCCTACGTGTGTAAAAGTAGAGATTTCCTGTTTGGAAATTTACAGAGAAAGCTTCATAATCTGGGTAAGATTTAGTCTACTTTTTGGTTCAGTCGTTTCTTCCCAATCTGAATGTATTTCTTGATCGGATTTGAGTGCAAATCCATTTCTTCCATTGAAAAAAATTTTGTTTTGTATGGTGAAAATCCGTAGAGTGGTATCAAAGCAAGCCATTCTTGATTGAGGAAGATTGGTTAGGGTTCATTGATTCTAGGTTGAATTTGATTGATTTGTGGTGAAATCATTTTTGGAACCCTAGCTCTCAAAACTGAAATCCCTAATTTTTGGTCCACTTGATTTTTGATTTGGCAATTTTTGGATTTTAGGGATTTGTGGTGGTCAGCGGTCAAGCCACCAGATTCCATCATGGTTGGCGATGGCATGCTAGGCAACATCACCAGCAACAACCATTGCTACCGCGTGCCATCATGCCTGGGCGGGATAGGCAAAGGCAGTAGCCACTACGTGCGATCACATACAGCGCTGCTGCACCACAGTGCCCCTGCTGTGTAGAGGCTATTGACTCTACGGGCAACGTGCTACTCAAGCAGTGCTATTGTCCTGGGAACAGCAGCTCCACCATGCATTTCACAGGCCTAAAATTTGGATTTTGCAGGTGTTAGGGTAATTTTCGATATGTTTATTATGGGTTTCAAATTGGTTCTGAAACTTGTGTGATTTATAAGCGTAGTGGATGTGTGAGGTTTTGGTATGAATGGCATTCATGTATTTTTGGATAAAATTGGTTTTTGAGGAAATAGATTTTGGAAATTTTGGCATAATTTCTTGAATGGCCAAGTTCCAGATTGGTGATCACCCATTCAGTGGGAGCAATTGGATTGCATAGGGACTGGGACCCAAATAGGTCAAAAGGTTAGATCCCAAATTGGAATTGTTGGCAATTTCCTATTGGCAATTATCTAATTTTCAAAATTCATATTTATTCATGCATTTAGACCAATTTTCAAAATTAATTTCTATTTCAATTTAATTGATGTGAATTATTTACGTATTTTGGTGGCATTACATGTTTTAAGCCAAGTTTTGATGAACATGCAAATTGGATTTTTGTACAACCAAATTTTAAAATTAATCCCTTAATATTAAGTCTTATGTGCTTTCCACAATAGGACCTTGTTGGGGTATGGGTTACTCAATGTGGGTTGTGCCAAAGCCGGGTGCATTGAGGTATCCATATTCTGTAAAGGGTCATCATCGTTGCCATCCTCATCATCACTATCCAAGGGAACCCCCTTTTCTTGAAAAGAAATCACAGCTGTCAAGTTAAAAAATAGGACAAGAGGCAAATATAAATGACGAATATAAAAGCGCCAAAATAAAGGAAAAAGGAAGCATACCGTGGTGTGTAACAAAGTAAAAAACCTAAGAACTCCCGATACAAACCAATAATAGACCCTATAATCAACCCAGTGCCAAATACTACATCCCAGGCAGCCATCGACTGGTAAGCATAAGGCTAGAACAGGCAAAAGGGCAATAAAGGTGGAATCGGTCCTTGGTCAAGGCCAGTAGCCCATCCATGGACTCTCTCTCCTAGATACCACTCATGGCAGGTGGGGCACTCTAAAACAAGCCTCCTATCATCCCACTCTCGTGCATCGACCACCATCTAGGCATTTGGGATGTTCTCCCAAAGGTTTACCTTCACCTGTTCAAGCAGGACAAAAGCAGAACAAACATCAGGTATAAATCATAACTTGATCTTTCATTTCGTTAAAGCTAACGAGATTCAGTTTGCAGATAATTACCATCTCTATAGTCATGTCTCGGAGCTCATCCCTGAGCCACCTATAATTCCTATCAACCTCAGACCAGCTCTGGGTCCAGCAAGTCAGCACAGGGGGGGGGGGGTGTTTCAACCATCCCTCAATAGAGCCCCCAGCTATAGGGTAGGGGCAATCAAAAACCCGTACATATAGGCCCAAACATGCTAAGAATGCATAATCCATGTCAGAAACAAGCAACAAAGGACAAAAGAAAAGCACAAGCAAGTTGAAAAGTCAAAAGTCTTATCGAAATTAAGAGCTAGAAGCCTTTTAGCTCCTTCTACGCCGCTTGAACGCAATGGTCTAAGCCGTAGTAGAGCTCTCGGAGTCCAGCTCTCACCTAGTTGAGCCTCCTGGCTCTATTAAGGTCCTTGTGGCTTGGGAGAAGGGTTAAGTTTATGGCACTACTCACAATACAAAAAAGGAGGTATGTAAGCAAACAAGCTATAAAGGCTCGGGCAAGCACCTCGACTCGAGCAAGTGTCAACTCTTCATGACGGTCAGGATGTGTCCAATATTGTCTCAAATAAGAACACAATACCTTCTTGTTGGCCCCAACATAGCCAATAAGAGAATGTGTCTACTTAGCCCTGAAGGCCTGCCTCACTAAGTAACAGTTAAAGTCAATCGTCTCCCCAACAAATGGGTGCCCAGTCATAGCAGAGAAATCTGACGGAGTGATCGTACATTCTCCGATCAGAAATGAAAGGTGTGAGTAGTGTCCACTCACCTGTCGATCAACTCTGTCAGTGCAGGATAACTCATGTGTGGCACTGGCACAAATAGACACGTAGCTAGGCCCTTAAAGCCTACAAATATCACTTTGTCTCAGATTGGTTGGGGCATCTCCTTCCACTAAGTATCCGACTTGGTCAGGAACCATATCCCTGATACTCCTCCTGCCAAAAAGACCAAATAGGGAGAATTTTTAGTCTCTACGTAACACTAACATGTTTGTATAAGCCTATGGTTCATTCACACGCATTCATCATAGAAAATGGATAAAAAAAAAATGAAGAAATTGCTAAACTTTCTGCCTAAGGATTATAGCCGTATGACCGTAGCTTACATCCATGCAGATATAAACTATAACCGTACGGTTATATCGACAGTCATGGCATTTTGCATGTAGGGAATCGTTACGGGAAAAATTAAATGCAAGGAAGAATACCAATTAAAATTTTCCTCAATTCCATAGTCCCAAGATTCATGTAGATTAATAGAATGAAACCAAGAAAGGAGGGAATATTAAATTTTCTCACCTTAATTGTCTCATCTAGAGACTGCTGCAGAAACCCAAGCGTGTTTCCTCCATAATCCAGTACATGAATGACTCTTGAACGGGACTCATGCTAGCGAACGGATTGAACGAAAACCAAGAGAAGACAAGCAAAAGGGTAGCTGCAATTTTTATGGTTGGCCAAATATGCTTGCTAAGGTTAGGGAGAAATTAGGTTAAAGCTTCCCTTATATTCTCCTTAGTATACTCCTTAGCCTACTAGGATTTTAATTAAAATTATAGGTTATTTAATTTGATTGAATTAATTCAACTTGTACAATTAGAATTAAATAAAACCTTATTATAAAATTCCAATTGAAACAATTAAATATAATTTTATCAAATTAACATAACCCAAGTTAAATTAAAACCAACCTTAATAAATACACCTTTTGTATTTATATTTCCACCAAGGAAATTTTATTTTATTTAATTAATTATTTACTACATGTAATTAATTAATTAAATAAACTTAGTTTCTCCCTTAATATAATTGAATTAATTATGACAAAATCTAATGTCAATAACTCAATTAATTTGGTTTCCGTTCAAATTTCAATTTGTCAACGTTCAGTCGTTCTATGTGTACGATCCTATGGGTCTGTCTTTATGTTGGTAGTGAGTCCAAAGCCCACAGATTGTAAGTGGGTTCTAGCAAACCATTATAGCCACCAATTAAGATAGAGACTAGCAATCTAATGTGAAACATAACTCGGTAGTGATCTTGTATATCCCTTGCCAACTGACACC
The DNA here is from genome assembly GCA_039660915.1 of Euphorbia tirucalli. Lineage (NCBI taxonomy): Eukaryota > Viridiplantae > Streptophyta > Magnoliopsida > Malpighiales > Euphorbiaceae > Euphorbia > Euphorbia tirucalli. The sequence continues at coordinate 42,394,458 of CM077637.1, read as the reverse complement.
GATATATAAGCAAAAGGCATAGTCCTGTCATCCTCTTATATGCTTATTTATTTCTTGATACCGAGAGGACTAAACCACACAAATAAGTATCCCAACTTATTCGGGTATGGCCATGCACTTGTTAGTCCCACTCATCAAGTGGCCAGTGATATAATCTCAGGCGACCCTGAGTGGCAATTCTGTCAACTTCACTATCAACATCAACATGTTCACTGGCCCACCCAACATACCTATACTTGGCACCCTGTTACAGGCCTGTTAGGCATATATCAAAGTGTATGAGATCTCATGTTATGTTACAGTGAATATCGGGTCTAAGGATAATAACAAGACCTACCTGAGAAACACCTATGACGATCGAACCATGTGGTGTTCTCGTGATGGATCGATCCAGTACCATGCAACCCAACATGTACTCATATCATTAACTGACCTTCCTTGTCCAATGGCTGGTGAGACACTACCATCCAGTCAAGGATATGCTAGTCTTTGGTTCTATTCATTCCTATGATTAGAACAGACTAGAGATATCTTTATGACTATAACTTTAACTCTACTAAAAGGTCTGATAACCCAATGACCTACATTGGTTTGCTTTAGTATGGTTAAAATCATTGGATACTCTATTTATAAATAGCACAAGATATGAATGAATAGATTTATGCCTATATTTCAACACAAAATGTATAATACAAAATATCCAAAGTATAATACAATATAAGAACCAATGCCATTTGGACTAGGGCACACCGGCACTGCAAACTAGAACCCTACGGTTGTCATCCCTAGAAATCATCAAATACTAAATCACTAAATTCCAACTCCTTTTTCTTCCTATTTTCGACTCCTACGGTTCAATAAGTACCCCTAGCATGCATACTAACCATCAATTTCACCAATCATGCATCAAAATCAGAAATCCCATCTCAAAACCTAGGTTTTTTATTTCAATGAAAAAGTTTCAAAATCTGTACGGAGTTGTGTACTTACTTGATGTACTGAAGCATGGTTTTGCAAATAAAGTAGTATGGGAACAGGAGTTTCGAGCTTTATGCCGAAATGGCACATCTCCGAGCCTAATGCATATCCTTCCTTCACCATGAGAATGAGGAGTCCAACGTGTTGGAAATGCCCTAGTCCCGAGGCATTGGTCCTTGTATTTGTACTATACATTTATTAGATTTATGTGTTGTACTCATTTGTGTTATTAATAAAGGCATCAATTCATTTATTATATCTATCTTGTGCAATATATTAAATGAAGTATCCAATGGACATATCTATATCCATGATGACAAGTGTCATGCACTTGGCAGTAAGACCATGGATAGGGTAAACGATATGACCGTAAATAGATCCGTAGTCTGTTCCAGTCATGGGAATGAATGGAACAATAGACTATCATTAACCTGGTTGTATGGCGGTGTCTTACCGGTCATTGGACATGGAATGTCAACCAAGTTAATGGGTACATGCCTAGGAGCATGGTACTGGATAGATCCACTAAACGAGTAATCCACATGGTATGGTATCACAATGGATTCTCGTGTAGTACTTGTATGGATCCTTTAACCTGACCATATGATGGTGTTACATGTGAAGTCGCATACTTAGGGGTACGCCTAAAGGGCCTGTAATAGGGTGCCAAGTATGGGTGCTTTCGGGTATGTCACTGAACATGGTAATACTATGGATATGCAAAAGGGATTTGTCACTCAGTAACCCACTGAGAAGATATCACCAGCCTCTTGATGAATGTGACTGATAAGAGTGTGGCCACACCCAAACACGTTGGAACTTGTTTGTGAGCTTCAGTGCATTCGGGATCAAGTTAATGTCCGGACACAAAAGAGGGTGATCAATCCATGCCTCTGTGTTGGACACCGATATCAATGACATGGGATGTACAAGTTTAAACTACAGGGTTATGATAACAGTTAGACTGCCATCTCCACCTTAATTGGGGGCTGCAGTGGCTTGCTAGAGCCCAACTGCAGTCTGCGGGCCAACAGGCCTGCTGCTAACATAAAGATGGGCCCACGAGATCGTACACATTGAGCGACAGGCCATCGACTTAAAGAATCACAAGTACACTTGGAGTGTACACACTAGAGAGAGAGAGAAGTATATATATTAATTATATCATAAGGATCAATTGGATTGATCATTATAATAAAATTAATATTTGGCTTCACATAATTAATTGGATTAATTATGAAATTATTTCCTAGGTGGAAATATTCATATGTATAGGTTTACATATGAATTTGTTTTGTGAAGACTTAATTTTAATTTGATGGATTAAATTAATTAGTCAAACTAATTTTAATTTAAATGTAAATAATATGTTACTTGGAGTAATATATTAAATACATGGGTTAATTAAAATTAGGCTTGATATTGATTTAGACCAGACTAATTAAAATAAGTTTGGGCCTGAATTAAAAGGAGGAAGCCCACACAGACACAGAAGCCAGACTGGGCCTAAATTCCAACAAGGGAATTGGAAGCCCTAGGGTTAAAAACCCTTAGGGAATTCGGCCAAGGTAGATGAGATAGCCTCCCCCCTTTTTGGCCGAATTCTCAACCACCTCCTCACTCTCTAATCTTCGTGATTTTTGACGCTAGCACGTGCGGTGTTCGTTAGGAGCTCGTGTACGTGAACGAGGAGGAATTCTACTTTGAATTCTACAGTCATCATCCATCTCTAGAAAGAGATTTTTCTGGTAAGAAATTTAATCCCTTTCTATTTTATTTTTAGTTTTTCAATTTCTACTTCAATTGCTCCTGGGACTGGATTTGAGGATATCACCGCGTTCTTCCGCTTTTATCGGGTGATTTCCGGTGACAAATCCCAACACAACGGGCACAAGCTGATCCCAGATGAGTCCGGGTGCAACCTTTCGAAGAGCTTTGTTTTGTTTCTTCAACATTTTGGTGAATGAAAGTGAGAGAAAGAGATGAAAAATCGAGTTTGGGAAGAGAGAAAGAAGAAGAGGATAGAATTTTTCTAAGCCAAATGCCAAGGAGTTTATGTTTGTAGTAGTTATAGGTAATAACGTCCGCCTGGTATAAGGAATAACCGTACGGTTCTAATAGATACATCCGTATAGATGTAACCCTTAACCATGTGGTTGTTGCCTTAACCGTATGCATATAACTCAAATTCCATCATCCTCTCTTTCTTTCGTTCCTACATTTTGACACACCTTAAACATTCCACCTTTAAGTTATGGGAGCATCAAAAGTCATGTCCTAGGCATGTCAAACCATTTTTGACTCGTTAGTCAAGAAATAAACACATGCCTATTATTATCCAAACTAGCTCAGAAATTTTTAAAGAGCAAAGATGACACTAAAGTGGCATTTTTTTATTATTCAAAGAAAACAGTGTTACAGAACACAAAATGCAAGGACTTAATCAATGATACAAAACCTAACTATTAGTCATTCTTCGTCTAAACTCTCCTTGAGCAGCGGTGGGTTTTGGTTCGGTTGGTAGTTGACCCCTCTAAGCCCAATTGGGCCTTTTCGATTGCAAACAACCTCTCCCACATCTCATCTTCAAATTCTCGCTAGAAACAATGAAAATGAATGTTAGGCTTGAAACTCTTTCGAGCATGCAAAAAATGAAAAGAAGAAAGAGAAGTACTTACGTTGTCATGCTCTCAAAACACGTAAATGTCCAAAAGGATCGTCAGAAAATTCAAGAATAACACAACAAACACTTAAAGTAAAGGAAATCTCATTCAACATCCTTCATGGGGTTGGAAAAAAGAAAAAGACAAGCAAAACAATAAAATAATCAAAACAAAAAGAAAAGAAACTTGGTGCATCTTAGAGAAGAAAGTGAGGAGGATATAAATACACCCTCCCCCAATAGCTAGGAGCAGCAATTACGGCTCCCATGATCATTGGTCCTCTACCAATGGCTAAGAGCTATAATGGTAGCTCCTTTGACTATTGAACCATTGTTCCCAGCAACTAATGAGGTCCGATCAACCCAGCAACCGAACTATATTCCTACGAATGACCATGTACCAACTTAGAATTTTGAAAAATCAATGATTATGGTCAATTAACCTTTCCTTTATCATTCTAGACTTTCTATAATACCTTAAAGCTCATAACTTTGTTCTAGGTGTTCCATAACACACTGAAACCTCTCCTTTATCATTCTATGCATTCCATAATATGTCAGAACTCATATTTGTCATTCTAGGTGTTTCATAACACACCAGAACCTCCTTTTCTAGGTGTTCCATAACACGTTAGAACTCATGTTCATCATTTTAGGTGTTCCATAACACATTGGAACCTTTCCTTTATCGTTCTAGGTATTCCATAACATGCCAAGAACTTCTATCATGAAAGCTCCAAGCATATCATGCCCATCATTCTCGACTTTCCAAAGTCATGAAAGCTGCAAGCATATCATAGCCAGCATTCTCGACTTCCCAAAGTCATGAAATCTCCATACATATCATAGCCAACTCTAACCCGCTTTTATTCTTGATTGAAGGGGAAAAAATTTTTGTTTCAAAATTGTCAATCAAAGAATAAATGTGTACCTTACCACTTGACATCTAATAGTCATCAATCTAATATCTCTTATTCAAATTCTCAGTCCATCACGACCTATAAAAGGAAGCAAATCATCGGTCCTACACGACCCTAAAAGATAACAGGTCCTACACGACTCTAAGAGGTAAACAGTCCTACATGACCCAAAAAGGTAACTGGACCTACACAACCCTAAAAGGTAACCGATCCTACATGACCCTAAAAGGTAACTGATCCTACACGATCCTAAAAGGTAATGGTCCTACATGACCATTAAAAGGAACTGGTCCTACACGACCCTAAAAGGTAACGGGTCTTACACGACCCTAAAAGGTAACCAGTCCTATACAACCCTAAAAGGTAAATGGTTCTACATAGGGGAGAGCAAAAACTATAAAAACCAAACCTAACGGGTCGAACCGAATCAGACTGAACCAATTCAGTTTGGTTTTCGGTGCTTATGTTGTATAGTTTAGGTTTTTGGTTTTAACTAAAAAAACCTAAAAAAACCGATAACAGAATCGAATTACATATATATGAAAAAAAAAACCAAAAACCAATAACCAATAACCAAAAACCACAATCCTTAGCCCCCAACCCCCAATTATAATTAGAATAATAGATTATAGTTTTTGACTTTTTACTTTTGTGATATTGAAACTATTTTGTGGGACTATTTTTTGTGAATTCAATTAACTATAGATGAATTATCTTCAATTTATGATTAATTCTTTTATTTTTATTATGAAACTAAAAATATAATGAATTAATTGTAATATTATTATTTGCAAGTTCTTTTTTGATAATGAAACAAATACTAAAAATATTATTATTATTATTAAACAGTAAATTTTGTGTTAATAATATGTAAATTACGGTGTTTTACTAAACCGTATCGAACCCAATCAAAATATTTTGGTTTGGTTTTTTGTCCTAATTTTTTTACTATTTGATCCTAGGTTCGGTTCGGTTCATGGACCAAACCGACCTTTGCTCTCTTCTAGTCCTACACACTACTAAAAGGTAACCGGTCCTACATGACCCTAAAGGTAACTGGTCCTACATGATCCTAAAAGTTAACCAGTCCTATATGACCCTAAAGGGTAACCAGTCTTACACAACCCTAAAAGGTAAATGGCCCTACACGGCCCTAAAAGGTAACTAGTCCTACATGACCCTAAAAGGTAAATGTTCCTACACGACCCTAAAAGGCAATTGGTCCTATATGACCCTAAAAGGTAACCGGTCCTACACGACCCTAAAAGGAAAACGGTTTTACATGACCCTAAAAGGTAACCAGTCCTACATGACCTTAAAAGGTAATGGTCAGCAAAGTCCTTCAACCAAAGTTAGGGGCAAGTACGTCTCTTTTCTTGCTCATCATGCTCTCTATCGTGCATCCAAATTCACCACGGGATAAGGTAAACTCGCAAACTGTGAATTTAGATACATAAAGGGTAGCTTTTGAGTGTAGGATTTTCATCCCTGGTTTTAATGATGAAGAAATTGTTTGTTCACTTCTATAACCTTCTATAGCAATAGGATTTAAAGTCAATTCAAGATTGAAGCTTCGATCAATTAAACTTCAAGCCTCGGATCATTTCTTAAGTGAAAAAGAGGCTATCTGGATCAATAGCCACACGGCTCCTACAAGGGTCAAGTTGTCTGACAGAACCGTGATCTCCCTCTTGGAAATGATGTTTTGGATTGCAGGGGGTGGATTTTACAAGGAAAAATACCTGTTTTCTACCTATATATACCTAACTAGAATAGAGAGAAGGGGTTGGCAACTTGAATTTAGAGAGATAGAAGAAGAAAAAGCAAGAAAAGGAAAAGAAGAAATTCAAACATTTTCTTCATTTTTCATCTTAAATCTCTTTTTTTAGGTTTAAAATTGGCTAGAAATAGTAGGAAAACACTCCACTAAAGTTTCTAATAGGCTTTGAGACAAATCTAAACACTAAAACCATGACATTTGGAACTTGAAGTTCGGGTATGAAACCAGAGCCTTTTTTGAAGGATTTACACCTCCTAAAGCTATGGATCCATGCTACAAGGGTAAATATCTAAGAAACCAAAGCATTCGACTTGTATGTGTTGTATTTTGGCATTATTTGCATCATTTTAAAAACTGCTTTGTTTTTGGGTTTTGGTCTGAGAACCAGAGTCGTGTGGGTGTTGCAACAGCTGTATAGTTGCAGTTACAACCACACAAGTATTGCTGCAACAGCCACATGGCTATGGTTCCCATATCAAAACCATGAAACTAGATTATTTGAAATCTACTACTGGTCTTCACGTGATACCCGCATGGATATTGTCCCCATACCCGCGCGAGTATTAGCTCAGGACAGAATGTGCGAAAATCGATTTTCACACATTTCATGACATTTGAACCTTAGATTTATATTCCAAAAGTATGCATTAGAAGAAAACAACGATAGAAATCTAGTTTCTTGAAAACTGATTCACTTATCATGCTAAATAATTAATCGATAAAACCGTGTTCAAAACCATTTTCTCAAAAATCAATGTAGGGATGTTTCAAAATGTTTTCTAGGTCTAGTCGGTGAGATTTATTGAGTTTCTTTGGCTATCCCCCTAAATGCATGATCTTGATGTTGGGATTCGTCACGGGAAACCGACCGATAAAAGCGGAAATACGCGTCGATTTCCTCGAATCCGGCCCAGGAGCTTAAGATGTGGAAATCAAAAACTTAAAGCATAAAAGGAGGGTTTCAAAAACTCACCACAAAGTCTCTCTAAGAGACGGATGCAGACTGCAGAAATCAAGTGTAGATTTCCTCCACCGATGCGTACACGAACGGCTCTCGGACCGAAACCCGTGCTAGCGACTCGGATGACAAGAAGAGAGGGAGAGAGGGCTGCCCACAAGAGAAGGAATATGGCTGTCCAAGTTTTCTTTCCAAAAGAAAAATCTATCTTTCCAAAAGATAGAACCAACCTTCACCAAGTATGGCACCTCATTCTTACCAAAAGAATTAAGGCAAAAAGTGGGCAAATTTTTCTTCCAAGGAAGAATATATATACGGCAAGAATGGGATTCAAAATGCTGCCATCTTTTTCCACACGTCCAAATTGTAAAAGATATGCACTTATGAAAACAAAATCCAATTTTGCTTTTCCATAAGTCAAACCAATGACTCACCATTCTTCCATTGGTCCACCATTAATAAGCCATCATCAACTTTTGTCCAAGAATGACTCACCATCTTTCTAATTGGTGCCACAAGGTAGACAAGTCCAACTTCTCTTCCTTTAAGTCAAATACATGACTCACCATATTAAGAAAAGGGATGCATCCATTCTTAACAAAATGACTCATCAATTTTCACCATCTTCTTTGGTCCAATATTTCGGCCATCACCATCTCATCTTATGTGGGAATTTTCATTTTAAGCCTTAAGCCCAATTTTTAATTCCTTTGATTTAATTAAATCAAATGCAACTTTAATTTAACATGTATGCTTATATATGATACCATGTAACATATTACATACATTTAAATTTAAAATTTATTTGACCTATTAATTTAATCAATGGATTAAATTAGACACACATAAAATGACAAACATGTAAACCTATACATGTCATAATATTTCCACCTAGGAAATAACCCCATAAATTAATTCATTGAATTAATTATGAGTAGGCCAAAATAAATATTAATTATATAACTTTGATCAATCCAATTGATGCATATAATATAATTAATATATCTCTCTCTCTTCAAATGTGTATACTCCAAGTACACACTTAATCCGACTAGTTAAAGTCCAGACGTTCAATGTGTACGATCCAATGGGCCCATCTTTATGTTGGCAGTGGGCCAAGGCCCACAGACTGCAGGCGGGCTCTAGCAAGCCACTGCAGCCCCCAATTAAGACGGAGTAAGCAGTCCAACTGAAAACGTAACCCAGTAGTTTGAACTTGTAAATCCCATGTCGCTGATATCGGTGTCCAACACAGAGGCATGGAAGTATCACCCTCCTTGTGTCTGGACCTTGACTTGATACCGAATGAACTGATGCTCACAAACAAGATCCAATCTTGTTTGGGTGCGGCCGCACACTTATCAGTAACATTCTTCAAGAGGCCGATGATATCGTCTCAGTGAATCACTGAGTGACATTCCCTTCTGCATATCCATAGTGCTGCCATGCTTACTGACACACCCGAACGTACCCGTACTTGGCACCCTTTTACAGGCCCGTTGGGCGTACACCAAAGTGTGCCACCTCACATGCAGCACCATCATATGGTCCGGTCGAAGGACTTATACAAGTACTACACGAGAATCATTTGTGATACTATACCATGCAGATTCCCGTTAAGTGGATCAATCCAGTACCATGCCCTTTTTGCATGTACCCATTAACCTAGTTGACATTCCATGTTCTATGACCAGTAAGACACCGCCATACAACCAGGCTAATGATAGTCTTTGGTTCCATTCATTCCCATGATTGGAACAGACTACGGATGACTTTATGGTCATATCGTTTTCACTATCCACAGTCTTACTGCCAAGTGCCTCACACTTGACACATGGATATGGATATGTCCATTGGATACTCTATTTAAAATATAGCACAAGACATATAATAAATAGATTAATGCCTTTATCTCCTTGACACAAATTGTATAATACATAAAGTTGACATTAATGTACCAAATGTATTATACAAACACAAGGACCAATGCCTCGGGACTAGGGCATTTCCAACACTTGAATCATTTATTATCATATTCTGTCGTGATTGAGTCCTAAATAAGATTATTCGTGTACTAACTTCTCTTTTGCAGGATTAAATGTATGTTTAAATTTTATTATTGCATTAGATGAACTCATGTTTTTAGGTGATTGTACCCCGATTCCCATTTAATTCATATGTATCCCCCAGGGTAGTTTATTTGATTCTGTCATTATAATTAATTTACTTATTGCTTTTTGTACCTTGTAAGAACGCCATATGCTCTAAATATAATTGGTTTAGTTTCATAAAATGCTATAATTTGGTTGTTGAAGTGTTTATTTTAATTAGATAACAACTAAATGACTCGTCCGGACCTAGATCTCTAGAAGGTATAGCGGCTCTCACTTAGTTTAAATTTTCCAGTTGAGCTAACCCAGGTGGTGACTCCTATATCTTTTTTGAGATTTCGGTCTCAAATCTTTTTGAATATTGCTTTCCAAAATGAACTTCATACTATAATTATTACAAAACAAAACTTATAAAAGTTTTTCGATTCGCTTCACCAAGTCTTATGTATATTGCAAACATCGTCTTCTTGTACCCCGATTCCCCATTTGATTCATATGTATTCCCTAGGATAGTTTATTTGATTTGATCTGTATAATTAATTTATTTATTACTTTCTATACCTTGCATGAATGCCGTATGCTCTAAATAAAATTGGTTTAGTTTCATAAAATGTTATAATTTGGTTGTTGATGCATTCATTTTAATTAGTTAACAACTAAATGACTCATCCAGACCTAGATCTTTGGAAGGTATAGCGGCTCTCACTTGGTTTCAGTTGTACCTAAATTTTCCAATTAAACTGAGCCGAGTGGCGACTCCTATATCTTTTTCGAGATTTCGGTCTCGAATCTTTTATGAATATTGTTTTCCAAAATGAACTTCATGCAAAACAAAACTTATAAAAGTTCCTTGATTCGCTTCGCTATGTCTCGTGTATATCAGAAACATTGTCCGCTCATAGATACATTTGATAAAATCAGATTTAAGATATAATCCCCTAATATACATGAATAATATAAAAATAAAAAGCTAGCATTCATCTATCCCAAGATACATCTACTTGCAAAATAAAGGTTTATGGCACAGTAAATATATACACACTTATGATTCATAGAAGACAATGGATAATTTGATAACTTGGGGGCATGCAAAGGCGGGAATAGTCGAGAAACTCGGTAGGTTCAACCGGCTATACCTAAAAAACATTTTTGAAATGCCTTGTGATTTTATGTTGGAGAAAACATTTTTCCGGTTTAGTGTTACACATGCCAAAGCGGGTCTATTATCAAGGGATTTATCAAAATCCCTTTCACGGGGGTCAACTACTTCATAGGAATTTAAACTTGGTCAAAAAGTAGTAAATATGCCAAAAATGATTTTCATGTAAATGTACAAAAATATATGTATCCATACTCAAAATAAAATTAAGGAAAACATATTTATAGGTATAATAAAATAAAATACTTAACAGAATACGAAATTCTAGAAAAAAATTTCTCTTCTTGTGAGATTGGCTATTTGGCCCACCTTTAGGGTGAAACCTAATTGAATCATCAGAAAACTGAATTTGGAATAAAGAATATAGCAGTGCGGGTCTATTCATCCCAAGATGAGCCGTACGACTCAAAACCTAAGATAAATAGCATGCTTTCAAAATTGGTTTTGGATAAAATTGGATTTGAAGAACAGAGCTGTACAAATCACAAATAGAGCCATACGACTTTATCGGGATAAAGAATAGAGCTATATGGCTCTGACCTCTGCAGATGGGTAGTTTTGGCTTTCAAGTAATGAACTTCAAAACACCCAACAAATGCAACCTATAAAGCATAAAAAAGGATTTAAGGCCTCTTAGAAGTTCCCTTTGCAGCATGTATCTAGTAATTTGAGTTTCTGAAACCAATTCTTGGAATGTCAACCGATTTTGAACAAGATTGTTTCTGGCTAAAATCATCCAAAGGATCACGAACAAATGCCTCAAGGTTATGGTGTGTTGGTTTAGGATAAGTTTGGGTGGATTTAGTGATTGAGAATGGGAGTTTTGGTTTTGGTGTTTATGAGAAGAAATGTCTTTCTCTCTTCCCTCTCTAAGTTTTCCAAATTTCTTTTCCTTTCTTTTTGTTTTATCCAAAAGGTCCCCCCTCTAAGTCTCTCTACCTCTCTTTTCTAATCTGTCTTCCCTATCTTAATTATTTTCTTATCCCTTGTATCCCTAGTTTGGATGATTTGAAAATTTGGTCCTATCAGATTTCAACATGGATGGATCCATACTGTTCTACTTAGAAAAAAATGAAGTCGTATGAATCTACGAAGAAAAAACTAGAGCCGTACGACTCTACTTAGAAAAATAGAGCCGTACGACTTAACTAAGAGTAGTACAGTTCTAGCTTTGGGTTTGGTTTTTTCACTTTTAGCATTTGAACACACAACTTAATCCTCTTTCATATAGAGTTGCAGGGTTATAATAGAGCCGTGGGACTCAACTTTGTGTCGTGAGACTCTATATAAGTTAGGGTGAAAGTCGCGGTTCTTTCGAACATTTCTTTAGTTCATCTCATAAGCTTGTTCAGTTCCTGACTCCATTCCTTGGATATGTTCTTGCAAAAATCTCGATGAAAAGGATAACTAATTCAGTTTCCATCACTGAGATTGGAAAAATCCGTGCTCACAAGCTACCCCTTGCATAATTAAATTTAGCTCTAGCCAAGTCTTGCTAGATCTTTGGTGAATTTAAGTACACAATAGAGAGCGCCGTGAACAAAGGAAGAAAACCTAACTTGATCGATGCCGAGGTTAATCAAGATTGGGCTAGGGTTGATGAACGCTACACTGAGTGTTGTTGTCCCCTTGAGCTTGGGGTCCGCTGCACTGAACGATGTTGTTAATGTTGTTATGGTCGTGATCGACCTTTAAACTTATGCTAGGGTAGAGGAGCACTACGTTGAACATCGTTGTCCCCTTAGGTTTCAGTTTCGCTGTTATGAAGTGTCGAAGTTGACTGCTATAAGATGCTGAGAATGGCTATGAGATGTTGAAGTTGGCTATGAGGTGCTGAGATTGGCTGACTATGAAACTTTTAAATTATCATTACATACTGCACTCTGGTTTTGATTTAAATCTTAATTTTATAGATCACCCTTGCTGAGGCCGAGGTGATAGTACACATGTACTTTGTCACTTAAGAACCTTCTTCTTTAGCAGAATGGTGGGATGGCTGTAAGTTTCCTACATCAAACTTTGAAATATTACAATGCATAATGACTTATGACATGTATGCTTCTATGCATGGATGCTTGTGTTCCCTCTTCCCAAAAAGAGAGCTTTTCTATTAACTTCTGCTTCGTCTCTAGGCTTTCAACTAGAGGTTGTATTGCACTAGTGCACAGTTTCTCTAAATGATAATTCTGGTTGGGCTAGTATGGTCAGGCTGCTATTGATAAGTTAGTACTTGTGCAGTGTGGATTCCAGTGTTCACCCTTACAGACTTATCTATGTAATCCTCATATGGTTGTCGGAGCTTCACCTATGGCACTCATTCCGGCTGAGGCTCTAATCCATCTCGACTTTGCTCGGTCCAATTGACCATTTTAGATGGGGAACCATTTCATTCAGCTTCAGGTAAATTTTGACTACTAGCAATGTTTTTTCCAATTTCATCGGTCTTCATTCCTAAACTTGATTGCCTTGTAGGTGTGGCTGATAGAGAAATTAGCTCTTATCCGGGTACTAAAAGGAAACTTTAAGAAGTATCACTCAGCCAATTTCCAGGAGAGAGGCATCATTGTAGGTGCCTATGATGATATGACTGCGGAAGATTGGGGTGCTAGGCTGGCACGAAGAACTGATGATCGGATTAGATGGGTCTGCCCCTGGTAGAAAATTACGCATGTAGTAGTGAACATATGGGCCGGTGAGATCCAAGTATTAGGCTCGACCAAGACGAGTTTCTACTCTCCTTCTCGGCTGTGTCGACAGTACGGGCAACTACAAACCATTCCTAGATCTTCTTGTGTTACCAAATGTGTAAAGTACACGATGTAGCGCTCGAATCATATTTGGCCTCAGTGGGCAGGTAATATCTGCTATAAGGCGCTGAAATACGACTCTCTTCCCCTTGTAGAGACAATGACCAGCACAAATCTTGGTTAGTTGAGATTAAGAGTCTACATACTCGGGAGGAGGGTCATCGTGCAACATGCATGTAGTGCTGGTGCTAAACCATCTTCTTCTGCTAATGGGTCTTTTATCCAAAAGGATTGCAATTATAAAATTTTAATAGTTGGCTGTTTATTGCTTTAGGTCTTTAGGAAGTATATATATATATATATATATATAAGGAAAATAAAAATCCATAAAAAGCCGTAATCTGTATAAAAGGAAAACATTAAAAAAAAATAAATAAATAACAATATATATATTGTTATTTTATTTTATTTTATTTTATTTATGTTTTCCTTTTATATAGATTACGGCTTTTTATGGATTATTATTTTCCTTTTGTGAAATTTAGGTCGACTTTAACAGGATTTATATGATTTTTTTTTTCTTTTAGTTTAATGCTATATTTTTTTTTTCCAATTAATATAATGAATTATATGCTTTTAAACAAAAGTTTCAAGTTCTTATTAAAAAGAAAAGTTTCAAGTTCAAATTCAACTTATCAATAGCTAGTATACAAAGTCTAATATACTTCCAATCCACCCAAGTCATTTTGAACATACAATAATTTTATACTTGTAAAAACGTGTGTTATTAGTTGTGGATGACAATATACACATTAGGTGCGTAAGAAAAAGGGAGAATTTCTTTATTATTATTATTATTATTATTATTATTATTATTATTATTATTTTTTGGTTTTTTTTTTTTTTTTTTTCACTCCTTTTATGATTGCTTGGTCCCTTAATAGATGTGGTGGTTTAAACTTTAATAAAGTATTCATTATCTATTTATCACTTAATTATTTTTTAGAGTCTAACAAGATATATACATATTAAAATTATTATATAATATCACAATTTCAATTTATTCATTGGCGTGGATACTTATTTCAGATTTTTTTTTTTTTCCCTTGAATTGAAACCCAATAAATTCCAAATCTAAGCAAGAAGACAAATATGTATAATAAGAAAAGAAGCAGTTGGTGCAAATTATTTATGTGGAGTCTAATTGCATTTATTTTTTAATCCTTTAAGGATATAGAATTTAAATTTCAATGTAAAAGAAATTATAGTTTTAGTAATAGAAAAGAACAGTCACAGTTGTGAGAAACTTAGTTGGAATTAAGCTTGGGAAGGGGCAGTGGCAGCGACGCACGGGTGAGCCGTTGACTCACAAAGTGTCGGAAAGAGTATCGGACTTCCTGCCGGCAACTTTTGCACCCCTTAAATTAGGAGAAAGACGAAGTTTTTAAATTTTTTTCATGAGTTTTCGTCTCATCAAGTATCGGCTTATGGCTCAGGCACTGACTATGTAATTAGTGGTTAAAAATAAAAAATTGAAAGGTGAATATGGACGTAGGGCAGAAAGCAGAAACCGAAGCAGTCAAAGTTAGCCGTTTCAAATCAGAATTGTCTCCACTTGTACTTACCTTCTATATACTAATACCATTTGTCAACTTTCATAATTTAGAAAGCTACACAAACAATAACCAATAAAATAATACCAATAATAATGCACTACTATAGACCCTGCGTTCACCTATCGTCTCCATTCGGTTAATATATTATTAATTATCCACCTAATATCATTATTATCTTTACCCCTCATCAACATACTTAACATGGTAATTAATTGCTCTTTTCTGTTGAGATCCAACGGCGAATATTTTTTATACGAAGTAAAAATCTTTTTAATATTGGATTTAAAATATAATTTCATTTTTGCAAACTAATAAAGCAATTAGACGGAGTATATAATTATATTAATGTAAAATTTCTTTTCCAAAATGAGATTTATATTTTTTATTCTATTCTAAAAGTACATATGTATCAACTTTTTTTTACTAATATATTTTAAAAAAGTACCACACTCTAGAAGTATTTTAAATTTTTTCATTTTAATAGATATTCATTAATTTTAAGAGTCTTTTCCTAAAATTGTTCAAATTAATGATTCTTCAAGATACTACACGATCTTAAAATATGCTTATTCATGCTTGAAGATATTGCAAAAGTTGCATTTTTTTTTTTTTTTTTTTTTTTTGGTAATATATTGTATTATTTGTTGAAGGTTAATATGAGACATATGCATTAATGTGATTCCTCTCAAATTCAAATTTTATGTCAACACTATCCAACTCGAGACATTAGAGATTCTTATATCCAACTTTATTAAAAGTTGATTTTGTGTTAATCTAATAATTTGGCTTTTTCCTTTGATAATTAAAAGAAAAAAAAAAAAGATATTAATGTAAAATTTTCATGAAAAAGGGGCTGACGTTGAGAACCATTAATTCATGGATAGTGTTATATATTAATTAGTAGAGTTGTCTACATGCTAATAATATATAAGTATATTCCTTCCCTTGTAAAAAAAAAATAATTAAGTATATTATAAGATGGAAATCCAAAAGGACCCACAATTAAGCAAATGGCACACAATATATATATATATGAAATTGAAAAGGAAAATCTATTAAAAAAACATAAAATTGAGCTAACTATTAAAGACACCAAAGCCAGAAAAGGAATATACACATAATCAGTAAGACTAGTAGTCTCTCCAGCTTTTATTATAATGGAATTCACTGAACAAGACCCACCTTCAATTACAAATCTGAAAAAACCCCAAGATCATCATCAACCCCATCAACTGCATTTGAATATCATGAGGAATTCTTCAACTCAATTTCAATCTGTAGAAGAAGAAGAAGACCAAAAGGCAAAAACAAGTAAAAGGTATATGTTTCTTTTGGTTATAAACTATTTATTCCTGTTTGTGGGTTCAGTGAGTTCTAGCCTGCTTTCAAAGTTTTATTTCATCCACAAAGGCTCAAGCAGATGGGTCTCAACATGGGTCCAATCTGCTGGTTTTCCTCTTCTTTTATTTCCCATTTTGTTGCCTTATTATATCTTCAAATGCACTCATAGAAAACCCTTTACTCGTTTCACACCTAAAATCCTTATCTTATCAATCTTGGTAGGCCTTATGTTAGGCCTAAACAATCTTCTCTTTTCATGGGGTAATTCTTATCTCCCTGTTTCAACTTCCTCTCTTCTTTTATCAACCCAACTTATCTTCAATCTCATTCTCTCTGTCATTATTGTTAAACAAAAAATCACCTTTCAAAATCTCAATTGTGTAGTCCTTTTGACTCTAAGCTCACTCCTCTTGGCATTTTCTTCTAGCCATGACCGCCCGCCAGGCTTAACAAAAACCAAATACTTCATAGGCTTTTTTAGCACAATCGGAGCAGGTTTGCTCTTTGCCCTTTACTTGCCAATAATGGAAAAGATATACAAGAGCGTTTACACCTATGAAATGGTGATGGAAATGCAGCTGGTGATGGAAATTGCAGCCACCGTGTTGGCCACCGTTGGGATGGGAGCCGATGGTGGATTATGGGAGATGAAGAGAGAGAGTAAGGCTGTGTTTGATAGAGGAGAAAAGTTGTATTGGGTAACTGTAATTGGGAATGTGGTGACGTGGCAATTGTGCTTCATGGGAACGGCAGGATTGGTATTTTTGACATCTTCACTTACAGGAGGGATTTGTATGACTGCACTTTTGGGGATGAATGTATTGGGAGGAGTTTTAGTGTATGGAGATGAGTTTGGTGGAGTGAAAGTGGTGTCCACTTTGCTTTGTGGATGGGGATTTTCTTCTTATGTGTATGGTATGCATCTTAAAATCAAGAAACAGAAAGAGAAGAATAATAATATTGGGATGGAAATGGTTATTGTGGATCAACCAGCAACACCCCAAAATTAATACTTGATGTGACCAGTTTTGTTAGTGCTCGTGATATTTAGTGTTATCAGAATCAGATCATGCTTTTATATATGTTAAAAAAAAAAAAAAAAACAATCAATTAGTTTTATGAATCTAGTGATCATTATTTTGTGGGGTTGGAGACAGGATGAGTTTGATATAATTTAGTATTTGTATAATCAACATCATTGTCATTGTTATCGTGTTGAGATATTCATTATTATATGTAGATTTTATGGTCAGTTTCAAAATGAGTGAAAGGGGGTTACCACAACCATTTAACTCCACTCTATCATATGAATAAAGAATATAAATAATTATATAAAATCAAAAAGCTACATTATACCCAAAAATTTATCTTTTATTTTCTTATTTCTTCGAATTGATTGGCCATCTCACACGGACAGTGGTTGAGATCTTTCGCTTATTTACTTATTGTCAAAACCCAATTGGAGGATATATAAAGATTTATTATCATTCCTGACCTATAACATTCAAATTTCAATATCCAGTTCATACACCTAACAAATTAATCTGTAAATCAACTATACGATGATTATTCATAGTTAATTTCAGATCTAGCGCAGTCTTTAGGAGTGTTTGTTTCTGATATGCAGATAAGCTTTTAGCTTTTCACTCCAAAAAACAATAAACATAATGTTTGGTTAAGTCTATCAAACAACAATTATACCCATTCCGCGCCCCCATACCTGGCAGAAAATTTCAGTCTACCCAACAACTTCGAACATTCTAACACATCTCCTTATCTTTCTTAATGTGACTCTCCTGCTCCCTATAGTTGGTAAAATCTTTCAGTCAACTCCATATTCACAAATGCATAACTAATTAATTAAGCGATATAATAAAAAATTAATTAAATGGTTAACTCATTACTTTTGGGAATTGTTACTTAAATTATCTATGTTAGATGTAAAAAAGTATTATAATTTAGAATTCACATTAAAAAAGTTCAGGTATTATAGATTATATACAGATAAGAATATGTGTGTGTTCATATGTAAAGGAAAAAGAGAGAAAATGAAATTAGACAATTATTAAAATGAAGTATAGAAACAGGGATATAATGATATTTTTTTAATATAAAAAAAAAAAGAAGAGAAAAATAAGAGAACTAAATAGAAATTTACCTTCTTAGCTATTCAACAACATTTTTTTTGAACAACACGTGTGAAGCATAGATTGAATGTTTGACTTTTCAATGCACAAAGGGGGGTGGAAGGGAGAGGGGGCATTGAAACATTTTACCAGATATAGGGGGCATGAGAGTTACTGTAAAAGAGATGAGAGGACGCATCCGGAACTTTACAAGTTGAAGGGACTGATTGAAACTCTTTGCAAGTATGGGCAACGCGAGATGGGTTTGGCCAAGATTTATTATCATTCCTGATCTATAACATTCAAATTCAAATATGCAGTTCATACAACTAAAGAAATCCTGCATATCAACTATATGATGATTATTCCTAGTTAATTTCCGATTTGGTGCAATCTTTGGGGGCATTTGTTTCTACGTTATGAATTAGCGTTTAGTTGTTCACTACAAAAAGCAATAAACATAATGTTAGGTTATATTTATCAAACAAAAACTTTTAGCTGTTTTAAAAAAAAATTAAAAGCTTTTTATGAAAAGCTCTTTGTTTTAGCTTTTCATGAAATTTTTTTATATTTATTTAGTGTAAAATTAATATTTTAAAATAATAAATAATACTTTTATATAAATATGTAGATTTTATGTTTTTATTAGATTTTCTTTTCATGTGTATAACCATCAAAATATTATGCTATAGTTTTAACGAATAAAATACACAGCTCTTCTAATTAGTTTGTTTAGTTTCACATGTCTTTTAAAATTTATATATATTAATTAGGTTTCAACCAAAATGCTAAAATCATGTGATAATTATATACACATATGCAATATAGATAACAATTTAGATGCATTTTATGTAAATTAATGAAATCATATTTTAATTGCTTTCATACAGTTACAAAAGCCATCATTTAATAAAATAATAATAATGTTAAAGCGTATAAGTTAAAAATTATTAAAATTATCTAATTATCTTGATTATTTTTATTAATATTTATATGATATTTTTATTTATATATTTATTATATATTGATTTAAAATATGTCCATAGTAGTCTTTTTTTATATCTTAATAGTAACAATTCATTATAAGTTTACCAAACCAAACACTATTAATCAATCATCGAATAACAACAAATAGCTAACAATAACAAACTATCTGCTAACAGCTGAACCTCACAAGCCCTTTCTTCATATCTAAAACGTATTGAATTCTGAATTATGAAAATACTTTATACATACTGGCATATCGTCATTGATAAGGAAGAGACTCTTGTGGCACCCCCACCTAAGTTTGAATTCCACTGCCATCGTTGGTCTAGTGGCCATGGGTGGAGCAATATGTGAGTCCATTTGTATACCCTTATGTGGTCTTGAGACTTTCCTTGACCCTAGTATGGATATATCCCTCCTCCCTTAAACTAAAAAAAAAAAAAAAAAAAAAAAAGATTTTCCTGAAGATGACATTGTCAAGACCAAGCAAAAATGATGAAAATTCTCTATTGCTCAACTCTGTAAGATATTAAAAGACAATAGAGTAAGATAAAAGAATTAATGTCTTACCTTTGAGGTTTACTGGAAGCCTTTCTATGAGCTCCAAGTAAGCCTAACTAGAATAGGATAAAAATTTATGTTCAACCAATAGGAAGAATTCCTAAATAGAGTAGAACAAAGTCTTATTTGAGTAATATACTGCACAAGATATATTGCTTTATGGAAAATAAGGAATAATTATACGCTAAATATGATATAGCCTCCGGAGTGCATAAGGTTCATAATTAGGAGCAATACTAGATTTTGTTCATTTGGATTTTTAAATTTTAATCCATATGAAATTAGATAATCCACAGTTTTATATTAGGGAAAATACTACACCCAATTTAATTAATAAATAAAATATAATTACCTAATTCCATTTGGATTAAACTCTAACAGCATTTTTCAAGTGTTGACTCCAGTTGTGCACACTTTGAAATCTCCGACTCTATTTGCGAGAAGCATGATACAATGGATGTTGAGGAGTTGGGAACATACGTATCGACTAATCAATTACTATTGAATTGATCTTTTGCTTGATTATCATTCTTTGACTTTTAGAGCAGGTTTAATGCTTTTTGTTAGTATCATATAAATGCGTTTTAATCAATATTATGCAGCATCAATAGCATTGTCATGTCATTACAAACAAACTATATCTAATGGCGAATCTAGGAGTCTAACTCTGAGTGACAAAAACTCCTAAAAAAATTTTTGATGAAAAATTTATGTTTCGATAAATTAAATAATATAAAATATGTTAAACAAACATATTTATACACATAACAACAATCATGTTTTTTTAACTGACGAGAATGAGTCATTCATAGACATGGTACAAGAACTCTTATTAGGTGGCAAACACTTTCTTCGAGATTTCAATTTCTGAAAATGTTACAAAATGATTTTATTTTCAATGCTAATAAAAGTTTTCATCTCCCACCTGGTTTCGCAAGTCAGTCTTCACAATATTCATTGCAGAAAAAAATCTTTCACAAGTAGATATTGCAACAAGATGATAATACAATCCCAAATTATAACATAATCCCAAATTCACAATGTATCTATTTCAATCTAAATTATAAAAGAATTCTAAATTGTCAATCTATCAATCACAATTCACATTCTAAACATAATTAAATCAATTCAATCACAATATATACAATTTTACTAATTTGGCAACTTAATTAGTATTAAATAAATAAATAATCCAACTACTTAACTTAAACTATATACCCTAAAACCCTAATTCATCAAATTCATAAAAAGAAAATTGAATCAAAATATCAAATGAAAATAATATCATTAAAAAAACACATCATAACAATTTCCAATCAATTTAATTTAATTCATAACTAACAATAACCATATTTCCAAATTCAATTTAGGGAGTAAACTATATTTTATTTAAGAAATTAAAAGATAGAAAATTAACTAACCTAATTGAAAGAAGAATCATGAAATACAATGGATGGAAATCAGCGAGTGGCAGAGAGAGCGGCGGAAATCGGGCGATGAGTAGTGTTAGTGGTCCAGTAGAGAAGAAGAAATCGAAGAAGAGAGGAGAGTGTGAGCTGAAATCGTGTTTGAATTGTTTCAAATCTGTTTTAAATCTTTTTTTTTTTTTTAATGGTCAGGTTGCCTGACAATTAATTTTCTTTTAGCCAGGTGGCTAGAAAAAAAAAAAAAAAAAAAAAAAATTAAAGGAGGCTTTCGTCTACCTCTAGTCTTAAGGAGGCAAAATCAGGTCTTCCAAAACCAGACCGCCGGCTTTAATGGCTGTCGGAAACATTCCTACTAAGGGTGTTTTCCGATGGTCGGGAAGACAACTCCCTACATGTGCCCCCTTCTTCCGCCCCTATATTATATTATCTCTTCATACTTCAAAATTCTTCCAATATATATTAAAAATTGCGTATGAAAATATATTTTGTTATTCAAATAACATATACACAAATTGCATATTGTATTTGTGTACATGACACGTACATTTCTTTGCCAATATTCCTATTTTCATATATTTTTTATTCTTTCTACAAAATAAAATTAATTAATAAATATATAAACATATTAACTTTATGTATTCATTTTACTTATATGTATGTATGTAAACAGTTAATTCATAACCATTTAAAAAATATTTTTTTTTCTCAAATCAAGTAATTATTTTAAATTTCCTCTATTTTATAACAACATAGAAAAAATAATTCAGAGAAATTAAACAAAATACTTATATGAAATTATTTTATTAAATATATATAATTATAGGATATTTATAAAATAATTTAATTGATATATAGCTGGCAATAATATTTCCTCTAAAAACGGTGCCTTTAAGTCGGAGCTAGCAACTCCTGTTGAAGGTGCATATAAGTACGTTAATTATTTGTTGAGCCGTCAATTTTAATCATTAATCTCTTTTAAATAATGTACAATAATAATTATAGTTGACATATATAATTATATATTAAAAAGTTCGTTAATATATAATGATTTGATTAGCTAGGGTATATATATATCATGAGGTATGCCTCCTTTTATTTATGAATTCTACATCTTATAATTTGCATGTGGCGTATTCCACATATGATGTGTGCTTAAAAGTCTTATTTTAAAATTCGACCTTCCACTCAATCAAAGAAAATATAATGAAAAATAATAATGTCAATAAATTTAAAAAAAAAAAAATGCATATATACAGTGGTTTTTTTTTTTTTTTTTGGTCCTATTCTTTTCAGTGTTGATTGCCGTTGCATTCGCTTAAGAAAGGGTACGTAATACTTGGAAATTTTACACTATATATAAATCTTGTTTCATATTATATACTTTTATTATAATAACAAAATTCTGACTTTCTTTTAAGTCAAATAAATACAATAATACACTATATCCAGTTATAATTTGGTGGTAAAAGCATCTTTCCATAACTGAGAGATTCAGGATTAGAGCCTCACTAAAACTAGATACTATATCCTTAATTAAGAATAACAAAAGTCAAGAAAATATATACAATAATACAAAAATTAATTTTGGATCAAACCATTGTGTTAGAGACACAAAAGTTTAAAGATTGAATGCTAGTAAGACATAATAAAGAGTTAGAGCCACACACATAAGGGTTTTGGATTAAAAGAGAATTGTGCAATTAAATTATAAACATACATGATTTCGGAATTGATTTTTCGGAAATCGTGTTCTCGCAAATGGAATTCAAATAGGAAAACTTCTCTTTAATCCTTTAGTTTATAATTAATACTTAACTTATAATTCCTAATTTATTTGGGTTTTTGTTTGATTGTGGCCCATATAAAGGTGTTAGAGTTGGTGTTCCAAAGTGTGAGATAACTGTATGAACATTGGTGAGTCTTAAAGGAGACTGAAATAAAGTTGTTGAAGAGAGTTCTTGGGTATTCAAAGGGGTTTGGTGAATGTTTAAATAAATCTTGTATTCTTGTTTGTTGAAATAAATACTTCTCCTCTCATATGAACGAAATAGTTGGTCGAAGGACGTAAATATTATTTCCCGTGATTGCATATTAATTTCCTTTCCGCATATCAAGTTTGTTTAATTAATACTCAATTTGTTCCAATTCCTAACAAGTGGTATCAGAGCATTGGTTTGATGTTGATTAAACCAAGACATGAATGGTGGTCTCATCGATGAAGTTTGATATTAAAAAATTTGATAAATTGATAAATATTCTTTCTATTGCAACTTCAGATATGGGGAATTCTCATTTAGAATGGATGGAATAAGACATTATTCAGATAAGTAGAAGGTCTACTTCGGGGACAACAGAATAGTGGGAAGAACATTACTAAAAGATGGGGACAACAAAATAGTGGGAAGAACATTACTAAAAGATGCTTTCAACTCTGTTTCTTTGTTTGTCTGGCGAAGCATTAAGGGAAGTTGCGAAGGAAACCACCATAATTGGTTTTTTGTTCAAGTTGGTGTCTCTCTATATGAAAATAAAAATTACAAATCGATTGTTGTTGAGAAGGAAGCCCAAGGAACACTGCGTGGAACAAGATATATATCCATTAAACCTCATTTGGATGAATTTTTAAGAATTATTATGGATCTCCAAAATATTGAAGTTGAGATGGATGATGAAGATTTAGTTGTAACTTTGTTTTGCTCCTTACCAAATTCATATAAAAACTTTCATGAGACTATGTTATATGAATATAAGCAGGTAACTTTAGAGGAGATTAAAAATTTCTTATTGAAACAAGGAGTGATTAATGGTCAACTGGCTAAAATAGATGAGCCAAAGGGCGCAGGCTTGGTAGTCTAAAGTGAAAAAAGAAGCTCAGCTTTCCTAGTTTAAGTCTAGAGATAATCTTTATGAGCGGACGATGTTTTCGCGAAACAAAAATGAATAAGCACAGTGTGAAGCAGAACTTGTCCTTTCCCCGTCCTAGGTGATCCATAATGCACCAAAAACTTCAATCATTGCTCTAGGTATCTCGATATACCAGAGTCCTTTTACCAAAAATTCAGCATCTCATAATCACTCGGCACCCAGTAGCCAGCTTCACCCTAACATCCATTCTTAATCGAAAGGGTAAAAATTTTTATTTCCAAAATTGTTGATCAAGGGATGAATGCGCCAACAACAAGGCATCTATGAACCAATTCCAACTCTCAACAACCAGGTCACTCAGCCAACACTGGTGGTATGCATGTCTCTTTTCTTTGCTCACCGCGCTCTTTATCGTGCATCCAAATTCCACGCAGGAAGAGGTAAACCCACATACCGTGAATTTAGATGCATGAGGGGCAGCCTGAGAGTGTGGGATTTTCATCCCTCGGTTTCAATGATGAACAAATCATTTGTTTGCTTTTATAGTTTTCCATGGCTACAATGCTTAAAGTTAATTCAAGATTGAGGCTTCAATCAACTGAACTTTAAGCCTTGGATCATTTCTAGAATAAAAGAGAACTGGTGACAGATTAACAGCCGCACGACTATGTTGACAACTGCATAGCTATCGTGCAAACAACTACATGACTGTAGAGTCGAGACCCACACAAGTCTCATTCTCTGATAGAACCATGACTTTCATCCTTGGAAATGATTTTTTAGATTTTAGGGGGCAGATTCTACGAGAAAGAACCCTTTATTTTCCTATTTAAACCCTTTTTAATGATGAGTAAGGGGTTGGGAATTTGAATTTAGAGAGAGTGGGGAAGAAAAAGGAAGAAAAGGAAAGAAATCAAAATTTTTCTTCAATTTTCATCTTCAATCTCTATATCTAGGTTTAAAAATCGACTAGAAATCTTAAGTAAACACTCCACTAAGGTTTTTAATAGGTTTTAGAGACTAATCTGACTACAAAAACCATAACATTTGGAGCTTAAGCCACTTTCAGAGTTTGAAGTTCGAGCGATAAATCAGAGCCTTTCTTAAAGGATTTATGCCTCCTAAAGCTGTGGTTCCACGCTACAAGGGTAAATATCTGAGAAACTGAAAGCATTTGACTTGTTTGTACTGTATTTTGAGCATCATTTGCATATTTTAAAACTAATATGTTTTTGGATTTTGGTCTGGGAACAAGAGTCCCATGGCCATCTTAAAAGCCACATGGCTGTAGCATCGACAGTTGCACGGCTTTGGACCTTAGAAGAGCAGCACGAAAGCTAAAAATTTAAAGTGGTTCCTGGTCTTGAAGTGACACCTGCATGGGTGTACATCTATAGGCACACGGCTCTTGTCTCTATATCCGCACGGGTTTCACCTCAGGATCGAATCACAGAAAACCAATTTTCAAACATTTCATGACATTTAAACCTTGGATTTACATTCCAGAAGCATGTATTAGACTAGAACAATGATAGAAACATAGTTTCTTGAAAACCGACTCACTTGTCATGCTAAATAATTAAAAGGTAAAACCGTTTTCGAAACTATTTTCTCAAAAATCAACGTAGGGACATTTCAAAATGTTTTCTAGGTCTAGTCAGTGAGATTTGTCGAGTTTTCCTAGCTATCCCCCTAAATGCATGATACTGACTCACTTATTGTCCCCGTGTGGTCATGATTGAGTCCTAAATGTGATTATTCGTGTACTAACATCAGTTTTGCAGGATTAAATATATATTTAATTTTTATTCTTATATTAGATAAACTAATGTATTTTAGGTGATTGTACCCCGATCCCCCATTTGATTCATATATATCCTCTAGGGTAGTTTATTTGAATCAGTCTGTATAATTAATTTATTTACTGTTTTCTGTACCTTACATGGACGCTGTATGCTCTATATAAAATCCACTTAGTTTTATAGAATGCTATGATTTGATTGTTGAAGCATTTATTTTAATTAGATGACAAGTATGTGACTCGTCTGAACCTAGATCTCTGGAACGTATAGCGGCCCTCACCTGGTTTCAGGTGTACTTGAATTTTCCGGGTGAACTGAGCCGAGTGGCGAGTCTTACAACTTCTTTGGGATTTTGGTTTTGAATCTCTTATGATCATTATTTTCAAAAATGAATTTCATATTATAATTACCTAATCATATAATTAAAAAAAAATAAAAATTCCTCGGTTCACTTTGTAGCGTTTCGTGTATAAAACATTGTTCGCTCATAACGACAATTCGTAATAGCCGCACAGATATACTATACCTGCACGAGTTTACTCATTAGACCCATATGGCCCTAAAACCCAAAGAAGCATCAAATTGCCAAAATTCAATGTTTGGCCTCTTGGTCTAGAAGTAACACCTGTACATGTGTAAAGTGGAATCGCACTGCTCTAGAATATACACTCGCACAGGTGTTATCTTGAGGCAATCAATAAAAATCGATTTTTAAGTATTTCATGGCATTTAGACCTTTGATTTACTTTCTAAAAGCATGTATTAGGGCATAACAACGATGGGGAACCAAATCCCCTGATCACCAACTCACTTTGAATGATAAAATGATTAAATCAATAAAATCATTTTCAAAACCGTTTTCTCAAAAATCAATACAGGGATGTTTCAAAATGTTTTCTAAGTCTAGCAGGTGAAACTTATCAAGTTTCCCTGACTATCCCCTCTAAATGCATGATCTTGATCCTTTTATTTCCCATCTTGCCATATTTGAGTCCTAAATGTGAATATTTGTATACTAATGCCTGTTAGGTTAGATGCATGTTAGCTTTCCATTTTTAGATAATTGAGTACTCTAGGTGATTGTACAAAAGTAAATATTCATGTATTTTAGGTGATTGTACCCCGATCCCTCTATTTTTTTTTTCAGATGTATCCCCTATAGGGTAGTTTATAAGATTCGATATGTAAGAATTCATTTATTTACTGATTTATGTACCCTTTGTGTGCGTGCTAAATAGTGAATAAGTGACTCATCCGAACCTATAAAATGCAATGTGAAAGAATTTTGAATAATTTATTTTATTTACATAGTGAGTGATCTGTCCGAACCTAGATCTTTGGAATGTATAGCAGCTCATTTGGTTTTGGTTGTACCTGAATTTCTCGATAGAGTTGAGCCAGGTAGCGACTCCTAGATTTTTTGAGATTTTGGTCTCGAATCTTTTATGAATATCATTTTCCAAAATGAATTTCCAAAAAACCTCCCATAGTCCGCTTCCCCACGTGACATCCTGAAAAACATCATCTACTCACAGTGGCAACTCTGCTGGGGAATTATTTTCAAAAGTTTTTACAAAACTTAAAAGATTTTGACAAGCATTAAAAGTATGTAATTAAAATAGCTTCAATAAGCTTTGCATAGCATTTTATACATTGCTTACTAGTAAGATATTGCATTAGGTTAAGATGCCAATTTCAGCCTGGTGGAGTATTAAAAATGCCTTCTATATTCCACTTAGTCATAAGGGCATGGATACATGAAACCACTTATAGCCTCATACGAATCCCTTCGTTCGCACCATTAGGTGGGGAGAAGTGAGGAGTATATTTTGCTATTGGGACCTCGATGTTATCTCAGACTCATGTAAATAGCTGTAGTTATTTTCACTAGGATACCAAAACAATACGTGTGATACAGGTTTATTATTTTCCTTTATCATCTCCTATTGATAATTAAAGAGAACCCAGCCTAGGACTTGGTTAGAATATTGATTTTTTGACCACACTGTGGAATAAGGTAGGAAATTTGTGTTCACATGCTACTTGCTATGTGATTTATTTTTAGAACTATATCACTATGACATTATTTCATACATATAGTATGTGACTCCATATACCATTAGGGTGACCTTAATCCACTATTTTTGTGCAGCCATATGCATTTTTTTCGTGTATACTTACACCATTCATATACCTCATTTTGTGTGACATTTGCACTAAGAATTTTCAATGTAGCCATAATTGCATGTCATTCATGCATAAATTAACCTATGTTAGTAAACCTGTCTTAGATCATCTTTAGGCAACCCCTTCTTTAACCTCATGGTTATTACAAGAAACCTACACACTCATTTATCTTTAAAAGACATCCTTTAGGTGCTCCAAGAGTGCCTAAAGCCTATCCGTTTGTAGACTCACACCACCTAATCTCTTAGTTCATTCTAAGTCTAACCTTTTAATACTCCATGAGTATAAATTCTTTACAACTTTATAGCTTGCTAGTCACAACCCTTAAGTGCTCAAAAGAGTGCCGAATTGTTTTCCTTATGAAACATCATACGTGTCCAACCTTGACCAGCGGAATCTATCACAACCTTTAGGTGCTCAAAGGAGTGCCGAATTACTATCCGTATGAAAAATCATACATGTCCAACCTTGACTAGCGAAATCTAGTCACAACCCTTAGGTGCTCAAAAGAGTGTTGAATTACTATCCATATGACAAATCATACCGATCCAACCTTGACTAATGGAATCCAGTCATAACCTTTAGGTGCTCAAAACAGTGCCGAATTGTTGTTCATATGAAAATCATACACGTCCAACCTTGACTAGCGGAATATAGTCACAACTTTTAGGTGCTCAAAAGAGTGTCAAATCGTTGTCCGTATGAAAAATCATACGAGTCTAAACCTTAACTAGTGGAACCTAGTCATAACCCTTAGGTGCTCAAAAGAGTGTTGAATTGTTATCCGTATGAAAGATCATACTCGTCTATCCTCAACTTGTTGGAAATGCCCTAGTCCCGAGGCATTGGTCCTTGTGTTTGTATGATACATTTGGTACATTAATGTAAACTTTATGTATTATACAATTTGTGTCAAGGAGATAAAGGCATTAATCTATTTATTATATGTCTTGTGCTATATTTTAAATAGAGTATCCAATGGACATATCCATATCCATGTTGTCAAGTGTGAGGCACTTGGCAGTAAGACTGTGGATAGTGAAAACGATATGACCATAAAGTCATCCGTAGTCTGTTCCAATCATGGGAATGAATGGAACCAAAGACTATCATTAGCCTGGTTGTATGGCGGTGTCTTACCGGTCATAGAACATGGAATGTCAACTAGGTTAATGGGTACATGCAAAAGGGCATGGTACTGGA
The DNA here is from genome assembly GCA_039660915.1 of Euphorbia tirucalli. NCBI lineage: Eukaryota > Viridiplantae > Streptophyta > Magnoliopsida > Malpighiales > Euphorbiaceae > Euphorbia > Euphorbia tirucalli. Next base: position 42,365,028 of record CM077637.1, on the reverse strand, counting down.
TTGATCCACTTAACGGGAATCTGCATGGTATAGTATCACAAATGATTCTCGTGTAGTACTTGTATAAGTCCTTCGACCGGACCATATGATGGTGCTACATGTGAGGTGGCACACTTTGGTGTACGCCCAACGGGCCTGTAAAAGGGTGCCAAGTACGGGTACGTTCGGGTGTGTCAGTAAGCATGGCAGCACTATGGATATGCAGAAGGGAATGTCACTCAGTGATTCACTGAGACGATATCATCGGCCTCTTAAAGAATGTTACTGATAAGTGTGCGGCCGCACCCAAACAAGATTGGATCTTGTTTGTGAGCATCAGTTCATTCGGTATCAAGTCAAGGTCCAGACACAAGGAGGGTGATACTGCCATGCCTCTGTGTTGGACACTGATATCAGCGACATGGGATTTACAAGTTCAAACTACTGGGTTACGTTTTCAGTTGGACTGCTTACTCCGTCTTAATTGGGGGCTGCAGTGGCTTGCTAGAGCCCACCTGCAGTCTGTGGGCCTTGGCCCACTGCCAACATAAAGACGGGCCCATTGGATCGTACACATTGAACGTCTGGACTTTAACTAGTCGGATTAAGTGTGTACTTGGAGTATACACGTTTGAAGAGAGAGAGATATATTAATTATATTATATGCATCAATTGGATTGATCAAAGTGATATAATTAACATTTATTTCGGCCTTCTCATAATTAATTCAATGAATTAATTTATGGGATTATTTCCTAGGTGGAAATATTATGACATGTATAGGTTTACATGTTTGTCATTTTATGTGTGTGTCTAATTTAATCCATTGATTAAATTAATAGGTCAAATGAATTTTAATTTAAATGTATGTAATATGTTACATGGTAGCATATATAAACATACATGTTAAATTAAAGTTGCATTTGAATTTAAATAAATCAAAGGAATTAAATTGGGCTTAAACTTGAAATGAATATTCCCACTTGGCTTGGAATGGTTTGGCCGAAATTCATGGGTGGAATGGGCAAGAATGGTGAGTCATTTTGTTGGACAAAATGATGATGACACATTCCTTGGGGCCAATAGGAAAAGAGTGAGTCATTCTTTGATTTTGAGGTAGCAAAGTTGGACTTTGCTTCCTTAAATGAAATAGAATGATGACAAATTTTGTGTTGGCCGAAATTATGTCTTATATGGATGAGTATGGTGACTTATTCATGAGACAAAAGAGATGGTGAGTCATGGTTTTGTATTAAGGAAAAGATGATGAGTCATGTGTTTTCATTTAATGAAAAGATGAGTCATTCTTTTCATTTAATATGATGGTGAGTCATATGAGATGAGTCATTGCTTTTGACTTTGAAATTCAAGACTATCTCATAAGAGACTCACCATTTTTGGCCCTCCATCACTTGTGGTTTTTAAGAGAAATTGGTTTTCTTTTAAAGTATTGAGATTGCCCACTTTAAGCTTCATTTTTCTTTTGGAAAGAAATTGGGTGCACACTTGAGATTATTGGTGCTATCTTTTGGAAAGATAGATTTTTCTTTTGGAAAGAAAATAGGGACAGCCATAAATCTCAATGTGAGCAGCCCTCTCTCCCTCTCTTCTTGTCATCCGAGTCGCTAGCACGGGTTTCGGTCTGAGAGCCGTTCGTGTACGCATCGGTGGAGGGAATCTACACTTGATTTCTGCAGTCTGCATCCGTCTCTTAGAGAGACTTTGTGGTAAGTTTTTGAAACCCTCCTTTTATGCTTTAAGTTTTTGATTTCCACATCTTAAGCTCCTGGGCCGGATTCGAGGAAATCGACGCGTATTTCCGCTTTTATCGGTCGGTTTCCCGTGACGTATCCCAACAGTGGTATCAGAGCGGGCTTTTGATCCGTGGAAATCTTTAAACTTGGCGGATCCCGTGTTTTAAAATTGGTGTTTTATGGATCGGGATTCTTTCGGTTTTGGGGTTTTATATTTTTCCCCATTTGTTTTTCCAAATTGAAATGGTATGCATATTAGGTTATATGTGTTTCAATTTGTTTATATTTTTTTTTTATGCATGTTGAATTTAATTTTTTACATCTTGGATTTTATTTTATGTCTCTTGGGCTTGTTGATTTAATTCTTGATGTATTTATTTTATTCTATGCATGAGAAAAAAAAAAAAAAAAATAGGGCTTGGTGGGGGGCAGCAGCCTGCTGCTGGCGTGCTGCTGGGCAGCACGCCAGGCAGCTGCTTGCTGCTGGCCGCAGGGGCTGCTGCTGGGCAGCAGCCTCCCCGCGCGGTTGGCTGGGCCCGTTTTTGGATTTGGCGGGATTTTTTGGGCCGGGCCGGTTTTAAAATTTTAAAACTATGCGTGTTTAAATTTTGGTAATTTTTATGCGCGTGGGGTTTTAAAATTTTTATTGTTTTTCAACTTGTGCGTGTTTAATTTTGGAAATTTTATGCGCATGTTTTATGAATGAATTTATTTTTCGTTCATGCGATATTAATTTTGGAGAAAGTAATACGGTTAATTGAAATTGGTTCGGGTTTTCTTGGCACGATTACCCGGACGGCTAATTTTGGAATTCATGGTTTCCCAATTGGATTGGGAGCAATTTTGCCTGGGTTGGAGGCCCAAAGCCCGCACGGGTTTAGAACCATGATCGGCCAAAATTTGGCGATTTCAAAATAATGGCAACGGACATAATTGAAATGGGATTAATTCATGCATTTAACATGTTTATAAATTGTATGTATTGGATACGTGTATGTATGATTAAATGCATGAATGGATGTTTTGGGCCTTATTTATTTGGGTTGTAATATTCTTTTGGTAAATACGGCCTGCGCGCCGTTTTTCTTTTTTATGTAATTTTATTTTATTTGTTTATTATGAAATTATGTAAAGAAGAAGCCGATTGGATTGGCGTGCTAGAAGGATGAGGATGCGGCCCACCTGATGTCGTTCTAGTATAGGTTTACTAGAATTATATTAGGATGTAAATTTAGGCCCATAGCATTTCATTTTTATTTAATTATGCTTTATTTATTTACATGTGAGAATGTATGTACAAACCCTATTTCACCCGCCTATGCATCTAAGCCGTTATTAATTGAATCTAATAACCAGAAGGTAATTACTAAGTCTCTTAAAAGTGCTTCCCTCATTCATAACCTACTCGAAGTGGGGATAGGCCAGCTGTAGACCAACCCTCGTTGGATGCACTGGAGTATCGTCATTTTGTATTGGGTTGGAGTATTGGTTACTCTAACACTTGAATGGAGGTTTTGACTTAGCATGGGTAGTAGGATGTTCCTGGCCCTAAGCACAGATGGGTAAGTGCCAACAGACCCATCAAACCGAGAGTCCCTAGGTTGGGATTGGACGGCGTTCCTACCTAAAAATTGGGGTATAGTTGTTCCAGGCCCTCGTCTGGCTATATCTTGATATAATATGGATCTCGGCCCATGAGCCCAACAACTCGAGTTAATTAATAACACGATTCATTATTAATTATAATATGGGAAGAATAAGTTAAGTCCTTTATTAACACTCGTAATTTTTCTGTGTAGAAACCAATGGCTACGAATGATACTTTATCACTGCGATCTTTCTTGGAATGGGACAAGCTTTCTGGCCCTAACTTTTGGGACTGGTCTATGAACTTAAGGAAAGTTCTAAGACAAGAGTCTAAAGAGTATGTGCTCGAAAAGCCTGTACCGGTTGTGCCAACGGGAAGTAATCCACCGGCTGCCCAGCTGGAGGAATACTTGGCACATGTAAGAGATAACCGGGATGTGACATGCCTGATGTTGGCTAGTATGGTTCCTGAATTGCAAAAGCAGTTCCTGGATCATCAGGCCTTTGCTATAATGACAACTCTTAACGAGATGTTTTATGAGCAAGCTTATCAAGCAAGGGATGGACCGTACTGTTAGTGAGCTGCATTGGATGCTTGAGCTCGCTGAACTGTCGATCAAGAAGACTCCGCCGGTACTTGAGGTTAACAAGGGGAAACCTCTTTTCGCTAAAGGCAAGGCAAAGGCCAAGGCCAAGGCTAAGGAAGCCAAGGCTAAAAAGGCTAAAGCCCAGCCCAAGGCCCGTTCCAAGGATGTCTGCTTCGGTTGCAAGCAGGCTTGACATTGGAAAAGATCGTGCCCCAAGCTTTTGGGAGAGAAAAGGAAGACGCAGGGCGTGTCTTCATCAGGTATATATGTCATAGACATTAACCTCTGTTTCAACATCTTATGTATTGGATACTAGATGTGGTTCTCACATTTGTTGTAATGTGCAGGGACTTAAGAACAGGAGATCACTGGGATCGGGACAAGTGGACTTGCGGATCAGAAATGGAGCAAGGGTTGCTGCCATAGAGATCAGTAGGACCAGCTTATGATGCCTAGTAGATTAGTTTTGTTACTGAAACTATGTTATTTTGTACCTGTTTTGTACAGGAATATTATTTCTGTTTCAGTTTTTGGATATTTCTGGATGTACATTTACTATTGGTAATAGTAAAAAGGGTTTATCTAGAAAAGAATTATTTTATGGAGTAGCTCTGTTAAATAATGTCTTTTATATCCTGGAGCTAAATGAAACTAATCATGTCTATAATATACATACCGAAAGGGTTAAGCCTAACGAACTTAATCCGGTTTACCTTTGGCATTGTCATTTAGGCCACATAAACAAGAAGCGCATAGCTAGGCTTCACATCGCTTGAATCCTAGGATCATTTGACATGGAGTCACTTGATATATGCGAGTCTGGTTTATAAGGTAAAATGACTAAAGAACCTTTTAGCAAGGAGGTTAAAAGGGTTGCTAGCTTATTGAACCTAATGCATTGAGATGTATATGGACCGACAAGCATAGCAACTAAGGGTGAACATCTATACTTCATATCCTTCACAGACGATTTCATCAGAAATGGCTAAGCCTATGTAATGAAATATAAGTCTGAGACCCTTGATAGGTTCAAGGGAGTGAGGAACGAAGTAAAGAACCAACTAGGCAGAAATATCAAAGCATTTCGGTTGGACCGAGGTGGTGAGCATATAAGCCTATAGTTTGACTCATTTTGCGAGAGCATGGAATAGTTCCACAGCTCACTCCTCCAGGAACACCACAATGGAATGGGGTGTCCGAACAGAGGAATAGGACCCTGTTGGACATGGTCCGCTCAAACGATGACTCATGCCTCTCTCCCTATAAGTTGTAAAGGATACGCTCTTGAGACAATGGCTCTCATTTTCAATTATACTCCGACTAAGGCTTTGGAAAAGACCCCATTTGGAATATGGACGGGCAGGGTGCCTAATGTGTCTTTCTTACGGATTTGGGGTTGTTATGCACAAGTCAAGAAATTGACTGTGAGCAAAACTAGAACCCAAAACCGACTAAAGCCTGTTTGTGAGCTACCCTAGGGAAACCAAAGGGTATTACTTCTACGACCCCGCTGAGAACAAGGTGTTCATGGCGCGAAAGGGGGTCCTTCTTGCAAAGGGGTTTCTTTCCAAGAAAGACAGTGGGAGCGATGTTGAACTCAGGGAAGTTCAAAGCTCAGAAACTCCTGAAAAGGATAACTCGGAGACCAGGGTGAAGCTTCCAAAAGGGGAAGCACCTGCCCAGGTCACACAAGGACCTAAAAGGTCTGGTAGGGATCATCAGGAACATGAAAAACATCGGTTTTGTTTCTAATGATTACACTCCTTTTGTCTTGGACGAAGAGGAGCTCAAAACCTACTAGTAGGCTATAGCTAGCCCACTGTCTGCCATGGTGGTGGATTTGCAATCTATGAATGATAATCAGGTTTGAAACCTGGTTGATTCACCTCCAGGTGCTAAAGTAATAGGTTGCAAGTGGTGCTATAAGCTATAGGCCGACAATACCTTTAAAGGGTGTGTATACGAGGTTTAGTGGGAGCATAGTAACTATCCTAGTATTATATATGGATGGCATCCTTCTGATTGGAAGCGACATACCAACACTACAAGGGAATTGTAATGGTTGTGTAAGTGCTTAGCAATGAAGGACTTAGGCGAAGCTGAGACGATCCTAGGGATCAGGATCTACAGGGTTAGATCCAATCGGCTTCTAGACCTAAGTCAGGCCAAGTACATAGACATAGTTCTGAAAAGATTCGGCATGGACCAGGCTAAGAAAGGTTTCTTGTCAATGGGTCATGAGCTGAAAATTAGCGAAATACTATAGGGAGAACATGTATTGGTTCTATATGCCTCGGCTATAGGATCAATCATGTACTCCACGCTATGTACAAGACCTGATGTCGGCTTTGCACTAAGTATGATGAGCCGGATCCTGAATGGATCACAGGTAGGCTGTCAAAGCAATCCTGAAGTACCTTAACCGGACTAAGGATAGCTTCTTAGTGCATGAAAGTTAGGAAGAGCAGTCAGTTACTAGGTACACTGATGCAAGCTTCCAGACTGACCATGATGAATATAAGTCACAGTATAGGTATGTGTTCATGCTAAATGGTGGTGCTATTGTTGGAGAGGCTCCGAGTAATAGACCATCGCGGTTTCTATCACAGGAACTGAGTACATTGCAACGTGTGAAGCAGCTAGGGAAGCTGTGTGGATAATGAAGTTTATCATGCAACTGGGGGTAGTGTCAACTATCCAGTAACCAGTTGATATCTTCTGTGACAACACGGGGCTGTTGCACAAGCTATGTGCCTCGGTCACACATATACACGAAGCACGAACTCAGGGAGGTTCACCTATTGCGAGAAATCGCTGAGGGGGTGACATCTCATTACAAAGAGTGGACACCAAAGACAATGTCGCAGATCTTTTGACCAACATGCTTGGCTATGCCTATGCACGAAGGTTGTACTAGATCTATAGGGATTAGACCCATGCCTAGTAGGTACTAGTGCAAGTGGGAGATTGTTGGAAATGCCCTAGTCCCGAGGCATTGGTCCTTGTGTTTGTATGATACATTTGGTACATTAATGTAAACTTTATGTATTATACAATTTGTGTCAAGGAGATAAAGGCATTAATCTATTTATTATATGTCTTGTGCTATATTTTAAATAGAGTATCCAATGGACATATCCATATCCATGTTGTCAAGTGTGAGGCACTTGGCAGTAAGACTGTGGATAGTGAAAACGATATGACCATAAAGTCATCCGTAGTCTGTTCCAATCATGGGAATGAATGGAACCAAAGACTATCATTAGCCTGGTTGTATGGCGGTGTCTTACCGGTCATAGAACATGGAATGTCAACTAGGTTAATGGGTACATGCAAAAGGGCATGGTACTGGATTGATCCACTTAACGGGAATCTGCATGGTATAGTATCACAAATGATTCTCGTGTAGTACTTGTATAAGTCCTTCGACCGGACCATATGATGGTGCTGCATGTGAGGTGGCACACTTTGGTGTACGCCCAACGGGCCTGTAAAAGGGTGCCAAGTACGGGTACGTTCGGGTGTGTCAGTAAGCATGGCAGCACTATGGATATGCAGAAGGGAATGTCACTCAGTGATTCACTGAGACGATATCATCGGCCTCTTGAAGAATGTTACTGATAAGTGTGCGGCCGCACCCAAACAAGATTGGATCTTGTTTGTGAGCATCAGTTCATTCGGTATCAAGTCAAGGTCCAGACACAAGGAGGGTGATACTGCCATGCCTCTGTGTTGGACACCGATATCAGCGACATGGGATTTACAAGTTCAAACTACTGGGTTACATTTTCAGTTGGACTGCTTACTCCGTCTTAATTGGGGGCTGCAGTGGCTTGCTAGAGCCCGCCTGCAGTCTGTGGGCCTTGGCCCACTGCCAACATAAAGACGGGCCCATTGGATCGTACACATTGAACGTCTGGACTTTAACTAGTCGGATTAAGTGTGTACTTGGAGTATACACGTTTGAAGAGAGAGAGATATATTAATTATATTATATGCATCAATTGGATTGATCAAAGTGATATAATTAATATTTATTTCGGCCTTCTCATAATTAATTCAATGAATTAATTTATGGGATTATTTCCTAGGTGGAAATATTATGACATGTATAGGTTTACATGTTTGTCATTTTATGTGTGTGTCTAATTTAATCCATTGATTAAATTAATAGGTCAAATGAATTTTAATTTAAATGTATGTAATATGTTACATGGTAGCATATATAAACATACATGTTAAATTAAAGTTGCATTTGAATTTAAATAAATCAAAGGAATTAAATTGGGCTTAAACTTGAAATGAATATTCCCACTTGGCTTGGAATGGTTTGGCCGAAATTCATGGGTGGAATGGGCAAGAATGGTGAGTCATTTTGTTGGACAAAATGATGATGACACATTCCTTGGGGCCAATAGGAAAAGAGTGAGTCATTCTTTGATTTTGAGGTAGCAAAGTTGGACTTTGCTTCCTTAAATGAAATAGAATGATGACAAATTTTGTGTTGGCCGAAATTATGTCTTATATGGATGAGTATGGTGACTTATTCATGAGACAAAAGAGATGGTGAGTCATGGTTTTGTATTAAGGAAAAGATGATGAGTCATGTGTTTTCATTTAATGAAAAGATGAGTCATTCTTTTCATTTAATATGATGGTGAGTCATATGAGATGAGTCATTGCTTTTGACTTTGAAATTCAAGACTATCTCATAAGAGACTCACCATTTTTGGCCGTCCATCACTTGTGGTTTTTAAGAGAAATTGGTTTTCTTTTAAAGTATTGAGATTGCCCACTTTAAGCTTCATTTTTCTTTTGGAAAGAAATTGGGTGCACACTTGAGATTATTGGTGCTATCTTTTGGAAAGATAGATTTTTCTTTTGGAAAGAAAATAGGGACAGCCATAAATCTCAATGTGAGCAGCCCTCTCTCCCTCTCTTCTTGTCATCCGAGTCGCTAGCACGGGTTTCGGTCTGAGAGCCGTTCGTGTACGCATCGGTGGAGGGAATCTACACTTGATTTCTGCAGTCTGCATCCGTCTCTTAGAGAGACTTTGTGGTAAGTTTTTGAAACCCTCCTTTTATGCTTTAAGTTTTTGATTTCCACATCTTAAGCTCCTGGGCCGGATTCGAGGAAATCGACGCGTATTTCCGCTTTTATCGGTCGGTTTCCCGTGACGAATCCCAACAGTGGTATCAGAGCGGGCTTTTGATCCGTGGAAATCTTTAAACTTGGCGGATCCCGTGTTTTAAAATTGGTGTTTTATGGATCGGGATTCTTTCGGTTTTGGGGTTTTATATTTTTCCCCATTTGTTTTTCCAAATTGAAATGGTATGCATATTAGGTTATATGTGTTTCAATTTGTTTATATTTTTTTTTATGCATGTTGAATTTAATTTTTTACATCTTGGATTTTATTTTATGTCTCTTGGGCTTGTTGATTTAATTCTTGATGTATTTATTTTATTCTATGCATGAGAAAAAAAAAAAAAAAAAATAGGGCTTGGTGGGGGGCAACAGCCTGCTGCCGGCCAGCTGCTGCTGGCCGCAGCAGCAGCTGCTGCTGGCCGCAGGGGCTGCTGCTGGGCAGCAGCCTCCCCGCGCGGTTGGCCGGGCCCGTTTTTGGATTTGGCGGGATTTTTTGGGCCGGGCCGGTTTTAAAATTTTAAAACTATGCGTGTTTAAATTTTGGTAATTTTTATGCGCGTGGGGTTTTAAAATTTTTATTGTTTTTCAACTTGTGTGTGTTTAATTTTGGAAATTTTATGCGCATGTTTTATGAATGAATTTATTTTTCGTTCATGCGATATTAATTTTGGAGAAAGTAATACGGTTAATTGAAATTGGTTCAGGTTTTCTTGGCACGATTACCCGGACGGCTAATTTTGGAATTCATGGTTTCCCAATTGGATTGGGAGCAATTTTGCTTGGGTTGGAGGCCCAAAGCCCGCACGGGTTTAGAACCATGATCGGCCAAAATTTGGCGATTTCAAAATAATGGCAACGGACATAATTGAAATGGGATTAATTCATGCATTTAACATGTTTATAAATTGTATGTATTGGATACGTGTATGTATGATTAAATGCATGAATGGATGTTTTGGGCCTTATTTATTTGGGTTGTAATATTCTTTTGGTAAATACGGCCTGCGCGCCGTTTTTCTTTTTTATGTAATTTTATTTTATTTGTTTATTATGAAATTATGTAAAGAAGAAGCCGATTGGATTGGCGTGCTAGAAGGATGAGGATGCGGCCCACCTGATGTCGTTCTAGTATAGGTTTACTAGAATTATATTAGGATGTAAATTTAGGCCCATAGCATTTCATTTTTATTTAATTATGCTTTATTTATTTACATGTGAGAATGTATGTACAAACCCTATTTCACCCGCCTATGCATCTAAGCCGTTATTAATTGAATCTAATAACCAGAAGGTAATTACTAAGTCTCTTAAAAGTGCTTCCCTCATTCATAACCTACTCGAAGTGGGGATAGGCCAGCTGTAGACCAACCCTCGTTGGATGCACTGGAGTATCGTCATTTTGTATTGGGTTGGAGTATTGGTTACTCTAACACTTGAATGGAGGTTTTGACTTAGCATGGGTAGTAGGATGTTCCTGGCCCTAAGCACAGATGGGTAAGTGCCAACAGACCCATCAAACCGAGAGTCCCTAGGTTGGGATTGGACGGCGTTCCTACCTAAAAATTGGGGTATAGTTGTTCCAGGCCCTCGTCTGGCTATATCTTGATATAACATGGATCTCGGCCCATGAGCCCAACAACTCGAGTTAATTAATAACACGATTCATTATTAATTATAATATGGGAAGAACAAGTTAAGTCCTTTATTAACACTCGTAATTTTTCTGTGTAGAAACCAATGGCTACGAATGATACTTTATCACTGCGATCTTTCTTGGAATGGGACAAGCTTTCTGGCCCTAACTTTTGGGACTGGTCTATGAACTTAAGGAAAGTTCTAAGACAAGAGTCTAAAGAGTATGTGCTCGAAAAGCCTGTACCGGTTGTGCCAACGGGAAGTAATCCACCGGCTGCCCAGCTGGAGGAATACTTGGCACATGTAAGAGATAACCGGGATGTGACATGCCTGATGTTGGCTAGTATGGTTCCTGAATTGCAAAAGCAGTTCCTGGATCATCAGGCCTTTGCTATAATGACAACTCTTAACGAGATGTTTTATGAGCAAGCTTATCAAGCAAGGGATGGACCGTACTGTTAGTGAGCTGCATTGGATGCTTGAGCTCGCTGAACTGTCGATCAAGAAGACTCCGCCGGTACTTGAGGTTAACAAGGGGAAACCTCTTTTCGCTAAAGGCAAGGCAAAGGCCAAGGCCAAGGCTAAGGAAGCCAAGGCTAAAAAGGCTAAAGCCCAGCCCAAGGCCCGTTCCAAGGATGTCTGCTTCGGTTGCAAGCAGGCTTGACATTGGAAAAGATCGTGCCCCAAGCTTTTGGGAGAGAAAAGGAAGACGCAGGGCGTGTCTTCATCAGGTATATATGTCATAGACATTAACCTCTGTTTCAACATCTTATGTATTGGATACTAGATGTGGTTCTCACATTTGTTGTAATGTGCAGGGACTTAAGAACAGGAGATCACTGGGATCGGGACAAGTGGACTTGCGGATCAGAAATGGAGCAAGGGTTGCTGCCATAGAGATCAGTAGGACCAGCTTATGATGCCTAGTAGATTAGTTTTGTTACTGAAACTATGTTATTTTGTACCTGTTTTGTACAGGAATATTATTTCTGTTTCAGTTTTTGGATATTTCTGGATGTACATTTACTATTGGTAATAGTAAAAAGGGTTTATCTAGAAAAGAATTATTTTATGGAGTAGCTCTGTTAAATAATGTCTTTTATATCCTGGAGCTAAATGAAACTAATCATGTCTATAATATACATACCGAAAGGGTTAAGCCTAACGAACTTAATCCGGTTTACCTTTGGCATTGTCATTTAGGCCACATAAACAAGAAGCGCATAGCTAGGCTTCACATCGCTTGAATCCTAGGATCATTTGACATGGAGTCACTTGATATATGCGAGTCTGGTTTATAAGGTAAAATGACTAAAGAACCTTTTAGCAAGGAGGTTAAAAGGGTTGCTAGCTTATTGAACCTAATGCATTGAGATGTATATGGATCGACAAGCATAGCAACTAAGGGTGAACATCTATACTTCATATCCTTCACAGACGATTTCATCAGAAATGGCTAAGCCTATGTAATGAAATATAAGTCTGAGACCCTTGATAGGTTCAAGGGAGTGAGGAACGAAGTAAAGAACCAACTAGGCAGAAATATCAAAGCATTTCGGTTGGACCGAGGTGGTGAGCATATAAGCCTATAGTTTGACTCATTTTGCGAGAGCATGGAATAGTTCCACAGCTCACTCCTCCAGGAACACCACAATGGAATGGGGTGTCCGAACAGAGGAATAGGACCCTGTTGGACATGGTCCGCTCAAACGATGACTCATGCCTCTCTCCCTATAAGTTGTAAAGGATACGCTCTTGAGACAATGGCTCTCATTTTCAATTATACTCCGACTAAGGCTTTGGAAAAGACCCCATTTGGAATATGGACGGGCAGGGTGCCTAATGTGTCTTTCTTACGGATTTGGGGTTGTTATGCACAAGTCAAGAAATTGACTGTGAGCAAAACTAGAACCCAAAATCGACTAAAGCTTGTTTGTGAGCTACCCTAGGGAAACCAAAGGGTATTACTTCTACGACCCCGCTGAGAACAAGGTGTTCATGGCGCGAAAGGGGGTCCTTCTTGCAAAGGGGTTTCTTTCCAAGAAAGACAGTGGGAGCGATGTTGAACTCAGGGAAGTTCAAAGCTCAGAAACTCCTGAAAAGGATAACTCGGAGACCAGGGTGAAGCTTCCAAAAGGGGAAGCACCTGCCCAGGTCACACAAGGACCTAAAAGGTCTGGTAGGGATCATCAGGAACATGAAAAACATCGGTTTTGTTTCTAATGATTACACTCCTTTTGTCTTGGACAAAGAGGAGCTCAAAACCTACTAGTAGGCTATAGCTAGCCCACTGTCTGCCATGGTGGTGGATTTGCAATCTATGAATGATAATCAGGTTTGGAACCTGGTTGATTCACCTCCAGGTGCTAAAGTAATAGGTTGCAAGTGGTGCTATAAGCTATAGGCCGACAATACCTTTAAAGGGTGTGTATACGAGGTTTAGTGGGAGCATAGTAACTATCCTGGTATTATATATGGATGGCATCCTTCTGATTGGAAGCGACATACCAACACTACAAGGGAATTGTAATGGTTGTGTAAGTGCTTAGCAATGAAGGACTTAGGCGAAGCTGAGACAATCCTAGGGATCAGGATCTACAGGGTTAGATCCAATCGGCTTCTAGACCTAAGTCAGGCCAAGTACATAGACATAGTTCTGAAAAGATTCGGCATGGACCAGGCTAAGAAAGGTTTCTTGCCAATGGGTCATGAGCTGAAACTTAGCGAAATACTATAGGGAGAACATGTATTGGTTCTATATGCCTCGGCTATAGGATCAATCATGTACTCCACGCTATGTACAAGACCTGATGTCGGCTTTGCACTAAGTATGATGAGCCGGATCCTGAATGGATCACAGGTAGGCTGTCAAAGCAATCCTGAAGTACCTTAACCGGACTAAGGATAGCTTCTTAGTGCATGAAAGTTAGGAAGAGCAGTCAGTTACTAGGTACACTGATGCAAGCTTCCAGACTGACCATGATGAATATAAGTCACAGTATAGGTATGTGTTCATGCTAAATGGTGGTGCTATTGTTGGAGAGGCTCCGAGTAATAGACCATCGCGGTTTCTATCACAGGAACTGAGTACATTGCAACGTGTGAAGCAGCTAGGGAAGCTGTGTGGATAATGAAGTTTATCATGCAACTGGGGGTAGTGTCAACTATCCAGTAACCAGTTGATATCTTCTGTGACAACACGGGGCTGTTGCACAAGCTATGTGCCTCAGTCACACATATACACGAAGCACGAACTCAGGGAGGTTCACCTATTGCGAGAAATCGCTGAGGGGGTGACATCTCATTACAAAGAGTGGACACCAAAGACAATGTCGCAGATCTTTTGACCAACATGCTTGGCTATGCCTATGCACGAAGGTTGTACTAGATCTATAGGGATTAGACCCATGCCTAGTAGGTACTAGTGCAAGTGGGAGATTGTTGGAAATGCCCTAGTCCCGAGGCATTGGTCCTTGTGTTTGTATGATACATTTGGTACATTAATGTAAACTTTATGTATTATACAATTTGTGTCAAGGAGATAAAGGCATTAATCTATTTATTATATGTCTTGTGCTATATTTTAAATAGAGTATCCAATGGACATATCTATATCCATGTTGTCAAGTGTGAGGCACTTGGCAGTAAGACTGTGGATAGTGAAAACGATATGACCATAAAGTCATCCGTAGTCTGTTCCAATCATGGGAATGAATGGAACCAAAGACTATCATTAGCCTGGTTGTATGGCGGTGTCTTACCGGTCATAGAACATGGAATGTCAACTAGGTTAATGGGTACATGCAAAAGGGCATGGTACTGGATTGATCCACTTAACGGGAATCTGCATGGTATAGTATCACAAATGATTCTCGTGTAGTACTTGTATAAGTCCTTCGACCGGACCATATGATGGTGCTGCATGTGAGGTGGCACACTTTGGTGTACGCCCAACGGGCCTGTAAAAGGGTGCCAAGTACGGGTACGTTCGGGTGTGTCAGTAAGCATGGCAGCACTATGGATATGCAGAAGGGAATGTCACTCAGTGATTCACTGAGACGATATCATCGGCCTCTTGAAGAATGTTACTGATAAGTGTGCGGCCGCACCCAAACAAGATTGGATCTTGTTTGTGAGCATCAGTTCATTCGGTATCAAGTCAAGGTCCAGACACAAGGAGGGTGATACTGCCATGCCTCTGTGTTGGACATCGATATCAGCGACATGGGATTTACAAGTTCAAACTACTGGGTTACGTTTTCAGTTGGACTGCTTACTCCGTCTTAATTGGGGGCTGCAGTGGCTTGCTAGAGCCCGCCTGCAGTCTGTGGGCCTTGGCCCACTGCCAACATAAAGACGGGCCCATTGGATCGTACACATTGAACGTCTGGACTTTAACTAGTCGGATTAAGTGTGTACTTGGAGTATACACGTTTGAAGAGAGAGAGATATATTAATTATATTATATGCATCAATTGGATTGATCAAAGTGATATAATTAATATTTATTTCGGCCTTCTCATAATTAATTCAATGAATTAATTTATGGGATTATTTCCTAGGTGGAAATATTATGACATGTATAGGTTTACATGTTTGTCATTTTATGTGTGTGTCTAATTTAATCCATTGATTAAATTAATAGGTCAAATGAATTTTAATTTAAATGTATGTAATATGTTACATGGTAGCATATATAAACATACATGTTAAATTAAAGTTGCATTTGAATTTAAATAAATCAAAGGAATTAAATTGGGCTTAAACTTGAAATGAATATTCCCACTTGGCTTGGAATGGTTTGGCCGAAATTCATGGGTGGAATGGGCAAGAATGGTGAGTCATTTTGTTGGACAAAATGATGATGACACATTCCTTGGGGCCAATAGGAAAAGAGTGAGTCATTCTTTGATTTTGAGGTAGCAAAGTTGGACTTTGCTTCCTTAAATGAAATAGAATGATGACAAATTTTGTGTTGGCCGAAATTATGTCTTATATGGATGAGTATGGTGACTTATTCATGAGACAAAAGAGATGGTGAGTCATGGTTTTGTATTAAGGAAAAGATGATGAGTCATGTGTTTTCATTTAATGAAAAGATGAGTCATTCTTTTCATTTAATATGATGGTGAGTCATATGAGATGAGTCATTGCTTTTGACTTTGAAATTCAAGACTATCTCATAAGAGACTCACCATTTTTGGCCGTCCATCACTTGTGGTTTTTAAGAGAAATTGGTTTTCTTTTAAAGTATTGAGATTGCCCACTTTAAGCTTCATTTTTCTTTTGGAAAGAAATTGGGTGCACACTTGAGATTATTGGTGCTATCTTTTGGAAAGATAGATTTTTCTTTTGGAAAGAAAATAGGGACAGCCATAAATCTCAATGTGAGCAGCCCTCTCTCCCTCTCTTCTTGTCATCCGAGTCGCTAGCACGGGTTTCGGTCTGAGAGCCGTTCGTGTACGCATCGGTGGAGGGAATCTACACTTGATTTCTGCAGTCTGCATCCGTCTCTTAGAGAGACTTTGTGGTAAGTTTTTGAAACCCTCCTTTTATGCTTTAAGTTTTTGATTTCCACATCTTAAGCTCCTGGGCCGGATTCGAGGAAATCGACGCGTATTTCCGCTTTTATCGGTCGGTTTCCCGTGACGAATCCCAACACAACTAGCATAACTAGTAAAAATGAACCTCTATCCAGTATTCCACGAATGCCGAACCTTTATCCATTTTCTCCCTGAGCATCAGAGTCTCATTTATCCTTTAAATTTGATAATCTCATTCTCATGGAATACATCAATCATGTCACATCATTCATACATGTACGCATATCACTTTATGTTAGGATACTGTCATGCATTCATTCATGGTGCTTATGTAAGTTAGTGACAACTTGTAGTTTTGGACCGTCTAATAAAGAGGTTGGTATGGATTGGTTAGGGAGATCCTCAATTAGTTTAAATAGTTTATCCATAAGTAATCAGTGTGGCATCGAGTTCAGTGGAATCAGTGGGTGTGAGTTCAAGTTTAGACTCATAGCAGGATAGGGAGATTGAAACACTAGGTGTAGAAAGTCAGTTTGTGCTTGAAGATAACAACACTGAAATGACAAACCCATTAGGTGATGGTCAATAGAATGTTACAGCTATTGCTACCACCGTAGCAACCATTCTCCAGAACCTCCTGCGCTTCGATGATTTCAAGGTGAGCATCTAAGATCATGTTCAGGTAGCCATTGGAACAACAGTAGGCCTACTGTCGTTCAGGGTATGGATCTCCAGTCAGAACAGGGTGATGCTTCTGGTAGGGGAAGAAAGGCATTAGTCGAGTTGGCAGTTGAAAAGAAATTCAAAGAGAAGTATTCTAAGCTAAAGGAGCTTCTACAGAAGCTCCGTCAAGTGGCACACATTACTCTGATGAAGTACATTGACCTAAATGTCCTGAAGGTCGAAGGGATCAAATTGCTACCACTAGGCTTATAGATGCCATATTACACTCCATACATGAGGACAGGGCCACCTGGCCTTCACATTAACAATTATGTGACTGTAATGACTATGAATGGCTTGTCCACCAACCAGCTATTGGGATTGTTCCCGTGTACTCTCTAAGTTGGTGCCACCATGTGGTTTATGAATCTGCCGATGCATGTTTGAAAAGATTGGAATGCTCCGTCCAAGGCATTTGTGAAGCGTTACAGCTACAACACCTAGATTGAGGTGTCACTACAAGATTTAGTGGCTATTAAATAGAAGCCTAACGAGAGTTTTTGGTGACTACTATAAGAGGTGGATGGACAAGCAGACCCTTTTGGAGCAGAGGCCCAGGGATTGTGAGTTTATAGTTAAGCTAGTAGATGGAAGCCTAAAGCACTACCATGACAATATAAGGCTCATTACCTTCAATGATGTGCTTGACCTAATAAAGAAAATTGAAAGGTACAAAGAGAGGATAAATAGAACAATGGTAGCAGCAATGGCTATCGAGGTTGAAGATACTCCTCAAGTTATAAGAATTATAATAGTACTGCTACTACACTAGAAAATTCCAATCCCAGTCCTAAGCCTGCATAGAACTTATCTCTTGTGAAACAAGTTAAAGTGGCGGTAGTGCCTCAGGAATCATCTGTTCAAACAAGATAAAGGAGTATCACGTTGTGGGCTAAATCTCTGAGTAGAATCCTCACCAAGTGTATAAAGATGAGATTATTGGAAAGTTTAACCATTTGTCCCTCCTCCTATGGTTGATGGAGATAACTTCTGCTCTTACTATGAAAGAAAGGGCGCTAGACTAATGAATGCTACCATTTGAGGGATGCCATTAAGCAACTAGTGGCAAAAAAGAAACTTGAAAAGCCCGATGCAAAGTCGAATGTTTAGAAGAATCCACTACCTAAATTTGGATGTCAAGTTAATATGGTGCAGATTGGACTACCTTCTAACTTTGTATTTGCCTAGATCATACAAGCCCATACAACAATGTAAATAGTCTTAGTGGGCAGTGAGATTAAAAAGGCAATCACACCAGCAACAACAGTTGAGGCTGTAAATCAGCACTTAGCTAAAACGATATTGAACTTCATGATGATTTTGATGAATTTGAGATGCCTATGGCAAAAGAAGTATGCTTGATTTGTACCAAAGCAAGAATGTACCTTTCTAAAGAATATGACCAGTGTATCATGTGACTAGGAGTGGAAAGGTGTATTAGCCAACTAGCTCTGTTTAGCAAAGTGATCCTATGGATAGGATGGAATCCGCAGTCTAATTTGCCCCTCCTGTCTCACCATTTGAGGAAGAAGAAATTGCCTAAAGTTAAGCAGCTGATGAAAATATCTGCTAGAGCTAGGGTTGGCACCTGCTGATTGAGTCAAAGAAACGCCAACCAGCGTGTAAAGAAATTAATGGAAATGCAGGCTACTCTTTTGACTTCTCTGATGTTGTCTGTTTGATGATTGGCAGGTCAAGTCATCCAGTGAACCGTCCTCTCGAGATAACTTTTAGCATTGCCGATCTACCTTATGAGGGTATGAACCATAACAAGGTACTTAAGAGTTGAAATTATAGATGGGGTGATGCCTTGTGCGATGGTAGATGATGGTTCTACCTTGAATATTTGCCCTTTGAAATTCCTTCCCTATTTGAGAATGAGTGAAGAAGCACTATTCAAATCCAACACTGTTATTCGTGCATATGATGATTCCAAATGCATAGTGATTAGAACTTTTGAAGCAGAGGTTGTTGGGGGGAAGTAAATTCAAAGGTGTTTTTTTTATATTGATAGATATTTCGGTGGCCTTTTTTTATTGTTAGGACATCCATGGTTCCATTCCCTTGGAGGTTACGATTTTGTAAGAAAGATTATGACCTTTGCGGCTACCAAGCCATCTATGATAGCTACATTGAGCACATCCAAGCAACCCATGACTGGATTCCAAATGGCAGTTATTTTTTATGAGAAGGAGAAGGATCTTCTGTTTATTGATTGGGTTCATAAGTACTTAGAAAAGCAAAATTTCATCCTGGGAAAGGGATTGGGTGTGAACCAACAAGGCACACCTAAGTTCAACATTGACAATGACAAATAGCACTAGAATGGCATCAGGTATAAAAGGGAAACAAAGAACAAACCGAACAAGAAGACTATGAATCTGGTGGATACTTTTGTCTGCTTTGTCGAGAAAGCTTATGATGGAAATCCTAAGCTGATCAAGATTGATGGAGACCAAGTTTTGGGTTTCAAAATCATTTCTGATGTGGTGGATTTTTCCAAGTACGGAGCAAAGCCAATAATGAATATGCTTCTAGCTTAACTTGAGAGTGAGAAGAAGGAGATTCCTGTGGTAGGTCCAGTGAAGCACCCTGAATTCGAAATGAGTGTAATGACTCTGATTAATCAGGGAAAGAAGGCAATGGAAGAGGTTCAACTTGTAGCTGAAATTGATGCGGTTATGATATTATTGCTAAGACACTTTTCACCTTACTAAAGCAGGGGCTGAAGCAATAGTTTGGGAAGAAGCCTATGGTAGCAAGCTAGAAAGATCATATTAGTGATGCAATTACTAAATTGGCAAAGATGATGAGCAAAGGAAAGGTGAAGATGGGAGAAAATGCTCTTTCTAATGTACAAAAAGAAGCTCTAAAGCCTGACCTAGGTGACCACTTTGAGGAAGCCACCGAAGATGCTAAGGAAGCTACTAAGATGATAAGAAAGCTACAAAAGAAGACCCTTCACCTTTAGAGGATGAAAATGATTTCTTTGTATCTATTTCTTTGATGTGAATAATTTTGCCTATAAGGCATTTAATGAAATGAAATCTGACTTTGCTTATTTGTGTGATGTTTTTCTTGATAAATCCATGCATAAATTCAAGCATTCATACATGACACTCCATTACATGAAATCAAATTAGGAACAGATGGGAACCCTAAAATGGTATCTATCTCAAATGATTTGACTCATGAAGAAAAAAGAGAAATGATACAGATCCTTAAAAAGCATGTTAGGGCATTTGCATGGTCTTATAAAGATATGCCGGGGGTTGACAGGGAGATCCTGGAACACAAGATTCCGACAAACCCAAAGACTAAGCTAGTTAAGCAGAAGCTCAAATGTCTTAGGCCGAAACGGACAGAAAAGGTTAAGAATGAAGTGGCAAAGCATATTGAAGGCAACTTTCTTAAAGTGGTTGAGTATTCTAAATGGTTATTTGACATTGCCCTAGTTATGAAAAAGGTGGTAGAGTTAGAGTCTATATGGACTATAAGGACTTGAATAAGGCATTGTCAAAGGATGACTTCCCACTCCTTCATATTGATGTCTTGATTGATAATGCAGTTAGAGCCATGATGAACTCATTATGGATGGATTTTTAGGGTGTAATAAAAGTTTAATGGACATCATTGACAAGGTTAAGATGACTTTCATCACTAAGTGGGGGACCTATTGCTATAGGGTAATGTTGTTTGGGTTGAAGAATGCCGGGGCCATATACCAAAAGGCTATCAGTGCACTCTTATACGACATGATCCATAAGGAAGTTAAGGTGTACATCGATGATATATTAGTCAAATCCATGACTCGAGAAGAGCACCTTACTATCCTAGATAGATTCCTAAATAGGATTGAGAAATACAACCTCCATCTTAATTCGGTGAAATTTGTGTTTGGAGTAACTTTAGGTAAATTGCTTAGTCATATAATTAGCCAGAAGGGAATTTAGATGGACCTAGATAAAATCAAAGCCATTTGAGACATGCTAGTGCCAAGAACTGAGAAGGAGATTAGATCATTTCTAGGGTCTCTTCAATATGTTAGTTGGTTTATCGCCAGGTTTGACTAAAGCTCCTTAAGAAACATCAACCGAACGAACAAAATGATTAGTGTCTAATTGCATTAGATAGAATTAAGGCTTATCTGATGAATTCCTCAGTGTTGAAGCCTACAACACTGGGTAAGCCCTTGATCTTATATTTGGCAATAGAAGACACCTCAGTAGGAGCAATGATAGTGTAAGAGCAAGATGATAAGAGAGAGCATGCTATTTAATACCTTAGTAAAAAGCTGCTTGATATGAAATTAGATACACTATAGTGGAGAAGACTTATACTACAATTCTATGGCTAACAAAGAAATTAAGGCATTACTTCTAGTCCTATAGAATACAAGTAGTTACGAAGGTCAATCCAATGAAGTATCTATATGAAGCACTAGTGCTTGTAATAAAATTGTCCAGATCACTCTTGTTACTATCTAAGTTTGACATTGGGTATGTTACAAAGAAAGTGATAAAGGGTGGATCAATTGGAGAGCTTCTGGCTAATCAGCCCTTGGAATTTGATTATGTGGAAAATTTAGAATTTCCTTATTAACAACTGCCGTGATTGAGGTTGAATCTACGAGGTGGACAATGCATTTTGATGGAGCTATCAATAAAAGAGGCACTGATTTGGGAGTGATCATTGTCAAGATGGATGGAGAAATAATTCCTTCGTGAAAACAACTAGATTTCTTAGTATTAAATAATGGTGCAAAATATGAAACTTGCTTATTTGGTATTGATGCCCTCATGACACTAGGGACAAATGACGTCCTAATTATTAAAGACTTGTTATTAGTTATCTGCTAAGCTACTGGAGGGTGGGAAATTAAAGAGGATTCCCTTCACCCGTATCTAGAAATTCTATGGGAACGCATCGAGACATTCGGGGCAATGTGAATTTAGACACGTGGCTAGGGATGAAAATCAAATGGCAGATTCAGTTGTGATACTATCATCCATGTGGGAAGGACTATAGAAGCAATCGATGGCATTTGATTTTAGAAACCTCTTAGATTCCTCGCTATTAGTCATGTGAAGTCTTGACAATGACAATTAAAGATAAGCCATGCTATTCCAATATTCTCAAATTTTTGCAAGATGGACAATATCTAGATGAAGTAGATATAGATGTGTGAGCGAGCAATCCTCGAGTGTGATGCGGCTGCGAGGCTGGTGCTGGAGGGTTCTGAAAATGAGTGTCGGGTTTTGATTTTATGAAAAATTGTTTTGGAGGTTTGGAAAAGGCGAAACAAAGAGGAATGATTGAAACCAATTCCATGTGCCTTAAAGGTTGACAAGAGTCACCACTTAGCTCAACTCATACTGAGAAATTGTGGTATAGCCAAGCTTTACAGGGATACCCATACCTTTAAGATAGAGATTCTGGTCTAGATAAACCACCTATTTCTGCTTCATTTTGAAATAACAATTAACCATACCAAATATGTGCTTTTTGTTATTTAATTCCTATTCCATATTAAACCCTAGTTACATTCTATATGCTAACACAAAAAGGCGTAAATAAATATTGAAAACAATAAATAAATTCGGGAAATAAAATTATTACAACCAGATCGAAGAGAGTAACCTAGGAGATATAGTTCATAAAAAGGGATTGGGCACAAACACCTAATTTACATGAAATAATCTAAAAGTAGAAAGCTAGCATACATCTAACCTAGCATACATCTACTTACAAAACAAAGGTTAGTAGTATAGATAAAATATATACACGTTGGACACAAATAAGACAATGGGATATCTAAATAGCTTGAGATCAGGAATTTAAGGGATAATAGGGAAAACTCGGTAGGTTTTTCCGATTAGACCTGGAAAATAGTTTTATAAATGCACTGTATTTTGGATTAGAGAAAACAATTTGAAAATGATTTTTGCCAATTTTATTATTAGTTAAGCATGCAAAATGTGGGTTGGATATCTAGGAATCTACTGAAAATTTATTTCGTTCGGGTCCTAATAATTCTCCAAAATTAAACTAAGTTGAAAAGCATATAACATCCAAAATCAATTTTCAATAAAGAATAATGCATAAATGAATAAATAACAGAAATGAAATAAATTCTAGAAATTAAACATGAGCAGTATGGCTCAAACATGAGAAAGATAGGCCTTCGGCTTAACATGGGTGAGAAATGGTGCCAACACTAATCCTAGGTAAGATTGGATCGAATAGCCCAAGTCCATATGAACAAGATTGTAAGGCTTTATTTTCCAAAAAACAAGGCCGTGTGGCGCATCCTTAATAGGAAAACAAATCTTATGATTTTGATTTTAACATGTAGAAATTCATTTACAGTGTTTCTCTTTTTGATTTTGAGATCCTTTATGGGTCTTGTTGAGTTAAGTTTTGATGGTTACAATAATTGACATTCTAAAATAAAGAGCTTTATAAGGTAAAATGTTTTTATATATTGCAAAAGCTCTTTATAACATTTTAAATGCTTGGTTTATGAGTTAAGTATCAACTCTCTTGGGCATTCAATATTAATGACATAAGTACCATATATATATATACATATATCTATATACACACACACACACACACACACACACACACATATAAGAACTTATGAGATAAAAGATTTGGTAATCCATATTTGCTTAACCCATAAATGGCTTATGACTTAAAAGTTTTTATATTTAGACCATACACATATATATGCTCAAAGTTGACCCAATGTTAGCTTATGACTTGAAAGATTCAAAGATGTTTTTGGCATATATATATATACCTACATTGTTGACCCCATATTTGATTATAAGGTGAAATAGTTTTAAGATCATAGACATATGTTGACCTTTTATTTGACCATGGGATGAAATGCTTTTAAGAATAATTTCAGCAACTTATGTACACATATATTTGATCTCATATTTGATTATGGAGTGAGTTGTTTTTAAGATCATTTCATTTATTGACCTCATGTTTGCTTATAAGGTGATACACTTGAAGAACAATTCGGACACAATGTGAACTCATGTGATGAAAAAGATTTGAGATATCTTTAAGTACCACATGTGACATTATAACCTAAGTTCGTAACCTCAGCTATGTAAGTCTTCATCCATAAGATCACATAGGTCAAAACCATATCTCAAAAGATCAACCTATATCTTTAAGCTATGGTTTTGAAACTAATGTTACTTTTGCTTCTCACTTTTCAGAATTTGTCACATGTCTTTTATAAGAAAGGAACTCACCTATACTTTTCTTTATGGCCTTATTAAGATATGTATCAAAAGTACAAATGGCCATAAAATCTTGTGAGATCAATGGCTATATTCCTTTCTTATGCTTATCACTTGAACTCATTCTTCTTCATGAAATGAAACAAACGGCCATATGACTTGAAGACAACGGTCATCTCTTGTATCTAACGGCTACAATCTTCATTGGCTTATAAAAAGGAAGAAGAAGAAGATTTGAAGGTGTGGAAGAGAATTCAAGAAACATTCATACTTAAGTTTTCAACTTATAGTCTTCCATATTCCCAAAAGAGTTCAAAGAGAGAAGGAGAAATATTGTTTCATTCACATATTCACATATCTGGGAAGTGTATTTTTACACAAGGTTGTGTGAAGGGGGTTTTGCTTTGTTGGTGGTTGATCAACAAAGTTTGTAAAAGTTTGGTGCTTGAGCTTCGAAAAAGCATCAATAGAGTTTGTTACTTAAGCTCCAAAAAGTAACGGGATAGCTGTAAAAATATTGAGTTGTTACTTGAACTCGGAAAAAGTAACATAGGCTTGTTTCCTGCCCGTAAAGGAAACGTTAGTGGAAATCTCAACCGGTTGGCTTGGGGACTGGATGTAGACCGGTTGGGTCGAACAAGGATAAAATTCTGCGTCTATAATTTTCTATCCATACTCTCTTATTATTTTATGCAATTTAATTTCTTGCAATTTAAATTTTTTGCTTGAGTACTTAAAGTTATTTTTACCAAGGAAATTTTATATTCACAAGTTTTATTATAGTTTTAATTCCGCATTTTTAATAAAACTTGTTTTTGAAAACGAAACTTGTGTTTCTATAAAAAAGTTTTTTTCAAGAGAGTCCGCAAATTTTTATTTTGCCCCATAGTACTATTCACCCCCCTCTAGCCATTTGGGACCGTCAATTGGTATCAGAGCCTGACTCTATCTAAAGAAGTAAAATTCTTAGAGTGATCTCAATATGGCTAGCACCTCATAAAGTAAAAATGTTGTTATGTCTGAGGGATGTTCCATTAACAAGCCTCCACTTTTTAATAGAGAAAATTACAGTTTTTGGAAAAACCGAATAAGAATATTTTTACAATCCACAGATATTTAGGTCTGGAGAATTGTCAAGGAAGGACCTAGTATTCTGACAAAAATTATTGATGGAGAACTTGTTCCCAAAGAAGAAAGTGAATATGAAAGTGCTGATTGGAATAAAGAAGCTTTAAACTCTAAAGCTATTATTTTATTACAGTGCGCTTTGGATATTAATGGTTTTAATTGTATTTTAGGTTGCACTACAACACAGCAGATATGGGATAAGCTACAAACAACTCATGGAGGAACCAAACAAGTGAAGGATGGAAAGATTAATCTTTACATCATAGAATACGAGTTGTTCAAAGTGATGCAAAGGAATCAATTACAGAAGTCAACACAAGGTTCACTCTTATTGTGAACAAATTAAAGAATCTTGGCAAGAATTTCACTGATGAGGAACTGATTAGGAAACTAATCAGAACAATACCAACATCTTGGGATGCAAAGCTCATAGCCATTGAAGAGTCAAAAGATTTAATTTCATACTCACATGATGAATTTATTGGTTCATTACTCACATATGAGATGAAAGTTAAATCTACCACTGATTGTGAGCAGACTAACAAAAGAAATTCTATTGCACTAAAATTTGCCAATCCCATTCCTGAAGAATCCACCTCCAATTTAGACAATGAGGACAATGAAGATGATGATGAAGCCCTGTTGGTGCAAAAATTCAGAAAATTCTTAAGAAACAAAAATAGAGGCAAAAGATCTTACAGGAAGCAATTAAATATCAACAACACTGACAAAGCAAAGAAAGATTTAAAACAGGAAATTACATGTTTTGAATTTAATAAACCTGGTAATTTCAAAGCCGATTGTTCGAAGTTGAAAAAAAAATTTAAGAAGAAGGAGAAGAAAGCTATGATAGCAACTTGAAGCGACAGTGATGAATCCAGCTTCGATGATGATGAGTATCAGAAGTAAGAGAAAGCCCAAACATGCTTCATGGCAAATGATGATTCAACAAAATCATCACATCAAGATCAAAATGAGGAAAATGAGGTAATTCTATAAATTTTTTCTCATAATGATCTTATACAAGAATTCTTTAGAATGTATGATGATAAACTTGAGATAACTGCTAAGTGTAAGGAATATGAAAATAGGCTCTTAGAAAAAGAATCCGAGAATCTTGAGCTTCAGAGCAAATTAAGTTTTCCAGAAAACTCCAATCTTGAACTTATCAGTAAGTTATCTCATTGAGAAAAGAAATGTGACAAGTTAGATTGCACTATTAGCAAATTCACTAATGGTGAAAATATGCTAAATGTGATTTCGGATTCCCAGAGAAATCCAAATGATAAATCTGGTATTGGTTATAATGATAGGATATCCCCACAAAATCCTTAGAAACCTATCATATTTTGCCCCTTCTCCACTTCTACTATGCAAAATATATCCTCCGAACCTACACTTCAAAAGCATAGTAAAAGTCACAAACCAAACAAAAAAGATATACATGTCCAACACTCACATTTCTCCAAGCCAAAAAGGGTGCAATTTGTGAAACCAAACCAATAATTTCTTTCACAACAAAAGATTGCACACAAGAACCCACACAGGCCAACACTCTCTCAAAAAGTTCACCAAATATAAGCCTAAACAACAACATAGTTACGAGTCTAAATGTTTATATAAATTTAACTATGTTTCTTATCACCAAAATCATCCTTCAAAACATAATCAATCATATCAAGATAAGAAAAAGAAAGATGTTACATGTTACCATTATAACCATAAGGGACATGTAATTAGTGATTGCAATTTTAGAAAGGGAAAATACAAAGGGAAAACTATCTGGATTCCCAAGGATAAAAATGCTTCTAACCCTAAAGGACCCAACAATATTTGGGTACCTAAATCTACTTAACTTGTTTTATAGGTATGTCTAAAGAACACTCTTGGAGACTCAAAGTGGTATATTGATAGCTGGTGTTCTAGACATATGACTGGTGATGGAAGATATTTTACTTCTATGAAACAAGTTAAAGGAGGAAGTGTAAAGTTCGGAGATAATCTAGCAGGATAGATTATCGGAAAAGGAAAGATTAGAAACAATCCATGCATTGATGAGGTTTCTCTAGTCGATGGATTGAAATTCAATCTTCTAAGTGTGAGTCAACTCTGCGACAAAAATCAAAAGGTAATCTTTGATTCTAATAAATGTGAAATTGTGACAGCTGATAGTGGTAAGACTCTACTTGAAGTTCCTAGAATAGGAAATATTTATCTTCTGAATTCAAGTACTATTACTAATGATCACTGCTTAATTTCACAAGAGGAAAAGAGTTGGTTATGGCATCGTAAACTAGGTCATGCTAGCATGCATCTTATTTCAAAGCTTTCTAAGAAAGATATTGTTAAAGGTTTACCAAGAATCAAGTTTGATAAAACTCATATATGTGATGCATGTCAAAGAGGGAAACCAATTAGAAGTTCTTTTAGTTCTAAAGGAATTGTTTCTACCTCTAGACCCATAGAACTGCTGCATTTAGACTTGCTTGGTCCAATTCAACCAACAAGCCTAGGTGGCATGAGATACGCATTAGTCATTGTAGATGACTACTCATGTTTTACATGGACATTGTTTTTGAGTCAAAAAGATGAAGCTTTTCAACAATTTTCTACCTTGTGCAAAAAGCTTCAGAATTTGAAAAACACTTCTATTATAGCTATTAAAAGTGATCATGGAAAAGAATTTGAAAACAGGCTTTTTGAAACGTTTTGCTCTGAGCATGGAATATCTCACAACTTCTCGGCTCCTAGAACTCCTCAACAAAATGGTGTTGTTGAAAGGAAAAATAGGACTTTAGAAGAAATGACAAGGACCATGCTCAATGAAAATAATTTACCAAAATATTATTGCACAGAAGCTATGACCAATGCATGTTATATTTTAAATCGAGCTTTAATAAGACCTATTTTAAAGAAAACACCATATGAGTTATGGAATGGTAGAAAACCTAATATTGGTTATTTCCATCCATTTGGTTGAAAGTGTTTTGTTTTTAACAACAAGGAATATCTTAATAAATTTGACTCTAAGTCAGATGAAGGTATTTTCTTGGGATATTCATTGCATAGCCTTGCATTTAGAGTCTTTAATAAAAGAACTCTCACCATTGATGAGTCCATGCATGTTGTGTTTGAAGAAACTAACTCTCTCCCAAATAATGAATCTGAGGATACTCTGGAGATTTTTGACTCGCAGGATGAACACACAGAAAATAATGAAAGTGCTATGCAAAAAGAAAACACTTCTAGTGATCGAAATGAGCATAATGTGCAAGAATTACAGATTCAAAAAGATCAACATGATGATCTGCCAAAAGAATTCAAATATTACAGATATCACTCCAAGGAAAACATTATTGATAATCCCTCTCATAGAGTGATGACCAGGATACAATTAAAAGTGCTCTCTACTATTTGTCTCTAAAGTTAAGCTAAAAAGGTGAATTGATGTCAAAATCACAACAAGTCAAGGAGATCAAGTGGAAGAATATGAAGGTAATGTCTAAAGTCTATTCTGAATAATAAATGACAAGAGAAAAACATTTTCAATGAGTAATATTGTGTGACAAAACAAGTTAATTTAGTGATTTTTAATTGTAAGTCTAGGTTACGTAAAATTGATAAAAGTTTTACTATTGGATCAAGATTAAAATTAAGAATTACAAATATCCTTGTCATATAATATATAGTCAATAAATAAATCTCAAAAGAAATATGCATATATATATATATATATATATGTTTCTTTTAAGGCTTAAAAGATTGGACCATTATTCTTCGGGCCACATAACTTAAAGCCCGTGTTTATAAGCAAAGGAAGGAAGAAATGAAACCAAAGGAAGAAGGATCCAAGAACTAGATTTCTCCTCTCCAAAATGACATAGCATCAACTCAGGCGCCAACCCTTCTCATTGTTGGATATGCCCTAGTCCCCGAGGCATTGGTCCTTGTGTTTGTATCATACATTTGTACATTTTATGTAAGATATGTATTATACAATTTGCGTCAATAAATAAAGGCATCAATCTATTTACTATATGTCTTGTGCAATATGTTAAATAGAGTATCCAATGGACATATCCATATCTATGTTGTCAAGTGTGAGGCACTTGGCAGTAAGACTGTGGATAGGGAAAACGATATGGCCATAAAGTCATCCATAGTCTGTTCCAATCATGGGAATGAATGGAACTAAAGACTATCATTAACCTTGTTTGTATGGCGGTGTATTACCAGTCATAAAACATGGAATGTCAACTAGGTTAATGGGTACATGCAAAAAGGGCATGGTACTGGATCGATCCACTTAACGGGAATCCACATGGTATCACATCACATCGGATTCTCGTGTAGTACTTGTATGGATCCTTTGACCTGACCATATCATGGTACTAGATGCGAAGTGGCATACTTTGGTGTATGCCCAACGGGCCTATAAAAGGGTGCCAAGTACAGGTACGTTCAGGTATGTTAACAAATATTGCAGTGCTATGGATATGCAGATGGGAATGTCACTCAGTGTTCCACTGAGAAGATATCACCGGCCTCTTTATGAATGCAGCTGATAAGAGTGCGGCCACACCCAAACAAGTTGGAACTTATTTGTGAATATCAGTGCATTCAGGATCAAGTTAATGTCCGGACACAATAGAGGGTGATCAAACCATGCCTCTGTGTTGGACTCCGATATCGATGACATGGGATGTACAAGTTTAAACTACTGGGTTAAAGTTTCAGTTGGACTGCTTATTCCGTCTTAATTGGGGGCTACAGTGGCTTGCTAGAGCCCAACTGTAGTCTATGGGCCTTAGCTGACTGCCAACATAAAGACAGGCCCATCGGATCGTACACATTGAACGTCTGGACTTTAACTAGTTGGATTAAGTGTGTACGTGGTGTATACACATTAAAGAGATAGAGGTCTATTAATTATATTATATAGCTCAATTGGATTGATCAAAATATAATATGATTAATTTTATTTAGGCCATCACATAATTAATTCAATGAATTAATTTTGTGTATTTATTTCCTAGGTGGAAATATTGATACATGTATAGGTTTACATGTATGTCATCTTATGGATGTCTAATTTAATCTCTTGGTTAATTTGATGTGTCAAATAAATTTTAATTTAAATGTATGTTACATATTATATGAGATAATATATTACCATACATATGGAATTAAAATATTATTTGAAATCAAATAAAAACCAAAGTATTAAATATGGCTTGGGCTTGAATAATTAAAGCCCACATTTGGTGAAGTGTTGGCCGTAACTTTTGGTGGGATTTTTCCAAGTTTTGGTGAGTCATTTTGGATAGGAAGAATGACTCATTAATGGGACAAAAAGTGATGATGAAAGATGGGTGAGTCATGGTTTGACTTTGGGGTAGAAAAGTTGGACTTTTATTCTCTTGATTTTTATCTCCTTTCTTATGTTATAAGAGAGAAAAAAAAATCAGCCATAAAAACGCTTCACTTGGATGTCCAACATAGCCCTATACTCTCTCTTGTTGATTTTCTGAATCGCTAGCACGGGTTTCAATCCGAGAGCCGTTCGTGTACGGGACGAAGGAGGAAATCTAATTTTGTTTCTGCAGTCTTCATCTGTCTCTTGGAGAGACTTTAAGGTGAGATTTTACAACATTGTTCCTCATGCTTTGTTTTTTTTTATTTCCACTACTTAAGCTCCTGGGACCGGATTCGAGGAAATCAACGCGTATTTCTGCTTTTATCGGTCGATTTCCGGTGACGAATCCCAACAGTTGTACCAGAGCGGGCTTATGTTACGTGGAAATCTCTATCTTGAAGTGAATCCCATGTTTTAAAATTTGGTGATTTTGTGGATGGGATTTGTCTTCGGTTTGGGGTTTGTGAATTTGCCCCTTTGAATTTACAAATGGAAAATTATATGCATAGGGTTTATGCTAGATTTAATTTTCTATTTGTGTTGGTTATACATGATATTTGCAAAGGCATTCCATTCCTGCAAAATAGGGACTGGGACATCTGTGAGCGCTCACATGCTCAAGATGAAGGGCTATTTGGATTCTTTAGCCCGTCTCGGGTCGCCCATTTCATAGGAATTGGTGGTTGATACCATCCTGGCTTCCTTACTGGAGTCTTATGATCAGTTTATCTTGAATTACAACATGCAAGGGATGAACAAAGCTGTTAGTGAGCTACATAGGATGCTAAAGCTTACTGAACAATCGATCAAAAAGACTCCACTGGTACTTATGGTAAACAAGGGGAAGGCTCCTCTTGTAAAGGCTAAGGCAAAGGCTAAAGCTAAGGCTAAGAAAGCCAACGCAAAGAAGGCCAAGGTCCAACCTAAGGCCCGTCCTGAGGATGTCTGTTTCAGGTGCAAGCAGATGAGACATTGGAAACGATCATGTCCAAAGCTTTTGGGAGAGCAAAAGAAGGCGCAAGGCGCGTCTTCATCACATATATATGTCATAGACATTAACCTTACTATTTTAACATCTTGGGTATTGGATACTGGATGTGGTTCTCACATCTGTTGTAATGTGCAGGGACTTAGGAACAGAAGATCACTGGGATCAGGAGAAGTGGACTTGCGGGTCGGGAACGGAGCAAGGGTTGTAGCCATTGAGATTGGCGAGTACCAGCTTAGAATGCCTAGTGGATTAGTTTTGTTACCAGAACAATGTTATTTTGTACATGCTATGCGCAGGAATATTATTTCTGTTTCAGTTATGGATACTTCTGGATATGTATTTACTATTGGTAATGGTAAAATGGTTATATCTAGAGAAGGCGTATTTTATGGACATGCTCTATTAAATAATGGCCTTTATATCCTGGATTTAAATAAAACTAATCAAGTCTATAACATAAATACTAAAAGGATTAAACCGAATGAACTTAATCCTGTGTACCTTTGGCATTGTCGTTTAGGCCACATAAATGAGAAACGCATAGCTAGACTCCACAAAGCTGGAATTCTAGGATCTTCTGACTTGGAGTCACTTGATATTTGTGAGTCTTGTTTACGGGGTAAAATGACTAATGTGCCTTTTAGCAAGAAAGCTGAAAGGACTACTGGCTTATTGGACCTAATACATTCGGATGTATGTGGACCTATGAGCATTGCTGCGAGGGGTGGGTTTCTATACTTCGTCACCTTTATAGACGATTTCAGCAGATATGGCTATGTCTATCTGATGAAACAAAAGTCTGAAACACTCGATCGGTTCAAGGAATTTAGGAACAAAGTACAGAACCAATTAGGCTGAAATATTAAAGCCCCTCGGTCGGACCGAGGTTGTGAGTATATGAGCCTAGAATTTGATTCATATTTGAGAGAGCATGGAATAGTTCCACAGCTCACTCCTCCAGGAACACCACAATGGAATAAGGTGTCCGAACGAAGGAATAGGACCCTGTTAGACATGGTCCGCTCAATGATGAGTCATGCTTCTCTCCCAATAAGTTTCTAGGGATATGCTCTTGAGACATCAACTCTCATTTTGAATAGTACTCCGACAAAGGCAATGGAAAAGACCCTATTTGAGATATGGACGGGCAGGGCACCCAATGTGTCTTTCCTGCAGATTTGGGGTTGTTATGCACATGTCAAGAGATTAACTGGGGGGAAACTGGAACCCAAAACCGACAAATGCCTGTTTGTGGACTACCCTAGGGAAACCAAAGGGTATTACTTCTACAACCCCGCCGAAAACAATGTGTTCATGGCACGAAAAGGGGTCTTTCTTGAAAATGAGTTCATTTCCAAGAAAGATAGTGGGAGTAATGTTGAACTCAGGGAAGTTCAAAGCTCAGAAACTCCTGAAAAGGATAACTCGGAGACCAGGGGGGAGCTTCCATAAGAGGAAGCACCGGCCTAGGTCGTACAAGGGCCTAGAAGGTCTGGTAGGGATCATAGGGAACCTGATAGATATGGGTTTCTTGTTACTGATAATAACACTCTTTTTGTCTTCGACGAAGAAGAGCCGAAAACCTACCAGGAGGCTATGGCTAGCCTACTGTCCGTAAATTGGCAAAAGGCCATGGAGGCAGAAATGCAATCTATGTACGATAATCAAGTTTGGAATCGGATGATCCACCTCCGAGTGCTAAGGTAATAGGTTGCAAGTGGTGCTACAAGCTTAAGCCAGACAATACCTTCAAGGGGCGGCTAGTAGTGAAAGGTTTTAGGCAAGTCCATGGATTCGACTATGATGAAACTTTCTCACCAGTCGCTATGCTCAAATCCATAAGGATCCTACTGGCCATAGCCACATGGTACGACTATGAGGTCTGGTAGATGGATGTCAAAATCGCTTTTCTTCATCAAAAGCTACTCGAGGATGTGTATATGACACAGCCTGAGGGTTTTGTCAATCCACAACATCCTGAAATGGTATGCAAGCTTCAAAGGTCCATTTATGGATTGAAGCAAGCATCCTGGAGTTGGAATCTTCGATTCAATGAGGCTATAAAGGAATATGGCCTCATACAAAGTCAAGATGAGCCTTGTGTGTACAAAAGGATTAGTGGGAGCATTGTCATATTCCTGGTATTATATGTGGATGACATCCTTCTTATTGGAAGTGACATACCAACACTGCAAGGGGTAAAGCAGTGGTTGTGTCAGTGCTTCGCAATGAAGGACTCAGGTGAAGCTGAGATGATCCTAGGGATCAAGATCTACAAGGATAGACCTAATCGGCTCCTAGGCCTAAGTTAGGCCAAGTACATAGACAAAGTTCTGAAAAGATTCAGCATGGACTAGGCTAAGAAAGGTTTCTTGCCAATGGGTCATGGGCTGAAACTTGTAAGAAAAATTGTCCTAACACAAGGCAGGACAGGGAGAACATGAAATTAGTCCCATATGCTTCGGCTATAGGATCAATCATGTACGCCATGCTATGTACAAGAACTGCTGTCGCCTTTGCACTAAGTATGACTAGCAGATACCAGCAAGATCCTAGGGAGGATCACTGGAAAGCTGTCAAAGCAATCCTAAGGTACCTTAACCAGACTAAGGATAGCTTCTGAGTGTATGGAGGTCAGGAAGAGTTATCAGTTACTAGGTACACTGATGCAAGCTTCCAAACCGACCAGGATGAATATAAGTCGTAGTCAGGATATGTATTCATGCTTAATGGTGGTGCTGTAAGCTGGAGAAACTCCAAGCAACCGACCATAGCAGATTCTATCACAGAAGCTGAGTACATTGCAGCGTGTGATGCAGCTAAGGAAGCTGTATGGATAAAGAAGTTTATCATGGAACTGGGGGTAGTGTCAACTATCTAGGACCCAGTTGATATCTTCTATGACAACAATGGGGCTGTTGCATAAGGAGCCCCAGTCACACAGGAACTCGAAGCACGTACTCAGGAAGTTTCACCTCATCAGAGAAATCGTTAAGAGGGGTGACATTTCATTACGACGAGTGGACACCGAGGAGAATGTCACAGATCCTTTGACCAAGGCGCTGGCTCAGCCCAAGCACGAAGGTCATATTAGATCCATAGGGATTAGGCCCATGCCTAGTTGGTACTAGTGCAAGTGGGAGATTATTGGATATGCCCTAGTCCCGAGGCATTGGTCCTTGTGTTTGTATCATACATTTGTACATTTTATGTAAGACATGTATTATACAATTTGTGTCAATAAATAAAGGCATCAATCTATTTACTATATGTTTTGTGCAATATGTTAAATAGAGTATCCAATAGACATATCCATATCTATGTTGTCAAGTGTGAGGCACTTGGCAGTAAGACTGTGGATAGGGAAAATGATATGGCCATAAAGTCATCCATAGTCTGTTCCAATCATGGGAATGAATGAAACTAAAGACTATCATTAACCTTGGTTGTATGGCGGTGTCTTACCGGTCATAGAACATGGAATGTCAACTAGGTTAATGGGTACATGCAAAAAGGGCATGGTACTGGATCGATCCACTTAACGGGAATCCACATGGTATCACATCACATTGGATTCTTATGTCGTACTTGTATGGATCCTTTGACCTAACCATATGATGGTACTAGATGTGAAGTGGCATACTTTGGTGTATGCCCAACGGGCCTATAAAAGGGTACCAAGTACAGTTACGTTCAGGTATGTTAACAAACATTGCAGTGCTATGGATATGCAGATGGGAATGTCACTCAGTGTTCCACTAAGAAGATATCACCGGCCTCTTGATGAATGCAGCTGATAAGAGTGTGGCCACACCTAAACAAGTTGGAACTTATTTGTGAATATCAGTGCATTCGGGATCAAGTTAATGTCCGGACACAATAGAGGGTGATCAAAGCATGCCTCTGTGTTGGACTCTGATATCGATGACATGGGATGTACAAGTTTAAACTACTGGGTTGAAGTTTCAGTTGGACTGCTTACTCCATCTTAATTGGGGGCTACAGTGGCTTGCTAGAGCCCAACTGTAGTCTGTGGGCCTTAGCTCACTGCCAACATAAAGACGGGCCCATCGGATCGTACACATTGAACTTCTAGACTTTAACTAGTCGGATTAAGTGTGTACTTGGTGTATACACGTCAAAGAGAGAGAGGTCTATTAATTATATTATATAGCTCAATTGGATTGATCAAAATATAATATGATTAATTTTATTTAGGCCATCACATAATTAATTCAATGAATTAATTTTGTGTATTTATTTCCTAGGTGGAAATATTGATACATGTATAGGTTTACATGTACGTCATCTTCTGGATGTTTAATTGAATCTCTTGGTTAATTTGATGTGTCAAATAAATTTTAATTTAAATGTATGTTACATATTATATGAGATAATATATTACCATACATATGGAATTAAAATATTATTTGAAATCAAATAAAAACCAAAGTATTAAATATGGCTTGGGCTTGAATAATTAAAGCCCACATTTGGTGAAGTGTTGGCCGTAACTTTTGGTGGGATTTTGCCAAGTTTTGGTGAGTCATTTTGGATAGGAAGAATGACTCACTAATGGGACAAAAAGTTATGATGAAAGATGGGTGAGTCATGGTTTGACTTTGGGGTAGAAAAGTTGGAATTTTCTTCTCTTGATTTTTATCTCCTTTCTTATGTTATAAGAGAGAAAAAAAAAATCAGCCATAAAAACACTTCACTTGGACGTCCAACATAGCCCTATACTCTCTCTTGTTGATATTCCAAATCGCTAGCATGGGTTTCAGTCCGAGAGCCGTTCGTGTACGGGACGAAGGAGGAAATCTAATTTGGTTTCTGCAATCTCCATCTGTCTCTTGGAGAGACTTTAAGGTGAGATTTTACAACCTTGTTCCTCATGCTTTGTTTATTTGATTTCCACTACTTAAGCTCCTGGGACCTGATTCGAGGAAATTGATGCGTATTTCTGCTTTTATCGGTCGATTTCTGGTGATGAATCCTAAAATCTTAAAACTATCAACAAAGCTTCATGTTCATTTGACATTAGAAAACATGAAGAGAAAGCGGGAAGATTCAGAATTCACAGGAAGAATTTACACAAAAAGAAGAAAAATTAGCTCAACAGATGATGCATACCTGTAGAAAGAGATAATTTACAGAATCATTTCATTCAGAGAAACAAGACAAGGTCACCATCACATCTTTCTGAAATCTCAACAAGGTAATCCTCTATATGCTGATAGGTTTATTAAAGAAAGAGTGAGATGTAAAAGAGTGGACTGGGAATCTCTAAAGCAGAATGATAAGCCATTTGTCTAGTACATTAAGGCTCAAAAATGGGAAAATTTTTTGAGTATTAATGAACCGATTTTTCATTCACTTGTTAATGAATTCTCAGGCACACTCACTTATTTAAGAAACAGAGATTATGAAGTGACAATACAAGAAGATACCTGTTAATGAGAAAATTATTGGTGAGGTATTTGATTTACCTGTTGAAGGTGTTAGAATAGATAGAACCTCTGCTCCAGTGACTCTAGGCAAATACAATGCTACTAACTTTATCTCTGAACTGTTTAAAATCTTTACGGGTCACTCAATACCTTGGTCTAAGCTTGACTTAGGATACTTGGGAGAGGATTTTAGAATCTTACAGTTGATGATCTCTGCCTATTTTGTCCCACAAAAGGCAAGTCTTGCTAATATGAATAGTTTTAGTCTCTGCTTCATTTGGCACCTAGCAAGTTACACCAAAATCAACCTTCCCTACATAATTTTGAACCATATGACCCATGTCAGGAACAACTCTGCTCTGCCTTATAGCATGCTACTCTTTAAATTCTTCACTCACTTCAATGTATCCAAGGCTAGACTCATTCCATCCTTTGTAAGCCCTAGGTCAACAATCAATAAGTCAAATATTGATCAAATGTTGAAAGCCAATTCTCACAAAAGTCAAATTCCAACCAATCTTGCAAAAGTTGTCAATATCTCTGAAAACTCCTCAAGAAGTTCAGAAACCACTCTTTCAAACCCTCTGCTCACTAACACTACAGCTCAGCAGAAGAAAGAGATAAGAGAAGGAAAGTGTATAGTGTCAGAACATGTTACTAAATAGGAGAGAGAGAGAGAGAAAGAAGCTTTAAGGTCATATCAAAAAGAAGGAGACGTCTTTGGATCCTTCGCTACACTCATCAGTGAAGAAGACATGACACTTATATCTGAAACCAATTCAAATCCAAGTTACTTCTTAAATTCCCTCCCTGAAAGCTTTTTCAACTCATTCATTCTTCCAGAGTTCTATAAAGCCAGCTGGGAACCTCCACCATTTTATCAGTCTTCCTTCATCATGGTTGAAAAATTTCCTCAACCAGAACCCTTCACTACTTCCTCTAGTCAAACTGCTTTCCCATTAAGCATTTGTCCACCATCTCCTCCTTCCCACCTTTACCATTTAACTCAAATCCACAGCCACCTCCACCTGACTACCATAGAGTGTCAGCATACACCCTGTAGATATGTTTTAAAGTTATCTTAGAATTCTTAAGTGTCTCAAAATCACTCATGGGATCAAAGGCCTATACAGAAGTTCACTCTGCCGTAAAAGATCTTCGAATGCAATTATTCAACACCCAAGAAAAAGTTCATCACATGATTGCTGGTATGGAGATGGAGCTAGCCAGAATGACAGGGACTATCAATCACTTGTTAGATCAGGTAGAAGCAATGAAAAGTCTTGTTTCCAGCATCATCAAATCAGGAGTACCTTCCTCTTCCTCCTCTAATCCTCCATGATCAAGGTTTGCATCCTAACACCTCAGCAAATGTTGACATTGTAGAGAGAAGCTAGTATGCAAGTTTGGTGTCTCTCATCTTCCTTTCTAACTTTTGGTCAACAACTGGTTATTCATTTTAGCTAGTCCTTGGTCCTGACAAGAGTATTTTGGTCTATTTTGATCTTTTAAGTTCTAAATAGGGTATGAATGCTCTTTTGAAAACTGTAATTATCTTTTGGGTTATACTAGTTTACAGTTTTTAGTTTGTCACTACTTCTATCTGTGATGATAATTGCTCTATATCCTGCTACTTGTCACTTATTGTGTTAATGATTACTCTGTAATTGGTATATAACTTACATGAAATGGCTTGATCTTTACTATGATGATCATTACTCTGTACTCTGTACTTGTGTACTGTGCCTTGGTCTATCATATATTGATCTTTCCTGTGTTGATTCACTTTGTGCTGAACTCATATGATAGATTTGTATGCTGTATGCTGTGCCCTGCATCTTTTAGGTGCTGCCCATTACACTATGCTGCTGATTACTCTGTGATGACACTACTATGACAATGCTAATGCTTGCTCCATGACTCACATTTTCACTGTGTTGTGCTGTGCTTGATCTTTACAGTATTGATCTTTCTTGTAGTGATCCTTACTATGCTGATCACTATCCTGTGATAATGATTACTATGAGACTTGCATCTTATCTATGAGCTTTTATTTGTGTGAGTTTATGTTATGAGCTATTTTGATGATCACAGTATGCCTTCACCCTCTCTTTTTGATGATTTCAAAGGGGGAGAAAGTTTGAGATTGTCTGATCTCTTATAGAGATGTTTGACACTTATGGCAGAATGATCACAATGTTCAAGTCAGCATGAAAATTCCATATACTTAAGTAGAAAGTTTAAGATAGCATGGCAGATAGATCATAATGTTGAGTTTAGGATGATATGCTTTTTGTGTTGAAGAATAGTCATTGTGATGGCATCTTGGCTGACTTAGGATGAAAACACTATGTTTACTATATTTGGTGCATTGACTAAACTATTGATCTTTAGCTAGAATATTGACTTAAGCTGATTAGTGCACTCATTGACATTAGGAAGATTTGAAATGCTAGAATTGAGTGTTAAGCACATTGGCATGCTTTTTTTTTTTTATCACATTCTTGAATATCTGCTTGACATATCTAAGATGCCAAACTTATGAGAATAGTGCTTGACCCTGCTAACATATCTAAAGTAGTATACTTATGAGCTAAATGCTTAAGTTTCAAATCATGGCTGCTAAAAGTTTATGTGTGAATGGATGAAGCTTTGGTAGAATGTGTGAGTTGGCATAATGAATCTCATATCCCAAAGATATTAAATGTTTCTAGCACATGACAAGATGAATGGATTGTAGCTCACCTAAGCTATGTATGCAAAATGAGCTTTATTTATCTGGGTACTACTAACTCATGCAGGTTATGGTTTATGAGTTTGTCAATAAGTCTTCACTTAGACTTAAGCTCATAAGGATATATGGGCATCACATTGATTAAATTCTACAGCCCATAAGTATCATACCCCAATATTAATTTGGTTGTAATTCAACATTTTTAAACTCTAAAAATCATAAACAACCGTGCTTATATTGAGGGGGAGCCATAAATTGAGGGGGAGCCTTCTATAATTTGGTTATTTTATAAAATGTCAAAAAATCAATTGCAATCATCAAAAAGGGGGAGAATGTTGAGTTAAGTTTTGATGGTCACAATAACTGACATTTTAAAATAATGAGCTTTATAAGTTAAAATGTTTTTAGATACTACAAAAGCTCTTTATAGCATTTTGAATGCTTAGTTTATGAGTTAAGTATCAACTCTCTTGGGCATTCAATATTAATGACATAAGTACCATATACATACACACACACACACACACACATATAAGAGCTTATGAGATAAAAGATTTGGTAATCCATATTTGCTCAACCCATAAATGGCTTATGACTTAAAAGTTTTTATATTTCGACCATACATATATATATGCTCAAAGTTGACCCAATGTTAGCTTATGACTTGGAAGATTCAAAGATCTTTTTGGCATATATACCTACATTGTTGACCCCATATTTGATTATAAAGTGAAATATTTTTGAGATCATACACATATGTTGACCCTTTATTTGACCATAGGATGAAATACTTTTAAGAATAATTTCAGCAACTTATGTACACTTATATTTGATCTCATGTTTGTTTATGGGGTAAGTTGTTTTTAAGATCATTTCATTTATTGACCTCATGTTTGCTTATGAGGTGATACACGTGAAGAACAATTTGGCCACAATGTGAACTCATGTGATGAAAAAGATTTGAGATATCTTTAAGTACCACATGTGACATTATAACCTAAGTTTGTAACCTTAGCTATGTAAGTCTTCATTCGTAAGATCACATTTGTCAAAACCATATCTCAAAAGATCAACCTATATCTTTATGCTAGGGTTTTGAAACTAAGGTTACATTTGCTTCTCACTTTTCAAAATTTGTCACTTGTCTTTTTTAACAAAGGAAATCACCTATACTCTGCTTTATGGCCTTATTAAGATATGTATCAAAAGTACAAACGGCCATAAAATCTTTTGAGATCAACGGTTATATTCCTTTCTTTTGCTTATCACTCGAACTCATTCTTCTTCATGAAATGAAACA
The DNA here is from genome assembly GCA_039660915.1 of Euphorbia tirucalli. Lineage (NCBI taxonomy): Eukaryota > Viridiplantae > Streptophyta > Magnoliopsida > Malpighiales > Euphorbiaceae > Euphorbia > Euphorbia tirucalli. The sequence continues at coordinate 42,323,790 of CM077637.1, read as the reverse complement.
AACGGCCATATGACTTAAAGACACCGGTCATCTCTTTTATCTAACGGCTACAATCTTCATTGGCTTATAAAAAGGAAGAAGAAGAAGATTTGAAGGTATGGAAGACAATTAAAGAAACATTCATACTTAAGATTTCAACTTATAGTCTTCCATTCCAAAAAGAGTTCAAAGAGAGAAGGAGAAATATTGTTTCATTCACATATTCACATATCTGGGAAGTGTATTTTCACACAAGGTTGTGTGAAGGGGGTTTTGCTTTGTTGGTGGTTGATTAACAAAGGTTGTAAAAGTTTAATGCTTGAGCTTTGAAAAAGCATTGGTAGAGTTTGTTACTTAAGCTCCAAGAAGTAACGGTATAGGTTTCATACTGAGCCTATAAAAGTATTGAGTTTGTAACATGAACTCGGAAAAAGTAACATAGGCTTTTTTCCTTCCCGTAAAGGAAACGTTAGTAGAAATCTCAATTGGTTGGCTTGGGGACTAGATGTAGACCAGTTGGGTCGAACCAGGATAAAATTCTACGTCTACAATTTTCTATCCCTACTCTCTTATTATTTTATGCAATTTAATTTCTTGCACTTTTATTTTGCTTGGGTACTTAAAGTTATTTTTGCCAAGGCTATTTTATATTCACAAGTTTTATTATAGTTTTAATTCTGCATTTTTAATAAAACTTATTTTTGAGAAAGAGACTTGTGTTTCTATAAAAAGTTTTGTTTAAGAGAGTCTGCAAATTTTTATTTTGCCCTACAGTACTATTCACCCCCTTCTAGTACTGTAACTAGCCATTTGGGACCGTCAGGTCGACAAATTGGTTAGACTCAGATATCACAGATTTTCACCCCGGATTCTACAAAATCAAAGATCACTAAAGGGATTTAAGCTGTAAATACTCACAGGCCATCAATGACTCGTACGGCTTAAAAACCTCCGCAGATAGTCTGTATGACCTATTTGTAAAACTTACATAAATCAGATTTTCAGTTTTCAGCCGAATTAACACATCACAAATATACCAATCAATGCAAAAATAGAAAGGAAGGATTTTATGGCTTCTCAGAAGTTTCCTTTAATGCATTTTTCCAGGATTCAATTGATTGCTCAGATCTGATTCTCGAAGCCAGAATGGATTCTAACTCGCCGAATTCGAACCAAAACTCACCAAGAAACTGAAAACAACTGCAACCTGTCTTAATCCACTGTTTCTTCATGAATAGAAGTGGGTTTGATGTTGAAGTCTCAAGGATGGATGATAGTTTTGGTATTTTTTATGTTGTTTGGATGTTGAAGATGATGATGAATAGTTAGGGAGCAAGGCTAGGGAGCTTAAGCCTTAAGTTTTTGCTGTAATTTTTTTTCTAGTCCGTAATGATCCATCTCCCTTTTGCAATCTAAAGAAAAACCTTTTATACTCTATCTACTACGTAAGTGGGTTTTGGCTACTGCTTTTTGCTTTTAGAGATAGGCCATATGGCCTAAAGTACCCAAACTTAGGTCGTACGATCTTAAAGATGAGCTGTATGACTTTACCTTGGATATGGCTATTTCCACTTTAAGTAGCTCTCTTCCATGGCTTAACCTTCTTAATACAACCTTCTTATTTAGGCTGTGCGGCCTAACTGTTGAAGTAAGATGCTTTCGCTAGTATTTTGATGATTTTCGGCTCATTTTGACGTAAGTTAGAATCCAATTCTTGCTTCTTGGGCTGGTGTTTTCAGAAAACTCAAGGTAAAGGATAACTAATACGACTTCATCATGGAGGTCGAACAAAAATCCATGCTCACAGGATGATAGAGCTTAGATTCAAAAATTGGGAGTATAATTTAGAATATTCGAAAATAAGATCTTTAAAAGAACGATGGATGGATTACTTTTGAGGTGTTTCGTTATTGTGTGCCCTTGTCCTTTTGTCAATGTAATAGAATTTTTGATAATTAATAAAAGGCATTAATCTATGTCATTAATAAAAGGTATTAATCTATGTCATTAATTTCTTGTGCAATTAATAGTTATAGAGTATCCGTACATTAAGTTGTTCTCTTTTTTTAAGAGCATCTCCTAGCAGTAGCACTGAGAGTAGGGTAAACACTTAACTATAAATATACCTAGTTTGTCATATCATGGGAATGATACTAACTAAAGACTAGCATGATCTTTGATTGTATGATGGTGTCCTACCAACCATTAGACATTGAATGTCAATCAAAGAGATGGGTACATATTAGGTTACATGGTACTGGATCGATCCACTCAGAGTATTACAGTTGACCCCTATAAGACAAGTGAATCTCTGGTAGTACTTATATTGGATCCTTAGACCTAATGTTGCTATGGACTTAAGGACAATCTCACATACTTTGACATATGCCTAACAGGCTCGTAATAGAGTCCCAGGTATGGTTATGAGTGGGTATGCCAGTGAAGAAATATACTTGTAGCCATAGGGCATGACTTAGTCATGGTATTGGCAGTACAGAGATATCCATATTCATGAGACATATAAGAAAAAGGCTACGAGTTATATATGTCCGAAAGATATATTCATCTTAATTTGGGGCTATAATGGTTTGCTAGAACCCACATATAGTTTGTGGGCCCAAACATTTGGGCCTACTGCCTACATAAAGATGAACCTACCTGATCGCACGTATAGGGTCAAGAAAGGATGTTCAAGACATTAATATATTGGATATATGTTTAATGAAAGAAGCAGTTGTTATATTTATATTGATTTAATTATTGCATGGTGCAATGATAAATTAATTAGAATGTAACTGGTCAAAATTAGATTTTGACATTTATGGGATTGAAATTATATTTATACTAAATCAATTATTGTATGGTATAATAAATAATTTAATTAAAATGTAATTTGTCAAAATTGGATTTTGATATCATAGGGAATTAAATTATATTTAGGTTAGTTTATTTTATTTCATAATGCAATAAATAAATTAAGGCTAAAATATAATTATGTTAAAATTGGATTTTGACGTAAAGAAATATGTGTATTCATATTATAAGGTTGATAGGCGTTTAATTGCATTAAAATTTTAACCTAAAGTTTAATTAATGAAACTTTAATTAACCTAAAATATAAATAGCACTATTTTCTTTAATTCCCTAAGCCTAAGGAAGACTAAAAAGAGACTACTTCTTCCACCCATAACACAGAGAAATTCGGCCACCTATAGCTTTAGAGTTTTCAACCACTTTCATGCTCCCAGTCTAATGCTAGCACGCTCATTCAATCATTTGAGGCCTGCGTGTGTGAAGGCAAAGATTTCCTACCTGGAAATTTGCAAAGAAAACTTCATATCTCATGTAAGATTTATGATTGCTTTCTGGTTAAGTCGTTTCTTCCCGATTCGATTGAATTCCTAGACTGGATTTGAGTGCAAAACGACCGCTTCCGCTAATAAATTTTTTGTTTTGCACGGTGAAAATCCCTACATGTTTGACAGAGACAAAAGTGCAATAGGTGATGAAGTAGATACAAGCAGGTTCCTGTGGTCTGCATATGAATGGTCTAGCTCTGGCTAAGACAATTCGAAGGCAAGGGTATTTTTGGCTCACTTTGGAAGCATATTGTATCAATGAGGTGAAGAAGTGCCACGGATGTCAGATTTATGGAGATATTAATCACCTTTCACTAATGAAGCTGCAGAATCTCTCTACTCCTTAGCCATTCTCGGTATGGGGGTATAGACATTATTGGTTAAATGCGGCCACCAACATCGAATAACCACATATTCATTGTAGTAGCGGTGGAGTATTTTTCAAAATTAGTAGAGGTAAGATCCTACACCCACATTGATGCCAAGTTCGTAGAGAAGCACATTTTTGCAAGATATGACATTCCACACCGTGTAATGACTAATAATGGTGAACAATTTTGAGGTGTGATGGCTAAATTATTTATAGAACATAGTATTGAACACCACAAATCCTCTCTGTATAGGCCACAAACTAACAGAGCAGCAAAAGCAACCAACAAGTTCATCAAGAAGATCTCATCCAAAATGGCTGCCACCTATAGAGATTAGGCAGAAAATTTACCTTTTGCTCTCTCGGGTTACAAAACTAGCGTTAAAATGCCAACCGGTGAGACTCAATACTCGGTAGTGTACAAAATGGAAGCAGTCCTCCCAATAGAAATATAACTGAAGTCTTTAAGGATTGCTTTAGAAGCTCAATTGCCAGAAACTAAATGGGCCAAAGCTAGATTTGAATAGTTGCTATGATCGATAAGAAGCATCTAAAGACCATAGACCATTTACAAATGTACCAATAGAGGATGGCTGTAGCGTATTATTGTCGATTTCGTCATAAAAAACATCCTCTAAAATCAGGTGACTTGGTGTTGAAGCAGCTGAAACCATCCAACATAGATTGTAGGGGCAAATTCAAACTGATTGCGATGGCCTATACATGGTGAAGAAAGTCCTCTTGAAGGGTGTTGTGAAGATAATGGACATTGAGGCAATAAGTTCACCATCCAGATCAACTAGGATCACCTCAAATGCTATCATGTTTAAAAAGAAAGAAACAACGTGTCAGATGGAAAACCTAAAGAAGCCAGTCTGATAAGAAAATAAATGGCACACAAAGGAAGTCAAAATGGCCTCCTAAGCAAGAAACCTGAAAAGTCATCTTAGGTAAAATATAAGATGGTAAGGTGAGAGGTATCAGCTAGAAAACCTATAAAGGCTAGTTGGTAGCATAGGTAGGTCATTTGAGATAGGTATCATTTTCCATTTGTTCCTACTTTGAATTTCATCAATGAAATGTCATTTTACTAAAGATACTGAATGAATGCTTGAATGTGTATTTGAATCTATTTGTTAAAACATCTAAGTAAGCCAAGCATTCAAACATATATACATATGAATTGTCACATCGAATCAAAACTTACAATCAAAGAAGTCTTCTAAAAAAAGAGATCATCATAGCCCACTGAATTGAAAACCCAAAAAGGGCAATTCAGGCAAAAGTCATGGTGATCCAGTAGATTGAGAACCTAGAAAGGGAAGTTTATGCAATACAAGAACAATAATAATAATAATGCGAAGGCAAAAGTAATGAAACAAGTAGTAGCTACATTCTTCTTCAATAATAGCAATAGAAGCCTCAACACAGGAAGCCCCGAGCCCTTAAGAGTCACACTTTGATGCTTCTCTTGAGTATACAAAGCCTTAATCTCAACCAACCATGATATGTATCGCTCATCTATCTCCATAGGGATAAGAGAATTATACTTCAGCAATATGAGCATCGGATTTTTACGACCTCTATGATGAAAACCAATTTGGTTAACCTTTATGTTAGAATCAATGTTGAAACCGATTCGAGAAGCAAGGATTCAAATTCAAATGAGTTTGAAACTTGAAACTGAGAAGAATTAGGGTTAGAAATGAGACAAGAGCCACGCAGCCTTTGGAACAGCTGCATAACTATTAATTTACAACTGTATAGCTATCAGTGCAATAGTTGTATGACTAACGATACATCACTAGAATATGCATAAAGAAGACAAATGTTTGGATTTTGGGGAGACAATAGATCATCCACTAATTCTTTAATTATGGGATTCATTTTAGGCTGAAAGGAGTTGTAATCATTAAGGAGGAGGAGATTAATAATTAAAAAAATAACAAGAAATCGACAAAGGAAGAGAGGAAGAGGAGAGATCAAATTCTCAAAAGTTATATAAACTCAAAACCCAAATTCATCAAAGGCAATGAAATGCTTTCTATAGAACATCAAATGTCGGAACATTTTTTATGTGAAGATTCAATATTGATTGCTGTACATGACAATGTGGATGAAATGATAACTACAAGAATGTCAATGGAAAAAATGGAGAGTCTAGTCAAGACCATATATGTATCCATGGATGATCATTATGATAGAGGAAGTACAGAATCAGTGGCTAAAACCTAAAGGCAATCTATTCAGAACAGGGGAAAGGGGTCGGATTTCTCCTTGGTCTTTATCATTGTCTCAAATATTTGCTAAATGTAGTAATAAAGGTTTGCTATCTTCATTAAGGCCTTTTAAGAAGCCATCTGAAGTAGATAGAGATAATTTCTGTACATATCATATGGTGATCGGTCATAGCTTTAATAATTGCTACAAGTTGAGAAATGAAATTCAGAAATTGGTTGGTGAAAGGAAGCTGAAGTTGATAGAGTTGTCTAATGTAGATGGGCAACAAGTGGTAATCAGAGACAATGCCAAGGCTGAAGGAATTGCTTGAACTACTATTCAAAAAGGAAAAGAAGAAGAACTATTGAGTCTATTATGAATCAGTGTTTGTAAATGGAGCAGTGGCACTGGTGTTTTGAAGTTTTTGTATACGTAAAGTAATTTTTGTTGTAATATACTTTGTAAGATGTAAATGTTTTAACAGTTTGTTTGAATATATTGAACATCTTTTCTTACTTGTGAGGCATTTACATGTACATAAACATTATGTATGCATTTGTTCATTTGAAATGACGTATCCAATTTTCATAACATTTAAATGCATAAAATCAATCTAAGTGCAACATGAAGCATTAGAGTGACTCTAATTTTGATTGGAATTCTCTCTTGAAAATAAGATTTTGTGATGAGTAAAGCAAGCATAGAAAGCATCTTGGCAGCGGTTTCATCAATGAATTTTCATGGAATCAAGATCTACAATTTTAGGCATCATCATGATTAACAAATAGCGGAAGTTCAGAATGTCAGGCTATGTTCAATTTGAAACTAACCGATTAGGTGCATTCTCCTGTTACCGAAAGAAGGCTAATTTTAAAATTTAATCACTCCAAAAAGCCAAATTCACCAGATTTCCAAGTGAAATCAAGCAACAAAAATTCCCATGGGGAATTCAACTACACTATAGCTCTCAAACATGAATCTTTTCCAAGATAAAGTCTATTTAAAACCAAGCCTAAGATGAGTGACTGAGCATACCATAAACAATTCATGTGTCAAAAGCTACAAGTCTGTAAGATAGCATAAACCTTTAAGGAGTAGTCAAAGAGATCATTTTGAAAGGCAGAATGAAATGCACTATAGATTTTCAACACTAGAAACAAAGCAGCCAAGCATAGTTAAAGAAGATAACTCTATTCAACACGCAGAACAGGGATCATAGATGTCAAAGCTCATGTCAGTTGTTATTTCCAAGAGACAATTAGAAGGTTACTCCAAAGGTAAAATTGTTATCATCATTCAAAAGGTTAAAATGCAGAAGGAATAATCAACAAGACGACAGAAAGTAGAAAGAAGTACTCTGATGAAAAGATGTTCATTTCAAATATGGTGGAAAATATGTTGTGGGTAGAAATTTTTGGGTTTAAAAAAAAGAAAAAAATGTAAAAGAGAAGTGTGAGGAAATGAGGGAAATTCAAAGTAGAAACTAAACATCTGAATAAAGATTATCAAGATGACGAAAAATCAAAGCAATGATTGATTATTCACATTAAATGTAAGATGAAGATTTCAGTTAAAGATTTTCAAACTTGTGATGGTGATAGATAGGATATCTTTGGAGTAAAATTCTGTGTGGTCTCTCACAAATGATAGACTACTTCAAATCAAGATAGAATTTTGTAGGAAGTGCTTCAGAATCAAGGCAATACATTACAAAGAAAGTTTCGGATTCAGATCAGAGCATAAGTAAGAAGAAAGCAAGATCAATGACATCATCTTCAAAAGAGTCATCAACACTATGATTAAGGTTGACATAAAAAAAGGATAAAGAAAAGCCTGTTAAGGTGAAAATTCCAAAAAGGAGGCAAACTTTAGGGTAGCCTGATATGCTAAAAATCCAAAAGGGGGTCTATGCAAGGCTTTTGAAAGAAAATTTCTAGCATGGAAAACCGAAAGGACATGCTGGCAACAAGAGAGGGTATTGCTCAAAGTCAAAGTCACTTAAAGGTGTCCCTGTTGTTCTTATTCTAGTTGCATTATGATAATGTTATGAATGCTTGATATTTTGCTTAGATGTTCATAATGCATACATTGTGTTATTGCATATAACGTTCATCACTAAGTCATTACTTTCAAATAATCTACTTCAAGAGAAGAGTTTGTATCCAAAAGCAAATTATCAATGTTAGTGAGCATCTTCTAATCCCCAGTAGAGTTCAAATGACATTAGAACATCTTTTAATCTAGGGGTGTTTTTAAGCCATACAAGCTCAATTATCTTCGATAGTCAGAAAAGACCTTATCATTCCCTATAATAGTTGATATCCAATCGAGTTGTCAAGAGATTTTTATTTCCTAGGGTAGTCAAACATGAGATATTCTATTTTTCACCAACAAAAATTAATGGAAGCCATTTCATAATGCCCAGCAAAATTAATTAAAGATAGTCTCCAATAGACTAATACTTCCCTTCATCAACAGTCAATCTGAAAGTGTACTAGATCTCCACTATCACCCAGTAAGGCATATTTTGAAAGCATGTTGCTACAGAAATGGACCAACAGTTAGTGCAAAAAATGCGATCACAAGTCTTGAACCTGAATTCACTGTTTTAAGATGAATATTTCATCACCAAAATCATATCTTCAAGCCTTCCAATCCTTCAAGAATATGTTTATACATCTTTATGCATATGCACACATACATTACATCCATTTTCTTGCATCATACATCATGTTTGTAGGAAAAAGAAAAGAAGAAAGAAGAAGTCAAGTTCAATTCAAGCAAGAAATCTAGAAATTTCTAAATCCAAATAACCAAAATCAAATCGCCTAGTATTACACATATCACTCTCGTGAGGCACTATTTCACCCAGCGGCACATTTCCCGCTCTCGTGATACAGTGAACAGAAAGATCCCAAACAATTCATAACCAAAATCAAATCATCTAGTGATATACATATCACTCTCGTGAGGCACTATTCCAGATTCTCCTAGTGACATAATTCCCTCTCCCGTGAGGCAATGAACAGAAAGATCCCCAAACAATTCATCACCAAAATCAAATCACCGTATGATACAAATATCGCTCTCGTGAGGCACTATTCTAGATTTGCCCAACAACATAATTCTCGCTCTCATGAGGCAATGAACAGAAAGATCCCAAACAATTGATCACCAAAATAAAATCACTCTATGATACACATATGACTCTCGTAAGGCACTATTCCATATTAGTCCAGTGGCACAATTCCCACTCTCATAAGGTAATGAATAAAAAGATCTCCAAGCAATTAATCACCAAAATCAAATTGCCTAGTGATACACATATCACTTTCGTGAGGCACTATTCTAGATTTGCCCAGCGGCTTAATTCTCACTCTCACGGGTAATGAACGGAAAGATTCTGAAACAATTTATCACCAAAATCAAATTGTCCAGTGATATGCATATCACTCTCGTGAGGCACTATTCCAGATTTGCCTAGCGGCATAATTTTGTTGGGATTCGTCACGGGAAACCGACCGATAAAAGCGGAAATACGCGTCGATTTCCTCGAATCCGGCCCAGGAGCTTAAGATGTGGAAATCAAAAACTTAAAGCATAAAAGGAGGGTTTCAAGAACTCACCACAAAGTCTCTCTAGAGACGGATGCCGACTACAGAAATCAAGTGTAGATTTCCTCCACCGATGCGTACACGAACGGCTCTCGAACCGAAACCCGTGCTAGCGACTCGGATGACAAGAAGAGAGGAAGAAAGAGAGAAGAAAAGGGGCAGCCAAGCTTGGATATTATAGCTGCCCAAAATTTCTTTCCAAAAGAAATTAAATCCAATTTCTCTCTTTTCTCACAATTGTTTTTTCTACCAAAGAAAAATCAAAGTGCAAAGGTGGGCATAAATTCTTTCAAAAGAAAGAATGTATACGGCCAAGCATGGAAGAAAAACATGGCCCATCATTTTCAATCCATTGAAAATGAGATGGATAAGAATAAAGTAACAAATATCCATTTTGTCACTAAGCATGAGTCACCACTTTCCCATTGGTCCAAAAGATGCAAAGTCTCACTTTGCTTCCTTTTCCCTTTAGTCCAAATGGTGACTCACCCCTCTCATCCCTCCATATTCGGCCAACAAAGAAGATTGGTGATCCCACCTTCATCATTTCCTTACCATAAAGGAAAAGCAAGATGCAAGGTGGGAAAGTCCAACTTTGCCCCATCATATGTCATACCAATGACTCACCATTCTTTCATTGGTCCATAAGAATATGTCATCATCATTTTTGTCCATAAAATGACTCACAATTCTTACTCATTCCATGCAAAATTTCGGCCAACATATCCCATTAAATGTTGACTTTATTCCTTTACAAGTCCAAGCCTAATTTTAATCCCATTGATTTAATTAATTTCAAATGCAACTTTAATTTAACATGTATGCATATATATATTATACCATATAATAAATTACATACATTTAATTAAAATTCATTTGCCCTAGTAATTTAATCAATGGATTAAATTAGACATACATAAAATGAGATACATGTAAACCTATACATGTATAAGAATATTTCCACCTAGGAAATAATCCCATAAATTAATCCATTGAATTAATTATGAGAAGGCCAAAATAAATATTAATTATATAACTTTGATCAATCCAATTGATTCATATAATATAATTAATATATCTCTCTCTCTTCAAACGTGTATACTCCAAGTACACACTTAATCCGACTAGTTAAAGTCCAGACGTTCAATGTGTACGATCCAATGGGCCCGTCTTTATGTTGGCAGTGGGCCAAGGCCCACAGACTGCAGGCGGGCTCTAGCAAGCCACTGCAGCCCCCAATTAAGACGGAGTAAGCAGTCTAACTGAAAACGTAACCCTGTAGTTTGAACTTGTAAATCCCATGTCGCTGATATCGGTGTCCAACACAGAGGCACGGAAGTATCACCCTCTTTGTGTCTGGACCTTTACTTGATACCGAATGAACTGATGCTCACAAACAAGATCCAATCTTGTTTGGGTGCGGCCGCACACTTATTAGTAACATTCTTCAAGAGGCCGATGATATCGTCTCAGTGAATCACTGAGTGACATTCCCTTCTGCATATCCATAGTGTTGCCATGCTCACTGACACACCCGAACGTACCCGTACTTGGCACCCTTTTACAGGCCCGTTGGGCGTACACCAAAGTGTGCCACTTCACATGCAGCACCATCATATGGTCCGATCAAAGGACTTATACAAGTACTACGCGAGAATCATTTTGTGATACTATACCATGTAGATTCCGGTTAAGTGGATCGATCCAGTACCATGCCCTTTTTGCATGTACCCATTAACCTGGTTGACATTCCATGTTCTACGACCGGTAAGACACCGCCATACAACCAGGCTAATGATAGTCTTTAGTTCCATTCATTCCCATGATTGGAACAGACTACGGATGACTTTATGGCCATATCGTTTTCCCTATCCATGGTCTTACTGCCAAGTGCCTCACACTAGACAACATGGATATGGATATGTCCATTGGATACTCTATTTAAAATATAGCACAAGACATATAATAAATAGATTAATGCCTTTATTTCCTTGACACACATTGTATAATACATAAAGTTTACATTAATGTACAAATGTATTATACAAACACAAGGACCAATGCCTCGGGACTAGGGCATTTCCAACAAATTTTCGCTCTCTTAAGGCAATGAACAGAAAGATCCCCAAACCATTCATCACCAAAATCAAGTCACCTAGTGGTAAAGTCTATCACTCTCTTGAGGCACTATCCCAAATTGCCCAACGACACAATTCTTACTCTTGTGAGGCATTAAAACGGATTTGTCTAGCGGTACCGATTCCTGCTCTTGTGAGGCACATTTCCAGATAGCCCAATGATACTCATGTCACTCTCAAGAGGCAATGAACTAGAAAAATCCTTTATACCAATCTTGATCCTATGGAGTATGGTACAAGTCCCAATGCAGCAAGAGAACAAATTATTCTACAAAATCTTGATCTTATGGAGCATGGCGTAAGTCCCAGCACATTTAGTGATCAACACGATTCATGTATTTAGTATGCTCACGCAGTTGCATACATAACATGCATAAATGCATCAAGCATTCATTTACAGGAACAACAATTTCTTCAAAAATTTTCATTCTTTTCTGAAGGGGCAGAAGTTTTGCTTCCAAAATCTCTCGGTCAAGGAATGTAAATCCTTCACATTGGAAAAGATTTCTGACAACTATGCAGAAGAACTTTGTCTCAATCAAAGTAGACGGAATTTCACCTTGCAAGGAACTGGATTGTTTCAAACATATGCAACTTCCAAAATAGCAGAACATTACTCCTAGTGGTTTAGTTGCTATTAAAGCTTGCAGTGTCCAATTATAGTAGATAACATTTGAGTCAGGTAAGTTTTCTTTCTTTCGTACACAGCGCTCTTTTCCATATTCGTAAATTCACCTCAGGTATATTATACGTGGTATCAGATATTGAATTTGACCACGCGAGGGGTATCTATGAGTGTCAAATTTTTACGACCTTTGTGATGAAAACCAATTTAGTTAACCTTTGTGTTAGAATCAATGTTGAAATTGATTCAAGAAGCAAGGATTCAAATTCAAACAAGCTTGAAACTTGAAACCGAGAGGAATTTGAAGAATTAGGTTAGAAATGAGATAAGAGATGCAAAGCCTTTGGAACATCCTCATGGCTATTGATTGACAATCATACAACTATCGATGCAACAGCTACACGGCTATTGATGCATCACCAGAATATGCGCGAAGAAGACAAGTGTTTAGATTTTTAGGAGATAGCAGATCATCCACTAATTCTCTGATTACAGGATTTCTTTTGGATTGAAGGGATTTGTAATCATTAAGGAGGAGGAGATTAACAAAAAAAATTAACAAGAAATCAGCAAGGAAGAGAGGAAAAGGAGAGATCAAGTTCTTAAAACTTACATAAACTTAAAATAAGTAATCAAGCCCTAAATTCGTCAAAGCCAATCACCATATCATTGTCCTAACCCTACCGAAACTTCTAGAGACTTATTTAAAGCTGGGATTGTGAAATTTGGAGATTAATTAGGAAGAATTCAAAGTTTTGGGTTTAAGGTTTCAAGTTTACTTTAATTTGAATTCAAGCTTCTACAGTTGGTTTTCTTTTCAATTAACACTGGAAAAAACACCGCAAAGGTAATTCTAAGAGGCCTTAAATCTATTTATTACTTCTGGGTTGATTTGTTATGCCATTTTACATACTTCCATTATGCTTTCTGGGTTTCTAGTAAACCAAAGCCGTACGGCTTATACAAGAGCCGCACGACTATTGTATAAGAGCTGTAGGGCTATTGTTTATTTTTCAGAATTTAACAATTTAAAATTTTTGTGATTTCTCTGGCTCATTTAAAACTAAAGCTATACGGATGTTGCAATAGCCACACAACTATTGTAATTTCTAAGATATATTGCAAAACATTTCAATTATAGAAACATCAATTTCTTGAATGCAGATCGATTTTGGCATGTGAAAATAATAAACAAGACAAAAATAATTTTCAAATCGAATTTCTAGTCCCATCCAAATACGTTTTAAAAATGTTTTCCAGGTCTAGTCGGATAAATCTGTCGGATTATCTCGATTACCCCCATTCATGCCTCGAGCTATCGTAATCTCTTATTCTAAGTCTGTTTGAGTCTTATGTGATTTATATGGTTTTTTGCTAACCTTTGTTTTACAAGTTGATTTAGGTTAGATGAATGTTTAGCTTTTTTTTAGATTCTGTGTATTTTAGGCTAAATGTCAACATTAGATTATTGTATACAGGTATTTTATACCTAGAATCCCCTTTTACACAAATGTATCCCCTAGGTTAATCTATTTGTTTGGATTGTAATAATTTTACTTTTCTAAATTTATTTACATTATTTAATTTATGTCCAACTTTCTTACCTTAGCATATAAATTTAATTCAAAAAAAATGAACTATAGAAATATAAAAGGCAAAGAAATAAAATCTCTGTATAACAAAGTGAACTAGGGAATTGTTGTTTGGTTATATAATTATAATAGGAAATTCATTTTGGAAAATAATATTCGTAAAAGATTTGAGACTGAAATATTGAAAAAGGTATAAGAGTCGCCACCCGGGTCAACTCGACCAAGAAATTCAGGTACAGTCTAAACCAAGTGAAGGCCGCTATACGTTCCAGAGATCTAGGTTTGGATGAGTCACTTACTTATTATCTAATTAAAATAAAGCTTTAATAATTGAATTATAGCATTTTATAAAAATAAGTCAATTTTATTTATAGCACATAATGTTCATGCTGTTGGATATGCCCTAGTCCCGAGGCATTGGTCCTCATTTTGTATCATACATTTTGTACCTTGTTATGAGATTTATGTATTATACAGTTTGTGTCAATGAATAAAGGCATTAATCTATTTATTATATACCTTGTGCAATGTTATAAATAAAGTATCCAATGGACATCCATATCCATGTTGACAAGTGTCATGCACTTGGTAGTAAGACTATGGATAGGGGAAACGATATGACCATAAAGCTATTCGTAGCCTATTCCAGTCATGAGAATGAATGGAACCAAAGACTATCATAAGCTTGGTTGTATGGCGGTGTCTTACAAGGCCATTAGACATGGAATGTCAACCAAGTTAATGGGCACATGCAATAGGGCATGGTACTAGATAGATCCACTAAATGAGAAATCCACATGCTATAGTTTTACAAGTGATTCTCATGTAGTACTTGGATCCTTTGACCTAACCATATCATGTTGTTGCATGTGAAGTGACACACTTTGGTGTATGCCTAAAGGGTCTGTAAAAGGTGCCAAGTATGGGTACATTTGGGTGTGTCAGTGAACATGGTAATGCCATGAATATGCAGAAGGGAATGTCACTCAGTAGTCCACTAAGAAGATATCATCGGCCACTTGATGAGTGCAACTAATAAGAGTGTAGCCACACCCAAACTAGTTAGAACTTATTTATGAGCATCAGTTCATTTGGGATCATGTTAATGTCCAGACATAGAAGATGGTGATAATTCTATGCCTCTGTGTTGGACACCGATATCAACGACATAGGATATACAAGTTCAAACTACAGGGTTTCGATGTCAGTTGGACTACTATCTCCATCTCAATTAGGGGCTGTAGTGGTTTGCTAGAGCCGACCTACAGTCTATGGACCATAGGCCCACTACCAACATAAAGACGGGCCCACAAGATCGTACACATTGAAAGGTTGAGCTTGAACTTAACAAATCAACCTATACTTGGAGTATACCAACTAGAAAGACAGGATTCTAATGACTATATTATATAGATCAATTGGATCGATCAAAATAATATAATTAATATTTGTATTAGGTTTCTTATAATTACTACAATGAATTAATTTAAGATATTATTTCTTGGGTAGAAATATTTCACATGTATAGGTTTACATGTATTTATTTTATGGAGAGTCTAATTTTAATTCTTAAGTTGAATTAATTGGTCAAATTAATTTTAATTTAAATGGCATGTAATATATTATATGGTATAGTATATTCACATACATGATAGATGAAAATTGAATTTGCAATTCAAACTAAACCAAAAGAATTAATTTAGGACTTGGGCTTTAGTAAGGAAAAGCTGACATGAAATAAAACAATAAATACCTAAATTTCCACCATGGGAAATTTGGCCAAAAAGGAATAAAATAGGGCTGAAAATTTTGGCCACTGCATCTGTAAGCGCTGGGTTTTCCCGACCTCTATGATGAGAATTCCTGTATTACCTGTGGAGCAGACGGACTTGAATCGGACTTGAAAACGATTGGAATGTCACCCGAAGTGTCTCAAACATCCTGAAAACCAAGCTATCCGCGATCTGAAACCCCCAAGAAGGTCTCCCGAGTGATTTCTAGGGTTTAGGGTGTGCGTCGAATTTTCGAGAATTTTGCCCCAGCTCTTGCTAGAGCCGAGCGGCTCTAGCTTTTAAGCTAGAGCCGGGCAGCTCTAGTGGGTGAGCCAAGTTGCTCTGGAAAGCAAAATCAGAGAATTCAGACGGCCATTTAATGTTTGAAATGATATGTGAGAGGAGAGTATAAAAAGAAAAGAAAAATCAAATAAAAAAAAGGGAGGTTGTCAATCATAAGGCAGGAAAACAATTTTCAAGACGCACAGAGAAAAAGAGAAGCAGAGAAAATGTGACACCCCCTATAAATAAAGCTATGCATGTGTGTCACATTCCAATAACCAAGGATGTCATGAAATCATCACCCTATATTCATAATAACCTGCTAAACTCTGATATGATCTATTAATTCGGTCCATACATCCATTTTCCATAAACAAATAATATACACTACATTCATTATTTCCACCATCAATTATGCCATCACACTTCCGTATATATTTAATTTGAGAAATTTTCGGATTTCAATTTTACCGATTACGGGTACAAATTTGACCGTCGGTCAAACTTGTCTCATATTTATTTCACACCATGACTTGAACCCCTAATTATTACTTCTATAATATTGCCTTAACCCAAAATTTATCTCCAATTATATTGTTCACGAGTTCAAACAATGTTATTTGAGATTTCTAAATTTCGAGTCGTTACAGAATAAAGAAAAAAAGAGGCTGAGACATTCTAAGCCAAGGGAGAACCCAAAACACAAAGTTAAGGCCTAAAATCAATCCTAAAACATTAACAACATGCTTATTAACCTTTCCACATTGATTCGGGATCATTTCGGATTGTTTTCGGCCAATTGAGCTTCTAGGACACATTTCAAACTTTGAATCCGTTTCTTGACGTTCAAAGCATCAAAACAACATCGATGTAAACTCTGAGAGGCCTTAAACCTGTGTACATTGCTTTTTCTTTGCGTTCTCTTCATTTTTGCAATTTTTAGAACCAGCGTTTCCCAGATACAGCCGGGCGGCTCTGTTCTACAGGGACAGATTCCTAATTTGTCCCGATCAGCCGAAAACAGTCTTTTTTCTATTTTGTGCATTCTGTTGTGATCAATTCCGGCCCAAATTCATCCGTATGTTGTATAAATTTGGTTTTCGGATTTCTATACGTTCAGATATTAGGGTTTTGAGTTTTTTCGGGGTTTTATATTCTGTGTTTTGGGGTTGTTCAATCCTAATCGGATCCATAGTTTAGCACTAACAGACCCCTAAACCCTATAAAATTCCTGAAAAATATTGAAAACGTGCAAAGCGGTATTTTCACAAAAGTAAAACCAATTTTTCGGGTTCCAGAAATTAACAGTCGTACGGTTGTAATTTTGGGAATAAAACAGAGCCACGAAATAACCCGTACGGACGTCCTCGCGTGGTGCTGTTTCGAATGCAAATTTTTTTGGCATGTTTACTGCTTTTTGGACCCTAGATGGATGTTGGAATTAGGAAACCCGCACAAACGGAACCCTAGATTTCGGGATAACAGACCCACAAAAAAGGAAATTTGCATGTGACCATGCCAATTGTTTTCCAGGGCATTTCAAAACTCTTTTCCAGGTCTAACCGGTCCGACTGATCCGGTCGACTCGGTCACCCCCTAAGTGCATGCCCCCATTTCCTAAATTCCAAATTCTGTCCTATTTGAGTCCTATCTGTGTGTGCAATATAAACTGTGCTAACCGTCTGTTTTGCAACATTTATCTTTCTTTTATTTTCATTTTTTATGTAATTGATAGATTTCGTGTATTTTTAGGCTATTGTAATTTTTAGATCCTCGTGTACTTAGGCGATTGTAATGTGAGGACGAATGTTTTTATCTTTTATTAGATTGGGTTGTATAATCGGCCTCTACTATTTCCTTGTATATTTTGGATGTATGCTTTATTTTTCTGCAATTTATTTTCTGCATTTTGCTTTAGCATCGGCTGATTAAGATAAACAAAATGGGATAGAGAAAGATAATAAAGCAAATTAAATATGGTAATATAAACTGTAAAGTAAAAGCAAGCTAGAGGTTAAAGTAAGTCACTTGCCCGAACCCTAAATCTTTGGATTAGGTACGGTAGTCTGTCCTCGGTAGGGAGCTGTACCGGAATTTCCCGGATGAGCTGATCTGGATGGCGACTCTGTCACTGATCTCAGGATTTATGTTTTGAGGTCTTTTAGGTAGAGTGGGAAAATGTTTTCTACAAAGGGATTTTCAAATCCATGATTTTTCCAAGATAATCAAAAACCCTTTTTCACAAAACCAAAACCAAACGAAAACACTTTCCTCGATTCGCTTTGCCCCGTCCCTTTTTCTTTTCGAAAAAGGTCATCCGCTCACAGTGGTGATTCTACTGGGGAATTATGGTTTCTTAAAAAGTTTTCATGAAAACTTAAGGAACTTAGGCAACTACAGAAATAAAACTTCGCTTGTAGTCACTTTACCTAGTTCATATTACCATATTTGTTTGCACCTTGCATATCATGACATTTTCTTCTTCTCAATCCCTCTAACACACTGATCAGGCCCGGTTTACCCAAGAAGGTGGACTACCTCTTCCTCCAGGATTGGAGACACCTGACGGGGTAAACCACTCATAGCATCGCATGACCATACATCATGTTCTACGGTGAGGAAGTGTATATTTGTTATGGGAACTTTTATGACCTTTGGTTTTGACTTTGGCTCACATGTAATGGCTTAGAAACTTCCCCTAGGATTACCAAAACTTAAATCCAAAATGAATATTGAGCGTGCACCTTTGATATCCCCCGTTGATGCCAAAGAGACCCAACACCTAGGAAGAATGCAAGATCAATCGAAAGGAGAAATAAGGTCGGAAGGGAGTGCATATTTTTATTGTGCTACCGTTTGTTCCGTGGTGTTCTTATTTTGACCTTTTTTCATGAAGCATCAAACATGCATAGTCATTCATTCGTGTGCCATTCTAACCACATCTTTATGCAGCCATTTTCGAGCATTGACATATGTGTGACACTAATCACATTTTCGCGAAGCCATGAAATTTTATTTGTGTGCCATTTACATCTCGTGTGCGACATTCCAATGAAACATACATGACATCATTCCGTGTGTCATTCATTTTAACCATATCTTCATGCAACCACTTGCATTTTCTTGTGACATACACATCCACATCATTTCATCTCACCTAGTAAAGGATGATTCCAAGTGTGCCCTTTACGATCATTTCATTCCATAACATATCGGGTACCCTAAAACTACCCGTACTCTGCTTGTGCATCGGATTGCACTGGGCCATTTCACAAATATCATGTAATTCAATAAAAGACCACAGTGGTCCTAGGTCCATTCTCATGTGGTAGTTCACACAATGTCATCACATGGCATTATACGCATTCATCATAGGTATCCCGGTGATGCCGAAGTCTTGTTTGAGCATTATGGTTCACATCGAACCATTGCATAACATTGTGAAATCATTCGGGGTGCTCCCCGGGAACCAGATTAGTACGCATATAGTGGAATTTCATAACATCACTAAAATCATGCGCGGTGTTCCAACGAATGCCAAACCCCTGTCCATGTCTCGAGTTGCACGCGCCTTTTCTGTAACATCATTCCATATCACATGCCTCAAAGGCATTAGGACTCTGTCCGTGGGGTAGTTCCCATGTGACCATTTAACTTCATGTCATCGACCTACAAAGCATCAAAACTCTGCCCATGTGTCGGTACACACATGGCCGTATCACGACAATTCCTTAGGTGCCCCAAAAGCACCGAACCTCTGCCCGTGTGGCGGTCCACACACGGTCTTATTTGCATTGTTTTTGCATAGCACTTGGTACTCTTGGAACGTCCAAAAAAAAAAAACAAAGGAAGTCATCCTCATTACCTCATGATGTACATCTCATTCATCTATCAAACATTTAGATGCTCCACAAGAACTAAACAATCTTCATCTCATACACTGATTTGGTATCCTTTGTGTGTATGTCCCGGTCAATGTTAACAGGTGGTTTTATCAGGGGAGAAAGGGAAAGAGTCTCGAGAATGGCTGGCCCTGTGTTGGGATTCGTCATTGGAAAAATAATGTGGAGCAGCGGAAAATACACTGTTTAAAATTTCCTAGAATCCACCTATCGTGTCCAATTACCATTGATTAGAATAAAAACAATTTGAATCAAGAGAGATTAAATCACCAGATTCGTCTCCTCTAGAGACTGCTGCAGAATCGTTTCTTGAAACTGCGATCTCCAAAGTCCGGTGCACGACCAACTATTGAGCGGGAACCGGTGCTAGCCGAAGAAGCGAAGGAATGGAGGATTAATGCTGGGATTTTCGGCTATTTGGGGCTGCTATTGGTGGCTGAAATTTCCAGCAATTAATTAGAGTTGAATTAGGTTTTTCCTCCTTAAGTGTTCCCTTATATAGACACCTTGTCTAATTAGGTTTTAATTAGGTTAATTAAACCTAAGCCCACTAGGATTATAATTACATAAATAAACTTTAATTAAAAAGTATATACTATGTAATTTAATTCCATTTGGCTAAATTTAATTACCCCTAAATAAAATTAAATCACACTTAAGTTAATACAATATATGTATTTAATTTTCCTACTTAGGAAAATTATTTAATTAATTGTTTACTTTATGTAATTTAATTAATTGATAAATTAATTAATTACATTATTTAAACTTATTAATTAAATTAAATTCAACCCAATGTCAATTAATTACCTTCACACCGAATGTCAACTAATTAATTGATGCATTCCTTCCAATGTACATTACATGTACAATTTTTATAAGTTCCAGCTCAGTTGATCTATGTGCACGATCCTATGGGTCTGTCTTTATGTTGGCAGTAGGCCCAAGGTCCACAGACTGTAAGTGGGTTCTAGCAAACCATTATAGCCCCCAATTAAGACAGAGATGCAGTAGTCTTTAGAAGACACTCACTCTGTAGTAATCTCATAGTGTCCTTTGCCTAACGATGTCGATATGAATAAACAAGAGGCATGGTGTTTGTCATCCTCTTCTGTTGTTTATTATATTTCTTGATCTTGAGTTGACCGATTAATCAAATAAGCAACCAACTTATTTCGGTATGGCCATACACTTATCAGTCCCACTCATCAAGTGGCCAATGATATCATCTCGGTGTTCCCCGAGTGGCAATTCCATCACTTCATCATCAATATCAACATGTTCACCGGTCCACCCAATCATACCCGTATTTAGCATCCTTTTACAGACCCGTTAGGCATATGTCAAAGTGAACCAGATTCCATATTGATATTATAATGAAATTTGGTCTGAGGACAAAAGAGACCTACTCAAGAAAGACCTATGATGCGACAACCATGTGGCTTTCTTGTGCGGATCGATCCAGTCCCATGTCAACGATATATACGTATATTCATGACTGACTATACAAGTACTATGGCTAGTTAGGAACTGCCATATATTTATCGAATATACAAGTCTGTGGTTCTATTCATTCCCATGATTAGAACAGACCTAGGATGGGTTTTATGATTATCAATCAATGGATACTCTACTCATATTATAGCACAAGATATAAATGAAATAGATTAATTGCCTTTATTAATGTGACACAAATAATGTATTCATACAATGATTCTTAATGTATAATACAAAATACAAGAATCCAATGCCCTAAGAACTGGGGCACACCAACAATCTCCCACTTGCACTAGTTCCAAGTGGGCATTGCCCTAATTCCTATAGATTTGGTATGACCGTCGTGCTGTGTCTGCGGTAGCGCTTTGGTCAATGGATCAGTGACATTATTCTTGGTGTCAACCCTCTACAATGATATTTCACCTCTGTTCATGATCTCCCGAATAAGGTGAAACTTTTTGAGCACATGTTTGGATCTCTTGTGTGACCGGGGCTCCTTAGCTTGTGCGATGGCCCTGTTGTTTTCATAAAAAAACATCAACTGGGTCTAGGATAGTAGGTACTACTCCCAACTCGGTTATGAATTTCTTGATCCAAACGGCTTCCTTTGCAGCTTCGCAAGCAGCTATGTATTTAGCTTCCGTTGTAGAGTCAGCAATGGTGGCCTATTCTGTGACTGGTTCTCATCCTCATCGGCCTCAAAACTTGCATCTGTGTAAACTGACACTACCAGCTCATCTCGACCTCCAAACACTAAGAAAGCATCCTTAGTCTGATTAAGGTACTTTAGGATTGCCTTGACAGCCTTCCAGTGTTCCTCCCCGGGGTCTGACTGGTACCAGCTGGTCATACTTAGTGCAAACGTGACATCAGGCCTCATACATAACATCGAGTACATGATAGATCCAATAGCAGATGCATGAGGGATCTTTTCCATGTGCTCCCGGTCCTTCTTTGTTTTAGGACGATCTTTCTTACTCAGCTTCAACCAATGGTGCATAGGCAAGAAGCCTCTCTTTGCCTTGTCCATGCTGAATCTTTTCAGAATCTTATCAATCTACATGGCCTGACTTAGACCTAGAAGCCGATTGGATCTATCTCTGTAGATCCTGATCCCTAAGATTGTCTTGGCTTCACCTAAGTCCTTCATTGCGAAGCACCTACTCAACCACTACTTAACCCCTTGCAGTGTTGGTACGTCGCCTCCATTGATAAGGATGTAATCAACACACAGCACTAGGAAGGTGGAAACGCTCCCACTAACGATCTTATACACACAGGGCTCATCAAAATTCTGTGTGAAGCCATATTCTGTAATGGCCTCATTGAATCTCTGATTCCATGACCTTGATGCCTGCTTCAATCCATAAATGGATCTTTGAAGCTTGCATACTCGGTTTGGATACTTTAGATCGATAAAACCCTCAAGTTGTGCCATGTACACATCCTCGAGTAGCTTTCCATTAAGGAAAGCGGTCTTAACATCCATCTGCCATATCTCATAATCGTACCATGCAGCTCTGGCTAGTAGTATCCTAATGGATTTGAGCATAGCAACTGGTGAAAAGGTTTCATCATAGTCCATTCCTTGAACTTGCCTGAATCCTTTTGCCACCAATCGCCCCTTGAAGGTGTTGTCAGCTTTTAACTTGAAACACCACTTGCAACCTATCACCTTAGCACTCGAAGGTGGATCCACCAAGTTCAATAATTGGTTATCGTGCATAGATTGCGTCGCAACCTCCATGGCTTTGCGCCATTGATCTGAGTGTGGGCTTTCAACAACCTACTGATAGGTCTTAGGATCCTCTTGGTCAATGACCATAAGGTCCCCATCATCAGTCACGAGAAAGCCGTACCTCTCTAGTTGATGACTTGTCCTACCAGACCTTCTAAGGTCCTGTGCAACCGGTTCTGGTTCCTCAATTTCTTGAGTAGTTAGATCGGTTCCCGAAGCATCCTCAGTAGTAGCTGCAGGAGTTTGTGAGTCTTGAACTTCTAAAAGTTCAATATTACTCCCACTGTCTCTCTTGGAAAGGAATTCCTTCTCCAAAAAGACAGCATTTCTGGCTATGAAAACTTTGTTTTCGGCCGGATCGTAGGAGTAATAACCCTTAGTTTCTTTAGGGTAACCCACAAACTGGCACTTGACAGATTTGGACTCGAGTTTGCCACTTGTCAATTTCTGAACAAGTGCATCACAACCCCAAATCTTTAAGAAGGAAACATTAGGCTTTCGGCCCTTCCATTGTTCATATGGTATTCCCTCAACTGCCTTGCTTGGTGTATTATTAAGAATGTAAGCAACTGTCTCTAAAGCATATCCCCAAAAGGAGACAGGGAGTGTAGCATGACTCATCATCAAGCGGACCATGTCAAGCAAGGTCCAATTCCTCCTTTCTGACACTCTATTCCATTGGGGTGTACCAGGAGGAGTGAGTTGGGATACAATCCCATACTCTCTTAAAAACGAGTCAAACTCTTGGCTCAAATATTCACCCCCTTGGTCAGACCGAAGTGCTTTTATTTTCTTGCCAAGTTGGTTTTCTACTTCATTCTTAAAGTCCTTGAACCTTTGGAGAGTCTCAAACTTATGCTTCATCAGAAACACGTAACCGTATCTCCTGAAGTCATCCGTGAAGGTGACGAAGTACAGAAAACCAGATCTAACACTAGTGCTCATTGGGCCACATACATCGGAATGTATTAGCTCCAATAGCTCTAAGGCCCTTTCAGCCGTCTTGCTAAAAGGCGGCTTTGTCATCTTGCCTCTCAAACAAGATTCGCATGTGTCATAAGACTGGATGTCAAATGACCCTAGCACTCCACTAGAGTGAAGCCTAGCTATGCGCTTCTCATTTATATGGCCAAGTCGACAATGCCAGATGTAAGTAGGATTAATTTCATTTTATTTAATCCTTTTAGTATTTATGTTATAGATTGAACTTTCACGTTTTAGATCAAGGATATATAAGCCATTTTCAAGAAATGCTGTTCCATAAATAATATTGCCACATTGCATAGAAATTCTACCATGTCCAATATTAAATACGAAACTAGAAATATCCAATAAAGAAACGGAAATAATATTCCTGCGCATCGCAGGTGTAAAATAACTGTTTCTTAGTTCCAAAACAAGTCCACTAGGCATTTCCAAGAAATAATCTCCGATCTCCATGGCCTGAACCCGAGCACCATTTCCGACTCGAAGATCTATTTCTCCAGATCCTAATAATCTCCTATTTCTTAGACCCTGCACATTTGAACAAATGTGAGATCCACATCCAGTGTCCAAGACCCAAGATGTAGAAATAGCCAGATTAATCTCAACAACATAAATACCTGAAGCAATAGTTTTGCCATTCAGTTGCTCCCTTAGCTTTAGACATGAGCTCTTCCAGTGCCCCTTCTCATGACACTCATGGCAGACATCGTTAGGAGAAGCAACCCTTGCTTTTGGTTGGGCCACCACCTTTTTGCCCTTAGCCTTGGCCTTAGATTTGGCATTTCCCTTAGCAATGGATGTATTGCCCTTGTTCACCAGCAATACTTCAGGATTCTTCTTAAGAGACTGCTCAGCAAGCTTGAGCATGCCATGTAGCTCAACAACCGATTTATCCAACCCTTGCATATGGTAATTCATGATAAACTAGTTGTAAGACTCAGGAAGTGACCCGAGAATAATGTCTACTGCCAAGTCCTGCGGAACTAGCGAGCCGAGGCGGGCAAGTGTATCAATATACCCGTTCAAATTTAGCACATGAGTGCTAACAGAAGTCTCAACTGCCATCACAGTAGTGTAAAGTGCCTTAGTTATCAGGTAACGTTCCTGACGAGCCTGATCTTGGAACATCTTTTTAAGTTGATCCACCATCTCATAAGCATGCTCGTCCATAAACTGCTTCTGAAGATCAGAAGCCATGGTACCCAGCACGAGGCACGAGACATCTCGATCATTGCTCACACGCCGATTGTACAGCTCCACCATCGCCGTGGTGATGCCTCGACCTGCGGGAGGGCTATCTGGTAAAGGAGAATTCAGTACATACTCCTTGGACTCTTGTCTAAGAACTATTTGTATGTTCCTAGCCCAATCCAGGAAGTTAGTCCCCGAAAGCTTCTCCTTCTCCAAGAGTGACCTAAGTGAGAGTGAGTTGTTGTTTGTTGCTTGTTGCAGCCATTTAAATTGCTTATGTGAAAATGGGAATAATCTACATGGAAGAAATCATTGCTTGAGTTAGAAATAAAGGACTTTATGCCAATTCAAATTAATAATCCGATTTTAATTTGTTTGTTGGTGATGTTAATTGGCTGACTTGACCAAGATCCACAACTTATCAATGACTGGCCGAACTAGGGCTTGCTAACCAACCATTGATTTGTTTGGTAGGACAACCTATCCAATCCTTCCATGAAAGACTCTTGGTTTAATGGCCTTATTGACACTTTACCCATCTGTGCTTAGGGCCTGCTCTGAGCTAATGCTACCCATGTCGAGTCAAACCACCATTCACATGTTAACCATAACAAGTATCCTAACCCTCGACGGCCCACTGAATCAATGGGAGGAAGAGGTGTGAATGTGGGAAGCACTTTTAAGCGACTCAATATTTTAATTTCCGGATTATAATTAAGTGATATGGCTTAGCATGCATAAACGCGGGTAATAATTTGGTGATCCATACGTCCATATTATATGCCAAATGCAATCGCATACTTAATTTAAAATAAATGAGATCCTATGGGCCTTTAATTACAACCTAATCAAACACTAGATATCCTATCTAATTCTTCATGGGCCGGAGTGCAGTCCTTCTTGGGCTCCAACCATGGGCTTGCTCCATCTTGGCCTTCCTCCATACTTGATGCAATTGCAACAATTTTGTAAAATAAAATATATTCTAAAATTACATCAAAATAAAAAACGGCCATATTTCCCAAAATTAAAGTACAACCGATAATAATCAACATCACATTTCAAACAAAGTACCTGTCGTGCACATGCATACCAATATGATGCATGATCATGGCATTCCAAATTATAAATATAAATGTTAAGCCGAGTAACTTAGGGTGAAATCGTCAATTTTAACAAATGTGACTAAGGCCCAATGGATAACAATTTTGCTCCCACTTAATTTTGGGTTGTCACAAATTTAAAATTTAGCTCTCCCAATTTTAACCGGTGTCACGGTTTATTGGGCCAATTTCACAAAGTCCATATTCAATTTAATATGCAAACAATTAAATTAAATATGCATACCAGCAAAATAAACAATTTAAATACAAATTAATTTAAAAAAAAAATTTAATTTAATTTGCATTAGGGTCTGGGATAAAAATACCCGCAAAATCCAAAACCGGACCCCAATCCAGCGCTCTACGCTACTGTCCGGAGACAGCAGCGCTGCCACACGGCAGCCTGCTGCCAGCAGCAGCAGCAGTTCCAATTGTGAACAATTATTTTATTTTATTTTATTTTTTTTATATAAATCATAAAATTAAAGTTTCTTGCCAAAAAAATTTAAACAAAACCCTAAACAATTTTAGATGGAAACCAATTGGGGAAAAATAATCAAAAACCCCAATCTAACAATTCTAGGGTTCATCCAAAAGCAAAACCATTTGAGTAAAAAACCCTAAAATCACAAACTTGAAACCCATTCTTTCTTCAAGAACACTTTCAAGGACCAATTCCAATCAATCTAATGGACAATACCAAGGCTCTGATACCACTGTTGGGATTCGTCATTGGAAAACTAACGTGGCGCAGCGGAAAATACACCATTTAAAATTTCCTAGAATCCACCTATCGTGTCCAATTACCATTGGTTAGAATAAAAACAATTTGAATCAAGAGAGATTCAGTCACCGGATTCGTCTCCTCTACAGACTGCTGTAGAATTGTTTCTTGAAACTGTGATCTCTAAAGTCCGGTGCACGACCAACTATTGAGCGGGAACCGGTGCTAGCCGAAGACGCAAAGGAATGGAGGATTAATGCTGGGATTTTCGGCTATTTGGGGCTGCTATTGGTGGATGAAATTTCCAGCAATTAATTAGAGTTGAATTAAGTTTTTCCTCCTTAAGTGTGCCCTTATATAGACACCTTGTCTAATTGGGTTTTAATTAGGTTAATTAAACCCAAGCCCACTAGGATTATAATTACATAAATAAACTTTAATTAAAAAGTATATACTATGTAATTTAATTCCATTTTGGATAAATTTAATTACCCCTAAATAAAATTAAATCACACTTAAGTTAATACAATACATGTATTTAATTTTCCTACTTAGGAAAATTATTTAATTAATTGTTTACTTTATGTAATTCAATTAATTGATAAATTAATTAATTACATTATGTAAACTTATTAATTAAATTAAATTCAACCCAATGTCAATTAATTATCTTGACACCGAATGTCAACTAATTAATTAACGCATTCCTTCCAATGTACATTACATGTACAATTTCTATAAGTTGCAGCTCAGTTGATCTATGTGCATGATCCTATGGGTCTGTCTTTATATTGGCAGTAGGCCCAAGGCCCACAGACTGTAAGTGGGTTCTAGAAAACCATTACAGTCCCCAATTAAGACAGAAATGCAACAGTCTTTAGAAGACACTTACCCGGTAGTAATCTCATAGTGTCTTTTACCTAACAATATCAATATAAATAAACAAGAGGCATGGTGTCTGTCATCCTCTTCTGTTGTTTATTATATTTCTTGATCTTGAGTTGATTTATTAATCAAATAAGCAACCAACTTATTTGGGTATGGCCATACACTTATCAGTCCCACTCATCAAGTGGCCAATGATATCATCTCGGTGTTACCCGAGTGGCAATTCCATCACTTCATCATCAATATTAACATGTTCACCGCTCCACCCAATCATACCTGTATTTAACTTCCTTTTACAGACCCATTAGGCATATGTCAAAGTGAACCGGATTCCATATTAGATATTATACTGAAATATGGTCAGAGGACAAAAGAGACCTACTCAAGAAAGACCTATGATGCGACAACCATGTGGCTTTCTTATACAGATCGATCCAGTCACATGTCAACGACATGTACCTATATTCATGATTGACTATACAAGTACTATGGCTAGTTAGGAACTGCCATATATTTATCGAATATACAAGTCTGTGGTTCTATTCATTCCCATGATTAGAACAGACCTGGGATGGGTTTTATGATTATCAATCAATGGATACTCTACTCATATAATAGCACAAGATATAAATGAAATAGATTAATTGCCTTTATTAATGTGACACAAATAATGTATTCATACAATGAGTCTTAATGCATAATACAAAGTACAAGAATCTAATGCCCTAAGAACTAGGGCACATAAACACAGTGAACTTTAACACTATAATAGGTGTCGTGGATGATTATGTCGCTTCATCATGGTTTCAAAAGGCGGTCAGGGAAGAGGTAGCGACAATGCTGAAGGAGATGCTAGAAGGTGATCTTGAAAAGGTAGAAAAACTGACGGTAAGTTCCACTGAACTAGAAGCACGTGTGATAGAGCTCCAAGGAAGAATAAGAGAGCTGACCGATGTAGTGGAACTGAAGGTTCCCCTTAAGGACAATAATGACCTTGTTATACGACACACCAGCGATCCACTCCCTATGGGTGACGGAAAAGGCATATCTCCATGGCCTATTTCGTTGAGCAAATTATTTGCCAATTGTAAAAAGGAGGGCCTATTGCAGAGCGTCAGGCCTTATGTAGAGGCGATGCCAAATCAAAAGAATAACTTCTGCAACTATCATGTGATGACGGGCCACCGAACCAACATGTGTTTTGATTTAGGAAAGGAGATCTGGGACCTAGTTGATGAAGGAAGGTTAAGAGTCCCATCTACCTTTAACAAGTGACTAGGGAGAAGCAGGGAGACCATCAAGGAAATCCCTCAAACTTCCCGGGGAAAGGAATATGATTAAGAACTACAAAGTCTGGTTTGATGAGAGCGGGGCAATAACACTGAAACTAGGGCAGTGACTGGATGAGGAATGGTCGGATGCTATGAGATCAATACCCTTAGAGGCTCCTTCTTGTAAGGAACTCATTTTTGTTTGTAAAGTGTATTGAACTCATTTTGAAGCGTCTTGTTATTTTCTTACTTATGTGGTGATTACATGTACATGGCATTATCTAGGCATTTGATCATCTAAAATGACATGTCCAACACACATAATATTAAAATGCATAACATCAATCTGAGTATTGTAGGGAGTCTAAAAGTGAATCTAACTCTGATTGAACCCTTTCTTGAAATAGTAAGTCTGTGAAATAAGTAAGGGGATGGCATCACTTCCACCGAGTCGATTGCCAACCTAGATCAATGATCCTTACAAATCACAATCCAAAACACTGTTGGTCCTACCCTAAAGTTTCAACTTGAGCAGCCCGCATAATAATCATTCCAAATCAAAGACTATTGCTAAAATTTAGATCTGATTTCCAGAAAAAAGCTTCAAGCCTAACCCCATACCTAAGAAAGTACCCCGTACTAGAACCCTGCAGCCAAAAACCTAAGCTCATCAAAAGCACTAACCCCTAAGAAATTCAAATCATCTTCATCACCTATCATGTGGTAAGACTCTGATGCAGTCTTGGTTGTAGTGCATGTATTATCCTGATTGTGTGGCATTCACATGTACATGACATTACACATGCATTGTTCATCCAAAATACATATTAAACACACATGACATGCACAAATTTGAATGCAGAAAGAAAAAATCAAGAGGTGGTTGTGGCTTGGATTCAGTTTCTTTAAAAAAAAAAAAGAGTAAAGAAAGATCGGTGCAGACAACAGAGTTTCTCTCATACATGGCCCCCATAGGTAACATTGGAGTATCTCATAGCATTAAATGGTAAGGTATGATGCACTTCCCTGGCTTCAAACCTAAAGCACTTCCCTTTTCCACACTCCTCTCTACCTTCCTCCTTTCCTTCATTACCCTTTCTCTTCTATTTATTGTCCCTTTCATCTCCTTTCTTGAACTAATTCTGTGAAACCTCATTTTCCACCATCAATGGCTTCTAACAAGAAATTAAACCCCAATGCTGCTTTATATCACATTTTTCCACATCATCTCTCCACCAGAAGGGCGACGGGGCAGGTGATTATGGTGTCGTTTCAATCCATCTTCGTTTAGCATCAATCTGTACCGAATTGGGGGTACCCTTTTAATCCCACACCATTTCTTTTTAATCTAAGCTTGCAGACTAATTATTTTGTACCCTCTGACTGTGGGAAAGGTTTTGATTTCATGAAAGAGAGAGGACTTGAATCTAAGTTTGCTTCAAATGAGCTCAACAATGCTGAGAAAAAGGGAAAAATGAAATATATAGCTCCGAGATTCTGGAATAAGAAGGGAACAATTTCTTTAGGTGGAAAGGAGCAACAGTGGTTACCCGAGAACCTAACTATTGAAGAGCCCAAGCTGAATAAAAAAGAGAGATTGATGTTAACCTCGGTGGGAAAATAAGCCTCATGATCAGAAATTTACCAAATCAGTTTCAAAGACATAATCTGCTGCAAATTCTGGGCAAGCGTTGTTTGGAGGGAAACAAGAATAAGTCCAAAGTGAAGTCTGCTTTTGATTTCCTCTATTTGCCTATGGATCTCGAGACTAGAGGAAATTTCGGTTATGCATTTGTGAACTTCACCAACAGTATTGAAGCAACTAGGTTTTACAAAGCTTTCAATGATCATGAATGGGATGACATCATCAATAGGAAGAATTGTAAAGCCTACTGTGCCAATATTCAAGGGAAAGTGGCATATACCAACCATTCAAGAACTCAGTCTTCAACTGCAACAAAGGCCACACTCTGAAGGATTAAAAATTGTGCCCATTTCTAGGAACCATTCGCCCATTGGGATCTGGGGTGAATTGGAAACATGTATATGGGTTCAAAACCTCGGAGAATCCAGTGGGTAATTCAGTCAATTCAGTTCAATGCTTAGTTTGACATATGTTAGCGCCGTTAAAAAAAAAGGCCTCGAATGTGTAAAACCGAATAGGGCATATTGGTAATTTGAAGGGGAATTAATCAAAACCAGAGCCACCCTTTGGATTTTCCTAATACATCCACATCCATTATGTCATAAATGTTTTGTATTGAATTTTGGTGTTCAATATGAATTTGTCATGTCATTGCATGTCAATGGCCACGTATAGGGCTACATCACGCAGCAAACCATGTCTATTGAAGTGTTTTACATCCCAAACACAAATCTCTAATACTAGGGGCAAGTAAAAGACCGAACCATTGGATGTCATCAGCAGCAGTGTCTTTGCAATTTTCGATGAACATATCGAGGCACATTTTCCAATCCTAAGACAAGCTATTGCAAAAGGGATCAACTCAAACGAAATGTTCATCGCAGGATTTTCGGGCCATTCATTCAAAAGTAAAAAAAAATCATAAAGAAAATTTTCCAACACGGAAAACTGAGAGGACGTGTTGCTAACAAGAAGGGGGTGATATGCAAAGTCAGATTCAGTATTAATTTCCCTATTATACTCATTCTGATGTCATCATTTCGATATTATGCATGTTCGGATTTCTGATTAGATGCTCATCTTGCATACATTGTGCTATTAAATATAAACATCCATCAGTAGGACATTGCATCCAAGCCCATGATAATACAAGTGGAACTCCTGTTATAAACACCGATATTAGGTCGGAGCGTTACACAGTACAAAAATGCAAGGTCTAGTTCTTGGCTTCTTGCTCGACCAAATGGACCATCCCTTGGCACGGCCTGTTATCCTAATCCACTGAGCCTGATAGCACTTCAAAATGTACCAAGGATAAAGTGGAAGGACACTCAAGAGGGTCAATTTCTCTAATACCCATATCTGTGTGATAGTCATTCAATCAGAAAATGTCAGAACAGTCGGACTGGGTCAGTATGATACAAAAGCATGCTTAGAGTCAGGAGGAAGCATCTGTCTACTTCAATGAGATTAAACTATACCAGCGTGGTGTTGCAGGTCATCTGGGCTACCACTGAGGCTGATCGCAAGCCACGAATTCCATCCCCGAGCTTGCACGAATACCAAGAACAAAGCGTAAGCAGTATGTTGCATACATGTATGCATTTAGAATCATACATGCATCCATACATACATGCATACGTTTAAAGTGAACACACATAATTCATATGCACATGCACCATAACCAATCCAAGTACAGGTACCCACCACTATCACCGGGCCGTTCCGAGCCATGACCACTCTTAAAGCAGAAAATAGTCCAACACTGGGGCATCCACTAGGTCTCAAGAGACAAGTCAAAGCCAGGCAGACCCAAACCTTAACATCTTAAGTACCCATGGGCAAAGTAATCAAGCCGTGTTTATTCTTGATCGAAGGGGTAAAAATTTTTGTTTCCAAAATTATCGATCAAGGAATAAATACTCATCGTCAACCTAATTCCAAAATTATCACTCCTAAAGTCCCACCACTCAAGCTAGACTTCGAATACTTGAAACTCCTTCAAGCAAGATTCTTAATCCTTGAAAACCCATCCAAGCTAGATTTTGAATCCTTGAAACTCCTTCAAGCAAGATTCTTAATCCTTGAAAACCTACCCAAGCTAGATTTTGAATCCTTGAAACTCCTTCAAGCAAGATTCCCAATCCTTGAAAACCTACCCAAGCTAGATTTTGAATACTTGAAACTCCTTCAAGCAACATTCCCAATCCATGAAAACCTCCCCAAGCTAGATTTCAAATCCTTGAAACTCTGTCAAGCAAGATTCCAAATCCTTGGAAATCTATCCAAGCTAGATTTTGAATCCTTGAAACTCCTTCAAGCAAGATTCCCAATCCTTGAAAACCTCCCCAAGATAGATTTCGAATCCTTGAAACTCCTTCAAGCAAGATTCTTAATCCTTGAAAACCTATCCAAGCTAGATTTCAAATCCTTGAAACGCCTTCAAGCAAGATTCCCAATCCTTAAAAATCTATCCAAGCTAGATTTTGAATCCTTGAAACTCCTTCAAGCAAGATTCCCAATCCTTGAAAACCTCCCCAAGCTAGATTTTGAATCCTTGAAACTCCTTTAAGCAAGATTCTTAATCCTTGAAAACCCCCATAAGCTAGATTTTGAATCCTTGAAACTCCTTCAAGCAAGATTCTTAATCCTTGAAAACCCATCCAAGCCAGATTTTGGGTCTTCGAAAACCAATTCAAGCAAGATTTTAGATCCTTGAAACCAATTAAAAATCCCCAGCAGATCCACCGTGGGTAACCTAAACCAGGCATCAGTCCAAATCGACTTCACTCCAAATTCTCAACAGATCCACCTTGGGTGACATAAACCAAGTATCACTCTAGATCGGCTTCATTCCAGATCCCCAGCAGAACTTCACCTCGGGTAACATAAACCCGGTATGGGCTTATTCCGACTCATCACTACAGCTCAGGTATGTCTTTCTTTCCTTTCGCTTACGATGCTTTCATTCACATTCTCAAATTCCCCGCAGGTAACCTAAACTTGGTATCGAGTATTGAATTTGATCATGCGAGGGGTAGCTGTAAGCGCCAGGTTTTCCCAACCTCTTTGATGAGAATTCCTGTATTACCTGTGGAGCAGACGGACTTGAATTGGACTTGAAAATGACCGGAATGTCACCTAGAGTGTCTCAAACATCCTAAAAACCATGCTATCCGTGATTTGAAACCCCGGAGAAGGTCTCCCGAGTGATTTCTAAGGTTTAAGGTATGTATCAGATTTTCGATAATTTTGCCCCGGCTCTTGCTAGAGCCGAGCAGCTCTAGCTTTGAAGCTAGAGCCGGGTGGCTCTAGTGGGTGAGCCAAGTTGCTCTAGCTCAACAGAAAGGGTTGTTGGGCAAAATCAGAGAATTCAGACGGCCAGTTAATGTTTGAAATGATATGTGAGAGGAGAGTTAAAAAGAAAAGAAAAATCAAATAAAAAAAGGAGGTTGTCAATCTTAAGGCAGGAAAACAATTTTCAAGAAACAAAGAGAAAAAGAGAAGCAGAGAAAAAAGAAAAAAAGAGGCTGAGACATTCTAAGCCAAGGGAGAACCCAAAAACACAAAGTTAAGGCCTAAAATCAATCCTAAAACATTAATAACAAGCTTATTAACCTTTGCACATTGATTCGAGATCATTTCAGATTGATTTTGGATTGTTTTGGTTTTCGGCTGGTTGAGCTTCCAGGATACATTTCAAACTTTCAATCCGTTTCTTGATGTTCAAAGCATCAAAACAATATCAAGGTAAACTCTGAGAGGCCTTAAACTTGTGTACATTGCTTTTTCTTTGCGTTTTCTTCATTTTTGCAATTTTCGGAACCGGACTTTCCCGAATAGAGCCGGGCAGCTGTGTTCATGATGAATAGAGCTGGGCCACTCTGGTACCCAGAGCCGCACGGCTCTGTTCTATAGGCATAGATTCCCGATTTGTCCCTATCGACGAAAACAGTTCGTTTTCCATTTTGTGCATTCTGTTGTGATCAATTCGAGCCCAAATTCATCTGTATGTTGTATAAATTTGGTTTTCAGATTTTTGTATGTACGAATATTAGGGTTTTCGATTTTTTTGTGGTTTTATTTTCTGAGTTTAAGGGTTGTTCGTTCCGAATCGGATCCGTAGTTCAGCATTAGTGGACCCTCAAACCCTATAAAATTCATGGAAAATATTGAAAATGTGCAAAATGGTATTTTCACAAAAGTAAGAAACCAATTTTTCGGGTTTCAGAAATTACAGCCGCATGGCTGTAACCACATTCGTATGACTGTAATTTTCGGAATAAAATAGAGCTGTGAAATGACCCGTACGGATGTCGTCATGTGGTGCTATTTTCAAATTCAAATTGTTTTTGGCGTGTTTATTGCTTTTTGGACCCTAGATGGATGTTTGAATTATGAAACTTGTACGAACGGAACCCTGCATTCCGGGATAACAGACCCACAAAAAGGAAATTTGCATGTGACCGAGCCAATTGTTTTGCAAAAATGATTTTTCAGCACAAAAAATTACAGGGCGTTTCAAAACCGTTTTCCAGGTCTAACCAGTCTGACAAGTCGGATCGACCCGGTTACCCCCTAAGTGCATGCCCCCATTTCCTAAATTCCTAATTCTGTCCTATTTGAGTCCTATCTGTGTGTGCAATATAAACTGTGCTAACCATCTGTTTTGCAGCATTTATCTTTCTTTTATTTTCATTTTTTATGTAATTGATAGATTTCGTGTATTTTTAGGCGGTTGTAATTTTTAGATCCTCGTGTACTTAGGTGATTGTAATGTGAGGATGAAGGTTTTTATCTTTTATTCGATTGGGTTGTATAATCGACCGTTACTATTTCCTTGTATATTTTGGATGTATGCTTTATTTTTTTACAATTTATTTTCTGCATTTTGCTTTAGCATCGGCCGATTAAAATAAACAAAATGGGATAGAGAAAGATAATAAAGCAAATTAAATATGGTAATATAAACTATAAAGTGAAAGCAAGCTAGAGGTTAAAGTAAGTCACTTGCCCGAACCCTAAATCTCTAGATTAAGTACAGTAGTCTGTCCTCGGTAAGGTGCTGTACCGGAATTTCCCGGATGAGCTGATCCGAGTGGTAACTCTGTCACTGATCTTGGGATTTAAGTTTCATGGTCTTTTAGTTAAAATGGGAAAATGTTTTCTACAAAGGGATTTCCAAATCTATGATTTTTCCAAAATGATCAAAACCCATTTTTCACAAAACCAAAACCAAACGAAAATGTTTTCCCCGGTTTGCTTCGCCGCGTCTCATTTTCTTTTCGAAAAGGGTCATCCGCTCACAGCATCACTTTCAAGGCAGAAAATTTCATCTCACTTTTCCCTCTCTTCTATCGATCAGACGCCAGCACGGGTTCACGCTCCAAAGCTGTTCGTGTACGGGATTGTGGAGGAGATCAATTTTGATTTTTGCAGCCATCTCTGAAAGAGATATTCCTAGAGAGAATCTAAAATTATTTTTCAATTTTGTTGTTTTTGATTTCCACTTTAATTACTCCTTGGTCATAGATTTGAGATGACGATCTGGGCTTCCACTTTAATCGTACCTTTTGCAATGAAAAATCCCTACAGTGGTATCAGAGTGGGCTTTTGATCCATGGAAATCCTAAACAGGATTGAATCCCAAGATTTTAAAATTGATGTTTTATTTTAGGATTCTTGGATTTGGGGTTTATGATTTTCCCGATTTGATTTTTGCAATCGAAAATTAATTTTGCATATTATTTATATTTGATTTAATTTTTTGTTGGATGTATGAATCTTGGTGATTTATTTTTGATGCT
Source organism: Euphorbia tirucalli (assembly GCA_039660915.1). Lineage (NCBI taxonomy): Eukaryota > Viridiplantae > Streptophyta > Magnoliopsida > Malpighiales > Euphorbiaceae > Euphorbia > Euphorbia tirucalli. The sequence goes on along the minus strand of CM077637.1, from coordinate 42,287,086 downwards.
TTTAATTAAAAAAAATCATGGGCTATTTTCGAGAGTATAGGGTTGCCGACAACGGAATACACTGCTGGCAACTGCCATAGCGATAGAAACAGCAGCAGCAGCAGCTGCCTGCTATGATGACAGTGGGCTAGTGCTAGGCAGCTAGGGCAACAATGTTTTGTGTGTTTAAATTTCTGCAATTTAAATGTGCATGGTTTCTTGAATGAAATTTAATTTTATTTATGGAATATTAATTTGGTAAATTAATATGGTGTAATGAAATTGGTCCTGCTTTTCTTGGCACGATTAACTGGGTGGTGTAATTTGGATTTATGGTTTTCCAATTCCAGTGGGAGAAGTGTTCTGCCTAGGCTGGAGACTCAAAGCCCGTTAAGGGTTAGAACCATGATGGGCCAAATTAGCGATTTCTAAATAATGGCTAAGGACATAATTAAATGGGATTAATTTCATACATTTTAACATGTTTATAAATTGATGTATTGGATTGTATATCTGTGTGATTAACACTTGGATGGAGGTTTGGACTTAGCATGGGTAGTAGGATTCTCCTGGCCTTAAGCACAAATGGATAAGTGCCAACAAGCCCATCAAACCGAGAGTCCCTAGGTTAGGATTGGATGACGTTCCTACCTAAATAATTAGGGTATTGTTTTTCTAGGCCCTCATCTGTCTATATCTTGATGAAACATGGATCTCGGCCTATTAGCCCAACAACTTGACTTAATTAATAACATGGTAATCAAATGGCAAACAATAATACTCTTTCACTATGTTTTATCCTAAAAAAGGACAAGCTTTCCAGGCCTAATTTCCTAGATTCGTCTAGGAACTTAAGAATAGTTCTAAGACAAGAATATAAGGAATACGTACTGGAAAGGCTTATACCACTTGCACCTATTGGGCATAATCTACTAGCTAAACAGCTGGAGGAATATGAGGAGTTTGTCAGGGATAACTGGGATGTGACATGCTTGATGTTGGCGTGCATGGTCCCTGAGCTGTAAATGCAGTTCATAGACCATCAAGCCTTTGCTATGATAACAACTCTAAATGAGATGTTTCAGGAGCAAGCTTGTTAAGAGAGATACTTGACCAACAAGGCATTCCATTCCTGCAAGATATGGGCTGGGACATCTGTGAGCGCACACATGCTCAAGATGAAGGGCTATTTGGATACTTTGGCTCTTCTCGATTCGTCCATCTTGTAGGAGTTGGCGATTGACATGATCCTAGCATCCTTGCCAGATTCTTATGATCAGTTCTTCATCCTAAACTACAATATGTAAGGGATGAACCGTACTGTTAGTGAGCTGCACGGGATGCTCAAGCTCATTGAATAGTCGATCAAAAAGACTCCGTTGGTACTGCTGGTCAACAAGGGGAACCCTCCTCTTGATAAGGGTAAGGCTAAGGTGAAAGCCAAGTGTGAGCATGGGTTTTCCCAACCTCTATGATGAAAATCCTATGTTACATGTTAAGCTGAAGAATGTGAGTCGTACTTGAGAATGAGCAGGATGTTGCTTGGAATGTATCAGTGCTCTGAAAACTGAACAATCCTTGATCTAAAACCCTGAGAAAGGTCCTTGAAGTGATTAGAGGGCTTAGAGGTGGGTGTGGGATTTAGGAAAATCTGTCATGGCTCTGATTAGAGGCACATGGCTGTAGTTTCAAAACTACAGTCACGTGGCTGTAGTTCCAAAGCTACACGCTGTAATACTACAGTCGTGCAGCTCACTCGTGTAGATAGAATTATTCCTAAATAACCAGAATCAGAATTTGACAGGAGTTAAAACTCCTTAATTAGGGAATTTTTCATGCGGGATTTCCTAGGGCTTAATAGCAAAAAAAAAAAAAGAAAGAGAGGAGGATGTGAGCGGATGACCTTTCAAGCGGAAGCGGAATGTGGCAAAATGAATCAGGGAATAATGAAAAAGAGGCTTTTTTGAATTGATTTTTGTTTTCGGAAACGGTTTGAATCCTTGCTTAGGAAAACCATTGATTTATTTTGAAATCCTTTTTGTAGAAGAATCTTTTCCTTGCATGTAACTTTTGGAAAACTGATTTTTTCATTTTAGAAAATCCCAATTTATTAATTTAAGGACCTCAAAACTTAAATTTCAAGATTAGTGACAGAGTCGCCATCCGGATCAGCGCATCCGGGAAATTCTAGTACAGCTCCGTACCAAGCGTAGACTACTGTACCTAATCCAAAGATTTAGGATTCGGGCAACTTACCTATTCAACCTTAAGCTTGCTTTCATTTATAAGTGCATATGACAATATTTTATCACTTAATTCTCTACCCATTTTTATCTTTTATTATTCAGCTAATGCTCATACGAATGATAGAAATAAATTACAGGAAGAATAAAATGCGGAAAAATAAAGTGCAAGAAAGTAAAAATAGAGGCCAACTTACAAAACCAAATCAAATGAAAAAGAAAACTCTCATCCTCAATAATACAATCGCCTAAGTACACGAAAATCTAAGAAATTACAATAGGCTATAATGCACAAAGACCTATAAAATACATCCAACATGATATAAAAAGAAAAATAAAAGCTGCAAAACAAATGGTTAGCATAATTACATTATAAAAACAAATAGGACTCATACAGGACAGAATGGAGATTTCAGGAAGCGGGAGCATGCATTTAAGGGATAACCGAGAAGTCCGTGTTGAATGTGCCCTAGTCCTGAGGCATTGGTCCTTGTATTTGTATTGTACATTTATTGGATTTATGTTTTATACAGTTTGTGTCATTAAATAAAGACATTAATCTATTTATTATATATCTTGTGCTATGTTTTAAATAGAGTATCCAATGGACATATCCATATCCATGTTGACAAGTGTCATGCACTTGGCAGTAAGACCATGGATAGGGAAAAGGATATGACCATAAAGAGATCCGTAGTCTATTCCAATCATAGGAATGAATGGAACTAGAGACTTTCATTAGCTTGGTTGTATGGCGGTGTCTTACCGGCCATTGGACATCGGATGTCAACCAAGTTAATGGGTACATGCAAAAGGGGAATGGTACTGGATAGATCCACTAAACGAGAAATCCACATGGTAAAATAGCAGAAGTGATTCTCGTGTAGTACTTGGATGGATCCTTTGACCTGACCATATGATGGTGCTGCATGTGAAGTGGCATACTTTGGTGTCCACCTAAAGGGCCTTGTGAGCGGATGACGTTTTTCGAAAAGGCGGACGCAGGGGTCCGAAAGAAAGATTTTTAATTTTTCTTTTATTTTTGCTTTGGTGTGATTTTTGGGAAAACGGGTTTTGTTTATCTTACTTTAGAAAATCCATTCGTTTATTTCGAAATTCGTTTTGTGTAGAAAACATTTTCCCATTTGATTACTTTTAAAAGATCTCGAAACCTAAATCCCGAGATCAGTGACAGAGTCGCCACCCGGATCAGCTCATCTGGGAAATTTCGGTACAGCTCCATACTGAGTATAGACTGCTGTACCTAAACCAGAGATTCAGGGTTCGAACAAGTCCCTTATTTCACGTCTAATAAAAAAAATTGGCTAATGTTCTTTTATGATATTTCAATTTCCTAAAATTGATATTTATTGCATGAAATTAAACATACTGCGCGCATACAAATAAAATAAAGTAGTGATTAATTAAATTATTACAACCCAATCGAATGAAAATAAAAATTCAACTTACAACCGCCTAAAATACACAAAAAAATCTATTAAATACATCCAAAATAAAAATCAAAGCCTGCAAAACAGAGTGTTAGCACAATTTATATTATACCTACAAATAGGACTCAACTCAGGACAGAATTGGGAATTCAAGAAAAGGGACATGCATTTAGGGGATAACCGAATCAACCAGACCGGTTGAACCGGTTAGACCTGGAAATCGGTTTTGAAACGCCCTGTTGATTTTTGTGCCGGAAAACAATTTTGGAAAATTACTTGGCTCGATTTCATGCAAATTTCCATTTTCATGTGCCGGTTATCCCGGAACTCAGGGTTCCGTTCGTGCGGGTTTCCTAATTTTTACAAACATCTAAGGTTCAAAAAGCAGCAAACACATCAAAAATAACTTGAAAACAGCATCGCGCAATGATATCCGTACAAACCATTCCGCAATTCTGCCTTTTCCTAAAAGTCAAAGCCGTGTGGTTGAACCTAGAGCTGACTGGCTCTGGTCAGAGTCGACCGGCTCTAATATAAAGCTGGCTGGCTCTGGTTAGAGCTAGGCGGCTTTGGTTCTGAACCGGGCGGCTCTGGTTCCCGGACCCAAAAAACGATTTTTTCGTTTTTCCGAAAATCATGATTTTGTTCGTTTTCAATGTTTCCCGAAGATTCTATATGGTTCGAGGGTTCGCGAATGCTGAACTACGGATCCGGATCGGATCAAACGGCCCCAAAATTAAAGAATAAAATCCGAAAAATACTGAAAATTTAATCTTCGTACATACAAAAATCCAAAAATCGGTGTTAAAATGACGTACGAATATTTATAAGCCGAAATATATCAAATCAGAATGTGTATAAATGGAAAATGGGCTATCTTTGGCTTGTCGGGATAGATCGGGGAGTTGTCCCTGAAGAACAGAGTTGTACGGCTCAATTCGGTTAGCCAGTTTTCCGGAATTTTAAAAACAGAGAAAAATCACACGAAAAATGCAATGAACATAAGTTTAAGGCCTCTCAGAGTTTACCTTGGTGTTGTTCCAATGTATTAGATACGCAAGAACGGTTTGAAAATCAAGAACGTAACTCGAATCCTCGAATATCCCGAAAATCCGAAAGTTTATCCGAACGAATCCGAAATAGAACCGAGAATTGTTGTGAACCGATGAGTAACCACCAGAGTGTGTAGTTGTATGCTTAGGACTTTAGTATCTTAATTTTGAATTCTAAAATCTAAGATTCTCCTTCTCACTTTCTCCCTGTGTCTTTCCTTCTCACTTTTCCTCTTCTTTTTTTTTTTTGTTTCTCCCCCCCCCCCCCTCAAATCTCTCCTTCACTGTATTATTATTGATTGATTTATCAAATATCTTACTAGACAAAATAATTTCTAGAATTAAATGCGTTGATTAGTTGTTTTTGTCATTTTTTACCAAATTTCGTAGACTTTGGGACAAGTTGGGACAACTTGTCTAACCCATCAGAGCTGGACGGCTCTGGTTTGTGAACCTGAGCCGGCCGACTCTATTCCAGAGCCAGGTGGTTTTGGTTTAAAAACCAGAGCCGTCCAGTTCTAGCTAGAGCCGCGGTGACATTTCGAATATCCGACGTGTACACTAAACTCTGAAAATCACTCAGAGGATCCGCTTTACGGTAGTTTCGGATTACGGATAACTTTATTTTTGGAGAATTCGAGACGTTTCGGGTAACATTCTGCTCTTTTCTATATCCGAAGGTAATAAGGGGTTCTCATCACTGAGGTCGGTAAAACCCGTGCTCACAGGCTACCCCTTGCGAGATCAAAGTCGACTAGATCGGTAGCTTACGTCCGATTCGAGTTTGGTCTCGCGATTGAGAGCGCGGTGAGTAAAGGAAAGAAAAGGGCACCTGATGCCCCTCGTAGAGGGTACAGAGTAATTGACTCGCTGTGGTGGAGTGTTCCCCTGATATCGACTCGCTGTGGTGGAGTGTACCCGTGATATCGACTCGCTGTGGTGGAGTGTGCCCGTGATATCGACTCGCTGTGGTGGAGTGTGCCCGTGGTATCGACTCACTGTGGTAGAGTGTGCCCGTGGTATTGACTCGCTGTGGTGGAGTGTGCCCATGGTATCGACTCGCTTTGGTGGAGTGTGCCCGTGATGATTTTTAACTTTTCTCCATATGGTGGAGCAACCAAATAATACTGTCTTCTCCGTGTGGTGGAGTAACCGTATAGAACTCTCTTTTCTCCGTGTGGTGGAGTGGACCGTTGGAATTGAGTCAAAAATATGTAATTTATTCCTTGATCGATAATTTTGGAAATAAAAATTTTTGCCCCTTTGATCAAGAATAAATACGGTTTGGTAATTATTGCCCCTGGATATCTACAAACAATAAAAAAATACCCTCCTCGGGATTAAATTGGACTAAGTTAAAATTTTGAAAATCGCGAAAAAAGAAAAAAAAAGTGAAAATAGGGGAATCGGAGCCGGGCGGCTTTGTCTGAAGAGACAGAGCCGGCCGGCTCTAAATCAGAGCCGCCCGGCTATGAATAGAGTCGGTCAGCTCAATTGGACCAAGCTAGAGCCGGCCGGCTCTAGCGGTTCGGTCCACCATGCTTTAAAAAAGGACCTTGTGTTTTATTCTTCATTTCATCTACCCATTTGCTTCTTTCTTTACTTTTCTTTTCTCTAGAAAATATTTTTCAAGAATCATTGTCAAGATGAGGAAGATGAGGAGAGCTGTGCTTCCTAATGCTCCTACCCAGCCTCCATTCCATGTGAGATACACATTACCTGAGGGTGAGTTTTTCCTGTCCACTGAATCTACAGTGGAGGTATACGGCTTGTGGGAAATGGTTCCTTACTGCGGGATCAGGAGGAACGATCCAGTGCCCGTAACTTTGAGCCCATCCATGCACATTATCCAAGATCTGGTTAGTTTTTTGCTCAATTTTCCTCTTTTTCCATTTTTTTGAATTTCCACAGAATAGGTAAAATTAGATGAAATTACATGAAATTGATGCATGTTTAGAGTAGATTTTTCCATTAGGATACTTTATTGATGATTTAAAGTTGGTTAGGATTGATTTTAGGGCGAAAATATGCAAAAACCGATTTTGAAAACCGGAGAACCAAATTTTTCCCGGACAGAGCCGGCCGGCTCACCGTTAGAGCTGGGCGGCTCTGTTCCTAGTTCTGGCGAAGAACAGAGCCAGTCGACTCTGTTCTTCCCAGAACATAACCGTCCGGCTGTGGTTCAGCCAGGCGGTTCGACCTTTTTTTTATATATATATATGTATGTATGTATGTATATATATATATATATATATATATATATATATATATATAAAAGAAATGCAAAATATAAGTGATTGAGAAAACTCCTTGATTATTGTTTTGCAGGGGCGAAAAGATAATCGGGGTGCCGGTTCTATGTCTGATGCGCTGATTTGGTACAGGAGACTCCCTGACGAGGTGCGGGAGTTGGTTGAGTTAATTGGGTTAGATCGGTTTATTTGTTCCATGTGTGAGACTCCACCTCGGACGAGCAGGGGTTTGCTGATGGCGCTTCTTGAGCGGTGGATGGATTCCACCCACACTTTCCATGTCTTGATCGGGGAGTTTACGATCACACCCGAGGACTTTATGGCTATCACGGGATGATCTTTTGGTGGGCGCACCATTGAGTTCAATCAGACCTTTGGGCGAGGGGGTTTTAAGCCCGACGTGATCGCCATGTTGATCGGCTTGACTCCCGCAGGCAGGCGGGTGCAGGGAAGCACCTTGAGAGATTATTGGTTGGGTAGACAGGATAGCTTACCAGAGGGTTCTGCGTTCTCACTTACTGATGTGAGATGCTATGCTTGGGCGTTCCTTCTTTATGCTTTGAGCACTTTGCTGTTCCACACAGGTTAGAGTGACTTGAACCTTATTGTGCTTCCTTCTTTAATACAGCTAGAGGAGGTAGGGAGCTTGAGTTGAGGGTGAGGCGTGCTGGCTCAGTTATATAACGGACTCGATGTCTGTGCCCGTGGAAGGCACAGGGAGGTGAAGGGTCCTTGGATTGTCCTTCATGTGAGTTTTTTTTTTTTTTTTTGCAGCCATCGGAGAGGGGTAGACGCCCTCGTGCATCGTCAGGTAGACGTTCCAGTGGTTGTGGATCTAGGACTTCCTGCGGCAGGGGAGATGGAGGTTCTTCTGCTCACACAGCTGTGTTCGGAGGCGACAGCGAGCCTGTTCCCTCGATGGTGCCCCCTACTGGCTTTGTTTCAGGTCGTCTGGAGTACAGAGCTGAGCCTTGGGTTATGCTCCATAATGCCACGGGGGAACTCTAACGGGCTGAGTTGTACACTGAGCAATACCCTCCTTCTGCTTATGATCCACCAGGCGCGACCCATGTGAGTATTTCTATCCCTGCTTATTTTCGGACTATCCTTGTTGCCACTAGCCTGACCCGTGCGCTATTCTTTGTGCAAATTCCAGTACCACAGGCGACGGCTCTGTATCAGGGGACTGCTGTGTTCAAAGCCCTCTTGCTTCGGAATAACAGTGTGATGAATGTAAGTACCTGTGTCAACATGTATATATGCATGTATGTATGTTTCAAATTCATGTGCACGTGCATATATGACATAATGCTCATTTTGTTTAACTCTGTCTCAGGCTGCACTTGCTTCTCGTCGTTGTGAAGAGGCCCGCTTGAGAGTGGAGATAGAGAATATGCAGAGGTCTATGAGAGCGGAGAGGGAGACTATGCAGAGGTCTATTTCAGATCTCACACTCAGGAATGATACTCTTCGTACTCGGTTGGACGACTGGGAGTTCGGTCGGCATTTCTTCAGTGATGGTGTCGTGTCCCAGGATGAGGAGGACCACAATTCGACTGACGGGGGGCAGTTGTAGACTTTTATCTATTATTTTGTAGCTTCATGTTTGATTTAGTCTGTCTGTAGGCCTGGATTTTATGCTACTATGTATCCTACTTATTTATTTATTTTTTACTATTTTTTTTATTGATGGGTATGTGATATGTATGAAGGTATAACGACATCTATGCACCAAGTGATCTGAATTGCAATTAAACTTGGAACGTTTAAACAAACAGAATCAAACATTCATTCATTCATTCATACATAAATAATGTTTTAGTACAATTTACATCAAATGATGAAACGAAACTATGGATAGAATCATTGATGGTATACGTCTTGAATGGACCCATGCTTGCCACCAGCCGGTCTTTGCAGATTTTCTAGATGGTGGTCCTTACCTCTCTGTCCTAACTTTTGCATGGATGGCTTTTTTGGTTTTCGACCCATTAGACTGTCCTAATTTTTGGCATGGATCGCCTTTTCGGTTTTCGATCCACCGGACTCTCTCTCTCTATTTTTTTTTTGCACGTAATAATGTTTTAGCTTGTCCTGGTTGATGGGGTTGACAAATTCGTTCCCGTCCATATCCATGATTTTCACAGCACCTTTAGATAGCACTTTCTTCACCACAAAAGGACCTTCCTAATTCGGCTTAAATTTCCCCCGTACATCCGTGTGGGTCTGTTTCATCTGTTTGAGTACAAGATCACCGGCTTTAAGAGGGTGTTTCAGATGGCGGACTCTACCATTATAAGCTCGGGCCATTCACTGCTGATACATTTGTAGACGGTCCAAGGCTTGGAGTCGCTTTTCATTAATGAGAGCCAACTGTTCGTACCGCGTCTGCATCCATTCTGATTCAGGTATCTATGCCTCCATCACTATCCTCAAAGATTTTAGCTCGGTTTCAACTGGCAGTACGACCTCCATTCCGTATACTAATGAGTAAGGTGCCTCACCAGTTGGGGTCCTGATACTCGTCCTGTATCCCTACAAAGCAAAAGGTAGCTTGTCTGCCCAATCCCTATACGTAACAACCATTTTGGCCAGGATTTTCTTGATGCTTTTATTGGCTGCCTCCACTGCCCCGTTGGCTTGTGGGCGATATGGTGAAGACTTATGGTGCTCAACCCCTCTGTCTTGAAACAACTGAGCTATTACCCCTTGGAACTGAACATCGTTATCCGTTACCACATGGTGTGGGACTCTATACCGAGCAAAGATATTCTTCTCAATAAACTTAGACATTTTCTTGGCCATGAGGTTCGTAAAAGATTCTGCTTCGGCCCACTTCGAGAAATAATCTACGGCCACAACAATGAAGCGGTGTCCATTTGATGCCAGCGGCCTCATCTCTCCAATAATGTCTATCCCCCAAGCAGCGAACGACCAAGGAGTCGAGGATGTCTGAAGTTCATGTGAGGAAGATGGCTAATGTCTCCATATATCTGGCATTCATGGCATCTTTTTACCCTTTCAATACAATCGGCTTGTAGTGTGAGCCAAAAGTACCCTTGCCTCAGAATTTTCTTTGCTAAAGCTAAACCGCTCATGTATGGACCGCATGTTCCCGCATGAATATGATCTATCACTACCTTGGCTTCTCTCTCGATTAAACATTTCAGCAGTAAGCCATTCGCGGTTCGCTTGAAAAGTTGATTCTCAAAAATCCCAAATTGTGCTGCTAACCTCCAGAGGGTAATCTTATCCACTTCAGTGGCATCCTCGGGGTATGACCCTGTCTGAAGAAACTGTAAAATGTCATCATACCAGGGACGATCTTTTATCACAGCCACCATAACCTTTTCTGCTCTGTAGTATGGACTCTGTAATACCTCCAACACCACTGGTCGAATCGGTTGTTTCTGAGGACCTCCCCACATGGACGACAGCGTGGCCAAAGAATTTGCTATTTGATTTTCTTCCCTAGGTACGTGTCTGAATTCATACTTCCCGAAGAGTTTGATCTTCTCCTAAACGGCTTCGAGGTAGGGTCGAAGGGACACTTCTTTGATTTCATAATCTCCAGTGATTTGCTTCACGACTAATGCCGAATCTCCGATGATAAGGGTTTCATGAGCTCCTAGAGTAATCAAGGCATCAATTCCAAATAAGCATGCCTCGTATTCTGCCCCATTGTTAGTTACAGGAAAATCCAACTTCTTGGCTAGGGGAATGACTTCTCCATCAGGTGTCCCGTGTTGGGATTCGTCACGGGAAACCGACCGATAAAAGCGGAAAATCCTGCTCTGTGCTTATTCACAGCCCCGTCGAAGTACATAATCCATCTGGCCAGTTCTGCTTCTACCACTGCCAACTGTTCATCTGGAAATTCTAGGTTCTCCACGTAATCTGAATCAACAGGCTGATTTGCCAAAAATTCAGCCACTGCCCTTCCTTTGATCGTCTTTCATGTGAGGTATTCAATGTCGAATTCTTATAGCAGTAGCAACCATCGTGACAACTTCCCTGTTAATGCTAGAGATTGGCACAGATACTTCATCGGGTCAACCTTGGCCACTGCTTGAACCTTGTAAGATTGAAAGTAGTGTCTGAGTTTCTTTGTTAGCCATACCATTGCAGTACAAGTCTGCTCTACAACAGTGTATCGAGTCTCATAATCTAGCAGCTTCTTACTCAGATAATAAATAGCATTTTCTCAGCCATCCTTCCGCTCTTGGACCAGCATTGCCCCAACCGATGCATCTTCGATGGCCAAATAGAGGATCAAAGGCTTTCCTGGTACTAGAGGCCTCAAAACTGGAGGATTCATCAAGTAGCTTTTAATCCTGTCAAATGCTATCTAACATTGTTCATTCCACTCTACCGGCTAGTTTTTCTTTAGAAGCTTAAATATTGGTTCACAGACCGTTGTCAACCTTGCAATGAATCGGCTGATAAACTGTAGTGATCCCAGGAATGACCTCACTTCCTTCTCTGTCTTGGGTGCAGGCATATCTCTGATGGCTTTGATCTTGTCCGGATCCATTTCTATACCTCTTTGACTTATAATATGCCCCAGAAGTTTTCCCGATGTTACTCCAAACACGCATTTCTTCGAATTTAGACATAGATTGTACTTTTCAATTCTAGTCAGAAATCTATCCAGGACGGCGGGATGCTCTTCCCGCGTCATCGATTTGACTAGCATATCGTCAACATACACTTCTACCTCCTTGTGGATCATATCGTGCATGAGCGTCGTGACTGCCCGCTGATAAGTTGCCCCGGCATTCTTCAACCCGAAAGGCATGACCCTGTAGCAGTAAACCCCCCATTCTGTGATGAAAGCCGTTTTCACCTTGTTAATTATGTTCATCAAAATCTGATTATACCCAGAGAATCCATCCATGAAAGAATACATAGATGCCCTAGCTGCACTATCACTAAGAACATCAATATGTGGAAGTGGGAAGTCATCTTTGGGAGATGCCTTATTCAGATCTCTGTAATCCATGCAGACCCTTACCCGACAGTCCTTCGTTGCAACTGGTACGATATTGGCCAACCATTCTAGATATTCCACAACTTCCAGAAACTTTGCTTTTATCTGCTTGGCCACTTCTTAACCTTTTCTGCCCATTCCGGTCTCAGTCGTCTGAGTTTCTGCTTAATAGGCTTCATTTTTGGATCTGTTGGGATTCTGTGTTCTGCTATTTCCCTGTCAACCCCAGGCATGTCATCATAAGACCAGGCGAAGGCTTTGACATGTTTTTGCAAGATTTTTATCAGTTATTTTCTCTCATTAGGCGTGAGGTCTTTCGAGACAGATACCATCTTAGGTTCATCATCTGTCCCTAGGTTCATTTCATGCAATGATGCGTCATGTATGCTAAAGACATTAAATGAATGTTTATATGTATGCACAGTTCCATCCGAAAAAACATCACACAAGTAAGCAAAATCAGATTTAATTGCATTATGTGCCTTATAGGCAGAGTTGTTTACATCAAATGCAGAAAAAGGAGATACATCAAAGTGATTTTCCCCCTCCACATGTGGAGGGTCTTTGCTTGCAGCAGCTTCATCCACTTCCTTGAATAAAGCTCCCAGGTCGCTCTCCAGAGACTCCTCCTCGTCAACAAACAAGCTTTCCTCAATCATCTTTGCTTTCCCGGCCATCATTATCTTGGCCAATTCCTTTACAGCCTGCCTCATTAACTCCTCCTGAGTTTTTGGCACAGCCACTTGTTCTAATTCAGACCCTGCGGTGGCTTTTATAAGAGCAGTCAGTGCCTTAGTAACGGCTACAATAGCCTCTTCAGCTTCCTTACCCTTGGGGCCTGCTTTTTCGAAGGACTCTCCCTTTACCATGGATCCAGTTTCAACTCCACTGACCACTATCTTTTCCACCTTTACAGCTTTTCCCTTGTCATTTTTAATCTCAGTACAGAGCATGTTAACAATCGGTTCCACCCCATACCTTCTGAACTCAACAACATCCAAAAAAATCTCAAAACCCGGCACTTTCTTGCCCTCGAACATGACAGGCTCATATTCTCCTTTGTAGACTTCCTCGGTTGCACGCATAAAAGTTTCAACCAGGTTCACATACTTCTTTGCAGCGCTTTTTGTGTCATCCTTATATCCCAACCCAATTCGGGAGTGCTGGCGAACTTCAATGTTGAACTTGGGAATACCCTGTTGTTTTGCCCCTAGCCCTTTTCCTGGCTCAAACTTCTGCTTGGCAAAATATTTATGGATCTAGTCGGGGAACTTCGGCTGGTCGGTTATGACTGCTACCTGAAATCCAGTGACAGGCTGATTTGTAGTGCTCAGGGCTGCCACTACGGAAGGCTCATCTGCTTCGACAGCCACTACCTTTCCTGCGATTAGAAATTTGATCTTCTAGTGCAAAGTGGAGGGTACTCCGCCAAGAGCATGAAACCACGGTCTCCCTAACAACAAGGAGAATGTGACTGGAATATCTATTACAGTGAACATAACTTTGGACTTGACTTCGCCCACCCTCACTTCAGCTTCAAAAGTTCCAATCACAGTTCGTTTACCGTCGTCATAGGCTCTTATCACAGTCGTAGACTTGCACAGTGCTTCAGGGCTGACATCCAGAAATGGCAGTATTTTTGCTGGGTAAATATTCAAGGCTAACCCATCGTCCACCATCACACAAGGCATCGTTCGATCCATGACTTCCACTTTCAAATACAATGCCCTTTTATGGTTTACTCCTTCTGACGGTAAATAAGATACTCCAAAACTAATCTCCGGCACCTTGCAGGGCTTCACATCTGCACCCCTTATTAACACACAAACCTCACTGGGAGACATAGTGGGGGAAGCATCCATCTCCATAAGCTACTTCACCACTGCCTCGCGGTGCCTCTTCGATTCCATAAGTAAATGCCAAACGCTAGCACGCGTCGGAGTTCTTTTCAACTGCACCACCACCTCATCTTCTTCACCTCCCCTCAGAATATGTTCTACAACATCATTTTCTACTGGAGTTGTATTCCTTCTTGGCGGTGTAGGAAGTGTTGTGTCTGTAGGTTGATAGACCCTTCCACTCCTTGTTATATGCATTACCGGCCTGCCCTTGGCTATAACAGTTCATTTTTTCATCTTGACTGGATAGACGGGCCTCACCGTGTCGTAAGGTCTGCAAACTGCCTCTTCATCATTGTCCAATTCTATGTCTTCTACATTGAACGGACCTTGCTTACTTCCAGATGCCGGCCCTTGAGTTTCAACCAATACTGCCTGCACACTTGGGTTTACCTTGATGATCTGAGGAAACATAAAATTATCGGGGAGGGAAGATTGCACCATATTCACTTGGTTCCTAAAGTTTAGAAGGGGGTTTGTTTGAACACTTGGCTTCAGTTGGGGTTCAACTAACTTTCCATCTGCGATCAGCTGGTGGATAGCTTTAATTAACTGAGTACACTCATTTGTCCGGTGCCCAGTCATGACATGGTATGCGCAAAAATTATCCTTGTCAGCCTCAGATGGGGGAGAAAATGGTTTTACACTTTGCAGCAACCCAACCTTTCTTCATTTCATGAAAATTCTGCTTGGTGATTCTACCCATGGGCTAGTGATCCTTTGGGGAGTCCCCACCGGTCTTCCTTGATTTACCGCTGCTACTTCTACCCCTTGTTCTTGAATGGAAGCAGTAGTCTGACCTGCCTTCGTACCACTGCTTGTGGCTGTTGGTCTTGTGCTCCCGCTTTTGTTATCTCGGGAATACCCTTGGCTGCCTCGATATTCCCCTACACTTTGTCGGGTCCTTTGCTCCTCCTCTTCGTACCTATCTATGCGTTTTGCATACTCCATGACATCATTGAAGATTTGGAACCTCTTCAGCTTCATTTTATCCTTATACAAAGGCAGGCTCCCATCTATCAATTTCATAATTAGGGACTCTTGCTTCGGGGCCCCATCCACAAGGACCTGCACATCCATCCATCTCCGATAATATGTCCCGAAATTCTCATTGGGTTTCTAACGAATCCTTTCCAAATCTTCCAAGGTTGTCTCAACCTGAGTGTTATACGCATACTGCCTGACGAAAGCCTCAGCAAGATCCTCCCAAGAAGAGCGAGTGCGTGAAGGGATTCTCATGAACCATTAGCCACTGCACCTCTGAGGGTAGTCGGGAAAAGATTGAGCAAGTAATTCTTGTTTAGTCCCATACTCGTCAAGAGCCTTACATAATTATCCAGATGGGTCTCTAGTGGGCCCCCCCGGTGTATGGGGTAATATAGGGCATGTGGAACCCAACTGGGAGAGGATCATGTTCTGCTATTAGCACATCCGGATTGGCGCATTAAGTCAGACCTGACTTCACCTTAGGCAATGAGGTATCAAGATTCAAGAACTTTTGATGTAGGAGCCTTTCTATGGTCGTCTCGATGAGCACTTCCTTGGCCATTTGGGTGGTTGGCTCTTTTTCAGCCTGGCTATCTATATTCCTAGCTGCTAGTTCTATTCCGCTTCCTCCAGGCATATTTCCTTGAGATCCAGCTGCAACCTGTATAGTCTCATCTGTACTTCCCATGAGTCCCAAGTTCGGCTACCTCGAACTGCCTCCATTCAGAATCTGAGTCCCATCCGGCCGGGCCGACTCTCTTTCTTCAGCCATCGCCACCTTCACTTGCTCTCTGATTGTAGTCTCGAGCTGATCGGATGTCAGAAAAGCATTCACGATGGCAGCTACATCCTGAGCAGATATTCCTCCAACATTAGTTTCATCCGAGTTGGCCATTTCTGATTCTACTGCTTCTTCTAATAGGAACTGACTGTCAGTGGATAAAGAAAGCAACTGATCCCTTAACTCTTCCTCCGATTCAGACCCTAATCCTTCTCTAGTCTTAGCCAAAATGCTCGATTCCAGTTGATTAATTCCCAACTCCACTCTCACTAACCGCTTCGAGGTTCTTTTCCACGCTACACATTTCAACAGAGGGTCAGGCATAAGAACATGGTATGAACCTAGACTCGACTTTCTAAATGCCATACTTTGCATGGATATGGGATGATTGCGATGAGATGAAAATGAGTGCGTGAACAATGAATATGACATCTAATGAACTTTATTGTTTACTAGGCTTCTCGAGAATGTCCAACGCCATGCATAATGAGCGCGTGGGAGCCATCACGTGGATAGAGTTTCGGCGCCTTTAGGGCACCTAATGAAAAATGAAGTGATGTAACGTGTGTGCCTTCACACGGATAGAGGTTCGACGCTTTAGGAGCGATACGGTGACATGAAATGGTCACGTTGGAATCGATCCACGGAGAGAGCTTTGATGCTTTTAAGGCATCAGACATGTTATGGTGCATGGAACAAATCAGGTGTACAACGGCACACGGACAGAGATTCGGCATTCATAGAACGCCTTGCGTGATTTAGGAATGTCATGAAATGCCCCTAGATGTGTAAGGATTTGGCATTCGTGGAACGCCTCAAATGATTGATAAGATGTCATGAAATAATCCGATGCGGATTACGATATGAGACGAGATCTTCAGAATCTCCTTTATTCTTAGATGAATGGTCATGATGTCATGAAATGGAGCTGTGCATTCCACTTACACAATCTCGAGCCTAAACCGTTTTTGGGTGTCGTAATTGGCGTATTTTGGTAAAATGGTCGATGTAATCCAATACACCGACATCAAAACGGAGTTTTGGGGCTCCCGGGATGAAATGTGATGAAAGCGTTTGGCATTCTCGGGATGCCTTAATCTTAACCAAAATGAAATGGATGTATGCCTAAGTCACGCAGATGCAAATGGCTGCACAAAAACATGGTTAAATATGGCATACGAAATGGTGCATGTATGATTATGGGTGTGTTGATGCATAAAAATGTGCATGGCACACAAAGATAAGCATGGCTGCAAAAGATGTGGTTAGTGTAAATGTCACACGGGTGATTAATGTATTTACACATGGAAAAAATGAAATGGCTGTATGAAAGACGTGAGTTAGTGTCACACAAATGTATTAAGTGTGGCGTGCCATGTTCATAAAAAGAATTGATGATGGTATGTTATGATGGGACAAAAATCACATAGCATGTAGCATGCAAAACGTATTCCTCCAACCTTATCCCTCCAATTATGGTCAACTTTTGAAGATTCTAACCGAGTCCTAGGAGGGGTTCACTTTAATCATCAACCGGGGATGATAAAGGCATGTTTTATAATATTCATGCAATTGTTTTGGTACCCTAAGGGAATCCAACTAAGGTCGTCTATATGAGGTTGGTCCAAGTAGGGATAAAATCAAGGTCCCCGTAGCAAAATATACTCCTCACTTCTCCCCACTCAAGGGTCCAAACAAAGGGGTTCGTACGAGGCTAAGGGTGGTGTTTCATATCCGTGCCCCTAAGACCATGAGGAACATAGGCGACACTTCAGCAATTCACCAGGCTAAATATTGGATACTCAACCTAATGCAAGTATGTCTAACTAAAATGAAAAAATAAGATACCATGCAAGAATCATTCACCTCCTTTTGATTAGATGTTTTTCATGGCTTGTCAAGTTCATTTAACTTTTAAGAAAACTTTTATAGAAAAATCCCCAGCGGAGTCGCCACTGTGAGCGGACGATGTTTTTCGAAAAGGCGGACGCGGGGGTCCAAAAGAAAGATTTTTAATTTTTCTTTTATTTTTACTTTGGTGTGATTTTTGGGAAAACGGGTTTTGTTTATCTTACTTTAGAAAATCCATTCGTTTATTTCGAAATTCGTTTTGTGTAGAAAACATTTTCCCATTTGATTACATTTAAAAGATCTCGAAATCTAAATCCCAAGATCAGTGACAGAGTCGCCACCCGTATCAGCTCATCCGGGAAATTCCGGTACAACTCCCTACCGAGTATAGACTGCTGTACCTAAACCAGAGATTCAGGGTTCGTACAAGTCCCTTATTTCACGTCTAATCAAAATAAAATTGGCCAATGTTCTTTTATGATATTTCAATTTCCTAAAATTGATATTTATTGCATGAAATTAAACATACTGCGTGCATACAAATAAAACAAAGCAGTGATTAATTAAATTATTACAACCCAATCGAATGAAAATAAAAATTCAACTTACAACTGCCTAAAATACACGAATAAATCTATTAAATACATCCAAAATAAAAATCAAAGCCTGCAAAACAGAGTGTTAGCACAATTTATATTACACCCACAAATAGGACTCAAATCAGGACAGAATTGGGCATTTAAGAAAAGGGACATGCATTTAGGGGATAACCGAGTCAACCCAACCGGTTGACCCGGTTAGACCTGAAAATCGGTTTTGAAACGCCCTGTTGATTTTTGTGCCGGAAAACAATTTTGGAAAATTACTTGGCTCGATTTCATGCAAATTTCCATTTTCGTGGGTCGGTTATCCCGGAACTCAAGGTTCTGTTCGTGCGGGTTTCCTAATATTTGCAAACATCTTAGGTTCAAAAAGCCGCAAACACATCAAAAATAACCTGATTTTGAAAACAGCATCGCACAACGATATCCGTACAAACCATTCTACAATTCTGCCTTTTCCCAAAAGTCAAAGCCGTGTGGTTGAACCCAGAGTTGACTGGCTCTGGTCAGAGTCGGCCGGCTCTAATATAAAGCCGGCTGGCTCTGGTTAGAGTCGACCGGCTTTGGTTCTGAACCGGGCGGCTTTGGTTCCTGGACCCGAAAACCGGTTTTTTCGTTTTTCCGAAAATCATGATTTTCTTTGTTTTCAATGTTTCCCGAAGATTCTATATGGTTCGAGGGTTCGCGGATGCTGAACTACGGATCCGGATCGGATCAAATGACCCCGAAATTAAAGAATAAAATCAAGAAAATACCGAAAATTCAATGTTCTTACATACAAAAATCCAAAAACCGGTGTTAAAATGACATACAAATATTTATAAGCCGAAATATATCAAATCAGAATGCATATAAATGGAAAACGAGCTATCTTCAGCTTGTCGGGACAGATCGGGGAGCTGTCCCGACAGAATAGAGTCGTACGGCTCCAGGTTTAGAGCCGGCAGGCTCTGTTGTAATTGAACCAGAACCGGTCGGCTCTGTGCTTGAAGAACAGTGCCGTACGGCTCTATTCGGGTGGCCAGTTTTGCGGAATTTTAAAAACCGAGAAAATTCACACGAAAAATGGTCTCTCAGAGTTTACTTTGGTGTTGTTCCAGTGTATTAGATAAGCAAGAACGGTTTGAAAATCAAGAACGTAACTCAAATCCTCGAATATCCTGAAAATCCGAAAGTTTATCCGAACGAATTCGAAATAGAACCGAGAATCGTTGTGAACCGATGAGTAACCACTAGAGTGTGTAGTTGTATGCTTAGGACTTTAGTATCTTAGAATTCTAAAATCCTAGATTCTCCTTCTCACTTTCTCCCTGTGTCTTTCTTTCTCTCTGTCTCTTTTTTTTTTCCTTTTCCTCTTCTTTTTTTTTTTTTGTTTCTCCCCCCCCTCCCCTCAAATCTCTCCTTCACTGTATTATTATTGATTAATTTTTTAAATATCTCGCTAGACAAAATAATTTCCAGAATTAAATGCGTCGATTAATTGTTTTTGTCATTTTTTGCCAAATTTGGCAGACTTTGGGACAAGTTGGGACAACTTGTCTAACCCATCAAAGCCGGCCGCCTCTAGACAAAGCCGGACGGCTCTAGTTTGTGAACCTGACCTGGCCATCTCTATTCCAAAGCCAGGCGGTTCTGGTTTAAAAACCAGAGCTGTCCAGTTCTAGCTAGAGCCGCGGCGAAATTTTGACTATCCGATGCGTACACTAAACCCTGAAAATCACTCAGAGGATCCGCTTTACAGTAGTTTCAGATTGCGGATAACTTCGTTTTCGGAGAATTCGAGACGTTTCGGGTAACATTCTACTCTTTTCTATATCCGAAGGTAATAAGGGTTTCTCATCACTGAGGTCGGTAAAACCCGTGCTCACAGGCTTGTAACAGGGTGCCAAGCATGGGTACGTTCGGGTATGTCAATGAACATGGCAGTGCTATGGATATGCAGAAGGGAATGTCACTCAGTAGTCGACTGAGAAGATATCACCGGCCTCTTGATGAATGCAACTGATAAGAGTGTGGCCATACCCAAACAAGTTGGAACTTGTTTATGAGCATCAGTTCATTCGGGATCAAGTAAATGTTTGGACACAAAAGAGGGTGATCAATCCATGCCTCTGTGTTGGACACCGATATCAATGACATGGGATGTACAGGTTTAAACTACAGGGTTATGATTTCAGTTGGACTGCTATCTCTATCTTAATTAGGGGCTGCATTGGCTTGCTAAAGCCTACTTGTAGTCTGTGGGCCAAAGGCCCACTACCAACATAAAGATGGGCCCATAGGATCGTACACATTGAACGTTTGAACATGGACTAAAGGGATCAACTGTATACTTAGAGTATATGCAGCAGAGAAAGAGGATTGTATTAATTATATTATGCAGATCAATTGGATTGATCAAAATAAGATGATTAATATTTGTATTGGCCTTCTCATAATTAATTCAATGAATTGATTCATGAGATTATTTCCTAGGTGGAAATATTGTACATGTATAGGTTTACATGTATTTAATTTTATCAAAGTCTAATTTAATTCCTTGGTTGAATTAATTTGTCAAATTAATTTTAATTTAAATGTATGTGATATATTATATGGTATAATACATTCACATACATGTTGAATTAAAATAAAATTTGAAATTAAATTGGACCGGAAGAATTAAATTAGCATTGGGCTTAAAGGAAAAAAAGGCCCACATAAAATTAAGGAAACATGGGCCGAAAATTTTGAGAGAATTTTCAGCCTTCTAGGGTTAAAATACCCTAGGGAATTTGGCCAAGATATTTGATTTTAGAGAGAAAATAACAGCTGCAAAATACTGTCTTCCGGCATATCCTCTCGCTAGCACGGGTCGTGTTCTATAGCCGTTTGTGTACGGGAACGTAGAGGAAGTTGGATTCTATTTCTGCAACCATCTCTTGTAGAGATTTTCTGGTGAGAATTTCAATTTATTTAATATTGTTTTGTTGTTTTTGTTAGAGATTGTGCCCTAAGCCAATGTTGGATTATGTAAACAATCTTCTTAAGTCATTAATAAAGACTTATTTTATCATATATATTTGTATGTTAGTATTTATGATAATGTATCCATGAATTAATTGTGTAATTCTAAATTTCCCTAGTCGATTGTTATTATGGGAATAATAACAAACTAAGACTAGTGTGAGTGATAATGGATATTCATAAGATGAATATAGTGTATACAGATACAGATTATACTCACGGGCAATATGTTAGAGAACATGTTGCTGGAGACCCACTATGAGATCAAGTTCATGGTCACGTGTCACAACTGATCTTGATTATAGTAGTGTCATCAGCTGATTCCTTTGACCTGAGGTCACCATGGATTCCGGGATGAATTCATGTTGTGCTTTGACGCAGTCAAACGCTGCTTGTAACAGAGTAGTTATAAAGGCTGTGGTTGGGTACAATATGACTCATGCTTTGGGATGTGAGTGACAGATATGGGATTTTGTCCCTCTCTAACAAGAGAGCAATATCACTGGGCCCCTCGATAAGTAAGACTGTTAAATGCATGGCCGTGCTCAAATAATTGATAAGAGTATCAATTGATTTGTCTGAACAGTTTACTTTGAGATCGAGAAAGCATATGATTAATTATATAAGATTGACAAGTGTACCATGTCTTATAATTAACCTTGATATCAATGAGACAAAAGGGAATATGACATTCTATAAATAGGTATTGGATCATTCCAATCATATTAATTGGGTAGTCGTAATGGCTTGCTAGAGTCCGCTTGTGACCTATAAGGACATTATGGTAATTTCCTTATTGCCAATTAATATGATCCTATGGGGTCACACACAAGAGCAAAATGAAGTTCATCTTATCGGGTATAAATTATTATTGGATAATAATTTATGAATGAGAAAGAGAATAAATATATATAGTGATATATATTTATGTATGTATATATAAATATTAATGTGATTAATATTGCATAAAGTATGCTACATATTATAATTAAATTATATGGAGATATAATTAATTATAATATTATATATACATATATGTATTATGGAGAATTGATTTGATTTAATGTTAATTGAGAATTAATATTAAATTGTGTGGGTTAATATATAATTATAACTAATAGGTGTATTAGG
Organism: Euphorbia tirucalli; assembly: GCA_039660915.1. Taxonomy (NCBI): domain Eukaryota; kingdom Viridiplantae; phylum Streptophyta; class Magnoliopsida; order Malpighiales; family Euphorbiaceae; genus Euphorbia; species Euphorbia tirucalli. The sequence continues at coordinate 42,264,863 of CM077637.1, read as the reverse complement.
TTATAATTATAATTAACTATTTAGGTTAATTATTTAAGGAAACAATTAACCTAAACCTAATCACTCTCTACACTAATAATATAGCAGATTTTTGGCCAGCCAACACAAGAGAATAGCCAGCCGAAATTCTCCTCTCCAAGCCAAGAGAAAATTTGATTTTCTGCCTCTCTCTCGATTCGAGGAAACCGTTTCTTCAATCCCGGCGCTAGCACGCGGTGGACGTATTGCTCCGTGTGGATCAACCGTAGAGGGAAGCTATTTTGGTTCCTGCTTGATTCAATCTTCATAGAATTAAGGTAATTCTTTAACCCTCCTTCCGATTCAATGCAATGTACATGGGTCCTTGGTGGGGATTAATCTTTTATTTCCGCTGCGCATATTTTGTTTTGTGCGATTAATTCCCAACAGTGGTATCAGAGCCACTTGTGCATTGATTGAATTGGATTTGTTATTTTGATTAGATCAAAATTGCATGTTAGGGTTATATGTTTTTGATTTAGGGTTCTTTGTTATTGTGAATAACGTTTGGAATTGATTTGGGAATTGTTGTTTTGAACAAATTGACGCAGAATTGTTTTTCAGTGCAGAACACGCCGGCGTGCAGGCACTGCACGCCGTGCAAACGTGTGTTGCACGCCGTGTACTGGTTTTGCACGGCGTGTAGTCGGAAATCATTTTCGTAAGCTGAGAATCAGTGCATAACTCGCCGGCGTGCAAGTGTTGCACGCCGTGCATATGTGTGTTGCACGCCGTGTACTGGTTTTGCACGGCGTGCAACCGGAAATTTCTCATGTGCGCTGAGTAACAGCGAGGAACACGGCCGCGTGCAAGTGTTGCACGCCGTGCAAACCGGTTTTGCACGCCGTGTTCCCTTAGTGCTGCAATGTAGAAATTGTCTTCTATACCTTTTCTTCTCAAATCAATTTCTTTTAAATACAATAAGATTGTGTTTAGTTTTTGAACCCTAAATCTTGTAGATGTAAAATTATTGTGATAATTTTATGCATGGTGTTGTGGTATGGTTTTGCACCCCGTGGATGTTTTTTTGTTTTCTTTTGGTTTTGGTGGATGTAAGGTTTTATAAATACGGCCTGCGAGTCGTTTGTATTTATGTAACCTTATTTTTCTAGATAAATTGTATAGGATGCAATTTATTGTTTGTAAATCTTTTTTTACTAGAAAATTGTATAGGATACAATTTTGTTAAATATGTAAATCCATGAGATGATGCCAAGGAACAAAGACGTGAAGACGGATCCAAGGGGTGCGGCTGTGCTGTGACCATGCGATGGTTGCAACCACCTAGGAAATGACCTGTTGATTTTCATATTGGCCTATGAAAATCAATGTAGATAAAACCATACCATAACACGGTTTTTCGAGTCTATTGCATGTTTTATATTTTGATGCCATGTGATGCCATGCCTAGTATGAAATATGCATGCTAGATGAATGTATGACATTGGATGCCATGCTAGGATTAATGTTAACTTGGAAAGTTTAATATTAATGCCATGTTTTGTATATGATAAAATTTTAATCACGGGATTTATAAACCCTAAATAAACTTATGAAGTTTATATTTTTGCCACCCAATTACGTATAACACTTGTCAAGTACTATGTTCGCATCATGGTATACCGCCAGGGCGGGTACGCATGTTGTGACCTTAGCGAAGCAATAATATGAGAAAAGGTGATTCTCATTGTGTTGTAATTGGTTTAACTAAAGGGTTAATCAAAAAGGTGTTTGAGCCCGAGGCAAGGATGAGATGAGTAATATACAAATTAAATATGATATATGATATCATGCACCTCATAAATTAAAAGAGTTACATAATGATGTAATTGACATGGTGATGTCTACCGAAATTATATTTAATCATAGGGACATGCCAAAGCAGTGCTATGGTTAAGTATGGATTTTGGGTCTTTTACCCACTTAAATATTTTAAAGGGTTTTATAATTTTAGTGGGAGCTATATTCTCTTATGTAATTAACTTTGCATATATTTTCTGTTGTAGATAAATGGCCAACACAAGCAATCCCGGTTCTATTCGATCTATCCTTGAGAAGGATAAACTGAATGGAACAAATTACCTAGACTGGTATCGCAACTTGAGAATTGTTCTCAAGCAAGAGCGAAAGCTATATGTTCTGGATGGGCCTTTGCCCGCTAACCCTCCACCCACCACAGCTTCAAGAGCTGAAAGGGATGCTTTCCACAAGCATCAAAATGATCAGATTGATGTACAGTGCCTGATGCTCGCATCAATGATTCCGGAACTTCAGAAGGATCTGGAAACATTTGAGGCATATGAGATGTCTCAAGAGCTTAAGGAAATGTTCCAAAAGCAAGCGAGAAGGGAAAGGTATGAGACCTTGAGATCTTTGGTTGGGTGCAAGATGACCGAAGGGAGTTCGGTTAGTGCCCATGTTCTGAAGATGAAAGGGTACATTGATTAGTTGGAGAGGCTTGGTTCGCCACTCAGACCTGAGTTGGCAACGGATTTGATCCTTAATTCTCTTCCCGAGAGTTACTCCCATTTTGTCATGAATTATCACATGAATGATATGGACAAAACGGTCAGCGAACTGCATGGGATGCTGAAAAACGCTGAAGTAACTATAAAAGAGAAGCCAAGCTCCAAAGGGATCCATATGGTGCAAAAGGGTAGGATCCAGAAGAAGAGGGGTAAAGCAAACAAACCCAAAGAGTTTGGGAAGGATGCAAAGAAGCCCAAAGCTGTTACCAAGGCAAAGCCTCCAAAGGAAGGTGCATGCCATTTCTGCAATCAGCCTGGTCATTGGCGCAGAAATTGCAAGCTTTATTTGGAGGACTTGAGGAAGAAGAGAGGCGGTGAGACCGCTAATCAAGGTATTCATGTTATTGAAATACTTCATTCTACTTCTGTTTCTACTTCGTGGGTATTAGATACCGGTTGTGGTTCTCACATTTGTATGAATGTGCAGGGGCTTAGAGGAAGTAGAAAGCTCAAGAAGGGCGAGGTAGAATTCCATGTGGCGAATGGAGCTAGAGTTGCTGCTTATGAAGTCGGTCGCTACGAGCTCAAGTTGCCAACTGGACTTGTTCTCTTTTTGAATAATTGTTATTTTGTTCCTAATTTGTCTAGGAACATCATTTCTATTTCATGTTTGGACAAGGAAGGATTTAAATGTGTTATTGAGAATAATCACTTATTGCTTTTCAATAAAGACTTGTTTTATGCAAATGCGGATTTACATGATGGTCTTTATTTGTTGAACCTTAGTGAAGGTTATGATGAGCATGTATATAACATAAATACCAAAAGGATAAGAACAAATATTGTGAATCCTACTTATCTCTAGCACTGTCGTCTAGGACACATTAATGAGAAACGCATTTCAAAACTCCATAAAGATGGAATTTTGGGTCTAGATGTTTTTGAAACATATGACACTTGCGAGTCTTGTTTAATGGGTAAGATGACCAAGAGTCCTTTTACTGGTCACAGTGAAAGGGCTAGTGACTTATTAGAACTCATACATACAGATGTATGTGGGCCTATGAGCACAACTGCTAGAGGTGGTTTTCAATACTTCATTACGTTCACTGATGACTTCAGTAGATATGGTTATCTATATCTAATGAAGCATAAGTCGGAATCCTTTGAAATGTTCAAAGCCTTCCAAAATGAAGTACAAAACCAACTTGGCAAGACAATTAAAGCACTTAGATCTGATCGAGGTGGTGAATATTTGAGCCAAGAGTTCGACGATCATCTTAGAAATTGTGGGATTGTCTCACAATTAACTCCTCCTGGTACACCACAGTGGAATGGTGTGTCTGAGAGGAGGAACCGAACTTTATTGGATATGGTTCGGTCTATGATGAGTCAAACAAATCTTCCTCTATCCTTTTGGGGATATGCACTTGAAACAGCGGCATTCACACTGAACCGAGTTCCATCAAAAGCAGTTGAAAAGACACCATATGAGATATGGATTGGTAAGAAACCAAATTTGTCTTTTCTCAAGATTTGGGGATGCGAAGCCTATGTGAAATATTTGATTTCAGATAAGTTATCACCAAAATCTGTGAAATGCAATTTTGTTGGTTATCCAAAAGAAACTAAAGGTTATTTCTTTTACAATCCTAGTGAAAACAAAGTGTTTGTTGCTAAGGGTGGTACATTCCTGGAAAAAGAGTTTATTTCCAAAGGAATCAGTGGGAGTAAAGTACACCTACAAGAAAATATGGATAACCAAGTTGAAAGTGAGTTTCAAATGGAACAACCTGATTCACAAGAAGTTGTTGAGTCAGAACCAGTAACACAAGTCCAACGTAGATCAAGTAGAGTTCGTCATGAGCCCGAGAGATATGGATTTCTCGTCACGAATGAAAATGATCTGATTCTGTTAGAAGAGAATGAACCTTCCACGTACATGGAAGCTGTCTCTAATTCAGAATCTGAAAAATGGCTTGATGCTATGAAGTCAGAAATTCAATCCATGGACGACAACAAAGTATGGACTTTGGTTGATCTCCCAAAGGGTGCTAAAGCAATAGGGCACAAATGGGTTTTCAAGTTGAAAACGGACATGGATGGGAATATTCAGACTTATAAAGCAAGGTTAGTGGCAAAAGGTTACCGACAAATTCATGGTATAGACTATGACGAAACCTTTTCTCCAGTAGCTATGATCAAGTCCATCAGAATTCTTGTTGCCATAGCAGCATATTATGACTATGAGATATGGCAAATGGATGTCAAAACAGCTTTCCTAAATGGAAACCTTGTTGAGGATGTGTACATGACACAGCCTGAAGGTTTTGTCGATCCAAAGAATCCTGATAAAGTATGCAAGCTTCAAAAGGCCATTTATGGTTTGAAGCAAGCATCAAGAAGTTGGAATCATTGTTTTGATGAATCGGTCAAAAAGTTTGGCTTCATCAAAAATGAAGATGAGCCTTGTGTGTACAAGAAGTTCAGTGGGAGCAATATAATTTTCCTAGTTCTATATGTCGATGACATATTGTTAATAGGAAATCACATTCCTACCTTGCAAGAAATAAAATCTTGGCTAGGAAAGTGTTTTTCTATGAAAGACTTGGGTGAGGCAGCCTATATTCTTGGAATAAAGATCTATAGAGATAGATCTAAGAGATTGATAGGCCTGAGCCAGAGTACATACATTGATAAGATAGTGAAAAGGTTCAGTATGGATCAATCTAAGAAAGGAAATGTTCCTATTGGGCAAGGGATAAAGCTTAGTCGTAAGCAATGTCCTATGACAGTTGAAGAACGTCAACGCATGGATAAGATTCCTTATGCATCAGCTATAGGATCTATCATGTATGCCATGGTATGTACTCGGCCAGATGTCTCTTTTGCTTTGAGCATGACAAGTAGATATCAGTCTGATCCAGGTGATAGTCACTGGACTGCTGTCAAGAGTATTCTTAAGTACTTGAGAAGAACTAAAGATACATTCTTGATATTTGGAGGCTCGGACGAAGATCTTGTTGTAAATGGTTACACGGATGCAAGTTTCCAAACTGATCAAGATCAGATGCAGTCACAGTCTGGGTATGTGTTCATTCTGAATGGAGGTGCGATAAGTTGGAAGAGTTCTAAGCAAAGCACGATAGCTGCATCTACAACAGAAGCTGAGTATATTGCTGCATCAGATGCAGCCCAAGAGGCTGTTTGGATCAAGAAGTTCATCGAAGAACTTGGTGTCGTTCCTAGCATAGTGAATCCTGTGAGCCTCTTGTGTGACAATAATGGGGCAATATCACTTGCTAAGGAACCTAGTGTGTCACAGAAATCCAAACATATACTTCGGCGTTTTCACTACATAAGAGAAGTCATCTCAAGAGGAGATGTGAAGATATGCAAAGTTGCGTCTGAAGACAATGTTGCTGATCCACTAACAAAAGCTCTTTCACAAGCTGTACATGATGGTCATGCTAGGTCCATGGGTATTAGATACATTTGAGATTGGACTTAGGGCAAGTGGGAGATTGTTAGAGATTGTGCCCTAAGCCAATGTTGGATTATGTAAACAATCTTCTTAAGTCATTAATAAAGACTTATTTTATCATATATATTTGTATGTTAGTATTTATGATAATGTATCCATGAATTAATTGTGTAATTCTAAATTTCCCTAGTCGATTGTTATTATGGGAATAATAACAAACTAAGACTAGTGTGAGTGATAATGGATATTCATAAGATGAATATAGTGTATACAGATACAGATTATACTCACGGGCAATATGTTAGAGAACATGTTGCTGGAGACCCACTATGAGATCAAGTTCATGGTCACGTGTCACAACTGATCTTGATTATAGTAGTGTCATCAGCTGATTCCTTTGACCTGAGGTCACCATGGATTCCGGGATGAATTCATGTTGTGCTTTGACGCAGTCAAACGCTGCTTGTAACAGAGTAGTTATAAAGGCTGTGGTTGGGTACAATATGACTCATGCTTTGGGATGTGAGTGACAGATATGGGATTTTGTCCCTCTCTAACAAGAGAGCGATATCACTGGGCCCCTCGATAAGTAAGACTGTTAAATGCATGGCCGTGCTCAAATAATTGATAAGAGTATCAATTGATTTGTCTGAACAGTTTACTTTGAGATCGAGAAAGCATATGATTAATTATATAAGATTGACAAGTGTACCATGTCTTATAATTAACCTTGATATCAATGAGACAAAAGGGAATATGACATTCTATAAATAGGTATTGGATCATTCCAATCATATTAATTGGGTAGTCGTAATGGCTTGCTAGAGTCCGCTTGTGACCTATAAGGACATTATGGTAATTTCCTTATTGCCAATTAATATGATCCTATGGGGTCACACACAAGAGCAAAATGAAGTTCATCTTATCGGGTATAAATTATTATTGGATAATAATTTATGAATGAGAAAGAGAATAAATATATATAGTGATATATATTTATGTATGTATATATAAATATTAATGTGATTAATATTGCATAAAGTATGCTACATATTATAATTAAATTATATGGAGATATAATTAATTATAATATTATATATACATATATGTATTATGGAGAATTGATTTGATTTAATGTTAATTGAGAATTAATATTAAATTGTGTGGGTTAATATATAATTATAACTAATAGGTGTATTAGGTTATAATTATAATTAACTATTTATGTTAATTATTTAAGGAAACAATTAACCTAAACCTAATCACTCTCTACACTAATAATATAGCAGATTTTCGGCCAGCCAACACAAGAGAATAGCCAGCCGAAATTCTCCTCTCCAAGCCAAGAGAAAATTTGATTTTCTGCCTCTCTCTCGATTCGAGGAAACCGTTTCTTCAATCCCGGCGCTAGCACGCGGTGGACGTATTGCTCCGTGTGGATCAACCGTAGAGGGAAGCTATTTTGGTTCCTGCTTGATTCAATCTTCATAGAATTAAGGTAATTCTTTAACCCTCCTTCCGATTCAATGCAATGTACATGGGTCCTTGGTGGGGATTAATCTTTTATTTCCGCTGCGCATATTTTGTTTTGTGCGATTAATTCCCAACAGTTTTCAATTCCCACATAAATTGCTCCTGGGCATGGATTTGAGGAAATCAATGTGTGTTTCTGCTTTATCGGTTGGTTTCCGGTGACGAATCCCAACATTGGTATTAGAGCAGGCTTTTGATCCATGGAAATTGATTAAAAGGATTGAATCCCTTATTTTAAAATTGGCGTGTTTATTTTTGGGATTCTTGGTTGGGGTTTTGTGATTTTTCCCCATTGATTTTTCAATTGAAATTTAATTGGATATTTGGATATGTTCATGGTTTAATTTTCAATTGATTGATTGTGTTTAATTTATTGGCTGCAATTTTTTTTAATTGGTTGAAAATCACAGGCTGTTCCTTTGGATATGGGGCTGCCGGAGGTGGAATCGCCGCAGGCAGTAGTCGTAGCGATAGGAACAGCGGCAGCAGCCGCTGCCTGTTTCTGCCTCTGCAGCGGCAGCCACTGCACAACAACAGTGGGCTGCTACTGGGTAGTAGCTACACTAGGATGGCCCAGTTTTGGATTTGGTGAGTTTCGGGCTCGGGGCCCAGTTTTGAAATTATAATGGGTTTTAAAATTTTATGTGTTTAAATTTCTGCAATTTAAATGCGCATGGTTTCTTGAATGAAATTTTAATTTTATTCATGAGATATTAATTTTGGAAATTAATATGGTTTAATTGAAATTGGTTCGGGTTTTCTTGGCACGATTACTTGGGTGGCTGTTATGGACTCATGGTTTCCCATTTCCAGTGGGAGCAGTTAACTGCTTGGGCTGGAGGCCCAAAGCCCATTAAGGGCTAGAACCAAGATGGGCCAAAATTGGTGATTTTAAAATAATGGCGAAGGACATAATTAAAATGGTCTTAAATTCATGCATTATAGCATGTTGATAAATTGATGTATTGGATGCATGGATGTATGATTAAATTTATGTAGGAATGCTATTGGGCTTTATTCAAGTTGGGTTGTATTTTTCTTTTTGGGTAAATACGGCCTGCTTGCCGTTTTCCATTTTATGTAATTTTATTTTATTTATTTATTATAAAATTTGTAAAGAAGGAGCCCATTGGAGAGGCGAGTCCAGAAGGAAGAAGAAATGGAGGCCCACCTGATGTATTTTCTAGTATAGGTTTACTAGAATTATATTAGGTTGTAATATAGGCCCATTGCAGTCCATTTTATTTATTTAATTATGCTTTATTTATTTACATGTATGTATGTATGATCCAAACCCAATTTCACCCACCTATGCATCTAAGCCATTATTAAAATGACTCTAATAACCAAAAGGAAATTACTAAGTCGCTTAAAAGTGCTTCCCTCATTCAAAACCAACTCGAAGTGGGGATAGACCATTTGTAGACCATGCCCTCGCTGGATGCACTAGAGTATCATCATTTTGTATTTCGTTGGAGTATTGGTTACTCTGACACTTGGATGGAGGTTTTGACTTAGCGTGGGTAGTAGGATTCTCCTGGCCCTAAGCACAGATGTGTAAGTGCCAACATGCCCATGAAACCGAGAGTCCCTAGGTTGGGATTGGATGATGTTCCTACCTAAATAATTAGGGTATAGTTTTTCCAGGCCCTCATCTGGCTATATCTTAATGAAATATGGATCTTGGCCCATGAGCCCAACAACTTGAGTTAATTAATAACCTGATTCATTATTTAATTAAATATGGGAAATAAGTTAATTCCTTTATTAACACTCTTATAATTTTTCTGCGTAGTAATCTAACGGCAACAAACAACTCACTTTCACTGCTATCTATCCTGGAAAGGGATAAGCTTTTCGGTCCTAACTTCTTAGACTGGTCTAGTGATGCGGGCCACAAGTAGTAAAAAGGATCAGCAATTCAACTTGGAAACAGTTACTGATAATGGAAATAAGTTAAAGATATATTTTAAATTGTATCTTTATTGTAATTATTTTATAATTAGGATTAAGAATAGATTTTATTCTAAGGATCCTAAATTGATAAGGATTCCTATTTTGTTTGTATTTTAATTTATTTAGTATTTTTTTTATTTAATCTAATTAGGAGTTTAGACTGTTTAGGAGTTTTAATGATTTAGGAGTTTTATTACATTTAGGATAGTTTACCTATAAATAGGTTATAATGTAGTTTGTAATAGTCAGTTTTTTATATTATAAAATTTCAGAATTATTTCCTATTTCCCTGCTTTTGTGAGTTTTTGCAAAAATTCAACTAGTAGAAGACTGATATCTGTAATGGATCTTAGTATTTTCGTTTGAAGTTTCCACTACATCAGTTCGTATTAAAGCCGAATTCCAAAACCCTTACAGTCATCATGCCACCAAGGAGAGAGCGAAGAGTTGACGAGGTTGCAGGTCAGGACGATCTGAATTGGTTGGAGCAGAGATTCGAGAAACGCGTCAATGCCATGATAGACCAAAGAATGGAGGTCATTATGGATCGATTGGTAGAACATATGGATGGGCTGTTTGCAGCTCATCTTAGGGCAAATCCTCGACAAAGGAGGAACCCTAATTATAGAGAATTCAAAAACCTTTTTGCTGGATTCAAAGAGTTCTATGAGAGAGAGAATGACCTAATTTTCTCTCAAGAATCAAAGCTTGGAGAAGGTAAATTATAAAGATTATGCTTGTCATGGTGGTGAAGTAGTAGATTATGAATCTTGTGACAAGATTGTTGGTATTGAAGAAACTTTACAGCCAATTTATGATGTATATGAAGACAAATATGAGAATTCTTATTGGAAAGCTGAGATTGATTTTATTGGAGTCAACAATATTTTGAATATGGATCCGTTTAACAAACTCGAAGATTGGTTTCTTAATGGGAAAACTCGAGGATGAGTTTTTTCTACGAAGAGGAGTATGCTGCGGGCTACAAGTAGTAAAAAGGATCAGCAATTCAACTTAAAAACATTTACTTATCATGGAAATAAATTAAAGATACATTTTAAATTGTATCTTTATTGTAATTATTTTATAATTGGGATTAAGAATAGATTTTATTCTAAGGATCCTAAATTGATAAGGATTCCTATTTTGTTTGTATTTTAATTTATTTAGTATTTTTTTCTTATTTAATCTAATTAAGAAGTTTAGACTATTTTGGAGTTTTGATTATTTAGGAGTTTTATTACATTTAGGATATTTTGCCTATAAATAGGCTATAATGTAGTTTCTAATAGTCAATTTTTGATATTATAAAATTTCAGAATTCTTTCCTATTTCCCTACTTTTGTGAGTTTTTGCGAAAATTGAACTAGTAGAAGGCTGATATCCGGCATCATGCATGATAAATGGATTTTGGTATCATTGTTCTAAGTTTTCGCTACATCATCTAGGAACTTAAGGATAGTTCTAAGACAAGAGTCAAAGGAGTATGTAATGGAAAGGCCTGTACCGGCTGAATCTACGGGACGTAATCCACCGGCTACCCAACTGGAGTAATACAAGGTGCATGTGAAGGATAACCAGGATGTGACATGCCTTATGTTAGCGTGTATGGTCCCTGAGCTACAAAAGTGGTTCATGGACTATCAGGCCTATGCTATGATAACAACTCTAAATGAGATGTTTCAAGATCAAGCTCATCAGGAAAGGTGCCTGACCAATAAGGCATTCCACTCTTGTAAGATGGGGGCTGGGACATCTGTGAGTGCACACATGCTCAAGATGAAGGGCTATCTGGATACTTTAGGCCGTCTCAGATCGTCTATCTCACAGGAACTGGCGGTGGACACAATCCTAGCCTCCTTAGTGAATTCTTATGAACAGTTCATCCTGAACTACAATATGTAAGGGATGAACTGTACTGTTAGTGAGCTACATGGGATGCTTAGCTACATGGGATGCTTAAGCTCACTTAGCAGTCGATCAAGAAGACTCTGCCAGTACTGCTGGTCAATAAGGGGAACCTTCGTCTTGCAAAGCGCAAGGCCAAGGAAAAGGCTAAGGCCAAGGCTAAGAAAGCCAAAGCCAAGAAGGCCAGTCCTGAGGATGTCTGTTTCAGGTGCAAGCAGGCACGACATTGGAAGAGATCATGTCCCAAATTGTTGGGAGAGCAGAGGAAGACCCAGGGCACATCTTCGTCAGGTAACCTCACTGTTTCAACATCCTAGGTATTGGATACTGGATGTGGTTCTCACATTTGTTGTCATGTGCAGGGACTTAAGAATAGAAGGTCACTGGGATTAGGGGAGGCGGACTTGTGGGTCAATAATGGAGCAAGGGTTGCTGCCATAGAGATCGGCGAATACCACCTCATGATGCCTAGTGGATTGGTTTTAATATTGGAACATTGTTATTCTGTACCTACAATATGAAGGAATATTATTTCTATTTCAGTATTACATATTTCTGGATTTCATTTTACTATTTCTAATGGTAGAATTGGTTTATCTAGAGAGGGATTATTTTATGGAGAAGCTCTATTAGATAATGGCTTATATATCCTGGAATTGAATGAAACCAATCATGTCTATAATATAAATACTAAAAGGTTAAGCATAACAAACTTAATCTTGTCTACCTTTGGCATTGTCGTTTAGGCCATATAAACGAGAAGCGCATAGCTAGGCTTCATAAAGCTAGAATCCTAGGGTCATTTGACTTGGAGTCACTTGATATATGCTAGTCTTGTTTACGAGGTAAAATGACTAAAGTGCCTTTTAGCAAGAAAGCTGAAAGGGCTACTGGCTTATTAGACCAATACATTCAGACGTATGTGGGCCCATTAGCGCAGGTACCAGAGGTGGACATCTGTACTTCATCACGTTGACGGATGATTTCAGTAGATATGGCTATGTCTATCGAATGAAACATAAGTCTGAGACCCTTGATAGGTTCAAGGAATTTAGGAACAAAGTACAGAAACCAGTTAGGTAGAAATATCAAAGCCCTTTGGTCATATCGAGGAGGCGAGTATATGAGCTTAGAGTTTGACTCATATTTGAGAGAGCATGGAATATTTCCACAGCTCACTCCTCTAAGAACACCACAGTAGAATGGGGTGTCCAAACAGACGAATAAGACCTTGTTGCTCATGGTCCGCTCAATGATGAGTCATGCCTCTCTCCCAATAAGCTTCTGGGGATACGCTCTTAAGATAACGGCTCTCATTTTGAATAATACTCTGACTAAGGCTGTGGAAAAGATGCCATATGAGATATGGACAGGCAGGGTACCCAATGTGTCTTTCCTGTGGATTTGGGGATGTGATGCACATGTCAAGAAATTGACCAGGGGCAAACTAGAACCCAAAATTGATAAATGCCTGTTTGTGGCCTACCCTAGGGAAACCAAAGGGTATTACTTCTACAACCCCATCAAGAATAAGGTGTTCGTGGCACAGAAGGGGGCCTTTCTAGAACGGGATTTCATTTCTAAGAAATACAGTGGGATCAATGTTGAACTTAGGGAAGTTCATGTTGGATATGCCCTAGTCCCGAGGCATTGGTCCTTGTATTTGTATCATACATTCATTCGATTCATGTATTATACTTATTTGTGTTATTAATAAAGGAATTAATTCATTTATTATATTTATCTTGTGCAATATATTAAATGAAGTATCCAATGGACATATCCATATCCATGATGACCAGTGTCATGCACTTGGCAGTAAGACCATGGATAGGGTAAATGATATGACCATAAATAGATCCGTAGTCAGTTCCAGTCATGGGAATGAATGGAACAAGAGACTATCATTAACCTGGTTGTCTGGCGGTGTCTTACCCGTCATTGGACATGGGATGTCAACCAAGTTAATGGGTACATGCATAAGGGCCATGGTACTTGGATAGATCCACTAAATGAGAAATCCACATGGTATAGTATCACAAGTGATTGTCGTGTAGTACTTGTATAGATCCTTTGACCTGACCATATGATGGTGTTCCGTGTGAGGTCGCATACTTAGGGGTACACCTAAAGGGCCTGTAATAGGGTGCCAAGTATGGGTGTTTTTGGGTATGTCACTTAGCATGGCAACACTATAGATATGCAGAAGGGATTTGTCACTCAGTAGTCCACTGAGAAGATATCACCGGCCTCTTGATGAATGTGACTGATAAGAGTGTGGCCACACCCAAACGAGTTGGAACTTGTTTGTGACCTTTAGTGCATTCGGGATCAAGTTAATGTCTGGACACAAAAGAGCGTGATCAATCCATGCCTCTGTGTTGGACTCTGATATCGATGACATGGGATATACAAGTTCAAACTACAGGGTTATGATAACAGTTTGACTGCGATCTCCATCTCAATTGTGGGCTGCAGTAGCTTGCTAGAGCCCAACTGCAGTCTGTGGGCCACAGGCCCACTACCAACATAAAGATGGGCCCATTGAACACTGACTTAAGGAATCACATGTATACTTGGAGTATACACTCTAAAGAGAGAGGTATATATTAATTATATTATAAAGATCAATCGGATTGATCAAAATAATAAAATTAATATTTGATTGGCTCCTCATAATTAATTAGATTAATTATGAAATTATTTCCTGGGTGGAAATATTCGTATGTATAGGTTTACATATGAATTTATTTTGTGAAGATCTAATTTTAATTTGATGGATTAAATTAATTGGTCAAACCAATTTTAATTTAAGTGTAAATAATATATTACTCGGTGTAATATATTAAATACATGGGTAAATTAAAGTTGGGCATGAAATTAATCTAAATCAGATTAATGAAAATAGGTTTGGGCCTGAATTAAAAGAACGAAGCCCACACAAATGGAGGAGCTAGCTTGGGACGAAATTCACTGGTGAATTTCGGCCACCTAGGGTTTAACACCCCTAGGATTTTCGACCAAGTGTAGAATCACTCTTGGTGGCCGAAATCCCTCCTTCTTCCTCTCAAAAGATTTGTGTTTTCCGACGCTAGCATGGGTGGTGTTTGTTAGGCTTTCGTGTACGTGAACGAGGACGGTTTCTAGTTTGATTCCTGCAGTCTGCAACCCTCTCTGAAAGAGATATTCTGGGTAAGAGATTTATCTCTTTCTGTTAAATTTTTGTTTTTCCAATTTCCATCTCAATTGCTCCTGGGCACGGATTTGAGGAAATCATCATGCTCTTCCGCTTTTATCGGGTGATTTCTGGTGAAAAATCCCAATAGTGGTATCAGAGCAGGCTTTTGATCCGTGGAAATTGTTAAAATTGGTTGAATCCCATGTTTTATAATTGGAGGTTTTTGATTGGGGTTCTTGGTTTGGGTTTAAGATTTTTCCCATTTTATTTTTATACAATTGAAATTGAATATGCATATAGGTTTATGTTTGTTTAATTTAATTGTATGTTTTGGAATTCTTGGTGAATTTCTTATTTATGGATGCCATGTTTTTTCTTTATTTTATATTTTCTGTTTATATAATAAAAATAAAAAAATCTGGCTGTTCCCGGGGTGCAGCAGCTACCGCTGGGCTGCAGCTGCTGCTAGGCAGTGGCTGCCGCACTGCAGCATGCACCGTTTTTACCCCTAGCAGCGGCTGCTGCTACTAGGGCAACTTGGTTGCCCTAGCCGCAGCGGGCCGGGCCCAGTGTTTTTGGATTTGGCGGGTTTTGAGCCCGGGGCCTAGTTTTGAAATTTTAATTGGTTTTAAAATTCGTGTGTTTAAATTTATGTAATTTAAATGCGTATGGTTTCTTGAATGAAATTTTATTTTATTCATGTGATATTAATTTTGGAAATTAATATGGTTAATTGAAATTGGTTCGGGTAATTTTGGCACAATTACTTGGACGGCTGAATTGGACCTATGGTTTCCCAATTCCAATGGAAGCAGTTGGACTGCCTGGGCTAGAGGCCCAAAGCTCGTTAAGGGTTAGAACCATGGTGGGCCAAAATTGGCGAGTTCAATAAAATGGCTTGGACATAATTGAAATGGGCTTAAATCATGCATTATAACATGCTTATGAATTATATGTATTGGATGCATATGGGTGATTAAATATTTTGTATGATTGGATGCCATTGGGCCTTATTCAAGATGGGTTGTATTTTCTTTTTGGGTAAATACAGCCTGCGTGTTGTTTTTCTTTTTTATAATGTAATTTTATTTTATTCAATTATCATAAAATTTGTAAAAGAAGAAGCCCATGGAGTGGTGAGCCCAAGTGGAGGTGCAAGCCCAGAAGGAAGAAGATGGAGGCTTACCTGATATTGTTTTCTAGTATAGGTTTACTAGAATATTATTAGGATGTAATAAAGGCCCATAGCAGTCCATTTTACTTAATTACTTTATTATGCTTTATATTTTTATGCATGTATGAATGTATGATCCAACCGTATTTCACTCGCCTTATGTATGCAAGCCGTTGTTAATTGAATCTACTAACCAAATGAAATTACTAAGTCGCTTAAAAGTGCTTCCCTTATTCAAAACCGGCTCGAAGTGGGAATAGGCCAGTTGTAGACCATGCCCTCGCAGGATACAGTAGAGTATTGTCACTTTGTATTGGGTTAGGGTATGGGATACTCTAACACTTGAATAGAGGTTTTGGCTTAGCATGGGTAGTAGGATTCTCCTGGCCCTAAGCACAGATGGGTAAGTGCCAACAAGCCCATCAAATCGAGAGTCCCTAGGTTGGGATTGGACTGTGTTCCTACCTAAATAGTTAAGGTATAGTTGTACCAGACCCTCGTCTGGCTATATCTTAATGAAATATGGATCTCGGCCCATGAGCCCAAAAACTCGGTTTAATTAATAAATTGATTCATTATTAATTATATATGGGAATAACAAAGTAAAGTCCTTTATTAACACTCTTAAATGTTTTTCTGTGTAGAAACTCTAAATGGCAAATAACAACACTTTATCACTACGATCGATTCTTGAAAGGTACAAGCTTTCCGGTCCTAACTTTTTGGACTGGTCTAGGAACTTGAGAATAGTTCTAAGACAGGAGTCTAAAGAGTATGTGCTGGGGAGGCCTGTACCAGCTGCGCCTCAAGGACGTAATCCACTGACTGCCCAGCTGGAGGAATACAAGGTGCATGTCAAGGATAATAGGGATGTGACATGCCTAATGTTGGCCTGTATGGTCCTCGAACTGCAAAAACAGTTTATGGACCATCAAGCCTTTGATATGATAATAACTCTAAATGAGATGTTTCAGGAGCAAGCTTGTCAGGAAAGGTACCTGACCAACAAGGCATTCCACTCTTGTAAGATGGGGGCTGGGACATCTGTGAGCACACACGTGCTCAAGATGAAGGGCTATTTGGACACTTTAGCCCGTCTCAGATCGCCCATCTCTTAGGAGTTGGCAGTGGACACAATCCTTGCATTCTTGCTGGATTCTTATCATCAGTGCATCCTGAACTACAACATATAAGGGATGAACCGCACTGTCAGTGAGCTGCATGGGATGCTTAAGCTTACTGAGCAGTCAATCAAAAAGACTCTGCCAATGCTGTTGGTCAACAAGGGGAACCCTCCTATTGCCAAGGGTAAGGGCAAGGAAAAGGCCGAGGCCAAGGCCAAGAAGGCCAATGCTAAGAAGGCCAAAGCCCAACCCAAGGCCCAGCAGAAGGTAGGTCCTGAGGATGTCTGTTTCGGGTGTAGATAGGCAGGCCATTGGAAGAGATCATGTCCCAAGCTAATGGGAGAGCAGAGAAGGGGCCAAGGTGCATCCTCTTCAGGTATTTATGTTATAGACATTTACCTTACTGTTTTAACATCCTAGGTATTGGATACTGGATGTGGTTCTCACATTTGTTTCAATGTGCAGGGACTTAAGAACAGAAGGTCACTGGGGTCGGGAGAGGTGGACTTGCGGGTCGGAAATGGAGCAAAGGTTGCTGTAATAAAGATCGACGAATACCACCTTGTGATGCCTAGTGGATTGGTTTTAATTTTAGAACAATGTTATTTTGTACCTGCTATGTGCAGAAATATTATTTCAGTTTCTATGTTGGATGTTTCTGGATTTTATTTTACTATTTCTAATGGCAGAATTTCCATATCTAGAGAGGGATTATTTTATGGAGATGCTCTGTTAAATAATGGCCTGTGTATCCTGGACTTAAATGAAACCAATCATGTCTATAACATAAACACAAAAAGGGTTAAGCCCAACGAACTTAATCCTGTCTACCTATGGCATTGTCGTCTCGGTCACATAAACGAGAAGCGCATAGCTAGGCTTCACAAAGCTGGAGACTTAGGGTCATTAGACTTGGAGTCAATTGATACATGCGTCATGTTTACGAGGCAAGATGACTAAGGCACCTTTTAGCAAGAAGACTGAAAGGGCCACTGGCTTATTGGAACTAATACATTCAGATGTATGTGGACCCATGAGCGCAGCGACCAGAGGTGGACACCTGTACTTCGTCACATTCACGGACCATTTCAGTAGATATGGCTATGTCTATCTGATGAAACACAAGTCTGAGACCCTTGATAGGTTCAAGGAATTTAGGAACAAGGTACAGAACCAGCTAGGCAGAAACATCAAAACCATTCAGTCGGACCGAGGTGGTGAGTATATCAGCCTAGAGTTTGACTCATATTTGAGAGAGCATGGAATAGTTCCACAGCTCACTCCTCCCAGAACACCACAATGGAATGGGGTGTCTGAACGGAGGAATAGGACCCTCTTGGACATGTTCCGCTCAATGATGAGTCAAGCCTCTCTCCCAATCAGTTTCTGGGGACACGCCCTCGAGACAGCAGCTCTTATCTTAAATAATACTCCAACTAAGGCAATGGAAAAGACCTCATATCAGATATGGATGGCAGAGAGCCTAATGTGTCTTTCCTAAGGATTTGGGGATGCGAAGCACATGTCAAGAAATTGACTAGTGGTAAGCTAGAGCCCAAATCTGATAAATGCCTGTTTGTGGGCTACCCTAGGGAAACCAAAGGGTATTACTTCTACAACCCCACCGAGAACAAGGTGTTTGTGGCAAGGAAGGGGGTCTTTCTAGAAAAGGAGTTCCTTTCCAAGAAAGACAGTGGGAGCAATGTTGAACTCAGGGAAGTTCAAGGTCTATAAGCTCCTGAAGAGGATAACTCGGAGGCCCAGGTGGAGCTTCCACAGGAGGAAGCACCGACCCAGGCCACACAAGGACCTAGAAGGTCTGGTAGGGATCATCGGGAACCAGAGAGGTATGGTTTCCTCGTCACCGATGATCAAACTCTTCTCATCTGGGATGAGGAAGAACCCAAAACCTACTAGGATGCTATAGCAAGCCCATAGTCTATGAATTGGCGTAAAGCCATGGAGGCAGAGATGCAATCTATGTACAATAACCAAGTTTGGAACTTGGTTGATCCACCTCCGGGTGCTAAGGTAATAGGTTGCAAGTGGTGCTATAAGCTAAAGGCCAACAATACCTTCAAGAGGCGTCTGGTTGCGAAAGGTTTCAGACAAGTCCATGGAATATACTATGATGAGACTTTCTCACCAGTAGCCATGCTCAAATCCATCAGGATCTTGCTAGCCATAGCCGCATGGTACGACTATGAAGTCTGGAAAATGGATGTCAAAACCGCTTTCCTTAATGGAAAGCTACTCAAGGATGTGTACATGACACAACCTGAGGGCTTTGTCGATCCAGAGTATCCGCGAAGGGTATGCAAGCTTCAAAGGTCCATTTATGGACTGAAGGAAGCATCCCGAAGTTGGAATCTTAGATTCAATGAGGCTATAAAGGAATATGGCTTCATACAGAATCAAGATGAGCCTTGTGTGTATAAGAGGACAAGTGGGAGCATTGTCACATTTTTGGTACTTTATGTGGCCTACTTATTAGAAGAGACATACCTACACTACAAGGAGTAAAGCAGTGGCTGAGTAAGTGCTTCGGAATGAAGGACTTGGGCGAAGCTGAGATGATCTTAGGGATCAGGATCTATAGGGATAGATCAAATCGGCTTCTGGGCCTAAGTCAGGCCTCATACATAGACAAAGTTCTCAAAAGGTTCAGCATGGACCAGGCCAAGAAAGGTTTCTTGCCAATGGGCCATGAGCTAAAACTTAGTAAGAAGCACTATCCTAAGACAAGGGAGGATAGGGAGAACATGAAATTGGTTCCATATGCTTCGGCTATAGGATCAATTATGTACTCTATGTTATGTACGAGACCTAATGTCACCTTTGCACTAAGTATAACAAGCCGGTACCAGTCGGATCCTGGGGAGGATCACTGGAAAGCTATCAAGGCAATCCTTAAGTACCTGAACTCGCTAAGGATAGCTTCTTAGTGTATGGTGGTCAGGAAGTGCTATCAGTTACTGGGTATACTGATGCAAGCTTCCAGACTGACCAGGATGAGTACCAGTCATAGTCTGGGTATGTATTTTTGCTAAATGGTGGTGCTGTAAGCTGGAGGAGCTCAAAGCAGCCAACCATCACGGACTCTACAACAGAAGCTGAGTACATCACTGCGTGTGATGCGGCTAAGGCAGCTGTGTGGATGAAGAAGTTTATCACTGAGTTGGGAGTAGTGCCAACTATCTAGGACCCAGTTGATATCTTCTGTGACAACAAGGGGCCGTTGCACAAGCTAAGGAGCCCCGGTCACATAAGAACACAAAGCACGGGCTCAGAAAGTTTCACCTCATACGAGAGATCGCGAAGAGAGGTGACATTGCATTGCATAGAGTGGACACCAAGGATAATGTCGTAGATCCTTTGACCAAGGCACTGGCCCAGCCCAAGCATGAGGGTCATACAAGATCTATAGGGATTAGGCCCATGCCTAGTTGGAACTAGTGCAAGTGGGAGATTGTTGGATATGCAATAGTCCCGAGGCATTGGTCCTTGTATTTGTATCATACATTCATTGGATTCATGTATTATACTTATTTGTGTTATTAATAAAGGCATTAATTCATTTATTATATTTATCTTGTGCAATATATTAAATGAAGTATCCAATGGACATATCCATATCCATGATGACCAGTGTCATGCACTTGGCTGTAAGACCATAGATAGGGTAAACGATATGACCATAAATAGATACTTAGTCTATTCCAGTCATGGGAATGAATGGAACAAGAGACTATCATTAACCTAGTTGTATGGCGGTGTCTTACCGGACATTGGACATGGGATGTCAACCAAGTTAATGGGTACATGCATAAGGGGCATCTTACTGGATAGATCCACTAAATGAGAAATCCACATGGTATAGTATCACAAGTGATTCTTGTGTAGTACTTGTATGGATCCTTTGACCTGACCATACGATGGTGTTGCGTGTGAGGTCGCATACTTAGGGGTACGCCTAAAGGGCCTATAATAGGGTGCCAAGTATGGGTGCTTTCGGGTATGTCACTTAGCATGGCAATGCTATGGATATGCAGAAGGGATTTGTCACTCAGTAGTCCACTGAGAAGATATCACCGGCCTCTTGATGAATGTGACTGATAAGAGTGTGGCCACACCCAAACGAGTTGGAACTTGTTTGTGAGCTTCGGTGCATTTAGGATCAAGTTAATGTCTGGACACAAAAGAGGGTGATCAATCCATGCCTCTGTGTTGGACACTGATATCGATGACATGGGATATACAAGTTCAAACTACAGGGTTATGATAACAGTTTGACTGCCATCTCCATCTTAAATAGGGGCTGCGGTGGCTTGCTAGAGCTCAACTGCAGTCTGTGGGCCATAGGCCCACTTCCAACATAAAGATGGGCCCATTGAGCGACTAAACACTGACTTAAGGAATCACAAGTATACTTGGAGTATACACTCTAGAGAGAGACGTATATATTAATTATATTATAAAGATCAATCGGATTGATCATAATAATAAAATTAATATTTGATTGGCTCCTCATACTTAATTAGATTAATTATGAAATTATTTCCTGGGTGGAAATATTGATATGTATAGGTTTACATATGAATTTATTTTGTGAAGATCTAATTTTATTTTGATGGATTAAATTAATTGGTCAAACAAATTTTAATTTAAATGTAAATAATATATTACTCAGTGTAATATATTAAATACATGGGTAAATTAAAGTTGGGCTTGAAATTAATCTAAACCAAATTAATTAAAATAGATTTGGGCCTGAATTAAAAGAAGGAAGTCCACACAAATGGAGGAGCTAGCTTGGGCCAAAATTCACTGGTGAATTTCGGCCACCTAGGGTTTAATACCCCTACGATTTTCAGTGAAAAAAAGAATCACTCTTGGTGGCCGAAATCCCTCCTTCTTCCTCTCAAAAGATTTGTGTTTTCCGATGCTAGCACGGGTGGTGTTCGTTAGGCATTCGTGTACGTGAACGAGGAGGGTTTCTAGTTTGATTCCTGCAGTCTGCAACCATCTCTGAAAGAGATATTCCGGGGTAAGAGATTTATCTCTTTCTATTAAAATTTTGTTTTTCAATTTCCATCTCAATTGCTCCTGGGCACGGATTTGAGGAAATCATCATGTTCTTCTGCTTTTATTGGGTGATTTCCAGTGAAAAATCCCAACATTACACATATAGGGGCATTTCATGACATTACCAAATCATACAAGGTGTTCCACGGACGCCGAACCCCTATCTGTGTCTTAAGTTACAAGTGGCTTGTTTGTAACATCATTTCATGTTGGATGCCCCAAAAGCATCGAAACTCTGTCCATGGGACGGCACCCATGTGACCATTTCATATGACTTCATTGACCTATAAAGCATCAAATCACTGTGCGTGTGTCAGTACACACGTGACAATTTCATGACATCCACTAGGTGCCCCAAAAGAGTTGAACCTCTGTCTGTGTGACTGCTCACACATGACATTTTCACATTGTCTTTCACATGGCATTGGGTATTCTTAAGATGTCCAAAGTAAAAAGAACAAAAAGAAAGAAAGTCATCCTCATTACCATTCCTATTCATAAGGCATCATTCAATCATGTTCATTTCACGACCATACCATACATGTCACTTAGTGTGTCACGTCTAGACTCGCGACATCCAGTTATTGTTCTAACCCTATGTTGAACGTGCAGTTTGGAGTCAAACATCGAAGTGATTAGTACTTGTTAAACCAAAGTCTAATTAGTTATCTCAGTCAGTTCAGCCAGAACCGGTAACTGTGGAAGGGGTTAGGGTCGATTCAGATTCAGGTTCAGAGCAGGAATTCAGAGGTCAGCTACCTTCTCTGTCGGTTGACAATTAGTTGTTGTTAGAGGAAACAAACAGGACAAACATGGCCCAAGATGGATTTACCAGAGGAATGTCTTTTGACATGAATGCATTTGTAGATGCACTGCTAAGCTCGGATTGGTTTAACGCCACCTTGAGGGAGCAAATGCAAGTTGTGGTGCCTACTGAAGGGGGTCAGACTGCTCAACCAATCTCAGCTTCGGTCGAAAATGGAGGAAACACAGTCCATGCAGCAAACAAAACTGGAGTAGGCATTCCCAGTAGTAGTAGGGTGGTCATCCCTCATCGGGAAATTGATAGCCAGTCTGAAGAGGATGAAGCTTTTATGAGGGCAAGGGAGGCCTCGATTAAGATGGCTGCTGAAAAGAGTCTCAAAGAAAAATTCTCTGACTTGGAGGCTTTGCTGCCTCAATTAAAGGAGATGGTGCATTACAATCCCATCAAATGTGTAGACCTAGCTAGTTTGATGGCAGAAGGAGGAGAGCCACTCTCGGCTGGTTTCCAGATGCCTTATCTACCTCCATACACTAGGAATCAGGAAAATCCATCTGCTGAATCTATTCCCTACTACCTTGAGGGATGTTGCTGCTAAATGGTATTTGAAGATGCCAATCCATACCTGATCCATATGGGAAGATTTGTCTGAGGCATTTGTGAAACAATACGCTTACAATACTCAGGTGGAGACTACTTTTGAAGACCTAGAAAGGATTCACTAAAAACATAACGAGTCTTTCTCACATACTATAAGAGATGGATGGATGTCCAAGTGCTGATGGACGGGGCTCCAAAATTATAACCCCTTATTGTGAAGCTGGTGGATGGCAGTTTACCACTATATAAGGAGAAGATGAAGCTGAAGAGGTTCCACTCTTTTAACGATATGGTTGAGTTTGCTAAGCATATCGAGAGGTACGAAGAGGAAGATCAGAGGAATAAGCAGAGCATGGGTACCTACCGAAGCAATAGAGGGTATACACAGGGTTATAAGGCTAGTGGCTCCACAACCACATTGGTTAGACCTAGTTCAAACTAGCCTAAATGGTAGTACTAGATTGAGTAACGGAAGCAGATGTGGTTACAATAAACTAAGGTAGGTGGGCAGATACTCCTCAAAGGATCACCAACCCATGGGAAAAATCTTTGGCTCATATTTTCGCCAAATGAAGTAAGGCTGGGTTGCTACAGAATTTGAAACCATACTCTCCTTTAGCTGAGGCAGACAAAGGGAACTTCTGTTCCTATCATGTGATAGTAGGTCACCATACAAATGACTGCACTCAATTAATAAGGCTATTCGACAACTGATTGCTGAAGGAAAAATTGTATAACCTCTCTTGAAGCGTAGTGTACAGAAGAACCCCTTGTGCAACATTGGGGGTCAGGTCAATATGGTCCAGTCTGAAATGCAGACCAACTGTGTGCTCAGTATGAGCGGACAACCTTTTTTGATAATGGAAAAATCAGGACCCGGCGAAGCGAACCGGGGAAAACGTTTTTGTTTCGTTTTGATTTTGGTAAACAGATTTTGTTTATCTTGGAAAAATCATGGATTTGGAAATGCCTTTGTAGAAAACATTTTCCCGTTTTAACTTAAAGACCTCGAAACTTAAATTCCAAGATCAGTGATAGAGTCGCCACGCAGATCAGCTCATCTGGGAAATTCCGGTACAGCTCCCTACCGAGGGTAGACTACCGTACCTAATCCAGAGATTTAGGGTTCAGGCAAGTGACTTACTTTAACATCTAGCTTGCTTTCACTTTACAGTTTATATTACCATATTTAATTTACTTATTATCTTTCTCTCTCCCAATTTTGTTTATATTTATCAACCCATGTTTAGGCAAATGACAAAAAATAAATTACAGAAAAATAAATCATGCATCCAGATTATACAAAAATAATAGAGACCGCTTATACAACCAAATCGAATAAAAAGGAAAAAAAACTCTCGTCCTCACTTTACAAACACCTAGAATACATGAATATCTAAAAATTACAGGCGCCTAACTTACACAAAAATCTATTAATTACAGTAAAAATAATAAAAATAAATGCTGCAAAACAGATGGTCAGCACAATTCACGGTACAACACAGATAGAACTCAAATCAGGACAGAATTGGGATTTTAGAAACGGGGGCATGCATTTAGGGGGTAATCGGGTTGACCCGATCGGTCGGACTGGTTAGACCTGGAAAACGGTTTTGAAATGCCCTGTAGGTTTTTATGCTGGAAAACAATTTTTAGAAAATTATTTGGCTCAATTCCATGCAAATTTTCCTTTTTAGCGGGTCTGTTATCCCGAAACTCGGGGTTCCATTCGTACGGGTTCCTAAACTCAACATCCATCTAGGGTCCAGAAAGCAGTAAACATGCCAAAAATAATTCAAATTCGAAAACTGCACTACGTGATGACGTCCGTGCGGGTCATTTCGTGGCTCTGTTTTATTCCAGAAATTACCGCCGTACGGCCATAATTATAGCCATGCGGCTATGATTCATGGAACCCGAAAAGTGGTTTTCTTTTTCTTTTTTTTTTTTGAAAATGACATTTTGCTCGTTTCCAATATTTTCCGGGGATTTTATAGGGTTCCGGGGTCCACTAATGCTGGACCACGGATCTGATTCGGATCGAATAACCCTGAAATTCCAAGAATAAAACCCCAGAAAAATCAAAAACCCTAATATCCGTACGTACAGAAATCCAAAAACTAAAATTTTTCAACATACAAATGAATTTGGGCCGAAATTGTTCACAACAGAATGCATAAAATGGAAAACGGACTATTTTCGGCCGATTGGGACAACTCAGGAATCTGCCCTTGTAGAATAGAGCCGTGTGGCTCTAGGTACCAGAGCTGCCCAGCTCTGTTCATCACCATGACAGCCGTGTGGCTATGTTCATGGAGAACACAGCCCTATGGCTATGTTTGGGAAAGTCCAGCTTTTGAAATTTGCAAAAATGAAGAAAACACAAAGGCAATGTACATGGGTTTAAGGCCTCTCAGAGTTTACCTTGATGTTGTTTTGATGCTTTGAGCTTTAAGAAACAGATTGAGAACTTGGAATTTGCCCTGGATACTCAACTGGCCAAAAACCGAAACGATCCAAAACAATCCGAAATCAATCTAAAACAATCTCGAATCAATGTGCAAAGGTTGTGGAACTTGTTATTAATGTATAAGGATTAGTTTTAGGTATTAACTTCTTTGTTTGGATCGCTTCTCCTTGCCTTGGGTGTCTTGGTTTCTTCCCTCTCTCTTTTCTATGCCTTCTTTTTCTCTGTTTCTTGGAAAATGATTTTTCTGCCTAAGATTGAAAAAAAACCCCCCTTGATTTGATTTTTTTTTCTTTTATACTTTCCACTCATCATCATTTCAAACAATTAATGTGCCACCTGACTCCCTGAAATTTTGCCCATCTTCATTCTGTCGAGCTAAGTTGCTTTGCTTTATAGAGCAGCTTGGCTCACCCACTAGAGCCGCTCGGCTCTAGCAAGAGCCGGGGCAAAATTCTCTAAAATCTGACGCTCACCCTAAACCCTAAAAAACACTCGAGGGACCTTTTCAGGGGTTTCGGATCGTGGATAGCTTGGTTTTTTGGATGTTTGAGATATTTCGGGTGACATTTTGGTCATTTTCAAGCCCGATTCGGGTCTGTCTGCTTCACAGGTAATACGGGAATTCTCATCATAGAGGTTGGGAAAACCCGGTGCTTACAACTGCCCCTCGCGTGATCAAATTCGATACCCGATACCAGGTTTAGGTTACCTGAGGAGAATTTGAGAATGCAAATGGAAGCGCCGTTAGCGGAAGGACAAAAAGACATACCTAAGTTGCAGCTGATCTGGGCCTGACATCGGGTTTATGTTACCTGCGATGGATCTGCTAAAGTTGAGATGAAGGCAAATCTGGGTCTGACACCAGGTTTAGGTTACCCACGACGGACTTGCTGAAGTTTAAGGT
The DNA here is from genome assembly GCA_039660915.1 of Euphorbia tirucalli. Lineage (NCBI taxonomy): Eukaryota > Viridiplantae > Streptophyta > Magnoliopsida > Malpighiales > Euphorbiaceae > Euphorbia > Euphorbia tirucalli. The sequence continues at coordinate 42,238,198 of CM077637.1, read as the reverse complement.
TGAAGCAAATCTGGGCCGGACATCGGGTTTATGTTACCCGTGGCGACTCTGCTGGATTTCTGAAGAGAAACCGATACGAGCCTGTCACCGGGTTTATGTTACCCACGGTGGATCTACTGAATTTGAGATGGAGGCAAATCTGAGTCTGACATCGGGTTTATGTTACCCACGGTGGATCTGTTGGATTTGAGATGGAGGCAAATCTGAGCCTGACATCGGGTTTATGTTACCCCACGGCGGATCTGCTAAACTTGAGATGGAGGCAAATCTGAGCCTGACATTGGGTTTATGTTACCCACAGTGGATCTACTGGAGTTGAGATAGAGGCAAATCTGAGCCTGACATCGGGCTTATGTTACCCGTGGTGGATCTGTTGGAGTTGAGATGGAGGCAAATCTGAGCCTGACATCGGGTTTATGTTACCTGCGGTGGATCTACTAGAGTTGAGATTGCATTGGTGATGCATATCTATTCCTTGATCGATAATTTGGGAACAAAAATTTTTGCCCCTTCGATCAAGAATAAATACGGCTCGATTGCCCTGCCCCTGGATACCTGCACTTAGGTTGGACGTGATGCATGTATGCATGTGTATGTGCGTGTCTTGAATGCTTGTGTGTGCATGTTTCAATGTACGCATATACAAATGAGCTTTGGGAGATGTGTTTCCTGCTAGTTGTCCAGCCTTGAAACACTATGCCCGTGATGGGGAGACTGGGTCATGCCTTCGGTTAGGGAAAGTACATCATGCCTATGACTGCCCCTAGCTGGGGAGAATATTCTTTATGTGATGTCACTCTCACACTTCTGCCGGGGATATGCGGGGATATGCAATGGCTATTAGGGAAGTCCGATGATTGCTGGGGAAAAAGTGGTCACGTTCTTTGTGATGGTTCCGTCGGGGAATAGTGCAAAGGATCCCGCTGGAGAATAGTGGCAGAGTTTCTACTGGGGAATGGTGGAAGGGTTCCACTTTTCTACCCCTAGGAATGGTGAATTTGGAAGTGCTCTAAATTTTGCCTGGACTTCCCAATATGGGTTTTCAGCTCAACGAGCTGCTCTAACTTTTGCCTAAGGCGCCTTTTCGGTTTTCACCTTAGCGAGCTTTTTTTTTTTTTTGGTCCTGTGACATTTGGATTTTGGATTTGCTTCGAAATTTCTGGTCACCTCAAGAAATGATGAGTTAGATTTAGAGGACAAGAAAGGATTACATATTCCATGTATTTGACACATTTGCTTGTTAAAGTAATGTGAGCCTTTCAATCAATTAAATGCAAAGTGCTTTCTTTAAATGGATGTTTAGGCGAGATAACCTTGTTTATGCATTCTGATATAACCATGCGAACATATTTAAACAAAACATCACACTTTATTAATGAAAGTAGCATGAATACATTTGAAAAGCTTGGTTCCCAAAATGGTATACACTCCACACAAAACCAGAATCCGTCACGAGCCATCCCTTGTGGATTTTCTGACTGATCATTTTCTTTTGTGTCCTGATTTTTGCCTAGGCCGCCCTTTTTGAGTTTTCAACCTAGCTGACTCTTTTCTTCTTCTTTTTTTTTTTAACATAGTAAGGCTTCAGGAAGCCTTGGTTGATAGGATTTGCAAATTCATTCCCATCCATGTCTGTGAGGCTTACACCACCCTTCGATAGCACTTTCTTCACCATGTATGGGCCTTCCCAATTTGGTCTGAATTTCCTCCGAGCGTCCATATTCGTAGGCCTCAACTATTTCAGAACTAGGCCCCCAGCTTTCAGCTGTCATCTGGGATACTTCACTTTCTGATTATAGGCCCTAGCCATTCTGCCTTAATACATCTGCAGATGATCCAATGCTTTCAACTGCTTCTCATCTAATGCTGCCAACTGCTCGTACCTAGCCTGAACCCATCCCATTTTCGGTAGCTAAGCTTCCAAGGCTATTCTGAGTGATTTGAGTTCCATTTCCACTGGCAACACTGCTTCCATCCCATACACCAAGGCGTAAGGAGTCTCACCGGTTGGTGTTCTGACACTGGTCCTGTAGCCCCAGAGGGCATATGGCAGTTTATTAGCCCAGTCTTTGTAGGTGGTTACCATCTTTGATAAGATCTTCTTAATCAACTTGGCTGCTTCCACTACACCAATAGCCTGTGGTCTATATGGAGAAGGCTTATGATGTTTGATGCCATGTTTTGAGAATAGCTTAGCTGTTGCCCCTTGGAATTGCACCCCGTTATCAGTCATTACATGGTGAGGGATTCCGTATTGGGAGATGATATTCTTCTGAATGAACTTGACCATCTGTTTAGCTGTCACATTGGAGAAGGATTCTGCTTCTACCTATTTTGAGAAATAGTCAACTACAACCACTATGAATTTGTGCCCATTAAAAGCTGCGGGATGAATTTCTCCGATCATGTCAAACCCCCACGCCGAGAAAGGCAAAGAGGATGCTAGGTTCTACATTTCAAGTGGTGGCAGATGACTAATATCAGCATAGATTTGGCATTCGTGGCATCTTCATACCTCCTTCACACAATCATACTGCATTGTCATCCAGAAGTATCCCTGTCTCATTATCTTTCTAGCCATAGCGATCCCATTCATATGCGGCCCATAGGATCCAGCGTGTACTTGCTGCATTATTGTTTCAACCTCTCGTTCTGTCAAACATCTTAGAAGGACCCCATTTGCAGTTCTCTTGTATAGTTTATCATCGAAGATTCTGAACTGGCTGGCCAATCTTCTTAATGAAACCTTGTCAACAGTGCTAGCTTCTTCTGGATACTTTCCCTCTTTCACATACTGATAAATGTCAAAGAACCACGGCTCTTCCTCGGTTGTTAGCTCCATCACTTCACTCATATCAAAGCAGGGTTGCCTAGAAATTGCTATGACCAAAGGCTATTTCTGTGTCTTCTCTGGATCTTCCCACATGGAGGATAGTGTCACTAGTGCATCCACCATTTTTAATTAAAGTTTATTCATGTAATTATAATCCTAATGGGCTTGGGTTTAATTAACCTAATTAAAACCCAATTAGACAAGGTGTCTATATAAGAGCACACTTAAGGAAGAAAAACCTAATTCAACTCTAATTAATTGCTGGAAATTTCAGCCACCAATAGCAGCCCCAAATAGCCGAAAATCCAAGCATTAATCCTCCATTCCTTCACGTCTTCGGCTAGAACCGGTTCCCGCTCAATAGTTGGTCGTGCACCTGACTTTGGAGATCGTAGTTTCAAGAAACGATTCTGCAGCAGTCTCTAGAGGAGACGAATCCGGTGAGTTAATCTCTCTTGATTCAAATTGTTTTTATTCAAATCAATAGTAATTGGACACGATAGGTGGATTCTAGGAAATTTTAAACGGTGTATTTTCCGCTGCGCCACGTTATTTTTCCAATGACGAATCCCAACAGTGGTATCAGATTCTAGGTTTTGTCCATTAGATTGATTGGAATTGGTTGTTGAAAGCGTTCTTGAAGAAAGAATGGGTTTCAGGTTTGTGATTTTAGGGTTTTTGTTCAATTGGTTTTGGTTTTGTTGAACCCTAGAATTTTGGATTGGGGTTTTTGATTTTTTTCCCCAATTGGTTTTTAATCCATTTTTTTATTGATTATTCATTCTTATTTGTTGGGTGGAATGTTTAAGATTTAAGAAATTAAATAAAACAAAATAAAAAAAATATTGTTGGGCTGGATGGAATCGCAATTTTGCGATATCATCCAGCGGTAGCAACTGCGGCAGCAGCTGGCTGCTGCTGCTGCTGCGTGTAGGTTTAGGGTCCGGTTTTGGGTTTTGCTGGTTTTTTTATCCCCGAACCCTAATGCAAATTAAATTAATTTTTTTTAAATTAATTTGTATTTAAATTGTTTATTTTGTTGGCATGCATATTTAATTTAATTGTTTGCATATTAAATTGGATATTGACTTTGTGAAATTAGCCCAATAAACCGTGACACCGTTTAAAATTGGGAGAGCTAAATTTTAAATTTATGACAACCCAAATTCAAGTGGGAGCAAAATTATTAATTTTGCATTTATGGATGTTATCCATTGGGCCTTTATGGGCCTTAGTCACATTTGTTAAAATTGGCGATTTCACCCTAAGTAACTCGGCTTAACATTTATATTTATAATTTGGAATGCCATGATCATGCATCATATTGGTATGTATGTGCATGACAGGTGCTTTTTTTGAAATATGATGCTGAGTTCTATGGGCCCTAAATTATTATCGGTTGTAAATTGATTTTGGGAAATATGGCCTGCGTGCCATTTTTATTTTGATGTAATTTTAGAATAGATTTTATTTTACAAAATTATTGTAATTGCATCAAGTATGGAGGAAGGCCCAGATGGAGCAAGCCCATGGTGGGAGCCCAAGAAGGATTTCAGTCCGGCCCATGAAGAATTAGATAGGATATCTAGTTTTTCATTAGGTTGTAATTAAAGGCCCTTAGGATCTCATTTATTTTAAATTAAGTATGCTATTGCATTTGTCATATAATATGGATGTATGGATCACCAAATTATTACCTGCGTTTTTGCATGCTAAGTCGTATCACTTAATTATAATCCGGAAATTAAAATATTAAGTCGCTTAAAAGTGCTTCCCACATTCACACTTCTTCCTCCTATTGATGCTGCAATGTGCGCCATGCCCTAGCTGGGTACATTGTAGTATTCGGTGGGCCGTCGAGGGTTAAGATACTTGGTATGGTTAACATGTGAATGGTGGTTTGACTCAACATGGGTAGCATTAGCTCAGAGCGGGCCCTAAGCACAGATGGGTAAAGTGTCAATAAGCCCATCAAACCAAGAGTCCTTCGTGGAAGGATTGGATAGGTTGTCCTACCAAACGAATCAATGGTTGGTTAGCGAGCCCCAGTTCAGCCAGTCATTGATAAGTTGTGGATCTTGGTCAAGTCAGCCAATTAACAACACCAACAAACAAAATAAAATTGGATTATTAATTTGAATTGGCTTAAAAGTCCTTTATTTCTAACTCAAGCAATGATTTCTTCCATGTAGATAATCCCATTTCAGTTAAGCAACTTAAATGGCTATAATAAACAACAACTCACTCTCACTTAGGTCACTCTTAGAGAAGAAGAAGCTTTTGGGGACTAACTTCCTAGACTGGGCTAGGAACTTACAAATAGTTCTTAGACAAGAGTCTAAGGAATATGTACTGAATGCTCTTTTACCAGCTGGCCCCATCGCAGGTTGAGGCGTCACCACGGCGATGGTGGAGCAGTATGACCGGCACGTGAGGGATGACCAAGATGTCTTATGCCTTATGCTGGGTACCATGGCTTCTGATCTACATAAGCAGTTCATAGACGAGCATGCTTATGAGATGATGGATCAACTTAAAAAGATGTTCCAAGATCAAGCTCGTCAGGAACGTTACCTGACAACTAAGGCACTTTGCACGACTGTGATGGCAGCTGGGACTTCTGTCAGCACTCATGTGCTAAAGTTGAAGGGGTATACTAATACACTTGCCCACCTCGGCTTGCCAGTTCTACAGGACTTGGCAGCAAACATTATTCTCGGGCCACTTCCTGAGTCTTACAACCAGTTTATCATGAATTATCATATGCAAGGGTTGGATAAATCGGTAGTTGAGCTGCATGGCATGCTCAAGCTTGCTGAGCAGACTCTTAAGAAGACTCCTGAAGTATTGCTGGTGAACAAGGCCAATACATCCATTGCTAAGGGCAATGCCAAATCTAAGGCCAAGGCTAAGGGCAAAAAGGTGGTGGCCCAACCTAAAGCAAGGGTTGCTTCTCCTGACGATGTCTGCCATGAGTGTCATGAGAAGGGGCACTGGAAGAGCTCATGTCCAAAGCTAAAGGAGCAACTGAAGGGCAAAACTGCTGCTTCAGGTATTTATGTTGTTGAGATTAATATGGCTATTTCTACATCTTGGGTCTTGGACACTGGATGTGGATCTAACATTTGCTCAGATGTGTAGGGTCTAAGAAATAGGAGATTATTAGGATCTAGAGAAGTAGATCTTCGAGTTGGAAATGGTGCTCGAGTTCAGGCCATGGAGATCAGAGATTATTTCTTGGAGATGCCTAGTGGACTTGTTTTGGAACTAAGAAGCTGTTATTTTGTACCTGCGATGCGCATGAATATTATTTCCATTTCTTTGTTGGATATTTCTGGTTTTGTATTTAATATTGGACATGGTAGAATTTCTATGCAATGTGGCAATATTATTTATGGAACAACATTTCTTGAAAATGGCTTACATATCCTTGATCTAAAACGTGAAAGTTCAATCTATAACATAAATACTAAAAGGATTAAACAAAATGAAATTAATGAAATTAATCTTACTTACATCTGGCATTGTCAACTTGGCCATATAAATGAGAAGTGCATAGCTAGGCTTCACTCTAGTGGAGTGCTAGGGTCATTTGACATCTAGTCTTATGACACTCGTGAATCTTGTTTGAGAGGCAAGATGACAAAGGCACCTTTTATTAAGACTGTTGAAAGGGCCTCAGAGCTATTGGAGCTAATACATTCCGATGTATGTGGCCCAATGAGCACTAGTGCTAGATCTGGTTTTCTGTACTTCATCACCTTCACGGATGACTTCAGCAGATACGGTTAAGCGTATCTGATGAAGCATAAGTCTGAGACTCTCCAAAGGTTCAAGGACTTTAAGAATGAAGCAGAAAACCAACTTGGCAAGAAAATAAAAGCACTTCGGTCTGACTGAGGGGGTGAATATTTGAGCCAAGAGTTTGACTCGTTTTTGAGAGAGTGCGGGATTGTATCCCAACTCACTCCTCCTGGTACACCCCAGTGGAATGGAGTGTCAGAAAGGAGGAATAGGACCTTGCTTGACATGGTTCGCTCGATGATGAGTCATGCTACACTCCCTGCCTCCTTTTGGGGATATGCTTTAGAGACAGCTGCTTACATTCTTAATAATACACCAAGCAAGGCAGTTGAGGGAACACCATATGAACTATGGAAGGGCCAAAAGCCCAATGTTTCCTTCTTGAAGATTTGGGGCTGTGATGCACATGTTACGAAATTGACAAGTGGCAAACTCGAGTCCAAATCTATCAAGTGCCAGTTTGTGGGTTACCCTAAAGAAACTAAGGGTCATTACTTCTATGATCTGGCTGAAAACAAAGTTTTCATAGCCAGAAATACAGTCTTCTTGGAGAAGGAATTCCTTTCCAAGAGAGACAGTGGGAGTAATATTGAACTTTCAAAAGTTCAAGACTCACAAACTCCTACAGCTACTGCTGAGGATGCTTTGGGAACCGATTAGACTACTCAAGAAATTGAGGAACCAGAACCGGTTGCACAGGACCTTAGAAGGTCTGGTAGGACACGTCATCAACCAGAGTGGTATGGCTTTCTTGTGACTGATGATGGGGACCTTATGGTCGTTGACCATGAGGAGCCCAAGACCTATCAGGAGGCTGTTGAAAGCCCACACTCAGATTAATGGTGCAAAGCCATAGAGGCTGAGATGCAATCTATGCACGATAACCAAGCATGGCACTTGGTGGATCCACCTCCGGGTGCTAAGGTGATAGGTTGCAAGTGGTGTTTCAAGGTAAAAGTTGACAACACCTTCAAGGGGCGATTGGTGGCAAAAGGATTCAGGCAAGTTCTAGGAATTGACTATGATGAAACCTTTTCACCAGTTGCTTTGCTCAAATCCATTAGGATACTACTAGCCATAGCTGCATGGTATGATTATGAGATATGGCAGATGGATGTTAAGACCGCTTTCCTTAATGGAAAGCTACTCGAGGATGTGTACATGGCACAACCTGAGGGTTTTATCGATCCAAAGTATCCAAACCAGGTATGCAAGCTTCAAAGATCCATTTATGGATTTAAGCAGGCATCAAGGTCATGGAATCTGAGATTCAATGAGGCCATTATAGAATATGGCTTCACACAGAATTCTGATGAGCCCTATGTGTATAAGATGGTTAGTGGGAGCGTTTCCACCTTCCAAGTGCTGTATGTTGACTACATCCTTATCATTGGAGGCGACAAACCAACACTGCAAGGTGTTAAGCAGTGGTTGAGTAGGTGCTTCGCAATGAAAGACTTAGGCGAAGCTAAGACGATCTTAGGGATCAGGATCTACGGAGATAGATCCAATCGACTTCTAGGCCTAAGTCAGGCCACGTATATTGACAAGATTATGAAAAGATTCAGCATGGATAAGGCAAAGAAAGGATTCTTGCCTATGCACCATGGGTTGAAGCTGAGTAAGAAAGATGGTCCTAAAACAAAGAAGGACCGGGAGAACATGGAAAAGATCCCTTATGCATCTGCTATTGGATCTATCATGTACTTCATGTTATGTACGAGGCCTGATGTCATGTTTGCACTAAGTATCTAGCCGATACTGTAAGCGCCGGAATTTTTTATACTTAAAAAAAAAAGAAGAAGAGAAAAGAGGGAATAAAAGTCGTACGACTGTCCTTACAGTCATGCTACTGTAATTTAAAAATTACAGTCGTACGACTGTTATATCGGAGCAGTTGCAAGAGCCCATACCTCTACAGCAGAAAAATGGAGGAGAGGGGTGGCGCAATTAATGCACCTGGATGGACAGGAAGCAACCAGAAATTAGGGTAGAAAAGGAGAAAGAGAGGGAGAAAAAGGCCAACTTGATTTCTGGTGAAAGGGATTAGAGAGAGAAAGGAGAAAAGAGGGCAGGAAAAGAAAGAACAAAAACCCAAACTCAAAAAATTTTTCTTTTCCTCTTTTATTTTCTTCAGTTCTCAGAATTAAGACTAAAACTTGCTAGAAATCCTTAGGTTAATCAATTAGCTTCAGAAACAAATCAAAATCACGGACTTAAATCATCAGAATTCCAAGCATTTCGAATTTTTGGACATAAAGCTTCCCCTCCCAATTTCAAAGGAAAAGTGCGAATTTGTGTGGAATGGAGCGACGCCAGGGGTCAAATCGACTTGGATAAGCTTCTAAAAAGGTAGACACTCCTTTTCCTTTCACTTTTTCTTGCGCTCTAGTTGTTTGAAGTGAATTTTTGTGCTTTTTTTTTGTGTTTTCATGTTTCTGTTTCTGGAAATTAAGAACAGTCGCACGACTGTTCTTGGATTCGATGAACAGTCGTACGACTGTATATATAGTCGTATGAGTGTTCTTAATTTCCAAGTTGTTTTTCTTCAATTTTGACTCAAAATAAAATTTTGGCGAAATTTTGATTCTAGGCCGTTTACAGTTGTACGACTGTAGTTACAGTCGCACGACTGTAACCCTCGTTCCAGAATCAGAATTTTAGCTTTTATCCCCAAAAATTTATAAAAATCCATAAAAAATTAGAAAAATCCGAAAATCTTCAAAATGAATTTTGTTGTGTGCATTCACGACCTTTTATTTAATTTTCAGTAAAATTGCATTTAGAACAATGCCACGACGAAGACCCGATTCTCTCGAAAACCAACCCACCTAATAAATTAAAAGTGCATGTAAACCGGAAAAATAGTTTTCGAAAATGATTTTCTCACAAAAACCAAAAATACAGGGACGTTTCAAAATGTTTTCCGGATCTAACAGGGCCGGCTAGCCGAGCCAGCCCGGTTATCCCTTATATGCATGCCCCAATTCTTGATGTCCCAGGGGTCAAATCGACTTGGATAAGCTTCTAAAAAGGTAGACACTCCTTTTCCTTTCACTTTTTCTTGCGCTCTAGTTGTTTGAAGTGAATTTTTGTGCTTTTTTTTTGTGTTTTCATGTTTCTGTTTCTGGAAATTAAGAACAGTCGCACGACTGTTCTTGGATTCGATGAACAGTCGTACGACTGTATATATAGTCGTATGAGTGTTCTTAATTTCCAAGTTGTTTTTCTTCAATTTTGACTCAAAATAAAATTTTGGCGAAATTTTGATTCTAGGCCGTTTACAGTTGTACGACTGTAGTTACAGTCGCACGACTGTAACCCTCGTTCCAGAATCAGAATTTTAGCTTTTATCCCCAAAAATTTATAAAAATCCATAAAAAATTAGAAAAATCCGAAAATCTTCAAAATGAATTTTGTTGTGTGCATTCACGACCTTTTATTTAATTTTCAGTAAAATTGCATTTAGAACAATGCCACGACGAAGACCCGATTCTCCCGAAAACCAACCCACCTAATAAATTAAAAGTGCATGTAAACCGGAAAAATAGTTTCCGAAAATGATTTTCTCACAAAAACCAAAAATACAGGGACGTTTCAAAATGTTTTCCAGATCTAACCGGGCCGGCTAGCCGAGCCAGCCCGGTTATCCCTTATATGCATGCCCCAATTCTTGATGTCCCAATTCTGTCTATTTGAGTCCTAATTGTGGCGTGCCATATAAATTGGGCAAACCTTTGTTTTGCAGCTTTTATTTATTTTTATTTTTATTTTATTTGTATTTTAATAAAATTACTTGTGTATTTAGGCTGTTGTAATTATTTTTTTAGATTCTCGTGTATTATAGGCGATTTTACAAGTGAGGTGAGAGTTTTTATTTTTTCTATTCGATTTGGTTGTAGGCTATTTTGTATTATATATTTTTATGCGCGCTGTATGCCTTTTATATTCAATAAAATTGAATTTAGAATTTAAAATACCATTTTGAGAACATTGGCAATATTTAATTTAATTATACACGAAATAAGGGACTTGTTCGGACCCTAATCTCTGGATAGTGTAGCGACTGTTTGTCCGGTTCAGCTACCTTAAGAATTTCTCAGTTGAGCTGAGCTGGGTGGCGACTCTACAATTCTCATCGAGACTTAGGTCTCGGATTCTTTTAAGGATTAATTCCATTTATTTTCCTAAAACCGATTTTCCGTTTATAAAAACCGCACGCGAGGGAGGAGCCCGCGCAAGATCATGGTGCCCCTTCCGAAATGGAGTCTCGCATCCCGTCAAAAACGCGTCGTCCGCTCACAGTGGCGACTCCACTGGGGATTTCTTTAAAAAGTTTTCTTAAAAACTTAAAAGAATTTGACAAGCCCTGAAAAGTGTCTAATTAGAATAAGGCGGATGATTCTCTTTTGGTATTTTATTTGCATTTTTAGTTAGCCATTTTTTTGCATTAGATTAGGTATCCTTTTTATAGCCCAGTGGATTGTTGAAGTGTCGCCTAAGTTTCTCTTGGTCTTGGGGGCATGAATACGAAACACCACTTATAGGCTCGTGCGAACCCCTTCGCTAGAAGCCTTGAGTGGGGAGAAGTGAGGAGTATATCTTGCTATGAGAGCCTTGATGTTATCCCGACTTTGACCGAACTCATATAAGCAACCCTGGTTGGATTCCCTTAGGATACCAAAATAATTGTGTGAATAATAATAAAATCGTGCCTTCATCACCCCTGGTTGGTGATTGAAGAGAACCCCGCCTAGGACTCGGTTAGAATTTTTTTGAGACCGACCACGTTGGAGGAATAAGGTTGGAAGAATTCATTTTGCTTGCTATGTGTTTCTCGCCATCTCGTGACACATGGCCATTGCTACCTACGCGTGCATAACATACCATAATCACCATTTTCCATAAATGCGACATACCATACGCCAAACATTTTTGTGTGATACTAACCCACATTTTTATGCAGCCATTTGCATTTTATTTCGTGTGTAAAACATTAATTCATCCGTTTGTTATTCATGCTAACCATTTCTTTTTCAGCCATAACATTATATTTGCGTGATGACATTTTTATTTTCACAAAACATACATAACATCATTGCTTATTCCATGCATTCTAAATCACGTTTTTTTGCAGCCATTTGCATATTGTGTGACATGTTCATTCACCACATTTCACTTAAATTAAATTAAAGGGGCATTTCAATGACGCCTATCATGACCATTCCATTCCATTTCATAACATATCGGGTACCCAAAATTACCCGTGTTTTGCTGATGCACCGGATTGCATTTGGCCATTCCACCAAAATTATTTCATTCGATAAAAGCCAAAACCATCTTAGGCCCACTTTCGTGTAACAATTTACACGATGCATTTCATGACATCACGCTCATTCATCACGAACATCATATAACACCGTGGTCCACATCCGACCACTTCATGACGTTAATTTACCATTCAAGGTACTCCCCGAGTGCCCAATTAGTATACAGATAGGTCCATAACATCATCAAATCATAAAAAGGTGTTCCACAAATGCTAAACCTCTGTGCGTGTCCCTGTTACACGTGACTTTCTCATGGCATCATTTCATATCATATGCTCAAAAGCATCAAAAATTTGTCTATGGGATTGGCCTATATGACCATTTCATATCATCCTATAGACCTGCCAAAGTGTCGAAACTTCGTCCGTGTGACGGTACGCACACAACCATTTCACGAATTCATTAGGTGCCCCAAAGGCGCCGAAGCTCTGTCCGTGTGATGGCCCACATATGACATTTTTGCATAAGCATTGGGTGTTCTTGGAATGTCCCAAAAAGAAGAAAGGTAATAAAAAGTAACCATTCATACCATCATTTCATACATAATCCCACTCCATTCATTTCAAGCATTCTTAATGCCTTAATTTTCATGTCACATCACGTCATTCATTCACGACCCTAATACCTCCTGTCTACTCCTAAGCAGAATACATTGGAGCGACCTTGGACAAGATCCCAGGCTTTAAGGGTAGCTAGGAGACAGAGGGTAGTTGAGAGTGACAGTGATTCTGAGTCTGGGGAAGGAGTGAATATGGCAGATCAGACACCAAGCATGGCTGATGTTCTGAAGGATTTCTGCAGATCGCAAGACTTCTGCGACATGTTGAAGGAACAAATGATTGCAATTGTAAGGGAAGCTGGTGAGACCGATGGCAGTGGAGCCGGGAAAGAAAAAGAGGCTGAGTCATCCCAACAAGTTGGTGACACTTCGGCTAGCCTTGAGAAGCTGTAGGAAACAGAAGCAGCTATAGAACAGAGGATGAAAGCAAAATGTTTTGAGCTAGATGAAGTTATGGCCCAGTTGAAGAAGGGGGTCAGTATCAGCGTTGAATCGAAGAAGGGTTTAAATGTTGATGCCATGATCAGTAAGGGCATCGAGACATTCCCTATCGGCGTCCAAGTGCCGAAAATCCCTCTTACAAAGGAATGGGCTCGCTGGAGGCCCATGTGAATTTGTATGCCCGAGTTATGCCGACGGCGGGTGCCACAAAGTAGCAGCTGATCAATTTATTCCCTACCATACTAGAGGGAGGTGCTTTAGGATGGTATAACTCACTGTCAGAGGAGGAACAATCTGATTGGAAAGTTTTGTCTGCGGCCTTCATTAAATACTACAGTTTCAACATCAAAATCCAAGTGAAGCTGTATGATTTGGAGAGAGTGAAGAAGAAATTCAACGAACCCTTTGACGAATACTATCAGAGGTGGATGAATAAGATGATCCTTATAAAGAACCGCCCTGACAAAGATGAGCTTATACAGAAACTCATTGACGGTAGTAAAGATATTTTCAAGAACAACATAAAATTCCATCCCTTTAAGGAGCTCAATGAGGTTTACAGCATGGCCATGAAGATAGAAAGGGACGAAGAGGAGAAGCCGGCCGGTCACAAGGGGGGAAGAAGCACAGGTACACCTCGAGATATAGGTCAACCGCAGCAGCTGGGTCTGGTAGTGGTTTTGGTTCAGGTTCCAGTAGCAAACAAGGGCAATCTTCACAGTTGAAGCAGGTTGAAGTGGCTACTGTAAATCAGCAGCAAGGAAACCAGAATAGGGGTCCTGGAGGACAAGGCATATCGCCTTGGACTCTTCCTTTGGTGAAGATATTCGCTAAGTGTAGGAATGCCGGCCTGCTACAGTCTTTAAGGCCGTTTGAGAAGCCATCTGAAGCTGACAAAGATAACTTCTGAACTTATCATGTGGTAACATGCCATCGAACCAACAACTGCTATAAGCTAAGGGATGCTATCCAGAAGCTCATTGATGAGGGAAAGCTGCAAGAGCCAGCCAATCCTAGCACTAAAACCAACCCGCTGCCGGCATTTGAAAATCAGGTCAACATGGTCCAGTCGGGGTTATTGGCTAACTTCATATTTGCCCAAGTTCTTCAAGCGAACCCTACAATTCAGGCAGTGGCGGTAGAGGAACCCAAAGTGGAACCCGAATGTGAGAAAAAGGGGGAATGTAAGGGGATCAAGCCAGTAAGTCTGAATGATCTTGACTCCGATGATGAGTATGAAGAATTTGACAGAGGAGAGGCAGTTAAACTCCCAACTGTTGAAAAGCCGAAGATTCAGGAAGTGCAGCATGTGACCCGAAGTGGAAGGGTATATCAGCCGGCAGATCAGATGAAAGATAAAGCACCGATGAATGGGTCGGGCAGTACTTCGGCACCAGAAGGAGTTGAGAAAGAGGACGTAGTCATTTCCCAACTAAAGAAAACTCCTGCCCAAGCTAGCTTATGGCACTTGCTTCTGACCTCCAAGGAGCACAGGGCTGCTCTAGTAAAGAAATTATCAGAGATTGAAGTCTCCCCTATAGCTTCACCAGAGGCTATGTGTTGTTTTTTAGACAAAGTCCATGTTAGAAGTCCTGATATTGTCTTCTCCGAGAAAGACCTGCCTACTGAAGGGAAGGCCCACAACAAGGCTCTTTATGTCAGGGCCCATGTGATGGATAAGGTAATGCCTTGCATCATGGTGGATGATGGATCGACACTGAATATCTACCCACTAAAGTGTTAAAGAGATCCTCAACAGTCATTCGAGCATATGATGACTCTAAAAGAACAGTGATAGGGATGTTTGAGGCAGAAGTAGAGGTTGGGCCAGTTAGGTCCACGGTTGCTTTTACAGTGATTGATATCCCGGTCACATTTTCCCTATTACTTGGGAGGCCCTGGTTCCATCCTTTGGGAGGTGTCCCTTCTACATTGCATCAACAGATCAAGTTCTTTATGAAAGGCAGAATTATGACTACTGAGGCGGATGCGCAATCGATGGTAGCTGTAGTGAATGAAGGAGTGGTTCCCTTTGGTGGATTTTAAGTCACTGTAATTAAGGAAGAAGAGACCACAGATGCCCCTATGGTCCTTTATGAGAATTATATGCCGGAGTGGCTATCCCAGTATCTGTATAAGTAGAACTTTGTCTCGAGAATGGGACTCGGGATCAATTTGCAGGGGGAGCCAGAATTTAAAATTGACTCGGGAAAGTCGAAGTAGTGTGGCCTTGGCTATGTAGAAGGGGCATCTGAGCTGAAGAATCTGAAAAAGGGTAAGAATGGAAAGATTATGATGAAGCCATTTCTAAAGGTGGGAGAAGGCCTTTACAAGGGTCAAGCTGAACCGATAATGGTAGGAGGTGTCGAGTATCCTGGCTTTGAGATCTTTGCAGATGTAGTTGATTTTGACAAAAGCCAGGAAGAGCCAGTAGTCCCTGTAATGGCGGAAGAAGCAACTGCTAAATCTGAGATTTTGCAAGGAGAATCATCTGAGGTGGTAGCAGAAGCCATAAAGGTGGACAAGGAAGAAGATGAAAAGAAGACCTGTGCTGAAACTACAGAAATGATCTCAGGTGCTTTGACTGCTGCTCTGAGTAAGGCGTTTGGAAAATCCAAAGAAGGGTTTGATGAAGAACTGATGGCCAGAGTGAACTTAGACTATGTGGTCACTGAAATTGCCAAGATTATGGAAAAAGCTAAGATGCAAGCGATCGAAAAAGAAGTAGAGAAAGCTGCAGTCCCTGATGATGCTCTAGAAGGGAGATAGAAGCTGAAGAGGAACAAGGCCCTCCGCCTGTGGAGGATGAAAATGATTTTGTTGTATCTATTTCTTCCATTTTCAATGTAACTGCTGTACTTTATGATAAGTTCAATGTAATGAAATCCCAATTTGCTTACTTGTGTGATGTTTATCCTGATAATTCTGTGCATGCATTTAAATCACCATCAAGCATATTTAGCATACATGACACTGCATTGCATGAAATCAATATAAGTACAGATGAAACCCCTAAAATGGTACTCATTTCACATGAGCCAAAATCTGAGGAAGAGAAAGAATTAATAAGAATACTCTAAAAACATGTTAAAGCTTTCGCTTGGTCATACGAAGATATGCCAGGGGTGGACATGGAGATAGCAGTGCACAAAATCCCAACAGACCCCAAGTTCAGACCAGTAAAGCAAAAGTTGAGAAGACTAAGGCTGGAATGGGCTGCGCTGGTGAAAGAAGAAGTGGCTAAGCAGATAGATGCCAAATTTCTCGAAGTGGTGGAGTATACGGAATGGCTAGCCAACATTGTCCCCGTGCCTAAAAAGGATGGAAGGGTCAGAGTATGCATCAACTACAGGGACCTGAATAAAGCATGCCCAAAGGATAACTTTCCATTGCCCTATATTGACGTCCTGGTTGATAGTGCAGCAAAAGCGGCAATGTACTCCTTCATGGATGGCTTTCCGGTGTATAACTAGATTCTGATGGATGTGATCGACAAGGTGAAAACATCGTACATCACAGAGTGGGGTACTTTCTGCTACAGAGTGATGCCTTTCGGATAAAAGAATGCTGACACCACTTACCAGAGGGCTGTCACAACTCTGTTGCATGATATGATCCATAAAGAAGTCGAGGTATATGTCAATGATATGCTTGTTAAATCAACAACCTAGGAGGAACATCCTGTTATCCTGGATAGATTTCTAACACGCATTGGAGAGTACAACTTGCGACTTAACCCCAAGAAGTGCATATTCGGGGTCACATCAGGGAAGCTGTTGGGTCATGTAGTCAGCCAGAGGGGGATAAAAATGGACCCAGATAAAATCAAGGCCATACAAGATATGCCAGCTCCAAAGACAGAAAAGGAGATCAGACCAGTCCTGGGTTCCTTACAGTTTGTTAGCTGCTTCATTGCACGGTTGACTTCCACTTGTGAACCAATCTTCAAGCTATTAAAGAAAGATCAGCTGATTGTGTGGGATGATAGGTGTCAACTAGCATTTGAGAAGATCAAAGCTTACCTGGTAAAGCCACAGTATTGAGTCCACCAGTTCCAGGGAAGCCGCTGATTTTGTACTTGGCAATCGAAGAATCCTCTATAGGGGCGATGCTGGCACAAGAACAAGATGGCAAGAAGGAATATCCTATCTACTACCTTAGCAAGAAATTGCTGGAGTATGAAGCCAAATACACAGTGGTGGAGAAGACATGTGTGGCGATGATTTGGCTGACTAAGAAGCTGTGCCATTATTTCCAATCCTACAAGATACAAGTCGTGGCTATGGTGGATCTAATGAAGTATCTTTATAAAGCACCAGTATTGGTTGGGCAGCAATCTAGGTGACTGTTACTCTTATCTGAGTTCGACATTGAGTACATCACGAAGAAAACCATCAAAGGGCGAGCTGTGGTGGAGTTTCTAGCAAACCAACCTCTAGAATCAGATTATACAAAGAATCTGGAATTCCCTGATGAACAACTAGCCATGGTGGAAGTGAAAAGATGGGTTATGTCCTTCGACAGGGTAGTGAATAAAAAAGGTGCTGGAATCGGGGTACTTATAGCAACACCGGATGGTGAGATTATTCCTCTATCCAAGAGGCTGATCTTTCCTGTAACCAATAATGGAGCAGAATATGAAGCATGCTTATTTGGAATGGAAGCTTTGTTAACCTTAGGGGCAAACTGTTGGGGATTTAATCGCACAAAAAACAATACGCAGCGGAAATAAAAGGATTAATCCCCACCAAGGACCCATGTACATTGCATTGAATTGGAAGGAGGGTTAAAGAATTACCTTAATTCTTTGTAGGTTTTGAATCAATTAGGAACCAAAGTAGCTTCCCTCTACGGTTGATCCACACGGAGCAATTCATTCACCGCGTGCTAGCGCCGGGATTGAAGAACGATTTCTTCGAATGAAAAGCCAAAGTTTCGAAAACCTTGGGTGAAGGAGAAGGGTGAAGTCGGCTGGCTCCATGGAGGCTGCAGAAAAACTGCATCTTATGTGTAGGCTAGGGTTAGAGATTTTAGGTTACAAAACTTCCTTTTATATCCATTAAACTTAATTATAATTATAACTTAATACCCTTATTAGTTATAATTATAAATTAACCCACACAACTTAATATTAATTCTCAATTAATATTAAATCAATTCCATTCTCCATCATACACATATGTATATTGATATTATAATTAATTATATCTCTATATAATTAAATTATAATATGTAGCATACTTTATGCAATATTAATCATATTAATATTTATATATACATATATATATATAAATATATATATCATTATATATATATTTATTCTCTTTCTCATTCATAAATTATTATCCAATAATAATTTATACCCGAAAAGATGAACTTCATTTTGCTCTTTGTGTGTGACCCCATAGGTTCATATTAATTGGCAATAAGGAAATTACCATAATGTCCTTATAGGTCACAAGCGGACTCTAGCAAGCCATTACGACTACCCAATTAACATGATTGGAATGATCCAATACCTATTTATAGAATGTCATATTCCCTTTTGTCTCTTTGATATCATGATTAATCATAAGACATGGTACACTTGTCAATCTTATATAATTAATCATATGCTTTCTCGATCTCAAAGTAAACTGTCCAGACAAATCAATTGATACTATTATCAATTTATTTGAGCACGGCCATGCATTTAACAGTCTTACTTATCGAGGGGCCCAGTGATATCGCTCTCTTGTTAGAGAGGGACAAAATCCCATATCTGTCACTCACATCCCAAAGCATGAGTCATATTGTACCCAATCACAGCCTTTATAACTACTCTGTTACAAGCAGCGTTTGACTGCGTCAAAGCACAACATGAGTTCATCCCGGAATCAATGGTGACCTCAGGTCAAAGGAATCAGCTAATGACACTACTATAATCAAGATCAGTTGTGACACATGACCATGAACTTGATCTCATAGTGGGTCTCCAGTAACATGTTCTCTAACATATTACCCGTGAGTATAATCTGTATCTGTATACACTATATTCATCTTATGAATATCCATTATCACTCACACTAGTCTTAGTTTGTTATTATTCCCATAATAACAATCGACTAGGGATATTTAGAATAACACGATTTATTCATGGATACTTATCATAAATGCTAACATACAAACATAAATGATAATATTAATCTACACTAGATTAATCTTAGAAGTCAAATTACATAATCCAATATTGGCCTTAGGGCACAATCTCCAACAATCTCCCACTTGCACTATGGCCAATCATACATGTATCTTATACCCATTGACCTACATGACTTTCATGTATTCATTCGTGCGGGAGTCTTTGTCAGTGAATTATTAATTTTCGCTTCCGTTGCTACTTTACACATTTTCACTCTTTCTTTAGAGACAGCCTCTCTAAATTAGTGAAAGACGCCTAAGTATATGCTTGTGTCATACAGGGTTCTTACGCATTGAACTATTGTCCCTACAATAGTCTCACAGGATAAGCAATGCTTAGAACAAAACACAAAAATTTTGATGAACTTCTTCATCCAAAATTTCTTTTACATCATATGTAACAATATACTTTGACTACTATTATAGATATTTAGCTATATTGTTTTATTTTGAACCTTTCAAAATCATAACATCTCTTTTTAAGAGAATACTAGATCTCGACTGATATATTGCAACTAATTGCAATCAGTTGTATATGTGCAGTTAACATAAGCAAGCTTCTATTAAGTCTTTTTACATTGAACGCTTTCAATGCTTTGACTTAAGCCAAAACATTCTTTTAGATCTATCTCAATAGATTCCAATTTCAAGAACACAGGCAGTCATGCTTATAACATTAACCGAAATTACTTTCTTAGCCAATATTTTACTTCTTGCAAGGTAAGAATGTTATTTCCAACAAGCCATATGTCATCCACATATAGCGTTAGGAATACCGATATGCTCCCACTGATCCTTTTGAAACACAAGATTCATCATCCTTTTGATAAAATCAAACCATTTGATTTCTTTATCAAAACTATGATTCCAATTATTTGATGCATGTTTCGATCCTTATAAGAATCTTTGAAACTTGCATACGCTATTTGAATTCTTTGGATGCTCAAAAACTTTGGGTTGTGTCACGTACACATCCTCAATCATGTTTTCACGTAGAAAACAGATTTTGATATCCATTTGCCATATTTTATAATCATATTATGCGGATGTGGCAACAAGAACTCAATTTGACTTGATCATGATTAATGACGAAAAAGGATTTTATCATAGTCCTACTATGAATTTGTTCGTATCCTCATAGTCACTACTATGAACTTGTTTATAACCCCTTTTTGTCACTAGTCGTGCTTTATAAGTTTGAAGATCACCATTCATGTCGGTTTTCAATTTGAAAACTCACTTGCAACCATTGCATATGCATCTTCTAAAAGATTTATCAAAGTCTATACTTTGATTGTTAGACATGGACTTATCTTCAACCTTTGTAGCATCAAGTCACTTATTAGATTCAAAATCTAACATTGCTTCTTCATAAAAGAAGACTTATTCCAATCTAGTAAAACTACATCATGATTTTGAGAAATCCATATCTCTCCTATTCATGTCGTATTCTACTAGACTTTCATTGGACTTGTGTAATTTCAACAATGATCATGAAACCATTTCCATGTTCCTCTTCAACGTTAATGTCACTTTGTGAATTACGAGTTTTGTAGGTGTACTTTACTCCCACTAACTCTTCTAGAAATTAACTCCCTCTTCAAGGGGAAACCATTTCTAGCTACAACTATTTTGTATCCCAAAGAAACACAGGAGTAACAACTCCTACTTTCTTTTTGAGTAATCCACAATACGACATTTAAATTTAGGTGCCAACTTATTCGAAATAAGCTTTACAGCCCTAAACTTATTCAATGAAACAACTTGGGTCTCTTACCCAACCATATCTTATATGTTGATTCATGAATTGTTTTAGACGGAACTTGGTTCACAATATACACAGCTGCTTTAATGGCATATTTTCGAGAAAACGATGATCAATCTTGACTTCATCATAGATTGAACTATATCTGTATAGAGTTCGACTACTCCCTTTTCGACACAACATACTTTGTGGCGTACTTGGAGGAGTCAATTGTGAGACAGTCCCACAATCTCTAAGATGATTGTCAAAATCTTGACTCAAATATTCACCACTCGGATCATATCTAAGTGACTTTACTATCTTGTCAATATACTTCATACTCCTTTTACAAGCTTTTGAACACTTCAAAAGTTCCAAACTCGTGTTTCATTAGATACACTTATCTAGTGAAAAGTTCCACAAAATAATGAAGTATTAAAACCTCCTTTAGCAGTTGATTTATAATTCATATACATCCACATGTATAATGCTTAATAAATCGATTATTCTTTAACTACTTTTAGCAAAGAACCACTTTTGTCATCTTTTACAATAAACAACATTTGCATGATTCAAGATGATTCATAATCTCATGAATCCAAAAGTCCATTCTCATGGAGTTTCGTAATGCGACTTTGCTTATGTCTCCAAGACAACATTGCCAAAATAGGTTTAATCAAACTATTTGATTCGATCCTTACAGTATTTATGTTACAGATGGGCTCCACATATAAAGACAATTATGTAAATCTACATTTCATAATCATGTCTTTATAAAGTTTATAATTCACAATTATAAAATAAACAACATTTGTTTACTTAAGCCAACAAGCTCAATAGGCAACAAGAGTTCGTAACTCACATGCAAAAGTTCATAACCTTTAACCAAAGTTCATAACTTTTATGTAAAAAGGTTCATAACTTTTAACTTGAAGTTCACAACTTTCATGTAAAAGTTCAAAAACCTTCGAGTAACAACCTTTGCTTCTTTTGCCTATTCGCATTCTACCTTTCACCTTCATAAGGTTTCTATTCAAGTTGTGATTCTTCATATTCTACTAATATGAGATTCACAACGATATCTAATACCTTTTGATATAGAAACAAAAGTAGAATGGTTAATAAATACTTAAGGTAGCAGTCTTACTGCCTTTCATCTTCTTATAGTTCTCCAAACAAAGTTTGCTATTTCCATTCTAATGAACGATTCATTCTAGAAATGGCAACACCCTTCTTTTGGAGATCTCTCTATGCCAACAGCTTTGGCCTTTAAAGCACTTTCACCCGAACCTTTCGGTCTTTATGCTTTTCGACCTTTCTTTTATCCTTTTCCTTTTGAACCATAAGCACACAATTCGAGGCGGGCTTATCCTTTATGGATAACTTAACATTCTTTTGCATCCTATGCAACTAATTCACAATTTTCCCCATGTCATTCAAATGATAGTTCATCACCAATGACTATCAAATAATGAATTCAAGATCACATCTTAATGCCTTTTGGAGGCCAATGAGAAAATGTTGCCTCAGACACTTATCTTTTCTTGCTTACTAACTGATGGAACATTTCCATTTGTGATGTATCATATACCTCAAGTAAAACTTCCACGTGCGGAAGAATTGGTGGCAAGTGTAAGATAATAAATTTTAAACAGAGTCCCTTCGATGCTTCAAGTAAGCATCTTTTATACTCGTATTACAATTGCTAGTGGTTCATTGGGCAAAAGGATTATTGAGAACATATAATTCCTTTTGATTTGAGAACAATTCTCAAAGTTCAATAACAATCGAGATCATGGTAATAGCAATCATAACTATAATAAAGCATGTAAAGATTTTTATTTAAATGCTCCCACTTAAATTATAAAACCCTTTAAAATATTCAAGTGGGTGAAGATCCAAAATCCATACTTAACCATAGCACTGCTTTGGCATGTCCCTATGATTAAATATAATTTCGGTAGGCAAAGACTCAAAATCATGCTTTAAACCATTTAAACATATTTTGGATGTGCACTTCTTTGCCAATTGCATCATTATGCAACTCTTCTAATTTATGAGATGCATGATATCATATATCATATTTAATTGTATGTTACTCATCTCATCTTTGCCTCGGGCTCAAACACCTTTTTGATTAACCCTTTTTTTAAACCAATTACAACACAATGAGAATCACCTTTTCTCATATTATCGCTTCGCTAAGGTCACAACATGCGTACCCGCCCTGGCGGTATACCATGATGCGAACATAGTACTTGACTAGTGTTATACGTAATTGGGTGGCAAATATAAACTTATTAAGTTTATTTAGGGTTTATAAAATCCTGTGATTAAATTGTATCTCATACAATTCATGGCATTAATATTAAACATACATTTGTTAATACTAATTAGCATGGCATCCTATGTCATACATATGTTAAGCATGCAATCTAGCATGGCATCACATGGCATCTAAATGATACAAGGCATGCATTTGCACATATACATAAACATTTTAACATGCATCAATATTTATTAACATGGCATCTTATGGCATAAAATAAATATAACATGCATAAGACTCAAAACCGTGTTATGGTATGGTTTTATCTATATTGATTTTCATAGGCCAATATGAAAATCAACAGGTCATTTCCTAGGTGGTTGTAACCATCGCATGGTCACAGCAAAGCCGCACCCCTTGGATCCGTCTTCACGTCTTTGTTCCTTGGCACCATCTCATGGATTTACATATATTACAAAATTGCATCCTATACAATTTTCTAGTAAAATAAAATTTACAAACAATAAATTGCATCCTATACAATTTATCTAGAAAAATAAGGTTACATAAATACAAACGACTCGCAGGCCGTATTTATAAAACCTTACATCCATAAAACCAAAAGAAAACAAAACCATCCATGGGGTCCAAAAAACCATACCAAAACACCATGCATAAAATCTTCAAGATTTAGGGTTCAAAACGCTAAAACACAATCTCATTGCATTTATAAATAATTGATTGGAAAATCATAAATATGTAGAAACAATTTCCACACTTAAACGAAGAACACCAAAGCCAAACTCCAGCGATCCAACTCGCTGCTGAGTTGGACGGGGGTACGGGGGCGGTAGCCCCTGTTGCGAAGCAAGCGCCGCAGGCAAAAAAATTTTTCGCGCACTGCAGCATCCAATGCTGCGCGCAGCATCAAGGGAGCACGGCGTGCCACTCATGTTGGCACGGCGTGCCAATCAGTTGGCACGGCGTGCCGATCCAGCACGCCGTCGTGCCCCCAAACTGCTTCTCAGTTGCATTTGTCAAACAAACAGCACGTCGCGCAGAAAAACAAGCCATTCTGAAAATTCCCAGGTGGCACGCCGTGCCAAGGTTGGCACGCCGGCGTGCCACCATTCTGGTTCATTTTCTGGAAACAATTTCCAGTTGGCACGCCGTGCCATGCCAGCACGCCGGCGTGCCAACAAGCTGAACCCAGAATTTTCAGCCCCCAAATGATCCAAATCAAGTGTAAAACAAATCATTCATAATGATTAACTTCCAAATCAAATCAAAAATGTTATTCACAATAACATAGAACCCTAAATCAAGATCATACAACCCTAACATGCAATTTTGATCTAATCAAAATAACAAATCCAATTCAACCAATGCACAAGTGGCTCTGATACCACTGTTGGGGATTTAATCGCACAAAAAACAATACGCAGCGGAAATAAAAGGATTAATCCCCACCAAGGACCCATGTACATTGCATTGAATTGGAAGGAGGGTTAAAGAATTACCTTAATTCTTTGTAGGTTTTGAATCAATTAGGAACCAAAGTAGCTTCCCTCTACGGTTGATCCACACGGAGCAATTCATTCACCGCGTGCTAGCGCCGGGATTGAAGAACGATTTCTTCGAATGAAAAGCCAAAGTTTCGAAAACCTTGGGTGAAGGAGAAGGGTGAAGTCGGCTGGCTCCATGGAGGCTGCAGAAAAACTGCATCTTATGTGTAGGCTAGGGTTAGAGATTTTAGGTTATAAAACTTCCTTTTATATCCATTAAACTTAATTATAATTATAACTTAATACCCTTATTAGTTATAATTATAAATTAACCCACACAACTTAATATTAATTCTCAATTAATATTAAATCAATTCCATTCTCCATCATACACATATGTATATTGATATTATAATTAATTATATCTCTATATAATTAAATTATAATATGTAGCATACTTTATGCAATATTAATCATATTAATATTTATATATACATATATATATATAAATATATATATCATTATATATATATTTATTCTCTTTCTCATTCATAAATTATTATCCAATAATAATTTATACCCGAAAAGATGAACTTCATTTTGCTCTTTGTGTGTGACCCCATAGGTTCATATTAATTGGCAATAAGGAAATTACCATAATGTCCTTATAGGTCACAAGCGGACTCTAGCAAGCCATTACGACTACCCAATTAACATGATTGGAATGATCCAATACCTATTTATAGAATGTCATATTCCCTTTTGTCTCTTTGATATCATGATTAATCATAAGACATGGTACACTTGTCAATCTTATATAATTAATCATATGCTTTCTCGATCTCAAAGTAAACTGTCCAGACAAATCAATTGATACTATTATCAATTTATTTGAGCACGGCCATGCATTTAACAGTCTTACTTATCGAGGGGCCCAGTGATATCGCTCTCTTGTTAGAGAGGGACAAAATCCCATATCTGTCACTCACATCCCAAAGCATGAGTCATATTGTACCCAATCACAGCCTTTATAACTACTCTGTTACAAGCAGCGTTTGACTGCGTCAAAGCACTGTTGGAAATGCCCTAGTCCCGAGGCATTGGTCCTTGTGTTTGTATAATACATTTGTACATTAATGTAAACTTTATGTATTATACAATTTGTGTCAAGGAAATAAAGGCATTAATCTATTTATTATATGTCTTGTGCTATATGTTAAATAGAGTATCCAATGGACATATCCATATCCATGTTGTCAAGTGTGAGGCACTTGGCAGTAAGACTGTGGATAGTGAAAACGATATGACCATAAAGTCATCCGTAGTCTGTTCCAATCATGGGAATGAATGGAACCAAAGACTATCGTTAGCCTGGTTGTATGGCGGTGTCTTACCGGTCATAGAACATGGAATGTCAACCAGGTTAATGGGTACATGCAAAAAGGGCATGGTACTGGATTGATCCACTTAACGGGAATCTGCATGGTATAGTATCACAAATGATTCTCATGTAGTACTTGTATAAGTCCTTCGACCGGACCATATGATGGTGCTGCATGTGAGGTGGCACACTTTGGTGTACGCCCAACGGGCCTGTAAAAGGGTGCCAAGTACGGGTACGTTCGGGTGTGTCAGTAAGCATGGCAGCACTATGGATATGCAGAAGGGAATGTCACTCAGTGATTCACTGAGACGATATCATCGGCCTCTTGAAGAATGTTACTGATAAGTGTGCGGCCGCACCCAAACAAGATTGGATCTTATTTGTGAGCATCAGTTCATTCGGTATCAAGTAAAGGTCCAGACACAAAGAGGGTGATACTTCCATGCCTCTGTGTTGGACACTGATATCAGCGACATGGGATTTACAAGTTCCAACTACAGGGTTACGTTTTCAGTTGGACTGCTTACTCCGTCTTAATTGGGGGCTACAGTGGCTTGCTAGAGCCCGCCTGTAGTCTGTGGGCCTTGGCCTACTGCCAACATAAAGACGGGCCCATTGGATCGTACACATTGAACGTCTGGACTTTAACTAGTCGGATTAAGTGTGTACTTGGAGTATACACGTTTGAAGAGAGAGAGATATATTAATTATATTATATGACTCAATTGGATTGATCAAAGTGATATAATTAATATTTATTTTGGCCTTCTCATAATTAGGCTTGGGCTTTTAAAGGAATAAAGTCTACATTTAATGGGATATGTTGGCCGAAATTTTGCATGGAATTAGTAAGAATTGTGAGTCATTTTATGGACAAAAATGATGATGACATATTCTTATGGACCAATGAAAGAATGGTGAGTCATTGGTAGGACATATGATGGGGCAAAGTTGGACTTTGCCACCTTGCATCTTGCTTTTCCTTTATGGTAAGGAAATGATGAAGGTGGGATCACCAATCCTTCTTTTGGCCGAATGTTATTGTTGGCAAGAGAGGATGAGTCATTCTTTTCATCATCAGCATGGTGAGTCATATGGATGAGTCATAGGTTTGACTTTGATGAAGCAAAGTTGGACTTTGCTTTCCTTGTGTTGATCTTCTTTTCTTTAAGTGAAAAGAGAATAAAAATCTGCCAAGACTCACCTTGCTTTGCCGTGGGATATATATCTATTCTTGAAAAGAGATTTGGCCAAGCTTGATGCATTAATTCTTTTGGTAAGAATTAGGTGCACACTTGAGATTATTGGTGCTATCTTTTGGAAAGATAGATT
This sequence comes from Euphorbia tirucalli, assembly GCA_039660915.1. Lineage (NCBI taxonomy): Eukaryota > Viridiplantae > Streptophyta > Magnoliopsida > Malpighiales > Euphorbiaceae > Euphorbia > Euphorbia tirucalli. Next base: position 42,210,817 of record CM077637.1, on the reverse strand, counting down.
TTTCTTTTGGAAAGAAAATAGGGACAGCCATAAATCTCAAAGTGAGCAGCCCTCTCTCCCTCTCTTCTTGTCATCCGAGTCGCTAGCACGGGTTTCGGTCCGAGAGCCGTTCGTGTACGCATCGGTGGAGGAAATCTGCACTTAATTTCTGCAGTCTGCATCCGTCTCTTAGAGAGACTTTGAGGTTAGTTTTTGAAACCCTCTTTTCTGCCTTTATGTTTTTGATTTCCACATCTTAAGCTCCTGGGCCGGATTCGAGGAAATCGACGCGTCTTTCCGCTTTTATCGGTCGGTTTCCCGTGACGAATCCCAACAGTGGTATCAGAGCGGGCTTTTGATCCGTGGAAATCTTTAAACTTGGCGGATCCCGTGTTTTAAAATTGGCGATTTTGTGGACGGGATTTATTTTTGGTTTGGGGTTTGGTGATTTTGCCCCTTGAATTTTACTTATGGAAAATTATTTGCATATGATTATGCTTTATTTAATTTTCTATTTGTGAATTGTTTTTGGAAATTTTATTTTGCATATAGGTTTTATGCTAGATTTAATTTCCTATGCATGATTTTATTTCTTGGTGATTTAATTTCATGTTGCTTTTTTTGTTGCGGGAAAAAATCACGGACCGTTTCGGGGCGAAACGGGGGCAGCAGCCGCTGCCTGCGGCGCTAGGCGCCACAGGCAGCAGCTGCTGCTGGCTGCTGCCTCGGCAGCAGCTGGGCTGCTGCTGGCCAGCAGCTGCTGCTGGGCAGCAGCTGCTGCACGCCAGCAGCAGGGCTGCTGCGCGCAAGCAGCTGCTGCTGGGCAGCAGCTGCTGCACGCCAGCAGCACGCTGCTGCTGGGCAGCAGCCGCTGCGCGGCAGCGGGGCTGCTGCTGGGCAGCAGCGCCGCGGCTGCCCCGCGCGGCGGGCCGGGCCCGTTTTTGGATTTGGCGGGATTTTTGGGCCGGGCCGGATTTAAAATTTTAAAAATATGCGTGTTTAATTTTTGGTAATTTTTATGCGCGTGGGGTTTTAAAATTTCAATTGTTTTTAAAATTGTGCGTGTTTAATTTTGGAAATTTTATGCGCATGTTTTATGAATGGATTTATTTTTCGTTCATGCGATATTTATTTTGGAAATAAATACGGTTAATTGAAATTGGTTCGGGTTTTCTTGGCACGATTACCCGGACGGCTAATTTTGGAATTCATGGTTTCCCAATTGGATTGGGAGCAATTCTGCCTGGGTTGGAGGCCCAAAGCCCGCACGGGTTTAGAACCATGATCGGCCAAAATTTGGCGATTTCAAAATAATGGCTATGGACATATTTGAAATGGGATTAATTCATGCATTTAACATGTTTATAAATTGCATGTATTGGATACGTGTATGTATGATTAAGTGCATGAATGGATGTTTTGGGCCTTATTTATTCGGGTTGTAATATTCTTTTGGTAAATACGGCCTACGCGCCGTTTTTTCTTTTATGTAATTTTATTTTATGTGTTTATTATGGAATTATGTAAAGAAGAAGAAGCCGATTGGATTGGCGTGCTAGAAGGATGAGGATGCAGCCCACCTGATGTCGTTCTAGTATAGGTTTACTAGAATTATATTAGGATGTATATTTTGGCCCATAGCATTTCATTTTTATTTAATTATGCTTTATTTATTTACATGTAAGAATGTATGTACAAACCCAATTTCACCCGCCTATGCATCTAAGCCGTTATTAATTGAATCTAATAACCAAAAGGTAATTACTAAGTCTCTTAAAAGTGCTTCCCTCATTCATAACCTACTCGAAGTGGGGATAGGCCAGCTGTAGACCAACCCTCGTTGGATGCACTGGAGTATCGTCATTTTGTATTGGGTTGGAGTATTGGTTACTCTAACACTTGGATGGAGGTTTTGACTTAGCGTGGGTAGTAGGATGTTCCTGGCCCTAAGCACAGATGGGTAAGTGCCAACTGACCCATCAAACCGAGAGTCCCTAGGTTGGGATTGGACGGCGTTCCTACCTAAAAATTGGGGTATAGTTGTTCCAGGCCCTCGTCTGGCTATATCTTGATATAATATGGATCTCGGCCCATGAGCCCAACAACTCGAGTTAATTAATAACACGATTCATTATTAATTATAATATGGGAAGAACATGTTAAGTCCTTTATTTACACTCGTAAATTTTTCTGTGTAGAAACCAATGGCTACGAATGATACTTTATCACTGCGATCTTTCTTGGAATGGGACAAGCTTTCTGGCCCTAACTTTTGGGACTGGTCTATGAACTTAAGGAAAGTTCTAAGACAAGAGTCTAAAGAGTATGTGCTCGAAAAGCCTGTACCGGTTGTGCCAACGGGAAGTAATCCATCGGCTGCCCAGCTGGAGGAATACTTGGCACACGTAAAAGATAACCGGGATGTGACATGCCTGATGTTGGCTAGTATGGTTCCTGAATTGCAAAAGCAGTTCTTGGATCATCAGGCCTTTGCTATAATGACAACTCTTAACGAGATGTTTTATGAGCAAGCTTATCAGGAAAGGTACCTGATACACAAGGCATTCCGCAGCTGTAAGATGGGAGCCGGGACATCTGTGAGTACACACGTGCTCAAGATGAAGGGTTATCTGGATAATTTAGCCCGTCTCGGAACTCCTATCTCACGGGGGCTGGCGGTTAGTACAATCCTGGATTCTTTACCGGATTCTTATGATCAATTCATCCTAAACTTTTACAAGCAAGGGATGGACCGTACTGTTAGTGAGCTGCATTGGATGCTTGAACTCGCTGAACTGTCGATCAAGAAGAATCCGCCGGTACTTGAGGTTAACAAGGGGAAACCTCCTTTTGCTAAAGGCAAGGGCAAGGCAAAGGCCAAGGCCAAGGCTAAGGAAGCCAAGGCTAAAAAGGCTAAAGCCCAGCCCAAGCCCCGTTCCAAGGATGTCTGCTTCGGTTGCAAGCAGGCTGGACATTGGAAAAGATCGTGTCCCAAGCTTTTGGGAGAGAAAAGGAAGACGCAGGGCGTGTCTTCATCAGGTATATATGTCATAGACATTAACCTCTGTTTCAACATCTTATGTATTGGATACTAGATGTGGTTCTCACATTTGTTGAATGTGCAGGGACTTAAGAACAGGAGATCACTGGGATCGGGACAAGTGGACTTGCAGGTCAGAAATGGAGCAAGGGTTGCTGCCATAAAGATCAGCGGGACCAGCTTATGATGCCTAGTAGATTAGTTTTGTTACTGCTGAAACAATGTTATTTTGTACCTGTTATGTACAGGAATATTATTTCTGTTTCGGTTTTGGATATTTCTGGATGTACATTTACTATTAATAATAGTAAAAAGGGTTTATCTAGAAAAGAATTATTTTATGGAGTAGCTCTATTAAATAATGTCTTTTATATCCTGGATCTAAATGAAACTAATCATGTCTATACTATACACACTTAAAGGGTTAAGCCTAACGAACTTAATCCGGTTTACCTTTGGCATTGTCATTTAGGCCACATAAACAAGAAGCGCATAGCGAGGCTTCACATTGCTTGAATCCTAGGATCATTTGACATGGAGTCACTTGATATATGCGAGTCTGGTTTATAAGGTAAAATGACTAAAAGGCTAAAAGGGTTGCTAGCTTATTGAACCTAATGCATTGAGATGTATATGGACCGACAAGCATAGCAACCAGGGGTGAACATCTATACTTCGTATCCTTCACAGACGATTTCATCAGAAATGGCCATGCCTATTTAATGAAATATAAGTCTAAGACCCTTGATAGGTTCAAGGGAGTAAGAAACGAAGTACAGAACTAGGCAGAAATATCAAAGCCTTTCGGTTGGACCGAGGTGGTGAGCATATAAGCCTATAGTTTGACTCATTTTAAGAGAGCATGGAATAGTTCCACAGCTCACTCCTCCAGGAATACCACAATGGAATGGGGTGTCCGAACGGAGGAATAGGACCCTGTTGGACATGGTCCGCTCAAACGATGAGTCATGCCTTTCTCCCAATAAGTTTTTTAATGGATACGCTCTTGAGACAATGGCTCTCATTTTCTATTATACTCCGACTAAGGCTTTGGAAAAGACCCCATTTGGAATATGGACGGGCAGGGTGCCTAATGTGTCTTTCTTACGGATTTGGGGTTGTTATGCACAAGTCAAGAAATTGACTGTGAGCAAAACTAGAACCCAAAACCGACTAATGCCTGTTTGTGAGCTACCCTAGGGAAACCAAAGGGTATTACTTCTACGACCCCGCTGAGAACAAGGTGTTCATGGCGCAAAAGGGGTCCTTCTTGAAAAGGGGTTTCTTTCCAAGAAAGACAGTGGGAGTGATATTGAACTCAGGGAAGTTCAAAGCTCAGAAATTCCTGAAAAGGATAACTCGGAGACCAGGGTGAAGCTTCCAAAAGGGGAAGCACCAGCCCAGGTCACACAAGGACCTAAAAGGTCTGGTAGGGATCATCAGAAACCTGAGAAACATCGGTTTTTGTTTCTAATGATTATGCCCCTTTTTTTTTGGACGAAGAGGAGCTCAAAACCTACTAGTAGGCTATAGCTAGCCCACTGTCTGCCATGGTGGTGGATTTGCAATCTATGTACGATAATCAGGTTTGGAACCTGGTTGATTCACCTCCAGGTGCTAAGGTAATAGACAATACCTTTAAGGGTGTGTATAAGAGGTTCAGTGGGAGCATAGTAACTTTCCTGGTATTATATATGGATGGCATCCTTCTGATTGGAAGCGACATACCAACACTACAAGGGAATTGTAATGGTTGTGTAAGTGCTTCGCAATGAAGGACTTAGGCGAAGCTGAGACGATCCTAGGGATCAGGATCTACAGGGTTAGATCCAATCGGCTTCTAGGCCTAAGTCAGGCCAAGTACATAGACATAGTTCTGAAAAAGATTCAGCATGGACCAGGCTGAGAAAGGTTTCTTGCCAATGGGTCATGAGCTGAAACTTAGCAAGAAGTACTGTCCTAAGACAAGGCAGGATAGGGAGAACATGATTTGGTCCTATATGCACTTCGGCTATGGGATCAATCATGTACTCCATGCTATGTACAAGACCTAATGTCGCCCATGAAAGTCAGGAAGAGCAGTCAGTTACTAGGTACACTGATGCAAGCTTCCAGACCGACCAGGATGAATATAAGTCGCAGTATAGGTATGTGTTCATGCTAAATGGTGGTGCTATTGTTAGAGAGGCTCCAAGTAATAGACCCTCGCGGTTTCTATCACAGGAACTGAGTACATTGCAACGTGTGAAGCAGCTAGGGAAGCTGTGTGGATAATGAAGTTTATCATGCAACTGGGGGTAGTGTCAACTATCCAGTAACCAGTTGATATCTTCTGTGACAACGCGGGGCTGTTGCACAAGCTATGTGCCCCGGTCACACATATACACGAAGCACGAACTCAGGGAGTTTCACCTATTGCGAAAAATCGCTGAGGGGGTGACATCTCATTACAAAGAGTGGACACCAAAGACAATGTCGCAGATCTTTTGACCAACATGCTTGGCTATGCCTCTACATGAAGGTTATACTAGATCTATAGGGATTAGACCCATGCCTAGTAGGTACTAGTGCAAGTGGGAGATTGTTGGAAATGCCCTAGTCCCGAGGCATTGGTCCTTGTGTTTGTATAATACATTTGTACATTAATGTAAACTTTATGTATTATACAATTTGTGTCAAGGAAATAAAGGCATTAATCTATTTATTATATGTCTTGTGCTATATGTTAAATAGAGTATCCAATGGACATATCCATATCCATGTTGTCAAGTGTGAGGCACTTGGCAGTAAGACTGTGGATAGTGAAAACGATATGACCATAAAGTCATCCGTAGTCTGTTCCAATCATGGGAATGAATGGAACCAAAGACTATCGTTAGCCTGGTTGTATGGCGGTGTCTTACCGGTCATAGAACATGGAATGTCAACCAGGTTAATGGGTACATGCAAAAAGGGCATGGTACTGGATTGATCCACTTAACGGGAATCTGCATGGTATAGTATCACAAATGATTCTCATGTAGTACTTGTATAAGTCCTTCGACCGGACCATATGATGGTGCTGCATGTGAGGTGGCACACTTTGGTGTACGCCCAACGGGCCTGTAAAAGGGTGCCAAGTACGGGTACGTTCGGGTGTGTCAGTAAGCATGGCAGCACTATGGATATGCAGAAGGGAATGTCACTCAGTGATTCACTGAGACGATATCATCGGCCTCTTGAAGAATGTTACTGATAAGTGTGCGGCCGCACCCAAACAAGATTGGATCTTATTTGTGAGCATCAGTTCATTCGGTATCAAGTAAAGGTCCAGACACAAAGAGGGTGATACTTCCATGCCTCTGTGTTGGACACTGATATCAGCGACATGGGATTTACAAGTTCCAACTACAGGGTTACGTTTTCAGTTGGACTGCTTACTCCGTCTTAATTGGGGGCTACAGTGGCTTGCTAGAGCCCGCCTGTAGTCTGTGGGCCTTGGCCTACTGCCAACATAAAGACGGGCCCATTGGATCGTACACATTGAACGTCTGGACTTTAACTAGTCGGATTAAGTGTGTACTTGGAGTATACACGTTTGAAGAGAGAGAGATATATTAATTATATTATATGACTCAATTGGATTGATCAAAGTGATATAATTAATATTTATTTTGGCCTTCTCATAATTAGGCTTGGGCTTTTAAAGGAATAAAGTCTACATTTAATGGGATATGTTGGCCGAAATTTTGCATGGAATTAGTAAGAATTGTGAGTCATTTTATGGACAAAAATGATGATGACATATTCTTATGGACCAATGAAAGAATGGTGAGTCATTGGTAGGACATATGATGGGGCAAAGTTGGACTTTGCCACCTTGCATCTTGCTTTTCCTTTATGGTAAGGAAATGATGAAGGTGGGATCACCAATCCTTCTTTTGGCCGAATGTTATTGTTGGCAAGAGAGGATGAGTCATTCTTTTCATCATTAGCATGGTGAGTCATATGGATGAGTCATAGGTTTGACTTTGATGAAGCAAAGTTGGACTTTGCTTTCCTTGTGTTGATCTTCTTTTCTTTAAGTGAAAAGAGAATAAAAATCTGCCAAGACTCACCTTGCTTTGCCGTGGGATATATATCTATTCTTGAAAAGAGATTTGGCCAAGCTTGATGCATTAATTCTTTTGGTAAGAATTAGGTGCACACTTGAGATTATTGGTGCTATCTTTTGGAAAGATAGATTTTTCTTTTGGAAAGAAAATAGGGACAGCCATAAATCTCAAAGTGAGCAGCCCTCTCTCCCTCTCTTCTTGTCATCCGAGTCGCTAGCACGGGTTTCGGTCCGAGAGCCGTTCGTGTACGCATCGGTGGAGGAAATCTGCACTTGATTTCTGCAGTCTGCATCCGTCTCTTAGAGAGACTTTGAGGTTAGTTTTTGAAACCCTCTTTTCTGCCTTTATGTTTTTGATTTCCACATCTTAAGCTCCTGGGCCGGATTCGAGGAAATCGACGCGTCTTTCCGCTTTTATCGGTCGGTTTCCCGTGACGAATCCCAACAAGCACAACATGAGTTCATCCCGGAATCAATGGTGACCTCAGGTCAAAGGAATCAGCTAATGACACTACTATAATCAAGATCAGTTGTGACACATGACCATGAACTTGATCTCATAGTGGGTCTCCAGTAACATGTTCTCTAACATATTACCCGTGAGTATAATCTGTATCTGTATACACTATATTCATCTTATGAATATCCATTATCACTCACACTAGTCTTAGTTTGTTATTATTCCCATAATAACAATCGACTAGGGATATTTAGAATAACACGATTTATTCATGGATACTTATCATAAATGCTAACATACAAACATAAATGATAATATTAATCTACACTAGATTAATCTTAGAAGTCAAATTACATAATCCAATATTGGCCTTAGGGCACAATCTCCAACACAAACAACGTCTTAATTGTCAGTGATTCACTTCTAGTGATCAAGTAAGCTCAGGGCGAGTGGGAGCTGAAAGAAGAAGCCTTACGGCCTTACTTGGAGCTGCTACAGTTCAGAAAAGGTTTATTCGGCCAGTGTGAATTCAGGCATGTCCCCAGGGATGAGAATAAGATGGCTGATGCATTAGCTACTTTGTCCTCCATGTGGGAAAACCCAGAAGAAACTCAAGTGCAGCCACTGGTTGTAGCTGCTTCCAGACATCCTTGCTTCGAAGTACACGAGGTAATGGAGTTGACAGTTGAAGAGAAACCGTGGTTCTTTGACATCTACCAGTATGTTAAGGAAAGTAGGTATCTAGAGGGAGCTAGTGCTGCTAATAAGCTATCCCTAAGGAGATTAGCCAGTCAGTTCATAATTTTTGAAGATAGGTTGTACAAAAGAACCACATATGGAGTCCTTTTGAGGTGCTTGACAGAGCAAGAATTAGAAGAAGTGATGCAGCAGGTACATGCGGGGTCCTGTGGGCTACATATGAATGGACTTGCCATGGCTAGAAAGATCATGAGACAAGGCTACTTCTGGATGACGATGCAAGCAGATTGCATAAGAAAAGTGAAGAGATGTCATGAATGCCAGATCTATGCAGACATTAGTCATCTTCCTCCACTTGAACTTCAGAATCTAGCATCTCCTAGGCTGTTTTCAGCTTGGGGGATAGACATGATTGGTGAAATTCAACCAGCTACATCTAATGGACATAGATTCATAGTTGTAGCAGTTGATTACTTCTCCAAATGGGTCGAAGCGGAATCCTTCACTAATATAATAGCCAAGCAAATGGTCAAGCTCATCCAGAAGAACATCTTTACTCGGTATGGGATTCCTCACCACATAGTAATTGACAATGGAGTACAGTTTCAAGGGGCAATAGTTGAGCTACTTGTGGAACATGGTATTGAACATCATAAGTCTTCTCCATATAGACCACATACTAATGGTGTAGTGGAAGCAGCTAACAACGCAATAAAGAAGATCTTATCAAAGATGGTAACCACTTACAAGGATTGGGCCGATAAACTGCCTTATGCTCTTTGGGGTTATAGAACCAGTGTCAGAATGCCAACAGGAGAGACTCCTTATGCCTTGGTATATGGAATGGAAGCAGTGTTGCCAGTGGAAATAAAGCTTAAGTCAGTTAGAGTCGCCCTGGAGGCTCAGCTGCCAGAGACTGAATGGGTTCAAGCCAGATATGAACAATTGGCAGCACTAGATGAAAGGCGAGTGAGGGCACTGGATCATCTTCAGATGTACCAGCGCAGAATGGCCAGAGCCTTTAATTGGAATGTGAAGTATTCTAAACGGCAGTTGAAAACGGGTGACTTGGTTCTAAAGCAGCTAAGGCCTTCAAATGTCGATGTTAGGGGCAAATTCAGACCCAACTGGGAAGGGCCCTATATGGTGAAGAAGGTGCTATCAAAAGGCGCTGTCAGCATCATGGACATGGACAGAAATGAGTTCACTAATCCTATCAACCAGGACAGGCTAAAGCTTTATCATTTATAAAAAAGAAAAAAAAAAAGAAGTCTGCTAGGCTGCAAACTCGAAAAGAGCAGTCTAGGCAAAAGTTAAGACACGAGAGAAAATAATCAGTCGAAAAACCTAAAAAGGACGACTGGTGATGGATTCTGGCCCAGTGTGGAATATGTACCATTTAGGAAACAACCCGTTTCAAATATACTCATTTTGACTTCATCAATAAAGTGTAGTGTTTGTTTAAAAGTGTTTGAATGGTTATGACAAATGCACAAGCAAAGTTGTCTTGCATAAACATATATTTAAAGAAAGCACTTTGCATTCAACTAATTAAAATCATCGCATTATTTAACAAGTGAAAATGCACTAAATACATGCAATTTGAAATCTTTTGTCGACCTCTAAAACTCAGTTCATCTTCCCAAAAGAGCAATAAAATGATCATGAAGACATCTCAATCATCTTAAAAAAAAAGAGCTCGCTGAGGTGAAAACCGAGAAGGCGCCTCAGGCAAAAATTTTTGTTTAAAAATCTGTTGATCAAGGAATGAAGACTTGCTATCTTAAGTGTAGGAATTCATCATCCCCAGCTTCAATTCCTCAGCAGATCCACCTCGAGTAATATAAACTCGGTATCGGCCCAGATCGGCTTCATTATTCACTTCTTTAGCGGATCCACCTCGAGTCATGTAAACTTAGTATCGGCCCAGATCGGCTTCATCATCCATTTCCTTAATAGATCTGCCTCGAGTAATGTGAACTCGGTATCGGCCCAGATCAGTTTCATCTATTTCTCCAGCAAAGCTCGCCTCGGGTAACCTAGACCCGGTATTCATCAACTTTGCCTCAGGTAACATAGACCCGGTATAGGCTAATTTCACTTTTCCTTTGCCTCGGGTAACCTAGACCCGGTATCGGCCAATCCACCATCCATCTTCCTTTGCTTCGGGTAACCTAGACCAGGTATCAGCCAATCCACAATTCACCTTTCTTCGCCTCGGGTAACCTAGACCCGGTATCGGCTAAACTACAATCCACCCTTCCTTTGCCTTGGTAACCTAGACGCGGTATCGGCCTATCTCCTTCCCAGCATCGCCTCGGATAACCTAGACCCGCTATCGGCTTATCTCATTAGAGGATTCATTCCAGTGTTCGCGGTGCTTTGATTCGCGCTCTCAAATTTGTCATCTTAGGTGTTGTAAACCTGGAGCTAGGTGTCGAATTTGATCACGCGAGGGGCAGCTGTGAGCGCCGAAATTTTCTATACTTAAAAAAAAAGAAGAGAAAAGAGAGAACAAAAGTCGTACGACTGTGCTTACAGTCGTGCGACTCTAATTCAAAAATTACAGTCGTACGACTGTAATATCAGAGCAGTTGCAGGAGCTCATACCTCTGCAACAGAAAAATGGAGGAGAGGGGTGGCGCAATTAATGCGCCGGGATGGACAGGAAGCAACCAGAAATCAGAGTAGAAAAGGAGAAAGAGAGGGAGAAAAAGGCCAACTTGATTTCTGGTGAAAGGGATTAGAGAGAGAAAGGAGAAGAGAGGGAAGGAAAAGAAAGAACAAAAACCCAAACTCAAAAAATTTTTCTTTTCCTCTTTTATTTTCTTTAGTTCTCAGAATTAGGACTAAAACTTGCTAGAAATCCTTAGGTTAATCAATTAACTTCACAAACAAATCAAAATCACGGACTTAAATCATCAGAATCCCAAGCATTTCGGATTTTTGGACATAAAGCTTCCCCTCCTAATTTCAAAGGAAAAGTGCGAATTTGTGTGGATTGGAGCGACGCCAGGGGTCAAATCGACTTGGATAAGCTTCTAAAAAGGTAGATGCTCCTTTTCCTTTCACTTTTTCTTCCTTTTTAGGTGTTTGAAGTGAATTTTTGTGCATTTTTTCTGTTTTTTCACGTTTCTGTTTCTGGAAATTAAGAACAGTCGCACGACTATTCTTAGATTTGATGAACATTCGTACAACTGTAAATATAGTCGTACTAGTGTTCTTAATTTCCAGGTTGTTTTTCTTCAATTTTGACTCAAAATAAAATTTTGGCGAAATTTTGATTATGGGCCGTTTACTGTCGCACGACTGTAACTTACAGTCGCACGACTGTAACCCTCGTTCCAGAATCAGAATTTCAGCTTTTATCCCCAAAAATTTATAAAAAAAATCCGAAAATCTTCAAAATGAATTTTGTTGTGTGCATTCACGACCTTAGATTTAATTTCCAGTAAAATTGCATTTAGAACAATGCCACGATGGAGACCTGATCTCCCGAAAACCGACCCACCTAATATATGAAAAGTGCATGTAAACCGGAAAAATTATTTTCGAAAATGATTTTCTCACAAAAACCAAAAATACAGGGACGTTTCAAAATGTTTTCCAGGTCTAACCGGGCCGGCTAGCCGAGCCAGCCCGGTTATCCCCTATATGCATGCCCCAATTCTTGATGTCCCTTCTGTCTATTTGAGTCCTAATCGTGGCGTGCCGTATAAATTGTGCTAACCTTTGTTTTGCAGCTTTTATTTATTTTTATTTTTATTTTATTTGCATTTTAGTAGAATTAATCGTGTATTTAGGCGGTTGTAATTACTTTTCTAGATTCTCGTGTATTCTAGGCGATTGTACAAGTGAGGCGAGAGTTTTTATTTTTTCTATTCGATTTGGTTATAGGCTAATTAATATTTATTTCTTTTCTTTATTTTTGTATTATATATTTGTATGCGCACTGTATGCCTTTTATATTCAATAAAATTGAATTTAGAATTTAAAATACCATTTCAAGAACATTGACAATATTTAATTTAATTAAGGGATTCGTCCGGACCCGAATCTCTAGAGAGTGTAGCGACCCTTCGTCCGGTTCAGCTACCTTAAGAATTTCCCGGTTGAGCTGAGCCAGGTGGCGACTCTACAATATTCATCGAGACTTAGGTCTCGGATTCTTTTAAGGATTAATTCCATTTATTTTCCTAAAACCGATTTTCCGTTTATAAAAACCCCATGTGAGGGAGGGGCCCGCCCAAGATCATAGCGCCCCTTCCGAAAGGGAGTCTCACGTCCCATCGAAAACGCATCTCCGATCATAGGTACCAGTCAGACCCCGGTGAGGAACACTGGAAGGCAGTCAAGGCAATCTTGAAGTACCTTAACCGGACTAAGGATGCTTTCTTAGTGTATGGAGGTCAAGATGAGCTGGTAGTGTCAGGCTACAATGATGCAAGCTTTGAGACCGATGAAGATGAGAACCAGTCACAGTCTGGTTATGTTTTTCTCTTGAATGGTGGTGCCATTAGTTGGAGGTCCTCAAAGCAGGCCACCATTACTGACTCTACAATGGAAGTTGAGTACATAGCTGCGTGCGAAGCTCAAAGGAAGCCGTTTGGATCAAGAAAGTCATAATTGAGTTGGGAGTAGTGCCCACTATCCTAGACCCAGTTGATGTTTTTGTGGCAACAACGGGGCCATCGCACAAGCTAAGGAGCCCCGGTCACACAATAGATCCAAACATGTACTCAGAAAGCTTCACCTCATTCGGAAGATCGTGAACAGAGGTGACATATCATTGTAGAGGGTTTACACCAAGAATAATGTCGCTAATCCATTGACCAAAGTACTACTGCAGACACAGCATGACGGTCATACCAGATCTATAGGAATTAGGGCAATGCCCACTTAGAACTAGTGCAAGTGAGAGATTGTTGATGTGCCCTAGTTCTTAAGGCATTGGATTCTTGTATTTTGTATTATACATTAAGACTCATTGTATGAATACATTATTTGTATCATATTAATAAAGGCAATTAATCTATTTCATTTATATCTTGTGCTATAATATGAGTAGAGTATCCATTGATTGGTAATCATAAAACCTATCCCAGGTCTGTTCTAATCTTGGGAACGAATACAACCATAGACTTGTATATTCGATGACTGTGTGGTACTTCTTAACTAGCCATAGTACTTGTATATTCAGTCATGAATATAGGTACATGTCGTTGAGATAGGACTGGATCAATCCGCGTAAGAAAGCCACATGGTTGTCACGTCATAGGTCTTTCTTGAGTAGGTCTCTTTTGTCCTCAGACCAAATTTCATTATAATATCGATATGGAATCCGGTTCACTTTGACATACACCTAACAGGTCTGTAAAAGGATGCTAAATACGTGTATGATTGGGTGGACCTATGAACATGTTGATATTGATGATGAAGTGATGGAATTACCACTCGAGTAACACCGAGATGATATCATTGGCCACTGGATGAGTGGGACAGATAAGTGTATGGCCATACCCAAATAAGTTGGTTGCTTATTTGATTAATCAATCAACTCAAGATCAAGAAATATAATAAACAATAGAAGAGGATGACGGACACCATGCCTCTTCTTTATTCATATCAATATCGTTAGGCAAATGACACTATGAGATTACTACCAGGTGAGTGTCTTCTAAAGACTGCTGCATCTCTATCTTAATTGGGGGCTGTAATGGTTTGCTAGAACCCACTTACAGTCTGTGGGCCTTGGGCCTACTACCAACATAAAGACAAGCCCATAGGATCGTGCACATAGATCAACTGAGCCGGAACTTATAGAATTGTACATGTAATGTACATTAGAAGGAATGCGTTAATTAATTAGTTGACATTCGGTGTCAAGGTAATTAATTAACATTGGGTTGAATTTAATTTAATTAATAAGTTTACATAATGTAATTAATTAATTAATTGAATTAATTGAATTACATAAAGTAAACAATTAATTAAATAATTTTCCTAAGTAGGAAAATTAAATACATGTGTTGTATTTACTTAAGTGTGATTTAATTTTATTTAGGGGTAATTAAATTAAGCCAAATGGAATTAAATTACATAGTATATACTTTTTAATTAAAGTTATTTATGTAATTATAATCATAGTGGGCTTGGGTTTATTTAACCTAATTAAAACCCAATTAGACAAGGTGGCTATATAAGGGCACAATTAAGGAGGAAAAACCTAATTCAACTCTAATTAATTGCTGGAAATTTCAGCCACCAAGAGCAGCCCCAAATCAGCCAAAAATCCTAGCATTAATCCTCCATTCCTTTGCATCTTCGGCTAGCACCGGTTCCCGCTCAATAGTTTGTCGTGCACCGGACTTTGGAGATCGTAGTTTCAAGAAAACGATTCTGCAGCAGTCTCTAGAAGAGACGAATCTGGTGAGTTAATCTCTCTTGATTCAATTTGGTTTTATTCTAATGAATGGTAATTGGACACGATAGGTGAATTCTAGGAAATTTTAAACGGTATATTTTCCGATGCGCCACGTTATTTTTCCAATGACGAATCCCAACATGATGGACACCATGCCTCTTGTTTATTCATATAGATATCGTTAGGCAAAGGACACTATGAGATTACTACCGGGTGAGTGTCTTCTAAAGACTGCTACATCTCTGTCTTAATTGGGGGCTGTAATGGTTTGCTAGAACCCACTTACAGTCTGTAGGCCTTGGGCCTACTACCAACATAAAGACAGACTCATAGGATCGTACACATAGATCAACTGAGCTGGAACTTATAGAAATTGTACATGCAATGTGCATTAGAAGGAATGCGTTAATTAATTAGTTGACATTCGGTGTCAAGGTAATTAATTGACATTGGGTTAAATTTAATTTAATTAATAAGTTTATATAATGTAATTAATTAATTTATCAATTAATTGAATTGCATAAAGTAAACAATTAATTAAATAATTTTCCTAAGTAGGAAAATTAAATACATGTATTGTATTAACTTAAGTGTGATTTAATTTCATTTAGGGGTAATTAAATTTAGCCAAATGGAATTAAATTATCTGGTATATACTTTTTAATTAAAGTTTATTTATGTAATTATAATCCTAGTGGGCTTGGGTTTAATTAACCTAATTAAAACCCAATTAGACAAGGTGTCTATATAAGGGCACACTTAAGGAAGAAAAACCTAATTCAACTCTAATTAATTACTGAAAATTTCAGCCACCAATAGTACCCCCAAATAGCCAAAAATCCCAGCATGAATCCTCCATTCCTTCGCGTCTTTGGCTAGCACCGGTTCCCGCTCAATAGTTGGTCGTGCACCGGGCTTTGGAGATCGCAGTTTCAAGAAACGATTTCGCAGCAGTCTCTAGAGGAGAAGAATCCGGTGAATTAATCTTTCTTGATTCAAATTGTTTTTATTCTAATCAATGGTAATTGGACACAACAGGTGGATTCTAGGAAATTTTAAACGGTGTATTTTCCGCTGCGCCACGTTATTTTTCCAATGACGAATCCCAACAATCTCAACTTCTGCTTTACTGGCCTGAATCTGGGATCTGTTGGAATCTTATGAACTGCTATTTCTGTGTCGACCCCCGGCATGTCTTCGTCTGACCAAGCGAAAGCCTTAACATGTTTTTGCATTATTCTTGTCAATTCTCTCTCTTCTTTGGATTTTAGTTTGTGTGAAATGAATACCATTTTAAGATTTTCATCTGTACTTATGTTAATTTCATGCTAAATATGCTTGATGGTGATTCAAATGCATGCACAAAATTATCAGGATAAACATCACACAAGTAAGCAAACTAGGATTTCATTGCATTAAACTTGTTAAAAAGTACATCCTTCACATCAAAAAGAGAAGAAATAGATACAACAAAATGATTTTCATCCTCCACAGGCGGAGGGCCTCGAACTTCTTCAGCATCCTTGCTGAGCTCCAGGATATTGTAGCAGTCTTAGAACCTTGTTCAGCAGGAACAACAGTCTTCTCAATCTCAGCCACCTGTGCCTTGGCTTTCATCGTGATACCTGCTATCCACAGAATCCAGACTTGCCTTGGTCTTCAGCTCCTTAGTGGATCCTCCCTCAGGCTTTCAAATGCCTTGCCTAAGGCTGCAGTCAGTGCCTCTGAAATTGCTTTCATAGATTCATTACAGACTTTCTCTTTAGCTTCCTCCTTCCCCACTTCTACTACTTCTGCTATTACTTCAAATGGTTTCTCTTGGGGGACAACAGGCTTAACAACTACCTCCTCCACTGTAACTGGTACAACTGGCTCCTCCTGGCTCTTTTCAAAGTCTAGAACATGAGAAAAAATCTCAAAGCCTGGGAGTTCGATGCTCCCGACCTTCGTTGGTTTAGTTTTGCCCCTTGTATAGTTGTTCACCAGCCTTAATGAATGGCTTCATCATGGGCTTGCCATTCTTTATCCTTTTTAGGTCTTTCTTCTCAGATGCCTCAGCTGTGTAGCCCAGGCCAGACTGCCTCGGCTTTCCAGAATCGATATTAAATTCGGGCACCCTTTGTAGATTGACTCCAAGTCCTATACCTGGAACAAAATCATGCCTGCAAAGGTATTTAGACAACCATTCTGGCATATAATTCTCATAGATAACCATCGAGGCCTTTATAGTTTCCTTCTCACTAACCATGGTGACTTGGAATCTGCCGAATGGTATCGTCTCCTTACTAACAGCAGCAATCACGGACTGAGAATCCGCCTTGACTGTCACAACCTCATTACCTACTGAAAACTTGATCTTCTGGTGCAAGGTTGAAGGGACACCCCCCAACAGGTGGAACCATGGCCTCCCTAACAACAAGGAGAAGGTGACTAGAATGTCAATCATAGTAAAGGTGACCGTCGACATGATCGGTCCCACTTCCACTTTAGCTTCAAAAGTCCCAATTATAGTCCTTTTGGAATCATCATAGGCCCTGATCACAGTAGAGGACTTTTTTTGACTATCTTCACTCAGACCCAGGAATGGTAACATCTTTAGTGGACATATGTTCAGCGCAGATCCATTGTCCACCATCACACACGGCATAACTAAGTCCAGGAGGTTAACCTTGACATACAGAGCTTTGTCGTGAGCTCTACCCTCGTATGGCCAATCTTTTTTGGAAAATACGATCTCAGGGGACCCTATATGAATCTTGTCTAGTAAGAAACACATCGTCTTCTAAGATACAAGTGGAGAAACTTCTATTTCAAACAACTTTTTAACCAGTGTTGCTCTGTGTTCCTTGGAAGTCAGCAACAAATGCCACAAACTGGCATGTGCTAGAGTCTTTTTCAATTGTAAAATAACCAGGTCTTCCTTTTTTACTTCTTTTGGCACTAGCATGCTGCCTGACCTAGTCACTAGAACCTTGTCACTTTGCTGAACCACTGGCTGGTAAACCCTACCACTTCTTGTTACATTCTGGACTTTGGAGTTCCCCAACAACTAGCAGCTTGACTGTCTCATTATAGCCATATTCTTTGCATTCATCTTCTGAATCCAGATCATCCAGAATCACAGGCTTTATTTCTTTCTGCTCTGTAAACGTCTCACAATCGGACTTTGTCCCAACTCCACTAGCCACCACAGACTGTACAGTGGGATTTGCCTGCAGGACTTGTGCAAAAATGAAGTTGTCTAGCAGGCTCGACTACACCATATTGACCTGCCTTTCAAATGCTGGAAAAGGGTTAGTCTTAGCACTGGGCTTGGCAGGCTCCTGTTGTAGGGATTTTGATCGAAAATCATCCGAATAAATGCGGAAGATCACGACAATTTCCTCAAATCCGTGCCCAGGAGCAATTGAGATGAAAATTGCAAAATCAAAATTTTATCAAGAAGAGATTAAACTCTTACCAGGAATATCTCTTCTAGAGATCACTGCAGAAATCAATGTAGATTCCCTCCTCGTCCATGTACTCGTTCTGTGGAACACGACCCGTGCTAGCGTTGAAAATCTGAAAACCTTAGGGAGAGAGGGGCAAGATTTTGGCTATACTTGTGTTCCCCTCCTTTGGCCAAAAATCCCTAGGTATTTTACCTAGGGTGGGCCTGTAAGCGCCGAAATTTCATTCTTCTAAAAAAAATAAAAAATAAAAAATATAAATAAAAAAAATTAAAAAAAAGGAGTATAGTCGTACGACTATAACTACAGTCGTACGACTGTAATTAAACTATAGTCTTACGATTATAGATCGTGACAGGTGAGCCAACCCATACCTTAAAACCCGAAAAAAAAAGAGAAAGAAAGGGGGGACAGAAAAACGAACGAAAAACAAAGAAAAGAAGAAGAGAGGAAAGAAGAAGAGAGAAAATCAGAGAAGAAGAAGAAAGAACTCATCATAAAAAAACCCTTGCATTTGGAAATCTCTGGACCCAAATCCCTAAGCCTAACTCAAAGAGAAAAGTACGAATTTCAGTGGATTGGAGCGACGCCAGAGGTCAAAATGACTTGGACAAGCTTCTAAAAGGTAGGCACTCTGTTTTCCTTTCACTTTTTCCAGCTTTCTGGGTGATTGGTGTGGTTTTGTACCATTTTTATCCGTTTTTCTGCATTTCTTCTTCTGGAAATCAAGAACAGTCGTGTGACTATTCTTGAGTTTGATGAACAGTTGTACGACTGCAGTTATAGTCATACGAGTGTTCTTGATTTCCAGGTGTTTTCTTTCCAGTTTTGCTTCAAATAAATTTCTGGCGAGATTCTGACTTTGGACTCGTTACAGTCGCACGACTGTAATTTACAGTCGTACGATTGTAGTTACAATCACACGACTGTAACGTATTTTCCAGAATCAGAATTTCCCTTTTTATTTCCAAAAATTTCCAAAAATCCCAATAAATTCAGAAAACCCCAAAAATCATCAAAATGAATTTTGTTGTGTGCATCCATGACCATAGATTCAATTTTCAGTAAAATTGCATTTAGAACAATGCCATGACGGAGACCCAGTTCTCCCGAAAACCGACCCACCTCACATGTAAAAAATGCATGTAAATCGGCAAAAATGTTTTCAAAACAGTTTTCTCACAAAACCAAATACAGGGAAGTTTCAAAATGTTTTGCAGGTCTAACCTAGCCGGCTACTCGAGCCAACCCGGTTATCTCCTAAATACATGCCCCCAATTCTTGATTTCCCAATTCTGTCTATTTGAGTCCAACTTGCGGCGTGCTATATATTGTGCTAACCTCTGTTTTGCAGCTTTTTATTTTTATGTTTATTATTGATGTATTTAATAGAATTAATCGTGTATTTTAGGCGATTGTATTTTTTTTTTTATAAATAGTGTATTCTAGGCGCTTGTAAAAGTGAGGTTGAGAGTTTTTATCTTTTATTTGATCGGGTTGTAATAATTCAATCATTTACTATTTTGCTTAACCTGTATGTGCGCTGTATGTCTACTTATTTCAATAAAATTGCCCTTTAGAGTTTAAAATACCATCTTTGAACATTGACGAATATTTATTTTAATTAGAAACGAAATAAGGGACTTGTCCGTACCCGAATCTCTGGATAGTGTAGCAGCCGTTCGTCCGGTTCAGCTGCATTAGAAATTTCCTGGTTGAGCTTAGCAGGGTGGTGACTCTACAATATTCATCGAGACTCAGGTCTCGGTTCTTTTAAGAATTAATTCCATTTATTTTCCAAAACTGAATTTCCATTCATAAAAACCCCACGCAAGGGAGGGGCCCGCCCGAGATCATGGCACCCCTTCCGAAAGGGAGTCTCGCGTTCCTTCAAAAACGCGTCGTCCGCTCACAGTGGCAACTCTGCTGGGGATTTCTTAAAAAGTTTTCTTAAAAACTTAAAAGAATTTGACAAGCCCTGAAAAGTGTCTAATTAAAATAAGGTGGATGATTCTCGATTGGTATTTCATTTTGCATTTTGAGTTAGACATGCTTGCATTAGATTTAGTATCCATTTTTAGCCCGATGGATTGTTGAAGTGTCGCCTTTGTTCCTTATGGTCTTAGGGACACGGACACGAAACACCACCCATAGCCTCGTACGAACCCCTTCGTTTGGACC
Organism: Euphorbia tirucalli; assembly: GCA_039660915.1. Taxonomy (NCBI): domain Eukaryota; kingdom Viridiplantae; phylum Streptophyta; class Magnoliopsida; order Malpighiales; family Euphorbiaceae; genus Euphorbia; species Euphorbia tirucalli. The sequence goes on along the minus strand of CM077637.1, from coordinate 42,190,492 downwards.
CTTGAGTGGGGAGAAGTGAGGAGTATATTTTGCTATGGGAACCTTGATTTTTAACCCGACTTGGACCGAACTCATATAGGCAGCCCTAGTTGGATTCCCTTAGGATACCAGAATAAATCGTGTGTAAATAATATAAAATCGCGCCTTCATCACCCCTGGTTGGTGATCGAAGTGAACCCCACCTAGGACTTGGTTAGGATTTTTGAGACTGGTCACGCTCGGAGAAATAAGGTTGGAAGAATTCGCTTCATGTGCTACATGTTACATGCTTCTCGACATTTCACGACATACCATAATCACCATCTTCCATACACAATCAACATTTTCCATACATAAAACATTTTTGTGTGATACTAACCCACACTTTTATGCAGCCATGTCCATTTTGTTTTTGTGTGAAATCATTAAATCATCCGCTTGCCATTCATACTAACCATTTCTTTTTAAGCCATAACATTAAATTTGTGAGATTAGCATTTTTGCACATAGCATGCATAACATCATTATGCGTGTCATGCATCCTAACCACGCTTTTGTGCAGCCATTTGCATTTTGTGTGTCATAAGCATTCATGACATATTGCCTAAATTAAATTAGGGGCATTCCAAGGATGCCCACCACGATCATCTCATTCCATCATGTATTGGGTATCCTAAAATACCCCGTGTTCTGCCAATGCACCGAATTGCATTCAGCTATTCCACCAAATCATTAGACCACAATGGTCCTAGGTATATTTCTGTGTGACAATCCACACGATGCATTTCATGACATCATATCCATTCACCAGCAACATCATATAACACTGTGATCCACATCGAGTTACTTCACAACATTGCTACATTATTCAAGGCGCTCCCCGAGTGCCGGGTTAGTACACATGTAGGGGCATTTCATAGCATTATCAAATCATAAAAGGTGTTCCCTGAACAACGAGCTTTTGTCCGTGTCCCTGTCACGCATGTCTCTCTCATAACATCGTTTCATATCATATGCTCAAAAGCATCAGAACTCTGTCCATGGGCTGGTCCCATGTGACCATTTCATATCATCTCATAGACCTTCAAAGCATCGAACTCTATCTGTGTGTTTGTACACACGCGGCCATTTCACGAAATTCATTAGTTTCCCTAAAGGCACCGAACCCCTGCTCTTGTGGCGGTCCATATGTGGCATTTTTACATAGCATTGGGTGCACTTGGAATGTCCAAAATAAATAAATAAAAAATGAATGAATAAAAAAGGTCACATTCATTATCATCCACATTCACGAAGCATCATCCAAGCATTATCATCCATACCATCCAACCATGCACTTTTTAACCCTAACAGTCTCTATGTGCATTAAAGCATAATAAGCTGGGTCGTCCGAGAAAAAGATCCCAGTCTGTAAGAGCACGTGAGAGTGAAAGATCAGTCGAATCAAGCAGGGCAACAGAGTCTGGAGAAGTAGCAATGGCTGATCAAATGCCAAACATTGGTAATGGTCTGAAGGATTTCTTCCGATCCCAAGACTTCCGGGATATGCTAAAGGAAGAATTGAGGGCTGTTGTTAGGGAAAATGGTGAAACTGGTAATGGTGGAACCGGGAAAGAAAAAGAAGGGGAGACCTCTCAACATGGGGCTGATGCTTCGGCCAGCATAGAAAAGCTGCAGGAAATCGAGGCAGCTATGGAACAGAAAATGAAGGCCAAGTACTCCGAGTTGGATGAGATGCTAGCTGAGCTGAAAAAGGGAGCTAACATCAGTTTGGGTTCTAGGCAAGGCATCAATGTGGATGCCATGATAAACAAAGGCATTGAGACATTCCATGTGGGGTTCCAAGTCCCCAAAATTCCTTCTTACAAAGGGCTCGGATCGCCAGTAGCTCACATCAACCTCTATGCCCGCATAATGCTGACCGCGGGTGCTACCAAACAGTAGTTAGTCAACTTCTTCCTAACAACACTAGAAGAAGGAGCTTTGAACTGGTACAACTCTCTGACAGAGGAAGTACAGTCGGATTGGGAAACACTGTCAGTGGCCTTCATCAAGTACTATAGCTTCAACACAAAAATCCTAGTGAAGCTATATGACTTGGAAAGGGTTAAGCGGAAGCTCAATGAACCCTTTGATGAGTATTATCAAAGGTGGATGAACAAGATGATCTTTCTGAAGAATCACCCCGATGGAGACGAGCTGATTCAAAAATTGATTGAGGGAAGCAGAGATGCCTATAGATACAACATGAAGTTCTATGCTTTGAATGAACTCAGCGAGGTCTATAGCATGGCATGAAGGTTGAGAGCGATGAAGAGGAAAAAGCGGCAAGTCAAAAGGGTGGCAGAAGCTTGAAGCACGATCTGGGGTATCGATTGACAGCCGCCACCGGATCAAGCAGTGGATCCGGTTTCGGCTTTACAAACAAAAGTGACCAATCTCCAGAGGATGAGCCGACTGAAGTTGCTGTAGTGTCTCAACAATGAGGAGATCAAGCTGGAGATTCATAGAATCCAGGCCTATCCCCGTGTACCCTTTCTTTGGCCATGATTTTTATGAAGTGCAGGAATGGTGGCCTCTTGAATTCTCTGAAGCCATTAGAGAACTTGGCTAAGACGGACAAAGGCAAATTTTGTTCCTATCACGTGACAATGGGGCATCACACGAATGACTGCAAGCAACTACTCAGGGCTATTCGTCAACTGATCACGGATGGGAAAATCATGGAGCCGCCTTGAAGCCCAGTGTGTAGACCAATCCTTTGCCCAGCTTTGACTAGTCCAATCGAAGTGGGCGATGCAGCAGCAAAAGAAGACCCTCCGCATGTGGAGGATGTTAATTATTTCAATGTATCTATTTTGTTTTTTATCTTGTTTTGTGAACAATGCAGCCTACAAGGCATTTAATGTTATGTAATTTGATTTCAATTATTTGTGTGATATTTTCATGGACAGAACATTGTGCATGCATACAAACATTCATTCAATGTCTTTAGCATACATGACACATCAATACGTGAAATGAACCTAAGGACGGATGAGCGTCCAAAATGATATCCATCTTGAAAGACTCCACGACTGATGAGAGAAAGAAAAGAAAGATTGCAAATACCTAAAAGCATGGAAGACCTTCGCCCAGTCCTATGACAACACATCTAGAGATCGACAAAGGATCGCAAGATGGAGAATTACAAAGAATCCGAAGGACAAGTCCAACCAAATGGAAATTCCATAAAAAAAAAAGACAACAACAACAACACAAACAAAATAAGCATGGTTTCAAGTTCCAAAATAAGAATGCACATCTGTATTATATGATGTTTCGCACCATAGCATCCCCGATGATAGAACGCCAGTTCTGGGGCAATAGTACAATCACTCCACAATAAAGGAGAGAGGCACCATGCATCGCCTCCATACCACCATAAGGTAGCAACATAGTACAAGCAGCTAATAAGCACATCAAAAAGTGCAGCCATCAACCTGCAGGATCAAAGCTATCCTACAGAGAAAGACAGAGACCAAGTCGTCAACCTCTTCAATCGGCACAGGCTCAGGTTTCCATTAAAAAAAAAGTTCCGATGGATTGAAAATCACGAAAGCAATCCATGCAAAAGTTAAGACAGTGAGGTGAGCACCACCGGTAGGAAAATCCGCAAGGACCAGTTGGTGGCAGTCGTGGGTTCGGCTGAGACGGATACCATACTCATCTTGTCCTTAATTTCATTTCATATATAATGTGCATTATGCTAAAACATTATCAATGAATGAATGAATGCATGTCTTGCCCTGTTCATTTAAATATCCCAAAATTGAATTCATATCATGCATCATATATGACTATATGCCTGTGAACTTCAGCAAAGGCGATGGAGGAACCAAGTCCTACAAGGCTTCCCACAATCATCTCATCATCAGAGGGTGTACTGAATTGGAAGTCTTCTTCTAATCCCACGACATCTAAAAAAAACAAAAGAAAGAGCTCGCTGAGGTGAAAACCGAAAAGACACCTCAGACAAAAATTAGAGCAGCCCGCTAAGCTGAAAACCCATATTGGGCAGTTTAGGCAAAAGTTAGGGACATGAAAAGCTCGCTAAGGTGAAAACTGAAAAGGTGCCTTAGGCAAAAGTTAGAGCAGCTCGCTGAGTTGAAATCCCACTTTGGGCTGCTTAGGCAAAATTTAGAGCACACCCAAATTCATGAAGCCTAGGGGCAGAAAAGGCAAAACTCCTCTGTCGTTCCCCCAGCAGGAACATTTCATTAATCCCTAACAAGATCCTTTGCATTATTTCTCAACGACATCATTGCCAATAACGTCATCACTTTCTCTCCAACAGTCGTAATATTTCCTCATTAGCCATCATATATCCCTGGCAGGATCGCAAGAATTACATTGCACCCAAAATGTTGCTTCTCCAACTATGGACGATCAACCGCGCAACATATCTTCCCCAGTAAGAACCTAGACTGTCAAGATTGAGCAAATGGCACGAAACGCATTTTCTAAAGTTCATTTCCACATGCACACATTGAAACATATACCTGCATTCAAATCATACATGTATACATACACATACATATCACGACCAACCCAAGCGCAGGTATCCACCATTATCATCGCACTATTCCAAACCAAGATCGCACTCAAAACAGAGATGGTACAACGTCGGGGCATCTATTGGGCCTTAAGCATTAGCACAAACTCAAATCTCATCATATCAAGTCTCCAAGGGGCAGAACAATCAAGCCGTATATATCCTTGATCGAAGGGGCAAAAATTTTTGTTTCCAAAATTATCGATCAAGGGATAAATACTCATTCCCCAGCCAACATCAAAGTTATCATTCCTAAAGCTACCCCCTTTCTTCATTCAAGCCAGATTTCAAACCCTTGAACTCTATTGCGTTCAAGCATGGTTACAAATCCTTGAGCCTCTTTTCTTCAGTCAAGCCAGATTTCAAACCCTTGAACTCCATTGCGTTCAAGCATGGTTGCAAATCCTTTAACCTCTTTTCTTCAGTCAAGCCATATTTTAAGCCCTTGAGCTCCATTACGTTCAAGCATGGTTTCAAATCCTTGAACCCTTTTTCTTCATTCAAGCTAGATTTTGAACCCTTGAACTCCAGTACGTTCAAGCATGGTTGCAAATCCTTAAACCCATTTCTTCATTCAAGTCAGATTTCAAGCCCTTGAACTCCAGTACATTGAAGCATGGGTGCAAATCCTTGAACCCCTTTCTCCATTCAAGTCAGATTTCAAGCCCCTGAACTCCAGTACGTTCAAGCAGGTTGCAAATCCATGAACCCCTTTTCTCATTCAAGCCAGATCTTGAACCCTTGAACTCCAGTATGTTCAAGCATGGTTTCAGGTCCTTGAACCTCTTATCATTTCGAGCCCATCCAATTCCAACAAGATTTCAAGTCCTCAAATTTTCTACAGATTTGCCTCGGGTAACCTAGACCCGGTATCGGCTTAGTTCCACATCAAACCCCTTATTTCATCCAAGCTAGATTTCGAATCCTTAAACCTTTTCAAGCGAGATTCCTAATCCTTGATAAACACTTCTCCAAGCTAGAATTCGAATCCTTGAACTTCTTCAAGCATGATTCCCAATCCTTGCAAACCTCCTCAAGTGTGGTTTTGAATCCTTGAAACCTCTTCAAGCTTGATTCTTAATCCATGAAAATCACCCAAGTCAGATTCCGGATTCTTGAAGACCGATTCAAGCAAGATCCTAGATCATGGAAGGCAATTCAAATCTCCACCGTTGCCTCGGGTAACCTAGACCCGATATCAGCTTATTTCTTCCCCAGCTTTGCCTCGGATAACCTAGACCCGATATCGGCTTATTTCTTCCTCAGTTTTTCCTCGGGTAACATAGACCCGGTATCGGCCAATCCATCAATCCATCTTCATTTGCCTCAGGTAACCTTGACCCGATATCAGCTTATTTCTTCCTCAGTTTTGCCTCGGGTAACCTAGACCTGATATCGGCTTATTTCTTCCCCAGCTTTGCCTCGGGTAACCTAGACCCGATATCGGCTTTATTTCAACGGTGGTGTGAGCGGACGACGCGTTTTCGACGGGACGCGGGACTCCCTTTCGGAATGGGGCGCCACGATCTCGGGCGGATCCCTCCCTCGTGTGGGGTTTTTAGAAATGGAAAATTAGTTTTGGAAAATAAATGGAATTAGTGCATAAAAGAACCGAGACCTAAGTCTCGATGGATGTTGTAGAGTCGCCACCCGGCTCAGCTAAACCGGGAAATTCTTATGTAGCTGAATCGGACGAACGGTCGCTACACTATCCAGAGATTCGGGTCCGGACAAGTCCCTTATTTCGTGTCTAATTAAAATAAATATTGCCAATGTTCTCAAATGGTATTTCAAAATCTAAAGTCCATTTTATTGAATGTAAAAAGCATACAGCGCGCACACAAAACATCTAATACAAAAATAAGGAAAAGAAATAAATATTAATTGGCTTACAACCAAATCGAATGGAAAAAATGAAAACTCTCGCCTCACTTGTACAATCGCCTAGAATACACGAGAATCTAGAAAAATACAACCGCCTAAATACACGATTTAATCTATTAAATTACATCCAAAATAAAAAATAAAAAAAAAAGAAATTAAAACCTGCAAAACAGAGGGTTAGCACAATATATACAGCACGCCACAATTAGGACTCAAATAGACAGAATGGGAAATCAGGGATTGGGGGCATGCATTTAGAGGGTAACCGGGTTGGCTCGGCCAGCCGATCCGGTTAGACCTGGAAAACATTTTGAAACGTCCCTGTATTTTTGGTTTTTTGTGGAAAAAATCATTTGAAAACAATTTTTTCCAGTTTACATGCATTTTTCACATGTTTAAGTGGGTCGATTTTCAGGAGAAATGGGTCTCCGTCGTTGAATTGTTCTAAATGCAATGTTACTAAAAATTGAATCTATGGTCGTGATGCACACAACAAAATCCATTTTGATGATTTTTAGGGTTTTCTAATTTTTTTTGGATTTTTACAGATAAAAGATGAAATTCTGATTCTGGAATAATGATTACAGTCATACGACTGTAGTTTACAGTCGTGCGACTGTAATCAATTCAGGATCAAAATTTTGCCAAAGAAATCATTTTGGACCAAAACTGAAGAAAAATTGGCTGGAAATTAAGAACAGTCGTACGACTGTATATACAGTCGTACGACTGTTCATGAAAACCAAGAACAGTCGTACGACTGTTCTTAATTTCCAGGAACAGAAATACAAAAAATGCAGTAAAAACGCATAAAATTCACTTCAAACACCCAGAAAGCGAGGAAAAATGTTAGGAAAAGAAGTGACTACCTTTTTAGAAGCTATTCCAAGTCGTTTTGAACCCTGGCGTCGCTCCGATACCAATAAATTCGCACTTTCCCCTTTGGAATGGAGGTTGAGAGCTTTTTGTCCAAAATCCAAATTGCAAGGAATTCTGATGGTTTAAGTTCGAATTCTTGATTTGGTTATGTAGTTAATTGATTAACCTAGGGATTTCTAACAAATTTTAAGCTTGATTTCGAGAGATTAAGAAAATCCAAGGGGAAGAAATGAGTTTTCTTTTTTTGTGGTTTTTTTTTTCTCTTTCTCTCTCTAGATTTCTTTTCACCAGAAAAATCCCCTCCCCTTTTTCCTTTCTCCTTTCACTCTTTTTATCTCTGTCTCCTTCTTGCTTGCTGTAACAAGGGAGCAATTAATGCTCCCTTTTCTCTCTCCTTCATTTTTGCTGCAGAGGTATGGGCCTCTGTAGATTTTCCGACGTTACAGTCGTACGACTGTAACAATAGTCGTACGACTATACTTTTTTTTTTTTTAAGTATAGAAAATTCCGGCACTTACAGCTGCCCCTCGCGTGATCAAATTCGACATCTAGCTCCAAGTCCATAATACCTGTGATGATGAATTTAAGAGCATGAATCAAAGCGCCGCGAACGCTGGAATGAATCTTCTGATGAGATAGGCTGATACCGGGTTTAGATTACCCGAGGCGATACTGGGGATAAAATAAGCCGATATCAGGTCTATGTTACCCGAGGCGAGTTGATGAAGAGATTAGCCGATATCAGGTCTATGTTACCCTAGGCGAAATGATGAAGAGATTAGCCGATATCAGGTCTATGTTATCCGAGGCGAAATTGATGAAGAGATTAGCCGATATCAGGTCTATGTTACCCGAGGCGAAATGATGAAGAGATTAGCCGATATCAGGTCTATGTTACCCGAGGCGAAATTGATGAAGAGATTAGCCGATATCAGGTCTATGTTACCCGAGGTGAAATGATGAAGAGATTAGCCGATATCAGGTCTATGTTACCCGAGGCGAAATTGATGAAGAGATTAGCCGATATCAGGTCTATATTACCCGAGGCGAGCTTTACTGGGGAAATAGACGAAGCTGATCTGGGCCGATACTGAGTTTACATTACTCGAGGCGGATCTGCTAGGGGACTTGGATGATGGAGCGGATCTGGGCCGATGCCTAGTTTACATTACTCGAGGCGGATCTGCTAGGGGACTTGATTGATGGAGCGGATCTGGGCCGATGCCGAGCCTACATTACTCGAGGCGGACTCACTGGAGATAGTTGAGATAATGGAGCGGGCCTGGGCCGATACCGAGTTTACATTACTCGAGGCGGATCTGTTGACTTGCTGAGGATATTAAGCTGGGGATGAATTCCTGCACTTAAAATGACAAGTATTCATTCCTTGATCGAGAGATTTTTTAACAAAAATTTTTGCCCCTTCGATCAAGAATGAAGACTAGCCGGGGATAAGTAATTGATATATGCAATGTATGGATGCGCAATGATGTATATGTACATGTATGCATTTTCTGTTATCGGACTTTTCTGCCCTTCGCTGGGGAGATATGTTGCGCCTCTGGTTGATTTTGCTTTTCTTGGGGCATTGTTTGGTGATTATCGATGGAGTGAGGTGACTGCTGGGGAAATGATCGTGGTATTCCTTGTAGAGATTCCGCTGGGGAAGAGTGTGACAGCTTGACTGGGGAAACAATTGTGGTGTTCTTTGTGTAGACTACACTGAGGAGTAACATGGTGACTCTACGGGGAAGTAATTGATGGTGTTCTTTATGTAGCCCCCGCTGAGGAATAGTATAGGAAACACTGCTGAGGAGTGATGTGACGAATTCTGCGGGGAATACTAAGGATGTTCCGTTTTTCCTGCTCCGTGGGAAGTTATGAGTTTTTTTTTTTTATTTTATTTTATTATGTGCTCTAATTTTTGCCTGGGTAGCCCAAATCAGGTTTTCAGCCCAGCGAGCCGCTCTAACTTTTGCCTAAGGCGCCTTTTCGGTTTTCGCCTTAGCGAGCTTTTCATATGCCCTACCTTTTGCCTAAACTGCCCGATATGGGTTTTCAGCTTAGCGGGCCACTCTAATTTTTGCCTGAGGTGCCTTTTCGGTTTTCCCCTCAGCGAGCAATTTTTTTTTTTTTTAACTAAAATGGTGTTGTGACTCTTTATTGCTCGTCTGGGAAGATGAACTAGACTTTAGAAGACGATAAGAGATTTTAAATTACATGTATTTGATACATCTTCATTCGTCACTTAATGTGATGATATTGATCAGTTGAATGCAAAGTGCTTTCTTTGAATGCGTGTTTATGCAAGACAACTTTGTTTGTGCATTTGTCATAATCATGCAAATATATTTAAACAAACACTTCACTTTATTGATGAAGTCAAAATGAGTACATTTGAAACAAGTTGGTTCCTAAATGGTACAGACTTCACATTAAGCCAGAATCCGTCACCAGTCGTCCTTTTCAGATTTTCCGGCAGATTATTTTCTCTCGTGTCTTAACTTTTGCCTAGACCGCTCTTTTTGAGTTTTCAGCCTAGCAGACCTCTTTTTTTTTTTATACATGATAAAGCTTTAGCCTGTCTTGGTTGATCGGGTTGGTGAACTCGTTTCCATCCATGTCCATGATGCTGACAGTGCCTTTTGATAACACCTTCTTCACCACATAGGGTCCTTCCCAGTTAGGTCTGAACTTGCCCCTAACATCAACATTTGAAGGCCTTAGTTGCTTTAGAACCAAATCTCCTGCTTTCAATTTCCGCTTGGAGCATTTCACATTTCGATTATAGGCTCTAGCCATTCTGCGCTGATACATCTGCAGGTGATCCAGTGCCTTTAGTCGCCTTTCATCTAGTGCAGCCAGCTGCTCATATCTAGCTTGAACCCATTCAGTCTCTGGCAATTGAGCTTCCAGGGCAACTCTGAATGACTTGAGTTCGATTTCCACCGGCAACACCGCTTCCATTCCTTATACCAAGGCATAAGGAGTTTCTCCTGTCGGCGTTCTGACACTGGTTCTGTAACCCCAAAGAGCATAAGGCAGTTTATCGGCCCAATCCCTGTAAGTGGCTACCATCTTTGATAAGATCTTCTTTATTGCCTTGTTAGTTGCTTCCACTGCACCATTAGCCTGTGGCCTGTATGGGGAAGACTTATGATGTTCAATACCATGTTCTGCAAATAGCTCAGCCGTTGCCCCTTGAAACTGTACTCCATTGTCTGTTACTATGTGATGAGGAATCCCATACCGAGTGAAGATATTTCTCTGGATGAACTTGACCATGTGCTTGGCTGTAACATTAGTGAAGGATTCCGCTTCGACCCATTTGGAGAAATAATCAACTGCCACAACTATGAATCTATGCCCATTAGATGCAGCCGGATGAATTTCACCAATCATGTCTATCCCCCATGCTGAAAACGGCTAAGGAGACGCTAGATTCTGAAGTTCAAGTGGAGGAAGATGACTAATGTCTGCATAGATTTGACACTCATGACATCTCTTCACCTTTCTTATACAATCTGCTTGCATCGTCATCCAGAAGTACCCTTGTCTCATTATCTTCCTAGCCATGGCAAGCCCATTCATATGTGTCCCACAGGATCCTGCATGTACCTGCTGCATCACTTCTTCTGCTTCTTGCTCAGTTAGACACCTCAAAAGGACTCCATGTGCTGTTCTTTTGTATAACTTATCCTCGAAGATTCTGAATTGACTAGCCAGTTTTCTCAGTGTCAACTTATCAGCCACACTGGCCTCTTCTGGGTACTTTCCCTCCTTAACATACCGGTAAATGTCAAAGAACCATGGCTTTTCTTTGGCTGATAATTCCATTACTTCATGCACTTCGAAGCAAGGATGCCTAGAAGTGGCTATGACTAGTGGTTGAGCTTGTGTCTCTTCTGGATTTTCCCACATGGAGGACAAAGTAGCTAATGCATCAGCCATCTTATTCTCATCCCTGGGGACATGTCTAAATTCACATTGGCCGAATAAACCCTTTCTGAACTGTAGCAGCTCCAAATAAGGTTGTAAGGCTTCTTCTTTTAGTTCCCACTCTCCCTGAGCTTGCCTCACCACTAGAAGTGAGTCTCCAACAATCAGGACGTCATTTGCCCCTAGTGTTAGCAAAGCTTCCATCCCAAATAGGCATGCTTCATACTCTGCCCCGTTATTGGTTATAGGAAAATTCAACCTCTTGGATAAGGGAATGACTTCACCATCTGGCGTTGCTATAAGTACTCCGATCCCAGCGCCCTTTTTATTCACTGCCCCATCGAAACACATGACCCACCTTTTCACTTCCACCATGGCTAACTGCTCATCAGGGAATTCCAGGTTCTCTATGTAATCTGATTCTAGGGGCTGGTTTGCTAGAAACTCTGCCACGGCTCGCCCTTTAATGGTTTTCTTCGTGATGTACTCGATGTCGAATTCAGACAAAAGTAACAACCACCTGGACAGCTTCCCAACCAATGCTGGTGCTTCATAGAGATATTTCATTGGATCCACTTTAGCCACAGCTTGTATCTTCTAGGATTGGAAATAGTGGCGCAGCTTCTTGGTCAACCAAATCATCACCACATATGTCTTTTCCACCAGTGTATACTTGGTTTCATACTCCAGCAATTTCTTGCTAAGGTAATAGATAGGATATTCCTTCTTGCCATCTTGCTCTTGTGCAAGCATTGCCCCTATAGAGGATTCTTCAACTGCCAAATATAAAATCAGAGGCTTTCCTGGAATTGGAGGACTCAACACTGGTGGCTTTACCAGGTAGGCCTTGATCTTCTCGAAGGCCAGCTGACACTTGTCATCCCACACAACCGGCTGATCTTTCTTTAATAGCTTGAAGATTGGCTCACAAGTGGAAGTTAGCTTGGCTATGAAACGGCTGACATACTGCAAGGAACCCAGGAATGATCTGACCTCCTTTTCAGTTTTTGGAGCTGGCATATCTTGGATGGCTTTGATTTTATCTGAGTCCATTTCTATGCCCCTCTGGCTAACTACATGGCCTAATAGCTTCCCTGATGTGACCCCGAATATGCACTTCTTAGGGTTAAGTCGCAAGTTGTACTCTCTAATGCGTGTCAGAAATCTATCCAGGATAACAGGGTGTCCCTCTCGGGTTGTTGACTTGACAAGCATATCATCGACATAAACTTCAACTTCTTTATGGATCATATCATGTAACAGAGTTGTGACAGCCCTCTGATAAGTGGCACCGGCATTCTTTAATCCAAAAGGCATCACCCTGTAGCAGAAAGTACCCCATTCTATGATGAACGATGTTTTCACCTTGTCGATCACATCCATCAGAATTTGGTTGTACCCTAAAAAGCCGTCCATGAAGGAGTACATTGCCGCTTTTGCTGCACTATCAACCAATACATTCAATGTGAGGTAGTGGGAAATTGTCCTTAGGGCAGGCCTTATTCAAGTCCCTGTAGTCAACACATACTCTGACCCTTCCATCCTTTTTAGGCACGGGGACAATGTTGGCTAGCCATTCCGTATACTCCACCACTTTAAGAAACCTGGCATCTATCTGTTTGGCCACTTCTTCCTTCACCAGTGTAGCCCATTCTGGCCTTAGTCTTCTCAACTTCTGCTTTACCGGTCTGAACTTGGGTCCGTTGGGATTTTGTGCACTGCTATTTCTGTATCTACACCCGGTATGTCTTCATACGACCAGGCGAAAGCTTTAGCATGTTTTTGGAGTATTCTTATTAATTCTCTTTCTTCCTCAGATTTTAGCTCGTGTGAAATGAGTACCAAATAGGGTTTTCATCTGTACTTATATTGATCTCATGCAATGCAGTGTCATGTATGCTAAATATGCTTGATGGTGATTCGAATGCATGCACAGAATTATCAGGATAAACATCACACAAGTAAGCAAACTGGGATTTCATTGCATTGAACTTATCATAAAGTACATCAGTTACATTGAAAATGGAAGAAATAGATACAACAAAATCATCTTCATCCTCCACAAGCGGAGGGCCTTGTTCTTCATCAGCTTCCATCTTCCCTTCCAGAGCATCATCTGGGACTGCAGCTTTCTCGGCCACCTGTGCCTTAGCTTTCTCCATAATCTTAGCTATTTCAGCAACCACAGGATCTAAGTTCACTTTGGCCATCAGTTCTTCGCCAAATCCTTCCTTGGATTTCCCGAAAGCTTTGGTTAATGTAGCAGTCAAAGCTCCCGAGATCACTTCTGTAGCTTCGGCATAGGTCCCCTTTTCATTTTCTTCCTCGGCCGCCTCTATGGTTTCTGTTGTCACCTCAGATGATTCTCCTTTCAAAATTTCAGATTCAGTAATAGCTTCCTCCATCATTACAGGGGCTACTGGCTCTTCCTGGCTTTTCTCAAAATCCACAACATCTGCAAGAATCTCAAAGCCAGGGTACTCGACATTTCCTACAAATACTGGTTCAGCTCGGCCCTTGTAAAGGCTTTCTCCTGCCTTCAGAAATGGCTTCATCATGACCTTGTCATTCTTGTCCTTTTTCAGATTCTTCTGCTCGAATGACCCCTCTACATAACCAAGGCCGTACTGCTTTGACTTTCCCGAGTCGATCTTGAATTCTGGCACACCTTGCAAATTAATCCTGAGTCCCATTCCCGGGACAAAATTCAGCTTGTACAGATATCGGGATAGCCACTCCGGCATGTAGTTCTCACAAAGAACCATAGGGGCATCTGTGGTTTCTTCCTCCTTAATGACAGCAATTTGGAATCCACCAAAAGGAACCACTCCTTCATCCACTACAGCTACCATCGACTGGGCATCCGCCTCAATAGTCACAATCCTGTCATTCATGGAGAATTTAATCTTCTGATGCAATGTGGAAGGAACACCTCCCAAAGGATGGAACCAGGGCCTTCCAAGCAATAGGGAGAATGTGACCGGGATATCGATCACTGTGAAGACAACCATGGACTTGATGGGCCCAACCTCCACTTCTGTTTCGAAGGTCCCTATCACTGTTCTTTTAGAATCATCATACGCCCGAATGACTGTCGAGGACCTCTTCAACACTTCTTCATTCATGCCTAGAAATGGTAGCATTTTCAGTGGGCAAATATTCAGAGCTGAGTCGTCATCCACCATAACGCACGGCATCACCTTATCCATGATATAGGCTCTAATGTAAAGAGCCTTGTTGTGGGCCTTTCCTTCTGCTGGTAGGTCTTTCTCAGAGAAAATGATATTAGGAGCTCCAACATGGACTTTGTCTAGCAAGCAGCACATAGCCTCTGGTGAAGCTATAGGGGAGACTTCAATTTCTGATAGCTTCTTCACCAAAGCCTCCCTATGCTCTTTGGAGGTCATAAGCAAGTGCCACAAACTAGCTTGTGCAGGGGTCTTCTTCAGTTGGGAAATAACCAAATCTTCTTTCTCGACTCTTTCCGGTGCCGAAGTACTGCCCGACCCATTCATCGGTGCTTTATCTTTCATCTGATCTGCCGGCTGATATACCCTTCCACTTCGGGTCACGTGCTGCACTTCTAAAATCTTCAGCTTCTCAACAGCTGGGAGTTTAACAGCTTCTCTTCTGTCAAATTCTTCGTACTCATCTTCGGAGTCAAGGTCATCCAGACTTATAGGCTTGACCTCCTTACACCCCTCCTTTTCCTCACATTTAAGCTCCACTTCGGGTTCTCCTACCGCCACTGCCTGAATCGTAGGGTTCGCTTGCAGAATTTGGGCAAATATAAAGTTAGCCGGCAACCCCAACTGAACCATGTTAACCCGCTTCTCGAATACCGGTAGTGGGTTAGTTTTAGTGCTAGGCTTAGGTGGTTCTTGCAGCTTTCCCTCGTCGATAAGCTTCTAGATAGCATCCCTTAGCTTATAGCAGTTATTGGTCCGGTGACCTGTCACAACATGATAAGTGCAGAAGTTATCCTTGTCAGCTTCAGGTGGGAACTCAAATGGCCTCAAGGACTGTAATAAGCCACCATTCCTACACTTGGCGAATATCTTTGCCAAAGTAAGAGTCCAGGGTGTTATGCCTTGTCCTCCAGGACCCCTATTCTGGTTGCTTTGTTGCTGATTCACAGTAGCCACCTCAACCCGCTTCACTTCTGATGACTGCCCCTGCTTGCCATTGGCACCTGAACTAGACCCACTGCCAGACCCAGCTGCTGTGGTTGATCTATACCCTGAACTGTACCCTGTACCTCTTCCCCCTTTCTGACCAGCTGGCTTCTCCTCTTCATCCCTTTCTATCTTCATGGCCATGCTATAGACCTCACTAAGCTCCCTGAAGGAATGGAATTTCATGTTGTTCTTGAAGATATCTTTGCTACCATCAATTAGCTTCTGTATAAGCTCGTCTTCATCAGGGCGGTTCTTTAGGAGGATCATCTTGTTCATCCATCTCTAGTAGTATTCATCAAAGGGCTCGTTGAATTTCTGCTTCACCCTCTCCAAATCATACAGCTTCACCTGGATCTTGGTGTTGAAGCTGTAGTATTTGATGAAGGCAGCAGATAATACTTCCCAGTCAGATTGCTCCTCCTTTGACAGTGAGTTATACCATCCCAAAGCACCTCCCTCCAGTGTGGTGGGGAAAAGATTAATCAATTGTTGCTTTGTAGCGCCTGCTGTTAGCATAACCCGAGCATATAAATTCACATGGGCCTCCGGCAAGCCCATTCCTTTGTAAGTGGGGACTTTCGGCACTTGGAAACCGATAGGAAATGTCTCGATGCCCCTACTGATCATGGCATCAATGTTCACCCCCTTCTTGGATTCAGCACTGATCCCGACCCCCTTCTTCAACTGGGCCATGACCTCGTCTAATTCAGAACACTTGGCTTTCATCCTCTGTTCCATAGCTGCCTCTATCTCCTGCAGCTTTTCAAGGCTAGCCGAAGCGTCACCACCATGTTGGGATGACTCAGCTTCTTTTTCCTTCCTGGCTCCACTACCACCGGTCTCACCAGCTTCTCTAACGACTGCCCTCATCTCTTCCTTTAACATGCCGCGGAAATCCTGTGACCTGAAGAAATCTCTCAAAACATCAGCCATGCTCGGTGTCTGTTCTGCCATATTCACTCCTTCCCCAGGCTCAGAATCACTGTCACTCTCGACTACCCTCTGTCTCCTAGCCGCCCTTGAAGCTTGGGATCTTGTCCAAGGTCGCTCCAGTGTATTCTGCTTGGGGGTAGACAGGAGGTATTAGGGTCGCGAATGAATGACGTGATATGACATGAAAATTAAGACATTGGACGTGCTTGAAATGCATGGAGTGGAATTATGTATGGAATGATGATATGAATATATATTTTTTTATTATTATTATTATTATTTTTTTTTTCGAGGCATTCCAAGAACACCCAATGTTTATGCAAAAATGTCACGTGTGGGCCACCACACGGACAGAACTTCGGCGCCTTTGGGGCACCTAATGAATTCATGAAATGGTCGCGTGTATACCGGCACACGGACTTAGTTTTGACGCTTTATAGGTCTATGAGATGGTATGAAATGGTCGCATGGGCCGGGCCCACAGACAAGGTCTTGATGCTTTTGAGCATATGATATGGAATGATGTTATGAGAAAGTCACGTGTAACAAGAACACGGACAAGGATTCGGCATTCGAGGAACGCCTTTCATGATTTGGTGATTGTTACGAGCCTATATGTATACTAATCGGGCACTCGGGGAGTACCTTAAATGGTGAATTAATGTCATGAAGTGGTCGGATGTGGACCACAATGTTATATGATGTTTATGATGGATGGGTATGATGTCATGAGATGCATCGTGTAAATTATTACACGAAAATGGGCCTAAGGCCGTTGTGGCTTTTATTGAATGAAATGATATTGGTGGAATGGCCGAATGCAATCCGGTGCATTGGCAAAACACGGGTAATTTTGGGTACCCGATATGTTATGAAATGGGATGGGATGGTCATGATAGGCGTCCTTGAAATGCCCATTAATTTAATTTAAGTGAAATGTAGTGAATGAATATGTCACACAATATGTAAATGGCTGCATAAAAACGTGGGTTAGGATGCATGACATACATAATGATGTTATGTATGCTATGTCAAAAATAAAATGCTAATCACACAAGTTTAATGTTATGGCTGAAAAAGAAATCGTTAGTATGGATGACAAGCGAATGAATTAATGTTTTACACACGAAATAAAATGCAAAATGGCTGCATAAAAAAATGTGGGTTAGTATCACACAAAGATGTTTGTGTATGGTATGTCATATGTATGGAAAATGGTGATTATGGTATGTTATGCATGCGTCGGTGATATGTCACGGAACGGTGAAGAACACATAGCAAGCAAAACGAATTCTTCCAACCTTATTCCTCCAACGTGGTCGGTCTCGAAAATTTCTAACCGAGTCCTAGGCGGGGTTCACTTCAATCACCAACCGGGGGTGATGAAGGCGCGATTTTATTATTATTCACACAATTATTTTGGTATCCTAAGGGAATCCAACTAGAGCTGCCTATATGGGTTCGGTCAAAGTCGGGATAACATCAAGGCTCTCATAGCAAGATATACTCCTCACTTCTCCCCACTCAAGGGTCCTAGCGAAGGGGTTCGTACGAGGCTATGAGTGGTGTTTCCTATTCGTGCCCCTAAGACCAGGAGGAACTTAGGCGACACTTCAACAATCCACCGGGCTATAAAAGGATACCTAATCTAATGCAAAAAAATGGCTAACTAAAAATGCAAATAAAATACCAAAAGAGAATCATCCACGTTATTTTAATTAGACACTTTTCAGGGCTTGTCAAAATTCTTTTAAGTTTTTAAGAAAACTTTTTGAAGAAATCCCCAGCAGAGTCGCCACTGTGAGCGGACGACGCGTTTTCGACGGGACACGGGACTCCCTTTTGGAATGGGGCGCCACGATCTCGGGCGGATCCCTCCCTCGCGTGGGGTTTTTATAAATGGAAAATTAGTTTTGGAAAATAAATGGAATTAGTGCATAAAAGAACCGAGACCTAAGTCTCGATGGATGTTGTAGAGTCGCCACCCGGCTCAGCTCAACCGGGAAATTCTTATGTAGCTGAACCGGACGAACGGTAACTACACTATCCAGAGATTCGGGTCCGGACAAGTCCCTTATTTCGTGTCTAATTAAAATAAATATTGCCAATGTTCTCAAATGGTATTTCAAAATCTAAAGTCCATTTTATTGAATGTAAAAAGCATACAGCGCGCACACAAAACATCTAATACAAAAATAAGGAAAAGAAATAAATATTAATTGGCTTACAACCAAATCGAATGGAAAAAAATGAAAACTCTCGCCTCACTTGTACAATCGCCTAGAATACACGAGAATCTAGAAAAATACAACCGCCTAAATACACGATTTAATCTATTAAATTACATCCAAAATAAAAAATAAAAATAAAAAGAAACTAAAACCTGTAAAACAGAGGGTTAGCACAATATATACAGCACGCCACAATTAGGACTCAAATAGACAGAATGGGAAATCAGGGATTGGGGGCATGCATTTAGAGGGTAACCGGGTCGGCTCGGCCAGCCGGTCCGGTTAGACCTGGAAAACATTTTGAAACGTCCCTGTATTTTTGGTTTTTTGTGGAAAAAATCATTTGAAAACAATTTTTTCCAGTTTACATGCATTTTTCACATGTTTAAGTGGGTCGATTTTCAGGAGAAATGGGTCTCCGTCGTTGAATTGTTCTAAATGCAATGTTACTAAAAATTGAATCTATGGTCGTGATGCACACAACAAAATCCATTTTGATGATTTTTAGGGTTTTCTAATTTTTTTTGGATTTTTACAGATAAAAGATGAAATTCTGATTCTGGAATAATGATTACAGTCGTACGACTGTAGTTTACAGTCGTGCGACTGTAATCAATTCAGGATCAAAATTTCGCCAAAGAAATCATTTTGGACCAAAACTGAAGAAAAATTGGCTGGAAATTAAGAACAGTCGTACGACTGTTCATGAAAACCAAGAACAGTCGTACGACTGTTCTTAATTTCCAGGAACAGAAATACAAAAAATGCAGTAAAAACGCATAAAATTCACTTCAAACACCCAGAAAGCGAGGAAAAATGTTAGGAAAAGAAGTGACTAACTTTTTAGAAGCTATTCCAAGTCGTTTTTAACCCTGGCGTCGCTCCGATACCAATAAATTCGCACTTTCCCCTTTGGAATGGAGGTTGAGAGCTTTTTGTCCAAAATCCAAATTGCAAGGAATTCGGATGGTTTAAGTTTGAATTCTTGATTTGGTTATGTAGTTAATTGATTAACCTAGGGATTTCTAACAAATTTTAAGCTTGATTTCGAGAGATTAAGAAAATCCAAGGGGAAGAAATGAGTTTTCTTTTTTTGTGGTTTTTTTTCTTCTCTTTCTCTCTCTAGATTTCTTTTCACCAGAAAAATCCCCTCCCCTTTTTCCTTTCTCCTTTCACTCTTTTTATCTCTGTCTCCTTCTTGCTTGCTGCAACAAGGGAGCAATTAATGCTCCCTTTTCTCTCTCCTTCATTTTTGCTGCAGAGGTATGGGCCTCTGCAGATTTTCTGACGTTACAGTCGTACGACTTTAATTTTTAAATTACAGTCGTACGACTGTAACAATAGTCTTACGACTATACTTTTTTTTTTTTTTTTTTATGTATAGAAAATTCCGGCGCTTACAGGTGGGTTCTTTGTGTCTGCGGCGCTTTGAGTCGCATTTCTCAAATTCACATCAACTATCCTAGACTAAGATCAGGTGGTGAATTTGATCACTCAAGGGGAAGCTGTAAGCGTCGGAATTTCACTCTTCTAAAAAAGAATTAAAAAAAAAGAGTATAGTCGTACGACTTTAACTACAGTTGTATGACTGTAATTAAACTACAATCGTACGACTGTAGATCATGGTAGGTGAGCCAACCCACACCTTAAAAGCCGAAAAAAAAGAGAAAGAAAGGGGGGACAGAAAAACGAACGAAAAACAAAGAAAAGAAGAAGAGAGAAAATCAGAGAAGAAGAAGTAAGAACTCATCATAAAAAAACCTTGCATTTGGAAATCTCTGGACCCAAATCCCTTACCCTAACACAAAGAGAAAAGTGCGAATTTCAGTGGATTGGAGAGACGCCAGGGGTCAAAACGACTTGGATAAGCTTCTAAAAGGTAGGCACTCTCTTTTCCTTTCACTTTTTTCAGCTTTCTGGGTGATTGGTGTGGTTTTGTGCCATTTTTATCCATTTTCTTGCATTTCTGCTTCTAGAAATCAAGAACAGTGGTGCAACTGTTCTTGAGTTTGATGAACAGTCGTACGACTGTAGTTACAGTCGTACGAGTGTTCTTGATTTCCAGGTGTTTTCTTTCCAGTTTTGCTTCAAAAAAATTTCTGGCGAGATTCTGACTTTGGACTCGTCACACTCGTACGACTGTAATTTACAGTCGTACGACTGTAGTTACAGTCGCACGGCTGTAACGTATTTTCCATAATCAAAATTTCCCTTTTTATTTCCAAAAATTTCCAAAAATCCCAAAAAATTCAGAAAACCCCAAAAATCATCAAAATGAATTTTTTTGTGTGCATCCACGTCCATAGATTCAATTTTCAGTAAAATTGCATTTAGAACAATGCCACGACGGAGACCCAGTTCTCCTGAAAACCGACCCACCTCACATGTAAAAAATTCATGTAAACCGGCAAAAATGTTTTCAAACCAGTTTTCTCACAAAACCAAATACAGGGACGTTTCAAAATGTTTTCTATGTCTAACCGGGCCAGCTAGCCGAGCTAACCCGGTTATCCCCTAGATACATGCCCCAAATTCTTGATTTCCCAATTCTGTCTATATGAGTACAACTTGCGACGTGCTATATATTGTGCTAACCTCTGTTTTGCAGCTTTCTATTTTTATTTTTATTATTGATGTATTTAATAGAATTAATAGTATATTTTAGGTGATTGTATTTTTTTTAGATAAATCGTGTATTCTAGGAGCTTGTAAAAGTGAGGCTGAGAGTTTTTATCTTTTATTCAATCAGGTTGTAATAATTCAATCATTTGCTATTTTGCTTAACCTGTATGCGGGCTGTATGTCTACTAATTTCAATAAAATTGACCTTTAGAGTTTGAAATACCATCTTTGAACATTGACCAATATTTATTTTAATTAGACATGAAATAAGGGACTTGTCCATACCCGAACCTCTGGATAGTGTAGCAGCCGTTCGTCCGGTTCAGCTGCATTATAAATTTCCCGGTTGAGCTGAGCCGGGTGGTGACTCTATAATATTCATCCAGACTCAGGTCTCTGTTCTTTTAAGAATTAATTCCATTTATTTTCCAAAACCGAATTTCCATTCATAAAAACCCCATGCGAGGGAGGGGCCCGCCCGAGATCGTGGCACCCCTTCCGAAAGGGAGTCTCGCGTTCTGTCGAAAACGCGTTGTCCGCTCACAATGGCGACTCCGCTGGGGATTTCATAAAAAGTTTTCTTAAAAACATAAAAGAATTTGATAAGCCCTGAAAAGTGTCTAATTAAAATAAGGTGGATGATTCTTGATTGGTATTTCATTTTGCATTTTTAGTTAGACATGCTTGCATTAGATTTAGTCTCCATTTTTAGCCCGGTGGATTGTTGAAGTGTCGCCTTTGTCCCTCATGGTCTTAGGGAAACGGACACGAAACACCACCAATAGCCTCATACGAACCCCTTTGTTCGGACCCTTGAGTGGGGAGAAGTGAGGAGTATATTTTGCTATGGGAACCTTGATTTTTAACCCGACTTGGACCGAACTCATATAGGCAGCCCTAGTTGGATTCCCTTAGGATACCAGAATAAATCGTGTAAATAATATAAAATCGCGCCTTCATCACCCCCGGTTGGTGATCGAAGTGAACCCCACCTAAGACTTTGTTAGGATTTTTATAACTGACCACACTCGGAGAAATAAGGTTGGAAGAATTCGCTTCGGGTGCTACATGTTACACGCTTCTCGACATTTCATGACATACCATAATCACCATCTTCCATACACAATCAACATTTTCCATACATAAAACATTTTTTTGTGATACTAACCCACACTTTTATGCAGCCACGTCCATTTTGTTTTCGTGTGAAATCATTAAATCATCCGCTTGCCATTCATACTAACCATTTCTTTTTCAGCCATAACATTAAATTTGTGTGATTAGCATTTTTGCACATAGCATACATAACATCATTATGCGTGTCATGCATCCTAACCATGCTTTTGTGCAGCTATTTGCATTTTGTGTGTCATAAGCATTCATGACATATTGCCTAAATTAAATTAGGGGCATTCCAAGGATGCCTACCACGATCATCTCACTCCATCATATATCGGGTATCCCAAAATGCCAGTGTTCTGCCAATGCACCGGATTGCATCCAGCTATTCCACCAAATCATTTCATTCAATAGAGACCACAATGGTCCTAAGTATATTTCTATGTGACAATCCACACGATGCATTTCACGACATCATATCCATTCACCAGCAACATCTGATGGGTCCTAGGCGTAGTAGTAAAACTAAACCTAGAAACGCACAACTAAGGCAGTGTACCTATAGTTGACAAGTAATAATTCTGGTTGGTCCAGGTATCGATCCCACAGAGAAAAGAATATTCTGCAAACACTAAACTACTCGGGGTTCCTTGCGTGTCCTAGGCGGAACACAGTTTTGGGTTGATTATATTAATAACTAAATTATCCTACTCCTAGTTGATCTATTCCAGCTTACTTTGCACTTGAATTTTGTGTTATCAATTGGCGGTTTACCGACCTATGAATGCTAATGGAGATGGCTTTATTAATTAACTGCAAAAGATGAATTTAACTCAACAATCAACCCTTAATTATGTTCTTCTGATAATTCAACCTAGCGTATCTAGATCTTTTAGCTCCTTAGCCGGTTTCCCTTGTTTAGAGGCGGTCTAATTCTAAAGCTCAGAAAATAGGGGCACGTAAGTTCCACAGTGTCGTCAATACTAATGGTTTCCTAGGCGTCAATCTAGGTAATGCCACAAATATGAACTTAATAAATTAAGATCTTATGAGACTAGATATTCATTAAAGGAATTGCATAAAGAAAAGGAATGAAAATTGAAATTAACTTGCAATCAATTGTATTAATTAAGAAAGATGAAACGAATTCAGTGTTTACAACCAAACACAATCAATTTGCGGAATCAAAACTAACTTAATCAAATTACAAAAGAGAAGAAGAAAAACTTATGCCCCTTTTGGTCCGATTAACTGGATTCCGACGGTGTGAAGATGCTTGGGGTGTACCTCTATAGACGAACTCAAGCCAGAACTAAGAACGTCGCAAAAGGGGAAGATTCTATGTAAAGCTACAACCAATCGATGGTTCAAAACTCAAAGAAATCAAATAGTTCAAGCTCAAAACCTCACTACAAGTTTCTGCTCTCACTCTAGAAGTCTGGAAAAAAGATCCTTTCAAACATAGCAAATAACCTATTTATACGGCTAGGTTAAAACCAGAAAAAAAAGAGATGAAAGTAGGGCAACAGCAGGTTTCGGGGCTCGGCACGCCGTGCTGGTGGAAGTGGCACGCCTGCTGTGCAGAATTAAAGGCGGCACGCCGTGCTGCTAGAGTTGGCACGCCGTGCCGTGTAGTTTTGGGGCTGGCACGCCACGCTGGTCTGAGTGGCACGTTTTCGTGCCACTCCACTGGATTACTTCTGTTGGCACGCCGGATTGGCACGCCGTGCCACCCTGATTTTCAGCACTTCGAACTCTTCCTCACCGCCGATGCTCCAACTTCCGGTCCGGGTCATAATACCTGTCCAAAACAAGCACAAAGAAACATAACCGCACCAATGCCACGGACCATAAAAAAGACAAATTAACAAAAATTACAAAAACAACCCTAGAAAACACGAAAAATACTAAAAGTTATAAAAATCTATCCAAAACATAAAAATCACAAAATATTCAAAAACCACACAAACATTCACACAAAAGACTCTAAAAATTGCAGTTCAAACCACGAAATTGCTTAAACGATAAGGTCAAAAACCGACCTTATCAACCACCCCACACTTAAAGTCTTGCTTGTCCTCAAGCAAATCAACTAAAGACAAAGAAGTAAACTTGGTCGCTTTCACTTGCAAATCCAACTAAGGGTTTAACCGTACGAAATTCATGAACTCAAGAAAGTAAAGCATCACCTTCGAAATGACATTAGGTGCACCAGGTTCAAGATCACTCAATACCCGAACCCAACACAATTTAGCTAGTCAAAGGGCGAGGAACAAACAGAGTTTATACGACCACAAAGCACCTCACAAGATGTCACT
Organism: Euphorbia tirucalli; assembly: GCA_039660915.1. Lineage (NCBI taxonomy): Eukaryota > Viridiplantae > Streptophyta > Magnoliopsida > Malpighiales > Euphorbiaceae > Euphorbia > Euphorbia tirucalli. The sequence goes on along the minus strand of CM077637.1, from coordinate 42,165,816 downwards.
CCAACGCTCAAGTTCAAGGTAAGGCAGATGAGCACATAAAAAACAAACAATGGCACACATCACATAGCAAACTAATGGCAATCCCGGTGAAGTCATTGGTCAAGGAGCAAAATCAGAGAACCTGGAGCTTGTAATGTTACGGCTTAGGGTAGGTTTGATAAGGGGAAATTTTAGGTAAACAACTCCTACGAATCAAGTAAAATATACAAATTGACTAAGTACTAAAGACGGGTCATGCAACTTTCAACTCAAAACTAGTCCTAAGAGTGTTTGCTTTGCTAAATTTTTTTTTTATTATTTTTTTTTTTTTTGTGTTTTGAAATTAACTTGACAAAAAGAAGGCCTTATCCACACCCAATGGCCAAAACACAACTTAATGGGAAAAAGAGAACAAAAATTACAAGACATGGGTCAAGGCAATTAGATGATCGCCCTAATCCTTTATTCAACAAATGAAAAATTACAAGACATGGAACACAAATACCGGCTTAAAGATGCAAATCGGACAAACAAGACAAGCGTTCACAAACTCCGAATTTTACAAAAAAAAACCAAACAAACACATTGACTCTATTTGGATTTTTGTTTTTGTTTTTTTTTTTTTTTTTTTTTTTTTTTGAACACAATTTTTCCATAGGACTAGATATGAAAGAGTTAAAATGAAAATGGTGATTGACCCCAAAATGAATGAACAACTTAGCCAATTACTTGATTTAGGAGAGGAGGGTGAGAAAGGAAAATCAAAGTGAATGGTAAAAAGTTAGGATTATAGAGTTGGCTTGGTGAAGGTTTTTTTTAAGTCAAAAAGGTTAATTTAGTGGCTATGGGTGATCTAAGGGATGAATTAGTAGTTAGGGTTAGGGTTATTTAAGTCAAGGGGTTAATCTTAAGGGTCTCCACATATTAAGCTCTCGATGCCAAGTGCAAAACAACACCGGGTTCTACGATCTAGTGTGCCACGATTGTTTTTACCCTCACAAAGAAATAGATCCGATGTGAAATGGTTCTAAAGGCTCAAATTCTCACAAGTGTATTAGGGGTTGTATGCTAGGTCGTGTGACTGAACCAATGTTCCAAGGCGTAATCCTAGCTCAATCATGCAAGTAGGGGTAGAGGATTAATTCCCTAATGCAACCTAAATGACAAATCTAACCAATGGTTACCATCAAGAATCACAAACCACGCACAAACAAGCTAATGACTTCCAAACAACTCCTAATATCCCTAGCCAATTGCTATCAATCCAAGCACAGATACTTAGGTTCGAGGGTGGATTACGCAATGTTATTCAAACGGTAATTGACACATAAACAACCTAAAAAGACTATCAAACCAAAAACAACCAAAACCAACTTCACATGCATTGAAAAGTAACGCCTAAATCTAACCAAAAACAAACGCAAAACATTCAATCATGCAAAAACACCAACAAACATGCGAAACAAACAATCAAAAAGTGCAATATAAGAAGAAGAAAAAGAAAGGGAGAAATCCCTTTACCCACCCCACACCTAGATTGCACTTACTTCCAAAAGTGCAATGGAAGAAGAAGCAAACTAAATGGGAAAGGAAAAGGGTTACCTCACATATCGGGGGCTGGTGGTGGTGGCGGCGGGTACGGCCACCCTTGGGCTGCACAAAAGCGAGAGGCGAACGCCTCGACGTTGGCGAGCTGAGCTGCTTGCCGATCAAGGTGCGCGTTCAGCCGCTGCTCAAGCAGAACCTGATGGATGGTTAAGCCTTCCAATTGCTCAATTATGCCATCCAACCGTCCTTCAATCCGCCCCATAAAATCTACTCCCACCGATACATTCTCTGCATCCTCCTCGCTGTCCTCAGCGTCCTCACTCTTTTCCTCCTCGTCTACTTCCATAGGAGCCTTTCCCCTACTTGAACCTCCTGCACTTGAAGGACCTGCAGCTGCCACAACATGGGAACAAGATAAGATTCCCCTCGAAAGCTTCTTGGGAAGGATGCTATCGAGGTTCCTATAACAAGTATTACTATGAAAAAAACATGCAATACAAGTCACAATATGTCCTAACCCTAGTTTGGACTTAGCTCGGTTGTGGTGATTGTATTAAGCTTCCATGACAAAGAAGCCCATATGCACCTTAATCTCACTATGCACATGCCGCAGGATCAACAGGTCAAATGCATTAACCCGGTTGCTCTCAGTTTTTCCCGAAAAATTAAAACATACAAATTTATGATCTAATTGCAAAACAGGGTCATGGATTTGGGAAGTTTTGGCAAACCGAGGTTGGCATACCCCTTGCCCTATCAAGCGCCAAAATTTCTTGGCATCCAAATTTTCGGGCCATTTGTAACCATTCCCGTCAATCCCTATGCAAGCCCTAAGGCCATCAATATCCAAAGTTCGTTCAGTGCCAAAGAGGCGGAAGGTCATGCTTCTAAGGCCCGTATCCGGGTTGGTTTTAAAACTCAAGGTGGAGTAGAATTCTAGGTTCAGCTCCCTAAAGACGGGAGGATTAGATTTCACAAACTCGTACCACCCTAGACTAGTCAACTTAGCTTTTACTCCCTCCGACCTATCTTGTACAAAGAGAAATTCCCAATCGAAAGTGCGAAAGGGGGTGCTCTCTAAAGGAAATAAGGTTTTGTACTTTTTACCTTCGTCATCCGAAAGTAAAGGAAAGGGACATTTGTACTTCCTTAAGAGATTTGTCAACGGGGCCATCAATTGTTCGGTGGGCAATTCATCACGTGGCACCGGTTCCGGTGACGGTTCCATGGGCCGGCGAGACGAATCGTGTCTCCGATCGGCGACGGTTTTCTTCTTCATCCTACAATTGCATAACCATAAAAATAAAGCAAAAATCAAGAACAAAAGAACACAAAGCCAAAGAACATCTACTGTTAAAGATACAAACCACGAAAAAGAAAAAGAAAGCAAAACAATACCCTATTAAGCAGTCAATCCATCAAAACCAAAATGAGAAAAAGAACAACAATAATAATAATAATAAAATAAAAGAAAGAATAAAGCAAGAATTCATACCTGGTTTTAAGGAAATTGAAGCAAAATAAAGCCCTAGGGCAAAATAGTGGAGGAAAAGGGGTGAGAGGGAGAAGAAGAAGAAGAAGGAAAGGAGAGTAAGAGTGGATAGGGAGAAGGAGAGAAAGGAAGGAAGAAGAAGAAGAATAGAGAAGGAGAAGGAGAGAGTGGATTCTAGAGAGAGAGTGAAGAGGGAGAGAGAAAGTGAGAGGGTGAAAGTGAAAAAGAGGAAGAAGAAGAAGAAGAAGAGATGTCGGTTATGAAAAGGGGGAAGATGGGAAAAGGCTTAAATAGGCAGTGGAATAACCCTTGGAATTCAAAATTTAAACCCTCAGCACACCGTGCCAAACACTCAGCACGGCGTGCTGAGCGGGACAAAAACTCTTACCTAGAAACAGCGTGATGGCACGCCGGCGTGCTGTCTCGGCACAGCGTGCTGCCTTGAAATTTGAATATGTGGCACGGCGTGCTGAAGTTTGACATGGCGTGCTGGTCTTTCTTCCACAACTCACTTTAGGAACAGCGCGACGGCACGTTGGCGTGCCGTATTGGCACGTCGTGCCACCCTTCAGACCTGTGATTGGCATGGCATGCTGAATGTGGCACGGCGTGCTCCATTTTATGCACAAACCTCTTATGGAACAAAACAACGGCACGTGGGCGTGCTGAAGTGGCACGGCGTGCTGCTGTGCAGACCATCACTTTGGCACGGCTTGCTGAATATGGCACGGCGTGCTGAATTGCTTACTCATAAACCTCTTCGGAGCAGCGGCCTGGCACGATTTCGTGCCACTTTGGCACGCCACGTGCTACACCCAATTTCACCTTGGCACGGCGTGCTACTTAGTGACACGGCGTGCCATCCTGAATTCTATCAACTGTTGCTTTTTTCCACATTTTGATCATGATTTTCGATTAACTTGCTTAAGTACCTAATCCTACACACAAAAACATATTAACGTAAAAACTAATGTACAAGGGAGGCATACGTACCTCAGTGCTATGTTTATAGTCGGAATAGCTCGACTTCTACGTCCACGTTTTAGCATTACACATCACAAAGGAGTAAGACTTGCTTCTCCTCCTTCATTCCTCCGCTGACGTAGGGCTTCAACCGATGCCTGTTTACTTGTTGAATTCCCTCTGGGGTTTCAATTTCCACCATCCCCGGAGGGGTAAACCTTATGCACGGTAAACGGCCCTATCCATCGACTTCTCAGTTTGTCTGGAAATAGTTTCAATCGGAAGTTATACAAGAGTTCCAACTCCCCTTGGTTGAAACTCTTTTCTATCACATAAGCATCACTAGGACAAAAAGAGTCTACAAAATTACAACTTTCAACATCTAATGGATATTTCATTGAGTTATAGACATTGAAACTTATCTCCTCGTTGTGCAACCTAAGAATAATCTTACCTTCCTGGACATCTATCAGAGTCCTACCGGTTGCAAGAAATGGCCTTCCAAGCAAAAGGGGCACCGCACTATCTTCCTCCATATCCATCACCACGAAGTCCGCAGGGAAGATAAATTTGTCCACTTTTACTAGCACGTCCTCGACCACCCCCTTTGGTCTCGTGAAAGATCTATCTGCCAATTGGAGGGTCATATTGGTTGGCTTTGGGTCTCCCAGTCTGAGTCTCCTGAAAAACGACAGAGGCATCAGATTTATACTTGCACCCAAGTCGCATAGGGCATTGGCGATCTCCAAGTTCCCTATCCGGCATGGGATAGTAAAACTGCCCTTATCTTTGAGCTTGGGTGGAAGTTTGTTAGTGATAATTGCCGAACATTCCTCTGTTAAAACCACCACTTCGTCCTCACCTAGCTTTCGTTTCCCTGCAAGAAGTTCTTTAAAGAATTTAGCATAAGAAGGCATCTCTTGGAGAGCCTCAATCAATGGCATATTAAATTCTAACTTCTTAAAAATCTCCAGGAATTTGGAATATTTCTGCTCCAGTTTATCTTTCTTCTCCCTTTGAGGATACGGAAGTTTAGGCACATAGGCTCTCACTGGGTCAGGAATTTTCCCTTTTTCATTTATGCTAGGTTCGGGTTCAAAAATCGAGTTGGGGTTGCTTACCTCTCCCGACTCTTCACTTACCTCAGTAGGTTGGGATGGAATATCAGCGTTTTGCACCCGGTCCTCTACTTGCCTACCACTTCGTAGGGTTATAGCTTGAGCTGTCTCCCGTTGATTACCCTTAGGGTTTTGTTCAATTCTACTCGGAAGTGCTCCTTAAGGTCTTTCCTGCCTCTCCCTACTCAATTGAGCCACCTGTTTAACCAAATCCCTACAATACGCTTCATTATCAGCAAGCCGAGACGAGATGTCTTTTAATAAAGACAAAACCGTCTCATCTTGCTTAGACTGTTGCGGTTGCTGCGAAGATTGATCATTAGGAATAAATGGGGCCTTACCTAACCCCTACTCACGGTGCTCATAATGAAATCCCGAAAGAGGTCTCAACACATTTTGGTTATTCCCATAAGACATGTTCGGGTGTTGATACCTTCTTCCGTAATTATTATTATTAATGAAATTTTGTGGGTAAGAGTTAGAATTCTTGTACCTTTGGTTTCCTCCCACAAAACTTCCGTTTTCGGACAATTGGGCGAATAAGTCACCCAATGCACATTCTTGTCCGAGATGCTCTGCTCCACATGATACACACAACATCGGCTGGTATTGTGGCCCATTTAGATTCACGCGGGACATCAACAGGTCCAGTTTCTTGTTTACATGGTCCATAGCTGCATCTTGGCGTCCTAAATCTGCAGCTCGAACCTTATTCCTTGTTGGCGTGTCCGACTGCCACAAGGTACTCTTTCTAGCCAGCTCCGCAATCAACTCCTCGGCTTGTGTAGCAGTCTTCTTAAAAATGTCCCCACCTGCAGAAGAATCAATAATGGCACGGTTAGCTAGTGTCAAACCATGATAAAACGTGCTTACCTGAGTAAATCGTGGCATGTCATGATGGGGGCAGTTCTGTTGGGATTCGTCACGGGAAACCGACCGATAAAAGCGGAAATACGCATCGATTTCCTCGAATCCGGCCCAGGAGCTTAAGATGTGGAAATCAAAAACTTAAAGCATAAAAGGAGGGTTTCAAAAACTTACCACAAAGTCTCTCTAAGAGACGGATGCGGACTGCAGAAATCAAGTGTAGATTTCCTCCACCGATGCGTACACGAACGGCTCTCGGACCGAAACCCGTGCTAGCGACTCGGATGTTATTGCAAGAGAAAGAGAGAGCTGAAATTTTCTTTCCAAAAGAAAATATCACCAAGTGATGGGCGGCCACAAAAAGAAATATATGGCTGTCCAATTTTTTTCTTCCAAAAGAAAAAAAAAACCAATTTCTTTGTAAGTGGGCATCAACTCATTCTAGCCAAAAGAATACAAAAAGGGGTCCAATTATTTCTTTCCAAGAAATAATATATACGGCCAAGAGAAGTCATCAAGTGTGAGTCACCATTTTTCCATTGGTCCAAATAAAAGCAAAGTCTAACTTTGCCTTTTGGTCCAAATGGTAACCCACCATTCTCATCATTAAAGAATGACTCATCTCTCCCAAAGCTTCATGTATATTCGGCCAAGACAAAGTTGATGGAGGAAAAATGAGTTGACATAGAAGATATTTCTCATAGGAAGAAAAGTCCAACTTTTCCACCATAAAATCAAGCCATGACTCATCCTTTTTCATCATCACAATTTTGTCCAAAAATGAGTCATCAACCTAATCACCAATGACTCATCATAAAGCCAAATGAACCCAAAATTTCGGCCACCAAATCCCATTAAATGTAGACTTTATACCTTTAAAAGCCCAAGCCTAATTTTAATCCCATTGTTTTAATTAATGTCAAATGCAACTTTATTTAACATGTATGCATATATATATTATACCATATAATATATTACATACATTTAAATTAAAATTCATTTGCCCTAGTAATTTAATCAAGGGATTAAATTAGACATACATAAAATGAGATACATGTAAACCTATACATGTATAAGAATATTTCCACCTAGGAAATAATCCCATAAATTAATTCATTGAATTAATTATGAGAAGGCCAAAATAAATATTAATTCTATCACTTTGATCAATCCAATTGAGTCATATAATATAATTAATATATCTCTCTCTCTTCAAACGTGTATACTCTAAGTACACACTTAATCCGACTAGTTAAAGTCCAGACGTTCAATGTGTACGATCCAATGGGCCCGTCTTTATGTTGGCAGTGGGCCAAGGCCCACAGACTGCAGGCGGACTCTAGCAAGCCACTGCAGCCCCCAATTAAGACGGAGTAAGCAGTCCAACTGAAAACGTAACCCAGTAGTTTGAACTTGTAAATCCCATGTCGCTGATATCGGTGTCCAACACAGAGGCATGGAAGTATCACCCTCCTTGTGTCAGGACCTTGACTTGATACCGAATGATTTGATGCTCACAAACAAGATCCAATCTTGTTTGGGTGCGGCCGCACACTTATCAGTAACATTCTTCAAGAGGCCGATGATATCGTCTCAGTGAATCACTGAGTGACATTCCCTTCTGCATATCCATAGTGCTGCCATGCTTGCTGACACACCCGAACGTACCCGTACTTGGCACCCTTTTACAGGCCCGTTGGGCGTACACCAAAGTGTGCCACCTCGCATGCAGCACCATCATATGGTCCGGTCGAAGGACTTATACAAGTACTACACGAGAATCATTTGTGATACTATACCATGCAGATTCCCGTTAAGTGGATCAATCCAGTACCATGCCCTTTTGCATGTACCCATTAACCTAGTTGACATTCCATGTTCTATGACCGGTAAGACACTGCCATACAACCAGGCTAATGATAGTCTTTGGTTCCATTCATTCCCATGATTGGAACAGACTACGGATGACTTTATGGTCATATCGTTTTCACTATCCACAGTCTTACTGCTAAGTGCCTCACACTTGACAACATGGATATGGATATGTCCATTGGATACTCTATTTAAAATATAGCACAAGACATATAATAAATAGATTAATGCCTTTATCTCCTTGACACAAATTGTATAATACATAAAGTTTACATTAATGTACCAAATGTATCATACAAACACAAGGACCAATGCCTCGGGACTACGGCATTTCCAACAATCTCCCACTTGCACTAGTACCTACTAGGCATGGGTCTAATCCCTATAGATCTAGTACAACCTTCGTGCATAGGCATAGCCAAGCATGTTGGTCAAAAGATCTGCGACATTGTCTTTGGTGTCCACTCTTTGCAATGAGATGTCACCCCCTCAGCGATTTCTCGCAATAGGTGAACCTCCCTGAGTTCGTGCTTCGTGTATATGTGTGACCGGGGCACATAGCTTGTGCAACAGCCCCGCGTTGTCACAGAAGATATCAACTGGTTCCCGGATAGTAGATACTATCCCCAGTTTTGTGATAAACTTCTTCATCCACACAGCTTCCCTAGCTGCTTCACACGTTGCAATGTACTCAGTTCCTGTGATATAAACCGCGATGGTCTATTACATGGAGCCTCTCCAACAATAGCACCACCATTTAGCATGAACATATACCTATACTGCGACTTATATTCATCCTGGCTGGTCTGGAAGCTTGCATTAGTGTACTTAGTAACTGACTGCTCTTCCTGACCCACATGGGCGACATTAGGTCTTGTACATAGCATGGAGTACATGATTGATCCCATGGCTGAAGCGCATATAGGACCAATTCATGTTCTCCCTATCCTGCCCTGTCTTAGGACAGTACTTCTTGCTAAGTTTCAGCTTATGACCCATTTGGCAAGAAACCTTTCTTAGCCTGGTCCATGCTGAATCTTTTCAGAACGAAGTCTATGTACTTGGCCTGACTTGGGCCCAGAAGCCGATTGGATCTAACCCTGTAGATACTGATCCCTAGGATCGTCTCAGCTTCGCCTAAGTCCTTCATTGCGAAGCACTTACACAACCATTACAATTCCCTTGTAGTGTTGGTATGTCGCTTCCAATCAGAAGGATGCCATCCATATTTCATACCAGGAAAGTTACTATGCTCCCACTAAACCTCTTATACACACCCTTAAAGGTATTGTCGGCCTATAGCTTATAGCACCACTTGCAACCTATTACCTTAGCACCTGGAGGTGAATTAACCAGGTTCCAAACCTGATAATCGTACATAGATTGCAAATCCACCACCATGGCAGATAGTGGGCTAGCTATAGCCTACTAGTAGGTTTTGAGCTCCTCTTCGTCCAAGACAAAAAGAGCGTAATCATTAGAAACAAAAACCGATGTTTTCCATGTTCCTGATGATCCCTACCAGACCTTTTAGGTCCTTGTGTGACCTGGGCTGGTGCTTCCCCTTTTGGAAGCTTCACCCTGGTCTCCGAGTTATCCTTTTCAGGAGTTTCTGAGCTTTGAACTTCCCTGAGTTCAACATCACTCCCACTGTCTTTCTTGGAAAGAAACCCCTTTTCAAGAAGGACCCCCTTTCGAGCCATGAATACCTTGTTCTCAGCGGGGTCGTAGAAGTAATACCCTTTGGTTTCCCTAGGGTAGCTCACAAACAGGCATTAGTCGGTTTTGGGTTCTAGTTTTGCTCACAGTCAATTTCTTGACTTGTGCATAACAACCCCAAATCCGTAAGAAAGACACATTAGGCACCCTGCCCGTCCATTTTCCAAATGGGGTCTTTTCCAAAGCCTTAGTCGTAGTATGATTGAAAATGAGAGCCATTGTCTCAAGAGTGTATCCTTTACAACTTATAGGGAGAGAGGCATGACTCATCGTTTGAGCGGACCATGTCCAACAGGGTCCTTTTCCTCTGTTTGGACACCCATTCCATTGTGGTGTTCCTGGAGGTGTGAGCTGTGGAACTATTCCATGCTCTCTCAAAATGAGTCAAACTATAGGCTTATATGCTCACCACCTCGGTCCAACCGAAAGGCTTGGATATTTCTGCCTAGTTCTGTACTTCGTTCCTTACTCCCTTGAACCTATCAAGGGTTTCAGACTTATATTTCATTACATAGGCTTAGCCATTTCTGATGAAATCGTCCGTGAAGGATATGAAGTATAGTGGTTCACCCTTAGTTGCTATGCTTGTCGGTCCATATACATCTCAATGCATTAGGTTCAATAAGCTAGCAACCCTTTTAGCCTCCTTGCTAAAAGGTTCTTTAGTCATTTTACCTTATAAACCAGACTCGCATATATCAAGTGACTCCATGTCAAATGATCCTAGGATTCAAGCAATGTGAAGCCTAGCTATGCGCTTCTTGTTTATGTGGCCTAAATGACAATGCCAAAGGTAAACCGGATTAAGTTCGTTAGGCTTAACCCTTTAAGTGTGTATAGTATAGACATGATTAGTTTCATTTAGATCCAGGATATAAAAGACATTATTTAATAGAGCTACTCCATAAAATAATTCTTTTCTAGATAAACCCTTTTTACTATTATCAATAGTAAATGTACATCCAGAAATATCCAAAACCGAAACAGAAATAATATTCCTGTACATAACAGGTACAAAATAACATTGTTTCAGCAAAACTAATCTACTAGGCATCATAAGCTGGTCCCGCTGATCTTTATGGCAGCAACCCTTGCTCCATTTCTGACCTGCAAGTCCACTTGTCCCGATCCCAGTGATCTCCTGTTCTTAAGTCCCTGCACATTTAACAAATGTGAGAACCACATCTAGTATCCAATACATAAGATGTTGAAACAGAGGTTAATGTCTATGACATATATACCTGATGAAGACACGCCCTGCGTCTTCCTTTTCTCTCCCAAAAGCTTGGGACACGATCTTTTCCAATGTCCAGCCTGCTTGCAACCGAAGCAGACATCCTTGGAATGGGCCTTGGGCTGGGCTTTAGCCTTTTTAGCCTTGGCTTCCTTAGCCTTGGCCTTGCCTTTAGTGAAAAGAGGTTTCCCCTTGTTAACCTCAAGTACCGGCGGAGTCTTCTTGATCGACAGTTCAGCGAGCTTAAGCATCCAATGCAGCTCACTAACAGTACGGTCCATCCCTTGCTTGTAAAAGTTTAGGATGAATTGATCATAAGAATCCGGTAAAGAATCTAGGATCGTGCTAACCGCCAGCCCCCGTGAGATAGGAGTTCCGAGACGGGCTAAATTATCCAGATAGCCCTTCATCTTGAGCACGTGTGCACTCACAGATGTCCCGGCTCCCATCTTACAGCTGCGGAATGCCTTGTGGATCAGGTACCTTTCCTGATAAGCTTGCTCATAAAACATCTCGTTAAGAGTTGTCATTATAGCAAAGGCCTGATGATCCAGGAACTGCTTTTGCAATTCAAGAACCATACTAGCCAACATCAGGCATGTCACATCCCGGTTATCTTTTACATGTGCCAAGTATTCCTCCAGCTGGGCAGCCGGTGGATTACTTCCCGTTGGCACATCTGGTACAGGCTTTTCGAGCACATACTCTTTAGACTCTTGTCTTAGAACTTTCCTTAAGTTCATAGACCAGTCCCAAAAGTTAGGGCCAGAAAGCTTGTCCCATTCCAAGAAAGATCGCAGTGATAAAGTATCATTCGTAGCCATTGGTTTCTACACAAAAAAAATTTACAAGGGTTAATAAAGGACTTAACTTGTTCTTCCCATATTATAATTAATAATGAATCGTGTTATTAATTAACTCGAGTTGTTGGGCTCATGGGCCGAGATCCATATTATATCAAGATATAGCCAGACGAGGGCCTGGAACAACAATACCCCAATTTTTAGGTAGGAACGCCGTCCAATCCCAACCTAGGGACTCTCGGTTTGATGGGTCTGTTGGCACTTACCCATCTGTGCTTAGGGCCAGGAACATCCTACTACCCACGCTAAGTCAAAACCTCCATCCAAGTGTTAGAGTAACCAATACTCCAACCCAATACAAAATGACGATACTCCAGTGCATCCAACGAGGGTTGGTCTACAGCTGGCCTATCCCCACTTCGAGTAGGTTATGAATGAGGGAAGCACTTTTAAGAGACTTAGTAATTACCTTTTGGTTATTAGATTCAATTAATAACGGCTTAGATGCATAGGCGGGTGAAATTGGGTTTGTACATACATTCTCACATGTAAATAAATAAAGCATAATTAAATAAAAATGAAATGCTATGGGCCAAAATTTACATCCTAATATAATTCTAGTAAACCTATACTAGAACGACATCAGGTGGGCTGCATCCTCATCCTTCTAGCACGCCAATCCAATCGGCTTCTTCTTCTTTACATAATTCCATAATAAACACATAAAATAAAATTACATAAAAAGAAAACGGCCCGTAGGCCGTATTTACCAAAAGAATATTACAACCCGAATAAATAAGGCCCAAAACATCCATTCATGCATTTAATCATACATACACGTATCCAATACATACAATTTATAAACATGTTAAATGCATGAATTAATCCCATTTCATATATGTCTATAGCCATTATTTTGAAATCGCCAAATTTTGGCCGATCTGTTGGGATTCGTCACGGGAAACCGACCGATAAAAGCGGAAATACGCATCGATTTCCTCGAATCCGGCCCAGGAGCTTAAGATGTGGAAATCAAAAACTTAAAGCATAAAAGGAGGGTTTCAAAAACTTACCACAAAGTCTCTCTAAGAGACGGATGCGGACTGCAGAAATCAAGTGTAGATTTCCTCCACCGATGCGTACACGAACGGCTCTCGGACCGAAACCCGTGCTAGTGACTCGGATGTTATTGCAAGAGAAAGAGAGAGCTGAAATTTTCTTTCCAAAAGAAAATATCACCAAGTGATGGGAGGCCAAGCTCAACCCTTATGGCAATGATGATATATATTTTCAAGTGTGAGTCACCACTTCTAATTGGTCCAAAAATTCAAAGTCTAACTTTGCAACCTTTTAGTCCAAAATGGTGACTCACCATACATCTCCCTTGCCATAATACGGCCATCAATTAACAAGTGATGAATTAGTTTTGTTTTCTTTTCCAAAGGAATAAAACCTATGTCAAACCTATGACACATCACTTTCACCCTTTAAATGCATAAGGAGTAAAGTCAATCTTTAGCTTAGAGACAAAAGAATGACTCATCCAAATGCTAAGGATTCGGCCAACACTCAAGGAAATGGTCATCATCTTTTCCACTTTCTTACCAAAAGTTAAGGAAAGATCAAATGGAGCAAAGTCCAACTTTGCCACTTCTTAAGTCAAACCAATGACTCACCATTTTCTTATTGGTTCATAAGAATTGGTCATCATCATTTTTGTCCATAGAATGACTCACATTCTTATCCCAAATGCATGTAAATTTCGGCCAACACAATTCCAATTCATGTGGGACAATTCATTTTACATCTTAAGCCCAATTTTAATTCCTTTGATTTAATGAATTTCAAATGCAACTTTAATGTAACATGTATGCTTATATATTATTCCATATAATATATTACATACATTTAAATTAAAATTCATTTGACCTATTAATTTAATCAAGGGATTAAATTAGACATACATAAAATGAGATACATGTAAACCTATACAAAGATAGATTTTTCTTTTGGAAAGAAAACTTGGACAGCCATATTCCTTCTTGTGTGCCGCCCCTCTCTCCCTCTCTTCTTGTTATCCGAGTCGCTAGCACAGGTTTCGGTCCGAGAGCCGTTCGTGTACGCATCGGTGGAGGAAATCTACACTTGATTTCTGCAGTCTGCATCCGTCTCTTAGAGAGACTTTGTGGTGAGTTTTGCAACCCTCCTTTTATGCTTTAAGTTTTTGATTTCCACATCTTAAGCTCCTGGGCCGGATTCGAGGAAATCGACGCGTATTTCCGCTTTTATCGGTCGGTTTCCCGTGACGAATCCTATCATTCTTAGCCATTGGTTTCTACACAGAAAAATTACGAGTGTTAATAAAGGACTTAACATGTTCTTCCCATATATATAATTAATAATGAATCGTGTTATTAATTAACTCGAGTTGTTGGGCTCATGGGCCGAGATCCATATTATATGAAGATATAGCCAGACGAGGGACTGGAACAACTATATCCCAATTTTTAGGTAGGAACGCCGCCGAATCCCAACCTAGGGACTCTCGGTTTGATGGGTCTGTTGGCACTTACCCATCTGTGCTTAGGGCCAGGAACATCCTACTACCCACGCTAAGTCAAAACCTCCATCCAAGTGTTAGAGTAACCAATACTCCAACCCAATACAAAATGACGATACTCCAGTGCATCCAACGAGGGTTGGTCTACAGCTGGCCTATCCCCACTTCGAGTAGGTTATGAATGAGGGAAGCACTTTTAAGAGACTTAGTAATTACCTTTTGGTTATTAGATTCAATTAATAACGGCTTAGATGCATAGGCGGGTGAAACAGGGTTTGTACATACATTCTCACATGTAAATAAATAAAGCATAATTAAATAAAATGAAATGCTATGGGCCAAAATTTACATCCTAATATAATTCTAGTAAACCTATACTAGAACGACATCAGGTGGGCTGCATCCTCATCCTTCTAGCACGCCAATCCAATCGGCTTCTTCTTCTTTACATAATTCCATAATAAACACATAAAATAAAATTACATAAAAAGAAAACGGCGCGTAGGCCGTATTTACCAAAAGAATATTACAACCCGAATAAATAAGGCCCAAAACATCCATTCATGCATTTAATCATACATACACGTATCCAATACATACAATTTATAAACATGTTAAATGCATGAATTAATCCCATTTCATATATGTCCATAGCCATTATTTTGAAATCGCCAAATTTTGGCCGATCATGGTTCTAAACCAGTGCGGGCTTTAGGCCTCCAACCCAGGCAAAATTGCTCCCAATCCAATTGGGAAACCATGAATTCCAAAATTAGCAGTCCGGGTAATCGTGCCAAGAAAACCCGAACCAATTTCAATTAACCGTATTTATTTCCAAAATAAATATCGCATGAACGAAAAGTAAATTCATTCATAAAACATGCGCATAAAATTTCCAAAATTAAACACGCACAAGTTTAAAAACAATTAAAATTTTAAAACCCCACGCGCATAAAAATTACCACAATTTAAACACGCATATTTTTAAAATTTTAAATCCGGCCGGCCCTAAAAATCCCGCCAAATCCAAAAACGGGCCCGGCCCGCCGCGCGGGGCAGCCGCGGCGCTGCTGCCCAGCAGCAGCCCCGCTGCCGCGCAGCGGCTGCTGCCCAGCAGCAGCCTGCTGCTGGCGTGCAGCAGCTGCTGCCCAGCAGCAGCGGCTGGCGCGCAGCAGCCCTGTGTAAGGGGGACACGCCAGTGGGCATGTCAATGCACGCCAGTGGACATGTCAATGCACGCTATAAGTAAAGTGTGGCCAATGAGACATATTGATGTCTCTTCCTATAACCATGCCCACCCTTCATATATGGCCGATACGGCCACTGTGTACTTGTGGAAGAGACATCAATATGTCTCATTGGCCACACTTTACTCATAGCGTGCATTGACATGTCCACTGGCGTGCATTGACATGCCCACTGGCGTGTCCCCCTTACACCCTGCTGCTGGCGTGCAGCAGCTGCTGGCCAGCAGCAGCCAGCAGCAGCTGCTGCCTGTGGCGCCTAGCGCCGCAGGCAGCGGCTGCTGCCCCCGTTTCGACCCGAAACGGTCCGTGATTTTTCTGAAACAAATATAGCAACATGAAATTAAATCACCAAGACATAAAATCATGCAACGGAAAAATAAATCTAGCATAAACCTATATGCAAAAAATAATTTTCCCATAAACAATTCACAAATAGAAAATTAAATAAAGCATAAACCATATGCAAATAATTTTCCATAAGTAAAATTCAAGGGGCAAAATCACCAAACCTCAAACGAAAAATAAATCCCGTCCACAAAATCGCCAATTTTAAAACACGGGATCCGCCAAGTTTAAAGATTTCCACGGATCAAAAGCCCGCTCTGATACCACTGTTGGGATTCGTCACGGGAAACCGACCGATAAAAGCGGAAATACGCATCGATTTCCTCGAATCCGGCCCAGGAGCTTAAGATGTGGAAATCAAAAACTTAAAGCATAAAAGGAGGGTTTCAAAAACTTACCACAAAGTCTCTCTAAGAGACGGATGCGGACTGCAGAAATCAAGTGTAGATTTCCTCCACCGATGCGTACACGAACGGCTCTCGGACCGAAACCCGTGCTGGTGACTCGGATGTTATTGCAAGAGAAAGAGAGAGCTGAAATTTTCTTTCCAAAAGAAAATATCACCAAGTGATGGGAGGCCAAGCTCAACCCTTATGGCAATGATGATATATATTTTCAAGTGTGAGTCACCACTTCTAATTGGTCCAAAAATTCAAAGTCTAACTTTGTAACCTTTTAGTCCAAAATGGTGACTCACCATACATCTCCCTTGCCATAATACGGCCATCAATTAACAAGTGATGAATTAGTTTTGTTTTCTTTTCCAAAGGAATAAAACCTATGTCAAACCTATGACACATCACTTTCACCCTTTAAATGCATAAGGAGTAAAGTCAATCTTTAGCTTAGAGACAAAAGAATGACTCATCCAAATGCTAAGGATTCGGCCAACACTCAAGGAAATGGTCATCATCTTTTCCACTTTCTTACCAAAAGTTAAGGAAAGATCAAATGGAGCAAAGTCCAACTTTGCCACTTCTTAAGTCAAACCAATGACTCACCATTTTCTTATTGGTTCATAAGAATTGGTCATCATCATTTTTGTCCATAGAATGACTCACATTCTTATCCCAAATGCATGTAAATTTCGGCCAACACAATTCCAATTCATGTGGGACAATTCATTTTACATCTTAAGCCCAATTTTAATTCCTTTGATTTAATGAATTTCAAATGCAACTTTAATGTAACATGTATGCTTATATATTATTCCATATAATATATTACATACATTTAAATTAAAATTCATTTGACCTATTAATTTAATCAAGGGATTAAATTAGACATACATAAAATGAGATACATGTAAACCTATACAAAGATAGATTTTTCTTTTGGAAAGAAAACTTGGACAGCCATATTCCTTCTTGTGTGCCGCCCCTCTCTCCCTCTCTTCTTGTTATCCGAGTCGCTAGCACAGGTTTCGGTCCGAGAGCCGTTCGTGTACGCATCGGTGGAGGAAATCTACACTTGATTTCTGCAGTCTGCATCCGTCTCTTAGAGAGACTTTGTGGTGAGTTTTGCAACCCTCCTTTTATGCTTTAAGTTTTTGATTTCCACATCTTAAGCTCCTGGGCCGGATTCGAGGAAATCGACGCGTATTTCCGCTTTTATCGGTCGGTTTCCCGTGACGAATCCTATCATTCGTAGCCATTGGTTTCTACACAGAAAAATTACGAGTGTTAATAAAGGACTTAACATGTTCTTCCCATATATATAATTAATAATGAATCGTGTTATTAATTAACTCGAGTTGTTGGGCTCATGGGCCGAGATCCATATTATATGAAGATATAGCCAGACGAGGGCCTGGAACAACTATATCCCAATTTTTAGGTAGGAACGCCGTCCAATCCCAACCTAGGGACTCTCGGTTTGATGGGTCTGTTGGCACTTACCCATCTGTGCTTAGGGCGAGGAACATCCTACTACCCACGCTAAGTCAAAACCTCCATCCAAGTGTTAGAGTAACCAATACTCCAACCCAATACAAAAGGACGATACTCCAGTGCATCCAACGAGGGTTGGTCTACAGCTGGCCTATCCCCACTTCGAGTAGGTTATGAATGAGGGAAGCACTTTTAAGAGACTTAGTAATTACCTTTTGGTTATTAGATTCAATTAATAACGGCTTAGATGCATAGGCGGGTGAAACAGGGTTTGTACATACATTCTCACATGTAAATAAATAAAGCATAATTAAATAAAATGAAATGCTATGGGCCAAAATTTACATCCTAATATAATTCTAGTAAACCTATACTAGAACGACATCAGGTGGGCTGCATCCTCATCCTTCTAGCACGCCAATCCAATCGGCTTCTTCTTCTTTACATAATTCCATAATAAACACATAAAATAAAATTACATAAAAAGAAAACGGCGCGTAGGCCGTATTTACCAAAAGAATATTACAACCCGAATAAATAAGGCCCAAAACATCCATTCATGCATTTAATCATACATACACGTATCCAATACATACAATTTATAAACATGTTAAATGCATGAATTAATCCCATTTCATATATGTCCATAGCCATTATTTTGAAATCGCCAAATTTTGGCCGATCATGGTTCTAAACCAGTGCGGGCTTTAGGCCTCCAACCCAGGCAAAATTGCTCCCAATCCAATTGGGAAACCATGAATTCCAAAATTAGCAGTCCGGGTAATCGTGCCAAGAAAACCCGAACCAATTTCAATTAACCGTATTTATTTCCAAAATAAATATCGCATGAACGAAAAATAAATTCATTCATAAAACATGAGCATAAAATTTCCAAAATTAAACACGCACAAGTTTAAAAACAATTAAAATTTTAAAACCCCACGCGCATAAAAATTACCAAAATTTAAACACGCATATTTTTAAAATTTTAAATCCGGCCGGCCCTAAAAATCCCGCCAAATCCAAAAACGGGCCCGGCCCGCCGCGCGGGGCAGCCGCGGCGCTGCTGCCCAGCAGCAGCCTGCTGCTGGCGTGCAGCAGCTGCTGCCCAGCAGCAGCTGCTGGCGCGCAGCAGCCCTGCTGCTGGCGTGCAGCAGCTGCTGGCCAGCAGCAGCCAGCAGCAGCTGCTGCCTGTGGCGCCTAGCGCCGCAGGCAGCGGCTGCTGCCCCCGTTTCGACCCGAAACGGTCCGTGATTTTTCTGAAACAAATATAGCAACATGAAATTAAATCACCAAGACATAAAATCATGCAACGGAAAAATAAATCTAGCATAAACCTATATGCAAAAAATAATTTTCCCATAAACAATTCACAAATAGAAAATTAAATAAAGCATAAACCATATGCAAATAATTTTCCATAAGTAAAATTCAAGGGGCAAAATCACCAAACCTCAAACGAAAAATAAATCCCGTCCACAAAATCGCCAATTTTAAAACACGGGATCCGCCAAGTTTAAGATTTCCACGGATCAAAAGCCCGCTCTGATACCACTGTTGGGATTCGTCACGGGAAACCGACCGATAAAAGCGGAAATACGCATCGATTTCCTCGAATCCGGCCCAGGAGCTTAAGATGTGGAAATCAAAAACTTAAAGCATAAAAGGAGGGTTTCAAAAACTTACCACAAAGTCTCTCTAAGAGACGGATGCGGACTGCAGAAATTAAGTGTAGATTTCCTCCACCGATGCGTACACGAACGGCTCTCGGACCGAAACCCGTGCTAGTGACTCGGATGTTATTGCAAGAGAAAGAGAGAGCTGAAATTTTCTTTCCAAAAGAAAATATCACCAAGTGATGGGAGGCCAAGCTCAACCCTTATGGCAATGATGATATATATTTTCAAGTGTGAGTCACCACTTCTAATTGGTCCAAAAATTCAAAGTCTAACTTTGTAACCTTTTAGTCCAAAATGGTGACTCACCATACATCTCCCTTGCCATAATACGGCCATCAATTAACAAGTGATGAATTAGTTTTGTTTTCTTTTCCAAAGGAATAAAACCTATGTCAAACCTATGACACATCACTTTCACCCTTTAAATGCATAAGGAGTAAAGTCAATCTTTAGCTTAGAGACAAAAGAATGACTCATCCAAATGCTAAGGATTCGGCCAACACTCAAGGAAATGGTCATCATCTTTTCCACTTTCTTACCAAAAGTTAAGGAAAGATCAAATGGAGCAAAGTCCAACTTTGCCACTTCTTAAGTCAAAACAATGACTCACCATTTTCTTATTGGTTCATAAGAATTGGTCATCATCATTTTTGTCCATAGAATGACTCACATTCTTATCCCAAATGCATGTAAATTTCGGCCAACACAATTCCAATTCATGTGGGACAATTCATTTTACATCTTAAGCCCAATTTTAATTCCTTTGATTTAATGAATTTCAAATGCAACTTTAATGTAACATGTATGCTTATATATTATTCCATATAATATATTACATACATTTAAATTAAAATTCATTTGACCTATTAATTTAATCAAGGGATTAAATTAGACATACATAAAATGAGATACATGTAAACCTATACAAAGATAGATTTTTCTTTTGGAAAGAAAACTTGGACAGCCATATTCCTTCTTGTGTGCCGCCCCTCTCTCCCTCTCTTCTTGTTATCCGAGTCGCTAGCACAGGTTTCGGTCCGAGAGCCGTTCGTGTACGCATCGGTGGAGGAAATCTACACTTGATTTCTGCAGTCTGCATCCGTCTCTTAGAGAGACTTTGTGGTGAGTTTTGCAACCCTCCTTTTATGCTTTAAGTTTTTGATTTCCACATCTTAAGCTCCTGGGCCGGATTCGAGGAAATCGACGCGTATTTCCGCTTTTATCGGTCGGTTTCCCGTGACGAATCCTATCATTCGTAGCCATTGGTTTCTACACAGAAAAATTACGAGTGTTAATAAAGGACTTAACATGTTCTTCCCATATATATAATTAATAATGAATCGTGTTATTAATTAACTCGAGTTGTTGGGCTCATGGGCCGAGATCCATATTATATGAAGATATAGCCAGACGAGGGCCTGGAACAACTATATCCCAATTTTTAGGTAGGAACGCCGTCCAATCCCAACCTAGGGACTCTCGGTTTGATGGGTCTGTTGGCACTTACCCATCTGTGCTTAGGGCGAGGAACATCCTACTACCCACGCTAAGTCAAAACCTCCATCCAAGTGTTAGAGTAACCAATACTCCAACCCAATACAAAAGGACGATACTCCAGTGCATCCAACGAGGGTTGGTCTACAGCTGGCCTATCCCCACTTCGAGTAGGTTATGAATGAGGGAAGCACTTTTAAGAGACTTAGTAATTACCTTTTGGTTATTAGATTCAATTAATAACGGCTTAGATGCATAGGCGGGTGAAACAGGGTTTGTACATACATTCTCACATGTAAATAAATAAAGCATAATTAAATAAAATGAAATGCTATGGGCCAAAATTTACATCCTAATATAATTCTAGTAAACCTATACTAGAACGACATCAGGTGGGCTGCATCCTCATCCTTCTAGCACGCCAATCCAATCGGCTTCTTCTTCTTTACATAATTCCATAATAAACACATAAAATAAAATTACATAAAAAGAAAACGGCGCGTAGGCCGTATTTACCAAAAGAATATTACAACCCGAATAAATAAGGCCCAAAACATCCATTCATGCATTTAATCATACATACACGTATCCAATACATACAATTTATAAACATGTTAAATGCATGAATTAATCCCATTTCATATATGTCCATAGCCATTATTTTGAAATCGCCAAATTTTGGCCGATCATGGTTCTAAACCAGTGCGGGCTTTAGGCCTCCAACCCAGGCAAAATTGCTCCCAATCCAATTGGGAAACCATGAATTCCAAAATTAGCAGTCCGGGTAATCGTGCCAAGAAAACCCGAACCAATTTCAATTAACCGTATTTATTTCCAAAATAAATATCGCATGAACGAAAAATAAATTCATTCATAAAACATGCGCATAAAATTTCCAAAATTAAACACGCACAAGTTTAAAAACAATTAAAATTTTAAAACCCCACGCGCATAAAAATTACCAAAATTTAAACACGCATATTTTTAAAATTTTAAATCCGGCCGGCCCTAAAAATCCCGCCAAATCCAAAAACGGGCCCGGCCCGCCGCGCGGGGCAGCCGCGGCGCTGCTGCCCAGCAGCAGCCCCGCTGCCGCGCAGCGGCTGCTGCCCCGCAGCAGCCTGCTGCTGGCGTGCAGCAGCTGCTGCCCAGCAGCAGCTGCTGGCGCGCAGCAGCCCTGCTGCTGGCGTGCAGCAGCTGCTGGCCAGCAGCAGCCAGCAGCAGCTGCTGCCTGTGGCGCCTAGCGCCGCAGGCAGCGGCTGCTGCCCCCGTTTCGACCCGAAACGGTCCGTGATTTTTCTGAAACAAATATAGCAACATGAAATTAAATCACCAAGACATAAAATCATGCAACGGAAAAATAAATCTAGCATAAACCTATATGCAAAAAATAATTTTCCCATAAACAATTCACAAATAGAAAATTAAATAAAGCATAAACCATATGCAAATAATTTTCCATAAGTAAAATTCAAGGGGCAAAATCACCAAACCTCAAACGAAAAATAAATCCCGTCCACAAAATCGCCAATTTTAAAACACGGGATCCGCCAAGTTTAAAGATTTCCACGGATCAAAAGCCCGCTCTGATACCACTGTTGGGATTCGTCACGGGAAACCGACCGATAAAAGCGGAAATACGCATCGATTTCCTCGAATCCGGCCCAGGAGCTTAAGATGTGGAAATCAAAAACTTAAAGCATAAAAGGAGGGTTTCAAAAACTTACCACAAAGTCTCTCTAAGAGACGGATGCGGACTGCAGAAATCAAGTGTAGATTTCCTCCACCGATGCGTACACGAACGGCTCTCGGACCGAAACCCGTGCTAGTGACTCGGATGTTATTGCAAGAGAAAGAGAGAGCTGAAATTTTCTTTCCAAAAGAAAATATCACCAAGTGATGGGAGGCCAAGCTCAACCCTTATGGCAATGATGATATATATTTTCAAGTGTGAGTCACCACTTCTAATTGGTCCAAAAATTCAAAGTCTAACTTTGTAACCTTTTAGTCCAAAATGGTGACTCACCATACATCTCCCTTGCCATAATACGGCCATCAATTAACAAGTGATGAATTAGTTTTGTTTTCTTTTCCAAAGGAATAAAACCTATGTCAAACCTATGACACATCACTTTCACCCTTTAAATGCATAAGGAGTAAAGTCAATCTTTAGCTTAGAGACAAAAGAATGACTCATCCAAATGCTAAGGATTCGGCCAACACTCAAGGAAATGGTCATCATCTTTTCCACTTTCTTACCAAAAGTTAAGGAAAGATCAAATGGAGCAAAGTCCAACTTTGCCACTTCTTAAGTCAAAACAATGACTCACCATTTTCTTATTGGTTCATAAGAATTGGTCATCATCATTTTTGTCCATAGAATGACTCACATTCTTATCCCAAATGCATGTAAATTTCGGCCAACACAATTCCAATTCATGTGGGACAATTCATTTTACATCTTAAGCCCAATTTTAATTCCTTTGATTTAATGAATTTCAAATGCAACTTTAATGTAAATGTATGCTTATATATTATTCCATATAATATATTACATACATTTAAATTAAAATTCATTTGACCTATTAATTTAATCAAGGGATTAAATTAGACATACATAAAATGAGATACATGTAAACCTATACAAAGATAGATTTTTCTTTTGGAAAGAAAACTTGGACAGCCATATTCCTTCTTGTGTGCCGCCCCTCTCTCCCTCTCTTCTTGTTATCCGAGTCGCTAGCACAGGTTTCGGTCCGAGAGCCGTTCGTGTACGCATCGGTGGAGGAAATCTACACTTGATTTCTGCAGTCTGCATCCGTCTCTTAGAGAGACTTTGTGGTGAGTTTTGCAACCCTCCTTTTATGCTTTAAGTTTTTGATTTCCACATCTTAAGCTCCTGGGCCGGATTCGAGGAAATCGACGCGTATTTCCGCTTTTATCGGTCGGT
Organism: Euphorbia tirucalli; assembly: GCA_039660915.1. Classification (NCBI taxonomy): domain Eukaryota; kingdom Viridiplantae; phylum Streptophyta; class Magnoliopsida; order Malpighiales; family Euphorbiaceae; genus Euphorbia; species Euphorbia tirucalli. The sequence continues at coordinate 42,142,057 of CM077637.1, read as the reverse complement.
TTCCCGTGACGAATCCTATCATTCGTAGCCATTGGTTTCTACACAGAAAAATTACGAGTGTTAATAAAGGACTTAACATGTTCTTCCCATATATATAATTAATAATGAATCGTGTTATTAATTAACTCGAGTTGTTGGGCTCATGGGCCGAGATCCATATTATATGAAGATATAGCCAGACGAGGGCCTGGAACAACTATATCCCAATTTTTAGGTAGGAACGCCGTCCAATCCCAACCTAGGGACTCTCGGTTTGATGGGTCTGTTGGCACTTACCCATCTGTGCTTAGGGCGAGGAACATCCTACTACCCACGCTAAGTCAAAACCTCCATCCAAGTGTTAGAGTAACCAATACTCCAACCCAATACAAAAGGACGATACTCCAGTGCATCCAACGAGGGTTGGTCTACAGCTGGCCTATCCCCACTTCGAGTAGGTTATGAATGAGGGAAGCACTTTTAAGAGACTTAGTAATTACCTTTTGGTTATTAGATTCAATTAATAACGGCTTAGATGCATAGGCGGGTGAAACAGGGTTTGTACATACATTCTCACATGTAAATAAATAAAGCATAATTAAATAAAATGAAATGCTATGGGCCAAAATTTACATCCTAATATAATTCTAGTAAACCTATACTAGAACGACATCAGGTGGGCTGCATCCTCATCCTTCTAGCACGCCAATCCAATCGGCTTCTTCTTCTTTACATAATTCCATAATAAACACATAAAATAAAATTACATAAAAAGAAAACGGCGCGTAGGCCGTATTTACCAAAAGAATATTACAACCCGAATAAATAAGGCCCAAAACATCCATTCATGCATTTAATCATACATACACGTATCCAATACATACAATTTATAAACATGTTAAATGCATGAATTAATCCCATTTCATATATGTCCATAGCCATTATTTTGAAATCGCCAAATTTTGGCCGATCATGGTTCTAAACCAGTGCGGGCTTTAGGCCTCCAACCCAGGCAAAATTGCTCCCAATCCAATTGGGAAACCATGAATTCCAAAATTAGCAGTCCGGGTAATCGTGCCAAGAAAACCCGAACCAATTTCAATTAACCGTATTTATTTCCAAAATAAATATCGCATGAACGAAAAATAAATTCATTCATAAAACATGCGCATAAAATTTCCAAAATTAAACACGCACAAGTTTAAAAACAATTAAAATTTTAAAACCCCACGCGCATAAAAATTACCAAAATTTAAACACGCATATTTTTAAAATTTTAAATCCGGCCGGCCCTAAAAATCCCGCCAAATCCAAAAACGGGCCCGGCCCGCCGCGCGGGGCAGCCGCGGCGCTGCTGCCCAGCAGCAGCCCCGCTGCCGCGCAGCGGCTGCTGCCCAGCAGCAGCCTGCTGCTGGCGTGCAGCAGCTGCTGCCCAGCAGCAGCTGCTGGCGCGCAGCAGCCCTGCTGCTGGCGTGCAGCAGCTGCTGGCCAGCAGCAGCCAGCAGCAGCTGCTGCCTGTGGCGCCTAGCGCCGCAGGCAGCGGCTGCTGCCCCCGTTTCGACCCGAAACGGTCCGTAATTTTTCTGAAACAAATATAGCAACATGAAATTAAATCACCAAGACATAAAATCATGCAACGGAAAAATAAATCTAGCATAAACCTATATGCAAAAAATAATTTTCCCATAAACAATTCACAAATAGAAAATTAAATAAAGCATAAACCATATGCAAATAATTTTCCATAAGTAAAATTCAAGGGGCAAAATCACCAAACCTCAAACGAAAAATAAATCCCGTCCACAAAATCGCCAATTTTAAAACACGGGATCCGCCAAGTTTAAAGATTTCCACGGATCAAAAGCCCGCTCTGATACCACTGTTGGGATTCGTCACGGGAAACCGACCGATAAAAGCGGAAATACGCATCGATTTCCTCGAATCCGGCCCAGGAGCTTAAGATGTGGAAATCAAAAACTTAAAGCATAAAAGGAGGGTTTCAAAAACTTACCACAAAGTCTCTCTAAGAGACGGATGCGGACTGCAGAAATCAAGTGTAGATTTCCTCCACCGATGCGTACACGAACGGCTCTCGGACCGAAACCCGTGCTAGTGACTCGGATGTTATTGCAAGAGAAAGAGAGAGCTGAAATTTTCTTTCCAAAAGAAAATATCACCAAGTGATGGGCGGCCACAAAAAGAAATATATGGCTGTCCAATTTTTTTCTTCCAAAAGAAAAAAAAAACCAATTTCTTTGTAAGTGGGCATCAACTCATTCTAGCCAAAAGAATACAAAAAGGGGTCCAATTATTTCTTTCCAAGAAATAATATATACGGCCAAGAGAAGTCATCAAGTGTGAGTCACCATTTTTCCATTGGTCCAAATAAAAGCAAAGTCTAACTTTGCCTTTTGGTCCAAATGGTAACCCACCATTCTCATCATTAAAGAATGACTCATCTCTCCCAAAGCTTCATGTATATTCGGCCAAGACAAAGTTGATGGAGGAAAAATGAGTTGACATAGAAGATATTTCTCATAGGAAGAAAAGTCCAACTTTTCCACCATAAAATCAAGCCATGACTCATCCTTTTTCATCATCACAATTTTGTCCAAAAATGAGTCATCAACCTAATCACCAATGACTCATCATAAAGCCAAATGAACCCAAAATTTCGGCCACCAAATCCCATTAAATGTAGACTTTATACCTTTAAAAGCCCAAGCCTAATTTTAATCCCATTGTTTTAATTAATGTCAAATGCAACTTTATTTAACATGTATGCATATATATATTATACCATATAATATATTACATACATTTAAATTAAAATTCATTTGCCCTAGTAATTTAATCAAGGGATTAAATTAGACATACATAAAATGAGATACATGTAAACCTATACATGTATAAGAATATTTCCACCTAGGAAATAATCCCATAAATTAATTCATTGAATTAATTATGAGAAGGCCAAAATAAATATTAATTCTATCACTTTGATCAATCCAATTGAGTCATATAATATAATTAATATATCTCTCTCTCTTCAAACGTGTATACTCTAAGTACACACTTAATCCGACTAGTTAAAGTCCAGACGTTCAATGTGTACGATCCAATGGGCCCGTCTTTATGTTGGCAGTGGGCCAAGGCCCACAGACTGCAGGCGGACTCTAGCAAGCTACTGCAGCCCCCAATTAAGACGGAGTAAGCAGTCCAACTGAAAACGTAACCCAGTAGTTTGAACTTGTAAATCCCATGTCGCTGATATCGGTGTCCAACACAGAGGCATGGAAGTATCACCCTCCTTGTGTCAGGACCTTGACTTGATACCGAATGAACTGATGCTCACAAACAAGATCCAATCTTGTTTGGGTGCGGCCGCACACTTATCAGTAACATTCTTCAAGAGGCCGATGATATCGTCTCAGTGAATCACTGAGTGACATTCCCTTCTGCATATCCATAGTGCTGCCATGCTTGCTGACACACCCGAACGTACCCGTACTTGGCACCCTTTTACAGGCCCGTTGGGCGTACACCAAAGTGTGCCACCTCGCATGCAGCACCATCATATGGTCCGGTCGAAGGACTTATACAAGTACTACACGAGAATCATTTGTGATGCTATACCATGCAGATTCCCGTTAAGTGGATCAATCCAGTACCATGCCCTTTTGCATGTACCCATTAACCTAGTTGACATTCCATGTTCTATGACCGGTAAGACACTGCCATACAACCAGGCTAATGATAGTCTTTGGTTCCATTCATTCCCATGATTGGAACAGACTACGGATGACTTTATGGTCATATCGTTTTCACTATCCACAGTCTTACTGCCAAGTGCCTCACACTTGACAACATGGATATGGATATGTCCATTGGATACTCTATTTAAAATATAGCACAAGACATATAATAAATAGATTAATGCCTTTCTCTCCTTGACACAAATTGTATAATACATAAAGTTTACATTAATGTACCAAATGTATCATACAAACACAAGGACCAATGCCTCGGGACTAGGGCATTTCCAACAAGTTCCACAATAACCGTTGAAATCTCTGCCATGCTTCATTAAGAGTCTCCGTCCCAAATTGCCGGAATCCCATGATCTCGTTCCTTAGCTGAACCGTCTTTGATGGTGGGAAGTAGTATGCTAAGAATTGCTCTTCCAATTGGTCCCATGATGTCACTGATCCAGGCCTCAAGGATTTGTACCATTCCATTGCTCCCCCGCATAGTGAAAAGGGGAACAGCTTCAACCGCACAGCATCTTGGGGCATCCCACCGATTCGAACTGTATCGGCCACCATGAGGAACCGATCTAAGTGATCATTGGGGTTGTCACTTATTCTACCATTGAATAGTCCGTTCCCTTGGATCAAATGGATCATACTGGACTTCAACTCAAATTGATTGGCAGTGATGGCTGGGATAACCACTCCGGATTTGTTCGGGGGCCGATGTGGAGCCATTAGGTCAGTCATGACCATGTTGTCTTTATCACCACCCCTTCTTCTATCAAACTCCTCCCGCTCTCGCCGGAGTTGCACTTGCTCAACTCTTTCCCAGAGTTGTCTCTCCTCATCCATATGTTGCTGATGTTCCATTTGGACAATCTGCTCTTGGCGTACTCTGCGGTTCCTGCTACACAAACTTTCAATTTCAGGGTTATAAGGTAAAAGCTCAGGATGCTGAGAGCGAGTTCGCATAAGCTAGAAAACACACACACACAGAAATTAAAGAAAACTAAATTGCAACAAATATTCACAGAAAAGAAAAATTATTTAACTATATGCACAGAAATGATGCCTAGATCAGCAAATAGACCTTTGGCTCAATGATGCAGAAAAATAAATTTCCCCGGCAATGGCACCAAAAACTTGATGGGTCCTAGGCGTAGTAGTAAAACTAAACCTAGAAACGCACAACTAAGGCAGTGTACCTATCGTTGACAAGTAATAATTCTGGTTGGTCCAGGTATCGATCCCACAGAGAAAAGAATATTCTGCAAACACTAAACTACTCGGGTTCCTTGCGTGTCCTATGTGGAACGCAGTTTTGGGTTGATTATATTAATAACTAAATTATCCTACTCCTAGTTGATCTATTCCAGCTTACTTTGCACTTGAATTTTGTGTTATCAATTGGCGGTTTACCGACCTATGAATGCTAATGGAGATGGCTTTATTAATTAACTACAAAAGATGAATTTAACTCAACAATCAACCCTTAATTATGTTCTTCTGATAATTCAACCTAGCGTATCTAGATCTTTTAGGTCCTTAGCCGGTTTCCCTTGTTTAGAGGCGGTCTAATTCTAAAGCTCAGAAAATAGGGGCACGTAAGTTCCACAGTGTCGTCAATACTAATGGTTTCCTAGGCGTCAATCTAGGTAATGCCACAAATATGAACTTAATAAATTAAGATCTTATGAGACTAGATATTCATTAAAGGAATTGCATAAAGAAAAGGAATGAAAATTGAAATTAACTTGCAATCAATTGTATTAATTAAGAAAGATGAAACGAATTTAGTGTTTACAACCAAACACAATCAATTTACGGAATCAAAACTAACTTAATCAAATTACAAAAGAGAAGAAGAAAAACTTATGCCCCTTTTGGTCCAATTAACCGGATTCCGACGGTGTGAATATGCTTGGGGTGTACCTCTATAGACGAACTCAAGCCGGAACTAAAAACATCGCAAAAGGGGAAGATTCTATGTAAAGCTACAACCAATCGATGGTTCAAAACTCAAAGAAATCAAATATTTCAAGCTCAAAACCTCACTACAAGTTTCTACTCACACTCTAAAAGTCTGGAAAAAAGATCCTTTCAAACATAGCAAATAACCTATTTATAAGACTAGGTTGAAACCAGAAAAAAAAAAGAGATGAAAGTAGGGCAACAACAGGTTTCGGGGCTCGGCACGCCGTGCTGGTGGAAGTGGCATGTCGTGCTGTGCAGAATTGAAGGCGGCACGCCGTGCTGCTGGAGTTGGCACGCCGTGCCGTGTAGTTTTGGGGCTGGCACGCCACGCTGGTCTGAGTGGCACGTTTTCGTGCCACTCTACTGGATTACTTCTGTTGGCACGCCGGATTAGCACGCCGTGCCCTAATTGTGGCACGCCGTGCCACCCTGATTTTCAGCACTTTGAACTCTTCCTCACCGCCGATGCTCCAACTTCCGGTCCGAGTCATAATACCTGTCCAAAACAAGCACAAAGAAACATAACCGCACCAACGCCACGGACCATAAAAACGACAAATTAACAAAAATTACAAAAACAACCCTAGAAAACACGAAAAATACTAAAAGTTATAAAAATCTATCCAAAACATAAAAATCACAAAATATTCAAAAACCACACAAACATTCACACAAAAGACTCTAAAAATTGCCGTTCAAACCACGAAATTGCCTAAATGATAAGGTCAAAAACCGACCTTATCAACATCATATAACACTGTGATCCACATCGGGTTACTTCATGACATTGCTACATTATTCAAGGCGGTCCCCGAGTGCCGGGTTAGTACACATGTAGGGGAATTTCATAGCATTATCAAATCATAAAAGTTGTTCCTTGAACACCGAGCTTTTGTCCATGTCCCCGTCACACACGACTCTCTCATAACATAGTTTCATATCATTGCTCAAAAGCATCAGAACTCTATCCATGGGCCGGTCCCATGTGACCATTTCATATCATCTCATAGACCTACAGAGCGTCAAACTCCGTTTGTGTGTTCGTACACACCTATTTCACAAAATTCATTAGGTGCCCCAAAGGCACCGAACCCCTGCTCGTGTGGCGGTCCACACGTGGCATTTTTGCATAGCATTGGGTGCACTTGGAATGTCCAAAATAAATAAAAAAAATGAATGAATAAAAAAGGTCACATTCATTATCATCCACATTCATGAAGCATCATCCAAGCATTATCATCCATACCATCCAACCATGCACTTTTTAACCCTAAGAGTCTCTATGTGCATTAAAGCAGAATAAGCTGGGGTGTCCGAGAACAAGCTCCCAGTCTATAAGAGCACGTGAGAGTGAAAGATCAGTCGAATCAAGCAGGGCAACAGAGTCTGGAGAAGTAGCAATAGATGATCAAACGCCAAACATTGCTAATGTTCTGAAGGATTTCTTCTGATCCCAAGACTTTCGGGATATGCTAAAGGAAGAATTGAGGGCTGTTGTTAGGGAAGTGGTGAAACTGGTAATGGTGGAACCAGGAAAGAAAAAGAAGGGGAGACCTCTCAACATGGGGCTGATGCTTCGGCCAACATAGAAAAGCTGCAGGAAATTGAGGCAGCTATGGAACAGAAAATGAAGGCCAAGTACTCTGATCTGGATGAGATGCTAGCTGAGCTGAAAAAGGAAGCCAACATCAGTTTGGGTTCCAGGAAAGGCATCAATGTGGATGCCATGATAAACAAAGGCATCGAAACATTCCCTGTGGGATTCCAAGTCCCCAAAATTCCTTCTTTCAGAGGGCTCGGATCACCAGAAGCTCACATCAACCTCTATGCCCGTATAATGCTGACCGCGGGTGCTACCAAACAGCAATTGGTCAACTTCTTCCCAACAACACTAGAAGAAGGAGCTTTGAACTGGTACAACTCTCTGACAGAGGAAGTATAGTCGGATTGGGAAACACTGTCAGTGGCCTTCATCAAGTACTATAGCTTCAACTCAAAAATCCAAGTGAAGCTATATGACTTGGAAAGGGTTAAGCAGAAGCTCTGTGAACCCTTTGATGAGTATTATCAAACGTGGATGAACAAGATGATCCTACTGAAGAATCGCCTCGATGAAGATGAGCTGATTGAGAAACTGATTGAGGGAAGCAGGGATGTCTATAGAGACAACATGAAGTTCTATGCTTTCAATGAACTCAGCGAGGTCTATAGCATGGCCATGAAGGTTGAGAGGGATGAAGAGGAAAAAGCGGCCAGTCAAAAGGGTGGCAGAAGCTTCAAGCACGGTCTGGGGTATCGATCGACAGCCGCCACCGGATCAAGCGGTGGATCCGGTTTTTGCTTTACAAACAAAAGTGACCAATCTCCAAAGGATGAGCCGACTGAAGTTGCTGTAATGTCTCAACAACGAGGAGATCAAGCTGGAGATTCGTAGAATCGATGCCTATCCCTGTGGACCCTTTCTTTGGCCAAGATTTTTGCTAAGTGCAGGAATGGTGGCCTCTTGAATTCTCTGAAGCCATTTGAGAACCCGGCTGAGATGGACAAAGGCAAATCCTATTCCTATCCCGTGATAGTGGGGCATCACACGAATGACTGCAAGCAACTACTCAGGGCTATTCATCAATTGATCGCGGATGGGAAAATCGTGGAGCCGCCTTTGAAGCCCAATGTGCAGACCAATCTGTTGCCCAGCTTTGACTAGTCCAATCGAAGTGGGGGATGCAGCAGCAAAAGAAGACCCTCCGCATGAGGAGGATGTTAATTATTTTGATGTATCTATTTTGTTTTTTATCTTGTTTTGTGAACAATGCAGCCTACAAGGCATTTAATGTTATGTAATTTGATTTCAATTATTTGTGTGATATTTTCATGGACAGAACATTGTGCATGCATACAAACATTCATTCAATGTCTTTAGCATACACGACACATCATTACATGAAATTAACCTAAGGACAGATGAGCATCCAAAATGATATCCGTCTTGAAAGACTCCACGACTGATAAGAGAAAGAAAAGAAAGATTGCAAATACCTAAAAGCATGGAAGACCTTCACCCAGTCCTATGATGACACATCTAGAGATCGACAAAGGATCGTAAGATGCATAATTACAAAGAGTCCGAAGGACAAGTCCAGCCAAATGGAAATTCCGTAAAAAAAAAACAACAACAACAACACAAACAAAATAAGCATGGTTTCAAGTTCCAAAATAAGAATGCACATCTGTATTATATGATGTTTCGCACCATAGCAGCCCCAATGATAGAACGCAAGTTCTGGGGCAACAGTACAATCATTCCAGAATAAAGGAGAGAGGCACCATGCATCGCCTCCATACCACCATAAGCTAGCAAGATAGTACAAGCAGCTAATAAGCACATCAAAAAGCACAGCCATCAACCTGCAGGATCAAAGCAGTCCTACAGAGAAAGACAGAGACCAAGCCGTCAACCTCCTCAATCGGCACAGGCTCAGGTTTCCATTAAAAAAAAAGAGTCTGATGGATTGAAAATCACGAAAGCAATCCATGCAAAAGTTAGGACAGTGAGGTGAGCATCACTGGCAGGAAAATCCGCAAGGACCAGTTGGTGGAAGTCGTGGGTTCGGCCGAGACGGATACCATACTCATCTTGTCCTTAATTTCATTTCATATATAATGTGCATTATGCTAAAACATTATCAATGAATGAATGAATGAATGTCTTGCCCTGTTCATTTAAATATCCCAAGTTTTGCCTGAAATTGAATTCATATCATGCATCATATATGACTATACGCCTGTGATCTTCAGCAACGGTGATGGAGCAACCAAGTCCTACAAGGCTTCCCACAATCATCTCATCATCAGAGGGTGTACTGAATTGGAAGTCTTCTTCTAATCCCACGACATCGAAAAAAAAAAAGAAAGAGCTCGCTGAGGTGAAAACCGAAAAGACACCTCAGGCAAAAATTAGAGCAGCCCGCTAAGCTGAAAACCCATATTAGGCAGTTTAGGCAAAAGTTAGGGCATATGAAAAGCTCGCTAAAGTGAAAACCGAAAAGGCGCCTTAGGCAAAAGTTAGAGCAGCTCGCCGAGTTGAAAACCCACTTTGGGCGGCTCAGGCAAAATTTAGAGCAGTCCCAAATTCGTGAAGCCTGTTGGCAAAGATGGAAAAACTCCTCTGTCGTTCCCCCAGCAGGAACATTTCATTAATCCCCAATAAGATCCTTTGCATTATTTATCAACGACAATGTTGCCAAGAACATCATCACTTTCTCTCCAACAGTCGTCATATTTCCTCATTAGCCATCATATATCCCTGGCAGGATCGCAAGAATTACATTGCACCCAAAATGTTGCTTCTCCAACTATGGACGATCAACCACGCAACATATCTTCCCAGTAAGAACCTGGAGTGTCAAGATTGAGCAAATGGCGCAAAACGCATTTTCTAAAGTTCATTTACACATACACATATTGAAACTTATACATGCATTCAAATCATACATGCATACATACACATACATATCACGACCAACCCAAGCACAGGTATCCACCATTATCATCGTGCTATTCCGAACCAGGATCGCTCTCAAAACAGAGATGGCACAATGCAGAGGCATATATTGGGCCTTAAGCATTAGCACAAACTCAAATCTTAACATATCAAATCTCCAAGGGGCAGAACAATCAAGCCGTATTTATCCTTGATCGAAGGGGTAAAAATTTTTTTTTCCAAAATTATCGATCAAGGGATAAATACTCATTCCCAATCCAACATCAAAGTTATCATTCCTAAAGCTACCCCCTTTCTTCATTCAAGCCAGATTTCAAACCCTTGAACTCCATCGCGTTCAAGCATGGTTTCAAATCCTTAAACCTCTTTTCTTCAGTCAAGCCAGATTTCAAACCCTTGAACTCCGTTGCGTTCAAGCATGGTTGCAAATCCTTGAACCTCTTTTCTTCAGTCAAGCCAGATTTTAAGCCCTTGAGCTCCATTATGTTCAAGCATGGTTTCAAATCCTTGAACCCTTTTTCTTCATTCAAGCCAGATTTTGAACCCCTGAACTCCAGTACGTTAAAGCATTGTTGCAAATCCTTGAACCCATTTCTTCATTCAAGTCAGATTTTAAGCCCTTGAACTCCAGTACGTTCGAGCATGGTTGCAAATCCTTGAACCCTTTCTCCATTCAAGTCAGATTTCAAGCCCTTGAACTCAAGTACGTTCAAGCATGGTTGCAAATCCTTGAACCCCTTTCTCTATTCAAGTCAGATTTCGAGCCCTTGAACTCTAGTATGTTCAAGCATGGTTTCAGATCCTTGAACCTCTTATCATTTCGAGCCCATCCAACTCCAACAAGATTTCAAGTCCTCGAAATTTCTGTAGATTTGCCTCGGGTAACCTAGACCCGGTATCGGCTTAGTTCTACATCAAACCCCTTATTTCATCCAACCTAGATTTCGAATCCTTGAACCTTTTCAAGCAAGATTCCCAATCCTTGATAAACACTTCTCTAAGCTAGATTTCGAATCCTTGAGCTTCTTCAAGAATGATTCCCAATCCTTGCAAACCTCCTGAAGCGTGGTTTTGAATCCTTGAAACCACTTCAAGCGTGATTCTTAATCCTTCAATATCACCCAAGTCAGATTCCGGATTCTTGAAGACTGATTCAAGCAAGATCCTAGATCATGGAAGCTAATTCAAATCTCCAGCATTGCCTCGGGTAACCTAGACCCGATATCGGCTTATTTCTTCCTCAGTTTTGACTCGGGTAACATAGACCCAGTATCGGCCAATCCATCAATCCATCTTCATTTGCCGCGGGTAACCTAGACCCGATATCGGCTTATTTCTTCCTCAGTTTTGCCTCGGGTACCCTAGACCCGATATCGGCTTACTTCTTCCCCAGCTTTGCCTCGGGTAACGTAGACCCGATATCGGCTTATTTCAACGGCGGGTTCTTTGTGTCTGCAGTGCTTTGAGTCGTGTTTCTCATATTCACATCAACTATATTAGACTAAGATCAGGTGGTGAATTTGATCACCCGAGGAGCAGCTGTAAGCGCCGAAATTTCACTCTTCTAAAAAAAATAAATAAAATAAATAAAAATTAAAAAAAAAAGAGTATAGTCATACGACTTTAATTATACTCGTACGACTATAATTAAACTACAATCGTACGACTGCAGATCATGGCAGGTGAGCCAACCCATACCTTAAAAGCCGAAAAAAAAGAGAAAGAAAGGGGGGGGGACAGAAAAACGAAAGAAAAATAGAGCAAAGAAGAAGAGACGAAAGAAGAAGAGAGAAAATCAGAGAAGAAGAAGAAAGAACTAATCATCAAAAAAACCTTGCATTTGGAAATCTCTGGACCCAAATCCCTAACCCTAACTCGAAGAGAAAAGTGCGAATTTCAGTAGATTAGAGCGACACCAGGGGTGAAAAAGACTTGCATAAGCTTCTAAAAGGTAGGCACTCTCTTTTCCTTTCACTTTTTCAAGGTGATTGGTGTGGTTTTGTGCCAGTTTGATGAATAGTTCTACGACTGTAGTTACAGTCGTACAAGTGTTCTTGATTTTCAGGTGTTTTCTTTCCAGTTTTGCTTCAAATAAATTTATGGTGAGATTATGACTTTGGACTCGTTACAGTCGCACGACTGTAATTTACAGTCGTACGACTGTAGTTACAGTAGCACGACTGTAACGTATTTTCCAGAATCAGAATTTCCCTTTTTATTTCCAAAAATTTCCAAAAATCCCAAAAAATTCAGAAAACCTGAAAAATCATCAAAATGAATTTTGTTGTGTGCATCCACGACCATAGATTCAATTTTCAGTAAAATTGCATTTAGAACAATGCCACGACGGAGACCCAGTTCTCCTGAAAACAGACCCACTTCACATGTAAAAAATGCATGTAAACCGGCAAAAATGTTTTCAAAACAGTTTTCTCACAAAACCAAATACAGGGACATTTCAAAATGTTTTCCAGGTCTAACCGGACCGGCTAGCCGAGCCAACTCGGTTATCCCCTAAATATATGCCCCCAATTCTTGCTTTCCCAATACTGTCTATTTGAGTCCAACTTGCGGCGTGCTATATATTGTGCTAACCTCTATTTTGCAGCTTTTTATTTTTATTTTTATTATTGATGTATTTAATAGAATTAATCATGTATTTTAGGTGGTTGTATTTTTTTTAGATAAATCATGTATTCTAGGCGCTTGTAAAAGTGAGGCTGAGAGTTTTTATCTTTTATTCGATCGGGTTGTAATAATTCAATCATTTGCTATTTTGCTTAACCTGTATGCGTGCTGTATGTCTACTTATTTCAATAAAATTGACCTTTAGAGTTTGAAATACCATCTTTGAACATTGACCAACATTTATTTTAATTAGACACGAAATAAGGGACTTGTCTGTAGTCGAATCTCTTGATAGTGTAGCAGCCATTCGTCCGGTTCAACTGCATTATAAATTTACTGGTTGAGCTGAGCTGGGTGGCAACTCTGCAATATTCATCGAGACTCAGGTCTCGGTTCTTTTAAGAATTAATTCCATTTATTTTCCAAAACCGAATTTCCATTCATAAAAACTCCACGCGAGGGAGGGGCCCAGCCGAGATCGTGGCACCCCTTCCGAAAGGGAGTCTCGCATTTCGTCGAAAATGCGTCGTCCACTCACAGGGCCGAAATTCGCCTTGAGATTTCAGCCCAATTTTCTTCCTTGTCTCATATGGGCTTTTCTCATTTTAAAACCCAGTCCAATATTAATTTGCCAGGTCCAATCAATTATCAAACCCAATTTCATTTAACTTGTATCTTTAACATATTATTCCAAATAATATATTTGATACAATCAAATTAAATTCAATTTGATCAATTAATTATACCATGGAATTAATTTTGACATTCACATGACAAAGACACATGTAAACCTATACATGTGAAATATTTCCACCTAGGAAATAATCTCATAAATTAATCTAATTAATCATGAGAAGGCCAATCAAATATTAATTTTATTATAATGATCAATCCAATTGGTCTTTATAATATAATTAATATAATTCTCTCTCTCCGGTGTGTATACTCCAAGTATACAGGTGATTCCTTATGTCCGTGTTCAGACGCTCAATGTGTACGATCCCATGGGCCCATCTTTATGTTGGCAGTGGGCCCATGACCCACAGACTGTAGGCGAGCTCTAGCAAGCCACTGCAGTCCCCAATTAAGATGGAGATGGCAGTCCAAATATAATCATAACCCTGTAGTTTGAACTTGTATATCCCATGTCATTGATATTGGTGTCCAACACAGAGGCATGGATTGATCACCCTCTTTTGTGTCCAGGCATTAACTTGATCACGAATGTATTGATGCTCATAAACAAATTCCAACTTGTTTGGGTGTGGCCACACTCTTATCAGTCACATTCATCAAGAGGTCGGTGATATCTTCTCATTATACTACCGAGTGACAAATCCCTTCTGCATATCCAAAGCATTTCCATGCTAAGTGACATACCCGAAAGTACCCATACTTCGCACCCTATTACAGGCCCTTTTGGTGTACCCTAAGTATGCGACCTCGCATGCAACACCATCATATGGTCAGGTCAAAGGATCCATATAAGGAATACACGAGAATCATTTATGATACCCTAACATATGGATTTCTCGTTTAGTGGATCTATCCAGTACCATGCCCCTTTTGCATGTACCCATTAACTTGGTTGACATCCCATGTCCAATGACTGGTAAGACATTGCCATACAACCAGGTTAATGATAGTCTCTAGTTTTGTTCATTCCCATGACTGAAATGGACTACGGATCTATTTATGGTCATATCGTTTTCCCTGTCCATGGTCTTATTGCCAACTGCATGACACTTGTCATCATGGATATGGATATGTCCATTGGATACTTCATTTAAGATACTGCACAACATATATATAATAAATGAATTAATGCCTTTATTAATGACACAAAATGTGTATAATACATAAATCCAATAAATGCACAATACAAACACAAGGTCCAATGCTTCGGGACTAGGGCATATCCAACAATCTCCCACTTGCACTAGTTCCAACTAGGCATGGGCCTAATCCCTATAGATCTGGTATGACCCTCATGCTTGGGTTGAGCCAACACCTTGGTCAAAGGATCTGCAACATTATCCTCATTGTCCACGCTATGAAATTCCGCGATCTCTCAAATGAGGTGAAACTTCCTGAGCATGTTCTTTGTGTTCTTGTGTGACCGGGGCTCCTTAGCTTGTGCAATGGCCCCATTGTTGTCACAGAAGATATCAACTGGGTCTTGGATAGTTGGTACTACTCCCAACTCAGTGATAAACTTCCTAATCCACATAGCTTCCTTAGCTGCATCACACACCATGATGTACTAAGCTTCTATTGTAAAGTCTGCGATGGTTGGCTGCTTTGAGCTCCTCCAGCTTACAGCACCACCATTTAGCAAAAACACATACCTAGACTGTGACTGGTACTTATCTTGGTCGGTCTTGAAGCTCGCATTAGTATACCCAATAACTGACAGCTCTTCCTGACCTTTATACACAAAGAAGCTATCCTTAGTACGGTTAAGGTACTTAAGGATTGCTTTGATGACCTTCCAGTGATCTTCCTCGGGATCCTGCTGGTACCGGCTCGTCATACTTAGTGCAAAGGTGACATCAGGTCTCGTACATAGCATGGAAACATAATTGATCCTATAGCTGAAGCGTATGGAACCAATTTCATGTTCTCCCTGTCCTCCCTTGACTTAGGACAATTCTTCTTACTAAGTTTCAGCCCATGACCCATTGTCAAGAAACCTTTCTTAGCCCGAGCCATGCTGAAACTTTTCAGAACTTTGTCTAAGTATGAGGCCTGACTTAGGCCCAGATGCCAATTTGATATATCCCTATAGATCCTGATCCCTAGGATCATCTCAGCTTCGCCTAAGTCCTTCACTGTGAAGCACTTACACAACCACTGCTTTATTCCTTGCAGTGTAGGTATGTTGCTTCTAATGAGTAGGATGTCATTTACATAAAGTACCAGGAATGTGACAATGCTCCCAATAATCCTCTTATACACACAAGGCTCATCTTGATTCTGTATAAAGCCATATTCCTTTATAGCTTCATTGAATCTAAGATTCCAACTTTGGGATGCTTGCTTCAGTCCATAAATGGACCTTTGAAGTTTGAATACCCTTCCCGTATACTGTGGATCGACAAAACCCTCAGGTTGTGTCATGTACACATCCGCAAGTAGCTTTCCATTATGGAAAGCAGTTTTGACATCCATTTGCCAGACCTCATAGTCATACCATGTGGCTATGGCCAGCAAGATCCTGATGGATTTGAGCATGGCTACTAGTGAGAAAGTTTCATCATAGTCTATTCCATGGACTTGTCTGAAACCTTTCACAACTAGACGCCCCTTGAAGGTATTGTCAGCTTTTAGCTTGTAGCACCACTTGTAACCAATTACCTTAGCACCTGGAGGTGGATCAACCAAGTTCCAAACTTGGTTATCATACATAGATTGCATCTATGCCTCTATAGCTTTATGCCAATTTGCAGACTGTGGGCTTGCTGTAGCCTCTTGGTAGGTTTTGGGTTCTTCCTTATCCAAGACGAGAAGAGTTTGATATCAGTGACGAGGAAACCATACCTCTTTAGTTCCCGACGATCCGTACCAGACCTTTTAGGTCCTTGTGTGACCTGGGTTGGTGCTTCCACCCGTGGAAGCTCCACCTTGTGGACTTTGAACTTCCCTGAGTTCAACATTGCTCCCACTATCTTTCTTGGAAAGGAATTCCTTTTCTAAAAAGACCCCCTTCCTTGCCACGAGCACCTTGTTCTTGGCGGGGTTGTAGAAGTAATACCCTTTGGTTTCCATAAGGTAGCCCACAAACATGCATTTATCAGTTTTAGGCTATAGCTTGCCACTAATCAATCTCTTGACATGTGCTTCGCATCCCTAAATCCTTAAGAAAGACACATTGGGCTCCCTGCCCATCCATATATGATATGGGGTCTTTTCCAATGCCTTAGTCGGAGTATTATTTAAAATAAGAGCAGCTTTCTCGAGGGTGTGTCCCTAGAAACTTATTGGGAGAGAGGCTTGACTCATCATCAAGCAGACATGTCCAACAGGGTCCTATTCCTCCGTTCGGACACCCCATTCCACTGTGGTGTTCTTGGAGGAGTGAGCTGTGGAACTATTCCATTCTCTTTCAAATATGATTCAAACTCTAGGCTCATATACTCACCTCCTGAGTCTGACTAAAGGGTTTTGATATTTCTGCCTAGCTGGTTCTGTACTTTGTTCCTAAATTACTTGAACCTATAAAGGGTCTCAGACTTTTGTCTCATCAGATAGACATAGCCATATCTGCTGAAATCATCCATGAACGTGACCAAGTATAGATGTCCTCCTCTAGTCGGTGTGCTTATGGGCCCACATACGTTTGAATGTATTAGGTCCAATAAGTCAGTGGCCCTTTCAGCCTTCTTGCTAAAAGGTGCCTTAATCATTTTGCCTCGTAAACATGACTCGCATATATCAATTGACTCCAGGTCAAATGACCCTAAGACTCCAGCTTTGTGAAGCCTAGCTATGCGCTTCTCGTTTATGAGGCCTAAACGACAATGCCATAGGTAGGCAGGATTAAGTTCATTGGGCTTAACCCTTAGTGTTCATGTTATAAACGTGATTGGTTTCATTTAAATCCAAGATATATAGGCTATTATTTAATAGAGCTTCTCCATAAAATAATCCCTCTCTAGATAAACAAATTATACCATTAGAAATAGTAATATTAAATCCAAAAATATCCAACATCGAAACAAAAATAATATTCCTGCACATAGCAGGTACAAAATAACACTG
The DNA here is from genome assembly GCA_039660915.1 of Euphorbia tirucalli. NCBI lineage: Eukaryota > Viridiplantae > Streptophyta > Magnoliopsida > Malpighiales > Euphorbiaceae > Euphorbia > Euphorbia tirucalli. The sequence continues at coordinate 42,124,462 of CM077637.1, read as the reverse complement.
TTCCAAAATCAAAACCAATCCACTAGGCATCATGAGGTGATATTCGCTGATCTCTATGGTAGTAACCCTTGCTCCATTACCGACCCACAAGTCCACCTCCCCCGATCCCAGTGACCTTTTGTTCTTAAGTCCCTGCACATTGCAACAAATGTGAGAACCACATCCAGTATCCAATGCACAGGATGTTGAAATAGTAAGGTGATTGTCTATGACATAAATACCCGATGAAGATGCACCCTAGGTCCTCCTCTGCTCTCCCATTAGCTAGGGACACGATCTCTTCCAGTGGCCTGCCTGCTTGCAACCGAAACAGACATCCTCAGGATTTGCCTTTTGCTGGACCTTAGGCTAGGCCTTAGCCTTCTTGGACTTGGCTTTCTTATCCTTTTCCTTGGCCTTGCCCTTCGCAAGTGGAGGGTTCCCCTTGTTAACCAACAGCACTGGCGGACTCTTCTTGATCGACTGTTCCGTGAGCTTTAGCATCCCATGCAGCTCAGTAACAGTGCGATTCATCCCTTGCATGTTATAGTTTAGGATGAACTGATTATAAGAGTCCAGTAGGGAAGCAAGGATTGTATCCACCACTAGCTCCTGTGAGATAGGTGATCCAAGACGGGCTAAAGTGTTCAAATAGCCCTTCATCTTGAGCACGTGTGTGCTCACAGATGTCCTAGTCCCCATTTTACAGGAGTGGAATGCCTTATTAGTCAGGTACCTTTCCTGACGAGCTTGCTCCTGAAACATCTCATTAAGAGTTGTCATCATAGCATAGGCCTGATGGTCCATTAACTGCTTTTTCAGCTCAGGGAGCATGCATTCCAACATAAGGCATGGCACATCCCTATTATCCCTCACATGCGCCTCGTATTCCTCCAACTTGGCAGCTGGTGGATTACGTCCCTGAGGTGCAGCCATCACATGCCTTTCCAGTGCGTACTCTTTGGACTCTTGTCTTAGAACTATCCTTAAGTTCATAGACAAGTCTAAAAAGTTGGGACTCGAAAGCTTGTCCCTCTCTAGGATACATCGCAGTGAAAGTGTGTTGTTATTTGCCATTTTAGAGTTTCTACACAGAAAAATAATTTAAGAGTGTTAATAAAGGACTTTACTTTGTTTCCCATCTATAATTAATAATGAATCAAGTTATTAATTAATCCGAGTTGTTGGGCTCATGGGCTGAGATACATATTTCATTAAGATATAGCCAGACGAGGGCCTAGTACAACTATACCCTAATTATTTAGGTAGGAATGTCGTCCAATCCCAACCTAGGGACTCTTGGTTTGATGGGCTTGTTGGCACTTACCCATTTATGCTTAGGGCCAGGAGAATCCTACTACCCACGCTAAGTCAAAACCTCCGTCCAAGTGTTAGAGTATCCCATACTCTAACCCAATACAAAATGATGATACTTCTGTGCATCCTGCGAGGGCAAGGTCTACAACTGGCCTATCCCCACTTCGAGCTGGTTTTGAATGAGGGAAGCACTTTTAAACGACTTAGTAATTTCCATTAGGTTGTTAGATTCATTTAATAAGGGCTTACATGCATAAGGCTGGTGAAATTGGCTGTTGGATCATACATTCACACATGCAAATAAATATAAAGCATAATTAAATAAATAAGTAAAATGGACTACTATGGGCCTATATTACATCCTAATATTATTCTAGTAAGCCTATACTAGAATCAAATATCAGGTGGGCCTCCATGTCCTTCCTTTTGGGCTTGCACCTACACTTGGGCTCACCACTCCATTCGGATTCTTATTTTACAAACTTTATAATAAATAAATAAAATAAAATGACATAAAAAAAGAAAAACGGCACGTAGGCCGTATTTACCCCAAAAAAGAAAGTATAACCCATCTTGAATTAAGGCCCAACAGCATCCAACCATACAAATATTTAATCACACATATGCATCCAATACATGAAATTTATAAGCATGTTATAATGCATGAATTAAGCCCATTTCAATTATGTCCAAGCCATTATTCTTGAAATCAACAAATTTGGCTCATCATGGTTCTAGCCCTTTAGGGGCTTTGGGCCTCCAGCCCAAGCAGCTAACTACTCCCACTGGAATTGGGAAACCATGAGTCCATATCAGCCGAGCGGGTAATTATACCAAAAATACCAGAACCAATTTTAATTAACCATATTAATTTCTAAAATTAATATCCAATGAATAAAATTAAAATTTCATTCAAGAAACCATGCGTATTTAAATTGCGAAATTTAAACACACAAAATTTTAAAACCAATTAAAATTTTAAAACTGGGCCTCGGGCCCGAACCCGCCAGGACAACCAAGTTGCCCTAGCAGCAGCTGCCGCTGTTTCTACCGCCGGCAGTCCCACATGCTCGGAAACAGCCCGTGATTTTTCCAAAATTAAAAAAAATTGCAGCCGAAAGAAAATAATTCACCAAGAATCACATCCATCTAATAAAATTAAATAAACATAAACCTATATGCAAATTTAATTTCAATTGCAAAAATTAAAGGGGAAAAATCAGAAACCCCAATCCAAGAATCCCACATAAAAAATCCAATTTTACATCCAAGGGATTCAATCTAATTAAGCAATTTCCACGGATCAAAAGCCCGCTCTGATACCACTGTAGGAATTTACACAAGAAATCATCTGAATAAATGCGGAAGATCGCGACAATTTCCTCAAATCCTTGCCCAGGAGCAATCGAGATGAAAATTGCAAAATCAAAATTTTATCAAGAAGAGATTAAACTCTTACCACGAGTATCTCTGTTGGGATTTGTCACCGGAAATCACCCGATTAAAGCAGAACAATGCGATGATTTCCTCAAATCCGTGCCCAGAAGCAATTGAGATGGAAATTGGGGAAAAAAATTTAACCAAAAAGAAATAAATCTCTTACCCAGAATATCTCTTTAAGAGATGGATGCAGACTACAGGAATCAATCTAGAATCCCTCCTCATTCACGTACACGAACGCCTAACGAACACTACCCGTGCTAGCGTCGAAAAAACACAAATAATGGGAAGGAGGAAGGGACAAATTTCGGCTAGCTTGTGTGTTAGTTGCCTTGGCCGAAATTCCTAGGGTAATTAAACCCCAGAATTTCGGCCCAAACTGGCTCCTTCATCTGTGTGGGCTTCCATCTTTTATTTCAGGCCCAAACCTATTTTAATTAGTCTGGTTTAAATTAATTTCAAGCCCAACTTTAATTTACCCATGTATTTAATATATTACACCAAGTAACATATTATTTACATTTAAATTGAAATTGGTTTGACTAATTAATTTAATCCATCAAATTAAAATTAGATCTTCACAAAATAAATTCATATGTAAACCTATACATATGAATATTTCCACCCAGGAAATAATCTCATAATTAATCCAATAAATTATGAGAGAGCCAATCAAATATTAATTTTATGATTATAATCAATCCAATTGATCTTTATAATATAATTAATAAATTCCTCTCTCTCTAGAGTGTATACTCCAAGTATACATCTGATTCCTTAAGTCAGTGTTTAGTCGATCGATATGTACGATCCCGTGGGCCCATCTTTATATTGGTAGTGGGCCTATGGCCCACAGACTGTAGGTGGGCTCTAGCAAGCCACTACAGTCCCTAATTAAGATGGAGATGGCAGTCCAACTGTATTCATAACCCTGTAGTTTGAACTTGTATGTACCATGTCACTGATATCGGTGTCCAACACAGAGGCATGGATTGATCACCCTCTTTTGTGTCTAGACATTAACTTGACCCCGAATGTACCGATGCTCACAAACAAGTTCCAACTTGTTTGGGTGTGGCCACACTCTTATCAATCACATTCATCAAGAGGCCGGTGATATCTTCTCAGTGGCCTACTGAGTGACAAATCCCTTCTACATATCCATAGCATTGCTATGCTAAGTGACATACTCGAAAGTACCCATACTTGGCACCTTATTACAGGCCCTTTAGGCGTAACCCTAAGAATGCGACCTCGCATGCAACACCATCATATGGTCAGGTCAAAGATCCATACAAGTACTACACGAGAATCACTTGTGATATTATACCAGGTGGATTTCTCGTTTAGTGGATCTATCCATTACCATGCCCTTTTTACATGTACCCATTAACTTGGTTGACATACCATGTCCAATGACCGGTAAGACACTGCCATACAACCAGGTTAATGATAGTCTCTTATTCTACTCATTGTCATGACTGGAACAGACTACGGATCTATTTATGGTCATATCGTTTACCCTATCCATGGTCTTACTGCCAAGTGCATGACACTTGTCATCATGGATATGGATATGTCCATTGGATACTTCGTTTAATATAATGCACAAGATATTTATAATAAATGAATTAATGCCTTTATTAATAACACAAATGAGTATAATACATAAATCCAATAAATGTATAATACAAATACTAGAACCAATGCCTCGGGACTAGGGCATATCCAACAATCTCTTCTAGAGATGGCTGCAGAAATCAATGTAGATTCCCTTCTTGTTCACGTACACGAACGCCTATGGAACACGACCCGTGCTTGTGTTGGAAATTGGAAAACCTTGGGGACAGAAGGGCTAGATTCCGGCTAAACTTGTGTTCCCCTCCCTTGGCCGAAAATCCCTAGGTAATTTACCTAAGGTGGGCCGAAATTCTCCTTGAGATTTCTGCCCAATTTTCTTCCTTGTCTCATGTGGGCTTTTCTCCTTTTAAAACCCAGTCCAATATTAATTTGCCAGGTCCAATCAATTATCAAAGCAAATTTCATTTAACTTGTATCTTTAACATATTATTCCAAATAATATGTTTGATACAATTAAATTAAAATCAATTTGATCAATTAATTATACCATGGAATTAATTTTGACTTTCACATGACAAAGACACATGTAAACCTATACATGTGAAATATTTCCACCTAGGAAATAATCTCATAAATTAATCTAATTAATTATGAGAAGGCCAATCAAATATTAATTTTATTATTATGATCAATCCAATTGATCTTTATAATATAATTAATATAATTCTGTCTCTCCGGTGTGTATACTCCAAGTATACAGGTGATTCCTTAAGTCCGTGTTCAGATGCTCAATGTGTACGATCCCGTGGGCCCATCTTTATGTTGGTAATGGGCCTATGGCCTACAGACTATAGGCCATAGGCCCATTACCAATATAAAGATGGGCCCACGGGATCGTATAATGGGCCTATGGCCTACAGACTGTAGGCGGGCTCTGGTAAGCCACTATAGCCCCCAATTAAGATGGAGATGGTAGTCCAACTGTAATCATAACCCTGTAGTTTGAACTTGTATATCCCATGTCATTGATATCGGTGTCCAACCTAGAGGCATGGATTGATCACCCACTTTTGTGTCTAGACATTAACTTGATCCCGAATGTACTGATGCTCACAAACAAGTTCCAACTTGTTTAGGTGTGGCCACACTCTTATCAGTCACATTCATCAAGAGGCCGGTGATATCTTCTCAGTGGACTACTTAGTGACAAATCCCTTCTACATATCCGTAGCATTGGCATGCTAAGTGACATACCCGAAAGTGCCCATATTTGGCACCCTATTACAGGCCCTTTAGGCATACCCCTAAGAATCGACCTCGCATGCAATACCATCATATGGTCAGGTCAAAGGATCCATACAAGTGCTACACGAGAATCACTTGTGATACTGTACCAGGTGGATTTCTCGTTTAGTGGATCTATCCAGTACCATGCCTTTTTTACATGTACACATTAACTTGGTTGACATACCATGTCCAATGACCGGTAAGACACCGCCGCCATACAACCAAGTTAATGATAGTCTCTAGGTCCATTCATTCCCATGACTGAAACAGACTACGGATCTCTTTATGGTCATATCGTTTTCCCTATCCATGGTCTTACTGCCAAGTGCATGACACTTGTCATCATGGATATGGATATGTCCATTGGATACTTCATTTAAGATATTGCACAAGATATATATAATAAATGAATAAATGTCTTTATTAATGACACAAAACGTGTATAGTACATAAATCCAATAAATGCACAATACAAATACAAGGTCCAATGCCTCGGGACTAGGGCATCTCCAACACTTGTATCTTCCCTTCGTCGATCAACTTCTGTATGGCATCCTTCAGCCTGTGATAGTTCTTGCTTCTATGTCCCACCATGACATGGTAGGTATAGAAGTTGTCTTTGTCTTCCTCCATGGGCTTCTCAAAAGGCCTGAGAGAGCTTAACAGACCACCAGACCTATACTTGGCAAAGATCTTAACCAAGGAGAAAGCCCATGGAGATATGCCCTGGCCTTCTGAATTTCTACTCGGGTTTCCTCGCTGCTGAGACACAACAGCAACCCTTGCTAGCTTATTCTCTGAAAATCTGACCCACTGCTTGCCCCAGCTACAGTAGTCGATCAATAACCTGGACTTTAATCGGAGCCTCTATTGCCTCTGTAGCTTGCTGCCTTTTCCTCTTCATCCCTCTCAATTTTCATAGCCATGCTTTATACTTCGCTGAGCTCACTAAAGGAGTGGAATTTCATGTTGTTTCTGAAGATGTCCCTACTACCATCAATTAACTTCTGAATCAATTCATCCTCATCGGGGCGTTTTTCAGCAGAATCATCTTAATCATCCACCTCTGGTAGTAAGCATCGAAGGATTCATTCTGTTGTTGCTTAACCCTTTCCAGGTCATCTAGCTTCACCTGGATCTTGGTGTTGAAGATGTAATATTTGATGAAGGATGCTGACAAGGCCTCCCAGTCTGATTGCACATCTTCAGACAAAGAGTTATACAAGGTCAGTGCACCCCTCTCGAGAGTGGTCGGTAAAAAGTTAATCAGCTGCTACTTAGTGGCACCTGCCGTCAGCATAACCCATGCATAAAGGTTCACGTGAGCCTCCGGTGAACCAATCCCCTTATAAGAAGGAACCATCGGCACTTGAAACCCAATGGGGAAGGTCTCAATTCCCTTGTTGATCATTGCATCTACATTCACTCCCCTCTTGGAGCCCAAACTAATGTTGGCCCCTTTCTTCAGTTCAGCCACTACCTTATCTAACTCTGAATACTTAGCCTTCATTTTCTTTTCCATAGCTGCCTCAATCTCTTGTAGCTTTTCTACACTGGTTGAGACATAAGCCCCGTACTGAGAAGACTCATCCACCTTTTCCTTTCCAGGCCTACTGGTCACGATTTACCCACTTTCTCTAACAACAGCCCGCATTTCTTCCTTTAGCAAGTCATGAAAATCCTGGGATCTCAGGAAATCCTTCAAGGCATCAGCAAGACTTGGTGTTTGATTGGCCATTTCCACTTCCTCTCCGGAATCAAAATCACTGTCAGTTTTTACTGTTCTCTGTTCCCCAACAGCCCTCAAAACCTAAGACCTTGTCCTTGGTCGATCCAGCTTACTCTGTGAACTGTCTTTATGGAGCTTTGGTATTTTCTAGTCTTAAGTGTGTATGGTCCTACATCATAAGTGAAGAGTTAGGGATGATAAATGAATGACGTGGTGTCGTGGAGAATGATGCTTGGATGATGCTTCATGAATGGAAATGAAAATAAGGATGATCGTTGCATGTTTGAATTTCCTTTGCTTAGGATGTCCCAAGAGTGCCCAATGCTATGCAAAATAATGCAAAAATGTCTCATGGGAGCCACTGCACGGGTAGAGGTTTGGCGCCTTTAGGGCACCTAATGAATTGTAGTGAGATGGCTGCATGTGTGCCGACACACGGGCAGAGTTTCGACGCTTTGTAGGTCAAGGCTATGAAATGAAATGGTCGCATGGGGACCATCCCATGGATAGAGTTCTGATACTTTTAAGGCAATGTGATATGAGATGGTGTTACCAAAAAGAGTCACACGTAACCGGTGACATGGACAGAGGTTCGGCATTCGTGGAACACCTTGCATGATTTTGGTAATGTTATGGAATGCCCCTATTTATGTACTAATCTGGTACTCGGGGAGCACCTCAAATGATTTCACAATGTCATGAAATGGTCCGATGTGAACCATAATGCGCAAATAGGATTTCAGCATCATCGGGACACCTATGATGAATGCATATGCTGCCATGTGATGACATGGTGCAAGCTGCCACACAAGATAAATCTAGGACCAATGTGGTCTATATTGAATGACATGGTAATCGTGAAATGGCATAGTGCATTCCGGTGCACGAGCGGAATACGGGCAGTTTCGGGGTACCCGATATGTTATGGAATGAAATGATCGTGAAAGGCACACTCGGAACATCCTTTATTAAGTGAGACGAAATGATATGGATGTGTATGTCACGTGAAAATGTAAGTGGCTGCACAAAAATGTGGTTCAAATGCATGACATGTGGAATGATGTCATGTATGCTTTGTGGAAATGTTGCACACTAGGTGTAAATGGCATGCAAATAAAAATGTCGTGGCTGCACAAAAATGTGATTAATGTCACACACATATCGATGCTCGAAAATGGATGCACGAAGATGTGGTTTAGAATGGCACATGAAAGCTATGCATGTTTGATGCTTCATGAAAAGTCAAATAGAAAACACCACAGAACAAATGTTAGCACACGTAAAAATATGCACTCCCTTCTGACCTTATTTCTCCTTTCAATTGGTCTTGCATCCTTCCTAGGAATTGGGTCTCTTTGGCATCAACGGGGGATACCAAAGCCACACAGTCGATGTTCAATTTCAAATTTAAGTTTTGGTAATCCTAGGGGAAGTTGCTAAGCCATTACATATAGGCCAAAGTCAAAACCAAGTACAGGTTCCTATAGCGAATATACACTCCTCACCGTGGAACACGATGTAAGGTCATGCGGTGCTAAGAGTGATTTTACCCTGACGGATTTGGAAATTCCTTTGTAGAAAATATTTTCCCATTTTAACTTAAAGACCTCGAAACTTAAATTCCAAGATCAGTGACAGAGTCGCCACCCGGATCAGCTCATCCAGGAAATTCTGGTACAACTCCCTACCAAGGGTATACTACCGTACCTAATCCAGAGATTTAGGGTTTAGGCAACTGACTTACTTTAATCTCTAGCTTGCTTTTACTTTACAGTTTATATTACCATATTTAATTTACTTATTATCTTTCTCTATACCAATTTCGTTTATATTTATCAACCCATGCTCAGGCAAATGACAGAAAATAAATTACAGAAAAATAAATCATGCATCCAGATTATACACAAATAATAGAGGCCGCTTATACAACCAAATCGAATAAAAAGAAAAAAAAAACTCTCGTCCTCACTTTACAAATGCTTATAATACATGAATATCTAAAAATTACAGCCGCCTAATTTACACGAAAATCTATTAATTATAGTAAAAATAATAAAAATAAATGCTGTAAAATAGACGGTTAGCATAATTCACGGCACAACATAGATAGGACTCAAATCAGGACAGAATTGGGATTTCAAGGACGGGGGCATGCATTTAGGGGGTAACCAGGTCGACCTTACCGGTTGGACTGGCTAGACCTGGAAAATGGTTTTCAAACACCATGTAGGCTTTTATGCTGGAAAACAATTTTTAGAAAATTATTTGGCTCAATTCCATGCAAATTTTCCTTTTTAGCGAGTCTGTTATCCTGGAACTCGGGGTTCCGTTCATACAGGTTCCTAAACTCAACATCCATCTAGGGTCCAAAAAGCAGTAAACACGCCAAAAATAATTTAAATTCAAAAACAGCACCACGCGACGACGTCCATATAGGTCATTTCACGGCTCTGTTTTATTCCAGAAATTACGGCCGTACGGCCATAATTACAGCTGTACGGCTATGATTCCCGGAACACGAAAAGTGGTTTTCTCATTTTTTTTTTTGAAAATGCCATTTTGCTCGTTTCCGATATTTTCTGGGGATTTTATAGGGTTCGGGGGTCCGCTAATGCTGGACCATGGATCCGATTCGGATCAAACAACCCCAAAATTTTGAGAATAAAACCATGGAAAAACCGAAAACCCTAATATTCGTAGGTACAGAAATCTGAAAACCAAAATTTTTCAACATACTGATAAACTTAGGCCGAAATTGTTCACAACAGAATGCATAAAACGGAAAACGGACTATTTTCGGTCGATCGAGACAACTTGGGAATCTGCCCCTGCAGAACAGAGCCGTGTAGCTTTAGGTACTAGAGCCGCCCAGCTCTGTTCATCACCATCATAGCTGTACGGTTGTGTTTATGGAGAACACAGCCGTACGGCTATGTTCGGGAAAGTCCGGTTTCTGAAATTTGTAAAAATGAAGAAAACACAAAGAAAATGCAATGTACATGCGTTTAAGGCCTCTCAAAGTTTACCTTGATGTTGTTTTGATGCTTTGAGCGTCAAGAAAAGGATTGAGAACTTGGAATTTGCCCTGGATACTCAACCGGCCGAAAACTGAAATGATCGGAAATCAATCCAAAGCAATTCCGAATCAATGTGCAAAGGTTTTGGAACTTGTTATTAATGTATAAGGATTAGTTTTAGGCCTTAACTTCTTTGTTTGGATCACTTTTCCTTGCCTTGGGTGTCTCGGTTTCTCTCCTTTCTTTTCTCAACCTTCTTTTTGTCTGTTTCTTGGAAAATGATTTTTCTGCCTAAGATTGAAAAAAAACCCGCCTTGATTTTATTTTTTTTTCTTTTATACTCTCCACTCACCATCATTTCAAACAATTAATGTGCCGCCAGACTCCTTCAAATTTCACCCATCTTCTTTGTGTCGAGCCAAGTTGAGCAACTTGGCTCACCCACTAGAGCCACCCGGCTCTAGTTTGTAATAGAGCCGTGCAGCTCTAGGCTACAGCCACGCGGCTCTAGCAAGAGCCGGGGAAAAATTCTCTAAAATCAGACGCTCACCCTAAACCCTAAAAAACACTCGGGGGACCTTTTCAATTGTTTCGGATCACAGATAGCTTGGTTTTTAAGACGTTTGAGATATTTCAGGTGACATTTCGGTCATTTTCAAGCCCAATTCGGGTCAGTCTGCTTCACAGGTAATACGAGAATTTTCATCATAGAGGTCGGGAAAACCCGGCGCTTACACTCAAATTATTAAGGTTAATCCGAGTGTACAAGTGGTTATAGCCGAAGAGGAAGAGGAAAAGGTAGAAGAAGCCGAAGAACAATCGTCTGTAGTAAAGAATGGGCAAGGACTGATTGACCTAGCCGACATCGAATTGGATGATCATGTTGAGGATTTTGGGTATGAAGAATGAAAGCCGGTTTACCCAGTTGAGACAAGAAGGGGAACGACAATCACAAAGGATGGTCCTGTCATGCATATTACCATGAGTGGTAAGATCTATCAACCTACTAATGTAGCACCTCAAGCAGCACCTAGAAAAACTAATCTAGTTGTAAGGGCAGACACAACCGTTAATATGCCATGGGATAAAGGAGAGGATGTTGTGGTTGAGTAGTTGAAGAGAACGCCTGCCTGAGCTAGTATTTGGCATCTCCTCATGGAATCCAAGAACCACCGTGAGGCAGTAATGAAACAGGTCATGGAAATGGATGCCACTCCTACTATATCTCCTGATGAAGTATGTGCCATGATAAGGGGAATTGACCTGAAAGCTAACCAGGCCCCGAAGATCAGCTTTGGAGTGTCTGACTTATCGTCGAAGGGCGTAAACCATAACGAGGCTCTATACTTGAAAGTTGAAATTATGGATAAGGTGATGCCTTGGGTGATGGTTGATGATGGCTCGACCTTGAATATATGCCCTTCTAAAATCCTTCCATACCTAGGGATTAGCATAAAAGCACACTATCGGTCTAGCATAATGATCATAGCATATAATGATAGCGAAAGGACCATAATTGGAACATTTGAAGCTGAAGTCAGTGTAGGGGAGATCAAGTCTGTTGGGATTCGTCACGGGAAACCGACCGATAAAAGCGGAAATACGCGTCGATTTCCTCGAATCCGGCCCAGGAGCTTAAGATGTGGAAATCAAAAACTAAAAGCATAAAAGGAGGGTTTCAAAAACTCACCACAAAGTCTCTCTAAGAGACGGATGCAGACTGCAGAAATCAAGTGTAGATTTCCTCCACCGATGCGTACACGAACGGCTCTCGGACCGAAACCCGTGCTAGCGACTCGGATGACAAGAAGAGAGGGAGAGAGGGCTGCCCACAAGAGGAAATATGGCTGTCCAAATTTCTTTCCAAAAGAAAAATCTATCTAGCCAAAGATAGAACCAAGTTTCTCTCAAGTGTGCATCCAATTTCTTTCCAAAAGAAATAATGCATAAAAGTGGGCAAAATTCATACTTTAATAGAAAACCAATTTCTCTTAAAGCAAGAGTGATGGACGGCCAAAAGTGGAGTGAAGTTAATGGTGATTATCTCTAATGAAAGAAAAGGAGATGAGATGGAAGAGCAAAGTCCAACTTTGCTACCAATGAGTCAAACCAATGACTCACCATGGTGACTCACCACCATCACTCACCATCACCTTTTCTTCATCTTCATCCATAATACCAAAAAGTCAAGAATATGACTCACCAATGCTCCAACAATTCGGCCAAAAAGAAGAAGAGAATGAAGATGTCATATTTGTTTACCAAAAAGTCATGCATGACTCACCATCTTCATCATTACTTTTTGTCCAACAAAATGACTCATTCTTATCATCCCTTTCCATGCAAATATTCGGCCAAACCATTCCAAGCCAAGTGGGAATATTCATTTTAAGTTTTTAAGCCCAATTTAATTCCTTTGATTTATTTAAATTCAAATGCAACTTTAATTTAACATGTATGTTTATATATATGATACCATGTAACATATTACATACATTTAAATTAAAATTCATTTGACCTGTTAATTTAATCAATGGATTAAATTAGACACACACATAAAATGACAAACATGTAAACCTATACATGTCATAATATTTCCACCTAGGAAATAATCCCATAAATTAATTCATTGAATTAATTATGAGAAGGCTGAAATAAATATTAATGATATCACTTTGATCAATCCAATTGATGCATATAATATAATTAATATATCTCTCTCTCTTCAAACGTGTATACTCCAAGTACACACTTAATCCGACTAGTTAAAGTCCAGACGTTCAATGTGTACGATCCAATGGGCCCGTCTTTATGTTGGCAGTGGGCCAAGGCCCACAGACTGCAGGCGGGCTCTAGCAAGCCACTGCAGCCCCCAATTAAGATGGAGTAAGCAGTCCAACTGAAAACGTAACCCAGTAGTTTGAACTTGTAAATCCCATGTCGCTGATATCGGTGTCCAACACAGAGGCATGGAAGTATCACCCTCCTTGTGTCTGGACCTTGACTTGATACCGAATGAACTGATGCTCACAAACAAGATCCAATCTTGTTTGGGTGCGGCCGCACACTTATCAGTAACATTCTTCAAGAGGCCGATGATATCGTCTCAGTGAATCACTGAGTGACATTCCCTTCTGCATATCCATAGTGCTGCCATGCTTGCTGACACACCCGAACGTACCCGTACTTGGCACCCTTTTACAGGCCCGTTGGGCGTACACCAAAGTGTGCCACCTCACATGCAGCACCATCATATGGTCCGGTCGAAGGACTTATACAAGTACTACACGAGAATCATTTGTGATACTATACCATGCAGATTCCCGTTAAGTGGATCAATCCAGTACCATGCCCTTTTTACATGTACCCATTAACCTAGTTGACATTCCATGTTCTATGACCGGTAAGACACCGCCATACAACCAGGCTAACGATAGTCTTTGGTTCCATTCATTCCCATGATTGGAACATACTACGGATGACTTTATGGCCATATCATTTTCCCTATCCACGGTCTTACTACCAAGTGCCTCACACTTGACAACGTGGGTATGGATATGTCCATTGGATACTCTATTTAAAATATAGCACAAGACATACAATAAATAGATTAATGCCTTTATCACCTTGACACAAATTGTATAATACATAAAGTTTACATTAATGTATCAAATGTATTATACAAACACAAGGACCAATGCCTCGGGACTAGGGCATTTCCAACAATCTCCCACTTGCACTAGTACCTACTAGGCATGGGTCTAATCCCTATAGATCCAGTATAACCTTCGTGCAGAGGCATAGCCAAGCATGTTGGTCAAAAGATCTGCGACATTGTCTTTGGTGTCCACTCTTTGTAATGAGATGTCACCCCCTCAGCGATTTCTCGCAATAGGTGAAACTCCCTGAGTTCGTGCTTCGTGTATATGTGTGACCGGGGCACATAGCTTGTGCAACAGCCCCGCATTGTCACAGAAGATATCAACTGGTTACTGGATAGTTGACACTACCCCCAGTTGTATGATAAACTTCATTATCCACACAGCTTGCCTAGCTGCTTCACACGTTGCAATGTACTCAGTTCCTGTGATAGAAACCGCGATGGTCTATTACTTGGAGCCTCTCCAACAATAGCACCACCATTTAGCATGAACACATACCTATATTGCGACTTATATTCATCCTGGTCGGTCTGGAAGCTTGCATCAGTGTACCTAGTAACTGACTGCTCTTCCTGACCTACATGGGCGACATTAGGTCTTGTACATAGCATGGAGTACATGATTGTTCCCATAGCTGAAACGTATATAGGACCAATTCATGTTCTCCCTATCCTGCCTTGTCTTAGGACAATACTTCTTGCTAAGTTTCAGCTCATAACCCATTGGCAAGAAACCTTTCTTAGCCTGGTCCATGCTGAATCTTTTCAGAACGATGTCTATGTACTTGACCTGACTTAGGCCCAGAAGCCGATTGGATCTAACCCTGTAGATACTGATCCCTAGGATCGTCTCAGCTTCGCCTAAGTCCTTCATTGCGAAGCACTTACACAACCATTACAATTCCCTTGTAGTGTTGGTATGTCGCTTCCCATCAGAAAGATGCCATCCATATATAATACCAGGAAAGTTACTATGCTCCCACTAAACCTCTTATACACACCCTGAAAGGTATTGTCGGCCTATAGCTTATAGCACCACATGCAACCTATTACCTTAGCACCAGGAGGTGAATCAATCAGGTTCCAAACCTGATTATCGTACATAGATTGCAAATCCACCACCATGGCAGACAGTGGGCTAGCTATAGCCTACTAGTAGGTTTTGAGCTCCTCTTCGTCCAAGACAAAAGGAGCGTAATCATTAGAAACAAAAACTGATTTTTCCATGTTCCTGATGATCCCTACCAGACCTTTTAGGTCCTTGTGTGACCTGGGCTGGTGCTTCCCCTTTTGGAAGCTTCACCCTGGTCTCCGAGTTATCCTTTTTCAGGAGTTTCTGAGCTTTGAACTTCCCTGAGTTCAATATCGCTCCCACTGTCTTTCTTGGAAAGAAACCCCTTTTCAAGAAGGACCCCCTTTCGAGCCATGAACACCTTGTTCTCAGCGGGGTTGTAGAAGGAATACCCTTTGGTTTCCCTAGGGTAGCTCACAAACAGGCATTAGTCGGTTTTGGGTGCTAGTTTTGCTCACAGTCAATTTCTTGACTTATGCATAACAACCCCAAATCCGTAAGAAAGACACAATGGGCACCCTGCCCGTCCATTTTCCAAATGGGGTCTTTGCCAAAGCCTTAGTCGGAGTATAATTGGAAATGAGAGCCATTGTCTCAAGAGTGTATCCTTTACAACTTATAGGGAGAGAGGCATGAGTCATCGTTTGAGCGGACCATGTCCAACAGGGTCCTATTCCTCTGTTCGGACACCCCATTCCATTGTGGTGTTCCTGGAGGAGTGAGCTGTGGAACTATTCCATGCTCTCTCAAAATGAGTCAAACTATAGGCTTATATGCTCACCACCTCGGTCCAACCGAAAGGCTTGGATATTTCTGCCTAGTTCTGTACTTCGTTCCTTACTCCCTTGAACCTATCAAGGGTCTCAGACTTATATTTCATTAAATAGGCATGGCCATTTCTGATGAAATCGTCTGTGAAGGATACGAAGTATAGATGTTCACCCCTGGTTGCTATGCTTGTCGGTCCATATACATCTCAATGCATTAGGTTTAATAAGCTAGCAACCCTTTTAGCCTTTTAGTCATTTTACCTTATAAACCAGACTCGCATATATCAAGTGACTCCATGTCAAATGATCCTAGGATTCAAGCAATGT
This sequence comes from Euphorbia tirucalli, assembly GCA_039660915.1. Classification (NCBI taxonomy): domain Eukaryota; kingdom Viridiplantae; phylum Streptophyta; class Magnoliopsida; order Malpighiales; family Euphorbiaceae; genus Euphorbia; species Euphorbia tirucalli. The sequence goes on along the minus strand of CM077637.1, from coordinate 42,108,282 downwards.
GAAGCCTAGCTATGCGCTTCTTGTTTATGTGGCCTAAATGACAATGCCAAAGGTAAACCGGATTAAGTTCGTTAGGCTTAACCCTTTAAGTGTGTATAGTATAGACATGATTAGTTTCATTTAGATCCAGGATATAAAAGACATTATTTAATAGAGCTACTCCATAAAATAATTCTTTTCTAGATAAACCCTTTTTACTATTATTAATAGTAAATGTACATCCAGAAATATCCAAAACCGAAACAGAAATAATATTCCTGTACATAACAGGTACAAAATAACATTGTTTCAGCAGTAACAAAACTAATCTACTAGGCATCATAAGCTGGTCCCGCTGATCTTTATGGCAGCAACCCTTGCTCCATTTCTGACCTGCAAGTCCACTTGTCCCGATCCCAGTGATCTCCTGTTCTTAAGTCCCTGCACATTCAACAAATGTGAGAACCACATCTAGTATCCAATACATAAGATGTTGAAACAGAGGTTAATGTCTATGACATATATACCTGATGAAGACACGCCCTGCGTCTTCCTTTTCTCTCCCAAAAGCTTGGGACACGATCTTTTCCAATGTCCAGCCTGCTTGCAACCGAAGCAGACATCCATGGAACGGGCCTTGGGCTGGGCTTTAGCCTTTTTAGCCTTGGCTTCCTTAGCCTTGGCCTTGGCCTTTGCCTTGCCCTTGCCTTTAGCAAAAGGAGGTTTCCCCTTGTTAACCTCAAGTACCGGCGGATTCTTCTTGATCGACAGTTCAGCGAGTTCAAGCATCCAATGCAGCTCACTAACAGTACGGTCCATCCCTTGCTTGTAAAAGTTTAGGATGAATTGATCATAAGAATCCGGTAAAGAATCCAGGATTGTGCTAACCGCCAGCCCCCGTGAGATAGGAGTTCCGAGACGGGCTAAATTATCCAGATAACCCTTCATCTTGAGCACGTGTGCACTCACAGATGTCCCGGCTCCCATCTTACAGCTGCGGAATGCCTTGTGGATCAGGTACCTTTCCTGATAAGCTTGCTCATAAAACATCTCGTTAAGAGTTGTCATTATAGCAAAGGCCTGATGATCCAAGAACTGCTTTTGCAATTCAGGAACCATACTAGCCAACATCAGGCATGTCACATCCCGGTTATCTTTTACGTGTGCCAAGTATTCCTCCAGCTGGGCAGCCGGTGGATTACTACCCGTTGGCACAGCCGGTACAGGCTTTTCGAGCACATACTCTTTAGACTCTTGTCTTAGAACTTTCCTTAAGTTCATAGACCAGTCCCAAAAGTTAGGGCCAGAAAGCTTGTCCCATTCCAAGAAAGATCGCAGTGATAAAGTATCATTCGTAGCCATTGGTTTCTACACAGAAAAATTTACGAGTGTAAATAAAGGACTTAACATGTTCTTCCCATATTATAATTAATAATGAATCGTGTTATTAATTAACTCGAGTTGTTGGGCTCATGGGCCGAGATCCATATTATATCAAGATATAGCCAGACGAGGGCCTGGAACAACTATACCCCAATTTTTAGGTAGGAACGCCGTCCAATCCCAACCTAGGGACTCTCGGTTTGATGGGTCTGTTGGCACTTACCCATCTGTGCTTAGGACCAGGAACATCCTACTACCCACGCTAAGTCAAAACCTCCATCCAAGTGTTAGAGTAACCAATACTCCAACCCAATACAAAATGACGATACTCCAGTGCATCCAACGAGGGTTGGTCTACAGCTGGCCTATCCCCACTTCGAGTAGGTTATGAATGAGGGAAGCACTTTTAAGAGACTTAGTAATTACCTTTTGGTTATTAGATTCAATTAATAACGGCTTAGATGCATAGGCGGGTGAAATTGGGTTTGTACATACATTCTCACATGTAAATAAATAAAGCATAATTAAATAAAAATGAAATACTATGGGCCAAAATTTACATCCTAATATAATTCTAGTAAACCTATACTAGAACGACATCAGGTGGGCTGCATCCTCATCCTTCTAGCACGCCAATCCAATCGGCTTCTTCTTCTTTACATAATTCCATAATAAACACATAAAATAAAATTACATAAAAGAAAAACGGCGCGTAGGCCGTATTTACCAAAAGAATATTACAACCCGAATAAATAAGGCCCAAAACATCCATTCATGCATTTAATCATACATACACGTATCCAATACATACAATTTATAAACATGTTAAATGCATGAATTAATCCCATTTCATATATGTCCATAGCCATTATTTTGAAATCGCCAAATTTTGGCCGATCATGGTTCTAAACCCGTGCGGGCTTTAGGCCTCCAACCCAGGCAAAATTGCTCCCAATCCAATTGGGAAACCATGAATTCCAAAATTAGCCGTCCGGGTAATCGTGCCAAGAAAACCCGAACCAATTTCAATTAACCGTATTTATTTCCAAAATAAATATCGCATGAACGAAAAATAAATCCATTCATAAAACATGCGCATAAAATTTCCAAAATTAAACACGCACAATTTAAAACAATTAAAATTTTAAAATCCCACGCGTATAAAAATTACCAAAATTTAAACACGCATATTTTTAAAATTTTAAATCCGGCCCGGCCCAAAAAATCCCGCCAAATCCAAAAACGGGCCCGGCCCGCCGCGCGGGGCAGCCGCGGCGCTGCTGCCCAGCAGCAGCCCCGCTGCCGCGCAGCGGCTGCTGCCCAGCAGCAGCCTGCTGCTGGCGTGCAGCAGCTGCTGGCCAGCAGCAGCCAGCAGCAGCCAGCAGCAGCTGCTGCCTGTGGCGCCTAGCGCCGCAGGCAGCGGCTGCTGCCCCCGTTTCGACCCGAAACGGTCCGTGATTTTTCCAAAACAAATATAGCAACATGAAATTAAATCACCAAGACATAAAATCATGCAACGGAAAAATAAATCTAGCATAAACCTATATGCAAAAAAATAATTTTCCCATAAACAATTCACAAATAGAAAATTACATAAAGCATAAACCATATGCAAATAATTTTCCATAAGTAAAATTCAAGGGGCAAAATCACCAAACCCCAAACCAAAAATAAATCCCGTCCACAAAATCGCCAATTTTAAAACACGGGATCCGCCAAGTTTAAAGATTTCCACGGATCAAAAGCCCGCTCTGATACCACTGTTGGGATTCGTCACGGGAAACCGACCGATAAAAGCGGAAATACGCGTCGATTTCCTCGAATCCGGCCCAGGAGCTTAAGATGTGGAAATCAAAAACTAAAAGCATAAAAGGAGGGTTTCAAAAACTCACCACAAAGTCTCTCTAAGAGACGGATGCAGACTGCAGAAATCAAGTGTAGATTTCCTCCACCGATGCGTACACGAACGGCTCTCGGACCGAAACCCGTGCTAGCGACTCGGATGACAAGAAGAGAGGGAGAGAGGGCTGCCCACAAGAGGAAATATGGCTGTCCAAATTTCTTTCCAAAAGAAAAATCTATCTAGCCAAAGATAGAACCAAGTTTCTCTCAAGTGTGCATCCAATTTCTTTCCAAAAGAAATAATGCATAAAAGTGGGCAAAATTCATACTTTAATAGAAAACCAATTTCTCTTAAAGCAAGAGTGATGGACGGCCAAAAGTGGAGTGAAGTTAATGGTGATTATCTCTAATGAAAGAAAAGGAGATGAGATGGAAGAGCAAAGTCCAACTTTGCTACCAATGAGTCAAACCAATGACTCACCATGGTGACTCACCACCATCACTCACCATCACCTTTTCTTCATCTTCATCCATAATACCAAAAAGTCAAGAATATGACTCACCAATGCTCCAACAATTCGGCCAAAAAGAAGAAGAGAATGAAGATGTCATATTTGTTTACCAAAAAGTCATGCATGACTCACCATCTTCATCATTACTTTTTGTCCAACAAAATGACTCATTCTTATCATCCCTTTCCATGCAAATATTCGGCCAAACCATTCCAAGCCAAGTGGGAATATTCATTTTAAGTTTTTAAGCCCAATTTAATTCCTTTGATTTATTTAAATTCAAATGCAACTTTAATTTAACATGTATGTTTATATATATGATACCATGTAACATATTACATACATTTAAATTAAAATTCATTTGACCTGTTAATTTAATCAATGGATTAAATTAGACACACACATAAAATGACAAACATGTAAACCTATACATGTCATAATATTTCCACCTAGGAAATAATCCCATAAATTAATTCATTGAATTAATTATGAGAAGGCCGAAATAAATATTAATGATATCACTTTGATCAATCCAATTGATGCATATAATATAATTAATATATCTCTCTCTCTTCAAACGTGTATACTCCAAGTACACACTTAATCCGACTAGTTAAAGTCCAGACGTTCAATGTGTACGATCCAATGGGCCCGTCTTTATGTTGGCAGTGGGCCAAGGCCCACAGACTGCAGGCGGGCTCTAGCAAGCCACTGCAGCCCCCAATTAAGACGGAGTAAGCAGTCCAACTGAAAACGTAACCCAGTAGTTTGAACTTGTAAATCCCATGTCGCTGATATCGGTGTCCAACACAGAGGCATGGAAGTATCACCCTCCTTGTGTCTGGACCTTGACTTGATACCGAATGAACTGATGCTCACAAACAAGATCCAATCTTGTTTGGGTGCGGCCGCACACTTATCAGTAACATTCTTCAAGAGGCCGATGATATCGTCTCAGTGAATCATTGAGTGACATTCCCTTCTGCATATCCATAGTGCTGCCATGCTTGCTGACACACCCGAACGTACCCGTACTTGGCACCCTTTTACAGGCCCGTTGGGCGTACACCAAAGTGTGCCACCTCACATGCAGCACCATCATATGGTCCGGTTGAAGGACTTATACAAGTACTACACGAGAATCATTTGTGATACTATACCATGCAGATTCCCGTTAAGTGGATCAATCCAGTACCATGCCCTTTTTACATGTACCCATTAACCTAGTTGACATTCCATGTTCTATGACCGGTAAGACACCGCCATACAACCAGGCTAACGATAGTCTTTGGTTCCATTCATTCCCATGATTGGAACAGACTACGGATGACTTTATGGCCATATCATTTTCCCTATCCACGGTCTTACTACCAAGTGCCTCACACTTGACAACGTGGGTATGGATATGTCCATTGGATACTCTATTTAAAATATAGCACAAGACATACAATAAATAGATTAATGCCTTTATCACCTTGACACAAATTGTATAATACATAAAGTTTACATTAATGTATCAAATGTATTATACAAACACAAGGACCAATGCCTCGGGACTAGGGCATTTCCAACAAAGTCGAAGGTGTTGTTCACAGTCATTGACATCCTTGTCACATTCTCTCTACTTCTCGGAAGGCCATGGTTCCATGCCCTAGGAGGTGTACCATCGAAGCTGCACCAGAAAGTGAAGTTCCTAATAGGAGGGAAAATGGTGACTCTAGAAACTGATGAGGCATCTGTGGTAGTTGCTTTGAATCATGTAGAATAGCCGATGACCAGATTTCAGGTAGCAGTGGTTTTAGATGAGAGCAAGAATGAGCCAAAGTTTCCAGAATGGATCCACAAATATTTTGCCAAGCAGAAGTTTGAACCTGGTAAGCAATTAGGGGCAAGGAAGCAAGACATTCCCAAGTTCAACATTAAGGCTGGCAAACACCATCAACACAGGCTTGGTTACCATGAAGAAGGGAATAAGCCGAACAAGAAGTATGTGAATTTGGTTCATACTTTCGTACATGTAACCGAAAAAGTGTGCAAGAGAACCCTCTAACTAGTGACAGTTGAGGGAGGCCAGCTCCCGAGATTTGTGATCTTTTCAGACATTATTGACTTTAGTAAATATGGGGTCGATCCAGTTGTGAATATACTATGCATTGGGACTGAAGACAAAGGGAAAATGATTCTGAGAGATTTAGAAGATGTAGTTGATCAGGTAAGAATTAAATTTGGAAACAAAGGTGAATCAGCTGAGAAAGCTGATCCAGAAAATGGAGTGGTTGAAGCAGCCATTGAAGCCCTCACTAAAGAACTAACTATTTTGATGAAGGCAAATATGGGATCCGAGAAGAAGCAGCCACCCGTGGTGAAGACTCAGGAGGAACTAATGAATGGAGCTATGAAAGAGTTGGCCAAGCTGATGATGGTGGGAAAGGCGAAGACGATCGAAGAAAAGATGTTTGCTGACCAGAAAGAAGCCCTTGAAGGTGATCTGGGAGACCTATTCGAATTGGTTGATGATGGTGTGATAGAAGAAGACCCTTCGCATGTGGAGGATGACAATTATTTCAATGTATCTATTTCTTTTGTTTATGATGTGAACAATTCAGCTTATAAGGTGTTTAATTCATTGAAGTCAAATTTTGCTTACTTGTGTGATGTTTTTTCGAATGGAATTGTGCATAAATACAAACATTTATTTAGTGTCTTTAACATACATAATGCATCATTGCATGAAATGAATCTAGGGACAGATGATGATTCAAAAATGGTATCCATCTCGAAAGACCTCACGCCTGATGAGAGGAAAGAAATTGTAAAAGTACTACAAAAGCACATAAAAGCCTTCACCTAGTCCATGATGACATGCCTAGGGTTGACAGAGAGATTACGGAACATAAAATTCCGACAAATCTGAAAATTAAACCTGTCAAGCAGAATCTCAGAAGACTCAAATAAAGGCTAAGTTCCTGGAAGTAGTGGAATACCCGGAATGGTTAGCCAACATTGTACCGATTGCGAAGAAAGATGGCCGAGTCAGGTTTTGTGTAGATTATAGTTATCTAAATATGCCATCACCCAAGGATGACTTCCCACTACCGCATATTGATGTTTTGATTGACAGTGCCGCTAGGCTGGCAATATATTAATTCATGGATGAATTCTCAGGGTATAATCAGATTCTGATTAACATTATCGACAAAGTGAAGACATCCTTCATCATAGAATAGGGAGTCTATTGCTATAGGGTAATGCCATTTGGGTTGAAGAATGCCAGGGCAACTTATCAGCAAGCAGTCACTGCACTTCTGCATGATATGATCCATAAGGAGGTCGAGGTTTATATAGATGACATGCTAGTTAAATCAATGACCTAGGAAGAGCATCCTGCTATCCTGGATAGATTCCTAACTAGAATTGAAAAGTACAATCTCTACTTGAATCCCAATAAGTGTGTGTTCTAGGTAACTTCAAGGAAGCTTCTCGGTCATGTGGTCAGTCAGAGAAGAATTGAAATGGATCCGGATAAAATCAAGGCCATCAAAGATGTGCCCACACCAAAGATAGAAAAGGAAGTGAGATCATTTTTTGGGTCATTGTAGTATGTCAGTCAGTTCATCGCAAGATTAACGATAGTCTGCGAACCCATCTTTAAACTCCTGAAGAAGAATCAGCCGGTGAAATGGAATGATCAATGCCAACTAGCCTTTGATAGGATCAAAGCTTATTTGATGAATCCACCAGTTTTAAAACCTCCAATACCGAATATGCCTTTGGTCCTATACTTAGCTATTGAAGATGCTTCAGTAGGGGCAATGCTGATACAAGAACAAGAGGATAGACATGAACACGTAATCTACTACTTAAGCAAGAAACTGCTTGATTATGAGACCACATATACTGTAGTGCAAAAGACTTATACTACTATGGTATGGCTGACTAAGAAGTTAAGGCATTACTTTTAGTCGTATAAGGTTCAGGCAGTGGCCAAGGTTGACCCGATGAAGTACTTATGCCAAACCCCCGCATTGGCTGGAAAACTATCAAGATGGTTACTCTTGTTATCAGAATTCGATATTAAGTATGTAACCAGAAAGATGATAAAAAGAAGAGCTGTAGTAGAATTCTTGGCCAATCAGCCCCTAGAATCTGACTATGTGGAGTATTTGGAATTTCTAGATGCACAACTAGCAATGGTGGAGACAGAACCAAGCAAATGGATGATGTATTTTGATGGTGCTGTGAATAAATACGGTGCAGGTGTGAGCGGATGATGTTTTCGATGGAACGCGATACTTCCTCTCGGAAGGGGCGTCTCGATTTCGAGCGTGCCCCTCCCTCACGTGGGGTTTTTATAAATGGAAAATTGGTTTTGAAAAATAATTAGAATTAATTCTTAAAAGAACAAGACCAAAGTCTCGAAGAATATTGTAGAGTCGCCACCCGGCTCAACTCATCTGGGAAATTTATAATGTAGCTAAACCGTATGAACGACAGCTACACTATCTAGAGATTTGGGTCCGGACAAGTCCTTTATTTCGTGTCTAATTGAAATAAAATTGGCCAATGTTATCGAATGGTATTTCAAATTCTAAAAGTCAATTTTATTGAAATAAATAGACATACAGCTCGCATACAGGTAAAATAAAATAGTAAACGATTAAATTATTACAACCCGATCGAACAAAAAATAAGAACCCTCGAACTCACTTTTATAAGCGCTTACAATACATGATTTATCTAGAAAAATACAATCGCCTAGGATACACATATTAATCTATTAAATACATCAAAAATAAAAATCAAAAGCTACAAAACAGAGGGTTAGCACAAAATGCGGCATGCCATAAGTCGGACTCAAACATGACAGAATTGGGAAAATCAAGAATTGGGTGCATGCATTTAGGGGATAACCGGGTCGGCTGGGCTAGCTGGGCCGATTAGACCTGGAAAACATTTTGAAACGTCCCTGTATATTTGTTTTTGTGAGAAAATCGTTTTGAAAATAATTTTTCCGGTTTACATGCATTTTTTACATGTGAGGTGGGTCAGATTTCGGGAGAATCGGGTCTCCGTCGTGGCATTGTTCTAAATGCAATTTTACTAAAATTTGAATCTATGGTCGTGAATGCACACAACAAAATTCATTTTGGTAATTTTTGGGGTTTTCTGAATTTTTATGGATTTTTGGGAATTTTTGGGGATTAAAATAGAAATTCTGATTCTGGAAACATGTTACCGTCGTGCAACTGTATCTACAGTCATATGACTGTAAATTACAGTCGTGCGGCTGTAAGCAGCCCAAGATCAGGATTTCGCCAAAATTTTATTTAAAGTTGACTAGGAGAAAACGCCTGGAAATCAAGAACACTCGTACAACTATAGCTACAGTCGTACGACTGTTCATCAAACTCAAGAGTAGTCGCATGATTGTTCTTGATTTCCAGAAACAGAAACGTGGAAAAATGGACAAAAATGCAGAAAAAGCACACCAATCACCCAAAAAGCTTGAAAAAGAGAAGGGATAAGGAGTATCTACCTTTTAGGCGCTTATCCAACGTCGAATTGACCCCTGACGTGTTGGAAATGCCCTAGTCCTGAGGCATTGGTCCTTGTGTTTGTATAATACATTTGTACATTGATGTAAACTTTATGTATTATACAATTTGTGTCAAGGAAATAAAGGCATTAATCTATTTATTATATGTCTTGTGCTATATTTTAAATAGAGTATCCAATGGACATATCCATATCCATGTTGTCAAGTGTGAGGCACTTGGCAGTAAGACCGTGGATAGGGAAAACGATATGGCCATAAAGTGATCCGTAGTCTATTCCAATCATGGGAATGAATGGCACTAAAGACTATCATTAGCCTGGTTGTATGGCGGTGTCTTACCGGTCATAGAACATGGAATGTCAACCAGGTTACTGGGTACATGTAAAAAGGCCATGGTACTGGATTGATCCACTTAACGGGAATCTACATGGTATAGTATCACAAATGATTCTCGCGTAGTACTTGTATAAGTCCTTTGACCGGACCATATGATGGTGCTGCATGTGAAGTGGCACACTTTGGTGTACGCCTAATGGGCCTATAAAAGGGTGCCAAGTATGGGTACGTTCGGGTGTGTTAGTGAACATGGCAGTGCTATGGATATGCAGATGGGAATGTCACTCAGTGATTCACTGAGACGATATCACTGGCCTCTTGAAGAATGTTACTGATAAGTGTGCGGCCGCACCCAAACAAGATTCGATCTTATTTGTGAGCATCAGTTCATTCGGTATCAAGTAAAGGTCCAGACACAAAGAGGGTGATACTTCCATGCCTCTGTGTTGGACACCGATATCAGTGACATGGGATTTACAAGTTCAAACTACTGGGTTACGTTTTCAGTTGGACTGCTTACTCCGTCTTAATTGGGGGCTACAATGGCTTGCTAGAGCCTGCCTGTAGTCTGTAGGCCTTGGCCCACTGCCAATATAAAGACGGGCCCATCGGATCGTACACATTGAACTTCTGGACTTTAACTAGTCGGATTAAGTGTGTACTTGGAGTATACACGTTTGAAGAGAGAGAGATATATTAATTATATTATATGCATCAATTGGATTGATCAAAGTTACATAATTAATATTTATTTTGGCCTTCTCATAATTAATTCAATGAATTAATTTATAGGTTTATTTCCTAGGTGGAAATATTTTTATACATGTATAGGTTTACATTTATCTCATTTTATGTGTGTCTAATTTAATCCCTTGATTAAATTACTAGGTCAAATGAATTTTAATTTAAATGTATGTAATGTATTATATAGCATAATATATATACATACATGTTAAATTGGAATTGCATTTGATATTAATTAAATCAAAGGAAGTCAAATTGGGCTTAAGACATAAAATGCCATTGCCCACATAAAGTGGGATGAGATGGCCGAAATTTATGGCTAAGGTAATGAGTCATGCCTTTTGTGTTAAGAGTGATGAGTCATTCTTGATGATGATTAAAGAGGGTGAGTCATGGTATGACTTTTTGGTTGCAAAGTTGGACTTTGCTTCCTTAAGTAAATATCTTCTCCTTTCTTTCATCCTTGGCCGAAATTCATGCATGAATTGGATGAGTATGATGACTCATTCTTGGGACAAAATAGCTTGGTGAGTCATGCTTGATAAGGAGGTGATATGTGATGAGTCATATGGTGAGTCATTGGTTTGACTTTGAGATTGCAAGTTGGACTTTGCTTTCTTTTGCTTATGGCTTATCTATATCATTTCTTTTGGGTTAGAAAAAATCAGCAATGATTTTTCTTTGCTTGGCCGACCACTTTTGTCTTCTTTTGGGAATAAAAAGAAAAGGAGCTTGAGCTATTTTGCCCACTTTTATGCCTTATTTCTTTTGGAAAGAAATTGGGTGCACACTTGAGAAAATGGGTTCTATCTTTGCATAGATAGATTTTCCTTTTGGAAAGAAAAAGGGACAGCCATAATTCTCAAAGTGAGTAGCCCCTCTCTCCCTCTCTTCTTGTCATCCAAGTCGCTAGCACGGGTTTTGGTCCGAGAGCCGTTCGTGTACGTGACGTTGGAGGAAATCTACACTTGATTTCTGCAGTCCGCATCCGTCTCTTAGAGCTGGCGTGCAACAGTGCCGCTGCTGCCCCGCGCGGCGGGCAGGGCCAGAATTTGGATTTCGCGGGATTTATTTTGGGCCGGGCTGGGTTTTAAAATTTTAATTGGTTTTAAAATTTCGCCTGTTTAAATTTTGGTAATTTTTATGCGCGTGTTTTATGAATGGAATTTATTTTTCGTTCATGCGATATTTATTTTGGAAATAAATACGGTTAATTGAAATTGGTTCAGGTTTTCTTCGCACGATTACCTGGACGGCTACTCTTGGAATTCATGGTTTCCCAATTGGATTGGGAGCAATTTTGCCTGGGTTGGAGGCCCAAAGCCCGCATGGGTTTAGAACCATGATTGGCCAAAATTTGGCGATTTCAAAATAATGGCTATGGACATATTTGAAATGGGATTAATTCATGCATTTAACATGTTTATAAATTGTATGTATTGGTTTACATGGATGTATAATTAAATGCATGAATGGATGTTTTGGGCCTTATTTATTTGGGTTGTAATATTCTTTTGGTATATACGGCCTGCGCGCCGTTTTTCCTTTTATGCAATTTTATTTTATTTGTTTATTATGAAATTATGTAAAGAAGAAGCCGATTGGATTGGGGTGCTAGAAGGATGAGGATGCGGCCCACCTGATGTCGTTCTAGTATAGGTTTACTAGAATTATATTAGGATGTAAATTTTGGCCCATAGCATTTCATTTTTACTTAATTATGCTTTATTTATTTACATGTGAGAATGTATGTACAAATCCTATTTCACCCGCCTTTGCATCTAAGCCGTGATTAATTGAATCTAATAACCAAAAGGTAATTACTAAGTCTTTTAAAAGTGCTTCCCTCATTCATAACCTACTCGAAGTGGGGATAGGCCAGTTGTAGACCAACCCTCGATGGATGCACTGGAGTATCGTCATTTTGTATTGGGTTGGAGTATTGGTTACTCTAACACTTGGATGGAGGTTTTGACTTAGCGTGGGCAGTAGGATGTTCCTAGCCCTAAGCACAGATGGGTAATTGCCAACAGATCCATCAAACCGAGAGTCCCTAGGTTGGGATTGGACGGCGTTCCTACCTAAAAAAATTGGGATATAGTTGTTCCAGGCCCTCGTCTGGCTATATCTTGATATAATATGGATCTCGGCCCCTGAGCCCAACAACTCGAGTTAATTAATAACATGATTCATTATTAATTATAATATGGGAAGAACATGTTAAGTCCTTTATTAACACTCGTAATTTTTCTGTGTAGAAACCAATGCCTACGAATGATACTTTATCACTGCGATCTTTCTTGGAATGGGACAAGCTTTCTGGCCCTAACTTTTGGGACTGGTCTATGAACTTAAGGAAAGTTCTAAGACAAGAGTCTAAAGAGTATGTGCTCAAAAAGCCTGTACCGGCTGTGCCAACGGGAAGTAATCCACCGGCTGCCCAGCTGGAGGAATACTTGGCACATGTAAAAGATAACCGGGATGTGACATGCCTGATGTTGGCTAGTATGGTTCCTGAATTGCAAAAGCAGTTCCTGGATCATCAGGCCTTTTCTATAATGACAACTCTTAAGGAGATGTTTTATGAGCAAGCTTATCAGGAAAGGTACCTGATCCACAAGGCATTCCGCAGCTGTAAGATGGGAGCCGGGACATCTGTGAGTGCACACGTGCTCAAGATGAAGGGCTATCTGGATAATTTAGCCCTTCTCGGAATGCCTATCTCACGGGGGCTGGCGGTTAGCACGATCCTGGCTTCTTTACCGGATGCTTATGATCAATTCATCCTAAACTTTTACAAGCAAGGGATGGACCGTACTGTTAGTGAGCTGCATTGGATGCTTCAGCTCGCTGAACTGTCGATCAAGAAGACTCCGCCGGTACTTGAGGTTAACAAGGGGAAACCTCCTCTTGCTAAAGGAAAGGCCAAGGGCAAGGCCAAGGCTAAGGAAGCCAAGGCTAAAAAGGCTAGAGCCCATCCCAAGGCCCGTTCCAAGGATGTCTGCTTCGGTTGTAAGCAGGCTGGACATTGGAAAAGATCGTGTCCCAAGCTTTTGGGAGAGAAAAGAAAGACGCAGGGCGTGTCTTCATCAGGTATATATGTCATAGACATTAACCTCTGTTTCACCATCTTATGTATTGGATACTAGATGTGGTTCTCACATTTGTTGTAATGTACAGGGACTTAAGAACAGGAGATCACTGGGATTGGGACAAGTGGACTTGCGGGTCGGAAATGGAGTAAGGGTTACTGCCATAGAGATCAGCAGGAGCAGCTTATGATGCCTAGTAGATTAGTTTTGTTACTGAAACTATGTTATTTTGTACCTGTTTAAATTAGACATACATAAAATGAGATACATGTAAACCTATACATGTATAAAAATATTTCCACCTAGGAAATAAACCTATAAATTAATTCATTGAATTAATTATGAGAAGGCCAAAATAAATATTAATTATATAACTTTGATCAATCCAATTGATGCATATAATATAATTAATATCTCTCTCTCTTCACACGAGTCGCTAGCACGGGTTTCGGTCCGAGAGCCGTTCGTGTACGTGACGTTGGAGGAAATCTACACTTGATTTCTGCAGTCCGCATCCGTCTCTTAAAGAGACTTTGTGGTAAGTTTTTGAAACTCTCCTTTTATGCTTTAAGTTTTTGATTTCCACATCTTAAGCTCCTGGGCAGAATTTGAGGAAATCGACGCGCATTTCCGCTTTTATCGGTCGGTTTCCCATGACAAATCCCAACATGGCGTCGCTCCAATCCACACAAATTTGCTCTTTTCTCCTTGAGTTGAGTTTGAGAACTTAGGTCTAAAAATCTCCAAAATGCAACGGTTTTTGAGGATTTTAGTCCGAGATTATGATTTGTTTGAAGTGTTAAGTTGTTAACCTTGGGGTTTCTAACAGATTTAAAGCTTAGCTCTGAGAATTAAAAGAAAAAGAAAGGGGAAGAAAGTTTGAGTGTTTATGTTTTCTCCCTTCCTTCTCTTTTCTTCTTTTTCTCTCTAATCTTTCACCAGAATCCAGAAGCCTCCTTCTTCTCTTTCTCCTTCTCTTTTTATCACCTTTTCCCCTCTTTTCTGCTGGCGCCTCCTGAGCATTTAATGCTCTCCTTTGCTCTTTCTTCTTTCTGCTGTAGAGTATGGGTTTCTGCACCTGCTCTGGTGTTATAGTAATACAACTGTAAGTTTTACATTACAGTCGCACGACTGTAACAAAAGTTGTACGACTGTAACGAAAGTCGTACGACTGTAAATTACAGTCGTGTGACACCTGCTTTATTTTTAGGAAGTAAAATTTCGGCGCTTATAGCTTCCCCTCGCACGATCAAATTCAACACCCGATCTTGGTCTGAAATAGTTGAGGTGATGGATTTGAGAGCGCGAATCAAAGCGCCACAGACACAGGAAATAAAACATGCAACTGAGTTGCTGAAGCTTCACTGCTGTGGTGACATGTTAAGTTGATTTAATGGAATAAGCCGATATCGGGTCTATGTTACCCGAGGCAGAGTTGATGATGAAATAAGCCGATACCGGGTCCAAGTTACCCGAGGCAAGGAAAATGAAGTGCAGGATTTGAGTTGGTTTCAAAGATGTAGGATTTTGCTTGAATCGATCTTTAAGAATCTGAAATCTGACTTGGGAGATCTTCAAGGATTAAGAATCAGGCTTGAAGAGGTTTCAAGGATTCAAGATCACGCTTAAGGAGGTTTGCAAGGGTTGGGAATCACGCTTGAAGAAGTTCAAGGATTCGAGATCTGGCTTGGAGAAGTGTTTATCAAGGATTGGGAATCATGCTTAAAGAAGTTCAAGGATTCGAAATCTAGCTTGGAAAAGTGTTTATCAAGGATTGGGAATCATGCCTGAAGAAGTTCAAGGATTTGAAATCTAGCTTGGAAAAGTGTTTATCAAGGATTGGGAATCATGCTTGAAGAAGTTCAAGGATTCGAAATCTAGCTTGGATGAAATAAAGGGTTTGATGTAGAACTAAGCCGATACTAGGTCTAGGTTACCCGAGGCAAATCTGCTGAAATTTTGAGGATTTGAAATCTTGCTGGAATTGGATGGGCTCGAAATAATGAAATAAGAGGTTCAAGGATTTGAAACCATGCTTGAACGTAATGGAGTTCAAAGGTTCAAAATCTGGCTTGAATGAAGAAAGGGGTTCAAGGATTTGAAACCATGCTTGAACGTAATGGAGTTCAAGGGCGCAAAATCTGGCTTGAATGAAGAAAGGGGTTCAAGGATTTACAACCGTGCTTGAATGTAATGGAGTTCAACGGTGCGAAATCTATCTTTAATGAAGAAAGGGGTTCAAGGATTTGCAGCCATGCTTGAACGTAATGGGTTCAAGGGCTCAAAATCTGGCTTGACTGAAGAAAGGGGTTCAAGGATTTGCAACCATGCTTGAACGTAATGGAGTTCAAGGGTGCGAAATCTGGCTTCAATGAAGAAAAGGGTTCAAGGATTTGCAACCATGCTTGAACGTAATGGAGTTCAAGGGTTCGAGATCTGGCTTGAATGAAGAAAAAGAGATAGCTTTAGGAGTGATAATTTTAATGTTGGCTTGAGGATGAGTATTTATCCCTTGATTGATAATTTTGGAAACAAAAATTTTTGCCCCTTCGATCAAGGATAAATACGACTTGATTGTTCTGCTCTTTGGAGATTTGATATGTTGAGATTTGAGTTTGCACGGATCCTTCTCATATTTTAAGGCCCAATAGATGCCCTGGCGTTGTGCCATCTCTACTTTGAGAGCGATCCTGGTTTGAAATAGTCTGATGATAATGGTGGACACCTGCGCTTGGGTTGGTCGTGATATGTATGTGCATGTATGCATGTATGATTTGAATGCATGTATATATTTCAATGTGTGTATGTGCAAATGAACTTTAGAAAATGCATTTCGCGCCATTTGCTCAATCTTGACATTCCAGGTTTTTACTGGGAAAGATATGTTGTGCGATTGATCGTCCATAGTTGGAGAAGCAAAATTTCAGGTGCAATGTAATTCTTGCAATCCTGCCAGGGATATATGATGGCTAATGCGGATGTACGATGACTGTTGGAGAGAAAGTGATGACGTTCTTCGTAACGATGTCGTCGAGAAATAATGCAGAGGATCTTGTTGGGGATTAATGAAATGTTCCTGCTGGGAGAATGACGGAGAGGTTTTGCCTTCTCTGCCCCTAGGCTTTATGAATTTGGAAGTGCTCTGAATTTTGCCTGAGCTGCGCAAAGTGGGTTTTTAACTCAGCGAGCTGTTCTAATTTTTGCCTAAGGTGACTTTTTGGTTTTCACCTTAGCAAGCTTTTCATATGCCCTAACTTTTGCCTAAACTGCCCAATATGGGTTTTCAGCTTAGCGGGCTGCTCTAATTTCTACCTGAGGTGCCTTTTCGGTTTTCACCTCAACGAGCTTTGCCTCTCTTTTTTTTTTTAAGATGTCGTAGAATTAGAAGAAGACTTCCAATTCAGTACAGGTCAACAATAACTGGGGATTAATTGAAGCGGTGCCATGTCCACTTGCTCTATTGTCCCTCTGATGATGAGGTGATTGTGGAAAGTCTTATTAGACTTGGTTGCTCCATCACGGTTGCTGAAGCTCACAAGTGTATAGCCATATACGATGCATGATGTGAATTCAATTTCAAGCAAACCTGGGATATTTAAATGAACAGGGCAAGGCATTCATTCATTCATTCATTGATAATGTTTTAGCATAATGAACATTATATATGAAATGAAATTAAAGACAAGATGAGTATGGTATCCATCTCGACCGAACCCACAACTGCCACCAACTATTCCCTGCAGATTTTCCTGCCGGTGGTGCTCACCTCACTGTCCTAACTTTTGCATGGATTGCTTTTGTGATTTTCAATCCATCGAACTCCTTTTTTTTTATTTATTATTATTATTTTTTATTTTTTTCATGGTAACCTGAGCCTGTCCCTATTGAAAAGGGTTGACGACTTGGTCTCTGTCTTTCTCTGTAGGACTGCTTCGATCCTACAGGTTGATGCCTGTGCTTTTTGATGTGCTTGTTAGCTGCTTGAACTATCCTACTAGCTTATGGGTGGTGTGGAGGCAATGCACGGTGCCTATCTCCTTTATTCTGGAATGATTGAACTATTGCCCCAGAACTTGCATTCTATTATCGCGGATGCTATGGTGCGAAACATCATATGATACAGATGTGCATTCTTATTTTGGAACTTGAAACCATGCTTATTTTGTTTGTGTTGTTGTTTTTTTTTTTACATCTACGGAACTTCCGCTTAGCTGGACTTGTCCTTTGGATTCTTTGTAATTCTGCATCTTGCGATCCTTTGTCTATACGTACCGTCATAGGACTAGGAGAAGGCCTTCCATGCTTTTAGGCAT
This sequence comes from Euphorbia tirucalli, assembly GCA_039660915.1. Lineage (NCBI taxonomy): Eukaryota > Viridiplantae > Streptophyta > Magnoliopsida > Malpighiales > Euphorbiaceae > Euphorbia > Euphorbia tirucalli. The sequence goes on along the minus strand of CM077637.1, from coordinate 42,090,524 downwards.
TTTGCAATTTTTCTTTCTCTTATCAGTCGTGAGGTCTTTCAGGATGGATATCATTTTGGATGCTCATCTGTACTTAGGTTCATTTCACGCAATGATGTGTCATGTATGCTAAAGACATTAAATGAATGTTTGTATGCATGCACAGTGTTCCGTCCAGGAAAATATCACACAAATAATTGAAATCAAATTACATTATATTAAACACCTTGTGGGCTGCATTGTTCACAAAACAAGATAAAGAACAAAATAGATACATCAGAATAATTAATGTCCTCCACATACGGAGGGTCTTCTTGTGCTGCTGCATCATCCACTTCGATTGGAGTAGTCAAAGATGGGCAAAGGATTGCTTTGGACATTGGGCTTCAAGGGTGGCTCCATGATTTTCCCATCAGCAATCAGTTGTCGAATAGCCCTGAGTAGTTGCTTGCAGTCATTTGTGTGGTGCTCCACTGTCACGCGATAGGAACAGAACTTGCCTTTGTCTGTCTTAGCCGGCTTCTCGAATGCCTTCAGAGAACTCAAGAGGCCACCATTCCTGCATTTCGTAAAAATCTTGGCCAAAGAAAGGGTCCACGGGGATAGGCCTCGATTTTGTGAATCTCTAGCTTGATCACCTTGTTGGTGAGACACTACAGCAACTTCAGCTGGTTTATCCCTTGGAGATTGGTCACTTTTGTTTGGAAAGCCGGAACCGGATCCACTACTTGATCCGATGGCAGTTGTCGACTGATACCCCAGACCATGCTTGAAGCTTCTACTACCCTTTTGACTGGCTGCTTTTTCTTTCTCGTCCTTCTTAATTTTCATGGCCATGCTGTAGACCTCGCTGAGTTCATTGAAAGCGTGGAACTTCATGTTGTCACTATAGACATCCCTGCTTCCCTCAATCAGTTTCTGAATCAGCTCATCTTCATCGGGGCGATTCTTTAATGGGATCATTTTGTTCATCCACCTTTGATAATACTAACCTTCTGCTTAATCCTTTCCAAGTCATATAGCTTCACTTGAATCTTTTTGTTAAAGCTATAATATTTGATGAAGGCCACTGACAATGTTCCCCAATCCAATTGTACTTCCTCCGTTAGGGAGTTGTACTAGTTCAAAGCTCCTTCTTCTAGCATTGTTGGGAAGAAGTTGACCAACTGCTGTTTGGTAGCACCCGCGGTTAGCATTATACGGGCATAGAGGTTGATGTGAGCTTCTGGTGATCCGAGCCCTCTGTAAGAAGGGATTCTATGGACTTGGAACACCACAGGGAATGTCTCGATGCATTTGTTTATCATGGCATGCACATTGACCCCTGCCTAGAACCCAAACTGATGTTGGCTCCCTTTTTCAGCTCAGCTAGCATCTCATCCAGCTCAGAGTATTTGGCCTTCATTTTTTGTTCCATAGTTGCCTCGATTTCCTGCAGCTTTTTGATACTGGCCGAAGCATCAGCCCCATGTTGAGAGGTCTCCCCTTCTTTTTCTTTCCCGGTTCCACCATTTCCAGCGTCACCACTTTCCCTAACAACAGCCCTTAGTTCTTCCTTTAGCATATCCCGGAAGTCTTGGGATCAGAAGAAATCCTTCAGAACATTAGCAATGTTTGGCATTTGATCAGCCATTGCTACTTCTTCCCCAAACTCTGTTGTGCTACTGGATTCGACTGATCTTTCTCTCTCACGTGCTCTTGTAGCCCGAGATCTTGTTTTAGGACGCCCCAGCTTATTCTGCTTTAATGCACATAAAGACTGTTAGGGTTAAAAAGTGCATAGTTGGATGGTATGGATGATAATGCTTGGATGATGCTTCATAAATGTGGATGATAATGAATATGACCTTTTTTTTTATTCATTTCTTTTTTTTATTTTCGACGTTCCAAGTGCACCCAATGCTGTACAAAAATGCCACGCACACAGGTAAAATTTCAGTGCTTTTGGGGCACCTAATGAATTTCGTGAAATGGTCACGTGTGTACCGACACACGAACGGAGTTTCGACACTTTAAAGGTCTATGAGATGATATGAAATGGTCACATGGGACCGGCCTATGGATAGAATTCTGATGCTTTTGAGCATTTGAAATGAAATGATGTTGTAAAAGGGTCACGTACCATAGGAGACACAGATAGAAGTTCGGCGCTCGGGGAACACCGTTTATGATTTGTTATATTATGAAATGCCCCTACATGCATACTAATCCGGCACTCGGGGAGTGCCTAGAATAATGTAGTAATGTCATGAAGTAACCCGATATGGATCACAGTGTTATATGATATTTATGATGGATGGGTACGATGTCATGAAATGCATCGTGTGGATTGTCACACGGATATCTACCTACGACCATTGTGGTCTCTATTGAATGAAATGATTTGGTGGAATGGCTGAATGCAATCCGGTGCATTGGCAAAACACAGGTATTTTGGGATACCTGATATATGATGGAATGATATGATCGTGGTGGGCGTCCTTGGAATGCCCCTAATTTAATTTAGGTGATATGTCATGAATGTTTATTACACACAAAATGCAAATGGCTGTACAAAAACGTGGTTAGGATGCATGACACACATAATGATGTTATGTATGCTATGTGAAAAATGCTAATCACACAAATATAATGTTATGGCTGAAAGAGAAAGGGTTAGTATGAATGGTAAACGGATGATTTAATGTTTGCACACGAAATAAAATTCACGTGGCTGCATAAAAATGTGGGTTAGTATCACACAGAAATGTTTTATGAATGTAAAATGTTAATCGTGTATGGAAAATGGTGATTATGGTATGTCGTGAAATGTCGAGAAGCGTGTAACACGTAACACACGAAGCGAATTCATCCAACCTTATTTCTCCAAGCGTGGTCAGTCTAAAAAATTCTAACCGAATCCTAGGTGGGGTTCTATTCGATCATCAACCGGGGATGATGAAGGCGTGATTTGATTTTATTCACACAATTATTTTGGTATCCTAAGGGAATCCAACTAGGGGTGCCTATATGAGTTCGGTCTAAGTCGGGTTAAAAATCAAGGTTCCCACAGCAAAATATACTCCTCACTTCTCCCCACTTAAGGGTCCGAATGAAGGGGGTTCTTACGAGGCTATGGATGGTGTTTTGTATACGTGCCCCTAAGACTAGGAGGAACAAAGGCAACACTTCAACAATCCACCGGGCTATAAATGGATACTTAACCTAATGCAAGCATGTCTAACTAAAAATGCAAAATGAAATACCAATCAGGAATCATCCACCTTATTTTAATTAGACACTTTTCAGGGCTTGTCAAATTCTTTTAAGTTTTTAAGAAAACTTTTTGAAGAAATCCCCAGCAGAGTCGCCACTGTGAGCGAACGACGTTTTCGACAAAACGCGAGACTCCCTCTCGGAAGGGGCTCCTCGATTTCGTGTGTGCCCCACCCTCGCGTGGGGTTTTTATAAATGGAAAATTGGTTTTGAAAAATAAATAGAATTAATTCTTAAAAGAACGAGACCTAAGTCTCGATGAATGTAGAGTTGCCACCCTGCTCAACTCAACCAGGAAATTTATAATGTAGCTGAACCAGACGAACGACTGCTACACTATCCAGAGATTTGGGTCTGGACAAGTCCCTTATTTCGTGTCTAATTAAAATAAAATTGGCCAATGTTATCGAATGGTATTTCGGATTCTAAAAGTCAATTTTATTGAAATAAATAGACATACTGCTCGCATACAGGTAAAATAAAATAGTAAACGATTAAATCATTACAACTCGATCGAACAAAAAATAAGAACCCTCAAACTCACTTTTACAAGCGCCTAGAATACATGATTTATCTAGAAAAATACAATCGCCTAAGATACACGTATTAATCTATTAAATACATCAAAAATAAAAATCAAAAGCTGCAAAACAAAGGGTTAGCGCAAAGAATGGCACGCAATAAGTCAGACTCAAAAATGACAGAATTGGGAAAATCAAGAATTGGGGGCATGCATTTAGGGGATAACCAGGTCGGCTCGACTAGCCGGTCCGATTAGACCTCGAAAACATTTTGAAACGTCCTTGTATCTTTGGTTTTATGAGAAAATCGTTTTAAAAATAATTTTTCCAGTTTACATGCATTTTTTAAATGTGAGGTGGGTCGGTTTTCGGGAGAATTGAGTCTCCGTCCGGCATTGTTCTAAATGCAATTTTACTGAAAATTGAATCTATGGTCGTGAATGCACACAACAAAATTCATTTTGGTAATTTTTGGGTTTTTCTGAATTTTTATGGATTTTTGGGAATTTTTGGGGATTAAAATAAAAATTTTGATTCTGGAAAATGTTACAGTCGTGCGACTGTAAGTAGTCCAAGATGAGGATTTCGCCAAAATTTTATTTGAAGTAGACTGAGAGAAAACGCTTGGAAATCAAGAACACTCGTACGACTGTAACTACAGTCGTATGACTGTTCATCAAACTCAAGAATAGTCACACGACTGTTCTTGATTTCCCGAAATAGAAATGCGGAAAAATGGACAAAAATGCAGAAAAAGCACACCAATCAAATCATAATCTTGAAAAAGATTTTTGGACCTAAGTTCTCAAACTCAACTTAGGTCCAAAATTCTCCAAAATGCAACGGTTTCTGATGATTTAAGTCCGAGATTATGATTTGTTTGAAGTGTTAAGTTGTTAACCTAGGGGTTTCTAACAGATTTTAAGCTTAGCTCTAAGAATTAAAAGAAAAAGAAAGGGGAAGAAAGTTTGAGTTTTTATGTTTTCTCCCTTCCTTCTCTTTTCTTCTTTCTCTCTCTAATCTTTCACCAGAATCTAGAAGCCTCCTTCTTCTTTTTCTCCTTTTCTTTTTATCACCTTTTCCCCTCTTTTCTGTTGGCGCCTCCTGAGCATTTAATACTATCCTTTTCTCTTGTCGTAGAGTATGGGTTTCTGCACCTGCTCTGGCATTACAGTCGTACGACTGTAAGTTTTACATTACAGTCGCACGACTGTAACGAAAGTCGCACGACTGTAAATTACAGTATTGTGACACTTGCTTTTTTTTTAGGAAGTAAAATTCCAGCACTTACAGCAGGCTTAGGAGTAATCATCGGTACATCTGATGAATAAATCATCCTTTTGGCGAAACACCTTCAGTCTCAGTAACTAATAGCGGGGCAGAATATGAAGCTTGCCTTTTTGTAATTGATGCCTTAATCACATTGAGGGCACATGGAGTGTTAGTTATTCGAGACTCAGCTTTGGTAATTCGACAAATTATCGGGGATTGGGAGATAAAAGAAGAATCACTCTGGCCGTATCTCAAACTGGTTTGGGAGAAAGTGAAAATATTTGGGCAGTGTCAATTCAGACATGTCCCAAGAGAAGAGAATCAGATGGCCGACTCCTTATCTAGACTCTCATCAATGTGGGAATAACCCTAAAAGCATTTGATATAGCCATTGATTCTAAAAGCTGAACAAAACCCCTATTACCTGTCAATCAATGATGTAGCAGCAGTGCAAGAACGTCCTTGGTATCATGATATCTTACAATTCATTCAAAATGGGTGATACCCTAAAGATGCCGGTGGAGCAGATAAGATCTCTTTTCGGAAGCTAACAGCACAATTCAAAATGTTCGAGAATTAGCTCTTTAAGAGAACCGCCAATGGCTTGCTCCTGAAATGTTTGATAGAAGAAGAAGCGAAGAAGGTCATAAGACAGATCCATGCAAGAACTTATAGATTGCACATGAATGGGTTAGCCCTAGCTAAGAAAGTATTGAGGCAAGGCTACTTTTGTCTTACTCTGCAAGTCGATTGTATCGAAGAAGTGAAAAGATGCCATGAATGCCAAGTGTACGGGGATCTCAACCATCTCCTTCCACTCGAACTTCAGATATCATCGACTCTGTGGCCATTTGCTGCTTGGGGGAGAGACATCATTGGAGAAATAAGGCCGCCTGTATCAAATGGGCACTGCTACATAGTTATGGTTGTTGACTACTTCTTAAAATGGGTAGAAGCGGAATCATACATGAGTTTTACAGCTAAAAACATGACCAAGTTCATCGAGAAGAACATCTTTATATGGTATGGGATCCCGCATCATGTCGTGGCTGATAATGGAGTGCAATTTCAAGGGGCAACAGCGTAATTGTTCCAAAAAAAGGGGTTGAACATCATAGATCATCTCTATATCGCCTGTAAGTCAATGGAGCAGTAGAGGCGGCTAACAAGTCTATTAAGAGGATCCTATCAAAAATCGTAGTTGTAAGCGCCGGGTTTTCCCAACCTCTATGATGAGAATTCCTGTATTACCCATGAAACGGACGGACATGAATCAGACATGAAAGCAACCGGAATTTCACCCGGAGTATCTCAAACGTCCTGAAAACCAAGCTATCCATGATTCGAAATCCCCGAAAAGGTCTCCCGAGTGGTCTCTAAGGTTTAGGGTGCACGTCCGATTTTCGAAATTTTGCCCGAGCTATAGCTTTTAAGCTAGAACCAGGTGGCTCTAGTGGGTGAGCCAAGTTGCTCTGCAAAGGAAAGCAACTTGGCTCGGCAGAGGAGAAGTTGGGCAAAAATCAGAAAGTCAGGCGGCCATTTAATGTTTGATATGATATGTGTGAGGAGAGTATAAAAAGAAGAAAAAAAATCAAATAAACAAAAGGAGAGGAGGCTTTTCAATCTTAGACAGAGAGAAAGAAAAGAAATAAAAGAAAAAAAGAGGAAGAGGCCGAGACATTCTAAGCCAAAGGAGAACTCAGAAACACAAAGACAAATACCTAAAATCAATCTTAAAACATTAAATACAAGTTTCTCAACCTTTGCTCATTAGTTTGGGATCGTTTCGGATTCGTTTCGGGTTGTTTCGGATCGAGTTTTCGGTTGAGTTTCTAGGACAAATTCCAAGCTTTCAATCCGTTTCTTGATGTTCAAAGCATCAAAACAGCATCAAGGTAAACTCTGAGAGGCCTTAAACCTGTTTGCATTGTCTTTTCTGTGTGTTGTCTTCGTTTTTTCAATTTTTGGAAACTGGATTGCTCGAATAGAGCTAGGCAGCTGTGTTCATGAAGAACAGAGGCTCTGGTACCCAGAGCCGCACGGCTCTGTTCTGCAGGGATAGATTTTCGAATCGTCCTGATCGACCAAAAACAGTCCGTTCTCCATTTTGTGCATTCTGTTGTGATCATTTTCGGCCCAAATCCATCAGGGATTTCTGTATCTACGAATATTAGGGTTTTCGGTTTTCCCAGGTTTTATTTTCTGAGTTTCGGGGTTATTTTATCCGAATCGGATCTGTAGTTCAACATTAGCAGGCCCCCGAACCCTATAAAATTCCCGGAAAATATTGAAAACGAGTAAAACGATATCTTCACAAATGTTTTTGGTGTGTTTATTGCACTTTGGACCCTAGATGGATTGTGTATTTAGGAACCCGCATGAACGGAACCCTAGATTTCGGAATAAGAAACCCATAAAAAATGGAAATTGCATATAACTGAGCCAATTGTTTTCCAAAAAATGATTCTTCAGCACAAAAATTACAGGGAGTTTCAAAACCGGTTTTTAGGTCTAACTAGTTCGACCGGTCGGGTCGACCCTGTTACCCCCTAAATGCATGCCTCGTTTCCTAAATTCCCAATTTTGTCCTATTTGAGTCCTATCTGTGTATGCAATATAAATTGTGCTGACCAATTTTTTTGCAGTATTTATTTTTATTATTTTTACTATATTTAATAGATTATTTCGTGTATTTTTAGGCGGTTATAATTTTTAGATCCTCATGTACTTAGGTGATTGTAAAGTGAGGATGAGAGTTTTTATCTTTTATTCGATTGAGTTGTACAATCGGCCTCTACTATTTCCTTGTATATTTTGGATGTAAGCTTTATTTTTCTACAATTTATTTTCTGCATTTTTGCTTTAGCATCGGCTGATTAAAATAAATGAAATTGGGTGTAAGCGCCGGAATTTTCTATACTTAAAAAAAAAAAAAAAAAAACTATAGTCGTACGACTATTGTTACAGTCGTACGACTGTAATGTCGGAAAACCTGCAGAGGCCCATACCTCTGTAGTAGAAATGGAAGAAAGAGAGGATGGGCATTAATTGCTCGGGTTTGGCAGCAAGCAAGCAGAAAAAGAGGGTAGAAAAGAAGGAAAAAGGAGGAGAAGAAAGGGAATTTCTGGTGAGAAAAAATTGAGAGAGAGAAAGAGAAGAGAGAGAAAAAAAGAAAACCAAAAAAAAAAAAAAACTCATCTTCTTCCTCTTTGATTTTCTTCAATTCTCAAAATTAAACCTAAAACTTGTTAGGAACCCCTAGGTTAATCAATTAACTACATAACCAAATCAAGAATTCGGACTAAAACAATCAGAATCCTTTGCAATTCGGAGTTTGGACAAAAAGCTCTCAACTTCCATTCCAAAGGGGAAAGTGCAAATTTGTTGGGATCGGAGCGACGCCAGGGGTCAAAACGACTTGGAATAGCTTCTAAAAAGGTAGTCACTTCTTTTCCTTACATTTTTTCTCGCTTTCTGGGTGTTTGAAGTGAGTTTTGTGCCTTTTTGCTGCATTTTTCGTATTTCTGTTCCTGGAAATTAAGAACAGTCGTACGACTGTTCTTAGTTTTCATGAACAGTCGTACGACTGTATATACAGTCGTACGACTGTTCTTAATTTCCAGATTTATTTTCTTCAGATTTTGATTTTCAATGATTTTTGGCGAAATTTTGACCCTGAACTGATTACAGTCGCACGACTGTAAACTACAGTTGTACGACTGTAATCCCTGTTCCAGAATCAGAATTTCAGCCTCATCCCCAAAAATTCCCAAAAAATCCCAAAAATTAGAAAACCCCAAAAATCATCAAAATGAATTTTTGTTGTGTGCATCACGACCATAGATTCAATTTTTAGTAAAATTGCATTTAGAACAATTCAACGACAGAGACCCAGTTCTCCTGAAAATCGACCCACTTAAATATATAAAAATGCATGTAAACCGGTAAAATTATTTTCAAATGATTTTCCCACAAAACCAAAAATACAGGGACGTTTCAAAATGTTTTCCAGGTCTAACCGGGCCGGCTAGCCGAGCCGACCCGGTTACCCCCTAAATGCATGTCTCCAATTCCTGATTTCCCGTTCTGTCTATTTGAGTCCTAATTGTGGCGTGCTGTATATATTGTGCTAACCCTCGGTTTTGCAGGTTTTAATTTATTTTTATTTTTATTTTTAATGTATTTTAATAGATTAAATCGTGTATTTAGGCGGTTGTATTTTTCTAGATTCTCGTGTATATAGGCGATTGTATAAGTGAGGCGAGAGTTTTTATTTTTCCATTCGATTTGGTTGTAAGCCAATTAATATTTATTGCTTTTCCTTATTTTTGTATTAAATATTTTGTGTGCGCGCTGTATGCTTTTTACATTCAATAAAATGGACTTTAGATTTTGAAATACCATTTGAGAACATTGGCAATATTTATTTTAATTAGACACGAAATAAGGGACTTGTCCGGACCCGAATCTCTGGATAGTGTAGCGGCCGTTCGTCCGGTTCAGCTACATAAGAATTTCCCGGTTGAGCTGAGCCGGGTGGCGACTCCTACAACATCCATCGAGACTTAGGTCTCGGTTCTTTTACGTATTAATTCTATTTATTTTCCAAAACGCGGTTTTCCATTATAAAAACCCCACGCGAGGGAGGGGCCCGCCCGAGATCGTGGCGCCCCATTCCGAAGGGAGTCCCGCGTCCCATCGAAAACGTGTCGTCCGCTCACAGTGGCGACTCCGCTGGGGAATTCTTAAAAAAGTTTTCTTAAAAACTTAAAAGAATTTTGACAAGGCCCGAAAAGTGTCTAATTAAAATAAGGCGGATGATTCTCTTTTGGTATTTTATTTGCATTTTAGTTAGCCATTTCTTGCATTAGATTAGGTATCCTTTTATAGCCCGGTGGATTGTTGAAGTGTCGCCTAAGTTCCTCCTGGTCTTAGGGGCACGAATACGAAACACCACTCATAGCCTCGTACGAACCCCTTCGCTAGGACCCTTGAGTGGGGAGAAGTGAGGAGTATATCTTACTATGAGAGCCTTGATGTTAACCCGACTTGGACCGAACCCATATAGGCAGCTCTAGTTGGATTCCCTTAGGATACCAAAATAATTGTGTGAATAATGATAATAAAATCGCGCCTTCATCACCCCCGGTTGGTGATTGAAGTGAACCCCGCCTAGGACTCGGTTAGAAATTTTTGAGACCGACCACGTTGGAGGAATAAGGTTGGAAGAATTCGTTTTGCTTGCTATGTGTTCTTCACCGTTCCGTGACACATCGCCGACGCATGCATAACATACCATAATCACCATTTTCCATACACATGACATACCATACACAAACATCTTTGTGTGATACTAACCCACATTTTTATGCAGCCATTTTGCATTTTATTTCATGTGTAAAACATTAATTCATTCGCTTGTCATCCATACTAACGATTTCTTTTTCAGCCATAACATTAAACTTGTGTGATTAGCATTTTATTTTTGACATAGCATACATAACATCATTATGTATGTCATGCATCCTAACCCACATTTTTATGCAGCCATTTACATATTGTGTGACATATTCATTCACTACATTTCACTTAAATTAAATTAATGGGCATTTCAAGGACGCCTATCATGACCATCCCATACCATTTCATAACATATCGGGTACCCAAAATTACCCGTGTTTTGCCAATGCACCGGATTGCATTCGGCCATTCCACCAATATCATTTCATTTAATAAAGCCACAACGGCCTTAGGCCCGTTTTCGTGTAATAATTCACACGATGCATTTCATGACATCATACCCATCTATCATAGACATCATATAACACTATGGTCCACGTCCGACCACTTTATGACGTTAATTCACCATTTAAGGTACTCCCCGAGTGCTCGATTAGTATGCATATAGGCCCATAACATCACCAAGTCATGAAAGGTGTTCCTCGAATGCCGAATCCTTGTCCGTGTTCCTGTTACACGTGACTTTTTCATAACATCATTCCATATCATATGCTCAAAGGTATCAAGACCTTGTCTGTGGGCCCGGCCCATGCGACCATTTCATACCATCTCTTAGACCTATAAAGCGTCTAAACTACGTCCGTGTGCCGGTATACATGCGACCATTTCATGAATTCATTAGGTGTCCCAAAGGCGCCGAAGTTCTGTCCGTGTGATGGCCCACACGTGACATTTTCGCATAAACATTGGGTGTTCTTGGAATGCCTCGAGAAAAAATATAATAATAAAAGGGAACCATTCATAGCATCATTCCATGCACAATTTCACTCCATGCATCTCAAGCATGTCTTAATTTTCATGTCATATCACGTCATTCATTCACGACCCTAATATCTCCTACCTACTCCCAAGCAGAATACACTGGAGCGACCTTGGACAAGATCCCAAGCTTCAAGGGCGGCTAGGAGACAGAGGGTAGTCGAGAGTGACAGTGATTCTGAGCCCGGGGAAGGAGTGAATATGGCAGAACAGACACCGAGCATGGCTGATGTTTTGAGAGATTTCTTTAGGTCGCAGGATTTCCACGACATGTTAAAGGAAGAGATGAGGGCAGTCGTTAGAGAAGCTGGTGAGACCGGTGGTAGTGGAGCCGGGAAGGAAAAAGAAGCGGAGTCATCCCAACATGGTGGTGATGCTTCGGCTAGTCTTGAAAAGCTGCAGGAGATAGAGGCAGCTATGGAACAGAGGATGAAAGCCAAGTGCTCTGAACTAGACGAGGTCATGGCCCAGTTGAAGAAGGGGGTCGGGATCAGTGCTGAATCCAAGAAGGGGGTGAATGTTGATGCCATGACCAGTAGGGGCATCGAGACATTTCCTATCGGCTTCCAAGTGCCGAAAGTCCCCACTTACAAAGGAATGGGCTCGCCGGAGGCCCATGTGAATTTATATGCCCGGGTTATGCTAACAGCAGGCGCTACAAAGCAACAATTGATTAATCTGTTCCCCACCACATTGGAGGGAGGTGCTTTAGGATGGTATAACTCATTGTCAGAGGAGGAGCAGTCCGATTGGGAGATATTGTCAGCAGCCTTCATCAAATACTACAGCTTCAACACCAAAATCCAGGTGAAGCTGTATGATTTGGAGAGGGTGAAGCAGAAATTCAATGAGCCCTTTGACAAATACTACCAGAGGTGGATGAACAAGATGATCCTCCTAAAGAACCGTCCTGATGAAGATGAGCTTATACAGAAGCTCATTGATGGCAGCAAAGATATCTTCAAGAACAACATGAAATTCCATTCCTTCAAGGAGCTTAGTGAGGTCTATAGCATGGCCATGAAGATAGAAAGGGATGAAGAGGAGAAGCCAGCTGGTCAGAAAGGGGGAAGAAGTACAGGGTATAGTTCAGGGTATAGATCAACCACAGCAGCTGGGTCTGGCAGTGGGTCTGGTTCAAGTGCTAGTGGCAAGCAGGGGCAGTCATCAGAAGTGAAGCGGGTTGAGGTGGCTACTGTGAATCAGCAGCAAGGCAACCAGAGTAGGGGTCCTGGAGGACAAGGCATAACACCCTGGACTCTCACTTTGGCAAAGATATTCGCCAAGTGTAGGAATGGTGGCTTACTACAGTCCTTGAGGCCATTCGAGTTCCCACCTGAAGCTGACAAGGATAACTTCTGCACTTATCATGTGGTGACAGGCCACCGGACCAATAACTGCTATGAGCTAAGGGATGCTATCCAGAAGCTTATCGACGAGGGAAAGCTGCAAGAACCACCTAAGCCTAGCACTAAAACTAACCCACTACCGACATTCGAGAAGCGGGTTAACATGGTTCAGTCGGGATTGCCGGCTAACTTTATATTTGCCCAAGTTCTGCAAGCGAACCCTACCATCCAGGCAGTGGCAGTAGGGGAACCCGAAGTGGAGCCTAAATGTGAGGAAAAGGAGGGGTGTAAAGAGGTCAAGCCCATAAGTCTGGATGACCTTGACTCCGAAGATGAGTACGAAGAATTTGACAGAAGAGAGGCTGTTAAACTCCCAGCTGTTGAGAAGCTGAAGATTTCAGAAGTGCAGCACGTGACCCGAAGTGGAAGGGTATATCAGCCGGCAGATCAGACGAAAGATAAAGCACCGATAAATGGGTCGGGCAGTACTTCAGCACCGGAAAGAGTCGAGAAAGAAGATTTGGTTATTTCCCAACTGAAGAAGACCCCTGCACAAGCTAGTTTGTGGCACTTGCTTATGACCTCCAAAGAGCATAGGGAGGCTTTAGTGAAGAAGCTATCGGAAATTGAAGTCTCCCCTATAGCTTCACCAGAGGCTATGTGCTGCTTGCTAGACAAAGTCCATGCTGGAACTCCTAATATTGTCTTCTCTGAGAAAGACCTACCAGCAGAAGGAAAAGCCCACAACAAGGCTCTTTACATTGAAGCCTACATCATGGATAAGGTGATGCCGTGCGTTATGGTGGATGATGGCTCAGCTCTGAATATTTGCCCACTGAAAATGCTACCATTTCTAGGCATGAATGAAGAAGTGTTGAAGAGGTCCTCGACAGTCATTCGGGCGTATGTTGATTCTAAAAGAACAGTGATAGGGACCTTCGAAACGGAAGTGGAGGTTGGGCCCATCAAGTCCACGGTTGTCTTCACAGTGATCGATATCCCGGTCACATTCTCCTTATTGCTGGGAAGACCCTGGTTCCATCCTTTGGGAGGTGTCCCTTCCACATTGCATCAGAAGATTAAATTCTCCATGAATGACAGGATTGTGACTATTGAGGCGGATGCCCAGTCGACGGTAGCTGCAGTGGATGAAGGAGTGGTTCCTTTTCGTGGATTCCAAATTGCAGTCATTAAGGAGAAAGAAACCACAGATGCCCCTATGGTTCTTTATGAGAACTACATGCCGGAGTGGCTATCCCGATATCTGTACAAGCTGAGCTTTGTCCCGGGAATGGGACTCGAGATTAACTTGCAAGGTGTGCCAGAATTCAAGATCGACTCGGGAAAGTCAAAGCAGTATGGCCTTGGTTATGTAGAGGGGTCATCCGAGCAGAAGAATCTGAAAAAGGACAAAAATGGTAAGGTCATGATGAAGCCATTTCTGAAGGTAGGAGAAAGCCTTTACAAGGGCCAAGCTGAACCGGTGCTGGTTGGAAATATCGAGCACCCTGGCTTTGAGATCTTTGCAGATGTTGTGGATTTTGAGAAAAGCCAGGAAGAGCCAGTAGCCCCTGTAACGATGGAGGAAGCTATTACTGAATCTGAAATTTTGAAAGGAGAATCATCTGAGGTGATAGCAGAAACCATAGAGGTGGCCGAGGAAGAAGATGAAAAGAAGACATATGCTGAAGCTACAGAAGTGATCTCGGGAGCTTTGACTGCTGCATTGACCAAAGCTTTTGGGAAATCCAAGGAAGGATTTGGCGAAGAACTAATGGCCAAAGTGAACTTAAACTCTGTGGTTGCTGAAATCGCCAAGATTATGGAGAAAGCTAAGGCACAGGTGGCCGAGAAAGCTGCAGTCCCAGATGCTGCTCTGGAAGGAAAGATGGAAGCTGATGAAGAACAAGGCCCTCTTCCTGTGGGGGATGAAAATGATTTTGTTGTATCTATTTCTTCCATTTTCAATGTAACTGATGTACTCTATGATAAGTTCAATGCAATGAAATCCCAATTTGCTTACTTGTGTGATGTTTATCCTGATAATTCTGTGCATGCATTTAAATCACCATCAAGCATATTTAGCATACATGACACTGCATTGCATGAAATCAATATAAGTACAGATGAAAACCCTAAAATGGTACGCATTTCACATGAGCTAAAATCCGAGGAAGAAAGAGAATTAATAAGAATACTCCAAAAACATGTTAAAGCTTTCGCCTGGTCATATGAAGACATGCCGGGTGTAGATACAGAAATAGCAGTGCACAAAATCCTAACGGACCCCAAGTTCAGACCGGTAAAGCAGAAGTTGAGAAGACTAAGGCCGGAATGGGCTACACTGGTGAAGGAAGAAGTGGCCAAACAGATAGATGCCAGGTTTCTTGAAGTGGTGGAGTATACGGAATGGCTAGCCAACATTGTCCCTATGCCTAAAAAGGATGGAAGGGTCAGAGTATGTGTTGATTACAGGGACTTGAATAAGGCCTGCCCTAAGGACAATTTCCCACTACCTCACATTGACGTATTGGTTGATAGTGCAGCAAAAGCGGCAATGTACTCCTTCATGGATGGCTTTTCAGGGTACAACCAGATCCTGAAGGATGTGATCGACAAGGTGAAAACATCATTCATCACAGAATGGGGTACTTTCTGCTACAGAGTGATGCCTTTTGGATTAAAGAATGCCGGTGCCACTTATCAGAGGGCTGTCACAACTCTGTTACATGATATGATCCATAAAGAAGTTGAAGTGTATATCGATGATATGCTTGTTAAATCAACAACCCGGGAGGGACACCCTGTTATCCTGGATAGATTTCTGACACGCATTGGAGAGTACAACTTGCGACTTAACCCTAAAAAGTGCATATTCGGGGTCACATCAGGGAAGCTGTTAGGCCATGTAGTCAGCCAGAGGGGAATAGAAATGGACCCAGATAAAATCAAAGCCATCCAAGATATGCCAGCTCCAAAGACAGAAAAGGAAGTCAGATCATTCCTGGGTTCTTTGCAGTATGTCAGCCGCTTCATAGCCAAGCTAACTTCCACTTGTGAGCCAATCTTCAAGCTATTAAAGAAAGATCAGCCGGTTATGTGGGATGACAAGTGTCAGCTGGCCTTCGAGAAGATCAAGGCCTACCTGGTAAAGCCACCAGTGTTGAGTCCTCCAATTCCAGGAAAGCCTCTGATTTTATATCTGGCAGTTGAAGAATCTTCTATAGGGGCAATGCTTGCACAAGAGAAAGATGGCAAGAAGGAGTATCCTATCTATTACCTTAGTAAGAAACTGCTGGAGTATGAAACCAAGTACACACTGGTGGAGAAGACATGTGTGGCAATGATCTGGTTGACCAAGAAGCTGCGCCACTATTTCCAATCCTACAAGATACAAGCTGTGGCTAAAGTGGATCCAATGAAATATCTCTATGAAGCACCGGCATTGGTTGGGAAGCTGTCCAGGTGGTTGTTACTTTTGTCTGAATTCGACATCGAGTACATCACGAAGAAAACCATTAAAGGGCGAGCCGTGGCAGAGTTTCTGGCGAACCAACCCCTAGAATCAGATTACACAGATAACCTGGAATTCCCTGATGAGCAGTTAGCCATGGTGGAAGTGAAAAGGTGGGTCATGTGTTTCGATGGGGCAGTGAATAAAAAGGGCGCTGGGATCGGAGTACTTATAGCAACGCCAGATGGTGAAGTCATTCCCTTATCCAAGAGGTTGAATTTTCCCATAACCAATAACGGGGCAGAGTATGAAGCATGCCTATTTGGGATGGAAGCTTTCCTAACACTAGGGGCAAATGACGTCCTGATTGTTGGAGACTCACTTCTAGTGATCAGGCAGGCTCAGGGAGAGTGGGAACTAAAAGAAGAAGCCTTACGGCCTTATTTGGAGCTGCTACAGTTCAGAAAGAATTTATTCGTCCAGTGTGAATTCAGACATGTCCCCAGGGATGAGAATAAGATGGCTGATGCATTAGCTACTTTGTCCTCCATGTGGGAAAATCCAGAAGAGACACAAGCTCAACCACTGGTCATAGCCACTTCCAGGCATCCTTGCTTCGAAGTGCATGAAGTAATGGAATTATCAGCCGAAGAAAAGCCATGGTTCTTTGACATTTACCGGTATGTTAAGGAGGGAAAGTACCCAGAAGAGGCCAGTGCTGCTGATAAGTTGACAATGAGAAAACTGGCTAGTCAATTCAGAATCTTCAAGGACAAGTTGTATAAAAGAACAGCACATGGAGTTCTTTTAAGGTGTCTAACAGAACAAGAAGCAGAAGACGTGATGCAGCAGGTACATGCAGGATCCTGTGGGCCACATATGAACGGGCTTGCCATGGCCAGGAAGATCATGAGGCAAGGGTATTTCTGGATGACAATGCAAGCAGATTGTATAAGAAAAGTGAAGAGATGTCATGAATGTCAGATCTATGCAGACATTAGTCATCTTCCTCCACTTGAACTTCAGAATCTAGCGTCTCCTTGGCCGTTTTCAGCATGGGGGATAGACATGATTGGTGAAATTCATCCACCTGCATCTAATGGGCATAGATTCATAGTTGTGGCAGTTGATTATTTCTCCAAATGGGTCGAAGCGGAATCCTTCACTAATGTTACAGCCAAGCACATGGTCAAGTTCATCCAGAGAAATATCTTCACTCGGTATGGGATTCCTCATCACATAGTAACAGACAATGGAGTACAGTTTCAAGGGGCAACGGCTGAGCTACTTGCAGAACATGGTATTGAACATCATAAGTCTTCCCCATACAGACCTCAGGCTAATGGTGCAGTAGAAGCAGCTAACAAGGCAATAAAGAAGATCTTATCAAAAATGGTAACCACTTACAAGGATTGGGCTGATAAACTGCCTTATGCTCTTTGGGGTTACAGGACCAGTGTCAGAACACCGACAGGAGAAACTCCTTATGCCTTGGTATATGGAATGGAAGCAGTGTTGCCAGTGGAGATAGAACTCAAGTCGCTCAGAGTTGCCCTGGAAGCTCAATTGCCAGAGACTGAATGGGTTCAAGCTAGATTTGAGCAGCTGGCTGTACTAGATGAAAGGCGGCTAAAGGCACTGGATCACCTGCAGATGTATCAGCGCAGAATGGCTAGAGCCTATAATCGAAATGTGAAATACTCCAAGCGGCAGTTGAAAGCAGGAGATTTGGTTCTAAAGCAACTAAGGCCTTCAAATGTTGATGTTAGGGGCAAGTTCAGACCTAACTGGGAAGGACCCTATGTGGTGAAGAAGGTGTTATCAAAAGGCGCTGTCAGCATTATGGACATGGATGGAAACGAATTCACCAACCCGATCAACCAAGACAGGCTAAAGCTTTATCATGTATTAAAAAAAAAAAAAGGGGTCTGCTAGGCTGAAAACTCAAAAAGAGCGGTCTAGGCAAAAGTTAAGACACGAGAGAAAATAATCAGCCGGAAAATCTGAAAAGGACGACTGGTGACGGATTCTGGCTTAATGTGAAATCTGTACCATTTAGGAACCAACTTGTTTCAAATGTACTCATTTTGACTTCATCAATAAAGTGAAGTGTTTGTTTAAATATATTTGCATGGTTATGACAAATGCACAAACAAAGTTGTCTTGCATAAACACACATTCAAAGAAAGCACTTTGCATTCAACTGATCAATATCATCGCATTATTTGACAAATAAAAATGTATCAAATATATGCAATTTAAAATCTCTTATCGTCCTCTAAAGTCTAGTTCATCTTCCTAGACGAGCAATAAAGGGTCACAACGCCATTTAAAAAAAAAAAAAATGCTCGCTGAGGTGAAAACCGAAAAGGCGCCTCAGGCAAAAATTAGAGCGGCCCGCTAAGCTGAAAACCCATATCGGGCAGTTTAGGCAAAAGGTAGGGCATATGAAAAGCTCGCTGAGGCGAAAACCGAAAAGGCGCCTTAGGCAAAAGTTAGAGCGGCTCGCTGGGCTGAAAACCTGATTTGGGCTACCCAGGCAAAAATTAGAGCACCTAATAATAATAATAAAAAAAAAAAAAAACTCATAACTTCCCACGGAGCAGGAAAACGGAACATCCTCAGTATTCCCCGCAGAATTCGTCACATCACTCCTCAGCAGAGTTTCCCCTACTATTCCCCAGTGGAGTCTACATAAAGAACACCATCAATTACTTCCCCGGAAAGTAGCCATGTTACTCCTTAGTGCAATCTACACAAAGAACACCACGATTGTATCTTCAATCAAGTCACCACACTCTTCCCCAGCGGAATCTCTACAAGGAATACTATGATCTTTTCCCCAGCAATCACCTCACTCCGTCAATAATCACCAAACAATACCCCAAGAAAAGCAAAATCGACCAGGGGTACAACATATCTCCCCAGCGGAGGACAGAAGCGTCCAATAACAGAAAATACACACATGTACATATAAATCCTCATGCATTCATACATTGCATATATCAGTTACTTATCCCCGGCTAGTCTTCATTCTTGATCGAAGGGGCAAAAATTTTTGTTTAAAAATCTCTCGATCAAGGAATGAAGACTTGCCATTTTAAGTGCAGGAATTCATCCCCAGCTCAATATCCTCGGCAAGTCAACAGATCCGCCTCGAGTAATGTAAACTCGGTATCGGTCCAGGCCCGCTCCATTATCTCAACTAACTCCAGCGAGTCCGCCTCGAGTAATGTAGGCTCGGCATCGGCCCAGATCCGCTCCATCATCGAAGCTCCCCAGCAGATCCACCTCGAGTAATGTAAACTCGGTATCGGCCCAGATTAGCTTCGTCTATTTCCCTAGTAAATTTTGCCTCGGGTAACCTAGACCCGGTATCGGCCAATTTCTTCATCAAGTTCGCCTCGGGTAACCTAGACCTGATATCGGCCAATTCCTTCATCAAACTCGCCTCGGGTAACATAGACCTGATATCGGCCAATTCCCTCATCAATTTTGCCTCGGGTAACATAGACCTGATATCGGCTAATTTCTTCATCAACTCGCCTCGGGTAACCTAGACCTGATATCGGCCAATTCCTTCATCAAACTCGCCTCGGGTAACATAGACCTGATATCGGCCAATTCCCTCATCAATTTCGCCTCGGGTAACATAGACCAGATATCGGCTAATTTCTTCATCAACTCGCCTCGGGTAACATAGACCTGATATCGGCTAATCTCTTCATCAACTCGCCTCGGGTAACATAGACCTGATATCGGCTAATCTCTTCATCAACTCACCTCGGGTAACATAGACCTGATATCGGCCAATTCCTTCATCAAACTCGCCTCGGGTAACATAGACCTGATATCGGCCAATTCCCTCATCAATTTCGCCTCAGGTAACATAGACCTGATATCGGCTAATCCCTTCATCAATTTCGCCTCGGGTAACATAGACCTGATATCGGCTAATCTCTTCATCAACTCGCCTCGGGTAACCTAGACCTGATATCGGCTTATTTCCTTCCCAGTATCGCCTCGGGTAACCTAGACCCGATATCGGCCTATCTCATCAGAAGGTTCATTCCAGTGTTCACGGCGCTTTAATTCACGCTCTCAAATTCATCATCACAGGTATTATAGACCCAGAGCTAGATGTCGAATTTGATCACGCGAGGGGCAGCTGTAAGCGCCGGAATTTTCTATACTTAAAAAAAAAAAAAAAAAAAAACTATAGTCGTACGACTATTGTTACAGTCGTACGACTGTAATTTAAAAATTACAGTCGTACGATTGTAATGTCGAAAAACCTGCAGAGGCCCATACCTCTGCAGCAGAAATGGAAGAAAGAGAGGATGGGCATTAATTGCTCGGGTTTGGCAGCAAGCAAGCAGAAAAAGAGGGTAGAAAAGAAGGAAAAAGGAGGAGAAGAAAGGGGATTTCTAGTGAGAAGAAATTGAGAGAGAGAAAGAGAAGAGAGAGAAAAAAAAGAAAACCAAAAAAAAAAAAAACTCATCTTCTTCCTCTTTGATTTTCTTCAATTCTCGAAATTAAACCTAAAACTTGTTAGGAACCCCTAGGTTAATCAATTAACTACATAACCAAATCAAGAATTCGGACTAAAACAATCAAAATCCTTTGCAATTCGGATTTTGGACAAAAAGCTCTCAACTTCCATTCCAAAGGGGAAAGTGCAAATTTGTTGGGATCGGAGCGACGCCAGGGGTCAAAACGACTTGGAATAGCTTCTAAAAAGGTAGTCACTTCTTTTCCTTACATTTTTTCTCGCTTTCTGGGTGTTTGAAGTGAGTTTTGTGCCTTTTTGCTGCATTTTTCGTATTTCTGTTCCTGGAAATTAAGAACAGTCGCACGACTGTTCTTAGTTTTCATGAACAGTCATACGACTGTATATACAGTTGTACGACTGTTCTTAATTTCCAGATTTATTTTCTTCACATTTTGATTTTCAATGATTTTTGGCGAAATTCTGACCCTGAACTGATTACAGTCGCACAACTGTAAACTACAGTCGTACGACTGTAATCCCTGTTCCAGAATCAGAATTTCAGTCTCATCCCCAAAAATTCCCAAAAAATCCCAAAAATTAGAAAACCCCAAAAATCATCAAAATGAATTTTTGTTGTGTGCATCACGACCATAGATTCAATTTTTAGTAAAATTGCATTTAGAACAATTCAACGACGGAGACCCAGTTCTCCTGAAAACCGACCCACTTAAATATATAAAAATGCATGTAAACCGGTAAAATTGTTTTCAAATGATTTTCCCACAAAACCAAAAATACAGGGACGTTTCAAAATGTTTTCCAGGTCTAACCGGGCCGGCTAGCCGAGCCGACCCGGTTACCCCCTAAATGCATGTCTCCAATTCCTGATTTCCCGTTCTGTCTATTTGAGTCCTAATTGTGGCGTGCTGTATATATTGTGCTAACCCTCGGTTTTGCAGGTTTTAATTTCTTTTTATTTTTATTTTTAATGTATTTTAATAGATTAAATCGTGTATTTAGGCGGTTGTATTTTTCTAGATTCTCGTGTATATAGGCGATTGTATAAGTGAGACGAGAGTTTTCATTTTTCCATTCGATTTGGTTGTAAGCCAATTAATATTTATTGCTTTTCCTTATTTTTGTATTAAATATTTTGTGTGCGCGCTGTATGCTTTTTACATTCAATAAAATGGACTTTAGATTTTGAAATACCATTTGAGAACATTGGCAATATTTATTTTAATTAGACACGAAATAAGGGACTTGTCCGGACCCGAATCTCTGGATAGTGTAGCGGTCGTTCGTCCGGTTCAGCTACATAAGAATTTCCCGGTTGAGCTGAGCCGGGTGGCGACTCCTACAACATCCATCGAGACTTAGGTCTCGATTCTTTTACGTATTAATTCTATTTATTTTCCAAAACACGGTTTTCCATTATAAAAACCCCACCCGAGGGAGGGGCCCGCCCGAGATCGTGGCGCCCCATTCCGAAAGGCAGTCCCGCGTCCCGTCGAAAACGCGTCGTCCGCTCACATTGGGGTTAGAAAAAGATAATAAAGCGAATTAAATATGGTAATATAAATTGTAAAGTGAAAGCAAGCTAGAGGTTAAAGTAAGTCATTTGCCCGAACCCTAAATCTCTAAATTAGATACAGTAGTCTATCCTCGGTAGGGAGCTGTACCAGAAATTCCCGAATGAGCTGATCCGGGTGGCGACTCTGTCACTGATCTTAGGATTTAAGTTTCGAAGTCTTTAAGTTAAAACGGGAAAATGTTTTCTACAAGGGATTTCCAATTCAAATCCATGATTTTCCTAACTCAAGATAAAAAAAAACCCATTTTCCAAAAAGCAAACGTAACGAGAACGTTTTCCCAGATCCCCTTCGCCGTATCTCGTTTTATAAAAAAGGTCGTCCGCTCACAGTAGTCACCTACATGGATTGGCCTGACATGTTGCCATTTGGCTTTTGGGGATACAGAACAAGTGTCAGAACTCCTACCAGAGAGACATTGTACTCATTGGTCTATGGGATGGAAGCTGTCTTACCAGTACAAACCGAGATTAGGTCATTGAGAGTAGTCATGAAAGCACATTTGCCAGAATCTGAATGGGTTCAGTCGAGATATGAGCAGTTGGCTTTGATCGACGAGAAGCATCTTCAAGCTTTAGATCATTTACAGATGTACCAGTAGAGAATGGCCAGGGCTTATAACAGTGAAGTCCGTCATCAGAAACACCCACTCAAAGCCGAGGATCTGGTACTTAAACCGATGAAACAGACCAATACGGATATGCGGGGGAAGTTCAAGCCTAACTGGGAAGGTCCCTCTGTGGTAAAAAAGGTACTTTCCCTATGTGGTCATAGACTTCGGAACCAGTCCTTAAATCAACTAAAGTTAGATTGTTGTTTCGCACAAGCTTCGGAACCAATCCTTAAATCAAATTAAGCTAAATTGTTGTTTCGCATAGGCATTGAAACCAATCCTTGAATCAAATTAAGCTAAATTGCTGTTTCACATAGGCATCAAAACAAGTCCTTGAATCAACTCAACTCAGGCTAGATTGTTGTTTCTCATAGGCATCGAAACGGGTCCCTAAATCAACTCCACTCAAGCACCACCAACCCGAGACATGTTCTCCAGCAAGATGTCAGGTACATTTCCTTTCCTTCTCTCACTGCGCTCTCTATCATGAGACCAAACTTGATCCTAGCACAATAGCCTGATTATGTCGACTTTGATCCTGCGAAGGGCAGCCTATGAGCATGGGTTTTCCCGACCTCAATGATGAAAATCCTATGTCACCTGTAAAGCTGACGAACGTGAGTCAAACTTGAGAATGAGCAGGATGTTGCTTGGAATGTCTCAAACGCTTTGCAAACCAAGCAGTCATCGATCCAAAACCCCGAGAAAGGTCCTTCGAGTGATTAGAAGGCTTAAAGGTGAGTGTGGGATTTAGGAAAATCTGTTGCAGCTCTGATTAAAGGCGCACGGCTGTAGTTTCAAAACTACAGCCGTGCGACTATAATTCCAGAGTTGCACGGTTGTAATAATACAGTCACACGGCTCTATTGTGTAGATAGAATTCTTCCTAAATAGCTAGAATCATAATTTGACAGGAATTAAAACTCCTTAATTAGGGGATTTTTCATACGGGATTTCCTAGGTCTTGATAGCAGAAAAAAAAGAGAGGAGGAGAATAACATAATAGAAAAAAAACAAACAGTAATCAAGAGACAAATCATTCGAAGAGAGAAAACCAAAACAAGAGAGAACACTCGTGCGGTTGTATGTCAATAACCGTGTGAGTGTAATTACATCCATGTGAGTGTTACTTTTGGATCAGAGGCCAAACTTTGAAATTTGGCTGTTTTTATCTTTATTCTAGAATTAAGACCCACACGGGTATAATTGATACCTACACGGGTATTAAGAATAGCAGTGCGCCTGTTTATTAGAAACCAAAATTGCAAAAGCAGAAAAGTAGAGAAGGCTAAAATGATAATGATGCTTCAAATAGACATACATACAATGGATGCTTTTGGTTTCTCAAAAATACTACCTTTGATGCATGAATCCGCCGCTTGAGAGGTTGAAAATCACTCCAAAAAGGCTCCAATTTGTTGAAAATCTTCTTTGAGGTTCCAAGCTCCAAGTATGACGAAGAACTCCAAATGCTATGGGTTGGTGATCAAATTAGTCTCTAGAACCTATTTTATATGTTTGACCTTTGTTAGAGTAGGATTTCTATTGGTCTTTAACCTTAGATGAAGAGAAAAAAAGAAGAAAAATGAGTAAGAATTAGATAGGTGTCTTCCTCTTCCATTTCTTTCTCCCCTTTTCTCACTATTTCCTTCCTAATAATCTCTAACTCCCTCCTAAGCTTTCTAGTGGCCCTTTAATAGGCAAGAAAGCTGACCAGGCTTTATAGAATCTACCTACTAAAATCCAAATTCGATATTCCAAAAGGAATGGTAGGTTGTCTACTTCTACACATGACACCCATGCAAGTGTTAACACTACACTCGTGAGGGTGTTGCAACAATCGTGCGGATCTAAGTCTGGGATTAGCGTTCTTTCGACTGGTAATCCACGCCAAGCTTGGAGTTTAACTAACTAGAGCCTCGATCTTGAGATGACTTTGACTCCTACAACCATGGAAGCAATAAATCTATTCGTTCATCATTGAAACCAGAAGATGAAAAATCTCATGCTAACACCGACCTATAAAAACACAACCAGAAATTAGAAAAGGGGTTGGAAAATTTTAGGTTGAAATTTAGAGAGAAAAGGGAAGAAAGAAAAGGAAAAGGAGAAAAACATCTACTTCTTCCTCACTTTTCTTCTTATTTTCCTATAATCTAGGATTAAAATTAATAGAGATCCTTGGTTGACGAAGGTTAAACATATCAAGCTTGGAGTTTAACTAACTGGTGCCTTAATCTTGAGTTGATTTAGACGCTTGCAGTTATCAAAGTAACAAATCGATTCGTTCATCATTGAAACTCAGGGATGAAAAATCTCATGCTCACAGCCTGCCCCTCGTGTATCTAGATTCTGAGCCCTTAGGTTTGCCGAAGTCCAGTAAAAAATTTGGATACATGATAGAGTGTAGTGAGTAGAGAAAAGAAACATACCTGTCCCTAGCGTTTGCTGAGTGGCTAGTCGAGAATTATCTATGAGGTGCTTAAATTCTGGCTATGACATACCTAAAATAAAGAAAGAGATGCCAATTGTCCCAACTGAGAACACTTTGATGCCTAAGGTAGTAGTGATCCTTAAAGAAAACACGTGTAAAGAGTTAAGATGTTAGATGAAGCAAACACAGGGACTAACTTCTTTATGTAGGTATAAGGAATTCACAATCCTATTAGAACAAGGATAGTGAAGTCAGAACTCCTAATTATGCAGGTATCTTATGCTCTTAATTAGGGGTATAATCTCCAATATGTTTAAGGATAAATGGTTGAAGGACCGAACTTTTTGTCTGATGTATTTCTTGAACCAGACCTTCGATTTGCTCGGCGTTTAGGAACTCATGGAGATTTAGTTGATGCGAGAATATATCCCTATTTTAGAAAATATCCGTCGGTCGCATCAAATTGTAATCTAACAGGGGTGTATTGGATTAAGACTTTTAATGACTTTTACATACTTTAAAAATCCAGAGGTATTCAATTAAGACTTTTTAGGAGTCTTTAAAAGTCATCAGGTATTCAATTATGACTTTTTAAAAGTCTTTAAAAGTCATCAGGTATTCAATTATGACTTTTTAAGAGTTTTTAAAAGTCTATGAAATAAACTTTTTAAAAAGTCATCAATACTTTTAAAAATTCTCTGCAAGATATTAAAAGTCACTGAAAGTCATTAAAGTCTATAAAAGTCATTCACTTAAAAAAAGTCTATAAAAGTCTTAATCGAATACCACCCCCTAAGAGAATGTGATTGAAAGATTGTCATCAACAAGAAAATTGAATAAAAAAAGCCATGATTAGAAATATACCGAACATTGTTTGATGATTCAAGTATTTGTTGTGGGCTTACGAAATGATTTTAATTGGGTGCCCAATTAATATCGATTGCATGAAATGGATTTTCCATTGGAAATTCTCCCACTATCACGAAATCGATTAAAATTATCAGTGGCCCCCAATAAAAAGAAAAAATTATTAAAGGCCAAAATTTTATCACATTAATTAATTGGA
Source organism: Euphorbia tirucalli (assembly GCA_039660915.1). Lineage (NCBI taxonomy): Eukaryota > Viridiplantae > Streptophyta > Magnoliopsida > Malpighiales > Euphorbiaceae > Euphorbia > Euphorbia tirucalli. Next base: position 42,064,218 of record CM077637.1, on the reverse strand, counting down.
TTTCTCCGTATTTGCTATTGCTTTTCCACGTTTTTTCCCTTTCTTAATTATTTTCTTATTACCCTATGCAAATATATATATATACACATATACACACGGAAGTAACAATTACAAAATCATTTCTACATAGGTACTAAATTATTGATTACCTTTTAGTAGTTGCATAAAACTTAGAATTAATTTGTTTAACTAATAACAAATATATCCTTTACGAAAGGAAATAGAACAATAAAACTTGTGACACCTAAATTTTTTGTAGTATATTATTGTAATCTGGGCAACACTATTAGATTGGATAATTCATTTTTAAGCCTTATTGCTATATTATGTTTTATGCACTTATTTTGTTACTAGAAAAGGTAAAAATATTTTAACAATTCAATTGAATAAATGCCATACGAAATTAGAAAGAAATTATTAAGAATTGAAATTGATAATCAATTAACGTTAGCTCGAATGGATAATAAAACATAAAAAAACAGTTTTTTCTAGGGTTTGCTAGAGCTTCTACACTTTGGTGTATGCGATAGTTTGGCTTTGCACATACTTTCCTATGCTAGGGTTTCATTACTTTGTTACTGCAATCTTTTGATTAGCTATGGACTGAGGGGGTTTTTTTTTATAACAAATCTAAAGAAGAAGAAGACAACTTCAGGACCAATTGTTGATAGTACGAATTTGATGGATATTGATGATGGTTTGGAAACGATTACTAGTAATGCAAGATTTGGCAAGGACCAGACATGCTAAGGGCCATGTCTCTCTTAGGCTAGAACTATCGCGGTCTGGGCTTGCCGATGACAGTTCAAGAATTGTAGGACATAGTTTTTACGTATCAGCCAAGGGTTTTGTTCTTGATGGAGGCGCAGGTTCATAGGGTTAAATCGGAGGAGGTTCGTCAAAGAATTAACTGTAGTGAATTTTTCTATGTTATGCATGTGAATCATGGGGGAGGTTTAGCAATGTTGTGGCGAGAAGAGGATGTAGTGAATTTTTTGTCCTGTGATTAAAATTATATTGATGTTTGTGCGAGAGATCTAATGGGGGATTGGCGTTTGACAAGATTTTATGGTTTCTCAAAGCGTGGTAGAGAAGGGATTCATGGGAGTGTTTGTGTTGTTTGGCTGAGGAAACCACTTTGCCATGATGTTTATTTGGGGACTTTAATTATATGGTTTCGTGGCCAGAGAAGTGGGGAGGGCAGTAACACCTTCTAAACTTGTTGTAGGGACCCTAGGAGACTATAGACCAGTGTAACTTGATTGATTTCGGAGCTAGTGGGCCTCGGATCACTTGAGGAGGTAACGTAATATGGTGGAAAGAGATAGAGGCTGGATCTGGTATTAGCTCAGTTTGATTGGTTAAAGCGATTCCCGAATGTGCAAGCCGTGGTAGTTCCTGCAACAAACTTAGACCATACATTATTATGGTTCGTTCAGTCTCACAACCAGCAGTGGTTCCATGTTCTTTTCGGTTTAAGAATTCTTGGCATGCAATCCCAGATTATAGGGCGATGGTTAAACAAGTTTGGGATGAAACGATAGATATGGAGGACCTGATTGATAATGGGGTTCTTTGTTGAAAGCTTGTCGAGATGTTTTGCAGGAGTGAGGACATTGGTATAGGGGTTCCTTCAAGTCAAAGTTACATGGGTGTAGGAGGGAGATGCCACAGCTTGGTTTGTGACAAGTGGTTGATGGAGGTGAAAGCTACATATAATGAGCTGTTACAGTAGTTAAATAATTATTGGAGACAACGGCGAAACAAGCTTGGTTAGTTAGTAGTGATGCCAACAAATCCTTTTTCCATCGTAGTGTTACTTTCTAGCAACAAAAGAACGTGATTATTTCTATGCGAGATGAACATGAGGAACTTTGGCACAGGCAGGTCGTTTGGAGACACACATACAAGGTTATTTTCAATCCATTTTCTAGTGGAAGGGTAGTATGCCGGATTTGATTCTGCAGTGTGTGGATCGAAGATCTTTTACGGCCATTTGTGCTGAAGAGGTTCATATTACGTTCCATGCTATGCATCCAGACAAGAACCAGGACTAAATGGATTCAATCTGGATTTTTATCCGTCATTTTGGGATATAATAGGAGCCGATATCACTAGGTTAAGCTTCCATTGTCTTAATATTGGTCATATTCATGCTTCCTTGAATGGTACATTGATACATTGATAATTTTGATTGCTAAAATTGAATAGCCGATGAGAGTCACGGATTTACAACCTATATCTTTATGCAATATTATTGTCCATGCAATTTCTAAATGTATTATTGCTTGCCTCAAAGTATATATCATCTTTTAATATCTGATAATCAAAGTGCATTATTTTGAATCGTTTAATTTTAGATAACATTCTGATTGCTTTTGAATTAAGTCATTTTTTACGGAGGAAGAGATTAGGCAGTAATGGTACATAGGCCTTAAAGATTGATTTATTGAAAGCTTAAGACAAGGTGGAGCAGGATTTTCTTGAAGCTATGATGTTGAAGTTGGGATTACTGGGGAGTTTTGTAAACCTGGCTATGCAGTATGTTTCAATGGTTTCGTATACTATTGCACATAAAGCAGCAAATTTTGAGAGCTTTACACCGAATTATGGAGTTTCAAAGCGGGATCCATTGTCTCCATTTTTGTTCTTATTTTTTGCGTAGGAACTCTCTTCACTTTTAAATAAATGGGTTGATAGGGTTTGTTGCACGGATCTAGTATTATTACGGGAGCCCCAAAAATCTCTTAGTTGTTTTTTGATCAATGTTAATATCTTCTTATTTCATGCAATGGTGGAGGAAGCTAGTCAAATCAAATTGGGATTGCAATTGTATTTGTCGGCATCGGGACAACATATTAATTTCGAAAAATTGAGTATCATGTTAAATGTTAATACTTCGACTAATCAATGATGACGAGTTTGTGATATCTTGCAAGTAAACAGTGTTCATAGACATGGCAAATATCCTAGTTTACCATCATCATTGGGGAGAAATAGAACAACTAGGTTCCAATTTTTTATTGAAAGATTAGCTGGGCTATTACAAGGATGGCACAAGAGGAGAATTTCTCAAGCGGGGAAAGAAGTTTTATTGAGTCAGTAGCAAAGGCTTTGCCTACTTATGCAATGGGGATTTTTTCAGTTACGGTTGGTGTTGGTGAGACTTTGGAAAATATGCTCATTTCATTCTGGTGGGATAACAATGTTTCAGGGTGGAAATCAATCCATTGGATGACATGCGCCAAGCTTTGTTTACCAAAGGAGGATGGTGGAATGAATTTTGGAAATTGAAGGAGTATAATTTGGCTTTCTTGGGTCACTCAATTTGGAGATATCTTGCTCACCCATATGCACTTGTGAGCCTAGTATTCAAAGCTAAGTATTTTCCTAACTATTGTGTGTTGCAGGATGTTTTTAAACCAAATGATAGTTATGGAAGAGCTTGATAGTTGAAATTCTGACAGTTCAAGAGGGTTTATAAAAGGTGATTAGGGATGGCGTTGCAATGAGAATTTGACATATCCTATGGTTACCAGTTGGTCAATCCCTTATGATACAGACTCCAATGATTTCGGATGTGAAAATTGGAGAGTTAAGGATTTAATTTAGGGTGATAGAAGGAGATGAAGTGAAGAATTGATTCGAGGTTTATTTGGATAGAAGGTGTGAGCAGGCGATCCTTGATGCGAGAACACGAGCATGGTCGCGAGGCCAGTGCCGGAGGGCTTTTCATAGAAAACTAGGTTTTCAGGTTTTGGAAAATAAGGTGAAACAAAAGGAATTTATGAAACCAATTCCTCACACCTTAAAGGTTGATAAGAGTCGTCACCCGGCTCAGGTCTTACCATGACATTATGGTATAACCAAGCCCGATAGAGATTCCTATACCTTTAAGCCAGATTCTAGTTCGAACAAATCACTTATTTCTGCTTTGTCATTAAATAGCGTTTAACTATACCAAATATGCGCTTTTTGTTATTTTAATTCTCTATTTAGTATCCAACCCTAGATATTTTGGCATATGCTCATACATAAAGTCATAAATAACTTCAGAGAGCGATAAATAAATCCGAGAAGTAAAATTATTACAACCAATCGAATGAACTATCCTAGGGGAGACATTTGATAAAAATGGGACGGGGATACAATCGCCTAGTTTACAAGAAATATTCTAAAAATAGAAAGCTAGCATTCAACTAACTTAGCATACATCTACCTACAAATAGACATTAGTGATACAGATAAATATACACACATTGGACTCAGATCTGATAGAAAAGGATATCCAGATAGCTCAGGATCAAGCATTTAGGGGATAATCGGGAAAACCCGACAGGTTTACTCGATTAAACCTGGAAAATAGTTTTATAAACGCCCTATATTTTTTATATGGAGAAAATGGTTTTAGAAAACAGTTTTGCCGATTTTATTTGTTTAGCATGCCAAAGTGGGTCGGATAGCCAGGGATTTATCGGAAATCCCTTTCATGTGGGTTTTAAATAATGCTTTGGAAATTAAACTACGTCAAAAGGTATATAAACACTCAAAACCAGTTTTATGAAAATGAATGAATGCATAAAGAATAATATGATAAAGGAAAATATTATACTAGGGAAATGGACTAAGTGAGCCGTGAGGCTCAAGGCATGAGCCCTACGACTCGAAGTGAGCCGTGAGGCTCAAGGCATGAGCCCTACGACTCGAACATAGTCAAATATGGGCCATGCGGCCCGACTTTGACGGTGGAAAATAGTTTTTGATTTGTGCTTTTAACACGTAGAAATTCGTTTTAGGGTTTTCTCCTTTTGAATTTTATGATCTTTTAGGGGTCTATCAATGTATTAGACTAAGAAATCATAGATTTTCACCTTGAATTACATAAAACAAAAAATCCCGAAAAACAGAGAAAATTGCAGCAAGATCTCATAGGCCATGATGAGCCATAAGGCTCAATTTTCTCCTAAGATGGAGCATGTAATAGGCCGCACAGCCCTACTTGAAAGTTAACAACAAATCAATTTTTCGGTTTTCAGCAAAAAATCAACACAGCATAAGCAAATTAGACAATGTAGGGATAAAAGAGTTGGATTTATGGCTTCTCAGAAGTTTCCTTTATTATGTTTACCCATATTTTGAGAAATGATCCGAATTCGTTCCATGAAGGTTTGAATCCAATTTTAACTCATAAAAGCGGACCAAAAATCGCCGGGAATTGAAAATGTAGCTGTGAATAACTTCGAACCGTAAAGATATAAGTGTCAAAATAGAGTTTAGTGTTTGAAAGGGCTTGATTTAGGTTGCTTTTGGCTTGAGAAAATGAAAAGAAAGTTGATGATAGTGAAGTTGAAGGGCATATGAAAACGGTGAAAATGATAAAGATGAAGGAGAGAGACTTGAGCTGTCGTCTATGTATCATTGTCCCAAAATGAAAATTGATTTTCTTTACTTAATCCTTTATCGTTATACCTTTGCTCTTCGTAATCATGATCTTTTGAGATATAATTTTTTAATTCTGCTGCAAGTGGGCCAAATTGGCCACTTTATGACTTTAAAGATGGGCTGTACTGCCCATCTACCTTTTAAATTGGGTCGTACGACCCTACTTTTGAGTCGTATGGTGCTTTCTTAAATTCTAGTTGTAACCACCTTAAGCAACTCTCTTCCATGGCTTAACCATTAAAAATTAGGCCACGCCTCCTCCTGAATTGGGTCGTATGGCCCAACTTCTAAGATGAAAACCTTCTTTTTCGATTCCAACCGTTTCCAGTTGGTTTCAGCATGAGTTAGAATCTATTCTTTACTTCTCGGGCCGATATTCTAAAAAATTCCAGATAAAGGATAACCGGAAATCTTCACCATAGAGGTCGGAAAAAAGTCTATGCTCATAGCAGGATACAGATTTAATGTGCAAAATACCATTGTAAATGTGTAGTATTAAAGATAGGGTGTGTTGGGTGCATAAGGGAGGGGGGAGTTACACTGTCAAGAGCACCATATATTATGGATTAATGTAGAAATATAGGTTGAACAATTGAATTGCAGCAATGCCATTAGATTTTTTTGGAAGATGAAGGTGCCTCTATGATTGAGGAATTTCTGGAGGCATTGTGTTTTTAATTGTTTACTAGTAAAGGAGAATTTACAGTTGAAGGGGGTACTAATGGATGATCATTGTATCATGTATGGTGTTATCGTGGAGTCGATGGTTCATTGCCTCTTTCTCTTTTTGTATATTACTGGACTTTGGGATGACATCCATGTAGTTCTTTTGATGCAGGCAGAAAATTTGCTCTGTGATTGGGTGATCTCTTCGATGTTGGCGCTAGGGGAAACGATGTTGGTTCGAGTTGTGGCTGGGGCATGGAGCATTTAGTTGGCACGAGTTAGCGCAATAAGCATACACGTTGTGGTTGTGCTAGTGGCAGTGGCAGCAACATTAAAGGCTTGGCAAGCTCCTATGATGGGTAGGTTGAAATGCAATGTTGATGAGCATTTTTTTTTTTTGCTCAAGGGAGGCATGTAGGTTTTGGAGGTACTATTTGAAATGCTTATGGAGGTTTTATGGATGCTTATTATGTTGATCACATTCAGGCTATGTCGATAGGGGAAGCAGAGGCAATGACATGCCTTTTCGAATGAGATGGTGTGTTAGCATGGGATGAAATTAGAGGTCTCCCAAAACTCCTCTCTTGGCCAATGGTGGCCGAAATTATGGCTTAGGGTTTTTAGGAGAAAATTCTTTCTTTTATACCGATGTATAAAATTAAGTCCTAATTAAATTAGGTTTTATTCTTTAGCTTATTTGATTGGCTTAAACACATATTAATTTTAATTTCATTATAACTATATAATAAAATCATAATTACTTAATTATTGCCCAATTAATCAAATTAAATAAATTCCAATTTAATTAGTCCAAGTCTTAAAATAAAATATTCAATATTTGTATCTTAAGAAAATTTTCATGTACTAATTAAATTACTCCAAGTAATGGTTTAATATATTGAAAATCAATTTTCTTATAAGTTAATTATATCAATTTGACCTTACCATAAAGTCTATAGATACAATTAACATGAAGCTCCATATTAAATATAATATATATCCAATATCTATTATAATTAAGTTCGTAACAGTCCCGTTCAAACATCTTTGTGTGTTATCTTGTAGGTTCATCTTATGCTAGTAATGGGCCCAATACCTTAAGTCCCACATGCTGCAAGTGGGCTCTAGCACACCATTGCAACTACCCAAATAAGATGAAGATATCAATCTTATGGGAGGCATAAACCCTGTAGTAACTTATGCATGGACATTTCTTGATACAGAGTAGTTTGAAGTTCCTAAGCAAATAATCACCTAGTGATTCCTTATTTGGGTGTGGCCACACTCTTATCAGTCCTACTTATCAAGTGGCTGGTGATATCCACTCTAAGTTAAGAGAGGGGCATATCCCTTCACATCCCTACTAGTCCTACCATGATCACTGGCATATCCAACCTTACCCATACATGGCACCTTATTATAGGCCCGTTAGGCGTATGTCAAAGCATATGGGTACACATCTAGGCTACAGGAATATCAGGTCAAAGGATCCAATATAAATACTACTTTAGAACCACCTATGACAAGGGACCATATGGTATTCTCAATGGTGTATCAATCTAGTATAATGTAACCTAACATGTACCCATGTCCTTGATTAACATTCCATGTCCAATGGTTGGTAAGACACCACCATACAATCAAGCCACATACTAATCTTTGGTTATTATCATTCCCACAATTCTAATAGACTAGGGATAGTTTAATAATTGTGTTTGATTCCTTACTCACTGTCTTACTTCCCAGAGAATGTTATTAACATTCATAAGTACAAAAAAAAAATGACTAGGTACTTTGTTACTATTAATTGCAAAAGAAATTAATCAAACAAATTATGCCTTTTTATTAATTTACACAATGTATATTTCATTACTTTTTATGATACAATGCTTGGGACTATGGCATACACTAATAATATATGTTATAGAAATTAGTCTTGTTATTTCAACATCTTAGGTATTGGATACGAGATGTGGTTCTCCAATTTGTTGTAATATGCAAGGACTACGAAATAAAATATTGCTAGGATCTAACAAGATGGATCTCCAAGTGGGAAATGGGTTAAAGGTTGCAGCCATTAAGATTGGAGAGTATCATTTGGAGATTCCCACAGGATTGGTGGTCATCCTTAGGAATATTTATTTGTACCTTCCATGTGTTGAAACATTTCTATTTCTATTTTATGATGGATAATTTTAATGTTTCAAATAAAAACAAATTAGTATTTTTCATAGGAATGTATTTCATGGCCATAAGCTATTAAATAATGGTTTTTATATCTTGGACCTAGCTGAATCTAATTTTGTCTATAACATAAATATTAAAAGGGTTAAACCTAATGAATTGAAACTTGTATACTTTTGGCATTATCATCTAGGACATGTAAATGAGAAGTGCACCGTCAAACTCCACAAAACTAGAGTGCTAGTGTGAGCACGTATTTTGTCCAACCTCTATGATGAAGTTGTATTAGTTATTCTTTACCTTGAGTTCCCCATAGACATCGACCTGAGAAGGAAGGACTGGATCATAACTCATGTCGAAACGAATCGAAAGCCATCAAAGCTGAAAAGGAGGAATTTCACTTCAAGATTTAGGTTGTACGACCTAAGTGAAGGTGATTTAGTCCATATCAAAGAGGATTAAGCCGTGGAAGTGAGTTGCTTAAAGTGGAAACAACTATATTCAAGGAAAAGCCATACATCTCTAATGTAAGGCTGTACGACCTAATTTTGGAAGTTTTAGGCAATACAACGTATCTCTAAAAGCAAAAATAGTAGGCAAATTGGCCCACTTGCATAGAATGGAGTATAAAATTTTTCATTTTTCATATTATAGAAAAACAACAGCTATCATTATGGATTGAAAAACATTACAACAAAAAACTAAAGGCTTAAGTCCTCTTAACCTAGAAAACTCACGGTTCATCATCTGCAACCATCTTCAACACTTCAAAACACCAAAATCTCACACCAAACCTGAACCATCATCCATTCATTATCATTTTCAACACCAGAAGTCTGCTTTGTCTGGACTAGAATCTCTATCTTAAAGGTATAAGAATCCCTGTTGGGCTTGGCTATACCACAATTTCTAGGTAAGAGCTGAGCTGGGTGGTGACTGTAGGGATTTTTCACCGAAAATCAACCGATAAAGCAGAAGAATGTATTGATTTCCTCAAATCCATGAACAAGAGCAGTTGAGGTGGAAATCAAAAACAACAAGATAAAATAGAAGAGAAATAGTTTCTCACCCAAAATATCTCTTGTAGAGATGGCTACAGAAATCGAAACCGACTTCCTCCACGTTCCCGTACACGAATAGCTATAGAACTCAACCCATGCTAGTGATGGGATCGGCCAGAAGGAAGAGAATAGCTGCTGTACTTTTTCTGCTATTACACATATGTTGGCCGAAATTTTCATCTAGGTTTTTAAACCTAGATGGCTGAAAATTCCCTTAGGAATTTTAGGCCCAATTTCTTTTAATTTCATGCGGGCTTGTATCTCCGCTTTAAGCCCATGTCTGTATCAATTCACTTGGTCTAAATTAATTTCAAATCTAATTTCAATTCAACATGTATGCTAACATATTATACCATATAATATATGACACACATTTAAATTAAAATTAATTTGACCAATTAATTTAACCGATGAATTAAATTAGACATTCATAAAACTAAACACATGTAAACCTATACATATAAATATTTCCACCTAGGAAATAATCTTATAAATTAATTCATTGAATTAATTATGACAAAGCCAATACAAATATTAATTACATTACATTGATCAATCCAATTGATCTATATAATATAATTAATGGAATCCTCTCTCTCCGGTGTGTATATTCCAAGTATATAGTTGATCCTTTTAGTTTGAGTTTAGACGTTCAATATGTATGATCCTGTGGGCCCGTCTTTATGTTGGCAGTGGGCCTATGGCCCACAGACTGTAAGCGGGTTATAGCAAGCCACTACAGTCCCTAATTAAGATGGAGAAAGCAGTCCAACTATAATCATAACCCTATAGTTTAAACATGTATATCCCATGTCATTGATATCGGTGTCTAACACAGAGGCATGGATTGATCACCCTCTTTTGTGTCTGGACGTTTACTTGATCCCGAATGAACTGATGCTCAGAAAGAAGTTCCAACTTGTTTAGGTGTGGCCACACTCTTATCAGTTGCATTCATCAAGAGGCCGATAATATCTTCTCAGTGTACTACTTAGTGACATTCCTTTCTGCATATCCATAGCATTGCCATGTTCACTGACATACCCGAATGTACCCATACTTGACACCCTGTTATAGGCCCTTTAGGCATACAACAAAGTATGCCACTTCACATGCAGCACCATCATATGGTCAGGTCAAAGGATCCATCCAAGTACTGCATAAGAATCACTTGTGATACTACACCATGTGGGTTTCTCATTTATTGGATCTATCCAGTACCATGCCCTTTTGCATGTAGCCATTAACTTGGTTGAAATCCATCTCCAATGGTCAGTAAGACACCACCATACAACCAAGCTAATGATAGTCTCTAGTTCCATTCATTAGCATGACTAGAACAGACTACGGATAACTTTATGGTCATATCGTTTTCCCTATCCATGGTCTTACTGCCAAGTGCATGACACTTGTCAACATGGATATGGATATGTCTATTGGATACTCTATTTAAAACATAGCATAAGATATATATAATAAATAGATTAATGCCTTTATTTTAATGACACAAATTGTATAATACATAAATCCAACAAATGTACAATACAAATACAAGGACCAATGCCTCGGGACAAGGGCACATCCAACAGTGACTCCTGTCAACCTTTAAGGCTTAAGGAATTAGTTTTTTTCATTCCCCTTTTTTTTCCCTTTTCCTAAACCATCAAAACCCATTTTCATTCAATCATATCCTAAAAGAAAGCCTCCAACATGGCCTCAAGGTCACTCTTAAGGATCACCCGCTCACAACTCAGCTCATTTGACTTGGAGTTATATGGGACATGTGAATCTTATCTATATACCAAAATGATGAAAAAATCTTTCAACAAACAAGCTAAAGGGACTTTAGACTTCCTGGACCTAATACACATGAATGTATGTGAACATATAAGCATCAGTGCCAGAGTTAGGTTCTGTACTTTCTCACTTTCATAGACAACTTCAGTTGGTATGGCTATGTCTACCATATGAAGTACAAGTCAAAGACTTTTGATAGGTTCAAGGTGTTTAAGCATGAAGTATAAAACCAACTAGGTAGAAATACTAAGGCCATCCAATTGAATCAGGGTGCTGAATATATGAGCCTAGAATTTGACTCATTCTTGAATGAGTGTAGCATATTATCACAACTCACTCCTCTTGGAACACCAAAATGGAGTGGCATATCCGAAAGAAGGAATAGGACCTTGATGGACATGGTCTGTCCAATGATGAGTTGTGTTGCTTTTCCAACAAACCTTTAAGGTTATGCCCTAGAAACAACAGCGTTCTTGCTTAAACGTACACCAACTAACGTAGTTGAAAAGATACCATATGAGATACGGATGGGCAAGGTTCCTAATATGTCTTTCTTGAAGATTTGTGGATACAATGTCCATGTCAAGAAATTAAGTGCGGATAAGCTTTCCTCCAAAATTGATAAATGCTTGTTTATGGGATACCCTAAGGAAACTAAGGGGCACTACTTCTACAACCCTAACAAGAACAAGGTGTTTGTGTTAAGAAAGGGCATCTTTTTGGAAAGAGAATTCATTTCCAAGAAAGATAATGGGAATAGAGTTGACGTGGGGAAAGTTTAACAACTAGAAATTCTTGGAGAGGATAGTTTATTGACTGAACTGGATTCTCAAAGGATTGAAGAATCTAGACCAATCACACAAGACTCAAGAAGGTCCATTAGTATTCATCATCAATAAGAGAGATATGGGTTTTATAGGGAATCATCACGGGAAAAATTAAACGCAGTGGAACACCGATTACAATTTTCCTCGATTCCAAAGCCCAAGATACATGTAGATTAACAGAATGAAATCAAGAACGGAGAAAAATAAATTTTCTCACTTTAATTGTCTCCTCTAGAGACTACTACAGAAACCCAAATGTGTTTCATCCACAATCCGGTACACGAACAATTCTCGAACGGGACTCGTGCTAGCGAACAGATTGAACGAAAACCAACAGAAAGTCACAAAAGGAGCTGCTGTAATTTTATTAATGCTGGCCGAAATTCTCTATTAGGGTTAGGGAGAAATTAACTATCAAGGAATCCTTTTTATACTCCTTTGTATTATCCTTAATACACTAGGTTTCTAATCCCTTTTATACTCCTTTGTGTACAACGATTAAATTAAACTATAGATCATTTAATTTAATTTAATTGATTTACCTTGTATCATTAGGATTAAATAAAACCATATTATAAAATTCTAATTGATACAATTAAATACAATTTTATCAAATTAAAATACCCAAAGTTAAATTAAAGTCAGCCTTAATAAATACAACCTTTTGTATTTTTATTTTCACCAAGGAAATATTATTTTGTTTAATTAATTATTTACTACATGTAATTAATTAATCAAATAAAATTAATTTCTCCCTTATAATTGAATTAATTATGACATAACCTAATGTCAATAACTTAATTAATTTGGTTTCCGTTCCCATTCTGATTTGTCAATGTTCAGTCGTTCTATGTGTATGATCCTATGGGTCCGTCTTTATGTTCGCAGTGGGCCCAGACCCCACAGACTGTAAGTGGGTTCTAGTAAACTGTTACAGCCCCCAATTAAGATGGAGATTTGCAATCTAACGTGAAACATAACTTGGTAGTGATCTTGTATATCCCTTGCCAACTGACATCGATATATAGGCAAGAGGCATGGCCCTGTCATCCTCTTATATGCTTAGTTATCTCTTGATACCGATTGGACTAAACCTAATGAATAAGTATCCCAACTTATTCAGGTATAGCCGTACAATTGTCAGTCCCACTCATCAAGTGGCCAGTGATGTCATCTCACGGGACGCTGAGTGGCAATTCCATCAACTTCACTGTTAACATCAACATGTTCACTGGCCCACCCAACATATCCGTACTTGGCACCCGGTTACAGGCCCGTTAGGCATATATCAAAGTGTATGAGAACCCATGTTATGTTACAATGAACATCAGGTCTAAGGATAATAACAAGACCTACCCGAGAAACACTTATGACGATCAAACCATATTCTCATGGTAGATCGATCCAGTACCATGTAACCCAACATTTACCCATATCATTGACTGACGTTCCATGTCCAATGGCCAATGAGACGTTGCCATCCAGTCAAGGATATGCTAGTCTTTGTTTCTTTTCATTCCCATGATTAGAACAGACTAGGGATATCTTTACGACTATAACTTTGACTCTACTAAAAGGTCTCATAATCCAATGGCCTACATTGGTTCCCTTTAGTATGATTACAATCATTGGATACTCTATTTACAAATAGCAGAAGATATGAATAAATAGATTCATGCCTTTATTTCAATACAAAATGTATAATACAAAATATCTAAATATAAAGTATAATACAATACAAGAACCAAAGCCATTTGGACTAGGGCACACCAGCAATCTCCCACTTGCACTAATTCCAACTAGGCATTGCCCTAATCCCTATAGATCTAGTATGGCCCTCGTGCTATGCCAGTGGCAGTGCTTTGGTCAATGGATCAGCGACATTATTCCCGGTGTCAACTCTCTGCATTGAAATGTCTCCTCTATCCACGCTCTCTCGGATGAGGTGAAATTCCTTAAGTACGTGTTTGGACTTCTTATGTGACCGAGGCTCATTAGCTTATGCGATGGCCCCTTTGTTGTCACAGAAGACAATCACTGGGTCTAGGATAGTTGAAACTACTCCTAACTCAGTGATGAACTTCTTCATCCAAATAGCTTCCTTTTCAACTTCACATGCAGCAATGTACTCAGCTTCTGTGGTAGAATCAGTGATGGTTGGCTGTTTCGAGCTCCTCTAACTGATGGCCCTCACCATTCAATTGGAAGACATAACCAGACTGCGACTGGTTTTCATCCTGATAGGTCTCAAAGCTTGCATCAGTGTACCCTGACAATGACAGCTCTTCTTAACCTCCATACACCAAGAAGCTATCCTTAGTCTTGTTAAGGTACTTAAGGATTGCCTTGACTGTTGTCCAGTGATCCTCCCTAGGATCTGATTGGTATCGGCTAGTCATACTCAGTGCAAAAGCGACATCAGGTCTCGTACATAACATGGAGTACATGATGGATCCTATAGCCTAAGTATATGGGATCTTCAACATCTTCTCCCGGTCCTCCTTTGTCTTAGGACCATTGTTCCTAGTTAGTTTGAGCCCATGGCGCATAGGTAAGAAACCTTTCTTTACCTTATCCATGCCAAACCTTTTCAGAACTTTGTCTATGTAAGAGGCCTGACTTAGGCCCAAAAGCCAATTGGATCTATCCCTGTAGGTCCTGATCCCTAAGATCATCTCAACTTCTCCTAAGTTCTTCATTGCGAAGCATTTACTCAAGCACTGCTTAACCCCTTGCAGTGTTGGTATGCTGCTCCCAATGAGAAGGATGTCATCTACATATAGGACTAGGAATGTAGATACACTCCCACTAACCATCTTGTACACACAGGGCTCATCTATATTTTGTATAAAGCCATATTCCTTAGTAGCTCGTTGAATCTTAGGTTCCAACTCCGAGAAGCTTGCTTCAATCCATAAATGGACCTCTGAAGCTTGCATACCAAGTTAGGATACTTTGGATCAATAAAACCCTCAAGTTGTGTCATGTACACATCCTCTAGTACCTTTCCATTCAGAAAAGCAGTCTTAATATCCATATGCCATATCTCATAATCATACCATGCAACTATGGCAAGTAGTATCCTAATGAATTTGAACATTGCAACTAGTGAGAAGGTTTCATCATAGTCAATTCCCTATACTTGTTTGAAACCCTTCGCCACCAGTCGCCCTTTGAAGGTGTTGTCGCCCTTTAAGTTTAAACACCACTTGCAACCGATTACCTTACCACCTGGAGTTGGATCAACCAAATTCCAAACTTAGTTATCGTACATCGGCTACATCTCAGCTTCCATGGCTTTACGCCAGTTAGCTGACTATGGGCTTTCAAGTGTGAATGTAGCTATCTCTATTGCATATCCCTAGAAGGATGTTGGGAGAGTGGTTTAACTCATCATCGAGCGGACCATGTAGGGAATCGTCACGGGAAAAATTAAACATGAGGTAGAATATCGATTAAAATTTTCCTCGATTCCAAAGCCCAAGATACTTGTAGATTAATAGAATGAAATCAAGAATGGAGAAAAATAAATTTTCTCACCTTAATTGTCTCATCTAGAGACTATTGCAGAAACCCAAATGCATTTCCTCCATAATTCGATACATGAAGGACTCTCGAACGGGACTCGTGCTAGCAACCAGATTAAATGAAAACCAATAGAAAGTCACAAAAGGGGCTGCTATAATTTTATTAATGCTGGCCGAAATTCTCTATTAGGGTTAGGAAGAAATTAACTATTAAGGTATCCTTTTATACTCCTTAGTATTATCCTTAGTATACTAGGTTTCTAATCCCTTTCATACTCCTTAGTGTACAAGGATTAAATTAAACTATAGATCATTTAATTTGATTTAATTAATTTACCTTGTATCATTAGGATTAAATAAAACCATGTTAGAAAATTCTAATTGATACAATTAAATACAATTTTATCAAATTAAAATAATCCAAAGTTAAATTAAAGTCAGCCTTAATAAATACAACCTTTGAATTTTTATTTCCACTAAGAAAATATTATTTTATTTAATTAATTATTTACTATATGTAATTAATTAATCAAATAAAATTAATTTCTCCCATATAATTGAATTAATTATGACATAACCTAATGTCAATAACTAAATTAATTTGGTTTCCATTCCAATTCCGATTTGTCAACGTTCAGTCATTCCATGTGTATGATCCTATAGGTCCGTCTTTATGTTGGCAGTGGACTCAAAGCCCACAGACTGTAAGTGGGTTCTAGCAAACCGTTGCAGCCCTCAATTAAGACAAAGACTTGCAGTCTAATGTGAAACATAACCTGGTAGTGATCTTGTATATCCCTTGCCAACTGACATCGATATATAGGCAAGAGGCATGGCCCTGTCATCCTCTTATATGCGTATTTATCTATTGATACCAAGTGGAATGAACCTAATGAATAAGTATCCCAACTTATTCGGGTATGGCTATTCACTTGTCAGTCCCACTCATCAAGTGGCCAGTGATGTTATATCAGGGGACGCTGAGTGGCCATTCCATCAACTTACTGTCAACATCAACATGTCCACTGGCCCACCCAACATACCCATACTTGGCACAATGTTACGGGCCTGTTAGGCATATATCAAAGTGTATGAGATCCCATGTTATATTGCAATGAACATCAGGTCTAAGGATAATAACAAGACCTACTCGAGAAACACCTATGACGATCGAACCTTGTGGTGTTCTCGCGGCATATCGATCCAGTACCATGCAACCTAACATGTACCCATATCATTGACTGACATTCCATGTCCAATGGCCGGTGAGACGCCACCATCCAGTCAAGGATATACTAGTCTTTGGCTCTATTCATTCCCATGATTAAAACAGACTAGGGATATCTTTATGATTATAACTTTAACTCTACTATAAGGTCTCATAATCCAATGGCCTACATTGGTTCACTTTAGTATGGTTATAATCATTGGATACTCTATTTACAAATAGCATGAGATATGAATAAATAGATTCATGCCTTTATTTCAACACAAAATGTATAATACAAAATATCTGAATGTAAAGTATAATACAATACAAGAACCAATGCCATTTGGACTAGGGCACATCAGCAGGTTTCTCATTGATGTACGATAAAGTTTGGAACTTGGTTTATCCACCATCAGGTGTTAAGGTCATTGGTTGTAAATGGTGCTTCATGTTGAAGGTTGAAAACACCTTTAAGTGGCAACTAATGGAAAAGGGTTTCAAACCCTGGAATTGACTACGATGAAACCTTCTCAACAGTTGCAATTCTCAAGTCCATAAGGATACTACTTATCGTTGCTGCATGGCCTGTTAGGATTCATCACAGAAAATCAAACCAATGGCAGGGGAAGCTGATTCAGATTTTCTAGAATCACTACCCAAGAGCTTATGAAAATGAAATAAAAAATCAAAGATGAGAACAAAGGGAATTGATCTCACCATACAAGTCTCCTCTAGAGACGGCTGCAGAAATCAATCTAGATCTCTTCCACACTCACGTATAGTAATGCCTAACAAAGGAACACCCGTGATAACGTCAGATCAAAAACCGAGAGAGAAGAGAGGGAGGGGGGCCGAAATATTCAACCTTGAAAAGATGGGTTAGGGTTTTTTAAGAGAGTATAAATGAGTATTTATACTCTCTTAACCCTAGGTATTGATTAATTACCTTAAGTTATAATTTAATTTCAAATTAATTTAATCATACATGTATGAATTAAATTACACCATATAATACAATTCATGCCATGTTAATTAAATTTAATTTGCCTAATTAAATTGACCCAATAATCAATTAGACACTACTTAAGAGATGACATAGATAAACCTATATATATATTTATTATATTTCCTCCTAGGAAATAAAAGCATAAAATGAATTTATCAAATTAATATTATGGAACCTAATGACTATTGATTATGTTATTTTTTTTCAATCCAATTGATCTATAATTTAATCAATGAATTCCACCTCTCATGTCAATATACTCTAAGTATATAGCTGACCCGTTAAGTGCTAGTTTAGACGTTCAATGTGTACAATCCTATGGGCCCGTCTTTATGTTGGCAGTGGGCCCATGGCCCACATACTGTATTTGGGCTCTAGCAAGCCACAACCCCTAATTAAGATGGAGACTGTAGTCTAACGGAAGTCGTAACCTTGTAGTATAACTTATATATCCCATTTCATTGATATTGGTGTCCAACATGGAGGCATGGTATCATCACCCTCTTTTATGTCCAGACATTGACTTGATTACCGAGTGAACTGATGCTCACAAATAAGTTTCAACTTATTTGGGTGTGGCCACACTCTTATTAGTTGTAATAGTCAAAGGGCCGATGATTTAGAGGGTATATTTCTAGTTGTTTCATCATTCATTTGGATCATTTTCAAGAGTGTTCGGATTGATTCGGGACATGTATTCGAGGATTTCAGGATGTTCATGAGGTTCTAAGTGGATTCTGATATCCAAATCCAATTTTGGTTGTCGGACACACTGGAATATCAAAAAAGTAAACTCTGAGAGGCCTTAAACTTGTAATTATTTGCTTTTTGCTGCACATTTTTTTATGTTTTGTAAAAAATCTGAAAACTGTCTGTTTGATTATAGCCGTGCGGCTCTGAATAGAGCCGAGCAGTTGTAAGCCCTTAGAACAGAGCTGAGCAGCTATACATCTATAGCTGCAAGATTGTGTTCTTCTAGGCAAAAACCCAAAATGCCTTAAATCGACCGAATACAATCAGTTTCCCATTTTAATTGTTCTGTTATGAGCTATTTCGGTCAAATCACATCCGTTACATTTAAAATTATGGTTTTTAGATTCCTGATCATATTGATGTGAGGTTTAGGTTCTGTTGATTTCAATTTTTAGAATCCAGGGTTGTTCGATCCAAATCGGATCCATGGTTCAGCTTTAGTGGACCCCTAGATTCCTTAAAATGCTTAGAAATCATCGAAACGATTCAAAATAGGGATTTTCAAATAGAAAGAAAACCAATTCGAGTTTTGGATACTACAGCCCCATGGTTGTAGTGGCTATAGCTGCATGGCTCTAACTAGAGCTGCACGACTATAGTTCCCAGATGGAGGCAGAATCTTAGGATGACCCACGGGCATCATCATGTGATTCTATCTTCGGAATCAAATGGTTTTTTATGTGTTTATTGCTTTAAGCCTTTATGGATGTTGAAATTAGGAAACACCCACGAATGGAACCCCGAGTCTTGGGATAGCCAACCCACTAAAAGGAAGTAATTTGCATGTAATCGAGCCAAATGGTTTTCCAAAATTATTTTTAAGCACAAAAAATCTACAGGGCGTTTCTAAAGCAGTTTTCCAGGTCTAATTGAGTGAGTCATCCAGACTTCTCGGTTACCCCCTAGATGCATGCTCCCACTTCCTAAGATTCCCCATTCTGTCCTGTCATGAATCCTATATGTTGGATATGCCCTAGTCTCAAGGCATTAGTCCTTGTATTTGTATTGTACATTAATTGGATTTATGTATTATACTCATTTGTGTTATTAATAAAGGCATTAATTCATTTATTATATATATCTTGTGCATTATATTAAATGAAGTATCCAATGGACATATCCATATCCATGATGATAAGTGTCATGCACTTCGCGGTAAGACCTTGGATAGGGTAAACGATATGACCATAAATAGATCCGTAGTCTATTCCAGTCATGGGAATGAGTGGAACTAGAGACTATTATTAACCTATTTGTATGGCGGTGTCTTACCGGTCATTGGACATGGAATGTCAACCAAGTTGATCGTTACATGTAAAAAGGGCATGGTACTGGATAGATCCACTAAACGAGAAATCCACATGGTATAGTATCACAAGTTATTCTCGTGTAGTACTTGTATGGATCCTTTGACCTGACCATATGATGGTGTTGCATGTGAGGTCGCATACTTAGGGGTACGCCAAAGGGCCTGTAACAGGGTGCCAAGTATGGGTGCTTTCGGGTATGTCACTTAGCATGGCAGTGCTATGGATATGCAGAAGGGATTTGTCACTTGGTAGTCCACTGAGAAGATATCAGCAGCCTCTTGATGAATGTGGCTGATAAGAGTGTGGCCACACCCAAACGAGTTGGAACTTGTTTGTGAGCTTTAGTGCATTCGGGATCAAGTTAAAGGTTGGACACAAAAGAGGGTGATCAATCCATGCCTCTGTGTTGGACACCGATATCGATGACATGGGATACACAAGTTCAAACTATAGGGTTATGATAACAGTTAGACTGCCATCTCCATCTTAATTGGGGGCTGCAGCGGCTTGCTAGAGCCCAACTGTAGTCTGTGGGCCGTAGGCCCACTGCTAACATAAAGATGGGCCCACGGGATCATACAATTGAGCGACTGAACTTTAACTTAAGGCATCACATGTATACTTGGAGTATAGACTCTTGAGAGAGAGGAATATATTAATTATATTATAAAGATCAATTGAATTGATTATAATCATAAAATTAATATTTGATTGGCTCTCTCATAATTAATTGGATTAATTATGAGATTATTTCCTGGGTGGAAATATTCATATGTATAGGTTTACATATGAATTTATTTTGTGAAGATCTAATTTTAATTTGGTGGATTAAATTAATTAATCAAACTAATTTTAATGTAAATGTAAATAATATCTTACTTGGTGTAATATATTAAATACATGGGTAAATTAAAATTGGGCTTGACATTAATTTAAACCAGACTAATTAAAATAGGTTTGGGCCTGAAATAAAAGATGGAAGCCCACACAGATCAAGGAGCCAGTTGGGCTGAAATTCTCCTTGAGAATTTTGGCCACCTAGGGTTTAATGACCTTAGGATTTTCGGCCTAAAGGGGGTGGAACACTTGGTGGCCGAAATCCCTCCCACTTCCGCTCGAAAGTTTTGTTATTTCTGACGCTAGCATGGGTGGTGTTCGTTAGGCATTCGTGTACGTGAACGAGGAGGGATTCTAGATTGATTCCTGCAGTTTGCATCCATCTCTTAAAGAGATATTCCGGGTAAGAGATTTATCTCTTTTTGATTAAATTTTTTTTTTTCCAATTTCCATCTCAATTGCTCCTGGCCACGGATTTGAGAAAATCATCTCGTTCTTCCGCTTTAATCGGGTGATTTCTGGTGACAAATCCCAACAGTGGTATCAGAGTGGGCTTTTGATCCGTGGAAATTGTTATAATTGGTTCAATCCCATGTTTTAAAATTGGAGATTTTTTATTGGGGTTCTTGGTTTGGTTTTAAGATTTTTCCCATTCGATTTTTGTACAATTGAAATTGAATATGCATATAGGTTTATGTTTGTTTAATTTAAATTGTATGTTTGGAATTCTTGGTGAATTTCTTGTTGTGGATTCCATATTTTTTTTATTCAATTTTCTGTTTTATATAAAAAAAATCTGGCTGTTCCCAGCGTGCAGGGCTGCCGGTGGCAGAATCGCCACAGGCGGCACCGTACGCGGCGGGAGCAGCGGTGGCAGCCGTTGGATGCTGTTGCGCCAGCTGCAGAAGTTGCTCATGCTACTGCTAGATAGCGGGCAGCCGCTAGGCGGCTGCGCCGCTGCTCCCTCTAGCAGCGGCGGCTACTGCTAAGGCAACTAGGTTGCCCTAGCCGCAGTGGGCCAGGCTCAGTGTTTTTGGATTTGGCGGGTTTTTGGGCCTGGGGCCCAGTTTTGAAATTTTAATTGGTTTTAAAATTCATGTGTTTAAATTTATGTAATTTAAATGCGTATGGTTTCTTGAATGAAATTTAATTTTATTCATGTGATATTAATTTTGGAAATTAATATGGTTAATTGAAATTGGTTCGGGTAATTTTGGCACAATTAATTGGACGGCTGAATTGGACCCATGGTTTCCCAATTCCAATAGGAGCAGTTGGACTGCCTGGGCTAGAGGCCTAAAGCACGTTAAGGGTTAGAACCATGGTGGGCCAAAATTGGCGATTTCAAAATAATGGCTTGGACATAATTGAAATGGGCTTAAATCATGCATTGTAACATGTTTATGAATTATATGTATTGGATGCATATGGGTGATTGAATATTTTGTAAGATTGGATGCTATTGGGCCTTATTCAGGATGGGTTGTATTTTCTTTTTGGGTAAATACAGCCTGCGCTTTGTTTTTCTTTTAATGTAATTTTATTTTATTTACTTATTATAAAATTTGTAAAAGAAGAAGCCCATGGAGTGGTGAGCCCAAGTGGAGGTGCAAGCGCAGAAGGAAGAAGATGGAGGCCCACCTGATATTGGATTCTAGTATAGGTTTACTAGAATAATATTAGGATGTAATAGAGGCCCATAGCAGTCCATTTTACTTATTTATTTAATTATGCTTTGTGTTTATTTGCATGTATGAATGTATGATCCAATAGCAATTTCACCTGCCTTATGTATGTAAGCCGTTATTAAATGAATCTAATAACCAAATGGAAATTACTAAGTCGCTTAAAAGTGCTTCCCTCATTCAAAACCAGCTTAAAGTGGGGATAAGCCATTTGTAGACCATGCCCTCGCAGGATACAATGGAGTATCGTCATTTTGTATTGGGTTAGGGTATGGGATACTCTAACACTTGAATGGAGGCTTTGACTTAGCATAGGTAGTAGGATTCTCATGGCCCTAAGCACAGATGGGTAAGTGCCAACAAGCCCATCAAACTGAGAGTCCCTAGGTTGGGATTGGACAGCATTCCTACCTAAATAGTTAGGGTATAGTAGTACCAAGCCCTCGTCTGAAATATGGATCTCAGCCCATGAGTCTAACAACTTGGTTTAATTAATAACTTGATTCATTATTAATTATATATGGGAATAACAAAGTAACATCCTTTATTAACACTCTAAAATATTTTTCTGTGTAGAAACTCTAAATGGCAAATAACAACTCATTATCACTGCAATCAATTCTTGAAAGGGACAAGCTTTCCGGTCCTAACTTTTTGGACGGGCCTAGGAACTTGAGAATAGTTCTAAGACAGGAGTCCAAAGAGTATGTACTGGAGAGGCCTGTATCGACTGCGCCTTAGGGACGTAATCCACTGGCTGCCCAACTGGAGGAATACAAGGTGCATGTCAAGGATAATAGGGATGTGACATGCCTAATGTTGGCCTGTATGGTCCCCGAACTGCAAAAACAGTTTATGGACCATCAAGCCTATGCTATGAAAACAACTCTTAATGAGATGTTTCAGGAGCAAGCTTGTCAGGAAAGGTACTTGACCAATAAGGCATTCCATTCCTGTAAGATGGGGGCTGGGACATCTGTGAGTGCACACTCGGATCGCCCATCTCTCAGGAGTTGGGGTTGGACACAATCCTTACATCCTTGCCGGATTCTTATGATCAGTTCATCCTAAACTACAACATATAAGGGATGAACCATACTGTCAGTGAGCTGTATGGGATGCTCAAGCTTACTAAGCAGTCGATCAAAAAGACTCCGCTGGTGCTGCTGGTCAACAAGGGGAACCCTCCTATTGCCAAAGGCAAGGCCAAGGCCAAGAAGGTCAAGGTTAAGAAGGCCAAGGCCAAGCAAAAGGCAGGTCCTGAGGATGTCTGTTTCGGGTGTAGACAGGCAGGCCATTGGAAGAGATCGTGTGCCAAGCTTATGGGAGAGCAGAGAAGGGGCCAAGGTGTATCCTCTTCAGGTATTTATGTTATAGACATTAACCTTACTGCTTCAATATCCTGGGTATTGGATACTGGATGTGGTTCTCACATTTGTTGCAATGTGCAAGGACTTAAGAACAGAAGGTCATAGGGGTCGGGAGAGGTGGACTTGCAGGTCGGAAATGGAGCAAGGGTTGTTGCCATTGAGATCGGCGAATATCACCTTGTGATGCCCAGTGGATTGGTTTTAATTTTAGAACATTGTTATTTTGTACCTGCTATGTGCAGGAATATTATTTCGGTATCAATGTTGGATATTTCTGGATTTTATTTTACTATTTCTAATGGTAGAATTTCTTTATCTAGAGAGGGATTATTTTATGGACATGCTCTATTAAATAATGGCCTATATATCCTAGACTTAAATGAAATCAATCATGTCTATAACATAAACACTAAAAGGGTTAAGCCCAATGAACTTAATCCTGTCTACCTATGGCATTGTCGTCTTAGCACATAAACGAGAAGCGCATAGCTAGGCTTCTCAAAGCTGGAGTCTTAGGGTCATTTGACTTGGAGTCAATTGATATATGCGATTCATGTTTACGAGGCAAGATGACTAAGGCGCCTTCTAGTAAGAAAGCTGAAAGGGCCACTGGCTTATTGGACCTGATACATTCAGAAGTATGTGGACCCATGAGCGTAGCGACCAGAGGTGGACATCTGTATTTCGTCACGTTCACGGATGATTTCAGTAAATATGGCTATGTCTATTTGATGAAACATAAATCTGAGACCCTAGATAGGTTCAAGGAATTTAGGAACGAAGTACAGAACCAACTAGGCAGGAATATCAAAATCCTTCGGTCAGCCCGAGGTGGTTAGTATATGAGCCTGACTCATATTTGAGAGAGCATGGAATAGTTCCACAGCTCACTCCTCCAGGAACACCACAATGGAATGGCGTGTCCGAAAGGAGAAATAGGATCCTGTTGGACATGGTCTGCTCCATGATGAGTCAAGCCTCTCTCCTAATTAGTTTATGGGGACACGCCCTCGAGACAGCAGCTCTCATCTTAAACAATACTCTGACTAAGGCCGTGGAAAAGACCCCATATCAGATATGGATGGGCAGGGAGTCCAATGTGTCTTTCCTAAGGATTTGGGGTTGCCAAGCACATGTCAAGAGATTGACTAGTGGCAAGCTAGATCCCAAAATTGATAAATGCCTATTTATGGGCTACCCTAGGGAAACCAAAGGGTATTACTTCTACAACCCCGCCGAGAATAAGGTGTTCGTGGCAAGGAAGGGGATCTTTCTAGAAAAGGCGTTCCTTTCCAAGAAAAATAGTAGGAGCAATGTTGAACTCAGGGAAGTTTAAGGTCCACAAGCTCCTAAAGAGGATAACTCGGAGGCCCAAGTGGATCTTCCACAGGAGGAAGCACCGACCCAGGCCACACAAGGACCTAGAAGGTCTGGCAGGGATCGTCGAGAATTGGAGAGGTATGGTTTCCTCGTCACTGATGATCAAACCCTTCTCATTTGGGATGAGGAAGAACCCAAAACCTACTAGGAGGCTATGGCCAGCCCACAGTCTACAAATTGGCGTTAAAGCCATGGAGGTAGAGATACAATCAATGTACGATAACCAGGTTTGGAACTTGGTTGATCCACCTCCGGGTGCTAAGGTAATAGGTTGCAAGTGGTGCTACAAGCTGAAGGCCGACAATACCTTTAAGGGGCATCTGGTTGCGAAAGGTTTTAGACAAGTCTATGGAATAGACTATGATGAGACTTTCTCACCAGTAGCCATGCTTAAATCCATCAGGATCTTGCTAGCCATAGCCACATGGTATGACTATAAGGTCTGGCAAATGGATTTCAAAACTACTTTCCATAATGGAAAGCTACTCGAGGATGTGTATATGACACAACCTGAGGGTTTTGTCAATCCAGAGTATCTGGGAAGGGTATGCAAGCTTCAAAGCTCCACTTATGGACTGAAGCAAGCATCCCGAAGTTGGAATCTTAGATTCAATGAAGCTATAAAGGAATATGGTTTCATACAGAATCAAGATGGGCCTTGTGTGTATAAGAGGACTAGTGGGAGCATTGTCACATTTTTGGTACTTTATGTAGACGACATCCTACTCATTGGAAGGGACATACCTACACTGCAAGGGGTAAAGCAGTGGCTAAGTAAGTGCTTCGCAATGAAGGACTTAGGCGAAGCTGAGATGATCCTTGGGATCAGGATTTATAGGGATAGATCAAATCGGCTTCTAGGCCTAAGTCAGGCCTCAAACATAGACAAAGTTCTAAAAAGATTCAGCATGGACCGGGCTAAGAAAGGTTTCTTGCCAATGGGTCATGGGAAACTTAGTAAGAAGAACTATCCTAAGACAAGGGAGGACAGGGAGAACATGAAGTTGGTTCTATATTCTTTGGCTATAGGATCAATTATGTACTCCATGCTATGTACGAGACCTGATGTCACCTTTGCACTAAGTATGACGAGCCGATACTAGCGGGATCCCGGGGAGGATCACTGGAAGGCAGTCAAGGCAATCCTTAAGTACCTTAACCGAACCAAGGATAGCTTCTTAGTGTATGGTGGTAAGGAAGTGCTATCAGTTACTAGGTACACTGATGCAAGCTTTCAGACCGACCAGGATGAGTACCAGTCATAGTCTGGGTATGTATTTTTGCTAAATGGTGGTGCTATAAGCTAGAGGAGCTCAAAGCAGCCAATCATCGCGGATTCTACAACAGAAGCTGAGTACATCGCGGCTTGTGATGCAGCTAAGGAAGCTGTGTCGATGAGGAAGTTTTTCACTGAGTTAGGAGTAGTACCAACTATCCAGGACCTAGTTGAAATCTTCTATGAGAACAATTGGGCTGTTGCACAAGCTAAGGAGCCCCGGTCACACAAGAACACAAAGCACATGCTCAGAAAGTTTCACCTCATACAAGAGATCACG
Source organism: Euphorbia tirucalli (assembly GCA_039660915.1). NCBI lineage: Eukaryota > Viridiplantae > Streptophyta > Magnoliopsida > Malpighiales > Euphorbiaceae > Euphorbia > Euphorbia tirucalli. Next base: position 42,037,607 of record CM077637.1, on the reverse strand, counting down.
GAGAGAGGTGACATTGCATTACACAGAGTGGACACTGAGGATAATGTCGCAGATCCTTTGACCAAGGCGCTGGCCCAGCCCAAGCACGAGGGTCATACTAGATCTATAGGGATTAGGCCCATCCCTAGATGGAACTAGTGCAAATGGGAGATTGTTGGATATGCCCTAGTCCCGAGGCATTAGTCCTTGTATTTGTATTGTACATTAATTGGATTTATGTATTATACTCATTTGTGTTAATAATAAAGGCATTAATTCACTTATTATATATATCTTGTGCATTATATTAAATGAAGTATCCAATGGACATATCCATATCCATGATGACAAGTATCATGCACTTGGCAGTAAGACCATGGATAGGGTAAACGATATGACCATAAATAGATCTGTAGTCTGTTCCAGTCTTGGGAATGAGTGGAACTAGAGACTATCATTAACCTAGTTGTATGGTGGTGTCTTACCAGTCATTAGACATGGAATGTCAACCAAGTTAATGGGTACATGTAAAAAGGGCATGGTACCGGATAGATCCACTAAACGAAAAATCCACATGGTATAGTATCACAAGTGATTCTCGTGTAGTACTTGTATGGATCCTTTGACCTGACCATATGATGGTGTTGCATATAAGGTCGCATACTTAGGGGTACGCCTAAAGGGCCTGTAACTAGGTGCCAAGTATGGGTGCTTTCGGGTATGTCACTTAGCATGGCAGTGCTATAGATATGCAGAATGGATTTGTCACTCAGTAGTCCACTAAGAAGATATCAACAGCCTCTTGATGAATGTGACTAATAAGATTGTGGCCATACCCAAACTAGTTGGAACTTGTTTGTGAGCTTTAGTGCATTTGGGATCAAGTTAACGTCCGGACACAAAAGAGGGTGATCAATCCATACCTCTGTTGTGGACACCGATATCGATGACATGGGATATACAAGTTCAAACTACAGGGTTATCATAACAGTTAGACTGCCATCTCCATCTTAATTGGGGGCTGCGGTGGCTTGCTAGAGCCCAACTGCAGTCTGTGGGCTGTAGGCTCACTGCCAAAATAAAGAAGGGCCCACGGGATCGTACACATTGAGCGACTGAACACTGACTTAAGGAATCACATGTATACTTGGAGTATACACTCTTGAGAGAGAGGAATATATTAATTATATTATAAATATCAATTAAATTGATTATAATAATAAAATTCATATTTGATTGGCTCTCTCATAATTAATTGGATTAATTATGAGATTATTTCCTGCGTGGAAATATTCATATGTATAGGTTTACATATGAATTTATTTTGTGAAGATCTAATTTTAATTTGATGGATTAAATTAATTAGTCAAACCAATTTTAATGTAAATGTAAATAATATGTTACTTGGTGTAATATATTAAATACATGGGTAAATTAAAATTGGACTTGAAATTAATTTAAACCAGACTAATTAAAATATGTTTGGGCTGAAATAAAAGATGAAAGCCCACACAGATGAAGGAGCCAGCTTGGGCCAAATTCTCCTTGAGAATTTCGGCCACTTAGGGTTTAATGACCCTAGGATTTTTGGCCTAAAGGGGGTGGAACACTTGGTGGCCGAAATCCCTCCCTCTTCCTCTCCAAAGTTTTGTTATTTCCGATGTTAGCATGGGTGGTGTTCGTTAGGCATTCGAGTACGTGAACGAGGAGGGATTCTAGATTTATTCTTGCAGTCTGCATCCATCTCTTAAAGAGATATTCTAGGTAAGAGATTTATCTCTTTCTGATTAAATTTTGTTTTTCCAATTTTCATCTCAATTGCTCTTGGGCACGGATTTGAGGAAATCATCGCGTTCTTCCGCTCTAATCAGGTGATTTCCGGTGACAAATCCCAACACTATGTGTGTTTGTGATATAATTGTGCTAACCGGTCTGTTTTGTAGCTTTTATTTCTTTTTCTTATTTTGTTTTGGATGTATTTAATAGATCGAATCGTGTATTCTAGATGGTTGTACTTTTTATATATTTTCATGTATCTAGGAGATTATAAGGTGAGGATGAGAGTTTTTATCTTTTTGGGTTGTAATAAGAGGCCTCTATTATTTTTGTTTGGTTTGGATGTATGGTTTACTTTTCTACATTTTATTTATTTCTGTCATCTGAATGAGCATGGATTAATCAATAATAAAAGATAAAATGGATATAGAATAAGTGAGTATAATATTATAATATGGACTTATAAATGAAAGCAAGCTTGAGGTTGAATAGGTAAGTTGCTCAAACCCTAAATCTCTGGATTAGGTACAGCAGTCTACACTCGATAGAGAGCTGTACCGAAATATCCCGGATGAGCTGATCCGGGTGGTGACTCTATCACTGATGCAAAAATTTAGGTTTCGAGATCTTTAAGTGATAAAATGGGATTTTCTAAAATGTAAAAATAGTTTTTCCCAAAAATTCACATTTAAAGAAAAAGGTTTTCTAAAAAAGGATTTCCAAACAAATCAATGATTTTCCTAAGCAAGATTCAAACCCATTTTTAATTCAAACTTCAAACAAGTTCTCTTTTCCCTAGTTTGCTTCACCGCCTTCCACTTTAAAAACGTCATCCGCTCACACCAGCCTTGTAACCCTATGAATACCCTTGACTGCCTCGATAAGTACCTGAACTCTGATTATTCCTTTGGTCTTCCTCCTCATATCTCTCGATACGTTTGGCAAATTGGACAACATATATAAAAGCATGGAATATTTTCAGCTTCATTTTGTCCTTGTATTGAGGGAAGCTTCCATCAACCAATTTTACAATAAGGGACTCTAACTTCGGAGCTCCATCCACCAGCACTTGGACATCCATCCATCTCTTGTAGTAACCTGAGAAACACTCGTTAGGTTTTTGGTGAATCCTTTCTAGATCTTCCAGAGTGGTCTCCACTTGAATGTTATAAGCATACTGCTTCATAAATGCTTCAGATAAATCCTCCCTTATGGAACGGGTATACGTCGACATTCTCAAATACCACTTAGCAGCATCCCTTAAAGTAGTCGAGAATATGTTCAGCAGGTGATTCTTTCCAATCCCCAAACTAGACATCAACTTGACATAGCTATCTGACATAGCTATCCAAATGAGCTTCTGGTGGGCCCTCCCCGGTGTATAGGGGCAAATAAGGCATCTAGAAACCCATAGGTAATGGATCTCCCCCTTTTGCCATCAGAGTAGCTAGGTCTACACATTTGATGGGATTGTAATGCACCATCTCCTTCAGTTTTGGCTACAGCGCTTCAAAATTAGAAAATTTCTGGTTGAGATGCTTTTCAGCAGCCTTGTCTGGTCTGCTCACTTCGTCCAACAACAACTAGCTGTCAACTGGAAAAGAAAATAAATAATCCCCAAATTCCTGCTCTGATTCTGACCTTGAACCGTCCTTGATCTCTCCCACAGTGACTAATCTTGGCTGAACTAATTGAGTCGGCTCACTAGACTTTAGTTCAACGTGCACTAACCATTTCGAAGTTCAACTCCAAACTGCACATTCAGCATAAGGTTGGCGCCATGGATGGATGTCATGGTTCTAGTCATGAAATGATCATGGTTGAATGATGTGAGATGGATGAAAATGGCAATGAAGATGACTTTCTTTTTCATTTTCTTTATTTCTGACGTCCTAAGAATACCCAATTCCATGTGAAAAATAATACGAAATGGTCGTGTGTGAGAAGTCACACGGATAGAGTTTCGGTGCTTTCGGGGCACCTAATGAATGTCATGGAATGCTTACGTGTGTATCGACACACGGACAAAGATTTGATGCTTTGTGGGTCAATGAAGTGATATGAAATGGTCACATGGGGCTCGTCCCACAGACAGAGTTTCGATGCTTTTAGGGCATCCAACATGAAATGATGTTAAAAACAAGTCACATGTGAATAGAGACACGGACAGAGGTTCAGTGTTCATGGAACACCGAGTATAAATGTCCCTATATGTGTAGTAATTCAGTACTTATGGAGTACCTCAATTGATTCATGAATGTCATGAAACATTGCAATATGGATCGCGACACATAAGCAAGAGTCCGGCATCACTGTGACACCAATTATGAATGGACATGATGTTGTGTAATATTTATCATGTGACCCACCACATGAATATTGACCTAAGACCGTCGTGGTCCTCTAATGAATGATATGGTTTAATAAAATGGCCAAGTGCAATCTAGTGCATGGGTAGAACACGGGTAGTTTTGGGACACCCGATATGAAATGAAATGATCATGATGGGAATTCTCAGAATGTCTTATATTTAGTGTACTAATATGGTATGAATGTCTATCTCACACGAGATGCAAATGGATGCACAGAAATGAGGTTAGGATGCATGACATACGGGATGATGTCATGTATGCTTCATGAAATGTCAACACACGAGATGTATATGGCACACAATTAAAATGTCATGGCTGCACGAGATGTGGTTAGCATCAATGTCATACATATGTTCATGTCTTGAAAATGGCTGCATGAAAATGTGGTTAGAATGGCACATGAATGATCATGCAAGCTTGATGTTTCGTGTAAAGGTCAAATAAAACCATTAAAGAACAAACGTTAGCGCACGCAACAACATGCTTACCCTTCCAACCTTATTCCTCCTTTCGATTGGCACGCATTCTTCCTAAGTGTTGGGCCTCTTTGGTACCAATGGGGCTACTAAAGGCATACTCTCAATGTCTAATTTCATGTTTTATGTTTTGGTAATCCTAGAGGGAAATTACTAGGTCATTACATGTGGGCCAAAGTCAAACCAAGGGTCGTATAGGTCCCCATAGTGAATATACACTCCTCCATATAGAACATGAGAGGTTCATGTGATGATATAAGTGATTTACCCCTTTGGGTGCCTCCAATCCTGGCGGAAGAGATAGGTCACCTTTTGGAATAAACCTGGCTGATTAGTGAGTTAAAGGGGTTGAGAAGAAGAAAATGTCATGCTATGCAGTTGTGAGTAAAATATGGTATTATGAACTAGTGAATGACTGTAAGCGAGGTTATATTTCAGTAGTTTCCTAAGTTCCTTAAGTTTTTATAAAAAAAAAAATTTAAGAAACATTTCATCCCCAGCGGAGTCGCCATTGTGAGCGAACGACCTTTTAGGTGTGAAATGCGGCGAAGTGAAATGGGGAAAGAGGGCTGAAGTTTTTTAGTTTGATGATTTTGCTTAAGAAAATCATTGATTTGTTTGGAAATCCTTTTGTAGAAAACCTTTTCTTTGAATGTGAATTTTTGGGAAAAAGGGTTTTTACATTTAGAAAATCCCATTTTATTACTTAAAGATCTCAAAACCTAAATTTCGGGATCAGTGACAGAGTCACCACCTGGATCAGCTCATCATGGAAATTCCAGTATAGCTCCCTACCGAGTGTAGACTGCCATACCTAATCTAGAGATTTATGGTTTGGGAAACTTACCTATTCAACCTCAAGCTTGCTTTCATTTATAAGTCCATATTACAATATTATACTCACTTTTATTCTCTACCCATTTTATCTTTTGTTATAGAGTAACCCATGCTCATTCAAATGACAGAAATATATAGCATAAAATTAAAGTGCAGAAAAGTAAACCATACATCCAAACCAAACAAAAAGATAAAGGCCACTTATTACAACCCAAAAAGATAAAAACTCTCATCCTCACCTTACAACCGCCTAGATACATGAAAATCTATAAAAAGTACAATCACCTAGAATACATGATTTAATCTATTAAATATATTCAAAACAAAATAAAAAGAAATAAAAACTGCAAAACAGACGGTTAGCATAACTATATCACAAACACAAGTAAGACTCATAACAAGATAGAATGGAGAATCTCAGGAAATGGGAGCATACATTTAGGGGGTAACCGAGAAGTTAGGACGACTCGCTTGATTAGACCTAGAAAATCATTTTAGAAATGCCCTGTAGGTTTTGTGCTTGAAAACAATTTTAGAAAACCATTTGGCTCGATTACATGCAAATCACTCTTTTTTTAGTGGGTTGGTTATCTTGGAACTTGAAGTTTTGTTCGTGGTTGTTTCCTAAATTCTAACATCCATATAAGGCCCAAAGTAGTAAACACACCAAAAACAATTTGATTCCGAAGACAGCATCACGCGACGAGGTCCAAAAAATTCGTCTAGAGATTCTGCCTTTTAGAACTACCATCGCACGACTGTATTTTGAGGAACTACAGTCGTGCGACTGTAATTAGAGTTGTACGACTCTAGTATTACAGTCATACGACCGTAGTGAACAGTGCTTGATGATGGTTTCTTTTTATTTTCTAAAATCATTTGTTTCAATTGATTTTGATGATTTCTAAAGATTCTGGAAATCCGAGGTCCACTAACACTGAACCGGGATTTGATTTTGGATCTAACAACCGCGAACTCTGAGAATAGAAACCAACAAAACCCTTAATCTCACATCCGCCTTATTGGAAATCCGAAAACCACAATTTTAGAATGTATGGATGTGATTTAACTGAATTGAATCATGAAAAGTCATTTAAAATGGGAAAACAGGCCATATTCGGTAGTATTGGGGCATTTCGGGCTTCTACCCAGAAGGATGCAGTCGTGCAACTTTAGTATATAGTCGTGTGACTCTATTCTGATAACTATAGTCGTGCGACTGTAACCAAAGTTATGCGACTCTAGTTACGTAGACAGCTTTTCGGATAATCATTTAAACACAAAAACGCAACCGTAAATCACCACGAATCGAGTTTGAAGGCCTCTCAGAGTTTACCTCTTTTATGTTCCAGTGTGTTTGATGACCGGAATTGGATTCGGACGCCGGAATCCGCTTAAAACCTCACGAACGTCTCGAAATCCTCGAATACACGTCTTGAATTGATACAAACAAATGATGAAGTGACTAGAAACTTACCCTCAATGTATTTCCCAAGTGTTTTGATCCCTTTTTCTCTCTTTTGTATTGGTTTTTGTTGATTTTTGGTGATTTTCCCTTACTTTCTCCCACTTTCTCTCTCTAAACCGTATTTTCTCTCACCAGGATTCTCTCCCGCCTCTCAAATTGATCTCCCTCTTTTTCTTTTTGTTTCTGCCTTTTAAATTGATCTCCCTCTTTTTCTTTTTATTTCTGCCTCTTAACCCAAGGTTTTGATCCCTTTTCTTTTCAAACGACTCTAGCTATAGTCATGCGACTGTAGTTAATATAGTCGTGCGATTACAGTTACTAGGCTTTAAATAGAGCCTGCATGCTTTAACCGTAGCCTACACTCACACCTAAGCTTCCTAATCACTTGATTGACCTTTCTCGGGGTTTTGGATCAAGGACTCTTCTGAATTTCAGGCCGTTTGAGAACATTTTGGGTATTATTCCACTCATTCTCAAATCAAACTCACATTCATCTATCTAACAAGTAACAAAGGGTTTTCATCATAGAGGTCGGGAAAACCCCATGCTCACACTCACAATTTAAGACAAGTGACCGTGTGTGTGTTGGAAAATGCCTCAGTCCCAAGGCATTGGTCCTTGATTTGTATCATACATTACTAGATCTTTATCGATTAATGTATTATACATTTGTGTTATCAAAATAAAGGCATAATCTATTTGATTTATCACTTGTGCAATGAATGTAAATAGAGTATCCAATGGTCATATCTATATTCATTTTGTCAAGTGTCATGCACTTGGTAATAAGACCATGAATAGGGAAATGATATAACCATAAAGCCATCTCTAGCCTATTCTAGTCATGGGAATGAATTGAACATTTTACTAGCATTACCTTGATTGTATGGCGATGTCTTACCGGGCATAGTACATAGATTGTCAATCAGGTACATGGGTGACGAGAAATCCACATCGTAAAGTACCACAAGTGATTATGGTGCAATACCTATATTGGATCCTTCGACCTGACCATATCATGGAGTTACATGTAAACTCACACACTTTGACGTGCACCTAAAGGGCCTGTAACATGGTGCCAAGTATGGGTTCGGTTGGGTGTGCCACTAAGCATGGCAAAGCTATGAATATGTAGAAGGGATATGTCACTCAGTGATTCATTGAGAAGATATCATTGGCCCCTTGATGAGTGCAATTGATAAGAGTGTGGCCACACCAAAATAAGTTGGGACTTCTTTGTGAGAGTCAGTTCATTTGGTATCAAGTGAATGTCCAGACACAAAAGAGGGTGATAATACCATGCCTCTGTGTTGGACTCCAATATCGATGGCATGGGACATAAAAATTATACTATAGTTACAACTTTCGTTAGACTGCAGTCTCCATCTTAATTAGGGCCTGTAATGGCTTGCTAGAGTATAATTACAGTCTGTGGGCCATGGGCCCACTGCCAACATAAAGACTGGGCCACAGGATCGCACACATTGAATGTCTAAACCAGTACTTAACGAGTCAGGTATATATTTCGAGTATATTGACAAGAGAGGAGAACTTTACTGATTGAATTATAGATCAATCAGATTGATCAAATAATATAATCAATAGGAATTTGGGTTTCATAGAATTAATTTGAAGTATTTATTTCCTTGAAGGAAATACAATTAATATATATATATATATTATCTCTTAAGTAGTGTTAAATAATTATTGGGTTAATTTAATTAGGCAAATTATATTTAGTTGATGTGATATGAATTATATTATATGGTATACTTTAATTCATACATGTGAAATTAAATTAATTTGAAATTAAAATTTAACCTAAAATAATTAATTAGACCTGGGGTAAAAAGGAGTATAAATACCCATTTAAGAGAAGAAAACCCTAACCCATATTTTCTACATCGAAAATTCGGCCCCCTTCTTCACTCTCTCTGTTCTTTATTCGCCACTAGCATAGTTGTTGCTTCGTTAGGCGTTCCATGTACGTGAACATGGAGGAAATCTCTTTTGGTTTCTATAGCAGTCTCTATAAGAGACAGAAAAGGTGAGATCTGAATCTCTTAATCTTTTCTATGTTTTCATTTTGATTTCTCCACATGAGTTCCTGGTTCCAGGTTCTAGAAAATTTTAAACAGCTTCCACTGCCATTTGGTTTGATTTTCTATGATGAATCCCAACAGTGTGTACATCACCATAATGTACTTAAACATTTATGGCATGGAATACAATCATGGAGAAAAGTGCACATAATTGTGTGTGGACAACCATTTAGTGCATCTAGACCTTTCAAAACAAAGTATAACATGGAAACGAGTGCATGTACTGTGTGTGAATAGCATTCAAGTGTATCTAGATGTCTACAGCATAAAATACAATTTGGAAACAAGTGAACATAATCGTTTGTGAATAACATTTTGATGTTCCTATATATCTAAAACATAATACACCTTTCACAGGGAGGTACAAATGGTTGTATGTGTACAACATTTTAGAGTTTCTACATGCCCGACATGGGAATGGGGTGTAAAATTATTATGTCACACGAGGTATATGGCTAAAAAAAAAAAGGTTAGTATGCATGCATGTCACACGTATGGTTTTATGCTCAAATGGAAAGAAACACAAAATCTACAACACAAAACGAACCATTAGCAAGAACACATGTAAAGGATGCACACCCTTCCAACCTTATTTCTCATCGATTTGGCCAATAATAATCTTTCCTAGGTATTGGATCTCTTTATCATCATCTGGGGATAATAAAGGCATCTCTCATGATAATGATGCAAATTCATTTTAGTAATCCTAGCGAAGATTACTACTGCTATCTATATGAGTTTGGATAAATCAAAAGGTCACAATCAAGGCTCCCATAGCAAACTATACTCCTCACTTCTCTCCACTCATGGGTCTAAACAAAGGGGTTCATAAAAGGCTATGAGTGATATACTACATCATTGTCCCTAAGAGCTTTTGATCTTTCGGCCACACCTCAATAGCATATCGAGGCTAAGAAAGGAATTTCAGGAACTTGTGTAAGTGCTCGTGATGTGATATGATAAAAGATGTGAATTTTGAGTTCCTAGAATTATTTAAAACAAGACATTTTCAGTGTTTGTCAATTTCATTTTTAAAATCAATTCCCAGTAGAGTCGCCACTATGAGCAGACGATCCTTTTACAACAACGACGGGCCGCGAGGTCCGGCAGGGAGAAGGTTTTGAATAGTGATGCAAAAGTAATTTTTATTTTGAAAGCGAAAAGAAGACGTATATGAAATAGAATTCCCTTGCTAAAAGATTTAAAGAGACGCTACCCCGGTTTAGCTTTACTGGGAAATTGCGGCATAGCCAAACCGAGTAGGAATCTCTATACCTTTTACTTAGGGATTCTGTTCTCGACAAATCACTTATTTCTGTAATGTTTCAAATAATTATTAACCAATTTAATCTTCACATCTTTTATATTTGGGGAAACTTCAAAAACCACTCCTGTGGTTTCATCCTCTAACAAATCAAGGATTGTGGTTTATTTTAGTAAAAAAGAAGACTTGTGGTTTCGAAAGTTAGCAAAAAAAAAAAAAAAGGTAACTAACAATTTTCATTCAAAAATAATGATATAACATATGTTATTTTTGTCCATTAAATATTCCAATAGTTTACCTATATTATTTAATAATTTTACATCAAGATTTGATTTTTCATAAATTTTCTTTTTTTTTTGTGATTTTTTTGAATTTATAATCACTGTTTAATTAAAAAATATTTTCACTTCTCAAAAAATTTCAAAATTTATCACAAAGGTCTTTTGTATATTTATTAACTAACTAAAAAATTTTCAGTTCAAAATGGATAAGAATGCCCTATATTATATCATGATTTAATTTATCATTTTTTTGCTAACTTTTGAAACCTGAAGTCCTATTCATAACAAAAATAAAACACATTTCTTGATTTATTAGAGGGTGAACCACAGGGGTAGTTTTTAAAGTTTCCTCTTTATATTTATTTCCTTTATTCCATTTCCAGCCTTAGTTATTTTCTATATGCTCAAATTGAAATCAATAAATAAATACAGAAAGTAAATAAATTTGGAAAATTAAATTAATACAACCTAATCGATTGATCTAACCTAAGGGATACATTAATAAAAATGGGATATGAAATACAATCGCCTAGAGTACACGAACAACTTGAAAAAGGAAAAGCTAGATCTAACCTAACATACATCTACCTGCAAAATAAAGATTAGTGGCACAATAAATATATAAACACACATAGGACTCAAGTAAAACAGCGAGAGATAATATATAGCTCGGGATGTGAAAAGGGAAAATCGGAAGAATCAGGCAAATTCAACTGACTCGAACTGGAAAACGATTTTGAAATGCATTTTTGAGAAAACAATTTCTTGAACATATTTTCGGTCAATAGATCAATGTATATTTCAGTGAGTCGGTTTTCCTGGGATTTCCATGGAATCCCATTCATCTGGTTCTTAGTTACTTCACAAAAATTAAATATAGGTTATGAAGAGGTAAACACGTTGAAAACGATTTTCACAAAAACATACTAAAATATAAATATTCATACACAAAATAATTTTAATGGAAAATATATTTTTCTCTTTTTTTATTATTTATTTTTTCTATTATTACAATAAAATAAAATATTTATTGAGAAATAAAATTCTAGAATATTTCTTCTTCATATGGATTTGACTGTTTAGCTTGCCTTTAGGATGAGATCTCACTGATTCATCAGAGACTGGAACAAAGGACAGAGCCATACGGCTCAATCTAGAGCTGTGCCACACTAAACAAGAGCCGTGCGACTCTAAATGAGTGCCAAGGAGCTCTGGATTTATGAAACCAGAAATATTTTCCAAAAAAGTTAAATTTTTCATAGGCTGCATGGAAATGAGAGCTGTATGGCTGTTGATGAGGGTCGTGGGGCTCTCAGTTAGAGCCGTGCAGCTCTGGTCTAGTGAAGAACAGAGCCATGTGGCTTTGGTTTCCAGAAAATAACATATTTCATTTTTGGCTGAAAAATAATCAAATACATAACAAAAAACAACCCAAAAAGCAGTAAAAAGGATTTAAGGCCTCTCAGAAGTTACCCTTGTGGCGTATATCCAGTAGTTTGAGTTTTTGAAACCGATTCTCGGGATATCAACTTGTTCCGAATGAGTTCAATTTCATCCCAAATTGTCCCCAAGATCATAAACCAACGATGAGGGGTGGAAGTTGGATGGTTTGAGGTTAGAAAGATAAATATTTGACTTGAGAAATTAAAAATGGGTATGACACAAGGGAGGTTGGATATGGTTTTCTCCTTTTCTCCCTTGCTCTTGAACTTTCTGTCACACTTCTCTCTTTTCTTTCTCTCTTCTTTTCCCCTTTTTTTTTTCTTTTCATCTCCCTTTCTTTTTCCTTCCCCCCCCCCCCCCCCCACTTCTTTCTTTCTGAGTCCCCTAATTTCTTATCCCTTAAGATCTAAAATTCCCTTCACTTTCCTACTGTTGTATTATTTTTCTTCCAACAACAAATAGAACCATGCAGCTTTTTTTCTTTATTTGAGAGTCATGAGGCTCCAGTCGAGAGTAGTGCGGCTCTAACCTTTGAGATGAGAAATGCCATTGTTTTGATTTGGTTCACAGCTTAACCCTCTTTTATATAGAGTCATGCAACTATAATGGGAGTCGTGTTGCCCAGACAAGAGCTATGCAACTCTTACTAAGTTTGGGTTTAGGCTACTAATCTCTCAAACGATTCTTGGATTCGTTTTGAAGTTCATTCGGTTCCCACCTTTCATACTTCAAACCGATTCCTGTAGAAAACTCGATGCAAAGGATAACTAATTTGGTGTTCATCATTGAGGTCGAAAAAATCCACGTTCACATAGTTTTCAATTAAAATCATTCCCATGACTTTAACAGATTAGGGATAGTTTTATGACTGGTGTTCTTTCCCTTTTTTACGTCTTATTGCCCAGAGAACATTACCGACATACTTGAGTAAAACACCAGTTAATGGATTCTTTATTACTTTTAATTGCATAAGAAATTAATGAAATAGATTATGCTTTTTTACTTATAACAAAACATTTGGTTACATTATATAAGGACTAGGGCATAGACCAACATTGAGGAATTTCTTAAATTTTCATTTCGTAATGCTTCTGACAATGGAAAAATTTTGTGCCCTTGTGTTAAGTGTGTAAATGGCTCATTTCAAATAGTTTCCAAAGTTAGAAAGCATTTGATATGTGATGCTTATCAACAAGGATATACTAGGTGGATATTTCATGGGGAATATTTTTAATAATGATTCAACTTCTAGCTTCTTTAACACAGTGCATGATTATGATGTTCATCATGTTGAATTGTGTGTTAATTCTCGAATGCCAAACAATATGGCAATGTTGTTGCATGATGCCTTAGGTGTTGTAGACCATGTGAATGATGAAGACTTCGATATGGATGGTGGAGGTGGTGAGAGTGCAAATGAACAAGAAAATGTACCAGTTGAAGAACATGATGCAGAACACTTTGAAGGAATTTCTAAAAGTGGTGAGAACAAATTTCAAAAGCTATTGAAAGATGTTGATGTAGAATTGTATCTAAGATGCAAACGTTTTTCTAAACTGTCTTTCATATTGAAATTGTACAGCCTAAAATTTCTAAATGGATGGATAGATAAATCATATAGTATGTTATTAGAGTTGTTGATTGATGCATTCCTATAAGGTGTTTTATTGCCCAAGTCATACTATAAGTCTAAAAAAAATTATCCAGGCATTAGGTCTCAATTATGAAAAGATTCACTCTTGTCCAAATCATTGTATGTTATTTTAGGGGGAGGATGAAAATGAAGAATCATGTCATATTTGTGCATCTTCACGGTGGCCTATCAGTAAGGGAAAGGAAAATTTGTAGAACACAAGTGATGTTGAGAAGGCCTTTCTTTAGAGAAAGAATACACCATCTCAAATTTTGAGCTACTTTCCTTTGATACCTAGGCTACAAAGATTGTTTTTCTCAACTAAAACTACAAGTGATATGAGATGGCATGGAGAGCGTCAGAAAAAAGATGGTTTCCTTAGACACCCTGCAGATGCAGAAGCATGGAAAGCTTCGATAAACTAATTTTGTATGTAATCCTAGGAATGTGAGGCTTGCTCTTTCTAGTGATGGCTTTAATTCTTTTAGAACCTTAAGCACTAGTTATAACACTTAGCCTGTTTTATTAATGACATACAATATTTAACCTTGGAGTTGTATGAAACAATCATCTTTTATATTATCAATGATCATTCCAGGTGATAAAGGTCCAGGAAATAAAATCGATATATACTTGCAATGCTTGATGGAAGAACTGAAATAATTGTGGGAAGGCATAGATTCTTATGATAACTCCAGCCATTAGTTTTTCAAAATGAGAGCAGCATTGATGTGGACCATAAATGACTTCCCTACTTATGGTTACTTTTCTGGTTGGAGCACTAAAGGTGAGTTTGTATTTCCCTATTATGGTGAATCAACTGATTAAAATGGTTACAAAATGGTGGAAACATTGCTATATAGGTCACTGTTGATGGTTACCTAAAGGGCATCGATTTCGATATCATAAAGAACTTTTTGATAGTAAGGAGGAACATAGAAAGGCTCCAATGTGAGCTAGTGGCTCAGATGTGGTTATGCAATTTTGATGCCTTTGATTTTAGAATAAGTGCTCAAAGGAAAAAGACTAAGAGGAAGAGAGGACGAGAAAATCTAGATGAGGAATTGAATGCGGAGAGTTCAAGAGATGCAATTGAGAGTTATGCAATGGACTGGTGGGAGAAGAAAAGTACTTTTTTGATGTTGCCATACCAGGAATTTAATCTTTTGTGTCATATCCTTGACGTGATGATATAGAGAAAAATATTTGTGACAATTTGGTTGGCCCAGTTTTTAATCTCGAGCATAAGTCTAAAGACAACTTGAAAGCTCACCTCGACTTGATGGAAATGAATATTAGACTTTACCTTCACCTTCAAGTATATCAGAAAGGGAGAAGTAGATGACCCCCTGCTTGTTTTAATATGACTTCAAAGGAGAAAGGCACGTTTTGTAAAGTTCTTAAGGATTTAAAATTGCCCGATGGTTATGCTTCAAATATTTCAAGGTATGTTAATTTGAAGGAGTGTAAAGTACTTGGGTTAAAGAGTCATGTGCCATGTTCTTATTCAAATCTCTTGCCTATAGCTTTACGTGCATCCAGTCCATCTAAACAAGTCAATACAGTTGTAATAGAGATTGCCTTATTTTTCAAAAAAGATATGTTTAAAGGTAATTGATGTTAATGAGCTTGCCAAAGTTCAATAGCGTATCATTTTAACTCTATGCAACATGGAAAAGACATTTCTACCGTCTTTTTTTTTTACTGTAATGCCTTATTTAATGGTACACTTAGTTGATGAGGTGAAATTAGGGGTGCAGTACAATATAAATGGATGTTTCCACTAGAGAGGTAAATCTTTTCCTTTTTCTTACTTATAAATTAAGTTCTTTAGGGTATCCTTGATAAATAGTGTGAAATTTTCCTTTGAACGAATTTTGTTGGCTTGAGATCATCTATTCGAAATAGAGCACGTCTAAAAGGGTCAATGGCTGAATGGTATATAGCTGAAGAATGTCTAGTGTTTTTTTCATCATATTTGGAGGGAGTGGACACAAAATTTAATAATCCCTTGTGAAATTCTGATCCACCTAGTAGTGAAAATGATAAGTACTTATTCTCAAGTGCCGATCAAACTATAGGGAAAGCAGAAAATATTGTGCTAGATAATTTATCATTACTTCAAGCACACCGTTAAGTGTTACATTATTATGATGAGATCCAACCATTTTGGTGGTATGAAAACATTTCATTTGCTGCATTATTATGATTCAAATTCCTTTTACCTTTAAGTAAAAAAATGGCTTTTCATTATGTAGTGAATTCATCGATTTAGAAAAAAAGAAAACGTTGTCGACATTCTTGCCTTGATGATAACCAAATAGAAAAATTAATTAATGAAAAGTTTCATGAATGGTTTCAGGATGAGGTAAGTTGTCTATAGTTGTGTTGTGCTAGTTGCTTTAAAAATTATTTGTAACTAATTGTTTTGAACATCCTATTGTGATAGGTTTTGAAAATGCTTGATAATGCTACAATTTCTGAAGATATTAAAGCACTTGCTAGGGGTCCAAATAAAGTTGCCAATAGATTCTCTTAGTTTATGAGAAAAGGAACTCAGTTTCATGTAGTGTCTCGTGAAGAACAAAGGCTAACTCAAAATAGTGGTGTGGTCAATACATCTGAAATAGGAGAGATCTTGTCTTATGGTAGGATTAGGGAGATTATTGTGTTAAATTATTATGGTAATTTCAAAGTATTTCCTTTTGAAGTGTGAGTGGTTTGATGTGCATCACAGTCCAGGCCTAAAAAAAGATGAATTTGGCTTCAGTCTTGTTAACTTTGATCATCTTATACATACTGATCATAACATGGAAGATGATAACTACATGTTTTCGTCACAAGTAGAACAAATTTATTACGTATCAAATCCGAAAAACCCCAATTGGAATGTTCTTAGGAGCATTACACCTAGGGATTTGTTTGATATGGGTAATGATGTAGAAATAGATAATGGTATTAGGATGTTGGATGTAAGTGGTTATTGTATAAATGATGATGAACATCCTAGTTGGGTACGAAATGATGTACTTAAAGATGAATAATTATATGATGGTACCTTATTTTCTTTTTCATGCATATTTAATTAGTAATTAGTTTTACATGATGATTCCTTATTACAATGTTATGTATAGTAATACTTCTTCAGCATAGAAGATGTCTAGAAAGTCAAGACTCCTAAGAGGTTTAAGCATGTTATCAAATAATGCTTCATCAAGTGTTCAATCTCCAAGGAGAAATGAAACTGACACCAATAATAACCAGGTGATTTGAGTAATTTTATGAAGATATATTGGTATTTAAGCCTGCAGAGTCATTGTTTTGTTTTCCTCTGGGGTAACAAAGAATCTAGGAAAAGAAAGGCATCATAAGAAAAAGAACAAGCATCAGTTGAACATCTTGTATCCTTGGGCTTTGAAAGGTCAAGAGGTAATATTTTTATCCTGCATAGTCATTATTTTGTTTTCTTTTAACATTCTATTTTCTATCTCATGCACGATATGAATTTTATTCCTTTAGGATTTGTATGCTTGAGATAGAAATTTTAGTCAAGTGTTCAAAATTCAACTTTTAGCTATATATTGGTTTTAAAAATTCTTTTGGCTTGCATATCATGTTCTGTTTACTGAAAACATGGCACATAATTAGTCAAATCCACCTTCTATGTTTTTTAGTGGTAGAAGCTATTCGAGTTAGGGACTCTATGCATCAGGTGATGTAGCAATTCCTTGTAGAAAAAAGGCCTATGCCTTCAAATGACACTAATGACAACACAAGTAATGATCTACGTAGTAAGCTATTCTTGTTCAATCTTATGTTGTATAGTTGCTAAGATATAAGCTATAGATAAACCTAAAATGCAAAGAACTTGTTATGAGTTTTAGTATGCTTGTTATCTTTTATCTAACATAATTTTATAGACACTGACGAAAGCCAATGTAAAAAGAGAGGAAAGACTACAATGGCACCAATTTGGAACATGAATAGTAAAGAAAAGATTCATGTTGAGACAGGTCAATATGGAGTGCCTTGCATAAAAGAGGGAGGTATATTGGGATCCTTTTTAGATACTGTTGCACTTGCACCCTTGAATATTCCTAAATGGAATGATGAAGAATTTGAACCATTTCATTAGAAGATGTTGTCTATTGTTGAGGTAATGTAGTCTAATCTTGGAAATATGAATGTTTAAGCTAACAACTAAATAATTTGAATTATATTCTAATTGTATGTCTTTTCATTAGGAACGATTTTCATTTCCACCCCAAACAAGGAAATGGGTTTTGAAGACAATTAATAAGAGATGGAGGAATCTTAAGACAGAATTGAAAGAAAAATATTATGTTTCTACAAAGACAAGGGAGGAGATAAAGGCAATGGTATAATGTTGCACAAGCCAGTGGCCTAGCTTAGTCAAATTATGGTTCAATAAGAAACACCAGGTTATATCTTTTATATCATTTACCTTTTCATTTTAACTTCTTCACAACACAATTTATTACACTATGATATCATATTCATATTCTTCATTTAGTTCAACCATATGAGATCATCTTTTCTTTCTATTTTCTGATTCATTAATACTAGTTAAACTTGTTTCACTCTTTAACATGAAGATGAGTAAAGTCAACTTAATTAATGCTCAAAAGAAGAAAAATGCCCACACATGTGGAAGAAAAAGCTATGGAAGGTGTAGAAGGGAGATGGTAACATTACACGCTATTCAATTTATCATTATGTTTTACTAATGTGTCTTAGTTTATGTGATAATTATTTGGTTTTCATAGAAAAATGAAATGGGCCATTTAGCGGATAGACTTTCATTCTATGATGCCACTCATAAAAGAAAAGGTGGGACTTATGTTGATGAAAGTGTTAAGCAATTTATGGTAATTAAAACTAACTATTTCCATCATTGCAATTTACAACTAATTAATGTTAAATGATTACTGTAAAGTTCTAACTATATTTACTGTGTTTAAATGTGTAGGAAAAGGCTTTCTCTCTCCCCAGTGAAAGAAGCCAAATTACAAATGGCAATACAAGTGCAATCAATGAACAATATTTCAAGAACTCATGGGAAGAGAACATAATGGATGGGTGAGGGGTTTAGGCTTAGGACCAACTTGCAAAACTTACTTTGAAGCTACATCTTATGATATTGGAGCATCAAGTTTAAGCAAACCAAAATCCTAATGTTGAATCACTCAAGGAGCAACTACAAGTAATGACAAAAATAAAGTGATGATGTGTCTGAAAAATATGAAAAACATTATGGAAAATATGAAGAATAATCTCAAACTATGATTACTATGGCTAAATTCATTACTAAAAAATTTCCTGGATAGCAATGGATACATAATGAAGATAGTCATTGTCCGGTATGTTCTTATTTAATTTTGCTATACTATTATTGTTTTTTCTTTAAGTGGATTGAAGTTTTAGTTTTGTTCTTGGAGATTTACAATCATTTTAATTATTCTTCTGAACTTCTTTAGCTTTTAATAACATGATATGGAGTTTTTTTTGTTCAATATTAGTTCTCAAGAAATTAGTTTACGGTGATGAATCTTTGCTTTATATTGCAAAAAATTTGATATAGTGTGCTACTTGAGGTCACAACTCACCTCTACAAAATTACTTTAGAATCACAAGTTTATTGGTACCCAATTAAATTTCATAATTACATGTTTGTTGGTAATGGCTCTGTCTTTGAACTTTTCCCCAATTTCAATTTGGTGGTGGAACTGAGTCCTCAAACTATTGTTGTGTTTCCGGTTTGGTATCAATGAAAATTGAGCTTGAAGGTATTGAAAATAGATCTTCAGTATCTGGTCTATGAATACAGAGAAAAATAGTGGTTGCATGATTCAATTGCACTAAATCAAGTATAAATGCTTAATAGTAAAAAATGAAAGGCTTAGGGATCCTAGTTTGTGTCTTGCCATTTGTATACTTGAACTTGACTCTTTGCGATGCTCAAGATTCTAAACGTAGATAAAGTTGAGCCTTTGGCGGAGAACCTTCATCACCTACTGTAGACAGGGTTGTACTTCCTTTCTTAAAAAAGTTCACATAAAGAAAAATTAACTATCAGTATCTGAATACCTGCCTTTGATAAAATGACCTTAGTTAAGAGAAAGTGAGTAGTTCATATTATTCAATCAAGTATATTTGGGATGCATCAAGTGATGATGGGGTTTTTGGTCCTTAATTTGTGATTTAGCCTTTGTGTATTAGTTTTGGTGGATTTTATGTTTAAATTGGATTTAGCCTTAGTAGTTCATGCTTAGTTTTGTGTATTAGTTTTGGTGGATTTTATGTTTAAATTGGATTTTAATGAATATTGCAATCAGCTATGGATAGAGTTTTAATGTTAGACAAAAGTCCACATGAGATTTGACGTACAATTGGATTTTATAATCAATATTTGATGTGCAATTGAATTTTACAATTAATATTTGTATTTTACTGTTGTAATTTCACCAGGTTAATGCATTTTTAAAATAAAAAATTGGGATAGTAAATGTAAAGGTGGTTAAACCTGCCCCTGAAAAGCACCGGCAAAGAAGAAATTTATATTATTGTCCAAGCGCAGGAGTAAAAAAAACTGCCGTTATTAATGATTAAGGTGGTTCACCACCTCAAAAAAAACCGGCTCTATGCTTTATTTAGTAAAAATTGATCCTATTTTTTTATGACGCATCTAACACCTACGCCTTTGTGGCCATCGTGGAAAGTGTCTTTACCAATTGTAGAGGTGGTTTAAACTGCCTCTAGTGGTAAAAATATGCCCCTACAGACCCTGTTTCTTTTAGTATCCATGTGCCAAGCCAATAAAATTATGCCACGTAATATATTTTAGGGTATAGAGTTGATAAATTATCTAAAGTAGCATCTATGGTTCATATTTTTATGTTTTTTCTCTTTCTTTTGCTCTAATTTTATTCAGTTTGAGTAGTCTTTTCCCCTCTTGTTTGTTTTGATGATAATTAGTTTTATTTTATTTGATTTAGATGTGGAGAAATACTTTAAAAGGTCAGTAAATAAGGATGATAATCTCAACCCATAAAAGCATTCTCGTACTAAAGTAAACATAGATGATCTTCCTTTTGATCCAGGTCTACAAAAAAATATTTTTTATTATCATCCAAGTGATCATGGTAAAGTGCGAAGAGCTTAATTACAAAAAGGTCCATGCCAACCTTTTGATCATGATTTTCCACAAAGAAAAATTGAAAATATTTATCGTTGATTTGTTCCATCATGGTTCAAAGAATGTAGCAATTGGCTAGAGTATAATGTTGCAAAGGATGCTTCTTTTTGCTTATGTTGTTATCTTTTTAGGCAAGATATAGGACATCAAGCAAGCAGTGGTTGTTTTGTTACTAGTGGATACACCAATTGGAAAAAGAAAGAAAGATTCCTAATTCATAAAGGAGATCCAAATAGTTCTCATAATATAGGTTGGTGGAAATGCGAAGATTTGATGAATCAAAAGCAACATATTCAATTTGCTTTTGCTAGACATTCTTATCAAGCTCGAAGAGACTAGCATACCTAACTTACAACATTTGTTGATTGTATTCGATTTCTTTTGCATAAAGGTTTTGCTTTTCATGGTAACAATTGGAGACTTTTGAGAACACTGGTAATTATCTTGAGCTTTTGTGCTTTCTAGTAAACCATAATGAGCTATCAATAATGTTGTTTTATAAAATGCTTGTAGTAATCTCAAACTCATTGCTTTTGATATTCAAAAGGATACGATCAAAGTCATTGCAGCTGAAACCACCATTATTATATTAGATGATCTTCAAGGTGAGTTGTTTTCCATCCTTGTTGATAAGTCTCGTGATGTCTTAATCAAAGAACAATTAGCTATTGTCATACAATACATGGATGCAAAAGGATGTGTTCTTGAACGGTTTATTAGTATTATTCATGTTAGTGATACCACTTCTTTAGCACTCAAGTTGCAATATATGAATTTTTTCAAAGCATTGTTTGATTTTATAATCTTTATATGGGCAAGGCTGCGATGGAGCTAGTAATATACATGGAGCCATTAATTATTTAAAAACTTTGATCATGAACTAAAATAGTTCTACATACTATGTGCATTGTTTTGCTCATCAATTGCACTTAGCACTAGTTAAAGTGGCACAAAAGCATGTTGAAGTTGCATTCTTTTTTAGTCAAGTGTCAAATTTGTTGAATATAGTTGGAGGTTCTTGTAAAAGAAAAGATCTTCTTCGTGACAAACAACTTAGAAAAATTGTTAAAAAGTTGAAAAATGGTGAAATCTTAAGTGGTTAAGGTTTACATCAAGAAACTTCTCTTTAAAAACCATATGACACATGATGGGGCTCTCATTATAGATCACTAGTAAGTCTCATTGTGATGTTTGACTCACTATTGATGCGCTTGAGATTCTTTTGGATGAAGGTATGAATTCAAAACAAAAAGGTGAAGCAAACGCATTACTTGGATACATTCAAGGTTATGAATTTATGTTCACTTTGCATTTGATGAAAAATATCTTGAGCATTACGAATGAATTTTCTAAGCTTTAAAATAAAAAGATCGGAATATTATCAATGCAATTTCTTTACTTAATGTATCCACTCAAAGACTACAGAAGATGAGAGATGATGGGTGGCAACCATTCCTTAATGAAGTTTCTTCATTTTGTGAGAAACATGAAATTTCAATGCCAAATATGGATATGGATATTGATTTTATCTTCCCAAGAAGGTCTCGATGAGGAGCACAAAAAAAATTTACATCATTATCAAGTGGAACTGTATTATTCCATGATTGATAATCAAGTTCAAGAGATCAATGATCGCTTCAA
This sequence comes from Euphorbia tirucalli, assembly GCA_039660915.1. Classification (NCBI taxonomy): domain Eukaryota; kingdom Viridiplantae; phylum Streptophyta; class Magnoliopsida; order Malpighiales; family Euphorbiaceae; genus Euphorbia; species Euphorbia tirucalli. The sequence continues at coordinate 42,015,119 of CM077637.1, read as the reverse complement.
TGAGGTAAATACTAAATTGCTTCTTTGTATAGTATGTTTGAATCCAACGGACTCATTTGATGCTTTTAATAAGCAAAAATTGATTCGACTTGCTAAATTTTATCCTTCGGATATTTCTGAAGTGGAACTTGTTATTCTTGGAGATCAACTAAAGAACTATATTATTGATATGATATCCGATGTCCGTTTCTTAAAGATGAAGGGAATTAGTGATCTTCTAAAGAAATTGGTTGAATCGAGAAAGAATGTTATGTATCCATTGGTGTATTTACTTGTGAAATTAGCTTTGATTTTCCCAATTGCAACTACATCAGTGGAAAGGGTGTTTTCTGCAATGAGAATAGTGAAAAATTTCTTGGGCAATCCGATGGGAGATTCTTAAATGAATGATTGTTTGGTGACATACATTGAGAAAGATATATTTAACCGTGTTGACAATAAGCGAATTTTACAACGGTATCAAAATATGAAGAATCGGCAGGAAGAATTGTAAATATTGTATTTTGAAGTTCTATAAAATATAAAGCTCACATTTTTTTAAGGTTAAGCATTTTAGTTTATTTTATTTTGTTTTCATAACTTTTTTTTTAAATAATGCAACTTCATTAAATTAAATCTGTAATACAAAGAGAAGAAAAGGAGGTGGAACATCAAACCACTCTCCAATTGTCATAGAAATAGCTGCCTGATCTAAGTTATGAGCAACCATATTCGCAGACCAACGAATAAACTAAAAGCAAACTCTACCTATCCCCCGAGCCAACTCAACACAGTCCTCAACAATAAAACCCAATGAAGTACATAAGTGCCCCTTTGAATTAATACCCTCAACAACACCTTGGGCATCCATTTCTATTATGATAGATGAACACCCCATCTCTTTCAACTAAGATAGTGCCTCTCGACATGTCATAGCTTCCGCCGCCGTAGCCGAGGAAGCACCATTCAACCTGAAGCATCTAGTCACAACCATATGGCCCATTGAGTCCCGAATAACCAACCCACCCCCTATTTCATTCTGATGTGTAGCAAAGCTGCCATCAATATTACACTTGAATTCCCCCCGTAATGGTCGCTGCTATCTTGCCACCTGGACCTGCACGCCACAAGCAACAGCAGAAGCCAAGTCAGCCACCGGTTGGGCAAGATGCCAATCTTGAATTTTGGAAGCAGCCCTCCTTTCAATTTGGTAAACCTCCACTCTCTCTTGACGCCATAGCAAACCATTATAGGTTGACCATGCACGCGCCACCAGTTGAACCCACCTTGTTTCCGGCATAGAAACTTCCGCCACCCATTGATCCAACCGCAGCTCGTGATGCATCAGCTGCACCTCCTGAAAATCATTCCACAGAGTAGAAATTTGAGGGTAGAAAAATAGGATATGCTCAATGGTTTCATTTTCCACTTCACATAGAACATAACCCCCATTCAATTGAATTCCCTTTCGATGAAGATTGTCTTTTGTCAGCAAACATTGGGTAATACATCTCCACTAGAAATTTTTAAGCTTTGGGGGCATATGTAATTTCCACAATAATTTCGAATGTTCTGCCATTATATCATTCTGGAGCCTATATCTCTTCATTAATTCATAATAGGCACTCTTTACAGAGTAATGGCCTTTCTCTTCATGCTCCCATCGCATTCGATGCGGTTTTTTACAAAGTGGTAAGGGAATTTTTTGTATGAGGTCCACATCCCTCTTAGTGAATAACGATTGAATAACAGGAAGGTTCCAAGCTTGTTGCCCCGGCAATATTAAATCACTCACCTTTAACGACTCACCACCTGGTATGATTGGTGTTTGCACCATAGGAGAATTAGTCTCAGGAAGCCATGCCACTTGCCAAACTCGTGTACTTCTACCATATCCTATTACGGATTGAACACCACTCCAAACCAAGGGAATAGCCGTCGCAAGGCTCTTCGAAATGTAGCTGTCATTGCTCCGAAAAACCCCTTGAAGAACCCCATAGTTCGGGTAATACTTCTTCTTCATCAAACGGCTCAACAAAGCTTCCAGATGCACTAAAAATCTCCATATAGACCGACCCAGCAGCGCCACATTGTACTTTCTAAGTTTTCGAAAGTTTAGACCACCTGCTTCCTTCGATTGGCATACCTTGGCCCACGCCATCCATCTCACTCCCCTACGTCGAGAAACATTATTATCCCACCAAAATGCATTTAGCATCTTCTCCAGTCTATCACAAAGGCCACGAGGCAGCAGAAAGGTTCCCAATGCATATACAGGTAAAGCTTGAGCAACTGACTTAAGCAACACTTCTTTGCCTGCTCGCGAAATCCCCCTTTTACACCACCCCTGGATGCGAGCCGCTAATTTATCCACCAAGTAACTAAAAGTAGCATCTGGAGATCGTCCAATTATGGAGGGTAGACCCAAGTACATGCCATAGGATGAAAAACATTGAACCTGAAGAATATCACAAATACTGTTTCGGTCATCAACCCCTGTATTCATACTGAACATAATACTCGATTTTTCAAAATTTATTACTTGCCCTAATGCTTGCGCATACAACTCAAAGCCATATTTCAATCGAGTAGCCTCCTCAACTTTAGCACGGAAATAAAAAATACTATCATTCGCAAAGAATAAGTGAGAGATTACCAGGGCATTTGTAGCAATAGAGCATCCATACAACAACCCCATATCCACCCAATTGTTTAATAAAGATGATAACCCTTCAGCACTGAATAGAAACAAATAAAGAGATATAGGATCCCCTTGTCGAACCCCACAACTCGGCTTAAAGCTCTGAAATTCAGCCCCTTTATAATCAATGGTATAATTAACCGAAGACACACACTGCATCACAAGCCTAACAAAACCATTTGGCAAGCCCAATTTCAGCATCATTGCCTCTATAAAAGCCCACTCAACCTGGAATGCCTTAGATAAATCGATTTTCAACGCACCAAATCCAGTTCTTCCTCTCCATTTCTGCCTAAAAAAATTTCCAATCTCAAATGCAATAATGATATTGTTGGAAATTAACCGATTAGGAATAAAAGCACTCTAATTCTCCGAGATCAACATTTGCATATAGGGCTGTAATCTAGTAGAAATACATTTCGAAATAGCTCTCATGATGACATTACAAAGTGAGATAGGTTGTAAGTCCGTCACCCTTATCGGATTCCTTATTTTTGGGATCAAAATTATGATGGTGGCATTTAGCTTCGCAGGAATATGCAAATTATTCAAGCAATACAAGCATAATTTATTTACATCTGAACCAACTATTTCCCAATAGCTTTGAAAGAAACCTAGGTTAAAACCTTCCGGACCCGGTGCTTTGTCCGGGTACATGTTAAAGAGCGCTCTTTTCACCTCCTCTGCATCAAACGGCCTCAGCAGATCCATGCACATATCATCTGTAGTTCTGCTCTCCACACACTGAATAATTGGTTCCATCATGCTCCCTTTTGCTTGAAAAAGAGATTGAAAGTACTTGTTTATATGCTGCTCCAACCCTTCCCCCCATTGTAACGGCATACCATTATTATCCACCAGTGATTTAATTACATTTTTCTTTTGCCGAAAGGTCACACTTCGGTGGAAAAATTTAGTGTTAACATCACCACTACTCAGGCACAGTTTCTTCGCTCTTTGTCTCCAGTGGGAATTCTGTTGCTGCAAGAGTTGGTTATATTCTTTCTGTACCAGCACCACTTGGTCAGCCATATCTCTACCAATCCCCATATGTATCACCTGGATTTTCTCTCTGCAAAGCTTCAGCTTACGTCGAAAAAAAGTTTTATACTCCTGACCCCAAACCTGTAAAGCCTCTTTGGATACCTTTAACTTGTTTAGCATAACCCGAATTGAATCCCCCATCATCTCTGTTTCGATCCAGGCCTTATGAACTACATCCCTACATTCCTGAATACCCCTTCAAGCATTCTCAAACTGAAATGGTGGGCGAGATAATGGCACTCGATCCAACGATTGAAGGATCAAGAAAGCATGATCAGAGTTTACAGATTGAGAAATTACGGCCTGCATATTTGGAAATTTTTCCATCCAATCGAGACGGACCATCACACGGTCTAGCCTTTACCTTATCACTACAACCCCATTCCTCCATCTTTGCCATGTAAATCGTGGACCACTGCTGCCCAAATCCACCAACACACATTGATCAATAGTATCATGAAAACCATGCAACAAATTTAAAGGATGCAGTTGGCCACCCTATTTTTCCTCCCTCGAAATCATGTCATTAAAATCCCCAAGCACACACCACGGTACCGTCGATTCCCCTGACAATCGAATTAAACATTCCCAAGATTCTCTTCTTCGATTTCTCTCCGGAAATCCATAAAAACCTGTTAATCTCTAATTATCCATATTATGACGTACAATCACATCAATATAGTTAACTTCTAAGGAAAAGAGCTCTATCACTCCCTCATCCTTCCATAATAGGGCCAATCCCCCACCATGATTTACATGAGGGACATACAGAAAATCATGGAAACCTATTTTATGACATACAGTATCAACTTTACTATGATCCACCTTAACCTCCATTAAGAACACCACCCTAGGTTGATATGCAGAAACAACGTTCTGCAATTCCTGAACTGTCGTTGGTCGACCCAAACCCTGACAGTTCCAACTTAACACATTCATGGCTTCCAGCGAGCCCCCATGGGACAGGCCGATGTAATAGTTTATAGCTCATTATCATTGTTCGTCTCCATTCCTTCCACTGTGGGATCATTATTTTGCTCTCCCGACTCCAACCTCTTTCGTTTAGGATCCAAAACCATAATCGTTTGGTGTTGATTAAGCATCTGCTGAGCCTGCATTTTCATGAACTTGTAAGAGATCAACAAACCCACCCCGAGAAGTCCCTTTTTACAAGGGGGAAGCCTTTAGGTTTGGCCCGATTTTGACCACGACACTGACATTACCTCCAGTCTCTTTGGAACCGCGCACATCTTTGCTCTGAATAGTCGTTCAATATTTGGGTTCCCTAACGCCCTAAATGCAGCACACGTGTTTTCACTATGCCCTATCAATCCGCAGAAAAAGCAAAACAGGGGAAGCTTCTCATATTTTGTTTTCATAATTATGGTTTATGTATATTATTATATATTAATAATATCTTTTAGATTAATATCGAAATTGGTTAGCTAGTTTGCCCCCATGACACTTAATTTCTGGATTTGCCCTTGTTTTCAAAGAGCTCAAGGGCTATTAAGATGTTCTCAAAATTAAAGGGGCCAAATCATATTTTTGGATGAATAGAGGGGGCATTGTATGGGTTAAGCCCAATCTTAGATCGTACAAAGTAACTCAGGGTGTGGTCATTCAATGAGTTTCTTAGTTATTTTTTTGTGGTCCCAAACTTCAAAGCCAAAGGTCATGAACTTTTCACTCTAGAGTTTAAACATTGGGTGATCAACCCATACAAATTAAGCCTTAAGTAAAACAGCGAATAAAAACTCTATATGAATATTAAAAAGAAAAAATCACATAAAAAGATTAAAAAAAAAACCTATTCCCCAAACAATAAAAAAAACACTAACAAAATTCGTACAATAGTTCAATGGGAGCATTATTTTTTTCTCCTTCAATATTATTTGTACTATCAACACCTGAAAAAGGGGTTTACCTAGTTATAAAAAAAGCACATAAGTATACAGAATAAGAAAAGAAAACCTATAGTTGTGGGTTGCAACTTTTTACCATTTGATCAAAGCAATACATTTTATCCTTGTTTTCGATAAATCTCGGAGCAACTCAATTCTTTCTTTCTTTTTTTTATCAGATTTTAAATAAAGTACAAAAAATTATTATCTGTATATGTAGATAAAAGTTTAATTTCCTCACCAAAATTATAGTATTTTATTGAAAGTTGATCGAATATCGAAAAATCCATGCACGTTTTAGAGATCATTCATCTTGAGGAAGACTGGGTCTGGACCAGTAAACCAAAAAAAATACCATGGTACTCAACTCATTAAGAGATCAAGAAGTGGAGAGTAAAAGAATAGAATAATCTTATACCTCCTAAGGTAGAGAGGCATTTATAAAGGCCTTAGAATCATAATATTTTTTGGACTTGGATTCTCACCTTAATCCTTTCCAGAGCCAGTATTGTACTTGGACTCAAAGGCTTGATTCGAGGTTCTAGATCCGGTGATATGAGCGATTTATCTTGAGCCTGCTCATCCTTCCTTGCGGATTATCGTTTACATCCGGTATTATGGAAGACTTGACATTTACACTCAATTCGGAATCATGCTCTCATGGAGGGTGCATTCTCTGGATCCGATACTACTTTTATTTGGATTCTATCAACCAATGGAAAAAATTCATAATTGGGGTAAAATAGTGCTTTTTTCAAGTTCTATCCTGAATCGGATCTAGATTTCTTGATAAGCAAGTAAAGAAGAATTGTACCTTAAATATAATAGAGTCTCCTTATTCTAAAAGGATTGTAGTCTACCAAATACCGGATTTATTGGCTTTATTGGATCCGGATGCCGTTGGTTTGGCTATGAGAACCTAGTTATCTAGCCTATCTAAAATTCGGTCTTTACGTAATATTCGTTTGGAAATTTCGCTTGTTGGATGAATTTTCCATTTGTTAGGTTTTGGTCCACCCATGACATTTTAGAATAGCAGGGATTAAACTATAATTATGTGTAAATTACAGGGACTAAATATGTAATTTGGTCCGATCCTGTATATAGATGGAAGTTGGGATTTCCACTATAAGTAGAGAAGAAGTTTCTCTATTTCGTGATGAAGGTAGAGAGAATCGTAGAGATTCCCTTCTAAACCCGGGGAAGACGTCCCTACCGATAAAACACGGATTACTTCTCGTACTCAGTGTATTCATTCACTCGTAGGAAAGGCAACCCGAACGATCTGGTTTCTCGTGTAAATCAGATCCATTCAATAAACACAGGGACCAATGCCTCGGGACTAGGGCATTTCCAACATATTGTTCAACAAAAACTTGATTTTATATATATATATATATATATATATATATATATATATATATATATATATATATGGAATAAATTTTTTGGGATTTTAAATCAGATCCATTCAATAAACACAGGGACCAATGCCTCGGGACTAGGGCATTTCCAACATATTGTTCAACAAAAACTTGATTTTATATATATATATATATATATATATATATATATATGACAAGTCAATGGAATAAATTTTTTGGGATTTTACAAAAATATAGACAAAAATAGAGTTTGTTTACAAAAACACTAAGGAAAATTATACCAATATATTTTCAGAACTTTTCAAAATTAGAAAGATACGTTCATAACTTTTCAACAATTCCTTCCCTACTTTATCCACTTTTCTCTCTCCTCTTTTATAATTTTAATATAATTTCACATTTATCTCACAATTCATTTATTTCTTTGTCATATGACTTTGGAAAGTTTTTCTCCTTTTTTTTTCTTCAAAACGAGATCCATATATATATATATATATTCTAATTTTTTTTTTACCTTTAGTTTTTGTATGAATATTATATAAACAATGTATAAATAATATATAAAAACACTATATAGCATAAAAAAATGTATAAATAACGTATGTGACAATGAAAGCATACATAATAACAATAAAAAAACTATTAGACCTTGTTTATACATTGATTATACCATACGATACTTTGATTATACCTTTTAATACATTGATTATGCCTCAGTTATACCTTCTGATACACTAATAATGCAGTATCATGTACATTATTAATTGAGACATTATATAAACGGCATTAGCAACAAAACAATTTTTTATCCCTTAAATACACTATTACAATGATTATAACTTAGTTATACCTAGTTATACTTTAAGATACATGATGTTGGGATTCGTCACGGGAAACCGACCGATAAAAGCGGAAATACGCGTCGATTTCCTCGAATTCGGCCCAAGAGCTTAAGATGTGGAAATCAAAAACTTAAAGCATAAAAGGAGAGTTTGAAAAACTTACCACAAAGTCTCTCTAACAGATGGATGCAGACTGCAGAAATCAAGTGTAGATTTCCTCCACCGATGCGTACACGAACAGCTCTCGGACCGAAACCCATGCTAGCGACTCGGATGACAAGAAGAGAGGGAGAGAGGGGCTGCTCACTTTGAGAATTATGGCTGTCCCTTTTTCTTTCCAAAAGAAAAATCTATCTATACAAAGATAGAACCAACTTTCTCAAGTATTAGCACCCAATATCTTTCCAAAAGAAAAATGCATAAAAAGTGGGCTTAAATTCTTTTCAATAAAGAATGTATATACGGCAAGAATGGAATTCAAATGCTGCTACCTTTTTCCACACATCAAAATTGTAAAAGATATGCACTTATGAAAACAAAATCCAATTTTGCTTTTTCATAAGTCAAACCAATGACTCACCATTCTTCCATTGGTCCACCATGAATAAGCCATCATCAACTTTTGTCCAAGAATGACTCACCATCTTTCTAATTGGTTCCACAAGGTAGACAAGTCCAACTTCTCTTCCTTTAAGTCAAATACATGACTCACCATATTAAGAAAAGGGATGCATCCATTCTTAACAAAATGACTCATCAATTTTCACCATCTTCTTTTGTCCAATATTTCGGCCATCACCATCTCATATTATGTGGGAATTTTCATTTTAAGTCTTAAGCCCAATTTTAATTCCTTTGATTTAATTAATTTCAAATGCAACTTTACTTTAACATGTATGCTTATATATTATACCATATAATATATTACATACATTTAAATTAAAATTCATTTGACCTATTAATTTAATCAAGGGATTAAATTAGACATACATCAAATGAGATACATGTAAACCTATACATGTATAATCATATTTCCACCTAGGAAATAATCCCATAAATTAATTCATTGAATTAATTATGAGAAGGCCAAAATAAGTATCAAGTATAATATATTGATCAATCCAATTGACCTATATAATATAATTAATAAGTCTCTCTCTCTTCAAACGTGTATACTCCAAGTACACACTTAATCTGACTAGTTAAAGTCCAGATGTTCAATGTGTACGATCCAATGGGCCCGTCTTTATGTTGGCAGTAGGCCAAGGCCCACAGACTGCAGGCGGGCTCTAGCAAGCCACTGCAGCCCCCAATTAAGACGGAGTAAGCAGTCTAACTGAAAACGTAACCCTGTAGTTTGAACTTGTAAATCCCATGTCGCTGATATCGATGTCCAGTTGGACTGCTTACTCCGTCTCAATTGGGGGCTGCAGTGGCTTGTTAGAGCCCACCTGGAGTCTGTGGGTCTTGGCCCACTGGCAACATCAAGACGGGGCCATTAGATAGTACACATTGAACGTTTGGACTTTAACTAGTCGGATTAAGTGTGTACTTGGATTATACACATTTGAAGAGAGAGAGAGATTTATTAATTATATTATAGATCAATTAGATTGATCAAAATTATGTAATTACTATTTATTTCAGCATTCTCTTAATTAATTCAATGAATTAATTTATGAGATTATTTCCTAGGTAGAAATATTTATACATCTATAGGTTTACATGTATTTCATTTTATGTATGTCTAATTTAATCCATCGATTAAATTAATAGGTCAAATGAATTTTAATTTAAATGTATACAATGTATTATATGGTATAATATATATACATACATGTTAAATTGAAATTGTATTTGAAATTAATTAAATCAATGGAATTAAAATGGGCTTGGACTTGAAAAATTAAAGCCCACATTTTATGGAGTCTTGGCCGAATTTTGGGTGGTGAATGGATGAGAATGGTGACTCATTCTTGGACAAAAATAAGATGGTGAGTCATGTCTTTCATTTAAAGAAGAAATGATGAGTCTTTATGTTTGTCCAATGGTGATGAAGTGAGTCATGGTTTGACCAAGTTAGTGGCAAAGTTGGACTTTGCATGCTAGGTGGCATTGGAGATTTTTTTTCTTGGTAAGAAGGTTGATACGTAAGAAAAAAATTAGCAGCCATTCTCATGAGTTTTGGCCATCCTTTTTCTTTTCTAGGTGGAAAAAATGATTTGCCCACTTTAGGAATGAATTTCTTAAGAAAAAGAATTTGGTGTCCATTTTAGGGATTGATTTCTTTTAGAAAGAAATTGAGAGCCCTAACTTAGGGTGACGGTATTTTTCTTTCGGAAAGAAAAATTACAGCCACCTATTCCTATTATGAGCCCTCTCTTCTTGTCATCCGAGTCACTAGCACGGGTTTTGGTCCGAGAGCCATTTGTATGTGCATCAGTGGAGGAAATCTACACTTGATTTTTGTTGTCCGCATTCGTCTCTTAGATAGACTTTGTGGTAAGTTTTCGAACTTTCTCTTTATTCTTTAAGTTTTTTATTTCCACATCTTAAACTCCTGGGACCGGATTCGAGGAAATCGACGCGTATTTCTGCTTTTATCGGTCGGTTTCCCATGACGAATCCCAACAGTGGTATCAGAATAGGCTTTTGATCCGTGGAAATCTTTAACTTAGCGGATCCCGTGTTTTAAAATTGGCGATTTTTGGATCGGGATTCTTTTGGTTTTGGGGTTTTATATTTTTCCCATTTGATTTTCAAATAGAAATTGGTTTATGCATATTAGGTTGTGTGTATATGTTTCTATTTGATTATTTTTATGCATCTTGGATTTATTTTATAATCTTGGTGATTTTATTATCTTGATGTGTTGACTTTATTTTTGCATTTAAAAAAAAAATATGGGCTGGTGGGGGGCAGCAGCACCTCGCGCGGCGGGTCAGGCCCGAATTTGGATTCAGCGGGATTTTTGGACCAGGCCGGGTTTTAAAATTTTAATTAATTTTAAAATTATGCGTGTTTAAATTTTGGTAATTTTTATGCATGTGGGGTTCTAAAATTTTCATTGGTAGGAAAATTGTGCGTGTTTAAATTCTGGAAATTTTATGTGCATGTTTTATGAATGGGATTTAATTTTCGTTCATGAGATATTAATTTTGGAAAAATTAATACGGTTAATTGAAATTGGTCCGGGTTTTCTTGGCACGATTAACTGGACAGCTAATTTGGAATTCATGGTTTCCCAATTGGATTGGGAGCAGTGTTCTGCCTGGGTTGGAGGCCCAAGGCCCATACGGGCTTAGAACCATGAGTGGCCAAAATTTGGCGATCTCAAAATAATGGTTATGGACATAATTGAAATGGGATTAATTCATGCATTTAACATGTTTGTAAATTGTATATATTGGTTTACATGTGTGTATGATAAATGCATGAGTGGATGTTATAGGGATTAAATGCATGAATGGATGTTATAGGGCCTTGTTTATTTGGGTTGTAATATTCTTTTGGTAAATACGGCCTGCGTGCTGTTTTCTTTTTATGTAATTTTATTTTATTGTTTATTATGAAATTATGTAAAGAAGAAGCCGATTAGATTGGCGTGCTAGAAGGATAAGGATGCGGCCCACTTGATGTTGTTCTAGTATAGGTTTACTAGAATTATATTAGGATGTAAATTTTGGCCCATAACATTTCATTTTTATTTAATTATGCTTTATTTATGTACATGCGACTATGTATGTACAAACCCAATTTCACCTGCCTATGCATCTAAACCGTTATTAATTGAATCTAATAACCAAATGATAATTAATAAGTCTCTCAAAAGTGCTTCCCTCATTCATAACCTACTCGAAGTGGGGATAGGCCAGCTGTAGACCAACCCTCGTTGGATGCACTGGAGTATCGTCATTTTGTATTGGGTTCGAGTATTGGTTACTCGAACATTTGGATGGAGGTTTTGACTTAGCGTGGGTACCAGGATGTTCCTGGCCCTAAGCACAGATGGGTAAGTGCCAACATACCCATGAAACTAAGAGTCCCTAGGTTGGGATTGGATGGCGTTCCTACCTAAAAATTGTGGTATAGTTGTTTCAGGCCCTCGTCTGGCTATATCTTGATATAATATGGATCTCAGCCCATGAGCCCAACAACTCAGTTTAATTAATAACATGATTCATTATTAATTATAATATGGGAAGAACAAGTTAAGTCCTTTATTAACACTCGTAAATTTTTCTGTGTAGTAACCAACGGCTACAAATAATACTTTATCACTGTGATCATTCCTAGAATGGGACAAGCTTTCTGGCCCTAACTTTTCGGACTGGTCTATGAACTTAAGGAAAGTTCTAAGATAAGAGTCTAAATAGTATGTGCTACAAAAGCCTGTACCGGCTGTGCCAACGGGAAGTAATCCACCGGTTGCCCAGCTGGAGGAATACTTGGCACATGTAAAGGATAACCGGGACATGACTTGCCTTATGTTGGTGTGCATGGTCCCCGAACTGCAAAAATAGTTTATGACCATGATGCCTTTGCTATGATGACAACTCTTAATGAGATGTTTTATGAGCAAGCTTATCAGGAAAGGTACCTAATCTACCTAATCAATAAGGCATTCCGTAGCTATAAGATGGGGGCTGGGACATATGTGAGTGCACATGTGCTTAAGATGAAGGGCTATCTGGATAATTTAACCTGTCTCGGAACGCATATCTCACAGGGGCTGGCGGTTAACACGATCCTGGCTTCCTTACAGGATTCTTACGATCAATTCATCCTGAACTTTTACAAGCAAGGGATGGACCGTACTATTAATGAGCTGCATTGGATGCTTCAGCTCGCTAGACTATCGATCAAGAAGACTCCGTTGGTACTTAACGTTAAGAACGGGAAACCTCCTCTTGCTAAAGGCCAAGGCCAAGGCTAAAGAGGCTAAAGCCCAGCCCAAGGCCCGTCCCAAGGATGTCTGCTTCGGTTGTAAGCAGATTGGACATTGGAAAAGATCGTGTCCCAAGCTTATGGGGGAGAAAAGGTAGACACAGGGTGTGTCTTTATCACATATATATGTCATAGACATTAATCTCTATTTCAACATCTTATGTATTGGATACTAGATGTGGTTCTCACATTTGTTATAATGTGCAGGGACTTAAGAACAGGAGATCATTGGGATCAGGACAAGTGGACTTGCAAGTCAGAAATGGAGCAAGGGTCGCTGCCATAGAGATTGGCGAGGACCAGTTTATGATGCCTAGTAGATTAGTTTTGTTACTAAAACTATGTTATTTTGTACCTATTATGTACAGGAATATTATTTCTGTTTTAGTTTTGGATATTTCTAGATGTACATTTACTATTGGTAATAGTAAAATGAGTTTATCTAGAAAGGAATTATTTGATGGAGTAGCTCTATTAAATAAGGTCTTTTATATCCTGGATTTAAATGAAACTAATCATGTCTATAACATACATACGTAAAGGGTTAAGCCTAATGAACTTAATCCAGTTTACCTTGGCGTTGTCATTTAAGCCATATAAACAAGAAGTGCATAGCTAGGCTTCGCAAAGTTTGAATCCTAGGATCATTTGACATGGAGTCACTTGATATATGCGAGTCTCGTTTACAAGGTAAAATGACTGAAGCTCCTTCTAGCAAAGAGGCTGAAAGGGCCGCTTGCTTACTGGACCTAATACATTCAGATGTATGTGGACCTATGAGCAAAGCAACCAAGGATGAACATCTATACTTCGTCTCCATCACAGACCATTTCATTAGATATGGCTATGCCTATTTAATGAAATATAAGTCTGAGACCCTTGATAGGTTTGAGGGATTTAGGAACGAAGTACAGAACAACTAGGCAGAAAGATCAAAGCCCTTCGGTCGGACCGAAGTGGCGAACATATAAGCCTAGAGTTTGACTCATATTTGAGTGGGCATAGAATAGGTCCATTGCTCACTCCTCCAGGGACACCACATTGGAATGGGGTGTCCGAAAGGAGGAATAGGACCCTGTTGGACATGGTCTGCTTAATTGATGAGTTATGCCTCTCTCCCAATAAGTTTTTACGGATATGCTCTTGAGACTATGGCTCTCACTTCCAATTATACTCCGACTAAGGCTTTGGAGAAGACCCCATTTGGAATATGGATAGGCAGGGCACCCAATGTGTCTTTCCTACGGATTTGGGGTTGTTATACACAAGTCAAGAAATTGACTGTGAGCAAAGCTAGAACCCAAAACCTACTAATGCCTGTTTGTGAGCTACCCTAGGGAAACCAAAGGGTATTACTTCTACATCCCCGCTGAGAACAAGGTATTCAAGGCATGAAAGGGGGTCTTTCTTGAAAAAGGGGTTTCTTTCCAAGAAAGACAGTGGGAGCGATGTTGAACTTAGGTAAGTTCAAAGCTTAGAAACTCTTAAAAACGATAACTCGGAGACCAGGGTGAAGCTTCCAAAGGTGGAAGCACCAGCACAGGTCACACAAGGACCTAAAAGGTCTGGTAGGGATCATCGGGAACATGACAAATATGGGTTTCTCGGTTCCGATGATTACACTCTTTTTGTCTTACACGAAGAGGATCTTAATGTTGGGATTCGTCATTGGAAAAATAACGTGGCGCAACGAAAAATACACCGTTTAAAATTTCCTAGAATCCACCTATCGTGTCCAATTACCATTGATTAGAGTAAAAACAATTTGAATCAAGAGAGATTAACTCACCGGATTCGTCTCCTCTAGAGACTGCTGCAGAATCGTTTCTTAAAACTGCGATCTCCAAAGTCCGGTGCACGACCAACTATTGAGCGGGAACCGGTGCTAGCCGAAGACGCGAAGGAATGGAGGATTAAAGCTGGGATTTTCAGCTATTTGGGGCTGCAATTGGTGGCTGAAATTTCCAGCAATTAATTAGAGTTGAATTAGGTTTTCCCTCCTTAAGTGTGCCCTTATATAGACACCTTGTCCAATTGGGTTTTAATTATTTTAATTAAACCCAAGCCCACTAGGATTATAATTACATAAATAAACTTTTATTAAAAAGTATATACTATGTAATTTAATTCCATTTGGCTAAATTTAATTACCCCTAAATAAAATTAAATTACACTTAAGTTAATATAATACATGTATTTAATTTTCCTACTTAGGGAGATTATTTAATTAATTGTTTACTCTATGTAATTCAATTAATTAATAAATTAATTAATTACATTATGTAAACTTATTAATTAAATTAAATTCAACCCAATGTCAATTAATTACCTTGACACCGAATGTCAATTAATTAATTAACGCATTCCTTCCAATGTACATTACATGTACAATTTCTATACGTTCCAGCTCAGTTGATCTATGTGCACGATCCTATGGGTCTGTCTTTATGTTGGCAGTAGGCCCAAGGCCCACAGACTATAAGTGGGTTCTAGCAAACCATCACTGCCCCCAATTAAGATAGAGATGCAGCAGTCTTTAGAAGACACTCACTCGGTAGTAATCTCATAGTGTCTTTTGCCTAACGATATCGATATGAAAAAATAAGAGGCATGGTGTCTGTCATCCTCTTCTGTTGTTTATTATATTTCTTGATCTTGAGTTGACTGATTAATCAAATAAGCAACCAACTTATTTGGGTATGGCCATACACTTATCAGTCCCACTCATCAAGTGGCCAATGATATCATCTCGGTGTTACCCAAGTGGCAATTCCATCACTTCATCATCAATATCAACATGTTCACCGGTCCACCCAATCATACCCGTATTTAGCATCCTTTTATAGACCTGTTAGGCGTATGTCAAAGTGAACCAGATTCCATATCGATATTATAATGAAATCTAGTGTGAGGTCAAAAGAGACCTACTCAAGAAAGACCTATGACGTGACAACCATGTGGCTTTCTTGTGCGGATTGATCCAGTCCTATGTCAATGACATGTACCTATATTCATGACTGACTATACAAGTACTATGGCTAGTTAAGAACTACCATACAGTCATCGAATATACAAGTCTGTGGTTCTATTCGTTCCCACGATTAGAACAGACCTGGGATAGGTTTTATGATTATCAATCAATGGATACTCTACTCATATTATAGCGCAAGATATAAATGAAATAGATTAATTGCCTTTATTAATGTGACACAAATAATGTATTCATACAACGAGTCTTAATTTATAACAAAAATACAATAATCCAATGCCTTAAGAACTAGGGCACACCAACAATCTCCCACTTGCACTAGTTCCAAGTGGGCATTGCCCTAATTCCTATAGATATGGTATGATCGTCGTGCTTTGTCTACAACAGCACTTTGGTCAATGGATCAGCGACATTATTCTTGGTGTCAACCCTCTGCAATGATATGTCACCTCTGTTCACAATCTTCTGAATGAGGTGAAGCTTTCTGAGTTCATGTTTGGATCTCTTATGTGACCGGGGCTCCTTAGCTTGTGCGATGGCCCCGTTGTTGTCACAAAAACATCAACTGGGTTTAGGATAGTGGGTACTACTCCCAACTCAGTTATGAATTTCTTGATCCAAACGACTTCCTTTGAGCTTCGTACGCAGCTATGTACTCCGCTTCCATTTTAGAGTCAGCAATGGTGGCCTGCTTTGAGGACCTTCAACTAATGGCATCGCCATTTAGGAGAAAAACATAACCAGACTGTGACTAGTTCTCATCCTCATCGGTCTCAAAGCTTGCATCAGTGTAACCTGACACTACCAGCTCATCTTGACCTCCATACACTAAGAAAGCATCCTTAGTCTGATTAAGGTACTTCAGGATTGCCTTGACAGCCTTCCAGTGTTCCTCCCTAGGGTTTGACTGGTACCGACGAGTCATACTTTGTGCAAACATGACATTAGGCACTTGTACATAACATGGAGTACATGATGGATCCTCTAGCAGATGTATAAGGGATCTTTTCATGCTCTCCCGGTCCTTCTTTGTTTTAGGACCATCTTTCTTACTCAGCTTCAACCCATGGCACATAGGCAAGAATCCTTTCTTTGCCTCATCCATGCTGAACCTTTTCAGAACCTTGTCTATGTACGTGGCCTGACTTAGGCCTAGAAGCCGATTAGATCTATCTCCGTAGATTCTGATCCCTAAGATCATCTCAACTTCACCTAAGTCCTTCATTGCGAAGCACCTACTCAACCACTGCTTAACCCGTTGTAGTGTTGGTATGTCACCTCCAATGATAAAGATGTCATCAACATACAGCACTAGGAAGGTGGAAACGCTCCCACTAACCATCTTATACACACAGGGCCTTTAACTTGAAACACCACTTGCAACCTATCACCTTAGCACCTGGAGGTGGATCCACCAAGTTCCATACTTGGTTATCGTGCATAGATTGCATCTCAGCCTCCATGGCTTTGCACCATTGATCTGAGTGTGGGCTTTCAATAGCCTCTTGATAGGTCTTGGGCTCCTCTAGGTCAATGACCATAAGGTCCCCATCATCAGTCATGAGAAAGCCGTACCTCTATGGCTGATGACATGTCCCACCAGACTTTCTAAGGTCCTGTGCAACCGGCTCTGGTTCCTCAATTTCTTGAGTAGTCAGATTAGTTCCTGAAGCATCCTCAGTAGTAGCTGCAGGAGTTTGTGAGTCTTGAACTTCTGAAAGTTCAATATTACTCCCACTGTCTCTCTTGGAAAGGAATTCCTGCTCCAAGAAGACTGCATTTTTGGCTACGAATACTTTGTTTTCGGCCAGATGGTAGAAGTAATAATCCTTAGTTTCTTTAGGGTAACCCACAAACTGGCACTTGACAGATTTGGACTCGAGTTTGCTACTTGTCAATTTCTTAACATGTACATCACAGCCCCAAATCTTCAAGAAGGAAACATTGGGCATTCGGCCCTTCCATAGTTCATATGGTGTTCCCTCAACTGCCTTGCTTGGTGTATTATTAAGAATGTAAGCAGTTGTCTCTAAAGCATGTCCCCAAAAGGAGACAGGGAGTGTAGCATGACTCATCATCGAGCGGACCATGTCAAGCAAGGTCCTATTCCTCCTTTCTGACGCTCCATTCCACTAGGGTGTACTAGGAGGAGTGAGTTGGGATACAATCCCACACCCTCTCAAAAATGAGTCAAACTCTTGGCTCAAATATTCACCCCCTCGGTCAGACAGAAGTGCTTTTATTTTCTTGCCAAGTTGGTTTTGTACTTCATTCTTAAAGTCCTTAAACCTTTGGGGAGTCTCAAACTTATGCTTCATTAGATACACGTAACCGTATCTGCTGAAGTTATCCATGAAGGTGACGAAGTACAGAAAACCAGATCTAGCACTAGTGCTCATTGGGCCACATACATCGGAATGTATTAGCTCCAATAGCTCTGAGGCCCTTTCAGCCATCTTGCTAAAACGGCACCTTTGTCATTTTGCCTCTCAAACAAGATTCGCATGTGTCATAAGACTAGATGTCAAATGACCCTAGCACTCCACTAGAGTGAAGCCTAGCTATGCGCTTCTCATTTATATGGCCAAGTCGACCATGCCAGATGTAAGTAGGATTAATTTCATTTTGCTTAATCCTTTTAGTATTTATGTTATAGATTGAACTTTCACGTTTTAGATCAAGGATATATAAGCCATTTTCAAGAAATGCTGTTCCATAAATAATATTGCCACATTGCATAGAAATTCTACCATGTCCAATATTAAATACGAAACCAGAAATATCCAACAAAGAAACGGAAATAATATTCCTGCGCATTGCAGGTACAAAATAACAGTTTCTTAGTTCCAAAACAAGTCCACTAGGCATCTCCAAGAAATAATCTCCAATCTCCATGGCCTCAAGCCGAGCACCATTTCCGACTCGAAGATCTACTTCTCCAGATGCTAATAATCTCCTATTTCTTAGACCCTGCACATTTGAACAAATGTGATATCCACATCCAGTGTCCAAGACCCAAGATGTAGAAATAGCCAGATTAATCTCAACGACATAAATACCTGAAGCAGCAGTTTTGCCCTTCAGTTGCTCCCTTAGCTTTGGACATGAGCTCTTCCAGTGCCCCTTCTCATGACACTCATGGCAGACATCGTCAGGAGAAGCAACCCTGGCTTTAGGTTGGGCCACCACCTTTTGCCCTTAGCCTTGGCCTTTTGGGCCTTAGCCTTGGCCTTAGATTTGGCCTTTCCCTTAGCAATGGGCATATTGCCCTTATTCACCAGCAATACTTCAGGAGTCTTCTTAAGAGAGTGCTCAGCAAGCTTGAGAATGCCATGCAGCTTAACAACCGATTTATCCAACCCTTACATATGATAATTTATAATAAACTGTTTGTAAGACTCAGGAAGTGACCCGCGAATAATGTCTAATGCCAAGTCCTGTGGAACTGGCGAGCCGAGGTGGGCAAGTGTATCAATATACCCCTTCAACTTTAGCACATGAGTGCTAACAGAAGTCCCAGTTGCCATCATAGTAGTGCAAAGTGCCCTAGTTGTCAGGTAACGTTCCTGACGAGCCTGATCTTGGAACATCTTTTTAAGTTGATCCATCATCTCATAAGCATGCTCATCCATAAACTGTTTCTAAAGATCAGAAGTCATGGTACCCAGCATGAGGCATGAGACATCTCAGTCATCCCTCACAAGCCGATCGTACTGCTCCACCATCGCCATGGTGATGCCTCAACCTGCGGGAGGGCTAGCTAGTAAAGTAGAATTCAGTACATACTCCTTGGACTCTTATCTAAGAACTATTTATAAGTTCCTAGCCCAGTCCAGGAAGTTAGTATGTGAAAGCTTCTCCTTCTCCAAGAGTGACCTAAGTGAGAGTGAGTTGTTGTTTGTTGCAGCCATTTAAATTGCTTAAGTGAAATGGGATTATCTACATGGAAGAATCATTGCTTGAGTTAGAAATAAAGGACTTTTAAGCCAATTCAAATTAATAATCCGATTTTAATTTGTTTGTTGGTGTTGTTAATTGGGTAGAAATAAAGGAATGTCATATCGTATTATGAAATAATAATTGAAAAGAAGTTGAGGATTAGTAGATGTGTTGCTCGAACCTCGAATCTCTGGATCAGGTACTGCGTCTACACTTGGTAGGGAGCTGTACTGGAATTTCTCGGATGAGCTGATCCGGGTGGTGACTTTATATCTAATCACGAAATTTAGGTTTTGAGGTCTGTAAGTTTAAATTGGGATTTTCTAAAAATCTGTTTTCCAAAATTCACACTTAAAACTAAGTTTTCTACAAGACAAGTTTTCTCAATAAAGTGAAAGGTTTTCTTAAGAAAGATTAAAACTTGTTTTCGAACCACACTCACACTCAAAAAGAAAATCCCATGTTCCTACTTCAACATGCGCGTTCCAAAAAATGTCGTTCGCTCACACATACTGTAAGCGCCGGAATTTTCCATACTTAAAAAAAAAAAAAAAAAAAAAAAAAAAAAAAAACTATGGTCGTACGACTATTGCTACAGTCGTACGACTGTAACGTCGGAAAATCTGCAGAGGCCCATGCCTCTGCAGCAGAAATGGAAGAAAAGGAGGAGGAGCATTAATTGCTCGGGTTTGGCAGCAAGCAAGCAGGGCAGAGAGATAAAAAGAAAGAGAAAGGAGGGAAAGAGAGAGAGAGGGATTTCTGGTGAAAAAAAAAAAAAAAAAAACTTAGAGAGAGAAAGAAAAGAGAGAGAGAAAGAAAACCACCAAAACTCATCTTCTTCCTCTTTAATTTTCTTTAATTCTCGAAATTAAGCCTAAAACTTGTTAGAAATCCCTAGGTTAATCAGTTAACTACTCAAACAAATCAAGAACTCGGACTTAAACAATCAGAATCCCTTGCAAATTTGGATTTTTGGACTCAAACTCCCAACCTCCATTTCAAAGGAAAAAGTGCGAATTTGTTGGGATTGGAGCGACGCCAGGGGTCAAAAAACGACTTGGAATAGCTTCTAAAAGGTAGTCACTTCTTTTCCCTACACTTTTCTCGCTTTCTGGGTGTTTGAAGTGAATTTTGTGCGTTTTTGCTGCATTTTTCGTATTTCTGTTCCTGGAAACTAAGAACAGTCGTACGACTGTTCTTAGTCTTCATGAACAGTCGTACGACTGTATATACAGTCGTACGACTGTTCTTAGTTTCCAGGCGTTTTTCCTTCAATTTTTGCTTAAAAATGGTTTTTGGCGAAATTCTGACCCTGATCTGATTACAGTCGCACGACTGTAAACTACAGTCGTACGACTGTAATCCCTGTTCCAGAATCAAAATTTCAGCCTCACCCCAAAAAAATTAGAAAATCCCGAAAATCGTTAAAATGAATTTTGTTATGTGCATCACGACCGTAGATTTAATTTCCAGTAAATTCGCATTTAGAACAATTCAACGACGGAGACCCAGTTCTCCCGAAAACCGACCCACTTAATGTATGAAAAATGCATGTAAACCGGCAAAATCGTTTTCAAATGTTTTTTCCACAAAACCAAAAATACAGGAACGTTTCAAAAATGTTTTCCAGGTCTAACCGGGCCGGCTAGTCGAGCCAACCCGGTTATCCCCCTAAACGCATGCCCCCAATTCTTAATCTCCCAATTCTGTCTATTTGAGTCCAACTTGTGGCGTGCCGTATATATTGTGCTAACCCTCTGTTTTGCAGGTTTTAATTTCTTTTTATTTTTATTTTTATTGTATTTTAATAGATTAAATCGTGTATTTAGGCGGTTGTAATTATTTCTTAGATTTTCGTGTATTCTAGGCGATTGTAAAAGTGAGGCGAGTGTTTTTTTATTTTTCTATTCGATTTGGTTGTAAGCCAATTAATATTTATTTCTTTTCCTTATTTTTGTATTAAATGTTTTGTGTGCGCGCTGTATGCTTTTTATATTCAATAAAATGGACTTTAGATTTTGAAATACCATTCGAGAACATTGGCTATATTTATTTTAATTAGACACGAAATAAGGGACTTGTCCGGACCCGAATCTCTGGATACTGTAGCGACCGTTCGTCCGGTTCAGCTACATAAGAATTTCCCGGTTGAGCTGAGCCGGGTGGCGACTCTACAACATCCATCGAGACTTAGGTCTCGGTTCTTTTATGCATTAATTCTATTTATTTTCCAGAACACGGATTTCCATTTATAAAAACCCCACGCGAGGGAGGGGCCCGCCCGAGATCGTGGCGCCCATTCCGAAAGGGAGTCCCGCGTCCCGTCGAAAACGCGTCGTCCGCTCACAGTGGCGACTCTGCTGGGGAATTCTTAAAAAAGTTTTTCAAAAACTTAAAAGAATTTGACAAGCCCTGAAAAGTGTCTAATTAAAATAACGTGGATGATTCTCTTTTGGTATTTTATTTGCATTTTTTTTTAGTTAGCCATTTCTTGCATTAGAATAGGTATCCTTTTGTAGCCCGGTGGATTGTTGAAGTGTCGCCTAAGTTCCTCATGGTCTTAGGGGCACGAATACGAAACACCACTCATAGCCTCGTACGAACCCCTTCGCTAGGACCCTTGAGTGGGGAGAAGTGAGGAGTATATCTTGCTATGAGAGCCTTGATGTTAACCCGACTTGGACCGAACCCATATAGGCAGCTCTAGTTGGATTCCCTTAGGATACCAAAATAATTGTGTGAATAATAATAATAAAATCGCCTTCATCACTCCCGGTTGGTGATTGAAGTGAACCCCGCCTAGGACTCGGTTAGAAATTTTTGAGACCGACCACGTTGGAGGAATAAGGTTGGAAGAATTCGCTTTGCTTGTTATGTGTTCTTCACCGTTCCGTGACACATCACCGACGCATGCATAACATACCATAATCACCATTTTCCATACACATGACATACCATACACAAACATTTTTGTGTGATACTAACCCACATTTTTTTATGCAGCCATTTTGCACTTTATTTCGTGTGTAAAACATCAATTCATTCGCTTGTCATCCATACTAACGGTTTCCTTTTCAGCCATAACATTAACTTGTGTGATTAGCATTTTATTTTTGACATAGCATACATAACATCATTATGTATGTCATGCATCTTAACCCACGTTTTTATGCAGCCATTTGCATATTGTGTGACATGTTCATTCACTACATTTCACTTAAATTAAATTAAGGGGCATTTCAAGGACGCCTATCATGACCATCCCATCCCATTTCATAACATATCGGGTACCCAAAATTACCCGAGTTTTGCCAATGCACCGGATTGCATTCGGCCATTCCATTTCATTTAATAAAAGCCACTACGGTCTTAGGCCCATTTTCGTGTAATAATTTACATGATGCATTTCATGACATCACACCCATCCATCATAAACATCATATAACATTGTGGTCCACATCCGACCACTTCATGACATTAATTCACCATTTAAGGTACTCCCCGAGTACCCGATTAGCATATATGTAGGCCCGTAACATCACCAAATCATGAAAGGCGTTCCTCGAATGCCGAATTCTTGTCCGTGTTCCTGTTACACGTGACTTTCTCATAACATCATTCCATATGCTCAAAAGCATCAAGACCTTGTCAGTGGGCCCGGCCCATGCGACCATTTCATATCATCCCATAGACCTACAAAGCGTCAAAACTACGTCCGTGTGCCGGTATACACGCGACCATTTCATGAATTCATTAGGTGCCCCAAAGGCGCCAAAGTTCTGTCCGTGTGATGGCCCACACGTGACATTTTTGCATAAACATTGGGTGTTCTTGGAATGCCTCGAAAAAAAAAAAAGAAGAGAAAAAAATATAATAATAAAAAGAAGAAACCATTCATATCATCATTCCATACATAATTCCACTCCATGCATCTCAAGCATGTTCAATGTCTTAACTTTCATGTCATATCACGTCATTCATTCGCGGCCCTAATACCTCCTGTCTACTCCCAAGCAGAACACACTGGAGCGACCTTGGACAAGATCCCAAGCTTCAAGGGCAGCTAGGAGACAGAGGGTAGTCGAGAGTGATAGTGATTCTGAGTCTGGGGAAGGAGTGAATATGGCAGAGCAGACACCGAGTATGGCCGATGTTCTGAGAGATTTCTTCAGGTCGCAGGATTTCCGCGACATGTTAAAGGAAGAAATGAGGGCAGTGGTTAGAGAAGCTGGTGAGACCGGTGGTAGTGGAGCCGGGAAAGAAAAAGAAGCTGAGTCGTCCCAACATGGTGGTGACGCTTCAACTAGTCTTGAAAAGCTGCAGGAGATAGAGGCAGCTATGGAGCAGAGGATGAAAGCCAAGTGTTCTGAATTAGACGAGGTCATGGCCCAGTTGAAGAAGGGGGTCGGGATCAGTGCTGAATCCAAGAAGGGGGTGAACGTTGATGCCATGATCAGTAGGGGCATCGAGACATTTCCTATCGGCTTTCAAGTGCCGAAAGTCCCCACTTACAAAGGAATGGGCTCGCCAGAGGCCCATGTGAACTTATATGCCCGGGTTATGCTAACAGCAGGCGCTACAAAGCAATAATTGATTAACCTTTTCCCCACCACACTGGAAGGAGGTGCATTGGGATGGTATAACTCACTGTCAGAGGAGGAGCAGTCCGATTGGGAAGTATTGTCAGCAGCCTTCATCAAATACTACAGCTTCAACACCAAAATCCAGGTGAAGCTGTATGATTTGGAGAGGGTGAAGCAGAAATTCAATGAGCCTTTTGACGAATACTACCAGAGGTGGATGAACAAGATGATCCTCCTAAAGAACCGCCCTGATGAAGATGAGCTTATACAGAAGCTCATTGATGGCAGCAAAGATATCTTCAAGAACAACATGAAATTCCATTCCTTCAAGGAGCTTAGTGAGGTCTATAGCATGGCCATGAAGATAGAAAGGGATGAAGAGGAGAAGCCAGCCGGTCAGAAAGGGGGAAGAAATACAGGGTATAGTTCAGGGTATAGATCAACCACAGCAGCTGGGTCTGGCAGTGGGTCTGGTTCAGGTGCCAGTGGCAAGCAGGGGCAGTCATCAGAAGTGAAGCGGGTTGAGTTGGCTACTGTGAATCAGCAGCAAGGCAACCAGAATAGAGGTCCTGGAGGACAAGGCATAACACCCTGGACCCTTACTTTGGCAAAGATATTCGCCAAGTGTAGGAATGGTGGCTTACTACAGTCCTTGAGGCCATTTGAGTTCCCACCTGAAGCTGACAAGGATAACTTCTGCACTTATCATGTGGTGACAGGCCACCGAACCAACAACTGCTACAAGCTGAGGGATGCTATCCAGAAGCTTATCGACGAGGGAAAGCTGCAGGAACCACCTAAACCTAGCACTAAAACCAACCCACTGCCGGCATTTGAGAAGCGGGTTAACATGGTCCAATCGGGGTTGCCAGCTAACTTCATATTTGCCCAAGTTCTGCAAGCGAACCCTACGATTCAGGCAGTGGCGGTAGGGGAACCCGAAGTGGAGCTTAAATGTGAGGAAAAGGAGGGGTGTAAGGAGGTCAAGCCCGTAAGTCTGGATGATCTTGACTCTGAGGATGAGTATGAAGAATTTGGCAAAAGAGAAGCTGTTAAACCCCCGGTTGTTGAAAAGCTGAAAATTCAAGAAGTGCAGCACGTGACCCGAAGTGGAAGGGTGTATCAGCCGGCAGATCAGACGAAAGATAAAGCACCGATGAATGGGTCGGGCAGTACTTCGGCACCGGAAAGAGTCGAGAAAGAGGATTTGGTCATTTCCCAACTGAAGAAGACTCCTACACAAGCCAGTTTGTGGCACTTGCTTATGACCTCAAAAGAGCATAGGGAGGCTTTAGTGAAGAAGCTATCGGAAATCGAAGTCTCCCCTATAGCTTCACCAGAGGCTATGTGCTGCTTACTAGATAAAGTCCATCCTGGAGCTCCTAATATTGTTTTCTCTGAAAAAGACCTACCAGCAGAAGGAAAGGCTCTTTACATTAGGGCCAACATCATGGATAAGGTGATGCCGTGCGTTATGGTGGATGACGGCTCAGCTCTGAATATTTGCCCGCTGAAAATGTTACCGTTTCTAGGCATGAATGAAGAAGTGCTGAAGAGGTCCTCGACAGTCATTCGGGCGTATGATGATTCTAAAAGAACAGTGATAGGGACCTTTGAAACAGAGGTGGAAGTTGGGCCCATCAAGTCCATGGTTGTCTTCACAGTGATCGATATCCCGGTCACATTCTCCCTATTGCTTGGAAGGCCCTGGTTCCATCCTTTGGGAGGTGTTCCTTCCACTTTGCATCAGAAGATTAAATTCTCTGTGAATGACAGAATTGTGACTGTTGAGGCAGACGCCCAGTCGATGGTAGCTGCAGTGGATGAAGGAGTGGTTCCTTTTGGTGGATTCCAAATTGCTGTCATTAAGGAGGAGGAAACTACAGATGCCCCTATGGTCCTTTATGAGAACTACATGCCAGAGTGGCTATCCCGATATCTATACAAGCTGAACTTTGTTCCGGGAATGGGACTCGGGATTAATCTGCAAGGTGTGCCAGAATTCAAGATCGACTCGGGAAAGTCAAAGCAGTACAGCCTTGGTTATGTAGAGGGGTTATCCGAGCAGAAGAATCTGAAAAAGGGCGGCAGGGCTATGATGAAGCCATTTCTGAAGGCGGGAGAAGGCCTTTACAAGGGCCAAGCTGAACCGGTGCTGGTTGGAAATGTCAAGTACCCTGGTTTTGAGATCTTTGCAGATGTCGTGGATTTTGAGAAAAGCCAGGAAGAGCCAGTAGCCCCTGTAATGGAAGAAAAAGCAACTGCTGAATTTGAAATTCTAAAAGGAGAATCATCTGAGGTGATAACAGAAACCATAGAGGTGGCCGAGGAAGAAGATGAAAAGAAGACCTCTGCTGAAGCTACAGAAGTGATCTCGGGAGCTTTGACTGCTGCATTAACCAAAGCTTTTGGGAAATCCAAGGAAGGATTTGGCGAAGAACTGATGGCCAAAGTGAACTTAGACTCTGTGGTTGCTGAAATCGCCAAGATTATGGAGAATGCTAAGGCACAGCTGGCCGAGAAAGCTGCAGTCCCAGATGATGCTCTGGAAGGGAAGATGGAAGCTGATGAAGAACAAGGCCCTCCGCCTGTGGAGGATGAAGATGATTTTGTTGTATCTATTTCTTCCATTTTCAATGTAACTGATGTACTTTATGATAAGTTCAATGCAATGAAATCCCAGTTTGCTTACTTGTGTGATGTTTATCCTGATAATTCTGTGCATGCATTCGAATCACCATCAAGCATATTTAGCATACATGACACTGCATTGCATGAAATCAATATAAGTACAGATGAAAACCCTAAAATGGTACTCATTTCACAGGAGCTAAAATCCGAGGAAGAAAGAGAATTAATAAGAATACTCCAAAAACATGTTAAAGCTTTCGCCTGGTCGTATGAAGACATGCCGGGTGTGGATACAGAAATAGCAGTGCACAAAATCCCAACAGACCCCAAGTTCAGACCGGTGAAGCAGAAGTTGAGAAGACTAAGGCCGGAATGGGCTACACTGGTAAAGGAAGAAGTGGCGAAACAGATAGATGCCAAGTTCCTCGAAGTGGTGGAGTATACGGAATGGCTAGCCAATATTGTCCCCGTGCCTAAAAAGGATGGAAGGGTCAGAGTATGTGTCGATTACAGGGACTTGAACAAGGCCTGCCCTAAAGACAATTTCCCACTACCTCACATTGACGTATTGGTTGATAGTGCAGCAAAAGCAGCAATGTACTCATTCATGGATGGCTTCTCGGGATACAACCAGATTCTGATGGATGTGATCGACAAGGTGAAAACGTCGTTCATCACAGAATGGGGTACTTTCTGCTACAGAGTGATGCCTTTTGGATTGAAGAACGCCGGTGCCACTTATCAGAGGGCTGTCACAACTCTGTTGCATGATATGATCCATAAAGAAGTCGAAGTGTATGTCGATGATATGCTTGTTAAATCAGCAACCCGGGAGGAACACCCTGTTATCCTGGATAGATTTCTAACACGCATCGGAGAGTACAATTTGCGACTTAACCCCAAGAAGTGCATATTCGGGGTCACATCAGGGAAGTTGTTGGGCCATGTAGTCAGCCGGAGGGGTATAGAAATGGACCCAGATAAAATCAAAGCCATCCAAGATATGCCAGCTCCAAAGACTGAAAAGGAGGTCAGATCATTCCTGGGTTCTTTGCAGTATGTCAGCCGCTTCATAGCCAAGCTAACTTCCACTTGTGAGCCAATCTTCAAGCTATTAAAGAAAGATCAGCCAATTGTGTGGGATTACAAGTGTCAGCTGGCATTCGAGAAGATCAAGGCTTACCTGGTAAAGCCACCAGTGTTGAGCCCTCCAATTCCAGGGAAGCCTCTGATTTTATATTTGGCAGTTGAAGAATCCTCTATAGGGGCAATGCTTGCACAAGAACAAGATGGCAAGAAGGAATATCCTATCTATTACCTTAGCAAGAAATTGTTGGAGTATGAAACCAAGTACACACTGGTGGAGAAGACATGTGTGGCGATGATTTGGTTGACCAAGAAGCTGCGCCACTATTTCCAATCCTACAAGATACAAGCCGTGGCTAAGGTGGATCCAATGAAGTACCTCTATGAAGCACCAGCATTAGTTGGGAAACTGTCCAGGTGGTTGTTACTTCTGTCTGAATTCGACATCGAGTATATCACGAAGAAAACCATTAAAGGGCGAGCCGTGGCAGAGTTTCTGGCAAACCAGCCCCTAGAATCAGATTACACAGAGAACCTGGAATTCCCTGATGAGCAGTTAGCCATGGTGGAAGTGAAAAGGTGGGTCATGTGCTTCGATGGCGCGGTGAATAGAAAAGGCGCCGGGATCGGGGTACTTATAGCAACACCGGATAGTGAGGTCATTCCTTTGTCCAAAAGGCTGATCTTTCCCGTAACCAACAATGGGGCGGAATACGAAGCATGCTTGTTTGGAATGGAGACTCTATTAACCTTGGGGGCAAATGATGTCTTAATTGTCGGTGATTCACTACTAGTGATCAGGCAGGCTCAGGGTGAGTGGGAACTAAAAGAAGAAGCTTTACGGCCTTATTTGGAGCTGCTACAGTTCAGAAAGGGTTTATTCGGCCAGTGTGAATTCAAACATGTCCCCAGGGATGAGAATAAGATGGCTGATGCATTAGCTACTTTGTCCTCCATGTGGGAAAATCCAGAAGAAACACAAGCTCAACCACTGGTCATAGCCACTTCCAGACATCCTTGCTTCGAAGTGCATGAAGTAATGGAATTATCAGCCGAAGAAAAGCCATGGTTCTTTGACATTTACCGGTATGTTAAGGAAGGAAAGTACCCAGAAGAGGCCAGTGCTGTTGATAAGTTGACACTGAGAAAACTGGCTAGTCAATTCAGAATCTTCGAGGATAAGTTATATAAAAGAACAGCACATGGGGTTCTTTTGAGGTGTCTAACAGAACGAGAAGCAGAAGATGTGATGCAGCAGGTACATGCAGGATCTTGTGGGCCACATATGAATGGACTTGCCATGGCTAGGAAAATCATGAGACAAGGCTACTTCTGGATGACGATGCAAGCAGATTGTATAAGAAAAGTGAAAAGATGTCATGAATGTCAGATCTATGCAGACATTAGTCATCTTCCTCCACTTGAACTTCAGAATCTAGCGTCTCCTTTGCCGTTTTCAGCATGGGGGATAGACATGATTGGTGAAATCCATCCAGCTGCATCTAATGGGCATAGATTCATAGTTGTGGCAGTTGATTATTTCTCCAAATGGGTCGAAGCGGAATCCTTCACTAATGTCACAGCCAAGCACATGGTCAAGTTCATCCAGAAGAATATCTTCACTCGGTATGGGATTCCTCACCACATAGTAACTGATAATGGAGTACAGTTTCAAGGGGCAACAGCCGAGCTATTTGCAGAGCATGGAATTGAACATCATAAGTCTTCCCCATACAGGCCTCAGGCTAATGGTGCAGTAGAAGCAGCTAACAAGGCAATAAAGAAGATCTTATCAAAGATGGTAACCACTTACAGGGATTGGGCTGATAAACTGCCTTATGCTCTTTGGGGTTACAGAACCAGTGTCAGAACGCCGACAGGGGAAACTCCTTATGCCTTGGTATATGGAATGGAGGCAGTGTTGCCAGTGGAAATAGAACTCAAATCACTCAGAGTTGCCCTGGAAGCTCAATTGCCAGAGACCGAATGGGTTCAAGCCAGGTATGAACAGTTGGCTGCACTAGATGAAAGGCAACTAAAAGCACTGGATCACCTGCAAATGTATCAGCGCAGAATGGCTAGAGCCTATAATCGAAATGTGAAATACTCCAAGCGGCAGTTGAAAGCAGGAGATTTGGTTCTAAAGCAATTAAGGCCTTCAAATGTTGATGTTAGGGGCAAGTTCAGACCTAACTGGGAAGGACCCTATGTGGTGAAGAAGGTGTTGTCAAAAGGCGCTGTCAGCATCATGGACATGGATGGAAACGAGTTCACCAACCCAATCAACCAAGACAAGCTAAAGCTTTATCATGTATAAAAAAAAAAAAAAAAAAAAAAAAAAAAAAAAGGGGTCTGCTAGGCTGAAAACTCGAAAAGAGAGGTCTAGGCAAAAGTTAAGACACGAGAGAAAATAATCAGTCGGAAAACCTGAAAAGGACGACTTGTGACGGATTCTGGCTCAGTGTGAAATGTGTATCGTTTAGGAACCAATTTGTTTCAAATGTACTCATTTTGACTTCATCAATAAAGTGGAGTGTTTGTTTAAATATATTTGCATGGTTATGACAAATGCATAAACAAAGTTGTCTTGCATAAACACACATTCAAAGAAAGCACTTTGCATTCAACTGATCAATATCATTGCATTATTTGACAAATGAAAATGTATAAAATACATGCAGTTTAAAATCTCTCATCGTCTCCTAAAGTCCGGTTCATCTTCCCAAACGAGCAATAAAGGGTCACAACATCATTTTAGTCAGATCTTAAAGAAAAAAAAAAAAAAGCTCGCTGAGGTGAAAACCGAAAAGGCACCTCAGGCAAAAATTAGAGCGGCCCGCTAAGCTGAAAACCCATGTCGGGCAGTTTAGGCAAAATTTAGGGCATATGAAAAGCTCGCTAAGGTGAAAATCGAAAAGGCGCCTTAGGCAAAAGTTAGAGCGGCTCGCTGGGCTTAAAACCTGAGTTGGGCGACCCAGGCAAAAATTAGAGCATTTACAAACTCGTAACTCCCCCGCGGAGCAAGAAAAACGGAACATCCTCAACATTCCCCGCAGAATTCGTCACATCACTCCCCAGCAGAGTTTCCCATACTATTCCCCAGCGGAGTCTACATAAGGAACACCATCAATTACTCCCCCGCAAAGTCGTCATGTTACTCCTCAGTGCAGTCTACACAAAGAACACCACAATTGTTTCCCCAGTCAAGCTGTCACACTTTTCCCCAGCGGAATCTCTACAAGGAATACTACGATCATTTCCTCAGCAGTCACCTCGCTCCGTCAACAATCACCAAGCAATTCCCCAAGAAAAGTAGAATCAACCAGGGGCACAACATATCTCCCCAGCAGAGGACAGAAACATCCAATAACAGAAAATACATACATGTACATCAACATGCATCCATACATTGCATATATCAATTACTTATCCCTGGCTAGTCTTCATTCTTGATCGAAGGGGCAAAAATTTTTGTTCAAAAATCTCTCGATCAAGGAATGAAGACTTGCCATTTTAAGTGTAGGAATTCATCCCCAGCTCAACATCCTCAGCAAGTCAGCAGATCCGCCTCGAGTAATGTAAACTCGGTATCGGCCCAGGTCCGCTCCATTATCTCAACTTTCTCCAGCGAGTCCGCCTCGAGTAATGTAAGCTCGGTATCGGCCCAGATCCACTTCATCATCCAAGTCCCCTAGCAGCTTCGCCTCGAGTAATGTAAACTCGGTATCGGCCCAGATCAGCTTCATCTATTTTCCCAGTAAAGTTCGCCTCGGGTAACATAGACCCGGTATCGGCTAATCTCTTCATCAATTTCGCCTCGGGTAACATAGACCTGATATCGGCTAATCTCATCTCCAGCTTCGCCTCGGGTAACATAGACCTGATATCGGCTAATCTCGTCTCCAGCTTCGCCTCGGGTAACATAGACCCGGTATCGGCTAATCTCTTCATCAATTTCGCCTCGGGTAACATAGACCTGATATCGGCTAATCTTTTCATCAACTTTGCCTCGGGTAACCTAAACCTGATATCGGCTTATTCCTTCCTCAGCATTGCCTCGGGTAACATAGACCTGATATCGGCTAATCTCTTCATCAATTTCGCCTCGGGTAACATAGACCCGGTATCGGCTAATCTCTTCATCAATTTCGCCTCGGGTAACATAGACCTGATATCGGCTAATCTTTTCATCAACTTTGCCTCGGGTAACCTAAACCTGATATCGGCTTATTCCTTCCTCAGCATTGCCTCGGGTAACATAGACCTGATATCAGCTAATCTCTTCATCAATTTCGCCTCGGGTAACCTAGACCCGATACCGGCCAATCTTATCATCAATTTCGCCTCGGGTAACATAGACCTGATATCGGCTTATTTCCTCATCAGCTTTGCCTCGGGTAACCTAAACCTGATATCGGCTTATTTCCTCCCCAGTATCGCCTCAGGTGACCTATACCTGATATCGGCTTATTTCAATAGAGGGTTCTTTCCTGTGTCTGCGGCGCTTTGAGTCGCGTTTCTCAAATTCACATCATCTATCCCAGACTAAGTTCAGGTGGTGAATTTGATCACGCGAGGGGCAGCTGTAAGCGCCGGAATTTTCCATACTTAAAAAAAAAAAAAAAAAAACTATGGTCGTACGACTATTGCTACAGTCGTATGACTGTAATTTAAAAATTACAGTCGTACGACTGTAACGTCGGAAAATCTGCAGAGGCCCATGCCTCTGCAGCAGAAATGGAAGAAAAGGAGGAGGAGCATTAATTGCTCGGGTTTGGCAGCAAGCAAGCAGGGCAGAGAGATAAAAAGAAAGAGAAAGGAGGGAAAGAGAGAGAGAGGGATTTCTGGTGAAAAAAAAAAAACTTAGAGAGAGAAAGAAAAGAGAGAGAGAAAGAAAACCACCAAAACTCATCTTCTTCCTCTTTAATTTTCTTTAATTCTCGAAATTAAGCCTAAAACTTGTTAGAAATCCCTAGGTTAATCAGTTAACTACTCAAACAAATCAAGAACTCGGACTTAAACAATCAGAATCCCTTGCAAATTTGGATTTTTGGACTCAAACTCCCAACCTCCATTTCAAAGGAAAAAGTGCGAATTTGTTGGGATTGGAGCGACGCCAGGGGTCAAAAAACGACTTGGAATAGCTTCTAAAAGGTAGTCACTTCTTTTCCCTACACTTTTTCTCGCTTTCTGGGTGTTTGAAGTGAATTTTGTGCGTTTTTGCTGCATTTTTCGTATTTCTGTTCCTGGAAACTAAGAACAGTCGTACGACTGTTCTTAGTCTTCATGAACAGTCGTACGACTGTATATACAGTCGTACGACTGTTCTTAGTTTCCAGGCGTTTTTCCTTCAATTTTTGCTTAAAAATGGTTTTTGGCGAAATTCTGACCCTGATCTGATTACAGTCGCACGACTGTAAACTACAGTCGTACGACTGTAATCCCTGTTCCAGAATCAAAATTTCAGCCTCACCCCAAAAAAATTAGAAAATCCCGAAAATCGTTAAAATGAATTTTGTTATGTGCATCACGACCGTAGATTTAATTTCCAGTAAATTCGCATTTAGAACAATTCAACGACGGAGACCCAGTTCTCCCGAAAACCGACCCACTTAATGTATGAAAAATGCATGTAAACCGGCAAAATCGTTTTCAAATGTTTTTTCCACAAAACCAAAAATACAGGAACGTTTCAAAAATGTTTTCCAGGTCTAACCGGGCCGGCTAGTCGAGCCAACCCGGTTATCCCCCTAAACGCATGCCCCCAATTCTTAATCTCCCAATTCTGTCTATTTGAGTCCAACTTGTGGCGTGCCGTATATATTGTGCTAACCCTCTGTTTTGCAGGTTTTAATTTCTTTTTATTTTTATTTTTATTGTATTTTAATAGATTAAATCGTGTATTTAGGCGGTTGTAATTATTTCTTAGATTTTCGTGTATTCTAGGTGATTGTAAAAGTGAGGCGAGTGTTTTTTTATTTTTCTATTCGATTTTGTTGTAAGCCAATTAATATTTATTTCTTTTCCTTATTTTTGTATTAAATGTTTTGTGTGCGCGCTGTATGCTTTTTATATTCAATAAAATGGACTTTAGATTTTGAAATACCATTCGAGAACATTGGCTATATTTATTTTAATTAGACATGAAATAAGGGACTTGTCCGGACCCGAATCTCTGGATACTGTAGCGACCGTTCGCCCGGTTCAGCTACATAAGAATTTCCCGGTTGAGCTGAGCCGGGTGGCGACTCTACAACATCCATCGAGACTTAGGTCTCGGTTCTTTTATGCATTAATTCTATTTATTTTCCAGAACACGGATTTCCATTTATAAAAACCCCACGCGAGGGAGGGGCCCGCCCGAGATCGTGGCGCCCATTCCGAAAGGGAGTCCCGCGTCCCGTCGAAAACGCGTCGTCCGCTCACACATACCTGTAGTTAAAATTCCCGCTCAAAGTCCAAGAATAAAAGTCAATAAGCTAATTTTACAATCGTACGAGTGTAATTACAGTCATACGAATGTAGATCCATTTTCTACCATTCCAACTAAGCCCACTTGGGAGAGGATTTGGCAATTTTTGGAGGTGTTTTCTTGTCTTTTTGTCCAATGTTTAAGCCAAATAATTACAGGAAAGAATGGGGACAACCAGAAAGATTGAAACTTTGGATTGAAAAGAGCTCTAGAGATTAGGAGAAGAGAAGGGACAAGAAGAGAAGAAACACATCAAAAATATCACTTTCTTCTACTCTTTTTCTTTTGTTTCTTATGTTTGTGAGGATAAAAATTGTAGAAATCATAGCTTAAAAATTGGCAAACACATAGAAATAATTCTAGAGACTTAAATATACTCAAATCCATGACTTGTTGGAGATTTTGGACATATATTTTGTGCCTTGACATACAAAGGAAGGCACACAATTCAAAGCTAATTCAAGGCCTTTTTCCTAGTCAAATCGACAATGGATCCGCACTACAAGGGTAAATATACCTAAAACTAGTGTTTTGCTTCATTTTCTTACTATTTTGGTTTATTTTCATGCATAAAATCCACTTAAAACCAAAATACATGAACAGTCGCACTCCTGTAATTATAGTCGTACGATTCTAATTACAGTCGTACTAGTGTACTTGGATTCTACAGCTCTAAATCCTGTCTATTTAAGTCACCTAGGCATTTTCTGACAAGAAATGAATTACAATCACACGATTGTAATTACAGTTGCATGACTGTAATTATAGTCACACAATTGTAATTACAGGTGTACGATTATAATTACGAGTGTAAGCCTCTAGTTTCTGGTCAGTAACAGAAAACTAGAAAAATTCATAAAAATTCTAAAAAAATACCAATAAAAAAAAAAGAAAAATCATTGAAAATGCATAAAAATTAGAAAGTCATCAAAATCATCCAAAATAAATTCATTTCATGTATTCACAACCTAAGATTTAATTTTTGAAGTTGCTGAGATTAAAACAATGCAACGGCGGAGATCCAAATCTCCCAAAAACTGACCCACATTTACATGTTAAATGGAAATAAACCGGTAAAAGAAAATATTTTCAA
Source organism: Euphorbia tirucalli (assembly GCA_039660915.1). Taxonomy (NCBI): domain Eukaryota; kingdom Viridiplantae; phylum Streptophyta; class Magnoliopsida; order Malpighiales; family Euphorbiaceae; genus Euphorbia; species Euphorbia tirucalli. The sequence goes on along the minus strand of CM077637.1, from coordinate 41,979,524 downwards.
AAATGTATTTTTTCATGACACAAAAATACAAGAACGTTTCAAAACCGTTTTTCATGTCTAATCAGGTGAACTAGCCGAGTTTACTCGACTACCCCCTAAATGCATGTCCCTAAATCACTGATCTCCCCGTTCTGTCTACTTAAGTCCTACTTGTTGCATATATTTATGCTAACTTTTGTTTTACAATAATTTAATTTATTTTATTTTTATTTATTTTATCTAATTTTAACACATTAGATACTCGTGTAAAATAGGCGATTGTATCCTGATCCCTAAATTATACAAATATATCCCCTATAATAGTTTTGTTGTGATTCGATTAGGTTGTAAATAACAAATTTACTTTGCGCTTTTGTCCACATGTATGCCGCATGATTAATTCAATGGAAAAACAACCTCAGAAATATAAAATTCTATCCATGTGGGCCTTGAACAATCCCATACGGCTTCACACATCACACAGCCTACTAAGTAAGAAACCGTTTCGATGCTCCATGAGCACTGAAAACTTCACTTCATTCATCAATCCATTTAGGTGCTCCATGAGCACTGAAAAATTTCATTTCATACATCAAGTCATTTAGGTGCTCCACGAGAGCTGAAAATTCCACTTCATACATAGGTGTTCCACGCATTTCAAAAAATCCCACCCATACATTGTAACGCCCCAGATATAAGTTGACTTAGTTATGTTGTGATGTGTGCATATGAGTGAGCATTTTTGCATTTAACCGATGTTTTGTATGCTTATAACAATTCGTAGGCTTTGGCCTAATGGTAGAGAGATGTGTTTAATAACTAGAGGTCTAGAGTTCGAACCCAACTTAGCTTAATTTAGTTATTTTCTTTAGGATTTATATTTTTGGTTTGGGAGACATAAAATCCCATAAAATCCGAAATTTACTATTTTATATATCCCTTTTATTTAGTTTGACCAATTCAAATCAGAAACTACCAACTTAGTGGAGCAAATCTCTCCCACTTACCTTTCCTTCATCAAATCAACTTCTATTTCCTATTTAACACTACAAATTTCGAAATTTCCTCTAACCCTAGCTGAAATTTATTCTTTCTCTTCCTCTCTCTTTCACTCAAACCAGCCTTGCATCATTCTTGTGAATTCCGAAATTCCATTGTCTCAGTTGAGGAAATCATTCATCTTTCTGAAGGTAAGGAATCCCAATCGGTTTTATTCCATCTTTTAACTCCTTAGAAACTTGCTAAGAACTTTGTTCTTTTCTGTAATTTTTCTGAAGTTTCTTCTCTTTGGGAATCATCGGATTAAGTTCGTGACCTAAATCGAGGAGCACCCTCTCCTAATTTCTGTTTTTACTCTAGTGACCGACCTCACTGCAATCGAGGTAACAAACAAACTCTAATATCGATTTAAAGCTTTCATAGATTGCGTGATAGGTTCCTATTGATTGCATGGTGAGATAATAATCTTGTATATTGAAATTTAAGCATGTATGTTACTGGTATAAAATGATGATAATTAGGTTAAGGGTTGAAAGAAATATGTATATGCATGTTTCGAATGGTTTTATGCTGGAACTGCTCAATTTCAGATTGTACAGGTTGTGGTAATTTTAGCTTTATTTTCGTTATATAACTCCGATTGGCATGATTCAATTTTCTGTGTTTTCCTGAGACATAAATGTACAAGGTTGTTTTATACTATTTTGGCAAATTCCGTGAGTAAAGTGCTCATATTCCCTATTGAAACTGCCTTATGTGCATTGTGCCGATTTTTCTTGAACTGCTGAATTTCAGATTGTACAGGTTGTGATAATTTTAGCTTTATTTTCGTTATATAACTCCGATTGACATGATTCAACTTTCTGTGTTTTCCTGAGACATAAATGTACAAGGTTGTTTTATACTATTTTGGCAAATTCTGTGAGTAAAGTGCTCGTATTCCCTGTTGAAACTGCCTTATGTGCACTGTGCCGATTTCCTGGAACTGCTGAATTTCAGTTTGTACAGTTTGTGTTGATTATGGCTTTATTTTCTCTCTGTAGCTCCGTTTGCCATGAAATAAAATTCTATGTATTCCTGAAATTCTGATGTTCAATGTTGCTTTATATTATTTTTGCTAAATCAGTGAGTAACACATCTGTTTTGTCTGTTGAAGTCAGACTATGTGCAGTGATCTGAAGTGAATTTACAGATTGCATGTTTTTAGTGTTTCCTTAATATCTTTTGCTATAGGAATCCGAATTGCATGATTTAAGTTGGCGTGTGTTCCTAAGATGTAAGGCTAAATTTACCTTTGTATTGCCATGCTGAATTCTGAGTCTAACCTACTGGAATATTATGTGCAAGTTGAGGCATGAACTATGAATTCTGAAATTGTCACCTTAGGCCTGAATTTATTTTTAATGTGTGTAAAGCATAATTTGATTCTAGAAATTTTATGCTAGAACTCATGACATGAAATATAATAATTGCAAATATGATTTAGTAGATTAATACATGTTAGAATTATGAAATTGAGTTTGGGCTAAGTCCCATTTTATTGGTACCTTGTGTTTATTGAGGTATTGTGCTATGTTTTGGGAATAAGACCTATTTTAATGGCACCCTTTTGATATTGGTATGATTATAGTAATTAATTTGAGTTGTGGTGATTTATACAGCTGTGCTTTGGTTAGTTTGGCAAAGTGTTTACCATGTTTGATTGGTAGGCACTAGGACAGCAACCCAAATTCCGAGGTAAGCCCTAGGTTCATGGCACTCGGTGATGTAAGACCTATGTTAATGGCATTATGATGTAAGACCTATGTTCATGGCATTCTGAGGTAAATCCTAGGTTCATGGTACTCAATGTGTTAAGGAGGTAAGCCCTAGGTTCATGGCTCTCCGCAGAGGTAAGCCCTAGGTTCATGGCACTCTGCAGCGTCTGCTGCCAAACTCCCTATAAGCACAAGTGTATAGGTTAATGCAATGAGTTGTACGCATATACATAAGTTGATGTTAATCAACGGTTAAGAATGTAATTGCATGTTAATGTTGATTACAATGTGATTTTGATGCTTGGCTGTGATAGTGAGGTTTGTGAGCTATCTTGCGACTTTGGAATTTGTGTATTAGGAAACTAATAATGGTTATTGTGTAAATGAAATAATGTCATGTTCATGATACAATTCCTTGTTCTAAACGGTTGTATGCATCTAGTTTGTATGACTTGACTGGGAATTTTATTCTTTGATTGATGTTTCACTACTTAAATGATATGATCTATGTGATATGTGTTGGAGCGGCTTGTTAAACGAGGTACGTTCCCTATTACAAGGATTGTGATCGTAAGTATGTACACTTGTATGAATGATGATTGTTGTTATTACCCTTACGGTGCTTGATTAATTAATATAACATATATTTGTGAACTATCGTCATTTTATGCAAACTTTAAATTGATGTTTGGGATTTGTTAGTTACTCATCACTAAGTGGCGCTGTTGATATTTTCAGAGTATGCCGGTGATGATTGAATGATGCCTGACGCCCGTCCTTGGGATTGTGTGGAGGGATTGCTTTGAGTAGACATTAAATAGTTGTTATGAACATTTTAGAATTGAGATTTTCAGATTCTCTAAACTTTTAGGTTTTTGTCATTGAAGTATTACTCGTATTGAATTATTATTTATCACTTAGAATTAAATTTGGGAGTACGTATTTTATGAACACGTGTAGTATTAATCAGAGGCATAATTGGAAGTTTCTTTTATAATGATGTCCTAGACTTTATGTAATGTTTTCCGCCATTGCATGCTAAGAAAGTTAGGGATGTCACAGTTGGTATCAGAGCCCGCGTTGGTTCCAAGGCTTTGGTAGCATAAGTCACTTGGAACCAAAACTCAGAATCCTAGGATAGAGATTTTTGAACGTAGAAGTGAGATGCATGGGTAGGTAGAATGGGTTTATCTGCTTTGAATTGTTTGTTTTCTATTACTTGCTATATGTATAACATGATTAGATCCAACCTAGAACCAAAATTTTAGAATGCCTCCGCGTAGAGATTCCGTTCGCGATGACTCTCCTCAGCGACGTATGCGGCTGTTGGAAGATGCCGTGCTCGCTATGGCTTAAAGAAATCCAAATAACCAAACTGTCTTCGATCGCATTGCTCGTCATCGACCCCCAACTTATGAAGGATCTTCCGACCCGGTGGTGCTAAGGAACCAGGAAGGGAGAATGGTTTCCTATTCAAGTATTAAATTGAAACCGGGAGTGAAGATGGTCTCGGCCATGAAGTTGAAGAAAATGGCGATGAAGGGTGAGGAAGTATTCCTGTGTCGAATAAAGGATACCTCGGAAGAACTGAAGATCGAGGATATTCCTATTGTTCGAGAACATGCGGATGTGTTTCCTGATGAACTGCCAGGGATTCCACCAGGAAGGGATGTAGAATTTGCCATCGACCTAATTCCGGGGTCAGCTCCAATCTCTAAAGCTCCTTATCGGATGGCTCCCTCGGAGATGCGAGAATTGAAGACCCAGTTGCAAGAACTTGTTGATAAGGGTTTTATTAGACCCAGCGTGTCACCTTGGGGTGCTCCGGTACTCTTTGTCAAGAAGAAGGATGGAAGCATGCGATTATGTATTGACTACCATGAGTTGAATAAGGTGACCATCCAGAATAAACATCCCCTGCCAAGAATTGAAGATTTGTTTGATCAATTGAAGGGTGCAGGTGTGTTCTCTAAGATCGATCTGAGATCCGGCTATCATCAGATTCCGGTAAAAGAAGACGACATTCAGAAGACTGCCTTCCGGACAAGGTATGGGCACTATGAATTCGAAGTAATGCCCTTCGGTCTCACTAACGCACCAGCAGTGTTTATGGATCAGATGAACCGAACCTTCCACGAGCTCCTTGATGTGTGTGTTGTGGTATTCATTGATGATATCTTAGTATATTCGAAGAATGAAGAGGAGCATGCTAAGCATCTCAAAATGGTGTTGAAAGTATTAAGAGAGCAGAAGTGGTACGCCAAGTTCTCTAAGTGTGAGTTTTGGCTTGGAGAGGTGGCTTTTCTAGGCCATGTGATTACCAAAGAAGGTGTGAAGGTGGACCCGGCGAAGATTAAAGCCGTTCTTGAATGGTCCAGTCCTACTAATGTGACCGAAGTCCGAAGTTTTCTTGGTCTTGCTGGATACTACAGGAGGTTTGTACACAACTTTTCAACCATCGCTCGACCTTTGACTCAGTTGATGAAAAAGGACTGTAGGTTTCAATGGACTGCAGAATGTGAAGAAGCATTTCAGGTATTGAAAGAGAGACTTACTTCAGCCCCAGTTCTTGCATTGCCGACTGATGGAGTAGAGTATGAAGTGTTCAGTGATGCTTCCAAGTACGGACTTGGGTGTGTACTTATGCAGTTGGGAAAAGTGATTGCCTATGCTTCAAGGCAATTGAGGGTTCATGAAAGGAACTACCCCGACTCATGGTTTGGAGTTAGCTGCAGTGGTGTTTGCTCTTAAGATTTGGCGCCATTATTTGTATGGTGTGCCGTGCAAGATATACACCGATCATAAGAGCCTCAAATATATTTTCACCCAGAAAGAACTAAACATGCGACAGAGACGTTGGTTAGAGCTTATCAAGGATTATGACTTGACCTTGGAGTATAAGGTAGGAAAGGCCGACAGAGTCGCAGATGCATTGAGCAGAAAGAGCATCCATTCGGTGAACTTCATGAAAAGACTCCCTATTGATCTTTGCAAGGAGTTTAGCAAGTTGGAAATTGAAGTGGTCCCGAGAGGAGTGGTTCGGGCGAGTTTAAATGCAATCAGAGTGGAACCGGTATTGTTTGTAGAATTGAAAGAAAAGCAGTTGAGTGATCCCGTACTTCAGAAGATTCGTGCAGCGAAGGAGCAGGGTAATGCTGTAGATTTCAAGATTCTTGCAGATGGGAGTATGAAATTTAAAGGCCGATGGTGCGTGCCTAATGATTCAATGTTGAAAGAGCATATCTTAAGTGAAGCTCATTGCACTCCCTACTCTGTGCATCCGGGAGGTGCGAAATTATACAAAGATTTGAAGATGCAGTTTTGGTGGCCTAGAATGAAGAAAGAGGTAGCCGAGTTTGTGGCCCGATGCTTGACTTGTCAAAAGGTGAAAATTGAGCATCAAAGGCCTGGAGGATTATTGCAGCCCTTGGCTATTCCAGCATGGAAGTTTGACTCGGTTGCTATGGACTTTGTGTCAGGTTTACCAAAGGTTGCTAATGGTTTAGACACAATGTGGGTTATTATAGATCGTTTGACCAAGGTGGCTCGGTTTAATCCTATGAAGAAGACCTGGTCTATGGAGCAGTTAGCTGAGGCATATGCGAGTGAAATTATAAGGCTACATGGTGTGCCTAGGGAGATTGTGTCAGATCGTGACCCACGGTTCTTGTCACATTTTTGGACATCATTTCAAGAAGCTTTGGGCACTAGATTGAAGTTGAGTATAGCTTTTCATGCTGCTACAGATGGAAAGACGGAGAGGACAATTCAAACCTTAGAGGATATGTTGCGGTCATGTGCTCTTGACTTCCATAAATCTTGGGTGAAATGTCTGAGTTTGGTAGAGTTCTCCTATAACAATAGCTATCACGCTAGTATCCGTATGGCCCCGTATGAAGCCCTCTATGGGAGGAAATGTCGTAGTCCGACATGCTGGGACGACATTAGTGACACATTGGTGTTGGGTCCGGAATTGATTCGGGATACAGTTGAGAAGGTGAAGGTGATTCAAGCGAATATGAAGGCTGCCCAGGATCGTCAGAAGTCTTATGCAGATCTCAAGAGAAGACCTCTTACCTTCGAAGTCGGTAGCAAGGTATTGCTGAAAGTATCTCCTATGAAGGGAGTGATGAGGTTCGGCAAGAGAGGCAAGCTCAGTCCCAAGTATATTGGTCCATATGAAGTGCTTGAAAGGATTGGGGAAGTTGCATATCGGTTGGCTCTACCACCGGAATTGGCAAAAGTTCATAATGTATTCCATGTTTCACAGCTACGAAGATATGTGAGCGACCCTTCTCACGTTATTGCTGTGGATTCGGTGGAGGTGGAACCCAATTTGACATATGAGGAGAAGCCTATTCAGATCCTCGACCGTCAGGTTCGCAAACTCAGGAGAAAAGAGATACCTTTGGTAAAGGTGCTTTGGCGTAGCCAGAAGTTTGAAGAGGCTACTTGGGAGCTAGAAGAGACCATGAGATCCAAATATCCGGAATTGTTTGCAACTAATCAAGGTTAGAACCTAGCTTACTCTTTTGTCCTTGAGTTTCGAGGGCGAAACTTTTTGTTAGTGGGGAGGATTGTAACGCCCCAGATATAAGTTGACTTAGTTATGTTGTGATGTGTGCATATGAGTGAGCATTTTTGCATTTAACCGATGTTTTGTATGCTTATAACAATTCGTAGGCTTTGGCCTAATGGTAGAGAGATGTGTTTAATAACTAGAGGTCTAGAGTTCGAACCCAACTTAGCTTAATTTAGTTATTTTCTTTAGGATTTATATTTTTGGTTTGGGAGACATAAAATCCCATAAAATCCGAAATTTACTATTTTATATATCCCTTTTATTTAGTTTGACCAATTCAAATCAGAAACTACCAACTTAGTGGAGCAAATCTCTCCCACTTACCTTTCCTTCATCAAATCAACTTCTATTTCCTATTTAACACTACAAATTTCGAAATTTCCTCTAACCCTAGCTGAAATTTATTCTTTCTCTTCCTCTCTCTTTCACTCAAACCAGCCTTGCATCATTCTTGTGAATTCCGAAATTCCATTGTCTCAGTTGAGGAAATCATTCATCTTTCTGAAGGTAAGGAATCCCAATCGGTTTTATTCCATCTTTTAACTCCTTAGAAACTTGCTAAGAACTTTGTTCTTTTCTGTAATTTTTCTGAAGTTTCTTCTCTTTGGGAATCATCGGATTAAGTTCGTGACCTAAATCGAGGAGCACCCTCTCCTAATTTCTGTTTTTACTCTAGTGACCGACCTCACTGCAATCGAGGTAACAAACAAACTCTAATATCGATTTAAAGCTTTCATAGATTGCGTGATAGGTTCCTATTGATTGCATGGTGAGATAATAATCTTGTATATTGAAATTTAAGCATGTATGTTACTGGTATAAAATGATGATAATTAGGTTAAGGGTTGAAAGAAATATGTATATGCATGTTTCGAATGGTTTTATGCTGGAACTGCTCAATTTCAGATTGTACAGGTTGTGGTAATTTTAGCTTTATTTTCGTTATATAACTCCGATTGGCATGATTCAATTTTCTGTGTTTTCCTGAGACATAAATGTACAAGGTTGTTTTATACTATTTTGGCAAATTCCGTGAGTAAAGTGCTCATATTCCCTATTGAAACTGCCTTATGTGCATTGTGCCGATTTTTCTTGAACTGCTGAATTTCAGATTGTACAGGTTGTGATAATTTTAGCTTTATTTTCGTTATATAACTCCGATTGACATGATTCAACTTTCTGTGTTTTCCTGAGACATAAATGTACAAGGTTGTTTTATACTATTTTGGCAAATTCTGTGAGTAAAGTGCTCGTATTCCCTGTTGAAACTGCCTTATGTGCACTGTGCCGATTTCCTGGAACTGCTGAATTTCAGTTTGTACAGTTTGTGTTGATTATGGCTTTATTTTCTCTCTGTAGCTCCGTTTGCCATGAAATAAAATTCTATGTATTCCTGAAATTCTGATGTTCAATGTTGCTTTATATTATTTTTGCTAAATCAGTGAGTAACACATCTGTTTTGTCTGTTGAAGTCAGACTATGTGCAGTGATCTGAAGTGAATTTACAGATTGCATGTTTTTAGTGTTTCCTTAATATCTTTTGCTATAGGAATCCGAATTGCATGATTTAAGTTGGCGTGTGTTCCTAAGATGTAAGGCTAAATTTACCTTTGTATTGCCATGCTGAATTCTGAGTCTAACCTACTGGAATATTATGTGCAAGTTGAGGCATGAACTATGAATTCTGAAATTGTCACCTTAGGCCTGAATTTATTTTTAATGTGTGTAAAGCATAATTTGATTCTAGAAATTTTATGCTAGAACTCATGACATGAAATATAATAATTGCAAATATGATTTAGTAGATTAATACATGTTAGAATTATGAAATTGAGTTTGGGGTAAGTCCCATTTTATTGGTACCTTGTGTTTATTGAGGTATTGTGCTATGTTTTGGGAATAAGACCTATTTTAATGGCACCCTTTTGATATTGGTATGATTATAGTAATTAATTTGAGTTGTGGTGATTTATACAGCTGTGCTTTGGTTAGTTTGGCAAAGTGTTTACCATGTTTGATTGGTAGGCACTAGGACAGCAACCCAAATTCCGAGGTAAGCCCTAGGTTCATGGCACTCGGTGATGTAAGACCTATGTTAATGGCATTATGATGTAAGACCTATGTTCATGGCATTCTGAGGTAAATCCTAGGTTCATGGTACTCAATGTGTTAAGGAGGTAAGCCCTAGGTTCATGGCTCTCCGCAGAGGTAAGCCCTAGGTTCATGGCACTCTGCAGCGTCTGCTGCCAAACTCCCTATAAGCACAAGTGTATAGGTTAATGCAATGAGTTGTACGCATATACATAAGTTGATGTTAATCAACGGTTAAGAATGTAATTGCATGTTAATGTTGATTACAATGTGATTTTGATGCTTGGCTGTGATAGTGAGGTTTGTGAGCTATCTTGCGACTTTGGAATTTGTGTATTAGGAAACTAATAATGGTTATTGTGTAAATGAAATAATGTCATGTTCATGATACAATTCCTTGTTCTAAACGGTTGTATGCATCTAGTTTGTATGACTTGACTGGGAATTTTATTCTTTGATTGATGTTTCGCTACTTAAATGATATGATCTATGTGATATGTGTTGGAGCGGCTTGTTAAACGAGGTACGTTCCCTATTACAAGGATTGTGATCGTAAGTATGTACACTTGTATGAATGATGATTGTTGTTATTACCCTTACGGTGCTTGATTAATTAATATAACATATATTTGTGAACTATCGTCATTTTATGCAAACTTTAAATTGATGTTTGGGATTTGTTAGTTACTCGTCACTAAGTGGCGCTGTTGATATTTTCAGAGTATGCCGGTGATGATTGAATGATGCCTGACGCCCGTCCTTGGGATTGTGTGGAGGGATTGCTTTGAGTAGACATTAAATAGTTGTTATGAACATTTTAGAATTGAGATTTTCAGATTCTCTAAACTTTTAGGTTTTTGTCATTGAAGTATTACTCGTATTGAATTATTATTTATCACTTAGAATTAAATTTGGGAGTACGTATTTTATGAACACGTGTAGTATTAATCAGAGGCATAATTGGAAGTTTCTTTTATAATGATGTCCTAGACTTTATGTAATGTTTTCCGCCATTGCATGCTAAGAAAGTTAGGGATGTCACATACATTATGTCGCCAAGGTGGTCCCTGAGGGCCAAAATTCTACCCGTGTGCCAAGCACGCATTCATTTGATCTCATATCATGACATCAAAACCCAAAGCGCTCCTCGAGCGCCGAAACTCTACCCGTGTGCCAAGCACGTGTTCATTTCATCTCATATCACGACATAAAAACCCAAGGTGCTCCCTGAGCACCGAAACTCTGTCCCTATGCCATGCACATGTACACTTCATAACATATCCGTGCATAATTTCATTTAGGTGCTACTCGAGTGCTAAAGCTTCATCCGTGTGCCAAGCACTATGCCAATTGAAAACCCACATAATTTAATAAAACTGCCTAAAACATAACTGAAATCCTAAAACTTTGAATTTCATATGATTTGACATATATGAAGCAAAATTCTTCATTTAACACTTGGAGCAAAAATGTAATGAAGATTAAATTAAACGAGCAACATACTTTCTTTTCTAGAACTAAGCAAGTTTAATTAACAAACATTCCGAACTTCATAATACACTAGCCCCTGAAACACTATCTATCTATTTCCATAGACTTTTAAAAAGAGAAAAAAAAATTCTTATTCAGAGCATTAAAAAAAATCTACGATTGAATTAGATTATTGCTTACTCATTTCCAACTTTTCTATTTGCTACTTTTGCGACTCTGGATCCATTTTCAAAATTCCCTCCTCCCTCACTTTCTTTCTTTCTTTTCTTATGTTTCATGACAAAAAGAAACATCAGAATTGCACACATTCCTAAAAATGGACCAAACAAATAAGTCAACCCAGAAATGGAAAGTGATTTCATAACAGTATTACTCACTGAATTTTTGCAGAACTATGTATGTATGTTTGTACCTCCCTATCTTCGTAACAATGAAAAAGTAAACTAAGACAAAAGATAAACCTTCATTACAACAAGAGAAAATGAGGAAGAAGCAATAGCTAAATAATAAAAACCGTCTTTCAATCCTACTTGTATCATAATTAATATATAAAAAAAGCAATGAAGTAGAAGAAGTAGAAAGCTTACTTATAGCCCTCTCCTACTCAGTTGTTTATTAGATATATGTATATATCTTCTCCCTTGAATCTTCAGTACTCTAGATTACTCCCTTATACATATCCCCAAAACCAACCTCTCCATCGTGAGAGAGCCATTGAAATTCTCCTAGCATAATTATAATCATGTTGGTGTGCCCTAGTTCTTAGGGCATTAGATTCTTGTATTTTGTATTATACATTAACACTCATTGTATGAATACATTATTTGTGTCACATTAATAAAGACAATTAATCTATTTCATTTATATCTTGTGCTATAATATAAGTAGAGTATCCAATGATTAATAATCATAAAACCTATCCTATGTCTGTTCTAATCGTGGGAATGAGTAGTAACCACAGACTTGTATATTTGATGATTGTATGGCAGTTCTTAACTAGCCATAATACTTGTATAGTCAGTCATGAATATAGGTACATGTCGTTGACATGGGACTGGATCAATCCGCACAAGAAAGCCACATGGTTGTCGCGTCATAGGTCTTTCTTGAGTAGGTCTCTTTTGTCCTCAGACCAGATTTTATTATAATATAAATATGGAATCCGGTTCACTTTGACATACACCAAACAGGTCTGTAAAATGATGCTAAATACGGGTATGATTGGGTGGACCGGTGAACATGTTGATATTGATGATGAAGTGATGGAATTGCCTCTCGGGTAACACCGAGATGATATCATTAGCCACTTGATGAGTGGGACTGATAAGTGTATGGCCATACCCAAGTAAGTCGGTGCTTAATTGATTCATCAGTCAACTCAAGATCAAGAAATATAATAAACAACAAAAGAGGATGACGGACACCATGCCTCTTGTTTATTCATATCGATATCGTTAGGCAAAGGACACTATGAGATTCCTACCGAGTGAGTGTCTTCAAAAGACTGCTGCATCTCGGTCTTAATTGGGTGCTGTAATGGTTTGCTAGAACCCACTTACAGTCTGTGGGCCTTGGGCCTACTGCCAACATAAAGATAGACCCATAGGATCGTGCACATGGATCAACTGAACCGGAACTTATAGAAATTGTACATGTAATGTACATTGGAAGGAATGCGTTAATTAATTAGTTGATATTCAATGTCAAGGTAATTAATTAACATTGGGTTGAATTTAATTTAATTAATAAGTTTACATAATGTAATTAATTAATTTATCAATTAATTGAATTATATAAAGTAAACAATTAATTAAATAATTTTTCTAAGTAGGAAAATTAAATACATGTATTGTATTTACTTAATTGTGATTTAATTTTATTTAGGGGTAATTAAATTTAGCCAAATAGAATTAAATTACATAGTATATACTTTTTAATTAAAGTTTATTTATGTAATTATAATCCCAGTGGGCTTGGGTTTAATTAACCTAATTAAAACTCAATTAGACAAGGTGTCTATATAAGGGCACACTTAAGGAATAAAACCATAATTCAACCCTAATTAATTGTTGGAAATTTCAGCCACCAAGAGCAGCCCCAAAACAGCCGAAAATCCCAACATTAATCATCCATTCCTTCACGTCTTCGGCTAGCACCGGTTCCCACTCAATAGTTGGTCGTGCACCGGACTTTGGACATCGCAGTCTGAAGAAACGATTCTGCAGCAGTCTCTAGAAGAGACGAATCCGGTGAGTTAATCTCTCTTGATTCAAATTGGTTTTATTCTAATCAATGGTAATTGGACACGATAAGTGGATTCTAGGAAATTTTAAACAGTGTATTTTCCGCTGCGCCACGTTATTTTTCCAATGACGAATCCCAACAGTGGTATCAGAGCCTAGGTTTTGTCCATTAGATTAATTGGCATTGGTTCTTGAAAGCGTTCTTGAAGAAAGAATCGGTTTCAAGTTTGTGATTTTAGGGTTTTTACTCAATTGGTTTTGTTATGGATAAACCCTAGAATTTTTGGATTAGGGTTTTTGATTATTTTTCCCCAATTGGTTTTCATCTAAAATTGTTGTCTTTAATTGATTATTTATTTTAATGGCTGGATTTTTTCATTTATGATTTAATAATAAAAATTAATAATTTGGGCAATCCCATTTTTGCAGTAGTTAGCTGCTGCTGTGCGGGATTTGGGTTCGGTTTTGGATTTTGCGAGTATTTTTTTATCCCGGGCCCTAATACAAATTAAATTAAAATTTTTTTAAAATTAATTTGTATTTAAATTGTTTATTTTGTTGGCATGCATATTTAATTTAATTGTTTGCATATTAAATTGAATATGGACTTTGTATAATTAGCCCAATAAACCGTGACACCGGTTAAAATTGGGAGGGCTAAATTTTAAATTTGTGACAACCCAAATTCAAGTGGAAGCAAAATTGTTAATTTTGCATTATGGATGTTATCCATTAGGCCTTTATGGGCCTTAGTCACATTTGTTAAAATTGGCGATTTCACCCTAAGTAACTCGGCTTAACATTTATATTTAATTTGGAATGCCATGATCATGCATCATGCCTTGACTACTTTGATACTTATTCTCCAGTGTCGAGAATAACATCCATTACGATGGTACTTGCTATTGCCGCTTTACAGAATCTTTAGGTACATCAAATGGATGTGAAGATAGCTTTTCTGAATGGAGATCTTGAAGAAGAAATCTACGTGGAACAACCTGAAGGTTGTGCAGTTCCAGGTCAAGAAAGGAAAGTCTGTAAATTGGTGAAGTCTTTATATGGTTTAAAGCAAGCACCAAAACAATGGCACAAAAAGTTTGATGATGCCATGATGGCTAGTGGCTATCGTATCAACGAGTGTGACAAATGTATTTATGTCAAAACTACAACTAAAGGATATGTTATCCTATGCTTGTATGTTGATGACATACTCATTGTGGGAAGCAATGAGAAGATGGTAAAGAGTACCAAGAACATGTTAAATTCCAGATTTGACATGAAAGTTATAGGACTGGCGGATGTGATTTTAGGCATCCAAGTTAAACGTTCACCTAACAGTCTCATTTTAACTTAGTCACACTACGTGGACAAGATACTTGATAAGTTTAACAAGGATGATTCTAATATAGCCAAAACTCCATTAGACATTAGTCAACATTTGTCCAAAAACAAAGGTGAAGGCATAGACCAAGTGGAATATGCTAGGGTTATAGGTAGTTTGATGTACCTTTCGAGTTGTACAAGACCTGATATTGCTTACACCATAAGTAGTTTAAGCAGATATATGAGTAATCCAGGAAAGATTCATTGGGTAGCTATCATGAGAATACTAAGGTATTTGCGATATACTCGTAATTATGGTTTGCACTATACGAGAGAACCTGCGGTACTAGAAGCATATTCTGATGCCAGTTGGATAGCTGACATCAAGAATTCTAAAGGTACAAGTGGGTACGTGTTCACTCCAGGAGGAGGAGCAATGTCCTGGAAGTCCTCGAGGCAAATGATTATAACTAGATCCACTATGGAAGCTGAGTTTGTAGCCTTGGATAAAACTGGAGAGGAAGTTGAATGGTTATGGAATTTCTTAGAAGATATTCCAGAATGGCCAAAGCCTGTGCCCAAAATTTGTATACATTGCGATAATCAACCAGTGATTAAAAGAGCATAGAGCGTTATGTACAACGGTAAGTTGAGTCACATGTGTCGTTGTCATAATACCGTTAGACAACTGATCTTAATGGGAGTTATCTCTATTGACTTTGTAGGGTTAAAGGATAACACTACGGATCCACTAACCAAAGGGTTAAACCCAGATCAAGTTGAAAAGACATCAAGGGGAATGGGACTAAAGCCCATGAATATTTAAGGTGCTATGTGAAGGAAAACCCAACCTTGTTGACTGGAGATCCCCAGATCTAGGTTCAATGGGACAACCTAATTGCATAGACCTTGTGAGGTCACTATAGGGGTCAACCCCTTGTCCATTCCTGCGATGTAAATAGTGATAAAATGTGGAAAGGTTAAGCTATGCTTTTAATGATTCTTTGTGCTTCAAAAGTTTGAGCAAAAGAGATCACCTATGTGCGAGTGAAGTGGGGTCACTTTAAAAGAAACTAATAGGGCTTAGTTATCTGAAACTCTTGTAGAACCAGGAGATGTCCATGACCATAATAGACATAACCATGAGAACTAAAAACTATGTTGTGTTGGTATGTGTGTGAGGTATATCATCATTTACACAAACGATAGAATAGTTCAAGGACATCGTGTCTACTAGTCAGCCAATAAAGTATATATACTAGCACAAGGGAAGGTTCAAGGGTTGATGCCTACCTATCTGTGAGCAGATGACGCATTTTCGACGGGACGCGGGACTCCCTCTCGGAAGGGGCGCCTCGATCTCGTGCGGGCCCCTCCCTCACGTGGGGTTTTTAAGAATGAAAACGGGTTTTGGAAAATAAATAGAATTAATTCTTAAAGAAACTGAAACCTAAGTCTCGATGAATATTGTAGAGTCGCCACCCGGCTCAGCTCAAACGAGAAATTCTTAAGGTAGCTGAACCGGACGAACAACCGCTACACTATCCAGAGATTTGGGTCCGGACAAGTCCCCTATTTCGTGTCTAATTAAATTAAATATTGCCAATGTTCTCGAAATGGTATTTTAAATTCTAAAGTCAATTTTATTGAATATAAAAGGCATACAGCGCGCATACAAATATATAATATAAAAATAAAGAAAAGAAATAAATATTAATTGGACTACAACCAAATCGAATGGAAAAAAAAACTCTCGCCTCACTTTTACAAATGCCTAGAATAGAATCTAAAAAATAATTACAACCGCCTAAATACACGATTAATTCTATTAAAATACAAGTAAAAATAAAAATGTACATAAATAAAAGCTGCAAAACAAAGGTTAGCACAATTTATACGGCATGCCACAATTAGAACTCAAATAGGTAGAATTGGAAAATCAAGAATCGGGGGCGTGCATATAGGGGATAACAGGGTTGGCTCGGCTAGTCGGCCCGGTTAGACCTGGAAAACATTTTGAAACGTCCCTATATTTTTGGTTTGTGAGAAATTCATTTTAAAAGCGATTTTACCGGTTTACATGCATTTTTCATATATTAGGTGGGTCGGTTTTCGGGAGGACCGAGTCTCCATCGTTGTATTGTTCTAAATGCAATTTTTTCTGAAAATTAAATCTAAGGTTGTGAATGCACATATAAAAATTCATTTTTGGGATTTTCGGATTTTTTTGATTTTTTTATGGATTTTTATAAATTTTTATGGCTTAAAGGTGAAACTTTGATTCTGGAACGAAGGATACAGTCGTCCGATTATAACTACAGTCGTACGACTGTAAGTTACAGTCGTGCATATGTAAACGGTCCAGAATCAAGATTTCGCCAAAATTTTATTCGAATCAAAATGAAAGAGAATGACCTGGAAATCAAGAACACTCGTAAGACTGTATATACAGTCGTACGACTGTTCATAAAATCCAAGAACAGTTATGCGATTGTTCCTGATTTCCAGAAACAGAAGCTCGAAAACACAGCAAAAAATGCACAAAAATACACTTCAATCACCCAGAAAGCAAGAAGAAGTGAAACGAAAAGGAGTGCCTACCTTTTTAGAAGCTTATCCAAGTCGATTTGACCCCTGGCGTCGCTCCAATCCACACGAATTTGTATTTTTTCCTTATGTTTTGGGTTGAGAACTTTGGTCCAAATAATCTCCAAATGTCAAGGTTTCAGTTGATTTAATTCTGGGATTTTGATTTGTTTGTGAAGTTAATTGATTAACCTAAGGATTTCTGTCAAATTTTAACCTAAATCTGAGAATTAAAAAAAAAATAGAAGAGGAAAAGAAGAACTTGTGGGTTTTGGTTTTTCTTTCTTTTCCTTCCTTCTTTTCTTTTTTTCTCTCTACGTTTTTCCACCAGAATCCAAGATTGGCTTTCTCTCCCTCTCTTTCTCTTTTTCTACTCTGATTTATCTGCTTGCTTCCTGTCCACCTGGAGCAATTAATGCTCATCCCTCTCTCCTCCATTTTTCTACTGCAGAGGTATGGGCTCCTGCAACTGCTTCGACATTACAGTCGTGCGACTATAAGGACAGTCGTACGACTCTTTTTTCTTTTCCTTCTTTCTTTTTAAGTATAGAAAATTACGGCGCTTACAGCTGCCCCTTGGGTGATCAAATTCGACACCCGACCGAGATGATGAATTTGAGAGCGCGAATCAAAGCATCGCGAACACTGGAATAAACCCTCTGATGAGATAAGCCGATACCGGGTCTAGGTTACCCGAGGTGATGCTGGGGGGGGGGGAATAAGCCGATACCAGGTCTAGGTTACCCAAGGCAAATGAAGGGTGAATTACGGTTTAGCCGATACCGGGTCTAGATTACCCGAGGCGAAGAAAGATGGATTGCAGATTGGCCGATACCAGGTCTAGGTTACTCGAGGCAAATGAAGAGTGAAATTAGCCGATACCGGGTCTAGGCTACCCGAGGCAAAATTGATGAAGAGATTGGCCGATACCGGGTCTAGGTTACTCGAGGTGAGCTTTGTTGGGGAAATGGATAATGAGACTGATCTGGGCTGATACCGAGTTTATATTACTCGAGGCGGATCTGCTGAAGAAGTGAATGATGAAGCCGATCTAGGCCGATACCGAGTTTACATTACTCGAGGCGGATCTACTGAAGAAGTAAATGATGAAGCCGATCTGGGCCGATACCGAGTTTACATTACTCGAGGCGAATCTGCTGAAGAAGTGAATGATGAAGCCGATCTGGGCCGATACCGAGTTTACATTACTCGAGGCGGATCTGCTGAAGAAGTGAAGCTGGGGATGATGAATTCCTGCACTTAAGATAGCAAGTCTTCATTCCTTGATCGAGAGATTTTTTAAAAAAAATTGTTTCCCCTTCGATCAAGAATGAAGACTAGCTGGGGATAAGTGATTGATGTATGCAATGTATGAGTGCATGATGATGTATATGTACATGTATGCATTTTCCGTTATTTGACGTTTTCGCCTTCCGTTGGAGAGAGATATATTGCCCCTGGTCGATTTTACTTTCTTTGGGGGCTTTGCTTGGTGATTTTCGAGGGAGTGAGGTGATTGTTGGGGATGTATGATACTACTGGGAAGATGATCGTAGTGCTCCTTAGAGAGATTCCGCTGGAGAAAAGTGTGGCAACTCGATTGGGGAAACAATTATGGTGTTCTTTATGTAGATTCTGCTGGGGAATTGCGTGGCGACTCTATGGGGGGTCGCTGTGATGACTTCTATAGGGAATGTGGAGGACATTCTGCTTTTCCTGCTTCGTGGGGAAATTATGAGTTTGTAAGTGCTCTAATTTTTGCCTGGGTTGCCCAATATGGATTTTCAGCCTAGCGAGCCGCTCTAGTTTTTGCCTAAGGCACCTTTTCGGTTTTTGCCTCAACAAGCTGCTCTAATTTTTGCTTGAGGCGCCTTTTCGGTTTTCACCTCAGCGGGCTTCTCTCTCTTTTTTTTTATACGAATAATTTGAATTGTATTACGACCACTTATTGCTCTTTTAGGAAGAGGAGCTGATTTTAGAGGACAATAAAATATTTCAAATTGCATGTATTTAGTGCATTTTCACTTGTTAAATAATGTGATGATTTCAATCAGTTGAATGCAAAGTGCTTTCTTTAAATGTATGTTTATGCAGGACAACTTTGCTTGTGCATTTGTCATAACCATGCAAATATATTTAAACAAACACTTCACTTTATTGATGAAGTCAAAATGAGTACATTTGAAACGGGTTGGTTCCTAAATGGTACATATTCCACACTGAGCCAGAATCCGTCACCAGCTGTCCTTTCAGGTTTTCCGACTGATTATTTTCTCTTATGTCTTAACTTTTGCCTAGACCGCTCTTTTCAAGTTTTTAGCCTAGAAGACATTTTCTCTTTTTTTTATTTATTTTTTTTTTATACATGATAAAGCTTTAGCCTGTCCTGGTTGATAGGATTAGTGAACTCATTTCCATCCATGTCCATGATGCTGACAACGCCTTTTGATAGCACCTTTTTCACCACATAGGGTCCTTCCCAGTTGGGTCTGAACTTGCCCCTAACATCGACATTTGAAGGCCTTAGCTGCTTGAGAACCAAGTCACCTATTTTCAACTGCCATTAGGAATACTTCACATTCCGATTATAGGCTCTGGCCATTCTGCACTAGTACATCTGAAGATGATCCAGTGCCCTCAGTCGCCTTTCATCTAGTGCTGCCAACTATTCATATATGGCATGAACCCATTCAGTCTCTGGCAGTTGAGCCTCCAGGGCGACTCTAAGTGACTTAAGTTCTATTTCCACCGGTAATACTGCTTCCATTCCATATACCAAGGCACAAGGAGTTTCTCCTGTCGGCGTTCTAACACTGGTTCTGTAACCCCAAAGAGCATAAGGCAGTTTATCGGCCCAATCTCTGCAAGTGGTTACCATCTTTGATAAGATCTTCTTTATTGCCTTGTTAGCCGCTTCCACTGCACCATTAGCCTGTGGTCTGTATGGAGAAGACTTATGATGTTCAATACCATGCTCTGCAAGTAGCCCAGCTGTTTCCCCTTGAAACTGTACTCCATTGTCAGTTACTATGTGGTGAGAAATCCCATACCGAGTGAAGATGTTCTTTTGGATGAACTTGACCATTTGCTTGGCTGTTACATTAGTGAAGGATTCTGCTTCGACCCATTTGGAGGAGTAATCAACTACTACAACTATGAATCTATGTCCATTAGATGCATCTGGGCGAATTTCACCAATCATATCTATCCCCCATGCTGAAAACGGCCAAGGAGATGCTAGATTCTGAAGTTCAAGTGGTGGAAGATGACTGATATCTGCATATATCTGACATTCATGACATCTCTTCACTTTGCTTATACAATCTGCTTACATCGTCATCCAGAAATACCCTTATCTCATTATCTTCCTAGCCATGGCATGTCCATTCATGTATGGTCCGCAGGTTCCTGCGTGTACCTGCTGCATCACTTCTTCTGCTTCTTGCTCCGTTAGAAACCTTAGAATGGCCCCGTGTGCAGTTCATTTGTACAACTTATCTTTGAAAATTCTGAACTGACTAGCTAATCTCCTTAGGGACAGCTTATCAGCAGCACTAGCCCCCTCTGGATACCTACCTTCCTTAACATACTGGTAGATATCAAAGAACCATATTTTATCTTCAACTGTCAACTCCATTACCTCGTGTACTTCGAAGCAAGGATGTCTGGAAGTGGCTATAACTAGTGGTTGTACTTGAGTCTCTTCTAGATTTTCCCACATAGAGGATAACATTGCTAGAGCATCAGCCATCTTATTCTCATCCCTAGGGACATGTCTAAATTCACACTGGCCAAATAAATCTTTTCTGAAGTGTAGCAGCTCCAAGTAAGGTCGTAAGGCTTCTTCTTTCAGCTCCCACTCACCCTGAGCTTGCCTGATCACTAAAAGCGAATCCTTGACAATTAAGACATCATTTGCCCCTAAGGTTAATAGAGCTTCCATTCCAAATAAGCATGCTTCATATTCTGACCCATTATTGGTTACGGGAAAGATCAGCCTCTTAGATAAAGGAATAACCTTACCATCCAGTGTTGCTATAAGTACCCCGATTCCAGTGCCTTTTCTATTCACTTGCCCATCGAAGCACATAACCCATCTTTTCACTTCCACCATGGCTAGTTGCTCATCAGGGAATTCTAGATTTTCCATATAATCTGATTCTAGGGTTTGGTTTGCCAGAAACTCCGGCACGGCTCGCCCTTTGATGGTTTTCTTCGTGATGTACTCGATGTCGAACTCAGATAAGAGTAATAGCCACCTGGATAGCTTCCCAACCAATACAGGTGCTTCATAGAGATACTTCATCGGGTCCACCTTAGCCACGGCTTGTATCTTGTAGGATTGGAAATAGTGGCGCAGCTTCTTGGTCAACCAGATCATAGCCACACATGTCTTCTCCACCAGTGTGTACTTGGTTTCATACTCCAGCAATTTCTTGCTAAGGTAGTAAATAGGATACTCTTTCCTGTCATCTTGCTCTTGTGCCAGTATTGCCCCTATAGAGGATTCTTCAACTGCCAAGTACAAAATCAGGGGCTTCCCTGGGATCGGCGGACTCGGGACTGGTGGATTTACCAGATAAGCTTTGATCTTCTCGAATGCTAGCTGACATCTATCATCCCACACAATCGACTGATCTTTCTTTAATAGCTTGAAGATTTGTTCACAAGTGGAAGTCAACCGTGCAATGAAGCGACTGACATATTGCAAGGAACCGAGAAATGACCGGACTTCTTTTTCCGTTTTTAGAGCTGGCATATCTTGGATGGCCTTTATTTTATCCGGTTCCATTTCTATCCCCCTCTAGCTGACTACATGACCTAATAGCTTCCCTGATGTGACCATGAATATGCACTTCTTGGGGTTAAGTCACAAGTTGTACTCTCTAATGCGTGTCAGAAATCTATCCAGGATAACAGGATGTTCCTCCCGGGTTGTTGATTTAACAAGCATATCATCAACATACACCTCAACTTCTTTATGGATCATATCGTGCAACAGAGTTGTGACAGCCCTCTGATAAGTGGCGCCAGCATTCTTTAATCCAAAGGGGATTACCCTGTAGTAGAAGGTACCCCATTCTGTGATGAATGATGTCTTCACTTTGTCAATCACATCCATCAAGATCTAGTTATACCCCGAAAAGCCATCCATGAAAGAGTACATGGCCACTTTTGCTGCGCTATCAACTAGGACGTCAATATGGGGCAATGGAAAATTATCTTTTGGGCATGCTTTATTCAGGTCCCTGTAGTCGACGCATACTCGGACCCTTCCATCCTTTTTAGGCACAAGGACAATGTTAGCTAGCCATTCTGTGCACTCCACCACTTCGAGAAACCTGGCGTCTATCTGCTTAGCCACTTCTTCTTTTACCAATGTAGCCCATTCCGACCTTAGTCTTCTCAACTTCTGCTTTACCGGTCTAAACTTGGGGTCTGTTGGGATTTTGTGCACTGCTATCTCTGTGTCCACACCTAGCATGTCTTCATACGACCAGGCGAAAGCTTTAACATGTTTTTGGAGTATTCTTATTAATTCTTTCTCTTCCTCATATTTTAGCTCGTGTGAAATGAGTAACACTTTAGGGTTTTCATCTGTACTTATATTGATTTCATGCAATGCAGTGTCATGTATGCTAAATATGCTTGATGGTGATTTAAATGCGTGCACAGAATTATCAGGATAAACATCACACAAGTAAGCAAACTGGGATTTCATTGCATTGAACTTATCATAAAGTAAATCAGTTATATTGAAAATGGAAGAAATAGATACAACAAAATCATTTTTATCCTCCACAGGCGGAGGGCCTTGTTCCTCTTCAGCTTCCATCTCCCCTTTCAGAGCATCACCTGGGACTGCAACTTTCTCTGCTTCTTTTCCGGTCACTTGCATCTTAGCTTTTTCCATAATCTTGGCAATTTCAGTGACCACAGAGTCTAAGTTCACTCTGGCCATTAGTTCTTCATCAAACCCTTCTTTGGATTTTCCAAACGCCTTACTTAGAGCAGCAGTTAAAGCACCTGAGATCATTTCTGTAGTTTCAACATAGGTCTTCTTTTCATTTTCTTCCTTAGCCACCTCTATAGCTTCTGCTACCACCTCAGATGACTCTCCTTGAAAAAACTCAGATTCAGCAGTTGCTTCTTCCGCCATTACAGGGGCTACTGGCTCCTTCTGGCTTTTGTCAAAATCAACTACATCTGCAAAAATCTCAAACCCAGGATACTTGACATCTCTTACCATCACCGGTTCAGCTTGACCCTTATAAAGTCCTTCTCCTGCCTTCAGAAATGGCTTCATCATACTCTTACCATTCTTGCCCTTCCTCAGATTCTTCTGCTCAGATGCCCCTTCTACATAGCCAAGGCCACACTGCTTCGACTTTCCCAAGTTAATTTTAAATTCTGGAACCCCCTGTAAATTAATTCTGAGTCCCATTCCCGGGACAAAGTTCTGCTTATACAGATACCGGGATAGCCACTCTGACATATAATTCTCATAAAGGACCAAGGGGCATCCGTGGTTTCTTCCTCTTTGATTACAGCGACTTGAAATCCACCAAAGGGAACCACTCCTTCATTCACTGCAGCTACCATCGATTGGGCATCCGCCTCAACAGCCACAATTCTGCCGTTCATAGAGAACTTGATCTTTTGATGCAATGTGGAAGGGACACCTCCCAAAGGATGGAACCAGGGCCTTCCAAGCAATAGGGAAAATGTGGCCGGGATATCAATCACTGTAAAAGCAACTGTGGACCTAACTGGCCGAACCTCTACTTATGCCTCAAATGTCCCTATTACCGCTCTTTTAGAGTCATCATATGCGCGAATGATTGTTAAGGATCTCTTTAACACTTCTTAGTTGAGCCCCAGAAATGGCAACATCTTTAGTGGACAAATATTCAGTGCCGATCCATCATCCACCATAACGTAAGATATTACCTTGTCCATCACATGGGCCCTGACATAAAGAGCCTTGTTGTAGGCCTTCCCTTCAGCAGGCAGGTCTTTCTCGGAGAAGACAATATCAGGGCTTCCAACATGGACTTTATCTAACAGACAGCACATATCCACTGGTGAAGCTATAGGGGAGACTTCAATCTCTGACAATGTCTTTACTAGGGCAGCCCTATACTCCTTGGAGGTCAGAAGCAAATGCCACAAGCTAGCTTGGGCAGGAGTCTTCATTATTTGGGAAATGACTAGGTCCTCCTTCTCAACTCCTTCTTGTGCCGAAGTACTGCCCGACCCATTCATCGGTGCTTTATCTTTCATCTGATCTGCCGGCTGATATACCCTACCACTTCGGGTCACATGCTGCACTTCCTAAATCTTTATCTTTTCAACAGTTGGGAGTTTAACTGCCCCTCCTCCGTCAAATTCTTAATGCTCATTCAGACATATGGGCTTAATCTCCTTACATTCCCCCTTTTTCTCACATTCGGGTTCCACTTCGGGTTCCCCTACTACCACAGTCTAAATCATAGGGTTCGCTTGAAGAACTTGGGCAAATATAAAATTAGCCGGCAACCCTGACTGGACCATGTTGACCCGCTTCTCGAATGCCGGCAGCGGGTTGGTTTTAGTGCTAGGTTTGGCTGGCTCTTGCAGCTTTCCCTCATCAATGAGCTTCTGGATAGCATCCCTTAGCTTTATAACAGTTGTTGGTTCGATGGCCTGTCACCACATGGTAAGTGGAGAAATTATCTTTGTCAGCTTCAGATGGCTTCTCAAATGGCCTTAAAAACTGTAGTAGGCCACCATTCCTACACTTGGCGAATATCTTCACTAAAGGAAGAGTCCAAGGCGATATACCTTGTCCTCTAGGACCCCTGCCTTGTCCTCTAGGACCCCTATTCTGGTTGCCTTGCTGGTGATTTATAGTAGCCACTTCAACTTGCTTCACCTCTGAAGATTGCCCCTGTTTGCTACTGGAACCTGAACCAGAACCACTGCCAGACCTAGCTGCTACGGTTGATCTATATCCTGAGCTGTACCCTATGCTTCTTCCTTCTTTGTGACTGGCTGGTTTCTCCTCTTCATCCCTTTCTATCTTCATGGCCATGCTGTAAACCTCACTGAGCTCCTTAAAAGGATGGAATTTCATGTTATTCTTAAAGATGTCTTTGCTGCCTTCTATCAGCTTTTGTATAAGCTTGTCTTCATCAGGGCGGTTCTTTAGGAGGATCATCTTGTTCATCCACCTCTGATAGTATTCATCAAAGGGCACATTAAATTTCTGCTTCACCCTTTCCAAATCATACAGCTTCACCTGGATTTTGGTGTTGAAGCTGTAGTATTTAATGAAGGCCGCCGACAAAACTTCCCAATCAAATTGTTCCTCTTCTGACAATGAGTTGTACCATCCTAAAGCACCTCCCTCAAGTGTGGTGGGGAATAAATTGATCATCTGCTGCTTTGTGGTTCCCGCCGTTAGCATAACTCGGGCATACAGATTCACATGGGCCTCCGGCGAGCCCATTCCTTTGTAAGTAGGGACTTTCGGCACTTGGAAGCCAATAGGGAATGTCTCGATGCCCCTACTGATCATGGCATCAACATTTACACCCTTCTTCGATTCAGCACTGATACTGACCCCCTTCTTCAACTGGGCCATAACTTCATCTAGTTCGGAGCACTTCGCTTTCATCCTCTGCTCCATAGCTGCTTCTATTTCCTGCAGCTTCTCAAGGCTAGTCGAAGTGTCACCACCATGTTGGGATGACTCAGCCTCTTTTTCTTTCCCAGCTCCACTACCACCGGTCTCACTAACATCCCTTACAACTGCCCGCATCTCTTCCTTTAACATGTCACGAAAGTCTTGGGATTTGAAGAAATCCTTCAAAACATCAGCCATGCTTGGTGTCTGATCTGCCATATTCACTCCTTCCCTAGACTCAGAATCACTGTCACTCTCAACTACCCTCTGTCTCCTAGCTGCCCTTGAAGACTGAGATCTTGTCCAAGGTCGCTTCAGTGTATTCTGCTTGAGATTAGATAAGATGTGATGTGACATGAAAATTAAGGTATTGAGTATGTTTGAAATGAATGGAGTGGGATTATGTATGAAATGATGGTATGAATGGTTTCTTTTTATTATCTTTCTTCTTTTTGGGACATTCCAAGAACACCGTATGCTTATGCAAAAAAATGTCACGTGTGGGCCGCCACACGGATAGAGCTTCGGCGCCTTTGGGGCACCTAATGAATTCATGAAATGGTCGTGTGTGTACCGATGCACGGATGAAGTTCGACGCTTTATAGGTCTATGGGATGATATGAAATGGTCACATGGGCCAGGCCCACAGACAAAGTTCTGATGCTTTTGAGCATATGATATGAAATGATGTTATGAGACAGCCACGTGTAACAGGGACACGGACAGAGATTCGGCATTTGGGGAACACCTTTTCATGATTTGATGATGCTATAGACTTATATGTATACTAATTGGGCACTCGGGGAGTACCTTGAATGGTAAATTAATGTCATGAAGTGGTCGGATGTGGACCATGGGGTTATATGATGTTCGTGATAAATGAGCGTGATGTCATGAAATGCATCGCGTAAATTTTTACACGAAAATGGGCCTAAGGCTGTTGTGGCTTTTATTGAATGAAATGATTTTGGTGGAATGGCCAAATGCAATCCGGTACATCAGCAAAACACGGGTAATTTGGATACCCCGATGTGTTATGAAATGAAATGGAATGGAATGGTCATGATAGGCGTCCTTGAAATGCCCCTAATTTAATTTAGGTGATATGTCGTGAATGCTTATGACACGCGAAATGCAAATGGCTGCACAAAAATGTGGTTAGGATGCATGACATACACAATGATGTTATGTATGCTATGTGAAAAAAAATGCTACTCACACAAATATAATGTTATGGCTGAAAAAGAAATGTTTAGTATGAATGACAAACGAATGAATTAATGTTTTACACATGAAATAAAATGCAATTGGCTGCATAAAAGTGTGGGTTAATTAACACACAAATGTTTAATGTTTGAAAAATGTCATGTGTATAAATTATTGTATGCTATGCACACGTAGGTAGCAATGGCGATGTGTCACGAGACGACGAGAAACATATAGCAAGCAAAATGAATTCTTCCAACCTTATTTCTCCATGTGGTTGGTCTAAAAAATTTCTAACCGAGTCCTAGGCGGGGTTCACTTCGATCACCAACCGGGGTGATGAAGGCGCGATTTTATTATTACTCACACAATTATTTTGGTATCCTAAGGGAATCCAACTAGGGCTGCCTATATGGGTTCGGTCAAAGTCGGGATAACATCAAGGCTCTCATAGCAAGATATACTCCTCACTTCTCCCCACTCAAGGGTTCTAGCTAAGGGGTTCGTATGAGGCTATGAGTGGTGTTTCGTATTCGTGCCCCCAAGACCAAGAGGAACTTAGGCGACACTTCAACAATCCACCGGGCTATAAAAGGATACCTAACCTAATGCAAAAATGGCTGACAAAAAAATGCAAATAAAATACCAAAAGAGAATCATCTGCCTTATTTTAATTAGACACTTTTCAGGGCTTGTCAAAATTCTTTTAAGTTTTTAAAAAAACTTTTTAAGAATTCCCCAGCGGAGTCGCCACTGTGAGCGGACGACGCGTTTTCGACGGGATGCGAGACTCCCTCTCAGAAGGTTCGCCTCGATCTCGGGCGGACCCCTCCCTCGGATGGGGTTTTTATAAATGGAAAACGGGTTTTGGAAAATAAATATAATTAATTCTTAAAGAAACTGAAACCTAAGTCTCGATGAATATTGTAGAGTCGCCAGCCGTCTCAACTCAACCGGGAAATTCTTAAGGTAGCTGAACCGGACGAACGGCCGCTACACTATCCAGAGATTTGGGTCCGGACAAGTCCCCTATTTCGTGTCTAATTAATTTAAATATTGCCAATGTTCTCGAAATGGTATTTTAAATTCTAAATTCAATTTTATTGAATATAAAAGGCATACAGCGCGCATACAAATATATAATACAAAAATAAAGAAAAGAAATAAATATTAATTGGACTACAGCCAAATCGAATGGAAAAAATAAAAAAAACTCTCGTCTCACTTTTACAAACGCCTAGAATACACGAGAATCTAAAAAATAATTACAACCGCCTAAATACATGATTAATTCTATTAAAATACAAGTAAAAATAAAAAATGTACATAAATAAAAGCTGCAAAACAATTGTTAGCACAATTTATATGACATGCCACAATTAGGACTCAAATAGACAGAATTGGAAAATCAAGAATCGGGGGCGTGCATATAGGGGATAACCGAGTTGGCTCGGCTAGCCGGCCCGGCTAGACCTGGAAAACATTTTGAAACGTCCCTGTATTTTTGGTTTTGTGAGAAATTCATTTTAAAAGCTATTTTACAGGTTTACATGCATTTTTCATATATTAGGTGGGTCGGTTTTCGGGAGGACCGAGTCTCCGTCATTGTATTGTTCTAAATGAAATTTTTTCTAAAAATTAAATCTAAGGTTGTGAATGCACATATCAAAATTCATTTTTGGGATTTTCGGATTTTTCTGATTTTTTTATGGATTTTTATAAATTTTTATGACTTAAAGGTGAAACTTTGATTCTGGAACGAAGGTTACAGTCGTGCGACCGTAAACGGCCCAGAATCAAGATTTCGCTAAAATTTTATTCCAATCAAAATGAAAGAGAATGACCTAGAAATCAAGAACACTCGTACGACTGTTCATAAAATCCAAGAATAGTCGTGCAACTGTTCTTGATTTCCAGAAACAAAAGCTCAAAAACACAGCAGAAAATGCACAAAAATGCACTTCAATCACCCAGAAAAGCAAGAAGAAGTAAAAGGAAAAAGAGTGTCTACCTTTTTAGAAGCTTATCCAAGTCGATTTTCCTTAAGCTTTGGGTTGAGAACTTTGGTCCAAAGAATCTCCAAATGTCAAGGTTTCTGTTGATTTAAGTCCGCGATTTCGATTTGTTTGTGAAGTTAATTGATTAACCTAAGGATTTCTATCAAATTTTAACCCTAATTCTGAGAATTAAAAGAAAATAGAAGAGGAAAAGGAGAACTTGTGGGTTTTGGTTTTTCTTTCTTTTTCTTCCCTCTTTTCTCTTTTTCTCTCTAAGTTTTTCCACCAGAATCCAAGATTGGCTTTCTCTCCCTCTCTTTCTTCTTTTCTACTCTGATTTCTCTGCTTGCTTCCTGTCCATCCCGGAGCAATTAATGCTCCTCCCTCTCTCCTCCATTTTTCTGCTGCAGAGGTATGGGCTCCTGCAACTGCTCCGATATTACAGTCGTACGACTGTAATTTTTAAATTACAATCGCACGACTGTAAGGACAGTTGTACGACTCTTTTTTCTTTTCCTTCTTTTTTTTCAGAGTATAGAAAATTTCGGCGCTTACACTATCCTATGCAAATATCGACTGTAGTTTACTATCACCACTTTGATTTTGATATTTCTTTTTGTCAATCAATTTCATTCATTTGGGGGATTGTTGGAAATTTGACAAATATATTGGATTATTTACTAGTGACTATTTGTCAAATTTGGGCCAAATTATATTATGGAATGAAAATGTATTACATCAAATAATTAGTGTCATTGTATAGTACGTAACGTGAGCGTTCCAATTATATATAATTTACCAAAAACGGACAAGTAGTGAATCAGAAATTATTGCTCAAAGTTAGCCTAATGAAATGGAATATTTGGAGATATTTTGGTCCAAGTTAACTTATTCCATATGGGAAAATAACAAAGGGGGAAAAATGTTTATATTGAAACACACTTTTGTAAGGTGTTAACTTGTATAAGCTAAAAGGCTCTCTCTTGTGCGCGCAGGGGGAGTGCAAATCCTAGCCCCGAGCCTTCAAAGGCCCAATGTGCACCCACACGACGTGGGCGTCGCGAATGCCGTACCGAATTGGGCCACTACAGGCCTACCTAATTTTTGCTCCGGTCCCACTAAATTTTCTCCAGATATTGTTGAGTCTCTTCAAATCTTTGTCAATTTATTTTTTAAATTAAAAATTAACTGCAGATTAAATTCTCTTAATAAGAGAATTAATCCAATTAAATGCCATTAATCCAATCAATTCCCTTAGCATATTTCTTCTTTCTCCATCAGTTGTAGAGATACATTGAAAAAATCCGAAATTTCTTCTCCTCCTTCTCTGTAATCTATTTCCTTCTAAATAGGCTATTGTTTTCCTTTTTCCTTCTCCAGTGATAGTCCGCTTCACAGAGTTCGGTTCGCTTTTGAAAGTTGTTATATCCTGGGAGACAAATCGCCAATCTGTGCAGATAATTGTCTTAAGGAAACTGTATTTATAGGTCTCAACTCTATTGTTCCTTTGTTAAGTTTGAAAAATATAATTTATTTAATTTCTATTTTCTTTTTTGTAATCTGCAATTGTATTTGTATTTATTGTTTCTTACAGATATGTTATGTTGTTATACGAGAAAGGTGTGCACGTGAAATTGAGTGTTTAGTATGTATAATTGTATTATTTTGTAATAAAAAGAAATATTTAGTCTCTTGTTAATTTCTCTTCCTGCAACATTCAACCCATAAATTAATTTCTAAATGATTCAATTTCTATTTCAATTAAAAAAATACCTAAAACAGTCGTGAACTGGTGAACAGTATGATTCTCCACTATTTACCGTTAACTAGCCCTTTGCCTCACTGTATGTCGTTGAAAACCTCATCCCTTCTCCGTTGCCCCACCGTTGTTGCTGTCACCGACCCTTAAGCCTCACCTGAGTTCTACTTCTCAATCTCCAGATGTAGGAAATACAAAAAAAGAGAGACGTAAGAAGAGGGATGAACAGAGAGTGGGTGAAGACCGGAGCTTATATCATCATAGATAAAGGAAGAAATTAATAAAGAATGAAACCAAAGAAAGTGAAAGAAGAGAGCAGACGAGAGAAATGGATGAGACGTAAGATCTAAAGAGGGGACGAGAGATTGGAAACCCCATTGGGGTACTTGAAATGAGGCAACTTTACCGCCTTTTTTTATTTTTATTTTTTTAATTAATTTTGATTTATTTACTGATATTTAAATGTTTTATGGTCAAACATTGGTCATTATTTGAGCGTCAAACCTAGTGCCCAGCTTTGATACCAACACATTGTGTTAGCCACCCACGTTGGTGGCAATTTGGGGATTGATATATAATCGGTCTCTAATTTTAGTTTCTAGTATATTTTCTTGTAGTGTTATGTTATTCGTGCGTCCAAGGTAAGCTTAACCATAAAATGAAGAAAGAAAGTCCTTTAGGTATCATACTTCATAAAGGATTAGGTATCATACTTCATAAGGATTTGAAACTTTTAAATCCAAAAGTCTTA
This sequence comes from Euphorbia tirucalli, assembly GCA_039660915.1. NCBI lineage: Eukaryota > Viridiplantae > Streptophyta > Magnoliopsida > Malpighiales > Euphorbiaceae > Euphorbia > Euphorbia tirucalli. The sequence continues at coordinate 41,948,092 of CM077637.1, read as the reverse complement.
TTTGCATATTTTTCAAGCACAAAATTCTTAAATCCATATTTTTCTTTGTGGTGATATAATAATAAAAAAGTTTTTTTAATTTTCAGAAAAATATAGGTATAAAGAGTTCAAAACTGCTTTGTTATCTTCCAAAGAAACTGTCATTGAGATCAAAGCCGAATCTAAATTTTATGTGAAACATAGAATTCATTAAAAAAAATGATTTGATGGAAATATTAGTAACAATGTGTTAAAATTTCACAATAATGTTTTAAATTCTTATTGTTTGTTACACATAGCAAATGGAGTTATTTCACTATGCCACTGTAGATTTGGTCAATTTAAAATATATGAAAATATTTTTGATTTTCTATTTAGTGCAAAAGAAATTAAAGTCATTTAATAATAAAATCACGAAAAAGTTGTCTTAATTTTGAAAATTTGATGTAATATATTGAGGTGTTTAGTTCAAATTTCGAAATTGGAATTGGAATTGGAATCGAATTGTGACATAATAAGAATCAAAATGATTTTTATTGTAAATGTTTTGTTCATTCTAGAATTGAAATCTAATTCTCTTTTAGGTAGTTTGGTTTTCTAATTTTTGGAATGGAAAACTAATTGTTTGACCAAAAAAAAAAAAAGAACCGTTTACTATGAATATGTATAGTAATTATGGTAATACAATTAACTCATATAATATATATAAATTTTTCAGGTTATGTTAGTTATACTATATTATATTAATATCATAAATTTGTATTTTATAAAATAAATTGTAGCCATTCAACATTTGTATTTTGTTTGTCATATCACATAAAAACTCAATAACGAAACTAATAAAAAGAATATAAAAGGAGGTCGAAAAGTTTATCAAATTGATTACGGTGGTTTTGTGTATTCTATTTTTTCAGAAAGAATTTGTTAGGAATCAAAACGGATGAATAAGATATTAATTAAACAAGTTTGATATGAGGAAAGGAAATCACCATATAATGACAAGAAAAAGAACAAGCATATATTTAGTTTGGCCAACTATATGATTATTCCATGGAATATGAGAAGTATTATTGTAAGAATAAGAATATATATTGATGCGTGCCGAACACACAAAAAAAAAAATTCCTACTCTTGGACATAAAATTTTGTAGTACAGATGGAGCAGGGTCGAATCCACAGGGATTGGCTGATTATTTCTTCAAAAGTTAAACAATAAAAGTAAAAAGGGGGGTGTTTAAGAATTGCAATTAAAGTAACCAAATTAACAGAAATAAATCAATTGGGTAAAAATCTATCTGAGGTGAACTCCAGCTAGAAGACGAATTCGAGTCTTAAATCAATCCAACTGATCATCGATCAAACACAAAAGATAACTTCAATACATTCAAAGAAATTAGCTATAGCAATCATAAAGCATGAATCGCCTAATCTCTTCTTATGGAATAGATAACCAAGAGAAGCTCGTTAATTATTTCTAATTAATCAAACAGTTCCGAACAAGCTTCGGAATTTAATTCAATTAAAAGCTTTAACACATGAAAGAGACACTAATTCTACTCAACAATCACACAAGCGGGATTATTTAAAGCATATCAATTTCATCCATAACACAAATTAAAAACTTGTCAATAATTAATCGTGTTATTCGCTACCTAGGTTAAGTGAATTAAATGATTACGTATTTAATCACCTAACTAGCAAATCGATCACAAGTAAATAATTAAATCAAGAATTCAATTAAATCATGCAAAAGTAATAAGAACAGAATGAAATCAATTACTTGAATTAAAGAAGAAAATAAGAACAATGATCTCACAGTTGACGTTACAAGACTGAACTTTCCCTCTAGCTAGAAATTAGGGTTTTAGTTCATCATGGGGTCAAGAACATGTTGGGAGAGGGAAAGAAAAGAGGCAGCCGAAATTCTAAGAGAAGAAGAAGAAGAAGAGAGAAGAAAATAATTGACCTAACTCCTTTTAAACCTAATCCACTAAGGAAAGAGTTCTAAAAAGGGAATAACTCTAATTAAGATTTTTGTAGGAAAATCTAATTAGAGTTATTAAAAATAAAATATCTCTAATAGCCTATCACAAAAAGGCTGAAATAAAATAAAATAGGACTAAATTAGAAGTCTTCAAATTCCCTAAAAAAAATCTTCAAAATTCACAGGTCCCCTTAAGCCATGGTCTTGGCTTATGCAAAACAGCTTCCTAAGCCCAATTTCAGCATCAACAGCACTCCATAAGCCATGCTGTTGGTTTTTGGTCCGCCCATGACATTTTGAAATGGCAGGGACTAAACTGTAATTATGTGTAAATTACAGGGACCAAATATGTAATTTGGTCCAACTCTATATATAGATGGAAGTTGGGATTTCCACTATAAATAGAGAAGAATTTTCTCTATTTCCTAACGAGAGAGAATCGTAGAGATTCCCTTCTTATTCCGGGGGAAAACGTCCCTACCGATAAAACACGGTTTACTTCTTCGTTCGTCGGAAGAATTCACGGATATAGCCCGTACTCAGTGTATTCATACACTCATAGGAAAGGCAACCAGAACGATCCGGTTTCTCGCGTAGATCAGATCCATTCCATAAACGAGTTTCCGTAAGTCTGTTTATCTATCTGTTTATGGTTATCCATGGAATTATGACTTCATTGGTATCAGAGCCGAAAGGTTTATAGATTGATGTGTTCAAATCTAGTTTTCTGGTATTCCATGAATATTGATGTGTTCATATCTTGGTTTATGGAAATCCGTGAATAAGAATATGTTTCTTTATTCGTTCGAATACGTATTTATTCGTTTAAATACACATTTGTTCGTTTTGATACGGATTTATATTGAAATCCGCGTCAAAAAGATTCCGTAGACATTGAAATCTGAAATTCCATGAAAAGAATATGTTTCTGTCTATTTTGAATTCTTTTTTTTCCGTTTCGATATGGATTTACATTGTTATCCGAGTCAAAACGATACCGTGTTTGATCCAACAATACAAAGTGTCAAAATTTTTTGTCGGAATTTCGTAAATCTGACCACACCACTGAAATCAGCACGAAAAATCGAGTCGGAATGTCAAATTTCACTGCCAACGGAGGCCCAGAAGGCGGCGCGTGGACCTCACGTGCCACACTGCGGCTGGGATTGGCCGCGTGACGGTTGGGCAGTTTGAATCTGTTGGACACGTGGCGCGACGCGATTCGTTGATTTTCTGAGGGTTGAAAACTCTAACCAATCACGTTAAGACACGTGTTCAAGTCAACTGCCCCTGAAACGGTCGACTGCCACGTGTCGAACACGTGGACCAATAGCATGTCGCCATGTGTCAAAAGCAGTTGTGATTCTGCCATGTCAGCGTGCCACATCATCTGACACGTCATCACTTCTGCCCAATAGGATGATGACACGTGTCAAGGTAGTGCCACATCAGCGTGACACGTCATCACCCACGTCATTCGTTTGACCCAATTAGGTGATGACATGTGGCTGTGGCCACATTAGCTCCAATCACATGTTGCCACGTGTCACGTGAGTCATCATACCCTGTGTTGTGCGTGAGGGTGTAAGCGCCGGAATTTTCTATACTTAAAAAAAAAAAAAAAAACTATAGTCGTACGACTATTGTTACAGTCGTACGACTGTAATTTAAAAATTACAGTCGTACGACTGTAATGTCGGAAAATCTGCAGAGGCCCATACCTCTGCAGCAGGAATGAAGGAAAGAGAAAGGGAGCATTAATTGCTCCCTTGTTGCAGCAAGCAAAGGGGGGGGGGGGCAGAGAGATAAAAAGAGGAAAAAGAAGAAGAAAGGGGGAGGAGAGATTTCTGGTGAAAGAAAACTTAGAGAGAGAAAGAGAAGAGAGAGAACAAGAAAACCACAAAAAAAAACTCACTTTTCTTCCTCTTTGATTTTCTTTAATTCTTGAAATTAAACCTAAAACTTGTTAGAAACCCCTAGGTTAATCAATTAACTACATAACCAAATCAAGAATTCGGACTAAAACAATCAGAATCCTTTGCAATTTGGATTTTTGGAGAAAAAGCTCCCAACTTCAATTCCAAAGGGGAAAGTGCGAATTTGTTGGGATCGGAGCGACGCCAGGGGTCAAAACGACTTGGAATAGCTTCTAAAAAGGTAGTCACTTCTTTTCCTTACACTTTTCCTCGCTTTCTGGGTGTTTGAGGTGAGTTTTGTGCGATTTTTGCTGCATTTTCGTATTTCTGTTCCTGGAAATTAAGAACAGTCGTACGACTGTTGACTGTTCTTGGTTTTCATGAACAGTCGTACGACTGTTCTTAATTTCCAGTTAATTTTTCTTCATTTTTTGGTTAAAAATGATTTTTTGGCGGAATTCTGATCTTGGACTGATTACAGTCGCACGACAGTAAACTACAGTCGTACGACTGTAATCCCTGTTCCAGAATCAGAATTTCAGTTTCATCCCCAAAAATTCCCAAAAAATCCCAAAAAAATTAGAAAAACCCAAAAATCATCAAAATGAATTTTGTTGTATGCATCACAACCATAGATTCAATTTTTAGTAACATTGCATTTAGAACAATTCAACGACGGAGACCCATTTCTCCTGAAAACCGACCCACTTAAATATATAAAAATGCATGTAAACCGGAAAAATTGGTTTCAAAAATGATTTTTTTTCCATAAAACCAAAAATACAGGGACGTTTCAAAATGTTTTCCAGGTCTAACCGGGCCGGCTAGCCGAGCCAACCCGGTTATCCCCTAAATGTATGCCCCCAATTCCTGATTTCCCGTTTTGTCTATTTGAGTCCTAATTATGGCGTGCTGTATATATTGTGCTAACCCTCTGTTTTGCAGGTTTTAATTTCTTTTTATTTTATTTTTATTTTGGATGTAATTTAATAGATTAAATCGTGTATCCTAGGCGGTTGTATTTTTCTAGATTCTCGTGTATATAGGCGATTGTATAAGTGAGGCGAGAGTTTTTATTTTTCCATTCGATTTGGTTGTAAGCCGGTTAATATTTATTTCTTTTCTTTGTGTTTGTATTAAATGTTTTGTGTGCGCGCTGTATGCTTTTTATATTCAATAAAATGGACTTTAGATTCTGAAATACCATTCGAGAACATTGGCTTTATTTATTTTAATTAGACACGAAATAAGGGACTTGTCCGGACCCGAATCTCTGGATAGTGTAGCGGCCGTTCGTCTGGTTCAGCTACATAAGAATTTCCCGGTTGAGCTGAGCCGGGTGGCGACTCCTACAATATTCATCGAGACTTAGGTCTCGGTTCTTTTACGTATTAATTCTATTCATTTTCCAAAACGCTGATTTCCATTTATAAAAACCCCACGCGAGGGAGGGATCCGCCCGAGATCGTGGCGCCCCATTCCGAAAGGGAGTCCCGCGTCCCATCGAAAACGCGTCGTCCGCTCACAGAGGGCGCGTGCCTGCGCGTGGTGGCATGTGGAACAGATCCTGACGGTGCGTGTGAGCGCGTGCGGTGGCTTACGGCGTCCAAATTTCATCAAATTTTTTTCAGAATGAATTTTTACATTTTTCTTGAATTTTTGGCATATTTTAATGAATTTTTGGAATTCATTTGATATTTTGAACTAAATTTACTAGTATTTATTGTGTATAAATGCTTAATTTATGTTTCATAAATTCAAGAAAATTCAGTATATCTATTGTGTATTTATATACTAATTTTTGGTTGATCATTAACAAGTTTTGGTTATTTCTATATATGTTAAAGAAATGAAAACGTTCGTAAAAATGGTGAAAATAATCCAGTCTCACGAGGAGACGAGGACTATCCAAAACTTGAAGATGAGCTTTTCTTAAATGGTATTCCCCGTTGGAGGAAGGGAATATTGTTGGAGTTATGGAGCGGTCTAATGCGTTAAACCGTGAAATCCAAGAGCTTGTCTAGAAAGGAGGATTTTCCTCTGGAAATTGATCAATTAAAAAATGTTAAAATTTGCGAAAAATGCTTTTTGTGAAAAGCACGTTAAGAAATTCTATTTTGGAGAAAATTCTGATTTTGACGAACTAGTGGACTCCATTGATGGATTAGTTCCTGAATAGGATTATGGATCCCAATGCAAAGTGTATGTGTTAACCTTGGCTAAAATGGGAGCTAAGTTATCTTATAATCCTATAACCATGTTACTTAGAAGTAACAAGTTGGTTCGTCGCCCTGTCTGGATGCTGTTATTAAGACTATTGTGAACATGCTTTTGGATCTCTACTATAAGTTCGTAGAGATGATCCCAGTCGCCTTAAAAGAAATTGAGATAGTTCCACTCGATGTAAATGAAGATTGCGCTCTTCATTTTTCACTTTTTCTATTGCTGATTTCGTTTTTCAATTTTGTATTGAAGGGCTTTGTGCTAAAAGTTTTTTTTTTGTGGTGGTAATTTTGACTGGAGGTTGAATATTTTTATGGTATTATAAAATGTTTATTTGTTAAACATTGCTATTTTAGTTATTTGTTTTAGTAATTTTTAATATATTTTGAGATTATAACTAAGTGTTATATCACTCATTAGTTTTATACTTAAGAGAAGTATAAATTTAAATAAATTAAAATATAATCTAAAACGAAACTAAATATATATTTATTATTGGAAATTTAAACCTAATATGGTGTTTGTATTAGCCTATGTAAATGGTGACTCGATGCATTGCGCATGGATGTTCGATTTTACGTGAACCAAACACTATTTTTAGTTTTAAATGATCTTATAATAAATATGGTGTATCGCTTACTTATTAGTGCTACTTTTATCTTTAACGGTTTTTCAATCACTGCTTCAAAAGCAATAGTTGCTTACCTAAATAAGGGACCTTCGTTTGAACGGTGACAATTATAAAGTTTGGGCTATGACAGTCCAATACATAATTGAAGAACAAGAGGTTCTTAACACTCTGGAGAGAATAATGTTTCCTCCTGCAGAGGGTAACACCGCCCAAACAAAGAGGGACCTTGAGGCTTATCAAGCCTGGAAGAGGAAGAACTCATCTGCCTACATCATCATGCTTAGTGCGATGAATGATGATATCGTGAAAAAGTTTCACGTATAAAACACATGCTTAATACGATTTATGCTCTCGAGGAGCAGAAAGTTCAAGCTGTGATACATTCTCTGCCGATTGGGTGGGAGCATATGAAGTTGCACCTAACCCATACCAACGACATTAAGGCCTTTGATAATGTTGTGCATCATCTTGAACTGGAAGAGGACCGTCTGGCCTCTCTTAGTGTGAAATCTGAGGTTCGCATGGCTAGTTCAAGTCCCGGTCTGAAGTCCAAGGAGAGGAACAAGAGGTTCTTCAAGAAGAAGGCAAAGTGAATGGTGGGTAGTGTTCAAGTTCAATCGAAGGGCAAGAAAGATTTTAACATTTCTAGGGTGAAATGTTATAATCGCAGATAGAAGGGGTATTTTGTAACAGATTGCACAGCTCCTAAGGTAAATGTTACCGAAGTGTATAAGTGTTATACATTTGTTTCAAGTTCTGTTTTCCAAACTGGATCTCATCCTTTGTGGATCGTAGACTCAGGAGCAACAGACCACGTAACAAAGGATAGAGATTCTTTTGTTGAGTTCTACAGTGTTCCACCAGGAACTAAGTGGATATACGTGGGAAACAACTCTAAAGAGGAAGTCTTAGAGATTGGCTGTTGTCAGCTGGTCTTGAATGGTGGTCGACCACTATTTCTTAAAGATGTCCTCTATGCTCCTAGGAATTCAAAGGACCTTAATATCTGTTTCTACCCTCATGAATTTGGGATTCATGTTATCTTTTGAATTGAACAATTTTAGTCTCTTTGTAAACAATATCTGCTTTGGTGGTGGACATTTGTTGGATGGTTTTATTGTTTTGGATTTGGACCCAAATTATGTGTGTCATAATAGTTTTTCCTTTACTGTTAACTCACCTGTGGATAATGTTAACATTTCAAAAATGTGGCATGCGAGACTTAGTCACATTGGTCAACATTGTTTAGTACGATTGGCTAAAGCAGGTTTGTTGGCTGATTTATCAAAGGTAGATCTCCCAACTTGTGAAAGCTGCTTAAAAGGAAAGATGACAAGAAAAACCATTTGGTAAAGCTACGCGAGCTGACCAACCGTTGCAACTAATCCATTCTGACATCTGTGGCCCAATGAATGTTCGGGCAAGGCATGGTGCGTACTATTTCATTACATTTATAAACGACTATACAAGGTATGGTCATGTCTATTTGATTGCACATAAATCCGAAGCATTAGCATGTTTCAAAAGATTTATGGCTCTAGTTGCAAATCAATTAGAGTAGAGAATCCATGCTTTAAGGACCAATCGGGGAAGAGAGTACCTCTCCGAGGAATTTAAAGTTTTATGTGATGAAACAGGTATTGAACATCAGTTAACAATACCTAGGACTCCACAACAAAACGGAGTAGCGGAAAGAAGAAACCGAACCCTCTTAGAGATGGTGAGGTCTATGATGGCTGAAGCCAATTTGCCTATCTCCTTTTCGGGAGACGCACTATTGGCTGCCATATATGTACTCAATAGAGTACCTTCTAAATCCGTTGAAACCACGCCTTGTAAATTGTGGACAAGCCGCAAGCCCAATTTGAACCATTTTGCGACCATAGGGATGTGTTACCTAGCAAGCATGGCAAGCTAGGCCCAAGAGGCAAGAGAGGTATCGTTATAAGATATCTTGATCTCTCCAAAGGGTATGTTCTAGTGGGAGAGAATGAGAATGGTCAAATAACAGAATTTGAGTCACGAGATGTCACATTTATAGCGAATAAATTTCTTAAGCTGGGAGAAGTGGATAAGGAATTCACTTTCTCTGAAACTCAAGAGTCTGACACTTCAGGATCACTCAATCCAAGTGGGAGAAATGAAGTTGAAGACGTAAGGGAAAAGGGAAGAGAATGATGTTTTTCAACCTTCACAAGCGGATTTGCGTAATCCTGACCTTAACTTGAGTGGTCTTCATTTGAGTGGGAGTCTTGTTCCAAATTCAAGTGTGAATATGGATATAGATCCCAGTGGGAGTGGTCCCAGTGGGAGTTCTGCCCAACACCTTGATGAATACATGCGATTTGTTTATCAAGAAGCAGAACCTCTAAGACGATCATAGAGGGGAAATATCTCGCAACGCCGTCATTTAGTTGATAGCAAAGCTCTCTCGATCGTAGCTCAAGTGGTCTTCATTTGAGTGGGAGTCTTGTTCCAAATTCAAGTTTGAATATGGATATAGATCCCAGTGGGAGTTCTGCCCAACACCTTGATGAATACATGCGATTTGTTTATCAAGAAGCAGAACCTCTAAAACGATCATAGAGGGGAAATATCCCGTAACACCGTCATTTAGTTGATAGCAAAGCTCTCTCGATCGTAGCTCAAGTTGAAGATATTCCAAATAACATGAGAGAGTTATTGGAATCCCCAGAAAAAGAAGAATGGATTAAAGCAATGGAAAGTGAAATGGAGTCAATAAGGGTCAACAAAGTTTGGGAACTAGTTGACCTGCCTAAAGGGCGTAGAGCCATTGGGAATAAATAGGTACATATGATAAAGTGATCAGCGGATAGGAAACGTATCCAGAATAAAAGTCGGCTGATTGCGAAGGGGTTTGCACAACAGGAAGGAATTGACTATAAGGAGTCTTTTCCACCTGCTGTCCGTTTCACGTCTATAAGAATTGTACTTGCTTTTGTAGCATGTATGGACCTTGTATTACATCAAATGGATGTAAAGACTGTGTTCTTAAATGGTGAACTGAACGAAGAAATCTATATGGTTCAAACTGAAGGTTTCATTGTCCAGGGACCAGAACATAAGGTTTGTAAGTTGAAAAGATCAACTTATGGCCTTAAGCAGTCTTCAAGATAATGGTATTTTCGTTTCCATGAAGCGATTATATCAATGCAATTTAAGGTGATTAATGCAGACTTGTGTGTCTAAATTAAGCGTGAAAACGGAAGGAAGTTTGTTATTCTAACGTTATACGTTGACGATATTTGTTAGCAGGAAATGACACTTCCTTACTCAAGAAAGTAAAGACTTAGTTGTCTTCTAACTTTGAGATGAAGGATCTAGGAGAAGCTAATTACATTCTTGAGGTTAAGATCTCAAGAGATCGATCTAAGAGATTATTAGCTCTTTCATAAGAGACGTATATCAATAAGATCTTAGAACGGTTTAGTATGGCTCACTGTGATCCCCGATCCAACCCCTATTGCATAAAGTACGGAACTGAATGCTAATATGTGTCCCACGACTCCAGAAGAGACTAAAAAGATGGAGAGAATTCCTTTTAGGTGTGCAATTGGTAGCTTGATGTATGCTATGATTTGTACACTACCTGATATAGGTTTTGCGGTGGGTCTCGCAAGCCGTTATCAGGCTAATCCAGGTTTGAAGCATTAGGCAGCAGTGAAAAGGATATTGAGATATTTGAAGGGGACTTCAAATTATTCCCTTTATTACCAAGGAAAGGATCTGCAGTTAAAGGGATACACAGATACTGATCACGGAACTGATAAAGATGGGAGGTAGTCCACGTCTGGGTATATTTTCATTCTAGGAAATGGTGCAATTTCCTGGTGTAGCAAGAAACAAACTTGTATGACATTATCGACTACGGAGTCGGTATATGTAGCTACAGTAGCTACAGTACTAGAAGCGTTTTGATTCGCTTCATAGATCTTTTGGATCTATTGCCTAAAAGGAAATATACGACTATCTATTCCGACAGCACTGTATCGATAGCTTATTCCAAGAATATTTATTATCATGGAAAAAGCAAGCATATCGATATAAAATATCATTTTGTTAAAGACAAAATAACACAGAGAGAAATAAGTTTAGTGCATGTTCTAACTGGTAATATGATTGCAAATTTGTTAATGAAGCTAATAGCTCCAAATGTTTTTAGTAAACACATTTTGGAATTTGGTCTTCGTAGGTTATAGGAACATGTTGTTGTTTTTGAACTATTGTAATAACTTTGGCAAATTCTATTGGAATAGAATGTGAGTTATTTGTTGTGTTCAAATTCATTCACTAATTAAAACGATACACATAGAGCTATTGAGTATAGTTCAGTATGTTGGCGAAATGTCATCTACTCACATAGATGAATCTTTTACTATGAATTGTGTGTTCATAGGTAAAAGTGCGAGTGTGAGTTACTCCATATGTGATATTTTGCGTGATATCATTATTTCGTTGATACCGGAAGCTGTCCTGTGAAAGGCTTAAAAGTGGACTAGAGGTGCTGATGCATTATTTTCATTTAGAGACTGAATGCTTTCGCATAGTGTTTATAAAACATACGTCCTAAGTGGATTAACACTATGGCATATTTTAGTAATATGTGTAAAAGCCGACCAAGGGATGGAAAGAGGAAAATTGATCTCAACTTTCCTAATGTGAGACCCAAATGAAACTATGAGTTTCAAGTTCACCCTTAAAAACTCTTGTAAATAACAAGAAGGGTATGTCTGATGATTAACTTGATTGGAACCCTAAACTAGTCTTCGTTAGCTATGAACGGGCATATAAGGACCAGTCAGATAAGCATTAGACATATGGTGGAAGGTTATTTATAGAGAGAAAGTACATTTTCAGTAACATGTCACTTAGTAAACATATAACACTCGAGCTCAATACTTTTTCGTGGAAAAGGTATGTAGTGTATATGAATGTTTTCGTGAGATCAAAAGTGAGTCGAAAACTAGTGACCATGGAAAATGGACTAGGGGGAAGTCACGTTAAGCTAAAGGTGGAACGATGAAGGAGAGCTTCAAGGTTTAACCGTTACGTTGACTGGTCGCGTGAATTCGCCGAATAAGAATTGAAAGAAGTATGTGTGTTCAATCGCAATGAAAGTGTGTCTTGTCATGTGCGAGTGGGAGATGTTGGTTTTTGGTCCGCCCATGACATTTTGGAATGGCAGGGACTAAACTGTAATTATATGTAAATTACAGGGACCAAATATGTAATTTGGTCTGACCCTATATATAGATGGAAGTTGGGATTTCCACTATAAATAGAGAAGAAGTTTCTCTATTTCCTAACGAGAGAGAATCGTAGAGATTCCCTTCTTATTCCGGGGGAAAACGTCCCTACCGATAAAACACGGTTTACTTCTTCGTTCGTCGGAAGAATTCACGGATATAGCCCGTACTCAGTGTATTCATACACTCGTAGGAAAGGCAACCAGAACGATCCGGTTTCTCGCGTAGATCAGATCCATTCCATAAACGAGTTTCCGCTGCATATAAACCGTAAGTCTGTTTATCTATCTGTTTATGGTTATCTATGGAATTATGACTTCACATGCCCATGGGTTATGACTTCAAGCTCCATCCTTCAAGCACTCCAAGCTTCCAAAATTGGCTCTTTAAGCTCATTTAACAACTTCAGAGTCCCTAGCACGAGTAATTACACAAAATAGAGTAAATCCGCCTAAGTTAACTAAAAATACATCAATTAAAGCCTATGAACAAAGACGGATTACGTGCATAAAATGCACTTATCAAAAATTCCCCCCACTTAAACCTTGCTTGTCCTCAAGCAAACAAAACAAGTCCAACTCCAAAGATAATTAAAAGCGCATTATATCTCACATATCATAGTTTCAAAAATCAATTAATAAATCAAGCACGCTTATCAAGGGAGAGATGCGATAAACCTGGCATTTAGCCCCAACTAATGCACCCAAAGCTACTCAATTAACAACTTGGAATATGATTTGCATCATTAGGATAGTAGACCTCTAATGGCTTCTTAATCAAAAACATAAACAAGGGACAATAGGATTTGGAGAAGCACACAATTTATTTAAGACGTAAACAACTAATGGATCACTTTGTGATCTTATTTTTTTTTTCTTTCACAACTTTTAACCTTCTTAAGATGCTTTAGCTGTTCCGAACGGATAACAAAAATGGAGCAAACACAATGCACCCGACTTACTTGGCTAAGCATATTCATTAAGCGGCTACTAGCACTATTCATAACTTGGATTCGCAAATCAAGCCAGCGGAATAGAATGTGAATTTTCTTTCACTGCTTTTTTTTTTAGCACAAACAATTATAATCAAAAACATGCATAAAACCTATTTTATCCCCTTGATTTATGGTTAGTCAAAAGAAGTTTCTTATATAATCTATGTCTCTAAATGATACGTCTCAATTCAAGTGTCTATTGATCACAGTGATTTCAACCAGCTAGAACCTCATACTTCATTTATGCAAACATCCCCCTTGACAAGTACACAAGACATAGAAGAAAAATTTTCGGTACTACAATTGTTAAAGAGAACAATGCAAAATGATAAAGGAGTTGAAACTAATTTATGTTTTGAAAGATGACAGTCAAGAGAACAAAACAAATAATATGGACATAATCATAAGCACACAATTTGTGACCCCTCCCCCCACTTAACTTTGCACATAGCCCTCGATGTGTAAGAAAATATAGCATCACAAACCAGAGTAAAAATAGTGAGAAAGCTAGAACAGAAATCCCCTGGATTATGAATGCCAAATATCCGACGCTCCTAAGGGGAAGGCGGGCACGGGGGATCGCGCTCCTGAAGTCGGTACAACTCAGCTACATTAATCTCAATTCGAGCCATTGGCTGCACAACTTATCGCAACAAAGCAAGGAAAGCAATCAAGCCTACTTAGAACAATGTAAGTTTACACTACGATGAAGAGGCAATTGAAATCCAATAGCAATTCATATATTCAAATAAACCAATCCACCGAAACTCAATAAGCAAGACAAAGATCAATGAGCCATAAAATAACTGCATATTCTTAATCAAAAACTTATATGGCATAAAATCAACAATAAGCACCCAATCCTATCTAATCAAATTTGGCAATTTCAATTCAACAAATTCTTAAAATTTATCAACAAAATAAAGCACAATCTTGAGTTTAATTCCATCTCAATTTCCAGAATTAATATGTAAAGCAAGGAATTGAAAAATCAATTAAGAGGGAAGAAATTGCAAACTAGAGTAGCATTGTTGTCTGTGGCAAAATCTGCTGCTATAGACTTGCTGCTGGCCGGAGTTGTTTATTCAGACACCGGAATCTGTGTTTCAGTCGTCGAAATGAGTCCGGCAATGGAAGAAATGTCAGCCGGCGGTGGGATGGTAGACGGCCGGCCAATGGAATAACAGTGCTGCACAAATCGCGTTCCGGCAGTGGTTGACTTGGTGAGCTTTTCGCTTGGGAGTTGGCGGGTCCGCGCCATCCGTGGTTGATCTCGGCTGGACGGTGGCTGGAGGAGTTGGACTGGACGGCGGCCGGCTGAAGGTTGGACGGCGACTGGTTGAAGGGTTTCTGCAAAATAAAGATAAAAGGGAAAAGAAAAGAAAAAGGAGAAAGGGAGTCAACAGCCCGTAATTGCAATTGAAATAAATATCTTTTTTTTTAAAAAATGAATAAAACAAAAGACATGTGAGATTTTGAATTTAAAGGACAAAAAGATCCAGATGACTTAATAGTCCAATCCATGCTCATGGCTTAATTCACTACTTTTAATTTTTGGCGCAAAAAATTAGAAGACTAATTGACTCAACCCATGCTCATGGCTTAATTCACCTCTTTTGATTTTTGGCCCAATAACAAACAGAAAACTAATTAGCTCAAGCCATGATCATGGCTTAATTCACTACCTTTAATGTTTTTGGCCAACAAAAAATCAGAAAACTAATTACCTCAAGCCTAGATCATGGCTTATGACATTTTTGAATAAAATTTCAGATTCTCAAAATTCACCCAAACCAAGATCTTGGCTAAATTAAACTTTGGCATCTTAAAAAGGCAATTAATTAGTGATTTAAAACATGATCAAAGGCTATGATAGAAACTCAAAATTCATAGAAAAACCTAAGAAATTAAAATAAAAACATCAAATTAAAGCACAAAATGAGAAGAATTAATCTAAAACAAAACCAATTTGGGTTGCCTCCCAAAAGCGCCTTTCTTTATTGTCTTGGGCTAGACATTATGCCGATCTTAATTACTCAGGTAATCCCAACGGCATATTTATGTTCCTTGAGAACTCGGACTATCACATCCTCTTCAAGTCCTTCCAATCCTTTTGGTATTATTACCGGAAATTTTCCATTATCATCAAGATAGACAACCTTAAATTTATCAATCAAGGTGTGAGCGGACGACCTTTTCTCTCAGACGGGACGCGACGCGGGGCCCGGCGAGGAAAACTTGGATTTTGTTGATTTTGAAACGTTCTTCCTTTTCTTCATGGTGAGATTTTGGGAAAAAACAGGATTTGTTTATCTTACTTAGAAAAATCCATTCATTCGTTTCGGAATTCCTTTTGTAGAGAACATTTTCCCATTTTATTAATTGAAAGATCTCGAAACTTAAATCCCGAGATCAGTGACAGAGTCGCCACCCGGATCAGCTCATCCGGGAAATTCCGGTACAGCTCCCTACCGAGTATAGACTGCTGTACCTAATCCAGAGATTCAAGGTTCGGACAAGTCCCTTATTTCATGTCTAATCAAAATAAATTTGGCGGATATTCTTTGATGGTATTTTACATTACTAGAGTTGATTTTTATTGCATTAAGTTAAACACACGGCGCGCACACAAATAAAACAGAATAAAGCAGCAAACAATTAAGTTATTACAACCCGATCGAATAAATAATTAAATTATTACAACCCGATCGAATAAAAATAAAAATTCACTTTACAACCGCCTAAAATACACGGATAAATCTATTAAATACATCCAAAATAAAAAATAAAAGGCTGCAAAACAGAGGGTTAGCACAATTTATATTGCACACGCAAATAGGACTCAAATCAGGACAGAATTGGGAATTTTAGGAAATAGGGGCATGCATTTAGGGGATAACCGGGTCGACCCGACCGGTCGGACCGGTTAGACCTGGAAAACGGTTTTGAAACGCCCTGTGATTTTATGCTGGAAAATCAATTTTTGGAAAACAATTGGCTTGGTTACATGCAAATTTTGATTTTCGTGGGTCTGTTGTCCCGGAATCCATGGATCCGTTCGTGTGGGTTCCTAAATTCATCGTCCATATAGGGTCCAAAACGCAATAAACACACCAAAAACATTTATTTAAGATGCAATTTTATTTTAATATTTTCCAAGGACTTATAGAGTTCGGGGGTCCGCTAAAGCTGGACAATTGATCCGGTTCGGATGTAACAACCCCGAAACTTGAAAAATAAATCCCAGAAAACTCGAAAATATTAATATCCGTACGTATAAAAATTCAAAAATAAATATTTTATGGCATACAAACAAATTTGGGCCGAAATATATCACATCAGGGTGCATAAAAATGGAAAACGGGCTATTTTCGGCATTTCGGGACAGATCGGGGAGCTGTCCCTGAAGAACAGAGCCGTACGGCTCTAGGTTAGAGCCGGCCGGCTCTGTTCTGATTGGACCAGAGCCGGCCGGCTCTGTTCTTGAAGAATAGAGCCGTACGGCTCTATTCGGGTAGCCAATTTTCCGGATTTTCAGAAACAGAGAAAAATCACACGAAAAATGCAATAAACACAAGTTTAAGGCCTCTCAGAGTTTACCTTGGTGTTGTTCCAGTATATTTGATGCACAAGAACGGTTTGAAAATCGAGAATGTAACTCGAATTCTCGAATATCCCGAAAATCCGAAAGTTTACCCGAACGAATCCGAAATCGAACCGAGAATCGTTGTGAATCGGTGAGTAAATACTAGAGTGAATGGTTGTGTGCTAAGAAATTTGATTTCGAAGATAAAATTAAAAGGATTTTTTTTCTGTCTCTCTTTTCTCTGTGTTTCTTTTTTTTCTTTTTCTTTTCTTTTTTTTCCAAAATCCTCCCCCCCCAATTCTGTGTTTTGATCCTTCTCTCTTTATCATTCAATTGTTCAATTATTTCTCACACAAAATAATTTCCCAATTAAATGCGTCGATTAATGGTTTTTGTCGTTTTTTTCATCAATTTCACAGAATTGGGACAAAGTGTGGCACCCATGCCCGCCCACTAGAGTCGGCCGGCTCTAGTTTGCACTAGAGCCGGCCGGCTCAATCTAGAGCTGGCCGGCTCTGGTTTGTGAACCAGAGCCGGCCAGTTCTGGTTGAACCGGGGCCCAATAATTAATTATTATTATTATTATTTTTTTTTTTTTTTTTTTTTTTAGTATGATGCGCCTGAAAATCACTCGGAGAACCCGCTTTACGGTAGTTTCGGATTGCGGATAATTTCGTTTTCGGAGAATTCGAGACGTTTCGGGTAATATTCTGCTCTTTTCTGTGACCGAAGGTAATAAAGATTTCTCATCACTGAGGTCGGGAAAACCCGTGCTCACACAAGGTTTCAGGCTTTATCTTCAGATTATCTTTCCAGGCCGAACTCTCAACTGGCTTCACTTGTAAGATTTTTTCACAACCTCCTGTGTCAAAAACCTCATGAACAACAGAATTTGCAACATCAGTCGCTAAATCATAATTTTCATCACTTAAAAATTTCATGGCATCATATATATTAAAACAAATCATTTCACCATTAAATTCCATAGTGAGTTTACCTTCATTCACATTGATTATAGCTTTAGATATTTTAAGGAATGGTCTTCCTAAAAGAATGGGTGTCGATATTGGACAATCATCATCATTCATATCCAAAACATAAAAATCAGCAGGAAATACCAAACCATTAACTTGCATAAGTACATCCTCTAGTACCCCATCAGGATAAGCATTAGTTCTATCAGCAAGTTGAACTATCACACCAGTTTCTTTTAAAGGTCCAGCATTTAAAGATGCATAAAGAGATCGTGACATGATATTAATTGAAGCTCCAAGATCTAACATTGCTTTCCTGATTCTAGTACTACCTATCTTACAAGGGATAGTGAACATACCTGGATCTCCACATTTTGGTGGGAGTTTCCTTTGAATAGCAGCAGAAACATTCTCTCCCACATTGATTTTTTCGTTACCCCTCAACTTTCTCTTGTTAGTACACAATTCTTTAAGAAATTGGCATATCGAGGGATTTGTTTAATAGCATCAAGAAGAGGAATATTTACCTGAACTTTTTTGAATAAGTCAAGTACCTCTTTCTCTTGGTCCTCCTTTAGAGATTTGGAAAATCGACTTGGGAATGGAGGTGGAATAACAATGGCCGGTGATGGCTTAGCCGGTGCAGGAGTTACCTCCTCTTTTTCTAGTTCTTTCTCCAACTCATGCTTTGAAACTCCAGCAGATGGTATCTCCTTGCCACTCCTTAAAGTAATGGCACTAACATTCTGCCTCGGATTTATTTCAGGCTGTGATGGCAAACGTCCAGAAAATTATGGTTCCAACTTACTCACCGAGGTGGCTAATTGGCTCATTTGGTTTTCTATATTCTGGATGCTTGTCTTAGTGTCTTGTTGAAATTGTTGCACGTTGGAAGCCAAGGCAGACACTATTTGCTCTAAAGACATAGTTGGCTTAGGAGGGGGTGGTTGTGGTGTATGGATTGGCGGCCTAGGATGGTAGTTGTTAGATTGTTGTCCTTGCTGAAAGTTATTCGGCTTATGAGTATAGCTGAAATTCGGGTGATCTTTCCATCCAGGATTGTAAGCCTGAGAGTATGGATCGTATCTCCTCTGATGTTGTTGATTCTGAAAATTACCAACATCATTCACCTGTTCTTCCTCTTGGAGAGTGTGACAAGAATCCGTAGGATGATCGAAACTTAAACAAATCCCTTAAACATTCACTTGTTGTTGTTTCCCCAAAAATGCTTTCTGCATGAGTGAAGTAAGGGTGTCAAGTCGTTTTTCAATAGCAGAAGTGTTTACCTCATTCACTTTCTGTACAGGATGATCTTGTCGATTGCCAAACTGTTGTGTGTTGGCAGCCACTCTTGAAATCAACTCTCTTGCATTGGTAATTGTCTTATCGGCCAAGGATCCACCGCTGGATGCATCAATTAGATTCCTGTCAGATAAGGTTAGTCCTTCATAAAAATATTGAAGTAAAAGTTGGTCCTTTATCTGATGATTTGGGCAACTGGTGTAAAGCTGATTAAATCTTTCCCTGTACTTAGAAAGATTCTCCCCAGCATATTGGCGAATGCCCGATATATCTTTGCGGATTGAAGAAACTCGTGAAGCAGGGAAGAATTTCTCAAGAAATTGCTTCTTCATCTCGCCCCAAGTTGTGATTGACCCAGATGGGAGGTAATACAGCCAATCATTAGCTTTATCAGTTAGTGAAAACGGAAAGGCTCTCATTTTCACTTGCTCCACAGAAACTGCATTCCCTGGCGGTTTCATACTTGAACATACTACATGGAGCTCCTTTAAATGTTTATGTGGATCTTCACCTGAAAGTCCACGAAAAGTAGGCAATAAGTGAATTAAACCAGATTTTAATTCAAAATTTACCTAATTTTCCGGATACAGTATGCACAGAGGTTGTTGATCCATATCCGGTTCAGCCATGGCTCTCAATGTTTGCTCTAGGTTAGCCATCTCTTCTTCTTCGTCGATTTCACTCTCACTTGATTCTAACGAATCAGCTACCACGTCCGATGGAAGTGATTCCCGAGATCCTCTTTCCTTCGTCTGCTTCCTCAGTCGACGAGCAGTTTTCTCTATTTCAGGATCAAATTCGAGTTCACTTGTACGAGAAGAATGAGGCATACACTAGAAAACACAGATTAGAAGAAATAAACAATTAAGACACCAATCCCCGGCAACGGCGCCAAAATTTGATGCGTGCCGAACACACCAAAAATAAATTCCTACTCTTGGACACAAAATTTTGCAGTACAGATGGAGCAGGGTCGAATCCACAGGGATTGGCTGATTATTTCTTCAAAAGATAAACAATAAAAGTAAAAAGGGGGGTGTTTAAGAATTGCAATTAAAGTAACCAAATTAACAGAAATAAATCAATTGGGTAAAAATCTATCTGAGGTGAACTCCAGCTAGAAGGCGAATTAAAGTCTTAAATCAATCCAACTGATCATCGATCAAACACAAAAGATAACTCCAATACATTCAAATAAATTAGCTATAGCAATCATAAAGCATGAATCGCCTAATCTCTTCTTATGGAATAGATAACCAAGAGAAGCTCGTTAATTATCTCTAATTAATCAAACAGTTCCGAACAAGCTTCGGAATTTAATTCAATTAAAAGCTTTAACACATGAAAGAGACACTAATTCTACTCAACAATCACACAAGCGGGATTATTTAAAGCATATCAATTTCATCCATAACACAAATTAAAAACTTGTCCATAATTAATCGTGTTATTCGCTACCTAGGTTAAGTGAATTAAATGATTACGTATTTAATCACCTAACTAGCAAATCGATCACAAGTAAATAATTAAATCAAGAATTCAATTAAATCGTGCAAAAGTAATAAGAACAGAATGAAATCAATTACTTGAATTAAAGAAGAAAATAAGAACAATGATCTCACAGTTGACGTTACAAGACTGAACTTTCCTTCTAGCTAGAAATTAGGGTTTTAGTTCATCATAGGGTCAAGAACACATTGGGAGAGGGAAAGAAAAGAGGCAGCCGAAATTCTAAGAGAAGAAGAAGAAGAAGAGAGAAGAAAATAATTGACCTAACTCCTTTTAAACCTAATCCACTAAGGAAAGAGTTCTAAAAAGGAAATAACTCTAATTAAGATTTTTGTAGGAAAATCTAATTAGAGATATTAAAAATAAAATATCTCTAATAGCCTATCACAAAAAGGCTGAAATAAAATAAAATAAGACTAAATTAGAAGTCTTCAAATTCCCTAAAAAAAATCTTCAAAATTCGCAGGTCCCCTTAAGCTATGGTCTTGGCTTATGCAAAACAGCTTCTTAAGCCCAATTTCAGCATCAACAGCACTCCATAAGCCATGCCCATGGGTTATGACTTCAAGCACTCCAAGCTTCCAAAATTGGCTCTTTAAGCTCATTTAACAACTTTAGAGTCCCTAGCATGAGTAATTACACAAAATAGAGTAAATCCGCCTAAGTTAACTAGAAATACATCAATTAAAGCCTATGAACAAAGACGGATTACGTGCTATTATTGTAAGAATAAGAATATATATAAAGATTTGTCGGAATACTTACGAACTCCTTTATTTTCCAAAACCCTCCTTACCATATTTGTTGGTGTGCCCTAGTTCTTAGGGCATTGGATTCTTGTATTTTGTATATACACTAAGACTCATTGTATTAATACATTATTTGTGTCACATTAATAAAGGCAATTAATCTATTTCATTTATATCTTGTGCTATAATATGAGTTGAGTATCCATTGATTGATAATCATAAAACCTATCCCAGGTCTGTTCTAATCGTGGGAACGAATATAACCACAGACTTGTATATTCGATGACTGTATGGCAGTTCTTAACTAGCCATAGTACTTGTACAGTCAGTCATGAATATAGGTACATGTCGTTGACATGGGACTGGATCGATCCACACAAGAAAGCCATATGGTTATTGCGTCATAGGTCTTTCTTGAGTAGGTCTCTTTTCAACTCAAACCAGATTTCATTATAATATCAATATGGAATCCGGTTCACTTTGACATACGCCTAAAAGGTCTGTAAAAGGATGCTAAATACGGGTATCATTGGGTGGACCGGTGAACATGTTGATATTGATGATGAAGTGATGGAATTGCCACTCGGGTAACACCGAGATGTTATCATTGGCCACTTGATGAGTGGGACTGATAAGTGTATGGCTATACCCAAATAAGTCGATGCTTATTTGATTATTTAGTCAACTCAAGATCAAGAAATATAATAAACAACAGAAGATGATGACAGACACAATGCCTCTTGTTTATTCATATCGATATCGTTAGGCAAAGAACACTATGAGATTATTACCGGATGAGTGTCTTATAAAAACTGCTACATCTTTGTCTTAATTGGGGGCTATAATAGTTTGCTAGAACCCACTTACAGTCTATGGGCCATGCGCCTACTGCCAACATAATGACAGACCCATAGGATTGTGCACATAGATCCACTGAGCCGGAACTTATAAAAATTGTACATGTAATGTACATTGGAAGGAATGCGTTAATTAATAGTTGACATTCGGTGTCAAGGTAATTAATTAACATTGGGTTGATTTAATTTAATTAATAAGTTCACATAATATAATTAATTAATTTATCAATTAATTGAATTACATAAAGTAAACAATTAATTAAATAATTTTCCTAAGTAGGAAAATTAAATACATGTATTGTATTTACTTAAGTGTGATTTAATTTTATTTAGGGGTAATTAAATTTAGCCCAATGGAATTAAATTACATAGTATATACTTTTTAATTAAACTTTATTTATGTAATTATAATTCTAGTGGGCTTGGGTTTAATTAACCAAATTAAAACCCAATTAGACAAGGTGTCTATATAAGGGCATACTTATGGAAGAAAACTCTAATTCAACCCTAATTAATTGCTAGAAATTTCAGCAATCAAGAGCAACCCTAAAACAGCCGAAAATCCCAGCATTAAACCTTCATTCCTTCCCGTCTTCGTCTAGCACCGGATCCCGCTCAATAGTTGGCCGTGCACCGGACATTGGAGATCGCAGTTTCAAGAAACGATCCTGTAGCAGTCTCTAGAAAGGACGAATCCGGTGAGTTAATCTCTCTTGATTCAATTTGGTTTTATTCTAATCAATGGTAATTGGACACGATAGGTGGATTCTAGGAAATTTTAATCGGTGTATTTTCTGCTGCGCTACGTTATTTTTCCAATGACGAATCCCAACAGTGGTATCAGAGCCTAGGTTTTGTCCATTAGATTGATTAAAATTGGTTCTTGAAAGCATTCTTGAAGAAAGAATGGATTTCAAGTTTGTGATTTTAGGGTTTTTTATTCAACTGGTTTTATTGAACCCTAGAATTTTGTCTGGGGTTTTTGATTTTTTTTTCCCCAAATTGGTTTCCATCTAAAATTGTGTAGGGTTTTTGTTTAGATATTTCTTAGCTGGAAATTTTTTAATTTTATGATTTATAAAAAAAGAAAATATAACATGCTTGGATAAGGAATCGCAAATTACGATTCCCTTCCTTGGCGCAGCACCTGGCCGCTGCCGCAGACTGGATTTGTGTCCGGTTTTAGATTTTGTGGGTATTTTTTTGCCCCGGGCCCTAATGCAAATTAAATTAAATTTTTTTAATTAATTTGTATTTAAATTGTTTATTTTGTTGGCATGCATATTTAATTTAACTGTTTGCATATTAAATTGAATATGGACTTTGTGAAATTGGCCCAATAAACCGTGACATCGGTTAAAATTGGGAGAGCTAAATTTTAAATTTGTGACAACCCAAATTCAAGTGGGAGCAAAATTGTTAATTTTGCATTTATGAATGTTATCCATTGGGCCTTTGTGGGCCTTAGTCACATTTGTTAAAATTGGCGATTTCACCGTAAGTAACTCGGCTTAACATTTATATTTATAATTTGGAATGCCATGATCATGCATCATATTGGTTTGTATGTGCACGATAGGTACTTTGTTTGAAATGTGATGTTGAGTTCTATGGGCCCTAAATTATTATCGGTTGCAATTTAATTTTGGGAAATATGGCCTGCGTGCCTTTTTTTTATTTTGATGTAATTTTAGAATAGATTTATTTTACAAAATTGTTGTAATTGCATCAAATATGGAGGAAGGCCCAGATGGAGCAAGCCCATGGTGGGAGCCCAAGAAGGATTGCAGTCCGGCCCATGAAGAATTAGATAGGATATCTAGTTTTTCATTAGGTTGTAATTAAAGGCCCATAGGATCTCATTTATTTTAAATTAAGTATGCTATTGCATTTATCATATAATATGGATGTATGGATCACCAAATTATTACCCGCGTTTATGCATGCTAAGCCGTATCACTTAACTTTAATCTGATAATTAAAATATTGAGTGGTTTAAAAGTGCTTCCCATATTCACACCTCTTCCTCCCATTGATGCTGCAATATGCGCCATGCCCTAGTTGGGTACATTGTAGTATTTGGTGGGCCGTCGAGGGTTAGGATACTTGGTATGGTTAACATGTGAATGGTGGCTTGACTCAACATGGGTAGCATTAGCTCAGAGCAAGCCCTAAGCATAGATGGGTAAAGTGTCAATAAGCCCATCAAACCAAGAGTCCTTCGTGGAAGGACTGGATAGGTTGTCCTACCAAATGAATCAATGGTTGGTTAGTGAGCCCTAGTTCGGCCAGTCATTGATAAGTTGTGGATCTTGGTCAAGTCTGCCAATTAAAATCACCAACAAACAAAAATCGAATTATTAATTTGAATTGGCTTAAAAGTCCTTTATTTCTAACTCAAGCAATGATTTCTTCCATATAGATAATCCTATTTCACTTATGCAATTTAAATGACTACAACAAACAACAACTCACTCTCACTTAGGTCACTCTTAGAGAAGGAGAAGCTTTCGGGGACTAACTTCCTAGACTGGGCTACGAACTTACAAATAGTTCTTAGACAAGAGTCCGAGGAGTATGTACTGAATGCTCCTTTACCAGCTGGCCCTCCCACAGGTCGAGGCATCACCACGGCAATGATGGAGCAGTATGACCTACACATGAGGGATGACCGAGATGTCTCGTGCCTCATGCTGGGTACCATGGCTCTGATCTTCAGAAGCAATTCATGGACGAGCATGCTTATGAGATGATGGATCAACTTAAAATGATGTTCCAAGATCAGGCTCATCAGGAACGTTTCCTGACAACCGAGGCACTTTCACGACTATGATGGCAGCTTGGACTTCTGTTAGCACTCATGTGCTAATGTTGAAGGGGTACATTGATACACTTGCCCGCCTCGGCTCACCAGTTCCGCAGGACTTAGCAGAAGACATTATTCTCGGGTCACTTCCTGATAGTTTATCATGAACTATCATATGCAAGGGTTGGATAAAGCGGTTGTTGAGTTGCATGGCATGCTCAAGCTTGTTGACCAGTTTGTTAAGAAGACTCCTGAAGTAATATTGGTGAACAAGGGCAATACACCCAGTGCTAAGGGAAAGGCCAAATCTAAGGCCAAGGCTAAGGCCCAAAAGGCCAAGGCTAAGGGCAAAGGTGGTAGCCCAACCTAAAGCAAGGGTTGCTTCTCCTGATGATGTCTGCCATGAGTGTCATGAGAAGGGGCACTAGAAGAGCTCATGTCCAAAGCTAAGGGAGCAACTGAAGGGAAAAACTACTGCTTCAGGTATTTATGTTGTTGAGATTAATCTGGCTATTTCTACATTTTGGGTCTTAGACACTGGATGTGGATCTCACATTTGTTCAAATGTGCAGGGTCTAAGAAATAGGAGATTACTAGGATCTGGAGAAGTAGATCTTCAAGTTGGAAATGGTGCTCGAGTTCAGGCCATGGAGATCGGAGATTATTTCTTAGAGATGCCTAGTGGACTTGTTTTGGAACTAGGAAACTGTTATTTTGTACCTACAATGCGCCGGAATATTATTTCTGTTTCTTTGTTGGATATTTCTGGTTTCGTATTGAATATTGGACATGGTAGAATTTCTATGAAATGTGGCAATATTATTTATGGAACAGCATTTCTTGAAAATGGTTTATATATCCTTGATCTAAAACGTGAAAGTTCAATCTATAACATAAATACTAAAAGGATTAAACAGAATGAAATTAATCCTACATACATCTGGCACAGTCGACTTGGCCACATAAACGAGAAGCGCATAGCTAGGCTTCACTCTAGTGGAGTGCTAGGACACCTAGTCTTATGACACATGCAAACCTTGTTTGAGAGGCAAGATGACAAAGGCACCTTTTAGCAAGACTGCTGAAAGGGCCTTAGACCTACTGGAGCTGATACATTCTGATGTATGAAGCCCAATGAGCACTATTGCTAGATCTGGTTTTCCATACTTCGTCACCTTGATGGATGACTTCAACAGATACGGTTACGTGTATCTAATGAAGCATAAGTCTGAGACTTTCCAAAGGTTCAAGGACTTTAAGAATGAAGTAGAAAACCAACTCGGTAAGAAAATAAAAGCACTTTGGTCTGACCGAAGGGGTGAATATTTGAGCTAAGAGTTTGACTCATTTTTGAGAGAGTGTAGGATTGTATCCCAACTCACTCCTCCTGGTACACCCCAGTGGAATGGAGTGTCAGAAAGGAGGAATAGGACCTTGCTAGACATGGTCCGCTCGATGATGAGTTATGGTACACTCCCTGTATCCTTTTGGGGATATGCTTTAGAGATAGCTACTTATATTCTTAATAATACACCAAGCAAGGCAATTAAGGGAACACTATATGAACTATGGAAGGGCAGAAAGCCCAATGTTTCCTTCTTTAAGATTTGGGGCTATGATGCACATGTTAAGAAATTGACAAGTGGCAAACTCGAGTCCAAATCTGTCAAGTGGGTTACCCTATGGAAACTAAGGGTTATTACTTCTACGATCTAGTGGAAAAAAAAGTTTTCGTAGCCAAAAATTCAGTCTTCTTGGAGAAGGAATTCCTTTCCAAGAGAGACAGTGGGAGTAATGTTGAACTTTCAGAAGTTCAAGACTCATAAACTCTTGTAGCTACTGCTGAGGATGCTTTGGGAACCTATCTGACTACTCAAGAAATTGAGGAACAAGAACCGGTTGCATAGGACCTTACAAGGTCTGGTAGGACATATCATCAGCCAGAGAGGTATGGCTTTCTCATGACTAATGATGGGGACCTTATGGTCATTGACCAAGAGTAGCCCAAGACCTATCAGGCGGCTATTAAAAGCCAAAACTTAGATCAATGGCGCAAAGCCATGGAGGCTGAGATGCAATCTATGCACGATAACCAAGTATGGAACTTGGTGGATCCACCTCCGGGTGCAAAGGTGATAGATTGCAAGTGGTGTTTCAAGTTAAAGGGCGAGAACACCTTCAAGGGGCAATTGGTGGGAAAAGGATTCAGGCAAGTTCAAGGAATTGACTATGATGAAACCTTTTCACCAGTTGCTATGCTTAAATCCATTAGGATACTACTAGCCATAGCTGCATGGTACGATTATGAGATATACCAGATGGATGTTAAGACCGCTTTCCTTAATGGAAAGCTACTCAAAGATGTGTACATGACACAATTTGAGGTTTTATCAATCCAAAGTACCCAAACCGGGTATGCAAGCTTTAAAGATCCATTTCTGTATTGAAGCAAGGAACGAGGTTATGGAATCAGAAAGGCCATTACAGAATATGGCTTCACACAAATTTCTGATGTGCCCTGTGTGTATAAGATGGTTAGTGGGAACGTTTACACCTTCCTAATGCTGTATGTTGATGACATCCTTATCATTGGAGGCAACATACCAACACTGCAAAGGGTTAAGAAGTGGTTGAGTAGGTGCTTCGCAATGAAGGACTTAGGTGAAGCTGAGATGATCTTACGAATCAAGATCTACAGAGATAGATCCAATCGGCTTCTAGGCCTAAGTCAGGCCACGTACATAGACGAGGTTCTGAAAAGATTTAGCATGGACAAGGCAAAGAAAGGATTCTTGCCTATGCGCCATGGGTTGAAGCTGAGTAAGAAAGATGGTCCTAAAACAAAAAAAGGACCGGGAGAGCATGGAAAAGATCCCTTATGCATCTGTTATAGGATCCATCATGTACTCCATGTTATGTACAAGGCATGATGTCACGTTTGCACAAAGTATGACTAGCCAGTACCTGTTGGACCTCGGGGAGGAACACTGGAAGGTTGTTAAGGCATCTTAAAGTACTTTAACCGGACTAATGATGCTTTCTTAGTGTATGGAGGTCAAGATGAGCTGGTAGTGTCAGGTTACACTGATGCAAGCTTTGAGACCGATGAGGATCAGAACCAGTCACATTCTGGTTATGTTTTTCTCCTAAATGGCAGTGCCATTAGTTAGAGGTCCTCAAAGTAGGCCACCATAGCTGACTCTACAACGGAAGCTGAGTACATAGTTGCAAAGGAAGCTGTTTGGATCAAGAAATTCATAACTGAGTTAGGAGTAGTACCCACTATCCTAGACCTAGTTGATGTTCATTGCACAAGCTAAGCAGCCTCGGTCACACAAGAGATCCAAAAATATGCTAAAAAAGTTTCACCTTATAGCATTAAAAAGTAATCTTCAGCTCTCGACATTGTCAAATCCTTCCCTCTTATCTGTGAAAGATTTGGAATTTCCTGTCTTCAAAACCAAAGCTCTTCCCCTTTCCTTTTTCGATTTCATCCACACCTTCAACACCCTTTGTCTTCCGTTTGCCACCCAAACCACCAACACCTATTTCACAAAACCCCTACCCTATTCCCTGAACTGACCCTGTGAAGCATCATTTTCCACCATCAATGGCTTCTAACAAGAAATTGAACCCCAATGCTGTCCCATATTCACATCATCTCATTATCAAAAAGGTGACATAGGCCTATGGCAAAGTACTAACTCAATCAGTCTTTGTTTATCATCAACCTGTACCAGATTGGGAATTCTCTTTCTATCCCATGCCACTTCTCTTCAACCTAAACCCCCAGATTGAATATTTTGTAACCTCAGACTGATAGGAAAGGCATTGATTTCATGACAAAGAGAGGATTTTGAATATAAGCCTGCTTCAATTGAGCTGGAGTTTGCCACTGCTCAAGCAACTATTGATGGAATTCCTAGGTGACCATTATTCTCATCCAGCAAAGTCCGCACTATACCCTGTGCTGAACTTCAGGGAAAAGAGTAGTGGGTGGGACATTTTGTGAAAGGAATGGTCATCCACCAGTATCACACAACCTGGTAAGGAATGGTTCTGTTGAGCAAAATGTGCTATGAAAAGGAAAAGACCGACGCTCACCCCTGTGAACTTCACCAACAGTGTTGGAGCAACTAGGTTTTACAAAGCTTTCAATAATCATGAATGGGATGTTCCCATCAACAAAAAGACTTGTAAAGCCTGCTATTCTGATATTTAGGGGAAAGTTACATTTACCAACCATTTTAAGAACTCAGTCTTCAGCTGCAACAGCAGTGACTACTTACCAGTGGTTCTTTCATTTCCTAGCCATGGTATGCGTTGCTCTAGGGTTATTGTGGTTCACAGACAAAGGAAACCATAATTAACTCAAGTCATTCTGAATCAGGCCATACCTTGAAGGACTAAAAGCTATGTCCATCTTTGGCAACCATGTATGAATTGGAATCTAGGGTGAATTCAAGGCATGAACACAACCTCCTACCTTAGGAGAATCCAGTGGTTAATTGACCCCATCTCAGATTATCCGCTCACAGTGGTGACTCTGCTTCAATTACGTGATTCGATCAAACTGAAGCCATGGTTCGAATTTCCTAATGCATTTACATTCATCATGTCATAGATGTTTTATATTCTGTTTTGATGTTCAATATGCATGTGTTATGCCATTGTACGTAAATGTCCATGTTAAGGTTGCCGCACGTAGCAAACCAGATTCGATGAAGCATTTCACATCCAAACCCAAACCTCCAACACTTGAGGCAGGTAAAAGTTAAATCACGAAACATCATCAAGGACAATTCTATCATGATTCCCGGCGGAATCGTCAAGGCGCACTCTCCAATCCTAAGACAAGCCAGTGCTATGAGATCCACTTGGCTGGTGCACTCTTATAGACTTGGCCATCGTTCATATATATATAAATGACAATGTTCTTTAGTGAGAGAATCTTTGACACAGAAAACCAAAAGGACGTGTTGGTAACAAGAAGAGAGTGACATACAGAGGCACTGTCACTTTTGAGTTTCCTATCACATTCATTCTGATGTTATCATAATGATACTAGGCATGTTTGATTTTCTGCTTAGATGTTCATATTGCATATACCGTGCCATTGCATGTAAACACCCATCAGTAGGTCATTGCATCAAAACCCACAGTGGCATCAATGAAATTGTCACTACAAATGGCAGCTACCGGCCCAGTTGTACCATCCCTATTATAATTATCCCCAGCAGAGTGATCCCCAGCGAGATCAAATGGATCAGAATACTCCCCAGCTGAGTTCTCAGCCAAAACGATCCCCACTGAATCAAAATCCTTGGCAAAGTCATCCGATGAACACAGTCCCCACACAAGGCCATCGGGAGTCACAAATTCATCTCCCCAGCATAGTGCAGATACCAAACGTATTATTAGAAGCATCATGACGCATGCATATGCACACGAATCATGCACGCATTCATGCATACGTACATCAAACCACCTCAACCAT
This sequence comes from Euphorbia tirucalli, assembly GCA_039660915.1. NCBI lineage: Eukaryota > Viridiplantae > Streptophyta > Magnoliopsida > Malpighiales > Euphorbiaceae > Euphorbia > Euphorbia tirucalli. Next base: position 41,917,818 of record CM077637.1, on the reverse strand, counting down.
ATTTGTCTTTGATTGAAGGGGTCATCTCGAGAAGAGATCCTTCCCAATTCAGAAAGGCCTAACCTAGAGTCATAACGTGCAAATCTAAGCTATGTGACTCCAAAACCTCAGGTATGAAAAGTTTCTATAATTATTTGAGTTTTTCGTTCACGCCAATATCACACCGAGAACGATATCTTTCTCACCTTTAACAGGTATCTGGGGGCAGAACAACAGAACAGATAGTTCAACCTTTTCATCACATGGGAGAGGAAGAACATTCATTTCAGTCCTGTCGTCATATGGGCAGGAAAGAAATGCCTATTGAAGAATCTTCTTGCCTTTAACAGAGATCTGGGGGCAAGACGACAACCAAGTTTGTGCTACATCTTCTCCACATAGAAGGGATAGCACATCTCTTATTTTGACCTTGTCGTCACATAGACAGGGAAGAATCTTTGTTGAAGAACTTCTCGCCTTTAACAAGTATCTAGGGGCAGAACAACAGAACAGATCGTTCAATCTTTTCATCACATGGGAGAGGAAGAACATTCATTTCAATCCTGTCGTCACATGGGCAGGAAAGAAATGCCTATTGAAGAATCTTCTTGCTTTTAACAGGGATCTGGGGGCAAGACGACAACTAAGTTCGTGCTACTTCTTCTCCACATAGAAGGGATAGCACATCTCTTATTTCGACCTTGTCGTCACATAGACAGGGAAGAATCTCTGTTGAAGAACTTCTCGCCTTTAACAGGTATCCCGGGGCAGAACAATAAAACAGATCGTTCCACCTTTTCTCACATGGGAGAGGAAGAACATTCATTTCAATCCTATCATGGTAAGAAAGAAATGCCTATTAAACAATCTTCTTTCCTTTAACAGGGATCTAGGGGCAAGATAACAACCAAGTTTGTGCTGCTTTTTCTCCACATAGAAGGGATATCACGTCTCTTATTTTGATCTTGTCGTCATATAGATAGGGAAGAATCTCTGTTGAAGAACTTCTCGCCTTTAACAGGTATCTGGGGGCAGAACAACAGAACAGATCATTCAACCTTTTCATCACATGGGAGAGGAAGAACATTCATTTCAACCTTTTCATCACATGTGAAGAGTCTTCTTGCCTTTAACAGGGATCTGGGGGCAAGACGACAACCAAGTTTGTGCTGCTTCTTCTCCACATAGAAGGGATAACACATCTCTTATTTTGACCTCGTTGTCACATAGACAGGGAAGAATCTCTGTTGAAGAACTTCTCGCCTTTAACAGGTATCTGGGGGCAGAACAACAGAACAGATCATTCAACCTTTTCATCACATGGGAGAGGAAGAACATTCATTTCAACCTTTTCGTCACATGTGAAGAGTCTTCTTGCCTTTAACAGGGATCTGGGGGCAAGACGACAACCAAGTTTATGCTCCTTCTTCTCCACATAGAAGGGATAACACATCTCTTATTTTCACCTCGTTGTCACATAGACAGGGAAGAATCTCTGTTGAAGAACTTCTCGCCTTTAACAGGTATCTGGGGGCAGAACAATAGAACAAATCATTCAACCTTTTCGTCACATGGGAGAGGAAGAACATTCATTTCAATCCTATCATCATATGGGCAAGAAAGAAATGCCTATTGAAGAATCTTCTTGCCCTTAACAGGGATCTGGGGGTGTGAGCGGACGACGCGTTTCCGACTGAATATGAGACTCCCTTTCGAAAGGGGTGCCACGATCTCGAGTGAGCCCCTCCCTCGCGTGGGGTTTTTAAGAATGGAAAACGGGTTTTGGAAAATAAATAGAATTAATTCTTAAAAGAAACCAAAACCTAAGTCTCGATGAATATTGTAGAGTCGCCACCCGGCTCAGCTCAACCAGGAATTTCTTAAGGTAGCTGAACCGGACAAACGGCCGCTACAGTATCCAGAGATTCGGGTCCGGACAAGTCTCTTATTTCGTGTCTAATTAAATTAAATATTGCCAAGGTTCTCAAAATGGTATTTTAAATTCTAAAGTCAGTTTTATTGAATATAAAAGGCATACAGCGTGTATACAAATACATAATACAAAAATAAAGAAAAGTAATAAATATTAATTGGCCTACAACGAAATCGAATGGAAAAATAGAAAAACTCTCACCTCACTTATACAATCGCCTAGGATACACGAGAATCTAAAAATATTTACTACCGCCTAAATACACGATTAATTCTATTAAAATACAAATAAAAATAAAAATAAGAGTAAATAAAAGCTGCAAAACAAAGGTTAGCACAATTTATACGACATGACACAAGTTGGACTCAAATAGACAGAATTGGGAAATTAGGATTTTGGGTCATGCATTTAGGGGGTAACCGGGTTGGCTCGGCTAGCCGGCCCGGTTAGACCTAGAAAACGTTTTAAAACGTCCATGTATTTTTGGTTTTGTGGGAAAATCATTTTGAAAACAATTTTACCGATTTACATGAATTTTTTACATTTAAGGTGGGTCGATTTTCGGGAGAACCGGGTCTCCGTCGTTGAACTATCCTAAATGCAATTTTACTGAAAATTGAATCTATGGTCGTGATGCACACAACAAAATTCAGTTTTGACGATTTTCGGATTTTTCTGATCTTTATGGATTTTTATAAATTTTTGGGGATAAAAGCTGAAATTCTGATTCTGTAACGAGAGTTACAGTTGTGCGACTGTAAGTTACAGTCGCACGACTGTAAATGGTTCAGAATCAAGATTTCGCCAAAATTTTATTTTCAATCGAAATTGAAGAAAAACAACCTGGAAATTAAGAACACTCGTATGACTATATATACGGTCGTACGACTGTTCATCAAATCCAAGAACAGTAGTACGATTGTTCTTAATTTCCAGAAACAGAAGCGTGAAAATACAGCAGAAAATACATAAAAATTCACTTCAAACACCCAGAAAGCGATAAAAAGTGAAAGGAAAAGGAGTGTCTACCTTTTTAGAAGCTAATCCAAGTCGATTTGACCCTTGGCGTCACTTCAATCCAAACAAATTCGCACTTTTCCTTTGAAATTGGGAGAGGAACCTTTATATCCAAAAATCCAAAATGTTAGGGATTCTGATGATTTAAGTCCGTGATTTTGATTTGTTTGTGATGTTAATTGATCAAGCTAAGGATTTCTATCAAATTTTAACCGTAATTATGAGAATTAAAAGAAAATAGAAGAGGAAAAGATGAACTTGAGTTTTTTCCTTTTTCTTTCCTTTCCTTTTCTCTTTTCTCCTTTCTCTCTCTAATCCCTTTTCACCAGAAATCTAGAATGGCCTCTCTCCTCTCTTTTTCTTCCTTTTATCTCTGCTTCTTAGCTTGCTTGCTGTCCATCCCGGCGCATTAATTGCGCCACCCTCTCTTCTCCATTTTTCTGTTGCAGAGGTATGGGCTCCTGTAACTTTTCCGATATTACAGTCGCATGACTGTAAGGATAGTCGTACGACCATATACTTTTTTTTTTAAATATAGAAAATTTCGGCGCTTACAGCTGCCCCTCACGTGATCAAATTCGACACCTGGCTCTAGGTTTAAAACACTTGAGATGATGAATTTGAGAGTACGAATCAAAGTGGCATGAACACTGGAATAAAACTTATGATGAGATGAGCTGATACCGGGTCTAGGTTACCCGAGGCGAAGTCAATGTGGATAGGCCGATACCGGGTGTAAGTTACCCGAGGCAAATGAAGGGTGAATTGTGATTTAGCCGTTACCGGGTCTAGGTTACCCGAGGCAAAGGAAGATGGATTGCGGATTGGCCGATACCGAGTCTAGGTTACTCGAGGCAAATGAAGGGTGAAATAAGCCGATACCGGGTCTAGGTTACCCGAGGCTAAGAAAAAGTGAATTGCGGTTTAGCCGATACCAAGTCTAGGTTACCCGATGCGAGGAAAGATGGATTGCGGATTGGCCGATATCGGGTCTAGGCGGATCTGCTGAGGAAATGGATGATGAAGCCGATCTGGGCCGATACCGAGTTTACATTACTTACGATGGATCTGCTGAGGAACTGAAATGATGAAGCCGATCTGGGCCGATACCGAGTTTACATTACTCGAGGCTGATCTGCTGAGGAATTAAGGCTGGGGACGATGAATTCCTGCACTTAAGATAGTAAGTCTTCATTCCTTGATCGAGAGATTTTTAAACAAAAATTTTTGCCCCTTCGGTCAAGAATGAAGACTAGCTGGGGAGAAGTGATTGATGTATGTAATGTATGAATGCATGATGATGCATATGTGCGTGTATGCATTTTCCGTCATTTGAAGTTTCTACCTTCCGCTGCAGAGAGATATGTTGTGCCCCTGGTGATTTTGCTTTCTTTAGGGGCTTTGCTTGGTGAATTTTGAAGAAATGAGGTGACCATTGGGGATGTATGATACTGCTGGGGAGATAATCGTAGTGCTCCTTACAGAGATTTCGCTAGGGAAAAGTGTGGCAACTTGATTGGGGAAACAATTATGGTGTTCTTTATATTGATTCCACTGGGGAATTGCGTGATGACTCTATCGGGAGTCGATGTGATGACTTCTACTGGGAATGTTGGGGACATTCTGCTTTTCCTGCTTTGTGGGGAAATTATGAGTTTGTAAGTGCTCTAATTTTTGCCTGGGTTGCCCAATACGAGTTTTCAGCACAGCGAGCCGCTCTAATTTTTGCCTGAGGCGCCTTTTTGGTTTTCGCCTCAACGAGCTACCCTAATTTTTGCCTGAGGCGCCTTTTCGGTTTTTACCTCAGCGAGCTTCTTTTTTTTTTTAAAGATGATTGAGATGTCACCATGACCATTCATTGCTCTTTTAGGGAGATGAACTGGATCTTAGGGGTCGATAAAGATTTCAAATTGTATGTATTTAATACATTTTCACTTGTTAAATAATGCAATGATTTCAATCAGTTGAATGCAAAGTGCTTTCTTTAAATGTATGTTTATGCAAGACAACTTTGCTTGTGCATTTGTCATAACCATGCAAATATATTTAAACAAACACTTCACTTTATTGATGAAGTCAAAATGAGTACATTTGAAACAAGTTGGTTCCTAAATGATACAGATTCCACACTGAGCTAGAACTCGTCATCAATCATCCTTTTCAGGTTTTCTGACTGATTATTTTCTCTCGTGTCTTAACTTTTGCCTAGACCGCTCTTTTCGAGTTTTCAGCCCAACAGATTTTTTCTTATACATGATAAAGCTTCAGCCTGTCCTGGTTGATAGGATTAGTGAACTCATTTCTGTCCATGTCTATGATGCTGATAGCACCTTTTGATAGCACCTTCTTTACCACATAGGGCCCTTCCCAGTTGGGTCTGAACTTGCCCCTAACATCGACATTTGAAGGCCTTAGCTGCTTTAGAACCAAGTCATCTGTTTTCAAATGCCGTTTGGAATACTTCACATTCCGATTATAGGCTCTGGCCATTCTGCGCTGGTACATCTGAAGATGATTCAGTGCCCTTAGTCACCTTTCATCTAGTGCTGCCAACTGTTCATATCTGGCTTGAACCCATTCAGTCTCTGGCAACTGAGCCTCCAGGGCGCCTCTAAATGACTTAAGTTCTATTTCCACTGGCAATACCGCTTCCATTCCATATACCAAGGCATAAGTAGTTTCTCCTGTCAGCGTTTTGACAATGGTTCTGTAACCCCAAAGAGCATAAGGCAGTTTATCGGCCCAATCTCTGTAAGTGGTTACCATCTTTGATAAGATCTTCTTTATTGCCTTGTTAGCTGCTTCCACTGCACCATTAGCTTGTGGTCTGTATGGAGAACACTTATGATGTTCAATACCATGTTCTGCAAGTAGCTCAGCTGTCGCCCCTTGAAACTGTACTCCATTGTCAGTTACTATGTGGTGAGGAGCCCCATACCGAGTGAAGATGTTCTTCTGGATGAACTTTACCATTTGCTTGGCTATCACATTAGTGAAGGATTCTGCTTCGACCCATTTGGAGAAATAATCAACTGCTACAACTATGAATTTGTGCCCATTAGATGCAACTGGATGAATTTCTCCAATCATATCTATCCCCCATGCTAAAAATGGCCAAGGAGATGCTAGGTTCTGAAGTTCAAGTGGTGGAAGATGACTGATATCTGCATATATCTGACATTCATGACAACCCTTCACTTTTCTTATACAATCTGCTTGCATTGTCATCCAGAAGTACCCTTTTCTCATTATCTTCCTGGCCATAGCAAGTCCATTCATGTGTGGCCCGTAGGATCCTGTATGTACCTGCTGCATCACTTCTTCTGATTCTTGCTCTGTCAGGCATCTCAGAAGAACCCCATGTGCAGTTCTTTTGCACAGCTTATCCTCGAAGATTCTGAATTGACTAGCCAGCTTTCTTAGTGTTAACTTATCAGCAGCATTGGCCTCTTTGGGATACCTACCTTCTTTAAAATACCGGTAGATGTCAAAGAACCATTGCTTTTCTTCAGCTGATAATTCCATTACTTCGTGCACTTCGAAGCAAGGATGTTTGGAAATGGCTATAACCAGTGGTTGAACTTGTGTTTCCTCTGGATTTTCCCACATGGAGGACAAAGTCGCTAATGCATCAGCCATCTTATTCTCATCCCTGGGGACATTTCTGAATTCATACTAGCCGAATAAACCTTTTCTGAACTGTAGCAGCTCCAAGTAAGGCCGCAAGGCTTCTTCTTTTAGCTCCCACTCACCCTGAGTGTGCCTTATCACTAGAAGTGAATCACTGACAATTAAGACATCATTTGCCCCTAAGGTTAATAGAGCTTCCATTCCAAATAAGCATGCTTCATATTCTATCCCATTATTAGTTACAGGAAAGATCATCCTCTTGGGTAAAGGAATAATCTCACCATCTGGTGTTGCTATAAGTACCCCGATTCCAGCGCCTTTCCTATTCACTGCCCCATCGAAGCACATAACCCATCTTTTCACTTCCACCATGGCTAGTTGCTCATCAAGGAATTCCAGATTCTCTGTGTAATCTGATTCTAGGGGTTGGTTTGCCAGAAACTCTGCCATGGCTCGCCCTTTAATGGTTTTCTTCGTGATGTAGTCGATGTCGAATTTAGACAAAAGTAGCAGCCACCTGGATAGCTTCCCAACCAATACTGGTGCTTCATAGAGATACTTCATTGGATCCACCTTAGCCACGGCTTGTATCTTATAGGATTAGAAATAATGGCGCAGCTTCTTGGTCAACCAAATCATCGCCACACATGTCTTCTCCACCAGTGTGTACTTGGTTTCATACTCCAGCAATTTCTTGCTAAGGTAGTAGATAGGATATTCCTTCTTGCCATCTTGTTCTTGTGCAAGCATTGCCCCTGCAAAGGATTCTTCAACTGCCAAATACAAAATCAGAGGCTTTCCTGGAATTGGAGGACTCAGTACTGGTGGCTTTTTGATCTTCTCGAATGCTAGTTGACACCTGTCATCCCACACAATCGGCTGATCTTTCTTTAATAGCTTGAAGATTGGTTCGCAAGTGGAAGTCTACCATGCAATGAAGCGACTGACATATTGTAAGGAACCCAGGAATGATCTGACTTCCTTTTGTCTTTGGGGCTGGCATGTCTTGGATGGCCTTGATTTTATCTGGGTCTATTTCTATCCCCCTCTGGCTGATTACATGGCCTAACAGTTTCCCTGATGTGACCCCAAATATACACTTCTTGGGGATAAGTCGCAAGTTGTACTCTCCAATGCGTGTTAGAAATCTATCCAGGATAACAGGATGTTCCTCCCGGGTTGTTGATTTAACAAGCATATCATCGGCATACACTTCGACTTCTTTATGGATCATATCGTGCAACAGAGTTGTGATAGCCCTCTGATAAGTGGCACCGGCGTTCTTTAACCCGAAGGGCATCACTCTGTAGCAAAAAATACACCACTATGTGATGAACGATGTTTTCACCTTGTCGATCACATCCATCAGAATCTGGTTATACCCTGAAAAACCATCCATGAAGGAGTACATTGCTGCTTTTGCTGCGCTATCAACTAGGACGTCAATATAGGGCAATGGAAAGTTATCTTTTGGGCATGCTTTATTTAGGTCCCTGTAGTCGACGCATACCTTGACCTTTCCATCCTTTTTAGGCACAGGGACAATGTTGGCTAGCCATTCTGTATACTCCACCAGTTTGAGAAACCTGGCATCTATCTGTTTGGCCACTTCTTCTTTCACTAGCGTAGCCCATTCCGGCCTTAGTCTTCTCAACTTTTGCTTTACCAGTCTGAACTTGGGGTCTATCGGGATTTTATGCACTGCTATTTCTGTGTCCACACCTGGCATGCCTTCATACGACCAGGTGAAAGCTTTAATATGTTTTTGGAGTATTTTTATTAATTCTTTCTCTTCCTCGGATTTTAGCTCGTGTGAAATGAGTACCATTTTAGGGTTTTCATCTGTACTTATATTGATTTCATGCAATACAGTGTCATGTATGCTAAATATGCTTGATGGTGATTTAAATGCATGCACAGAATTATCAGGATAAACATCACACAAGTAAGTAAACTGGGATTTCATTGCATTGAACTTATCGTAAAGTACATCAGTTACATTGAAAATGGAAGAAATAGATAAAACAAAATCATTTTCATCCTCCACAGGCGAAGGGTCTTGTTTTTCCTCAGCTTCCATCTTTCCTTCCAGGGCATCATCCGGGGTTGTAGCTTTCTCTGCTTCTTTTCCGGTCGCTTGCATCTTAGCTCTTTCCATAATCTTGGCAATTTCAATGACCATGGAGTCTAAATTCACCTTGGCCATTAATTCTTTGCCGAATCCCTCCTTGGATTTCCCAAAAGCTTTGCTTAATGCAGCAGTCAAAGCTCCCGAGATTACTTCTATAGCTTCAGCACAGGTCTTCTTTTCATCTTCTTCCTTGGTCACCTTTATGGCTTCTGCTACCACCTCAGACGATTCTCCTTGCAAAATCTCAGATTCAGCGGTTGCTTCTACCACCATTACAGGGGCTACTGGCTCCTCTTGGCTTTTGTCAAAATCAACTACATCTGCAAAAATCTCGAAGCCAGGATACTCGACATTTCCAACCATTACCGGTTCAGCCTGACCCTTGTAAAGGTCTTCTCCTGCCTTTATAAACGGCTTCATCATAACCTTTCCATTCTTGCCCTTTTTCAAATTCTTCCACTCAGATGCCCCTTCTACGTAGCCAAGGCCACACTGCTTCGACTTTCCTGAGTCAATTTTAAATTCTGGAACCCCCTGCAAATTGATTCCGAGTCCCATTCCCGGGACAAAGTTCTGCTTATACAGATACCAGGATAGCCACTCTGGCATATAATTCTCATAAAGGACCATAGGGGCATCCGTGGTCTCTTCCTCTTTGATTATAGTAACTTGAAATCCACCAAAGGGAACCACTTCTTCATTTACTGCAGCTACCATTGACTAGCCATCCGCCTCAACAGTCACAATTCTACCGTTCATAAAGAACTTGATCTTTTAATGCAATGTGGAAGGGACACCTCCCAAAGGATGGAACCAGGGCCTTCCGAGCAATAGGGAAAATGTGACTGGGATATCAATCACTGTAAAAGCAACTCTGGACCTAACTGGCCCAACCTCTACTTCTGCCTTAAATGTCCCTATCACCGTTCTTTCAGAGTCATCATATGCTCGTATGACTGTTGAGGATCTCTTTAACACTTCTTCACTCAGCCCCATAAATGGCAACATCTTTAGTGGATAAATATTCAGTGCTGACCCATCATCCACCATGATGCAAGGCATGATCTTATCCATCACATGGGCCCTGACATAAAGAGCCTTGTTGTGGGCCTTCCCTTCAGCAGGCAGGTCTTTCTCAGAGAAGACAATATCAGGACTCCCAACATGAACTTTGTCTAACAAACAGCACATAGCCTCTGGTGAAGCTATAGGGGAGACTTCAATCTCTGACAATTTCTTTACCAGAGCAGCCCTGTGCTCCTTGGAGGTCAGAAGCAAGTGCCACAAGCTAGCTTAGGCAGGAGTTTTCTTTAGTTGGGAAATGACTAGGTCTTCTTTCTCAACTCCTTCTGACACTGAAGTACTGCCCGACCCATTGATCGGTGCTTTATCTTTCATCTGATCTGTCGGCTGATATACCCTTCCACTTCGGGTCACGTGTTGCACTTCTTGAATCTTCAGCTTTTCAACAGCTGGGAGTTTTACTGCTTCTCCTCTGTCAAATTCTTAATACTCATCTTCGGAGTCGAGATCATCCAGACTTATGGGATTGATCTCCTTACATCCCACCTTTTTCTCACATTCAGGTTCCACTTCGGGTTCCCCTGTCGCCACTGCCTGAATCGTAGAGTTCGCTTGCAGAACTTGGGCAAATATAAAGTTAGCCGGCAACCCTGACTGGAACATGTTAACCTGTTTTTCGAATGCCGGCAGTGGGTTGGTTTTAGTGCTAGGTTTGGCTGGCTCTTGCAGCTTTCCCTCGTCAATGAGCTTCTGGATAGCATCCCTTAGCTTGTAGCAGTTGTTGGTTCGATGGCCTGTCACTACATGATAAGTGCAGAAATTATCTTTGTCAGCTTCAGATGGCTTCTCAAATGGCCTTAAAGACTGTAGCAGGCCACCATTCCTACACTTGGCAAATATCTTTGCTAGAGTAAGAGTCCAAGGTGATATGCCTTATCCTCAAGGACCCCTATTCTGGTTGCGTTGCTGCTGATTCACAGTAGCCACTTCAACCTGCTTCACCTCTAATGATTGCCCCTGCTTACCACTAGAACCTGAACCAGAACCACTGCCAGACCCAGCTGCTGCGGTTGATTTATACCCGAGGTGTACCCTGTGCTTCTTCCTCCCTTGTGACCGGTCGGCTTCTCCTCCTCATCCCTCTCTATCTTCATAGCCATGCTGTAAACCTCACTGAGCTCCTTAAAGGGATGGAATTTCATGTTGTTCTTGAAAATGTCTTTGCTACTGTCAATGAGCTTCTGTATAAGCTCGTCTTCGTCAGGGCGGTTCTTTAGGAGGATCATCTTGTTCATCCATCTCTGGTAGTATTCATCAAAGGGCTCGTTGAATTTCTGCTTCATGTCTCCAAATCATACAGCTTCACCTGGATTTTGGTGTTGAAGCTGTAGTATTTAATGAAGGCTGTCGACATACTTCCCAATCAGATTGCTCCTCCTCTGATAGTGAGTTATACCATCCTAAAGCACCTCCTTCCAGTGTGGTGGGGAATAAATTGATCAGCTACTGCTTCGTGGCGCCCGCCGTCAGCATAACTCAGGTATACAGATTCACATGGGCCTCCTGCGAGCCCATTCCTTTGTAAGTAGGGATTTTCGGCACTTGGAAGCCGATAGGAACTGTCTCGATGCCTTTACTGATCATGGCATCAACATTTACGCCCTTCTTCGATTCAGCACTGAAACTGACCCCCTTCTTCAACTGGGCCATAACTTCCTCTAGTTCAGAACATTTTGCTTTCATCCTCTGTTCCATAGCTGCTTTTATTGCCTGCAGCTTCTCAAGGCTAGCCGAGGTGTCACCACCATGTTGGGATGACTCAGCCTCTTTCTCTTTCCCGGCTCCACTACCACTGGCCTCACCAGCTTCCCTTATAACTGCCCGCATCTCTTCTTTCAACATGTCGCGAAAGTCTTGGGGTCTGAAGAAATACTTCAAAACATCAGCCATGCTCGATGTCTGATCTGCAATATTCACTCCTTCCCCAGGCTCAGAATCACTGTCACTCTCAACTACCCTCTGTCTCCTAGCTGCCCTTGAAGCTTGGGATCTTGTCCAAGGTCGCTCCAGTGTATTCTGCTTGGGAGTAGACAGAAGGTATTAGGGTTGTGAATGAATGACGTGATGTGGCATGAAAATTAAGGCATTGAGTATGCTTGAAATGAATGGAGTGGGATTATGTATGAAATGATGGTATTAATGGTTCCCTTTTATTATTTTTCTTCTTCTTGGGGCATTCCAAGAACACCCAATGCTTATGCAAAAATGTCACGTGTGGGCCGTCACACAGACAGAGCTTCGGCGCCTTTGGGGCACCTAATGAATTCATGAAATGGTCACGTGTGTACCGACACACGGACGGAGTTCGACGCTTTATAGGTCTATGGGATGATACGAAATGGTCGCAAGGGCCGGGCCACCAGACAAAGTTCTGATGCTTTTGGGCATATGATATGAAATGATGTTATGAGAAAGTCACGTGTAATAGGGACACAGACACAGATTCGGCATTCGGGGAACACCTTTTATGATTTGGTGATGTTATGGACCTATATGTATACTAATTGGGCACTCGGGGAGTACCTTGATTGGTAAATTAATGTCATGAAGTGGTCGGATGTGGACCACGGTGTTATATGATGTTCATGATGAATGAGCGTGATGTCATGAAATGCGTCGTCGAAGTTGTTACACGAAAATGGGCCTAAGACGGTTGTGGCTTTTATCGAATGGAATGATTTTGGTGGAATGACCAAATGCAATCTGGTGTATCGGCAAAACACGGGTAATTTTGGGTACCCGATATGTAATGAAATGGAATAGGATGGTCATGATAGGCATCCTTGAAATACCCCTTAATTTAATTTAAGTGAAATGTGGTGAATGAACATGTCACACAATATGCAAATGGCTATACGAAAACGTGGGTTAGGATGCATGACACACATAATGATGTTATGTATGCTTATGTGAAAAAATGCTAATCACACAAATTTAATGTTATGGCTGAAAAAGAAAGGGTTAGCATGAATGACAAACGAATGAATTAATGTTTTACACGCGATATAAAATGCAAATGGCTACATAAAAGTGTGGGTTAGTATCACACAAAAATGTTTTATATATGGTATGTCACATATGGGAAAACAGTGATTATGATATGTTATGCACGCGTAGGTAGCAATGGCGATGTGTCACCAGACGGCGAAGAACACATAGCAAGCAAAACGAATTCTTCCCACCTTATTCCTCCAACGTGGTCGGTCTCAAAAATTTCTAATCGAGTCCTAGGTGGGGTTCACTTCGATCACCAACCGGGGGTGATGAAGGCGCGATTTTATTATTATTCACACAATTATTTTGGTGCCCTAAAGGAATCCAACTAGGGCTGCCTATATGGGTTTGGTCAAAGTCGGGATAACATCAAGGCTCTCATAGCAAGCTATACTCCTCACTTCTCTCCACTCAAGTTTCTAGCGAAGGGGTTCGTACGAGGCTATGAGTGGTGTTTCGTATTCGTGCCCCTAAGACCAAGAGGAACTTAGGCGACACTTCAACAATCCACCCGGCTATAAAAGGATACCTAAACTAATGCAAAAATGGCTAACTAAAATGCAAATAAAATACCAAAAGAGAATCATCCGCCTTATTTTAATTAGACACTTTTCAGGGCTTGTCAAATTCTTTTAAGTTTCTAAGAAAAACTTTTTTTAAGAATATCACCAGCGGAGTCGCCACTGTGAGCGGACGCGAGACTCTCTTTCGGAAGGGGCGCCACGATCTCGGGCGGGCTCCTCCCTCGCGTGGTGTATTTATAAATGGAAAATCGATTTGGAAAATAAATGGAATTAATTGTTAAAAGAACTGAGACCTAAGTCTCGATGAATATTGTAGAGTCGCCACCTGGCTCAGCTCAACCGGGAAATTCTTAAGGTAGCTGAACCAGATGAACGGTCGCTAAACTATCCAGAGATTCGGGTCCGGACAAGTCCCTTATTTTGTGTCTAATTAAATTAAATATTGCCAATGTTCTCGAAATGGTATTTCAAAATCTAAAGTCAATTTTATTGAATATAAAAGGCATACAGCGCGCATATAAATATATAAGACAAAAATGAAGAAAAGAAATAAGTATTAATCGGCTTACAACCAAATCGAATAGAAAAATAAAAACTCTCGCCTCACTTATATAATCACCGAATACATGAGAGTCTAAAAATAATTACAATCGCCTAGATACACGATTAATTTTATTAAAATACAAGTAAAATGAAAATAAAGATAAAATAAAAGCTGCAAAACTAAGGTTAGCACAATTTATATAGCACGCTACAATTAGGACTCAAATAGACAGAATTGGGAAATCAAGAATTAGGGGAATGCATATAGGGGATAACCAGGTTGGCTCGGCTAGCCGGCCCGGTTAGACCTGGAAACATTTTGAAACATCCCTGTGTTTTTGGTTTTGTGCGAAAATCATTTTGAAAACAATTTTACCGGTTTACATGCATTTTTATATTTAAGGTGGGTCGGTTTTCGGGAGAATCGGGTCTCCGTCATTAAATTGTTCTAAATGCAATTTTACTGAAAATTGAATCTATGGTCGTGATGCACACAACAAAATTCATTTTGATGATTTTCGGATTTTTCTGATTTTTTATGGATTTTTTATAAATTTTTGGAGATAAAAGTGGAAATTCTGATTCTGTAACGAGAGTTACAGTCGTGCGACTATAAACGGCCCAGAATCAAGATTTCGCCAAAATTTTATTTTGAATCAAAATTGAAGAAAAACTACCTAGAAATTAAGAACACTCTCTGTTCATCAAATACAAGAATAGTCATGTGACTGTTCTCAATTTCCAGAAACAGAAGAACCAAAATGCAGCAGAAAATGTACAAAAATTCACTTCAAACACCCAGAAAGCAGAGAAAAAGCGAAAGGAAAATGAGTATCTACCTTTTTAGAAGCTAATCCAAGTCGATTTGACCCCTGGCGTCGCTCCGATCCACATAAATTCGTACTTTTCCTTTGAAATTGAGAGAGGAAGCTTTAGTCCCAAAAATCCAAAATGTTAGGGATTCTGATGATTTAGGTCCGGAATTTTGATTTAATTGTGAAATTAATTGATTAACCTAGGGATTTCTAACAAATTTTAGCTTTAATCCTAAAGAATTCAAAAGAAATAGAAGAGAAAAAGAGGATTCTTGAGCAAATTCCCTTTCCCCTTTTTCTTGTCTCTTTCCTTCTCTTCTCTCTCTAATTTTCCACCAGAGATCAAGTTGTTCTCCCTCTCTCCCTTCCTTTCCTTCCTTTTACCTCTGCTTTTTTGGCTTACTTGCTACAAGAACGGAGCAATTAATGCTCCTTCCTCTCTCCTCCATTTTTCTGCTGCAAAGGTATGGGCTCTTGTAACTTTTCTGATATTACAGCCGTACGACTGTAATTTTTAAATTACAGTCGCATGACCGTAAGGACAGTCGTACGACCATACTCTTTTTTTTTTAAGTATAGAAAATTCCAGCGCTTACAGTTCGGTCGAAGCCGGGATAACGTCTAGGCTCTCATAACAAGATATGCTCCTCACTTCTCCCCACTCAAGGGTTCTAGCGAAGGGGTTCGTACGGGGCTATGAGTGGTGTTTCGTATTCTTGCCCCCAAGACCAAGAGGAACTTAGGCGACACTTCAACAATCCGCCGGGCTATAAAAGGATACCTAAACTAATGCAACAGTGGCTAACTATAATGCAAATAAAATACCAAAAGAGAATCATCTGCCTTATTTTAATTGGACACTTTTCAGGGCTTGTCAAATTCTTTTAAGTTTTCAAGAAAACTTTTTGAAGAATTCCCCAGCAGAGTCGCCACTGTGAGCGGACGATGCGTTTCCGACGGAATGCGAGACTCCCTTTCGGAAGGGGCGCTATGATCTCGGGCGGGCCCCTCCCTCACGTGGGGTTTTTAAGAATGGAAAACGGGTTTTGGAAAATAAATAGAATTAATTCTTAAAAGAAATCAAAACCTAAGTCTCGATGAATATTGTAGAGTCGCCACCTAGCTCAGCTCAACCGGGAAATTCTTAAGGTAGCTGAACCAGACAAACGGCCGCTACACTATCCAGAGATTCAGGTCTGGACAAGTCCCTTATTTCGTGTCTAATTAAATTAAATATTGCCAATGTTCTCGAAATGGTATTTTAAATTCTAAATTCAGTTTTATTGAATATAAAAGGCATACAGCGCGCATACAAATACATAATACAAAAATAAAGAAAAGTAATAAATATTAATTGGCCTACAACCAAATCGAATGGAAAAATAAAAAAAAACTCTCACCTCACTTATACAATCACCTGGGATACACGAGAATCTAAAAATATTTACAACCGCCTAAATACACGATTAATTCTATTAAAATACAAATAAAAATAAAAATAAGAATAAATAAAAGCTGCAAAACAAAGGTTAGCACAATTTATACGACACGCCACAAGTTGGATTCAAATAGATAGAATTGGGAAATTAGGATTTGGGGTCATGTATTTAGGGGGTAACCGGGTTGGCTCGGCTAGTCGGCCCGGTTAGACCTGGAAAACGTTTTAAAACGTCTCTGTATTTTTGGTTTTGTGGGAAAATCATTTTCAAAACAATTTTACTGATTTACATGCATTTTTTACATTTAAGGTGGGTCGGTTTTCGAGAGAACCGGGTCTCCGTTGTTGAACTGTCCTAAATGCAATTTTACTGAAAATTGAATCTATAGTCGTGATGCACACAACAAAATTCATTTTTAACGATTTTTGGATTTTTCTGATCTTTATGGATTTTTATAAATTTTTGGGGATAAAAGCTGAAATTCTGATTCTGTAACGAGAGTTACAGTTGTGTGACTGTAACTACAGTCGTACAACTGTAAGTTACAGTCGTGCGACTGTAAACAGTTCAGAATCAAGATTTCGCCAAAATTTTATTTTGAATCAAAATTGAAGAAAAACAACTTGGAAATTAAGAACACTCGTACGACTATATATACAGTCGTACGACTGTTCATCAAATCCAAGAATAGTAGTGCGACTGTTCTTAATTTCCAGAAACAGAAGTGTGAAAATACAGAAGAAAATGCATAAAAATTCACTTCAAACACCTAGAAAGCGATAAAAAGTGAAAGGAAAAGGAATGTCTACCTTTTTAGAAGCTAATCCAAGTCGATTTGACCCCTGGCGTCGCTCCAATCCAAACAAATTCGCACTTTTCCTTTGAAGTTGGGAGAGGAAGCTTTATGTCCAAAAATCCGAAATGTTAGGGATTCTGATGATTTAAGTCCGTGATTTTGATTTGTTTGTGAAGTTAATTGATTAACCTAAGGATTTCTATCAAATTTTAACCCTAATTATTAGAATTAAAAGAAAATAGAAGAGGAAAAGATGAACTTGAGTTTTTTCCTTTTTCTTTCCTTTCCTTTTCTCTTTTCTCCTTTCTCTCTCTAATCCCTTTTCACCAGTAATCTAGAATGGCCTCTCTCCTCTCTTTTTCTTCCTTTTATCTCTGCTTCCTAGCTTGCTTGCTGTCCATCCCAGCGTATTAATTGCGCCACCCTCTCTCCTCTATTTTTTTACTGCAGAGGTATGGGCTCCTGCAACTTTTTCGATATTACAGTCGTACGACTGTAAGGATAGTCGTACAACCATATACTTTTTTTAAGTATAGAAAATTCCGGCGCTTACAGGGGGCAAGACGACAACCAAGTTTATGCTACTTCGTCACCCCATGGAAGGGACAGTGCATCTCTTATTTTGACCTTATCATCATATAGACAGGGAAGAATCTCTATTAAAGAAGTTTCTTGCCTTTAACAGGGATCTGGGGACAAGACAACAACTAACCTCGTGCCGCCTCTCTGCCACATGGAAGGGACAGTACATCTCTTATTTCAACCTTGTCGTCACATGGACAGGGATGAAATGTCTATTGAAGAAGTCTTTTGTCTTTAACAGGTATCTAGGGACAAAACGATTCAACCGTATTTATTCTTGATTGAGGGGGCAAAAATTTTTGTTTTCAAAATTGTCGATCAAGAAATAAATATGCAGCTTGATATCAATCTCACGGGAACTCCACCACATGGAGAAGAACTTCAAGTTCGCGTTGCCTCTTCATCACATAGGAGGGACAATAAGTTTCATTTCAACCTTTTCACCATAAGAAAAAAAAGTGTCGAAAAAAAAGTGTCAAAAAAAAGGAAGGAAGAGATGTATATTCACCACTCCACCACACGGAAAAGAATCGAATTTCTTTACGGGCACACTCTGCCACAGAGATCCAATTTTCTGGGCACACTCCACCACAGTGAGCCATCATCATGGGCATGCTCCAATGTAGTGAGCCAACATCATGAGAGTACTCCCTCGCAGTGAGTCAACTATTGGTGTCCCCTAGTTCTTTGGGCATTGGATTCTTGTATTTTGCATTATACATTAAGAGTCATGTATGAATACATTATTTGTGTCACATTAATAAAGGCAATTGATCCATTTCATTTATATCTTGTACTATAACATGAGTAGAGTATCCATTAACTGATAATCATAAAACCCATCCTAGATCTGTTCTAATCATGGGAACGAATAGGACCATAGACTTGTATATTCAATCACCGTATGATAGTTCTTAACTAGCCATAGTACTTGTATAGTCAGTCATGAATATAGATACATGTCGTTGACATGGGACTGGATCGATCCGCACAAGAAAGCCACATGGCTGTCGCGTCATAGGTCTTTCTTGAGTAGGTCTCTTTTGTCCTCAGACCAGATTTCATTATAGTATCAATATGGAATCCAGTTCACATACACCTAACATGTCTGTAAAAGGATGCTAAATATGCGTATGATTGGGTGGACAGGTGAACATATTGATATTGATGATGAAGTGATGGAATTGCCACTCGGGTAACAACGAGATGATATCACTGACCACTTGATGAGTGGGACTAATAAGTGTATGGCCATACGTAAATAAGTTGGTTACTTATTTGATTAATCAGTCAACTTAAGATCAGGAAATATAATAAACAACAGAAGAGGATGATGGACATCATGCTTCTTGTTTATTCATATTGATATCGTTAGGCAAAGGACACTATGAGATCACTACCGGGTGTGTGTCTTCTAAAGACTACTGCATCTCTGTCTTAATTGGGGGCTGTAATGGTTTTCTAGAACCCACTTAGAGTCTGTGGGCCTTAGGCCTACTGCCAACATAAAGACCGACCCATAGGACCGTGCACATAGATCAACTGAGCCGGAACGTATAGATATTGTGCATGTGATGTACATTGGAAGGAATGAGTTAATTAATTAGTTGATATTCGGTGTCGAGGTAATTAATTAACATTGGGTTGGTTTAATTTAATTAATAGGTTTACATAATGTAATTAATTAATTTATCAATTAATTGAATTACATAAAGTAAACAATTAATTAAATTATTTTCTTAAATGTGATTTTATTTTAATTAGGGGTAATTAAATCAAGCCATATGGAATTAAATTATGTATTATAAATCTTATGGAATAATGATTTAAATATGTAATTAAAATCCTAATGGGCTTGGGTTTACTTAACCTAATTGGAGTCCATATTGCATAAGGACTATAGAAGGCACATTTATGGAAAAATCACTCTCTTAACCCTAGGCACAAAGGAAATTCGGCCAGCAACAATATCAGCCCCAATAGCCGAATTCTTTGGTGTAATTTCTTCCATTCTCCGACTAGCTTTGGTTTCCGTTTGATAGTTGATAGTGCACCGGATTATGGAGATCAATTTTAAGAAACGATTCTCCAGCAGTCTCTAGAAGAGACATAATCTGTTGAGTTCAATCTCTTGATTCAAATTGTTTTTATTTCAACCAATGGTAATTGGACACGAAAGGTGGATTCTAGGAAATTTTAAATGGTGTATTTTCCGCTGCGCCATGTTATTTTTCCAATGACGAATCCCAACAGTGGTATCAGAGTCTAGGTTTTGTTCATTAGATTGATTAGAAGTGGTTATTGAAAGCATTCTTGAAGAAAGAACGGGTTTCAAGTTTGTGATTTTAGAGTTTTTGTTCAATTGGTTTTGGTTTTGGATGAACCCTAGAATTATTGGATTGGGGTTTTTGATTATTTTTCCCCAATTGGTCCCTATCTTAAATTGTTTTTTTTATTGATTATATATATTTTTTTATGGCTGGAATTTTTATGATTTAAGAGAAAAAAAAATATTGTTGGGCTTCCGATTCCATCCAGCGGCATGACATGCTGCCGCGGCAGGCTGCAGTGCAGCAACAATACTGCCCTACCGGGACAGCAGCGCCGCATAGGGGTTTTGGGTTTGGTTTTGGATTTTGAGGGTATATTTTTATCCCGGGTCCTAATGCAAATCAAATTAAATTTTTTTAAATTAGTTTGTATTTAAATTGTTTATTTTGTTGGCATGAATATTTAATTTAATTGTTTGCATATTAAATTGAATATGGACTCTGTGAAATTGGCCCAATAAATCGTGACAATGGTTAAAATTGGGAGCTAAATTTTAAATTTGTGACAACCCAAATTCAAGTGGGAGCAAAATTGTTAATTTTGCATTTATGGATGTTATCCATTGGGCCTTTATGGGCCTTAGTCACAACTGTTAAAATTGGCGATTTTACCCTAAGTAACTCGGCTTAACATTTATATTTATAATCTGGAATGCCATGATCATGCATCATATTGGTATGTATGTGCACGACAGGTACTTTGTTTGAAATGTGATGTTGAGTTCTATGGGCCCTAAATTATTAGCGGTTGTAATTTAATTTCGGGAAATATGGCCTGCGTGCCATTTTTTTATTTTGATGTAATTTTAGAATATATTTTATTTTACAAAATTGTTGTAATTGCATCAATTATGGAGGAAGGCCCGGATGGAGCAAGACCATGGTGGGAGCCCAAGAAGGATTGCAGTCCGGCCCATGAAGAATTAGATAGGATATCTAGTTTTTCATTAGGTTGTAATTAAAGGCCCATAGGATCTCATTTATTTTAAATTATGTATGCTATTGCATTTCTCATATAATATGGATGTATGGATCACCAAATTATTACCCGCGTTTTTGCATGCTAAGCCGTATCACATAATTATAATCCAGAAATTAAAATATTGAGTCGTTTAAAAGTGCTTCCCACATTCACACCTCTTCCTCCCATTCATGCTGTAATGTGCACCATGCCCTAGCTGGGTACATTGTAGTATTCGGTGGGCCGTCAAAGGTTAGGATACTTGGTATGGTTAACATGCGAATGGTGGTTTGACTCAACATGGGTAGCATTAGCTCAGAGCGGGCCCTAAGCACAGATGGGTAAAGTGTCAATAAGCCCATCAAACCAAGAGTCCTTCGTGGAAGGATTATATAGTTTGTCTACCAAACGAATCAATGGTTGGTTAGCGAGCCCTAGTTCGGCCAGTCATTGATAAATTATGGATCTTGGTCAAGTTAGCCAATTAACATCACCAACAAACAAATTAAATCGGATTATTAATTTGAATTGGCTTAAAAGTCCTTTATTTCGAACTCAAGCAATGATTTCTTCAATGTAGATAATCCCATTTCACTTAAGAAATTTAAATGGCTGCAACAAACAACAACTCACTCTCACTTAGGTCACTCTTAGAGAAGGAGAAGCTTTCGGGGGCTAACTTCCTAGACTGTGCTAGGAACTTACAAATAGTTCTTAGACAAGAGTCTAAGGAGTATGTACTGAATGCTCCTTTACCAGCTGGCCCTCCCGCAGGTCGAGGCGTCACCACAGCGATGGTGAAGCAGTATGACCGGCATGTGAGGGATGACTGAGATGTCTCGTGCCTCATGCTGGGTACCATGGCTTCTGATCTTCAGAAGCAGTTCATGGACGAGCATGCTTATGAGGTGATGGATCAGCTTAAAAAGATGTTCGAAGATCAGGTCATCAGGAACATTACCTGACAACTAAGGCACTTTGCACGAATGTGATGGCAGGTGGGACTTCTGTTAGCAATCATGTGCTAAAGTTCAAGGGGTATATTGATACACTTGCCCGCCTCGGCTCACCAGTTCCGCAGGACTTGGCAGCAGACATTAATCTCGGGTCAATTCCTGAGTCTTACAACTAGTTTATCATGAATTACCATATGCAAGGGTTGGATAAATCGGTTGTTAAGCTGCATGGCATGCTCAAGCTTGCTGAGCAGTCTCTTAAGAAGAATCCTGAAGTATTACTGGTGAACAAGGGCAATACGCCCATTGCTAAGGGAAAGGCCAAATCTAAGGCCAAGGCTAAGGCCCAAAAGGCCTAGGTTAAGGGCAAAAAGATGGTGGCCCTACCTAAAGCAAGGGTTGCTTCTCCTGACTATGTCTGCCATGAGTGTCATCAGAAGAGGCACTGGAAGAGCTCATGTCCAAAGCTAAGGGAGCAACTGAAGGAAAAACTACTGCTTCAGGTATTTATGTTGTTGAGATTAATCTGGCTATTTCTACATCTTGGGTCTTGGACCCTGGATGTGGATCTCACATTTGTTCAAATGTGCAGGGTCTAAGAAATAGGAGATTATTAGGATCTGGAGAAGTAGATCTTCAAGTCGGAAATGGTGCTCGGGTTCAGGCCATGGAGATCGGAGATTATTTCTTGGAGATGCCTAGTGGACTTGTTTTGGAACTAAGAAACTATTATTTTGTACCTGCGATGCGTAGGAATATTATTTCCGTTTCTTTGTTGGATATTTCTGGTTTCGTCTTTAATATTGGACATGGTAGAATTTCTATGCAATGTGGCAATATTATTTATGGAACAACATTTCTTAAAAATGGCTTATATATCCTTGATCTAAAACGTGAAAGTTCAATCTATAACATAAATACTAAAAGGATCAAACAAAATGAAATTAATCCTACTTACATTTGGCATTGTCTACTTGGCCATATAAATGAGAAGCGCATAGCTAGGCTTCACTCTAGTGGAGTGCTAGGGCCATTTGACATCCAGTCTTATGAAACATACGAATCTTATTTGAGAGGCAAGATGGCAAAGGTGCCTTTTAGCAAGACTGCTGAAAGGGCCTCTGAGCTATTGGAGCTAATACATTCCTATGTATGTGGCCCAATGAGCACTAGTGCTAGATTTGGTTTTCTATACTTCGTCACCTTCACAGATGAGTTCAGCAGATACTGTTACGTGTATTTGATGAAGCATAAGTCTCAGACTCTCCAAAGGTTTAAGGACTTTAAGAATGAAGTAGAAAACCAACTTGGTAAGAAAATAAAAGCACTTCGGTCTGACCAAGGGGGTGAGTATTTGAGCCAAGAGTTTGACTCATTTTGAGAGAGTGTGGGATTGTATCCCAACTCACTCCTCCTGGTACACCCCAGTGGAATAGAGTGTCAGAAAGGAGGAATAGGACATTACTTGACATGGTCCGCTCGATGATGAGTAATGTCACACTCCCTGTCTCCTTTTGGGGATATGCTTTAGAGACAGCTGCTTACATTCTTAATAATACACCAAGCAAGGCAGTTGAGGGAACACCATATGAACTATGGAAGGGCCAAAAGCCCAATGATTCCTTCTTGAAGATTTGGGGTTGTGATGCATATGTTAAGAAATTGACAAGTGGCAAACTTGAGTCCAAATCTGTCAAGTGCCAGTTTATGGGTTACCCTAAGGAAACTAAGGGTTATTACTTCTACGATCCGACCGAAAACAAAGTTTTCATAGCCAGAAATGCAGTCTTCTTGGAGAAGGAATTCCTTTCTAAGAGAGACAGTGGGAGTAATGTTGAACTTTCAGAAGTTCAAGACTCACAAACTCCTGCAGCTACTGCTAAGCATGCTTCGGGAACCTATCTAACTACTCAAGAAATTGAGGAACCAGAACCTATTGCACAGGACCTTAGAAGGTCTGGTAGGACACGTCATCAGCCAGAGAGGTACCGCTTTCTCGTGACTGATGATGGGCCCCTTATGGCCGTTGACCAAGGGGAGGCCAAGACCTATCAGGACGCTATTGAAAGCCCACACTCAGATCAATGGCGTAAAGCCATGGAGGCTGAGATGCAATCTATGCACGATAACCAAGTATGGAACTTGGTGGATCCACCTCCGGGTGCTAAGGTGATAGGTTACAAGTGGTGTTTCAAGTTAAAGGCCGACAACACCTTCAAGGGGCGATTAGTGGCAAAAGGATTCAGGCAAGTTCAAGGAATTGACTATGATGAAACCTTTTCACCAGTTGCAATGCTCAAATCCATTAGGATACTACAAGCCATAGCTGCATGGTACGATTATGAGATATGGCAGATGGATGTTAAGACTACTTTCCTTAATGGAAAGTTACTCGAGGATGTGTACATGGCACAACCTGAGGGTTTTATCGATCCAAAGTATCCAAACCGGGTATCCAAGCTTCAAAGATCTATTTATGGATTAAAGCAAGCATCAAGGTCATGGAATCAGAGATTCAATGAGGCTATTACAGAATATAATATGGCTTCACACAGAATTCTGATGATCCCTGTGTGTATAAGATGGTTAGTGGGAGAGTTTCCACCTTCCTAGTGCTGTATGTTGATGACATCCTTATCATTAGAGGCGACATACCAACACTGCAAGGGGTTAAGCAGTGGTTGAGTAGGTCCTTCGCAATGAAGGACTTAGGTGAAGCTGATACGATCTTAGGGATCAGGATCTACAGAGATAGATCCAATCAGCTTCTAGGCCTAAGTCAGGCCACATACATTAGCAAGGTTCTGAAAAGATTCAGCATGGACAAGGCAGAGAAAGGATTCTTGCCTATACGCCATGGGTTGAAGCTGCGTAAGAAAGATGGTCCTGAAACAAAGTAGGACGGGGAGAACATGGAAAAGATCCCTTATGCATCTGCTATTGGATCTTTCATGTCCTCTATGTTATGGAGGCCTGATGTCGCGTTTGCACTAAGTATGACCAACCGGTACTAGTCGGACCCCGGGGAGGAACACTGGAAGGCTGTCAAGGCAATCCTAAAGTACCTTGATCGGACTAAGGATGCTTTCTTAGTGTATGGAGGTCAAGATGAGCTGGTAGTGTTAGGTTACACTAATGCAAGCTTTGAGACCGATAAGGATGAGAACCAGTCATAGTCTGGTTATGTTTTCCTCTTGAATGGCGGTGCCATTAGTTGGAGGTCCTCAAAGCAGGCCACCATTGCTAACTCTACAACAGAAGCTGAGTACATAGCTGCGTGCGAAGTTGCAAAGGAAGCCATTTGGATCAAGAAATTCATAACCGATTTGGGAGTAGTACCTACTATCCTAGAGCCAGTTGATGTTTTTTGTGACAACAACGGGGCCATCGCACAAGCTAAGGAGCCCCGGTTACACAAGAGATCCAAACATGTGCTCAGAAAGTTTCACCTCATTCGGGAGATCGTGAACAGAGGTGACAAATCATTGCAGAGGGTTGACACCAAGAATAATGTCGCTGATCCATTGACCAAAGTGCTATCACAGACACAGCATGACGGTCATACCAGATCTATAGGAATTAGGGCAATGCCCACTTGGAACCAGTGCAAGTGGGAGATTGTTGGTGTGCCCTAGTTCCTAGGGCATTGGATTCTTGTATTTTGTATTGTACATTAAGACTCATTGTATGAATACATTATTTGTGTCACATTAATAAAGGCAAGTAATCTATTTCATTTATATCTTGTGTTATAACATGAGTAGAGTATCCATTGATTGATAATCATAAAACCCATCCTAGGTCTGTTCTAATCGTGGGAATGAATAGAACCACAGACTTATATATTCGATGACTGTATGGTAGTTCTTAACTAGCCATAGTACTTGTATAGTCAGTCATGAATATAGGTACATGTCATTGACATGGGACTGAATCGATCTGCACAAGAAAGCCACATGGTTATCGCATCATAGGTCTTTCTTGAGTAGGCCTTTTTTGTCCTCAGACCAGATTTCATTATAGTATCAATATGGAATCTAGTTCACTTTGACATACACCTAACAGGTCTATAAAAGGATGCTAAATATGGGTATGATTGGGTGGACAGGTGAACATAGTGATATTAATGATGAAGTGATGGAATTGCCACTCGGGTAACACCGACATGATATCACTAGCCACTTGATGAGTGGGACTGATAAGTGTATGACCATACCCAAATAAGTTGGTTTCTTATTTGATTAATCAGTCAACTCAAGTTCAAGAAAAATAATAAACAATAGAAGAGGATGATGGACACCATGCCTCTTGTTTATTCATATCAATATCGTTAGGCAAAGGACACTATGAGATTACTACAGGGTGAGTGTCTTCTAAAGACTGCTGAATCTCTATCTTAATTGGGGGCTGTAATGGTTTACTAGAACCCACTTACAGTCTGTGGGCCTTGGGCCTACTACCAACATAAAGATAGACCCATAGGATCATGCACATAGATCAACTGAGCCGGAACGTATAGATATTGTGCATGTGATGTACATTGGAAGGAATGAGTTAATTAATTGGTTGACATTCGGTGTCAAGGTAATTAATTAACATTGGGTTGGTTTAATTTAATTAATAAGTTTACATAATGTAATTAATTAATTTATCAATTAATTGAATTACATAAAGTAAACAATTAATTAAATTATTTTCTTAAATGTGATTTTATTTTAATTAGGGGTAATTAAATCAAGCTATATGGAATTAAATTATGTATTACAAATCTTATGGAATAAGTATTTAAATATGTAATTAAAATCTTAATGGGCTTAGGTTTACTTAACCTAATTGGAGTCCATATTGCATAAGGACTATAAAAGGCACATTTATGGAAAAATCACTCTCTTAACCCTAGGCACAAAGGAAATTCGGCCAGCAACAATATCAGCCCCAATAGCTGAATTCTTTGGTGCAATTTCTTTCGTTCTTCGACTAGCATCGGTTCCCGTTTGATAGTTGATCGTGCACCAGACTGTGGAGATCAATTTTAAGAAACAATTCTGCAGCAGTCTCTAGAAGAGACATAATATGGTGAGTTCAATCTCTTGATTCAAATTGTTTTTATTTCAATCAATTGTAATTAGACACGATAGGTGGATTCTAGGAAATTTTAAATGGTTTATTTTCCACCGCGCCACGTTATTTTTCCGATGACGAATCCCAACATCAACTTGGAACCACGGCCAGCACCTCCAGTAAGGAACGCCAGGAACGTTTCCTTTTCCTTCCTCATCGGGCTCCCAGCCGTGAGACTAAACTTGATCTAGGCTTTACAGCCCACGATGAACCAACTTTGATCCCGCGAGGGGCAGCCTGTGAGCACGGGTTTTTCCTGGTCTCGGTAATGAGAATTCCTTAATTGCCTGTGGACCGGACGGGCTCAAACGAGACTTGAAAGCGACCGAAACAATGCTTGGGGAATCTCAAACGACCTGAAAACCAGGCTATCCATGATCTGAACCCCCGAAAAGGTCTCTCGAATCATTTCTAGGGTTTGGTACGCACGTCTAACTTTTCAAAATTCCGCCTTGACTCTCGGAAGAACCAAGGGGCTCTGGTTTTTGAACCAGAGCCGACCAGCTCTAGTGGTCAAGAACAGTTGCTCTGGAAAGCAGAGCAACTTGTCTTGACAAGCAAAAGTTTTGGCAGATTTTGAGTCTGCTGATTGATAAAAAGAGAAGACAAGGAGAGGCAGATAAAAGGAAAGAAAATGAGAGAGAGGGGGACTTTTTTGGGTTCTCGAGCAAGAAACAAAGAAAAAGAAGAAAAGAAAGCAGAAGAGAGAAAGAAAAGAAGGAGAAGAGAGATCAAGGGAAATACCCAAAACAAATCCGATAAACACTCTCATCTAACCCTAAATCAATCCTCAAGCATTAACAACATAGCCAACAATCTCTTCTCTTTGATTCGGGATCATTTCAGCTTGGTTTCGGATCGTTTTGGGCCATTGAAGGATTTGGCCAATTAGGTTCTAGTGCACATTCTCGAGCTTCCAATCTATATCTTGACGCTCCAAGCATCCAAACCATAATCCAGGTAAACTATGAAAGGCCCTAAAACTTGTTCGTATCGATTTTCTACGCGTTTCTATCATTTTTGCCAAAATCCAGAACTGGTGCTGCCCATCACAGCTGTACAGCTGTGCTTCGGAAGAACAGAGCTGGCTGGCTCTAACCCAGAGTCGGCCGACTCTGTTCCTCGGGGACAGATCCCTGATCTGTCCTAATCGGCCAAAACAGCCCGTTTTCCATTTTGATTTTTTCTGTTGGGATCATTTTTGGCCCAGAATCATCTGTATGTACTTGTATCTTTGATTTTCTGACTATTGAATGCTTGAATATTGGAGTTTTCAGTATTTACCGGGGTTTATTTTCTGAGTTTCGGGGTAGTTTTATTCGAATCGGATCCATAGTCCAGCATTTGCGGATCCCTGAATCCCATAAAATCCTCGGAAAACATTGAAAACGAGGAAAATAATATTTTTAAAAATATTTTTGGTGTGTTTATTACATTTTAGGCCCTAGGTGGTCTGTGTGTTTAGGAACCCACACGAACGGAACCCTGAGTTCCGGGATAACCGACCCATAAAAATGGAAATATGCATGTAACTTAGCCAAATATTTTCTAAAAATTGATTTTCAGCACAAAAATCCATAGGGCGTTTCAAAACCTTTTTCCAGGTCGAACCAATCTGATCGGTCGAGTCGACTCGGTTACCCCCTAAATGCATGCCCCTGCTTCCCAAATCCCAATTCTGTCCTGATTTGAGTCTTATTTGTGTTTATAATATAATTTGTGCGAACTAATTCGTTTTGCAACATTTATTTTTATTTTCGTTGTATTTTAATAGACTAATTCGTGTATTTAGGCGGTTGTATTTTTAGATCCTTCTGTACTTAGGCATTTGTAAAAGTGAAGACGAGAGTTTTTATATTTTTATTCAATTTGGTTGTATAATCTGCCTCCATTATTCTTTTGTATATTTGTGTGAATGGTTTAATTTCCCACAATTTATTTTATGCATTTTTGCCTTAGCATGGGATTAATAAAATTAAACAAATTGGGTTAGAGAAAGATAATAAATTGAACAAATATGGTTTTATGAATACAAGCTTGAGGTTAAGTAGGTAAGTTGCCCGAACCCTGAATCTTTGGATTAGGTATAGTAGTCTGCACTCGGTAGGGAGCTGTACAGGAATTTCCCAGATGAGCTGATCCGGGTGGCGACTCCGTCACTGATCTCGAAATTTAGGTTTCGAGGTCTTTAAGTTATAAAACGGGAAAATATTTTCTACGAAATGAATTTCCAAAACTAACATATTAGTTTTCCCAACTCAACATAAACAAAACCCGTTTTTCACAAATCTCGCTAAATCAAAAATCTTTTCCCCTGGTCCGCTTTCCCGCGCGTATTTCTTTTCGTTAAAAAGGTCGTCCGCTCACAGGTTGATTGAATACAATAGACACATGACCATTGGAAGATCCGCATGGATATTGTGTTAATAACTGCACGAGTGTTACACGACATCTGTATGGATGTTAATGTGTCACTAGCAACCTTGCATGAAATGGACAACTATTGCAAAATAGGCTTTACACCTAATTCTCACCTAACTTTCCCATTATGGGAAATTTTGAATTGAAGGCAGCTCAGGGGGAAGAATAAGACAAAGAACAACACAAAATTAACAAGGAACAAAACCAGATCAAGAGAGAATTAAGGAGGGAAAAAAATTAACACAAAAGAAAAACTAAATTCTCAAAGTTTCAAAGCTTCAAAATCAAACAATCAAAACCATAAATTCTTCAAATCAATCACCAAATTCATCTTTCAAACCAATCCTTAAACCTTTAAAGACTTATTTGGTCATGGGAATTAGAGAATTAGAGCTTAATTGGAAAATTCAAAGGTTTTGGTTTCAAAAATTCAAGTTTATTCAAATCTAAAATCAAGCTTCAAGAACCAGTTTTCTTTCAAATTGAATCCTAGGGAGACATCTAAAAGGTAATTCTGAGTAGCCTTAAATTCATTTACAGCTTTCTAGGTTGAATTATTGTGCATTTCATCATTTGGATTTTTGCTTTGTTTTTTAGTTTTCTGGAGAACCAGAGCCGTACGGCTATCGCAATAGTCGCATGGCTATTATTGTTGGAAATGCCCTAGTCCCGAGGCATTGGTCCTTGTATTTGTACTATACATTTATTGGATTTATGTGTTGTACTCATTTGTGTCATTAATAAAGGCATCAATTCATTTATTATATCTATCTTGTGCAATATATTAAATGAAGTATCCAATGGACATATCTATATCCATGACGACTAGTGTCATGCACTTAGCAGTAAGACCATGGATAGGGTAAACGATATGACCATAAATAGATCCGTAGTCTGTTCCAGTCATGGGAATGAATGGAACAACAGACTATCATTAACCTGGTTGTATGGCGGTGTCTTACCGGTCATTGGACATGGGATGTCAACCAAGTTAATGGGTACATGCCTGGGAGCATGGTACTGGATAGATCCGCTAAACGAGTAATCCACATGGTATGGTATCACAATGGATTCTCGTGTAGTACTTGTATGGATCCTTTGACCTGACCATATGATGGTGTTACATGTGAAGTCGCATACTTAGGGGTACGCCTAAAGGGCCTGTAATAGGGTGCCAAGTATGGGTGCTTTCGGGTATGTCACTGAACATGGTAATACTATGGATATGCAGAAGGGATTTGTCACTCGGTAATCAACTGAGAAGATATCACTGGCCATTTGATGAATGTGACTGATAAGAGTGTGGCCACACCCAAACAAGTTGGAACTTGTTCGTGAGCATCAGTACATTCGGGATCAAGTTAATGTCCAGACACGAAAGAGGGTGATCAATCCATGCCTCTGTGTTGGACACCGATATCAATGACATGGGATGTACAAGTTTAAACTACAGGGTTACGATATCAGTTAGACTGCCATCTCCATCTTAATTGGGGGCTGCAGTGGCTTGCTAGAGCCCAACTGCAGTCTGCGGGCCAAAGGCCCGCTGCCAACATAAAGATGGGCCCACAGGATCGTACACATAGAATGATAGAATGCAGACTTAAGGAATCACTTGTATACTAGGAGTATACACAGTGGAGGGAGAAGCTTGTATATATTAATTATATTATAAGGATCAATTGGATTGGTCATAATGATAAAATTAATATATTCTATTGGCTCTTCATAATTAATTGGATTAATTATGAAATTATTTCCTAGGTGGAAATATTCGTATGTATGGGTTTACATATGATTTTATTTTGTGTAGAGTTAATTTTAATTTGATGGATTAAATTAATTGTCAAACTAATTTTAATTTAGATGTAAATAGTATATTACTTGGAGTAATATATTAAATACATGGGTATATTAAAATTGGGCTTGAAATTAATTTAAACAGAATAATTAAAATTAGACTGGGCGTAAATTAAAACATGAAGCCCGCACAGAATAGAGAGGAGCCAAGATGGGCCTGAATTCCCCTAAGGGAATTCGGCCAACCCTAGGTATAAATACCTAGGGTTAGAAATTTCGGCTAAGCTAAGCTTAGAGCCTCTTAGCCGAAATTTCCATAGCTCTCCCCTCTCCATTGTTTCGTTTTTCCGACGCTAGCATGGGTTGCATTCGTCAAGCGTTCGTGTACGTGAGAGTGGAGGAATTCTATTTTGAATTCTGCAGTCATCATCCATCTCGGAAAGAGATTTTCCTGGTAAGAATTTTAATCCCTTTCTATTTGATTTTAAGTTTTTCAATTTCCACTTCAATTGCTCCTGGGACTGGATTTGAGGAAATCACCGCGTTCTTCCGCTTTTATCGGGTGATTTCCAGTGACAAATCCCAACAATTATACTATAGCTGCATGAATGTGGTTTGTTTCAGGATTGAGGGATTTCTAGATTTTCAGTGATTTGTTTGTTGTGTTTAAAACTACAGCCGTACGGGTGTTATAATAGCCGTATGGCTGTTGCTGCTACACTCACATGGCTGTAGCTTTCTGTGAGCATGGGTTTCTTTAGACCTCTATGATGAAAACCTGTTGTTACCTATCAGACAGATGAGCGTGAATTAGATTTGAGAATGAGTAGAATAACACCTGGAATGTTCTCAAACAGTCCGAAATTCAGAAGTGTCCTTGATCCGAAACCCCAAGAGAGGTTCGTTGAGTGAGTAGGGGACTTAGGTGTGCAGGCTCTATCTAGATCTGTACGGCTGTAGTTTCACAACTACAGTCATACGACTCTAGATTACAGTCGCATGACTGTATATTACAGTCGTACGACTATAACAACTATAGCCACACGGCTGTAATGCTACAGTTGTGCAACTATAGTTATAGTCGTACGACTCTAGTCTTTGACTCAGCAGATTCCTGAATAGGAAAGAACTCTAATTTGGCTCAGATTTTGGGCGTTAATCACGCGAATTAAGAGGCAAAAAAGGGGGCTGAAAAGGCCGAAAACCAGAGGAAAAAAGCAGAGAAGAAAAATTCATTTTGTGAAAAAAAGAGAGATTTTCCTAAAGAGGGAAAGAGATTTTTAGAGAAAGTGGGAGAAAGAAGAAAAAGAAAGAAGAGAGATCAGAAACGCATAGTGTGAGGTCCCTTAATCTGATATCCCTGATTCAAAACTATACTCGGCTTTCGTTCGGATCAATTCGGGACGCGTGTTTGAGAATTTCGGGTTGTCTGGAGATTCTAGGCGGATTCCGACATCCACATCCGACTCCAGTCATAAAAAATACTGGTGCACAAAAGAGGTAAACTCTGAGAGGCCTTAAAACTCATTTCATGTTGATTTGCGATTGTTTCTGTGCTTGAAAATTTTTTCTGGAAAACTGTCTGCCTGGAGAAAAGTCGTACGACTATATAATACAGTCGAATGACTGTATTCCTCTGGGCAGAAGCCTGAAAATCCCAGATTTGAGTGAATACAGCTTGTTTTCCATTTTAAATGATTTTTCATGATTTAATTCGGTTTAATCACATTTGTATACTATAATATTATGGTTTTCAGATTTCCAATGATACGGATGTGTGGTTTGGGATTTTGTTGGTTTCGATTCTCGGAATTCACGGTTCTTAGATCCTTAATTGGATTTTCGGTTAGTGATAATGAGCCCTTGGATTCCCAGAAACTCTTGAAATCATTAAAATCAACAAAACTAGTGATTTTAGAAAACGAGAAAACCACTACCGGGCACTGTTTGTTACAATGGCACAACTGTAACCATTATAGTCATACGCCTATAATCTACAGTTGCACGACTGCAATGTCGGGCATAAGGTAAAATTACGGGATGATCCACATGGACATCGTCACGTGATGCTGTCTTCAGAATCAAATCTGTTTTTGGTATGTTTACTGTTTTTAGACCATAGATGAATGTTTGGAATTAGGAACCCCCACGAACGGAACCTCGAGTTCCAGGATATCCGGCCCATTAAAAGTTGGAAAATGCATGTAAAATGAGCTAAATTGTTTTCAAAACTTGTTTTTCATTGACAAAAACTACAGGGCGTTTCAATAAAAAAGTTTTCCAGTTCTAATCGAGTAGTCATCCGGACTTCTCGGTTATCCCTCATTTATGATCCCATTTCCCAAAATACCCCTGTTCTGCCCTGTATAAGTCTTTGGTGTGTTTTATTTACTTGTGCTAACCGTATTTGGATGCAGCTTTTATTTTTTTGGTGTATTTTTATTTTTGGATGTATCTTATAGATTATCTCATGTATCTAGGCAATTGTACTTTTAGATTATTATGTATTATAGGTGGTTGTATATGGTGAGAATGAGAGTTTTCTTTTTTCTGGGTTGTATAATTTGGCCTCTACTTTACTGTTACCACACTTTACTTTTCTGCACTTTATTTTGGGCTTTATATTTATGTCATGTGTATGAGCATTAACTAAAAATAAAGGAAGATAAAATGGGTAGATTTAAGTGGATGTTATATCATGTTATGAAATAAATATTGAAAACTAGTTTGAGGATTAGTAGATGTGTTGCCCGAACCTTGAATCTCTGGATTAGGTACCGCGTCTACACTTGGTAGGGAGTTGATCCGGGTGGCGACTCTATATCTAATATCAAAATTTAGGCTTTGAGATCTTTAAGTTTAAATTGGCATTTTCTAAAAACCTATTTTTCAAAATTCACACTTACAATTAAATTTCCTACAAAAAGGGTTTTTTTTCCAATAAAATAAAATCTTTCTTAAAGAAGATTAAAACCTGTTTTCAAAACTACATACAAACACTCACACTTCAAAAAGAAAATCCCCGTTTCCCGCTTCACAGCGCGTTCTGAAAAACATCGTCCGTTCACACTTTCATTATGCAGTTAATTTTTGTGAATTTTTTTCTAGTTTTGCATATCATTCTGACCTAGATTTACATTCTGTATTTATTTAATTTCTGTATTAATTTTCTATAAACCAGTGGAACGATAGAAACACGAGTTTCTTAAAAACCAGCCCATTTTTTTATGCGTATATAATAAACCAGACAAATTGTTTTTCAAATGAATTTCTAGTCCTATCAAACAGCGTTTAAAAATGTTTTCCAGGTTAACTCGGGTAATTTATCGAATTTCCCAATTTTTCCCATTTCACGTCTCGAGCTATCTAAATCCCCAATTCTGAGTTTGTTTGAGTCCAATGTGTATATATTTATCTGTACTAACTTTGTTTTGCAGGTAGATGTATGTTAGGATGGATGTATGATTAGCTTTTCGATTTTTAGATATTTTGTATATAGATAAATTTTGTATCCCAAATCCCTTTTATACAATTGTATCCCCTAGGATAGTTGTAAGTGCCGGAATTTTCCAAAAAAAAAAAGACAATAGTGTACGACTTTGACTATAGTCGTACGACTGTAATCAACCTACAGTCGTACGACTGTAGGGTCGTGGTAGGTGAACCAGCCCATACCCTGAAAACTAAAAATGGGGGAAAGGGAGTGGAGCAATTGATGCTCTAGGATAAAAAGAGAGGGAGCAGAAAGAAAGGAGGACTTTTGGCAAGAAGGAGAAAGAAAAAAGAAAAAACAGAGAGAGAGAGGGATTGGAAGAAAAGTGGAGAAGAGAGAAAAAAACCAAAGTTCTAAACTTTCTTCAACCCTTTTCTTCTCAATTTCAGAGTGTTAATGCTTAAAATGAATTAGAAATCATAGGTTAAACTTGACACACGAGATCTAAATCATTTCCAGACCAAAAACTAGTTTAAATCCGTGACTTTTTGGAGAATTTTCGGACCCATTTTGCAACCTCGACACACCAAGAAAAAGAAGTGATTTCAAGTGGAATGGTGCGTTGCTAGGGGTCATTCATACGGTGGATCAGCACCTAAGAGGTAAACACTCCTTTTCCCCTCTGTTTTTCATGCTTTCTGGGTGATTGGTGTGATTTTTGTGCATTTTTTTTCAACTTTTCGCATTTCTATTTCTGGAAATCAAGACCAGTCATGCGACTGTTCTTGAGTTTGATGAACAGTCGTACGACTGTAAATACAGTCGTGCGAGTGTTCTTGGTTTTCAGATTGTTTTCCTCCAGTTTTATTTCAAATAAATTTTGGCGAAATCCTGAGTTTGGATTGCTTATAGTCGCACGACTGTAATTTACAGTCGTACGACTATAGTTACAGTCGTACGACTGTAACACTCTTCCAGAATCAAAATTTCGAGAATAATTTCCAAAAATTCCTAAAAATCCCAAAAAATTCAGAAAAATCAGAAAATCATCAAAATGAATTTTTTTGTGTGCATTCACGACCCTAGATTCAATTTTCAGTAGAATTGCATTTAAAATAATACCACGACGGAGACCCGATTCTCCCGAGAACTGACCCACAAAAACAGCAATTTGCATGAAACCAAGCCAAAGGGTTTTCCAAAATTGATTTTCCAGCACAAAAATTACATGGCGTTTCAAAACCGATTTCCAAGTCTAACCGGTCCGATCGGTCGGGTCGAACCGGTTACCCCCCTAAATGCATGTTACCATTTCCTAAATTCCCCATTCTGTCCTGATTTGAGTCCTGTTTGTGTTTATAATATAAACTGCGCTAACTACTCTGTTTTGCAGCATTTATTTTTATTTTTGCTATATTTAATAGCTTAATCCGTATACTTAGGCGGTTGTATTTTTAGACTAATTCGTGTACTTAGGCGATTGTAAAAATGAGGACGAGAGTTTTTATATTTTTATTCGATTTGGTTGTATAATCGGCCTCTATTATTCTTCTGTATATTTGTGTGGATGATTGAATTTTCCTGCAATTTACTTTTTTGCATTTTTGCCTTAGCATCGGCTTAATAAATTAAACGAATTGGGTAGAGAAGATAATAAATTGAATAAATATGACTTTATAAATAATAAACGAATACAAGCTCGAGGTTACGTAGGTACGTTGCCCGAACCCTGAATCTGTGGATTAGGTACAGTAGTCTACGCTCGGTAGGGAGCTATACCGGAATTTCCCAGATGAGCTGATCTGGGTGGCGATTTTGTCACTGATCTCGAAATTTAGGTTTCGAGGTCTTTAAGTTAAAAATGGGAAAAAGGTTTTCTACAAAGGAATTTCCAAATCAAATCAATAGTTTTCCCAACTCAACATAAACAAAACTTTGTTTTCCATGAAACAACATTAAATTTATTTCTTTTCTTTTTTCTTGGTTTGCTTCGCCGCTTCCCGCCAAAAGGTCGTCCGCTCACAATAGTCATTTGATTGGATTGTATATTTTAAATTTTCCGAATTTATTTACTGTTTTTAGAATTTATTTATTGCTTTCCACATTTTATTTATATCTCAAAGTGTGAACATCGGCTAAATAAACAAAGATAAAATCAAATGTATAGAATATAAAATGCATTGGTATAAATTGTTATGCACATTTTGAATTGAGAAGAAACTGGTGAATTGTTTGAACTTGAATCTCTGACTAAAGGTGTAGCGATTCGTAGCTCATCTTGGCTATACAACAATTTTCTCGGTCGAGCTGAGTCGGGTGGCGATTCCGGTCACTTTAGTGAGAGCATTCAAGTTTATTTGTTTTCTCACTACAAATCCCGTTTTCATGAAAACCAAGTTAAAAATCTTCCCGGCCTGGTCGTAAGGCCATTCTTTTTAGGATCGTCTGCTCACAGTTAGTAATTTTTGCATTCCAATAAAACCCCTAAGTTGAATCATTGTTTTAAGCATTAAGTTTATGGTATGAATAGTCCACTATAAGCTATCAATTCTTCATCCCATTAAGACTTCTTTGAAATTTTGTTTTGCAAGCTTACCACTTTTCATTATTAAAATAAGAGTGCTTACCCTGTTACTTTTTCATCTTTGATAGTGCTCCTTATGATTCTGAGGTTGTCACCTAAATTAGTAATCAATCTCTTTCTACAAAAAGAAAATATATCCAAAACAAGATTAATAATATTCATATTATACTCATTGCTGAATCTTCTTGTAATATCTCTTCCATCTGACCTTATCTTCTTCATGCTTGATATTTCTCTCATAGGATTGGTTAAAGATTTGCATTACTGCAGCTATTGAGATTGCCTGCTTATTTATCTTTTGCATGTTTTCTATGGTGATTCTTTAACCTAAATTGTTTTCCTTTTGATATACCCCTAAGCCAAGCCATGTTACAACCTTGTGTTAAGACCTTTTGATTTTGCATGTGTTTAATAAAAAGTGGTGGAGATTAGTCCCAAGTCAAGCCATGGTTTGAAGTTGTGTGCAAGCTGAATGAGTGATTTCACCTTTCTTAAATCTTATCTTTTACAGCTACTCACCTTCATCCATTGAGTCAATTAAGTGACATCTTTGGCGAGGCAGTAGTTGATATTGTGCTAAATTGTTGAACTGTGAATTTTAATTTTGCTTATCTCAAGAATGGCTTTAGAAACTAGATCTGGCTGCTTATGTGAGTTTAATATCTTATTTTTCTTAATCTTTGCTTTGTGCACTTGATTGTCGTGTTGCTCAAAATTCATAAGTGATTTTAGCTGCTGCCTTGTTTTAAAATTTCATATACTTCTTTTATTCTCTCTTCCTCTTCTCTTCTTATTTCTTCTTTCTCCCCTTCTTGTCCTTCCTTCCCTTTGTTTCTCTTTTCTCTGTCTATTCTATCATTGCTTGAGGACAAGCAAGTGTTCAAGTATGGGGGATATTTGTTAAGTGAGAAATTTACCATGAAAATATATATAATTGTTTATCATATTTGTGCTAAAATTGAAAGAAAGCAAGCTTAATGTGTTTATTTTCGGGTTGCGTACCAGAAACACTGTTAGAAC
Organism: Euphorbia tirucalli; assembly: GCA_039660915.1. Classification (NCBI taxonomy): domain Eukaryota; kingdom Viridiplantae; phylum Streptophyta; class Magnoliopsida; order Malpighiales; family Euphorbiaceae; genus Euphorbia; species Euphorbia tirucalli. Next base: position 41,879,726 of record CM077637.1, on the reverse strand, counting down.
TTACGCAACCTTGTTTTACAAGCTAAAGAGAAGGATTCACAATGCCTAAAGACAGACTTAAGCCACTGGAAAGATGATATGCAATCCACTAAGGAGGAGGAGAGAGAACAGCTTAGTGGGGTGAAAGGACCAGTTCGCCCATGGAAGGAAAGATGGGATTAATCTAGTCCATTTTTGTTAAGCAAGTGGATTCAGTGAGCTGGCAGGGTTAAACAACTTGATTTCAGTGGTGTAATAGGAAAAAGCCAGCTTCTACTTAGTTATTTCTAGAATTTATTTATTCAGCAACTTGGTTGTAAGGAATTTTACCATTTTGTCCTTGATCACCACTATATATAGTTGGTAGATTTGGATAGTTGAATAATCTTTTGGATCATTTTCTCTCAAACACGATCCTTGGGATCCGTATTAGTTTAGTTTGTACTTTCTCTTTCTAGATTTATAATATATTCTCTTTCCACAATTTCTATTATGAGATTGCTTGACTTCCAATAATGAAGTGTGAGTAGTCATCCGCAAGCTCGGGTCAGCTTGTCTGGCAGAAGTCTTTTTCTCTTTTGTTTTCAATAGGCATAAAATATTATGATGGTTGTTACATCTATGAGCCTAATTTTTTAAGTCTGATCATCTTATATCAAGTAACTTCAATGAGACCGAGAGGAGATTTAGAACAAAGGAAATCTGGTGTAAGCGCCGGAATTTTACTTTCAAAAAAAAAAAAAAAGAGTATAGTCGTACGACTATTGCTACAGTCGTACGACTGTAGATCTACCCATAAAAGCAGAAAAATAAAGGCAGAAAGGGAGGGAGACGAAAAAAAAAGAAGAGGGAGAAAAACGGACAGACAGAGAGAAAGGGAGAAAAAGAGAAAGAAGAGAAAACCAAAGGAAAAAAGAAGGAAATCCTCATCAAAATCCTCAGCATTTTGGAAATCTCTGGAGTCAAATCTCAAACCCTAACTCAAGGAGAAAAGTCTGGATTTTAGTGGATTGGAGCGACGCCAGGGGTCAATCCTACGGTGGACGCACGCCACGGAGGTAAATACCCCTTTTTCCTCTCTCTTTTATAAGCTTTCTGGGTGTTTGGTGTGTTTTTGCTGCATTTCTGTCCATTTTTTCTGCGTTTCTGCTCCTGGAAATCAAGAACAGTCGCACGACTGTTCTTGGATTGATGAACAGTCGTACGACTGTAGTTGATTTCCAGGCGATTCTCTTTCTAGCTTGTTTTTAATGAGATTTTGGCAAAATCCTAAATTTTCAGCATCTACAGTCGTACGAATGTAGTTACAGTCGTACGACTGTAGTTGATTTTCCACGACTGTAATTTACAGTCGTACCCCTGTAGTTCTCAGAATCAGAATTTTACCTTTAAAACCCAAAAATTTCTTAAAAAATGCATAAAAAATCATAAAAAATTCCCAAAAATTCCCAAAAAATCCCAAAAAATTAGAAAACCCCAAAAATCACCAAAATGAATTTTGTTGTGTGCATCACGACCATAGATTCAATTTTTAGTAAAATTCCATTTAGAACAATTCAACGACGGAGACCCATTTCTCCTGAAAACCGACCCACTTAAATATATAAAAATGCATGTAAACCGGAAAAATTATTCTTCGAAAATGATTTTCTCACAAAACCAAAAATACAGGGACGTTTCCAAATATTTTCCAGGTCTAACCGGGGCGGCTAGCCGAGCCGACCCGGTTACCCCCTAAATGCATGCCCCCAATTCTTGATTTCCCAATTCTGTCTATTTGAGTCTTAATTGTGGCGTGCTGTATATATTGTGCTAACCCTCTGTTTTGTAGGTTTTAATTTTTCTTTATTTTTATTTTTAATGTATTTTAATAGATTAAATCGTGTATTTAGGCGGTTGTAATTATTTTTAGATTTCCGTGTATTCTAGGCAATTGTATAAGTGAGGCGAGAGTTTTTATTTTTCCATTCGATTTGGTTGTAATCCAATTAATATTTATTTCTTTTCCTTATTTTTGTATTAAATGTTTTGTGTGCGCGCTGTATGCTTTTTATATTCAATAAAATGGACTTTAGATTTTGAAATACCATTGAGAACATTGACAATATTTATTTTAATTAGACACGAAATAAGGGACTTGTCCGGACCCGAATCTCTGGATAGTGTAGCGGCCGTTCATCCGGTTCAGCTACATAAGAATTTCCCGGTTGAGCTGAGCCGGGTGGCGACTCCTACAACATCCATCGAGACTTAGGTCTCGGTTCTTTTATGCGTTAATTCTATTCATTTTCCAAAACGCGGATTTCCATTATAAAAACCCCACGCGAGGGAGGGGCCCGCCCGAGATCGAGGCGCCCCATTCCGAAAGGGAGTCCCGCGTCCCGTCGAAAACGCGTCATCCGCTCACAGTGGCGACTCCGCTGGGGAATTCTTCAAAAAGTTTTCTTAAAAACTTAAAAGAATATTGACAAGCCCTGAAAAGTGTCTAATCAAAATAACGTGGATGATTCTCTTTTGGTATTTTATTTGCATTTTTAGTTAGCCATTTCTTGCATTAGATTAGGTATCCTTTTATAGCCCGGTGGATCGTTGAAGTGTCGCCTAAGTTCCTCCTGGTCTTAGGGGCACGAATACGAAACACCACTCATAGCCTCGTATGAACCCCTTCGTTCGGACCCTTGAGTGGGGAGAAGTGAGGAGTATATTTTGCTATGGGAACCTTGATTTTTAACCCGACTTGGACCGAACCCATATAGGCAGCCCTAGTTGGATTCCCTTAGGATACCAAAATAATTGTGTGAACAATAATAAAGTCACGCCTTCACCACCCCCCGTTGGTGATTGAAGTGAACCCCGCCTAGGACTCGGTTAGAAATTTTCGAGACCGACCGCGTTGGAGGAATAAGGTTGGAAGAATTCGTTTTGCTTGCTATGTGTTCTTCACCATTTCGTGACACATCGCCGACGCATGCATAACATACCATAATCACCATTCTCCATACATGTGACATATCATACACAAACATCTTTGTGTGATATTAACCCATATTTTTATGCAGCCATTTGCATTTTATTTTGTGTGTAAAACATTAATTCATTTGCTTGTCATCCATACTAACGATTTCTTTTTCGGCCATAACATTAAATTTGTGTGATTAGCATTTTTATTTTTAACATAGCATACATAACATCATTATGTATGTCATACATCCTAACCCACATTTTTGTACAGCCACGTGCATTTTATTTTCATGTGCAAACATTAATTCACCCGTTTGCCACTCGTACTAACTCTTTCTTTTTCATCCATAACATTAAATTTGTATGACTAGCATTTTTCACATGGCATACATAACATCATTATGTGTGCCATGTATCCTAATCCACATTTTTATACAGCCATGTGCATTTTTATCTTCGTGTGCAATCATTAAATCATACGTTTGCCACTCATACTAACTCTTTCTTTTTCATCCATAACATTAAATTTGTGTGACTAGCATTTTCCACATAGCATACATAACATCATTATGTGTGTCATGTATCCTAATCCACATTTTTATGCAGCCATGTGCATTTTTATTTTCGTGTGCAATCATTAAATCATCCGTTTTCCATTCATACTAACCATTTCTTTTTCAGCCATAACATTATACTTGTGTGATTTTTATTTTTCACATAGTATACATAACATCAATATATGTGTCATGCATTCTAACCACGTCTTTGTGCAGCCATTTGCATTTTGTGTATCATAAGCATTCACGACATATCACTTAAATTAAATTAGGGGCATTCCAAGGACGCCCACCACGATCATATCATTCCATCATATATTGGGTATCCTAAAATACCCGTGTTCTGCCAATGCACCGGATTGCATTCGGCCATTCCACCAAATCATTTCATTCCATAGAGACCACGATGGTCCTAAGTATATTTCCGTGTGACAATGCACACGATGCATCTCATGACATCATACCTATTCGTCATCGTCATCACATAACATTGTAATCCATATCGAGTTACTTCATGACATTACTACATTATTCAAGGTGCTCCCCAAGTGCTGGATTAGTACGCATGTAGGGGCATATCATAACATCCCAAATCATGAAAGACGTTCCCCGAACGCCAAGTCTCTATTCGAGTCCCCAGTACACGTGACTCGCCTACGACATCATTTCATTTCATACGCTCAAAAGCATCAGAACTCAGTCCATGGGCCGGCCCCATGTGACCATTTCAGATCATCTCATAGACCTACAAAGTGTCAAACTTCGTCCGTGTGTCAGTACACATGCGACCATTTCATGAAATTCATTAGGTGCCCGAAAGCACCGAACCTTCATCCGTGTGGTGGTCCACACGTGGCATCTTTGCATAAGCATTGGGTGTTCTTGGGATGTCCAAAAATAAAAACAAAAATAAAAATAAACACAAAGGGATCATCCTCATTATCTCACGATGTACATCTCATTCATCCATCAAACATTCAAGCACTCCACAACGTTCAAGCATTCCATAAGCACCAAGGACTTCACAGCATACACTACCGTCATTTAAGTGTTCCAAAAACGCTAGAAACTCCATCAAGCCCTTTAGGTCCTCCTTAATCATTAGAAACCCTCTCCTTGTGTCCCGCACACCCAAATACCGAAATATCCTCCCCTTGTAAGACTAAGCTCTACACGTACCGTTCCAAATCTTCCCGTGCAAGTCCAGCTCTGCACGTATCGCATCAAATTCTACCCTTCCTTCCCGTGTAAGATCCGCTCTACACGTATCGCTCTAAACACTACACCTTTTCCCGTGTAAGATCCGCTCTGCACGTATCGTTCCAAATCTCCCCGTGCAAGACCAGCTCTGCACGTACCGCATCAAACTCTATCCATCCTTCCCGTGTAAGATCCGCTCTACACGTATCGTTCCAAATTCCCCGTGCAAGACCAGCTCTGCACGTATCGCATCAAACTCTACCCATCCTTCCCGTGTAAGACCAGCTCTGCACGTATCGCTCCAAATTCCCCGTGCAAGACCAGCTCTGCACGTATCGCATCAAACTCTACCCATCCTTCCCGTGCAAGACCAGCTCTGCACGTATCGCTCCAAATTCCCCGTGCAAGACCAGCTTTGCACGTATCGCATCAAACTCTATCCATCCTCCCCGTGTAAGACAAGCTCTACACGTATCGTTCCAAATTCCCCGTGCAAGACCAGCTCTGCACGTACCGCATCAAACTCTACACTTCCTTCCCCCGTGTAAGATCAGCTCTACACGTATCGCTCTAAACACCACACCTCTTCCCGTGTAAGATCCGCTCTACACGTACCGCTTTAATCACTAAACCTCTTCCCGTGTAAGATCCGCTCTACACGTACCGCTCTAAACATTAAACCTCTTCCCGTGTAAGAACCGCTCTACACGTACCGCTTTAATCACTAAACCTCTTCCCGTGTAAGATCCACTCTATACGTACCGCTCTAAACATTAAACCTCTTCCCGTGTAAGATCCGCTCTACACGTACCGCTTTAATCACTACATCTCCTTCCCGTGTAAGATCCGCTCTACACGTACCGTTTCAAATGTCAACTCTCCTCCCGTGTAAGATACGCTCTACATGGGAATCCTTCGCAAGTATCACCTTGCTTCGATCCGTGGACATCCTGTGTGTCATTTTATCCATGTGGTGTATATTTATATGCCACGCCATACTTCAGCATATAGCTTCATCAACCACATTCATTGCATTTTGCATGTTTCCATTCCTGGCTTTGTGTGCACATGACTAGCTTAGGATTGCATAACATGACATGGCATCACATGACATCATCATTCACGCGTGCATGCATCACATCTCGCATTCATACCTGCATCATCCCTTGACTTGGTATTCTCCGTGCACATGCCCCAGTTGATGCTAACAGGTATTTTTATCAGGACAGAAAAGGGAAGGAGTCTCGAGAATGGCTGGTCCAGTGAACTTCAACACCGTAACAGATGTCGTCGATGATTATGTTACCTCATCGCGATTCCGAAAGGCGGTCAGGGAAGAGGCAACGGCAATGTTGAAGGAAATGCTAGGAGGTGACCTGGACAAGGTGGAAAAGCTGACAACAAGGTGCTCTGAATTGGAGGCACGTGTGATTGAGCTTGAGGGAGTAATAAAAGGGCTGACTGGTGAAGCAGAATCGAAGGCCCCCCTCAAAGCCAATACTGACCTTGTTCCGCAACTAACCAGGTGTCCACTCCCTAAGGGTGACGGAAAGGGCATATCCCCGTGGCCTATCTCACTGAGCCAATTATTTGCCAAATGTAGAAAAGAGGGGCTACTGCAGAGCATCAAGCCGTATGTGGAGCCGGCACCAGATCAAAAGAACAACTTCTGTACCTATCATGTAACGACGGGTCACCGAACCAATGCTTGCTATATTTTAAGGAAGGAGATCCGGAAGTTAGTTGATGAAGGAAGATTAAAGGTGCCATCCACAACTAATGAGCAACTAGGGGCAAGCAGGGAGACTGGCAAGGAAATTCCTCAAACCTCCCGGGGAGAGGAATATGATGAAGAGCTCCAAAGCCTGATCTGACGAGAGTGGGGCAATGACCGGATAAGGGATAGTCGGGCGCTGTGAGATCAATACCTTTAGAGGCTCCTTCTCGTAGGGAACTCATTTTGTTGTAAAGTGTATTGAACTCATTTTGAATGCAATGCATCTTGTTATTTTCTTACTTATGTGGTGATTACATGTATATGGCATTAAGCATGCATTTGATCATCTGAAACGACATGTCCATCACGCATAATATTAAGATGCATGACATCAATCTGAGTCTTGCAGGGAATTTATAAGTGAACCTGACTTTGGAAAAGCCCTTTTCTTAAAAAAAAAAAAAAGGAGAGAAAGAGAAAAGTCTGCTAAGCAAGCAATGGGATGGTACCATTTCCTTCGAATCGATTGCCAGCCTAGATCAGTGATCCTTATAAACCACGATCCAAAAATGCTGTTGGTCTTGCCCTAATTGGACAGCCCACAATACACTCAAATCATTCCAAACCAAGGACCATTGCCAAGTTTCAGAGCCGAGCCCCAAAAAGAACCTTTGAGCCTAATTCGTGCTGGAAAGAAACATCCCACATCAAAAACCAAACCCACCAAAAAGCACCAAGCCCTAAAAATCTAAATGGCCTTCGCCATCCACCGAGCTGTAAAGCTCTGAAGCAGACATTAGTTTTAGTGCATGTATAGCTTTGTTTGTGTGGCATTCATGTGCATATGACATTACACATGCATTGTTCATCCAAAAAGACATATCAAACACGTATGACATACATGGATCTGGATGCAGCAGGGAAATGAATAGGTGGCTGTGGTTTGGATTTAACTTCTTCAAAAAAAGAAAAAAAAAAGAAAAAAAAGCAAGCACCGGTGGAAGATCTCAGCTCTCCCTTACAGTTAAATTTCTGCTCCTGGTCTAAAGTTGCACTCTCTTCAATCATAGAGTCAAACTCTGTTGATTGCTTGATGGATCTGGGGGCGGCCCACCTATTGCATGAAATGCCGGGGTCAATGAGTTGAGACAATGGAGATAAGTACGTTGTTGCCTGTTCTGAAAAGTTAACTTCGTGCGGTGACAGAGAAGATCAGTGGCTTTACCCAAAGCAGTTCCCTTTTCACTCTCCTCTCTGTCTTCTCCATTTGCCTTCAACACTTTTGTCTCCCCTTTATTGTCTTTCCTTCACTTTCATCTTTCATCTTTCATCTTCTCTCTGGAACTTGAGCCTATTCTGTGATTCCATATTTCCTACCTTCAATGGCTCCAAACAAGAAATTGAACCCTAATGCTGCTCCATATCATTTTTTGTTCCGTACCATCTCATCAGCGGATGGTCATCGGAACAGGTGGTTATGGTGCCGTTTCAATCCGTCTTCGTTTATCATCAACCTGTACTAAATTGGGGATACCCTTTTAATCCCACACCATTTCTCTTCAATCTAAACTCCCAGACTAATTATTTAGTGCCCTCAGATAATGGGAAGGGATTTGATTCGATGATAGATAGAGGACTTGGATATGAATCTGCTTCAAATGAGTTCAACAATACTGAAAAAGGGGAAAATGAAATATATAGCTCCGAGAGTCCAGAGTAAGAAGAAAATAGTTTCGGTAAGTGAAAAGGAACAACAGTGGTCGCCCAAGAAATTGACTATTGAAGAGACCAAGCCGGATAAAAGAGAGATTGAAGCTAATCTTAGTGGGGAAAACAAGCCTGATGGTCAGAAACCTACCAAATCAGTTTCAAAGACATAATCTGCTACAAATTCTGGGCAAGCATTGTCTGGAGGAAAACAAGAATAAGTCCAAAGGGAAGCCTGTTTATGATTTCCTCTACTTGCTTATGGATTTCAAGACTGGAGGAAATTTTGGTTATGCATTTGCGAACTTCACCAACTGTGTTGGGGCAACTTGACTTTACAAAGCTTTCAACAATCATGAAGGTTACGACATCGTCAACAGGAAAGCTTACAAAGTCTGTTGTACTCATATTCAAAAGGAAAGTTGCATTTGCCAACCATTTCAAGAATTCAGTCTTCGGGAGCCATGCTTGAACTGAAATCTGGGGTGAATTGGAAGCATGGAGAATCTAGTGGTCACTTAAATTCATCTCAGATTGTCTATCCACAATAGCAACTCTATCCGGTGATCGAGCCAAAAAAAAAAAAAAAAAAAAAAAAAAAATAACAACAACTCCAATGTGTAAAACCGAAAGGGCATATTGGTAATTTGAAGGGGCATCAATTAAAACCAGAGCCACATCTTGGATTTTCCCAATGCATCCGCATTCATTGTGTCATGAATGTTTTGTATTCAATTTTGGTGTTCAATATGCATTTGTTGTGTTGTTGCATGTCAATGTTCACTTACAGGCTACATTACACAGCAAACCTTATCTGTGGAAGTGCTTCACTCCCCAAACACAAACCCTTAATACTCCCCAAACACAAACCCATAATATTAGGGGCAAATAAAAAAAAAAAAAAAAAAAAAAAACTGAACCATTAGGCATCATCGACAGCATTATCTTCGCGAGTCGCAATGAACATATCAAGATCTATCTTTCCCTTCCTAAGACAAACCGTCGTGAAAGGGATCAACGCAGACAAAATGCCCATCACAGAATCTTTCTCAAAAAAAAAAAAAAAAAAAATTTGCTGACACGGAAAACCGGAAGGACGTGTCGGCAACAGGAGAGGGATGGTATACGAAGTTAGAGTCACTGTCACATTCCCTATCATACTCATTTCGGTGTCATCATTGCAATATTGTGCATGTTTAGACTTCCAATCAGATGTTAATCTTGCATGCACCGTGCCACTGCATATAAACATCCATCAGTAGGACATTGCGTCCAAGCCAGTGATAATATCCTAGAAGCTCTTGTCATACGGTACAGAAATGCAAAGTCTCACTCTCATCTTCTTGCTTAATCAAACGGACCATCCATCGGTACGGCCTATTATCCTAATCCGCTCGGCACTGACAATGCTTCAGAATATACAGAGGGTAAAGTGGAAGGTCACTCAAGATGGCCAACTCCCCTAATACCTAGGTCAGCGTAGTATTCAGTTGGTCAGAAGACACACCGGAACAATCAGACTGGGTCACCTAGGTTACCATCGGGGCCAGTCTCAAGCCATGAATTCCGTCTCCGGGCTCGCACGGATACCAAGAACAAAGCATAAGCCACATGTTGCATGCATACATACATTTGGAACTATACGTGCATCCGTACATACATGCATACGTCTAAAGTAAACACATACAATTCATGTGCATATGCATCGCAACCCATCCAAGTGCAGGTATCCACTACCGTCACCAGGTCTCCCCTAAACAAGATCGCTCTCAAAGCAGAGATGGCACAATATCGGGACAGAACAATCAAGTTTCCAAGGGGCAGGGTAATCAAGCCGCATTTATCCTTGATCGAAGGGGCAAATATTTTTGTTTCCAAAATCATCGATCAAGAGACAAATACTCATTCCCCAGCCAACGCCAAATTACCATCCCTAAACCTATTTCCTCTCCATTCATTCAAGCAAGATTTCGAACCCTTGAACTTCATTACGTTCATGCATGGTTGCAAATCCATAATCCACTTTCCTTTGCCTCGGGTAACATAAACCCGATATCGGCTAATCCACAATCCACCTTCCTTTGCCTCGGGTAACCTAAACCTGATATCGGCTTATTTCCTCATCAGCTTTGCCTCGGGTAACCTAAACCTGATATTGGCTTATTCCTTCCTCAGCATCGCCTCGGGTCACCTAAACCTGATATCGGCTTATTTCCTCATCAGCTTTGCCTCGGGTAACCTAAACCTGATATCGGCTTATTCCTTCCTCAGCATCGCCTCGGGTCACCTAAACCTGATATCGGCTTATTTCCTCATCAGCTTTGCCTCGGGTAACCTAAACCTGATATCGGCTTATTCCTTCCTCAGCATCGCCTCGGGTCACCTAAACCTGATATCGGCTTATTTCCTCATCAGCTTTGCCTCGGGTAACCTAAACCTGATATCGGCTTATTCCTTCCTCAGCATCACCTCGGGTCACCTAAACCTGATATCGGCTTATTTCCTCATCAGCTTTGCCTCGGGTAACCTAAACCTGATATCGGCTTATTCCTTCCTCAGCATCGCCTCGGGTCACCTAAACCTGATATCGGCTTATTTCCTCATCAGCTTTGCCTCGGGTAACCTAAACCTGATATCGGCTTATTCCTTCCTCAGCATTGCCTCGGGTAGCCTAAACCTGATATCGGCTTATTTCCTCACCAGTATCGCCTCAGGTGACCTAGACCTGATATCGGCTTATTTCAACGGAGGGTTCTTTCCTGTGTCTGCGGCGCTTTGAATCGCGTTTCACAAATTCACATCATCCATCCCAGACTAAGTTCGAGTGGTGAATTTGATCGCGCGAGGGGCAGCCGTAAGCGCCGAAATTTTACTTTAAAAAAAAAAACAAAAAAAACAAAAAAAACAAAAAAAGAGTATAGTCGTACGACTATTGCTACAGTCGTACGACTGTAGTCAAACTACAGTCGTACGACTGTAGATCTACCTATAAAAGCAGAAAAATAAAGGCAGAAAGGGAGGGAGACGGAAAAAAAAAGAAGAGGAAGAAAAACGGACAGACAGAGAGAAAGGGAGAAAAAGAGAAAGAAGAGAAAACCAAAGGAAAAAAGAAGGAAATCCTCATCAAAATCCTTAGCATTTTGGAAATCTCTGGAGTCAAATCTCAAACCCTAACTCAAGGAGAAAAGTCCGGATTTTAGTGGATTGGAGCGACGCCAGGGGTCAATCCTACGGTGGACGCATGCCACGGAGGTAAATACCCCTTTTTCCTCTCTCTTTTATAAGCTTTCTGGGTGTTTGGTGTGTTTTTGCTGCATTTCTGTCCATTTTTTCTGCGTTTCTGCTCCTGGAAATCAAGAACAGTCGCACGACTGTTCTTGGATTGATGAACAGTCGTACGACTGTAGCTACAGTCGTACGACTGTAGTTGATTTCCAGGCGATTCTCTTTCTAGCTTGTTTTTAATGAGATTTTGGCAAAATCCTAAATTTTCAGCATCTACAGTCGTACGACTGTAGTTACAGTCGTACGACTGTAGTTGATTTTCCACGACTGTAATTTACAGTCGTACCCCTGTAGTTCTCAGAATCAGAATTTTACCTTTAAAACCCAAAAATTTCTTAAAAAATGCATAAAAAATCATAAAAAATTCCCAAAAATTCCCAAAAAATCCCAAAAAATTAGAAAACCCCAAAAATCACCAAAGTGAATTTTGTTGTGTGCATCACGACCATAGATTCAATTTTTAGTAAAATTCCATTTAGAACAATTCAACGACGGAGACCCATTTCTCCTGAAAACCGACCCACTTAAATATATAAAAATGCATGTAAACCGGAAAAATTGTTCTTCGAAAATGATTTTCTCACAAAACCAAAAATACAGGGACGTTTCCAAATATTTTCCAGGTCTAACCGAGCCGGCTAGCCGAGCCGACCCGGTTACCCCCTAAATGCATGCCCCCAATTCTTGATTTCCCAATTCTGTCTATTTGAGTCTTAATTGTGGCGTGCTGTATATATTGTGCTAACCCTCTGTTTTGTAGGTTTTAATTTCTCTTTATTTTTATTTTTAATGTATTTTAATAGATTAAATCGTGTATTTAGGCGGTTGTAATTATTTTTAGATTTCCGTGTATTCTAGGCGATTGTATAAGTGAGGCGAGAGTTTTTATTTTTCCATTCGATTTGGTTGTAATCCAATTAATATTTATTTCTTTTCCTTATTTTTGTATTAAATGTTTTGTGTGCGCGCTGTATGCTTTTTATATTCAATAAAATGGACTTTAGATTTTGAAATACCATTGAGAACATTGACAATATTTATTTTAATTAGACACGAAATAAGGGACTTGTCCGGACCCGAATCTCTGGATAGTGTAGCGGCCGTTCGTCCGGTTCAGCTACATAAGAATTTCCCGGTTGAGCTGAGCCGGGTGGCGACTCCTACAACATCCATCGAGACTTAGGTCTCGGTTCTTTTATGCGTTAATTCTATTCATTTTCCAAAACGCGGATTTCCATTATAAAAACCCCACGCGAGGGAGGGGCCCGCCCGAGATCGAGGCGCCCCATTCCGAAAGGGAGTCCCGCGTCCCGTCGAAAACGCGTCGTCCGCTCACATCTGGTTTAACACATATACAACCTGAGATCGAGAGGAGATGGTTAATATGTTAAGGGTTTTATCTTAATGGTAAATGCTTCTTAAAACTTAATGCCTGAGATTGAATTTATGAGAATAAGATGTGAAGTAAATGATATCTTATAGTATCCACTTGAGAGCGAGATGTGAAACATGGTTAATTAAGAAAGAAGAAACCTTAAACCTATGTTCTTGACATTACCTATGTTGAACAATGGAGAAAGACTGAAATTGTTGGACAAAGCTAGACTTTAGCTTGTTACCTTTTTATTATTGTTTTCATTACTTTTATACTTATTATTATTATTCTCATTCTTCATTCTTATTGTTTATTTATTAGTTTAATCATTTGTTATCATTATTCTCTCCCATTTCATGAAAGAAAGAAACATACTTTCATCTACTGTTTTTATTCAGAGATCTGAAGTTGCTTTCTGCCAATCCTTGTGGAAATGACACTTGTTCTTATCACTATACTCCATATCTGATCTAATACACTTGCTGGTAGTCATGTTTGCATCCCAATATTATCTAGAATAAATATCATTAATATATTATTATCTTCTACAGATATCAAAATTTAGGCAAAAAAAAAAAAAAATTGGTATATATGTTTATGAAATTGAGTCTAGGATCTTGAAATTTAGTTGTTAACCAATAGCTGTTGCTATTAACTGTTAGCTAATTAATTTATAGTATTTGATAAACTTATGATGAGCTGTTACTGTTAAAGTGTAAAAAGACTAAAATAGATATACGTTTTATATTAATATATAATAATTATAAAAAAATAAAATTAATAAAAAAAATATTCGTAAAAACAATGGAAAATAATTAGATAATTTGAAATAATTTTAACTTAGTATACACTTAAAAAATTATTATTTTCATTAAATAACAAGTTTATACGTGTATAAAAATAGTTTAAATTATAGTTTCATATCCGTAAAATGCATCAAAATAATATGACTTTAGTCTTTAGTAAATTAATATATAAATTAAAAAAAAATGTGAAAGTAGTCTAAATAAAATAATTTGAAGAATTGATCTCGTTTAATTTTTCAATATTTATAGATATAAAAAAATTCCATAAAAAAATCTACGTATCATATGAAAGTATAATTTATTATTTTGGAAATGTTAAATTTATAAAAACGTATAAAAAACTTTTTGTGAAAAGGTTTAGAAATAAGTTTTTCGTAAAAACCTTTTTTCGTGTAAAAAAATTAAAAACTGTTATTAATTAATATAACTAAATACTAGATTTTTTGTTTTTCGGAGTGAAAAGCTAAAAGATAAAACTGTTCCGAAAAATAAATACAAACACCAACTCTCTCGATGTCATAATAAGATACGTTTAATTTAATATTGAAGTGCAGGACAATGACAATTAATCATATGTTGTTGATATAGCAAATACAAAAACATAGCGTGGAAACGGACATGTTTGAAAGTGAAAGAGTAAAATAAGTGTGGGCGTCGGAGTTGAAAGAATGGGAAGAGGTAAGGGCTACTTCTCTTCATTTGTACTTTCCCTCTTTCTACACCAATATCCAAGAAACAAACAAATTATGAAATAATGCGGTTTCTTTTCTCCTCTCTTCTTATCCTCTCATCATTAATACATTCACTATATCCTCTCAATATGGGTATAATTAATAATCATTTCCTAATGTTCATTGTTATCTTTAATTTGTACGTTCCACAATATAATTATCATAAATAGTGTAAGTTGTATAACTATAAAAGATCAAAACTAAAAATAGTTTCTGGCCAGATTCCGTAGATGAGCAAATTAATTTTACTAAGAAGGCGCTAGCATTGGTAACCATTGGATATTGGTATGAACCCAAAATCTGATAGGACCGACAAGATTATTGCTCATAATTTAAAGATGTCAGATTCTAAATTCATAATTTTATATTTAGGACACCTAAGCCTTACAACGACATCGATCGTCATGATTTCAACATCTTTTTAATTGATTTCTTTGTACCTTCAAAATCTAGTAAATACCAATTTAATTCCACTCTCTCACTCTCCACCATACTAGTACTGATCACAAGTGTAACCATGAGCAATTCAGGAACCCAACAATTTCAAGAGGAAAACACAAGTACTAGTAGTAAGAGACTGGTTGTTTTAGTGATCAACTATTTGTTTCTGTTTGTGGGTTCAATTGGTTCTAGTCTTTTATCTAAGTTCTATTTCATCCACAAAGGTTCAAGTAGATGGGTTTCAACATGGGTTCAATCTGCTGGTTTTCCTCTCCTTTTTTTCCCCATTTTCCTTCCTTACTATCTCTTCAAATCCACACACAGACGCCCCTTTGCTGATTTCTCTCTTAAAACTTTAATTTTATCAGTCTTGATAGGCCTTATGTTAGGTGTAAACAATCTTCTTTTTTCATGGGGAAATTCTTATCTTCCAGTTTCAACCTCTTCTCTTCTTTTATCATCCCAACTTGTACTCAATCTCATTCTATCTATCATTATTGTGAAGGAAAAAATAACCTTTCAAAACCTCAATTGTGTAATCCTTTTGAGTCTTAGCTCACTTCTGTTAGCCTTGGGTTCAACCCATAATAGTCCTCATGGTCTTACAAAAACCAAATACTTCATAGGCTTTTTTAGCACAATTGGAGCAGGCTTGCTCTTTGCCCTTTACTTGCCTATAATGGAGAAGATATATAAGAATATTAAATGTTATGAAATGGTAATGGAAATGCAGCTGGTGATGGAAATTGCAGCCACCGTATTGGCTACTGTTGGAATGGCGTCCGACGGCGGATTATCGGAATTGAAGAGAGAGAGTAAGGATGTGTTTGATAAAGGTGAAAAGTTGTATTGGGTAGTTGTAATTGGCAATGTGGTGACGTGGCAATTGTGCTTCATGGGAACAGCAGGATTGGTATTTTTGACATCTTCACTTACAGGAGGGATTTGTATGACTGCACTTTTGGGGATGAATGTATTGGGAGGAGTATTTGTGTATGGAGAAGAGTTTGGTGGAGTGAAATTGGTTTCTACGTTGCTATGTGGTTGGGGATTTTGTTCACATGTTTATGGCATGCATCTTAAGATCAAATTTGAGGAACAAAAACCAAACGATAATCAAAATCTTGGAATGGACATGATGGTTCATGCTGTACCACCCGACAACGTCTGATCCTTACGACAAATTAATGCTTTTTTTCTCTTTCTTTTTCCTTTTGCTTTTTTTTTTTTTAATTATTTTTTAATTATTTTTTTCTCTTGTTTACTATATACTGGTGGTTTATATATATTTTTAACGATTTGGGATTCCTTATCAATAGGATTTTTTTTTTTCTTTCTTCCTTTAAAATTAGATATGTCAAAATAGGTCGTGACAATTTACGATTTGCATAACACAAAAATTTAACGAATTAGAGATTATACAAGGTAACATAAAAAATAGATTAATACGTTTAACCGTCCAATAAGTGGGGTATTATTAGTGTTGACCTTATATGCACAGAAAGATAGATTAACAAAGCATGACAGTGTATTTTCACACCGATATAATTTCCAAACTCTCTCTCTCTCTCTCTCTCTCTCTCTCTCTCTCTCTCTCTCTCTCTCTCTCTCTCTCTCTCTCTCTCTCTCTCTCTCTCTATATATATATATATATATATATATATATATAACATAAGCTTTATTAACCTGATCCGCGAATGTTCAATCGCTTTTGGTGGCATTCTATCACTTCAAATTATAGTGGTATTAATTGGTTTCGGTGGGAAGTTTTGTGTCATCGGAAAAGCCCTGGAGGCATGGGATTCAGAAATATTCACAATTTTAATCTCTCCATGCTCGGAAAATAGGTCTAGCGAATGGCCTCCAATCCTAATAGTCTTAGTTCCAGTCGCAACTTTCGCACGTCGCCCAAGTTATACTTGGCGTAGCATAATGGCAGCACGGGGCCTAGTGTTGAAAAATGTCCAATGGCAAGTTGGAAATAGCAAATCTATTGATATATTCAATGATCCTTGGTTGCTGGATCACACACAACCACGGATTACATCTATGCCTAATATTCTCTTGGATGGAGCAAAAGTTTCGTCATTGCTACTTCCTAATGTTCACATATGGGACCTGCAACTCATTTGCCTTTTTAATGCAAGGAATGCATCTTCTATAGTTCAGCACCTCATGCTCATTCAGACATTATCGGCCTTTTGAACCCTCCGATCAATATACTGTTAACAGTTCCTACCGCCCTAACTTGTTACAAACTAATACAGCTTTCCCTTGGAACAAATTGTGGAGTGCATCTATACCTCCGCAATTACTGATTTTTCTATGGAGAAGTATTCTTAATGTGCTGCCAACGAGGATTAATCTGGTTCTAAAGCATGTCAATGTTACCTTTTTGCCCATTTTGCCGAACTCTTCAAGAGGAAACTGTCTATCATGTGTTCTTTGATTAGCTATTTAACTTCTCTGATTCCACGTGGTCCGTGGATCAAATCTTGCATCAATGGTTCAGTTCTCTCCCAACCAATGAGGTACACATTACTTGCTTCATTTTATGGGCTAAATGGTGGGATATTGAATTTTTTATGGCACTATTTGAAACTTATTACAAATTACTAGTGCGAAAAGTAGAATTTAAGCATTTGTGGTGTTTTTATTCATGTCCGCTTGTTTGAATAGCAGACGAGGTGATTTTGGTCTTCCACGGCACATCTGCAAGTTAAAACAGCGGAAAACACTCCCACCTCACTGGCCGCCCTTCACAATAGTGGACGGCTCACTGTCTACTCTTCGCAACAATGGACGAAGAGCCTGGATGCTCCCAAAATCTCTGCCACTGCAAATCCGATTGTTATAATAGCAGGGAGAAGATCCCCAACCTTTTTCTGCCAGTAAGACTAGTGGACGAAGTCACACGTTATATTATCTATTTACAGGCTTTGTTTTTGTTTTTTTTGTTTTTTTTTTTTCAATCAAAATACTTTAGAGTTTAACTTATCATTTACCATATTAACTTGATAATTAACTTATTATTTGTTTACCACCTTAGGCTTGAAATAGTTTTTTTTTTTTAAAATAAAAAAATAAGATGCCTGAAATTATAAAATTAATCGCAATAACATCCAACTTGAAGCTATAGAAAATTTACTGGACAATTGATTCATAAATTAAAAACAAGGACAATCCATAAGTCATGGAGTTTTTGTATTTACAAGAATAAAGAAAACATAAAACCAAATTTCATGACGAATCAATTTTGGCGTCTTCCTTTGCGTGAAGGATGTGTCTGTCTAACTGGTTGTGATGGAAGTCTATGATGAATTGTTTTGAAGTGTGGATGTTGTTCCATACTGAGTTTGTGTGATCCCTTGATATTGGTAAGATGGAAAGCTAGACAAGTCTGGACAATGTTCTACTGAAGATGGCTAAATAAATGTCAAAAGAATTATATTAGCAGGTGTTTTTGGTGTTACAAACTGAACTATATGTTGTTGTTGAAAACCCATACTGTGTGTATCCCAAGGTGATTGAGTAGCCCCTGGTGTAAAAGTATTTTGTGAAATAACCCAATCCATACTTAGATGATCCTGATGAATGGCCTGTGGATGAAAAGGCTCCATGGGCATAAGTATTAAGTACAGAGGGGGCAGCAAAGAATGATGCTTGAGGTTGAGTTGCTTGTGATGTATCTGCTTCATATGAACCCTATATATGATAGGTGAAGGGATGCGGGACAATCTCACATGAAGAGGTTGGTGGTTGTGGGACCTCAAGCCTACGTGGTACATCCCGTGAACATCGTCTACTAATGGAAATAACAGGTTCAACTTCATCCACAGCTATTTCAGGATACATAGTTGTTGTAGCTGGCTGAGGTGGTGATGGAGCCCGAACGGACTCACAAACAAAGGCAGTGTACCTCGTCGTTCAAGTAATAAAATCTGGCCTAAAGTCCAGGTATCGATCCCACAAGGAATTTAAACCCCGATAATCACTAAATTACTAAGAGTCTTTACGTGTCTAAGCGGAACTAAATTTAAGTTTGATTATATTAACAACTATATTAGTCTACTCCTAGTTGATCTATCCTAGCTTACTTTGCTCTTGAATTTGGAATATCAATTGGCGGTTTTACCGACCTATGAAGACTGATGGGGATGGCTTAATTAATCAACTACAAAAGGCGAAGTTAACTCAACAATTAACCCTCAATTATATTCCTCCAATTAAATCAACCTAGCGTATCTAGATCTTTTAGGTCCTTAGCCGGTTTTCCTTGTTTAGAGGCGGTCTAATTCTTAAAGCTCAGAAAATAGGGGCACGTATGTTCCACAGTGTCGTCAATACTAATGGTTGCCTAGGTGTCAATCTAGGTAATGCCACAAATATAAACTTAATAGATTAAGATCTTATGAGACTAGATTATCACTAAAGGGATTGCATAAAGAAAAGGAATAAAGATTGAAATTAACTTGCATTCAACTGTATTAATCAAGAAAGATGTAACAGATTCAATGTTTTCAACCAAACAAAATCGATTGCGGAATCAAAAGCTAGCTAAATCGAATTACAAAACACAAAAAGAAAAACTTATGCCCTTCTTGATCCAATTAACCGGATGCCGACGGTGTGAAGATGCTTGGAGGTGTACCTCTATTAACGAACCCGAGCCGAAACTAAGAACGTTGCAAAAGGGGAAGGTTCAATGCAAAGCAATCTACCAATCGATGGTTCCAAGATTCAAAGAAAACAAAAAGGTCAAGCTAAACCCTAGCTACCAGTTTTTGCTCTACCTCTACAAGTTGGGAAAAAGATCCTCCAAAACAAAGAAAATAACCTATTTGTACGGCTAGGTTAAAACCACAGAAAAGAAAAGCTGAAATTAGGGCAACAGCAGATTTTCGGGCCTCGGCACGCCGTGCTGGTGGAGTCGGCACGCCGTGCTATGCAGAGTTAGGATCGGCACGCCACGCTGATTGGAATGGCACGCCGTCGTGCTGCTTATCTGGAACTCTTGGCACGCTGGTTGGCTTGGCACGCCGTGCTGCCATTGTGGCACGCCGTGCCATTCTGCTTTTCAGCACTTCATGCCCTTCTTTGCCGCCGCTGCTCCAACTTCCGATCCGGGTCCTAATGCCTATCCAAAACAAACACAAAGGGACATAACCGCACCACAACCACGGACCATAAAACACGAAAAAACACGAGGAATACTAAAAATATAAGAAATCAAACCAAAACATAAAAATCACAAAATACGAAAAAAAACCAATCAAACATTCACATAAATGATTCTAAAAACTACCACTCAAACCACGAAATTGGCTAAAAGATAAGGTCGAAACCGACCTTATCAACCACCCCACACTTAAAGTCTTGCTTGTCCTCAAGCAAACAAAACATCTCCAACTCCCGAAAACAATGAAGCAAAATTAAAGATCAAATAATCGATTTTTACAAAATCACAAACCACAACCTCAATTTTATCCACAAGTCAAGCATACTCAATCAATAAGGCTGTCACAAAGAATTTAACATTTAACCCCAATCTCATGCACACAAAGTAACTCAATTAACTATCAGAATATGATTTGCATCACTAAAATAGTACACTCCTAAGTCACTTCCCAATCAATCACATAGATAAAGATCAATAGGACTTTAGAATTCACACAATTTTCTTGGGGAGGAAAACAAAATTATCACGATGCATTGATCGATTCCATTTGATTGACTTTATAACTTTCGACCTTACTTGAGATGTCACTTAGCTTTTCCGAACAGATAACAAAGATGGAGCAAACACAATGCACCCGACTTACTCAACTAAGCACATTCAATCAAGCGGCTACTAGCACTATTCATAACTTCACCTTGTAAGTGAAGCCAGCGGAATAAATTTCCATTTTTCATTCTTGACTTTTTGTCAATGTTCATTAAGTACAGATAATTAGTTTCCCTTACCCCAAGGTTAATCAAAATAAAACACACAATATGCCTATTTCATCTCTTTACTCATGCTCAATCAAAAAGAAGCTTCTTAGAGAGTATATGTCTAAAAGCGATGCATCTCAACCCCAAAGTCTATATTATTCCAAAGGTGACAATCAAATGGGGCCTCATGTTGCATTCAATGTAAACATCCCTATTAACAAGCATACTTAACCTAGAAAGATGCAAAATAAGAGGTTATGTGGTTATGGTTTTTTTTTTTTTTTTTTTTTTTTTTTTTGAAAGTAAAACATTGCTTATGAGGAGTTGGATCATTAAGTTGCAAGTGACAAACAAAAAACAAATATTATCAAGCCAAAAACAACCAGAAATAACTCCACACAAAACATGCAAAATCTAAGATAAGCATACAAAACAAACAACAAATAGTGCAATGTAAAAAGAAATAAAAGAGAGAGGGAAAATCCCTTGACCCACCCCACACTTAAATTGCACTTACTTCCAAAAGTGCAAAGGAAGAAAGAGCAAAATAAAGCGGGAAAGGAAAAGGGTTACCTCACATATCGGGGCCGGGAGGAGGCGGCGGCGGATACGGCCAACCTTGATAAGCACAAAAACGAGTGGCAAACGCCTCGATATTGGCCATCCGCTGCCCAAGCATAACCTGATGGACGGTTAAGTTTTCCAGTTGTTCAACGATGCCATCTAACCGTCCTTCAACCCGCGCCATAAAATCCACGCCGACCGAGACATTATCCGCATCCTCCTCGGCGGCCTCTGCTTCCTCATAAGCTTCCTCGTCCTCGACCTCCATGGGAGCCTTTCCTTTACGCGAACCTCCCGCGCTCGAGGTACCTGCAGCCGTCACATTCGGGGCACAAGACAAAATGCCCTTCGAAAGCTTCTTGGGAAGAATGCTATCGAGGTGCCTATAACAAGTATTAGAATGAAAGAAACAGGCAATACAAGTGACGATGTGCCCTAACCCTAGTTCAAACTTGGACCTATTGTGGTGAAGGTAAAGGGCCTCCATGACAAAAAAACCCAAGTGCACCTTAACATTATTGTGCACATGCCACAAGAGTAACAGCTCAAAGGCATTGACCCGATTACTTTCAGTTTTCCTAGAAAAATTAAAGCATACAAACTTATGCAGCAGTTGCAAAATGGGGTCCTGGATTTGGGAAGTCTTGGCAAACCGGGGTTTGTATACCCCAGTGCCTATCAAACGCCAAAATTGCTTGGCATCCATATCTTCGGGCCATGTATAACTAGTTCCTTCTATGCCTATGCAATCCCGAAGACCATCAATGTCTAGGGAGTGTGCAACCCCAAAGAGTCGAAAGGTGATGCTCCTAAGGCCTGTATTAGGGTCAGTTTTGAAACTCAATGTGGAGTAGAACTCGAGGTTCAACTCCCTAAAAACAGGTACGCTAGTTTTTACAAACGAATACCAACCTATACTATGCAGTTTAGCACATAAAGCATCAGACCGGTCTTGCACACTCAAAAATCCCCAATCGAAGATTCGGTAGGGGGTGCTTTCAAGAGGAAATAAACTTTTATAACGCTTACCTTCCTCGTCCGAGAGCAGAGGAAAAGGACACTTATACTTAGTTGAAAGGCTCGTCAAAGGAGCCATTTGCGGCTCGGAAGGAAGGTTGGCGCGTGGCTCCGATTCCGGTGACGGATCCAAAGGCGGTCGGGAAGAACCATGTCTATTAGCGGGAACAGATTTTCTCTTCATTCTACAAGTGCACATCCAAAAAAAACAAAACTCAACAACAAAAGAAAGCAAACCCACAGACAACCTAAGTGCAGAAATTCAATTCACTAAAAGAAAACATAACAAAAGAAAGACCCTATTAAGCAAGTAACCAAGCAAAAATCAAAACCAGAAAAAGAAGAACAAAGTTTAGATTCATACCTTGGTGTAGGGAAAATGAAGCACAAGCAGAAATCTAGGTCAAAAGGGGAGTGGAGGAGAAGGGGAAAAGAGAGAAAAATTTAGAAGGGAAGAGGAATAAAAGGGAGAGAGAGAAAATGAGGGGGAGGTTTAGAGAGAGAAGTGATGAGAGAGAGAGAGAGAGAGAGAAAAATCAGAGAGAGAGATCGATGAAGAAGAGGAAGAGGATGAATAGGGGCGTGAAGAAGAGAAGGGGGAAAAAGGGGGTTTAAATAGAGAGGCGCAGTTTTCGACCTAGAAATTCAAATTTAAACGCTCGGCACGCCGTGCTAAGAATTCAGCACGGCGTGCTGAGCAGAGCAACGAAAACATACCTGGAAACAGAACACCCGCACGCCGGCGTGCCGATTTGGCACGACGTGCCGTCTTGAAAATCCAAAGTTCGGCACGACGTGCTAAATTATGGAACGGCGTGCTGATGTGCTCTCCTTAATGCCTCTTTGAAACAGAATGACGGCACGCCGGCGTGCCGATTTGGCATGGCGTGCCACCTTGAAAAATCTTAATTGGCACGGAGAGCTCTGGGTCCGGCACGGCGTGCAGATTTCGCTTGCACGCGATTTTGAAACAGAAGCGTGGCACGATGGCGTGCCGATTTAGCACGCCACGTGCTGATCAGAGTGCACATTGGCACGGCGTGCTGAATTGCGGCACGGCATGCTGAGCAGAATTCTGCCAATCCTTGCCTTGTTCCACACTTTGATCATGACTCTTGGCTAACTTGCTTAATACCCTATTCCTCATTGCTATGTTTATAGTCGGAATAGCTCGACTTTCTCGCTTCTCTTGTGTTCATGGGTCTCTCAAGAGCATCACTTGCCTTTGCTCTTGTGCCCCCGTGAAATATTTCTTGAGGCGATGACCATTTACCTTTTGGATGCCCTCCGGAGTAAGTATCTCAATCATGCCCGAAGGGTAGACTTTGTGAATGGTAAACGGTCCTGTCCAACGACTCTTCAATTTTCCGGGAAAAAACCTCAACCTTGAGTTGTACAAGAGTACCGCTTCTCCCTCCTCGAAGCTCTTTTCCTGGATCCGTTGATCGTGCCACCTCTTGGTCTTTTCTTTATAAATTTTGGCGTTCTCGTAGGCCGAGAGGCGTAATTCTTCAAGTTCGAAGAGTTGACGAAGCCGGAGCTCTCCCGCTGCTTTCATATCAAAGTTCAAGAATTTTAAGGCCCAAAACGCCTTGTGCTCTAGCTCAACGGGAAGATGGCATGCTTTTCCAAACACAAGACGGTATGGTGACATTCCTATTGGTGTTTTGAATGCCGTCCGGTAAGCCCAAAGTGCATCGTTAAGCTTTAAACTCCAATCTTTCCTCGACATGCTGACCGTCTTTTCAAGGATTCTTTTCAGTTCCCTATTCGACACTTCCACTTGTCCGCTCGTTTGAGGGTGGTAAGGTGTGGCTACTTTGTGGGTAACGCCATATTTCTGCAAAAGGGAATCAAACTGCTTGTTACAAAAATGGGAGCCCCCATCACTAATGATAGCTCTAGGGGTCCCGAAACGAGTCAATATATTGCTTTTTAAGAACTTGATTACCACTTTTGCATCGTTCGTAGGCAATGCTACTGCTTCTACCCATTTTGACACGTATTCGACCGCCACCAAAATGAACTGATTCCCATTAGAGTTTGGGAATGGTCCCATGAAATCGATCCCCCATACGTCGAAGAGCTCACACACTAGAATTCCTTGTTGGAGCATCTCATTTTTTTGTGAAATATTTCCGGTCCTTTGGCACGCATCACAAGCTCGAACATAAGCCTCCACATCACTTCTCATTGTTGGCCAAAAGAATCCACAAGACAGAATTTTCCCCATGGTTCTATCCGGTCCAAAATGTCCCCCCGCCTCTCTATCATGGCACATTCGGATGATTGAGGTAACTTCCTCAAAAGGTACACATCTTCGAATAATACCATCTGCACACGACTTAAACAAGAAAGGATCATCCCAAAAGTAGTTTTTAGCATCATGAAAAAATTTTACCTTTTGGTTTCGTGTGAGATCAGGCGGAATGATGTTACCAACTTTATAGTTTGCAATATCGGCAAACCATGGTATGGAAGTAACCGCAAGGAGTTGTTCATCCGGGAATGCATCTTGGATCTCCGGTTCTTGCTTACTTTCACCTTCTTGCGGCAGCCTTGACAAGTGATCAGCTACCACATTTTCTACTCCCTTCTTATCTCGGATTTCGATATCGAACTCTTGCAGCAGTAAGATCCATCTTATAAGACGAGGTTTTGCATCCTGTTTAGACATCAAATACTTGAGTGCAGCATGGTCAGTAAACACGATTACTTTTGACAAAACCAAATAGGACCGGAATTTATCAAAGGCAAACACAATAGCTAGTAATTCCTTCTCCGTTACAGAATAGTTCATTTGAGCATCATTCAACGTTCTACTAGCATAATAAATTGGGCGGAGGATTTTATCCACCCGCTGACCTAAGCATGCACCTACTGCACCATCGGATGCATCACACATAAGTTCGAAGGGAAGAGTCCAATTAGGACCGATCATTATAGGTGCTTCAATCAATTTCTGTTTTAACAATTCAAAAGCATGCAAACATTTATCAGAGAATTCAAAAGAAACATCTTTTTGGAGTAACTCGGTTAGTGGTTTGGAGATTTTAGAAAAATCTTTTATAAATCTCCTATAAAATCCGGCATGGCCGAGAAAACTCCTCACAAGCTTAATTGAACTAGGGGGAGGTAACTTTGCAATAACCTCAATTTTGGCCGGGTCGACCTTAATCCCTTCCCCCGAGATCTTGTGTCCAAGCACAATACATTCCCTTACCATAAATTGGCACTTTTCCCAACTAAGGGCCAAGTTCGTGTCCTCGCACCGCTGCAATACCTTATCCAAATTTCCAAGACAAGTAGAGAAATTAGATCCATACACAGAGAAATCATCCATAAATACCTCCATGAAATCCTCAACCATGTCGGTAAATATGGCAAGCATACACCTTTGGAACGTGGCTGGTGCATTACATAAGCCAAATGGCATCCGTCTATATGCAAATGTCCCGAATGGGCATGTAAATGTGGTTTTCTCTTGGTCAAGAGGATCCACAGGGATTTGCATATACCCGGACAAGCCATCTAGCGTACAAAAGAAATCGTGACCCGCCATACGTTCCAAAATTTGGTCCAAGAACGGTAAAGGAAAATGGTCTTTCCGGGTGGCGTTGTTTAGTTTCCTATAATCAATGCACATACGCCAACCGGTGACCATTCTAGATGGAATTGAATTACCTTTTTCATTCTCAATTACCGTCATACCGCCTTTCTTAGGCACACATTGGACTGGACTTACCCATTGACTGTCCGAGATTGGGAAAATTATGCCCGCATCGAGGAGTTTGATCACTTCTGCTTTAACAACCTCTTTCATGTTTGGGTTCAAGCGTCTTTGAGGTTGTACGCAGGGTTTTACCGCCTCTTCAAGGAATATCCGGTGGGTGCAAAATGCTGGGTTAATTCCTTTAATGTCATGGATCGTCCATCCAAAAGCTCCCTTATGCTTCCGTAACACCTCGATAAGTTTTTCTTCTTGCTCAACTGTCAATGAAGAAGAAATAACAACCGGTAAGTCATTGGGAGGATGTAAGAAAGCATATTTTAAATTCATGGGTAGAGTTTTGAGTTCCAAAGTAGGAGGCTTTTCTAGTGATGACTTTGGTGCTGGTTTGATCTCTCTGTCTAGCCTCTCAAACCTTTGTACCCATGCACAATGTTCTTCTTCTTCTGAGGCAGACGCCTCATCTTGTTCCGCCTCCAAGTTCAGACCTTCATCTAAAGAGTTCTCTAATTCACTGTAGAAAGTCTCACTCACACATTCATCAACCGGAGAGATAGAGGAAATAGCATAACAATTTTCATTATTCAGCGGATATTTCATTGAATTATAAACATTAAAGGTTACCTCCTCATCCTGCAACCGTAGAATAAGTTTACCTTCTTGCACATCGATCAAGGTCCTACCGGTTGCAAGGAATGGTCTCCCGAGCAAGATTGGGACTACCGTGTCCTCCTCCATGTCTAGTACCACAAAATCCACTGGAAAAATGAACTTGTCCACCTTGACTAACACGTCCTCTATTACACCTTGTGGCCTTGCTATAGATCGATCCGCTAATTGGAGTGTCATGTTTGTAGGTTTTGGATCCCCCAAACCAAGCTTCCTAAACATTGAAAGTGGCATCAAGTTGATGCTTGCTCCCAGATCACATAAGGCATTTGCAATTTTAAGATTCCCAATTTGACATGGAATCGTGAAGCTGCCTCGATCCTTTAGTTTAGGTGGAAGTCTGTTGCTTACAATCGCGGAACACTCTTCTGTTAGGGCCACCACTTCGTCATTCCCTAATCTCCTTTTTCCTGCAATTAGCTCCTTGAAAAATTTAGCATAGGTGGGCATCTCTTGAAGAGCTTCCACCAAAGGGTTATTAAGTTCAAGCTTTTTAAAGATGTCAAGGAACTTAGAGTATTTCTGGTCCAATTTGTCCTTTCTCTCCTTCCTTGGATAAGGAAGTTTAGGAATGTAAGGACTAATAGGAACAGAAATATCTTCCTTTTAAGCATTAGAAGAAGTAGAGATGTTTTCGGGTTTAGAATGACTTACTTCTTCCGATTGATTACTTACTCTCATGGGTTGATCAACCCTTGGTTCTTCCGTTTGCCTCCCACTCCTTAGAGTAATTGCTTGGGCCGTCTCCCTTGGGTTTTGTCTTGGGTTCGGTTCCGTTGTACTAGGAAGGCTTCCTTGAGGCCGTTCTTGCAAGCTTCTAGCTATTTGAGCCAACTGGTTGGTGAGGTCCCTGTTCAAAGCTTCACTATTGGCCAAACGAGCTTCGTTAGTAGCCAGACGAGTTGATATGTCCTTAAGAAGGCTTAATACCGACTCATCTTGTTTAACATTATGAGCATTACTATTTTGACCAAATTGAGATTGAGGAGCCCTACCAAGCTCTTGATTACGAAAGTCTTGCAAAAAATCATTAGAAGGTTTCAACACATTTTGATTGTTACCATAGGATAGATTCGGATGTTGAAATCTTCTTTGAAAGTTGTTATTATTTTGGAAAGCATTTTGAAGGGGTGGTTGATTATACCTTTGGTTACCTCCAACATAGCTTACCTCTTGGGCTGATGGATTGCCCATTCCACATTCTTGACCGGGATGGTCCCCTCCACAAGACACACACAGCACAGGTTGGTGTGTTGGGTTCAAACTCAGATGTGCCATCATAAGATCAACCTTCTTATTCAATTCTTCCACTGCTGTATCACGGCGTCCCATTTCTACAGCATGGACATCTCTTCGCGTTGGCACTTCTTGTTGCCACAAGGGGCTTTTCCTAGCTAGTTCCTCAATAAGTTCTTCCGCTTGCGTTGCGGTTTTATTGAAAATATCTCCACCTGCAGATGAGTCAATGATAGCACGGTGAGAAGGCGAAATCCCATGATAGAAAATACTTACTTGAGTGCACTTAGGAAGGTCATGGTGTGGGCAGTTTCTGAGTAGCCTTTGAAAGCGCCTCCATGCCTCCATCATGGATTCTGAACCAAATTGCCGGAAGGCTGTGATCTCATTCTTCAATTGGACTGTTTTAGACGGAGGAAAGTAATAAGCCAAAAATTCTTCCTCAAGCTGGTCCCATGATGTTACGGATCCCGCTCGAAGGGACTTGTACCATTCAACAGCTCCTCCGATTAAAGAAAATGGAAATAACTTCAATCGGATCACGTCTTGGGGAACTCCATTGAGTCTTACAGTATCAGCCACCATTAGGAATCGATCAAGATGATCGTTCGGGTTTTCATTGCTAGCTCCACTAAATTGGCCGTTACTTTGCACCATTTGGATCATGTTCGTCTTGAGCTCGAAGTTGTTAGCAGTGATTGGTGGTAGAATAACACCAGCCCGGTTTCTAGGACGATGGGGTGCCATCATATCCGCCATGATTCTATCATCTCCCGCACCTGCCAACTGACGTTCTTGGCGGAGACGTTCCTGCTCCCGAACTTCAGCCTCAATCCTCGCCCTCATCTCGGCTTCGATTTCATTCCTCATTTGTCGCCTCTGTTCCTCGTCCATGGCTGCGGTTACTACTCTTTGGGATCTTCGAATATTCCTACACGTACGGTCAATTTCAGTATCCAAAGGTGATAATTCAGAACTTTGAGAACGAGTTTGCATAAGCTAGGAAACACTCACACAAAAAGAAAATAAATTTTATACACAAATAATAAAACCAAAAACAGAATATGAACAGTATTAACAATGCTTAGATCAGTAAATAATCCTTTTATCTAATGTTATCGAAACAAGTTAAAAATCCCCGGCAACGGCGCCAAAAACTTGATGGAGCCCGAACGGACTCACAAACAAAGGCAGTGTACCTCGTCGTTCAAGTAATAAAATCTGGCCTAAAGTCCAGGTATCGATCCCACAAGGAATTTAAACCCCGATAATCACTAAATTACTAAGAGTCTTTACGTGTCTAAGCGGAACTAAATTTAAGTTTGATTATATTAACAACTATATTAGTCTACTCCTAGTTGATCTATCCCAGCTCACTTTGCTCTTGAATTTGGAATATCAATTGGTGGTTTTACCGACCTATGAAGACTGATGGGGATGGCTTAATTAATCAACTACAAAAGGCGAAGTTAACTCAACAATTAACCCTCAATTATATTCCTCTAATTAAATCAACCTAGCGTATCTAGATCTTTTAGGTCCTTAGCCGGTTTTCCTTGTTTAGAGGCGGTCTAATTCTTAAAGCTCAGAAAATAGGGGCACGTATGTTCCACAGTGTCGTCAATACTAATGGTTGCCTAGGTGTCAATCTAGGTAATGCCACAAATATAAACTTAATAGATTAAGATCTTATGAGACTAGATTATCACTAAAGGGATTGCATAAAGAAAAGGAATAAAGATTGAAATTAACTTGCATTCAACTGTATTAATCAAGAAAGATGTAACAGATTCAATGTTTTCAACCAAACAAAATCGATTGCGGAATCAAAAGCTAGCTAAATCGAATTACAAAAGACAAAAAGAAAAACTTATGCCCTTCTTGATCCAATTAACCGGATGCCGACGGGGTGAAGATGCTTGGAGGTGTACCTCTATTAACGAACCCGAGCCGAAACTAAGAACGTTGCAAAAGGGGAAGGTTCAATGCAAAGCAATCTACCAATCGATGGTTCCAAGATTCAAAGAAAACAAAAAGGTCAAGCTAAACCCTAGCTACCAGTTTTTGCTCTACCTCTACAAGTTGGGAAAAAGATCCTCCAAAACAAAGAAAATAACCTATTTGTACGGCTAGGTTAAAACCACAGAAAAGAAAAGCTGAAATTAGGGCAACAGCAGATTTTCGAGCCTCGGCACGCCGTGCTGGTGGAGTCGGCACGCCGTGCTATGCAGAGTTGGGATCGGCACGCCACGCTGATTGGAATGGCACGCCGTCGTGCTGCTTCTCTGGAACTCTTGGCACGCTGGTTGGCTTGGCACGCCGTGCTGCCATTGTGGCACGCCGTGCCATTCTGCTTTTCAGCACTTCAAGCCCTTCTTTGCCGCCGCTGCTCCAACTTCCGATCCGGGTCCTAATGCCTGTCCAAAACAAACACAAAGGGACATAACCGCACCACAACCACGGACCATAAAACACGAAAAAACACGAGGAATACTAAAAATATAAGAAATCAAGCCAAAACATAAAAATCACAAAATACGAAAAAAAACCAATCAAACATTCACATAAATGATTCTAAAAACTACCACTCAAACCACGAAATTGGCTAAAAGATAAGGTCGAAACCGACCTTATCAGGTGGTAAACTAACAATATAACATCTTTCTTCCCTCAGTGCACCATATATACTCCTTCTGATGTTTTGCAGACTATCCACATCACTCACTAATGACATTCTCCTGATTCCATCTACTTGCACACATCATATATTCTTAGCATACACTTACATAAAAAAATGCAAAGATAATGAATTATACAAAAGATATTTGTTTCTTACACAAGCACCATGGGAATCACCTCTAATGCAAATACATCTCCTTGTTATATTCCTATACTGCTCCAAGTATTGGGAATGATAATGAAGCGGGGCATCATAAGGTTCAACCATAAAAACATATCGTACCTTATCATTCCAAATTGCAATCCAATTTGCTTGTTTTGACATAATTTGATTCTTGACTTCTTTTAAGTCAATGGAATGCAATGCATCAGTTTAATGAGGTTCACGTAGAATATGTTGTTTCACCCTAAACTGGTAAAGAACTCTGTTAGGTTGGTGTCATTCTACAATATGCATGCATGTCATTGGCACAACGGCTCTCCATTTTTGTTCTCCTTGAAAGAAATATTTTGGCAATGCTGCTCGAATCTCAGGATTATATGGATCTCAAATGAACTCAGACAAACATTTCAAACAACATAATGCTAATAAACAAATAAATTTGATACTAGTGTATATTAAAATTCAAATAAGTTTGCTACTAGTTTATATTAAAAATCAAATAAAATTATAACTAATATCATAATATTAGTTATAAATGCGTGTCAAAATAATATGTCATGTGACTTACAACATTCTTGTCTGCTAGATCAAGCACATAATGTATATGCGAGATACTATGCGTTACAATTTCAGTGGTTGTCCTAGGGGTACTCCACCTATGACCTATTAATTAATCAATTAATTAGATACTATCATGAATAATATAACTTTAATGTACAAAAAAAAAAAAAAAACTACAGTTTATGTAACATACCAATGACCAAGTGGAATACCAAGTAAAATGTCTCCATGCCTTAACCTAGGTGATAAAAATTTTAATCTATCCTATGCCCCAATCTGCAACAAAAATAATGGACCACAAATCTGTGCGGTCCTTGGATTTGTGACATTGTATAACTCCCTATACAATAATGCTAGATAACCTGCTCCCCAACTATATGTACTAATTGTATTAATATACTTTTCATATATTACAAATTTATGATAAATATATTTACTTAAGATAATGATAAAAATGCAAATCCCAAAATTTATCAAAAAAAAAAAAAAAAATGCAACAAATAAATCAATAACTAGCATAAAATTATTTTCTTAGTATATTATAATACCAAAAATAAATTATAATGTCAACATAATACGACAACTATTTATTTACAATCTCCTAAAAATATAAAAAATTCTAACAATAATTTGTAGAAAAAAAAAATGACTTTTTTTTGTTACAACAACAAGAGTATACTACTAACCTTTAACAAAGTTGTTGCCACCTTCTAGCAACCAAGAACACTTCTATTGGTGCTCCTAATTTGCTGCTTCCATTGCTTAAACATTCAATAATTTGCTCCTAATTTGGTAGAATGAACCATAAAAAAGAAAGGAAGAAGATGATGAACAAGGAAGGGAAGAGGTGGGTGAAAGTGATGCAAAAATTGAAATGGGGTGGGTGAAAAAGTTAATTGCTGGAAACTTCAGTCATAATTTTTAGCTAGACTTTGTATTACTGCCATTGCTTTCTTACACACAATGGCAGGAATAAAAAGAGACCCATGTGGGCTGTATTGTTGTCCACTCTTATGAAAAGTGGACAACAGTATAAGCTTTTCATAAAAGTGAATGTTAGGGGCCGTTGATGAAGTGAGATCAATGGCTCTAAATGGCCACTCTTTATATCAGCGGCCTGGAAAATTTTCCCCATCACAAGGCATAATCACCTCTGCCAGTTCGCGATAGAGATTCTCCCCATGTGAGCTGTTACGAAGAGTGGGCAGTAAGGTGGCAGTGTTTCCGCTGTTTTGATTAGCGGATGTGTCGGGGAAGACAAAAATCACCTCATCCGTTATTCAAACAAGTGGACGTGAATAAAAACAACACAAATGCATAAATTCTACGTCTTTCACCACTAATTTATAATAAGTTTCAAATAGTGCCATAAAAAAAAATCCTCCATATAGTACCATAGAAATTCTTATGTTTGGTAGCAGATCATGATAAGTAACAGAGTTGTAATCCATTTGGCCTTAACTTCCTTAAACAAATGGGTTGTTATTCATCAATGCAACTACAATGAACATCAAGCCTCATTGATGTTAGTGTGCTCTAGTTCTTAGGGCATTGGAATCTTGTATTTTGTATTTTACATTAAGACCCACTGTATGAATACATTATTTGTGTCACATTAATAAAGGCAATTATTCTATTTCATTTATATCTTGCGCTATAATATGAGTAGAGTATCCATTGATCGATAATCATAAAACCTATCCCAGGTTTGTTCTAATGGTGGGAACGAATAGAACCACAGACTTGTATATTCGATTACTATATGGCTGTCCTAAACTAGCCATAGTACTTGTATAGTCAGTCATGAATATAGGTACATGTCGTTGACATGGGACTAGATCGATCCGCACAAGAAAGCCACATGGCTGTTGCATCATAGGTCTTTCTTGAGTAGGTCTCTTTTGTCCTCAAACTAGATTTCATTATAGTATCAATATGGAATCCGGTTCACTTTGACATACGCCTAACAGGTCTGTAAAAGGATGCCAAATATGGATATGATTGGGTGGACTGGTGAACATATTGATATTGATGATGAAGTGATGGAATTGCCACTCACATAACACCGAGTTGATATCATTGGCCACTTGATGAGTGGGATTGATAAGTGTATGGCCATACCCAAGTAAGCCGGTTGCTTATTTGATTAATCAGTCAACTAAAGATATAGAAATATAATAAGCAGTAGAAGAGGATGATGGACATCATGCCTATTGTTTATTCATGTTGATATCTTTTGGCAAAAGACACTATGAGATTACTACCGAGTGAGTGTCTTCTATAGACTGCTGCATCTATGTCTTAATTGGGGGCTGTAACGGTTTGCTAGAATCCACTTACAGTCTGCGGGCCTTGGGCCTACTGCCAACATAAAGATAGATCCATAGGATCGTGCACATAGATCAACTGAGTCGGAACTTATAGAAATTGTACGTGTAATGTACATTGGAAGGAATGTGTTAATTAATTAGTTGACATTCGGTGTCAAGGTAATTAATTAACATTGATTAATTAATTTATCAATTAATTGAATCACATAAAGTAAACAATTAATTAAATAATTTTCCTAAGTGGGAAAATTAAATACATGTATTATATTTACTTAAGTGTCATTTAATTTTATTTAGGGATAATTAAATTTAGCCAAATGAAATTAAATTACATAGTATATACTTTTTAATTAAAGTTTATTTATGTAATTATAATCCTAGTGGGCTTGGGTTTAATTAACCTAATTAAAACCCAATTAGGCAAGGTGTCTATATAAGAGCACACTTAAGGAAGAAAACCTAACCTTAACCGTAAATTTATTGTAGGAAATTTTAGCCCCATTGCAGCCCCAAAAGCAGCCAAAAATTACAGCAATTAATTCTACATTCCTTCCGCTACCTCAGCTAGCACCGGTTCCCGCTCGATAGTTGGCCGTGCACCGGACTTTGGAGGTCGCAGTTTCAAGAAACGATTCTGCAGCAGTCTCTAGAAGAGACGAATCCGGTGAGTTAATCTCTCTTGATTCAAATTGGGTTTTATTCCAATCAATGGTCATTGGATCCGAGAGATCGATTCTAGAAAAATTTTAACGGTGTAATTTTCACTGTGCCACGTTATTTTTTCAATGACGAATCCCAACAGTGGTGTCAGACACTAGGTTTTGTCCATTAGATTGATTGGAATTCATTATTGATTGTGTTCTTGAAGAAAGAACGGGTTTCAAGAATGGTTTTTCGGGTTTTGATAAATTTTCTCATATTGGTTTTATTGTTTTTTTTCCCTGCTGTGATTTATATTCTACTACTAATTAATTAGTTTTAGCTACTGCATATTTTTTCTTGGCTGGTATTTTTTTAATGATTAAGAAAAGAAGAAAAAAGAAAAAAACATATATTTGGGAAAGGGAATCGCAAATTGCGATTCCCTTCCCTGGCGCAGCAATTGCTGGCCACAGCAGCTGGTGCTGTAGCGGCAGCAGCCCACTATTGCCCCTTCAGGACAACAACGCACGCAGGGGTTTAGGTCAGGTTTTGGATTTTGCGGGTGTTTTTTTATCCCGGGCCCTAACGCAAATTAAATTAATTTTTTAAAATTAATTTGTATTTAAATTGTTTATTTTATTGGCATGCATATTTAATTTAATTATTTAAATATTAAATTGAATATGAACCTTGTGAAATTGGCCCAATAAACCGTGACACCTGTTAAATTGGGAGAGCTAAATTTTAAATTTGTGACAACCCAAATTCTAGTGGGAGTAAAATTGTTAATTTTGTATTTATGGATGCTACCCATTGGGCTTTAGTCACATTTGTTAAAATTGGCGATTTCACCCTAAGTAACTCGGCTTAACATTTATATTTATAATTTGGAATGCCATGATCATGTATCGTATTGGTATGTATGTGCACGATAGTTACTTTGTTTGAAATGTGTTGTTGAGTTCTATGGGCCCTAAATTATTGTCGGTTGTAATTTGATTTTGGGAAATATGGCCTGCATGCCATTTCTTTTATTTTGATGTAATTTTAGAATAAATTTTATTTAAAACAAAAGTGTTGTAATTGCTTCAAGTATGGAGGGAGGACCAAATGGAGCAAGCCCATGGTGGGAGCCCAAGAAGGATTGCAATCCGACCTATGAAGAATTAGATAGGATATCTAGTTTTTCATTAGGTTGTAATTATAGGCCCATAGGATCTCATTTGTTTTAAATTAAGTATGCTATTACATTTGTCATATAATATGGATGTATGGATCACCAAATTATTACCCGCGTTTATGCATGCTAAGCCGTATCACTTAATTTTAATCCAGAAATTAAAATATTGAGTCGTTTAAAAGTACTTCCCACATTCATACCTCTTCCTCCCATTGATGCTGCAATGTGTACCATGCCCTAGTTGGGTACATTGTAGTATTCGGTGGGGCGTCGAGGGTTAAGATACTTGGTATGGTTAACATGTGAATAGTGGTTTGACTCAACATGGGTAGCATTAGCTCAGAGCGGACCCTAATCATAGATGGGTAAAGTGTCAATAAGTCCATCAAACCAAGAGTCCTTCGTGGAAGAATTGGATAGGTTGCCCTACCAAACAAATCAATGGTTGGTTAGCGAGCCCTAATTTGGCCAGTCATTGATAAGTTATGGATCTTGGTCAAGTAATCCAATTAACATCACCAACAAACAAATTAAAATCGGATTATTAATTTGAATAGGTAAAAGTCCTTTATTTGTAACTCAAGCAATGATATCTTCCACTTAGATTATTCCCATTTTCACTTAAGCAATTTAAATGGCTGCAATAAACAACAACTCACTCTCACTTAGGTCACTCCTAGAGAAGGAGAAGCTTTCGGGGACTAACTTCCTAGATTAGGCTAGGAACTTACAAATAGTTCTTAGACAAGAGTCCAAAGAGTATGTATTGAATGCTCCTTTACCAACTCACCCTCCCACAGGTCGAGGCGTCACCACGGAAACGGTGGAGCAGTACTACCAGCATGTGAGGGATGACCGAGATGTCTCGTGCCTCATACTGGGTGCCATGGCTTCTGATCTTTAGAAGCAGTTCATGGACAAGCATGCTTATGAGATGATGGATCAGCTTAAAAAGATGGTCCAAGATCAGGCTCGTCAGGAACGTTACCTGAAAAGGAAGGCACTTTGCACGACTGCAATGGCAGCCGAGACTTCTGTTAGCACTCATGTGCTAAAGTTGAAAGGGTATATTGATTCACTTTCCCACCTTAGCTCGCCGGTTCTACCGGACTTGGCAGTAGACATTATTCTTGGGGTCACTTCCTTACTCTTACAACCAGTTTATCATGAACTACCCTATGCAAGGGTTGGATAAATCGGTTTTTGAGCTGCATGGCATGCTCAAGCATGCTGAACAGTCTCTTAAGAAAACTCCTAAAGTTTTGCTGGTGAACAAGGGCAATACACCCACTGCTAAGGGAAAGGCCAAAGCTAAGGCCAAGGCTATGGGAAAAAAGGTGGTGGCCCAAACTAAAGCAAGGGTTGCTTCTCCTAATGATGTCTGCCATGAGTGTCATGAGAAGGGGCACCGGAAGAGCTCATGTCCAAAGCTAAGGGAGCAATTGAAGGGCAAAACTGCTGCTTCAGGTGTTTGTGTTGTTGAGATTAATTTGGCTATTTCTACATCTTGGGTCTTGGAGACTAGATGTGGATCTCACATTTGTTCAAATGTGCAGGGTCTAAGAAATAGGAGATTACTAGGATCTGGAGAAGTAGATCTTCAAGTCGGAAATGGTTCTCGGGTTCAGGCCATAGTGATCGGAGATTATTTCTTAGAGATGCCTAGTGGACTTGTTTTGGAACTAAGAAACTGTTATTTTGTACCTGCGATGCGTAGGAATAGCATTTCTATTTCTTTGTTAGGTATTTCTAGTTTTGTATTTAATATTGGACATGGTAGAATTTCTATGCAATGTGGCAATATTATTTATGGAACAGCATTTCTTGAAAATGGCTTATATATCCTTGATCTAAAACGTAAAAGTTCAATCTATAACATAAATACTAAAAGGATTAAACAAAATGAAATTAATCCTAATTACATCTGGCATTGTTGACTTGGCCATATAAATGACAAGCGCATAGCTAGGCTTCACTCTAGTGGAGTGCTAGGGTCATTTGACATCCAGTCTTATGACACATGCGAATCTTGTTTGAGAGGCAAGATGACAAGGGCGCCTTAAAGGGCCTCAGAGCTATTAGAGCTGATGTTGGGATTTTTCACCGGAAATCACCCGATAAAAGTGGAAGAACGCGATGATTTCCTCAAATCCGTACCCAGGAGCAATTGAGATGGAAATTGGAAAAACAAAAATTTAATAGAAAGAGATAAATCTCTTACCTGGAATATCTCTTTCAGAGATGGTTGCAGACTGTTGGAATCAAACTAGAAACCCTCCTCGTTCACGCACACGAACACCTAACGAACACCACCCGTACTAGCATCGGAAAAAACAAATCTTTTGAGAGGAAGAAGGAGGGATTTCGGCCACCAAGAGATTCTGTTTTTGGCTGAAAATCCTAGGGGTATTAAACCCTAGGTGGTCGAAATTCAGTGAATTTCGGCCCAAGCTAGCTCCTCCATTTGTGTGGGTTTCCTTCTTTTAATTTAGGCCCAAACCTATTTTACTTAATCTGGTTTAGATTACTTTCAAGCCCAACTTTAATTTACCTATGTATTTAATATATTACACCAAGTAATATATTATTTACATTTAAATTAAAATCGGTTTGACCAATTAATTTAATCCATCAAATTAAAATTAGATCTTCACAAAATAAATTCATATGTAAACCTATACATATGAATATTTCCACCTAGGAAATAATTTCATAATTAGTCTAATTAATTATAAGGAGCCAATCAAATATTAATTTTATTATTATGATCAATCCGATTGATCTTTATAATATAATTAATATATACCTCTCTCTTTAGAGTGTATACTCCAAGTATACATGTGATTCCTTAAGTCATTGTTTAGTCGCTCAATGTGTACGATCCCGTGGGCCCATCTTTATATTGGCAGTGGGCCTATGGCCCACAGACTGCAGTTGGGCTCTAGCAAGCCACTACAGCCCCTAATTACGATGGAAATGGTAGTCAAACTGTTATCATAACCCTATAGTTTGAACTTGTATATCCCATGTCATCGATATCAGTGTCCAACACAGAGGCATGGATTGATCACCCTCTTTTGTGTCCAAACATTAACTTGATCCCGAATGCACTGAAGCTCACAAACAAGTTCCAACTCGTTTGGGTGTGGCCACACTCTTATCAGTCACATTCATCAAGAGGCCAGTGATATCTTCTCAGTGGACTACTGACTGACAAATCCCTTCTGCATATCCATAGCATTGCCATGCTAAGTAACATACCCGCAAGCACCCATACTTGGCACCTTATTATAGGCCCTTTAGGCATACCCCTAAGTATGCGACCTCACACGCAACACCATCATATGGTCAGGTTAAAGGATCCATACAAGTACTACACGAGAATCACTTGTGATACTATACCATATGGATTTCTCGTTTAGTGGATCTATCCAGTACCATGCCCTTTATGCATGTACTCATTAACTTGGTTGACATCCCATGTCCAATGACCGGTAAGACACTGCCATACAACTAGGTTAATGATAGTCTCTTGTTCCATTCATTCCCATGATTGGAATAGACTACGGATCTATTTATGGTCATATCGTTTACCCTATCCATGGTCTTACTGCCAAGTGCATGACACTGGTCATCATGGATATGGATATGTCCATTGGATACTTCATTTAATATATTGCACAAGATAAATATAATAAATGAATTGATTCCTTTATTAATAACACAAATAAGTATAATACATGAATCCAAAGAATGTATGATGCAAATACGAGGACCAATGCCTCGGGACTAGAGCATATCCAACAATCTCCCACTTGCACTAGTTCCAACTAGGCATAGGCCTAATCCCTATAGATTTTGTATGACCCTCATGCTTGGGCTGGGCCAGTGCCTTGGTCAAAGGATTTGCGACATTATCCTTGGTGTCCACTCTGTGCAATGTAATGTCATCTCTCTCCGCGATCTCTCGTATGAGGTGAAACTTTCTGAGCACATGCTTTATGTTCTTGTGTGACCGAGGATCCTTAGCTTGTGCAACGGCCCCATTATTGTCACAGAAGATATCAACTGGAGCCTGGATAGTTGGCACTACTCCCAACTCATTGATGTACTCAGCTTCTGTTGTAGAGTCCGCGATGGTTGGCTGCTTTGATCTTCTCCAGCTTACAGCACCACCATTTAGCAAAAATACATACGTAGACTGTGACTAGTACTCATCTTGGTCAGTCTGAAAGCTTACATCAGCGTACCGAGTAACTGATAGCACTTCCTGACCACCATACACTAAGAAGCTATCCTTAGTCCGGTTAAGGTACTTAAGGATTGCCTTGACAGCTTTCTTGTGATGCTCCCCAGGATCCTGCTGGTATCAGCTCATCATACTCAGTGCAAAGGTGACATCAGGTCTCGTACATAACATGGAGTACATAATTGATCCTATAGCCAAAGCATATGGAACCAATTGACTCCAAGTCAAATGACCCTAAGACTCCAGCTTTGTGAAGCCTAGCTATTCGCTTCTTGTTTATGTGGCCGAGACGACATTGGCATAGGTAGACAGGATTAAGTTCGTTCGGCTTATGTCTTTTTGTGTTTATGTTATAGACATGATTGGTTTCATTTAAGTTCACGATATACAGGCCATTATTTAATAGAGCATCTCCATAAAATAATCCTTCTCTAGATACAGAAATTCTACCATTAGAAGTAGTAAAATAAAATCCAGAAATATCCAACATAGAAATTGAAATAATATTCCTGCACATAGCAGGTACAAAATAACATTGTTCTAAAATTAAAACCAATCCACTAGACATCATAAGGTGGTATTCGCCGATCTCTATGGCAGCAACCCTTGCTCCATTTCCGACCCGCAAGTCCACCTCTCCCGACCCCAGTGACCTTCTGTTCTTAAGTCCCTGTACATTGCAACAAATGTGAGAACCACATCCTGTATCCAATACCCAGGATGTTGAAACAGTAAGTATGATCTCTTCCAATGGCCCGCTTGTCTACACCCGAAATAGACATCCCCAGGACCTGCCTTCTGCTGGGACTTGGGTCGGGCTTTGGCCTTATTAGCCTTGGCCTTTTCCTTGGCCTTACCCTTTGCAACTGGAGGGTTCTAATTGTTGACAAGCAGCACCGGTGGAGTCTTTTTGATGGACTGTTTAGTAAGCTTAAGCATCCCATGCAGCTCACTAACAGTGCGGTTCATCCTTGCATGTTGTAGTTCAGGATGAACTGATCATAAGAATCCGGTAAGGATGCAAGGATTGTGTCCACCGCCAACTCTTGAGAGATGGGCGATCCGAGACGGGCTAAAGTGTCCAAATAGCCCTTCATCTTGAGCAAGTGTGCGCTCACAGATGTCCCAGCCCCCATCTTACAAGAGTGGAATGCCTTGTTGGTTAGGTACCTTTCCTGATGAGCTTGCTCGTGAAACATCTCGTTTAGTGTTGTTATCATAGCAAAGGCTTGATGGTCCATAAACTGTTTTTACAGTTCGGGGACCATACGGGCCAATATTAGGTATGTCACATCCCTATTATCTTTGACATGCACCTCGTATTCCTCCAGATGGGCAGCCGGTGGATTACGTCCTTGAGGCGCAGTCGGTACAGGCGTCTCCAGCACATACTCTTTGGACTCCTGTTTTAGAACTATTCTCAAGTTCCTAGACCAGTCCAAAAAGTTACGACCGGAAAGCTTGTCCCTTTCAAGAATCGATCGCAGTGATAAAGTGTTGTTATTTGCCATTTAGAGTTTCTACACAGAAAAACATTTAAGAGTGTTAATAAAGGACTTTACTTTGTTATTCCATACATAATTAATAATGAATCAATTTATTAATTAAACCAAGTTGTTGGGCTCATGGGACGAGATCCATATTTCATTAAGATATAGCCAGACGAGGGTCTGGTACAACTATACCTTAACTATTTAGGTAGGAACGCCGTCCAATCCTAACCTAGGGACTCTCAGTTTGATGGGCTTGTTGGCACTTACCCATCTGTGCTTAGGGCCAGGAGAATCCTATTACCCATGCTAAGTCAAAACCTCCATTCAAGTGTTAGAGTATCCCATACCTTAACCCAATACAAATTGACAATACTCCAGTGTATCCTGCGAGGGTATGGTCTACAACTGGTCTATTCCTACTTCGAGCCAGTTTTGAATGAGGGAAGCACTTTTAGCCGACTTAGTAATTTCATTTGGTTATTAGATTCAATTAACAACGGCTTGCATACATAAGGCGGGTGAAATGCGGTTGGATAATACATTCATACTGTTGGAAATGCCCTAGTCCCGAGGCATTGGTCCTTGTGTTTATATGATACAGTTGGTACATTGATGTAAACTTTATGTATTATACAATTTGTGTCGAGGAGAT
The DNA here is from genome assembly GCA_039660915.1 of Euphorbia tirucalli. NCBI lineage: Eukaryota > Viridiplantae > Streptophyta > Magnoliopsida > Malpighiales > Euphorbiaceae > Euphorbia > Euphorbia tirucalli. The sequence continues at coordinate 41,837,868 of CM077637.1, read as the reverse complement.
AAAGGCATTAATCTATTTATTATATGTCTTGTGCTATATTTTAAATAGAGTATCCAATGGACATATCCATATCCATGTTGTCAAGTGTGAGGCACTTGGCAGTAAGACTGTGGATAGTGAAAACGATATGACCATAAAGTCATCCGTAGTCTGTTCCAATCATGGGAATGAATGGAACCAAAGACTATCATTAGCCTGGTTGTATGGTGGTGTCTTACCGGTCATAGAACATGGAATGTCAACTAGGTTAATGGGTACATGCAAAAAGGCATGGTACTGGATTGATCCACTTAACGGGAATCTGCATGGTATAGTATCACAAATGATTCTCGTGTAGTACTTGTATAAGTCCTTCGACCGGACCATATGATGGTGCTGCATGCGAGGTGGCACACTTTGGTGTACGCCCAACGGGCCTGTAAAAGGGTGCCAAGTACGGGTACGTTCGGGTGTGTCAGTAAGCATGGCAGCACTATGGATATGCAGAAGGGAATGTCACTCAGTGATTCACTGAGACGATATCATCGGCCTCTTGAAGAATGTTACTGATAAGTGTGCGGCCGCACCCAAACAAGATTGGATCTTGTTTGTGAGCATCAGTTCATTCGGTATCAAGTCAAGGTCCAGACACAAGGAGGGTGATACTTCCATGCCTCTGTGTTGGACACCGATATCAGCGACATGGGATTTACAAGTTCAAACTACTGGGTTACGTTTTCAGTTGGACTGCTTACTCCGTCTTAATTGGGGGCTGCAGTGGCTTGCTAGAGCCCGCCTGCAGTCTGTGGGCCTTGGCCCACTGCCAACATAAAGACGGGCCCATTGGATCGTACACATTGAACGTCTGGACTTTAACTAGTCGGATTAAGTGTGTACTTGGAGTATACACGTTTGAAGAGAGAGAGATATATTAATTATATTATATGCATCAATTGGATTGATCAAAGTGATATCATTAATATTTATTTCGGCCTTCTCATAATTAATTCAATGAATTAATTTATGGGATTATTTCCTAGGTGGAAATATTATGACATGTATAGGTTTACATGTTTGTCATTTTATGTGTGTGTCTAATTTAATCCATTGATTAAATTAATAGGTCAAATGAATTTTAATTTAAATGTATGTAATATGTTACATGGTATCATATATATAAACATACATGTTAAATTAAAGTTGCATTTGAATTTAAATAAATCAAAGGAATTAAATTGGGCTTAAAACTTGAAATGAATATTCTCACTTGGCTTGGAATGGTTTGGCCGAAATTCATGGGTGGATGGGCAAGAATGGTGAGTCATTTTGTTGGACAAAATGATGATGACACATTCCTTGGGACCAATAGGAAAAGAGTGAGTCATTCTTTGATTTTGAGGTAGCAAAGTTGGACTTTGCTTCCTTAAATGAAATAGAATGATGACAATTTTGTGTTGGCCGAATTGTTGGAGTATTGGTGAGTCATATTCTTGACTTTTTGGTATTATGGATGAAGGCTAAAGCCCAGCCCAAGGCCCGTTCCAAGGATGTCTGCTTCGGATGCAAGCAGGCTGGACATTGGAAAAGATCGTGTCCCAAGCTTTTGGGAGAGAAAAGGAAGACGCAGGGCGTGTCTTCATCAGGTATATATGTCATAGACATTAACCTCTATTTCAACATCTTATGTATTGGATACTAGATGTGGTTCTCACATTTGTTGTAATGTGCAGGGACTTAAGAACAAGAGATCACTGGGATCGGGACAAGTGGACTTGCAGGTCACACATGGAGCAAGGGTTGCTGCCATAGAGATCAGTAGGACCAGCTTATGATACCTAGTAGATTAGTTTTGTTACTGAAACTATGTTATTTTGTACCTGTTTTGTACAGGAATATTATTTCTGTTTCAGTTTTTTGGATATTTCTGGATGTACATTTACTATTGGTAATAGTAAAAAGGGTTTATCTAGAAAAGAATTATTTTATGGAGTAGCTCTATTAAATAATGCCTTTTATATCCTGGATCTAATGAAACTAATCATGTCTATAATATATATACGGAAATGGTTAAGCCTAACGAACTTAATCCTGTTTACCTTTGTCATTTAGGTCGCATAAACAAGAAGCGCATAGCTAGGCTTCACATTGCTTGAATCCTAGGATCATTTGACATGGAGTCACTTGATATATGCGAGTCTGGTTTATAAGGTAAAATGACTAAAGAACCTTTTAGCAAGGAGGCTAAAAGGGTTGCTAGCTTATTGAACCTAATGCATTGAGATGTATATGGACCGACAAGCATAGCAACCAGGGGTGAACATCTATACTTCATATCCTTCACAGACGATTTCATCAGAAATGGCTATGCCTATGTAATGAAATATAAGTCTGAGACCCTTGATAGGTTCAAGGGAGTAAGGAACGAAGTACAGAACTAGGCAGAAATATCCAAGCCTTTCGGTTGGACCGAGGTGGTGAGCATATAAGCCTATAGTTTGACTCATTTTGAGAGAGCATGGAATAGTTCCACAGCTCACTCCTCCAGGAACACCATAATGGAATGGGGTGTCCAAACAGAGGAATAGGACCCTGTTGGACATGGTCCGCTCAAACGATGAGTCATGCCTCTCTCCCTATAAGTTGTAAAGGATACACTCTTGAGACAATGGCTCTCATTTTCTATTATACTCCGACTAAGGCTTTAGAAAAGACCCCATTTGGAATATGGACGGGCAAGGTGCCCAATGTGTCTTTCTTACGGATTTGGGGTTGTTATGCACAAGTCAAGAAATTGACTGTGAGCAAAACTAGAACCCAAAACCGACTAATGCCTGTTTGTGAGCTACCCTAGGGAAACCAAAGGGTATTACTTCTACGACCCCGCTGAGAACAAGGTGTTCATGGCTCGAAAGGGGGTCCTTCTTGAAAAGGGGTTTCTTTCCAAGAAAGACAGTGGGAGCGATATTGAACTCAGGGAAGTTCAAAGCTCACAAACTCCTACAAAGGATAACTCGGAGACCAGGGTGAAGCTTCCAAAAGGGGAAGCACCAGCCCAGGTCACACAAGGACCTAAAAGGTCTGGTAGGGATCATCAGGAACATGGAAAACATTGATTTTGTTTCTAATGATTACGCTCTTTTTGTCTTGGACGAAGAGGAGCTCAAAACCTACTAGTAGGCTATAGCTAGCCCACTGTCTGCCATGGTGGTGGATTTGCAATCTATGTACGATAATCAGGTTTGGAACCTGGTTGATTCACCTCCAGGTGCTAAGGTAATAGGTTGCAAGTGGTGCTAGAAGCTATAAGCTGACAATACCTTTAAGGGTGTGTATAAGAGGTTTAGTGGGAGCATAGTAACTTTCCTGGTATGAGATATGGATGGCATCCTTCTGATTGGAAGCGACATACCAACACTACAAGGGAATTGTAATGGTTATGTAAGTGCTTCGCAATGAAGGACTTAGGCGAAGCTGAGATGATCCTAGGGATCAGGATCTACAGGGTTAGATCCAATCGGCTTCTGGGCCTAAGTCAGGCCAAGTACATAGACATAGTTCTGAAAAGATTCAGCATGGACCAGGCTAAGAAAGGTGTCTTGCCAATGGGTCATGAGCTGAAACTTAGCAAGAAGTACTGTCCTAAGACAAGGCAGGATAGGGAGAACATGAATCATGCACTCCATGCTATGTACAAGACCTGATGTCGGCTTTGCACTAAGTATGATGAGCCGGATCCTGAACGGATCACAGGTAGGCTGTCAAAGCAATCCTGAAGTACCTTAACCAGACTAAGGATAGCTTCTTAGTGCATGAAAGTTAGGAAGAGCAGTCAGTTACTAGGTACACTGATGCAAGCTTCCAGACTGACCAGGATGAATATAAGTCGCAGTATAGGTATGTGTTCATGCTTAATGGTGGTGCTACTGTTGGAGAGGCTCCAAGTAATAGACCATCGCGGTTTCTATCACAGGAACTGAGTACATTGCAACGTGTGAAGCAGCTAGGGAAGCTGTGTGGATAATGAAGTTTATCATGCAACTGGGGGTAGTGTCAACTATCCAGTAACCAGTTGATATCTTCTGTGACAACGCGGGGCTGTTGCACAAGCTATGTGCCCCGGTCACACATATACACGAAGCACGAACTCAGGGAGGTTCACCTATTGCGAGAAATCGCTGAGGGGGTGACATCTCATTGCAAAGAGTGGACACCAAAGACAATGTCGCAGATCTTTTGACCAACATGCTTGGCTATGCCTATGCACGAAGGTTGTACAAGATCTATAGGGATTAGACCCATGCCTAGTAGGTACTAGTGCAAGTGGGAGATTGTTGGAAATGCCCTAGTCCCGAGGAATTGGTCCTTGTGTTTGTATGATACATTTGGTACATTGATGTAAACTTTATGTATTATACAATTTGTGTCGAGGAGATAAAGGCATTAATCTATTTATTATATGTCTTGTGCTATATTTTAAATAGAGTATCCAATGGACATATCCATATCCATGTTGTCAAGTGTGAGGCACTTGGCAGTAAGACTGTGGATAGTGAAAACGATATGACCATAAAGTCATCCGTAGTCTGTTCCAATCATGGGAATGAATGGAACCAAAGACTATCATTAGCCTGGTTGTATGGCGGTGTCTTACCGGTCATAGAACATGGAATGTCAACTAGGTTAATGGGTACATGCAAAAAGGGCATGGTACTGGATTGATCCACTTAACGAGAATCTGCATGGTATAGTATCACAAATGATTCTCGTGTAGTACTTGTATAAGTCCTTCAACCGGACCATATGATGGTGCTGCATGTGAGGTGGCACACTTTGGTGTACGCCCAACGGGCCTGTAAAAGGGTGCCAAGTACGGGTACGTTCGGGTGTGTCAGTAAGCATGGCAGCACTATGGATATGCAGAAGGGAATGTCACTCAGTGATTCACTGAGACGATATCATCGGCCTCTTGAAGAATGTTACTGATAAGTGTGCGGCCGCACCCAAACAAGATTGGATCTTGTTTGTGAGCATCAGTTCATTCGGTATCAAGTCAAGGTCCAGACACAAGGAGGGTGATACTTCCATGCCTCTGTGTTGGACACCGATATCAGCGACATGGGATTTACAAGTTCAAACTACTGGGTTACGTTTTCAGTTGGACTGCTTACTCCGTCTTAATTGGGGGCTACAGTGGCTTGCTAGAGCCCGCCTGTAGTCTGTGGGCCTTGGCCCACTGCCAACATAAAGACGGGCCCATCGGATCGTACACATTGAACGTCTGGACTTTAACTAGTCGGATTAAGTGTGTACTTGGAGTATACACGTTTGAAGAGAGAGAGATATATTAATTATATTATATGCATCAATTGGATTGATCAAAGTGATATAATTAATATTTATTTCGGCCTTCTCATAATTAATTCAATGAATTAATTTATGGGATTATTTCCTAGGTGGAAATATTATGACATGTATAGGTTTACATGTTTGTCATTTTATGTGTGTGTCTAATTTAATCCATTGATTAAATTAATAGGTCAAATGAATTTTAATTTAAATGTATGTAATATGTTACATGGTATCATATATACACATACATGTTAAATTAAAGTTGCATTTGAATTTAAATAAATCAAAGGAATTAAATTGGGCTTAAAACTTGAAATGAATATTCCCACTTGGCTTGGAATGGTTTGGCCGAAATTCATGGGTGGATGGGCAAGAATGGTGAGTCATTTTGTTGGACAAAATGATGATGACACATTCCTTGGGACCAATAGGAAAAGAGTGAGTCATTCTTTGATTTTGAGGTAGCAAAGTTGGACTTTGCTTCCTTAAATGAAATAGAATGATGACAATTTTTGTGTTGGCCGAAATTATGTCTTATATGGATGAGTATGGTGACTTATTCATGAGACAAAAGAGATGATGAGTCATGGTTTTGTATTAAGGAAAAGATGATGAGTCATGTGTTTTCATTTAATGAAAGGATGAGTCATTCTTTTCATTTAATATGATGGTGAGTCATATGAGATGAGTCATTGCTTTTGACTTTGAAATTCAAGACTATCTCATAAGAGACTCACCATTTTGGCCGTCCAACACTTGTGGTTTTTAAGAGAAATTGGTTTTCTTTTAAAGAAAGAAAATTGCCCACTTTTCATGCATTAATTCTTTTGGTAAGAATTAGGTGCACACTTGAGATTATTGGTGCTATCTTTTGGAAAGATAGATTTTTCTTTTGGAAAGAAAATAGGGACAGCCATAAATCTCAAAGTGAGCAGCCCTCTCTCCCTCTCTTCTTGTCATCCGAGTCGCTAGCACGGGTTTCGGTCCGAGAGCCGTTCGTGTACGCATCGGTGGAGGAAATCTGCACTTGATTTCTGCAGTCTGCATCCGTCTCTTAGAGAGACTTTGTGGTGAGTTTTTGAAACCCTCCTTTTATGCTTTAAGTTTTTGATTTCCACATCTTAAGCTCCTGGGCCGGATTCGAGGAAATCGACGCGTATTTCCGCTTTTATCGGTCGGTTTCCCGTGATGAATCCCAACAGTGGTATCAGAGCGGGCTTTTGATCCGTGGAAATCTTTAAACTTGGCGGATCCCGTGTTTTAAAATTGGTGTTTTATGGATCGGGATTCTTTCGGTTTTGGGGTTTTATATTTTTCCCCATTTGTTTTTGCAAATTGAAAGGTTTATGCATATTAGGTTTTATGTGTATGTTTCAATTTGTTTTGTATGTTATGCATGTTGAATTTAATTTTATGCATCTTGGATTTAATTATATGTATCTTGGATTTGTTCTTTGATCTTGTTGATTTCATTCTTGATGTATTGGTTTTATTCTTATGCATACATGAAAAAAAAAAAAAATAGGGCCATGTGGGGAAGGCAGCAGCCTGCTGCTGCTGGCGTGCTGCTGGGCAGCACGCCAGGCAGCAGCAGCTACTGTTGGCCGCAGGGGCTGCTGCTAGGCAGCAGCCTCCCCGCGCGGTTGGCCGGGCCCGTTTTTTGGATTTGGCGGGATTTTTTGGGCCGAGCCGGATTTAAAATTTTAAAAATATGCGTGTTTAAATTTTGGTAATTTTTATACGCGTGGGATTTTAAAATTTTAATTGTTTTAAAATTGTGCGTGTTTAATTTTGGAAATTTTATGCGCATGTTTTATGAATGGATTTATTTTTCGTTCATGCGATATTTATTTTGGAAATAAATACGGTTAATTGAAATTGGTTCGGGTTTTCTTGGCACGATTACCCGGACGGCTAATTTTGGAATTCATGGTTTCCCAATTGGATTGGGAGCAATTCTGCCTGGGTTGGAGGCCCAAAGCCCGCACGGGTTTAGAACCATGATCGGCCAAAATTTGGCGATTTCAAAATAATGGCTATGGACATATTTGAAATGGGATCAATTCATGCATTTAACATGTTTATAAATTGTATGTATTGGATACGTGCATGTATGATTAAGTGCATGAATGGATGTTTTGGGCCTTATTTATTCGGGTTGTAATATTCTTTTGGTAAATACGGCCTACGCGCCGTTTTTTCTTTTATGTAATTTTATTTTATGTGTTTATTATGGAATTATGTAAAGAAGAAGAAGCCGATTGGATTGGCGTGCTAGAAGGATGAGGATGCAGCCCACCTGATGTCGTTCTAGTATAGGTTTACTAGAATTATATTAGGATGTATATTTTGGCCCGTAGCATTTCATTTTTATTTAATTATGCTTTATTTATTTACATGTAAGAATGTATGTACAAACCCAATTTCACCCGCCTATGCATCTAAGCCGTTATTAATTGAATCTAATAACCAAAAGGTAATTACTAAGTCTCTTAAAAGTGCTTCCCTCATTCATAACCTACTCGAAGTGGGGATAGGCCAGCTGTAGACCAACCCTCGTTGGATGCACTGGAGTATCGTCATTTTGTATTGGGTTGGAGTATTGGTTACTCTAACACTTGGATGGAGGTTTTGACTTAGCGTGGGTAGTAGGATGTTCCTGGCCCTAAGCACAGATGGGTAAGTGCCAACAGACCCATCAAACCGAGAGTCCCTAGGTTGGGATTGGACGGCGTTCCTACCTAAAAATTGGGGTATAGTTGTTCCAGGCCCTCGTCTGGCTATATCTTGATATAATATGGATCTCGGCCCATGAGCCCAACAACTCGAGTTAATTAATAACACGATTCATTATTAATTATAATATGGGAAGAACATGTTAAGTCCTTTATTTACACTCGTAAATTTTTCTGTGTAGAAACCAATGGCTACGAATGATACTTTATCACTGCGATCTTTCTTGGAATGGGACAAGCTTTCTGGCCCTAACTTTTGGGACTGGTCTATGAACTTAAGGAAAGTTCTAAGACAAGAGTCTAAAGAGTATGTGCTTGAAAAGCCTGTACCGGCTGTGCCAACGGGTAGTAATCCACCGGCTGCCCAGCTGGAGGAATACTTGGCACACGTAAAAGATAACCGGGATGTGACATGCCTGATGTTGGCTAGTATGGTTCCTGAATTGCAAAAGTAGTTCTTGGATCATCAGGCCTTTGCTATAATGACAACTCTTAACGAGATGTTTTATGAGCAAGCTTATCAGGAAAGGTACCTGATTCACAAGGCATTCCGCAGCTGTAAGATGGGAGCCGGGACATCTGTGAGTGCACACGTGCTCAAGATGAAGGGCTATCTGGATAATTTAGCCCGTCTCGGAACTCCTATCTCACGGGGGCTGGCGGTTAGCACGATCCTGGATTCTTTACCGGATTCTTATGATCAATTCATCCTAAAATTTTACAAGCAAGGGATGGACCGTACTGTTAGTGAGCTACATTGGATGCTTGAGCTCGCTGAACTGTCGATCAAGAAGAATCCGCCGGTACTTGAGGTTAACAAGGGGAAACCTCCTTTTGCTAAAGGCAAGGGCAAGGCAAAGGCCAAGGCCAAGGCTAAGGAAGCCAAGGCTAAAAAGGCTAAAGCCCAGCCCAAGCCCTGTTCCAAGGATGTCTGCTTCGGTTGCAAGCAGGCTGGACATTGGAAAAGATCGTGTCCCAAGCTTTTGGGAGAGAAAAGGAAGACGCAGGGCGTGTCTTCATCAGGTATATATGTCATAGACATTAACCTCTTTTTCAACATCTTATGTATTGGATACTAGATGTGGTTCTCACATTTGTTGAATGTGCAGGGACTTAAGAACAAGAGATCACTGGGATCGGGACAAGTGGACTTGCAGGTCAGAAATGGAGCAAGGGTTGCTGCCATAAAGATCAGCGGGACCAGCTTATGATGCCTAGTAGATTAGTTTTGTTACTGCTGAAACAATGTTATTTTGTACCTGTTATGTACAGGAATATTATTTCTGTTTCGGTTTTGGATATTTCTGGATGTACATTTACTATTGATAATAGTAAAAAGGGTTTATCTGGAAAAGAATTATTTTATGGAGTAGCTCTATTAAATAATGTCTTTTATATCCTGGATCTAAATGAAACTAATCATGTCTATACTATACACACTTAAAAGGGTTAAGCCTAACGAACTTAATCCGGTTTACCTTTGGCATTGTCATTTAGGCCACATAAACAAGAAGCGCATAGCTAGGCTTCACATTGCTTGAATCCTAGGATCATTTGACATGGAGTCACTTGATATATGCGAGTCTGGTTTATAAGGTAAAATGACTAAAAGGCTAAAAGGGTTGCTAGCTTATTGAACCTAATGCATTGAGATGTATATGGACCGACAAGCATAGCAACCAGGGGTGAACATCTATACTTCGTATCCTTCACAGACGATTTCATCAGAAATGGCCATGCCTATTTAATGAAATATAAGTCTGAGACCCTTGATAGGTTCAAGGGAGTAAGAAACGAAGTACAGAACTAGGCAGAAATATCAAAGCCTTTCGGTTGGACCGAGGTGGTGAGCATATAAGCCTATAGTTTGACTCATTTTGAGAGAGCATGGAATAGTTCCACAGCTCACTCCTCCAGGAACACCACAATGGAATGGGGTGTCCAAACGGAGGAATAGGACCCTGTTGGACATGGTCCGCTCAAACGATGAGTCATGCCTTTCTCCCAATAAGTTTTTTTAATGGATACGCTCTTGAGACAATGGCTCTCATTTTCTATTATACTCCGACTAAGGCTTTGGAAAAGACCCCATTTGGAATATGGACAGGCAGGGTGCCTAATGTGTCTTTCTTACGGATTTGGGGTTGTTATGCACAAGTCAAGAAATTGACTGTGAGCAAAACTAGAACCCAAAACCGACTAATGCCTGTTTGTGAGCTACCCTAGGGAAACCAAAGGGTATTACTTCTACGACCCCGCTGAGAACAAGGTGTTCATGGCGCAAAAGGGGGTCCTTCTTGAAAAGGGGTTTCTTTCCAAGAAAGACAGTGGGAGCGATATTGAACTCAGGGAAGTTCAAAGCTCAGAAACTCCTGAAAAGGATAACTCGGAGACCAGGGTGAAGCTTCCAAAAGGGGAAGCACCAGCCCAGGTCACACAAGGACCTAAAAGGTCTGGTAGGGATCATCAGGAACATGGAAAACATCGGTTTTTGTTTCTAATGATTACGCTCTTTTTGTCTTGGACGAAGAGGAGCTCAAAACCTACTAGTAGGCTATAGCTAGCCCACTGTATGCCATGGTGGTGTATTTGCAATCTATGTACGATAATCAGGTTTGGAACCTGGTTGATTCACCTCCAGGTGCTAAGGTAATAGGTTGCAAGTGGTGCTAGAAGCTATAGGCCGACAATACCTTTAAGGTGTGTATAAGAGGTTTAGTGGGAGCATAGTAACTTTCCTGGTATTATATATGGATGGCATCCTTCTGATTGGAAGCGACATACCAACACTACAAGGGAATTGTAATGGTTGTGTAAGTGCTTCACAATGAAGGACTTAGGCGAAGCTGAGATGATCCTAGGGATCAGTATCTACAGGGTTAGATCCAATCGGCTTCTGGGCCCAAGTCAGGCCAAGTACATAGACTTCGTTCTGAAAAGATTCAGCATGGACCAGGCTAAGAAAGGTTTTTTGCCAAATGGGTCATAAGCTGAAACTTAGCAAGAAGTACTGTCCTAAGACAAGGCAGGATAGGGAGAACATGAATTGGTCCTATATGCGCTTCCGCCATGGGATCAATCATGTACTCCATGCTATGTACAAGACCTAATGTCGCCCATGTGGGTCAGGAAGAGCAGTCAGCTACTAGGTACACTGATGCAAGCTTCCAGACCAGCCAGGATGAATATAAGTCGCAGTATAGGTATATGTTCTGTTGGGATTCGTCACGGGAAACCGACCGATAAAAGCGGAAAGACGCGTCGATTTCCTCGAATCCGGCCCAGGAGCTTAAGATGTGGAAATCAAAAACATAAAGGCATAAAAGAGGGTTTCAAAAACTAACCTCAAAGTCTCTCTAAGAGACGGATGCAGACTGCAGAAACCAAGTGCAGGTTTCCTCCACCGATGCGTACACGAACGGCTCTCGGACCGAAACCCGTGCTAGCGGCTCGGATGATTTAAAGAGAGGGAGAGAGAGGCTGCTCACAATAGGAATATATGGCTGTAATTTTCTTTCCGAAAGAAAAATACAATAACCCTAAGTTAGGGCTCTAGATTTCTTTCCAAAAGAAATCTATCCTTAACATAGGCACCACTTTCTTTACCTTAAGAAATCAATTCCTCAAGTGGGCAAAACTAATTCTCCCAAAGAATTATTCAAAAATGGGCAAAGCCTTTCTCTTAAAAGAAGAAGAAAACCTACGGCCAAAACATGGAGTGAAGGACAAAAAAGATGTGTGAAGGAGCAAAGTCCAACTTTGCTACTAAGGAGTCAAACCAATGACTCACCATGGTGACTCACCTAATGACTCACCATCACCTTGTCTTCTTCATCCTACAATTCGGCCAAGAGAGGAAAGAAATGATGGATTTTTTTTCTCATTAATGATACCACAATAATGACCAAAAATATCTCATGATGCAAAGTCCAACTTTGTCACCTAAAGTCATCCATGACTCATCATTTCTCTTCATCCTCTTTTGTCCAACAATGAGTCACCATTCTCATCAACAATGACTCACCATTCTTGCCCAAAGATGCTATGAATTTCGGCCAACACATCCCACACAATGTGGGCAAAAATCATTTTATGTCTTAAGCCCAATATTAACTCCTTTGATTTAATTAATTTCAAATGCAACTTTACTTTAATATGTATGCTTATATATTATACCATATAATATATTACATACATTTAAATTAAAATTCATTTGACCTATTAATTTAATCAAGGGATTAAATTAGGCATACATAAAATGAGATACATGTAAACCTATACATGTATAATAATATTTCCACCTAGGAAATATTTCCATAAATTAATTCATTGAATTAATTATGGAGGCCAAAATACATATTAATTATATAACTATGATCAATCCAATTGATTCATATAATATAATTAATGAATCTCTCTCTCTTCAAATGTGTATACTCCAAGTACACACTTAATCCGACTAGTTAAGGTCCAGACGTTCAATGTGTACGATCCAATGGGCCCGTCTTTATGTTGGCAGTGGGCCAAGGCCCACAGACTGCAGGCGGGCTCTAGCAAGCCACTGCAGCCCCCAATTAAGACGGAGTAAGCAGTCAAACTGAAAACGTAACCCAGTAGTTTGAACTTGTAAATCCCATGTCGCTGATATCGGTGTCCAACACAGAGGCATGGAAGTATCACCCTCCTTGTGTCTGGACATTTACTTGATACTGAATGAACTGATGCTCACAAACAAGATCCAATCTTGTTTGGGTGCGGCCGCACACTTATCAGTAACATTCTTCAAGAGGCCATTGATATCGTCTCAGTGAATCACTGAGTGACATTCCCTTCTGCATATCCATAGTACTGCCATGCTCATTGACACACCCGAACGTACCCATACTTGGCACCCTTTTACAGGCCCGTTAGGCATACACCAAAGTGTGCCGCTTCACATGCAGCACCATCATATGGTCCGGTCTAAGGACTTATACAAGTACTACACGAGAATCATTTGTGATACTATACCATGTAGATTCCCGTTAAGTGGATCAATCCAGTACCATGCCCTTTTTGCATGTACCCATTAACCTGGTTGACATTCCATGTACTATGACCGGTAAGACACCGCCATACAACCAGACTAATGATAGTCTTTAGTTCCATTCATTCCCATGATTGGAACAGACTACGGAAAACTTCATGGCCATATCGTTCTCCCTATCCATAGTCTTACTGCCAAGTGCCTCACACTTGACAACATGGATATGGATATGTCCATAGGATACTCTATTTAAAATATAGCACAAGACATATAATAAATAGATTAATGCCTTTATTTCCTTAACACAAATTGTATAGTACATAAAGTTCACGTTAATGTACAAATGTATTATACAAACACAAGGACCAATGCCTCGGGACTAGGGCATTTCCAACATGTTCATGCTAAATGGTGGTGCTATTGTTGGAGAGGCTCCAAGTCATAGACCATCGCGGTTTCTATCACAGGAACTGAGTACATTGCAACGTGTGAAGCAGCTAGGGAAGCTGTGTGGATGAAGAAGTTTATCACAAAACTGGGGATAGTATCTACTATCCGGGAACCAGTTGATATCTTCTGTGACAACGCGGGGCTGTTGCACAAGCTATGTGCCCCGGTCACACATATACACGAAGCACGAACTCAGGGAGGTTCACCTATTGCGAGAAATCGCTGAGGGGGTGACATCTCATTGCAAAGAGTGGACACCAAAGACAATGTCGCAGATCTTTTGACCAACATGCTTGGCTATGCCTATGCACGAAGGTTGTACTAGATCTATAGGGATTAGACCCATGCCTAGTAGGTACTAGTGCAAGTGGGAGATTGTTGGAAATGCCCTAGTCCCGAGGCATTGGTCCTTGTGTTTGTATGATACAGTTGGTACATTGATGTAAACTTTATGTATTATACAATTTGTGTCGAGGAGATAAAGGCATTAATCTATTTATTATATGTCTTGTGCTATATTTTAAATAGAGTATCCAATGGACATATCCATATCCATGTTGTCAAGTGTGAGGCACTTGGCAGTAAGACTGTGGATAGTGAAAACGATATGACCATAAAGTCATCCGTAGTCTGTTCCAATCATGGGAATGAATGGAACCAAAGACTATCATTAGCCTGGTTGTATGGCGGTGTCTTACCGGTCATAGAACATGGAATGTCAACTAGGTTAATGGGTACATGCAAAAAGGCATGGTACTGGATTGATCCACTTAACGGGAATCTGCATGGTATAGTATCACAAATGATTCTCGTGTAGTACTTGTATAAGTCCTTCGACCGGACCATATGATGGTGCTGCATGCGAGGTGGCACACTTTGGTGTACGCCCAACGGGCCTGTAAAAGGGTGCCAAGTACGGGTACGTTCGGGTGTGTCAGTAAGCATGGCAGCACTATGGATATGCAGAAGGGAATGTCACTCAGTGATTCACTGAGACGATATCATCGGCCTCTTGAAGAATGTTACTGATAAGTGTGCGGCCGCACCCAAACAAGATTGGATCTTGTTTGTGAGCATCAGTTCATTCGGTATCAAGTCAAGGTCCAGACACAAGGAGGGTGATACTTCCATGCCTCTGTGTTGGACACCGATATCAGCGACATGGGATTTACAAGTTCAAACTACTGGGTTACGTTTTCAGTTGGACTGCTTACTCCATCTTAATTGGGGGCTGCAGTGGCTTGCTAGAGCCTGCCTGCAGTCTGTGGGCCTTGGCCCACTGCCAACATAAAGACGGGCCCATTGGATCGTACACATTGAACGTCTGGACTTTAACTAGTCGGATTAAGTGTGTACTTGGAGTATACACGTTTGAAGAGAGAGAGATATATTAATTATATTATATGCATCAATTGGATTGATCAAAGTGATATCATTAATATTTATTTCGGCCTTCTCATAATTAATTCAATGAATTAATTTATGGGATTATTTCCTAGGTGGAAATATTATGACATGTATAGGTTTACATGTTTGTCATTTTATGTGTGTGTCTAATTTAATCCATTGATTAAATTAATAGGTCAAATGAATTTTAATTTAAATGTATGTAATATGTTACATGGTATCATATATATAAACATACATGTTAAATTAAAGTTGCATTTGAATTTAAATAAATCAAAGGAATTAAATTGGGCTTAAAACTTGAAATGAATATTCTCACTTGGCTTGGAATGGTTTGGCCAAAATTCATGGGTGGATGGGCAAGAATGGTGAGTCATTTTGTTGGACAAAATGATGATGACACATTCCTTGGGACCAATAGGAAAAGAGTGAGTCATTCTTTGATTTTGAGGTAGCAAAGTTGGACTTTGCTTCCTTAAATGAAATAGAATGATGACAATTTTGTGTTGGCCGAATTGTTGGAGTATTGGTGAGTCATATTCTTGACTTTTTGGTATTATGGATGAAGATGAAGAAAAGGTGATGGTGAGTGATGGTGGTGAGTCACCATGGTGAGTCATTGGTTTGACTCATTGGTAGCAAGTTGGACTTTGCTCTTCCATCTCATCTCCTTTTCTTTCATGAGACATAATCACCATAAACTGGACTCCACTTTTGGCCGTCCAATACTCTTGCTTTAAGAGAAATTGGTTTTCTTTTAAAGTATGAATTTTGCCCACTTTTCATGAATTAATTCTTTTGGTAAGAATTAGGTGCACACTTAAGATTATTGGTGCTATCTTTTGGAAAGATAGATTTTTCTTTTGGAAAGAAAATAGGGACAGCCATAAATCTCAAAGTGAGCAGCCCTCTCTCCCTCTCTTCTTGTCATCCGAGTCGCTAGCACGGGTTTCGGTCCGAGAGCCGTTCGTGTACGCATCGGTGGAGGAAATCTGCACTTGATTTCTGCAGTCTGCATCCGTCTCTTAGAGAGACTTTGTGGTGAGTTTTTGAAACCCTCCTTTTATGCTTTAAGTTTTTGATTTCCACATCTTAAGCTCCTGGGCCGGATTCGAGGAAATCGACGCGTATTTCCGCTTTTATCGGTCGGTTTCCCGTGACGAATCCCAACACATACATGCATATAAATATAAAGCATAATTAAATAAATAAGTAAAACGGACTGCTATGGGCCTTTATTACATCCTAATATTATTCTAGTAAACCTATACTAGAAAACAATATCAGGTGGGCCTCCATCTTTTTCCTTCTGGGCTTGCACCTCCACTTGGGCTCACCACTCCATAGGCTTCTTCTTTTACAAATTTTATGATAATTGAATAAAATAAAATTACATTAAAAAAAAAAAGAAAAACGACACGCAGGCCGTATTTACCCAAAAAGAAAATACAACCCATCTTGAATAAGGCCCAATAGCATCCAATCATACAAAATATTTAATCACCCATATGCATCCAATACATATAATTCATAAGCACGTTATAATGCATGATTTAAGCCCATTTCAATTATGTCCAAGCCATAATATTGAAATCGCCAATTTTGGCCCACCATGGTTCTAACCCTTTACGAGCTTTGGGCCTCCAGCCCAGGCAGTCCAACTGCTCCTACTGGAATTAGGAAACCATGGGTCCAATTCAGCCGTCCAAGTAATTGTGCCAAAATCACCCGAACCAATTTCAATTAACCATATTAATTTCCAAAATTAATATCATATGAATAAAATAAAATTTCATTCAAGAAACCACACGCATTTAAATTACATAAATTTAAACACACGAATTTTAAAACCAATTAAAATTTCAAAACTGGGCCCCGGGCCCAAAACCCGCCAAATCCAAAAACACTGGGCCCGGCCCCGCTGCGGCTAGGACAGCAGCGGCGCAGCCGCCTAGCGGTTGCCCGTTGCTGATGTGCGGAAGCCACTGCCCAACAGTGGCTGCCGCCCAGCAGCAGCTGGAACCAGCCGCAGCAGCCGCATAAGCGGCCGTTGCTACTCCCGCCACGTGCAGCGGCGATTCCGCTGGCAGTAGCCCCGCACCCCGGGATCAGCCAGATTTTTTTTATATAAATAGAAAATATAAAATAAAAAAAACATGGCATCCATAAACAAAAAATTCACCAAGAATTCCAAAACATACAATTAAATTAAACAAACATAAACCTATATGCATATTCAATTTCAATTGTATAAAAATCAAATGGGAAAAATCTTAAACCCAAACCAAGAACCCCAATCAAAAACCTCCAATTTAAAAAATACAGGATTCAACCAATTTTAACAATTTCCATGGATCAAAAGCCCGCTCTGATACCACTGTTGGGATTTTTCACCGGAAATCACCCGATAAAAGCGGAAGAACGCGATGATTTCCTCAAATCCGTGCCCAGGAGCAATTGAGATGGAAATTGGAAAACAATAATTTAATAGAAAGAGATAAATCTCTTACCCGGAATATCTCTTTCAGAGATGGTTGTAGACTGCAGGAATCAAACTAGAAACCCTCCTCGTTCACATATATGAACGCCTAACGAACACCACTCGTGCTAGTGTCGGAAAACACAAATCTTTCCAGAGGAAGAAGGAGGGATATCGGCCACCAAGAGTGATTCTATTTTTGGCCGAAAATCCTAGGGGTATTAAACCCTAGGTGGCCAAAATTCACCAGTGAATTTTTGCCCAAGCTAGCTCCTCCATTTGTATGGGCTTCTTTTTTTTAATTCAGGCTCAAACCTATTTTAATTAATCTGGTTTATATTAATTTCAAATCCAACTTTAATTTACCCATGTATTTAATATATTACACCGAGTAATATATTATTTACATTTAAATTAAAATTGGTTTGACCAATTAATTTAATCCATCAAATTAAAATTAGATCTTCACTAAATAAATTCATATGTAAACCTATACATATGAATATTTCCACCCAGGAAATAATTTCATTATTAATCTAATTAATTATGAGGAGCCAATCAAACATTAATTTTATTATTATGATCAATCCGATTGATCTTTGTAATATAATTAATATATACCTCTCTCTCCAGAGTGTACACTCCAAGTATACATGTGATTCCTTAAGTCAGTGTTTAGTCGCTCAATGTGTATGATCCTGTGGGCCCATCTTTATGTTGGTAGTGGGCCTGTGGCCCACAGACTGCAGTTGGACTCTAGCAAGCCACTACAGCCCCCAATTAAGATAGAGATGGCAGTTAAACTGTTATCATAACCCTGTAGTTTGAACTTGTATATCCCATGTCATCGATAACAGTGTCCAACACAGAGGCATGGATTGATCACCCTCTTTTGTGTGCAGACATTAACTTGATCCCGAATGCACTGAAGCTCACAAACAAGTTCCAACTCGTTTGGGCATGGCCACACTCTTATCAGTCACATTCATCAAGAGGTCGGTGATATCTTCTTAGTGGACTACTGAGTGACAAATCCCTTCTGCATATCCATAGCATTGCCATGCTTAGTGACATACCCGAAAGCACCCATACTTGGCACTCTATTACAGGCCCTTTAGGCGTACCCCTAAGTATGCGACCTCACACGCAACGCCATCATAGGGTCAGGTCAAAGTATCCATACAAGAACTACACGAGAATCACTTTTGATACTATACCATGTGGATTTCTCGTTTAGTGGATCTATGCAGTACCATGCCCCTTATGCATGTACCCATTAACTTGGTTGACATCCCATGTCCAATGACCGGTAAGACACCGCCATACAACCAGGTTAATGATAGTCTCTTGTTCCATTCATTCCCATGACTGGAACATACTACGGATCTATTTATGGTCATATCGTTTACCCTATCCATGGTCTTACTGCCAAGTGCATGACACTGGTCATCATGGGTATGGATATGTCCATTGGATACTTCATTTAATATATTGCACAACATAAATATAATAAATGAATTAATGCCTTTATTAATAACACAAATAAGTATAATACATGAATCTAATGAATGTATGATACAAATACAAGGACCAATGCCTCGGGACTAGGGCATATCCAACAGCTGATACATTCTGATGTATGTGACCCAATGAGCACTAGTGCTAGATCTGGTTTTTTATACTTTGTCACATTCACGGATGACTTCAGCTGATACAGTTACGTGTATCTTATGAAGTAGAAGTTTGAGACTCTTTAAAGGTACAAGGACTTTAAGAATGAAGTAGAAAACCAACTTGGCAAGAAAATAAAAGGACTTCGGTCTGACTAAGGGGGTGAATATTTGAGCCAAGAGTTTGTCTCATTTTTGAGAGAATGTCGGATTGTATGCCAGCTCACTCCTCCTGGTACACCTCAGTGGAATTGAATGTCAGAAAGGAGGAATAGGACCTTGCTAGACATGGTCGGCTAGAAGATGAGTCATGCGACACTCCCTGTCTCCTTTTGGGGATATGCTTTAGAGAGAGCTACTTACATTCTTAATAATACACCAAGCAAGGCAGTTGAGGGAACACCATATGAACTATGAAAGGGCTGAAAGCCCAATGTTTCCTTCTTGAAGATTTGGGGCTGTGATGTACAAGTTAGGAAATATACAAGTGGCAAACTCGATTTCGAATCTGTCAAGTGCCAGTTTGTGGGTTACCTTAAGGAAACTAAGGGTTATTAATTCTACGATCCGGCAGAAAACAAAGTTTTCATAGCCAGAAATGCAATCTTCTTAGAGAAGGAATTCCTTTCCAAGAGAGACAGTGGGAGTAATGTTGAACTTTCAGAAGTTCAAGACTCACAAACTCCTACAGCTACTGCTGAGGATGCTTTGGGAACCGATCTGACTACTTAAAAAATTAAGGAACCAGAACCGGTTACACAGGACCTTAAAAGGTCTGGTAGGACACGTCATCAGCCAGAGAGGTATGGCTTTCTCGTGACTGATGATGGGAACCTTATGGTCGTTGAACAAGAGGAGCCCAAGACCTATCAGGAAGCTGTTGAAAGCCCACACTCAGATTAATGGCGCAAAGCCATGGAGGCTGAGATGCAATCTATGCACAATAACCAAGTATGGAACTTGGTGGATCCACCTCTGGGTGCAAAGGTGATAGGTCGCGAGTGGTGTTTCAAGTTAAAAGCCGACAACACCTTCAAGGGTTGATTGATGGCAAAAGGATTCAGGCAAGTTCAAGAAATTGACTATGATGAAACCTTTTCACCAGTTGCTATGCTCAAATCCATTAGGATACTACTAGCCATAGCTGCATGGTATGATTATGAGATATGGCAGATGTATGTTAAGACTACTTTCTTTAATGGAAAGCTACTCGAAGATGTGTACATGACATTACCTAAGGGTTTATCAATCCAAAGTATCCAAACCGAGTATGCAAGCTTCAAAGATCCATTTACGGATTGAAGCAAGCATCGAGGTCATGGAATCAGAGATTCAATGAGGCCATTATAGAATATGGCTTCACAAAGAATCCTGATGAGCCCTGTGTGTATAAGATTGTTATTGGGAGCGTTTCCACCTTCCTAGTGCTGTATGTTGATGACATCCTTATCATAGGAGGTGACGTACCAACACTACAAGGGGTTGAGTAGTAGTTGAGTAGGTGCTTTGCAATGAAGGACTTAGGTCAAACTGAGACGATCTTAGGGATCAGGATCTACAGAGATAGATCTAATTGGCTTCTAGGCCTAAGTCAAGCCATGTACATTGATAAGGTTCTGAAAAGATTCAGCGTTGACAAGGCAAAGAAAGGATTCTTGCCTATACGCCATGGGTTGAAGCTGAGTAAGAATGATGGTCCTAAAATAAAGAAGGATCGGGAGAGCATGGAAAAGATCCCTTATGCATCTGCTACAGGATATATCATGTACTCCATGTTATGTACAAGGCCTAATGTCGCGTTTGCACTAAGTATGGCTAGCTGGTACCAGTCGGACCCCGACGAGGAACACTAGAAGGCTGTCAAGGTAATCTTGAAGTACCTTAACCGAACTAAGGATGCTTTCTTAGCGTATGGAGGTCAAGATGAGCTGGTAGTGTCAGGTTACACTGATGCAAGGTTTGAGACCAATGAGGACGAGAACTAGTCACAGTCTGGTTATGTTTTTCTCCTAAATGGTGGTGTCATTAGTTAGAGGTCCTCAAAGTAGGCCACCATTGCTGACTCTACAACAGAAGTTGAGTACATGACTGCCTGTGAAGCTGCAAAAGACGCTACTTGGATAAAGAAATTCATAATTGAGTTGGGATAGTACCTACTATCCTAGACCCAGTTGATGTTTTTTATGACAACAACGAGGCCATCGCACAAGATAAGGAGCCCCAGTCACACAAGAGATCCAAACATGTGCTCAGAAAGTTTCACCTAATTTAGGAGATCGTGAACAAAGGTGACATTTCATTACAGGGGGTTGACACCATAATAATGGCAATGATCCATTGACAAAGGCACTACAGCAGACACAACTGTGAGCGGACGACGCGTTTTCGACGGGACGCGGGACTCCCTTTCGGAATGGGGCGCCACGATCTCGGGCGGGCCCCTCCCTCGCGTGGGGTTTTTATAATGGAAAACCGCGTTTTGGAAAATAAATAGAATTAATACGTAAAAGAACCGAGACCTAAGTCTCGATGGATGTTGTAGGAGTCGCCACCCGGCTCAGCTCAACCGGGAAATTCTTATGTAGCTGAACCGGACGAACGGCCGCTACACTATCCAGAGATTCGGGTCCGGACAAGTCCCTTATTTCGTGTCTAATTAAAATAAATATTGCCAATGTTCTCAAATGGTATTTTAAAATCTAAAGTCCATTTTATTGAATGTAAAAAGCATACATCGCGCACACAAAATATTTAATACAAAAATAAGGAAAAGCAATAAATATTAATTGGCTTACAACCAAATCGAATGGAAAAATAAAAACTCTCGCCTCACTTATATAATCGCCTATATACACGAGAATCTAGAAAAATACAACCGCCTAAATACACGATTTAATCTATTAAAATACATTAAAAATAAAAATAAAAAGAAATTAAAACCTGCAAAACCGAGGGTTAGCACAATATATACAGCACGCCACAATTAGGACTCAAATAGACAGAACGGGAAATCAGGAATTGGAGACATGCATTTAGGGGGTAACCGGGTCGGCTCGGCTAGCCGGCCCGGTTAGACCTGGAAAACATTTTGAAACGTCCCTGTATTTTTGGTTTTGTGGGAAAATCATTTGAAAACAATTTTACCGGTTTACATGCATTTTTATATATTTAAGTGGGTCGGTTTTCAGGAGAACTGGGTCTCCGTCGTTGAATTGTTGTAAATGCAATTTTACTAAAAATTGAATCTATGGTCGTGATGCACACAACAAAAATTCATTTTGATGATTTTTGGGGTTTTCTAATTTTTGGGATTTTTTGGGATTTTTTGGGGATGAGACTGAAATTCTGATTCTGGAACAGGGATTACAGTCGTACGACTGTAGTTTACAGTCGTGCGACTGTAATCAGTTCAGGGTCAGAATTTCGCCAAAAATCATTGAAAATCAAAATCTGAAGAAAATAAATCTGGAAATTAAGAACAGTCGTACAACTTTATATACAGTCGTACGACTGTTCATGAAAACTAAGAACAGTCGTACGACTGTTCTTAATTTCCAGGAACAGAAATACGAAAAATGCAGCAAAAAGGCACAAAACTCACTTCAAACACCCAGAAAGCGAGAAAAAATGTAAGGAAAAGAAGTGACTACCTTTTTAGAAGCTATTCCAAGTCGTTTTGACCCCTGGCGTCGCTCCGATCCCAACAAATTTGCACTTTCCCCTTTGGAATGGAAGTTGAGAGCTTTTTGTCCAAAATCCGAATTGCAAAGGATTCTGATTGTTTTAGTCCGAATTCTTGATTTGGTTATGTAGTTAATTGATTAACCTAGGGGTTCCTAACAAGTTTTAGGTTTAATTTCGAGAATTGAAGAAAATCAAAGAGGAAGAAGATGAGTTTTTTTTTTTTTTTTTTGGTTTTCTTTTTTTTCTCTCTCTTCTCTTTCTCTCTCTCAATTTCTTCTCACCAGAAATCCCCCTTCTTCTCCCCCTTTTTCCTTCTTTTCTACCCTCTTTTTCTGCTTGCTTGCTGCCAAACCCGAGCAATTAATGCCCATCCTCTCTTTCTTCCATTTCTGCTGCAGAGGTATGGGCCTCTGCAGATTTTCCGATATTACAGTCGTACGACTGTAATTTTTAAATTACAGTAGTACGACTGTAACAATAGTCGTACGACTATAGATTTTTTTATTTTTATTTTTATTTTTTTTAAGTATAGAAAATTCCGGCGCTTACAGCTGCCCCTCGCGTGATCAAATTCGACATCTAGCTCCGGGTCTATAATACCTGTGATGATGAATTTGAGAGCGTGAATTAAAGCGCCGTGAACACTGGAATGAACCTTCTGATGAGATAGGCCGATATCGGGTCTAGGTTACCCGAGGCGATACTGGGAAGGAAATAAGCCGATATCAGGTCTAGGTTACCCGAGGCGAGTTGATGAAGAGATTAGCCGATATCAGGTCTATGTTACCTGAGGCGAAATTGATGAAGGGATTAGCCGATATCAGGTCTATGTTACCCGAGGCGAAATTGATAAGGGAATTGGCCGATATCAGGTCTATATTACCCGAGGCGAGTTTGATGAAGGAATTGGCCGATATCAGGTCTATGTTACCCGAGGCGAGTTGATGAAGAGATTAGCCGATATCAGGTCTATGTTACCCGAGGCGAGTTGATGAAGAGATTAGCCGATATCAGGTCTATGTTACTCGAGGCGAGCTGATGAAGATATTAGCCGATATCAGGTCTATGTTACCCGAGGCGAAATTGATGAGGGAATTGGCCGATATCAGGTCTATGTTACCCGAGGCGAGTTTGATGAAGGAATTGGCCGATATCAGGTCTAGGTTACCCGAGGCGAGTTGATGAAGAAATTAGCCGATATCAGGTCTATGTTACCCGAGGCGAAATTGATGAGGGAATTGGCCGATATCAGGTCTATGTTACCCGAGGCGAGTTTGATGAAGGAATTGGCCGATATCAGGTCTAGGTTACCCGAGGCGAACTTGATGAAGAAATTGGCCGATACCGGGTCTAGGTTACCCGAGGCAAAATTTACTGGGGAAATAGACGAAGCTGATCTGGGCCGATACCGAGTTTACATTACTCGAGGCGGATCTGCTGGGGAGCTTAGATGATGGACCGGATCTGGGCCGATGCCGAGCCTACATTACTCGAGGCGGACTCGCCTGAGATAGTTGAGATAATGGAGCGGGCCTGGACCGATACCGAGTTTACATTACTCGAGGCGGATCTGCTGACTTGCCGAGGATATTGAGCTGGGGATGAATTCCTGCACTTAAAATGGCAAGTCTTCATTCCTTGATCGAGAGATTTTTAAATAAAAATTTTTGCCTCTTCGATCAAGAATGAAGACTAGCCGGGGATAAGTAACTGATATATGAAATGTATGAATGCATGAGGATGTATATGTACATGTGTGTATTTTCTGTTATTGGATGCTTCTGTCCTCCGCTGGGGAGATATGTTGTACCCCTGGTCGATTTTGCTTTTCTTGGGGTATTGTTTGGTGATTATTGACGAAGTGAGGTGATTGCTGGGGAAAAGATCGTAGTATTCCTTGTAGAGATTCCGCTGGGGAAGAGTGTGGTGACTTGATTGAAGATACAATCGTGGTGTTCTTTGTGTAGATTGCACTAAGGAGTAACATGGCTACTTTGCGGGGAAGTAATTGATGGTGTTCTTTATGTAGACTCCACTGGGGAATAGTAGGGGAAACTCTGCTGAGGAGTGATGTGATGAATTCTGCGGGGAATACTGAGGATGTTCCGTTTTCCTGCTCCGTGGGAAGTTATGAGTTTTTTTTTTTTTTTTTTATTATTAGGTGCTCTAATTTTTGCCTGGGTAGCCCAAATAAGGTTTTCAGCCTAGCGAGCCGCTCTAACTTTTGCCTAAGGCACCTTTTCGGTTTTCGCCTCAACAAGCTTTTCATATGCCCTACCTTTTGCCTAAACTGCCCGATATGGGTTTTCAGCTTAGCGGGCCGCTCTAATTTTTGCCTGAGGCGCCTTTTCGGTTTTCACCTCAGCGAGCATTATTTTTTTTTTTAAATGGCGTTGTGACCCTTTATTGCTCGTCTAGGAAGATGAACTAGACTTTAGAGGACGATAAGAGATTTTAAATTGCATATATTTGATACATTTTTATTTGTCAAATAACGCGATGATATTGATCAGTTGAATGCAAAGTGCTTTCTTTGAATGTGTGTTTATGCAAGACAACTTTGTTTGTGCATTTGTCATAACCATGCAAATATATTTAAACAAACACTTTACTTTATTGATGAAGTCAAAATGAGTACATTTGAAACAAGTTGGTTCCTAAATGGTACAGATTTCACATTAAGCCAGAATCCGTCACCAGTCGTCCTTTTCAGATTTTCCGGCTGATTATTTTCTCTCGTGTCTTAACTTTTGCCTAGACTGCTCTTTTCGAGTTTTCAGCCTAGCAGACCCTTTTTTTTTTTTTTATATATACATGATAAAGCTTTAGCCTGTCTTGGTTGATCGGGTTGGTGAATTCGTTTCCATCCATGTCCATAATGCTGACAGCGCCTTTTGATAACACCTTCTTCACCACATAGGGTCCTTCCCAGTTAGGTCTGAACTTGCCCCTAACATCAACATTTGAAGGCCTTAGTTGCTTTAGAACCAAATCTCCTGCTTTCAACTGCCGCTTGGAGTATTTCACATTTCGATTATAGGCTCTAGCCATTCTGCGCTGATACATCTGCAGGTGATCCAGTGCCTTTAGCTGCCTTTCATCTAGTACAGCCAGCTGCTCATATCTAGCTTGAACCCATTCAGTCTCTGGCAATTGAGCTTTCAGGGCAACTCTGAGCGACTTGAGTTCTATCTCCACTGGCAACACTGCTTCCATTCCATATACCAAGGCATAAGGAGTTTCTCCTGTCGGTGTTCTGACACTGGTCCTGTAACCCCAAAGAGCATAAGGCAGTTTATCAGCCCAATCCTTGTAAGTGGTTACCATCTTTGATAAGATCTTCTTTATTGCCTTGTTAGCTGCTTCTACTGCACCATTAGCCTGAGGTCTGTATGGGGAAGACTTATGATGTTCAATACCATGTTCTGCAAGTAGCTCAGCCGTTGCCCCTTGAAACTATACTCCATTGTCTGTTACTATGTGATGAGGAATCCCATACCGAGTGAAGATATTTCTCTGGATGAACTTGACCATGTGCTTGGCTGTAACATTAGTGAAGGATTCCGCTTCGACCCATTTGGAGAAATAATCAACTGCCACAACTATGAATCTATGCCCATTAGATGCAGGTGGATGAATTTCACCAATCATGTCTATCCCCCATGCTGAAAACGGCCAAGGAGACGCTAGATTCTGAAGTTCAAGTGGAGGAAGATGACTAATGTCTGCATAGATCTGACATTCATGACATCTCTTCACTTTTCTTATACAATCTGCTTGCATTGTCATCCAGAAATACCCTTGCCTCATGATCTTCCTGGCCATGGCAAGCCCGTTCATATGTGGCCCACAGGATCCTGCATGTACCTGCTGCATCACGTCTTCTGCTTCTTGTTCTGTTAGACACCTTAAAAGAACTCCATGTGCTGTTCTTTTATACAACTTGTCCTCGAAGATTCTGAATTGACTAGCCAGTTTTCTCATTGTCAACTTATCAGTAGCACTGGCCTCTTCTGGGTACTTTCCCTCCTTAACATACCGGTAAATGTCAAAGAACCATGGCTTTTCTTCGGCTGATAATTCCATTACTTCATGCACTTCGAAGCAAGGATGCCTGGAAGTGGCTATGACCAGTGGTTGAGCTTGTGTCTCTTCTGGATTTTCCCACATGGAGGACAAAGTAGCTAATGCATCAGCCATCTTATTCTCATCCCTGGGGACATGTCTGAATTCACACTGGCCGAATAAATTCTTTCTGAACTGTAGCAGCTCCAAATAAGGCAGTAAGGCTTCTTCTTTTAGTTCCCACTCTCCCTGAGCCTGCCTGATAACTAGAAGTGAGTCTCCAACAATCAGGACGTCATTTGCCCCTAGTGTTAGCAAAGCTTCCATCCCAAATAGGCATGCTTCATACTCTGCCCCGTTATTGGTTATGGGAAAATTCAACCTCTTGGATAAGGGAATGACTTCACCATCTGGCGTTGCTATAAGTACTCCGATCCCAGCGCCCTTTTTATTCACTGCCCCATCGAAACACATGACCCACCTTTTCACTTCCACCATGGCTAACTGCTCATCAGGGAATTCCAGGTTCTCTGTGTAATCTGATTCTAGGGGTTGGTTTGCCAGAAACTCTGCCACGGCTCGCCCTTTAATGGTTTTCTTCGTGATGTACTTGATGTCGAATTCAGACAAAAGTAACAACCACCTGGACAGCTTCCCAACCAATGCCGGTGCTTCATAGAGATATTTCATTGGATCCACTTTAGCCACAGCTTGTATCTTGTAGGATTGGAAATAGTGGCGCAGCTTCTTGGTCAACCAGATCATTGCCACACATGTCTTCTCCACCAGTGTGTACTTGGTTTCATACTCCAGCAGTTTCTTGCTAAGGTAATAGATGGGATACTCCTTCTTGCCATCTTGCTCTTGTGCAAGCATTGCCCCTATAGAAGATTCTTCAACTGCCAGATATAAAATCAGAGGCTTTCCTGGAATTGGAGGACTCAACACTGGTGGCTTTACCAGGTAGGCCTTGATCTTCTCGAAGGCCAGCTGACACTTGTCATCCCACACAACCGGCTGATCTTTCTTTAATAGCTTGAAGATTGGCTCACAAGTGGAAGTTAGCTTGGTTATGAAGCGGCTGACATACTGCAAAGAACCCAGGAATGATCTGACTTCCTTTTCTGTCTTTGGAGCTGGCATATCTTGGATGGCTTTGATTTTATCTGGGTCCATTTCTATTCCCCTCTGGCTGACTACATGGCCTAACAGCTTCCCTGATGTGACCCCGAATATGCACTTTTTAGGGTTAAGTCGCAAGTTGTACTCTCTAATGCGTGTCAGAAATCTATCCAGGATAACAGGGTGTCCCTCCCGGGTTGTTGATTTAACAAGCATATCATCGACATACACTTCAACTTCTTTATGGATCATATCATGTAACAGAGTTGTGACAGCCCTCTGATAAGTGGCACTGGCATTCTTTAATCCAAAAGGCATCACTCTGTAGCAGAAAGTACCCCATTCTGTGATGAACGATGTTTTCACCTTGTCGATCACATCCATCAGGATCTGGTTGTACCCTGAAAAGCCATCCATGAAGGAGTTCATTGCCGCTTTTGCTGCACTATCAACCAATACGTCAATGTGAGGTAGTGGGAAATTGTCCTTAGGGCAGGCCTTATTCAAGTCCCTGTACTCAGCACATACTCTGACCCTTCCATCCTTTTTAGGCACAGGGACAATGTTGGCTAGCCATTCCGTATACTCCACCACTTCAAGAAACCTGGCATCTATCTGTTTGGCCACTTCTTCCTTCACCAGTGTAGCCCATTTCGGCCTTAGTCTTCTCAACTTCTGCTTTACCGGTCTGAACTTGGGGTCCGTTGGGATTTTGTGCACTGCTATTTCTGTATCTACACCCGGCATGTCTTCATACGACCAGGCGAAAGCTTTAACATGTTTTTGGAGTATTCTTATTAATTCTCTTTCTTCCTCGGATTTTAGCTCGTGTGAAATACGTACCATTTTAGGGTTTTCATCTGTACTTATATTGATTTCATGCAATGCAGTGTCATGTATGCTAAATATGCTTGATGGTGATTTAAATGCATGCACAGAATTATCAGGATAAACTGTTGGGGAATAAATCGCACAAACAAACATAAAACGCAGCGGAAAAAGATTAATCCCCACCAAGGACCCATGTACATTACATTGAATCGGAAGGAGGGTTAAAGAATTACCTTTATTCTTTGAAGTTTGAATCACTTAGGAACCAAAATTGCTTCCCTCTACGGTTGATCCACACGGAGCAATACGTTCACCGCGTGCTAGCGCCGGGATAGAAGAAACGGTTTCCTCGAATCGAGAGAGAGGCAGAAAATCAAATTTTCTCTTGGCTTGGAGAGGAGAATTTCGGCTGGCTATTCTCTTGTGTTGGCTGGCCGAAAATCTGCTATAGTATTAGTGTAGAGAGTGATTAGGTTTAGGTTAATTGTTTCCTTAAATAATTAACCTAAATAGTTAATTATAATTATAACCTAATACACCTATTAGTTATAATTATATATTAACCCACACAATTTAATATTAATTCTCAATTAACATTAAATCAAATCAATTCTCCATAATACATATATGTATATATAATATTATAATTAATTATATCTCCATATAATTTAATTATAATATGTAGCATACTTTATGCAATATTAATCACATTAATATTTATATATACATACATAAATATATATCACTATATATCACTATATATATTTATTCTCTTTCTCATTCATAAATTATTATCCAATAATAATTTATACCCGATAAGATGAACTTCATTTTGCTCTTGTGTGTGACCCCATAGGATCATATTAATTGGCAATAAGGAAATTACCATAATGTCCTTATAGGTCACAAGCGGACTCTAGCAAGCCATTACGACTACCCAATTAATATGATTGGAATGATCCAATACCTATTTATAGAATGTCATATTCCCTTTTGTCTCATTGATATCAAGATTAATTATAAGACATGGTACACTTGTCAATCTTATATAATTAATCATATGCTTTCTCGATCTCAAAGTAAACTGTTCAGACAAATCAATTGATACTCTTATCAATTATTTGAGCACGGCCATGCATTTAACAGTCTTACTTATCGAGGGGCCCAGTGATATCGCTCTCTTGTTAGAGAGGGACAAAATCCCATATCTGTCACTCACATCCCTAAGCATGAGTCATATTGTACCCAACCACAGCCTTTATAACTACTCTGTTACAAGCAGCGTTTGACTGCGTCAAAGCACAACATGAATTCATCCCGGAATCCATGGTGACCTCAGGTCAAAGGAATCAGCTGATGACACTACTATAATCAAGATCAGTTGTGACACGTGACCATGAACTTGATCTTATAGTGGGTCTCCAGCAACATGTTCTCCAACACATTGCCCGTGAGTATAATCTGTATCTGTATACACTATATTCATCTTATGAATATCCATTATCACTCACACTAGTCTTAGTTTGTTATTATTCCCATAATAACAATCGACTAGGGAAATTTAGAATTACATAATTAATTCATGGATACATTATCATAAATACTAACATACAAATATATATGATAAAATAAGTCTTTATTAATGACTTAAGAAGATTGTTTACATAATCCAACATTGGCTTAGGGCACAATCTCTAACATAAACATCACACAAGTAAGCAAACTGGGATTTCATTGCATTGAACTTATCATAGAGTACATCAGTTACATTGAAAATGGAAGAAATAGATACAACAAAATCATTTTCATCCCCCACAGGCAGAGGGCCTTGTTCTTCATCAGCTTCCATCTTTCCTTCCAGAGCATCATCTGGGACTGCAGCTTTCTCGGCCACCTGTGCCTTAGCTTTCTCCATAATCTTGGCGATTTCAGCAACCACAGAGTTTAAGTTCACTTTGGCCATTAGTTCTTCGCCAAATCCTTCCTTGGATTTCCCAAAAGCTTTGGTCAATGCAGCAGTCAAAGCTCTCGAGATCACTTCTGTAGCTTCAGCATATGTCTTCTTTTCATCTTCTTCCTCGGCCACCTCTATGGTTTTTGCTATCACCTCAGATGATTCTCCTTTCAAAATTTCAGATTCAGTAATAGCTTCCTCCATCGTTACAGGGGCTACTGGCTCTTCCTGGCTTTTCTCAAAATCCACAACATCTGCAAAGATCTCAAAGCCAGGGTGCTCGACATTTCCAACCAGCACCGGTTCAGCTTGGCCCTTGTAAAGGCTTTCTCCTGCCTTCAGAAATGGCTTCATCATGACCTTACCATTTTTGTCCTTTTTCAGATTCTTCTGCTCGGATGACCCCTCTACATAACCAAGGCCATACTGCTTTGACTTTCCCGAGTCGATCTTGAATTCTGGCACACCTTGCAAGTTAATCCCGAGTCCCATTCCCGGGACAAAGCTCAGCTTGTACAGATATCGGGATAGCCACTCCGGTATGTAGTTCTCATAAAGAACCATAGGGGCATCTGTGGTTTCTTTCTCCTTAATGACTGCAATTTGGAATCCACCAAAAGGAACCACTCCTTCATCCACTGCAGCTACCGTCGACTGGGCATCCGCCTCAATAGTCACAATCCTGTCATTCATGGAGAATTTAATCTTCTGATGCAATGTGGAAGGGACACCTCCTAAAGGATGGAACCAGGGTCTTCCCAGCAATAAGGAGAATGTGACCGGGATATCGATCACTGTGAAGACAACCGTGGACTTGATGGGCCTAACCTCCACTTCCGTTTCGAAGGTCCCTATCACTGTTCTTTTAGAATCATCAATACGCCCGAATGACTGTCGAGGACCTCTTCAACACTTCTTCATTCATGCCTAGAAATGGTAGCATTTTCAGTGGGCAAATATTCAGAGCTGAGCCATCATCCACCATAACGCACGGCATCACCTTATCCATGATGTAGGCTCTAATGTAAAGAGCCTTGTTGTGGGCTTTTCCTTCTGCTGGTAGGTCTTTCTCAGAGAAGACAATATTAGGAGTTCCAGCATGGACTTTGTCTAGCAAGCAGCACATAGCCTCTGGTGAAGCTATAGGGGAGACTTCAATTTCCGATAGCTTCTTCACCAAAGCCTCCCTATGCTCTTTGGAGGTCATAAGCAAGTGCCACAAACTAGCTTGTGCAGGGGTCTTCTTCAGTTGGGAAATAACCAAATCTTCTTTCTCGACTCTTTCCGGTGCCGAAGTACTGCCCGACCCATTTATCGGTGCTTTATCTTTCGTCTGATCTGCCGGCTGATATACCCTTCCACTTCGGGTCACGTGCTGCACTTCTGAAATCTTCAGCTTCTCAACAGCTGGGAGTTTAACAGCCTCTCTTCTGTCAAATTCTTCGTACTCATCTTCGGAGTCAAGGTCATCCAGACTTATGGGCTTGACCTCCTTACACCCCTCCTTTTCCTCACATTTAGGCTCCACTTCGGGTTCCCCTACCGCCACTGCCTGGATGGTAGGGTTCGCTTGCAGAACTTGGGCAAATATAAAGTTAGCCGGCAATCCCGACTGAACCATGTTAACCCGCTTCTCGAATGTCGATAGTGGGTTAGTTTTAGTGCTAGGCTTAGGTGGTTCTTGCAGCTTTCCCTCGTCGATAAGCTTCTGGATAGCATCCCTTAGCTTATAGCAGTTATTGGTCCGGTGGCCTGTCACCACATGATAAGTGCAGAAGTTATCCTTGTCAGCTTCAGGTGGGAACTCGAATGGCCTCAAGGACTGTAGTAAGCCACCATTCCTACACTTGGCGAATATCTTTGCCAAAGTAAGAGTCCAGGGTGTTATGCCTTGTCCTCCAGGACCCCTACTCTGGTTGCCTTGCTGCTGATTCACAGTAGCCACCTCAACCCGCTTCACTTCTGATGACTGCCCCTGCTTGCCACTGGCACCTGAACCAGACCCACTGCCAGACCCAGCTGCTGTGGTTGATCTATACCCTGAACTATACCTTGTACTTCTTCCCCCTTTCTGACCAGCTGGCTTCTCCTCTTCATCCCTTTCTATCTTCATGGCCATGCTATAGACCTCACTAAGCTCCTTGAAGGAATGGAATTTCATGTTGTTCTTGAAGATATCTTTGCTGCCATCAATGAGCTTCTGTATAAGCTCATCTTCATCAGGACGGTTCTTTAGGAGGATCATCTTGTTCATCCACCTCTGGTAGTATTCATCAAAGGGCTCATTGAATTTCTGCTTCACCCTCTCCAAATCATACAGCTTCACCTGGATTTTGGTGTTGAAGCTGTAGTATTTGATGAAGGCTGCTGACAATATCTCCCAGTCGGACTGCTCCTCCTCTGACAATGAGTTATACCATCCTAAAGCACCTCCCTCCAATGTGGTGGGGAACAGATTAATCAATTGTTGCTTTGTAGCACCTGCTGTTAGCATAACCCGGGCATATAAATTCACATGGGCCTCCGGCGAGCCCATTCCTTTGTAAGTAGGGACTTTCGGCACTTGGAAGCCGATAGGAAATGTCTCGATGCCCCTACTGATCATGGCGTCAACATTCACCCCCTTCTTGGATTCAGCACTGATCCCGACCCCCTTCTTCAACTGGGCCATGACCTCGTCTAGTTCAGAGCACTTGGCTTTCATCCTCTGTTCCATAGCTGCCTCTATCTCCTGCAGCTTTTCAAGACTAGCCGAAGCATCACCACCATGTTGGGATGACTCCGCTTCTTTTTCCTTCCCGGCTCCACTACCACCGGTCTCACCAGCTTCTCTAACGACTGCCCTCATCTCTTCCTTTAACATGTCGCGGAAATCCTGCGACCTAAAGAAATCTCTCAAAACATCAGCCATGCTCGGTGTCTGTTCTGCCATATTCACTCCTTCCCCGGGCTCAGAATCACTGTCACTCTCGACTACCCTCTGTCTCCTAGCCGCCCTTGAAGCTTGGGATCTTGTCCAAGGTCGCTCCAGTGTATTCTGCTTGGGAGTAGGTAGGAGATATTAGGGTCGTGAATGAATGACGTGATATGACATGAAAATTAAGACATGCTTGAGATGCATGGAGTGAAATTGTGCATGGAATGATGCTATGAATGGTTCCCTTTTATTATTATATTTTTTCTCGAGGCATTCCAAGAACACCCAATGTTTATGCGAAAATGTCACGTGTGGGCCATCACACAGACAGAACTTCGGCGCCTTTGGGACACCTAATGAATTCATGAAATGGTCACGTGTATACCGGCACACGGACGTAGTTTTGACGCTTTATAGGTCTAAGAGATGGTGTGAAATGGTCGCATGGGCCGGGCCCACAGACAAGGTCTTGATACCTTTGAGCATATGATATGGAATGATGTTATGAGAAAGTCACGTGTAACAGGAACACGGATAAGGATTCGGCATTCGAGGAACGCCTTTCATGACTTGGTGATGTTATGGGCCTATATGCATATTAATCGGGCACTCGGGGAGTACCTTAAATGGTGAATTAACGTCATGAAGTGGTCGGACGTGGACCATAGTGTTATATGATGTCTATGATAGATGGGTATGATGTCATGAAATGCATCGTGTGAATTATTACACGAAAACGGGCCTAAGGCCGTTGTGGCTTTATTAAATGAAATGATATTGGTGGAATGGCCGAATGCAATCCGGTGCATTGGCAAAACACGGGTAATTTTGGGTACCCGATATGTTATGAAATGGTATGGGATGGTCATGATAGGCGTCCTTGAAATGCCCATTAATTTAATTTAAGTGAAATGTAGTGAATGAATATGTCACATAATATGTAAATGGCTGCATAAAAACGTGGGTTAGGATGCATGGCATACATAATGATGTTATGTATGCTATGTCAAAAATAAAATGCTAATCACACAAGTTTAATGTTATGGCTAAAAAAGAAATTGTTAGTATGGATGACAAGCGAATGAATTAATGTTTTACACACGAAATAAAATGCAAAATGGCTGCATAAAAATGTGGGTTAGTATCACATAAAGATGTTTGTGTATGGTATGTCATGTGTATGGAAAATGGTGTTTATGGTATGTTATGCATGCGTCGGCGATGTGTCACGGAACGGTGAAGAACACATAGCAAGCAAAACGAATTCTTCCAACCTTATTCCTCCAACGTGGTCGGTCTCAAAAATTTCTAACCGAGTCCTAGGCGGGGTTCACTTCAATCACCAACCGGGGGTGATGAAGGCGCGATTTTATTATCATTATTCACACAATTATTTTGGTATCCTAAGGGAATCCAACTAGAGCTGCCTATATGGGTTCGGTCCAAGTCGGGTTAACATCAAGGCTCTCATAGCAAGATATACTCCTCACTTCTCCCCACTCAAGGGTCCTAGCGAAGGGGTTCATACGAGGCTATGAGTGGTGTTTCGTATTCGTGCCCCTAAGACCAGGAGGAACTTAGGCGACACTTCAACAATCCACCGGGCTATAAAAGGATACCTAATCTAATGCAAGAAATGGCTAACTAAAATGCAAATAAAATACCAAAAGAGAATCATCCGCCTTATTTTAATTAGACACTTTTCGGGGCTTGTCAAAATTCTTTTAAGTTTTTAAGAAAACTTTTTTAAGAATTCCCCAGCAGAGTCGCCACTGTGAGCGGACGACGCGTTTTCGACGGGACGCGGGACTCCCTTTCGGAATGGGGCACCACGATCTCGGGCGGGCCCCTCCCTCGCGTGGGGTTTTTATAATGGAAAACCGCATTTTGGAAAATAAATAGAATTAATACGTAAAAGAACCGAGACCTAAGTCTCGATGGATGTTGTAGGAGTCGCCACCCAGCTCAGCTCAACCGGGAAATTCTTATGTAGCTGAACCGGACGAACGGCCGCTACACTATCCAGAGATTCGGGTCCGGACAAGTCCCTTATTTCGTGTCTAATTAAAATAAATATTGCTAATGTTCTCAAATGGTATTTCAAAATCTAAAGTCCATTTTATTAAATGTAAAAAGCATACAACGCGCACACAAAATATTTAATACAAAAATAAGGAAAAGCAATAAATATTAATTGGCTTACAACCAAATCGAATGGAAAAATAAAAACTCTCGCCTCACTTATACAATCGCCTATATACACGAGAATCTAGAAAAATACAACCACCTAAATACACGATTTAATCTATTAAAATACATTAAAAATAAAAATAAAAAGAAATTAAAACCTGCAAAACCGAGGGTTAGCACAATATATACAGCACGCCATAATTAGGACTCAAATAGACAGAATGGGAAATCAGGAATTGGAGACATGCATTTAGGGGGTAACCGGGTCGGCTCGGCTAGCCGGCCCGGTTAGACCTGGAAAACATTTTGAAACGTCCCTGTATTTTTGGTTTTGTGGGAAAATCATTTGAAAACAATTTTACCGGTTTACATGCATTTTTATATATTTAAGTGGGTCGGTTTTCAGGAGAACTGGGTCTCCGTCGTTGAATTGTTCTAAATGCAATTTTACTAAAAATTGAATCTATGGTCGTGATGCACACAACAAAAATTCATTTTGATGATTTTTGGGGTTTTCTAATTTTTGGGATTTTTTGGGAATTTTTGGGGATGAGACTGAAATTCTGATTCTGGAACAGGGATTACAGTCGTACGACTGTAGTTTACAGTCGTGCGACTGTAATCAGTTCAGGGTCAGAATTTCGCCAAAAATCATTGAAAATCAAAATCTGAAGAAAATAAATCTGGAAATTAAGAACAGTCGTACGACTGTATATACAGTCGTACGACTGTTCATGAAAACTAAGAACAGTCGTACGACTGTTCTTAATTTCCAGGAACAGAAATACAAAAAATGCAGCAAAAAGGCACAAAACTCACTTCAAACACCCAGAAAGCGAGAAAAAATGTAAGGAAAAGAAGTGACTACCTTTTTAGAAGCTATTCCAAGTCGTTTTGACCCCTGGTGTCGCTCCGATCCCAACAAATTTGCACTTTCCCCTTTGGAATGGAAGTTGAGAGCTTTTTGTCCAAAATCCGAATTGCAAAGGATTCTGATTGTTTTAGTCCGAATTCTTGATTTGGTTATGTAGTTAATTGATTAACTTAGGGGTTCCTAACAAGTTTTAGGTTTAATTTCGAGAATTGAAGAAAATCAAAGAGGAAGAAGATGAGTTTTTTTTTTTTTTTTTTTGGTTTTCTTTTTTTTCTCTCTCTTCTCTTTCTCTCTCTCAATTTCTTCTCACCAGAAATCCCCCTTCTTCTCCTCCTTTTTCCTTCTTTTCTACCCTCTTTTTCTGCTTGCTTGCTGCCAAACCCGAGCAATTAATGCCCATCCTCTCTTTCTTCCATTTCTGCTGCAGAGGTATGGGCCTCTGCAGATTTTCCGATATTACAGTCGTACGACTGTAACAATAGTCGTACGACTATAGATTTTTTTTTATTTTTTTTAAGTATAGAAAATTCCGGCGCTTACAACAACATAATGGTCATATCATATCTATAAGAATCAAGGCAATGCCCACTTGGAACTAGTGCAAGTGGGAGATTATTGGTGTGCCTTAGTTCTTAGGGCATTGGATTCTTGTATTTTGTATTATACATTAAGACTCATTGTATGAATACATTGGTTGTGTCACATTAATAAAGGTAATTAATCTATTTCATTTATATCTTGTGCTATAATATGAGTAGAGTATCCATTGATTGATAATCATAAAACCTATCCCAGGTCTGTTCTAATGATGGGAACGAATAGAACCACAGACTTGTATATTCGATGACTGTATGGCAGTTCTTAACTAGTCATATTACTTGTATAGTCAGTCATGAATATAGGTACATGTCATTGACATGGGATTGGATAGATCCGCACAAGAAAGCCACATGGTTGTCGCGTCATAGGTCTTTCTTGAGTAGGTCTCTTTTGTCCTTAGACCAGATTTCATTATAATATCAATATGGAATCCGGTTCACTTTGACATACGCCTAACATGTATGTAAAAGGATGCTAAATATAGGTATGATTGGGTGGACTAGTGAACATATTGATATTGATGATGAAGTGATGGAATTGCCACTGGGGTAACACCGAGTTGATATCATTGGCCACTTGATGAGTGGGATTGATAAGTGTATGGCCATACCCAAGTAAGTCGGTTGCTTATTCGATTAATCAATCAACTCAAGATCAAGAAATATAATAAACAGTAGAAGAGGATGACGGACACCATGCCTCTTGTTTATTCATATTGATATCTTTTGGCAAAGGACACT
Organism: Euphorbia tirucalli; assembly: GCA_039660915.1. Lineage (NCBI taxonomy): Eukaryota > Viridiplantae > Streptophyta > Magnoliopsida > Malpighiales > Euphorbiaceae > Euphorbia > Euphorbia tirucalli. Next base: position 41,799,796 of record CM077637.1, on the reverse strand, counting down.
ATGAGATTACTACCTGGTGAGTGTCTTCTATAGACTACTGCATCGCTGTCTTAATTGGGGGCTGTAACGGTTTGCTAGAACCCACTTACAGTCTGCTGGCCTTGGGCCTACTGCCAACATAAAGGCAGACCCATAAGATCATGCATATAGATCAACTGAGTCGGAACTTATAGAAATTGTACATGTAATGTACATTGGAAGGAATGCGTTAATTAATTAGTTGAAAATCGGTGTCAAGGTAATTAATTAACATTGGGTTAATTTAATTTAATTAATAAGTTCACATAATGTAATTAATTAATAAATAATTTTCCTAAGTAGGAAAATGACATACATGTATTGTATTCACTTAAGTATGATTTAATTTTATTTTGGGATAATTAAATTTGGCCAAATGAAATTAAATTACAAAGTATATACTTTTTAATTTAAAGTTTATTTATGTAATTATAGTCCTAGTGGGCTTGGTTTAATTAACCTAATTAAAACCCTATTAGGCAAGGTGTCTATATAAGCGCACACTAAAGGAAGAAAACCTAACCCTAACCCTAAATTTATTGCTGGAAATTTCAGCCCCACTGCAGCCCCAAAAGAAGCCGAAAATTACAGCAATTAACTCTACATTCCTTTCGCTTCTTCGGCTAGCACCGGTTCCCGCCTGATAGTTGGCCATGCACCGGACTTAGGAGATCGTAGTTTTAAGAAACGATTCTGCAGTAGTCTTTAGAAGAGAAGAATCCAAGTTAATCTCTCTTTATTCAAATTGGGTTTTATTCCAATCAATGGTAATTGGACACAGTAGGTGGGTTCTAAGAAAATTTTAACGGTGTAATTTCCGTTGCGCCACGTTATTTTTCCGATAACAAATCCCAACAGTTGAGTCACACACTTGAGGTTTTATGCGCTCCTCCAACGTATGTACTCAAATGCAATACTGATGCTATTATGAGCATGGATTTATTTTTACCTCTCTGATGAAAGCCGAGTTAGTTATCCTTTATCCTGAGCTTTCTGGAGGCAGCGGTCCAAGAATCAAGGTTTTGATTCTAACATATTTCGAAATGGGCCAAAAACTATCAAAATCCTAAAAGTAGTGTGTTGACTGCACAGGATAGGCCTAAGTGGAAGTGAGTTAAGCTATGCTAAGAAGGGTTAAGCCGTAGAAGATAGCTGCTTAAAAGGGAAATATTTAAACTTGAAAGTTTGGCCGTATGGTTTAACTTTTAGGCCGTACGGCCTAACTTTGAAAAAGATAAGCCATAAGGTCTATCTCTAAAAGCAGAAATCAGAACCAGTTACCAACTTGAGTAGACAAAGTATATAAACCATTTTTCTTCTCAGATTAAGGAGGAGCAACATCATTACAGAAAGGAAGGATCATTACAGAGAGCTTAAGCCCTTAACCCAAAAGAAAAAAAAACCCTTGACCCACCATCATCTTCATCATCACTTTCAAGATCAAAATCACACACAACAAAACTTGTCCACACCCATTCTTGAAAAACCTATAGCCAAAACTGTTGGAAATGCCCTAGTACCGAGGCATTGGTCCTCGTGTTTGTATGATACATTTGAACATTAATATGAACTTTATGTATTATCGACGCGTATTTCCACTTTTATTGGTTGGTTTCCTGTGACGAATCCCAATAAAAACTCATTCTCTTTATATACAAGCTGTGGATTAAGGCGAGTTTCAGTGGTTTACGGGTTTTTGAAAAATTTTAGTTTTAAATCGACAAGTTAGAATCCATTTTGGCATCAAGGTGTAGACCCAAAAAGTCAATCAAATCTCAGATACATGATTCAAAGGTAACTTCAAAGAGGCCATAAATATGCTTTTATTCATTTTCAACTTGTTTGATATTGTTTAGGTGTGTTTACTGCTTTCTACAGTTTCAAACAGTTTTTTGCAAATTTCAGTTTTAGGCCATATAGCTTATCTTTTAGGCCATACAGCTTATATTTTAGGCTATACAGCTTATATTTTAGGCTACACGACTCTATTCTTCAAAACCAATCTTTTCCAAAAAAAAATTTCTAACAATTTCTGCAAATATCAGTTTTAGGTTGTATGACTTATCTTTTAGCCCACATAGCTTATCTTTTAGGCCATATGACTCTTCTTCTTCGGACTCAAAAATTGATTTTGAGCATTTTCTGTAAATTTCAATTTTAGGCAGTATAGCTTATCTTTTAGGTCATTGTGAGAATGGATTTTTGTCCGACCTCTATGATGAAGCCATATTAGTTATCCTTTACCTTGAGTTCTCTAGAGACATTGGAACGAGAAGTAAGAACTAGATTCTAACTCATCACGAAACGACTCAAAAATCATCCAAAAGCAAGAAAGAAGAAGTTGACTTCAACAGTTTGGCCGTGCGGCCTAAATTGGTGTGAATTAGGCTGTATCAAAGGGGGTTAAGCTGTGGAAAAGAGCTACTTAAAGTGGAAACAGCTAGATTTAAGGCAAAGTTGTACAACTGAATTTTAGGAGCTTTAGGCCATATGGCCTATCTCAAAAACCACAAACAAAAGGCAAATTGCGCTACTTGCATAGACAAAGAATAAAAGCTTTTCATCAGATTATAAGGCAACAAGATAAATATATATATATATATATATAAACATTACAGAGAAAACTTAAGGCTTAAGCTTGTTGGAAATGCCCTAGTCCCGAGGCATTGGTCCTTGTATTTCTACTATACATTTATTGGATTTATGTGTTGTACTCATTTGTGTTATTAATAAAGGCATCAATTCATTTATTATATCTATCTTGTGCAATATATTAAATGAAGTATCCAATGGACATATCTATATCCATGACGACAAGTGTCATGCACTTAGCAGTAAGACCATGGATAGGACAAACGATATGACCATAAATAGATCCGTAGTCTGTTCCAGTCATGGGAATGAATGGAACAACAGACTATCATTAACCTGGTTGTATGGCGGTGTCTTACCGGTCATTGGACATGGAATGTCAACCAAGTTAATGGGTACATGCCTGGGAGCATGGTACTGGATAGATCCACTAAACGAGTAATCCACATGGTATGGTATCATAATGGATTATCGTGTAGTACTTGTATGGATCCTTTGACCTGATCATATGATGGTGTTACATGTGAAGTCGCATACTTAGAGGTACGCCTAAAGGGCCTGTAATAGGGTGCCAAGTATGGGTGCTTTCGGGTATGTCACTGAACATGGTAATACTATGGATATGTAGAAGGGATTTGTCACTCAGTAACCCACTGAGAAGATATCACCGGCCTCTTGATGAATGTGACTGATAAGAGTGTGGCCACACCCAAACAAGTTGGAACTTGTTTGTGAGCTTCAGTGCATTCAGGGATCAAGTTAATGTCCGGACACAAAAGAGGGTGATCAATCCATGCCTCTGTGTTGGACACCGATATCAATGACATGGGATGTACAAGTTTAAACTACAGGGTTATGATAACAGTTAGACTGCCATCTCCATCTTAATTGGGGGCTGCAGTGGCTTGCTAGAGCCCAACTGCAGTCTGCGGGCCAAAAGGCCCGCTGTCAACATAAAGATGGGCCCACGGGATCGTACACATTGAGCGACTGGACACCGACTCAAAGAATCACAAGTACACTAGGGGTGTACACAGTAGAGAGAGATAAGTATATATATTAATTATATTATAAAGATCAATTGGATTGATCATTATAATAAAATTAATTTTTGGCTTCACATAATTAATTGGATTAATTATGAAATTATTTCTTAGGTGGAAATATTCATATGTATAGGTTTACATATGAATTTGTTTTGTGAAGACTTAATTTTAATTTGATGGATTAAATTAATTAGTCAAACTAATTTTAATTTAAATGTAAATAATATGTTACTTGGAGTAATATATTAAATACATGGGTTAATTAAAATTGGGCTTCATATTGATTTAAACCAGAATAATTAAAATAAGTTTGGGCCTGAATTAAAAGGAGGAAGCCCGCACAGACACAGGAGCCAGACTGGGCCTAAATTCCAACAAGGGAATTGGAAGCCCTATGGTTAAAAACCCTTAGGGGAATTCGGCCAAGACACGCATGTGTGTAGCCCCCTTTGGTCGAATTCTCCTTCCCCCTTCACTCTCTAATCATCGTGATTTTTGACGCTAGCACGTGCGGTGTTCGTTAGGCGCTCATGTACGTGAACGAGGAGGAATTCTACTTTGAATTCTGCAGTCATCATCCATCTCTAGAAAGAGATTTTCTGGTAAGAAAATTAATCCCTTTCTATTTAATTTTAAGTTTTTCAATTTCCATCTCAATTGCTCCTAGGACTGGATTTGAGGAAATCACCGCGTTCTTCCACTTTTATCGGGTGATTTCCGGTGACAAATCCCAGTAGTGGTATCAGAGCGGGCTTTTGATCCGTGGAAATTGATTAATTTGGTTGAATCCCAGTTTTGAAATTGGAGGTTTTTTTGTTGGGATTCATGGTATGGGTTTTATGATTTTTCCTATATGTTTTATACAATGAAATTAATTTTGCATATTGGTTTATGTCATTTTAATTTGTTGTATGTTGTTGGAATTCTTAGAGGATTGCCTTATATTGATGGATGATTTCTTTTTTTATTTATTTAATTCTGTTTATTAAAAAAAAAAAAAATCTACCTCCCGGGGTGCGGGAGCAGCCGCTGGTTCCAGCAGCAGCCGCTGCTAGACAGCAGCTGCCGCAGCAGCGGGCTGCTGCTGGGTAGTGGCTGCCCCGCGTCAGCAACGGGAAGCCGCTAGGCGGCTGTGCCGCTGCTGCTGCTAGGGCAACTCCGTTGCCCTAGCTGCAGCGGGCCGGGCCCAGTAATTTTGGATTTTGCGGGTTTTGGGTCGGGGGCCATGTTTTGAAATTTTAATTGGTTTTAAAATTCGTGTGTTTAAATTTGTGAAGTTTAAATGCGTATGGTTTCTTGGATGATTTAATTTCGTTCATGTGATATTAATTTTGGAAATTAATATGGTTAATGGAAATTGGTTCGGGTAATTTTGGCACAATTACTCGGTCGGCTGAATTGGACCCATGGTTTCCCAATTCCAGTGGGAGCAGTTGGACTGCCTGGGCTGGAGGCTCAAAGCCCGTTAAGGGTTAGAACCATGGTGGGCCAAAATTGGCGATTTTCTAATAATGGCTTAGACATAATTTAAATGGGCTTAAATCATGCATTATGACATGCTTTTGAATTGTATGTATTGGATGCATATGAATGGTTGAATGAATGTATGATTGGATGCTATTGGGCCTTGAACAAGATGGGTTGTAATTTTTTTTTGGGTAAATACGGCCTGCGTGTCGTTTTTCTTTTTAATGTAATTTTATTTTATTTAAATTAAATATTATAAAATTTGTAAAAGAAGAAGCCCACAGAGTGGTGAGCCCAAATGGAGGTGCAAGCCCAGAAGGAGAAGATGAAGGCCCGCCTAATATCTATTTCTAGTATAGGTTTACTAGAATAATATTAGGATGTAACATAGGCCCATAGCAGTCCATTTTAATTTTATTTAATCATGTTTTATATTCATTTGCATGTATGAATGTATGTTCCAATAGCTCATTCACCCGCTTTATGTATGTAAGCCGTTATAATTGAATCTAATAACCAAACGGAATTACTTAGTCGCTTAAAAGTGCTTCCCTCATTCAAAACCGAATCGAAGTGGGAATAGGCCAGTTGTAGACCATGCCCTCGCAGGATGCACTGGAGTATTGTCATTTTGTATTGGGTTAGAGTATGGGATACTCTAACACTTGGATGGAGGTTTTGACTTAGCGTGGGTAGTAGGATTCTCCTGGCCCTAAGCACAGATGGGTAAGTGCCAACAAGCCTATCAAACCGAGAGTCCCTAGGTTGGGATTGGACGGCGTTCCTACCTAAATAGTTAAGGTGTAGTTGTACCAAACCCTCGTTTGGCTATATCTTAATGAAATATGGATCTCGGCCCATGAGCCCAAAAACTCGGTTTAAATTAATAACTTGATTCATTATTAATTTTATATAGGAACAACAAAGCAAAGCCCTTTATTAACACTCTCAATGTTTTTCTGTGTAGAAAGACCCAAATGGCAAACACAAATACCTTATCACTGCGATCCATTCTTGAAAAGGACAAGCTTTCCGGTCCTAACTTTTTAGACTGGTCTAGGAACTTGAGGATAGTTCTAAGACAAGAGTCAAAAGAGTATGTGCTGCAAAGGCCTGCGCCGGCTGCGCCTCAGGGACGTAATCCACCAGCTGCCCAGCTGGAGGAATACGGTCAAGGACAACCGGGATGTGACATGCCTTATGTTGGCTTGCATGGTCCTTGAACTGCAAAAACAGTTTATGGACCACCAAGCCTATGCTATGATAACAACTCTTAATGAGATGTTTCAAGAGCAAGATCGTCAGGAAAGGTACCTGACCAATAAGGCATTCCACTCTTGTTAGATAGGGGCCGAGACATCTATGAGTGCACACGTGCTCAAGATGAAGGGCTATTTGGATACTTTGGCCCGTCTCGGATCGCCTATCTCTCAAGAGTTGGCAGTGGACACAATCCTCGCGTCCTTGCTCGATTCTTATGATCAGTTCATCCTTAACTATAACATGCAAGGGATGAACCGTACTGTCAGTGAGCTGCATGTGATGCTTAAGCTTACTGAGCAGTCGATTAAGAAGACTCCACCGGTGCTGCTGGTTAACAAGGGGAACCCTCCTCTTGCTAAGGGTAAGGCCAAGGAAAAGGCCAAGGCCCAACCCAAGGCCCAGCAGAAGGCAGGTCTTGATGATGTCTGTTTCGGGTGTAGACAGGCGGGTCATTGGAAGAGATCGTGTCCCAGGCTGATGGGAGAGCAAAGAAGGGGCCAAGGTGCGTGCTCTTCAGGTATTTATGTTATGGATCTTAACCTTACTGTTTCGACATCCTGGGTATTGGATACTGGATATGGTTCTCACATTTGTTGTAATGTGCAGGGACTTAAGAACAGAAGGTTGCTGGGGTCAGGAGAGGTGGACTTGCGGGTCGGGAATGGAGCAAGGGTTGCTGCCATAGAGATCGGCGAATACCACCTTATGATGCCCAGTGGATTGGTTTTGATTTTAGAACATTGTTACTTTGTACCTGCCATGTGCAAGAATATTATCGCTGTATCAATGTTGGATATTTCTGGATTTAATTTCACTATTTTAAATGGTCGAATTTCAATATCTAGAGAGGGATTATTTTATGGAGATGCTCTATTAAATAATGGCCTATATATCCTGGACTTAAATAAAACCAATCATATCTATAACATAAACACAAAAAGGGTTAAGCCTAACGAACTTAATCCTTTCTACCTATGGCATTGTCGTCTTAGCCATATAAACGAGAAGCGCATTGCTAGGCTTCACAAAGCTGGAGTCCTAGGGTCATTTGACTTGGAGTCAATTGATACATGCGAATCATGTTTAAGAGCCAAGATGACAAAGGCGCCTTTCAGCAAGAAGGCTGAAAGGGCCATTGGCTTATTGGACCTAATACATTCAGATGTATGTGGGCATATGAGTGCAGCAACCAGAGGTGGGCATCTGTACTTCGTCACGTTCACGGATGATTTCAGCAGATATGGCTATGTCTATCTGATGAAACACAAGTCCGAGAGCCTTGATAGGTTCAAGGAATTTAGGAACGAGGTACAGAACCAGCTAGGAAGAAATATCAAAACCCTTCGGTCGGACCGAGGCGGTGAGTATATGAGCCTAGAGTTTGACTCATACTTGAGAGAGCATGGAATAGTTCCATATCTCACTCCTCCCGGAACACCACAATGGAATGGGGTGTCCGAACGGAGGAATAGGACCTTGTTGGACATGGTACGCTCAATGATGAGTCAAGCATCTCTCCCAATTAGTTTCTGGGGACACGCCCTCGAGACAGCAGCTCTCATCTTAAACAATACTCCGACTAAGGCAGTGGAAAAGACCCCATATCAGATATAGACGGGCAAGGAGCCCAATGTGTCTTTCCTAACGATTTGGGGATGCGAAGCACATGTCAAGAAATTGACTAGTGGCAAGCTGGAGCCCAAAACCGATAAATGCCTGTTTGTGGGCTACCCTAGGGAAACCAAAGGGTATTACTTCTACAACCCCGCCGAAAACAAGGTGTTCGTGGCAAGGAAAGGGGTCTTTCTAGAAAAGGAGTTCCTTTCCAAGAAAGATAGTGGGAGCAACGTTGAACTCAGGGAAGTTCAAGGTCCACAAGCTCCTGAAAAGGATAACTCGGAGGCCCAGGTGGAGCTTCCACAACTGGAAGCACCGACCCAGGCCACACAAGAACCTAAAAGGTCTGGTAGGGATCGTCGGGAACCAGAGAGGTATGGTTTCCTCGTCACCGATGATCAAACTCTTCTCATCTGGGATGAGGAAGAACCCAAAACCTATCAGGAGGCTATGGCTAGCCCATAGTTTGCAAATTGGCATAAAGCCATGGAGGCAGAAATGCAATATATGTACGATAATCAAGTTTGGAACTTGGTTGATCCACCTCCGGGTGCTAAGGTAATAGGTTGCAAGTGGTGCTATAAGCTAAAAGCTGATAATACCTTCAAGGGGCGCCTGGTTGCGAAAGGTTTCAGACAAGTCCATGGAATAGACTATGATGAAACTTTCTCACCAATAGCCATGCTCAAATCCATCAGGATACTACTGGCCATAGCCGCATGGTACGACTATGAGGTATGGCAGATGGATGTCAAAACCGCTTTCCTTAATGGAAAGCTACTCGAGGATGTGTACACGACACAACCTGAGGGTTTTGTCGATCCTAAGTATCCGGGAAGGGCATCAAACTTCAGAGGTCCATTATGGGCTGAAGCAAGCATCCCATAGTTGGAATCTAAGATTCAACGAGGCTATAAAGGAATATGGCTTCATACAGAATCTAGATGAGCCTTGTGTGTATAAAAGGACTAGTGGGAGCACTGTCACATTCTTGGTACTTTATGTAGACGACATCCTACTCATTGGAAGCGACATACCTACGCTGCAAGGGGTAAAGCAGTGGCTGAGTAAGTGCTTCGCAATGAAGGACTTAGGCGAAGCTGAGATGATCCTAGGGATCAGGATCTATAGGGATAGATCAAATCGGCTTCTGGGCCTAAGTCAGGCTTCGTACATTGACAAAGTTCTGAAAAGATTCAGCATGGACCGGGCCAAGAAAGGTTTCTTGCCAATGGGCCATGGGCTGAAACTTAGTAAGAAGAACTGTCCTAAAACAAGGGAGGACAGGGAGAACATGAAATTGGTTCCATATGCTTCGGCTATGGGATCAATCATGTACTCCATGTTATGTACGAGACCTGATGTTGCCTTTGCACTGAGTATGACAAGTCGATACCAACAGGATCCCGGGGAGGATCACTGGAAGGCTGTCAAGGTGATCCTCAAGTACCTTAACCGGACTAAGGATAGCTTCTTAGTGTATGGTGGTCAGGAAGTGCTATCAGTTACTGGGTATACTGATGCGAGCTTCCAGACAGACCAGGATGAGTACCAATCGCAGTCCGGGTATGTATTTTTGCTGAATGGTGGTGCTGTAAGCTAGAGGAGCTCAAAGCAGCCAACCATAGCGGACTCTACAACAGAAGCTGAGTACATCGCTGCGCGTGATGCTGCTAAGGAAGCTGTGTGGATGAAGAAGTTTATCACTGAGTTGGGAGTAGTGCCAACTATCCAAGACCCAGTCGATATCTTCTGTGACAACAATGGGGCTGTCGCACAAGCTAAGGAGCCCCGGTCACACAAGAACACAAAGCACGTGCTCAAAAAGTTTCACCTCATACGAGAAATCGCGGAGAGAGGTGAAATTGCATTGCACAGAGTGGACACCGAGGATAATGTCGCAGATCCATTAACCAAGGCGCTGGCCCAGCCCAAGCACGAGGGTCATACTAGATCTATAGGGATTAGGCCCATGCCTAGTTGGAACTAGTGCAAGTGGGAGATTGTTGGAAATGCCCTAGTCCCGAGGCATTGGTCCTTGTATTTGTACTATACATTTATTGGATTTATGTGTTGTACTCATTTGTGTTATTAATAAAGGCATCAATTCATTTATTATATCTATCTTGTGCAATATATTAAATGAAGTATCCAATGGACATATCTATATCCATGACGACAAGTGTCATGCACTTAGCAGTAAGACCATGGATAGGACAAACGATATGACCATAAATAGATCCGTATTCTGTTCCAGTCATGGGAATGAATGGAACAACAGACTATCATTAACCTGGTTGTATGGCGGTGTCTTACCGGTCATTGGACATGGAATGTCAACCAAGTTAATGGGTACATGCCTGGGAGCATGGTACTGGATAGATCCACTAAACGAGTAATCCACATGGTATGGTATCACAATGGATTATCGTGTAGTACTTGTATGGATCCTTTGACCTGACCATATGATGGTGTTACATGTGAAGTCGCATACTTAGGGGTATGCCTAAAAGGCCTGTAATAGGGTGCCAAGTATGGGTGCTTTCGGGTATGTCACTGAACATGGTAATACTATGGATATGCAGAAGGGATTTGTCACTCAGTAACCCACTGAGAAGATATCACTGGCCTCTTGATGAATGTGACTGATAAGAGTGTGGCCACACCCAAACAAGTTGGAACTTGTTTGTGAGCTTCAGTGCATTCGGGATCAAGTTAATGTCCGGACACAAAAGAGGGTGATCAATCCATGCCTCTGTGTTGGACACCGATATCAATGACATGGGATGTACAAGTTTAAACTACAGGGTTATGATAACAGTTAGACTGCCATCTCCATCTTAATTGGGGGCTGCAGTGGCTTGCTAGAGCCCAACTGCAGTCTGCGGGCCAAAAGGCCCGCTGCCAACATAAAGATGGGCCCACGGGACCGTACACATTGGGCGACTGGACACCGACTCAAAGAATCACAGGTACACTTGAGGTGTGCACAGTAGAGAGAGATAAGTATATATATTAATTATATTATAAAGATCAATTGGATTGATCATTATAATAAAATTAATATTTGGCTTCACATAATTAATTGGATTAATTATGAAATTATTTCCTAGGTGGAAATATTCATATGTATAGGTTTACATATGAATTTGTTTTGCGAAAACTTAATTTTAATTTGATGGATTAAATTAATTAGTCAAACTAATTTTAATTTAAATGTAAATAATATGTTACTTGGAGTAATATATTAAATACATGGGTTAATTAAAATTGGGCTTGATATTGATTTAAACCAGAATAATTAAAATAAGTTTGGGCCTGAATTAAAAGGAGGAAGCCCATACAGACACAGGAGCCAGACTGGGCCTAAATTCCAACAAGGGAATTGGAAGCCCTAGGGTTAAAAACCCTTAGGGGAATTCGGCCAAGACACACATATGTGTAGCCCCCTTTGGCCAAATTCTCCTTCCCCCTGCACTCTCTAATCATCGTGATTTTTGACGCTAGCACGTGCGGTGTTCGTTAGGCGCTCGTGTACGTGAACGAGGAGGAATTCTACTTTGAATTCTGCAGTCATCATCCATCTCTAGAAAGAGATTTTCTGGTAAGAAAATTAATCCCTTTCTATTTAATTTTAAGTTTTTCAATTTCCATCTCAATTGCTCCTGGGACTGGATTTGAGGAAATCACCGCGTTCTTCCGCTTTTATCGGGTGATTTCCGGTGACAAATCCCAACAAAGCTCTCTTTAACTCAAGAAAATTTTTAGTGTTGACGACCTTGATCCTAGATCGAACCCAAAATATCCATTCTCTGTGACTTGAACATCCAAACTCACTTTCACGTATGGATTAATTCAAATCAAGGATGTTCGTGATTATTTTCGAGTTTTAATGGATTTTTGGTTGGAATTGGCGAGTTAGAGTTCATTTCAGCCTTGAGGATCTGATCTGAGCACTTGATCAAACTCTGGATAAATGCAGTAAAGGTAACTTTCGAGAGGCCATGAAATCCCTTTTTTTTTTCTTGCATTGGTTGAGATCTCTATCTTGTGTTTTCCTGTTCAAAACTCAAATTGGTTTGCTGTAAAGTTTTGAAATTAGGCGGTACGGTCTATCTTGGGAGGTTTTTGAGCCATACGGCTCATCGATGGCCTATGAGTTCTTGCAGCTCAAATCCCTCTGTTTCAGGGATCTTTGATTTTATGAAACTCGGGGTGAAAATCTGTGATTTCTGAGTCTAACCAATTGGTAAAGCCTTAAAGGATCTCCAAATTAGAAGGAGAAAGACCAAAAATGAATTTCTATGTGTTAAAATCAAAATTGAAAGACCTGTTTTCCTATCAAGGATAAGCCACACGACCTTACTTTCTAGAAAAATAAAGCCGTACAGCCTTGTTCATATGAAGTTGGGCCGTTCGATCCCATCTTACCTAGGATTTGTGTTGGTGTTATTTCTCCCTATGTTAGGCCAAACGATCTATCTTTGACATGATTGACCCACACAACCCATCTCTTGGGTTGTTGGTGTGCCCTAGTTCTCAGGGCATTGGTTTCTTGTATTTTGTATTATACATGAAGGCTCATTGTATGAAAACATTATTTGTGTCACATTACTAAAGGCAATTAATCTATTTCATTTATATCTTCTGATTTAATATGAGTAGAGTATCTCATGAAACCTATCCCAGGTCTGTTCTAATCGTGGGAACGAATAGAACCACAGACTTGTATATTCGATGACTGTATGGCTGTTCTTAACTAGTCATAGTACTTGTATAGTAAGTCATGAATATAGGTACATGTCGTTAACATGGGATTGGATTGATCCGCATAAGAAAGCCACATGGTTATCGCGTCATAGGTCTTTCTTGAGTAGGTCTCTTTTGTCCTCACACCAGATTTCATTATAATATCAATATGGAATCTGGTTCACTTTGACATATGCCTAACAGGTTTGTAAAAGGAAGCTAAATATGGGTATGATTGGGTGGAATGGTGAACATATTGATATTGGTGATGAAGTGAAGGAATTGCCGTTCAGGTAACACCGAGTTGATATCATTGGCTACTTGATGAGTGGGGCTAATAAGTGTATGGCCATACCCAAGTAAGTTGATTGCTTATTTGATTAATCAGTTAACTCAAGATCAAGAAATATAATAAACATCAGAAGAGGATGACGGACACCTTGCCTCTTGTTTATTCATATCGATATCGTTAGGCAAAGGACACTATGAGATTACTACCGGGTGAGTGTCTTCTAAAGACTACTGGATCTCTGTCTTAATTGAGGGCTATAATGGTTGGCTAGAATCCACTTACAGTCTGTGGGCCTTGGGCCTACTGCCAATATAAAGACAGACCCATAGGATCATGCACATAGATCAACTGAGCAGGAACTTATAGAAATTGTACATGTAATGTACATTGGAAGGAATGAGTTAATTAATTAGTTGACATTCGGTGTCAAGGTAATTAATTAACATTGGGCTGATTTAATTTAATTAATAAGTTCACATAATGTAATTAATTAATTTATCAATTAATTGAATTACATAAAGTAAACAATTAATTAAATAATTTTCCTAAGTAGGAAAGTGACATACATGTATTGTATTTACTTAAGTGTGATTTAATTTTATTTAGGGATAATTAAATTTGGCCAAATGAAATTAAATTACAAAGTATATACTTTTTAATGAAAGTTTATTTATGTAATTATAATCCTAGTGGGCTTGGGTTTAATTAACCTAATTAAAACGTAATTAGGCAAAGCGCACACTAAAGGAAGAAAACCTAACCCTAACCCTAAATTTTTTGCTGGAAATTTCAGCCCCATTGCAGCCCCAAAAGAAGCCGAAAATTACAGCAATTAACTCTACATTCCTTCCGCTTCTTCGGCTAGCACCGGTTCCCACTTGATAGTTGGCCGTGCACCGGACTTTGGAGATCGCAGTTTCAAGAAACGATTCTGCAGCTGTCTTTAGAAGAGATGAATCCTAGTTAATCTCTCCTTATTCAAATTGGGTTTTATTCCAATCAATGGTAATTGGGCACAATAGGTGGATTCTAAGAAAATTTTAACGGTGTAATTTCCGTTGCGCCACGTTATTTTTCCGATGACGAATCCCAACAGTCGAGTCACACACTTAATGTTTTGTGCCCTCCTCCAACCCATGTACTCAAATGCAATACTGATGCTATTATGAGCATGGATTTATTTTTACCTCTATCATGAAAGCCGAGTTAGTTATCCTTTATCCTGCGCTTTCTGGAGGCAGCGGTCCAAGAATCAAGGTTTGGATTCTAACTTATGTCGAAACGGGCCAAAAACTATCAAAAGCCTAAAAGTAGTGTGTTGACTGCACAGGATAGGCCTAAGTGGAAGTGAGTTAAGCTATGCTAAGAAGGGTTAAGCCGTAGAAGGTAGCTGCTTAAAGGGGAAACAGTTAAACTTGATAGTTTGGCTGTATGGTTTAACTTTTAGGCCGTACGGACTAACTTTGAAAAAGATAAGCCATAGGGTCTATCTTTAAAAGCAGAAATTAGAACCAATTACCCACTTGAGCAGACAAAGTATATAAACCTTTTTTCTTCTCAGATTAAGGGGGAGCAAGATCATTACAAAAAGGAAGGATCATTACAGAGAACTTAAGCCCTTAACCCAAAAGAAAAAAAAAACCTTGACCCACCATCATCTTCATCATCACTTTCAAGATCAAAATCACACACAACAAAACTTGTCCACACCCATTCTAGAAAAACCTATAGCCAAAACTGTTGGAAATGCCCTAGTCCCGAGGCATTGGTCCTTGTGTTTGTATGATACATTTGAAAATTAATATGAACTTTATGTATTATCGACGCGTATTTCCGCTTTTATCGGTTGGTTTCCCGTGACGAATCCCAACAAAAACTCATTCTCTTTATATGCAAGCTGTGGATTAAGGCGAGTTTCAGTGGTTTATGGGTTTTTGACAAATTTCAGTTTTAAATCGACAAGTTAGAATCCATTCTGGCATCAAGGTTTAAACGCAAAAAGTCAATCAAATCTCAGATACATGATTCAAAGGTAACTTCAGAGAGGCCATAAATATGCTTTTATTCATTTTCAACTTGTTTGATATTGTTTGGGTGTGTTTACTGCTTTCTACAATTTTAAACAGTTTTTTGCAAATTTCAGTTTTAGGCCATATAGCTTATCTTTGAGGCCATACAGCTTATATTTTAGGCTATACAGCTTATATTTTAGGCTATATGACTCTGTTCTTTGAAACCAATCTTTTCCAAAAAAAAATTTCTAACAATTTCTGCAAATATCAGTTTTAGGTTGTGTGACTTATCTTTTAGCCCACATAGCTTATCTTTTAGGCCACATGACTCTTCTTCTTCGGACTCAAAAATTGATTTCGAGCATTTTCTGTAAATTTCAATTTTAGGCAGTATGGCTTATCTTTTAGGTCATTGTGAGAATGGATTTTTGTCCGACCTCTACGATGAAGCCATATTAGTTATCCTTTACCTTGAGTTCTCAAGAGACATTGGAATGAGAAGTAAGAACTAGATTCTCAATCATCACGAAACGAGTCAAAAATCATCCAAAAGCAAGAAAGAAGAAGTTGACTTCAACAGTTTGGCTGTACGGCCTAAATTGGTGTGAATTAGGCCGTATCAAAGGGGGTTAAGCTGTGGAAAAGAGCTACTTAAAGTGGAAACAACTAGATTTAAGGCAAAGTTGTACGACCGAATTTTAGGAGCTTTAGGCCATATTGCCTATCTTAAAAAGCACAAACAAAAGGCAAATTGCACTACTTGCATAGACAAAGAATAAAAGCTTTTCATCAGATTATAAGGGAACAAGATATATATATATATATATATATATATATATATATATATATATATATATAAACATTACAGAGAAAACTTAAGGCTTAAGCTCTCTTTAACTCAAGAAAATTTTTAGTGTTGAAGACCTTGATCCTAGATCGAACCCAAAATATCCATTCTCTATGACTTGAACATCCAACCTCACTTTCACGTATGGATTAATTCAAATCAAGGATGTTCGTGATTATTTTCGAGTTTTAATGGATTTTTGGTTGGAATTGGCGAGTTAGAGTCCATTTCAGCCTTGAGGATCTGATCTAAGCACTTGATCAAACTCTGGATAAATGCATTAAAGGTAACTTCTGAGAGGCCATAAAATCCCTTCTTTTAATTCTTACATTGATTGATATCTCTTTCTTGTGTTTTCCTGTTCAAAGCTCAAATCAGTTTGCAGTAAAGTTTTGAAATTAGGCGGTACGGTCTATCTTGGGAGGTTTTTGAGCCATACGGCTCATCAATGGCCTACAAGTTCTTGCAGCTCAAATCCCTCTGTTTCAGGGATCTTTAATTTTATGGAACTCGGGGTGAAAATCTGTGATTTCTGAGTCTAACCAATTGGTGAAGCCTTAAAGGATCTCCAAATTAGAAGGAGAAAGACCAAGAATGAATTTCTATGTGTTAAAATCAAAATTGAAAAACCTGTTTCCTATCAAGGATAGGCCACACGACCTTACTTTCTAGAAAAATAAAGCCGTATGGCCTTATTCATATGAAGTTGGGCCGTTCAATCCCATCTTACCTAGGATTTGTGTTGGTGTTGTTTCTCCCTATGTTAGGCCAAATGATCTATCTTTGACATGATTGACCCACACAACTCATCTCTTGGGTTGTTGGTATGCCCTAGTTCTCAGGGCATTGGTTTCTTGTATTTTGTATTATACATTAAGACTCATTGTATGAAAAAATTATTTGTGTCACATTAGTAAAGGCAATTAATCTATTTCATTTATATCTTCTGCTATAATATGAGTAGAGTATCTCATAAAACCTAGGGTTGTCAAACGGGTGACAGGGACCCGTCCCCGTTGGGGGCCCGCCCGCCCGGACGGGGAATCCCCAGTTAAAATCCCCACGGGGCGGGGACGGGGACGAATTTGTCCCCATTTATTAATCGGGGACGGGGATGGTAATACCCCTACCCGCCCCACGAGCCCACATCCCCATCCCAGTTTAAAGCCCGCGGGGATCCTCGATAAAATACCCGAATCCCCGTGTTAATTTATTTACTTAATATTAGATTATATGCTAAAGTAATTAATAAAATGTTTATTTGTTGTGGATTCTAATTTGGAGAGCAAAGAGAACACAGCCCACATAACAATCCGTGGCCCAATTGATAATTTAATAAAAGTTATTTGCCCCCCCAAACCCACTCCTGCTTCCACTGCTTCTCTCATTTGTCAATTGGAAATTTAACAAAATTTGAAACTTATGAATTTTATATTGCTAATTTGCTAGGTTTCAATTGGAAATTTGGCATGAAAATGAAGATTGGAATTGGAGAAAGGGTCCAAGTTGATGATGTTATTTTATGTATAATTATTAATTATATATTAATGTATTTGAGAATTGAGTTTTAAGAATTTTATGTTTGTATTTTAATGCATATTTAGATAAATTTGAGGGTAAAAATTGAAATTTTACATGGTTTTTTTTATAAAATATTAAATTAGCTAAACGGGGACGGGGATCTCCGCGGGGACCCGATTCCCCACTGGGGACGGGGATGGGATAGATTTTTATCCCCAATTAATAAACGGGGGGGGGGACGGGGATCCCCGATTAATTTGGGGACGGGGATGGGGCATGCAATCCCTGCCCCGCCCCATTTACAACCCTAATAAAACCTATCCCAGGTCTGTTCTAATCGTGGAGACGAATAGAACCACAGACTTATATATTCGATGACTATATGGCTGTTCTTAACTAGTCATAGTACTTGTATAGTAAGTCATGAATATAGGTACATGTCGTTGACTAGGATTGGATCGATCCGCATAAGAAAGCCACATGGTTGTGGTGTCATAGGTCTTTCTTGAGTAGGTCTCTTTTGTCCTCAGACTAGATTTCATTATAATATCAATATGGAATCTAGTTCACTTTGACATTTGCCTAACAGGTCTGTAAAAGGAAGCTAAATATAGGTATGATTGGGTGGAATGGTGAACATATTGATATTGGTGATGAAGTGATGGAATTGCCACTCAAGTAACACCGAGTTGATATCATTGGCCACTTAATGAGTGGGACTGATAAGTTTATGGCGATACCCAAGTAAGTCGATTGCTTATTTGATTAATCAGTTAACTCAAGATCAAGAAATATAATAAACTGCAGATGAGGATGACGGACACCATGCCTCTTGTTTATTCATATCGATGTCGTTAGGCAAAGGACACTATGAGATTACTACCGGGTGAGTGTCTTCTAAAGACTACTGGATCTCTATCTTAATTGAGGGCTGTAATGGTTTGCTAGAATCCACTTACAATCTCTGGGCCTTGGGCCTACTGCCAACATAAGGACAGACCCATAGGATCGTGCACATAGATCAATTGAGACGGTACTTATAGAAATCGTACATGTAATGTACGTTGGAAGGAATGTGTTAATTATTTAGTTGACATTCGATGTCAAGGTAATTGATTAACATTGGGTTGAATTTAATTTAATTAATAAGTTTACATAATGTAATTAATTAATTTATCAATTAATTGGATTACATAAAGTAAACAATTAATTAAATAATTTTCCTAGGTAGGAAAATTAAATACATGTATTGTATTTACTTAAGTGTGATTTAATTTTATTTAGGGGTAATTAAATATAGCCAAATGGAATTAAATTACATATTATATACTTTTTAATTAAAGTTTATTTATGTAATTATAATCCTAGTGGACTTGGGTTTAATTAACCTAAGTAAAACCTAATTACACAAGGTGTCTATATAAGGGCACAACTTAAGGAAGAAAAACCTAATTCAATGCTAATTAATTGCTAGAAATTTCAGCCACCAAGAGCAGCCCCAAAACAGCTGAAAATCCCAGAATTAATCCTCCATTCCTTCGTGTCTTCGGCTAGCACCGGTTCCCACTCAATAGTTGGTCGTGTACCAGACTTTGGAGATCGCAGTTTCAAGAAACGATTCCCCAGCAGTCTCTAGAAGAGACGAATCCAGTGAGTTAATATCTCTTGATTCAAATCAGTTTTATTCTAATCAATGGTAATTGGACACGATAGGTGGATTCTAGGAAATTTTAAATGGTGTATTTTCCACTGCGCCGCGTTATTTTTCCAATGATGAATCCCAACAGTGATATCAGAGCCTAGGTTTTGTCTATTAGATTGATTGGAATTGGTTCTTGAAAGCATTCTTGAAGAAAGAATGGGTTTCAAGTTTGTGATTTTAGGGTTCTTACTCAATTAGTTTTGGTTTTTTATATTGTTTGGGGTTATTGTTTTTTTTTTCTCGAATTCGTTTTCAATCCATTTTTTTATCAATTATTTATTCTTATTTGTTGCCTGAAATTTTAATGATTAATAAGAAAAAAAAGTTTGGGCAAGATGAAATAGTAATCTGCAATTCCATCATCCCAATTTTGCAGCAGCTGCTGCATGGAATGCTGCCCAATGTCACGGGGTCTATTCTCAGACATTGTGGGCCGCTTACGTCTACATCCAAAAGTAAACCAGCCAACCTAATTTAAGCACTAAGCTTGCATTAGGAGCAAATACGAGGTTAGATCCAGTTATAACATTCGTTTGAAACATTCTCATAAGCCTCTCCGCGATATATAGGTTAAATATCAGCACATAAGATTAGGATAAACAATGATAAGCATCCATCCACACATACACAAGCATACATAGGACACATATGAAAAGTAATTTGCAAGGCTTTCATTCATATACTAACAACAAGTACATCAAGCAAGTTCCCACCCGTAGTAGTAGGGGGTCCTACTACGGATAGGGCAATCACAAGCACCCACGTGCGGCTGACATTGGTTGAGACCTACCACACCCCCCTATACCAACTTCAGGGTTGGAAGGAACAACCATTACAATGTCTCACCTATCACACTTTTACTATTCATGCTACTATTGCAAAGTATTCCCCCCCCCCTTTAAACTCTCCCCCACTCAGAGGGTTGACATCCTCGTCGACCTTGCCTTCTTGAATTCTTCAATCTTTGTAGATCGTCTTCTTTCTCCCAGCTGGTTTCTTCTTCTCCTTCTGCTCTGCATCGAACAAGGTGCTCCTTGTAGGTTCGCTTGGTGGTTGATGCTGTGTGATCTGCTAAAATCTCCTCTACTTATTTGCTGGCTGGTGCTTTCAATGTGATTGCTGGTCTTATGCTCCTGTTCTGCTTATCGTCAATGGGATCCGGATGATACTGCTTCAAGTTGCTGATGTGGAAGTCAAGATGGATAGACATCCATTCTGGCAAGTCCAGTATATGATACCGGTCCTACCTTCTTGATGACTAGGACCGATCCTTCGTATTTCCTCACCAACCTGTTGTCTTTGTCGTGAAAGAATCATAGTTGCTCTGGCAGAAGTTTCACCAACACCAAGTCGCAAGCTTTGAACTCCATTGGTAGATGATCTGAATCAGCTCATTTCTTCATCCGCTTGGATGCTTTCTCTAAATGTGCTTTCGCTATCTCCTTATTCTGCTTCCACTCCTTTGTGAAAAGATATGCTTTGGGATTCTTGCCTTTGTAAGGCATCTCGATGGAATGGGGCACTAAGGGCTATTGACCTGTCACAATTTCAAAAGGGGTTTTATTAGTAGCAGAGGACTTCTGGCTGTTAAAGCAAAATTGGGCAACATCTAGGAGGGATGCCCAGTTCCATTGGCAAGCACTGACAAAGTGCCACAAATACTCCTCAAGCATGCTGTTGAATCTCTCTGTTTAGCTGTCTGTCTGAGGATGATAGCTGGTGGACATGTTCAGGTTACTCCCTAACAGTAAGAAAAGCTCTATCCAAAAGCTCCCCAGGTTCATTATTGTCACTGCTTAGGGGTATTTCGATAACTTCTCCTGAATTAACTATCACACAGAGGTTGATACTTGCCTGCTGAACAAATGGGCTATCTACTTTAAGACTGCCAGTTCTGCCTTATGACTTAGCGTATCTACCACCTGATTAGACTTCCCTGTGTGGTACTCCAACATAAAATTGAACTCTGCTAAAAATTCTTGCCAACGAGCTTGCTTTCGAGACAAAGTCTATTGGGTAAGGAAGTGGCTCACTGCTATATTGTCCGTCTTCACCATAAACCTAGATCCCAGCAGATCATGTCTCCAAACTTGTAAGCAGTGAACGACAGCTAACAACTCTTTCTCATGCGTAGAGTACCGCCATTCAACGTCATTCAACTGCAGGCCCTTAAAGGCGATCGGGAGGCATCTGTCTGAACTTCGAATAGTTTGGACATGTCAGGTAGGGCGAGTGTTGGTTCTTCTAGAATCTCTTTCTTCAACTTCTCAAAAGCTTCTTTGCATTATTCTGTCTAGAGCCATTTCCTCTCTTTCTTCAACAAGTCAGTGAGTGGGACAACCTTCCATGAGTACCCTTCAACAAATCTCCTATAGTAATTGGCCAGCCCCAAAAAAGATCTTAATTTTGGAACATTCCCAGGTGTCTGCCATTCTAAAATAGCTTTCACTTTAGCTTGATCCATGCGTATCCCGCCTTGCTCAATCACATGGCCAAGAAACTTGATACTTGTCTGCCCAAAAGCACACTTCTCTTTCTTCAGGAAGAGTTTGTTCTCCCTTAACTTCATAAACACTAGCTTTAAGTGGTCCTTGTGTTCCTCTAGACTGGCACTGTATACCATGATATCATCTAAATATACCACCACGAATTGATCTAGGTAGTCTCTGAATACCTGGTTCATGAGGGTGCAAAAAGTAGCTGGAGCATTTGTTAGTCCAAAAGGCATGACCAAGAATTCAAAGGAACCATACTGGGTGACATAGGTGGTTTTGAACACATCTTCCTCCTTCACACGCACTTGGTAGTACCTCGAGCGCAAATCAAGCTTAGTGAAGTATTTTGCCCTACTAAGCTGATTTAACAAGTCTGCTACTAGAGGAATGGGGTACTTGTTGCGCACCGTGATCTTGTTGAGGGCTCTGTAGTATACGCATAGTCTCAGACTTCCATCTACCTTCTTCTGAAATAATACTGGAGCACCAAAGGGAGAGTTCAAATGTCGAATAAACCCCACCTTTAAGAGTTAACTCAATTGCTTCCTTAGTTCTGCCACCTTGGGAGGGGCAATTCTGTAAGGAGCCCTTGCCGACGGTGTGAGTGGATGATGTTTTTACGGAACGTGCGGTGAAGCAGGAACCAAGGATCTTCATTTTGGAGTGTGATGATGCGGTTTTGAAAACGGGTTTTAATCTTCTTTAAGAAAGCCTTTCATTTTATTTGAAAACAAAAACCTTTTGTAGAAAACTTAATTGTAAGTGTGAATTTTGGAAAATAGGTTTTTAGAAAACCCCAATTTAAACTTAAAGATCTCAAAACCTAAATTTCGAGATTAGATACAGAGTTGCCACCCGGATCAGCTCATCCGGGAAATTCCGGTACAGCTCCCTACTAAGTGTAGATGCGGTACCTATCCAGAGATTCAAGGTTCGGGCAACACATCTACTAATCCTCACTTATTTTCCATTATTATTTCATAATATAATATAACATCACTTAGTTCTACTCATTTTATCTTCTCTTTATTTTTAGTTAAATGCTCATACACATGACATAAATATAAATCCAAAATAAAGTGCAGAAAAGTAAAAGTGCGGGAAAAATAAAGTAGAGGCCAAATTATACAACCCATAAAAACAAAAAGCTCTCATCCTCACCATTACAATCGCCTAGATACACGAAAATCTAAAAAGTACAATCGCTTAAAATACATGATTTAGTCTATAAAATACATCCAAAAATAAAAATAAAGAAAAATAAAAGCTGCATCTAAATACAGTTAGCACAAGTAAATAAGACACACTAAGGACTCATACAAGACAGAATAGGGGTATTCTAGGAAATGGGGTCATGCATAGGGGGATAATTGAGAAGTCCAGGTGACTAATCGATTAGACCTGGAAAATATTTTATTGAAACGCCCTGTAGATTTTATGGATGAAAAAACTAGTTTTGAAAACAATTTGGTTCATTTTACATGCATTTTCCAACTTTTAGCGGGTCGGATATCCTGGGACCCGAGGTCTCATTCGTGAGTGGGCCTAAATCAGACATCCATCAAAGGTTCAAAAGTGTAAACACGCCAAAAATCTGTTTTGAATGGGAAGGAGAGGGAAAATTATGAGTTAGGAGCTCAAAAGGGCAGAACTATAATCCTGTTCCTCAGACAATAGCTGTGCGGCTGTAGGTTACAGCCATGCAGCTGTAATGCATTTCGGTTTTCTTTTCTTGTTTTGAAAATCGTTTTAGAACTTTGATGATTTTGAGCAATCTGGGATTTCTTGAAACTCATGAAATTCCACAAAAACAGACCCGAATCTGATCAAACGAGTCCTAAAATCCCTAAAAACCCAAAATCACCAAGCTTTATCATTACATCCACCAATTATAAATCCAAAAACTGAAAATCAAACACATATGGATGTAATTGGACCGATAATATTCATTAAAAATACATTTGATTTGAAAAACAGAAGTGTTAACGGTCGATTTGAGGCATTCAGAGCTTCTGCCCCTAAAGATTACAATGGTGCGGCTGTAATCAAAAGATTACAGCGGTGCGGCTGTAGGTTACAGCCGCGACCATATAGATATCATCAGATGGGGTGGCTATAACCGGACTCACTTCCAAAATCGCAAAAAACACAAAATCGCAAACCAACAACACCCAGAATGAATAAGAAAGAGTTTTTAAGGCCTCTCAGAATTACCTTGACTGTGTTCAAGCGTTTTGGATCACCAGGAATGGATTCGGATGCTAGGGAAATGCCTTGCAATCATAAACAACCCGAAAATGTACACAGTCTCTGAAGCTCGAACGGAACCCCGAATCAAATTGGATGAGTGTTTATAGATTAGAACCACTCTAGAAAATGAATCCCTAAAGAATTCTAATCCTTTCTATTGATTTAGTTAAGGGTTTTTTAATCGTTTTCCGTGAATCGTTTAATTTTCTCTCCTTCTCTCTTTCAAATCACTCAAAAAACCCTAATTTCTTAAATGGTGGCTGCTTTTTTTGTTTTTCTTCCTTCCCTTTTCATTATTTTCCTTTTTATACCTCCCCAAATAGGTTAAAAAATCAAAATTTAAGACTGACACTCCATTCCACTGGGATGTACCAGAAGGAGTAAGTTGGGATACAATCCCACACTCTCTCAAAAATGAGTCAAACTCTTGGCTCAAATATTCACCCCCTCGGTCAGACAGAAGTGCTTTTATTTTCTTGCCAAGTTGGTTTTCTACTTCATTCTTAAAGTCCTTGAACCTTTGGTGAGTCTCAGACTTATGCTTCATCAGATACATGTAACCGTATCTGCTGAAGTCATCTATGAAGGTGACGAAGTACAGAAAAACAGATCTAGCTCTAGTGCTCATTGGGCCACATACATCGGAATGTATTAGCTCCAATGGCTCTGAAGCCCTTTTAGCAGTCTTGCTAAAAGGCACCTTTGTCATCTTGCCTCTCAAACAAGGTTCGCATGTGTCATAAGACTAGATGTCAAATGACCCTAGCACTCCACTAGAGTGAAGCCTAGCTATGCGCTTCTCATTTATATGGCCAAGTCGACAATGCCAGATGTAAGTAGGATTAATTTCATTTTGTTTAATCCTTTGAGTATTTATGTTATAGATCAAAATTTCACGTTTTAGATTAAGGACATATAAGCCATTTTCAAGAAATGCTGTTCCATAAATAATATTGCCACATTGCATAGAAATTCTACCATGTCCAATATTAAATACGAAACCAAAAATATCCAACAAAGAAACGGAAATAATATTCCTGCACATTGCAGGTACAAAATAACAGTTTCTTAGTTCCAAAACAAGTCCACTAGGCATCTCCAAGAAATTATCTCCAATCTTTATGGCCTGAACCCAAGCACCATTTCCGACTCGAAGATCTACTTCTCCAGATCCTAATAATCTCCTATTACCCTGCACATTTGAACAAATGTGAGATCCACATCCAGTGTCCAAGACCCAAGATGTAAAAATAGCCAGATTAATCTCAACAACATAAATACCTGAAGCAGCAGTTTTGCCCTTCAGTTGCTCCCTTAGCTTTGGACATGAGCTCTTCCAATGTCCCTTCTGATGACACTCATGGCAGACATCGTCAGGAGAAGCAACCCTTGCTTTAGGTTGGGCCACCACCTTTTTGCCCTTAGCCTTGGCCTTTTGGGCCTTAGCCTTGGCCTTAGATTTGGCCTTTCCCTTAGCAATGGATGTATTGCCCTTGTTCACTAGAAATACTTCAGGAGTCTTCTTAAGAGATTGCTCAGCAAGCTTGAGCATGCTATGCAGCTCAACAACCGATTTATCCAACCCTTGCATATGGTAATTCATGATAAACTAGTTGTAAGACTCAGGAAGTGACCCGAGAATAATGTCTGCTGCCAAGTCTTGCAAAACTGGCGAGCCGAGGCGGGCAAGTGTATCAATATACCCCTTCAACTTTAGCACATGAGTGCTAACAGAAATCCCAGCTGCCATCACAGTCTTGCAAAGTGCCTCAGTTGTCAGGTAATGTTCCTGACGAGCCTGATCTTGGAATATCTTTTTAAGCTGACCCATCATCACGGAAACATGCTCGTCCATGAACTACTTCTGAAGATCAGAAGCCATGGTACCCAGCATGAGGCACAATCTTTTTAAGCTGACCCATCATCACAGAAGCATGCTCGTCCATGAACTGCTTCTGAAGATCAGAAGCCATGGTACCCAGCATAAGGCACGAGACATCTCGGTCATCCCTCATGTGCTGCTGATACCGCTCCACCATCGCCCTGGTGATGCCTCGACCTGCGGGAGGGCCAGCTGGTAAAGGAGCATTCAGTACATACTCCTTAAACTCTTATCTAAGAACTATTTGTAAGTTCCTAGCCCAGTCCAGGAAGTTAGTCCCTGAAAGCTTCTCCTTCTCCAAGAGTGACCTAAGTGAGAGTGAGTTGTTATTTGTTGCAGCCATTTAAATTGCTTAAGTGAAATGGGATTATCTATATGGAAGAAATCATTGATTGAGTTACAAATAAAGGACTTTTAAGCCAATTCAAATTAATAATCCGATTTTAATTTGTTTGTTGGTGATGTTAATTGGCTGACTTGACCAAGATCCACAACTTATCAATGATTGGCCAAACTAGGGCTCGCTAACCAGCCATTGATTCGTTTGGTAGGACAACATATCCAATCCTTCCATGAAGGACTCTTCGTTTGATGGGCTTATTGACACTTTACCCATCTGTGCTTAGGGCCCGCTCTAAGCTAATGCCACCCATGTTGAGTCAAACCACCATTTAGATGCTAACCATACCAAGTATCTTAACCCTCAATGGCCCACCGAATACGACAATATACCTAGCTAGGGCATGGCGCACATTGCAATATCAATGGGAGGAAGAGGTGTGAATGTGGGAAGCACTTTTAAGTGACTCAATATTTTAATTTTCGGATTATAATTAAGTGATACGGCTTAGCATGCAAAAACGTGGGTAATAATTTGGTGATCCATACATCCATATTATATGACAAATGCAATAGCATACTTAATTTAAAATAAATGAGATCCTATGGGCCTTTAATTACAACCTAATGAAAAACTAGATATCCTATCTAGTTCTTCATGGGCCGGATTGCAATCCTTCTTGGGCTCCCACCATGGGCTTGCTCCATCTGGGCCTTCCTCCATACTTGATGCAATTACAACAATTTTGTAAAATAAAATCTATTCTAAAATTACATCAAAATAAAAAAAAAAAAAGGCACGCATGCCATATTTCCCAAAATTAAATTACAACCGATAATAATTTATGGCCCATATAACTCAACATCACATTTCAAACAAAGTACCTGTCGTGCACATGCATACCAATATGATGCATGATCATGGCATTCCAAATTATAAATATAAATGTTAAGCCGAGTTACTTAGGGTGAAATCGCCAATTTTAACAAATGTGACTAAGGCCCATAAAGGCCCAATGTATAACATCCATAAATGCAAAATTAATAATTTTGCTTCCACTTGAATTTGGGTTGTCACAAATTTAAAATTTAGCTCTCCCAATTTTAATCGGTGTCACAGTTTATTGGGCCAATTTCACAAAGCCCATATTCAATTTAATATGAAAACAATTAAATTAAATATGCATGCCAACAAAAATAAATAATTTAAATACAAATTAATTTAAAAAAATTTAATTTAATTTGCATTAGGGTCCGGAATAAAAAAAAATACCCCCAAAATCTAAAACCGGACCCGAAATCCGTGCGCGGCAGCAGCAGCCCAGTGGGCTGCTGTCGCTGCAGCAGCCTATAGCACGTAGTGGGGGAGTCGCAAAATTGCGATTCCCTCACCCAAAATTAAACTTCTTTTTTTTTATTAAATCATAAAAAAAATTCCAGCCATCAACATTAAATTATCAATAAAGAAAATACAATCCTAGATTGAAACCAATTGGGGAAAAAAAAATAAAAACCCCAAACAAAAATTCTAGGGTTTATGAAAACCAAAAGCAATTGAATAAAAAACCTAAAATCACAAACTTGAAACCCATTATTTCTTCAAGAATGCTTTCAAGAACCGATTCTAATCAATCTAACGGATAAAACCTAGGCTCTGATACCACTGTTGGGATTCGTTATTGGAAAAATAACGTGGCGCAGCAGAAAATACACCGTTTAAAATTTCCTAGAATCTACCTATCGTGTCCAATTACCATTGATTAGAATAAAAACAATTTGAATCAAGGGAGATTAACTCACCAGATTCGTCTCCTCTAGAGATTGCTGCAGAATCGTTTCTTGAAACTGCGATCTCCAAAATCCAGTGCACGACCAACTATTGAGCAGGAACCGGTGCTAGCTGAAGACGTGAAGGAATGGAGGATTAATGCTGGAATTTTCGGCTAATTGGGGCTGCTCTTGGTGGCTGAAATTTCTAGCAATTAATTAGGGTTGAATTAGGGTTTTATTCCTTAAGTGTGCCCTTATATAGACACCTTGTCTAATTGGGTTATAATTAGGTTAATTAAACCCAAGCCCACTAGGATTATAATTACATAAATAAACTTTAATTAAAAAGTATATACCATATAATTTAATTCCATTTGGCTAAATTTAATTACCCCTAAATAAAATTAAATCACACTTAAGTTAATACAATACATGTATTTAATTTTCCTACTTAGGAAAATTATTTAATTAATTGTTTACTTTATGTAATTCAATTAATTGATAAATTAATTAATTACATTATGTAAACTTATTAATTAAATTAAATTCAACCCAATATCAATTAATTACCTTGACACCGAATGTCAACTAATTAATTAACGCATTCCTTCCAATGTACATTTCATGTACAATTTCTATAAGTTTCAGCTCAGTTGATCTATGTGCACGATCCTATGGGTCTGTCTTTATGTTGACAGTAGGCCCAATGCCCACAGACTATAAGTGGGTTCTAGCAAACCATTACAGCCCCTAATTAATACAGAGATGCAGCAGTCTTTAGAAGACACTCACCCGGTAGTAATCTCACAGTGTCCTTTGCCTAATGATATCGATATGAATAAACAAGAGGCATGGTGTCTGTCATCCTCTTCTGTTGTTTATTATATTTCTTGATCTTGAGTTAACTGATTAATCAAATAAGCAACCAACTTATTTGGGTATGGCCATACACTTATCAGTCCCACTCATCAAGTGGCCAATGATATCATCTCGGTGTTACCCCGAGTGGCAATTCCATCACTTCATCATCAATATCAAAATTTTCACCGGTCCACCCAATCATACCTGTATTTAGCTTCCTTTTACAGACCTGTTAGGCGTATGTCAAACTAAACCAGATTCCATATCGATATTATAATGAAATCTGGTCTAAGGATAAAAGAGACCTACTCAAGAAAGACCTATGACGTGACAACCATGTGGCTTTCTTGTGCGGATCGATCCAGTCCCATGTCAACGACATGTACCTATATTCATGACTGAATATACAAGTACTATGGCTAGTTAAGAACTGACATACAGTCATCGAATAGACAGGTCTGTGGTTCTATTTGTTCCCATGATTAGAATAGACCTGAGATAGGTTTTATGAGTATCAATCAATAGATCCTCTACTCATATTATAGCACAAGATATAAATGAAATAGATTAATTGTCTTTATTAATGTGACACAAATAATGTATTCATACAATGAGTCCTAATGTATAATACAAAATACAAGAATCCAATGCCTTAAGAACTAGGGCACACCAACATGACGGGGTAAACCACTCATAGCACCGCATGACCTTGCATCGTGTTCTATGGTGAGGAAGTGTATATTCGTTATGGGAACCTATACGACCCTTGGTTTTGACTTTGGCCCACATGTAATGGCTTAGCAACTTCCCCAAGGATTACCAAAACTTAGAATTCAAAATGAACATCGAGTGTACACCTTTGGTACCCCCCATTGATGCCAAAGAGACCCAACACCTAGGAAGAATGTAAGACCAATCGAAAGGAGAGACAAGGTTGGAAGGGAGCGCATATTATTGCGTGTGCTAACGTTTGTTCTGTGGTGTTTTCTTTTTGATTTTTTCACGAAGCATTAAACATGCATAGCTTGCACGTGCCATTCTAAGCACATCTTTATGTAGCTATTTTCAAACATCGACATATGCGTGATGCTAATCACATTTTCATGTAGCCATGACATCTTATTTGTATGCCATTTACATCTTGTGTGCAACATTTCCAGGAATCATACACAACATCATTCCATGTGTCATGTATTTTTAATCACATTTTTGCACAGCCACTTGCACTTTTGTGTGACATGCATATCGATATCATTTTCATCTCACCTAATAAAGGATGTTTCGAGTGTGCCTATCACGATCACTTCATCCCATAACATATCGGGTACCCTAAAAACTACCTGTATTCCGCCCGTACACCAGATTGCACTCACCCATCTCACAAATACCATGTCATTCAATAAAGGACCATAATGGTCCTAAATTTATTTCCGTGTGGTAGTTCACATGATCTCATCACATGGCATCATATACATCCATCATAGGTGTCCCGGTGATGCCGAAATCCCATTTGTGCATTATGGTTCGCATCGAGCCATTTCATGACATTGTGAAATCATTCATGGTGCTCCCCGAGTACCAGATTAGTACACATATAGGGTCCATAACATTATCAAAAACCATGCAAGGTGTTCCACGGACGCTGAACCTCTGTCCGTGTCTCCGGTTACATGCGACTTTCTTGTAAGATCACTTCATATGACATTGCTTCAAAAGCATCAAAACTCTGTCCGTGGGATGGTCCCCACGCGACCATTTCACTTCATAACATCGACCTACAAAGCATCAAAACTCTGCTCATGTGCCAGTACACATGCGGCCATCTCACGACAATTCATTAGGTGTCCCAAAGGCACCGAACCTCTGTCCATGCGGCGGCTCCCACAAGATATTTTCGCATTATTTTACATAGCATTGGGCACTCTTGGGACATCCCTGTGAGCGGACTACGTTTTCGATGTAACGCGGACTCTCTCAGAAGGCAGCCTCGAGATCAGGCAACCCCCCCCCCCCCCCCCCCCCCGCGTGGGGTTTTTATGATGAAAGTCGATTTTGGAAAAGCTAAATTAATTCATAAAAGAACCGAGATCTAAGTCTCGATAGAATGTGTATGAGTCACCACCCGGCTCAGCTCAACCAGGAAATTTTAGTGTAGCTCAACCGGACGAAAGGCCGTTACACTATCCAGAGATCTAGGTCCGGACCAGTCCCCTATTTCTTGTCTAATCAAAATAAGATCGGCCAATGTTCTTTGATGGTATTTTATAATTCTAAAGTCAATTTTATCAAATTAAATCACACAGCATACACACACAAATAAAAGTAAAGCAGTAAATAATTAATTAGATTATTACGACCCGATCGAATGAAAATAAAACAAACTCTCCTTACAAACACCTAAAATACATGATTTATCTAAAAAAATACAACCACCTAAAATACATGGATTAAGCTATTAATTACATCAAAATGAAAAATAAAAGAAATTAAAAGCTGCAAAACAGATGGTTAGCACAGTTTATAGCACACCACAAATAGGACTCAAGTAGGACAGAATGGGATTTTAAGAAGCTCAGGGGCAGGCAATAAGGGGGGTAACGGGGTGCCAATAAAGAATATGGCTATAATGCGACAGTCAAGAAACCAGTTGTGTAGACGAAAGTTGATGAACTCCAGAATGTAATAAGGAGTGGCCGAGTCTATCAGCCAACGGTTCAACAGAGTGACAAGGCTCCAGTGACCGGGTCAGGTAGTATGTCAGCACCTAAGGAAATGGAAAAAGAGGACTTGGTTATTTCACAATTGAAAAAGACTCCAGCATAGGCTAGTTTGTGGCACTTGTTGCTAACTTCCAAAGAACATAGGGCAGCGCTGGTAAAAAAGTTGTCTGAAATCGAAGTTTCTCCACTGTTATCTCCAGAGGCCATGTGTTGCTTATTGGACAAGATCCATGTCGAGTCCCCTAACATTGTATTTTCTAAAAAAGACCTGCCACATAAAGGGAGAGCCCACAACAAAGCCCTTTATGTCAAGATCAACATCATGGATCGAGTCATGCCATGTGTGATGGTAAACAACAGTGTTGGTGTGCCCTAGTTCTTAGGGCATTGGATTCTTGTATTTTGTATTATACATTAAGAGTCATGTATGAATACATTATTTGTGTCACATTAATAAAGGCAATTAATCTATTTCATTTATATCTTGTGCTACAATATGAGTAGAGTATCCATTGATTGATAATCATAAAACCTATCCCAGGTCTGTTCTAATCGTGGGAACGAATAGAACCACAGACTTGTATATTCGATGATTGTATGGTAGTTCTTAACTAGCCATAGTACTTGTATAGTCAGTCATGAATATAGGTACATGTCATTGACATGGGACTGGATCGATCCGCACAAGAAAGCCATATGGTTGTCATGTCATAGGTCTTTCTTGAGTAGGTCTCTTTTGTCCTCAGACCAGATTTCATTATAATATCGATATGGAATCCGGTTCACTTTGACATACGCCTAACAGGTCTGTAAAAGGATGCTAAATACGGGTATGATTGGGTGGACCAGTGAACATGTTGATATTGATGATGAAGTGATGGAATTGCCACTCGGGTAACACTAAGATGATATCATTGGCCACTTGATGAGTGGGACTGATAAGTGTATGGCCATACCCAAATAAGTTGGTTACTTATTTGATTAATCAGTCAACTCAAGATCAAGAAATATAATAAACAACAGAAGAGGATGACAGACACCATGCCTCTTGTTTATTCATATCGATATCGTTAGGCAAAGGACACTATGAGATTACTACCGGGTGAGTGTCTTCTAAAGACTGCTGCATCTCTGTCTTAATTGGGGGCTGTAATGGTTTGCTAGAACCCACTTACAGTCTGTGGGCCTTGGGCCTACTGCCAACATAAAGACAGACCCATAGGATCGTGCACATAGATCAACTGAGCTGGAACTTATAGAAATTGTACATGTAATGTACATTGGAAGGAATGCGTTAATTAATTAGTTGACATTCGGTGTCAAGGTAATTAATTGACATTGGGTTGAATTTAATTTAATTAATAAGTTTACATAATGTAATTAATTAATTTATCAATTAATTGAATTACATAAAGTAAACAATTAATTAAATAATTTTCCTAAGTAGGAAAATTAAATACATGTATTGTGTCAACTTAAGTGTGATTTAATTTTATTTAGGGGTAATTAAATTTAGCCAAATGGAATTAAATTACATAGTATATACTTTTTAATTAAAGTTTATTTATGTAATTATAATCCTAGTGGGCTTGGGTTTAATTAACCTAATTAGAACCCAATTAGACAAGGTGTCTATAAAAGGGCACACTTAAGGAATAAAAAACCTAATTCAACTCTAATTAATTGCTGGAAATTTCAGCCACCAATAGCAGCCCCAAAACAACCAAAAATCCCAGCATTAAACCTCCATTCCTTCGCGTCTTCGGCTAGCACCGGTTCCCGCTCAATAGTTGGTCATGCACCGGACTTTGGAGATCGCAGTTTCAAGAAACGATTCTGCAGCAGTCTCTAGAGGAGACGAATCCGGTGAGTTAATCTCTCTTGATTCTTATTTGTTTTTATTCTAATCAATGGTAATTGGACACGATAGGTGGATTCTAGGAAATTTTAAACGGTGTATTTTCCGCTGCGCCACGTTATTTTTCCAATGACGAATCCCAACAGTGGTATCAGAGCCTAGGTTTTGTCCATTAGATTGATTGGAATTGGTTCTTGAAAGCGTTCTTGAATAAAGAATGGGTTTCAAGTTTGTGATTTTAGGTGTTTGCTTAATTGGTATTGTTTTGGATAAACCCTAGAATTGTTGGATTGGGGTTTTTGATTATTTTTCCCCAATTGTTTTCCATCTAAAATTGTTTTGTATATTAATTATATATATATATTTTGTTGGAAATATTTTTTTTTTGCTTATGATTTAAAAATAATAAAAAATATATATATATATATATGTTTTTTGGGCTGGATTGCGATTCCATCCAGCGGCAGCAGCTGCTGCTGCTGCAGCATGTAGCTGCGGCAGCAGCTAGCTGCCCAGCAGCATACCACGCAGCAGCTGGCTGCTGCTGCCGCGCAGCGGCTCTGCTGCCGCGCTGCGACAGCAGCGCCACGTGCGGGTTTCGGGTCCGGTTTTGGATTTTGCTGGTATTTTTTATCCCGGACCCTAATGTAAATTAAATTAAATTTTTTTAAATTAATTTGTGTTTAAATTATTTATTTTGTTGGCATGCATATTTAATTTAATTGTTTGCATATTAAATTGAATATGGACTTTGTGAAATTGACCCAATAAACCGTGACACCGGTTAAAATTGGGAGAGCTAAATTTTAAATTTGTGACAACCCAAATTCAAGTGGGAGCAAAATTGTTAATTTTGCATTTATGGATGTTATCGGCGATTTCACCCTAAGTCACATTTGTTAAAATTGGCGATTTCACCCTAAGTAACTCGGCTTAACATTTATATTTATAATTTGGAATGCCATGATCATGCATCATATTGGTATGTATGTGCATGACAGGTACTTTGTGTGAAATGTTATGTTGAGTTCTATGGGCCGTAAATTATTATCGGCTGTAATTTAATTTTGGGTAATATGGCCTGCGTGCCATTTTTTTATTTTGATGTAATTTTAGAATAGATTTTATTTTACAAAATTATTGTAATTGCATCAAGTATGGAGGAAGGCCCAAATGGAGCAAGTCCATGGTGGGAGCCCAAGAAGGATTGCAGTCCGGCCCATGAAGAATTAGATAGGATATCTAGTTTTTCATTAGGTTGTAATTAAAGGCCCATAGGATCTCATTTATTTTAAATTAAGTATGCTATTGCATTTGTCATATAATATGGATGTATGGATCACCAAATTATTACCCACGTTTATGCATGCTAAGCCGTATCACTTAATTATAATCCGGAAATTAAAATATTGAGTCGCTTAAAAGTGCTTCCCACATTTATACCTCTTCCTCCCATTGATGCTGCAATGTGCGCCATGCCCTAGCTGGGTATATTGTAGTATTCGGTGGGCTGTCGAGGGTTAAGATACTTGGTATGGTAAACATGTGAATGGTGGTTTGACTCAACATGGGTAGCATTAGCTCAGAGCGGGCCCTAAGCACAGATGGGTAAAGTGTCAATAAGCCCATCAAACCAAGAGTCCTTCGTGGAAGGATTGGATAGGTTGTCCTACCAAACGACTCAATGGTTGGTTAGCGAGCCCTAGTTCGGCCAGTCATTGATAAGTTATGGATCTTGGTCAAGTCAGCCAATTAACAACACCAACAAACAAATTAAAATCGGATTATTAATTTGAATTGGCTTAAAAGTCCTTTATTTCTAACTCAAGCAATGATTTCTTCCATGTAGATAATCCCATTTCAGTTAAGCAATTTAAATGGCTGCAACAAACAACAACTCACTCTCACTTAGGTCACTCTTGGAGAAGGAGAAGCTTTCGGGGACTAACTTCCTGGACTGGGCTAGGAACTTACAAATAGTTCTTAGACAAGAGTCTAAGGAGTATGTACTGAATGCTCCTTTACCAGCTGGCCCTCCTGCAGGTCGAGGCATCACCACGGCGATGGTGGAGCAGTACGATCGGCATGTGAGGGATGACCGAGATGTCTCGTGCCTCATGCTGGGTACCATGGCTTCTGATCTTCAGAAGCAATTCATGGACGGGCATGCTTATGAGATGATGGATCAGCTTAAAAAGATGTTCCAAGATCAGGCTCGTCAGGAACGTTACCTGACAACTAAGGCACTTTGCACGACTGTGATGGCAGCTGGGACTTCTGTTAGCACTCATGTGCTAAAGTTGAAGGGGTATATTGATACACTTGCCCTCCTCGGCTCGCCAGTTCCGCAGGACTTGGCAACAGACATTATTCTCGGGTCACTTCCTGAGTCTTACAACCAGTTTATCATGAATTACCATATGCAAGGGTTGGATAAATCGGTTGTTGACCTGCATGGCATGCTCAAGCTTGCTGAGCAGTCTCTTAAGAAGACTCCTGAAGTATTGCTGGTGAACAAGGGCAATACGCCCATTGCTAAGGGAAAGGCCAAATCTAAGGCCAAGGCTAAGGCCCAAAAGGCCAAGGCTAAGGGCAAAAAGGTGGTGGCCCAACCTAAAGCAAGGGTTGCCTCTCCTGACGATGTTTGCCATGAGTGTCATAAGAAGGGGCACTGGAAGAGCTCATGTCCAAAGCTAAGGGAGCAACTGAAGGGCAAAACTACTGCTTCAGGTATTTATGTTGTTGAGATTAATCTGGCTATTTCTACATCTTGGGTCTTGGACACTGGATGTGGATCTCACATTTGTTCAAATGTGCAGGGTCTAAGAAATAGGAGATTATTAGGATCTGGAGAAGTAGATCTTCGAGTCGGAAATGGTGCTGGGGTTCAGGCCATGGAGATCGGAGATTATTTCTTGGAGATGCCTAGTGGAATTGTTTTGGAGCTAAGAAACTGTTATTTTGTACCTGCGATGCGCAGGAATATTATTTCCGTTTCTTTGTTGGATATTTCTGGTTTTGTATTTAATATTGGACATGGTAGAATTTCTATGTAATGTGGCAATATTATTTATGGAACAGCATTTCTTGAAAATGGCTTATATATCCTTGATCTAAAACGTGAAAGTTCAATCTATAACATAAATACTAAAAGGATTAAACAAAATGAAATTAATCCGACTTACATCTGGCATTGTCGACTTGGCCATATAAATGAGAAGCGCATATCTAGGCTTCACTCTAGTGGAGTGCTAGGGTCATTTGACATCCAGCCTTATGACACATGCGAATCTTGTTTGAGAGGCAAGATGACAAAGGCGCCTTTTAGCAAGACTGCTGAAAGGGCCTCAGAGCTATTGGAGCTAATACATTCCGATGTATGTGGCCCAATGAGCACTAGTGCTAGATCTGGTTTTCTGTACTTTGTCACCTTCACGGATGACTTCAGCAGATACGGTTACGTGTATCTGATGAAGCATAAGTCTGAGACTCTCCAAAGGTTCAAGGACTTTAAGAATGAAGTAGAAAACCAACTTGGCAAGAAAATAAAAGCACTTCGGTCTGACCGAGGGGGTGAATATTTGAGCCAAGATTTTGACTCGTTTTTTAGAGAGTGTGGGATCATATCCCAACTCACTCCTCCTGGTACACCCCAGTTGAATGGAGTGTCAGAAAGGAGGAATAAGACCTTACTTGACATGGTCCGCTCGATGATGAGTCATGCTACACTCCTTGTCTCCTTTTGGGGATATGCTTTAGAGACAGCTGCTTACATTCTTAATAATACACCAAGCAAGGCAGTTGAGGGAACACCATATGAACTATGGAACGGCCGAAAGCCCACTGTTTCCTTCTTGAAGATTTGGGGCTGTGATGCACATGTTAAGAAATTGACAAGTGGCAAACTCGAGTCCAAATCTGTCAAGTGCCAGTTTGTGGGTTACCCTAAGGAAACTAAGGGTTATTACTTCTACGATCCGGCCGAAAACAAAGTTTTCATAGCCAGAAATGCAGTCTTCTTGGAGAAGGAATTCCTTTCCAAGAGAGACAGTGGGAGTAATGTTGAATGTTCAGAAGTTCAAGACTCATAAACTCCTACAGCTACTGCTGAGGATGCTTTGGGAACCAATCTGACTACTCAAGAAATTGAGAAACCAGAAATGGGTGCACAGGACCTTAGAAGGTCTGGTAGGACATGTCATCAGCCAGAGAGTTACGGCTTTCTCGAGACTGATGATGGGGACCTTATGGTCGTTGACCAAGAAGAGCCCAAGACCTATCAGGAGGCTGTTGAAAGCCCACACTCAGATCAATGGCGAAAAGCCATGGAGGCTGAGATGCAATCTATGCATGATAACCAAGTATGGAACTTGGTGGATCCACCTCCGGGTGCTAAGGTGATAGGTTGCAAGTGGTGTTTCAAGTTAAAGGCCCTGTGTGTATAAGATGGTTAGTGGGAGCGTTTCCACCATCCTAGTGCTGTATGTTGACGACATCCTTATCATTGGAAGTGACATACCAACACTGCAAGGGGTTAAGCAGTGGTTGAGTAGGTGCTTCGCAATGAAGGACTTAGGCGAAGCTGAGACGATCTTAGGGATCAGGATCTACAGAGATAAATCCAATCGGCTTATAGGCCTAAGTCAGGCCACGTACATTGACAAGGTTCTAAAAGGATTCAGCATGGACAAGGCAAAGAAAGGATTCTTGCCTATGCGCCATGGGTTGAAGCTGAGTAAGAAAGATGGTCCTAAAACAAAGAAGGACTGGGAGAACATGGAAAAGATCCCTTACGCATCTGCTATTGGATCTATCATGTACTCCATGCTATGTACGAGGCCTGATGTCGTGTTTGCACTAAGTAAGGCTAGCCGGTACCAGTTGGACCGCGGTGAGGAACACTGGAAGGCAGTCAAGGAAATCTTGAAGTACCTTAACCGTACTAAGGATGCTTTCTTAGTGGAAAGAGGTCAAGATGAGCTGGTAGTGTCAGGTTACACTGATGCAAGCTTTGAGACCGATGAGGATGAGAACCAGTCACAGTCTGGTTATGTTTCTCTCCTGAATGGCGGTGCCATTAGTTGGAGGTCCTCAAAGCAGGCCACCATTGCTGACTCTACAATGGAAGCTGAGTACATAGCTGCGTGCGAAGCTCAAAGAAAGCCGTTTGGATCAAGAAAGTCATAACTGAGTTGGGAGTAGTGCCCACTATCCTAGACCTACTTGATGTTTTTGTGACAACAACGGGACCATCGCACAAGCTAAGGTGCCCCGGTCACACAAAAGATCCAAACATGTACTCAGAAAGTTTCACCTCATTCGGGAGATCGTGAACATAGGTGACATATCATTGCAGAGGGTTGACACCAAGAATAATGTCGCTGATCCATTGACCTAAGCGCTGTTGCAGACACAGCACGACGGTCATACCAGATCTATAGGAATTAGGGCAATGCCCACTTGGAACTAGTGCAAGTGGGAGATTGTTTGTGTGCCCTAGTTCTTAGGGCATTGGATTCTTGTATTTTGTATTATACATTAAGAGTCATGTATGAATACATTATTTGTGTCACATTAATAAAGGCAATTAATATATTTCATTTATATCTTGTGCTATAATATGAGTAGAGTATCCATTGATTGATAATCATAAAACCTATCCCAGGTCTGTTCTAATCGTGGGAACGAATAGAACCACAGACTTGTATATTCGATGATTGTATGGTAGTTCTTAACTAGCCATAGTACTTGTATAGTCAGTCATGAATATAGGTACATGTCATTGACATGGGACTGGATCGATCCGCACAAGAAAGCCACATGGTTGTCATGTCATAGGTCTTTCTTGAGTAGGTCTCTTTTGTCCTCAGACCAGATTTCATTATAATATCGATATGGAATCCGGTTCACTTTGACATACGCCGAACAGGTCTGTAAAAGGATGCTAATTACGGGTATGATTGGGTGGACCGGTGAACATGTTGATATTGATGATGAAGTGATGGAATTGCCACTCGGGTAACACTGAGATGATATCATTGGCTACTTGATGAGTGGGACTGATAAGTTTATGGCCATACCCAAATAAGTTGGTTGCTTATTTGATTAATCTGTCAACTCAAGATCAAGAAATATAATAAACAACAGAAGAGGATGACAGACACCATGTGACAACCCTAACTTTTGCAAGCATGCAATGGCGGAAACATTACATAAAGTTTAGGTCATCATTTTCAAAACTTCCTTTTTATCTTTAAAATAACATAATCATAAATGAGTACTCGAAAATTTCCATTTCAAAAACAGTAATTTAACATAAATAGGTATTTCAAAAGGTAATATAACGGAGTAAAAAAAAAAAAAAAATCTTTGAACATCCATAACTACGAATAGATGATAAAATAACATGACGGAAACTCTCCACACAATCCCCGAGAACAGACATCAGGCATCTCCTATTCTGCACCGGCAAAATCTGAAAATATCAACAACGCCACTTAGTGACGAGTAACTAATAAATCCCAAACATCAATTCAAAGTTCACATAGGAAGATGACAGATCATAAATTTCATATTACATTACTTAAGTATACTTCATCATGATTAATAGAAAGCAAATTTATCAATTTATACAAGCATGCATAATTCTCATAGTAACAATCATGTATCAGGGATCTTACCCTTATTTGTTAGCTGCATCACATACAACATATAAAGTTCAAGTTCAGCATATCACATAATTATCTATTTCAAATAATAGTACAAAACATTCCAAGTGGATAATCAATATCATCAAAATTCAGATTTCCAAGATAAGTCATGTACATACAAATACATACCAACATCCCAAATCAAAGTACTTCATCACAAACTTGACATCAACTCAATTATACCTTAACCTTTATTAATTTTGTGGTATACGCGTATAAATCATTTGTATTGACCTATACACCTATGTCCTTAGAGAGTTCGGCTCAGACGCTTCGGGGAACCACAACGGGACTTACCCCCTTATCAATAAGAAAAGAGTACCACGAAGGGATTTACCTCAGAGTGCCAATGAAGGGACTTACCTCACAGAGTGCCAACGAAGGGACTTACCTCAAAAATAAAATAAATTAGAGTACCACGAAGGGATTTACCTCTCTGAGTGCCAACGAAGGGACTTACCTCGAAACAAAGGGCGCTGTCCTAGTGTCAACCAATCAAACATGGAAAACACTTAGCCAAACTAACCAAGACACCAGAGTATATGCCACTACAAACACCAATTTAATTATCATAATTATATCAATATTCAAAAGGTGCCTTTAACATAGGACTTATCCCAACCAATTCAATAACCATAAGGTGCCATTAAAATAGGACTTACCCCAAAACATAATCTGATACATCAATAAACACATGGTGCCATAAAAAAAATAGGACTTACCCCAAACTCGATTTCATAATTCCAACATGTATTAAATTTACCAAACCATATATGTAATTATTAGATTTCATGTCAAGAGTTCTAGCATAAATTCCTAGAATCAAATTATGCTTTGCACACATTAAAAAAATCAGTTCAAGGCCTAAGGTGAAAATTTCAGAATTCATAGTTCATGCCTCAACTTGCATATAATATTCCAGTAGGTTAGACTCAGAATTCAGCATGGCAATACAAAGGTAAATTTAGCCTTACATCTTAGGAACACACGCCAACTTAAATCATGCAATTCGGATTCCTATAGCAAAAGATATTAAGGAAACACTAAAAACATGCAATCTGTAAATTCACTTCAGATCACTGCACATAGTCTGACTTCAACAGACAAAACAGATGTGTTACTCACTGATTTAGCAAAAATAATATAAAGCAACATTGAACATCAGAATTTCAGGAATACATAGAATTTTGTTTCATGGCAAACGGAGCTACAGAGAGAAAATAAAGCCATAAT
Organism: Euphorbia tirucalli; assembly: GCA_039660915.1. Taxonomy (NCBI): domain Eukaryota; kingdom Viridiplantae; phylum Streptophyta; class Magnoliopsida; order Malpighiales; family Euphorbiaceae; genus Euphorbia; species Euphorbia tirucalli. Next base: position 41,758,552 of record CM077637.1, on the reverse strand, counting down.
CAACACAAACTGTACAAACTGAAATTCAGCAGTTCCAGGAAATCGGCACAGTGCACATAAGGCAGTTTCAATAGGGAATATGAGCACTTTACTCACGGAACTTTCCAAAATAATGTAAAACAACCTTGTACACCTATATCTCAGGAAAACACAGAAAGTTGAATTATGCCAATCGGAGTTATATAACGGAAGTTATGCCATAATTACCATAAACAGTCAATTCTGAAAATACAGCAGCTTACCAATTTCGACTCAATCACATGTATTTTCATATTTCTACCAATCTTTTAACCTAAAAGCAATTTCTTACACCAATATCATATACATTCATGTCTCAACAATAATTTCAGTAATAATACAACCTAGGATCAAATTCATCTACCATACATCCTATATAAATTTCAAACCGACATTTAGGGTTTAGTTGTTACCCTGTTTGCAGTGAAACCAACTGAGGCAATTAACTCGGAATGGAGAAGAATGAAGCAGAGTCTGAATGAATGAAAGTGAGGGAGAGAAAGTTAAGAATTTCGGCTGCACTGGAGCTCCACACAATGGAATGGCCGAAATTTTAACCCTAATAGAGATGAAGAGATTGCCTTGGAGTGAAACTTGGAAAGTGGAAGAGATTAAGGAGAGATTTTCTCCTTAGGTTAAGGATTCCTAATTTTTTTGAATTGGTCAACTGAAAAATGGGATATTTATCATGGATTTTCGGAATTCCAACCTTCCCAACACAAAAATAAAAAGGCACAAAAAAAAAATAAATTTAAGCCAGGTAAGGTTCGAACTCTAGACCACTAGCTATTAGTCAGGACTATCTACCGCTAGGCCAAAGCCTACAAATTGTTATAAGCATACAAAACATCGGTTAAATGCAAAAATGCTCACTCATATGCACACATCACAACATAACTAAGTCAACTTATATCTGGGGCGTTACAATCCTCCCCACTAACAAAAAGTTTCGCCCTCGAAACTCAAGGACAAAAGAGTAAGCTAGGTTCTAACCTTGATTAGTTGCAAACAATTCCGGATATTTGGATCTCATGGTCTCTTCTAGCTCCCAAGTAGCCTCTTCAAACTTCTGGCTACGCCAAAGCACCTTTACCAAAGGCATCTCTTTTCTCCTGAGTTTGCGAACCTGACGGTCGAGGATCTGAACAGGCTTCTCCTCATATGTCAAATTGGGTTCCACCTCCACCGAATCCACAGCAATAACGTGAGAAGGGTCGCTCACATATCTTCGTAGCTGTGAAACATGGAATACATTATGAACTTTTGCCAATTCCGGTGGTGGAGCCAACCGATATGCAACTTCCCCAATCCTTTCAAGCACTTCATATGGACCAATATACTTGGGACTGAGCTTGCCTCTCTTGCCGAACCTCATCACTCCCTTCATAGGAGATACTTTCAGCAATACCTTGCTACCGACTTCGAAGGTAAGAGGTCTTCTCTTGAGATCTGCATAAGACTTCTGACGATCCTGGGCAGCCTTCATATTCGCCTGAATCACCTTCACCTTCTCAACTGTATCCCGAATCAATTCCGGACCCAACACCAATGTGTCACTAATGTCGTCCCAACATGTCGGACTACGACATTTCCTCCCATAGAGGGCTTCATACGGGGCCATACGGATACTAGCGTGATAGCTATTGTTATAGGAGAACTCTACCAAACTCAGACATTTCACCCAAGATTTCTGGAAGTCAAGAGCACATGACCGCAACATATCCTCTAAGGTTTGGATTGTCCTCTCCGTCTGTCCATCTGTAGCAGCATGAAAAGCTGTACTCAACTTCAACCTAGTGCCCAAAGCTTCTTGCAATGATGTCCAAAAATGTGACAAGAACCGTGGGTCACGATCTGACACAATCTCCCTAGGCACACCATGTAGCCTTATAATTTCACTCGCATATGCCTCAGCTAACTGCTCCATAGACCAGGTCTTCTTCATAGGAATAAACCGAGCCACCTTGGTCAAACGGTCTATAACAACCCACACTGTGTCTAAACCATTAGCAACCTTTGGTAAACCCGACACAAAGTCCATAGAAACCGAGTCAAACTTCCATGCTGGAATAGCCAAGGGCTGCAATAATCCCCCAGGCCTCTGATGCTCAATTTTCAGTCAAGCACCGGGCCACAAACTCAGCTACCTCTTTCTTCATTCTAGGCCACCAAAACTGCATCTTCAAATCTTTGTACAATTTCGCACCTCCCGGATGCACAGAGTAGGGAGTGCAATGAGCTTCACTTAAGATCTGCTCTTTCAACATTGAATCATTAGGCACACACCATCGGCCTTTAAATTTCATACTCCCATCTGCAAGAATCTCAAAATCTACAGCATTACCCTGCTCCTTCGCTGCACGAATCTTCTGAAGTACAGGATCACTCAACTGCTTCTCTTTCAATTCTACAAACAATACTGGTTCCACACTGATTGCATTTAAACTCGCCCGAACCACTCCTCTCGGGACCACTTCAATTTCCAACTTGCTAAACTCCTTGCAAAGATCAATAGGAAGTCTTTTCATGAAGTTCACCGAATGGATGCTCTTTCTGCTCAATGCATCTGCGACTCTGTTTGCCTTTCCTTCTTTATACTCCAAGGTTAAGTCATAATCCTTGATAAGCTCTAACCAACGTCTCTGTCGCATGTTTAGTTCTTTCTGGGTGAAAATATATTTGAGGCTCTTATGATCGGTGTATATCTTGCACGGCACACCATACAAGTAATGGCGCCAAATTTTAAGAGCAAACACCACCGCAGCTAACTCCAAATCGTGAGTCGGGTAGTTCCTTTCATGAACCCTCAATTGCCTTGAAGCATAGGCAATCACTTTTCCCAACTGCATAAGTACACACCCAAGTCCGTACTTGGAAGCATCACTGAACACTTCATACTCTACTCCGTCAGTCGGCAATGCAAGAACTGGGGCTGAAGTAAGTCTCTCTTTTAATATCTGGAACGCTTCTTCACATTCTGCAGTCCATTGAAACCTACAGTCCTTCTTCATCAACTGAGTCAAAGGTCGTGCAATAATTGAAAAGTTGTGCACAAACCTTCTGTAGTATCCAGCAAGACCAAGAAAACTTCTTACTTCGGTCACATTAGTAGGACTGGACCATTCAAGAACGGCTTTAATCTTCGCCGGGTCCACCTTCACACCTTCTTTGGTAATCACATGGCCTAGAAAAGCCACCTCTCCAAGCCAAAACTCACACTTAGAGAACTTGGCGTACCACTTCTGCTCTCTTAATACTTTCAACACCATTTTGAGATGCTTAGCATGCTCCTCTTTATTCTTCGAATATACTAAGATATCATCAATGAATACCACAACACACACATCAAGGAGCTCGTGGAAGGTTCGGTTCATCTGATCCATAAACACTGCTGGTGCGTTAGTGAGACCGAAGGGCATTACTTCAAATTCATAGTGCCCATACCTTGTCCGGATGGCAGTCTTCTGAATGTCGTCTTCTTTTACCGGAATCTGATGATAGCCGGATCTCAGATCGATCTTAGAGAACACACCTGCACCCTTCAATTGATCAAACAAATCTTCAATTCTTGGCAGGGGATATTTATTCTTGATGGTCACCTTATTCAACTCACGGTAGTCAATACATAATCGCATGCTTCCATCCTTCTTCTTGACAAAGAGTACCGGAGCACCCCAAGGTGACACGCTGGGTCTAATAAAACCCTTATCAACAAGTTCTTGCAACTGGGTCTTCAATTCTCGCATCTCCGAGGGAGCCATCCGATAAGGAGCTTTAGAGATTGGAGCTGACCCCGGAATTAGGTCGATGGCAAATTCTACATCCCTTCCTGGTGGAATCCCTGGCAGTTCATCAGGAAACACATCCGCATATTCTCGAACAATAGGAATATCCTCGATCTTCAGTTCTTCCGAGGTATCCTTTATTCTACATAGAAATACTTCTTCGCCTTTCATCGCCATCTTTTTCAATTTCATAGCCGAAACTACCTTCACTCCTGGTTTCATCTTAACATTTGAATAAGAAACCCTCTTCCCTTTACCGTCCTTCAGCACAATTTTCTCATCCCTACAATAGAACACCGCTTGATGCTGCTTCAGCCAGTCCATACCGAAGATAACATCAAATTCGGTCAATGGAAATTCCCTCAAATTCGCCTTCAATTCAACTCCCTCGATAACTACGGGAACTTCGGGGAAAACACGACAGCAAGCAACACTCTCCCCATTAGGGAGGGAAACCACAGAATTAATTGGAACAGATACAGATAAATTCAACTTCTGAGCAAAAGTAGTAGAAATACAGGATATAGACGCACCAGTGTCAAATAATACATAAGCAGGAAAAGATTTGACAAGGATGGTACCTGCAACGATGTCATTCCCTGCCTCGTCAACTTCGGACTCCATCATGTTATAGACTCTGTTGCGAACAGGGCCTCCTGAGCTAGAATCGGGCTTCTTACTTCCTGACTTCTTCGGGCAAGATTGAGAGTAGTGACCCTCTTCCTTACAAGTGTAGCATCGGACAGGCGTCCCATCACAGTTCTTCCCATAGTGCCACTCTTTCTTACACTTGAAGCACTTCTTCTCCCTAGTCTGAGCGGTACTAGCAGCTTCCTTTGCCGGAACATACTTGGGTTTCTTGGAAGTCGGATGAACATACGAGGTAGGCTGAGACCTCTTTAAGAACATGGTCCGCCTCACCGCTTCATCCTCCTGAACGGATGCATAAACTCCTAAAGCCACTTCATAGGCTCTCTGGAAAGTTGTTGCTCCAGAACATAGGACATGTGTCCTCACTTTGGGACTCATCCGCTTGATATAGAACTGCACCTTCTCCTCTTCAGTGGGGATGACTGAACCTGCAAATCTGGACAGTTCAGTAAATTTGTTGGTGTACTGCTGAACAGACATGCTTCCTTGAGTCAAGCATAGGAATTCCTCTCGTTTCTGCCACCTCAACTCACTTGGGTAGAAACGATTCTTCAACCTTTCAGTGAATTGTCCCCATCCAAACTCAGCCAATTCCAGGCACTCGGCCTTAACCATGCCCCACCAGTTATCAGCCTCGCCTTTCAAGTAGTAGGCTCCAATCATGACTTTCTCGGCGTTCGGACAGCCAGTCACATCAAAGAGTTTCTCTATCTCCCGGATCCATCCCTCAAGCACCACCGGGTCGGAAGATCCTTCATAAGTTGGGGGTCGGTGACGAGCAATGCGATCGAAGACAGTTTGGTTATTTGGATTTCTTTGAGCCATAGCGAGCACGGCATCTTCCAACAGCCACATACGTCGCTGAGGAGAGTCATTGCGAACGGAATCTCTACGTGGAGGCATTCTAAAATTTTTTTTCTAGTTAGGTCTAAGCATATAATACATACAGCTAATAATAGAAAACAAGTAATCCAAAGCAATTAAACCCGTTCTACCTACCCATGCACCTCACACTATGTTCAAATCTCTATCCTAGGATTCTGAGTTTTGGTTCCAAGTGACTTATGCTACCAAAGCCTTGGAACCAACGCGGGCTCTGATACCAACTGTGACAACCCTAACTTTTGCAAGCATGCAATGGCGGAAACATTACATAAAGTTTAGGTCATCATTTTCAAAACTTCCTTTTTATCTTTAAAATAACATAATCATAAATGAGTACTCGAAAATTTCCATTTCAAAAACAGTAATTTAACATAAATAGGTATTTCAAAAGGTAATATAACGGAGTAAAAAAAAAAAAAAAAAAATAAATAAATAAATCTTTGAACATCCATAACTACGAATAGATGATAAAATAACATGACGGAAACTCTCCACACAATCCCCGAGAACAGACATCAGGCATCTCCTATTCTGCACCGGCAAAATCTGAAAATATCAACAGCGCCACTTAGTGACGAGTAACTAATAAATCCCAAACATCAATTCAAAGTTCACATAGGAAGATGACAGATCATAAATTTCATATTACATTACTTAAGTATACTTCATCATGATTAATAGAAAGCAAATTTATCAATTTATACAAGCATGCATAATTCTCATAGTAACAATCATGTATCAGGGATCTTACCCTTATTTGTTAGCTGCATCACATACAACATATAAAGTTCAAGTTCAGCATATCACATAATTATCTATTTCAAATAATAGTACAAAACATTCCAAGTGGATAATCAATATCATCAAAATTCAGATTTCCAAGATAAGTCATGTACATACAAATACATACCAACATCCCAAATCAAAGTACTTCATCACAAACTTGACATCAACTCAATTATACCTTAACCTTTATTAATTTTGTGGTATACGCGTATAAATCATTTGTATTGACCTATACACCTATGTCCTTAGAGAGTTCGGCTCAGACGCTTCGGGGAACCACAACGGGACTTACCCCCTTATCAATAAGAAAAGAGTACCACGAAGGGATTTACCTCAGAGTGCCAACGAAGGGACTTACCTCACAGAGTGCCAACGAAGGGACTTACCTCAAAAATAAAATAAATTAGAGTACCACGAAGGGATTTACCTCTCTGAGTGCCAACGAAGGGACTTACCTCGAAACAAAGGGCGCTGTCCTAGTGTCAACCAATCAAACATGGAAAACACTTAGCCAAACTAACCAAGACACCAGAGTATATGCCACTACAAACACCAATTTAATTATCATAATTATATCAATATTTAAAAGGTGCCTTTAACATAGGACTTATCCCAACCAATTCAATAACCATAAGGTGCCATTAAAATAGGACTTACCCCAAAACATAATCTGATACATCAATAAACACATGGTGCCATAAAAAAAATAGGACTTACCCCAAACTCGATTTCATAATTCCAACATGTATTAAATTTACCAAACCATATATGTAATTATTAGATTTCATGTCAAGAGTTCTAGCATAAATTCCTAGAATCAAATTATGCTTTGCACACATTAAAAAAATCAGTTCAAGGCCTAAGGTGAAAATTTCAGAATTCATAGTTCATGCCTCAACTTGCATATAATATTCCAGTAGGTTAGACTCAGAATTCAGCATGGCAATACAAAGGTAAATTTAGCCTTACATCTTAGGAACACACGCCAACTTAAATCATGCAATTCGGATTCCTATAGCAAAAGATATTAAGGAAACACTAAAAACATGCAATCTGTAAATTCACTTCAGATCACTGCACATAGTCTGACTTCAACAGACAAAACAGATGTGTTACTCACTGATTTAGCAAAAATAATATAAAGCAACATTGAACATCAGAATTTCAGGAATACATAGAATTTTGTTTCATGGCAAACGGAGCTACAGAGAGAAAATAAAGCCATAATCAACACAAACTGTACAAACTGAAATTCAGCAGTTCCAGGAAATCGGCACAGTGCACATAAGGCAGTTTCAATAGGGAATATGAGCACTTTACTCACGGAATTTTCCAAAATAATGTAAAACAACCTTGTACACCTATATCTCAGGAAAACATAGAAAGTTGAATTATGCCAATCGGAGTTATATAACGGAAGTTATGCCATAATTACCATAAACAGTCAATTCTGAAAATACAGCAGCTTACCAATTTCGACTCAATCACATGTATTTTCATATTTCTACCAATCTTTTAACCTAAAAGCAATTTCTTACACCAATATCATATACATTCATGTCTCAACAATAATTTCAGTAATAATACAACCTAGGATCAAATTCATCTACCATACATCCTATATAAATTTCGAACCGACATTTAGGGTTTAGTTGTTACCCTGTTTGCAGTGAAACCAACTGAGGCAATTAACTCGGAATGGAGAAGAATGAAGCAGAGTCTGAATGAATGAAAGTGAGGGAGAGAAAGTTAAGAATTTCGGCTGCACTGGAGCTCCACACAATGGAATGGCCGAAATTTTAACCCTAATAGAGATGAAGAGATTGCCTTGGAGTGAAACTTGGAAAGTGGAAGAGATTAAGGAGAGATTTTCTCCTTAGGTTAAGGATTCCTAATTTTTTTGAATTGGTCAACTGAAAAATGGGATATTTATCATGGATTTTCGGAATTCCAACCTTCCCAACACAAAAATAAAAAGGCACAAAAAAAAAATAAATTTAAGCCAGGTAAGGTTCGAACTCTAGACCACTAGCTATTAGTCAGGACTATCTACCGCTAGGCCAAAGCCTACAAATTGTTATAAGCATACAAAACATCGGTTAAATGCAAAAATGCTCACTCATATGCACACATCACAACATAACTAAGTCAACTTATATCTGGGGCGTTACACACCATGCCTCTTGTTTATTCATATCGATATCGTTAGGCAAAGGACACTATGAGATTACTACCGGGTGAGTGTCTTCTAAAGACTGCTGCATCTCTGTCTTAATTGGGGGTTGTAATGGTTTGCTAGAACCCACTTACAGTCTGTGGGCCTTGGGCCTACTGCCAACATAAAGACAGACCCATAGGATCGTACACATAGATCAACTGAGCTGGAACTTATAGAAATTGTACATGTAATGTACATTGGAAGGAATGCGTTAATTAATTAGTTGACATTCGGTGTCAAGGTAATTAATTGACATTGGGTTGAATTTAATTTAATTAATAAGTTTACATAATGTAATTAATTAATTTATCAATTAATTGAATTACATAAAGTAAACAATTAATTAAATAATTTTCCTAAGTAGGAAAATTAAATACATGTATTGTATCAACTTAAGTGTGATTTAATTTTATTTAGGGGTAATTAAATTTAGCCAAAATGGAATTAAATTACATAGTATATACTTTTTAATTAAAGTTTATTTATGTAATTATAATCCTAGTGGGCTTGGGTTTAATTAACCTAATTAGAACCCAATTAGACAAGGTGTCTATAAAAGGGCACACTTAAGGAATAAAAAACCTAATTCAACTCTAATTAATTGCTGGAAATTTCAGCCACCAATAGCAGCCCCAAAACAGCCGAAAATCCCAGCATTAAACCTCCATTCCTTCGCGTCTTCGGCTAGCACCGGTTCCCGCTCAATAGTTGGTCGTACACCGGACTTTGGAGATCGCAGTTTCAAGAAACGATTCTGCAGCAGTCTCTAGAGGAGACGAATCCGGTGAGTTAATCTCTCTTGATTCTTATTTGTTTTTATTCTAATCAATGGTAATTGGACACGATAGGTGGATTCTAGGAAATTTTAAACGGTGTATTTTCCGCTGCGCCACGTTATTTTTCCAATGACGAATCCCAACAAACAGGTCTACCCTGAACATATATCCATTGAAAATGTTGCCATTTCTGGGTTTGAGCGAAGACAGCCTGAAGAAGTGCTCCACTGTGATAAGGGCCTATGATGATTCCAAAAGGACTGTAATTGGGACTTTTGAAGCTGAAGTGGAAGTGGGACTGGTCAAGTCGACGGTCACCTTTATTGTGATTGACATTCCAGTCACCTTCTCCTTGCTGTTGGGGAGGCCATGGTTCCACCAGTTGGGGGGTGTCCCTTCAACCTTGCACCAGAAGATCATGTTTTTTGTAGGCAGTGAGGTTGTGACAGTCGAGGTAGATTCTCAGTCTGTGATTGCTACTGTTAGTGAGGAGACCATACAAATCGGCGGATTCCATATCGCCATAGTTAGTGAGGAGGAAACTTAGAGGCTCCGATGGTTATCTATGAGAACTATATGCCAGAATTGTTGTCTAAATTCCTTCGTAGGCATGACTTTGTTCCGAGCATGGGACTCAGATCCAATCTACTGGGGGTGCCCTAATTTAACATTAATTTTGGATAGCCGAAGCAGTTTGGCTTAGGCTACACAGCAGAGGCATCTGAGAAGAAAGATCTGAAAAGAGGAAAGAATGGCAAGCCTATGATGAAGCCATTCATTAAGGCTGGTAAAAAGCTGTACAAGGGGCAAACTGAACCAGTGAAGGTCGGGAGCATCGAACTCCCAGGCTTCGAGATATTTTCTGATGTTGTGGACTTTGAAAAGATTCAGAAGGAGCCAGTGGCACCAGTGATAGTGGAGGAGGCAATTGTTAAGCCTGTCATCCCCCAAGAGAAACCGTTTGAAGTAATAGCAGAAGCAGTAGAAGCGGCCATGGAGAGAGCTGAAGAAAAAGTGTGTGATGAATATGTGAAAGCAATATCGGTGGCATTGACTGTCGCATTAGGCAAAGCATTTGAAAAGTCTGAGGAAGGGTCCACTAAGGAGCTGATGACCAGAGTAAGCCTGGATTCTGTGGTTGCCGAGATAGCAGGTATCATGATGAAAGCCAAGGCATAAGTGGTTGAGATCGAGAATACTGCTCTTCCTACTAAACAGGAGTCTGAAGTTGCTGCTAACCTGGACAACATCCTTGAGCTGAGCGAGGATGCTGAAGAAGTTCACGGCCCTCCACCTGTGGACGATGAAAATGCTTTTCTTGTATCTGTTTCTTCTCTTTTTGATGTGAACGATGTACTTTTTAACAAGTTTAATGCAATGAAATCCCAGTTTCCTAACTTGTGTGATGTTTATCCTAATAATTATATGTATGCATTTGAATCACCATCAAGCATATTTAGCATTCATGACACCACATTGCATGAAATTAACATAAGTACAGATGAAAACCCCAAAATGGTATTCATTTCACACGAACTAAAATTTGAAGAAGAGAGAGAATTGACAAGAATATGCAAAAGCATGTTAAGGCTTTCACTTGGTCATACGAAGACATGCCAGGGGTCGACACAGAAATAGCACTTCACAAGATTCAAACAGATCACAGATTCAGACCAATAAAGTAGAAGTTGAGACGACTAAGGCCAAAGTGGGCTACATTAGTAAAGGAAGATGTGGCTAAGCAAATTGAAGCCAAGTTTCTCGAGGTGGTGGAATATACAGAATGGTTAGCCAACATTGTGCCAGTGCCTAAGAAAGACGGAAGGGTCAGGGTGTGTGTCGACTACAGGGACTTGAACAAAGCCTACCCGAAAGATAATTCACCTTGCCTCACATTGATGTTTTAATCGACAACGCAGCCAAGGCAGCAATGTACTCCTTTATGGATGGATTTTCAGGATATAACCAGATCTTAATGGATGTGATTGACAAAGTGAAAACATCCTTCATTAGAAAGTGGGGCACTTTTTGCTACAAGGTAATGCCCTTCGGGTTGAAAAATGCTGGAGCCAATTACTAGAGAGCTGTCACAACGTTGCTACATGAGATGATTCATAAGGAAGTGGAGGTGTATGTCGATGACATGCTTATTAAATCAATGACCGGGGAAGAGCACCCTGCTATGCTGGATAGATTTCTTACACGCATCAGGGAATACAACCTACGTCTCAACCCTAAGAAGTGCATATTTAGGGTTACATCAGGTAAGCTACTGGGTCATGTGATCACCTAGAGGGGAATAGAGATGGACCTAGACAAAATCAGAGCTATTCGAGATATGCCAGCCCCTAAAATAGAAAAGGAGGTTCGATCATTCTTGGGCGGTTAACTTCAGTGTGTGAGCCGATCTTCAAGCTATCAAGGAAAGATCAGCCAATTGTATGGGATGATAGGTGCCGGTTGGCTTTCGAGAAGATCAAAGCTTACATGGTAAATCCGCTAGTTCTCAGCCCGCCAACTCTAGGAAAGCCTTTGATTTTGTACTTGGCCGTTGAAGACTCCTCCATAGGGGCAGCAATGCTGGCACATGAGGAGGACGGAAGAAAGGAGTATCCTATCTATTATCTCAGTAAGAAGCTGCTGGAATATGAAACAAAGTACATACTGGTGGAGAAGACATGTGTGGCAATGATCTGGCTGACTAAGAAGCTGCGCCATTACTTTCATTCATACAAAGTGCAAGTCGTGGCTAAAGTAGATCCAATGAAATACCTGTAAGAAGCGTCGGTGTTGGTTGGAAATTATCCAGGTGGCTACTACTCCTGTCAGAATTCGACATCAAGTACATCACTAGAAAAACCATTAAAGGGTGAGCTATGGCAGAATTCCTAGCAAACCAGCCACTAGAATCAAACCATGTGAAGAATCTGGAATTCCCCGATGAACAGTTGGTTGTAGTAGAAGTGAGAAGATGGGTTATGTGCTTCGATGGTGCCTTAAACAAAAAGGGTGCTGGAATTGGGGTGATCATAGCAATGACAGATGGCGAGATTATCCCATTGTCGAAGAGGTTGGACTTCTCCATAACCAACAATGGGGCAGAGTACGAAGCGTGCTTATTCAGAATGGAAGCCCTCCTGACACTAGAGGCAAACAATGTCTTCATTGTTAAGGATTCACTCTTGGTGATTAGGCAGGCATAAGGCGACTGGGATTTGAGAGAGGAAGCCTTACAGCCCTACTTAGAACTGCTACAGCACCAAAGAGGGTTATTTGACCAGTGCGAGTTCAGACATGTTCCCAGAGAGGAAAACAAGATGGTGGATGCACTAGCAACATTGTCCTCCATGTGGGAAGATTCAGAAAAGACACAGATACAACCTCTGGTCATAGCAATGTCCAGGCAACCTTGCTTTGATATGCGGGGAGTGTTGGAGTTAACAGCCGAGGAAAAGCCCTGGTTCTTTGACATTTATCAGTTTGTGAAAGAGGGAAAGTATCCAGAAGGAGCTAGCATTGTTGATAAGATGTCATTAAGAAGATTAGCCAGCAAGTTCAGGATCTTCAAAGATAAGCTGTACAAAGGAACTGCAAATGGGGTTCTTCTGAGATGTTTGATAGAACAAGAAGCAGAAACGGTGATGCGGCAAGTACATGCCAAATCCTGCGGTCCACATATGAATGGAATTGCTATGGCTAGAAAGATAATGAGACAGGGGTACTTCTAGATCACAATGCAGTCTGATTGTGTGAAGGAGGAGATGTCACGAGTGCCAAATCTATGCGGATATCAGTCATCTACCACCACTTGAACTACAGAACCTAGCATCTCCTTGGCCATTCTCGGCACGGGGGATTGATATGATTGGAGAAATTCATCTCATAGCTTCTAATGGGCACAGATTCATAGTGGTTGCAGTAGACTATTTCTCAAAATGGGTAGAAGCAGAATCCTTCTCTAGTGTGACAGCTAAGCAGATGGTTAAGTTCTTTCAGAAGAACATCCTTTCTCGATACGAAATCCCTCACCATGTAGTGACTGACAACAGGGTGCAATTCCAAGGGGCAACAACTAAGCTATTCTCAGAACATGGCATTGAACATTATAGGTCTACTCCATACAGACCACAGGCTAATGGCACAGTGGAGGCAGCTAACAAGTTGATTAAGAAGATTTTGTCTAAGATGGTAACCACCTACAGGGACTAGGCTGACAAATTGCCATATGCTCTTTGTGGTTACAGAACCAGTGTCAGAACACCAATCGGTGAGACTCCTTACGTTTTGGTGTATGGAATGGAAGCAGTGTTGCCAGTGGAAATGGAATTCAAGTCACTTAAAATAGCCTTGGAAGCTCAGCTACCAGAAACAAAATGGGTTCAAGCTAGATACGAGCAGTTGGCTGCATTAGAGGAAAAGCGGTTGAAGGCACTGGATCACTTGCAGATGTATCAACGCAGGATGGCTAGGGCCTATAATCAAAACGTGAAGTATCCTAGACAGCAGCTAAAGGTCGGGGATCTGGTTCTGAAACAGTTAAGGCCTACAAATATGGACGCTTGTAGGAAATTCAGACCGAATTGGGAGGGCCCTTATGTGGTGAAGAAAGTGCTATCAAAGGGTGGTGTAAGCATCGCAGACATGGATGGGAATGAATTCGCAAACCCTGTCAACCGAGACCACCTGAAGCCTTACTATGTTTTTTATGAAAGAAAAAAGAGAAAAGTCTGCTAGGTTGAAAACTCAAAAAGGGCGGCCTAGGCAAAAATTAGGACAAGAGCGAAAATAATCAGTCGGAAAATCCGCAAGGGACGGCTGGTGACAGATTCTGGTTGTGTGTGGAGTGTATATCATTTTGGGAACCAACCTTTTCAAATGTATTCATCTTAATTTCATCAATAAAGTGTGATGTTTTGTTTAAATATGTTCCCATGGTTATATCATAATGCATAAACAAGTTAACTCACCTAAACATCGATTTAAAGAAAGCACTTTGCATTTAATTGGTTAAAAGACTCGCACTACTTTGACAAAGAAAATGTACCAAGTACATATAAGCTGTAATCTTTCCTTATCCTCCAAATCTAACTCATTATCTCTCATGGTGACTAGAAATTTTGAAGCAAATCCAAATCCAAATGTCACAGGACAAAAAAAAGAAAAAAAAAAAAAAGAAAAGAAAAGGAGCCCGCTAAGGTGAAAACCGAATAAGTGCCTTAGGCAAAAGTTAGGGCATTAGGCAAAAGTTAGGGCAGCTCACTGAGCTGAAAACCCACATCGGGTAATTCAGGCAAAATTTAGAGCACTTCCAGATTTTACCATTCTGAGGGGGCAGTAAAGTGGAACCCTTCCACCATTCCCCAGTAGATGCTCTACTACTCTTATCCAGCAGAATCCTCTGCGCTATTCCCTAATGGAGACACTTTCATTCCCCAGCAGAAATCCCTTCCACCATTCCCCAGCAGAAGCTCTTCCATTATTCTCTAGCAGGGTCCTCTGCACTATCCCCAGCAGAACCATCACAAAGAACATAACCACTTTCTCCCCAGCAGTGATCGGACTTCCCTAACAGCCATTGCATATCCCCGTATATCCCTAGCAGAGGTGCAAGAGTCAACTCACATAAAGAATATACTCCCCAGCTAGATCAGTCCTAAGTGTGATATGCTTTCCCTAGCCAGAGGTGCGACTCGATATCCCTAGCAAGAGCGTAGCATTTCAAGGCCAGAGGAACAGCAGAGGATGCATCACCCAGAGTCCATTCGCATATGTATACATTTCAACATGCACAGATAAGCATTCAAAACACGTACATACACATGAATACATGCATCACAACCAACCCAAGTGTAGGTGTCCATGGGCAGGGCAATCGAACCGTATTTATTCTTGATCGAAGGGGCAAAAATTTTTTGTTCCAAAATTATCGATCATGGAATAAATACGCATCACCTATGCAACTTCAGAAACCCTTAGGAATCCTACAGATCTACCTCGGGTAACCTAGACCCGGTATCAGTCCAAATCAGCTTCATCAACTTTGCCTCGGGTAACCTAGACCCGGTATCGGCTTATTTCCTAAGCAGATCCATCGCGGGTAACATAAACCCGGTGCCAGGCTCAAATTTGCTTTCATCTCAACTTCAGCAGATCCGTCACGGGTAACCTAAACCCAGCATCAGGCCTAGATTTACTTCTATCTCAAATCCAGTAGATCCACTGCAGGTAACCTAAACCCGGTGTCAGGCCTAGATTTGCCTTCATTAGAAATCTAGCAGATCCATCGCGGGTAACCTAAACTCGGTGTCAGGCTCAGATTTACCTCCATCTCAACTTCAGCAGATCCATCGCGGGTAACCTAAACCTAGTGTCAGGCTTAGATATGCTTCTATCTTAACTCTAGCATATCCATCGCGGGTAACCTAAACCCAGCGTCAGGTTCAGATCAGCTTCCACCTCAGCAACCCAACAGATCCGTTGCGGGTAGCCTAAACCCAGTGTCATGTTTAGATTTGCTTCCACCTTAAAACTTTAGCAGATCCATCGTGGGTAACCTAAACCCAGTGTCAGGCTCAGATTTTCTTGCACCTCAAAACTTCAGCAGATCCATCGCGGGTAACATGAACCCGATGTCAGGCCTAGATTAGCTACAACTCAGGTATGTCTTTTTTTCCTTCTACTTACGGTGTTTTCATTCGCATTCTCAAATTCCCCTCAAGTAACCTAAACCTGGTATCAGGTATTAAATTTGATCACGTGAGGGGCAGCTATATGCACCAGGTTTTCCCGACCTCTATGATGAGAATTCTTGGATTACCTGTGAAGCAGACGAACTTGAATCGGACTTGAAAGCGATAAGAATGTCGCCCGGAATGTCTCAAACATCTTGAAAACCAAGCTATCCGCAATCTGAAATCCCCGAAAAGGTCTCTTGAGTGGTTTCTAGGGTTTAGGGTGCACGTCCGATTTTTAAAATTTTGCTTCGGCTCTTGCTAGAGCCGCATAGCTCTAGCTTAGTGGGTGAACCAAGTTGCTCTACAAAGCAAAGCAACTTGGCTTCATAGAAGAGAAATGGGGTAAAACTCAGAAAGTCAAGCGGCCATTTAATGTTCGAAATGATGGCGAGAGGAGAGTATAAAAAGAAAAGCAAAAATCAAATAAAAAAAGGGGGGTAGTCTTGAGCAGAGAAAAACCAAGTTTCGAAGGGACAGAGTGAAAAAAAGAGAAGCAGAGAAAGAGAGATAGAAACCGAGAAGGAGAGGCCCCAAAAACACAAAGACTAAGACTTAAAACCAATCCTACAACATCAAGAACAAGTTCTACAACCTTTGCTCTTTGATTCGGGATGATTTCGGATTTGTTTTGGATTGTTTCAGTTTTTGGCCGGTTGAGCTTCCAAGGCAAATTTCAAGCTTTCAATCCGTATCTTGACATTCAAAGCATCAAAACAACATCAAAGTAAACTCTAAGAGGCCTTAAACCTATTTGCATTGTCTTTTCTATGCGTTTTCTTCATTTTTACAACTTTTGGAAACCAGATCGACCGAAAACATTCCGTTTTCCATTTTATGCATTCTGTCGTGATCATTTTCGGTCCAAATCCATTCGTATGTTATAAAAATTTGGTTTAGGATTTCTGTATGTACGGATATCATGGTTTTCGGTCTTCCCGGGTTTATTTTTTGAGTTTCAGGGTCATTTTATCTGAATCGGATCTATAGTCCAGCATTAATGGACCCCCGAATCCTATAAAATTCCTGGAAAATATTGAAAACGAGCAAAATGGTATTTTCATAAATGTTTTTGGAGTGTTTATTGCACTTTGGACCCTAGATGGATGTTGAATTTAGGAACCCGCACGAATGGAACCCTGGATTTCGGAATAACAAACCACCAAATATGGAAATTTGCATGTAACCGAGCCAATTGTTTTCCAAAAAATGATTTTTTAGCATAAAAATTACAGGGCATTTGAAAACCGTTTTCCAGGTCTAACTAGTCCTAGCCCGATTACCCCCTAAGTGCATGCCCCCATTTCCTAAATTCCCAATTCTATCCTATTTGAGTCCTATTTGTGTATGCCATATAAATTGTGCTAACCAATTTGTTTTGCAGCTTTTATTTTTCTTTTCACTGTAATTAATAGATTATTTTGTGTATTTTTTGGTGGTTGTAATTTTTAGATCCTGGTGTACTTAGGCGATTGTAATGTGAGGACGAAGGTTATTATCTTTTATTCGATTGGGTTGTATAATCGGGCTCTACTATTTCCTTGTATATTTTGGATGTATGCTTTATTTTTCTGCAATTTATTTTCTTCATTTTGCTTTAGCATCGACTGATTAAAATAAACAAATTAGGGTTAGAGAAAGTTAATAAAGCAAATTATATATGGTAACATAAATTGTTAAGTGAAAGTAAGCTAGAGGTTAAGTAAGTCACTTGCCCGAACCCGAAATCTCTGATTAGGTATAGTAGTCTGCCCTCAGGTAGGGAGCTGTACCAAAATTTCCCGGATGAGCTGATCAGGGTGGTGACTCTATCACTGATCTCGGGATTTAAGTTTCAAGATCTTTAAGTTAAAATAGGAAAATTTTTTCTACAAAGGAATTTCCAAATCAAATCCATGGTTTTTCCTAACTCAAGATAAATAAAACCCGTTTTCCACCAAAATAAAAACAACTGAAAAAGTTTTTCCGTGGGTCCGCTTCGCCGCATTCCCGATTTTCCCGTTTTCCAAAAAGGTCATCCGCTCACAGTTAGCACATGCAAAAATATCCACTCCCTTCCGACCTTATTTCTCCTTTCGATTGGTCTTGCATTCTTCCTAGGAATTGGGTCTCTTTAGCATCAACTGGGGATACCAAAGGCACACACTAGAAGTTCAATTTTGAATTTCCGTTTTGGCTATCCTAGGGGAAGTTGCTAAGCCATTACATATGGGTCAAAGTCAAAACCGAGGGTCATATAGGTCCCCAAAGCGAATATACACTCCTCATTATAGAACACGATGTAAGGTCATGCGGTGCTATGAATGGTTTACCTCGCCGAGTCTCTCCAATCCTCGCCATAGAGGTAGTCTACCTTCTTAGGTAAACCGGGGCTGATCAGTGTGTTGGAGGGATTGAGAAGAAGAAAATGTCATGATATGCAAGGTGCAAACAAATATGGTGATATGAACTAGTGAAGTGACTGCAAGCGAAGTTATGTTTTGGTAGCTGCCAAAGTTCCTTAAGTTTTTGTGAAAACTTTTTAAGAAACTACTCCCCAGCAGAGTTGCCACTGTGACCAGATGACCTTTTTCGAAAGGAAGGAACGCGGCGAAGCAAATCGAGGAAAACATTTTCGTTTCGTTTTGATTTTGGTGGGAAACGGGTTTTAATTATCTCAGAAAAATCATGGATTTGGAAATCCCTTTTGTAGAAAACATTTTCCCATTTTTAACTTAAAGACCTCGAAACTTAAATTCTAAGATTAGTGACAGAGTCGCCACCAGGATCAGCTCATCCGGGAAATTCTGGTACAGCTCCTTACCGAGGGCAGACTACTGTACCTAATCCAGAGATTTAGGGTTTAGGCAAGTGACTTACTTTAACCTCTAGCTTGCTTTCACTTTACAGTTTATATTACCATATTTAATTCACTTTATTATCTTTCTCTATCCCAATTACAGAAATAAAATTACAGAAAAATAAACCATGCATTCAAATTATACAAAAATAATAGAGGCTGCTTATGCAATCAAATTGAATAAAAAGAAAAACTCTCGTCCTCACTTTTACAAATGCCTAGAATACACGGATATCTAAAAAATTACAAATGCCTAGAATACACGGAATAATCTATTAATTACAGTAAAAATGATAAAAACAAAAATAAATGCTGCAAGACAAATTGGTTAGCATAATTTACAGCACAACACAGGTAGGACTCAAATCAGGACAGAATTGGGATTTCAAGAACGGGGGCATGCATTTAAGGGGTAACCGGGGTCAGCCCGATCGGTCAGAACGGTTATACCTGGAAAATGGCTTTGAAACTCCCTGCAAATTTTTGTGCTGGAAAACAGTTTTTAGAAAATTATTTAGCTCAATTTCATACAAATTTTCCTTTTCAGCGGGTCTGTTATCCTAGAACTCGGGGTTTCGTTCATGTGGGTTCCTAAACTCAACATCCATCTAGGGTCCAGAAAGTAGTAAATACACCAAAAATAATTTAAATTCGACAACAGCACCATGCGACGACGTCCGTGCGGGTCATTCCGCGGCTCTGTTTTATTGTAGAAATTACAGCTGTCCGTGCAGCTGTGATTCCCGAAACCCGAAAAGTGGTTTTCTTATTTTTTGAAAATGCCATTTTGCTCATTTTCAATATTTTCCGGGGATTTTATAGGATTCGGGGGTCCGCTAATGCTGGACCATGGATCTGCTTCGGATCGAACAGCCCTGAGATTCCAAAAATAAAACCACGGAAAAACGGAAAACCCTAATATCCGTATGTACAGAAATCCAAAAACCAAAATTTTACAACATACGGATGAATCTGGGCCGAAATTGATCACGATAGAATGCATAAAATGGAAAACAGACTGTTTTCGGTCGATCAGGGCAGCTCTGTGAATCTGCCCCTGCAAAACAGAGCCGTGCAGCTCTGGATACCAGAGCCTCCCGGCTCTATTCATCACAATCAGAGCCGTGCAGATGTGTTCATGGAGAACACAGCCGCATGGCTATGTTTGGGAAAGTTCAGTTTCTAAAATTCGCAAAAACAAGAAAAATGCAAGGAAAAAGCAATGTGCACAGGTCAAGAAACGGATGAGAACTTGGAATTTTCCCTGAGCCGAAAACCAAAGCAATCCGAAATCAATCCGAAATGATCCCGAATTAATATGCAAAGGTTAAAGAATTTCTACTAGTGTTTGAAGATTAGTTTTAGGTCTTGGATTTTTGATTTTTGGGTCACTGTCCCTGGTTTAAATGTCTCGGTTCCTCACCACTCCTTTCTCTCTGTGTTTTCTTGAAATTTGTTTTTTGTCCAAGATCCCCTCTCCTCCTTTGATTTGATTTTCTCTTTTCTTTTTATATCTTCCACTCATCATCATTCCAAACAATAAATGAGCCATCTAAATTTCATCCCTTTTTCTTTTCTGTCGAGCCAAGTTGCTCTGCATTGCAAAGCAACTTGGCTCAACCCACTAGAGCCGCTCGACTCTAGTGTGTGCTAGAGCCGGCCGACTCCAAACTATAGCCGCTCGGCTGTAGTTTATAAACTACAGCTGTGTAGCTCTAGCAAGAGCGGGGCCGAAATTCTCGAAAATCTGACGCTCACCCTAAACCCTAAAAACCACTCAGGGGACCTTTTCTGGGGTTTCGGATCACAAATAGCTCAGTTTTCAGGATGTTTGAGATACTCTAGGTGACGTTCCGGTCATTTTCAAGTCCGGTTTGAGTCCATCTGCTCGACAAGTAATAAGGAATGCTCAACATGGAGGTCGGGAAAAACACGGCGCTTACAACACCGAATGTCAACAATTAATTAACGCATTCCTTCTAATGTACATTACATGTACAATTTTTATAAGCTTTGTCTTAGTTGATCTATGTGCACGATCCTATGGGTCTATCTATATGTTGGTAGTAGGCCTAAGGCCCATAGATTGTAAGTGGGTTCGAGCAAACCATTACAGCCCCCAATTAAGATCGAGATGCAGCAATCTGTTGAAGACACTGACCCACTAGTAATCTCACAGTGTCCTATGCCAAACAATATCGATATGAATAAACAAGAGGCATGGTGTTCGTCATCCTTTTCTATTGTTTATTATATTCCTTAATCTTGAGTTGATTGATTAATTAAATAAGCAACTAACTTACTTGGGTATGGCCATACACTAATCAGTCCCACTCATCAAGTGGCCAATGATATCATCTTGGTGTTACCCGAGTGGCAATTCCATCACTTCATCATCAATATCAATATGTTCACCGGTCCACCCAATCATACCCATATTTAGCATCCTTTTTGTAGACCTGTTAGGCATATGTCAAAGTAAACCGAATTCCATATTGATACTATAATGAAATCTGGTCTGAGGACAAAAGAGACCTACTTAAGAAAGACCTATGACACGACAAACATGTGGTTCTCTTATGCGGATCGATCCAGTCCCATGTCAACGACATGTACCTATATTTATGTCTGACTATACAAGTACTATGGCTAGTTAAGAACTGCCATACAGTCATCAAATATACAAGTCTATGGTTCTATTCGTTCCCACTATTAGAATAGACCTAGGATAGGTTTTATGATTAACAATCAATAGATACTCTACTCTTATTATAGCACAAGATATGAGTGAAATAGATTAATTACCTTTATTAATGTGACACAAATAGTGTATTCAAATAATGAGTCTTAATGTATAATACAAAATACAAGAATCCAATGCCCTAAGAACTAGGGCACACCAATAGTCTCCCACTTGCACTAGTTCCAATTGGGCATTGCCCTAATACCTATAGATCTGGTATGACCATTGTGCTGTGTTTGTGGTAGTGCTTTGGTCAATGAATCAGTGACATTATTCTTGGTGTCAACCCTCTGCAATGAGATGTCACCTCTATTCATGATCTCCCGAATGAGGTGAAACTTTCTGAGCACATGTTTGGATTCGGGGCTCCTTGGCTTGTACGATGGCCCCATTGTTGTCATAAAAAACATCAACTGGGTCTAAGATAGTGGGTACTACTCCCAACTTGGTTATGAACTTCTTGATCCAAACGGCTTCCTTTCCAGCTTCGCATGCAACTATGTACTCAGCTTCCGTCGTAAAGTCAGCAATGGTGGCCTCCTTTAAGGATGTAAGCGCCGGAATTTTACTTAAAAAAAAATAAAATTATAGTTGTACGACTATCGCTACAGTCGTACGACTATAGTCAAACTATAGTCGTACGACTATAGATCATTTACCCATAAAAGCAGAAAAAGAAAGACAAAATAAGGGGGACAGAAAAAAAAAACAAAAAAAAAAGGGGAGAGATAGAAAAAAGGAGAGACCAGACAGAAAGAAGAAGAAAAAGAGAGAAAGAGAGAAGAGAAGAGAGGAGAAAATCAAAAAGAAAAGGAGGAACTCCTCATCAGAATCCCTCAGCATTTGAAATCTTTGGACCCAAAACTCTCAAATCCTAAATCAAGGAGAAAGTCCGGATTTTAGTGGATTGGAGCAATGCCAGGGGTCAATCTTACGGTGGACGCACGCCAAAGAGGTAAACACCCTTTTCCCCTCTCTTTTACAAGCTTTCTGGGTGATTGGTGTGCTTTTTCTGCATTTCTATCCTTTTTTCTGCGTTTCGATTCTAGAAATCAAGAACAGTCGTGCGAATGTTCTTGAGTTCGATGAACAGTCGTACGACTATAGTTAAAGTCGTACGAGTGTTCTTGATTTCCGGGTGATTTTCTTTCCAGTTTGTTTTAAATAAGATTTTGGCGAAATCCTGAGTCTGGAGTGTTTACAGTCATACGACTGTAATTACAGTCGTACGACTATAGTTGCATTTGCACGACTGTAATTTATAGTCGTACATCTGTCGTTTCCAGAACCAGAATTTTACCTTTAAGCCCCAAAAATTTCTTAGAAAATCCATAAAAAATCATAAAAAATCCCCAAAAAATCCCAGAAAATTAGAAAACCCCAAAAATCATCAAAATGAATTTTGTTGTGTGCATCACGACCATAGATTCAATTTTCAGTAAAATTGCAATTAGAACAATTCAACGACGGAGACGCAGTTCTCCCGAAAACTGACCCACTGAACATATAAAAATGCATGTAAACCGGAAAAATTGTTTTCAAAATGATTTTCCCACAAAAACCAAAAATACAGGGACGTTTCAAAACGTTTTCCAGGTCTAACCGAGCCGGCTAGCCGAGCCAACCCGGTTATTCCCTAAATGCATGCCCCTAATTCTTGATTTCCCAATTCTGTCTATTTGAGTCCTAGTTGTGGCGTGCCGTATAAATTGTGCTATCATTTGTTTTGCAGCTTTTATTTATATTTATTTTTGATTTTATTTGTATTTTAATAGAATTAATCGTGTATCTAGGCGATTGTAAATACTTTTTAGATTCTCGTGTATCCTAGGCGCTTGTAAGGTGAGGCGAGAGTTTTTATCCTTTATTCGATCGGGTTGTAATAATTTAATTATTTATTATTTTTTTTCACTCTATTTGTATACGTGCTGTATGCCTTTTATATTCAATAAAATCAACTTTAGAATTTGAAATACCATCTTTGAACATTGACCAATATTTATTTTAATTAGACACGAAATAAGGGACTTGTCCGGACCCGAATCTCTGGATAGTGTAGCGACCGTTCGTCCGGTTCAGCTGCATAAGAATTTTCCGTTTGTGCTGAGCAGGGTGGCGACTCTACAATATTCATCGAGACTTAGGTCTCGGTTCTTTTATGCATTAATTCCATTCATTTTCCAAAACGCGTCTTCCGCTCACAGTGGCGACTCCGCTGGGGAATTCTTAAAAATTTTTCTTAAAAACTTAAAAGAATTTGACAAGCCCTGAAAAGTGTCTAATTAAAATAAGGTGGATGATTCTCGATTGGTATTTCATTTTGCATCTTTAGCTAGACATGCTTGCATTAGATTTAGTATCCATTTTTAGCCCGGTGGATTATTGAAGTGTCGCCTTAGTTCCTCTTGGTCTTAGGGGTACGGATACGAAACACCACCCATAGCCTCATACGAACCCCTTCGTGTGCTACGTGTTACACGCTTCTCGACATTTCACTCCATACCATAATTCATATTTATCATACATATGACATTTTCAATACATAAAACATTCTTGTGTGATACTAACCACATTTTTATGTAGCCACGTGCATTTTATTTTCATGTGAAAACCTTAAATCATCCGTTTGACATTCATACTAACCCTTTCTTTTTCAGCCATAACATTATATTTGTGTGATTAACATTTTTCACATAGCATACGTAACATCATTATATGTGTCATGCATCCTAACCAAGTTTTTCTGCGGCCATTTGCATTTTGTGTGTCATAAGCATTCACGACATATCACCTAAATTAAATTAGGGGCATTCCAAGGATGCCCACCATGATCATATCATTCCATCATATATCGGGTATCCCAAAATACCTGTGCCTTGCCAATGCACCGGATTGCATTCGGCCATTCCACCAAATCATTTCATTCAATAGAGACCACAATGGTCCTAGGTATATTTCCGTGTGACAATTCACACAAGACGTTTCATGACATCATGCTCATTTATCATAAGTATCATACCATACTGTGATCCACATCGGATTACTTCATGACATCACTACATTATTCAAGGCGCTCCCCGAGTGCCAGGTTAGTATACATGTAGGAGCATATCATAACATCCCAAATCATGAAAGGTGTTCCCCGAACGCCGAGCTTTTGTTCGTGTCCCCGTCACACGTGACTCCCTCATAACATCATTTCATTTCATATGCTTAAAAGCATCTGAACTCTATCCATGGGCCGGTCCCATGCGACTATTTCATATAATCTCATAGACCTATAAAGCTTCGAACTCCGTCTGTGTGTCGGTACACACGTGACCATTTCACGAATTCATTAGGTGCCCCAAAAGCACCAAACTCTAATCCATGTGGCGGTCCACACCCGACATTTTGCATAGCATTGGGTGTTCTTGGGATGTCTAAAAATAAAAAAATATATATATGAAAAAAAAAATAATAAAAACAAAGAGGGATCATCCTTATTATCTCACGATGTACATCTCATTCATCCATCAAACATTCAAGCACTTCACAACGTTCAAGCATTCCATAGGTACCAAGGACTTCACAGCATACACTATCGTCATTTAAGTGTTCCAAAAACGCTAGAAACTCCAGCAAGCCCTTTAGGTCCTTCATAATCATTAGAAACCCTGTCCTTGTGTCCCGCACACCCAAATACCGAAATATCTTTCGTGCAAGACAAGCTCTGCACATTTCCTCTCCGTGTAAGACTAAGTTCTACATGTGTTATACCAAATCTTCCTGTGCAAGACAAGCTCTGCACACTTCCTCCCCGTGTAAGACTAAGCTCTACACGTACCGCTCCAAATCTCCCCGTGCAAGACCAGCTCTACACGTACATCATTAAACTCTACTCATCCTCCCCGTGCAAGACTAGCTCTGCACGTACCGCATCAAATTCTACCCTTCCTCACGCGCTACACGTACCGCTCCAAATCTCCCTGTGCAAGACCAGCTCTGCACGTACCTCATCAAACTCTACTCATTCTCCCCGTGTAAGACTAAGTTCTACACGTATCGTTCCAAATCTTTCTGTGCAAGACAAGCTCTACACACTTACTCCCCGTGCAAGACTAGCTCTGCACATACCACATCAAATTCTACCCTTCCTCCCCGTGTAAGACCAAGCACTACACATACCGCTCCAAATTCCCCCGTGCAAGACCAGCTCTGCACGTACCGCTTTAACTCTACCCTTCCTCCTCGTGTAAGACTAAGCTCTACATATCGTTCCATATGTCTTTCTGTGCAAGACAAGCTCTGCACATTTCCTCCCCGTTGAAGACACGCTCTACACGTATCGCTCTAAACATTAAACCTTTCCCCGTGTAAGACATGCTCTACACGTATTGCTATAAACATTCAACCCCTTCCCGTGTAAGACTAAGTTCTACACGTACCACTTTAACTCTATCCTTCCTTCCCGTGTAAGACTCGCTCTACACGTATCACTCTAAACACTAAACCTCTTCCCGTGTAAGACACGCTCTACACGTATCGCTCTAAACATTAAGCCTTTCCCCGTGTAAGACACGCTCTACATGTATCGCTCTAAACATTAAACCTCTTCCCGTGTAAGACACGCTCTACACGTATCACTCTAAACATTAAACCTTTCCCTCTGTAAGACATGCTCTACACGTATCGCTCTAAACATTCAACCTCTCCCCATGTAACACTAAGTTCTACACGTACCGCTTTAACTCTATCCTTCCTTCCCCTGTAAGACTCGCTCTACATGTATCACGCTAAACATTAAACCTTTCCCCGTGTAAGACAGGCTCTACATGTACCGCTTTAAACACTACATCTCTTCCCCGTGTAAGACTAAGTTCTACGCGTACCGCTTTAACTCTATACTTCCTTCCCGTGTAAGACACGCTCTACACGTATCGCTCTAAACACTAAACCTTTCCCCGTCTAAGACACGCTCTACACGTACTGCTTTAAACACTACATCTCTTCCCCTTGTAAGATCCGCTCGACACGTACTGCTTCAAATATTAACTCTCCTCCTGTGTAAGATACGCTCTATATGTAAGCTCTTCGCAAGTAGCACCTTGCTTCGATCCATGGACACTCTGTGTGTCATTTTATCCATATGGTGTATATTTATATGCCACGCTATACTTCAGCATATAGCTTTGTCAACAACATTCATCATTCATGCATGCATGCATCACATCTCGCATTCATACCTACATCATCCCTCGACTTGCTATCCTCTGTGCGTATGCCCCAGTCAGTGGTAACAAATGTTCTTATCAGGGGAGAAAGGGAAGGAGTCTCGAGAATGGCTGGCCCAGCGAACTTCAACACCGTAACAGATATCCTAGATGATTATGTTGCCTCATCGTGATTCTGAAAGGTGGTCAGGGAAGAGGCAACAGCAATGTTGAAGGAAATGCTAGGAGGTGATCTGGACAAGATGGAAAAGCTGACGACATGATGCTCTGAATTGGAGGCACATGTGATTGAGCTTGAGGGAGTAATAAAAGGGCTGACTGGTGAAGCAGAATCGAAGGCCCCCCTCAAAGCCAACACTGACCTTGTTCCGCGACCAACTAAGAGTCCATTCCCCAAGGGTGACGGAAAGGGCATATCCTCGTGGCCTATCTCACTGAGCCGATTATTTGCCAAGTGTAGAAAAGAGGGCTTACTACAGAGCGTCAAGCCGTATGTGGAGCCGGCACTGGATCAAAAGAATAACTTCTTCACCTATCACGTAGTGACAGGTCACCGAACCAATGCCTGTTATGTGTTAAGGAAGGAGATCCGAAAGTTGGTTGATGAGGGAAGGTTAAAGGTGCCATCTGCTACTAATGAGCAACCGAGGACAACCAGGGAGACTGGCAAGGAAATTCCTCAAACCTCCTGGGGAGAGGAATATGATGAAGATCTCCAAAGCCTGATCTGACGAGAGTGGGACAGTGACCGGATAAGCAATAGTCGGGCGCTGTGAGATCAATACCTTTAGAGGCTCCTTCCCGTAGGGAACTCATTTTGTTTGTAAAGTGTATTGAACTCATTTTGAATGCAATGCATCTTGTTATTTTCTTACTTATGTGGTGATTACATGTATATGGCATTAAGCATGCATTTGATCATCTGAAACGACATGTCCATCACGTATAATATTAAGATGCATGACATCAATCTGAGTCTTACAGGGAATTTACAAGTGAACCTGACTTCGGTAAAACCCTTTTCTTAAAAAAAAAATAGAGAGAAAGAGTAGAAGTCTGCCAAGCAAGTAATGGGATGACACCATTTCATTCGAATCAATTGCCAACCTAGATCAGTGATCCCTACAAACCACGATCCTAAACGCTGCTGGTCTTGCCCTAAAAGTTTCAACTTGGACAGCCCACAATACACCCAAATCATTCCAAACCACGAACCATTGTTAAATCTCAGAGCCAATCACCAGAACAAAGCATTGAGCTTAACTCACGCTCAAGAAAGGATCCCACATCAAAAACCAAATCCATCAAAAAGCATCAAGCCCTAAAAATCCAAATGACCTTCGCCGCCCACCATGTTGTAAAACTCTGAAGCAGACATTAGTTTTAGTGCATGTATAGTTTTGTTTGTGTGGCATTCATGATCATATGACATCACACATGCATTGTTCATCCAAAAAGACATATCAAACACGCATGACATATATGGATCTAAATGCAGCAGGAAAATCAATAGATGGCTGTGGTTTGGATTTAGCTTCTTCAAAGAAAAAAAAAACCAGCACTGATGGAAGACCTCAGCTCTCTCTTACAGCCCAATTTCTGCTCCTGGTCTAAAGTTGCACTCTCTTCAATCATAGAGTCAAACTCTGTTGAGTGCTTGATGAATTTGGGGGCGGCCCACCTATTGCAAGAAATGTCGGGGTCAATGAGTTGAGATAATGGAGATAAGTACGTTGTTACCTGTTCAAAAAAGTTAACTTCATGCGGTGACAGAGAAGATCAGTGTCTTTACCCAAAGCAGTTCCCTTTTCACTCTCCTCTCTGTCTTCTCCATTTGCCTTCAACACCTTTGTCTTCCCTTTATTGTCTTTCCTTCACTTTCATCTTCTATCTTTCATCTTCTCTCTAGAACTTGGACCGATTTTGTGATTCCATATTCTCTACCTTCAATGGCTTCTAACAAGAAGTTGAACCCCAATGCTGCTCCATATCATTTTTGTTCCGCACCCTCTCATTAGTGGAAGGGCATCGGGACAGGTGGTTATGGTGTCGTTTCAATCCGTCTTCGTTTATCATCAACCTGTACCGAATTGGGGATACCCTTTTAATCCCACGCCATTTCTCTTCAATCTAAACTCCTAGACTAATTATTTAGTACCCTCAGATAGTGGGAAGGGATTTGATTTGATGATAGATAGAGGATTTGGATATGAATCTGCTTCAAATGAGTTCAACAATACTGAAAAAGGGGGAAAATGAAATATATAGCTCTGAGATTCCAGAGTAAGAAGAAAATAGTTTCTGTAAGTGAAAAGGAACAACAGTGGTCGCCCAAGAAATTGACTATTGAAGAGACCAAGCTGGATAAAAGAGAGATTGAAGCTAATCTTGGCGGGAAAAACAAGCCTGATGATCAGAAAACTACCAAATCAGTTTCAAAGACATAATCTGTTACAAATTCTGGGCAAGCATTGGCTGGAGGAAAACAAGAATAAGTCCAAAGGGAAGCCTGCTTATGATTTCCTCTATTTGCCTATGGATTTCAAGACTGGAGGAGATTTTGGTTATGCATTTGTGAACTTTACCAACTGTGTTGGGGCAACTTGACTTTACAAAGCTTTCAACAATCATGAAAGGGACGACACCATCAACAGGAAAGCTTACAAAGTCTGTTGTACTTATATTCAAAGGGAAAGTTGTATTTGCCAACCATTTCAAGAATTCAGTCTTCGGGAGCCGTGCTTAAACTGAAATCTGGGGTGAATTAGAACATGAATACAGCATCAGACCACAGGAGAATCCAGTGGTTACTTGAATTCATCACAGGTTGTCTATCCACAATGGCAACTCTATCCAATTATCGGGCATTCATTCTTCAAAAAAAAAAAAAAAAAAAAAAACTCCAATGTGTAAAACCGAAAGGGCATATTTTTAATTTGAAGAGGCATCAATAAAAACCAGAGCCATATTTTAGATTTTCCTAATGCATCCGCATTCATTATGTCATGAATGTCTTGTATTCAATTTTGATGTTCAATATGCATTTGTCATGTCATTGCATGTCAATGTTCACTTACAGGCTACATCGCACAGCAAACCTTGTCTGTAAAAGTGCTTTACTTCCAAAACACAAACCCTTAGTACTCCCCGAACACAAACCTATAATATTAGGGGCAAGTAAAAAAACAAACCATTAGGCATCATCGACAGCATTATCTTCGCGAGTCCCATCCTAAGACAAACCGTCACGAAAGGGATCAACGCAGACAAAATGCCCATTACAGAATCTTTCTCAAAAAAAAAAAAAGAACTTGTTAACACGGAAAACCGAAAGGACTTGTCGGCAACAGGAGAGGGGTGATATAGAAAGTCAGAGTCAATTTCATATCCCCTGTTATACTCATTATGGTGTCACCATTGCAATATTGTGCATGTTTAGTCTTCCAAACAGATGTTCATCTTGCATGCACCATGCCATTACATATAAACATCCATCAGTAGGACATTGCATCCAAGCCCGTGATAATATCATAGAAACTCCTGTTATACGGTACGGAAATGCAAAGTCTCACTCTCATCTTCTTACTCAATCAAACGGACCATCCATCGGCACGGCCTGCTATCCTGATCTGCTCAGCACTGACGACGCTTTAGAATATGCAGAGGGTAAAGTGGAAAGTCACTCAAGGCGGCCAACTTCTCTAATATCTAGATTGGCGTAATACTTAGTCGGTCAGGAGACACATTAGGACAATCGGGCTAGGTCACCTGGGCTACCATCGGGGTCAGCCACAAGCTGTGAATTCCATCTCCAGGCTCGCACGGATACCAAGAACAAAGCATACACCACATGTTGCATGCATACATATATTTGCCACCACACATGCATCCATACATACATGCATACATTTAAAGTAAACATGCACAATTCATATGCATATGCATCACAACCAATCCAAGTGCAGGTACCAACTGCTATCACTGGGTCTCGCCTAACCAGGATCGCTCTCAAAGCAGATACGGCACAATGTCGGGGCAGAACAATCAAGTTTCCAAGGGGCAGAACAATCAAGCCGTATTTATCCTTGATCGAAGGGGCAAAAATTTTTGTTTCCAAAATCATCGATCAAGGGATAAATACTCATTCCCCAGCCAACACCAAAATCATCATTCCTAAAGCTATCCATCCTCATCTCATTCAAGCAAGATTTCGAACCCTTGAACTCCATTACATTCAAGCATGGTTACAAATCCTTCAACCTCTCTCTTCATTCATGCAAGATTTCGAGCCCTTGAACTCCATTACGTTCAAGCATGGTTACAAATCCTTGAATTCCCTTCCTTTATTCAAGCAAGATTTCGAACCCTTGAACTCCACTACGTTCAAGCATGGTTACAAATCCTTGAACCACTTCCTTCATTCAAGCCAGATCTTGAACCCTTGAACTCTATTACGTTCAAGCATGGTTTCAGATCCTTGAACCTCTTATTATTTCAAGTTCATCCAATTCCAGTAAGATCTCAAATTGTCAAAACTCCACCTTCTTTTACCTCAGGCAACACAAACCCGATATCGGCTAATCCACAATCCATCTTCCTTTGCCTTGGGTAACATAAACCCGATATCTGCTTAACCACAATTTCATTTTCCTTCACCTCGGGCAACATAAACCCAATATCGGCCAATCCATAATGAACCTTCTTTTGCCTCGGGTAACATAAACCTGATATCGGCTTAACCGCAATTTCATTTCCCTTCGCCTTGGGTAACATAAACCCGATATCAGCTAATCCACAATTCACCTTTCTTTGCCTCGGGTAACATAAGCCCGATATCGGCTTAACTGCAATTTCATTTTCCTTCGCCTCGGTTAACATAAACCCGATATTGGCTAATCCACAATCCACATTCCTTTGCCTCGGGTAACATAAACCCGATATCGGCTTAACCGCAATTTCATTTTCCTTTGCCTCGGGTAACATAAACCCGATATCGGCTAATCCACAATCCACCTTGCTTTGCCTCGGGTAACATAGACCCGATATCGGCTTAACCACATTCCATCTTTTCTTGCCTCGGGTAACCTAGACCCGGTGTCGGCTTAGTTCCACATCAAACCCTTTATTTCATTCACGCTAGATTTCGAATTCTTGAACCTTCTTCAAGCATGATTCCCTATCCTTGAAAGATCGCCCAAGCCATATTTCGGATTCTTGAAGGTCGATTCAAGTAAGATCCTAGATCTTTGAAACCAATTCGAATCCCACACTTCAAATTCACCTTTGCCTCAGGTAACCTAAACCTGATATCGAATTATTTCCTCCCCAACATCGCCTCGGGTAACCTAGACCTGATATCGGCTTATTTCAACTGCGGGTTTTTTCCTGTGTCTGCGACGCTTTGAGTCGCGTTTCTCAAATTCACATCATCTATCCCAGGCTAAGTTCGGGTGGTAAATTTGATCACGCGAGGGGCAGCTGTAAGCGCCGAAATTTTACCTAAAAAAAAATTAAACTTATAGTCGTACGACTATCGCTACAGTCGTACGACTGTAGATAACATAAACCCGATATCTGCTTAACCACAATTTCATTTTCCTTCACCTCGGGCAACATAAACCCAATATCGGCCAATCCATAATGAACCTTCTTTTGCCTCGGGTAACATAAACCTGATATCGGCTTAACCGCAATTTCATTTCCCTTCGCCTTGGGTAACATAAACCCGATATCAGCTAATCCACAATTCACCTTTCTTTGCCTCGGGTAACATAAGCCCGATATCGGCTTAACTGCAATTTCATTTTCCTTCGCCTCGGTTAACATAAACCCGATATTGGCTAAGCCACAATCCACATTCCTTTGCCTCGGGTAACATAAACCCGATATCGGCTTAACCGCAATTTCATTTTCCTTTGCCTCGGGTAACATAAACCCGATATCGGCTAATCCACAATCCACCTTGCTTTGCCTCGGGTAACATAGACCCGATATCGGCTTAACCACATTCCATCTTTTCTTGCCTCGGGTAACCTAGACCCGGTGTCGGCTTAGTTCCACATCAAACCCTTTATTTCATTCACGCTAGATTTCGAATCCTTGAACCTTCTTCAAGCATGATTCCCTATCCTTGAAAGATCGCCCAAGCCATATTTCGGATTCTTGAAGGTCGATTCAAGTAAGATCCTAGATCTTTGAAACCAATTCGAATCCCACACTTCAAATTCACCTTTGCCTCAGGTAACCTAAACCTGATATCGACTTATTTCCTCCCCAACATCGCCTTGGGTAACCTAGACCTGATATCGGCTTATTTCAACTGCGGGTTTTTTCCTGTGTCTGTGATGCTTTGAGTCGCGTTTCTCAAATTCACATCATCTATCCCAGGCTAAGTTCGGGTGGTAAATTTGATCACGCGAGGGGCAGCTGTAAGCGCCGGAATTTTACCTAAAAAAAAATTAAACTTATAGTCGTACGACTATCGCTACAGTCGTACGACTGTAGATCATTTACCCATAAAAGCATAAAAAGAAAGACGAAATAAGGGGGATGGAAAAAAAAGAAAAAAAAAAGGGGACAGACAGAAAAAAGGAGAGACCAGACAGAAAGAAGAAGAAAAAGAGAGAAAGAGAGAAGAGAAGAGAGGAGAAAATCAAAAAGAAAAGGAGGAACTCCTCATCAGAATCCCTCAGCATTTGAAATCTTTGGACCCAAAACTCTCAAATCCAAAATCAAGGAGAAAAGTCCGGATTTTAGTTGATTGGAGCGACGCCAGGGGTCAATCCTACGGTGGACGCATGCCAAAGAGGTAAACACTCCTTTTCCCCTCTCTTTTACAAGCTTTCTGGGTGATTAGTGTGCTTTTTCTGCATTTCTATCCTTTTTTTTGTGTGTTTGTTTTGGAAATCAAGAACAGTCGTGCGCCTGTTCTTGAGTTCAATGAATAGTCGTACGACTGTAGTTACAGTCGTATGAGTGTTCTTGATTTCCAGGTGATTTTCTTTCCAGTTTGTTTTAAATAAGATTTTGGCAAAATCATGAGTCTGAAGTGTTTACAGTCGTACGACTGTAATTACAGTTGTATGAGTGTAGTTGCATTCGCACTTCTGTAATTTACAGTCGTACAACTGTCGTTTCTAGAACCAGAATTTCACCTTTAAGCCCCAAAAATTTCTTAGAAAATCCATAAAAATTCATAAAAATTCCCTAAACATTCCCCAAAAATCCCAAAAAATTAGAAAACCCCAAAAATCATCAAAATGAATTTTGTTGTGTGCATCACGACCATATATTCAATTTTCAGTAAAACTGCATTTAGAACAATTCAACGACGGAGACCCAGTTCTCCCGAAAACCGACCCACTTAATATATAAAAATGCATGTAAACCGGAAAAATTGTTTTCAAAATGGTTTTCCCACAAAAACCAAAAATACATGGACGTTTCAAAACGTTTTCCAGGTCTAATCGGGCAAGCTAGCCGAGCCAACCCAGTTATTCCCTAAATGCATGCCCCCAATTCTTGATTTCCCAATTCTGTCTATTTGAGTCCTAGTTGTGGCGTGCCGTATAAATTGTGCTATCCTTTGTTTTGCAGCTTTTATTTATATTTATTTTTTATTTTATTTGTATTTTAATAGAATTAATCGTGTATCTAGGCGATTGTAAATACTTTTTAGATTCTCGTGTATACTAGGCGCTTGTAAGGTGAGGCGATAGTTTTTATCCTTTATTCGATCGGGTTGTAATAATTTAATTATATTTCTTTTTCACTCTATTTGTATGCGCGCTGTATGCCTTTTATATTCAATAAAATCGACTTTAGAATTTCAAATACCATCTTTGAACATTGACCAATATTTATTTTTATTAGACGCGAAATAAGGGACTTGTCCGAACCCGAATCTCTTGATAGTGGAGCGAACGTTCGTCCGGTTCTGCTGCATAAGAATTTACCGGTTGAGCTGAGCCGGGTGGCGACTCTACAATATTCATCGAGACTTAGGTCTCAGTTCTTTTATGCATTAATTCCATTCATTTTCCAAAACGCGGATATCCATTTATAAAAACCCCACGCGAGCAAGGGGCCCGCCCGAGATCATGGCGCCCCTTCCGAAACGGAGTCCTGCGTCCCGTCGAAAATGCGTCGTTCGCTCACAGAGGACCTCCAACTAATGGCACAGCCATTTAGGAGAAAAACATAACCAAACTACGACTCGTTCTCATCCTCATTAGTCTCAAAGCTTGCATCAGTGTAACCTGACACTACCAGCTCATCTTGACGTCCATACACTAAGAAAGCATCCTTAGTCCAATTAAGGTATTTCAAGATTGCCTTGACTGCCTTCCAATGCTCCTCACCGGGGTCCAACTGGTACCGGCTAGTCATACTTAGTGCAAAAGTGACATCAGGGCTTGTACATAACATGGAGTACATGATAGATCAAATAGCATATGCATAAGGGATCTTTTCCATGTTCTCCTAGTCCTTCTTTGTTTTAGGACCATCTTTCTTACTCAGCTTCAACCCATGACGCATAGGCAAGAATCCTTTCTTTGCCTTGTTAAATAGAAATTAAATTTGAAATTAGATCAGACCATAAGAATTAAAATTAGACATGGGCTTAAAGAGGTGAAAAGCCCGCATGACATTAAATCGAATTGGGCCTAAAATTCCCAAAGGGAATTTTGGCCCTTTAGGTTATGACCTAGGGTGAAATTCGGCCAAGATAGACAACTAAGGTAGCTGAAAATTTTGGGCAGCCCCCTTCCACTCTTTCGTTTGATCTCTCACTAATACGGGTCGTGTTCGATAGCCATTCGTGTATGCGAACACGGAGGGAATCAATTTTTGGTTTCTGCAGCCAACTCTTAAAGAGATATTTCTAGTAAGAAATCTATTCTCTTTTATTTAATTTTAATGTTTTACAATTTTCACATCAATTGCTCCTGGGCACGGATTTGAGAAAATCACCATGTTCTTCTGCATTTAATCGGGTGATTTCGGGTGAAAAATCCTAACACTTCGTTCTTAAACTCCTTGAACCTTTAAAGAGTCTCAGACTTATGCTTCATCAGAAACATGTAACCGTATCTACTGAAGTCATCCGTGAAGGTGACGAAGTATAGAAAACCGGATCTAGCACTAGTGCTCATTTGTCCGTATACATAGGAATGTATCAGCTCCAATAGCTCTGAGGCCCTTTCAGCAGTCTTGCAAAAAGGTGCCTTTATCATCTTGCCTCTCAAACAAGATTCGCATGTGTCATAAGATTGGATGTCAAATGACTTTAGCACTCCACTAAAGTGAAGCCTAGCTATGCGATTCTCATTCATGTGGCCAAGTCAACAGTGCCGGATGTATGTAGGATTAATTTGATTCTGTTTAATCCTTTTAGTACTTATGTTATAGATTGAACTTTCACATTTTAGATTAAGGATATTGTGAGCGGACGACGAGTTTTCGACGGGACGCGGGACTCCCTTTCGGGATGGGGCGCCACGATCTCGGGCGGATCCCTCCCTCGCGTGGGGTTTTTATGAATGGAAATCCGCATTTTGGAAAATGAATAGAATTGATGCATAAAAGAACCGAGACCGAAATCTCGATGGATGTTGTAGAGTCGCCACCCGGCTCAGCTCAACCAGGAAATTCTTATGCAGCTGAACCGGACGAACGGTCGCTACACTATCCAGAGATTCGGGTCCGGACAAGTCCCCTATTTCGTGTCTAATTAAAATAAATATTGTCAATGTTCTCGAATGGTATTTCAAAATCTAAGTCCATTTTATTGAATGTATAAAAAGCATACAACGCGCACACAAAACATTTAATACAAAAATAAGGAAAAGGAATAAATATTAATTGGCTTACAACCAAATCGAATGAAAAAAAAAAAAACACTCGCCTCACTTATACAATCGCCTAGAATACACGAAAATCTAGAAGAATTACAACCGCCTAAATACACGATTTAATCTATTAAAATACATCAAAAATAAAAATAAAAATAAAAATAAATTAAACCTGCAAAACAGAGGGTTAGCACAATGTATACAGCACGCCACAACTAGGACTCAAATAGACAGAATTGGGAAATCAAGAATCGGGAGCATGCATTTAGGGGGTAACCGGGTTGGCTCGGCTAGCCGGCCCGGTTAGACCTGGAAAACATTTTGAAACGTCCCTGTATTTTTGGTTTTTGTGGAAAAAATCATTTTGAAAACAATTTTTCCGGTTTACATGCATTTTTATATATTTAAGTTGTTGGAGATTGTGCCCTAAGGCCAATATTGGATTATGTAATTTGACTTCTAAGATTAATCTAGTGTAGATTAATATTATCATTTATGTTTGTATGTTAGCATTTATGATAAGTATCCATGAATAAATCGTGTTATTCTAAATATCCCTAGTCGATTGTTATTATGGGAATAATAACAAACTAAGACTAGTGTGAGTGATAATGGATATTCATAAGATGAATATAGTGTATACAGATACAGATTATACTCACGGGTAATATGTTAGAGAACATGTTACTGGAGACCCACTATGAGATCAAGTTCATGGTTATGTGTCACAACTGATCTTGATTATAGTAGTGTCATTAGCTGATTCCTTTGACCTGAGGTCACCATGGATTCCGGGATGAATTCATGTTGTGTTTTGACGCAGTCAAACGCTGCTTGTAACAGAGTAGTTATAAAGGCTGTGATTGGGTACGATATGACTCATGCCTTGGGATGTGAGTCACAGATATGGGATTTTGTCCCTCTCTAACAAGAGAGCGATATCACTGGGCCCCTCGATAAGTAAGACTGTTAAATGCATGGCCGTGCTCAAATAATTGATAAGAGTATCAATTGATTTGTCTGAACAGTTTACTTTGAGATCGAGAAAGCATATGATTAATTTATATAAGATTGACAAGTGTACCATGTCTTATAATTAATCATGATATCAAGAGACAAAAGGGAATATGACACATTCTATAAGTAGGTTTATTGGATTATACCAATCATATGAATTGGGTAGTCATAATGGCTTGCTAGAGTCCGCTTATGACCTATGAGGGCATTATGGTAATTTCCTCATTGCCAATTTATATGATCCTACGGGGTCACACACAAAGAGCAAAATGAGATTCACTTAATTCGGGGATAAATCATTATGAGATAATGATTTATTATTGATGAGAAATTAAATATATATAAAGATATATATTTACATGTATATGTATATACACATGAACATATTAATAAGATTAATATATTTATGGCATAAAGTATGCTATATATATATATATATATATATATATATATATATATATATTATAATTATATTATATGGTGATATAATTAATTATAATATACATTTACGTATATGTGTATATATATATATGTATGTATGTATGTAAATATTAATAAGATTAATATAGCATAAAGTATGCTAATTATATTATATGGAGATATAATTAATTTTACATACATATGTGTATATGATGGAGAATTGACTAAGTTTAATATTAATTGAGAATTAATAAAACTTATGGGGGCTAATTTATAATTATAATTAAATATAGTATTTAATTACAATTATAAGTTAATAATAAAAGAAAAAAAAAATAATAATTATAAAACCCTAGAACAAGGGCGTGTTGCAGAATATGCAGCAGCCCCCATCTCCATCAAAATGGCCGAAATTTGCTTTTGGCCAAGAGTGAAAAATATCGATTTTTCACCTTCTCATTCGAAGAACTGTTCTCCGATCCCGGCGCTAGCACGCGGTGAGTCAATTGCTCGGTGTGGATCAACCGTAGAGGGAAGCTACTTTGGTTCCTAATTGATTCAAAATCTACAAAGAATTAAGGTAATTCTTTAACCCTCCTTCCAATTCAATGCAATGCGTAAGCAGCATGCTGCTTACGCAGCATGGGCTGCGCGCAGTATGCGCAGCCCGATGAGCCTGCTGTCCGACAGTTTTTTTTTTTTTTTTTTTTTTTTTTTTTTTTAACCCTTTTTCGTTTTAAGTGTGGAAAATTGTTTTCTGCATATTTACGAATTTTTCCAAATTAATTAATTCTAAATACAATGTGATTGTATTTTACCACTTTGAACCCTAAATATTTTAGATATAAAATTATTGTTGATAATTTTATGCATGGTGTTATGGTATGGTTTTGGACCCCGTGGATGCTTTATTTTATTTATTATGGTTTTATATAAATACGACCTGCGAGTCGTTTGTATTTATGTAAATTTTAATTTTAATTTTACTAGATAAATTGTATAGGATGCAATTTATGATATGTAAAATTTATTTTACTAGACAAATTGTATAGGTTGCAATTTTTTTTTGTAAAATATAAATCCATGTGATGGTGCTTAGAAGCAAAGACGTGGAGGCGGATCCAAGAGGCGGTGCAATGACCATGTGATGGATGCTACCACCTAGGATATGACCTTGTTGATTTTCATATTGGCCTATGAAAATCAATGTAGATTTAAACCATACCATAACACGGTTCGAGTCATATGCATGCTTTATTTTATTTAGATGCCATGTGATGCCATGCTAGATATTCTATATGCATGCTAGACAATTGTATGCTATAAGATGCCATGCTAATTAATATTAACAAAAGTATGATTAATATTAATGCCATGAAATTGTATATGATACAATTAACTCACAGGATTTAATAAACCCTAAATAAACTTATGAAGTTTATATTTGCCACCCAATTACGTATAACACTAGTCAAGTACTATGTTCGCATCATGGTAGCCACGCCAAAGCGGGTACGCATGTTGTGACCTTAGCGAAGCGATAATATGAGAAATGGTGATTCTCATTGTGTTGTAATTGGTTTAACAAAGGGTTAATCAAAACGGTGTTTGAGCCCGAGGCAAAGATGAGATGAGTAACATACAATTAAATATGATATATGATATCATGCATCTCATAAATTAGAAGAGTTGCATAACGATGCAATTGGCAAAGAAGTGCACATCCAAAATATGTTTAAATGGTTTAAAGCATGATTTTGAGTCTTTGCCTACCGAAATTATATTTAATCATAGGGACATGCCAAAGCAGTGCTATGGTTAAGTATGGATTTTGGATCTTCACCCACTTAAATATTTTAAAGGGTTTTATAATTTAAGTGGGAGCATTTAAATAAAAAATCTTTACACGCTTTATTATAGTTATGATTGCTATTACCATGATCTCGATTGTTATTGAACTTTGAGAATTGTTCTCAAATCAAAAGAAATCATATGTTCTCAATAATCCTTTTGCCCAATGAACCACTAGCAATTGTAACATGAGTATAAAAGATGCTTACTTGAAGCATCGAAGGGACTCTGTTTAAAATTTATTATCTTACACTTGCCACCAATTCTTCCGCACGTGGAAGTTTTACTTGAGGTATATGATACATCACAAATGGAAATGTTCCATCAGTTAGTGAGCAAGAAAAGATAAGTGTTTGAGGCAACAATTTCTCATTGGCATCCAAAAGGGCATTAAGATGTGATCTTGAATTCATTAATTGATAGTCATTGGTGATGAACTATCATTTGAATGACATGGAGAAAATTGTGAATTAGTTGCATAAGATGCAAAAGAATGTTAAGTTATCCATAAAGGATAAGCCCGCCTCGAATTGTGTGCTTAAGGTTCAAAAGGAAAAGGATAAAAGGAAGGTCGAAAAGCTTAAAGACCGAAAGGTTCGGGTGAAACATGTTTTAAAGACCAAAGCTGTTGGCATAGAGAGATCTCCAAAAGAAGGATGTTGCCATTTCTAGAATGAATCGTTCATTAGAATGAAAATAGCAAACTTTGTTTGGAGATCTATGAGAAGATGAAAGGCAGTAAGACTGCTACCTTAAGTATTTATTAACTATTCTACTTTTGTTTCTATATCAAAGGTATTAGATACCAGTTGTGGATCTCATATTAGTAGAATATGATGAATCGCAACTTGAATAGAAACCTTATGAAGGTGAAAGGTAGAATGCGAATAGACAAGAGAAGCAAAGGTTGCTACTCGAAGGTTCTGAACTTTTACATGAAAGTTGTGAACTTCAAGTTAAAAGTTACGAACCTCTTTTCATAAAAGTTATGAACTTTTATATGAAGGTTATGAACTTTGGTTAAAGGTTATGAACTTTTACATGTGAGTTACGAACTCTTGTTGTCTATTGAGCTTGTTGGCTTGAGTAAACAAATGTTGTTTATTTTATAATTGTGAATTATAAACTTTATAAAGACATGATTATGAAATATAGATTTACATAATTGTCTTTATATGTGGAGCCCATCTGTAACATAAATACTGTAAGGATCGAATCAAATAGTTTGATCCAACCCATTTTGGCAGTGTCGTCTTGGAGACATAAGCAAAGTTGCATTTCGAAACTCCATGAGAATGGACCTTTGGATTCGTGAGATTATGAATCATCTTGAATCATGCGAATGTTGTTTATTGTAAAAGATGACAAAAGGTTTTCTTTGCTAAAAGTAGTCAAAGAACAATCGATTTATTAAGCATTATACATGTGGATGTATATGAATTATAAATCAACTGCTAAAGGAGGTTCTAATACTTCATTACTTTCATGGAACTTTTCACTAGATAAGAGTATCTAATGAAACACGAGTTTGGAACTTTTGAAGTGTTCAAAAGCTTGTAAAAGGAGTATGAAGTATCTTGACATGATAGTAAAGTCACTTAGATATGATCCAAGTGGTGAACATTTGAGTCAAGATTTTGACAATCATCTTAGAGATTGTGGGACTGTCTCACAATTAACTCCTCCAATTACGCCACAAAGGAAGTTGTGTCGAAAAGGGAGTAGTCGAACTCTATACAGATATAGTTCAATCTATGATGAAGTCAAGTTGATCATCGTTTTCTCGAGAATATGCCATTAAAGCAGCTGTGTATATTGTTCCGTCTAAAACAATTCATGAATCAACATATGAGATATGGTTGGGTAAGAGACCCAAGTTGTTTCATTGAATAAGTTTAGGGCTGTAAAGCTTATTTCGAATAAGTTGGCACCTAAATTTAAATGTCGTATTGTGGATTACTCAAAAGGAAAGTAGGAGTTGTTACTCCTGTGTTTCTTTGGGATACAGAGTAGTTGTAGCTAGAAATGGTTTCCCCTTGAAGAGGGAGTTAATTTTTAGAAGAGTTAGTGGGAGTAAAGTACACCTACAAAACTCGTAATTCACAAAGTGACATTAACGTTGAAGAGGAACATGGAAATGGTTTCATGATCATTGTTGAAATTACACAAGTCCAATGAAAGTCTAGTAGAATACGACATGAATAGGAGAGATATGGATTTCTCAAAGTCATGATGTAATTTTACTAGATTGAAGTAAGTCTTCTTTTATGAAGAAGCAATGTTAGATTATGAATCTAATAAGTGACTTGATGCTACAAAGGTTGAAGATAAGTCCATGTGTGACAGTCAAAGTATAGACTTTGATAAATCTTTTAGAAGATGCATATGCAATGGTTGCAAGTGAGTTTTCAAATTGAAAACCGACATGGATGGTGATCTTCAAACTTATAAAGCACGACTAGTGACAAAAGGGATTATAAACAAATTCATAGTAGTGACTGTGAGGATACGAGCAAATTCATAGTACGGACTATGATAAAATCCTCTTTCGCCATTAATCATGATCAAGTCATATTGAGTTCTTGTTGCCATATCCGCATAATATGATTATAAAATATGGCAAATGGATATCAAAATCTGTTTTCTACGTGAAAACATGATTGAGGGTGTGTACGTGACACAACCCAAAGTTTTGAGCATTCAAAGAATTCAAGTAGCGTATGCAAGTTTCAAAGATTCTTATAAGGATCGAAACATGCATCAAATAGTTGGAGTCATAGTTTTGATAAAGAAATCAAATGGTTTGATTTTATCAAAAGGATGATGAATCTTGTGTTTCAAAAGGATCAGTGGGAGCATATCGGCATCCTAATGCTATATGTGGATGACATATTGCTTGTTTGAAATAACATTCTTACCATGCAAGAAGTAAAATCTTGGCTAAGAAAGTAATTTCAATTAATGTTTAAGCAAGGCTGCCTATATTCTTGAAATTAGAATCTATAGAGATAGATCCAAAAGAATGTTTAGGTTTAATTCAAAGCATTGAAAGCATTCAATGAGAAAGACTTAAAAGAAGCTTGCTTATGTTAACTGTGTAAATAGTTGCACATATACAACTGATTGCAATTAGTTGCAATATATCAATCGAGATATCGTATTCTCTTAAAAGAGATGTTATGATTTTGAAAGGTTCAAAATAAAACGTTATAGCTAAATATCTATAATAATAGTCAAAGTATATAGCTACATATGATGTAAATTTTGGATGAAGAAGTTCATCAAAATTTTGTGTTTTGTTCTAAGCATTGCTTATCCTGTGAGACTATTGTAGGGACAATAGTTCAATGCGTAAGAACCCTGTATGACACAAGCATATACTTAGGCGTCTTTCACTAATTTAGAGAGGCTGTCTCTAAAGAAAGAGTGAAAATGTGTAAAGTAGCAACGGAAGCGAAAA
The DNA here is from genome assembly GCA_039660915.1 of Euphorbia tirucalli. Lineage (NCBI taxonomy): Eukaryota > Viridiplantae > Streptophyta > Magnoliopsida > Malpighiales > Euphorbiaceae > Euphorbia > Euphorbia tirucalli. Next base: position 41,715,305 of record CM077637.1, on the reverse strand, counting down.
TTAATAATTCACTGACAAAGACTCCTGCACGAGTGAATACATGAAGGTCATGTAGGTCAATGGGTATAAGATACATGTATGATTGGCCATAGTGCAAGTGGGAGATTGTTGGAGATTGTGCCCTAAGGCCAATATTGGATTATGTAATTTGACTTCTAAGATTAATCTAGTGTAGATTAATATTATCATTTATGTTTGTATGTTAGCATTTATGATAAGTATCCATGAATAAATCGTGTTATTCTAAATATCCCTAGTCGATTGTTATTATGGGAATAATAACAAACTAAGACTAGTGTGAGTGATAATGGATATTCATAAGATGAATATAGTGTATACAGATACAGATTATACTCACGGGTAATATGTTAGAGAACATGTTACTGGAGACCCACTATGAGATCAAGTTCATGGTTATGTGTCACAACTGATCTTGATTATAGTAGTGTCATTAGCTGATTCCTTTGACCTGAGGTCACCATGGATTCCGGGATGAATTCATGTTGTGTTTTGACGCAGTCAAACGCTGCTTGTAACAGAGTAGTTATAAAGGCTGTGATTGGGTACGATATGACTCATGCCTTGGGATGTGAGTCACAGATATGGGATTTTGTCCCTCTCTAACAAGAGAGCGATATCACTGGGCCCCTCGATAAGTAAGACTGTTAAATGCATGGCCGTGCTCAAATAATTGATAAGAGTATCAATTGATTTGTCTGAACAGTTTACTTTGAGATCGAGAAAGCATATGATTAATTTATATAAGATTGACAAGTGTACCATGTCTTATAATTAATCATGATATCAAGAGACAAAAGGGAATATGACACATTCTATAAGTAGGTTTATTGGATTATACCAATCATATGAATTGGGTAGTCATAATGGCTTGCTAGAGTCCGCTTATGACCTATGAGGGCATTATGGTAATTTCCTCATTGCCAATTTATATGATCCTACGGGGTCACACACAAAGAGCAAAATGAGATTCACTTAATTCGGGGATAAATCATTATGAGATAATGATTTATTATTGATGAGAAATTAAATATATATAAAGATATATATTTACATGTATATGTATATACACATGAACATATTAATAAGATTAATATATTTATGGCATAAAGTATGCTATATATATATATATATATATATATATATATATATTATAATTATATTATATGGTGATATAATTAATTATAATATACATTTACGTATATGTGTATATATATATATGTATGTATGTATGTAAATATTAATAAGATTAATATAGCATAAAGTATGCTAATTATATTATATGGAGATATAATTAATTTTACATACATATGTGTATATGATGGAGAATTGACTAAGTTTAATATTAATTGAGAATTAATAAAACTTATGGGGGCTAATTTATAATTATAATTAAATATAGTATTTTACAATTATAAGTTAATAATAAAAGAAAAAAAAAATAATAATTATAAAACCCTAGAACAAGGGCGTGTTGCAGAATATGCAGCAGCCCCCATCTCCATCAAAATGGCCGAAATTTGCTTTTGGCCAAGAGTGAAAAATATCGATTTTTCACCTTCTCATTCGAAGAACTGTTCTCCGATCCCGGCGCTAGCACGCGGTGAGTCAATTGCTCGGTGTGGATCAACCGTAGAGGGAAGCTACTTTGGTTCCTAATTGATTCAAAATCTACAAAGAATTAAGGTAATTCTTTAACCCTCCTTCCAATTCAATGCAATGTACATGGGTCCCTGGTGGGGATTAATCCTTTTATTTCCGCTGCGTATTTATTTTGGCGATTAATTCCCAACATAAGTGGGTCGGTTTTTGGGAGAATTGGGTCTCCGTCGTTGAATTGTTCTAAATGCAATTTTACTAAAAATTGAATCTATGGTCGTGATGCACACAACAAAATTCATTTTGATGATTTTTGGGGTTTTCTAATTTTTTTTGGATTTTTTGGGAATTTTTGGGAATTTTTATGGATAAAAGCTGAAATTCTGATTCTGAAATAATGATTACAGTCGTACGACTGTAATTTACAGTCGTGCGACTGTGATCAATTCAGGATCAAAATTTCAACAAAAATTCATTTTGGACCAAAACTGAAGAAAAATTGGCTGGAAACTAAGAACAGTCGTACGACTGTATATACAGTCGTACGACTGTTCATGAAAGCTAAGAACAGTCGTACGACTGTTCTTAGTTTCCAGGAACAGAAATATGAAACTGCAGCAAAAACGCACAAAAATTCACTTCAAACACCCAGAAAGCGAGGAAAAGTGTAAGGAAAGGAAGTGACTACCTTTTTAGAAGCTATTCCAAGTCGTTTTGACCCCTGGCGTCGCTCCAATCCCAACAAATTCGCACTTTTTCCTTTGAAATGGAGGTTGGGAGTTTGAGTCCAAAAATCCAAATTTGCAAGGGATTCTGATTGTTTAAGTCCGAGTTCTTGATTTGTTTGAGTAGTTAAGTGATCAACCTAGAGATTTCTAACAAGTTTTAGGCTTAATTTCGAGAATTGAAGAAAATCAAAGAGGAAGAAGATGAGTTTTTTTTTTTATGGTTTTCTTTTCTCTCTCTTCTCTTTCTCTCTCTAAGCTTTCTTTTTCCAGAAATCTCCTCTCTCCTTTCTTTCTCCTTTTTCTCTTTTTCTACTCTCTGCCTCTACCTTGCTTGCTGCCAAACCCGAGCAATTAATGCTCCTCCTCTTTTTCTTCCATTTCTGCTGCAGAGGTATGGGCCTCTGCAGTCTGCCCGACATTACAGTCGTACGACTGTAATTTTTAAATTACAGTCGTACGACTGTAGCAATAGTCGTACGACTCTTTTTTTTTTTTTTTTTTTTTTTTTAAGTGTAGAAAATTCCGGCGCTTACAGCTGCCCCTCACGTGATCAAATCCGACATCTAGCTCCAGGTCCATAATACCTGTGATGATGAATTTGAGAGCGTGAATCAAAGCGCCGCGAACGCTGGAATGAACCTTTTGATGAGATAGGCCGATGCCGGGTCTAGGTTACCCGAGGCGACACTGAGGAGGAAATAAGCCGATATCAGGTCTTGGTTACCCGAGGCGATGCTGGAGATGAGATTAGCCGATATCGGGTCTAGGTTACCCGAGGCAAAATTGATGAAGAGATTAGCCGATATCAGGTCTATGTTACCCGAGGCGAGTTGATGAAGAAATTAGCCGATATCAGGTCTATGTTACCCGAGGCGAAATTGATGAAGAGATTGGCCGATACCGGGTCTAGGTTACCCGAGGCGAGATTGATGAAGAGATTAGCCGATATCAGGTCTATGTTACCCGAGGCGAGATTGATGAAGAGATTAGCCGATATCAGGTTTAGGTTACCCGAGGCGAGATTGATGAAGAGATTGGCCGATACCGGGTCTAGGTTACCCGAGGCGAGATTGATGAAGAGATTAGCCGATATCAGGTCTATGTTACCCGAGGCGAACTTTGCTGGGGAAATAAATGAAGCTGATCTGGGCCGATACCGAGTTTGCATTATTCGGGGCGGATCTGCTAGGGGACTTGGATGATGGAGTGGATCTGGGCCAATACCGAGTTTACATTACTCGAGGCGGATCTGCTGGGGAACCTAGATGATGGAGCAGATCTGGGCCGATACCGAGCTTACATTACTCGAGGCGGACTCACTGGAGAAAGTTGAGATAATGGAGCGGACCTGGGCCGATACCGAGTTTATATTACTCGAGGCGGATCTGCTGACTTGCTGAGGATATTGAGCTGGGGATGAATTCCTGCACTTAAAATGGCAAGTCTTCATTCCTTGATCGAGAGATTTTGAGCTGGGGATGAATTCCTGCACTTAAAATGGCAAGTCTTCATTCCTTGATCGAGAGATTTTTAAACAAAAATTTTTGCCCCTTCGATCAAGAATGAAGACTAGCCGGGGATAAGTAATTGATATATGCAATGTATGGATGCATGTTGATGTATATGTACATGTATGTATTTTCTGTTATTGGATGTTTCTGTCCTCTGCTGGGGAGATATGTTGTGCCCCTGGTTGATTTTGCTTTTCTTGGGGCATTGTTTGATGATTATCAAAGAAGCGAGGTGACTGCTGGGGGAATGATCACAGTATTCCTTGTAGAGATTCCGCTGGGGAAGAGCGTGACAGCTTGACTGGGGAAACAATTGTGGTGTTCTTTGTGTAGACTGCACTGAGGAGTAACATGGCGACTTTGCGAGAAAGTAATTGATGGTGTTCTTTATGTAGACTCCGCTGGGGAATAGTATGGGAAACTCTGCTGGGGAGTGATGTGACGAATTCTGCGGGGGATACAGAGGATATTTTGTTGTTGTTTTTTTTTTTTTTTTTTTTTTTTTTTTTTTTTAGCTCTAATTTTTGCCTGGGTTGCCCAAATCAGGTTTTCAGCCCAGCGAGCTGCTCTAACTTTTGCCTAAGGCGCCTTTTCGGTTTTCACCTTAGCGAGCTTTTCGTATGCCCTAACTTTTGCCTAAACTGCCCAATATGGGTTTTCAGCTTAGCGAGCCGCTCTAATTTTTACCTGAGGCGCCTTTTCGGTTTTCACCTCGGCGAGCTTTTTTTTTTTTTTTTTTTTTTTAAGATCTGACTAAAATGATGTTGTGACCCTTTACTACTGGTCCGGGAAGATGAACTGGATTTTAGAGGACGATGAGAAATTTTAAATTGCATGTATTTGATACATTTTCATTTGTCAAATAATGCGATGATATCGATCAGTTGAATGCAAAGTGCTTTCTTTGAATGTGTGTTTATGCAAGACAACTTTGTTTGTGCATTTGTCATAACCATGCAAATATATTTAAACAAACACTTCACTTTATTGATGAAGTCAAAATGAGTACATTTGAAACAAGTTGGTTCCTAAATGGTATAGATTCCACACTGAGCCAGAATCCGTCACCAGTCGTCCTTTTCAGATTTTCCGACTGATTATTTTCTCTCGTGTCTTAACTTTTGCCTAGACCGCTCTTTTCGAGTTTTCAGTCTAGCAGACCTCTCCTTTTTTTTTTTTTTTTTTATACATGATAGAGCTTTAGCCTGTCTTGGTTGATCGGATTGGTGAACTCATTCCCGTCCATATCCATGATGCTGACAGCGCCTTTTGATAACACCTTCTTCACCACATAGGGTCCTTCCCAGTTAGGTCTGAACTTACCCCTAACATCAACATTTGAAGGCTTTAGTTGCTTTAGAACCAAATCTCCTGCTTTCAACTGCCGCTTGAAGTACTTCACATTTCGATTATAGGCTCTAGCCATTCTGCGCTGATACATCTGCAAGTGATCTAGTGCTTTTAGTCGCCTTTCATCTAATGCTGCCAACTGTTCATACCTGGCTTGAACCCATTCAGTCTCTGGTAATTGAGCTTCCAGGGCAACTCTAAGTGACTTGAGCTCTATCTCCACTGGTAACACTGCTTCCATTCCATATACCAAGGCATAAGGAGTTTCTCCTGTTGGCGTTCTGACACTGGTTCTGTAACCCCAAAGAGCATAAGGCAGTTTATCAGCCCAATCCCTGTAAGTGGTTACCATTTTTGACAAGATTTTCTTTATTGCCTTGTTAGCTGCTTCTACTGCACCATTAGCCTGAGGCCTGTATGGAGAAGACTTATGATGTTCAATTCCATGCTCTGCAAATAGCTCAGCTGTTGCCCCTTGAAACTGTACTCCATTATCAGTTACTATGTGGTGAGGAATCCCGTACCGAGTGAAGATATTTCTCTGGATAAACTTGACCATTTGCTTGGCTGTAACATTAGTGAAGGATTCTGCTTCGACCCATTTGGAGAAATAATCAACTGCCACAACTATGAATCTATGCCCGTTTGATGTAGCTGGATGAATTTCACCAATCATATCTATCGCCCATGCTGAAAACGGCCAAGGAGATGCTAGATTCTGAAGTTCAAGTGGAGGAAGATGACTAATGTCTGCATAGATCTGACATTCATGACATCTCTTCACTTTTCTTATACAATCTGCTTGCATTGTCATCCAGAAGTAGCCTTGTCTCATGATTTTCCTAGCCATGGCAAGTCCATTCATATGTGGCCCACAAGATCCTGCATGTACCTGCTGCATCGTATCTTCTGCTTCTTGTTCTGTTAGACACCTCAAAAGAACTCCATGTGCTGTTCTTTTGTATAATTTGTCCTCGAAAATTCTGAACTGACTAGCCAATTTTCTCAGTGTCAACTTATCAGTAGCACTGACCTCTTCTGGGTACTTTCCTTCCTTAACATACCGGTAAATGTCAAAGAACCATGGCTTTTCTTCGGCTGATAATTCCATTACTTTATGCACTTCGAAGCAAGGATGCCTGGAAGTGGCTATGACCAGTGGTTGAGCTTGTGTCTCTTCTGGATTTTCCCACATGGAGGACAAAGTAGCTAATGCATCAGCCATCTTATTCTCATCCCTGGGGACATGTCTGAATTCACATCGGCCAAATAAATCTTTTCTGAATTGTAGCAGCTCCAAATAAGGCCGTAAGGCTTCTTCTTTTAGTTCCCACTCACCCTGAGCTTGCCTGATCACTAGAAGTGAATCACCGACAATTAAGACATCATTTGCTCCCAAGGTTAATAGAGTCTCCATTCCAAACAAGCATGCTTCGAATTCCGCCCCATTGTTGGTTACGGGAAAGATCAGCCTTTTGGACAAAGGAATGACCTCACTATCCGGTGTTGCTATAAGTACCCCGATCCCGGCGCCTTTTCTATTCACCCCGCCATCGAAGCACATGACCCACCTTTTCACTTCCACCATGGCTAACTGCTCATCAGGGAATTCCAGGTTCTCTGTGTAATCTGATTCTAGGGGCTGGTTTGCCAGAAACTCTGCCACGGCTCGCCCTTTAATGGTTTTCTTCGTGATATACTCGATGTCGAATTCAGACAAAAGTAACAACCACCTGGACAGTTTCCCAACCAATGTTGGTGCTTCGTAGAGGTACTTCATTGGATCCACCTTAGCCACGGCTTGTATCTTGTAGGATTGGAAATAGTGGCGCAGCTTTTTGGTCAACCAAATCATCGCCACACATGTCTTCTCCACTAGTGTGTATTTGGTTTCATACTCCAACAGCTTTTTGCTTAGGTAGTAGATGGGATACTCCTTCTTGCCATCTTGCTCTTGTGCAAGCATTGCCCCTATGGATGATTCTTCAACTGCCAAATACAAAATCAGAGGCTTCCCTGGAATTGGGGGACTCAACACTGGTGGCTTTACCAGGTAAGCCTTGATCTTCTCGAATGCCAGCTGACACTTATAATCCCACACAATTGGCTGATCTTTCTTTAATAGCTTGAAGATTGGCTCACAAGTGGAAGTTAGCTTGGCTATGAAGCGGCTGACATACTGCAAGGAACCCAGGAATGATCTGACCTCCTTTTCAGTCTTTGGAGCTGGCATTTCTTGGATGGCTTTAATTTTATCTGGGTCCATTTCTATCCCCCTCTGGCTGACTACATGGCCTAACAGCTTCCCTGATGTGACCCCGAATATGCACTTCTTGGGATTAAGCCGCAAGTTGTACTCTCCAATGCGTGTTAGAAATCTATCCAGGATAACAAGGTGTTCCTCCCGGGTTGTTGATTTAACAAGCATATCATCGACATACACTTCAACCTCTTTATGAATCATATCATGCAACAGAGTTGTGACAGCCCTCTGATAAGTGGCACCGGCGTTCTTCAATCCAAAAGGCATCACTCTGTAACAGAAGGTACCCCACTCTGTGATAAACGATGTTTTCACCTTGTCGATCACATCCATCAGAATCTGATTGTATCCCGAGAAGCCATCCATGAATGAGTACATTGCTGCTTTTGCTGCACTATCAACCAATACGTCAATGTGAGGTAGTGGGAAATTGTCCTTAGGGCATGCCTTATTCAAGTCCCTGTAGTCGACACATACTCTGACCCTTCCATCCTTTTTAGGCACGGGGACAACGTTGGCTAGCCATTCTGTATACTCCACCACTTCGAGGAACTTGGCATCTATCTGTTTAGCCACTTCTTCCTTCACCAGTGTAGCCCATTCCGGCCTTAGTCTTCTCAACTTCTGCTTTACTGGTCTGAACTTAGGGTCCGTTGGGATTTTGTGCACTGCTATTTCTGTATCTACACCCGGCATATCTTCATACGACCAGGCGAAAGCTTTAACATGTTTTTGGAGTATTCTTATTAATTCTCTTTCTTCCTCGGATTTAAGCTCGTGTGAAATGAGTACCATTTTAGGGTTTTCATCTGTACTTATATTGATTTCATGCAATGCAGTGTCATGTATGCTAAATATGCTTGATGGTGATTCGAATGCATGCACAGAATTATCAGGATAAACATCACACAAGTAAGCAAACTGGGATTTCATTGCATTGAACTTATCATAAAGTACATCAGTTACATTGAAAATGGAAGAAATAGATACAACAAAATCATCTTCATCCTCCACAGGCGGAGGGCCTTGTTCTTCATCAGCTTCCATCTTCCCTTCCAGAGCATCATCTGGGACTGCAGCTTTCTCGGCCAGCTGTGCCTTAGCATTCTCCATAATCTTGGCGATTTCAGCAACCACAGAGTCTAAGTTCACTTTGGCCATCAGTTCTTCGCCAAATCCTTCCTTGGATTTCCCGAAAGCTTTGGTTAATGCAGCAGTCAAAGCTCCCGAGATCACTTCTGCAGCTTCAGCAGAGGTCTTCTTTTTATCTTCTTCCTCGGCCACCTATGGTTTCTGTTATCACCTCAGATGATTCTCCTTTCAGAATTTCAAATTCAGCAGTTGCTTTTTCTTCCATTACAGGGGCTACTGGCTCTTCATGGCTTTTCTCAAAATCCACAACATCTGCAAAGATCTCAAAGCCAGGGTGCTCGACATTTCCAACCAGCACCGGTTCAGCTTGGCCTTTGTAAAGGCTTTCTCCTGCCTTCAGAAATGGCTTCATCATGACCTTGCCATTCTTGTCCTTTTTCAGATTCTTCTGCTCGGATGACCCCTCTACATAACCAAGGCCGTACTGCTTTGACTTTCCCGAGTCGATCTTGAATTCTGGCACACCTTGCAAATTAATTCCGACTCCCATTCCCGGGACAAAATTCAGCTTATACAGATATCGGGATAGCCACTCTGGCATGTAGTTCTCATAAAGGACCATAGGGGCAACTGTGGTTTCCTCCTCCTTGATGACAGCAATTTGGAATCCACCAAAAGGAACCACTCCTTCGTCCACTGCGGCTACCATCGACTGGGCGTCTGCCTCAATAGTCACAATCCTGTCATTCATAGAGAATTTAATCTTCTGATGCAATGTGGAAGGAACACCTCCCAAAGGATGGAACCAGGGCCTTCCAAGCAATAGAGAGAATGTGACCGGGATATCGATCACCGTGAAAACAACCATGGACTTGATGGGCCCAACCTCCACCTCTGTTTCAAAGGTCCCTATCACTATTCTTTTAGAATCATCATACGCCCGAATGACTGTCGAGGACCTCTTCAATACTTCTCCATTCATGCCCAGAAATGGTAGCATTTTCAGTGGGCAAATATTCAGAGCTGAGCCGTCATCCACCATAACGCACGGCATCACCTTATCCATGACATGGGCTCTAATGTAAAGAGCCTTGTTGTGAGCCTTTCCTTCTGCTGGTAGGTCTTTCTCAGAGAAAACAATATTAGGAGCTCCAGCATGGACTTTATCTAGCAAGCAGCACATAGCCTCTGGTGAAGCTATAGGGGAGACTTCAATTTCTGATAGCTTCTTCACTAAAGCCTCCCTATGCTCTTTGGAGGTCATAAGCAAGTGCCACAAACTGGCTTGTGCAGGGGTCTTCTTCAGTTGGGAAATGACTAAATCTTCTTTCTCGATTCTTTCCGGTGCCGAAGTACTGCCCGACCCATTCATCAGTGCTTTATCTTTCATCTGATCCGCCGGCTGATACACCCTTCCACTTCGGGTCACGTGCTGCACTTCTTGAATTTTCAGCTTTTCAACAACCGGGGGTTTAACAGCTTCTCTTTTGCCAAATTCTTCATACTCATCCTCAGAGTCAAGATCATCCAGACTTACGGGCTTGACCTCCTTACACCCCTCCTTTTCCTCACATTTAAGCTCCACTTCGGGTTCCCCTACCGCCACTGCCTGAATCGTAGGGTTCGCTTGCAGAACTTGGGCAAATATGAAGTTAGCTGGCAACCCCGATTGGACCATGTTAACCCGCTTCTCAAATACCGGCAGTGGGTTGGTTTTAGTGCTAGGTTTAGGTGGTTCTTGCAGCTTTCCCTCGTCGATAAGCTTCTGGATAGCATCCCTTAGCTTATAGCAGTTATTGGTCCGGTGGCCTGTCACCACATGATAAGTGCAGAAATTATCTTTGTCAGCTTCAGGTGGGAACTCAAATGGCCTCAAGGACTGTAGTAAGCCACCATTCCTACACTTGGCGAATATCTTTGCCAAAGTAAGGGTCCAGGGTGTTATGCCTTGTCCTCCAGGACCCCTATTCTGGTTGCCTTGCTGCTGATTCACAGTAGCCACCTCAACCCGCTTCACTTCTGATGATTGCCCCTGTTTGCCACTGGCACCTGAACCAGAACTACTACCAGACCCAGCTGCTGTAGTTGATCTATACCCTGAACTGTACCCTGTACTTCTTCCCCCTTTCTGACCAGCTGGCTTCTCCTCTTCATCCCTTTCTATCTTCATGGCCATGCTATAGACCTCACTAAGCTCCTTGAAGGAATGGAATTTCATATTGTTCTTGAAGATATCTTTGCTACCATCAATGAGCTTCTGTATAAGCTCGTCTTCATCAGGGCGGTTCTTTAGGAGGATCATCTTGTTCATCCATCTCTGGTAGTATTCATCGAAGGGCTCATTGAATTTCTGCTTCACCCTCTCCAAATCATACAGCTTCACCTGGATTTTGGTGTTGAAGCTGTAGTATTTGATGAAGGCTGCTGACAATACTTCCCAGTCAGATTGCTCCTCCTCTGACAGTGAGTTATACCATCCCAAAGCACCTCCCTCCAGTGTGGTGGGGAAAAGATTAATCAATTGTTGCTTGGTAGCACCTGCCGTTAGCATAACCCGGGCATATAAATTCACATGGGCCTCCGGCGAGCCCATTCCTTTGTAAGTGGGGACTTTCGGCACTTGGAAGCCGATAGGAAATGTCTCGATGCCCCTACTGATCATGGCATCAATGTTCACCCCCTTCTTGGATTCAGCACTGATCCCGACCCCCTTCTTCAACTGGGCCATGACCTCGTCTAGCTCAGAACACTTGGCTTTCATCCTCTGTTCCATAGCTGCCTCTATCTCCTGCAGCTTTTCAAGGCTAGCTGAAGCGTCACCACCGTGTTGGGATGACTCAGCTTCTTTTTCCTTCCCGGCTCCACTACCACCGGTCTCACCAGCTTCTCTAACCACTGCCCTCATTTCTTCCTTTAACATGTCGCGGAAATCCTGCGACCTGAAGAAATCTCTCAGAACATCAGCCATACTCGGTGTCTGCTCTGCCATATTCACTCCTTCCCCAGACTCAGAATCACTGTCACTCTCAACTACCCTTTGTCTCCTAGCTGCCCTTGAAGCTTGGGATCTTGTCCAAGGTCGCTCCAGTGTGTTCTGCTTGGGATTAGACAGGAGGTGTTAGGGTCGTGAATGAATGACGTGATATGACATGAAAGTTAAGACATTGAACATGCTTGAGATGCATGGAGTGGAATTATGTATGGAATGATGATATGAATGGTTTCTTCTTTTTATTATTATACTTTTTCTCTTCTTTTTTTTTTTTTTTCCCGAGGCATTCCAAGAACACCCAATGTTTATACAAAAATGTCACGTGTGGGCCATCACACGGACAGAACTTTGGTGCCTTTGGGGGCACCTAATGAATTCATGAAATGGTCGCGTGTATACCGGCACACGGACGTAGTTTTGACGCTTTGTAGGTCTATGGGATGATATGAAATGGTCGCATGGGCCGGGCCCACTGACAAGGTCTTGATGCTTTTGAGCATATGGAATGATGTTACGAGAAAGTCACGTGTAACAGGAACACGGACAAGAATTCGGCATTCGAGGAACGCCTTTCATGATTTGGTGATGTTACGGGCCTACATATATGCTAATCGGGCACTCGGGGAGTACCTTAAATGGTGAATTAATGTCATGAAGTGGTCGGATGTGGACCACAATGTTATATGATGTTTATGATGGATGGGTGTGATGTCATGAAATGCATCGTGTAAATTATTACACGAAAATGGGCCTATGGCCGTAGTGGCTTTTATTAAATGAAATGGAATGGCCGAATGCAATCCGGTGCATTGGCAAAACTCGGGTAATTTTGGGTACCCGATATATTATGAAATGGGATGGGATGGTCATGATAGGCGTCCTTGAAATGCCCCTTAATTTAATTTAAGTGAAATGTAGTGAATGAACATGTCACACAATATGCAAATGGCTGCATAAAAATGTGGGTTAAGATGCATGACATACGTAATGATGTTATGTATGCTATGTCAAAAATAAAATGCTAATCACACAAGTTTAATGTTATGGCTGAAAAAGGAACCGTTAGTATGGATGACAAGCGAATGAGTTAATGCTTTACACACGAAATAAAATGTAAAATGGCTGCATAAAAATGTGGGTTAGTATCACACAAAGATGTTTGTGTATGGTATGTCATGTGTATGGTATGTTATGCATGCGTCGGCGATGTGTCACGAAATGGTGAAGAACACATAGCAAGCAAAACGAATTCTTCCAACCTTATTCCTCCAACGTGGTCGGTCTCAAAAATTTCTAACCGAGTCCTAGGTGGGGTTCACTTCAATCACCAACCGGGGGTGATGAAGGCGCGATTTTATTACTATTCACACAATTATTTTGGCATCCTAAGGGAATCCAACTAGAGTTGCCTATATGGGTTCGGTCCAAGTCGGGATAACATCAAGGCTCTCATAGCAAGATATACTCCTCACTTCTCCCCACTCAAGGGTCCGAACGAAGGGGTTCGTACGAGGCTATGAGTGGTGTTTCGTATTCGTGCCCCTAAGACCAGGAGGAACTTAGGCGACACTTCAACGATCCACCGGGCTATAAAAGGATACTTAATCTAATGCAAGAAATGGCTAACTAAAAAAAATGCAAATAAAATACCAAAAGAGAATCATCCACGTTATTTTAATTAGACACTTTTCAGGGCTTGTCAATATTCTTTTAAGTTTTTAAGAAAACTTTTGAAGAAATCCCCAGCAGAGTCGCCACTGTGAGCGGACGACGCGTTTTCGACGGGACGCGGGACTCCCTTTCGGGATGGGGCGCCACGATCTCGGGCGGATCCCTCCCTCGCGTGGGGTTTTTATGAATGGAAATCCGCGTTTTGGAAAATGAATAGAATTGATGCATAAAAGAACCGAGACCGAAATCTCGATGGATGTTGTAGAGTCGCCACCCGGCTCAGCTCAACCGGGAAATTCTTATGCAGCTGAACCGGACGAACGGTCGCTACACTATCCAGAGATTCGGGTCCGGACAAGTCCCCTATTTCGTGTCTAATTAAAATAAATATTGTCAATGTTCTCGAATGGTATTTCAAAATCTAAGTCCATTTTATTGAATGTATAAAAAGCATACAACGCGCACACAAAACATTTAATACAAAAATAAGGAAAAGGAATAAATATTAATTGGCTTACAACCAAATCGAATGAAAAATTAAAAAAAACACTCGCCTCACTTATACAATCGCCTAGAATACACGAAAATCTAGAAGAATTACAACCGCCTAAATACACGATTTAATCTATTAAAATACATCAAAAATAAAAATAAAAATAAAAATAAATTAAACCTGCAAAACAGAGGGTTAGCACAATGTATACAGCACGCCACAACTAGGACTCAAATAGACAGAATTGGGAAATCAAGAATCGGGAGCATGCATTTAGGGGGTAACCGGGTTGGCTCGGCTAGCCGGCCCGGTTAGACCTGGAAAACATTTTGAAACGTCCCTGTATTTTTGGTTTTTGTGGAAAAAATCATTTTGAAAACAATTTTTCCGGTTTACATGCATTTTTATATATTTAAGTGGGTCGGTTTTCGGGAGAATTGGGTCTCCGTCGTTGAATTGTTCTAAATGCAATTTTACTAAAAATTGAATATATGGTCGTGATGCACACAACAAAATTCATTTTGATGATTTTTGGGGTTTTCTAATTTTTTTTGGATTTTTTGGGAATTTTTGGGAATTTTTATGGATAAAAGCTGAAATTCTGATTCTGAAATAATGATTACAGTCGTACGACTGTAATTTACAGTCGTGCGACTGTGATCAATTCAGGATCAAAATTTCAACAAAAATTCATTTTGGACCAAAACTGAAGAAAAATTGGCTGGAAACTAAGAACAGTCGTACGACTGTATATACAGTCGTACGACTGTTCATGAAAGCTAAGAACAGTCGTACGACTGTTCTTAGTTTCCAGGAACAGAAATACGAAACTGCAGCAAAAACGCACAAAAATTCACTTCAAACACCCAGAAAGCGAGGAAAAGTGTAAGGAAAGGAAGTGACTACCTTTTTAGAACCTATTCCAAGTCGTTTTGACCCCTGGCGTCGCTCCAATCCCAACAAATTCGCACTTTTTCCTTTGAAATGGAGGTTGGGAGTTTGAGTCCAAAAATCCAAATTTGCAAGGGATTCTGATTGTTTAAGTCCGAGTTCTTGATTTGTTTGAGTAGTTAAGTGATCAACCTAGAGATTTCTAACAAGTTTTAGGCTTAATTTCGAGAATTGAAGAAAATCAAAGAGGAAGAAGATGAGTTTTTTTTTTGTGGTTTTCTTTTCTCTCTCTTCTCTTTCTCTCTCTAAGCTTTCTTTTTCCAGAAATCTCCTCTCTCCTTTCTTTCTCCTTTTTCTCTTTTTCTACTCTCTGCCTCTACCTTGCTTGCTGCCAAACCCGAGCAATTAATGCTCCTCCTCTTTTTCTTCCATTTCTGCTGCAGAGGTATGGGCCTCTGCAGTCTGCCCGACATTACAGTCGTACGAAATAACATTTTCTTAGTTCCAAAACAAGTCCACTAGGCATCTCTAAGAAATAATCTCCGATCTCCATGGCTTGAACCCAAGCACTATTATCGACTCGAAGATCTACTTCTCTAGATCCTAGTGATCTCCTATTTCTTAAACCCTGCACATTTGAACAAATGTGAGATACATATCCAGTGTCCAAGACCCAAGATGTAGAAATAGCTAGATTAATCTCAACAACATAAATACTTGAAGCAGCAGTTTTGCCCTTCAATTGCACTCTTAGCTTTGGACATGAGCTCTTCCAGTGCCCTTTCTCATGACACTCATGGCAGACATCGTCGGGAGTAGCAACCCTTGCTTTAGGTTAGGCCACCACCTTTTTGCCCTTAGCCTTAGCCTTTTAGGCCTTAGCCTTGGCCTTAGATTTGGCCTTTCCTTTAGCAATGGCTTATTGCCCTTATTCACCAGCAAAACTTCCGAAGTCTTCTTAAGAGAATAGTTAGCAAGCTTGAGCATGCCATGCAGCTCAACAACCGATTTATCCAACCTTTGCATATGGTAATTTATGATAAACTGGTTGTAAGACTTAGGAAGTGACCTGAGAATAATGTCTACTGCCAAGTCCTATGGAACTAGTATGCCGAGGTGGGCAAGTGTATCAATATAACCCTTCAACATTAGCACATGAGTCCTAACAGAAGTCCCGACTGCCATTGTAGTCGTGCAAAGTGCCTAACGAGCCTGATCTTGGAACATCTTTTCAAGCTGATCTATCATCTCATAAGCATGCTCATCCATGAACTGCTTATGCATATCAGAAACCATGGTACCTAGCATGAGGCACGAGACATCTCGATCATCCCTCACTTGCCGGTCGTACTGCTCCACCATTGCCGTAGTGACGCCTCGACCTACGGGAGGGCCAGCTGGTAAAGAAGCATTTAGTACATATTCCTTGGACTCTTATCTAAGAACTATTTGTAAGTTCCTAGCCCAATCTAGGAAGTTAGTCCCTAAAAGCTTCTCTTTCTATAGGAGTGACCTAAGTGAGAGTGAGTTGTTGTTTGTTGCAGCCATTTTAAATTGCTAATGTGAAATAGGATTATCTACATGGAAGAAATCATTGCTTGAGTTAGAAATAAAGGACTTTTTCCAATTCAAATTAATAATCCAATTTTAATTTGTTTATTGGTAATGTTAATTGGCTGACTTGACCAAGATCCACAACTTATCAATGCCTGACCTAACTAGGGCTCACTAACCAACCATTGATTTGTTTGGTAGGATAACCTATCCAATCCTTCCACGAAGAACTCTTGGTTTCATGGGCTTATTGACACTTTACCCATCTATGCTTAGGGCTTGCTCTAAACTAATGCTACCCATGTTTAGTCAAACCACCATTCACATGTTAACCACACCAAGTATCTTAACCCTCGATGGCACACCGAATACTACAATGTACCCAGCTAGGGCATGGTGCACATTGCAGCATAAATGGGAGGAAGTGGTGTGAATGTGGGAAGCACTTTTAAATGACTCAATATTTTAATTTCCAAATTAAAATTAAGTGATACGGCTTAGCATGCATATATGCGGGTAATAATCTGGTGATCCATACATCCATATCATATGTCAAATGCAATAGCATACTTAATTTGAAAAAAATGAGATCATATGGGCCTTTAATTACAATTAATGAAAAACTAGATATCCTATCTAATTCTTCATTGGCCTCCCACCATAGGCTTGCTCCATCTTCGCCTTCCTCCATACTTGATGCAATTACAACAATTTTATTTTAAATAAAAGCTATTCTAAAATTACAACAAAATAAAAGAAATGGCATGCAGGCCATATTTCCCAAAATCAAATTACAACCGATAATAATTTAGGGCCCATAGAACTCAAACATCACATTTCAAACAAAGTACCTATCGTGCACATACATACCAATATGATGCATGATCATGGCATTCTAAATTATAAATATAAATGTTAAGACGAGTTACTTAGGGTGAAATTGTCAATTTCAACAAATGTGACTAAGGCCCATAAAGGCCCAATGGATAACATCCATTAATGCAAAATTGATAATTTTGCTCCCAACGAAATTTGGGTTGTCACAAATTTGGAATTTAGCTCTCCCAAATTTAACCGGTGTCATGGTTTATTAGGCCAATTTCACAAAGTCCATATTCAATTTAATATACTAATAATCAAATTAAATATGCATGCCAACAAAATAAACAATGTAAATACAAATTAATTTTAAAAAATTTAATTTAATTTGCATTGGGGCCCAGGAAAAAAAATACCCGCAAAATCCAAAACTGGACTCGACCCCTGCGCATGGTTCTACTGTCCAGGTGGGGCAGCAGTGCCGCTGCGCGGTGTCATGGGGCCAATCCGTTGACACCGTGGGACGCTTACGTCTACGTCTAAAAGTAAGCCAGCCAACCCACTTTATGCCTTAATCTTGCATTAACAATAGATAAGAGGTTAGATCCAAGGGCAACATTCATTTAAACTAGGCCCGGAGGCCACGCCACATGCTATAGATCAGATATCGGTACATAAGATCAAGATAAATAATGATGAGCATCCATCCACACACACATACAAGCATACACAAGACAAATGTGAAAAGTGATGCGCAAGGCTTTCATTCATCTAGCAATAGCAAGTACATTAAGCAAGTTCCCACCTATAGTAGTAGGGGGTCCTACTACAGATGGGGCATTCACAAGCACCCACATGCGGCTGACATTGCTTGAGACCTGCCACACCCCCCAATAATAGTCCTTATACCAACTTCAGGGTTGGGAGGAGCAACCATTATAATGTCTCACCTATCACACTTTTACTATTCATGCAACTATTACAAAGTATTTCTCCTCCCCCCTTAACATAGGACACATATGAAAAGTAATTTGCAAGGCTTTCATTCATATATTAACAACAACTACATCAAGCAAGTTCCCACCCATAGTAGTAAGGGGTCCTACTATGGATGGGGCAATCACAAGCACCCACGTGCGGCTGACATTGGTTGAGACCTGCCACACCCACCTATACCAACTTCAGGGTTGGGAGGAACAACCATTACAATGTCTCACCTATCACACTTTTACTATTCATGCTAATATTACAAAGTATTCCCCCCCCCCCTTTACACTCTCCCCCACTCAGAGGGTTGACATCCTCATCGACCTTGCCTTCTTGAATTCTTCAATCATCAGCTTGGAGGGTTGTAGATCATCTTCTTTCTCCTAGCTGGTTTCTTCTTCTCCTTCTGCTCTGCATCGAAAAAGGTACTCCTTGTAGGTTCGCCTGGTGGTTGATGCCGTGTGATCTACTAAAATCTCCTCCACTTCTCTGCTGGCTGGCACTTTCTTCGTGAATGCTGGTCTTGTGCTCCTGTTCTGCTTGTCGTCAATGGGATCCGGATGATACTGCTTCAAGTTGCTGATGTGGAAGACAAGATGGAATGAAATCCATTCTGGCAAGTCTAGCATATGATACTGGTCCTACCTACTTGATGACTGGGACCGGTCCTTCGTATTTCCTCACCAGCCTATTGTCTCTGTCGCGAAAGAATCATAGTTGCTCTAGCGGAAGTTTCAGCAACACCAAGTCACCAGGTTTGAACTCCATTGGTCGATGATCTGAATCAGCCCATTTCTTCATCCGCTTGGATGCTTTCTCTAAATGTGCTTTCGCTATCTCCTCGTTCTGCTTCCACTCCTTTGTGAAAAGATATGATTTGGGATTCTTGCCTTTGTAAGGCATCTCGATGGAATGGGGCACCAAGGGCAGCTGAACTGTCACAATTTCAAAAGGGGTTTTATTAGTAACAGAGGACTTCTGGCTATTAAAGCAAAATTGGGCAACATCTAGGAGGGATGCCCAGTTTCGCTGGCTAGCACTGACAAAGTACCGCAAATACTCCTTAAGCATGCTATTGAATCTCTCAATCTGGCCATCTATCTGAGGATGATAGCTGGTGGACATGTTCAAGTTGCTCCCTAATAGACGAAAAACCTTTGTCCAAAAGCTCCCCAAAAATCACCCGTCCTGATCACTGACAATATTCTTCGGAAGACCCCAGTATTTCACCACATGTTTGAAGAAGGCCCTGGTCGTGGTTTCTGCTGAACTATACTTCGGCATAGGGATAAAGGTTCCATACATGGAGAACCTCTCAACAACCACCAGAATGGAATCAAATTCTTCAACCCTGGGCAACCCCGTGATGAAGTCCATCGACACACTCTCCTAGGGGCGTTGGGGTATTGGAAGTGGTCGAAGTAGCTCGGAAGATTTTTGTCTCTCAACTTTATCTTGTTGACATACTAAGCACGTCTTGGTGTACTCCCTCACTTCTTCCTCCATTTTGGGCCAATAGTAGTGCCGCTGAAGCAAAGCCAACATCCAATGCCACCTTGGATGTCCCGCCCAGAGGGTATCATGACATTCCCGCATCAACATTTTCCTCAAATTGGCTTTCTTCGGCACGTACACTCTTTGATTGGTGGTCATTAATAGTCCATCATTGATCCAAAACTGCCTAGTCTTCCCCTGCTTCACCAGGTTCATTATTGTCACTACCTAGGGGTCTTTTGATAGCTTCTCCCTCATTAACTGTTGCACAGAGGTTGATAGCTGGCTACTAGACAAATGGGCTATCTACTTTAAGACTGCCAGTGCTACCTTATGACTCAGTGCATCAGCCACCTGATTTGACTTCCCTGTATGGTACTCCAGTACAAAATGAACTATGCCAAAAATTCCTACCAACAAGCTTTCTTTCGGGACAAATTCTGTTGGCTAAGGAAGTGGCTCACCACTGCATTGTCCATCTTGACCACAAACCTAGATCCCAGCAAATAATGTCTCCAAACTCGTAAGCAGTGAACAACAGCTAACAACTCTTTCTCAGGCGTCGAATACTACCGTTCAGCATCATTCAATTTCTAGCTTTCAAAGGCGATCGGGTGTCCATCCTGCATAATGAATCCCCCCAAAGCAAAGTCTGAGGTATCTGTCTGAACTTCGAACA
This sequence comes from Euphorbia tirucalli, assembly GCA_039660915.1. Lineage (NCBI taxonomy): Eukaryota > Viridiplantae > Streptophyta > Magnoliopsida > Malpighiales > Euphorbiaceae > Euphorbia > Euphorbia tirucalli. The sequence goes on along the minus strand of CM077637.1, from coordinate 41,695,164 downwards.
ATTTGGACATGTCAGGTAAGGTGAGTATTGGTTCTTCTAGAATCGCCTTCTTTAACTTCTTAAAAGCTTCTTCGCATTCTTCTGTCCAGAGCCATTTCTTCTCTTTCTTTAACAAGTCAGTGAGTGGGACAATCTTTCATGAGTACCCCTCAACAAACCTCCTGTAGTAATTGGCCAACCCGAAAAAGGATCTTAATTCTGGAACATTCTCAGGTGTCTGCTGTTCTGAAATAGCTTTCACCTTAGCCTGATCCATGCGTATCCCGCCTTGTTCAATCACGTGGCCAAGAAACTTGATACTTGTCTGCCCAAAAGTGCACTTCTCTTTCTTCAGGAAGAGGTTGTTCTCCCTTAGCTTCATAAACACTAGCTTCAAGTGTTCCTTCTGTTCCTCTAGAGTGGTGCTGTATACCACGGTATCATCTAGATATACCACCAGGAATTGATATAGGTAGTCTCTAAATACCTGGTTCATGAGAGTGCAAAAATAGCTGGGGCATTTGTTAGTCCAAAAGGCTTGACCAAGAATTCAAAGGAACCATACCAGGTGACACAGGTGGTTTTGAACACATCTTCCTCCTTCACGCGCACTTGGTAGTACCTTAAGTGCAAATCAAGCTTAGTGAAGTATTTTCCCCCACAAAGTTTATCGAACATGTCCACTACTAGAGGGATGGGATACTTGTTGCGCACCGTGATCTCGTTGAGGGCTCTGTAGTCTACGCATAGTCTCAGACTTCCATTGGCCTTCTTCTGAAATAATACTGGATCACCAAAGGGAGAGTTCAAAGGTCGAATAAATCCCACCTCTAAGAGTTCACCCAACTGCTTCCGTAGTTATACCAACTCAGGAGGGGCCATTCTGTAATGAGCCCTTGTTGGTGGCTTCATTCCTGGAAGCAACTCTGTCTCATGATCTACTCCCCTCTTTGGTGGCAAAGTCTTCGGTAAAGTTTCTGGCATGATGTCCTGGAACTCCCTCATCACATCTTCAAGCATTTTGGGAACGCTAGCATCCTCATCCCAATGACTAACTAGTGTAATCACCACATAAGAGCTTACCCCCTTCTTCACTCCCTTCTTGAACTGGAGCATCAAAATGCACTTCTTCTCGTATATGGGACTCATGGTTACTGGCACAATATAGGGACTCTTGTTCAAGAAGAGGAGGAAACTCATGGAGGCCATTGGAACTGTGAAACTCTCCTTCAAGAAGTCCATCCCCAAAACCACGTCGAAGTTGTCCATTGGCACCACCGTAAAGTCTATCGTGCCAGACCAGGGTCCTAACTTGCAAGATACATTCTGTACTGCTCCCAGTATCACTCGGGTAGGAGAGTTAACCACTTTGATCTTTCCTGCATCTTTTCTAATGGTTAAGCCCCACCGAGAGGATTCAGCTCCTGACATAAAGTTTTCGGTGGCCCCTATGTCTATCATGGCCCTGGTGGCCTTCCCATTGATAGTCAACTCTACATACATCAGTCCCTTCTCTCTCCTTTGACTTGTGGCCTTCAACTGCTTCTTCAGGGCTGAGAGGAACTATAAGGATCCTATGGCCGAAGGTTCTGACCCTTCAGGCCTTGCATCGGCACTATGTTCCTCTTTACTCCGCTCCGAAACTAAAGCATTGACAGCACTTCGTTATGGGGACTCCACCATCCAATGTGGCCCCTTACAGATGTTCCAAACTCCAGAAGTAGCTTGCTTAGATGGAAAGTTCTTCGGAGGGCCACCTAATTCATTGTTGAATGGGGTATTTCTCCTTTCACCCCAACTCCGATGGTTACTCCCCTCTGAGAATGAAGTCAAACACCCTCCTATTAGGGAACTGCTACGTTCACCTCCTACCCCCAATGCCTTTATCCACTTGCTCAGTCTAGTCTCAGACCCAGGGTTGGGAGGTTGCTTCCGCTTTCCCAGATTATCTGAGAAGTCATCTAAACTCTCTGGTACCATAATGGTAGTAGAAAGATCTCTGACGTTCCTGCTATCTACCTCATTATTACCTATGGCTTCAGCTTCTTTGTGAAGTGATACAACTTGTCATACTCATGCATTTTAGGGCATTCCAAGATAAGCTTCTGATAAGCTCTAACATAATCTTGGATGGAACCCGTTTGTTCAAGTTCCGCAAGTTGACGTCTGGCCACATGGTGAACATTCTTAGGATAAAAATGGGCTTTGAACTCCTTCTTATACTCATCCAATGCAGTGATTGTAGCCAAAGAAGCTTTGTGGCCCCACCCAACTTGGCGTAGCCCTCGAGGTACATTGAGATCAACTCAAGGTGATGGGCATCAGTTCAGGCCCTGGTTGCATTGAAGAAGGCTCCTACATCAAAAAGGAAGTTCTCAACTTCACTCGCGTCCCTCACTCCATCATAAGACTTTGGGTTTTTCACCTTATATTTGGAGGAATCCTGGGCCTTCAACTCTCCTCGCTCATAAAGGTCAGTTAGCATCTTGACCTTAAGCTTCACCTCATTGACTTCTCCCTTTAGGCTACTGTATTCTTCGATCGTCTCGCCTAGGAACTATTCAACCACCTTGCATAACTCTTTATGCTCAGTTTGGAGTTTCTCTACTGCCTCCGCGATATGTAGATTACTCAATTTCTCATTCAAATCTACCATCTCTTCAGCATTGTAAGTACCACCACCTCGGGATTTCCCTAACTCAAGGGTCCGATCCCTTCGGCCGGACTTCTTAGCCGTCATCTCTCTAATGGCAGCAAAATTTGTCACCACAAATTCAAAAATGTCAAGATTGGCCATCTCAGCCCGAAAGACATCCTCCTTCTCTTTCAAGGCTTTTATCAACTCACTTTGTTCATTCGTGGCTTCTTCCACTTCACTGCAGACAAATGTCCCTACATTTTCACGAAGGTCTTGGACATCACTGCAGAGATTTTTTACTATGCCTAGTGATTCCTTAACCCTTTTTCCACATTCGAATACCATAGCTGTAAGACATTCCGGAACTATTTTAGCCCACTGTCTCTCCAGGGCCTCGATGCTCTTTAAAGCATCATGGTTTGACATCTTGCTTCTCTCCAAACTGAACCGTGCTCTGACACCAAATGTCATGGGGTCAATCCATTGACACCATGGGGCGCTTACGTCTACTTCTAGAAGTAAGCCAGCTAACCCACTTTATGGCTTAATCCTGCATTAACAATAGATAAGAGGTTAGATCCAAGGGCGACATTCATTTAAACTAGGCTCGGAGGCCACACTACGCGGTATAGATCAGATATCGGTACATAAGATCGGGAGAAATAACTATGAGCATCCATCCATACACACATACAAGCATACACAAGGCAAATGTGAAAAGTAATGCGCAAGGCTTTCATTCATATAGCAATAGCAAGTACATCAACCAAGTTCCCACCCATAGTAGTAGGGGGCCCTACTGCGGATGGGGCAATCACAAGCACCCACATGCGGCTGACATTGGTTGAGACCTGCCACACCCCCCCCCCCCCCCCCCCCCACAGTAGTCCTTATACCAACTTCAGGGTTGGGAGGAACAATCATTACAATGTCTCGCCTATCACACTTTTACTATTCATGCTAATATTACAAAGTATTTCCCCCCCTTTACAGGCGGCAGCAAGCTACAGCAGCAGCCAGTAGCTACTAGCACTGGCCAGCAGCTGCTGCAGCCAGGGAAGGAAATCGCAAATTTGTGATTCCCTCTCCTACAAATATGATTTTTTTTTTAATCATTAAAAAAATACCAGCCAAGAAAAAATATACAGCAGCCAAAAATAATTAATTAGCAGCAGAAAATAAATTGTAGTTGGAAAAAAAAAACGATAAAACCAATCGGGGAAAAATTATCAAAACTCGAAAACCATTTTTGAAACCTATTCTTTCTTCAAGAACATAATCAAGAATGAATTCCAATCAATCTAATGGACAAAACCTAGGCTCTAATACCACAGCTGGGATTCATCATCGGGAAAATAATGCGGCGCAGCGGAAAATACACCGTTTAAAATTTCCTAGAATCCACCTATCGTATCCGATTACCATAGATTAGAATAAAAACAAATTGGAATCAAGAGAGATTAACTCACCGGATTCATCTCTTCTAGAGACTACTGTAGAATTGTTTCTTGAAACTGTGATCTCTAAAGTCTAGTGCACGACCAACTATCGAGCGGGAACCAGTGCTAGCCGAAAAAGCAGAAGAAATGGAGAACTATTGTTGAAGTTTTCGGCTTTTTTTAGGGCTGCAATGGGGCTGAAATTTCCAGCAATTAATTTAGGTTAGGGTTAGGTTTTCTTCCTTAAGTGTGCCCTTATATAGACACCTTGTCTAATTGGGTTTTAATTAGGCTAATTAAACCTAAGCCCACTAGGATTATAATTACAGAAATAAACTTTAATTAAAAAGTATATATTATGTGATTTAATTCCATTTGGCTAAATTTAATTAATCCTAAATAAAATTAAGTCACACTTAAGTAAATACAATACATGTATTTAATTTTCCTACTTAGGAAAATTATTTAATTAATTGTTTACTTTATGTAATTCAATTAATTGATAAATTAATTAATTACATTATGTAAACTTATTAATTAAATTAAATCAACCCAATGTTAATTAGTTACCTTGTCACTGAATTTCAACTAATTAATTAACGCATTCCTTCCAATGTATATTACATGTACAATTTCTATAAGCTCCAGCTCATTTGATATATGTGCACGATCCTATGGGTCTGTCTTTATGTTGGCAGTAAGCCCAAGGCCCACAGACTGTAAGTGTGTTCTAGCAAACCATTACATGCCCCAATTAAGACAGAGATGCAGTTGAAGACACTAACCTAGTAGTAATCTCACAGTGTCCTTTGCCAAACGATATCGATATGAATAAACAAGAGGCATGGTGTCTGTCATCCTCTTCTGTTGTTTATTATATTTCTTGATCTTGAGTTCACTGATTAATCAAATAAGCAACCGATTTACTTAGGTATGGCCATACATTTATCAGTCCGACTCATCAAGTGGCCAATTTTGTCATCTCGGTGTTACACGAGTGGCAATTCCATGACTTCATCATCAATATCAATATATTCATCGGTCCACCCAATCACATACATATTTAACATCCTTTTATAGACCTGTTAGGCGTATATCAAAGTGAACCAGGTCCCATATTGATACTATAATGAAATCTGGTCTGAGGACAAAAGAGACCTACTCAAGAAAGACTTATGACTTCGACAACCATATGGCTTTCTTGTACAGATCGATCCAGTCCCATGTCTTAAGAACTGCCATACAGTCATCGAATATACAAGTCTGTGGTTCTATTTGTTCCCACAATTAGAATAGACCTAGGATAAGTTTTATAATTATCAATCAATGGATACTCTACTCAGATTATAGCACAACAGATAAATGAAATAGATTAATTGCATTTATTAATGTGACATAAATAATGTATTCATACAATGAGTGTTAATGTATAATACAAAATACAAGAATCCAATGCCCTAAGAACTAGGGCACACCAACAGAAACAAATGGAAAGGAATAATAAGTAGAATCGAATGAAGCATAGAAGGTATTTGTGTACACAGGATTTGATGATGTAGATCTTTTTTGTCAAGTTCTTAGAAGTTTTGGGTAGAACTAAGGTTAATAATTGATTTTTTATATATATAGCTAGGTTAGACATTTGATAGATAATGATCTATTAAACAATATGGATTTTGCTATCGACTTCTTTATTATATATGGAATGGAATATCTTCTATTATATGTAATTTTTGGAATGAAGTATCTTCAATTATATGGCATGGTCTTTATGTTTTGGATGGAATATGAATAACAAGGAATAATATATAATTATGAGTTACATTATGAACCAATGTTGCATTAGCTGCAAAAACCATTGCACAAAAAAATAGACAAAAACTGTTGCAATAGGTGCAATAGCCATTGCAATAGACCTATTCTTATTAGTGTGCCCTAGTCCAAAGGCATTGGTTCTTGATTGTATTATACATTGTATAGGAATATTTTGTATTGTACATTGCGTTATATATAAAGGCATTAATCTATTTATTTCTTTCTTATGAAATTTAATAAATAGAGTATCTATTGATTCTATCCATGCTCATGTTAACTAATGTAGGTCATTAGCTATTGAGACCTTGAGTAGTGTTAAAGCTATAATCATAAAGTTGTCCCGAATCTGTTCTAATCATGGGAATGAATATAGCTAAATACTAGCATGTACTTGATTGGATGGCAGTGTCTCACTGACCATTGGACATAGGATGTCAGTTACATGTTAGGTTACATGCTACTGGACCGATCCGCCTCGAGAACACCTCATGGTCCAATCATCATAGGTGTTTCTCAGGTAGTTCTTTACATTGTCCTTAGACCTGATTTCACTTTAAAATGACATTGGATCTCATACACTTTGATATATGCCTAACAGGCTCGTAACAGGGTGCCAAGTATGGGTATGTTAGGTGGGCCGGTGAACATGTTGATGTTGATAGCAAGTTGGCAGAATTGCCACTCAGCGTCCCTTGAGATGAGATCACTAGCCACTTGATGAGTAGGATAGATAAGTGTACGGCTATAACCAAATAAGTTGGGATACTTATTTACGATCATTAGTCTACTCAGAATCAAGGAATGAATAAGCATAGAAGAGGTTGACTGGAACCATGCCTCTTGCTTATACACTGATGTCAGTTGGCAAGGGATATACAAGAATACTACCAGGTTATGTTTCACATGAGATTGCTAGTCTCCATCTTAATCGGGTGCTGTAATGGTTTGCTATAACCCACTTATAGTTTGTAGGCCCTAGGCCCACTGCCAATATAAAGATAGACCCACAGGATCATACACATTGAACAACTTAACTTGTGACATATCGGAAATGTGCAAATTGGTTGTACTTAGAATGGAAACTCAATTAATTGAATTAATGATAATAGGTTTCATAAAAATTAATTCAATTAATATAAAAGAGAATTGATTATATTTGATTAATTAATTACAATATGTAAATAATTAATTAAATATCTGTTTCTTGGTAGAAAATAAAATAAATAGGTTATATTTATTTAAGGTCGAGTTAAATTAAATTTGGGTTGAATAAGTTTGATTATTCGGATTTAATTAAGCCAATTTGAATTCTATTATATGGTTTAATTTAATTCCAATTGCATGAATTTAATCAGTTAATTAAATTAAAATTTAACCTAAAGTTAGTTTAAAACCTAATTATACAAGGGATATAAATAGGAGGCTTAAATCAATTTCTCCTAACCCTAATACACTGGTAGAATCCAGCCAACCTAAAGGGAAAAGTAGCCGAATTTTCGTTGTGTAAAATCTAAGTTCCATTCATCTCCGCTCGCTAACGCGAGTCTGGTTCGTGTACCTAATTGTGTAGGAATTGTCATTCTCTGGTTCTGCAATCTTCAGTAGTCTCTAGAGGGGACATGTAAGGTGAGAAAATTTATTTTCTTTCCATTCTATCAAAATCATGTTTCTTGAGATCATGGAATTTGAGGAAAAATTTTAATCGCTATTTTATGCTATGTACCTATTTTCCCCGTGAGAATTCCCTACAGTGGTATTAGAGCCATCATGATTTCTAATAAAATTGGGATTTTAGGGTTCTTGTTTCAATTCGTTTTGATTTTTTGATGAACTCTAAAATTTGTTGGATTGGTGTTTTTGATTTATTTCGCCCAATTTGTTTTCAATCGAAAATTGGTTTTTGGAATGATGATTATTGATTGATTGATTTTTTTTCCTGTGTTGTGTTCGGTTTTTGCTTTTTTTTAAAAAAAAATTAAAAAAAAAATAAAGAGGGCGGGGAATGAATCGCAATTTGTGAATTGCAAAATGCAATTCATTCTAGCTAAAAGTTTTAAAATCTATGTGTTTAAATTTAGCTAATTGTATTCGTGTGGTTTCTTGAATGATTATTAAGTTGTCATTCATTGGATTTTAATTTTATTTGGTATGAAATTAAAATTGGTAGTTGAAAGTGGTCCAATTAACCCTTGGAACAGGTTGAGAATTGGACAGCTAATTCAGGGTTTGTGACATTCCAAATTCAAGTAGGAGCAAAACTTAATTTTGCATCATTGGGCTGGAAGCCTAATGAGCCCGTAAATGGGCTTAAGTCATAAATGCTAGAATCGGCAATTTCATTAAACAGCTAGATAATTAAAAACTGGAATATTATATTCATGCATTATATATATATATATATATATATATATATATATATATATATATATATATATATATATAGATATATATGTATACATGTCAATATGCATGATGTGATTTTTTGCTATACTTGGTGTATGGTGTTGTGTGCTATTGGGCCTTAGATCGAGATGGGTTGTAAAATTTTAATTTTGGGAAATACAGCCTGCATGTTGTTTTGGTTTATTTTGATGTAATTTTATTTTATTTATTTTATGTAAATCAAAATTGTAATTCCATCAAGCCTTGGAGAAGAAGCCCAATGGAGCCAAGCCCATAAGAATTTTTCAAGCCCGGCCCGATGTTCTCTAGTATAGGTTTACTAGATTTTTCACTAGGTTGTATTTAAGGGCCCATAGCATCTTATTTTAATTTATATTATGCTTTTAATTGAACATGTATATATATGTGAGGTAATATGCATGCAATCCATATTCCAAGTACACCCGCTATTATGTATGATGAGTCGTGAATCAATCAATCCTAAATGAACTATTGAGTCGCTTAAAAGTGCTTTCCACATTCAAACCATGTCGGTTCTTGAACAGTGCAATGTGGGCCGAGCCTTCGCCAGGTGCAATGTGGGCCAAGCCTCTGCCAGTTGCATTGTGGTATTCATCTACTGTATTAGGTTAAGGTACTGGGTACGATTAACACTCGAATGGTGGTTTGACTCAATGTGGGTAGTAGGATCAGTTCCTGGCCCTAAGCATAGATGGGTAAGTGCCAATAAACCTATCAAATCAAGAGTCCCTAAGTTGGGATTGGAGGGAGTTCCCACCTAAATAGTTAAGGGTTAGTTGACAAGCCTCCGCTTGGCTAATTCTTGATGAAATATGGATCTTAATCATTCTTAACCATAAATCACTAGCAATTTAATTAAAATTGGATTGTTAATTAACATGGTTAATCACTAAAGACCTTTATTAATATTATCTGTTATTCTTCTATGTAGATAACTTAATTGGTTGCAAATTCATTTTCACTGTGATCTCTCCTTGATAAGGAGAAGCTGTCAGGAGCTAATTTCCTGGATTGGGCTCAGAACTTAAGAATAGTTCTGAGACAAGAGTCTAAGGAGTATGTACTAGACAAGGCCTTACTAGCTGCACCTCTAGCGGGTCGTGGCACTACTACTGCTCAAAGTTGAGTAGTACAACCTGCATTGGAGGGATGATAGAAATGTTAGGTCCTTATTTATCCACGATGGTGCCTGAGCTACAAAAGTAGTTCATGGACCAACCGGCTTTCGAGATCATGGACACCTTGCAAAAGATGTTACAAGATCAAGCACATCAAGAGAGGTTCATGACGATTAAGGCACTCAATACCTATAGGATGGCTGCGAGGACTTCTGTGAGCACCCACATGCTCAAGATGAAGGGCCCTATTGATGCATTAGTCCATCTCGACATACCAATCCTATAAGAGTTGGTGATTGAAATAATCTTGGGATCCCTCCCTGAGTCTTATGATCAGTTCATTATGAATTATCACATGTAAGACATGTATAAGACTGTGGCTGAGCTATATGGCATGCTCAAGTTAGCCAAACAATCTCTTAAAAGACTCTTATAGTACTGCTGGTTAACAAGGGTAGTGCTCCTCTTACTGGGGATAAGGCCAAAGTTAAGGCCAAAGCCAAGAAGGCTAAGGCAAAGAAGGGTAAGCAAGGGCCCAAGCCCAAGGCCAATGTTGATGATGTCTACTTTAAAAGCCAATAGAAGGGACACCAAACAAAAACATGTCCAGGGCTTATGGAAGCGCAAGGGAAGAACAGGGTAGTTTCTTTAGGTTTCCTAACAAAGGAGGGTTAAGCCTAACAAACTTAATCCTACTTATATCTGGCAATGTCGTCTAGGCCACATAACAAGAAGCGCATAACTAGACTCCACAAAGCTAGAATGCTATGGTCATTTGACTTGGAGTCATACGACACATGTGAATCCTGTTTAAGGGATAAGATGACAAAGGAACCTTTCAACAAGGAAGCTAAAAGGACCACAAGCTTATTGGACCTAATACACTCGGACATGTGTGGGCCCATGAGCATTGGTGCCAGAATGGTTTTCACTACTTCGTTACTTTCACAGACCACTTCAATAGATATGGCTAGGTCTATCTCATGAAGAACAAGTCTGAAACCCTTGATAGGTTCAAGAAGTACAAGAACAAAGTGGAGAACCAACTAGGAAAGATGATAAAAGCACTTTGGTCTGACCGAGGTGGAGAATATATGAGCTTAGATTTTGATTCATTTTTGAGAGAGTGTGGGATTATCTCACAGTTCACTCCTCCTAGAACACCCCAATGGAATGGAGTGTCAAAAAGGAGGAATAGGACCTTATTGGACATGGTCCACTCAATGATAAGTCAAGCTACTCTCCCAACATCCTTTTGGGGATATGGCTTAGAGACGACTGCTATCACACTTAACTATACACCGAGTTATCCCGTGGAAAAGATGCCATATGAAATATACAAGAATATAGATAGGAGCCTTAAATCAATTTCTCCTAACCCTAATGCACTAGGAGAATTTGGCCAACCTAAGGAAGAGAGCAGCCAAATTTTCCTTATGCAAAATCCGAGTTCCATTCGCCTCCGTTCGCTAGCATGAGTCTAGTTCATGAGCTATTCATGTACTTGATTGTGTAGCAATTACCGTTCTCTGGTTCTGCAATCTTCAACAGTCTCTAGAGGATACGTACAAGGTGAGAAAATTTATTTTCTTTCCATTCTATCTTTGATTCTATCAAAATCATATTTCTTTGGATCATGGAATTCGAGGGAAAATTTAATTGCTATTTTCTGCTGTGCACTGGTATTCCTTGTGAGAATTCCCTACAATTCCAACAGTTGTAAAATTTAATAGTAGACCATTGCATTAGATATATCTAAGTGTTGCAATTGAACTAATGCAACGATTAAAACAGTGATACACAACTGTGGCAATAGATAGAAGTAACCGTTGCATTAGTTCTAATGCAACATGATTATTGGCAGTGGTTGGTTTTTAGCTAATGCAACAGTTAACCACCTATTGGAACTGTTATGGCACCTAATGTAATAGTTAAACAGCGTTTCATTTGGTCTTTTATGTAGTAGTATTTTTTTGCAACTATCATACATTTAGCAATCACTTACATGACATTCACGCTAACATTTTTATACAGCCATGCTCATTGCATGACATACATGTGTTATGTCACAAGCATACACATGATAATCATTCATATGCATTCATGTTGATCTTTTGTGTAGCCATACTTATTCTGTGACATTTGTATAACCCTATATCCATAATATTTAGGCATAAAATTATACCTATGTCCAGTCCATATGTAGTGCACATATGTTTGTATGCTGTCCTTATCGTGTCTTATCCACATCAATCCTGTATTTATGCATGGTTATACATGCACTATCCTTTGACCATGCTTCATTCTATGTGTATCTAATCCCTTATGTGTTTAAAAACATCAAACTCTCGTTCGTGAACACTCGTGTATGAGTCCACCATTGCAAGCCACGTCTTGCTTCCAACCTTAGGCGTTCAAACACACTAAACCTACATCCGTGCACACTCATGAACGAGTCCACTATCACAAGCCATATCTTGCTTTCAATCCTTTAGGCATTCAAACACATCATACCTACATCTGTGCACACTAATGTATGAGTCCACCGTTGTAAGCCATGTCTTGCTTCGAATCCCTTAAGCATTTAAACATTTCGAACTTATGTCCATTCACACTTATGTATGAGTCTGTAGGTAATTCTCATATGGAAAACCTATGCATAGCAGAAAATAGCGATTAGAATAGACCCAAGACTACTTTAAGATTATAGCTTTAATACTACTTAATGTCTTATTAGCTAATGACCTCCATTAGTTAACATGAGTATGGCTATAATCAATGGATACTCTATTTATTAAATTGCACAAGAAACAAATAAATAACATGATTATTGGCAGCGGTTGGTTTTTAGCTAATGCAACAGTTAACCACCTAATGTAATAGTTAAACAGCGTTTCATTTGGTCTTTTATGTAGTAGTATTTTTTTGCAACTATCATACATTTAGCAATCACTTACGTGACATTCACGCTAACATTTTTATACAGCCATGCTCATTGCATGACATACATGTGTTATGTCACAAGCATACACATGATAATCATTCATATGCATTCATGTTGACCTTTTGTATAGCCATACTTATTCTGTGACATTTGTATAACCCTATTCCTCCTTTCTGACACTCCATTCCTTTGGGATGTTCCAGGATGGGTGAGCTGTGAGATAATCCCACACTTTGTCAAGAATGAATCAAATTCTAGGCTCATATATTCACCACCTCGTTTAGACCGATGTGCCTTAATTGTCTTGCCTAATTAGTTTCTACTTCGTTCTTATACTCCTTGAACCTACCAAGGGTTTCAGATTTGTGCTTCATTAGATAGACGTAGCCATATCTGCTGAAGTCATCTATGAAAGTAACGAAGTAGTGAAAACCATTTCTAGCACTAACACTCATGGGCCTACACACGTCCAAGTATATCAGGTCCAATAAGCCCGTGGCCCTTTCATCTTACTTGTTGAAAGGCACCTTTGTCCTCTTACCCTGTAAACATGATTCACATGTGTCATATGATGCCAAGTCAAATGAACCTAGCACTCCAGCTTTGTGGAGTCTAGCTATGCGATTCTCGTTTATGTGGCCTAGATGACAATGCTAGATTTAAGCAGGATGAAGTACGTTAGGCTTACCCCTTCTTTGTTAGGATAGCTAAGAACTAACCTGGTTCTTCCCTTTCTCTCTCATAAGCCTTGGACATGTTTGCTTCTAGTGTCCTTTCTGCTTGCACTCCAAGCAGACATTATCAGCATTGGCCTTGGGCTTGGGCCCTTGCTTAGCCTTCTTTGCCTTGGCCTTCTTGGCTTTGGCTCTAGCCTTAGCTATAGCCTTGTCCTTAACAAGAAGAGCATTCCCATTGTTAAATAGCACCACCGTAGGAGTCTTTTGATAGACTATTTGGCCAACTTATGCACTCCATACAGCTCGACCACAATCTTGTGCATGCCCTGAATATGATAGTTTATAATGAACTGATCACAAGACTCAGGGAGGGATCCCAAGATGATGTTAATCGCTAACTCTTATGAGACTAGCATTCTAAGATGGGCCAATGCGTTGATGTAGCCCTTCATCTTGAGCACATGGGTGCTCACAAATGTCCCCGCAGCCATCCTACAAGTGTTGAGTGCCTTAGTCATCAAGAACCTTTCTTGACATGTTAGATCATGGTACATCTTTTTCAAGGTGTCCATGATCTCAAAAGCTTGTTGTTCCATGATCTGCTTTTATAGCTTCAGCACCATGGTTGGTAAAATAAGGCATGTGTTATATCATCCTCCGGTGCATGTCGTACTGGTTAACCTAAGCAGCAATAGTGCCACAACCCCGTTGGAGTTGCAGGAGGTAAGGCCTTATCTAGCACATACTCCTTAGACTCTTATCCCAAAACTATTCTTAAGTTCTGAGCCCAGTCCAGGAAGTTAGGCCTAGATAGCTTCTCCTTGTCTAGGAGTGAATGCAGGTAATTAAGTTATCTACAGAGAAGAATTATAGATAGTGTTGATAAAGGTCTTTAGTTATTTAACCATATCAATTTACAATTCATTTTAATTATTTTGTTGGTGATTTATGATTAAGGATGACCATGATCCATAGTTCATTAAGAATTAGCCAAGCGGAGGCTTGTCAACTAACCCTTAACTATTTAGGTAGGAACTCCCTCCAGTCCCAACCTAGGGACTCTTGGTTTAATGGGCTTATTGGCACTTACCCATCTGTGCTTAGGGCCAGGAGCTGATCTTACCACCCACGTTGAGTCAAACCACCATTCGAGAGTTAAGCGTACCCAATACCTTACCCAATACAGTAGATGAAGACCACAATGCACGCAGCGGAGGCTCAGCCCATATTTCACTATTCAAGAACCAACATGGTTCTAACGTGCAAAGCACTTTTAAGCGACCCAATATTTAATTTAGGATTGATTAATTAATGACTTAGCATACATAATCGGAGGTGTGCTTGGAATATGGATTACATGCATATTTTCTCTCATATATATACATATTCAATTAAAAGCATAATATAAATTAAAATGAGATGCTATAGGCCCTTAAATACATCCTAGTGAAAAATCTAGTAAACCTATACTAGATACCACCGGGCAAGGCTTGAAAAATTCTTCTGGGCTTGGTTTCATTATGCAGGTCTTATTTTCCAAAATAAAATTTTACAACCCATCTCAATCTAAGGCCCAATAGCACTCAACACCATATACCAAGTATAGCACATAATCACATCATGCAAATTGATATATATATATATATATATATATATATATATATATATATATATATACATATATATATAAAATAAAATGCATGAATTTAATATTCCATTTTTAATTATGTCCAGCCGTTTAATGAAATCGCTGATTCTGATGCTTACGACTTAAGCCCATTCATAGGCCCATTAGGTTTCCAGCTCAATTATGCAAAATTAAATTTTGCTCCCACTTGAATTTGGGATTTCACAAACCCGAATTAGCCGTCCAATTCTCAATCCGTGCCAAGGGCCAATTGGACCAATTTCAATTACCAATTAATCTAGTAAACCTATACTAGAGACCACCGGGCTGGGCTTGAAAAATTCTTCTGGGCTTGGTTTCATTATGCAGGTCTTATTTTCCAAAATAAAATTTTACAAACCATCTCAATCTAAGGCCCAATAGCACTCAACACCATATACCAAGTATCGCACATAATCACATCATGCAAATTGATATATATATATATATATATATATATATATATATATATATATATATATATATATATATAAAACAAAATGCATGAATTTAATATTCCATTTTTAATTATTTCCAGCCGTTTAATGAAATCGCCGATTCTGATGTTTACGACTTAAGCCCATTCACAGGCCCATTAGGCTTCCAGCTCAATTATGCAAAATTAAATTTTGCTCCCACTTGAATTTGGGATTTCACAAACCCGAATTAGCCGTCCAATTCTCAATCTGTGCCAAGGGCCAATTGGACCAATTTCAATTACCAATTTTAATTTTATACCAAATAAAATTAAAATCCAATGAATGACAATATTAATAATCATTCAAGAAACCACACGAATCCAATTCATAAAATTTAAACACATAGATTTTAAACATATTTAAACCCATGCGTTTCAGACTCGGGTCTAAGCCCATACCCGTAAAATCCAAAAACGAACCAGCCTACCGTGGCAGTAGCAGTAGGGGTGCACACGGTCGGTTAACCAGTCCATGTGGACTTTTGCTAATGGTTAACTGCTTGAATGGTTTTTCTATTTTACTAACCATACACTATCCACTAAATTCGGTTAACCATTATTCGGTTAACCATTAATTTCGGTCGGTTAACCATTTTTTTACGGTTAACCATTTCCGAAATAAATATTATATTTTAAACCTCAAAATTTTAAACTATAAATCTCAAATATCAAAGACAAAAATGAAATTACAAACCATAGTCTTCATAATTGATTAAAAATGGCTTTACAACCATAAACTAAAGTAATTAAAATATTAACCAAAAAAAAAATCCCAAACATGGAATTTGTTCCTCAAAATCAAACATTAATGAAAGAAAAACTCCATGTCCATTTCACAAAACCTTCATAATTCCTGCATATATAATTAAAAAAATAATCAAAATTAAAGTTGATACAATACTTTATAAAATAACAACCATATATATTCAACCATATACCATATATTCAACCATAAAACAATCATATATAACAACCATAAATCTCAAGATTTTATTTTTACAAAGAATACATATAAAATTAAATAAGTAAGAGTATGCATAGCATATACCTTGAGAACAACTTGAGTGTCATATGGAGTGATGACTGCAACATCAACAAGACTGGGCACAACTACTACAACATAATAAACATTGAAATTGGAAATTTAGGGATTAAGGAGAACACTGAAAAACAAGAAATTACCTTTGTCCTCTTTCTTTTTCTTATCAGCCTTGGCTTTATTGTTCTTGTTTCTCCCAGACCTTGGGGCCATTTGTTTGTTTTTCTCAAACAAAGGAACAACAGAAAAGCAAAAAGGCTATCAAATTATTATAGAGAGGCTAATCAAAATCAAATATCAACTTTAAGCGAAGTGAGCGAGGAGAGCAGTGAAGTGAGTGAAATATTGGGAATTAAGGTAAAATTATAATAAATACCCAAATGTTTTATCTTTAATTCATTTAACCTATATATATATATAAAAATTTCCAATGGTCGGTTAATGGAGTCCACATGGACTTTCAGTGTAAAAACTGAACCGAAACCATGAAAATTTAAAAATAAAAACCGTACACTAGTCCATCGGTTTCGGTGAACCATATTTTATGTCCGGTTTCGGTTCGGTTTCACGGTTTTTTGGTTTTTGGGTTTTTTTTTTTTGCACCCCTAAGTAGCAGCCCACTAGGCTGCTGCCGCAGCTTCTGCCCACGTATGATTCCATCTTTTGCCCAACTTAATTTAAAAAAAAAATTAGCAACAAAACACGAGATCCACAGCAGGAAAAAAATCAAACAATAATCATCAACCCAAAAAACCTATTTTAGATTGAAAACCAATTGAGGAAAAATTAAATAAAAACCCCAATCCAACAATTCTAGGGTTCATCCAAAAAATCAAAACCAATTGAAACAAGAAACCTAAAATCCCAATTCTATCAGAAATCATGACTACTCTGATACCACTATATGAATTCTCATGGGGAAAATCTGTGCGTAGCAGAAAATAGCGATTGAAATTTTCGCTCGAATTCCATGATCCCAAGAACCATTATTTTGATAGAATCAAAGATAGAAGAAGAGAAAATAAATTTCTCACCTTCTTCATCTCTTCTAGAGACTACTAAAGATTACAGATTCAAAGACCAGTAACTCTACACATTTAGGTACACGAACAGCTCACGAACCCAACTTGTGCTAGCGAACGGAGACGAACGAAACTTATATTTTGCACAAGAAAAATTCGGCTGCCCTAGAATGTGTGTTGGCCGAATTCTACAAGTGGCTAGGGTTAGGAGAAATTGACTTAAGGCTCCTTTTTATACTCCTTTTATAATTAGGTTTTAAATTAACTTTAGGTTAAATTTCAGTTCAATCAATTAATTTAATTTATGTAATTGGAATTAAATTAAACAACATAATAAGATTCTAATTGATTTAATTAAATCCAATTGATTAAATTTATTTACCCCAAATTTAATTTAATACGGCCTTAAAAAAATACAACCCGTGTATTTAATTTTCCACCAAGGAAAATATATTTAATTAATTATTTACATACTGTAATTAATTAATCAAATATAATCAATTTCTCTTTTATATTAATTGAATTAATTTTGACAAAACCTATTTTCATTAATTCAATTTACTGAGTTTCCATTCTAAGTATACCTAGTGTGCACATTTCCGATATGTCAAAAGTTCAACTGTTCTATGTGTACAATCCTGTGGGTCCGTCTTTATGTTGACAGTGGGCCTAAGGCCCACAGACTATAAATGGGTTCAAACAAACCATTACAGCCCCCAATTAAGACGGAGACTAGCAATCTCATGTGAAACATAACCCAATAGTATTCTTGTATATCTCTTGCCAATTGACATCGGTGTATAAGCAAGAGGCATGGTTCCAGTCAACCTCTTCTATGGTTATTCATTCCTTGATTCCAAGTAGACTGATGATAGCAAATAAGTATCCCAACTCATTCAGGTATGGCCATACACTTATCAGTCTCACTCATCAATTGGCCAGTGATGTTATCTCAGGTGACGCCGAGTGGAAATTTCGTCAACTCACTATCAACATCAACATGTTCATTGGCCCACCCAACATGCCTATACTTGGCACCTTGTTACGGGCCTGTTAGGCATATATCAAAGTGTATGAGATCCCATGTCATGTTATAGTGAAATTGAGTCTAAGGATATTATCAAGAACTACCTAAGAAACACCTTTGACAATCGGACCATGAGGTTTTCTCGAGGTGGATCGGTCTAGTACAATGTAACCTAACATGTACCCATATACCTGACTAACATCCCATGTCCAATGGTCAGTGAGACACTGCCATGCAATCAAGTACATATTGGTCTTTAGATCTATTCATTCCCATGATTATAATAGACCCAGGAGTATTTTATGATTACAGCTTTAACACTAATCAAGGTCTCAATAGCTAATGACCTACATTAGTTAACATGAGTATGGCTATAATCAATGGATACTCTATTTATCAAATTGCATAAGAAACAAATAAATAGATTAAATGCCTTTATTTAACACAATGTATAATACAAAATATTTGCATACAATGTGTAATACAATCAAGAACCAATGCCTTTGGAGTAAGGCACACCAACAGAGTCCACCTTCGCAAGCCACGTCTTGCTTCAAACCTTAGGCATTCAAACATGGCGACCATTCATCAGTCCACACTCGTGTATGAGTCTACCATCACAAGCCATGTATTGCTTCCAACCATAGTTGTTCAAATAAGCCGAACCTATGTCCATGCACACTCGTGTGTGAGTCCGCCGTTGCAAGCCATATGTTGCTTCCAACCTTAGGCATTCAAACACATCGAACCTGCATTCATGCACACTCATGTATGAGTCCACCATCGCAAGCCACATCTTGCTTCTAACCTTAGCTATTCAAACATGCCGAACCTTCACCTGTCCACACTCGTGTACGAGTCTACCATCGCAAGCCACGTCTTGCTTCCAACCTTAGAAGTACAAATACATTGAACCTCCATCCATACTTGTTCGTCTATGAGTCTCAACCTTACAAGCAATGTCTTGTATCTCTCCTATAGGCATATAAATATGCTAAAATATCATTCATACACATTTATGTATGAGTCCAAACCTTTTAATTAGTGCCCAGTATCACCCTTCAGATTTAAAAAATGTTCCAACTACCTTTTATTAGTATGCACCTTCATGCTTTAACTTGGGGGGAACCTATTGTCCTATTTCCCTTGATGTATATTTATGCATTGTCTCTCACATTTGCAAGTAGCATTTATCATTGTTCATGAAAATGCATCATACCTAAATGTGTCTAAATGTATGGATAATCATTTCACATTTATCACTGTTCCTGAAACTGCATCATACCTAAGCATGTCTAAACGTACGGACAATTATTTCACATTTATCATTGTTTGTGAAACTGTATCATACCTAAATGTGCCTAAATGTACAGATGATCATTTCACATTTATCATTGTTTGTGAAATTGTATTTTAGCTAAGCATGCCTATATGTACGTAAGATCATTTCACATTTATCATTATTCGTGAAACTATATCGTACCTAAGCATGCCAAAACATATGGATGATCATTTCGCATCTACCACTGTTCGTGAAACTGCATTATACCTAATTGTGTCTAAATGTATGGATGATCATTTCACATTTATCTTTGTTCATGAAATTGCACTGTACTAAAACGTACCAAATGCAATGACGGTCGTTTCACATTTGCCATGTTCTAAAACACATCTCCTTAAGATGTAATGACATTTTGTCATGAATGTGCATCATACTAAGGTGTACCAAATACAATGATGGTTGTTTCACATTTATCCTATTCTAAAATGGATCTCTTTGAGCTGTAACGGCATTTTGTCATGAAAGTGTATCGTACCAAAGAGTACAAAATGCAATGATGGTCGTTTCACATTTATCTTGTTCAAAAATGCATCTCCTTGAGACGTAATGACATTTTGCTATGAAAGTGAATCATAAAAGAATGACTAAACTCAATGATGGTTGTTTCACGTTTATCCTGTTTTAAAATGCATCTCCTTGAGACATAATTTTGTTGTGAAAGTGCATCGTACTAAAGTGTACCAAACACACTGATGGTTGTTTCACATTTATCCTATTCTAAAATGTTGGGATTTTTCATCACAAGATGCCCGATTAAAGCAGAGAGGATTTTCTCAAATCCTTGCCTAGGAGCAATGGAAATGGAAATAAAAAACAACAAAATTCAAATGAGAAGAATTAGATTCTCACCAGTAATATCTCCTCTAGAGATTGCTGTAGAAATCATAATCGATTCCCTCCAATCTCACGTATACGAACGCCTATTGACTAGAACCCGTACTAGCGGCGGATTAATGAATTTTTGGAAAGAAAAGTGAGCTAAAATTTCTGCCTTAGAATTAAAAAATTCTAGCAGTAAATTCCCCTTAATGGCCGAATTCCATAGTAAGAAATTCATTGATTTTTTCTTAAATCATGGCCTTTATTATTGGGGTGAATAAGTTTGTTTCTATAAATGGAATTAATGCCCATAATTTCATAAATCCTAATTAATTAGTATGGTTTAATTCCTAATCAATTTTAATTTAATTTCTTTGCATGTATTTATATAATATCATATTATATAAGATACATGTCATTTAAATTAAATAGATTTGTCAATTGGAATTATCCCAACAAATTAATTTATGATTTGACTAGACACATATACATATAAACCTATATATGTATTAAATTTCCACCAGGAAATTTATTCACAAGTTAATTTATTTAAATCAACTTTGTGTAATGCAATAAAATATAAATATATATCAATTAAATTATATTGACCAATCCAATTGATCTATAATTTAATTGATTAATATTTATCTCTCCTATTAGTATACTCTAAGTATACAGGTGATCCGACTAGTGTTGGGAATTTAATCGCACAAAACAAAACGCAGCGGAAATAAAAGGATTAATCCCCACCAAGGACCCATGTACATTGCATTGAATTGGAAGGAGGGTTAAAGAATTACCTCTTAATTTTTGCAGGATTGGATACAGGAACCAAAGCAGATTCCCTCTACAGTTGATCCACACCGAGCAATTGACTCACCGCGTGCTAGCGCCGGGATCGTAGAACAGTTCTTCGAATGAGAAGGTGAAAAATTGATATTTTTCCCCTTTTGCACAAAAACAATTTTCGGCTAATGATGGAAGAGATGGGGCTGCTCACCTTTTCTTTTTTTCGTCCAACCCCAAAAAAACCTTGTTTCTAGGGTTTTTATTATTTTATTATCAATTTATAATTGTAATTAAATACTATATTTAATTATAATTATAAATTAGCCCCCATAAGTTTTATTAATTCTCAATTAATATTAAACTTAGTCAATTCTCCATCATATACACATATGTATGTAAAATTAATTATATCTCCATATAATATAATTAGCATACTTTATGCTATATTAATCTTATTAATATTTACATACATACATACATATATATATATATATATATATATATATATACACATATACGTAAATGTATATTATAATTAATTATATCACCATATAATATAATTATAATATACATATATATATATAGCATATTTTATGCCATAAATATATTAATCTTATTAATATGTTCATGTGTATATACATATACATGTAAATATATATCTTTATATATATTTAATTTCTCATCAATAATAAATCATTATCTCATAATGATTTATCCCCGAATTAAGTGAATCTCATTTTGCTCTTTGTGTGTGACCCCGTAGGATCATATAAATTGGCAATGAGGAAATTACCATAATGCCCTCATAAGTCATAAGCGGACTCTAGCAAGCCATTATGACTACCCAATTCATATGATTGGTATAATCCAATAAACCTACTTATAGAATGTGTCATATTCCCTTTTGTCTCTTGATATCATGATTAATTATAAGACATGGTACACTTGTCAATCTTATATAAATTAATCATATGCTTTCTCGATCTCAAAGTAAACTGTTCAGACAAATCAATTGATACTCTTATCAATTATTTGAGCACGGCCATGCATTTAACAGTCTTACTTATCGAGGGGCCCAGTGATATCGCTCTCTTGTTAGAGAGGGACAAAATCCCATATCTGTCACTCACATCCCAAGGCATGAGTCATATCGTACCCAATCACAGCCTTTATAACTACTCAGTTACAAGCAGCGTTTGACTGCATCAAAGCACAACATGAATTCATCCCGGAATCCATGGTGACCTCAGGTCAAAGGAATCAGCTAATGACACTACTATAATCAAGATCAGTTGTGACACATAACCATGAACTTGATCTCATAGTGGGTCTCCAGTAACATGTTCTCTAACATATTACCCGTGAGTATAATCTGTATCTGTATACACTATATTCATCTTATGAATATCCATTATCACTCACACTAGTCTTAGTTTGTTATTATTCCCATAATAACAATCGACTAGGGATATTTAGAATAACACGATTTATTCATGGATACTTATCATAAATGCTAACATACAAACATAAATGATAATATTAATCTACACTAGATTAATCTTAGAAGTCAAATTACATAATCCAATATTGGCCTTAGGGCACAATCTCCAACAACTAGTTCGAACTCAGATATTCTATGGTACGATCCTATGGGTCCGTCTTTATGTTAGCAGTGGGCCTATGGTCCACTGGCTGTAGGTGGGCTCTAGCAAGCCACTGCAGCCCCCAATTAAGATAGAGATAGCAATCCAACTATAATCGTAACCCTGTAGTTTAAACTTGTACATCCCATGTCATTGATAGCAGCGTCCAACATAGAGGTATGGATTGATCACCTTTTGTGTTCGAACATCTACTTGATCCTGACTGAACTGATGCTCATAAATAAGCTCCAACTTGTTTGCGTGTGGCCACACTCTTGTCAGTTGCATTCACCAAGTGGCCGGTGATATCTTCTCAATGGACTACTGAGTGACATTCCCTGCTGCATATCCATAGTCCTACCATGCTTACTCATATACCCAAATGTACCCATACTTGTTACCTTATTATAGGCCCCTTAGACATACACCAAAGTATGCCACTTCATATACAGCACCATCATATGGTCAGGTCAAAGGATCCATACAAGTACTACACGAGAATCACTTGTGATAATATACCATGTGGATTTGTCTTTTGGTGGATCTATTCAGTACCATTGTAAGCGTTGGGTTTTCCTGACCTCTATGATGAGAATTCATGTATTACCTGTGGAGCAAACGGACTTGAAAATTATGGGAATGTCACCCAGAGTGTCTCAAACATCCTGAAAACCAAGCTATCCGTGATTCGAAACCCACGAAAAGGTCTCCCAAGTGATTTCTAGGGTTTAGGGTGAGCTTCGGATTTTTGAGAATTTTGTCCCGGCTCTTGCTAGAGCCAGGCAGCTCTAGACTAGAGCCGCACGACTCTAGTACAAACTAGAGCCGGGCGACTCTAGTGGGTGAGCCAAGTTGCTTTTGCGCATTATGGTTCACATCGGATCATTTCATAACATCGTGAAATCATTCAAGGTACTCCTCGAGTACCAGATTAGCACACATATAGGGGCATTTTCATAACATTCCCAAATCATGCAAGGTATTCCATGAACGCTGAAACCCTGTATGTGTCTCGAGTTACACGCGACTTTCCTGTAACATCACTTCATATCACTTCGCCTCAAAAGCATTAGAACTCTGTCTATAGGGACGGTCCCCATGTGACCATTTCATTTCATGCCATTGACCTACAAAGCATGCATCGAAACTCTGCCTATGGGTTGGCACACATGAGGCCATCTCACTACAATTCATGAGGTGCCCCATAGGCGCCGAACCTCTATTCGTGCGGTAGCTCCCACGAGACATTTTTGAATTATTTTGCATAGCATTGGGCACTCTCAGGACACCCTAAATAAAGGAAATTTAAACGTGCAAAGATCGTCCTCATTTTCATTTCCATTCATGAAGCATCATCCAAGCATCATTCTCCACGACATCACGTGATTCATCTACCATCCCTAACTGTCCATTTATGATGTAGGACCATAAGCACGTGAGACCAGGAAATGTTGGGATTCGTCATTGGAAAAATAACGTGGCGCAACGGAAAATACACCGTTTAAAATTTCCTAGAATCCACCTATCGTGTCCAATTACCATTGATTAGAATAAAAACAAATAAGAAGCAAGAGAGATTAACTCACCGGATTCGTCTCCTCTAGAGACTGCTGCAGAATCGTTTCTTGAAACTGCGATCTCCAAAGTCCGGTGGACGACCAACTATTGAGCGGGAACCGGTGCTAGCCGAAGACGCGAAGGAATGGAGGTTTAATGCTGGGATTTTCGGCTGTTTTGGGGCTGCTCTTGGTGGCTGAAATTTCCAGCAATTAATTAGAGTTGAATTCGGTTTTTATTCCTTAAGTGTGCCCTTTTATAGACACATTGTCTAATTGGGTTCTAATTAGGTTAATTAAACCCAAGCCCACTAGGATTATAATTACATAAATAAACTTTAATTAAAAAGTATTTACTATGTAATTTAATTCCATTTGGCTAAATTTAATTACCCCTAAATAAAATTAAATCACACTTAAGTTGATACAATACATGTATTTAATTTTCCTACTTAGGAAAATTATTTAATTAATTGTTTACTTTATGTAATTCAATTAATTGATAAATTAATTAATTACATTATGTAAACTTATTAATTAAATTAAATTCAACCCAATGTCAATTAATTACCTTAACACCGAATGTCAACTAATTAATTAACGCATTCCTTCCAATGTACATTACATGTACAATTTCTATAAGTTCCAGCTCAGTTGATCTATGTGCACGATCCTATGGGTCTGTCTTTATGTTGGCAGTAGTGTTGGGAATTAATCGCACAAAACAAACATAAAACGCAGCGGAAAAAGATTAATCCCCACCAAGGACCCATGTACATTACATTGAATCGGAAGGAGGGTTAAAGAATTACCTTAATTCTTTGAAGTTTGAATCACTTAGGAACCAAAATAGCTTCCCTCTATGGTTGATCCACACGGAGCAATACGTTCACCGCGTGCTAGCGCCGGGATAGAAGAAACGGTTTCCTCGAATTGAGAGAGAGGCAGAAAATCAAATTTTCTCTTGGCTTGGAGAGGAGAATTTCGGCTGGCTGCTTAGTCTAGTGTGGCTGCCGAATTCTCTTCTATATCATTATAGGATTGATTAGGTTTTAGGTTTTTATTTCCTTAAATATAAAACCTAATTAGTTAATTATAATTATAACCTAATACACCTATTAGTTATAATTATATATTAACCCACACAATTTAATATTAATTCTCAATTAACATTAAATCAAATCAATTCTCCATAATACACATATGTATATATAATATTATAATTAATTATATCTCTATATAATTAAATTATAATATGTAGCATACTTTATGCAATATTAATCACATTAATATTTATATATACATAAATATATATCACTATATATATTTATACTCTTTCTCATTCATAAATTATTATCCAATAATAATTTATACCCGATAAGATGAACTTCATTTTGCTCTTGTGTGTGACCCCATAGGTTCATATTAATTGGCAATAAGGAAATTACCATAATGTCCTTATAGGTCACAAGCGGACTCTAGCAAGCCATTACGACTACCCAATTAATATGATTGGAATGATCCAATACCTATTTATAGAATGTCATATTCCCTTTTGTCTCTTTGATATCAAGATTAATTATAAGACATGGTACACTTGTCAATCTTACATAATTAATCATATGCTTTCTCGATCTCAAAGTAAACTGTTCAGACAAATCAATTGATACTCTTATCAATTATTTGAGCACGGCCATGCATTTAACAGTCTTACTTATCGAGGGGCCCAGTGATATCGCTCTCTTGTTAGAGAGGGACAAAATCCCATATCTGTCACTCACATCCCAAAACATGAGTCATATCGTACCCAACCACAGCCTTTATAACTACTCTGTTACAAGCAGCGTTTGACTGCGTCAAAGCACAACATAAATTCATCCCGGAATCCATGGTGACCTCAGGTCAAAGGAATCAGCTGATGACACTACTCTAATCAAGATCAGTTGTGACACGTGACCATGAACTTGATCTTATAGTGGGTCTCCAGCAACATGTTCTCTAACACATTGCCCGTGAGTATAATCTGTATCTGTATACACTATATTCATCTTATGAATATCCATTATCACTCACACTAGTCTTAGTTTGTTATTATTCCCATAATAACAATCGACTAGGGAAATTTAGAATTACACAATTAATTCATGGATACATTATCATAAATACTAACATACAAATATATATGATAAAATAAGTCTTTATTAATGACTTAAGAAGATTGTTTACATAATCCAACATTGGCTTAGGGCACAATCTCTAACAATCTCCCACTTGCCCTAAGTCCAATCTTCAAATGTATCTAATACCCATGGACCTAGCATGACCATCATGTACAGCTTGTGAAAGAGCTTTTGTTAGTGGATCGGCAACATTGTCTTCAGACGCAACTTTGCATATCTTCACATCTCCTCTTGAGATGACTTCTCTTATGTAGTGAAAACGCCGAAGTATATGTTTGGATTTCTGTGACACACTAGGTTCCTTAGCAAGTGATATTGCCCCATTGTTGTCACACAAGAGGCTCACAGGATTCACTATGCTAGGAACGACACCAAGTTCTTCGATGAACTTCTTCATCCAAACAGCCTCTTGGGCTGCATCTGATGCAGCAATATACTCGGCTTCTGTTGTAGATGCAGCTATCGTGCTTTGCTTAGAACTGTTCCAACTTATCGCACCTCCATTCAGAATGAACACATACCCAGACTGTGACTGCATCTGATCTTGATCAGTTTGGAAACTTGCATCCGTATAACCATTTACAACAAGATCTTCGTCCGAGCCTCCATATATCAAGAATGTATCTTTAGTTCTTCTCAAGTACTTAAGAATACTCTTGACAGCAGTCCAGTGACTATCACCTGGATCAGACTGATATCTACTTGTCATGCTCAAAGCAAAAGAGACATCTGGCCGAGTACATACCATGGCATACATGATAGATCCTATAGCTGATGCATAAGGAATCTTATCCATGCGTTGACGTTCTTCAACTGTCACAGGACATTGCTTACGACTAAGCTTTATCCCTTGCCCAATAGGAACATTTCCTTTCTTTGATTGATCCATACTGAACCTTTTCAGTATTTTGTCAATGTATGTACTCTGGCTCAAACCTATCAATCTCTTAGATCTATCTCTATAGATCTTTATTCCAAGAATGTAGGCTGCCTCACCCAAGTCTTTCATAGAAAAACACTTTCCTAGCCAAGATTTTACTTCTTGCAAGGTAGGAATGTGATTTCCTATTAACAATATGTCATCGACATATAGAACTAGGAAAACTATATTACTCCCACTGAACTTCTTGTACACACAAGGCTCATCTTCATTTTTGATGAAGCCAAACTTTTTGACTGATTCATCAAAACAATGATTCCAACTTCTTGATGCTTGCTTCAAACCATAAATGGCCTTTTGAAGCTTGCATACTTTATCAGGATTCTTTGGATCGACAAAACCTTCAGGCTGTGTCATGTACACATCCTCAACAAGGTTTCCATTTAGGAAAGCTGTTTTGACATCCATTTGCCATATTTCATAGTCATAATATGCTGCTATGGCAACAAGAATTCTGATGGACTTGATCATAGCTACTGGCGAAAAGGTTTCGTCATAGTCTATACCATGAACTTGTCGGTAACCCTTTGCCACTAACCTTGCTTTATAAGTCTGAATATTCCCATCCATGTCCGTTTTCAACTTGAAAACCCATTTGTGCCCTATTGCTTTAGCACCCTTTGGGAGATCAACCAAAGTCCATACTTTGTTATCGTCCATGGATTGAATTTCTGACTTCATAGCATCAAGCCATTTTTCAGATTCTGAATTAGAGACAGCTTCCATGTACGTGGAAGGTTCATTCTCTTCTAACAGAATCAGATCATTTTCGTTCGTGACGAGAAATCCATATCTCTCGGGCTCATGACGAACTCTACTTGATCTACGTTGGACTTGTGTTGCTGGTTCTGACTCAACAACTTCTTGTGAATCAGGTTGTTGTTCCATTTGAAAACCATTTTCATTTTGGTTATCCAGATTTTCTTGCAGGTGTACTTTACTCCCACTGATTCCTTTGGAAATAAACTCTTTTTCCAGGAATATACCATTCCTAGCAACAAACACTTTGTTTTCACTAGGACTGTAAAAGAAATAACCTTTAGTTTCTTTTGGATAACCTACAAAGTTGCACTTCACAGATTTTGGTGCTAACTTATCTGAAATCAAGTATTTCACATAAGCTTCGCATCCCCAAATCTTGAGAAAAGACAAATTTGGTCTCTTACCAACCCATATCTCATATGGTGTCTTTTCAACTGCCTTTGATGGAACTCGGTTCAGTGTGAATGCCGCTGTTTCAAGTGCATATCCCCAAAAGGATAGGGGAAGACTTGTTTGACTCATCATCGACCGAACCATATCCAATAAAGTACGGTTCCTCCTCTCAGACACACCATTCCACTGTGGTGTACCAGGAGGAGTTAGTTGTGAGACAATCCCACAATTTCTAAGATGATCGTCAAAGTCTTGGCTCAAATATTCACCACCTCGATCAGATCTAAGTGCTTTAATTGTCTTGCCAAGTTGGTTTTGTACTTCATTTTGGAAGGCTTTGAACATTTCAAAGGATTCCGACTTATGCTTCATTAGATATAGATAACCATATCTACCGAAATCATCAGTGAACGTAATGAAGTATTGAAAACCACCTCTAGCAGTTGTGCTCATAGGCCCACATACATCTGTATGTATGAGTTCTAATAAGTCACTAGCCCTTTCACTGTGACCAGTAAAGGGACTCTTGGTCATCTTACCCATTAAACAAGACTCGCAAGTGTCATATGTTTCAAAAACATCTAGACCCAAAATTCCATCTTTATGGAGTTTTGAAATGCGTTTCTCATTAATGTGTCCTAGACGACAGTGCCAGAGATAAGTAGGATTCACAACATTTGTTCTTATCCTTTTGGTATTTATGTTATATACATGCTCATTATAACCTTCACTAAGGTTCAACAAATAAAGACCATCATGTAAATCCGCATTTGCATAAAACAAGTCTTTATTGAAAAGCAATAAGTGATTATTCTCAATAACACATTTAAATCCTTCCTTGTCCAAACATGAAATAGAAATGATGTTCCTAGACAAATTAGGAACAAAATAACAATTATTCAAAGAAAGAACAAGTCCACTTGGCAACTTGAGCTCGTAGCGACCGACTTCATAAGCAGCAACTCTAGCTCCATTCGCCATATGGAATTCTACCTCGCCCTTCTTGAGCTTTCTACTTCCTTTAAGCCCCTGCACATTCATACAAATGTGAGAACCACAACCGGTATCTAATACCCACGAAGTAGAAACAGAAGTAGAATGAAATATTTCAATAACATAAATACCTTGATTAGCGGTCTCACCGCCTCTCTTCTTCCTCAAGTCCTCCAAATAAAGCTTGCAATTTCTGCGCCAATGACCAGGCTGATTGCAGAAATGGCATGTGCCTTCCTTTGGAGGCTTTGCCTTGGTAACAGCTTTGGGCTTCTTTGCATCCTTCCCAAACTCTTTGGGTTTGTTTGCTTTACCCTTCTTCTTCTGGATCCTACCCTTTTGCACCATATGGATCCCTTTGGAGCTTGGCTTCTCTTTTATCGTTACTTCAGCGTTTTTCAGCATCCCATGCAGTTCGCTGACCGTTTTGTCCATATCATTCATGTGATAATTCATGACAAAATGGGAGTAACTCTCGGGAAGAGAATTAAGGATCAAATCCGTTGCCAACTCAGGTCTGAGTGGCGAACCAAGCCTCTCCAACTGATCAATGTACCCTTTCATCTTCAGAACATGGGCACTAACCGAACTCCCTTCGGTCATCTTGCACCCAACCAAAGATCTCAAGGTCTCATACCTTTCCCTTCTCGCTTGCTTTTGGAACATTTCCTTAAGCTCTTGAGACATCTCATATGCCTCAAATGTTTCCAGATCCTTCTGAAGTTTCGGAATCATTGATGCTAGCATCAGGCATTGTACATCAATCTGATCATTTTGATGCTTGTGAAAAGCATCCCTTTCAGCTCTTGAAGCTGTGGTGGGTGGAGGGTTAGCGGGCAAAGGCCCATCCAGAACATACAGCTTTCGCTCTTGCTTGAGAACAATTCTCAAGTTGCGATACCAATCTAGGTAATTGGTTCCGTTCAGTTTATCCTTCTCAAGGATAGATCGAATAGAACCGGGATTGCTTGTGTTGGCCATTTATCTACAACAGAAAATATATGCAAAGTTAATTACATAAGAGAATTAAACTCCCACTAAAATTATAAAACCCTTTAAAATATTTAAGTGGGTAAAAGACCCAAAATCCATACTTAACCATAGCACTGCTTTGGCATGTCCCTATGATTAAATATAATTTCGGTAGACATCACCATGTCAATTATATCATTATGTAACTCTTTTAATTTATGAGATGCATGATATCATATATCATATTTAATTTGCATGTTACTCATCTCATCTTTGCCTCGGGTTCAAAACACCATTTTGATTAACCCTTTGTTAAACCAATTACAACACAATGAGAATCACCATTTCTCATATTATCGCTTCGCTAAGGTCACAACATGCGTACCCGCTTTGGCTTGGCTACCATGATGCGAACATAGTACTTGACTAGTGTTATACGTAATTGGGTGGCAAAAATATAAACTTCATAAGTTTATTTAGGGTTTATTAATTCCTGTGATTAAAATGTATCTCATACAATACATGGCATTAACATTAATCTTTCTAAGTTAATATTAATTCTAGCATGGCATCCAATGTCATACATTCATCTAGCATGCATATTTCATACTTAGCATGGCATCACATGGCATCAAAATATAAAACATGCAATAGACTCGAAAGACCGTGTTATGGTATGGTTTTATCTACATTGATTTTCACAGGCCAATATGAAAATCAACAGGTCATTTCCTAGGTGGTTGTAACCATCGCATGGTCGCAGCACAGCCGCATCATTTGGATCCGTCTTCACGTCTTTGTTCCTTGGCACCATCTCATGGATTTACATACTTTACAAAATTGTATCCTATACAATTTTCTAGTAAATAAAATTTACAAACAATAAATTGCATCCTATACAATTTATCTAGAAAAATAAGATTACATAAATACAAACGACTCGCAGGCCGTATTTATAAAACCTTACATTCACCAAAACCAAAAGAAAAACAAAAAACATCCAAGGGTCCAAAACCATACCACAACACCATGCATAAAATTATCACAATAATTTTATATCTACAAGATTTAGGGTTCATAAAGGGTAAAATACAATCCTATTGTATTTAGAATTAATTAATTTGGGAAAAAATTCACAAATTTGCAGAAACAATTTTCCACACTAAAACGAAAAAAGGTTAAACTGTCGGACAGCATGCTCGTCGTACCCAATCACTGCAGTATCCAATACTGCGTGCAGCCCGACGGGCTGCGCAGCCCATGCTGCTTACGCAGCATGTGCAATTGCAATTGCAATTGCAATTGCAGTTGGGCGCAATTGCAATTGCAATTGCATTGCACCCATAATTATTCTGGGCATTATGCCCAGAATAACGAAAACAACAATTGTTTTTTTTTTTTTTTAATTTCATTTAATTAATTGAAACAATTTCAATTAAAATCCCATGAATCAAATTCATGATACCAACCCCTTAAACATTTCAAATTATTAAAACAAATCATTCACAATGATTCACATTAAAAATCAAATTTTAAACATGTTATTCACAATAACATTGAACCCTAAATCAAGAACATACAACCCTAACATGCAATTTTGATCTAATCAAAATAACAAATCCAATTCAACCAATGCACAAGTGGCTCTGATACCACTGTTGGGAATTAATCGCACAAAACAAACATAAAACGCAGCGGAAAAAGATTAATCCCCACCAAGGACCCATGTACATTACATTGAATCGGAAGGAGGGTTAAAGAATTACCTTAATTCTTTGAAGTTTGAATCACTTAGGAACCAAAATAGCTTCCCTCTATGGTTGATCCACACGGAGCAATACGTTCACCGCGTGCTAGCGCCGGGATAGAAGAAACGGTTTCCTCGAATTGAGAGAGAGGCAGAAAATCAAATTTTCTCTTGGCTTGGAGAGGAGAATTTCGGCTGGCTGCTTAGTCTAGTGTGGCTGCCGAATTCTCTTCTATATCATTATAGGATTGATTAGGTTTTAGGTTTTTATTTCCTTAAATATAAAACCTAATTAGTTAATTATAATTATAACCTAATACACCTATTAGTTATAATTATATATTAACCCACACAATTTAATATTAATTCTCAATTAACATTAAATCAAATCAATTCTCCATAATACACATATGTATATATAATATTATAATTAATTATATCTCTATATAATTAAATTATAATATGTAGCATACTTTATGCAATATTAATCACATTAATATTTATATATACATAAATATATATCACTATATATATTTATACTCTTTCTCATTCATAAATTATTATCCAATAATAATTTATACCCGATAAGATGAACTTCATTTTGCTCTTGTGTGTGACCCCATAGGTTCATATTAATTGGCAATAAGGAAATTACCATAATGTCCTTATAGGTCACAAGCGGACTCTAGCAAGCCATTACGACTACCCAATTAATATGATTGGAATGATCCAATACCTATTTATAGAATGTCATATTCCCTTTTGTCTCTTTGATATCAAGATTAATTATAAGACATGGTACACTTGTCAATCTTACATAATTAATCATATGCTTTCTCGATCTCAAAGTAAACTGTTCAGACAAATCAATTGATACTCTTATCAATTATTTGAGCACGGCCATGCATTTAACAGTCTTACTTATCGAGGGGCCCAGTGATATCGCTCTCTTGTTAGAGAGGGACAAAATCCCATATCTGTCACTCACATCCCAAAACATGAGTCATATCGTACCCAACCACAGCCTTTATAACTACTCTGTTACAAGCAGCGTTTGACTGCGTCAAAGCACAACATAAATTCATCCCGGAATCCATGGTGACCTCAGGTCAAAGGAATCAGCTGATGACACTACTCTAATCAAGATCAGTTGTGACACGTGACCATGAACTTGATCTTATAGTGGGTCTCCAGCAACATGTTCTCTAACACATTGCCCGTGAGTATAATCTGTATCTGTATACACTATATTCATCTTATGAATATCCATTATCACTCACACTAGTCTTAGTTTGTTATTATACCCATAATAACAATCGACTAGGGAAATTTAGAATTACACAATTAATTCATGGATACATTATCATAAATACTAACATACAAATATATATGATAAAATAAGTCTTTATTAATGACTTAAGAAGATTGTTTACATAATCCAACATTGGCTTAGGGCACAATCTCTAACAAGTAGGCCCAAGGCCCACAGACTGTAAGTGGGTTCTAGCAAACCATTACAGCCCCCAGTTAAGACAGAGATGCAGTAGTCTTTAGAAGACACTCACCCGGTAGTAATCTCATAGTGTCCTTTGCCTAACGATATCGATATGAATAAACAAGAGGCATGGTGTCTGTCATCCTCTTCTGTTGTTTATTATATTTCTTGATCTTGAGTTGACTGATTAATCAAATAAGCAACCAACTTATTTAGGTATGGCCATACACTTATCAGTCCCACTCATCAAGTGGCCAATGATATCATCTCAGTGTTACCCGAGTGGCAATTCCATCACTTCATCATCAATATCAACATGTTCACCGGTCCACCCAATCATACCCGTATTTAGCATCCTTTTACAGACCTGTTAGGCGTATGTCAAAGTGAACCGGATTCCATATCGATATTATAATGAAATCTGGTCTGAGGACAAAAGAGACCTACTCAAGAAAGACCTATGACATGACAACCATGTGGCTTTCTTGTGCGGATCGATCCAGTCCCATGTCAATGACATGTACCTGTATTCATGACTGACTATACAAGTACTATGGCTAGTTAAGAACTACCATACAATCATCGAATATACAAGTCTGTGGTTCTATTCGTTCCCACGATTAGAACAGACCTGGGATAGGTTTTATGATTATCAATCAATGGATACTCTACTCATATTATAGTACAAGATATAAATGAAATAGATTAATTGCCTTTATTAATGTGACACAAATAATGTATTCATACATGACTCTTAATGTATAATACAAAATACAAGAATCCAATGCCCTAATAACTAGGGCACACCAACAGGAAATACCAAAGCTCCATATAGATAGTTCACAGAGTAAGCTAGATCGACCGAGGACAAGGTCTCAGGCTTTGAGGGCTGTTGGGGAATAAAGAACAATAGAAACTGATAGTGATTCTGATTCCGAAGAGGAAGTGGAGGAAATGGCTAATCGAACACCAAGTCTTCCTGATGCCCTAAAGGATTTCCTGAGATCCCAGGATTTTCATGACTTGCTGAAAGAAGAGATACAGGCTGTTGTAAGGGAAAGCAGGGAAATCAGAACCAGTAGACCCGGGAAGGAAAAGGTAGATGAGTCTTCTCACTTTGGGACTGATTTCTCTGCCAGTGTAGAAAAGCTGCAAGAGATGGAGGCAGCCATGGAAAAGAAAATAAAGGGGCCAACATCTACCAAGAGAGGGGTGAATGTAGATGCAATGATCAACAAGGGCATTGAGACCTTCCATATTTGGTTTCAAATGCCGAAAGTCCCTTCCTACAAGGGGATTGGTTCGCTGGAGGCCCATGTGAACCAATATGCATGGGTCATGTTGACTGCAGGTGCCATTAAGCAGCAGCTGATTAACTTCTTCCCAACTACACTCGAAGGGGGAGCACTGAGCTGGTATAACTCTTTATCTGAAGATGTGCAATTGGACTGGGAGGCCTTGTCAACATCCTTCATCAAATATTACAGCTTCAACACCATGATCCAGGTGAAGCTGTACGACTTGGATAGGGTTAAGCAACGACATAATGAATCCTTTGATGCATATTGTTAGAGATGGATGAACAAAATGAATCTTCTTAAGAACCGTCCCAATGAAGATGAATTGATTCAAAAGTTGATTGATGGTAGTAGGAAATCTTCAGAAACAACATGAAATTCCACTCCATTAGTGAGCTCAGTGAAGTATATAGCATAGCCGAGAAAATTGAGAGGGATGAGGAAGAAAAGGTAGTGAACCAAAGGGGTGGCAGAGGCTCAGGGTACAGTTCGGGGTATCACTCAACTACAGTGACTGGGTCAAGCAGTGGGTCTGGGTTTGGTTCTGTAAGTAAAAGTGGACAGTTTTCAGAGACCAAGCAAGCAAGGGTTGCTGTCGAGTCTCAACAATGAAGCAACCAAGGTAGAAATCCAAATAGTAGAGGCATATCACCCTGGGCCTTCTCCTTGGCTAAGATCTTTGCCAAGGGCAGAATTGGCAGTCTATTGAACTCTCTCAGGCCATTTGAGAAGCCATCAGAGGAAGACAAGGATAACTTCTGTACCTACCACGTCATGGTGGGGCATCAAACCAACAATTGTTATAAGCTGAGGATGCGATCCAGAAGCTGATTGACGAGGGGAAGCTACAAGAGCCTGCTAAGCCTAGCACCAAGACAAATCCATTACTAGTATTGGAAAGGCAAGTCAATATGGCACAATCGGGGCTGCCGAAAAATTTCATCTTCACCCAAGTCTTACAGGCAAAACCTATTGTATAGTCTGTGATGGCCCATGAAACAGGGGCAAAGTCAGAATGTGAAGAGTTGACAGAGCAAAAAGTGGTAAAACCAGTGAGTTTGGATGATCTAGACTCCGAAGATAAGTACGAAGAGTATGGTTGCAGTGAGACAATTAAGCCTCCGATTAACAAGGAGCTGAGGGCACCCGAAGTCAGAAATGTAACAAGGAGTGGCAGGGTTTACCAGTTAGGGGTTCAGCAGAGTGACAAGGGTCTAGTAACTAGGTCAGCCAGCATGTCAGCACCAAAAGAAGTAGAAAAGGAAGACCTGGTTATCTCACAAATGAAAAAGACTCCAGCACAGTCCAGTCTGTGGCATTTGTTGCTGACTTCCAAGGAACATAGAGCAGCACTGGTTAAAAAGCTATCCAAAATAGAGGTTTCTCCACTTGCATCTCCGAAGACCATTTGTTGCATACTAGACAAGATCCATGTCAGGTCCCCTGACATTGTATTTTCTGAAAAAGACCTACCACACAAAGGAAGGGCCTACAACAAAGCCCTTTATGTCAAAGTCAACATTATGGATCGAGTCATGCCGTGCGTGATGGTAGACGACGGGCCTGCCCTGAACATATGCCCATTGAAAATGTTGCCATTGTTGGGTCTGAGCGAAGACAGCCTAAAAAATTCCTCCACTGTGATTAGGGCTTATGATGATTCGAAGAGGACCATGATTAGGACTTTTAAGACTGAAGTGGAAGTGGGACCGGTCAAGTCGACGGTCGTTTTTACTATGATTGACATTCCGGTTACATTCTCCTTGCTGTTAGGGAGGCCCTGGTTTCATCCGTTGGGGGTGTCCCTTTGACTCTACATCAGAAGGTTAAGTTTTCAATAGGGGGTGAAGTTGTAACAGTCGAGGCAGACTCCCAGTCCATGATTGCTGCAGTTAGTGAGGAGACCATACCATTTGGCGGTTTCTAAGTTGCCATGGTCAGCGACAAGGAGACCATGGATGCTCCAATGGTCATCGATGAGAATTATATGCCAGAATGGTTGTCTAAATACCTTCCCATGCATGATTTTGTTATAGGCATAGGACTCGGGGCCAATCTACAAGGCGTGCCTGAATTTAACATTGATTCTGGGAAGCCGTGGCAATTTGGCTTTGGCTACACAGCAGAGGTGTCTGAAAAGAAAGATATAAGAAAAGGAAAGAATGGCAAGCCCATGATGAAACCATTCATTAAGGCTGGTGAACAACTGTACAAGGGGCAAACCGAACTAGTGAAGGTCGGGAATATCAAATTCCTAGGCTTCGAGATATTTACTGATGTTGTGAGAGGATGAGCCAGTTGCACCAGTTACAGTAGAGAAGGCAATTGTTAAGCCTGTCATCCCCCAGGAGAAACCATCTGAAGTAATAGCAGAAGCAGTAGAAGTGGCCATAGAGAAAGCTGAAGAGAAAGTCTGTAATGAGTCTGTAAAAGCAATTTTAGAGGCACTGACTGCTATATGAGGCCAGGCATTTGAAAAATCTGGGGAAGGATCTACTAAGGAGCTGATGACCAAGGCAAGCCTGGATTCTGTGGTTGCCGAGATAGCAGGAATCATGATGGAAGCCAAGTCACAGGTGGCTGAGATTGAGAAGACTAGAATCTGAAGAAGAGAGAGAATTAAAAGAATACTACAAAAACATGTTAAGGCTTTCGCTTGGTCATACGAGGACATGCCAGGGGTTGGCACTGAAATAGCGGTTCACAAGATTCCAACGGATCCCAGATTCAGGCCAGTAAAACAGAAATTCAGATGGCTAAGACTAGAATAGGCTGCATTAGTAAAGGAAGAAGTGGCTAAGTAGATTGAAGCAAAGTTCCTTGAGGTGGTGGAATATATGGAATGGTTAGCCAACATTGTGCCAATGCCTAAGAAAGACGGAAGGGTCAGAGTCTGTGTCGAATATAGGGACTTGAACAAAGCCTGCCCGAAAGATAATTTCCCCTTGCCTCACATCAATGTTTTGATAGATAGCGCAGCCAAGGCCATAATGTATTCTTTCATGGATGGATTTTTGGGATATAACCAGATCTTAAGGGATGCGATCGATAAGGTGAAAACGTCCTTCATTATAGAATGGGGCACCTTCTACTATAGGGTAATGCCCTTCGGGTTGAAAAATGCTGGAGTCACTTACTAGAGGGCTGTCACAATGTTGCTGCATGACATGATTCATAAAGAAGTGGAGGTGTATGTCGATGACATGCTTGTTAAATCAATGACTCGGGAGCAGCACCCTGCTATCTTGGATAGATTTCTTACACGCATCGGGGAATACAACTTGCGACTTAATCCCAAGAAGTGTATATTCGGGGTTACATCAGGAAACCTGCTGGGTCATGTAGTCAGTCAAAGGGGAATAGAGATGGATCCAGACAAAATCAAGGCTATTTGAGATATGCCAACACCTAAGACAGAAAACGAGGTCCGGTCATTCTTGGGTTCCTTGCAATATGTCAGCCGCTTCATAGCACGGTTAACCTTAGTGTGTGAGCTGATCTTCAAGCTATTAAAAAAAGATCAGCTGATTGTATGGGATGACAGGTGTTAATTAGCTTTCAAAAAGATCAAGGCTTACTTGGTAAATCCACTAGTCCTGAGTCCTCCTAAGCCTAGCATGAAAACTAACCCGTTGCCGGCATTCGAGAAGTGGGTTAATATGGTACACTCAGGATTACCAGCCAATTTTATTTTGCTCAAGTCCTTCAGGCGAATCCTACTATTCAGCCTGTAGCAATTGGTAAAGCTGAGGTAGAGTAGGAATCTGAGGCACAGACAGAATAGAAAGAAGTTAACCCGGTGAGCTTGAATGACCTCGACTCGGAGGATGAATACGAGGAGTTTTGGCGGGGATGAGATAGTTAAGCCTCCAGTTATCAAAAAGCTAAAAATTCAAGAAGTTCAGAATGTGACCCGAAGCGGCAGGGTTTATCAACCAATGGCCCAGGTGTAAGATAAGGCCCCGATGATTGGGTCCGGTAGCACATCAGCACATGAGGGAATTGAAAAGGAAGACCTGGTTATTTCTTAGTTGAAGAAAACCCCTGTCGAAGCTAGTTTGTGGCATTTACTCTTGACCTCCAAGGAGCATAGGGCGGCCTTAGTAAAGAAACTGTCTGAAATTGAAGTGTCCCCTATTGCATCGCTAGAAGCCATGTGTTGTCCATTGGATAAGATCCATTCTGGCGGTCCCGACATTGTATTTTCTGAAAAGGATTTGCTTAGTGAGGCAAAAGCACACAATAAGGCTCTCTACATTAGGGCCCATGTGATGGCAAAGTAATGCCATGTGTGATGGTGGATGACGGATCGGCGCTGAACATATGTCCATAAAAAATGCTACCATGTTTGGGTCTGAATGAAGATGTTTTGAAGAAGTCGTCCACGGTGATCCGGGTATATGATGACTCCAAAAGAACTGTAATTGGCACTTTTGAAACTGAAATGGAGGTCGGGCCAGTCAAGTCAATGGTCGTGTTCACTGTGATAGACATCCTAGTTACTTTCTCCCTACTGTTGGGAAGATCATGGTTCCACCCATTAGGAGGTGTCACTTCTACCTTGCATTAGAAAATAAAGTTCCCGATAAATGGAGAGATTGTGACTATTGAGGTGGATGCCCAGTCTATGATTGCTGCTGTAAATGAAGGTTTTGTACCATTTGGTGGGTTTCAAATCACCATGGTTAGGGAAGAGGAAAACATAGATGCTCCAATGATCATTTATAACAATTATATGCTGGAGTGGTTGTCTAGATATTTGGACAAACAAAATTTTGTCCGGGCATGGGACTTGGAATCAACCTATAAGGGGTGTCTGAGTTTAACATTGACTCGGGAAAGTCAAAACAGTTTAGACTAGGGTACGTAGAAGAGACATCTAATCAAAAGAACCCGAGAAGGGGCAAGAACGGCAAGCTTATGATGAAACAATTTATAAAGGTGGGAGAAGAGCTGTATAGTGGCCAGGCTAAACCAGTAAGGGGAACATTGAATACCCCGGCTTTAAAATATTTTCTGATGTCGTAGACTTTGAGAAAAGCCAGGAAGAACCAATAGCCCCCGTGGTGGTGGAAGAGGTAGCTGCTAAGTCTGTTGTTCTACAAATTGAGCCGCCCCAAGTGATAGCAAAAGCAGTGGAAGTTCCCAAAGAGAAAGCCTGTGATGAAACTGTAGAAGTAATTTCAAGAGCGCTGTCTGCCGCCTTAAGCAAGGCATTTGGGAAGTCCAAAGAAGGGTTCGGTGAGGAGCTGATGGCCAAGGTAAACTTGGATTCTGTGGTTTTGAGATAGCCAAGATCATGGAAAAGGCTAAGGCACAGATGGCTGAAAGTGAGGAGACCATTGTTAATGCTGAGAAAGAAAGCACCTGTAGATCTGGATGAAGCACTGAAAATGAAAGTGGAAGCTGAAGCAGTGCAAGGCCCTCCAACTGTGGAGGATGAAAATGATTTTGTTGTATCTATTTCTTCCATTTTCAATATGAATGATGAACTTTGAGACAAGTTTAATGCAATGAAATCTCAATTGGCTTACTTGTGTGATGTTTATCCTAATAATTATGTGCATGCATTTGAATCACCATCAAGCATATTTAGCATACATGACACTGCATTGCATGAAATCAACATAGTACAGATGAAAATCCCAAAATGGTATTCATTTCACATGAGCTAAAACCCGAGGAAGAGAGAGAATTAACAAGAATATTACAAAAACATGTTAAAGCTTTCGCTGGTCGTTTGAAGACATGCTGGGTGTAGACACGGAGATAGCAGTGCACAAGATCCCAACGGACGCTAAGTTCAAGCCAGTGAAGCAGAAGCTGAGAAGGTTGAGACCCGAGTGGGCTACATTGGTGAAAGAAGATGCCAAATTCCTCGAAGTGGTGGAGTATACAGAATGGCTAGCTAGTATTGTCCCAGTGCCTAAAAAGGATGGAAGGGTCAGAGTATGTGTCAACTATAGAGACATGAACAAAGGATGTCTAAAAGATAACTTCCCATTGCCTCACATTGATGTCTTGGTTGATAGTGCAGTAAAAGCAGTAATGTATTCTTTCATGGATGGATTTTCAAGGTACAACCAGATCCTGATGGATGTGATAGATAAGGTGAAGACGTCATTCATCATAAAATGGGTACCTTCTGCTATAAAGTAATTCCCTTTGGGTTAGAGAATGCTGGAGCCACTTATCAAAGGGCTGTCACAACTCTACTGCATGATATGATCCACAAAGAAGTCTGAGTGTATGTCGATGATATGCTTGTCAAATCAATGACCCGGGAGGAACATCCTGGTATGCTGGATAGATTTCCTACATGCATTGGAGAATATAACTTGCGACTTAACCCTAAGAAGTGCATATTCTGAGTCACATCATGGAAGCTGTTGGGTCATGTAGTCAGCCAGAGAGGAATAGAAATGGACCTAGATAAAATCAAAGCTATTCAGGATATGCCAGCCCCAAAAACAAAGAAGGAAGTCCGTTCATTTTTGGGTTACTTATAGTATGTTAGTCGCTTCATATCATAGTTGACTTCCACCTGTGAGCCAATTTTCAAGCTATTAAAGAAAGATCAATTGTATGGGATGATATTGGCATTCGAGAAAACCAAGGCTTATCTGGTAAATGCGCCAGTTCTGAGCCCACTAATTCCAGGGAAACCTTTGATCTTGTATTTGGCTGTTGAAGACTCTTTTGTAGGGGCAATGTTGGCACAAGAACAAGATGCTAGAAAGGAGTACCCTATTTACTACCTCAGCAAGAAGCTGCTAGAGTATGAA
Source organism: Euphorbia tirucalli (assembly GCA_039660915.1). Lineage (NCBI taxonomy): Eukaryota > Viridiplantae > Streptophyta > Magnoliopsida > Malpighiales > Euphorbiaceae > Euphorbia > Euphorbia tirucalli. The sequence goes on along the minus strand of CM077637.1, from coordinate 41,653,184 downwards.
ACCAAGTATACACTGGTGGAGAAGACATATGTGGCAATGATCTGGTTGACCAAGAAGTTGCGCCATTACTTCTAGTCATACAAAGTGTAATCCATGGCCAATGTGGATCCGATGAAGTATTTGTATGAAGCACTAGTATTGGTTGGGAAATTATCTAGGTGGGTGTTACTCTTATCAGAGTTCGACATTGAGTACATCACCAAGAAGACCATCCAAGGGCGAGCCGTAGCAGAATTTCTATCAAATTAGCCACTAGAATCAAATTATAAAGAGAATTTGGAGTTCCTAGATGAACAATTAGCCATGGTGGAAGTAAAAAGATGGGTTATGTGATTCGATGGTGCTGTGAACAGAAAGGGTGCTGGAATCGGGGTAATCATAGTGACACCAGATGGTGAAATCATTCCTTTGTCAAAGAGATTGGATTTTCCCATAACCAATAATGGAGCGGAGTATGAAGCATGCTTATTTAGGATGGAAGCTCTGTTGACACTAGGGGCAAATGACGTCTTGATCATTGGAGATTCACTTTTAGTGATTAGGCAAGCTCAAGGTGAATGGGAGTTGAAAGAAGAAGCCTTATGGCCTTACTTGGAGCTGCTACAGTACAGAAAAGAACTTTTCGGTCGATGTAAATTCAGACATGTCCCCAGGGATGAGAATAAGATGGCTGATGAGTTAGCAACATTATCTTCTATGTGGGAATATCCCAAACAAACTCAAGTACAACCACTGGTTATAGCAACTTCCAGACGACCCTATGTTGAAGTGCGTGAAGTGATGGAATTGACAGTTGAGGAAAAAAAGCCATGGTTCTTCAACATTTACTAGTATGTGAAGGAAGGAAGGTATTCAGAGGGAGCCAGTGCTGCTAACAAGATATTGTTAAGAAAGCTAGCCAGTCAGTTCAAAATCTTCGAAGATAAGCTGTACAAGAGAATAGCAAACGAAGTTCTTCTAAGATGTCTGACAAGGCAAGAAGCAGAAACAGTGATGCAGCAGGTACATGCAGGGTCCTGTGGGCCACATATGAATGGACTCGCTATGGCCAGGAAGATAATGAGACAGGGATACTACTGGATGACTATGCAGGCTGATTGTATAAAGAAAGTTAAAAGATGTTATGAGTGCCAGATCTACACTGGCATGAGTCATTTGCCACCACTTGAATTACAGAATCTGGGATCCCCTTGGTCATTTTCAGCATGGGGAATAGATATTATTGTTTAAATTCATCATGCAGCATCTAATGGACATCGATTCATAGTCGTGGCAATTGATTACTTCTCAAAATAGGTGGATGTAGAATCCTTTGTTAGTGTAACAGCTATGCAAATGGTGAAGTTCATCCAGAAGAACATCTTTGATTGATATGGAATCACCTATCATGTAGTGACTGACAACAGAGTGCAATTCCAAGGGGCAATAGCTGAGTTGTTTGCAGAACATGGCATTGAGCATCACAAGTCTTCTCCATATAGACCCCAAGCTAACGGTGCAGTAGAAGCAGCCAATAAGGCAATAAAGAAGATATTATCAAAATTGGTAACCATCTACAGAGATTAGGCTGATAAACTACCATATGCTCTTTGGGGTTATAGAACCAGTGTTAGAACACCAACAGGGGAAACACCCTATGCCTTTGGTATATGGTATGGAAGTAGTATTGCCAGTAGAAATAGAGCTTAAGTCACTTAGGGTCACCTTGGAAGCTCAGTTACCGGAGTCTTAGTGGATTCATGCTAGATACGAGCAGTTGGTAGCACTAGATGAGAAACGGCTGAAAGCACTGGATCATCTACAAATGTACCAACGTAGAATGGCTCAAGCTTATAACCAGAATCTGACGTACCCTATGCGGCAATTCAAAGCAGGAGATTTGGTGTTGAAACAATTAAGGCCCTCAAACGTCGATGTTCGGGGGAAATTCAGACCTAACTGGGAAGGGCCCAATGTTGTGAAGAAAGTGCTATCAAAAGGTGGTGTCAGCATCATGGACATGGATGGAAATGATTTCACAAATCCTCTCAACCAAGATCACCTAAAGATTTACCATGTCTAAAGAGAGAAGAGAGTCTGCTAGGCTGAAAACTCAAAAAGAGCAGTCTAGGCAAAAGTTAAGACACGAGAGAAAATGATCAGTCGGAAAATCTAAAAGGGACGACTGGTGATGGATTTTGGCTCTGTGTGGAATTTATATCATCTGGGAAACTAATCTTTTCAAATGTACTCATTTTGATTTTATCAATAAAGTGAAATGTTTGTTGAAATATATTTGTGTGGTTATGTCAAATGCATAAACAAAGTTATCTTGCTTAAACATCCATTTAAGGAAAGCACTTTACATTTAACTATTTGAACATATAATGTTATTTAACAATGAAAATGAACTAAATACGTACAATCTGAAATCTTTTATCATCCTCCAAATTTGATTCATCTTTCCAAAGAGCAACAGTGGCTGTCCAAGAACTTGACTGTTGAAGGAATCAAGCCGGCTTCTAACAAGAAATTGAAACCTAATGCTACTCCATATAGCATTTTTTTACATCATATCATCACCAGAAGAGTGAGAGGACAAGTGATCATGGTGCCATTTCAGTTGGCCTTTCTTCATCTTAAAAAAAAAAAAAAAGAGGTCACTTGGGTGAAAACCGAAAAGGCACCTCAGGCAAAAGTTAGAGCAGCTTGTTAGGTTGGAAACCCACATTGGGTAGTTCAGGCAAAATTTAGAGCACTTCCAGATTCATAAATCACAGGGGCAGAAAGGTAGAACTTCTCCATCGTTTCCCCACAGGAGTTCTTACAGCATTTCCCCAGTGGGATCCTCCACGTCACTCCCCAATGGAACATTTATAAGGGATACTATGATCTTTTCCCCAGCGATTGTCATGCATCCTCATAAGTCATCTTATTTCCCCGGCAGTCATCATATGTCTTCAACAAGGACAAGCTTCGTGTAAGGAGTGTCTTCCACCAGCCAGGGGTAGAACATGTCTTCCCCAGCAGAAAGGAGGAACATCAATATTAAACAAACAGCGAGAAATGCATCCTTTAGGATCCATCTGCATATGCATCATCATGCATGCATATACAGTATACACTGAGCATGCATCCCCAGCTAGTCTTCATTCTTGATCGAAGGGGCAAAAATTTTTGTTCAAAATCTCTAGATCAAGGAATAAAGACTCACTATTACAAATGCAGGAATTTGTCATCACTGTCTCAGACAAAGATTAATCCCCAACAGATCCACCTCGGGTAACATAGACCTAGTATCGGCCCAAATCGGCTCCATTTCGCATCTCCAGCAGATTCACCTCTGGTAACATAGACCCAGTATCGGCCCCGATCGGCTTCATTCTACATCCCCATTAGATCCGCCTCGGGTAACATAGACCCGGTATCAGCTTATTTCATCTTTAACTTCGCCTCGGGTAACCTAGACCCGGTATCGGCTTATTTCATCTTCAACCTCGCCTCGGGTAACCTAGACCTGATATCGGCTTATTCCATCTCCAGCATCACCTCGGTAACCTAGACCCGGTATCGGCTTATTTCATCATCAACCTTGCCTCGGGTAACCTAGACCCGGTATCGACTTATGTCAGATTCATCATTTCAGTAGATCCGCCTCGGATATATGTAGATCCGGTATCGGCCCAGATCAGCTGTGTTTTCTTTCCTGTGTCTGCAGTGCTTTAATCCGCGCTCTATAATTCATCACCTCAGGTGTTTTAGACCTGGAGCCGGGTGTCGAATTTGATCACGCGAGGGGCAGTTGTAAGCGCCTGAATTTTCTGGACTTAAAAAAAATTTCATGCCTCGACTATAATTACAGTCGTATGACTGTAATACAGTCATACGACTATAATAGCAGAACAGGTACAGCAGCCCATACCTTGTGACATAAAAAATGGGATTGATTTTCAGAGCAATTAGTGCTCGTTTTCTCCAAAAAGAAACCAGCAGAAATAAGAAGGAAAAAGGGAGGAGAGATAAGGACTTTTGATTCTGAGATTTTAGAGGAATTAATAGAGAAAAGAGAGAAAAAGTAAAAACCAATACAACTCAATCTTTTTCTCCTCTTTTTCTTTTAGTGCTTAAGTGTTAAAGTTAAAACTTGATAGAAATCATAGGTTAATAACTTGACACTTAAAACTCAATCAATTTCAAACCTTAAACCAATCAGAATCCGTGACATTTTGGGAGATTTTGGACTTCACTTTCAAAACCTTACCTCAAAGGAAAAAAAGCAATTCGGAAGTGATTGGGGCGTTTCCAACGGTCAATCCTACGGTGGATCAGTGCCACAAAGGTAAATATACCTCAAACCTTCATTTTCTTGTTGTTTCTGGGTGATTTGGTGTGTTTTTGTGCATAAAAACACAATTTTCGGGTTTACTGTTTCTGGAAATCAAGAACAGCTGTACGACTGTTCTTGTGGTGAAGAACAGTCTTCCGAGTGTAATTACAGTCATACGAGTGTTCTTGAATTCCCGCGGCTCTTAGTTTTATTTGAATAAAATTTTGGTGATTTTCTGCAATTGAAGGGATTACAGTCGTACGACTGTAGTTATAGTCGCACGACTGTAACTTCCACCCAGAGGTAGAATTTCTAATTTAATCTAGAAAAATTTCTAAAAATCTATAAAAATTCAGAAAAATCAGAAAATCATCAGAAACGGATTTTATTATGTGCATTCACGACCCTAGATTTAATTTTCAGTATAATTGCATTTAAAATAATACCACGATGGAGACCCGATTCTCCCGAAAGCCGACCGACCTCACATGTTAAATTCATGTAAACCGGAAAATAAAATATTTTCAAAATGATTTTCTCAGAAAACCAAAAATACAGGGATGTTTCAAAATGTTTTCCAGGTCTAATCGGGCTGGCTAGCCGAGCCGACTCGGTTATCCCCACTAAATGCATGTTCCCGAACTCCTTAAAATCCCATTCTGTCCTACTTGAGTCCTATTTGTGGTGTGTTATAAACTGTGCTAACTGACTATTTTGCAGCTTTTAGTTTATTTTATTTTTCATTTTGATGTAATTAATAGCTTAATCCGTGTATTTTAGGTGGTTGTATTTTTTTAGATTCTCGTGTATTTTAGGTGCTTGTATGGTGAGGACGAGTGTTTTTATTTTTGCTTCATTCGATCGGGTTGTAATAATTTAATTAATTATTTACTGCTTTACTTTTATTTGTGTGTATACACTGTGTGATTTAATTTAATAAAATTGACTTTAGAATTATAAAATACCATCAAAGAACATTGGCCAATTTTATTTTGATTAGACATGAAATAGGGGACTTGTCCGAACCTAGATCTCTAGATAGTGTAGCGGCCTTTTGTCCGGTTCAGTTACACTGAAATTTCCCGGTTGAGCAGAGCCAGGTGGCGACTCTTACACTTTTTATCATGATTTAGGTCTCGGTTCTTTTATGAAATATTTAATTTTCTAAAAATGAATTTCCAATCCAAAAACCCACGCGAGGGAGGGTTGCCCGATCTCGAGGCTCCCTTTTGCGAGAGTCCGCGTTCCATCGAAAACGTCGTCCGCTCACAAAATGCCTTTGATTTTGCACTTGGCTGTTGAAGATTCCTCCATTGGGTCAATGCTAGCACAGGAGGAGGATAATAGGAAGGAGTACCCTATCTACTATCTCAGTAAGAAGCTACTAGAATATGAAACCAAGTACACACTGGTGGAGAAGACATGTGTAGCAATGATCCGGCTGACTAAGAAGTTGTGCCACTACTTTCAGTAATACAAGGTACAAGCGGTGGCTAAGGTGGATCTGATGAAATATCTTAATGAAGCACCAGTGTTGCTTGGAAAATTATCCAGGTGGCTACTTCTCCTGTCAGAGTTCGACATTGAGTACATCACTAAGAAAACCATCAAAGGGTAAGCCATGGTAGAATGTGTAGTAAATCAGCAACTAGAATCCAACTGCATAGAAAATCTGGAGTTCCTTGATGAATAGTTGGCTGTAGTAGAAGTGAGAAGATGGGTTATGTACATCGATGGTGCCGTAAACTGAAAGGGTGCTGGAATTGGGGTGATCATAGCAAACACCAAATGGCAAGATTATTCCACTGTTAAAGAGGTTGGACTTCTCCATAACCAACAACGGAGCGGAATATGAAGCATGCTTATTCAGAATGGAAGCCCTCCTGACACTAGGGGCAGATGATGTCTTGATTGTTGGGGATTCACTCTTGGTGATTAGGTAGTGACTGGGAATTGAAAGAAGAAGCCTTACGGCCCTACTTGGAACTGCTGCAGTACAGAAGAGGGTTATTTGACTAGTGTGAGTTCAGACATGTTCCCAGGGAGGAAAATAAAATGGCGGATGCATTAGCAACATTGTTCTCCATGTGGGAAGAACTAGAGAGGACACAAATACGACCTCTGGTCATAGCAACTTCCAGGCAACCCTCCTTTAATATGCATGAAGTGATGGAGTTAACAGCCAAGGAAAAGCCTTGGTTCTTTGACATTTATCAGTATGTGAAAGAGGGAAAGTATCCGAAAAAAGCTAGCATTGCTGATAAGGTTTCATTAAGAAGATTAGCCGGCCAGTTCTGAATCTTCAAGGATAAGCTATACAAAAGAACTGTAAATGGGGTTCTTCTGAGGTGTTTGATAGAACAAGAAGCAGAAACGGTAATGCTGCAAGTACATGCCTGATCCTGTGGACTATATATGAATGGGATTGCTATGGCCAGAAAGATAATGAGACAGGGATACTTTTGGATGACAATGTAGTCTGATTGTGTGAAGGAGGTAAAAATATGTCACGAGTGTAAAATCTATGCGGATATCGGTCATCTACCACCACTAGAATTACGGAACCTAGCATGTCCTTGGCCATTCTCGGCATGGGGGATTGACATGATTGGAGAAATTCATCCTGCAACATCTAATGGGCATAGATTCATAGTGGTTGCAATCGACTATTTCTCAAAATGGGTAGAAGCAGAATCCTTCGCCAGTGTGACAGCTAAGCACATGGTCAAGTTCATTTAGAAGAACATCTTCTCCCGATATGGGATCCTCCACCATATAGTGATTGACAACAGAGTGCAGTTTCAAGGGGCAATGGCTGAGCTACTTATAGAACATGGCATTAAACACCACAAGTCTTCTCCATACAGATCATAGGCTAATGGTGCGGTGGAGGCGGCTAACAAGTCGATTAAGAAGATCTTATCAAAGATGGTAATCACCTACAGAGACTGGGCTAATAAACTGCTATATGCCCTCTAGGAGCACCAACCAGCGAGACTCCTTATGCCTTGGTGTATGGGATGGAAGCAGTGTTGACAGTGGAAATTGAACTCAAGTCACTCAGAGTAGCTTTAGAAGCCCAACTACCAGAAATGGGATTGGCTCAGGCTAGATACGAGCAGTTGGTGTTGGGAATTAATCGCACAAAACAAACATAAAACGCAGCGGAAAAAGATTAATCCCCACCAAGGACCCATGTACATTACATTGAATCGGAAGGAGGGTTAAAGAATTACCTTAATTCTTTGAAGTTTGAATCACTTAGGAACCAAAATAGCTTCCCTCTATGGTTGATCCACACGGAGCAATACATTCACCGCGTGCTAGCGCCGGGATAGAAGAAACGGTTTCCTCGAATCGAGAGAGAGGCAGAAAATCAAATTTTCTCTTGGCTTGGAGAGGAGAATTTCGGCTGGCTGCTTGGTCTAGTGTGGCTGCCGAATTCTGCTTCTATATCATTATAGGATTGATTAGGTTTTAGGTTTTTATTTCCTTAAATATAAAACCTAATTAGTTAATTATAATTATAACCTAATACACCTATTAGTTATAATTATATATTAACCCACACAATTTAATATTAATTCTCAATTAACATTAAATCAAATCAATTCTCCATAATACACATATGTATATATAATATTATAATTAATTATATCTCTATATAATTAAATTATAATATGTAGCATACTTTATGCAATATTAATCACATTAATATTTATATATACATAAATATATATCACTATATATATTTATACTCTTTCTCATTCATAAATTATTATCCAATAATAATTTATACCCGATAAGATGAACTTCATTTTGCTCTTGTGTGTGACCCCATAGGTTCATATTAATTGGCAATAAGGAAATTACCATAATGTCCTTATAGGTCACAAGCGGACTCTAGCAAGCCATTACGACTACCCAATTAATATGATTGGAATGATCCAATACCTATTTATAAAATGTCATATTCCCTTTTGTCTCTTTGATATCAAGATTAATTATAAGACATGGTACACTTGTCAATCTTACATAATTAATCATATGCTTTCTCGATCTCAAAGTAAACTGTTCAGACAAATCAATTGATACTCTTATCAATTATTTGAGCACGGCCATGCATTTAACAGTCTTACTTATCGAGGGGCCCAGTGATATCGCTCTCTTGTTAGAGAGGGACAAAATCCCATATCTGTCACTCACATCCCAAAGCATGAGTCATATCGTACCCAACCACAGCCTTTATAACTACTCTGTTACAAGCAGCGTTTGACTGCGTCAAAGCACAACATAAATTCATCCCGGAATCCATGGTGACCTCAGGTCAAAGGAATCAGCTGATGACACTACTATAATCAAGATCAGTTGTGACACGTGACCATGAACTTGATCTTATAGTGGGTCTCCAGCAACATGTTCTCTAACACATTGCCCGTGAGTATAATCTATATCTGTATACACTATATTCATCTTATGAATATCCATTATCACTCACACTAGTCTTAGTTTGTTATTATTCCCATAATAACAATCGACTAGGGAAATTTAGAATTACACAATTAATTCATGGATACATTATCATAAATACTAACATACAAATATATATGATAAAATAAGTCTTTATTAATGACTTAAGAAGATTGTTTACATAATCCAACATTGGCTTAGGGCACAATCTCTAACAGTTGGCAGCGTTAGATGAAAGGCGGTTGAAAGCATTGGATGTATCAATGCAGAATGGCCAGAGCTTATAATCAAAATGTAAAGTATCCCAGACAGCTGTCGGGATTCGTCATTGGAAAAATAACGTGGCGCAGCGAAAATACACTGTTTAAAATTTCCTAGAATCCACCTATTGTGTCCAATTACCATTGATTAGAACAAAATATTTAGAATCAAGAGAGATTAACACCCCGGATTCGTCTCCTCTAGAGACTGCTGCATAATCGTTTCTTGAAACTACGATCTACAAAGTCCGGTGCATGACCAACTATTGAGCGGGAACCGGTGCTAGCCGAAGACGCGAAGGAATGGAGGATTAATGCTAGGATTTTCGGCTATCTGGGGCTGCTCTTGGTGGCTGAAATTTCCAACAATTAATTAGGGTTGAATTAGGTTTTTCCTCCTTAAGTGTGCCCTTATATAGACACCTTGTCTAATTGGGTTTTAATTAGGTTAATTAAACCCAAGCCCACTATGATTATAATTACATAAATAAACTTTAATTAAAAAGTATATACTATGTAATTTAATTCCATTTGGCTAAATTTAATTACCCCTAAATAAAATTAAATCACACTTAAGTTAATATAATACATGTATTTAATTTTCCTACTTAGGAAAATTATTTAATTAATTGTTTACTTTATGTAATTCAATTAATTGATAAATTAATTATTTACATTATGTAAACTTATTAATTAAATTAAATTCAACCCAATGTCAATTAATTACCTTGACACCGAATGTTAACTAATTAATTAACGCATTCTTTCCAATGTACATTACATGTACAATTCCTATAAGTTCCAGCTCAGTTGATCTATGTGCACGATCCTATGGGTCTGTCTTTATGTTGGCAGTAGGTCCAAGGCCCACAGACTGTAAGTGGGTTCTAGCAACTATTACAGCACCCAATTAAGATAGAGATGCAGCAGTCTTTAGAAGACACTCTCCCGGTAGTAATCTCATAGTGTCCTTTGCCTAACGATATCGATATGAATAAACAAGAAGCATGTCTGTCATTCTCTTCTGTTATTTATTATATTTCTTGATCTTGAGTTGACTAATTAATCAAATAAGCAACCAAATTATTTGGGTATGGCCATACACTTATCAGTCCCACTCATCAAGTGGCCAATGATATCATCTCGGTGTTACCCGAGTGGCAATTCCATCACTTCATCTTCAATATCAACATGTTCAGTGGTCCACCCAATCATACCCGTATTTAGCATCCTTTTACAGACCCGTTAGGCATATTTCAAAGTGAACCAGATTCCATATTGATATTATAATGAAATCTGGTCTGAGGACAAAAGAGACAGACTAAAGAAAGACCTATGACGCGACAACCATGTGGCTTTCTTGTGCGGATCGATCCAGTCCCATGTCAACGACATGTACCTATATTCATGACTGACTATACAAGTACTATGGCTAGTTAAGAACTGCCATACAGTCATCGAATATACAAGCCTATGGTTCTATTCATTCCCACGATTAGAACATACCTGAGATGGGTTTTATGATTATCAATCAATGGATACTCTACTCATATTATAGCACAAGATATAAATGAAATAGATTGATTGCCTTTATTAATGTGACATAAATAATGTATTCATACAATGAGTCTTAATGTATAATACAAAATACAAGAATCCAATGCCCTAAGAACTAGGGCACACCAACAATCTCCCACTTGAACTAGTTCCAAGTGGGCATTGCCCTAATTCCTATAGATCTGGTATGAGCATCGTGCTGTGTCTGCGGCAGCGCTTTGGTCAATGGATCAGTGACATTATTCTTGGTGTCAACCCTCTGCAATGATGTGTCACTGTGAGCGGACGACGCGTTTTCGACGGGACGCGGGACTCCCTTTCGGAATGGGGCGCCTCGATCTCGGGCGGGCCCCTCCCTCGCGTTGGGTTTTTATGAACGGAAATCCGCGTTTTGGAAAATAAATGGAATTAGTGCATAAAAGGACCGAGACCTAAGTCTCGATGGATGTTGTAGAGTCGCCACCCGGCTCAGCTCAACCGGGAAATTCTTATGTAGCCGAACCGGACGAACGGCCGCTACACTATCCAGAGATTCGGGTCCGGACAAGTCCCTTATTTCGTGTCTAATTAAAATAAATATTGCCAATGTTCTCGAATGGTATTTCAAAATCTAAAGCCAATTTTATTGAATATAAAAGGCATACAACGCGCACACAAAATATTTAATACAAAAATAAGGAAAAGAAATAAATATTAATTGGCTTACAACCAAATCGAACGGAAAAATAAAAACTCTCGCCTCACTTATACATTCGCCTAGAATACACGAAAATCTAAAAATAATTACAACCGCCTAAATACACGATTTAATCTATTAAAATACATCAAAAATAAAAAAATAAAAATAAAAATAAAAATAAAAATTAAAGCCTGCAAAACAGAAGGTTAACGCAATTTATACGGCACGCCACAAGTTGGACTCAAACAGACAGAATTGGGAAAACAGGAATTGGGGGCATGCATTTAGGGGATAACCGGGTTGGCTCGGCTAGCCGACCCGGTTAGACCTGGAAAACACTTTGAAACGTCCCTGTATTTTTGGTTTTTAGTGGAAAAAAATTATTTTGAAAACAATTTTTCCGGTTTACATGCATTTTTACATATTTAAGTGGGTCGGTTTTCAGGAGAACTGGGTCTCCGTCGTTGAATTGTTCTAAATGTAATTTTACTAAAAATTGAATCTATGGTCGTGATGCACACAACAAAATTCATTTTCATGATTTTTGGGGTTTTCTAATTTTTTGGGATTTTTTGGGAATTTTTGGGGATTTTTATGGATTTTTTATGAAATTTTTGGGTTTTAAAGGTAAAATTCTGATTCTGAAAACTACAGTGGTGCGACTGTAAATTACAATCGTGGAAAATCAACTACAGTCGTATGACTGTAACTACAGTCGTACGACTATAGATGCTGAAAATTCAAGATTTCACCAAAATCTTATTAAAAACAAGCTGGAAATGAAATCACCTGGAAATCAACTACAGTCATACGACTGTTCATCAACTCAAGAACAGTCGTACGACTGTTCTTGATTTCCAGAACAGAAACGCAGAAAAATGGATAGAAATGCAGAAAAAGCACACCAAATACCCAGAAAGCTTGTAAAAGATAGGGGAAAAGAGGTATTTACCGTCGTGGCGTGCGTCCACCGTAGGATTGACCCCTGGCGTCGCTCCAATCCACTAAAATCTGGACTTTTCTCCTTGAGTTAGGGTTTGAGATTTGAGTCCAAAGATTTCCAAATGCTGAGGATTTTGGTGAGGAGTTCTTCCGTTTTCTTTGGTTTTCTCTTCTTTCTCTTTTTTTTCCTCTTTCTCTCTATCTGTCCGTTTTTTTTTTCTCTTTTTTCCCCGTCCTCCCTTTTTCTGTCTTTCTTTTACTGCTTTTATGGGTAGATCTACAGTCGTACGATTGTAGCAATAGTCGTACGACTAAACCTTTTTTTTTTTTTTTTGAAAGTGAAATTCGGGCGCTTACAGCTGCCCCTCGCGTGATCAAATTCACCACTTGAACTTAGTTTGGGGTAGATGATGTGAATTTGAGAAACGCGATTCAAAGCGCCGCAGACACAGGAAAGAATCCTCCATTGAAATAAGCCGATATCAGGTCTAGGTCACCTGAGGTGATACTGGTAAGGAAATAAGCCGATATCAGGTTTAGGCTACCCGAGGCAAAGCTGATGAGGAAATAAGCCGATATCAGGTTTAGGTTACCCGAGGCAAAGTTGAGGAAGAAATAAGCCGATATCGGGTCTATGTTACCCGAGGCAAAGCTGATGAGGAAATAAGCCGATATCAGGTTTAGGTTACCCGAGGCAAAGTTGAGGAAGAAATAAGCCGATATCGGGTCTATGTCACCCGAGGCAAAGATGAGTTTGAAATGTGGGATTCGAATTGGTTTCAAAGATCTAGGATCTTGCTTGAATTGATCTCCAAGAATCCGAAATATGGCTTGGGCGGTTTTTTAAGGATTGGGAATCATGCTTGAAGAAGTTCAAGGATTCGAAATCTAGCTTGAATGAAATAAAGGGTTTGATGTAGAACTAAGCCGATACTGGGTCTAGGTTACCCGAGGCGAAGGAAAATGAAATTGTGGTTAAGCCGATATCGGGTTTATGTTACCCGAGGCAAAGGAAGGTGGATTATGGATTGGCCGATATCGGGTTTATGTTACCCGATGCAAAAGGAAGGTAGATTGTGGATTAGCCGATATCGGGTTTATGTTACCCGTGGCAAAGGAAGGTGGGTTATGGATTGGCCGATATCGGGTTTATGTTACCCGATGCAAAAGGAAGGTAGATTGTGGATTAGCCGATATCGGGTTTATGTTACCCGAGGCAAAGGAAGGTGGGTTATGGATTGGCCGATATCGGGTTTATGTTACCCGAGGCAAAGGAAAATGGATTATGGATTAGCCGATATCGGGTTTATGTTACCCGAGGCAAAGGAAGGTGGATTATGGATTAGCCGATACCGGGTTTATGTTACCTGAGGCAAAGGAAAATGGATTATGGATTTGCAACCATGCTTGAACGTAATGGAGTTCAAGGGTTCGAAATCTTGCTTGAATGAAAGGAGGAAATAGGTTTAGGAAGGATAACTTTGGTGTTGGTTGGGGAATGATTATTTATCCCTTGATCAATAATTTTGGAAACAAAAATTTTGCCCCTTCGATCAAGGATAAATACGGCTTGATTGCTTTGCCCCTTGGTGACTTGATTGTCCTACCCCGACATTGTGCCATCTCTGCTTTGAGAGCGATCCTGGTTAGGGGAGACCTGGTGATGGCAGTGGATACCTACATTTGGATGAGTTACGATGCATATGCATATGAATTGTATGTGTTCACTTTAAACGTATGCATGCATGTACGGATGCATGTAAAGTTCTAAGTGCATGCATGCAACATGTGACTTATGCTTTGTTCTTGGTATCCGTGGGAGCTCGGAGACTGAATTCACGGCTTGTGGCTGACCCCGATGGTAGCCCAGGTGACCTGGCCCAATTGCTCCGACGCGTCTCTTGGCCGACTGAGTACTACGCCAATCCAGGTATTAGGGGAGTTGGCCGTCTTGAGTGACCTTCCACTTTACCCTCTGCATATTCTGAAGCATTGTCAGTGCCGAGCGGATCAGGATAGTAGGCCGTACCGATGGATGGTCCGTTTGATTGAGCAAGAAGATGAGAGTCAGACTTTGCATTTCCGTACCGCATAACAGGAGCTCCTGCGATATTATCACGGGTTTGGATACAATGTCCTACTGATGGATGTTTATATGTAATGGCATGGTGCATGCAAGATGAATATCTATTCGGAAGTCTAAACATGCACAATATTGCAATGGTGACGCCAGAATGAGTATAACAGGGGACATGACATTGACTTTGACTTTCTATATCACCCCTCTCCTGTTGCCGACACGTCCTTTCGGTTTTCCGTGTCAACAAGTGCTTTCTTTTTTTTCTTTTTTTTTTTTTTTTTTGAGAAAGATTATGCGATGGGCATTTTGTCTGCGTTGATCCCTTTCGCGATGGTTTATCTTAGGATGGGAAATATATATCTTGATATGTTCATTGTGACTCGTGAAGATAATGATGTCGATGATGTCCAGTGGTTCGGTTTTTAACTTGCCCCTAATATTATAGGTTTGTGTTCAGGAAGTATTATGGGTTTGTGTTTATGAAGTAAAACACTTCCACAGACAAGGTCCGCTGTGTAATGTAGCCTGTAAGTGAACATTGACATGCAACAACACAACAAATGCATATTGAACACCAAAATTGAACACAAAACATTCATGACATAATGAATGCGGATGCATTAGGAAAATTTAAAATGTGGCTCTGGTTTTAATTGATGCCTCTTCAAATTACCAATATGCCCTTTCGGTTTTACACATTGGATTTTTTCTTTTTCTTTTTTTTTTTTTTTTTTTTTTTTTGCCGGATAAAGATGCTATTGTGGATGGACAACCTGAGATGAATTCAATTAAACACTGGATTTTCCTGCGGTCTGATGTTGTATTCATGTTTCCAATTCACCCCAGATTTTAGTTCAAGCACGGCTCCCGAAGACTGAATTCTTGAAATGGTTGGCAAATGCAACTTTCCTTTTGAATATGAGTATAACAGACTTTGTAAGCTTTCCTGTTGATGGTGTCGTAACCTTCATGATTGTTGAAAGCTTTGCAAAGTCAAGTTGCCCCAACACAGTTGGTGAAGTTCACAAATGCCTAACCAAAATTTCCTCCAGTCTTGAAATCCACAGGCAAATAGAGGAAATCATAAGCAGGTTTCCCTTTGGACTTA
Source organism: Euphorbia tirucalli (assembly GCA_039660915.1). NCBI lineage: Eukaryota > Viridiplantae > Streptophyta > Magnoliopsida > Malpighiales > Euphorbiaceae > Euphorbia > Euphorbia tirucalli. The sequence goes on along the minus strand of CM077637.1, from coordinate 41,637,782 downwards.
TTCTTGTTTTCCTCCAGACAATGCTTGCCCAGAATTTGTAGCAGGTTATGTCTTTGAAACTGATTTGGTAGGTTTCTGATCATCAGGCTTGTTTTTCCACCAAGATTAGCTTCAATCTCTCTTTTATCCAGCTTGGTCTCTTCAATAGTCAATTTCTTGGGCGACCACTATTGTTCCCTTTCACTTACAGAAACTATTTTCTTCTTACTCTGGAATTCCCAAGCGATATATTTCATTTTCCCCTTTTTCAGCATTGTTGAACTCATTTGAAGTAGATTCATATCCAAATCCTCTATCTATCATCAGATCAAATCCCTTCCCACTATTTGAGGGTACTAAATAATTAGTCTGGGAGTTAAGATTGAAAAGAAATGGCATGGGATAAAAAAGGTATCCCCAATTTGGTACAGGTTGATGATAAACAAAGACGGATTGAAACGGCGCCATAACCACTTGCTCCAATGCCCTTCCGCTGATGAGATGGTGCGGAAAAAAAATGATATGGAACAGCATTGGGGCTCAACTTCTTGTTGAAAGCCATTGAAGGTGGAAAATATGGAATCACAGAATTGGTTCATGTTCCAGAGAGAAGATGAAAGATAGATGATGAAAGTGAAGGAAAGACAATAACGGGGAAGACAAAGGTGTTGAAGGCAAATGGAGAAGACAGAGAGGAGAATGAAAAGGGAACTGCTTGGGGTAAGGACACCGATTTTCTCTATCACTGCATGAAGTTAACTTTTCAGAACAGGCAACAACGTACTTATCTCCATTGTCTCAACTCATTGACCCCGACACTTCATGCAATAGGTGGGCCGCCCCCAGATTCATCAAGCACTCAACAGAGTTTGACTCTATGATTGAAGAGAGTGCAACTTTAGACCGGGAGCAGAAATTTAACTGTAAGGGAGAGCTGAGGTCTTCCACCGGTGCTTGCTTCTTCTTCTTTTTTTTTTTTTTTTTTTTCTTTGAAGAAGTTAAATCCAAACCACAGCCACCTATTGATTTTCCTGCTGCATTCAGATCCATGTATGTCATGCGTGTTTGATATGTCTTTTTGGATGAACAATACATGTGTGATGTCATATGCACATGAATGCCACACAAACAAAGCTATACATGCACTAAAACTAATGTCTGCTTCAGAGTTTTACAACATGGTGGATGGCGAAGGTCATTTGGATTTCTTAGGGCTTGGTGCTTTTTAATCAGTTTGGTTTTTTGATGTGGGATGCTTCTTTCCAGCACGAATTAGGCTCAAAGGGTTTTTTTTTTTTGGCTCGGCTCTGAAACTTGATAATGGTCCCTGGTTTGGAATGATTTGGGTGTATTGGGGCTGTCCAAGTTGAAATTTTTAGGGCAAGATTAGTAGCATTTAGGATAGTGGTTTATAGGGATCACTGATCTAGGCTGGCAATTGATTCGAAGAATATGGTACCATCCCATTGTTTGCTTAGCAGACTTTTCTCTTTCTCTCTCTTTTTTTTTTTTTTTTGAAGAAAAGGGCTTTATCGAAGTCAGGTTCACTTGTAAATTCCCTGTAAGACTCAGATTGATGTCATGCATCTTAATATTATGGGTGATGGACAATGTCATTTCAGATGATCAAATGCGTGCTTAATGCCATATACATGTAATCACCACACAAGTAAGAAAAATAACAAGATGCATTGCATTCAAAATGAGTTCAATACACTTTACAAACAAAATGAGTTCCCTATGGGAAGGAACCTCTAAACGTATTGATCTCACATCGCCCGACTATTCCTTATCCGATCACTGCCCCTGCTTCAATGTCACTGCCCCACTTTCATCAAATCAGGGTTAGGAGTTCTTCATCATATTCCTCTCCCCGGGAGGTTTGAGGAATTTCCTTGTCAGTCTCCCTACTAGCCCCTAGTTGCTCATTAGTAGTGGATGGCACCTTTAATCTTCCCTCATCAACTAACTTTCGGATCTCCTTCCTTAAAACATAGCAAGCGTTGGTTCGGTGACCTGTCGCCACATGATAGGTACAGAAGTTGTTCTTTTGATCTGGTGCCGGCTCCACATACGGCTTGATGCTCTGCAGTAGCCCCTCTTTTCTACATTTGGCAAATAATTGGCTCAGCGAGAAAGGCCACGGGGATATGCCCTTTCCGTCACCCTTGGGGAGTGAGCTCCTGGTTGGTCGCAGAACAAGGTCAGTGTTGGCTTTGAGGGGAGCCATTGATTCTGCTTCACCATTCAGCCCTTTTATTACTCCCTCAAGCTCAGCCACACGGGCCTCCAATTTAGAGCACCTTGTCGTCAGCTTTTCCACCTTGTCCAGGTCACCTCCTAGCATTTCCTTCAACATTGCCGCTGCCTCTTCCCTGACCGCCTTTCGGAATCGCGATGAGGCAACATAATCATCTAGGACATCTGTTACAGTGTTGAAGTTCACTGGGCCAGCCATTCTCGAGACTCCTTCCCTTTTTCCCCTGATAAGAACATTTGTTAGCACTGATTGGGGCATGCGCACAGAGGATACCAAGTCGAAGGATGATGTAGGTATGAATGCGGGATGTGATGCATGCATGCATGAATGATAATGCCATGTGATGCCATGTCATGTTATGCAATCCTAAGCTAGTCATGTGCACACAAAGCCAGGAATGGAAACATGCAAAATGCAATGAATGTGGTTGATGAAGCTATATGCTGAAGTATGGCGTGGCATATAAATATACACCACATGGATAAAATGACACACAGGGTGCCCACGGATCGAAGCAAGGTGATACTTGCGAAGGATTCCCGTGTAGAGCTTGTCTTACACGGGGAGGAAGTGTAGAATTTGATGCGGTACGTGCAGAGCTGGTCTTGCATGGGGAATTTGGAACGATACGTGTAGAGCTTGTCTTACACGGGGAGGAAGTGTAGAATTTGATGCGGTACGTGCAGAGCTGGTCTTGCATGGGGAATTTGGAACGATACGTGTAGAGCTTGTCTTACACGGGGAGGAAGTGTAGAATTTGATGCGGTACGTGCAGAGCTGGTCTTGCACGGGAAGATTTAGAGCGGTACGTGTAAAGCTTGGTCTTACACGGTGAGGAAGTGTAGAATTTGATGCGGTACGTGCAGAGCTGGTCTTGCACAGGGAATTTGGAACGATACGTGTAAAGCTTGTCTTACACGGGGAGGATGGATAGAGTTTGATGCGATACGTGCAGAGCTGGTCTTGCACGGGGAATTTGGAACGATACGTGTAGACCTTGTCTTACACGGGGAGAATGGGTAGAATTTGATGCGATACGTGCAGAGCTGGTCTTGCACGGGGAATTTGGAACGATACGTGTAGAGCTTGTCTTACACGGGGAGGATGGGTAGAGTTTGATGCGATACGTGTGTAAGCGCCGGAATTTTCTATACTTAAAAAAAAAAAAAAAAAAAAAAGGGGGAGAGATTTCTGGTGAAAGAAAACTTAGAGAGAGAAAGAGAAGAGATAGAAAAAAGAAAACCCCAAAAAAAAAAAACTCACTTTTCTTCCTCTTAGATTTCCTTTAATTCTCAAAATTAAACCTAAAACTTGTTAGAAACCCCTAGGTTAACCAATTAACTACATAACCAAATCAAGAATTCGGACTAAAACAATCAGAATCCTTTACAATTTGGATTTTTGGAGGAAAAGCTCCCAACTTCAATTCCAAAGGGGAAAGTGCGAATTTATTGGGATCGGAGCGACGCCAGGGGTCAAAACGACTTGGAATAGCTTCTAAAAAGGTAGTCACTTCTTTTCCTTACACTTTTCCTAGCTTTCTGGGCGTTTGAAGTGAATTTTGTGTGATTTTTGCTGCATTTTCGTATTTCTGTTCCTGGAAATTAAGAACAGTCATACGACTGTTCTTGGTTTTCATGAACAGTCGTACGACTGTATATACAGTCGTACGACTGTTCTTAATTTCCAGGTTTATTTTCTTCAGATTTTGATTTTCAACGATTTTTGGCGAAATTCTGACCCTGAACTGATTACAGTCGCACGACTGTAAACTACAGTCGCACGACTGTAAACTACAGTCGTACGACTGTAATCCCTGCTCCAGAATCAGAATTTCAGCCTCATCCCTAAAAATTCCCAAAAATTTCAAAAAATCGGAAAACCCCAAAAATCATCAAAACGAATTTTGTTGTGTGCATCACGACCATAGATTCAATTTTCTAGTAAATTTGCATTTAGAACAATTCAACGACAGAGACCCATTTCTCCTGAAAACCGACCCATTTAAATATATAAAAATGCATGTAAACCGGAAAAATTGTTTTCAAAATGATTTTCCCACAAAAACCAAAAATACAGGGACGTTTCAAAAATGTTTTCCAGGTCTAACCGGGCCGGCTAGCCGAGCCGACCCGGTTACCCCTTAAATGCATGCCCCCAATTCCTGATTTCCCGTTCTGTCTATTTGAGTCCTAATTGTGGCGTGCTGTATATATTGTGATAACCCTCGGTTTTGCAGGTTTTAATTTCTTTTTATTTTTATTTTTGATGTATTTTAATAGATTAAATCGTGTATCTAGGCGGTTGTATTTTTCTAGATTCTCGTGTATATAGGCAATTGTATAAGTGAGGCGAGAGTTTTTATTTTTTTTTTCCATTCGATTTGGTTGTAAGCCAATTAATATTTATTCCTTTTCCGTATTTTTGTATTAAATATTTTGTATGCGCGCTGCATGTCTATTTACTTTAATAAAATTGGCTTTAGATTTTGAAATACCATTCGAGAACATTGGTAATATTTATTTTAATTAGACACGAAATAAGGGACTTGTCCGGACCCAAATCTCTGGATAGTGTAGCGGCCGTTCGTCCGGTTCAGCTACATAAGAATTTCCCGGTTGAGCTGAGCCGGGTGGCGACTCCTACAATATTCATCGAGACTCAGGTCTCGGTTCTTTTACATATTAATTCTATTTATTTTCCAAAACGCGGATTTCCATTATAAAAACCCCACGCGAGGGAGGGGCCCGCCCGAGATCGTGGCGCCCCATTCCGAAAGGGAGTCCCGCGTCCCGTCGAAAATGCATCGTCCGCTCACAGTGGCGACTCCGCTGGGGAACTCTTTAAAAAAAGTTTTCTTAAAAAATTAAAAGAATATTGACAAGCCCTGAAAAGTGTCTAATTAAAATAACGTGGATGATTCTCTTTTGGTATTTTATTTGCATTTTTAGTTAGCCATTTTTTGCATTAGATTAGGTATCCTTTTATAGCCTGGTGGATTGTTGAAGTGTCGCCTAAGTTCCTCCTGGTCTTAGGGGCACGAATACGAAACACCACTCATAGCCTCGTACGAACCCCTTCGCTAGGACCCTTGAGTGGGGAGAAGTGAGGAGTATATCTTGCTATGAGAGCCTTGATAGAAGTGAGGAGTATATCTTGCTATGAGAGCCTTGATGTTATCCCGACTTTGACCGAACCCATATAGGCAGCTCTAGTTGGATTCCCTTAGGATACCAAAATAATTGTGTGAATAATAATAAAATCGCGCCTTCATCACCCCCGGTTGGTGATTGAAGTGAACCCCACCTAGGACTCGGTTAGAAATTTTTGAGACCGACCACGTTGGAGGAATAAGGTTGGAAGAATTCGTTTGCTTGCTACGTGTTCTTCACCGTTTCGTGACACATCGTCGACGCATGCATAACATGACATAATCACCATTTTCCATACACATGGCATACCATACGCAAACATTTTTGTGTGATACTAACTCACATTTTTTATGCAGCCATTTTGCATTTTATTTCGTGTGTACAACATTAATTCATTCGCTTGTCATCCATACTAACGATTTCTTTTTCAGCCATAACATTAAACTTGTGTGATTAGCATTTTATTTTTGACATAGCATACATAACATCATTATGTATGTCATGCACCCTAACCCACGTTTTTATGCAGCCATTTACATATTGTGTGACATGTTCATTCACTACATTTCACTTAAATTAAATTAATGGGCATTTCAAGGACGCCTATCACGACCGTCCCATCCCATTTCATAACATATCGGGTACCCAAAATTACCCGTGTTTTGCAAATGCACCGGATTGCATTCGGCCATTCCACCAATATCATTTCATTCAATAAAAACCACAACGGCCTTAGGTCCATTTTCGTGTAATAATTTACACGATGCATCTCATGACATCATACCCATCCATCATAAACATCATATAACGTTGTGGTCCACATCCGACCACTTCATGACATTAATTCACCACTTAAGGTACTCCCCGAGTGCCCGATTAGTATACATATAGGCTCGTAACAATCACCAAATCATGAAAGGCATTCCTCGAATGCCGAATCCTTGTCTGTGTTCCCGTTGCACGTGACTTTCTCATAACATCATTCCATATCATATGCTCAAAAGCATCAAGACCTTGTCTGTGGGCCCAGCCCATGCGACCATTTCATATCATCTCATAGACCTATAAAGCGTCGAAACTACGTCCGTGTACCAGTACACACGCGACCATTTCACGAATTCATTAGGTGCCCCAAAGGCGCCGAAGTTCTATCCCTGTGATGGCCCACACGTGACATTTTTGCATAAACATTGGGTGTTCTTGGAATGTCTAAAAAAAAAAAAATAATAATAATAAAAGGGAACCATTCATATCATCATTTCATACATAATTCCACTTCATGCATCTCAAGCATATTCAATGCCTTAATTTTCATGTCATATCACGTCATTCATTCACGGCCCTAATATCTCCTACCTACTCCCAAGCAGAATACACTGGAGCGACCTTGGACAAGATCCCAAGCTTCAAGGGCGGCTAGGAGACAGAGGGTGGTTGAGAGTGATAGTTATTCCGAGACTGGGGAAGGCGTGAATATGGCAGAGTAGACACCGAGTATGGCTGATGTTCTGAGAGATTTCTTCAGGTCGCAGGATTTCCGTGACATGTTAAAGGAAGAGATGAGGGCGGTGGTTAGAGAGGCTGGTGAGACCGGTGGTAGTGGAGCCGGGAAGGAAAAGGAAGCTGAATCATCCCAACATGGTGGTGACGCTTCGGCTAGTCTTGAAAAACTGCAGGAGATAGAGGCAGCTATGGAACAGAGGATGAAAGCTAAGTGTTCTGAATTAGACGAGGTCATGGCCCAGTTGAAGAAGGGGGTCGGGATCAGTGCTGAATCCAAGAAGGGGGTGAACGTTGATGCTATGATCAGTAGGGGCATCGAGACATTTCCTATCGGCTTCCAAGTGCCGAAAATCCCCACTTACAAAGGAATGGGCTCGCCGGAGGCCCATGTGAATTTATATGCCCGAGTTATGCTGACAGCAGGCGCTACAAAGCAACAATTGATTAATCTGTTCCCCACCACATTGCAGGGAGGTGCTTTAGGATGGTATAACTCACTGTCAGAGGAGGAGCAGTCTGACTGGGAAGTATTGTCAGCAGCCTTCATCAAATACTACAGCTTCAACACCAAAATCCAGGTGAAGCTGTATGATTTGGAGAGGGTGAAACAGAAATTCAATGAGCCCTTTGATGAATATTACCCGAGGTGGATGAACAAGATGATCCTCTTAAAGAACCGCCCTGATGAAGATGAGCTTATACAGAAGCTCATTGATGGCAGCAAAGATATCTTCAAGAACAACATGAAATTCCATTCCTTCAAGGAGCTTAGTGAGGTCTATAGTATGGCCATGAAGATAGAAAGGGATGAAGAGGAGAAGCCAGCTGGTCAGAAAGGGGGAAGAAGTACAGGGTATAGTTCAGGGTATAGATCAACCATAGCAGCTGGGTCTGGCAGTGGGTCTGGTTCAGGCGTCAGTGGCAAGCAGGGGTAGTCATCAGAAGTGAAGCGGGTTGAGGTGGCTACTATGAATCAGCAGCAAGGCAATCAGAATAGGGGTCCTGGAGGACAAGGCATAACACCCTGGACTCTTACTTTGGCAAAGATATTCGCCAAGTATAGGAATGGTGGCTTACTATAGTCCTTGAGGCCATTTGAGTTCCCACCTGAAGCTGACAAGGATAACTTCTGCACTTATCATGTGGTGACAGGCCACCGGACCAATAACTGCTATAAGCTAAGGGACGCTATCCAAAAGCTTATCGACGAGGGAAAGCTGCAAGAACCACCTAAGCCTAGCACTAAAACTAACCCACTACCGGCATTCGAGAAGCGAGTTAACATGGTTCAGTTGGGGTTGCCGGCTAACTTCATATTTGCCCAAATTTTGCAAGCGAACCCTATGATTCAGGCAGTGGCGGTAGGGGAACCTGAAGAGAAACCCGAGTGTGAGAAGGAAGATGGGTGTAAGGAGATCAAACCCATAAGTCTGGATGACCTTAACTCCGAAGATGAGTACGAGGGATTTGACAGAAGAGAGGCTGCTAAACTCCCAATTGTTGAGAAGCTGAAGATTTCAGAAGTGCAACATGTGACCCGAAGTGGAAGGGTATATCAGCCGGCGGATCAGATGAAAGATAAAGCACCGATGAATGGGTCGGGCAGTACTTCGGCACCGAAAAGAGTCGAGAAAGAAGATTTGGTCATTTCCCAACTGAAGAAGACCCCTGCACAAGCTAGTTTGTGGCACTTGCTTATGACCTCCAAAGAGCATAGGGAGGCTTTAGTGAAGAAGGTATCAGAAATTGAAGTCTCCCCTATAGCTTCACCAGAGGCTATGTGCTGCTTGCTAGACAAAGTCCATACTGGAGCTCCTCATATTGTTTTCTATGAAAAAGACCTACCAGCAGAAGGAAAGGCCCACAACAAGGCTCTTTACATTAGAGCCTATGTCATGGATAAGGTGATGCCGTGTGTTATGGTGGATGACGGCTCAGCTCTGAATATTTGCCCACTGAAAATGCTACCGTTCCTAGGCATGAATGAAGAAGTGTTGAAGAGGTCCTCAACAGTCATTCGGGCGTATGATGATTCTAAAAGAACAGTGATAGGGACCTTCGAAACAGAAGTGGAGGTTGGGCCCATCAAGTCCATGGTTGTTTTCACAGTGATCGATATCCCGGTCACATTCTCCTTATTGCTGGGAAGACCCTGGTTCCATCCTTTGGGAGGTGTTCCTTCCACATTGCATCAAAAGATTAAATTCTCTATGAACGACAGGATTGTGATTGTTGAGGCGGACGCCCAGTCAATGGTAGCTGCAGTGGATGAAGGAGTGGTTCCTTTTGGTGGATTCCAAATTGCTGTCATTAAGGAGGAAGAAACCACAGATGCCCCTATGGTTCTTTATGAGAATTACATGCCGGAGTGGCTATCCCGATATCTGTACAAGCAGAACTTTATCCCAGGAATGGGACTCGGGATTAATCTGCAAGGTGTGCCAGAATTCAAGATCGACTCGGGAAAGTCAAAGCAGTACGGCCTTGCTTATGTAGAGGGGTCATCTGAGCAGAAGAACCTGAAAAAGGGTAAGAATGGCAGGGCCATGATGAAGCCATTTCTGAAGGCGGGAGAAAGCCTTTACAAAGGCGAAGCTGAACCGGTGCTGGTTGGAAATATCGAACACCCTGGCTTTGAGATTTTTGCAGATGTTGTGGATTTTGAGAAAAGCCAGGAAGAGCCAGTAGCCCCTGTAATGATGGAGGAAGCTATTACTGAATCTAAAATTTTGAAAGGAGAATCATCTGAGGTGATAGCAGAAACCATAGAGGTGGCCGAGGAAGAAGATGAAAAGAAGACCTCTGCTGAAGCTACAGAAGTGATCTCGGGAGCTTTGACTGCTGCATTAACCAAAGCTTTTGGGAAATCCAAGGAAGGATTTGGCGAAGAACTGATGGCCAAAGTGAACTTAGACTCTGTGGTTGCTGAAATCGCCAAGATTATGGAGAAAGCTAAGGTACAGGTGGCCGAGAAAGCTGCAGTCCCGGATGATGCTCTGGAAGGGAAGATGGAAGCTGATGAAGAACAAGGCCCTCCGCCTGTGGAGGATGAAAATGATTTTGTTGTATCTATTTCTTCCATTTTCAATGTAACTGATGTACTCTATGATAAGTTCAATGCAATGAAATCCCAGTTTGCTTACTTGTGTGATGTTTATCCTGACAATTCTATGCATTTGAATCACCATTAAGCACATTTAGCATACATGACACTGCATTGCATGAAATCAATATAAGTACAGATGAAAACCCTAAAATGGTACTCATTTCACACGAGCTTAAATCCGAGGAAGAAAGAGAATTAATAAGAATACTCCAAAAACATGTTAAAGCTTTCGCCTGGTCATATGAAGACATGCCGGGTGTAGATACAGAAATAGCAGTGCACAAAATCCCAATGGACCCCAAGTTCAGACCGGTAAAGCAGAAGTTGAGAAGACTAAGGCCGGAATGGGCTACACTGGCGAAGGAAGAAGTGGCCAAACAGATAGATGCCAGGTTTCTCGAAGTGGTGGAGTATACGGAATGGCTAGCCAACATTGTCCCCGTGCCTAAAAAGGATGGAAGGGTCAGAGTATGCGTTGATTACAGGGACTTGAATAAAGCATGCCCAAAAGATAACTTTCCACTGCCACATATTGACGTCCTAGTTGATAGCGCAGCAAAAGCGGCAATGTACTCCTTCATGGACGGCTTTTCAGGGTATAATCAAATTCTGATGGATGTGATCGACAAGGTGAAAACGTCGTTCATCACAAAGTGCGGTACTTTTTGCTACAGAGTGATGCCTTTTGGATTAAAGAACGCCGGTGCCACTTATCAGAGGGCTGTCACAACTCTGTTGCACGATATGATCCATAAAGAAGTCGAAGTGTATGTCGATGATATGCTTGTTAAATCAGCGACCCGGGAGGAACACCCTGTTATCCTGGATAGATTTCTAACACGCATTGGAGAGTACAACTTGCGACTTAACCCCAAGAAGTGCATATTCGGGGTCACATCAGGGAAGCTGTTGGGCCATGTAGTTAGCCAGAGGGGGATAGAAATGGACCCAGATAAAATCAAAGCCATCCAAGATATGCCAGCTCCAAAGACTGAAAAGGAGGTCAGATCATTCCTGGGTTCCTTGCAGTATGTCAGCCGCTTCATAGCCAAGCTAGCTTCCACCTGTGAACCGATCTTCAAGCTATTAAAGAAAGACCAGCCGATCGTGTGGGATGACAAGTGTCAGCTGGCGTTCGAAAAGATCAAGGCTTACCTGGTAAAGCCACCGGTGTTGAGTCCTCCAATTCCAGGGAAGCCCCTGATTTTGTATTTGGCAGTTGAAGAATCCTCTATGGGGGCAATGCTAGCACAGGAACAAGATGGCAAGAAGGAGTATCCCATCTATTACCTTAGCAAGAAACTGCTGGAGTATGAGACCAAATATACACTGGTGGAAAAGACATGTGTGGCAATGATCTGGTTGACCAAGAAGCTACGCCACTATTTCCAATCCTACAAGATACAAGCTGTGGCTAAAGTGGATCCAATGAAATATCTCTATGAAGCACCGACGTTGGTTGGGAAGCTGTCCAGGTGGTTGTTACTTTTGTCTGAATTCGACATTGAGTACATCACGAAGAAAACCATTAAAGGGCGAGCCGTGGCAGAGTTTCTGGCAAACCAGCCCCTAGAATCAGATTACACAGAGAACCTGGAATTCCCTGATGAGCAGTTAGCCATGGTGGAAGTGAAAAGATGGGTCATGTGTTTCAATGGGGCAGTGAATAGAAAAGGAGCTGGAATCGGAGTACTTATAGCAACGCCAGATGGTGAAGTCATTCCCTTATCCAAGAGGTTGAATTTTCCCATAACCAATAACGGGGCAGAGTATGAAGCATGCCTATTTGGGATGGAAGCTTTGCTAACACTAGGGGCAAATGACGTCCTGATTGTTAGAGACTCACTTCTAGTGATCAGGCAAGCTCAGGGTGAGTGGGAACTAAAAGAAGAAGCCTTACGGCCTTATTTGGAGCTGCTACAGTTTAGAAAGGGTTTATTCGGCCAGTGTGAATTCAGACATGTCCCCAGGGATGAGAATAAGATGGCTGATGCTTTAGCTACTTTGTCCTCCATGTGGGAAAATCCAGAAGAGACACAAGCTCAACCACTGGTCATAGCCACTTCCAGGCATCCTTGCTTCGAAGTGCATGAAGTAATGGAATTATCAGCCGAAGAAAAGCCATGGTTCTTTGACATTTACCGGTGTGTTAAGGAGGGAAAGTACCCAGAAGAGGCCAGCGCCGCTGATAAGTTGACACTGAGGAAACTGGCTAGTCAATTCAGAATCTTCGAGGGCAAGTTGTATAAGAGAACAGCACATGGAGTTCTTTTAAGGTGTCTAACAGAACAAGAAGCAGAGGATGTGATGCAGCAGGTACATGCAGGATCCTGTGGGCCACATATGAACGGGCTTGCCATGGCTAAAAAGATCATGAGACAAGGCTACTTCTGGATGACGATGCAAGCAGATTGTATAAGAAAAGTGAAGAAATGTCATGAATGTCAGATCTATGTAGACATTAGTCATCTTCCTCCACTTGAACTTCAGAATCTAGCGTCTCCTTGGCCGTTTTCAGCATGGGGGATAGACATGATTGGTGAAATTCATCCAGCTGCATCTAATGGGCATAGATTCATAGTTGTGGCTGTTGACTATTTCTCCAAATGGGTCGAAGCGGAATCCTTCACTAATGTTACAGCAAGCACATGGTCAAGTTCATCCAGAGAAATATCTTCACTCGGTATGGGATTCCTCATCACATAGTAACAGACAATGGAGTACAGTTTCAAGGGGCAACGGCTGAGCTACTTGTAGAACATGGTATTGAACATCATAAGTCTTCCCCATACAGACCTCAGGCTAATGGTGCAGTAGAAGCAGCTAACAAGGCAATAAAGAAGATCTTATCAAAGATGGTAGCCACTTACAGGTATTGGGCTGATAAATTGCCTTATGCTCTTTGGGGTTACAGAACCAGTGTCAGAACGCCGACAGGAGAAACTCCTTATGCCTTGGTATATGGAATGGAAGCAGTGTTACCAGTGGAGATAGAACTCAAATCACTCAGAGTTGCCCTGGAAGCTTAATTGCCAGAGACTGAATGGGTTCAAGCTAGATATGAGCAGCTGGCTGCACTAGATGAAAGGCGACTAAAGGCACTGGATCACCTGCAGATGTATCAGCGAAGAATGGCGAGAGCCTATAATCGAAATGTGAAATACTCCAAGCGGCAGTTGAAAGCGGGAGATTTGGTTTTAAAGCAACTAAGGCCTTCAAATGTTGATGTTAGGGGCAAGTTCAGACCTAACTGGGAAGGACCCTATGTGGTGAAGAAGGTGTTATAAAAAGGCGCTGTCAGCATCATGGACATGGATGGAAACGAGTTCACTAACCCGATCAACCAAGACAGGCTAAAGCTTTATCATGTGTAAAAAAAAAAGAAGTCTGCTAGGCTGAAAACTCGAAAAGAGAGGTCTAGGCAAAAGTTAAGACACGGGAGAAAATAATCAGTCGGAAAACCTGAAAAGGACGACTGGTGACGGATTCTGGCACAATGTGAAATCTGTACCATTTAGGAACCAACTTGTTTCAAATGTACTCGTTTTGACTTCATCAATAAAGTGAAGTGTTTGTTTAAATATATTTTCATGGTTATGACAAATGCACAAACAAAGTTGTCTTGCACAAACACACATTCAAAGAAAGCACTTTGCATTCAACTGATCAATATCATTACATTATTAGGCAAATGAAAATGCATTAAATACATGCAATTCAAAATCTTTTATCGTCCTCTAAAGTCCAGTTCATCTTCCCAAACGAACAATAAAGAGTCACAACGCCATCTTAGTCAAATAAAAAAAAAGAAAAAAAAAAGAAAGAAAAAAAAATGCTCGCTGAGGTGAAAACCGAAAAGGCACCTCAGGCAAAAATTAGAGCGGGCCGCTAAGCTGAAAACCCATATAGGGCAGTTTAGGCAAAAGGTAGGGCATATGAAAAGCTCGCTAAGGAGAAAACCAAAAAGGCGCCTTAGGCAAAAGTTAGAGCGGCTCGCTGGGCTGAAAACCGGATTTGGGCTACCCAGGCAAAAGTTAGAGCACCTAAAAAAAAAAAAAAAACACTTCCCACGGAGCAGGAAAAACAGAACATCTTCAGTATTCCCCGCAGAATTCGTCACATCACTCCCCAGCAGAGTTTCCCATACTATTCTCCAGTGGAGTCTACATAAAGAACACCATCAATTACTTCTCCGCAAAGTCGCCATGTTACTCCTTAGTGTAGTCTACACAAAGAATACCACAATTGTTTCCCCAGTCAAGCTGTCACACTCTTCCCCAGTGGAATCTCTACAAGGAATACTACGATCTTTTCCCCAGCAATCATCTCACTCCGTCAATAATCATCAAACAATGCCCCAAGAAGAGTGAAATCAACCAGGGGCACAACATATCTCCCCAGCGGAGGACAGAAACGTCCAATAACAGAAAATACATACATGTGCACATACATCCTCATGCATTCATACATTGCATATATCAATTACTTATCCCCGGCTAGTCTTCACTCTTGATCGAAGGGGCAAAAATTTTTGTTTAAAAATCTCTCGATCAAGGAATGAAGACTTGCCATTTTAAGTGCAGGAATTCATCCCCAGCTTAATATCCTCAGCAAGTCAGCAGATCCGCCTCGAGTAATATAAACTCGGTATCGGCCTAGGTCTGCTCCATTATCTCAACTTTCTCCAGTGAGTCCGCCTCGAGTAATGTAAGCTCGGTATCGGCCCAGATCCACTCCATCATCCAAGTCCCCTAGCAGATTCGCCTCGAGTAATGTAAACTCGGTATCGGCCCAGATCAGCTTCGTCTATTCCCCCCAGTAAAGTCCGCCTCGTGTAACATAGACCTGGTATCGGCTAATCTCATCTCCAGCATCGCCTCAGGTAACATAGCCCCGGTATCGGCTAATCTCTTCATCAACTAGCCTCGGGTAACATAGACCTGATATCGGCTAATCTCTTCATCAATTTCACCTCGGGTAACCTAGACCCGGTATCGGCTAATCTCTTCATCAACTCGCCTCGGGTAACATAGACCTGATATCAGCTAATCTCTTCATCAACTCGCCTCGGGTAACATAGACCTGATATCGGCTAATCTCTTCATCAACTCGCCTCGGGTAACATAGACCTGATATCGGCTAATCTCTTCATCAACTCGCCTCGGGTAACATAGACCTGATATCGGCTAATCTCTTCATCAACTCGCCTCGGGTAACATAGACCTAATATCGGCTAATCTCTTCATCAACTCGCCTCGGGTAACATAGACCTGATATCGGCTAATCTCTTCATCAACTCGCATCGGGTAACATAGACCTGTTATCGGCTAATCTCTTCATCAACTCGCCTCGGGTAACATAGACCTGATATCGGCTTATTTCCTCCCAGTGTCACCTCGGGTAACCTAGACCCGGTATCGGCCTATCTCATCAAAAGGTTCATTCAAGTGTTCACGGCGCTTTAATTCACGCTCTCAAATTCATCATCACAGGTATTATAGACCTAGAGCAAGATGTCGAATTTGATCACGCGAGGGGTAGCTGTAAGCGCCGGAATTTTCTATACTTAAAAAAAAAAAAAAAAAAAAAGGGGGGAGAGATTTCTGGTGAAAGAAAACTTAGAGAGAGATGGAGAAGAGATAGAAAAAAGAAAACCCCAAAAAAAAAAATCACTTTTCTTCCTCTTAGATTTCCTTTAATTCTCAAAATTAAACCTAAAACTTGTTAGAAACCCCAAGGTTAACCAATTAACTACATAACCAAATCAAGAATTCGGGCTAAAACAATCAGAATCCTTTACAATTTGGATTTTTGGAGGAAAACCTCCCAACTTCAATTCCAAAGGGGAAAGTGCGAATTTATTGGGATCGGAGCGATGCCAGGGGTCAAAACGACTTGGAATAGCTTCTAAAAAGGTAGTCACTTCTTTTCCTTACACTTTTCCTAGCTTTCTGGGCGTTTGAAGTGAATTTTGTGTGATTTTTGTTGCATTTTCGTATTTCTGTTCCTGGAAATTAAGAACAGTCGTACGACTGTTCTTGGTTTTCATGAACAGTCGTACGACTGTATATACAGTCGTACGACTGTTCTTAATTTCCAGGTTTATTTTCTTCAGATTTTGATTTTCAACGATTTTTGGCGAAATTCTGACCCTGAACTGATTACAGTCGCACGACTGTAAACTATAGTCGTACGACTGTAATCCCTGCTCCAGAATCAGAATTTCAGCCTCATCCCCAAAAATTCCCAAAAATTTCAAAAAATCGGAAAACCCCAAAAATCATCAAAACGAATTTTATTGTGTGCATCACGACCATAGATACATTTTCTAGTAAATTTGCATTTAGAACAATTCAACGACGGAGACCCATTTCTCCTGAAAACCGACCCATTTAAATATATAAAAATGCATGTAAACCGGAAAAATTGTTTTCAAAATGATTTTCCTACAAAAACCAAAAATACAGGGACGTTTCAAAAATGTTTTCCAGGTCTAACCGGGCCGGCTAGCCGAGCCGACCCGGTTACCCCTTAAATGCATGCCCCCAATTCCTGATTTCCCGTTCTGTCTATTTGAGTCCTAATTGTGGCGTGCTGTATATATTGTGATAACCCTCGGTTTTGCAGGTTTTAATTTCTTTTTATTTTTATTTTTGATGTATTTTAATAGATTAAATCGTGTATCTAGGCGGTTGTATTTTTCTAGATTCTCGTGTATATAGGCAATTGTATAAGTGAGGCGAGAGTTTTTATTTTTTTTTCCATTCGATTTGGTTGTAAGCCAATTAATATTTATTCCTTTTCCGTATTTTTGTATTAAATATTTTGTATGCGCGCTGCATGTCTATTTACTTTAATAAAATTGGCTTTAGATTTTGAAATACCATTCAAGAACATTGGCAATATTTATTTTAATTAGACACGAAATAAGGGACTTGTCCGGACCCGAATCTCTGGATAGTGTAGCGGCCGTTCGTCCGGTTCAGCTACATTAGAATTTCCCGGTTGAGCTGAGCCAGGTGGCGACTCCTACAATATTCATCGAGACTCAGGTCTCGGTTCTTTTACGTATTAATTCTATTTATTTTCCAAAACGCGGATTTCCATTATAAAAAGCCCACGCGAGGGAGGGGCCCGCCCGAGATCGTGGCGCCCCATTCCGAAAGGGAGTCCCACGTCCCGTCGAAAACGCGTCGTCTGCTCACAACGTGCAGAGCTGGTCTTGCACGGGGAATTTGGAACGATACGTGTAGAGCTTGTCTTACACGGGGAGGATGGGTAGAGTTTGATGCGATACGTGCAGAGCTGGTCTTGCACGGGAAGATTTGGATAGAGTTAAAGCGGTACGTGCAGAGCTGGTCTTGCATGGGGAGGAAGTGTGGAATTTGATGCGGTACGTGCAGAGCTAGTCTTGCACGGGGAATTTGGAACGATACGTGTAGAACTTGTCTTACACGGAGAGGAAGTGTAGAATTTGATGCGGTACGTGCAGAGCTGGTCTTGCACGGGAAGATTTGGAACGATACGTGTAGAGCTTGTCTTACACGGGGAGGAAGTGTGGAATTTGATGCGGTACGTGCAGAGCTGGTCTTGCACAGGGAATTTGGAACGATACGTGTAGAGCTTGTCTTACACGGGGAGGATGGATAGAATTTGATACGGTACGTGCAGAGCTGGTCTTGCACGGCGAATTTGGAACGATACGTGTACAGCTTGGTCTTACACGGGGAGGATGGATAGAATTTGATACGGTACGTGCAGAGCTGGTCTTGCACGGGGAATTTGGAACGATACGTGTAGAGCTTGGTCTTACACGGGGAGGAAGTATGGAATTTGATGCGTTACGTGCAGAGCTGGTCTTGCACGGGGAATTTGGAACGATACGTGTAGAGCTTGGTCTTACACGGGGAGGAAGTGTGGAATTTGATGCGGTACGTGCAGAGCTGGTCTTGCACGAGGAATTTGGAACTATACGTGTAGAGCTTGTCTTACACGGGGAGGATGGATAGAGTTTGATGCGATACATGCAGAGCTGGTCTTGCACGGGGAATTTGGAACGATACGTGTAGAGCTTGTCTTACACGGGGAGGAAGTGTGGAATTTGATGTGGTACGTGCAGAGCTGGTCTTGCACAGGAAATTTGGAACGATACGTGTAGAGCTTGTCTTTCACGGGGAGGATATTTCGGTATTTGGGTATGCGGGACACAAGGACAGGGTTTCTAATGATTATGGAGGACCTAAAGGGCTTGATGGAGTTTCTAGCTTTTTCGGAACACTCATATGATGGGAGTGTATGCTGTGAAGTCCTTGGTGCTTATGGAATGCTTGAACATTATGGAGTGCTTAAATGTTTGATGGATGAATAAGATGTATATCGTGAGATAAGGGGATGTTCCCTTTTTGTTTATTTTTATTTTTACTTTTATTTTTGGACATCCCAAGAACACCTAATGCTATGCAAAAACGCCACGTGTGGACCACCATACGGATGAAGGTTCGGTGCTTTTGGGCACCTAATGAATTTCATGAAATGGTCGCATGTGTACTGACACACGGACGAAGTTTGACACTTTGTAGGTCCATGAGATGATCTGAAATGGTCACATGGGGCCGGCCCATGGACTGAGTTCTGATGCTTTTGAGCGTATGAAATGAAATGATGTCGTAGGCGAGTCACGTGTACTGGGGACACGAATAGAGATTCGGCGTTCGGGGAACGCCTTTCATGATTTGGGATATTATGATATGCCCCTACATGCGTACTAATCCAGCACTCGGGGAGCACCTTGAATAATGTAGTAATGTCATGAAGTAACTAGATGTGGATCGCAGTGTTGTATGATGTTTATGACGAATGGGTATGATGTCATGAAATGCATCGTGTGGATTGTCACACGGAAATATACTTAGGACCATCGTGGTGTCTATGGAATGAAATGATTTGGTGGAATGGCCGAATGCACCCCGGTGCATTCGCAGAACACGAGTATTTTAGGATACCCGATATATGATGGAATGATATGATCATGGTGGGCATCCTTGGAATGCCCCTAATTTAATTTAGGTGACATGTCGTGAATGCTATGACATACAAAATGCAAATGGCTGCACAAAAACGTGGTTAGGATGCATGACACACATAATGATGTTATGTATGCTATGTGAAAAATACTAATCACACAAATATAATGTTATAGATGAAAAAGAAATGGTTAGTATGAATGGCAAATGGATGATTTAATGATTGCACACAAAAATAAAAATGCACATGGCTGCATAAAAATGTGGATTAGGATACATGACACACATAATGATGTTATGTATGCCATGTGGAAAATGCTAGTCACACAAATTTAATGTTATGGATGAAAAAGAAAGAGTTAGTATGAGTGGCAAACGGATGAATTAATGTTTGCACATGAAAATAAAATGCACGTGGCTGTACAAAAAATGTGGGTTAGGATTTATGACATACATAATGATGTTATGTATGCTATGTCAAAAATAAAATTGCTAATCACACAAATTTAATGTTATGACTGAAAAAGAAATCATTAGTATGGATGACAAGCGAATGAATTAATGTTTTACACACGAAATAAAGTGCAAAATGGCTGCATAAAAAGATGTGGGTTAATATCACACAAAGATGTTTGTGTATGATATGTCACATGTATGGAGAATGGTGATTATGGTATGTGATGCACGCGTAAGTAGCAATGGCGATGTGTCACGAGATGGCGAGAAACACATAGCAAGCAAAACGAATTCTTCCAACCTTATTCCTCCAACGTGGTCGGTCTCGAAAATTTCTAACCGAGTCCCAGGCGGGGTTCACTTCAATCACCAATGGGGGGTGGTGAAGGTCCGACTTTATTATTATTCACACAATTATTTTGGTATCCTAAGGGAATCCAACTAGGGCTGCCTATATGGGTTCGGTCCAAGTCGGGTTAAAAATCAAGGTTCCCATAGCAAAATATACTCCTCACTTCTCCCCACTCAAGGGTCCGAACGAAGGGGTTCATACGAGGCTATGAGTGGTGTTTCGTTTCCGTGCCCCTAAGACCAAGAGGAACAAAGGCGACACTTTAACAATCCACCGGGCTGAAAATGGATACCAAATCTAATGTAAGCATGTCTAGCTAAAGATACAAAATGAAATACCACTCGAGAATCATCCGCCTTATTTTAATTAGACACTTTTCAGGGCTTGTCAAATTCTTTTAAGTTTTTAAGAAAACTTTTTGAAGAATTTCCCCAGCAGAGTCGCCACTGTGAGCGGACGACGCGTTTTCGATGGGACGCGGGACTCCCATTCGGAATGGGGCACCTCGATCTCGGGCGGGCCCCTCCCTCGCGTGGGGTTTTTATGAACGGAAATCCGCGTTTTGGAAAATAAATGGAATTAGTGCATAAAAGGACCGAGACCTAAGTCTCGATGGATGTTGTAGAGTCGCCACCCGGCTCAGCTCAACCGGGAAATTCTTATGTAGCCGAACCGGACGAACGACCGCTACACTATCCAGAGATTCGGGTCCGAACAAGTCCCTTATTTCGTGTGTAATTAAAATAAATATTGCCAATGTTCTCGAATGGTATTTCAAAATCTAAAGCCAATTTTATTGAATATAAAAGGCATACAGCGCGCACACAAAATATTTAATACAAAAATAAGGAAAAGAAATAAATATTAATTGGCTTACAACCAAATCGAACGGAAAAATAAAAACTCTCGCCTCACTTATACATTCGCCTAGAATACACGAAAATCTAAAAATAATTACAATCGCCTAAATACACGATTTAATCTATTAAAATACATCAAAAATAAAAAATAAAAATAAAAATAAAAATAAAAATTAAAGCCTGCAAAACAGAAGGTTAACGCAATTTATACGGCACGCCACAAGTTGGACTCAAACAGACAGAATTAGGAAAACAGGAATTGGGGGCATGCATTTAGGGGATAACCGGGTTGGCTCGGCTAGCCGGCCCGGTTAGACCTGGAAAACACTTTGAAACGTCCCTGTATTTTTGGTTTTTAGTGGAAAAAAATCATTTTGAAAACAATTTTTCCGGTTTACATGCATTTTTACATATTTAAGTGGGCCGGTTTTCAGGAGAACTGGGTCTCTGTCGTTGAATCGTTCTAAATGCAATTTTACTAAAAATTGAATCTATGGTCGTGATGCACACAACAAAATTCATTTTGATGATTTTTGGGGTTTTCTAATTTTTTGGGATTTTTTGGGAATTTTTGGGGATTTTTATGGATTTTTTATGAAATTTTTGGGTTTTAAAGGTAAAATTCTGATTCTGAAAACTACAGTGGTACGACTGTAAATTACAGTCGTGGAAACTCGACTACAGTCGTACGACTGTAACTACAGTCGTACGACTATAGATGCTGAAAATTCAAGATTTCACCAAAATCTTATTAAAAACAAGCTGGAAATGAAATCACCTGGAAATCAACTACAGTCGTACGACTGTTCATCAACTCGACTGTTCTTGATTTCCAGAACAGAAACGCAGAAAAATGGATAGAAATGCAGAAAAAGCACACCAAATACCCAGAAAGCTTGTAAAAGAGAGGGGAAAAGGGGTATTTACCTCCGTGGCGTGCGTCGACCGTAGGATTGACCCCTGGCATCGCTCCAATCCACTAAAATCTGGACTTTTCTCCTTGAGTTAGGGTTTGAGATTTGAGTCCAAAGATTTCCAAATGCTGAGGATTTTGGTGAGGAGTTCTTCCTTTTTCTTTGGTTTTCTCTTCTTTCTCTTTTTTTTTCCTCTTTCTCTCTGTCTGTCCGTTTTTTTTTCTCTTTTTTCCCCGTCCTCCCTTTTTCTGTCTTTCTTTTACTGCTTTTATGGGTAGATCTACAGTCGTACGACTGTAGCAATAGTCGTACGACTAAACCTTTTTGTTTTTTTTTTTTGAAAGTGAAATTCCGGCGCTTACAGCTGCCCCTCGCGTGATCAAATTCACCACTTGAACTTAGTCTGGGGTAGATGATGTGAATTTGAGAAACGCGATTCAAAGCGCCGCAGACACAGGAAAGAATCCTCCATTGAAATAAGCCGATATCAGGTCTAGGTCACCTGAGGCGATACTGGTGAGGAAATAAGCCGATATCAGGTTTAGGCTACCCGAGGCAAAGCTGATGAGGAAATAAGCCGATATCAGGTTTAGGTTACCCGAGGCAAAGTTGAGGAAGAAATAAGCCGATATCGGGTCTATGTTACCCGAGGCAAAGCTGATGAGGAAATAAGCCGATATCAAGTTTAGGTTACCCGAGGCAAAGTTGAGGAAGAAATAAGCCGATATCGGGTCTATGTTACCCGAGGCAAAGATGAGTTTGAAATGTGGGATTCGAATTGGTTTCAAAGATCTATGATCTTGCTTGAATTGATCTCCAAGAATCCGAAATATGGCTTGGGCGGTTTTTTAAGGATTGGGAATCATGCTTAAACAAGTTCAAGGATTCGAAATCTAGCTTGAATGAAATAAAGGGTTTGATGTGGAACTAAGCCGATACTGGGTCTAGGTTACCCGAGGCGAAGGAAAATGAAATTGTGTTTAAGCCGATATCGGGTTTATGTTACCCGAGGCAAAGGAAGGTGGATTATGGATTGGCCGATATCGGGTTTATGTTACCCGATGCAAAAGGAAGGTAGATTGTGGATTAGCCGATATCTGGTTTATGTTACCCGAGGCAAAGGAAGGTGGGTTATGGATTGGCCGATATCGGGTTTATGTTACCCGATGTAAAAGGAAGGTAGATTGTGGATTAGCCGATATCGGGTTTATGTTACCCGAGGCAAAGGAAGGTTTGTTATGGATTGGCCGATATCGGGTTTATGTTACCCGAGGCAAAGGAAAATGGATTATGGATTAGCCGATATCGGGTTTATGTTACCCGAGGCAAAGGAAGGTGGATTATGGATTAGCCGATACCGGGTTTATGTTACCCGAGGCAAAGGAAAATGGATTATGGATTTGCAACCATGCTTGAACGTAATGGAGTTCAAGGGTTCGAAATCTTGCTTGAATGAAAGGAGGAAATAGGTTTAGGAAGGATAACTTTGGTGTTGGCTGGGGAATGATTATTTATCCCTTGATCGATAATTTTGGAAACAAAAATTTTGCCCCTTCGATCAAGGATAAATACGGCTTGATTGCTTTGCCCCTTGGTGACTTGATTGTCCTGCCCCGACATTGTGCCATCTCTACTTTGAGAGCGATCCTGGTTAGGGGAGACCTGGTGATGGCAGTGGATACCTACATTTGGATGAGTTACGATGCATATGCATATGAATTGTATGTGTTTACTTTAAACATATGCATGTATGTACGGATGCATGTATAGTTCTAAGTGCATGCATGCAACATGTGACTTATGCTTTGTTCTTGGTATCCGTGGGAGCCCGGAGACTGAATTCACGGCTTGTGGCTGGCCCCGATGGTAGCCCAGGTGACCTGGCCTAATTGCTCCGACGCGTCTCTTGGCCGACTGAGTACTACGCCAATCCAGGTATTAGGGGAGTTGGCCGTCTTGAGTGACCTTCCACTTTACCCTCTGCATATTCTGAAGCATTGTCAGTGCCGAGCGGATCAGGATAGTAGGCCGTACCGATGGATGGTCCGTTTGATTGAGCAAGAAGGTGAGAGTGAGACTTTGCATTTCCGTACCGCATAACAGGAGCTCCTGCGATATTATCACGGGTTTGGATACAGTGTCCTACTGATGGATGTTTATATGTAATGGCATGGTGCATGCAAGAGGAACATCTATTCGGAAGTCTAAACATGCACAATATTGCAATGGTGACGCCAGAATGAGTATAACAGGGGACATGACATTGACTTTGACTTTCTATATCACCCCTCTCCTGTTGCCGACACGTCCTTTCGGTTTTCCGTGTCAACAAGTGCTTTCTTTTTTCTTTTTTTTTTTTTTTTTTGAGAAAGATTATGCGATGGGCATTTTGTCTACGTTGATCCCTTTCGCGATGGTTTGTCTTAGGATGGGAAATATATATCTTGATATGTTCATTGTGACTCGCGAAGATAATGATGTCGATGATGTCCAGTGGTTCGGTTTTTTACTTGCCCCTAATATTATAGGTTTGTGTTCAGGAAGTATTATGGGTTTGTGTTTATGAAGTAAAACACTTCCACAGACAAGGTCCGCTGTGTAATGTAGCCTGTAAGTGAACATTGACATGCAACAACACAACAAATGCATATTGAACACCAAAATTGAATACAAAACATTCATGACATAATGAATGCGGATGCATTAGGAAAATTTAAAATGTGGCTCTGGTTTTAATTGATGCCTCTTCAAATTACCAATATGCCCTTTCGATTTTACACATTGGATTTTTTCTTTTTCTTTTTTTTTTTTTTTTTTTTTTTTTTTTTGCTCGATTACCGGATAAAGATGCTGTTGTGGATGGACAACCTGAGATGAATTCAATTAAACACTGGATTTTCCTGCGGTCTGATGTTGTATTCATGTTTCCAATTCACCCCAGATTTCAGTTCAAGCACGGCTCCCGAAGACTGAATTCTTGAAATGGTTGGCAAATGCAACTTTCCTTTTGAATATGAGTATAACAGACTTTGTAAGCTTTCCTGTTGATGGTGTCGTAACCTTCATGATTGTTGAAAGCTTTGCAAAGTCAAGTTGCCCCAACACAGTTGGTGAAGTTCACAAATGCATAACCAAAATTTCCTCCAGTCTTGAAATCCACCGGCAAATAGAGGAAATCATAAGCAGGTTTCCCTTTGGACTTATTCTTGTTTTCCTCCAGACAATGCTTGCCTAGAATTTGTAGCAGGTTATGTCTTTGAAACTGATTTGGTAGGTTTCTGATCATCAGGCTTGTTTTTCCACCAAGATTAGCTTCAATCTCTCTTTTATCCAGCTTGGTCTCTTCAATAGTCAATTTCTTGGGCGACCACTATTGTTCCCTTTCACTTATAGAAACTATTTTCTTCTTACTCTGGAATTCCCAAGCGATATATTTCATTTTCCCCTTTTTCAGCATTGTTGAACTCATTTGAAGTAGATTCATATCCAAATCCTCTATCTATCATCAGATCAAATCCCTTCCCACTATTTGAGGGTACTAAATAATTAGTCTGGGAGTTAAGATTGAAAAGAAATGGCATGGGATAAAAAAGGTATCCCCAATTTGGTACAGGTTGATGATAAACAAAGACGGATTGAAACGGCGCCATAACCACTTGCTCCAATGCCCTTCCGCTGATGAGATGGTGCGGAACAAAAATGATATGCAGCATTGGGGTTCAACTTCTTGTTGAAAGCCATTGAAGGTGGAAAATATGGAATCACAGAATTGGTTCAAGTTCCAGAGAGAAGATAAAAGATAGATGATGAAAGTGAAGGAAAGACAATAACGGGAAGACAAAGGTGTTGAAGGCAAATGGAGAAGACAGAGAGGAGAATGAAAAGGGAACTGCTTGGGGTAAGGACACCGATTTTCTCTATCACCGCACGAAGTTAACTTTTCAGAACAGGCAACAACGTACTTATCTCCATTGTCTCAACTCATTGACCCCGACACTTCATGCAATAGGTGGGCCGCCCCCAGATTCATCAAGCACTCAACAGAGTTTGACTCTATGATTGAAGAGAGTGCAACTTTAGACCGGGAGCAGAAATTTAACTGTAAGGGAGAGCTGAGGTCTTCCACCGGTGCTTGCTTCTTCTTTTTTTTTTCTTTTTTTTTTTTTTTGAAGAAGTTAAATCCAAACCACAACCACCTATTGATTTTCCTACTGCATTCAGATCCATGTATGTCATGCGTGTTTGATATGTCTTTTTGGATGAACAATACATGTGTGATGTCATATGCACATGAATGCCACACGAACAAAGCTATACATGCACTAAAACTAATGTCTGCTTCAGAGTTTTACAACATGGTGGATGGCGAAGGTCATTTGGATTTCTTAGGGCTTGGTGCTTTTTAATCAGTTTGGTTTTTTGATGTGGGATGCTTCTTTCCAGCACGAATTAGGCTCAAAGGGTTTTTTTTTTTTTGGTTCGGCTCTGAAACTCGATAATGGTCCCTGGTTTGGAATGATTTGGGTGTATTAGGGCTGTCCAAGTTGAAATTTTTAGGGCAAGATTAGTAGCGTTTAGGATCGTGGTTTATAGGGATCACTGATCTAGGCTGGCAATTGATTCGAAGAATATGGTACCATCCCATTGTTTGCTTAGCAGACTTTTCTCTTTCTCTCTCTTTTTTTTTTTTTTGAAGAAAAGGGCTTTATCGAAGTCAGGTTCACTTGTAAATTCCCTGTAAGACTCAGATTGATGTCATGCATCTTAATATTATGCGTGATGGACAATGTCGTTTCAGATGATCAAATGCGTGCTTAATGCCATATACATGTAATCACCACACAAGTAAGAAAAATAACAAGATGCATTGCATTCAAAATGAGTTCAATACACTTTACAAACAAAATGAGTTCCCTATGGGAAGGAACCTCTAAAGGTATTGATCTCACATCGCCCGACTATTCCTTATCCGATCACTACCCCTGCTTCAATGTCACTGCCCCACTTTCATCAAATCAGGGTTAGGAGTTCTTCATCATATTCCTCTCCCCGGGAGGTTTGAGGAATTTCCTTGTCAGTCTCCCTACTAGCCCCTAGTTGCTCATTAGTAGTGGATGGCACCTTTAATCTTCCCTCATCAACTAACTTTCGGATCTCCTTCCTTAAAACATAGCAAGCGTTGGTTCGGTGACCTGTCGCCACATGATAGGTACAGAAGTTGTTCTTTTGATCCGATGCCGGCTCCACATACGGCTTGATGCTCTGCAGTAGCCCCTCTTTTCTACATTTGGCAAATAATTGGCTCAGCGAGAAAGGCCACGGGGATATGACCTTTCCGTCACCCTTGGGGAGTGAGCTCCTGGTTGGTCGCGGAACAAGGTTAGTGTTGGCTTTAAGGGGAGCCATTGATTCTGCTTCACCATTCAGCCCTCTTATTACTCCCTCAAGCTCAGCCACACGGGCCTCCAATTCAGAGCACCTTGTCGTCAGCTTTTCCACCTTGTCCAGGTCACCTCCTAGCATTTCCTTCAACATTGCCGCTGCCTCTTCCCTGACCGCCTTTCGGAATCGCGATGAGGCAACATAATCATCTAGGACATCTGTTACGGTGTTGAAGTTCACTGGGCCAGCCATTCCGGCGCTTACAGTCACCTCTATTCATGATCCCCCGAATGAGATGAAACTTTCTAAGCACATGTTTGGATCTCTTGTGTGACCGGGGCTCCTTAGCTTGTTCGATGGCCCCATTGTTGTCATAAAAATCATCAACTGGGTCTAGGATAGTAGGTACTACTCCTAACTCGGTTATGAATTTTTTGATCCAAACGGCTTCCTTTGCACCTTCGCACGCAGCTATGTACTCAGCTTCCGTTGTAGAGTTGGCAATGGTGGCCTGCTTTGAGGACCTCCAACTAATGGCACCGCCATTTAGGAGAAAAACATAACCAGACTGTGAGTGGTTCTCATCCTCATCGGTCTCAAAGCTTACATCAGTGTAACCTGACACTACCAACTCATCTTGACCTCCATACACTAAGAAAGCATCCTTAGTCTGATTAAGGTACTGAGCACACAGAGTGGTGACATTTCATTACACAAAGTGGACACTGAGCACACTATTGCAGATCCTTTGACCAAGGTGCTGGCTCAGCCCAAGCATCAGGGTCGTACTAGATCTATAGGGATTAGGCCCATGCCTAGTGGGAACTAGTGTAAGTAGGAGATTGTTAGATGTGCCCTAGTACCAAGGCATTGGTCTTTGTATTTGTATTGTACATTTATTGTATTTATGTATTATACATTTTGTGTCATTAAGTAAAGGCATTAATCTATTTATTATATTTCTTTTGCTATGTTTTAAATAAAGTATCCAATGGACATATCCATATCCATGTTGACAAGTTTCATGTACTTGGCAGTAAGACCATGGATAGGGAAAACAATGTGAACATAAAGAGATCCATAGTATGTTCCAGTCATGGGAATGAATGGAACTAGAGACTATCATTAGCTTGGTTGTATGGCGGTGTCTTACCGGCCATTGGACATGGGATGTCAACCAAGTTAATGGGTACATGCAAAAGGGGCATGGTACTGGATAGATCCACTAAACGAGAAATCAACATGGTAAAGTACCATAGGTGATTCTTGTATGGATCCTTTGATCTGACCATATAATGGTGCTGCATGTGAAGTGGCATACTTTAGTGTATGCCTAAAGGGCCTGTAACAGGGTGCCAAGTATAGGTACGTTCGGGTATGTCAGTGAACATGGCAATGCTATGGATATGCAGAAGGGAATGCCACTCAATAGTCCACTGAGAAGATATCACCGGCCTTTTGATGAATTCAATTGATAAGAGTGTGGCCACACCCAAACATGTTGGAAATTGTTTGTGACATTAGTTCATTCAGGATCAAGTAAATGTCCATACATAAAAGAGGGTGATCAATCCATGCCTTTGTGTTGGACACCGATATCAATGACATGGGATATATGACTTTAAACTACAGAGTTATGATTACAGTCGGACTGCTATCTCCATATTAATTGGGGGCTGTAGTCGCTTGCTAGAGTCCGCCTATAGTCTGTGGGCCATAGGCCCACTGCCAACATAAAGATGGGCCCACGGGATCATACACATAGAATGTCTGAGTTCGATTAGTCGGATCACCTGTATACTTGGAGTATACTAATTGAAGAGATAAATGTTAATCAATTAAATTAAAGATCAATTGGATTGGTCAATATAATTTGATTGACATATATTTATATTTTATTGGGTTGCACAAAGTTGATTTAAATAAATGAACTTGTGAATAAATTTCCTGGTGGAAATTTAATACATATATAGGTTTATATGTATTTGTTTCTAGTGAAATCATAAATTAATTTGTTGGGTTAATTCCAATTGGTAAATCTATTTAATTTAAATGACATGTATCTTATATAATATGATATTATATAAATACTTTCGTAGAAATTAAATTAGAATTGATTAGGAATTAGACCTTATTAATTAATTAGGATTTATGGAATTATGGCATTAATTCCATTTTTAGAAACAAGGTTAAATCATCCAAACAATAAAAGGCCATGATTTAAAGCTAAAAGGTAGATTTTCTTTAAGTGGAATTTCAGCCATATGGGTTTTATGGAGCTGAAATTTTTGGCCATGGCTAGGGGATTTTTCCTCTTCTCTTTGATCTGCCGTTAGCACGGGTTCAACTTGATAGGCGTTCGTGTACGTGAGAGTGGAGGGAATCGGTTTCGGTTTCTGTAGCCATCTCTAGAGGAGATATTCCTAGTGAGAAACTAACTTTTCTCTATTGAATTTTATTATTTTTAATTTCCATTTCAATTGCTCCTAGGCACAGATTTGAGAAAATCAACGCGTTCTTCCGCTTAATCGATTGAGTTCCGGCGAAAAATCCCAACACTAGGCTCGTATACTTGACTCCTCGGTCTGAGGGAAGTGCTTTGATATTTCTGACTAGTTGGTTCTGTATTTCATTCCTATATTCCTTGAACCTATTAAGGGTCATGGACTTATGTTTCATCATATAGACATAGCCATATCTTCTGAAAACATCCATGAATATGACGAAGTACATATGTCCACCTCTGGTAGTTGCGCTCATGGGCCCTCATACATCTAGTAGCCCTTCTAGCTTTCTTGCTAAAATGAGCTTTAGTCATTTTACCTTGTAAACAAGACTAGCATATATCAAGTGACTCCAAGTCAAATGATCCTAGGATTCCAGCTTTGTGAAGTCTAGCTATGCACTTCTCGTTTATGTGGCCTAAACGACAATGCCAATGGTAGATAGGATTAAGTTCATTAGGCTTAACCCTTTTAGTATTTATAAAATAATCCCTCTCTAGATAAACCAATTCTAGCATTACTAATAGTAAAATTAAATCCAGAAATATCAAAAACTGAAACAGAAATAATATTCATGCACATTGCAGGTACAAAATAACATTGCTCCAGTATTAAAACCAATCCATTAGGCATCAAAAGATGGTACTCACCAATCTCTATGGCAGCTACCCTTGCTCCATTTTTGACTCGCAAGTCCACCTCCCCATATTCCAGTGATCTCTCATTCATTGTCCCTACACATTATAACAAATGTGAGAACCACATCCAGTATCCAATACCGAGGATGTTGAAATAGTGAGGTTAATGTCTATGAAATATATACCTGATGAAGATTCACCCTAGCTCTTCCTTTGCTCACCCAATAGCTTGGGACATGATCTCTTCCAATGCCCTACCTGCTTGCACCAAAAGCAGAAACCCTCGGGACCGGCCTTAGGCTGGGCCTTAGCCTTTATGGCCTTGGCTTTCTTAGGCTTGGCCTTTGCCTTTGCCTTGGCCTTTCCCTTTGCAAGAGGAGGGTTCCCCTTGTTGACCAGCAGTACTAGTGGAGTCTTTTTGATCAACTACTCAGTAAGCTTGAGTATCCCATACAGCTCATTAATAGTACGGTTCATGCCTTGCATTTTATAGTTCAGGATAAACTGATCATAAGAATCCGACAAGGAAGCCAGGATTGTATTAACCGCCAGCTCCTGTGCGATAGGCAATATGAGATAGGCTAAAGTATCTAGATAACCCTTCATCTTAAGCACGTGTGCGCTTATAGATGTCCCAACCCCCATCTTACAGGAGTGGAATGCCTTGTTGGTCAGGTACCTTTCATGACGAGCTTGCTCCTGAAACATCTCGTTAAGAGTTGTTATCATAGTGAAGGCCTGATGGTCCATGAACTGCTTTTGTAGCTCAAGGACCATACATGTCAAAATAAGGCATGTCACATCCCGGTTATCCTTTACATGTACCTCGTATTCCTCCAGCTGGGCAGCCGGTGGATTACGCCCCGTTGGTGCAGCCAATACAGGCCTTTCCAATACATAATCCTTAGACTCCTGTCTTAGAATGATCCTCAAGTTCCTAGACTAGTCCAAGAAGTTAGGGCTAGAAAGCTTGTCCCTTTCTAGGATAGATCGTAGTGAAAGTGAATTTTTTGTTGCCATTTGGTTACTACATAAAAAAATTTAGAGTCCGTGTTCTGTCGAGCACCTCGTCCGCTCACAAAAAGCCTTTGATTTTGTACTTGGCTGTTGAAGATTCCTCCATTGGGGCAATGCTAGCATAGGAGCAGGAAGATAGGAAGGAGTACCCCATCTACTATCTCAGCAAGAAGCTACTAGAATATGAAACCAAGTACACACTGGTGGAGAAGACATGTGTAGCAATGATCTGGCTGACAAAGAAGTTGCGCCACTACTTTCAGTCATACAAGGTACAAGTGGTGGCTAAGCTGGATCCGATGAAATATCTAAATGAAGCACCAGTGTTGGTTGGAAAATTATCCTGGTAGCTACTTCTCCTGTCAGAGTTCGACATTGAGTACATCACTAAGAAAACCATCGAAGGGCGAGCCGTGGCGGAATGCCTAGCAAATCAGCCACTAGAATCGAACCGCAAAGAAAATCTGTAGTTCCCTGATGAAGTGTTGGCTATAGTAGAAGTGAGAAGATGGGTTATGCACTTTGATGGTGCCGTAAACAGAAAGGGTGCTGGAATTGGGGTGATCATAGCAACACCAGATGGCGAGATTATTCCACTGTCAAAGAGGTTAGACTTCTCCATAACCATCAACAGAGTGGAATATGAAGCATGCTTATTCGGAATGGAAGCCCTCCTGACACTAGGAGAAGATGATGTCTTGATTGTTGGGGATTCACTCTTGGTGATTAGGCAGGCATAAGGTGACTGGGACTTGAAAGAAGAAGCCTTACGGCCCTACTTGGAACTGCTGCAGTACAAAAGAGGGTTATTTGACCAGTGTGAGTTCAGATATGTTCCCAGGGAGGAAAATAAAATGGTGGATGCATTTGCAACATTGTTCTCTATGTGGGAAGAACCAGAGAGGACACAGATACAGCCTCTAGTCATAGCAACTTCCAGGAAACCCTGCTTTAATATGGATGAAGTGATGGAGTTAACATCCGAGGAAAAGCCCTGGTTATTTGACATTTATCAGTATGTGAAAGAGGGAAAGTATCCAGAAGAAGCTAGCACTATTGATAAATGTTCATTAAGAAAATTAGCCGGCCAGTTCTGAATCTTCGAGGATAAGCTATACAAAAGAACTGCAAACGGGGTTCTTCTGAGGTGTTTGATAGAACAAGAAGCAGAAACGGTAATGCAGTAATTACATGCCAGATCTTGTGGACCGCATATGAATGGGATTGCTATGGCTAGAAAGATAATGAGACAGGGATACTTCTGGATGACAATGTAGTCTGATTATGTGAAGGAGGTAAAGAGATGTCACGAGTGTAAAATCTATACGGATATCAGTCATCTACCACCACTGGAATTACAGAACCTAGCATCTCCTTGGCCATTCTCGACATAAGGGATTGACATGATAAGAGAAATTCATCCTGTAGTATCTAATGGGCACAGATTCATAGAGGTTGTAATCGACTATTTCTCAAAACGGGTAGAAGTAGAATCCTTCTCCAGTGTGACAGCTAAGCATATGGTCAAGTTCATTCAGAAGAACATCTTCTCCCGATATTGGATCCTCCACCATATAGTGACTGACAACGGAGTGCAGTTTCAAGGGGCAACAGCTAAGCTACTTGTAGAACATGGCATTGAACATCGCAAGTCTTCTCCATACAGATCATAGGCTAATGGTGCGGTGGAGGTGACTAACAAGTCGATTAAGAAGATCTTATCAAAGATGGTAATCACCTACAGAGACTAGGCTAATAAATTGACATATGCCCTCTGGGAGCACCAACCGGCGAGACTCCTTACGCCTTGGTGTATGGGATGGAAGCAGTGTTGCCAGTGGAAATTAAATTCAAGTTACTCAGAGTAGCTTTGGAAGCCCAGCTACCAGAAATGAGATGGGCTCAGGCTAGATACGAGCAGTTGGCAGCGTTAGATGAAAGGCGGTTGAAAGCACTGGATCATCTGTAGATGTATCAACGCAGAATGGCCAGAGCTTATAATCAAAATGTGAAGTATCCCAGATAGCAGTTGAGAGTCGGGCATCTAGTTCTGAAACAGTTAAGGCCTACAAATGTGGATACCCATGGGTGGTGTAAGCCTCGCAGACATGGATGGGAATGAATTTGCAAACCCAGTCAACCAAGACCTCCTGTGTATAAAAAAAAGGAAGTCTGCTAGGTTGAAAACTTAAAAAGGGCGGCCCAGGCAAAAGTCAAGACACGAGAGAAAATAATTATCTAGAAAATCAGCAAGGGACGACTGATAACGGGTTTTGGTTCTGTGTGGAATGTATACCATTTTGGGAACCAATCTTTTCAAATTTATTAATGCTACTTTCATCAATAAAGTGTGATGTTTTGTTTAAATATGTTTGCATGGTTATATTAGAATGCATAAATAAAGTTATCTTATTTAAACATCCATTTAAAGAAAGCACTTTGCATTTAATTTGTTAAAAGACTCGCATTGCTTAGCAAAAGAAAATGTGTTGAATACCTGTAATCTATAATCTTTTCTCATCCTCCAAATCCAACTCATTATTTCTCGAGGTGGCTAGAAATTCCAAAACAAATTCAAGTTCAAATGTCACAGAACCTTTAAAAAAAAGGCTCGCTAAGGTGAAAACCGGAGAGGCGCCTTATGCAAAAGTTAGGGCAACTTGCTGAGCTGAAAACCCATGCCGGGCAGTTCAGGCAAAATTTAGAGCACTTCCAGATTCACCATTCCTAGGGGCAGAAAGGTGGGACCTTTCCACCATTCTCCAGCAGAAGCTCTTCTACTATTCTCCAGCAGGATCCTTAGTACTACTCCCTAGCGGAGCCATGACAAAAAAACGCCCCCACATCCGCTCCAATGGTCATAGGACTTCCCCAACAACCATTGCATATCTCCATATATCCCCAACAGAGGTACGAGAATCAAATCACATAAAGAATATGCTCCCCAGCTAGATCAGCCATAAGCGTGATGTATCTTCCTTAGCTAGAGGCATGACCTGATCTCCCCAACAAGGGCATAGCAATTCAAGGCTGGACGAATAGCAAGAAATGCATCTCCCAATGTCTTTCACACATGGACACATTGAAACATACACGTACATACATTCAAAACATATGCACACATGCATACATACATCACAACTAATCCAGATACAGGTACCCACTGCCATCATCGGGCCGTCCCGAATCAGGATTGCTCCTAAAGCAGAAATAGTCTAACACTAGGGCATCCATTGGACCTCAAGATATGGGATAGAGCTACACTAGCCCAAGCGTCAACATCAAAAGTTTCCAGGGGCAAAGCAAACAAGTTGTATTTATTCCTGATCGAAGGGGCAAAAATTTTTGTTTCCAAAATTATCGATCAAAGAATAAATACTCATTCCCAATCCTTAAAAACCCATCCAAGCTAGAAAATCCTTCAAGCAAGATTCCTAATCCTTGAAAACCTATCCAAGCTAGATTTCAAATCCTTGAAACTCCTTCAATCAAGATTCCTAATCCTTGAAAACCTATCTGTGAGCGGACGACCTTTTATCGGAACACGGTGAAGCGAACCAAGGAAAAAGAAAAGAAATAGATTTGATTGAGATTTGTGGAAAACGATGTTTTGTTTATGTTGAGTTGGGAAAACTATTGATTTAATTTTCGAAGTTCATTCAGTAGAAAACGCTTTTACGTTTTATAACTTAAACACCTCGAAACCTAAATTTCAAGATCAGTGACAGAGTTGCCACCCGGATCAGCTCATCCGGGAAATTCTGGTACAGCTACCTACCGAGCGTAGACTACTATACCTAATCCAGAGATTCAGGGTTTGGGCAACTTACCTACTTAACCTCGCGCTTGTATTCGTTTATTATTTATAAAGTCATATTTATTCAATTTATTATCTTCTCTACCCAATTTGTTTAATTTTATTAAGCCGATGCTAAGGCAAAAATGCAGAAAAGAAATTGTAGAAATTAAACCATCCATGCAAATATGCAAAAGAATAATAGTGGCCGATTATACAACCAAATCGAATAAAAATATAAAACTCTCATCCTCACTTTTACAAGCGCCTAAGTACACGAGAATCTAAAAATAATACAACCGCCTAACTACACGAGTTAATCTATTAAATATAGCAAAAGTAAAAATAAATGCTGCAAAGCAGACTAGTTAGCACAATTTATATTATAAACACAAATAGGACTCAAATAAGGACAGAACGGGGATTCAAGGATAAGGGAGCATGCATTTAGGGGGTAACCGGTTCGACTCGACCAGTCGGACCGGTTAGACCTGGAAAACAGTTTTGAAATGCCCTGTGAATTTTTGTGCTGGAAAATTAATTTTGAAAAACCATTTGGCTCGGTTTCATGCAAATTGTTGTTTTTGTGGGTCGGTTATCCTGGAACTCGGGGTCCCGTTCGTGTGGGCTCCTAAATGCAATTTTATTAGAAATTGAGTCTAGGGTCGTGAATACACACAACAAAATTCATTTTGATTACTTTTGGATTTTTCTGAATTTTTTGGGATTTTTAGGAATCTTTGGAAATTATTCTGGAAATTCTAGTTCTGGAAGAGTGTTACAGTCGTGCGACTGTAACTATAGCCGTGCGACTGTAACTACAGTCGTACAACTGTAAATTACAGTCGTGTGATCGTAAGCAATCCAAACTCAGGATTTCACCAAAATTTATTTGAAATAAAACTGGAGGAAAACAATCTGGAAACCAAGAACACTCGTACGACCACAGTCGTACGACTGTTCATCAAACTCAAGAACAGTCGTAAGACGATTCTTGATTTCCAGAAATAGAAAACTTTGAAGTTGAATAAAAAATACAAAAGAACACAACTAAGCACCCATAAAGCATGGAAAACAGAGGGGAAAAGGAGTGTTTACCTGTTAGGCACAGATCCACCGTAGGAATGACCCCTAGCAATGCACCAATCCACTCAAATTTTCTCTTTTTCCCCTTGAGCCAAGGTTGGGAAGTTTGGTCCAAAATCTCCAAAATGTTAGGGATTCTGACGATTTTAAGGTCTGTAAATGATTTAGATTTCATGTGTCAGGTTTAGCTTACTATTTCTAACTCATTTTAAGCATTAACACTCTGAAATTGAGAAGAAAAGAGTTGAAGAAGGTTTTGAGTTTTGGTTTTTCTCTTTTCTCTCTTCTTCTCTTTTCCTCCAATCTCTCTCCCTCTTTCTATTTCTCTCTTCTTTTTTTTCTTTTTGGCCTAAAAGTCCCCCCTTTCTACCTCCTCCCTTTCTTTCATCTAGGAGCATTAATTGCTCCATCGTTTTGACTCACCTGCCACGAACCTACAGTCGTACGACTGTAGTCAAAGTTGTACGACTATCGTTAGTTTTTTCATTTTTTTTAGAGGCGCTAACAGCTGCCCCTCACGGGATCAGAGTTGGATCATCGTAGCAATTAAAGCCTAGATCGAGTTTAGTCTCGTGACTGTAAGTACGGTGATGATGTAAAAGGAAATGTACCTAGCATTCCTTGCTGGAGGTTTCGGCTGTGATTCCAAGTCAACTCACTGTGGGAAAGTACGCCCATGATGTTGGCTCTGTAAGGCGGAGCGCGTCCATGATGTAGGTGCTAATTAGCGTATTTATTTCTTGATCGATAGTTTTGGAAACAAAAATTTTTGCCCCTTCGATCAAGAATAGATGCGATTGAATTGCTTTGCCCCCAGATACCTGTTAAAGGCAAGCGAATCCATAATAGGCATGTCTTCCTTGCCCATGTGGCAACAATGTTGAAGTGAAAGGCACTGTCCCTTCTATGCGCCAAAAAAGCAGTTCGAGGTTGATTGTTGTCTTGCCCCCAGATACCTATTAAGGGAAAGAGATTCCTTAATATGCATTTCTTTCCTGCCTCTGTGATGATAGGATCAAAATGAATGTTCTCCTCCTGCTCTGTGGCTAAAGGTTGAATGAGTTGGTCTGTTGTTCTTGCCCCAGATACCTATTAAGGGTAAGAAGTTCATCAATAGACATTCTTCCTTGTCCATTGGGTTGACAAGGAAGAATGAGATGATGTACTGTCCCCTCTATGAGGCGAAGAGGCGGCATGAGGTTGGAAATGAATGTTCTTCCTCTCCTATATGGGGGAAAGGTCAAACGAAATGGTATGTTGTTGTGCCCCAAGATACCTGTTAAGGGCAAGAAGTTCATCAACAGACATTCTTCCCTGTCCATTGGGTCGACAAGGTCGAATAAGATGATGTGATGTCCCTTCTATGAGGCGAAGAGGCGACACGAGGTTGGAAATGAATGTTCTTCCTCTCCTATATGGCAAAAAGGTCGAACGAAATGGTCTGTTGTTCTGCCCCCAAATACCTGTTGAGGGCGAGAAGTTCGTCAACAGACATTCTTCCTTGTCCATTAGGTCGACAAGGTCGAATAAGGTGATGATGTACTGTTCCTCTATGAGTCGAAGAAGCAGCACAAGGTTAGAGTTGTCTTGCCCCTAGATCCCTAATTAAGGTAAGAAACTCCTCAATAGGCATTTCTTTCCTTCCCCAGTGGTGACAGGATTGGAATGAATGTTCTTCAGCTCCTGTGTGGTAGAAAGGTCGAACGAAATGGTCTGTTATTCTGCCCCTAGATACCTGTTAAGGGAAAGAAGTTCATCAACAGACATTTTTCCCTGTCCATTGGGTCGACAGGGTCGAATAAGATAATGTACTGTCCCCTCTATGAGGCGAAGAGACAGCACGAGGATGGTTGTTTTGATGCATATATGCATGAATGCGTGTATGATTTGTGTGTATGCATGTGTCATGATGCTCTTGATAATATGTTTGGTATTTGCACTATGCTGGTGAGTGAACTTGTGACTCCTAACAACTCCTATGGGGACTATGCCCGCCGGCTGAGTTTACTGAGGATAATGACTCAGTGGGGATTGTTTTGACTGAGGACTCAGCTGGGGAGTATTCTGATCCATTTGATCTCACTGGGGGATCTATTGAAGATTCTGATTCAGTGGGGAGCCTTGCTGCCTGAGGATTTTGTTGGAGACCCCATAGGGGTGATCCTACTGGGGACCACTCTGCCAGGGATAATTTTGTTGGGGATCGTTCAACTGAGCCAGTAGCTATCACTACAAAGTGACAATTTCGTTGATGCCACCATGGGTTTAGATGTAATGACCTACTGATGATGTTTATATGCAATGGCACGATGCATGCAATCTCAACATCTAAGTAGAAAATCGAGAATTCCTAATATCATTATGATGACATCGGAATGAATGTGATAGGAAAATCAAAAGTGACTCTACCTCTGTATGTCACTCTCTTCTTGTTACCAACATGTCCTTTCGGTTTTCCGTGTTGGAAATTCTCTCGTTGAAGATTATTGTCGTGTTTTTTTTTTTTTTGAACGACGGCCAAGTCTATAAGAGTTTGCCAGTCAAGTGGATGTCTTAGCATTGGCTTGTCTTAGGATTGGAGGATTTGCCTTGACGATTTCGCTAGGGATCATGATAGGATTGTCCTTGATGATAATTCATGATTCAGCTTTTACTTGCACCAAGTGTTGGAGGTTTGGGTTTGGATGTGAAATGCTTCATTAAGTCTAGTTTGCTGCGTGTTGTAGCCTGAACATGGACATTTACATGCAATGGCATAATACATGCATATTGAGCATCAAAACAGCATATGAAACATTTATGATATGATGAATGCAAATGCATTAGGAAAATCCAACCCGTGGATCAATGTCCCTTCATTACACCTTTTTTTTTTTTTTTTTTTTTTGAAGATCCGCTGAGGGCGTACCAAAGTGTTGTTGGAAATGCCCTAGTCTCGAGGCATTGGTCCTTGTGTTTGTATACTACATTTGTACATTAATGTAAACTTTATGTATTATACAATTTGTGTCAAGGAAATAAAGGTATTAATCTATTTATTATATGTCTTGTGCTCATCTTTTTGAGATTGGTGGCCGCCCCTCTCTCCCACTCTTCTGGTTATCCGAGTCGCTAGCACGGGTTTCAGTCCGAGAGCCGTTCGTGTACACATCGGTGGAGGAAATCTACACTTGATTTCTGCAGTCCGCATCCGTCTCTTAGAGAGACTTTGTGGTAAGTTTTTGAAACTCTCCTTTTATGCTTTAAGTTTTTGATTTCCACATCTGAAGCTCCTGGGCCGGATTCGAGGAAATCGATGCGTATTTCTACTTTTATCGGTCGGTTTCCCGTAACGAATCCCAACAAGTGTATAGCCGGCCATTGGATGGAACTGCCTCGATTGAGTAGACCACCTGAGATGGAGTCAATTCACCACTGAAATCTCCAAGGGTTTGGAGGTTGTATTCATGCTCTCAATTCACCCTAGATTCCAATTCACACACGGTTGCCACAGATGGACACAGCTTTTAATCCTTCAAGGTATGGTCTGATTCAGAATGACTTGAGTTAATTATGGTTTTCTTTTGTCCGTGAACCATAATAACCATAGAGCATGGCACACCATGGCTAGAAGGTGAAAGAACCACTGGTAAGTAGTCACTTTTGTTGCAGATGAAGGTTGAGTTCTTGAAATGGTTGGTAAATGCAACTTTCCCCTGAATATTAGCACAAAAGGCTTTGCAAGTCTTTCTGTTGATGGGAACATCCCATTCGTTATTGTTGAAAGATTTGTAAAACCTGGTTGCTCCAACACTGTTGGTGAAGTTCATAGGGGCGAGTGTCTGTCTTCTTCTTTTTGTAGCACATTTTGCTCAATACAACCATCTCTTGCTGGGTTGTGTCCAGTATAGGCTCTAGTGTGGATTTTACTAGGTGAGAGCAGTGGTTATCTAGGAGTTCCATCAGTGGTTGCTTGAACATTGGGAAACTCCAGCTCAATTGAAGTAGGTTTATATTCAAATCCTCTCTTTGTCATGAAATCAATGCCTTTCTTATCAGTCTGAGTTACAAAATGTTTGGTTTGGGGATTTAGGTTGAAGAGAAATGGCATGGGGTAGAAAGATAATCCCCAATTTGGTACAGGTTGATGATAAACAAAGACTGATTGAATTAGTACTTTGTCATATACCCTTGTTACCTTTGTGGTGATGAGATGATACGGATATGGAACAGCATTAGGATTCAATTTCTTGTTAGAAGCCATTGATGGTGGGAAATAAGGCTTCACAGGGTCAGTTCAGAGAATAAGGTGAGAAGAGGTTTGGTTAAATAGGTGTTGGTAGTTTGGGTGGTAAACGGAAGACCAAAGTTGTTGAAGGTGTGGAAGAAATTGGAAAAGGAAAGGGGAAGAACTTTGGTTTTGAAGACAGGAAACTCCAAATTTTTCACAGATAGGAGGGAAGGATCTGAAGATGCCGAGAGCTTAAGATTACCCTTTAATGCTACGAGATCCCCTTTTTGTATATATATATATATTTTTTTTTTTTGAACCGAGGTCTAACCGTGACCATCTGTTGGTTTTCCTGTTGCATTCAAACTCATGCATGTCATGTGTGTTTGATATGCTTTTTGGATGAACAATTCATGTGTAATGTCATGTACATATGAGTGTCACACGAACAAGATAATGTATGCACTACAACCAAAATTGCTTCAGCATTTTGCACTTGGCGGGTGATATGGGTGATGAAAACCATTTGAATTCCCCTATGGTTGGAGATTTTGGTGAGGTCGGGGGATTTTAGCTTTTAGGTTTTGGCTTGGGTTGCCCCATTGGATATGGGCTTTTGGGTGTAGTTGCCTCAAGGAGGGCTTTTTAGATTTGATTTTGCCTCAAAGAGGGCTTTTAGGTTTGATTTTGCCTCTTGCAGGGCTTTTGATTTGGTTTTGCGTTAAGGAGGGCTTTTTAGGTTTTTTTTTTGGGTAGGATTTGGAGTTTTAAAGATGGCTTTCGGTTTAGAATGGTTTGGGCATCATGTGTGCCTTTTAAGTTGAAGCTCTGGGGCAGGATTGGTAGCGCTTTGCAACGCCATGAAGTTTGATCTGCAGATGCCTCGGCGGAGGTGGTGCCATCGTATCATTTTATTTATCTCACAAGCTCACCTTTCAAGAGAGAGTTCGTTCAGGACCAGGTTCACTTTTAGGTTCCCTACAGTATTCAGATTGATGTCATGCATTTTTATATTATACGTGTTTGACATGTCATGTTAGATGATCAAATGCGTGCGTAATGCCATATACATACAATCACC
This sequence comes from Euphorbia tirucalli, assembly GCA_039660915.1. Classification (NCBI taxonomy): domain Eukaryota; kingdom Viridiplantae; phylum Streptophyta; class Magnoliopsida; order Malpighiales; family Euphorbiaceae; genus Euphorbia; species Euphorbia tirucalli. Next base: position 41,596,463 of record CM077637.1, on the reverse strand, counting down.
ACATAAGTCAGAAGATAAAAGAATGCATTGCATTCAAAATGATATAAATACATCGTAGCAACAGAATGAGTTCCCTACAAAAAGGACAGCTCCGAGGGTTTTTTTTTTTTTTTAGCCCCGACTAGTCACTGCTTCGACTCTAGTACCATTGCCCCATTATCATCAGATCAGACCCTGTAGCTCTTCATCATATTCCTCTCCCTAGGAGGATTGAGGGATCCTTTCTATGGTCCCCTTGCTTGCCACTGGTCGCTCATTAGAGGTAGACGGCACCCTCAATTTTCCTTTGTCGACCAGCTTCTGGATCGTCCTTCGCAGGCTGACACATTCATTAGTCCGATGACCGGCCATCACATGATAGCTGTAGTAGTTATCCTTTTGTTCTGGCGTTGGCGCCACATATGGTCAGACACTCTGCAGTCGGTTCATCTTTCTGCAGATGGCGAATAGTCTGGTCACTAAACGAGACCCAGAGGATGCGAGTATCCATTTATCTGCGGGAGGCAAACTCTAGATTTGTCGCAACACAGAGTTTTCGACATTGGTGTTAAGAAGTCTCTTCAGTTCTCCTTCATTGGCCCACCCCGATAAGCCCAAATTTTGGTGAGAGGGCCTTCCAAGGTGTTGAGGAGGAGTGTCAGTGATTTTGGCGTTTTGCTCCTTATCCATACCAACATTGGAGTCCGTGCTCGCCATGTCCTTTATTTTCATTTCGAGTTCTGCCACCCGGGTTCCAGTTCAGCGCACCTCACTGTCAGCCTCTCTAGTTTATCGAGATCATCCCTCATCATTTCTCTCAGCATTGCTGTCGCTTCCTCCCTAACTACCTTTCAGAATCGAGATGAAGAGACATAGTCTTCCACCACATCTGTAGAGCGTTGAAGTTCCTTGGGTTGGACATTCTTAAGATCTCTTCCCCTGATGAGAGCACTTATTAGCGGGGATAGGCAGATACCAAACAGGGAATGATGTATGTATAAATGTGTGATGTGATGCGCAAGTGTGTGGGGATGATGCATTGCATGTGTGATGTCATGTAATGCTATACGGAACCAATGAATATGCATGCAAAGTTAAGAAGGAAAACATGCAGATGCAATGAATGCTGGTGGGAATGATGCATGCTAAAATAAAATATCGTGTATAAATATACACCACAGGGATAAAATGACACTCGGGAGTGTCCACAGATCGAAGCAAGTAGTACTTGCAATGGGATGCATAGTTATGCCCCCGGGAAAGAACGACACACTAGGGTGTCCATAGATCAAAACAAGATATTACTTGCAATGGGTTGTAGAGTTATGCCCCCCGGGAAAGAATGACACACTGGGGTGTCCATGGATCGAAGCAAGATATTACTTGCAATGGGATGCATAGTTATGCCCCCGGGAAAGAACGACACGCTGGGGTGCCCACGGATCGAAGCAGGACATTGCTTACAATGAGGTGCATAGTTATGCCCCCGGGAAGAAACAACACACTGGGGTGTCTATGGATCGAAGCAAGACATTGCTTGCAATGGGATGCATAGTTATGCCCCCGGGAAAGAACAACACATTGGGGTGTCCAAAGATCGAAGCAAGACATTGCTTGCAATGGGATGCATAGTTATGCCCCCGTGAAAGAACAACACACTGGGGTGTCCATGGATCAAAGCAAGATATTGCTTGTAATGAGGTGCATAGTTATGCCCCCGGGAAGAAACGACACACTGGGGTGTCCACGGGTGGAAGCAAGATATTACTTGTAAGAAGGGTTGAAATAGGGTGCATAGTTATTCCCCTAGGAAAGAATGACACACTGGGGTGTCCACGGATCGAAGCAAGACATTGCTTGCAATGGGATGCATAGTTATGGCCCCGAGAAGAAATGACACAATGAGGTGTCCACGGGTCGAAGAAAGATATTACTTGCAGAGGAGAGTTGAGATGGTATGGTGGTGTGTATGTGCATGATGATCTAACATAATCTTTAGCACTCAGGGAGTACCTTGGATTATGAAACATGATATGGGGTGCGACAGAACAGAGTGCTTGGCATGCGAATTGTTTTTTCTGGCACTCGAGGAGCACCTTGGGCTTTTATGTAATGAAGTGATATGAGATACTGTGTTTGGCACACGGGCTGAGTTTTTGACACTCGGGGAGCGCCTTGTGTTTGTGTATGAATGAGATGTGATTGAATGATGTCATATAGGTGGAGATAAGAATGAATATGATTCACCTTATTATATATTTTGGATGTTCCAGGGATGCCCCTATGCCATGCAAAAAGGCAATGCAAACAGACCACGTGTGCATCGTCACGCGGGTGTCGGTTCGGTGCCTTTGGAGCACTTAGTGGATGTCATGAAATGGTCACATGTGGCTGGCACGTGGATAGAGTTCTGATGCTTTTATGGCATCTGATGGATGTTATGGAATGGCCGTGTGTGCGCTGACACGCAGATAGAGTTCTGATGCTTTTGATACATCTGACATGAAATGATGTTATATACCAGTCACGTGTAACTTGAGACATGGACAAAGATTCGGCGTTCATGGAACACCTTGCATGATTTAGTAGTGTCATGGAATGCCCTTATATGTGTAGTAACTAGGCACTCATGGAGTACCTTGAATGACTTGATAACGTTATGAGCAATCTGATGCGGATCGCGACACACAAGCTAGATCTCGGTATCCCAATGACACTGGGAATAGACAGATAGATGAGATGTAGTGCAATGCTTATCTTGTGTGATTCTCCACATGATCATAGATTTAGAACCGTTGTGGTCTCCTAATGTATGGAATATAGAAGAATGGCCGAGTGCAAACCTGAGCACAGGCAAAACACGAGTGGCTTGGGGACACCCGTTATGAAATGAAATGATTATGATGGGGGACTTTTGGAACGTCCTTTATTTGGATTAATGACATGAAGTGGTGTGAATGCACATGTCACACAGAATGCAGGTGGCGGCAGAAGATATGGTTAGGATGCATGACATACGAGATGATGTCATGCGTGCAAAGAACAAATGTATATGTCATCCAAAATGCAGATGGCTGAAGAAAAATGTGGTTAGGGTGCATAGCATACAAGATGATGTTATATGTGCAAAGAATGAATGTTTATGTCACCCAAATAAAACATTGTAAAGACACAAATATGTCATCAGTACACAAAACACGCACACAGATTATTGCCTTGCATGTTTCATGGAAACACAATATATGCATGGCACATATGAATATGTATCATGGCTGCAGAAAAAATGTGGTTAGTATCAATGCTAAACTAATGTTGATGCTTTGGAAATGATTATACAAAACATGATATGAATGACATACAAATGATTGTATGCATTTGATACTTCATGAATGAAGACAATAATGGGCATGAATTCTTTATTCTGGACATTCTGATAATGCTCGATGCTATGCAAAAGTAATGCAAAGAAGACCATGTGTGAATTGTCACACGGGTAAAAAGTCAGTGCTTTTGAGGCACCTAATGAATTATAGTCAAATGGCCGCATGTGAGCCGGCACATGGGCAGAGTTTCGACACTTTTTAGGTCGATGACATGAAGTGAAATGGTCGCGTGGGAATTGCCCCATGAACAGAGTTCTGATGCTTTTGAAGCCATATGATATGAAATGATGCTGCAGGAAAGTAGCATGTAACTCGAGACACAGACAGGGGTTCATCGTTTGCGGAACACCTTGCATGATTTGATAACATTATGGAATGCCCCTATGTGTGTACTAATTTGGCACCCGGGGAGCACCTTGAATGATTTCACAATGTTATGGAATGGTTCGATATGAACCATAATGCACAAACAGGACTTGGCGTCACCCGGACACCTATGATGAATGAATGTGATGTCATGTGATGGCATCATGTGAACTGTCATACGGAAGCAAATCTAGGACCATTGCGGTCTACTATTGAATGATATGATATTTTGTGAAATGGCTAAGTGCAATCCGGTGCACGGGCAGAAATCGAGTAGTTTTGGGGTACCCGACATGAGATGAAATGAAATGATCGTGATGGGCATTCTTAAAACGTCCCCAAATAGGTGAAACGGAATGAAACAAAATGGACGCGTATGTTACACAAACATATAAGTGGCTGCAGGAAAATGTGGTTACAATGCGTGACACACGAAATGATGTCATGTATGTTTTATGGAAATGCTAACACACGGAAAGTATATGTATGTTACGCAAATAAAATGTCATGGCTGCACGAAGACATGGTTAGGGTGTATGACATACATAATGATGTCATGTTTATGTTATGGGAATGTGGACATACGAAATGGGTAAATAACACATGAATAATATGTCATGGCTGTAAGAAGATGTGGTTGGTATGAATGCCATACACATGGATACATGTTAAAGAAGACTATACAACAATGTGATCAGAAATGGTATATAAGATGATTATGCATTTTGGGATGCTTTATGAAAGGTAAAAAGGAAAGGAAAAACAACACAGAACAAACGTTAGCACAGGCAAAGAATATGCGCTCCCTTCCAACCTTATTTCTCCATTCGATTGGTCTCGCAACTCTTCCTAGGTATTGGATCTCTTTAGCATCAACGGGGGATACCAAAGGCATACACTCGATTGTTCAATTTTAATTTATGTTTTGGTAACCTTAGGGGAAGTTACTAAGCCGTTACATGTGGGCCAAAGTCAAACCAAGGGTCGTACAGGCTCTCATAGCGAATAAACACTTCCCCACCACAGAACATGATGTAAGGTCATGCGGGGCTATGAGTGGTTTACCCCGTCGGGTGTCTCCAATCCTGGTGGTAGAGGTAGGCCACCTTCTTGGGTAAACCGGGGTGAAAGAGTGTATTTGAGGGGTTGAGAAGAAGAAAATGTCATTATATACGAAGGTATGAATAAATATGATGCTTATAAATCGATAAACGAATACAAGTGAGGTTATATTTCAATAGTTGCCTAAGTTCCTTAAGTTTTTATGAAAAACATTTTAAGAAACATAACTATCCCTAGCAGAGTCACTACTGTGAGCGGACGACCTTTTACCGGATCGCGGCGAAGCGAACCAGGGAAAAAGAAAAGAAATAGATTTGATTGAGATTTGTGGAAAACGAGGTTTGTTTATGTTGAGTCGGGAAAACTATTGATTTAATTTTGAACATTCATTTTGTAGAAAACACTTTTACGTTTTATAACTTAAAGAACTCGAAACCTAAATTTCGAGATCAGTGACAGAGTCGCCACTCGGGTCAGCTCATTCGGGAAATTCTGGTACAGCTACCTACCGAGCGTAGACTACTGTACGTAATCCAGAGATTCAGGGTTCGGGCAACTTGCCTACTTAACCTCGAGCTTGTACTTGTTTATTATTTATAAAGTCATATTTATTCAATTTATTATCTTCTCTACCCAATTTGTTTAATTTTATTAAGCCAATGCTAAGGCAAAAATGCAGAAAAGAAATTGCAGGAAATTAAACCATCCACGCAAATATACAAAAGAATAATAGTGGCCGATTGTACAACCAAATCGAATAAAAATATAAAACTCTCGTCCTCACTTTTACAAGCGCCTAAGTACACGAGAATCTAAAAATAATACAACCACCTAATTACACGAATTAATCTATTAAATAAAGCAAAAGTAAAAATAAATGCTGCAAAACAGACTGGTTATCACAATTTATGTTATAAACACAAATAGGACTCAAATAAGGACAGAATGGGGATTCTAGGATAAGGGAGCATGCATTTAGGAGGTAAACGGTTCGACTAGACCGGTTAGACCAGTTAGACCTGGAAAACGGTTTCGAAATGCCCTGTGGATTTTTGTGCTGGAAAATTAATTTTGAAAAACCATTTGGCTCGGTTTCATGCAAATTGTTGTTTTTGTGGGTCGGTTATCCTGGAATTCGGGGTCCCGTTCGTGTGGGCTCCTAAATGCAATTTTATTGGAAATTGAGTATAGGGTTGTGAATGTACGCAACAAAATTCGTTTTGATGACTTTTGGATTTTTCTGAATTTTTTGGGATTTTTAGGTATTTTTGAAAATTATTCTGGAAATTCTGGTTCTGGAAGAGTGTTACAGTGGTGCGACTGTAACTACAATCGTGCGATTGTAAGCAATCCAAACTCAGGATTTCGCCAAAATTTATTTGAAATAAAACTGGAGGAAAATAATCTGGAAACCAAGAACACTCGTACGACTATAACTACAGTCGTACGACTGTTCATCAAACTCAAGAACAGTCCTACGACGGTTCTGGATTTCCAGAAACAGAAAACGTAGAACTTGAATAAAAAAATAAAAAAACACAACCAATCACCCAGAAAGATGGAAAACAGAGGGCAAAAGGAGTGTTTACCTCTTAGGGACAGATCCACCATAGGAATGACCCCTGGCAACGCACCAATCCACTCAAATTTGCTCTTTTTCTCCTTGAGCCAAGGTTGGGAAGTTTGGTCCAAAATCTCCAAAATGTTAGGGATTTTGATGATTTTATGGTTTGTAAATGATTTAGATTTCGTGTGTCAGGTTTAACCTATGATTTCTAACTCATTTTAAGCATTAACACTCTGAAATTGAGAAAAAACAGAGTTGAAGAAGGTTTTGAGTTTTGGTTTTTCTCTTTTCTCTGTTCTTCTCTTTTCCTCCAATCTCTCTCCCTCTTTCTGTTTCTCTCTTCTTCTTTTTTTCTTTTTAGCCCAAAAGTCCCCCCTTTCTGCCTCCTCCCTCTCTTTTATCCCGGAGCATTAATTGCTCCATCCTTTTCCCCCATTTTTCAGTTTTCAGGGTATGGGCTAGCTCACCTGCCACGAACCTACAATCGTACGACTATAGTTTGATTGCAGTCGTACGACTGTAGTCAATGTTGTAAGACTATCGTTCATTTTTTCTTTTTTTTTAGCGGCGCTAAAACTATCCAAGCTAGATTTTGAATCCTTGAAACTCCTTCCAGCAAGATTCCCAATCCTTGAAAACCTATCCAAGATAGATTTCAAATCCTTGAAACTCCTTCAAGCAAGATTCCCAATCCTTGAAAACTAATTCAAGCAAGATCTTAGATCCTTGAAACCAATTCAAATCCTCAGCGATCCACCTCGGGTAACCTAAACCCGGCATCGGTCCAAATCGACTTCATTTGAAATCCTCAGCGGATCCAACTCGGGTAACCTAAACTCCGCATCGTTCCAGATTAGCTTTACTTCAAATCCTCAGCAGATCCACCTCGGGTAACCTAAACCTGGCATCGGTCCAGATCGGCTTTACTTCAAATCCTAAGCAGATCCACCTCGGGTAACCTAAACACGACATCGGTCTAGATCGGCTTCATTTCAAATCCTCAGCAGATCCACCTCGGGTAACCTAAACCCGACATCAGTCTAGATTGGCTTTACTCTAAATCCTTAGCAAATCCACCTCGGGAAACCTAAACCCGACATCAGTGCAGATAGGCTTTACTTCAAATCCTGAGCAGATCCACCTCGGATAACCTAAACCCGGCATCGGTCTAGATCGGCTTTATTTCAGATCCCCAGTAGATCCACCTCGGGTAACCTAAACCCGGCATCAGTCTAGATCGGCTTTATTTCAGATCCCTAGCAGATCCACCTTGGGTAATATAAACCCGGTATCGGTCCAGATCAGCTTCATTCTAGATCCCCAACAAAACCTCGCCTCGGGTAACCTAAACCCGGTATCATCTTATTTCATCATCAATCTCGCCTCGGGTAACCTAAACCCGGTATCAGCTTATTTCATCATCAACCTCGCCTCGGGTAACCTAAACCTGGTATCGACTTATTTCATCATCAATATCACCTCGGGTAACCTAAACCGGTATCGGCTTATTTCATCATTATGCTCGCCTCGGGTAACATAAACCTGATATCGGCTTATTCCAAATCATCACTATAGCTCAGGTATGTCTTTCTTTCCTTCCATTTACGGTGCTTCATTCACGTTCTCAAATTCCCCTCGAGTAACCTAAACCTGGTATCGGGTATTGAATTTGATAACTCGAGGAGCAGCTGTAATTATCGGGTTTTCCTGAGCTCTATGATGAGAATTCCTGTATTAACTGTGGAGCGGATGGACTTGAATCGAACTTGAAAACGACCGAAATGTCACCCGGAGTGTCTCAAACATCCTGAAAACCAAGCTATCTGCGATCCAAAACCCCCGAAAAAGTCTCCTGAGTGATTCATAGGGTTTAGGGTGAGCATCGGATTTTCGAGAATTTTGCCCCGGCTCTTGCTAGAGCATTGCGGCTCTAGTACAAACTAGAGCCAGGCGGCTCTAGTGGGTGAGCCAAGTTGCTCGGCAAAGCAGAGTAACTTGGCTCGACAAAAGAGAAAGTTGGGCAAGAAATTAGGAAGTCAGGCAGCACATTAAATGATATGAGTGATGAGTATAAAAGAAAAAGAAAAAAAATCAAATCAAAAGAGGTTAGTAATCTCAGGCAAAAAAAATAAAAACTTTAAGAACTGAAAAATATAGAAAAGGAAAAAGAAAGTAGAGGAAAAGGGAGAAGGGGACTGAGAGCTTGAACATCCAAAAGGACCAATATTGAGACTTAAAACCAATATCCAAACATCAACAACAAGTTCTTTGACCTTTGCTCATTGATTCGGGATTGTTTCGGATTGTTTCGGATCATTTCGGCTTTCGGCCGGTTGAGTTCTAGGGCAATTTCCAAGTTCTCAATCCATTTCTTAATGCTCAAAGCATCAAAACAACACCAAAGTAAACTCTGAGAGGCCTTAAACCTGTTTTCATTGTCTTTTCTGTGCGTTTTTCTCTATTTTGCATTTTTCAGAAAATGGCTTCAACCCATCATAGCCGCACGGCTGTGTTCTTCAAGAACACAGCTGCACGGCTATGTTCAACATGAGCGGAGCAGGGTGGCGCTGGTGCTTAGAGCCGCACAGCTTTGTCCTTTAAGGGCAGATTCCCGAAAACTGTCCGTTTGGTCGAAATTAACCCGTTTTCCATGTTTTCCTCATGATCTTGATCCATTCTCGTCCTAAATGTGTTCGTGTATTGTAAAATTTTGGTTTTCAGATTTCCAATCTCATGGATATAGGGTTTTCGATTTCCTAAATTTTTGTTTTTCTGAGATTCGAGGTTGTTTGATCCATACCGGATCCATAGTCCAGTGGTTTGTTGTATGATGATGTTTTCAAATTCAAATTGCTTTTGGTGTGTTTATTGCTTTCCAGACCCTAGATGGATGTTGGAATTAGGAAACCCGCACGAACAGAAGCCTAGATTCAGGGATAACAGACCCACAAAAAAATGGAAATTTGCATGTAATCGAGCCAATTGTTTTCCAAAAAATGATTTTTCAGTACAAAAATTATAGGGTGTTTCAAAAACGTTTTCCAAGTCTAACCAGTCCGACCAATCCGGTCGACCCGGTTACCCCCTAAGTGCATGCCCCTATTTCCTAAATTCCCAATTTTGTCCTATTTGAGTCCTATCTGTGCGTGCAATATAAACTGTGTTAACCGTCTGTTTTGCAGCTTTTATCTTTCTTTTATTTTTATTTTTTATGTAAGTGGTAGATTTCATGTATTTTTAGGCGGTTGTAATTTTTAGATCCTCGTGTACTTATGCGATTGTAATGTGAGGACGAGTGTTTTTTTTTATCTTTGATTCGATTTGGTTGTATAATCGGCCTCTATTTTTATTTTTTTAGCTACTTAAAAGTATGGTTTATTTTTTTGCAATTTATTTTCTGTCATTTGCCTGAGCATGGGTTAAAAAAATAAACATAAATTGGGGTTACAGAAAGATAATAAAGTAGATTAAATATGGTAATATAAACTGTAAAGTGAAAGCAAGCTAGAGGTTAAAGTAAGTCACTTGCCCGAATCCTAAATCTCTAGATTAGGTACGGTAGTCTACCCTCGGTAGGGAGCTGTATCTGAATTTCCCGGATGAGCTGATCCGGGTGGCGACTATGTCACTGATCTTGGAATTTAAGTTTTGAGGTCTTCAACTAAAACGGGAAAATGTTTTCTAAAGGAATTTCCAAATCAAATCCATGATTTTCCTAACTCAAGATAAACAAAACCCGTTTTCCAAATCAAAATATACGAAAACATTTTCCCTGGTTCGCTTCGCCGCGTCCCGCTTTTAAAAAGGTCGTCCGCTCATAACCACGCCCCTTTTGCATGTACCCATTAACTTGGTTGACATCCCATGTCTAATGGCTGGTAGGATACCACTATACAACTAAGTTAATGATAGTCTCTAGTTCCATTCATTCCCATGACTGGAACAGACTACGGATGACTTTATGGCCATATCGTTTTCCCTATCCATGGTCTTACTATAAAGTGCACGACACTTGTCATCATGGATATGGATATGTCCATCAGATACTCTATTTAATACATAGCACAAGATATATAATAAATAGATCAAGGCTTTTATTTAATGACACAAATTCTATAATACATAAAATCTTACATCAAAGTATAAATGTATGATACAAATACAAGGACCAATTCCTGAGGACTAGGGCATATCCAACGCTGCAATGTACTTAGCTTCTAAAGGAGAGTCCATGATGGTCGGCTGCTTAGAGCTCTTCCAACTAACAGCACCACCATTTAGCAAGAATACATACCTAGACTATGACTAGTACTCATCCTGGTCGGTCTGGAAGATTGCATTAGTGTACCCAGTAACTGACAGCTCTTCCTAACCTTCATACACTGAGAAGCTATCCTTGGTCTAGTTAAGGTACTTCAGGATTGCTTTGACAGCCTTCCAGTAGTCCTCGCGGGGATCTTGCTCTTATCGGCTCATCATACTTAGTGCAAAGACGAGATTAGGTCTCGTACATAGCAAGGAGTACATGATTGACCCTATAGCTGACGCATATGGGACCAACTTCATGTTCTCCCTGTCTTGCCTTATCTTAGGACAGCTCTTCTTACTAAGTTTCAGCCCATGGCTCATTGGTAAGAAACCTTTCTTGGCCTGATCCATGTTAAATCTTTTCAAAACTTTGTCCATGTAAGTGGCCTGACTTAGGCGCAAAAGCCGATTAGATCTATCCTTGTAGATCTTGATCCCTGGGATCATCTCAGACTCGCCTCAGTCCTTCATTGCGAAGCACTTGCACAACCATTGCTTTACTCCTTGTAGTGCTGGTATGTTGCTTCCAATAAGAACGATGTCATCCATATATAATACCAGGAAGGTGACAATGCTCCCAGTAATCCTTTTATACACATAAGGCTCATCTTGATTCTTTATGAAGCTGTGTTCCTTTATGGCCTTATTGAATCTAAGATTCCAACTTCGAGATACTTGCTTCAATCCATAACTGGACCTTTGAAGCTTGCATACCTTTCCAGGATGCTTTGGATCGACAAAAACCTTAAGTTGTATCATCTACACATCCTTAAGTAGCTTTCCATTAAGGAAAGTGGTTTTGACATCCATCTGCCAAACCTTATGGTCATACCATGTGGCTATGGCTAGTAGGATCTTTATGGATTTGAGCATAGCAACTGGTGAGAAAATTTCATCATAGTTTTTTTCATTGACTTGTTTGAAATGTTTCGAAACCAGCCACCCCTTGAAGGTATTATTGGCCTTTAGCTTGTAGCACCACTTGCAACCTATCACCTTAGCACCCGGAGATGGATCAACCAGGTTCCAAACCTGATTATCATACATAGATTGCATTTCAGCCTCCACGGCCTTTCGCCAGTTGGCACACTATGGGCTGGCTATAGCCTTCTGGTAGGTTTTGGGCTATTCCTCATCGAAAATAAGAAGAGTGTGATCATCAATAATGAGAAACCCATATCTCTCCTGTACCTGACGATCCCTACCAGACCTTCTAAGTCCTAATGAGACCTGGTTTGGTGCTTCCTCCTATGGAAGCTCCACCTTGGTCTCCGAGTTATCCTTTATTCGATTTGGTTGTATAATCAGCCTCTACTATTTTATTGTATATTTTGGATGTATGCTTTATTTTTCTGCAATTTGTTTTCTGCATTTTGCTTTAGCATTGACTGATTAAAATAAACAAAATGGGATAGAGAAAGATAATAAAGAAAATTAAATATGGTAATATAAATTGTAAAGTGAAAGCAAGCTAGAGGTTAAGTAAGTCACTTGCTCGAATCCTAAATCTCTGGATTAGGTACAGTAGTCTACCCTCGGTAGGGAGCTGTACCGAAATTCCCAGATGAGCTGATTTGGGTGGCGACTCTGTCACTGATCTCGGGATTTAAGTTTCAAGGTCTTTAAGTTAAAATGGGAAAATGCTTTCTACAAAGGAATTTCCAAATCAAATCCATGGTTTTCCTAACTCAAGATAAACAAAACCCGTTTTTCCAAAGCAAAACCAAAACAAACGAAAATGTTTTTCCCCGGTTCACTTCATAGTGTTCCTAATTTCTTTTCTTCATAAAAAGGTCGTCTGCTCATAGTGGCAACTCTATTGGGGAAAATGGTTTCTTAAAATTTTTCACTAAAACTTAAGGAACTTAGGCAACTACCAAAATAAAACCTCGCTTGCACCAGTTCATATTACCATATTTATTTGCACCTTGCATATCATAAAATTTTCTTCTTCTCAATCCCTCCAACACACTGCTCAGCCCCGGTTTACCCAAGAAGGTGGACTACCTCTTCCACCAGGATTGGAGACACCCAACGGGGTAAACCACTCATAGCACCGCATGACCTTACATCGTGTTTTACGGTGGGGAAGTGTATATTCACTATGGGAACCTGTACGACCCTTGGTTTTGACTTGGCCCAATTGTAATGGCTTAGCAACTTCCCCTATGATTACCAAAACTTAAAATTCAAAATGAACATTGAGTGTGCACCTTTGGCATCCCCCGTTGATGCTAAAGAGACCTAACACCTAGGAAGAATGAAAGATCAATCGAAAGGAGAAATAAGGTTGGAAGGGAGTGCATATTTTTGCGTGTGCTAACATTTTCTCTGTGGTGTTTTCTATTTGACTTTTCACAAAGCATCAAGCATGCATAGCTTTCGTGTGCCATTCTAACCACATCTTTACACAGCCATTTTCGAATGTCGACATATGCATGACACTAATCACATTTTGTGCAGCCATGACATTTTATTTATGTGCCATTTACATCTCACGTGCGAAATTTTGACGAAGCATACATTACATCATTCCATGTGTCATGCATTTTAACCAAGTTATCGTGCAACCACTTGCATTTTCGTGTGACATACACATCCATATCATTTCATCTCACTTAATAAAGGATGTTTTGAGTGTGCCTTTCATGATCATTTCATTGCATAACATATCGGGTATCCCAAAACTACTCGTGTTCCACCGTGTACCGGATTGCACTCGGCCATTTAACAAATATCATATCATTCAATAGAAGACCAAAATGGTCCTAGATTCACCTCATGTGGCTGTTCGCACGACCTCATTACATGACATCACATTCATTCATCATAGGTGTCTCGGTGATGCCAAAATCTTGTTTATGCATATGGTTCACATCAGACCGTTTCATAACATCGTGAAATCATTCGAGGTACTCCCCAAGTGCCAGATTAGTACACATATAGGGGCATTTCATAACATCACTAAATCATGCAAGGTGTTCCATGAACACCGAACCTCTGTCCATGTCTCTGGTTGCACGCGACTTTCCTGTAACATCACTTCATATCATTCCACTTCAAAAGCATCAGAACTCTATCCGTGGAATGGTCCCTATGCAACCATTTCATTTCATACCATTGACCTATAAAGTGTCGAAACTCTACTCATGTGTCGGCACACATACAGCCATCTCAAGATAATTCATTAGGTGCCCCAAAGGTGCCGAACCTCTATCCATGTGGTGGCTCCCACGAGACATTTTTGCATCATGTTACATAGCATTGGGCACTCTTGGGACATCCCAAACAAAGGAAATTCAAACATGCAAAGATCATCCTCATTTTCATTTCCATTCATGAAGCATCATCAAAGCACCATCTCCATGACACCGCGTGATTCATCTATCATCCGTAACTCTCCACTTATGATGTAGGACCATATACATGTGACACTAGAAACTACTAAAGCTCCGTAAAGACAGTTCATAGAGTAAGCTGGATCGACCAAGGACAAGGTCTCAGGCTTTGAGGGCTGTCGGGGAACAGAGAAAAGTAGAAACTGACAGTGATTTTGATTCCGGAGAGGAAGTGGAAATGGCTAATCAAACACCAAGTCTTGCTGATGCCCTAAAGGATTTCTTAAGATCCTAGGATTTCCATGACATGCTGAAAGAAGAGATGCGGGCTATTGTAAGAGAAACTAGGGAAATGAGCACCGGTAGGCTCGGAAATGAAAAGGTAGACTAGTCCTCTCAGTTTGGGGCTGATGTCTCTGCCAGTGTGGAAAAGCTGCATGAGATAGAGGTAGCCATGGAAAAGAAGATGAAGGCCAAGTACTCTAAACTTGACGAAGTAGTTGCGGAGCTGAAGAAAGGGACCAACATCAGCCTGGGCTCCAAGAGAGGGGTGAATGTCGATGTAATGATCAATAAGGGTATTAAGACCTTCCCTATTGGGTTTCAAGTGCCAAAGGTTCTTTCTTATAAGGGGATTAGTTCACCAGAGGCTCACATGAACCTTTATGCACGGGTTATGCTTACGGAGGTGCCATTAAGTAGCAATTGATCAACTTTTTCCCGACTACACTCGAGGGGGGTGCACTGAGCTGGTATAACTCTTTGTCTGAAGATGTGCATTCAGACTGGGAGGTCTTTTCAGCTTCTTTCATCAAATACTACAGCTTTAATACTAAAATCTAGGTGAAGCTGTACGATCTCGAGAGGGTTAAGCAAAAGGCCAATGAATCCTTTGATGACTACTATCAGAGATGGATGAACAAGATGATTCTGGTAAGGAACGGCCCCGACAAGGATGAGTTGATCCATAAGTTAATTGATGGTAGTCGGGACATCTTTAGGAACAACATGAAGTTCCACTCTTTCAGTGAACTCAACAAAGTATATAGTATGGCAATGAAAATTGAGAGAGATGAAGAAGAAAGGGCAGTAAACCAAAGGGGCAACAGAAGCTCCGAGTACAGTTTTGGCTACGGGTCGACTACTGCAACTAGGTCAAGCAGTGGCTCTGGCTCTAGTTCTGCAAGTAAAAGTGGATAGTTTTCAAAGGGTAAATAGGCAGGGGTTGCCGTCATGTCTTAGCAATGAGGCAACCAAGGCAGAAATCTAGATAGTCAAGGCATATCACCCTGTGCCTTCTGCTTGGCTAAGATCTTCGCCAAGTGCAGAAATGGCGGTTTGTTGGACTCTCTCAAGCCATTTGAGAAGCCAGCAAAAGAAGACAAGGATAATTTCTTCACCTACCATGTTATGGTGGGACATAGGACCAACAACTACTACAAGCTAAGAGATGCCATATAGAAGTTGATCAACAGAGGGAAGTTGCAGGAGCCTGCCAAACCCAGTACTAAGACTAACCCTTTGCTAGCATTTGAAAGGTATGTTAATATGTTGCAGTTGGGCCTACCAGAAAACTTCATTTTTGCATAAGTCCTGCAGGCAAATCCCACCATACAGTTTGTAGTGGCTAGTGGAGCAGGGGCAAAGTCTGATTATGAGAAGTTGATAGAGCAGAAGGAAGTGAAGCCTGTGAGTCTAGATAATCTGGATTCAGAAGATGAATATGAAGATCATGGCTATAACGAGATAGTCAAGCCGCTAGTTGTGGAGACAAAAGTTTCTGAAATCCAGAATGTGACAAGGAGTGGCAGGGTTTACCAGCTAGTGGTTCAACAGAGTGACAAGGTTCCAGTGACTAGGTCAGGCAGCATGTCAGCGTCGAAAGAAGTAGAAAAAGAAGACCTGGTTATTTCTCAATTGAAAAAGACTCCAGCACAGGCCTATCTGTGGCATTTGTTGCTGACTTCCAAGGAACATAGAGCAGCACTGGTTAAAAAGCTATCCGAGATAGAGGCTTATCCGTTTGCATCTCCAGAGACCATGTGCTGCTTACTGGATAAGATCCATATTGGGTCCCTTGACATTGTATTTTTTGAAAAAGATCTGCCACATGGAGGAAGGGCCCACAATAAAGCCCTTTCTATCAAGGTTAACCTCCTGGACCAAGTTATGCCATGCGTGATGGTGGACGATGGATCTGCCCTGAATATATGTCCACTAAAGATGCTGCCATTCCTGGGTCTGAATGAAGACAGTTTGAAAAAGTCCTCCACTGTGATTTGGGCTTGTGATGATTCAAAGAGGACCGTGATTGGGACTTTTGAAACTGAAGTGGAACCGATCAAGTCGATGATCAACTTTACTGTGATTAACATCCCAGTCACCTTCTGCTTGCTGTTGGGAAGGCCATGGTTCCACCCTTTGGAGGGGTGTCCCTTCAACCTTGCATCAAAAGATCAAGTTTTTAGTAGGTAGTGAGGTTGTGACAGTCAAGGCATATTCTCAGTCTGTGATTGCTGCAGTTAGTGAGGAGACCATGCCATTCGGCGATTTTGCAAGTCGCCATGGTTAGCAAGGAGGAGACCACAGATGCTCTAATGGTCATCTACGAGAACTATATGCCGGAATGGTTGTCCAAATAGCTTCGTAGGTATGACTTTGTTCCAGGCATGGGAATCGGAGCCAATCTACAGGGGGTGCCTGAATTTAACATTGATTCTGGGAAGCCGAGGCAGTTGGCTTAGGCTACACAGTAGAGGCATCTGAGGAGAAAGACTTGAAAAGAGGAAAGAATGGCAAGCCCATGATGAAGCCATTCATTAAGGATGGCGAACAACTATACAAGGGGCAAACTGAACCACTGAAAGTCGGGAGCATTGAATACCCAGGCTTTGAGATATTTTCTGATGTTGTGGATTTTGAAAAGAGCCAAGAGGAGCCAGTTGCACTAGTGATAGTGGAGAAGGCAATTGTTAAGCCTGTCATCCCCCAAGAGAAACCATTCGAAAGAATGGCAAAAGCAGTAGAAGTGGCCAATGAGAAAGTTGAAGAAAAAGCCTGTGATGTGTTTGTGAAAGCAATTTCTGAGGCACTGGCTGCCGCCTTAGGAAAAGCATTTGAAAGATCTAGGGAAGGATGCTGAAGAAGTCCAAGGCCCTCCACCTGTGGAGGATGAAAATGCTTTTGTTGTATCTGTTTCTTCTCTTTTCAATGTGAACGATGTACTTTTTAACAAGTTTAATGCAATGAAATCCCAGTTTGCTTACTAGTGTGATGTTTTCCTGATAATTCTATGCATGCATTTGAATCACCATCAAGCATATTTAGCATTCATGACACTGCATTGCATGAAATTAACATAAGTACAGATGAAAACCCCAAAATAGTATTCATTTCACACGAACTAGAATCCGGAGAACAGAGAGAACTGACAAATATACTGCAAAAACATGTTAAGGCTTTCGCTTGGTCGTATGAAGACATGCCAGGGGTTGATACAGAAATAGCAGTTCATAAGATTCCAACGGATCCCAGATTCAGACCAGTAAAGCAGAAGTTGAGACGGTTGAGACCAGAATGGGCTGTATTAGTAAAAGTGGAAGTGGCTATACAAATTGGAGCTAAGTTCCTCGAAGTGGTAGAATACACAGAATGGTTAGCCAACATTGTGCCAGTGCCTAAGAAAGATGGAAGGATCAGAGTGTGTGTCGACTACAGGTACTTAAACAAAGCCTGCCCAAAAGATAATTTCCCCTTGCCTCACATTGATATTTTGATAGATAGCGCAGCCAAAGCACCCATGTACTCTTTTGTGGATGGATTTTCGGGATATAACTAGATCTTGATGGATGTGATCGACAAGGTGAAAACATCCTTCATTATAGAGTGGGGCACCTTCTGCTACAGGGTAATGCCCTTCGGGTTGAAAAATGCTGGAGCCACTTACCAGAGGGCTGTCACAATGTTGCTGCATGAGGACATGCTTGTTAAATAAATGACCCGGGAGGAGCACCCTGCTATCCTGGATATATTTCTTACACGCATCAGGGAATACAACCTGCGACTTAATCCTAAGAAGTGCATATTCAGGGTTACATCAGGTAAGCTGATGGGTCATGTGGTCAACTAGAGAGGAATATAGATGGAACCAGACGAAAGTAAAGCCATTCGAGATATGCCAGCCCTTAAAACAAAAAAGGAGGTCCGATCAATCTTGGGCTCTTTGCAATATGTCAGCCGTTTCATAGCACGGTTAACTTCAGTATGTGAGCCGATTTTCAAGCTGTTAAGGAAAGATCAGCCGATTGTATGGGATGATAGGTGTCAGTTGGCTTTTGACAAGATCAAAGCTTATATGGTAAATCCACCAGTTCTCAGCCCGCCAACTCTAGGAAAGCCTTTGATTTTGTACTTGGCCATTGAAGACTCCTCCATAGGGGCAATGCTGGCACAGGAAGAGGATAGGAGGAAGGAGTATCCCATCTACTACCTCAGCAAGAAGCTGCTAGAATACAAAACCATGTACACACTAGTGGAGAAAACATGTGTAGCAATGGTCTGGCTGACTAAGAAGCTGCACCACTACTTTTAGTCATATAAGGTACAAGCCGTGGCTAAAGTGGATTCGATGAAATACCTGTACGAAGCACCGGTATTGGTTGGAAAATTATCCAGGTGGTTACTACTCCTATCAGAATTTGACAATGAATACATCACTAGAAAGACCATCAAAGGGGGAGCTGTGGCAGAATTCCTAGCAAACCAGCCACTAGAATCAGACCGTGTAGAGAGTCTGGAGTTGCCTGGCGAACAGTTGGCTGTGGGGAAGTAAGGAGATGGGTTTTGTGCTTTGATGGTGCTGTAAACAGAAAAGGTGCTGGAATTGGGGTGATCATAGCAACGCCAGATGGCAAGATTATTCCATTATCGAAGAGGTTGGACTTCTCCATAACCAACAATGGGGCAGAGTACGAAGCGTGCTTATTCGGAATGGAAACCCTCCTGACACTAGGGGCAGACAATGTCTTGATTGTTGGGGACTCATGCCTGGTGATTAGGCAGGCACAAGGCGACTGGGATTTAAAGGAAGAAGCCTTACGGCCTTACTTAGAACTGTTGCAATACAGAAGAGGGTTATTTGACCAGTGCGAGTTCAGACACACTCCTAGAAAAGAAAATAAAATGGTGGATGCACTAGCAACACTGTCCTCCATGTGGGAAGATCTGGAAAAGACACAGATACAACCTCTAGTCATAATGATTTCCATGCAACCTTGCTTTTATATGCAGGAAGTAATGGAGTTAACAACCGAGGAAAACCCTAGTTCTTTGACATTTATCAGTACGTTAAAGAGGGAAAGTATCTAGAAGAAGCTAGCATTGCTTATAAGATTTCGTTAAGAAGATTAGCCAGCCAATTCAAAAACTTTGAAGACAAGCTGTGTAAAAGAACTGCAAATGGGGTTCCTCTGAGATTTTTGACAGAGCAAGAAGCAGAAATGGTGATGCGGCAAGTACATGCCGGGTGATGCGACAAGTACATGCTGGGTGATGCGGGCCGCATATGAATGGGATTGCTATGGCTAGAAAGATAATGAGACAGGGATACTTCTAGATGACAATGTAGTCTAATTGTGTGAAGGAGGTAAAGAGATGTCACGAGTCTCAAATCGATGCCGATATCAGTCATCTGCCACCGCTTGAACTACAAAACTTGGCATCTCCTTGGCCATTCTCGGCGTGGGGGATTGACATGATCGGATAAATCCATCCCGCAGCATCTAATGGGCACAGATTCATAGTGGTTGCAGTCGACTATTTCTCAAAATGGGTAGAAGCAGAATCCTTCTCCAATGTCACAGCTAAGCAGATGGTTAAGTTCATTCAAAAGAACTTCTTCTCCTGATACGGAATCCCTCACCATGCAGTGACTGAAAATGGAACATAGCATTGAACATCATAGGTCTTCTCCATACAGACCACAGGCTAATGGTGTAGTGGAAGCAGCTAACATGTTAATTAAGAAGATCTTGTCAAAAATGGTAACCACCTACAGGGACTGGGCTGACAAACTGCCATATGCTCTTTGGGGTTATAGAACTAGTGTTAGAACACCAACCGGTGAGACTCCTTATGCTTTGGTGTATGGAATGGAAGTAGTGTTGCCAGTGGAAATGGAATTCAAGTCACTAAAAATAGCCTTGGAAGCTCAGCTACCAGAAACAGAATGGGTTCAAGCTAGATACGTGCAGTTGGCTACATTAGATGAAAAGCGGTTGAAGGCACTGGATCACTTGCAGATGTATCAGCGCAGAATGGCTAGAGCTTATAATCAGAATGTGAAGTATCCAGATAGTAGCTGAAGGTCGAGGATCTGGTTCTAAAATAGTTAAGGACTACAAATGTGGACGCCTGCAGGAAATTCCGACCGAATTGGGAAGGCCCCTGTGTTGTGAAGAAAGTGCTATCAAAGGGTGGTGTAAGCATCGCAAACATGGATGGGAATGAATTCACAAATCCTATCAACCGAGACCACCTAATGCCTTACTATGTTTGAAAAAAAAAAGGATGCTAGGCTAAAAACTCGAAAAATGCGGCCAGGGCAAAAATTAAGACACGAGAGAAAATGATCAATCGGAAAATCCACAAGGGACGGCTGGTGATGGATTTGGTTCTATGTGGAATGTATATCATTTTGGGAAACCAACCTTTTCAAATGTATTTATGCTGATTTCAGGAATAAAGTGTGGTGTTTTGTTTAAATATGTTCCCATGGTTATATCATGATGCATACACAAAGTTATCTTGCCTAAACATCCATTTAAAGAAAGCACTTTGCATTAAATTGGTTAAAGACTCACATTATTCAATGATGAAATATGCTAAAATGCTTGCAACTCACAATCTTTTCCTTTCCTCCGAACAAAATTTATCATTCCTTAGAGCAGTCAAAAATTTCGAAACAGATCCAAGTTCCAGAAAAAAAAAAAAGCTCGCTAAGGTGAAAACCGAAAAGGCACCTTAAGCAAAAATTAGAGCAGCTCGCTGAGCTGAAAACCCACATAGGGCAGTTCAGGCAAAATTTAGAGAACTTCCAGATTTTACCATTCTGAGGGGATAGTAAAGTGGAACCCTTCCACAGTTCCCCAGCAGAAGCTCTTCTACTATTCTCCAGCAGAATCCTCTGTGCTATTCCCCAGCGGAGACACTTTCATTCCCCAACGGAGATCCCTTTCACTATTCATCGACCGCAGCCTTTCCATATGTCCTCAAGCAGGATCACCTACACTATTCCCCAGCGAGACTATCATAAAGAGTGCCATCACTTTCTCCCCTGCAAGAACCCTTCCATGATATCTTCCCCAACAAGAGCATCCACATTACTCTCAGTGGGACCTTTGCAAGGGGTGTTTTCATTTCCTCCCCATTAAGTCATCGCACATCCCCAACAAGGCTATAAGGATCACGCTGCCCAAAGGGCATACTGCCTCAGTTAAAAAGCCAGTTAGAGCCCTGGCATAACCTCCACAAACATCCCCAACAGGAATGTGAGATGCCCGGGGTTAGACATTATAGGAAACATATCATTTAGAATCTTCATTCATATGCATCGTCATGCATACATACATATCATGTATAAAGCACTCATTCCTAGCTAGTCTTCATTCTTGATCGAAGGGGCAAAAATTTTTGTTCAAAATATCTCGATCAAGGAATGAAGACTCGTTGTTTCAAATGTAGGAATTCATCAACCTTGGTCCGACGTGGATACAGATAGATCCGATATAGGCTTACATCAACTTCCCAGCATATCCACCTTCGGTAACCTAGACCCGGTATCGGTCCAGATCGGTTTCATTCCAAATCCCTAGTAGATCCTTGCCGGTCCAGATCGGCTTCATTCCAAATGCACAGCAAATCCTTGCCTCGGGTAACCAAGACCCGATATCGGCTTATTTCCATCCATCCTTTGCCTCAGGTAATAGACCCGGTATTGGCTTATTTCCATCCATCCTTGCCTCGGGTAATGTATCAGCTTATTTCCCACCACCCTTGCCTTGGGTAACCTAGACCTGGTATCACTACCCTTGCCTCAGGTAACCTAGACCCAGTATCGGTTTATTTCCTTTCATCCTTGCCTTGGGTAGCCTAAACCCGGTATCGGCTTATTCTGACTCATCACTACAGCTCAGGTACGTCTTTCTTTCCTTCTGTTTGCAGCACTTCAATCGTGTTCTCAAATTTCCCTCAAGTAACCTAAACCTGGTATCGAGTATTGAATTTGATCACGCGAGGGGCAGTTGTGAGCACTGGGTTTTCTCAACCTCTATGATGAGAATTCCTGTATTACCTATGGAGCGAACGGACTTGAATCAGACTTGAAAACAATGAAATGTTGCCTGGAGTTCCTCAAACGTCCTGAAAACCAAGCTATCTGCGGTCCGAAATCCCCAAGGAGGTCTCCCGAGTGGTTTCTAGGGTTTAGGGTGCACGTCGGATTTTCAAAATTTTACCCCATCTCTTGTTAGAGCCACACGGCTCTACCTTTTAAGCTAGAGCTGGGCGGCTTTAGTGGGTGAGAGAGCAACTTGGCTCGGCAGAAGGGATTTTGGGCAAAATCAGAAAGTCAGGTGGCCATTTAATGTTTGAAATGATATGTGTGAGGAGAGTATAAAAGGAAAAAATCAAATTTAAAAGGAAAAAAGGACTTTTGCAATCTTAAGGTAGAAAACACTTTTCAAAGAAAAAAAGAAAGCGGAGAAAAAAAGAGAAGAGGGGACCGAAACCAAGCAACAAAGGAGGTAATCCAAAACATAAAGGATAAGACCTAAAATCAATCTAAAAACACTAAACACAAGTTGCTTGACCTTTGCTCATCGATTGGGGATTGTTTTGGATTCGTTTCGGCTAGTTTCGGATCATCGCAGTTTTCGGCCGGTTGAGTTTCCAAGAAACATTGCAAACTTTCAATCTGTTTCTTGAAGTTCAAAGCATCAAACAACACCAAGGTAAACTCTGAGAGGCCTTAAACCTGTTGGCAATGTCTTTTCTGTGAGTTTTCTTTGTTTTTGCAACTTTCAAAAATCAGATAACCCGAATAGAGCTGGGCGGCTGTGTTCATGATGAACAGAGCTGGGCGGCTCTTTTGCCAAAGCTGCCCGGCTCTGTTCTGTAAGGACAGACTCCCGGTTTGCCCCGATCGACCGAAAACAATCCATTTTCCATTTTACGCATTCTGTTGTGATCATTTTCGGTCCAAATCCATCCGTATGTCATAAAATTTTGGTTTTCAAATTTCTGTACGTATGGATATTAGGTTTTTGGTGTTTTTCATGTTTATTTTTTGAGTTTCTGGGTTGTTTAATCTGAATCGGATCCATAGTCCAGCATTAGAGGACCCCCGAATCCTATAAAATCCCCGAAAAATATTGAAAATGAACAAAATGATATTTTCACACGAACGGAACCCTGGATTCGGGGATAATAGACCCAAAAATGGAAATTTGTATGTAACCGAGCCAAATGTTTTCCAAAAATTGATTTTCCAGCACAAAAATTACAAGGTGTTTAAAAACCCCGTTTTCCAGGTCTAACCGGTTGGGTCAACCAGGTTATCCCCTAAATGCATTGCCCCGTTTCCTAAATTCCCAATTATGTCCTATTTGAGTCCTATCTGTATGTGCAATACAAATTGTACTAACCGTCAGTTTTGCAGCTTTTATTTTTATTTTTATTTTTCTGTAATTAATAGATTATCCCGTGTATTTTTAGGCGGTTGTAATTTTTAGATCCTCGTGTACTTAGGCGATTGTAAAGTGAGGACGAGAGTGTTCAATTTTTATTCGATTTGGTTGTATAATCGGCCTCTACTATTTCCTTGTATATTTTGGATGTATGCTTTATTTTTCTTCAATATGTTTTCTGGATTTTGCTTTAGCATCGGCTGATTAAAATAAACAAAATGGGATAGAGAAAGATAATAAAGCAAATTAAATATGATAATATAAATTGTAAAGTGAAAGCAAGCTAGAGGTTAAGTAAGTCATTTGCCCGAACCCTAAATCTCTGGATTAGGTACAGTAGTCTACCCTCGGTAGGGAGCTATCCCGGAAGTCCAGGATGAGCTGATCCGGGTGGTGACTCTGTCACTGATCTCGAGATTTAAGTTTCGAGGTCTTTAAGTTAAAACGGGAAAATGCTTTCTACAAAGGAATTTCCAAATCAAATCCATGGTTTTCCTAACTCAAGATAAGCAAAACCCGTTTTTCTAAAGCAAAACCAAAACGAACGAAAATGTTTTTCCCCGGTTCGCTTCATAGTGCTCCTAATTTCTTTTCTTCGTAAAAAGGTCGTCCACTCACATGTTGTAAGGGAAACCGGGGATATTGGAACCAGTAGACGCGGAAAAGAAAAGGTAGATGAATCTTCTCAGTACGGGGTTGATGTCTCAGCCAGTGTTGAGAAGCTGCAAGAGATGGAAGCAGCCATGGAAAAGAAAATGAAGGCCAAGTACTCTGAACTTGATGAAGTAGTGGCTGAACTAAAGAAAGGGGCCAACATCATCCTGGGATCCAAAAGAGGGGTGAATGTAGATGCAATGATCAACAAGGGCATTGAGACCTTCCCTATATGGTTTCAAGTGCTGAAGATTCCTTCTTATAAGGGGATTGGCTCCCCAGAAGCTCATATGAATCTGTATGCCCGGATTATATTGATAGTGGGTGCCATTAAACAGCAACTGGTTAACTTTTTCCCGACCACACTGGAAGGGGGAGCCCTGAATTGGTACAACTCTCTGGCAGAAGATGTGTAATCTGATTGGGAAGCCTTATCAGCGGCTTTCATCAAATACTATAGCTTCAATACTAAAATCCAGGTGAAGCTGTACGACTTGGAGAGGGTTAAGTAGAAGCCCAATGAATCCTTTGATGCTTATTATCAGAGATGGATGAACAAAATGATCTTGCTGAAGAACCGCCCTGACGAGGACAAACTGATTCAAAAGTTGATTGACAGGAGTATGAACATCTTCCGAAACAACATGAAATTCCACTCTTTCAGTGAGCTCAGTGAAGTATACATCATGGCAATGAAAATTGAGAGAGATGAAGAGGAAAGGGCAGTAAACCAAAGGGGTAGTAGAGGCTCCGAGTGCAGTTCAGGGTATCAGTCGACTACTGCAACTGGGTCAAGCAGTGGGTCTGGGTCTGGTCCTGCATCTAAAAGTGGAGAGTTTTCAGAGACCAAGCAAGCAGGGGTTGTTGTTGTGTCTCAGCAACAAGGAAACCCGAACAGAAATTCAGAAGGCCAGGGTATTTCTCCATGGGCTTGCTCCTTGGCTAAGATCTTTGCCAAGTGTAGTAATGGCGAGCTGTTAAGCTCTCTCAGGCCTTTTGAGAAACC
This sequence comes from Euphorbia tirucalli, assembly GCA_039660915.1. Taxonomy (NCBI): domain Eukaryota; kingdom Viridiplantae; phylum Streptophyta; class Magnoliopsida; order Malpighiales; family Euphorbiaceae; genus Euphorbia; species Euphorbia tirucalli. The sequence continues at coordinate 41,571,057 of CM077637.1, read as the reverse complement.
AGTGGAGGAAGACAAGGACAACTTTTGTACCTACCATGTAATGGTGGGACATAGAACCAACAACTGTCACAGGCTGAAGGATGCCATACAAAAGTTGATCGAACGAAGGGAAGTTGTAGGAGCCTGCCAAGCCCAATACTAAGACTAATCCTTTTCCAGCATTCAAAAGGCAGGTCAATATGGTGCAGTCAGGCCTGCCAGACAACTTCATTTTTGCACAAGTCTTGCAGGCAAATCCCACCATATAGTCTGCAGTGGCTAGTGTAGTTGGGGCAAAGTCTAATTGTGAAAAGTTGACAGAGCGGAAGGAACTGAAACCTGTGATCTGGATGATCTAGATTTAGAAGATGAATAGGAAGAATATGGCTATATTGAGACAGTCAAGCCGCTAGTCGTGGAGACAAAAGTTTCTGAAGTCTAGAATGTGACAAGGAGTGGCAGGGTTTACCAGCCAGCGGTTCAACAAAGTGACAAGGCTCCAGTGACCAGGTCAGGTAGCATGTCAGCACCAAAAGAAGTAAAAAAGGAAGACCTGGTTATTTCTCATTTAAAAAAGACTCCAGCACAGGCCAGTCTATGGCATCTGTTGCTGACTTCTAAAGAACACAGAGCAGCACTGGTTAAAAAGCTATATGAAATCGAAGTTTCTCAACTGGTATCTCCAGAGGCCATGTGTTACTTACTGGACAAGATTCATATTGGGTCCCCTGACATTGTATTTTCTGAAAACGACTTGCCACACGGAGGAAGGGCCCATAACAAAGCCCTTTATGTCAAGGTCAACATCATGGATCGAGTCATGTCGTGTGTGATGGTAGACGATGGGTCTGCCCTGAATATATGTCCACTGAAGATGTTGCCATTCCTAGGTCTGAGTGAAGACAGCCTAAAAAAGTCCTCCACCATGATCAGGGCCTATGATGATTCCAAAAGGACTATAATTGGGACTTTTGAAGCTGAAGTGGAAGTGGGACCGGCTAAGTCGACAATCACTTTTACTGTAATTGACATTCCAGTCACCTTCTCCTTGCTTTTAGGGAGGCCATGGTTCCAATCGTTGGGAGGTGTCCCTTCAACCTTGCACTAGAAGATCAAGTTTTCAGTAGGCAATGAGGTAGTGACAGTCGAGGCAGATTCTCAGTCCGTGATTGCTACTGTTAGTGAGGAGACCATACCATTCGATAGTTTCCAAGTCACCATGGTCAGCGAGGAGGAGACCACCACGGATGCTTTAATGGTCATCTATGAGAACTATATGCCAGAATGGTTGTCTAAATACATTCACAAGCATGATTTTGTTCCGGGCATGGGACTTGGGGCCAACTACAGGGGGTGCCCAAATTTAACATTGATTCTAGAAAGCCGAGGTAGTTTGGCTTAAGCTATACAGTAGGGACATCTGAGAAGAAAGACCTGAAAAGAGGAAAGAATGGCAAGCCCATGATGAAGCCATTCATTAAAGCTAGCAAACAATTATACAAGGGGCAAACTGAACCAGTAAAGGTCGGGAGCATCGAACTCCCAGGCTTCGAGATATTTTCTGATGTTGTGGACTTTGAAAAGAGTCAGAAGGAGCCAGTGGCCCTAGTGATAGTGGGGGAGGCAATTGTTAAGCCTCTTATCCCCTAGGAGAAATCATCTGGAGTAATGGCAGAAGCAATGGAAGTGGCTAAGAAGAGAGTTGAAGAAAAAGTCTGTGATGAATCTATGAAAGCAATTTTAGAAGTACTGACTGCCGCCTTGGGTAAGGCATTTGAAAAATTTGGGAAGGATACACTAAGGAGCTAATGACCAAGGCAAGCCTAGATTTTGTGGTTGCTGAGGTAGCAAGTATCATGATGAAAGCCAAGGCACAGGTGGCTGAGATCGAGAAGACTACTCTTCCTGCTAAACATGAGTCTGAATTTGCTGCTAATATGGATAACATCCTGGTGCTGAGCAAGAATGCTGAAGAAGTTCAAGGCCCTCTGCCTGTGGAGGATGAAAATCATTTTGTTGTATCTGTTTTTTCTCTTTTCGATGTGAACGATGTACTTTTTAACAAGTTTAATGCAATAAAATCCTAGTTTGCTTACTTGTGTGATGTTTATCCTGATAATTCTATGCATGCATTTGAATCACCATCAAGCATATTTAGCATTCATAACACTGCATTGCGTGAAATTAACATAAGTACAGATGAAAATCCCAAAATGGTATTCATTTCACAAGAACTAAAATTCGAAGAAGAGAGAGAATTGACAAGAATACTACAAAAACAATGTTAAGGCTTTTACGTGGTCATACGAAGACATGCCAGGGGTCGACACAGAAACAACAGTCCATAAGATTTCAACAAATCCCAGATTCAAACCAGTAAAGCAGAAGTTGAATCAAAGTTCCTCGAAGTGGTAGAATATATAGACTAGAGTGGGATGCATTAGTGAAGGAAGAGGTGGCTAAGCACATTGAATCAAAGTTCCTCGAAGTGGTAGAATATATAGAATGGTTAGCCAACATTGTGCTAGTGCCTAAGAAAGACAGAAGGGTTAGAGTGTGTGTTGACTACAGGGACTCAAACAAAGGCTGCCCGAAAGATAATTTCCCTTTGTGCCACATTGATGTTTTAATTGACAGTGCAGCCAAGGCAGCAATGTACTCTTTCATGGATGGATTCTCAGGGTACAACCAGATCTTAATGGATATGATTAACAAAGTGAAAACATCCTTCCTTACAAAGTGGGGCACCTTCTGCTATAGGGTAATGCCCTTCGGGTTGAAAAATGCTCGAGCCACTTACCAAAGGGCTGTCACAACGTTGCTGCATGACATAATTCATAAGGAAGTGGAGGTGTATGTTGATGACATGTTTGTTAAATCAATGACCCGGGAGGAGCACCCTGCTATCCTGGATAGATTTCTTACACTCATCGGGGAATAAAACCTATGACTCAACCCTAAGAAGTGCATATTTGGGGTTACAACTGGAAAACTGCTGGGACAACGTGGTCAGTCAAAGGGGAAGAGAGATGGATCTAGACAAAATCAAAGCCATTCGAAATATGTCGGCTCCTAAAATAGAAAAAGAGGTCCGATCATTTTTGGGCTCTTTACAATATGTCAGCCGTTTTATAGCACGGTTAACCTCAGTGTGTGAACCGATTTTCAAGCTGCTAAGGAAAGATCAGCCGATTGTATGCGATGACAGGTGTCAGTTGGCTTTTGAAAAGATCAAAGTTTACCCGGTAAAGCTACCAATTCTCTGCCTGCCAACTCCGGGAAAGCCCTTAATTTTGTATTTAGCTGTCGAAGATTCCTCCATTAGGGCAATGTTGGAACAGGAGCAGGATGGCAGGAAGGAGTACCCCATTTAGTATCTCAGCAAGAAGCTGCTAGAATATGTAACCAAGTATACACTAGTAGAGAAGACATGTGTAGCAATGATCTGGCTGGCTAAGAAGCTGCACCACTACTTTCAGTCGTACAAGGTATAAGCCGTGGCTAAAGTGGATCTAATGAAATACTTATACGAAGCACCGGTGTTGGTTGGAAAATTATCCAGGTGGTTACTACTCCTGTCAGAGTTTGACATTGAGTACATCACTAGGAAAAGGACGAGTTGTGGCAGAATTCCTAGCAAACCAGCCACTAGAATCGGACTGCGTAGAAAATCTGGAGTTCCTTGACCAACAGTTGGCTGTAGTAGAAGTGAGAAGATGGGTTATGTGCCTCAATGGTGCTGTAAACAGAAAGGGTGCTAGAATTGGGGTACTCATAGCAACACCAGATGGCGAGATCATTCCACTGTCCAAGAGGTTGGACTTCTCCATAACGAACAACGGAGCAGAATATGAAGCATGCTTATTCGAAATGGAAGCCCTCCTGACAATAGGGCTAGATAATGTCTTGATTGTTGGGGACTCACTCTTAGTGATTAGGCAAGCACAAGGCGACTGGGATTTGAGAGAAGAAGCTTTACGGCCCTACTTAGAACTGCTACAGTAGAAAAGAGGGTTATTCAACCAGTGCGAGTTCAGACATGTTCCCAGAGAGGAGAACAAAATGGTGGATGAACTAGCAACACTATCCTCTGTATGCAAAGATCCGAAAAAGACATATATACAGCCTCTGGTCATAGCAATTTCCAGGCAACCTTGCTTTGATATGTAGGAAGTGATGGAGTTAACAGCCGAGGGAAAGCCCTGGTTCTTTGACATTTATCAGTATGAGAAAGAGGGAAGGTATCCAAAAGAAGCTAGCATTACTGATAGGATGTCATTAAAAAGATTTGCTAGCTAGTTCAGAATCTTCGAAGATAAGCTATACAAGAGAACTACAAATGGGGTTCTTCTAAGATGTTTGACAGAACAAGAAGCAGAAATGGTGATGCGGTAAGTACATGCCAGATCCTACGGGCCGCATATGAATGGAATCGCTATGGCTAGAAAGATATGAGACAGGGATACTTCTGGATGACAATGCAGTCTGATTGTATGAAGGAAGTGAAAAGGTGTCACGAATGCCAGATCTATGCAGATATCAGTCATCTACCACCACTTGAACTATAAAACTTGGCATCTTCTTAGCCATTCTCGACGTGATTAGAGAAATTCATCCCGCAGCTTCTAATAGGCATAGATTCATAGTGGTTGCAGTAGACTATTTCTCAAAATGGGTGGAAGTAGAATCCTTCTCCAGTGTGACAGCTAAGCAGATGGTTAAGTTCATTCAGAAGAACATTCTTTCTCGATACAAAATCCCTCACCATGTAGTGACTGACAACAGAGTACAATTCCAAGGGGCAACATCTAAGCTATTCTCAGAACATGGCATTGAACATCATAGGTCTTCTCTATATAGACCACAGGCTAATGGTGCAGTGGAGGTGGCTAACAAGTTGATTAAGAAGATTTTGTCAAAGATGGTGACCACCTACAGGGACTGGGCTGACAAATTGCCATATGCTCTTTGGGGTTACAGAACCAGTGTCAGAACACCAATTAACGAGACTCCTTACGCTTTGGTGTATCGAATGGAAGCAGTGTTGCCAGTAGAAATGGAACTCAAGTCACTCAGAGTAGCTTTGGAAGCCCAGCTAGCAGAAACGGAATAGGTTCGGGCTAGATACGAGCAGTTGGCAGCATTAGATGAAAAACAGTTGAAGGCACTGGATCAATGTATCAGTGCAGAATGGCTAGGGCCAGTAATCGAAATGTGAGGTATCCCAGACAGCAGCTGACAGTCGGGGATCTGGTTCTAAAACAGTTAAGGCCTACAAATGTGGACGCCCGTGGGAAATTCAAACCGAATTGGTAGGGCCCTTACATGGTGAAGAAAGTGCTATCAAAGGGTGGTGTAAGCATCACAGACATGGATGGGAATGAGTTTGCAAACCCTGTCAACCAAGACCGCCTGAAGCCATGCTGTGTTTGAAAAAAAAGAAGTTTGCTATATTGAAAACTCGGAAAGGGCAGCCTAGGCAAAAATCAGGACATGAGCGAAAATAATCAGTCGGAAATCCACAAGGGACGGCTGGTGACAGATTCTAGTCCTATGCGGAGTGTATACCATTTTGGGAAGCATCCTTTTCAAATGTATTCATGCTACTTTCATCAATATATTCATGCTACTTTCATCAATATATTCATGCTACTTTCATCAATAAAGTGTGATGCTTTGTTTAAATATGTTTGCATGGTCATATCATAATGCCTAAGCAAAGTTATATCACCTAAACATCGATTTAAAGAAAGCACTTTGCATTTAATTGGTTAAAAGACTCGCATTACATTAACAAGAAAATGTGTCAAATACATGGAATCTATATTCTTTTCTTATCCTCCAAATCCAACTCATCATTTCTCGAGGCGGTTAGAAATTTTGAAATAAACACAAATCCAAATGTCACAGGACCCAAAAAAAAAAAGAGAGCTCGCTAAAGTGAAAACTGAAAAGGCACCTTAGGCAAAAGTAGAGCAGCTCGCTGAGCTGAAAACCCAAGCCGGGCAGTTCAGGCAAAATTTAGAGCATTACTGAACTCACCATTCCAAGGGAGCAGTAAAGTGGAAATCCCTTCCACCATCCCCCAGTAGATGCTCTTCTATTATCCTCCAACAAAATCCTCTGCACTCTCCCCAGTAGAGACACCTTCTTTCCCTAGTGGAAATCCCTTCCACCATTCCCCAGTAGATGCTCTTCTATTATTCTTCAACAGAATTCCCTGTGCTATTCCCCAGCAGAGACACCTTCATTCCCCAGTGGAAATCCCTTCTAATACTTCCCAGCAGAAACTCTTCCATTATTCTCCAGCGGGGTCCTCTGCACTATCCCCAGCAGAACCATCACAAAGAACATGACCAGTTTCTCCCCAGCAGCCGTCAGACTTCCCTAATAGCCATTGCATGTCCCCACATATCCCCAGTAGAGGTGCAAGAGTCACATCACATAAAGAATAGACTCTCCAAATAGATCAGTCCTAAGTGTGATATGCTTTCCCTAGCCAGAGGCGTGATTCGATATACCCAGCAAGAGCGTAGCATTTCAAGGCCAGATGAATAGCGGGGGATGCATCTCCCAAAGTATATATGTATACATCGCAACATGCACACATAAGCATTCAAAACATGCACATACATATGCATACATGCATCACGACCAACCCAAGTGCAGGTATCCAGGGGCAAGTCAATCGAATCGTATTTATTCTTGATCAAAGGGGCAAAAAATTTTTGTTCCAAAATTATCGATCAAGGAATAAATACGCATCACCTATGCAACCTCAGAAATCCTTAGGAATCTAGCAGATTTACCTCGGGTAACCTAGACCCGGTATTAATCCAGATCGACTTCATCAGCTTTGCCTCGGGTAACTTAGACCCAGTATTGGCTTATTTCTCCAGCAGATCCACTGCGGGTAACCTGAACCCGGTGTCAGGCTTAGATTTGCTTCCATCTCAACTTCAGCAGATCCGTCGCTCGTAACCTAAACCCGATGTCAGACTTAGATTTGCTTTCATTCAAACTTCAACAGATCTGTCGCGGATAACCTAAACCCGATGTTAGGATTAGATTTGCTTCCACCTCGAACTTCAGCAAATCTGTTGTGGGTAACCTAAACCCGGTGTTAGGCTTAGATTTGCTTCCATCTCAACTTTAGCAGATCCATCACGGGTAACATAAACCCGATGTCAGGCCCAAATCAGCTGCAACTCAGGAATGTCTTTTTTTCCTTCCGCTTATGGTGCTTCAATTCGCGTTCTCAAATTCCCCTAAAGTAACCCAGACCAGGTATTGGGTATTGAATTTGATCACGCAAGGGGCAGCTGTAAGCGCCGGGTTTTCCCGACCACTATGATGAGAATTCCTATGTTACCTGTAGAGTGGACGGACTCGAATCGGACTTGGAAGCAACGTAATGTTGCCTGGAGTTCCTCAAACGTCCTGAAAACCAAGCTATCAATAATCTGAAATCCCCGAAAAGGTCTCCCGGGTGGTTTTTAGGGTTCTGGGTGTGCGTCCGATTTGCAAAATTTTACCCCGGCTGTTGCTAAAGCCACACGGCTCTAGCTTTTAAGCTAGAGCCGGGCGGCTCTAGTGGGTGAGCTAAGTCGCTCTGCAAAGTAGAGCAACTTTGCTTAGTAGAATGGGAAATGGGGCAAAACCAGAGAATGTCAGTCGGCCATTTAATGTTTGAAATGATGAGAAGGGAAGGGTATAAAAGAAAAGGAAAATAAAAAAAGGAGGTAGTCTTGAGTAGAGAAAAAGAGGTTTCCAAGAAACGGAGAGAGGAAAATAAGTAGGAAAAAAAAGAGAGGGAGAGGCCGAGACATAGGGGCAAAAGATGAAAACCAAAACACAACGACCAAGACCCAAAATCAATCCCCAAACATTGGTGACAAGTTGCTTAACCCTTGCTTATTGATTCGGGATCGTTTTGGATTCATTTCGGATTGTTTCGGATTGTTTCGGATTGTTACGGTTTTCGGCCGATTGAGTTCCTAGGAAACATTCCAAGCTTTCAATCCGTTTCTTGAAGTTCAAAGTATCAAAACAACACCAAGGTAAACTCTGAGAGGTCTTAAACCTATTTGCATTGTTTTTTCTATGCGTTTTCTTCGTTTTTACAACTTTTGGAAATCGGATTGCTCGAATAGAGCCAGGTGGCTGTGTTCATGCTAAACAGAGCTGGGCGGCTCTAGTACCAGAGCTGCCCAGTTCTGCTCTTCAGGGACAGATTTTTTAATCATCCCGATCGGCCGAAAACAGTTCGTTTTCCATTTTGTGCTTTCTGTTGCGATCAATTTTGGCCCAAATTCATCCGTATGTTATAAAATTTTGGTTTTTGGATTTCTGTAGATGTGGATATTAAGGTTTTTGGTGTTTCTCGGGTTTATTTTCTGAGTTTCGGGGTCGTTTTATCCGAATCGGATCCATAGTTCAGCATTAGCGGACCCCCGAACCCTAAAAAGTCTCCAGAAAATATTGAAAATGAATAAAATGATATTTTTCATAAATGTTTTTGGTGTGTTTATTGCATTTTGGACCCTTGATGGATTGTGTATTGAGGAACCCACACGAACAAAACCCTGGATTCCGGGATAACAAACCTACAAAAATAAAAATTTGCATGTAACTGAGCCAAATGTTTTCTAAAAATTGATTTTCCAGCATAAAAATTACAGGGCGTTTCAAAACCATTTTCCAGGTCTAACCGGTCCGACCGGTTGGGTCGGCCCGGCTACTCCCTAAATGCATGCCCCATTTCCTAAATTCCCAATTCTGTCCTATTTGAGTCTTATCTGTGTGTGCAATATAAACTGTGCTAACCAATTTGTTTTGCAGCTTTCATTTTATTTTTATTTTTTGTTTTCGTTGTAATTAATAGATTATCCCATGTATTCTAGGCGGATGTAATTTTTAGATATTCGTGTACCATAGGCGCTTGTAAAGTGAGGATGAGAGTTTTCCATTTTTATTCGATCGGGTTGTATAATCGGCCTCTACTATTTTCTTGTATATTTTGGATGTATGCTTTATTTTTCTATAATTTACTTTATGTATTTTGCTTTAGCATCAGTTGATTAAAATAAACAAAATTGGATAGAGAAAGATAATAAAGCAAATTAAATATGGTAATATAAACTGTAAAGTGAAAGAAAGCTAGAGATTAAGTAAGTCACTTGTCGGAACCCTAAATCTCTGGATTAGGTACGGTAGTCTACCCTTGGTAGGGATCTCTACCATAATTCCCGGATGAGCTAATCCGGGTGGAAACTCTGTCATTGATCTCGGGATTTAAGTTTCAAGATCTTTAAGTTAAAATGGGAAAATGTTTTCTATAAAGGATTTTCCAAAACAAATCCATGATTTTCCTAACTCAAGATAAACAAAACCCGCTTTTCTACCAAAACCAAAATGAACAAAAACGTTTTCCCTGGTTCACTTCATAGCATCCTGATTTTCTCATGTCTTTTTGAAAAAGGTCATCTGCTCACACCAACCATGATCCGACTTTGATCCTGTGAGACGATAGCAGGTGAGCACGTGTTTTTCCTGACCTCTATGATGAGAAATCATGTGTTACCTGTTGAGCAGACGGACATGAATCGGACTTGAAAATGACCAGAATGCCACCGGGAGTATCTCAAAAGTCCTGAAAACTAAGCTATCCTTGATCCAAAACCCTGAGAAGGTCCCCCGGATGATTTTTAGGGTTTAGGGTGAGTGTCATTTTCGCAAATTTCGGTTCGGCTCTTGCTAGGGCTGTATGGCTGTAGTTTTTGAACTACAGCTGTAGGGCTGTAGTCTAGAAACCGTACGGCTCTAGCATAACTAGAGCAGCATGGCTCTAGTAGAGCAACTTGGCTGAACGAAAAGAAAAATGGCCGAAGTGCACATATAATCAGATGGCTCATTTATGGTTTGACAGGATGATGAGAGAGTGATATAAAAAGAAAAGAAATAGAATCAAAGAGGGGGGTTTTTTGGATATAAAAAAAGATGAAGCAGATAAAAAAAAGGAGAAAGGAGAGAAAGAGGGAGACCGGGAACACAGAGAGAAGGAGAGCAAGAGCGAGCTGGGTTCAACACCTAAAATCAATTCCTAAGCACTAAAAGGGAGATTCTCTACCTTTACACACTCATTCAGGATATCCTCGGGCTGGTTTCAGATCAATTCAGATTCGCTCAGTATTTCAACCGGTCGAGGACTCAAGGAAAATTTTTAGTTTTCAATTTACTTCTCGATGTCACACACATCAAAACAACATTAAGGTAAACTCTGAGAGGCCTTAAACCTTCGTGCATTGCTATTTCTTTATGATTTTCTTCATTTCGCAATATTTCCAAAAACAGACTACCCAGATACAGCTGCACGGCTGTGTCTCTCATGAACAGAGCCGCACAGCTATGTTCTTTAGGGGCAGATTCCCGAAGCTACCCCAAACGGCCGAAAATAGTTCGTTTTCCATTCATGCATTCTGTTGTGATCGATTTTAGCCCAAATGCATCTGTATGTTGTAAAATTTTGGTTTTTGGATTTCTGTACGTACGGATATTAGGTTTTAAGTTTTTCTAAGGTTTTATTTTCTGTGTTTCAGGGTTGTTCGATCCAAATCGGATTCGAAGTCCAGTAAAAGCGGACCTCCGAACCCTATAAAATCCCCGAGAAACATAAAAAACGAGCAAAACGGCATTTTCAAAAACGAGAAAACCCAGTTTTTGGGTTCCGGAAGCCATAGCAACACGGCTATAATTTAGAGCTGCACGGCTCTAATTACAGCCGCACGGCTATAGTTTCCAGAATAAGGCAGAATCACAGAACGACCCGTACGGACATCGTCGTGCGATGCTGTTTTCAAATTCAAAATTATTTTTGGTGTGTTTACCGCTTCGGACCCTAGATGGATGTTAGAATTAGGAAACCCGCACAAACAGAACCCCGAGTTTTGGGATAACAGACCTGCTAAAATTTGGAAATTCGCATGAAACCGAGCCAAATGGTTTTCAAAAATTGTTTTCTAGCAGAAAAATCTACAGGGCGTTTTGAAAACCGTTTTCTAGGTCTAATCAGTCCGACTAGTCGGGTCGACCCTGTCACCCCCTAAATGCATGCCCCCGTTCCTAAAAATCCTAATTCTATCCTGCTATGAGTCCTACTTGTGCTTGTGATATAAACTGTGCTAACCTTCTTTTTTGCAGCATTTATTTTCATTTTTATTATTTTTAATGTAATTAATAGATCAATTTGTGTATATTGGGTGTTTGTAAATTTTTAGATCCTCATGTATTCTAGGCGTTTGTAATGTGAGGATGAGAGTTTTCTCCCTTTTATTCGATTTGGTTGTATATGTGGCCTCTATTATTTCTGTATATTTTGGATGTATAATTTTCTTTTTCGCACTTTATTTCTATCATTTGTTTGAGCATCGACTGCTAAAGTATACTTAATTGGTTAGAGAAAGATAATTAGTTGAATAAATATGGTAATATAAATCATAAACCGAATACAAACTCAAGGTTAAGTAGGTAAGTTGCCCGAACCCTGAATCTCTGGATTAGGTACGATAGTCTACGCTCAGTAAGAAGCTGTACCGGAATTTCTCGAATAAGCTGATCTGGGTGGCAACTCTGTCACTGATCTTGGAATTTAAGTTTCAAGGTCTTTAAGTAATAAAACAACAAAACATTTTCTACAAAGTTAATTTCTTAATAAATTGGTTGTTTTCCTTAAAGCAAGATAAACAAAATCCGTTTTCCAAAACATCACAAAAACCTATTTTCGAAAACCCCTGGTTCGCTTCGCCACGTTCTGCTTTCGGGTCGTCCACTTATAATATGTCCATTGGATATTCTATTTAAAACTTAGCACAAGATATATAATAAATAGATTAATGCCTTTATTTAATGACATAAATTGTGTTGGATATGCCCTAGTCCCCAGGCATTAGTCCTTGTCTTTGTATCATACATTTGTACATTAATGTGAAATATATGTATTATACAATTTCTGTCAGGAATAAAGGCATTAATCTATTTACTATATGTCTTGTGCTATATTTTAAATAGAGTATCCAATGGACAGATCCATATCCATGTTGTCAAGTGTCACGCACTTGGCAGTAAGACTATGGATAAGGAAAACGATATAGCCATAAAGTCATCCGTAGTCTAGAAGACATTTATACTCCTTTGTGTTTTGTTTTTGATTTTCACTACTTAAGCTCCCGGGACCCGAATTCAAGGAAATTGACGCATATTTCCATACTTTTGTCGGTTGGTTTCCCGTGACGAATCCCAGCAAATTGTGTAATGCATAAATCTCACATCAAAGTATAAACGTATAATACAAATACAAGGACCAATGCCTCAGGACTAGGGCATGTCCAACAATCTCCCACTAGCTCTAGTACATACTAGGCATGTGCCTAATCCCTATAGATCTAATATGAGCCTCGTGCTTTGGCTGAGCCAGCGCCTTGGTCGAAGGATTTGCAGCATTGTGCTCGGTGTCCACTCTATGTAATGAAATGTCACCCCTCTCGGCGATTTCTCGTATGAGGTGAAACTTCCTAAGTGCATGCTTCAAGTTTCTATGTGATCGAGGCTTCTTAGCTTGTGTAATAGCCCTACTATTGTCCCAGTTTAGTGATAAACTTCTTTATCCATATAGCTTCCTTAGCTGAAACACACGCTGCAATGTACTCAGCTTCTGTAATAGAATCCACGATGGTCGGTTCCTTGGAGCTTCTCCAGCTAACAGTACCACCATTTAGCATGAATACATACCCAGACTATGGTTGGTATTCATCCTGGTAGGTCTAGAAGCTTGCATCAGTGTACTTAGTAACTAACAGCTCTTTCTAACCTCCATACACCAAGAGGTTATCCTTAGTCCGGTTAAGGTACTTCATGATTGCTTTGACAGCCTTCTAGTGATCCTCGCTGGGATCCTGCTAGTATCGGCTTGTCATACTTAGTGCAAAGGTGACATCATGTCTCATACATAACATAAAGTACATGATTGATCCTATAGCTAATGCATATGGGACCAACTTCATGTTCTCCCTATCCTGCCTTATCTTAGCATAGTTCTTCTTGCTAAGTTTCTGCCTATGGCTCACCAGCAAGGAACCTTTCTTGGCCTGATCTATGCTGAATCTTTTCAGAACGTTGTCTATGTACTTGGCTTGACTTAGGCCCAGAAGTCGATTAGGTCTATCCCTATAGATCCTGATCCCTACGATCGTCTTAGCCTCACCTAAGTCCTTCATTGCGAAGCACTTACACAACCACTGCTTTACACCTTGCAGTGTTGCTATGCCGCTTCCAATTAGAAGGATGTCATCAACATATAATACTAAGAATGTTACTATGCTCCCACTAATCCTCTTATACACACAATGCTCATCTTGATTCTTATGAAGCTGTATTCCTTTATAGCCTCATTGAATCTAAGATTCCAACTTTGGGATGCTTGCTTCAATCCATAAATGGACCTTTGAAGCTTGCATACCTTTCCAAGATGCTTTGGATCGATAAAACCCTCAGGCTATGTCATGTACACATCCTTGAGTAGCTTTCTGTTAAGGAAAGCAGTTTTTACATCCATCTACCAGACCTCATAGTCGACCAAGTGGCTATGGCCAGTAGGATCCTTATGGATTTGAGCATAGTGACTGGTCAGAAAGTTTCATCATAGTCTATTCCATGGACTTGTCTAAAACCTTTCGTTACCAGCCACCCCTTCAAGTTATTGTCAGCCTTTAGCTTATTGCACCACTTACGGCCTATCACCATGGCACTTGGAGGTAGAGTAACCAGGTTCCAAACCTGATTATCATACATAGATTACATTTCCACCTCCATGGCCTCTCGCCAGTTGGCAGACTGTGGGCTACCTATAACCTCCTGCTAGGTTTTAGGCTCTTCTTCATTGAAGACAAAAAGATTGTGATCATCGGTAATGAGAAACCCATATCTGTCGGGGTTTCTGATGATCCCTACCAGACCTTCTAGGTCCTTGTGTGACCTGGGCTAGTGCTTCCTCTTGTGGAAGCTCCACCCTGGGCTCCGAGTTATCTTCTTCAGGAGTTTTTGAGCTTTTAACTTCCCTGAGTTCAACATTGCTCCCACTGTCTTTCTTGGAAGTGAAATCCTTTTTAAGAAAGACCTATTTTCGTGCCATGAACACCATGTTCTCGGCGAGGTTGTAGAAGTAATACCCTTTTGTTTCCTTAGGGTAGCCCACAAACAAGCTTTTGTCGATTTTGGGTTCTAGTTTGCCCCCAGTTAATTTCTTGACATGTGCATCATAGCCCCAAATCAGCATAAAGACACAATGGGTGCCCTGCCTGTCCATGTTTCAAATGGGGTCTTTTCCACAGCCTTAGTCGGAGTATTATTCAAAATGAGTGGGGTCTTTTCCACAGCCTTAATTAGAGTATTATTCAAAATTAGAGCTGATGTTTAAAGAGCGTATCCCCAGAAACTTATTGGGACAGAGACATGACTCATCATTGAGCGGACCATGTCTAACAGGGTCTTGTTCCTCTGTTCGGACACCCCATTCCATTGTGCTGTTCCTAGAGGAGTGAGCTGTGGAATGATTCGATGCTCTCTGAGATATGAGTCAAACTATAGGCTCATATACTCACATCCTCGGTATGATTAAAGGGCTTTGATATTTCTGCCTAGTTGATTCTGTAATTCGTTCCTAAATTCCTTGAACCTATCAATGGTCTCAGACTTATGTTTCATCAGATAGACATAGCCATATCTGCTGAAATCGTCTGTGAAGGTGACGAAGTATAGATGTCCACCCCTGGTAGCTGGGCTCATGGGCCCATATACGTCTAAATGTATTAGGTCTAATAAGCTAGTAGCCTTTTTAGCTTTCTTGGTAAAAGGCGATTTAGTTATTTTAGCTCATAAACAAGACTCACATATATCAAGTGACTCCTAGTCAAATGATCCTAGGATTCCAGCTTTGTGAAGCCTGGCTGTGCACTTCTCATTTATGTGGCCTAAATGACAATGCCAAAGGTAAACAAGATTAAGTTCATTAGGCTTAACCCTTTTAGTATTTTTATTATAGACATGATTAGTTTCATTCAAATCCAGGATATAAAGGCCATTATTTAACAGAGCTTCTCCATAAAATAATCCCTCTCTAGATAAACCAATTTTACCATTACTAATAGTAAAATCAAATCCAGAAATATCCAAAACTAAAACTGAAATAATATTCATGTACATAGCAGGTATAAAATAACATCATTCCAGTATTAAAACTAATCCACTAGCATCATAAGCTGGTACTCGCCAATCTCTATGGCAGCAACCCTTGCTCCATTTTCGACCTGTAAGTCCACCTCACCAGATCCCAGTGATCTCCTGTTCTTAAGTCCTGCAGATTACAACAAATGTGAGAACGACATCCAGTATCCAATACCCAAGATGTTGAAACAGTGAGGTTAATGTCTATGACATATATACCTAATAAAGACGAGCCCTGGGTCTTCCTTTTCTCTCCCAAGAGCTTGGGACATGATCTTTTCCAATATCCAGCCTGCTTGTATCCGAAGTAGACATCCTCGGGACTAGCCTTGGGCTGGGCCTTAGCCTTTTTAGCCTTGGCCTTGGCCTTGCCCTTAGCAAAAGGAGGTTTCACTTTGTTGACTAGCCATACCGGCGAAGTCTTCTTGATTAACAGCTCAAGGAGCTTAAGCGTCCTATGCAAGTCACTAACAGCACAGTTCATCCCTTGCATGTTATAGTTTAGGATGAACTGATCATAAGAATCTGGTAAGGAAGCTAGGATCGTGTCAACTGCCAACTCCTGTGAAATAGGTGATCCGAGATGGACTAAAGTATCTAGATAGCCCTTCATCTTGAGCACATGTGCACTCACAGATGTCTTAGCCCCTATCTTACAGGAGTGGAATGCCTTGTTGGTCAGGTACCTTTCCTGACGAGCTTGCTCCTAAACATCTCATTAAGAGTTGTTATCATAGCAAAGGCCTAATGATCCATGAACTGCTTTTGCAGCTCACGGACCATACACGCCAACATAAGGCATGTCACATCCTGGTTATCCTTAACGTGCACCTTGTATTCCTCCAGCTAAGCAGCTGATTTATTACGGCCCGTTGGTGCAGTCGATACAGGCCTTTCTAACACATACTCTTTGGACTGCTGTCTTAGAACTATCCTCAAGTTCCTCGTCCAGTCCAAGAAGTTTGGGCCAAAAAGCTTGTCCCTTTCCATGATAGATCGTAGTGATAATGTATTACTTGTTGCCATTTGTTACTACACAGAAAAATTTTAAGTGTGTTAATAAAGGACTTACTTTGTTTTTCCCATATTTTAATTAATGATGAATCATGTTATTAATTAACTCAAGTTGTTGGGCTAATGGGCCGATATCCATATTTCATGAAGATATAGCCAGACGAGGGCCTGGAAAAGCTATAACCTAATTTCTTAGATAGGAACACCGTCCAATCCCAACCTTAGGACTCTCGGTTTGATGGGCCTGTTGGCACTTATTCATCTGTGCTTATGGCCAGGAGAGTTCTACTACCCATGCTAAGCCCAAACCTCCATCCAAGTGTTAGAGTAACCAATACTCAAACCCAATACAAAATGATGATACTCCAGTGCATCTAGCGAGAGCATGGTCTACAACTGGCCTATCCCCACTTTGCGTCGGTCTTGAATGAGGGAAGCACTTTTAAACGACTTAGTAATTTCCTTTTGGTTATTAGATTCATTTTAATAACGGCTTAGATGCATAACCAAGTGAAATTGAGATTGGAACATACATTCTTACATGTAAATTAATAAAGCATAATTAAATAAATAATGGGCTGCTATGGGCCAAAATTACATCCTAATATAATTCTAGTAAACCTATACTAGAAAAACATTAGGTGGGCCTCCTGTTCTTCCTTCTGGGCAAGCCTCTCCAATGGGCTTCTTCTTTACATAATTTTAAAATTAAAAAATAAAAGAAAATTACATAAAAGAAAACAGCACGTAGGCCGCATCAACCAAAAAGAATATTATAACCCAACATAAATAAGGCCCAAAAGCATCCATTCATACATTTAATCATACGAACATGTAAACCAATACATAAATTTATAGACATGTTAAATTCATGAAATTAATCCAATTTCAATTATGTCCTTAGCCATTATTTTGAAATCACCAATTTTAGCCCATCATGGTTTTAAGCCCATATGGGCTTTGGGCCTCTAGCCCAGGCAGAACACTACTCCCACAGGAATTAGGAAACCATGAATTCAAATCAGCCGTCCAGGTAATCATGCCAAGAAAACCCGGACCCATCTCAATTATACCATATTAATTTCCAAAATTAATATCCAATGAATAAAAATTGAATTTCATTCATAAAACCACATGCATTTAAATTACAGAAATTTAAACATGCAAAATTTTAAAACCTATTAAAATTTTAAAACTGGGCCCGGCCCAAAAACCCTGCCAATCCAAAATAAGGCCCAGCCCTAAGCAGGGGCATGCTGCTGCCGCTGTTTCTACCGTTGCCGCTGTTTCCACCGCTACAGCAGCGGTTGGCAGTGAATCTGCTGCCGACAGCCCCGTATCGGTGAAAACAGCCCATGATTTTTCAAGAAATAAAAAAACTGCAAGAAATAATCAATATACAGAAAATTAAAACCAAGAATATAACCAATATTTAAATTAATTTTCCAATTGAAAAAACAAGGGGAGAAATCATGAAACCCCAAACCAAGAATTCCAAAGTCAAAATCACCAATTTCAAAACAAGGGATTCAACCAAGTTAAAGATTTCCATGGATCAAAAGCCTGCTCTGATACCATTATTGGGATTTGTCACCGGAAATCAACCAATAAAAGCGGAAGAACGAGTTGATTTTCTCAAATCTGTGCCCAGGAGCTAATGATGTGGAAATCAAAAACCAAAACCAAAAAGAAGAAAGTTAGATTCTCACCATGTTCCCGTATCGGAACATCTTTTGAACCTAACCCGTGCTAGTAGTTAGAAAAATTGAAGAAGAGAGGAAAGGACAGAAAAGTGGCTAAATTTCTTTTTTTTTCTTTTCTTTATCCTTATCCTTATATAGGCCAAAATATCCAAGTTACTAAACTTGGTGGGCAAGTTTCCTGTTTGAAAAATTTGGCCCAACCCATTTAATTCTATGTGGGCTTTCTTACTTTCAAGCCCAAGTCCTTTTTAATTCCGTCGTTTTACTTAATTTCAAATGTAACTTTAATTCAACATGTATGCTTATAAATTAAAATTAATTCGACCTATTAATTTAACCAAGGAATTAAATTAGACTTTCATAAAATTAAATACATGTAAACGTATACATGTAAAATATTTCCACTTAGGAAATAATCTCATAAATTAATTCATTTCATTAATTGTAAGAAGGCCTATACAAATATTAATTATATTATTTTGATCAATCCAATCGATCTATATAATGCAATTAATGGAACTCTCTCTCTTCAGCGTGTGTACTCCAAGTACACACTTAATCCTTTTAGTTAAAATTCAGACGTTCAATGTGTATGATCCTATGGGCCCATCTTTACGTTGGCAGTGGGCCTACGACCTACAGACTGTAGGTGGGCTCTAGCAAGCCACTATAGCTCCTAATTAAGACGAAGATAGCAGTCCAACTGTAACCATAACCCTGTAGTTTAAACTTGTATATCCCATGTCATTGATATCGGTGTCCAACACAGAGGCATGGATTGATCACCCTCTTTTGTGTCTGGACATTTACTTGATCCCGAATGAACTGATGTTCATAAACAAGTTCCAACTTGTTTGGGTGTGGCCACACTCTTATCAGTTGCATTCATCAAGAGGCTAGCGATATCTTCTCAGTGGACTGCTGAGTGACATTCCCTTCATCATATCCATAGCACTGCCATGTTCACTGACATACCCGAATGTACCCATACTTGGCACCCTGTTATATGCCCTTTAGGCATACACCAAAGTATGCCACTTCACATACAGCACTATCATATGGTTAGGTCAAAGGATCCATACAAGTACTACACGAGAATCACTTGTGATACAATACCATATGGATTTCTCGTTTAGTGGATCTCTCCATTACCATGCCCCTTTGCATGTACCCATTAACTTGGTTGTCATCCCATGTCCAACGGCCAGTAAGACACTGCCATACAACCAGGCTAATGACAATCTTTAGTTCCATTCATTCCCATGATTGGAACAGATTACGGAGGACTTTATGGTCATATCGTTTTCCCTATCCATGGTCTTGCTACCAAGTGCATGACACTTGTCAACATGGATATGGATATGTCCATTGGATACTCTATTTAAAACATAGCATAAGAAATATAATAAATAGATTAAAGCCTTTATTTAATGACACAAATTGCTTAATACATAAAACTCACATCAAAGTACAAATGTATGATACAAATACAAGGACTAATGCCTCGGGACTGGGGCATATCCAACAAAACAGACTACGAATATCTTCATGGTCATATCATTTTCCCTATCCATGGTCTTACTGCCAAGTGCATGACACTTGTCAACATGGATATGGATATGTTCATTGGATACTCTATTTATAATACTGCACAGGGTATTTAATGAATAGATTAATGACTTTTTTCAATAACACAAATTGTATAATACACAAGTCTTTTAACAAAGTACAAAATGTCATACAATATAAGGACCAATGCCTTAGGACTAGGGCATAACCAGCAATACCCAAATAAGTCAGATGCTTATTTGATTAATTAGTCAACTCAAGATCAAGAAATATAATAAACAGCAGAAAAGGATGATGGACACCGTGTCTCTTGTTTATTCATATCGATGTCATTTGGCAAAGGACACCATGAGATTACTACCGGGTGAGATCTTCTAAAAACTGTTGTATCTCTGTCTTAATTAGGGGCTGTAACAATTTGCTAGAACCCACTTACAATCTGTGGCCCTTGGACCTACTGCCAACATAAAGATATACCCATAGGATTGTGCACATAGATCAACTGAGTTGAAACTTATAGAAATTGTACATGTAACGTACATTGGAAGGAATACGTCAATTAATTGGTTGACATTTGGTGTCAAGATAATTAATTAATATTGGATTGATTTTATTTAATTAATAAGTTTACATAATGTAATTAACTAATTTATTAATTAATTGAATTACATAAAGTAAACAATGAATTAAATTATTTTCCCAAGTAGGAAAATTAAATACATGTAATGTATTTACTTAACTGTAATTTAATTTTAATTATGGGTAGTTAAATTTAGCCAAATGGAATTAAATTACATAGTATAAACTTTTTTATTAAAGTTTATTTATGTAATTATAATCCTAGTGGGCTTGGGTTTAATTAATCTAATTAAAACCCAATTAGACATGGAGTCTATATAAGGGCACACTTAAGTAGAAAAAAATCAGCCCTAACCCTAATTTAATAGCTGGAAATTTCGGCCACCAATAGCAACCCCAATAGCAAAAAGTTTTAGCATTTATTCTTCCATTCCTTCGCTCTTCGGCTAGCACTGGTTCCTGCACGATAGTTGGTCGTGCACTAGACTTTGGAGATTGTAGTTTCAATAAACGATTCTGCAATAGTCTCTAGAAGAGACAAATCTGGTGTGTTAATCTCTCCTGATTCAAAATTGTTTTATTCCAATCAATGGTAGTCAGACACGATTAGGTGGATTTCAGGAAATTTTAAACGGTGTAATTTTGCTACGCCACATTATCTTTTCGATGACAAATCCCAACAAGAAGTGCATATGAATGTATGTGTGGGGCTTAAATGAAATGTACACAACCTTTTTTGTATGGAGTTTCAAATGAAACGCACAAAAATTTATGCAAAAGGGATTTTGGAAATGTACACCAATTGTTGTATACGGGGTTTATACATGAAATATGCATTTAGGTCAATGCATAGGGCTTAGATGAAACGTACACAACCTTTTGTGTACAAGGTTCTATATGAAATGTGTATTTAGACATGAGGCTTTATGCACGGGTTTTGTAAAATATGCAATTTTAGTGAAATGTACATGTAGGGCCTAAATGAAATGAAATGGTTATGGTAAACCAACAATATACATATTTTGTGTTAAAAAAGTAGAATTTTAGGGTTTTGAATGATTATACATTTGAAACACATGATGCACATGGCTGCAAAGAAGGGATTGGTGAAAATACGCATAAACATTTGGTTGAATGCATAATTATGACTTTAATGATTTGCATGTCTATGAAAATGAGGATGTTTATGCTTTCCTACGTAAAGAATAGATCATGATCGCATGCACAAAATGCATACCCTTCCAACCTTATATCTCCATGTTGGTTAATACAAAATCTTTCCTAGGAATTGGTTTATTTATCACCAACAGGGGATGACAAATATGTTTCTCTCGAAGTAACTAATGCAATTTATATTTTGGTTATCTTAAGAAAAATTTCTACGACTACCCATATGGGTCAAAGTGAAAAGTCTCAGGTTAACATCAAGGTTCCCATAGCAGAATATACTCCTCACTTCTCCCCACTTAAGGGTCCAAATGAAGGGGTTTGTACTAGGCTATGAGTGATGTAATATTTTTGTGTGCCTAAGACCTGGTGGAACCTAGGCGACACTTCAATAGCATATCGGGGTTTAGATGGTACCTTAAAGGATTGTGTGCAAAGTGTTTCTAAGTGATATGCAATAAAAGGCATTGAGATAAAATCACTAAAATATTTTGAACCAGAAATTTTCAGTATTTGTCAATTTTAATTTTAAAAAAACCAAATGTCCCTAGAGGAGTCGCCACTATGAGCGGACGACCCTTTAAAGGTCACGGGCCGCGAGGCCGAGTTGAGGTTTTATAAATAAATTTGAATTTTGATTTTAGAAAATTTAGTAAGAAAACAAATGGAACCTATCGATCTCACTAAAAGTGACAGGAGTCGCCAACCGGTTCAACTCAACCGAGAAATTTTGGTATAGCCGAGCCGAGCAGGAATCGCTAAACCTTTTAGTTAGAGACTTGGGTTCGGACAAATCACCTATTTCTTTCTAGTTCAAAATATTGTTTTAGGGATTTCATTTCTTTGCCTTTTACATTTCTACAGTTCATTTTTATCTAGATTAAATTCAAATGCTAAAGTAGGAAAGCTATAAATAAATTCAGAAAAGTAAAATTATTACAACCTATTCAAATAGACTAACCTAAGGGATACATTTGAATAAAAGGGGATTTCGGGTACAAAATACATGTATACAATAATCTAATTTTTTTTACATTTGACCTAAAATACATAAAGTCTAAAAGAAAAGCTATATATACATCTAACATAAATCTACCTGCGAAACAAAGATTAGCGTATAAACAGATATATCACATAGGACTCAAACAGACTCAGAATAAGGAATTAAGATAGCTCAGGGTGTGAATGAGGGTAATCGAGAAATCTGATAGATTTATTCGATTAGACCTAGAAAAAGTTTTGAAATGCAATTTTGATAGAACTGGAAATTCATTTTGAAAATCATTTTGTTCGGTTTACTATTTTCACTTGCCAAAATGGGTCTACATTCAAGAAACTGGTGTTTCTATGGTTGAACTATTTTACAATATATCTTAGAAATCAAATCTAGGTCAAAATGACATGCAAATGCATGAAAAACAAATAAAAATACTGCAACCAAAACCATAGTCGTACGTATATGAAGATAAGAGTCATGCTGCTCTAACAACAACCATACGACTTTGGGTTTGAACAAACAAGAGAAATTTCTAAAATAGCAAATCTCTAAATTCTGAAAATAAAATATAGTCGTACTGCTCTTACACAACAGTCGTGCGGCTCTCACATAAGCCATACAGCTTTGGTTTACCAAAAACCAAGAAAATATAGCAAAATGGAAATTAATGAAATTACACACCAAATCAATCTAGAAAGCGATAAATATATTTAATTCTAGTGTTAATTACAAAGAAAACCGATTTGAGAAGCTTTAATTCAGATTGAAATGAACTTGAACTTTTTAACCAAAAAATTGATTACTTCTAAATTGAGCTCCAAACACTTTAATTTCAACATCCAAATAAGTCTCCAGAGGCTTGGGTTCGGGTTTAAATTGTGATTTTGTGTCTAAATTTATTAAATTTATGGTTTGGTTTCAAGATTTTAAGAGTTTAAGAATTTGATCTCCTATCTCCCTTTTCCTTTTGATGATCTTCCCTTGTTAATTCTTTGTTGTTAATTGTAAATCCCCTTCTCCTTCTCCTATTATAGCTCCCTTCAATCCAAAAGAAATCTTGTAATCAGAGAATTCGTGGAAGTTGAGTTGTCTCCCAAAAATCCAAACACCTGTCTTCTTCATACAAATTCTAGCGACACATCAACAGCCATACGGCCGTCAATCAATATCCGTATGGATGTTCCAAAGGTCATGCAGCACTTACCTCATTTCTAGCCCTAATTCTTCAAATTCTTCTCGATTTCAAGTTTCAAGCCTGTTTCAATCTGAATCCTTGCTTCTCGAATCAGTTTCAACATTGATTCTAGCACAAAGAATAACTGAATTGGTTTTCATCACAGAGGTCGTAAGAATTCGATGCTCACACTAGTAGTGTCTCGTGTACACTCGTGTATGAATTTGTACTTTATAAGCAGTGTCTTGTGTCAATTCCTTTTAGGTGTACAAGTATGTTGAAATACCACCCGTATACCGAGCAGTGTCTAAATATGCCGAGCACTGTCTAAATACACTTATGTACGAATTTGTACCTTACAAGCAGTGTCTTGTATCATTTCCTTTTAGCTATGTAAGTACACCAAAATGCCATCCGTGCCCACTCGTATACAAGTCCATTCTTAGTAAATCATTTTTTGTCGCCATAAGGTGCCCCTGCGCACTACGATGATTCTTTCTTTTTAAGTTCCTTTTGTTTTCATAAAGTATCTTAACATGCTATCTTGACACACCTATCCCAGTCATTCATCGTAAGGTTTCCCTATACTACAGTGATTCTTTTTTTTTTAGGATCTTTCTACTGTTATAAAGTATCTTTACATGTTATGATGACACGCCTATCCCAGTCATTCATCATAAGGTGTCCTTGTGCACTATGTCGATTCTTTGTTTTTAAGATCTTACTATTATCATAAAGTATCTTGACATGCTACAAAGACACACCTATCCCAGTCCTTCATCATAAGGTGCCCCTATGCACTACAATGATTCTCTATTTTTTAAGCTCTTTCTGTTGTCATAAAGTATCTTAACATGCTACAATGACACACTTATTTATTTCCCGTCATGAAATGCTCTAATACATTACTATGGTCTCGTCTTATACACTCTATCTCTTATTTGTAAGCATTGTCTTTCTTCGACTCATGGACAGCCTATGTCTTTATTCCCTTTATGTATACTTATACACTATCTCTCTTATTTGTAAGCATGGTCTTCCTTCGACTTATGGATTAGTTAACTAATTATCCTACCATACATGATTTTTTTGCATTAAAGGGTAATTCTTTGCCCTTTCTACTCTGTCTAGTTGGATGGTTTGAACTTATTCTTTGTTATATTATTTTGTATGTTTTTGTGTTGGCCTTTTTGCTTGCGTTGAATTAGTTTGTTAACAAATATGATTATTAGTTAAGGGTGAGTGCTAATGGCATTAATATTTCATTGTTAATGGCATGAATATTTAGTTACTAATGGCATGAATTGAATTAGATTTTTGTAGAGATTATAATTTTGGCTTGAGGAGTTGACTCTGTCGAGGGTGAATGCTGAATTGAGAGTTCTTTGGTGAAACCTTTCTTAATCAACATTGTTACAATTAAATGATATATGGCTTTGTAATTAACTTTATGCTTAAAACTATAGTCATGGATTATTTTAGGTTTCTTTAATGTATAATTTCATATTTCCTTACTCAAGGTAGATGTTTCATTCTCAAAGAATTTTTTTGTATTTATTCACATGTATTTTAGTCTGAATTTTTTTATATTAGAAATGGCTAAGACCCGATCTTGTTCAACACAAAAAGCAATAAAAGTTGAAAACTCTTTTGAGAAGAAGAATATTCATAGTCATTCGAAGAAGCATAAACAACCTAATGATGGGACTCAAACTAAGGATGTATCGAAGAACAGTTGAAGATTGATGTAATTGGGAGTGAAGATTCAAAGATGCGCTATAGAATACTATTGGATTATGGTTGGTGGATTTAATGTTATTCACAATATACCATTGACCTATATGAATATATCATTAGACTTTTAGTTAAATAGTTGTTCAATCAAAATTAGGAGCAATTATAGTTGGGTATTTATTAAGGTCTTTCATGTGTTATGTGTTGGGATTCTCCCAGTGCAAAACTAAAACTAAAACCGCAGTGAAAGCGATTTTGCCTTGCACTCGAATCCGTTCCAGGAACGAATTGAATAGATTATGTAATAGAAATAATAGAATTAACAAGAAAAGATATTACAATCTTGTTAGAAGCAATATATATAAAAATAACAAGAACGAACAGAAACAAGATATTATATTATTAATATAAGAATCACAAATTATAGAAAGTATAGGTTAAACCTTCACTAGAAAAACAAAAACAGTTTGTTAAGGCCGGAATGTGATCAGTCTCCTTAAGACAGATTAATTCGCATTGAACTTCCACCTCCTAGGATACAACAACAATAAAATGAACTCTCTCGTGCATAAGGAAATATCACCAGAACCTAGTCTACCAGCCTATAAAAATTCAAAATAGAGAATGGAAAAAGGTTCTGTAAAAGTGCTTGGTCTAAAAAAAATGAAAACCTTTTCATATAGGTTGGAAAGAGAACTGCCAGAAATTTAAGAGCATACAAGTGAATTAAGGAGAATAATTCTCCTTAAAACGAATTAATACGAATTTGGTTGTATTTAATACAATTAATCTCCACATTAATACAATTTTCTGTTAAGAATTCAAAAAGACTCTCAAAATTTAGAGGAAAATATAAACAAGCCGAAGCAAAAGTAGGAAGGCCCGTAATGGCCCATTTCGGTCTGTCATTCATGTCCCCCACCTCATGCAGGTGAGCATTGGGCCTTTGGAGGTCCAAGCTTGGATTTGCGGCCCCCCTGCGCGCTCAAGAGAGAGCCTCTTGGCTATAAATTCTTACAAATCTAAAGAAGTACTATTCCTTATAAACCACTCAAATTTCCCATTGGGAATTTCAATCCATTTTCCTCTACAAAATCCTTTCTTTTAAGCTCACTTTGAGCATCAATTTCTCATTCATCCTTAATCCGTTTTAGGCATATTATATACAGTTGGAAAGATCTCGTTGCATTGAATATGATGACACAATTTAAACCATAATCTAACCATTACCATAATATAATTAAGCCTAAAGATTACTATAAATCACTTGTCTAATGCCCAATTTTCCAACAAGCTCACTGTTGAATCATGTTTTGATGATAACATCTACGGGTGAGCATGGACCGGTTCGGTTCAACAACCGAACCGAACTGAAAAAAATCGATCCAAAAAATACTATATTTTATAAACCAATCCGATCCAAACTAAATTTTGGTTTGGTACTGTCCAAACCGAACCAGTTCGGTTTGGTTTGGTTTGGACTAGGTTGAACCAAAAACATCAACTTCTTAAAAAAATAATCAAAATAAAAATTTTATACAAGTAGTTTGTTTAAAAAATAAAAAAGAAATACAAAAAAATTAAATTAAAAAATCAATAATACTAAATAATACTATTACATCAAAATAAAATACTAAAATTCTCTCCTTTTTTTTTCAACTCTCAAGTTTTAACAACTACAAATTAGCATCCAAATATCACAATATAAAACTATAAAAGAATATAATGTCTAAAATTCTCTACAATTAGTATAATTAATTTTATAATTAATTTTAGTATTTTACCAATTATTCAGTTTTTTGGTTTGTTGGTTTTGAACCGAACCAAACCGAACCAAATCAAAGTCCAAACTTCTTAACAATTTAAAACCAAACCGAACCAAACTATAAAATGGATCGGTTTGGTTTGGTTCGGTTCGGTTTGAATTTTCGGTTTTTGGATATTGGTTTGGTTTTGCTCACCCCTAATGACATCTAAATGAAAAGTTGACATACAAGATAAAAGCTAATCATATTTACTTTAATATTATTACAAATTACTTCATGATTAATTATTAAGTAAAGTATGATTATAAGGAAATATGAACCTACATCAACAAAAAGGACATCAACAAGTCTTAAGGCTATTAAAGCATCAAGAGTCAAATGTTTAATAAGTTGATCAAGAGATGAAGAAAACTACTTCAAGAGCTACACGACTATCATTGTATATGAGCTTAAAACTCCTCGACGGCTATATCTCTCTTATAAGCTAGAAGTAGTAAGCAACATGTGTTCAAGACCTGAATGAATTAGCCACTTTCTCTTTATGACTTACAAGCAACGGCTATACTTCCTTTAGGAGCTAATCATAACTACCATTATTCCTTTAGAGGTTGTAAGCAAGAAAAACTGAATTAATCAAGTGGGAGCTGTAAGCGCTGGGTTTTCTTGACCTCTATGATGAGAATTCCTTATTACCTGTTGAGTAGACGGACACGAATCAGACTTGAGAATGACCAAAATATCGCCTTGGATATCTCAAATGCTCCGAAAACCAAGCTATCCTTGATCCGAAACCCGGAGAAAGGTCCCCTAGGTGATTTTAGGGTTTAGGGTGAGCGTTTTTTTTTTTTTGGTGGAATCGGCCCCGGCTCTATCTAGAGCCGCACAGCTGTAGTTTTTAAACTATAGTCGTGCGGCTCTAGTGGGTCAATCATGTTTCTCTGCAAAGAGCAACTTAACTGAAACAAAAGGAAAAGCGGCCAAAATCCACAAAAAAGTAAACAGCTAATTAATTCTTGAAATGATAACAGGGTGTGAGATATAAAAACTCAAAGTCAAATCAAAGGAAAAAGGCAGAGAGATTGAGTCTGAGGGACATAAAACAAAACAAGAAAGAAAAGAAAAGGAGAGGGAGGAACCGAAACACATAGGACCGAAAGGTGGAGCAATAGCTCAAACTTAACACTAAAAACAATTCTAAGACATCAAAGGAAGTGTTCTTGACCTTTACACATTCAATCGGGATCATTTTGGATTGGTTTCGAATCGATACAGATTCGTTTTTAGGATTTCAAGCTGGTTCAGGATTCGAGGAGCATTTTGAGTTTCCAATTTGATTCTGGATGTCAAACACATCAAAACAACATCAAGGTAAACTCTGAGAGGCCTTAAACCTATGTATATTGCTTTTTCCTTGCATTTTTCTTCATTTTTCAAATTTTTGGAAAATGGATTTTCTGAATACAGCCGCACGGCTCTGTTCTCCATGAACACAGCCATACGACTATATTTCACATAAACAGAGCCTTGCGGGTCTAGTACTTAGAGCCACACGGCTGTGTTCTGTAGGGGCAGAAACCAGAAAATGCCCAATCGGCCGAAAATAATCCGTTTTCCATTTTATACGTTTTGTTATGATATTTTTCAGCCCAAATACATTCGTACATTATTAAACTTTGGTTTTTGGATTTCCGTACGAATGGGTGTTAGGTTTTCAGTTTTTCCTGGGTTTTATTCTCTGAATCTCGAGGTTGTTCGATTCGAACCGGATCCATAGTCTAGCATTAGCGGACCCCCGAACCCTATAAAAATCCTCGAGAAATACCAAAAACTAGCAAAATAGCGATTTTCAAAAAATAAGAAAACCATTTTTTGGGTTTGGGAATTACAGCTGTGCGGCTCTAATTACAGTCGTATGGCTATAGTCTCTAGAAAGAGACATAATGACGGAACGACCTGTACGGACGTCGTCGTGCGATGCTGTCTTTGGATTCTAACTGTTTTTTGTGTGTTTATTGCTTTTGGACCCTAGATGGATGTTGGAATTAGGGAACCCGCACGAACGGGACCCCGAGTTCTGGGATAACAGACCCACTAAACGGAAAAATTTGCATGAAACTGAGCCAAATAATTTTCTAAAATTGTTTTCTAGCACAAAAAATCTATAGGGCATTTAAACAATTTTCCAGGTTTTACCGGGCTGGCTAGTGGAATCGACCCGGTTATCCCGTAAATGCATGCCCCCGTTCCTAAAATCCCAATTCTGTCCTGTTGTGAGTCCTGCTTGTGTTCATGATATAAATTGTGCTAACCGTCTGTTTTACAACATTTATTTTCCTTTTTATTATTTTTGATGTAATTAATAGATTCTCGTGTAAATTAGGCGATTGTAATTTTTCTAGACATTCATGTATTTAGGCGCTTGTAAATGTGAGGATGAGAGTTTCCATTTTTATTTGATCTGGTCGTATAAGAGGCCTTTATTCTCATTCTTTTAATTGCTTGAATGTATGCTTTACTTATTCTACAATTTATTCCTGTCATTCGCTTGAGCATGGGCTAAATAAACACGAAATGGGTAGAGAAAGATAATAAAGCAAATAAAATATGGTACTATGAACTGCAAAGTGAAAGCAAGCTTGAGGTTAAGTAAGTCACTTGCCCGAACCCTAAATCTCTGGATTAGCTATAATAGTCTACCCTCGGTAGGGAGCTGTACCAGAATTTCCCAGATGAGCTGATCCGGGTGGCGACTCTGTCACTGATCTTGGAATTTAAGTTTTGAGGTCTTTAAGATTAAAATGGGAAAAGGATTTCTATAAAAGGGATTTCTAAATAAATCAACGGTTTTCCTAAATCAAGATAATCAAAATCCTGTTTTCAAAAAAAACTCAAAACGCATTCCAAAAATTTTCCTTTTCCCCGGTTCGTATCACAGCTTCCCGCTTTCATTTTTCATTTCAAAAGGTCGTCCACTCACAGTGGCGACTCAGCTGGGGAGACAAAAGGTTTCTTAAAAAGTTTTTACAAAAACTTAAGGAACTTAGGCAACTACTAAAATATAACCTCGCTTACAGTCACTTCATTAGTCCATAGTACCATATTTGTTTGCACCTGCATATCATGACATTTTCTTCTTCTCAATCCCTCCAATACACTAATCAACCCTAGTTTACTCAAGAAGGTGACCTACCTCTTTCGCCAGGATTGGAGGCACTAGATGGGATAAACCACTTATAGCACCGCATAACCTTACATCGTGTTCTACGGTGAGGAGTGTATATTCGCTATGGGACATGTAATGGCTTAGCAACTTCCCCTAGGATTACCAAAACATAAATTCAAATTGGACATTAAGAGTGCGCCTTTCATATCCCCCATTGATGCCAAAGAGACCCAACACCTAGGAAGAATGCAAGACCAATAGAAAGGAGAAATAAGGTTGGAAAGGAGTGCATATTATTATGTGTGCTAACATTTGTTCTGTGGTGTTTTTATTTGACCTTTTCACGAAGCATTACAAAATGCATTGCCATTCATGTGTCGTTCTAAGCACATCTTTGTGCAGCCATTTTCAAGCATCAACATATGTGTGACACTATTCACATTTTCGTGCAGCCATGACATTTTATTTGTATGCCATTTACATCTCGCGTGCAACATTTCCATGAAGCATACACGACATCATCCCATGTGTCATACATCCTAACCACATTTTCATGCAGCCACTTACATTTTCGTGTGACATACATTCATGCCACTCCATCCCACCTAACAAAGGATGTTCCAAGCATGCCCCTCACGATCATTTCATTCCATAACATATCAAGTATCCCCAAAATACCTGTGTTCTGCCCGTGCACTGGATTGCACTCGGCCATTCCACTATACCATGTCATTCAATATAAGACCACAATGGTCCTAAGCCTATTTCCGTGTGGTGGTTCATGCGATGTCATTACATGGCATCACATTCATTCATCATAAGTGTCACAGTGATGCTAGAGTCCTGTTTGCGCATTATGGTCCACATCGGGTCATTTCATGACATTGTGAAATCATTCAAGGTACTCCCCGAGTGCCGGATTAGTACATATATAGGGACATTTCATAGCATTATCAAAGTCACGCAAGGTGTTCTACGAACGCCGAACCCCTGTCTGTTTTCCGAGTTACACGTGACCTTATTATAACATCATCTCATATCACGTTGCCTTAAAAGCATCAGAACTCTATCTGTGGGATAGCCGCCATGCGACCATTTCATGTCATCTTAATGTTCCATAAAGCATTGAAACTCTGCCTGTGTGACGATACACATGCGGGAATTTCATGACATCCACTAGGTGCCCCAAAGGCTCCAAACCTCTGTCCATGTGACAGCTCACATGAGACCTTTTTTGCACTATTTTTGCATGGTATTGGGCACTCTTATCCCAAGAAAAGGAAATTAAAACATAAAGTTCACCCTCATTTTCGTTTCCATTCATGAAACATCATCCAAGCATCATTCTTCATGACAGCACTTCATTCATTTATTATCCCTAACTCTCTATATGTGATGTAAGACAGCACACATGTGAAACTAGAAAGACCAAAGCTCCACAAAGACAGTTCACTGAGTAAGCTGGATTGACCAAGGACAAGATCTTAGACTTTGAGGGCTGTTAAGGAATAAAGGACAGTAGAAACAGATAATGAGTCTGATTTCGAAGAGGAAGTGGAAATGGCAAACCAAATAACAAGTCTTGCTGATGCTCTGAAGGATTTCCTAAAGTCTTAGGATTTCTATGTCATTCTAAAACAAGAGATGTGGGCCATTGTAAGAGAAAGTGGGGAAGTCGGAACCAGAGGGACTGGAAAGCAAAAAGTGGCTGAATCTTCTCTGTATGGGGCCAATGTCTTAGCTAGTGTAGAGAAGCTGCAAGAGATCGATGTAGCCATGGAAAAGAAAATAAAGGCAAAGTACTCAAAGTTGGACGAAGTGGTCACCGAGCTAAAGAAAGGGGCTTGTATCGGCTTGTATCAGTTTGGGCTCCAAGAGGGGTGTGAATGTGGATGCAATGATAACTAAGGGCATTGAGGCCTTCCCTATTAGGTTTCAAGTGCTGAAAGTTCCCTCCTACAAGGGGATTGGTTCACCAGAAGCTCATGTGAATCTTTATGCACGAGTCATGTTGACAGCGGGTGCCACCAAATAGCAGCTAATCAACTTCTTCCCAACTACACTCGAGGGGGGAGCATTGAGCTGGTATAATTCTTTATCTGAAGATGTGCAATCAGAATGGGAAGCTTTGTTTGCAGCTTTCATCAAATACTACAGCTTTAATACTAAGATTCAGGTGAAGCTGTACAACTTGGAAAGGGTTAAGTAGAAGCCGAATGAGTCCTTTGATGAATATTATCAGAGATGGATGAATAAGATGATTCTATTGAAAAATCACCCTGACGAAGATGAATTGATCCAAAAGTTGATTGATGGTAGTAGGGACATCTTCAGGAACAATATGAAGTTCCATTATTTCAATGAGCTTAGTGAACTGTACAACATGGCTATGAAGATTGAGAGGGATGAAGAAGAAAAGGCAGCAACCTACAGGGGTAACAGAAGCTCCAGGTATAGCTCTGACTGCTGGTCAACGACTACGACTAGGTCAAGCAGTGGGTCTAGTTATGGTTCTACAAGCAAAAGCGGGCAGTTTTCAGAGACCAAGCAAGCTATGGTTACTGTAGTATCTCAGCAGCGAGGAAGCCAAAGTAGAAATCCAAAGGGTCAGGGCATATCCCCTTGGGCTTTCTCCTTTGCTGAGATCTTTATGAAATGCAGGAATGGCTGTCTGTTAAGCTTTCTCAAGCCCTTTGAAAAACTAGCAAATGCGGATAAGGACAACTTCTGTACTTATCATGTCATGATGGGACACAGAACCAATAACTATTATAAGCTAAAGGATGCCATCCAGAAGCTAATTGATGAAGGAAAGTTACAAGAGCCTTCCAAGCCTAGCACTAAGACTAATCCATTACCAGCATTTGAAAGGTAGGTCAATATGGTACAGTCGGGGCTACCAGACAACATCATTTTTGCCCAGGTCTTGCAGGCAAACCCTACCGTGTAATCTGTGGTGGCCAACGAAACTAGGGAAAAGTTAGAATGTGGAAAGCTGACAGAGCAGAAAGAGGTGAAGTCGGTGAGTCTGAATGATCTGGATTCAGAAGATGAGTATGAAAAATATGGATGTGATGAGATAGTTAAGCTGCCGGTTGTTGAGAAGCCAAAAGTTCCAAAAGTCTGGAATGTAACAAGGAGTGGTAGGTCTACTAGCCAGTGGTTCAGTAGAATTATAGGACCCCAGTGACTAGATCAGGCAGCATGTCAGTGCCGAAGGAAGTAGAAAAAGAAGATCTGGTCATTTCACAATTGAAGAAGACTCCAGCTCAAGCCAGTCTGTGGCATTTGCTACTGACCTCCAAAGAACACAGAGCAGGATTAGTTAAAAGGATATCTGAGATTAAAGTTTCCCCAATTGCCTCCCCAAAGTCCATGTGTTGCTTATTAGATAAGGTTCATATGGGGCCCCCTGACATTGTGTTTCAGAATAAGATTTGCCATAAGGAGGAAGGGCTCACAACAGAGCTTTGTATGTCAAAGTTGACATCATGGACAGAGTCATGCCATGCATGATGATAGATGATGGGTCAGGTCTGAATATATGCCCATCAAAAATGCTGTCGTATCAGGGCTTAAGTGAAGGTGCTCTGAAGAAGTCTTCCACTATGATTAGGGCTTATGATGATTCGAAGAGGACTGTGATCAGAACCTTTGAAGCCGAGGTAGAGGTGGCACCTGTCAAGTCGACAGTCACTTTTACTATGATTGACATTCCAGTGACCTTCTCCCTGCTATTAGGAAGACCATGGTTTCACCCGCTGGGGGTCGTACCTTCAACTTTGCACTAGAAGATAAAATTTTCAATAGGCAATGAGGTTATGAAGGTTAAGGTAGATTCTCAGTCCATGAATGTTGTGGTTAACGAAGAGATCATACCATTCAACGGATTCCAAATCGCCATGATCAGCGAGGAGGAAACCACAGATGCCCCGATGGTTATCTATGAGAACTATATGCCAAAATGGTTGTCCAAGTACCTGTGCAAGCAGAATTTTGTTCCGGGTATGGGACTCGGAGCTAATCTACAAGGGGTACCCAAATTTCACATTGATGCTAGGAAGTCAAGGTAGTTTGGTTTGGGTTACACGCTCGAGGCATCTGAGAAGAAAAGTCTGAAGAAAGGAAAGAATGGCAAGCCCATGATGAAGCCATTCATTAAGGCTGGCGAACAATTATACAAGGGACCAGCTGAGCCAGTGAAAGTCGGGAGTATTGAATACCCAGGCTTCGAGATATTCTCTGATGTTGTAGACTTTGAAAAGAGCTAGGAAGAGCCAGTTGCACTTGTGACAGTGGAGGAGGTAGTTGTTAAGCCTGTCATCCCCCAGAAAAAGCCATCTGGGATGGTAGCAAAAGTAGCAAAAGTGTCTAAGGAAAAAGCTAAAGAAAAGATATATGATGATGCTGTGTAAGCCATTTCAGAGATGCTGACCGCCGCCTTGGTCAAGGCCTTTGCAAAATCCAAGGAAGGGTCCAGGATGGAGCTGGTGACCAAGGCAAGCTTGAATTCTATTGTTGCTGAGATAGCAAGGATCATGATGAAGAATAAGGCACATGTGGCTGAGATTAAGGAGATTGCTCTTCCTACTGAACAAGAGTTTGAAATTGCTGCTGACTTGGATAACATTCTGAAGCTGAGCAAGGATGCTGAAGAAGTTCGAGGCCCTTAACCTGTGGAGGATGAAAATGATTTTGTTGTATCTGTTTCTTCTATTTTTAGTGTGAATGATGTACTTTTTAACAAGTTTAATGCAATGAAATCCCAGTTTGCTTACTTGTGTGATGTTTATCCTGATGATTCTGTGCATGCATTTGAATCACCATCAAGCATATTTATCATTCATGACACTACATTGCATCAAATCAACATAAGTACAGATGAAAATCCCAAAATGGTATTCATTTCACACAAACTAAAATCCGAAGAAGAGAGAGAATTGACAAAAATACTATAAAAACATGTTAAGGCTATCGCTTGGTCATACGAGGACATGCCAAGGGTCGATACAAAAATAGCAGTTCACAAGCTTTCGATAGATCCCAGATTCAAGTCAATAAAGCAGAAGCTAAAAAGGCTGAGACTAGAATGGACTGCATTAGTAAAGGAAGAAGTGGCCAAGCAGATTGAAGCTAAGTTCCTCGAGGTGGTGGAATACACAGAATGGTTAGCCAAAATCATGCCAGTGACTAAGAAAGAGGGAAGGGTCAGAGTGCGTGTCGACTACAGGGACTTGACCAAAGCTAGCCCGAAAGATAATTTCCCCTTGCCTCACATTGATGTTTTGATAGATAGCGCAACCAAGGCAGCAATGTACTCCTTTATGGATGGATTTTCAGGATACAACCAGATCCTAATGGATGTAATTGACAAGGTGAACACTTCATTCATCACGGAGTAGGGCACTTTCTGCTATAGAGTAATGCCTTTTGGGTTGAAAAATGCTGAGGCCACTTACCAGAGGGCTATCACAACATTGCTGCATGACATGATTCACAAAGAAGTAGAGGTGTATGTTGATGATATGTTTTTTAAGTCAATGACCCAGGAGAAGCACCCTACCATCCTAGATAGATTTCTTACACACATAAGAGAACACAACCTGTGACTCAATCCCAAGAAATGCATATTTGGGGTTACATTAGGGAAACTGCTGGGTCATATGGTCAGTCAACGGGGGATAGAGATGGATCCAGACAAAATCAAAGCGATTCGAGATATGCCAGCCCCTAAAATAGAAAAGGAGGTCCAGTCGTTCTTGGGTTCTTTACAGTATGTCAGTCGCTTCATAGTGCGATTAACTTCAGTGTGTGAGCCGATTTTCAAGCTGTTGAGGAAAGATCAGCCGATTGTGTCGGATGACAGATGTCAGTTGGCTTTCAAAAAGATCAAAGCTTACCTGGTAAATCCGCCAGTTCTCAGCCCACTGACTCCAGGAAAGCCCTTGATTTTGTATTTAGCTATTAAAGATTCTTCCATAGAGGCAATGCTAGCGCAGGAACAAGATGGAAGGAAGGAGTATCCCATTTACTATCTCAGCAAGAAGCTGCTAGAATATGAAACCAAGTACACGCTAGTGGAGAAGACATGTGTAGCAATGATCCGGCTGACCAAGAAGTAACGCCACTACTTCAGTCGTACAGGGTACAAGCCGTGGCTAAAGTGGATCTGATGAAATATCTGTATGAAGCACTAGCGTCAGTTCGAAAATTATCTAGGTGGCTACTACTCTTATCTGAGTTTGATATCGAGTACATCACCAAGAAAACCATCAAAAGGCGAGCTGTGGCCGAATTCCTAGCAAATCAGCCATTAGAATCGGATCGCATGGAGAATCTGAAGTTCCCTGATGAACAGCTAGCTATAGTAGAAGTGAGGAGATGGGTTATGTGCTTCAATGGTGCTATAAACAGAAAGGGTGCTGGATTGGGGTAATCATAGCAATGCCAGATGGCGAGGTCATTCCATTGTCGAAGAGGTTGGACTTTCCCATAACTAACAATGGGGCAAAATATGAAGCATGCCTATTCGGGATGGAAGCCCTCCGGACACTAAGGGCAGACGATGTCTTGATTGTTGGAGATTCACATTTGGTGATTCGAAAAGGAAAAGGAATGGGATCTGAGAGAAGAAGCCTTAGCCCTACTTAGAGCTACTGCAATACATAAGAGGGTTATTTGGCCAGTGTGAGTTTAGACATGTTCCTCGGGAGGAGAATAAAATGGCTAATGCACTAGCAACATTGTCTTCTATGTGGGAAGATTCAGAAAAGACACAGATACAACCTTTGGTTATAGCAATTTCCAAGCAACCCTGCTTTGATATGCACGAAGTAATGGAGTTAACAGCCGAAGAAAAACCGTGGTTCTCTGACATTTATCAGTATGTGAAAGAGGGAAAGTATCCAAATGTTGGAAATGCCCTAGTCCCAAGGCATTGGTCCTTGTATTTGTATCATACATTTATTGGATTTATGTATTATACTCATTTATGTTATTAATAAAGGCATCAATTCATTTATTATATTTATCTTGTGCAACATATTAAACGAAGTATCCAATGGACATATCTATATCCATGATGACAAGTGTCATGCACTTGGCAGTAAGACCATGGATAGGGTAAACGATATGACCATGAATAGATCCCTAGTCTGTTCCAGTCATGGGAATGAATGGAACAAGAGACTATCATTAACCTGGTTGTATGGCGGTGTCTTACTGGTCATTAGACATGGAATGTCAACCAAGTTAATGGGTACATGCATGGGGGCATGGTACTGGATAGATCCACTAAACGAGTAATCCACATGGTATAGTATCACAAGTGATTCTCGTGTAGTACTTGTATGGATCCTTTAACCTGATCATATGATGGTGTCACATGTGAGGTCGCATACTTAGGGGTACACCTAAAGGGCCTGTAATAGGGTGCCAAGTATGGGTACTTTCGGATGTGTCACTTAGCATGGTAATGCTATGGATATGCAGAAGGGATTTGTCACTCAGCAGTCCACTGGGAAGATATCACCGGCCTCTTGATGAATGCAACTGATAAGAGTGTGGCCACACCCAAACAGGTGGGAACTTGTTTTTGAGCTTCAGTGCATTCGGGATCAAGTTAATGTCCGACACAAAAGAGGGTGAACAATCCGTGCCTCTGTGTTAGACACCGATATCAATGACATGGGATGTACAAGTTTAAACTATAGGGTTATGATAACAGTTAGACTACCATCTCCATCTTAATTGGGGGCTGCAGTGGCTTGCTAAAGCCCAACTGCAGTCTGCAGGCCAAAGGCCCGCTTCCAACATAAAGATGGGCCCACGGGATAGTACACATAGAACAACTGTGTTGGAAATGCCCTAGTCCCGCGGCATTGGTCCTTGTGTTTGTATAATACATTTGTACATTAATGTGAACTTTATGTATTATACAATTTGTGTCAAGGAAAGACATTGGAAAACATCATGTCCCAAGCTTTTGGGAGAGAAAAGGAAGACGCAGGGCATGTCTTCATCAGCTATATATGTCATAAACATTAACCTCTGTTTCAACATCTTATGTATTGGATACTAGATGTGGTTCTCACATTTGTTGTAATGTGCAGGGACTTAAGAACAGGAGATCACTGGGATCGAGACAAGTGGGATCGGGACAAGTGGACTTGCGGGTTAGAAATGGAGCAAGGGTTGCTGCCATAGAGATCAGCGGGACCAGCTTATGATGCCTAGTAGATTAGTTTTGTTACTGAAACTATGTTGTTTTGTACCTGTTTTGTACAGGAATATTATTTCTGTTTCAGTTTTGGATATTTCTAGATGTGCATTTACTATTGGTGATAGTAAAAAGGGTTTATCTAGAAAAGAATTATTTTATGGAGTAGCTCTGTTACCGGTCATAGAACATGGAATGTCAACCAGGTTAATGGGTACATGCAAAAGGGCATGGTACTAGATCGATCCACTTAACGGGAATCTACATGGTATAGTATCACAAATGATTCTCGTGTAGTACTTGTATAAGTCCTTTGACCGGACCATATGATGGTGCTGCATGTGAGGTGGCACACTTTGGTGTACGCCCAACGGGCCTATAAAAGGGTGCCAAGTACGGGTACGTTCGGGTGTGTCAGTGAGCATGGCAGTACTATGGATATGCAGAAGGGAATGTCACTCAGTGATTCACTGAGAGGATATCACCGGCCTCTTGAAGAATGCTACTGATAAGTGTGCGGCCGCACCCAAACAAGATTGGATCTTGCTTGTGAGCATCAGTTCATTCGGGATCAAGTAAATGTCCGGACACAATAGAGGGTGATACTTCCATGCCTCTGTGTTGGACACCGATATCAATGACATGGGATGTACAAGTTCAAACTACTGGGCTACGGTGACAGTTTGACTGCTATCTCCGTCTTCATTGGGGGCTGCAGTGACTTGCTAGAGCCCGCCTACAGTCTGTGAGCATTAGCTCACTGCCAACATAAAGACGGGCCCATCGGATCGTACACACTGAACATCTGGACTTTAACTAGTCGGATTATGTGTGTACTTGGAGTATACACATGGAAGAGAGAGAGATCATTTAATTATATTTTATGGATCAATTAGATTGATCAAAGTAATATAATTAATATTTATTTTGACCTTCTCTTAATTAATTCTTTGAATTAATTTATGGGATCATTTCCTAGGTGGAAATATTATTACATGTATAGGTTTACATGTATTTCATTTTATGTGTGTCTAATTTAATCCCTTGATTAAATTAATAGAGCAAATTAATTTTAATTTCAATGTATGTAGTATATATTATATGGTATTTTATATATATATATACATGTTATATTAAAGTTGCTTTTGATATTAATTAAATTAAGGGAATTAAAATTGGGCATAAGACTTAAATGAAAATTCCCACATGATGTGGGATTGTGTTGGCCGAAATGTTGGCATCCTTTGGGAAAAAATTGATGAGTCATTTTGTTAAGAATGGATGCATCATTTTTCTTTATATGGTGAGTCATGTATTTGACTTAAAGGAAGATAAGTTGGACTTGTCTACCTTATGGCACCAATTAGAAAGATGGTGAGTCATTCTTGGACAAAAGTTGATGATGGCTTATTCATGGTGGACCAATGGAAGAATAGTGAGTCATTGGTTTGACTTTTGAGAAAGCAAAATTGGATTTTGTTTTCATAAGTGCATATCTTTTACATTTTTTATGGTAAAAAAAAAAAGATGGCAGCATTTTAATTCCATTCCTGGCCGTGTATATTATTTCTGGGAAAGAAATAATTTGCCCACCTTGATGCCTTATTTCTTTTGGTAAGAAATTTGAAGCCTAACTTGAGATATATGGTATTTGCTTTTGGAAAGTAAATAGGACAGCCATAGTATTCACCTTGAGCTGTCCCTCTCTCCTTCTCTTCTTGGAAAATCCGAGCCGCTAGCACAGGTTGGGTCCGAGAGCCATTCGTGTACGTGACGTTGGAGGGAGTCTGCTTTGATTCCTGTAGTCCGCATCCATCTCTTTAAGAGATTTACCGGGTAAGTTTCCGAACTTCTCTTTATGGTTTTAAGTTTTGATTTCCACATCTTAAGCTCCTATGCCGGATTCGAGGAAATCGATGCGTATTTTCGCTTTTATCGGTCGGTTTCCCTTGACGAATCCCAACAGTGGTATCAGAGCAGGCTTTTGATCAGTGGAAATCTTTAACTTGGTGAATCCCGTGTCTTAAAATTGGAGATTTTTGTGGACAGGATTTATTTTTGGTTTTGGGGTTTGGTGATTTTTCCCCTTGGATTTTACTTATGGAAAATTATTTGCATATGTTTTATGTTTTATTTATTTAATTTTCCATTTGTGAATCGTTTATGGAAATTTATTTTTTGCATATAGGTTTATGCTAGATTTATTTTTCCATTACATGATTTTATTTCTTGGTGATTTAATTTCATGTTGTTTTTTTTTTCGGAAAAATCACGGACCGTTTTGGGTCGAAACGGGGGCAGCAGCCATTGCCTGCGGCACTGGGCGCCACAGGCAGCAGCGCCGCGGCTGCCCCACGCGGCGGGCCGGGCCGGAATTTGGATTTCGCGGGATTTTTTTTGTGCCGCGCCGGGTTTTAAAATTTTAATTAATTTTAAAATTATGCCTGTTTACATTTTGGATATTAACCTTACTGTTTCAACATCCTGGGTATTGGATACTGGATGTGGTTCTCACATTTGTTGCAATGTGCAGGGACTTAAGAACAGAAAGTCATTAGGGTCGGGAGAGGTGGACTTGCGGGTCGGAAATGGAGCAAGGGTTGCTGCCATAGAGATCGGTGAATATCACCTTGTGATGCCCAGCGGATTGGTTTTAATTTTGGAACATTGTTACTTTGTACCTGCTATGTGCAGGAATATTATTTCTGTATCAATGTTGGATATTTCTGGATTTCATTTCACTATTTCTAATGGTAGAATTTCAATATCTAGAGAGGGATTATTTTATAGAGATGCTCTATTAAATAATGGCCTATATATCCTGGACTTAAATGAAACCAATCATGTCTATAACATAAACACTAAAAGGGTTAAGCCTAATGAACTTAATCCTGTCTTCCTATGGCATTGTCGTCTCAGCCACATAAACGAGAAGCGCATTGCTAGACTTCACAAAGCTGGAGTCCTAGTGTCATTTGACTTGGAGTCAATTCATACATGCGAATCATATTTACGAGGCAAGATGACAAAGGCGCCTTTTAGTAAGAAGGCTGAAAGGGCCACTGGCTTATTAGACCTAATACATTCAGATGTATGTGGACCTATGAGCGCAGCGACCAGAGGTGGGCATCTCTACTTCGTCACGTTCACGAATGATTTCAGCAGATATTGCTATGTCTATCTGATGAAACACAAGTTTGAGACCCTTGATAGGTTCAAGGAATTTAGGAATGAGGTACAGAACCAACTAGGCAGGAATATCAAAACCCTTCGGTCGAACCGAGTCGGTGATTCATCATTGGAAAAATAAGGTGGTGCAGCGGAAAATACACCGTTTAAAATTTCCTAGAATCCATCTATCGTGTCCAATTACCATTGATTAGAATAAAATCAAATAAGAATCAAGAGAGATTAACTCAACGGATTCGTCTCCTCTAGAGACTGCTACAGAATCGTTTCTTGAAACTGCGATCTCCAAAGTCCGGTGCACGACCAACTATTGAGCGGCAACTGGTGCCAGCCGAAGACGCGAAGGAATGGAGGTTTAATACTGGGATTTTCGGCCGTTTTGGGGCTGCTATTGGTGGCTGAAATTTCCAGCAATTAATTAGAGTTGAATTAGGTTTTTATTCCTTAAGTGTGCCCTTTTATAGACTGTAATACCCCGAATATTTTAATAATATTTTTCATCATTATTTTAATTTTATGGCATTTAATATTTTTAGGCTTAATTAATTAATTTAATTTAATACCTTAAGCTTATTGTATTTAAATGCATCTTTAAACATGATTAAATTTTGTGAATATTTTGGGGTTAGGAAAATTATATATTTTAGGACTAATATATTTAGACATTTCGGCCAACTTGTATTTATCATACTCCCTCTCTATTTAATCCCTCCTTAACCTAATTCACACTCATTCTACAACATAAAGTCCTAACTACACTAAAGCTCATCTCCCCCTCTCCCTTGTGTGTGCAATTCGGCCAAGCATCCCACCTTCCCCTCTCTCAAATTTTCGACCTCCTACCTCTACCACACCCCTTCATTGATTGTTCTCATTGCATACTTGAGGTTTAGAAGCTCAATTCAAGGAAGTTGGTTTTGGGTTTGATTTGCTCCTTAGATTTGGCCATCAACACCTTTAATTCTTCCCTTGGATCATCAATTTGAGCAACAGGACTTAGCAATCAAAGGTAACTACTCTATCCATACTCCTACACTTAGGGTTGAATGGTAGAAATTAGGGCTTTTATGTTTTTTTTTTTTTTATGTTGGAATTGATTAAATTAATTGTAATAACTTGATTGGTATTGCTAGAATTTGAATTGGCATGATTTGTTTACTGATTTTGGTCAATTGGGTTGATAGAATTCGAATTATAGGGCTGGTATGATGATTTAAAAACTTGCACATAAGGTGTTTGATAGAATACCCTTGCTGGACAGCCTGCACAACATTTTTCTAAATTCGTTTTAAATAGGTTATGGTTCTCAGAAACTTCTGAAATTTTTATATGTTTTAGATAACATGTTAAACTGAAAATTCGTAGAAAAAACCATGTCAAAATTCATTGGTTTTCATGTCCTAAAAATTCACCCAAAACTGTTGCTTGAAACTGCCCCTGATTGTTTTCAGCACTGACCTATAATGTTTGAAAATTCATATCTTTTTGTGTACTTCGAATTTTTACATGAAACCACTTGCAAAATTTTTCTACGATTATGAACTACAAAAGTGCTTTATATTTTCTCTTCTAATTCTGATGGTAAACTGGGGTTATACTGATTTTAAGATAGTGTAAAATTTGGTGCTCTGTTTCCAGGAATCTGTGATCAGTAATCTTTGGACGCTTTTAACTTTTGCTCTGGTTAATGAATGCATGAAATTCCAGTTGGTATTTGAAGATTATAATGCTATGTTGCTCCCTGAATTATTTCATGATTTTTGGACAAGTGCAACTATTTTATTCTGAATTTTGTTTTCCTGACCTGCTGCCTGCCCTGTTTTCGGGACAGCCTCACTGTTTGGCCTATATATTTTTGTACACTTATCCGAATGACACGAAACGAATTGCATTTTGTGTATATTAAATTGAACTTGGTTCCTTAAAATTTTGAGAATTTTTGGAAGAGTTTTCATATGGTTTATACTGTTTTGAAATTCAGGCAGTGGATCTGCCATATTTGGTGTTTTGGATTAAGGATGTTTTTATACCACACTTGGTGGATTTTTGATGAACTGAATTGGTTTATGTGGACACTTGGTCTTTTGGTTTTATATTGAGGAAGAATAGCCTATAATGGCATGTTTTGGACAATTGGTCCTTGGATTTGATATTGATTTTGGGTTAAGCCTAAAGTGGCACCCTAATGTTGATTTGATGAGATTGGTTTGAAAATTGGTTTTTGATACACGATTGCATATGGGAGTTGCCGGACTGCGGTTTTTCTGGCATATGGACAGTGTTTCCCTTGTGATATTTTTGACCTCTTCATGGTGCACTTGGCCCATGATGGACTCACTTGACTGCGGTTTTTCTTGTGAGTGGTCCGACCTCTTCATTGGTATTTGTCCAATGATGGACTCTTTCGACTGCGGTTTTTCGATTGAGTGGTCATAGACCTCTTCATTGGTATTTGTCCAATGATGGACCTGCTTGACTGCGGTTTTTCGAGTAGGCGGTCTAGTCGTTCTCATTAGGCGAGTGGACTGCGGTTTTTCCCTCGTAAATGGGAGAGTTGGCCAGCTTAGACTTTTTGATTGATTGTGGGATTAGGGGACTGCGTTTTTTCCCGAGCGTCCGACCTATTTGCTATTCGTTGGCGATTTTGGATTGAGAAATTGACTGATGAGTTTTATATCCGAGACTGATTTTTTTTATCATGAGATTTTTATACAAATGTTG
Organism: Euphorbia tirucalli; assembly: GCA_039660915.1. Classification (NCBI taxonomy): domain Eukaryota; kingdom Viridiplantae; phylum Streptophyta; class Magnoliopsida; order Malpighiales; family Euphorbiaceae; genus Euphorbia; species Euphorbia tirucalli. Next base: position 41,526,808 of record CM077637.1, on the reverse strand, counting down.
GTTTGATTTCGTATCATGTTTCTTAATTTAATTAGTTTAAACTCTTTTTCTTCGCTTTACTTTATTCTTGTTTTATTATTTAAACTGTTTTACTCGCTCAGCTTTATTTCAATTTGTTTTTGCCTTATTTTCAAGCTATTCGGTTTTAAGTGTTCGAATATGGACACTGTAGTTACTCGTCACTAAGTGGCGACCATTTTTTTTTCAGATTTTGTAGGTACCGATGCCGATGCTTGACGTGTGATTGTTGTGTCGTGATGGGACTTGGGCGAGTGGACGGATTCTTTTTAGGCATTAGCTACTATAGTTGGGCATATTACTAGACTTTATTTCATTTATTCATTTATTGCTTAACAATGGTTTGTAAGGATATTTATTTATTTATTTATTCATTACTTAGCATTTTTAAGGCTCAATTTATATAGTTAGATAGTTGGTTTGCTCGATGATTACCGATCTCGTGCATTGAATTCCGCCTTTGCACGCTTACCGAGGTCGGGGTTGTCACATAGACACCTTGTCTAATTGGGTTCTAATTAGGTTAATTAAACCCAAGCCCACTAGGATTATAATTACATAAATAAACTTTAATTAAAAAGTATATACTATGTAATTTAATTCCATTTGGCTAAATTTAATTACCCCTAAATAAAATTAAATCACACTTAAGTTAATACAATACATGTATTTAATTTTCCTACTTAGGAAAATTATTTAATTAATTGTTTACTTTATGTAATTCAATTAATTGATAAATTAATTAATTACATTATGTAAACTTATTAATTAAATTAAATTCAACCCATGTCAATTAATTACCTTGACACCGAATGTCAACTAATTAATTAACGCATTCCTTCCAATGTACATTACATGTACAATTTCTATAAGTTCCAGCTCAGTTGATCTATGTGCACGATCCTATGGGTCTGTCTTTATGTTGGCAGTAGGCCCAAGGCCCACAGACTATAAGTGGGTTCTAGCAAACCATTACAGCCCCCAATTAAGACAGAGATGCAGCAGTCTTTAGAAGACACTCACCCGGTAGTAATCTCATAGTGTCCTTTGCCTAACGATATCGATATGAATAAACAAGAGGCAATGTGTCTGTCATCCTCTTCTGTTGTTTATTATATTTCTTGATCTTGAGTTGACTGATTAATCAAATAAGCAACCAACTTATTTGGGTATGGCCATACACTTATCAGTCCCACTCATCAAGTGGCCAATGATATCATCTCAGTGTTACCCGTGTGGCAATTCCATCACTTCATCATCAATATCAACATGTTCACCGGTCCACCCAATCATACCCGTATTTAGCATCCTTTTACAGACCTGTTAGGCGTATGTCAAAGTGAACCGGATCCCATATCGATATTATAATGAAATCTGGTCTGAGGACAAAAGAGACCTACTCAAGAAAGACCTATGACATGACAACCATGTGGCTTTCTTGTGCGGATCGATCCAGTCCCATGTCAATGACATGTACCTATATTCATGACTGACTATACAAGTACTATGGCTAGTTAAGAACTACCATACAGTCATCGAATATACAAGTCTGTGGTTCTATTCGTTCCCACGATTAGAATAGACCTGGGATAGGTTTTATGATTATCAATCAATGGATACTCTACTCATATTATAGCACAAGATATAAATGAAATAAATTAATTGCCTTTATTAATGTGACACAAATAATGTATTCATACATGACTCTGAATGTATAATACAAAATACAAGAATCCAATGCCCTAAGAACTAGGGCACACCAACAATCTCCCACTTGCACTAGTTCCAAGTGGGCATTGCCCTAATTCCTATAGATCTGGTATGACCGTCGTGCTGTGTCTGCAACAACGCTTTGGTCAATGGATCAGCGACATTATTCTTGGTGTCAACCCTCTGCAATAATATGTCACCTATGTTCACGATCTCCCGAATGAGGTGAAACTTTCTGAGTGCATGTTTGGATCTCTTGTGTGACCGGGGCACCTTAGCTTGTGCGATGGCCCCGTTGTTGTCATAAAAACATCAACTGGGTCTAGGATAGTGGGCACTATTCCCAACTCAGTTATGACTTTCTTGATCCAAACAGCTTCCTTTGAGCTTCGCACGCAGCTATGTACTCAGCTTCCATTGTAGTGTCAGCAATGATGGCCTGCTTTGAGGACCTCCAACTAATGGCACCGCCATTCAGGAGAAAAACATAACCAGACTGTGACTGGTTCTCATCCTCATCGGTCTCAAAGCTTGCATCAGTGTAACCTGACACTACCAGCTCATCTTGACCTTTATACACTAAGAAAGCATCCTTAGTCCGGTTAAGGTACTTCAAGATTGCCTTGACTGCCTTCCAGTGTTCCTCACCGGGGTCTGACTAGTACCGGCTAGCCATACTTAGTGCAAACATGACATCAGGCGTCGTACATAACATGGAGTACATGATAGATCCAATAGCAGATGCATAAGGGATCTTTTCCATGTTCTCCCGGTCCTTCTTTATTTTAGGACCATCTTTCTTACTCAGCTTCAACCCATGGCGCATAGGCAAGAATCCTTTCTTTGCCTTGTCCATGCTGAATCCTTTTAGAACCTTGTCAATGTACGTGGCCTGACTTAGGCCTAAAAGCCGATTGGATCTATCTCTGTAGATCTTAATCCCTAAGATCGTCTCAGCTTCGCCTAAGTCCTTCATTGCGAAGCACCTACTCAACCACTGCTTAACCCCTTGCAGTGTTGGTATATCACTTCCAATGATAAGGATGTCGTCAACATACAGCACTAGGACAGTGGAAACGCTCCCACTAACCATCTTATACACACAGGGCCTTTAACTTGAAACACCACTTGCAGCCTATCACCTTAGCACCCAGAGGTGGATCCACCAAGTTCCATACTTGGTTATCGTGCATAGATTGCATCTCAGCCTCCCTGGCTTTGCGCAATTGACCTGAGTGTGGGCTTTCAATAGCCTCCTGATAGGCCTTGGGCTCCCCTTGGTCAACGACATGTCCTACCAGACCTTCTAAGGTCCTGTGCAACCATTTCTGGTTCCTCAATTTCTTGAGTAGTCAGATTGGTTCCCGAAGCATCCTCAGCAGTAGCTGCAGGAGTTTGTGAGTCTTGAACTTCTGACAGTTCAACATTACTCCCACTGTCTCTCTTGGAAAGGAATTCCTTCTCCAAGAAGACTGCATTTCTGGCTATGAAAACTTTGTTTTCGGCCGGATCGTAGAAGTAATAACCCTTAGTTTCTTTAGGGTAACCCACAAACCGGCACTTGACAGATTTGGACTCGAGTTTGCCACTTGTCAATTTCTTAAAATGTGCATCACAGCCCCAAATCTTCAAGAAGGAAACATTGGGCTTTCGGCCTTTCCATAGTTCATATGGTGTTCCCTCAACTGCCTTGCTTGGTGTATTATTAAGAATGTAAGCAGCTGTCTCTAAAGCATATCCCCAAAAGGAGACAGGGAGTGTAGCATGACTCATCATCGAGCAGACCATGTCAAGTAAGGTCCTATTCCTCCTTTCTGACACTCCATTCCACTGGGGTGTACCAGGAGGAGTGAGTTGGGATATGATCCCACACTCTCTCAAAAACGAGTCAAAATCTTGGCTCAAATATTCACCCCCTCGGTCAGACTGAAGTGCTTTTATTTTCTTGCCAAGTTGGTTTTCTACTTCATTCTTAAAGTCCTTGAACCTTTGGAGAGTCTCAGACTTATGCTTCATCAGATACACGTAACCGTATCTGCTGAAGTCATCCGTGAAGGTGACGAAGTACAGAAAACCAGATCTAGCACTAGTGCTCATTGGGCCACATACATCTGAATGTATTAGCTCCAATAGCTCTGAGGCCCTTTCAGCAGTCTTGCTAAAAGGCGCCTTTGTCATCTTGCCTCTCAAACAAGATTCGCATGTGTCATAAGGCTGGATGTCAAATGACCCTAGCACTCCACTAGAGTGAAGCCTAGCTATGCGCTTCTCATTTATATGGCCAAGTCGACAATGCCAGATGTAAGTCGGATTAATTTCATTTTGTTTAATCCTTTTAGTATTTATGTTATAGATTGAACTTTCACGTTTTAGATCAAGGATATATAAGCCATTTTCAAGAAATGCTGTTCCATAAATAATATTGCCACATTGCATAGAAATTCTACCATGCCCAATATTAAATACAAAACCAGAAATATCCAACAAAGAAACGGAAATAATATTCCTGCGCATCGCAGGTACAAAATAACAGTTTCTTAGTTCCAAAACAAGTCCACTAGGCATCTTCAAGAAATAATCTCCGATCTCCATGGCCTGAACCCCGAGTACCATTTCTGACTCGAAGATCTACTTCTCCAGATCCTAATAATCACCTATTTCTTAGACCCTGCACATTTGAACAAATGTGAGATCCACATCCAGTGTCCAAGACCCAATATGTAGAAATAGCCAGATTAATCTCAACAACATAAATACCTGAAGCAGCAGTTTTGCCCTTCAGTTGCTCCCTTAGCTTTGGACATGAGCTCTTCCAGTGCCCCTTCTCATGACACTCATGGCAAACATCGTCAGGAGAGGCAACCCTTGCTTTAGGTTGGGCCACCACCTTTTTGCCCTTAGCCTTGGCCTTTTGGGCCTTAGCCTTGGCCTTAGATTTGGCCTTTCCCTTAGCAATGGGCGTATTGCCCTTGTTCACCAGCAATACTTCGGGAGTCTTCTTAAGAGACTGCTCAGCAAGCTTGAGCATGCCATGCAGCTCAACAACCGATTTATCCAACCCTTGCATATGGTAATTCATGATAAACTGGTTGTAAGACTCAGGAAGTGACCCGAGAATAATGTCTGTTGCCAAGTCCTGCGGAACTGGCGAGCCGAGGCGGGCAAGTGTATCAATATACCCCTTCAACTTTAGCACATGAGTGCTAACAGAAGTCCCAGCTGCCATCACAGTCGTGCAGAGTGCCTTAGTTGTCAGGTAACGTTCCTGATGAGACTGATCTTGGAACATCTTTTTAAGCTGATCCATCATCTCATAAGCATGCTCGTCCATGAACTGCTTCTGAAGATCAGAAGCCATGGTACCCAGCATGAGGCACGAGACATCTCGGTCATCCCTCACATGCCGATCGTACTGCTCCACCATCGCCGTGGTGATGCCTCGACCTGCGGGAGGGCCGGCTGGTAAAGGAGCATTCAGTACATACTCCTTAGACTCTTGTCTAAGAACTATTTGTAAGTTCTTAGCCCAGTCCAGGAAGTTAGTCCCCGAAAGCTTCTCCTTCTCCAAGAGTGACCTAAGTGAGAGTGAGTTGTTGTTTGTTGCAGCCATTTAAATTGCTTAACTGAAATGGGATTATCTACATGGAAGAAATCATTGCTTGAGTTAGAAATAAAGGACTTTTAAGCCAATTCAAATTAATAATCCAATTTTAATTTGTTTGTTGGTGTTGTTAATTGGCTGACTTGACCAAGATCCACAACTTATCAATGACTGGCCGAACTAGGGCTCGCTAACCAACCATTGATTCGTTTGGTAGGACAACCTATCCAATCCTTCCACGAAGGACTCTTGGTTTGATGGGCTTATTGACACTTTACCCATCTGTGCTTAGGGCCCGCTCTGAGCTAATGCTACCCATGTTGAGTCAAACCACTATTCACATGTTAACCATACTAAGTATCTTAACCCTCGACGGCCCACCGAATACTACAATATACCCAGCTAGGGCATGGCGCACATTGCAGCATCAATGGGAGGAAGAGGTGTGAATGTGGGAAGCACTTTTAAGCGACTCAATATTTTAATTTCCGGATTATAATTAAGTGATACGGCTTAGCATGCATAAACACGGGTAATAATTTGGTGATCCATACATCCATATTATATGAAAAATGCAATAGCATACTTAATTTAAAATAAATGAGATCCTATGGGCCTTTAATTACAACCTAATGAAAAACTAGATATCCTATCTAATTCTTCACGGGCCGGACTGCAATCCTTCTTGGGCTCCCACCATGGAGTTGCTCCGTTTGGGCCTTCCTCCATACTTGATGCAATTACAATAATTTTGAAAATAAAATCTATTCTAAAATTACATCAAAATAAAAAATGGCACGCAGGCCATATTTCCCAAAATTAAATTACAACCGATAATAATTTAGGGCCCATAGAACTCAACATAACATTTCAAACAAAGTACCTGTCGTGCACATACATACCAATATGATGCATGATCATGGCATTCCAAATTATAAATATAAATGTTAAGCCGAGTTACTTAGGGTGAAATCGCCAATTTTAACCGCCAATTTTAACAAATGTGACTAAGGCCCATAAAGGCCCAATGGATAACATCCATAAATGCAAAATTAACAATTTTACTCCCACTTGAATTTGGGTTGTCACAAATTTAAAATTTAGCTCTCCCAATTTTAACCGGTGTCACGGTTTATTGGGCCAATTTCACAAAGTCCATATTCAATTTAATATGCAAACAATTAAATTAAATATGCATGCCAACAAAATAAATAATTTAAACGGAAATTAATTTAAAAAAAAAATTTAATTTAATTTGCATTAGGGTACGGGATAAAAAATACCCGCAAAATCCAAAACCGGATCTAAATCCCGCGCGGCGCTGCTGTCCGGGGACAGCAGCACTGCCGCGCGGCAGCCTGCTGCCAGCAGCAGCCAAGCTGCCGCAAGAGGCAGCAGCAGTGCCCACAATTGGAATCGCAAATTGCGATTCCAATTGTGGCCAAACAATATAAATTTTTTTTTTCTTTTTTTTTTTCTTTTTTTTTTTTTAAATCATACAATTAAAAATTCAGCCATGGACAATAAGTAATCAATGAAGAAAATACAATTCAAGATTGAAACCAATTGGGGAAAAATAATCAAAAACCCCAATCCAACAATTCTAGGGTTTATCCAAAAAATAAAACCAATTGAACAAAAAACCCTAAAATCACAAACTTGAAACCCATTCTTTCTTCAAGAATGCTTTCAAGAACCAATCCCAATCAATCTAATGGACAAAACCTAGGCTCTGATACCACTGTTGGGATTCGTCATTGGAAAAATAAGGTGGCGCAGCGGAAAATACACCGTTTAAAATTTCCTAGAATCCATCTATCATGTCCAATTACCATTGATTAGAATAAAATCAAATAAGAATCAAGAAAGATTAACTCACCGGATTCGTCTCCTCTAGAGACTGCTGCAGAATCGTTTCTTGAAACTGCGATCTCCAAAGTCCGGTGCACGACCAACTATTGAGCGGGAACCAGTGCTAGCCGAAGACGCGAAGGAATGGAGGTTTAATATTGGGATTTTCGGCCGTTTTGGGGCTGCTATTGGTGGCTGAAATTTCCAGCAATTAATTAGAGTTGAATTAGGTTTTTATTCCTTAAGTGTGCCCTTTTATAGACACCTTATCTAATTGGGTTCTAATTAGGTTAATTAAACCCAAGCCCACTAGGATTATAATTACATAAATAAACTTTAATTAAAAAGTATATACTATGTAATTTAATTCCATTTGGCTAAATTTAATTACCCCTAAATAAAATTAAATCACACTTAAGTTAATACAATACATGTATTTAATTTTCCTACTTAGGAAAATTATTTAATTAATTGTTTACTTTATGTAATTCAATTAATTGATAAATTAATTAATTACATTATGTAAACTTATTAATTAAATTAAATTCAACCCAATGTTAATTAATTACCTTGACACCGAATGTCAACTAATTAATTAACGCATTCCTTCCAATGTACATTACATGTACAATTTTTATAAGTTCCAGCTCAGTTGATCTATGTGCACGATCCTATGGGTCTGTCTTTATGTTGGCAGTAGGCCCAAGGCCCACAGACTGTAAGTGGGTTCTAGCAAACCATTACAGCCCCCAATTAAGACAGAGATGCAGCAGTCTTTAGAAGACACTCACCCGGTAGTAATCTCATAGTGTCCTTTGCCCAACGATATCGATATGAATAAACAAGAGGCATGGTGTCTGTCATCCTCTTTTGTTGTTTATTATATTTCTTAATCTTGAGTTGACTGATTAATCAAATAAGCAACCAACTTATTTGGGTATGGCCATACACTTATCAGTCCCACTCATCAAGTGGCCAATGATATCATCTCAGTGTTACCCGAGTGGCAATTCCATCACTTCATCATCAATATCAACATGTTCACCGGTCCACCCAATCATACCCGTATTTAGCATCCTTTTACAGACCTGTTAGGCGTATGTCAAAGTGAACCGGATCCCATATCGATATTATAATGAAATCTGGTCTGAGGACAAAAGAGACCTACTCAAGAAAGACCTATGACATGACAACCATGTGGCTTTCTTGTGCGGATCGATCCAGTCCCATGTTAATGACATGTACCTATATTCATGACTGACTATACAAGTACTATGGCTAGTTAAGAACTACCATACAGTCATCGAATATACAAGTCTGTGGTTCTATTCATTCCCACGATTAGAACAGACCTGGGATAGGTTTTATGATTATCAATCAATGGATACTTTACTCAAATTATAGCACAAGATATAAATGAAATAGATTAATTGCCTTTATTAATGTGACACAAATAATGTATTCATACATGACTCTTAATGTATAATACAAAATACAAGAATCCAATGCCCTAAGAACTAGGGCACACCAACAGGTGAGTATATGAGCCTAGAGTTTGACTCATACTTGAGAGAGCATGAAATAGTTCCACAGCTCACTCCTCCCGGAACACCACAATGGAATGGGGCGTTCGAACGGAGGAATAGGACCCTGTTGGACATGGTCCGCTCAATGATGAGTCAACCCTCTTTCCCAATTAGTTTCTAGGTACACGCCCTCGAGACAGCAACTCTTATCTTAAATAATACTCCGACTAAGGCAGTGGAAAAGACCCCATAACAGATATGGACGGGCAAGGAGCCCAATGTTTCTTTCCTAAGGATTTGGGGATGCGAAGCACATGTCAAGAGATTGACTAGTGGCAAGCTGGAGCCCAAAACCGATAAATGCCTATTTATGGGCTACCCTAGGGAAACCAAAGGGTATAACTTCTACAACCCCGCCGAGAACAAGGTGTTCGTGGTAAGGAAGGGGGTCTTTCTAGAAAAGGAGTTCCTTTCCAAGAAAGATAGTGGGAGCAATGTTGAACTCAGGGAAGTTCAAGGTCCACAAGCTCCTGAAGAGGATAACTCGGAGGCCCAGGTGGAGCTTTGACAAGGGGAAGCACCGACCCAGGCCGCACAAGAACCTATAAGGTCTGGTAGGGATCGTCGGGAACCAGAGAGGTATGGTTTCCTCGTCACCGATGATCAAACTCTTCTCATCTGGGATGAGGGAGAACCCAAAACCTACCAGGAGGCTATAGCTAGTCCACAGTCTGCGAATTGGCGTAAAGCTATGGAGGCAGAAATGCAATCTATGTACGATAACCAAGTTTGGAACTTGGTTGATCCACCTCGGGGTGCTAAGGTAATAGGTTGCAAGTGGTGCTACAAGCTAAAAGCTGATAATACCTTCAAGGGGCGTCTGGTTGCAAAAGGTTTCAGACAAGTCCATGGAATAGACTATGATGAAACTTTCTCACCAGTAGCCATGCTCAAATCCATCAGGATACCGCTAGCCATAGCCGCATGGTATGACTATGAGGTATGGCAGATGCATGTCAAAACCTCTTTCCTTAATGGAAAGCTACTCGAGGATGTGTACATGACATAACCTGAGGGTTTTGTCGATCCAAAGTATCCGGGAAGGGTATGCAAACTTCAAAGGTCCATTTATGGACTGAAGTAAGCATCCCAAAGTTGGAATCTAAGATTCAATGAGGCCATAAAGGAATATGGCTTCATACAGAATCAAGATGAGCCTTGTGTGTATAAGAGGACTATTGGGAGCATTGTCACATTCTTGGTACTTTATGTAGACGACATCGTGCTCATTGGAAGTGACATACCTACACTCCAAGGGGTAAAGCAGTGGCTGAGTAAGTGCTTCGCAATGAAGGACTTAGGCGAGGCTGAGATGATCCTAGGGATCAGGATCTACAGGGATAGATCAAATCGGCTTCTGGGCCTAAGTCAGGCTTCGTACATTGACAAAGTTCTGAAAAGGTTCAGCATGGACCGGGATAAGAAAGGTTTCTTGCCATTGGGCCATGGGCTGAAACTTAGTAAGAAACAGTCCTAAAATAAGGGAGGACAGGGAGAACATGAAATTGGTTCCATATGCTTCGGCTATAGGATCAATTATGTACTCCATGTTATGTACGAGACCTGATGTCACCTTTGCATTAAGTATGACGAGCCGGTACCAGCAGGATCCCAAGGAGGATCACTGGAAAGTTGTCAAGGCGATCCTCAAGTACCTTAACTGGACTAAGGATAGCTTCTTAGTGTATGGTGGTCAGGAGGTGCTATCAGTTACTTGGTATACTGATGCGAGCTTCCAGACCAACCAGGATGAGTACCAGTCACAGTCTGGGTATGTATTTTTGTTGAATGGTGGTGCTGTAAGCTGGAGGAGCTCAAAGCAGCCAACCATAGCGGACTCTACAACAGAAGCTGAGTACATCGCTGCGTGTGATGCGGCTAAGGAAGCTATGTGGATGAAGAAGTTTATCACTGAGTTGGGAGTAGTGCCAACTATCCAAGATCCAGTTGATTTCTTCTGTGACAACAATAGGGCCATTGCACAAGCTAAAGAGCCCCGGTCACACAAGAACACAAAGCACGTGCTCAGAAAGTTTCACCTCATACGAGAAATCACGGAGAGAGGTGACATTGCATTGCACAAAGTGGACACCGAGGATAATGTCGCAGATCTGTTGACCAATGCGCTGGTTCAGCCCAAGCACGAGGGTCATACTAAGTCTATAGGGATTAGGCCCATGCCTAGTTGGAACTAGTGCAAGTGGGAGATTGTTGGAAATGCCCTAGTCCCGAGGCATTGGTCCTTGTATTTGTATTATACATTTATTGGATTTATGTATTATACTCATTTGTGTTATTAATAAAGGCATCAATTCATTTATTATATTTATCTTGTGCAATATATTAAATGAAGTATCCAATGGGCATATCTATATCCATGATGACAAGTGTCATGCACTTGGCAGTAAGACCATGGATTGGGTAAACGATATGACCATGAATAGATCCGTAGTCTGTTCCAGTCATGGCAATGAATGGAACAAGAGACTATCATTAACCTGGTTGTATGGCGGTGTCTTACCGGTCATTGGACATGGAATGTCAACCAAGTTAATGGGTACATGCATGGGGGTATGGTACTGGATAGATCCACTAAACGAGTAATCCACATGGTATAGTATCACAAGTGATTCTCGTGTAGTACTTGTATGGATCCTTTGACCTGATCACATGATGGTGTTACATGTGAGGTCACATACTTAAGGGTACGCCTAAAGGGCCAGCAATAGGATGCCAAGTATGGGTACTTTCGGGTGTGTCACTTAGCATGGTAATGCTATGGATATGCAGAAGGGATTTGTCACTCAGTAGTCCACTGGGAAGATATCACCGGCCTCTTGATGAATGCAACTGATAAGAGTGTGGCCACACCCAAACAGGTGGGAACTTGTTTATGAGCTTTAGTGCATTCGGGATCAAGTTAATGTCCGACACAAAAGAGGGTGATCAATCCATGCCTCTGTGTTAGACACCGATATCAATCACATGGGATGTTCAATTTTAAACTACAGGGTTATGATAACAGTTAGACTGCCATCTCCATCTTAATGGGGGGCTGCAGTGGCTTGCTAGAGCCCAACTACAGTCTGCGGGCCAAAGGCCCGCTGCCAACATAAAGATGGGCCCACGGGATCGTACACATAGGACGACTGAACACAGACTTAAGGAATCACATGTATACTTGGAGTATACACTATGGAGAGAGAGGTGTATATATGTTAATTATATTATAAAGATCAATTGGATTGATCCTAATAATAGAATTAACGTATTAAATTGGCTCTTCATAATTAATTGGATTAATTATGAGATTATTTCCTAGGTGGAAATATTCATATGTATAGGTTTACATATGATTTTATTTTGTGAAGATATAATTTTAATTTGATGGATTAAATTAATTGATCAAACTAATTTTAATTTAAATGTAAATAATATATTACTTGGTGTAATATATTAAATACATGGGTATATTAAAATTGGGCTTAAAAGTAATTTAAACCAGAATAGTTAAAATTAGACTGGGCCTAAATTAAAAGATGGAAGCCCGCACAGAGTGAAAGGAGCCAAGCTGGACCTGAATTCCACTAGAGGAATTCGGCCTACCTAGGGTGAAAATTTCGGCCAAACTAACACAAAAAGAAAGAGATAGCCGAAATTTCCTAGCCCCTTCTCACCATAGTTTTTGTTTTTCCAACGCTAGCACGGGTCGTGTTCGTTAGGCGTTCGTGTACGAAAACGAGGAGGGGATCTAATTTGATTTCTGCAGTCTTCTTCCATCTCTTGAAAGAGATATTTGTGGTAAGAATTTAATCTCTTTCTATTATAATTTTAAGTTGTACAATTTCCATTTCAATTGCTCCTGGGACTGGATTTGAGGAAATCATCGCGTTCTTCCGCTATTATCGGGTGATTTCCAGTGAAAAATCCCAACACCAAATGGGGCTAATACTACTAATAAAGTTTCATTAAGAAGATTAGCCAGCCAGTTCAGAATCTTTGAAGATAAGCTACATAAGAGAACTGCGAACGGGGTTCTTCTAAGATGTTTGATAGAACGAGAAGCAGAAACAATAATACAGCAGGTACATGCAGGATCCTACGGGTGGCATATGAATGGGATCGCTATGGCCAGAAAGATAATGAGACAAGGATACTTCTGGATGACAATGCAGTCCGATTGTGTGAAGGAGGTAAGAAGATGTCACGAATTCCAAATCTATGTTGATATCAGTCACCTGTCACCACTAGAACTATAGAACCTAGCATCCCCTTGGCCTTTCTCGGTGTGGGGAGTCGACATGATGAGAGAAATTCATCCCGTAGCATCTAATAGGCACAGATTCATAGTGGTTATGGTCGATTATTTCTCAAAGTTGGTGGAAGTAGAATCCTTCTCTAGTGTGGCAGCAAAGCGGATGGTTAAATTCATTCAGAAGAACATCCTCTCTCGATACGGAATCCCTCACCATGTAGTGACTAATAACGAGGTGCAATTCCAAGGGGCAACAGCTAAGTTATTCATAGAACATGGCATTGAACATCATTGGTCTTCTCCATACAGACAGCAGGCTAATGGTACAGTGGAGGCAGCTAACAAGTCGGTTAAGAAGATCTTGTCAAAAATGGTGACCACCTACAAAGACTAGGCTAATAAGTTGCCATATGCTCTTTGGGGTTATAAAACCAGTGTCAGAACACCAACTGACAAGACTCCCTACGCCTTGGTATATGGGATGGAAGTAGTATTGCTAGTGGAAATGGAACTCAAGCCACTCAGAATAGCCTTGGAAGCTCAGTTACCAAAAACAAGATGGGTTAAAGCTAGATACAAGCAGTTGGTAGCATTAGATGAAAAGCGGTAGAAAGCACTAGATCATTTGTAGATGTATCAACACAGAATGGCTAGAACCTATAATCAGAAAGTGAAGTATCCTAGACAACAGCTGAAAGTAGGGGTGAGCACTATTTGGAAAAACCGAATACCAATACTAAACCAAACCGAAAAAAAATTTCGTTCGGTTACCGAATTTGTTTTGGTTTGGTTTGGTAACAATTTTGTAAATATTTCGGTATTCGATTTGGTTCAGCTTTTCCATAAAAAAATTCGGTTTAACCGAACCAAACCAAATTATTATATATAATATATATTTATATTAGGTTTGTAATATTCTAATTTACCTACCTGAAGTTTATATTTCATTAAAAAATATAAAATGACTAAATAACAATTAATTACAAAAATAATATATAATGGTTCAATTAATTGCCCTAAATAATTTCAAATATTTTATTTTTTTTTAGTAAAAATACCAAATTTCGGTAATAACCGAACTGAACCGAAATTTTTTGGTTTGGTTTGGTTCGGTTCTAATTATTACTGATAATTCGGTTCGGTTAACCGACAATTCGGTTCGGTTCGGTTACCGAACCGACCGATGCTCAACCCTAGCTGAAAGTCAGGGACTTAGTTTTGAAGCAGTTGAGGCCTACAAACGTCGATGTCCGAGGGAAATTTAGGACAAATTGGGAAGGCCCATATGTCGTAAAGAAAGTGCTATCAAAGGGTGGTGTAAGCATTGCGAACTTGGATGGGAATGAATTTGCAAATCCTGTCAATCAAGATCGCCAGAAGCCTTACCATGTTTGAAAAAAAAAAGAAAAAAAAAAGAAAAAAAAAAGAAAGAGAGAAAGTCTGCTAGGTTGAAAACTCGAAAAGGGCAGCCTAGGCAAAAATTAAGACACTAGGCAAAATGATCAGTCGGAAAATCTGAAAGGGGCGACTGGTGACGAATTATGGTTCTGTGTGGAATGTATACCATTTTGGGAACCAATCTTTTCAAACGTACTCATGCTAATTTCAACAATAAAGTGTGATGTTTTATTTAAATATATTCGCATGGTAATATCAGAATGGGTAAACAAAGTTTTCTCGCCTAAACATCCATTTAAAGAAAGCACTTTGCATTTAATTGGTTAAAGTCTCGAATTATTTAACGATGAAAAATGCTAAGTACATGTAATCTGCAATCTTTTATTATCCTCCAAATCTAACACATCATTTCTTGGGATGGCCGAAGAATTTGAAATAAATCCAAGTTTAAATGTCACAGGACCTCAAAAAAAAAAAAAAAAAAAAGAGCTCGCTAAGGTGAAAACCGAAAAGGTGCCTTAGGCAAAAACTAGAGCAGCTTGCTGAGCTGAAAACCCACATTGGGCAGTTCAGGCAAAATTTAGAGCGCTTTCAAATCCGCCATTCCTAGGGGTAGAAAGGTGGAACCCTTCCATTATTCCCCAGCAAGAGCCCTTCCACTATTCATTAGAAGGATCCTCGGCACTATTCGCCAGCAGAACCGTCGCAAAGAATGCCACCACTTTCTTCCCAGCAATCATCACAAATCCTCAATAGGACTACAAGGATCACACTGCCCAAGAAACGTGCTCCCTTAGCTAAGAGTCAATCAGTGACGTGACGCAATCTCCCTAGCATCCCCAGCAGGAACGTGGGATATCAGGGTTGGACATAGCAGGAAATACATCCTTTAGAGTCTGCATGCATATGCATCATCATGCATACACGTATAACGTACATGGAAAATTCCTCCCCAGCTAGTCTTCATTCTGGATCGAAGGGGCAAATATTTTTGTTCAAAGTCTCTCGATCAAGGATTGAAGACTCGCCATTCCAAATGCAGGAATTCATCAACTTCGCCTCGGATACAGATAAATTCGGTACAGGCTCATTCCATCACCATTGCCTCGGATACAGATAAATCCGGTACAGGCTCAGTTCACCATCACCTCGGATACAGATAAATCCGGTTCAGGCTAAATTTCAACTATCGCCTCAGATACAGATGAATCCGATACATGCTCATTTCATCACTATCGTCTCGGATACAGATAAATCCGGTACATGCTCGGTTCACCATTGCCTCGGATACAGATAAATCCGATTCAGGCTCTGTCCACCATCGCCTCAGGTAAAGATAAATCCGGTTCAGGCTCAGTTCACCATCGCCTTGGATACAGATAAATCCGGTTCAGGCTCAGTCCGCTATCACCTCGGACACAAATAAATCTAGCTCAGGCTCAGTCCATCATCGCCTCGGATATAGATAAATCCGGTTCAGGCTCAGTTCACCATCACCTCGGATACAGATAAATCTAGCTCAGGCTTAGTCCATCATCGCCTCGGATACAGATAAATTCGGTTCAGGCTCAGTCCATCATCGCCTCGGATACAGATAAATTCGGTTCAAGCTCAGTTCACGATCACCTCGGATACAGATAAATCTTGTTCAGGCTCAGTTCACCTTCGCCTCGGATACAGATAAATCCGATTCAGGCTCAATTCACCATTACCTCGGATATAGATAAATCTTGTTCAGGCTCAATTCACCATCACCTCAGATACAGATAAATCCGGTTCAAGCCCAGTTCACCACAGCCTCGGGTACAGATAAACCTGGTACAGGTTCGTTTCATAGCCTCGGGTACAGATAAACCCAATACAGGTTCATCCCACCTCAACCTCGGGTAATGTAAACCTGGTACAGGTTCATTCCACCTCAGCCTCGGATACAGATAAATCCAATACAGACTCATTCCTCCACTGCCTTGGATACAAATAAATCCGATACAGGCTCATTCCACCACCACCTCTGATACAGATAAATCCAGCACAGGCTCATTCCAGCATCGCCTTGGATACAGATAAATCCGGAATAGGCTCAATTTCAACTATCGCCTTAAGTAACATAGACCTGGTATCAGCTCAAATCAAATCATCACCGCAACAATGACACTTCGACTAATTAGGTACATCTTTCTGTCCTTTTGGTTATGGTGCTGTAATTCGCATTCTCAAATTCTCCTCGGGTACTTTAAACCTGGTATCGGGTATCGAATTTGATCACGCGAGGGGCAGCTATAAGCGCCAGGTTTTCCCGACCTCTATGATGAGAATTCCTTATTACCTGTTGAGTAGACGGACATGAATCAGACTTGAGAACAACCAAAATGTAGCCTTGGATATCTCAAACACTCCGAAAACCGAGCTATCCTCGATTAAAAACCCCGGGAAAGGTCTCTCGGGTGATTTTAGGATTTAGGTTGAGCGCTGTTTTTTTTTTTTACAAAATCAGCCCCGGCTCTATCTAGAGCTGCACGGCTGTAGTTTTTAAACTACAGTCGTGCGGCTCTAGTGGGTCAATCAAGTTGCCTTGCAAAGAGCAGCTTGACTAAAAAAAAGGAAAAGCGGCCGGAATCCATAGAAAATTAAACGGCTCATTTATTTATGAAATGATTACGGGGTGTGAGATATAAAATCTCAAAGTCAAATGAAAGGAAAAAGGTAGAGAGATTGAGTCTGAGGGACAGAAAAAAAAAGGGAAAAGCAAAGAAAAGGAGAGGGAGGAACCAAAACACGAAGGACCAAAAGGTGGAGCAATATCTTAAACCTAACAATAAAAACAATTCTAAAACATTAAAGGAAGTGTTCTTGACCTTTACACGTTCAATCGGGATAGTTTCGAATTGATTTCGGATCGATACGGATTCATTTTCGGGATTTTTGAGCTGGTTGAGGATTAGATGAGCATATCGAGTTTGCAATTCGATTCTGGATGTCAAACACATTGAAACAACATCAAGGTAAACTCTGAGAGGCCTTAAACCTGCGTACATCACTTTTTCCTTGCATTTTTCTTCATTTTTCAAATTTCTAGAAAATGGATTTTTTAGATACAGCCGTATGGCTGTGTTCTCCATGAACACAGTTGTACGACTTTATTTCACATAAACAAAGCCACGCAGCTCTGGTACTGAGAGCTGCATGGTTGTGTTCTGTAGGGGTAAAAACCCAAAAATGCCCGATTGACCGAAAATAGTCTGTTTTCCATGTTATGTGTTCTTTTACGATATTTTTCGGCCCAAATACATTCGTACATTATTAAACTTTGGTTTTCAGATTTCTGTACGTACGGGTGTTAGGTTCCTAGGTTTTATTCTCTGAATCTTGAGATTGTTTGATCCGAACCTGATCCGTAGTCTAGCATTAGCGGACCCTTAAACCCTATAAAAATCCTCAGGAAACACCAAAAACAAGCAAAATAGTGATTTTCAAAAAATGAGAAAACCATTTTTCGGGTTTGGGGAATTACAGCCGTGCGGCTCTAATTACAGTCGTACAGCTGTAGTCTCTAGAAAGAGACAGAATCATGGAACAACCTGCGCAGACGTCGTCGTGCGATGCTGTCTTCGGATTCAAACTGCTTTTGGTGTGTTTATTTCTTTTGGATCCTAGATGGATGTTGGATTTTGGAAATCCGCACTAAACGGAACCCCGAGTTTCGAGATAAGAAACCCGCTAAACGAAAAAATTTGCATGAAACCGAGCCAGATAATTTTCTAAAATTGTTTTCCAGTATAAAAAATCTACAAGGCATTTCGAAACCGTTTTCCAGATCTATCTAGGCCAGTTGGCCGAGTCGACCCGATTACCCCCTAAATGCATGCCCCTGTTCCTAAAAATTTCAATTCTGTCCTGTTGTGAGTCCTGCTTGTGTTCGTGATATAAATTGTGCTAACCGTCTGTTTTACAACATTTATTTTCCTTTTTTATTATTTTTTATGTAATTAATAGATTCTCGTGTAAATTAGGCGATTGTAATTTTCTAGACATTCGTGTATTTAGGTGCTTGTAAATGTGAGGATGAGAGTTTTCATTTTTATTCGATCTGGTTGTATAAGTGGCTTTTATTCTCATTCTTTTAACTGCTTGAATGTATGGTTTACTTATTCTGTAATTTATTCCTATCATTCTCGCTTGAGCATGGGCTAAATAAACATAAAATGGGTAGAGAAAGGTAATAATGCAAATAAAATATGTTAACATGAACTGTAAAGTGAAAGCAAGCTTGAGGTTAAGTAAGTCACTTGCCCAAACCCTAAATCTCTGGATTAGGTACAGTAGTCCACCCTCGGTAGGGAGCTGTACCGCAATTTACCGGATGAGTTGATCCGGGTGGCAACTCTGTCAATGATCTTGGAATTTATGTTTCGATGTCTTTAAGTTAAAAATGGGAACAGGTTTTCTATAAAAGGGATTTCCAAATAAATCAATGGTTTTCTTAAATCAAGATAATCAAAATCCCATTTTCCAAAAAACTCAAAAAGAATTTTAAAAAAATTTTCCTTTTCCCCTTTTCGCTTCGTCGCGTCCCACTTTCGTTTTTCATTTAGAAAGGTCGTCCGCTCACAGAGGACTTACTTAGCAATACTCACACATACAAGCAATTTTATTTTGGTCTTCCATAATTCCTTCAAAGAGAAAATAAGAAAAATGCTTCATCTTTTTTTATTTATTCAAATATTTATTAAAGGGAATTGTATTTTACACAAAGTTGTGTGAAAGGGGTTTTCTTTATTGATAGTATGATCAACAGAGTTTGTAAAATTTTGGCGCTTGAACTTTGAAAAAGCATAAGGAAATATTTGGTATTTGAGCTTGTAAAAAAAAACTGAATAAGTTTGGTGCTTGAGCTTTGAAAAAGCACTGGAAGAGTTTTGTTACTTGAGCTCGGAAAAGTAACGGTAGAGGTTTGATACTTAGCCTGCAAAAGTATTGAGTTTGCTACTTGAACTAGCAAATAAGTAACCCAAGCTTGTTTCCTGCTCATAAAGGAAACATTAGTGGAAAATCTCAAGTGGTTGGCTTGGGGACTGGACATAGACCGGTTGGATCAACTTGGTATAAAATTTCGGTGTCTTCAATTCTCTATCCCTACACTCTTTATATTTATTGCTATTTATATTTCTGCAATTTAAATTAGTAGCATTATTATTTGAAGACATTTTTATTTAGTTAAGCAAATTTCTATGCACAAGTTTTACTATTTTATTATTTCTGTATTTTTGTAAAACTTGTGTTTATTGATAGAAAATTGTTTTCCTTCAAAAAGAATTTTCTAAACTATTTGTGAAAATTTTTATTTGATATACAATACTATTCACCCCCTCTAAACAGGACAAAAATCCTTAGAGTGATCCTAAAAAGGCTAGTACATCCGGTAGTCAAAATGTTTTTACGTGTGAGGGATGTTTCATTAACAAGCCTCCTTTATAGTCTTTGGAAAAATAGAATAAGGATATTTTTATAGTCTACGGATATTCAGGTCTGGAGAATTGTCAAGGAGGGACCTAGTATTCTTATAAAAATTGTATCCCTAAAGAAGAAAATAAGTATGAAATTGCTAACTGGAATAAAGAAGCTTTAAATTCTAAAGCTATTAATTTATTGCAATGTGCTTTAGATATTAATGAATTTAAACATGTTTCAGGTTGCATAACAGCAAAGCAAATATGGGACAAACTTGAGACAACTCATGAAGGAACCAAACAAGTCAAAGATGCAAAGATTAATCTTTACATCACAGAGTATGAGTTGTTCAAGGTGGAGCCTAAAGAGTCGGTTTTAGAAATCAACACAAGGTTCACACTCATCATGAACAAATTGAAGAATCTTGGCAAAAACTTCACAGATGAAGAACTAATTAGAAAATTAATCAAAACAATGCCAACTTCATGGGATGCAAAGCTCACAACAATAGAGGAATCAAAAGATTCAACTACATACTTATATGATGAATTTATTGGTTCATTACTCACTCATGAGATGAAAGTTAAATCTACTACTGATCATGAGCAAACTAACAAGAAGAGGTCCATTGCACTAAAAGTTGCAAGTTCAACTCCTGAAGAATCTACTTCTAAATCAAATAATGATGATGAAGAAGATCATAAGGAAGCTCTGATAGATCGAAAATTCTAAAAATTTCTGAAAAACAAAAGCAAAGATAAAAAGTCATTCAGGAAGCAATTCAACAGCAACAAAGTTGATAAAGCCAAGAAAGATTCAAAATGAGGCCATTTCAAAGCTGATTGTCTAAAGCTTAAAAGCAAATACAAGAAGAAAGGCAAGAAGGCAATGGTGGTTACTTGGAGTGACAGTGATGAATCGAGTTCTGATAATGATGATGATGATGATGATGATGAGAAGCAAGAAAAAGTTCAAATATGCTTCATGGCAAATGTAAAAGCAAAAAGTTCATCACAACGGCATATAGAAGAAGATGAGGTAATTCTACAAACCTTATCTCACAATGATCTTATTCATGAATTCTTTAAGATGCATGATACTATCCTAGAAATGATTGCTAAATGCAAAGAGTATGAAAACAAGCTTTTAGAAAAAGAATCAGAAATGCTTGAATTACAAAGCAAAGTGAGATTTCTAGAGAATACTAATCTTGAATTAGTTAGCAAAGCATCACATCTTGAAAAGAAATGTGAAAAGCTAGATTCTACTATTAGCAAATTCACAAATGGAGAGATAATGTTGAATATGCTTTTAGACTCCCAAAGAAATCTAAATGATAGAATTGGAATTGGTTATGAAATTATTGATGAGATACCTTTTCAAATTCCCTTGAAGCCAATTATATTTTGTTCTTCCTCCACTTGTATTGTGCAACCTCATCTCCAAACCTACATATCAAAAGCATAGTAAAAGTCAGAAACAGTTCACTGAAAAAATTTCAAAATAGAAAACTATCCATGCTCAGTATACTAGCCAAAGCCAAAGAGAAAATATATCCTTCCAAACTAAGAAGTGTACAATGTTATAAAGCAAACCAAATTCTTATTCATAATAGAAGATTGTTCACAAAAACACTTTTATACCTATACAAAAGCCTTATTCGTATAGGTCAAAGCAATGACATAGTTATAAGCCCAAACACTCACATCAAATTAACTATGTACCTTATCACTAACATCCCACCTCAAAACCTTATCAATCTCATCAATATAAGAAAAGAAGGAATGTAAAATGTTATTACTGTAATCAAACAGGACATGTGATTGGTGATTACAAATTCTGGAAAGAATACTACAAAGGGAAAATTATGTGGATTCCCAAAAAGAAAAATGTTGACTCTAACCCCAAAAGGACCCAATACTGTTTGGGAACCTAAGTCCACTTGATTTATTTTGCAGGTATGTCTAAAGAACACCTAGGAAACTCAAAGTGGTATATTGATAGCAGTTGTTCTAGACATATGACGGGTGATGGAAGAAACTTTACTTCCATGAAACAAGTAAAAGGAGGATCTGTGAAATTTGGAGATAATCTAGAAGGATGAATCATTGGAAAAGGAAAGATTGGAAACAATCCATGCATAGATGAAGTATCTCTAGTAGATGGATTGAAATACAATCTTCTCAGTGTAAGTCAACTCTGTGTCAAAGATTGCAAGGTAATCTTCGATTCAAAAAAATGTGAAATTGTGGAAGCTAAGAATGGTAAGATTTTACTTGAATTTCCTAGATTTGGAAATTCAAATGCTCTTACTAATGATCAATGCTTAATTTCATAAGAAGAAGAGAGTTGGTTATGGCATCGTAGATTAGGTTATGCAAGCATGCATCTAATTTCAAAACTTTCAAAGAAAAATCTTGTCAAAGGTTTACCCAAAATTAGTTTTGATAAAACTCATATTTGTGATGAATGTGAAAGAGGAAAGCAAACTAAAAGCTCCTTTAATCTTAATGGAGTTTTTTCTACCTCTAGACCATTAGAGTTATTACATTTAGACTTGCTTGGTCCAATTCAACAAACAAGTTTAGGAGCCATGAAATATGCATTTGTCATTGTAGGCTTTTGAACAATTTTCTACCTTGCATAAAAAGCTTCAGAATTTGAAGAACACTTCTATTGTTGCTATTAGAAGTGATCATGGAAAAGAATTTAAAAATCATCTTTTTGAAATGTTTTGCAATGAGCATGGTATCTCATATAATTTCTCAATTCCTAGAACTCCATAATAGAATGGTGTTGTTGAAAGGAAGAATAGGACTCTAAAAGATATGACTAGAACTATGCTCAATGAAACTAATATACCGAAATATTTTTAGGTAGAAGCTATGAACACTGCATGTTATATTTTAATTCGAGCTTTGATAAGACCCATTTTGAAGAAAACACCATATGAGTTATGGAGTGGTAGAAAACTTAATACTGGTTATTTCCATCCATTTGGTAGTGTTTTATTTTTGACAACAAGGAATATCTTAATAAATTTGACTCCAAGTCAGATTAAGATATTTTCTTGGGGTACTCATTGCATAGCAAAGCATATAAAGCCTTTAACAAAAGAACTCTTACCATTGATGAGTCCATGCATGTCGTATTTGAAGAAGCTAACTCTCTCCCGGATAAAAAATCTAAGGATATTGTTGAGATATTTGATCCACAGGTTGAAAACACAGAAAATGATGAGAATATCCTACAAAAAGAAGACAACTCTAGTGATCAAAATGAAAACAATGTGCAAGAATTGCAAGTGCAAGAAAATCAACATGATGATCTACCAAAAGAGTTCAGATATCAAAGATATCACTCCAAAGATAACATTATTGACAATCCTTCATAAACAGTGATGAGAAGGAGCCAACTGAA
The DNA here is from genome assembly GCA_039660915.1 of Euphorbia tirucalli. NCBI lineage: Eukaryota > Viridiplantae > Streptophyta > Magnoliopsida > Malpighiales > Euphorbiaceae > Euphorbia > Euphorbia tirucalli. Next base: position 41,503,521 of record CM077637.1, on the reverse strand, counting down.
AGAGTATTTTATAAATGTGGCATTTGTTTCTGAAATTGAACCAAAGAACTTCAAAGAGGCTGAAATTGAAGAAAGCTGGATGATGGCTATGCAAGAAGAATTGGATCAATTCAAAAGAAACAACGTCTAGAAACTTGTTCCAAAACCTAACAATCAGTCACTGATGACATTTGGTCATCAACAAACCAGGTCCCTTACCCAGGTCTGATATGCTGGATCTCTCGTCCGGTTCTCTAAGGGGAACGCGAAGGCTTTCATAGCTGATCTGGTGTAGATCCTCTTCATTTATGGAAAGATTCTAGAAGATGGGTGATGATGTCCCGCTAGGAGTCTACTTGTTATGTTGTACTAGGAGAAGGACTCTGTATCCCACGTGGAGTCTAGAAGATAGCCTTTTAGTTTGACTGAAAGTAGGGGTTGGGAGTTCTCCTAAACCAAGACCAACTCTATCACTAGCCCTATAAAAAGAGGGTACGCAGAGGTAAATCTAATTCATTCTAATCAAGCTAATACATTCACAGCTAAAACAATCTAGACTGATTTAGGCATTGGACCTTACCCGAGAGGTTATCGATGTCTTAGCTTTTCTATTTTGCAAGAATTATACCAGATCTGGCTCAAGAACAACCTGAACCCAGATCCCTTGAAGGATTTCAAAAAATCTATCACTCACTGATTGGAACCAAATGGGTTTTCGGAAACAAACTTGATGAATTTGGATATGTTGTCAGAAATAAAGCTAGATTGGTTGCATAAGGGTATAACTAGCAAGAAGGAATAGACTATGATGAGACATTTTCTCCAGTAGGTTGGAGGCAATCAGAATGCTGTGTGCATTTGCTTGCTATAAAGACTTCAAACTCTATTAAATGGATGTGAATAGTGCTTTTCTAAATGGCTACATCAATGAAGAAGTCTATGTGAAGCAACCTTCAGGATTTGAAGATTGCCACCATCCTGACTATGTCTACAAGCTAACTAAAGCTTTATATGGTCTAAAACAAGCACCGAGAGTATGGCATGAAAGGTTAAGTGCATTTTTGCTTGCCAAAGGTTTTACCCATGGTAAAGTTGACACAACATTGCTTATAAAGCATGAAAAGAACCATATACTACTTGTTCAAATATCTGTTGATGATATCCTATTTGGTTCTACTAACAATGAGTTATGCAAGGAATTCTCACAAGAGATGAGTTTAGAATTCGAAATGTTTATGATGAGCGAATTAAATTTCTTCCTTGGACTACAAATCAAGCAAGGAAAGAAAGAAACATTCATATATCAATCAAACTACATAAAGGAACTCATAAAGAAGTATGGAATGGAGAATTTCAAACCAGCAAAAAAACAGATGAGCACATTAGTCTCACGAGATGAAGACAATAAAGGTAAAAGTGTAGGTACCAAAAAATACCGAGGTATGATTGGTTCTCTACTCTATTTAACTTCTAGTAGACTCGATATACAATTCATTGTGTGTCTATGTGCAAGATTCCGAGCCAATCCCAAAGAATCTCACTTAAAGGTTGTTAACAGAATTCATAAGTATCTAAATTGTACTTAAGAAATTGGGATTTGGTATCTAAAATGTCAAAATTTTGATCTTATAGGTTACCATGATGCTAATGATGCTGGATGCAAATTAAAAAGAAAAAGTACTTCAGGTACTTGTCAATTTCTAGAAGGAGCATTAGTTTCATGGTCAAGAAAAAAGCAATCAATTGTAGCAATTTCAACAACAGAAGCTGAATATATATCTTCAAGCAGATGTGTAGCACAGATATTATGGATGAAGAAACACTTTGAAGATTATGGCATGAAGTATGATCATATACCTATAAGGTGTGATAATACTAGTGCTATAAATTTAACAAAGAATCCTATTTAGCCTTCAAGAACAAAGCACATAGACATCAAACATCACTTTATCATAGATCGTGCACAAAAAGGTGATATTTACTTGGAATTTGTTCTAACAGAAGATCAAATAGCAGATTTTTTCACAAAGCCCTTATGTGAAAATAAATTCAATGAGTTAAGATTGAAAATTGGAATGTCCAATCCAATTTATGAAAAATAAAATTAATATTCTAAGAAGTATTAATTCACTATTGGATTAAATATTATGATTAAATTCTTTTTTATAAGTCTGGATTACATAAAATCAATTAAGATTTGCTATTGGATTGGATTATGACTCAAGAAATAAATCATAAATATTTATGAAAATATATGTCATAAACATTTTTAATTTATGCTATTATAATATAAAAAGCACATATAAGCATAAAATTAAATAAAGTGACATAATTGCAAATCAAGCCAGATTCTTTTCACAAGCCCACAAAATCATGAACCATATATATATGTATACTCATATGTCAAATGAAGTAAAACAAACCAAATAAACATCAGAGCCTAAGTTATATAAATCCTTATCAGCAGATACAAATTAAAAGGAAAGAGAGTCACATGATTGTTAAGTAAATCACGTGACGATCGAAAATGGCTGCACATAAGGGAGAAGCGACGTCGTCCAAGTCCACTGGTGAAGGCACCAACTTTAATCATCCTCTCCTTTATTTGGTCTAAAGATATAAGGAATTGAAAAGACAGTTTTTGATCCTCACCAACTTCTCTGCAAACTGTACCTCAACCCTTACCTCTCTCTCAATCTCTCTGCCAAATCCATTCCCAAAGATCATCCTCTCAAGCAGCAACCAAAATGAAGAGATGTACTGCTAACGCCACCCAAAAGCTAAGGGTGTATCGACCAAAGGCAGTCAAAGAAGAGATAAAGAGAAAGTGAGAAGAATCCACTGGTGAAAGCCAATCCAGCACCAGAAGAAGAAAAATCAACAATCTAAGTGAAGTGTATGGCAAAGGAAAAAGTGGTAGAAGATCTATACCTAGAAATTCTCATCTAGCAACTACTGCATCCATTTCACCAGCTGCATCAACCTCATCTCCTGCCAGAAGCACAGCTGCTAGCAAAGGGAAGCTTGTCTACCCCAATGGCTTTACTAGGGAGAAGGTTAGGTGTAGAAAGATCGACTGGGAATACTTAGGTGATAGAAAGAAACCATTTTTTTGGTTACTCATAAAACAGTGTTGGAGGATTTCATGTGCATTTTTTAGCCAATTTATGAATCTCTTGTAAATAAGTTCTATAGGACTCTAACATACATAGGGCATATGAGTTATGAAGTCATACTGAGAGGTAAGTAGTATCCAGTGAATGAAGAAACATTTAGTAAAGTCTTTAACTTGCTTGTAGATGGTGTGAGGATTGAAAAAGCACCATCACCCTTAAACCTAGGGAGCTACAGTGTTGTTGCTTTTGTCTATCAACTATTCAAAATACCCCTTGATCATACAGTTCCTTGGTCTGAGCTTGATTATGGCTCATTGGATGATAAATTCGTAGTCCTACAATTGTTAAACTCTACCTACTTCTAACCACAGAAAGCCAGCCTAGACACCATGAATGCTTTTGACTTGTGCTTTACTTGGCATTTAATCAATCATGTTAGAATCAATTTGCCTTTTGCTATGATAAATCACCTAGCCCATATCAAAATAAACTCATCTCTACCTTTCATTATGATTCACACAAGATACTTTAACTACTTTAAAGTATCTAAGTCTACAATCTAGTCAACTTTCATCAGTCATAGATCAATCATAAATGAAGCTAATGTCACAAGGATACTGAAGGCTTGTGCACACAAAACTCAGCTCCCAAGTAAGCCATTCTTAATCGAATCTAAGATTGCCTCCCTCTATGAGTCATCTAGTGACAATGACAGAAATAATCAAAATCCAAATGACAATGAAAATAAAGCTTAATCTATTCCAGCAATTAATGAAAGTCAGTTGAAGATCACTATTTAAGAAAAAGGAAGTGAATCCTCTAAATTGAATCAAGAAGATGTTGTCTGTGAAGAAAGTATGTAAGAATGAGACAATGCAGCTCCTAACATTGATGCAATGAATAAATAAAAGCAGAACACCTCACAAACTCACACAATCTTTTCACAAGATGAGATGGAGTTTTATGAATCACTCATTAGTTTGTATAATGAGGTAGATTTAAGTTACAATGTCAAGAAAACTTCAGCATAAGCCGTAATTTTTCTTCAAAGCTAGTATATGCTTCTATGTCCTACTTTCATTCCTACCAAATCCATGATATATACAAAAACCTGATTCAGACTCCTCTCATATACCAACGTTCATCTCCCACCATGACAAACGCATTCATAAGTCCAGAAGACTTTCCACCACTCCCTCTCACTATCAGTCCTCCCTCACTAGCTACTGAAATGCCTGATTCAAATGCTCTTCCAACCTTGAATTTTTCACATTCCATCCTACCATAATTTCCCCTCCTCCACCATCATCAGATTTCCAGAAAGTCATAGCTTTTACTATGGAAACATGCTTCAAGGTCATGTATGAAGTATTGAGTGCCTTCAAAGCTCGTATGGGCTCTAAGGCCTATACTAAAGTGCCACCTAATTTGAGAGATTTACAACTACAGCTATTCAACATACAGGACAAAGTGAACAACATGATTGTCGGTATGGAAATGGAGCTGGCATGGATGACTAAAACTCTTAATTATCTTTCAAAACAAATGGAAGCTATGAAGAGTCTCATCTCCAGCATATTGAAGTCTGATGCATCCTCATCGTCTTAGTAGTAATCAGGTTTGAAGTTAAAATTGTTGATTTGCAGAGATAACTCAAAAGAAATGGCACTTCATATCTCCCCTCTTCATTTTTTAGTCAACATCCTCTTAGTCCTTTATATTGACTTTCATAACAAAACATTATTAATTTTTTGCTTATGGATTGCAATTATTTTTCTCTATTATAGTTTCATGTAACTAAAATAGGGTATAAAAGTTTGTTGTAAGTACCTAACTAACAGAACTTTGTGTTTTGGATTTTTTTCTATCTTAGTATGATACAATAGTTTCATTTCATATATGGTGGTATTTTAAACTATGTTTATTTGTGTTTTCTGGTATGGCTTTTGCCCCTTCTGACATATGTGTTATATGACTGCAAATATATGCTTTATGGTCTGTCATGTTTTCTGGCTTGTCTAGTGCATATGACTATGTTTATATAGTCCCTCATGACCATATGTGCATATTGACTGCTTCTTATGATCAAATGGTTATGATCCATTCTTTCTTGGGTATCATCTACTTTTTTATGATTCCAAAGGAGGAGAAAAATCCCTTGGATATTAACTTTGTATGTCATTATATATGTTTTGTGATCTTTGTTTGTATACAAGCATTATAATCATATAATATGTTTTTCAAACTATGTATGTGAAGTATATATGCTTCATGACTTTTTGGGTATGAGATCACTAGTTTATAATCTTGCAGGTTACACTACAGTTACACTGAAACACATGTGATTAGTAACTTTGTTTCTAGTTATACAACCTGAGGCACGTTAGGTGTGTCATGTATGTCAATATGTTAGTATGGTTCTATGACTTCAGCTATTTGATATGAGATTACCATGTGATCGTTCATTGATGATTGATTATACATGTGATATGATATCAGTGACTAGAAATGTACATGCTCTATGATCTGTAATAATCATTAAACAGATGTGCATATATGTGAATGTATATGTCATAATTGGTTATTGTGATCCTTTGGCTACATAGAATGAGGAATTTTTTTGAAACCTATGTGTCTGATAGTTCATATCTGAGAAAACTTCTTGGCTTGTCGTTATGTCTATCTTTTGTAGATTTGGTCTGAGCCACAACCTTATGTGATTCCTATTCTAAACTTGGCGAAACATATAACATCGTTGTCATTTTTTGCTATGTATATTGGTAGTGATTCACCTGTTATATTTTGCAAAAATGACTACATCAAGCTTACTGCATAAATAATATGATCTATGAAAATGATATTTGATATAGCTTCTATGAGTTTAATAATAAAATCTTAATGATGTGTATGGAATATTGATTTTTAGGGACTATTAGAAGAAGTTCATATAAGAAACTTTTTGATGACACTAGCATTAGTTAAGAAACTCTTGGTATAACTATCTGTTGAGATTACTACCATTGGTTGATATAAAGTAGGAAATGTTCTTATACTTCTGGTTTGTTAACTCTTTATGCAGGAAAGAATAATATGACTATTAGTCATTCAAGTTAGAATAATATGACTATTAGTCATTCAAGTTACCATAAGTAGCAGAAATTTATATGATGAATGTATTCTTATATAACTACATTTGTATAGGAACAATTATGATTGAATGAAAGTGATTTGGCAAAGGCCATTTAATTTCTCATACTGTTTTTATGGTCAACTTCTTTAAGTGTATGAGTTTATGTATGAATTACTTCTATATCAGTAATGGATCAAAATACGCGTGTATGGGCTTAAGCAAGAATATTCACGATCTATGGGCCACTATTTTGAATCAGCGATACATATGTAACCGGGCTGTTCTAGTTGGGCCAAAATGGTTTTTAAGGATAAAAGATCCCTAACCGCAAATAAATCTTTTGTAGAAGCCTTTTTTACTAAAAGCCCAATATATCTCTTACCCCATGATTTATAAAATTAACATGGTTTCCAAGAATTTTCTCATACAGATTACAACTTCATTATTTTTATGAGAAATTAGAAATCAAGAAATATTTTTCATGATTCCTAAAATCCCTAAAATAAAATGAGCACATTTTGAGGGGGTGCAAATTCAAAAGGAATCATATCCTTTGGGGGAGCCACATCAATCCACGTTCTACAATATCAACTTATGCTTTCAAAGGAATATCACATACAAAAAGTTGTCATTATCAAAAAGAGGGAGAATGTTGAATCATGTTTTGATGATGACATAATCATATTTACTTTAATATTATTGCAAATTACTTTGTAATTAATTATTAAGTAAACTATGATTATAAAGAAAGATGAAGCTACCTTAACAAGTCTCAAGGATATTAAAGCATCAAGAGTCAAATGTTTGACAAGCTGATCAAGAGATGAAGGAAATTACTTCAAGAGCTACATGGCTATCATTGTAAATGAGCTAAAACTCTTCAACGGCTATATCTCTCTTATAAGCTTGAAGTAGTAAGCAATATGTGTTCAAGACCTAAATGGATTAGCCTCTTTCTCTTTATGACCTACAAGCAACGACTATACTTCCTTTAAGAGTTGATCATAACTGCCATTATTCCTTCAGAGGTTGTAAGCACCGGCTAGTTCTCCTTATGATCTTCAAGCAATAACCATAAATCTTGTTCAGGAGCTCAGACGGCTATATCTTGTTTGTAAGGTGATTCCAATAGCTACTTCACCTTATGGGGAGCTTTCCAACACCTATAAAAGTAAGAAAGATTGAATTAATCAAGTGGGAGACTTACTTAGCAATATTCACACATACAAGTAATTTTATTCAAGTCTTCCACAATTCCTTCAAAGAGAAAATAAGGAGAAAGCTTCATCTTTGTTTTATTCATTCAAAGAAGGGAATTGTATTTTCACACAACGTTGTGTGAAGGGGGGTTTCTTTGTTGATAGTATGATCAACAAAGTTTTTAAGAATTTGGTGCTTGAGCTTCGAAAAAGCATTGGGAAAAGTTTGGTATTTGAGCTTGTAAAAAATGCAAAATAAGTTTAGTACTTGAGCTTTGAAAAATCATCAGAAGAGTTTTGTTACTTGAGCTCGGAAAAGTAACGGTAGAGGTTTGATACTTAGCTTGTAAAAGTATTGAGTTTGTTACTTGAACTCGTAAAAAGTAACACAAGCTTGGTCCTTACCTTTTATGGATTAATGTACAATACATTTGTATTATTGAATAAAGGTATAATCTATTTAATTTATCTCTTGTGCAATTATTGTAAATAGAGTATCCAACAGTCCTATCAATATTCATGTTTCCAAGTGTCATGCACTTGGCAGTAAGACCATGAAAAGGGAAATGATATAACCATAAAGCCATCCGTAGTCTGTTCCAGTCATGGGAATGAATGGACCATAAGACTAGCATTACCTTGATTGTATGGCGGTGTCTTACTGGATGTATTACATGGATTGTCAATCAAGTACATGGGTACATGTAACGGGACATAGTACTGGATAGATCACTAACGAGAATTCCACATGGTACAGTATCATAAGTGATTCTCGTGTAGTACTTATATTGGATCCTTCGACCTGACCATATTATGGAATTACATGTGAACTCACATGGTTTGACATGTGCCTAAAGGGCTTATAACAAGGCACCAAGTATGGGTATGGTTGGGTGTGTCAGTAAGCATGGCAAGGCCATTAATGTGTAGAAGGGATATGTCACTTAGTAACTCATTAAGAATATATCATCAGCCCCTTGATGAGTGCAGCTGATAAGAGTGTGGCCACATCCAAATAAGTTTGAACTTATTTGAGAGCATTAGTTCACTCGGTATCAAGTAAATGTCCGGACACAAAAGAGGGTCATAATACCATGCCTCCGTGTTGGACTCTAATATCAATGACATGGGACATATAAGCTATAGTACAAGTTACGAATTCTATTAGACTACAGTCTACATCTTAATTGGGGGCTATAATGGTTAGCTAGAGCCCAACTACAGTCAATGGGTCATGGGCTCACTGCCAACACAAAGACGGGCCCACAGATCGTACATATTGAACATCTGAACCAACACTTAATAGTTCACTTGTATACTTGGAGTATATTGACTTGCGGGAAGAGTAATTAATTGAATTATAGATCAATTGGATTGATTAACATAATTTAATTAATTGGAATTGATTATTTCATAAAATTAATTGAATGAATTAATTTCCTACTTGGAAATTATATTAATATATTTATAGGTCTATATACATTATTTCTTAAGTTAAGTCTAATTAAATATTGGGTTAATTTTAATAGACTAATTGTATTTAATTAACATGGTATAAATTATATCATATGGTATGATTTAATTTATATACATAAAATTAAATCACTTGGAAAATCAATTTTAACCTATGGTGAATTAATTAGACCTAGGGTTTATGCACTATATAAACACACTTAAGAAAGTCAAACCCTTAACCTAATTTCAAACTTGAAATTTCGACCCCCCTGTCCCTTTTGTTCTTGTTCCAACATTCGTGTATGTAAACGTGAAGGGTATCTAGTTTGGTTCTTCAACAATCTCTAGAAGAGACAAAAAATGTGAGAGTTTATCTTTTTATTCTCGTTTCATTTTGTTTTTTATTTCATCCACATAAGTTCTTGGATCTAGATTCAAGAAAAATGAAATTGGCTTCTGATGCTTTTGATTCATTTTTCGAGGACGAATCCGAATAGTAGTATCATAGTGGGCTTATGATTTGATAAAATCTTAATTGGGTGAATCTTTTTATTTTTTGAATCTGGATGATTTTTGGTTAAGATCCTCATTTGGATTGGGTTTTGATTTTTAACAGTGTTTTCATGAACTGAAAATTGGATAGTATATTGGTTTATTTTGATCTTGATTTTCTATTTGGGTTGTGTCATTTCGTTTTAATTTAATTTTTTTTTTAAATCTGTACGGCTTGCGTGCCGTTTTTATTTTTTATGTAATTTTATTTTATTGTTATAAAATTTTGTAATTACTGAAGAAGGAGTCCATTGGAGAGGCGAGCCCAGAAGGAGATTTGCAAGCCCACTTGATGTTTTTCTAGTATAGGCTAACTAGAAATATATTAGGATGTAATAAAGGGCCCATGACGTTTCATCATTCATTTATTTTATGCAATTTTATTTATTTACATGCTTATGCATCGAAACCATTCCAATTTCACCGCTCTTTTGTATAAAAGCCATTATTAAAAATTGAATACTTAAATTAAATGGAATTACTAAGTAGCTGAAAAGTGCTTCCCTCATCCAAAACCTCACCGAAGTGGGGATAGGCTAGTTGTAGACCGTGCCCTCACCGGATACACTGGAGTATTGTCATTTTGTATTGGGTTGGGGTATAGGTTACTCCAACACTCAGATAAAGGTTTTGACTTGGCATAGGTAGTAGGATTTTCCTAGCCCTAAGCATAGATAGGTAAGTGCCAACAAACCTATCAAACCAAGAGTCCTTAGGTTGGGATTGGATGGTGTTCCTACCTAAATAATTGAGGCATAGTTTTTCCAAGCTTTCGTCTGGCTATGTCTTGGTGAAATATGGATTTTGGCCCACTAGCCCAACAACTTGACTTAACTAATAAAATTGGATTCATTATTAATTATATGTGGGAAAAAGCTTAAAGAGCTTTCTTAATACTTTATTATTTTTCTGTATAGTTTTAAAATGGCAAACAATATGTTATCACTGCGTTCACTCCTTAAAAAGGACAAGCTTTTTAGGCCCAACTTCCTAGACTAGTCTCAGAACTTAAGGATAGTTCTAAGACAAGAGTTTAAGGAGTACGTGTTAGAAAGGCCTATACCAGCAGCAGCTACTGGACATAATCCACCAATTGCACAACTAGAGGAGTACTAGGTGCATACTAGGGACAACTGGGATGTGACTTGTCTAATGTTGGCATGCATGGTCCCTGAACTGCAAAAGCAGTTCACAGAGATGTAAGCCTTTGCTGTGATGAAATCTCTTAATGAGATGTTTCAAGAGCAAGCTCGTCAAGAGAGGTACTTGACTGTTAAGGCATTCAACTCCTGCAAGGGGCAGCTAGGACATCTGTGAGCACTAATGTGCTCAAGATGAAGGGCTTTATAAGTACCTTAGCTTGTCTCAGCACATCTGTCTCGCAAGGGTTGGCTACAGACACTATCCTAACATCCCTGCCGGATTCTTATGACCAGTTCATCCTGAACTATAACATGCAAAGGATGAACCGGACTATCACTAAGCTGCATGGGATGCTCAAGCTCACCGAACAGTCAGTCAAGAAGACTCCACTGGTACTGATGGTCGGCAAAGGGAACCTTCCTCTCACTAAGGGCAAGGAAAAGGCCAAGGCTAAGAAAGCCAATGCCAAGAAAGGAGCCAAGCCCAAGGCCGGTCCTGAGGATGTCTGTTTCCAATGTAAACATACTAGACACTAGAAGAGATCATGTACTCAGCTACTAGGATAGTAAATGAAGAACATGGTCATGTCTTCATCAAGTATCTATGTTATAGATGTTACCCTTACTATTTCTACATAATCAGTATTGGATATTGGATGTGGTTCTCACATTTACTGTAATATGCAGGGACTAAGTAATATGAGGTCACTGGGATCCGAGGAAGTGGACCTTTAAGTCGAGAATGGAGCCAGGGTAGTACCATCAAGATTGGAGATTACCACTTAGAAATGCCCAATGGATTAGTTTTGATGCCGGAACATTGTTATTTTGTACCTGTAATGTGCAAGATTATTATTTCGGTTTCAGTTTTTGACATTTCTGGATATTATTTTACTATTAATAACTGTAGAATTAATATATCTAGAGAAGGATTATTTTATGGACAAGTTCAATTAAATAATGGTTTATATACCTGGATCTCAAAGAAACTAATCAAATCTATAACATAAATACTAAAAGGGTTAAGCCTAATAAACTTAATCCTATCTTTGGCATTGTTGTTTAGGCCACATAAACGAGAATGCATACCTAGGCTTCACAAAGCTAGAATCCTAGGCTCATTTGACATGGAGTAACTTGACATATGTGAGTCCTATTTACGCGGCAAAATGACCAAAGCGCCATTCGGCAAGAAAGTTCAAAGGGCTACTGGCTTATTGGACCTAATACATTCAAACGTATGTGGGCCCATGAGCGTAGCTACCAGAGGTGGACATCTATACTTCTTCACTTCTACAGATGATTTCAGCAAATATGGCTATGTTTATCTGATGAAACACAAATCTGAAACCCTTGATAGGTTCAAGGAATTTAAGAATGAAGTACAGAACCAACTAGGTAGGAACATAAAAGCCCTTTGTTCAGATCGAGGAGGTGAATATATGAGCCTAGAGTTTGACTCATACTTGAGAGAGTGTGGAATCATTCAACAGCTCACTCCTCTAGGAACACCACAATGGAATGGGGTGTCCAAAAGGAGGAACAGGACCCTGCTAGACATGGTCCGCTCAATGATGAGCCGTGCCTCTCTCCCAATCACATTCTCGGGATACGTGCTTAAGACGACACCTCTCATTCTAAATAATACTCCAACTAAGGCTATGGAAAGACCCCTTATGAGATGTAGACGGGTAAAGCGCCCATGTTAGGATTCGTCATCGGAAAAATAACGTGGCGCATCGGAAATTACACCGTTAAAAATTTTCCTACGATCCACCTATCGAGTACAATCACCGTTAATTGGAATAAAAACCAATTTGAATCAAGAGAGATTAACTCACCAGATTCGTCTCTTATAGAGACTGCTATAGAATCGTTTCTTGAAACTGCGATCTCCAAAGTCTGATGCACGACCAACTATCAAGCGGGAACCAGTGCTAGCCGAAGAAGCGGAAGGAATGGAGAATTAATTACTGTAAATTGTTGCTGTTTTTGGGGCTGCAATGGGGCTGAAATTTCTAGCAATTAATTTAGGTTAGGGTTAGGTTTTCTTCCTTAAGTGTACCCTTATATAGACACCTTGTCTAATTAGGTTTTAATTAGGTTAATTAAACCCAAGCCTATCAGGATTATAATTATATAAATAAACTTCAATTAAAAAGTATATACTATGTAATTTAATTCCATTTGGCTAAATTTTAATTACCCCTCAATAAAATTAAATCACACTTAAGTAAATATATTACATGTATTTAATTTTCCTACTTAGGAAAATTATTTAATTAATTGTTTACCTTACGTAATTCAATTAATTGATAAATTAATTAATTACATTATGTAAACTTATTAATTAAATTAAATCAACCAATATTAATTAATTGCCTTGACACTGTATGTCAACTAATTAATTAACGCATTCCTTCCAATGTATATTACATACACAATTTCTATAAGTTCTGGCTCAGTTTATCTATGTGCACGATCCTATGGGTCTGTCTTTATGTTGGTAGTAGGCCCAAGGCCCCAGACTATAAGTGGGTTCTAGCAAACCATTACACCCCTAATTAAGATAGAGATGCAACAGTCTATAGAAGACACTTACCTAGTAGCAATCGCATAGTGTCCTTTGCCAAACGATATCGATATGAATAAACAAGAAGCATGGTGTCTGTCATCGTCTGTTGTTGTTTATTATATTTCTTGATCTTGAGTTGACTGATTAATCAAATAAGAAATCGACTTACTTGGGTATGGCCATACACTTATCAGTCCCACTCATCAAGTGGCCAGTGATATCATCTCGGTGTTACCCGAGTGGCAATTCCATCGCTTCACCATCAATATCAATATGTTCACCGGTCCACCCAATCATACCCATATTTAGCATCATTTTACAGGCCTGCTAGGCGTATGTCAAAGTGAATTGGATTCCATATTGATACTATAATGAAATCTGGTCTGAGGATAAAAGAGACCTACTCAAGAAAGACCTATGACGAGACAACCATGTGGCTTTCTTGTGCGGATCGATCAATCCCATGTCAATGACATGTACCTATATTCATGACTGACTATACAAGTACTATGGCTAGTTCAAAACCGCCATACAGTCATCGAGTATACAAGTCTTTGGTTCTATTCATTCCTATGATTATAACAGACCTTTGATTGGTTTTATGATTATCAATCAATGGATACTCTACTCATATTATAGCACAAGATATAAATGAAATAAATTAATTACCTTTATTAATGTGACACAAATAATGTATTCATACAATGAGTCTTAATATATAATACAAAATAGAAGAATCCAATGCCCTAAGAACTATAGCACACCAACAATCTCCCCCTTGCACTAGTTCCAAGTGGGCATTGCCCTAATTCCTATAGATCTGGTATGACCGTCGTGCTGTATCTGTGACAGCACTTTGGTCAATGGATCAATGGCATTATTCTTGGTGTCAACTCTCTGCAATGATATGTCACCTCTGTTCACAATCTCTCGAATAAGGTGAAACTTTCTGAGCATGTGTTTGGATCTCTTATGTGACCGGGGCTCCTTAGCTTGTGCGATGGCCTCATTGTTGTCACAGAAAACATAATAAGAGTCTAGGATAGTGGGTACTACTTCCAACTCAGTTATGAACTTCTTGATCCAAACGACTTCCTTTGCAGCTTCGTATGCAGCTATGTACTCAGCTTTCATTATAGAGTCAGCAATGGTGGCCTACTTTGAGGACCTCAAACTAATGGCACCGCCATTCAGGAGAAAAACATAACCAGACTATGACTGGTTCTCATCCTCATCAGTCTTAAAGCTTCTATCAGTGTAACCTAACACTACCAGCTCATCTTGACCTCTATACACTAAGAAAGCATCCTTAGTCTGATTAAGGTACTTCAAGATTGCCTTGACAGCCTTCCAGTGCTCCTCCCCGGGATCCGACTGGTGCTGGCTAGTCATACTTTGTGCAAACGTGACATCAAGCCTTGTACATAACATGCAGTACATGATAGATCCAATAGCAGATGCATAAGGGATCCTTTCCATGTTTTCCCGGTCCTTCTTTGTTTTAGGACCATCTTTCTTACTCAGCTTCAACCCATGGTGCATAGGCAAGAATCCTTTCTTTGTCTTGTCCATGCTGAATCTTTTCAGAACCTTATCAATGTACGTGGCCTGACTTAGGCCTAGAAGCTAATTGGATCTATCTCTATAGATCTTGATCCCTAAGATCGTCTCAGCTTCGCCTAAGTCCTTCATTGTGAAGCACTTACTCAACCACTGCTTAACCCCTTGTAGTGTTGGTATGTCGCCTCCAATGATAAGGATGCCATTAACATACAGCACTAGGAAGGTGGAAATGCTCCCACTAACCATCTTATACACACAGGGCTTATCAAAATTCTGTGTGAAACCATATTCCATAATGGCCTCATTGAATCTCTAATTCCATGACCTCGATGCTTGCTTCACTCCATACATGGATCTTTGAAGCTTGCATACCCGGTTTGAATACTTTGGATCTATAAAACCCTTAGGTTGTACCATGTACACATCCTTGAGTAGCTTTCCATTAAGGAAAGTGGTCTTAACATCCATATGCAATCTCTCATAATCGTACCATACAGCTATGGCTAGTAGTATCCTAATGGATTTGAGCATAGCAACTAGTGAAAAGGTTTCATCACAGTTAATTCCTTGAACTTGCCTGAATCCTTTTGCCACCAATCGCCCCTTGAAGGTGTTGTTAGCTTTTAACTTGAAACACCACTTGCAACCTATCACCTTAGCACCCGAAGGTGGATCCACCGAGTTCCATACTTGGTTATCGTGCATAGATTGCATCTAAACCTCCATGGCTTTGCGCCATTGATCTGAGTGTGGGCTTTCAATAGTCTCCTAATAGGTCTTAGGCTCTTCTTGGTCAATGACCATAAGGTCCCCATCATAAGTCACAAGAAAGCCGTACCTCTCTGGCTGATGACGTGTCCTACCAGACCTTCTAAGGTCTTGTGTAACCGGTTCTGTTTCCTCAATTTCTTGAGTAGTCATATCGGTTCCCAAAGCATCCTCAGCAGTAGCTATAGGAGTTTGTGAGTCTTGAACTTCTAAAAGTTCAACATTACTCCCACTATCTCTCTTGGAAAGGAATTCCTTCTCCAAGAAGACTACATTTCTGGCTATGAAAACTTTGTTTTCCGCCGGATCGTAGAAGTAATAAACCTTAGTTTCTTTAGGGTAACCCACAAACTAGCAGTTGACAGATTTGGACTCGAGTTTGCCACATGTCAATTTCTTGACATGTGCACACAGCCCCAAATCTTCAAGAAGGAAACATTGAGCTTTTGGCCCTTCCATAGTTCATATGGTGTTCCCTTAACTGCCTTGCTTAGTGTATCATTAAGAATGTAAGCAGTTATCTCTAAAGCATATCCCCAAAAGGAGACAAGGAGTGTAGCATGACTCATCATCCAGCGGAGCATGTCTAGCAAGGTCCTATTCCTCCTTTTTGACACTCCATTCCACTAGGGTGTTCTAGGAGGAGTGAGTTGGGATACAATTCCACACTCTCCCAAAAACGATTCAAACTCTTGGCTCAAATATTCACCCCCTCGGTTAGACTGAAGTGCTTTTATTTTCTTGCCAATTTGGTTTTCCACTTCATTCTTAAAGCCCTTGAGCCTTTGAAGAGTCTCAAACTTATGCTTCATCAGATACACGTAACCATATCTGCTGAAGTCATCCGTGAAGGTGACAAAGTACAGAAAATCGGATCCAGCATTAGTGCTTATTGGGCTACATACATCGGAATGTATCAGCTCTAATAGCTCTGAGGCCCTTTCAGCAGTCTTGCAAGAAGGCACCTTTGTCATCTTGCCTCTCAAACAAAATTCGCATGTGTCATAAGATTGGATGTCAAATGACCCTAGCACTCCACTAGAGTGAAGCCTGGCTATGCGCTTCTCATTTATATGGCCAAGTTGATAATGCCAGATGTAAGTAGGATTAATTTCATTTTGTTTAATCCTTTTAGTATTTATGTTATAGATTGAAATTTCACGTTTTAGATCAAGGATATATAAGCCATTTTCAAGAGATGTTGTTCCATAAATAATATTGCCACATTGCATAGAAATTCTACCATGGCCAATATTAAATACAAAACTAGAAATATCCAACAAAGAAACAGAAATAATATTCCTGCACATCGCAGGTACAAAATAACAGTTTCTTAGTTCCAAAACAAGTCCACTAGGCATCTTTAAGAAATAATCTCCGATCTCCATGGCCTAAACCCGAGCACCATTTCCGACTTGAAGACCTACTTCTCTAAATCCTAGTAATCTCCTATTTCTTAGACCCTACACATTTGAACAAATGTGAGATCCACATCCAGTGTCCAAGACCCAAGATGTAGAAATTGCCAGATTAATCTCAACAATATAAATACTTGAAGCAGCAATTTTGCCCTTTAGTTGCTCCCTTAGCTTTGGCCACGAGCTCTTCTAGTGCCCCTTTTCATGACATTTATGGCAAAGATCGTTAGGAGAGTTGGGCCACCACCTTTTTGCCCTTAGCCTTGGCCTTTTGGGCCTTAGCTTTGGCCTTCTACCTTAGCAATGGGTGTATTGCCCTTGTTCACCAGCACAACTTCAGGAGTCTTCTTAAAAGACTGCTCAGCAAGCTTGAGCATGCCATGTAGCTCAACAACCGATTTATCCAACCCTTGCATATGGTAGTTCATGATAAACTGGTTGTAAGACTTAGGAAGTGACCCAAGAATAATGTCTACTACCAAGTCCTACAGAATTGGCAAGCCGAGGCAGGCAAGTGTATCAATATACCCCTTCAAATTTAGCACATGAGTGCTAACAGAAGTCCCGACTGCCATTGCAGTCGTGCAAATTGCCTTAGTTGTCAGGTAATGTTTCTGACCAGCCTAATCTTGGAACATCTTTTTTAGTTGATCCATCATCTCATAAGCATGCTCGTCCATGAACTACTTCTGAAGATCAGAAGCCATGGTACCCAGTATTAGGCACGACACATCTCGATCATCCCTCACGTGCTGGTCATACTGTTCCACCATCACCGTGCTGATGCCTCGACCTACAAGAGGGCCACCTAGTAAAGGAGCATTCAGTACATACTCCTTGGACTCTTTCTTAAGAACTATTTGTCAGTTCCTAGCCCAATCCAAGAAGTTAGTCCCTAAAAGCTTCTCCTTCTCCAGCAGTGACCTAAGTGAGAGTGAGTTGTTGTTTGTTGCAGCCATTTTAAATTGCTAATATGAAATGGGATTATCTACATAGAAGAAATCATTGCTTGAGTTAGAAATAAAGGACTTTTGCCAATTCAAATTAATAATCCGATTTTAATTTGTTTGTCGGTGATGTTAATTGGCTGACTTCACCAAGATTCACAACTTATCAATGACGAGCTGAACTAGGGCTCGCTAACCAACCATTGATTCGTTTGCTAGGATAACCTATCCAATCCTTCCGTGAAGGACTCTTGGTTTGATGGGCTTATTGACACTTTACCCATCTGTGCTTAGGGCCCGCTCTGAGCTAATGCTACCCATGTTGAGTCAAACCACCATTCACATGTTAACCATACCAGGTATCCTAACCCTCGAAGGTCCACCAAATACTACAATGTACCCAGCTAGGGCATGGCGCACATTGCAGCATCAATGGAGGAAGAGGTGTGAATGTGGGAAGCACTTTTAAATGCTCAATATTTTAATTTCCAGATTTAAAATTAAGTGATACGGCTTAGCATGCATATACGCAGGTTATAATCTGGTGATCCATATATCCATATTATATGACAAATGCAGTAGCATACTTAATTTAAAATAAATGAGATCCTATGAGCCTTTAATTACAACCTAATGAAAAAATAGATGTCCTATCTAATTCTTCATGGGTAGGACTGTAATCCTTCTTAGGCTCCCACCATGGGCTTGCTCCATCTGGGCCTTTCTCCATGCTTGATGCAATTACAACAATTTTTTTAAATAAAATCTATTCTAAAATTATATGAAAATAAAAGAAATGGCACGCAGGCCATATTTCCCAAAATCAAATTACAACCGATAATAATTTAGGGCCCATAGAACTCAACATAACGTTTCAAACAAAGTACCTGTTGTGCACATAAATACCAATATGATGCATGATCATGGCATTCCAAATTATAAATATAAATGTTAAGCCGAGTTACTGAGGGTGAAATCGCCAATTTTAACAATGTGACTAAGGCCCATAAAGGCCCAATGGATAACATTCATAAATGCAAAATTAACAATATTGCTCCCACTTGAATTTGGGTTGTCACAAATTTAAAATTTAGCTCCCCCAATTTTAACAGGTGCCACGGTTTATTGGGCCAATTTCACAAAGTCCATATTCAATATAATATGCAAACAATTAAATTAAATAAGCATGCCAACAAAATAAACAATTTAAATACAAATTAATTTAAAAAAAATTAATTTAATTTGCATTAGGGCTTGGGATAAAAAAAATACCTGTAAAATCCAAAACCAAACCCGAACCCCGAGCGCGGCGTTACTGTCCCGGCGGGGCAGTAGTGCTGCTACACGGCAGCTTACCGCGGCAACAGCAGCCAACTGGGCTACTGCCATAGCTGGTGGCTGCGGCCAGCAGCAGCTGCTGCAAACGGCATAAGATGGAATCACAAATGCGATTTTCCCCACTTTTCTTTAATCATTAAAATTTTAGCCAAGAAAATATAAATAATCAATAAAGAAAATACAATTCTAGATTGAAGCCAATTGGGGAAAAAAATCAAAAACCCCAAACAATAATTCTAGGGTTCATAAAAAAACCAAAACCAATTGAGTAAGAACCCTAAAATCACAAACTTGAAACCCATTCTTTCTTTAAGAACGCTTTGAAGAACAAATTCCAATCAATCTAATGGACAAAACCTAGGGTCTGACACTACTGTTGGGATTCATCATCGGAAAAATAACGTGGCACACCGGAAATTACACGGTTAAAAATTTTCCTACAATCCACCTATCATGTCCAATTACCATTAGTTGGAATAAAAACCAATTTGAATCAAGAGAGATTAACTCACCGGATTCGTCTCTTCTAGAGACTACTGCAGAATCCTTTCTTGAAACTACGATCTCCAAAGTTCGGTGCACGACCAACTATCAAGCGGGAACCGGTGCTAGCTGAAGAAGTGGGAGGAATGGAGAATTAATTGTTGTAAATTGTGGCTGTTTTTTGGGCTGCAATGGAGCTGAAATTTCCAGCAATTAATTTAGGTTAGGGTTAGGTTTTCTTCCTTAAGTGTGCCCTTATATAGACACCTTGTCTAATTGGGTTTAAATTAGGTTAATTAAACCCAAGCCCACCAGGATTATAATTACATAAATAAACTTCAATTAAAAAGTATATACTATGTAATTTAATTCCATTTGGCTAAATTTAATTACCCCTAAATAAAATTAAATCACACTTAAGTAAATACAATACATGTATTTAATTTTCCTACTTAAAAAAATTATTTAATTAATTATTTACTTATGTAATTTAATAAATTGATAAATTAATTAATTACATTATGTAAACTTATTAATTAAATTAAATCAACCCAATGTTAATTAATTACCTGGACACCGAATGTCAACTAATTAATTAACGCATTCCTTCCAATTTACATTACATGCACAATTTCTATAAGTTCTAGCTCAGTTGATCTATGTGCCCAATCCTATAGGTCTGTCTTTATGTTGGCAGTAGGCCCAAGGCCTATAGACTGTAAGTGGGTTCTAGCAAACCATTACAACCCCTAATTAAGACAGAGATGAGGCAGTTTATAGAAGACACTCATCCGGTAACAATCTCATAGTGTCCTTTGCCAAACGATATCGATATGAATAAACAAGAGGCATAGTATCTGTCATCCTCTTCTGTTGTTTACTATATTTCTTGATCTTGAGTTGGCTGATTAATCAAATAAGCAACCGACTGACTTGGGTATGGCTATACACTTATCAGTCCCACTCATAAAGTGGCCAGTGATATCATCTTGGTGTTACCCGAATGGCAATTCCATCGCTTCATCATCAATATCAATATGTTCACCGGTCCACCCAATCATACCCATATTTAGCATCCTTTTACAGACATGTTAGGTGTATGTCAAAGTGAACCGGATTCCATATTGATACTATAATGAAATCTGGTCTGAGGACAAAAGAGACCTACTCAAGAAAGAACTATGACGTGACAACCATGTGGCTTTCTTGTGCTGATCGATCCAGTCCCATGTCAACGACATATACCTATATTCATGACTGACTATACAAGTACTATGGCTAGTTCAGAACTGCCATACAGTCATCGAGTATACAAGTCTGTGGTTCTATTCGTTCCCACGATTAGAACAGACCTGGGATTGGTTTTATGATTATCAATCAATGGATACTCTACACATATTATAGCAAAAGATATAAATGAA
Organism: Euphorbia tirucalli; assembly: GCA_039660915.1. Taxonomy (NCBI): domain Eukaryota; kingdom Viridiplantae; phylum Streptophyta; class Magnoliopsida; order Malpighiales; family Euphorbiaceae; genus Euphorbia; species Euphorbia tirucalli. The sequence goes on along the minus strand of CM077637.1, from coordinate 41,482,435 downwards.
ATAGATTAATTGCCTTTATTAATGTGACACAAATAACATATTCATACAATGAGTCTTAATGTATAATACAAAATGCAAGAATCCAATGCCCTAAGAACTAGGGCACACCAACAGCCCAATGTGTCGTTCCTGTGGATTTGGGGTTGTGATGCCTATGTCAAGAAATTGACCAGGGGAAAACTTGAACCCAAGACCAACAAATGCTTGTTTATAGGCTAGCCTAAAGAAACCAAAGGGTATTACTTCTATAATCCCACCGAGAACAAGATGTTTGTGGCACGAAAAGGAGTCTTTCTTGAAAAGGATTTCATTTCTAAGAAAGACAGTGGGAGCAATGTTGAACTCAGCGAAGTTCAAAGCACACAAACTCCTGAGAAGGATAACTTGGAGACTAGGTAAGAGCTTCAAAGGAATTAAGCACCAGCTCCAATCGCATAAGAACATAAAAGGTTTAGTAGGGAACGTCGAGTGCCCGAGGGATATGGATTTCTCATAACTAACGACAACATTCTTCTCATGTTCGATGAGGAAGAGCATAAAACCTATTAGAAGGATATTGATAGCCCACAATCTACCAATTGGCACAAAGCCATGGAAGCAGAAATGCAATCTATGTACGATAATCAGGTGTGGAACCTGGTTGATCCACCTCTGGGTGTGAAAGTCATAGGTTGTAAATGGTGCTACAAGTTAAAGGCCAACAACACCTTTAAGGGGCGATTGGTCGCAAAAGGTTTCAAGCAAGTCCATAAGATAGACTACGATGAAACCTTCTCACCAGTCACAATGCTTAAATCCATAAGGATCTTGCTAGCTATAGCTGCATGGTACGACTATGATGTTTGGCAAATGAATGTCAAAACCGCTTTCCTTAACGGGAAGCTACTCGAGGATGTGTACATGGCAGATCCAAAGCATCCTAGACGGGTATGCAAATTTCAAAGATCCATTTATAGATTGAAGCAAGCATCCCGAAGTTGGAATCTTAGATTCAATACAGCTTTATACAGAATCAAGATGAGCCTTGTGTGTATAAAAGGAATAGTGGGAGCATTGTCACATTTCTAGTGTTATATGTGGATGACATCCTTTTCATTAGAAGTGACATGCCAACCTTACAAGGGGTTAAGTAGTGGTTGAGTAAGTGCTTCACAATGAAGGACTTAAGCGAAGTCAAGATGATCCTAGGGATCAGGATCTACAGGGATAGATCAAATCGACTTCTGGGCCTAAGTTAGGCCACGAGCATAGACAAAGTTCTAAAAAGATTCAGCATGGATCAGGCTAAGAAAGGCTTCTTACCAATGAGCCATAGGTTGAAACTAAGTAAGAAGAACTATCCCAAAACAAGGAAGGAAAGGGAGAATATGAAAACGATCTCATATGCATCAGTAATAGGATCGATCATGTACTCCATGCTATGTACAAGACCTGATGTCGCCTTAGCACTAAGTCTAACAAGCTGATACCAACATGATCCCGTGGTGGATCACTGGAAGGCTGCCAAAGTAATCCTAAAGTACCTTAACTAGAGAAAGGATAGCTTCTTAGTGAATGATGATCGGGAAGAGTTATCAGTGACAGGTTACACTGATGCAAGCTTTCAGACCGACCAAGATGAGTACTAGTCGTAGTCTGGGTACATATTTCTACTTAATGGTGGTGCTGTCAGCTAGAAAAGCTCAAAGCAATTGACCATCACTGATTCTACAGCAGAAGCTGAGTACATCATTGTGTGTGATGTAGTAAAGCAAGCTGTGTGGATGAGGAAGTTTATCACTAATTTGGGATTAGTTTCAACTATCCAGGATCTAATTGATATCTTCTGTGACAACAACTTGCACAAGCCAAGGAGCCCCGGTCACATAAGGACACAAAGCACGTGCTCAGGAATTTTCACCTCATATGAAAGATTGTTGAAAGAGGTGACATTTCATTATATAGAGTAGACAACGAGGAAAACATCGCAGATCCTTTGACCAAGGCACTGGCATAGCCAAAGCATGGGGTCATACTAGATCTATAGGACTTCGGCCCGTGCCTAGTTGGAACTAGTGCAAGTGGGAGATTGTTGGGAAATGCCCTAGTCCTAAGGCATTGGTCCTTCATTTGTATCATACATTACTAAACCTTTTATGGATTAATGTATTATACATTTGTGTTATTGAATAAAGGTAGAATCTATTTAATTTATCTCTTGTGCAATGAATGTAAATAGAGTATCCAATGGTCATATCTATATTCATGTTGTCAGGTGTCATGCACTTGGCAGTGAGACCATGAATAGGGAAATGATATAACCATAAAGCCATCCCTATTCTATTCCAGTCATGGGAATGAATGGAATATAAGACTAGAATTACCTTGATTGTATGGTGGTGTCTTACAGGCCATAGTAGATGGATTATCAATCAGGTACATGGGTACATGTAATGGGACATGGTACATGACAGATCCACTAACGAGAAATCCACATGGTCCAGTATCAAAAGTGATTCTCATGTAGTACTTATATTGGATCCTTCGACCTTATCACATTATGGAATTGCATGTGAACTCACACACTTTGACATGTGCCTAAAGGACCTGTAACGGGGCACCAAGTATGTGTTGGAAATGCCCTAGTCCCGAGGCATTGGTCCTTGCATTTGTATCATACATTGATTGGATTCATGTATTATACTTATTTGTGTTATTAATAAAGGCATCAATTCATTTCTTATATTTATCTTGTGCAATATATTAAATGAAGTATCCAATGGACATATCTATATCCATGATGACAAGTGTGGTGCACTTGGCAGTAAGACCATAGATAGGGTAAACGATATGACCATAAATAGATCCGTAGTCTGTTCCAGTCATGGGAATGAATGGAACAAGAGACTATCATTAACCTGGTTGTATGGCGGTGTCTTACCGGTCATTGAACATGGAATGTCAACCAAGTTAATGGGTACATGCATGGGGGCATGGTACTGGATAGATCCACTAAACGAGTAATCCACATGGTATAGTATCACAAGTGATTCTCGTGTAGTACTTGTATGGATCCTTTGACCCGACCATATGATGGTGTTACATGTGAGGTCGCATGCTTAGGGGTACGCCTAAAGGGCCTGTAATAGGGTGCCAAGTATGGGTACTTTCGGGTATGTCACTTAGCATGGTAATGCTATGGATATGCAGAAGGGATCTGTCACTCAATAGTCCACTGGGAAGATATCACCGGCCTCTTGATGAATGTAACTGATAAGAGTGTGGCCACACCCAAACAGGTGGGAACTTGTTTGTGAGCTTCAGTGCATTCGGGATCAAGTTAATGTCCGGACACAAAAGAGGGTGATCAATCCATGCCTCTGTGTTGGACACCGATATCGATGACATGGGATATACAAGTTTAAACTACAGGGTTACGATTACAGTCGGACTGCTATCTCTGTCTTAATTGGGGGCTGCAGTGGCTTGCTAGAGCCCACCTGCAGTCTGTGGGCTATAGGCCCACTGCCAACATAAAGACGGGCCCACAGGATCGTATACATAGAATGTCTGAATTCGAACTAGTCGGATCACCTGTATACTTGGAGTATACTAATTCAAGAGATAAATATTAATCAATTAAATTAAAGATCAATTGGATTGGTCAATAATTTAATTGACATATATTTATATTTATTGGGTTGGACAAAGTTGATTTGATTAAATTAACTCGTGAATAATTTTCCTGGTGGAAATTTAATACATATATAGGTTTATATGTATTTGTTTCTACTCAAATCATAAATTAATTTATTGGGTTAATTCCAAATGGCAAATCCATTTAATTTAAATGACATGTATCTTATATAATATGGTATTATATAAATACATGCATAGAAATTAAATTAGAATTGATTAGGAATTAAACCATATTAATTAATTAGGATTTATGGAATTATGGCATTAATTCCATTTATAGAAGCAAAGTAAATTACCCAATAAATATAGGTCATGATTTAAAAGCTAAATGGGGAATTTCCTTAATTGGAAAATTCGGCCATTATGGTTTTATGGGGCTGAAATTTTCGGCCAAAGGGTATGGATTCTTCTCTCTTCTTTTTGATCCGCCGCTAGCACGAGTTGGACTCGATAGGCATTCGTGTACGTGAGAGTGGAGGGAATCTCCTTTGATTCCTGCAGTCTTCATCCATCTCTAGAAAGAGATATTCCTGGTAAGAATGTGAACTCTTTCTATCTAATTTTAAGTATTACAATTTCCACTTCAATTGCTCCTGGGACTGGATTTGAGGAAATCACCGCGTTCTTCCGCTTTTATCGGGTGATTTCCAGTGAAAAATCCCAACAGTGGTATCAGAGCGGGCTTTTGATCCGTGGAAATTGATAATTTTAGTTGAATCCCATTTTTGAAATTAGAGATTTTTTATTGGGGTGCTTGGTATGGGTTTTATGATTTTTCCCATATGTTTTATACAATGAAAATTAAATTTGCATATTGGTTTATGTTATTTTAATTTTGTTGTATGTTATTGGAATTCTTGGAGAATTGCCTTGTGTTAATGGATGATGATATATTTTTTTTATTCTGTTTTTTTAAAAAAAAAAAATCTGCCTCCTGGGGTGCGGGGCTGCCGCCGGCGGCCGCCGCACTCGGCGGGAGGCTCAGTGGCCGTTGCCTGCTGCCGCTGGTTCCAGCAGTAGCAGCGAGCTGGTACTGGGCAGTGCCGCTGCTGCACGGCTACAGCAGGCCGGGCCCAGTATTTTGGATTTGGCTGGTCTTGGGCCCAGGGCCCAGTTTTGAAATTTTAATTGGTTTTAAAATTCGTGTGTTTAAATTTATGTAATTTAAATGCGTATGGTTTCTTGGATGAATTTTATTTTCTTTCATGTGATATTAATTTTGGAAATTAATATGGTTAATGGAAATTGGTTCGGGTAATTTTGGCACAATTACTTGGACGGCTAAATTGGACCCATGGTTTCCCAATTCCAGTGGGAGCAGTTGGACTGCCTGGGCTGGAGGCCCAAAGCCCGTTAAGGGTTAGAACCATGGTGGGCCAAAATTGGCGATTTCCTAATAATGGCTTGGACATAATTAACATGGGCTTAAATCATGCATTGTAACATGCTTATGAATTATATGTATTTGATGCATATGTATGATTAAATGTTTGTATGATTGGATGCTATTGGGCCTTGTACAATTGGGTTGTATTTTTCTTTTTGGGTAAATACGGCCTGCGTGTCGTTTTTCTTTTTAATGTAATTTTATTTTATTCAAATATTATAAAATTTGTAAAAGAAGAAGCCCATAGAGTGGTGAGCCCAAATGGAGGTACAAGCCCAATTGGAGGTGTAAGCCCAAAAGGAAAAGATGGAGGCCCACCTGATATTTATTTCTAGTATAGGTTTACTAGAATGATATTAGGATGTAATATAGGCCTATTGCAATCCATTTTGCTTTTATTTAATTATGTTTTATATTCATTTGCATGTATGAATGTATGTTCCAATAGCCTATTCACCCGCTTTATATATGTAAGCCGTTATAATTGAATCAAATAACCAAACGGAATTACTAAGTCGCTTAAAAGTGCTTCCCTCATTCAAAACCGAATCGAGGTGAGAATAGGCCGATTGTAGACCATGCCCTCACAGGATACACTGGATTATTATCACTTTGTATTGGGTTAGAGTATGGGATACTCTAACACTTGGATGGAGGTTTTGACTTAGTGTGGGTAGTAGGATTCTCCCAGCCCTAAGCACAGATGGGTAAGTGCCAACAAGCCTATCAAACCGAGAGTCCCTAGGTTGGGATTGGATGGCGTTCCTACCTAAATAGTTAAGGTGTAGTTGTACCAAACCCTCGTTTGGCTATATCTTAATGAAATATGGATCTCGGCCTATGAGCCCAACAACTCAGTTTAAATTAATAACTTGATTCATTATTAATTTTATATGGGAACAACAAAGTAAAGCCCTTTATTAACACTCTAAATGTTTTAAGCCCTTTATTAACACTCTAAATGTTTTTCTGTGTAGAAACACCCAAATGGCAAACACAAATACCTTATCACTGCGATCCATTCTTGAAAAGGACAAGCTTTCCGGTCCTAACTTTTTAGATTGGTCTAGGAACTTAAGGATAGTTCTAAGACAAGAGTCAAAAGAATATGTACTGGAAAGGCCTGTGCCGGCTGCGCCTCAAGGACGTAATCCACTGGCTGCCCAGCTGGAGGAATACAAGGCGCATGTCAAGGACAACCGGGATGTGACGTGCCTTATGTTGGCCTGCATGGTCCCTGAACTGCAAAAACAGTTTATGGACCACCAAGCCTATGCTATGATAACAACTCTTAATGAGATGTTTCAAGAGCAAGCTCATCAGGAAAGGTACCTGACCAATAAGGCATTCCACTCTTGTAAGATGGGGGCTGGGACATCTGTGAGAGCACACGTGCTCAAGATGAAGGCCTATTTGGATACTTTGGCCCATCTCGGATCGCCTATCTCTCAAGAGTTTGCGGTGGACACTATCCTCGCGTCCTTGCCGGATTCTTATGATCAGTTCATCCTGAACTACAATATGCAAGGGATGAACCGTACTGCCAGTGAGCTGCATGGGATGCTTAAGCTCACTGAGCAGTCAATCAAGAAGACTCCACCGGTGCTGCTAATTAACAAGGGGAACCCTCCTCTTGCCAAGGGTAAGGCCAAGGAAAACGCCAAGGCCAAGGCTAAGAAGGCCAAGGCTAAGAAGGCCAAAGCCAAGAAGGCCAAGGCCCAACCCAAGGCCCAGCAGAAGGCAGGTCCTGAGGATGTCTGTTTCGGGTGCAAACAGGCAGGCCATTGGAAGAGATCGTGTCCCAGGCTAATGGGAGAGCAAAGAAGGGGCCAAGGTGCGTCCTCTTCTGGTATTTATGTTATAGATGTTAACCTTACTTTTTCAACATCCTGGGTATTGGATACTGGATGTGGTTCTCACATTTGTTGTAATGTGCAGGGACTTAAGAATAGAAGGTTGATGGGGTTGGGAGAGGTGGATTTGCAGGTCGGAAATGGAGCAAGAGTTGCTGCCATAGAGATCGGTGAATATCACCTTATGATGCCCAGTGGATTGGTTTTGATTTTAGAACATTATTACTTTGTACCTGCCATGTGCAGGAATATTATTTCTGTATCAATGTTGGATATTTCTGGATTTATTTTCACTATTTCAAATGGTCGAATTTCAATATCTAGAGAGGGATTATTTTATGGAGATGCTCTATTAAATAATGGCCTATATATCCTGGACTTAAATGAAACCAATCATATCTATAACATAAACACTAAAAGGGTTAAGCCTAGCGAACTTAATCCTATCTACCTATGGCATTGTCTTCTTGGCCATATAAACGAGAAGCGCATTGCTAGACTTCACAAAGCTAGAGTCCTTGGATCATTTGACTTGGAGTCAATTGATACATGCGAATCATGTTTACGAGGCAAGATGACAAAGGCGCCTTTTAGCAAGAAGGCTAAAAGGGCCACTGGCTTATTGGACCTAATACATTCAGATGTATGTGGACCTATGAGCGCAACGACCAGAGGTGGGCATTTGTACTTCGTCACGTTCACAGATGATTTCAGCAGATATGGCTATGTCTATCTGATGAAACACAAGTCTGAGACCCTTGATAGGTTCAAGGAATTTAGGAATGAGGTATAGAACCAGCTAGGCAGGAATATCAAAACCCTTCGGTCGGACCGAGGCGGTGAGTATATGAGCCTAGAGTTTGACTCATACTTGAGAGAGCATGGAATAGTTCCACAGCTCACTCCTCCCGGAACGCCACAATGGAATGGGGTGTCCGAACGGAGGAATAGGACCTTGTTGGACATGGTCCGCTTAATGATGAGTCAAGCATCTCTCCTAATTAGTTTCTGGGGACACGCCCTCGAGACAGCAGCTCTCATCTTAAACAATACTCCGACTAAGGCTGTGGAAAAGACCCCATATCAGATATGGACAGGCAAGGAGCCCAATGTGTCTTTCCTAAGGATTTGGGGATGCGAAGCACATGTCAAGAAATTGACTAGTGGCAAGCTGGAGCCCAAAACCGATAAATGCCTGTTTATGGGCTACCCTAGGGAAACCAAAGGGTATTACTTCTACAACCCCCGCCGAGAACAAGGTGTTTGTGGCAAGGAAGGGGGTCTTTCTAGAAAAGGAGTTCCTTTCCAAGAAAGATAGTGGGAGCAATGTTCAAGGAATTTCAAGGTCCACAAGCTCCTGAAGAGGATAACTCGGAGGCCTAGGTGGAGCTTCCACAAGTGGAAGCACCGACCCAGGCCACATAAGAACCTAGAAGGTCTGGTAGGGATCGTCAGGAACCAGAGAGGTATGGTTTCCTCGTCACCGATGATCAAACTCTTCTCATCTGGGATGAGGAAGAACCCAAAACCTACCAGGAGGCTATGGCTAGCCCACAGTCTGCAAATTGGCGTAAAGCCATGGAGGCAGAAATGCAATCTATGTACGATAACCAAGTTTGGAACTTAGTTGATCCACCTCCGGGGTGCTAAGGTAATAGGTTGCAAGTGGTGCTACAAGCTAAAAGCTGATAATACCTTCAAGGGGCGTCTGGTTGCAAAAGGTTTTCAGACAAGTCCATGGAATAGACTATGATGAAACTTTTTCACCAGTAGCCATGCTCAAATCCATCAGGATACTACTGGCCATAGCCGCATGGTATGACTATAAGGTATGGCAGATGGATGTCAAAAACCGCTTTCCTTAATGGAAAGCTACTCGAGGATGTGTACATGACACAACCTGAGGGTTTTGTCGATCCTAAGTATCCGGGTAGGGTATCCAAACTTCAAAGGTCCATTTATGGACTGAAGCTAGCGTCCCGTAGTTGGAATCTAAGATTCAATGAGGCTATAAAGGAATATGGCTTCATATAGAATCTAGAAGAGCCTTGTGTGTATAAGAGGACTAGTGGGAGCATTGTCACATTCTTGGTACTTTATGTAGACGACATCCTGCTCATTGGAAGCGACATACCTACACTGCAAGGGGTAAAGCAGTGGCTGAGTAAGTGCTTCGCAATGAAGGACTTAGGCGAGGCTGAGATGATCCTAGGGATCAGGATCTACAGGGATAGATCAAATCGGCTTCTGGGCCTAAGTCAGGCTTCGTACATTGATAAAGTTCTGAAAAGGTTCAACATGGACCGGGCCAAGAAAGGTTTCTTGCCAATGGGCCATGGGCTGAAACTTAGTAAGAAGAACTGTCCTAAAACAAGGGAGGACAGGGAGAACATGAAATTTGTTCCATATGCTTCGGCTATTGGATCAATCATGTACTCAATGTTATATACGAGACCTGATGTCGCCTTTGCACTGAGTATGACGAGCCGATACCAGCAGGATCCCGGGGAGGATCACTGGAAAGCTGTCAAGGTGATCCTCAAGTACCTTAACCGGACTAAGGATAGCTTCTTAGTGTATGGTGGTCAGGAAGTGCTGTCAATTACTAGGTATACTGATGCGAGCTTCCAGACCGACCAGGATGAGTACCAGTGGCAGTCTGGGTATGTATTTTTGCTGAATGGTGGTGCTGTAAGCTGTAGGAGCTCAAAGCAGCCAACCATCACGGACTCTACAACAGAAGCTGAGTACATTGCAACGTGTGAAGCAGCTAGGGAAGCTGTGTGGATAAAGAAGTTTATCATGGAACTGGGGATAGTATCTATTATCCGAGAACCAGTTGATATCTTCTGTGACAACGAGGGGCTGTTGCACAAGCTATGTGCCCCGGTCACACATATACACGAAGCACGTACTTAGGGAGTTTCACCTATTGCGAGAAATCGCTGAGGGGGTGACATCTCATTACAAAGAGTGGACACCAAAGACAATGTCGCAGATCTTTTGACCAACATGATTGGCTATGCCTATGCATAAAGGTTATACTATATCTATAGGGATTAGATCCATGCCTAGTAGGTACTAGTGCAAATGGGAGATTGTTGGAAATGCCCTAGTCCCAAGGCATTGGTCCTTGCATTTGTATCATACATTGATTGGATTCATGTATTATACTTATTTGTGTTATTAATAAAGGCATCAATTCATTTATTATATTTATCTTGTGCAATATATTAAATGAAGTATCCAATGGACATATCTATATCCATGATGACAAGTGTCATGCACTTGGCAGTAAGGCCATGGATAGGGTAAACGATATGACCATAAATAGATCCGTAGTCTGTTCCAGTCATGGGAATGAATGGAACAAGAGACTATCATTAACCTGGTTGTATGGCGGTGTCTTACCGGTCATTGGACATGGAATGTCAACCAAGTTAATGGGTACATGCATGGGGGCATGGTACTGGATAGATCCACTAAGTGGGAAGATCTCACCGGCCTCTTGATGAATGCGACTGATAAGAGTGTGGCCACACCCAAACAAGTGGGAACTTGTTTGTGAGCTTTAGTACATTCAGGATCAAGTTAATGTCCGGACACAAAAGAGGGTGATCAATCCATGCCTCTGTGTTGGACACCGATATCAATGACATGGGATATACAAGTTCAAACTACAGGGTTATGATAACAGTTAGACTGCCATCTCCATCTTGAGTGGGGGCTGCAGTGGCTTGCTAGAGCCCAACTACAGTCTGTGGGCAACAGGCCCACTACCAACATAAAGATGGGCCCACGGGATCGTACACATTGAGCGACTGAACACCAACTTAAGGAATCACATGTATACTTGGAGTATACACTCTGGAGAGAGAGGCATATACATTAATTATATTATGAAGATCAATTGGATTGATCATAATAATAAAATTAATATATATTTAATTGGCTCTTCATAATTAATTGGATTAATTATGAAATTATTTCCTAGGTGGAAATATTCATATGTATAGGTTTACATATGATTTTATTTTATGAAGATCTAATTTTAATTTGATGGATTAAATTAATTGGTCAAACTAATTTTAATTTAAATGTAAATAATATGTTACTTGGTGCAATATATTAAATACATGGGTAAATTAAAGTTGGGCTTGAAATTAATTTCAACCCGACTAATTAAAATACGATTGGGCCTGAATTAAGAGAAGGAAGCCCACACAAATGAAAAAGCCAAGTTGGGCCAAGATTCCTTAAGGAATTTCGGCCAACCTAGGCTTTATCAACCCTAGGAATTTCGGCCAAGCAAGATAGACACAGTGGTAGCCGAAATTCTCCCTAGCCTCCCTCTCCAAAGTTCGTGCTTTCCAACGCTAGCACGGGTGGTGTTCGTTAGGCGTTCGTGTACGTGAACGAGGAGGGTTTCTAGTTTGATTCCTGTAGTCTACATCCATCTCTTGAAAGAGATATTCCTGGTAAGAGATTTATGTCTTTCTATTAAAATTTTATTTTTCCAATTTCCATCTCAATTGCTCCTGGGCACGGATTTGAGGAAATCATCGCGTTCTTCCGCTTTAATCGGATGATTTCCGGTGAAAAATCCTAACACTTACCCATCTGTGCTTAGGGCCAGGAGAATCCTACTACTCATGCTAATGTTAGGATTCGTCAACGTGGCACAACGGAAAAAACACTGTTTAAAATTTCCTAGAATCCACCTATCGTGTCCAATTGCCATTGATTAGAATAAAAACAATTTGAATCAAGAGAGATTAACTCACCGGATTCAACCATCAACAATAAATAATCAATCAAGAAAATACAATTCTAGATTGGCATGCTGCCCAGCAGCATGCCACGCAGCAGTTGGCTGCTGCCGCGCAGCGGTACTGCTGCCCCGCCGGGACAGTAGTGCCGCACGCGGGTTTTTGGTCCGGTTTTGGATTTTACAGGTATTTTTTTTATCCCGGACCCTAATGCAAATTAAATTAAATTTTTTTAAAATTAATTTGTATTTAAATTGTTTATTTTGTTGGCATGCATATTTAATTTAATTGTTTACATATTAAATTGAATATGGACTTTGTGAAATTGGCCCAATAAACCGTGACACCGGTTAAAATTGGGAGAGCTAAATTTTAAATTTGTGACAACCCAAATTCAAGTGGGAGCAAAATTGTTAATTTTGCATTTATGGATGTTATCCATTGGGCCTTTATGGGCCTTAGTCACATTTATTAAAATTGGCGATTTCACCTTAAGTAACTCGGCTTAACATTTATATTTTTAATTTGGAATGCCATGATCACGCATCATATTGGTATGTATGTGCACGACAGGTACTTTGTTTGAAATGTGATGTTGAGTTCTATGGGCCCTAAATTATTATCGGTTGTAATTTAATTTTGGGAAATATGGCCTGCGTGCTATTTTTTATTTTGATGTAATTTTAGAATAGATTTTATTTTACAAAATTATTGTAATTGCATCAAATATGGAGGAAGGCCCAGATGGAGCTAGCCCATGGTGGGAGCCCAAGAAGGATTGCAGTCCGGCCCATGAAGAATTAGATAGGACATCTAGTTTTTCATTAGGTTATAATTAAAGGCCCATAGGATCTCATTTATTTTAAATTAAGTTTGCTATTGCATTTGTCATATAATATGGATGTATGGATTACCAAATTATTACCCGTGTTTATGCATGCTAAGCTGTATCACTTAATTGTAATCCAGAAATTAAAATATTGAGTCGCTTAAAAGTTCTTCCCACATTCACACCTCTTCCTCCCATTGATGCTGCAATGTGCACCATGCCCTAGCTGGGTACATTATAGTATTCGGTGGACCGTCGAGGGTTAAGTTACTTGGTACGGTTAACATGTGAATGGTGGTTTGACTCAACATGGGTAGCATTAGCTCAGAGCGGCCCCTAAGCATAGATGGGTAAAGTGTCAATAAGCCCATCAAACTAAGAGTCCTTCGTGGAAGGATTGGATAGGTTGTCTTACCAAACGAATAAATGGTTGGTTAGCGAGCCCTAATTCGTCCAGTCGGTGATAAATTGTGGATCTTGGTCAAGTCAGCCAATTAACATCACCAACAAACAAATTAAAATCAGATTATTAATTTGAATTGGCTTAAAAGTCCTTTATTTCTAACTCAAGCAATGATTTCTTCCATGTAGATAATCCCATTTCACTTAAGCAACTTAAATGGCTACAACAAACAACAACTCACTCTCACTTAGGTCCCTCTTCAAGAAGGAGAAGCTTTCGGGGACTAACTTCATGGACTGGGCTAGGAACTTATAAATAGTTCTTAGACAAGAGTCTAAGGAGTATGTACTGAATGCTCCTTTACCAGCTGGCCCTCCCGCAGGTTGAGGCATCACCATGGTAATGGTGGAGCAGTATGACCGGCATATGAGGGATGACCGAGATGTCTCGTGCCTCATGCTGGGTACCATGGCTTCTGATCTTTAGAAGCAGTTCATGGATGAGCATGCTTATGAGATGATGGATTAGCTTAAAAAGATGTTCCACGATCAGGCTCGTCAGGAACATTACCTGACAACTAAGGCACTTTGCATGACTGTGATGGCAGCTGGGACTTCTGTTAGCACTCATGTGCTAAAGTTGAAGGGGTATATTGATACACTTGCCCACCTCAGCTCACCAGTTCCGTAGGACTTGGTAGCAGACATTATTCTCAGGTCACTTCTTGAGTCTTACAACCAGTTTATCATGAACTATCATATGCAAGGGTTGGATAAATCGTTTGTTGAGCTGCATGGCATGCTCAAGCTTACTGAGCAGTCTTTTAAGAAGACTCCTTAAGTATTGCTGGTGAACAAGGGCAATACGCCCATTGCTAAGGGAAAGGCCAAATCTAAGGCTAAGGCTAAGGCCCAAGAGGCCAAGGCTAAGGGCAAAAATGTGGTGGCCCAACCTAAAGCAAGGGTTGCTTCTCCTAACGATGTCTGCCATGAGTGTCATGAGAAGGGGCACTGGAAGAGCTCATGTCCAAAGCTAAGGGAGCAACTGAAGGGAAAAACTGCTGCTTCAGGTATTTATGTTGTTGAGATTAATTTGGCTATTTCTACATCTTGGGTCTTAGACACTGGATATGGATCTCACATTTGTTCAAATGTGCAAGGTCTAAGAAATAGGAGATTATTAGGATCTGGAGAAGTAGATCTTCGAGTCGAAAATGGTGCTCGGGTTCAGGCCATGGAGATCGGAGATTATTTCTTGGAGATGCCTAGTGAACTTGTTTTCGAACTAAGAAACTGTTATTTTGTACCTACGATGCACATGAATATTATTTCTGTTTCTTTGTTGGATATTTCTAGTTTCTTATTTAATATTGGACATGGTAGAATTTCTATGCAATGTGGCAATATTATTTATGGAATAGCATTTCTTAAAAATGGCTTATATATCCCTGATCTAAAATGTGAAAGTTCAATCTATAACATAAATACTAAAAGGATTAAACAAAATGAAATTAATCCTACTTACATCTGGCATTGTCGACTTGGCCACATAAATGAGAAGTGCATAGCTAGGCTTCACTCTAGTGGAGTGCTAGGGTCATTTGACATCCAGTCTTATGACACATGCGAATCTTGTTTATGAGGCAAGATGACAAAGGCGCCTTTTAGCATGACTGCTAAAAGGGCCTCAGGGCTATTGGAGCTAATACATTTCGATGTATGAGGTCCAATGAGCACTAATGCTAGATCTGGTTTTCTGTACTTTGTCACTTTCACGGATGACTTCAGCAGATATGGTTACGTGTATCTGATGAAGCATAAGTCTGAGACTCTCCAAAGGTTCAAGGACTTTAAGAATGAAGTAGAAAACCAACTTGGCAAGAAAATAAAATCACTTCGGTCTGACCAAGGGGGTGAATATTTGAGCCAAGAGTTTGACTCGTTTTTGAGAGAGTGTGGGATTGTATCCCAACTCACTCCTCTTGGTACACCCCAGTGGAATGGAGTGTCAGAAAGGAGGAATAGGACCTTGCTTGACATGGTCCGCTTGATGATGAGCCATGCTACACTCCCTGTCTCCTTTTGCGGATATGCTTTAGGGACAACTGCTTACATTCTTAATAATACACCAAGCAAGGCAGTTGATGCAACACCATATGAACTATGGAAGGGCCGAAAGCCCAATGTTTCCTTCTTGAAGATTTGGGGCCATGATGCACATGTTAAGAAATTGACAAGTGGCAAACTCGAGTCCAAATCTGTCAAGTGCCAGTTTGTGGGTTACCCTAAGGAGACTAAGGGTTATTACTTCTACGATCCCACCGAAAACAAAGTTTTCATAGCCAAAAATGCAGTCTTCTTGGAGAAGGAATTCCATTCCAAGAGAGACAGTGGAAGTAATGTTGAACTTTCAGAATTTCAAGACTCACAAACTCCTGCAGCTACTACTGAGGATGCTTCAGGAACCAATCTGACAACTCAAGAAATTGAGGAACCAGAAACAGTTGCACAGGACCTTAGAAGGTCTGGTAGGACACATCATCAGCCAGAGAGGTACGGCTTTCTCGTGACTGATGATAGGGACCTTATGGTCGTTGACCAAGAGGAGCCCAAGACCTATCGAGATCTTGATGAAAGCCCACACTCAGATCAATGGCGCAAAGCCATGGAGGCTGAGATGCAATCTATACATGATAACCAAGTATGGAACTTAGTGGATCCACCTCCGGGTGCTAAGGTGATAGGCTGTAAGTGGTGTTTCAAGTTAAAGGCCATGTGTGTATAAGATGGTTAGTGGGAGCGTTTCCACTGTCCTAGTGCTATATGGTGATGACATCCTTATCATTGGAGGTGACATACCAACACTGCAAGGGGTTAAGCAATGGTTGAGTAGGTGCTTCGTAATGAAGCACTTAGGCAAAGCTGAGACGATCTTAGGGATCAGGATCTACAGAGATAGATCCAATCGGCTCCTAAGCCTAAGTCAGGCCATGTACATAGACAAGGTTCTGAAAAGATTCAGCATGGACAAGGAAAAGAAAGGATTCTTGCCTATGCACCATGGGTTGAAGCTGAGTAAGAAAGATAGTCCTAAAACAAAGAAGGACCGGGAGAACATGGAAAAGATCCTTTATGCATCTGCTATTGGATCTATCATGTACTCCATGTTATGTACGAGGCCTGATGTCGTGTTTACACTAAGTATGCCCTAGTTCTTAAGGCATTGGATTCTTGTATTTTGTATTATACATTAAGACTCATTTTATGAATACATTATTTGTGTCACATTAACAAAGGCAATTAATCTATTTCATTTATATCTTGTGCTATAACATGAGTAGAGTATCCATTGATTAATAATCATAAAACCTATCGCACGTCTGTTCTAATCGTGGGAACAAATAGAACCACAGACTTGTATACTTGATGACTGTATGGTAGTTCTTAACTAGCCATAGTACTTGTATAGTCAGTCATGAATATAGGTACATGTCGTTGACATGGGACAGGATTGATCCACACAAGAAAGCCACATGGTTGTCTGTCATAGGTCTTTCTTGAGTAGGTCTCTTTTGTCGTCAGACCAGATTTCATTATAATATCAATATGGAATCTGGTTCACTTTGACATACGCCTAACAAGTTTGTAAAAGTATGCTAAATACGGGGTATGATTGGGTGGACTGGTGAACATGTTGATATTAATGTGAAGGGATGGAATTACCACTCGGGTAACACCGAGATGATATCATTGGCCACTTGATGAGTGGGACTAATAAGTGTATGGCCATATCCATATAAGTTGGTTGCTTATTTGATTAATCAGTCAACTCAATATCAAAAAATATAATAAACAATAGAAGAGGGTGACTGACACCATTCCTATTGTTTATTCATATCGATATCGTTAGGCAAAGGACACTATGAAATGACTACCGGATAAGTGTCTTCTACAGACTGCTGCATCTCTGTCTTAATTGGGGGCTGTAATGGTTTGCTAGAACCCACTTACAGTCTGTGGGCCTTGGGCCTACTGCCAACATAAAGATAGACCCATAGGATCGTGCATATAGATCAACTGAGCCGGAACTTATAGAAATTGTACATGTAATGTACATTGGAAGGAATGTGTTAATTAATTAATTGACATTCGGTGTAAAGGTAATTAATTAACACTGGGTTGAATTTAATTTAATTAATAAGTTTACATAATGTAATTAATTAATTTATCAATTAATTGAATTACATAAAGTAAACAATTAATTAAATAATTTTCCTAAGAAGGAAAATTATATTTAGGGGTACTCAAATTTAGCCAAATGGAATTAAATTGCATAGTATATACTTTTTAATTAAAGTTATTTATGTAATTATAATCCTAGTGGGCTTGGGTTTAATTAACCTAATTAAAACCCAATTAGACAAGGTGTCTATATAAGGGCACACTTAAGCAATTCAATCCTAATTAATTGCTGGAAATTTCAACCACCAAGAGCAGCCCCAATTAGCCAAAAATCCCAGCATTAATCCTCCATTCCTTCGCGTCTTCGGCTAGCACCGGTTCCCGCTCAATAGTTAGTCGTGCACCGGACTTTGGAGATCGCAGTTTCAAGAAATGATTCTGCAGCATTCTCTAGAGGAGACGAATCCAGTGAGTTAATCTCTCTTGATTCAAATTGTTTTTATTCTAATCAATGGTAATTGGACAAGATAGGTGGATTCTAGGAAATTTTAAATGGTGTATTTTCCACTGCGCCACGTTATTTTTCCAATGATGAATCCCAACAGCTAAGTCAAAACCTCCATTCAAGTGTTAGAGTATCCCATATCCTAACCCAATACAAAATGATAATACTCCAGTGTATCCTACGAGGGCATGGTCTTCAACTGGCCTATCCCCACTTCGAGCTGGTTTGGAATGAGGGAAGCACTTTTAAGCGACTTAGTAATTTCATTTGGTTATTAGATTCATTTAATAACGGCTTGTATGCATAAGGCAGGTGAAATTGCTGTTGGATCATATATTCATATATGCAAAAAAATATAAAGCATAATTAAATAAATAAGTAAAATGGACTGCTATGGGCCTATATTACATCCTAATATTATTCTAGTAAACCTATACTAGAATCCAGTATCAGGTGGGCCTTCATCTTCTTCCTTCTGGGCTTGCACCTCCACTTGGGCTCACCACTCCATGGGCTTCTTCTTTTACAAATTTTATAATAAGTAAATAAAATAAAATTACATTAAAAAAATGACACGCAGGTCGTATTTACCCAAAAAGAAAATACAACCTATCTTGAATAAGGCCTAATAGCATCCAATCATACAAAATATTTAATCACCCATATGCATCCAATATATATAATTCATAAGCATGTTACAATGAATGATTTAAGCCCATTTCAATTACGTCCAAGCCATTATTTTGAAATTGCCAATTTTGGCCCACCATGGTTCTAACCCTTAACGGGCTTTGGGCCTCCAGCCCAGGCAGTCTAACTGCTCCCACTGGAATTGGGAAACCTTGGGTCCAATTCAGCCATCCAAGTAATTGTGCCAAAATTACCCGAACCAATTTCAATTAACCATATTAATTTCCAAAATTAATATCACATGAATAAAAAAAATTAAATTTCATTCAAGAAACCACACGCACCCCGGGAACAGCCAAATTTTTTTTCATTAAACAGAAAAATTTAAATAAAAAAATAACATGGCATCCAATAACAAGAAATTCAATAAGAATTACCAAACATACAATTAAATTAAACAAACATAAACCTATATGCATATTCAATTTCAATTGTATAAAAACCAAATGGGAAAAATCTTAAACCCAAGCCAAGAACCCCAATAAAAAATCTCCAATTTTAAAACATAGGATTCAACCAATTTTAACAATTTCCATGGATCAAAAGCCCACTCTGATACCACTATTGGGATTTGTCACCGAAAATCACCCGATTAAAGCGGAACAACGCGATGATTTCCTCAAATCCGTGCCTAGGAGCAATTGAGATGGAAATTGGAAAAACAAAAATTTAATTAAAAGAGATAAATCTCTTACCCTGAATATCTCTTTCAGAGATAGATGCAGACAACCGGAATCAACTTAGAATCCCTCCTCGTTCACGTACACGAGCGCCTAACGAACACCACCCGTGCTAGCGTTGGAAAACACGAAACTTGGAGAGGGAGGCTAGGGAGAATTTCGGCTAGGTGGATGCTTGTGTTGGAAATGCCCTAGTCCCGAGGCATTGGTCCTTGTGTTTGTATAATACATTTGGTACATTAATGTAAACTTTATGTATTATACAATTTGTGTCAAGGTGATAAAGGCATTAATCTATTTATTGTATGTCTTGTGCTATATTTTAAATAGAGTATCCAATGGACATATCCATATCCACGTTGTCAAGTGTGAGGCACTTGGCAGTAAGACCGTGGATAGGGAAAATGATATGGCCATAAATTCATCCGTAGTCTGTTCCAATCATGGGAATGAATGGAACCAAAGACTATCGTTAGCCTGGTTGTATGGCGGTGTCTTGCCGGTCATAGAACATGGAATGTCAACTAGGTTAATGGGTACATGTAAAAAGGGCATGGTACTGGATTGATCCACTTAACGGGAATCTGCATGGTATAGTATCACAAATGATTCTCGTGTAGTACTTGTATAAGTCCTTCGACCGGATCATATGATGGTGCTGCATGTGAGGTGGCACACTTTGGTGTACGCCCAACGGGCCTGTAAAAGGGTGCCAAGTACGGGTACGTTCGGGTGTGTCAGTAAGCATGGCAGCACTATGGATATGCAGAAGGGAATGTCACTCAGTGATTCACTGAGACGATATCATCGGCCTCTTGAAGAATGTTACTGATAAGTGTGCGGCCGCACCCAAACAAGATTGGATCTTGTTTGTGAGCATCAGTTCATTCGGTATCAAGTCAAGGTCCAGACACAAGGAGGGTGATACTTCCATGCCTCAGTGTTGGACACCGATATCAGTGACATGGGATTTACAAGTTCAAACTACTGGGTTACGTTTTCAGTTGGACTGCTTACTCCGTCTTAATTGGGGGCTACAGTGGCTTGCTAGAGCCCGCCTGTAGTCTGTGGGCCTTGGCCCGCTGCCAACATAAAGACGGGCCCATTGGATCGTACACATTGAACGTCTGGACTTTAACTAGTCGGATTAAGTGTGTACTTGGAGTATACACATTTGAAGAGAGAGAGATATATTAATTATATTATATGCATCAATTGGATTGATCAAAGTTATATAATTAATATTTATTTTGGCCTTCTCATAATTAATTCAATGAATTAATTTATGGGATTATTTCCTAGGTGGAAATATTCTTATACATGTATAGGTTTACATGTATCTCATTTTATGTATGTCTAATTTAATCCATTGATTAAATTACTAGGGCAAATGAATTTTAATTAAATGTATGTCATGTATTATATGGTATAATATATATATGCATACATGTTAAATTAAAGTTGCATTTGAAATTAATTAAATCAATGGGATTAAAATTAGGCTTGGACTTTTAAAGGAATAAAGTCAACATTGAATGGGATATGTTGGCCGAAATTTGCATGGAATTAGTGTAAGAATTATGAGTCATTTTATGGACAAAAATGATGATGACATATTCTTATGGACCAATTAAAGAATGGTGAGTCATTGGTATGACATATGATGGGGCAAAGTTGGACTTTGCCACCTTGCATCTTGCTTTTCCTTTATGGTAAGGAAATGATGAAGGTGGGATCACCAATCTTCTAGTTGGCCGAATATGGAGGGATGAGAGGGGTGAGTCACCATTTGGACTAAAGGGAAAAGGAAGCAAAGTGAGACTTTGCATCTTTTGACCAATGGGAAAGTGGTGACTCATGCTTAGTGACAAAATTGATATTTGTTGCTTTATTCTCATCCATCTCATTTTCAATGGATTGAAATGATGAGCCATGATTTTCTTCCATGCTTGGCCGTATACATTCTTTCTTTTGAAAGAATTTATACCTACTTTTGGACTTTGGTTTTTTCTTGGGTAGAAAAAGCAATTGTGAGAAAAGAGAGAAATTGGATTTAATTTCTTTTGGGAAAGAAATTCTTGGACAGCCATAATACCCAAGCTTGGCTGCCCTTTTTCTTCTCTCTTTCTCCCTCTCTTCTTGTCATCCGAGTCGCTAGCACGGGTTTCGGTCCGAGAGCCGTTCGTGTACGCATCGGTGGAGGAAATCTACACTTGATTTCTGCAGTCTGCATCCGTCTCTTAGAGAGACTTTGTGGTGAGTTCTTGAAACCCTCCTTTTGCTTTAAGTTTTTGATTTCCACATCTTAAGCTCCTGGGCCGGATTCGAGGAAATCAACGCGTTTTTCCGCTTTTATCGGTCGGTTTCCCGTGACGAATCCCAACAGCTTGCTCACCTTGGCCGAAATTCCTAGGGTTCTTTAACCCTAGGTGGCTGAAATTCACAACGGAATTTTGGCCCAAGCTGTGTCCTTCATCTGTGTGGGCTTCCTTCTTTTAATTCAAACCCAAACCTATTTTAATTAGCCTAGTTTAAACTAATTTCAAGCCCAATTTTAATTTACCCATGTATTTAATATATTACACCAAGTAACATATTATTTACATTTAAATTAAAATTGATTTGACCAATTAATTTAATCCATCAAATTAAAATTAGATCATCACAAAATAAATTCATATGTAAACCTATATATATGAATATTTCCACCTAGGAAATAATCTCATAATTAATCCAATTAATTATAAAAAGCCAATCAAATATTAATTTTATTATTATGATCAATCGAATTGATCTTTATAATATAATTAATATATACCTCTCTCTCCAGAGTGTATATTCCAAGTATACATGTGATTTCTTAAGTCAATGTTCAGTCGCTCAATGTGTACGATCCCGTGGGCCCATCTTTATGTTGGCAGTGGGCCTGTGGCCCACAGACTGCAGTTGGGCTCTAGCAAGCCACTGCAGCCCCCAATTAAGATGGAGATGGCAGTCTAACTGTATCATAACCCTGTAGTTTGAACTTGCATATCCCATGTCATCGATATCGGTGTCCAACACAGAGGCATGGATTGATCACCCTCTTTTGTGTCCGGACGTTAACTTGATCCCGAATGTACTGAAGCTCACAAACAAGTTCCAACTTGTTTAGGTGTGGCCACACTCTTATCAGTCACATTCATCAAGAGGCCGGTGATATCTTTCCAGTGGACTACTGAGTGACAATTCCCTTCCGCATATCCATAGCATTTCCATGCTAAGTGACATACCTAAAAGTACCCATACTTGGCACCCTATTACAGGCCCTTTAGGCGTACCCCTAAGTATGCGACCTCACATGCAACACCATCATATGGTTAGGTCAAAGGATCCATACAAGTACTACACGAGAATCACTTGTGATACTATACCATGTGGATTTCTCGTTTAGTGGATCTATCCAGTACCATGCCCTTTTTACATGTACCCATTAACTTGGTTGACATTTCATGTCCAATGACCGGTAAGACACCGCCATACAACTATGTTAATGATAGTCTCTCATTCCATTCATTCCCATGACTGGAATAGACTACGGATCTATTTATGGTCATATCGTTTACCCTATCCATGGTCCTACTGCCAAGTGCATGACACTTGTCCTCATGGATAGGGATATGTCCATTGGATACTTCATTTAATATATTGCACAAGATAAATATAATAAATGAATTAATGCCTTTATTAATAACACAAATGAGTATAATACATAAATCCAATAAATGTATAATACAAATACAAGGACTAATGCCTCGGGACTAGGGTATATCCAACATGAATCTGGTTGTATTACCCTCTTTGATTGACTTGGAGTCTGTGAGGACTCTTAATTGGGCTCGAGCGGCCTTGGCCCAGCTCTACTATGCTCTCAATCTCTGTACCCGAGGCTCCCATAAGGAGTTGAAGGCTTTCTGGATTCTGCTGCACGTGAGTATCTTAGACTCCTTATCTTAAGATTTTACTTTCTTTCGTATGCTTCCTGGATTGTTAGTGATTTCATTTTCATACTCCTTTTATAGATTTGGGTCTACGAATATCACTTTGTTCCACCCTCGATAGTGCAGGTCCCTGATAACAATAATCTAGCCGAATTTCCCCACCTTAGACCGTGGTTGGGGTTTGTCTGGAGTGAAGTCGACAAAAATCAGGCCGAGTGTCGCCAGGCTCTGAAAGAGATGACATTTGATGGGGTATGCCTTCCCCTTCACCTTTCGTTTTTTTAATGTTCTAACTTTCTGATTCCAGATCGCCAAGGCCCCTTGGAAGCAAGAGGGCGATGATTTGCCCCAGCCGTTTCGAGACGTGCATACGCTATCAAGCCTACATTTTATGATGGAGTGCATGTACGGTCAGGAGTGGTACTTGGGCGAGAGGTTTCACGATTGGCGCTCTAGTCCCGAGGTGCGTAGGATTCCAGCTGCCTTACCGGTGTGGTTATTCTAGCCCCATCTTCTGTCTCTTGAGATGCATCCAGATCTTTATGGTACTAGATACAAGGCTGGTGATGTACTCAATGTCAAATTCCGATAAGAGTAACAGACACCTAGATAATTTCCCTACTAGCATAGGCACTTCATACAGATACTTCATTGGGTCCACTTTGGCCACGGCCTGCACTTTGTATGACTGGAAGTAATGGCGTAATTTTTTAGTCAGCCAGATCATTACCACACATGTCTTTTCCACCAATGTGTACTTGGTTTCATACTCCAGTAGCTTCTTACTGATGTAGTAAATAGGGTACTCCTTCTTCCCATCTTGTTCTTAGGCCAACATTGCCCCTATAGAGGAATCTTCAACAGCCAAATATAAGATCAAAGGCTTTCCTAGAATTGGTGGACTCAAAACTGGTGGATTTACCAGATAAGCCTTGATTTTCTCGAATGCCAATTGACATCTATCATCCCACATAATCAGCTGATCTTTCTTTAACAGCTTGAAAATTGGCTCATAAGTAGAAGTCAATCGTGCTATGAAGCGGCTGACGTACTGTAAGGAGCCCAAAAATGAATGGACCTCCTTCTCTATTTTTGGATTTAGCATATCTCGAATAGCTTTGATTTTATCTAGGTCCATTTCCATTCCCCTCTGGCTAACTACATGGCCCAACAGCTTTCCTGATGTGACCCCGAATATGCACTTCTTAGGATTGAGTCGCAAGTTATATTCTCCAATGCGTGTGAGAAATCTATCTAGGATAACAGGATGTTCCTCCTGGGTCGATGATTTAACAAGCATATCATAGACATACACTTCAACTTCTTTGTGGATCATATCATACAGTAAAGTTGTGACAGCCCTTTGGTAAGTGGCTCCCGTGTTCTTCAATCCGAAGGGCATTACTCTGTAGCAGAAGGTGCCCCACTCCATGATGAATGATGTCTTCACTTTATCAATTACATCCATCAAGATCTGGTTGTATCCTGAGAATCCATCCATGAAGGAATACATCATCGCTTTAGTTGCACTATCGACCAAGACATCGTTATGAGGCAGTGGGAAATTATCTTTTAGGCATGCCTTATTTAGGTCCCTATAGTTGACACATGCTCTGACCCTTCCATGCTTTTTAGGTACCGAGACGATATTGGCTAGCCATTCTGTATACTCCACCACTTTGAGGAACTTGGCTTCGATCTGCTTGGCCACTTCTTCTTTCACCAAAGTAGCCCATTCTGGCCTTAATCTTCTCAGTTTCTGCTTCACTGGCTTGAACTTAGGGTCCATTGGAATCTTGTGCACTGCTATCTTTGTGTCTACCCCCAGCATGTCCTCATATGACCAAGCAAAAGCTTTAACATGTTTTTGCAATATTCTTGTTAATTCTCTCTCTTCCTAGGGTTTCAACTCATGGGAAATGAATACCATTTTGGGATTTTCATCGTACTTATGTTGATTTCATGCAATGCAATGTCATGTATGCTAAATATGCTTGATGGTGATTTAAATGCATGCACAGAATTATCAGGATAAACATCACATAAGTAAGCAAACTGAGATTTGATTGTATTAAACTTGTTATAGAGTACATCATTCAAATTGAAAATGGAAGAAATAGATACAGCAAAATCATTTTCATCCTCCACAGGCAGAGGGCCTTGCACTCGTTTAGCTTCCACTTTCATCATCCGGATCTACAGCTATTTCAGTCTCTTTTTCATCAGTGTCAACGGTCTTTCTAACTTCAGCCATCTGCACCTTAGCCTTTTCCATAATCTTCGCTATCTCAGCAACCATAGAATCCAAGTTTACCTAGGCCATCAGCGCCTCACCGAACCCTTCTTTAGACTTCCCGAATGCCTTGCTTAAAGTGGCAGTTAGCGCACCTAAGATTACTTCTACACTTTAATTGCAAACTTTCTTTTAATTTTTCTCTTTGGCCACTTCCACTACTTTTGCTATCACTTTGGGTGGCTCACTTTGTAGAACAACAGACTTAGCAGTTACCTCTTCCACCACCATGGGGCTATTGGTTATTCCCGGCTTTTCTCAAAGTCTACGACATTAGAAAATATTTCAAAGCCGGGGTATTCAATGTTCTCCACCCTTACAGGTTTAGCCTGGCCATTGTATAGCCCTTGTCTTGCCTTCAGGAATGGTTTCATCATAAGCTTGTCATTCTTGCCCCTTCTCGGGTTCTTCTGGTCAGATGTTTCCTCTGTATACCCGAGCCCGAACTGCTTTGGCTTTCCCGAGTCAATGTTAAACTCAGGCACCCCTTGAAGGTTGATTCCAAATCCCATGCTTGGCATAAAATTCTTCTTGTACAAATATCTGGATAGCCACTCCGGCATATAATTTTCATAGATGACCATCGGAGCATCTGTGGCTTCCTCTTCCCCAACCATGGTGATTTGAAACCCGCCAAATGGTACAACCCCTTTATTTACAGCAGCAATCATAGATTGGGCATCCACCTCAACAGTCACAATCTCTCCATTTATCGGGAACTTTATTTTCTGATGCAAAGTAGAGGGAACACCTCCTAATGGATGGAACCACAGTCTTCCCAACAGTAGAGAGAAAGTGACCGAGATGTTTATCACAGTGAAAATGACCATTGACTTGACTGGCCCAATCTCCATTTCAGTTTCAAAAGTCCTAATTACAGTTCTTTTGGAGTCATCATATGCCCGGATCACCGTAGAGGACTTCTTCAGAGCATCTTCACTCAAGCCTAAACATGGTAGCATTTTTTATGGACATTTGTTCAATGCTGACCCATCGTCCGCCATCACGCATGGCATTATTTTGTCCATCACATTGGCTCTAATGTAGAGGGCCTTATTATGGGCTTTTCCCTCACTAGGCAGATCTTTTTCCGGAAAGACAATGTTGAGAGACCCAGAATGGATCTTATCCAATAGACAACACATGGCTTCCGGCAATGCAATGGGAGAAACTTCAATTTCTGACAACTTCTTCACTAAGGTCGCCCTATGTTCCTTAGAGGTCAAAAGTAAATGCCACAAACTAGCTTGGGCAGGGGTTTTCTTCAACTGAGAAATAACCAGGTCTTCTTCCTCAACCCCCTTATCCTTCGGTTGGGCCGTTGGTTGATAACCCCTGCCGCTTTGGGTCACATTCTGAACTTCTCGAATTTTTAGCTTTTCAATAACTGGTGGCTTAACTATCTCATCCATGCCAAACTCATCATATTCATCCTCCGAGTTTAGGTCGTTCAAGCTCACTGGCTTGATTCCTTTCTGTACTATCTGCCCCACATCCTGACTCTACTTCAGCTTTGCTAATTGCTACATATTGGATAGCAGGACTTGAGCAAAAATGAAATTAGCTAGCAATCCTGAGTGTACTGTTGGTGTGCCCTAGTTCTTAGGGCATTGGATTCTTGTATTTTGTATTATACATTAAGACTCATTGTATAAATACATTATTTGTGTCACATTAATAAAGGCAATTAATCCATTTCATTTATATCTTGTGCTATAATATGAGTAGAGTATCCATTGATTGATAATCATAAAACCTATCCCAGGTCTGTTCTAATCGTGGGAACGAATAGAACCACAGACTTGTATATTCGATGACTGTATGGTAGTTCTTAACTAGCCATAGTACTTTTATAGTCAGTCATGAATATAGGTACATGTCGTTGACATGGGACTGGATCGATCCGCACAAGAAAGCCACATGGTTGTCACGTCATAGGTCTTTCTTGAGTAGGTCTCTTTTGTCCTCAGACCAGATTTCATTATAATATCGATATGGAATCCGATTTACTTTGACATACGCCTAACAGGTCTGTAAAAGGATGCTAAATATGGGTATGATTGGGTGGACCGGTGAACATGTTGATATTGATGATGAAGTGATGGAATTGCCACTCGGGTAACACCGAGATGATATCATTGGCCACTTGATGAGTGGGACTGATAAGTGTATGGCCATACCCAAATAAGTTGGCTGCTTATTTGATTAATCAGTCAACTCAAGATCAAGAAATATAATAAACAACAGAAGAGGATGACGGACACCATGCCTCTTGTTTATTCATATCGATATCGTTAGGCAAAGGACAGTATGAGATTACTACCGGGTGAGTGTCTTCTAAAGACTGCTGCATCTCTGTCTTAATTGGGGGCTGTAATGGTTTGCTAGAACCCACTTACAGTCTGTGGGCCTTGGGCCTACTGCCAACATAAAGACAGACCCATAGGATCGTGCACATAGATCAACTGAGCTGGAACTTATAGAAATTGTACATGTAATGTACATTGGAAGGAATGCGTTAATTAATTAGTTGACATTCGGTGTCAAGGTAATTAATTGACATTGGGTTGAATTTAATTTAATTAATAAGTTTACATAATGTAATTAATTAATTTATCAATTAATTGAATTACATAAAGTAAACAATTAATTAAATAATTTTCCTAAGTAGGAAAATTAAATACATGTATTGTATTAACTTAAGTGTGATTTAATTTTATTTAGGGGTAATTAAATTTAGCCAAATAGAATTAAATTACATAGTATATACTTTTTAATTAAAGTTTATTTATGTAATTATAATCCTAGTGGGCTTGGGTTTAATTAACCTAATTAGAACCCAATTAGACAAGGTGTCTATAAAAGGGCACACTTAAGGAATAAAAACCTAATTCAACTCTAATTAATTGCTGGAAATTTCAGCCACCAATAGCAGCTCCAAAACAGCCGAAAATCCCAGCATTAAACCTCCATTCCTTCGCGTCTTCGGCTAGCACCGGTTCCCGCTCAATAGTTGGTCGTGCACCGGACTTTGGAGATCGCAGTTTCAAGAAACGATTCTGCAGCAGTCTCTAGAGGAGACGAATCCGGTGAGTTAATCTCTCTTGATTCTTATTTGATTTTATTCTAATCAATGGTAATTGGACATGATAGGTGGATTCTAGGAAATTTTAAATGGTGTATTTTCCGCTGCGCCACGTTATTTTTCCAATGACGAATCCCAACATGTACCATGTTAACCCGCTTCTCAAATGCTAGCAACGGATTGGTTTTTGTGATGGGTTTAGGGGGCTCCTGCAATTTCCCTTCATCAATTAACTTTTGAATAGCATCCCTCAGTTTGTAGCAATTATTGGTTCTGTGGCTAGTCACAACATGGTACGTATAGAAATTATCTTTATCCACATCAGCGAGCTTTTCAAATGGCTTTAGGGACTACAACAATCCCCTATTTCTGCACTTCGTAAAGATTTTGACCAATGGGAGAGTCCAAGGGGATATACCCTATCCTTTTGGATTCCTACTCTGATTGCTTGGCTGCTAGGTTACTGTGGTAACCTTGACCTGCTTCACCTCTGAAGACTACCCCCTTTTTCCTTCAGAACCTGAGCTAGCGCTGCTACCAGACCCGGCTACAGTTGTTGACCTGTACCTAGAACTATACCCCGAACTCCTACCACTTTTATGGCTTACTGCTTTCTCTTCCCCATCTCACTTGATTTTCATGGCCATGTTGTATACTTCACTAAGCTCACTAAATGGATGGAACTTCATATTGTTCTTGAAGATGTCCCTGCTGCCGTCAATCAGCTTCTGAATCAATTCATCTTCATCAGGGTGGTTTTTCATCAACATCATCTTATTCATCCATCATTAATAGTATTTATCAAAAGACTCGTTGGGCTTTTACTTAATTCATTCCAAACCATACAGCTTCAACTGAATCTTGGTGTTGAAGCTGTAATATTTGATAAAGGCCGCTGATATAGCCTCCCAGTCTAATTGCTCTTCCTCTGACAAAGAATTATACCAACCCAATGCTCCTCCCTCAAGTGTAGTCGGGAAGAGATTAATCAGTTGTTGCTTAATAGCGCCTGCCGTCAACATGACTCGGGCATAGAGATTCACATGGGCCTCTGGTGAACCCATTCCCTTGTAAGAAGGAAACTTTGGCACTTGAAAGCCAATAGGAAAAGTCTCGATGCCTTTGCTGATCATGGCATCCACATTAATCGCCTTCTTGGATTCAGAACTGACACTGGCCCTTTTCTTCAGCTGGGCCATAACTTCATCCAACTCTGAATACTTCGCTTTCATTTTCTTTCTATAGCTGCCTCAATTTCTTATAGCTTCTCCAGACTCAACGAGGCATCAACGCCTTGCTGAGATGATTCAGCCTCTTTCTCCTTTTCGGCCTTACTAGCACCAGTTTCCCCGGCTTCTCTCACAGCAGCTCGCATTTCCTCCTTCAGCATGTCACAGAAATCCTGAGATCTTAGAAAAGTTTTTAGGGCATTAGTAAGACTAGGTGTCGGATTGGCCATCTCAAATTCTTCCCTAGAATCAGACTCACTTTCTGTTTCTTCTGCTCTTTGTTCCCCAACAGCCCTTAGAGCCTGAGAGCTTGTCCTATGTCACTCCAGTTTACTCTGCTTGATTTCATATGGGAAATGTTAGGGACAATGAATGAATGGAATGGTGACATGAAGAGTGATGTGATATCGGCTAAGAAAACCAAATCAACAAGTTTTCCCGATCTATCTTGAAGGATTTAAAACAAATTGAACAATGAATCAGAATTTGAGGGTTAGGTTCTTGTTCATTAGAATCTATTCAACTGCAGCAAAGTACATAGAAGAATGAATTATAATCACTAAGGACAGCAATATATAATCGAATTTCACAAGCACGACACAAAGATTGGTGATAGCAAACCAATCCTAAGGTGTTTAAACGACAATGAAAGGGATTCAAACCTGAAACCTTCCATTAAGCATTCTTAGAACCTGAATGTGGCGATTCACAAGTACCTTACCAAAATACTTGTTCACGATCAAGATAATATCGCAAGAATGAAGAACTCGATCTCTCAAACTCACAATATTAAAATCATCCCCGGGCTGGAATCTCAACAAAGAGAAAAAAAATCTGAAAATTCAGAATGCAATTGTGTTAAATTTCATATATCATGACTCTCAACTATTACATTGGTGTTTAAATATAAAACTTAAACCTAACCCTAAACTGAAAAGGAAAACAAATCCTTGTCGGACTAGGAAAGCTTAAATAAAAACAAATAAGGAAAACTTAAAACTAATCCTGATGCAATAAGGATGAAAAACGAAATTCCCTTTTGAGGGTTGTTAATGGGCTGATTTTTAAGCCCAAAACAACTCACTTATTGAAAAAAATAACAATTAAATATGGATACCTAAGCCCAATTCGAAATCCATACATATTCCCTAAGGGTGCCTTAAGTGCTAACACTTAATTGTCCTTAGCTCATACGTAGAAGTCTAATTAGGCCCAGAAGATTCCTAATGGGCTCGTACATAAGCTTCATTTTACACCGAATCCTCCATAAATCAGCATTTGAAAGGATGTTATTATTCTTTGCATCAACCAAATTGATTAGACAAGTTAAACCAAAGATCAGGCTATCTCGATTCACATCAAAGAGTGATACACTAAAGGGGATTTATGATGAATGAATGAAATGATATCGTGAGTGACATGATGATATGGATGATCTATTTATTATCATTTTTTCCTTTTTTAGGACATTCTAAGAACACCCAATGCCATGCAAAAGATTATGCAAAAGGATCACGTGTGGGCCCCACACGGACAAGGGTTTGGCGCTTTTGGGGCATCTAGTGAATTTTGTGAAATGGTCGCGTGTGTGCTGACGCACGGACAGGGTTTCGACGCTTTGTAGGTCTATGAGATGACATGAAATGGTCGCATGGGGCCGCCCTATGGACAGAGTTTTGATGCTTTTGAGGCATATGATATGAAATGATGTTATAAGAAAGTCACGTGTAACAGGGACACGGACAGAGGTTCAGCGTTCGGGAACACCTATTCCTCCTTTTTGACACTCCATTCCACTAGGGTGTTCTAGGAGGAGTGAGTTGGGATACAATTCCACACTCTCCCAAAAACGATTCAAACTCTTGGCTCAAATATTTACCCCCTCGGTTAGACTGAAGTGCTTTTATTTTCTTGCCAATTTGGTTTTCTACTTCATTCTTAAAGCCCTTGAGCCTTTGAAGAGTCTCAAACTTATGCTTCATCAGATACACGTAACCGTATCTGCTGAAGTCATCCGTGAAGGTGACAAAGTACAGAAAATCGGATCCAGCATTAGTGCTTATTGGGCTACATACATCGGAATGTATCAGCTCTAATAGCTCTGAGGCCCTTTCAGCAGTCTTGCAAGAAGGCGCCTTTGTCATCTTGCCTCTCAAACAAAATTCGCATGTGTCATAAGACTGGATGTCAAATGACCCTAGCACTCCACTAGAGTGAAGCCTGGCTATGCGCTTCTCATTTATATGGCCAAGTTGATAATGCCAGATGTAAGTAGGATTAATTTCATTTTGTTTAATCCTTTTAGTATTTATGTTATAGATTGAAATTTCACGTTTTAGATCAAGGATATATAAGCCATTTTCAAGAGATGTTGTTCCATAAATAATATTGCCACATTGCATAGAAATTCTACCATGGCCAATATTAAATACAAAACTAGAAATATCCAACAAAGAAACAGAAATAATATTCCTGCACATCGCAGGTACAAAATAACAGTTTCTTAGTTCCAAAACAAGTCCACTAGGCATCTTTAAGAAATAATCTCCGATCTCCATGGCCTAAACCCGAGCACCATTTCCGACTTGAAGACCTACTTCTCTAGATCCTAGTAATCTCCTATTTCTTAGACCCTGCACATTTGAACAAATGTGAGATCCACATCCAGTGTCCAAGACCCAAGATGTAGAAATTGCCAGATTAATCTCAACAATATAAATACTTGAAGCAGCAATTTTGCCCTTTAGTTGCTCCCTTAGCTTTGGCCACCAGCTCTTCTAGTGCCCCTTTTCATGACACTCATGGCAAAGATCGTTAGGAGAGTTGGGCCACCACCTTTTTGCCCTTAGCCTTGGCCTTTTGGGCCTTAGCTTTGGCCTTCTCCCTTAGCAATGGGTGTATTGCCCTTGTTCACCAGCACAACTTCAGGAGTCTTCTTAAAAGACTGCTCAGCAAGCTTGAGCATGCCATGTAGCTCAACAACCGATTTATCCAACCCTTGCATATGGTAGTTCATGATAAACTGGTTGTAAGACTTAGGAAGTGACCCAAGAATAATGTCTACTGCCAAGTCCTACAGAATTGGCAAGCCGAGGCAGGCAAGTGTATCAATATACCCCTTCAAATTTAGCACATGAGTGCTAACAGAAGTCCCGACTGCCATTGCAGTCGTGCAAATTGCCTTAGTTGTCAGGTAATGTTTCTGACGAGCCTAATCTTGGAACATCTTTTTAAGTTGATCCATCATCTCATAAGTATGCTCGTCCATGAACTACTTCTGAAGATCAGAAGCCATGGTACCCAGTATTAGGCACGACACATCTCGATCATCCCTCACGTGCTGGTCATACTGTTCCACCATCACCGTGCTGATGCCTCGACCTACAAGAGGGCCACCTAGTAAAGGAGCATTCAGTACATACTCCTTGGACTTTTTCTTAAGAACTATTTGTCAGTTCCTAGCCCAATCCAAGAAGTTAGTCCCTAAAAGCTTCTCCTTCTCCAGCAGTGACCTAAGTGAGAGTGAGTTGTTGTTTGTTGCAGCCATTTTAAATTGCTAATATGAAATGGGATTATCTACATAGAAGAAATCATTGCTTGAGTTAGAAATAAAGGACTTTTGCCAATTGAAATTAATAATCCGATTTTAATTTATTTGTCGGTGATGTTAATTGGCTGACTTCACCAAGATTCACAACTTATCAATGACGAGCTGAACTAGGGCTCGCTAACCAACCATTGATTCGTTTGCTAGGATAACCTATCCAATCCTTCCGTGAAGGACTCTTGGTTTGATGGGCTTATTGACACTTTACCCATCTGTGCTTAGGGCCCGCTCTGAGCTAATGCTACCCATGTTGAGTCAAACCACCATTCACATGTTAACCATACCAGGTATCCTAACCCTCGAAGGCCCACCAAATACTACAATGTACCCAGCTAGGGCATGGCGCACATTGCAGCATCAATGGAGGAAGAGGTGTGAATGTGGGAAGCACTTTTAAATGCTCAATATTTTAATTTCCAGATTTAAAATTAAGTGATACGGCTTAGCATGCATATACGCAGGTTATAATCTGGTGATCCATATATCCATATTATATGACAAATGCAGTAGCATACTTAATTTAAAATAAATGAGATCCTATGAGCCTTTAATTACAACCTAATGAAAAAATAGATGTCCTATCTAATTCTTCATGGGTAGGACTGTAATCCTTCTTAGGCTCCCACCATGGGCTTGCTCCATCTGGGCCTTTCTCTATGCTTGATGCAATTACAACAATTTTTTTAAATAAAATCTATTCTAAAATTATATGAAAATAAAAGAAATGGCACGCAGGCCATATTTCCCAAAATCAAATTACAACCGATAATAATTTAGGGCCCATAGAACTCAACATAACGTTTCAAACAAAGTACCTGTTGTGCACATAAATACCAATATGATGCATGATCATGGCATTCCAAATTATAAATATAAATGTTAAGCCGAGTTACTGAGGGTGAAATCGCCAATTTTAACAATGTGACTAAGGCCCATAAAGGCCCAATGGATAACATTCATAAATGCAAAATTAACAATATTGCTCCCACTTGAATTTGGGTTGTCACAAATTTAAAATTTAGCTCCCCCAATTTTAACAGGTGCCACGGTTTATTGGGCCAATTTCACAAAGTCCATATTCAATATAATATGCAAACAATTAAATTAAATAAGCATGCCAACAAAATAAACAATTTAAATACAAATTAATTTAAAAAAAATTAATTTAATTTGCATTAGGGCTTGGGATAAAAAAAATACCTGTAAAATCCAAAACCAAACCCGAACCCCGAGCGCGGCGTTACTGTCCCGGCGGGGCAGTAGTGCTGCTACACGGCAGCTTACCGCGGCAACAGCAGCCAACTAGGCTGCTGCCATAGCTGGTGGCTGCGG
Organism: Euphorbia tirucalli; assembly: GCA_039660915.1. Lineage (NCBI taxonomy): Eukaryota > Viridiplantae > Streptophyta > Magnoliopsida > Malpighiales > Euphorbiaceae > Euphorbia > Euphorbia tirucalli. Next base: position 41,447,934 of record CM077637.1, on the reverse strand, counting down.
CCAGCAGCAGCTGCTGCAAACGGCATAAGATGGAATCACAAATGCGATTTTGCCCACTTTTCTTTAATCATTAAAATTTTAGCCAAGAAAATATAAATAATCAATAAAGAAAATACAATTCTAGATTGAAGCCAATTGGGGAAAAAAATCAAAAACCCCAAACAATAATTCTAGGGTTCATAAAAAAACCAAAACCAATTGAGTAAGAACCCTAAAATCACAAACTTGAAACCCATTCTTTCTTTAAGAACGCTTTCAAGAACAAATTCCAATCAATCTAATGGACAAAACCTAGGGTCTGACACTACTGTTGGATTCATCATCGGAAAAATAACGTGGCACACCGGAAATTACACGGTTAAAAATTTTCCTACAATCCACCTATCATGTCCAATTACCATTAGTTGGAATAAAAACCAATTTGAATCAAGAGAGATTAACTCACCGGATTCGTCTCTTCTAGAGACTACTGCAGAATCCTTTCTTGAAACTACGATCTCCAAAGTCCGGTGCACGACCAACTATCAAGCGGGAACCGGTGCTAGCTGAAGAAGTGGGAGGAATGGAGAATTAATTGTTGTAAATTGTGGCTGTTTTTTGGGCTGCAATGGAGCTGAAATTTCCAGCAATTAATTTAGGTTAGGGCTAGGTTTTCTTCCTTAAGTGTGCCCTTAAATAGACACCTTGTCTAATTGGGTTTAAATTAGGTTAATTAAACCCAAGCCCACCAGGATTATAATTACATAAATAAACTTCAATTAAAAAGTGTATACTATGTAATTTAATTCCATTTGGCTAAATTTAATTACCCCTAAATAAAATTAAATCACACTTAAGTAAATACAATACATGTATTTAATTTTCCTACTTAAAAAAATTATTTAATTAATTATTTACTTATGTAATTTAATAAATTGATAAATTAATTAATTACATTATGTAAACTTATTAATTAAATTAAATCAACCCAATGTTAATTAATTACCTGGACACCGAATGTCAACTAATTAATTAACGCATTCCTTCCAATTTACATTACATGCACAATTTCTATAAGTTCTAGCTCAGTTGATCTATGTGCCCAATCCTATAGGTCTGTCTTTATGTTGGCAGTAGGCCCAAGGCCTATAGACTGTAAGTGGGTTCTAGCAAACCATTACAACCCCTAATTAAGACAGAGATGAGGCAGTTTATAGAAGACACTCATCCGGTAACAATCTCATAGTGTCCTTTGCCAAACGATATCGATATGAATAAACAAGAGGCATAGTATCTGTCATCCTCTTCTGTTGTTTACTATATTTCTTGATCTTGAGTTGGCTGATTAATCAAATAAGCAACCGACTGACTTGGGTATGGCTATACACTTATCAGTCCCACTCATCAAGTGGCCAGTGATATCATCTTGGTGTTACCCGAATGGCAATTCCATCGCTTCATCATCAATATCAATATGTTCACCGGTCCACCCAATCATACCCATATTTAGCATCCTTTTACAGACATGTTAGGTGTATGTCAAAGTGAACCGGATTCCATATTGATACTATAATGAAATCTGGTCTGAGGACAAAAGAGACCTACTCAAGAAAGAACTATGACGTGACAACCATGTGGCTTTCTTGTGCTGATCGATCCAGTCCCATGTCAACGACATATACCTATATTCATGACTGACTATACAAGTACTATGGCTAGTTCAGAACTGCCATACAGTCATCGAGTATACAAGTCTGTGGTTCTATTCGTTCCCACGATTAGAACAGACCTGGGATTGGTTTTATGATTATCAATCAATGGATACTCTACACATATTATAGCAAAAGATATAAATGAAATAGATTAATTGCCTTTATTAATGTGACACAAATAACATATTCATACAATGAGTCTTAATGTATAATACAAAATGCAAGAATCCAATGCCCTAAGAACTAGGGCACACCAACAGCCCAATGTGTCGTTCCTGTGGATTTGGGGTTGTGATGCCTATGTCAAGAAATTGACCAGGGGAAAACTTGAACCCAAGACCAACAAATGCTTGTTTATAGGCTAGCCTAAAGAAACCAAAGGGTATTACTTCTATAATCCCACCGAGAACAAGATGTTTGTGGCACGAAAAGGAGTCTTTCTTGAAAAGGATTTCATTTCTAAGAAAGACAGTGGGAGCAATGTTGAACTCAGCGAAGTTCAAAGCACACAAACTCCTGAGAAGGATAACTTGGAGACTAGGTAAGAGCTTCAAAGGAATTAAGCACCAGCTCCAATCGCATAAGAACATAAAAGGTTTAGTAGGGAACGTCGAGTGCCCGAGGGATATGGATTTCTCATAACTAACGACAACATTCTTCTCATGTTCGATGAGGAAGAGCCTAAAACCTATTAGAAGGATATTGATAGCCCACAATCTACCAATTGGCACAAAGCCATGGAAGCAGAAATGCAATCTATGTACGATAATCAGGTGTGGAACCTGGTTGATCCACCTCTGGGTGTGAAAGTCATAGGTTGTAAATGGTGCTACAAGTTAAAGGCCAACAACACCTTTAAGGGGCGATTGGTCGCAAAAGGTTTCAAGCAAGTCCATAAGATAGACTACGATGAAACCTTCTCACCAGTCACAATGCTTAAATCCATAAGGATCTTGCTAGCTATAGCTGCATGGTACGACTATGATGTTTGGCAAATGAATGTCAAAACCGCTTTCCTTAACGGGAAGCTACTCGAGGATGTGTACATGGCAGATCCAAAGCATCCTAGACGGGTATGCAAATTTCAAAGATCCATTTATAGATTGAAGCAAGCATCCCGAAGTTGGAATCTTAGATTCAATACAGCTTTATACAGAATCAAGATGAGCCTTGTGTGTATAAAAGGAATCTTAGATTCAATACTCCATGCTATGTACAAGACCTGATGTCGCCTTAGCACTAAGTCTAACAAGCTGATACCAACATGATCCCGTGGTGGATCACTGGAAGGCTGCCAAAGTAATCCTAAAGTACCTTAACTAGACAAAGGATAGCTTCTTAGTGAATGATGATCGGGAAGAGTTATCAGTGACAGGTTACACTGATGCAAGCTTTCAGACCGACCAAGATGAGTACTAGTCGTAGTCTGGGTACATATTTCTACTTAATGGTGGTGCTGTCAGCTAGAAAAGCTCAAAGCAATTGACCATCACTGATTCTACAGCAGAAGCTGAGTACATCATTATGTGTGATGTAGCAAAGCAAGCTGTGTGGATGAGGAAGTTTATCACTAATTTGGGATTAGTTTCAACTATCCAGGATCTAATTGATATCTTCTGTGACAACAACTTGCACAAGCCAAGGAGCCCCGGTCACATAAGGACACAAAGCACGTGCTCAGGAATTTTCACCTCATATGAAAGATTGTTGAAAGAGGTGACATTTCATTATATAGAGTAGACAACGAGGAAAACGTCGCAGATCCTTTGACCAAGGAACTGGCATAGCCAAAGCATGGGGTCATACTAGATCTATAGGACTTCGGCCCGTGCCTAGTTGGAACTAGTGCAAGTGGGAGATTGTTGGGAAATGCCCTAGTCCTAAGGCATTGGTCCTTCATTTGTATCATACATTACTAGACCTTTTATGGATTAATGTATTATACATTTGTGTTATTGAATAAAGGCAGAATCTATTTAATTTATCTCTTGTGCAATGAATGTAAATAGAGTATCCAATGGTCATATCTATATTCATGTTGTCAGGTGTCATGCACTTGGCAGTGAGACCATGAATAGGGAAATGATATAACCATAAAGCCATCCCTATTCTATTCCAGTCATGGGAATGAATGGAATATAAGACTAGCATTACCTTGATTGTATGGTGGTGTCTTACAGGCCATAGTAGATGGATTATCAATCAGGTACATGGGTACATGTAATGGGACATGGTACATGACAGATCCACTAACGAGAAATCCACATGGTCCAGTATCAAAAGTGATTCTCATGTAGTACTTATATTGGATCCTTCGACCTTATCACATTATGGAATTGCATGTGAACTCACACACTTTGACATGTGCCTAAAGGACCTGTAACGGGGCACCAAGTATGTGTTGGAAATGCCCTAGTCCCGAGGCATTGGTCCTTGCATTTGTATCATACATTGATTGGATTCATGTATTATACTTATTTGTGTTATTAATAAAGGCATCAATTCATTTCTTATATTTATCTTGTGCAATATATTAAATGAAGTATCCAATGGACATATCTATATCCATGATGACAAGTGTGGTGCACTTGGCAGTAAGACCATGGATAGGGTAAACGATATGACCATAAATAGATCCGTAGTCTGTTCCAGTCATGTGAATGAATGGAACAAGAGACTATCATTAACCTGGTTGTATGGCGGTGTCTTACCGGTCATTGAACATGGAATGTCAACCAAGTTAATGGGTACATGCATGGGGGCATGGTACTGGATAGATCCACTAAACGAGTAATCCACATGGTATAGTATCACAAGTGATTCTCATGTAGTACTTGTATGGATCCTTTGACCCGACCATATGATGGTGTTACATGTGAGGTCGCATGCTTAGGGGTACGCCTAAAGGGCCTGTAATAGGGTGCCAAGTATGGGTACTTTCGGGTATGTCACTTAGCATGGTAATGCTATGGATATGCAGAAGGGATTTGTCACTCAGTAGTCCACTGGGAAGATATCACCGGCCTCTTGATGAATGTAACTGATAAGAGTGTGGCCACACCCAAACAGGTGGGAACTTGTTTGTGAGCTTCAGTGCATTCGGGATCAAGTTAATGTCCGGACACAAAAGAGGGTGATCAATCCATGCCTCTGTGTTGGACACCGATATCGATGACATGGGATATACAAGTTTAAACTACAGGGTTACGATTACAGTTGGACTGCTATCTCTGTCTTAATTGGGGGCTGCAGTGGCTTGCTAGAGCCCACCTGCAGTCTGTGGGCTATAGGCCCACTGCTAACATAAAGACGGGCCCACAGGATCGTATACATAGAATGTCTGAATTCGAACTAGTCGGATCACCTGTATACTTGGAGTATACTAATTGAAGAGATAAATATTAATCAATTAAATTAAAGATCAATTGGATTGGTCAATAATTTAATTGACATATATTTATATTTATTGGGTTGGACAAAGTTGATTTGATTAAATTAACTCGTGAATAATTTTCCTGGTGGAAATTTAATACATATATAGGTTTATATGTATTTGTTTCTAGTCAAATCATAAATTAATTTATTGGGTTAATTCCAAATGGCAAATCCATTTAATTTAAATGACATGTATCTTATATAATATGGTATTATATAAATACATGCATAGAAATTAAATTAGAATTGATTAGGAATTAAACCATATTAATTAATTAGGATTTATGGAATTATGGCATTAATTCCATTTATAGAAGCAAAGTAAATTACCCAATAAATATAGGTCATGATTTAAAAGCTAAATGGGGAATTTCCTTAATTGGAAAATTCGGCCATTATGGTTTTATGGGGCTGAAATTTTCGGCCAAAGGGTATGGATTCTTCTCTCTTCTTTTTGATCCGCCGCTAGCACGAGTTGGACTCGATAGGCATTCGTGTACGTGAGAGTGGAGGGAATCTCCTTTGATTCCTGCAGTCTTCATCCATCTCTAGAAAGAGATATTCCGGGTAAGAATGTGAACTCTTTCTATCTAATTTTAAGTATTACAATTTCCACTTCAATTGCTCCTGGGACTGGATTTGAGGAAATCACCGCGTTCTTCCGCTTTTATCGGGTGATTTCCAGTGAAAAATCCCAACAGTGGTATCAGAGCGGGCTTTTGATCCGTGGAAATTGATAATTTTAGTTGAATCCCATTTTTGAAATTAGAGATTTTTTATTGGGGTGCTTGGTATGGGTTTTATGATTTTTCCCATATGTTTTATACAATGAAAATTAAATTTGCATATTGGTTTATGTTATTTTAATTTTGTTGTATGTTATTGGAATTCTTGGAGAATTGCCTTGTGTTAATGGATGTGTTGGGATTCGTCACGGGAAACCGACCGATAAAAGCGGAAATACGCATCGATTTCCTCGAATCCGGCCCAGGAGCTTGAGATGTGGAAATCAAAAACTTAAAGCATAAAAGGAGGGTTTCAAAAACTCACCACAAAGTCTCTCTAAGAGACGGATGCAGACTGCAGAAATCAAGTGTAGATTTCCTCCACCGATGCGTACACGAACGGCTCTCGGACCGAAACCCGTGCTAGCGACTCGGATGACAAGAAGAGAGGGAGAGAGGGCTGCCCACAAGAGGAAATATGGCTGTCCTAATTTCTTTTTAAAAGAAAAATCTATCTAGCCAAAGATAGAACCAAGTTTCTCTCAAGTGTGCATCCAATTTCTCTCCAAAAATAAATAAGGCATGAAAGTGGGCAAAATCCATACTTTAAAAGAAAACCAATTTCTCTTAAAGCACAAGTGATGGACGGCCAAAAGTGGAGTGAAGTTCATGGTGATTATGTCTCATGAAAGAAAAGGAGATGAGATGGAAGTGCAAAGTCCAACTTTGCTACCAATGAGTCAAACCAATGACTCACCATGGTGACTCACCACCATCACTCATCATCACCTTTACTTCATCTTCATCCATAATACCAAAAAGTCAAGAATATGACTCACCAACACTCCAACAATTCGGCCAAGAGAGGAAAGAGAAAGGGGTGGATATTTTTCTCATCATCATACCATAATAATGACCAAAAAATATCTCATGAAGCAAAGTCCAACTTTGCCACCTAAAGTCATCCATGACTCATCCTTTCCACCATCTTCTTTTGTCTTAAGATGACTCACAATTCTTTCCTTTCCTTGCCCAAAATTTCGGCCAACACATCCCACTTAATGTGGGCATTTTCATTTTAAGCTTTAAGCCCAATTTTAATTCCTTTGATTTAATTAATTTCAAATGCAACTTTACTTTAACATGTATGCTTATATATTATACAATATAATATATTACATACATTTAAATTAAAATTCATTTGCCCTAGTAATTTAATCAAGGGATTAAATTAGACATACATAAAATGAGATACATGTAAACCTATACATGTATAATAATATTTCCACCTAGGAAATAATCCCATAAATTAATTCATTGAATTAATTATGAGAAGGCCAAAATAAATATTAATTATATAACTTTGATCAATCCAATTGATTCATATAATATAATTAATATATCTCTCTCTCTTCAACCGTGTATACTCTAAGTACACACTTAATCCGACTAGTTAAAGTCCAGACGTTCAATGTGTACGATCCAATGGGCCCGTCTTTATGTTGGCAGTGGGCCAAGGCCCACAGACTGCAGGCGGACTCTAGCAAGCCACTGCAGCCCCCAATTAAGACGGAGGAAGCAGTCCAACTGAAAACGTAACCCAGTAGTTTGAACTTGTAAATCCCATGTCGCTGATATCGGTGTCCAACACAGAGGCATGGAAGTATCACCCTCCTTGTGTCAGGACCTTGACTTGATACCGAATGAACTGATGCTCACAAACAAGATCCAATCTTGTTTGGGTGCGGCCGCACACTTATCAGTAACATTCTTCAAGAGGCCGATGATATCGTCTCAGTGAATCACTGAGTGACATTCCCTTCTGCATATCCATAGTGCTGCCATGCTTGCTGACACACCCGAACGTACCCGTACTTGGCACCCTTTTACAGGCCCGTTGGGCGTACACCAAAGTGTGCCACCTCACATGCAGCACCATCATATGGTCCGGTCGAAGGACTTATACAAGTACTACACGAGAATCATTTGTGATACTATACCATGCAGATTCCCGTTAAGTGGATCAATCCAGTACCATGCCCTTTTTACATGTACCCATTAACCTAGTTGACATTCCATGTTCTATGACCGGTAAGACACCGCCATACAACCAGGCTAACGATAGTCTTTGGTTCCATTCATTCCCATGATTGGAACAGACTACGGATGACTTTATGGCCATATCATTTTCCCTATCCACGGTCTTACTGCCAAGTGCCTCACACTTGACAACGTGGGTATGGATATGTCCATTGGATACTCTATTTAAAATATAGCACAAGACATACAATAAATAGATTAATGCCTTTATCACCTTGACACAAATTGTATAATACATAAAGTTTACATTAATGTATCAAATGTATTATACAAACACAAGGACCAATGCCTCGGGACTAGGGCATTTCCAACAGGATGATGATATTTTTTTTTTATTCTGTTTTTTTAAAAAAAAAAATCTGCCTCCCGGGGTGCGGGGCTGCCGCCGGCGGCCGCCGCACTTGGCGGGAGGCTCAGTGGCCGTTGCCTGCTGCCGCTGGTTCCAGCAGTAGCAGCGAGCTGGTACTGGGCAGTGCCGCTGCTGCACGGCTACAGCAGGCCGGGCCCAGTATTTTGGATTTGGCTGGTCTTGGGCCCAGGGCCCAGTTTTGAAATTTTAATTGGTTTTAAAATTCGTGTGTTTAAATTTATGTAATTTAAATGCGTATGGTTTCTTGGATGAATTTTATTTTCTTTCATGTGATATTAATTTTGGAAATTAATATCGTTAATGGAAATTGGTTCGGGTAATTTTGGCACAATTACTTGGACGGCTAAATTGGACCCATGGTTTCCCAATTCCAGTGGGAGCAGTTGGACTGCCTGGGCTGGAGGCCCAAAGCCCGTTAAGGGTTAGAACCATGGTGGGCCAAAATTGGCGATTTCCTAATAATGGCTTGGACATAATTAAAATGGGCTTAAATCATGCATTGTAACATGCTTATGAATTATATGTATTGGATGCATATGTATGATTAAATGTTTGTATGATTGGATGCTATTGGGCCTTGTACAATTGGGTTGTATTTTTCTTTTTGGGTAAATACGGCCTGCGTGTCGTTTTTCTTTTTAATGTAATTTTATTTTATTCAAATATTATAAAATTTGTAAAAGAAGAAGCCCATAGAGTGGTGAGCCCAAATGGAGGTACAAGCCCAATTGGAGGTGTAAGCCCAAAAGGAAAAGATGGAGGCCCACCTGATATTTATTTCTAGTATAGGTTTACTAGAATGATATTAGGATGTAATATAGGCCTATTGCAATCCATTTTGCTTTTATTTAATTATGTTTTATATTCATTTGCATGTATGAATGTATGTTCCAATAGCCTATTCACCCGCTTTATATATGTAAGCCGTTATAATTGAATCAAATAACCAAACGGAATTACTAAGTCGCTTAAAAGTGCTTCCCTCATTCAAAACCGAATCGAGGTGAGAATAGGCCGATTGTAGACCATGCCCTCGCAGGATACACTGGATTATTGTCACTTTGTATTGGGTTAGAGTATGGGATACTCTAACACTTGGATGGAGGTTTTGACTTAGTGTGGGTAGTAGGATTCTCCCGGCCCTAAGCACAGATGGGTAAGTGCCAACAAGCCTATCAAACCGAGAGTCCCTAGGTTGGGATTGGATGGCGTTCCTACCTAAATAGTTAAGGTGTAGTTGTACCAAACCCTCGTTTGGCTATATCTTAATGAAATATGGATCTCGGCCTATGAGCCCAACAACTCGGTTTAAATTAATAACTTGATTCATTATTAATTTTATATGGGAACAACAAAGTAAAGCCCTTTATTAACACTCTAAATGTTTTAAGCCCTTTATTAACACTCTAAATGTTTTTCTGTGTAGAAACACCCAAATGGCAAACACAAATACCTTATCACTGCGATCCATTCTTGAAAAGGACAAGCTTTCCGGTCCTAACTTTTTAGATTGGTCTAGGAACTTAAGGATAGTTCTAAGACAAGAGTCAAAAGAATATGTACTGGAAAGGCCTGTGCCGGCTGCGCCTCAAGGACGTAATCCACTGGCTGCCCAGCTGGAGGAATACAAGGCCCATGTCAAGGACAACCGGGATGTGACGTGCCTTATGTTGGCCTGCATGGTCCCCGAACTGCAAAAACAGTTTATGGACCACCAAGCCTATGCTATGATAACAACTCTTAATGAGATGTTTCAAGAGCAAGCTCGTCAGGAAAGGTACCTGACCAATAAGGCATTCCACTCTTGTAAGATGGGGGCTGGGACATCTGTGAGAGCACACGTGCTCAAGATGAAGGCCTATTTGGATACTTTGGCCCATCTCGGATCGCCTATCTCTCAAGAGTTTGCGGTGGACACTATCCTCGCGTCCTTGCTGGATTCTTATGATCAGTTCATCCTGAACTACAATATGCAAGGGATGAACCGTACTGCCAGTGAGCTGCATGGGATGCTTAAGCTCACTGAGCAGTCGATCAAGAAGACTCCGCCGGTGCTGCTAATTAACAAGGGGAACCCTCCTCTTGCCAAGGGTAAGGCCAAGGAAAACGCCAAGGCCAAGGCTAAGAAGGCCAAGGCTAAGAAGGCCAAAGCCAAGAAGGCCAAGGCCCAACCCAAGGCCCAGCAGAAGGCAGGTCCTGAGGATGTCTGTTTCGGGTGCAAACAGGCGGGCCATTGGAAGAGATCGTGTCCCAGGCTAATGGGAGAGCAAAGAAGGGGCCAAGGTGCGTCCTCTTCTGGTATTTATGTTATAGATGTTAACCTTACTTTTTCAACATCCTGGGTATTGGATACTGGATGTGGTTCTCACATTTGTTGTAATGTGCAGGGACTTAAGAATAGAAGGTTGCTGGGGTCAGGAGAGGTGGATTTACGGGTCGGAAATGGAGCAAGAGTTGCTGCCATAGAGATCGGTGAATATCACCTTATGATGCCCAGTGGATTGGTTTTGATTTTAGAACATTATTACTTTGTACCTGCCATGTACAGGAATATTATTTCTGCATCAATGTTGGATATTTCTGGATTTATTTTCACTATTTCAAATGGTCGAATTTCAATATCTAGAGAGGGATTATTTTATGGAGATGCTCTATTAAATAATGGCCTATATATCCTGGACTTAAATGAAACCAATCATATCTATAACATAAACACTAAAAGGGTTAAGCCTAGCGAACTTAATCCTATCTACCTATGGCATTGTCTTCTTGGCCATATAAACGAGAAGCGCGTTGCTAGACTTCACAAAGCTAGAGTCCTTGGATCATTTGACTTGGAGTCAATTGATACATGCGAATCATGTTTACGAGGCAAGATGACAAAGGCGCCTTTTAGCAAGAAGGCTAAAAGGGCCACTGGCTTATTGGACCTAATACATTCAGATGTATGTGGACCTATGAGCGCAGCGACCAGAGGTGGGCATCTGTACTTCGTCACGTTCACAGATGATTTCAGCAGATATGGCTATGTCTATCTGATGAAACACAAGTCTGAGACCCTTGATAGGTTCAAGGAATTTAGGAATGAGGTATAGAACCAGCTAGGCAGGAATATCAAAACCCTTCGGTCGGACCGAGGCGGTGAGTATATGAGCCTAGAGTTTGACTCATACTTGAGAGAGCATGGAATAGTTCCACAGCTCACTCCTCCCGGAACGCCACAATGGAATGGGGTGTCCGAACGGAGGAATAGGACCTTGTTGGACATGGTCCGCTTAATGATGAGTCAAGCATCTCTCCTAATTAGTTTCTGGGGACACGCCCTCGAGACAGCAGCTCTCATCTTAAACAATACTCCGACTAAGGCTGTGGAAAAGACCCCATATCAGATATGGACGGGCAAGGAGCCCAATGTGTCTTTCCTAAGGATTTGGGGATGCGAAGCACATGTCAAGAAATTGACTAGTGGCAAGCTGGAGCCCAAAACCGATAAATGCCTGTTTATGGGCTACCCTAGGGAAACCAAAGGGTATTGCTTCTACAACCCCCGCCGAGAACAAGGTGTTCGTGGCAAGGAAGGGGGTCTTTCTAGAAAAGGAGTTCCTTTCCAAGAAAGATAGTGGGAGCAATGTTCAACTCAAGGAATTTCAAGGTCCACAAGCTCCTGAAGAGGATAACTCGGAGGCCTAGGTGGAGCTTCCACAAGTGGAAGCACCGACCCAGGCCACATAAGAACCTAGAAGGTCTGGTAGGGATCGTCAGGAACCAGAGAGGTATGGTTTCCTCGTCACCGATGATCAAACTCTTCTCATCTGGGATGAGGAAGAACCCAAAACCTACCAGGAGGCTATGGCTAGCCCACAGTCTGCAAATTGGCATAAAGCCATGGAGGCAGAAATGCAATCTATGTACGATAACCAAGTTTGGAACTTAGTTGATCCACCTCCGGGGTGCTAAGGTAATAGGTTGCAAGTGGTGCTACAAGCTAAAAGCTGATAATACCTTCAAGGGGCGTCTGGTTGCAAAAGGTTTTCAGACAAGTCCATGGAATAGACTATGATGAAACTTTTTCACCAGTAGCCATGCTCAAATCCATCAGGATACTACTGGCCATAGCCGCATGGTATGACTATAAGGTATGGCAGATGGATGTCAAAAACCGCTTTCCTTAATGGAAAGCTACTCGAGGATGTGTACATGATACAACCTGAGGGTTTTGTCGATCCTAAGTATCCGGGTAGGGTATCCAAACTTCAAAGGTCCATTTATGGACTGAAGCTAGCGTCCCATAGTTGGAATCTAAGATTCAATGAGGCTATAAAGGAATATGGCTTCATATAGAATCTAGAAGAGCCTTGTGTGTATAAGAGGACTAGTGGGAGCATTGTCACATTCTTGGTACTTTATGTAGACGACATCCTGCTCATTGGAAGCGACATACCTACACTGCAAGGGGTAAAGCAGTGGCTGAGTAAGTGCTTCGCAATGAAGGACTTAGGCGAGGCTGAGATGATCCTAGGGATCAGGATCTACAGGGATAGATCAAATCGGCTTCTGGGCCTAAGTCAGGCTTCGTACATTGACAAAGTTCTGAAAAGGTTCAACATGGACCGGGCCAAGAAAGGTTTCTTGCCAATGGGCCATGGGCTGAAACTTAGTAAGAAGAACTGTCCTAAAACAAGGGAGGACAGGGAGAACATGAAATTTGTTCCATATGCTTCGGCTATTGGATCAATCATGTACTCAATGTTATATACGAGACCTAATGTCGCCTTTGCACTGAGTATGACGAGCCGATACCAGCAGGATCCCGGGGAGGATCACTGGAAAGCTGTCAAGATGATCCTCAAGTACCTTAACCGGACTAAGGATAGCTTCTTAGTGTATGGTGGTCAGGAAGTGCTGTCAATTACTAGGTATACTGATGCGAGCTTCCAGACCGACCAGGATGAGTACCAGTGGCAGTCTGGGTATGTATTTTTGCTGAATGGTGGTGCTGTAAGCTGTAGGAGCTCAAAGCAGCCAACCATCACGGACTCTACAACAAAAGCTGAGTACATTGCAACGTGTGAAGCAGCTAGGGAAGCTGTGTGGATAAAGAAGTTTATCATGGAACTGGGGATAGTATCTATTATCCGAGAACCAGTTGATATCTTCTGTGACAACGAGGGGCTGTTGCACAAGCTATGTGCCCCGGTCACACATATACACGAAGCACGTACTTAGGGAGTTTCACCTATTGCGAGAAATCGCTGAGGGGGTGACATCTCATTACAAAGAGTGGACACCAAAGACAATGTCGCAGATCTTTTGACCAACATGATTGGCTATGCCTATGCATAAAGGTTATACTATATCTATAGGGATTAGATCCATGCCTAGTAGGTACTAGTGCAAATGGGAGATTGTTGGAAATGCCCTAGTCCCAAGGCATTGGTCCTTGCATTTGTATCATACATTGATTGGATTCATGTATTATACTTATTTGTGTTATTAATAAAGGCATCAATTCATTTATTATATTTATCTTGTGCAATATATTAAATGAAGTATCCAATGGACATATCTATATCCATGATGACAAGTGTCATGCACTTGGCAGTAAGGCCATGGATAGGGTAAACGATATGACCATAAATAGATCCGTAGTCTGTTCCAGTCATGGGAATGAATGGAACAAGAGACTATCATTAACCTGGTTGTATGGCGGTGTCTTACCGGTCATTGGACATGGAATGTCAACCAAGTTAATGGGTACATGCATGGGGGCATGGTACTGGATAGATCCACTAAGTGGGAAGATCTCACCGGCCTCTTGATGAATGCGACTGATAAGAGTGTGGCCACACCCAAACAAGTGGGAACTTGTTTGTGAGCTTTAGTACATTCAGGATCAAGTTAATGTCCGGACACAAAAGAGGGTGATCAATCCATGCCTCTGTGTTGGACACCGATATCAATGACATGGGATATACAAGTTCAAACTACAGGGTTATGATAACAGTTAGACTGCCATCTCCATCTTGAGTGGGGGCTGCAGTGGCTTGCTAGAGCCCAACTACAGTCTGTGGGCAACAGGCCCACTACCAACATAAAGATGGGCCCACGGGATCGTACACATTGAGCGACTGAACACCAACTTAAGGAATCACATGTATACTTGGAGTATACACTCTGGAGAGAGAGGCATATACATTAATTATATTATGAAGATCAATTGGATTGATCATAATAATAAAATTAATATATATTTAATTGGCTCTTCATAATTAATTGGATTAATTATGAAATTATTTCCTAGGTGGAAATATTCATATGTATAGGTTTACATATGATTTTATTTTATGAAGATCTAATTTTAATTTGATGGATTAAATTAATTGGTCAAACTAATTTTAATTTAAATGTAAATAATATGTTACTTGGTGCAATATATTAAATACATGGGTAAATTAAAGTTGGGCTTGAAATTAATTTCAACCCGACTAATTAAAATACGATTGGGCCTGAATTAAGAGAAGGAAGCCCACACAAATGAAAAAGCCAAGTTGGGCCAAGATTCCTTAAGGAATTTCGGCCAACCTAGGCTTTAGCAACCCTAGGAATTTCGGCCAAGCAAGATAGACACAGTGGTAGCCGAAATTCTCCCTAGCCTCCCTCTCCAAAGTTCGTGCTTTCCGACGCTAGCACGGGCGGTGTTTGTTAGGCGTTCGTGTACGTGAACGAGGAGGGTTTCTAGTTTGATTCCTGTAGTCTACATCCATCTCTTGAAAGAGATATTCCTGGTAAGAGATTTATCTCTTTCTATTAAAATTTTATTTTTCCAATTTCCATCTCAATTGCTCCTGGGCACGGATTTGAGGAAATCATCGCGTTCTTCCGCTTTAATCGGATGATTTCCGGTGAAAAATCCTAACACTTACCCATCTGTGCTTAGGGCCAGGAGAATCCTACTACTCATGCTAATGTTAGGATTCGTCATTGGAAAAACAACGTGGCACAACGGAAAATACACTGTTTAAAATTTCCTAGAATCCACCTATCGTGTCCAATTGCCATTGATTAAAATAAAAACAATTTGAATCAAGAGAGATTAACTCACCGGATTCAACCATCAACAATAAATAATCAATCAAGAAAATACAATTCTAGATTGGCATGCTGCCCAGCAGCATGCCACGCAGCAGTTGGCTGCTGCCGCGCAGCGGTACTGCTGCCCCGCCGGGACAGTAGTGCCGCACGCGGGTTTTTGGTCCGGTTTTGGATTTTACGGGTATTTTTTTTATCCCGGACCCTAATGCAAATTAAATTAAATTTTTTTAAAATTAATTTGTATTTAAATTGTTTATTTTGTTGGCATGCATATTTAATTTAATTGTTTACATATTAAATTGAATATGGACTTTGTGAAATTGGCCCAATAAACCGTGACACCGGTTAAAATTGGGAGAGCTAAATTTTAA
The DNA here is from genome assembly GCA_039660915.1 of Euphorbia tirucalli. NCBI lineage: Eukaryota > Viridiplantae > Streptophyta > Magnoliopsida > Malpighiales > Euphorbiaceae > Euphorbia > Euphorbia tirucalli. The sequence continues at coordinate 41,432,150 of CM077637.1, read as the reverse complement.
ATTTGTGACAACCCAAATTCAAGTGGGAGCAAAATTGTTAATTTTGCATTTATGGATGTTATCCATTGGGCCTTTATGGGCCTTAGTCACATTTATTAATATTGGCGATTTCACCCTAAGTAACTCGGCTTAACATTTATATTTTTAATTTGGAATGCCATGATCACGCATCATATTGGTATGTATGTGCACGACAGGTACTTTGTTTGAAATGTGATGTTGAGTTCTATGGGCCCTAAATTATTATCGGTTGTAATTTAATTTTGGGAAATATGGCCTGCGTGCTATTTTTTATTTTGATGTAATTTTAGAATAGATTTTATTTTACAAAATTATTGTAATTGCATCAAATATGGAGGAAGGCCCAGATGGAGCTAGCCCATGGTGGGAGCCCAAGAAGGATTGCAGTCCGGCCCATGAAGAATTAGATAGGACATCTAGTTTTTCATTAGGTTATAATTAAAGGCCCATAGGATCTCATTTATTTTAAATTAAGTTTGCTATTGCATTTGTCATATAATATTGATGTATGGATCACCAAATTATTACCCGTGTTTATGCATGCTAAGCTGTATCACTTAATTGTAATCCAGAAATTAAAATATTGAGTCGCTTAAAAGTTCTTCCCACATTCACACCTCTTCCTCCCATTGATGCTGCAATGTGCACCATGCCCTAGCTGGGTACATTATAGTATTCGGTGGACCGTCGAGGGTTAAGTTACTTGGTACGGTTAACATGTGAATGGTGGTTTGACTCAACATGGGTAGCATTAGCTCAGAGCGGCCCCTAAGCATAGATGGGTAAAGTGTCAATAAGCCCATCAAACTAAGAGTCCTTCGTGGAAGGATTGGATAGGTTGTCTTACCAAACGAATAAATGGTTGGTTAGCGAGCCCTAATTCGTCCAGTCGGTGATAAGTTGTGGATCTTGGTCAAGTCAGCCAATTAACATCACCAACAAACAAATTAAAATCAGATTATTAATTTGAATTGGCTTAAAAGTCCTTTATTTCTAACTCAAGCAATGATTTCTTCCATGTAGATAATCCCATTTCACTTAAGCAACTTAAATGGCTACAACAAACAACAACTCACTCTCACTTAGGTCCCTCTTCAAGAAGGAGAAGCTTTCGGGGACTAACTTCATGGACTGGGCTAGGAACTTATAAATATTTCTTAGACAAGAGTCTAAGGAGTATGTACTGAATGCTCCTTTACCAGCTGGCCCTCCCGCAGGTTGAGGCATCACCATGGTAATGGTGGAGCAGTATGACCGGCATATGAGGGATGACCGAGATGTCTCGTGCCTCATGCTGGGTACCATGGCTTCTGATCTTTAGAAGCAGTTCATGGATGAGCATGCTTATGAGATGATGGATTAGCTTAAAAAGATGTTCCACGATCAGGCTCGTCAGGAACATTACCTGACAACTAAGGCACTTTGCATGACTGTGATGGCAGCTAGGACTTCTGTTAGCACTCATGTGCTAAAGTTGAAGGGGTATATTGATACACTTGCCCACCTCAGCTCACCAGTTCCGTAGGACTTGGTAGCAGACATTATTCTCAGGTCACTTCTTGAGTCTTACAACCAGTTTATCATGAACTATCATATGCAAGGGTTGGATAAATCGTTTGTTGAGCTGCATGGCATGCTCAAGCTTACTGAGCAGTCTTTTAAGAAGACTCCTTAAGTATTGCTGGTGAACAAGGGCAATACGCCCATTGCTAAGGGAAAGGCCAAATCTAAGGCTAAGGCTAAGGCCCAAGAGGCCAAGGCTAAGGGCAAAAATGTGGTGGCCCAACCTAAAGCAAGGGTTGCTTCTCCTAACGATGTCTGCCATGAGTGTCATGAGAAGGGGCACTGGAAGAGCTCATGTCCAAAGCTAAGGGAGCAACTGAAGGGAAAAACTGCTGCTTCAGGTATTTATGTTGTTGAGATTAATTTGGCTATTTCTACATCTTGGGTCTTAGACACTGGATATGGATCTCACATTTGTTCAAATGTGCAAGGTCTAAGAAATAGGAGATTATTAGGATCTGGAGAAGTAGATCTTCGAGTCGAAAATGGTGCTCGGGTTCAGGCCATGGAGATCGGAGATTATTTCTTGGAGATGCCTAGTGAACTTGTTTTCGAACTAAGAAACTGTTATTTTGTACCTACGATGCACATGAATATTATTTCTGTTTCTTTGTTGGATATTTCTAGTTTCTTATTTAATATTGGACATGGTAGAATTTCTATGCAATGTGGCAATATTATTTATGGAATAGCATTTCTTAAAAATGGCTTATATATCCCTGATCTAAAATGTGAAAGTTCAATCTATAACATAAATACTAAAAGGATTAAACAAAATGAAATTAATCCTACTTACATCTGGCATTGTCGACTTGGCCACATAAATGAGAAGTGCATAGCTAGGCTTCACTCTAGTGGAGTGCTAGGGTCATTTGACATCCAGTCTTATGACACATGCGAATCTTGTTTATGAGGCAAGATGACAAAGGTGCCTTTTAGCATGACTGCTAAAAGGGCCTCAGGGCTATTGGAGCTAATACATTTCGATGTATGAGGTCCAATGAGCACTAATGCTAGATCTGGTTTTCTATACTTTGTCACCTTCACGGATGACTTCAGCAGATATGGTTACGTGTATCTGATGAAGCATAAGTCTGAGACTCTCCAAAGGTTCAAGGACTTTAAGAATGAAGTAGAAAACCAACTTGGCAAGAAAATAAAATCACTTCGGTCTGACCAAGGGGGTGAATATTTGAGCCAAGAGTTTGACTCGTTTTTGAGAGAGTGTGGGATTGTATCCCAACTCACTCCTCTTGGTACACCCCAGTGGAATGGAGTGTCAGAAAGGAGGAATAGGACCTTGCTTGACATGGTCCGCTTGATGATGAGCCATGCTACACTCCCTGTCTCCTTTTGCGGATATGCTTTAGGGACAACTGCTTACATTCTTAATAATACACCAAGCAAGGCAGTTGAGGCAACACCATATGAACTATGGAAGGGCCGAAAGCCCAATGTTTCCTTCTTGAAGATTTGGGGCCATGATGCACATGTTAAGAAATTGACAAGTGGCAAACTCGAGTCCAAATCTGTCAATTGCCAGTTTGTGGGTTACCCTAAGGAGACTAAGGGTTATTACTTCTACGATCCCACCGAAAACAAAGTTTTCATAGCCAAAAATGCAGTCTTCTTGGAGACGGAATTCCATTCCAAGAGAGACAGTGGAAGTAATGTTGAACTTTCAGAATTTCAAGACTCACAAACTCCTGCAGCTACTACTGAGGATGCTTCAGGAACCAATCTGACAACTCAAGAAATTGAGGAACCAGAAATAGTTGCACAGGACCTTAGAAGGTCTGGTAGGACACATCATCAGCCAGAGAGGTACGGCTTTCTCGTGACTGATGATAGGGACCTTATGGTCGTTGACCAAGAGGAGCCCAAGACCTATCGAGAGCTTGATGAAAGCCCACACTCAGATCAATGGTGCAAAGCCATGGAGGCTGAGATGCAATCTATACATGATAACCAAGTATGGAACTTAGTGGATCCACCTCCGGGTGCTAAGGTGATAGGCTGTAAGTGGTGTTTCAAGTTAAAGGCCATGTGTGTATAAGATGGTTAGTGGGAGCGTTTCCACTGTCCTAGTGCTATATGGTGATGACATCCTTATCATTGGAGGTGACATACCAACACTGCAAGGGGTTAAGCAATGGTTGAGTAGGTGCTTCGTAATGAAGCACTTAGGCAAAGCTGAGACGATCTTAGGGATCAGGATCTACAGAGATAGATCCAATCGGCTCCTAAGCCTAAGTCAGGCCATGTACATAGACAAGGTTCTGAAAAGATTCAGTATGGACAAGGAAAAGAAAGGATTCTTGCCTATGCACCATGGGTTGAAGCTGAGTAAGAAAGATAGTCCTAAAACAAAGAAGGACCAGGAGAACATGGAAAAGATCCTTTATGCATCTGCTATTGGATCTATCATGTACTCCATGTTATGTACGAGGCCTGATGTCGTGTTTACACTAAGTATGACTAGCCGGTACCAGTCGGACCCCGGTGAGGAACACTGTAAGGGAGTCAAGGCAATCTTGAAGTACCTTAACCGGACTAAGGATGCTTTCTTAGTGTATGGAGGTCAAGATGAGCTGGTAGAGTCAGGTTACACTGATGCAAACTTTGAGACTGATGAGGATGAGAACCAGTCACAGTCTGGTTATGTTTTTCTCCTGAATGGTGGTGCCATTAGTTGGAGGTCCTCAAAGCAGGCCACCATTGCTGACTCTACAATGGAAGCTGAGTACATAGCAGCGTGCGAAGCTCAAAGGAAGTTGTTTGGATCAAGAAATTCATAACTGAGTTGGGAGTAGTACCCACTATCCTAGACCCAGTTGATGTTTTTGTGACAACAACAGGGCCATCGCACAAGCTAAGGAGCCCCGATCACACAAAAGATCCAAACATGTACTCAAAAAGTTTCACCTCATTCGGGAGATCGTGAATAGAGGTGACATATCATTGCAGAGGGTTGACACCAAGAATAATGTCACTGATCCATTGACCAAAGTGCAGCTACAGACACAGCACGATGGTCATACCAGATCTATAGGAATTAGGGCAATGCCCACTTGGAACTAGTGTAAGTGGGAGATTGTTAGTATGCCCTAGTTCTTAAGGCATTGGATTCTTGTATTTTGTATTATACATTAAGACTCATTTTATGAATACATTATTTGTGTCACATTAACAAAGGCAATTAATCTATTTCATTTATATCTTGTGCTATAACATGAGTAGAGTATCCATTGATTAATAATCATAAAACCTATCGCACGTCTGTTCTAATCGTGGGAACAAATAGAACCACAGACTTGTATACTCGATGACTGTATGGTAGTTCTTAACTAGCCATAGTACTTGTATAGTCAGTCATGAATATAGGTACATGTCGTTGACATGGGACTGGATTGATCCACACAAGAAAGCCACATGGTTGTCTGTCATAGGTCTTTCTTGAGTAGGTCTCTTTTGTCGTCAGACCAGATTTCATTATAATATCAATATGGAATCTGGTTCACTTTGACATACGCCTAACAAGTTTGTAAAAGTATGCTAAATACGGGGTATGATTGGGTGGACTGGTGAACATGTTGATATTAATGTGAAGGGATGGAATTACCACTCGGGTAACACCGAGATGATATCATTGGCCACTTGATGAGTGGGACTAATAAGTGTATGGCCATATCCATATAAGTTGGTTGCTTATTTGATTAATCAGTCAACTCAATATCAAAAAATATAATAAACAATAGAAGAGGGTGACTGACACCATTCCTATTGTTTATTCATATCGATATCGTTAGGCAAAGGACACTATGAAATGACTACCGGATGAGTGTCTTCTAAAGACTGCTGCATCTCTGTCTTAATTGGGGGCTGTAATGGTTTGCTAGAACCCACTTACAGTCTGTGGGCCTTGGGCCTACTGCCAACATAAAGATAGACCCATAGGATCGTGCACATAGATCAACTGAGCCGGAACTTATAGAAATTGTACATGTAATGTACATTGGAAGGAATGTGTTAATTAATTAATTGACATTCGGTGTAAAGGTAATTAATTAACACTGGGTTGAATTTAATTTAATTAATAAGTTTACATAATGTAATTAATTAATTTATCAATTAATTGAATTACATAAAGTAAACAATTAATTAAATAATTTTCCTAAGAAGGAAAATTATATTTAGGGGTACTCAAATTTAGCCAAATGGAATTAAATTGCATAGTATATACTTTTTAATTAAAGTTATTTATGTAATTATAATCCTAGTGGGCTTGGGTTTAATTAACCTAATTAAAACCCAATTAGACAAGGTGTCTATATAAGGGCACACTTAAGCAATTCAATCCTAATTAATTGCTGGAAATTTCAACCACCAAGAGCAGCCCCAATTAGCCAAAAATCCCAGCATTAATCCTCCATTCCTTCGCGTCTTCAGCTAGCACCGGTTCCCGCTCAATAGTTAGTCGTGCACCGGACTTTGGAGATCGCAGTTTCAAGAAATGATTTTGCAGCATTCTCTAGAGGAGACGAATCCAGTGAGTTAATCTCTCTTGATTCAAATTGTTTTTATTCTAATCAATGGTAATTCGACACGATAGGTGGATTCTAGAAAATTTTAAATGGTGTATTTTCCACTGCGCCACGTTATTTTTCCAATGATGAATCCCAACAGCTAAGTCAAAACCTCCATTCAAGTGTTAGAGTATCCCATATCCTAACCCAATACAAAATGATAATACTCCAGTGTATCCTACGAGGGCATGGTCTTCAACTGGCCTATCCCCACTTCGAGCTGGTTTGGAATGAGGGAAGCACTTTTAAGCGACTTAATAATTTCATTTGGTTATTAGATTCATTTAATAACGGCTTGCATACATAAGGCAGGTGAAATTGCTGTTGGATCATACATTCATATATGCAAAAAAATATAAAGCATAATTAAATAAATAAGTAAAATGGACTGCTATGGGCCTATATTACATCCTAATATTATTCTAGTAAACCTATACTAGAATCCAGTATCAGGTGGGCCTTCATCTTCTTCCTTCTGGGCTTGCACCTCCACTTGGGCTCACCACTCCATGGGCTTCTTCTTTTACAAATTTTATAATAAGTAAATAAAATAAAATTACATTAAAAAAAATGACACGCAGGTCGTATTTACCCAAAAAGAAAATACAACCTATCTTGAATAAGGCCCAATAGCATCCAATCATACAAAATATTTAATCACCCATATGCATCCAATATATATAATTCATAAGCATGTTACAATGAATGATTTAAGCCCATTTCAATTACGTCCAAGCCATTATTTTGAAATTGCCAATTTTGGCCCACCATGGTTCTAACCCTTAACGGGCTTTGGGCCTCCAGCCCAAGCAGTCTAACTGCTCCCACTGGAATTGGGAAACCTTGGGTCCAATTCAGACGTCCAAGTAATTGTGCCAAAATTACCCGAACCAATTTCAATTAACCATATTAATTTCCAAAATTAATATCACATGAATAAAAAAAATTAAATTTCATTCAAGAAACCACACGCACCTCGGGAACAGCCAAATTTTTTTTCATTAAACAGAAAAATTTAAATAAAAAAATAACATGGCATCCAATAACAAGAAATTCAATAAGAATTACCAAACATACAATTAAATTAAACAAACATAAACCTATATGCATATTCAATTTCAATTGTATAAAAACCAAATGGGAAAAATCTTAAACCCAAGCCAAGAACCCTAATAAAAAATCTCCAATTTTAAAACATAGGATTCAACCAATTTTAACAATTTCCATGGATCAAAAGCCCACTCTGATACCACTATTGGGATTTGTCACCGAAAATCACCCGATTAAAGCGGAACAATGCGATGATTTCCTCAAATCCGTGCCTAGGAGCAATTGAGATGGAAATTGGAAAAACAAAAATTTAATTAAAAGAGATAAATCTCTTACCCTGAATATCTCTTTCAGAGATAGATGCAGACAACCGGAATCAACTTAGAATCCCTCCTCGTTCACGTACACGAGCGCCTAATGAACACCACCCATGCTAGCGTTGGAAAACACGAAACTTGGAGAGGGAGGCTAGGGAGAATTTCGGCTAGGTGGATGCTTGCTCACCTTGGCCGAAATTCCTAGGGTTCTTTAACCCTAGGTGGCTGAAATTCACAACGGAATTTTGGCCCAAGCTGTGTCCTTCATCTGTGTGGGCTTCCTTCTTTTAATTCAAACCCAAACCTATTTTAATTAGCCTAGTTTAAACTAATTTCAAGCCCAATTTTAATTTACCCATGTATTTAATATATTACACCAAGAAACATATTATTTACATTTAAATTAAAATTGATTTGACCAATTAATTTAATCCATCAAATCAAAATTAGATCATTACAAAATAAATTCATATGTAAACCTATATATATGAATATTTCCACCTAGGAAATAATCTCATAATTAATCCAATTAATTATGAAAAGCCAATCAAATATTAATTTTATTATTATGATCAATCGAATTGATCTTTATAATATAATTAATATATACCTCTCTCTCCAGAGTGTATATTCCAAGTATACATGTGATTTCTTAAGTCAATGTTCAGTCGCTCAATGTGTACGATCCCGTGGGCCCATCTTTATGTTGGCAGTGGGCCTGTAGCCCACAGACTGCAGTTGGGCTCTAGCAAGCCACTGCAGCCCCCAATTAAGATGGAGATGGCAGTCTAACTGTATCATAACCCTGTAGTTTGAACTTGCATATCCCATGTCATCGATATCGGTGTCCAACACAGAGGCATGGATTGATCACCCTCTTTTGTGTCCGGACGTTAACTTGATCCCGAATGTACTAAAGCTCACAAACAAGTTCCAACTTGTTTAGGTGTGGCCACACTCTTATCAGTCACATTCATCAAGAGGCCGGTGATATCTTCCCAGTGGACTACTGAGTGACAATTCCCTTCCGCATATCCATAGCATTTCCATGCTAAGTGACATACCTAAAAGTACCCATACTTGGCACCCTATTACAGGCCCTTTAGGCGTACCCCTAAGTATGCGACCTCACATGCAACACCATCATATGGTTAGGTCAAAGGATCCATACAAGTACTACACGAGAATCACTTGTGATACTATACCATGTGGATTTCTCGTTTAGTGGATCTATCCAGTACCATGCCCTTTTTACATGTACCCATTAACTTGGTTGACATTTCATGTCTAATGACCGGTAAGACACCGCCATACAACTATGTTAATGATAGTCTCTCATTCCATTCATTCCCATGACTGGAATAGACTACGGATCTATTTATGGTCATATTGTTTACCCTATCCATGGTCCTACTGCCAAGTGCATGACACTTGTCCTCATGGATAGGGATATGTCCATTGGATACTTCATTTAATATATTGCACAAGATAAATATAATAAATGAATTAATGCCTTTATTAATAACACAAATGAGTATAATACATAAATCCAATAAATGTATAATACAAATACAAGGACTAATGCCTCGGGACTAGGGTATATCCAACATGAATCTGGCTGTATTGCCCTCTTTGATTGACTTGGAGTCTGTGAGGACTCTTAATTGGGCTCGAGCGGCCTTGGCCCAGCTCTACTATGCTCTCAATCTCTGTACCCGAGGCTCCCATAAGGAGTTGAAGGCTTTCTGGATTCTGCTGCACGTGAGTATCTTAGACTCCTTATCTTAAGATTTTACTTTCTTTCGTATGCTTCCTGGATTGTTAGTGATTTCATTTTCATACTCCTTTTATAGATTTGGGTCTACGAATATCACTTTGTTCCACCCTCGGTAGTGCAGGTCCCTGATAACTATAATCTAGCCGAATTTCCCCACCTTAGACCGTGGTTGGGGTTTGTCTGGAGTGAAGTCGACAAAAATCAGGCCGAGTGTCGCCAGGCTCTGAAAGAGATGACATTTGATGGGGTATGCCTTCCCCTTCACCTTTCGTTTTTTTAATGTTCTAACTTTCTGATTCCAGATCGCCAAGGCCCCTTGGAAGCAAGAGGGCGATGATTTGCCCCAGCCGTTTCGAGACGTGCATACGCTATCAAGCCTACATTTTATGATGGAGTGCACGTACGGTCAGGAGTGGTACTTGGGCGAGAGGTTTCACGATTGGCGCTCTAGTCCCGAGGTGCGTAGGATTCCAGCTGCCTTACCGGTGTGGTTATTCTAGCCCCATCTTCTGTCTCTTGAGATGCATCCAGATCTTTATGGTACTAGATACGAGGCTGGTGATGTACTCAATGTCGAATTCCGATAAGAGTAATAGACACCTAGATAATTTCCCTACTAGCATAGGCACTTCATACAGATACTTCATTGGGTCCACTTTGGCCACGGCCTGCACTTTGTATGACTGGAAGTAATGGCGTAATTTTTTAGTCAGCCAGATCATTACCACACATGTCTTTTCCACCAATGTGTACTTGGTTTCATACTCCAGTAGCTTCTTACTGATGTAGTAAATAGGGTACTCCTTCTTCCCATCTTGTTCTTAGGCCAACATTGCCCCTATAGAGGAATCTTCAACAGCCAAATATAAGATCAAAGGCTTTCCTAGAATTGGTGGACTCAAAACTGGTGGATTTACCAGATAAGCCTTGATTTTCTCGAATGCCAATTGACATCTATCATCCCACATAATCAGCTGATCTTTCTTTAACAGCTTGAAAATTGGCTCATAAGTAGAAGTCAATCGTGCTATGAAGCGGCTGACGTACTGTAAGGAGCCCAAAAATGAACGGACCTCCTTCTCTATTTTTGGATTTAGCATATCTCGAATAGCTTTGATTTTATCTAGGTCCATTTCCATTCCCCTCTGGCTAACTATATGGCCCAACAGCTTTCCTGATGTGACCCCGAATATGCACTTCTTAGGATTGAGTCGCAAGTTATATTCTCCAATGCGTGTGAGAAATCTATCTAGGATAACAGGATGTTCCTCCTGGGTCGATGATTTAACAAGCATATCATAGACATACACTTCAACTTCTTTGTGGATCATATCATACAGTAAAGTTGTGACAGCCCTTTGGTAAGTGGCTCCCGTGTTCTTCAATCCGAAGGGCATTACTCTGTAGCAGAAGGTGCCCCACTCCATGATGAATGATGTCTTCACTTTATCAATTACATCCATCAAGATCTGGTTGTATCCTGAGAATCCATCCATGAAGGAATACATCATCGCTTTAGTTGCACTATCGACCAAGACATCGTTATGAGGCAGTAGGAAATTATCTTTTAGGCATGCCTTATTTAGGTCCCTATAGTTGACACATGCTCTGACCCTTCCATGCTTTTTAGGTACCGAGACGATATTGGCTAGCCATTCTGTATACTCCACCACTTTGAGGAACTTGGCTTCGATCTGCTTGGCCACTTCTTCTTTCACCAAAGTAGCCCATTCTGGCCTTAATCTTCTCAGTTTCTGCTTCACTGGCTTGAACTTAGGGTCCATTGGAATCTTATGCACTGCTATCTTTGTGTCTACCCCTGGCATGTCCTCATATGACCAAGCAAAAGCTTTAACATGTTTTTGCAATATTCTTGTTAATTCTCTCTCTTCCTAGGGTTTCAACTCATGGGAAATGAATACCATTTTGGGATTTTCATCGTACTTATGTTGATTTCATGCAATGCAATGTCATGTATGCTAAATATGCTTGATGGTGATTTAAATGCATGCACAGAATTATCAGGATAAACATCACATAAGTAAGCAAACTGAGATTTGATTGTATTAAACTTGTTATAGAGTACATCATTCACATTGAAAATGGAAGAAATAGATACAGCAAAATCATTTTCATCCTCCACAGGCAGAGGGCCTTGCACTCGTTTAGCTTCCACTTTCATCATCCGGATCTACAGCTATTTCAGTCTCTTTTTCATCAGTGTCAACGGTCTTTCCAACTTCAGCCATCTGTGCCTTAGCCTTTTCCATAATCTTCGCTATCTCAGCAACCATAGAATCCAAGTTTACCTGGGCCATCAACGCCTCACCGAACCCTTCTTTAGACTTCCCGAATGCCTTGCTTAAAGTGGCAGTTAGTGCACCTAAGATTACTTCTACACTTTAATTGCAAACTTTCTTTTAATTTTTCTCTTTGGCCACTTCCACTGCTTTTGCTATCACTTTGGGTGGCTCACTTTGTAGAACAACAGACTTAGCAGTTACCTCTTCCACCACCACGGGGGCTATTGGTTATTCCCGGCTTTTCTCAAAGTCTACGACATCAGAAAATATTTCAAAGCCGGGGTATTCAATGTTCTCCACCCTTACAGGTTTAGCCTGGCCATTGTATAGCCCTTGTCTTGCCTTCAGGAATGGTTTCATCATAAGCTTGTCATTCTTGCCCCTTCTCGGGTTCTTCTGGTCAGATGTTTCCTCTGTATACCCGAGCCCGAACTGCTTTGGCTTTCCCGAGTCAATGTTAAACTCAGGCACCCCTTGAAGGTTGATTCCAAATCCCATGCTTGGCATAAAATTCTTCTTGTACAAATATCTGGATAGCCACTCCGGCATATAATTTTCATAGATGACCATCGGAGCATCTGTGGCTTCCTCTTCCCCAACCATGGCGATTTGAAACCCGCCAAATGGTACAACCCCTTTATTTACAGCAGCAATCATAGATTGGGCATCCACCTCAACAGTCACAATCTCTCCATTTATCGGGAACTTTATTTTCTGATGCAAAGTAGAGGGAACACCTCCTAATGGATGGAACCACAGTCTTCCCAACAGTAGAGAGAAAGTGACCGAGATGTTTATCACAGTGAAAATGACCATTGACTTGACTGGCCCAATCTCCATTTCAGTTTCAAAAGTCCTAATTACAGTTCTTTTGGAGTCATCATATGCCCGGATCACTGTAGAGGACTTCTTCAGAGCATCTTCACTCAAGCCTAAACATGGTAGCATTTTTTATGGACATTTGTTCAATGCTGACCCATCGTCCGCCATCACGCATGGCATTATTTTGTCCATCACATTGGCTCTAATGTAGAGGGCCTTATTATGGGCTTTTCCCTCACTAGGCAGATCTTTTTCCGGAAAGACAATGTTGAGAGACCCAGAATGGATCTTATCCAATAGACAACACATGGCTTCCGGCAATGCAATGGGAGAAACTTCAATTTCTGACAACTTCTTCACTAAGGTCGCCCTATGTTCCTTAGAGGTCAAAAGTAAATGCCACAAACTAGCTTGGGCAGGGGTTTTCTTCAACTGAGAAATAACTAGGTCTTCTTCCTCAACCCCCTTATCCTTCGGTTGGGCCGTTGGTTGATAACCCCTGCCGCTTTGGGTCACATTCTGAACTTCTCGAATTTTTAGCTTTTCAATAACTGGTGGCTTAACTATCTCATCCATGCCAAACTCATCATATTCATCCTCCGAGTTTAGGTCATTCAAGCTCACTGGCTTGATTCCTTTCTGTACTGTCTGCCCCACATCCTGACTCTACTTCAGCTTTGCTAATTGCTACATATTGGATAGCAGGATTTGAGCAAAAATGAAATTAGCTAGCAATCCTGAGTGTACTGTTGGTGTGCCCTAGTTCTTAGGGCATTGGATTCTTGTATTTTGTATTATACATTAAGACTCATTGTATAAATACATTATTTGTGTCACATTAATAAAGGCAATTAATCTATTTCATTTATATCTTGTGCTATAATATGAGTAGAGTATCCATTGATTGATAATCATAAAACCTATCCCAGGTCTGTTCTAATCGTGGGAACGAATAGAACCACAGACTTGTATATTCGATGACTGTATGGTAGTTCTTAACTAGCCATAGTACTTTTATAGTCAGTCATGAATATAGGTACATGTCGTTGACATGGGACTGGATCGATCCGCACAAGAAAGCCACATGGTTGTCACGTCATAGGTCTTTCTTGAGTAGGTCTCTTTTGTCCTCAGACCAGATTTCATTATAATATCGATATGGAATCCGATTTACTTTGACATACGCCTAACAGGTCTGTAAAAGGATGCTAAATATGGGTATGATTGGGTGGACCGGTGAACATGTTGATATTGATGATGAAGTGATGGAATTGCCACTCCGGTAACACCGAGATGATATCATTGGCCACTTGATGAGTGGGACTGATAAGTGTATGGCCATACCCAAATAAGTTGGCTGCTTATTTGATTAATCAGTCAACTCAAGATCAAGAAATATAATAAACAACAGAAGAGGATGACGGACACCATGCCTCTTGTTTATTCATATCGATATCGTTAGGCAAAGGACAGTATGAGATTACTACCGGGTGAGTGTCTTCTAAAGACTGCTGCATCTCTGTCTTAATTGGGGGCTGTAATGGTTTGCTAGAACCCACTTACAGTCTGTGGGCCTTGGGCCTACTGCCAACATAAAGACAGACCCATAGGATCGTGCACATAGATCAACTGAGCTGGAACTTATAGAAATTGTACATGTAATGTACATTGGAAGGAATGCGTTAATTAATTAGTTGACATTCGGTGTCAAGGTAATTAATTGACATTGGGTTGAATTTAATTTAATTAATAAGTTTACATAATGTAATTAATTAATTTATCAATTAATTGAATTACATAAAGTAAACAATTAATTAAATAATTTTCCTAAGTAGGAAAATTAAATACATGTATTGTATTAACTTAAGTGTGATTTAATTTTATTTAGGGGTAATTAAATTTAGCCAAATGGAATTAAATTACATAGTATATACTTTTTAATTAAAGTTTATTTATGTAATTATAATCCTAGTGGGCTTGGGTTTAATTAACCTAATTAGAACCCAATTAGACAAGGTGTCTATAAAAGGGCACACTTAAGGAATAAAAACCTAATTCAACTCTAATTAATTGCTGGAAATTTCAGCCACCAATAGCAGCTCCAAAACAGCCGAAAATCCCAGCATTAAACCTCCATTCCTTCGCGTCTTCGGCTAGCACCGGTTCCCGCTCAATAGTTGGTCGTGCACCGGACTTTGGAGATCGCAGTTTCAAGAAACGATTCTACAGCAGTCTCTAGAGGAGACGAATCCGGTGAGTTAATCTCTCTTGATTCTTATTTGATTTTATTCTAATCAATGGTAATTGGACACGATAGGTGGATTCTAGGAAATTTTAAATGGTGTATTTTCTGCTGTGCCACGTTATTTTTCCAATGACGAATCCCAACATGTACCATGTTAACCCGCTTCTCAAATGCTAGCAACGGATTGGTTTTTGTGATGGGTTTAGGGGGCTCCTGCAATTTCCCTTCATCAATTAACTTTTGAATAGCATCCCTCAGTTTGTAGCAATTATTGGTTCTGTGGCTAGTCACAACATGGTACGTATAGAAATTATCTTTATCCACATCAGCGAGCTTTTCAAATGGCTTCAGGGACTACAACAATCCCCTATTTCTGCACTTCGTAAAGATTTTGACCAATGGGAGAGTCCAAGGGGATATACCCTATCCTTTTGGATTCCTACTCTGATTGCTTGGCTGCTAGGTTACTGTGGTAACCTTGACCAGCTTCACCTCTGAAGACTACCCCCTTTTTCCTTCAGAACCTGAGCTAGCGCCGCTACCAGACCCGGCTACAGTTGTTGACCTGTACCTAGAACTATACCCCGAACTCCTACCACTTTTATGGCTTACTACTTTCTCTTCCCCATCTCGCTTGATTTTCATGGCCATGTTGTATACTTCACTAAGCTCACTAAATGGATGGAACTTCATATTGTTCTTGAAGATGTCCCTGCTGCCGTCAATCAGCTTCTGAATCAATTCATCTTCATCAGGGTGGTTTTTCATCAACATCATCTTATTCATCCATCATTAATAGTATTTATCAAAAGACTCGTTGGGCTTTTACTTAATTCATTCCAAACCATACAGCTTCAACTGAATCTTGGTGTTGAAGCTATAATATTTGATAAAGGCCGCTGATATAGCCTCCCAGTCTAATTGCTCTTCCTCTGACAAAGAATTATACCAACCCAATGCTCCTCCCTCAAGTGTAGTCGGGAAGAGATTAATCAGTTGTTGCTTAATAGCGCCTGCCGTCAACATGACTCGGGCATAGAGATTCACATGGGCCTCTGGTGAACCCATTCCCTTGTAAGAAGGAAACTTTGGCACTTGAAAGCCAATAGGAAAAGTCTCGATGCCTTTGCTGATCATGGCATCCACATTAATCGCCTTCTTGGATTCAGAACTGACACTGGCCCTTTTCTTCAGCTGGGCCATAACTTCATCCAACTCTGAATACTTCGCTTTCATTTTCTTTCTATAGCTGCCTCAATTTCTTATAGCTTCTCCAGACTCAACGAGGCATCAACGCCTTGCTGAGATGATTCAGCCTCTTTCTCCTTTTCGGCCTTACTAGCACCAGTTTCCCCGGCTTCTCTCACAACAGCTCGCATTTCCTCCTTCAGCATGTCACAGAAATCCTGAGATCTTAGAAAAGTTTTTAGGGCATTAGTAAAACTAGGTGTCGGATTGGCCATCTCAATTTCTTCCCCAGAATCAGACTCACTTTCTGTTTCTTCTGCTCTTTGTTCCCCAACAGCCCTTAGAGCCTGAGAGCTTGTCCTAGGTCACTCCAGTTTACTCTGCTTGATTTCATGTGGGAAATGTTAGGGACAATGAATGAATGGAATGGTGACATGAAGAGTGATGTGATATCGGCTAAGAAAACCAAATCAACAAGTTTTCCCGATCTATCTTGAAGGATTTAAAACAAATTGAACAATGAATCAGAATTTGAGGGTTAGGTTCTTGTTCATTAGAATCTATTCAATTGCAGCAAAGTACATAGAAGAATGAATTATAATCACTAAGGACAGCAATATATAATCGAATTTCACAAGCACGACACAAAGATTGGTGATAGCAAACCAATCCTAAGGTGTTTAAACGACAATGAAAGGGATTCAAACCTGAAACCTTCCATTAAGCATTCTTAGAACCTGAATGTGGCGATTCACAAGTACCTTACCAAAATACTTGTTCACGATCAAGATAATATCGCAAGAATGAAGAACTCGATCTCTCAAACTCACAATATTAAAATCATCCCCGGACTGGAATCTCAACAAAGAGAAAAAAAATCTGAAAATTCAGAATGCAATTGTGTTAAATTTCATATATCATGACTCTCAACTATTACATTGGTGTTTAAATATAAAACTTAAACCTAACCCTAAACTGAAAAGGAAAACAAATCCTTGTCGGACTAGGAAAGCTTAAATAAAAACAAATAAGGAAAACTTAAAACTAATCCTGATGCAATAAGGATGAAAAACGAAATTCCCTTTTGAGGGTTGTTAATGGGCTGATTTTTAAGCCCAAAACAACTCACTTATTGAAAAAAATAACAATTAAATATGGATACCTAAGCCCAATTCGAAATCCATACATATTCCCTAAGGGTGCCTTAAGTGCTAACACTTAATTGTCCTTAGCTCATACGTAGAAGTCTAATTAGGCCCAGAAGATTCCTAATGGGCTTGTACATAAGCTTCATTTTGCACCGAATCCTCCATAAATCAGCATTTGAAAGGATGTTATTATTCTTTGCATCAACCAAATTGATTAGACAAGTTAAACCAAAGATCAGGCTATCTCGATTCACATCAAAGAGTGATACACTAAAGGGGATTTATGATGAATGAATGAAATGATATCGTGAGTGACATGATGATATGGATGATCTCTATTTATTATCATTTTTTCCTTTTTTAGGACATTCTAAGAACACCCAATGCCACGCAAAAGATTATGCAAAAGGATCACGTGTGGGCCCCACATGGACAAGGGTTTGGCGCTTTTGGGGCATCTAGTGAATTTTGTGAAATGGTCGCGTGTGTGCTGACACACGGACAGGGTTTCGACACTTTGTAGGTCTATGAGATGACATGAAATGGTCGCATGGGGCCGCCCTATGGACAGAGTTTTGATGCTTTTGAGGCATATGATATGAAATGATGTTATAAGAAAGTCACGTGTAACAGGGACACGGACAGAGGTTCAGCATTCGGGAACACCTTTTATGATTTGGTGATGTTATGAAATGGACTTATATGTGTACTAATTCGGCACTTGAGGAGCACCTTGAATGATGTAATAATGTTATGAAGTGATCCGATGTGGACCACAACGTCACATGATATTTATGATAAATGATCATGGTGTCATAAAATGCCTCGTGTAAATCGTCACACGGAAATAAACCTAGGACCATTGTTGTCTCTATTGAATGAGAGGATTTGGTGAAATGGCCGAGTGCAATTCAGTGCATGGGCAGAACACGGGCAGTTTTTGGACTCCCGATATGTTATGAAATTATATGATCGTGATGGGCATCCTTGAAATGTCCTCAATTTAAATGAGATGAAATGATATGGATGCTTATGTCACACAAAATGCAAATGGCTGCACAAAAATATGGTTAGGATGCATGACATACATAATGATGTTGTGTATGCTTTGTAAAAAATGCTAACACACAAATGTAATGTTATGGCTGCAAAAGAAATGGTTAGTATGAATGTCACACGGATAGTTTAATGTTTTTACACATGAAAATAAAATGCAAATGCCTACATAGAAGATATGAGTTAGTATCACACAAATGCTTTGCGTGTATGGCATGTTATGTTCATGGAAAATGTTGATGATGGCATGTCGTGGGAGGGCAAGAAACACATAGCACACGAAACGTATTCCCCCAACCTTATTCCTCCAAACGTGGTCAGTCTTTGAAAATTCTAACTAAGTCCTAGGTGGGTTTCTCTTCGATCATCAATCGGGGATGATGAAGGCACAATTTATAGCATTCATACAATTTATCTTGGTATCCTAAGGGAATCTAACTAAGGTTGCCTATATGAGTTTGGTCTAAGTCGGGTTAAAATCAAGGCTCCCATAGCAAAATATACTCCTCACTTCTCCCCACTCAAGGGTCTAAACGAAGGGGTTCGTACGAGGCTATGGGTGGTGTTTCGTATCTGTGCCCCTAAGACCAAGAGGAACATAAGCGACACTTCAACAATTCACCGGGCTAAAAGTTGGATACTTAACCTAATGCAAAAATGTCTAACTAAAGAATGCAAAATAAAATACCATACAAGAATCATCCACCTTATTTTGATTAGGCACTTTTTAGGGCTTCTCAAATTCTTTTAAGTTTTTAAGAAAACTTTTTTAAGAGATCCCATGCTGAGTCGCCACTGTGAGCAGACGACGTTTTTGACGGAACGCGGACTCTCTCAGAAGGGAGCCTCGAGATCGGGCAACCCTCCCTCGCGTGGGGTTTTTAGAAGGGAAATCCAGTTTTAGAAAAATTAAATTAATTCATAAAAGAACTGAGACCTAAGTCTCGATAGAGTGTGTAGGAGTCACCACCCGGCTCAGCTCAACCGGGAAATTGCAGTGGAGCTGAACCAGACGGAAGGCCGCTACACTATCCAGAGATCTAGGTCTGGACAAATCCCCTATTTCATGTCTAATCAAAATAAAATTTGGCCAATGTTCATAGATGGTATTTTATAACTCTAACATTCATTTTTATTAATAAAAGCATGCAGCTTACACACAGATAGAATAAAACAAGGAGCGGTAAATAATTAAATTATTACAACCCAGTCAAATAAAAATAAAAGCTCTCAACCTCACTTTACAAACGCCTAAAATACATGAGAATCTAAAAATTTACAACCCTCTAAAATACACGGATTAAGCTATTAATTACATTAAAATGAAAAATAAAAACTAACTAAAGCTGTAAAACAGACGGTTAGCACAATTTATAGCACACCACAAATAGGACTCAAGTAGGATAGAATGAGATTTTAAGGAGTTTGGGGGCATGCAATTGGGGGATAACTGGGTTGGCTCGGCTAGCCGGCACGATCAGACCTCGAAAACAATTTTGAAATGTCCCTATATTTTTGTTTTGTTAGAAAATCATTTTGAAAACATTTTATTATCCGGTTTATTTTAATTTAGCATGTGAGGTGGGTCGGTTTTCGGGAGATTCGGGTCTCCGTTGTTGTATTCTTATAAATGCAATAACATTGAAAATTAAATTTAAGGTCGTGAATGCACACAACAAAATTCATTTTTGATGATTTTCTTAATTTTTCTAAATTTTTATGATTTTTAGGAATTTTTGTGGATTATTCTGGAAATTCTACCTTTGGACAGAAGTTACAGTCGTGCGACTGTAACTACAGTCGTGTGACTGTAATCCATCCAATTGTAGAAAATCACCAAAATTTATTCAAATAAAACTAAAAGCAGCAAGAAATCAAAAACACTTGTACGATTGTATATACAGTCGTACGACTGTCCACAAGAACAGTCGTACGGCTGTTCTTGATTTCTAGAAACAGCAAGCCCGAAAAAAGGAGTTTTTATGCACATAAACACATCAAATCACCCAGAAAAAGCAATAAAATGAAGGTTTGAGGTATAATTACCTTTGTGGCGCTGATCGACCGTAGGTTTGACCGCTAAAAACGCTCCAATCACCTCCAAATTGCTCTTTTTTCCTTGTATGCAAATGTTTGAGGGTGTCTAAAATGCTCCAAAATGTCACGGATTTTAATAGGTTTAAGGTCTGAAATTGATTGAGTTTTAAGTGTCAAGTTATTAACCTATGATTTCTATCAAGTTTTAAACTTTAACACTTAAGAATCAAAAGAAAAAGAGGAGGAAAAGATTGAGCTTTGTGTTGGATTTTCTTTTCCTCTCCTTTTTCTCTCTTTTCTCTATCAATTCCTCTCTCTAAAATTCCAAATCCTAAGAACCAACAAAATCCCCTATCTCTCCTCTCTTTCCTTATTTTATTTCTGGTTTACTTGTTGAAAATTTTAGGCATTAATTGCCCCTCCCATCAATCCAAATTTTTTATTTCATAGGTATGGGCTGTTGTACCTTCTTCGCTAATACATCATGGCAAAAAAAATTTTTCTTCTGGAAAATTCCGGTGCTTATAGGATCACCAGGAACAGATTCGGATGCCAGGAAATGCCTTGCAATTATGAACAATCCGAAAACATATGCAATCTCCGAAGCTCGAACGGAACCCCGAATCAAATTGAATGTGTGTTATAGATTAGAGCCACCCTAGAAAACTAATCCCTAGAGAATTCTAATCATTTCTATAGATTTAATTAAGGTTTTTTTTTATCATTTTTTGATAGAATGGTTTAATTTTCTCTCTTTTTCTTCCTCAAATCTCTCAAGAACCCTAATTCTCCAGAATCTGTTGCTGCTCTCTTATTTTCTGTGTTCTGTTAATTCTATCTGCCCTAATTCCCGTTCTTTTCTTTTTATACCTCCCTAATTAGGTTAAAAATCAGAATTTAAGACTGATTTTTGTTGATTAGGAAACTTGGTGATTACAGCCGCCCGGCTATAGGGCACTATAGCCGAGCAGCTATAGTGACCAGATTAGCCTATTTCTACGTTTTTCGCATTTTCTCTTTGGTTCTTCCAAACGCTCACTCGACCTTCTTCGGGGGTCCGTACCAAGACTTGTCACACATATTCGGGTCATCCAAGACATTTCCGATATTGTCCCAGTCATTCCAAATCCGCTTCACATTTATCCGTAAAAAAGGTAGTAATGGCTTTCATCACCGAGGTCAGGAAAAAACCCATGCTCACACTGAGCCTCAATTTAATTAATTCCTCTCTTAATTCATAAATACAAACATGTATTTATATTGAGAGATTATTTCATCCATCATTTAATTACACCAGGTAACTAAATGAATAGATTGAAATAAAATTTCTCCCTTAGTTAATTATATTAATTTGACTTTAAAAAAAGTCAATAAATATAATTACGACAAAGCTCCGTATAAGATATAGCTAATATATATTAAGTTCGTGACAATTTTGTTCAGACATCTTTATGTGTGATCCTGTGGATTTGTCTTATGTTGGTAGTGGGCCCAACCTCCTTAAGGCCCACAAACTGTAAGTGGGTTCTAGCAAACTATTATAGCTACCCAAATAAGATAAAGACATCAATCTTATGCGGGGCATAAACCCTATAGTGACTTATACATCCTCTACCAGTGATATCGGTGTCCTACAAGAGGCATGGTAATGTCACCCTCTATAATTACATGGACATTCCTTGATTCTGAGTAGACTAAAATTCACAAATAAGTAATCATCCGATGATTGCTTACTTGGGTGTGGCAACACTTTTATCAATCCTACTCATTAAGTGGGCGGTGATGTCTACTCTGAGTTAATAGAGTGGCATATCCCTTCACATTCCTACTAGTGCCACAATGATCATTGACATACCCAACCGTACCTATACTTGGCACCTTGTTACGGGCCTGTTAGGCATACGTTAAAGCATGTGAGCTCACATCTACGCCTATAGGAATATCAGGTCTAAGGAATCTATACAAGCACTACATGAGAACCACCTATGACATAGGTACCATATAGTGTTCTCAAAGTGGATCGATCTAGTATCATGTAACCTAACATTTACCCATGTCCTTGATTGACAATCCATGTCCAATGGTTGATAAGACACCACCATACAATTAAGTCACATTTTAGCCTTTAGTTATTATTGTTTCCACACCAGATGTTCCACATTGTGTATGTGAATTCCACCACTGCAAAACCTAAAAATCAAATACAAAAGCAACACAAAAGACATGAAGAAGTACTTCAACAAAGCATCAAGAGCATACATAATACAAGAGTTCAACAAGTGCAAGATTGAACTGGAGAATATTAATAAAAAAAATTCCAACGTATCTTGAAGAGGTTGGGAATGACAAATAGAGAAGAAAACACTCAACAAACAACAGATACAGCATCCTAACCTCAAACATTGTACAATCAATAAACTCTGTGAAGAAAGAAGCAAAAGACCTACCGATAATGACTCTTATGGAGTACTTACTGAGCATCCTATTATTGGAATTTTTCACCAGAAATCATCCGATTAAAGCGGAAGAACGCGATGATTTCCTCAAATCCGTGCCCAGGAGCAATTGAGATGGTAATTGGAAAAATAAAATTTTAATAGAAAGAGATAAATCTCTTACCATGAATATCTCTTTCAAGAGATTGATGCAGACTACAGGAATCAAACTAGAAACCCTCCTCGTTCACGTACACGAACGCCTAACGAACACCACCCGTGCTAGCATTGGAAAACACGAACTTTGGAGAGGGAGGCTAGGGAGAATTTTGGCTACCACTGTGTCTATGTTGGTTGGCTAAAATTCCTAGGGTTGATAAACCCTAGGTTGGTGAAAATTACTTAAGGAATTTTGGCCCAACTTGGCTTTTTCATTTGTGTGGGCTTCCTTCTCTTAATTCAGGCCCAATCTTATTTTAATTAGTCTGGTTTAAATTAATTTCAAGCCCAACTTTAATTTACTCATGTATTTAATATATTACACCAAGCAACATATTATTTACATTTAAATTAAAATTAGTTTGACCAATTAATTTAATCTATCAAATTAAAATTAGATCTTCACAAAATAAAATCATATGTAAACCTATACATATGAATATTTCCACCTAGGAAATAATTTCATAATTAATCCAATTAATTATGAAGAGCCAATTAAATATATATTAATTTTATTATTATGATCAATCCAATTGATCTTCATAATATAATTAATGTACATGCCTCTCTCTCCAGAGTGTATACTCTAAGTATACATGTGATTCCTTAAGTCGGTGTTCAGTTGCTCAATGTGTACGATCCCGTGGGCCCATCTTTATGTTGGTAGTGGGCCTGTGGCCCACAGACTGTAGTTGGGCTTTAGCAAGCCACTGTAGCCCCCAATCAAGATGGAGATGGCAGTCTAACTGTTATCATAACCTTGTAGTCTGAACTTGTATATCCTATGTCATTGATATCGGTGTCCAACACAGACGCATGGATTGATCACCCTCTTTTATGTCCGGACATTAACTTGATCCCAAATGCATTGGAGCTCACAAACAAGTTCCCACTTGTTTGGGTGTGGCCACACTCTTATCAGTCGCATTCATCAAGAGGCCAGTGATATCTTCCCAGTGGACTACTGAGTGACAAATCCCTTATGCATATCCATAGCATTACCATGCTAAGTGACATACCCGAAAGTACCCATACTTGGCACCCTATTACAAGCCCTTTAGGCATACCCCTAAGTATAGGACCTCACATGCAACACCATCATATGGTCAGGTCAAAGGATCCATACAAGTACTACACGAGAATCACTTGTGATACTATACCATGTTGATTTCTCGTTTAGTGGATCTATCCAGTACCATGCCCCTTATGCATGTACCCATTAACATGGTTGACATTCCATGTCCAATGACCGGTAAGACACCACCATATAACTAGGTTAATGATAGTCTCTTGTTCCATTTATTCCCATGACTGGAACAGACTATGGATCTATTTATGGTCATATCGTTTACCCTATCCATGGTCCTACTGCCAAGTGCATGACACTAGTCATCATGTATATGGATATGTCCATTGGATACTTCATTTGATATATTGCACAAGATTAATATAATAAATGAATTAATGCCTTTATTAATAACACAAATAAGTATAATACACGAATCCAATTAATGTATGATACAATTACAAGGACCAATGCCTCGAGACTAGGGCATATCCAATAATCTACTACTTGCACTAGTTCCAACTATGCATGGGCCTAATCCCTATAGATCTAGTATGTCCCTCGTGCTTGGGCTGGGCTAGCGCCTTGGTCAAAGGATCTGTGACATTATCCTCGGTGTCCACTCTGTGCAATGCAATGTCACCTCTCTCCGCGATCTCTCATATGAGGTGAAACTTTCTGAGCACGTGCTTTGTGTTCTTGTGTGACCGAGGCTCCTTAGCTTGTGCAACACATCCCCATTGTTGTCACAGAAGATATCAACTGGGTCCTGGATAGTTGGCACTACTCCCAACTCAGTGATAAACTTCTTCATCCACATAGCTTCCTTAGCAGCATCACACGCAGCGATGTACTTAGCTTTTGTTGTAGAGTCCGCGATGGTTGGCTGCTTTGAGTTCCTCCAGCTTACAGCACCACCATTTAGCAAAAATACATACCCAGACAACGACTGGTACTCATCCTGGTCAGTCTGGAAGCTTGCATCAGTGTACCTAGTAACTGATAGCACTGACCACCATACACTAAGAAGCTATCCTTAGTCCGGTTAAGGTACTTAAGGATTGCCTTGACAGCTTTCCAGTGATCCTCCCCGGGATCCTGCTGGTACCGGCTCATCATACTCAGTGCAAAGGCGACATCAGGTCTCATACATTAACATGGTGTGAGCGGACGACGCGTTTTCGACGGGACGCCGGACTCCCTTTCGGAATGGGGCGCCACGATCTCGGGCGGGCCCCTCCCTCGCGTGGGGTTTTTATAAATGGAAATCCGCGTTTTGGAAAATAAATGGAATTAATATATAAGAGAACCGAGACCTAAGTCTCGATGAATATTGTAGAGTCGCCACCCGGCTCAGCTCAACCGGGAAATTCTTATGCAGCTGAACCGGACGAGCGGTCGCTACACTATCCAGAGATTCGGGTCCGGAAAAGTCCCTTATTTCGTGTCTAATTAAAATAAATATTGCCAATGTTCTCAAATGGTATTTCAAAATCTAAAGTCCATTTTATTGAATATAATAGGCATACAGCGCGCATACAAAATATTTAATACAAAAATAAGGAAAAGGAATAAATATTAATTGGCTTACAACCAAATCGAATGGAAAAATAAAAACTCTCGCCTCACTTATACAATCGCCTATATACACGAGAATCTATTAAATTACATCAAAAATAAAAATAAAAAGAAATTAAAACCTGCAAAACAGAGGGTTAGCACAATATATACAGCACACCACAAGTTGGACTCAAATAGACAGAATGGGAAATCAGGAATCGGGGGCATGCATTTAGGGGTAACCGGGTTGGCTCGGCTAGCCGGCCCGGTTAGACCTGGAAAACACTTTGAAACGTCCCTGTATTTTTGGTTTTGTGGAAAAATCATTTTGAAAATAATTTTTACCTGTTTACATGCATTTTTATATATTAAGTGGGCCAGTTTTCAGGAGAACTGGGTCTCCGTCGTTGAATTGTTCTAAATGCAATTTTACTAAAAAATTGAATCTATGGTCGTGATGCACACAACAAAATTCATTTTGATGATTTTTTGGGGTTTTCTAATTTTTTGGGATTTTTACAGATAAAAGAGGAAATTCTGATTCTGGAATAATGATTACAGTCGTACGACTGTAGTTTACAGTCGTGCGACTGTAATCGGTCCAGGACTAGAATTTCAGCAAAAACTCATTTTGAGTCAAAAACGAAACAGAAATATCCTGGAAATTAAGAACAGTCGTACGACTGTATATACAGTCGTACGACTGTTCATGAAAACTAAGAACAGTCGTACGACTGTTCTTAATTTCCAGGAACAGAAATACGAAAAAAACAGCAAAAAGGCATAAAACTCACTTCAAACACCCAGAAAGCGAGAAAAAAAATGTAAGGAAAAGAAGTGACTACCTTTTTAGAAGCTATTCCAAGTCGTTTTGACCCCTGGCGTCGCTCCGATCCCAACAAATTCGCACTTTCCCCTTTTGAATGGAGGTTGAGAGCTTTTTGTCCAAAATCCAAATTGCAAGGGTTTCTGATGGTCTCAATTCGATTTCTTGATTTGGTTATGTAGTTAATTGATTAACCTAGGGATTTCTAACAAATTTGAACCTTAATTTCGAGAAATTAAAGAAAATAAAAGAGGAAGAAAGTGAGTTTTTTTTTTTGGTTTTCTTTTTCTCTCTCTTCTCTTTCTCTCTCTAAGTTTTCTTTTTTACCAGAAAATCCCCCCTTTTTCCTCTTCTTTTTCCTCTTTTTATCTCTCTTTTTCCCTCCTTGCTTACTGCAACAAGGGAGCAATTAATGCTCCCTTTCTCTTTCCTTCATTTCTGCTGCAGAGGTATGGGCCTCTGCAGATTTTCCGACATTACAGTCGTACGACTGTAAATTTTGAATTACAGTCGTACGACTGTAAGAACAGTCGTACGACTATAGTTTTTTTTTTTTTTTTAAGTGTAGAAAATTCCGGCGCTTACAGCTGCCCCTCGCGTGATCAAATTCGACATCTAGCTCCGGGTCTATAATACCCGTGATGATGAATTTGAGAGCGTGAACTAAAGCGCCTTGAACACTGGAATGAACCTTCTGATGAGATAGGCCGATACCGGGTCTAGGTTACCCGAGGCGACACTGGGGAGGAAATAAGCCGATATCAGGTCTAGGTTACCCGAGGCGATGCTGGAGATGAGATTAGCCGATATCAGGTCTATGTTACCCGAGGCGAAATTGATAAAGAAATTGGCCGATACCGGGTCTAGGTTACCCGAGGCGATGCTGGAGATGAGATTAGCCGATATCAGGTCTATGTTACCCGAGGCAAAATTGATGAAGAAATTGGCCGATACCGGGTCTAGGTTACCCGAGGCGAGGTTGATGAAGAGATTAGCCGATACCGGGTCTAGGTTACCCGAGGCGAAATTGATGAAGAAATTGGCCGATACCGGGTCTAGGTTACCCGAGGCGAGGTTGATGAAGAGATTAGCCGATACCGGGTCTAGGTTACCCGAGGCGAATCTGCTAGGAGACTGGGATGATGGAGCGGATCTGGGCCTATACCGAGCCTACATTACTCGAGGCGGACTCGCTGGAGAAAGTTTAGATAATGGAGCGGACCTGAGCCGATGCCGAGTTTACATTACTCGAGGCGGATCTGCTGACTTGCTGAGGATATTGAGCTGGGGATGAATTCCTGCACTTAAAATGGCAAGTCTTCATTCCTTGATCGAGAGATTTTTAAACAAAAATTTTTGCCCCTTCGATCAAGAATGAAGACTAGCCGGGGATAAGTAATTGATATATGCAATGTATGGATGCATGATGATGTATATGTACATGTATGTATTTTCTATTATTGGACGTTTCTGTCCTCCGCTGGGGAGATATGTTGTACCCCTGGTTGATTTTGCTTTTCTTGGGGCATTGTTTGGTGATTATCGATGGAGTGAGGTGATTGCTGGGGAAATGATCATATTATTCCTTGTAGAGATTCCGCTGGGGAAGAGTGTGACAGCTTGACTGGGGAAACAATTATGGTGTTCTTTGTGTAGACTACACTGAGGAGTAACATGGCGACTTTGCGGGGAAGTAATTGATGGTGTTCTTTATGTAGACTCCGCTGAGGAATAGTATAGGAAACTCTGCTGGGGAGTGATGTGACGAATTCTACGGGGAATACTGAGGATGTTCTGTTTTTCCTGCTCCGTGGGAAGTTATGGGTTTTTTTTTTTTTTAGGTGCTCTAATTTTTGCCTGGGTAGCCCAAATCAGGTTTTCAGCCCAGCGAGCTGCTCTAACTTTTGCCTAAGGCGCCTTTTCGGTTTTCGTCTTAGCGAGCTTTTCATATGCCCTACCTTTCGCCTAAACTGCCCGATATGGGTTTTCAGCTTAGCGGGCCGCTCTAATTTTTGCCTGAGGCGCCTTTTCGGTTTTCACCTCAGCGAGCATTTTTTTTTTTTTTGAATGGCGTTGTGACCCTTTATTGCTCGTCTAGGAAAATGAACTAGACTTTAGAGGACGATAAGAGATTTTGAATTGCATGTATTTGATACATTTTCATTTGTCAAATAATGCGATGATATTGATCAGTTGAATGCAAAGTGCTTTCTTTGAATGTGTGTTTATGCAAGACAACTTTGTTTGTGCATTTGTCATGACCATGCAAATATATTTAAACAAACACTTCACTTTATTGATGAAGTCAAAATGAGTACATTTGAAACAAGTTGGTTCCTAAATGGTACAGATTTCACATTGTGCCAGAATCCGTCACCAGTCGTCCTTTTCAAATTTTCCGGCTGATTATTTTCTCTCGTGTCTTAACTTTTGCCTAGACTGCTCTTTTCGAGTTTTCAGCCTAGCAGACCCTTTTTTCTTTTCTCTTTTTTTTTTTACACGTGGTAAAGCTTTAGCTTGTCTTGGTTGATCGGGTTGGTGAACCCGTTTCCATCCATGTCCATGATGCTGACAGCACCTTTTGATAACACCTTCTTCACCACATAGGGTCCTTCCTAGTTAGGTCTGAACTTGCCCCTAATATCAACATTTGAAGGCCTTAGTTGCTTTAGAACCAAATCTCCTGCTTTCAACTGCTTCTTAGAGTACTTCACATTTCGGTTATAGGCTCTAGCCATTCTGCGCTGATACATCTGCAGGTGATCCAGTGCTTTTAGTCACCTTTCATCTAATGCTGCCAATTGTTCATACCTGGCTTGAACCCATTCAGTCTCTGGCAATTGAGCTTCCAGGGCAACTCTGAGTGACTTGAGCTCGATTTCCACCGGCAATACTGCTTCCATTCCATATACCAAGGCATAAGGAGTTTCTCCTGTCGGTGTTCTGACACTGGTCTTGTAACCCCAAAGAGCATAAGGCAGTTTATCAGCCCAATCCCTGTAGGTGGTTACCATCTTTGATAAGACCTTCTTTATTGTCTTGTTAGCTGCTTCTACTGCACCATTAGCCTGAGGTCTGTATGGGGAAGACTTATGATGTTCAATACCATGTTCTGCAAATAGCTCAGCCGTTGCCCCTTGAAACTGTACTCCATTTTCAGTTACTATGTGGTGAGGAATCCCATACCGAGTGAAGATATTTTTCTGGATGAACTTGACCATGTGCTTGGCTGTAACATTAGTGAAGGATTCCGCTTCGGCCCATTTGGAGAAATAATCAACTGCCACAACTATGAATCTATGCCCATTAGATGCGGCCGGATGAATTTCACCAATCATGTCTATCCCCCATGCTGAAAACGGCCAAGGAGACGCTAGATTCTGAAGTTCAAGTGGAGGAAGATGACTAATGTCTGCATAGATTTGACACTCATGACATCTCTTCACCTTTCTTATGCAGTCTGCTTGCATTGTCATCCAGAAGTACCCTTGTCTCATGATCTTCTTGGCCATGGCAAGCCCGTTCATATGTGGCCCACAGGATCCTGCATGTACCTGCTGCATCACATCTTCTGCTTCTTGTTCTGTTAGACACCTTAAAAGAACTCCATGTGCTGTTCTCTTATACAATTTGTCCTCGAAGATTCTGAATTGACTAGCCAGTTTTCTTAGTGTCAACTTATCAGCAGCACTGGCCTCTTCTGGGTACTTTCCCTCCTTAACATACCGGTAAATGTCAAAGAACCATGGCTTTTCTTCGGCTGATAATTCCATTACTTCATGCACTTCGAAGCAAGGATGCCTGGAAGTGGCTATGACCAGTGGTTGAGCTTGTGTCTCTTCTGGATTTTCCCACATGGAGGACAAAGTAGCTAATGCATCAGCCATCTTATTCTCATCCCTGGGGACATGTCTGAATTCACACTGGCCGAATAAACCCTTTCTGAACTGTAGTAGCTCCAAATAAGGCTGTAAGGCTTCTTCTTTTAGCTCCCACTCACCCTGAGCCTGCCTGATCACTAGTAATGAATCACCGACAATTAAGACATCATTTGCCCCTAGCGTTAGCAAAGCTTCCATCCCAAATAGGCATGCTTCATACTCTGCCCCGTTATTGGTTATGGGAAAATTCAACCTCTTGGATAAGGGAATGACTTCACCATCTGGTGTTGCTATAAGTACTCCGATTCCTGCGCCTTTTCTATTCACTGCCCCATCGAAACACATGACCCATCTTTTCACTTCCACCATGGCTAACTGCTCATCAGGGAATTCCAGGTTCTCTGTGTAATCTGATTCTAGGGGCTGGTTTGCCAGAAACTCTGCCACGGCTCGCCCTTTAATGGTTTTCTTCGTGATGTACTCGATGTCGAATTCAGACAAAAGTAACAACCACCTGGACAGCTTCCCAACCAATGCCGGTGCTTCATAGAGATACTTCATTGGATCCACTTTAGCCACAGCTTGTATCTTGTAGGATTGGAAATAGTGGCGCAGCTTCTTGGTCAACCAAATCATCGCCACACATGTCTTCTCCACCAGTGTGTACTTGGTTTCATACTCCAACAGCTTTTTACTAAGGTAGTAGATAGGATATTCCTTCTTGCCATCTTGTTCTTATGCAAGCATTGCCCCTATAGAGGATTCTTCAACTGCCAAATATAAAATCAGAGGCTTCCCTGGGATTGGAGGACTCAACACTGGTGGTTTTACCAGGTAGGCCTTGATCTTCTCGAAGGCCAGCTGACACTTGTCATCCCACACTATCGGCTGATCCTTCTTTAATAGCTTGAAGATTGGCTCACAAGTGGAGGTTAGCTTGGCTATGAAGCGACTGACATACTGCAAGGAACCCAGGAATGATCTGACCTCCTTTTCAGTCTTTGGAGCTGGCATATCTTGGATGGCTTTGATTTTATCTGGGTCCATTTCTATCCCCCTCTGGCTAACTACATGGCCTAACAACTTCCCTGATGTGACCCCGAATATGCACTTCTTGGGGTTAAGCCGCAAGTTGTACTCTCCAATGCGTGTTAGAAATCTATCCAGGATAACAGGGTGCTCCTCCCGGGTTGCTGATTTAACGAGCATATCGTCGACATACACTTCAACTTCTTTATGGATCATATCGTGCAACAGAGTTGTGACAGCCCTCTGATAAGTGGCACCGGCGTTCTTTAATCCAAAAGGCATCACTCTGTAGCAGAAAGTACCCCATTCTGTGATGAACGATGTTTTCACCTTGTCGATCACATCCATCAAAATCTGATTGTATCCTGAGAAGCCATCCATGAATGAGTACATTGCTGCTTTTGCTGCACTATCAACTAATACGTCAATGTGTGGTAGTGGAAAGTTATCTTTTGGGCATGCTTTATTCAAGTACCTGTAGTCAACGCATACTCTGACCCTTCCATCCTTTTTAGGCACGGGAACAATGTTGGCTAGCCATTCCGTATACTCCACCACTTCGAGAAATCTGGCATCTATCTGTTTGGCCACTTCTTCCTTCACCAGTGTAGCCCATTCTGGCCTTAGTCTTCTCAACTTCTGCTTTACCGGTCTGAACTTGGGGTCCATTGGGATCTTGTGCACTGCTATTTCTATATCTACACCCGGCATGTCTTCATACGACCAGGCGAAAGCTTTAACATGTTTTTGGAGTATTCTTACTAATTCTCTTTCTTCCTCGGATTTTAGCTCGTGTGAAATGAGTACCATTTTAGGGTTTTCATCTGTACTTATATTGATTTCATGCAATGCAGTGTCATGTATGCTAAATATGCTTGATGGTGATTCAAATGCATGCATAGAATTATCAGGATAAACATCACACAAGTAAGCAAACTGGGATTTCATTGCATTAAACTTATCATAAAGTACATCAGTTACATTGAAAATGGAAGAAATAGATACAACAAAATCATGTTCATCCTCCACAGGCAGAGGGCCTTGTTCTTCCTCAGCTTCCATCTTCCCTTCAAAAGCATCATCTGGGACTGCAGCTTTCTCTGCTTCTTTTTCGGTCGCCTGTGCCTTAGCTTTCTCCATAATCTTGGCGATTTCAGCAACCACAGAGTCTAAGTTCACTTTGGCCATTAGTTCTTCGCCAAACCCTTCCTTGGATTTCCCAAAAGCTTTGGTTAATGCAGTAGCCAAAGCTCCTGAGATCACTTCTGTAGCTTCAGCATATGTCTTCTTTTCATCTTCTTCCTCGGCCACCTCTACGGTTTCTGCTATCACCACAGATGATTCTCCTTTCAAAATTTCAAATTCAGCAGTTGCTTTTTCTTCCATTACAGGGGCTACTGGCTCTTCCTGGCTTTTCTTGAAATCCACAACATCTGCAAAGATCTCAAAGCCAGGGTACTTGACATTTCCAACCAGCACCGGTTCAGCTTGACCTTTATAAAGGCTTTCTCCTGCCTTCAGAAATGGCTTCATCATGACCTTGCCATTTTTGCCCTTTTTCAGATTCTTCTGCTCGGATGACCCTTCTACATAACCAAGGCCATACTGCTTTGACTTTCCCGAGTCGATCTTGAATTCTGGCACACCTTGCAGATTAATCCCGAGTCCTATTCCCGGGACAAAGTTCAGCTTGTACAAATATCGGGATAGCCACTCTGGCATGTAGTTCTCATAAAGGACCATAGGGGCATCTGTGGTTTCTTCCTCCTTAATGACAGCAATCTGGAATCCACCAAAAGGAACCACTCCTTCATCTACTGCAGCTACCATCGACTGGGCGTCCACCTCAACAGTCACAATCCTGTCATTCATAGAGAATTTAATCTTCTGATGCAATGTGGAAGGGACACCTCCCAAAGGATGGAACCAGGGCCTTCCAAGCAATAGGGAGAATGTGACCGGGATATCGATCACTGTGAAGACAACCATGGACTTGACGGGCCCAACCTCCACTTCTACTTCAAAGGTCCCTATCACTATTCTTTTAGAGTCATCATACGCCCGAATGACTGTCGAGGACCTCTTCAGCACTTCTTCATTCATGCCTAGAAACGGTAGCATTTTCAGTGGGCAAATATTCAGAGCTGAGCCGTCATCCACCATAACACACGGCATCACCTTATCCATGATATAGGCTCTAATGTAAAGAGCCTTGTTGTGAGCCTTTCCTTCTGCTGGTAGGTCTTTCTTAGAGAAAACAATATTAGGAACTCCAGCATGGACTTTGTCTAGCAGGCAGCACATAGCCTCTGGTGAAGCTATAGGGGAGACTTCAATTTCTGATAGCTTCTTCACTAAAGCCTCCCTATGCTCTTTGGAGGTCATAAGCAAGTGCCACAAACTAGCTTGTGCAGGAGTCTTCTTCAGTTGGGAAATGACCAAATCTTCTTTCTCGACTCTTTCCGATGCTGAAGTACCGCCCGACCCATTCATCGATGCTTTATCTTTCGTCTGATCCGCCGGCTGATATACCCTTCCACTTCGGGTCACATGCTGCACTTCTGAAATCTTCAGCTTCTCAACAGCTGGGAGTTTAACAGCCTCTTTTCTGTCAAATTCTTTGTACTCATCTTCGTAGTCAAGGTCATCCAGACTTATGGGTTTGACCTCCTTGCACCCCTCCTTTTCCTCACATTTAGGCTCCACTTCGGATTCCCCTACCGCCACTGCCTGAATCGTAGGGTTCGCTTGCAGAACTTGGGCAAATATGAAGTTAGCCGGTAACCCCGACTGAACCATGTTGACCCGCTTCTCGAATGCTGGCAGTGGATTGGTTTTAGTGCTAGGCTTAGGTGGTTCTTGCAGCTTTCCCTCGTCGATAAGCTTCTGGATAGCATCCCTTAGCTTATAGCAGTTATTGGTCCGGTGGCCTGTCACCACATGATAAGTGCAGAAGTTATCCTTGTCAGCTTCAGGTGGGAACTCAAATGGCCTCAAGGACTGTAACAAGCCACCATTCCTACACTTGGCGAATATCTTTGCCAAAGTAAGAGTCCAGGGTGTTATGCCTTGTCCTCCAGGACCCCTATTCTGGTTGCCTTGCTGCTGATTCACAGTAGCCACCTCAACCTGCTTCACTTCTGATGACTGCCCCTGCTTGCCACTGGCACCTGAACCAGACCCACTGCCAGATCCAGCTGCTGTGGTTGATCTATACCCTGAACTATACCCTGTACCTCTTCCCCCTTTCTGACCATCTGGCTTCTCCTCTTCATCCCTTTCTATCTTCATGGCCATGCTATAGACCTCACTAAGCTCCTTGAAGGAATGGAATTTCATGTTGTTCTTGAAGATATCTTTGCTGCCATCAATGAGCTTCTGTATAAGCTCATCTTCATCAGGGCGGTTCTTTAGAAGGATCATCTTGTTCATCCACCTCTGGTAGTATTCGTCAAAGGGCTCATTGAATTTCTGCTTCACCCTCTCCAAATCATACAGCTTCACCTGGATTTTGGTGTTGAAGCTGTAGTATTTGATGAAGGCTGCTGACAATACTTCCCAGTCAGATTGTTCCTCCTCCGACAGTGAGTTATACCATCCCAAAGCACCTCCCTCCAGTGTGGTGGGGAAAAGATTAATCAATTGTTGCTTTGTAGCGCCTGCTGTTAGCATAACCCGGGCATATAAATTCACATGGGCCTCCGGCGAGCCCATTCCTTTGTAAGCGGGGACTTTTGGCACCTGGAAGCCGATAGGAAATGTCTCGATGCCCCTACTGATCATGGCATCAACGTTCACCCCTTTCTTGGATTCAGCACTGATCCCGACCCCCTTCTTCAACTGGGCCATGACCTCGTCTAATTCAGAACACTTGGCTTTCATCCTCTGTTCCATAGCTGCCTCTATCTCCTGTAGCTTTTCAAGGCTAGCCGAAGCGTCACCACCGTGTTGGGATGACTCAGCTTCTTTCTCCTTCACGGCTCCACTACCACCGGTCTCACCAGCTTCTCTAACCACTGCCCTCATTTCTTCCTTTAACATGTCGCGGAAATCCTGCGACCTGAAGAAATCCCTCAGAACATCAGCCACACTCGGTGTCTGTTCTACCATATTCACTCCTTCCCCAGGCTCTGAATCATTGTCACTCTCGACTACCCTCTGTCTCCTAGCCGCCCTTGAAGCTTGGGATCTTGTCCAAGGTCGCTCCAGTGTATTCTGCTTGGGAGTAGGTAGGAGATATTAGGGTCGTGAATGAATGACGTGATATGACATGAAAATTAAGGCATTGCGTATGCTTGGGATGCATGAAGTGGAATTATGTATGGAATGATGATATGAATGGTCCCCTTTTATTATTATATTTTTTCCCGAGGCATTCCGAGAACACCCAATGTTTATGCAAAAATGTCACGTGCGGGCCATCACACGGACAAAACTTCGGCGCCTTTGGGGCACCTAATGAATTCATGAAATGGTCGCGTGTACACCGGCACACGGACGTAGTTTTGACGCTTTATAGGTCCATGAGATGGTATGAAATGGTAGTATGGGCCGGGCCCACAGACAAGGTCTTGATGCTTTTGAGCATATGATATGGAATGATGTTATGAGAAAGTCACGTGTAACAGGAACACGGACAAGGATTCGGCATTCGAGGAACGCCTTTCATGGTTTGGTGATGTTATGAGCCTATATGTATACTGATCGGGCACTCGGGGAGTACCTTAAATGGTGAATTAATGTCATGAAGTGGTCGGATGTGGACCACAATGTTATATGATGTTTATGATGGATGGGTATGATGTCATGAGATGCATCGCGTAAATTATTACACGAAAATGGGCCTAAGGCTGTTGTGGCTTTTATTGAATGATATTGGTGGAATGGCCGAATGCAATCCGGTGCATTGGCAAAACACAGATAATTTTGGGTACCCGATATGTTATGAAATGGAATGGGATGGTCATGATAGGCGTTCTTTGAAATGCCCCTTAATTTAATTTAATTTAAGTGAAATGTAGTGAATGAACATGTCACACAATATGCAAATGGCTGCACAAAAACGTGGGTTAGGATGTATGACATACATAATGATGTTATGAATGCTATGTCAAAAATAAAATGTTAATCACACAAGTTTAATGTTATGGCTGAAAAAGAACCCGTTAGTATGGATGACAAGCAAATGAATTAATGTTTTACACACGAAATAAAATGCAAAATGGCTGCATAAAAAAAAATGGGTTAGTATCACACAAAGATGTTTGTGTATGGTATGTCATGTGTATGGTGATCATGGTATGGTATGTTATGCATGCGTCGGCGGTGTGTCACGAAATGGTGAAGAACACATAGCAAGCAAAACGAATTCTTCCAACCTTATTCCTCCAACGTGGTCGGTCTCAAAAATTTCTAACCGAGTCCTAGGTGGGGTTCACTTCAATCACCAACCGGGGGTGATGAAGGCGCGATTTTATTATTATTATTCACACAATTATTTTGGTACCCTAAGGGAATCCAACTAGAGCTGCCTATATGAGTTCGGTCAAAGTCGGGATAACATCAAGGCTCTCATAGCAAGATATACTCCTCACTTCTCCCCACTCAAGGGTCCGAACGAAGGGGTTCGTACGAGGCTATGAGTGGTGTTTCGTATTCGTGCCCCTAAGACCAGGAGGAACTTAGGCGACACTTCAACAATCCACCGGGCTATAAAAGGATACCTAATCTAATGCAAAAAATGGCTAACTAAAAATGCAAATAAAATACCAAAAGAGAATCATTCCCGTTATTTTAATTAGACACTTTTCAGGGCTTGTCAATATTCTTTTAAGTTTTTAAGAAAACTTTTTTAAAGAAATCCCCAGCAGAGTCGCCACTGTGAGCGGACGACGCGTTTTCGACGGGACGCCGGACTCCCTTTCGGAATGGGGCGCCACGATCTCGGGCGGGCCCCTCCCTCGCGTGGGGTTTTTATAAATGGAAATCTGCGTTTTGGAAAATAAATGGAATTAATATATAAGAGAACCGAGACCTAAGTCTCGATGAATATTGTAGAGTCGCCACCCGGCTCAGCTCAACCGGGAAATTCTTATGCAGCTGAACCGGACGAGCGGTCGCTACACTATCCAGAGATTCGGGTCCGGACAAGTCCCTTATTTTGTGTCTAATTAAAATAAATATTGCCTATGTTCTCAAATGGTATTTCAAAATCTAAAGTCCATTTTATTGAATATAATAGGCATACAGCGCGCATACAAAATATTTAATACAAAAATAAGGAAAAGGAATAAATATTAATTGGCTTACAACCAAATCGAATGGAAAAATAAAAACTCTCGCCTCACTTATACAATCGCCTATATACACGAGAATCTATTAAATTACATCAAAAATAAAAATAAAAATAAAAAGAAATTAAAACCTGCAAAACAGAGGGTTAGCACAATATATACAGCACGCCACAAGTTGGACTCAAATAGACAGAATGGGAAATCAGGAATCGGGGGCATGCATTTAGGGGGTAACCGAGTTGGCTCGGCTAGCCGGCCCGGTTAGACCTAGAAAACACTTTGAAACGTCCCTGTATTTTTGGTTTTGTGGAAAAATCATTTTGAAAATAATTTTTACCTGTTTACATGCATTTTTATATATTAAGTGGGCCGGTTTTCAGGAGAACTGGGTCTCCGTCGTTGAATTGTTCTAAATGCAATTTTACTAAAAAATTGAATCTATGGTCGTGATGCACACAACAAAATTCATTTTGATGATTTTTTGGGGTTTTCTAATTTTTTGGGATTTTTACAGATAAAAGAGGAAATTCTGATTCTAGAATAATGATTACAGTCGTACGACTGTAGTTTACAGTCGTGCGACTGTAATCAGTCCAGGACTAGAATTTCAGCAAAAACTCATTTTGAGTCAAAAACGAAACAGAAATATCCTGGAAATTAAGAACAGTCGTACGACTGTATATACAGTCGTACGACTGTTCATGAAAACTAAGAACAGTCGTACGACTGTTCTTAATTTCCAGGAACAGAAATACGCAAAAAACAGCAAAAAGGCATAAAACTCACTTCAAACACCCAGAAAGCGAGAAAAAAAATGTAAGGAAAAGAAGTGACTACCTTTTTAGAAGCTATTCCAAGTCGTTTTGACCCCTGGCGTCGCTCCGATCCCAACAAATTCGCACTTTCCCCTTTTGAATGGAGGTTGAGAGCTTTTTGTCCAAAATCCAAATTGCAAGGGTTTCTGATGGTCTCAATTCGATTTCTTGATTTGGTTATGTAGTTAATTGATTAACCTAGGGATTTCTAACAAATTTGAACCTTAATTTCGAGAAATTAAAGAAAATAAAAGAGGAAGAAAGTGAGTTTTTTTTGTGGTTTTCTTTTTCTCTCTCTTCTCTTTCTCTCTCTAAGTTTTCTTTTTTACCAGAAAATCCCTCCTTTTTCCTCTTCTTTTTCCTCTTTTTATCTCTCTTTTTCCCTCTTTGCTTGCTGCAACAAGGGAGCAATTAATGCTCCCTTTCTCTTTCCTTCATTTCTGCTGCAGAGGTATGGGCCTCTGCAGATTTTCCGACATTACAGTCGTACGACTGTAAATTTTGAATTACAGTCGTACGACTGTAACAACAGTCGTACGACTATAGTTTTTTTTTTTTTTTTAAGTGTAGAAAATTCCGGCGCTTACACATGGAGTATATAATTGATCCTATAGCCGAAGCATATGGAACCAATTTCATGTTCTCCCTGTCCTCCCTTGTCTTAGGACAGTGCTGTTGGAGATTGTGCCCTAAGGCCAATATTGGATTATGTAATTTGACTTCTAAGATTAATCTAGTGTAGATTAATATTATCATTTATGTTGGTATGTTAGCATTTATGATAAGTATCCTTGAATAAATCGTGTTGTTCTAAATATCCCTAGTCGATTGTTATTATGGGAATAATAACAAACTAAGACTAGTGTGAGTGATAATGGATATTCATAAGATGAATATAGTGTATACAGATACAGATTATACTCACGGGTAATATGTTAGAGAACATGTTACTGGAGACCCACTATGAGATCAAGTTCATGGTCATGTGTCACAACTGATCTTGATTATAGTAGTGTCATTAGCTGATTCCTTTGACCTGAGGTCACCATGGATTCCGGGATGAATTCATGTTGTGCCTTGACGCAGTCAAACGCTGCTTGTAACAGAGTAGTTATAAAGGCTGTGATTGGGTACGATATGACTCATGCCTTGGGATGTGAGTGACAGATATGGGATTTTGTCCCTCTCTATCAAGAGAGCGATATCACTGGGCCCCTCGATAAGTAAGACTGTTAAATGCATGGCCGTGCTCAAATAATTGATAGGAGTATCAATTGATTTGTTTAAACAGTCCGCTTTGAGATCGAGAAAGCATATGATTAATTTATATAAGATTGACAAGTGTACCATGTCTTATAATTAATCATGATATCAAGAGACAAAAGGGAATATGACACATTCTATAAGTAGGTTTATTGGATTATACCAATCATATGAATTGGGTAGTCATAATGGCTTGCTAGAGTCCGCTTATGACTTATGAGGGCATTATGGTAATTTCCTCATTGCCAATTTATATGATCCTACGGGGTCACACACAAAGAGCAAAATGAGATTCACTTAATTCGGGGATAAATCATTATGAGATAATGATTTATTATTGATGAGAAATTAAATATATATAAAGATATATATTTACATGTATATGTATATACACATGAACATATTAATAAGATTAATATATTTATGGCATAAAGTATGCTATATATATATATATGTATATTATAATTATATTATATGGTGATATAATTAATTATAATATACATTTACGTATATGTGTATATATATATATATATATATATGTATGTATGTATGTATGTAAATATTAATAAGATTAATATAGCATAAAGTATGCTAATTATATTATATGGAGATATAATTAATTTTACATACATATGTGTATATGATGGAGAATTGACTAAGTTTAATATTAATTGAGAATTAATAAAACTTATGGGGGCTAATTTATAATTATAATTAAATATAGTATTTAATTACAATTATAAGTTAATAATAAAAGATAATAAAAAAAAAAAAAACCCTAGAAACACATGTGTGGGACGGAAAAAAATGAGCAGCCCCTATTATCTCCATGACATAGCCGAAATTGTTTTTTTTTTGGCCAAGAGTGAAAAATATCGATTTTTCACCTTCTCATTCGAAGAACTGTTCGACGATCCCGGCGCTAGCACGCGGTGAGTCAATTGCTCGGTGTGGATCAACTGTAGAGGGAATCTGTTTTGGTTCCTGTATCCAATCCTGCAAAAATTAAGAGGTAATTCTTTAACCCTCCTTCCAATTCAATGCAATGTACATGGGTACTTGGCGGGGATTAATCCTTTTCTTTCCGCTGCGTATTTTGTTTTGTGCGATTAATCCCCAACAGTGGTATCAGAGCCACTTGTATTTTGATTGAATTGGATTTATGTTTTGATTGGATCAAAATTGCATGTTAGGGGTTTGTATGTTTTATTTAGGGTTCTATGTTATTGTGAATAACAAAATAAAATTTGATTTTATTGATTAATCATTGTGAATGATTTTATGTTAATGATTTGGAATGTTTAAGGGGTTTTTGGAATCATGAATTTGATTCATGGGTTTTTATTGAAATTGTTTCAATTCAATTTAATTAAAAAAAAAAAAAAAAAAAAAAAAAAAAAAAAAATATTATGGTACTGTTCGTATTCTGGGCATAATGCCCAGAATACATTTTGGGCAAATTGCAATTGCAAATTGCAATTGCAATTTGCCCTTGCTGCGCAAGCAGCATGCTGCTTACGCAGCATGGGCTGCGCGCAGTATGCGCAGCCCGTCCAGCCCCTGTCCGACAGTTTTTTTTTTTTTTTACCCCTTTTTCGTTTTAAGTGTGGAAAATTGTTTCTGCATATTTACGAATTTTTCCAAATTAATTAATTCTAAATACAATGTGATTGTATTTTACCACTTTGAACCCTAAATATTTTTAGATATAAAATTATTGTTGATAATTTTATGCATGGTGTTATGGTATGGTTTTGGACCCCGTGGATGCTTTATTTTATTTATTATGGTTTTATATAAATACGACCTGCGAGTCGTTTGTATTTATGTAAATTTTAAATTTTTAATTTTACTAGAAAAAATTGTATAGGATGCAATTTATGATATGTAAAATTTATTTTACTAGAAAAATTGTATAGGTTGCAATTTTTTGTAAAATATAAATCCATGAGATGGTGCTTGGAAGCAAAGACGTGGAGGCGGATCCAAGAGGCGGTGCAATGACCATGTGATGGATGCTACTACCTAGGATATGACCTTGTTGATTTTCATATTGGCCTATGAAAATCAATGTAGATTTAAACCATACCATAACACGGTTCGAGTCATATGCATGTTTTATTTTATTTAGATGCCATGTGATGCCATGCTAGATATTCTATATGCATGCTAGACAATTGTATGCCATAAGATGCCATGCTAATTAATATTAACAAAAGTATGATTAATATTAATGCCATGAAATTGTATATGATACAATTAATTCACAGGAATTAATAAACCCTAAATAAACTTATGAAGTTTATATTTTTGCCACCCAATTACGTATAACACTTGTCAAGTACTATGTTCGCATCATGGTATACCGCCAGGGCGGGTACGCATGTTGTGACCTTAGCGAAGCAATAATATGAGAAA
This sequence comes from Euphorbia tirucalli, assembly GCA_039660915.1. NCBI lineage: Eukaryota > Viridiplantae > Streptophyta > Magnoliopsida > Malpighiales > Euphorbiaceae > Euphorbia > Euphorbia tirucalli. The sequence goes on along the minus strand of CM077637.1, from coordinate 41,390,232 downwards.
AGGTGATTCTCATTGTGTTGTAATTGGTTTAACTAAAGGGTTAATCAAAAAGGTGTTTGAGCCCGAGGCAAGGATGAGATGAGTAACATACAAATTAAATATGGTATATGATATCATGCATCTCATAAATTAAAAGAGTTACATAATGATGTAATTGACATGGTGATGTCTACCGAAATTATATTTAATCATAGGGACATGCCAAAGCAGTGCTATGGTTAAGTATGGATTTTGGGTCTTTTACCCACTTAAATATTTTAAAGGGTTTTATAATTTAAGTGGGAGCATTTAACTAAAATCTTTACACGCTTTATTATAGTTATAATTGCTATTACCTTGATCTCGATTGTTATTGAACATTGAGAATTGTTCTCAAATCAAAAGGAATCATATGTTCTCAATAATCCTTTTGCCCAATGAACCACTAGCAATTGTAACACGAGTATAAAAGATGCTTACTTGAAGCATCGAAGGGACTCTGTTAAATTTTGTTATCTTACACTTGCCACCAATTCTTCCGTACGTGGAAGTTTTACTTGAGATATATGATACATCACAAGTGGAAATGTTCCATCAGTTAGTGAGCAAGAAAAGATAAGTGTTTGAGGCAACATTTTCTCATTGGCCTCCAAAAGGCATTAAGATGTGATCTTGAATTCATTGATTGATAGTCATTGGTGATGAACTATCATTTGAATGACATGGAGAAAATTATGAATTAGTTGCATAGGATGCAAAAGAATGTTAAGTTATCCACAAAGGATAAGCCCGCCTCGAATTGTGTGCTTAAGGTTCAAAAGGAAAAGGATAAAAGGAAGGTCGAAAAGCATAAAGACCGAAAGGTTCGGGTGAAACATGTTTTAAAGGCCAAAGCTGTTGGCATAGAGAGATCTCCAAAAGAAGGATGTTGCCATTTCTAGATTGAATCGTTCATTAGAATGGAAATAACAAATTTTGTTTGGAGAACTATGAGAAGATGAAAGGCAGTAAGACTGCTACCTTAAGTATTTATTAACTATTCTACATTTGTTTCTATATCAAAGGTATTAGATACCAGTTGTGGATCTCGTATTAGTAGAATATGATGAATCGCAACTTGAATAGAAACCTTATGAAGGTGAAAGGTAGAATGCGAATAGACAAGAGAAGCAAAGGTTGCTACTCGAAGGTTCTGAACTTTTACATGAAAGTTGTGAACTTCAAGTTAAAAATTACGAACCTCTTTTCATAAAAGTTATGAACTTTTATATGAAAGTTATGAACTTTGGTTAAAGGTTATGAACTTTTACATGTGAGTTACGAACTCTTGTTGTCTATTGAGCTTGTTGGCTTGAGTAAACAAATGTTGTTTATTTTATAATTGTGAATTATAAACTTTATAAAGACATGATTATGAAATGTAGATTTACATAATTGTCTTTATATGTGGAGCCCATCTGTAACATAAATACTGTAAGGATTTCCATCTGTAACATAAATACTGTAAGGATCGAATCAAATAGTTTGATCCAACCCATTTTGGCAGTGTCGTCTTGGAGACATAAGCAAAGTTGCATTTCGAAACTCCATGAGAATGGACTTTTGGATTCATGAGATTATGAATCATCTTGAATCATGCGAATGTTGCTTATTGTAAAAGATGACAAAAGTGTTTCTTTGCTAAAAGTAGTTAAAGATTAATCGATTTATTAAGCATTATACATGTGGATGTACATGAATTATAAATCAACTGCTAAAGGAGGTTCTAATACTCCATTACTTTTATGGAACTTTTCACTAGATAAGAGTATCTAATGAAACACGAGTTTGGAACTTTTGAAGTGTTCAAAAGCTTGTAAAAGGAGTATGAAGTATCTTGACAAGATAGTAAAGTCACTTAGATATGATCCAAGTGGTGAACATTTGAGTCAAGATGTTGACAATCATCTTAGAGATTGTGGGACTGTCTCACAATTGACTTCTCCAAGTACGCCACAAAGTATGTTGTGTCGAAAAGGGAGTAGTCGAACTCTATACAGATATAGTTCAATCTATGATGAAGTCAAGTTGATCATCGTTTTCTCAAAAATATGCCATTAAAGCAGCTGTGTATATTGTTCCGTCTAAAACAATTCATGAATCAACATATGAGATATGGTTGGGTAAGAGACCCAAGTTGTTTCATTGAATAAGCTTAGGGCTGTAAAGCTTATTTCGAATAAGTTGGCACCTAAATTTAAATATCGTATTGTGGATTACTCAAAAGTTGGGATACAAAGTAGTTGTAGCTAGAAATGGTTTCCCCTTGAAGAGGGAGTTAATTTCTAGTAGAGTTAGTGGGAGTAAAGTACACCTACAAAACTCGTAATTCACAAAAGTGACATTTAACGTTGAAGAGGAACGTGGAAATGGTTCCATGATCATTGTTGAAATTACACAAGTCCAATGAAAGTCTAGTGGAATACGACATGATTAGGAGAGATATGGATTTCTCAAAATCATGATGAAATTTCACTAGATGAAGTAAGTCTTCTTTTATGAAGAAGCAATGTTAGATTTTGAATCTAATATGTGACTTGATGCTACAAAGGTTGAAGATAAGTCCATGTCTGACAATCAAAGTATAGACTTTGATAAGTCTTTTAGAAGATGCATATGCAATGGTTGCAAGTGAGTTTTCAAATTGAAAACCGATATGGATGGTGATCTTCAAACTTATAAAGCACGACTAGTGACTATAAGGGTACGAACAAATTCATAGTAGGACTATAATGAAATCCTCCTTAGTCATTAATCATGATCAAGTCATATTGAGTTCTTGTTGCCATATCCCCATAATATGATTATAAAATATGGCAAATGGATATCAAAATCTATTTTTTACGTGAAAACATGATTGAGGATGTGTACGTGACACAATCCAAAGTTTTGAGCATCCAAAGAATTCAAATAGCGTATGCAAGTTTTTCAAAGATTCTCATAAGGATCGAAACATGCATCAAATAGTTGGAATCATAGTTTTGATAAAGAAATCAAATGGTTTGATTTTATCAAAAGGATGATGAATCTTGTGTTTCAAAAGGATCAGTGGGAGCATATCGGTATTCCTAATGCTATATGTGGATGACATATGGCTTGTTGGAAATAACATTCTTACCTTGCAAGAAGTAAAATCTTGGCTAAGAAAGTAATTTCGGTTAATGTTATAAGCATGACTGTTTGTATTCTTGAAATTGGAATCTATATAGATAGATCTAAAAGAATGTTTTGTTTTAAGTCAAAGCATTGAAAGCGTTCAATGAGAAAGACTTAAAAGAAGTTTGCTTATGTTAACTGTGTAAATAGTTGCACATATACAACTGATTGCAATTAGTTGCAATATATCAGTCGAGATCTAGTATTCTCTTAAAAAGAGATGTTATGATTTTGAAAGGTTCAAAATAAAACGATATAGCTAAATATCTATAATAGTAGTCAAAGTATATTGTTACATATGATGTAAAGGAAATTTTGGATGAAGAAGTTCATCGCAAAATGTTGTGTTTTGTTCTAAGCATTGCTTATCCTGTGAGACTATTGTAGGGACAATAGTTCAATGCGTAAGAACCTTGTATGACACAAGCATAATACTTAGGCGTTTTTTTCACTAATTTAGAGAGGCTGTCTCTAAAGAGAGAGTGAAAATGTGTAAAGTAACAACGGAAGCGAAAATTAATAATTCACTGACAAAGACTCCTGCACGAATGAATACATGAAAGTCATGTAGGTCAATGGGTATAAGATACATGTATGATTGGCCATAGTGCAAGTGGGAGATTGTTGGAGATTGTGCCCTAAGGCCAATATTGGATTATGTAATTTGACTTCTAAGATTAATCTAGTGTAGATTAATATTATCATTTATGTTGGTATGTTAGCATTTATGATAAGTATCCTTGAATAAATCGTGTTGTTCTAAATATCCCTAGTCGATTGTTATTATGGGAATAATAACAAACTAAGACTAGTGTGAGTGATAATGGATATTCATAAGATGAATATAGTGTATACAGATACAGATTATACTCACGGGTAATATGTTAGAGAACATGTTACTGGAGACCCACTATGAGATCAAGTTCATGGTCATGTGTCACAACTGATCTTGATTATAGTAGTGTCATTAGCTGATTCCTTTGACCTGAGGTCACCATGGATTCCGGGATGAATTCATGTTGTGCCTTGACGCAGTCAAACGCTGCTTGTAACAGAGTAGTTATAAAGGCTGTGATTGGGTACGATATGACTCATGCCTTGGGATGTGAGTGACAGATATGGGATTTTGTCCCTCTCTATCAAGAGAGCGATATCACTGGGCCCCTCGATAAGTAAGACTGTTAAATGCATGGCCGTGCTCAAATAATTGATAGGAGTATCAATTGATTTGTTTAAACAGTCCGCTTTGAGATCGAGAAAGCATATGATTAATTTATATAAGATTGACAAGTGTACCATGTCTTATAATTAATCATGATATCAAGAGACAAAAGGGAATATGACACATTCTATAAGTAGGTTTATTGGATTATACCAATCATATGAATTGGGTAGTCATAATGGCTTGCTAGAGTCCGCTTATGACTTATGAGGGCATTATGGTAATTTCCTCATTGCCAATTTATATGATCCTACGGGGTCACACACAAAGAGCAAAATGAGATTCACTTAATTCGGGGATAAATCATTATGAGATAATGATTTATTATTGATGAGAAATTAAATATATATAAAGATATATATTTACATGTATATGTATATACACATGAACATATTAATAAGATTAATATATTTATGGCATAAAGTATGCTATATATATATATATGTATATTATAATTATATTATATGGTGATATAATTAATTATAATATACATTTACGTATATGTGTATATATATATATATATATATGTATGTATGTATGTAAATATTAATAAGATTAATATAGCATAAAGTATGCTAATTATATTATATGGAGATATAATTAATTTTACATACATATGTGTATATGATGGAGAATTGACTAAGTTTAATATTAATTGAGAATTAATAAAACTTATGGGGGCTAATTTATAATTATAATTAAATATAGTATTTAATTACAATTATAAGTTAATAATAAAAGATAAAAAAAAAAAAAAAACCCTAGAAACACATGTGTGGGACGGAAAAAAATGAGCAGCCCCTATTATCTCCATGACATAGCCGAAATTGTTTTTTTTTTGGCCAAGAGTGAAAAATATCGATTTTTCACCTTCTCATTCGAAGAACTGTTCGACGATCCCGGCGCTAGCACGCGGTGAGTCAATTGCTCGGTGTGGATCAACTGTAGAGGGAATCTGTTTTGGTTCCTGTATCCAATCCTGCAAAAATTAAGAGGTAATTCTTTAACCCTCCTTCCAATTCAATGCAATGTACATGGGTACTTGGCGGGGATTAATCCTTTTCTTTCCGCTGCGTATTTTGTTTTGTGCGATTAATCCCCAACAAGTGCTTCTTACTAAGTTTCAGCCTATGGCCCATTGGCAAGAAACCTTTCTTGGCCTATTCCATGCTGAACCTTTTCAGAACTTTGTCTATGTACGAGGCCTGACTTAGGCCTAGAAGCCGATTTGATCTATCCCTATAGATCCTGATCCCTAGGATCATCTCAGCTTCGCCTAAGTCCTTCATTGTGAAGCCCTTACTTAGCCACTGCTTTACCCCTGCAACGTAGGTATGTCGCTTCTAATGAGTAGGTTGTCGTCCACATAAAGTACCAAAAATGTGACAATGCTCCCACTTGTCCTCTTATACACACAAGGCTCATCTTGATTCTGTATGAAGCCATATTCCTTTATAGCCTCATTGAATCTAAGATTCCAACTTCGGGATGCTTGCTTCAATCCATAAATGGACCTTTGAAGCTTGCATACCCTTCCCGGATACTCTGGATCGACAAAACCCTCAGGTTGTGTCTGATGGGGAATTAATCGCACAAAACAAACATAAAACGCAGCGGATAAAAGATTAATCCCCACCAAGGACCCATGTACATTGCATTGAATCGGAAGGAGGGTTAAAGAATTACCTTAATTCTTTGAAGATTGAATCAAGCAGGAACCAAAATAGCTTCCCTCTACGGTTGATCCACACGGAGCAATACGTCCACCGCGTGCTAGCGCCGGATTTGAAGAACAATTCTTCGAACAAGAGAAGAGAGAGCAGAAAATCAGATTTTCCCTTCGCTTTTTGGAGGAGAGTTTCGGCTGGTTCACTTGGCTTGTTGTGGCTGGCCGAAATCTGCTTCTTAACTTATGGAGCCATTAGGTTTTCAGGTTTAGGTTAATTGTTTCCTTAAATAATTAACCTAAATAGTTAATTATAATTATAACCTAATACACCTATTAGTTATAATTATATATTAACCCACACAATTTAATATTAATTCTCAATTAACATTAAATCAAATCAATTCTCCATAATACATATATGTATATATAATATTATAATTAATTATATCTCCATATAATTTAATTATAATATGTAGCATACTTTATGCAATATTAATCACATTAATATTTATATATACAGACATAAATATATATCACTATATATATTTATTCTCTTTCTCATTCATAAATTATTATCCAATAATAATTTATACCCGATAAGATGAACTTCATTTTGCTCTTGTGTGTGACCCCATAGGATCATATTAATTGGCAATAAGGAAATTACCATAATGTCCTTATAGGTCACAAGCGGACTCTAGCAAGCCATTACGACTACCCAATTAATATGATTGGAATGATCCAATACCTATTTATAGAATGTCATATTCCCTTTTGTCTCTTTGATATCAAGATTAATTATAAGACATGGTACACTTGTCAATCTTATATAATTAATCATATGCTTTCTCGATCTCAAAGTAAACTGTTCAGACAAATCAATTGATACTCTTATCAATTATTTGAGCACGGCCATGCATTTAACAGTCTTACTTATCGAGGGGCCCAGTGATATCGCTCTCTTGTTAGAGAGGGACAAAATCCCATATCTGTCACTCACATCCCTAAGCATGAGTCATATTGCACCCAACCACAGCCTTTATAACTACTCTGTTACAAGCAGCGTTTGACTGCGTCAAAGCACAACATGAATTCATCCCGGAATCCATGGTGACCTCAGGTCAAAGGAATCAGCTGATGACACTACTATAATCAAGATCAGTTGTGACACGTGACCATGAACTTGATCTTATAGTGGGTCTCCAGCAACATGTTCTCTAACACATTGCCCGTGAGTATAATCTGTATCTGTATACACTATATTCATCTTATGAATATCCATTATCACTCACACTAGTCTTAGTTTGTTATTATTCCTATAATAACAATCGACTAGGGAAATTTAGAATTACACAATTAATTCATGGATACATTATCATAAATACTAACATACAAATATATATGATAAAATAAGTCTTTATTAATGACTTAAGAAGATTGTTTACATAATCCAACATTGGCTTAGGGCACAATCTCTAACAATCTCCCACTTGCCCTAAGTCCAATCTTCAAATGTATCTAATACCCATGGACCTAGCATGACCATCATGTACAGCTTGTGAAAGAGCTTTTGTTAGTGGATCGGCAACATTGTCTTCAGACGCAACTTTGCATATCTTCACATCTCCTCTTGAGATGACTTCTCTTATGTAGTGAAAACGCCGAAGTATATGTTTGGATTTCTGTGACACACTAGGTTCCTTAGCAAGTGATATTGCCCCATTGTTGTCACACAAGAGGCTCACAGGATTCACTATGCTAGGAAAGACACCAAGTTCTTCGATGAACTTCTTGATCCAAACAGCCTCTTGGGCTGCATCTGATGCAGCAATATACTCGGCTTCTGTTGTAGATGCAGCTATCGTGCTTTGCTTAGAACTCTTCCAACTTATCGCACCTCCATTCAGAATGAACACATACCCAGACTGTGACTGCATCTGATCTTGATCAGTTTGGAAACTTGCATCCGTGTAACCATTTACAACAAGATCTTCGTCCGAGCCTCCATATATCAAGAATGTATCTTTAGTTCTTCTCAAGTACTTAAGAATACTCTTGACAGCAGTCCAGTGACTATCACCTGGATCAGACTGATATCTACTTGTCATGCTCAAAGCAAAAGAGACATCTGGCCGAGTACATACCATGGCATACATGATAGATCCTATAGCTGACGCATAAGGAATCTTATCCATGCGTTGACGTTCTTCAACTGTCACAGGACATTGCTTACGACTAAGCTTTATCCCTTGCCCAATAGGAACATTTCCTTTCTTTGATTGATCCATACTGAACCTTTTCAGTATTTTGTCAATGTATGTACTCTGGCTCAAGCCTATCAATCTCTTAGATCTATCTCTATAGATCTTTATTCCAAGAATGTAGGCTGCCTCACCCAAGTCTTTCATAGAAAAACACTTTCCTAGCCAAGATTTTACTTCTTGCAAGGTAGGAATGTGATTTCCTATTAACAATATGTCATCGACATATAGAACTAGGAAAACTATATTACTCCCACTGAACTTCTTGTACACACAAGGCTCATCTTCGTTTTTGATGAAGCCAAACTTTTTGACTGATTCATCAAAACAATGATTCCAACTTCTTGATGCTTGCTTCAAACCATAAATGGCCTTTTGAAGCTTGCATACTTTATCAGGATTCTTTGGATCGACAAAACCTTCAGGCTGTGTCATGTACACATCCTCAACAAGGTTTCCATTTAGGAAAGCTGTTTTGACATCCATTTGCCATATTTCATAGTCATAATATGCTGCTATGGCAACAAGAATTCTGATGGACTTGATCATAGCTACTGGCGAAAAGGTTTCGTCATAGTCTATACCATGAACTTGTCGGTAACCCTTTGCCACTAACCTTGCTTTATAAGTCTGAATATTCCCATCCATGTCCGTTTTCAACTTGAAAACCCATTTGTGCCCTATTGCTTTAGCACCCTTTGGGAGATCAACCAAAGTCCATACTTTGTTGTCGTCCATGGATTGAATTTCTGACTTCATAGCATCAAGCCATTTTTCAGATTCTGAATTAGAGACAGCTTCCATGTACGTGGAAGGTTCATTCTCTTCTAACAGAATCAGATCATTTTCGTTCGTGACGAGAAATCCATATCTCTCGGGCTCATGACGAACTCTACTTGATCTACGTTGGACTTGTGTTATCGGTTCTGACTCAACAACTTCTTGTGAATCAGATTGTTCCATTTGAAACTCACTTTCAACTTGGTTATCCATATTTTCTTGTAGGTGTACTTTACTCCCACTGATTCCTTTGGAAATAAACTCTTTTTCCAGGAATGTACCATTCCTAGCAACAAACACTTTGTTTTCACTAGGATTGTAAAAGAAATAACCTTTAGTTTCTTTTGGATAACCAACAAAATTGCACTTCACAAATTTTGGTGCTAACTTATCTGAAATCAAGTATTTCACATAAGCTTCGCAACCCCAAATCTTGAGAAAAGACAAATTTGGTCTCTTACCAACCCATATCTCATATGGTGTCTTTTCAACTGCTTTTGATGGAACTCGGTTCAGTGTGAATGCCGCTGTTTCAAGTGCATATCCCCAAAAGGATAGAGGAAGATTTGTTTGACTCATCATCGACCGAACCATATCCAATAAAGTACGGTTCCTCCTCTCAGACACACCATTCCACTGTGGTGTACCAGGAGGAGTTAGTTGTGAGACAATCCCACACTTTCTAAGATGATCGTCAAAGTCTTGGCTCAAATATTCACCACCTCGATCAGATCTAAGTGCTTTAATTGTCTTGCCAAGTTGGTTTTGTACTTCATTTTGGAAGGCTTTGAACATTTCAAAGGATTCCGACTTATGCTTTATTAGATATAGATAACCATATCTACTGAAATCATCAGTGAACGTAATGAAGTATTGAAAACCACCTCTAGCAGTTGTGCTCATAGGCCCACATACATCTGTATGTATGAGTTCTAATAAGTCACTAGCCCTTTCACTGTGACCAGTAAAGGGACTCTTGGTCATCTTACCCATTAAACAAGACTCGCAAGTGTCATATGTTTCAAAAACATCTAGACCCAAAATTCCATCTTTATGGAGTTTTGAAATGCGTTTCTCATTAATGTGTCCTAGACGACAGTGCCAGAGATAAGTAGGATTCACAACATTTGTTCTTATCCTTTTGGTATTTATGTTATATACATGCTCATTATAACCTTCACTAAGGTTCAGCAAATAAAGACCATCATGTAAATCCGCATTTGCATAAAACAAGTCTTTATTGAAAAGCAATAAGTGATTATTCTCAATAACACATTTAAATCCTTCCTTGTCCAAACATGAAATAGAAATGATGTTCCTAGACAAATTAGGAACAAAATAACAATTATTCAAAGAAAGAACAAGTCCACTTGGCAACTTGAGCTCGTAGCGACCGACTTCATAAGCAGCAACTCTAGCTCCATTCGCCACATGGAATTCTACCTCGCCCTTCTTGAGCTTTCTACTTCCTTTAAGCCCCTGCACATTCATACAAATGTGAGAACCACAACCGGTATCTAATACCCACGAAGTAGAAACAGAAGTAGAATGAAATATTTCAATAACATAAATACCTTGATTAGCGGTCTCACCGCCTCTCTTCTTCCTCAAGTCCTCCAAATAAAGCTTGCAATTTCTGCGCCAATGACCAGGCTGATTGCAGAAATGGCATGTGCCTTCCTTTGGAGGCTTTGCCTTGGTAACATCTTTGGGCTTCTTTGCATCCTTCCCAAACTCTTTGGGTTTGTTTGCTTTACCCTTCTTCTTCTGGATCCTACCCTTTTGCACCATATGGATCCCTTTGGAGCTTGGCTTCTCTTTTATCGTTACTTCAGCGTTTTTCAGCATCCCATGCAGTTCGCTGACCGTTTTGTCCATATCATTCATGTGATAGTTCATGACAAAATGGGAGTAACTCTCGGGAAGAGAATTAAGGATCAAATCCGTTGCCAACTCAGGTCTGAGTGGCGAACCAAGCCTCTCCAACTGATCAATGTACCCTTTCATCTTCAGAACATGGGCACTAACCGAACTCCCTTCGGTCATCTTGCACCCAACCAAGGATCTCAAGGTCTCATACCTTTCCCTTCTCGCTTGCTTTTGGAACATTTCCTTAAGCTCTTGAGACATCTCATATGCCTCAAATGTTTCCAGATCCTTCTGAAGTTCCGGAATCATTGATGCGAGCATCAGGCATTGTACATCAATCTGATCATTTTGATGCTTGTGAAAAGCATCCCTTTCAGCTCTTGGAGCCGTGGTGGGTGGAGGGTTAGCGGGCAAAGGCCCATCCAGAACATATAGCTTCCGCTCTTGCTTGAGAACAATTCTCAAGTTGCGATACCAGTCAAGGTAATTCGTTCCATTTAGTTTATCCTTCTCAAGGATAGATCTAATAGAACCAGGATTACTTGTGTTTGCCATTTATCTACAACAGAAAATATATGCAAAGTTAAATCACATAAGAGAATTAAGCTCCCACTAAAATATAAAACCCTTTAAAATACTTAAGTGGGTAAAAGACCCAAAATCCATACTTAACCATAGCACTGCTTTGGCATGTCCCTATGATTAAATATAATTTCGGTAGACATCACCATGTCAATTACATCATTATGTAACTCTTTTGATTTATGAGATGCATGATATCATATATCATATTTAATTTGCATGTTACTCATCTCATCTTTGCCTCGGGCTCAAACACCATTTTGATTAACCCTTTGTTAAACCAATTACAACACAATGAGAATCACCATTTCTCATATTATCGCTTCGCTAAGGTCACATCATGCGTACCCGCTTTGGCGTGGCTACCATGATGCGAACATAGTACTTGACTAGTGTTATACGTAATTGGGTGGCAAAATATAAACTTCATAAGTTTATTTTAGGGTTTCTTGAATCCCGTGATTAAAATTTTATCATATACAAAACATGGCATTAATATTAAACTTTCCAAGTTAACATTAATCCTAGCATGGCATCCAATGTCATACATTCATCTAGCATGCATATTTCATACTAAGCATGGCATCACATGGCATCAAAATATAAAACATGCAATAGACTCGAAAAACCGTGTTATGGTATGGTTTTATCTACATTGATTTTCATAGGCCAATATGAAAATCAACAGGTCATTTCCTAGGTGGTTGCAACCATCTTATGGTCACAGCACTCCCGCACCCCTTGGATCCGTCTTCACGTCTTTGTTCCTTGGCACCATCTCATGGGTTTACACATTTTACAAAATTGCATCCTATACAATTTTCTAGTAAAATGAAATTTACAAACAATAAATTGCATCCTATACAATTTATCTAGAAAATAAGGTTACATAAATACAAACGACTCGCAGGCCGTATTTATAAAACTTTACATCCACCAAAACCAAAAGAAAACAAAAACATCCACAGGGTCCAAAACCATACCACAACACCATGCATAAAATTATCACAATAATTTTACATCTATAAGATTTAGGGTTCAAAAAACTAAACACAATCTTATTGTATTTAAAAGAAATTGATTTGAGAAGAAAAGGTATAGAAGACAATTTCTACATGGCAGCACTAAGGGAACACGGCGTGCAAAACCAGTTTGCACGGCGTGCAACACTTGCACGCGGCCGTGTTCCTCGCTGTTACTCAGCGCACATGAGAAATTTCCGGTTGCACGCCGTGCAAAACCAGTACACGGCGTGCAACACACATTTGCACGGCGTGCAACACTTGCACGCCGGCGAGTTATGCACTGATTCTCAGCTTACGGAAACGATTTCCGACTACACGCCGTGCAAAACCAGTACACGGCGTGCAACACACGTTTGCACGGCGTGCAGTGCCTGCACGCCGGCGTGTTCTGCACTGAAAAACAATTCTGCGTCAATTTGTTCAAAACAACAATTCCCAAATCAATTCCAAAACGTTATTCACAATAACAAAGAACAAATCATTCATAATGATCAACATTGAAATCAAATTTCAATTTGTTATTCACAATAACAAAAGAACCCTAAATCAAAACATACAACCCTTACATGCAATTTTGATCTAATCAAAATAACAAATCCAATTCAACCAATGCACAAGTGGCTCTGATACCACTGATGGGGAATTAATCGCACAAAACAAACATAAAACGCAGCGGATAAAAGATTAATCCCCACCAAGGACCCATGTACATTGCATTGAATCGGAAGGAGGGTTAAAGAATTACCTTAATTCTTTAAAGATTGAATCAAGCAGGAACCAAAATAGCTTCCCTCTACGGTTGATCCACACGGAGCAATACGTCCACCGCGTGCTAGCGCCGGATTTGAAGAACAATTCTTCGAACAAGAGAAGAGAGAGCAGAAAATCAGATTTTCCCTTCGCTTTTTGGAGGAGAGTTTCGGCTGGTTCACTTGGCTTGTTGTGGCTGGCCGAAATCTGCTTCTTAACTTATGGAGCCATTAGGTTTTCAGGTTTAGGTTAATTGTTTCCTTAAATAATTAACCTAAATAGTTAATTATAATTATAACCTAATACACCTATTAGTTATAATTATATATTAACCCACACAATTTAATATTAATTCTCAATTAACATTAAATCAAATCAATTCTCCATAATACATATATGCATATATAATATTATAATTAATTATATCTCCATATAATTTAATTATAATATGTAGCATACTTTATGCAATATTAATCACATTAATATTTATATATACATACATAAATATATATCACTATATATATTTATTCTCTTTCTCATTCATAAATTATTATCCAATAATAATTTATACCCGATAAGATGAACTTCATTTTGCTCTTGTGTGTGACCCCATAGGATCATATTAATTGGCAATAAGGAAATTACCATAATGTCCTTATAGGTCACAAGCGGACTCTAGCAAGCCATTACGACTACCCAATTAATATGATTGGAATGATCCAATACCTATTTATAGAATGTCATATTCCCTTTTGTCTCTTTGATATCAAGATTAATTATAAGACATGGTACACTTGTCAATCTTATATAATTAATCATATGCTTTCTCGATCTCAAAGTAAACTGTTCAGACAAATCAATTGATACTCTTATCAATTATTTGAGCACGACCATGCATTTAACAGTCTTACTTATCGAGGGGCCCAGTGATATCGCTCTCTTGTTAGAGAGGGACAAAATCCCATATCTGTCACTCACATCCCTAAGCATGAGTCATATTGCACCCAACCACAGCCTTTATAACTACTCTGTTACAAGCAGCGTTTGACTGCGTCAAAGCACAACATGAATTCATCCCGGAATCCATGGTGACCTCAGGTCAAAGGAATCAGCTGATGACACTACTATAATCAAGATCAGTTGTGACACGTGACCATGAACTTGATCTTATAGTGGGTCTCCAGCAACATGTTCTCTAACACATTGCCCGTGAGTATAATCTGTATCTGTATACACTATATTCATCTTATGAATATCCATTATCACTCACACTAGTCTTAGTTTGTTATTATTCCCATAATAACAATCGACTAGGGAAATTTAGAATTACACAATTAATTCATGGATACATTATCATAAATACTAACATACAAATATATATGATAAAATAAGTCTTTATTAATGACTTAAGAAGATTGTTTACATAATCCAACATTGGCTTAGGGCACAATCTCTAACAGTGTCATGTACACATCCTCGAGTAGCTTTCCATTAAGGAAAGCAGTTTTGACATCCATTTGCCACACTTCATAGTCATACCATGCAGCTATGGCTAGTAAGATCATGATGGATTTGAGCATGGCTACTGGTGAGAAAGTTTCATCATAGTCTATTCCATAGACTTGTCTGAAACCTTTCACAACCAGACGCCCCTTGAAGGTATTGTCGACCTTTAACGTATAGCACCACTTGCAACCTATTACCTTAGCACCCGAGGTGGATCAACCAAGTTCCAAACTTGGTTATCGTATATAGATTGCATCTCTGTCTCCATGGCGTTGCGCTAATTCGCAGACTGTGGGCTTGCTATAGCCTCCTGGTAGGTTTTGGGTTCTTCCTCATCCCAGATGAGAAGAGTTTGATCATCGGTGATGAGGAAACCATACCTCTCCGGTTCCCAACGATCCCTACCAGACCTTCTAGGTCCTTGTGTGGCCTGGGTCGGTGCTTCCTCCTGTGGAAGCACCACCTGGGTCTCCGAGTTATCCTCTTCAGGAGCTTGTGGACCTTGAACTTCCCTGAGTTCAACATTGCTCCCACTATCTTTCTTTGAAAGGAACTCCTTTTCTAGAAAGACCCCATTCCTAGCCACGAACACCTTGTTCTCGGCGGGGTTGTAGAAGTAATACCCTTTGGTTTCCCTAGGGTAGCCCACAAACAGGCATTTATCAGTTTTGGGCTTCAGCTTGCCACTAGTCAATTTCTTGACATGTGCTTCGCATCCCCAAATCCTTAAGAAAGACACATTGGGCTCTCTGCCCGTCCATATCTGATATAGGGTCTTTTCCACTGCCTTAGTCGGAGTATTATTTAAGATAAGAGCTGCTGTCTCGAGGGCGTGTCCCCAAAAACTAATTGGGAGAGAGGCTTGACTCATCATTGAGCGGACCATGTCCAACAAGGTCCTATTCCTCCGTTCAGACACCCCATTCCATTGTGGTGTTCCGGGAGGAGTGAGCTATGGAATTATTCCATGCTCTCTCAAATATGAGTCAAACTTTAGGCTCATATACTCACCACCTCGGTCCGACCGAAGGGTTTTGATATTTCTGCCTAGCTGGTTCTGTACCTCGTTCCTAAATTCCTTGAACCTATCCAGGGTCTCAGACTTGTGTTTCATCAGATAGACATAGTCATATCTGCTGAAATCGTCCGTGAATGTGACAAAGTACAGGTGCCCACCTCTAGTCGCTGTGCTCATGGGTCCACATATGTCTGAATGTATTAGGTCCAATAAGCCAGTGGTCCTTTCAGCCTTCTTGCTAAAAGGCACCTTAGTCATCTTGCCTCGTAAACATGATTCGCATGTGTCAATTGACTCCAAGTCAAATGACCCTAAGACTCCAGCTTTGTGAAGCCTAGCTATGTGCTTCTCGTTTATGTGGCCAAGACGACAATGCCATAGGTAGACAGGATTAAGTTCATTGGGTTTAACCCTTTTTGTGTTTATGTTATAGACATGATTGGTTTCATTTAAGTCCAGGATATACAGGCCATTATTTAATAGAGCATCTCTGAAAAATAATCCCTCTCTAGATATGGAAATTCTACCATTAGAAATAGTAAAATAAAATCCAGAAATATCCAACATAGAAACTAAAATAATATTCTTGCACATAGTAGGTACAAAATAACATTGTTCTAAAATTAAAACCAATCCACTAGGCATCACAAGGTGGTATTCACCGATCTCTATGGCAGCAACCCTTGCTCCATTTCCGACCCACAAGTCCACCTCTCCCGACCCCAATGACCTTCTGTTCTTAAGTCCCTGCACATTGTAACAAATGTGAGAACCACATCCAGTATCCAATACCCAAGATGTTGAAATAGTAAGGTTAATATCTATAACATAAATACCTGAAGAGGATGCACCTTGGCCCCTTCTTTGCTCTCCCATCAGCTTGGGACACGGTCTCTTCCAATGGCCCGCCTGTCTACACCTGAAACAGACATCCTCAGGACCTGCCTTCTACTGGGCCTTGGGTTGGGCTTTGGCCTTCTTAGCCTTGGCCTTCTTGGCCTTGGCCTTGGCCTTTTCCTTGGCCTTACCCTTGGCAACAGGAGGGTTCCCCTTGTTGACCAGCAGCACCGGTGGAGTCTTTTTGATCGACTGCTCAGTAAGCTTAAGCATCCCATGCAGCTCACTGACAGTGCGGTTCATCCTTTGCATGTTGTAGTTCTGGATTAACTGATCATAAGAATCAGGCAAGGATGCTAGGATAGTGTCCACCACCAACTCCTGAGAGATGGGCGATCCGAGATGGGCTAAAGTGTCCAGATAGCCTTTCATCTTGAGCACGTGTGTGCTCACAGATGTCCTAGCCCCCATCTTACAGGAGTGGAATGCCTTGTTGGTCAGGTACCTTTCCTGACAAGCTTTCTCCTAAAACATCTCATTTAGAGTTGTTATCATAGCAAAGGCTTGATGGTCCATAAACTATTTTTACAGTTCGGGGACCATACAGGCCAACATTAGGCATGTCACATCCCTATTATCCTTGACATGGGCCTTGTATTCCTCTAGCTGGGCAGCCGGTGGATTACGTCCTTGAGGCACAGCCAGTACAGGCCTCTCTAGCACATACTCTTTGGACTCCTGTCTTAGAACTATTCTCAAGTTCCTAGACCAGTCCAAGAAGTTAGGACCGGAAAGCTTGTCCCTTTCAAGAATCAATCGCAGTGATAAAGTATTGTTGTTTTCCATTTAGAGTTTCTACACAGAAAAACATTTAGAGTGTTAATAAAGGACTTTACTTTGTCATTCCCATATGAAATTAATAATGAATCAAGTTATTAATTAAACCGAGTTCTTGGGCTCATGGGCCGAGATCCATGTTTCATTAAGATATAGCTAGACGAGCGCCTGGTACAACTATACCCTAACTATTTAGGGAGAAACGCTGTCCAATCCCAACCTAGGGACTCTTGGTTTGATGGGCTTGTTGGCACTTACCCATCTGTGCTTAGGGCCAGGAGAATCCTACTACCCATGCTAAGTCAAAACCTCCATTCAAGTGTTAGAGTATCACATACCCTAACCCAATACAAAGAGACAATACTCCAGTGTATCCTGCGAGGGCATGGTCTACAACTGGCCTATTCCCACTTCGAGCTGATTTTGAATGAGGGAAGCACTTTTAAGTGACTTAGTAATTTCATTTGGTTTTTAGATTCAATTAACAACGGCTTGCGTATATAAGGCGAGTGAAATGCGGTTGGATCATACATTTATACATGCATATAAATATAAAGCATAATTAAACAAATAAGTAAAATGGACTGCTATGGGCCTTTATTACATCCTAATATTATTCTAGTAAACCTATACTAGAAAACAATATCAGGTGGGCCTCCATCTTCTTCCTTCTGGGCTGTTGGAAATGCCCTGGTCCCGAGGCATTGGTCCTTGTGTTTGTATAATACATTTGTACATTAATGTGAACTTTATGTATTATATAATTTGTGTCAAGGAAATAAAGGCATTAATCTATTTATTATATGTCTTGTGCTATATTTTAAATAGAGTATCCAATGGACATATCCATATCCATGTTGTCAAGTGTGAGGCCCTTGGCAGTAAGACTGTGGATAGGGAAAACGATATGGCCATAAAGTCATCTGTAGTCTGTTCCAATCATGGGAATGAATGGAACCAAAGACTATCATTAGCCTGGTTGTATGGCGGTGTCTTACCAGTCATAGAACATGGAATGTCAACTAGGTTAATGGGTACATGAAAAAAAAGGGCATGGTACTGGATCGATCCACTTAACGGGAATCTACATGGTATAGTATCACAAATGATTCTCGCGTAGTACTTGTTTAAGTCCTTCGACCGGACCATATGATGGTGTTGCATGCGAAGTGGCACACTTTGGTGTATGCCCAACAGGCCTGTAAAAGGGTGCCAAGTATAGCTACGTTCGGGTGTGTCAGTGAGCATGGCAGTACTATGGATATGCAGAAGGGAATGTCACTCAGTGATTCACTGAGACGATATCATTGGCCTCTTAAAGAATGTTACTAATAAGTGTGCGGCCGCACCTAAACAAGATTGGATCTTGTTTGCGAGCATCAGTTCATTCAGGATCAAGTAAATGTCTGGAAACATATAGAGGGTGATCAACCATGCCTCTGTGTTGGACACCGATATCAGTGACATGGGATTTACAAGTTCAAACTACTGGGTTACGTTTTCAGTTGGACTGCTTACTCTCCCTTAATTAGGGGCTGCAGTGGCTTGCTAGAGCCCGCCTGTAGTCTGTGGGCCTTGGCCTACTTCCAACATAAAGACGGGCCCATCGGATCGTACACATTGAACGTCTGGACTTTAACTAGTCGGATCAAGTGTATACTTGGAGTATACACATTGAAGAGAGAGAGATAATATAATTAAGATTTATTTTGGCCATTCGCTTAATTAATTCAATGAATTAATTTATGAGATTATTTCCTAGGTGGAAATATTATGACATGTATAAGTTTACATGTTTTTCCTTTAAGTGTGTCTAATTTAATCCCTTGATTAAATTAATAGGTCTAATTAATTTTAATTTGAATGTATGTAATATATTATATGGTAAAATATATAACCATACATGTTAAATTAAAATTGCATTTGGTATTAATTAAATTAAAGGGGTTAGAATTGGGCTTGGGCTTGAAATTGAAAAGCCCACATATAATGGACTTAGCTTGGCCGAAATTATGTCTTATATGGATCAGTATGGTGACTTATTCATGAGACAAAAGAGATGATGAGTCATGGTTTTGTATTAATGAAAAGATGATGAGTCATGTTTTTTCATTTAATGAAAAGGATGTGTCATTCTTTTCATTTGATATGATGGTGAGTCATATGAGATGAGTCATTGCTTTTGACTTTGAAATACAAGGTTGGACTTGGCTATCTCGTAAAAGACTCACCATTTGGCCATCCATCATGAGAAGAAAAATGGGATATTAATTCTTTAGGGAAAAAGAAATTTTGCCCACGTTTGATATATTTCTTTTGGAAAGAAATTATATGCTTACACTTGAGAAAATGGGTTCTATCTTTGGATAGATAGATATTTCTTTTGGAAAGAAATAGGGACAGCCATAATTCTCAAAGTGAGCAGCCCTCTCTCCCTCTCTTCTGAGACATCCGAATCGCTAGCACGGGTTTTGATCCTAGAGCCGTTCGTGTACGCATCGGTGGAGGAAATCTACACTTGATTTCTGCAGTCCGCATCCGTCTCTTAGAGAGACTTTGTAGTTTTCGAACTTTCTCTCTATGCTTTAAGTTTTGATTTCCACATCTTAAGCTCCTGGGACTGGATTCCAGGAAATCGAAGCGTATTTCCACTTTTATCGGTTAGTTTCCAGTAACGAATCCCAACATGGGCTTGCACCTCCACTTGGGCTCACCACTCCATGGGCTTCTTTTTTTACAAATTTTATAATAATTGAATAAAATAAAATTACATTAAAAAAAAGAATAACGACACACAGGCCATATTTACCCAAAAAGAAAATACAACCTACCTTGAATAAGCCCAATAACATCCAATCATACAAAATATTTAATCACCCATATGCATCCAATACATATAATTCATAAGCCCATTTCAATTATGTCCAAGCCATTATATAGAAATCGCCAATTTTGGCCCACCATGGTTCTAACCGTTAACGGGCTTTGGGCCTCCAGCCCAGGCAATCCAACTGCTCCCACTGGAATTGGGAAACCATAGGTCCAATTCAGCAGTCCAAGTAATTGTGCCAAAATTACCCGAACCAATTTCAATAAACCATATTAATTTCCAAAATTAATATCACATGAATAAAATAAAATTTCATTCAAGAAACCACACGCATTTAAATTACATAAATTTAAACACGCGAATTTTAAAACCAATTAAAATTTCAAAACTGGGCCCCGGGCCCGAAACCCGCCAAATCCAAAAACACTGGGCCCGGTCCGCTGCTGCAGCCCAGCGGCAGCCACTAGCGGCGATTCCGCCGCCGGCAGCCCCGCACCTCGGGAACAGCCATATTTTTTTTTTTAAACAGAAAAATATATATAAAAAATATATCATGGCATCCAACAACAGGAAATTCACCAAGAATTCCAAAACGTACAATTAAATTAAACAAACATAAACCTATATGCATATTCAATTTCAATTGCACAAAATCAAATGGGAAAAATCTTAAACCCAAACCAAGAACCCCAATAAAAAATCTCCAATTTTAAAACATGGGATTCAACCAATTTTAACAATTTCCACGGATCAAAAGCCCGCTCTGATACCACTGTTGGGAGTTTTCACCGGAAATCATCCAATTAAAGCGGAAGAACGCGATGATTTCCTCAAATCCGTGCCCATGAGCAATTGAGATGGAAATTGGAAAAATAAAATTTTAATAGAAAGAGATAAATCTCTTACCAGAAATATCTCTTTCAAGAGATGGATGCAGACTGCAGGAATCAAACTAGAAACCCCCTCGTTCACATACACGAACGCCTAACGAACATCACCCGTGCTAGCGTCGGAAAACATGAACTTTGGAGAGGGAGGCTAGGGAGAATTTCGGCTACCACTGTGTCTATGTTGGTTGGCCGAAATTCCTAGCGTTGATAAACCCTAGGTTGGCCGAAATTCCTTAAGGAATTTTGGCCCAACTTGGCTTTTTCATTTGTGTGGGCTTCCTTCTCTTAATTCAGGCCCAATCTTATTTTAATTAATCTGGTTTAAATTAATTTCAAGCCCAACTTTAATTTACCCATGTATTTAATATATTACACCAAGTAACATATTATTTACATTTAAATTAAAATTAGTTTGACCGATTAATTTAATCCATCAAATTAAAATTAGATCTTCACAAAATAAAATCATATGTAAACCTATACATATGAATATTTCCACCTACGAAATAATTTCATAATTAATCCAATTAATTATGAAGAGCCAATTAAAAATATATTAATTTTATTATTATGATCAATCCAATTGATCTTCATAATATAATTAATGTATACGCCTCTCTCTCCAGAGTGTATACTCCAAGTATACATGTGATTCCTTAAGTCGGTGTTCAGTCGCTCAATGTGTATGATCTCGTGGGCCCATCTTTTTGTTGGTAGTGGGCCTGTGGCCCACAGACTGCAGTTGAGCTCTAGCAAGCCATTGCAGCCCCCAATCAAGATGGAGATGACATTCTAACTGTTATCATAACCCTGTAGTTTGAACTTGTATATCCCATGTCATTGATATCGGTGTCCAACACAGAGGCATGGATTGATCACCCTCTTTTGTGTCCGGACATTAACTTGATCCCGAATGCACTGAAGCTCACAAACAAGTTCCCACTTGTTTGGGTGTGGCCACACTCTTATTAGTCGCATTCATCAAGAGGTCGGTGATATCTTCCCAGTGGACTACTGAGTGACAAATCCCTTCTGCATATCCAAATTACCATGCTAAGTCACATACCCGAAAGTACCCATACTTGCCACCCTATTACAGGCCCTTTAGGCGTACCCCTAAGTATGGGACCTCACATGCAACACCATCATATGGTCAAGTCAATGGATCCATACAAGTACTACACGAGAATCACTTGTGATACTATACCATGTGGATTTCTCGTTTAGTGGATCTATCCAGTACCATGCCCCTTATGCATGTACCCATTAACTTGGTTGACATTCCATGTCCAATGACCGGTAAGACACCGCCATACAACCAGGTTAATGATAGTCTCTTGTTCCATTCATTTCCATGACTGGAACAAACTACGGATCTATTTATGGTCATATCGTTTACCCTATCCATGGTCTTACTACCAAGTGCATGACACTGGTAATCATGTATATGGATATGTCCATTGGATACTTCATTTAATATATTGCACAAGATTAATATAATAAATGAATTAATGCCTTTATTAATAACACAAATAAGTATAATACATGAATCCAATTATTGTATGATACAAATACAAGGACCAATGCCTTGGGACTAGGGCATATCCAACACCTATAAGATCTCTTCTACAAAAATAGAAGTATTGCATAGGCAACAATGATAACACTCACATAAAGGCAGGAATAAGTATTACAAGCAAACTACATACCAGCCTTGAAAATGCAAGTTCAAAGTCATAACAGATCACTTCTGTTAGTACATTCAACATGCACATTTTAGACAAAAACAAAATAAACAACAACAAATCATAATTACAAAAATACAGGTAAAACCATCCACAAGCCATCCGGTAACAGTCACAAGAAATGGAGTAGATTTCACAGTTGACATAAGAGAAAAGACATGTGCTTGTAATAGATTCCGAATGGATTAGCTTCCATGTCCACATGCCCTTGCATACATGAGGAAATTTCACCTCAACACATATAACTACTACTCACAGTACTACACAAAACAAAAAATGTTAGCAGCTAATAAAGGAACAATATACCCAATGCCGTTAAAAGATATGTGGGAAATACCTTAAGAAATCAGGGATTAGAAACTCAAACCACCAGAAGCAAAACAAAAAGTAGGAAAACCAAGGAAACAGAGATTCAAAGTAGCTTGGGAAAGGAAAACAAAAATGAGAGTAAAATTTGGAACTTGTAGAAATTCGAGCCATAACAGGAGAACATATGGAGGAGCAAAAAATGATTAACTGAATATTGTATTGTATTGTATTGAATTACAAAGACATTATACTTGCACTTTCTCATTGAATAAACATTATATTTGAAATGTATAAACATTGTACAAAAATGAACACTATATCTGAAATGTATAAACATTGTATTTGAAACCTATATTAAAAAAATAGAAAAAAAATCATAAGTATATACATTCACTCATCCAGTGCATGCAAATATTCATTCTCACTCTCTTCATTTTCCTAATTCCTCCATAATCCATGGTTGTACTGAGAAATGGACAACCTTGTCCTATGAGCTTTAACATCCAGTGGATCCAGAAAAGGCTTATGCTTTATTAGATACTCAGCAAAGCTGAAAACAAAAACTCCACAATCACTGGAAAAAGATATAATCAGTGTATCAATAAGCATATAAAATGTATAAACACAATATCAAAAGATATAATTAGTGTATCAGAAGGTATAATCAAATTTACAAAGGTATAAACAGGGTATAACTAATGTATAAACAGTGTACCAGTAAATATAACGAAGTTATAACTAAGGTAAATCAATGTATTAGAAAGTATAACTAAGGTATAATCGGTGTGTCACAAGGTATAACTAAGGTATAAATAAGGTACCATAAGGAACAACTAAGGTATAAATAGGGTACTATAAGTTATAACTAAAGTATAACTAAAGTATAATTATTGTAATAGTATATCTCAAGGTATAACTAAGATATAATTACTGTAATAATGTATATTAAGGTATAATTACTGTAATAGTTTATCTTAAGGTATAAACAAGTTCTGGCAATTTTACAAAGGTATAATTAGTGTATCAGAAGGTATAATCAAATTTGTAAAGTTATAAACAGGGTATAACTAATGTATAACCAGTGTATCAGTAAATATAACTAAATTATAACTAAGGTAAATCAGTGTATCAAAAAGTATAACTAAGGTATACTCAGTTTATCACAAAGGTATAACTCCTGTATGATTAGTGTATTACAAGGAATAAGTAAGGTATAATGAAAACATAACAAAAAAAAAAAAAGAAAAAAAGAAAAAAAAAAAAGAAAACACACTAGTCAGTCTGTTGAGGTATGCCTTGAACGATTTCCACTTCGAGAGGACATTGAAGATTCCCTACTTTATACACATCATATTCTATAAGATCAACCCTACTACTGAGAATTGACCACTGGTGCAAAAAGTATGGAAGTATAATAGCATAGTCATTAGCGCCTTCATTAGTAGAATTAGAACTATGCCTTCCCAAATAAGAATCATAGATAAAAAGATTCCTCAACATTAAGGAAAATCTCCCCAGCACCCAATGGTATTGACCGACATGAATTGAAAGCAAAACTTCATCTACATCAGACCATGGCTTCCCAAAACAAATACCAACACTTGCTATCATACTGGTGATGATATCATTAAATCTTATGTGTTGAAATACCTCAATAGTCCCAAGAATATCCTTCACAACTCTAAATAGATACTTCACTCTAGCATCAAAAATCATATCAGTAGTTATGAAATTATGTGTTATTCGATTACAGTATTTCCCCTTCTTCCTTAAATAATATGAAATTATATCCATGTGCTAAAAAAAAGTATAACCATATTAGGAAAGGTATAAACATTGTTTTACAGAAAGTATCAGTGTAACACAAATGTAACATAATTTATATTTAGTGTATCAGAAGGTATAATCAGTGTTTAAATAAATATAGCTAAGGTCTGGTAGCATTACAAAGGTATAATTAGTGTTTAGAAGGTATAACTAAGGTATAATAAGTGTATCGATAAGTATAACTAAGGTCTAACAGTTTTACAAAGGTATAATCAGTGTATAAGAAGATATGACTAAGGAATAATAAGTGTACCAATAAGTATAACTAAGGTTTAATAGTTTTACAAAGGTATAATCAGCGTATCAGAAGATATAAATAAGGTATAATCAGTTTATCAGAAGGTATAACTAAGGTACAATAACTGTATCAGTAAGTATAACTAAGGTCTAACAGTTTTACAAAAGACATAATCAATGTATCAGTAAATATAACTAAGGTCTAACAGTTTTACAAAGATATAATCAGTGTATCACAAGGTATAACTAAGGTATAATGAGTATTTAAGTATAACTAAGGTCTAACAGTTATACAAAACGTATAATCAGTGTATCACAAAGTATATCAGAATGTATACTCAGTGTATCCAAAGGTATGATTGGTGTTTAAGTAAATATAAGTAAGGTGTAGCAGTTTTACAAAGGTATAACCAATGTATTAATAAGTATAGTTAAGGCCTAACAGTTTTTTACAAAGGTATAATCATTGTATCAGTAAATATAACTAAGATACAATTAGTGTTTAAGTATAATTAAGTATAATTAGTGTTAAGTAAGTATAACTGAGATCTAACAATTATACAAAACGTATAATCAATGTATCAAAAGCTATAACTAAGGTAGACTTAATGTATTAAAACCTATAACTAAGGTATAATGAGTGTGTCAAGAAGTATAACTAAAATATAATCAATGTATTACAAATATAAACAATGTGTAAGAAACAAATACTTATAGTGCTACTTAAATATTCCCCAGGTGTATGCAATTCAAGAAAGAAAGTTGTAGTATTAACTAAACCAACACCGTAACGGAAAGGTGGAATTATCAAAATTGTTCTTAGGAGCGTACTAGTTGCTCCATGAACGAAAAAAATAGTTTCAAAGGAAACAACATAAGGAAAAATACAACCAAAAAAAAACATAAAAGCAAAAAAAAAAAAAAAAAAAAACTTCTTAGCTGGGTATTTGTTCTTGTTGATAAAATAAATGAAATCACTAACAAGTTCTTTATCACTAGGATAGTTCCCCTAGCTCAGCCAGATCATCTAAAATAGTTGAGCCACGAACAGCCTTCATAGCAACCTTCTTATCATTCTTAATAGGCTTCTCATTAGACCTAAAATTAGTGGTATATGGTGATGACACTGCACGAGCGCCAACCATCTTCCTTATTTTATAAATGCCCTTCTTTACATTTTCATCATCAATCACCACAATATCATTCTCCTAAAAAAAAAAGAAAAAAAAATAATAAAGATAAACCCCACAATAAGAAAAACAACAAAAAAAATTACACACATGATCGATGGAATATAATCTCTCATAACTCTCAAATTCAAGTTGATCCAAAAGATCGGGATCAACAGAGTTTAAGAAACACATAGAACCAATCCCCTATGATATATAATGAGTATAGTCAGAATCGTAATTAGTATACCAATATAAAAAAGATATAACCAATGTATAAAAAAAGTCTAACTGTTTTACAAAAGCTAAAACATAATGTATAACTAAGGTATAATCAATATATAAGCAAGTATAAACAATATCTAATTAGTGTATCAAAGTATAAAAGAGGTATATTCAAAGCATAAGATTGTATAAACAATGTATAACTAATGTATCAGTGTATAATAAAGGTATAATTAATGTATCAATAAGTATAAACAAGGTCTACATATTGTATCAAAGTAAAGAAAATGTATAATCAAAGTATCAAAGCAGTAATACAAATAAAGAGTGGAAAACAAAAAACAACTACAAAATAACAACCAAGAATCATAAAAAGAAAAAACATATCACCTGTTTCAACTTTCCAACAGCAACAACAGCTTTATGCTCTCTCTTATTACTTGCAGCCACTACTTTGTCAGCCTGATCATCTTCCACAGAATCAAGTTTATCAATAAACCTAGTTATCTCCTTATCACGAGCAGCTACTTCCTTACTCTCCACAACAATAAAAACCTCCTTATTACCAACCTCAACAGCCTCTTTATGAACAACACCACCATCCTCCTTATGAACAACACAAGAAATCTCTAAACTATCACCAACACCTACTTCCTTACTCTCCTCAACAACAGAATCCTCCTTATTACCAACCTCAGTAGCCTCCTTATGAACAACACCACTATCCTCCTTATGAACAACACAAGAAATCTCTAAACTATCACCTAAGGATCCCCACAATTTCATTAATAATCGCAGTTATAGCATCAAAATTAAAATACTAAGTACAATCAAAATTAGGATCATCAATTGTTTTTGGAGCAACAACCGGAGGTTTAAACACAACAATAGCTCTCTCAAATTCCACATGTTCAAAAGAGAAATACCTTCGTTTTCATCTCTTTTAACATCCAAATCCATTAAATCACTTTTGCTCGTCTTTCCATAACAACTTCAATACCAATTTCCACCTTCTCTTCGACAACAACATTGTCTTCCATAACAACATCAGAACCAACATGCTCCTTACACTTATTCTTAGCCTTATATCCTCCACACACTTATTCTCTTCAACATTCACCTTATAATCATCACCTTCCCCATCCATAACCTCAGCACTCTTATTTTCTTGGGTATCTTCATACTACAAAAGAAAAAAAAACAAATGTATCAAGAAATGTATAAACAGAGTATTGAAATGTATAAAAAAAATGTATAACTAAGGTATAATCGGTTTATCACAAGGTATAATTAAGGTATAAACAGGGTACCATAAGGTATAACTAAGGTATAATCACTGTAATAGTATATCTTAAGGTATAACTAATGTATAATTACTATAATAGTGTATCTTAAGGTATAACTGAGGTCTGGCAGTTTTACAAACGTATAATTAGTGTGTTAGAAGGTATAAATAAGGTATAATCAATGTATCAAAAGGTATAACTAAGGTATAATGAGTGTTTAAGTAAGTATAACTAAGGTCTAATAATCATACAAACTGAAGGTATAATGAGAGTATCAAAGGTATAACTAAGGTATAATGAGAGTAGCAATGGTATAACTAAGGTATAACAATTGTATCAAAGATATAAGTAAGGTTTAACTATTTTACAAAAATATAATTAGTGTATCAAAATGCATAAATAAAGGTATAATAAGTGTATCAGTAAGTATAACTAAGGCTTAACAGTTTTACAAAGGTATAATTATTGTATTAGAAGGTATAGCTAAGGATCAGTAAGTATAACTAAGCTCTAACAGTTATAATCAGTGTATCAGTAGCTATAACTAAGGTCTAACAGTTTTACAAAAGGTATAATCAGTGTATCAGAATACATAATGAAGGTGTAATTAATGCCTCAAAAGGTATAACTAATGTATAATAAGTGTATCAGTAAGTATAACTAATGCCTAATAGTTTTACAAAGGTATAATTAGTGTATCAAAAGGTGTAACTAAGATATAATAAGTGTATTAGTAAGCATAACTAAAACCTAATAGTTTTACATAGGAATAATCAGTGTATCACAAGGTATAACTAAGGTATAAATCAGTGTTTAAGAAAGTATAACTAAGGTCTAATAGTTGTACAAAATGAATAATCTGTGTATTAAAAGCTATAACTAAGGTATAATCAGTCTATCACAACCTATAACTAAGGTATAATTATTGTATCATAGTCACTAACCTGATCAATATCATTGATAATATTATGCTCATCAAACATATCATCCCCAATAGAATAAATCTATAAAAGAACAAAAAAAAAATGTAACAATAATATATCATAAATGAATTTTAAAAATACGTCTATTAAAAAAATCAATACAAAAGTATAAACAACCTTATCCTCACTCTCATTAACTTCCAAACTTTATTTTTCATCATCACCCACATTACTTGATTTCATGTCATCATCATTAAAAACAGCCCAGAAAAAACAAAGATTAATAAAAAAAAATGAAAGATATAATAAAAAAAAGCTATAACCAAAGAATAAGAAAAGATATAATCATAGTATAAAGAAGGTATAATCATAGAATAACAAAAAGAACAAACCTTATTCAAAACGTCCCTTGCAGTTTCCTTAA
Source organism: Euphorbia tirucalli (assembly GCA_039660915.1). Lineage (NCBI taxonomy): Eukaryota > Viridiplantae > Streptophyta > Magnoliopsida > Malpighiales > Euphorbiaceae > Euphorbia > Euphorbia tirucalli. The sequence goes on along the minus strand of CM077637.1, from coordinate 41,360,837 downwards.
AAAAAATTAAAGAAATACAAAAAAAAAAATAATAATAATAATAAGAAGAAAAAAAGTATAATTGAACAAAAATACCAATTTATCAACTCGACTGCTAATATTATCTAACTTCTAGATAACAATACCGAATAATTGCTCAGTATATTTCCTCAATGATGCAATCTCAGATAACATAGTTCCCTGACTAAAAGTTTGAGATTAAGACAAAGAACCTCTTAAATCACCATCACCTGCTTCAACACCATCCTGTACACCTTCATCATTATGTACCAGCTCATCTTTTAAATTCAATTCTTGCAAAGAAAGCTTCCCTTTCACATAACATCAGAAGCATGTATTTTTTTTAATCCCAACTAAAAAAAAACAAATCAAATAAGAAACAAGCATATTATAACAATGTAACCTTAAGGTATAAACTAGGCATAACAAAACTAAGGTATAATTAGTGTATCAAAAAAGTATAAACAAGGTCTCACAAATGTATGAAGGTTAACTTAAGGTATATTTTGAGTATAAGAAAGCTATAAATAATATGTGAAAGTCATACAAAAATCTATTAATGCATCACTAACATATACAAAGATATAAACAATGTATAAATAAGTTATACAAAGGTATAAACAATGTATGACTAACATATAAACAAAGTATAAGTAATAAATCGGTGTATCAGAAGGTATAAGTAATGTATCACAAGGTATAATTAAAGTGTAATTAAAGTATAAAAAGGTATAACCGATGTATCATTGTATCACAATTTATAACTAAGGTATAATCAATGTAATCACAGAATAATGAAAAGTATAATTCAGTAAAAAAAAAAATTATACTCAAACTATAAACAAGAAAGAAATATAACATACACTTCTTTGTTGAATATAAGTTTGTCCAATTTTTCTCTGCGGAATTCCTTAACATAAGCTCACCAATTGTACACCCTAGGAAGAAAATTGGAAGCCTTCTCGCTAACTCTGTCACAAATTACTCCACTTCATGCAGGACAAACTTCATAAAACCAAAGCTAAAAAAAATGGGACCACCCTCAATCCGATATGACTTAGGCTTAGATATACAAATTCTAGTCTTCTTTAGAGAAAAAATGCTTTCATCAAATAGACTCATAACCCCAGGGAGCCTTCACATAATCACCAGACTCTACCACATCAAAATAATAACTAGGAATAGATTTTGAAAAATCTATCCTCATCAGGTAGAAACTAATAACATAAACAAGTACAATCTTCATCAGAATCAAATTTAATCTTACTGTTACCATCAAAATCTTTCTTTAGAACTTCCTCAATGTCTTTCTTCTTCACCTAGTTTTCTTACCAAAATAACAAGTAAACAATCGAGAAACCACAATAGTTGAACAAAGAACAAAATTATTGTCAGCATAACACTTCAAACCAGAAATCAACAAAAATTCTTCAACATCAAACCTCATCTAATTTCCAGCGACCTCAACAATAATACTATCATTATCATCTTGACAAATCTTTCGTAGCAACAAAGAATGGATCAATTGCTTTGTGACCCTCAAAATAAAGAAATCTAAAAAATACCCAAACATATTTTCCTTAAACAGCTTAACCACTTTTTGAGGAAGATTTAACTTCAAGAACGTTATCAAGTCATAGTTAGACAAAACATAAACATGGCCTCCCCAATACTCATCTTTCTTATATATAGGTGTACTAGCCTGAAAAATGAGACAAAAATATATCAAAAAAATGTATCATAAAATATATAAACAATATAACAAAAACATATATAATTAATAATTTAACAAACTAAGGTATGACTAAGGTATCATCAGTCTATAACAATGTATAACTAAGTTATAAACAATGCATAGCTAAGGTATAATTGATGTATCAGAAACAATAACCAATAACTATGGTATAATAAGTGTATCAAAAGATGTAACTAATGCATAATCAATGTACCAGAAGGTATAACTAAGGCACAATCAATGTACCAGAATGTATAACTAAGGTATAATATCTGTGTCATTAACAATATAACAAACTAAGGTATAAGTAAGGTATAAACAATGTATAACTAAAGTATAATCAGTGTATCAGAAGGAATAACTAGAAACTAAGGTATAATCAGTGTATAGAAGGAATAACTAAGGTATAATCAGTGTATCAGAAAGGTATAACTAAGGTATAATCATTGTATCATTAACAAATATATATATATATAAACTAAGGTACAACTGGTACAACTAAGATATAAACAATGCATAGCTAAGGTATAATAAGTGTATCAGAAGGTATAAATAATGTATAATCAGTATATCAAAAATGTATAATTAAGGTATAATCACTATATCAATAAAAAAAACCTAAGGTATAAATAAGGTATAATTAGTGTACCAGAATGTATAACTAAGGTATAATCAGTGTATCATTAACAATATAACAAACTAAGGTATAAGTAAGTTATAAACAATGTATAACTAAAGTATAATCAGTGTATCAAAAGGAATAACCAATAACTAAGGTATAATTAGTGTATCAAAGGTATAACTAATGTATAATCAGTGTATCCGAAAGGTATAACAAATGTATAATCAGTGTATCATTAAATATATAATAATTTAAGGTATAATTAAGCTATAATCAGTGTACCAGAAGGTATAACCAAGGTATAATTAGTGTAGCAGAATGTATAACTGAGGTAATCAATTTATAATTAGTGTATCATTAACAAATATAATAAACTGAAGTATAAGTTATAAACAATGTATAACTAAGGTATAACTAACGTATAATCAGTGTATTAAAAAGATATAACTAAGGTATAATCACTGTATCAATAAAAAAAAAAAATCAAAGGTATAACTAAGGTATAATCAATGTACCAAAATGTATAACTAAGATATAATCAGTGTACCAAAATGTATAACTAAGATATAATTAGTGTATCATTAACAATATAACAAACTAAGGTATAAGTAAGGTATAAACAATGTATAGCTAAAGTATAATCAATGTATCAGAAGGAATAACCAATAACTAAGGTATAATCAGTGTATCCGAAGGCATGACTAAGGTATAATCAGTTTATCAGAACGTATAACTAAGGTATAATCAGTGTATCAGAAAAGTATAACTATGGTATAATCATTGTATCATTAACAAATATAAAAAAAACTAAGGTGTAGCTAAGGTATAAATAATGTATAACTATGGAATAACCAAAGTAACAAAAGGTAAAATCAACCAGAAAAACAGCAGAACAAAAAAAAAAAAAAAAATGTACAAACGTATAATCCAGTATATGCTCTTATTGCTACGAGATATATGACAACATTAACTATATATGGACAAACTATACATGCAGGGCAAACTACAAAATCATATATAACACAAAAATCTTACGATAAACTTTTTTGGAACAACCTCCTTTCTAACTTTTTTTTTATCCACAATCTTCTGACAGTCATCCTTCATCCTCTTCTTAAAAACAATAAGGAACTTCTAAACAAAAATACTCCTAGCCCACTGAGAATCCGATTTTTTAGATCCTTCACCATTGTATAAAATATAAATTGCAAAACAAACTACAAAACTAACAAAACACAAAAAAGAAAACCTAAAATGAAAAAAAAACAAATACAGGAAAAGAAAAATACATACCTGAATGAATGCACAAAATGACGAGAAAATTGGTCAACAAAAAAAAAAAATCCATGAAGAAACGTGAATTGTAAAGAATAAAATGATGATCAACACGAAAGCAAGAAAAAGAAAAGTCAAGAATGTAAATACACCGATTAAAACCCACAAAGAAGAAATGCGTGAATACAAAAAGATAAATAAAATAATTAAAAAGCGCAAAAAAGAAAAAAAAATGCAAAACATAAAAAAATAAATAAATAAATTAAAACGTATTTCGATAATATGAAAATGTATTCCTAAAACAAAGCCCACAAAGGGTATTCATGACTATTTCCCAATGACCCATGAGCAGATATTTTGTTCGTCTTTTCTTCGCGTTCATTTCTGGATATCAGCGATGTGGAGACCCTTCAACTCATTCAAATGCAACTCCTTTTATGTCTAATCAACCTTGCCCTCTAGAACAACACATTGTAGAGTTACAGTTAATGATAAATGGCTCTGCAACTTTACCAACTGACAACAATTTCCTCCTTATCTCCTCCTGCTTCATGCTGTGTCCGCCCGCATTTTCTCTTCTTCTGTCACCAACAACCGGGACTCAACGAACTATCATTGAGAACGAGTAGTGTTAGCAGGAGGAGACACACTGGTTTGTTCGTCGGCAAAGAAGACCTTGAACTACGAATCCAAGAAGAAGAAGAAGAAGATGCAACACCTCCCAGCCCTGAAGACCTCCAGTACATTCAAGATATCAAGAGAGTCTGTTTCTAATTTCTATGCTTGTTTCACGTTTTACATTATCCCTAACTCCTCAATTTCTTCATTCCATTAGGTGTTGGATCTTCTCAAGAAAAATAGGGACATGCTTTTTAATGAGGTAATTTCTTTTGTTTTTGTTCGGTCTCTAATTTTAACTTTTGCGTTCCTTACTCTAATGAACCAAATTACTTGTTTGTTACTAATGTGATTTTCCTGTTTCATTTTCTTTCTATTTCGCTGCTTTGATTGAAGTTATTGAGCTAAAAAAATGTGTTTCAGTATTTAATAGGATTGAATTCTAATTTTATTGCCCGGTTTTGCAATTTGTTTTCAGGTTAAGTTGACAATATTGATTGAGGATCCAAGAGAAGTTGAACGGAGGAGGCTACTTGGCATTGAAGATCCTGATGCCCCAACCAGAGAAGACTTGGTTGAAGCTCTGGAGGAAGTAAGTGCCTCTTTCCACTACCAATTTTTGCCTATTCTTTGTAAACTGTCAAACAGCTTATGAGGTTACCAATTCTTTGTAAACTTCAACATTATCATCTGGTGGGTCTTCGGTGTCAACTGTTAATATTTATTAGGTTATCCTGTTAGTAATGTGGTGAGAAATTTTTCAAACATAGCCTAATTTGGCTATGAATCTAATTGAAGTTCAGTTTCTTTTTTTTTTTTTTTTTTTTTTTTAGCTGCACAAATTTAAGTTCTCTGGTCGTTCTGAAATTATGCTTCATGTTCGGGGACGATCAGTGCTTTCAACCCCCCATCTCATTTTAAAATATGCAATGTGAATGTAAGTTGAATTGTTATGTAGCAGCGTTAATTCATGCTATGCGAAGAATAACTTAGAGTCTATTTGGTATGGTCTCTTGCGGTTGTGTCGAGAAAAACGCAATCTTCACTATACCCATATGCTTTTCATTAAGAAAAACAAGATCTAGAAAATATTAATGGTTGCTCTCTGAAATCAGAATGTATGCTTTTCTGAAAGAGCAAGTCCAGCTTGAAAACCATGTATTATTTCAAGAAAGCTGCTACTTAATGGAGCACTCAGCAGATTTATTAAGAAAGACGTTTAATTTCCATTGTCGGGCATTCTTTCAAATACAAAAAGGTCAGTAAAAGAGAAGCTTATGGTAATTGACAAGCTTTCAGTCTTGTGATAATGTAGATTCCGTCTTCAAGTGCCAATTGACCACTGTGGATGTGTCTGTTTATAGCTGTACATTTGGACTGTCAACAGAAGTGCTTATGCGTTTGTAAATATTTATATTTTTGAATGTTGATGAAGCCTCATTAAATTGGCATGTTATAAGTTTTGTCTCTGAGTGTTAAAAAAATGTATGTTATGTGTTTTTGATTTATTTGCTAGGTGAACGAAGATAAAGTACCCAAAAATCGCGCTGCTCTCCAAATGCTTGCAGAGGAAATGATAAATTGGCCTAATCTGGAGGTACTCTTTTGTTTGAGTAAGAAATTTGCTGATTTCAGTTTATGTTAGTTAACTTATTTAATAATTGTATGCATTTTGAAATTGACTTCATATGTCTTCAATTGTTACCGTAAGCATTACATCACAGACAATATTGATTAGGATTTATTTTAAACCAGGTCGTTGACTCCATGATGTTGGCTTTTATATATATGTTGAGTTTCTATGTAGATGCAATTTATCATTTCTTAGCTGTGTCAAGAGCTGCAGATTTTTATGGTTTTTTAGTTATCATCTGACTACATGGCAAATTTGGAGGAATAGTTACTGTTGAGATTAGTTGATATTTAACTAATTCCAATGATAGGAAGGCTCAATTTAACTAAGACATTTGGTAGAAGTTACTGATAGAGAATGGCCTAGGCCAATAACAAGAATAGTCTAGAACAAATGAGTTGTAAAGGGCAAGGGTATTTCTAGTATATGATAGGGGTATTTCTGGCATAAGTTTTAGTATTTAGGGGGTAGGGAGTTTAGGAAGAATAAAATTATGGAGATTGTATTTTCTACCTTTTAGTAGAAGGTCTACTCTACCAGGTAGAAAAGAGGGAAGTTCATTCTTCTTGTGGGGATCGAGTTTAGTCTCAAATTCGATTCAACTTACCTTTTTGTTTTCCTTACCTATCTTGTTAATTCCTAATATAACTTGGTTATTTTATCAATACAAACTCTAGTTCTCCAACTTATTGTGTTTGTATTTTTGAGTTTCTAACAGTTACAAAGGAAAATTTGGTACCGATTTTATTTGTAATTTGTTGCGTACTACTTTCTGGTTACCAGTTAAAGTTGCCTTAGGTTGAAGGGCTTCTAGTCGCTTAAACTAGGTTTTCAATTCGATTCCTGGTGTATGCAATAAACTTTAATCAGAGAAGAGCAAAGGTGTCGTGTCAACCATGATCCAAAAACAGATCCACTTACCAAAATTTTGACTACTTTCACTACCAAACCTTGGGTTCCTTAGGAGGCAAAGAGTAATATCTCTGAATTTAGTAGCTAGACAAATTTCAGTTGTATAGATTGCATATACTACTTAACGTAATCTGATAGAATGCAACTTTAAATAAACTGTCAATTTGATGTCTGGTGCTTATGAAGAGCTCATACTGGTTGGATTTCTTCTCCTTGTTTCAAAATCTAATCTTGGTTTTTATTGCTGGATCCTGTGTACTTTACTTTCATGCATCCAATCACTGTTGATTGACTGTCAGTGTCAGGCTGTCAGCAAAATTTTCACCTGTGGATATTGCTATGCCTTTTTCCTGAATGAAAGAGAAGTTAAAAGAGAGATTAACCTTATTTAGCTTCTTTTACAGTGAGTGAAACATTTAGGAATTTATTATATTACTCAGGGTTGGGAATTGATTGTGAAGTTTTTATTCTGCTATTGATTGGAAACTCAAAGCAATTTACCCTGTCCAAAAGAAATGAATGTTTGTAGAATAGGTTTACCTCATCTAGTGTGGTGAGCTGGCAGGATAGGGGTAGTGTTTTTGGTAAACGAGTAACGTTTGTTGGGGAGAGAGGATAGGCTTGTTTTTGTGATTCTCATCTGCTGAAAATGGAGGGCTCCCCCTATTGTAGGGCGGAAGGTTCTTCCTGTGGAGCTTAGCCTTTCTTGTTCTTCTGTTTATCATTTACAGATCATTCAATAGTACTTTGCATTCTCACATCTGGAAATCATTGTTATGACAAAATAGCATATTCTTAATAAATGCTTATTTCAAATAGGTTGAATTACCAAAATCGAAGCCAAGAAAATCCCTATATGCAAAAGCAACTGACACAGGTGTAGATCCTCTAGAGGCTGCAAAAAGGCTTAAAATTGACTGGGATTCAGCTGCTGAAATTGAAGATAATGACAACACCGATGACACAGAAGTGCCGCCAGCTTTGGTTAGTTCCCTATACTTTTAACACATGCTAAGAATGTTTTGATTGCATATTAGTAGTCATATGATTCCAAATTCAATTTTATTGAAATTAAAGCCTGGAGAACAGGGTTAACTCATGGATTGCCAATCATGTAAACTTGATTATTGGGGGCTTTAGAGCTGTTTCAGTGGTTCAGGGTGATTAATCATTCCTGTTCAGTTGGGATACACCTCTTGTAAGCGGAAACGTAGAATAAAAAAAAGAAAAGGAAAGAAGCAATTTATTTTAGAATACCATGAAAAGTTAAAAAGTGAACTTGCATTTGCTGTAGTTTTAGTCTATGTAGCATGGAAAACTGAAACGGAGGCAGACACTAGGAAATGACATTTCTAAAAAAAAATAGGAAACGGAAACATAGAGAAACATGTAAATAATAATAATAGAGGGATATATTTATAAATATTTAACTATAAACATGGATTCATATATTTTTATTCTACTATAGAAAATAGAAGAATAAAATGCTCTTAAATAAAAAAATTCATCAAATATTTTCAATTGTAAAACCAGTTTGCATAACAATAACCAATTGAAAACATAGGAAACATGACCGAAGAAAACATGGATTTCTTGTTCAAAAGTGTCAAAGATGATGATAAAAGATATTATCGGGCTTACCTATTGGTTTAAGCTTTTAGGTTAAATCCCTGACAAAAGGAAATTGTAAATTATTACTTAAGAGTTTAGAATTGAAGAAGCAATTTTAGTTTGGCAGAATTACAGTCGGAATTGGAGCCTAATTTGCTGGAGATGGTTTTCTAAATTATAGGAAACGAGCTTCCAACTTCTGCTATTTATAGAAGTGCGCTCATAAACGTTTTGTACTAGTTTCTGTGAGTTTCTGTTTTCGAAATAGAATCGAAAGGTTGAAACGTGAGTGCCTCAAAGTTTTCGTGCTTCAAAGGTTTTAGTCAGTGTCATATACTTCTTTGCCATTACTGTAATATTTGTTATTTTGGTGTACAATTCAGATCATATTGAAATTATTATACTGCTCAAGAGTCAACAGGTCAGGAACTGGGGGATAGAGGGTGGATTTAGCCCTCAACTTGGCTCGTGAGTTTGCCCCTTTAGACGTCGATTTGGTTCTCCACTCGATATTTTTTGTCTACTTATTGTAGAATGACACAGTGACAACATTGGAAACTAATACATGTAAAAAATACCAGTAGTCGTGTGCTAACACCTGTCATTTTCTTACTAATTTGACAAACAAATGCGAAATGGTAGATAAGATTGATACTCAGTTCTTTTGAAGCAAATTGATCCAAAGAAACTAGTAGAAGAGGTAATTGATTATGAGGTCTATGCAAACTATAATTGTATATTCTGTACAATGGCAATAGCTGAGTTTATAACCATGGAAGGTATTGGCTTACAGGGTTATGGAGCACTGTACTTGGTGTCAGCTTTCCCGGTCATAATCGGGATCTCAGTAGTATTGATTTTGTTTTATAATTCTCTTCAGTAGATTATTTTATTTTTGTACAACCATATGAACAATGTGAATGCCACGTTGATAATTTAAACCGTTCTTTTAACAGAGATTGTGTACAGATCTACTCCAATTCAATGTTTGTACTTGAGTCAAGATGATGATAATATATTGTGAAGGTTTCCTCAATTAGAAATGGATTCAATTAGAATTCTCACTTGATTTACAATTCCTTCATGTTAGCTTACTTTCAATGAAAATAATTGCGTTGCCTTGTGTATTTGCAAACAAGAAATTTGTTGAAAAGTACAAAATCCCTAAAATTGGAAGTTTCCAAGCAAGTTATGTAACGACCTAGATCACATTGCTGCCAAGAGATTCTCTGCCCATCTAATTTTATGGCGAAATTTGATCTAATATTGAGTTCATCGCCAATATGGTTCAGTTTTTGCGAACCCATGAAAGTTTTTCTTGTTATAAAAGTCCAATTTGAGGTATATGAAAAGTTCCGTTACAGTTTTATTTCGCGAAAAAAAAGAAAAAAAAAAAAACACCAAGTCAATAAACAAGTCTACGAAGAAAGAATAACGTTGAAGTAAAATTTATTGAAAAAAAAATAATAATAATACTGAACTTTGACCTGGCTAAAATTATTAGTAATAAATCACTCCAACAAATAAGCTATGCATTCGAAAAGCCTTCGACACAAAAAAAATAAAAAATAAAAAATAAAAGTATTCGAAAATCCAACAAACTAGTTAGCTTTTAAGATGAAGTTGCTAAACGATTTGGCCTTGGGAAAGAAATCCTTTATATAGTCTTTAGATATGACCAGAATTGTTTTCTTGTTGACTGATGTATGGTATTTTGATATGCATGGTGAGTTTCATGGGCCCCTTAATGCCATGGGTTGTATTTTAATTTTGTGGCCTGCGTGTCGCTATTTAAATTTGGTTCTATTAAATACAGCATGTATGCCGTTTTTATTTTGGCTGCATTTTATTTAATTAATTTAGAATAAAATAAGCCTTGTAACCTAGTGTAGGTTTTCTAGTTTTCCAATTTAGGTTGTAATTGTGGGCCCGTGAAATGTCACGTTTCACTCAATTTTATGCATGCTTTAATGTTAAAATTCGCTTGCCATGTAAGCCCATTAACTAAATAAATTAATTCCTAAATATTAAGTCCTTAAAAGTGTCTTCATACTTGAACCTTGTCAAGGCGTCAATCGTCCAAACATGGGTCGTGCCAAAATTAAGTGCATTGGGCTATCTTCATGAGGCAAGTGTTAAAGGTAAAAGTTACACATTAACATTTGTTTAGTGGTTTAACTTAACATGGATAGTAGGATTGTCCTGGTCCTGGGCATAGGTGAGAATATAACCAAACCAAGAGTCACATATGATGTGGATTGGAAATAATTTCCTATCTAAATAACCAAGGCTTAGGTATACAAGTTTAGCTTGTCTAAGTTTTGGCCAAAAAGGGATCTTGGCCAACTATATTGCTACACTAACATGAGTTATTTATATTTGGATATTAATTCATATAATAGGGATGTTTAAAGATCTTTAATTAATCAACCTTAATTTCTTCAGTGTAGATAAATGGCAACAACAAACACAAAAACTTTTTCGCTATGATCTGTCCTAAAAAAGGACAAGCTGTCTTGGACAAATTTCTTAGACTGGTCTAGAAGCATGAGAATCATTCTCAAGCAAGAGGGCCAGGAATATGTCCTAGATAGGGCCTTACCAGAAGCATACCCGTACTACTCCTACTGAAATTGTAAAGGCATACGTGCTACACATTAAAAATTTTAGGGATGTCACTTACTTAACGTTGTCAACCATGTTCATGGACATTGAAGCATTTGTCATCATGGCATCTCAAGGAGATGTTTCAAGAGCAGGCCCGTCAAGAAAGGTTCTCGACAACAATGCCCTTGAACTCCGATAAGATGGCATCAGCCGTATCGATAAGCACTCATGTGCTTAAGATGAAAAAATATATAGATACGCTTGACAAGCTCGGGACGCTAGTCCCTCAAGAGTTGGCAATTGACATTATCCTAATGTCACTTCTAGACTCTTTTGATATGTTCATCCTAAACTACAACACGTAAGGGATGAATAAGATAGTGGTTGAGTTGTATGGGATTCTTAAGACAGTTGAACAATCGATTAAGAAGACTAGTCCAGTGCTCATGGTAAACAAGGGGAATGTCCCATAGGAAAGGGGAAGGCTAAGGCTAAACCCAAGGTAAGAAAAGTTCTATGCCCAAGGGGAAGCAAGCTAAGCCTACACCCAAACCTAAGGCCTAAGGAGAGGTGCTCTACTTCCATTGCAACCAGCCAGGACATTGGAAGAGATTTTGTTCTCTCTACTAAGATGAGTTGAGGAAGAGCAAGTGTGCGGCTTCCACAACAGGTATATATGATATAAAAGTGAATCTGTCTATTTCAACATCATAGGTATTGGATACCGGATGTGATACTTGTGAGTGGATGACCTTTTTGCGAAAAAGCGGAGCACGGCGAATTGAACCAGGGAAAAAGAAGAACTTGATTTGTTTCTTTGATTTGAATGGAAAAACGGGTTAGATTATCTTGCTTAGGAAAACCATAGATTTGTTTGGAAATCCTTTTGTAGAAAGCCCTTTCTTTGAATGTGAGTTTTTGGAAAACTAGTTTTACATTTTAGAAAATCCCGTTTTATTACATAAAGATCTCGAAACCTAAATTTCAGGATCAGTGACAGAGTTGCCACTTGGATCAGCTATCTAGGAAATTCTGGTATAGCTCCCTTGTTGGTGTGCCCTAGTTCTTAGGGCATTGGATTCTTGTATTTTGTATTATACATTAAGACTCATTGTATAAATACATTATTTGTGTCACATTAATAAAGGCAATTAATCTATTTCATTTATATCTTGTGCTATAATATGAGTAGAGTATCCATTGATTGATAATCATAAAACCTATCCCAAGTCTGTTCTAATCGTGGGAACGAATAGAACCACAGACTTGTATATTCGATGACTGTATGGTAGTTCTTAACTAGCCATAGTACTTGTATAGTCAGTCATGAATATAGGTACATGTCATTGACATGGGACTGGATCGATCCGCACAAGAAAGCCACATGGTTGTCATGTCATAGGTCTTTCTTGAGTAGGTCTCTTTTGTCCTCAGACCAGATTTCATTATAGTATCAATGTGGAATCCGGTTCACTTTGACATACGCCTAGGTCTGTAAAAGGATGCCAAATACAGGTATGATTGAGTGGACCAGTGAACATGTTGATATTGATGATGAAGTGATGGAATTGCCACTCGGGTGACACCGAGATGATATCATTGGCCACTTGATGAGTGGGACTGATAAGTGTATGGCCATACCCAAATAAGTTGGTTGCTTATTTGATTAATCAGTCAACTCAAGATCAAGAAATATAATAAACAACAGAAGAGGATGACAGACACCATGCCTCTTGTTTATTCATATCGATATCGTTAGGCAAAGGACAATATGAGATTACTACAGAGTGAGTGTCTTCTAAAGACTGCTGCATCTCTGTCTTAATTGGGGGCTGTAATGGTTTGCTAAAACCCACTTACAGTCTGTGGGCCTTGGGCTTACTGCCAACATAAAGACAGACCCATAGGATCGTGCACATAGATCAACTGAGCTGGAACTTATAAAAATTGTACATGTAATGTACATTGGAAGGAATGCGTTAATTAATTAGTTGACATTCGGTGTCAAGGTAATTAATTGACATTGGGTTGAATTTAATTTAATTAATAAGTTTACATAATGTAATTAATTAATTTATCAATTAATTGAATTACATAAAGTAAACAATTAATTAAATAATTTTCCTAAGTAAGAAAATTAAATACATGTATTGTATTAACTTAAGTGTGATTTAATTTTATTTAGGGGTAATTAAATTTAGCCAAATAGAATTAAATTACATAGTATGGGTAATTAAATTTAGCCAAATAGAATTAAATTACATAGTATATACTTTTTAATTAAAGTTTATTTATGTAATTATAATCCTAATGGGCTTGGGTTTAATTAACCTAATTAGAACCTAATTAGACAAGGTGTCTATAAAAGGGCACACTTAAGGAATAAAAACCTAATTCAACTCTAATTAATTGCTAGAAATTTCAGCCACCAATAGCAGCCCCAAAACGGCCGAAAATCCCAGTATTAAACCTCCATTCCTTCGCGTCTTCGGCTAGCACCGATTCCCGCTCAATAGTTGGTCGTGCACCGGACTTTGGAGATCGCAGTTTCAAGAAACTATTCTGCAGCAGTCTCTAGAGGAGACGAATCCGGTGAGTTAATCTCTCTTGATTCTTATTTGATTTTATTCTAATCAATGGTAATTGGACACGATAGGTGGATTCTAGGAAATTTTAAACGGTATTTTCCGCTGCGCCACGTTATTTTTCCAATGACGAATCCCAACAGTGGTATCAGAGCCTAGGTTTTGTCCATTAGATTGATTGGAATTGGTTCTTGAAAGCGTTCTTTGAGAAAGAATGGGTTTCATGTTTGTGATTTTAAGGTTTTGCTTAATTGGTTTTGTTTTGGATAAACCCAAAAATTGTTAGATTGGGGTTTTTGATTATTTTTCCCCAATTGTTTTCCATCTAAAATTGTTTTGTATATTAATTATATATTTATATTTTTTTTTTGTTGGAAATCTTTTTTTGTTAATGATTTAATAAAAAAAATATATATATATTTGGGCAAAAGATGGAATCACAGAATTGCGATTCCATCTGCTGCCATGGCAGCAGCTGCGGCAGCAGCCCACTGGGCTGCTGCTGCCGCGGCAGGCTGCCGCGCAGCGGCACTGCTGCCCCGCTGGGACAGCAGCGCCGCTCGCGGGTTTCGGATCCGGTTTTGGATTTTGCGGGTATTTTTTATCCCGGACCCTAATGCAAATTAAATTAAATTTTTAAAAATTAATTTGTGTTTAAATTATTTATTTTGTTGGCATGCATATTTAATTTAATTGTTTGCATATTAAATTGAATATGGACTTTGTGAAATTGGCCCAATAAACCGTGACACCGGTTAAAATTGGGAGAGCTAAATTTTAAATTTGTGACAACCCAAATTCAAGTGGGAGCAAAAATTGTTAATTTTGCATTTATGGATGTTATCCATTGGGCCTTCATGGGCCTTAGTAACATTTGTTAAAATTGGCGATTTCACCCTAAGTAACTCGGCTTAACATTTATATTTATAATTTGGAATCCCATGATCATGCATCATATTGGTATGTATGTGCACGACAGGTACTTTGTTTGAAATGTTATGTTGAGTTCTATGGGCCCTAAATTATTATCGGTTGTAATTTAATTTTGGGAAATATGGCCTGCGTGCCATTTTTTTATTTTGATGTAATTTTAGAATAGATTTTATTTTACAAAATTATTGTAATTGCATCAAGTATGGAGGAAGGCCCAAATGGAGCAAGCCCATGGTGGGAGCCCAAGAAGGATTGCAGTCCGACCCATGAAGAATTAGATAGGATATCTAGTTTTTCATTAGGTTGTAATTAAAGACCCATAGGATCTCATTTATTTTAAATTAAGTATGCTATTGCATTTGTCATATAATATGGATGTATGGATCACCAAATTATTACCCGCGTTTATGCATGCTAAGCCGTATCACTTAATTATAATCCGGAAATTAAAATATTGAGTCGCTTAAAAGTGCTTCCCACATTCACACCTCTTCCTCCCATTGATGCTGCAATGTGCGCCATGCCCTAGCTGGGTATATTGTAGTATTCGGTGGGCCGTCGAGGGTTAAGATACTTGGTATGGTTAACATATGAATGGTGGTTTGACTCAACATGGGTAGCATTAGCTCAGAGCGGGCCCTAAGCACAGATTGGTAAAGTGTCAATAAGCCCATCAAACCAAGAGTCCTTCGTGGAAGGATTGGATAGGTTGTCCTACCAAACGACTCAATGGTTGGTTAGCGAGCCCTAGTTCGGCCAGTCATTGATAAGTTATGGATCTTGGTCAAGTCAGCCAATTAACAACACCAACAAACAAATTAAAATCGGATTATTAATTTGAATTGGCTTAAAAGTCCTTTATTTCTAACTCAAGCAATGATTTCTTCCATGTAGATAATCCCATTTCAGTTAAGCAATTTAAATGGCTGCAACAAACAACAACTCACTCTCACTTAGGTCACTCTTGGAGAAGGAGAAGCTTTCGAGGACTAACTTCCTGGACTGGGCTAGGAACTTACAAATAGTTCTTAGACAAGAGTCTAAGGAGTATGTACTGAATGCTCCTTTACCAACCGGCCCTCCCGCAGGTCGAGGCATCACCACGGCGATGGTGGAGCAGTACGATCGGCATGTGAGGGATGACCGAGATGTCTCGTGCCTCATGCTGGGTACCATGGCTTCTGATCTTCAAAAGCAATTCATGGACGAGCATTCTTATGAGATGATGGATCAGCTTAAAAAGATGTTCCAAGATCAGGCTCGTCAGGAACGTTACCTGACAACTAAGGCACTTTGCACGACTGTGATGGCAGCTGGGACTTCTGTTAGCACTCATGTGCTAAAGTTGAAGGGGTATATTGATACACTTGCCCGCCTCGGCACGCCAGTTCCGCAGGACTTGGCAACAGACATTATTCTCGGGTCACTTCCTGAGTCTTACAACCAGTTTATCATGAATTACCATATGCAAGGGTTGGATAAATCGGTTGTTGAGCTGTATGGCATGCTCAAGCTTGCTGAGCAGTCTCTTAAGAAGACTCCTGAAGTATTGCTGGTGAACAAGGGCAATACGACCATTGCTAAGGGAAAGGCCAAATCTAAGGCCAAGGCTAAGGCCCAAAAGGCCAAGGCTAAGGGCAAAAGGGTTGTGGCCCAACCTAAAGCAAGGGTTGCCTCTCCTGACGATGTTTGCCATGAGTGTCATGAGAAGGGGCACTGGAAGAGCTCATGTCCAAAGCTAAGGGAGCAACTGAAGGGCAAAACTGCTGCTTCAGGTATTTATGTTGTTGAGATTAATCTGGTTATTTCTACATCTTGGGTCTTGGGCACTGGATGTGGATCTCACATTTGTTCAAATGTGCAGGGTCTAAGAAATAGGAGATTATTAGGATCTGGAGAGGTAGATCTTCGAGTCGGAAATGGTGCTCAGGTTCAGGCCATGGAGATCGAAGATTATTTCTTGGAGATGCCTAGTGGACTTGTTTTGGAACTAAGAAACTGTTATTTTGTACCTGCGATGCGCAGGAATATTATTTCCGTTTCTTTGTTGGATATTTCTGGTTTTGTATTTAATATTGGACATGGTAGAATTTCTATGCAATGTGGCAATATTATTTATGGAACAGCATTTCTTGAAACTGGCTTATATATCCTTGATCTAAAACGTGAAAGTTCAATCGATAACATAAATACTAAAAGGATTAAACAAAATGAAATTAATCCTACTTACATCTGGCATTGTCGACTTGGCCATATAAATGAGAAGCGCATAGCTAGGCTTCACTCTAGTGGAGTGCTAGGGTCATTTGACATCCAGTCTTATGACACATGCGAATCTTGTTTGAGAGGCAAGATGACAAAGGCGCCTTTTAGCAAGACTGCTGAAAGGGCCTCAGAGCTATTGGAGCTAATACATTCCGATGTATGTGGCCCAATGAGCACTAGTGCTAGATCTGGTTTTCTGTACTTCGTCACCTTCACGGATGACTTCAGCAGATACGGTTACGTGTATCTGATGAAGCATAAGTCTGAGACTCTCCAAAGGTTCAAGGACTTTAAGAATGAAGTAGAAAACCAACTTGGCAAGAAAATAAAAGCACTTCGGTCTGACCGAGGGGGTGAATATTTGAGCCAAGATTTTGACTCGTTTTTGAGAGAGTGTGGGATCATATCCCAACTCACTCCTCCTGGTACACCCCAGTTGAATGGAGTGTCAGAAAGGAGGAATAGGACCTTACTTGACATGGTCCGCTCGATGATGAGTCATGCTACACTCCCTGTCTCCTTTTGGGGATATGCTTTAGAGACAGCTGCTTACAATCTTAATAATACACCAAGCAAGGCAGTTGAGGGAACACCATATGAACTATGGAAAGGCCGAAAGCCCAATGTTTCCTTTTTGAAGATTTGGGGCTGTGATGCACATGTTAAGAAATTGACAAGTGGCAAACTCGAGTCCAAATCTGTCAAGAGCCAGTTTGTGGGTTACCCTAAGGAAACTAAGGGTTATTACTTCTACGATCCGGCCGAAAACAAAGTTTTCATAGCCAGAAATGCAGTCTTCTTGGAGAAGGAATTCCTTTCCAAGAGAGACAGTGGGAGTAATGTTGAACTTTCAGAAGTTCAAGACTCACAAACTCCTGCAGCTACTGCTGAGGATGCTTTGGGAACCAATCTGACTACTCAAGAAATTGAGAAACCAGAAATGGTTGCACAGGACCTTAGAAGGTTTGGTAGGACATGTCATCAGCCAGAGAGTTACGGCTTTCTCGTGACTGATGATGGGGACCTTATGGTCGTTGACCAAGAAGAGCCCAAGACCTATCAGGAGGCTGTTGAAAGCCCACACTCAGATCAATGGCGCAAAGCCATAGAGGCTGAGATGCAATCTATGCATGATAACCAAGTATGGAACTTGGTGGATCCACCTCCGGGTGCTAAGGTGATAGGTTGCAAGTGGTGTTTCAAGTTAAAGGCCCTGTGTGTATAAGATGGTTAGTGGGAGCGTTTCCACCGTCCTAGTGCTGTATGTTGACGACATCCTTATCATTGGAAGTGACATACCAACACTGCAAGGGGTTAAGCAGTGGTTGAGTAGGTGCTTCGCAATGAAGGACTTAGGCGAAGCTGAGACGATCTTAAGGATCAGGATCTACAGAGATAAATCCAATCGGCTTCTAGGCCTAAGTCAGGCCACGTACATTGACAAGGTTCTAAAAGGATTCAGCATGGACAAGGCAAAGAAAGGATTCTTGCCTATGCACCATGGGTTGAAGCTGAGTAAGAAAGATGGTCCTAAAACAAAGAAGGACCGGGAGAACATGGAAAAGATCCCTTACGCATCTGCTATTGGATCTATCATGTACTCCATGTTATGTACGAGGCCTGATGTCGTGTTTGCACTAAGTATGACTAGCCGGTACCAGTCGGACCCCGATGAAGAACACTGGAAGGCAGTCAAGGCAATCTTGAAGTACCTTAACCGGACTAAGGATGCTTTCTTAGTGTATAGAGGTCAAGATAAGCTGGTAGTGTTAGGTTACACGGATGCAAGCTTTGAGACCAATGAGGATGAGAACCAGTCACAGTCTGGTTATTTTTCTCTCTTGAATGGCGGTGCCATTAGTTGGAGGTCCTCAAAGCAGGCCACCATTGCTGACTCTACAACGGAAGCTGAGTACATAGCTGCGTGCGAAACTGCAAAGGAAGCCGTTTGGATCAAGAAATTCATAACCGAGTTGGGAGTAGTACCTACTATCTTAGACCTAGTTGATGTTTTTTGTGACAACAACGGGGCCATCGTACAAGCTAAGGAGCCCCGGTCACACAAGAGATCCAAACATGTGCTCAGAAAGTTTCACCTCATTCGGGAGATCGTGAACAGAGGTGACATATCATTGCAGAGGGTTGACACCAAGAATAATGTCGCTGATCCATTGACTAAAGCGCTGCCACAGACACAGCACGACGGTCATACCAGATCTATAGGAATTAGGGCAATGCCCACTTGGAACTAGTGCAAGTGGGAGATTGTTGGTGTGCCCTAGTTCTTAGGGCATTGGATTCTTGTATTTTGTATTATACATTAAGACTCATTGTATAAATACATTATTTGTGTCACATTAATAAAGGCAATTAATCTATTTCATTTATATCTTGTGCTATAATATGAGTAGAGTATCCATTGATTGATAATCATAAAACCTCTCCTAAGTCTGTTCTAATCGTGGGAACGAATAGAACCACAGACTTGTATATTCGATGACTGTATGGTAGTTCTTAACTAGCCATAGTACTTGTATAGTCAGTCATGAATATAGGTACATGTCATTGACATGGGACTCGATCGATCCGCACAAGAAAGCCACATGGTTGTCATGTCATAGGTCTTTCTTGAGTAGGTCTCTTTTGTCCTCAGACCAGATTTCATTATAATATCAATGTGGAATCCGGTTCACTTTGACATACGCCTAACAGGTCTGTAAAAGGATGCCAAATACGGGTATGATTGGGTGGACCAGTGAACATGTTGATATTGATGATGAAGTGATGGAATTGCCACTCGGGTGACACCGAGATGATATCATTGGCCACTTGATGAGTGGGACTGATAAGTGTATGGCCATACCCAAATAAGTTGGTTGCTTATTTGATTAATCAGTCAACTCAAGATCAAGAAATATAATAAACAACAGAAGAGGATGACAGACACCATGCCTCTTGTTTATTCATATCGATATCGTTAGGCAAAGGACAATATGAGATTACTACAGAGTGAGTGTCTTCTAAAGACTGCTGCATCTCTGTCTTAATTGGGGGCTGTATGTTGGAGATTGTGCCCTAAGGCCAATATTAGATTATGTAATTTGACTTCTAAGATTAATCTAGTGTAGATTAATATTATCATTTATGTTTGTATGTTAGCATTTATGATAAGTATCCATGAATAAATCGTGTTATTCTAAATATCCCTAGTCGATTGTTATTATGGGAATAATAACAAACTAAGACTAGTGTGAGTGATAATGGATATTCATAAGATGAATATAGTGTATACAGATAAAGATTATACTCACGGGTAATATGTTAGAGAACATGTTACTGGAGACCCACTATAAGATCAAGTTCATGGTCATGTGTCACAACTGATCTTGATTATAGTAGTGTCATCAGCTGATTCCTTTGACCTGAGGTCACCATTGATTCCGGGATGAACTCCTGTTGTGCTTTGACGTAGTCAAACGCTGCTCGTAACAGAGTAGTTATAAAGACTGTGATTGGGTACGATATGACTCTGTTGGGGAATTAATCGCACAAAACAAAATATGCGCAGCGGAAATAAAAGATTAATCCCCACCAAGGACCCATGTACATTGCATTGAATCGGAAGGAGGGTTAAAGAATTACCTTAATTCTTTGAAGATTGAATCAAGCAGGAACCAAAATAGCTTCCCTCTACGGTTGATCCACACGGAGCAATACGTCCACCGCGTGCTAGCGCCGGGATTGAAGAACGATTCTTCGAACGAGACAGAGAAAGCGAAAAATCAGATTTTTCCTTGGAGTTTTTTTTGAGAATTTCGGCTGCCACTATTCCACTTTGGTGTGGCTGCCGAAATCAGTGTTTTTTTTGTTGTATTAGAATTAGGTTATATATTTCCTTATATATATAACCTAATAAGTTAATTATAATTATACCCTAATACACTTATTAGTTATAATTATAAATTAACCCACACAACTTAATATTAATTCTCAATTAATATTAAGTCAAATCAATTCTCCATAATACACATATGTATATACAATATTATAATTAATTATATCTCTATATAATTTAATTATAATATGTGGCATACCTTATGCAATATTAACCATATTAATATTCACATATACATATATATATAAATATATATCACTATATATATATTCTCTTTCTCATTCATAAATTATTATCCAATAATAATTTATACCCGATAAGATGAACTTCATTTTGCTCTTGTGTGTGACCCCATAGGATCATATTAATTGGCAATAAGGAAATTACCATAATGTCCTTACAGGTCACAAGCGGACTCTAGCAAGCCATTACGACTACCCAATTAATATGATTGGAATGATCCAATACCTATTTATAGAATGTCATATTCCCTTTTGTCTCTTTGATATCAAGATTAATTATAAGACATGGTACACTTGTCAATCTTATATAATTAATCATATGCTTTCTCGATCTCAAAGTAAACTGTTCAGACAAATCAATTGATACTCTTATCAATTATTTGAGCACGGCCATGCATTTAACAGTCTTACTTATCGAGGGGCCCAGTGATATCGCTCTCTTGTTAGAGAGGGACAAAATCCCATATCTGTCACTCACATCCCAAGGCATGAGTCATATCGTACCCAATCACAGCCTTTATAACTACTCTGTTACGAGCAGCGTTTGACTGCGTCAAAGCACAACATGAGTTCATCCCGGAATCAATGGTGACCTCAGGTCAAAGGAATCAGCTAATGACACTACTATAATCAAGATCAGTTGTGACACATGACCATGAACTTGATCTCATAGTGGGTCTCCAGTAACATGTTCTCTAACATATTACCCGTGAGTATAATCTGTATCTGTATACACTATATTCATCTTATGAATATCCATTATCACTCACACTAGTCTTAGTTTGTTATTATTCCCATAATAACAATCGACTAGGGATATTTAGAATAACACGATTTATTTATGGATACTTATCATAAATGCTAACATACAAACATAAATGATAATATTAATCTACACTAGATTAATCTTAGAAGTCAAATTACATAATCCAATATTGGCCTTAGGGCACAATCTCCAACAATCTCCCACTTGCACTATGGCCAATCATACATGTATCTTATACCCATTGACCTACATGACTTTCATGTATTCATTCGTGCGGGAGTCTTTATCAGTGAATTATTAATTTTCGCTTCCGTTGCTACTTTACACATTTTCACTCTTTCTTTAGAGACAGCCTCTCTAAATTAGTGAAAGACGCCTAAGTATATGCTTGTGTCATACAGGGTTCTTACGCATTGAACTATTGTCCCTACAATAGTCTCACAGGATAAGCAATGCTTAGAACAAAACACAAAAATTTTGATGAACTTCTTCATCCAAAATTTCTTTTACATCATATGTAACAATATACTTTGACTACTATTATAGATATTTAGCTATATTGTTTTATTTTGAACCTTTCAAAATCATAACATCTCTTTTTAAGAGAATACTAGATCTCGACTGATATATTGCAACTAATTGCAATCAGTTGTATATGTGCAGTTAACATAAGCAAGCTTCTATTAAGTCTTTTTACATTGAACGCTTTCAATGCTTTGACTTAAGCCAAAACATTCTTTTAGATCTATCTCTATAGATTCCAATTTCAAGAACACAGGCAGTCATGCTTATAACATTAACCGAAATTACTTTCTTAGCCAAGATTTAACTTCTTGCAAGGTAAGAATGTTATTTCCAACAAGCCATATGTCATCCACATATAGCGTTAGGAATACCGATATGCTCCCACTGATCCTTTTGAAACACAAGATTCATCATCCTTTTGATAAAATCAAACCATTTGATTTCTTTATCAAAACTATGATTCCAACTATTTGATGCATGTTTCGATCCTTATAAGAATCTTTGAAACTTGCATACGCTATTTGAATTCTTTGGATGCTCAAAAACTTTGGGTTGTGTCACGTACACATCCTCAATCATGTTTTCACGTAGAAAACAGATTTTGATATCCATTTGCCATATTTTATAATCATATTATGCGGATGTGGCAACAAGAACTCAATTTGACTTGATCATGATTAATGACGAAAAAAGGATTTTATCATAGTCCTACTATGAATTTGTTCGTATCCTCATAGTCACTACTATGAACTTGTTTATAACCCCTTTTTGTCACTAGTCGTGCTTTATAAGTTTGAAGATCACCATTCATGTCGGTTTTCAATTTGAAAACTCACTTGCAACCATTGCATAAGCATCTTCTAAAAGATTTATCAAAGTCTATACTTTGATTGTTAGACATGGACTTATCTTCAACCTTTGTAGCATCAAGTCACTTATTAGATTCAAAATCTAACATTGCTTCTTCATAAAAGAAGACTTATTCCAATTTAGTAAAACTACATCATGATTTTGAGAAATCCATATCTCTCCTAATCATGTCGTATTCCACTAGACTTTCATTGGACTTGTGTAATTTCAACAATGATCATGAAACCATTTCCACGTTCCTCTTCAACGTTAATGTCACTTTGTGAATTCCGAGTTTTGTAGGTGTACTTTACTCCCACTAACTCTTCTAGAAATTAACTCCCTCTTCAAGGGGAAACCATTTCTAGCTACAACTATTTTGTATCCCAAAGAAACACAGGAGTAACAACTCCTACTTTCCTTTTGAGTAATCCACAATACGACATTTAAATTTAGGTGCCAACTTATTCGAAATAAGCTTTACAGCCCTAAACTTATTCAATGAAACAACTTGGGTCTCTTACCCAACCATATCTCATATGTTGATTCATGAATTGTTTTAGACGGAACAATATACACAGCTGCTTTAATGGCATATTTTCGAGAAAACAATGATCAACTTGACTTCATCATAGATTGAACTATATCTGTATAGAGTTCGATTACTCCCTTTTCGACACAACATCCTTTGTGGCGTACTTGGAGGAGTCAATTGTGAGACAGTCCCACAATCTCTAAGACGATTGTCAAAATCTTGACTCAAATGTTCACCACTTGGATCATATCTAAGTGACTTTACTATCTTGTCAAGATGCTTTATACTCCTTTTACAAGCTTTTGAACACTTCAAAAGTTCCAAACTCGTGTTTCATTAGATACTCTTATCTAGTGAAAAGTTCCATAAAAGTAATGAAGTATTAAAACCTCCTTTAGCAGTTGATTTATAATTCATATACATCCACATGTATAATGCTTAATAAATCGATTATTCTTTAACTACTTTTAGCAAAGAACCACTTTTGTCATCTTTTACAATAAACAACATTCGCATGATTCAAGATGATTCATAATCTCATGAATCCAAAAGTCCATTCTCATGGAGTTTCGTAATGCGACTTTGCTTATGTCTCCAAGACGACACTGCCAAAATAGGTTGAATCAAACTATTTGATTCGATCCTTACAGTATTTATGTTACAGATGGACTCCACATATAAAGACAATTATGTAAATCTACATTTCATAATCATGTCTTTATAAAGTTTATAATTCACAATTATAAAATAAACAACATTTGTTTACTTAAGCCAACAAGTTCAATAGGCAACAAAAGTTCGTAACTCACATGCAAAAGTTCATAACCTTTAACCAAAGTTCATAACTTTTATGTAAAAGGTTCATAACTTTTAACTTGAAGTTCACAACTTTCATGTAAAAGTTCAAAAACCTTCGAGTAACAACCTTTGCTTCTTTTGCCTATTCGCATTCTACCTTTCACCTTCATAAGGTTTCTATTCAAGTTGTGATTCTTCATATTCTACTAATATGAGATTCACAACGATATCTAATACCTTTTGATATAGAAACAAAAGTAGAATAGTCAATAAATACTTAAGGTAGCAGTCTCACTGCCTTTCATCTTCTTATAGTTCTCCAAACAAAGTTTGCTATTTCTATTCTAATGAACGATTCATTCTAGAAATGGCAACACCCTTCTTTTGGAGATCTCTCTATGCCGACAGCTTTGGTCTTTTAAAACATGTTTCACCCGAACCTTTCGGTCTTTATGCTTTTCGACCTTCCTTTTATCCTTTTCCTTTTGAACCATAAGCACACAATTCGAGGCGGGCTTATCCTTTATGGATAACTTAACATTCTTTTGCATCCTATGCAACTAATTCACAATTTTCCCCATGTCATTCAAATGATAGTTCATCACCAATGACTATCAAATAATGAATTCAAGATCACATCTTAATGCCTTTTGGAGGCCAATGAGAAAATGTTGCCTCAAACACTTATCTTTTCTTGCTCACTAACTGATGGAACATTTCCATTTGTGATGTATCATATACCTCAAGTAAAACTTCCACGTGCGGAAGAATTGGTGGCAAGTATAATAAATTTTAAACAGAGTCCCTTCGATGCTTCAAGTAAGCATCTTTTATACTCGTATTACAATTGCTAGTGGTTCATTGGGCAAAAGGATTATTGAGAACATATAATTCCTTTTGATTTGAGAACAATTCTCAAAGTTCAATAACAATCGAGATCATGGTAATAGCAATCATAACTATAATAAAGCATGTAAAGATTTTTATTTAAATGCTCCCACTTAAATTATAAAACCCTTTAAAATATTCAAGTGGGTGAAGATCCAAAATCCAAACTTAACCATAGCACTGCTTTGGCATGTCCCTATGATTAAATATAATTTCGGTAGGCAAAGACTCAAAATCATGCTTTAAACCATTTAAACATATTTTGGATGTGCACTTCTTTGCCAATTGCATCATTATGCAACTCTTCTAATTTATGAGATGCATGATATCATATATCATATTTAATTGTATGTTACTCATCTCATCTTTGCCTCGGGCTCAAACACCTTTTTGATTAACCCTTTTTTAAACCAATTACAACACAATGAGAATCACCTTTTCTCATATTATCGCTTCGCTAAGGTCACAACATGCGTACCCGCCCTGGCGGTATACCATGATGCGAACATAGTACTTGACTAGTGTTATACGTAATTGGGTGGCAAATATAAACTTATTAAGTTTATTTAGGGTTTATAAAATCCTGTGATTAAATTGTATCTCATACAATTCATGGCATTAATATTAAACATACATTTGTTAATACTAATTAGCATGGCATCCTATGTCATACATATGTTAAGCATGCAATCTAGCATGGCATCACATGGCATCTAAATGATACAAGGCATGCATTTGCACATATATATAAACATTTTAACATGCATCAATATTTATTAACATGGCATCTTATGGCATAAAATAAATATAACATGCATAAGACTCAAAACCGTGTTATGGTATGGTTTAAATCTACATTGATTTTCATAGGCCAATATGAAAATCAACAAGGTCATATCCTAGGTGGTAGCATCCATCATATGGTAATTGCACCGCCGCACCTCTTGGATCCGCCTTCACGTCTTTGCTTCTTAGTACCATCTCATGGAATTATATTTTACAAAAATTGCAACCTATACAATTTTTCTAGTAAAATAAATTTTACATATCATAAATTGCATCCTATACAATTTATCTAGTAAAATTAAAAATTACATAAATACAAACGACTCGCAGGTCGTATTTATATAAAACCATAATAAATAAAATAAAGCATCCACGGGGTCCAAAACCATACCATAACACCATGCATAAAATTATCAACAATAATTTTACATCTATAAGATTTAGGGTTCAAAAAACTAAACACAATCTTATTGTATTTAAAAGAAATTGATTTGAGAAGAAAAGGTATAGAAGACAATTTCTACATGGCAGCACTAAGGGAACACGGCGTGCAAAACCAGTTTGCACAGCGTGCAACACTTGCACGCGGCCGTGTTCCTCGCTGTTACTCAGCGCACATGAGAAATTTCCGGTTGCACGCCGTGCAAAACCAGTACACGGCGTGCAACACACATTTGCACGGCGTGCAACACTTGCACGCCGGCGAGTTATGCACTGATTCTCAGCTTGCGGAAACGATTTCCGACTACACGCCGTGCAAAACCAGTACACGGCGTGCAACACACGTTTGCACGGCGTGCAGTGCCTGCACGCCGGCGTGTTCTGCACTGAAAAACAATTCTGCGTCAATTTGTTCAAAACAACAATTCCCAAATCAATTCCAAAACGTTATTCACAATAACAAAGAACAAATCATTCATAATGATCAACATTGAAATCAAATTTCAATTTGTTATTCACAATAACAAAAGAACCCTAAATCAAAACATACAACCCTTACATGCAATTTTGATCTAATCAAAATAACAAATCCAATTCAACCAATGCACAAGTGGCTCTGATACCACTGTTGGGGAATTAATCGCACAAAACAAAATATGCGCAGCGGAAATAAAAGATTAATCCCCACCAAGGACCCATGT
This sequence comes from Euphorbia tirucalli, assembly GCA_039660915.1. Classification (NCBI taxonomy): domain Eukaryota; kingdom Viridiplantae; phylum Streptophyta; class Magnoliopsida; order Malpighiales; family Euphorbiaceae; genus Euphorbia; species Euphorbia tirucalli. Next base: position 41,333,615 of record CM077637.1, on the reverse strand, counting down.
ACATTGCATTGAATCGAAAGGAGGGTTAAAGAATTACATTAATTCTTTGAAGATTGAATCAAGCAGGAACCAAAATAGCTTCCCTCTACGGTTGATCCACACGGAGCAATACGTCCACCGCGTGCTAGCGCCGGGATTGAAGAACGATTCTTCGAACGAGACAGAGAAAGCGAAAAATCAGATTTTTCCTTGGAGTTTTTTTTGAGAATTTCGGCTGCCACTATTCCACTTTGGTGTGGCTGCCGAAATCAGTGTTTTTTTTGTTGTATTAGAATTAGGTTATATATTTCCTTATATATATAACCTAATAAGTTAATTATAATTATACCCTAATACACTTATTAGTTATAATTATAAATTAACCCACACAACTTAATATTAATTCTCAATTAATATTAAGTCAAATCAATTCTCCATAATACACATATGTATATACAATATTATAATTAATTATATCTCTATATAATTTAATTATAATATGTGGCATACCTTATGCAATATTAACCATATTAATATTCACATATACATATATATATAAATATATATCACTATATATATATTCTCTTTCTCATTCATAAATTATTATCCAATAATAATTTATACCCGATAAGATGAACTTCATTTTGCTCTTGTGTGTGACCCCATAGGATCATATTAATTGGCAATAAGGAAATTACCATAATGTCCTTACAGGTCACAAGCGGACTCTAGCAAGCCATTACGACTACCCAATTAATATGATTGGAATGATCCAATACCTATTTATAGAATGTCATATTCCCTTTTGTCTCTTTGATATCAAGATTAATTATAAGACATGGTACACTTGTCAATCTTATATAATTAATCATATGCTTTCTCGATCTCAAAGTAAACTGTTCAGACAAATCAATTGATACTCTTATCAATTATTTGAGCACGGCCATGCATTTAACAGTCTTACTTATCGAGGGGCCCAGTGATATCGCTCTCTTGTTAGAGAGGGACAAAATCTCATATCTGTCACTCACATCCCAAGGCATGAGTCATATCGTACCCAATCACAGCCTTTATAACTACTCTGTTACGAGCAGCGTTTGACTGCGTCAAAGCACAACATGAGTTCATCCCGGAATCAATGGTGACCTCAGGTCAAAGGAATCAGCTAATGACACTACTATAATCAAGATCAGTTGTGACACATGACCATGAACTTGATCTCATAGTGGGTCTCCAGTAACATGTTCTCTAACATATTACCCGTGAGTATAATCTGTATCTGTATACACTATATTCATCTTATGAATATCCATTATCACTCACACTAGTCTTAGTTTGTTATTATTCCCATAATAACAATCGACTAGGGATATTTAGAATAACACGATTTATTCATGGATACTTATCATAAATGCTAACATACAAACATAAATGATAATATTAATCTACACTAGATTAATCTTAGAAGTCAAATTACATAATCCAATATTGGCCTTAGGGCACAATCTCCAACAGACTCATGCCTTGGGATGTGAGTGACAGATATGGGATTTTGTCCCTCTCTAACAAGAGAGAGCGATATCACTGGGCCCCTCGATAAGTAAGACTGTTAAATGCATGGCCGTGCTGAAATAATTGATAGAGTATCAATTGATTTGTCTGAACAGTTTACTTTGAGATCGAGAAAGCATATGATTAATTATATAAGATTGACAAGTATACCATGTCTTATGATTAATCATGATATCAAAGAGACAAAAGGGAATATGACATTCTATAAATAGGTATTGGATCATTCCAATCATATTAATTGGGTAGTCGTAATGGCTTGCTAGAGTCCGCTTGTGACCTATAAGGACATTATGGTAATTTCCTTATTGCCAATTAATATGAACCTATGGGGTCACACACAAGAGCAAAATGAAGTTCATCTTAACGGGTATAAATTATTATTGGATAATAATTTATGAATGAGAAAGAGAATAAATATATATAGTGATATATATTTATATATATATGTATATGTGAATATTAATATGATTAATATTGCATAAGGTATGCCACATATTATAATTAAATTATATAGAGATATAATTAATTATAATATTGTATATACATATGTGTATTATGGAGAATTGGTTTGATTTAATATTAATTGAGAATTAATATTAAGTTGTGTGGGTTAATTTATAATTATAACTAATAAGTGTATTAAGGTATAATTATAATTAACTTATTAGGTTATATATATAAGGAAATATATAACCTAATTGTGTGACAATTCAAAAGACATAACAAAAGGTTTTTCGGCAGCCACAAAAAGTGAATAGTGGCAGCCGAAATTCTCAACAAAACTCCAAGGAAAAATCTGATTTTTCAGTACCTCTCTCTCGTTCGAAGAATCGTTCTTCAATCTCGGCGCTGGCACGCGGTGAATGAATTGCTCCGTGTGGATCAACCGTAGAGGGAAGCTACTTTGGTTCCTAATTGATTCAAAACCTACAAAGAATTAAGGTAATTCTTTAACCCTCCTTCCGTTTCAATGCAATGTACATGGATCCGTGGCGGGGATTAATCCGTTTTATTTCCGCTGCGTATTTTCTTTTTGTGTGGTTAATCCCCAACACTGTAATGGTTTGCTAGAACCCACTTACAGTCTGTGGGCCTTGGGCCTACTTCCAACATAAAGACAGACCCATAGGATCGTGCACATAGATCAACTGAGCTGGAACTTATAGAAATTGTACATGTAATGTACATTGGAAGGAATGCGTTAATTAATTAGTTGACATTCAGTGTCAAGGTAATTAATTGACATTAGGTTGAATTTAATTTAATTAATAAGTTTACATAATGTAATTAATTAATTTATCAATTAATTGAATTACATAAAGTAAACAATTAATTAAATAATTTTCCTAAGTAGGAAAATTAAATACATGTATTGTATTAACTTAAGTGTGATTTAATTTTATTTAGGGGTAATTAAATTTAGCCAAATGGAATTAAATTACATAGTATATACTTTTTAATTAAAGTTTATTTATGTAATTATAATCCTAGTGGGCTTGGGTTTAATTAACCTAATTAGAACCCAATTAGACAAGGTGTCTATAAAAGGGCACACTTAAGGAATAAAAACCTAATTCAACTCTAATTAATTGCTGGAAATTTCAGCCACCAATAGCAGCCCCAAAACGGCCGAAAATCCCAGTATTAAACCTCCATTCCTTCGCGTCTTCGGCTAGCACCGATTCCCGCTCAATAGTTGGTCGTGCACCGGACTTTGGAGATCGCAGTTTCAAGAAACGATTCTGCAGCAGTCTCTAGAGGAGACGAATCCGGTGAGTTAATCTCTCTTGATTCTTATTTGATTTTATTCTAATCAATGGTAATTGGATATGATAGGTGGATTCTAGGAAATTTTAAACGGTGTATTTTCCGCTGCGCCACGTTATTTTTCCAATGACGAATCCCAACATCCCTATTGAGCGTAAATTGCTGTACCTAATCCAAAGATTCAGGGTTCGGTTAACTTACCTATTCAACCTCAAGCTTGCATTCATTTATAAGTTCATATGACAATCTTTTACTCACTTAATCTCTACCTATTTTATCTTTTATTATTTAGCTCATGCTCATTCAGATGACATAAAATAAATAGCATAAAAGTAAAGTGCTGAAAAGTAAACCATACATCCAAAACAAACCAAAAGGAAATAGAGGCCGCTTATTACAACCCAAAAAGAGAAAAACTCTCATCCTCACCAATACAATCGCCTAATATACACGAATATCTAAAAAAGGTTCACCGGAAATCAACCAATAAAGCGGAAACACGCGTTGATTTCCTCAAATCCGTGCCCAGGAGCAATTGATGTGGGAATTGAAAACAACAAAACAAAATTAAATAATTGAGATTTTCACCAGAAAATCTCTACAAGAGATGACTGCAGAAATCGAATTCGACTCCCTCCACGTACCCATACACGAACGACTATAAAACACAACCTGTGCTAGCGAGAGGATAGGCCGGAAGAGAGTATATTGCTGCTGTAATTTTTTTCTCAAATCACTCGTCTTGGCCGAAATTTACACTAGGTTATTTAACCTAGTAGGTCGAAATTCCTAATGGAATTTCTGGCCCAATTTCTCTTTTATTTTATGCGGGCTTTACTTCTCTTTTAAGCCCAAGTCTAATTTAATTCTCTAAGACCAATTTAATTTCAAATATAATTTTAATCCAACATAAATGTCAATATATTATACCATATAATATATTACATATATTTAATTAAAATTAATTTGACCAATTAACTTGACCAAGAGATTAAATTAGACTTTCATAAAATAAAATACATGTAAACCTATACATGTAAAATATTTCCACCTAAGAAATGATCTCATAAATTAATTCATTGAATTAATTATGAGAAGGCCAATACAAATATTAATCATATTATTTTTATCAATCCAATTGATTTTTATAATATAATTAATACAATCCTCTCTTTCCGATGTGTATACTCCAATTATGCAGTTGATCCCTTGTACATCCCATGTCATTGATATCGATGTCCAACACAGAGGCATGGATTGATCACCCTCTTTTGTGTCCGCACATTTACTTGATCCTGAATGAACTGATGCTTACAAATAAGTTCCTGCTTGTTTGGGTGTGGCCACACACTTATCAGTTGCATTCATCAAGAGGCTGGTGATATCTTCTCAGTGGACTACTGAGTGACATTCCCTTCTGCATATCCATAGTACTGCCATGTTCACTGACATACCCGAACGTACCCATACTTGGAACCCTTTTACAGGCCCTTTAGGCGTACACCAAGTATGTTTAGTGGATCTATCCAGTACCATGCCCCTTTTGCATGTACCCATTAACTTGGTTGACATCCCATATCCAATGGTCAGTAAGACACTGCCATACAACCAAGCTAATGATAGTCTCTAGTTTCATTCATTCATATGATTGGAATAGAGTACGGATCTCTTTATGGTCATATCGTTTTCCCTATCCATGGTCCTACTGCCAAGTGCATGACACTTGCCAACATGGATATGGATATGTCCATTGGATACTCTATTTAAAACATATCACAAGATATATAATAAATAGATTAATGCCTTTATTTAAGGACACAAAATGTATAATACATAAATCCAATAAATGAATAATACAAATACAAGGACCAATGCCTTGGGACTAGGGCACATCCAACAATCTCCCACTTGCACTAGTTCCAACTAGGCATGGGCCTAATCCCTATAGATCTAGTATGACCCTCGTGCTTGGGCTGAGCCTGTTCCTTAGTCAAAGGATCTGCAACATTGTCCTCAGTGTCCACTCTGTGTAATGAAATGTCACCCCTCTCGGCGATTTCTCATATGAGGTGAAACTTCCTGAGCACGTGCTTCATGTTCTTGTGTGACCGGGGCTCCTTAGCTTGTGCAACAACCCCATTGTTGTCACAGAAGATATCAACTGGATCCTGGATAGTTGGCACTACTCCTAATTCAGTTATAAACTTCTTTATCCACACAGCTTCCTTAGCTGCATCACACGCCGCAATGTACTCAGCTTCTGTAGTAGAGTCCGTGATGGTCGGTTGCTTGGAGCTTTTTTAGCTTACAGCACCACCATTCAGCATAAACATGTACCCAGACTGCAACTGGTACTCATCCTGGTCGGTCTGGAAGCTTGCATCAGTGTACCCAGTAACTAACAGCTTTTCCTGACCTCCATACACTAAGAAGCTATCCTTAGTTCGGTTAAGGTACTTCAGGATTGCTTTGATAGCCTTCCAGTGATCCTCGCTGGGATCTTACTGGTATCGACTCGTCATACTTAGTGCAAAGGTGACATAAGGTCTCGTACATAGTATGGAGTACATGATTGATCCAATAGCCGAGGCATATAGGACCAACTTCATGTTCTCCCTATCCTCCCTTGTCTTAGGATAGTTCTTCTTCCTAAAGTTCAGCCCATGGCTCATTGGCAAGAAACCTTTCTTGGCCTGATCCATGCTGAATCTTTTTAGAACCTTGTCTATGTATGTGGCCTGACTTAGGGCCAGAAGCTGATTGGATATATCCCTGTAGATCCTGATCCATAGGATCATCTCAGCCTCGCCTAAGTCCTTCATTGCGAAGCACTTACACAACCACTGCTTTACACCTTGCAGTGTTGGTATATCACTTCCAATAAGAAGGATATCATCCACATATAATACCAGGAAGGTGACAATGCTCCCACTAATCTTTTTATACACACAAGGCTCATCTTGATTCTGTATGAAGCTGTATTCCTTCATAGCTTCATTGAATCTAAGATTCCAACTTCGGGATGCTTCCTTCAATCCATAAATAGACCTTTGAAGCTTGCATACCCTCCCAGGATATTCTGGATCGACAAAATCCTCAGGTTGTGTCATGTACACATCCTCGAACCGCTTTCCGTTAAGGAAAGCGGTTTTGACATCCATCTGTCAGACCTCATTGTCATACCAAGTGGTTATGGCCAGCAGGATTCTTATGGATTTGGCATAGTGACTAGAGAGAAAGTTTCATCATAGTCTATTCCATGGACTTGTCTGAAACCTTTCTCAACCAGACACCCCTTGAAGGTTTTGTCAGCCTTTAGCTTGTAACACCACTTGCAATCTATTACCTTAGCACCCGGAGGTGGATCAACCAAGTTCCAAACTTGATTACCGTACATAGATTGCATCTCCGCCTCCATGGCCTTGTTGGATATGCCCTAGTCCCGAGGCATTGGTCCTAGTATTTGTATTATACATTTATTAGATTTATGTATTATACTCATTTGTTTTATAAATAAAGGCATTAATTCATTTATTATAAATATCTTGTGCATTATATTAAATGAAGTATCCAATGGACATATCCATATCCATGATGACAAGTGTCATGCACTTGGCAGTAAGACCATGGATAGGTGATAAGGTCGGTTTCGACCTTGTCTTCTAGCCAAATTCGTGGTTTGAGTGGTAGTTTTTAGAATCATTTATGTGAATGTTGGATTGTTTTTTTTCGTATTTTGTGATTTTTATGTCTTGGTTTGATTTCTTATTTTTTTAGTATTCCTCGTGTTTTTCGTGTTTTATGGTCCGTGGTTGTGGTGCGGTTATGTCTCTTTGTGTTTGTTTTGGACAGGCATTAGGACCCGGATCGGAAGTTGGAGCAACGGTGGCAAGGAAGGGCTTGAAGTGCTGAAAATCAGAATGGCACGGCGTGCCACAATGGCAGCACGGCGTGCCAAGCCAACCAGCGTGCCAAGAGTTCCAGAGAAGCAGCACGACAGCGTGCCATTCCAATCAGCGTGGCGTGCCGATCCCAACAATGGCAGCACGGCGTGCCACAATGGCAGCACGGCGTGCTGAGGCCCGAAAATCTGCTGTTGCCCTAATTTCAGCTTTTCTTTTCTGTGGTTTTAGCCTAGCCGTATAAATAGGTTATTTTCTTTGTTTTAGGGGATCTTTTTCCCAACTTGTAGAGGCAGAGCAAAAACTTGTAGCTAGGGTTTAGCTTGACCTTTTTGTTTTCTTTGAATTTTGGAACCATCGATTGGTAGATTGCTTTGCATTGAACCTTCCCCTTTTGCAACGTTCTTAGTTTCGGCTCGGGTTCGTTAATAGAGGTACACCTCCAAGCATCTTCACACCGTCGGCATCCGGTTAATTGGATCAAGAAGGGCATAAGTTTTCTTTTTGTCTTTTGTAATTCAATTTAGCTAGCTTTTGATTCCGCAATCGATTTTGTTTGGTTGAAAACATTGAATCTGTTACACCTTTCTTGATTAATACAGTTGAATGCAAGTTAATTTCAATCTTTATCCCTTTTCTTTATGCAATCCCTTTAGTGATAATCTAGTCTCATAAGATCTTAATCTATTAAGTTCATATTCGTGGCATTACCTAGATTGACACCTAGGCAACCATTAGTATTGACGACACTGTGGAACATACGTGCCCCTATTTTCTGAGCTTTAAGAATTAGACCGCCTCTAAACAAGGAAAACCGGCTAAGGACCTAAAAGATCTAGATACGCTAGGTTGATTTAATTGGAGGAATATAATTGAGGGTTAATTGTTGAGTTAACTTCGTCTTTTGTAGTTGATTAAGTAAGCCATCCCCATCAGTCTTCATAGGTCGGTAAAACCGCCAATTGATATTCCAAATTCAAGAGCAAAGTGAGCTGGGATAGATCAACTAGGAGTAGACTAATATAGTTGTTAATATAATCAAACTTAAATTTAGTTCCGCTTAGACACGTAAAGACTCTTAGTAATTTAGTGATTATCGAGGTTTAAATTCCTTGTGGGATCGATACCTGGACTTTAGGCCAGATTTTATTACTTGAACGACGAGGTACACTGCCTTTGTTTGTGAGTCCGTTCGGGCTCCATCAAGTTTTTGGCGCCGTTGCCGGGGAATTTTAACTTGTTTCGATAACATTAGATAAAAGGATTATTTTCTGATCTAAGCATTGTTAATACTGTTCATATTCTGTTTTTGGTTTTATTATTTGTGTATTAAATTTATTTTCTTTTTGTGTGAGTGTTTCCTAGCTTATGCAAACTCGTTCTCAAAGCTCTGAATTATTACCTTTGGATACTGAAATTGACCGTACGTGTAGGAATATTCGAAGATCCCAAAGAGTGGTAACCGCAGCCATGGACGAGGAACAAAGGCGACAAATGAGGAATGAAATCGAAGCCGAGATGAGGGCAAGGATTGAGGCTGAAGTTCGGGAGCAGGAACGTCTCCGCCAAGAACGTCAATTGGAAGGCGCGGGAGATGATAGAATTATGGCGGATATGATGGCACCCCATCGTCCTAGAAACCGGGCTGGTGTTATTCTACCACCAATCACTGCTAACAACTTCGAGCTCAAGACGAACATGATCCAAATGGTGCAAAGTAACGGCCAATTTAGTGGAGCTAGCAATGAAAACCCGAACGATCATCTTGATCGATTCCTAATGGTGGCTGATACTGTAAGGCTCAATGGAGTTCCTCAAGACGTGATCCGATTGAAGTTATTTCCATTTTCTTTAATCGGAGGAGCTGTTGAATGGTACAAGTCCCTTCGAGCGGGATCCGTAACGTCATGGGACCAGCTTGAGGAAGAATTTTTGGCTTATTACTTTCCTCCGTCTAAAACAGTCCAATTGAAGAATGAGATCACAGCCTTCCGGCAATTTGGTTCAGAATCCATGATGGAGGCATGGAGGCGTTTTCAAAGGCTACTCAGAAACTGCCCACACCATGACCTTCCTAAGTGCACTCAAGTAAGTATTTTCTATCATGGGATTTCACCTTCTCACCATGCTATCATTGACTCATCTGCAGGTGGGGATATTTTTAATAAAACCGCAACGCAAGCGGAAGAACTTATTGAGGAACTAGCTAGGAAAAGCCCCTTGTGGCAACAAGAAGTGCCCACGCGAAGAGATGTCCATGCTGTAGAAATGGGACGCCGTGATACAGCAGTGGAAGAATTGAATAAGAAGGTTGATCTTATGATGGCACATCTGAGTTTGAACCCAACACACCAACCTGTGCTGTGTGTGTCTTGTGGAGGGGACCATCCCGGTCAAGAATGTGGAATGGGCAATCCATCAGCCCAAGAGGTAAGCTATGTTGGAGGTAACCAAAGGTATAATCAACCACCCCTTCAAAATGCTTTCCAAAATAATAACAACTATCAAAGAAGATTTCAACATCCGAATCTATCCTATGGTAACAATCAAAATGTGTTGAAACCTTCTAATGATTTTTTGCAAGACTTTCGTAATCAAGAGCTTGGTAGGGCTCCTCAATCTCAATTTGGTCAAAATAGTAATGCTCATAATGTTAAACAAGATGAGTCGGTATTAAGCCTTCTTAAGGACATATCAACTCGTCTGGCTACTAACGAAGCTCGTTTGGCCAATAGTGAAGCTTTGAACAGGGACCTCACCAACCAGTTGGCTCAAATAGCTAGAAGCTTGCAAGAACGACCTCAAGGAAGCCTTCCTAGTACAACGGAACCGAACCCAAGACAAAACCCAAGGGAGACAGCCCAAGCAATTACTCTAAGGAGTGGGAGGCAAACGGAAGAACCAAGGGTTGATCAACCCATGAGAGTAAGTAATCAATCGGAGGAAGTAAGTCATTCTAAACCCGAAAACATCTCTACTTCTTCTAATGCTCAAAAGGAAGATATTTCTGTTCCTATTAGTCCTTACATTCCTAAACTTCCTTATCCAAGGAAGGAGAGAAAGGACAAATTGGACCAGAAATACTCTAAGTTCCTTGACATCTTTAAAAAGCTTGAACTTAATATCCCTTTGGTGGAAGCTCTTCAAGAGATGCCCACCTATGCTAAATTTTTCAAGGAGCTAATTGCAGGAAAAAGGAGATTAGGGAATGACGAAGTAGTGGCCCTAACAGAAGAGTGTTCCGCGATTGTAAGCAACAGACTTCCACCTAAACTAAAGGATCGAGGCAGTTTCACGATTCCATGTCAAATTGGGAATCTTAAAATTGCAAATGCCTTATGTGATCTGGGAGCAAGCATCAACTTGATGCCACTTTCAATGTTTAGGAAGCTTGGTTTGGGGGATCCAAAACCTACAAACATGACACTCCAATTAGCGGATCGATCTATAGCAAGGCCACAAGGTGTAATAGAGGACGTGTTAGTCAAGGTAGACAAGTTCATTTTTCCAGCGGATTTTGTGGTACTAGACATGGAGGAGGACACGGTAGTCCCAATCTTGCTCGGGAGACCATTCCTTGCAACCGGTAGGACCTTGATCGATGTGCAAGAAGGTAAACTTATTCTACGGTTGCAAGATGAGGAGGTAACCTTTAATGTTTATAATTCAATGAAATATCCGCTGAATAATGAAAATTGTTATGCTATTTCCTCTTTCTCTCCGGTTGATGAATGTGTGAGTGAGACTTTCTACAGTGAATTAGAGACCCCTTTAGATGAAGGTCTGAACTTGGAGGCGGAGCAAGATGAGGCGTCTGCCTCAGAAGAAGAAGAACATTGTGCATGGGTACAAAGGTTTGAGAGGCTAGAAAGAGAGATCAAACCAGCACCACAGTCATCACTAGAAAAGCCTCCTACTTTGGAACTCAAAACTCTACCCATGAATTTAAAATATGCTTTCTTACATCCTCCCAATGACTTACCGGTTGTTATTTCTTCTTTATTGACAGTTGAGCAAGAAGAAAAACTTATCGAGGTGTTACGGAAGCATAAGGGAGCTTTTGGATGGACGATCCATGACATTAAAGGAATTAACCCAGCATTTTGCACCCACCGGATATTCCTTGAAGAGGCGGTAAAACCCTGCGTACAACCTCAAAGACGCTTGAACCCAAACATGAAAGAGGTTGTTAAAGCAGAAGTGATCAAACTCCTCGATGCGGGCATAATTTTCCCAATCTCGGACAGTCAATGGGTAAGTCCAGTCCAATGTGTGCCTAAGAAGGGCGGTATGACGGTAATTGAGAACGAAAAAGGTAATTTAATTCCATCTAGAACGGTCACCGGTTGGCGTATGTGCATCGATTATAGGAAACTAAACAACGCCACCCGGAAAGACCATTTTCCTTTACCGTTTTTGGACCAAATTTTGGAACGTATGGCGGGTCACGATTTCTTTTGTACGTTAGATGGTTTGTCCGGGTATATGCAAATCCCTGTGGATCCTCTTGACCAAGAGAAAACCACATTTACATGCCCATTCGGGACATTTGCATATAGACGGATGCCATTTGGTTTATGTAATGCACCAGCCACGTTCCAAAGGTGTATGCTTGCCATATTTACCGACATGGTTGAGGATTTCATGGAGGTATTTATGGATGATTTCTCTGTGTATGGATCTAATTTTTCTACTTGTCTTGGAAATTTGGATAAGGTTTTGCAGCGGTGCGAGGACACGAACTTGGCCCTTAGTTGGGAAAAGTGCCAATTTATGGTAAGGGAATGTATTGTGCTTGGACACAAGATCTCGGGGGAAGGGATTAAGGTCGACCCGGCCAAAATTGAGGTTATTGCAAAGTTACCTCCCCCTAGTTCAATTAAGCTTGTGAGGAGTTTTCTCGGCCATGCCGGATTTTATAGGAGATTTATAAAAGATTTTTCTAAAATCTCCAAACCACTAACCGAGTTACTCCAAAAAGATGTTTCTTTTGAATTCTCTGATAAATGTTTGCATGCTTTTGAATTGTTAAAACAGAAATTGATTGAAGCACCTATAATGATCGGCCCTAATTGGACTCTTCCCTTCGAACTAATGTGTGATGCATCCGATGGTGCAGTAGGTGCATGCTTAGGTCAGCGGGTGGATAAAATCCTCCGCCCAATTTATTATGCTAGTAGAACGTTGAATGATGCTCAAATAAACTATTCTGTAACGGAGAAGGAATTACTAGCTATTGTGTTTGCCTTTGATAAATTCCGGTCCTATTTGGTTTTGTCAAAAGTAATCGTGTTTACTGACCATGCTGCACTCAAGTATTTGATGTCTAAACAGGATGCAAAACCTCGTCTTATAAGATGGATCTTACTGCTGCAAGAGTTCGATATCGAAATCCGAGATAAGAAGGGAGTAGAAAATGTGGTAGCAGATCACTTGTCAAGGCTGCCGCAAGAAGGTGAAAGTAAGCAAGAACCGGAGATCCAAGATGCATTCCCGGATGAACAACTCCTTGCGGTTACTTCCGTACCATGGTTTGCCGATATTGCAAACTATAAAGTTGGTAACATCATTCCGCCTGATCTCACACGAAACCAAAAGGTAAAATTTTTTCATGATGCTAAAAACTACTTTTGGGATGATCCTTTTTTGTTTAAGTCGTGTGCAGATGGTATTATTCGAAGATGTGTACCTTTTGAGGAAGTTACCTCAATCATCCGAATGTGCCATGATAGAGAGGCGGGAGGACATTTTGGGCCGGATAGAACCATGGGGAAAATTCTGTCTTGTGGATTCTTTTGGCCAACAATGAGAAGTGATGTGGAGGCTTATGTTCGAGCTTGTGATGCGTGCCAAAGGACCGGAAATATTTCACAAAAAAATGAGATGCTCCAACAAGGAATTCTAGTGTGTGAGCTCTTCGACGTATGGGGGATCGATTTCATGGGACCATTCCCAAACTCTAATGGGAATCAGTTCATTTTGGTGGCGGTCGAATACGTGTCAAAATGGGTAGAAGCAGTAGCATTGCCTACGAACGATGCAAAAGTGGTAATCAAGTTCTTAAAAAGCAATATATTGACTCGTTTCGGGACCCCTAGAGCTATCATTAGTGATGGGGGCTCCCATTTTTGTAACAAGCAGTTTGATTCCCTTTTGCAGAAATATGGCGTTACCCACAAAGTAGCCACACCTTACCACCCTCAAACGAGCGGACAAGTGGAAGTGTCGAATAGGGAACTGAAAAGAATCCTTGAAAAGACGGTCAGCATGTCGAGGAAAGATTGGAGTTTAAAGCTTAACGATGCCCTTTGGGCTTACCGGACGGCATTCAAAACACCAATAGGAATGTCACCATACCGTCTTGTGTTTGGAAAAGCATGCCATCTTCCCGTTGAGCTAGAGCACAAGGCGTTTTGGGCCTTAAAATTCTTGAACTTTGATATGAAAGCAGCGGGAGAGCTCCGGCTTCGTCAACTCTTCGAACTTGAAGAATTACGCCTCTCGGCCTACGAGAACGCCAAAATTTATAAAGAAAAGACCAAGAGGTGGCACGATCAAAGGATCCAGGAAAAGAGCTTCGAGGAGGGAGAAGCGGTACTCTTGTACAACTCCAGGTTGAGGTTTTTTCCCGGAAAATTGAAAAGTCGTTGGACAGGACCGTTTACCATTCACAAAGTTTACCCTTCGGGCATGATTGAGATACTTACTCCGGAGGGCATCCAAAAGGTAAATGGTCATCGCCTCAAGAAATATTTCACGGGGGCACAAGAGCAAAGGCAAGTGATGCTCTTGAGAGACCCATGAACACAAGAGAAGCGAGAGAGTCGAGCTATTCCGACTATAAACATAGCAATGAGGTACGTGTGCCTCACTTGTACATTAATTGTGTTTGTATTATTATGTTTTTGTGTGTTTTTATGTGTAGGAATAGGGTATTGAGCAAGTTAGCCAAGAGTTATGATCAAAGTGTGGAACAAGGCAAGGATTGGCAATATTCAGTGCAGCACGCCGTGCCGCAATTCAGCACGCCGTGCCAATGTGCAATCTGGTCAGCACGTGGCGTGCTCAAGCGGCACGCCATCGTGCCGCGCTTCTGGCTCAACATCGCGTGCAAGCGACATCGGCACGCCGTGCCAAATCGGCACGCCGGCGTGCCGTCATTCTGCTTCAAAGAGGCATTGAGGAGTTGGAATCGGCACGCCGTGCCAAATCAGCACGCCGGCGTGCGGGTGTTCTGTTTCCAGGTATGTTTTCGTTGCTCTGCTCAGCACGCCGTGCTGAATCATTGGCACGGCGTGCCGAGCGTTTAAAATTTGAAATCCTAGGTCGAAAATTGCGCCTCTCTATTTAAACCTCCTTTTCCCCCTTCTCTTCTTCACGCCCCTATTCATCTTCTTCTTCTTCTTCTTCGTTTTTTCTCTCTGATTTCTCTCTCTCTCTCTCTCTCTCTCTCTCTCTCATCACTTCTCTCTCTAAACCTCTCCCCTTACTTTCTCTCTCTCCCTCTTATTCCTCTTCTCTTCTCCATTTTTCTCTCCTTTCCCCTTCTCCTCCACTCCCCTTTTGACCTAGATTTCTGCTTGTGCTTCATTTTCCCTACACCAAGGTATGAATCTAAACTTTATTCTTCTTTTTCTAGTTTTGATTTTTGCTTGGTTACTTGCTTAATAGGGTCTTTCTTTTGTTATGTTTTCTTTTAGTAAATTGAATTTCTGCACTTAGGTTGTTTATGGTTTTGCTTTCTTTTGTTGTTGAGTTTTGTTTTGTTTTGTTTTTTTTATGGATGTGCAATTGTAGGATGAAGAGAAAGTCTGTACCCGCTAAGAGACATGGTTCTTCCCGTCCGCCTGTGGATCCGTCACCGGAATCGGAGCCACGCGCCAACCTTCCTTCCGAGCCGCAAATGGCTCCCTTGACGAGCCTTTCAACTAAGTATAAGTGTCCTTTTCCTCTGCTCTCGGACGAGGAAGGTAAGCGCTATAAAACTTTGTTCCCTCTTGAAAGCACTCCCTACCGAATCTTCGATTGGGGATTTTTGAGTGTGCTAGATCGGTCTGATGATTTATGTGCTAAATTGCATAGTATGGGTTGGTATTCGTTTGTCAAATCTAGCGTACCTGTTTTTAGGGAGTTGAACCTCGAGTTCTACTCCACATTGAGTTTCAAGACTGACCCTAATTCAGGCCTTAGGAGCATCACCTTCCGACTCTTTGGGGTTGCACACTCCCTAGACATCGATGGTCTTCGGGATTGCATAGGCATAGAAGGAACTAGTTATACATGGCCCGAAGATATGGATGCCAAGCAATTTTGGCGTTTGATAGGCACTGGGGTATACAAACCCCGGTTTGCCAAGACTTCCCAAATCCAGGACCCCATTTTGCAACTGTTGCATAAGTTTGTATGCTTTAATTTTTCTGGGAAAACTAAAAGTAATCGGGTCAATGCCTTTGAGCTGTTACTCTTGTGGCATGTGCACAATAATGTTAAGGTGCACTTAGGATTTTTTGTCATGGAGGCCCTTTACCTCCACCACAATAGGTCCAAGTCTGAACTCGGGTTAGGGCACATCGTCACTTTAATTGCCTATTTCTTTCATTCTAATACTTGTTCTAGGCACCTCGATAGCATTCTTCCCAAGAAGCTTTCGAAGGGCATTTTGTCTTGTGCCCCGAATGTGACGGCTGCAGGTACCTCGAGCGCGGGCGGTTCGCGTAAAGGAAAGGCTCCCATGGAGGTCGATGAGGAGGAAGCTTATGAGGAAGCGGAGGCCGCCGAGGAGGATGCGGAAAATGTCTCGGTCAGCGTGGATTTTATGGCGCGGGTTGAAGGACGGTTAGATGGCATCGTTGAACAACTGGAAAACTTAACCGTCCATCAGGTTATGCTTGGGCAGCGGATGGCCAATATCGAGGCGTTTGCCACTCGTTTTTGTGCTGATCAAGGTTGGCCGTATCCGCCGCCGCCTCCTCCCGGCCCCGATATGTGAGGTAACCCTTTTCCTTTCCCGCTTTATTTTGCTCTTTCTTCCTTTGCACTTTTGGAAGTAAGTGCAATTTAAGTGTGGGGTGGGTCAAGGGATTTTCCCGCTCTCTTTTATTTCTTTTTACATTGCACTATTTGCTGTTTGTTTTGTATGCTTATCTTAGTTTTTGCATGTTTTGTGTGGAGTTATTTCTGGTTGTTTTTGGTTTGATAATATTTGTTTTTTGTTTGTCACTTGCAACTTAATGATCCAACTCCTCATAAGCAATGTTTTACAATCTTTAAAAAAAAAAAAAAAAAAAAAAAAAAAAAAAAAAAAAAAAAAAAAAAAAACCATAACCGCATAACCTCTTATTTTGCATCTTTCGAGGTTAAGTATGCTTGTTAATAGGGATGTTTACATTGAATGCAACATGAGGCCCTATTTGATTGTCACCTTTGGAATAATATAGACTTTGGGGTTGAGATGCATCGCTTTTAGACATATACTCTCTAAGAAGCTTCTTTTTGATTGAGCATGAGTAAAGAGATGAAATAGGCAAATTGTGTGTTTTATTTTGATTAACCTTGGGGTAAGGGAAACTAATTATCTGTACTTAATGAACATTGACAAAAAGTCAAGAATGAAAAATGGAAATTTATTCCGCTGGCTTCACTTACAAGGTGAAGTTATGAATAGTGCTAGTAGCCGCTTGATTGAATGTGCTTAGTTGAGTAAGTCGGGTGCATTGTGTTTGCTCCATCTTTGTTATCTGTTCGGAAAAGCTAAGTGACATCTCAAGTAAGGTCGAAAGTTATAAAGTCAATCAAATGGAATCGATCAATGCATCGTGATAATTTTGTTTTCCTCCCCAAGAAAATTGTGTGAATTCTAAAGTCCTATTGATCTTTATCTATGTGATTGATTGGGAAGTGACTTAGAAGTGTACTATTTTAGTGATGCAAATCATATTCTGATAGTTAATTGAGTTGCTTTGTGTGCATGAGATTGGGGTTAAATGTTAAATTCTTTGTGACAGCCTTATTGATTGAGTATGCTTGACTTGTGGATAAAATTGAGGTTGTGGTTTGTGATTTTGTAAAAATCGATTATTTGATCTTTAATCTTGCTTCATTGTTTTCGGGAGTTGGAGATGTTTTGTTTGCTTGAGGACAAGCAAGACTTTAAGTGTGGGGTGGTTGATAAGGTCGGTTTCGACCTTGTCTTCTAGCCAAATTCGTGGTTTGAGTGGTAGTTTTTAGAATCATTTATGTGAATGTTGGATTGTTTTTTTTCGTATTTTGTGATTTTTATGTCTTGGTTTGATTTCTTATTTTTTTAGTATTCCTCGTGTTTTTCGTGTTTTATGGTCCGTGGTTGTGGTGCGGTTATGTCTCTTTGTGTTTGTTTTGGACAGGCATTAGGACCCGGATCGGAAGTTGGAGCAACGGTGGCAAGGAAGGGCTTGAAGTGCTGAAAATCAGAATGGCACGGCGTGCCACAATGGCAGCACGGCGTGCCAAGCCAACCAGCGTGCCAAGAGTTCCAGAGAAGCAGCACGACGGCGTGCCATTCCAATCAGCGTGGCGTGCCGATCCCAACAATGGCAGCACGGCGTGCCACAATGGCAGCACGGCGTGCTGAGGCCCGAAAATCTGCTGTTGCCCTAATTTCAGCTTTTCTTTTCTGTGGTTTTAGCCTAGCCGTATAAATAGGTTATTTTCTTTGTTTTAGGGGATCTTTTTCCCAACTTGTAGAGGCAGAGCAAAAACTTGTAGCTAGGGTTTAGCTTGACCTTTTTGTTTTCTTTGAATTTTGGAACCATCGATTGGTAGATTGCTTTGCATTGAACCTTCCCCTTTTGCAACGTTCTTAGTTTCGGCTCGGGTTCGTTAATAGAGGTACACCTCCAAGCATCTTCACACCGTCGGCATCCGGTTAATTGGATCAAGAAGGGCATAAGTTTTCTTTTTGTCTTTTGTAATTCAATTTAGCTAGCTTTTGATTCCGCAATCGATTTTGTTTGGTTGAAAACATTGAATCTGTTACACCTTTCTTGATTAATACAGTTGAATGCAAGTTAATTTCAATCTTTATCCCTTTTCTTTATGCAATCCCTTTAGTGATAATCTAGTCTCATAAGATCTTAATCTATTAAGTTCATATTCGTGGCATTACCTAGATTGACACCTAGGCAACCATTAGTATTGACGACACTGTGGAACATACGTGCCCCTATTTTCTGAGCTTTAAGAATTAGACCGCCTCTAAACAAGGAAAACCGGCTAAGGACCTAAAAGATCTAGATACGCTAGGTTGATTTAATTGGAGGAATATAATTGAGGGTTAATTGTTGAGTTAACTTCGTCTTTTGTAGTTGATTAAGTAAGCCATCCCCATCAGTCTTCATAGGTCGGTAAAACCGCCAATTGATATTCCAAATTCAAGAGCAAAGTGAGCTGGGATAGATCAACTAGGAGTAGACTAATATAGTTGTTAATATAATCAAACTTAAATTTAGTTCCGCTTAGACACGTAAAGACTCTTAGTAATTTAGTGATTATCGAGGTTTAAATTCCTTGTGGGATCGATACCTGGACTTTAGGCCAGATTTTATTACTTGAACGACGAGGTACACTGCCTTTGTTTGTGAGTCCGTTCGGGCTCCATCAATAGGGTAAACGATATGAACATAAATAGATCCGTAGTCTGTTCCAGTCATGGGAATGAGTGGAACAAGAGACTATCATTAACCTGGTAGTATGGTGGTGTCTTATCGGTCATTGGACATGGGATGTCAACCAAGTTAATGGGTACATGTAAAAAGGGCATGGTACTGGATAGATCCACTAAACGAGAAATCCACATGGTATAGTATCACAAGTGATTCTCGTGTAGTACTTGTATGGATCTTTTGACCTGACCATATGATGGTATTGCATGTGAGGTTGCATACTTAGGGGTATACCTAAAGGGCCTGTAATAGGGTGCCAAGTATGGGTACTTTCGGGTATGTCACTTAGCATGGCAATGCTATGGATATGGAGAAGGGATTTGTCACTCAGTAGTCCACTGAGAAGATATCACCGGCCTTTTGATGAATGTGACTGATAAGAGTGTGGCCACACCCAAACAAGTTGGAACTTGTTTGTGAGCTTCAGTACATTCGGGATCAAGTTAATGTCCAGACACAAAAGAGGGTGATCAATCCATGCCTCTGTGTTGGACACCGATATCACTCATGCTGCTGCTGCCGCTGCTGCCTCTAGCAGCAGCGACTGCTGTTTCCCTAGCCGCAACGGGCCGGGCCCAGTAATTTTGGATTTGGCGGGTTTTTGGGCCCGGGGCCCAGTTTTGAAATTTTAATTGGTTTTAAAATTTGTGTCTTTAAATTTTTGTAATTTAAATGCATATGGTTTCTTGAATGAAATTTAATTTTATTCATGTGATATTAATTTTGGAAATTAATATGGTTAATTGAAATTGGTTCGAGTAATTTTGGCACAATTACTTGGACGGCTGAGTTGGACCCATGGTTTCCCAATTCCAGTGGGAGTAGTTGGACTGCCTGGGCTGGCGGCCCAAAGCCCGTTAAGGGTTAGAACCTTGGTGGGCCAAAAATTAGCGATTTGAAAATAATGGCTTGGACATAATTGAAATGGGCTTAAATCATGCATTGTAACATGCTTATGAATTATATGTATTGGATGCATATGGGTGATTGAATATTTTGTATGATTGGATGCTATTGGGCCTTATTCAATATGGGTTATATTTTCTTTTTGGGTAAATACGGCCTGCGCGTCGTTTTTCTTTTAATGTAATTTTATTTTATTTACTTATTATAAAATTTGTAAAAGAAGAAGCCCATGGAGTGGTGAGCCCATGTGGAGGTGCAAGCCTAGAAGGAAGAAGATGGAAGCCCACCTGATATTGGATTCTAGTATAGGTTTACTAAAATAATATTAGGATGTAATATAGGCCCATAGCAGTCCATTTTGCTTATTTATTTAATTATGCTTTATGTTTATTTGCATGTATGAATGTATGATTCCATAGCAATTTCATCCGCCTTATGTATGTAAGCCGTTATTAAATGAATCTAATAAACAAATGGAAATTACTAAGTCACTTAAAAGTGCTTCCCTCATTCAAAACCAGCTCGAAGTGAGGATAGGCCAGTTGTAGACCATGCCCTCGCAGGATACATTGGAGTATTGTCATTTTGTATTGGGTTAGGGTATGGGATACTCTAACACTTGAATGGAGGTTTTAACTTAGCATGGGTAGTAGGATTCTCCTGGCCCTAAGTACAGATGGGTAAGTGCCAACAAGCCCATCAAACCGAGAGTCCCTAGGTTAGGATTGGACGACATTCCTACCTAAATATTTAGGGTATAGCTGTACCAGGCCCTCGTCTGGCTATATCTTAATGAAATATGGATCTCGGCCCATGAGCCCAACAACTCGGATTAATTAATAACTTGATTCATTATTAATTATGTATAGGAATAACAAAGTAAAGTCCTTTATTAACACTCTAAAATGTTTTTCTGTGTAGAAACTCTAAATGGCAAATAATAACTCATTATCACTGCGATCAATTCTTGAAAGGGACAAGCTTTTCGGTCTCAAATTTTTGGACTGGTCCAGGAACTTGAGAATAGTTCTAAAACAAGAGTCTAAAGAGTATGTACTGGAAAGGCCTGTACCGGCTGTGCCTTAGGGACGTAATCCACCGGCTGCCTAGTTGGAGGAATACGAGGTGCATGTCAAGGATAATAGGGATGTGACATGCCGAATGTTGGCCTGTATGGTCCCCAAACTGCAAAAACAGTTTATGGACCATCAAGCCTTTGCTATGATAGCAACTCTTAAAGAGATGTTTTAGGAGCAAGCTTGTCAGGAAAGGTACCTGACCAACAAGGCATTCCACTCCTGTGAGATGGGGGTTAGGACATCTGTGAGCACACACATGCTCAAGATGAAGGGCTATTTGGACACATTGGCCCGTCTCAGATCGCCCATCTCTTAGGAGTTAGAGGTGGACATAATCCTTGCATCCTTATTGGATTCTTACGATTAGTTCATCCTGAACTACAACATGCAAGGGATGAACCGTACTGTTAGTGAGCTGCATGGGATGCTTAAGCTTACTAAACAGTCGATCAAGAAGAGTCCACCGGTGCTGCTGGTCAATAAGGGGAGCCCTCCTCTCACCAAGGGCAAGGCCAAGGAAAAGGCCAAGGCCAAGGCCAAGAAGGCCAAGGCTAAGAAGGCCAAGGCCCAATAGAAGGCAGGTCCTGAGGATGTCTGTTTCGGGTGTAGGCAGGTAGGCCATTGGAAGAGATCGTGCCCCAAGCTGATGGGAGAGAAGAGAAGGGGCCAAGGTGCATCCTCTTCATGTATTTATGTTATAGACATTAACCTTACTGTTTCAACATCCTGGGTATTGGATACTAGATTTGGTTCTCACATTTGTTGTAATATGCAGGGACTTAAGAACAGAAGGTCACTGGGGTCGGGAGAGGTGGACTTGCGGGTCAGAAATGGAGCATGGGTTGCTGCCATAGAGATTAGCCAATATCACCTTGTGATGCCCAGTGGATTGGTTTTAATTTTAGAACATTGTTATTTTGTACCTGCTATGTGCAGGAATATTATTTCAGTATCAATGTTGGCTATTTCTGGATTTCATTTTACTGTTTCTAATGGTAGAATTTCTTTATCTAGAGAGGGATTATTTTATGGAGATGCTCTATCAAATAATGGCCTATATATCCTGGACTTAAATGAAACCAATCATGTCTATAACATAAACACTAAAAGGGTTAAGCCTAATGAACTTAATCCTGTCTACCTAAGGCATTGTCGTCTTGGCCACATAAACGAGAAACGCATACCTAGGCTTCACAAAGCTGGAGTTTTAGGGTCATTTAACTTAGAGTCAATTGATATATGCAAGTCATGTTTACAAGGCAAGATGACTAAGGCACCTTTTAGCAAGAAGGCTGAAAGGGCCACTGGATTATTGGACCTAATACATTTAGATGTATGTGGGCCCATGAGCACAGCGACTAGAGGTGGACACCTGTACTTTGTCACGTTCACGGATGATTTCAGCAGATATGGCTATGTCTAGCTGATGAAACACAAGTCTGAGATCCTTGATAGGTTCAAGGAATTTAGGAACGAGATACAGAACGAGCTAGGCAGAAATATCAAAACCCTTTGGCCAAACCGAGGAGGTGAGTATATGAGCCTAGAGTTTGACTCATATTTGAGAGAGCATGGAATAGTTCCACAGCTCACTCCTCCAGGAACACCATAATGGAATGGGGTGTGCGAACGGAGGAATAGGACCTTGTTGGACATGGTCTGATCAATGATGAGTCAAGCCTCTCTCCCAATTAGTTTCTGGGGCATGCCCTCGAGACAGCAGCTATCATCTTAAACAATACTCTGACTAAGGCAGTGGAAAAGACCCCATATCAGATATGGACGGTCAGGGAGCCCAATGTGTCTTTTATAAGGATTTGGGGATGCGTAGCACATGTCAAGAAATTGACTAGTGGCAAGCTGGAACCTAAAATCGATAAATGCCTGTTTGTGGGATACCCTAGGGAAACCAAAGGGTATTACTTCTACAACCCCGCCAAGAACAAGGTGTTCGTGGCAAGGAAGTGGGTCTTTCTAGAAAAGGAGTTCCTTTCCAAGAAAGATAGTGGGAGCAATGTTGAACTCAAGGAAGTTCAAGGTCCACAAGCTCCTGAAGAGGATAACTCAGAGGCCCAGGTGGAGCTTCCGCAGGAGGAAGCACCGACCCAAGCCACACAAGTAACTAGAAGGTCTGGTAGGGATCGTCGGGAACCGGAGAGGTATGGTTTCCTCGTCACTGATGATCAAACTCTTCTCATCTGGGATAAGGAAGAACCCAAAACCTACCAGGAGGCTATGGCAAGCCCATAGTCTGCAAATTGACGTAAAGCCATAGAGGTAGAGATGCAATCTATGTACGATAACTAGGTTTGGAACTTGGTTGATCCACCTATGGGTGCTACGGTAATAGGTTGCAAGTGGTGCTATAAGCTGAAGGCCGACAATACCTTTAAGGGGCGTCTGGTTGCGAAAGATTTCAGACAAGTCCATGGAATAGACTATGATGAGACTTTCTCACCAGTAGCCATGCTCAAATCCATCAGGATCTTGCTAGCCATAGCCACATGGTACGACTATGAAATCTGGCAAATGGATGTCAAAACCGCTTTCCTTAATGGAAAGCTACTCGAGGATGTGTACATGACACAACCTGAGGGTTTTATCGATCCAGAGTATCCAGGAAGGGTATGAAAGCTTCAAAGGTCCATTTATGGACTGAAGCAAGCATCCCCGAAGTTGGAATCTTCGATTCAATGAAGCTATAAAGGAATATGGCTTCATACAGAATCAAGATGAGCCTTGTGTGTATATGAGGACTAGTGGGAGAATTCTCACATTTTTGGTACTTTATGTAGACGACATCCTACTCATTGGAAGTGACATACCTACACTACAAGGGGTAAAGTAGTGGCTGAGTAAGTGCTTCACAATGAAGGACTTAGGCGAAGCTGAGATGATCCTAGGGATGAGGATCTATAGGGATAGATCAAATCGGCTTCTGGGCCTAAGTCTGGCCTCATACATAGACTAAGTTCTGAAAAAGTTTAGCATGGACTGGGCTAGGAAAGGTTTCTTACCAATGGAACATGGGCTGAAACTTAGTAAGAAGAACTGTCCTAAGACAAGGGCGGACAGGGAGAACATGAAGTTGGTTCCATATGCTTCGGCTATAGGATCAATTATGTACTCCATGCTATGTACGAGACCTGATGTCTCCTTTGCACTAAGTATGACAAGTCGGTACCAGCAGGATCCTGGGGAGGATCACTGGAAGGATGTCAAGGCAATCCTCAAGTACCTTAACCAGACTAAGGATAGCTTCTTAGTGTATGGTGGTCAGGAAGTGCTATCAGTTACTGGGTACACTGATGCAAACTTCCAGACTAACCAAGATGAGTACTAGTCACAGTCTAGGTATGTATTTTTGCTAAATGGTGGTGCTGTAAGCTGGAGGAGCTCAAGGCAGCAAACCATCGCGGAATCTACAACAGAAGCTGAGTACATCGCGGCGTGTGATGCAGCTAAGGAAGCTGTGCGGATGAAGAAGTTTATCACTGAGTTAGGAGTAGTGCCAACTATCCAGGACCCAGTTGATATCTTCTATGACAACAATGGGGCCGTTGCATAAGCTAAGGAGCCCCGGTCACACAAGAACAAAAAGCACATGCTCAGAAAGTTTCACCTCATACGAGAGATCGCGGAGAGAGGTGACATTGCATTGTACAGAGTGGACACCGAGGATAATGTCGCAGATCCTTTGACCAAGGCACTGGCCTGGCCCAAGCACGAGGGTCATGCTAGATTTATAGGGATTAGGCCCATGCCTAGTTGGAACTAGTGCAAGTGGGAGATTGTTGGATATGCCCTAGTCCCGAGGAATTAGTCCTAGTATTTGTATTATACATTTATTGGATTTATGTATTATACTCATTTGTGTTATTAATAAAGGCATTAATTCATTTATTATAAATATCTTGTGCAATATAATAAATGAAGTATCCAATGGACATATCCATATACATGATGACAAGTGTCATGCACTTGGCAGTAAGACAATGGATAGGGTAAACGATATGACCATAAATAGATCCGTAGTCTGTTCCAGTCATGGGAATGAATGGAACAAGAGACTATCATTCATCTGGTTGTATGGTAGTGTCTTTGTGATGTTAACCAACTTAATGGGTACATGTAAAAGGGCATGGTACTAGATAGATCCACTAAACGAGAAATCCACATCGTATAGTATCACAAGTGATTCTCGGGTAGTACTTATTTGGATCCTTTGACCTGACCATATGATGGTATTGCATGTGAGGTTGCATACTTAGGGGTACACCTAAAGGGCCTGTAATAGGGTGCCAAGTATGGGCACTCTCGGGTATGTCACTTAGCATGGCAATACTATGGATATGCAGAAGGGATTTGTCACTCAGTAGTCCACTGAGAAGATATCACCGGCCTCTTGATGAATGTGAGTAATAAGAGTGTGGCCACACCCAAACAAGTTGGAACTTGTTTGTGAGCTTCAGTACATTCGGGATCAAGTTAATGTCCAGACACAAAAGAGGGTGATCAATCCATGCCTCTGTGTTGGACACCGATATCGATGACATGGAATATGCAAGTTCAAACTACAGGGTTATGATAACAGTTAGACTGCCATCTCCATCTTAATTAGGGGCTGTAGTAGCTTGCTAGAGCCCAACTGTAGTCTATGGGCCATAGGCCCACTGTCAATATAAAGATGGGCCCACGGATCGTACACATTGAGCGACTGAACACTGACTTAAGGAATCACATGTATACTTGGAGTATACACTCTGGAGAGAGAGGAAGATATTAATTATATTATAAAGATCAATTGGATTGATTATAATAATAAAATTAATATTTGATTGGCTCTCTCATAATTAATTGGATTAATTATGAGATTATTTCTTGGGTAGAAATATTCATATGTATAGGTTTACATATGAATTTATTTTGTGAAGATCTAATTTTAATTTGATGGATTAAATTAATTAGTCAAACGAATTTTAATTTAAATGTAAATAATATGTTTCTTGGTGTAATATATTAAATACATGGGTACATTAAAGTTGGGCTTGAAATTAATTTAAACCAGACTAATTAAAATAGGTTTGGGCCTGAAATAAAAGATGGAAGCCCACACAGATGAAGGAGCTAGTTTGGGCCAAAATTCTCCTTCAGAATTTCAGCCACCTAGGGTTTATTTACCCTAGGAATTTCGGCCAAGGCAACTAACACACAAGCTAGCTGAAATTTGTCCCTTCCGCCTCTCCATTGTTCATGTTTTTCCGATGCTAGCACGGGAAGTGTTCGTTAGGCGTTCGTGTACGTGAACGAGGAGGGATTCTAGATTGATTCCGCAGTCTGCATCCATCTCTTAAAGAGATATTCTGGGTAAGAGATTTATCTTTTTGATTAAATTTTTGTTTTTCCAATTTCCATCTCAATTGCTCCTGGGCACGGATTTGAGGAAATCATTGCATTGTTCCGCTTTAATCGGGTGATTTCCGGTGATAAATCCCAACAGGCCTTACACCAGTTAGTAGACTGCGGGCTAGCTATAGCCTCCTGGTAGGTTTTGGGCTCTTCCTCATTAAAGATAAGAAGAGTGTGATCATCGGTAATGAGAAACCCATATCTCTCTGGTTCCCGAAGATCCCTACCAGATCTTCTAGGTCCTTGTATAACCTGGGTCTGTGCTTCCTCCTATGGAAGCTCCACCCTGGTCCCTGAGTTATCCTCTTTAGGAGTTTGTGAGCTTTGAACTTCCCTGAGTTCAACATTGCTCCCACTGTCTTTCTTGGAAATGAAATCCTTTTCTAGAAAGACCCCCTTCCCTGCCACGGACACCTTGTTCTCAGCAGGGCTGTAAAAGTAATACCCTTTGTTTCCCTGAGTAGCCCACAAACAGGCATTTGTTGGTTTTGGGTTCTAGTTTGCCCCAGTCAATTTCTTGACATGTGCATCACATCTCCAAATCCACAGAAAAGACACATTGGGCGCCCTGCCCGTCCATATCTCATATGGCATCTTTTCCACTGCCTTAGTCAGAGTATTATTCAAAATGAGAGCCGTGTCTCAAGAGCGTATCCCCAGAAGCTTATTAGGAGAGAGGCATGACTCATCATTAAGCGGACCATGTCCAACAAGGTCCTATTCCTCTGTTCGGACACCCCATTCCATTGTGGTGTTCCTGGAGGAGTGAGCTGTGGAACTATTCCATGCTCTCTCAAATATGAGTCAAACTCTAGGCTCATATACTCGCCTCATCGGTCTGACCGAAGGGCTTTGACATTTCTACCTAGCTGGTTCTGTATTTCATTCCTATATTCCTTGAACCTATCAAGGGTCTCAGACTTATTTTCATCAGATAGACATAGCCATATCTGCTGAAATCATCCATGAATGTGACGAAGTATAGATGCCCAACTCTGGTAGTTGTGCTCATGGGCCCACATACATCTGAATATATTAAGTCCAATAAGCCAGTAGCCCTTTCAGCTTTCTTGCTAAAAGGCGCTTTAGTCATTTTACCTCTCACATAATCAAGTGACTCCAAGTCAAATGACCCTAGGATTCCAGCTTTGTGGAGCCCAGCTATGTGCTTCTCATTTATGTGGCCTAAACGACAATGCCAAAGGTAGGCAGGATTAAGTTTGTTACGCTTAACCCTTTTAGTATTTATATTATAGACATGATTGGTTTCATTCAAATCTAGGATATTTAGGCCATTATTTAATAGAGCTTTTCCATGAAATAATTCCTCTCTAGATAAACCAATTCTACAATTAGAAATAGTAAAATGAAATCCAGAAATATCCAATACTGAAACAGAGATAATATTCCTGCACATCGTAGGTACAATATAACAATGTTCCAATCTTAAAACCAATCCATTAGGCATCATGAGGTGGCATTCGCTGATCTCTATGGCAAGAACCCTTGCTCCATTACCGACCCGTAAGTCCACCTCCCTTGACCCCAGTGACCTCCTGTTTTTAAGACCATGCACATTACAACAAATGTGAGAACCACATCTAGTATTCAATACCCAAGATGTTGAAAAAGTGAGGTTAATGTCTATGACATATATACCTGACGAAGACACGCCCTGGGTCTTCCTCTGCTCTCCCAACAGTTTGGGACACGATCTCTTCCAATGCCTTGCCTGCTTGCATCTGAAGCAGACATCCTCGGGACTAGCCTTGGGCTGGGCCTTAGGCTTCTTGGCTTTGGCTTTCTTAGCCTTTTCTTTGGCCTTGCCTTTTGCAAGAGGAAGGTTCCCCTTCTTGAACAGCAATACCAGCAGAGTCTTCTTGATCGACTGCTCAGTGAGCTTGAGCACCCCATGCAGCTCCTTAACAGTACGGTTCATCCCTTGCATATTATAGTTTAGGATGAACTGATCATGAGAATCCAGTAAGGATACCAGGATTGTGTCCACCGCCAACTCCCATGAGATAGGCGATTCGAGATGGGCTAAAGTATCCAGATAGCCCTTCATCTTAAGCATGTGTGTGCTCACCGATGTCCTAGCCCCCATCTTATAGGAGTGGAATGCCTTATTGGTTAGGTACCTTTCCTGAAGAGCTTGCTCTTGAAACAGCTCATTTAGAGTTGTTATCATAGCATAGGCCTGATGGTTCATGAACTACTTTTGCAACTCAGGGACCATACATGCCAACATAAGGCATGTCACATCCTGATTATACTTTACATGATCCTCGTATTCCTCCAGCTGGGTAGCCGGTGGATTACGTCCCGTAGGTGCAGCCGGTATAGGCCTTTCCAGCATATACTCATTTGACTCTTGTCTTAGAACTATCCTTAAGTTCCTCGACCAGTCTAAGAAGTTTAGGCCGGAAAGCTTGTCCCTTTCCAGAATAGATCGCAGTGAAAGTGAATTGTTTATTGCCATTAGATTACTATAGAGAAAAATTACAAGAGTGTTAATAAAGGTCTTAACTTGTTTCCCATATTTAATTAATAATGAATCAGGTTATTAATTAACTCAAGTTGTTAGGCTCATGGACCGAGATCCATATTTCATTAAGATATAGCCAGACAAGGGCCTTTAAAAACTATGTTAGGATTCGTCATTGGAAAAATAACATGGTGCAGTGGAAAATACACCGTTTAAAATTTCCTACAATCCACCTATCGTGTCCAATTACCATTGATTAGAATAAAACAATTTGAATCAAGAGAGATTAACTCACCGCATTCGTCTCCTCTAGAGACTGCTGCAGAATTGTTTCTTGAAACTGCGATCTCCAAAGTCCGGTGCACGACCAACTATTGAGCGGGAACCGGTGCTAGCCGAAGACGCGAAGGAATGGATGATTAATGCTGGGATTTTCGGCTATTTGGGGCTGCTCTTGGTGGCTGAAATTTCTAGCAATTAATTAGGGTTGAATTAGGTTTTTCTTCCTTAAGTGTGCCCTTATATAGACACATTGTTTAATTGGGTTTTAATTAGGTTAATTAAACCCAAGCCCACTAGGATTATAATTACATAAATAAACTTTAATTAAAAAGTATATACTATGTAATTTAATTGTATTTGGCTAAATTTAATTACCCCTAAATAAAATTAAATCACACTTAAGTAAATACAATACATGTATTTAATTTTCCTACTTAGGAAAATTATTTAATTAATTATTTACTTTATGTAATTCAATTAATTAATAAATTAATTAATTACATTATGTAAACTTATTAATTAAATTAAATTCAACCCAATGTTAATTAATTACCTTGACACCGAATGTCAACTAATTAATTAACACATTCCTTCCAATGTACATTACATGTACAATATCTATAAGTTCCAGCTCAGTTGATCTATGTGCACGATCCTATAAGTCTGTCTTTATGTTGGCAGTAGGCCCAAGGCCCACAGACTGTAAGTGGATTCTAGCAAACCATTATAGCCCCCAATTAAGACAGAGATGCAGCAATCTTTAGAAGACACTCACCCGGTAGTAATCTCATAGTGTCCTTTGCCTAACGATATCGATATGAATAAACAAGAGGCATGGTGTCCGTCATCCTCTTCTATTGTTTATTATATTTCTTGATCTTGAGTTGAATGATTAATCAAATAAGCAACCAACTTATTTGGGTATGGCCATACACTTATCAGTCCTACTCATCAAGTAGCCAATGATATCATCTCGGTGTTACCCGAGTGGCAATTCCATCACTTCATCATCAATATCAACATGTTCACCGGTCCACCCAATCATACCCATATTTAGCATCCTTTGACAGACCTATTAGGCGTATGTCAAAGTGAACTGGATTCCATATTGATATTATAATGAAATCTGGTCTGAGGACAAAAGAGACCTACTAAAGAAAGACCTGTGATGCGACAACCATGTGGCTTTCTTATGCAAATCGATCCATTCCCATGTCAACGACATGTACCTATATTCATGACTGACTATACCAGTACTATGGCTAGTTAAGAACTGCCATATAGTCATCGAATATACAAGTCTGTGGTTCTATTCATTCCCACGATTAGAACAGACCTGGGATAGGTTTTATGATTATCAATCAATGGATACTCTACTCATATTATAGCACAAGATATAAATGAAATAGATTAATTGCCTTTATTAATGTGACATAAATAATGTATTCATACCTGACTCTTAATGTATAATACAAAATACAAGAATCCAATGCCCTAAGAACTAGGGCACACCAACAATCTCCCACTTGGACTATTTCCAAGTGGGCATTTGCCTAATTCCTATAGATCTGGTATGACCGTCGTGCTGTGTCTGCAACTGCCTTTTGGTCAATGGATCAGCAACATTATTCTTGGTGTCAACCCTCTGCAATGATATGTCACCTATGTTTATGATCTCCCGAATGAGGTGAAACTTTCTGAGTACATGTTTTGATCTCTTGCGTGACTGGGGCTCCTTAGCTTGTGCGATGGCCCCATTGTTGTCACACAGACATCAACTGGGTCTAGGATAGTGGGTACTACTCCCAACTTAGTTATGAATTTCTTGATCCAAATGGCTTCCTTTACAGCTTTGCAGGTAGCAATGTACTCAGCTTCCATTGTAGGGTCAGCAATGGTGGCCTGCTTTGAGGACCTCCAATTAATGGCATCACCATTCAGGAGAAAAACATAACCAGACTGTGACTGGTTCTCATCCTCATCGGTCTCAAATCTTGCATCAATGTAACCTGATACTACCAGCTCATCTTGACCTCCATACACTAAGAAAGCATCCTTAGTCTGATTAAGGTACTTTAGGATTGCCTTGACAGCCTTCCAGTGTTACTCCCCAGGGTCTGACTGGTACTGGCTTGTCATACTTAGTGTAAACACGACATCAG
Organism: Euphorbia tirucalli; assembly: GCA_039660915.1. NCBI lineage: Eukaryota > Viridiplantae > Streptophyta > Magnoliopsida > Malpighiales > Euphorbiaceae > Euphorbia > Euphorbia tirucalli. The sequence goes on along the minus strand of CM077637.1, from coordinate 41,302,370 downwards.
GCCTCATAGATAACATGGAGTACATGATAGATCTAATAGCAGATGCATAAGGGATCTTTTCCATGTTCTCCCCGTCCTTCTTTGTTTTAGGACCATCTTTCTTACTCAGCTTCAACCCATGGCGCATAGGCAAGAATAATTTCTTTGCCTTGTCTATGCTGAATCTTTTCAGAACCTTGTTAATGTATGTGGCCTGACTTAGGCCTAGAAGCTGATTGGATCTATCTCTGTAGATCCTGATCCCTAAAATCGTCTCAGCTTCGCCTAAGTCCTTCATTGCGAAGCACCTACTCAACCACTGCTTAACCCCTTGCAGTGTTGGTATGTCACCTCCAATGATAAGGATGTCGTCAACATACAACACTAGGACAGTGGAAATGCTCCCACTAACCATCTTATACACACAGGGCCTTTAACTTGAAACACCATATGCAACCTATCACCTTAGCACCCGGAGGTGGATCCACCAAGTTCCATACTTGGTTATCGTGCATAGATTGCATCTCAGCCTCCATGGCTTTGCATCATTAATCTGAGTGTGGGCTTTCAACAACCTCTTGATAGGTCTCGGGCTCCACTTGGTCAACAACCATAAGGTCCCCATCATCAGTCACGAGAAAGCCGTACCTCTCTAGCTGATGACGTGTCCTACCAGACTTTCTAAGGTCCTATGCAACCGGTTCTGGTTCCTCAATTTCTTGAGTAGTCAGATCGGTTCCTAAAGCATCCTCAGCAGTAGCTGCAGGAGTTTGTGAGTCTTGAACTTTTGAAAGTTCAACATTACTCCCACTGTCTCTCTTGGAAAGGATTCCTTCTCCAAGAAGACTGCATTTCTGGCTATGAAAACTTTGTTTTCAATCGGATCATAGAAGTAATAACCCTTAGTTTCCTTAGGGTAGCCCACAAACTGGCACTTGACAGATTTGGACTCGAGTTTGCCACTTGTCAATTTCTTAACATGTGCATCACGGCCCCAAATTTTCAAGAAGGAAACATTGGGCTTTCGGCCCTTCCATAGTTCATATGGTGTTCCCTCAACTGCCTTGCTTGGTGTATTATTAAGAATGTAAGCACTTGTCTCTAAAGCATATCCCTAAAAGGAGACAGGGAGTGTAGCATGGCTCATCATCAAGTGGACCATGTCAAGCAAGGTCCTATTCCTCCTTTCTGACACTCCATTCCACTAGGGTGTACCAGGAGGTGTGAGTTGGGATACAATCCCACACTCTCTCAAAAATGAGTCAAACTCTTGGCTCAAATATTCACCCCCTCGGTCAGACCGAAGTGCTTTTATTTTCTTGCCAAGTTGGTTTTCTACTTCATTCTTAAAGTCATTGAACCTTTGTAGAGTCTCAGACTTATGCTTCATCAAATACACATAACCATATCTGTTGAAGTCATCCGTGAAGGTGATGAAGTACAGAAAACCAGATCTAGCACTAGTGCTCATTGGACCTCATACATCAGAATGTATTAGCTCCAATAGCTCTAAGGCCCTTTTAGCAGTCTTGCTAAAAGGCGTCTTTGTCATCTTGCCTCTCAAACAAGATTCGCATATGTCATAAGACTGGATGTCAAATGACCCTAGCACTCCACTAGAGTGAAGCCTAGCTATGCACTTCTCATTTATATGGCCATGTCGACAATGCCAGATGTAAGTACGATTAATTTCATTTTGTTTAATCCTTTTAGTATTTATGTTATAGATTGCACTTTCACATTTTAGATCAAGGATATATAAGCCATTTTCAAGAAATGTTGTTCCATAAATAATATTGCCACATTGCATAGAAATTCTACCATGTCCAATATTAAATACGAAACCAGAAATATCCAACAAAGAAACGGAAATAATATTCCTGCGCATCATAGGTAAAATAACAGTTTCTTAGTTCCAAAACAAGTCCACTAGGCATCTCCAAGAAATAATCTCCGATCTCCATGGCCTGAACCCAAGCACCATTTTCGACTTGAAGATCTACTTCTCTAGATCCTAATAATCTCCTATTTCTTAGACCCTGCACATTTGAACAAATGTGATATCCACATCCAGTGTCCAAGACCCATGATGTAGAAATAGCCAAATTAATCTAAACAATATAAATACCTGAAGCAACAGTTTTGCCCTTCAGTTGCTCCCTTAGCTTTGGACATGAGTTCTTCCAATGTCCCTTCTCATGACACTCATGGCAGACATCGTCAGGAGAAGCAACCCTTGCTTTAGGTTGGGCCTCCACCTTTTTGCCCTTAGGCTTGGCTTTTTGGGCCTTAGCCTTGGACTTAGATTTGGCCTTTTCCTTAGTAATGGGCGTATTACCCTTGTTCCCTAGCAATACTTCAGGAGTCTTCTTAAGAGACTGTTCAGCAAGCTTGAGCATGCCATGCAACTCAACAACCGATTTATCCAACCGTTGCATATGATAGTTCATGATAAACTGGTTGTAAGACTCAGGAAGTGACCCTAGAATAATGTCTGCTGCCAAGTCCTGCAGAACTAGTGAGCCGAGGTGAGCAAGTGTATCAATATACCCCTTCAACTTTAGCACATGAGTGCTAACAGAAGTCCTAACTGCCATCACAGTTGTGCAAAGTGCCTTAGTTGTTAGGTAACGTTCCTGATGAGCCTGATCTTGGAACATCTTTTTAAGTTGATCCATCATCTCATAAGCATGCTCGTCCATAAACTGCTTCTGAAGATCAGAAGCCATGGTACCCAGCATAAGGCACGAGACATCTTGGTCATCCCTCACATGCCGATCGTACTGCTCCACCATCGCTGTGGTGATGCCTCGACCTGCGGGAGGGCTAGCTGGTAAAGGAGCATTCAGTACATACTTCTTGGACTCTTGTCCAAGAACTATTTGTAAGTTCCTAGCCCAGTCCAGGAAGTTGTTGGAGATTGTGCCCTAAGGCCAATATTGGATTATGTAATTTGACTTCTAAGATTAATCTAGTGTAGATTAATATTATCATTTATGTTTGTATGTTAGCATTTATGATAAGTATCCATGAATAAATCATGTTATTCTAAATATCCCTAGTCGATTGTTATTATGGGAATAATAACAAACTAAGACTAGTGTGAGTGATAATGGATATTCATAAGATGAATATAGTGTATACAGATACAGATTATACTCACGGGTAATATGTTAGAGAACATGTTACTGGAGACCCACTATAAGATCAAGTTCATGGTCATGTGTCACAACTGATCTTGATTATAGTAGTGTCATTAGCTGATTCCTTTGACCTGAGGTCACCATTGATTCCGGGATGAACTCATGTTGTGCTTTGACGCAGTCAAACGCTGCTCGTAACAGAGTAGTTATAAAGGCTGTGATTGGGTACGATATGACTCATGCCTTGGGATGTGAGTGACAGATATGGGATTTTGTCCCTCTCTAACAAGAGAGCGATATCACTGGGCCCCTCGATAAGTAAGACTGTTAAATGCATGGCCGTGCTCAAATAAATTGATAATAGTATCAATTGATTTGTCTGGACAGTTTACTTTGAGATCGAGAAAGCATATGATTAATTATATAAGATTGACAAGTGTACCATGTCTTATGATTAATCATGATATCAAAGAGACAAAAGGGAATATGACATTCTATAAATAGGTATTGGATCATTCCAATCATGTTAATTGGGTAGTCATAAAGGCTTGCTAGAGTCCGCTTATGACCTATAAGGATATTATGGTAATCTCCTTATTGCCAATTAATATGAACCTATGGGGTCACACACAAAGAGCAAAATGAAGTTCATCTTATCGGGGTATAAATTATTATTGGATAATAATTTATGAATGAGAAAGAGAATAAATATATATAGTGATATATATTTAAGTGTGTATATATATAAATATTAATTTGATTAATATTGCATAAAGTATGCTACATATTATAATTAAATTATATAAAGATATAATTAATTATAATATTATATATACATATGTGTATTATGGAGAATTGATTTGATTTAATGTTAATTGAGAATTAATATTAAATTGTGTGGGTTAATATATAATTATAACTAATAGGTGTATTAGGTTATAATTATAATTAACTAATTAGGTTTTATATTTAAGGAAATAAAAACCTAAACCTAATCACACTCTCCAAAAATACACTAACTGAATTCGGCCAGCCACCACAAAAAAAGCAGCCAGCCGAAATTCTCCTCCCAAGCAAAAGGGAAAAAATCTGATTTTTCTGCTCTTTTCTCTCGTTCGAAGAATTGTTCTTCAATCCCGGCGCTAGCACGCGGTGAATGAATTGCTCCGTGTGGATCAACCGTAGAGGGAAGCTACTTTGGTTCCTAATTGATTCAAAACCTACAAAGAATTAAGGTAATTCTTTAACCCTCCTTCCAATTCAATGCAATGTACATGGGTCCTTGGTGGGGATTAATCCTTTTATTTCCGCTGCGTATATATTGTTTTTGTGCGATTAATTCCCCAACAGAAGTTAGTCCCCGAAAGCTTCTCCTTCTCCAAGAGTGACCTAAGTGAGAGTGAGTTGTTGTTTGTTGCACCCATTTAAATTGCTCAAGTGAAATGGGATTATCTACATGGAAGAAATCGTTGCTTGAGTTAGAAATAAAGGACTTTTAAGCCAATTCAAATTAATAATCCGATTTTAATTTGTTTGTTGGTGATGTTAATTGGCTGACTTGACCAAGATCCACAACTTATCAATGACTGGCCGAACTGGGGCTCCCTAACCAACATTGATTCATTTGGTAGGACAACCTATCCAATCCTTCCACGAAGGACTCTTGGTTTGATGGGATTATTGACACTTTACCCATCTGTGCTTAGGGCCCGCTCCGAGCTAATGCTACCCATGTTGAGTCAAACCACCATTCACATGTTAACCATAACAAGTATCCTAACCCTCGACGGCCCACCGAATACTACAATGTACCCAGCTAGGGCATGGCGCACATTGCAGCATCAATGGGAGGAAGAGGTGTGAATGTGAGAAGCACTTTTAAACGACTTAATATTTTAATTTTCGGATTATAATTAAGTGATACGGTTTAGCATGCATAAACGCGGGTAATAATTTAGTGATCCATACATCCATATTATATGACAAATGCAATAGCATACTTAATTTAAAATAAATGAGATCCTATGGGCCTTTAATTACAGCCTAGTGAAAAACTAGATATCCTATCTAATTCTTTATGGGCTGGACTGCAATCCTTCTTGGGCTCCCACCATGGGCTTGCTCCATCTGGGCCTTCCTCCATACTTGATGCAATTACAACAATTTTGTAAAATAAAATCTATTCTAAAATTACATCAAAATAAAAAAATGGCACGCAGGCCACATTTCCCAAAATTAAATTACAACCGATAATAATTTAGGGCCCATAGAACTCAACGTAACATTTCAAACAAAGTACCTGTCGTGCATATACATACCAATATGATGCATGATCATGGCATTCCAAATTATAAATAAAAATGTTAAGCTGAGTTACTTAGGGTGAAATCGCCAATTTTAACAGATGTGACTAAGGCCCATAAAGGCCCAATGGATAACATCCATAAATGCAAAATTAACAATTTTGCTCCCACTTGAATTTGGGTTGTCACAAATTTAAAATTTAGCTCTCCCAATTTTAACCGGTGTCACAGTTTATTGGGCCAATTTCACAAAGTCCATATTCAATTTAGTATGCAAGCAATTAAATCAAATATGCATGCCAACAAAATAAACAATTTAAATACAAAATAATTTTAAAAAAATTTAATTTAATTTGCATTAGGGTCCGGAATAAAAAAAATACCTGTAAAATCCAAAACCGGATCCAAAACCGGCGCGTGGCGCTGCTGTCCCGGTGGGGCAGCAGTGCCGCTGCGCGGTAGCCGACCGAGGCAGCAGCAGATGGAAACGCAGAATTGCGATTCCATCTTTTGCCCATATCTTTTTTTTTTATTTAATCATAAATAAAAAATTCCAGCCATCAACAATAAATAATCAATAAAGAAAATACAATTCTAGATTGAAACCAATTGGGGGAACAAAAATCAACAACCCTAAACAAAAATTCTAGGGTTTATCAAAACAAAAACCAATTGAATAAAAACCCTAAAATCACAAGCTTGAAACCTATTCTTTCTTTAAGAATGCTTTCAAAAACCAATTCCAATCAATCTAATAGACAAAACCTAGGCTCTGATACCATTGTTGCGATTCGTCATTGGAAAAATAACGTGGCGCAGCGGAAAATACACTGTTTAAAATTTCCTAAAATCCACCTATCGTGTCAAATTACCATTGATTAGAATAAAACAATTTGAATCAAGAGAGATTAACTCACCGGATTCGTCTCTTCTAGAGACTGCTACAGAATCATTTCTTGAAACTGCAATCTCCAAAGTCCGGTGTACGACCAACTATTGAGCGGGAACCGGTGCTAGCCGAAGACGCGAAGGAATGGATGATTAATGCTGGGATTTTCGGCTGTTTGGGGCTGCTCTTGGTGGCTGAAATTTCCAACAATTAATTAGGGTTGAATTAGGTTTTTCTTCCTTAAGTGTGCCCTTATATAGACACCTTGTCTAATTGGGTTTTAATTAGGTTAATTAAACCCAAGCCCACTAGGATTATAATTACATAAATAAACTTTAATTAAAAAGTATATACTATGTAATCTAATTCCATTTGGCTAAATTTAATTACCTCTAAATAAAATTAAATCACACTTAAATAAATACAATACATGTATTTAATTTTCCTACTTAGGAAAATTATTTAATTAATTGTTTACTTTATGTAATTCAATTAATTAATAAATTAATTAATTACATTATGTAAACTTATTAATTAAATTAAATTCAATCTAATGTTAATTAATTACCTTGACACCGAATGTCAACTAATTAATTAACGTATTCCTTCCAATGTACATTACGTGTACAATATCTATAAGTTCCAGCTCAGTTGATCTATGTGCACGATCCTATGGGTCTGTCTTTATGTTGGCAGTAGGCCCAAGGCCCATAGACTGTAAGTGGGTTCTAGCAAACCATTACAGTCCCCAATTAAGACAGAGATGCAACAGTCTTTAGAAGACACTCACCCGGTAGTAATCTCATAATGTCCTTTGCCTAACGATATTGATATGAATAAACAAGAGGCATGGTGTCCGTCATCCTCTTTTGTTGTTTATTATATTTCTTGATCTTGAGTTGACTGATTAATCAAATAAGCAACCAACTTATTTGGGTATGGCCATACACTTATCAGTCCCACTCATCAAGTGGCCATTGATATCATCTCGGTGTTACCCGAGTGGCAATTCCGTCACTTCATCATCAATATCAACATGTTCACCGGTCCACCCAATCATACCCGTATTTAGCATCCTTTTAGAGACTTGTTAGGCATATGTCAAAGTGAATCGGATTCCATATTGATATTGTAATGAAATCTGGTCTGAGGACAAAAGAGACCTACTCAAGAAAGACCTATGACGCGACAACCATGTGGCTTTCTTGTGCGGATCGATCCAGTCCCATGTCAACGACATGTACCGATATTCATGACTGACTATACAAGTACTATGGCTAGTTAAGAACTGCCATATAGTCATCGACTATACAAGTCTATGGTTATATTCGTTCCCACGATTAGAACAGACATGGGATAGGTTTTATGGTTATCAACCAATGGATACTCTACTCATATTAGCACAAGATATAAATGAAATAGATTAATTACCTTTAGTAATGTGACAAAAATAATGTATTCATACATGACTCTTAATGTATAATACAAAATACAAGAATCCAATGCCCTAAGAACTAGGGCACACCAACAAACTATACCCTAATTATTTAGGTAGGAATGCTGTCCAATCCCAACCTAGGGACTCTCAGTTTGATGGGCTTGTTGGCACTTACCCATCTGTGCTTAGGTTCAGGAGAATCCCACTATCCATGCTAAGTCAAAACCTCCATCCAAGTGTTAGAGTAACCAATATTCCAACCCAATACAAAATGACGATACTCTAGTGCATCCAGCGAGGGCATGGTCTACAAATGGTTTATCCCCACTTCGAGTCAGTTTTGAATGAGGGAAGCACTTTTGAACGACTTAGTAATTTCCTTTTGGTTATTAGATTCATTTTAATAACGGCTTAGATGCATGGGCGGGTGAAAATGGGATTGGATCATACATACATACATGTAAATAAATAAAGCATAATTAAATAAGTAAAATGGACTGCTATGGGCCTATATTACAACCTAATATAATTCTAGTAAACCTATACTAGAAAATACGTCAGGTGGGCCTCCTCTTCTTCCTTCTAGGCTCGCCTCTCCACTGGGCTTCTTCCTTACAAATTTTATAATAAATAAATAAAATAAAATTACATAAAAAAGAAAATAGCATGCAAGCCGTATTTACCAAAAAAGAAAATACAACCCAACTTGAAATAAGGCCCGATAGCATCCATACATGCATTTAATCATACATCCATGCATCCAATACATCAATTTATCAACATGTTATAATGCATGAATTTAAGCCCATTTCAATTATGTCTATTGTGAGCGGCCGACGTGTTTTCGACGGAACATGAGACTCCCTTTCGGAAGAGGCACCACGATCTCGTGCCGACCCCTCCCTCGCGTGGAGTTTTTATAAATGGAAAATCGGTTTGGAAAATAAATGAAATTAATTCTTAAAAGAACCGAGACCTAAGTCTCGATGAATATTGTAGAGTTGCCACTCGGCTCAGCTCAACCAGGAAATTCTTAAGGTAGCTGAACCGGACGAACGGTCGCTACACTATCCAGAGATTCGGGCCCGAACAAGTCCCTTATTTCGTGTCTAATTAAATTAAATATTGCCAATGTTCTCGAAATGGTATTTAAATTCTAAAGTCAGTTTTATTGAATATAAAAGGCATACATCACGCATAAAAATATATAATACAAAAATAAAGAAAAGTAATAAATATTAATTGGCCTACAACCAAATCGAATAGAAGAAATAAAAACTCTCGCCTCACTTATACAATTGCCTAGGATACACGAGAATCTAAAAATATTTACAACCGCCTAAATACACGATTAATTCTATTAAAATGAAAATAAAAATAAAAATAAAAATAAGAATAAATAAAAGCTGCAAAACAAAAGTTAGCACAATTTATACAGCACACCACAAGTTGGACTCAAATAGACAGAATTGGGAAATTAGGATTTGGGGTCATGCATTTAGGGGATAACCGGGTAGGCTCGGCTAGCCGGCCCGGTTAGACCTGGAAAACGTTTTGAAACGTCCCTGTATTTTTAGTTTTGTGGGAAAATCATTTTGAAAACAATTTTTACCAGTTTACATGCATTTTTACATTTAAGGAGGGTCGGTTTTCGGGAGAACTGGGTCTCTGTCGTTGAATTGTTCTAAATGCAATTTTATTGGAAATTGAATCTATGGTCGTGATGCACACAACAAAATTCATTTTTGACGATTTTCGGATTTTTCTAATTTTTATGGATTTTTGGAAATTTTTGGGGATTAAAGGTGAAATTCTAGTTCTGGAAAAAGGGCTACAGTGGTGCGACTGTAACTACAGTCGTACGACTGTAAGTTACAGTCGTGCGACTGTAAACGGCCCAGAATCAAGATTTCGCCAAAATTTTATTATGAATCAAAATTAAAGAAAAACAACCTGGAAATTAAGAACACTCGTACGACTGTTCATCAAATCCAAGAACAGTCGTGCGACTTTTCTTAATTTCCAGAAACAAAAGCACGAAAACACAGCAAAAATGCACAAAAAAATCACTTCAAACACCAAGAAAGCAAGAAAAAGTGAAAGGAAAAGGAGTGTCTACCTTTTTAGAACCTAATCCAAGTCGATTTGACCCCTGGCGTCGCTCCAATCCACACAAATTCGCACTTTTCATTTGAAATTGGGAAGGGAAGCTTTATGTCCAAAAATCCGAAATACTTGGGATTCTGATGATTTAAGTCCGTGATTTTGATTTGTTTGTGAAGTTAATTGATTAACCTAAGGATTTCTAGCAAGTTTTAGTCCTAATTCTGAGAACTAAAGAAAATAGGAGAGGAAAAGAAGAATTTTTTTTTTTTTCAGTTTGGGTTTTTGTTCTTTCTTTTCCTTCCCTCTTTTCTCCTTTCTCTCTCTAATCTCTTTTCACCAGAAATTAAGTTGGCCTTTTTCTCCCTCTCTTTCATCTTTTCTACTCTGATTTTTGGTTGCTTCCTGTCCATCCCAGTGTATTAATTGCGCCACCTCTCTCGTCAATTTTTCTACTGCAGAGGTATGGGCTCCTGCAACTGCTTCGATATACAGTCGTACGACTGTAATTTTTAAATTACAGTCACACGACTGTAAAGACAGTCGTACGACTATATATATATATATATATATATTTTAAGTGTAGAAAATTCTGGCGCTTACAACTGCCCCTCGCGTGATCAAATTCGACACCTAGCTCTAGGTTTACAACACCTAAGATGGTGAATTTGAGAGCGCGAATCAAAGTGCCGCGAACACTGGAATGAATTCTCGGATGAGATAAGTCGATACCGGGTCTAGGTTACCCGAGGCGATGCTGGGGAGTAAATAAGCCGATACCGGGTCTAGGTTACCCGAGGCGAAGGAGTGGATGAATTGCGGTTTAGCTGATACCAGGTCTAGGTTACCCGAGGCGAGGAAAGATGGATTATGGATTGGCTGATACTGGGTGTAGGTTACCCGAGGCAAATGAAGGGTGAAATTACGGTTTAACCGATACCGGGTCTAGGTTACCCGAGGCAAATGAAGGGTGGATTGTGGATTAGCTGATACCGGGTCTAGGTTACCTGAGGCAAATGAAGGGTGAATTGCGGTTTAGCCGATACCGGGTCTAGGTTACCCGAGGCAAATGAAAAGTGAAATTAGCTGATACTGAGTCTAGGTTACCCGAGGTGAAAGATGGGTGAAATAAGCCGATACTGGGTCTAGGTTACCCGAGGCGATGCTGGAGATGAAATTAGCCGATATCGAGTTTACATTACTCGAGGCGAAGTTGTTGAAGAAATTGGCCGATACCGGATCTAGGTTACCCGAGGGGAGCCTTGCTGGGGAAATGGATGATGAAGTCGATCTGGGCCGATACCGAGTTTACATTACTTCAGGCGGATCTACTGAAGAAGTGAATGATGAAGCCGATCTAGGCCGATACCGAGTTTATATTACTCGAGGTGGATCCGCTGAGGAATTGAAGCTGGGGACGATGAATTCCTGCACTTAAGATAGCAAGTCTTCATTCCTTGATCGAGAGATTTTAAACAAAAATTTTTGCCCCTTCGATCAAGAATGAAGACTAGCTGGGGATAAGTGATTGATGTATGCAACGTATGAGTGCATGATAATGTGTACGCATTTTCTGTTATTTGACGTTTCCGCCTTCCGCTGGAGAGAGATATGTTGTGCCCCTGGTTGATTTTTCTTTCTTCAGGTGCTTTGCTTGGTGATTTTCGAAGGAGTGAGGTGATTGTAAGGGATGTATGATACTGCTGGGGAGATAATCGTAGTGCTCCTTACAGAGATTTCGCTGGGGAAAAGCATGGCAACTCGATTGGGGAAACAATTATAGTGTTCTTTATGTAGATTCTGCTGGGGAATTGCTTGGTGACTCTATGTGGAGTCGATGTGATGACTTCTGTAGGGAATGTTGAGGACATTCTGCTTTTCCTGCTTCGTGGGGAAATTATAAGTTTGTAAGTGCTCTAATTTTTACCTCGGTTGCCCAATACGGGGTTTTCAGCCCAGCAAGCCACTCTAATTTTTGCCTGAGGTGCCTTTTCATTTTTCACCTCAGCGAGCTGCTCTAATTTTTGCCTGAGGCGCCTTTTCGGTTTTCACCTCAGCGAGCTTCTTCTTTTTTCTTTTTTTTTTATATGAATAATTTGAATTGTATTGCGACCACTTATTGCTCTTTTAGGAAGAGGAGCTGGATTCTAGAGGGCAAAAGATTTCAAATTGCATGTATTTAGTGCATTTTCACTTGTTAAATAATACGATGATTTCAATCAGTTGAATGCAAAATGCTTTCTTTAAACGTATGTTTATGCAAGACCACTTTGCTTGTGCATTTACCATAACCATGCAAATATATTTAAACAAACACTACACTTTATTGATGAAGTCAAAATGAGTACATTTGAAATGGGTTGGTTCCTAAATGATACATATTCCACACTGAGCCAGAATCCGTCACCAGTCATCCTTTTCAGGTTTTCCAACTAATTATTTTTTGTCGTGTCTTAACTTTTGCCCAGACCTCTCTTTTCGAGTTTTTAGCCTAGCAGATATTTTTTTTATACATGATAAAGATTTAGCCTGTCCTGGTTGATAGGATTAGTGAACTCGTTTCTGTCCATGTCCATGATGCTAACAACGCCTTTTGATAACACCTTTTACACCACATAGGGTCCTTCCCAGTTGGGTCTGAACTTGCCCCTAACATCGACATTTGAAGGCCTTAGCTGCTTTAGAACCAAGTCACCCATTTTCAACTGCCGTTTGGAATACTTCACATTCTAATTATAGGCTCTGGCCATTCTGTACTGGTACATCTGAAGATGGTCTAGTGCTCTCAGTCGCCTTTCATCTAGTGCTGCTAACTATTCATATCTGGCTTGAACCCATTCAGTCTCTGGTAGTTGAGCCTCCAGGGCAACTCTAAGTGATTTGAGTTCCATTTCTACTGGCAATACTGCTTCCATTCCATATACCAAGGCATAAGGAGTTTCTCCTGTCAGCGTTCTGACACTGGTTCTGTAACCCCAAAGAGCATAAGGCAGTTTATCGACCCAATCTCTGTAAGTAGTTACCATTTTTGATAAGATCTTCTTTATTGCCTTGTTAGCTGCTTCCACTACACCATTAGCCTGTGGTCTGTATGGAGAGGACTTATGATGTTCAATACCATGTTCTGCAAGTAGCTCAGCTGTTGCCCCTTGAAACTATACTCCATTGTCAGTTACTATGTGGTGAGGAATCCCATACCGAGTGAAGATGTTTTTCTGAATGAACTTGACCATTTGCTTGGCTGTCACATTAGCGAAGGATTCTGCTTCGACCCATTTGGAGAAGTAATCAACTGCCACAACTATAAATCTATGTCCATTAGATGCAGCTGGATGAATTTCGCCAATCATATCGATCCCCCATGTCTAAAATGGCCAAGGAGATGCTAAATTCTGTAGCTCAAGTGGAGGAAGGTGACTGATGTCTGCATAGATCTGACATTCATGACATCTCTTCACTTTTCTTATACAATCTACTTGCATCGTCATCCAGAAGTAGCCTTGTCTCATGATATTTCTGGCCATGGCAAGTCCATTCATATATGGCCCACAGGACCCTGCATGTACTTGCTGCATCACTTCTTCTGCTTCTTGCTCTGTTAGACACCTTGAAAGGACTCCATGTGCTGTTCTTTTGTACAACTTATCTTCAAAGATTCTGAACTGACTAGCCATCTTTCTTAGTGTCAACTTATCAGCAGCATTGGCCTCTTCTGGATACCTCCCTTCCTTAACATACTGGTGGATATCAAAGCCGATAATTCCATTACTTTGTGCACTTCGAAGCAAGGATGTCTGGAAGTGACTATAACCAGTGGTTGGACCTGTGTCTCCTCTGGATTTTTCCACATGGAGGACAGAGTTGCTAACGCATCGGCCATCTTATTCTCATCCCTGGGGACATGTCTGAATTCGCACTGGCCAAATAAGTCTTTTATGAAGTGTAGTAGCTCCAAGTAAGGCCGTAAGGCTTCTTCTTTTAGCGCCCACTTGCCCTGAGCTTGCCTGATCACTAGAAGTGAATCACTGACAATTAAGACATCATTTTCCCCTAAGGTTAACAGAGCTTCCATTCCAAATAAGCATGCTTCATATTCTGCCCCATTATTGGTTACGGGAAAGATTAGCCTTTTGGATAAAGGAACAATCTCACCATCCGGTGTTGCTATAAGTACCCCGATTCCAGTGCCTTTTCTATTCACTGCCCCATCGAAGCACATAACCCATCTTTTCACCTCCACCATGGCTAGTTGCTCATCAGGGAATTCCAGATTCTCCGTATAATCTGATTCTAGAGGTTGGTTTGCCAGAAACTCGGCCACGGCTTGCCCTTTGATGGTTTTCTTCGTGATGTACTCGATGTCGAACTCAGATAAGAGTAACAACCACCTGGACAGCTTCCCAACCAATACAGGTACTTCATAGAGATACTTCATTGGATCCACCTTAGCCACGGCTTGTATCTTGTAGGATTGGAAATAATGGCGCAGCTTCTTGGTCAACCAAATCATCGCCACACATGTCTTCTGCACCAGTGTGTACTTGGTTTCATACTCCAGCAATTTCTTGCTGAGGTAGTAGATAGGATATTCCTTCTTGCCATCTTGTTCTTGTGCAAGCATTGCCCCTATAGAGGATTCTTCAACTGCCAAATACAAAATCAAAGGCTTTCCTGGAATTAGAGGACTCAATACTGGTGGCTTTACTAGGTAAGCCTTGATCTTCTTGAACGCCAATTGACACCTGTCATCCCACACAATTGGCTGATCTTTCTTTAATAGCTTGAAGATTGGTTCACAAGTGGAAGTCAACCGTGCAATGAAGCAACTGACATATTGCAAGGAACCCAGAAATGACCGGACTTCCTTTTCGGTCTTTGGGGCTGGTATATTTTGGATGGCTTTGATTTTGTCTGGGTCCATTTCTATCCCCCTCTAGCTGACTACATAGCCCAACAGCTTCCCTGATGTGACCCCGAATATGCACTTCTTGGGGTTAAGCCGCAAGTTGTACTCTCCAATGCGTGTTAGAAACCTATCCAGGATAACCGGATGTTCCTCTCGGGTTGTTGATTTAACAAGCATATCATCGACATACACTTCGACTTCTTTATGGATCATGTCATGCAACAGAGTTGTGATAGCCCTCCGGTAAGTGTTGCCAGCATTCTTTAATCCAAAAGGCATCACTCTGTAGTAGAAAGTACCCTACTCTATGATGAAAGATGTTTTCACCTTGTCGATCACATCCATCAGAATCTGGTTATACCCTGAAAAGCCATCCATGAAAGAGTACATTGCCACTTTTGCTGCTCTATCAACTAGGACGTCAATATGGGGCAATGGAAAGTTATCTTTTGGGCATGCTTTATTCAGGTCCCTATAGTCGATGCATACTCTGACCCTTCCATCCTTTTTAGGCACAGGGACAATGTTGGCTAGCCATTCCGTGTACTCCACCACTTCGAGAAACCTGGCATCTATCTGTTTGGCCACTTCTTCTTTCACCAGCGTAGCCCATTCCAGCCTTAGTCTTCTCAACTTCTGCTTTCCCAGTCTAAACTTGGGGTCCGTTGGGATTTTGTGCACTGCTATTTCTGTGTCCACACCCGGCATGTCTTCATACATCCAAGCGAAAGTTTTAACATGTTTTTGGAGTATTCTTATTAATTCTTTCTCTTCCTCGGATTTTAGCTCGTGTGAAACAAGTACCATTTTAGGGTTTTCATCTGTACTTATATTGATTTCATGCAATGCAGTGTCATGTATGCTAAATATGCTTGATGGTGATTTAAATGCATGCACAGAATTATCAGGATAAACATCACACAAGTAAGAAACTGGGTTTTCATTGCATTGAACTTATCATAAAGTACATCAGTTACATTGAAAATGGAAGAAATAGATACAACGAAATCATTTTCATCTTCCACAAGCGGAGGGCCTTGTTCTTCATCAGCTTCCATCTTCCCTTCTAGAGCATCATCCGGGGCTACAGCTTTCTCTGCTTCTTTTTCGGTCGCTTGCATCATAGCTTTTTCCATAATCTTTGCAACTTCAGTGACCACAAAGTCTAAGTTCACTCTGGCCATTAGTTCTTCGCGGAATCCCTCCTTGCATTTCCCAAAAGCTTTGCTTAATGCAGCAGTCAAAGCACCCGAGATCACTTCTGTAGTTTCAACACAGGCCTTCTTTTCATCTTCTTCCTTAGCCACCTCTACGGCTTCTGCTACCACCTCACATGACTCTCCTTGCAAAATCTCAGATTCAGTGGTTGCTTCTTCCGCTATTACAGGGGCTATTGGCTCCTCCTGGCTTTTGTCAAAATCAACTACATCTGCAAAGATCTCAAAGCCAGGATACTCGATGCCTCCTACCATCACCGGTTCAGCTTGACCCTTATAAAGGCTTTCTCCCGCCTTTAGAAACGGCTTCATCATAATTTTTCCATTCTTGCCCCTTTTCAAATTCTTCCGCTCAGATGCCCCTTCTACATAGCCAAGGCCATACTGCTTCGACTTTCCCGAGTCAATTTTAAATTCTGGAACCCCCTGCAAATTGATTCTGAGTCCCATTCTCGGGACAAAGTTCTGCTTATACAGATACCGAGATAGCCACTCCGGCATATAATTCTCATAAAGGACCATAGGGGCATCCGTGGTTCTTCCTCTTTAATTACAGCGACTTGAAATCCAGCAAAGGGAACCACTCCTTTATTCACTACAGCTACCATCGACTGGGCATCCGCCTCAACAGTCACAATTCTGCCGTTCATAGAGAACTTGATCTTTTGATGCAATGTGGAAGGGACACCTCCCAAAGGATGGAACCAGGGCCTTCCAAGCAATAAGGAAAAAGTGACTGGGATATCAATCACTGTAAAAGCGATCATGGACCTAACTGGCCCAACCTCTACTTCCGCCTCAAACATCCCTATCACTGTTCTTTTAGAGTCATCATATGCTCGAATGACTATTGAGGATCTCTTTAACACTTCTTCGTTCAGCCACAAAAATGGCAACATCTTTAGTGGGCAGATATTCAGTGCCGATCCGTCATCCACCATGATGCAAGGCATTACCTTATCCATCACATGGGCCCTGACATAAAGAGCCTTGTTGTGGGCCTTCCCTTCAGCAGGCAAGTCTTTCTCGGAAAAGATAATATCAGGACTTCCCACATGACTTTGTCTAACAAACAGCACATAGCCTTTAGTGAAGCTATAAGGGAGACTTCAATTTCTGACAATTTCTTTACTAGAGCAGCCCTGTGCCCCTTGGAGGTCAGAAGCAAGTGCCATAAGCTAGCTTGGGTAGGAGTTTTCTCTAGTTGGGAAATGACTAGGTCCTCTTTCTCAACTCCTTCTGGTGCTGAAGTACTGCCCCACCCATTCATCGGTGCTTTATCTTTCATCTGATCTGCCGGTTGATATACCCTACCACTTTGGGTCACATGCTGCACTTCTTGAATCTTCATCTTTTCAATGGTTGGGAGTTTAACTGCCTCTCCTTTGTCAAATTCTTCGTACTCATCCTCGGAGTCGTGATCATTCAGACTTACAGGCTTGATCTCCTTACATTCCCCTTTTTTCTCACATTCGGGTTCCACTTCGGGTTCCCCTTCTGACATACTTGAATTGTAAGGTTCGCTTGAAGAACTTGGGCCAATATAAAGTTAGCCGGTAACCCTGACTGGACCATGTTAACCCACTTTTCGAATGCCAGCAGTGGGTTGGTTTTAGTGCTAGGTTTGGCTGGCTCTTGCAGCTTTCCCTCGTCAATGAGCTTCTGGATAGCATCCCTTAGCTTATAGCAGTTGTTGGTTCGGTGGCCTGTCGCCACATGATAAGTGTAGAAATTATCTTTGCCAGCTTCAGATGGCTTCTCAAACGGCCTTAAAGACTATAGCAGGCCGCCATTCCTACACTTGGCGAATATCTTCACTAAAGGAAGAGTCTAAGGCGATATACCTTGTTCTCCAAGACCTCTGTTCTGGTTGCTTTGCTGCTGATTTACAGTAGCCACTTCAACCTGCTTGACTTCTGAAGATTGCCCCTGTTTGCTACCGGAACCTAACCCAGAACCACTACCAGACCCAGCTGCTGCGGTTGACCTATATCCTGGGCTGTACCCTATGCTTATTCCTCCCTTATGACCAGCTGGCTTCTCTTCCTCATCCCTCTCTATTTTCATTGCCATGCTATAAACTTCACTGAGTTCGTGGAAGGGATGAAATTTTATGTTGTTCTTAAAAATGTCTTTACTGCCATCAATGAGTTTCTGTATGAGCTCATCTTCATCAGGGTGGTTCTTTAGGAGGATCATCTTGTTCATCCACCTCTGATAGTATTGGTCAAAGGGCTCATTGAATTTCTGCTTCACCAAATCATACAGCTTCACCTGGATTTTGGTGTTGAAGCTGTAGTATTTAATGAAGGCTGCCGACAATACTTCCCAATCAGATTGCTCCTCCTCTGATAGTAGTTATACCATCCTAAACCACCTCCCTCCAATGTGCTAGGGAATCAATTGATCAGCTACTACTTTGTAGCGCCCGCCATAAGCATAACTCGGGCATACAGATTCACATGGGCCTCCAACGAGCCTATTCCTTTGTAAGTAGGGATTTTCGGCACTTGGAAACCAATAGGGAATGTCTTGATGCCCTTACTGATCATGGCATCGACATTTACTCCCTTTTTTCGATTCAACACTGATACTGGCCCCCTTCTTCAACTGGGCCATAACCTCATCTAGTTCGGAGCACTTCGCTTTCATCCTTTGTTCCATAGCTGCTTCTATTTCCTGCAGCTTTTCAAGGCTAGCCGAAGCGTCACCATCATGTTGGGATGACTCAGCCTCTTTTTCTTTCCATGCTCCACTGCCACCGGTCTCACCAGCTTCTCGCACTGTTGCCCTCATTTCTTCCTTTAACATATCACGAAAGTCTTGGGATCTGAAGATATCTTTCAAAACATCAGCCATGCTTGGTGTCTGATCTGCCATATTCAATCCTTCTTCAGACTCAGAATCACTGTCACTCTCAACTACCCTCTGTCTCCTAGCTGCCCTTGAAGCCTGGGATCTTGTCCAAGGTCACTCCAGTGTATTCTGCTTGGGAGTAGACAGGAGGCATTAGGGTCGTGAATGAATGACGTGATGTGACATGAAAAATAAGGCGTTGAGAATGCTTGAGATGAATGGAGTGGGATTATGTATGAAATGATGGTATGAATGGTTTCTTTTTTATTACCTTTCTTCTTTTTGGGACTGTAAGCGCCGGAATTTTCTATACTTAAAAAAAAAAAAAAAAAAACTATAGTCGTACGACTATTGTTACAGTCGTACTACTGTAATGTCGGAAAACCTGCAGAGGCCCATTCCTCTGCAGCAGAAATGGAAGAAAGAGAGGATGAGCATTAATTACTCGGGTTTGGCAGCAAGCAAGCAGAAAAAAAGAGGGTAGAAAAGAAGGAAAAAGGAGGAGAAGAGGAGAGATTTCTGGTGAAAGAAAACTTAGAGAGAGAAAGAGAAGAGAGAGAAAAAGAAAACCACAAAAAAAAAAAAAAAACTCACTTTTCTTCCTCTTTGATTTTCTTTAATTCTCGAAATTAAACCTAAAACTTATTAGAAACCCCTAGGTTAACCAATTAACTACATAACCAAATCAAGAATTCGGACTAAAACAATCAGAATCCTTTACAATTTGGATTTTTGGAGGAAAAGCTCCCAACTTCAATTCCAAAGGGGAAAGTACGAATTTATTGGGATCGGAGCGACGCCAGGGGTCAAAACGACTTGGAATAGCTTCTAAAAAGGTAGTCACTTCTTTTCCTTACACTTTTCCTAGCTTTCTGGGCGTTTGAAGTGAGTTTTGTGTGATTTTTGCTGCATTTTCGTATTTCCGTTCCTGGAAATTAAGAACAGTCGTACGACT
This sequence comes from Euphorbia tirucalli, assembly GCA_039660915.1. Taxonomy (NCBI): domain Eukaryota; kingdom Viridiplantae; phylum Streptophyta; class Magnoliopsida; order Malpighiales; family Euphorbiaceae; genus Euphorbia; species Euphorbia tirucalli. The sequence goes on along the minus strand of CM077637.1, from coordinate 41,282,581 downwards.
GTTCTTGGTTTTCATGAACAGTCGTACGACTGTATATACAGTCGTACGACTGTTCTTAATTTCCAGTCGATTTTTCTTCGGTTTTTGGTTAAAAATGATTTTTGGTGGAATTCTGATCTTGGACTGATTACAGTCGCACGACTGTAAACTACAGTCGTACGACTGTAATCCCTGTTCCAGAATCAGAATTTCAGCCTCATCCCCAAAAATTCCCAAAAAAAAAAAAAATTTCAAAAAAAAATCGGAAAACCCCAAAAATCATCAAAATGAATTTTGTTGTGTGCATCACGACCATAGATTCAATTTTTAGTAAAATTGCATTTAGAACAATTAAACGACGGAGACCCAGTTCTCCTGAAAACCGACCCACTTAAATATATAAAAATGCATGTGAACCGGAAAAATTGTTTTCAAAATGATTTATTTTCACTAAAAACCAAAAATACAGGGACGTTTCAAAGTGTTTTCCAGGTCTAACCAGGCCGGCTAGCCGAGCCAACCCGGTTATCCCCTAAATGCATGCCCCCGATTCCTGATTTCCCAATTCTGTTTGTTTGAGTCCAACTTGTGGCGTGCTGTATATATTGTGCTAACCCTCTGCTTTGCAGGTTTTAATTTCTTTTTATTTTTATTTTTATTTTGGATGTAATTTAATAGATTAAATCGTGTATCCTAGGTGGTTGTATTTTTCTAGATTCTTGTGTATATAGGCGATTGTATAAATGAGGCGAGAGTTTTTATTTTTCCATTCGATTTGGTTGTAAGCCAATTAATATTTATTCCTTTTCCGTATTTTTGTATTAAATATTTTGTATGCGCGCTGCATGTCTATTTACTTCAATAAAATTGGCTTTAGATTTTGAAATACCATTCGAGAACATTGGCAATATTTATTTTAATTAGACACGAAATAAGGGACTTGTCCGGACCCGAATCTCTGGATAGTGTAGCGGCCGTTCGTCCGGTTCAGCTACATAAGAATTTCCCGGTTGAGCTGAGCCGGGTGGCGACTCCTACAACATCCATCGAGACTTAGGTCTCGGTTCTTTTACGTATTAATTCTATTTAATTTCCAAAACGCGGATTTCCATTCATAAAAACCCCACGCGAGGGAGAGACCCGCCCGAGATCGTGGCGCCCCATTCTGAAAGGGAGTCCCGCGTCCTGTCGAAAACGCGTCGTCCGCTCACAGTGGCGACTCCACTGGGGAATTCTTAAAAGTTTTTCAAAAACATAAAAGAATTTGACAAGCCCTGAAAAGTGTCTAATTAAAATAACATGGATGATTCTCTTTTGGTATTTTATTTGCATTTTTTAGTTAGCCATTCTTGCATTAGATTAGGTATCCTTTTATAGCCCGGTGGATTGTTGAAGTGCCGCCTAAGTTCCTCCTGGTCTTAGGGGCACGAATACGAAACACCACTCATAGCCTCGTACGAACCCCTTCGTTCGGACCCTTGAGTGGGGAGAAGTGAGGAGTATATCTTGCTATGAGAGCCTTGATGTTATCTCGACTTTGACCGAACCCATATAGGCAGCTCTAGTTGGATTCCCTTAGGATACCAAAATAATTGTGTGAATAATAATAAAATCACGCCTTCATCACCCCCGGTTGGTGATTGAAGTGAACCCCGCCTAGGACTCGGTTAGAAATTTTCGAGACCGACCACGTTGGAGGAATAAGGTTGGAAGAATTCGTTTTGCTTGCTATGTGTTCTTCACCATTTCGTGACACATCGCCGATGCATGCATAACATACCATAATCACCATTTTCCATACACATTACATACCATACACAAACATCTTTGTGTGATACTAACCCACATTTTTTATGCAGCCATTTTGCATTTTATTTCATGTGTAAAACATTAATTCATTCGCTTGTCATCCATACTAACGATTTCTTTTTTAGCCATAACATTAAACTTGTGTGATTAGCATTTTATTTTTGACATAGCATACATAACATCATTCTGTATGACATGCATCCTAACCCACATTTTTGTGCAGCCATTTGCATATTGTGTGACATGTTCATTCACTACATTTCACTTAAATTCAATTAAATTAAGGGGCATTTCAAGGAACGCCTATCATGACCATCCCATCCCATTTCATAACATATCGGGTACCCAAAATTACCCGTGTTTTGCCAATGCACCGGATTGCATTCGGCCATTCCACCAATATCATTTCATTCAATAAAAGCCACAACGGCCTTAGGCCCATTTTCGTGTAATAATTTACACGATGCATCTCATGACATCATTGTTGGAAATGCCCTAGTCCCGAGGCATTGGTCCTTGTGTTTGTATAATACATTTGTACATTAACGTGAACTTTATGTACTATACAATTTGTGTTAAGGAAATAAAGGCATTAATCTATTTATTATATGTCTTGTGCTATATTTTAAATAGAGTATCCTATGGACATATCCATATCCATGTTGTCAAGTGTGAGGCACTTGGCAGTAAGACTATGGATAGGGAGAACGATATGGCCATGAAGTTTTCCGTAGTCTGTTCCAATCATGGGAATGAATGGAACTAAAGACTATCATTAGTCTGGTTGTATGGCGGTGTCTTACCGGTCATAGTACATGGAATGTCAACCAGGTTAATGGGTACATGCAAAAAGGGCATGGTACTGGATTGATCCACTTAATGGGAATCTACATGGTATAGTATCACAAATGATTCTCGTGTAGTACTTGTATAAGTCCTTAGACCGGACCATATGATGGTGCTGCATGTGAAGCGGCACACTTTGGTGTATGCCTAACGGGCCTGTAAAAGGGTGCCAAGTATGGGTACGTTCGGGTGTGTCAATGAGCATGGCAGTACTATGGATATGCAGAAGGGAATGTCACTCAGTGATTCACTGAGACGATATCAATGGCCTCTTGAAGAATGTTACTGATAAGTGTGCGGCCGCACCCAAACAAGATTGGATCTTGTTTGTGAGCATCAGTTCATTCGGTATCAAGTCAAGGTCCAGACACAAGGAGGGTGATACTTCCATGCCTCTGTGTTGGACACCGATATCAGCGACATGGGATTTACAAGTTCAAACTACTGGGTTACGTTTTCAATTTGACTGCTTACTCCGTCTTAATTGGGGGCTGCAGTGGCTTGCTAGAGCCCGCCTGCAGTCTGTGGGCCTTGGCCCACTGCCAACATAAAGACGGGCCCATTGGATCGTACACATTGAACGTCTGGACTTTAACTAGTCGGATTAAGTGTGTACTTGGAGTATACACATTTGAAGAGAGAGAGATTCATTAATTATATTATATGAATCAATTGGATTGATCATAGTTATATAATTAATATGTATTTTGGCCTCCATAATTAATTCAATGAATTAATTTATGGAAATATTTCCTAGGTGGAAATATTATTATACATGTATAGGTTTACATGTATCTCATTTTATGTATGCCTAATTTAATCCCTTGATTAAATTAATAGGTCAAATGAATTCTAATTTAAATGTATGTAATATATTATATGGTATAATATATAAGCATACATATTAAAGTAAAGTTGCATTTGAAATTAATTAAATCAAAGGAGTTAATATTGGGCTTAAGACATAAAATGATTTTTGCCCACATTGTGTGGGATGTGTTGGCCGAAATTCATAGCATCTTTGGGCAAGAATGGTGAGTCATTGTTGATGAGAATGGTGACTCATTGTTGGACAAAAGAGGATGAAGAGAAATGATGAGTCATGGATGACTTTAGGTGACAAAGTTGGACTTTGCATCATGAGATATTTTTGGTCATTATTGTGGTATCATTAATGAGAAAAAAAATATCCATCATTTCTTTCCTCTCTTGGCCGAATTGTAGGATGAAGAAGACAAGGTGATGGTGAGTCATTAGGTGAGTCACCATGGTGAGTCATTGGTTTGACTCCTTAGTAGCAAAGTTGGACTTTGCTCCTTCACACATCTTCTTTGTCCTTCACTCCATGTTTTGGCCGTAGGTTTTCTTCTTCTTTTAAGAGAAAGGCTTTGCCCATTTTTGAATAATTCTTTGGGAGAATTAGTTTTCCCACTTGAGGAATTGATTTCTTAAGGTAAAGAAAGTGGTGCCTATGTTAAGGATAGATTTCTTTTGGAAAGAAATCTAGAGCCCTAACTTAGGGTTATTGTATTTTTCTTTCGGAAAGAAAATTACAGCCATATATTCCTATTGTGAGCAGCCTCTCTCTCCCTCTCTTTAAATCATCCGAGCCGCTAGCACGGGTTTCGGTCCGAGAGCCGTTCGTGTACGCATCGGTGGAGGAAACCTGCACTTGGTTTCTGCAGTCTGCATCCGTCTCTTAGAGAGACTTTGAGGTTAGTTTTTGAAACCCTCTTTTCTGCCTTTATGTTTTTGATTTCCACATCTTAAGCTCCTGGGCCGGATTCGAGGAAATCGACGCGTCTTTCCGCTTTTATCGGTCGGTTTCCCGTGACGAATCCCAACAGTGGTATCAGAGCGGGCTTTTGATTCGTGGAAATCTTTAAACTTGGCGGATCCCGTGTTTTAAAATTGGCGATTTTGTGGACGGGATTTATTTTTGGATTGGGGTTTGGTGATTTTGCCCCTTGAATTTTACTTATGGAAAATTATTTGCATATGGTTTATGCTTTATTTAATTTTCTATTTGTGAATTGTTTATGGAAATTTTATTTTGCATATAGGTTTTATGCTAGATTTAATTTCCTATGCATGATTTTATTTCTTGGTGATTTAATTTCATGTTGCTATTTTTGTTGCGGGAAAAAATCACGGACCGTTTCGGGGCGAAACGGGGGCAGCAGCCGCTGCCTGCGGCGCTAGGCGCCACAGGCAGCAGCTGCTGCTGGCTGCTGCCTCGGCAGCAGCTGGGCTGCTGCTGGCCAGCAGCTGCTGCTGGGCAGCAGCTGCTGCACGCCAGCAGCAGGGCTGCTGCGCTCAAGCAGCTGCTGCTGGGCAGCAGCTGCTGGACGCCAGCAGCAGGGCTGCTGCGCGCAAGCAGCTGCTGCTGGGCAGCAGCTGCTGCACGCCAGCAGCAGGCTGCTGCTGGGCAGCAGCCGCTGCGCGGCAGCGGGGCTGCTGCTGGGCAGCAGCGCCGCGGCTGCCCCGCGCGGCGGGCCGGGCCCATTTTTGGTTTTGGCGGATTTTTAGGGCCGGGCCGGATTTAAAATTTTAAAAATATGCGTGTTTAAATTTTGGTAGTTTTTATGCGCGTGGGGTTTTAAAATTTTAATTGTTTTTAAACTTGTGCGTGTTTAATTTTGGATATTTTATGCGCATGTTTTATGAATGAATTTATTTTTCGTTCATGCGATATTTATTTTGGAAATAAATACGGTTAATTGAAATTGGTTCGGGTTTTCTTGGCACGATTACCCGGATGGCTAATTTTGGAATTCATGGTTTCCCAATTGGATTGGGAGCAATTTTGCCTGGGTTGGAGGCCCAAAGCCCGCACGGGTTTAGAACCATGATCGGCCAAAAATTTGGCGATTTCAAAATAATGGCTATGGACATATTTGAAATGGGATTAATTCATGCATTTAACATGTTTATAAATTGTATGTATTGGATACGTGTATGTATGATTAAGTGCATGAATGGATGTTTTGGGCCTTATTTATTCGGGTTGTAATATTCTTTTGGTAAATACGGCCTACGCGCCGTTTTTCTTTTATGTAATTTTATTTTATGTGTTTATTATGGAATTATGTAAAGAAGAAGAAGCCGATTGGATTGGCGTGCTAGAAGGATGAGGATGCAGCCCACCTGATGTCGTTCTAGTATAGGTTTACTAGAATTATATTAGGATGTAAATTTTGGCCCATAGCATTTCATTTTTTAATTATGCTTTATTTATTTACATGTGAGAATGTATGTACAAACCCAATTTCACCCGCCTATGCATCTAAGCCGTTATTAATTGAATCTAATAACCAAAAGGTAATTACTAAGTCTCTTAAAAGTGCTTCCCTCATTCATAACCTACTCGAAGTGGGGATAGGCCAGCTGTAGACCAACCCTCGTTGGATGCACTGGAGTATCGTCATTTTGCATTGGGTTGGAGTATTGGTTACTCTAACACTTGGATGGAGGTTTTGACTTAGCGTGGGTAGTAGGATGTTCCTGGCCCTAAGCACAGATGGGTAAGTGCCAACAGACCCATCAAACCGAGAGTCCCTAGGTTGGGATTGGACGGCGTTCCTACCTAAAAATTGGGGTATAGTTGTTCCAGGCCCTCGTCTGGCTATATCTTGATATAATATGGATCTCGGCCCATGAGCCCAACAACTCGAGTTAATTGATAACACGATTCATTATTAATTATAATATGGGAAGAACATGTTAAGTCCTTTATTTACACTCGTAAATTTTTCTGTGTAGAAACCAATGGCTACGAATGATACTTTATCACTGCGATCTTTCTTGGAATGGGACAAGCTTTCTGGCCCTAACTTTTGGGACTGGTCTATGAACTTAAGGAAAGTTCTAAGACAAGAGTCTAAAGAGTATGTGCTCGAAAAGCCTGTACCGGTTGTGCCAACGGGAAGTAATCCACCGGCTGCCCAGCTGGAGGAATACTTGGCACATGTAAAAGATAAGCGGGATGTGACATGCCTGATGTTGGCTAGTATGGTTCCTGAATTGCAAAAGCAGTTCTTGGATCATCAGGCCTTTGCTATAATGACAACTCTTAATGAGATGTTTTATGAGCAAGCTTATCAGGAAAGGTACCTGATCCACAAGGCATTCCGCAGCTGTAAGATGGGAGCCGGGACATCTGTGAGTGCACACGTGCTCAAGATGAAGGGCTATCTGGATAATTTAGCCCGTCTCGGAACTCCTATCTCACGGGGGCTGGCGGTTAGTACGATCCTGGATTCTTTACCGGATTCTTATGATCAATTCATCCTAAACTTTTACAAGCAAGGGATGGACCGTACTGTTAGTGAGCTGCATTGGATGCTTGAGCTCGCTGAACTGTCGATCAAGAAGAATCCGCCGGTACTTGAGGGGAAACCTCCTTTTGCTAAAGGCAAGGGCAAGGCAAAGGCCAAGGCCAAGGCTAAGGAAGCCAAGGCTAAAAAGGCTAAAGCCCAGCCCAAGGCCCGTTCCAAGGATGTCTGCTTCGGTTGCAAGCAGGCTGGACATTGGAAAAGATCGTGTCCCAAGCTTTTGGGAGAGAAAAGGAAGACGCAGGGCGTGTCTTCATCAGGTATATATGTCATAGACATTAACCTCTGTTTCAACATCTTATGTATTGGATACTAGATGTGGTTCTCACATTTGTTGTAATGTGCAGGGACTTAAGAACAGGAGATCACTGGGATCGGGACAAGTGGACTTGCGGGTCACAAATGGAGCAAGGGTTGCTGCCATAGAGATCAGTAGGACCAGCTTATGATACCTAGTAGATTAGTTTTGTTACTGAAACTATGTTATTTTGTACCTGTTTTGTACAGGAATATTATTTCTGTTTCAGTTTTGGATATTTCTGGATGTACATTTACTATTGTTAATAGTAAAAAGGGTTTATCTAGAAAAGAATTATTTTATGGAGTGGCTCTATTAAATAATGTCTTTTATATCCTGGATTTAAATGAAACTAATCATGTCTATACTATACATACTTAAAGGGTTAAGCCTAACGAACTTAATCCGGTTTACCTTTGGCATTGTCATTTAGGCCACATAAATAAGAAACGCATAGCTAGGCTTCACATAGCTTGAATCCTAGGATCACTTGACATGGAGTCACTTGATATATGCGAGTCTTGTTTATAAGGTAAAATGACTAAAGAACCTTTTTGCAAGGGTCGCTAGCTTATTGGACCTAATGCATTGAGATGTATATGGACCGACAAGCATAGCAACCAAAAGTGAACATCTATACTTCGTATCCTTCACAGACAATTTCATCAGAAATGGCTACGCCTATGTAATGAAATCTAAGTCTGAGACCCTTGATAGGTTTAAGGGATTAAAGAACGAAGTACAGAACCAACTAGGCAGAAATATCAAAGCCTTTCGGTTGGACCGAGGTGGTGAGCATATAAGCCTATTGTTTGACTCATTATGAGAGAGCATGGAATAGTTCCACAGCTCACTCCTCCATGAACACCACAATGAAGTGGGGTGTCCAAACGGAGGAATAGGACCCTGTTGGACATGGTCCGCTCAAACGATGAGTCATGCCTCTCTCCCAATAAGTTTTAATGGATACGCTCTTGAGACAATGGCTCTCAATTTCAATTATACTCCGACTAAGGCTTTAGAAAGACTCCATTTGGAATATGGACAGGCAGGGTGCCTAATGTGTCTTTCTTGCGGATTTGGGGTTGTTATGCACAAGTCAAGAAATTGACTGTGAGCAAAACTAGAACCCAAAACCGACTAATGCCTGTTTGTGAGCTACCCTAGGGATACCAAAGGGTATTACTTCTACAACCCCGCTGAGAACAAGGTGTTCATGGCGCGAAAGGGGGTCCTTCTTGAAAAGGGGTTTCTTTCCAAGAAAGACAGTGGGAGCGATGTTGAACTTAGGGAAGTTCAAAGCTCACAAATTCCTGAAAAGGATAACTCGGAGACCAGGGTGAAGCTTCCAAAGGCGGAAGCACCAGCCCAGGTCACACAAGGACCTAAAAGGTATGGTAGGGATCATCAGGAACATGAGAAAAATTGGTTTCTTGTTTCTAATGATTATGCTCATTTTGTCTTGGACAAAGAGGAGTACATAACCTACTAGTAGGCTATAGTTAGCCCACTGTCTGCCTTGGAGGCAGATATGCAATCTATGTACGATAATCAGGTTTGGAACCTGGTTGATCCACCTTCGGGTGCTAAGGTAATAGTTTGCAAGTGGTGCTATAAGCTATAGGCCGAAAATACCTTTAAGGGTGTGTATAAGAGGTTTAGTGGGAGCATAGTAATTTTCCTGGTATAACAAAGGGATGGCATCCTTCGAAGTTGAAGCGACATACCAACACTACAAAGGAATTGTAATGGTTGAGTAAGTGCTTCACAATGAAGGACTTAGGCGAAGCTGAGACGATCCTAGGGATCAGGATCTACAGGGATAGATCCAATCGGCTTCCAGGCCTAAGTCAGGCCAAGTACATAGACATAGTTCTGAAAAGATTCAGCATGGACTAGGCTAAGAAAGGTTTCTTGCCAATGGGTCATAAGCTGAAACTTAGTAAGAAGTACTGCCCTAAGGTAAGGCAGGACAGGGAGAACATGAAGTTGGTTCTACATGCTTCGGCTAGAGGATCAATCATGTATTCCATGCTATGTACAAGACCTGATGTAGGCTTTGCACTAAGTATGATAAGCCGGATCCTGAGTGGATCACTGGTAGGCTGTTAAAGCAGTCCTGAAGTACCTTAATCGGACTAAGGATAGCTTCTTAGTGCATGATAGTCAGGAAGAGCAGTCAGTTACTAGGTACACTGATGCAAGCTTCCAGACTGACCAGGATGAATATAAGTCGCAGTATAGGTAAGTGTTCATGCCATATGGTGGTGCTGTTGTTGGAAAGGCTCCAAGTAATTGACCATCGCGGTTTCTATCACAGGAACTGAGTACATTGCAACGTGTGACATAGCTAGGGAAGCTATATGGATTGAGAAGTTTATCACGGAACTGGGGATAGTATCTACTATCCAGTAACCAGTTGATATCTTCTGTGACATCGAGGGGCTGTTGCACAAGCTATGTGCCCCGGTCACACATATACACGAAGCATGAACTCAGGGAGTTTCACCTATTGCGAGAAATCGCTGAGGGGGTGATATCTCATTACAAAGAGTGGACACCAAAGACAATGTCGCAGATCTTTTGACCAACATGCTTGGCTATGCCTATGCACGAAGGTTATACTAGATCTATAGGGATTAGACCCATGCCTAGTAAGTACTAGTGCAAGTGGGAGATTGTTGGAAATGCCCTAGTCCCGAGGCATTGGTCCTTGTGTTTGTATAATACATTTGTACATTAACGTGAACTTTATGTACTATACAATTTGTGTTAAGGAAATAAAGGCATTAATCTATTTATTATATGTCTTGTGCTATATTTTAAATAGAGTATCCTATGGACATATCCATATCCATGTTGTCAAGTGTGAGGCACTTGGCAGTAAGACTATGGATAGGGAGAACGATATGGCCATGAAGTTTTCCGTAGTCTGTTCCAATCATGGGAATGAATGGAACTAAAGACTATCATTAGTCTGGTTGTATGGCGGTGTCTTACCGGTCATAGTACATGGAATGTCAACCAGGTTAATGGGTACATGCAAAAAGGGCATGGTACTGGATTGATCCACTTAACGGGAATCTACATGGTATAGTATCACAAATGATTCTCGTGTAGTACTTGTATAAGTCCTTAGACCGGACCATATGATGGTGCTGCATGTGAAGCGGCACACTTTGGTGTATGCCTAACGGGCCTGTAAAAGGGTGCCAAGTATGGGTACGTTCGGGTGTGTCAATGAGCATGGCAGTACTATGGATATGCAGAAGGGAATGTCACTCAGTCATTCACTGAGACGATATCAATGGCCTCTTGAAGAATGTTACTGATAAGTGTGCGGCCGCACCCAAACAAGATTGGATCTTGTTTGTGAGCATCAGTTCATTCGGTATCAAGTCAAGGTCCAGACACAAGGAGGGTGATACTTCCATGCCTCTGTGTTGGACACCGATATCAGCGACATGGGATTTACAAGTTCAAACTACTGGGTTACGTTTTCAGTTTGACTGCTTACTCCGTCTTAATTGGGGGCTGCAGTGGCTTGCTAGAGCCCGCCTGCAGTCTGTGGGCCTTGGCCCACTGCCAACATAAAGACGGGCCTATTGGATCGTACACATTGAACGTCTGGACTTTAACTAGTCGGATTAAGTGTGTACTTGGAGTATACACATTTGAAGAGAGAGAGATTCATTAATTATATTATATGAATCAATTGGATTGATCATAGTTATATAATTAATATGTATTTTGGCCTCCATAATTAATTCAATGAATTAATTTATGGAAATATTTCCTAGGTGGAAATATTATTATACATGTATAGGTTTACATGTATCTCATTTTATGTATGCCTAATTTAATCCCTTGATTAAATTAATAGGTCAAATGAATTTTAATTTAAATGTATGTAATATATTATATGGTATAATATATAAGCATACATATTAAAGTAAAGTTGCATTTGAAATTAATTAAATCAAAGGAGTTAATATTGGGCTTAAGACATAAAATGATTTTTGCCCACATTGTGTGGGATGTGTTGGCCGAAATTCATAGCATCTTTGGGCAAGAATGGTGAGTCATTGTTGATGAGAATGGTGACTCATTGTTGGACAAAAGAGGATGAAGAGAAATGATGAGTCATGGATGACTTTAGGTGACAAAGTTGGACTTTGCATCATGAGATATTTTTGGTCATTATTGTGGTATCATTAATGAGAAAAAAAATATCCATCATTTCTTTCCTCTCTTGGCCGAATTGTAGGATGAAGAAGACAAGGTGATGGTGAGTCATTAGGTGAGTCACCATGGTGAGTCATTGGTTTGACTCCTTAGTAGCAAAGTTGGACTTTGCTCCTTCACACATCTTCTTTGTCCTTCACTCCATGTTTTGGCCGTAGGTTTTCTTCTTCTTTTAAGAGAAAGGCTTTGCCCATTTTTGAATAATTCTTTGGGAGAATTAGTTTTGCCCACTTGAGGAATTGATTTCTTAAGGTAAAGAAAGTGGTGCCTATGTTAAGGATAGATTTCTTTTGGAAAGAAATCTAGAGCCCTAACTTAGGGTTATTGTATTTTTCTTTCGGAAAGAAAATTACAGCCATATATTCCTATTGTGAGCAGCCTCTCTCTCCCTCTCTTTAAATCATCCGAGCCGCTAGCACGGGTTTCGGTCCGAGAGCCGTTCATGTACGCATCGGTGGAGGAAACCTGCACTTGGTTTCTGCAGTCTGCATCCGTCTCTTAGAGAGACTTTGAGGTTAGTTTTTGAAACCCTCTTTTCTGCCTTTATGTTTTTGATTTCCACATCTTAAGCTCCTGGGCCGGATTCGAGGAAATCGACGCGTCTTTCCGTTTTTATCGGTCGGTTTCCCGTGACGAATCCCAACAATCATACCCATCCATCATAAACATCATATAACATTGTGGTCCACATCCGACCACTTCATGACATTAATTCACCATTTAAGGTACTCTCCGAGTACCCGATTAGTATACATATAGGCCCATAACATCACCAAATCATGAAAGGCGTTCCTCGAATGCCGAATCCTTGTTCGTGTTCCTGTTACACGTGACTTTCTCATAACATCATTCCATATCATATAGCATGGAGCTTAGTGAGGTCTATAGCATGGCCATGAAGATAGAAAGGGATGAAGAGGAGAAGCCAGCTGGTCAGAAAGGGGGAAGAAGTACAGGGTATAGTTCAGGGTATAGATCAACCACAGCAGCTGGGTCTGGCAGTGGTTCTGGTTCAGGCATCAGTGGCAAGCAGGGGCAGTCATCAGAAGTGAAGCGGGTTGAGGTGGCTACTGTGAATCAGCAGCAAGGCAATCAGAATAGGGGTCCTGGAGGACAAGGCATAACACCCTGGACTCTTACTTTGGCAAAGATATTCGCCAAATGTAGGAATGGTGGCTTACTATAGTCCTTGAGGCCGTTTGAGTTCCCACCTGAAGCTGACAAGGATAACTTCTGCACTTATCATGTGGTGACAGGCCACCGGACCAATAACTGCTATAAGCTAAGGGATGCTATCTAGAAGCTTATCGACGAGGGAAAGCTGTAAGAACCACCTAAGCCTAGCACTAAAACTAACCCACTACCGGCATTCGAGAAGCGAGTTAACATGGTTCAGTCGGGGTTGCCAGCTAACTTCATATTTACCCAAATTCTGCAAGCGAACCTTATGATTCAGGCAGTGGCGGTAGGGGAACCTGAAGAGAAACCCGAGTGTGAGAAGGAAGATGGGTGTAAGGAGATCAAACCCATAAGTCTGGATGACCTTGACTCCGAAGATGAGTACGAGGGATTTGACAGAAGAGAGGCTACTAAACTCCCAACTGTTGAGAAGCTGAAGATTTCAAAAGTGCAGCACGTGACCCGAAGTGGAAGGGTATATCAGCCGACAGATCAGACGAAAGATAAAGCACCGATGAATGGGTCGGGCAGTACTTCGGCACCGGAAAGAGTCGAGAAAGAAGATTTGGTCATTTCCCAACTGAAGAAAACCCCTGCACAAGCTAGTTTGTGGCACTTGCTTATGACCTCCAAAGAGCATAGGGAGGCTTTAGTGAAGAAGCTATCAGAAATTGAAGTCTCCCCTATAGCTTCACCAGAGGCTATATGCTGCTTGCTAGACAAAGTCCATGCTGGAGCTCTTAATATCGTTTTCTCTGAGAAAGACCTACCAGCAGAAGGAAAGGCCCACAACAAGGCTCTTTACGTTAGGGCCAACATCATGGATAAGGTGATGTCGTGCGTCATGGTGGATGACGGCTCAGCTCTGAATATTTGCCCACTAAAAATGCTACCATTTCTAGGCATGAATGAAGAAGTGTTGAAGAGGTCCTCGACAGTCATTCGGGCGTATGACGATTCTAAAAGAACAGTGATAGGGACCTTCGAAACGGAAGTGGAGGTTGGGCCCATCAAGTCCATGGTTGTCTTCACGGTGATCGATATCCCGGTCACATTCTCCCTATTACTTGGAAGGCCCTGGTTCCATCCTTTGGGAGGTGTTCCTTCTACATTGCATCAGAAGATTAAATTCTCTATGAATGACAGGATTGTGACTGTTGAGGCGGACGCCCAGTCGATGGTAGCTGTAGTGGATGAAGGAGTGGTTCCTTTTGGTGGATTCCAAATTGATGTCATTAAGGAGGAAGAAACCACAGATGCCCCTATGGTTCTTTATGAGAATTACATGCCGGAGTGGCTATCCCGATATCTGTACAAGCGGAACTTTGTCCCGGGAATGGGACTCGGGATTAATCTGCAAGGTGTGCCAGAATTCAAGATCGACTCGGGAAAGTCAAAGCAGTACGGCCTTGGTTATGTAGAGGGGTCATCCGAGCAGAAGAATCTGAAAAAGGGCAAGAATGGCAAGGTCATGATGAAGCCATTTCTGAAGGCGGGAGAAAGCCTTTATAAAGGCCAAGCTGAACCGGTGCTGGTTGGAAATGTCAAGTACCTTGGCTTTGAGATCTTTGCAGATGTTGTGGATTTTGATAAAAGCCAGGAAGAGCCAGTAGCCCCTGTAATGATAGAGGAAGCAATTGCTGAATCTGAAATCCTGAAAGGAGAATCATCTGAAGTGACAGCAGAAACCATAGAGGTGTCCGAGGAAGAAGATGAAAAGAAGACATATGTCGAAGCTACAGAAGTGATCTCGGGAGCTTTGACTGCTGCATTAACCAAAGCTTTCGGGAAATCCAAGGAAGGATTTGGCGAAGAACTGATGGCCAAAGTGAACTTAGATCCTGTGGTTGCTGAAATCGCCAAGATTATGGAGAAAGCTAAGGCACAGGTGGACGAGAAAGCTGCAGTCCCGGATGATGCTCTGGAAGGGAAGATGGAAGCTGATGAAGAACAAGGCCCTCCGCCTGTGGAGGATGAAAATGATTTTATTGTATCTATTTCTTCCATTTTCAATGTAACTGATGTACTTTATGATAAGTTCAATGCAATGAAATCCCAGTTTGCTTACTTGTGTGATGTTTATCCTGATAATTCTGTGCATGCATTTGAATCACCATCAAGCATATTTAGCATACATGACACTGCATTGCATGAAATCAATATAAGTACAGATGAAAACCCTAAAATGGTACTCATTTCACACGAGCTTAAATCCCAGGAAGAAAGAGAATTAATAAGAGTACTCCAAATACATGTTAAAGCTTTCGCCTGGTCGTATGAAGACATGCCCTGAGTAGATACAGAAATAGCGGTGCACAAAATCCCGACAGACCCCAAGTTCAGACCGGTAAAGCAGAAGTTGAGAAGACTAAGGCCGGAATGGGCTACACTGGTAAAGGAAGAAGTGGCCAAACAGATAGATGCCAGGTTTCTCGAAGTGGTGGAGTATACGGAATGGCTAGCCAACATTGTCCCCGTGCCTAAAAAGGATGGAAGGGTCAGAGTATGCGTTGATTACAGGGACTTGAATAAAGCATGCCCAAAAGATAATTTTCCACTGCCACATATTGACATCCTAGTTGATAGCGCAGCAAAGGCGGCAATGTACTCCTTCATGGATGGTTTTTTAGGGTATAACCAGATTCTGATGGATGTGATTGACAAGGTGAAAACATCGTTCATCACAGAATGGGGTACTTTCTGCTACAGAGTGATGCCTTTCGGATTAAAGAATGCCGGTGCCACTTATCAGAAGGCTGTCACAACTCTGTTACATGATATGATCCATAAAGAAGTTGAAGTGTATGTCGATGATATGCTTGTTAAGTCAACAACCCGGGAGGAACACCCTGTTATTCTGGATAGATTTCTAACACGCATTGGAGAGTACAACTTGCGACTTAACCCCAAGAAGTGCATATTCGGGGTCACATCAGGGAAGCTGTTGGGCCATGTAGTTAGCCAGAGGGGAATAGAAATGGACCCAGATAAAATCAAAGCCATCCAAGATATGCCAGCTCCAAAGACTCAAAAGGAGGTCAGATCATTCCTGGGTTCCTTGCAGTATGTCAGCCACTTCATAGCCAAGCTAACTTCCACTTGTGAGCCAATCTTCAAGCTATTAAAGAAAGATCAGCCGGTTGTGTGGGATGACAAGTGTTAGCTGGCCTTCGAGAAGATCAAGGCCTACCTGGTAAAGCCACCAGTGTTGAGTCCTCCAATTCCAGGAAAGCCTCTGATTTTATATTTGGCAGTTGAAGAATCCTCTATAGGGGCAATGTTAGCACAGGAACAAGATGGCGAGAAGGAGTATCCCTTTAATGTTGGAGTATGAAACCAAGTACACACTGGTGGAAAAGACATGTGTGGTGATGATTTGGTTAACCAAGAAGCTGCGCCACTATTTCCAATCCTACAAGATACAAGCTGTGGCTAAAGTGGACCCAATGAAGTACCTCTATGAAGCACCTGCATTGGTTGGGAAACTGTCCAGATGGTTGTTACTTTTGTCTGAATTCGACATCTAGTACATCACGAAGAAAACCATTAAAGGGCGAGCCGTGGCAGAGTTTCTGGCGAACCAGCCCCTAGAATCAGATTACACAGAGAACCTGGAATTCCCTGATGAGCAATTAGCCATGGTGGAAGTGAAAAGGTGGGTCATGTGTTTCGATGGGGCAGTGAATAAAAAGGGCGCTGGGATCGGAGTACTTATAGCAACGCCAGATGGTGAAGTCATTCCTTTATCCAAGAGGTTGAATTTTCCCATAACCAATAACGGGGCAGAGTATGAAGCATGCCTATTTGGGATGGAAGCTTTGCTAACACTAGGGGCAAATGACGTCCTGATTGTTGGAGACTCACTTCTAGTGATTAGGCAAGCTCAGGGAGAGTGGGAGCTGAAAGAAGAAGCCTTACGGCCTTATTTGGAGCTGCTACAGTTCAGAAAGGGTTTATTCGGCCAGTGTGAATTCAGACATGTCCCCAGGGATGAGAATAAGATGGCTGATGCTTTAGCTACTTTGTCCTCTATGTGGGAAAATCCAGAAGAGACACAAGCTCAACCACTAGTCATAGCCACTTCCAGGCATCCTTGCTTCGAAGTGCATGAAGTAATGGAATTATCAGCCGAAGGAAAGCCATGGTTCTTTGACATTTACCGGTATGTTAAGGTGGGAAAGTACCCAGAAGAGGCCAGTGCTGCTGATAAGTTGACACTGAGAAAACTGGCTAGTCAATTCAGAATCTTCGAGGACAAGTTGTATAAGAGAACAACACATGGAGTTCTTTTAAGGTGTCTAACAGAACAAGAAGCAGAAGATGTGATGCAGCAGGTACATGCAGGATCCTGTGGGCCACATATGAACGGGCTTGCCATGGCTAGGAAGATCATGAGACAAGGCTACTTTTGGATGACGATGCAAGCAGATTGTATAAGAAAAGTGAAGAGATGTCATGAATGTCAGATCTATGCAGACATTAGTCATCTTCCTCCACTTGAACTTCAGAACTTAGCGTCTCCTTGGCCGTTTTCAGCATGGGGGATAGACATGATTGGTGAAATTCATCCAGCTGCGTCTAATGGGCATAGATTCATAGTTGTGGCAGTTGATTATTTCTCCAAATGGGTCGAAGCGGAATCCTTCACTAATGTTACAGTCAAGCACATGGTCAAGTTCATCCAGAAGAACATCTTCACTCGGTATGGGATTCCTCACCACATAGTAACTGATAATGGAGTACAGTTTCAAGGGGCAACAGCTGAGCTATTTGCAGAGCATGGAATTAAACATCATAAGTCCTCTCCATATAGACCACAGGC
Source organism: Euphorbia tirucalli (assembly GCA_039660915.1). Classification (NCBI taxonomy): domain Eukaryota; kingdom Viridiplantae; phylum Streptophyta; class Magnoliopsida; order Malpighiales; family Euphorbiaceae; genus Euphorbia; species Euphorbia tirucalli. Next base: position 41,265,069 of record CM077637.1, on the reverse strand, counting down.
TAATGGTGCAGTAGAAGCGGCTAACAAGGCAATAAAGAAGATCCTATCAAAGATGGTAACCACTTACAGGGATTGGGCTGATAAACTGCCTTATGCTCTTTGGGGTTACAGGACCAGTGTCAGAACACCGACAGGAGAAACTCCTTATGCCTTGGTATATGGAATGGAAGCAGTGTTGCCGGTGGAAATCGAACTCAAGTCACTCAGAGTTGCCCTGGAAGCTCAATTGCCAGAGACTGAATGGGTTCAAGCTAGATATGAGCAGCTGGCTGTACTAGATGAAAGGCGGCTAAAGGCACTGGATCACCTGCAGATGTATCAGCGCAGAATGGCTAGAGCCTATAATCGAAATGTGAAATACTCCAAGCGGCAGTTGAAAGCAGGAGATTTGGTTCTAAAGCAACTAAGGCCTTCAAATGTTGATGTTAGGGGCAAGTTCAGACCTAACTGGGAAGGACCCTATGTGGTGAAGAAGGTGTTATCAAAAGGCGCTGTTAGCATTATGGACATGGATGGAAACGAATTCACCAACCCGATCAACCAAGACAGGCTAAAGCTTTATCATGTATAAAAAAAAAGGGGTCTGCTAGGCTGAAAACTCGAAAAGAGCGGTCTAGGCAAAAGTTAAGACACGAGAGAAAATAATGAGCCGGAAAATCTGAAAAGGACGACTGGTGACGGATTCTGGCTTAATGTGAAATCTGTACCATTTAGGAACCAACTTGTTTCAAATGTACTCATTTTGACTTCATCAATAAAGTGAAATGTTTGTTTAAATATATTTGCATGGTTATGACAAATGCACAAAGTTGTCTTGCATAAACACACATTCAAAGAAAGCACTTTGCATTCAACTGATCAACATCATCGCATTATTTGACAAATAAAAATGTATCAAATACATGCAATTCAAAATCTTTTATCGTCCTCTAAAGTCTAGTTCATCTTCCTAGACGAGCAATAAAGGGTCACAACGCCATTTAAAAAAAAAAAAAAAATGCTCGCTGAGGTGAAAATCGAAAAGGCACCTCAGGCAAAAATTAGAGCGGCCCGCTAAGCTGAAAACCCATATCGGGCAGTTTAGGCAAAAGGTAGGGCATATGAAACGCTCGCTAAGGCGAAAACCGAAAAGGCGCCTTAGGCAAAAGTTAGAGCGGCTCGCCGGGCTGAAAACCTGATTTGGGCTACCCAGGCAAAAATTAGAGCACCTAAAAAAAAAAAATCCTACGGAACAGGAAAAACAGAACATCCTCAGTATCCCCCGCAGAATTCGTCACATCACTCCCCAGCAGAGTTTCCCATACTATTTTCCAGTGGAGTTTACATAAAGAACACTATCAGTTACTTCTCCGCAAAGTCGCCATGTTACTCCTCAGTGTGGTCTACACAAAGAACACCATAATTGTTTCCCCGTCAAGTTGTCACACTCTTCCCCAGCGAAATCTCTACAAGGAATACTACGATCATTTCCCCAGCAGTCACCTCACTCCGTCGATAATCACCAAACAATGCCCCAAGAAAAGCAAAATCAACCAGGGGCACAACATATCTCCTCAGCGGAAGACAGAAACATCCAATAACAGAAAATACGTACATGTACATATGCATCATCATGCATCCATACATTGCATATATCAATTACTTATCCCCGGCTAGTCTTCATTCTTGATCGAAGGGGCAAAAATTTTTGTTTAAAAATCTCTCGATCAAGGAATGAAAACTTGCCATTTTAAGTGCAGGAATTCATCCCTAGCTTAATATCCTCAGCAAGTCAGCAGATCCGCCTCGGGTGATGTAAACTCGGTATCGGCCCAGGTCCGCTCCATTATCTCAACTTTCTCCAGCGAGTCCGCCTCGAGTAATGTAGGCTCGGCTTAGGCCCAGATCCGCTCCATCATCCAAGTTCCCCAGCAGATCCGCCTCGAGTAATGTAAACTCGGTATCGGCCCAGATCAGCTTCGTCTATTCCCCCCAGTAGAGTCCGCCTCGGGTAACATAGACTTGATATCGGCTAATCTCTTCATCAATTTCGCCTCGGGTAACATAGACCTGATATCGGCTAATCTCTTCATCAATTTCGCCTCGGGTAACCTAGCCCTGGTATCGGCTAATCTCTTCATCAACTCGCCTCGGGTAACATAGACCTGATATCGGCTTATTTTATCCCCAGTATCGCCTCGGGTAACCTAAACTCGGTATCGGCCTATCTCATCAGAAGGTTCATTCCAGTGTTCACGGCGCTTTAATTCACGCTCTCAAATTCATCATCATAGGTATTATGGACCTAAAGCTAGATGTCGAATTTGATCACGCGAGGGGCAGCTGTAAGCGCCGGAATTTTCTATACTTAAAAAAAAAAAAAAAAAACTATAGTCGTACGACTATTGTTACAGTCGTACGACTGTAATGTCGGAAAACCTGCAGAGGCCCATACCTCTGCAGCAGAAATGGAAGAAAGAGAGGATGAGCATTAATTGCTCGGGTTTGGCAGCAAGCAAGCAGAAAAAAAGAGGGTAGAAAAGAAGGAAAAATGAGGAGAAGAGGAGAGATTTAGAGAGAGAAAGAGAAGAGAGAGAAAAAGAAAACCACAAAAAAAACTCACTTTTCTTCCTCTTTGATTTTCTTTAATTCTCGAAATTAAACATAAAACTTGTTAGAAACCCCTAGGTTAACCAATTAACTACATAACCAAATCAAGAATTCGGACTAAAACAATCAGAATCCTTTACAATTTGGATTTTTGGAGGAAAAGCTCCCAACTTCAATTCCAAAGGGGAAAGTGCGAATTTATTGGGATCGGAGCGACGCCAGGGGTCAAAACGACTTGGAATAGCTTCTAAAAAGGTAGTCACTTCTTTTCCTTACACTTTTCCTAGCTTTCTGGGCGTTTGAAGTGAGTTTTGTGTGATTTTTGCTGCATTTTCGTATTTCCGTTCCTGGAAATTAAGAACATTCGTACGACTGTTCTTAGTTTTCATGAACAGTCGTACGACTGTATATACAGTCGTACGACTGTTCTTAATTTCCAGTCGATTTTTCTTCGGTTTTTGGTTAAAAATGATTTTTGGTGGAATTCTGATCTTGGACTGATTACAGTCGCACGACTGTAAACTACAGTCGTACGACTGTAATCCCTATTCCAGAATCAGAATTTCAGCCTCATCCCCAAAAATTCCCCAAAAAAAAAAAAATTTCAAAAAAAATCGGAAAACCCCAAAAATCATCAAAATGAATTTTGTTGTGTGCATCACGACCATAGATTCAATTTTTAGTAAAATTGCATTTAGAACAATTCAACGACGGAGACCCAGTTCTCCTGAAAACCGACCCACTTAAATATATAAAAATGCATGTGAACCGGAAAAATTGTTTTCAAAATGATTTATTTCCACTAAAAACCAAAAATACAGGGACGTTTCAAAGTGTTTTCCAGGTCTAACCGGGCCAGCTAGCCGAGCCAACCCGGTTATCCCCTAAATGCATGCCCCCGATTCCTAATTTCCCAATTCTGTCTGTTTGAGTCCAACTTGTGGCGTGCTGTATATATTGTGCTAACCCTATGCTTTGCAGGTTTTAATTTCTTTTTATTTTTATTTTTATTTTGGATGTAATTTAATAGATTAAATCGTGTATCCTAGGCGGTTGTATTTTTCTAGATTCTTGTGTATATAGGCGATTGTATAAATGAGGTGAGAGTTTTTATTTTTCCATTCGATTTGGTTGTAAGCCAATTAATATTTATTCCTTTTCCGTATTTTTGTATTAAATATTTTGTATGCGCGCTGCATGTCTATTTACTTCAATAAAATTGGCTTTAGATTTTGAAATACCATTCGAGAACATTGGCAATATTTATTTTAATTAGACACGAAATAAGGGACTTGTCCGGACCCGAATCTCTGGATAGTGTAGCGGCCGTTCGTCCGGTTCAGCTACATAAGAATTTCCAGTTTGAGCTGAGCCGGGTGGCGACTCCTACAACATCCATCGAGACTTAGGTCTCGGTTCTTTTACATATTAATTCTATTTAATTTCCAAAACGTGGATTTCCATTCATAAAAACCCCATGCGAGGGAGGGACCTGCCCGAGATCGTGGCGCCCCATTCCGAAAGGGAGTCCCGCGTCCTGTCGAAAACGCGTCGTCCGCTCACAGGGACATTCCAAGAACACCCAATGCTTATGCAAAAATGTCACGCGTGGGCTGCCACACGGATAGAGCTTCGGCGCCTTTAGGGCACCTAATGGATTCATGAAATGGTCACGTGTGTACCAACACACGGGAAGAGTTCGATGCTTTATAGGTCTATCGGATGGTATGAAATGGTCGCATGGGCCAAGCCCACAGACAAAGTTTTGATGCTTTTGAGCATATGATATGAAATGATGTCATGAGAAAGTCACAGGTAACAGGGACACGGATAGAAAAACAACCTGGAAATTAAGAACACTCGTACGACTGTATATACAGAAACAGAAGCGCGAAAACACAGCAAAAATGCACAAAAAAATCACTTCAAACACCTAGAAAGCAAGAAAAAGTGAAAGGAAAAGGAGTGTCTACCTTTTTAGAACCTAATCCAAGTCGATTTGACCCCTGGCCTCGCTCCAATCCACACAAATTTGCACTTTTCCTTTGAAATTGGGAAGGGAAGCTTTATGTCCAAAAATCCGAAATGCTTGGGATTCTGATGATTTATGTCCGTGATTTTGATTTGTTTGTGAAGTTAATTGATTAACCTAAGGATTTCAAGCAAGTTTTAGTCCTAATTCTGAGAACTAAAGAAAATAGAAGAGGAAAAGAAGAATTTTTTTTTGAGTTTGGGTTTTTGTTCTTTCTTTTCCTTCCCTCTTTTCTCCTTTCTCTCTCTAATCTCTTTTCACCAGAAATCAAGTTGGCCTTTTTCTCCCTCTCTTTCTCCTTTTCTACTCTGATTTCTGGTTGCTTCCTATCCATCCCGGTGCATTAATTACGCCACCTCTCTCCTCCATTTTTCTACTGCAGAGGTATGGGCTCCTGCAACTGCTTTGATATTACAGTCGTACGACTGTAAAGACAGTCGTACGACTATATATATATATATATATATATATTAAGTATAGAAAATTCCGACGCTTCCATCTGTGAGCGGACGACCTTTTTACGGAATGCGCGGTGAATCAGGAATCGAGGATTTTCTTTTTGAGGTGTGTGATGATGTGGTTTGAAAACGGGTCTTTAATCTTTCTTAGGAAAATCTTACATTTTATTGGAAAAAACACTTTTCTAGAAAACTTAATTGTAAGTGTGAATTTTAGAAAAATAGATTTTTAGAAAATCCCAATTTGAACTTAAAGATCTCGAAACCTAAATTTCGAAATTAGATACAGAGTCACCACTCGGATCAGCTCATCTGGGAAATTCCGGTACAACTCCCTACCAAGTGTAGACGCGGCACCTAATTCAGAGATTCAGGGTTCGGGCAACAAATCTACTAATCCTCACTTATTTTTAATTATTATTTCATAATGCAATGTTGCATTCACTTAATTCTACTCATTTTATCTCCTTTTTTGTATTATTAACCAATGCTCATGCAAATGACATAAATATAAAACCAATATAAAGGACAGAAAAGTAAAAGTGCGGGAAAAGTAAATAGAGGCCAAATTATACAACCCATAAAAAGAAAAGGCTCTCGTCTGCACCATTACAACCGCCTATAATACACGATGATCTAGAAAATTACAATCGCCTAGATACACGATTCAAACTATGAAGTACATTCAAAAATGAAAATAAATAAAAATAAAAGCTGCTTCCAAATACGGTTAGCATAGGTAAATAAATCACACCAAGGACTCATATAGGATAGAATAGGGGTATTATAGGAAACGAGATCATGCATAGTGGGTAACCAGGTCAACTAGACCGGTCGGCCCGGTTAGACCTGGAAAACGGTTTTTTGGAACGCCCTGTAGGTTTTGTGGATGAAAAACCAATTTTGAAAACCACTTTGGCACATTTAAATGCATTTTCCAACTTTAGTGTGCTAGATATCCCGGGATCCGGGGTCCCGTTCGTGGGTGGGCCTAAATTAAACATTCATCTAGGGTCCAAAAAGAATGTAAACACACCAAAATTCAGTTTTGAATAGGAAAAAGATGCAAAGTTACAAGTTTGGGGCCCAAAAGGGCAGAACTGTAATTCTACCTCAACTACAGGTGCACAGCTGTAGATTATAGCCGTGCGGCTGTAAAGCTCCAGAATTGTATTCCGGCCTTCTTTTCTAGTTTTTGAAAATCATTTTTCAAATTTAGCAATTTCGAGTAATCTGGGATTTCTGGAAACACACTGATTTTAGCCAAACGGATCCGAAATGGATCGAAATAAGTCCGAAAATCCCTAAAAACTTGAAATCACCAAACTTGAAATCACATCCATCAATTAAAAATAAGAAAACCGGGAATCTAAGCATACATGGATGTAATTGGACTGATAATAAACATGAAAAACACATTAAATCTGAAAACGGAAGCGTTATCGGTCGATTCGGGGCGATTGGAGCTTCTGCCCCTATAGGTTATAGCCGCGCGGCTGTAGGTTACTGTCGCGCTACTGTAATCAGGAAATTACAGCCATGCCCCTATAGGTTATAGCCGCACGGTTGTAGGTTACAGCCGGGCGGCAATAATCATAAGTGGAGTGGCTGTAATAAAAAATCTCTTCCAAAATCGCAAAAAATTTCCAAAACACCAACAAACAACAATCACAGCGAAAGAAAAAGGGATTTTTAAGGCCTCTCAGAATGTACCTTGTATGTGTTCTAGTGTTTTGGACCACCAGGAATGAATCCAGATGCCGAGAAAGCCTTGCAATCACGAACAACCCAAAAACTTGTGCGATTTCCAAAGCCCAAATGGAACCCCGAATGAGATTGCATGAGCGATTATGGTCTAAGAACATTCCTAGAAAACTAATCCCTCTAAAGTTATATGATTTAAACAGATTTTGTTAAGGTTTTTCTTTTTATTTAGGATTAAAACGTTCAATTTTAGTCTTTTTTTCTCAAAAAACAATAAGTGTGGTTGTCTTTCTCTCTCAATTTCTTAATTCTCTAACTTTTGTCTGCTGTTCTTAACCCTAATCCCGATCATTAGTCTTTTATATCTACTATTTTCATTAAAAATCAGGATTAAATGCTGATTTGTCATAAAAAAAGGAAATCTGATGATTACAACCGTGCAGCTGCAATGTACTACAGCCGAGCGGCTGTAGTGACCAGATTAGCCTATTTTGCTTATTTTTCATTCTTTTCTTTGGTTTTTGTAAATACTCACTTAAATTCTTTTGGGGTTCCGTACTAAGACTTTGTCACAGACATTTAGGTCATCCGAGACATTTCTTACATCACCCTGGTCATTCCGAATCCGCTTCACTTTTATCCGTGAAAAAGGTAATAATGGCTTTCATCACCAAGTTGGGAAAAAACCCATGCTCACAGGCTACCCCTCGTGTGACCAAAGTCGTCTTGAACAGGTGCTTGTGCCCGATTCGAGTTTGGTCCCGTGATAGGGAGCACAGTGAGAAGGAGAAGAGGACATACCTGGTGGCTCCTCCCGCATCTACCGACTTTGATGTTTGTAGGGACTTGTCTCGGTTGTTTTGCGAAACAGCGGTCTTGCCCAGGTTGATTTAATTCTTCAGGGACTTACTTCGACTCTGTTATAGAGCATAAGACTTTGCCCGTATTGATTTAATGTTCTCTAGGGACGTGCTTCAACTCCATTGTGAAGTAGAGGACTTTGCCCATATTGTAATAGTTTTCTAGGGTCATGCTTCGACTCGGTTATGAAGCAGAGGACTTTACCCATATTGTATTGGTTTTCCAAGGACGTGCTTTGTCTCCATTGCGAAGCAGAGGACTTTGCCCGGATTGAATTTTCCTTGCCATTTGATGTTTATGAAAGGAAAGGGTATTTCGGTAATTTCATAGTTTGGGGTGTCGGCACCCTTTGAAGGAAGGGTATTTTGGTCATTTGACTTCTTGTGGGGCCTATGTCACGAAAAGGAATGAGTTTTGATGATTTGGTTCCCTTTTTGATGAAAAAGGGTATTTTGGTCATTTGGTAGCTTGGTGGCTAACAAAAGGGATATGTTGGTCTTTTCGCCCCTAGTGGAGCTTGTGTCACTAGGAGAAGAAATATTTTAATGATTTGGTCCTCCATATAGCTAGCGTCGCTAAAAGGAAGAGTTTTGGCCATCCGGTAGTCCAGTTCCTAACCGAAGGGCATTTTGGTCATTTCACTTCTAATGATGTCTGTGTCACTGAAGGGAAGAGTAGTTGTGTTTCATGCAAAATTAATGTATCCGAGGAAAAGATGCTTTGATGATTTGAGAAATTTGATCGTCTCTCTCGAAGCTTTTCAGTTGTTTTGGGCGCGTATTCGTTCCTCGATCGACAATTTTGGAAACAAAAATTTTTTCCCCTTCGATCAAGAATGAATACGTGTCGAATACCCTGCCGCTTTACACCTGCAAGACATGAAAACTATCTTTCTCGAGATGAAATTGGCATAAAATAAGCTTTGAAAAGAAAGTCAATTTGGAAAAAATAAACTACAGCCACGCAGCTGTAGTGGTTTGAAACTACAGCCACTTGGCTGTAGTGATGGGTTTCAGAAGGCTTTCTTTAAAAGCCATAAGAAATGAAGACTTAGCCATTTCTCAACCAAAAATCCTTGCTTCTCTTAGTGATTTTCTTGCCCCTAACCCAAAATCATGAGGCGAAAGATGCATAGAGTTCTCCGGCCCATTCCTGCTGCTTAACTCGTGTTTCAAATGCGGTTTTCCATTCCGGAGGGAAACTTTACTCTAGCATTCGAATCCACGGAGTGTATTTATAGACTAAACAAGGATGATGAGTATAGCAGGGTGAAGATCAATGCCCTAGTGCCCATCCAACTCCAAATTTTGAACCATGCTTACACGAATCAGGTTAGTTTTCTCCAATTTTTCCACTTTTTCCAAGTTTGAAATTTCTACAAAATGAGAGAAAATAGGTGAAATTGATGCTTGATTTGAGTAGGATATCCCTTAGGATGTTTGTTTGTTGATTTGGCTTGAGTTAGGACAAGATTTGACCGAAAAAACGAAAAAAAAAACGGAATTAGCTGAAATTGTGCAGCTACAACCGCTCCACACATGATCACAACCGCGCGGCTGTGATCATAAGGTTTACAGCTGTACGGCTATGACCTACAGCCGGGCGGCTGTAGCCTTATGGCCGGGTGGCTGTAGTGCAAAAATTCAGGGGCTACCCGATTTTTTTTCTTGATGGTGTTTCTTCGATTTTTACGATATATATGCATTCTGAAAAGCTCATAAACTCCCTGATCATTGATTTTACAGGTGAAATGCAACCATTGCGGATGTGGGTCCATCAAGGAGTCCTTGCAGTGGTATAGGCGACTCCCCCAAGGAGTGAAAGATATTGTGAATTCCACTGGTTTGCATCGGTTGGTTCACAGCATGACTGTCACTACTCCTCGCACGAGCTGAGGACTCTTAGCTGCACTCCTGGGGAGGTGGATGGATTCCACCCACACATTCCATTTCCCCTCTGGAGAGTACACGATGACTCCAGAGGACATCATCACCATCACCGGTCTTCCTTTTTTCGGACAGACGATACACTTTAACCAAGTCTTCGCACATAGAAGCTATCGTCAGGAGTTACTATCATTGCTTATCGGGATCGACTCCCCAGATAGCCGGACTCAATGTAGGAGTATCCGGGACTACTGGCTCAGGCGACAGCGTGTGCTCCTGGAGGGGGTAGTTTCGAGGCAACTGACGAAAGGAAGTACGCTAGAGCCTTTCTGTTGCATGCTTTTTCTACCACTCTTTTTCCCACAGGCTGGAGCAGTCTAAATCTGGCTGTGTTGCCCTCCTTGATAGACTTGGAGTCTGTGAGGACTCTTAATTGGGCTCGGGCAGCCTTGGCTCAGCTTTTCTATGCTTGGATCTCTGTGTCCGAGGTTCTTATAAGGAGCTAAAGGCTTTCTGGATTCTGCTGCATGTGTGTATTTTGGACCTCCTTTTTTTTTTTTTTTTGAACTCTGGTTCTTACTTTCCCTTTTTGCAGATTTGGGTTTACGAGTACCATTTTGTTTCGCCCCCAGTGGTGTAGATTCCTGACAGGTATGAACTGAATTCCCCCCCCCCTCAGATGGTATATGGGGTTCGTTTGGAGTGAGGTCGACAAGAATGAGGCTGAGTGTCACCAAGCTTTGAGGGAGATGATGTTTGAAGGGGTATGCCCTTTTTTTTTAACAAGACTCTAACTTTCTGGTTCCAGATCATCAAGGCTCCTTGGAGATGGGAGGGTGATGATCTGCCACAAGCGCTTCATAATGCGTAGGTCTTATCTAGTAGGCGCTTTGTCATGGAGTGCCCGTATGGTCAGGAGTGGTTCCTGGGTGAAAGGACTCACAATTGGCACTCCGGTCCCGAGGCACGTAGAATTCCAGCAGCCTTGCCGGTGGGATTATTCTAGCCTCATCTTCTGTCCTTGGAGTTGCACCCAAACCTTTATGGCACTGGATGCGAGGCTGGTAGTGTGGATGGCGATTACTGTCAGTTTATCACTGTCCATCTGCTTTCACCATCTGTTGATGCTGAGGCTGGGGTAAATTTACTAAATTCTCTTCTCCCTTTTAGTTTTTAATGTCGTTCTACTTAATTGACTCCATCCATCTTCGCGAGGTGAGCATGCTCGTCCGTCTTCATCTGCTAGAGGGAGAGGCAGGAGGTCTGGTACTGCTGCTTCTCGGACTGTTGGAGTAGGTTTTGGCACCGAAGTGGAAGGTATCCCCATTCCCCAGCCTCAAGTTCCTCAAGCCCCTGATGTCGGTTATGTACATGGTCGACTTGAGTTCCCGATTGAAGATTCCATCCAGCTATTTGACGATACTCGACACTCTTATCGGGCCGATCGCCACCTCCAGGATCATAATTTTCCCCCAGCCATTCCTCCTGATGCCACGCATGTGAGTGTTTCCGCTCTTATCCACCTTGTCCCTTTTCCTGATTATCTGTCATTAGCTAATCCCCTTGAATTGTGATCTTTGCATATTCCAGGGATGCAGGGTATATACATGGGCCAGACCATTTATGCATTGAGGGCACTCTCCTTTCAGGACAACGCCGCTTTGACAGTAAGTACCTGTACTTAATTTTATGCTTATGTCTGGATGTATGCATGTATGTATGGATGCATATGCATGTAATTGTGATGTCACTCATGCTTCGTTCGATGCAGACGATGATCGGGATGGAGCGCCGTGAGTCCGCTCGCTTAAGAGCCGAGAATGATCAGTTGAGGTGTCGGGTCACCGAATTGGAAGTCATGAATCAGACTTTCAGAGACCAGGCGGGCGATTGGGATGCCCAGATGGGGGATGCGGGTGAGGACATGAGCGGGGGTCAGGACGATGAGGGAGGAGATGACGGAGATGATGACGACGATGCCGGCTTTAACTCCTCTTAGGCTCATTTCTCCGTTCCTACTTGATGTATTGACCCATCTGTGGGTAGTTCTTTGCACATTTTGGCCCTTGCATAGGCCCAATTGATGTATCTGATGTATCTGATGTACATGATATTCACGTAACATTTGCATTTTTTTCGCCATCAATTTGAGGTTTTGAATGCGTATTTCTCTGATTTCTCCTTTTTTTTTACCTAACTTTTGCATCGGTTGCCCTTTTTGGGTTTTCGACCTATCGGACTGTCTTTATTTTTGCCTGAACTGCCCTTTTAGGTTTTCAATTCAATAGATTTTTTTTACACGTAGTAGTGTTTCAGCTTATCCTAGTTGATGGGGTTGACAAATTCATTCCCATCCATGTCCATGATCTTTGCAGCGCCCTTCGAAAGTACCCACTTGCAGCACCCTTCCCAGTTCGGTTTGAACTTCCCCCATACATCCGTGTTGGTTTGTTTCATCTACTTGAGTACCAGATCCCCTGCCTTAAACGGATGCTTCTAATGATGAACTTTGTTGTTTTACATCCTAGCCATTTGTTGTTGATACATTTACAACCGGTCTAAGGCCTGAAGACGCTTTTCATCAATCAGTGCCAGCTGTTCATGTCTTGACTGGAGCCAATCGGATTCTGGCAATTGTGCCTCCATGACCAATCTCAATGATTTGAATTCAATCTCTACCGGTAAAACCGCTTCCATCCCCTAGACTAGTGAATACAAAGTTTCTTCGGTAGGGGTTCTAATGCTTGTCCGGTATCCCTACAAAGCCAATGGTAACATGTCAGCCCAATCTCTATAGGTTACTACCATTTTTGATAGAATCTTCTTTATGGACTTATTGGCTGCTTCCACTGCCCCATTGGCTTATGGGCAATGCGGGGATGACCTATGGTGTTCAACTCCTTTCTCTTGGAACAACTGTGTCGTCACCCCTTGGAACTGTACCCCATTATCAGTCACAACATGATGAAGGATCCCATATCTTGTAAAGATGTTCTTTTCTATGAACTTAGCCATCTTCTTAGCATTGATATTTGCAAATGATTCCGCTTCAACCAACTTAGAAAAGTAATCCACTGCCACAATGATGAATCCGTGTCCGTTTGAGCCGGGTGGCCTTATTTCTCCAATTATATCTATAACCCAAGCTGCAAACAGCCATGGAGTTGAAGATAGTTGAAGTTCAAGCGGGGGGAGATGATTGAGATCCCCGTACACCTGACATTCATGGCATTTTTTAACTTCCTCAATACAGTCAGCTTGCAAAGTGAGCCAAAAGTAGCCTTGTCTCAGTATTTTCTTTGCCTGGGCCAGTCCATTCATGTGTGGGCCACACGCACTGGAGTGTATCCATTTCATAACCACAACTGCCTCTTCCTCTGTTACACATTTCAGAAGAACTCCATTAGTCGTTCTTTTGAAAAGTTGATTCTCAAATATCCGGAACTGTGCTGCCAATCTCCGAAGGGAAATCTTGTCAGACTCATTAGCGCCTTCGGGGTACTGACCATTCTGGATGAACTGTAGAATATAATAATACCAGGGTCATGCCTCGATTGTCGCGACCATGTTAACTGACGAATAGCATGGATTCTGAGTGACTTCCAAGATGACTGGCTGTATTGGCTGTTTTCGGGGACCTTCCCACATTGATGATAGTGTAGCCAAAGAATCTACCATCTGATTCTCCTCTCTCGGCACATGTCGGAATTCACACCGGCTAAATACCTTTGCCCTTTCCCAAACCATCTCAAGATAAGGTCGAAGTGACTCTTCTTTTATTTCCTAGTCTCCAGTAACCTGCCGTATCACCAAAGCTGAATCCCCAATAACCAGCGCCTCATTTGCCCCTAATGTGATCAGAGCATCAATACCAAAGAGACATGCTTTGTATTTTGCCCCATTGTTGGTCACTTGAAAGTCAAGCCGTCTTGCCAGAGGAATGATTTCTCCTTCTAGTGTAGCAATGATTACCCCCAAGCCTGTGCCATGTTTGTTCACTGCTCCATCGAAGTACATTACCCATCTGTTTGACCCCTCTTCTACCATCGCCAGTTGTTCGTCGGGGAATTCTAAATTCTCCACATAGTCTAATTCTATCGGCTGATTGGCTAAGAATTCCGCTATAGCTCTTCCCTTGATTGTCTTCCATGTCACATATTCTATATCAAACTCTGACAACAAAGCAACCACCTTGATAACTTCCCTACTAACACTGGAGCCTGACATAAATATTTCATGGGATCCACCTTGGCTACCGCTTGAACCTTATATGATTGAAAGTAGTGCCTTAACTTCTTCGTCAACCATACCATAGCCGCACAGGTCTTCTCTACTATCGTATACCTAGTCTTATATTCCAGTAGCTTCTTGCTCAAGTAATAGATTGCATGTTCGCGTCCATCCTTTTGCTCTTGTACCAACATGGCTCCCATCGAAGTCTCTTCAATGGCCAAGTATAGAATCAAAGCCTTGTCTGGTATTGGCGGTTTTAGAACTGGAGGGTTCATCAAGTAAGTTTTAATTTTGTTGAAGGCTATCTGACACTGCTCATTCCACTCTACTGGCTGGTTCTTCTTCAGAAGTCTGAAAATTGGCTCACAAACTGTCGTCAATCTTGTAATAAACCGACTGACATACTATAGTGAACCCAAAAATGACTTTAATTCTTTTTTGACTGCGGTGCTGGCATTTCCCTGATGGCCTTAATTTTGTCAGGATCCATTTCGATTCCCTTTTGGCTTACTATATGACCAAGTAGTTTCCCAGAAGTTACCCTGAATGCACACTTCTTAGGGTTAAGGTGAAGATTGTACTTCTCGATTCTGGTTAGAAATCTATCCAAGATAGCTGGTTGCTCTTCCTGGGTCATGGATTTGACTAACATGTCGTCCACATAAATCTCAACTTCTTTGTGGATCATATCATGTAGAAGTGTCATGACTGCTCGCTGATGAGTCACCCCAGTATTCTTCAACCTGAAAGGCATAATCTTGTAGCAGTAAACCCCCCATTCTATGAGAAGGCTGTTTTCACTTTGTCAATTACATTCATCAGAATCTGATTATACCCCGAGAACCCATCCATGAAGGAATACATAGCTGCCCTGGTGGCACTGTCAATCAAGACATCGATATGCGGGAGCGGGAAGTCATCTTTGGGAGATGCCTTATTCAGATCTCCGTAATCTACATCCGGCCATCTTTCTTTTCAACCGGCACGATGTTGGCCAACCATTCTGAGTACTCTACTACATCCAAGAACTTGGCCTTTATCTGTTTGGCTACTTCTTCCTTAACCTTTTCAGCCCATTATGGTCAAAGTCATCTGAGTTTCTGCTTAACTGGTTTCATTTTCGGATCTGTCGGGATTCTATGCTCTGCTATTTCCCTGTCAACCCCAGGCATATCATAGTAGGGCCAGATGAAGGCTTTGATGTGTTTTTGCAAAATTTTTGCTAGTTCTTTCCTCTCGTCAGGCGTGAGGTCTTTCGAGACGGATACCATCTTTGGTTCATCATCTGTCCCTAGATTCATTTCATGCAATGATGCATCATGTAAGCTAAAGATATTAAAAGAATGTTTGTATGTATGCACAGTTCCATCCGGAAAAATATCACACAAGTAAGTAAAATCAGATTTTATTGCATTGTGTGCCTTGTAGTAGAATTGTTCATATCAAAAATAGAAAAGGCAGATACATTTAAAAAATTTCCATCCTCCACATGCGGAGGGTCTTCGTCAACAGCAGCACAGTCAAATTCTTCAAACAGGTACCCCAGGTCTCCTTCTAAGGCTTCCTTCCACTTCTTAGTCAGCTCTTCCTTTGGTATCTCAGCCTTAACCCTCATGACCAGCTTGGTGAGTTCCTTCATAGCTTCCTCCACTAGCTCTTTATGTGTCTTCTCCACAAGTGGCACCTTCTTTTCTGAACCCTTGCGTGGCTTCATCAAAGTGGATAATGCTCCTGTGATGGCCCCCATGGCTACTTCCATCTCGCCTCTTACTAGGTCAGTCTTCTTAAAGGCTTCTCCCTTTTCTCCGAATTCAACCTTAACTTGATCAACAGCTTTCTAATTCTGAACCTCTTTGCTTTCATCCTTAGCTCTGGTTCACAGCATGCTCACAACAGGCTCAATTCCATATTTGCTGAAATCAACCACATCAGCAAAAATTTCAAATCCCGAGAGCTGACCTTCCTAAACTGTTTTGGGCTCAGGAGTCCCATCATACACTGATGCCGTGGCCCGGACGAAAGTGTCCACCAAGTTCACACGCTTCCGCTCTTGCTTAGGCCTTCCCTCATGATACCCCAGCCCAAACTGACAGTACTTGCCAGCTTCAATATTGAATTCAGGGAAACCTTATCATTTGGCCCCTAATCCTTTACCCGGTTCATACTTCTGTTTGGCAAAGTACCTGTGAATCCAGTCCGGAAACTCAGGCTTGTTAGAGATCAGAACAACCTGAAACCTCATCATCGGCTACTTAGTTGCACTCAATGCAGCTAAAACTGAAGGTTCATCAGATTCAACAGTTACCATTTTCCCCTCGATAAAAAACTTCTTCTTTTGATGCAAGGTTGATGGAACTCCCCCTAAAGCATAGAACCACGGTCTCCCTAAGAGTAGGGAGAAGGTGACAGGAATGTCGATCATGGTGAACAATACTTTTGACTTAACCTTCCCCACTTCGATTTCAGTCTCAAAGGTTCCCAGTACAGCCCTCTTGCTATCATCATAAGCTCTAATTACAGTGTTGGACTAGCAAAGAGCTTCAGTACTCACTCCCAGGAAAGGCAGGATCTGAGAAGGACAGATGTTCAAGGTCAAGCCATCATCCACCATCACACTCAGCATCACTTTATCCATGACTTTAACCTTTAAGTACAGAGCCCTGTTGTGATTAACCCCTTCAAGTGGGAAGTCTTCTACACCAAAACTGATCTCCTGGACCTTGTTGGCCTTCAAATCCACTCCCTTAATCATTGCACACACCTCGTCGGGGGACATAGTAGGGTTGGCATCCATCTCCATTAGCTGTTTAACCACCGCCTCTCGGTGCCTCTTCGACTCCATGAGTAAGTGCCACACACTGGCACGAGCCGGTATCCTCTTCAGCTGGTCCACCACCATGTCTTCCTCCTTGGCCACTGGAGGTGATCGGACCACATCATTCTGCACCGGTGTAGTGTTCCTTCTTGGGGCTGCAGGAGGTGGTACATTGGTGGGTTGATAAACCCTACCGCTTCTTGTAATGTGCATCACTGGCCCATCTTTCTCTATTATGGTCCCTATCTTCGTCTCCACTGGGTAAACATGCTTCGACTCTTGCACATCAAACTCATCATGTTCGTCTTCTACTTCAATTTCATCCAAATCAATGGGACCCATCTTATCCCTCACTGCCAAAGTCTGCCCTTCAACCACCTCTGGCTCTTCCTCCCTTTCCACTAACACAGCTCGCACGCTCAGATTTGCTTAGATAATCTGAGTGAATACATAATTGGCCGGTAGTCCAGAGTGTACCATGTTAACTTGAGTTCCAAAAGTCAGGAGTGGATTTTTCTACACATTCGGCTTCAGAGCCGGCTCTACTATCTTGCCATCTGTGACCAGCTGCTTAATGCCTTTAATCAACTGGGTGCACTTGTTTGTAGGGTGCACTCGTTTGTATGGTGACCCACCATCACATGGTAAGAACAAAAATTATCGTTATCTGCCTCAGCCGGAGGTGAGAACGGCCTCAAACTTTGTAACAACCTGGCCTTCCTATACTTGGCAAAGATTCAGCTGACTGATTCAGCCCATGGACTGGTAATTCTCTGAACACTTGACCTCCCCTGATTCACAGTAGCCACTTCTGCCTCCTGTGCTTCAATAGAGGCTGCTTTCGGCATTGCCTTTGAACTAGATCCCACTATAGTAGCCTTAGAACTGCCACTTTTGTACCCTTGAGAGTACCCCTGATTGTTTTTGTAGGAGCCCGAACTCTGTCTACCACTCTGCTCTTCTTCCTCATATTGTTCAATACGCTTGGCAAACTCTACCACCTCATTAAAGGAATGGAATATCTTGAGCTTCATCTTGTCCTTATATTGGGGCATGCTACCATCTACAAACTTCATAATCAAAGACTCCAATTTCGGTGCCCCATCCACCAAAACCTGAACATCCATCCACCGTTTATAATAAGCCGGGAAAGACTCGATTGGCTTTTGACAGATTCTCTCCAGATCCTTTAGAGTTGTCTCAACCTGGGTGTTATAGGCATATTGCTTCACAAAGGCATCAGCTAAGTCCTCCCAGGTGGAGGGGGTATATAGGGGCATCTTCATGTACCACTTTGCTGTAGCACCCCTCAGAGTAGTAGGAAATAAGTTCAAAAGATGACCTTTTCCAATCCCCATGCTGATCATCAAGTGGGCTTCCGGTGGTTCTTCCCCGGTGTAGGGGGGAAGGTAGGGCATATGAAAACCAGCTGGAAGTGGCCCTTCTACATCAGCCACCAATGCGGCAAGATCAGCACACTTGATAGGATTAAAGTGGACCATCTCCTTCAACTTAGGCATCATAGCATCTATGTTAGAAAATTTTTGGTTGAGCTGTTTCTCCAGTATCGACTCAATCAAGGCTTCCCTCGCCTTCTCAAAAGCCTTATCCTCTTCGGACTGACGGTCCAACTCTCTATGATTGGCAACTCCGCCACTTCTGCTAGGGGTACTCCTTCCGGTTCCATTAGTAACTTGAACAAACTATTGTCCCCCATTCCCAATTGAGGTCTATGCTGGTTGAACAGCTGGAATAGGAAGGGTGGTCATCACCGCCTGCACCTGCTCCTTAAGAGTAGCCCTGAACTCATCCGAGCTTAAGAAGCTCCTCATAAAAGCAGCCATGTCAAAGGGCAAGTTTCCCTTGTTTCCGTTGTTTCCAATCGCCATCTCCGCTCTATCAATCTCTTCTAACAAAACTTGACTGTCAACCGGTAGGGTAGGCACTAAACTTCGATCTCCCTATCTGAATCTGACCTCGAGTTGATTCCCTCCACGGTGACAGGATCTGATCAAACTAACTAAACTGATTGGTTTGGCATTGGCTCAACACAAATTAACTGCTTTGAGGTTCATCTCCAAACTGCACATTCAACATAAGGTTAGAGTCGCAGATGGATGTCATGGACCTAGACTCGACACACTAAATGGAGCATGTGGTGTGTTCATGTTCATGATTGGATGATGCTTTATGGATGTGGATAATGATGAAAATGACTTTTGTATTTTCTTTCTTTGTGTTTTAGATGTCCCAAGCATGTCCCATGGCATGCAAAAGATAGTGCAAAAAAGTCCCGTGTGGATCGGCACACAGACAGAAATTTAGTGCCTTCGGGTCACCTAACGGGTGTCGTGAAACGGTCACATGTGTACCAACACACGGACAAAGGTTCAACGCTTTGTAGGTCGATGAAATGGTATGTGATGGTCATATGGGAACCGTTCCATAGACAGAGGGTGGATGCTTTTGTTGCATCTTGGATGAAATGATGTCACAAACAAGTCACATGTAACTAGAGACACGGACAGCATTCCGGCATTCATGGAACACCTTGCATGATTTAGACATGTTATGAAATGTCCTAGTATAAGTTCTAATTCGGCACTCGTGAAGTACCTTGAATGAATTTTCAATGTTATGAAACGATCCGATGTGGATCGTGATGCACAAATAAGACTTTAGTGTCTCCATGACACCATGATGAATGGACATGATGTCATGTAATGGTATTGTGTGGTCCGCCACACGAACACAAGCCTAAGACCATTGTGGTCCCCTAATGGTGCAATGATGTAATGAAATGGCCAAGTGCAATCCAGTGCATAGGCAAATACGGGTAATCTTGGGGACTCCCGATATATCATGAAATGAAATGTCGTGAGGGGCATACTTAGAACATCCTTTATTTAAGGTGCATGACATGCGAGATGATGTCATGTATGCTTTATGAAATGCAAGCACACAAGATGTATATGACACACGAGTAAGATGTTAAGGCTGCATGAAAACATGGTTAGTATAATACCATACATATGATGATGCTTGCGCATGGCTACATAAAGATGTGGTTAGGAAATGATGCATGGATGATGCGTGTTTATGTTGCATGAAAAGTTTGAAAACAAAACAACCACAAGGCACGCATTAGCACACGCACAAAGATATGCTCTCCCTTCCAACCTTATTCCTCCTTAATTGGTCTCGCATTCTTCCTAGGTGTTGGGTCTCTTTGACATCAACTGGGGATACCAAAGGTGCATTTTCAATGTCCATTTTCAAGTACATGTTTTGGTAATCCTAAGGGGAGGTTGCTAGGCCATTACATGAAGGTATGAGTCAAGCCAAGGGTCATACAGGTTCCCATAGCGAAAATATACTCCTCACTTCTCCCTACTCAAGGGTCCAATGAAGGGGTAAGTACAAGGCTATGAGTGGTTTACCCCCTCGGGTGCCTCCAATCCTAGCGGAAGAGGTAGGTCACCTTTAAAGATAAACCGAGCTTAAACAAGTGTTGGAGGGATTCACGAAGAGAAAATGTCATGCTTATGCAAATGTGAATGAAACATCAAATTATGATTTAATAATTGACTACAAGTGAGGATGTACTTCTATTGTTGCCTAAGTTCCTTGAGTTTTTATGAAAAACTTTTTTTAAAAGAAACCGTTGATCCCTAGCAAGTCGCCACTGTAAGCGGATGACTTTTTTACGGAACGCGTGGTGAAGTGGGAACCGGGGATTTTTTTTTTGAGATGTGTGATGATGTGGTTTGAAAACGTGTCTTTAATCTTTCTTAGGAAAATCTTTCATTTTATTGGAAAAAACCCTTTTGTAGAAAACTTAATTCTAAGTGTGAATTTTCGAAAAAGAGGTTTTTAGAAAATCCCAATTTGAACTTAAAGATCTCGAAACCCAAATTTTGAAATTAGATACAGAGTCGCCACCCGGATCAGCTCATCCGGGAAATTCAAGTACAGCTCTCTACCAAGTGTAGACGCGGTACCTAATTCAGAGATTCAGGGTTCAGGCAACAAATCTACTATTCCTCACTTATTTTCAATTATTATTTCATAATGTAATGTTGCATTCACTTAATTCTACTCATTTTATCTCCTTTTTTTATTATTAACCAATGCTCATGCAAATGACATAAATATAAAACCAATATAAAGGGTAGAAAAGTAAAAGTGCGGGAAAAGTAAATAGAGCAAATTATACAACCCATAAAAGAAAAAGCTCTCATCCTCACCATTACAACCGCCTATAATACACGATGATTTAGAAAATTACAATCGCCTAGATACACGATTCAAACTATGAAGTACATTCAAAAATGAAAATAAATAAAAATAAAAGCTGCATCCAAATACAATTAGCACAGGTAAATAAATCACACCAAAGGGCTCATATAGGACAAAATAGTGGTATTTTAGGAAACGGGATTATGCATAGGGGGTAACCGGTTCGACCCGACCGGTCGGCTCGGTTAGACCTAGAAAACGGTTTTTTGAAACGCCCTGTAGGTTTTGTGGATGAAAAACCAATTTTGAAACCACTTTGGCTCATTTACATGCATTTTCCAAATTTAGTGGGCCGGATATCCCGAGACCCGGGGGTCCCGTTTGTGGGTGGGCCTAAATTAAACATCCAACTAGGGTCCAAAAAAAATGTAAACACACCAAAATTCAGTTTTGAATAGGAAAAAGATGCAAAATTACAAGTTTGGGGTCCAAAAGGGCAAAACTGTACTTCTACCTCAACTACAGCCGCACGGCTATAGATTATAGCCGCGCCTCTATAACTTGCAGCCGCGTAGCTGTGAAGCTCCAGAATTGTATTCCGGCCTTCTTTTCTCGTTTTTGAAAATCGTTTTGCAAATTTAGCGATTTCGGGTAATCTGGGATTTCTGGAAACACACTGATTTCTGCCAAACGGATCCAAAACGGATCGAAATAAGTCCAGAAATTCCTAAAAACTCGAAATCGCCAAACTTGAAATCACATCCATCAATTAAAAATAAGAAAACCGGGAATCTAAGCATACATGTATGTAATTGGACCGATAATAAACATGAAAAACACATTAAATCTAAAAACGGAAGCGTTATCGGTCGATTCGGGGCAATTGGAGCTTCTGACCCTATAGGTTGTAGCCGCACGGCTGTAGGTTATAGCTGCACGACTGTAATCTGGAAATTACAGCCGGACGGCTATAGGTTACATCCGGGCGGTTGTAATCATAAGTGGGGCGGTTGTAATAAAAAATCACTTCCACAATCGCAAAAAAATTCCAAAACACCAACAAACAACAATCACAACGAAAGAAAACGGGATTTTTAAGGCCTCTCAGAATGTACCTTGTATGTCTTCTAGTGTTTTGGACCACCAGGGATGAATCCAGATGCCGGGAACGCCTTGCAATCACAAACAACCCAAAAACTTGTGCGATTTCCAAAGCCTGAACGGAACCCCAAATGAGATTGAATGAGCGATTATGGTCTAAGAACGTTCCTAGAAAACTAATCCCTCCAAAGTTATATGATTTAAACAGATTTTGTTAAGGTTTTTCTTTTTATTTAGGATTAAAACATTCAATTTTAGTCTTTTTTTTTTTCTTAGAAAACCCTAAGTGTGGATGTCTTTCTCTCTCAATTTCTTAATTCTCCAATTTTTTTCTGCTATTCTTAACCCTAATCCCGATCATTAGTCTTTTATATCTCCTATTTTGGTTAAAAATCCGGATTAAATACTGATTTGTCATAAAAAAGGAAATCAGATGATTACAGCCGAGCGACTATAATGTACTATAGCTGCGCCACTGTAGTACAACCGCGTGGCTGTGGGCACTACAGCCGTGTGGCTGTAGTGACCAGATTAGCCTATTTTGCTTATTTTTTGTTCTTTTCTTCGGTTTTCTTAAATACTCACTCGAATTCTTTTGGGGTTCCGTACTAAGACTTTGTCACAGACATTTAGGTCATCCGAGACATTTCTGATGTCATCCCGGTCATTCTGAATCTGCTTCATGTTTATCTGTGAAAAAGGTAATAATGGCTTTCATTACCGAGGTCAGGAAAAATCCCATGCTCATAATGTCCTTAGCCATTATTTTGAAATCACCAATTTTGGCCCATCATCCTTCTAGCCCTGAATTGGCTCTGGCCCTCCAACCCAGGCATATAACTGCTCCCACTGGAATTGGGAAACCATGAGTCCATATCAACCGCCTAGGTAATCGTGCCAAGAAAACTCGAACCAATTTCAATTAAACCATATTAATTTCCAAAATTAATATCTCATGAATAAAATTAAAATTTCATTCAAGAAACTATGTGCATTTAAATTACAGAACTAGAAACACACAAAATTTAAAACCCATTAAAATTTCAAAATTGGGCCCTAGGTTTGAAACCCACCAAATCCAAAACTGGGCCGGCACGCTGCAGCTAGGGCAACAGAGTTTCCCTAGCAACAGCAGCCGCCGCTGCTGATCTCAGTAACAGCATGTAGCAGCTACTGCCGCTGTTTCTATTGCTACGACAGCCGGCGAAGGGCAGCCTCGTATCTGCAAAAACAGCCCGTGATTTTTAACCAAAATAAAAACAAATTGCATCCAATAGCAAAATCCATCTAAACAATAGAAAATCAAACCATGAATATAACCTAATATCCACTTAATTTTCAATTCTAAAAACAATGGGGACAAATCACAAAAACCCCAACCAAGAATCCCAAAATAAAAACACCAATTTTAAAAAGAGGGATTCAATCCAATTAATCAACTTCCATGGATCAAAAGCCTGCTCTGATACCACTGTTGGGATTTTTCATCGGAAATCAACCAATAAAGCGAAAACACGCGTGGATTTCCTCAAATCTGTGCCCAGGAGCAATTGATGTGGGGATTGAAAACAACAAAGCAAAATTAAATAATTGAGATTCTCACTAGAAAATCTCTACAAGAGATGGCTGTAGAAATCGAATCCGACTTCCGCCACATTCCCATACACAAACGGCCACAGAACACGAGCCGTGGTAGTGAGAGGATCTGTCGGAAGAGAGTATATTGCTGCTGTAATTTTTTTCTCAAATCACTCGTCTTGGCCGAAATTTACACTAGGTTATTTAACCTAGTAGGCCGAAATTCCTTAGGGAATTTCGGGCCTAATTATCTTTTATTTTATGCGGGCTTTACTTCTCTTTTAAGCCTAAGTCTGATTTAATTCTCTAAGTCCAATTTAATTTCAAATATAATTTTAATCCAACATATATGTCAATATATTATACCATATAATATATTACATATATTTAATTAAAATTAATTTGACCAATTAACTTCACCAAGAGATTAAATTAGACTTTCATAAAATAAAACACATGTAAACCTATATATGTAAAATATTTCCACCTAGGAAATGATCCCAAAAATTAATTCATTGAATTAATTATGAGAAAGCCAATACAAATATTAATCATATTATTTTGATCAATCCAATTGATCTGTATAATATAATTAATACAATCCTCTCTTTCCGATGCGGATACTCCAAGTATAGAGTTGATCCCTTGAAGTCTGAGTTCAAACATTCAATGTGCACTATCCTATGGGCCCATCTTTATGTTGGAAGTGGGCCTTTGGCCCACAGATTGCAGGCAGGCTCTAGCAAGCCATTGCAGCCCCCAATTAAGATGGAGATAGCAGTCCAACTGAAAACATAACCCTGTAGTTTGAACTTGCACATCCCATGTTATTGATATCGGTGTCCAATGCAGAGGCGTACATTTACTTGATCCTGAATGAACTAATGCTCACAAACAAGTTCCAACTTGTTTGGGTGTGTCCACACTCTTATCAGTTGCATTCATCAAAAGGCCGGTGACATCTTCTTAGTGGAATACTGAGTGACATTCCCTTCTGCATATCCATAGTACTGCCATGTTCACTAACATAGCCGAACGTACACATACTTGGTACCCTTTTATAGGCCCTTTAGGCGTACACCAAAGTATGCCACTTCACATGCAGCACCATCATATGGTCAGGTCAAAGGATCTATACAAGTACTACACGAGAATCACTTATGATACTTTACCATGTGGATTTCTCATTTAGTGGATCTATCCAGTACCATGCCCCTTTTGCATATACCCATTAACTTGGTTGACATCCCATGTCCAATTGCAGGTAAGACACCACCATACAACCAAGCTAATGATAGTCTCTAGTTCCATTCATTCCCATTATTGGAATAGATTACGGATCTCTTTATGGTCATATCGTCTTCCCTATCCATGTTCTTACGGCCAAGTGCATGACACTTGTCAATATGGATATGGATATGTCCATTGGATACTCTATTTAAAACATAGCACAAGATATATAATCAATAGATTAATGCCTTTATTAATGACACAAAATGTATAATACATAAATCCAATAAATGTACAATACAAATACAAGGACCAATGCCTCGGGACTAGGGCACATCCAATAGGATACACAAGAATCTATCAGATACATCCAAAATAAAAATAAGAAGAAATAGAAAGCTACAAAATAGATGGGTTAGCATAATTATATCACAGATACAAGTAGGAATCATATAGGACAGAATAAGGGTTTCACGAAATGGGAGCATGCATTTAGGGGGTAACCGAGAAGTCCAGGCGACTTACTCAATTAGACCTGGAAAACCGTTTTAGAAATGCCTTATAGGTTTTTGTGCTTAAAAACAATTTGGAAAACGGTTTGGCTCAATTACATGTAAATTGCTTCAGTTTGGTGAGTCGGGTATCTCGGAACTCGAGGTTCTATTCGTGGGGGTTTCCAGATTCCAAACATCCATGTAAGGCCCAAAGCAGTAAATACGCCAAAAACAGTTTGATTCTGAAGATAGCATCATGCCACGGCATTTGTGGGAGTCATCCCTTGATTTTGCCTCCTTCTGGTGACTACATTCGTGCGGCTCTAGTTAGAGCTGCACGGCTATAGCCATTACAGCCTTGCAGATGTAATGTCCAAAACCTAAAATTGGTTTTCTACACTTTTGTGAACACTATTTGAATCATTTTTGATGATTTCTAATGACTTTGAGGAATCTGGGGGTCCGCTAAAGCTAGATAGTGGATCCAATTTGGATCAAACAACCCTAGATTCCAAAAACCAAAATCAAAGAAACCGAAAATCTCACATCGACATTATAGGAAAACTAAAAACTATTATTCTGAGTGTAACGGATGTGATTAGACCAAAATAATTCATAACAAAATGAACAAAATGGAAAACTGCTGCTTTCAATCTATTTAGGGCTTTTCGGGTTTCTGCCCAGAAGAACATAGCCGTACGGCTATAGTTGTATAGCTACTCAGCTCTATTCTAAAGGATTACAACTGCTCGGTTCTAGTTAGAGCCGCATGGCTCTAATCAAATAGACAATTTCTAGAAATTTAACAAAACACAGAAAAACACAGCACAAAACAACTAATTACAAGTTTAAGGCCTCTCAGAGTTTACCTGGTTGATGTTCCAGTGTATTTGACGACTGAAAATGGATTGGGAAGTCAGAATGCGCCTAGAATCCCGTAAACACTACTCGAATACAGACCTTGACTCGATCTGAACGAACATAAGAACGATCCCGAATGAATGGTAAACGTCTGTTTTTCTCTCCTTCTCTATCATTATCTCCACTGTTGCTATGTTTTTCCTCTCTAAAACCTAGAATCCCCTGGTATTAATCCCTATAAATTAAGGAGTTTTAATTGCTTTCAAATTCTGATGCTAGTTATTTACGAAGTAATCTAGCTGCTCGACAGAACCACGTGGCTATAGTTGTGAAATTATAGTCGTGCGCCCCTAAGCAGAGCCATGATGATTCTCCTAAATCCCACACTCACCTCTAAGCCCTCTAATCACTCGGAGGACCTATCTCGCGGTTTCAGATTGAGGACTGTTCGGTTTTCAGAGTGTTTGAGACATTCTAGGCAACATCCCATTCATTTTCAAGTCCAACTCATGTTCGTCTATCTAACAGGTAACATAGGATTTTCATCACAGAGAGCGGGAAAACTAGTGCTCATAGCTGCCCCTCGTGGGATCAAAGTCAACATAGTCGGGCTATTGAGCCCGAATCGAGTTTGATCTCGCAATTGGGATCACGGTGAGAAAAGGAAAGAAAAAATACCTGACATCTTGGTTTGTCGAAGAAATCATGTGTAACATCTTGCTAGGGACGTGCCTTAGCCCTTCGTGGAACAACGATTCTGAAGTTGGCTCTCAGCGGATCGATAATCTGAAGTTGGCTCATGGTGGAGTGATAATCTGAAATTGGCTCACGGTGGAGGGATAATCTGAAGTTAGCCCATGACAGAGCAATAATCTGAAGTTGGCTCGTGGCAGGGCGATAATCTGAAGTTGGCCCACGGCGAAGCCATAATCTGAAGTTGGCCCATGGCGGAGCCATAATCTGAAGTTGGCCCATGGTGAAGCGATAGCCTGAAGTTAGCCCACGGCGGAGTGATAATCTGAAGTAGGCCTATGGTAGAGCAATAATCTGAACTTGGTGAAGCGATAGCCTGAAGTTAGCCCACGGCGGAGTGATAATCTGAAGTAGGCCTATGGTAGAGCAATAATCTGAACTTGGCCCACGGCAGAGCGATAATCTAAAGTTGGCATGCAATAGAGCGATAATCTGAATTTGGCCCACGACGGAGCGATAGCCTGAAGTTAGCCCATGACGGAGCAATAATCTGAAATTGGCGTATGGCGGAGCAAAAATCTGAACTTGGCCCCCGGCAGAGTGATAATGTGAAGTTGGCCCACAACGGAGCGATAATCTAAATTTGTTCCACGACGGAGCGATAACCTTGAGTTGGTGCACGGCGGAGCGATAATCTAAAGTTGGCCATAGCGGAGCGATAATCTGAAGTCGAAGTTGGCCCACGGCGGAGCAATAATCTAAAGCTAGCCTACGACGGAGCAATAATCTAAAGTTGGCCTATGGTGGAGCGATAATCTGAAGCTGGCCCACGATGGAGTGATAATCCGAAGTTGAAGTTGGCCCACGGCGGAGCGATAATCTTAAGCTAGCCCACGGCGGAGCGATAATCTTAAGCTAGCCCACGACGGAGAGATAATCTGAAGCTGACCCACGACGAAGTGATAATCTGAGGTTAGCCCACGACGGAGCGATAATCTGAGGTTGGCCCACGGCAGAGCGATAATCTGAAGTTGGCCCACGGCAGAGCGATAATCTGAAGTTGGCCTACGGCGGAGCCATAATCTGAAGTTGACCCATGGTGGAGTGATAATCTAAAGTTGGCCCATGCTAGAACGATAATCTAAGGTTGTCCCATGGCAGAGCAATAATCTGAGGTTAGCCCATGGTGGAGCGATAATCTGAGGTTGGCCCACGGCGGAGCGATAATCTGAAGTTCTGTCGAAAGCACATATTTATTCCTTGATCGATAATTTTGAAAACAAAAATTTTTGCCCCTTCGATCAAGAATAAATACGGCTTTATTGTATTGCTCCTAGATACCTGCAAAAAGCAAAAAGTACCCTTCTCGGGATTATATTGGCATAAATGGAAATTATGAAAAATTGAGAAAAATTTCTTACCTGAGATTTAGAGTCGTGCGGCTATAATTACACGATACAGTCACGTGGCTGTAACTTGCCACGACATTAGAGCCGTACAGCTCTAGCATGAAGTGGGTGGATCCTTTAAAACACGAGCAGAAGCCTCATTTGTCTAAAAACACAATTTTCGTCCTCTTCTTCTGCATTTCTTTTGCTCTCATTTCCTCAACCCAATCTTTGACTTCCAAGATGATGAAGAAACTCGGAAAGATGCTTCGCCCGACTGCTCCTTCACAACCCACCCTTCAGACAAGGTATGTTTTACCTGAAGGGGTATTTTTCTTGCCCATCGAGGCCATAGCCAATGTGTATGGCCTTCATGACTCGGTTGAGTATTGTGGGGTCAAGCAAAGTGATCCCGTACACATCATGCTTCAGCCATCTTCGCATGCGGCTCCAAAATTGGTTAGTTTTTCCCTAATTTTCCCTTTTTCAATTTTCGCCAATTCCTACAAATGTAGATGAAATTAGGTGAAATTGATGCATGCTTAGGGTAGATTTTGCCCCTAGGAACTTCAATTGACGATTTGGTAGCTGTAAGCGCTGGAATTTTCCGTCCTTAAAAAAAAAGCATGTGTCACATGACTATAATATACAATCATGCGACTGTTGTTACTGTCATGCAACTGTAATTAAAAATTACAGTCGTACAACTGTAATGTCAGACCAGGTGCAGGAGCCCATACCTCTGTAGCAGAAAAGAGAAAAAGAAGGGGGAGCAATTAATGCTCCCAGCAAGAAAGCAGGAGGATAAGAGGAGAAAAGAAGGAAGGGTTAAGGACTTTGGACAATTGTTTTCTGGTTTTTAGAGAGAGAGAATTTAGAGAGAAAAGAGATAAAAAGACAAGGAAAAGAACCATTGCAAACTCAAGCTTTTTTCCTCTTCTTTTTCTTTTAATTCTCAAGTGTTAGGTTTAAAATCTATTAGAAATCAATAGGTTAATAATCTGACACTTTAAATTCAATCAAATTTGGAATAAAATCATCAGAATCCCTAACATTTGGAGATTTTTTGGACCAAACTTTTCAACTTCAATTCAAGAGGAAAAGAGCAAATTTAAGTGGATTGGTGCGACGCCAGGGGTTAATCCTCCGGTGGATATATTGGTGTGCCCTAGTTCTTAGGGCATTGGATTCTTCTATGTTGTATTATACATTAAGACTCATTGTATGAATACATTATTTGTGTCACATTAATAAATGCAATTAATCTATTTCATTTATATATTGTGCTATAATATGAGTAGAGTATCTATTGATTGATAATCATAAAACCTATCCCAGGTCTATTCTAATCGTGGGAACAAATAGAACCACAAACTTGTATATTCGACGACTGTATGGTAGTTCTTAACTAGCCATAGTACTTGTATAGTCAGTCATGAATATAGGTACATGTCGTTGACATGGGACTGGATCGATCCGCACAAGAAAGCCACATGGTTGTCGCATCGGAGGTCTTTCTTGAGTAGGTCTCTTTTGTCCTCAGACTAGATTTCATTATAATATCAATATGGAATCCGGTTCACTTTGACATATGCCTAACAGGTCTGTAAAAGGATGCTAAATACGGGTATGATTGGGTGGACCAGTGAACATGTTGATATTGATGATGAAGTGATGGAATTGCACTCGGGTAACACCGAGATGATATCATTGGCCACTTGATGAGTGGGACTGATAAGTGTATGGCCATACCCAAATAAGTTGGTTGCTTATTTGATTAATCAGTCAACTCAAGATCAAGAAATATAATAAACAACAAAAGAGGATGACGGACACCGTGCCTCTTGTTTATTCTTATCGATATCGTTAGGCAAAGGACACTATGAGATTACTACCGGGTGAGTGTCTTCTAAAGACTGCTGCATCTCTGTCTTAATTGGGGGTTGTAATGGTTTGCTAGAACCAACTTACAGTCTGTGGGCCTTGGGCCTACTGCCAACATAAAGACAGACCCATAGGATCATGCACATAGATCAACTGAGCCGGAACTTATAGAAATTGTACATGTAATGTACACTGGAAGGAATGCGCTAATTAATTAGCTGACATTCGATGTCAAGGTAATTAATTAACATTGGGTTGAATTTAATTTAATTAATAAGTTTACATAATGTAATTAATTAATTTGTTTAATTAACTGAATTACATAAAGTAAATAATTAATTAAATAATTTTCCTAAGTAGGAAAATTAAATACATGTATTGTATTTATTTAAGTGTGATTTAATTTTATTTAGGGGTAATTAAATTTAGCCAAATGGAATTAAATTACATAGTATATACTTTTTAATTAAAGTTATTTATGTAATTATAATCCTAGTGGGCTTGGGTTTAATTAACCTAATTAAGACCCAATTAGACAAGGTGTCTATATAAGGGCACACTTAATCAATAAAACCCTAATTCAATCTTAATTAATTACTGAAAATTTCAGCCACCAAGAGCAGCCCCAAATTAGCCAAAAATCGCAGCGTTAATCCTCCATTCCTTCGTGTCTTCGGCTAGCACCGGTTCCCACTCAATAGTTGGTCGTGCACTGGACTTTGGAGATCGCAGTTTCGAGAAATGATTCTGCTGCAGTCTCTAGAGGAGACAAATCTGGTGAGTTAATCTCTCTTGATTCAAATTGTTTTTATTCTAATCAATGGTAATTGGACACGATAGGTGCATTCTAGGAAATTTTAAACGGGGTATTTTATGCTGCACCACGTTATTTTTCCAATGACGAATCCTAACAGGATAAGTGCCAAAGAAGTAAACACTCTTTATTCCCTTTAGTTTTCATGCTTTCTGGGTGAATTGGTGTGTTTTTGTGCATTTTATTTCATTTTTTGCGTTTTCTTTTTCTGGAAATCAATAACAGCCTTACGACTGTTCTTGAGTTGATGAACAGTCATACGACTGTAGTTACAGTCCTACGAGTGTTCTTGATTTCCATTAATTTCTTAGTTTTATTTTGAATAATTTTGGTAAAATTCTGAAGTTGGATTGATTTACAACCGCATGACTGTAATGCTCGTCCAAAAGCAGAATTTCCAGAATAATCCCTAAAAATTTCTAAAAATCCCTAAAAATTCAGAAAACTAGAAAACCATCAAAATGAATTTTGTTGTGTGCATTCACGACCTTAGATTTAATTTTCAGTATTTTGCATTTAGAACAACTCAACGACGGAGACCGACCCACCTGACATGCTAAAATTAAATCAAGCAAAAAAAAAAAAAGTTTTCAAAATGATTTTCTCACGAAACCAAAATACAGGGACGTTTCAAAATGTTTTCCAGGTCTAACTGAGCTGGCTAACCGAGCCGACTCGGTTACCCCCTAAATGCATGCCCCCAATTGCTAAATCCCCCATTCTGTTATGTTTTAAGTCCTATTTGTGGCGTGCCGTAAATTGTGCTAACTACTTTGTTTTGCAGCTTTTTATTTTTTATTTTATATGTATTTAATAGAATTAATCATGTATTTTAGGTGATTGTAAATTTTTTAGATCTCTGTGTATATTAGGCGGTTGTAAAAGTGAGGTTGATAGTTTTTATTTTGCTCGATTGGGTTGTAAGCCATTTAATTATTTACTCCTTACTTTTGTTTTGTATTATATGTGTATGTGCGATGTGTGATTTATTTTAATAAAATTGACTTTTAGAATTATGAAATACTGTCTATGAACATTGGCCATTTTTATTTTAATTAGACACGAAATAAGGGACTTGTCCGAACCTAGATCTCTGGATAGTGTGGCGGCCGTTCGTCCGGTTCAGGTACACTGAAATTTCCCGATTGAGCTGAGCCGAGTGGCCACTCCTACAATATTCATCAAGACTTAGGTCTTGGTTCTATTAAGAACTAATTCTATTTTTTCCAAAATGAATTTCCATTCTAAAAAAAAAACCCCACGCGAGGGAGGGGTCCGTCTGAAATCGAGGTGCCCTTTCAGAAAGGGTGTTCGCGTTCCATCGAAAACGTCGTTTGCTCACATTGGAAAAGCAGGAGAATAAGAGGAGAAAAGAAGGAAGGGTTAAGGACTTTGGACAATTGATTTATGGTTTTTAGAGAGAGAGAATTTAGAGAGAAAAGAGAGAAAAAAGACAAGGAAAAGAATCATTGCACACTCAAGCTTTTTTCCTCTTCTTTTTCTTTTAATTCTCAAGTGTTAGGTTTAAAATCTATTAGAAATCAATAGGTTAATAATCTGACACTTTAAATTCAATCGAATTCGGACTAAAATCATCAGAATCCCTAACAGTTGGAGATTTTTCGGACTAAACTTCTCAACTTCAATTCAAGAGAAAAAGAGCAAATTTAAGTGGATTGGTGCGACGCCAGGGGTCAATCCCACGGTGGATAAGTGTCAAAGAAGTAAACACTCTTTATTCCCTCTACATTTCATGCTTTCTAGGTGAATTGGTGTGTTTTTGTGCATTTTATTTCATTTTTTGCGTTTTCTGTTTCTGGAAATCAAGAACAGCCATACGACTGTTCTTGAGTTGATGAACAGTCGTACGACTATTGTTACAGTCGTACTAGTGTTCTTGATTTCCATTAATTTCTCAGTATTATTTTGAATAATTT
This sequence comes from Euphorbia tirucalli, assembly GCA_039660915.1. Lineage (NCBI taxonomy): Eukaryota > Viridiplantae > Streptophyta > Magnoliopsida > Malpighiales > Euphorbiaceae > Euphorbia > Euphorbia tirucalli. Next base: position 41,232,272 of record CM077637.1, on the reverse strand, counting down.
TCGCAAAATTCTGAAGTTGGATTGATTTACAGTCGCACGACTGTAATGCTCGTCTAAGAGTAGAATTTCCAGAATAATCCCTAAAAATTTCTAGAAACCCCTAAAAATTTAGAAAACTAGAAAATCATCAAAATGAATTTTGTTGTGTGCATTCACAACCCTAGATTTAATTTTCTGTGTTTTGCATTTAGAACAACTCAACGACAGAGACCCGATTCTCCCGAAAACCGACCCACCTCACATGCTAAAATTAAATTAAGCAAAAAAAAAAAAGTTTTCAAAATGATTTTCTCACAAAACCAAAATACAGGGACGTTTCAAAATGTTTTCCAGGTCTAATTGAGCCGGCTAATGGAGCTGACCCGATTACCCCCCTAAATGCATGCCCCCAAATTTTAAATCCCTCATTCTGTCATGTTTTAAGTCCTATTTGTGGCGTGCCGTAAATTGTGCTAACCCCTTTGTTTTGCATCTTTTTATTTTTTATTTTATATATATTTAATAGAATTAATCGTGTATTTTAGGCGATTGTAAATTTTTTAGATCTCCGTGTATATTAGGCGGTTGTAAAAGTGAGGTTGAGAGTTTTTATGTTGTGCGATTGGGTTGTAAGCCATTTAATTATTTACTGCTTACTTTTGTTTTGTATTATATGTGTATGTGCGCTGTGTGATTTATTTTAATAAAATTAACTTTTAGAATTATGAAATACCGTCTAAACATTGGCCGTTTTTATTTGAATTAGACACGAAATAAGGGACTTGTCCGGACCTAGATCTCTGGATAGTGTGGAAGCCGTTCGTCTGGTTCAGCTACACTGAAATTTCCCGGTTGAGCTGAGTCGGGTGGCGACTCCTACAATATTCATCGAGGCTTAGGTCTCGGTTCTTTTAAGAACTAAATCTATTTTTTCCAAAACGAATTTCCATTCTAAAAAAAAAAACCCACGCGAGGGAGGGGTCCGCCGGAAATCGAGGCACCCCATCAGAAAGGGTATCCGCGTTCCGTCGAAAATGTCGCCCGCTCATAGTGGCGATTCTGCTGGGGATTTCTTACAAAAGGTTTTCTTAAAAACTTAAAAAGAATTTGACAAGCCCTGAAAAGTGTCTAATTAAAATAAGGTGGATGATTCTTGATTGGTATTTTATTTTGCATTTTTAGTTAGACATTAGGTTAAGTGTCCCGTTTTAGCCCGGTGAATTGTTGAAGTGTCGCCTTTGTTCCTCATGGTCTTAGGGGCACGGATTCAAAACACCATCCATAGGCTCATACGAACTCCTTCACTCGGACCCTTGAGTGGGGAGAAGTGAGGAGTATATTTTGCTATGGGAGCCTTGATTTTAACCCGACTTGGATCGAACTCATATAGGCAACCTTAGTTGGATTCCCCTAGGACACCAAAATAAATTGTGTGAATAAAATAAAATCGCGCCTTCATCATCCCCGATTGATGATCAAAGAGAACCCCACCTAGGACTCGGTTAGAATTTTCGAGAACGACCACACTTGGAGAAATAAGGTTGGAAGAATTCGCTTCGTGTGTTATGTGTTTCACACCTCTCGCCCTCTCATGACATGCCATAATTAACATTTTCATACATATGACATACCATACAATAAACATTTGTGTGATAATTAACTCACGTCTTTATGCAGCCATTTGCATTTTATTTTTGTGTGAGAAACATTAATTAATCTGTTTGCCATTCATACTAACCGTTACTTTTTTGCAGTCATAGCATTATATTTGTGTGTTGGCATTTTTGCATAGCATACATAACATCATCTTATGTGTCATGCATCCTAACCACATTTTTATGCAACCATTTGCATTTTGTGTGACATAAGCATTCATATCATTTTAGTTAAATTAGGGGCATTCCAAGGACGCCCACCATGATCCTATCATTCCATCATATATCGGGTATCCCAAAATACCCTTGTTTTGCCAATGCGTTGGATTGCATTTAGCCATTTCTCCAAATCATTTCATTCAAAAGAGACCACAATGGTCCTAGGTATATTTCCGTGTGACAATCCACACGATGCATTTCATGACATCATACCCATTCATCACAAATATCATATAACACTGTGATCCACATCGTGTTACTTCATGACATTACTATATTATTCAAGGTGCTCCCCGAGTGTCGGGTTAGTACACATGTAGGGGCATTTCATAACATTCGTAATCATGAAAGGTGTTCCACGAATGCCGAGCCTCTGTCCATGTTACCGTCACATGTGACTCCCTCATAATATCATTTAATATCATATGCTCAAAAGCATCAGAACTCTGTCTAAGAGGCAGTCCCATGTGACCATTTCATATCATCTCATAGACCTACAAAGTGTCGAAACTCTATTCGTGTGTCGGCACACACGTGACCACTCCATGAATTCACTTGGTGCCCCAAAGGCACCGAACCTCTGTCCGTGTTGTGGTTCACACGTGACATTTTTGCATAGGATTGTGATGCGGGCCACAAGTTGTAAAAAGGATCAGTATTTCAACTTGGAAACAGTTACTTATCATGGAAATAAATTAAATATATATTTTAAATTGTATGTTTATTTTAATTGCAATTATTTTATAATTTGGATTAGGAATAGATTTTATTATAAGTATCCTAAATTGATAAGGATTCCTATTTTGTTTGTATTTTAATTTATTTAGTATTTTTTTTAATTAGGAAGTTTAGACTATTTAGAAGTTTTTATTGTTTAGGATTTTTATTACATTTAGGATGGTTTGCCTATAATTAGGCTTTTATTTCTCAATTGTAATCAGTTTTGATTAATCAATAAAATTTCGAATTTTATTCCTTTACCCTGCTTTTGTGAATTTTGCGAAATTCCACTAGTAGAAGACTAAATTCCAGTATGGTGCGCGATCAACGGACTTTAGTATCTTTTGTTCGAGTTTCCCCTGCATCAATTGGTATCAGAGCTGAATTCCTAAACCTTAGTCATCATCATGCCGCCAAGAAGAGAGCGCAGAGTCGATGAGGTTGCGAGACAGGAAAATATGAACCGATTAGAGCAAAGACTAAAACAACACCTTGAAATCCTAATAGACAAGAGAATGGAGACTATTGTGGATCATTTGGCAGACCAAATAGATAGGTTGTTCGTAGCTCGCATGAGGGTGAATCCTCGACAAAGGAGGAACCCTAATTATGAAGAATTCAGAAATCCTTTTGTTGGATTGGAAGAGTTCTATGACAGAGAGGATGAAGTAATTTTCTCTCAAGAGTCAAATCTTGGAGAAGGTAAATTCTTTGATTGCACTTTACCTCCAACATATGCTGAAGAATATGCTTGTGTTGAAGTAGTAGATTATGATTCTTATGATAAGATTATTGGTATTAAAGAAACTTTATAGCAATTTAAGATGAAGTATATGAAGATGAATATGGGAATTCTCATTGGAAAAGTGTTATCGATTTTATTGGGGTCAATTATATTTTTGCTAAGGATCCATTTAACAAACTTAAAGCTTGGTTTGCTAACGGAAAAACTTGAGGACGAGTTTTTTCTAAGAGGAGGAGGATGATGCGGGCCACAAGTTGTAAAAAGGATCAGCAATTCAACTTGGAAACAGTTACTTGTCATGGAAATAAATTAAATATATATTTTAAATTGTATTTTTATTTTGATTGCAATTATTTTATAATTCGGATTAGGAATAGATTTTATTGTAAGGATCCTAAATTGATAAGGATTCCTATTTTGTTTGTATTTTAATTCATTTAGTATTTTTTTAATTAGGAAGTTTACACTATTTAGAAGTTTTATTGTTTAGAAGTTTTATTACATTTAGGATAGTTTGACTATAAATAGGCTTGTTTTTCTCGATTGTATTAAGTTTTTGATTCAATAAAATTTCGGATTCAATTCCCTTTACCCTGCTTTTGTGAATTTTGCAAAATTCAACTAGTAGAAGACTAAATTCCAGCATCATGTGCGATCAACGGATTTTAGTGTCTTTTGTTCGAGTTTCCGCTCCATCACATTGGGTGTTCTTGGGATGTCCCAAAAAGAAGAAAAAGAATAAAAAAGAGGCCATTCATGCCATCATTTCACCCATAACTTCATTCCATTCATTCATTATAAGCACTTTCAATACCTCATTTTTCATGTCACCATGCCATTCATTCATGTCCCTAATACTTCCCGTATGATACCAAGCAGAATAAGCTGGAGCGACCTTGGACGAGATCTCAGGCTTTGAGGTCTATTGGGGGATGGAGAGCAGTTGAGAAAGAAAGTGATTCTGATTCCGGGGAAGAAGTGGAAATGGCTAATCCAATATCGAGCCTTGCTAATGCTATGAAGGATTTTCTAAGATCACAAGACTTTCGTGATATGCTGAAGGGGGGAGTCCGGGCAGCAGTGAGAGAGGCTGGAGAACTGGTGGTAGTGGAGCCGAAAAAGAGAAGGAGGCCGAATCATCCCAGTAAGGTGGTGATACCTCGGCTAGTCTGGAAAAGCTGCACGAAATAGTGGTAGCCATGGAAAGAAAGATGAAGGCGAAATGCTCAGAATTGGAGGAGGCGGTGGCTCAGTTGAAGAAAGGGGCCAATGTCAGTGTAGAGTCTAAGAAGGGAGTTAACATTGATGCCATGATCAGCAGGGGCCTCGAGACTTTTCCTATCAGATTCCAAATGCCAAGGGTGCCTTCCTACAAGGGAATGGATTCACCAGAGGCCCATGTAAATCTCTATGCTCGGGTCATGCTGACGGCGGGCTCCACTAAGCAACAAGTGATTAATCTCTTCCCAACTACCTTGGAGGGAGGAGCATTAGGGTGGTATAACTCATTATCAGAGGAAGAGCAGTCAGATTGGGAGGTTCTGTTAGCAGCCTTTATTAAGTATTACAGCTTCAACACCAAGATTTAGGTGAATTTGTATGGCTTGGAGCGGATCAAGTAGAAACCCAACGAGCCTTTTAATGACTATTAACAGCGGTGGATGACTAAGATGATCCTTCTGAAGAACCGCCCAGATGATGATGAACTGATACAAAAGCTGATTGATGGCAGTAAGGACATCTTCAAAAATAATATGAAATTTCATCTGTTCAATGAGCTTAGTGAAGTCTATAGTATGGCGATGAAGATTGAGCGAGATGAAGAAGAGAAGGCACCAAGCCATAAGGGTGAAGAAGTTCAGGTTACAGTTCTGGGTATAGGTCAACGACTGCAGCTGGGTCTGGTGGCGGTTCTAGCTCAAGTTCTGATGGAAAAGGGGGGCAGACTTCAGAGGTGAAATAAGTAGAGGTTACTACAGTAACCCAGCAACAAGGCAGTCAGAACAGGAATCCAGGAAGTCAGGGCATATCGCCTTGGACTCTTCCCTTAGTCAAGATTTTTGCTAAATGCAGAAACGGCGGGTTGTTACAATCGTTGAGGCCATTTGAAAAGCCTTCTGAGGTGGATAAAGACCATTTCTGCACGTATCATGTCGTTGCTAGCCATAGAACTAATAATTGTTACAAGCTGAGAGATGCCATTCAAAAGCTCATCGATGAAGGGAAGCTGCAAGAGCCAGCCAAGCCCAGCACAAAGACCAACCCGCTACCAACATTTGAGAAGCGGGTCAACATGGTACATTTAGGACTACTGACTAATTTCATCTTTTCTCAGGTCCTTCAAGCAAACCCTATAATTCAGGCTGTGGCAATAGGAGAAGCAGAAGTAGAATCAGGACGTGAGGAAAAGGCGGAGCAGAAGGAAATCAAGCCAATAAGCTTGAATGATCTTGATTCTGAAGATAAGTACGAGGAGTTTGGCGGAGAGGAGTCAGTCAAGCCTCCGGCCATTGAGAAGCTGAAAATTCAGTAGGTCCAGAATGTGTCCCGGAGTGGCAGTGTATCAACCAGCGGACCAGATGAAGGATAAAGCCCCGATGATTGGGTTGGCTAGTACAGCAGCACTGTAGGGGGTTGAAAAAGAAGACTTGGTTATTTCCCAGTTAAAGAAGACTCCTGCACAAGCCAGCTTATGGCATTTGCTTGTGACATCTAAGGAGCATCAGGCGGCCTTAGTGAAGAAATTGTCAGAGATCAAGGTCACCCCTATTGCGTCTCTAGAGGCTCTATGCTGTCTGCTGGATAAGGTCCATTCTGGGACTCCTGACATTATTTTTTATGAGAAAGATCTGCCTGGTGAAGGAAAGGCTCACAACAAGGCTCTTTATGTTAGAGCCTATGTGATGGACAAAGTGATGTCGTGTGTTATGGTGGACGATGGCTCAGTGCTGAATATATGTCCACTAAAAATGCTGCCATTTCTGGGTCTGAATGAAGATGTACTGAAGAAGTCATCAACAGTAATCCGGGCATACGACGACTCCAAGAGAATAGTGATAGGGACTTTTGAAACTAAAGTAGAGATTGGGCCAATCAAGTTAATGGTCATTTTCACGGTGATAGATATCCCGATCACCTTCTCCCTACTGTTAGGAAGACCATGGTTCCATCCTCTAGGCGGTGTCCCTTCCACCTTGCACCAGAAAATTACGTTCTCGATAGATGGCGAGATTGTGACTATTGAGGCAGATGCCCAATCGGTGATTGCTACTGTGAATGAAGGTGTTGTCCCTTTTGGTGGGTTCCAAGTTGCAGTGATCGAGGAAGAGGAAGCTACAGATGCTCCCATGGTGATCTATGAAAATTATATATCGGAATGGCTGTCCCGCTACTTATCCAAATAGAATTTTATCGCGGGCATGGGACTTGGAATCAATTTGAAAGGAGTACCTGAATTCAACATTGACTCGGGGAAACCAAAGCAGTTTGGGATAGGGTATACAGAGGATACATCTGAACAGAAAAACCTGAGAAGGGGCAGGAATGACAAAGTTATGATGAAACCATTCTTGAAAGCAGGAGAAGGGTTATACAAGGGCTAGGTTGAACCAGTAAGGGTTGGAAATGTTGAATACCCTGGTTTTGAAATTTTTGCTGATGTGGTTGACTTTGAGAAAAGCCAGGAGGAACCAGTGGCCCCCATGGTGGTAGAAGAAATAGCTACTAAGTTTGATGTTCTGCAATGTGAGGCGTCTCAAGTAATAGCAGAAGCAGTAGAGGTGGCAGAAGAGAAAAATGAAGAAAAAGTCTACAATGAAGCTGCAGAGATAATTTCAGGTGCATTGACTGCTACCTTAAGCAAGGCATTTGGGAAGTCCAATGAAGGGCTTAGCGAGGAGCTGATAGCTAAAGTGAACCTAGACTCTATGGTTACCGAGACTGCCAAGATCATGGAAAGGGCTAAGGCGTAGGTGGTTGAAAAAGAAGTCGAAGCAGCTGTAGTGCCAGACAGTGCTCTATAGATGAAGATGGAAGCTGAAGAAGTACAAGGCCCTCCACCTGTGGAGGATGAAAATGATTTTGTTGTATCCGTTTCTTCCATTTTCAATATGAATGATGTACTTTATGACAAGTTTAATGTAATGAAATCTCAGTTTGCTTACTTGTGTGATGTCTATCCTGATAATTCTGTGCATGCATTTGAATCACCATCGAGCATATTTAGCATACATGACACTGCATTGCATGAAATCAACATAAGTACAGATGAAAATCCCAAAATGGTATTCATTTCATGTGAGCTAAAACCCGAAGAAGAGAGACAATTAATAAGAATACTACAAAAACATGTTAAAGCTTTCACTTGGTCATATGAAGACATGCCGGGTGTAGACACAGAGATAGCAGTGCACAAGATCCCAACGGATCCCAAGTTCAGGCCTGTAAAGTAGAAGTTGAGAAGATTGAGACCATAATGGGCTACATTGGTAAAAGAGGAGGTGGCTAAGCAAATAGATGCCAAGTTTCTTGAAGTGGTAGAATACACAGAGTGGCTAGCTAACATCATCCTAGTGCCTAAAAAGGATGGAAGGGTCAGAGTATGCATTGACTACAGGGACCTGAATAAGGCATCACAAAAGATAACTTTCCACTACCTCATATTGACAACCTAGTTGACAGTGCAGCAAAAGCAGCGATGTATTCCTTCATGGATGGCTTTTCAGGGTACAACCAGATCCTGATGGATGTGAATGACAAGGTGAAGACATCGTTTATCACATAATGGGGTACTTTCTGCTATAAAGTAATGCCTTTCGGATTAAAGAATACTGGAGCTACTTACCAAAGGGCTGTAACAACTCTGTTACATGATATGATCCACAAAGAAGTCAAAGTGTATATTGATGATATGCTTGTCAAATCAGTGACTCGGGAGGAACATCCTGTTATCCTGGATAGATTTCTTACTCACATCGGAGAGTATAACTTGCGACTTAATCCTAAGAAGTGCATATTTAGAGTCACATCAGGGAAGCTGTTAGGCCATGTAGTCAGCTAGAGGGGAATAGAAATGCACCCATATAAAATCAAAGCCATCCATGATATGCCAACTCCAAAAACAGAAAAGGAAGTCCGATCATTTCTGGGTTCCTTACAATATGTCAGTCGTTTCATAGCACGGTTGACTTGCACCTGTGATCCAATCTTCAAGCTACTGAAGAAAGATCAGCCGATTGTGTGGGATGACAGATGTCAGCTAGCATTCGAGAAAATCAAAGCTTATCTGGTAAATCCACCAGTCCTGAGCCTACCAATTCTAGGGAAGCCTCTGGTTTTGTACTTGGCAGTTGAAGATTCCTTTGTAGGGGCAATGTTGGCACAGGAACAAGATGATAGGAAAGAGTACCTCATTTACTACCTCCGCAAGAAGCTGTTAGAGTATGAAACCAAGTACACATTGGTGGAAAAGACATGTGTGGCAATGATCTGGCTCACCAAGAAGCTGCGCCACTACTTCCAGTCGTACAAAATACAAGCTGTCGCCAAAGTGGATCCAATGACGTATCTTTACGAAGCACCAGTGCTAGTTGGAAAGTTGTCTAGATGGCTGTTACTCTTATCAGAATTCAACATAGAGCACATCACTAAGAAAACCATCAAAGGGCGAGCCGTGGCAGAATTTCTAGCAAATCAACCTTTGGAATCAAATTACATTGAGAATTTGGAGTTCCTAGATGAATAGTTAGCCATGGTTGAAGTAAAAAGATGGGTTATGTGCTTCGATGGTGCAGTGAACAGAAAGGGTACTGGAATCAGGGTGCTAATAGCAACGCCAATGGTGAAATCATCCCTTTATCAAAGAGGCTGAATTTTCCCATAACCAATAACGGGGCAGAGTATAAGGCATTCCTATTTGGGATGAAAGCTCTGTTAACCCTAGGGGCAAATGATGTCTTGATCATTGGAGATTCACTTTTAGTAATCAGACAAGCTCAGGGCAAATGGAAGCTGAAAGAAGAAGCCTTACAGCCATACTTGGAGCTGCTATAGTTCAGAAGAGAATTATTCAGCCAATGTGAATTCAGACATGTCCCTAGGGATGAAAACAAGATGGCTGATGCATTAGCAGCTCTATCTTCTATGTGGAAGAACCTAGAAGAAACTCAAGTGCAACCACTGGTTACAGCCACTTCCAGACAACCCTGCTTCAAAGTACATGAAGTAATAGGATTAACAGCTGAAGAAAAGCCATGGTTCTTCGATATCTTCCAGTATGTGAAGGAAGGAAAATATCTAGAAGGAGCCAGTACTATTGATAAAATGTCATTAAGAAAGCTAGCTAGTCAGTTCAGAATCTTTGAAGATAAGCTATACAAGAGAACAACAAATGGTGTTCTTCTGAGGTGTCTGATAGATCAGGAAGCAGAAGAAATGATGCAGCAGGTACATGCAATTTCCTGTGGGCCGCATATGAATGGACTAGCTATGGCCAAGAAGATAATGAGACAAGGGTACTTTTGGATGACTATGCAGACAGATTGTATAAGAAAAGTGAAGAGGTGTCACGAGTGTCAGATATATATGGACATCAGTCATCTTCCACCACTTGAATTATAGAACCTGGCCACCCCTTAGCCGTTTTCAGCATGGGGGATAGATATGATTGGTGAAATTCTTCCTACAGCATCTAATGGGCACAGGTTTATAGTTGTGGCAGTTGATTACTTTTCCAAATGGGTGGAGGTAGAATCCTTCGCTAATGTAACAGCCCAACAAATGGTCAAGTTCATCCAGAGGAATATTTTTACCTAGTATGGAATTCCCCATCACATAGTGACTGACAACGGAGTACAGTTTCAAGGGGCAACAGCTGAGCTGCTTGCAGAACATGGCATTGAGCATCATAAGTTTTCTCCATACAAACCACAAGCTAACGGTACAGTAGAAGTAGCTAATAAGGCGATAAAGAAGATCTTATAAAAAATGGTAACCACCTATAGAGATTGGGCTGACAAATTGCTGTATGCTCTTTGGGGTCACAAAACCAGTGCTTGAACACCAACAAGAGAAACTCCTTATGCCTTAGTGTATGGGATGGAAGCAGTACTACCAGTGGAAATAGAGCTTAAATCGCTCAGAGTTGCCCTGGAAGCTCAATTGCCAGAGACTGAATGGGTTCAAGCTAGATGCGAGCAACTGGCAGCGTTAGATGAAAGGCGATTGAAAGCACTGGATCATTTACAGATGTACCAGCACATAATGGCTAAGGCTTACAACCGAAATGTGGAGTACTCCAAGCGGCAGTTGAATGCAGGAGATTTAGTGCTAAAGCAGCTAAGACCTTCAAATGTCGATGTTAGGGGCAAAATCAGACCCAATTGGGAAGGACCTTATGTTGTGAAAAAGGTGCTATCGAAAGGAGGTGTCAGCATCATGGATATGGACGGAAACGAATTCACCAATCCTGTTAACGAAGACCGGTTGAAGCTTTATCATGTGCAAAAAAAAAAGGAATGAGAGAAAGTCTACTAGGCTGAAAACTCGAAAAGAGCGGTCTAGGCAAAAATTAAGATATGAGAGAAAATAATCAGTCAGAAAATCTGAAAGGGACGACTGGTGATGGATTTTGGCTTTGTGTGGAATCTATACCATCTGGGGAATTAATCTTTTCAAATGTACTGATTTTGGTTTCATCAATAAAGTGAAATGTTTGTTTAAATATAGTTACAATGGTTATGACGAAATGCATAAACAAAAGTTATCATGCTTAAACATCCACTTAAAGAAAGCACTTTGCATTTAACTAGTCGAACATATCATGTTGTTTAGCGATGAAAATGCACTAAATACATCTAATATAAAATCTTTTATCATCCTCTGAATCTAATTCAGCTTTCCAAAAGAGCGACAGTGATTGTCCAAGAACTTACTGTTCCAATTGGTCTTTACTTTAAAAAAGAAAGAGAGCTCACTGGGGTGAAAACCCAAAGGCGCCTCAGGTAAAAATTAGAGTAGCTCGCTGGGCTGAAAACCCGCATTGGGCAACCCAAGCAAAATTTAGAGCACTTCCAAATTCATAAATTACAGGAGTGAGAAGCCAAGTCTTCCCATCATCTCCCCAGCAGGGTTCTATACATCACTCCCCAGCGAAACATTTACAAAGGACACTATGATTCTTTTCCCCAGCACCATCATGCATTCCTAGCAATTATCTCATTTCCCCAGCAGTCCTCACATATACCTTCAACATGGGGAAGCCTTATGCAAAGAGCATCCTCCACCAGCCAGGGGCAAAACATACCTTTCCTAGCAGAAAGTAGAAATATCAACCTCACACAAAACAATAAGAAATGCATCACTTAATCTCCATGTGCATATACATCGTTATGCATGCACACATAGCATACACAAATCATTCATCCCCAGCTAGTCTTCATTCTTGATCGAAGGGGCAAAAATTTATCTTCAAAATCTCTTGATCAAGGAATGAAGACTTGCCATTTCAAATACAGGAACTCATCATCCATAGCTTCACATCTCCAGCAGATCAACCTCAGGTAATATAAACCTAGTATTGGTCCAGATCGGCTTCATCTCAAGTTCCCCAGCAGATCCACCTCGGGTAATATAAATCCGGTATCAGTCCAGATCGGCTTCATCTCAAGTTCCCCAGTAGATCCGCCCCGGGTAATGTAAATCCTGTATCGGTCCAGATCGGCTTCATTCCATATCCCCAGCAATCCTTGCCTTGGGTAACCTAAACCCGGTATCGGCCAATCCACCTTGCACCTTCCTTTGCCTCGGGTAATCTAGACCCGGTATCGGCCAATCCGCATTCCATCTTCCTTTGCCTCGGGTAACCTAAACCCGATATCGACCAATCCACCTTTCACCTTCTTTTGCCTCAGGTAACCTAGACCCGGTATCGGCCAATCCGCATTCCATCTTCCTTTGCCTCGCATAACCTATACCCGGTATCGGCCAATCCGTAATCCATCTTCCCTTTCCTCGGGTAACCTAGACCTGGTATCGGCCAATCCGCAATCCATCTTCCTTTTCCTCGGGTAACCTAGACCCGGTACCAGCCAATCCGTAATCCACCTTTCATCTTCCTTTGCCTCAGGTAACCTAGACCCAGTATCGGCCTATCCGCATTCCACCAACATCGCCTCGGGTAACCTAGACCCGGTATCGGCTTATTTCTTCCCTAGCATTGCCTCGGATAACCTAGACCCGGTATCGGCTCATTTCAAAAGTAGGTTCTTTCTTGTGTTTGTGGCGTTTTGATTTGCACTCTTAAATTCATCATCTTAGGTATTTTAGATCTGGATCCAGGTGTCGAAATTTGACCACACGAGGGGCAGCTATAAGCACCAGAATTTTCCATCCTTAAAAAAAAGCATGTGTCACACGACTGTAATATACAATCTGTGACTGTAATTAAAAATTACAGTCATACGATTGTAATGTCAGAGCAGGTGCAGGAGCCCATACCTCTGCAGCAGAAAAGAGAAGAAGAAGGGGGAGCAATTGATTCTCCGCCCCTGGTAGCAAGAAAGCAAGAGGATAAGAGGAGAAAAGAAGGAAGGGTTAAGGACTTTGGACAATTGATTTCTGGTTTTTAGAGAGAGAGAATTTAGGGAGAAAAGAGAGAAAAAGACAAGGAAAAGAACCATTGCAAACTCAAGCTTTTTTCCTCTTCTTTTTCTTTTAATTCTCAAGTGTTAGGTTTAAAATCTACTAGAAATCAATAGGTTAATAATCTGACACATTAAATTCAATCATATTCGGACCAAAATCATCAGAATCCCTAACATTTGGAGATATTTCAGACCAAACTTTTCAACTTCAATTTAAGAGGAAAAGAGCAAATTTAAGTGGATTGGTGCGACGCCAGGGGGTCAATCCTATGGTGGATAAGCGCCAAAGAAGTAAACACACTTTATTCCTTCTACTTTTCATGCTTTCTAGGTGAATTGGTGTGTTTTTGTGCATTTTATTTCATTTTTTGCGTTTTCTGTTTATGGAAATCAAGAATAGCCGTACATCTGTTCTTGAGTTGATGAACAGTCGTACGAGTGTTTTTGATTTCCATTAATTTCCTAGTTTTATTTTGAATAATTTTGGCAAAATTCTGAAGTTGGATTGATTTACAGTCGCACGACTGTAATGCTCGTCCAAGAGCAGAATTTCCAGAATAATCCCTAAAAATATTCAAAAAATCCGTAAAAATTCAAAAAACCAGAAAATCATCAAAATGAATTTTGTTGTGTGCATTCATGATCCTAGATTTAATATTCAGTGTTTTGCATTTAGAACAACTCAACGACGGAGACCCGATTCTCCCGAAAACCGACCCACCTCACATGCTAAAATTAAATCAAGCAAAAAAAATGTTTTCAAAATGATTTTCTCGCAAAACTAAAATATAGGGACGTTTCAAAATGTTTTCTAGGTCTAACTGGGCTAGCTAACCGAGCCGACCCGGTTACCCCCTTAAATGCATGCCCCCAATTTCTAAATCCCCCATTCTATCATGTTTTAAGTCCTATTTCTGGCGTGCCATAAATTGTGCTAACCCCTTTGTTTTGCAGCTTTTTATTTTTTATTTTATATGTATTTAACAGAATTAATCATGTATTTTAGGCGATTGTAAATTTTTTAGATCTCTGTGTATATTAGGCGGTTGTAAAAGTGAGGTTGAGAGTTTTTATTTTGTTCGTTTGGGTTGTAAGCCATTTAATTATTTACTGCTTACTTTTGTTTTGTATTATATGTGTATGTGCGCTGTGTGATTTATTTTAATAAAATTGACTTTTAGAATTATGAAATACCGTCTATGAACATTGGCCGTTTTTATTTTAATTAGACACGAAATAAGGGACTTGTCGAGACCTAGATCTCTGGATAGTGTGGCGGTCGTTCGTCCTGCTCAGCTACACTGAAATTTGCCTGTTGAGCTAAGCCGGGTGGTGACTCCTACAATATTCATCGAGACTTAGGTCTCGGTTCTTTTAAGAACTAATTCTATTTTTTCCAAAATGAATTTGCATTCTAAAAAAAAAAATCCCACGCGAGGGAGGGTCCTTCCGAAATCGAGGCGCCCCTTCAGAAAGGGAGTCCGCGTTCCGTCGAAAACGTCATCCGCTCACAGTAGCGATTAAAGTTGATTTTGGGAGGTTCTCTATTTTTCTAGATAGAGCCATGTGGCTCTAAGTTATAGCCGTGCGGCTATGTTCGAAAGCCAAGCTGGGAATGCTTGAGCAAAGCCGTGCACCTCTATCTCTGGCGGTTACAGCCGCACGGCTAGAACTATAGCTGTGCAGCTATAACTATAACGATGTAGCTATAATAGCCAGAACAGAAATTTTCTCATTCTTTCTTTGAATTCCAATGCATTTTATTTGGTCTATATGACCCATATGCATTCCAAATAACTCATAAAAACTCCTCATTTATTGTTTTACAGGATCGGGCTAGGAATTGCGGGTCGGGGACACTGTTGGAAGCTCTGAAACGTTATAGGAAGCTCCCGGATGGTGTGAGGGAGATTGTTAATGGTACAGGACTTTAGAGGATGATCTGCTCCATGTGTGAGCATCATCCCAAGATGAGCCGTGGTCTGATAATGGTGCTGATAGAGCTATGAATGGATTGCACGCACACTTTCCATTTCCCGACTAGGGAATATATGCTCATGCCCGAGGACTTTGCAGCCATTACTGGACTACCCTTTGGTGGGTGAACGATTGAGTTTAACCAGACACTAGAGAGTGAAGGCTTCAGTCCTGAAATCATTACCATGCTGATTGGCTTAACGCCTCAGGATAGGAGGATCCAGTGTAGCACTCTATGAGATTACTAGATGAAGAGGCAGGCTGATCTCCCTGAGTGCACTACATTCACTGCTGAGGATATGAGCCACTATGCCAGGGCTTTTCTCCTCCACGCCCTTACTACCTTGGTTTTCCCAACATGTCGTAGTGACCTAAAGTTAGTTTTCCTTCCTTCACCGATCCAGCTGGATGTGAGGGACTTATGTTGGGGACGAGCTGGCTTGGCTCAGCTGTATTACTCCCTCAATTTATATGCCCAGAGGAAGCAGAAGGAGGTGAAGGGCCCTTGGATAATCTTTCATGTGATTTCCTCTAACCCTTTTCTTTTACACATAGTATCGCTTGGATTTGATCGATGGGGTTGATGACTTAATCTCTATTTCCACTGGTAGAATGGCTCGAACCCCGTAGACCACCAAGTATCATGTTTCTCTAATAGGTGCTCTGATACTAGTTCTGTATCCCCACAAGACAAATGGTAACTTATCGGCCCAATCTCTATAGGTAACTACCATTTTTTATAGAACTCTTTTGATAGATTTATTGGCCGCTTCCATCGCCCCATTTGCTTTTGGGCGATGCGGAGATGATCTATGATGCTTCACCCCTTTATTCTGGAACACTATGTTGTTGCCCCTTGGAATTGTAGTCCATCATCGGTCACGACATGATGTAGAATTCCATATCATGTAGATACATTCTTCTATCTGAACTTGAACACTTTTTTTTTTAATTTTTTTTTTTGAATTTTTTCGGTATTGAATCCACAATCTTCCATCTCCACATTGAGAGATGTGCTAATCGAGCTACACCCAATTGGTCTTCTTCCTTAACCTTTTCTGCTCATTCTGGTCCAAGTCTTCTGAGCTTCTGTTCGACAAGCCTCATTTTCGGATTCGTTGGAATTCTGCATTTTGCAATCTCGCTGTCAACCCCAGGCATATCATTGTAGGAGCGGGCGAAGGCTTTTGTGTGCTTTGGCAATACTTTTACAATTTTTCTTCTCTCATCAGGTGTGACGTCTTTTAAGATGGATACCATTTTTGGGTCATCATCTGTTCCTAGATTCATTTCATGCAATAATGCATCATGTATGCTAAAGACATTAAATGAATGTTTGTATGTATGCACAATTCCATTTGGAAAAATATCACACGAGTAATCAAAATCAAATTGTATCGTATTAAATGCCTTGTGGGTTGAATTGTTCACATCATAAAATAAAAGAAACAAATACATCAAAAATAATTATTATCCTCCACGTGCGGAGGGTCTTCTCTACCTGCAACACCATAAACTTCAACAGCTTGCACACCCGGACTAGCTAAAGTTGGGCAAGGGATTACTCTAAACACTTGGCTTTAAGGGTGGTTCCATAATCTTCGGAGCTCCATCCACCAGCACTTGGACATCCATCCATCTCTTATAGTATGCCAAGAAAGACTCGTTGGGTTTTTGGTGAATCCTTTCTAGATCTTCCAAGGTAGTCTCCACCTGAGTGTTGTAAGCATACTGCTTCATAAATACTTTGGATAACTCTTCCCATGTGGAGCAGGTATGGATTGGCATTTTCAAGTACCACTTAGCATCAGCATCTGTTAGAGTAGTAGGGAATAGGTTCAGCAGGTGGATTTTCCCGATTCCCAGACTAGACATTATTCTGACATAGCTATCCAAATGAGCTTCTGATGGACTTTCTCCAGTGCATAAGGGTAAATATGGCATTTGGAAACCAACTGGGAGCAGCTCTCCTCCTTCTGCCATTAGAGTAGCTAGATCTACACACTTAATGGGATTATAGTGCACCATCTCCTTCAATCTTGGCAGCAGAGCTTCAAGATCAGAGAACTTCTGGTTAAGATGCTTTTCAGTAGCCGTCTTAATTAAGGCCTCCTTCACCCTTGCAGAGGCTTCATCTTCTTCAGATTAGCGATCAATTTCTTGATGAGGAATGACCCGGCTCCATTCATCGCTTGGACAATGTGTCCTCCATTCCCGGCCATAGCTGAGCTTGGTTGAATGGTTTAGCTCACATTGGTGGTCATTATAGCCTGCATCTGCTCTCTAAGAGTAGCTTTAAACTGATATGAATTCAGAAGGACATCCATGAATGCATTCATATCAAAGGCGGGCACTTCTACTGGTCTATCTTAAGCCATATCTCTTCTGCTCACTTCGTCCAGCACAAATTGACTATCAATTGGTAAAGAAGGTAACTGTCCCCTAAATTCTTGATCTGATTCTGACCCTAAACCATCCCTGATCTCCTCCACAGTGACTGATTCTGGTTGAACTGACTGAACTGGCTGACTGGAACCTGGTTCAACCCGCTCTAACCATTTTGATGTTTGACTCCAAACTCCATATTCAGCATAGGGTTAGCACCGTGGATGGATGTCATGACTCTAGACATGACGCACTAAGTGACATGTATGGTATGGTCATGAAATGATCATGGTTGAATGATGTCTCATGAATGAGAATGATGATGAGGATGATCTTTATGTTTTCACTTTTCTTTTTTATTTCGGACATTTCAAGAATGCCCAATGCCATGCAGAAGATAATGCAAGAAGGTGTGTGCCGTCACACAGACAAAGTTTCAGTGCTTTGGGGGCACCTAGTGAATGTCATGGAATGGTCATGTGTGTACCAACACACGGACAGGGGTTCGACATTTTGTAGGTCAATGAAGTGATATAAATGGTCACATGGGGGCCATCCCATGGACAAAGTTTTGACGCTTTTAGGGCATCCAACATGAAGTGATGTTGCAAACAAGTCGCGTATGGATAAAGACACGGACAACGATTAGGCATTCGTGGAGCATCTCGTATGATTTAATAATGTCATGAAATGCCCCTATATATGTAGTAATTCGATATTGGTGGAGTACCTCAAATGATTCTACAATGTCATGAAATGATCCGATATGGATCGCGACACACAAACAAAGCTTCGGCATCACCGTGACACCAACTGTGAATGAGCATGATGTCATGTAATGTTATCGTGTGATTTGCCACATGAATATAGACCTAAGAGCATCATGGTCCTCTAATGAATGACATGGTAGAGTAGAATGGCCAAGTGCAATCTAGTGTATAGGCAGAACACGGGTAGTTTTGGGACACCCGATATGTTATGAAATGAAATGATCGTGATGGGCATTCTCAGAATGTCTTTTATTAAATGAGGTGAGATGAGATTATTGTTGGGATTTGTCACCGAAAATCACCCGATTAAAGCGAAAGAACGCGGTGATTTCCTCAAATCCGTGCCCAGGAGCAACTGAAATGGAAATTGTAAAACTTAAAAATTAACTAATAAGAGATTGATCTCTTACCCGGATTATCTCTACAAGAGATGGATGCAGACTGCAGGAATCAAGGTAGAATCCCTCCTCGTTCATGTACACGAACGCCTTTCGAACACAACCCGTGCTAGCATCGGAAAATCACGAACTGTGGAAAGGGAGGGGATGAGAATTTCTGCTAACCTATCTTGTTCACCATGGCCGAAATACCTAGGGTTGTTTTAACCCTAGGTGGCCGAAATTCTCCTTGAGAATTTCAGCCCAATTGGCTCACCATGTGTGGGCTTTCCTTCTTTCATTTTTTTAAGCCTAAATCTATTTTAATTTGTCTGGTTTAAATTAATTTCAAGCCCAACTTTAATTTGCACATATATATAATATAATACACCATGTAACATATTATTTACATTTAATCAAAATTAGTTTGGCTAATTAATTTAATCCATGAAATTAAAATTAGATCTTCACAAAATAAATTCATATGCAAACCTATGTATATGAATATTTCCACCCACGAAATAATCTCATAAATTAATCCAATTAATTATTAGAAGGCCAATCAAATATTAATTTTATTATTATGATCAATCCAATTGATCTTTATAATATAATTAATACAATTCTCTCTCTCCAGAGTGTATACTCCAAGTATACAGGTGATTCCTTAAGTCTATGTTTAGTCGCTCAGTGTGTACGATCCTATGGGCCCATCTTTATGCTGGCAGTGGGCCTGTGGTCCACAGACTGCAGTTGGGCTCTAGCAAGCCACTGCAGCCCCCAATTAAGATGGAGATGGCAGTCCAACTGTAATCATAACCCTATAGTTTGAACTTGTATATCCCATGTCATTGATATCGGTGTCCAACAAAGAGGCATGGATTGATCACCCTCTTTTGTGTCCGGATATTTACTTGATCCCAAATGTACTGATGCTCATAAACAAGTTCTAACTTGTCTGGGTATGGCCACACTCTTATCAGTTACATTCATCAAGAGGCCGGTGATATCTTCTCAGTGGACTACTGAGTGACAAATCCCTTTTGCATATCCATAGCATTGCCATGCTAAGTGACATACCCAAAAGTACCCATACTTGGCACTCTATTACAGGTCCTTTAGGCGTACTCCTACATACGGGACCTCGCATGCAATACCATCATATGGTCAAGTCAAAGGATCCATACAAATACTACACGAGAATCACTTGTGCTACTATACCATGTGGATTTCTCATTTAATGGATCTATCCAGTACCATGCCCTTTTACATATACCTATTAACTTGGTTGACATTCCATGTCCAATGACCGGTAAGACACTGCCACACAACCAGGTTAATGATAGTCTCTAGTTCCATTCATTCCCATGACTGGAACAGACTACGGATCTCTTTATGGTCATATCGTCTACCCTATCCATGGTCTTACTGCCAAGTGTATGACACTTGTCATCATGGATATGGATATGTCCATTGGATACTTCATTTAAGATATTGCACAAGATATATTTAATAAATGAATTAATGCCTTTAATAATAACACAAAATGAGTATAATACATAAATTTAATAAATGTATAATACAAATACAAGGTCCAATGCAAATGGCTGCAAAAAGATGTGGTTAGTATGCATATCATACATGTCACATAAAATGCAAATGGCTGGAAAAAGATTGTATGAATGTTCATGTCACACAAAATGCAAATGGCTGCAAAAAGATGTGGTTAGTATGCATATCATACATGATGATGTCGTGTATGCTTCATGGAAATGTCAACACACAAGATGTAAATGTATATGGCATGCAAATAAAATGCCATGGCTGCACGAAGATGTGGTTAGAATCAATGTAACACATGTGTTCATGTCTTGAAAATGGCTGCATGAAGATGGGGTTAGAGTGGCACACAAATGATTATGCATGTTTGATGCTTCATGAAAAGGTCACATAAAACCACCATATAACAAACGTTAGCACATGCAACAATATGCTCACCCTTCCAACCTTATTCCTCCTTTCGATTGTCTACATTCTTCCTAGGTGTTGGGTCTATTTAGTACGAACCGGGGATACCAAAGGCGTATTCTCAATGTCCAATTTCATGTTTAATGTTTTGGTAATCCTAATGGGAAGTTACTAGATCATTACATGTGGGCCAAAGTCCATCCAAGGGTCATACAGGTCCCCATGGTGAATATACACTCCTCCACATAGAACATGAGAGGTTCATGCGGTGCTATGAGTGGTTTACCCCTTCAGGTACCTCCAATCCTGGCGAAAGAGGTAGGTCATCGTCTGAAGTAAACCGAGCTGATCAGTGAGTTTGAAGGGTTGAGAAAAAGAATATGTCATGCTATGCAAGTGTGAGTAAAATATGGTACTATGAACTATTGAATGACTGTAAGTGAAGTTATATTTCAGCATTTGCCTAAGTTTCTTAAGTTTTTATAAAAAACTTTTTAAGAAACATTTTCTCCCCAGTGGATTTGCCACTGTGAGCGGATGACCTTTTTGCGAAAAAGCGAAACGCGACGAAGCGAATCGGGGAAAAAGTAGAACTTGATTTGTTTGTTTGATTTGAATGGAAAACGGGTTTGATTATCTTGCTTAGGAAAACCATAAATTTGTATGGAAATCCTTTTGTGGAAACCCCTTTCTTTGAATGTGAGTTTTTGGAAAACTGGTTTTACATTTTAGAAAATCCTGTTTTATTACTTAAAGGTCTCGAAACCTAAATTTCAGGATCAGTGACAGAGTCGCCACCCGGATCAGCTCATCTGGGAAATTTCGGTACAGCTTCTTACCGAGCATAGACTGCTAGTGTGAGTGGATGACATTTTTGGGAATACACGGTGAAGCAGGAACTGGGGATTTTCTTTTTAAGTGATTATATGGGGTTTTGAAAACGGGTTTAATCTTTCTTAAGAAAACCTCATTTTATTAAGAAAACTCATTTTGTAGAAGACTTAATTTTAAGTGTGAATTTTGGAAAATAGATTTTTTAGAAAATCCCAATTTAAACTTAAACATCCCGAAACCAAAATTTCATGATCAGATACAGAGTCACCACCCAGATCAGCTCATCCGGGAAATTCCTATTGTGAGCAGACGACTTTTGGTGATACGGAACACGGCAAAGCGTACCAGGGAAAACGTTTTCATTCGTTTTGATTTGGGAAAACGGGTTTTGTTTATCTTGGAAAAATCATAGATTTTATTTTGGAAATTTATTTTGTAGAAAACCTTTTCCCATATTTAACTTAAAGACCTCGAAACTTAAATTCTAAGATCAGTGACAGAGTCGCCACCCAGATCAGCTCATCCAGGAAATTCGGGTACAGCTCCCTACCGAGGGTAGATTACTATACCTAATCTAGAGATTTAGGGTTTGGGCAAGTGACTTACTTAGCCTCAAGCTTGCTTTCACTTTACAGTTCATATTACCATATTTAATTTGCTTTATTATCTTTCTCTAACCCTAATTTCATTTTTTATTTAACCCATGTTCAGACAAATTAAAGAAATAAATTATAGGAAAATAAATCATACATCCAAAATATACAAGAAAGTAATAGAGGCTGCTTATACAACCAAATTGAATAAAAATAAAAGCTCTCATCCTCACTTTTACAAGCGCCTAAATACACGAATATCTAGAAAATTACAAATGCCTAATTTACACGAATTTAACTATTAATTACATTAAAAATGAAAATAAAAGAAATTAAAAGCTACAAAACAGATGGTTAGCACAGTTTATATCACAACATAGATAGGACTCACAGCAAGACAGAATTAGGATTTTTAGGAATAGGGGCATACATTTAAGGGGTAACCAGATCAACTCGACCAGTCGAACCAGTTAGACCTAGAAAACCGTTTTGAAACGCCTCGTAGATTTTTATGCTGGAAAAAAAATTTTAGAAAACAATTTGGCCTAGTTTCATGCAAATTTCCACATTTAGCGGGTCTGTTATTCCGGAACTTATGGTTCCGTTCGTGTGGGCTTTCCTAATTCTGACATCAATCTAGGGTCCAAAACGCAGTAAACACATAAAAACAGTTGGAATTCGAAAACAGCATCATGCAATGATGTCCGTACGGGTCGTTTCGCGATTTTGCCTTATTCTAGAAACTACAGCCATATGGTTGTAAATATAGCCACGCGGCTATAACTACAGCAGTACAGTTGTAATTAGAGCCGTGCGGCTCTAATTACAACCGTGCGGTTATGGCTTCCAGAACCCAAAATATGGTTATCTCATTTTTCAAAGGGTCTACAAATGCTAGATTACGGATCCGGGTCGGATTAAACAACTCTGAAATTTAGAAAATAAAGCCCGAAAAAAATAAAAAACACTAATATCCATACAGACAGAATCCGAAAACCGAAATTTTATGACATACGGATGCATTTGGGCTGAGATTGATCATCACTTTTGACTGATCAGAGTAGTTTCGGGATTCTACCCCTATAGAACACAGCCGTGTGGCTCTATTCATGACAATTACAGCCGTACGGCTGTATTCGGGTAATCCGGTTTCTGAAAGTTGCAAAAATAAGAAAAATACATAGAAAAAGCAATGTGTATAGGTTTAAGACCTCTCAGAATTTACCTTGGTGTTGTTTTGATGTATTTAATGTCCAAAAACGGATTGAACACTTGAAATTTGCCTTGAATACTCAACCGGTCGAAAACCAAAATGAATCCGAAATCAATCCGAAATGATCCCCAAACAAGTGTGTAAAGGTTAAGAATATCCCCTTTGATGTTTTGGTATTGGTTTTGGTCCAAAGTTTTTGGTCTTGGTGCCCCTTTTGCTCTTGGTTTCTTCTTCTCCCTTTTTCTCTCTTTTTTTTCTGTAATTTTTTCTTGAAACTCAAAATGTCAACCCCCCCTTCTTTTGATTTGATTTTTATTTTTCTTTTATACCTCTCACTCACAATCACTTCCAACAATTAATGAGCTATCTGAATCCCTGCTATTTCAGCCGAAATCCTTTCTGTTCAGCCAAGTTGCTCTGCTTTGCCGAGCAACCTGGTTGAACCCACTAGAGCCACACAGCTCTAGTTATGCTAGAGCCGTGCAGTTCTAGACTACAGCCATGCAGCTCTAGCAAAAGCCGAGCCGAAATTTGCAAAAATCCAACGCTCACTCTAAACCCTAAAAATCACTCGGGGGACCTTCTCGGGGGTTTTGGATCGAGGATAGCTTGGTTTCTAGAATGTTTGAGATACTCCAGGCGACATTCCAGTGGTTTTCAAGTCTGATTCATGTCCGTCTCCTCCATAGGTAATACAGGAATTCTCATTATAGAGGTCGTGAAAACCCAGCGCTTACAGCTGCCCCTTGTATGATCAAATTCGATACGCGATACCAGGTTTAGGTTACTTGAGGGAATTTGAGAACGCGAATTAAAGCGCCATAAATGGAAGGAGAGAAAGACATGCCTGAGTTGCAGTGTTGATTCGATTGGAGCCGATACCGGGTCTAGGTTACCCGAGGCGGATCTGCTGAGGATCTAAAATAAAGCTGATCTGGGCCAATTTGAGAATGCGAATTAAAGCGCCATAAATGGAAGGAGAGAAAGACATGCCTGAGTTGTAGTGTTGATTCGATTAGAGCCGATACCCGGTCTAGGTTACCCAAGGCAGATCTGCTGAGGATCTGAAATAAAGCCGATCTAGGCCGATACCGGGTCTAGGTCAGCTCGATCTGGGCTGATACCAGGTCTAGGTTACCCTGGGCAGATCTGCTGGAGATTTGAAATAAAGTCGATCTGGGCTGATACCGGGTCTAGGTTACCCGAAGCGGATCTGTTGGGGATCTGAAATAAAACCGATCTAGGCCGATACCGGGTCTAGGTTACCCGAGGTGGATCTGCTGGGGATCTATAATAAAACCGATCTGGGCCGATAGCGGGTCTAGGTTACCTGAGGCGGATCTACTGGGGATCTGAAATAAAACCGATCTGGGCCGATACTGGGTCTAGGTTACTCGAGGTAGATCTGTTGAGGATCTGAAATAAAGCAGATCTGGGCTGATACCGGGTCTAGGTTACCTGAGGCAGATCTGTTGAAAATAAAGCCAATCTAGGTCGATACCAGGTCTAGGTTACCCGAGGCAGATGTGCTGGATATTTGAAAATAAAGCTGATCTAGGCCGATAGTGGGTCTAGGTTACTTGAGGCGGATCTGCTAGAGATTTGAAATAAAGCTGATCTAGGCCGATATCAGGTCTAGGTTCACCGAGGTGGATCTGCTGGAGATTTGAAGTTGCACTGATGATGCGTATTTATTCCTTGATCGATAATTTTGGAACAAAAATTTTTATCCCTTCGATCAAGAATAAATACGGGTCGACCGTCTTGCCCTTAGATACTTGCTTTTGGATGGGTCATGATGCATGTATGCATGTGCATGTGTGTGTTTTGAATGCTTATGTGTGCATGTTTCAATGCATGCATATGAGAATGAACTCTGGGAGATACTTTTCTCGCTATTCGTCCAACCTTGAAATGCTACACTCTTGCTAGGGAGATCGGGTCATGCCTTTGGCTAGGGAAAGTACATCACACCTATGACTGACTCTAGTTGGGGAGTACATTCTTTATGTGACTCTCGCACCTCTGCTGGGGATATGCGGGGATATGCAATGGCTGTTGGGGAAATCCGATGACTGCTAGGGAGAAAGTGGTGAGGTTCCTTGTGATGGTTCCGTTGGGGAATAGTGTAGAGGGTCCCGCTGGAGAATAGTGTGTTGGTGTGCCCTAGTTCTTAAGGCATTGGATTCTTGTATTTTGTATTATACATTAAGACCCCTTGTATGAATACATTATTTGTGTCACATTAATGAAGGCAATTAATCTATTTCGTTTATATCTTGTGCTATAATATGAGTAGAGTATCCATTGATTGATAATCATAAAACCTATCCCAGGTATGTTCTAATCGTGGGAACGAATAGAACCACAAACTTGTATATTCGATGACTGTATGGTAGTTCTTAACTAGCCATAATACTTTTATAGTCAGTCATGAATATAGGTACATGTCGTTAACATGGGACTGGATCGATCCGCACAAGAAAGTCACATGGTTGTCCCGTCATAGGTCTTTCTTGAGTAGGTCTTTTTTGACCTCAGACCAGATTTCATTATAATATCAATATGGAATCCGGTTCACTTTGACATACACCTAACAGGTCTGTAAAAGGATGCTAAATACGGGTATGATTGGGTGGACCGGTGAACATGTTGATAGTGATGATGAAGTGATGGTTTTGCCACTCGGGTAACACTTAGATGATATCATTGGCCACTTGATGAGTGGGGCTAATAAGTGTATGGCCATACCCAAATAAGTTGGTTGCTTATTTGATTAATCAGTCAACTCAAGATCAAGAAATATAATAAATAACAGAAATTGTACATGTAATGTACATGGAAGGAATGCGTTAATTAATTAGTTGACATTCAGTGTCAAGGTAATTAATTGACATTGGGTTGAATTTAATTTAATTAATAAGTTTACATAATGTAATTAATTAATTTATCAATTAATTGAATTACATAAAGTAAACAATTAATTAAATAATTTTCCTAAGTAGGAAAATTAAATACATGTATTGTATTAACTTAAGTGTGATTAAATTTAGCCAAATGGAATTAAATTACATAGTATATACTTTTTAATTAAAGTTTATTTATGTAATTATAATCCTAGTGGGCTTGGGTTTAATTAACCTAATTAAAACCCAATTAGACTAGGTGTCTATATAAGGGCACACTTAAGGAGGAAAAACCTAATTCAACTCTAATTAATTACTGGAAATTTCGGCCACCAATAGCAGCCCCAAAACAGCCGAAAATCCCAGCATTAAACCTCCATTCCTTCGCGTCTTCGGCTAGCACCTGTTCCCGCTCAATAGTTGGTCGTGCACCGGACTTTGGAGATCGCAGTTTCAAGAAACGATTCTACAGCAGTCTCTAGAGGAGACGAATCTGGTGAGTTAATCTCTCTTGATTCTTATTTGATTTTATTCTAATCAATGGTAATTGGACACGATAGGTGGATTCTAGGAAATTTTAAACGGTGTATTTTCCGCTGCGCCACGTTATTTTTCCAATGAAGAATCCCAACAGTGGTATCAGAGCCTAGGTTTTGTCCATTAGATTGATTGGAATTGGTTCTTGAAAGCATTCTTGAAGAAAGAATGGGTTTTAAGTTTGTGGTTTTAGGGTTTTATTCAATTGGTTTTGGTTTTGATAAACCCTAGAATTTTGGATTGGGGTTTTGATTATTTTTCCCCAATTGTTTTCATCAAATAAAATTGTTTTTCTATATGAATTATATATTTGGCTGGAAACTAATTTTATGTTTATGATTTAATAAAAAAAAAATAATTAGTTGGCCAAAATTGGAATCGCAATTGCGATTCAAATTTTGGCTCTTCTGCTGCTTGCCGCTAGGCAGCAGCCCCTTGTGGGCTACTGCTGGCAGCAGGCTGCCGCGCGGCAGCGCTGTTGTCCCCAGACAGCAGCGCCGAGCGCGGGGTTCGTGTCCGTTTTGGATTTTGCGGGTATTTTTTTTATTCCGGACCCTAATGTAAATTAAATTAATTTTTTTTAAAATTAATTTGTATTTAAATTGTTTATTTTGTTGGCATGCATATTTAATTTAATTGTTTGCATATTAAATTGAATATAGACTTTGTGAAATTGGCCTAATAAACCGTGACACCGGTTAAAATTGGGAGAGCTAAATTTTAAATTTGTGACGACCCAAATTCTAGTGGGAGCAAAATTGTTAATTTTGCATTTATGGATGTTATCCATTGGGCCTTTATGGCCTTTGTCACATTTGTTAAAATTGGCGATTTCACACTAAGTAACTCGGCTTAACATTTATATTTATAATTTGGAATGCCATGATCATGCATCATATTGGTATGTATGTGCACGCCAGGTACTTTGTTTGAAATGTTATGTTGAGTTCTATGGGTCCTAAATTATTATCGCTTGTAATTTAATTTTGGGAAATATGACCTGCGTGCCATTTTTTATTTTATTTTGATGTAATTTTAGAATAGATTTTATTTTACAAAATTATCGTAATTGCATCAAGTATGGAGGAAGGCCCAAATGGAGCAAGCCCATGGTGGGAGCCCAAGAAGGATTGCAGTCCGGCTCATGAAGAATTAGATAGGACATCTAGTTTTTCATTAGGTTGTAATTAAAGGCCCATAGGATCTTATTTATTTTAAATTAAGTATGCTATTGCATTTGTCATATAATATGGATGTATGGATCACCAAATTATTACCCGCGTTTATGCATGCTAAGCCATATCACTTAATCATAATCCGGAAATTAAAATATCGAGTCGCTTAAAAGTGCTTCCCACATTCACACCTCTTCCTCCCATTGATGCTGCAATGTGCGCCATGCCCTAGCTGGGTATATTGTAGTATTCGGTGGGCCGTCGAGGGTTAAGATACTTGGTATGATTAACATGTGAATGGTGGTTTGACTCAACATGGGTAGCATTAGCTCAGAGCAGGCCCTAAGCACAGATGGGTAAAGTGTTAATAAGCCCATCAAACCAAGAGTCCTTCGTGGAAGGATTGGATAGGTTGTCCTACCAAACGAATCAATGGTTGGTTAGCGAGCCCTAGTTCGGCCAGTCATTGATAAGTTGTGGATCTTGGTCAAGTCAGCCAATTAACAACACCAACAAAAAAATTAAAATCGGATTATTAATTTGAATTGGCTTAAAAGTGTTGGGATTCGTCACGGGAAACCGACCGATAAAAGCGGAAATACGCGTCGATTTCCTCGAATCCGGCCCAGGAGCTTAAGATGTGGAAATCAAAAACTTAAAGCATAAAAGGAGGGTTTCAAAAAACTTACCACAAAGTCTCTCTAAGAGACGGATGCAGACTGCAGAAATCAAGTGTAGATTCCCTCCAACGTCACGTACACGAACGGCTCTCGGACAGAAACCCGTGCTAGTGACTCGGATGACAAGAAGAGAGCGAGAGAGGGCTGCCCACAACAAGAAATATGGCTGTCCCTATTTCTTTCCAAAAGAAATATCTATCTATCCAAAGATAGAACCAATTTTCTCAAGTGTGCACCCAATTTCTTTCCATAAGAAATAATGCATCAAAGTTGGCCAAAATTCTTTTCAATTCTTTTCAAGAATAGATAAATATCCCACGGCCAAGCAAGGTGAGTCTTAGCAGATTTTTTTTTCTCATTACACTTAAAGAAAAGAAGATCAACACAAGTAAAGCAAAGTCCAACTTTGCTTCACCAAAGTCAAACCTATGACTCATCCATATGACTCACCATTCTAATGATGAAAAGAATGACTCATCCTCTCTTGCCAAAAGAAACATTCGGCCAAAAAGAAGAAGAAAAGGAAGATGTCATATTTGTTTTTCCATTCTTACCATAAGCATAAGAATAAACAAAATATCTAACAAGCAAAGTCCAACTTTGCTTACCAAAAAGTCATGCATGACTCACCATCTTCATCATTACTTTTTGTCCAACAAAATGACTCATTCTTATCATCCCTTGCAATGCAAATTTTCGGCCAAATGAAATCCCACTCCATGTGGGAATTGGCATTTTAAGTTTTAGGCCCAATTTAATTCCTTTGATTTATTTAAATTCAAATGCAACTTTAATTTAACATGTATGTTTATATATGATACCATGTAACATATTACATACATTGAAATTAAAATGCATTTGACCTATTAATTTAATCAATGGATTAAATTAGACACACATAAAATGACAAACATGTAAACCTATACATGTCATAATATTTCCACCTAGGAAATAATCCCATAAATTAATTCATTGAATTAATTATGAGAAGGCCAAAATAAATATCAATTATATAACTTTGATCAATCCAATTGATTCATATAATATAATTAATATAACTCTCTCTCTTCAAATGTGTATACTCCAAGTACACACTTAATCCGACTAGTTAAAGTCCAGACGTTCAATGTGTACGATCCGATGGGCCCGTCTTTATGTTGGCAGTGGGCCAAGGCCCACAGACTACAGGCGGGCTCTAGCAAGCCACTGTAGCCCCCAATTAAGATGGAGTAAGCAGTCCAACTGAAAACGTAACCCAGTAGTTTGAACTTGTAAATCCCATGTCACTGATATCGGTGTCCAACACAGAGGCATGGAAGTATCACCCTCCTTGTGTCTGGACCTTGACTTGATACCGAATGAACTAATGCTCACAAACAAGATCCAATCTTGTTTGGGTGCGGCCGCACACTTATCAGTAACATTCTTCAAGAGGCCGATGATATCGTCTCAGTGAATCACTAAGTGACATTCCCTTCTGCATATCCATAGTGCTGCCATGCTTACTGACACACCCGAACGTACCCGTACTTGGCACCCTTTTACAGGCCCGTTGGGCGTACACCAAAGTGTGCCACCTCACATGCAGCACCATCATATGGTCCGGTCGAAGGACTTATACAAGTACTACACGAGAATCATTTGTGATACTATACCATGCAGATTCCCGTTAAGTGGATCAATCCAGTACCATGCCCTTTTTGCATGTACCCATTAACCTGGTTGACATTCCATGTTCTATGACCGGTAAGACACCGCCATACAACCAGGCTAATGATAGTCTTTGGTTCCATTCATTCCCATGATTGGAACAGACTACGGATGACTTTATGGTCATATCGTTTTTACTATCCACAGTCTTACTGCCAAGTGCCTCACACTTGACAACATGGATATGGATATGTCCATTGGATACTCTATTTAAAATATAGCACAAGACATATAATAAATAGATTAATGCCTTTATTTCCTTGACACAAATTGTATAATACATAAAGATTACATTATACAAACACAAGGACCAATGCCTCGGGACTAGGGCATTTCCAACAATCTCCCACTTGCACTAGTACCTACTAGGCATGGGTCTAATCCCTATAGATCTAGTATAACCTTCATGTAGAGGCATAGCCAAGCATGTTGGTCAAAAGATCTGCGACATTGTCTTTGGTGTCCACTCTTTGTAATGAGATGTCACCCCCTCAGCGATTTCTCGCAATAGGTGAAACTCCCTGAGTTCGTGCTTCGTGTATATGTGTGACCGGGGCACATAGCTTGTGCAACAGCCCCGCGTTGTCACAGAAGATATCAACTGGTTACTGGATAGTTGACACTACCCCCAGTTGCATGATAAACTTCATTATCCACACAGCTTCCCTAGCTGCTTCACACGTTGCAATGTACTCAGTTCCTGTGATAGAAACCGCGATGGTCTATTACTTGGAGCCTCTCCAACAATAGCACCACCATTTAGCATGAACACATACCTATACTGCGACTTATATTCATCCTGGTCGGTCTGGAAGGTTGCATCAGTGTACCCAGTAACTGACTGCTCTTCCTAACTTTCATGGGCGACATTAGGTCTTGTACATAGCATGGAGTACATGATTGATCCCATAGCCGAAGTGCATATAGGACCAAATCATGTTCTCCCTATCCTGCCTTGTCTTAGGACAGTACTTCTTGCTAAGTTTCAGCTCATGACCCATTGGCAAGAAACCTTTCTCAGCCTGGTCCATGCTGAATCTTTTCCAGAACTATGTCTTTGTACTTGGCCTGACTTAGGCCTAGAAGCCGATTGGATCTAACCCTGTAGATCCTGATCCCTAGGATCGTCTCAGCTTCGCCTAAGTCCTTCATTGCGAAGCACTTACATAACCATTACAATTCCCTTGTAGTGTTGGTATGTCGCTTCCAATCAGAAGGATGCCATCCATATATAATACCAGGAAAGTTACTATGCTCCCACTAAACCTCTTATACACACCCTTAAAGGTATTGTCGGCCTATAGCTTATAGCACCACTTGCAACCTATTACCTTAGCACCTGGAGGTGAATCAACCAGGTTCCAAACCTGATTATCGTACATAGATTGCAAATCCACCACCATGGCAGACAGTGGGCTAGCTATAGCCTACTAGTAGGTTTTGAGCTCCTCTTCGTCCAAAACAAAAGGGGCATAATCATTAGAAACAAAAACCGATGTTTCTCAGGTTTCTGATGATCCCTACCAGACCTTTTAGGTCCTTGTGTGACCTGGGCTGGTGCTTCCCCTTTTGGAAGCTTCACCCTGGTCTCCGAGTTATCCTTTTCAGGAATTTCTGAGCTTTGAACTTCCCTGAGTTCAATATCACTCCCACTGTCTTTCTTGGAAAGAAACCCCTTTTCAAGAAGGACCCCTTTTGCGCCATGAACACCTTGTTCTCAGTGGGGTCGTAGAAGTAATACCCTTTGGTTTCCCTAGGGTAGCTCACAAACAAGCATTAGTCGGTTTTGGGTTCTAGTTTTGCTCACAGTCAATTTCTTGACTTGTGCATAACAACCCCAAATCCGTAAGAAAGACACATTAGGCACCCTGCCCGTCCATATTCCAAATGGGGTCTTTTCCAAAGCCTTAGTCGGAGTATAATAGAAAATGAAAGCCATTGTCTCAAGAGCGTATCCTTTATAACTTATAGGGAGAGAGGTACGACTCATCGTTTGAGCGGACCATGTCCAACAGGGTCCTATTCCTCTGTTCGGACACCCCATTCCATTGTGGTGTTCCTGGAGGAGTGAGCTGTGGAACTATTCCATGCTCTCTCAAAATGAGTCAAACTATAGGCATATATGCTCACCACCTCGGTCCAACCGAAAGGCTTGGATATTTCTGCCTAGTTCTGTACTTCGTTCCTTACTCCCTTGAACCTATCAAGGGTCTCAAACTTATATTTCATTACATAGGCATAGCCATTTCTGATGAAATCGTCTGTGAAGGATATGAAGTATAGATGTTCACCCCTGGTTGCTATGCTTGTCGGTCCATATACATCTCAATGCATTAGGCCCAATAAGCTAGCGACCCTTTTAGCCTCCTTGCTAAAAGGTTCTTTAGTCATTTTACCTATAAACAAGACTCGCATATATCAAGTGACTCCATGTCAAATGATCCTAGGATTCAAGCTCTGTGAAGCCTAGAAATGCGCTTCTTGTTTATATGACAATGACAAAGGTAAACCGGATTAAGTTCGTTAGGCTTAACCCTTTACGTATGTATATTATAGACATGATTAGTTTCATTTATCCAGGATATAAAAGACATTATTTAACAGTGTTGGAGATTGTGCCCTAAGGCCAATATTGGATTATGTAATTTGACTTCTAAGATTAATCTAGTGTAGATTAATATTATCATTTATGTTTGTATGTTAGCATTTATGATAAGTATCCATGAATAAATCGTGTTATTCTAAATATCCCTAGTCGATTGTTATTATGGGAATAATAACAAACTAAGACTAGTGTGAGTGATAATGGATATTCATAAGATGAATATAGTGTATACAGATACAGATTATACTCACGGGTAATATGTTAGAGAACATGTTACTGGAGACCCACTATGAGATCAAGTTCATGGTCATGTGTCACAACTGATCTTGATTATAGTAGTGTCATTAGCTGATTCCTTTGACCTGAGGTCACCATTGATTCCGGGATGAACTCATGTTGTGCTTTGACGCAGTCAAACGCTGCTCGTAACAGAGTAGTTATAAAGGCTGTGATTGGGTACGATATGACTCATGCCTTGGGATGTGAGTGACAGATATGGGATTTTGTCCCTCTCTAACAAGAGAGCGATATCACTGGGCCCCTCGATAAGTAAGACTGTTAAATGCATGGCCGTGCTCAAATAAATTGATAATAGTATCAATTGATTTGTCTGGACAGTTTACTTTGAGATCGAGAAAGCATATGATTAATTATATAAGATTGACAAGTGTACCATGTCTTATGATTAATCATGATATCAAAGAGACAAAAGGGAATATGACATTCTATAAATAGGTATTGGATCATTCCAATCATGTTAATTGGGTAGTCATAAAGGCTTGCTAGAGTCCGCTTATGACCTATAAGGATATTATGGTAATCTCCTTATTGCCAATTAATATGAACCTATGGGGTCACACACAAAGAGCAAAATGAAGTTCATCTTATCGGGTATAAATTATTATTGGATAATAATTTATGAATGAGAAAGAGAATAAATATATATAGTGATATATATTTAAGTGTGTATATATATAAATATTAATTTGATTAATATTGCATAAAGTATGCTACATATTATAATTAAATTATATAAAGATATAATTAATTATAATATTATATATACATATGTGTATTATGGAGAATTGATTTGATTTAATGTTAATTGAGAATTAATATTAAATTGTGTGGGTTAATATATAATTATAACTAATAGGTGTATTAGGTTATAATTATAATTAACTAATTAGGTTTTATATTTAAGGAAATAAAAACCTAAACCTAATCACTCTCTCCAAAATACACTAACTGAATTCGGCCAGCCACCACAAGAAAAGCAGCCAGCCGAAATTCTCCTCCCAAGCCAAAGGGAAAAATCTGATTTTTCTGCTCTTTTCTCTCGTTCGAAGAATTGTTCTTCAATCCCGGCGCTAGCACGCGGTGAATGAATTGCTCCGTGTGGATCAACCGTAGAGGGAAGCTACTTTGGTTCCTAATTGATTCAAAACCTACAAAGAATTAAGGTAATTCTTTAACCCTCCTTCCAATTCAATGCAATGTACATGGGTCCTTGGTGGGGATTAATCCTTTTATTTCCGCTGCGTATGTATTGTTTTTTGTGCGATTAATTGTCCAACAGTGGTATCAGAGCCACTTGTGCATTGGTTGAATTGGATTTGTTATTTTGATTAGATCAAAATTGCAAGTTAGGGTTGTATGATCTTGATTTAGGGTTCTATGTTATTGTGAATAACATTTTTGATTTGATTTGGAAGTTAATCATTATGAATGATTTGTTTTACACTTGATTTGGATCATTTGGGGGCTGAAAATTCTGGGTTCAGCTTGTTGGCACGCCGGCGTGCTGGAATGGCACGGCGTGCCAACTGGAAATTGTTTCCAGAAAATGAACCAGAATGGTGGCACGCCGGCGTGCCAACCTTGGCACGGCGTGCCACCTGGGAATTTTCAGAATGGCTTGTTTTTCGCGCGACGTGCTGTTTGTTTGACAAATGCAACTGAGAAGCAGCTTGGGGGCACGACGGCGTGCTGGATCGGCACGCCGTGCCAACCTGATTGGCACGCCGTGCCAACATGAATGGCACACCGTGCTCCCTTGATGCTGCGCGCAGCATTGGATGCTGCAGTGCGCGAAAAATTTTTCTAGAAATTGTTTCTTCGTTTAAGTGTGGAAATTGTTTCTGCATATTTACGATTTTCCAATCAATTATTTATAAATGCAATGAGATTGTGTTTTAGCGTTTTGAACCCTAAATCTTGAAGATTTTATGCATGGTGTTTTGGTATGGTTTTTGGACCCCATGGATGGTTTTGTTTCTTTTGGTTTTATGGATGTAAGGTTTTATAAATACGGCCTGCGAGTCGTTTGTATTTATGTAACCTTATTTTTCTAGATAAATTGTATAGGATGCAATTTATTGTTTGTAAATTTTATTTTACTAGAAAATTGTATAGGATGCAATTTTGTAATATATGTAAATCCATGAGATGGTGCCAAGGAACAAAGACGTGAAGACGGATCCAAGGGGTGCGGCTTTGCTGTGACCATGCGATGGTTACAACCACCTAGGAAATGACCTGTTGATTTTCATATTGGCCTATGAAAATCAATATAGATAAAACCATACCATAACACGGTTTTGAGTCTTATGCATGTTATATTTATTTTATGCCATAAGATGCCATGTTAATAAATATTGATGCATGTTAAAATGTTTATATATATGTGCAAATGCATGCCTTGTATCATTTAGATGCCATGTGATGCCATGCTAGATTGCATGCTTAACATATGTATGACATAGGATGCCATGCTAATTAGTATTAACAAATGTATGTTTAATATTAATGCCATGAATTGTATGAGATACAATTTAATCACAGGATTTTATAAACCCTAAATAAACTTAATAAGTTTATATTTGCCACCCAATTACGTATAACACTAGTCAAGTACTATGTTCGCATCATGGTATACCGCCAGGGCGGGTACGCATGTTGTGACCTTAGCGAAGCGATAATATGAGAAAAGGTGATTCTCATTGTGTTGTAATTGGTTTAAAAAGGGGCTAATCAAAAAGGTGTTTGAGCCCGAGGCAAAGATGAGATGAGTAACATACAATTAAATATGATATATGATATCATGCATCTCATAAATTAGAAGAGTTGCATAATGATGCAATTGGCAAA
Source organism: Euphorbia tirucalli (assembly GCA_039660915.1). Lineage (NCBI taxonomy): Eukaryota > Viridiplantae > Streptophyta > Magnoliopsida > Malpighiales > Euphorbiaceae > Euphorbia > Euphorbia tirucalli. The sequence goes on along the minus strand of CM077637.1, from coordinate 41,196,433 downwards.
GAAGTGCACATCCAAAATATGTTTAAATGGTTTAAAGCATGATTTTGAGTCTTTGCCTACCGAAATTATATTTAATCATAGGGACATGCCAAAGCAGTGCTATGGTTAAGTATGGATTTTGGATCTTCACCCACTTGAATATTTTAAAAGGTTTTATAATTTAAGTGGGAGCATTTAAATAAAAATCTTTACATGCTTTATTATAGTTATGATTGCTATTACCATGATCTCGATTGTTATTGAACTTTGAGAATTGTTCTCAAATCAAAAGGAATTATATGTTCTCAATAATCCTTTTGCCCAATGAACCACTAGCAATTGTAATACGAGTATAAAAGATGCTTACTTGAAGCATCGAAGGGACTCTGTTTAAAATTTATTATCTTACACTTGCCACCAATTCTTCCGCACGTGGAAGTTTTACTTGAGGTATATGATACATCACAAATGGAAATGTTCCATCAGTTAGTGAGCAAGAAAAGATAAGTGTTTGAGGCAACATTTTCTTATTGGCCTCCAAAAGGCATTAAGATGTGATCTTGAATTCATTATTTGATAGTCATTGGTGATGAACTATCATTTGAATGACATGGGGAAAATTGTGAATTAGTTGCATAGGATGCAAAAGAATGTTAAGTTATCCATAAAGGATAAGCCCGCCTCGAATTGTGTGCTTATGGTTCAAAAGGAAAAGGATAAAAGGAAGGTCGAAAAGCATAAAGACCGAAAGGTTCGGGTGAAACATGTTTTAAAAGACCAAAGCTGTCGGCATAGAGAGATCTCCAAAAGAAGGGTGTTGCCATTTCTAGAATGAATCGTTCATTAGAATAGAAATAGCAAACTTTGTTTGGAGAACTATAAGAAGATGAAAGGCAGTGAGACTGCTACCTTAAGTATTTATTAACTATTCTACTTTTGTTTCTATATCAAAAGGTATTAGATATCGTTGTGAATCTCATATTAGTAGAATATGAAGAATCACAACTTGAATAGAAACCTTATGAAGGTGAAAGGTAGAATGCGAATAGGCAAAAGAAGCAAAGGTTGTTACTCGAAGGTTTTTGAACTTTTACATGAAAGTTGTGAACTTCAAGTTAAAAGTTATGAACCTTTTTACATAAAAGTTATGAACTTTGGTTAAAGGTTATGAACTTTTGCATGTGAGTTACGAACTCTTGTTGCCTATTGAACTTGTTGGCTTAAGTAAACAAATGTTGTTTATTTTATAATTGTGAATTATAAACTTTATAAAGACATGATTATGAAATGTAGATTTACATAATTGTCTTTATATGTGGAGCCCATCTGTAACATAAATACTGTAAGGATCGAATCAAATAGTTTGATTCAACCTATTTTGGCAGTGTCGTCTTGGAGACATAAGCAAAGTCGCATTACGAAACTCCATGAGAATGGACTTTTGGATTCATGAGATTATGAATCATCTTGAATCATGCGAATGTTGTTTATTGTAAAAGATGACAAAAGTGGTTCTTTGCTAAAAGTAGTTAAAGAATAATCGATTTATTAAGCATTATACATGTGGATGTATATGAATTATAAATCAACTGCTAAAGGAGGTTTTAATACTTCATTACTTTTATGGAACTTTTCACTAGATAAGAGTATCTAATGAAACACGAGTTTGGAACTTTTGAAGTGTTCAAAAGCTTGTAAAAGGAGTATGAAGCATCTTGACAAGATAGTAAAGTCACTTAGATATGATCCAAGTGGTGAACATTTAAGTCAAGATTTTGACAATCGTCTTAGAGATTGTGGGACTGTCTCACAATTGACTCCTCCAAGTACGCCACAAAGGATGTTGTGTCGAAAAGGGAGTAATCGAACTCTATACAGATATAGTTCAATCTATGATGAAGTCAAGTTGATCATTGTTTTCTCGAAAATATGCCATTAAAGCAGCTGTGTATATTGTTCCGTCTAAAACAATTCATGAATCAACATATGAGATATGGTTGGGTAAGAGACCCAAGTTGTTTCATTGAATAAGTTTAGGGCTGTAAAGCTTATTTCGAATAAGTTGGCACCTAAATTTAAATGTCGTATTGTGGATTACTCAAAAGGAAAGTAGGAGTTGTTACTCCTGTGTTTCTTTGGGATACAAAATAGTTGTAGCTAGAAATGGTTTCCCCTTGAAGAGGGAGTTAATTTCTAGAAGAGTTAGTGGGAGTAAAGTACACCTACAAAACTCGGAATTCACAAAGTGACATTAACGTTGAAGAGGAACGTGGAAATGGTTTCATGATCATTGTTGAAATTACACAAGTCCAATGAAAGTCTAGTGGAATACGACATGATTAGGAGAGATATGGATTTCTCAAAATCATGATGTAGTTTTACTAAATTGGAATAAGTCTTCTTTTATGAAGAAGCAATGTTAGATTTTGAATCTAATAAGTGACTTGATGCTACAAAGGTTGAAGATAAGTCCATGTCTAACAATCAAAGTATAGACTTTGATAAATCTTTTAGAAGATGCATATGCAATGGTTGCAAGTGAGTTTTCAAATTGAAAACCGACATGAATGGTGATCTTCAAACTTATAAAGCACGACTAGTGACAAAAAGGGGTTATAAACAAGTTCATAGTAGTGACTATGAGGATACGAACAAATTCATAGTAGGACTATGATAAAATCCTTTTTCGTCATTAATCATGATCAAGTCAAATTGAGTTCTTGTTGCCACATCCGCATAATATGATTATAAAATATGGCAAATGGATATCAAAATCTGTTTTCTACGTGAAAACATGATTGAGGATGTGTACGTGACACAACCCAAAGTTTTTGAGCATCCAAAGAATTCAAATAGCGTATGCAAGTTTCAAAGATTCTTATAAGGATCGAAACATGCATCAAATAGTTGGAATCATAGTTTTGATAAAGAAATCAAATGGTTTGATTTTATCAAAAGGATGATGAATCTTGTGTTTCAAAAGGATCAGTGGGAGCATATCGGTATTCCTAACGCTATATGTGGATGACATATGGCTTGTTGGAATAACATTCTTACCTTGCAAGAAGTAAAATCTTGGCTAAGAAAGTAATTTCGGTTAATGTTATAAGCATGACTGCCTGTGTTCTTGAAATTGGAATCTATAGAGATAGATCTAAAAGAATGTTTTGGCTTAAGTCAAAGCATTGAAAGCGTTCAATGTAAAAAGACTTAATAGAAGCTTGCTTATGTTAACTGCACATATACAACTGATTGCAATTAGTTGCAATATATCAGTCGAGATCTAGTATTCTCTTAAAAAGAGATGTTATGATTTTGAAAGGTTCAAAATAAAACAATATAGCTAAATATCTATAATAGTAGTCAAAGTATATTGTTACATATGATGTAAAAGAAATTTTGGATGAAGAAGTTCATCAAAATTTTTGTGTTTTGTTCTAAGCATTGCTTATCCTGTGAGACTATTGTAGGGACAATAGTTCAATGCGTAAGAACCCTGTATGACACAAGCATATACTTAGGCGTCTTTCACTAATTTAGAGAGGCTGTCTCTAAAGAAAGAGTGAAAATGTGTAAAGTAGCAACGGAAGCGAAAATTAATAATTCACTGACAAAGACTCCCGCACGAATGAATACATGAAAGTCATGTAGGTCAATGGGTATAAGATACATGTATGATTGGCCATAGTGCAAGTGGGAGATTGTTGGAGATTGTGCCCTAAGGCCAATATTGGATTATGTAATTTGACTTCTAAGATTAATCTAGTGTAGATTAATATTATCATTTATGTTTGTATGTTAGCATTTATGATAAGTATCCATGAATAAATCGTGTTATTCTAAATATCCCTAGTCGATTGTTATTATGGGAATAATAACAAACTAAGACTAGTGTGAGTGATAATGGATATTCATAAGATGAATATAGTGTATACAGATACAGATTATATTCACGGGTAATATGTTAGAGAACATGTTACTGGAGACCCACTATGAGATCAAGTTCATGGTCATGTGTCACAACTGATCTTGATTATAGTAGTGTCATTAGCTGATTCCTTTGACCTGAGGTCACCATTGATTCCGGGATGAACTCATGTTGTGCTTTGACGCAGTCAAACGCTGCTCGTAACAGAGTAGTTATAAAGGCTGTGATTGGGTACGATATGACTCATGCCTTGGGATGTGAGTGACAGATATGGGATTTTGTCCCTCTCTAACAAGAGAGCGATATCACTGGGCCCCTCGATAAGTAAGACTGTTAAATGCATGGCCGTGCTCAAATAAATTGATAATAGTATCAATTGATTTGTCTGGACAGTTTACTTTGAGATCGAGAAAGCATATGATTAATTATATAAGATTGACAAGTGTACCATGTCTTATGATTAATCATGATATCAAAGAGACAAAAGGGAATATGACATTCTATAAATAGGTATTGGATCATTCCAATCATGTTAATTGGGTAGTCATAAAGGCTTGCTAGAGTCCGCTTATGACCTATAAGGATATTATGGTAATCTCCTTATTGCCAATTAATATGAACCTATGGGGTCACACACAAAGAGCAAAATGAAGTTCATCTTATCGGGTATAAATTATTATTGGATAATAATTTATGAATGAGAAAGAGAATAAATATATATAGTGATATATATTTAAGTGTGTATATATATAAATATTAATTTGATTAATATTGCATAAAGTATGCTACATATTATAATTAAATTATATAAAGATATAATTAATTATAATATTATATATACATATGTGTATTATGGAGAATTGATTTGATTTAATGTTAATTGAGAATTAATATTAAATTGTGTGGGTTAATATATAATTATAACTAATAGGTGTATTAGGTTATAATTATAATTAACTAATTAGGTTTTATATTTAAGGAAATAAAAACCTAAACCTAATCACTCTCTCCAAAATACACTAACTGAATTCGGCCAGCCACCACAAGAAAAGCAGCCAGCCGAAATTCTCCTCCCAAGCCAAAGGGAAAAATCTGATTTTTCTGCTCTTTTCTCTCGTTCGAAGAATTGTTCTTCAATCCCGGCGCTAGCACGCGGTGAATGAATTGCTCCGTGTGGATCAACCGTAGAGGGAAGCTACTTTGGTTCCTAATTGATTCAAAACCTACAAAGAATTAAGGTAATTCTTTAACCCTCCTTCCAATTCAATGCAATGTACATGGGTCCTTGGTGGGGATTAATCCTTTTATTTCCGCTGCGTATGTATTGTTTTTTGTGCGATTAATTGTCCAACAAACAGAGCTACTCCATAAAATAATTCTTTTCTAGATAAACCCTTTTTACTATTACCAATAGTAAATGTACATCCAGAAATATCCAAAAACTGAAACAGAAATAATATTCCTGTACAAAACAGGTACAAAATAACATAGTTTCAGTAACAAAACTAATCTACTAGGCATCATAAGCTGGTCCCGCTGATCTCTATGGCAGCAACCCTTGCTCCATTTCTGACCCGCAAGTCCACTTGTCCCGATCCCAGTGATCTCCTGTTCTTAAGTCCCTGCACATTGCAACAAATGTGAGAACCACATCTAGTATCCAATACATAAGATGTTGAAATAGAGGTTAATGTCTATGACATTTATACCTGATGAAGACACGCCCTGCTTCTTCCTTTTCTCTCCCAAAAGCTTGGGACACGATCTTTTCCAATGTCCAGCCTGCTTGCAACCGAAGCAGACATCCTTGGAACGGGCCTTGGGCTGGGCTTTAGCCTTTTTAGCCTTGGCTTCCTTAGCCTTGGCCTTGGCCTTTGCCTTGCCTTTAGCAAAAGGAGGTTTCCCCTTGTTAACCTCAAGTACCGGCGGAGTCTTCTTGATCGACAGTTCAGCGAGCTCAAGCATCCAATGCAGCTCACTAACAGTACGGTCCATCCCTTGCTTGTAAAAGTTTAGGATGAATTGATCATAAGAATCCGGTAAAGAATCCAGGATCGTGCTAACCGCCAGCCCCCGTGAGATAGGAGTTCCGAGACGGGCTAAATTATCCAGATAGCCCTTCATCTTGAGCACGTGTGCACTCACAGATGTCCCGGCTCCCATCTTACAGCAGCGGAATGCCTTGTGGATCAGGTACCTTTCCTGATAAGCTTGCTCATAAAACATCTCATTAAGAGTTGTCATTATAGCAAAGGCCTGATGATCCAGGAACTGCTTTTGCAATTCAGGAACCATACTAGCCAACATCAGGCATGTCACATCCCGGTTATCTTTTACATGTGCCAAGTATTCCTCCAGCTGGGCAGCCGGTGGATTACTTCCCATTGGCACAGCCGGTACAGGCTTTTTGAGCACATACTCTTTGGACTCTTGTCTTAGAACTTTCCGTAAGTTCATAGACCAGTCCCAAAAGTTAGGGCCAGAAAGCTTGTCCCATTCCAAGAAAGATCGCAGTGATAAAGTATCATTCGTAGCCATTGGTTTCTACACAGAAAAATTACGAGTGTAAATAAAGGACTTAACATGTTCTTCCCATATAATAATTAATAATGAATCGTGTTATTAATTAACTCGAGTTGTTGGGCTCATGGGCCGAGATCCATATTATATCAAGATATAGCCAGACGAGGGCCTGGAACAACTATATCACAATTTTTAGGTAGGAACGCCGTCCAATCCCAACCTAGGGACTCTCGGTTTGATGGGTCTGTTGGCACTTACCCATCTGTGCTTAGGGCCAGGAACATCCTACTACCCACGCTAAGTCAAAACCTCCATCCAAGTGTTAGAGTAACCAATACTCCAACCCAATACAAAATGACGATACTCCAGTGCATCCAACGAGGGTTGGTCTACAGCTGGCCTATCCCCACTTCGAGTAGGTTATGAATGAGGGAAGCACTTTTAAGAGACTTAGTAATTACCTCTTGGTTATTAGATTCAATTAATAACGGCTTAGATGCATAGGCGGGTGAAATAGGGTTTGTACATACATTCTCACATGTAAATAAATAAAGCATAATTAAATAAAAATGAAATGCTATGGGCCAAAATTTACATCCTAATATAATTATAGTAAACCTATACTAGAACGACATCAGGTGGGCCGCATCCTCATCCTTCTAGCACGCCAATCCAATCGGCTTCTTCTTTACATAATTTCATAATATACACATAAAATAAAATTACATAAAAAGAAAACGGCGCGTATGCCGTATTTACCAAAAGAATATTACAACCCAAATAAATAAGGCCCAAAACATCTATTCATGCATTTAATCATACATACACGTATCTAATACATACAATTTATAAACATGTTAAATGCATGAATTAATCCCATTTCAATTATGTCCATAGCCATTATTTTGAAATCGCCAAATTTTGGCCGATCATGGTTCTAAACCCGTGCGGGCTTTGGGCCTCCAACCCAGGCAAAATTGCTCCCAATCCAATTGGGAAACCATGAATTCCAAAATTAGCCGTCCGGGTAATCGTGCCAAGAAAACCCGAACCAATTTCAATTAACCGTATTTATTTCCAAAATAAATATCGCATGAACGAAAATAAATTCCGTTCATAAAACATGCGCATAAAATTTCCAAAATTAAACACGCACAAGTTTAAAAACAATTAAAATTTTAAAACCCCACGCGCATAAAAATTACCAAAATTTAAACACGCATATTTTTAAAATTTTAAAACCGGCCCGGCCCAAAAATCCCGCCAAATCCAAAAACGGGCCCGGCCCGCCGCGCGGGGCAGCCGCGGCGCTGCTGCCCAGCAGCAGCCCCGCTGCCGCGCAGCGGCTGCTGCCCAGCAGCAGCCTGCTGCTGGCGTGCAGCAGCTGCTGCCCAGCAGCAGCCAGCAGCAGCTGCTGCCTGTGGCGCCTAGCGCCGCAGGCAGCGGCTGCTGCCCCCGTTTCGACCCGAAACGGTCCGTGATTTTTTCCCGCATAAAAACAAGCAACATGAAATTAAATCACCAAGAAATAAAATCATGCATAGGAAATTAAATCTAGCATAAAACCAATATGCAAAAGATAATTTTCCATAAACAATTCACAAATAGAAAATTAAATAAAGCATAAACCATATGCAAATAATTTTCCATAAGTAAAATTCAAGGGGCAAAATCACCAAACCCCAAACCAAAAATAAATCCCGTCCACAAAATCGCCAATTTTAAAACACGGGATCCGCCAAGTTTAAAGATTTCCACGGATCAAAAGCCCGCTCTGATACCACTGTTGGGATTCGTCACGGGAAACCGACCGATAAAAGCGGAAATACGCGTCGATTTCCTCGAATCCGGCCCAGGAGCTTAAGATGTGGAAATCAAAAACTTAAAGCATAAAAGGAGGGTTTCAAAAACTTACCACAAAGTCTCTCTAAGAGACGGATGCAGACTGCAGAAATCAAGTGTAGATTCCCTCCAACGTCACGTACACGAACGGCTCTCGGACCGAAACCCGTGCTAGCGACTCGGATGACAAGAAGAGAGCGAGAGAGGGCTGCCCATAACAAGAAATATGGCTGTCCCTATTTCTTTCCAAAAGAAATATCTATCTATCCAAAGATAGAACCAATTTTCTCAAGTTTGCACCCAATTTCTTTCCATAAGAAATAATGCATCAAAGTTGGCCAAAATTCTTTTCAATTCTTTTCAAGAATAGATAAATATCCCACGGCCAAGCAAGGTGAGTCTTAGCAGATTTTTTTTTCTCATTACACTTAAAGAAAAGAAGATCAACACAAGTAAAGCAAAGTCCAACTTTGCTTCACCAAAGTCAAACCTATGACTCATCCATATGACTCACCATTCTAATGATGAAAAGAATGACTCATCCTCTCTTGCCAAAAGAAACATTCGGCCAAAAAGAAGAAGAAAAGGAAGATGTCATATTTGTTTTTCCATTCTTACCATAAGCATAAGAATAAACAAAATATCTAACAAGCAAAGTCCAACTTTGCTTACCAAAAAGTCATGCATGACTCACCATCTTCATCATTACTTTTTGTCCAACAAAATGACTCATTCTTATCATCCCTTGCAATGCAAATTTTCGGCCAAATGAAATCCCACTCCATGTGGGAATTGGCATTTTAAGTTTTAGGCCCAATTTAATTCCTTTGATTTATTTAAATTCAAATGCAACTTTAATTTAACATGTATGTTTATATATGATACCATGTAACATATTACATACATTGAAATTAAAATGCATTTGACCTATTAATTTAATCAATGGATTAAATTAGACACACATAAAATGACAAACATGTAAACCTATACATGTCATAATATTTCCACCTAGGAAATAATCCCATAAATTAATTCATTGAATTAATTATGAGAAGGCCAAAATAAATATCAATTATATAACTTTGATCAATCCAATTGATTCATATAATATAATTAATATAACTCTCTCTCTTCAAACGTGTATACTCCAAGTACACACTTAATCCGACTAGTTAAAGTCCAGACGTTCAATGTGTACGATCCGATGGGCCCGTCTTTATGTTGGCAGTGGGCCAAGGCCCACAGACTACAGGCGGGCTCTAGCAAGCCACTGTAGCCCCCAATTAAGATGGAGTAAGCAGTCCAACTGAAAACGTAACCCAGTAGTTTGAACTTGTAAATCCCATGTCACTGATATCGGTGTCCAACACAGAGGCATGGAAGTATCACCCTCCTTGTGTCTGGACCTTGACTTGATACCGAATGAACTAATGCTCACAAACAAGATCCAATCTTGTTTGGGTGCGGCCGCACACTTATCAGTAACATTCTTCAAGAGGCCGATGATATCGTCTCAGTGAATCACTGAGTGACATTCCCTTCTGCATATCCATAGTGCTGCCATGCTTACTGACACACCCGAACGTACCCGTACTTGGCACCCTTTTACAGGCCCGTTGGGCGTACACCAAAGTGTGCCACCTCACATGCAGCACCATCATATGGTCCGGTCGAAGGACTTATACAAGTACTACACGAGAATCATTTGTGATACTATACCATGCAGATTCCCGTTAAGTGGATCAATCCAGTACCATGCCCTTTTTGCATGTACCCATTAACCTGGTTGACATTCCATGTTCTATGACCGGTAAGACTCCGCCATACAACCAGGCTAATGATAGTCTTTGGTTCCATTCATTCCCATGATTGGAACAGACTACGGATGACTTTATGGTCATATCGTTTTTACTATCCACAGTCTTACTGCCAAGTGCCTCACACTTGACAACATGGATATGGATATGTCCATTGGATACTCTATTTAAAATATAGCACAAGACATATAATAAATAGATTAATGCCTTTATTTCCTTGACACAAATTGTATAATACATAAAGATTACATTATACAAACACAAGGACCAATGCCTCGGGACTAGGGCATTTCCAACAAAAAGTCCTTTATTTCTAACTCAAGCAATGATTTCTTCCATGTAGATAATCCCATTTCAGTTAAGCAATTTAAATGGCTGCAACAAACAACAACTCACTCTCACTTAGGTCACTCTTGGAGAAGGAGAAGCTTTCGGGGACTAACTTCCTGGACTGGGCTAGGAACTTACAAATAGTTCTTAGAAAAGATTCTAAGGAGTATGTACTGAATGCTCCTTTACCAGCTGGCCCTCCCGTAGGTCAAGGCATCACCTCAGCAATGGTGGAGCAGTATGACCGGCACGTGAGGGATGACCGAGATGTCTCGTGCCTTATGCTGGGTACCATGGCTTCTGATCTTTAGAAGCAGTTCATGGATGAGCATGCTTATGAGATGATGGATCAGCTTAAAAAGATGTTCCAAGATCAGGCTCGTCAGGAACGTTACCTAACAACTAAGGCACTTTGCACAACTGTAATGGCAGCTGGGACTTCTGTTAGCACTCATGTGCTAAAGTTGAAGGGGTATATTGATACACTTGCCCGCCTCGGCTCGCCAGTTCCGTAGGACTTGGCAACAGACATTATTCTTGGGTCACTTCCTGAGTCTTACAACCAGTCTATCATGAATTACCATATGCAAGGGTTGGATAAATCGGTTGTTAAGCTGCATGGAATGCTCAAGCTTGCTGAGCAGTCTCTTAAGAAGACTCCTGAAGTATTGCTGGTGAAAAAGGGCAATAGGCCCATTGCTAAGGGAAAGGCCAAATCTAAGGCCAAGGCTAAGGCCCGAAAGGCCAAGGCTAAGGGCAAAAAGGTGGTGGCCCAACCTAAAGCAAGGGTTGCTTCTCCTGACTATGTTTGCCATGAGTGTCATGAGAAGGGGCACTGGAAGAGCTCATGTCCAAAGCTAAGGGAGCAACTAAAGGGCAAAACTGCTGCTTCAGGTATTTATGTTGTTGAGATTAATCTGGCCCTTTCTACATCTTAGGTCTTGGACACTGGATGTGGATCTCACATTTGTTCAAATGTGCAGGGTCTAGAAATAGGAGATTATTAGGATCTAGATAAGTAGATCTTCGAGTCGGAAATGGTGCTCAGGTTCAGGCCATGGAGATCGGAGATTATTTCTTGGAGATGCCTAGTGGACTTGTTTTGGAACTAAGAAACTGTTATTTTGTACCTGCGATGTGCAGGAATATTATTTCCATTTCTTTGTTGGATATTTCTGGTTTTGTATTTAATATTGGACATGGTAGAATTTCTATGCAATGTGGCAATATTATTTATGGAACATCATTTCTTGAAAATGGCTTATATATTCTTGATCTAAAACGTGAAAGTTCAATCTATAACATAAATACTAAAAGGATTAAACAAAATGAAATTAATCCTATTTACATCTGGCATTCTTAACTTGGCCATATCAATGAGAAGCGCATAGCTAGGCTTCACTCTAGTGGAGTGCTAGAGTCATTTGACATCTAGCCTTATGACACATGCAAATCTTGTTTGAGAGGCAAGATGACAAAGGCGCCTTTTAGCAAGACTACTGAAAGGGCCTCAGAGCTATTGGAGCTGGTACATTCCGATGTATGTGGCCCAATGAGCACTAGTGCTAGATCTGGTTTTCTGTACTTCGTCACCTTCGCGGATGACTTCAGCAGATACGGTTACGTGTATCTGATGAAGCATAAGTCTGAGACTCTCCAAAGGTTCAAGGACTTTAAGAATGAAGTAGAAAACCAACTTGGCAAGAAAATAAAAGCACTTCGGTCTGACCGAGGGGGTGAATATTTGAGCCAAGAGTTTGACTCGTTTTTGAGAGAGTGTGGGATTGTATCCTAACTCACTCCTCCTGGTACACCCCAGTGGAATGGAGTGTCAGAGAGGAGGAATAGGACCTTACTTGACATGGTCTGCTCGATGATGAGTCATGCTACACTCCCTGTCTCCTTTTGGGGATATGCTTTAGAGACAGGTGCTTACATTCTTAATAATACACCAAGCAAGGCAGTTGAGGGAACACCATATGAACTATGGAAAGGCCAAAAGCCTAATGTTTCCTTCTTGAAGATTTGGGGCTGTGATGCACATGTTAAGAAATTTACAAGTGGCAAACTCGAGTCCAAATCTTTCAAGTGCCAGTTTGTGGGTTACCCTAAGGAAAGTAAGGGTTATTACTTCTACGATCCGGTCGAAAACAAAGTTTTCATAGCCAGAAATGCAGTCTTCTTGGAGAAGAAATTCCTTTCCAAGAGAGTCAGTGGGAGTAATGTTGAACTGTCAGAAGTTCAAGACTCACAAACTCCTACAGCTACTGCTGAGGATGCTTTGGGAGCTGATCTGAGTACTCAAGAAATTGAGGAACCAGAAACGGTTGCACAGGACCATAGAAGGTCTGGTAGGACATGTCATCAGCCAGAGAGGTACGGCTTTCTCGTGACTGATGATGGGGACCTTATGGTCGTTGACCAAGAAGAGCCCAAGACCTATCAGGAGGTTGTTGAAAGCCCACACTCAGATCAGTGGCGCAAAGCCATGGAGGCTGAGATGCAATCTATGCATGATAACCAAGTATGGAACTTGGTGGATCCACCTCCGGGTGCTAAGGTGATAGGTTGCAAGTGGTGTTTCAAGTTAAAGGCCGACAACACCTTCAAGGGGCGATTGGTGGCAAAAGGATTCAGGCAAGTTCAAGGAATTGACTATGATGAAACCTTTTCACCAGTTGCTATGCTCAAATCCATTAGGATACTACTAGCCATAGCTGCATGGTACGATTATGAGATATGGCAGATGGATGTTAAGACCGCTTTCCTTAATGGAAGGCTACTCGAGGATGTGTACATGGCACAACCTGAGGGTTTTACTGATCCAAAGTATCCAAACCGGGTATGCAAGCTTCAAAGATCTATTTATGGATTGAACCAAGCATCGAGGTCATGGAATCAGAGATTCAATGAGGCCATTACAAAATATGGCTTCACACAGAATTCTGATGAGCCCTGTGTGTATAAGATGGTTAATGGGAGCTTTTCCACCTTCCTAGTGCTGTATGTTGACGACATCCTTATCATTGGAAGTGACATACCAACACTGCAAGGGGTTAAGCAGTGGTTGAGTAGGTGCTTCGCAATGAAGGACTTAGGCGAAGCTGAGACGATCTTAGGGATCAGGATCTATAGAGATAGATCCAATCGGCTTTAAGGCCTCAGTTAGGTCACGTACATTGACAATGTTTTGAAAAGATTCAGCATGGACAAGGCAAAGAAAGGATTCTTTCCTAAGCGCCATGGGTAGAAGCTGAGTAAGAAAGATGGTCCTAAAACAAAGAAGGACCGGGAGAACATGAAAAGATCCCTTATGCATCTGCTATTAGATCTATCATGTACTCCATGTTATGTATGAGGCCTGATGTCGCATTTGCACTAAGTATGACCAGCCGGTACCAGTCGGACCCCGGGGAGGAACACTGGAAGGCTGTCAAGGCAATCCTAAAGTACCTTAATCGGATTAAGGATGCTTTCTTAGTGTATAGAGGTCAAGATGAGCTGGTAGTGTCAGGTTACACTGATGCAAGCTTGGAGACCGATGAGGATGAGAACCAGTCACAGTCTGGTTATGTTTTTCTCCTGAATGGCGGTGCCATTAGTTGGAGGTCCTCAAAGCAGGCCACCATTGCTGACTCTACATTGGAAGCTGAGTACATAGCTACGTGCGAAGCTCAAAGGAAGCCGTTTAGATCAAGAAAGTCATAACTGAGTTGGGAGTAGTGCCTACTATCCTAGACCCAGTTGATGTTTTGTGTGACAATAACAGGGCCATCACACAAGCTAAGGTGCCCCGGTCACACAAGAGATCCAAACATGTACTCATAAAGTTTCACCTCATTCGGGAGATCGTGAACATAGGTGACATATCATTGCAGAGGATTGACACCAAGAATAATGTCACTGATCCATCGACCAAAGCGCTGTTGCAGACACAGCACGACGGTCATACCATATCTATAGGAGTTAGGGCAATGCCCACTTGGAACTAGTGCAAGTGGGAGATTGTTGGTGTGCCCTAGTTCTTAAGGCATTGGATTCTTGTATTTTGTATTATACATTGAGACCCCTTGTATGAATACATTATTTGTGTCACATTAATGAAGGTAATTAATCTATTTCATTTATATCTTGTGCTATAATATGAGTAGAGTATCCATTGATTGATAATCATAAAACCTATCCCAGGTCTGTTCTAATCATGGGAACGAATAGAACCACAGACTTGTATATTCGATGACTGTATGGTAGTTCTTAACTAGCCATAGTACTTTTATAGTCAGTCATGAATATAGGTACATGTCATTGACATGGGACTAGATCGATCCGCATAAGAAAGTCACATGGTTGTCGCGTCATAGGTCTTTCTTGAGTAGGTCTCTTTTGTCCTTAGACCAAATTTCATTATAATATCAATATGGAATCCGGTTCACTTTGACATACGCCTAACAGGTCTGTAAAAGGATGCTAAATACGGGTATGATTGGGTGGACCGGTGAACATGTTGATATTAATGATGAAGTGATGGGATTACCACTCAGGTAACACCTAGATGATATCATTGGCCACTTGATGAGTGGGACTGATAAGTGTATGGCCCTACCCAAATTAGTTGGTTGCTTATTTGATTAATCAGTCAACTCAAGATCAAGAAATATAATAAACAACAGAAGAGGATGACGGACACCATGCCTCTTGTTTATTCATATCGATATCGTTAGGCAAAGGACACTATGAGATTACAACCGGGTGAGTGTCTTCTAAAGACTGCTGCATCTCTGTCTTAATTGGGGGCTGTAATGGTTTGCTAGAACCCACTTACAGTCTGTGGGCCTTGGGCCTACTGCCAACATAAAGACAGACCCATAGGATCGTGCACATAGATCAACTGAGCTGGAACTTATAGAAATTGTACATGTAATGTACATTGGAAGGAATGCGTTAATTAATTAGTTGACATTCGGTGTCAAGGTAATTAATTGACATTGGGTTGAATTTAATTTAATTAATAAGTTTACATAATGTAATTAATTTATTTATTAATTAATTGAATTACATAAAGTAAACAATTAATTAAATAATTTTCCTAAGTAGGAAAATTAAATACATGTATTGTATTAACTTAAGTGTGATTTAATTTTATTTAGGGGTAATTAAATTTAGCCAAATGGAATTAAATTACATAGTATATAATTTTAATTAAAGTTTATTTAAGTAATTATAATCCTAGTG
This sequence comes from Euphorbia tirucalli, assembly GCA_039660915.1. Lineage (NCBI taxonomy): Eukaryota > Viridiplantae > Streptophyta > Magnoliopsida > Malpighiales > Euphorbiaceae > Euphorbia > Euphorbia tirucalli. The sequence goes on along the minus strand of CM077637.1, from coordinate 41,180,782 downwards.
GGCTTGGGTTTAATTAACCTAATTAAAACCCAATTAGACAATGTGTCTATATAAGGGCACACTTAAGGAGGAAAAACCTAATTCAACTATAATTAATTGCTGGAAATTTCAGCCACCAATAGCAGCCCCAAAACAGCCGAAAATCCAAGCATTAAACCTCCATTCCTTCGCGTCTTCGGCTAGCACCGGTTCCTGCTCAATAGTTGGTCGTGCACCGGACTTTGGAGATCCCAGTTTCAAGAAATGATTCTGCAGCAGTCTCTAGAGGAGACGAGTCCGGTGAGTTAATCTCTCTTGATTCTTATTTGATTTTATTCTAATCAATGGTAATTGGACACGATAGGTGGATTCTAGGAAATTTTAAACGGTGTATTTTTCGCTGCGCCACGTTATTTTTCCAATGACGAATCCCAACATAGTGGAAGGGCTCTTATTGGGGAATGGTGTAGAGGATCCTGCTTTTCTGCCCCTAGGAATGGTAAATATGGAAGTGCTCTAAATTTTGCCTGAACTGCCCGATGTGGGTTTTCGGCTCAGCAAGCTGCTCTAACTTTTGCCTAAGGCGCCTTATCAGTTTTCACCTTAGCGAGCTCTTTTGTTTTTTCTTTTTTTTTTTTTTGAGTGCTGTGACATCTGAACTTGGCTTTGTTTCAAACTCAAGAAATGAGGTGTTAGACTTGGAAGATAAGAAAAGATTAGAGATTACATGTATTTAGCACCTTTTCTTTGTTAATGTAATGCGAGTCTTTTAACCAATTAAATGCAAAGTGCTTTCTTTAAATGGATGTTTAAGCGAGATAACTTTTTTTATGCATTCTGATATAACCATACGAACACATTTAGACAAAACATCACACTTTATTGATGAAAGTAGCATGAGTACATTTGAAAACGTTGGCTCCCAAAATGGTATACATTTCATACAGAACCACTATCCGTCACCAGTCGTCCCTTGCGGATTTTCCAACTGATCATTTTCTCTCATGTCTTGATTTTTACCTAGGCCACCCTTTTCGCATTTTCAACCTAGCAGACTCTTTTTTTTTAAACATGGTAAGGCTTCAGACGATCTAGGTTGACAGGATTTGCAAATTCATTCCCATCCATGTCCTCGATGCTTACACCACCCTTTGATAGCACCTCCTTCACTATGTATGGGCCTTCCCAATTTGGCCTGAATTTCCCTAAGACATCGACATTTGTAGGCCTCAACTGTTTTAGAACTAGGTCTTTGACTTTCAGCTACCGCCTAGGGTACTTTACATTCTGATTATAGGCCCTAGCTATTCTGCATTGATACATTTGCAAGTGGTCCAGTGCTTTCAACAGCTTTTCATCTAAGGCTAACAACTGCTCGTATCTGGCTTTGACCCACTCCATTTTTGGCAATTAAGCTTCCAAGGCTATTCTGAGTGACTTGAGTTCCATTTCCACTGGCAGCACTACTTCCATCCCATACACCAAGGTGAAAGGAGTTTCACCAGTTGGTGTTCTGACACTGGTTCTATAACCCGAAAGAGCATATGGTAACTTATTGGCCCAGTCCCTGTAGGTGGTTACCATTTTTGACAAGATCTTCTTGATTGACTGGTTAGCCACCTCTACTGCACAATTAGCATGTGGTCTATATGGAGAAGACCTATGATGTTTAATGCCATTTCAAACTGCACTCCATTATTAGTCACTACATGGTGAGGGATTCCATATCGAGAGAGGATGTTCTTCTGAATGAACTTAACCATCTGCTTAGCTATCACATTGGTGAAGGATTCTGCTTCTACCCATTTTGAGAAGTAATCGACTGCAACTACTATGAATCTGTGCCTATTAGAAGCTGCAGGATGGATTTCTCCGATCATGTCAATCCCCCACACCGAGAATGGCCAAGGAGATGCTAGATTGTGTAGTTCAAGTGGTGGCAGATGACTAATATCTACATAGATTTGGCATTCGTGACATCTTCTTACCTCCTTCACACAATCGGTCTGCATTGTCATCAGAAGTATCCTTGTCTCATTATCTTTCTAGCCATGGCGATCCCATTCATAAGTGGCCCGTAGGATGTGTTGGGATTTTTCACCGGAAATCACCCGATAAAAGAGGAAGAACGCGGTGATTTCCTGAAATCCAGTCCCAGGAGCAATTGAGATGGAAATTGAAAAACTTAAAATTAAATAGAAAGAGATAAAATTTCTTACCAGAAAATCTATTTCAAAGATGGATGATGACTGTAGAAACCAAAGCAGATTTCCTCCTCGATTTCGTACACGAACGCCTAACAAACACCACACGTGCTAGTGTCAAAAATCACAAAGATTAGAGAGTGAGGAGGTAGGGAGAATTCAGCCAAAGAGGGGACTACACACACATGTGTGTGTTGGCCGAATTCCCCTTAGGGTTTTAACCCTAGGGCTTCCAAGTTCCCTTGTTGGAATTTAGGCCCAGTCTGGCTTCAGTGTCTGTGTGGGCTTCCTCCTTTTAATTCAAGCCCAAACTTATTTTAATTAGTCTTGTTTAAATCAATGTCAAGCCTAATTTTAATTAACCCATGTATTTAATATATTGCTCCAAGTAACATATTATTTACATTTAAATTAAATTAGTTTGACTAATTAATTTAATCCATCAAATTCAAATTAAAATTAAGTCTTCACAAAACGAATTCATATGTAAACCTATACATATGAATATTTCCACCTAGGAAATAATTTCATAATTAATCCAATTAATCATGTGAAGCCAAATATTAATTTTATTATAATGATCAATCCAATTGATCCTTATAATATAATTAATATATATATACTTCTCTCTCTCTAGTGTGTACACTCCAAGTGTACTTATGATTCTTTAAGTCGGTGTCCAGTCGCTCAATGTGTACGATCCCGTGGGCCCATCTTTATGTTGGCAGCGGGCCTTTTGGCCCGCAGATTGTAGTTGGGCTCTAGCAAGCCACTGCAACCCCCAATTAAGATGGAGATGGCAGTCAAACTGTTATCATAACCCTGTAGTTTAAACTTATACATCCCATGTCATTGATATCGGTGTCCAACACAGAGGCATGGAATGATCACCCTCTTTTGTGTCCGGACATTAACTTGATCCCAAATGTACTGAAGCTCTCAAACAAGTTCCAACTTGTTTGGGTGTGGCCACACTCTTATCAGTCACATTCATCAAGAGACCGGTGATATCTTCTCAGTGGATTACTGAGTGACAAATCCCTTCTGTATATCCATAGTATTACCATGTTCAGTGACATACCCGAAAGCACCCATACTTGGCGCCCTATTACAGGCCCTTTAGGCGTACCCCTAAGTATATGACTTCACATGTAACACCATCATATGGTCAGGTCAAAGGATCCATACAAGTACTACACGAGAATCCATTGTGATACCATACCATATGGATTACTCGTTTAGTGGATTTATCCAGTACCATGCTTCCAGGCATGTACCTATTAACTTGGTTGACATTCCATGTCCAATGACCGGTAAGACACCGCCATACAACCAGGTTAATGATAGTCTGTTGTTCCATTCATTCCCATGACTGGAACAGACTATGGATCTATTTATGGTCATATTGTTTACCCTATCCACGGTCTTACTGCCAAGTGCATGACACTTGTCATCATGGATATAGATATGTCCATTGGATACTTCATTTAATATATTGCACAAGATAGATATAATAAATGAATTGATGCCTTTATTAATAACACAAATGAGTAAAATACATAAATCCAATAAATGTATAATACAAATACCAGGACCAATGCCTCGGGACTAGGGCATTTCCAACAATCTCCCACTTGCACTAGTTCCAACTAGGCTTGGGCCTAATCCCTATAGATCTGGTCTGACCCTCGTGCTTGGGCTGGGCCAGCACCTTGGTCAATGGATCTGTGACATTATCCTCGGTGTCCACTCTATGCAATGCAATGTCACCTCTCTCCGCGATTTCTCATATGAGGTGAAACTTTCTGAGCATGTGCTTTGTGTTCTTGTGTGACCGGGGCTCCTTAGCTTGTGTGACGGCCCCATTGTTGTCATAGAAGATATCGACTGGGTCCTGGATAGTTGGCACTACTCCCAACTCAGTGATAAACTTCTTCATCCACACAGCTTCCTTAGCTGCATCACACGCAGCGATGTACTCAGCTTCTGTTGTAGAGTCCACTATGGTTGGCTGCTTTGAGCTCCTCCAGCTTACAGCACCACCATTCAGCAAAAATACATACCCAGACTGCGATTGGTACTCATCCTGGTCTGTCTGGAAGCTCGCATCAGTACACCCAGTAACTGATAGCACTTCCTGACCACCATACACTAAGAAGCTATCCTTAGTCCGGTTAAGGTACTTGAGGATTGCCTTGACAGCCTTCCAGTGATCCTCCCCGGGATCCTGCTGGTATCGGCTCGTCATACTCAGTGCAAAGGCGACATCAAGTCTCGTACATAACATGGAGTACATGATTGATCCAATAGCCGAAGCATATGGAACCAATTTCATGTTCTCCCTGTCCTCCCTTGTTTTAGGACAGTTCTTCTTACTAAGTTTCAGCCCATGGGCCATTCGCAAGAAACCTTTCTTGGCCCGGTCCATGCTGAATCTTTTCAGAACTTTGTCAATGTATGAAGCCTGACTTAGGCCCAGAAGCCGATTTGATCTATCCTTATAGATCCTGATCCCTAAGATCATCTCAGCTTCGCCTAAGTCCTTCATTGCGAAGCACTTACTCAGCCACTGCTTTACCCCTTGCAGCGTAGGTATGTCGCTTCCAATGAGTAGGATGTCGTCTACATAAAGTACCAAGAATGTGACAATGCTCCCACTAGTCCTTTTATACACACAAGGCTCATCTAGATTCTGTATGAAGCCATATTCCTTTATAGCCTCATTGAATCTTAGATTCCAACTACAGGATGCTTGCTTCAGTCCATAAATGGACCTCTGAAGTTTGCATACCCTTCCCGGATACTTAGGATCGACAAAACCCTCAGGTTGTGTCATGTACACATCTTCGAGTAGCTTTCCATTAAGGAAAGCGGTTTTGACATCCATCTGCTATACCTCATAATCATACCATGCGGCTATGGCCAGCAGTATCCTGATGGACTTGAGCATGGCTACTAGTGAGAAAGTTTCATCATAGTTTATTCCATGGACTTGTCTGAAACCTTTCACAACCAGACGCCCCTTGAAGGTATTATCAGCTTTTAGCTTATAGCACCACTTGCAACCTATTACCTTAGCACCCGGAGCTGGATCAACCAAGTTCCAAACTTGATTATCTTACATAGATTGCATTTCTGCTTCCATGGCTTTACGCCAATTTGCAGACTGTGGGCTAGCCATAGCCTCCTGGTAGGTTTTGGGTTCTTCTTCATCCCAGATGAGATGAGTTTGATCATCGGTGATGAGGAAACCATACCTCTTTGGTTCCCGACGATCCCTACCAGACCTTCTAGGTTCTTATGTGGCCTGGGTCGGTGCTTCCACTTGTGGAAGCTCCACCTAGGCCTCCGAGTTATCCTCTTCAGGAGCTTGTGGACCTTGAACTTCCCTGAGTTCAACATTGCTCCCACTATCTTTCTTGGAAAGGAACTCCTTTTCTAGAAAGACCCCTTTCCTTGCCACGAACACCTTGTTCTCGGCGTGGTTGTAGAAGTAATACCCTTTGGTTTCCCTAGGGTAGCCCATAAACAGGCATTTATCAGTTTTGGGCTCCAGCTTGCCACTAGTCAATTTCTTGACATGTGCTTCGCATCCCCAAATCCTTAGGAAAGAAACATTGGGCTCCTTGCCCGTCCATATCTGATATGGGGTCTTTTCCACTGCCTTAGTTGGAGTATTGTTTAAGATGAGAGCTGCTGTCTCGAGGGCATGTCCCCAGAAACTAATTGGGAGAGATGCTTGACTCATCATTGAGCGGACCATGTCCAACAAGGTCCAATTCCTCCGTTCGGACACCCCATTCCATTGTGGTGTTCCGGGAGGAGTGAGCTGTGGAACTATTCCATGCTCTCTCATGTATGAGTCAAACTCTTGGCTCATATACTCACCGCCTCGGTCTGACCAAAGGGTTTTGATATTCCTGCCTAGCTGGTTCTGTACCTCGTTCCTAAATTCCTTGAACCTATCAAGGGTCTCGGACTTGTGTTTCATCAGATAGACATAGCCATATCTGCTGAAATCATCCGTGAACGTGACAAAGTACAGATGCCCACCTCTGGTCGCTGTGCTCATAGGCCCACATACATCTGAATGTATTAGGTCCAATAAGCCAGTGGCCCTTTCAGCCTTCTTGCTGAAAGGCGCCTTTGTCATCTTGCCTTGTAAACATGATTCGCATGTATCAATTGACTCTAAGTCAAATGACCCTAGGACTCCAGCTTTGTGAAGCCTAGCAATGCGCTTCTCGTTTATATGGCCAAGACGACAATGCCATAGGTAGACAGGATTAAGTTCGTTAGGCTTCACCCTTTTAGTGTTTATGTTATAGATATGATTGGTTTCATTTAAGTCCAGGATATATAGGCCATTATTTAATAGAGCATCTCCATAAAATAATCCCTCTCTAGATATAGAAATTCGACCATTTGAAATAGTGAAAATAAATCCAGAAATATCCAACATTGATACAGAGATAATATTCCTGCACATGGCAGGTACAAAGTAACAATGTTCTAAAATCAAAACCAATCCACTGGGCATCATAAGGTGGTATTCGCCGATCTCTATGGCAGTAACCCTTGCTCCATTCCCAACCCGCAAGTCCACCTCTCCCGACCCCAGCAACCTTCTGTTCTTAAGTCCCTGCACATTGTAACAAATGTGAGAACCACATCCAGTATCCAATACCCAGGATGTTGAAACAGTAAGGTTAATATCTATAACATAAATACCTGAAGAGGACGCACCTTGGCCCCTTCTTTGCTCTCCCATCAGCCTGGGACACGATCTCTTCCAATGACCCGCCTGTTTGCACCCGAAACAGACATCCTCAGGACCTGCCTTCTGCTGGGCCTTGGGTTGGGCCTGGCCTTCTTGCCTTTGGCCTTTTTGGCCTTGGCCTTGGCCTTTTCCTTGGCCTTACCCTTGGCAAGAGGAGGGTTCCCCTTGTTAACCAGCAGCACCGGCGGAGTCTTCTTGATCGACTACTCAGTAAGCTTAAGCATCCCATGGAGCTCACTGACAGTACGGTTCATCCCTTGCATGTTGTAGTTAAGGATAAACTGATCATAAGAATCCGATAAGGATGCGAGGATTGTGTCCACCACCAACTCTTGAGAGATAGGCAATCCTAGACAGGCCAAAGTATCCAAATAGCCCTTCATCTTGAGCACGTGTGCACTCACAGATGTCCCGGCCCCCATCTTACAAGAGTGGAATGCCTTATTGGTCAGGTACCTTTCCTGACGAGCTTGCTCTTGAAACATCTCATTAAGAGTTGTTATCATAGCATAGGCTTGGTGGTCCATAAACTGTTTTTGCAGTTCAGGGACCATGCAAGCCAACATAAGGCATGTCAAATCCCGGTTGTCCTTGACGTGCGCCTCGTATTCCTCCAGCTGGGCAGCCGGTGGATTACGTCTTTGAGGCGCAGCCGGCACAGGCCTTTCCAGCACATACTCTTTTGACTCTTGTCTTAGAACTATCCTCAAGTTCCTAGACCAGTCTAAAAAGTTAGGACTGGAAAGCTTGTCCTTTTCAAAAATGGATCGCAGTGATAAGGTATTTGTGTTTGCCATTTGGGTGTTTCTACACAGAAAAACATTTAGAGTGTTAATAAAGGGATTTGCTTTGTTGTTCCCATATAAAATTAATAATGAACTAAGTTATTAATTAAAACCGAGTTGTTGGGCTCATGGGCCGAGATCCATATTTCATTAAGATATAGCCAAACGAGGGTTTGGTACAACTACACCTTAACTATTTAGGCAGGAACGCCGTCCAATCCCAACCTAGGGACTCTCGGTTTGATGGGTTTGTTGGCACTTACCCATCTGTGCTTAGGGCCAGGAGAATTCTACTACCCACGCTAAGTCAAAACCTCCATCCAAGTGTTAGAGTATCCCATACTCTAACCCAATACAAAGTGACAATACTCCAGTGCACCCTGCGACGGCATGGTCTATAACTGGCCTATTCCCACTTCGATTCGATTTTGAATGAGGGAAGCACTTTTAAGCGACTTAGTAATTCCATTTGGTTATTAGATTCAATTATAACGGCTTACATACATAAGGCGGGTGAAATGGCTACTGGAACATACATACATACATGCAAATGAATATAAAACATAATTAAATAAAAGTAAAATGGACTGCTATGGACCTATATTACATCCTAATATTATTCTAGTAAACCTATACTAGAAATGAATATCAGGTGGGCCTCCATCTTTTCCTTCTGGGCTTGCACCTCCATTTGGGCTTGCACCTCCACTTGGGCTCACCACTCCATGGGCTTCTTCTTTTACAAATTTTATAATATTTAAATAAAATAAAATTACATTAAAAAAAGAAAAACGACACGCAGGCCGTATTTACCCAAAAAGAAAAATACAACCCATCTTGTAAAAGGCCCAATAGCATCCAACCATACAAACATTTAATTACAGATATGCATCCAATACATACAATTCAAGAGCATGTTATAATGCATGATTTAAGCCCATTTCAATTATGTCCAAGCCATTATTAGGAAACCGCCAATTTTGGCCCATCATGGTTCTAACCCTTAACGGGCTTTGGGCCTTCAGCCCAGGCAGTCCAACTGCTCGCACTGGAATTAGGAAACCCTGGGTCCAATTTAGCCGTCCAAGTAATTGTGCCAAAATTACCCGAACCAATTTCCATTAACCATATTAATTTCCAAAATTAATATCACATGAACGAAATTAAAATTCATTCAAGAAACCATGCGCATTTAAATTACACAAATTTAAACACACGAATTTTAAAACCAATTAAAATTTCAAAACTGGGCCCCGGGCCCAAAACCCCACAAAATCCAAAATACTGGGCCCAGCCCGCTGCGGCAGCAGCGGCAGCTGCTGTCCAGCAGCAGGCAGCGCCCGCTGCCTGTGGCGCCCAACGCCAGGGGCAGCGGTTGTCGCCGCGCCTCCTGCCGGTGCGGCGGCGGCCGGCGGCAGCCCTGCACCCCGGGAGGCAGATTTTTTTTTTTAAATAACCAGAAATAGAAAAAATACACCATCCATCAACGCAAAGCAATTCTCCAAGAATTCCAATAACATACAACAAAAATAAAATAACATAAACCAATATGCAAAATTTATTTTCATTGTATAAAACATATGGGAAAAAATCATAAAACCCATACCATGAATCCCAATAAAAACATCCAATTTCAAAAAAGGGATTCAACCAAATTAATCAATTTCCACTGATCAAAAGCCCGCTCTGATACCACTGTTGGGATTTTTCACCGGAAATCACCCGATAAAAGCGGAAGAACGCGGTGATTTCCTCAAATCCAGTCCCAGGAGCAATTGAGATGGAAATTGAAAAACTTAAAATTAAATAGAAAGAGATAAAATTTCTTACCAGAAAATCTCTTTCAAGAGATGGATGATGACTGCAGAAACCAAAGCAGATTTTCTCCTCGATTTCGTACACGAACGCCTAACAAACACCGCACGTGCTAGCATCAAAAATCACAAAGATTAGAGAGTGAGGAGGAACGGAGAATTCGGCCGAAGAGGGGACTACACACACATGTGTGTGTTGGCCGAATTCCCTTTAGGGTTTTAACCCTAGGGCTTCCAAGTTCCCTTGTTGGAATTTAGGCCCAGTCTGGCTTCAGTGTCTGTGTGGGCTTCCTCTTTTTAATTCAGGCCCAAACTTATTTTAATTAGTCTGGTTTAAATCAATGTCATGCCCAATTTTAATTAACCCATGTATTTAATATATTACTCCAAGTAACATATTATTTACATTTAAATTAAATTAGTTTGACTAATTAATTTAATCCATCAAATTCAAATTAAAATTAAGTCTTCACAAAACGAATTCATATGTAAACCTATATATATGAATATTTCCACCTAGGAAATAATTTCATAATTAATCCAATTAATCATGTGAAGCCAAATATTAATTTTATTATAATGATCAATCCAATTGATCCTTATAATATAATTAAAATATATATACTTCTCTCTCTCTAGTGTGTACACTCTAAGTGTACCTGTGATTCTTTAAGTCAGTATCCAGTCGCTCAATGTGTACGATCCCGTGGGCCCATCTTTATGTTGGCAGCAGACCTTTTGGCCCGCAGACTGCAGTTGGGCTCTAGCAAGCCACTGCTGCCCCCAATTAAGATGGAGATGGCAGTCAAACTGTTATCATAACCCTGTAGTTTAAACTTGTACATCCCATGTCATTGATATCGGTGTCCAACACAGAGGCATGGATTGATCACCCTCTTTTGTGTCCGGACATTAACTTGATCCCAAATGTACTGAAGCTCTCAAACAAGTTCCAACTTGTTTGGGTGTGGCCACACTCTTATCAGTCACATTCATCAAGAGGCCGGTGATATCTTCTCAGTGGGTTACTGAGTGACAAATCCCTTCTGCATATCCATAGTATTACCATGTTCAGTGACATACCCGAAAGCACCCATACTTGGCACCCTATTACAGGCCCTTTAGGCGTCCCCTAAGTATGTGACTTCACATGTAACACCATCATATGGTCAGGTCAAAGGATCCATACAAGTACTACACGAGAATCCATTGTGATACCATACCATGTGGATTACTCGTTTAGTGGATCTATCCAGTACCATGCTTCCAGGCATTTACCCATTAACTTGATTGACATTCCATGTCCAATGACTGGTAAGACACCGCCATACAACCAGGTTAATGATAGTCTGTTGTTCCATTCATTATTATGACTGGAACAGACTACGGATCTATTTATGGTCATATCGTTTACCCTATCCACGGTCTTACTGCCAAGTGCATGACACTTGTCATCATGGATATAGATATGTCCATTGGATACTTTGTTTAATATATTGCACAAGATAGATATAATAAATGAATTGATGCCTTTATTAATAACACAAATGAGTAAAATACATAAATCCAATAAATGTATAATACAAATACAAGGACCAATGCCTCGGGACTAGGGCATTTCCAACAGGATGCTGCTTGTACTTGTTGCATTACTGTTTCTGTTTCTCGTTCTGTCAAACATCTTAGAAGAACCCTATTTGCAGTGCTCTTGTATAGTTTATCTTCGAAGATTCTGAACTGGTTAGCCAATCTTCTTAATGACATCTTATTAGCAGTGCTAGCTTCTTCTAGATACTTTCCCTCTTTAACATACTGATAAATGTCAAAGAACCATGGCTTTTCTTCAGCTGTTAACTCCATCACCTCGTGTATATCAAAGCAGGGTTGCCTAGAAATTGCTATAACTAGTGTTTGTATTTGTGTCTTTTCTGGATCTTCCCACATAGAGGATAATGTTGCTAGTGCATTTGCCATTTTATTCTCTTCCCAGGGCACGTGTCTGAACTCACACTGGCTGAACAACCCATTTCTATACTGTAGCAGCTCTAAGTAGGGCCGTAAGGCTTCTTCTCTCAAATCCCAGACGCCTTATGCCTGCCTAATCACCATGAGTGAATCTCCAACAATCAAGACATTGTCTGCCCCTAGTGTCAGGAGGTCTTCCATCCCAAATAAACATGCTTTATACTCTGCTCCACCATTGGTTATGGGAAAGTCCAACCTCTTTGACAGTGGAATAATCTCACCATCTGGTGTTGCTATGGTTACCCCAATTCTTCTGTTTACGGCACCATCAAAGCATATAACCCATCTCCTCACTTCTACTATAGCCAAATATTCATTGGGGAACTCCAGATTCTCCACACGGTCCGATTCTAGCGGCTGATTCGCTAGGAATTCTGCCACAGCTCGCCCTTTGATGGTTTTCCTAGTAATGTACTCAATGTCGAATTTTGACAGGACTAATAGCCACTTGGATAATTTTCCAACCAACACTGGTGCCTCATACAATTATTTCATTGGATCCATTTTAGTCATGCCTTGTACCTTGTATGACTAAAAGTAGTGGCGCAACTTCTTAGTCAGCCAAATCATTGCTACACATGTCTTCTCTACCAGTGTGTACTTGGTTTCATATTCTAACAGCTTCTTGCTGAGATAATAGATGGGATACTTCTTCCTTCCATCCTGCTCCTGTGCTAGCATTGCCCCTATGGAGGAATCTTCGACGGCTAAGTACAAAATCAGAGGCTTTCCTAAAGTTGGTGGGCTGAGAACCGGCGGATTTACTAGACAAGCTTTGATCTTTTTGAAAGCCAATTGACATCTGTCATCGCATGTGATCGGCTGATCTTTCCTTAGCAGCTTGAAAATCACCTCACACACTGAAGTTAACCGTGCTATAAAATGGCTGACATATTGTAAAGAGCCTAGAAATGGTCGGACCTCCCTTTCTGTTTTAGAAGCTCGCATATCTTGAATGGCTTTGATTTTATCTAGGTCCATCTCAATTCCCCTTTGGCTGACCATGTGACCCAGCAACTTTCCTGATGTAACCCCAAATATGCACTTCTTAGGGTTAAGACCCAGATTGTATTCCCCCGATGTGTGTAAGAAATCTATCCAGGATAGCAGTGTGCTTTTCCTGGGTCCTTGATTTAAGGAGCATATCATCAACATACACCTCTACTTCTTTGTGAATCATGTCATGCAGCAATGTTGTGACAACCCTTTGGTAAGTGGCCCTAGCATTTTTCAATCCAAACGGTATTACTCTATAGCAGAAAGTGCCCCACTCTGTAATGAAAGATGTCTTCACCTTGTCGATCACATCCATTAGGATCTGGTTATATCCCAAAAATCCATCCATGAAGGAATACATTGCCGCTTTGGCTGTGCTGTCTATCAAAACATCAATATGAGGCAAGGGGAAATTATCTTTCTGGCAGGCTTTGTTCAAAACCCTATCGTCGACACACACTCTGACCCTTTCATCTTTCTTAGGCACAGGCACAATGTTGACTAACCATTTTGTGTATTCCACCACCTCGATGAACTTAGCTTCAAAACTTCTTCCTTTACTAATGTAGCCCATTCTGGTATTAGCTGTCTTAATTTTTTCTTTAGTGGTCTGAATCTGGGATCTGTCGGAATCTTGTGAACTGCTATTTCTGTGTCGACCCCTGGCATCTCCTCGTATGACCAAGCAAAAGCCTTAACATGTTTTTGTAGTATTCTTATCAATTCTCTCTCTGCTTCAGATTTTAGTTCATGTGAAATGAATACCATTTTGGGTTTTCATCTGTACTTATGTTAATTTCATGCAATGCAATGTCATGAATGCTAAATATGCTTGATGGTGATTCTAATGCATACACAGAATTATCAGGATAAACATCACACAAGTAAGCAAACTGGGATTTCATTGCATTAAACTTGTTAAAAAGTACATCGTTCACATCAAAAAGAGAAGAAACAGATATAACAAGATCATTTCCATCCTCCACAGGAGGAAGGCCTTGAACTTCTTCGCCATCCTTGCCAAGCTCCAAGATGTTATCCAGGTCAGCAGTAATTTCAGATTCCTATTTAGCGGGAAGAGCAATCTCCTTAATCTCGGCCACTTGCGCTTTAGCTTTCATCATGATACTTGCTATCTCGGCAACCACAGAATCCAAGCTTGCCTTGGTCATCAGCTCCTTAGTGGAACCTTCCTCAGACTTTTCAAATGCCTTGCCTAAGGCGGCGGCCAGTACTTCTGAAATTGCCTTCACAGATTCATCATAGACTTTCTCTTCAGCTTTCCCCTTAGCCACTATTACTGCTCCCGCTATTACCTTAGGTGGTTTCTCCTGGGGGAAAACAGGCTTAAAAACTGGGTCATCCACTACCGCCAGGGCAACTGGATCCTCCTAGCTCTTTTCAAAGTCCACAACATCAGACAATACTTCGAAGCCTGGGTATTCAATACTCCTGATCTTCACCGGCTCAACTTGCCCCCTGTATAATTGCTCTCCATCCTTGATGAATGGCTTCATCATAGGCTTGCCATTTTTTCCTTTCCTCAGGTCTTTCTTCCCAGATGCTTCAGCTATGTAGCCTAAGCCATACTGCTTCGGCTTCTCGGAATAATGCTAAATTTGAGCACCCCTTGTAGATTGGCCCCGAGTCCCATGCCCGGAACAAAATCATGCCTGCGGAGGTATTTGGACAACCATTCTGGCATATAGTTCTCGTAGATAACCATGGGTGGATCTACAGTTTCCTCCTCACTAACCATGGTGTGAGCGGACGACCTAAAAAGCAAAACGTAGTGAAGCGAACCGAGGGTTTTCAAAAACTGGGTTCTCGTGATGTTTTGGAAAACGAGTTTTCATTTATCTTGCTTTAGGGAAAATCATTTGTTTGTTTTAGAAATTCTTTTTGTTGAAAACATTTTCCTGTTTTAATACTTAAAGACGTCAAAACCTAAATTTCAAGATCAGTGACGGAGTCGCCACCCGGATCAGCTCATCAGGGAAATTCTGGTACAGTTCCCTACCGAGCAAAGACTACTGTACCTAATCCAGAGATTCAGGGTTCGGGCAACTTACCTATTCAACCTCGAGCTTGTATTCAATTTATAATTTATATTACCATATTTATTCAAGTTGTTATCTTTTGCCTACCCAATTTCGTTTATTAAATTAGCCCGTGCTCAAGCAAATGACAGAATTACATTACGAAAAGATAAATCATACACACAAATTATACAAAAGAATAGCAGAGGCCGCCAAATCGAATTAAAAGTAAAAACTCTCGTCCTCACATTTACAAGCACCTAGAATACACGAGGATCTAAAAATTACAAACGCCTAAATACACGAATTAATCTATTAATTACAGCAACAATAATAAAAATAAAAATAAAAATAAATGCTGCAAAATAGATGTTTAGCACAGTTTATGGCACAACACATCTACTCATATCGGGACAGAATTAGGATTTTTAGGATATGGGACATGCATTTAGGGGGCAACCGGGTCGATTTTTGTGCTGAAAAACAATTTTGGAAAATTATTTGGCTCAATGTCATGCAAATTTTCATATTTCAGCAGGTCTGTTATCCCGGAACTCGGGTTTCCATTGCGGGTGTGAATGGACGACGTTTTCGATAGATCGCGGGACTCCCTTTCGGAAGAAGCTCCTCGATCTCGGGCGAGCCCCTCCCTTGCGTGAGGTTTTTATAATGGAAAAATCCATTTTGGAAAATAAATGGAATTAAGTCATAAAAGAATCGAGACAAAAGTCTCAATGAATATTGTAGAGTCGCCACCCGGCTCAGCTCAAACGGGAAATTTATAATGTAGCTGAACCGGACGAATGACCGCTACACTATCCAGAGATTCGGGTCCGGACAAGTCACTTATTTCATGTCTAATTAAAATAAATATTGGCCAATGTTCTTGAATGGTATTTCAAACTCTAAAGCTAATTTTATTGAAATAAATAGACATACAGCACACATACAGGTAAAGTAGAATAGTAAATAATTAAATTATTACAACTCGATTGAATAAAAGATAAAATCTCTCACCTCACTTTTACAAGTGCCTAGATTACACGCTTTATCTAAAAATTACAATCGCCTAAGATACACGTATTAATCTATTAAATACATCAAAAATAAAAATAAAAAGCTGCAAAACAGAGGGTTAGCACAATATTTGTGGACTCAAACAGGACAGAATTGGGAATATAGGAATTGGGGTCATGCATTTAGGGGGACAACCGGGTTGGCTCGGCTAGCCGGCCCGGTTAGACCTGGAAAACATTTTGAAACGTTCCTGTATTTTGGTTTTTGTGGGAAAATCGTTTTTGGAAACATTTTTTCCAGTTACATGCATTTTTGACATGTGAGGTGGGTCAGTTTTTGGGAGAACTGGGTCTCCGTCGTGGCATTGTTCTAAATGCAATTTTATTGAAAATTGAATCTAGGGTCTTGAATGCACACAACAAAATTCATTTTGATGATTTTGGGATTTTTCTGAATTTTTAAGGATTTTTGGAAATTTTTAGGGATTAAAATGGAAATTCTGATTCTAGAAACATGTTACAATCGTACGACTGTAAATTACAGTCGTGCGACTATAAGCAGTCCAAGATCAGGATTTCGCCAGAATTTTATTGAATTAGACTGGGAGAAAACACCTGGAAATCATGAACACTCGTACGACGACTGTTCATCAAATTCAAGAACAGTCGCACAACTGTTCTTGATTTCCAGAAACAGAAACACAGAAAAATGGATAAAAAAGGCACAAAACCACACCAATCACCCAGAAAGCTTGGAAAATAGAAGGGAAAAGGAGTGTTTACCTTTTTGGCGTGCGTCCACCATAGGATTGACCCCTGGCGTCGCTCCAATCTATTAAAATCCGCACTTTGCTCCTTGAGTTAGGGTTAGGAACTTTGGGTCCAAAGATCTCCAAATGCTGAGGGATCCTTGAAGACGAGTCTCTCCCTTTTCCTTTTCTTGTCTCTTTTCTTGTCTCTTTTTCTCTTCTTTTTTGAGGTTTTTCTCTCTCCCTTTTCTCTTCTCCCTTTTTTTCTTTTTCTGTCCGTCCCCTTCTTTTTCCCCTTTTTTCAGGTTTTTAGGGTATGTGCTGGCTCACCTGCCACAATCCTACAATCGTATGACTGTAGTTTGATTGCATCGTACGACTGTAGGTAGGGTCGTATGACTGTTCTTTTTTTTTTAGGGAGTAAAATTCCGGCGCTTACAGCTGCCCCTCGCATGATCAAATTCACCACCCGAACTTAGTCTGGGACAGTTGATGTGAATTTGAGGGCGCGACTTAAAGCGCCACAGACATAGGAAAGAACCCACCATTGAAATAAGCCGATATTGGGGCTAGGTTACCCAAGGCAACGCTGGGGAAGAAATAAGCCGATGTTGGGTCTAGGTTACCAGAGGCAAGGATGGATGGAAGGCGGATATACCGATACCGAGCCTATGTTACCCAAGGCAAATCTGCTGGAATTTTAAAGAGTCTATATCTTGCTGGAATTGGATGGACTCGAAATAATGAAATAAGAAGTTCAAGGATTTGAAAACCGTGCTTGAATGTAATGGAGTTCAAGGGTTTAAAATCTGGCTTGAATGAAGAAAGGGGTTCAAGGATTTGCAACCATGCTTGAACGTAATGGAGGTCAAGGGTTCGAAATCTGGCTTGAATGAAATAAAGGGGATCAAGGATTTGTAATCATGCTTGAACGTAATGGAGTTCAAGGGTTCAAAATCTGGCTTGAATGAGATAAGGAGATGGCTTTAGGAATGATAACTTTGATGTTGGCTAGAGGATGAGTATTTATCCCTTGATCGATAATTTTGGAAGCAAAAAATTTTTGCCCCTTCGATCAAGGATAAATACAGCTTGATTGTTCTGCCCCTTAGAGACTTCATATGTTGAGATTTGGGTTTGCGTTGATGCTTAAGGCCCAATAGATGCCGCGGTGTTGTGCCATCTCTGCTTTGAGAGCGATCCTGGTTCGGAATAGCCCGATGATAAAGATGGATACCTGCACTTGGATCAGTCGTGATGCATATGCATATGAATTATGTGTGTTTACTTTAACGTACGCACGTATGTACGGATGCATGTATGGTTCTAAATGTATGTATGCATGCAACATGTGGCTTATGCTTTGTTCTTGGCATCCGTGCGAACCCAGAGACGGAATTCACGGCTTGTGACTGGCCACAATGGTAGCCCAGGTGACCTAGTCGGATTGCTCCGACGTGTTTTCTGACCCACTGACTATTACGCTGATCTAGGTATTGGAGGAGTTAGCCGCCTTGAGTGACCTTCCATTTTACTGTCTGCATATTCTGAAGCGTTGTCAGGCTTAGTGGACCAGGGTAATAGGCTGCTCCGACGGATGGTCTATTTGGTTGAGCAAGAAGATAAGAGTGAGACCTTGCATTTCTGTACCGCATAACAGGAGCTTCTGCGATATTTTTCATGGGCTTGGATGCAATGTCCTACTGATGGATGTTTATATGTAATGGCATGGTGTATGCAAGATGAACATCTGATCAGAAATCCAAATATACATAATATTGCAATGATAACATCAGAATGAGTATAATAGGGAATGTGACATTGACTCTGACTTTGTATATCACCCCTATCCTGTTGTCGACTCGTCCTTTCGGTTTTCCGTGTCAACAATTTTTTTTTGGAGAAAGATTATGTGATGGGCATTTTATCTGCATTGATCCCTTTCGCGATGGTTTGTCTTAGGACGGGAAAAAATATACCTTGATATGTTCATTGGGATTCGTGAAGATACTGTTGTCAATGAAACCCAGTGGTTCGGTTTTTTACTTGCCCCTGGTATTATAGGTTTGTGCTTGGGGTGTAAAGCACTTCTACCGACAAGGTTTGCTGCATGATGTAACCCGTAAGTGAACATTGACATGCAATAACACAACAAATGCATATTGAACACCAAAGTTGAATACAAAACATTCATGGCATAATGAATATGGATGCATTAGGAAAATCTAAAATACGGCTTTGGTTTTAATTGATGCCCCTTCAAATTACCAATATGCCCTTTTCCGTTTTACATATTGGATAGAGATTTTTTTTTTAAGGAATGAATGCTCGATCACTGGATAGAGTTGCCATTGTGGACGGACAACCTGAGATGAATTCAATTAACCACTGGATTCTCTTGCGGTCTGATGCCGTATTCATGTTTCTAATTCACCCCAGATTCCAGTTCAGGCACGGTTCCCGAAGACTGAATCCTTGAAATGGTTGGCAAATGTAACTTTCCCTTTGAATATGAGCACAACAGACTTTGTAAGCTTTCCTGTTGATGGTATCGTCCCCTTCATGATTGTTGAAGGCTTTGTAAAACCAAGTTGCTCCAATACTATCGGTGAAGTTCACAAATGCATAACCGACATTTCCTCCAGTCTTGAAATCCATAGGGGAGTAAGGGAAACCATAAGCAGACTTCCCTTTGGACCTAACTCTTGACCAGAATTTGTGGCAGATTATGCCTTTGGAACTGGCCTGGCAGATTTCTGATCATCAGGCTTATTTTCTCACCGAGACTGGCATTGATCTTCCCCTTATTCAACTTGATCTCTTTAATAGTTAGGTTCCTGGTTAACCATTGTTGAGCTTATTTGAAGTAGACTCATATTCGAATCCTCTCTCTGCTCTGTCGGCCTTCTGGTGATGAGATGATGCAGAAAAATGCGATATGGAGCAGCATTGGGGTTCAATTTCTTGTTGGAAGCCATTGATGGCAGAAAATAACGCTTCACAGAGTCGATTCAAGGGGAAGATGAAAGTGTTGCACCTTGCCATTTAATGCCATGAGACACTCCAGATTTAATTATGGTCGTCGTGTATAAGATAGATAAAGACACTGATCTTCTCTGCCACCACGCGAAGTTAACTTTTCAGAACAGGCAAAAACATACTCATCTCCATTGTCTCAACTCACTGACCCGGCATTTCATGCAATAGATGGACCACTCCCAGATTCATCAAGCACTCAACAGAGTTTCAACCTATGATTGAAGAGAGCACAACTTTAGGCCAAGAACAGAAGTCTTACTATAAGGGAGAGATGAAGTCTTCCATCGATACTGGGGTTTTTTTTTCAAAGAAGCTAAATCCAAGCCACAGCCAACTGTTGATTTTCCTGCTATATTCGAATCCATGTATGTCATGCGTGTTTAATATGTCTTTTTGGATGAACAATGCATGTGTAATGTCCTATGCACATGAATGCCACACAAACAAGACTATATACACACCAAAACCAATGTCTGCTTCAGAGTTTTATAGCATGGTGGGTGACGAAGGTCATTTGGATTTTTAGGGCTTGGTGCTTTTGATGAGTTTGGGTTTTTTTTACTACAAGGTTATAGTGTGGGATGCCTTCTTGGGCATGGATAAGGCTCGAAGCTTTATTTTGGGGATCGGCTCTGAAATTTGGCAATGGTCCCTGGTTTGGAATGATTTGGGTGTATTGTGGGCTATTCAAGTTGAAACTTTTAGGGCAAGACCAACAGTGTTTTGGATCGTGGTTTATTGGGATCACTGATCTAGATTAGCAATTGATTTGACGGGAATGATGCCATCCCATTATTTGCTTGCCAGACTTTTCTCTTTCTCCTTTTTTTTTTGGAAGAAAGGGATTTAACCGAAGTCAGGTTCACTTTTAAATTCCCTGTAAGACTCATATTGATGTCATGCATATTAATATTATGCATGATGGACATGTCGTTTCAGATGATCAAATGCATGCTTAATGCCATATACATGTAATCGCCACATAAGTAAGAAATAACAAGATGCATTGTATTCAAAATGAGTTCAATACACTTTACAAACAAAATGAGTTCCCTACGGGAAGGAGCCTCTAAAGGTATTGATCTCACAGCGTCTGACTATTCCTTATCCGGTCACTGCCCCGGCTCCAATGTCACTGCCCCACTTTCATCAAATCAGGCTTAGGAGTTCTTCATCATATTCCTCTCCCCAGGAGGTTTGAGGAATTTCCTTACCAGTCTTCCTGCTTTCCCCCAGTCGCTCATTAGTAACGGATGGCACCCTTAACCTTCCCTCATCAACTAACTTCTGGATCTCCTTCCTTAAAATATAGCAGGTGTTAGTTAGGTGACCTGTCACTACATGGTAGTTACGGAAGTTGTTCTTTTGATCTGGTGCCAGCTCTACATATGACTTGACGCTCTGCAGTAGCCCCTTTTTTCTACACTTGGCAAATAATTGGCTCAATGAAATAGGCCACGGGGATATACCCTTTCCGTCACCCTTAGGGAGCGAACTCCTTGTTGGTCGTGGAACAAGGTCAGTATTGGCTTTAAGGGGGACCTTTGATTTTGCTTCACCAGTCAGCCCTTTTATTACTCCTTCGAGCTCTGCCACATGTGCCTCCAATTCAGAGCACCTAGTCGTCAGCTTTTCCACCCTGTCATGATCATCTCCAAGCATCTCTTTCAACATAGCCGCTGCCTCTTCCCTGACTGCCTTTCGGAATCGTGATGAAGCCACATAATCATCGACGACACCTGTTATGGTGTTGAAGTTCATTGGGCCAGCCATTCTCGAGACTACTTCCATTTCTCCCCTGATAAAAACACTTATCAGTATCAACTGGGGTATGCGCACAGAGGATACCAAGCCAAGATATGATGTGGGCATGAGTGCGGGATATGATGTGTGCATGTATGAACGATGATGTCATGTTATCCAACTCTAAGCTAGTCAAGTGCACACAAAGCCAAGAATGGAAACATGCAAGATGCAATGAATGTTGTTGATGAAGCTATATGCTGAAGTAGAGCGTGGCATATAAATATACACCACATGGATAAAATGACACGTGGGGTGTCCACGGATCGAAGCAAGGTGATACTTACGAAGCGCTTATATTTATAGGGCAGATCCTATGCAGGAGGAGAGTTAATATTTGAAGCGATACGTATAGAGCGGATCTTACACGGGGAGGAGGTGTAGTGTTTGAAGCGGTACGTGCAGAGTGTGTCTTACACAGGAAGAGATTTGATATTTAGAGCGGTACGTGTAGAACATGTCTTACACGGGGAGGAAGTGTAGAGTTTAAAGCGGTACATGCAGAGCGTGTCTTACATAGGAAGAGATTTTGGAGCGGTACGTGTAGAGCGTGTCTTACATGGAGAGGAAGTGTAGAGTTTAAAGCGGTACGTGCAGAGCGTGTCTTACACGGGAAGAGATTTTGGAGCGGTACGTGTAGAGCGTGTCCTACATAGGGAGGAAGTGTAGAGTTTAAAGCGGTACGTGTAGAGCGTGTCTTGCACGGGACGAGATTTTGGAGCAGTACGTGCAGAGCGTGTCTTGCACGGGAAGAGATTTTGGAGCGGTACATGTAGAGTTTAAAGCGGTACGTGCAGAGCGTGTCTTACATGGGAAGAGATTTTAGAGCGGTAGGTGTAGAGCGTGTCTTACACGGGGAGGAAGTGTAAAGTTTAAAGCGGTACGTGCAGAGCGTGTCTTACATGCAAAGAGATTTTGGAGCGGTACGCGTAGAGCGTGTCTTACACGGGGAGGAAGTGTAGAGTTTAAAGCAGTACATGCAGAGCTTGTCTTACACGGGAAGAGATTTTGGAACTTATGTGCGCGGGACAC
The DNA here is from genome assembly GCA_039660915.1 of Euphorbia tirucalli. NCBI lineage: Eukaryota > Viridiplantae > Streptophyta > Magnoliopsida > Malpighiales > Euphorbiaceae > Euphorbia > Euphorbia tirucalli. The sequence goes on along the minus strand of CM077637.1, from coordinate 41,158,521 downwards.
AAAGATAAGGTTTCTAATGATTATGGAAGACCTAAGTGGCTTGATGAAGTTTCTAGCGTTTTTGGAACACTTAAATGACTTAGTGCACGCTATAAAGTCCTTGGTGCTTGTGGAGTGCTTGAACGTTTGACGGATGAATGAGATGTACATCGTGAGATAATGAGGATGATTCCCTTGTTTTTATTCTTTTGACTTTGGACATTCCAAGAACACCCAATGCTATACAAAAATGTCACGTGTGGACCACCACACGAGTAAAAGCTTAGTGCTTTTGGGGCACCTAGTGAATTTCATGAAATGGTCACGTGTGTATCGACACACGGACGGAGTTCAATGCTTTGTAGGTCTATGAGATGATATGAAGTGGTCACATGGGACCGGCCCGTGGACAGAGTTCTGATGCTTTTGAGCATATGAAATGAAATGATGTTGTAAGAGAGTCATGTGCCATAGGAGACACACACAGAAGTTCGGTGTTTGGGGAGCACCTTTCATGATTTGGGATGTTATGAAATGTCCCTACATGCGTACTAATCCGGCACTCGGGGAGCGCCTTGAATAATAGTAATGTCATGAAGTATCTCGATGTAGGTCACAGTGTTATATAATATTTATGATGAATGGATATGATGTCATGAAATGCATCGTGTGGATTGTCACACGGAAATATGCCTAGGACCATTGTGGTCTCTATTGAATGAACTAATTTGGTGGAATGGCCGAATGCAATCCGGTGCATTGGCTAAACACGGGTATTTTGGAATACCCTATATATGATGGAATGATATGATCATGGTGGGCATCCTTGGAATGTCCCTAATTTAATTTAGGTGATATGTCGTGAATGCTTATAATACACAAAATGCAAATGGCTGCACAAAAAACATGGGTTAGGATGCATGACATACATAATGATGTTATATATGCTATGTTAAAAATGCTAGTCACACAAATTTAATGTTATGGCTGAAAAAGAAATGGTTAGTATGAATGGCAAACAGATGATTTAATGATTTCACACGAAAATAAAATGCGAACGGCTGCATAAAAATGTGGGTTAGTATCACACAAAATGTTTTACGAATGGAAAATGTTAATCGTGTATGGAAAATGGTGATTATGGTATGTCATGAAATGTCGAGAAGTGTGTAACACGTAGCACATGAAGCGAATTCTTCCAACCTTATTACTCAGAACGTGGTCGGTCTTGAAAATTTCTAACCAAGTCCTAGGTGGGGTCCACTTAGATCACCAACCGGGGGTGATGAAGGCGCAATTTATATTATTTACACACGATTTATTCTGGTATCCTAAGGGAATCCAACTAGGGCTGCCTATATGAGTTTGGTCTAAGTCGAGTTAAAATCAAGGTTCCCATAGCAAAATATACTCCTCACTTCTACCCACTCAAGGGTCCGAGCGAAGGGGTTTGTACGAGGCTATAGGTGGTGTTTCGTATCCGTGCCCCTAAGACCAAGAGGAACAAAGGTGACACTTCAACAATGCACCGGGCTAAAATGGGATATTTAACCTAATGCAAGCATGTCTACTAAAGATGCAAAATGAAATACCAATCAAGAATCATCCACCTTATTTTAATTAGACATTTTTCAGGGCTTGTCAAATTCTTTTAAGTTTTTAAGAAAACTCTTTTAAGAAATCCCCAGCAGAGTCACCACTGTGAGCGGATAACATTTTTGACAGATCGTGGGACTCCCTTTCGGAAGGGGAGGTTCTTATAATCGAAAAATCCATTTTGGAAAATAAATGGACTTAATTCATAAAAGAACTGAGACCTAAGTCTCGATGAATATTGTAGAGTCGCCACCCGGCTCAGCTCAAATGGGAAATTTATAATGTAGTTGAACTGGACGAGCGGCCGCTACACTATCCAGAGATTCGGGTCCAGACAAGTCCCTTATTTCGTGTCTAATTAAAATAAATATTGGCCAATATTCTTGAATGGTATTTCAAACTCTAAAGTCAATTTTATTGAAATAAATAGACATACAGCACGCATCCAGGTAAAGTAGAATAGTAAATAATTAAATTATTACAACCTGATCGAATAAAAGATAAAATCTCTTGCCTCACTTTTACAAGCGCCTAGAATACACTCTTTATCTAAAAATTACAATCGCCTAGGATACACGTATTAATCTATTAAATACATCAAAAATAAAAATAAAAAGCTACAAAACAGAGGGCTAGCACAATATATATCACGCCACAAATAGGACTCAAATAGGACAGAATTGGGAATATAGGAATTGGGGTCATGCATTTAGGGGGATAACCGGGTTGGCTAGGCTAGCTGGCCCGGTTAGACCTGGAAAACATTTTAAAATGTTCCTGTATTTTTGTTTTTGTGGGAAAATCGTTTTTGGAAACATTTTTGCTGGTTACATGCATTTTTTACATGTGAGGTGGGTCAGTTTTCAGGAGAACTGGGGCTCCGTCGTGGCATTGTTCTAAATGCAATTTTGCTAAAAATTGAATCTAGGGTCGCGAATGCACACAACAAAATTCATTTTGATGATTTTGGGATTTTTCTGAATTTTTATGGATTTTTGGAAATTTTTGGGGATTAAAACGAAAATTCTGATTCTGGAAACATATTATAGTCGTGCGACTGTAACTACAGTCGTATTATTGTAAATTACAGTCATGCGACTGTAAGTAGTCCAAGATCAGGATTTCGCCAGAATTTTATTTGAAGTAGACTAGGAGAAAACGCCTGGAAATCAGGAACACTCGTACGACTGCATATACAATCGTGCGACTATTCATCAAATTCAAGAACAGTCGCACGACTGTTCTTGTCACACCAATCACCCAGAAATCTTGGAAAAGAGAGGGGAAGAGGAGTGTCTACCTTTTTGGTGTGCGTCCACTGTAGGATTGACCCCTGGCGTCGCTCCAATACAGTAAAATCCGCACTTTTCTCCTTGAGTTAGGGTTCGGAACTTTGGGTCCAAACATCTCCAAATGCTGAGGGTTCCTTAAAGATGAGTCTCACCCTTTTCCTTTCCTTGTCTCTTTTCTTCTCTCTTTTTCTCTTCTTTTCTGAGGTTTTTCCTCTCTCCCTTTTCTCCCTTTTTTTCTTTTTCTTTCCACCCCCTTCTTTTTCCCCCTTTTTCATCTTTTTAGGGGATGGGCTGGCTCACCTGCCACGATCCTATAGTCGTACGACTATAGTTAGATTACAGTCGTATGACTGTAGGTAGAGCCGTACGACTATTCTCTTTTTTTTTAGGGAGTAAAATTCCGGTGCTTACAGCGGGTTTCCTAATTTTTACAAACATCTAGGGTCCAAAGAGCAGTAAACATGCCAAAAACAGTGTGAATCCAAAAACAGCATCGCGCAACGACATCCGTTGAGGTCGTTCCTTGATTCTGTCTTTTCCTGGAACTATAGCCATGTGGCTGTAACTAGAGCCGGGGGGCTCTGCTTAGAGCCGGGTGGCTCTAAACCCAACCAGGCGGCTGTGATACCCGAACCTGAAACTGATTTTCTCGTTTTTCAAAAAATCATTATTTTGCTCGTTTTCAGTGTTTCCCAAAGATTTTTTAGGGTTCGGAGGTCCGCTGATGCTAGACTACCGATCCGATTTGGATCGAACAACCCCGAAATCAGAAAATAAAATCCGGGAAAAATTGAAAATCTAATATCCGTACGTACAAAAATTTGAAAACCGAGGTTAAAATAACGTACGAATATTTTTACGCCGAAAAATATCACAATAGAATGTATTAAAATGGAAAACGGGCTATTTTTGGCCAATCGGCCAATTTTGAGTTTTCGCCTGAAAGGAACAGAGCCACGCGGCTCTAGGGTTAGAGCCAGGTGGCTCGGTTCTAAAGAGACAGAGCCGTGCAGCACTGTTCGTGGAGAACAGAGCCGTGCGGCTATATCCGGGTAACTGGTTTTCCAAAGATTGAGAAAACAGAGAAAAATGACAAGGAAAATGCAATGAACACAAGTTTAAGGCCTCTCAGAGTTTACCTTGATGCTGTTCCAGTGTATTGGATATGTAGAAATGGATTGAAAATCAAGAATGTGACTTGAATCCTAGAATATTCCGAAATCCCAAAAATGAATCTGAAACTTAACCGAAACGTGTCCGAACCAATGAGTAATGGTCAGGACAATTTGTAGAATGATTAGGCAATGAGTCTTGGGTTTGAAGATCAAGGTTTCCTTTTTCTCCTTTCTTTCTTCTTCTTCTTCCACACTTTCCTATCTCTCTGTAACTATTTTTCCTTTCTCTCTTTTTCCACTTTTTTCTGGCCAAATGAAAAAGTCCTCCCTGATTGATTTTTCTTTTTCTTGTTATATCTCCAGCAAAGAAATGATTTCACGAATTAATTACGCCGTCTTCGATTTATTCAATTTCGTCGAATTCGCTCTGCTTCGGGACAAGTTGCTTTACTTTGTAGAGCAACTTGTCCAACCCTCTAGAGCCGGCCGGCTCTGGTTTACACTAGAGTTGGCCAGCTCAGACCTATAGCTGGGCGATTGTAGTTTGAAAACTACAGCCTCCTGGATCTAGGTAAAGCCTGGGGCAAAATCAAAAAATCTTGACGTGCGCCCTAAAAACCCTAAAACTACCCAAGGGACCTTTCTTAGGGTTTTAGATAGAGGATTGTTCGGTTTTTGGAAAAATTCGGGACCTTCCAGGTGACATTCTGCTCTTTTCGGGATCCGACTACTTAATGAAGGTAACAAAGAGTTCTCATCACAGAGGTCGGGAAAACCCGTGCTCACAGGTTGTCGCTCGCGGGACCAAAGTCGACTCATGGCCAGCTGTGAAGCCTAGATCGAGTTTAGTCTCGCGATTGGAAGTGCGATGAGAAAGGATAAGAAGATGCACCTGATGCCCCTCGTTGCGGGTGCTGGCTTTGGTCTCGAGCCAACTCATTGTGGTGGAGTGTGCCCATGATACTGACTCGCTGTGGTTGAGTGTTGCCCCTGCTGTCGACTCACTCTGGTGGAGTGTTGCCCCTGGTGTTGACTCTCTATGGCGGAGTGTGCCCGATAAAAATTTAATTCTTCCCCGTGTGGTGGAGTACCGAATAAGGCTATTTTTTTCGTGTGGTGGAATACCCGAATAAAGCTATTTTCTCCGTGTGGTGGAGCACCCGAACAAGAATGATTTTCTCCATGTGGTGGAGTACCCGAATAAGGCTATTTTCTCCATGTGGTGGAGTACCCGAATAAAGCTATTTTCTCCGTGTGGTGGAGCACCCGAACAAGAATGATTTTCTTCGTGTGGTGGAGTACATGAATAAGGCTATTTTCTCCATGTGATGGAGTAGACCGTTGAAGTTGAGTCAAAAGCACGTATTTATTCCTTGATCGACAATTTTGGAAACAAAAATTTTTGCCCTTTCGAGCAAGAATAAATGCGGCTTGATTATTTTTACCGCTGGATACCTGCAAAAGCGAGAAATACCCTTCTTGGGAGTAAATTGGAATAATCAGAAATTATGAAAAATCTAGAAAAATATGATACCTAGAGAATCAGAGCCGGGCGGCTCTGTTTTGGCAAGATAGAGCCGGCGGCTCAAGGTTAGAGCCGCCTGACTCTAGCGGGTGGGGGGTGAGTGGAATAAAAGGGGGCGTGTTTCCTTTCTTCCTTCACCCACATCATCTCCTGCTCTTCTTTGTTTCTTTCTCTGAAAGAATTTCTCTAGAATCTTTCCGTCAAAATGAGGAAAATGTGAAAGGCTATTCTCCCAAACACTCCCACACAACCTTCTCCTCATGTGGGGTATGCTTTACCTGAATGGGAGTTTTTTCTACCCACTGAGTCTACAGTGGATGTATACGGATTACGGGAGACGGTTCTGTACTACGGGGTTCGGAGAAATGATCCTGTACCCGTGACTCTGAAGCTGTCAGCACATATCTTTCAGAATCTGGTTAGTTTTTTTTTTCAACTTCTTCTTTTTTTCTCCATTTTTGAATTTCTGCAAAATAGACAAAATTAGGCGAAATTACATGAAATTGATGCATGTTTAGAGTAGATTTTGCCCCTAGAAACCTTAATTGATGATTTAAAGTTAATTAGAATCGATTTTAGGGTGAAAAATTGCAAAACCTAGGTTTAGGAACCAAAATCGCTGGTTTCCCGAACAGAGCCAGGAGGCTATGTTCTTCACTTGGTGGCTCTGGTCTGTTCTTCCCAGAACAGACCTGGCCAGCTGTGGTTAGGGCCGGGTGGCTCTGACCATGGCCGGACGGCTCTGGTTCGACCGAAAAATAGATTTTTGTGTTTTGAATTTAATTTAAACTCTTCCAGTCAATTTATTCGAGCAAAGCACAACATAAATAACTCATAAAACTCCCTATTCAATGGTATGCAGGGTCGGACCCATAACCGTCCAACGTGCTGGCTTGGTACCAGAGACTCCCTGACCAGGTGCGGGAGATTGTTGATTAGACCAGGCTGGATCGGTTCGTTTGTTCTATGTGTGAGGTCTCGACCCGGACAAGCAGGGGTCTACTGATGGTGCTCCTGGAGTAGTGGATGGATTCTACCCACACTTTTCACTTCCAGATTGGGGAGTTCACCATTACGCCTGAGGACTTCATGGCATCACGAGACTATCTTTCGACGGGCGCACCCTAGAGTTTAACCAGACCTTGGAGCAAGGAGGCTTCAGCCTGGACCTTATTGCCATGTTGATCGGCCTGACTCCTCTGGGCAAGCAGGTCCAGGGGAGCACACTGCAGGATCACTGGTTGACCAGGCAGAACAACCTTCCTGAGGGTTCCGCCTTTTCTCCCAGGGAGCTGAGGCGTTATGCCCGGGCGTTTCTGTTGTGAGCCCTGAGTACTCTATTATTCAATACGGGTCAGAGCGATCTTAACCTGGCGGTGCTCCCTTCCCTTATACAATTGGAGGAGGTGGGGAGCTTAAACTGGGGACGAGTCGGGTTGGCACAGCTATAATACGACTTCGACATCTGTGCTAGCGAGAGGCATCGAGAGGTGAAGGTCGCATGGATAGTCCTTCATGTGAGTTTTTTTTTTCACCCGATTTTCTTATTGTGCAGATTTGGGTGTATGAGTATGTCTTTGTTTCTCAGTCGAAAATTGGCCATACCGGCCAATGCTGAGCTTCCTGATTTCCTCCGGCTATGGCGGTGGCTAGGTTTTGGTTGGAGCGAGATGGATACTGACCCCTGGATCTGCCGCGAGCTCCTAGCGGGTAAGAGTTTCGAATAGGTACACCTCTCTTTTTTTAATAACCTTTTGGTTTCAGGTCATAAAAGAGTCGTGGGGGAACACTTTGTGGTCCCCGGAGCTGATAAACGCTTTGAGGCTGATGCCTAGACGGTTCATGATGGAGAGCATGGTCAGCTTCGAGTGGTACCATGGAGAGAGGGTCACCGACTGGAGTGTTGGCCCTAGGGAGTGTAGGATCCCGCCCGTACCTCCAGTCAGACTATTCTGGCCGTACCTACTGTTAGATGAGGAGCACCCTGATCTGTTCGGGTTTGGGTATGTAGTTATAGGGGATGACGGTGACTATCCCCAGTTTATCAGTACACAGCTTCTTCCGCCCATCAGGACTGCATCGACAGATGATGCGCTAGCTGGGGTACGTCTCAGTTTTGCTTTTATCTTTTGCTTATTCGGACTATTCTACTACTGGCTAACCTTTTTTTTAGCCGTTAAAGAGGGCTAAGTGTCCTCGCACGTCATCGAGCAGGCGTTCAAGTGGCCGAGGGTCTAGGACCACCGGCGGTCCAGGAGATGGAGGTTCTTCAGTAAATACAGGTGTGCTTGGTGCTGACACCGAGGCAGGGTACACTGAGCCTGTTCCCCCGGTACTGCCTCCGGTGGTTCCTCCTGTTGGCTTCATTCCCGGCCATCTGGAGTGTTTGGTGGAGCCATGAGTCACGCTGCATAACAAGACCGGGCAACTTTATCAGGCTGACCTGTACATCGAGGCACACCCCCTTCTGCTAGTGTTCCTCCTTATGCGACCCATATGAGTATCCTTGCCCGTGCTTATTTTTTACCATCACTATTGCCGCTGGTCTGACCTATGCATTGTTCTTTGTGCAGATTTCAGTGACATAGGGGATGGCTCTATGCCAGGTAAATTCTGCCCTCAGGTCCCTCTTGCTTTGGGATAACGGGGCGATGGCGGTAAGTACCTACGTCAACATGTACATATGCATATATTTATGTTTCAGATGTATGTATATATATGACATGATGTCTATGTTGTTTAATTCTGATGCAGGCTATAGTCAGTACCCGCCGGCACGAGGAGGCCAGTATGAGGGTGGAGATAAAGGAGCTGCAGAGGACAGTCGCAGACCTCAGATTTATGAATGGGACTCTCCGCACCCAGTTGGACGACTAGGAGACCGGCCGGTGCATCTTCGGCGGTGATGGCAGGGCCGAGGGCGATGAGGAGGACGATGACTCAACAGACGGGGGACAGTCGTAGCCCTTCCCTTGTAGCTTTTGTAGTTTATGTTGGTACAGCCCGTCTGTGGGCTTGGATTTGATGTTGTTGGACATATTGCCCGCTCATGAGCTTTCTTCTTCTTGTTATGTGACTACTGACTGGTGTATTTGTTTGTATTGGCATTTTATGGAATTCTTTACTCACTTGGCTGGTCTGTTACTTTCCCCTACTAGACTTGCTTTTCTGGATACATTTTGTCTGTTTTCACTTGTTTTTTATCACCCTCTGACATGATTTATGCTTCCCACGCGGCTCTAGGTCCAAAATTTCGTATAAAAGTGTATAATCCGTGCTGTAGCCAAACCAGAGCTACCTAACTCAGACCAGAGCCGCCCGGCTCAGAATACAGGCAGCCAGTTCAGACCAGAGCTACCCGACCCAAACCAGAGCCATCTGACCCAGACCAAGCCGTCCGACCTAGACTAGAGCTGCTCGGTTCTTCTTTGTATTTTAGCCATTTCTTCTTCTTTCTGTGCCCCTCTTTGAATGGATCAACTACGTGACCACCTCAGAGATTATTAGGGAACATCCTGCTCTTCCAACTGGACCTTATTGGTGCCCTGGACACCTCTGCCCCTAGTTGGGCTTTTCTAATGAGCCTGCTGCTAATGTCCCTCTACCTGTGCGAGTCAACAGATGGGACCTGTGGCTCCCGGATATTTCAGTGGTGGCCCAAATGGCCAACGGTGCTTCACCCATGGGGGTCTTTTTAGCTGAAACCCAGATTTATTTGGATTCTGTCCATACTGATCACTCGGTTGAGACCAACGGGTCTCCCCTTCTACTTCATGTTTGTCCCTAACCCAGGTTTGACATTCTGATTAATTCTGCACCCCACTGATTGGCTGTGTTTCTTGCAGATTTGGCTATTGGAGAAACTGAACCTCTTGAGTGTTCCTCCACCTCAACCAAGATACGTCCTGAAATGTTTTTGGGCTCGGTGTGTTGAAACTACAGACTTTGCCACCTAGACCATAGAGGAGTGGCTCAGTTGGCTGAGAGAGAGGACAGATGCATCCATCCACTGGATTTGCCCCTAGGGACATTTCGCAAGTGACTACAAAGACTTGGGTAGGAGGCGTGCAGCTCCTTGGATTGTCCAAAGTGACATTTTACACCCCTGTGCGGTTATGCAGACAATATAGGAAAGTACAGGGGGTGCCTCTTTCCTTGTGCATGACCGAGTGCGGATAGTTGTTATAGGGCCTCGTTGGCTGACTTAGTGACCTGTCCTAAAAGACACGAGCTTGAGATCTTGACCCGGAGATATCTCGGCTTGTAGGTTTCTTTCATGTTGTGTGGAGTTATTACTGGATAATTTATATTTTGCTGTTTTATTTTTTGTCCTTACTCTTACATAGATTACCATTGCGGGTTTTCCATCTATTGGACTGTCTTAACTTTTGCTTGGACCACCCTTTTGGGTTTCAGTCCATCGTTTTTTTTTAGAATACGATGCATGCGAAACATGGCATGCGCACAATCATATATACATATATAACAAAAATCCAATTTCGGGCAAACTCAAGACATTTAAGCGAACAGAAAAAAACATTCATTCATTTATTCATTAATAATGTTTTAGTACAGTGTGTATTAATAATGAAATGATGCTAAGAACAGAATTAACAATGGTATCCGTCTTGACTGAACTCGCGACTGCCACCAGCTGGTCTTTGCAGATTTTCTGGCCGATGGTGCTCACCTCTCTCTCCTGACTTTTGCACGGACCGGCTTTTCAGTTTTCGATCCATTGGATTGTCCTAATTTTTACGTGGACTACCTTTTCGGTTTTTGATCCACCGAACCTTTCTCTTTCTTTCTTTTTTTTTACACGTAATATCATCTGAGCTTGTCCTGATTGACGGGGTTGACGAACTCGTTCACATCCATATCCATAATCTTTATGGCACCTTTTGAAAATACTTCTTTACCACATACAGACCTTCCCAGTTGGGCCTGAATTTCCCCCTCACGTCAGTGTTGACCTGTTTCATCTGCTTTACTACCAAATCCCCGGCCTTGATTGGGTGCTTCTGATGGCGGACTTTGCTGTTCTAAGTCGTAGCCATTCTCTGCTGATACATCTGTAAGTGATCCAGTGCTCGGAGACGCTTCTCATCAATCAGTGCCAACTGTTCATATCTTGATTTCACCCATTCTGATTCTGGCAACTATGCTTCCATAACCACTCTTAGTGAGTTGATCTCAGTTTCCACTGGTAGCACAGCTTCCATTCTGTAGACTAGGGAGTACTGTGTTTCTCCGGTTTGGGTTCTCCGGTTTGGGTTCTAACACTGGTTCTATAACCCCATAGAGCAAATGGCAACATATCAGCCCAATCCCTGTATGTAACCACCATTTTTAACAGAATCTTCTTAATGGATTTGTTGGCCACTTCAATCGCACCGTTAGCTTGTGGGTGGTATGGAGATGACCTATGGTGCTCTATCCCCTTATCTTGAAATAGTTGTGCCATGGCCCCTTGAAACTATACCCCATTATCTGTGACAACATGATGTGGAATCCCATACCATGTGAAAATACTCTTTTCAATGAACCTGGCCATTTTCTTAGCTGTAACATGTGCAAATGACTCTGCTTCCACCCACTTCGAGAAATAATCAACAGCCACAACTATAAATCGGTGTACGTTTGATGTAGGTGGCCTTATTTCTCTAATGAGATCTATTCCCCAAGCAGCAAATGGCCATGGAGTTGATGATACCGAAAGCTCAAGCGGTGGAGATGATTGAGGTCTCCGTACACTTGACATTCGTGACATCTTTTCACCTCTTTGATATAATCTGCTTGTAGTGTAAGCCAGAAGTACCCTTACCTTAATACTTTCTTAGCCAGGGCTAACCCGTTCATGTGTGGCCCACAAGTCCCTGCGTGGATCTGCCTTATGACTTCCTTGGCTTCCTTTTCTGTTAAGCACTTCAAGAGTAGGCCGTTGGTAGTTCTCTTGAAGATCTGACCCTCAAATAATCTAAACTGCATCGCTAACCTCCTGAGAGAGATCTTATCTGACTCACTGGCATCTTCAGGGCACTGACCACTCTGAATAAACTATAGAATATCATAATACCAAGGACGTTCTTCTATCGTTGCTATAATGCTGACCGACAAGTAGCAAGGATTCTATGCAATCTCCACTACCACTGGCTGCATAGGGTGTTTCAAAATAATCTAAACTGCACCGCTAAACTCTTGAGAGAGATCTTATCTGACTCACTGGCATCTTCAGGGCATTGACCATTCTGAATAAACTATAAAATATCATGATACCAAGGACGTTCTTCCACCGTTGCTATAACGCTGACTGACAAGTAGCAAGGATTCTGTGTGATCTCCACTACCACTGGCTGCATAGGGTGTTTCCGGGGTTCCTTCTACATTGACGAGAGTGTGGCTAAAGAGTCTGCCATCTGATTCTCCTCCCTCGGCACTTGCCTGAACTCACACAGTCCAAATGCTTCCACCTTGTCTCGAACCAACTGGAGGTATGGATGGAGTGACCCTTCTTTTACCTCCCATTCACCGGTGATCTGATGGATTACTAGTGCTGAATCTCCAACTATCAATACTTCATGTGCCCCTAGTGTGATCAGAGCATCAATTTTTAATAAGCAAGCTTCATACTCTGCCCCATTTTTAGTCACTGGGAATTCAAGGTGTTTAGCTAGGGGGATAATTTCTCCACCACGTGTGCCAATGACCACTCCCAGTCCTGCCTCATGCTTGTTTACAGCCCCTTCGAAGTACATTATCCATCTGTTTGGTTCTGTCTCAATTACAGCCAACTGTTCATCAGGGAATCCTAAATTCTCGACATAATCTGACTCCAGAGGTTGGTTAGCCACAAATTCCACCATAGCCCTTCCTTTGATTGTCTTCTTGGTCATATATTCGATGTCGAATTTAGATAACAAGAGTAGCCACCTTGATAACTTCTCGGCCAATGCGGGGGTTTGGCATAAGTACTTCATGGGATCCACCTTTGCCACTGCCTGAACCTTATACGACTGGAACTAATGCCTCAGCTTCTTAGTCAGCCATACCATAGTAGCACAGGTCTTTTCTACTACAGTATATTTGACCTCATAGTCAAGCAGCTTCTTGCTCAGGTAGTAGATCACATGTTCTCGCCCATCTTCCTGTTCTTGAACCAACATTGCCCCTACTGAAGCATCTTCAATAGCCAAGTATAGGACCAGAGGCTTATTCGACATTGGAGGCTTCAGGACTGGTGGATTCATCAAATAAGCCTTGATCCTATCGAAGACTAACTGACACTGATCATTCCACTTAGCCAGGTGATTCTTCGTTAGGAGCTTGAAGATGGGTTCACAGACCATTGTCAACCTTGCAACGAATCGACTGACATGCTATAGCGACCCTAGAAATGATCTTAACTCTTTCTCTATCTTTGGCGTGGGCATGTCACTGATAGCCTTGATCTTATCTGGGTCCATTTCGATCCCTTTCTGACTTACCACATGGCTGAGAAGCTTTCTTGAGGTTACCCCGAACACACACTTCTTGGGATTGAGGCAGAGGTTGTACTTTTCGACCCTAGTCAGGAATCTATCCAAGATAGCAGGGTGCTCTTCTCGGGTCATTGATTTGACAAGCATGTCATCCATATAAACCTAAACCTCTTTATGAATCATGTCATGCAACAGTGTTATGACAGCCCTCTGATAAGTGGCTCTAACATTCTTTAGTCCGAATGGCATAACCTTGTAGCAGTAGACCCCCCCACTCCGTGATGAAGGCTGTCTTCACTTTGTCAACAATGCCTGAGAATCTGATTATACCCTAAGAACCCCGTCCATGAACGAATACATTATGGCCTTGGCAGCACTGTCTATCAAAACATCAATATGTGACAACGAGAAGTTATCTTTAGGAGAAGCCTTGCCATCCTTTTTGGCGACCAGCACTATGTTGGCCAACCACTCTAGATATTCCACGACTTCCAGAAACTTTGCTTTTATTTGCTTGGTCACTCCCTCTTTAACCCTTTCTACCCATTCTGGCCTGAGTCTTCTAAGCTTCTATTTGATGGGCTTCATTTTTGGATTTGTCAGGATTTTATGTTCTGCGATTTCCCTGTCAACCCCGGGCATGGCATCGTAGGACCATGCGAAAGCTTTTACGTGTTTTAAGAGCATATTCATAATTTCTTTTCTTTCTTCAGGCGTGAGGTCTTTCGAGACGGATACCATTTTTGGATCATCATCTGTTCCTAGATTCATTTCATGTAATGCTGCATCATGTATGCTAAAAACATTAAATGAATGTTTGTATGTATGCACAGTTCCATCCAGAAAAACATCACACAAGTAAGCGAAATTAGATTTCATTGCATTGAAAGCCTTGTAAGCCGAGTTGTTTACATTAAAAACAGAAAAAGCAGATACATTAAAATGATTATCATCCTCAACATGCGGAAGGTCTTCTCCTATTTTAGCCTCTTCAACTTCCTCAAATAGGTCCCCCAGGTCACCCTCAAGGGCTTCTTCCTAGTCAGTAGATAGTTCTTCCTCGGTCATCTTGACCTTTCCAGCCATCATCGCTTAGCCAACTGCTTCACAGCTTAATCCATCAGTTCTTCCTAAATCTTTGGCTTAGCTGCCTGCTTCTAATCAGAACCTGTGTTGAATTTCATCAGTGCGGCCAGTGCCTTGGTGATAGCTTCTGTGGCCATCTCAGCTTTCCCACTTCTTGGGTTTACCTTCTCAGCAGATTCCTCTTCGTTTCCAAACTCAAAACTGACTTAGCCGATTGCTGGTCCTTGCTTTTTCAGAACTTTTCCCTTATCATCCTTAGCTTCAATACGGAGCATGCTGACAACTGGCTCGACCCCGTACTTCTCAAAATCCACAACATCAGAAAAGATTTCAAATCCTGGGAGTTGACCCCCTTCGACTTCTACCAGCTCCGGAATCCCATCGTACACTCTCTCAGTCGAACGCATAAACGTGTCAACCAAATTCACAGATCTCCTACTCGGCCCATCTCCCTTCTCACGGTACCCAAGTCCATGCTGACGATACTTTCCTGGTTCAATGTCGAATTTAGGGACACCATATTGACTTGGCCCCAGGCCCTTACCGGGCTCAAATTTCTGCTTGGTGAAGTATTTGTATATCTACTTCAGAAACTTTGGTTCATCAACGCTTCCCTCTGTCACAACTACCACCTGAAATCCTTTTATTGGTTGCTCCACAGTGTTTAGAGCAGCTACTACTGATGGCTCTTCTGCCTCTACAGTCACCACCTTTCCACCTATCAGGAACTTCACCTTCTTATGCAAAGTGGAAGGCACTCCTCTCAAGGCATGAAGCCACGGCCTTCCCAGGAGTAAGGAAAATGTAACCGGGATGTCGATGACCGTAAACAACATATTGGATCTGACTTCTCCCATACTAACTTTGGCTTCAAATTTCACTGATCTCTTGTTGTCGTCATAGGCCCTGATCACAGTACCAGACTTACAAAATGCTTCTATGCTAATACCCAAATATGGTAAGACTTTGGAGGGGCAGATGTTCAGGGCTGAACCATCGTCGACCATCACATAGGGAATTACCCTATCCATGATCTCTTCCTTTAGATACAAAGCCCGATTATGATTCACACCCTCTGGTGGTAGGTCAGATACTCTAAAACTGATCTCGGGGGCCCGGTTGGCCTTTAGATCAACCCCTTTGATCACAGCACACACTTCATCTGGAGACATAGTAGGGTTTGCCTCCATTTCCATCAGTTGCTTCACTACCGCTTCACAGTGTGTTTTGGACTCCATGAGAAGGTGCCAGATGCTAGCCTGGGCGGACGTTCTTTTTAATTGCTCAACTACCACATCCTCTTATTTACTTTTCGACCCCTGAGCAATGGTGTCTATTTTTGTAATTGGGTTCTTCCTTCTGGGTGGCGCTTGAGGAGCCACATTAACAGGTTGGTAAACCCTGCCACTTCTGTTGGTGTGCCCTAGTTCTTAGGGCATTGGATTCTTGTATTTTGTATTATACATTAAGACTCATTGTATAAATACATTATTTGTGTCACATTAATAAAGGCAATTAATCTATTTCATTTATATCTTGTGCTATAATATGAGTAGAGTATCCATTGATTGATAATCATAAAACCTATCCCAGGTCTGTTCTAATCGTGGAAACGAATAGAACCACAGACTTGTATATTCGATGACTGTATGGTAGTTCTTAACTAGCCATAGTACTTGTATAGTCAGTCATGAATATAGGTACATGTCGTTAACATGGGACTGGATAGATCCGCACAAGAAAGCCACATGGTTGTTACGTCATAGGTCTTTCTTGAGTAGGTCTCTTTTGTCCTCAGACCAGATTTCATTATAATATCAATGTGGAATCTGGTTCACTTTGACATACGCCTAACAGGTCTGTAAAAGGATGCTAAATACGGGTATGATTGGGTGGACCGGTGAGCATGTTGATATTGATGATGAAGTGATGGAATTGCCACTCGGGTGACACCGAGATGATATCATTGGCCACTTGATGAGTGGGACTGATAAGTGTATGGCCATACCCAAATAAGTTGGTTGCTTATTTGATTAATCAGTCAACTCGAGATCAAGAAATATAATAAACAACAGAAGAGGATGACAGACACCATGCCTCTTGTTTATTCATATCGATATCGTTAGGCAAAGGACACTATGAGATTACTACCGGGTGAGTGTCTTCTAAAGACTGCTGCATCTCTGTCTTAATTAGGGGCTGTAATGGTTTGCTAGAACCCACTTACAATCTGTGGGCCTTGGGCCTACTGCCAACATAAAGACAGACCCATAGGATCGTGCACATAGATCAACTGAGCTGGAACTTATAGAAATTGTACATGTAATGTACATTGGAAGGAATGCGTTAATTAATTAGTTGACATTCGGTGTCAAGGTAATTAATTGACATTGGGTTGAATTTAATTTAATTAATAAGTTTACATAATGTAATTAATTAATTTATCAATTAATTGAATTACATAAAGTAAACAATTAATTAAATAATTTTCCTAAGTAGGAAAATTAAATACATGTATTGTATTAACTTAAGTGTGATTTAATTTTATTTAGGGGTAATTAAATTTAGCCAAATGGAATTAAATTACATAGTATATACTTTTTAATTAAAGTTTATTTATGTAATTATAATCCTAGTGGGCTTGGGTTTAATTAACCTAATTAGAACCCAATTAGACAAGGTGTCTATAAAAGGGCACACTTAAGGAATAAAAACCTAATTCAACTCTAATTAATTGCTGGAAATTTCAGCCACCAATAGCAGCCCCAAAACGGCCGAAAATCCCAGTATTAAACCTCCATTCCTTCGCGTCTTCGGCTAGCACCGGTTCCCGCTCAATAGTTGGTCGTGCACCAGACTTTGGAGATCGCAGTTTCAAGAAATGATTCTGCAGCAGTCTCTAGAGGAGACGAATCCGGTGAGTTAATCTCTCTTGATTCTTATTTGATTTTATTCTAATCAATGGTAATTGGACACGATAAGTGGATTCTAGGAAATTTTAAACGGTGTATTTTCCGCTGCGCCACGTTATTTTTCCAACGACGAATCCCAACAGTGGTATCAGAGCCTAGGTTTTGTCCATTCGATTGATTGGAATTTGTTCTTGAAAGAGTTCTTAAAGAAAGAATGGGTTTCAAGTTTGTTATTTTAGGGTTTTTATTCAATTGGTTTTGGTTTTGATAAACCCTAGAATTTTTGGATTGGGGTTTTTGATTATTTTCCTTAATTGGTTTCCATCTTAAAAATTATTGTTTTATTGATTATTTAATTTTTGATGGATTTTTTTTTATGATTTAAAAAAAAAAAAAAAGGTTTTGGGCTGGATGGAATCGCAAGCAGCTGCGGCAGGCTGCCGCGCAGCGGCACTGCTGCCCCTCCGGGACAGCAGCGCCGTGCGCGGGTTTTGGGTCCGGTTTTGGATTTTGCGGGTATTTTTTTTATCCCGGACCCTAATACAAATGAAATTAAATTTTTTTTTAAAATTAATTTGTGTTTAAATTATTTATTTTGTTGGCATGCATATTTAATTTAATTGTTTGCATATTAAATTGAATATGGACTTTGTGAAATTGGCCCAATAAACCGTGACACCGGTTAAAATTGGGAGAGCTAAATTTTAAATTTGTGACAACCCAAATTCAAGTGGGAGCAAAAATTGTTAATTTTGCATTTATGGATGTTATCCATTGGGCCTTTATGGGCCTTAGTCACATTTGTTAAAATTGGCGATTTCACCCTAAGTAACTCGGCTTAACATTTATATTTATAATTTGGAATGTCATGATCATGCATCATATTGGTATGTATGTGCACGACAGGTACTTTGTTTGAAATGCTATGTTGAGTTCTATGGGCCCTAAATTATTATCGGTTGTAATTTAATTTTGGGAAATATGGCCTGCGTGCCATTTTTTTATTTTGATGTAATTTTAGAATAGATTTTATTTTACAAAATTATTGTAATTGCATCAAGTATGGAGGAAGGCCCAAATGGAGCAAGCCCATGGTCGGAGCCCAAGAAGGATTGCAATCCAGCCCATGAAGAATTAGATAGAATATCTAGTTTTTCATTAGGTTGTAATTAAAGGCCCATAGGATCTCATTTATTTTAAATTAAGTATGCTATTGCATTTGTCATATCATATGGATGTATGGATCACCAAATTATTACCCGCGTTTATGCATGTTAAGCCGTATCACTTAATTATAATCCGGAAATTAAAATATTGAGTCGCTTAAAAGTGCTTCCCACATTTACACCTCTTCCTCTCATTGATGCTGCAATGTGCGCCATGCCCTAGCTGGGTATATTGTAGTATTCGGTGGGCCGTCGAGGGTTAAGATACTTGGTATGGTTAACATGTGAATGGTGGTTTGACTCAACATGGGTAGCATTAGCTCAGAGCGGGCCCTAAGCACAGATAGGTAAAGTGTCAATAAGCCCATCAAACCAAGAGTCCTTCGTAGAAGGATTGGATAGGTTGTCCTACCAAACGACTCAATGGTTGGTTAGCGAGCCCTAGTTCGGCTAGTCATTGATAAGTTGTGGATCTTGGTCAAGTCAGCCAATTAACAACACCAACAAACAAATTAAAATCGGATTATTAATTTGAATTGGCTTAAAAGTCCTTTATTTCTAACTCAAGCAATGATTTCTTCCATGTAGATAATCCCATTTCAGTTAAGCAATTTAAATGGCTGCAACAAACAACAACTCACTCTCACTTAGGTCACTCTTGGAGAAGGAGAAGCTTTCGGGGACTAACTTCCTGGACTGGGCTAGGAACTTACAAATAGTTCTTAGACAAGAGTCTAAGGAGTATGTACTGAATGCTCCTTTACCAGCTGGCCCTCCTGCAGGTCGAGGCATCACCACGGCGATGGTGGAGCAGTACGATCGGCATGTGAGGGATGACCGAGATGTCTCGTGCCTCATGCTGGGTACCATGGCTTCTGATCTTCAGAAGCAATTCATGGACGAGCATGCTTATGAGATGATGGATCAACTTAAAAAGATGTTCCAAGATCAGGCTTGTCAGGAACGTTACCTGACAACTAAGGCACTTTGCACGACTGTGATGGCAGCTGGGACTTCTGTTAGCACTCATGTGCTAAAGTTGAAGGGGTATATTGATACACTTGCCCGCCTCGGCTCGCCAGTTCCGCAGGACTTGGCAACAGACATTATTCTTGGGTCACTTCCTGAGTCTTACAACTAGTTTATCATGAATTACCATATGCAAAGGTTGGATAAATCGGTTGTTGAGCTGCATGGCATGCTCAAGCTTGCTGAGCAGCCTCTTAAGAAGACTCCTAAAGTATTGCTGGTGAACAAGGGCAATACGCCCATTGCTAAGGGAAAGGCCAAATCTAAGGCCAAGGCTAAGGCCCAAAAGGCTAAGGCTAAGGGCAAAAAGGTGGTGGCCCAACCTAAAGCAAGGGTTGCCTCTCCTGACGATGTTTGCCATGAGTGTCATAAGAAGGGGCACTGGAAGAGCTCATGTCCAAAGCTAAGGGAGCAACTGAAGGGCAAAACTGCTGCTTCAGGTATTTATGTTGTTGAGATTAATCTGGCTATTTCTACATCTTGGGTCTTGGACACTAGATGTGGATCTCACATTTGTTCAAATGTGCAGGGTCTAAGAAATAGGAGATTATTAGGATCTGGAGAAGTAGATCTTCGAGTCGAAAATGGTGCTCAGGTTCAGGCCATGGAGATCGGAGATTATTTCTTAGAGATGCCTAGTGGACTTGTTTTGGAACTAAGAAACTGTTATTTTGTACCTGCAATGCGCAGGAATATTATTTCCGTTTCTTTGTTGGATATTTCTGGTTTTGTATTTAATATTGGACATGGTAGAATTTCTATGTGGCAATATTATTTATGGAACAACATTTCTTGAAAATGGCTTATATATCCTTGATCTAAAACATGAAAGTTCAATCTATAACATAAATACTAAAAGGATTAAACAAAATGAAATTAATCCTACTTACATCTGGCATTGTCGACTTGGCCATATAGATGAGAAGCGCATAGCTAGGCTTCACTCTAGTGGAGTGCTAGGGTCATTTGACATCCAGCCTTATGACACATGCGAATCTTGTTTGAGAGGCAAGATGACAAAGGCGCCTTTTAGCAAGAATGCTGAAAGGGCCTCAGAGCTATTGGAGCTAATACACTCCAATGTATGTGGCCCAATGAGCACTAGTGCTAGATCTGGTTTTCTGTACTTCGTCACCTTCACGGATGACTTCAGCATATACGGTTACGTGTATCTGATGAAGCATAAGTCTGAGACTCTCCAAAGGTTCAAGGACTTTAAGAATGAAGTAGAAAACCAACTTGGCAAGAAAATAAAAGCACTTTGGTCTGACCGAGGGGGTGAATATTTGAGCCAAGATTTTGACTCGTTTTTGAGAGAGTGTGGGATCATATCCCAACTCACTCCACCTGGTACACCCCAGTGGAATGGAGTGTCAGAAAGGAGGAATAGGACCTTACTTGACATGGTCCGCTCGATGATGAGTCATGCTACACTCCCTGTCTCCTTTTGGGGATATGCTTTAGAGACAGCTGCTTACATTCTTAATAATACACCAAGCGAGGCAGTTGAGGGAACACCATATTAACTATGGAAAGGCCGAAAGCCCAATGTTTCCTTCTTGAAGATTTGGGGCTGTGATGCACATGTTAAGAAATTGACAAGTGGCAAACTCGAGTCCAAATCTGTCAAGTGCCAGTTTGTGGGTTACCCTAAGGAAACTAAGGGTTATTACTTCTACGATCCGGCCGAAAACAAAGTTTTCATAGCCAGAAATGCAGTCTTCTTGGAGAAGGAATTCCTTTCCAAGAGAGACAGTAGGAGTAATGTTGAACTTTCAGAAGTTCAAGACTCACAAACTCCTGCAGCTACTGCTGAGGATGCTTTGGCAACCAATCTGACTACTCAAGAAATTGAGAAACCAGAAATGGTTGCACAGGACCTTAGAAGGTTTGGTAGGACATGTCATCAGCCAGAGAGGTACGGCTTTCTCGTGACTGATGATGGGGACCTTATGGTCGTTGGCCAAGAGGAGCCCAAGACCTATCAGGAGGCTGTTGAAAGCCCACACTCAGATCAATGGTGCAAAGCCATGGAGGCTGAGATGCAATCTATGCATGATAACCAAGCATGGAACTTGGTGGATCCACCTCCGGGTGCTAAGGTGATAGGTTGCAAGTGGTGTTTCAAGTTAAAGGCCGACAACACCTTCAAGGGGCGATTGGTGGCAAAAGGATTCAAGCAAGTTCAAGGAATTGACTATGATGAAACCTTTTCACCAGTTGCTATGCTCAAATCCATTAGGATACTACTAGCCATAGCTGTATGGTACGATTATGAGATATGGCAGATGGATGTTAAGACCGCTTTCCTTAATGGAAAGCTACTCGAGGATGTGTACATGGCACAACCTGAGGGTTTTATCGATCCAAAGTATCCAAACCGGGTATGCAAGCTTCAAAGACCTATTTATGGATTGAAGCAAGCATCGAGGTCATGGAATCAGAGATTCAATGAGGCCATTACAGAATATGGCTTCACACAGAATTCTGATGAGCCCTGTGTGTATAAGATGGTTAGTGGGAGCGTTTCCACCTTCCTAGTGCTGTATGTTGACGACATCCTTATCATTGGAGGTGACATACCAACACTGCAAGGAGTTAAGTAGTGGTTGAGTAGGTGCTTTGCAATGAAGGACTTAGGCGAAGCTGAGACGATCTTAGGGATCAGGATCTACAGAGATAGATCTAATCGGCTTCTAGGCCTAAGTCAGGCCACGTACATTGACAAGGTTCTGAAAAGATTCAGCATGGACAAGGCAAAGAAAGGATTCTTGCCTATGCACCATGGGTTGAAGCTGAGTAAGAAAGATGGTCCTAAAACAAAGAAGGACCGGGAGAACATGGAAAAGATCCCTTATGCATCTGCTATTGGATCTATCATGTACTCCTTGTTATGTACGAGGCCTGATGTCGTGTTTGCACTAAGTATGACCAGCCGGTACCAATCAGACCCCGGGGAGGAACACTGGAAGGCTGTCAAGGCAATCCTAAAGTACCTTAATCGGACTAAGGATGCTTTCTTAGTGTATGGAGGTCAAGATGAGCTCGTAGTGTCAGGTTACACTGATGCAAGCTTTGAGACCGATGAGGATGAGAACTAGTCACAGGCTGGTTATGTTTTTCTCTTGAATGGCAGTGCCATTAGTTGGAGGTCCTCAAAGCAGGCCACCATTGCTGACTCTACAACGGAAGCTGAGTACATAGCTGCGTGCGAAGCTGCAAAGGAAGCCGTTTGGATCAAGAAATTCATAACCGAGTTGGGAGTGGTACCTACTATCCTAGACCCAGTTGATGTTTTTTGTGACAACAACGGGGCCATCGCACAAGCTAAGGAGCCCCGGTCACACAAGAGATCCAAACATGTGCTCAGAAAGTTTCACCTCATTCGGGAGATCGTGAACAGAGGTGACTTATCATTGCAGAGGGTTGACACCAAGAATAATGTCGCTGACCCATTGACTAAAGCGCTGCCACAGACACAGCACGACGGTCATACCAGATCTATAGGAATTAGGGCAATGCCCACTTGGAACTAGTGCAAGTGGGAGATTGTTGGTGTGCCCTAGTTCTTAGGGCATTGGATTCTTGTATTTTGTATTATACATTAAGACTCATTGTATAAATACATTATTTGTGTCACATTAATAAAGGCAATTAATCTATTTCATTTATATCTTGTGCTATAATATGAGTAGAGTATCCATTGATTGATAATCATAAAACCTATCCCAGGTCTGTTCTAATCGTGGGAACGAATAGAACCACAGACTTGTATATTCGATGACTGTATGGTAGTTCTTAACTAGCCATAGTACTTGTATAGTCAGTCATGAATATAGGTACATGTCGTTGACATGGGAGTGGATCGATCCGCACAAGAAAGCCACATGGTTGTTACGTCATAGGTCTTTCTTGAGTAGGTCTCTTTTGTCCTTAGACCAGATTTCATTATAATATCAATGTGGAATCCGGTTCACTTTGACATACGGCTAACAAGTCTGTAAAAGGATGCTAAATACGGGGTATGATTGGGTGGACCGGTGAGCATGTTGATATTGATGATGAAGTGATGGAATTGCCACTCGGGTGACACCGAGATGATATCATTGGCCACTTGATGAGTGGGACTGATAAGTGTATGGCCATACCCAAATAAGTTGGTTGCTTATTTGATTAATCAGTCAACTCAAGATCAAGAAATATAATATACAACAGAAGAGGATGACAGACACCATGCCTCTTGTTTATTCATATCGATATCGTTAGGCAAAGGACACTATGAGATTACTACCGGGTGAGTGTCTTCTAAAGACTGCTGCATCTCTGTCTTAATTGGGGGCTGTAATGGTTTGCTAGAACCCACTTACAGTCTGTGGGCCTTGGGCCTACTGCCAACATAAAGACAGACCCATAGGATCGTGCACATAGATCAACTGAGCTGGAACTTATAGAAATTGTACATGTAATGTACATTGGAAGGAATGCGTTAATTAATTAGTTGACATTCAGTGTCAAGGTAATTAATTGACATTGGGTTGAATTTAATTTAATTAATAAGTTTACATAATGTAATTAATTAATTTATCAATTAATTGAATTACATAAAGTAAACAATTAATTAAATAATTTTCCTAAGTAGGAAAATTAAATACATGTATTGTATTAACTTAAGTGTGATTTAATTTTATTTAGGGGTAATTAAATTTAGCCAGATGGAATTAAATTACATAGTATATACTTTTTAATTAAAGTTTATTTATGTAATTATAATCCTAGTGGGCTTGGGTTTAATTAACCTAATTAGAACCTAATTAGACAAGGTGTCTATAAAAGGGCACACTTAAGGAATAAAAACCTAATTCAACTCTAATTAATTGCTGGAAATTTCAGCCACCAATAGCAGTCCCAAAACGGCCAAAAATCCCAGTATTAAACCTCCATTCCTTCGCGTCTTCGACTAGCACCGGTTCCCGCTTAATAGTTGGTCGTGCACCGGACTTTGGAGATTGCAGTTTCAAGAAACGATTCTGCAGCAGTCTCTAGAGGAGACGAATCCGGTGAGTTAATCTCTCTTGATTCTTATTTGATTTTATTCTAATCAATGGTAATTGGACACGATAGGTGGATTCTAGGAAATTTTAAACGGTGTATTTTCCGCTGCGCCACGTTATTTTTCCAATAACGAATCCCAACAACTTCGGGTGATGTGCATGACTAGGCCATCTTTTGAGACCATTATCCCCTGCCTTGTCTCCACCGGGTATTCCAGCTTCGATTCCTCGAACCCAAAGTCTTCATCATCATCCCCTAAATCAATGTCATCCAGGTTAATCGGGCCTTGCTTGTTCTGTACCATAGATGCATGCGCTTCGGTTTCCTCCAGATCTTCCTCCCCTTCTTCAGCTGTAACTGCTTGGACATTCAGATTGGCCTTAATTATCTGAGCAAACACACTTTTGGCCAGTATTCCAGACTGAACCATGCTAACCTGGCCCCTAAAATTTGGCAAAGGGTTTTTCTGAACATTCGGTTTCAATGCGGGCTCCATAATTTTCCCCTCGGTAACCAGTCGCTAAATAGCCCTCATCAGACCGATGCATTCATTGGTGCGGTGACCTGCTGTCATATGGTAGGCGTAGTAATTGTCTTTATCTGCCTCAGAAGGAGGAACATACAGCTTCACACTCTACAACAAACCAGCCTTTCTGCATTTGGCAAAAATACGGCCTAAGGTGTCGACCCATGGGTTTGTGAGTCTTGGAGGGACCCTCGGCTGTCCGCCCTGGGCTACTGCTACTACATCTGCCTCTCGCACCCGATCTATCACTGTAGTCAGGGCCGGTTTTGAACTAGACCCTGACGGGGTGGTTGTGGAATTATTGGACTTGTACCTCTAAGTATATCCCCAGCTGCCCTGGTAAGTACCTGAACCCTGTCTGTTCATCTGATCTTCTTCCACATATCTCTCAATGCACTTAGCAAAATCCACAACATCATTAAAGGAGTGGAACCTCTTCAGCTTCATTTTCTCCTTGTAAGGCGGCAAGCTACTATCAACAAGCTTCACAATAAGAGATTCCAGTTTAGGAGCCCCATCCACCAATACTTGCACATTCATCCATTTCTTGTAATATGCTGAGAAGGATTCATTAGGCCTCTGACGGATTCTTTCCAGGTCTTCCAGTGTAGTTTCAACCTGAGTATTGCAGGCATATTGTTTCATAAACGCCTCAGACAGATCCTCCTAGGTTGAACGGGTATGGATTGGTGTCTTCAGATACCACTTAGCTGCTGCACCTCACAAGGTGGTTGGAAACAGATTCAGCAAATGGACCTTTCCGATCCCCAAGCTGGACATAATTCTCACATAGCTATCCAGGTGAGCTTCCGGTGGGCCTTCCTCAGTGTACGGGGGTAAATAAGGCATCTAAAACCCAACTAGGAGCAGCTCTCTCCCCTTTTCCAGTAAAGTAGACAGATCTGCGCACTTAACAGGCTGATAATGCACCATATCCTTCAGCTTTGGTACTAGTGCTTCAAAATCAGAGAATTTCTCCTTAAGGTGCCTTTCTGCAGCTGTCTCAATTGAGGCCTCTCTAGCTCTTTCAAAGGCCTCATCATCCTTATAATGATGGCCAATTTCCCGATGTGGGATGACCACCCTACTACTGCCAGGGATTCCTGAGTTAGGACCCCCCTGAATGACATTCCCTTCCTTCTCGACCAGGGCTTCGGCCTGCTGACTAGTCTAGCCCATAGCGGCAGTCACCGTGGTTTGCACTTGTTCCCTGATGGTAGCCTTGAACTGATTTGAATTCAGAAAAGCAATCATGAATGCATTCATGTCAAAGGGCAGATTTCCACCATTCCCACCTTGAGCCATTTTTGTTCTGCTTGCTTCTTCCAACATAAACTGACTGTTAACTGGCAAGGAAGGCAACTGTCCCCCAAACTCTTGCTCTGAATTTGAATTTGAATATGTACTAACCTTAACTTCCTCCACGGTGTCTAACTCTTTCTGAACTGACTAAACTAATTGACCAGACCCTGAACCAGCCCGTACTAGTCGCTTCAAAGTTCAACTCCAAACTGCACATTCGGCATAGGTTTAGCATTACGGATGAATGTTATGCCCTAAACACGACATACTAAATGGCATGTATGGTATGGTCATGGGATGATCGTGGTTGGATGATGTTTGTGAATGAAGATGATAATGAATTTGGTTTCCTTTATTCCTATTTCGGACGTTCTGAGAATGCCCAAAACTATGCAAAAGACAATGCAAGATGTTGGATATGCCCTAGTCCCGAGTCATTGGTCCTTGTATTTGTATCATACTTTCATTGGATTCATGTATTATACTTATTTGTGTTATTAATAAAGGCATTAATTCATTTATTATATTTATCTTGTGCAATATATTAAATGAAGTATCCAATGGACATATCCATATCCATGATGACCAGTGTCATGCACTTGGCAGTAAGACCATGGATAGGGTAAACGATATGACCATAAATAGATCCGTAGTCTGTTCCAGTCATGGGAATGAATGGAACAAGAGACTATCATTAACATGGTTGTATGGCAGTGTCTTACCGGTCATTGGACATGGGATGTCAACCAAGTTAATGGGTACATGCATAAGGGGCATGGTACTAGATAGATCCACTAAACGAGAAATCCACATGGTATAGTATCACAAGTGATTCTCGTGTAGTACTTGTATGGATCCTTTGACCTGACCATATGATGGTGTTGTGTGTGAGGTCGCATACTTAGGGGTACGCCAAAAGGGCCCGTAATAGGGTGCCAAGTATGGGTGCTTTCGGGTATGTCACTTAGCCTGGCAATGCTATGGATATGTAGAAGGGATTTATCACTCAGTAGTCCACTAAGAAGATATCACCGGCCTCTTGATGAATGTGATTGATAAGAGTGTGGCCACACCCAAACGAGTTGGAACTTGTTTGTGAGATTCAGTGCATTCGGGATCAAGTTAATGTCTGGACACAAAAGAGGGTGATCAATCCATGTCTCTGTGTTGGACACTGATATCGATGACATAGGATATAGAAGTTCAAACTATAGGGTTATGATAACAGTTTGACTGCCATCTCCATCTTAATCGGGGGCTGTAGTGGCTTGCTAGAGCCCAACTGTAGTCTGTGGGCCACAGGCCCACTGCCAACATAAAGATGGGCCCACAGGATCGTACACATTGAGCGATTGAACACTGACTTAAGGAATCACATGTATACTTTGAGTATACACTCAGGACAGAGAGAGGTATATATTAATTATATTATAAAGATCAATCGGATTGATCATAATAATAAAATTAATATTTGATTCGCTCCTCATAATTAATTAGATTAATTATGAAATTATTTCCTGGGTTGAAATATTCATATATATAGGTTTACATATGAATTTATTTTGTGAAGATCTAATTTTAATTTGATGGATTAAATTAATTGGTCAAACCAATTTTAATTTAAATGTAAATAATATATTACTCGGTGTAATATATTAAATACATGGGTAAATTAAAGTTGGGCTTGAAATTAATCTAAACTAGATTAATTTAAAATAGGTTTGGGCCTGAATTAAAAGAAGGAAGCCCACACAAATGGAGGAGCTAGCTTGGGCCGAAATTCGCTGGTGAATTTCGGCCACCTAGGGTTTAATACCCCTATGATTTCGGCCAAGGGAGAATCGCTCTTCGTGGAAAAAATCCCTCCTTCTTCCTCTCAAAAGATTTGTGTTTTCCGATGCTAGCACGGGTGGTGTTCATTAGGCATTCGTGTGCATGAACGAGGAGGGTTTCTATTTTGATTCCTGTAGTCTGTAACCAACTCTGAAAGAGATATTTCGGGTAAGAGATTTATCTCTTTCTATTAATTTTTTTTTTCCAATTTCCATCTTAATTGCTCCTAGGCACGGATTTAAGGAAATCATCGCGTTCTTCTGCTTTTATTAAGTGATTTCCGGTGAAAAATCCCAACATAAGAATCATCACGTGCAGACCGTTACACGGACAGAGGTTCGTCACCTTTGAGGCACCTAATGAATGTTATGAAATGGTCACGTATGTACCTGCACACGGATAGAGGTTTGATGCTTCGTAGGTCAAAATGAAATGGTGTGAAATAGTCACGTGGAAACCATTCCATGAACAGAGTTCTGATGCTTTTGGAGCATCAAATATGGAATGATGTTGCAAATGAGTCGCGTGTAAGCAGGGACACGGATGGAGGTTTGGCGTTTGCGGAACACCTTGCATGGATTATTAATGTTATGAAATGTTCCTATATGCATAAAAATTCAGTACTCGTGAAGTACCTAGAATGAGTTATTAATGTCATGGAACAAATCCGATGTGGATTGTGATACACAAGCAAGATTTCGGCATCACCGAGACACCAATGATAAGTGGACATGAAATGGGGATGATATAATGTTATGTTATTGTGTGACTTGCCACACAACGAGGCCTAAAATCTTTGTGATTTTCTAGTGAATGATATGATATAATGGAATGGCAGAGTGCAAACCGGCGCACAGGCAGTCTACGGGTAGTTTTGGGGTACCCAACATGGTATGAAATGAAATGGAAGTGATAGGTATTCTCAGGACGTCCCTTGTTAGAAAGAATGGAATGAAATGGCATGGATGTGTATGTCACGCGAAATGTCAATGGCTGCAGAAAACGTGGTTAGGAATGTCATACGGAATGATGTCGTGTATGTTCTATGAAAATGTTGGCATACAAGATGTATATGTTATGCGAATAAAATGTCATGGTTGCACGAAGATGTGGTCAGTATAAATGCCATGCATATGTATATGTGTTGAAAATGGCTGCATGAAAATGTGATTAGAAATGGCATGCGAATGATTATGCACTTTTATGCTTCGGGAAAAGTTAAAAAGAAAATCACCATGGAACAAACATTAGCACATGCAAAAACATGCTCTCCCTTCCAACCTTATTTCTCCTTTCGATTGGTCTCGCATTCTTCCTAGGTATTGGGTCTCTTTGGCATCAACGGGGGATACCAAAGGCGCACACTCAATTGTTCAATTTTAATTTTATGTTTTGGTAATCCTAGGGGAAGTGACTAAGCCATTATATGTAGGTCAAAGTCGACACCAAGGGTCGTACAGGTTCCCACGGCGAATATACACTTCCCTACCGTAGAACACGATGTAAGGTCATGTGGTGCTATGAGTGGTTTACCCCGTCGGGTGTCTCCAATCCTGGTGGAAGAGGTAGTACACCTTCTTGGGTAAACCAGGGCTGATCTGAGAGGTTGAGAAGAAGAAAATGCATGATATGCAATGCTCGAATAGATATGGCATTTATAAATCGAAAAATCAATACAAGCGAGGTTATATTTCAATAGTTGCCAAAGTTCCTTAAGTTTTTATGAAAACTTTTAAGAAAAAGTTTTAGAACTCCCTAACAGAGTCACCACTGTGAGCGGACAACCTATAAAGTGGAACGCGGCAAAGTGAACTGAGGGTTTTCGAAAACTGGGTTCTCGTGATGTTTTTGAAAACGAGTTTTTACTTATCTTGCTTTAGGGAAAATTATTTGTTTGTTTTAGAAATCATTTTTGTAGAAAACATTTTCCCATTTTATTACTTAAAGACCTCAAAACCTAAATTTCAAGATCAGTGATGGAGTCGCCACCCGGATCAGCTCCTCTTGGAAATTCCAGTACAGCTCCCTATCGAGCGCAGACTACTGTACATAATCTAGAGATTTAGGGTTCGGGCAACTTACCTATTCAACCTTGAGCTTGTATTCAATTTATAATTTATACTACCATATTTATTCAAGTTGTTATCTTTTTCCTACCCAATTTCGTTTATTCCATTAGCCCATGCTCAAGCAAATGACAGAATTAAATTACAGAAAAATAAATCATACACACAAATTATACAAAAGAATAACAGAGGCCGCTTATACAACCAAGTCGAATAAAAATGAAAAACTCTCGTCCTCACATTTACATGTGCCTAGAATACACGGGATCTAAAAATTACAAACGCCTAAACGAATTAATCTATTAATTACAACAAAAATAATAAAGATAAAAATGAAAATAAATGCGGCAAAACAGACGTTTAGCACAGTTTACAGTACAACACAGATAGGACTCAAATCAGGACAGAATTGGGATTTTTAGGATAAGGGGACATGCATTTTGGGGTAACCAGGTCGACCCGACCGGTCGGACCGCTTAGACCTGGAAAACGGTTTTGAAACGCATTGTAGATTTTTGTGCTAAAAAACAATTTTGAAAAATTATTTGGCTTAATTTCATGCAAATTTCCATATTTCACCGGGTCTGTTATCCTAGAACTCGGGGTTCCGTTTGTGCGGGTTTCCTAATTTTACAAACATCTAAAGTCCAAAAAGCAGTAAACACGTTAAAAACAGTCTGAATCCGAAAATAGCATCATGCAACGACGCACGTGCAGGTCGTTTCGCGATTCTATCTTTTCTGGGAACTACAGCCGTGCGGCTGTAACTAGAGCTGGGCTGCTCTGCTTAGAGCCGGGCGGCTCTAAACCTAACCGGGCGGCTGTGATACCCGGACCCGAAACCGGTTTTCTCGCTTTTCAAAAATTCATTATTTTGCTCGTTTTCAATGCTTCCCGAAGATTTTACAGGGTTCGGAGGTCCGCTGATGCTGGACTACGGATCCGATTTGGATCGAACAACCCCGAAATCAGAAAATAAAATCCAGGAAAAACCGAAAATCTAATATCTGTACGTACAAAAATCTGAAAACCAAGGCTAAAATAACGTACAATTATTTTTAGCCAAAAAAATATCACAAGAGAATGCATTAACATGGAAAACGAGCTATTTTCAGCCGATCAGGCAATTTCGGGTGTTCGCCCAAGAGGAACAGAGCCGCGCGGCTCTAGGGTTAGAGCCGGGTGGCTCTGTTCCAGAGAGACAGAGCTGTACGGCTATGTACGGGTAACTGGTTTTCCGAAGATTGAGAAAATAGAGAAAAATCACATGGAAAATGCAATGAACATAAGTTTAAGGCCTCTCAGAGTTTACCTTGATGCTGTTCCACTGTATTGGATATGCAAAAACGGATTGAAAATCAAGAATGTGACTTGAATCCTTGAATATTTTAAAATCCTGAAAACGAATCTGAACAAATCCAAAACAAAATTGAAACGTGTACGAACCAATGAGTAATGATCGGAACGAGTTGTAGAATGATTAGGCAATGAGTCCTGGGTTTGAAGATCAAGGTTTCCTTTTTCTCCTTTCTTTCTTCTTCTTCTTCCACACTTTCCCATCTTCTGTAACTATTTTTCCTTTCTCTTTTTTTCCACTTTTTTCTGGCTGAATGAAAAGGCCCTCCCTGATTGATTTTTCTTTTTCTTTTTATATCTCAAGAAAAGAAATGATTTCGCAAATTAATTATGCCGAATTCACTCTGCTTTGGGACAAGTTGCTCTACTTTATGCACTGTGAATCTGCCTCTACTACCACAACTTCACCGCCTATTGAAAACTTGATCTTCTGGTGCAAGGTTGAAAGGACACCCCCCAACGGGTGGAACCATGGCCTCCCCAACAGCAAAGAGAAGGTGACTAGAATGTCAATCACAGTAAAGGTGACCATCGACTTGACCGGTCCCACTTCCACTTCAGCTTCAAAAGTCCCAATCACAGTCCTTTTGGAATCATCATAAGCCCTGATCATAGTAAAGGACTTTTTCAAACTGTCTTCGCTTAGACCCAGGAATGGCAACATCTTTAATGGGCATATATTCAGGACAAATCCATCATCTACCATCAGACACGGCATAACCCGGTCCAGGAGATTAACTTTGACATAAAGGGCTTTGTTGTGCTCTTTCCCCCATGTGGCAAGCCTTTTTCTAAAAATACAATGTCGGGGGACCCTATATGAATCTTGTCCAGCAGGCAACACATGGCCTCCGAAGATGCAAGCGGAGAAACTTCGATTTCAGACAGCTTTTTAACTAGTGCTGCCCTGTGTTGCTTAGAGGTTAGCAACAAGAGCCACAGAATGGCCTGTTTTGGAGTCGTTTTCAGCTGCGAGATGACCAGGTCTTCCTTTTTTACTTCCTTTGGTGCTGACATACTACCTGACCTAGTCATTGGAGTCTTATCACTTTGCTGAACCGCTGGCTCGTAAACCTTACCACTCCTTGTTACATTCTGTACTTCTGGAACACTCAGCTTCTCCACAACTGGCATCTTAATTGTCTCGCTACAGCCATATTCCTTGTACTCATTTTCAAAGTCCAGATCATCCAAACTTATGGGCTTCACTTCTTTCTACTCAGTTAACTTTCCACAATCTGACTTTGCCCCAGTTTCATTAGCCACCACAGACTGCAAAGTGGGATTTGCCTGCAGGACTTGGGCAAAATTAAAGTTGTCTGGCAACCCCGATTGTACCATATTGACCTGCCTCTCAAACATTGGCAGCGGATTAGTCTTAGTACTGGGCTTAGCAGGCTCCTGTAATTTCCCCTCGTCGATGAGCATTTGGATGGCATCCCTTAGCTTATAATAGTTGTTGGTCCTATGTCCCACCATGACATGGTAGGTGCAGAAACTGACCCTATCTTCCTTCGCTGGCTTCTCAAAAGGCCTGAGGGAGCTTAACAGACTGCCATTCCTACACTTGGGAAAGATCTTAGCCAAGGAGAAAGCCCACGGAGATATGCCCTAGCCTTCGGGATTTCTGCTTTGGTTTCCCCACTGCTGGGACACAACGGCAACCCCTACAGAACCAGAACTTGACCCACTGCTTGACCCAACTACAGTAATCGATCGATACCTGGAAGTGTACCTAGAGCCTCTGTTACCCTTATAGCTTGCTACCTTTTCCTCTTCGTCTCTCTTGATTTTCATAGCCATGCTATACACTTCACTGAGCTCACTAAAGGAATGGAATTTCATATGGTTCCTGAAGATGTCCCTACTGCCGTCAATCAGCTTCTGAATCAATTCATCCTCGTCAAGGTGATTCTTCAGCAGAATCATCTTATTCATCCATCTCTAGTAGTATTCATCGAAGGACTCATTCTGCTTTTGCTTAACCCTTTCCAGGTCGTACAGCTTTACCTGGATCTTAGTGTTAAAGCTGTAATATTTGATGAAAGCTACTGACAAGGTCTCGCAGTCTGACTGCATATCTTTGGACAGAGAGTTATACCAGGTCAAAGCTCCCCCTTCCAGTGTGGTTGGGAAGAAGTTTATTAACTGCTATTTGGTGGTGCCCGTAGTCAGCATTATTCAGGCATACAGATTCACATGAGCTTTCGGCGAGCCAATCCCCTTGTAAGAAGGGACTTTTGGCACTTGAAACCCAATGGGGAAGGTCTCAATGCCCTTATTGATCATTGCGTCCACATTCACGCCCCTCTTGGAGCCCATGCTGATGTTGGCCCCTTTCTTCAGCTCGGTGACCACTTCATCCAACTCCTAGTATTTTGCCTTCATTTTCTTTTCCATGGCTACCTCAATCTCTTGCAGCTTTTCTACACTGGCTGAGACATCATCCCCAAATTGAGAAGACTTATCCACCTTTTCCTTCCTAAGCCTACTGGTTCCGATTTCCCCACTTTCTCTGACGACAGCCCGCATCTCTTCTTTTAGCATGTCAGGAAAATCCTGAGATCTTAGGAAATCCTTCAGGGCATCAACAAACTTGATGTTGGATTTGCCATTTCCACTTCCTCTCCGGGATCAAACTCACTGTCAGTTTCTACTATTCTCTCTTCCCCAATAGCCCTCAAAGCCTGAGACCTTGTCCTTGGTCGATCTAGCTTACTTTGTGAATTATCTTTATGGAGCTTTGATCTTTTCTAGTCTCATGTGTGAATGGTCCTACGTCATAAGTGGAGAGTTAGGGATGGTAAATGAATGACGTGATGTCATGAGGAATGATGCTTGGATGATGCTTCGTGAACGGAAATGGAAATGAGAATGAACTTTGTGTGTTTGATTTCCTTTGTTTGGGATGTCCTAAGAGTGCCCAATGTCATGCAAAAATAATGTAAGAATGTCTCGTGGGGGCCGCCACACAGACAGAGGTTCGGCGCCTTTGGGGCTCCTAATGAATTGTCGTGAAATGGTCGCGTGTGTGCTGACACACGGGCAGAGTTTCGATGCTTTGTAGGTCAATGACATGAAATGAAATGGTCACATGGGGACCATCCCATGGATAGAGTTCTGATGCTTTTGGGGCATGTGATATGAGATGATGTTGCAAAAAGAGTCACATGTGACCGGGGACATGGACAGAGGTTCGGCGTTCGTGGTGACCTTGGTAATGCTATGAAATGCCCTTATGTGTGCACTAATCTGGTACTTGAGGAGTACCTTGAATTATTTTACAATGTTATGAGATGACCCGATATGGGCCATAATGTGCAAACAAGACTTTAGCATCACTGGGACACCTATGATGAATGTGTATGATGCCATGTAATGACATAGTGTGATTCACCACATGGAAATAGACCTAGGACCATTGTGATCTTATATTGAATGACATGGTATAGTGAAATGGCCGAGTGCAATCTGGTGCACGGGCAGAACATGGGTAACTTTGGGATACCCAATATGTTATGGAAATGAAATGATCGTGAAGGGCATACTTGGAACATCCTTTTATTAGGTGGGGTGAAATGACATGAATGCGTATGTCACACGAAAATGCAAGTGGCTGCATGAAAATGTGGTTAATACATATGACACATAGGATGATGTCATGTATGCTTTGTGAAAATGTCACACGCGAGATGTAAATGGCACACAAATAAAATGTCGTGGCTACACGAAAAAGTGATTAGTGTCACACATATGTCGATGCTCGAAAATGGCTACACAAAGATTTGGTTAGAATGGCACAAGAAAGCTATGAATGTTTGATGCTTTATGAAAAAGGTCAAATAAAAGCACCAAGGAACAAATGTTAGCACACGCAATAATATGCACTCCCTTCCGACCTTATTTCTCCTTTTGATTGGTCTTGCATTCTTCCTAGGAATTGGGTCTCTTTGGCATCAATAAGGGAAACCAAAGGCGCACGGTCAATTTTTAATTTAAATTTATGTTTTGGTAATCCTAGGGGAAGTTGCTAAGCCATTACATGTGGGTCAAAGTCAAAACCAAAGGTCGTACAGGTTCCCATAGCAAATATATACTCCTCACTGTATAACAAGATGTAAGTTCATGTGGTGCTATGAGTTGTTTACCCCGTCGGGTGCCTCCAATCCTGGCGAAAGAGGTAGGCCACCCTCTTGGGTAAACGGGGATGATCAGTGTATTTAAAGGATTGAGAAGAAGAAAATGTCATGATATGCAAGGTGAAAACAAATATGGTACTATGAACTAGTAAAGTGAGTACAAGCGAGGTTATATTTCGGTAGTTGCCTAAGTTCCTTAAGTTTTTGTGAAAACTTTTTAAGAAACTAGATATCCCCAGCGGAGTCACCACTATGAGCGGATGACCTTTTGGCTATACGAAACGCAGCGAAGCGAACTGGGGAAAACGTTTTCGTTCGTTTTGATTTGGGAAAACGGGTTTTGTTTATCTTGGAAAAATCATAGATTTTATTTTGGAAATTTATTTTGTAGAAAACCTTTTCCCATATTCAACTTAAAGACCTCGAAAATTAAATTCCAAGATCAGTGACAGAGTCGCCACTCGGATCAGCTCATCCGGGAAATTCCGGTACAGCTCCCTACCGAGGGTAGATTACTATACCTAATCCAGAGATTTAGGGTTCAGGCAAGTGACTTACTTAACTTTACAGTTCAAAGCAACCTAATCCTCAAGCTTGCTTTCACTTTACAGTTCATATTACCATATTTAATTTGCTTTATTATTTTTCTCTAACCCCAATTTCATATTGTATTTAACCCATGCTCAGACAAATGATAGAAATAAATTACAGGAAAATAAATCATACATCCAAAATATATAAGAAAGTAATAAAGGCCGCTTATACAACCAAATTGAATAAAAATAAAAGCTCTCATCCTCACTTTTACAAGCGCCTAAATACACGAATATCTAGAAAATTACAAACGCCTAATTTACATGAATTTAACTATTAATTACATTAAAAATGGAAATAAAAGAAATTAAAAGCTACAAAATAGACGGTTAGCACAATTTATATCACAACATAGATAGGACTCACAACAAGACAGAATTAGGGGCTAACCGAGTCGACACGACCGGTCAAACCGGTTAGACCTGGAAAACGGTTTTGAAACGCCCTGTGGATTTTTATACTGGAAAACAATTTTTAGAAAACAATTTGGCCCAGTTTTATGCAAATTTCCACATTTAGTGGGTCTGTTATCCTGGAACTCAGGGTTCCGTTGGTGTGGGCTTCCCTAATTCTGACATCCATCTAGGATCCAAAACGCAGTAAACACATAAAAAACAATTGGAATTCGAAGACAGCATTGCACAACGATGTCCATACAGGTCGTTTCGAGATTCTGCCTTATTCTGCAAACTACAGCCGTACGGCTGTTGTGAGCACGGGTTTTTTCCCGACCATAGAGATGAAAGCCATTATTACCTTTTTCACGAATAAACGTGAAGCAGATTCGGAATGACTAGGATGATGTCAGAAATGTCTAGGGTGACCCGAATGTGTGTAACAAGTCTTGGTACAGAACCCCAAAGGAATTCGACTGAGCATTTAAGAAAACTGAAGAAAAGAATGAAAAATAAGCAAAATAGGCTAATCTGGTCACTACAGTCGTGCATCTGATGATTACAGCTGTGCGGTTGTAATGTACTACAGTCGCGCGGCTGTAGTACATTACAGCCGCGCAGCTGTAATCATCAGATTTTCTTTTTTGCCCAAAATCATCATTTAATCCGGGTTTCTAACCTAAATAGGAGATATAAATTGATTGTGACCAGATTTTAGGGCAACACAACAGACAAAAAACATAGAGAATTAAGAAATTGAGAGAAAAACACATATACACTTAGGGTTTTTGAGAATAAGAGACTAAAGTTGAACGTTTTAATCCTAAATAATCAAAGAAATCTTAACAAAATCTGTTTAAATCACCATAACTTTGAGGAGATTAGTTTTCTTGGAACGTTCTTAGGCCATAATCACTCATTCGGGGTTCAGTTCGGGCTTTGGAAATCGCATAAGCTTTTGGGTTGTTCGTGATTGCAAGGCATTCCCGGCATCCGGATTCATCCTTGGTGATCCAAACACTGGAACACAGACCAGGTAACATTCTGAGAGGCCTTAAAAATCCTTTTTAATTCATTCTGGGTGCTATTTGTTTGTGTTTTTTGGTTTTTCACGATTTTGGAAGCGATTCCGGTTACAGCCGTCGTACCTGTAACCTCCAGATTATAGCCGCGTGACTATAACCTACAGGGGCAGAAGCTCCAAATGCCCCGAATCGACCGATAATGGTTCCGTTTTCAAGTTAAATGTGTTTTTCATATTTATTATCAGCCCAATTACATCCATGTAAGCTTAGATTCCCAGTTTTCTAATTTTTAATTGATGTGTGATTTCAAGTTTGGCGATTTCGAGTTTTTAGGGATTTTCAGACTTATTTCGATCCGTTTCGGATCCGTTTGGTTGAAATCAGTGTGTTTCTAGAAATTCCATATTACCAGAAATCGCTAAATTTGCATAACGATTTTCAAAAACGAGAAAAGAAGGCCGGAACACAATTCTAGAGCTTTACAGCCGCACGGCTGTAAGCTACAGTCGCACGGTTGTAGTTGAGGCAGAATTACAGTTTTGCTCTTTTGGGCCCCAAACTTGTAATTTTGCATCTTTTTCCTATTGAAAACTGAAATTTGACGTGTTTACATTCTTTCTGGACCCTAGATGAATGTTTAACTTAGGCCCACACACGAACGGGACCCTCGGGTCCACGGATATCCGGCCCACTAAAGTTGGAAAAATGCATGTAAATGAGCCAAACCATTTTCAAAATTGGTTTTTCACCCATAAAACCTACAAGGCGTTTAAAAAAACCGTTTTCCAGGTCTAACCGGTCCGACCGGTCGGGTCGACCCGGTTACTCCCCTAAATGCATGTCCCCGCTCCTACAAATCCATATTCTGCCCTATTTGAGTCTTTTGTATGCCTTGTCTATTTGTACTAACCGTATTTGGATGCAGCTTTTATTTTTGTTATTTTTCATTTTTAATGTATTTAATAGATTATCTCGTGTAATTAGGCAATTGTAATATCTTAGATTATCGTGTATAGTAGGCGGTTGTAAATGGTGAGGATGAGTGTTCTTTTTCTTGGGTTGTATAATTTGGCCTCTAATTTACTTTTCCACACTTTTATTTTTCCGCACTTTATTTTAATATTTATATTTATGTCGTTTGCATGAGCATCGATTAATAATTAAAAGAAGATAAAATGAGTAGAATTAAGTGAATGCAACATTACGTTATGAAATAATAATTGAAAATAAGTGAGGATTAGTAGACATGTTGCCCGAACCTCGAATCTCTGGATTAGGTGCTGCAACTACACTTGGTAGGGAGCTGTACCGGAATTTCCTGGATGAGCTTATCCAGGTGGCGACTCTGTATCTAATCTCGAAATTCGTGTTTTGAGATCTTTAAGTTAAATTGGGATTTTCCAAAAAACCTGTTTTCCAAAATTCACACTTCACCATTAAAATTAAATTCCTATGAAAAGCGTTTCCTTCAATAAAATGAAAGGTTTTCTTAAAGAAGAGTAAAACCCGTTTTCAAAACCCCAACATCACACCTCAAAAAAGAAAATCCCCGGTTCCCACTTCGCCGCCCGTTTCGTAAAAATGTCATCCGCTCACAGTGGCGACTCCGCTGGGAATCAGTGGTTTAAGGAACTTAGGCAACAATCGAAGTACATCCTCACTTGTAGTCAATTATTAAATCATAATTCGATGTTTCATTCACATTTGCATAAGCATGACATTTTTCTCTTCTTGAATCCCTCCAACACTTGTTTAAGCCCAGTTTATCTTCAATGGTGACCTACCTCTTCCGCTAGGATTGGAGGCACCTGAGGGGGTAAACCACTCATAGCCTTGTACGAACCCCTTCGTTTGGACCCTTGAGTGGGGAGAAGTGAGGAGTATATTTTTGCTATGGGAACCTGTACAACCCTTGGCTTGACTCATACCTTTATGTAATGGCCTAGCAACTTCCCCTTAGGGTTACCAAAACATATATTTAAAAATAGGCATTGAGAGTGCACCTTTGGTATCCCCGGTTGATGCCAAAGAGACCCAATACCTAGGAAGAATGTGAGACTAATCGAATGGAGGAATAAGGTTGGAAGGGTGAGCATACTGTTGCATGTGCTAACATTTGTTCTATGGTGGTTCCATTCTTGACCTTTACATGCAGCATCAAACATGCATCAACCGTGTGCCATTTTCTAACCACATTTTTTTTTATACAGCCATTTGCAAGCATCACCATACGTGTGCTATTATACTAACCATATTTTTATGCAGCCATAACATCTTACTCGTGTGTCATACACATCTTATATGCCCGCATTTCATAAAACATACATGACATCATCTCGTGTGTCATGCATTCTAACCACGTTTTTGTGCAGCCATTGGCATTTTGTTTGACATGGGCATTCATATCATCTCATCCCATCTAAAATGAAGGATGTTCTAAGTATGCCCCTCACAACATTTCATCTCATGACATATCAGGAGTCCCCAAGATTACCCATGTTTGCCTATGCACCGGATTGCACTTGGCCATTTCATTACATCATTGCACCATTAGGGGACCACAACGATCTTCGGCTCGTGTTTGTGTGGCAGACCACACAATACCATTACATGACATCATGTCCATTCATCATGGTGTCATGGCAACACCAAAGTCTGGTTTGTGTGTCACAATCCATATCAGATTGTTTCATAACATTGAAAATTCATTCAAGGTGCTCCACGAGTGCCGAATTAGAACTTGTACTAGGACATTTCATAACAGACCTAAATCATGCAAGGTGTTCCATGAATGCCAAAATGATGTCCGTGTCTCGAGTTACACATGACTTGTTTGTGACACCACCTCATCTAAGATGCCATAAAAGCATCGAACCTCTGTCTATGGAACGGTACCTATATGACCATCACATGTCACTTCATTGACCAACAAAGCG
Organism: Euphorbia tirucalli; assembly: GCA_039660915.1. Taxonomy (NCBI): domain Eukaryota; kingdom Viridiplantae; phylum Streptophyta; class Magnoliopsida; order Malpighiales; family Euphorbiaceae; genus Euphorbia; species Euphorbia tirucalli. Next base: position 41,118,119 of record CM077637.1, on the reverse strand, counting down.
TCGAACCACTGTCCGTGTGTCGGTACACATGTGACCATTTCACAACATCCGCTAGGTGCCCCGAAGGCATTGAATTTATGTCCGTGTGCCGGCCCACACGTGACATTTCCTTTTGCATGGCATGGGATATGCTTGGAACATCCAAAACAAAAAGAAAGAAAATACAAAAGTCATTTTCATCATACGCATCCATAAAGCATCATCTGATCATGAACATGAACACACCATACATGTCATTTAGGGTGTCGAGTCTAGGTCCATGACATCCATCCGCAACTCTAACCTTGTGTTGAATGTGCAGTGTGAAGACAAACCTCAAAGCGGTTAGTTCTTGTCGAGTCAGTGCCAAACCCATCAGTTCAATCAGAGCCGGTCACCGTGGAGGGGATCAGTTCAGGGTCAGACTCAGATGGGGAGATCGAAATTCAATTGCCTACTCTACCAGTTGATAGTCAGATTTTGTTAGAAGAAGCTAACAGAGCGGAGATGGCCGATGGAAACAATGGAAACTTGCCTTTTGACCTGGTTGCTTTTATGAGGAGCTTTCTAACCTCAGAAGAGTTCAAGGCTACTCTTAGGGAACAAGTGTAAGCTGTGATAAGCACCGTCCCTGTTCAGACTATTCCACCGGCTCAGACTTCGGTTGGAAGTGAGGGACAATAGTTTGTCCAAATTACTAATGGTGCCGCAGGAAGCCTTCCTGGAGGAAGCGGTGAAGTGATCAACCACAGAGAACCCGACCATCAGTCCGAAGAGGATGAAGCCTTTGAGAAGGCAAGGGAAGCCTCGATTGAGACAATGCTAGAAATGCATCTCAATAAAAAATTTTCTAATATTGAAGCCATGCTACCTAAGCTGAAGGAGATGGTCACTATAACCCTATTAAGTATGTCGACCCAACTTCTTTGATGGCTGATGGAGGAGAGTCGCTCCCAGCTGGTTTTCAGAAGCCTTACCTACCTCCGTACACCGGAGAAGGCCCACCAGAAGCCCATTTGGATAGTTATGTGAGGTTGATGACTAGTATGGGGATTGGGAAAGGTCATCTTTTAAACCTATTTCCGACTACCCTAAGGGGTGCTGCGGCGAAGTGGTATATGAAGATGCCTCTGTACACCAGTTCTACTTGGGAGGACCTATCTGAAGCTTTTGTAAAGCAGTACACTTACAATACCCAAGTAGAGACTACCCTCGAAGACCTGGAAAGAATCTGCTAAAAGCCAAAGGAGTCCTTCCCGGCTTACTACAAACTGTGGATGGATGTGCACGTTTTGGTGGATGGGGCACCAAAGTTGGAGTCACTCATCGTGAAGCTGGTGGATAGCAGTCTACCCCAATACAAGGACAAGATGAAACTAAAGAGATTCCACTCCTTAAATGAGGTGGTAGAGTTTGCCAAACATATCAAGCGATATGAGGAAAAGGAGCAGAGGGGCAGACAAAGTTCGGGCTCCTACAAAAGCAATCAGGGGTACTCTCAAGGGTACAAAGGCAATAGCTCTAAGGCTACTTTAGCAGGGTCCAATGCTAAGATGACTCTGGATGCAACTCAGTTTGAAGTGCCAGAGGCGAGTGTGTTTGAGCGGATGACCTTTTATGAAATAAAGAAATAAGGCACGGCGAAGCGGACCGGGGGTTTTTAGAAAACCGAAGAAAGAAAATTAGTTTGAGTATGATGTTTTTGGAAAAATGGGTTTTGTTTATCTTGTTTTGGGAAAGCTATTGATTTAATTCGGAAATTCATTTCGTAGAAAACGTTTTTACATTTTATAACTTAAAGACCTCGAAACCTAAATTTCGAGATCAGTGACAGAGTCGCCACCCGGATCAGCTCATCCGGGAAATTCTGGTACAGCTCCCTACCAAGCGCAGACTACTGTACCTAATCCAGAGATTCAGGGTTCGGGCAACTTACCTACTTAAGCTCAAACTTGTATTCTTTTATTTATTTACAAACCATATTTATTCAATTTATTATCTTTCCCTAACTCCAATTCGTTTATTTTATTAATCCGATGCTAAGGCAAAAATGCATAAAATAATTGCAAGAAATAAACCATCCACACAAATATACAAAAGAATAATAAAAGGCCAATTATACAACCAAATTGAACAAAATATAAAAACTTGTGTCCTCACTTTACAAGCGCCTAGGTACACGAGGTTCTAAAAAATACAATTGCCTAATTACACGATTTAATCTATTAAAAAACAATAAAAACCAAAATAAATGCTGCAAAACAAATTAGTTAGCACAGTTTATATTATAAACGCAAATAGGACTCAAAACAAGACAGAATAGGGATTTTAGGATTAGGAGCATGCATTTAGGGGCTAACCGGGTCGACCTGACCGGTTAGACTGGTTAGACCTGGAAAACGATTTTGAAACGCCCTGTAATTTTTGTGCTGAAAAATCAATTGATAAACCATTTGGCTCGGTTTCATGCAAATATCCATTTTTGTGGGCCAGTTATCCCAGAACCCAGTGTTCCGTTCGTGTGGGTTTTCCTAATTTTCACAAACATCTAAAGTCCAAAAAGCGATAAACACACCAAAAATAGTTTGAACCCGAAAACAACATCGCACAATGATGCTCATGTAGGGCGTTCCGTGATTCTGTCATTTTCACGGGAATTACAGCCATACAACAAGAAGTAGAGTCGGACAACTTTGGTGAGAGCCGGCCAGCTCTGATTAGAGGCGGCCGGCTCTGGTCCTTGCTGGCCGGCTGTAATGCTCGGACCCGAGACCAGTTTTCTGATTTTTCGAAAAGCTTTCATTTTAATTCGTTTTCAATATTTTCCTAGGATTTCATGGTGTTCGGGAGTCTGCTAATGCTGAACCATGGATCCGTAATGGATTAAACAACCCTGAAACCAAAATAAAACCGAAAAACTAATGTTTTCACGTCCAAAAATATGAAAACCAAGACTAAAACGACGTATAAACATCCATAGGCCAGAATGTATCAAAACAAAAAAAAACAAAAATGGAAAACTGACCCTTCCGGCCATCCGGGACAGATCGGGAATCTGTCCCTGAAGCACAGGTTCGGGCGGCTCTGGGTTAGAGCCGGCCGGCTGTGTTCATGAAAAACATGTTGGGATTCGTCATTGGAAAAATAACGTGGCGCAGCAGAAAATACACCGTTTAAAATTTCCTAGAATCCACCTATCGTGTCCAATTAGCATTGATTAGAATAAAACCAAATTGAATCAAGGGAGACTAACTCACTGGATTCGTCTCTTCTAGAGACTGCTACAGAATCGTTTCTTGAAACTGCGATCTCCAAAGTCCGGTGCACGACCAACTATTGTGCGGGAACCGGTGCTAGCCGAAGACGCGAAGGAATGGGGGTTTAATGCTGGGATTTTTGGCTGTTTTGGGACAAAAGAGACCTACTCAAGAAAGACCTATGACGTGACAACCATGTGGCTTTCTTGTGCGGATCGATCCAGTCCCATGTCAATGACATATACCTATATTCATGACTGACTATACAAGTACTATGGCTACTTAAGAAATACCATACAGTCATTGAATATACAAGTCTATGGTTCTATTCGTTCCCACGATTAGAACAGACCTGGGATAGGTTTTATGATTATCAATCAATGGATACTTTACTCATATTATAGCATAAGATATAAATGAAATAGATTAATTGCCTTTATTAATGTGACACAAATAATGTATTCATACAATGAGTCTTAATGTATAATACAAAATACAAGAATCCAATGCCCTAAGAACTAGGGCACACCAATAATCTCCCACTTGCACTAGTTCCAAGTGGGCATTGCCCTAATTCCTATAGATATGGTATGACCGTCATGCTATGTCTGCGGCAGCGCTTTAGTCAATGGATCAGCGACATTATTCTTGGTGTCAATCCTCTGCAATGATATGTCACCTCTGTTCACGATCTCCCGAATGAGGTGAAACTTTCTGAGCACATGTTTGGATCTCTTGTGTGACCGGGGCTCCTTAGCTTATGCGATGGCCCCATTGTTGTAAAAAAAAACATCAACTGGGTCTAGGATAGTAGGTACTACTCCCAACTCGGTTATGAATTTCTTGATCCAAACAGCTTCCTTTGCAGCTTTCGCACGCCGCTATGTACTCAGCTTCTGTTGTAGAGTCAGCAATGGTGGCCTGCTTTGAGGACCTCCAACTAATGGCATCGCCATTCAGGAGAAAAACATAACCAGACTATGACTGGTTCTCATCCTCATCAGTCTCAAAGCTTGCATCAGTGTAACCTGACACTACCAGCTCATCTTGACCTCCATACACTAAGAAAGCATCCTTAGTCCGATTAAGGTACTTTAGGATTGCCTTGACAGCCTTCCAATGTTCCTCCTCGAGGTTCGACTGGTACCGGCTGGTCATACTTATGCAAACGTGACATCAGGCCTCGTACATAACATGGAGTACATGATAGATCCAATAGCAGATGCATAAGGGATCTTTTCCATGTTCTCCCGGTCCTTCTTTGTTTTAGGACCATCTTTCTTACTCAGCTTCAACCCATGGTGCATAGGCAAGAATCCTTTCTTTGCCTTGTCCATGCTGAATCTTTTCAGAACCTTGTCAATGTACGTGGCCTGACTTAGGCCTAGAAGCCGATTGGATCTATCTCTGTAGATCCTGATCCCTAAGATTGTCTCAGCTTCGCCTAAGTCCTTCATTGCAAAGCACCTACTCAACCACTGCTTAACTCCTTGCAGTGTTGGTATGTCGCCTCCAATGATAAGGATGTCGTCAACATACAGCACTAGGAAGGTGAAAATGCTCCTACTAACCATCTTATACACACAGGGCTCATCAGAATTCTGTGTGAAGCCATATTCTGTAATGGCCTCATTGAATCTCTGATTCCATGACCTCGATGCTTGCTTCAATCCATAAATAGATCTTTGAAGCTTGCATACCCGGTTTGGATACTTTGGATCGATAAAACCCTCAGGTTGTGCCATGTGCACATCCTCGAGTAGCTTTCCACTAAGGAAAGGGTCTTAACATCCATCTGCCATATCTCATAATCGTACCATGTAGCTATGGCTAGTAGTATCCTAATGGATTTGAGCATAGCAACTGGTGAAAAGGTTTCATCATAGTCAATTCCTTGCACTTGCCTGAATCGTTTTGCCACTAATCGCCCCTTGAAGGTGTTATCGGCCTTTAACTTGAAACACCACTTGCAACCTATCACCTTAGCACCCGGAGGTGGATCCACCAAGTTCCATACATGGTTATCATGCATAGATTTCATCTCACCTCCATGGCTTTGCGCCATTGATCTGAGTGTGGGCTTTCAACAGCCTCCTGATAGGTCTTGGGCTCCTCTTTGTCAACGACCACAAGGTCCCCATCATCAGTCACGAGAAAGCCGTCCCTCTCTAGCTGATGACATGTCCTACCAGACCTTCTAAGGTCCTGTGCAACCATTTCTGGTTCCTTAATTTCTTGAGTAGTCAGATCGGTTCCCAAAGCACCCTCAGTAATAGCTGCAGGAGTTTGTGAGTCTTAAACTTCTGAAAGTTCAACATGACTCCCATTGTCTCTCTTGGAAAGGAATTCCTTCTCCAAGAAGACTGCATTTCTAGCTATGAAAACTTTGTTTTCGGCCGGATTGTAGAAGTAATAACCCTTAGTTTCCTTAGGGTAACCCACAAACTGGCACTTGACAGATTTGGACTCGAGTTTGCCACTTGTCAATTTCTTAAAATGTGCATCACAGCCCCAAATCTTCAAGAAGGAAACATTGGGCTTTCGGCCTTTCCATAGTTCATATGGTGTTCCCTCAACTGCCTTGCTTGGTGTATTATTAAGAATGTAAGCTACTGTCTCTAAAGCATATCCCCAAAAGGAGACAGGGAGTGTAGCATGACTCATCATCGAGCGGACCATGTCTAGTAAGGTCCTATTCCTCCTTTCTGACACTCCATTCCACTAGGGTGTACCAGGAGGAATGAGTTGGGATACAATCCCACACTCTCTCAAAAACGAGTCAAACTCTTGGCTCAAATATTCACCCCCTCGGTCAGACCGAAGTGCTTTTATTTTCTTGCCAAGTTGGTTTTCTACTTCATTCTTAAAGTCCTTGAACCTTTGGAGAGTCTCAGACTTATGCTTCATCAGATGCATGTAACCGTATCTGCTGAAGTCATCCGTAAAGGTCACGAAGTATAGAAAACCAGATCTAGCACTAGTACTCATTGGGCCACATACATCGAAATGTATTAGCTCCAATAGCTCTGAGGCCCTTGCAGCAGTCTTGCTAAAAGGCACCTTTGTCATCTTGCCTCTCAAACAAGATTCGCATGTGTCATAAGACTGGATGTCAAATGACCCTAGCACTCCACTAGAGTGAAGCCTAGCTATGCGCTTCTCATTTATATGGCCAAGTCGACAATGCCAGATGTAAGTAGGATTAGTTTCATTTTGTTTAATCCTTTTAGTATTTATGTTATAGATTGAACTTTCACGTTTTAGATCAAGGATATATTAGCCATTTTCAAGAAATGTTGTTCCATAAATAATATTGCCACATTGCATAGAAATTCTACCATGTCCAATATTAAATACAAAACCAGAAATATCCAACAAAGAAACGGAAATAATATTCCTGCGCATCGCAGGTACAAAATAACAGTTTCTTAGTTCCAAAACAAGTCCACTAGGCATCGCAAAGAAATAATCTCCGATCTCCATGGCTTGACCTGAGCACCATTTCCAACTCGAAGATCTACTTCTCCAGATCCTAGTAATCTCCTATTTCTTAGACCCTGCACATTTGAACAAATGTGAGATCCACATCCAGTGTCCAAGACCCAAGATGTAGAAATAGCCAGATTAATCTCAACAACATAAATACCTGAAGCAGTAGTTTTGCCCTTCAGTTTCTCCCTTAGCTTTGGACATGAGCTCTTCCAGTTCCCCTTCTCATGACACTCATGGCAGACATCGTCAGGAGAAGCAATCCTTGCTTTAGGTTGGGCCACCACCTTTTTGCCCTTACCCTTGGCCTTAGATTTGGCCATTCCCTTAGCAATGGGCGTATTGCCCTTGTTCACCAGTAATACTTCAGGAGTCTTCTTAAGTGACTGCTCAGCAAGCTTGAGCATGCCATGCAGCTCAACAACCGATTTATCCAACCCTTGCATATGGTAATTCATGATAAACTGGTTGTAAGACTCAGGAAGTGACCCGAGAATAATGTCTGTTGCCAAGTCCTGCGCAACATGCGAGCCGAGGTGGGCAATTGTATCAATATACCCCTTCAACTTTAGCACATGAGTGCTAACAGAAGTCCCAGCTGCCATCATAATTGTACAAAGTGCCTTAGTTTTCAGGTAACATTCCTGACGAGCCTGATCTTGGAACATCTTTTTAAGCTGATCCATCATCTCATAAGCATGCGCATCCATGAACTGCTTCTGAAGATCAGAAGCCATGGTACCCAGCATGAGGCATGAGACATCTCGCTCATCCCTCACGTGCCGGTCATACTGCTCCACCATCACTGTGGTGATGCCTCGACCTGCGGGAGGGCCAGCTGGTAAAGGAGCATTCAGTACATACTCCTTAGACTCTTGTCTAAGAAATATTTGTAAGTTCCTAGTCCAGTCCAGGAAGTTAGTCCCCGAAAGCTTCTCCTTCTCCAAGAGTAAGCTAAGTGAGAGTGAGTTGTTGTATGTTGCAGCCATTTAAATTGCTTAACTGAAATGGGATTATCTACATGGAAGAAATCATTGCTTGAGTTAGAAATAAAGGACTTTTAAGCCAATTTAAATTAATAATCCAATTTTAATTTGTTCGTTGGTGTTGTTAATTGGCTAACTTGACCAAGATCCATAACTTATCAATGACTGGCCGAACTAAGGCTCGCTAACCAACCATTGATTCATTTGGTAGGACAACCTATTGTGAGCGGACGACGCGTTTTTGATGGGACGCGGGACTCCCTTTCGGAATGGGGCACCACGATCTCGGGCGGATCCCTCCCTCGCGTGGGGTTTTTATAAATGGAAATCAGCGTTTTGGAAAATGAATAGAATTAATACGTAAAAGAACCGAGACCTAAGTCTCGATGAATATTGTAGGAGTCGCCACCCGGCTCAGCTCAACCGGGAAATTCTTATGTAGCTGAACCGGACGAACGGCCGCTACACTATCCAGAGATTCGGGTCCGGACAAGTCCCTTATTTCGTGTCTAATTAAAATAAATAAAGCCAATGTTCTCGAATGGTATTTCAGAATCTAAAGTCCATTTTATTGAATATAAAAAGCATACAGCGCGCACACAAAACATTTAATACAAACATAAAGAAAAGAAATAAATATTAACCGGCTTACAACCAAATCGAATGGAAAAATAAAAACTCTCACCTCACTTATACAATCGCCTATATACACGAGAATCTAGAAAAATACAACCGCCTAGGATACACGATTTAATCTATTAAATTACATCCAAAATAAAAATAAAATAAAAAGAAATTAAAACCTGCAAAACAGAGGGTTAGCACAATATATACAGCACGCCACAATTAGGACTCAAATAGACAGAACGGGAAATCAGGAATTGGGGGCATGCATTTAGGGGATAACCGGGTTGGCTCGGCTAGCCGGCCCGGTTAGACCTGGAAAACATTTTGAAACGTCCCTGTATTTTTGGTTTTATGGAAAAAAAATCATTTTTGAAACCAATTTTTCCGGTTTACATGCATTTTTATATATTTAAGTGGGTCGGTTTTCAGGAGAAATGGGTCTCCGTTGTTGAATTGTTCTAAATGCAATGTTACTAAAAATTGAATCTATGGTCGTGATGCACACAACAAAATTCATTTTGATGATTTTTGGGGTTTTCTAATTTTTTTGGGATTTTTTGGGAATTTTTGGGGATGAAACTGAAATTCTGATTCTGGAACAGGGATTATAGTCGTACGACTGTAGTTTACAGTCGTGCGACTGTAATCAGTCCAAGATCAGAATTCCGCCAAAAAATCATTTTTAACCAAAAAATGAAGAAAAATTAACTGGAAATTAAGAACAGTCGTACGACTGTATATACAGTTGTACGACTGTTCATGAAAACCAAGAACAGTCGTACGACTGTTCTTAATTTCCAGGAACAGAAATACGAAAATGCAGCAAAAATCGCACAAAACTCACTTCAAACACCCAGAAAGCGAGGAAAAGTGTAAGGAAAAGAAGTGACTACATTTTTAGAAGCTATTCCAAGTCGTTTTGACCCCTGGCGTCACTCCGATCCCAACAAATTCGCACTTTCCCCTTTGGAATTGAAGTTGGGAGCTTTTTCTCCAAAAATCCAAATTGCAAAGGATTCTGATTGTTTTAGTCCGAATTCTTGATTTGGTTATGTAGTAATTGATTAACCTAGGGGTTTCAAGAATTAAAGAAAATCAAAGAGGAAGAAAAGTGAGTTTTTTTTTTTATGGTTTTCTTGTTCACTCTCTTCTCTTTCTCTCTCTAAGTTTTCTTTCACCAGAAATCTCTCCTCCCCCTTTCTTCTTCTTTTTCCTCTTTTTATCTCTCTGCCCCCCCCCCCTTTGCTTGCTGCAACAAGGGAGCAATTAATGCTCCCTTTCTCTTTCCTTCATTCCTGCTGCAGAGGTATGGGCCTCTGCAGATTTTCCGACATTACAGTCGTACGACTGTAACAATAGTCATACGACTATAGTTTTTTTTTTTTTTAAGTATAGAAAATTCCGGTGCTTACAGCTGCCCCTCGCGTGATCAAATTCGACATCTAGCCCCAAGTCCATAATACCTGTGATGATGAATTTGAGAACGTGAATCAAAGCGCCGCGAACGCTGGAATGAATCTTCTGATGAGATAGGCCGATACCGGGTCTAGGTCACCCGAGGCGATGCTGGGAAGGAAATAAGCCGATATCGGGTCTAGGTTACCCGAGGTGAGATTGATGAAGAGATTAGCCGATACTGGGTCTAGGTTACCCGAGGCGATGCTGGGAAGGAAATAAGCCGATATCGGGTCTAGGTTACCCGAGGCGAGATTGATGAAGAGATTAGCCGATACTGGGTCTAGGTTACCCGAGGCGAAGCTGGAGAAGAAATTGGCCGATACCGGGTCTATGTTACCCGAGGCGATACTGGGGATAAAATAAGCCGATATCAGGTCTATGTTACCCGAGGCGAGTTGATGAAGAGATTAGCCGATATCAGGTCTAGGTTACCCGAGGCGAAATTGATGAAGAGATTAGCCGATATCAGGTCTAGGTTACCCGAGGCGAAATTGATGAAGAGATTAGCCGATATCAGGTCTAGGTTACCCGAGGCGAAATTGATGAAGAGATTAGCCGATATCAGGTCTAGGTTACCCGAGGCGAAATTGATGAAGAGATTAGCCGATATCAGGTCTAGGTTACCCGAGGCGAAATTGATGAAGAGATTAGCCGATATCAGGTCTAGGTTACCCGAGGCGAAATTGATGAAGAAATTAGCCGATATCAGGTCTATGTTACCCGAGGCGAATTGATGAAGAGATTAGCCGATATCAGGTCTATGTTACCCGAGGCGAGTTGATGAAGAGATTAGCCGATATCAGGTCTATGTTACCCGAGGCGAAATTGATGAAGAAATTGGCCGATACCGGGTTTATGTTACTCGAGGCGAATCTGCTAGGGGACTTGGGTGATGGTGTGGATCTGGGCCGATACCGAGCTTACATTACTCGAGGCGGACTCACTGGAGAAAGTTGTGATAATGGAGCGGACCTGGGCCGATACCGAGTTTACATTACTCGAGGCGGATCTGCTGACTTGCTGAGGATATTAAGTTGGGGATGAATTCCTGCACTTAAAATGGCAAGTCTTCATTCCTTGATCGAGAGATTTTTAAACAAAAATTTTTGCCCCTTCGATCAAGAATGAAGACTAGCCGGAGATGAGTAATCGATATATGCAATGTATGGATGCATGATGATGTATATGTATATGTATGTATTTTCTGTTATTGGACTTTTCTGTCCTCCGCTGAGGAGATATGTTGTGCCTCTGGTTGATTCTGCTTTTCTTGGGACATTGTTTGATGATTATCGATGGAGTGAGGTGATTGCTGGGGAAATGATCGTAGTATTCCTTGTAAAGCTTCCGCTGGGGAAGAGTGTGACAGCTTGACTGGGGAAACAATTGTGGTATTCTTTGTGCAAACTACACTGAGGAGTAACATGGCGACTTTGCGGAGAAGTAATTGATAGTGTTCTTTATGTAGACTCCACTGGGGAATAGTATGGGAAACTCTGCTGGAGAGTGATGTGACGAATTCTGTGGGGAATACTGAGGATGTTCTGTTTTTCTTTCTGCTCCGTGGGCAGTTATGAGTTTTTTTTTTTTTTTTTTTTTTAGGTGCTCTAATTTTTGCCTGGGTAGCCCAAATCAGGTTTTCAGCCCAGCGAGCCGCTCTAACTTTTGCCTAAGGCGCCTTTTCGGTTTTCGCCTTAGCGAACTTTTCATATGCCCTACCTTTTGCCTAAACTGCCCGATGTGGGTTTTCAGCTTAGCGGGCCGCTCTAATTTTTGCCTGAGGTGCCTTTTCGGTTTTCACCTCAGCGAGCTTCTTTTTTTTTTTTTTTTTTTTTTTTTTTGACTAAGATGGCGTTGTGACCCTTTATTGCTCGTCTGGGAAGATGAACTAGACTTTAGAGGACGATAAGAGATTTTAAATTGCATGTATTTGATACATTTTCATTTGTCAATTAATGTGATGATATTGATCAGTTGAATGCAAAGTGCTTTCTTTGAATGTGTGTTTATGCAAGACAACTTTGTTTGTGCATTTGTCATAACCATGCAAATATATTTAAACAAACACTTCACTTTATTGATGAAGTCAAAATGAGTACATTTGAAACAAGTTGATTCCTAAATGATACACATTTCACATTGTGCCAGAATCCGTCACCAGTCGTCCTTTTCAGGTTTTCTGGCCGATTATTTTCTCTCGTGTCTTAACTTTTGCCTAGACCGCTCTTTTCGAGTTTTCAGCCTAGCAGACCCCTTTTTTTTTATACATGATAAAGCTTTAGCCTGTCTTGGTTGATCGGGTTGGTGAACTCGTTTCCATCCATGTCTATGATGCGGACAGTGCCTTTTGATAACACCTTCTTCACCACATAGGGTCCTTCCCAGTTAGGTCTGAACTTGCCCCTAACATCAACATTTGAAGGCCTTAGTTGCTTTAGAACCAAATCTCCTGCTTTCAACTGCCGCTTGGAGTATTTCACATTTCGATTATAGGCTCTAGCCATTCTGCGCTGATACATCTGCAGGTGATCCAATGCCTTTAGTCGCCTTTCATCTAGTGCAGCCAGCTGCTCATATCTAGCTTGAACCCATTCAGTCTCTGGCAATTGAGCTTCCAGGGCAACTCTGAGTGACTTGAGTTCTATCTCCACTGGTAACACTGCTTCCATTCCATACACCAAGGCATAAGGAGTTTCTCCTGTCGGCGTTCTGACACTGGTCCTGTAACCCCAAAGAGCATAAGGCAATTTATCAGCCCAATCCCTGTAAGTGGTTACCATCTTTGATAAGATCTTCTTTATTGCCTTGTTAGCCGCTTCTACTGCACCATTAGCCTGTGGTCTATATGGAGAAGACTTATGGTGTTCAATACCATGTTCTGCAAATAGCTCAGCCGTTGCCCCTTCAAACTGTACTCCGTTATCAGTTACTATGTGGTGAGGAATCCCATACCGAGTGAAGATGTTCTTCCGGATGAACTTGACCATGTGCTTGGCTGTCACATTAGTGAAGGATTCTGCTTCGACCCATTTGGAGAAATAATCAACTGCCACAACTATGAATCTATGCCTATTAGATGCAGCCGTATGAATTTCACCAATCATGTCTATCCCCCATGCTGAAAATGGCCAAGGAGACGCTAGATTCTGAAGTTCAAGTGGAGGAAGATGACTAATGTCTGCATAGATCTGACATTCATGACATTTCTTCACTTTTCTTATATAATCTGCTTGCATCGTCATCCAGAAGTACCCTTGTCTCATAATCTTCCTGGCCATGGCAAGCCCGTTCATATGTGGCCCACAGGATCCTGCATGTACCTGCTGCATCACATCCTCTGCTTCTTGTTCTGTTAGACACCTTAAAAGAACTCCATGTGCTGTTCTCTTATACAACTTGTCCTCAAAGATTCTGAATTGACTAGCCAATTTTCTCAGTGTCAACTTATCAGCAGCACTGGCCTCTTCTGGGTACTTTCCCTCCTTAACATACCGGTAAATGTCAAAGAACCATGGCTTTTCTTCGGCTGATAATTCCATTACTTCATGCACTTCGAAGCAAGGATGCCTGGAAGTGGCTATGACCAGTGGTTGAGCCTGTGTCTCTTCTGGATTTTCCCACATGGAGGACAAAGTAGCTAATGCATCAGCCATCTTATTCTCATCCCTGGAGATATGTCTGAATTCACACCAGCCAAATAAACCCTTTCTGAACTGTAGCAGCTCCAAATATGGCCGTAAGGCTTCTTCTTTTAGTTCCCACTCTCCCTGAGCTTGCCTGATCACTAGAAGTGAATCACCGACAATTAAGACATCATTTGCCCCTAAGGTTAATAAAGTTTCCATTCCAAACAAGCATGCTTCATATTCCGCCCCATTGTTGGTTACGGGAAAGATCAGCCTTTTGGATAGAGGAATGACCTCACCATCTGGTGTTGCTATAAGTACCCCGATCCCAGCGCCTTTTCTATTCACTGCCCCATCGAAACACATGACCCACCTTTTCACTTCCACCATGGCTAACTGCTCATCAGGGAATTCCAGGTTCTCTGTGTAATCTGATTCTAGGGGCTGGTTTGCCAGAAACTCTGCCACGGCTCGCCCTTTAATGGTTTTCTTCGTGATGTACTCAATGTCAAATTCAGACAAAAGTAACAACCACCTGGACAACTTCCCAACCAATGCTGGTGCTTCATAGAGATACTTCATTGGATCCACCTTAGCCACAGCTTGTATCTTGTAGGATTGGAAATAGTGGCGCAGCTTCTTGGTCAACCAAATCATTGCCACACATGTCTTCTCCACCAGTGTGTACTTGGTTTCATACTCTAACAGCTTTTTACTAAGGTAATAGATGGGATACTCCTTCTTGCCATCTTGTTCTTGTGCTAGCATTGCCCCTATAGAGGATTCCTCAACTGCCAAGTACAAAATCAGGGGCTTCCTTGGAATTGGAGGACTCAACACTGGTGGCTTTACCAGGTAGGCCTTGATCTTCTCGAAGGCTAGCTGACACTTGTCATTCCACACAACCGGCTGATCTTTCTTTAATAGCTTGAAGATTGGCTCACAAGTGGAAGTTAGCTTGGCTATGAAGCGGCTGACATACTGCAAGGAACCCAGGAATGATCTGACCTCCTTTTCAAACTTTGGAGCTGGCATATCTTGGATGGCTTTGATTTTATCTGGGTCCATTTCTATCCCCCTCTGGCTAACTACATGGCCTAACAGCTTCCCTGATGTGACTCCGAATATGCACTTCTTGGGATTAAGCCGTAAGTTGTATTCTCCAATGCGTGTTAGGAATCTATCCAGGATAACAGGGTGTTCCTCCCGGGTTGTTGACTTAACAAGCATATCATCGACATACACTTCAACTTCTTTATGGATCATATCGTGTAACAGAGTTGTGACAGCCCTCTGATAAGTGGCACCGGCATTCTTTAATCCAAAAGGCATCACCCTGTAGCAGAAAGTACCCCATTCTGTGATGAACGATGTTTTCACCTTGTCGATCACATCCATCAGAATTTGGTTGTACCCTGAAAAGCCGTCCATGAAGGAGTACATTACCGCTTTTGCTGCACTATCAACCAATACATCAATGTGAGGTAGTGGGAAATTGTCCTTAGGGCAGGCCTTATTCAAGTCCCTGTAGTCAACACATACTCTGACCCTTCCATCCTTTTTAGGCACGGGGACAATGTTGGCTAGCCATTCCGTATACTCCACCACTTCAAGAAACCTGGCATCTATCTGTTTGGCCACTTCTTCCTTCACCAGTGTAGCCCATTCCGGCCTTAGTCTTCTCAACTTCTGCTTTACCGGTCTGAACTTGGGGTCCGTTGGGATTTTATGCACTGCCATTTCTGTATCTACACCCGGCATGTCTTCATATGACCAGGCGAAAGCTTTAACATGTTTTTGGAGTATTCTTATTAATTCTCTTTCTTCCTCGGATTTAAGCTCGTGTGAAATGAGTACCATTTTAGGGTTTTCATCTGTACTTATATTGATTTCATGCAATGCAGTGTCATGGATGCTAAATATGCTTGATGGTGATTCAAATGCATGCACAGAATTATCAGGATAAACATCACACAAGTAAGCAAACTGGGATTTCATTGCATTGAACTTATCATAGAGTACATCAGTTACATTGAAAATGGAAGAAATAGATACAACAAAATCATTTTCATCCTCCACAGGCGGAGGGCCTTGTTCTTCATCAGCTTCCACCTTCCCTTCCAGAGCATCATCCGGGACTGCAGCTTTCTCGGCCACCTGTGCCTTAGCTTTCTCCATAATCTTGGCGATTTCAGCAACCACAGAGTCTAAGTTCACTTTGGCCATCAGTTCTTCGCCAAATCCTTCCTTGGATTTCCCAAAAGCTTTGGTTAATGCAGCAGTCAAAGCTCCCGAGATCACTTCTGTAGCTTTGGCACAGATCTTCTTTTCATCTTCTTCCTCGGCCACCTCTATGGTTTCTGCTGTCGCCTCAGATGTCTCTCCTTTCAAAATTTCAGATTCAGTAATAGCTTCCTCCATCATTACAGGGGCTACTGGCTCTTCCTGACTTTTTTCAAAATCCACAACATCTACAAAGATCTCAAAGCCAGGGTGCTTGACATTTCCAACCAGCATCGGTTCAGCTTGGCCCCTGTAAAGGCTTTCTCCTGCCTTCAGAAATGGCTTCATCATGGCCCTGCCATTTTTGCCCTTTTTCATATTCTTCTGCTTGTGCGACCCCTCTACATAACCAAGGCCGTACTGCTTTGACTTTCCCAAGTCGATCTTGAATTCTGGCACACCTTGCAAATTAATCCCGAGTCCCATTCCCGGGACAAAGTTCAGCTTGTACAGATATCGGGATAGCCACTCCGGCATGTAATTCTCATAAAGAACCATAGGGGCATCTGTGGTTTCTTCCTCCTTAATGACAGCAATTTGGAATCCACTAAAAGGAACCACTCCTTCATCCACTGCAGCTACCATCGACTGGGCGTCCGCCTCAACAGTCACAATCCTGTCATTCATAGAGAATTTAATCTTCTGATGCAATGTAGAAGGAACACCTCCTAAAGAATGGAACCAGGGCCTTCCAAGCAATAGGGAGAATGTGACCGGGATATCGATCACTGTGAAGACAACCATGGACTTGATGGGCCCAACCTCCACTTCCGTTTCGAAGGTCCCTATCACTGTTCTTTTAGAATCGTCATACGCCCGAATGACTGTCGAGGACCTCTTCAACACTTCTTCATTCATGCCTAGAAATGGTAGCATTTTCAGTGGGCAAATATTCAGAGCTGAGCCGTCATCCACCATGACGCACGGCATCACCTTATCCATGATGTTGGCCCTAACGTAAAAAGCCTTGTTGTGAGCTCTTCCTTCTGCTTGTAGGTCTTTCTCAGAGAAAACAATATTAGGAGCTCCAGCATGGACTTTGTCTAGCAAGCAGCACATAGCCTCCGGTGAAGCTATAGGGGAGACTTCAATTTCTGATAGCTTTTTCACTAAAGCCTCCCTATGCTCTTTGGAGGTCATAAGCAAGTGCCACAAATTAGCTTGTGTAGGGGTCTTCTTCAGTTAGGAAATGACCAAATCTTCTTTCTCGACTCTTTCCGGTGCTGAAGTACTGCCCGACCCATTCATCGGTGCTTTATCTTTCATCTGATCTGCCGGCTGATATACCCTTCCACTTTGGGTCACATGTTGCACTTCTGAAATCTTCAGCTTCTCAATAGTTGGGAGTTTAGCAGCCTCTCTTCTGTCAAATCCCTCGTACTCATCTTCGGAGTCAAGGTCATCCAGACTTATTGGTTTGATCTCCTTACACCCATCTTCCTTCTCACACTCGGGTTTCTCTTCAGGTTCCCCTACCGCCACTGCCTGAATCATAGGGTTCGCTTGTAGAATTTGGGCAAATATGAAGTTAGCCGGCAACCCCGACTGAACCATGTTAACTCGCTTCTCGAATGCCGGTAGTGGGTTAGTTTTAGTGCTAGGCTTAGGTGGTTCTTGCAGCTTTCCCTCGTCGATAAGCTTCTGGATAGCATCCCTTAGCTTATAACAGTTATTGGCCCGGTGGCCTGTCACCACATGATAAGTGCAGAAGTTATCCTTGTCAGCTTCAGGTGGGAACTTAAATGGCCTCAAGGACTGTAGTAAACCACCATTCCTACACTTGGCGAATATCTTTGCCAAAGTAAGAGTCCAGGGTGTTATGCTTTGTCCTCCAGGACCCCTATTCTGGTTGCCTTGCTGCTGATTCACAGTAGCCACCTCAACCCGCTTCACTTCTGATGACTGCCCCTGCTTGCCACTGGCACCTGAACCAGACCCACTGCCAGACCCAGCTGCTGTGGTTGATCTATACCCTGAACTATACCCTGTACCTCTTCCCCCTTTCTGACCAGCTGGCTTCTCCTCTTCATCCCTTTCTATCTTCATGGCCATGCTATAGACCTCACTAAGCTCCCTGAAGGAATGGAATTTCATGTTGTTCTTGAAGATATCTTTGCTGCCATCAATGAGCTTCTGTATAAGCTCGTCTTCATCAGGGCGGTTCTTTAGGAGGATCATCTTGTTCATCCACCTCTGGTAGTATTCATCAAAGGGCTCATTGAATTTTTGTTTCACCCTCTCCAAATCATACAGCTTCACCTGGATTTTGGTGTTGAAGCTGTAGTATTTGATGAAGGCTGCTGACAATACTTCCCAGTCAGACTGCTCCTCCTCTGACAATGAGTTATACCATCCTAAAGCACCTCCCTCCAATGTGGTGGGGAACAGATTAATCAATTGTTGCTTTGTAGCGCCTGCTGTCAGTATAACTCGGGCATATAAGTTCACATGGGCCTCTGGCGAGCCCATTCCTTTGTAAGTGGGGATTTTCGGCACTTGGAAGCTGATAGGAAATGTCTCGATGCCCCTACTGATCATGGCATCAACGTTCACCCCCTTCTTGGATTCAGCACTTATCCCGACCCCCTTCTTCAACTGGGCCATGACTTCGTCTAATTCAGAACACTTAGCTTTCATCCTCTGTTCCATAGCTGCCTCTATCTCCTGCAGCTTTTCAAGACTAGCCGAAGCGTCACCACCATGTTGGGATGATTCAGCTTCTTTTTCCTTCCCGCCTCCACTACCACCGGTCTCACCAGCCTCTCTAACCACTGCCCTCATCTCTTCCTTTAACATGTCGCGGAAATCCTGCGACCTGAAGAAATCTCTCAAAACATCAGCCATGCTTGGTGTCTGTTCTGCCATATTCACTCCTTCCCCAGGCTCAGAATCACTGTCACTCTCAACTACCCTCTGTCTCCTAGCCGCCCTTGAAGCTTGGGATCTTGTCCAAGGTCGCTCCAGTGTATTCTGCTTGGGGGTAGGTAGGAGATATTAGGGTCGTGAATGAATGACGTGATATGACATGAAAATCAAGGCATTGAATATGCTTGAGATGCATGAAGTGGAATTATGTATGGAATGATGATATGAATATATATATATATATATATTTTTTTTTTTTTTTGAGGCATTCCAAAAACACCCAATGTTTATGCAAAAATGTCACGTGTAGGCCACCACACGGACAGAACTTCGGCGCCTTTGGGGCACCTAATGAATTTATGAAATGGTTGCGTGTATACCGGCACACGGACGTAGTTTTGACGCTTTATAGGTCTATGAGATGGTATGAAATGGTCGCATGGGCCGGGCCCACAGACAAGGTCTTGATGCTTTTGAGCATATGATATGGAATGATGTTATGAGAAAGTCACGTGTAACAGGAACACGGACAAGGATTCAGCATTCGAGGAACGCCTTTCATGATTTGGTGATTGTTACGAGCCTATATGTATACTAATCGGGCACTCGGGGAGTACCTTAAATGGTGAATTAATGTCATGAAGTGGTTGGATGTGGACTACAATGTTATATGATGTTTATGATGGATGGGTATGATGTCACGAGATGCATCGTGTAAATTATTACACGAAAATGGGCCTAAGGCCGTAGTGGCTTTTATTAAATGAAATGAAATTGGTGGAATGGCCGAATGCAATCCGGTGCATTGGCAAAACACGGGTAATTTTGGGTACCCGATATGTTATGAAATGGGATGGGATGGTCATGATAGGCGTTCTTTGAAATGCCCCTTAATTTAATTTTAATTTAGGTGAAATGTAGTGAATGAACATGTCACACAATATGCAAATGGCTGCACAAAAACGTGGGTTAGGATGCATGTCATACAGAATGATGTTATGTATGCTATGTCAAAAATAAAATGCTAATCACACAAGTTTAATGTTATGGCTGAAAAAGAAACCGTTAGTATGGATGACAAGCGAATGAATTAATGTTTTTACACACGAAATAAAATGCAAAATGGCTGCATAAAAAAAATGTGGGTTAGTATCACACAAAGATGTTTGTGTATGGTATGTCATATGTATGGAAAATGGTGATTATGGTATGTTATGCATGCGTCGGTGATGTGTCACGGAACGGTGAAGAACACGTAGCAAGCAAACGAATTCTTCCAACCTTATTCCTCCTACGTGGTCGGTCTCAAAAATTTCTAACCGAGTCCTAGGTGGGATTCACTTCGATCACCAACCGGGGGTGATGAAGGCGCGATTTTATTATTATTCACACAATTATTTCGGTATCCTAAGGGAATCCAACTAGAGCTGCCTATATGGGTTCGGTCAAAGTCGGGATAACATCAAGGCTCTCATAGCAAGATATACTCCTCACTTCTCCCCACTCAAGGGTCCTAGCAAAGGGGTTCGTACGAGGCTATGAGTGGTGTTTCGTATTCGTGCCCCTAAGACCAGGAGGAACTTAGGCGACACTTCAACGATCCACCGGGCTATAAAAGGATACCTAATCTAATGCAAGAAATGGCTAACTAAAAATGCAAATAAAATACCAAAAGAGAATCATCCACGTTATTTTAATTAGACACTTTTCAGGGCTTGTCAATATTCTTTTAAGTTTTTAAGAAAACTTTTTAAAGAAGTCCCCAGCGGAGTCGCCACTGTGAGCGGATGACGCGTTTTCGATGGGACGCGGGACTCCCTTTCAGAATGGGGTGCCACGATCTCGGGCGGATCCCTCCCTCACGTGGGGTTTTTATAAATGGAAATCAGCGTTTTGGAAAATGAATAGAATTAATACGTAAAAGAACCGAGACCTAAGTCTCGATGAATATTGTAGGAGTCGCCACCCCGCTCAACTCAACCGGGAAATTCTTATGTAGCTGAACCGGACGAACGGCCGCTACACTATCCAGAGATTCGGGTCCGGACAAGTCCCTTATTTCGTGTCTAATTAAAATAAATAAAGCCAATGTTCTCGAATGGTATTTCAGAATCTAAAGTCCATTTTATTGAATATAAAAAGCATACAGCGCGCACACAAAACATTTAATACAAACATAAAGAAAAGAAATAAATATTAACCGGCTTACAACCAAATCGAATGGAAAAATAAAAACTCTCGCCTCACTTATATAATCGCCTATATACACGAGAATCTAGAAAAATACAACCGCCTAGGATACACGATTTAATCTATTAAATTACATCCAAAATAAAAATAAAATAAAAAGAAATTAAAACCTGCAAAACAGAGGGTTAGCACAATATATACAGCACGCCACAATTAGGACTCAAATAGACAGAATGGGAAATCAGGAATTGGGGGCATGCATTTAGGGGATAACCGGGTTGGCTCGGCTAGCCGGCCCGGTTAGACCTGGAAAACATTTTGAAACGTCCCTGTATTTTTGGTTTTATGGAAAAAAAATCATTTTTGAAACCAATTTTTCCGGTTTACATGCATTTTTATATATTTAAGTGGGTCGGTTTTCAGGAGAAATGGGTCTCCGTCGTTGAATTGTTCTAAATGCAATGTTACTAAAAATTGAATCTATGGTCGTGATGCACACAACAAAATTCATTTTGATGATTTTTGGGGTTTTCTAATTTTTTTGGGATTTTTTGGGAATTTTTGGGGATGAAACTGAAATTCTGATTCTGGAACAGGGATTACAGTCGTACGACTGTAGTTTACAGTCGTGCGACTGTAATCAGTCCAAGATCAGAATTCCGCCAAAAAATCATTTTTAACCAAAAAATGAAGAAAAATTAACTGGAAATTAAGAACAGTCGTACGACTGTATATACAGTCGTACGACTGTTCATGAAAACCAAGAACAGTCATACGACTGTTCTTAATTTCCAGGAACAGAAATACGAAAATGCAGCAAAAATCGCACAAAACTCACTTCAAACACCCAGAAAGCGAGGAAAAGTGTAAGGAAAAGAAGTGACTACCTTTTTAGAAGCTATTCCAAGTCGTTTTGACCCCTGGCGTCGCTCCGATCCCAACAAATTCGTACTTTCCCCTTTGGAATTGAAGTTGGGAGCTTTTTCTCCAAAAATCCAAATTGCAAAGGATTCTGATTGTTTTAGTCTGAATTCTTGATTTGGTTATGTAGTTAATTGATTAACCTAGGGGTTTCTAACAAGTTTTAGGTTTAATTTCAAGAATTAAAGAAAATCAAAGAGGAAGAAAAGTGATTTTTTTTTTTGTGGTTTTCTTGTTCTCTCTCTTCTCTTTCTCTCTCTAAGTTTTCTTTCACCAGAAATCTCTCCTCCCCCTTTCTTCTTCTTTTTCATCTTTTTATCTCTCTGCCCCCCCCCCTTTGCTTGCTGCAACAAGGGAGCAATTAATGCTCCCTTTCTCTTTCCTTCATTCCTGCTGCAGAGGTATGGGCCTCTGCAGATTTTCCGACATTACAGTCGTACGACTGTAATTTTTAAATTACAGTCGCACGACTGTAACAATAGTTGTACGACTATAGTTTTTTTTTTTTAAGTATAGAAAATTCCGGCGCTTACACCTATCCAATCCTTCCACGAAGGACTCTTGGTTTGATGGACTTATTGACACTTTACCCATCTGTGCTTAGGGCCCGCTCTGAGCTAATGCTACCCATGTTGAGTCAAACCACCATTCACATGTTAACCATACCAAGTATCTTAACCCTCGACGGCCCACTGAATACTACAATATACCCAGCTAGGGCATGGCGCACATTGCAGCATCAGCAAGAGGAAGAAGTGTGAATGTGGGAAGCACTTTTAAGTGACTCAATATTTTAATTTCCGGATTATAATTAAGTGATACGGCTTAGCATGCATAAACGCGAGTAATAATTTGGTGATCCATACATCCATATTATATGACAAATGCAATAGCATACTTAATTTAAAATAAATGAGATCCTATGAGCCTTTAATTACAACCTAATGAAAAACTAGATGTCCTATCTAATTCTTCATGGGCCAGACTGCAATCCTTCTTAGGCTCCCACCATGGGCTTGCTCCATTTGGGCCTTCCTCCATACTTGATGCAATTACAATAATTTTGTAAAATAAAATCTATTCTAAAATTACATCAAAATAAAAAAATGGCACGCAGGCCATATTTCCCAAAATTAAATTACAACCGATAATAATTTAGGGCCCATAAAACTCAACATAACATTTCAAACAAAGTACCTGTCGTGCACATACATACCAATATGATGCATGATCATGGCATTCCAAATTATAAATATAAATGTTAAGCCGAGTTACTTAGGGTGAAATCGCCAATTTTAACAAATGTGACTAAGGCCCATAAAAGCCCAATGGATAACATCCATAAATGTAAAATTAACAATTTTGCTCCCACTTGAATTTGGGTTGTCACAAATTTAAAATTTAGCTCTCCCAATTTTAACCGGTGTCACGGTTTATTGGGCCAATTTCACAAAGTCCATATTCAATTTAATATGCAAACAATTAAATTAAATATGCATGCCAACAAAATAAATAATTTAAATACAAATTAATTAAAAAAATTTAATTTAATTTGCATTAGGGTCCGGAATAAAAAATACCCGTAAAATCCAAAACCGGACCAAAAACCCGTGCGCGGTGCTGCTGTCCCGATGGGGCAGTAGTGCCGCCGCACGGCAGCTTGCCGCGGCAGCAGCAGCCCACTGGCTGCTGCCGCAGCTGCTGCCAAGGCAGCAGATGGAATCGCAGAATTGCGATTCCATCTTTTGCCCAAACAATATTATTTTTTTTTAATCATAAACAAAAAATATTTCCAGCAAAAAATATATATATAATTAATATACAAAACAATTTTAGATGGAAAACAATTGGGGAAAAATAATCAAAAACCCCAATCCAACAATTCTAGGGTCTATCTAAAAAACAAAACCAATTAAGTAAAAACCCTAAAATCACAAACTTGAAACCCATTCTTTCTTCAAGAACGTTTTCAAGAACAAATTCCAATCAATCTAATGGACAAAACAAGAGGCATAGTAATCTCATAGTGTCCTTTGCCTAACGCTATCGATATGAATAAACAAGAGGCATAGTGTCCATCATCCTCTTCTGTTGTTTATTATATTTCTTTATCTTGAGTTGACTGATTAATCAAATAGGCAACCAACTTATTTGGGTATGGCTATAAACGTACCAGTCCCACTCATCAAGTGGCCAATGATATCATCTCGGTGTTACCCGAGTGCCAATTCCATCACTTCATAATCAATATCAACATGTTCACCGGTCCACCCAATCCTACCCGTATTTAGCATCCTTTTACAGACCTGTTAGGCTTATGTCAAAGTGAATCGGATTCCATATCGATATTATAATGAAATCTGGTCTGAGGACAAAAGAGACCTACTCAAGAAAGACCTATAACGTGACAACCATGTGGCTTTCTTGTGCAGTCCCATGTCAACGACATGTACCTATATTCATGACTGACTATACAAGTACTATGGCTAGTTAAGAGCTACCATATAGTCATTGAATAAACAAGTCTGTGGTTCTATTCATTCCCACGATTAGAACAGACCTGGGATAGGTTTTATGATTATCAATCAATGGATACTCTACTCATATTATAGCACAAGATATAAATGAAATAGATTAATTGCCTTTATTAATGTGACACAAATAATGTATTCATACAATGAGTCTTAATGTATAATACAAAATGCAAGAATCCAATGCCCTAAGAACTAGGGCACACCAACAAAACATAGCCGTACGGATATGACCGGCTGAGTCAGCTTTCCGGAAAAATTTCAAAAGATGAAAAACATGCAAAAAAACACAATGTACATGAGTTTAAGCCCTCTCAGAGTTACCTTGATTTCTTTCCAGCGTACTGAATATGCAAGAATGGATTGGAAATCTTAGGATCGTCACCGGAGTCTCAACTGGTGAAATCCGAACAACCCGCGATAAAGCAAAGCAAACTCATAATGGTTTTCCACGTAATACGCAATGGTAGAGAACTTAGGTTTTATTATTTCTCTGGGTTTAGATTCTCAAACTCAGACTTTCCTCTCTTTTCCTCTCCTCTCACCACTTTCTCCCTCTGTTTCTCTCTATTTTTCTTTTTCTTTTCAATCCTTTTTTTTAGCAGAAACTAAGAACCCCCTTTAAGATCTCCCTCTCTCTATTTTTGTATCTCCCTCTGTCATCTCTCCATTCCTCATTAAATGCCTGCCTCAGATAAATAAGCTCACCTATACCTTCTGCAACAGGTTGCCTGACTTTACAAGGCAACCTGTTCTGCCCACTAGAGCTGTACGGCTCTAGTCTAGAGCTGACCGGCTCTGGTTCAAGAAACCAGAGCTGCCCGGTTCTAGCGAAGGCTGGAGCGGAGGGTGAAACTTTCGACATACACCCTAAACCATAGAGACCTCTCGGGAGACCTTTCCGGGGGTTTTGGATCGCGGGTAGCTTGATTTGTGGGACATTTGAGACTTTCCAGGCAACAATCCGGCTGCTTTTGAGTCTAATACACATCCGTCTACCTCAAAGGTATCACATAAGTTCTCATCGCAGAGGTCGGGAAAACCCGTGCTCACAGCGTGGCCACCGTGATCCAAGGAAGGCAGACTCCTTAAAGGATCACTAGTCTGTGGGCTGAGTCAGTAAGCCTGACCTATTCTATGTGTGGAAAAGCTAGTTTGTTGCAGAGTTTGAGGCCATTTTTGCCTCCGGCTGAGGCGGATAAAGACAATTTTTGCTCTTACCATGTGATGACGGGTCACCGTACAAACGACTACACCCAGTTGATTAAGGCAATCAAGCAGTTGGTCGCTGATGGACAAATCATTAAGCCGGCTCTAAAACCTAGCATTCAGAATAATCCCTTGCCCAACCTCGGGTGATTCAGATGCATAAGACATTGAGGACCATGATGCTGCAATAAAGAGAAGACCCTCCGCATGTGGAGGCGATACTCATTTTGATGTTTTAATTTGTTTAATTTTATTATTATTATCATTTATCATGTGAAAAATTTGGCCTCTGAGGTGTTTAATTTAATAGAGTTTGATTTCAAGTACTTGTGCGATATTTTTCATATGGAACTGTGCATGCAGCCAAACATTCATTTAATGCCTTTAACACATGATACATCAATGCATGAAATGAATCTACGGACAGATAATGACCCAAAAATGATATCCGTCTCGGGAGACCTCACACTTGATGAGACGAAAGAAAATTGCAATATACCATAAAAGAACATGGAAATCTTTCCCTGACTGAACTATATCATGCGGAGATTGACGGAGAAATTAATGAATACAAAGTTCCCAAGGATTCAAAGATGAAATCAATCAAGCAGGAGCTCTGTAGACTCGAATGGGCATCGCTCCATGGTCGCAACCGCCAACTACTTCTCAGAGGGGGTAGAAGCGGATTCATATATGAATGTCACCGACAAAAAAGACAAAAAAAAAGAAGAAGAAGAAGAAAAAAGCATTATCATGTCGTGACCAATAATCACCTACAATTACAAGGGGCAAAGATAGAGCATCATAGATTATCTTTGCATCTCCCACAAGCCAATGGGGCGATAGAAGCGGCTCATAAGACTCCATCCAAATGACAATCACCTATAAAGGATAGGCCAATATGTTGTCATTTGCCTTGCAAGGACACAAAACTAGCATCAGAGCACGCACTGAAGAAACGTCATACTCCTTAGCCTATAGGATGGAAGCGGTTCCACCAAGGGAGACAGAGACCAAGTCGTCAACCCCATCAACCCAGACAAGCCCAGGTGCTATTACGTGTAAAAAAATAAAAAAATAAAAAATAAAAGGTTCGATGGGTCGCAAACCGAAAAGGTGATCCATGCAAAAATCAGGACGGTCCAATGGATCGAAAACCAAAAAGGTGATCCATGCAAAAGTTAGGACAGAGAGGCGAGCACCATCAGTGGGAAAATCTGCAAAGACCAGTTGGTGTCAAGCATGGGTCCGGTCGAGACGGATACCATTACTGATTCTCTCCTTAGCTTTATTTCATCTTCGATGTGCATTGTTCTGAAACATTATAAATGAGTGAATGAATGAATGCCGTTTTATGTTCAGGTTAAATGTCCGAAGTCTGCTTGAAATTGAATTCATATGTATGTGCACATTTTCTGTTTTCATACATCTCACTTAAAAAAAAAGAGTCCGTTGGATCGAAAACCGAAGTGGTAGATCGAAAACCCGAAAAGGGCAGTTCAGGCAAAAATAAAGACAGTCCGATAAGCCAAAAACCCAAAAAAGGGTGACCTATG
Organism: Euphorbia tirucalli; assembly: GCA_039660915.1. Lineage (NCBI taxonomy): Eukaryota > Viridiplantae > Streptophyta > Magnoliopsida > Malpighiales > Euphorbiaceae > Euphorbia > Euphorbia tirucalli. Next base: position 41,091,142 of record CM077637.1, on the reverse strand, counting down.
CAAAAATTAGGGCAAGCAATTAAAATAACACAAAATTCATACAGCAGTATCAAGCTCAGACAACTCTAATCCTGTAAAAACCGAGGTACATCAAAGCCAGTGCCTCATGTCCACGCCTCGTGGAGCAAGCAACTAGGTCAATCAACCAAACTTCAACGCCATATCCTACCTAGGACAGACTCATCTGGGCATCCCAATCGTCCGTCCTGTCCCTGAAAATCTGATTCATGACCTCCAGCTTGGTGACCTGCTGACGTAACTGGTCAACCTCTGTTCTCAAATGAGCGAACTCACGGCGCTTGATCCCAATCATCGTCTGCAACAAACAAAACATGAAGAAGCACCATAATCATATGCATATGCATCCAGGTCATGCACACACACATACATTCAAAACATACATGCACACACGCATACACGCATCAATGTTAACTCAAGTACAGGTATATAATCTCACCATCAGGCTATCTCAAGCCATGAGTATTCCGAAAGTGGAAATAAGCTGACACCGGGGCATCCTCTAAATCTCAGGTAAGAGACTGTTCTCAATTTTTAGAATTGACATTTATGCCGATATAATCCTGAGAAGGGTATTCCTTACCTTTTGTAGGTATACAAGGGCAAAACCATCAAGCCGTATTTATTCTTGATCGAAGGGGCAAAAATTTTCAAAATTATCAGTCAAGGAATAGATACGTACCCCTGATCCAATTTCAAAGGTTTTGCTCCACCACAGAGAGCTAGTTTCAACAGTATTGCTCCACCACAGAGAGCCGATTTCAACGGTATTGCTCCACCATAGAGAACCGGTTTCAACGGTATTGCTCCACCTCAGAGAACCAATTTCAATGGTATTGCTCCGCCACAGAGAGCCGATTTCAACAATATCTGTTTCGAATCCGAAACTGAAGCAAATTCGGAATGACCGAGATGACGTCAAAAATGTCTCGGGTGACCCGAATATGTGTAACAAGTCTTGGTACGGAACCACAAAGGAATTCGAGTGAGTATTTAAGAAAACCGAAGAAAAAAATGAAAAATAAGCAAAATAGGCTGATCTGGTCACTACAGCCGCGTGGCTGTAGTACATTACAGCCGTACGGCTGTAATCACCAGATTTCTTTTTTACCCAAAATCAGCATTTAAACCGGATTTTTAACCTAAATAGGAGATATAAATTGATTGTGACTGGATTTTAGGGCAACACAGCAAACAAAAAACATAAAGAATTAAGAATTGAGAGAAAAACACATCTACACTTAGGGTTTTTGAGAAAAAGAGAATAAAATTGAACGTTTTAATCCTAAATAATCAAAGAAATCTTAACAAAATCTTTTTAAATCATTATAACTTTTAGGAGATTAGTTTTCTTGGAATGTTCTTAGGCCATAATCACTCACTCGGGGTTCCGTTCGGGCTTTGGAAATCGCACAAGCTTTTGGGTTGTTCGTGACTGTAAGGCATTCCCAGCATCCGAATTCATCCTTGGTGATCCAAACACTGGAACACAGACCAGGTAACATTCTGAGAGGCCTTAAAAATCCTTTTTAATTCATTCTAGGTGTTATTTGTTTGTGTTTTTTAGTTTTTCATGATTTTGGAAGCGATTCCGGTTACTGCCGCCCGACCTGATGATTACAGCCGTACGGCTGTAACCTCCAGATTATAGCTGCACGACTGTAACCTACAAGGGCAGAAGCTCCAAATGCCCCGAATTGACCAATAACGCTTCCGTTTTCAAGTTAAATGTGTTTTTCATATTTATTATCGTTCCAATTACATCCATGTATGCATAGATTCCCGGTTTTCTTATTTTTAATTGATGGATGTGATTTCAAGTTTGGCAATTTTGAGTTTTTAAGGATTTCTGGACTTATTTCGATCTATTTCGGATCCATTTGGTTGAAATCAGTGTGTTTCCAGAAATCCTAGATTACCCGGAATCGCTAAATTGGCAAAACAATTTTCAAAAACGAGAAAAGAAGGCCGGAACACAGTTCTGGAGCTTTACATCCACGTGGCTGTAGTTAAGGCAGAATTACAGTTTTGCCCTTTTGGGCCCCAAACTTGTAATTTTGCATCTTTTTCCTATTCAAAACTGAATTTTTACGTGTTTCCATTCTTTCTGGACCCTAGATGAATGTTTAACTTAGGCCCACACACGAACGGGACCCCCAGGTCCCGGGATATCTGGCCCACTAAAGTTGAAAAAATGCAAGTAAATGAGCCAAACCATTTTCAAAATTGGTTTTTCACCCACAAAACCTACAGGGTGTTTCAAAAAAACTGTTTTCCAGGTATAACCGGTCCGACCAGTCGGGTTGACCCGGTTACTCCCCTAAATGCATGTCCCTGCTCCTACAAATCCTTATTCTGTTTTATTTGAGTCTTTTGTATGCCTTGATTATTTGTGCTAACCGTATTTGGATGCAGCTTTTATTTTTTGTTATTTTTCATTTTTAATGTATTTAATAGATTATCTCGTGTAATTAGGCGATTGTAATTTCTTAGATTATCGTGTATAGTAGGCGGTTGTAAATGGTGAGGATAAGATTTTTCTTTTTCTTGGGTTGTATAATTTGGCCTCTGATTTACTTTTCTGAACTTTTATTTTTCCGCATTTTATTTTAATATTTATATTTATGTCGTTTTCATGAGCACCGATTAATAATTAAAAGAAGATAAAATGAGTAGAATTAAGTGAATGTAACATTACGTTATGAAATAATAATTGAAAATAAGTGAGGATTAGTAGACATGTGGCCCGAACCTCGAATCTCTAGATTAGGTGCTGCGTCTACACTTGGTAGGGAGCTATACCGAAATTTCCCGGATGAGCTGATCCGAGTGGCGACTCTGTATCTGATATCGAAATTCTTGTTTCGAGATCTTTAAGTTAAATTGGGATTTTCCAAAAAACCTGTTTTCCAAAATTCACACTTCACCATTAAAATTAAATTTCTATGAAATGGGTTTTCTTCAATAAAATGAAAGGTTTTCTTAAAGAAGAGTAAAACCCGTTTTCAAAACCCGAACAACACACCTCAAAAATGAAAATCCCCAGTTCCCGCTTTGCCGCGCGTTCCGTAAAAAGGTCATCCGCTCACAGTTGTAATTGTAGCCGCGCAGCTGTAACTACAGCCGTGTGGTTGTAATTAGAGCCGTACGGCTGTAATTAGAGCCGTGCGGCTATGGCTTCCAGAACCTGAAAAATGGTTTTCTCATTTTTTGAATATGTCGTTTTGCTCGTTTCTGATTTTTCCCGAGGGTTTTCTAGGGTTTGGGGGTCCGCAAATGCTAGACGACGGATCCGGTTCGGATAAAACGACTCCGAAATTCAGAAAATGATGCCTGGGGAAAACTAAAAACCCTAATATCTGCATGTACAGTAATCCAAAATCCAAAATTTTACGACATACGGATGCATTTAGGCCGAGATTGATCACAACAGAATGCATAAAATGGAAAACATATTACTTTAGGCTGATCGAAGCAGTTTCAGGATTCTGCCCCTACATAACACAGCCGTGCAGCTCTGTTCATGACAATTACAGCCGTACGGCTGTATTCGAGTAATCCGATTTCCGAAAGTTGCAAAAATAAGAAAAACGTAGAGAAAACACAATGTGCAGAGGTTTAAGATCTCCCAAAATTTACCTTGGTGTTATTTTGATGTATTTAACGTCCAGAAATGGATTGAACACTTAAAATTCGCCTTGAATACTCAATCGGCCGAAAACCGAAAAGAATCCAAAACAATCCGAAACAATCCCGAACAAGTGTGTAAAGGTTAAGAATATCCCCTTTGATGTTTTGGTATTGGTTTTGGTCCAAAGTTTTTGGTCTTGGTGCCCCTTTTGCTCTCGGTTTCTTCTTCTCCCTTTTTCTCTCTTTTTTTTTCTATAAGTTTTTCTTAAAACTCAAAATGTCAATCCCCCTCTCTTTTGATTTGATTTTCCTTTTTCTTTTATATCACTCACTCACAATCACTTCCAACAATTAATGAGCTGTCTGAATCCCTGCTATTTCGGCCAAAATCCTTTTTGTTCAGCTAGCAGAGTAACCTGATTGAACCCACTAGAGCTGCACGGCTCTAGTTATTCTAGAGCTGTGCGGCTCTAGACAACAGCAGCACGGATATAGTTTAAAAACTACAGCCATGCATCTCTAGTAAGAGCCGGGCTGAAATTCGTGAAAATTCGACGCTCACTCAAAACCCTAAAAATCACTCGGGGGACCTTCTCGGGGGTTTCGGATCGAGGATAGCTTGGTTTTCGAAACGTTTGAGATACTCTGGGCGACATTTCGGTCGTTTTCAAGTTTGATTTGTGTCCATTTGCTTCACAGGTAATATAGGAATTCTTATCATAGAGGTCATAAAAACCCGACGCTTACACGGGTACAGCTCCTTACCAAGTATAGACATAGTGCCTGATCCAAAGGTTCAGGGTTCGGGCAACACATCTACTAATCCTCAACTTGTTTTCAATTATTATTTCATAACAAAGTATAACATTCACTTAATTCTACCCATTTTATCATCTTTTAATTTTAGTTAGTGATTATGCAAATGACATAAATATAAATCATAGATAAAGTGCAGAAAAATAAAAGTGCGGGAAAAGTAAAGAAAGACCAAATTAAACAACCCGAAAAAGAAAAAAAAATTTCATCCTCACCATTTACAGCTACCTATAATACACGATAATCTAAAAAAGGTACAATCGCCTAGATACACGAAATGATCTATTAAATGCATAAAAAATGAAATATAAGAAGCTGCATCCAAATACGGTTAGTGCAGGTATACAAAATCACACCAAGGACATAAGATAGAATAGGGGTATTTTGGTGAACGGGATCATGCATAGGGGGATAATTGAGAAGTCCGGAAGACTACTCGATTAGACCTAGAAAACACTTTATAAAAAATGCCCTGTAGATTTTGTGAATGAAAACCAAATTTGAAAACGGTTTGGCTCGGTTTACATGCATTTTCCATATTTTTGTGGGCGGATATCCTAGAACTCGGGGATTTCGTTCGGGAGTGGGCATAATTTGAACATCCATATAGGGTTTCAAAATATAAACACACCAAAAATCCTTTTTGAATCGAAAGGAGAAACAAAATTACAAGTTAGAGGCCAAAAGGGGAAAACTTGTAATTCTGTTTCATCAACTATAGCCGAGCCGCTATAATATGCTATAGCCATGCCACTATAGTGGCTAGGGTGGATGTAGCATCTATAGCCGAGTGGCTGTAGTATTCTTTCTCGTTTTGCAAATCGTTTTGATTCTTTGATGGTTTCGGGGTGATCTAGGGTTTCTAGAAACTTATAAAATCCACGAAATAGATCCGGATCGTATCAAATGAATCCAGAAAACCTTAAAAACCAAAAATCAACAAAGCTAAATCTCACATCCATTAATCAAAAACATAAAAACTGCAAATCTAATCACATATAGATGTGATCCGACTGATACTATTCACCAAAAATACATTTGATTTGAAAACGGAAGTGTTTTAGGTCGATTTAGGGCATTTGGAGCTTCTGCCCCTAAGATTATAGCCGAGTGGCTATAAACAGAGAACTATAGCTGTGCTACTATAGGTTACAGCAGTGCCACTGTAGTCATCAGACTACAACTGAGCGGCTGTAAGCAACAAATGGGGTGGCTATAGCTGGGTTTTCACTTCCAACTTTTTAGAAAAACACAAAACACATTCAATAACACCTAAATCAATTTCAAATGAGTTTTTGGGGCCTCTTAAAGCCTACCTTATTTGCGTTGCAGTGTTTTGGATCACCAAAAACAGATTCGGACGTCGGAAAACTCCTCGGAATCATGAACAACCCGAAATCATCAATGAATCTCTAAAACTCAAACGGAACCCCAAATCGAGCCGAACAAACACCAAGTTAACCAGAATCACTCCCAAATATGATTTCTTGAAGGGGCCTATTGATTTCTACAGATTTTATTTGAGATTGGATGATCTTTAGAGTGGATTTAGGGATTTTTCTTACTAAAACCCAATTTTCTCTCTCTAAAACCCACACCAAACCCTCCTAATTAGAATCTCCCTGAGTTTATAGATGAAAACATTCAATCCAGATGAAACCTAATGATTTTAACCCATTTTTGGTGAAGATTGGACTGGAGAATGGATTGAAGAATCTGAATTTTGGGTTGAAAAATCCTTTCTAACTCTCAAAATCTCAAAACCCTAGCTTTCTCTCTTAATTGTGGCTGCAAAATGATGTCCCCTTTGACATAATTTTGAGTTTTTCTATTTATATGGTCGGATTAGGGTTGAAAATCCCAAATTAATGAGATAAAATACACCATATTTAAGAGAAAATCAAATCTGGCAACTACAGCCGAGCGACTGTAGTGGCCTATAGTTGGACAGTTGTAGTTGTGCAAACTACAGCCGTGCCCCTATAGGGCACTATAGCCGAGCGGCTATAGTAGCCAGTTTTGCATTTCTCACCGTTTCTCACTTTTCTTTCCGGTTCTCTTAAGCGCTCGATCAACCTTCTTTGGGGTTTCACACCAAGATTTCTTACACTTCTTTGGGTCATCTGAGACAATGTCTAACGTCATTCTGGTCATTTCGAATTCGCCTCACGCTTATCTGTGAAAAAGGTAATAAGGGCTTTCATCATTAAGGTCAGAAAAAAACCCGTGCTCATAGGCTGCCCCTTGTATGACCAAAGTCAACTTAGATGGGGGCTTGTGCCTGATTTGAGTTTGGTCTCACGATAGGGAGCACAGTGAGAAGGAAAAGAGGACGTACCTGGTGGTTCTCCTCGTGTTGACCTACTATGATGCTTGTAGGGACTTGTCTCAGTTGATTCGCGAAACAGCGGTCTTGCCTAAGTTGACTTGATTTTTCAGGGACTTACTTTGACTCCGTTACGAAACATAGGACTTTGCCTGAATTGATTCGATGTTTTCTAGGGATGTGGTTCGACTCCATTGCGAAGCAGAGGACTTTGCCTAGATTGGATTGGTTCTCCAAGGATGTGCTTCGACTCTATCATGAAGCAGAGGACTTTGCCCAGATTAGGTTGATGCTCCAGGGATGTGCTTCGACTCTGTTGCAAAGCAGAGGACTTTGCCCGGATTGAATTCTCCTTGTCAATTGATGTTCATGAAAAGGAAGGATATTTTGGTAATTTTGCAGCTTGGAAAGTTGGTGCCCTTTGAAGGAAGGGCACTTTGGTCATTTGACTTCTTATGGGGCCTATGTCATGAAAAGAAATAAGTTTTAGTGATTTGGTATCCCCTTTGGTGAGAAAAAGGGTATTTTGGTCATTTGGTAGATTAGCGGCTAACCAAAGGGCATTTTGGTCATTTCACCTCTAGTGGAGCCTATGTCACTAGGGGAAGAAATATTTTGATGATTGGTTTCTCATGAAGCTTGTGTCACTAAAAGGAAGGTGTTTTGGCTATCTGGCAGTTTGGTTACTAACAGAAGGGCATTTTGGTCATTTCGCTTCTAGTGGGGCCTGTGTCACTGAAGGAAAGGTTAATAATGTTTCCTGTGAAGCTTGTGTTGTTAGGGAAAGATGCTTTGGTGATTTGAGAAGCTTGATTATCTCTTTTGATGTTTTAAAGTTGTTTCGGGTACGTATTCGTTCCTTGATCGATAGTTTTGGAAACAAAAATTTTTGCCCCTTCTATCAAGAATGAATATGGACCGAATATCTTGCCCCTTGATACCTGTAAGACATGAAAACTACCTTTCTCGGGATCAAATTGGCATAAAATAGGCTTTGAAAAATGAAAGAACAAAGACTTTACTGTAGTGCTACAACCACGCGGTTGTAGTGTTTTTAAACTAAAGCCGCTCAGCTGTAGTGGTGGGCAAGAGAAGGATTTTAATTACCATTAAGATGTTACAGCAGCCATATTCTCATCTTCCCCCTTCAAGGCCGAAAACCCTTACCATTCTTGAGTGATTTTTGCCCCAAACCCTTACAAATCTTCCAAAAATCAAGAGACAAAAATTTACGGAAAGTCCTGAGACCTATTCCTCCTGCTTAACCCACCCCTCAAATGAGATTTTCCATTCCAGAGGGGGATTTCTTTTTAGCCCATGAATCCACCGAGAGTGTTTATGGGTTAAAAGAGGACGATGAGTATTACAAAATAAAGATCGATGCTTCGGTACCTATCTGGCTTCAACTTTTGATCCACGCCTTCTTGAATCCAGTTAGTTTTCTTGGATTTCCCTCTTTTTCCAAGTTTTTAATTTCTACAAAATTAGAGAAATTAGTCCATAGATGAAATTGATGCATGATTTGAGTAGAATATGCCTCTAGGATGCTTGATTGATGATTTGGGTTGAGATAGAACGAGATTTAACTGAAAATGGGAAAATTTATGGTTTGGGCAAAAACATTCAGCTATAGCCACCCCAGGGTTGCTTATAGCCGTGCCACTATAGTCTTGAAGACTACAGCCGCTACAGCTGGGCGGCTGTAGTTGGCAGATTTAGGGCAGCCCTCTCTTTGCAATTCTAAGGGTATTTCCATAATTTTTATCATGTATGTGCATTATAAAAATCTCATAAACTCTCAAATCATTGATTTTGTAGGCGAGATCTGGCCATTGTGGTAGCAGATCCATTTTAGAGTCTTTAAGATGGTACATGCGGTTTCCTAAAGGGGTGAAAGCGCTTGTGAACTCCACAGGCTTGCATCGACTGGTTCGAAGTATGACTATCACCACTCCTCGCACGAGCCAAGGACTCCTGGCCACACTCGTGGAGAGATGAATGGATACTACTCATTCATTCCATTTCCTGTTCGGGGAGTACACAGTGACACCCGAGGACCTCATCGCTATCACTAGGCTTTCTTTCTCCGGGCAAGTGATTCGCTTCAATCAGACTTTGGCACAAAGCGGCTACATCCAGAGCTAGTAGCCATACTCATCGGGATCGAGTCCCCCGATAGTACGATTCAATGTATGACTATTAAGAATTATTGGTTGGATCGGTAGGCCAAGCTTCCAGAGGGGACTTATTTTGAGGTTCTTGATGAGAGGCGATATGTGAGGGCCTTTTTGCTCCACGCCCTTTCCACACTCCTCTTCCCCATGGGTCGGAGCAGCTTGAATAGGGCTTCAACCATCCTTGATTGAGCTAGAGTCAGTGAGGACTCTCAACTAGAGTCAAGCTACCTTGGCTCAGCTTTACTATGCCCTTGACCTTTGTGCTCGAGGCTCTCAAAAGGAGCTGAAGGGCCCTTGGATTGTGCTACACGTGTCTTGAACCCTTTACCTTATAATTTCTACTTTCCTCTATGCATTTCCTAAATTGTTATTGACTTTGTTCTCATACTTCTTTTACAGATTTGGGCCTATGAGTACTGTTTTGCTCCTACCCTGGTGGTGCATGTCCCTGATGATTATGAGCTTGCTAAGTTTCCCCATCTAAAAAGGTGGTTGGGGTTCATTTGGAGCGATGTTGATAAGGATGAGGATGAGTGTCATCAGTTCTTGAGAGAGATGGCTTTTGCTGGGTTATGCTTCTTACCCTTTTCTGAATTCCTAAACTCACTACCCGATGACTGTTTTCTCTAACTTTGAACTTCTTGATTTTTTGATTCTAGCTTGTTAAGACCCTTGGAGACGAGAGGGAGATGATTTGCCCCAGCTACTTGCGAATGCACAAGCGCTGTCCAATAGGCACTTTGTGATGGAGTGCCCCTTCGGGCAAGAGTGGTATCTCGGTGAAAGAGTTTATGATTGGCGTTCCAACCCCGAGAGGCAGAGGATTCTAGCCGCCTTATCGGTGGGCTTATTTTGGCCTCACCTCCTATCTTCTGAGCTGTATCTTAACCTATACGGAGCTGGTTATGAGGCTAGTAGTGTGGATGGTGACTACCGCCAGTTCATTGCCACTCATCTTCTTCCTCCAACCGCTGATGCTAATGCTGGTGCTGGGGTACTTTCCAAACCTTTCTATTTTTGTTTTTCTATCTGCACTTGCTTAAAGTCATTATTCACTAACATTCTTCTCTCAACTAACTTTAGCGGTCTTCAAGGGGTGGGCATGCATGCCCATCCTCTGCTAGAGGAGTAGGTAGGAGGTCTAGTATTGGCTCTGCTTAGACCACTGGGGTAGGTTCCGCTGCTAGAGTGGAGGATGCTTTCGTTCCTCCTTCTCAGGCTCCTTAGTGTTAGGATTTTTCATCGGAAATCACCCGATTAAAGCGAAAGAACACGATGATTTCCTCAAATCCGTGCCTAGGAGCAATTGATATGAAAAATGTAAAATCAAAAATTAAACTAGAAGAGAATCAATTCTTACCAGGAATATCTCTTCTAGATATGGCTGCAGAAATCAAACTAGATTCCCTCCGCGTTTACGTACACGAATGGCTAACAAACACGACCTGTGCTAGCAATGGAATCAAAGGTTTGAGAGAGAAAATGGGGCTGCAATTTTCGGCTAGCTGTCCTATCCACCTTGGCCGAATTACTTAGGGTTATTTTAACCCTGGATGGCTGAAATTTTCATTGAAAATTTCGGCCCATTATTCTTTATTTTATGTGAGCTTTTCCCCTTATTTTCAAGCCCAAATCCATTCTAATTCACTTGGTCCAAATTAATTTCAAATGCAATTTTAATTTGAATATGTATATAATATATTACACCATGTAACATATTATTTACATTTAATCAACGTTGATTTGACCAATTGGTTTAATCCATGAATTAAAATTGGATCTTCACAAAATAAACTCATATGTAAACTATACATATGAAATATCTCCACCTAGGAAATAATCTCATAAATTAATTCATTGAATTAATTATGAGAAGGACAATACAAATATTAATTTTATTATTATGATGAATCCAATTGATCTTTATAATATAATTAATATAATCCTCTCTCTCCAGTGCGTATACTCCAAGTATACAGGTGATCCCTTAAGTCCATGTTCAGATGTTCAATGTGTACGATCCCATGGGCCTATCTTTATGTTACCAGTGGGCCTATGGCCCACAGACTGCAAGCAGGCTCTAACAAGCCACTACTGCCCCCAATTAAGATGGAGATGGCAGTCCAACTGAAATCATAACCCTATAGTTTAAACTTGTATATCCCATGTCATTGATATCGGTGTCCAACACAGAGGGATGGATTGATCACCCTCTTTTGTGTTCAGACATTTACTTGATCCCAAATGTACTGATTCTCACAAACAAGTTCCAACTTGTTTGGTTGTGGCCACACTCTTATCAGTCACATTCATCAAGAGGCCGGTGATATCTTCTCGGTGGATTACTGAGTGACAAATCCCTTCTGCATATCCATAGCACTGCCATGCTTAGTGACATACCCGAAAGTACCCATACTTTGCACCCTTTTATAGGCCCTTTAGGCATACCCCTAAGTATGTGACCTCGCATGTAGCACTATCATATGGTTAGGTCAAAGGATCCACACAGGTACTACACGAGAATCACTTGTGATACTTTAACATGTGGATTTCTCATTTAGTGGATCTATCCAGTACCATGCCCCTTTTGCATGTACCTAATAATATGGTTGACATCCCATGTCCAATGGCCATTAAGACACCGCCATACAACTAGATTAATGATAGTCTCTAATTCCATTCATTCCCATGACTGGAACAGACTACGGATCTATTTATGGTCAGATCGTTTTCCCTATCCATGGTCTTACTTCCAAGTGCATGAGACTTGTTAACATGGATATGGATATGTCCATTGGATACTTCATTTAAAATATAGCACAAGATATATGATAAACGAATTAATGCCTTTATTTATGACACAAAACATGTATAATACAAATATCCAATAAATGTACAATACAAATACGAGGTCCAATGCCTTGGGACTAGGGCATTTCAAACAATCTCCCACTTGCACTAGTTCCAACTAGGCATAGGCCTAATCCCTATAGATCTAATGTGACCCTAATGCTTGGGCTGAGCCAGTGTCTTGGTTAATGGATCTGCGACATTATCCTTGGTGTCCACTCTATGTAGTGAAATGCCACCTCTTTCCGTGATTTCTTATATGAGGTGAAACTTCCTGAGCACGTGCTTTGTGTTCTTGTGTGACCGGGGCTCCTTAGCTTGTGCAACGGCCCTATTATTGTCATAGTGGGTCTTGGATAGTGGGTACTACTCCCAGCTCAGAGATAAACTTCCTTATCCAGACAGCTTCCTTAGCTGCATCACACACTGCGATGTACTCAGCTTCTGTTGTATAGTCCATGATGGTTGGTTGCTTTGAGCTCCTCCAACTTACAGCACCACCATTTAGCAAAAAAACATAACCCGACTACAACTGGTATTCATCCTGGTTAGTCTGGAAGCTTGCATCAGTATACCTAGTAACTGACAACACTTCCTGACCTCCATACAATAAGAAGTTATCCTTGGTCCGGTTAAGGTACTTGAGGATCACTTTGACAGCCTTCCAGTGATCCTCCCCGGGATCCTGCTGGTACTGGCAGATCATACTTAGTGCAAAGGTGACATCATGTCTCATACACAGTATGGAGTACATAATTGATCCTATAGCTGAGGCATATGGGACAAATTTCATGTTCCCCCTGTCCTCCCTTGTCTTAGGACAGTTCTTCTTACTGAGTCTCAGCCTATGACCCATTGGCAAGAAACCTTTCTTGGCCCGATCCATGCTGAATCTCTTTAGAACTTTGTCTATGTACGTGGCCTGACTTAGGTCCAGAAGCCGATTGGATCTATCCCTGTAGATCCTAATCCTTAGGTTCGTCTCAGCTTCGCCTAAGTCCTTCATTGCAAAGCACTTACACAGCCACTGCTTTATACCATGTGGATTTCTCATTTAGTGGATCTATCCAGTACCATGCCCCTTTTGCATGTACCTAATAATATGGTTGACATCCCATGTCCAATGGCCGGTAAGACACCGCCATACACCTAGATTAATGATAGTCTCTAATTCCATTCATTCCCATGACTGGAATAGACTACGGATCTATTTATGGTCAGATCGTTTTCCCTATCCATGGTCTTACTTCCAAGTGCATGAGACTTGTTAACATGGATATGGATATGTCCATTGGATACTTCATTTAAAATATAGCACAAGATATATGATAAACGAATTAATGCCTTTATTTATGACACAAAACATGTATAATACAAATATCCAATAAATGTACACTACAAATACGAGGTCCAATGCCTTGGGACTAGGGCATTTCCAACAATCTCCCACTTGCACTAGTTCCAACTAGGCATAGGCCTAATCCCTATAGATCTAATGTGACCCTAATGCTTGGGCTGAGCCAGTGTCTTGGTTAATGGATCTGCGACATTATCCTTGGTGTCCACTCTATGTAGTGAAATGCCACCTCTTTCCGTGATTTCTTATATGAGGTGAAACTTCCTAAGCACGTGCTTTGTGTTCTTATGTGACCGGGGCTCCTTAGCTTGTGCAACGGCCCCATTATTGTCATAGTGGGTCTTGGATAGTAGGTACTACTCCCAACTCAGAGATAAACTTCCTTATCCAAACAGCTTCCTTAGCTGCATCACACACTGCGATGTACTCAGCTTCTGTTGTATAGTCCATGATGGTTGGTTGCTTTGAGCTCCTCCAGCTTACAGCACCACCATTTAGCAAAAACACATAACCCGACTACGACTGGTATTCATCCTGGTTAGTTTGGAAGCTTGCATCAGTATACCTAGTAACTGACAACACTTCCTGACCTCCATACACTAAGAAGTTATCCTTGGTCCGGTTAAGGTACTTGAGGATCACTTTGACAGCCTTCCAGTGATCCTCCCCGGGATCCTGCTGGTACTGGCACATCATACTTAGTGCAAAGGTGACATCAGGTCTCATACACAGTATGGAGTACATAATTGATCCTATAGCTGAGGCATATGGGACCAATTTCATGTTCCCCCTGTCCTCCCTTGTCTTAGGACAGTTCTTCTTTCTGAGTCTCAGCCCATGACCCATTGGCAAGAAACCTTTCTTGGCCCGGTCTATGCTGAATCTCTTTAGAACTTTGTCTATGTACGTGGCCTGACTTAGGTCCAGAAGCCGATTGGATCTATCCCTGTAGATCCTAATCCTTAGGTTCGTCTCAGCTTCGCCTAAGTCCTTCATTGCAAAGCACTTACACAGCCACTGCTTTACACCTTGTAGTATAGGTATGTCACTTCCAATGAGTAGGATGTCATCTACATATAGTACCAGGAATGTGACAATGCTCCCACTAATCCTCTTATACACACAAGGCTCATCTTGATTCTGTATAAAGCCATATTCCTTTATAGCTTCATTGAATCTAAGATTCGAACTTCGGGGTGCTTGCTTCAGTCCATAAATGGACCTTTACAGTTTGCATACCCTCCCACTCTGGATCGACAAAACCCTTAGGTTGTGTCATGGACACATCCTCGAGTAGCTTTCCATTAAGGAAAGCAGTTTTGACATCCATTTGCCAGACTTCATAGTTGTACCAAGCGGCTATGGCCAGCAAGATCCTAATGGATTTGAGCATAGCGACTGGAGAGAAAGTCTCATCATAGTCTATTCCATGGACTTCCCTGAAACCTTTTGCAACCAGATTCCCTTTGAAGGTATTATTGTCTTTTAGCTTGTAGCACCACTTGCAACCAATTACCTTAGCACCCAGAGGTGGATCAACCAAGTTCCAAACCTGGTTATCATACATAGATTACATCTCTGCCTCCATGGCTTTATGCCAATTTGCAGACTGTGGGCTTGCCATAGCCTCCTGGTAGGTTTTGGGTTCTTCCTCATCCAAGACAAGAAGAGTTTGATCATCGGCGACGAGGAAACCATACCTCTCTGGTTCCCAACGATCCCTACCAGACCTTCTAGGTCCTTGTGTGGCCTGGGTCAGTGCTCCCTCCTGTGGAAGCTCCACCTGGGCCTCCGAGTTTTCCTCTTCAGGAGCTTGTGGGATTTAAACTTCCTTGAGTTCAACATTGCTCCCACTGTCTTTCTTGGAAAGGAAATCCTTTTCTAGAAAGACCCCCTTCCTTGCCATATACACCTTATTCTCGGTGGGGTTGTAGAAGTAATACCCTTTGGTTTCCCTAGGGTAGCCTACAAATAGGAATTTATCGGTTTTGGGTTCCAACTTGCCACCAGTCAATCTCTTGACATGTGCTTCGCATCCCTAAATCCTTAGGAAAGACACATTGGGCTCTCTGCCCGTCCATATCTGATATGGGGTCTTTTCCACTGCCTTAGTCAGATTATTATTTAAAATAAGAGCGGCTGTCTCAAGGCCATGTCCCCAGAAGCTTATTGGGAGAGAGGCATGACTCATCATTGAGCGAACCATGTCCAACAGGGTCCTATTCCTCCGTTCGGACGACATAGCCATATCTACTGAAATCATCCGTGAACATGACGAAGTATAAATGTCCACCTCTGGTTGCTGCGCTCATTGGCCAACATACGTCTGAATGTATAAGGTCCAATAAGCAAGAAGCCCTTTCAGTCTTCCTGCTAAAAGGTGCTTTAGTTATTTTGCCTCGTAAACATGACTAGTATATATCAATTGACTCCAAGTCAAATGACCCTAGGATTCCAGCATTGTGAAGCCTAGCTATGCGCTTCTCGTTTATATGGTCCAAAAGACAATGCCATAGGTAGACAGGATTAAGTTCGTTGGGCTTAACCCTTTTAGTGTTTATGTTATAGACATGATTGGTTTCTTTTAAATCTAGGATATATAGGCCATAATTTAATAGAACTTCTCCATAAAATAATCCCTCTCTAGATAAACAAATTCTACAATTAGAAATAGTAAAACTAAATCTAGAAATATCCAACATTGAAACTGAAATAATATTCCTGCACATAGCACGTACAAAATAATATTGTTCCAAAATTAAAACCAATCTACTAGGCATCATGAGGTGATATTCGCCGATCTCTATGGCAGCAACCCTTGCTCCATTACCGACCCGCAAGTCCACCTCCCTCGACCCAGTGACCTTCTGTTCTTAAGTCCCTGTATGTTGCAACAAATGTGGGAACCACATCCAGTATCCAATACCCAGGATGTTGAAACAATAAGGTTAATGTCTATGACATAAATACCTGATGAAGATGCACCCTGGGTCTTCCTCTGATCTCCCATCAGATTGGGACAAGACCTCTTCCAATGCCCTGCCTGCTTGCACCCGAAGCAGACATCCTCAGGACTAGCCTTGGGCTAGACCTTAGGCTTCTTGGCCTTGGCTTTCTTAGTCTTGGCCTTAGCCTTTTCCTTGGCCTTGCCCTTCGCAAGAGGAGGGTTCTCCTTGTAGACCAATAGCACCGGTGGAGTCTTTTTGATCGACTGTTCAGTAAGCTTAAGCATCCCATGTAGCTCACTAACAGTACGGTTCATCCCTTGCATGTTGTAGGTCAAGATGAACTGATCATAAGAATTCGGTAAGGAAGCAAGGATTGTTTCCACCGCCAGCTCCTGTGATATGGGCGATCCGAGACAGGCCAAAGTATCCAAATAGCCCTTCATCTTGAGCATATGTGCGCTCACAGATGTCCCAACCCCCATCTTACAAGAGTGGAATGCCTTATTGGTTAGGTACCTTTCCTGACGAGCATGCTCCTGAAACATCTCAATTAGAGTTGTGAGCGGATGACCTTTTCAAAATAATGAAATAAGGCGCGGCGAAGCGGGCCGGGGGTTTTTAGAAAACCGAAGAAAAGAAAATTAGTTTGAGTATGATGTTTTGGAAAACGGTTTTTATTTATCTTTTCGTTTATTTATTTTGAAATTCGTTTGTAGAAAATATTTTTCCCATTTTAACTTAAAGACCTTGAAACCTAAATTTCGAGATCAGTTGACAGAGTCGCCACCCGGATCAGCTCATCCGGGAAATTCCGGTACAGCTCCTTACTGAGCGTAGACTACTGTACCTAATCCAGAGATTCAGGGTTCGGGCAATTTACCTACTTAACCTCAAGCTTGTATTCGTTTATTATTTATAAAGTCATATTTATTCAATTTATTATCTTTCTCTAACCCAACTTATTTGATTTATTAATCCGATTCTAAGGAAAAAATGCATAAAAGAAATTGCTGGAAATTAAACCATTCACATAAATAAACAAAAGAATATAAAGGCCAATTATACAACCAAATTGAATAAAATCTAAAACTCTCGTCCTCACTTTACAATCGCCTAAATACATGAGGATCTAAAAATAACACAACCGCCTATTTACACAAATTATTCTATAAAATATAATAAAAATAAAAATAAATTCTGCAAAACAGATTGGTTAGCACAGTATATTATAAACACACATAAGACTCAAATCAGGACAAAATGGGAATTCTAGGATAGGGGAGCATGCATTTAGGGGGTAACCGGTTCGACCCGATCAGTCGAACCGGTTAGACCTGGAAATCGGTTTTGAAACGCCCTGTAATTTTTATGCTGAAAAATCAATTTTGGAAAACCATTTAGCCCGGTTTCATGCAAATTCCATTTTTATGGGTTGGTTATCCTGGAACTCGGAGTTCCGTTCGTGTGGGTTCCTAAATGCACAAACCATCTATGGTTCAAGATGCAGTAAACACACCAAAATATTTGTAAAAATATTGTTTTAGTAATTTTCAATATTTTCCGAGGATTTTGGGGCATTCGGGGGTCCGCAAGTGCTGCACAATGGATCCGGTTCGGATGAAACGACCCCGAAACTCATGAAATAAACCCCAGGAAATACTGAAAACCCTGATATCCATATGAACAATAACCAAAAAATAAAAAATACAAATATATATAGATGATTCTGGGCCGAAAATGATCCCAACAGAAAAATCAAAATAGAAAACGGGCTGTTTCGGCCGATCAGGACAGATTGAGGATCTACCTCTGAGGAACAAAGTCGGCCGACTCTGGGTTAGAGCCGGCCAGCTTTGGTCTTGAGGAACACAGCTGTACGGCTATGATGGGCAGCACCAGTTTCCAGATTTCTACAAAAATAACAAAAACGCATGGAAAATCAAATGCAAATAAGTTTTAGGGTTTCTCAGGGTTACCTGGATGTTGTTTGGATGCTTTAAACGTCCAAAGAATGGATTAAAAGCTTGGAATGCCTCCTGAGAACTCAATCGGCCGAATCCTCCGATGATTCGAAATGACCCAAAACCACCTCGAAACAATCCGTAAAAGTTGTTAATGTTTGAAGATGGATTTAGGGTTGAATGAGGGTGTTTGTGGGAGTTGTTTTAGGTATTTTCCTGGTTTCTCATCTTCTGGTATTTTCCTGGTTTCTCATCTTCTTCTTCTTTCTTCTCTATTTCTTTTCCTTCTTTTGTTTTTTTTCTTTCTTTTTGTGTTTTTTTTTTCTTTTTCTTCTCTATTTTACTTTTGTTTCTTAAGAACCTAAAGTCCCCAAAAGTCCTTCTCCTTTCTTTTCTCTTTCCCTTCCTTTTTATCTTTTTTTGTTGTCTACCACCCATACCTCTGCAAAACAGGTTGCCTGACTTTGCAAGGCAACCTGTCTTGCCCACTAGGCTCGGCCGGCTCTAGTATGCACTAGAGCCGTACGGCTCTAGTCTAGAGCCGCCCAACTCTAAGAAGGCTGGAGCGAAAAGGTGGAACCTCAGGCATGGACCCTAAACCCTAAAGACTTCTCGGGAGACCTTTCCGGGGGTTTCGGATCATGGATAGCCAGGTTTTCAGGACATTTGAGATTCCCCAGGCAGCATTCCAGTCGCTCTCAAGTCCCGTTCAAGCTTGTCCAGTCCACAAGTAATCAAGGTTTGGGCATCATGTGTGCCTTTTAAGTTGAAATTTTGGGGTAGGATTGGTAGTATCTTGCAAGGATCACGGAGTTGGATTAGTAGATGTCTCGGTGGAAATGGTACCATCGTATCATTTTATTTATCCCACAAGCTCACCTTTCAAGAGAGAGTTCATTCAGGACCAGGTTCACTTTTAGGTTCCCTATAGTATTCAGATTGATGTCATGCATTTTGATATTATGCGTGTTTCACATGTCATGTTAGATGATCAAATGCATGCGCAATGCCATATACATGTAATCACCACACAAGTAAGAAAATAACAAAATGCATTGCATTCAAAATGATGTTAATACACTGTAGCAATAAAAATGAGTTCCCTACAAAAAAGACAGCTCCGAGGAGGTTTTTTTTTATATAGCCCCTAACTAGTCACTGCTTCGACTTCAGTACCATTGCCACGTTCTCATCATATCAGACCCTGTATCTCCTCATCATATTCCTCTCTCCAGGAGGATTGAGGAATTTCCTTGGTGGTCTCCTTGATTGCCCCTGGTCGCTCGCTAGAGGCAGACGACACCCTCTCCATCGACTAGCTTCTGGATCCTCCTTCGCAGACCGACACATTCATTAGTCTGGTGGCCTGCTACAACGTGATAGCTGCAGTAGTTTCCTTTTTGTTCTGGCGTTGGCACCACGTATGGTCGGACACTCTTTAGCAGGCCCAGCTTTCTACAGATGGCGAATAGTCTGGTCACTGAACGAGGCCCAGAGGATGCAACTGCCCCAGTGTCTTTGGGAGGGGAACTCTGGATTTTCCGTGAAGAAGAGTCAATGTTGGGATTGGCGTCAAGAGGTCTCTTCAGTTCTCCTTCATTGGATGACCCAGGTAAGCCCAAATTTTGGTGAGAGGGCCTTCCGAGGTGTCGAGAGGGAGTGTCAGCAACCTTGGCATTCTGCTCCTCATCAATACCAACATTGGAGTCCACGCTCACCATGTCTCTTATTTTTCGTTCGAGCTCTGCCACCCGGGTTTCCAGTTCAACGCACCTCACCGTCAGCCTCTCTACTCTGTCAAGATCATCCCCTAACATTTCTCTCAGCATTGCTGCCGCTTCCTCCTTAACTGCCTTCCGGAATTGAGAAGAAGCGACATAGTCTTCCACAACATCTGTTATGGTGTTGAAGTTCCTTGAGTTGGCCATCCCTAAGATCTCTTCCCCTGATGAGAGCACTTGTTAGCATCAGCAGGTGTATGCGTGGCAGATACCAAACAGGGAACAATGTATACATGAATGTGTGATGTGTTATGCATATACGTGGATGGTGAGTTGCGCACGTGATGTCATGTGATGTCATGTCATGCTATACTATTAGAGATCGACCATACTGATGCACTGGATACTGGTGGGGATGAAGCATGCTAAAATAAAACACGGTGTATAAATATACACCACAGGGATACAATGACACTCGTGAGTGTCCACGGATCGAGGCAAGTAGGACTTGCAATAGGGTGCATAGTTATGCCCCTGGGGAGAATGACACACTGGGGTGTCCACAGATCGAAGCAAGACATTGCTTGCAAGGCTAGTTGAGATGGAGTGCATAGCTATGCACCCGGGAAAGAACGACACACTGGGGTGTCCATAGATCGAAGCAAGATATTACTTGCAAGGGTGCATAGTTATTCCCCTAGGAAGAATGACACAGTAGGATGTCCACGGATTAAAGCAAGACATTGCTTGCAAGGGTGCATAGTTATGCCCCTGGGAAGAATGACACACTGGGGTGTCCATGGGTTGAAGCAAGATATTACTTGCAAAGGAGAATTAAATGCTATGGTGGTGTGTATGCGCATGACAATCTAACGTAATCTTCAGCACTCAGGGAGCACCTTGGATTATGAAGCACGATATGGGGTGAGACAGAACAGAGTGCTTGGTATGCGAATTTTTTTTTTCGGCACATGAGGAGCACCTTGGGCCTTTATATGATGAAATGATATGAGATAACTTGCTTGGCACACGGGCTGAGTTTTCGACGCTCGGGGAGCGTCTTATGTGTATGTATGAATGGGATGTAGGGTCATAGATTGACGTGATTGAATAATGTTAGTCAAATGGAAATATGAATGAGAATGATTTTCATTATAATGTATTTCGGACGTTCCGCAGATGCCCTAATGCTATGTAAAAGGCAATGCAAACAGACCACGTGTGAGCCAGCACACCGGTGCAGGTTCGGTACCTTTGGAGCACCTAGTGGATGTCATGAAATGGTCACACGTGGACGGCACACGGATAGAGTTCTGATGCTTTTGAGGCATCTAATGGATGTTATGGAATGGTCGTGTGTATGCCAATACACAGACAGAGTTATGATGCTTTTGATGCATCAGACATGAAATGATGTTACAAACAAGTCATGTGTAACTTGAGACATGGACAAAAGTTTGGCGTTCATGGAACGCCTTGCATGGTTTATTAATTTCATGACATGCCCCTGCGTAGGTAGCAATTGGGTACTCATGGAATAACCTGGATGATTTAATAATGTCATGAACAATTCGACATGGATCACGACACCCAAACGAGATCTCGGTATCCCAATGACACTGGGAACAGACAGATAGATGAGATGTAATGTAATGTAATGTTTATCATGTGACTCTCCACATGATCGTAGATTTAGGACCGTTGTGGTCTCTTAATGAATGTAATGATATAGAGGAATGGCCGAGTGTAAACCTGAGCAGAGGCAAAACACGGGTGTCTTTGGGACACCCATCACGAAATGAAAAGATCCTGATGACGCATCCCTAGAACATTCTTTGTTAGGTGTAATGGAATGAAATGGTGTGAATGCACATGTCACACATAATACAAGCGGCTGCAAAAGATGTGCTTAAGATGTATGACATATGAGATGATGTTGTGCGTGCAAAGAACAAATGTATATGTCATCCAAAATGTAGATGGCTAAAGCAAAATGTGGTTAGGATGCATGGCATACGAGGTGATGTCGTACATGCAAGGAACGAATGCATATGTCACCCAAACAAAGCATCGCAGCTACACAAAGACGTGATTAGTACACATAACACACATAAAGTAATGCCTTGCATGTTTTGTGGAAACAAAATATGTGTATGGCACATGTGAATAAAATATCATGGCTAAAAAAGAATATGATTAGTATCAATACTACACAAATGTTGATGCCTTGGGAATGATTATGCAAGACATGATATGAATAACATACAGATGATTATGTGCATTTGATGCTTTATGAATGGAGACATGAATGGGCATGAATTCCTTATTTCAGACATTCTAAGAATGCCCTATACTATGCAAAAAGAATGTAGAGAAAACTGTATGTGGAACGTCACACAAGTAGAAATTCGGCGCTTTTAGGGGCACCCAATGAATTATTATGAAATGGCCACATGTGAACCGGCACACGGGTAGAGTTTTGACACTTTGTAGGTCGATGAAATGAAATGATCACATAGAAATTGCCCTATGAACAGAGTTCTGATGCTTTTGAAGCAACGTGATATGAAATGATGTTGCAGGAAAGTCGCGTGTAACTCGAGACACAGACAGGGGTTCGGCGATCGTAGAACACCTTGCATGAATTGATAATGTCATAATATACTCCTATGTGTGTACAGATCTGGTACTCGGGGAGCACCTCAAATGATTTCACAATATTATGAAATGGTTCGATATGAACCATAATGCACAAACAGGACTTGGCGTCACTCGGACACCTATGATGAATGAATGTGATGTCATGTGATGGCTTAGTGTGAACTATCACACAGAAGCAAATCTTGGACCATTGTGGTCTACTATTGAATGATATGATATTCTGTGAAATGACCGAGTGCAATACGGTGCACAGGCGGAAATTGGGTAGTTTTGGGGTACCCGATATGAAATGTAATGAAATGTTCTTAATGGGCATTCTCAGAACACCAGTTAGTAGGTGTAATGAATTGATATGGCATGGATATATATGTTACACCAAATGTGAGTGGTTGCAGAAAAATGTAGTTAATATGCGTGACACACAGACTGATATCATGTATCATGAAAATATTGGCACACGAGGTGTATATATATGTTACGCAAATAAAATGTCATGGTTACCCAAAGACATGGTTAGGATGTATGACATACATAATGATGTCATGGAAATGTCATGGAAATGTGGACATACAAAATGGATAAATGACACATGAATAATATGTCATGGCTGTAAGAAGATGTGGTCAGTATGAATGCCATACGTATGGATATGTATTCAAAGATGACTGCATGAAAACATGATCGAAAATGGCACATGAGATGGTTATGCATTTTGGATGCTTTATGAAAAGAAAAGGAAAAACAACACAGAACAAACATTAGCACATGCAAAAATATGAGCTCCCTTCCAACCTTGTTTCTCCTTTCGATTGGTCTTGCATTCTTCCTAGATATTGGCTCTCTTTGGCATCAACGGGGAATACCAAAGGTGCACACTCAATGTTCAAATTTTAATTTTATGTTTTGGTAATCCTAGGGGAGATTACTAAGTCATTACATGTGGGCCAAAGTCAAAACCAAGGGTCGTACAGGCTCCCATAGCAAATAAACACTTCCCCACCGTAGAACACGATGTAAGGTCATGCGGGGCTATGAGTGGTTTACTCCATCGGGGTGTCTCCAATCCTGGCGGTAGAGGTAGGCCACCTTCTTAGGTAAACCGGGGTGAAATCAGTGTATTTGAGAGGTTGAGAAGAAGAAAATGTTATGATATGAAAAGGTATGAATAGACATGATGTTTATAAATTAATAAACGAATACAAGCGAGGTTATATTTCAATAGTTGCCTAAGTTCCTTAAGTTTTTAAGAAAAACATTTTTAAGAAACTTTCATTCAGCAGAGTCGCCACTGTGAGCGGATGACCTTTTTAAAATAATGAAATAAGGTGAAGTGGGCCAGGGGTTTTTAGAAAACCGAAGAAAAGAAAATTAGTTTGAGTATGATGTTTTGGAAAACGGGGTTTTTCTTTATCTTTTGGGAAAACCTTTCGTTTATTTATTTTGAAATTCATTTGTAGAAAATATTTTTCCCATTTTAACTTAAAGACCTTGAAACCTAAATTTTGAGATCAGTGATAGAGTCGCCACCCGGATCAGCTCATCCGGGAAATTCCGGAATAGCTCCCTATTGAGCACAGACTACTGTACCTAATCCAGAGATTCAGGGTTCGGGCAACTTACCTACTTAACTTCAAGCTTGTATTCCTTTATTATTTATAAAGTCATATTTATTTAATTTATTATCTTTCTCTAACCTAACTTATTTGATTTATTAATCCGATGCTAAGGCAAAAATGCATAAAAGAAATTGCGGGAAATTAAACCATTCACATAAATAAACAAAAGAATAATAAAGGCCGATTATACAACCAAATTGAATAAATTCTAAAACTCTCGTCCTTACTTTACAATCGCCTAAATACACAAGGGTCTAAAAATAACACAACCGCCTATTTACACGAATTATTCTATAAAATACAGTAAAAATAAAAATAAATGCTGTAAAACAGATTGGTTAGCACAGTTTATATTATAAACACACATAAGACTCAAATCAGGACAGAATGGGAATTCTAGGATAAGGGAGCATGCATTTAGGGGGTAACCAGTTCGACCTGACCGGTCGGACCGGTTAGACCTGGAAATCGGTTTTGAAATGCCCTATAATTTTTATGCTAAAAAATCAATTTTGGAAAACCATTTGGCCCAGTTTCATGCAAATTTCCCTTTTTGTGGGTTGGTTATCCCGGAAATCGGAGTTTCGTTCGTGTCGGTTCCTAAATACACAAACCATCTATGGTTCAAGATGCAGTAAACACACCAAAAATGTTTGTAAAAATATTATTTTAGTAATTTTCAATATTTTTCGGGGATTTAGGGGGATTCGGGGGTCTGCAAGTGCTGGACAATGGATCCGGTTCTGATGAAACGACCCGAAACTCATGAAATAAACCCCGGGAAATACTGAAAACCCCGATATCCACATGAACAATAAGTAGAAAATCAAAAATACAAATATATATAGATGATTCTGGGCTAAAAATGATCCCAACAGAAAAATCAAAATGGAAAACGGGCTGCTTCGGCCGATCAGGACAGATCGGGGATCTGTCCCTGAGGAACAGAGTTGGCCGACTCTGTGTTAGAGCCGGCTGGCTCTATTCTTCAGAAGCACAGCCGGCCGACTGTGTTCTTGAGGAACACAGCCGTACGGCTATGATGGATAGCATAAGTTTTCGGATTTCTGCAAAAATAACAAAAACGCACGGAAAATCAAATGCAAACAAGTTTTAGGGTTTCTCAGGGTTACCTGGATGCTATTTGGATGCTTTAAACGTCCAAAGAATGGATTAAAAGCTTGGAATGCCACCTGAGAACTCAATCGGCCGAATCCTCCGACGATCCGAAATGACCTGAAACCACCCCGAATCAATCCGTAGAAGTTGTTGATTGTGTTGTTAATGTTTGAAGATGGATTTAGGGTTGAATGAGGGTGTTTGTAGGAGTTCTTTTGGGTATTTTCCCAGTTTCTCTTCTTCTTCTTTCTTTCCTCTCTGTTTCTTTTCCTTCTTTTGTTTTTTTTCTTTCTTTTTGTGTTTTTTTTTCTTTTTCTTCTCTTTTTTTTTCTTGAGAACCGAAAGTCCCCAGAAGTCCTCTTCCTTTCTTTTCTCTTTCCCTTCCTTTTTAACTTTTTTTTCTGTTTACCGCCCATACCTCTGCAAGACAGGTTGCCTGACTTTGTAAGGCAACCTGTCTTGCCCACTAGACCCGGTCGGCTCTAGCGTGCAGCCGTACGGCTCTAGTCTAGATCCGACTAGCTTTGGTTCAAGGAACCAGAGTTGCCCAGCTCTAGGAAGGCTGGTGCAAAAAGGCAAAACCTCAGGCATGCACCCTAAACCCTAGAGACCTCTCAAGACCATTCCGGGGGTTTCGGACCACAGATAGCCAAGTTTTTGGGACATTTGAGATTCCCAAAGCAGCATTCCGGTCACTCTCAAGTCTCGTTCAAGCTTGTCCTATCCACAGGTAATCAAGGGGCTCTCATCACCTAGACCAGAAAAACCCGTGCTCACAGGCTGCCCCTCGCGGGATCAAAGTCGGATCATCGTGGGCTGTGGAGCCTAGATCGAATTTGGTCTCGTGACTGGGAGTGTGGTGAGGGAGGAAAAGGAAACGTACCTGGCGTTCCTTGTTGGAGGTGCCGGCCGCGGTTCCAAGTTGACTCACTGCGGGGGAGTATTCCCATAATATTGGCTCACTACGATGGAGCATGCCCGTGATGATGGCTCACTATGGTGGAGTGCACCCGTGATGTTGGCTCTCTATGGCAAAGCGCGTCCGTGATGTTGGCTCTCTGAGGTGGAACGCATCCGTGATGTTGGCTCTCTGAGGTGGAACGCGTCCGTGATGTTGGCTCACTGAGGCGGAGCGCGTCCGTAATGTTGGCTCACTGAGGCGGAGCCCGTCCGTGATGTTGGCTCTCTGAGGCAGAATGCATCCGTGATGTTGGCTCTCTGAGGAGGAGCACGTCCGTGATGTTGGCTTTCTGAGGCAGAGCACATCCGTGATGTTGGCCCACTGAGGCAGAGCACATCCATGATGTTGGCTCACTGAGGTGGAGCGCGTCTGTGATGTTGGCTCTCTGAGGCGGAGCGCATCTGTGATGTTGGCTCTCTGAGGTGGAGCACGTCCGTGATGTTGGCCCACTGAGGCGGAGCGTGTCCATAATGTTGGTGCTAAGTAGCGTATTTATTTCTTGATCGACAGTTTTGGAAACAAAAATTTTTGCCCCCTCAATCAAGAATAAATACGATTAAATTGCTTTGCCCCCAGATACTTGTTAAAGGCAAGCGAATCCACAATAGGCATTCTTCCTTGCCCAGGTGGTGACAAGGTTGAAGTGAGAGATGTGCTGTCCCTTCTATGAGGTGAAGAGGTAGAACAAGGTTGGTTGTCTTGCCCCTAGATCCCTGTTAAAGGCAAGAAACTCCTCAATAGGCATTTCTTTCCTGCCTCAGTGATGACAGGATTGAAATGGATGTTCTTCCTCTGCTCTGTGGCTAAAGGTTGAACAAATTGGTCTATTGTTCTACTCCCAGATACCTGCTAAGGGCGAGAAGTTCATCAATAGACATTCTTCCTTGTCCATTGTGTCGACAAGGTCTAATAAGAGATGTGTTGTCCCTTCTATGAGGCGCAGAGGCAGTATGAGGATGGTGTTGTCTTACCCCCAGATACCTGTTAAGGGCAAGAAACATCTTCAATAGGCATTTCTTTCCAGGCTCAGCGATGACAGGATTGAAATGATGTTCTTCCTTTGCTCTGTGGCTAAAGGTCGAACGAGTTGGTCTGTTGTTCTGCCCCTAGATACCTGCTAAGGGCGAGAAGTTCATCAACAAACATTCTTCCCTGTCCATTGTGTCGACAAGGTCGAATAAGAGATGTGTTGTCCCTTCTATGAGGTGAAGAGGCAGCACGAGGATGGTGTTGTCTTACCCCCAGATACCTGTCAAGGGCAAGAAACATCTTCAATAGGCATTTCTTTCATGCCTCAGTGGTGACAGGATTGAAATGGATGTTCTTCCTCTGCTCTGCTCTGCGGCTAAAGGTTGAATGAGTTAGTCTGTTGTTCTGCCCCCATATACCTGTTAAGGGCGAGAAGTTCATCAACAGACATTCTTCCCTGGCCATTGTGTCAACAAGGTCAAATAAGAGATGTGATGTCCCTTCTATGAGGTGAAGAGGCAGCACAAGGATGGTGTTGTCTTACCCCCAATACCTGTTAAGGGCAAGAAACATCTTCAATAGGCATTTCTTTCCTGCCTCAGTGATGACAGGATTGAAATGATGTTCTTCCTCTGCTCTGTGGCTAACGGTGAAATGAGTTGGTCTGTTGTTCTGCCTCTAGATACCTGTTAAGGGTGAGAAGTTCGTCAATAGACATTCTTCCCTGTCCATTATGTCGACAAGGTTTAATAAAAGATGTGTTGTCCCTTCTATGAGGCGAAGAGGCAGCATGAGGATGGTTGTTTTGATGCATGTATGTGTGAATGCGTGCATGATTCGTGTGTATGCATGTGTCATGATGCTTCTGATAATATTTTTGGTCTCTGCGCCATGCTGAGGAGTGAACTTGTGACTCCTGATGACTCCTGTAGGGACTGTGCCTGTCGGATGACTTTGTTGTGGATAATGACTCAGTAGGGATCGTTCTGGCTGAGGACTCAATAGGAGAGTATTCTGATCCATTTGATCTCACTGTAGATCTGTTGGAGACTCTGTGGGGAGCCTTGCTAGGAACCCACCTGAGGATTTTGTTAGAGACCCCGTGGGGATGATCCTATTAGGGACCACTCTACCAGGGATAATTATGTTAGGGATGGTACAACTGAGCAGGTAGCTATCATTTGTTGTAAAAATTTCATTGATACCACCGTGGGTTTGGATGCAATGACCTACTGATGGGTGTTTATATGCAATGGCACGATGCATGCAATATGAACATCTAAGTAGAAAATCAAGCATGCCTAATATCGTTATGATGACATTAGAATGAATGTGATAGGAAAATCCAAAGTGACTCTGACTCTGAACGTCACTCTCTTCTCGTTACCAACACGCCCTTTCGGTTTTCCGTGTCGAAGATTCTCTCGCTGAAGATTTTTTTTTAACGATGGCCAAGTCTATAAGAGTGCGCCAGCCAAGTGGATCTTTTAGCACTAGCTTGTCTTAGGATTGGAGAATGCGCCTTGACAATTTCATAGGGGATCATGATAGGATCGTCCTTGATGATATTTCGTGATTTTTCTTTTGCCTACCCCAAGTGTTGGAGGTTTGGGTTTGGATGTGAAACGCCTCATTAAGTCTGGTTTGCTACGTGCTGTAGCATGAACATGGACATTTACATGCAATGGCATAACACATGCATATTGAACCATCAAAATAGAATATAAAACATCTATGATATGATGAATGTGAATGCAGTAGGAAATTCCAACCATGGCTTCGGTATAGATCAGTGTCCCTTCATTACACTTTTTTTTTAGAGGATCTGCTGGGGATGTTACCAAAGTGTACAGCCGGCCATTGGATGGAACTGCCTCTATTGAGTAGACCACCTAAGATGGAGTCAATTAACCACTGAAATCTCCAAGGGTCTGGAATTGTATTCATGCTCCCAATTCACCCCAGATTCCAATTCACACACAGTTGCCGAAGATGGACACAACTTTTAGTCCTTCAAGGTATGGCCTGATTCAGAATGACTTGAGTTAATTGTGGTTTTCCTTTGTCTGTGAACCACAATAACCCTAGAGCAAGGCATACCATGGATAAGAGATGAAGGGAGCCACTGGTAAGTAGTCACTTCTGTTACAGCTGAAGACTGAGTTCTTGAAATGGTTGGTAAATGCAACTTTTACCTGAATATTAGCAAAGCAGGCTTTACAAGTATTTCTGTTGATGGGAACATCCCATTCATGATTGTTGAAAGCTTTGTAAAACCTGGTTACTCCAACACTGTTGGTGAGGTTCATAGAGGTGAGCACCAGTCTTCTTCTTTTTGTAGCACATTTTTGCTCAATAGAACCAACTCTTGCTGGGTTGAGTCCAGTATAGGCTATAGTGTGGATTTTACTGGGCGAGAACAGTGGTCACTTAGCAGTTCCAACAGTGGTTGCTTAAACATTGGCAAACTCCAGCTCAATTGAAGTAGGCTTATATTCAAATCTTCTCTTGGTCATGAAATCAAGGCCTTTCCTGCCAGTCTGAGGTTACGAAATATTTGGTCTGGGGGATTAGGTTGAAGAGAAATGGCATAGGGTAGAAAGAGAATCCCCAATTTGGTACAGGTTGATGATAAACAAAGACTGATTGAGTCAGTACTTTGTCATAGGCCCCTGTCACCTTTATGATAATGAGATGATGCGAATATGGAACAGCATTGGGGTTCAATTTCTTGTTAGAAGACATTGATGGTGGAAAATGAGGCTTCACAGGGCCAGTTTAATGAATAGGGTGAAAAGGGCTTTTTATCAAATAGGTGTTGGTGGTTTGGGTGGTAAACGGAATACAAAAGGTGTTGAAGGTGTAGAAGAAATTGGAAAAGAGAAAGGGAAGAACTTTGGTTTTGAAGACCGGAAAGTCTGAATCTTTCACAAATAGGAAAGAAGGATCTGATGATGCCGGGAGCTGAAGATTACCCTTTAATGCCATGAGATCCCCTTTCTGTATTATTATTTTTTTATTTTTTTTACCCAAACTATTGCCATCTGTTGGTTTTCCTGCTGCATTCAAACTCATGCATGTCATGTGTGTTTGATATGCTTTTTGGATGAACAATGCATGCGTAATGTCATGTACATATGAATGTCATATGAACAAGATAATATATGCACTGCGACCAAAACTGCATCAGCATTTTGCACATGATGGGTGATGAAAACCATTTGAATTCCCCGTGGGTTAGAGATTTTGGTGAGGTCAGGGATTTTAGTTTTTAGGGTTTTGATTTTGCCTCATAGAGGGCTTTCTTCAGTTTGAGTGCCTCATGGAGGGCCTTTGGTTTGATTTTGCCTCTAGAAGGGCTTTCTTGGTTCAGGTGCCTCAAGGAGGGCTTTTTAAGTTTTAGGGCAGGATTTGGAGTTTCAAAGATGGCTTTTGGTTTTGAATGGTTTGGGCATCGTGTGTTCCTTTTAAGTTGAAATTTTGGGGCAGGATTGGTAGTATCTTGCAAGGATCACGGAGTTGGATCAGTAGATGTCTCGGTGGAAATGGTACCATCGTATCATTTTATTTATCTCACAAGCTCACCTTTCAAGAGAGAGTTCATTTAGGACCAGGTTCACCTTCAGGTTCCCTATAGTATTCAGATTGATGTCATGCATTTTGATATTATGCGTGTTTAACATGTCATGTTAGATGATCAAATGCGTGCGCAATGCCATATACATGAAATCACCACATAAGTAAGAAAATAACAAAATGCATTACATTCAAAATGACGTTAATACAGCGTAGCAACAAAAATAAGTTCCCTACAAAAAGGACAGCTCCGAGGGTTTTTTTTATAGCCCCCGACTAGTCACTGCTTCGACTTCAGTACCATTGCCTCGTTCTCATCAGATCAGACCCTATATCTCCTCATCATATTCCTCTCTCCGGGAGGATTGAGGAATTTCCTTGGTGGTCTCCTTGATTTCCCCTAGTCACTCATTAGAGGCAAACGACACCCTCAATTTTCCTCCGTCGACTAGCTTCTGGATCCTCCTTCCAGATCGACACATTCATTAGTCTGGGGGCCTGCTACTACATGATAGCTGCAGTAGTTTCCTTTTTGTCCCGGCGTTGGTGCCACATATGGTCAGACACTCTATAGCAGGCCCAGCTTTCTGCAGATAGCGAATAGTCTGGTCACTGAATGAGGCCCAGAGGATGCGACTGCCCCTATGTCTTCAGGAGGGGAACTCTGGATTTTCCGTGAAGAAGAGTCAATGTTGGAATTGGCGTCAAGAGGTCTCTTCAGTTCTCCTTTATTGGACGACCCCGGTAAGCCCAAATTTTGGTGAGAGGGCCTTCCGAGTGTCGAGAGGGAGTGTCAGCAACCTTGGCGTTCTGCTCCTTATCAATACCAACATTGGAGTCCACGCTCACCATGTCTCTTATTTTCCGTTTGAGCTCTGCCACCCAGGTTTCCAGTTCAATGCACCTCACCATCAGCCTCTCTACTCTGTCAAGATCATCCCCCAACATTTCTCTCAGCATTGCTGCCGTTTCCTCCCTAACTACCTTCCGGAATTGAGATGAAGCGACATAGTCTTCCACAACATCTGTTATGGCGTTGAAGTTCCTTGGGTTGGCCATCCTTAAGATCTCTTCCCCTAATGAGAGCACTTGTTAGCATCGACAGGTGTATGCGTGGCAGATACCAAATAGGGAACAATGTATGCATGAATGCGTGATGTGTTATGCACATGCGTGGATGGTGAGTTGCACATGTGATGTCATGTGATGTGATGTCATGCTATACTATTGGAGATCGACCATACTGATGCAATGGATGCTGGTGGGGATGATGCATGCTAAAATAAAACATGGTGTATAAATATACACCACAGGGATAAAATGAAACTCGGGAGTGTCCACGAATCAAGGCAAGTAGTACTTGCAATAGGGTGCATAGTTATGCCCCTGGGGAGAATGACACACTGGGGTGTCCACGGATCGAAGCAAGACATTGCTTGCAAGGGTAATTGAGATAGAGTGCATAGTTATGCCCCCGGGAAAGAACAACACACTGGGGTGTCCACGGATCGAAGCAAGATATTACTTACAAGGGTGCATAGTTATTCCCCTAGGAAGAATGACACAACAGGGTGTCCATGGATCGAAGCAAGACATTGCTTGCAAGGGTGCATAGTTATGCCCCTAGGAAGAATGACACGCTGGGGTGTCCACGGGTCGAAGCAAGATATTACTTGCAAAGGAGAATTAAATGCTATGCTGGTGTGTATGCACATGACGATCTAACGTAATCTTCAGCACTCATGGAGCACCTTGGATTATGAAGCACGATATTGGGTGAGACAAAACAGAGTGCTTGGTATGTGAATTGTTTTTTTTTTTTTGGCACATGAGGAGCACCTTAGGCCTTTATGTGATGAAATGATATGAGATAACGTGCTTGGCACACGAGCTAAGTTATCGGCGCTCGGGGAGCGTCTTGTGTGTATGTATGTATGGGATGTACAGTCATGGGTTGACGTGATTGAATGATTTTAGGCAAATGGAAACATGAATGAGAATGATTTTCATTATAATGTATTTTGGACGTTCCGCAGATGCCCTAATGCTATGCAAAAGGCAATGCAAACGGACCACGTGTGAACCGGCACATGGGTTCAGGTTCGGTGCCTTTGGAGCTCCTAGTGGATGTCATGAAATGGTCATATGTGGACGGCTCGCGGACAGAGTTCTGATGCTTTTGAGTCATCTAATAGATGTTATGGAATGGCCGTGTGTATGCCAATACACAGACAGAGTTCTGATGCTTTTAATGCATCTGACATGAAATGATGTTACAAAAAAGTCACGTACAACTTGAGACACGGACAAAAGTTTGGCGTTCATCGAACGCCTTGCATGGTTTATTAATGTCATGACATGCCCCTGCATAGGTAGTAATTGGGTACTCATGGAATACCCTGGATGATTTAATAATGTCATGAACAATTTGACATGGATCGCGACACCCAAGCGAGATCTCGGTATCCCAATGACACCGGGAACAGACAGATATATGAGATGTAATGTAATGTAATGCTTATCATGTGACTCTCCATATGATCATGGATTTAGGACCGTTGTGGTCTCCTAATGAATGTAATGATATAGAGGAATGGCCGAGTGCAAACCTGAGCACAGGCAAAACATGGGTGTCTTTGGGACACCCATCACGAAATGAAATGATCCTGATGGGCATCCCTGGAACATCCTTTATTAGGTGTAATGGAATGAAATGGTGTGAATGCACATGTCACACATAATGCAAGTGGCTGTAGAAGATGTGGTTAAGATGTATGACATACGACATGATGTTGTTCGTGCAAAGAACAAATGTATATGTCATCCAAAATGTAGATGGCTAAAGCAAAATGTGGTTAGGATGCATGGCATACGAGGTGATGTCGTACATGCAAGGAACGAATGCATATGTCACCCAAATAAAGCATCGCAGCTACACAAAGACATGATTAGTACACATAACACACACACAAAGTAATGCCTTGCATTTTTCATGGAAACACAATATGTGTATGGCACATGTGAATAAAATATCATGGCTGCAAAAGAATATGATTAGTATTAATGCTACACAAATGTTGATGCCTTGGGAATGATTATACAAGACATGATATGAATAACATACAGATGATTGTGTGCATTTAATGCTTTGTGAATGGAGACAAGAATGGGCATGAATTCCTTATTTCAGACGTTCTAAGAATGCCCTATACTCTGCAACAAGAATGCAGAAAAAACCGTATATGGACCTTAACACGGGTAGAAAGTCAATGCTTTTAGGGGCACCCAATGAATTATTATGAAATGGCCACGTGTGAACCGGCACACAGGCAGAGTTTTGACACTTTGTAGGTCGATGAAATGAAATGGTCACATAGGAATTCCCCACGAACAGAGTTCTGATGCTTTTGAAGCAATGTGATATGAAATAATGTTGCAAGAAAGTCGCGTGTAGCTCGAGACACAGACAGGGGTTCGGCGATCGTAGAACATCTTGCATGAATTGATAATGTCATAATATACTCCTATGTGTGTACTGATCCGGTACTCGGGGAGCACCTCAAATGATTTCACAATATTATGAAATGGTTTGATATGAACCATAATTCACAAACAGGACTTGGCGTCACCCGGACACCTATGATGAATGAATCTGATGTCATGTGATGGCTTAGTGTGAACTGTCACACAGAATCAAATCTAGGACCATTGTGGTCTACTATTGAATGATATGATATTCTGTGAAATGGCCGAGTGCAATCCGGTGCACGGGCGGAAATCGGGTAGTTTTGGGGTACCCGATATGAAATGTAATGAAATGATCATGATGGGCATTCTCAGAACATCGGTTATTAGGTGTAATGAACTGATATGGCATGGATATATATGTTACACAAAATGCGAGTGGCTGCAGAAAAATGTAGTTGATATGCGTGACACACAGACTGATGTCGTGTATATGTCATGAAAATATTGGCACACGAGGTGTATATATATGTTACGTAATTAAAATGTCATAGCTGCACGAAGATGTGGTTAGGATGTATGACATACATAATGATGTCATGTTTATGTCATGGAAATGTGGACATACAAAATGGGTAAATGACACACGAATATATGTCATGGTTGTAAGAAGATGTGGTTAGTATGAATGCCATACATTTGGATATGTATTTAAGGATGACTGCACGAAAACGTGATAAAAAAATGGTACATGAGATGATTATGCATTTTGGATGCTTTATGAAAAGAAAAGGAAAAACAACACAGAACAAACATTAGCACACGTAAAAATATGCGCTCCCTTCCAACCTTATTTCTCCTTTCGATTGGTATTGCATTCTTCCTAGATGTTGGCACTCTTTGGCATCAACGGGGAATACCAAAGGTGCACACTTAATGTTCAAATTTTAATTTTATGTTTTGGTAATCCTAGGGGAGATTACTAAGTCATTACATGTGGGCCAAAGTCAAAACCAAGGGTCATACAGGCTCCTATAGCAAATAAACACTTCCCCACCGTAGAACACGATGTAAGGTCATGCGGGGCTATGAGTGGTTTACCCTGTCGGGTGTTCCAATCCTGGGTAAACCAGGGTGAAATCAGTGTATTCGAGGGGTTGAGAAGAAGAAAATGTTATGATATGCAAAGGTATGAATAGACATGATGTTTATAAATTAATAAATGAATACAAGCGAGGTTATATTTCAATAGTTGCCTAAGTTCCTTAAGTTTTTAAGAAACTTTCATTCCCCAGCAGAGTCGCTACTGTGAGCGGACGACCTTTTCAAAATAATGAAATAAGGCAGGGCGAAGCGGGCCGGGGGTTTTTAGAAAACCGAAGAAAAGAAAATTAGTTTGAGTATGATGTTTTGGAAAACGGGTTTTTGTTTATCTTTTGGGAAAACCTTTCGTTTATTTATTTTGAAATTCGTTTGTAGAAAATATTTTTCCCGTTTTAACTTAAAGACCTCGAAACCTAAATTTTGAGATCAGTGATAGAGTAGCCACCCGGATCAGTTCATTCGGGAAATTCCGGTACAGCTCCCTACTGAGCGCAGACTACTGTACCTAATCCAGAGATTCAGGGTTCGGGCAACTTACCTACTTAACCTCAAGCTTGTATTCGTTTATTATTTATAAAGTCATATTTATTCAATTTATTATCTTTCTCTAACCCAACTTATTTGGTTTATTAATCCGATGTTAAGGGAAAAATGCATAAAAGAAATTATGGGAAATTAAACCATTCACAAAAATAAACAAAAGAATAATAAAGGCCGATTATACAATCAAATTGAATAAAATCTAAAACTCTCATCCTCACTTTACAATCGCCTAAATACACGAGGATCTAAAAATAACACAACTGCCTATTTACACGAATTATTCTATAAAATACAGTAAAAATAAAAATAAATGCTGCAAAACAGATTGGTTAGCATAGTTTATATTATAAACACACATAAGACTCAAATCAGGACAGAATGGGAATTCTAGGATAAGGGAGCATGCATTTAGGGGGTAACCGGTTCGACCCGACCGGTCGGACCAGTTAGACCTGGAAATCGGTTTTGAAACACACTGTAATTTTTATGCTGAGAAATCAATTTTGGAAAACCATTTGGCCCGGTTTCATGCAAATTTCCATTTTTGTGGGTCGTTTATCCCGAAACTTGGAGTTTCGTTCGTGTGGGTTCCTAAATACACAAACCATCTATGGTTCAAGATGCAGTAAACACACCAAAAATGTTTGTAAAAATATTGTTTTAGTAATTTTCAATATTTTCCGGGGATTTTGGGAGATTCGGGGGTCCGTAAGTGCTAGACAATGGATCCGGTTTGGATGAAACGAGCCCGAAAGTCATGAAATAAACCCCGGGAAATACTGAAAACCCCGATATCCACATGAAAAATAACCAGAAAATCAAAAATACAAATACATATAGATGATTCTGCACCGAAAATGATCCCAATAGAAAAATCAAAATGGAAAACGGGTTGTTTCAGCCGATCGGGAAAGATTGGGGATCTGTCCCTGAGGAACAGAGACGGCCGACTCTGGGTTAGAGCCGGATGGCTCTGTTCTTCAGAAGCACAGACGGTTGTGTTCTTGAGGTACACAACCGTACGGCTATGATGGCAGCACCAATTTCTGGATTTCTGCAAAAATAACAAAAACGCACTGAAAATCAAATGTAAACAAGTTATAGGGTTTCTCAAGGTTACCTGGATGTTGTTTGGATGCTTTAAACGTCCAAAGAACAGATTAAAAGCTTGGAATGCCTCCTAAGAACTCAATTGGCTGAATCCTTCGACGATCTAAAATGACCCGAAACCACCCTAAAACAATTCGTAGAAGTTGTTGATTGTGTTGTTAATGTTTGAAGATGAATTTAGGGTTGAATGAGGGTGTTTGTGGGAGTTCTTTTGGGTATTTTCGCGGTTTCTCTTCTTTTTCTTTCTTTCTTCTCTGTTTCTTTTCCTTCTTTTTTTTTTCCTTTCTTTTTGTGTTTTTTTTCTTTTTCTTCTCTGTTTTTTTTTTTTTCTTGAGAACCCAAAGTTCCCAAAAGTCCTCCTCCTTTCTTTTCTCTTTCCCTTCCTTTTTATCTTTTTTTTTCTGCCTACCGCCCATACCTCTGCAAGATAGGTTGCCTGACTTTGCAAGGCAACCTTTCTTGCCCACTATACCCGGCCGGCTCTAGTGTGCACTAAAGCCATACGGCTGTAGTCTAGAGCCGGCCGGCTCTGGTTCAAGGAACCAGAGCCGCCCAGCTCTGGGAAGGCTGGAGCGAAAAAGCAAAACCTTAGGCATGCACCCTAAACCCTAGAGACCTCTCGGGAGACCTTTCCGGGGGTTTCAGATCGCCGATAGCCAAGTTTTCGGGACATTTGAGATTCCCCAAGCAGCATTCTGGTTGCTCTCAAGTCCCATTCAAGCTTGTCCAGTGCACAAGTAATCAAGAGACTCTCATCACCGAGACCAGGAAAAACTCGTGCTCACAGAGTTGTTATCATAGCATAGGCCTGATGGTCCATGAACTGCTTTTGCAGCTCAGGGACCATACACGCCAACATAAGGCATGTCACATCCCTATTATCCCTCACATGCACCTTGTATTCCTCCAGCTGGGTAGCTGGTGGATTACATCCTTAAGGCGCAGCCAGTACAGGCCTCTCTAGTACATACTCCTTAGATTCATGTCTTAGAACTATTCTTAAGTTCCTAGACCAATCCAAGAAGTTAGGACCCGAGAGCTTGTCCTTTTCCAGGATTGTACGCAGTGAAAGTTAGTTGTTGTTGTTTGCCATTTAAATTCTGCACAGAAAAATTTAAGAGTGTTAGTAAAGGACTTATTTTGTTTCCCATTTATAATTAATAATGAATCAAGTTATTAATTAATCCGATTTGTTGGGCTTATGGGCCGAGATCCATATTTCCTTAAGATATAGCCAAACGAGGGCCTGGAAAAACTATACCCTAATTATTTAGGTAGGAACACCGTCCAATCACAACCTAGGGACTCTCGGTTTGATGGGTTTGTTGGCACTTACCCATATGTGCTTAGGGCTAGGAGAATCCTACTACCCATGCTAAGTCAAATCTTCCATCTAAGTGTTAGAGTATCCCATACTCTAACCCAATACAAAATGACGATACTCAAGTATAACCTACGAGGGCAAGGTCTACAACTGTCCTATCCCCACTTTGAGCTGGTTTTGAATGAGGGAAGCACTTTTAAATGACTTAGTAATTTCTATTAGGTTATTAGATTCATTTAATAATGGCTTACATGCATAAGGCGGGTGAAATTGGCTTTTGGATCATACATACACGCATGCAAATAAAAATAAAGCATAATTAAATAAGTAAAATGGACTGCTATGGGCCTATATTACATCCTAATATTATTCTAGTAAACCTATACTAGAAAAAAATATTAGGTGGGCCTCCATTTCCTTCATTCTAGGATTGCACCTCCACTTGGCCTCACCACTCCATTAGGCTTCTTCTTCTTTTACAAAATTTTATAGTAAGTGAATAAAATAAAATTACATTAAAAAAGAAAAATAGCACGCAGGCCGTATGTATCCAAAAAGAAAAATACAACCCATCTTGAAATAGGGCCCAATAGCATCCAACTAAACATACATTTAATCACACCATATGCATCCAATACATCAATTTATAAGCATGTTATAATGCATGAATTAAGCCCATTTCAATTACGTCTAAGCCATTATTTTTGAAATCGCCAATTTTGGCCCATCATGGTTCTAGCCCTTAACGGGCTTTGGGCCTCTAGCCTAGGCAGTTAACTGCTCCCATTGGAATTGGGAAACCATGAGTCCATATCAGCCGTCCGGGTAATTGTGCCAAAAATACCCGAACCAATTTCAATTAACCATATTAATTTCCAAAATTAATATCCCATGAATAAAATTAAAATTTCATTCAAGAAACCATGCGCATTCAAATTGCAAAAATTTAAACACACGAAATTTTAAAACCAATTAAAATTTTAAACTGGGCCTCGGGCCCGAATCTCGCCAAATCCAAAACACAGGGCCCGGCCCGCTGCAGCTAGGGGCGATTCCACCGTCAGCAGTCCCGCATGCCCGAAAACAGCCCATGATTTTTAATAAAATAAAAAAATTGCAACCAAGGAGGAACAAATCACCAAGATCATCCAACAATAGAAAATTAAATCTAACATAAACCTATATGCCAATTAATTTTCAATTGCAAAAATCCAAGAGGAAAAATCACAAACCCTAATCCAAGAATCCCAAATTAAAATCTTCAATTTCAAAACCAAGGGATTCAATCCAATTAAACAATTTTCACGGATCAAAAGCCTGCTCTGATACCACTGTTGGGATTTTTCACCGGAAATCACCTGATTAAAGCGGAAGAACACGATGATTTCCTCAAATCCATGCCCAGGAGCAATTGATATGAAAATTGTAAAATCAAAAATTAAACTAGAAGAGAATCAATTCTTACTAAGATATCTCTTCTAGAGATGGCTGCAGAAATCAAACTAGATTCCTTCCGCGTTCATTCACACGAACGGCTAACAAACAAGACCCGTGCTAGCGATGGAATCAAAGGTTTGAGAGAGAAAATGGGGATGCAATTTTCAGCTAGCTGTCCTATCCACCTTGGCCGAATTACTTGGGGTTATTTTAACCCTAGATGGCCAAAATTTTCATTGAAAATT
The DNA here is from genome assembly GCA_039660915.1 of Euphorbia tirucalli. Taxonomy (NCBI): domain Eukaryota; kingdom Viridiplantae; phylum Streptophyta; class Magnoliopsida; order Malpighiales; family Euphorbiaceae; genus Euphorbia; species Euphorbia tirucalli. Next base: position 41,051,208 of record CM077637.1, on the reverse strand, counting down.
TCTGCCCATTATTCTTTATTTTATGTGAGCTTTTCCCCTTATTTTCAAGCCCAAATCCATTCTAATTCACTTGGTCCAAATTAATTTCAAATGCAATTTTAATTTCAATATGTATATTAATTTCAATATTATTATGTTGGCAGTGGGCCTATTGCCCACAGACTACGGGCGGGCTCTAGTAAGCCACTGCAGCCCCCAATTAAGATGGAGATAGCAGTCCAACTGAAATCATAACCCTATAGTTTAAACTTGTATATCCCATGTTATTGATATCGGTGTCTAATACAGAGGCATGGATTGATCACCCTCTTTTGTGTTCAGACATTTACTTTATCCCAAATGTACTGATGCTCACAAACAAGTTCCAACTTGTTTGGGTGTGGCCACACTCTTATCAGTCACATTCATCAAGAGACTGGTGATATCTTCTCAGTGGATTACTGAGTGACAAATCCCTTCTGCATATCCATAGCACTGCCATGCTTTGTCACATACCCGAAAGTACCCATACTCGGCACCCTTTTACAGGCCCTTTAGGCATACCCATAAGTATGCGACCTCGCTTGGAGCACCATCATATGGTGGATCCATACAAGTACTACACAAGAATCACTTGTGATACTTTACCATGTGGATTTCTCGTTTAGTGGATCTATCCAGTACCATGCCCCTTTTGCATGTACCCAATAATATGGTTGACATCCCATGTCCAATGGCCGGTAAGACACCACCATACAACCAGATTAATGATAGTCTCTAGTTCCATTCATTCTCATGACTGGAATAGACTATGGATCTATTTATGGTCATTTCGTTTTCCCTATCCATGGTCTTACTTCCAAGTGCATGACACTTGTTAACATGGATATGGATATGTCCATTGGATACTTCATTTAAAATATAGCATAAGATATATGATAAATGAATGAATGCCTTCATTTATGACATAAAATATGTATAATACAAATATTCAATAAATTAACAATACAAATACGAGGTCCAATGCCTTGGGACTAGGGCATTTCCAACACTTAGGCCCCTATTGTTGATTATCTACATGGGCGGTTCATGTTCCTGATCGAGAGCTCCATTCAGCTGTTCAATGAGTCTCGGCAGTCTTATCGAGCTAACCTCCATCTCCGTGACCATTCTTTTCCTCCAGCCATTCCTGATGGCACCACATATGTGAGTATCTCTGCTTTTCTCTATTTTTGCCCCTTCTTACTGATTATCTTTCATAGACTGATCCCCTTGAATACAATCTTTATAGATTCTAGTGATGCAGGGTGTGTGTATGGGCTAGGCCATTTCCACATTGAAGGTGCTCACCATTCGAGATAACTGTTGGAAATGCCCTAGTCCCGAGGCATTGATCCTTGTATTTGTATTATACATTTATTGGATTTATGTATTTTGCTCATTTGTGTTATTAATAAAGGCATCAATTCATTTATTATATCTATCTTGTGCAATATATTAAATGAAGTATCCAATGGACATATCTATATCCATGATGACAAGTGTCATGCACTTGGCAGTGAGACCATGGATAGGGTAAACGATATGACCATAATTAGATCCGTAGTCTGTTCCAGTCATGGGAATGAATGGAACAATAGACTATCATTAACCTGGTTGTATGGCGGTGTCTTACCGGTCATTAGACATGGAATGTCAACCAAGTTAATAGGTACATGCCTGGAAGCATGGTACTGGATAGATCCACCAAATGAGTAATCCACATGGTATGGTATCACAATGGATTCTCGTGTAGTACTTTTATGGATCCTTTGACCTGACCATATAATGGTGTTACATGTGAAGTCGCATGCTTAGGGAAACGCCTAAAGGGCCTGTAATAGGGTGCCAAGTATGGGTGCTTTCGGGTATGTCACTGAGCATGGTAATACTATGGATATGCAGAAGGGATTTGTCACTCAGTAACCCACTGAGAAGATATCACCGGCCTCTTGATGAATGTGGCTGATAAGACTGTGGCCACACCCAAACAAGTTGGAACTTGTTTGTGAGCTTCAGTGCATTCGGGATCAAGTTAATGTCCGGACACAAAAGAGGGTGATCAATCCATGCCTCTGTGTTGGACACCGATATCAATGACATGGGATGTACAAGTTTAAACTACAGGGTTATGATAACAGTTAGACTGCCATCTCCATCTTAATTGGGGGCTGCAGTGGCTTGCTAGAGCCCAACTACAGTCTGCGGGCCAAAAGGCCCGCTGCCAACATAAAGATGGGCCCACGGGATCGTACACATTGAGCGACTGGACACCGACTTAAAGAATCACAGGTACACTTGGAGTGTACACACTAGAGAGAGAGAAGTATATATATTAATTATATTATAAGGATCAATTGGATTGATCATTATAATAAAATTAATATTTGGCTTCACATAATTAATTGGATTAATTATGAAATTATTTCCTAGGTGGAAATATTCATATGTATAGGTTTACATATGAATTTGTTTTGTGAAGACTTAATTTTAATTTGATGGATTAAAATAATTAGTCAAACTAATTTTAATTTAAATGTAAATAATATGTTACTTGAAGTAATATATTAAATACATGGGTTAAGTAAAATTGGGCTTGATATTGATTTAAACCAGACTAATTAAAATAAGTTTGGGCCTGAATTAAAAGGAGGAAGCCCACACAGACACAGAAGCCAGACTGGGCCCAAATTCCAATAAGGGAATTTGGAAGCCCTAGGGTTAAAACCCTTAGGGGAATTCGGCCAACACACATGTGTGCGTAGTCCCCCTTTTTGGCCGAATTCTCCCTACCTCCTCACTCGCTAATCTTTATGATTTTTGATGCTAGCACGTGCGGGGTTCGTTAGGCGCTCGTGTACGTGCACGAGGAGGGATTCTACTTTGAATTCTGCAGTCATCATCCATCTCTAGAAAGAGATTTTCTGGTAAGAAAATTAATCTCTTTCTATTTAATTTTAAGTTTTTCAATTTCCATCTCAATTGCTCCTAGGACTGGATTTGAGGAAATCACCACGTTCTTCCGCTTTTATCGGGGTGATTTCCGGTGAAAAATCCCAACAATAACTCCGCGTTGACGGTAAGTACCTATATTTGGCTTTATGCTTGTGTATGAATGTATGTATATGTGCATGTTTTGGATGCATATGTATGTGATTATTATGTTTTTCATGCTTTGCTTAGTGCAAACGACGATTGGAATTGAGCACCGAGAGTCCACTCGCTTGAGGGCAAAGGTTGACCAATTGCGACGATGGGTCATCAAGCTAGAGATCATGAATCAGACCTTCAAAGATCAGGTGGATGATTTGGAGGCCCAGATGGGGTTTACAGGTGAGCATGTGAGTGAGAACCAGACCGAGGAGCTAGGTGATGGCGGAGATGATGATGATGATGCCAGCTTTACACCTCCTTAGGCCTATTTCTCCATCTTTCTACTTGTCATGTATTAACCCATTTATGGGTTACCTCCTTTGACATTTGCATGTTCTGGCCCTTACATAGGTCTTACTTTGTGATGTACTTGATGGTTTGAATGATTTACACATGGTTTATAACATTTACATCTTCTAGTCATTGAATTTAAGCCTTTGAGTGTATATACTCTGCCTTTTCATGTTTTTATTACCCCTTGGTTCAATATGATCAGGTCTGGGACATGTTCTGGTGCCTTTAGACTTCATTTTCCTTGAGGAACTACCACTAGAACTTAGAGCCGGGCGTCTATGATCATCAGAGATCCTATAAAGATATAGACAAAGTGTTGTTTGCATTATAGCGACTCTACTATAGAATTATAGCCGCCTGGCACATTACAGCCGCCAGACAGCTTAAAGCCTCCCACACCAACTTCCACCTCTTCTTCTCTTTCTTTCACTCCTCTTTTGGCATGGATCAACTCCGAGGACAACTCTGAGACTATTGGGGTATGACCCGCTCTTCCAATTGGGCTTTGTTAGTGCCCTTAGACTTACAACACCTCAAATTCTACACTGCTTTGACTCCAAATCAGGTCTTTTTGAATGTTGCTACCAGTTTCTAGGATCTAATGGATCACGTCTTTTGCTTCACTAACCAGGAGTTGTGCCCCTTGGTAGAGGAGTTTAGCGCCATCCACTGTGTTCCTTTCCCTCGAAGAGTTTGGTTAGCTATTCCTGATCTTGATTTGGATGATATTCATATATTTCTGAGTCGATTTGCCCTAGACATAGCAGGTATGGGTCGTGCACTTTCTGGTAGTCCCGCTTCTCCTAGACTTAGCCTTTTTATTATTACGGATTTATGCTTTTCTTTGCCCCCTTCTGCCCTTGGCTGGGCTCCGCTGATGAGCTTACTACTGATGGCATGCTACCTGTGCGAGTCCTGAGATGGTACTTGCAGCCTTAGATTAGCCTCAATAGTGACCCAAATGACTCGGGGTGCTTCACCTATGGGGATTATCTTGGCTAAGGAACTGATTCATTTGGATTCTATTCACTCTGATTCTCCTGTCGAAGGTTATGGACCCCCTTTTCTGCTTCAGGTATGCTTTTGCATTGTACTTTCTGAATTCAATTGTCTATTACCCCTTTCGATTTGACTAACCCTTGCACAGATTTGGCTGCTAGAGAAGCTGAGCCTCTTGAGCCCTCCTCCACCTTACCCGAGATACACTCTGAAGCATTACAGGTCTTGGTGCATCAAGCTTCCGAATTTTGTCTTTATGTCCATGGAGAAATGGATTGATTAACTAAGGAGCCAGACTGATGCCTCTATCCGATGGGTCTGCCCATGGTGGGACATTTCTGATGTGACTACTTAGACCTGGGCCGGAGGTGTCCAACTACTTAGATTAACCTACGTGACTTTCTATTCTCCTGCTTGGCTGTGCAGATAGTATAGTCAGCTGTAGGGGGTCCCTCGATCTCTATGCACCACCTAGCGCAGAGTGTTTACACTACAGTGGCCTCAACATGTGCAACATCAGTGGATGCATCCTATTCGCATCAAGATTCTGAGATATGATAGTACTGCACCTATGGAGATGAATGCTCACTGCATAGCTTAGCTGACTGACCTGATTGCTTGCCCCATGAGACGTGGACCTGAGGTGCTGACTTTGAGGTACCTCGGTCTTTAGAGGATTAGGGTTATCTGAGCTTGATGCTACTATATGACTTTCATTCTATTTTTATTTTATGTCCTAACTTTTGCATAGGTCACCTTTTCGGCCTATTGGACTGTCTTTACTTTTGCCTGAACTGCCCTTTTAGGTTTTCAATTCAGTAGACTTTATTTTGTGTCCTAACTTTTGCATAGACCGCCCTTTCAGGTTTTCGATCTATCAGATTGTTTTAACTTTTGCCTAAACTGCCCTTTTGGGTTTTCAATTCAGCAAACTTTTATTTGTATCCTAATTTTTGCATAAACTGCCTTTCGATTTTCAGTCTATCAGATTTTTATTTTTTATTTTTTTTTTCTTTTTTCTTTTTTTTTATATGAAGTGAGATGCATGCAAATAGAGAACGTGCACAGCCATATATGTGTAATACGAATTCGATTTCAAACATACTTGGGACATTTAAACGAACAGAACAAAGCATTCATTCATTCATTCATTCATTAATAGTGTTTTAGCACAATGTACATCAAAGATGAAATGAAAATAAGAACAGAATCAGTAATGGTATCTGTCTCGACCGAATCCACGATTGCCACCAACCGGTCTTTGTAAATTTTCTTACTGATGGTGCTCACCTCACTGTCTTAACTTTTGCATGGATCACTTTTTTGGTTTTTGATCCATTAAACTCTTTTTCTTTTTACACACGGTGCCATCTGAGCTTATCTTGATTGATGGGGTTGATGGCTTGGTCTTTGCTTCCACTGGTAGAACCATTTCCACCCCGTAGACCAATGAGTATGGTGTTTCTCCGATGGGTACTCTGGTGCAAGTTCTGTGTCTTTGCATGGAAAATGGTAACATGTCGACCTAATCTCTATAGGTAACTACCATTTTAGACGGAATCCCTTTGCTAGATTTATGGGCCGCTTCTATCGCCCCATTGGCTTATGGATATGAAGATGATCTATGATGCTCCACCCCCTTTGTTCTGGAACACTGTGTTGTTGCCCCTTGGAATTGTAGGCCATCATTGGCCGTGACGTGATGCGGGATTTCATACCATGTAAACACATTATTCTTTTCGAACTTGGACACACACTTTTTTTTTACTGTGACACTCATATATGACTCCGCTACCCTACTTTGAGAAGTAGTTGACGGTTGTGACTATGAATCAATGTCCGTTCGATGTGGGCGGCTTTATTTCTCCTACACTATCAATTCCTTATGCTGTGATAAACCCCTTTTTCTGGTTTGAGCCTATGGAGCCTCTGCTTGACTGGTTTAGCCTTCGAATCCCTTGGAACTTGGTGTTTAGTAATTTCCTTATCGACCCCCATGTGACATTGTACAACCAGGCAAAGGCTTTCACATGCTTTCGTGGTACTTTTACAAGTCCTTTTCCCTCAACAGGCGTGGGGTCTTTCAAGATGGATATCATTTTTAAGTCATCATCTGTCCCTAGATTCATTTCATGCAATGATGCATCATGTATGATAAAGACACTAAATGAATGTTTATATGTATGCATAGTTCCACCTGAAAAAATATCACATAACTAATTGAAATTAAATTGCATTGAATGCCCTAAGGCTGAACTATTCACATAAAAAAAATAGAGGACACAGATACATCAAAATATTTGTCATCCTCCATATGCGGAGGGCCTTCTGTTGCTGCAACATCATGGATCTCAATAGCTTGGGCACCTAGGTCATCCGAAGTTGGGTAAGGGATTACTCTGAATGCTTGACTTCAAAGCTGGCTTGACAATCTTTCAATCAGTAACCAACTGCCTGATGGCCTTAATCAACTGGGTGCACTCATTTATACGTTTACCCATCATCACATGATAAGAACAGAAGTTATCTTTATCCGCCTCAGCTGGAGGTGAAAATGGCTTTGAACTCTACAACAACCTAGCCTTCCTATGCTGAGCAAAAATCTGACTCACTGACTCAGCCCATGGACTAGTGACCCTTTGAGGAGTTAGTCTTCCCTGGTTCACAATGGTGTTGGGATTCGTCATTGGAAAAATAACATGGCGCAGCGGAAAATACACCGTTTAAAATTTCCTAGAATCCACCTATCGTGTCCAATTACCATTGATTAGAATAAAATCAAATAAGAATCAAGAGAGATTAACTCACCGCATTCGTCTCCTCTAGAGACTGCTGCAGAATCGTTTCTTGAAACTGCGATCTCCAAAGTCCGGTGCACGACCAACTATTGAGCGGGAACCGGTGCTAGCCGAAGACGCGAAGGAATGGAGGTTTAATGCTAGGATTTTTGGCTGTTTTGGGGCTGCAATTAGTGGCTGAAATTTCCAGCAATTAATTAGAGTTGAATTAGGTTTTTCTTCCTTAAGTGTGCCCTTATATAGACACCTTGTCTAGTTGGGTTTTAATTAGGTTAATTAAACCCAAGCCCACTAGGATTATAATTACATAAATAAACTTTAATTAAAAAGTATATACTATGTAATTTAATTCCATTTGGCTAAATTTAATTACCCCTAAATAAAATTAAATCACACTTAAGTTAATACAATACATGTATTTAATTTTCCAACTTAGGAAAATTATTTAATTAATTTGTTACTTTATGTAATTCAATTAATTGATAAATTAATCAATTACATTATGTAAACTTATTAATTAAATTAAATTCAACCTAATGTCAATTAATTACCTTGACACCGAATGTCAACTAATTAATTAACGCATTCCTTCCAATGTACATTACATGTACAATTTCTATAAGTTCCAGCTCAGTTGATCTATGTGCACGATCCTATGGGTCTGTCTTTATGTTGGCAGTAGGCCCAAGCCCACAGACTGTAAGTGGGTTCTAGCAAACCATTACAGCCCCCAATTAAGACAGAGATGCAGCAGTCTTTAGAAGACACTCACCCGGTAGTAATCTCATAGTGTCCTTTGCCTAACGATATCGAAATGAATAAACAAGAGGCATGGTGTCTGTCATCCTCTTCTGTTGTTTATTATATTTCTTGATCTTGAGTTGACTGATTAATCAAATAAGCAACCAAATTATTTGGGTATGGCCATACACTTATCAGTCCCACTCATCAAGTGGCCAATGATATCATCTCAATGTCACCCGAGTGGCAATTCCATCACTTCATCATCAATATCAACATGTTCACCAGTCCACCCAATCATACCCGTATTTAGCATCCTTTTACAGACCTGTTAGGTGCATGTCAAAGTGAACCGGATTCCACATTGATATTATAATGAAATCTGGTCTGAGGACAAAAGAGACCTACTCAAGAAAGACCTATGACATGACAACCATGTGGCTTTCTTGTGCGGATCGATCCAGTCCCATGTCAATGACATGTACCTATATTCATGACTGACTATACAAGTACTATGGCTAGTTAAGAACTACCATACAATCATCAAATATACAAGTCTGTGGTTCTATTCGTTCCTACGATTAGAACAGACCTGGGATAGGTTTTATGATTATCAATCAATGGATACTCTACTCATATTATAGCAAAAGATATAAATGAAATAGATTAATTGCCTTTATTAATGTGACACAAATAATGTATTCATACATGACTCTTAATGTATAATACAAAATACAAGAATCCAATGCCCTAAGAACTAGGGGTACGCCTAAAGGGCTTGTAATAGGGTGCCAAGTATGGGTGCTTTTGGGTATGTCACTGAACATGGTAATGCTATGGATATGCAAAAGGGATTTGTCACTCAGTAACCCACTGAGAAGATATCACCGGCCTCTTGATGAATGTGACTGACAAGAGTGTGGCCACACCCAAACAAGTTGGAACTTGTTTGTGAGCTTCAGTACATTCGGGATCAAGTTAATGTCCGGACGCAAAAGAGGGTGATCAATCCATGCCTCTGTGTTAGACACAGATATCGATGACATGGGATATACAAGTTTAAACTACAAGGTTACGATTACAGTCGGACTGCTATCTCTGTCTTAATTGGGGGCTGCAATGGCTTGCTAGAGCCCGCCTGTAGTCTGTGGGCCATAGGCCCACTGCCAACATAAAGACGGGCCCACAGGATCGTACACATAGAATGTCTGAGTTCGAACTAGTCGGATCACCTGTATACTTGGAGTATACTAATTGAAGAGATAAATATTAATCAATTAAATTAAAGATCAATTGGATTGGTCAATATAATTTAATTGACATATATTTATATTTATTGGGTTGGACAAAGTTGATTTGAATAAATTAACTCGTGAATAAATTTCCTGGTGGAAATTTAATACATATATAGGTTTATATGTATTTGTTTCTAGTCAAATCATAAATTAATTTATTGGGTTAATTCCAAATGGCAAATCTATTTAATTTAAATGACATGTATCTTATATAATGTGGTATTATATAAATACATGCATAGAAATTAAATTAGAATTGATTAGGAATTAAACCATATTAATTAATTAGGATTTATGGAATCATGGCATTAATTCCATTTATAGAAGCAAAGTAAATCACCCAATAAATATAGGACATAATTTAAAAGCTAAATGGGGAATTTCCTTAATTGGAAAATTCGGCCATTATGGTTTTATGGGGCTGAAATTTTCGGCCAAGGGTAATGAATTCTTGCCTCTTCTTTTTGATCCGCCGCTAGCACGGGTTGGACTCGATAGGCGTTCGTGTACGTGAGAGTGGAGGAAATCTCCTTTGATTCCTGCAGTCTTCATCCATCTCTAGAAAGAGATATTCCGAGGTAAGAATGTGAACTCTTTCTATTTAATTTTTAAGTTTTTCAATTTCCATTTCAATTGCTCCTGGGACTGGATTTGAGGAAATCACCGCGTTCTTCCGCTTTTATCGGGTGATTTCCAGTGAAAAATCCCAACATCTTCCTCAACTCCCTCCTGTGTTGACGTACTACCCGATCCAGTCACCGGGGCCTTATCCTTCGATTGGGCCATTGGTTGATAAACCTTGCCGCTTCGGGTCACATTCTGAACTTCTTGAATTTTTAGCTTTTCAATAACTGGAGGCTTAACTATCTCATCCCCACCAAACTCCTCATATTCATCCTCTGAGTCGAGATCATTCAAGCTCACCAGCTTGATTCCTTTTTGTTCTGTCTGCCCTACACATTCGGACTCTACCTCAGCTTTACCGATTGCTACAGACTATATAGCAGCGTTCGCCTGAAGGACTTGAGCAAATATGAAATTAGCTGGCAATCCTGAGTGTACCATGTTAACCCCCTTCTCAAATGCCGGCAACGGGTTGGTTTTTGTGCTAGGTTTAGGGGGCTCCTGCAATTTCCCTTCATCAATTAACTTTTGAATAGCATCCCTCAGTTTGTAGCAATTATTGGTTCTGTGGCCAGTAACAACATGGTACGTACAAAAATTATTTTTATCCGTATCAGTGGGCTTTTCAAATGGCTTCAAGGACTGCAACAATCCCCCGTTTCTGCACTTCACAAAGATTTTAACCAAGGGAAGAGTCTAAGGGGATATGCCTTGTCCTCCTAGGTTTCTATTTTGATTACTTTGGTGTTGGGTTACTACAACAACCTGAACTTGCTTCACCTCTGAAGACTGCCCCCCTCTTCCTCCAGAACCTAAGCAAGAGCCGCTACCGGCTATAGCTATTGACCTGTACCCTGAACTCCTACCACTTTTATGGCTTGCTGCTTTCTCTTCCTCATCTCGCTCAATTTTCATGGCCATGCTGTATACTTCAATAAGCTCACTGAAGGGGTGGAACTTCATGTTGTTCTTGAAGATGTCCCTACTGCCATCAATCAACTTCTGAATCAATTCATCCTCGTCAGGATGGTTCTTTAGCAAGATCATCTTGTTCATCCACCTTTGATGGTATTCATCAAAGGGCTCGTTTGGCTTCTGCTTAACTCTCTCTAGGTCGTACAGCTTCACCTAAATCTTGGTATTAAAGCTGTAGTATTTGATAAAGGCCGCCAATAAAGCTTCCCAGTCTGATTGTTCTTCCTTTGATAGAGAATTGTACCAGCCCAATACTCCTCCTTTAAGTGTAGTCGAGAAGAGATTGATAAGTTGTTGCTTGGTAGCGCCCGCCGTCAACATGACTCGAGCGTAGAGATTCACAGGAGCCTGTGGTGAACCCATTCCCTTGTAAGAAGGAACCTTCGGCACTTGAAAGCCAATAGGAAAAGTCTCGATGCCTTTGCTGATCATGGCATCCACATTAACTGCCTTCTTGGATTCAAAACTAACACTGGCCCCTTTCTTCAGTTGGGCCATAACTTCATCTAGCTTAGAATACTTCACCTTCATTTTTCTCTCCATAGCTGCCTCAATTTCTTACAGCTTCTCTAAACTAGCCAAGGTATCACCACCCTGCTGGGACGATTCAGCCTCTTTCTCATTTTCGGCCCCACTAGCGCCAATTTCCCCGGCTTCTCTCACAACAGCTCGTATTTCCTCCTTCAGCATATCACAGAAATCCTGAGATCTCAGGAAATCCCTCAAGGCATCAGCAAGACTAGGTGTTGGACTGCCATTTCAAATTCTTCCCCAGAATTAGACTCACTTTCTATTTCTTCTGCTCTTTATTCCCCAACAGCCTTCAAAGCCTGAGATCTTGTTCTAGGTCGATCTAGTTTACTTTGCTTGACATCACATGGGAAATGTCAGGGACAATGAATGAATGGGATGATGACATGAAAAGTGAGGCATTAAAGATGATTTATGATGAATGGGTGAAATGATGTTGTGAGTGACATGCTGATATGAATGATCTCTATTTATTATCATTTTTCTCTTTTGGGACATTCCAAGAACACCCAATGCCATGCAAAAGATCATGCGTGGACCGCCACGCGGGCAAGGGTTCAGTGCCTTTGGGGTACCTAGTGAATTTTGTGAAATAGTCACGTGTGTGCCAACACACAGACAAAGTTTTGACACTTTGTAGGTCTATAAGATGACATGAAATGGTCGCATGGGGGCTTCCCCACGAACAAAGTTCTAATGCTTTTGAGGCATATGATATGAAATGATGTTATAAGAAAGTCACGTGTAATAGGGACACGGACAAAGGTTTGGCATTCGGGGAACACCTTTTGTGATTTGGTGATGTTATGAAATGCCCCTATATGTGTACTAATCTGGCACTCAGGGAGTACTTTAAATGATGTAATAATGTCATGAAGTAATCCGATGTGGACCATGGTGTCACATGATATTTATGAAAAATGAGCATGGTGTCATGAAATGCCTCATGTAAATCATCACACAAAAATAAACCTAGGACCATTGTGGTCTCATATCGAATGACATGGTATTTGCGAAATGGCCAAGTGTAATCCAATTCATAGGCGGAGCACGGGTAGTTTTGGGACTCCCGATATGTCATGAAATGAAATGATCGTGATGAGCACCCTTGGAATGTCCTGGATTTAAGTGAGATGAGATGATATGAATGCTTATGTCACACAAAAATACAAATGGCTGCTCAAAAATGTGGTTAGGATGCATGACATACGAGATGATGTCGTGTATGCTTTGTGAAAATATGTTAACACACCAATATAATGTTATACCTGTAAAAGAAATAGTTATTATGAATGGCACATGGATGATTTGATGTATTAACACATGAAAATAAAATGCAAATGGGTGCATAGAAGATGTGAGTTAGTATCACACAAATGCTTTGCATGTATGGCGTGTTATGGTCATGAAAATAGCGATGATGGTATGTCACGGGATGGCGAGAAACACATAGCACATGAAGCATATTATTCCAACCTTATTTCTCCAAACGTCGTCGGTCTTTAAGAAAATTCCAACCGAGTCCTAGGAAGGGTTCTCTTCGATCATCAACTGGGGATGATGAAGGCACGATTTATAACATTCATACAATTTATTTTGGTATCCTAAGGGAATCCAACTAAGGTTTCTTATATGAGTTTGGTCCAAGTCGCGTTAAAATCAAGGCTCCCATAGCAAAATATACTCCTCACTTCTCCCCACTCAAGGGTCTGAACGAAGGGGTTCGTATGAGGCTATGGGTGGTGTTTTGTATCCGTGCCCCTAAGACCAAGAGGAACATAGGCAACACTTCAACAATTCACCGGGCTAAAATGGGATACTTAACCTAATGCAAACATGTCTAACTAAAGAATGCAAAATAAAATACCATACAAGAATCATCCACCTTAATTTAATTAGTCACTTTTCAGGGCATGTCAAATTCTTTTAAGTTTTTAAGGAAACTTTTGTAAGAAATCCCCAGTGAAGTCGCCACTATGAGCAGACGACGTTTTCGATGGAACACAGACTCTCTCGGAAGGGAGCCTCGATATCGGGCAACCCTCCCTCGCATGGGGTTTTTATGATGAAAATTCATTTTTTGAAAATTAAATTATTTCATAAAAGAACCGAGACCTAAGTCTCGATAAATAGTGTAGGAGTCGCCACTCGGCTCATCTCAAACTGGAAATTTCAATGTAGCTGAACCGGACGAAAGGCCGCTACACTATTGTGAGCACGGGTTTTTTCCCGACCTCAATGATGAAAGCTATTATTACCTTTTTTCAAGGATAAACATGAGGTAGGTTTGGAGTGACCGAAATGGTGCCGAAGATATCCCGGATGACCCGAATGTGTGTGACAAGTCTTGGTACGGAACCCCAAAGAAGTTCGAGTGAGCACTTAAGAGAACCGGAGAGAAAAGTGAGAAAAAAAGGTGGGAATGCGAAACTGGCTACTATAGCCATGCGGCTATAGTCTATAGCCACATAGCTGTAGTCTATAGCCACACGGCTGTAGTTTGCACAACTACAGCCGTGTGGCTATAGGCCACTACAGCCACGCGGCTGTAATCACCAAATTTCCTTTTTTTGGCACCAATCAGCCTTTAATTCGGATTTCTTAACCTAAATGGGAGATATAAAACCATAATAATGGGATTAGGGTTCACAACAGAGACACTGAAAGTACAGAATAGAGAGAATTGAAAGAAAACACAGCCACACTTAGACTTCTTAAAAAAAAGATCGAAATTAAGTGTTTTAATCCAAAAAGAATGAAAAAACCTTAATACAGTTTGTAGAAACAATCATAATTTTGAGAGAACTAGTTTCCCAGGGGTGTTTCCAGACTACAATCATTCATTCAATTTCATTCGGGGTTCCGCTTGTTCTTCGGAGATCGCACACGCTTTTGGTTTGTTCGTGATTGCAAGGGGTTTCCCGGCATCCGAATCTATCCCTGGTGGTCCAAAACACTGGGACACAAACAAGGTATATTCTGAGAGGTCTAAAAAATCCTTTTTAATTCATTCTGGGTGCTATTTGTTAGTATTTTTTAGTTTTTTGCAATTTTGGAAGCGATTCCGGTTACAACCGCCCCACCTGATGATTATAGCCGCACGGCTATTACCTACAGGAGCACGGCGTTAACCTACAGGGGCACGGCTGTAGCTTATAAGGGCGCAGCTGTAATGCCCTATAATGGCACAGCTGTAATCTACAGGGGCGCGGCTGTAACCTACAGCCGCACGGCTGTAATCTTCAGGTGTAGAAGCTCCAAATGCCCCCAAACTAACCGATAACGCTTCCGTTTTCAAATTAAATGTGTTTTTCATGAATATTATTAGTCCAATTACATCCATATGTGTTTGATTTTCGGTTTTCAGATTTATAATTGGTGGATGTAATGATAAAGTTTGGTAATTTCGGGTTTTTAGGGATATCCGGACTCATTTGATCCGATCTGGATCTGTTTTTGTGGAATTTCATGAGTTTCCAGAAATCCCCGATCGCTCAAAATCATCAAAATTCCAAAACAATTTTCAAAACGAGAAAGAAAACCGAAAATCTGATTCTAGAGCGCTACAGCCGCTCGGCTGTAAACTACAGCCGCGCGGCTGTTAGAAACAGAATTATAGTTTTACCCTTTTGGGCTTCTAACTTGTAATTTTGCCTCTCATTTCCGTTCAAAATGGATTTTTGGCGTGTTTACACTTTTGGACCTTAGATGGATGTCTAATTTAGGCCCACTCACGAACGGGACCCCTAGATCCCGGGATATCCGACCCGCTAAAAGTTGGAAAATGCATGTAAAATGAGCCAAATTATTTTCAAAATTGGTTTTTCATCCACAAAATCTACAGGGCATTTCAATAAAATATTTTCCAGGTCTAATTGAGCAGTCATCCGAACTACTAGGTTATCCCCTCATTTATGATCCTGTTTTCCAAAATACCCCTATTATGTCCTATATGAGTCCTTAGTGTGTTTGATTTATTTGCGCTAACCGTATTTGGATGTAGCTTTTATTTTTCCTTATTTTTTATTATTGGATGTATTTTATAGATTATCTCATGTATCTAGGCGATTGTACTTTTTAGATTATCATGTATTATAGGCGATTGTAATGGTGAGGATGAGAGCTTTTTCTTTTTATGGGTTGTATAATTTGGCCTCTACTTTACTTTTCCCACAATTTATAGCACACGACAAATAGGACTCAAGTAGGACAGAATGGGATGTTAAGGAGTTCGGGGGCATGCAATTGGGGAATAATAAGAATCGGCTCAGCTAGCCGGTCCGATTAGACCTGGAAAACAATTTTGAAATGTCCCTGTATTTTTGTTTTGTGAGAAAATCATTTTGAAAACATTTTCTTTTTCCGATTTGCTTTAATTTAGCATGTGAGGTGGGTCGGTTTTCGGGAAATTCGAGTCTCCGTCATTGTATTGTTCTAAATGCAATAACATCAAAAATTAAATCTAAGGTCGTGAATGCACACAATAAAATTCATTTTTGGTGATTTTCTGATTTTTCTGAATTTTTATGATTTTTGGGAATTTTTATGGATTATTCTGGAAATTCTGCCTCTGGACAGGAATTACAGCCATGCGACTGTAACTACAGTCGTACAACTGTAATTACAATCGTGCGACTGTAATTACATTCGTGCGACTGTAATCCTTCCATTTGTAGAAAATTGCCAAAATTTTATTCAAATAAAACTAAAAGCCGCGGGAATTCAAGAACACTCATACGACCATATATACAATCGTATGACTGTTCTTGAAAAGAAGAACAGTCGTACGGGTGTTCTTGTTTCCCAGAAACAGCAAGCCCGAAAAATGAATTTTTATGCACAAAAACACATCAAATCACCCAAAAAAAAGCAAGAAAATAAAGGGTTGAAGTATGTTTACCTTTGTGGCGCTGATCCACCGTAGGATTGACCGCTGGAAACGCCCCAATCACCTCCAAATTACTTCTTTTCCTTTGAGCTAAGGTTCCCAAAATCAAGTCCAAAACCTCCAAAATGTCATGGATTTTAATAGGTTTAAGGTCTGAAATTGATTGAGTTTTAAGTGTCAAGTTATTAACCTATGATTTCTATCAAGTTTTTAAACTTTAACACTTACGAATCAAAAGAAAAAGAGGAGGAAAAGATTGAGCTTTGTGTTGGATTTTCTTTTCCTCTCCTTTTTCTCCCTTTTCTCTATCAATTCCTCTCTCTAAAAATTCCAAATCCTCAGAACCAAAAGCCCCACTCTCTTCTCTCTTTTTCACTTTTATTTTCTCTAGCTTACTTCCTGTTGAAATCGAGCATTAATTGCCCTCCCCATCAACCCATTTTTTTATTGCTTAAGTTATGGCTTGCTGTACCTACTCCGATATTACAGTCGATCATACGACTGTAATACAACCCCACGACTGTAATTACAGTCGTGGCACAAATTTTTTTTTTAAGTCTGGAAAATTCTGGCGCTTACATCGGGATAGTCACGTGTGTACCTACACCCAAACAGAGGTTCGACGTCTTAAAGATGATGAGGTGGTGTAAGATGATTTCGTGGAGGCCACCCCATGAACAGAGTTTTGACGCTTTTGGAGCATTTTGTATGAAATGATACTTGATAGGTCACGTGTAAGACGAAACACAGACAAAGGTTCGGCGTTCGGGGAAGGCCTTTCATGATTTAGGAATGTCATGAAACATCCTAATATGAGTATTAGTTCGGTGCTCATGGAGCACGTCAAATGGTTCGATGATGTTATGGAACGACCCGATGTAGATCATGACACTCAAATCAAGACTTTGGTATTTCCGCGATACCGATAATGTACGACTATGATCATGATGTCATGTGATGATATCGCGTGAGCTGCCACATAAACATAGAACTAAATCCTTTATGGTTCTCTAATGAATGTGTTTAATGAGATAGCCAAGTGCAAACAAAAGCACTAGCGAGTTTCGGGCGTCTTTGTGAAAACCCGAATGAAATGATAGGCCTTTCATTATTCTCGAAACAATCTAAGTTACTTGAAATGGTATGAATGATTGTGTCACATAAAATGCTAAATGGCTGCACAAGACACGGTTAGTGATGTGTATCACACAAGATGATGAATGTAGGCTCGATGGAAATGTGAACACATAAAATGTATATGGCACACGAAAAAGACTGTGGCTGCATGAAAATATGGTTAGTATAATACCACATGTATCACGATGCTTCAAAATGGCTGCATAAAAACATGGTTAGAAAATGACACACAGATGATGTATGTTTGATGTCTCGTGCAAGTGGTAAAACAAGGTCAAACAAACATCAACATACGTTAGCACAAATGCACAAAATATGCTCTCCCTTCCAACCTTATTCCTCCATTTGATTTGGCCCGCATTCTACCTAGGTGTTGGGTCTCCTTGATACCAACCAGGGGTAACAAAGGCGCACTCTCAAAATCCAATTTACAAATTTATGTTCCGATAGTCCTAAGGGGAAGTTACTAGGCAATTACATGAAGGTATAAGTCAAACCAAGGGTTGTATAGGCTCCCATAGCGAAAATACACTCCTCATCGTAGAACATGATGTAAGGTTCATACGGTGCTATGAGTGGTTTACCCCCTCGGGTGCCTCCAATCCTAGCGGAAGAGGTAGGTCACCTTCAGAATAAACCGGGCTAATCAAATGTTGGAGGGATTGAGAAGAGAAAATGTCATGCTATGTGGTTGTGAATGAGATATTGGATTATGAATTAATAAGTGACTACAAGTGAGGATATACTTCAATGTTTGCCTAAGTTCCTTAAGCTTTTATGAAAAACTTTTTTAAAGAAACCATTAATCCCCAGCAGAGTTGCCACTATGAGCAGATGACATTTTTCAGAATGCGTGGCGAAGCGGGAACTGGGGATTTTCTTTTTAAGTGATTATGTGTAGTTTTGAAAACGGGTCTAATCTTTCTTAAGAAAACTGTTCATTTTATTAAGAAAACTCATTTTGTAGAAGACTTAATTTTAAGTGTGAATTTTCGAAAACAGATTTTTTAGAAAATCCCCATTTAAACTTAAAAATCTCGAAACCTAAATTTCATGATTAGATACAGAGTCGCCACCTGGATCAGCTTATCCAAGAAATTCTGGTACAGCTCCCTACCAAGTATAGATGCAGTATCTGATCCAAAGATTCAGGGTTCGGGCAACACATCTACTAATCCTCAACTTGTTTTCAATTATTATTTCATAACACAATATAACATCACTTAATTCTACGCATTTTATCATCTTTTAATTTTAGTTAGTGATCATGTAAATGACATAAATATAAAACATAAATAAAGTGTAGAAAAATAAAAGTGCAGGAAAAGTAAAGAAAGGCCAAATTATACAACCCGAAAAAGAAAAAAACTCTCATCCTCACCATTTACAACTGCCTATAATACACAATAATCTAAAGAGGTACAATCTCCTAGATACACGAAATGATCTATTAAATACATCAAAAATAAAAAATAAGAAGCTGCATCCAAATACGGTTAGTGCAGGTATACAAAATCAGACCAAGGACTCACATAAGACAGAATAGGGGTATTTTGTGGAACGAGATCATGCATAGGGGGATAATCAAGAAGTCTAGATGACTACTCGATTAGACCTGGAAAACACTTTATAAAAAATGCCCTGTAGATTTTGTGAATGAAAACCAAATTTGAAAATGGTTTGGCTTGGTTTACATGCATTTTCCACCTGTTGGTGGGCTTGATGTCCCGGAAACCAGGGGTTCCGTTCATGAGTGGGCCTAATTTGAACATCCATCTAGGGTTTGAAAATATAAACACAACAAAAATCCTTTTTGAATTGAAAGGAGAAACAAAATTACAAGTTAGAGGCCAAAAGGGGAAAACTTGTAAATCTGTTTCATCAACTACAGCCAAGCCACTGTAATATGCTACAGCCATGCCACTGTAGTGGCTAGAGTGGCTGTAGCATCTACAACCAAGTGGCTGTAGTGCTCCAAAAGCACAAATCCAGTTTTCTTTCTCGTTTTGAAAATCTTTTTGATTCTTTGATGGTTTCGGGTGATCTAGGGTTTCTGGAAACTTATAAAATCCATGAAATAGATTTAGATCGGATCAAATGAATCCAGAAAACCTTAAAAACGCGAAATCAACAAAGTTAAATCTCAAATCCATCAATCAAAAACCCAAAAACCACAAATCTAATCATATATGGATAGGATTCAACTGATATTATTCACGAAAAATACATTTGATTTGAAAAAGGAAGTGTTTTCGGTCAATTTAGGGCATTTGGAGCTTCTGTCCCTGATATTACAGGCAAGCGGATATAAACAAAGAACTATAGCCACACCACTATAGGTTACAGCCATGCCACTGTAGTCATCAGACTACAACCGAACGGCTGTAAGTAACAGACGGGGCGCTATAGCTGGGTTTTCACTTCCAGCTTCTTAGAAAAACACAAAATACATTCAATAACACCCAAATCAATTTCAAACTAGTTTTTGGGCCTCTCAGAGCTTACCTTGTTTGCATTCTAGTGTTTTGGATCACCAGAAACAGATTCGGAGCTGAAAAACTCCTCAAAATCACGAACAACCCGAAATCATCCACAAATCTCCAAAACTCGAACGGAACCCCAAATTGACCCGAACGAATGCCAAGTCAACTAGAATCACTCCTAGATATGATTTCTTGAAGGAACCTATTGATTTCTACATATTTTATTTGAGATTAGATGGTCTTTAGATTTAGGGATTTTTCTTACTAAAACCCAATTTTCTCTCTCTAAAACCCACACCAAACCCTCCTGATCAGAATATCCCCGAGTTTATGGATGAAAACCTTAAACCCATATTAAACCTGATGATTCGAACCCATTTTTGGTAAAGATTGGATTCGAGAATGGATTGAAAAATCTGAATTTTGGGTTGAAAAATCCTTTCTAACTCTCAAAATCTTAAAACCCTAGCTTTCTCTCTTGATTGTGGCTATAGAATGATGTCTCGTTTGACCTAATTTTGAGTTTTTCTTTTTATATGGTCAGATTAGGGTTCAAAATCCTGAATTAATGAGATAAAATACACCCTATTTAAGAGAAAATGATATCTAGCAACTACAGCTGAGCGGGTGTAGTGGCCTATAGTTGGGCAGCTGTAGCTGTGCAAACTACAGCCGCGCCCCTATAGGGCACTATAGCCGAGCAGCTATAGTAATCAGTTTTGCTTTTCTCACTTTTCTCTCTGGTTCTCTTAAGCACTCAATCGACCTTCTTCGAGGTTCCGCACCAAGATTTTTTACACTTCTTCGGGTCATCCGAGACAATGTCTAACGTCATTCCGGTCGTTCCGGATCAGTCTCATGCTTATCTGTGAAAAAGGTAATAAGGGCTTTCATCATCAAGGTGGGGAAAAAAACCATGCTCATAGTTGTACCTAATCCACAGATTCAGGGTTCGGGCAACTTACCTATTCAACCTCAAGCTTGCATTCATTTATAAGTTCATATGACAATATTTTACTCACTTAATCTCTACCCATTTTATCTTTTATTATTTAGCCCATGCTCATTCAGATGACATAAAATAAATAGCATAAAAGTAAAGTGCTGAAAAGTAAACCATAAATCCAAAACAAACCAAAAAGAAATAGAGGCCGCTTATTACAACCCAAAAAGAGAAAAACTCTCATACTCACTAATATAATCGCCTAGAATACATGAATATCTAAAAAGGTACAATTGCCTAGGATACACGAGAATCTATCAAATACATCCAAAATAAAAATAAGAAGAAATACAAAGCTGTAAAATAAATGAGTTAGCACAATTATATCACAGAGCTGCAGGAGTTTATGAGTCTTGAACTTATGAAAGTTCAACGTTACTCCCACTGTCTCTCTTGGAAAAGAATTCCTTCTCTAAGAAGACTACATTTCTGGTGGTGAAAACTTTGTTTTCTGCCGAATCATAGAAGTAATAACCCTTAGTTTCCTTAGGGTAACCCACAAACTGGCACTTGACAGATTTGGACTCGAGTTTGTCACTTGTCAATTTCTTAACATGTGCATCACAGCCCTAAATCTTTAAGAAGGAAACATTGGCCTTTCGGCCCTTCCATAGTTCATATGGTGTTCCCTCAACTGCCTTGCTTGGTGTATTATTAAGAATGTATGCAGCTGTCTCTAAAGCATATCCCCAAAAGGAGACAGGAAGTGTAGCATGACTCATCATCGAGTGGACCATGTCTAGCAAGGTCTTATTCCTCCTTTCTGACACTCCATTCCATTGGGGTGTACCAAGAGGAGTGAGTTGGAATACTATCCCACACTCTCTCAAAAACGAGTCAAACTCTTGGCTCAAATATTCACCCCCTCGGTTAGACCGAAGTGCTTTTATTTTCTCGCCAAGTTGGTTTTCTACTTCATTCTTAAAGTCCTTGAACCTTTGGAGAGTCTCAGACTTATGCTTCATCAGATACACATAACCGTATCTACTGAAGTCATCCGTGAAGGTGACGAAGTACAGAAAACCAGATCTAGCACTAGTGCTCATTGGGCCGCATACATCAGAATGTATTAGCTCCAATAGCTCTAAGGCCCTTTCAGCAGTCTTGCTAAAAGGCACCTTTGTCATCTTGCCTCTCAAACAAGATTCGTATGTGTCATAAGACTGGATGTCAAATGACCCTAGCACTCCAGTAGAGTGAAGCCTAGCTATGCGCTTCTTATTTATATGGCCAAGTTGACAATGCCAGATGTAAGTAAGATTAATTTCATTTTGTTTAATCCTTTTAGTATTTATGTTATAGATTGAACTTTCACGTTTTAGATCAAGGTTATATAAGCCTTTTTCAAGAAATGTTGTTCCAAATATTGCCACATTGCATAGAAATTCTACCATGTCCAATATTAAATACGAAACCAGAAATATCTAACAAAGAAACGGAAATAATATTCCTTCGCATCACAGGTACAAAATAACAATTTCTTAGTTCCAAAACAAGTCCACTAGGCATCTCCAAGAAATAATCTCCGATCTCCATGGCCTGAACCCGAGCACCATTTTTGACTCGAAGATCTACTTCTCTAGATCCTAATAATCTCATATTTCTTAGAACCTGCACATTTGAACAAATGTGAGATCCACATCTAGTGTTCAAGACCCAAGATGTAGAAATAGCCAGATTAATCTCAACAACATAAATACCTGAAGCAGCAGTTTTGCCCTTCAGTTGCTCCCTTAGCTTTGGACATAAGCACTTCCAGTGCCCCTTCTCATAACACTCATGGCAGACATCATCAGGAGAAGCAACCATTGCTTTAGTTTGGGCCACCACCTTTTTGCCCTTACCCTTAGCCTTTTGGGCCTTAGCCTTGGCCTTAGATTTGGCCTTTCCCTTAGCAATGGACGTATTGCCCTTGTTCACCAATAATACTTCAGGAGTCTTCTTAAGAGACTGTGTGCTGAGCGGGTTTAAAATACGTACCTGGAAATAGAATGATGGCACGCCAGCGTGCTGCCTTGGCACGGCGTGCTGCCTTGAAATTTGAACATATGGCACGGCGTGCTGATCCTTTTTCTCGCAACTCACTTTTTGGAACAGAAAGACGGCACGTTGGCGTGCCAACTTGGCACGGCGTGCTGTTCTTCAGAACTATGATTGGCACGGCGTGCGGATTCTTGACACGGCGTGCTGACCTTTTTCTCACAAACCTCTCGCGGAACAGAACAGCGGCACGCGGGCGTGCTGAAATGACACGACGTGCCGCCCTGCATCCCATTACCTTGGCACGGCATGCTGTTTACTTATGCCCAATTTTCTTCCGGAACAGCAGCCTGGCACGATTTCGTGCCACCTTAGCACTCCACGTGCTACACCCAACTTCACCTTGGCACGGCGTGCTGAGTAGTGACACGGCGTGCCACCATGAATTCTGCCAACTATTGCCTTTTTTCACATTTTGAACACGATTTCCGATTAACTTGCTTAAGTACCTAATCCTACACACAAAAACACACAAAAACATATTAACGTGAAAACTAATGTACACGGGAGGTATACGTACCTCAGTGCTATGTTTATAGTCGGAATAGCTCGACTTCTACGCCCGCGATTTAGCATTAAACATCACGAAGGAGCAAGACTTGCTTCTCCTCCTTTATTCCTCCGCTGACATAGGGCTTCAACCGGTGCCCGTTTACTTGTTGAATTCCCTCCGGGGTTTCAATTTCCACCATCCTGAAGGGGTAAACCTTATGCACGGTAAATGGTCCCGTCCATCGACTTCGCAGTTTGCCCGGAAAGAGTTTCAACCGGGAGTTATACAAGAGCACCAACTCTCCTTGGTTGAAACCTTTCTTTATTACATGCTGGTCATGCCATTTCTTGGTCCTCTCCTTGTAAATCTTGGCATTCTCATACGAGCTCAACCGAAGCTCATCTAGCTCCATGAGTTGCCTTAATCGAAGCTCACCTACAGCTTGCATATCAAAGTTAAGAAATTTTAAAGCCCAATATGCCTTGTGCTCTAATTCTACAGGTAGATGACAAGATTTACCGAAGACCAAACGGTAGGGGGACATCCCTATAGGTGTCTTAAAAGCAGTCCTATATGCCCATAGTGCATCGTCTAACCTTAAACTCCAGTCTTTCCTAGATGCACTTACCGTTTTTTCTAAGATGCGCTTTAGTTCCCTATTCGAAACCTCAACTTGCCCACTCGTCTGAGGATGGTAAGGAGTCGCTACCTTATGCTTAACCCCATATTTGTGCAAAAGATTGTCAAATTGCCTATTACAAAAATGGGAACCCCCATCACTGATGATAGCTCTTGGGGTTCCGAACCTAGTAAGAATGTTTTTCTTCAGAAACCTGACAACTACCCTTGCATCGTTGGTTGGTAAAGCGACAGCTTCTACCCATTTAGACACATACTCAACCGCCACAAGAATGTATTGGTTGTTGTGAGATATTGGGAAGGGTCCCATGAAATCTATGCCCCAAACATCAAAAAGTTCACACACCAAGATACCCTGTTGGAGCATTTCATTCTTTTGGGAGATATTTCCCGTCCTTTGACACGCATCACAGGCTCGAATATAACTAATGACATCCTGTTTCATGGTTGGCCAATAAAACCCACTAGATAAGATTTTTCCTACAGTTCTATCGGGTCCAAAATGGCCACCCGCTTCTCTATCATGACACATTTCAATAATGGAGGGAACCTCCTCATAAGCAATACACCGCCTAATCACACTATCAGCACATAATCTAAAAAGATAAGGGTCATCCCAAAAATAATCCTTAGCGTCATGAAAGAATTTACGCCTCTGTGCATATGAAAGGTTAGGTGGAAGAATGTTACCGACTTTGAAGTTTGCGATGTCCGCAAACCATGGTATAGAAGTTACCCCACACAACTGTTCATCGGGGAATGTGTCACGAATGTTCGCTTCCGGAGAGGATATGGATCCTTCACTTGGTAGTCTTGACAAATGGTCGGCCACTACGTTCTCTACTCCTTTCTTATCCTTAATCTCCACATCAAAATCCTGGAGGAGTAGAATCCATCGAATCAATCTGGGCTTTGCATCCTGTTTAGCCAACAAATACTTAAGGGCAGCATGGTCAGTATACACAATGACTTTTGATAAGACCAAGTAAGACCTGAACTTATCAAAAGCAAACACAACAGCCAGTAATTCTTTCTCAGTCACAGTATAATTCATTTGAGCACCATTTAATGTTTTACTAGCATAATAAATTGGGTGAAAAATTTTGTTCACCCTCTGACCTAAACATGCCCCAACAGCATTGTCACTTGCATCGCACATGAGTTCAAAAGGGATTTCCCAATTCGGACTCACCATAACCGGTGCCTCAGTCAATTTCCGTTTAAGCAAATTAAAAGCATACATACATTCATCATTGAAATTAAATGGGGCATCCTTTAAGAGTAACTCAGTCAACGGCTTAGCAATTTCAGAAAAATTTTTCACAAAGCGCCTATAAAAGCCCGCATGTCCCAAGAAACTCCTGACTAACTTAACTGAATTTGGGGGAGGCAGTTTCTCAATCACCTCAATCTTGGCCGGGTCGACCTCGATTCCCTTTCCCAACACCTTATGCCCTAAGATAATGCAATCCTGGACCATAAATTAACACTTCTCCCAACTAAGTGCCAGATTGGTGTCTTCACATCTCTGAAGCACCCGGTCCAAATTCCCCAAACATGACTCAAACGTATGACCAACAATAGAAAAATCATCCATAAAGACTTCCATAAAATCCTCAATCATATCAGCAAAAATGGCTAGCATGCATCTTTGAAAGGTAGCCGGGGCATTACACAATCCAAAAGGCATCCGCCTATATGCAAATGTCCCGTATGGACACGTAAACGTGGTTTTCTCTTGATCGAGAGGGTCCACTGGAATTTGCATATAACCGGATAGCCCATCTAAAGTACAAAAATATTCGTGCCCGGCCATCCTTTCTAACATTTGATCAATGAACGGTAATGGAAAATGATCTTTCCGGGTGGCGTCATTCAACTTCCTATAATCAATACACATAGGCCAACCCGTGACAGCTCTAGTAGGGATTAGTTCCCCTTTATCATTTTTCACTACCGTCGTGCCTCCTTTCTTAGGCACACATTGGACCGGACTCACCCATTGACTATCAGAAATAGGGAAGATGATACCTGCGTCGAGGAGTTTTATCACCTCGGTTCTTACCACTTCCTTCATGTTGGGGTTCAACCGACGCTGAGGCTGTGCACACGGTTTTACCTCATCTTCCAGAAAAATTCTATGTGTGCAAAACGTTGGACTTATTCCCTTGATGTCGTGGATTGTCCACCTGAATGCTCCCTTGTGCTTCCTTAGCACCTCTAGCAGCTTGTCTTCCTCCTCTCCTGTTAACAAAGAAGAGATTACAACGGGTAAGTCCTTTGGAGGATGCAGAAAAACATATTTAAGGTTAGGGGGAAGGGTTTTGAGCTCCAATGATGCAGGTTCCTCCAATGAGGATTTAGGTGCTGGTTTGACTTCACGCTCCAGCTTATCAAACCGTCCCTTCACCCATGAGCATTCCTCACTAATCACTGCATTTGCCTCACTTTCACCTAGACCTTCTCCTATGATGCAATCTAGTTCACTGCACAAACTCTCAACCACACAAGCATCAATAGGACAAAAGGAGTCCACAAAGTTACAATTTTCAACGTCTAACGGATATTTCATTGAATTATAGACATTGAAACTTACCTCCTTGTTATGCAACCTAAGAATGATCTTACCTTCCTGGACATCTATCAAAGTCCTACCGGTCGCGAGAAAAGGTCTCCCAAGTAGAAGGGGCACCGAGCTATCTTCCTCCATATCCATTACCACAAAATCCGCAGGGAAGATAAACTTGTCCACCTTTACTAACACATCTTTGACCACCCCTTTTGGTCTTGTGAGGGATCTATCCACCAATTGGAAGGTCATATTGGTTGGCTTTGGGTTTCCCAATCCGAGTCTCCTGAAAAATGACAAAGGCATCAAATTTATACTCGCACCTAAGTCACACAGGGCATTGGCAATCTCCAAGTTTCCTATCCGGCATGGAATAGTGAAACTGCCCCTATCTTTGAGCTTAGGTGGGAGTTTGTTAGTTATAATTACTGACCATTCCTCTGTCAAAGCCACCACTTCATCCTCGCCTAGCTTTCTTTTCCCTGCAAGAAGTTCTTTAAAAAATTTAGCATAAGAGGGCATCTCTTGGAGAGCCTCAATTAACGGCATGTTAAACTCTAACTTCTTAAAAATCTCAAGGAATTTGGAATATTTCTACTCCAGTTTATCTTTCTTCTCCCTTTGAGGATAAGGAAGTTTAGGCACATAGGCTCTCACTGGTTCAGGAATTTTCCCTTTTTCGTTTATGCTAGATTCGGGTTCAGAAATCGAATCGGGGTTGCTTACCTCTCCCGACTCTTCACTTACCTCAGTAGGTTATGGTGGAATATCAGCATTTTGCACTCGGTCCTCCACTTGCCTACCACTTCGTAGGGTTATAGCTTGAGCTGTCTCCCGTTGATTACCCTTAGGGTTCTGTTCAGTTCTACTCGGAAGTGCTCCTTGAGGTCTTTCCTACCTCTCCCTACTCAATTGAGCCACCTGCTTACCCAAATCCCTACAGTACGCTTCATTATCAGCAAGCCGAGACGAGATGTCTTTTAGTAACGACAAAACCATCTCATCTTGCTTAGACTGTTGAGGCTGCTGTGGAGATTGATCATTAGGAATAAATGGGGCCTTACCTAACCCCTGCTCACGGTGCTCATAATGGAATCCGGAAGGAGGTCTCAACACATTTTGGTTGTTACTATAGGACATATTCGGGTGTTGATACCTTCTTCTGTAATTATTATTATTATTGAAATTTTGTGAATAAGAGTTAGAGTTATTGTACCTTTGGTTTCCTCCCATAAAACTTACATTTTCGGACGATTGGGCGAATGGGTCGCCCAATTCACAATCTTGCCCAGGATGCTCCGCTCCGCATGATACACACAACACCGGTTGGTATTGTGGCCCATTTAAGTTCAGGCGGGACATCAACAGGTCCAACTTCTTGTTTACATGGTCCATAGCTGCATCTTGGCATCCCATATCTGCAGCTCGAACCTCATTCCTTGTTGGCGTGTCCGACTGCCACAAGGTACTCTTTCTAGCCAGCTCCGCAATCAACTCCTTGGCTTGTGTAGCAGTCTTCTTAAAAATGTCCCCACCTGCAGAAGAATCAATAATGGCACGGTTAGCTGGTGTTAAACCATGATAAAATGTGCTTACCTGAGTAAAACACGGCATGTCATGGTGGGGGCAGTTCCGCAACAACCGTTGAAATCTCTGCCATGCTTCATTAAGAGTCTCCGTCCCAAATTGCTGGAATCCCATGTTCTCGTTCCTTAGCTGAACCGTCTTTGATGGTGGGAAGTAATATGCTAAGAATTGCTCTTCCAATTGGTCCCATGACGTCACTGATCCGGGCCTCAAGGATTTGTACCATTCCATTGCTCCCCCGCATAGTGAAAAGGGGAACAGCTTCAACCGCACAGCATCTTGGGGCACCCCACCGATTCGGACTGTATCGGCCACCATGAGGAACCGGTCTAAGTGATCATTGGGGTTGTCACTTATTCCGCCACTAAATAGACCGTTCCCTTGGATCAAATGGATCATACTAGACTTCAGCTCGAATTGATTGGCAGTGATGGCTGGGATAACCACTCCGGATCTGTTCCGGGGCCAATGTGGAGCCATTAGGTCTGTCATGACCATGTTATCTCTATCACCACCCCTTCTTCTGTCAAACTCCTCCCGCTCTCGCCGGAGTTGCTCTTGCTCAACTCTTTCCCGGAGTTGTCTCTCCTCGTCATCATGCTGCTGATGCTCCATTTGAACAATCTGCTCTTGGCGTACT
Organism: Euphorbia tirucalli; assembly: GCA_039660915.1. Taxonomy (NCBI): domain Eukaryota; kingdom Viridiplantae; phylum Streptophyta; class Magnoliopsida; order Malpighiales; family Euphorbiaceae; genus Euphorbia; species Euphorbia tirucalli. The sequence continues at coordinate 41,022,301 of CM077637.1, read as the reverse complement.
CTACGGTTCCTGCTACACAAACGTTCAATTTCAGGGTTATTAGGTAAAAGCTCAGGATGCTGAGAGCGAGTTCGCATAAGCTAGAAAACACACACACACAGAAATTAAAGAAAACTAAATTGTAATAAATATTCACAGAAAAGAAAAATTAATTAACTATATGCATAGAAATGTTGCCTAGATCAGCAAATAGCCCTTTTGCTAAATGATGCAGAAATATAAATTTCCTCGGCAACGGCGCCAAAAACTTGATGGGTCCTAGGCGTAGTAGTAAAACTAAACCTAGAAATGCACAACTAAGGCAGTGTACCTATCATTGACAAGTAATAATTCTGGTTGGTCCAGGTATCGATCCCACAGAGAAAAGAATATTCTGCAAACACTAAACTACTCGGGTTCCTTGCGTGTCCTAGGCGGAACGTAGTTTGGGTTGATTATGTTAACAACTAAACTATCCTACTCCTAGTTGATCTATTCCAGCTTACTTTGCACTTGAGTTTTGTGTTATCAATTGGCGGTTTACCGACCTATGAATGCTAATGGGGATGGCTTTATCAATTAACTACAAAAGATGAATTTAACTCAACAATTAATCCTTAATTATGCTCTTTCGATAATAAAACCTAGCGTATCTAGATCTTTTAGGTCCTTAGCCGGTTTCCCTTGTTTAGAGGCGGTCTAATTCTAAAGCTCAGAAAATAGGGGAACGTAAGTTCCACAGTGTCATCAATACTAATGGTTTCCTAGGTGTCAATCTAGGTAATGCCACAAATATGAACTTTAATAAATTAAGATCTTATAAGACTAGACATTCATTAAAGGAATTGCATAAAGAATAAGGAATAAAAATTGAAATTAACTTGCAATCAATTGTATTAATTAAGAAAGATGAATGAATTCAGTGTTTACAACCAAACATAATCAAAACTAACTTAATCAAATTACAAAAGAGAAGAAGAAAAACTTATGCCCTTTTGGTCCGATTAACCGGATTCCGACGGTGTGAAGATGCTTGGGGTGTACCTCTATAGAGGAACTCGAGCCGGAACTAGGAACGTCGCAAAAGGGGAAGATTCTAAGTAAAACTACAACCAAAAGATGGTTCAAACTCAAAGAAAGCAAATAGTTCAAGCTCCAAAACCTCACTACAAGTTTTTGCTCTCACTCAAAAAGACTGGAAAAAGATCCTCTAAAACATAGAAAATAACCTATTTATACGGCTAGGTTAAAACCAGGAAAAAGAAGAGATGAAAGTAGGGCAACAGCAGGTTTCGGGGCTCGGCACGCCGTGCTGGTAGAGTTGGCACGCCGTGCTGCTGGAGGTGGCACACCGTGCCGTGCGAATTTTGGGGTTGGCACGCCGGGTTGATCTGAGTGGCACGTTTTTGTGCCACTCCACTGGACTACTCCTCTAGGCACGCCGGGGTGGCAAGCCGTGCCCTAATTGTGGCACGCCGTGCCGCCCTGATTTTCAGCACTTTGAACTCTTCCTCGCCGCCGAAGCACCAACTTCCGGTCCGGGTCATAATACCTGTCCAAAACAAGCACAAAGAAACATAACGGCACCAACGCCACGGACCATAAAAATAACAAATAAACAAAAATTACAAAAACAACCCTAGAAAACACGAAAAATACTAAAAATTATAAAAACTATCCAAAACATAAAAAATCACAAAATATTCAAAAACCACACAAACATTCACACAAAAGACTCTAAAAATTACCGTTCAAACCACGAAATTGCCTAAAAGATAAGGTCAAAAACCGACCTTATCAGTGACTAAGGGCCATAAAGGCCCAATGGATAACATCCATAAATGCAAAATTAACAATTTTGCTCCCACTTGAATTTGGATTGTCAAAAATTTAAAATTTAGCTCTCCCAATTTTAACCGGTGTCACGGTTTATTGGGCCAATTTCACAAAGTCCATATTCAATTTAATATGCAAACAATTAAATTAAATATGCATGCCAACAAAATAAACAATTTAAATACAAATTAATTTTAAAAAAATTAATTTAATTTGCATTAGGGCCAGGGATAAAAAAAATACCCGCAAAATCTAAAACCGGACCCAAACCACACGCGCGGCACTGCTGTCCGGAGACAGCAGTGCTACCAGCAACAGCAAGCTGCTGCTATGTAGCAGCCAAGCTGCTGCCTGGCGGCAGCAACGCCTCCTGCGGCAAGCAGAAGCAGCTACAATTTGGAATCTTGCGATTCCAAATTGCAGCCCAAACATATATATTTTTTTCTTTTTTTCTTTTTTTAATTAAATCATAAAAAAATCCAGCCATCAAAATAATAAATAATCAAGAAAAACAACAATTTTGATGGAAACTAATTGGGGAAAAATAATCAAAAACCCCAATCCAAAAATTCTAGGGTTTATCAAAACCAAAACCAATTGAATAAAAATCCTAAAATCACAAACTTGAAACCCATTCTTTCTTCAAGAATGCTTTCAAGAACCAATTCTAATCAATCTAATGGACAAAACTGAGGCTCTGATACCACTGTTGGGATTCATCATTGGAAAAATAACGTAGCACAGTGGAAAATACACCGTTTAAAATTTCCTAGAATCCACCTATCGTGTACAATTACCATTGATTAGAATAAAACCAAATTTAATCAAGAGAGATTAACTCACTGGATTCGTCTCTTCTAAAGACTGCTGCAGAATCGTTTCTTGAAACTACGATCGCCAAAGTCCGGTGCATGACCAACTATTGAGCGGGAACCAGTGCTAGCCGAAGATGCAAAGGAATGGAGGATTAATGCTGGGATTTTCAGCTATTTGGGGCTGCTCTTGGTGGCTGAAATTTCTAGCAATTAATTAGGGTTGAATAAGGGTTTTATTCCTTAAGTGTGCCCTTATATAGACACCTTGTCTAATTGGGTTTTAATTAGGTTAATTAAACCCAAGCCCACTAGGATTATAATTACATAAATAAACTTTAATTAAAAAGTATATACTATGTAATTTAATTCCATTTGGCTAAATTTAATTACCCCTAAGTAAAATTAAATCACGCTTGAGTAAATATAATACATGTATTTAATTTTCCTACTTAGGAAAATTATTTAATTAATTGTTTACTTTATGTAACTCATTTAATTGATAAATTAATTAATTACATTATGTAAACTTATTAATTAAATTAAATTCAACCCAATGTTAATTAATTACCTTGACACCGAATGTCAACTAATTAATTAACGCATTCCTTCCAATGTACATTACATGTATAATTTCTATAAGTTCCGGCTCAGTTGATCTATGTGCACGATCCTATGGGTCTGTCTTTATGTTGGCAATAGGCCCAAAGCCCACAGACTGTAAGTAGGTTCTAGCAAACCATTACAGCCCCCAATTAAGACAGAGATGCACCAGTATTTAGAAGACAATCACCCGGTAGTAATCTCATAGTGTTCTTTGCTTAATGATATCGATATGAATAAACAAGAGGCATGGTGTCTGTCATCCTCTTCTGTTGTTTATTATATTTCTTGATCTTGAATTGACTGATTAATCAAATAAGCACCGACTTACTTGGGTATGGCCATACACTTATCAATCCCACTCATCAAGTGGCCAATGATATCATCTCGGTGTTACCCGAGTGGCAATTCCATCACTTCATCATCAATATCAACATGTTCACCGGTCCACCCAATCATACCCATATTTAGCATCCTTTTACAGACCTGTTAGGCATATGTCAAATTGAACCGGATTCCATATTGATATTATAATGAAATCTGGTCTGAGGACAAAAGAGACCTACTCAAGGAAGACCTATGACGCGACAACCATGTGGCTTTCTTGTGCGGATCGATCCAGTCCCATGTCAACGACACGTACCTATATTCATGACTAACTATACAAGTATTATGGCTAGTTAAGAACTATCGTACAGTCATCGAATATACAAGTTTGTGGTTCTATTCGTTCCCACGATTAGAACAGACCTAGGATAGGTTTTATGATTATCAATCGATGGATACTCTACTCATATTATAGCACAAGATATAAATGAAATAGATTAATTGCCTTTATTAATATGACATAAATAAGGTATTCATACAATAAGTCTTAATGTATAATACCAAATACAAGAATCCAATGCCCTAAGAATTAGGGCACACCAACATGATCACCCTCTTTTGTGTCCGGACATTAACTTGATCCTGAATGAACTTATGCTCACTAACAAGTTCCAACTTGTTTGGGTGTGGCCACACTCTCATCAGTTGCATTCATCAAGAGGCCGGTGATATCTTCTCAGTGGACTACTGAGTGACATTCCCTTCTACATATCCATAGCATTGCCATGTTCACTGACATACCTGAACGTACCTATACTTGGTACCCTGTTACAGGCCCTTTAGGCATACACCAAAGTATGCAACTTCACACGCAGCACCATCATGTGGTTAGGTCAAAGGATCCACACAAGTACTACATGAGAATCACTTGTGATGCTATACCATGTGGATTTCTTATTTAATGGATCTATCCAGTACCATGCCCTTTTGTATGTACCCATTGACTTGGTTGACATCCCATGTCCAATGGCCGATAAGACACTGCCATACAACCAAGCTAATGATAGTCTCTAGTTCCATTCATTCCTATGACTGAAACAGACTACAGATAACTTTATGGTCATATCGTTTTAGTTATCCATGGTCTTACTGCCAAGTGCATGACACTTGTCAACATGGATATGTTGGGGATTTAATCGCACAAAAACAATACGCAGCGGAAATAAAAGGATTAATCCCCACCAAGGACCCATGTACATTGCATTGAATTGGAAGGAGGGTTAAAGAATTACCTTAATTCTTTGTAGGTTTTGAATCAATTAGGAACCAAAGTAGCTTCCCTCTACGGTTGATCCACACGGAGCAATTCATTCACCGCGTGCTAGCGCCGGGATTGAAGAACGATTTCTTCGAATGAAAAGCCAAAGTTTCGAAAACCTTGGGTGAAGGAGAAGGGTGAAGTCGGCTGGCTCCATGGAGGCTGCAGAAAAACTGCATCTTATGTGTAGGCTAGGGTTAGAGATTTTAGGTTATAAAACTTCCTTTTATATCCATTAAACTTAATTATAATTATAACTTAATACCCTTATTAGTTATAATTATAAATTAACCCACACAACTTAATATTAATTCTCAATTAATATTAAATCAATTCCATTCTCCATCATACACATATGTATATTGATATTATAATTAATTATATCTCTATATAATTAAATTATAATATGTAGCATACTTTATGCAATATTAATCATATTAATATTTATATATACATATATATATATATAAATATATATATCATTATATATATATTTATTCTCTTTCTCATTCATAAATTATTATCCAATAATAATTTATACCCGAAAAGATGAACTTCATTTTGCTCTTTGTGTGTGACCCCATAGGTTCATATTAATTGGCAATAAGGAAATTACCATAATGTCCTTATAGGTCACAAGCGGACTCTAGCAAGCCATTACGACTACCCAATTAACATGATTGGAATGATCCAATACCTATTTATAGAATGTCATATTCCCTTTTGTCTCTTTGATATCATGATTAATCATAAGACATGGTACACTTGTCAATCTTATATAATTAATCATATGCTTTCTCGATCTCAAAGTAAACTGTCTAGACAAATCAATTGATACTATTATCAATTTATTTGAGCACGGCCATGCATTTAACAGTCTTACTTATCGAGGGGCCCAGTGATATCGCTCTCTTGTTAGAGAGGGACAAAATCCCATATCTGTCACTCACATCCCAAGGCATGAGTCATATCGTACCCAATCACAGCCTTTATAACTACTCTGTTACGAGCAGCGTTTGACTGCGTCAAAGCACAACATGAGTTCATCCCGGAATCAATGGTGACCTCAGGTCAAAGGAATCAGCTAATGACACTACTATAATCAAGATCAGTTGTGACACATGACCATGAACTTGATCTCATAGTGGGTCTCCAGTAACATGTTCTCTAACATATTACCCGTGAGTATAATCTGTATCTGTATACACTATATTCATCTTATGAATATCCATTATCACTCACACTAGTCTTAGTTTGTTATTATTCCCATAATAACAATCGACTAGGGATATTTAGAATAACACGATTTATTCATGGATACTTATCATAAATGCTAACATACAAACATAAATGATAATATTAATCTACACTAGATTAATCTTAGAAGTCAAATTACATAATCCAATATTGGCCTTAGGGCACAATCTCCAACAGGATATGGATATGTCTATTGGATTCTCTATATAAAACATAGCACAAGATATATAATAAATAGATTAATGCCTTTATTTAATGACACAAATAGTATAATACATAAATCTAATAAATGTACAATACAAATACAAGGACCAATGCCTTGGGATTAAGGCAACATATTCATGTTGGGATTTGTCACCGGAAATCACCCGATAAAAACGGAAGAACGCGGTGATTTCCTCAAATCCAGTCCCAGGAGCAATTGAGGTGGAAATTGAAAAACTTAAAATTAAATAGAAAGGGATTAAATTTCTTACCAGAAAAATCTCTTTCTGAGATGGATGATGACTGCAGAATTCAAGGTAGAATTCCTTCACTCTCACGTACACGAACGCTTAACGAATGCAACCCGTGCTAGCATCGGAAAAACGAAACAATAGAGAGGAAAGAGCTAGGGAAATTTCGGATAGGAGGCTCTATTCTTAGTGTAGCCGAAATTTCTAACCCTAGGTATTTATACCTAGGGTTGGCCGAATTCCTTAAGGGAATTCAGGCCCATCTTGGCTCCTGTCTATTCTGTGCGGGCTTCCATGTTTTAATTTAGGCCCAGTCTAATTTTAATTATTCTGGTTTAAATTAATTTCAAGCCCAATTTTAATATACCCATGTATTTAATATATTACTCCAAGTAATATATTATTTACATCTAAATTAAAATTAGTTTGACAATTAATTTAATCCATCAAATTAAAATTAAATCTACACAAAATAAAATCATATGTAAACCCATACATATGAATATTTCCACCTAGGAAATAATTTCATAATTAATCCAATTAATTATGAAGAGCCAATTGAATATATTAATTTTATTATTATGACCAATCCAATTGATCTTTATAATATAATTAATATATACATACTTCTCCCTCCATTGTGTATACTCCAAGTATATATGTGATTCCTTAAGTCTGCATTCTATCATTCTATGTGTACGATCCCATGGGCCCATCTTTATGTTGGCAGCGGGCCTTTGGCCCGCAGACTGCAGTTGGGCTCTAGCAAGCCACTACAGCCCCCAATTAAGATGGAGATGGCAGTCTAACTGATATCATAACCCTGTAGTTTAAACTTGTACATCCCATGTCATTGATATCGGTGTCCAACACAGAGGCATGGATTGATCACCCTCTTTTGTGTCCGGACATTAACTTGATCCCGAATGTACTGATGCTCGCAAACAAGTTCCAACTCGTTTGGGTGTGGCCACACTCTTATCAGTCACATTCATCAAGTGGCCGGTGATATCTTCTCAGTTGGTTACTGAGTGACAAATCCCTTCTGCATATCCATAGTATTACCATGTTTAGTGACATACCCGAAAGCACCCATACTTGGCACCTTATTACAGGCCCTTTAGGCGTACCCCTAAGTATGCGACTTCACATGTAACACCATCATATGGTCAGGTCAAAGGATCCATACAAGTACTACACGAGAATCCATTGTGATACCATACCATGTGGATTACTCGTTTAGTGGATCTATCCAGTACCATGCTTCCAGGCATGTACCCATTAACTTGGTTGACATTCCATGTCTAATGGCCGGTAAGACACCGCCATACAACCAGGTTAATGATAGTTTGTTGTTCCATTCATTCCCATGACTGGAACAGACTATGGATCTATTTATGGTCATATCGTTTACCCTATCCATGGTCTTACTGCTAAGTGCATGACACTTGTCGTCATGGATATAGATATGTCCATTGGATACTTCATTTAATATATTGCACAAGATAGATATAATAAATGAATTGATGCCTTTATTAATAACACAAATGAGTACAACACATAAATCCAATAAATGTAAGTACAAATACAAGGACCAATGCCTCGGGACTAGGGCATCTCCAACAATTCAGCCCTCTGAAACTTTATTTCTGATTTACTTTAGGTCTCTGAAACTAGCAGTTGTATAGTGTTTAGCCCTTTGAAGGTTAGTAATGAACTTTCTTTAAGTTTCTGAATGTATCCGTTATGCAATGTTCAGGTCTCTGAAAATTTTGAATTTGATTTCTTCAGGTCTCTGAATGTAGCCATCATACAGTGTTCAGGTCTCTGAATGTAGCCGTTATATAGTGTTTAGGACTCTGAACATTTAAACTTGACTTCTTCAGGTCTCTGAATATTACCATTATCCAATGTTCAGGACTATGAACATTTGAACTTGACTTCTTCAAGTCTCTAAACGTGGCCATTATACGTTGTTTAGGTCTCTGAAGATATGTAAATAAATTTCTTAAATCTTCAGCCTCTTGAAGCAAGATGTATCTTATTTCTCCAAACTTGTTATTCTCTTTTTCTATAATTCTTCCAATGTCTTTATTAAAAGTCTTCATCTTTATACTTTATTTAATTAATTTAAAATACCATTTATCTTTATTAATTATTAAAGTATTTATTTAATTCTATCTTCTTCAAATATAAAAGTTGTTTTTATCAAAACAAGGTTCAACACTATGTACTATACTTGATATCCCACATGCACTAAATCTGATTAGTCGGTACAAATATGATCCTGTTGAGTCCCATTAGACCACGGTCAAAGCTATCTTAAAGTGCCTTAAAAGGACTAAGCACAACTTTATAGTGTTTGATGGTCAAAAAGAGCTTATTATAAGTTGTTACAGTGATGCTAGCTTCCAAATAGATGCCAGTGACTTCATATCTCATTCAGGATATATTTTATGTTAAATGATGGTTTTGTAAGCTAGAAAAGCTCAAACTAGGACATCGTTACGAATTTTTCAATACAAGCTAAGTACATTGCTGCATCAGATGTTGCTAAAGAGGCTGTTTGGATTAGAAAGTTTATCACTATGTTAGGAGTTGTTCCCTTAATCCTAGACCTAGTTGACCTCTTATGTGACAACAATGGAGATATCACATAAGCTAAGAAGCAATGGTCACACCAGAAATCCAAACATATACTTAAGAGATTCCATTGTATTTGGGAGATAGTCGACCAAGGTGGATGTAAAGATATGTAAGGTTACTTCTAAAGACAACATCTTAGATCCTCTAACCAAATAGTTGGTGCAGCCAAAACATGAGGGTGATGTTAGATCTATAGGGATTAGGCCCCTGCATGGTTGTGACTAGTGCAAGTGAGAGATCGTTAATGAATGCACTATTCCTAAGATGTAGTTATCAGAATTTATTATTAATAAAAGGCATAATGTGTTTCATTTAATTATCTTATGCAAATAATAGTATAAAGAATCCATGAATTGTTGTTTGCTCATGTATGTTGGAAGCGTGTTCTGGGTAGTAAGACCTTGAACACTAAGAAGCACAATTCTAAAGATATCTTTAGTATGTTGAGTCATGGGAATGATAATAACCATAGACCAGCATGTACCTTGTGAAATGAGTGGTGTCTTATCGACTATAAGACTTGAGGTGTTAATCAAGGACATGGGTACATGTTAGAAAATAATGTACTGGATCGATCCGCTAATAAGAACACTATATTTAATGTCATAAGTGGTTCTCATGAAATGCTTGTATCGGATCCTTAGAACCAATATTACTATATTTCTAGGTGAGATCTCACATACTTTGACATGCGCGCAACGAGCCTGTAACAGGGTGCCAAGTATGCGTACGGTTAGGTATGCCAAGAATCATGTTGAGGATTATGATTACTATGTAGGAATTGCCACTCTCTTAATCAAGAGCAGATATCACCGGTCAATTAATGAGTGAGACTGAGAAATGTATGGTCATACCCAAATAAGGTAACTAAAAGTTAATTACTTATTTATGTCTTTTAGTCTACTCGAATATCAAAAAACGTCCTAGCATTTATTGAGGGTGACGGAACCATGCCTTATGATGGACCCCCAACATCGCTGAGCAAAGGATCATATAAGGTTACTACAAGTACATGTCAACTACATTTTGACATTTCATCTTATTTGCGTAGTTGTAATGGCTTGCTAGATCCCACTTATAACTTCTGGGTTGAAAGACTATTTCAGGCCCATTGCCAACATCAGATGAACCTACAGAATCACACATTAAGAAGTTTGGGTGAATTTATTATATGTAATAAGTTACATATAATATTTGGTGTATTATAGGTTATTTTATTTTATGGGCTTAAATTTGTTAAGACATAATAAAATAAATTGAGATCATATTAGGAGTGGTTATTTCAGCTTATTAAATATTACCATATGGTAATATTCAATAGGTGAAAATAATAAATAAATATCTAGATATGTTGCACCAAAATATCTAGATATTTATTATGGTGATTAAAGTTAGAGAAGGAGTATACTTCTTTTAACAAAAGAAAGAAATCATACACTCTTATTCCAACCCTATATGTGCCGCTCCACTCATCTCTCTCCTACTTCTGCTTATTCAAAACATAACATACCAAAGGGAGTAGTTTTTGGCCTAGTAGGAGAGATTTCCATACACCATTTGATCTGGTGCTGGCAAACTATCCATCTAAGAGGTTTCCGTGTGTGAGATGATAGAGTAACTCACACATAAGCAATACTAAGTCAAAATCATGAGTAAAGACATCATAGGTATGACTTTAATCCTCTCATATTTTGTTCTTTGCTTTTCTTCTTCTATCATCTATATGGGTCTTGGCACAGAATCAAGTAGAAAACAAAGGCTTTCGTAACCAAAAAATTTTTTTTGCTGGGATGATTCCCAACAAATACTTCTATAATTTCAATTACAACCAACCTAATAGATCATGAGAAAACAAAACACTTTAATGTTGATGTTCACTTTGTTCGCACTTACATTGAAGATGCCATTCTAGTGTCATCTCACTTGTCTATGTTAGCTCAAACTGCTAATATCTTCACCAAACAGCTCACTGGAGCTCAACTATCACCTACTCTATCCAACCTTGGAATTGTCCAAGTTCAAGCTTAAGGGAGGAATCTTAAGGAATCATATTAGTTAAGCAGTTGACTATAGTTAACTAACCGATCACATTAACCTTGGTTAGTCATGAAAGAGGTTAATTAACAATGATTGATTACTAATAGTTTGTTAATCAATTAGATTTCATGAATTTCCTTTTTCTGTTATAAAAGACCTAATAACTCATTTTCTTTGCAAGTTTGTGTAATTTCATTTCTAAGATTAATGGAAACTTTCTTTCCTTTCTTCAATCTTTGATTTGTTACACCAATTGACACATTCTAAGGTGTGAAGTTGGACTGTGAAGACAATTGAAATTTCATGGATTTTATTTAATTTTCCAAGACGTCCAACATAGAGATTTAATCCCACAATTGCAAAAACATAATTTTTCCTATATACTCGTACTCCACTCCACCTATTTTGTGTAAGATAAGAAATTAATGAAGATAATACCTGATTTGTCATTCCTAAATGATTCTCAGTGATAAAATAAGATAATTACATCTGAGTTTTTTAAAATGGAAGGATATGAGTCTTATGATTTCTAGGAAAATTTTTATTAGTATATAGGTTTTATTATAAGGGGCGTAATAGGGATTAGTATTAGTTTGTAATTATATGTATTAGTTGTAGACTTCTACATGTGTTTGTCTTAGCATATAAAGATTATACATGTTAGGTTATAGGCATCTTGTATTTTCTTATTCAATTACTAAAGTTTATTTGTTTCCTTTACTCTTTTCTCTTCTCGCTTGATATGGTATAAGAGCAATTTAGTTCCAAATGCAATCTTTCTTTTTGATTTGATCTTTCATTTTTAGTTTCTGATTCATTGAATTCTATGGAAAATCATCAGCCTACTAATAATCAATAAAATCCGTTGTCTTCTTAGCATGATCGTTTATTACCATCCATCTAGATTCTTAACCAAATTTGACGAATCTTCTATTCATTGCTAATTTACAAGATGAATTAACGGATCTAAATCAAGCTAAAGTAGGGAAAAAGCAAGTTGCAACATAATTTCTTCGATCAATTTGAATCTTGATTTTGTTAACTCTACAACATATATTCCTAATTTTGAATTAATTTCGATTCTATTTTTATGTTTCAATGTGATTCAATTTTGTATCATAATTGGGTTGTTGAATTAGGAGCAACTGATCATGTAGTTATTGATTGTTTCCTTAAATGTTCATTATATATGTGATATTAAAGTGTATTTACCTAATGGCTCTACTGTAATAGTTGATCAAGTAGGAATAGTTAGGTTAAATGAACATGTTTTACTGCATAATGTGTTGTATATACCATTTTTTTTTAGGTTTGGTTTGTTGTATGTAGTAAGCTTATGTATGAGTCTTCTTGCATAATGGCATCTGTGGACAACATTTGTCTATTTCAGGATAGTTTCAGCAAGAAAAAGATTAGTATAGTTGAACTACAAAAGGGGTTATATGCGTTTCAAGCTAGGCTTGATTCTTCTGTTGTGAATTCTATTCAAACTGTTATTCCTTTTTCTTTTCCTTTATGGCATTTTCTATTAGGCCATTCCTCTAAGCCCTGTATTCAAGCTAATAATAAAAAGGATAAAATTCTTTCATGGTCTGAAGCATAAAACTTAATTATTTTGGTAAATTCTTATTTAACATATTGAGTGTTATCTTAGTATCACAAGATATCACAATGTGATACATTGGTATCCATTTTATACAATAATAAAATTGTACAATTAGTGTTATAAAGCAACAATATCATAAACTATTGATTTTATAAATTATTAAATTACTAAAACTATATAAGGCAATATAATCAAGTCTTTTAAATACAAAGAAATCTCATTATTTTGGTGAAATTAGTGCAAACAATGGTAATACCTTCGTATCACAAGATGATATCTCGGTAGTACCAATAGTCAAAACAAAGAATACACAGAAAAGTGCTGAAAGCTCAGATAAATATATAAAAAATGAAAAACAATAAAGAAAGAGAAGAAAAATAATGAAAATCTGAAAACATAACAAAAAATGAAAATAAAAATAAAAAAGAAAAGCAAAATAAAGAAAAAAAAATAGTAAGACAGATTAAACGAAGAATATCCATGAAAAAGGAAAAAGAAATCGAAAGAGCAAAAAACAAATAAATAAATAAAATAAATACAGCATAGCGAAGAAAAAAAAGACTAGAGAAAGATTAGAAAAATGGTAAAATGAAAGTTAAAACACTAAAAAATTTGTTACAAAAAAAGTATTTTTAGTATTTTTTTTCATTTAGTTTTTTTACGTAAATTATAGAAATTATAGAATATTTCTGACACATCACGTCATCTCTGTGCCAAAAAATTAACATGCCACATAATATATTTTAAGGTATAGAGTTGATAAATTAACATTTAAGGTTTATATTTTAGAGTCTAGGGGTTTTTATTTTAAGATCTAAAATTTTATTTAAATATAATAAACTATTAATTAATTATCTCGTGCCTTTCTTCTATTGGTTAAAGTGTAATTTATCATAATATTATTAATTTGATAGATATATAAAATGATATGTCAGACGTACTGTATAACTTCTTCACGTCTTTTGTTAATTTTTCTACCAAAATGGGAATAGGAAATTACATATATTAGTTCGGAAATCTTAGCTCTAGAAATAAATAGTAGAAAAAAGGAGGGATCGACTGGCAAAACTTTTTAGTTTTATTTTTGATGAAATTTTTTAATAATAATAATCATGATGATAATAAGAAATGGCAGGATAAATGAAAGAAAGTCCCACGCTTTACTTGTTGGGAATGGCAAGGGCTCTGAGCCCCACACTTTGACTTAAAGGTTGCCCAAATACAATGATCAACGCCTCACACCTCTTATCTAGACCGCCTCCATTCATTTCACTTTAACGCAATTTTTTTTTTTTTTTTTGACTTTTCCGGAAATCAGTATTTTAATTTCAAACACAGAGACTCCAGAAAGTCCTAATTTTTCAAATTTTTTTTATTAAATTTCTAAATTACTGTGTCATTAATTTTAACATTATTTGAGAAAAAAAATTCCCTATCACAAAAATTCCACAGTGCTTGTAGTGTTAAAGCACAAAACTACAGGATTTGTTTTCAAAATTTTTCCTAAATATATTAAGATGTGTGGTGAAATTGAAAATCTAAAATTTTGAGAAGAAATCACTCAAAAATAGGGGTGAGCAAAACACGGGTTCAAAACCGAACCAAATCAAACCAAACCGAAAACTAAACAAGAAAAATTATAAAAACCAAAACCAAACTAATATACATTCGGTTTGAGTTGAAGCGAACCAAATCAATTAGGTTTAGTTCTAGTTCGATTCGATTTAAAACCAAAATTTCTAAATTTTCAAAATTCAAATAAATTATCATTATTATTATCATTAAATTATTATTAATTATATATAAATTATTGTTAAAAAATGATCTATATTACATATATATTATTAAAATCTCATAAATATAAATTAAATAATAATATAAATATAAATTATATCAAATAAAATGTATTTTATACATATATAAAAATAATTTTTAAATATTTATAATTATTTCGGTTCGGTTCAATTTTTGTTTGGTTTTTCCATCAAAAAACAAAACAAAACTGAAAACCAAACTATTACATTTTTAAAAACCAAAAACAAATTAAACTAATTTTGGTTCAATTCGATTCGGTTTTTTCTGTTTGGTTTGGTTCGATTTTTGGGTTGTGGTTTGGTTTTGCTCACTCCTACTTAAAAACGGTAAGAGCAAAATTTATCCCACAATCCACACACACACACACACACACACACACACATATATATATATATTGAAGTCAGAATTCCATAAACAGAATAAATAAATGGACTTACAGTTTATATGCAGCGGAAACACGTTTATTGAATGGATCTGATCTACACGAGAAACCGGATCGTTCTGATTGCCTTTCCTACGAGTGTATGAATATACTGAGTACAGGCTATCTCCGTAAAGTCTTCCGACGAACGAAGAAGTATATCGTTTTTCTCTCTGGAGACGTTTTCCCCGGAACTAGAAGGGAATCTCTACGATTCTATCATCATCAGGAAATAGAGAAACTTCTTCTCTATTTATAGTGGAAATCCCAACTTCCATCTATATATAGGGTCGGATCAAATTACACATTTGATCCCTGTAATTTACATATAATTACAGTTTAGTCCCTGGCATTCCAAAAATGTCATGGGCAGACCAAAAACCAACATCTCCCACTTGCACATGACAAGACACACTTTCATTGCGATTGAACACACATACTTCTTTCAATTCTTGTTCGGCAAATCCACGCAACCAGTAAACGTAACGGTCAAACCTTTGAAGCACTCCTTCATCGTTCCACCTTTAGCTTAACGCAACTTCCCCCTAATCCATTTTCCATAATCATTAGTTTTCGAGTCACTTTTGATCTCACGAAAGCATTCATATACAGTACATACCTTTTCCATGAAAAAGTATTGAGCTCGAGTGTTATATGATTACTAAGTGACATGTTACTGAAAATGTACTTCCTATAAATAACCTTCCGCCATATGTCCAATGCTTATCTGACTGGTCCTTATATGCCCGTTCATAGCTAACTAAGCCTGGTTTAGGGTTCCAATCAAGTTAATCATCAGACATACCCTTCTTGTTATTTACAAGAGTCCTTAAGGGTGAACTTGAAACTCATAGTTTCATTTGGGTCTCACATTAGGAAAGTTGAGATCAATTTCTTTTTTCCATCCCTTGGTCGGCTTTTACACATATTACTAAAATATGCCATAGTGTTAATCCACTTAGGACGTATGTTTTATAAACACTATGCGAAAGCATTCAGTCTCTAAATGTAACTCATGCATCAGTACCTTTAGCCCATATTTAAGCCTTTCACAGGAAAGCTTTCGGTATAAAAGAAATAATGATATTTCACATATCACATATGGAGTTTTTCACACTCCCACTTTTACCTATGAACACATAACTCATAGTAAAAGATTCATCCATATAAGTAGATGACATTTCACCAACATACCGAACTGTACTCAATAGCTCTATATGTATCGCTTTAAGTAGTGAATGAATTTGAACAAAACAAATAACTCACATTCTATTCCAATAGAATTTACCAAAAGCACCCAATCGCTCTGTGACACATGTCCCGTCTACTTAACTTCCCCCAACCGTCACGCGGCCAATTCCAGCCGCAGTGGTAGCGCGTGAGGGCCACACGCCACCTTCCGGGCCTCCGTTGGCCGTGAAATTTGAGATTCCGACTCAATTTTTCGTGCTGGTTGTACTGGTATGATCGGATGTTTGAAATTTTGACAAAAAAAATTTGATACTTTGTACTGTTGGATCTAATACGGTATCGTTTTGACACAGATAACAATGCAAATCCGTATCAAAACAAATAAAAACGAATCTAAATAAACAAAAACATATTCTTATTTATGGAACATCAGAGATCAAGATTTATGGAATCATTTTGACGCGAATATCAATATAAATCCGTATCAAAACGAACAAATATGTATTTAAACGAATAAATAGGCATTCAAACGAATAAAGAAACGTATTCTTATTCACGCATTTCCATAAACTAAGATTTGAACACATCAATTATTCATGGAATACCAGAAAACTAGATTTGAACACATCAATCTATAAATCTTTTGGCTCTGATACCAATTGTGAGAGGACGACGCGTTTTCGATGGGACGCGAGACTCCCTTTCGGAAGGGGTGCCTCGATTTCGGGCGAGGCCCTCCCTCGAGTGGGGTTTTTGTATTGGAAATTCATTTTTTGGAAAATTAATTGTTTCATAAAAGAATCGAGACCTAAATCTCGATAAAAAGTGTAGGAGTCGCCACCCGGCTCAGCTCAACTGGGAAATTACAGTGTAGCTGAACCAAAGTGAGAACTGCCACACTTTTCAGAGATTTAGGTTCGGACAAGTCCCTTATTTCATGTCTAATCAAAATAAAATGGCCAATGTTCTATAATGACACTTTAAATTGCTAAAATTGATTTTATTGAATAAATACATGCGGCGCGCATACATAATAATACAAAATAAAAGTGAAGAAATAAATATTTAAAAGGTTTATAACCCAATTGAATGAAAAATAAAACTCTCGGCCTCACTATACAAGCGCTTAAAATACACGAGAATCTAGGAAAAATTACAATCGCCTAAAATACACGAGTTGATCTATTAAATATATAAAAAAATAAAAATACAGAAATTAAAGCTGCAAAACAGATGGTTAGCACAGATATATAGCACACCACACATAAGACTCAAGTGGACAGAATTAGGAATTTTAGGGCTCGGGGGCATGCATTTGGGGGTAACCGGGTCGGTCCGGTTAGACCTGGAAAACAGTTTTGAAACATCCCTGTATTTTTGGTTTTGTGAGAAAATCGTTTTTGAAAACATTTTTCCGATTTATTTAAATTTAGCATATGAGGTGGGCGGTTTTCGAGAGAACCGGGTCTCCGTCATGGTTTTGTTCTAAATGCAAAAACACCAAAAAATAAATCTAGGGTCGTGAATGCACACTCCAAAATTCATTTTTGATGATTTTTTATTTTTCAAAATTTTTTGATTTTTCTGAGTTTTCTGAATTTTATGAATTTTTTGGGGGTTTTATGAATTTTTTGGGGTTTTTAAGGATTTTTTTGCTTCTGGCCGAGAACTACAGTCGTGCCACTGTAGTCCTACCTTAAGCAGAAATCGCCAAAATATTTGAAAAGAAGGACTAAAACTAGGAAAATTAACAACAGTGATACGACTATAGATCAAATGGCACGATTGTAATTACAGTCGTGCCCCTGTTCTTTGTGACAAGAACAGTCGTACGACTGTTCTTAATTTTCCAGAAACAGAAGTGTAAAAAGTTGGATAAAAATGCACAAAAATCAACCAAAACACCCAGAAAGCATGAAAATGAGAAGGATTGAGGTGTATTTACCTATTTGGCACCGATCCACCGTTGGTATGACCCCTGGCAACGCACCAATCCACTAGAAATCACTTCTTTTTCTTGGTGTGTTAAGGTTGCAAAATGGGTCCAAAAATCCTCCAAAAAGTTACGGATTTGAGTTTGTTTATGTCCAGAAACAATTTAGATTTAGTGTGTGAAGATTAAACTATGACTTCTAATTCGTTTTAGACATTAACTTCTTGAAATTCAGCAGAAAAGAATTGAAGAAAGTATGGTTTTTGTTTTTGTTTCTCTCTTCTCTCTTCTTTCTTTCTCTTTTTTTCTCTCTCTAAATTTTCTCAAGATCAGAAAATTGGCCAAAAGTCCCCTTCACTCTATCATTCTGGTCTCTTATCTCCCCCCTATCCCAGAAAATCTTGAGGCATAAAATGCCCCTGATTTTCCACCATTTTTTTTTATTTTGGGGGTATGGGTTCTGCAACCTGCCCCCAAAATGACAGTCGTACGACTGTACTTTAGTTACAGTCATACGACTGTAACAAAAATACCACGACTGTAATTACAGTCGTGGTAATTAAGGCTCTTTTTTTTTAAGATCTAAAAAATTCTGTGTTCACAGGCTACCCCTCGTGTAGCGAAAGTCTGATTCTTTGCATGGATTTAGGTACACGATAAAGAACACGGGATCGAAGGTAATGTGCACGTGTGTGGCTTGTGGGTTAATTTCATGAGACTTTGGTAGATAGGTGGTTTCTTATGATCCCTTTTCACATAAGAAAGACGCCGGGGAAATACAGCTCTAAGAGCCAAGCGGTTCCCTATGATCCTTTTTCACATAAGGAGGATGCCAGCAAAAACATGACTTTTGAGAACAGATAGCCGCGTATGACCTACCATACAGAGCCATGGTGTTTGTAGTGTGCAATTAGCGAGCGTATTTATTCCTTGATCGATAATTTTGAAACAAAAATTTTTGCCCCTTCGATCAAGAATAAATACGAGTAGATGCGTTTCTGGTTACCTTTTATAGTCATGTAGGACTGAAATTGTGAAGTGTGTGACAGCCGTGTGTGACTTGGCGCACTCAGCGGACTGACACAGAATTTCTAGTTCCGTTTTATAGTCATGGTGGGCTGAGATTGGTGAAGGGTGTGACAGCCGTGTGCGACTTGGCGCACTCAACGGACTGACATGAAATTTCTGGTTCTGTTTTAAAGTCGTGGTGGACTAAAATTTGGTGAAGGATGTGACAGCCGTGTGAGACTTGGCGCACTCAATGGACTGGCACAGAAATTCTGGTTCTGTTTTATAGTCGTGGTGGACTGAGATTTGATGAAGGGTGTGACAGCTATATGCGACTTGGCGCACTCAACGGACTGTTACGAAATTCTGGTTCCGTTTTATAGTCACGGTGGACTGAGATTGGTGAAGGATGTGACAGCTGTGTGCGACTTGGTGCACTCAACGAAATGACATGGAATTTCTTGTTCCGTTTTATAGTCATGGTGGACTGAGATTTGATGAGAATGTGAGGCAATCGGGTATGACTTGGCATACAGGATGTGTCAAAAATGCAATTTGGTGAAATTGTACTTACAGTGAATTTTTCGCGATTTTCTCGGGTTTCGTGCCCCTTGGATGAGGCAGACCGTCGCAAGAAAAATTAGTTGCTGATGGGTTGGTCCTGCAAAATTACTGAAATATCTTCCCTTGGGGAATAATTAAGCATTTGGTGATAAAATAGGGTTTAGGAAATAAATGAAGAAAATTAATTAAAAATTCCCCCCTTTTTTTTCCACTACAGTCGTACGACTGTATTCAAATTTGACTACAGTCGTATGACTGTAGATGAAGTACAGTCGTACGACTGTACTTCGCGGGCAGAATGATATAAAGGGGCGGTTTCCGCCCCTTTCTCTCCCATTCCTCTATTTCCAAAAGTTTCAGTTTTCTCTCTCTCGGAAAACCGATTCCTTACCCCGAAAACTTGTGAAAATGTTGAAGAAACTAGGAAAGAAAGTGAGAAAACTCTCAAATAACCTGATTTAGAGACCCAACAACGCAGATGAGATCCCTTTTGTTAGTGTTCCAAATGGATATGGTCAACTGCGGTATATGGAGCACTTTGGGATCAGATTCGTGATGGAGATCCTGATTTTGCTAGAGATGGGCTCCCATCTGTCTACCACCCAGGTTGGTATCCCAAATTTGAACTTTGATTTTAAGTTTTTGAATATTTTTCCCTTTGAATATTTAAATCTGATTTGGCATATTTTAACTGCTTTCTGGGTTGATTGATTGAGTAGAATGCATGCTAGGAGTCCCCTGTAGTTAATAGGAATAAGAACTAGGAAAAACAAGTTAAAAATTGCGAAAATTGCATGAAAATCGAATTCTCTCTGCAGGAATATGAACAGTCGTGCGACTGTTCATCTTATTTATGAACAGTCGTACGACTATAGGCTGTACAATCGTGCGATTGTACCTATGCTTATGTGACTCGTACGACTGTAGCTAAAAAATAGTTTTTTTTTAATAATAACATATGCATGCCCTTTTTTAATAAATGTTGATTATGCCGATAATTAATTATGCAAAAATTAAATATATATGCGTTATACTTCCCGAATGTGTAGGATCGGACGATTTCTGATAGCGGAAATCTTTCCTTACCCCGGGTCTGGTGGGACTGTCTTCCCGAGTCCGTGAGGGCTCAGGTTAGGATTCTGGGTCTTAAGGCCTTCATCTTGTCATTGCCTATGAGCACACCGCACACTACACATGCCGTGCTGTCGGCCTTATGTGAGAGGTGGGTCTGCACCACCCACACGTTTCATCTACCCATTGGGGAGTTCACCATCACTCCCTCCGACTTTGCTGCTATTACTGGATTCGGGTTCCGTGGGACCCCGATCATGTTCAACTGCTATCTGACTCGTCAGCAGCTGGTGGACGACTATTTTGTACTCACGAGTGGAGGCTTTCTGGTCTGCTCACCCAGACCTATCGGGGGAGGATGTGGAGAGGTGCGCTCAGGCCTATGTGCTCGTCCTGCTGTCCTGCACCTTGTTTCCCACGGGACAGAGTACCTGTAATATGACTCTGCTCCCCACCCTCGCGGACCTGGCTGCCTTTCCTACACTGGATTGGGCTCGAGCTACATTGGGGCAGCTATTCTACAGACTGGATTTATACGCCCGGGGGAGACAGTAGGAGATCCCCAGCTTTTGGTTCGGCCTCTTGGTATTATCTTTTCCTCTGCTCTTTTCCTCCACTTTTTTTTTCTTTTTCTTTTTTGACTATTTTATTAATAACAGATTTGGGTGTTCGAGCACCGCATTTTGGAGCCGCCGGAGCTGCGAGACATCCAGGACGATGCCCAGCCGACCGTTCTACGTTGCTAGATGCAGGGGTGGCAGGGCATTGTTCGGGACTAACAGGAGGTTAGGCAGAGTTTGCTTGATGCTTCCTGGTAGGGGGTAAGTAAACAAATCTCATTAGTAGAAAAAATTTAATTAACTTTTACTTACCTGTGTTGAATTTCTTTTGTTGTATTTTTACAGATCCAGCACCATCCGTGGCGAGATCAGGGTGCCATCTCTTTATTCGTGCAGACATCCGCACGGTTTGACTATCGCTAGTTCGTCCTAGAGTGCCCGATGTCCCAGGAGTGGTATCTGGGTAAGTGCCTCAGTCTTTCTGACCACGTGGACGGCCCAGCTGGTCGACTCGTACCTCCACCTCTTCCGCTCGCTCTGTTCTGGCCCCACTTGGCTGATCCCGCTGTAGACCGCGACATCTTCGGAGAGGGTTACAGAGTTGACACTGTCGACAGGGATTATCTGACCTTCATCTGCCAGTGTCTGCTGCCAGTCGGGGGTGATGCACCGGCGGCCCCTCCCACTCATCAAGTATTTATTCATTTATTCATTTAGTTCTCTTTTTTATGTTCTTCCATTTGCAGGTTAAGAGGTGTAGGGGATCTAGTTCCACTCTCTACCGAGTGGCCCGGCAAGCGAGAGTGCTGAGACTGCCACGATTGGTGGGCATGCCCCGGTTCAGGATAGGGGCCACCCTGTGTATGCTGGCAGCATTGCAGCCTCTGCTTCTCAGGTTGCTGGTGTGGTGGAGGGTCACCTGATGACCGAGCTTAGGACCGGCTTCAGCATGATGGGGCTGGATCGTAGCTATACCTATAGGTCATGGCCGATTCACCGTGAGCAGTCACTTACATTTGCTCCAACGGACACCACTCATGTAAGTCTTCTTCTTTTTTTTTTTTTTTTTGACTTTCTGGTATGTTCTAGATTCCCCAGGCTCAAGTGTAGGACATAGCCTATCAGTACATAGGCTTGGAGGCCTTCATGGTCCAGGAGAACGCCGCTTGGGCGGTAAGCATTTTGCATTTTTTGCATTATCTGATGATTTATGCAATGCATGAATGTGTATGTATGTATGTACACATGTTAATTTATATTGTTATTTTGCAGTCTCGAGTGCAGATATTCCAGGACCAGGCTAGACAGGCAGCTGCTTCTGAGGCTCGGGCCTTGGCTGTGACCCACGAGTTGACCCGGGTGCGAGCTGACATGGCCAGGCTGCAGGCTAATTTGACTCGTGTGTAGGAGAACTTTGACTCCTATAGGGCTACGCATCTGAGTGAGTCTGAGGAGGAGGATGAGGGAGAAGATGAGAGCTAGATTGAGTGCTCTATTTCACACTTTTTTTTTTATTGTCTTTCTTTCTTGTATTGGACTTTTTGTACACAACATGGACTTCATTTTTATTATTATGGGACTTGGATGCAACAACCTACTGATGGATGTTTATGTGTAATGGCACGATGTATGCGATATGAACATCTAAGCAAAATATCAAACATGCATAATATCATTACGATGACATCATAATGAGTACGATAGAGAAATTAACAGTGACTCCGACTTTAGACATCACCCTCTTCTTGTTACCAACACGTCCTCTCGGTTTTCCGTGTCAGAAATTTTCTCTTTGTGATGATTTTTTTTTTTGAATGGTCTAAGAGTTCTGTGCTAGTGTTCCAACCGAATCGGTCTCTCCGTATTGATCTGTTTTGAGATTGGTAAGCACACCTTAACAATGTTCATCAGAAGTAGTGAGAACGTTGCTGGTGATGACATCCAATGGTTTGGCCTTTAATTGCCCCTAGTATTAGAGGTTTATATTTGGGGTATAAAACATTGAATCGGACATGGTTCGCTACGTGCTGTCACCCGTATATGGACATTGACATGTAATGACACGACGAATGCATATTGAACATCAAAATTGAATATAAAACATCTACGACATAATGAATGTGGATGCATTAGGAAAATCCAAAGTGTGGCTCTGGTTTTGATTGATGCTCCTTCAAATTACCAATATGTCCTTTCAGTTTTCCATATTGGAGGTTTTTTTTTTATGCTAACATATGACAGAGTGTACAGCTGAGCACTGGACTGCATCAATTGATTACCCGCTGGATCCTCCAAGAGTTAAACCCCATATGCATGTTTCCAATCCACCTCAGATTCCAACTCATGCAGAATTCTGAAAGATGAACACGGCTTTTAATTTTTCAAAGTATGGCCCCAGAAGATGAAAGAATGACCAGTAAGTAGACACTTCCGTTGTGGCCGAAGTCTGAGTTCTTGAAATGGTTGGTAAATGCAACTTTCTTTTGGATGTTGTCACAGCAGGCTTTACAAGTCCTCCCATTCACGATTGTTGAAGGGTTTGTAAAACCTGGTTGCCCCGACACTATTGGTGAAGTTCATGAGTGCATAACCAATATTTCCTCCAATCCTGGAGTCCATAGGCAAATAGAGGGAATTATAAGCAGACTGTTCTTTGGACTTGAACGGAGGGTAAAAGGGTGTTGAAGGTATGGATGAAGATCACAACGGGGAGTGTTTTGGGTTTGAAAATATAGGAGCCCAAATCTTTCATATGTTGTTTGAAAATAAGAAAGTTTAAATTTTTCATAACAAGGGTGCGAAGGATCCGGTGGCAATGGAGATTGAGATGGTGAGTCATTCCCGTGTTAACTGTAGCTACCATATGAGAGAGAAATTTTTCCGTCTGCACTGATGCCTTTTTTTTTTAAGGAACTAAATCAAAGCACAACCACCTTTTGATTTTCCTGCTGCATTCCAATTCATGCATGTCATGTGTGCTTAATATGCCTTTTTGGATGAACAATGCATGCGTAATGTCATGTGCATAGGAGTGACATGCAAACAAGATTATATAAGCACTACAACCAAGGAATGATTTAGAGTTTTACAATAATATGGATGGTGAAGGCCATTCGGATTTCTTGGTGGTTGGAGCTTTGGATAAGTTTGGGTTTTCATTTTCAGGGTTTTGGTATAGGGTACCTTCTTGGGGTATGAGACCAAGTTTTGCCTCTGGGAGGATTTTTTTTTCTTTTGGTGTGATTGCCTCAAGGAGAGTCTTTTAGGTTTGGGTGTCTCAAGGAGGACTTTTGATCTGGTTTTGCCTCAAGGAGGGCTTTTTAATCTGGTTTTGCCTTAAGGAGGGCTTTTTGGTTTGATTTTACCTCAAGGAGGGCTTTTTAGGTTCGGGTGCCTCAAGGAGAGCTTTTTGGTTTGATTCTGCCCCTAGGAGGGCTTTCTGGTTTGATTTTGCCTTAAGGAGGGCTTTTTGGTTTGATTTTGCCTCAAGGATGGCTTTCTTCGGTTTGGGTGCCTCAGGGAGGGCTTTTCTGTTTGATTTTGGTTTGGGTATCGTGTGTGCCTTTTAAGTTGAAGCTCTGGGGCAGGATTGGTAATGTCTTTCAAAGATTGTCGAGTTGAATCAGCACATGCCTCGGCGGAAGTGGTACCATCACATCATTTTATTTATCTCACAGGCTCACCTTTCAAGAGAGAGTTCGTTCAGGGCCAGGTTCACTTTTAGGTCCCCTATAATACTCAGAATGATGCCATGCATTTTGATATTATGCGTGTTGGATATGTTGTTTCAGATGGTCAAATGCATGCATAATGCCATGTATAAGTAATCATCACATGAGTAAGACGAAAATAAATTTCATTGCATTCATGATGAATTCAATACATCCCACAAACAAAATGAGTCCCTTGTAAAACGGGAATCTCCAAGAGGCATTGATCTCATAGAATCCGATTATTCTCCGATTGGTCACCATTTCAGCTTCAGCATCCTCAACCCATTCTTATCAAAGCAGACTCTGAAGTTCTTCATCATATTCCTCTCCTCGGGAGATTTGGGAAATTTCCTTGGTGGTCTCCCTGATTGCCCCTGGTTGTTTATCAGAGAAGGTCGAGGTTTCCAATTTCCCACTGTCGACTAGCTTCTGGATCTCCTTTCTTAAAGCAAAACAATCATTGGTCCGATGGCCCAGTATCATATGATAGTTGCAGAAATTGTTCTTTTGTGCCTTTGCCAGCTCTACAAATGGCCTGATACTCTACAGGAGACCCTCCTCTTTACATCTGAGGAATAGCTTGCCTAATGAGTCAGCCCGTGGAGAAATGCCTTTTTCGCTACTCACGGTAAGTGAGTTCTTGGTATGTCGTGGAATGGAGTCGGTGCCAACATTCATCTTAAGGGGCCTTTTCAGTTCTATCTCATCAGTCAGCCTTGGCAGACCCGAAGCTTGGAGAGAGGGCCTTCCAAGGTGTCGAGGGCGAATGTTAGCAAACTGGGCATTCTGTTTCTCGCTAACATCAGTATTGGAGTCCGAGAATACCGCATTTTTCATTTTCCCTTTGAGTTCTGCCACTCGTGTCTCCAATTCGGTGCACTTTGCTGTCAGCCTTTCCACTCTGTCAAGATCATCTCCCAGCACTTCTCTCAACATGGCTGCCGCTTCCTTCTTGATCGCCTTTCGAAACCGTGATGAGGCGATATGATCCTCCACGATATCCGTTATGGAGTTGAAGTTCATTGGGTTGGCCATTCTCGAAATCTTTTCCCTTTTCCCTCTGATAAGAACACTTACTAGCATTGACGGGTGCATATTCATGAAGAATACCAAATCACAGATGATGTAGGTATGGATGCATGACGGGATATGTATGTGCATGAATGATGAGTTGCATATATGATGTCACGAGGGAGATGATGATGAGGATGATTTTTTTTTCGGACATTCCGAGAACACCCAATGCCATGCAAGAGATAATGCGAAAAAACCACGTGTGCACCGCCACACAAACAAGGGTTCGGTGCTTTTGGAGCACCTAGTGAATATCGTGGAATGATCGCGTGTGTGCCAACACAAGTACAGAGTTTCGACACCTTGTAGGTCTACGAGATGAAGTGAAATGGTCACACAGGGACCTACCCATGGACAGAGTTCTGATGCTTTTGAGGCATATGATATGAGATGATGTTTACAGACAAGTCTCGTGTAGGTAAGGACACGGACGAAAATTCGGCGTTCATGGAACGCCTTTCATGATTCGGTAATGTTATGAAATGCCCCTATATGCGTAATAATCCGGTGCTCATGGAGCACCTCAAATGATACAATAATGTCAATGTCATGTAACAATCCGAAATGGATCGCGACACACCAACAGAACTTCGGCATCCCCACAACACCAATGATAAACGATGTGAAGCCATGCAATGATGTCATGTGACCTGCTACACGAAAAAAAACCCTAAGACCATTGTGGTCTCCTATTGAATGAAATGGTCTAGTGAAATGGCCGAGTGTATTCCGGTACACGAGCAGAACACGGGCAGTTTTAGGACTCCCGATATGTTATGAAATGAAATGACCATGAAGGGTATCCCCAGAATGTCCTTAATTTAAATGATATGAAATGACGTGAATGCTAGAGTCACATAAAAATGCAAGTGGCTGCACAAAAACTTGGTTAGGATGCATGACATACATGATGATGTCGTGTATGCTTTGTGAAGATAACAATATACACAAATAAAATGTCGTGGCTACATGAAAATATGGTTAGAATAAATGCCATGCTTATGTTGACGTCTTGAAAATAGCTGCACGAAAACGTGGTTAGAATGGCACATAGGCAAAGTTTCGGCGCTCGGGGAGCACCTTGGGTTTTAATGTTGTGATATGAAATGAACTCATGCTTGGTGCGAATGGAATTTTGATGCTCGGGGAGCATCTTAACTTCCAAATCGTGATATGAAATGAATACATTCTTAGTGAATGGGCAGGGTTTTGGTGCTCAAGGGAGCATTTTGTTTTTTTGTGATGTGAAATGAGATGAACATGTGCGTGGCACATGGTTGGGATTTTCGGCGCTCAGGGAGCACCTAAATAATGTAACATGTGAAATGAAATTTTTCAGTGCTCTTAGAGCACCTAAATGATTTAGTGGACGTGATGAAATTTTTCGGCGCTCGTGGAGTGCCTAAATGCATGAAATGTAATTTTTTCGGTGCTCGTGGAGCACCTAAATAATTTAATGTATGAAATGAAAATTTTCGGCGCTCGTGGAGCACCTAAATGATTTGATGTGTGAAATAAGATTTTTCGGCGCTCGTGGAGCATCTAAATGGCTTAATGGATGTGATGAAATTTTTCGGCGCTTGTTGAGCGCCTAAGTGACTTATTATATGCGATGGAATTTTTCGGCACTCGTGGAGCACCTAAATGATGTAATGCATGAAATGTAATTTTTCGGCGCTCTTGGAGCACCTCAATGATTTATTGCATGAAATGAAAATTTTCGGCGCTTGTGGAGCACCTAAATGATGTAATGCATGAAATGTAATTTTTCGGCGCTTGTGGAGCACCTAAATGATGGAATGAAATGAATTTTTCGGTGCCCATGGAGTGCCTAAATGATTTCCTACTTGGTAGGCGGTGTGATGTATGTGACCCTTATGGGGTTGTTCAAGGCCCACGTGAATGTTTTATGCATGATGCGCATTCCATATGGTTACAAAATTAATTGGTTAATGCTTATGACATTCAAATGATGCATATGAATTAATTTTTCACACAATGAAAAGATGCATGGCTGCAAAAAATGTGGTTAGTGTAAATGTCACAGGAGTGATTAATGTATATACACACGAAAAAAATGGAGATGGCTGTTCAAGAGATGTGAGTTAGTATCACACAAATGCTTTATATGTGGTATGTTATGTTCATGAAAAATGTTGACAACGGTATGATATGAAGGGACGAGAAACACGTAGCATATAGCACACGAAACGTATTCTTCCAACCTTATTCTTCCAAACGTGGTCGGTTTGAGAAAATTCTAACCGAGTCCTAGGAGGGGTTCTCTTCGATCACCAACCGGGGATGATGAAGGTGCAATTTAGAAATATTCATACAATTTATTTCGGTATCCTAAAGGAATCCAACTAGGGTTGCTTAAATGAGTTCGGTCCAAAGTCAGGATGACATCAAGGCTCCCATAGCAAAATATACTCCTCACTTCTCCCCACTCAAGGGTCCGAACGAAGGGGTTCGTACGAGGCTATGAGTGGTGTTTCGTATCCGTTACCCCAAGACCAAGAGGAACTTAGGCGACACATCAACAATGCACCAGGCTAAATATACTAAAGGAACCCTTAGGCGACACCTAAGTTACCCCAAGACCAAGAGGAACTTAGGCGACACATCAACAATTTATTTCGGTATCCTAAAGGAATCCAACTAGGGTTGCTTAAATGAGTTCGGTCCAAAGTCAGGATGACATCAAGGCTCCCATAGCAAAATATACTCCTCACTTCTCCCCACTCAAGGGTCCGAACGAAGGGGTTCGTACGAGGCTATGAGTGGTGTTTCGTATCCGTTACCCCAAGACCAAGAGGAACTTAGGCGAACATCAACAATGCACCAGGCTAAATAATGGATACTTAACCTAATGCAAGAATGTCTAACTACAAAAATGCATAAAATGCCATACAAGAATCATTCGCCTTATTTTGATTAGACATTTTTCAGGGCTTGTCAAATTCTTTTAAGTTTTTGAAAAACTTTTGAGAAATACCCAGCGGAGTCGCCACTGTGAGCGGACGACACGTTTTCAACGGGACGCGAGACTCCCTTTCGAAAGGGGCGCCTCGATTTCGAGCGGGGCCCTCCCTTGCGTGGGGTTTTTGGATTGGAAATTTGTTTTTTGGAAAATTAATTGTTTCATAAAAGAATCGAGACCTAAATCTCGATAAAAAGTATAGGAGTCGCCACCCGGCTCAGCTCAACTGGGAATTTACAGTGTAGTTGAACCAAAGTGAGAACTACCACACTTTTTAGAGATCTAGGTTCGGACAAATCCCTTATTTCATGTCTAATCAAAATAAAATGGCCAATGTTTTATAATGACACTTTAAATTGCTAAAATTGATTTTATTGAATAAATACATGTGGCGCGCATACATAATAATACAAAATAAAAGTAAAGAAATAAATATTTAAAAGGTTTACAACCCAATTGAATGAAAAATAAAACTCTCGACCTCACTATACAAGCGCCTAAAATACACGAGAATCTAGGAAAAATTACAATCGCCTAAAATACACGAGTTGATCTATTAAATACATAAAAAAAATAAAATTAAAGAAATTAAAGCTGCAAAACAGATGGTTAGCATAGATATATAGCACACTACACATAGGACTCAAGTTGGGCAGATTTGGGAATTTTAGGGTTCGGCGGCATGCATTTGGGGGTAACCAGGTCGGGCCGGTCCGGTTAGACCTAGAAAACAGTTTTGAAACGTCCCTGTATTTTTGGTTTTGTGAGAAAATCGTTTTTGAAAACATCTTTCTGATTTATTGTAATTTAGCATACGAGGTGGGTCGGTTTTCGAGAGAACCGGGTCTCCGTCGTGGCTTTGTTTTAAATGCAAAAACACCAAAAAATAAATCTAGGGTCGTGAATGCACACTCCAAAATTCATTTTTGATGATTTTTTATTTTTCAAAATTTTTTATTTTTCTGAGTTTTCTGATTTTTATGAAATTTTTGGGGTTTTTAGGGATTTTCTGCTTCTGGTTGAGAACTACAGTCGTGTGACTGTGATTACAGTCGTACGACTGTAGTCCTACCTTAAGTAGAAATCGCCAAAATATTTAAAATGAAGGACTAAAACTGGGAAAATTAACAACAGTGATACGACTATAGATCAAATGGCACGACTGTAACTACAGTCGTGCCCCTGTTCTTTGTGACAAGAACAGTCGTACGAATGTTCTTAATTTTCCAGAAACAGAATTGTAAAAAGTTGGATAAAAATACACAAAAATCAACCAAAATACCCAGAAAGCATGAAAATGAGAAGGATTAAGGTGTATTTACCTATTTGGCACCGATCCACCGTTGGTATGACCCCTGGTAACGCACCAATCCACTAGAAATTGTGTCTTTTCCTTGGTGTGTTAAGGTTGCAAAATGGGTCCAAAAATCCTCCAAAAAGTTACGGATTTGACTTTGTTTATGTCCAGAAACGATTTAGATTTAGTGTGTGAAGATTAACCTATGACTTCTAATTCGTTTTAGGTATTAACTTCTTGAAATTCAGCAGCAAAAAATTGAAGAAAGTATGGTTTTTGTTTTTGTTTCTCTCTTCTCTCTTCTTTCTTTCTCTTTTTTTCTCTCTTTAAATTTTCTCAAGATCAGAAAATTGGCCAAAAGTCCCCTTCACTCTATCATTTTGGTCTTTTATCTCCCCCTTATCCCGGAAAATCTTGAGGCATTAAATGCCCCTGATTTTCCACCATTTTTTTTTATTTTGGGGGTATGGGTTCTGCAACATGCCCCTGAAATGACAGTCGTACGACTGTAACAAAAATACCACGACTGTAATTACATTCGTGGTAATCAAGGCTCTTTTTTTTAAAAAAAATTCCGAAAAATTCTGTGTTCACACCAATGAAGTCAGAATTCCATAAACAGAATAAATAAACGGACTTACAGTTTATATGCAGCGGAAACACGTTTATTGAATGGATCTGATCTACATGAGAAATTGGATCGTTCTGGTTGCCTTTCCTACAAGTGTATGAATACACTGAGTACGGGCTATCTCCGTGAATTCTTCCGACGAACGAATAAGTATATCGTTTTTCTCTCTGGAGACGTTTTCCTCGGAACTAGAAGGGAATCTCTACGATTCCATCATCATCAGGAAATAGAAAAACTTCTTCTCTATTTATAGTGAAAATCCCAACTTCCATCTATATATAGGGTCGGATCAAATTACATATTTGGTCCCTGTAATTTACATATAATTACAGTTTAGTCCCTATTATTCCAAAAATATCATGGGCGGACCAAAAACCAACATACATACATATATATATATATATATATATATATATATATATATATATATATATATATATATATATATATATATTGGTGTGATTCAATTTACATTCATGAATTGAATCACAACTTTATAGAGCAATGAAAAACTCCCAAAATCCTTAAAACAAATATGTAATAAGTAAAGTATAACATGACTGGATCACCTAACTTTTTAGAGCGAACAAATAAGATTGAAATAAATTCAAATCTACGAAGGATGAATACTATAGTTATCTAATTAATTATGAAACTAATTCATTCATAACACAATGCTATACTTAATTTAGTATCTTGAAATCGTTAGTGATTTAAAAATTTAAGTGTGGTTGGTTTGTAGATTCGGAACAAAGTAGTGGATCTCCAAAGCTACAAAGGAAAGGGTTAGGGTTGACAATGGGGTGTGGAATAACCGAAAACCGTGGGATTCGAACCGACAGGGATAAGGAATAACTGAAATCTTTGCCCTTGGAGACAGGAAAGAGAGACATTTTGTCTCCGAAACTCAAATGGGAATGGGGATGGGTATTGCTATATCTGTCCCGTGGAAATCCTCGCCTCGTACCCAAAAAAATTCCCATGGAGATCCTCGATATTTTTGCAATTTACCTTTTTTTGGTATTAACCACAGATATCTTTATTGAGATAATCATGTTTGGAGCTTAGTCAGAGGTAAGACTCCTCATTTCTCCCTACGAATATATTTAGTGGAATTCGAATCAGAGTCTCTTCCTATATACTCAGCATGTGTTGCCAATTGAGCTACAGTCTGTAGGTTGCAATTTACATATATAATATTAAAAAAAAAAAATCCCAACTACATGCTTTTCATAAATTTTTAATTAAATTGAAATCTTAAACATTGAAATCCAAATAGAAATACTAGGATTGCTTCCAATTCCTATTTACATGCGTAAATTTTATGTGTTAGGTATTTCATACACTCTAGTCACTTTCTTGTTAGTGAAACTCTGTACATTGGTAATTAAAACTCTAGTCCTTGGTGCTTTAATTGAATAGCATGCAGTGCAAATTGTTCTATAAATTTGGAATTTCGGGCTCGAATTTTGTTGTTTGTATGTGGTTAAAATGTGGAAAATTTGAATTGCTTGTAAAAAATCCATACATTTTCATGACTTTGTGGAGTAAGAAAAGCCGTGAATGTTATCTTAGGAAATTTTGTTTTGTTTATTCTTTTGGAACGGGGATTCTCCGAAATCCGCGGGAGTTGCAATGGTAGGATATGGGGACAAAAAAATCTTCGAAGCACTTAATGGGGATCTCCAAAACCGTATCCACAAGTGTTAGGGACGGAGTGGAGAATGCAAAACCGTCTCTACCCGCCTCGTTGCCACTCCTATAAAGGGTGACAGATAAGGATTATCAACATGATAAACAAAAACTAACTCTGGGGTGACATGGGTAAATTGTATCAATACTGAAGTTTAGAATCTTTGTGTGCAGTAATTAAAATTTAATTTGTATCAATAAAGTTACTACACTTTTATTTCAGTATTAATAAAATCACTTTCATCCAAATCCATTGTAATCTGGTGTTGAAATGATAAGATAACAAATCAATTCCAACTTTCACATGTCATCATTACACCATGTCAACTTTAACCTATTTTAATTTTTTTTTTTTATGCAATATAATGATGTTGTGACACATCTAATTATTTTATTGGCTATAATTAACTTGACATCATGTTGGTAGATCAATTTGGTATTAGCTCACAAGGGTTAGCAAAACTAAACCACAATCCGAAAACCTAACCAAATCGAGTAGAAAAAACCGAACCGAACTGAATCAAAGTTAGTTTGATTTGGTTTTAGTTTTTAAAAATGTGATAGTTTGGTTTTAGTTTTTGATGGAAAAACCGAAAAAAAAAATACAACCAAACCGAACTAATTATAAATATTTAAAAATTATTTATATATATGTATAAAATACATTTTATTTGATATAATATATATTAGTATATTAAATTTATATTTATGAGATTTTAATAATATGTATATAATATAGACTATTTTTTTATAATAATTTATATATAATTAATAATAATTTAATGATAATTTATTTAAATTTTAAAATTTGAAAATTTTGGGTTAGAACTAAACTGAACCAGAATCAAACTAAACTGGTTCGATTCGGTTCAGTCCAAACGGAATGAATATTGGTTTGATTTTGGTTTGTATAATTTTCAATATTTAGTTTTCGGTTCAGTTCGGTTTTTGAACCGTACCGCATTTTGCTCACCCCTAATTGTTTTAGCACTAAATTTTAATGAATTTAGACAATATTCACTTTATTCTAGAAAAATTGAGTAATTTTATTTATAGAAATTAAAATTAAGTAATCATATGCCCACAAATTTTAAACTTTAATTTCCATGGGTGGATTAATGTGAGATGAACAAGAAATTGAAAAAGTTTGTTAAAAATTTCTCTGTCAGTGGAATAAAAATAAAAATGGAAGGTACTTGTAATAACAAAAACAGAGTTCCTACCGGGTCCCTACTCAAAATTTATTACATTCGGAAAGGATTTTTGGTTTTGACACCCCACCGCTACAAAAATACCACCTTCTCCCATTCCCTTCTCCTTTAAACTTTAATCATAATTATACTCTCCTAATAATATAAATGGACAAACTGATTTTTTATTCATAATAATAATAACAACACAGATAGATAGAGAAAAACAGAGAGAGAGAGAGAGAGAGAGAGACAGACAGAGCCATTGTTCCTCTTTTCCTCGAGAGAGCCATTGTTCCTCTTTTCCTCTTTCTCCTTTACTTTCCTTACTCCCTTTCCTTTCTGCTTTCAAATCCGCCATTGTTGCTCTCTTTTCAGTTCACCATGGCTAAAGAGAGGGAGAAAGATAGAGGTGAAAAGAAAATGTTCGTCGGTGTTGTAATGAACTGTGCTGCTGAGCTTAAGCTCCTTTTAACTGCTCTTTTAATTCTCTGTACTATTGCTACTCTTTTGCAATTTATTCCTTCTCGTTTCTCCTTCTCTACCTCTGATCTCCGTTTCTGTATTTCTAGAATCACTACCACCACTACTACTACTACCACCACCACCTCCGCCATTCCCCCAGACTCCGACCACCACCCTCCTCTTTTTAATTCCGAACAAGTCGCCGACAATGGGGTTATCAAACGCCTCTTCAATCCTCATGGTTCTTCTGCGTACAATTTCGTTACCATGAGTGCTTACAGAGGCGGCCTCAACACTTTCGCTATTATCGGTTTATCTTCTAAGCCTCTCCATCTCTACTCCAAACCCACTTACCAATGTGAGTGGATTCCACAATCTCACAACTCTTCCACCTCCTCCTCAGCCGCCGGCGCCGCCCCTATCTTCAGCTCCTTTGCTTACAAGATCCTTCCAGATTGGGGCTACGGCCGTGTATACACGGTTGTGGTCGTCAATTGCACTTTCTCTCAACCGATTAACTATGATAATTCTGGCGGCCAATTGTTCCTACATGCTTCTACAGGAGGCGGCGGTGACAGGAATTTCAATTTCACCGACAGATTTGAAGTTTTACAAGAACAAAGGGGGAATTTGAACATTAGTATTTTCACATCCAGACCCAAATACGATTATTTGTATTGTGGGTCTTCTCTTTATGGGGGTTTGAGTCCCCAAAGAGTAAGGGAGTGGATTGCTTACCATGTCAGATTGTTTGGGGAGAGATCCCATTTTGTTATACATGATGCGGGTGGAGTTCATGAAGAGGTGTATGAGGTTTTGAAGCCATGGCTGGATTTGGGTTATGTGACATTGCATGATATTAGGGATCAAGAGAGGTTTGATGGGTATTATCATAACCAGTTTATGGTTGTTAATGATTGTTTGCATAGATACAAGTTTATGGCCAAATGGATGTTCTTCTTTGATGTTGATGAATACATTTATATCCCTCCAAAGAATACCATTAAATCTGTGCTGGATTCCCTCTCTGAGTTTAGTCAATTCACTTTTGAGCAGATGCCTATGAGCAGCAAGCTCTGCCTCTCCGCTGATTATGGTAGATATTACAGGTACTTTCTTGTTGCTATCTTCTCTTCTGTTTTTGCTTTTAAGATTCAATTGCTTTTGCTAATTTTTAATATTAGCTGTCTGTGCAAGTTTGGTGTCAATGATTTTACTGTTCTCATAAATTCCATCTTCTGTGGAAGGAACCTTTAATAATGAAATTGCCATTTCTGATGTGCTTTTGGATGTTTATGGACATTATTGTGTTTCCTTTAGGTGTGAATTAGTTAGTTTAATACTATGCAAATTGCCTTCTGGTGGTTGTGGTGATTGATTGATTGATTGGAGAACTTTTAAAGCTGTTGTTGATAGAATTAAACAGAGATCAAGCGGTGTATAAATGTTTGGAAGTATGCGAAGTGTCTCTGTTCATTGTACCGGAGCAGGTGGATGTGTGGGTCTGGGGTTTGAAGTTTTTCTCGTGTCTATGATATGATTATGACCTTCTCAAATTCACTTACATTGTATATCTTTTTATTTTAATGGGGAAGTGAAAAACAATTACTTATGTTTTACTACCAAAGATTCTCCGTCAGGGGCAGCTCTGGGGTACGGGATGGCCGTCGGCCCCCAGCTGCAGCTGTGGTAAAAAAAAAACCCCCTAGTAGGGGTGTTTTCCAGCGGCGGGGCTTCCGGATCCATCACTCGTCTCGGTGTTTGGTTTTAAAATTTTTGTGGGGATGAATAACAAATTGTAATGAAGATACTAGATGCTTAAGTAAAATGATTGTTCATCACATGAAAATTACATTAATGGATTTTTTTTAATTGATGGGATATGTAAATTATTAGATTGAGACCATTGTCTGTAGGGGACTTATTTTGATGTGGGACCTTTACCTTTAAACTAAATCATATGTGATTTTTGTCAATGACCCTTAGTCACAACTTCTTTGTTCCTTAAGCTAGATACGTTGTAAATATATGCAACCAACTTCTATGGGAAGATGTTAGATCAAACTCAAAACCTATTAATAAGATTCACTTACCCAGAATTGAATGTGATTATGATAATGACGTGATTATTCTGGTTATTCGGAATTGTGGAATTGTGGTATATATTGTTGATTCCAAGGGTCACTATTAAGCTTTAGATCACTGTTTGATGTTTTGTTCGTAAATGGCAAAATGCATCAAGAGACCAGAATTTGGCACGATTTGCCGAATAGACACGTGGAAACTTTCACTTGGATCGAATAGACACCTCAACTTGGCATAATTTGCCGAACAAACACCAGAAATTAGGTAAAATTGAAACTCCGGCATCCGTAAAATCCTAGTTGGCTAACGGAAACATCTAACCCTCAAACAATGCCGTGTCAGCTTTCAATTTGCCAACTAGGATTTAGGTGTGCCAGAGTTTCAAAAAATGTCAAGTTTAGGTGTTTATTAGGTCCGAGTAAAAGTTCAAGTGTTTGTTCGACAAATCGTGCCAAAATCAGTTGTCTCTCGATGCATTAAGCTTTTGTGAGTGCTTGCTAGTTTGTGGTTAGTTTGCATAATAGACAACAAAATAAAGAAGGCATTTGTAATGATCTCTAAGATGTAGTAGCTAAATGTGCAACTTGGTATTGGGATTGTGTCTGTTATCTAACATGGAGAATATGATTAACAGGAAATGGGGGTTTGAGAAGCTTGTTTATAGAGATACAAAGAGAGGTATAAGAAGAGACCGAAAATATGCGATCCAACCAAGAAATGTATATGCGACAGGGGTGCATATGTCGCAGAACGTAGCCGGAAAGACAAATCACAAGACAGAGAGCAAAATCAAGTATTTCCATTATCATGGGACGATAGCACAGAGGCGAGAACCATGCCGTAATTTGCTGAATGTTACAGAAATCAATTTTGAAAACAACCCGTATGTTCTGGATACCACAATGAGAGATATTGCTTGGTCAATTAAGAAATTCGAGCAGAAGATGATTGGTTCAAGGTTACAGAATACGCGGCAATAACAATATTCCCAATTTTCCTTTCTTTTGATTTCTTTTGATTATAGGATATGTTCTTTTGTTTATTTGATATTTGAGTAGAAGAGAAAAAGAAAGATTCATGCATGGGGGTTTCCTTAATTTATTGTTTAATTTCTTCATTTTGTATAATAATGTTTCTTTTATATATATATATATATATATATATATATATATATATATACTTTTTTGAGTCGAGAGGAACATGTGGTATAATACGATATGATGGTGTATAGATATATTTACATATACAAATGTGAAAGGAGATATTGGATTCTTTTCTTTTCTTTTCCTTATTTTTTGGTTGATTTTTAGTTTTGTCGGTGAGGGGCGCTCAATAATACGAGTGACAGATTGAATTGCTTGCGTGGTTTGGGTCTTTGCTGGCTGCCCGCTGTATTTTGTTTTCTTCTCTTTTATTTTTATTTGCGGTTTTTAATTTTTTTATTTATTTTTGACTTGTCTAAAAGGAAAAAGCAATAAAGGTTCTTGATCTCACCCAGAATGAGTTTTAATTTTTATTTTCCCATCTCAAAGAATAGTTCAATTTATTTGCGCATTGTAAAAAATATAATTTTTTTTTCTTTTTGACCGAAACACGTATCATAGTTTTATTAATTAAAAATTGATGGATCATTGAAAAATTCAAGTCTTATTCAACAGGATTAGGTTGAATTTGTTCTCGTGCGACCTGAACATCTGCAAAATAAAAAGAGTCAGATACCGGGTAATTGAGAGTAAACTCTGATGCCTAAGTTAGTAATATAAATTTAATTTGAGTATGAGTTGTGTCTTTTACTTTTGATTGATGTTGCCTTTATATGGGTTTTACAATCCTAATCCTATTTGGACTGTGATTCCGTAATCTCATTTACAGATATCTTAGGAACTAATATCTGACTCAGTTCTACCAAAAATAGAGCCGTATAATGTTATTTTTCTAGTTTGATTTCTGCTTATTTTATATTCGTTATCTAACCCTGGCTCAATTTGCCTCGGTCAGAGCCGCATGGCTTATTTTTCCACTGAAGATGAGCCGTACTTCTTTATTGTTTCTAGAAAACATGTCGTGATATTTCAGGCAAAAATGAGTTTTGGGTGTTTACTGCTTTGAACTTAGTTTTCTTTTGGTAAAATAGGTAAACCTCCACGAAAGGGATTTTAGTATTCCCCGAATAATAGACCTGCTTTGGCATGTTTAAAGATCAATAAATCATAAAATGTTTTCAAAATGATTTTCTCCAACCCAAA
The DNA here is from genome assembly GCA_039660915.1 of Euphorbia tirucalli. Classification (NCBI taxonomy): domain Eukaryota; kingdom Viridiplantae; phylum Streptophyta; class Magnoliopsida; order Malpighiales; family Euphorbiaceae; genus Euphorbia; species Euphorbia tirucalli. The sequence goes on along the minus strand of CM077637.1, from coordinate 40,983,486 downwards.
ATATAAAGCGTTTCAAAATGTTTTTCAGGTCTAGTCGGTTTCCCGACTATCCCCATGCGACTTTATTTTGTCCAAAGGAGTTTAGCGGCTTGAATTACGTTGAGAACAGATTTCAAAACTATTTTCCAGAAACTTTTTGTTAGCCATAGAAAATTAAGGTATTTTATCATTCATTTTAATTCAATTTTGTTAAGTTCATGATATGATTTTTGAGTTATTTCTGTAGATTTATGCTCAATTAGATTGTAAGGAATGGAATTGCAAAGTGATGAAATCTTTTGGGGCTAAAGCTAAATTTAGAGATTACAAATGGGTGAAATCAAAGAATACAAATCTCAAAGGACGGGAATGGAACTTTAAAGGGGCGGACTTATAAAATATGAACTTCAAGAGGGCAATTTGAAATTATGAAAACATCTTATCCCTCAACCTGCATTTCCCACCACCCTAATAATGAAGAGAAAACCCATTCTCCTTTGTAGAAATCATTCACGATCATGGCAACTAGTGAAATCTTCCAAATGCAACCCATTCTTCTCTAAGCTGTTTTTGTCTTTGAGTCAGAAAATGGCCATTTGCAAGTTGCAGAATCTGGTGTCTTCTTCTCTTGTAAAGGGAGAGAAAAGGGGGAATTCACTTAAGTCTCTCAAACCCCCGAGGGGATTTAGGGAAAAGAACAAGGGGAAACTCTATCAACTCAAGGATTGAAGGCTGGATTTAGGGATTTCTTCTTCTTGGATGATATTTATTGTCATTTCAAGGATCTCTTTCTTACTCTTTCTTTCTTGTAGTCCTGAACTTTATGTGTAACCCTCTTATATTATGCAATGAAATAATTTGATTCTTATGTTTCACATGTATTTCTTGTTTATTATGAGTGATTAATTGATTTGTTAAGGTTTAGGGAGAATATGGTTGTTTGAATGTTCGAATGTCTATTTATTTTGGGTTTCTAGTATGTGATGTTTGATTTCTCTTATTCTTAATGCTAGTAATGGCTTAGCTACCCATAATTAGATCTTAAAGGTTTGATTGACCATGACCATTGACTCTTCAACCTTAAATCTAGAGTTTTCAGCCTTATAATCTATTGAATGACCAAACGTTAGGTTAGATTGTTGGGATTTATGCTTAACTAACCCTTGGCCTGACTTTCATTGAACTCATTGCATCTTAGTTTTCTTTAAGGTGAATGACCAAACGATTAGAGAGACTAACTTAGTTGGCTTTGTAGCATGACCATTCCCTTAGGCTAACTCTTATTGGAAGCACCCAACTTCCTAACTAAAATGCCCAAGTAGATACATGATTAGCTAGACTTTCATAGATCCCAACACCTTAACTTACTTTTAATCCTTATTTTATCCCTTAATTATTCTTTTGTGGTTGCCCTACGTAGGTAGATTAGGTATTAGGATTAGCTTATCAGGTATTAGGATTAATTTATCACTTTCATCATTTGTTGTGTCATCAGATGACATAAAGATTTTAAGGATTTAGTAACTCTATTCACATTCCTCATGGAATCGATACTCAGACTTAAAAAGCCGTTTTATACTGCTTGTGATCGGGTGCACTTGCTCGTTAAATCGCACGCAACACTTTCAAATCCACTCTTTGGTGTTTTTTGATTTTGAGTCCTTTGAAGGCTTATAAATCATTAAGCAACAAACTTTATAGTTTTTAGCTCCGGATCCATAAAATCAAATGTCACAAAAATGAGAGATATTTTAACTGCATGGATCTGGGACTATGAACAAAGCCGTGAGGCTTAAAAGCGGTGTAACTCAAATGTCCTTGAAATAAGCCTTGCAACTTAAAGTGACTTGAAAATAGCAAAACTTTTAACTCGATAGACTAGTAATAAACAACCACAAATAAGCAAATATGAGTAGTGTAAGCGCCGGGTTTTTCCGACCTCTATGATGAGAATTCCTGTGTTACCTGTGGTACGGACGGACTCGAATCGGACTTGAAAATGAGGGAATATTGCCTGGAGTTCCTTAGACATCCTGAAAACCAAGCTATCCACAATCTGAAATCCCTGAAAAGGTCTCCCGAGTGGTTTCTAGGGTTTAGGGTACGCGTCTGGTTTTTGAAATTTTGCCCCGGCTCTTGCTAAAGCCACACGGCTCAAGTGGGTGAACCAAGTTGCTCTGTAAAGCAGAGCAACTTGGCTCGGCAGAAGGGATTTTGGGTAAAATCAGAAATTCAGGCGGCCATTTAATGTTTGAAATGATATATGAGAGGAGAGTATAAAAAGAAGAAAATCAAATCAAAAGAAGGGGGGGGGGGGAGACTTTTGTAACCTTAAGCAGAAAAACACTTTCCAAAGAAACAGAGAAGAGAGGAAGAGAGGCCGAGACATAAGCCAAAGGAGAACCCAGAAACATCCAAGCTAAGACCCAAAATCAATCCCCAAAATATTGGTGACAAGTTGCTTAACCTTTGCTTATTGATTCGGGATCGTTTCGGACTCGTTTTGGATAGTTGCAGTTTTCTGCCGATTGAGTTCCCAGGAAACATTCCAAGCTTTCAATCCGTTCCTTGAAGTTCAAAGCATCAAAACAACACCAAGGTAAACTCTGAGAGGCCTTAAACCTATTTGCATTGTCTTTTCTGTGCGTTTTCTTTGTTTTTGTAACTTTTGGAAACCGGATTGTTCGAATAGAGCCGGGCGGCTGTGTTCTTCATGAACACAGTCGAGCGGCTCTAGTGCCAGAGCCGCCCAGCTCTGTTTTGTAGGGACAGACTCCTAGTTTGTCCCGATCGGCCGAAAACAGTCCATTTTCCATTTTATGCATTCTGTTGTGATTATTTTCGGCCCAAATCCATCCGTATGTCATAAAATTTTGGTTTTCAAATTTCTGTACGTAGGGATATTAGGGTTTTTGGTGTTTTTCGGGTTTATTTTCTAAGTTTTGGGGTTGTTTTATCCGAATTGGATCTATAGTCCAGCATTAGTGGACCCCCGAATCCTATAAAATCTCCAGAAAATATTGAAAATGAATAAAATGATATTTTTCATAAATGTTTTTAGTATGTTTATTGCATTTTAGACCCTAGATGGATTGTGCATTTAGGAACTCGCACGAACGGAACCCTGGATTCTGGAATAACAGACCCACAAAAATGGAAATTTGCATGTAACCGAGCCAAATGTTTTCCAAAAATTGATTTTCTAGCACAAAAATTACAGGGTGTTTTAAAACCATTTTTCAGGTCTAACCGGTCCGGTCGACTCGGTTACCCCCTAAATGCATGCCTCCGTTCCCTAAATTCCCAATTTTGTCCTATTTGAGTCCTATCTACATGTACAATATAAATTGTGCAAACCAATTTGTTTTACAGCTTTTATTTTTATTTTCACTGTAATTAATAGATTATTTCGTGTATTTTTAGGCGGATGTAATTAGATCCTCGTGTACTTAGGCGATTGTAAAATGAGGACGAGGGTTTTTATCTTTTATTCGATTGGGTTGTATAATCGGCCTCTACTATTTTCTTGTATATTTTGGATGTATGCTTTGTTTATTTGCAATTTATTTTCTGCATTGTGCTTTAGCATCGGCCGATTAAAATAAAAAATTAGGGTTAGGGAAAGATAATAAAGCGAATTAAATATGGTAATATAAACTGTAAAGTGAAAGCAAGCTAGAAGTTAAGTAAGTCAGGTACGGTAGTCTACCCTCGGTAGGGAGCTGTACTGGAATTTCCCGGATGAGCTGATCCGAGTGGCGACTCTGTCACTGATCTCGGGATTTAAGTTTCGAGGTCTTTAAGTTAAAACGGGAAAATGTGTTCTACAAAGGAGTTCCCAAATCAAATCCATGATTTTTCCAAGATAAACAAAACCCGTTTTCCAAAACCAAAACGTAACGAAAACGTTTTCCCCAGTTCGCTTCGCCGCGTCTCGATTTTCCGTTTAGAAAAAGGTCGTCCGCTTACAGTGGTGACTCCGCTGGGGAGTAAAAGTTTCTTAAAAAGTTTTCACAAAGACTTAAGGAACTTAGGCAATTACCGAAATAAAACCTCGCTTGTGGTCACTTCACTAGTCCATATTACCATATTTATTTGCACCTTTCATATCATGACATTTTCTTCTTCTCAATCCCTGCAACACACTGATCAGCCCTAGTTTACCCAAGAAGGTGGACTACCTCTTCCACCAGGATTGGAGACACCCGATGGGGTAAACCATTCATAGCACCGAATGACCTTACATCGTGTTCTATGGTGGGGAAGTGTATATTCGCTATGGGAACCTGTACAACCCTTGGTTTTAACTTTGACCCACATGTAATGGCTTAGTAACTTCCCCTAGGATTACCAAAACTTAAAATTCAAAATGAACATCGAGTGTACGCCTTTGGTATCCCCTATTGATGCCAAAGAGACCTAATTCCTAAGAAGAATGCAAGACCAATCGAAAGGAGAAATAAGGTCGGAAGGGAGTGCATATTCCTGCGTATGCTAACGTTTGTTCCGTGGTGTTTTCTATTTGACTTTTCATGAAGCGTCAAACGTGCATAGCTTTCATGTGCCATCCTAACCACATCTTTACGCAGCCATTTTCAAACATCGACATATGTGTGACATTAATCACATTTTCATGCAGCCACGACATTTTATTTGTGTGCAATTTACATCTCACATGCGACATTTCCATGAAGCATACGCGACATCATTTCGTGTGTCATGCATTTTAACCACACTTTTGCGAAGCCACTTGCACTTTCGCATGACATGCACATCCATATCATTTCATCTCACCTAATAAAGGATGATTCCAAGTGTGCCCTTCACGATCATTTCACTCCATAACATATCAGGTACCCAAAAAACTACCCGTGTTTTGCCCGTGCATCGGATCACACTTGGCCATTTCACAAATATCATATCATTCAATAGAAGACCACAATGGTCCTAAGTCTATTTTAGTGTGGCAGTTCACACGACGTCATCTCATGGCATCACATTCATTCATCATAGGTGTCCCGGTGATGCCGAAATCCTGTTTGTGCATTATGGTTCACATCAGACCATTTCATAACATTGTGAAATCATTCAAGGTACTCCCCGAGTGCCGGATTAGTACACATATAGGGGAATTTCATAACATTACCAAATCATGCAAGGTGTTCCGCAAACGCTGAACCTTTGTCCGTGTCTCCGGTTACACGCGACTTTTCTGCAACATCATTCCATATCATGTGCCTCAAAAGCATCAGAACTCTGTCCGTGGGACGGTCCTCATGTGACTATTTCACTTCATGACATCGACCTACAAAGCGTCGAAACTCCGCCCGTGTGTCGGTACACACGTGGCCATCTCACTACAAGTCATTAGGTGCCCTAAAGGCACCGAACCTTTGTCCGTGCGGCGGCTCCCACGAGACTTTTTTTTGCATCATTTTACATAACATTGGGCACTCTTGGGACGTCCCAAACAAAGGAAATTCAAGCATGCAAAAAATCATCCTCATTTTCATTCATGAAGCATCATTCTCCACGACATCATGTCATTCATCTACCATCCTTAACTCTTCACTTATGATGTAGGATCATACACACGTGAGAATAAAAGATACCAAAGCTCCATATAGACAGTTCACAGAGTAAGCGGGATCGACCAAGGATAAAGTTTCAGGCTTTGAAGGCTGTTGGGGAACAAAGAACAGTAGTGATTGATAGTGATTCTGATTCCAGGGAAGAAGTGGAGATGGCTAATCAAACACAAAGCCTTGCTGATGCCCTGAAAGATTTCCTGAGATCCCAGGATTTTTGTGACATGTTGAAAGAAGAGATGTGGGCAGTTGTGAGAGAAACTGGGGAAACTGGAACCAGTAGACCTGGGAAGGAAAAGGTAGATGATTCTTCTCAATTTGGGGCTGATGTCTCAGCCAGCGTAGAGAAGTTGCAAGAGATGGAGGCAGCTATGGAAAAGAAGATGAAGGTGAAATACTCTGAGTTGGATGACGTGGTCGCTGAGTTGAAGAAAGGGGCCAACATCAGTCTGGGCTCTAAGAAGGGAGTGAATGTCGATGCAATGATCAACAAGGGCATTGAGACCTTTCCCATTGGGTTTCAAGTGCCTAAAGTCCCTTCCTACAGGGATTGGCTCACCGAAGGCCCATGTGAACCTTTATGTCAGAATCATGCTGACGGCAGGCGCAACCAAGCAGCAGCTGGTTAATTTCTTCCCGACTACACTTCGAGGGAGGTGCACTGAACTGGTATAATTCTTTATCCGAAGATGTGCAATCAGATTGGGAGGCGTTGTCAGCATCCTTCATCAAATACTATAGCTTCAACACCAAGATCTAAGTGAAGCTGTATGACCTGGAAAGGGTTAAACAATAGCAGAATGAATCCTTTGATGCCTATTACCATGGCAGTTGGAAGATCTTCAGAAACAACATGAAATTCCATTCCTTTAGTGAGCTCAGTGAAGTATATAGCATGACTATGAAAATTGAGAGGAATGAAGAGGAAAAGGCAGCAAGTTACAGGGGCAACAGAGGCTCCGGGTATAATTCAGGGTATCAGTCGACTATTACAGCTGGGTCAGGCAGTGGATCAGGTTCTGGCCCTATAGGCAAAAGCAGGCAACTCTCAAAAGACAAGCCAGTAAAAGTTGCTGTTGTGTGCCAGCAGCGGGGCGCCCAAGATGGAAATGTGCAAAATCGAGGCCTATCCTCTTGGACTCTTTCTTTGGCCAAGATTTTTGCAAAATGCAGGAACGACAGCCTATTGAATTCTTTAAAGCCATTTGAAAATCCGGCCGAGACCGACAAGGGAAATTTCTATTCCTATCACGTGACAGTGGGGCACCACACAAATGACTGCATGTAATTACTGAGGGCTATCCGACAATTGATCGCTGAAGGAAAGATTGTAGAACCACCTTTAAAGCCCAGTGTTCAGAACAATCCTTTGCCCAGCTTTAACTAATCCACGTGTTACCCTCCGTATGTGGAGGACGACAATTATTTTGATGTATCTGTATCTGTATCTATTTTTTTTCTATTATGTTTTGTGAACAATTCGACCCACGAGGCATTTAATGTAATGCAATTTGATTTGAATTACTTGTGCGATATTTTTCTGGATGGAACACTATGCAGGCATACAAACATTCATTTAATGTCTTTAGCATACATGACACATCATTTCATGAAATGAACTTAAAGACAGACGATGACCCAAAAATGGTATCCGTTTTGAAAAGACCTCACACCTGAAAAGAGAAAAAAAAAGAAATTGCAAAGTACCCAAAAGCGCATAACGAGCTTTGCCCGATCCTACCACGACATGACTGGGGGTCGACAGAGAAGTTACCAAATGTCAGACTCCAAAGGATTTAAGGGCGAAATCAGTTAAGCAGAAACTCCACGGACCCAAATCAGACAAAGAGGGGAAACTATGACAGGAGAAACTGACGTCGATAGAAAAATAAGACTATTCATGGCAAACAAACATCAGTACATAGCCATGACTGTCAACCACCCAACGTGGATGAGAACGGAGTCGACCATGATGTCATAGCCTTAAAAAAAACCGTGCGCCCAAATTTAGGAAGAAGAACATATATGCACCATACAGAATTCCACATTCCATCATGACCAAGAGGAGACTATGGTTTCAAGGGGCAACGGCGCATGTGTTCCGGAATAGAGGGCTGGGGCATCGATTGTCAACTCCACATCATGCACGAGCCGGTAGGGTGACGGAAGCAGCCAACAGATTTGTCAAAGGAATTCTATCAAAGGGATTGGCATGTCATTATTCGCCTTGCAAAGGCGCTGGACTGGCATCAGAGCACTCACCAGGGAGGCGCTGTAGTCATCGACCTTCAAGGTGGAGACGGTTCTACCAGGGAGAAGAGAGACCAAGCTCTCGACCCCATTAACCCGGACGGGCTAAATAAAAAAAAAAGAAAAAAAAGAGAAGAGGAATAAAGAAGTCTGGTGGATTGAAAACCAAAAAGGCGGTCCATGCAAAAATTAGAACAGTCCGATGGGTCGAAAATCGAAAGGACGATCCATGTAAAAGTTAGGACGGTGAGGTGATCACCACCAGCTAGAAAATCTGCAAATATCGGCTGGTGGCAGTCATGAATTCGGTCAAGACGGATACCATTACTGATTCCGTTTTTAATTTCAATTAATCTATGATGTGCATTATGGTAAAACATTATCAATGAATGAATGAATGAATGCCTTGCTCTGTTCATTTAAATGTCCCAATTCTGCTTGGAATTAAATTCACATTACGCGTCATACATGGTTGTGCACGTCTTTTGCTCACATGCGTCGCATACATAAAAAAAAAAGAAGCTCGCTGAGGTGAAAACACAAAAGACTCCTCAGGAAAAAATTAAAGCGGCTCACTAAGCTGAAAACCTACATTAGGTAGTTTAGGCAAAAGTTAGAGCACCTTTAAAAGAGGCTCGCTGAGGTGAAAACCGAAAAGGCGCCTCAGGCAAAAGTTAGAGCAGCTCGCTGAACTGAAAACCCACATTGGGCAGTTCAGGCAAAATTTAGAGCACTTCAAGATTCACCATTCCTAGGGGCAGAAAAGCAGAATCCTTCCACCATCCCTCAGCAGAAACTCTTCCACTATTCTCCAGCGGGATCCTCTACACTATTCCTTAGCGGAACCATCACAAAGAACGCCACCACTTTCTCTCCAACAGTCATGGGACTTCTCCAACGACCATTGCATATCCCCACGCATCCCCAGTCGGAGCACAAGAATCACATCACATAAAGAATCTACTCCCCAGCTAGATCATTTACAGACGTGATGTGCCTGTTGGGATTTGTCACCGGAAATCACCTGATAAAAGCGGAAGAACGCGGTGATTTCCTCAAATCCAGTCCCAGGAGCAATTGAAGTGGGAATTGAAAAACTTAAAATTAAACAGAAAGGGATTAAATTTCTTACCAGAAAAATCTCTTTCTGAGATGGATGATGACTGCAGAATTCAAGGTAGAATTCCTCCACTCTCACGTACACAAACGCTTGGCGAATGCAACCCGTGCTAGCGTCAGAAAAACGAAACAATGGAGAGGAGGAGCTAAAGAATTTGGCTAGGGGCTAAAGACTTGTGTGTGCCGAAATTTTTAACCCTAGGTATTTATACCTAGGGTTGGCCGAATTCCCTTAGGGGAATTCATGCCCATCTTGGCCCCTGTCTATTCTGTGCGGGCTTCCATGTTTTAATTTAGGCCCAGTCTAATTTTAATTATTCTGGTTTAAATTAATTTCAAGCCCAATTTTAATATACCCATGTATTTAATATATTACTCCAAGTAATATATTATTTACATCTAAATTAAAATTAGTTTGACAATTAATTTAATCCATCAAATTAAAATTAAATCTACACAAAATAAAATCATATGTAAACCCATACATATGAATATTTCCACCTAGGAAATAATTTCATAATTAATCCAATTAATTATGAAGAGCCAATTGAATATATTAATTTTATTATTATGACCAATCCAATTGATCTTTATAATATAATTAATATATACATGCTTCTCCCTCCACTGTGTATACTCCGAGTATACATATGATTCCTTAAGTCTGCATTCTATCGTTCTATGTGTACGATCCTGTGGGCCCATCTTTATGTTGGCAGTGGGCTTTTGGCCCGCAGACTGCAGTTGGGCTCTAGCAAGCCACTGCAGCCCCTAATTAAGATGGAGATGGCAGTCTAACTGATATCATAACCCTGTAGTTTAAACTTGTATATCCCATGTCATCGATATCGGTGTCTAACACAGAGGCATGGATTGATCACCCTCTTTTGTGTCCGGACATTAACTTGATCCCAAATGCATTGAACCTCACAAACAAGTTCCAACTTGTTTGGGTGTGGCCACACTCTTATCAGTCACATTCATCAAGTGACCGGTGATATCTTCTCAGTTGGTTACTGAGTGACAAATCCCTTCTGCATATCCATAGTATTACCATGTTCAGTGACATACCCGAAAGCACCCATACTTGGCACCCTATTACAGGCCCTTTAGGTGTACCCCTAAGTATGCGACTTCACATGTAACACCATCATATGGTCAGGTCAAAGGATCCATACAAGTACTACACGAGAATCCATTGTGATACCATACCATGTGGATTACTCGTTTAGTGGATCTATCCAGTACCATGCTTCCAGGCATGTACCCATTAACTTGGTTGACATTCCATGTCCAATGACCGGTAAGACACCGTCATACAACCAGGTTAATGATAGTCTGTTGTTCCATTCATTCCCATGACTGGAACAGACTACGGATCTATTCATGGTCATATCGTTAACCCTATCCATGGTCTTACTGCTAAGTGCATGACACTAGTCGTCATGGATATAGATATGTCCATTGGATACTTCATTTAATATATTGCACAAGATAGATATAATAAATGAATTGATGCCTTTATTAATGACACAAGTGAGTACAACACATAAATCCAATAAATGTATAGTACAAATACAAGGTCCAATGCCTCGGGACTAGGGCATTTCCAACAATCTCCCACTTGCACTAGTTCCAACTAGGCATGGGCCTAATCCCTATAGATCTAGTATGACCCTCGTGCTTGGGCTGTGCCAGCGCCTTGGTCAATGGATCTGCGACATTATCCTCGGTGTCCACTCTGTGCAATGCAATGTCACCTCTCTCCGTGATTTCTCGTATGAGGTGAAACTTTCTGAGCACGTGCTTTGTGTTCTTGTGTGACCGGGGCTCCTTAGCTTGTGCGACGGCCCCATTGTTGTCACAGAAGATATCGACTGGGTCCTGGATAGTTGGCACTACTCCCAACTCTGTGATAAACTTCTTTATCCACACAGCTTCCTTAGCTGCATCACACGCAGCGATGTACTCAGCTTCTGTTGTAGAGTCCGCTATGGTTGGCTGTTTTGAGCTCCTCCAGCTTACAGCACCACCATTCAGCAAGAATACATACCCTGACTGCGATTGGTACTCATCTTGGTCTGTCTGGAAGCTTGCATCAATATACCCAGTAACTAATAGCACTTCCTGACCACCATACACCAAGAAGCTATCCTTAGTCCGGTTAAGGTACTTGAGGATCGCCTTGACAGCTTTCCAGTGATCCTCCCCGGGATCTTGCTGGTATCGGCTCGTCATACTTAGTGCAAAGGCGACATCAGGTCTCGTACATAACATAGAGTACATGATTGATCCAATAGCCGAAGCATATGGAACCAATTTCATGTTCTCCCTATCCTCCCTTGTTTTAGGACAGTTCTTCTTACTAAGTTTCAGCCCATGGCCCATTGGCAAGAAACCTTTCTTGGCCCGGTCCATGCTGAATCTTTTCAGAACTTTGTCAATGTATGAAGCCTGACTTAGGCCCAGAAGCCGATTTGGTCTATCCCTATAGATCCTGATCCCTAGGATCATCTCAGCTTCGCCTAAGTCCTTCATTACGAAGCACTTACTCAGCCACTGCTTTACCCCTTGCAGTGTAGGTATGTCGCTTCCAATGAGTAGGATGTCGTCTACATAAAGTACCAAGAATGTGACAATGCTCCCACTAGTCCTCTTATACACACAAGGCTCATCTAGATTCTGTATGAAGCCATATTCCTTTATAGCCTCATTGAATCTTAGATTCCAACTTCGGGATGCTTGCTTCAGTCCATAAATGGACCTTTGAAGTTTGCATACCCTTCCCGGATACTTAGGATCGACAAAACCCTCAGGTTGTGTCATGTACACATCCGCGAGTAGCTTCCCATTAAGGAAAGCGGTTTTGACATCCATCTGCCATACCTTATAGTCATACCATGCGGCTATGGCCAGCAGTATCCTGATGGACTTGAGCATGGCTACTGGTGAGAAAGTTTCATCATAGTCTATTCCATGGACTTGTCCGAAACCTTTCGCAACCAGACGCCCCTTGAAGGTATTATCGGCTTTTAGCTTATAGCACCACTTACAACCTATTACCTTAGCACCCGGAGGTGGATCAACCAAGATCCAAACTTGATTATCGTACATAGATTGCATTTCTGCCTCCATGGCTTTACGCCAATTTGCAGACTGTGGGCTAGCCATAGCCTCCTGGTAGGTTTTGGGTTCTTCCTCATCCCAGATGAGAAGAGTTTGATCATCGGTGACGAGGAAACCATACCTCTCCGGTTCCCGACGATCCCTACCAGACCTTCTAGGTTCTTGTTGTTGGGGATTAATCACCAAAACAAAATACGCAGCGGAAAGAAAAGGATTAATCCCCGCCAAGGATCCATGTATATTGCATTGAATTGGAAGGAAGGGTTAAAGAATTACCTCTTAGTTCTTATAGGATTTGAATCAAAGGAACCAAATTAGCTTCCCTCTACGGTTGATCCACACGGAGCAATTGATTCACCGCGTGCTAGCGCCGGGATTGAAGAACGATTCTTCGAACGAGAGAGAGAGGCAGAAAATCAAAATTTTCTATGTGTTCTTTGCTAGGAATTTCGGCTGCCCCCTTGTGTTGGTGTGGTGGCCGAATCCTTGTTGTATTATGAGTTTAGAATCCCACTAGGTTTAGGTTAATTGTTTCCTTAAATAATTAACCTAAATAGTTAATTATAATTATAACCTAATACACCTATTAGTTATAATTATATATTAACCCACACAATTTAATATTAATTCTCAATTAACATTAAATCAAATCAATTCTCCATAATACATATATGTATATATATAATATTATAATTAATTGTATCTCCATATAATTTAATTATAATATGTAGCATACTTTATGCAATATTAATCACATTAATATTTATATATACATACATAAATAAATATATATCTATATATATATTTATTCTCTTTCTCATTCATAAATTATTATCCAATAATAATTTATACCCGATTAGATGAACTTCATTTTGCTCTTGTGTGTGACCCCATAGGATCATATTAATTGGCAATAAGGAAATTACCATAATGTCCTTATAGGTCACAAGCGGACTCTAGCAAGCCATTACGACTACCCAATTAATATGATTGGAATGATCCAATACCTATTTATAGAATGTCATATTCCCTTTTGTCTCTTTGATATCAAGATTAATTATAAGACATGGTACACTTGTCAATCTTATATAATTAATCATATGCTTTCTCGATCTCAAAGTAAACTGTTCAAACAAATCAATTGATACTCTTATCAATTATTTGAGCACGGCCATGCATTTAACAGTCTTACTTATCGAGGGGCCCAGTGATATCGCTCTCTTGTTAGAGAGGGACAAAATCCCATATCTGTCACTCACATCCCTAAGCATGAGTCATATTGTACCCAACCACAGCCTTTATAACTACTCTGTTACAAGCAGCGTTTGACTGCGTCAAAGCACAACATGAATTCATCCCGGAATCCATGGTGACCTCAGGTCAAAGGAATCAGCTAATGACACTACTATAATCAAGATCAGTTGTGACACATGACCATGAACTTGATCTCATAGTGGGTCTCCAGTAACATGTTCTCTAACATATTACTCGTGAGTATAATCTGTATCTGTATACACTATATTCATCTTATGAATATCCATTATCACTCACACTAGTCTTAGTTTGTTATTATTCCCATAATAACAATCGACTAGGGATATTTAGAACAACACGATTTATTCAAGGATACTTATCATAAATGCTAACATACAAACATAAATGATAATATTAATCTACACTAGATTAATCTTAGAAGTCAAATTACATAATCCAATATTGGCCTTAGGGCACAATCTCCAACAATCTCCCACTTGCACTATGGCCAATCATACATGTATCTTATACCCATTGACCTACATGACTTTCATGTATTCATTCGTGCAGGAGTCTTTGTCAGTGAATTATTAATTTTCGCTTCCGTTGTTACTTTACACATTTTCACTCTCTCTTTAGAGACAGCCTCTCTAAATTAGTGAAAAAAAACGCCTAAGTATTATGCTTGTGTCATACAAGGTTCTTACGCATTGAACTATTGTCCCTACAATAGTCTCACAGGATAAGCAATGCTTAGAACAAAACACAACATTTTGTGATGAACTTCTTCATCCAAAATTTCCTTTACATCATATGTAACAATATACTTTGACTACTATTATAGATATTTAGCTATATCGTTTTATTTTGAACCTTTCAAAATCATAACATCTCTTTTTAAGAGAATACTAGATCTCGACTGATATATTGCAACTAATTGCAATCAGTTGTATATGTGCAACTATTTACACAGTTAACATAAGCAAACTTCTTTTAAGTCTTTCTCATTGAACGCTTTCAATGCTTTGACTTAAAAAAAAACATTCTTTTAGATCTATCTATATAGATTCTAATTTCAAGAATATAGGCAGCCTTGCTTAAACATTAATTGAAATTACTTTCTTAGCCAAGATTTTACTTCTTGCAAGGTAAGAATGTTATTTCAAACAAGCAATATGTCATCCACATATAGCATTAGGATGCCGATATGCTCCCACTGATCCTTTTGAAAACACAAGATTCATCATCCTTTTGATAAAATCAAACCATTTGATTTCTTTATCAAAACTATGATTCCAACTATTTGATGCATGTTTCGATCCTTATGAGAATCTTTGAAAACTTGCATACGCTATTTGAATTCTTTGGATGCTCAAAACTTTGGGTTGTGTCACGTACACATCCTCAATCATGTTTTCACGTAAAAAATAGATTTTGATATCCATTTGCCATATTTTATAATCATATTATGGGGATATGGCAACAAGAACTCAATATGACTTGATCATGATTAATGACTAAAGAGGATTTCATCATCGTCCTACTATGAATTTGTTCGTATCCTCATAGTCACTACTATGAATTTGTTTATAACCCCTTTTGTCACTAGTCGTGCTTTATAAGTTTGAAGATCACCATCCATGTCGGTTTTCAATTTGAAAACTCATTTGCAACCATTGCATATACATCTTCTAAAAGATTTATCAAAGTCTATACTTTGATTGTCAGACATGGACTTATCTTCAACCTTTGTAGCATCAAGTCACTTATCAGATTCAAAATCTAACATTGCTTCTTCATAAAAGAAGACTTATTCCAATCTAGTAAAACTACATCATGATTTTGAGAAATCCATATCTCTCCTATTCATGTCGTATTCTACTAGACTTTCATTGGACTTGTGTAATTTCAACAATGATCATGAAACCATTTCCATGTTCCTCTTCAACGTTAATGTCACTTTGTGAATTACGAGTTTTGTAGGTGTACTTTACTCCCACTAACTCTTCTAGAAATTAACTCCCTCTTCAAGGGGAAACCATTTCTAGCTACAACTACTTTGTATCCCAAAGAAACACAGGAGTAACAACTCCTACTTTCCTTTTGAGTAATCCACAATACGACATTTAAATTTAGGTGCCAACTTATTCGAAATAAGCTTTACAGCGCTAAACTTATTCAATGAAACAACTTGGGTCTCTTACCCAACCATATCTCATATGTTGATTCATGAATTATTTTAGACGGAACAATATACACAGCTGCTTTAATGGCATATTTTCGAGAAAACGATGATCAACTTGACTTCATCATAGATTGAACTATATCTGTACAGAGTTCGACTACTCCCTTTTCGACACAACATACTTTGTGGCGTACTTGGAGGAGTCAATTGTGAGACAGTCCCACAATCTCTAAGATGATTCTCAACATCTTGACTCAAATGTTCACCACTTGGATCATATCTAAGTGACTTTACTATCTTGTCAAGATACTTCATACTCCTTTTACAAGCTTTTGAACACTTCAAAAGTTCCAAACTCGTGTTTCATTAGATACTCTTATCTAGTGAAAAGTTCCATAAAAGTAATGGAGTATTAGAACCTCCTTTAGCAGTTGATTTATAATTCATGTACATCCACATGCATAATGCTTAATAAATCGATTAATCTTTAACTACTTTTAGCAAAGAAACACTTTTGTCATCTTTTACAATAAGCAACATTCGCATGATTCAAGATGATTCATAATCTCATGAATCCAAAAGTCCATTCTCATGGAGTTTCGAAATGCAACTTTGCTTATGTCTCCAAGACGACACTGCCAAAATGGGTTGGATCAAACTATTTGATTCGATCCTTACAGTATTTATGTTACAGATGGGCTCCACATATAAAGACAATTATGTAAATCTACATTTCATAATCATGTCTTTATAAAGTTTATAATTCACAATTATAAAATAAACAACATTTGTTTACTCAAGCCAACAAGCTCAATAGACAACAAGAGTTCGTAACTCACATGTAAAAGTTCATAACCTTTAACCAAAGTTCATAACTTTCATATAAAAGTTCATAACTTTTATGAAAAGAGGTTCGTAATTTTTAACTTGAAGTTCACAACTTTCATGTAAAAGTTCAGAACCTTCGAGTAGCAACCTTTGCTTCTCTTGTCTATTCGCATTCTACCTTTCACCTTCATAAGGTTTCTATTCAAGTTGCGATTCATCATATTCTACTAATATGAGATCCACAACTGGTATCTAATACCTTTGATATAGAAACAAATGTAGAATAGTTAATAAATACTTAAGGTAGCAGTCTTACTGCCTTTCATCTTCTCATAGTTCTCCAAACAAAATTTGCTATTTCCATTCTAATGAACGATTCAATCTAGAAATGGCAACATCCTTCTTTTGGAGATCTCTCTATGCCAACAGCTTTGGCCGTTAAAACATGTTTCACCCGAACCTTTCGGTCTTTATGCTTTTCGACCTTCCTTTTATCCTTTTCCTTTTGAACCTTAAGCACACAATTCGAGGCGGGCTTATCCTTTATGGATAACTTAACATTCTTTTGCATCCTATGCAACTAATTCATAATTTTCTCCATGTCATTCAAATGATAGTTCATCACCAATGACTATCAATCAATGAATTCAAGATCACATCTTAATGCCTTTTGGAGGCCAATGAGAAAATGTTGCCTCAAACACTTATCTTTTCTTGCTCACTAACTGATGGAACATTTCCATTTGTGATGTATCAAATATCTCAAGTAAAACTTCCACGTACGGAAGAATTGGTGGCAAGTGTAAGATAACAAAATTTAACAGAGTCCCTTCGATGCTTCAAGTAAGCATCTTTTATACTCGTGTTACAATTGCTAGTGGTTCATTGGGCAAAAGGATTATTGAGAACATATGATTCCTTTTGATTTGAGAACAATTCTCAATGTTCAATAACAATCGAGATCAAGGTAATAGCAATTATAACTATAATAAAACGTGTAAAGATTTTAGTTAAATGCTCCCACTTAAATTATAAAACCCTTTAAAATATTTAAGTGGGTAAAAGACCCAAAATCCATACTTAACCATAGCACTGCTTTGGCATGTCCCTATGATTAAATATAATTTCGGTAGACATCACCATGTCAATTACATCATTATGTAACTCTTTTAATTTATGAGATGCATGATATCATATACCATATTTAATTTGTATGTTACTCATCTCATCCTTGCCTCGGGCTCAAACACCTTTTTGATTAACCCTTTAGTTAAACCAATTACAACACAATGAGAATCACCTTTTCTCATATTATTGCTTCGCTAAGGTCACAACATGCGTACCCGCCCTGGCGGTATACCATGATGCGAACATAGTACTTGACAAGTGTTATACGTAATTGGGTGGCAAAAATATAAACTTCATAAGTTTATTTAGGGTTTATTAATTCCTGTGAGTTAATTGTATCATATACAATTTCATGGCATTAATATTAATCATACTTTTGTTAATATTAATTAGCATGGCATCTTATGGCATACAATTGTCTAGCATGCATATAGAATATCTAGCATGGCATCACATGGCATCTAAATAAAATAAAGCATGCATATGACTCGAACCGTGTTATGGTATGGTTTAAATCTACATTGATTTTCATAGGCCAATATGAAAATCAACAAGGTCATATCCTAGGTAGTAGCATCCATCACATGGTCATTGCACCGCCTCTTGGATCCGCCTCCACGTCTTTGCTTCCAAACACCATCTCATGGATTTATATTTTACAAAAAAAAAATTGCAACCTATACAATTTTCTAGTAAAATAAATTTTACATATCATAAATTGCATCCTATACAATTTTTTCTAGTAAAATTAAAAATTTAAAATTTACATAAATACAAACGACTCGCAGGTCGTATTTATATAAAACCATAATAAATAAAATAAAGCATCCACGGGGTCCAAAACCATACCATAACACCATGCATAAAATTATCAACAATAATTTTATATCTAAAAATATTTAGGGTTCAAAGTGGTAAAATACAATCACATTGTATTTAGAATTAATTAATTTGGAAAAATTCGTAAATATGCAGAAAACAATTTTCCACACTTAAAACGAAAAAGGGGTTAAAAACTGTCGGACAGCGGGCTGGACGGGCTGCGCATACTGCGCGCAGCCCATGCTGCGTAAGAAGCAGCAAGTGCAATTGCAAATTTGCAATTGCAGCCAACTAATTGCAATTGCAAATTTGCAATTGCAATTAATTGGCCAAAAAAAAATATTCTGGGCATTATGCCCAGAATACGAACAGTATATATATATATATATATTTTTTTTTTTTTTTTTTTTAAATTGAATTGAAACAATTTCAATAAAAACCCATGAATCAAATTCATGATTCCAAAACCCCTTAAACATTCCAAATCATTAACATAAAATCATTCACAATGATTAATCAATAAAATCAAATTTTATTTTGTTATTCACAATAACATAGAACCCTAAATAAAACATACAAACCCCTAACAACAATTTTGATCCAATCAAAATCATACAAACCCTAACATGCAATTTTGATCCAATCAAAACATAAATCCAATTCAATCAAAATACAAGTGGCTCTGATACCACTGTTGGGGATTAATCACCAAAACAAAATACGCAGCGGAAAGAAAAGGATTAATCCCCGCCAAGGATCCATGTATATTGCATTGAATTGGAAGGAAGGGTTAAAGAATTACCTCTTAGTTCTTATAGGATTTGAATCAAAGGAACCATATTAGCTTCCCTCTACGGTTGATCCACACGGAGCAATTGATTCACCGCGTGCTAGCGCCGGGATTGAAGAACGATTCTTCGAACGAGAGAGAGAGGCAGAAAATCAAAATTTTCTATGTGTTCTTTGCTAGGAATTTCGGCTGCCCCCTTGTGTTGGTGTGGTGGCCGAATCCTTGTTGTATTATGAGTTTAGAATCCCACTAGGTTTAGGTTAATTGTTTCCTTAAATAATTAACCTAAATAGTTAATTATAATTATAACCTAATACACCTATTAGTTATAATTATATATTAACCCACACAATTTAATATTAATTCTCAATTAACATTAAATCAAATCAATTCTCCATAATACATATATGTATATATATAATATTATAATTAATTGTATCTCCATATAATTTAATTATAATATGTAGCATACTTTATGCAATATTAATCACATTAATATTTATATATACATACATAAATAAATATATATCTATATATATATTTATTCTCTTTCTCATTCATAAATTATTATCCAATAATAATTTATACCCGATTAGATGAACTTCATTTTGCTCTTGTGTGTGACCCCATAGGATCATATTAATTGGCAATAAGGAAATTACCATAATGTCCTTATAGGTCACAAGCGGACTCTAGCAAGCCATTACGACTACCCAATTAATATGATTGGAATGATCCAATACCTATTTATAGAATGTCATATTCCCTTTTGTCTCTTTGATATCAAGATTAATTATAAGACATGGTACACTTGTCAATCTTATATAATTAATCATATGCTTTCTCGATCTCAAAGTAAACTGTTCAAACAAATCAATTGATACTCTTATCAATTATTTGAGCACGGCCATGCATTTAACAGTCTTACTTATCGAGGGGCCCAGTGATATCGCTCTCTTGTTAGAGAGGGACAAAATCCCATATCTGTCACTCACATCCCTAAGCATGAGTCATATTGTACCCAACCACAGCCTTTATAACTACTCTGTTACAAGCAGCGTTTGACTGCGTCAAAGCACAACATGAATTCATCCCGGAATCCATGGTGACCTCAGGTCAAAGGAATCAGCTAATGACACTACTATAATCAAGATCAGTTGTGACACATGACCATGAACTTGATCTCATAGTGGGTCTCCAGTAACATGTTCTCTAACATATTACTCGTGAGTATAATCTGTATCTGTATACACTATATTCATCTTATGAATATCCATTATCACTCACACTAGTCTTAGTTTGTTATTATTCCCATAATAACAATCGACTAGGGATATTTAGAACAACACGATTTATTCAAGGATACTTATCATAAATGCTAACATACAAACATAAATGATAATATTAATCTACACTAGATTAATCTTAGAAGTCAAATTACATAATCCAATATTGGCCTTAGGGCACAATCTCCAACACTTGTGTGGCCTGGGTCGGTGCTTCCACTTGTGGAAGCTCCACCTGGGCCTCCGAGTTATCCTCTTCAGGAGCTTGTGGACCTTGAACTTCCCTGAGTTCAATGTTGCTCCCACTATCTTTCTTGGAAAGGAACTCCTTTTCTAGAAAGACCCCCTTCCTTGCCACGAACACCTTGTTCTCGGCGGGGTTGTAGAAGTAATACCCTTTGGTTTCCCTAGGGTAGCCCACAAACAGGCATTTATCAGTTTTGGGCTCCAGCTTGCCACTAGTCAATTTCTTGACATGTGCTTCGCATCCCCAAATCCTTAGGAAAGACACATTGGGCTCCTTGCCCGTCCATATCTGATATGGGGTCTTTTTCACAGCCTTAGTTGGAGTATTGTTTAAGATGAGAGCTGCTGTCTCGAGGGCGTGTCCCCAGAAACTAATTGGGAGAGATGCTTGACTCATCATTGAGCGGACCATGTCCAACAAGGTCCTATTCCTCCATTCGGACACCCCATTCCATTGTGGTGTTCCGGGAGGAGTGAGCTGTGGAACTATTCCATGCTCTCTCAAGTATGAGTCAAACTCTAGGCTCATATACTCACCGCCTCGGTCCGACCGAAGGGTTTTGATATTCCTGCCTAGCTGGTGTTAGAGATTGTGCCCTAAGCCAATGTTGGATTATGTAAACAATCTTCTTAAGTCATTAATAAAGACTTATTTTATCATATATATTTGTATGTTAGTATTTATGATAATGTATCCATGAATTAATTGTGTAATTCTAAATTTCCCTAGTCGATTGTTATTATGGGAATAATAACAAACTAAGACTAGTGTGAGTGATAATGGATATTCATAAGATGAATATAGTGTATACAGATACAGATTATACTCACGGGCAATGTGTTAGAGAACATGTTGCTGGAGACCCACTATAAGATCAAGTTCATGGTCACGTGTCACAACTGATCTTGATTATAGTAGTGTCATCAGCTGATTCCTTTGACCTGAGGTCACCATGGATTCCGGGATGAATTTATGTTGTGCTTTGACGCAGTCAAACGCTGCTTGTAACAGAGTAGTTATAAAGGCTGTGGTTGGGTACGATATGACTCATGCTTTGGGATGTGAGTGACAGATATGGGATTTTGTCCCTCTCTAACAAGAGAGCCATATCACTGGGCCCCTCGATAAGTAAGACTGTTAAATGCATGGCCGTGCTCAAATAATTGATAAGAGTATCAATTGATTTGTCTGAACAGTTTACTTTGAGATCGAGAAAGCATATGATTAATTATGTAAGATTGACAAGTGTACCATGTCTTATAATTAATCTTGATATCAAAGAGACAAAAGGGAATATGACATTTTATAAATAGGTATTGGATCATTCCAATCATATTAATTGGGTAGTCGTAATGGCTTGCTAGAGTCCGCTTGTGACCTATAAGGACATTATGGTAATTTCCTTATTGCCAATTAATATGAACCTATGGGGTCACACACAAGAGCAAAATGAAGTTCATCTTATCGGGTATAAATTATTATTGGATAATAATTTATGAATGAGAAAGAGTATAAATATATATAGTGATATATATTTATGTATATATAAATATTAATGTGATTAATATTGCATAAAGTATGCTACATATTATAATTTAATTATATAGAGATATAATTAATTATAATATTATATATACATATGTGTATTATGGAGAATTGATTTGATTTAATGTTAATTGAGAATTAATATTAAATTGTGTGGGTTAATATATAATTATAACTAATAGGTGTATTAGGTTATAATTATAATTAACTAATTAGGTTTTATATTTAAGGAAATAAAAACCTAAAACCTAATCAATCCTATAATGATATAGAAGCAGAATTCGGCAGCCACACTAGACCAAGCAGCCAGCCGAAATTCTCCTCTCCAAGCCAAGAGAAAATTTGATTTTCTGCCTCTCTCTCGATTCGAGGAAACCGTTTCTTCTATCCCGGCGCTAGCACGCGGTGAATGTATTGCTCCGTGTGGATCAACCATAGAGGGAAGCTATTTTGGTTCCTAAGTGATTCAAACTTCAAAGAATTAAGGTAATTCTTTAACCCTCCTTCCGATTCAATGTAATGTACATGGGTCCTTGGTGGGGATTAATCTTTTTCCGCTGCGTTTTATGTTTGTTTTATGCGATTAATTCCCAACAGCTGGTTCTGTACCTCGTTCCTAAATTCCTTGAACCTATCAAGGGTCTCGGACTTGTGTTTCATCAGATAGACATAGCCATATCTGCTGAAATCATCCGTGAATGTGACGAAGACAGATGCCCACCTCTGGTCGCTGCGCTCATAGGTCCACATACATCTGCATGTATTAGGTCCAATAAGCCAGTGGCCCTTTCAGCCTTCTTGCTAAAAGGCGCCTTTGTCATCTTACCTCGTAAACATGATTCGCATGTATCAATTGACTCCAAGTCAAGTGTGTTGGTGTGCCCTAGTTCTTAGGGCATTGGATTCTTGTATTTTGTATTATACATTAAGAGTCATGTATGAATACATTATTTGTGTCACATTAATAAAGGCAATTAATCTATTTCATTTATATCTTGTGCTATAATATGAGTAGAGTATCCATTGATTGATAATCATAAAACCAATCCCAAGTCTGTTCTAATCGTGGGAACGAATAGAACCACAGACTTGTATATTCGATGACTGTATGGTAGTTCTTAACTAGCCATAGTACTTGTATAGTTAGTCATGAATATAGGTACATGTCATTGACATGGGACTGGATCGATCCGCACAAGAAAGCCACATGGTTGTCATGTCATAGGTCTTTCTTGCGTAGGTCTCTTTTGTCCTCAGACCAGATTTCATCATAATATCGATATGGAATCCGGTTCACTTTGACATATGCCTAACAGGTCTGTAAAAGGATTCTAAATACGGGTATGATTGGGTGGACCGGTGAACATGTTGATATTGATGATGAAGTGATGGAATTGCCACTCGGGTAACACTGAGATGATATCATTGGCCACTTGATGAGTGGGACTGATAAGTGTATGGCCATACCCAAATAAGTTGGTTGCTTATTTGATTAATCAGTCAACTCAAGATCAAGAAATATAATAAACAACAGAAGAGGATGACAGACACCATGCCTCTTGTTTATTCATATCGATATCGTTAGGCAAAGGACACTATGAGATTACTACCGGGTGAGTGTCTTCTAAAGACTGCTGCATCTCTGTCTTAATTGGGGGCTGTAATGGTTTGCTAGAACCCACTTACAGTCTGTGGGCCTTGGGCCTACTGCCAACATAAAGACAGACCCATAGGATCGTGCACATAGATCAACTGAGTTGGAACTTATAGAAATTGTACATGTAATGTACATTGGAAGGAATGTGTTAATTAATTAGTTGACATTCGGTGTCAAGGTAATTAATTGACATTGGGTTGAATTTAATTTAATTAATAAGTTTAGATAATGTAATTAATTAATTTATCAATTAATTGAATTACATAAAGTAAACAATTAATTAAATAATTTTCCTAAGTAGGAAAATTAAATACATGTATTGTATTAACTTAAGTGTGATTTAATTTTATTTAGGGGTAATTAAATTTAGCCAAATGGAATTAAATTACATAGTATATACTTTTTAATTAAAGTTTATTTATGTAAGTGGGCTTGGGTTTAATTAACCTAATTAGAATCCAATTAGACAAGGTGTCTATATAAGGGCACACTTAAGCAATAAAACCCTAATTCAACTCTAATTAATTGCTGGAAATTTCAGCCACCAATAGCAGCCCCAAAATGGCCGAAAATCCCAGTATTAAACCTCCATTCCTTCGCGTCTTCGGCTAGCACCGGTTCCCGCTCAATAGTTGGTCGTGCACCGGACTTTGGAGATCGCAGTTTCAAGAAACGATTATGCAGCAGTCTCTAGAGGAGACGAATCCGGTGAGTTAATCTCTCTTGATTCTTATTTGATTTTATTCTAATCAATGGTAATTGGACACGATAGGTGGATTCTAGGAAATTTTAAATGATGTATTTTCCGCTGCGCCACGTTATTTTTCCAATGACGAATACCAACAGTGGTATCAGAGCCTAGGTTTTGTCCATTAGATTGATTGGAATTGGTTCTTGAAAGCGTTCTTGAATAAAGAATGGGTTTCAAGTTTGTGATTTTAGGGTGTTTGCTTAATTGGTATTGTTTTGGATAAACCCTAGAATTGTTGGATTGGGGTTTTTGATTATTTTTCCCCAATTGTTTTCCATCTAAAATTGTTTTGTATATTAATTATATATATATATTTTGTTGGAAATTTTTTTTTTGTTTATGATTTAAAAAAAAATATATATATATGTTTTTTGGGCTCGATGGAATCGCAAATTGCGATTCCATCCAGCGGCAGCAGCTGCAGCCCACTGGGCTGCTGCTGCCGCGCAGCGGCACTGC
This sequence comes from Euphorbia tirucalli, assembly GCA_039660915.1. Lineage (NCBI taxonomy): Eukaryota > Viridiplantae > Streptophyta > Magnoliopsida > Malpighiales > Euphorbiaceae > Euphorbia > Euphorbia tirucalli. The sequence goes on along the minus strand of CM077637.1, from coordinate 40,958,472 downwards.
TGCCCCGTCGGGACAGCAGCGCCGTGCGCGGGTTTTGGGTCCGGTTTTGGATTTTGCGGGTATTTTTTTATCCCGGACCCTAATACAAATTAAATTAAATTTTTTTTAAAATTAATTTGTGTTTAAATTATTTATTTTGTTGGCATGCATATTTAATTTAATTGTTTGCATATTAAATTGAATATGGACTTTGTGAAATTGGGCCAATAAACCGTGACACCGGTTAAAATTGGGAGAGCTAAATTTTAAATTTGTGACAACCCAAATTCAAGTGGGAGCAAAAATTGTTAATTTTGCATTTATGGATGTTATCCATTGGGCCTTTATGGGCCTTAGTCACATTTGTTAAAATTGGCGATTTCACCCTAAGCAACTCGGCTTAACATTTATATTTATAATTTGGAATGCCATGATCATGCATCATATTGGTATGTATGTGCACGATAGGTACTTTGTTTGAAATGTTATGTTGAGTTCTATGGGCCCTAAATTATTATCGGTTGTAATTTAATTTTGGGAAATATGGCCTGCGTGCCATTTTTTATTTTGATGTAATTTTAGAATAGATTTTATTTTACAAAATTATTGTAATTGCATCAAGTATGGAGGAAGGCCCAAATGGAGCAAGCCCATGGTGGGAGCCCAAGAAGGATTGCAGTCCGGCCCATGAAGAATTAGATAGGATATCTAGTTTTTCATTAGGTTGTAATTAAAGGCCCATAGGATCTCATTTATTTTAAATTAAGTATGCTATTGCATTTGTCATATAATATGGATGTATGGATCAGCAAATTATTACCCGCGTTTATGCATGCTAAGCCGTATCACTTAATTATAATCCGGAAATTAAAATATTGAGTCGCTTAAAAGTGCTTCCCACATTCACACCTCTTCCTCCCATTGATGCTGCAATGTGCGCCATGCCCTAGCTGGGTATATTGTAGTATTCGGTGGGCCGTCGAGGGTTAAGATACTTGGTATGGTTAACATGTGAATGGTGGTTTGACTCAACATGGGTAGCATTAGCTTAGAGCGGGCCCTAAGCACAGATGGGTAAAGTGTCAATAAGCCCATCAAACCAAGAGTCCTTCGTGGAAGGATTGGATAGGTTGTCCTACCAAACGACTCAATGGTTGGTTAGCGAGCCCTAGTTCGGCCAGTCATTGATAAGTTGTGGATCTTGGTCAAGTCAGCCAATTAACAACACCAACAAACAAATTAAAATCGGATTGTTAATTTGAATTGGCTTAAAAGTCCTTTATTTCTAACTCAAGCAATGATTTCTTCCATGTAGATAATCCCATTTCAGTTAAGCAATTTAAATGGCTGCAACAAACAACAACTCACTCTCACTTAGGTCACTCTTGGAGAAGGAGAAGCTTTCGGGGACTAACTTCCTGGACTGGGCTAGGAACTTACAAATAGTTCTTAGACAAGAGTCTAAGGAGTATGTTCTGAATGCTCCTTTACCAGCTGGCCCTCCCGCAGGTCGAGGCATCACCACGGCGATGGTGGAGCAGTACGATCGGCATGTGAGGGATGACCAAGATGTCTCGTGCCTCATGCTGGGTACCATGGCTTCTGATCTTCAGAAGCAATTCATGGACGAGCATGCTTATGAGATGATGGATCAGCTTAAAAGATGTTCCAAGATCAGGCTCGTCAGGAACGTTACCTGACAACTAAGGCACTTTGCACGACTGTGATGGCAGCTGGGACTTCTGTTAGCACTCATGTGCTAAAGTTGAAGGGGTATATTGATACACTAGCCCGTCTCGGCTCGCCAGTCCCGTAGGACTTGGCAATAGACATTATTCTCGGGTCACTTCCTGAGTCTTACAACCAGTTTATCATGAATTACCATATGCAATGTTTGGATAAATCGACTGTTGAGCTGCATGGCATGCTCAAGCTTGCTGAGCAGTCTCTTAAGAAGACTCCTGAAGTATTGCTGGTGAACAAGGGCAATACGCCCATTGCTAAGGGAAAGGCCAAATCTAAGGCCAAGGCTAAGGCCCAAAAGGCCAAGGCTAAGGGCAAAAAGGTGGTGGCCCAACCTAAAGCAAGGGTTGCCTCTCCTGACGATGTTTGCCATGAGTGTCATGAGAAGGGGCACTGGAAGAGCTCATGTCCAAAGCTAAGGGAGCAACTGAAGGGCAAAACTGCTGCTTCAGGTATTTATGTTGTTGATGTTGGAGATTGTGCCCTAAGGCCAATATTGGATTATGTAATTTGACTTCTAAGATTAATCTAGTGTAGATTAATATTATCATTTATGTTTGTATGTTAGCATTTATGATAAGTATCCATGAATAAATCGTGTTATTCTAAATATCCCTAGTCGATTGTTATTATGGGAATAATAACAAACTAAGACTAGTGTGAGTGATAATGGATATTCATAAGATGAATATAGTGTATACAGATACAGATTATACTCACGGGTAATATGTTAGAGAACATGTTACTGGAGACCCACTATGAGATCAAGTTCATGGTCATGTGTCACAACTGATCTTGATTATAGTAGTGTCATTAGCTGATTCCTTTGACCTGAGGTCACCATTGATTCCGAGATGAACTCATGTTGTGCTTTGACGCAGTCAAACGCTGCTTGTAACAGAGTAGTTATAAAGGCTGTGATTGGGTACAATATGACTCATGCTTTGGGATGTGAGTGACAGATATGGGATTTTGTCCCTCTCTATCAAGAGAGCGATATCACTGGGCCCCTCGATAAGTAAGACTGTTAAATGCATGGCCGTGCTCAAATAATTGATAGAGTATCAATTGATTTGTCTAAACAGTTTACTTTGAGATCGAGAAAGCATATGATTAATTATATAAGATTGACAAGTGTACCATGTCTTATAATTAATCTTGATATCAAAGAGACAAAAGGGAATATGACATTCTATAAATAGGTATTGGATCATTCCAATCATATTAATTGGGTAGTCGTAATGGCTTGCTAGAGTCCGCTTGTGACCTATAAGGACATTATGGTAATTTCCTTATTGCCAATTAATATGATCCTATGGGGTCACACACAAGAGCAAAATGAAGTTCATCTTAACGGGTATAAATTATTATGAGATAATAATTTATGAATGAGGAAGAGAATAAATATATATATAGTGATATATATTTATGCATGTGTATATAAATATTAATGTGATTAGTGTTGCATAAAGTATGCTACATGTTATAATTAAATTATATAGAGATATAATTAATTATAACATTATATATACATATGTGTATTATGGAAAATTGATTTGATGTTAATTGAGAATTAACATTAAATTGTGGGGGTTAATTTATAATTATAACTAATAGGTGTATTAGGTTATAATTATAATTAACTATTTTAGGGTTTTTATTTAAGGAAATAAAAACTAACCTAAAAAACCTAATTTCTATATACACAAAAGGAAAAAAACAGATTTCGGCTAGCCCCTTCTAAGCAGCCAGCCGACTTTTGCCTTGCTCTCCTTCCAAGTTTTCGAAACTTTGGTCTCTCTCTCTCGTTCGAAGAATTGTTCTTCAAATCCGGCGCTAGCACGCGGTGGACGTATTGCTCCGTGTGGATCAACCGTAGAGGGAAGCTATTTTGGTTCCTGCTTGATTCAATCTTCAAAGAATTAAGGTAATTCTTTAACCCTCCTTCCAATTCAATGCGATGTACATGGGTCCTTGGTGGGGATTAATCCGTTTTTCCGCTGCGCATATTTTGTTTTGTGTGATTAATTCCCTACAGTGGTATCAGAGCCACTTGTGCATTGGTTGAATTGGATTTGTTATTTTGATTAGATCAAAATTGCATGTTAGGGTTGTATGTTCTTGATTTAGGGTTCAATGTTATTGTGAATAACATGTTTAAAATTTGATTTTAATGTGAATCATTGTGAATGATTTGTTTTAATAAATTTGAAATGTTTAAGGGGTTGGTATCATGAATTTGATTCATGGGATTTTAATTGAAATTGTTTCAATTAATTAAATGAAATTAAAAAAAAAAAAAAAAAAAAAGGTTTTCGTTATTCTGGGCATAATGCCCAGAATAATTATGGGTGCAATGCAATTGCAATTGCAATTGCGCCCAACTGCAATTGCAATTGCAATTGCAATTGCACATGCTGCGTAAGCAGCATGCTGCTTACGCAGCATGGGCTGCGCAGCTGCGTGTTGCGCAGCATGGGCTGCGCAGCTACGTGTTGCGCAGCCCGTCGGGCTGCGCGCAGTATTGGATACTGCAGTGCGAGGCCCGACGAGCATGCTGTTCGACAGTTTTACCCCTTTTTCGTTTTAAGTGTGGAAAATTGTTTCTGCATATTTACGAATTTTTCCAAATTAATTAATTCTAAATACAATGTGATTGTATATTACCACTTTGAACCCTAAATATTTTTAGATATAAAATTATTGTTGATAATTTTATGCATGGTGTTATGGTATGGTTTTGGACCCCATGGATGCTTTATTTTATTTATTAAGATTTTATAAATACGGCCTGCGAGTCGTTTGTATTTATGTAATCCTAATTTTCTAGATAAATTGTATAGGATGCAATTTATTGTTTGTAAATTTTATTTTACTAGAAAATTGTATAGGATACAATTTTTGTAAAATATGTAAATCCAAGAGATGGTGCCAAGGAACAAAGACGTGAAGACGGATCCAAGGGGTGCGGCTGTGCTGTGACCATACGATGGTTACAACCACCTAGGATATGACCTGTTGATTTTCATATTGGCCTATGAAAATCAATGTAGATAAAACCATACCATAACACGGTTTTGAGTCTTATGCATGTTGTATTTATTTTATGCCATAAGATGCCATGTTAATAAATATTGATGCATGTTAGAAATTATTTTGCATGTGATGCAAAATGTTAATATATATATGTAAATGCATGCTTTGTTTCTTTTAGATGCCATGTGATGCCATGCTAGATTGCATGCTTAACATATGTATGACATAGGATGCCATGCTAATTAGTATTAACAAGAGTATGTTTAATATTAATGCCATGAATTGTATATGATACAATTAAAATCACAGGATTTAACAAACCCTAAATAAACTTATGAAGTTTATATTTGCCACCCAATTACGTATAACACTAGTCAAGTACTATGTTCGCATCATGGTAGCCACGCCAAAGCGGGTACGCATGTTGTGACCTTAGCGAAGCGATAATATGAGAAATGGTGATTCTCATTGTGTTGTAATTGGTTTAACAAAGGGTTAATCAAAATGGTGTTTGAGCCCGAGGCAAAGATGAGATGAGTAACATACAATTAAATATGATATATGATATCATACATCTCATAAATTATAAGAGTTGCATAATGATGCAATTGGCAAAGAAGTGCACATCCAAAATATGTTTAAATGGTTTAAAGCATGATTTTGAGTCTTTGCCTACCGAAATTATATTTAATCATAGGGACATGCCAAAGCAGTGCTATGGTTAAGTATGGATTTTGGATCTTCACCCACTTAAATATTTTAAAGGGTTTTATAATTTAAGTGGGAGCATTTAACTAAAATCTTTACACGCTTTATTATAGTTATAATTGCTATTACCTTGATCTCGATTGTTATTGAACATTGAGAATTGTTCTCAAATCAAAAGGAATCATATGTTCTCAATAATCCTTTTGCCCAATGAACCACTAGCAATTGTAACACGAGTATAAAAGATGCTTACTTGAAGCATCGAAGGGACTCTGTTAAATTTTGTTATCTTACACTTGCCACCAATTCTTCCGTACGTGGAAGTTTTACTTGAGATATATGATACATCACAAATGGAAATGTTCCATCAGTTAGTGAGCAAGAAAAGATAAGTGTTTGAGGCAACATTTTCTCATTGGCCTCCAAAAAGGCATTAAGATGTGATCTTGAATTCATTAATTGATAGTCATTGGTGATGAACTATCATTTGAATGACATGGAGAAAATTGTGAATTAGTTGCATAGGATGCAAAAGAATGTTAAGTTATCCATAAAGGATAAGCCCGCCTCGAATTGTGTGCTTAAGGTTCAAAAGGAAAAGGATAAAAGGAAGGTCGAAAAGCATAAAGACCGAAAGGTTCGGGTGAAACATGTTTTAAAGACCAAAGCTGTTGGCATAGAGAGATCTCCAAAAGAAGGATGTTGCCATTTCTAGAATGAATCGTTCATTAGAATGAAAATAGCAAACTTTGTTTGGAGAACTATGAGAAGATGAAAGGCAGTAAGACTGCTACCTTAAGTATTTATTAATTATTCTACTTTTGTTTCTATATCAAAGGTATTAGATACCGTGGTGGATTTCATATTAGTAGAATATGAAGAATCTCAACTTAAGTAGAAACCTTATGAAGGTGAAAGGTAGAATACGAATAGGCAAGAGTAGCAAAGGTTGTTACTTGGAAGTTATGAACTTCTGGTTAAAAGTTATGAACTTTTACATGAAAGTTATGAACTTCTAGGTAAAAGTTCTGAACTTTTACATAAAAGTTATGAACTTTGGTTAAAGGTTATGAACTTTTACATGTAAGTTATGAACTCTTCTTGCCTATTGGGCTCGTTGTTTTGAGTGAACAAATGTTGTTTATTTTATAATTGTGAATTATAAACTTTATAAAGACATGATTATGAAATACAGATTTACATAATTGTCTTTATATGTGGAGCCCATCCGTAACATAAATACTGTAAGGATCGAATCAAATAGTTTGATTCAACCTATTTTGGCAGTATCATCTTGGAGGCATAAGCAAGGTCGCATTACGAAACTCCATGAGAATGGACTTTTGGATTCATGAGATTATGAATCATCTTGAATCATGCGAATGTTGTTTATTGTAAAAGATGACAAAGGGTTTTCTTTGCTGAAAGTAGTCAAAGAACAATCGATTTATTAAGCATTATACATGTGGATGTATATGAATTATAAATCAACTGCTAAAGGAAGTTTTAATACTTCATTACTTTTATGGAACTTTTCATTAGATAAGAGTATCTAATGAAACACGAGTTTGGAACTTTTGAAGTGTTCAAAAGCTTGTAAAAGGAGTATGAAGTATCTTGACAAGATAGTAAAGTCACTTAGATATGATCCGAGTGGTGAATATTTGAGTCAAGATTTTGACAATCATCTTAGAGATTGTGGGACTGTCTCACAATTGACTTCTCCAAGTACGCCACAAAGTATGTTGTGTCGAAAAGGGAGTAGTCGAACTCTATACAGATATAGTTCAATCTATGATGAAGTCAAGTTGATCATCGTTTTCTCGAAAATATGCCATTAAAGCAGCTGTGTATATTGTTCCCTCTAAAACAATTCATGAATCAACATATGAGATATGGTTGGGTAAGAGACCCAAGTTGTTTCATTGAATAGGTTTAGAGCTGTAAAACTTATTTCGAATAAGTTGGCACCTAAATTTTAAATGTCGAATTGTGAATTACTCAAAAGGAAAGTAGGAGTTATTACTCTTATGTTCTCTTTGGGATACAAAGTAGTTATAGCTAGAAATGGTTTCCCCATGAAGAGGGAGTTAATTTTTAGTAGAGTTAGTGGGAGTAAGGTACACCTACAAAACTCGTAATTCACAAAAGTGACATTTAACGTTGAAGAGGAACATGGAAATGGTTTCATGATCATTGTTGAAATTACACAAGTCCAATGAAAGTCTAGTGGAATACGACATGATTAGGAGAGATATGGATTTCTCAAAATCATGATGTAATTTTACTAGATGAAGTAAGTCTTCTTTTATGAAGAAGCAATGTTAGATTTTGAATCTAATATGTGACTTGATGCTACAAAGGTTGAAGATAAGTCCATGTCTGACAATCAAAGTATAGACTTTGATAAGTCTTTTAGAAGATGCATATGCAATGGTTGCAAGTGAGTTTTCAAATTGAAAACCGATATGGATGGTGATCTTCAAACTTATAAAGCACGACTAGTGACTATAAGGATACGAACAAATTCATAGTAGGACTATGATGAAATCCTCTTTAGTCATTATTCATGATCAAGTCATATTGAGTTCTTGTTGCCATATCCCCATAATATGATTATAAAATATGGCAAATGGATATCAAAATCTATTTTTTACGTGAAAACATGATTGAGGATGTGTACGTGACACAACCCAAAGTTTTGAGCATCCAAAGAATTCAAATAGAGTATGCAAGTTTTCAAAGATTCTCATAAGGATCGAAACATGCATCAAATAGTTGGAATCATAGTTTTGATAAAGAAATCAAATGGTTTGATTTTATCAAAAGGATGATGAATCTTGTGTTTCAAAAGGATCAGTGGGAGCATATCGGTATTCCTAATGCTATATGTGGATGACATATGGCTTGTTGGAAATAACATTCTTACCTTGCAAGAAGTAAAATCTTGGCTAAGAAAGTAATTTCAGTTAATGTTATAAGCATGACTGCCTGTATTCTTGAAATTGGAATCTATACAGATAGATCTAAAAGAATGTTTTGGCTTAAGTCAAAGCATTGAAAGCGTTCAATATAAAAGACTTAATAGAAGCTTGCTTATGTTAACTGTGTAAATAGTTGCACATATACAACTGATTGCAATTAGTTCCAATATATCAGTCGAGATCTAGTATTCTCTTAAAAAGAGAAGTTATGATTTTGAAAGGTTCAAAATAAAACGTTATAGCTAAATATCTATAATAGCAGCCAAAGTATACAGTTACATGTGATGTAAAGAAATTTTGGATGAAGAAGTTCATCAAAATTTTATGTTTTTGTTCTAAGCATTGCTTATCCTGTGAGACTATTGTAGGGACAATAGTTCAATGCGTAAGAACCTTGTATGACACAAGCATATACTTAGGCGTTTTTCACTAATTTAGAGAGGCTGTCTCTAAAGAGAGAGTGAATATGTGTAAAGTAGCAACGGAAGCGAAAATTAATAATTCATTGACAAAGACTCCTGCACGAGTGAATACATGAAAGTCATGTAGGTCAATGGGTATAAGATACATGTATGATTGGCCATAGTGCAAGTGGGAGATTGTTGGAGATTGTGCCCTAAGGCCAATATTGGATTATGTAATTTGACTTCTAAGATTAATCTAGTGTAGATTAATATTATCATTTATGTTTGTATGTTAGCATTTATGATAAGTATCCATGAATAAATCGTGTTATTCTAAATATCCCTAGTCGATTGTTATTATGGGAATAATAACAAACTAAGACTAGTGTGAGTGATAATGGATATTCATAAGATGAATATAGTGTATACAGATACAGATTATACTCACGGGTAATATGTTAGAGAACATGTTACTGGAGACCCACTATGAGATCAAGTTCATGGTCATGTGTCACAACTGATCTTGATTATAGTAGTGTCATTAGCTGATTCCTTTGACCTGAGGTCACCATTGATTCCGAGATGAACTCATGTTGTGCTTTGACGCAGTCAAACGCTGCTTGTAACAGAGTAGTTATAAAGGCTGTGATTGGGTACAATATGACTCATGCTTTGGGATGTGAGTGACAGATATGGGATTTTGTCCCTCTCTATCAAGAGAGCGATATCACTGGGCCCCTCGATAAGTAAGACTGTTAAATGCATGGCCGTGCTCAAATAATTGATAGAGTATCAATTGATTTGTCTAAACAGTTTACTTTGAGATCGAGAAAGCATATGATTAATTATATAAGATTGACAAGTGTACCATGTCTTATAATTAATCTTGATATCAAAGAGACAAAAGGGAATATGACATTCTATAAATAGGTATTGGATCATTCCAATCATATTAATTGGGTAGTCGTAATGGCTTGCTAGAGTCCGCTTGTGACCTATAAGGACATTATGGTAATTTCCTTATTGCCAATTAATATGATCCTATGGGGTCACACACAAGAGCAAAATGAAGTTCATCTTAACGGGTATAAATTATTATGAGATAATAATTTATGAATGAGGAAGAGAATAAATATATATATAGTGATATATATTTATGCATGTGTATATAAATATTAATGTGATTAGTGTTGCATAAAGTATGCTACATGTTATAATTAAATTATATAGAGATATAATTAATTATAACATTATATATACATATGTGTATTATGGAAAATTGATTTGATGTTAATTGAGAATTAACATTAAATTGTGGGGGTTAATTTATAATTATAACTAATAGGTGTATTAGGTTATAATTATAATTAACTATTTTAGGGTTTTTATTTAAGGAAATAAAAACTAACCTAAAAAACCTAATTTCTATATACACAAAAGGAAAAAAACAGATTTCGGCTAGCCCCTTCTAAGCAGCCAGCCGACTTTTGCCTTGCTCTCCTTCCAAGTTTTCGAAACTTTGGTCTCTCTCTCTCGTTCGAAGAATTGTTCTTCAAATCCGGCGCTAGCACGCGGTGGACGTATTGCTCCGTGTGGATCAACCGTAGAGGGAAGCTATTTTGGTTCCTGCTTGATTCAATCTTCAAAGAATTAAGGTAATTCTTTAACCCTCCTTCCAATTCAATGCGATGTACATGGGTCCTTGGTGGGGATTAATCCGTTTTTCCGCTGCGCATATTTTGTTTTGTGTGATTAATTCCCTACAGTTGAGATTAATCTGGCTATTTCTACATCTTGGGTCTTGGACACTGGATGTGGATCTCACATTTGTTCAAATGTGCAGGGTCTAAGAAATAGGAGATTATTAGGATCTAGAGAAGTAGATCTTCGAGTCAGAAATGGTGCTCGGGTTCAGGCCATGGAGATCGGAGATTATTTCTTGGAGATGCCTAGTGGACTTGTTTTGGAACTAAGAAACTGTTATTTTGTACCTGCGATGCGCAGGAATATTATTTCCGTTTCTTTGTTGGATATTTATGGTTTTGTATTTAATATTGGACATGGTAGAATTTCTATGCAATGTGGCAATATTATTTATGGAACAGCATTTCTTGAAAATGGCTTATATATCCTTGATCTAAAACGTGAAAGTTCAATCTATAACATAAATACTAAAAGGATTAAACAAGATGAAATTAATCCTACTTACATCTGGCATTGTCGACTTGGCCATATAAATGAGAAGCGCATAGCTAGGCTTCACTCTAGTGGAGTGCTAGGGTCATTTGACATCCAGCCTTATGACACATGCAAATCTTGTTTGAGAGGCAAGATGACAAAGGTGCCTTTTAGCAAGACTGCTGAAAGGGCCTCAGAGCTATTAGTGCTAATACATTCTGATGTATGTGGCCCAATGAGCACTAGTGCTAGATCTGGTTTTCTGTACTTCGTCACCTTCACGGATGACTTCAGCAGATACGGTTACGTGTATCTGATGAAGCATAAGTCTGAGACTCTCCAAAGGTTCAAGGACTTTAAGAATGAAGTAGAAAACCAACTTGGCAAGAAAATAAAAGCACTTCGGTCTGACCGAGGGGGTGAATATTTGAGCCAAGATTTTGACTCGTTTTTGAGAGAGTGTGGGATCATATCCCAACTCACTCCTCCTGGTACACCCCAGTGGAATGGAGTGTCAGAAAGGAGGAATAGGACCTTACTTGACATGGTCCGCTCGATGATGAGTCATGCTACACTCCCTGTCTCCTTTTGGGGATATGCTTTAGAGACAGCTGCTTACATTCTTAATAATACACCAAGCAAGGCAGTTGAGGGAACACCATGTGAACTATGGAAAGGCCGAAAGCCTAATGTTTCCTTCTTGAAGATTTGGGGCTGTGATGCACATGTTAAGAAATTGACAAGTGGCAAACTCGAGTCTAAATCTGTCAAGTGCCAGTTTGTGGGTTACCCTAAGGAAACTAAGGGTTATTACTTCTACGATCCGGCCGAAAACAAAGTTTTCATAGCCAGAAATGCAGTCTTCTTGGAGAAGGAATTCCTTTCCAAGAGAGACAGTGGGAGTAATGTTGAACTTTCAAAAGTTCAAGACTCACAAACTCCTGCAGCTACTGCTGAGGATGCTTCGGGAAGCAATCTGACTACTCAAGAAATTTAGGAACCAGAAACGGTTGCACAGGACCTTAGAAGGCCTGGTAGGGCATGTCATCAGCCAGAGAGGTACAGCTTTTTCGTGACTGATGATGGGGACCTTATAGTCGTTGACCAAGAGGAGCCCAAGACCTATCAGGAGGCTGTTGAAAGCCCACACTCAGATCAATGGCGCAAAGCCATGGAGGCTGAGATGCAATCTATGCACGATAACTAAGTATGGAACTTGGTGGATCCACTTCTGGGTGCTAAGGTGATAGGTTGTAAGTGGTGTCTCAAGTTAAAGGCCCTGTGTGTATAAGATGGTTAGTGGGAGCGTTTCCACCTTCCTAGTGCTGTATGTTGACGACATCCTTATCATTGGAAGTGACATACCAACACTGCAAGGGGTTAAGCAGTGGTTGAGTAGGTGCTTCGCAATGCAGGACTTAGGTGAAGCTGAGACGATCTTAGGGATCAGGATCTACAGAGATAGATCCAATCGGCTTCTAGGCCTAAGTCAGGCCACATACATTGACAAGGTTCTAAAAGGATTCAGCATGGACAAGGCAAAGAATGGATTCTTGCCTATGTGCCATGGGTTGAAGCTGAGTAAGAAAGATGGCCCTAAAACAAAGAAGGACCGGGAGAACATGGAAAAGATCCCTTACGCATCTGCTATTGGATCTATCATGTACTCCGTGTTATGTACAAGGCCTGATGTCATGTTTGCACTAAGTAAGACTAGCCGGTACCAGTCGAACCCCGGTGAGGAACACTGGAAGGCAGTCAAGGCAATCTTGAAGTACCTTAACCGTACTAAGGATGCTTTCTTAGTGTATCGAGGTCAAGATGAGCTGGTAGTGTCAGGTTACACTGATGCAAGCTTTGAGACCGATGAGGATGAGAACCAGTCACAGTCTGGTTATGTTTCTCTCTTGAATGGCGGTGCCTTTAGTTGGAGGTCCTCAAAGCAGGCCACCATTGCTGACTCTACAATGGAAGCTGAGTACATAGCTGCGTGCGAAGCTCAAAGAAAGCCGTTTGGATCAAGAAAGTCATAACTGAGTTGGGAGTAGTGCCCACTATCCTAGACCCAGTTGATGTTTTTGTGACAACAACGGGACCATCGCACAAGCTAAGGTGCCCTGGTCACACAAGAGATCCAAACATGTACTCAGAAAGTTTCACCTCATTCGGGAGATCGTGAACATAGGTGACATATCATTGCAGAGGGTTGACACCAAGAATAATGTCGCTGATCCATTGACCAAAGCGCTGTTGCAGACACAGCACGACGGTCATACCAGATCTATAGGAATTAGGGCAATGCCCACTTGGAACTAGTGCAAGTGGGAGATTGTTGGTGTGCCCTAGTTCTTAGGGCATTGGATTCTTGTATTTTGTATTATACATTAAGAGTCATGTATGAATACATTATTTGTGTCACATTAATAAAGGCAATTAATCTATTTCATTTATATCTTGTGCTATAATATGAGTAGAGTATCCATTGATTGATAATCATAAAACCTATCCCAAGTCTGTTCTAATCGTGGGAACGAATAGAACCACAGACTTGTATATTCGATGACTGTATGGTAGTTCTTAACTAGCCATAGTACTTGTATAGTCAGTCATGAATATAGGTACATGTCATTGACATGGGACTGGATCGATCCGCACAAGAAAGGCACATGGTTGTCATGTCATAGGTCTTTCTTGAGTAGGTCTCTTTTGTCCTCAGACCAGATTTCATTATAATATCGATATGGAATCCGGTTCACTTTGACATATGCCTAACAGGTCTGTAAAAGGATGCTAAATATGGGTATGATTGGGTGGACCGGTGAACATGTTGATATTGATGATGAAGTGATGGAATTGCCACTCGGGTAACACTGAGATGATATCATTGGCCACTTGATGAGTGGGACTGATAAGTGTATGGCCATACCCAAATAAGTTGGTTGCTTATTTGATTAATCAGTCAACTCAAGATCAAGAAATATAATAAACAACAGAAGAGGATGATAGACACCATGCCTCTTATTTATTCATATCGATATCGTTAGGCAAAGGACACTATGAGATTACTACCGGGTGAGTGTCTTCTAAAGACTGCTGCATCTCTGTCTTAATTGGGGGCTGTAATGGTTTGCTAGAACCCACTTATAGTCTGTGGGCCTTGGGCCTACTGCCAACATAAAGACAGACCCATAGGATCGTGCACATAGATCAACTGAGCTGGAACTTATAGAAATTGTACATGTAATGTACATTGGAAGGAATGTGTTAATTAATTAGTTGACATTCGGTGTCAAGGTAATTAATTGACATTGGGTTGAATTTAATTTAATTAATAAGTTTACATAATGTAATTAATTAATTTATCAATTAATTGAATTACATAAAGTAAACAATTAATTAAATAATTTTCCTAAGTAGGAAAATTAAATACATGTATTGTATTAACTTAAGTGTGATTTAATTTTATTTAGGGGTAATTAAATTTAGCCAAATGGAATTAAATTACATAGTATATAATTTTTAATTAAAGTTTATTTATGTAATTATAATCCTAGTGGGCTTGGGTTTAATTAACCTAATTAGAACCCAATTAGACAAGGTGTCTATATAAGGGCACACTTAAGCAATAAAACCCTAATTCAACTCTAATTAATTGCTGGAAATTTCAGCCACCAATAGCAGCCCCAAAACGGCCGAAAATCCCAGTATTAAACCTCCATTCCTTCGCGTCTTCGGCTAGCACCGGTTCCCGCTCAATAGTTGGTCGTGCACCGGACTTTGGAGATCGCAGTTTCAAGAAACGATTCTGCAGCAGTCTCTAGAGGAGACGAATCCGGTGAGTTAATCTCTCTTGATTCTTATTTGATTTTATTCTAATCAATGGTAATTGGACACGATAGGTGGATTCTAGGAAATTTTAAACAGTGTATTTTTCGCTGCGCCACGTTATTTTCCAATGACGAATCCCAACAAAGTGACCCTAGGACTCCAGCTTTGTGAAGCCTAGCAATGCGCTTCTCGTTTAGATGGCCAAGACGACAATGCCATAGGTAGACAGGATTAAGTTCGTTAGGCTTAACCCTTTTAGCATTTATGTTATAGATATGATTGGTTTCATTTAAGTCCAGGATGTTCCAAAATTAAAACCAATCCGCTGGGCATCACAAGGTGATATTCGCCGATCTCTATGGCAGCAACCCTTGCTCCATTTCCGACCCGCAAGTCCACCTCTCCCGACCCCAATGACCTTCTGTTCTTAAGTCCCCATACATTGCAACAAATGTGGGAACCACATCCAGTATCCAATACCCAGGATGTTGAAACAGTAAGGTTAATATCTATAACATAAATACCTGAAGAGGACGCACCTTGGCCCCTTTTTTTTTTTTTTCTCCCATCAGCCTGGGACACGATCTCTTCCAATGACCCGCCTGTTTGCACCCGAAACAGACATCTTCAGGACCTGCCTTTTGCTGGGCCTTGGGTTGGGCCTTGGCCTTCTTGGCTTTGGCCTTTTTGGCCTTGGCCTTGGCCTTTTCCTTAGCCTTACCCTTGGCAAGAGGAGGGTTCCCCTTGTTGACCAGCAGCACCACCGGAGTCTTCTTGATCGACTGCTCAGTAAGCTTAAGCATCTCATGCAGCTCACTGACAGTACGGTTCATCCCTTGCATGTTGTATTTAAGGATGAACTGATCATAAGAATCTGGCAAGGACGCGAGGATTGTGTCCACCGCCAACTCTTGAGAGATAGGCGATCCGAGACGGGCCAAAGTATCCAAATAGCCCTTCATCTTGAGCACGTGTGCACTCACAGATGTCCCGGCCCCCATCTTACAAGAGTGGAATGCCTGATTGGTCAGGTACCTTTCCTGACGAGCTTGCTCTTGAAACATCTCATTAAGAGTTGTTATCATAGCATAGGCTTGATGGTCCATAAACTGTTTTTGCAGTTCGGGGACCATGCAAGCCAACATAAGGCATGTCACATCCCGGTTGTCCTTGACATGCACCTCGTATTCCTCCAGCTGGGCAGCCGGTGGATTACGTCCCTGAGGCGCAGCCGGCACAAGCCTTTCCAGCACATACTCTTTTGACTCTTGTCTTAGAACTATCCTCAAGTTCCTAGACCAGTCTAAAAAGTTAGGACCGGAAAGCTTGTCCTTTTCAAGAATTGATCGCAGTGATAAGGTATTTGTGTTTGCCATTTGGGTGTTTCTACACAGAAAAACATTGAGAGTGTTAATAAAGGGCTTTGCTTTGTTGTTCCCATATAAAATTAATAATGAATCATGTTATTAATTTAAACCGAGTTGTTGGGCTCAAGGGCCGAGATCCATATTTCATTAAGATATAGCCAAACGAGGGTTTGGTACAACTATACCTTAATTATTTAGGTAGGAACGCCGTCCAATCCCAACCTAGGGACTCTCGGTTTGATGGGCTTGTTGGCACTTACCCATCTGTGCTTAGGGCCAGGAGAATCCTACTACCCACGCTAAGTCAAAACCTCCATCCAAGTGTTAGAGTATCCCATACTCTAACCCAATACAAAGTGACAATACTCCAGTGCATCCTGCGAGGGCATGGTCTACAACTGGCCTACTCCCACTTCGATTCGGTTTTGAATGAGGGAAGCACTTTTAAGCGACTTAGTAATTTCCGTTTGGTTATTAGATTCAATTATAACGGCTTACATACATAAAGCGGGTGAATGAGCTATTGGAACATACATTCATACATGCAAATGAATATAAAACATGATTAAATAAAATTAAAATGGACTGCTATGGGCCTATGTTACATCCTAATATTATTCTAGTAAACCTATACTAGAAACATATATTAGGCGGGCCTCCATCTTCTCCTTCTGGGCTTGCACCTCCAATTTGGGCTCACCACTCCATGGGCTTCTTCTTTTACAAATTTTATAATATTTAATTTAAATAAAATAAAATTACATTAAAAGAAAAACGACACGTAGGCCGTATTTACCCAAAAGAAAAATACAACCCATCTCGTAAAAGGCCCAATAGCATCCAATCATACATTCATTCAACCATTCATATGCATCCAATACATACAATTCAATAGCATGTCATAATGCATGATTTAAGCCCATTTAAATTATGTCAAAGCCATTATTAGGAAATCGCCAATTTTGGCCCACCATGGTTCTAACCCTTAACGGGCTTTGGGCCTCCAGCCCAGGCAGTCCAACTGCTCCCACTGGAATTGGGAAACCATGGGTCCAATTCAGCCGTCCGAGTAATTGTGCCAAAATTACCCGAACCAATTTCCATTAACCATATTAATTTCCAAAACTAATATCACATGAACGAAATAAAATTCATCCAAGAAACCATGCGCAGTTAAATTACATAAATTTAAACACACGAATTTTAAAACCAATTAAAATTTCAAAACTGGGCCCCGAACTAAAACCCGTAAAATCCAAAAACTGGGCCCGGCCCGCTGCTGCCGCGCGGCAGCCACTGCCCAGCAGCAGCTGCTGCTGGAACCAGCGGCCGCCGCGTGCGGCGGCCGGCGGCGGCGATTCCGCCGGCGGCAGCCCCGCACCCCAGGAGGCCGATTTTTTTTTTTTAAAAACAGAATTAAAATAAAAAAAATATCCATCCATCATCCATAGCAATTCACCAAGAATTACAATAATACAACAAAATTAAAACAACATAAACCAATATGCAATATTAATTTTCATTGTATTAAAACATATGGGAAAAATCATAAAACCCATACCATGAATCCCAATCAAAAACATCCAATTTCAAAAATGGGATTCACCCAAATTAATCAATTTCCATGGATCAAAAGCCCGCTCTGATACCACTGTTGGGATTTGTCACCGGAAATCACCCGATAAAAGTGGAAGAACGCGGTGATTTCCTCAAATCCAGTCCCAGGAGCAATTGAAGTGGAAATTGAAAAACTTAAAATTAAACAGAAAGGGATTAAATTTCTTACCAGAAAAATCTCTTTCTGAGATGGATGATGACTACAGAATTCAAGGTAGAATTCCTCCACTCTCACGTACACGAACGCTTAGCGAATGCAACCCGTGCTAGCGTCGGAAAAACGAAACAATGGAGAGGAGGAGCTAGAGAATTCGGCTAGGGGCTAAAGACTTGTGTGTGCCGAAATTTTTAACCCTAGGTATTTATACCTAGGGTTGGCCTAATTCCCTTAGGGGAATTCAGGCCCATCTTGGCTCCTGTCTATTCTGTGCCGGCTTCCATGTTTTAATTTAGGCCCAGTCTAATTTTAATTATTCTGGTTTAAATTAATTTCAAGCCCAATTTTAATATACCCATGTATTTAATATATTACTCCAAGTAATATATTATTTACATCTAAATTAAAATTAGTTTGACAATTAATTTAATCCATCAAATTAAAATTAAATCTACACAAAATAAAATCATATGTAAACCCATACATATGAATATTTCCACCTAGGAAATAATTTCATAATCAATCCAATTAATTATGAAGAGCCAATTGAATATATTTATTTTATTATTATGACCAATCCAATTGATCTTTATAATATAATTAATATATACATGCTTCTCCCTCCACTGTGTATACTCCAAGTATACATGTGATTCCTTAAGTCTGCATTCTATCGTTCTATGTGTACGATCCTGTGGGCCCATCTTTATGTTGGCAGCGGGCCTTTGGCCCGCAGACTGCAGTTGGGCTCTAGCAAGCCACTGCAGCCCCCAATTAAGATGGAGATGGTAGTCTAACTGATATCATAACCCTGTAGTTTAAACTTGTATATCCTATGTCATCGATATCGGTGTCCAACACAGAGGCATGGATTGATCACCCTCTTTTGTGTCCGGACATTAACTTGATCCCGAATGCACTGAACCTCACAAACAAGTTCCAACTTGTTTGGGTGTGGCCACACTCTTATCAGTCACATTCATCAAGTGGCCGGTGATATCTTCTCAGTTGGTTACTGAGTGACAAATCCCTTCTGCATATCCATAGTATTACCATGTTCTGTGACATACCCGAAAGCACCCATACTTGGCACCCTATTACAGGCCCTTTAGGCGTACCCCTAAGTATGCGACTTCACATGTAACACCATCATATGGTCAGGTCAAAGGATCCATACAAGTACTACACGAGAATCCATTGTGATACCATACCATGTGGATTACTCGTTTAGTGGATCTATCCAGTACCATGCTTCCAGGCATGTACCCATTAACTTGGTTGACATTCCATGTCCAATGACCGGTAAGACACCATCATACAACCAGGTTAATGATAGTTTGTTGTTCCATTCATTCCCATGACTGGAACAGACTACGGATCTATTCATGGTCATATCGTTAACCCTATCCATGGTTTTATTGCTAAGTGCATGACACTAGTCGTCATGGATATAGATATGTCCATTGGATACTTCATTTAATATATTGCACAAGATAGATATAATAAATGAATTGATGCCTTTATTAATGACACAAGTGAGTACAACACATAAATCCAATAAATGTATAGTACAAATACAAGGACCAATGCCTCGGGACTAGGGCATTTCCAACAGTGCCTTCCCTAGCCAAAGGCATGTCCCAATCTCCCCAACAAGGGCCTAGCATTTCAAGCCTGGACGAATAGTGGGAAGTACATCTCCCAGAATCCATTCATGTAATCATGCATTGAAGCATATACAAACATTCAAAACATGCACATGCATACATACATCACAACCCATCCAGGTACAGGTACCCACTTGTAAGCGCTAGAATTCTTTGTACTTAAAAAAAGGAGAAGAGTCGTACGAATGTCCTTACAGTCATGCGACTGTAATTTAAAAATTACAGTAGTACGACAGTAATGTTGGAGCAGATGCAGGAGCCCATACCTCTGCAGTAGAAAATGGAGAAAAAGGAGGTGGCGCAATTAATACGCCGGGATGGACAGGAAGTAATTAGAAAGGAGAACATAAAAGGAAGAAAAGGAGGGAAGAGAAGGCCAATTGGGATTTCTGGTGAAAGAATTAGAGAGAGAAAGGAGAAAAGAGAGAAGGAAAAGAAAGAACAAAACCCAAACTCAAAAATTCTTCTTTTCCTCTTCTATTTTCTTTAGTTCTCAGAATTAGGATTAAAATTTGGTAGAAATCCTTTGGTTAATCACTTAACTTCACAAACAAATCGAAATCTCGGACTAAAATCAATAGAAACCTTGACATTTGGAGATTCTTTGGACCAAAGCTCTCAACCCCAAACTTAAGGAAAAAGTGCAAATTCGTGTGGAATGGAGCGACGCCAGGGGTCAAATCGACTTGGATAAGCTTCTAAAAAGGTAGGCACTCCTTTTCCTTTCACTTTTTCTTGCTTTATGGGTGATTGAAGTGTATTTTTATGCTTTTTTGTTGTGTTTTCCTGTTTCTGTTTCTGGAAAATAAGAACAGTCACACGACTGTTCTTGGATTTGATGAACAGTCGTATGACTGTATATACAGTCGTACGAGTGTTCTAGATTTCCAGGTACTGTTTCTTTCATTTTGATTCAAATAAAATTTTGGCGAAATCCTGATTCTGGGCTGCCTACAGTCGCACGACTATAACCCTCGTTTCAGAATCAGAATTTCACCTTTAAGCCATAAAAATTTCCAAAAATCAATAAAAATTCAGAAAACCCCAAAAATCATCAAAATAAATTTTGTTGTGTGCATCCACGACCATATATTCAATCTTCAGTAAAATTGTATTTAGAACAATTCAACGATGGAGACCCGGTTCTCCCGAAAATCGACCGACCTTAAATATAAAAATGCATGTAAACCAAAAAAATCGTTTTTAAAATGAATTTCTCACAAAACCAAAAATACAGGGACGTTTCAAAATGTTTTCCAGGTCTAACTAGGTCGGCTAGCTGAGCCAACCCGGTTATCCCCTAAATGCATGCCCTCAATTCTTGATTTTCCAATTCTGTTTATTTGAGTCCTAATTGTGGCGTGCCGTGTAAATTGTGCTAACCTTTGTTTTGCAGCTTTTATTTTATTTTATTTTCATTTTATTAGTATTTTAATAGAATTAATCTTGTATTTTAGGCGATTGTATCATTTTTTTAGATCTTCGTGTATCCTAGGTGATTGTAAAAGTGAGGCGAGAGTGTTTTTTTTTTCATTTTTCTATTCGATTTGGTTGTAGGCCAATTAATATTTATTACTTTTCTTTATCTTTGTATTACATATTTGTATGCGCGCTGTATGTCTTTTATATGCAATAAAATTGACTTTAGAATTTGAAATACCATTTCGAGAACATTGGCATTATTTACTTTAATTGGACACGAAATAAAGGGCTTGTCCGGACCTAAATCTCTGGATAGTGTAGCGGCCGTTCGTCCGGTTCGGCTACATTATAAATTTCCCGGTTAAGCTAAGCCGGGTAGCGACTCTACAATATTCATCAAGACTGAGGTCTCGGTTCTCTTACGAATTAATTCCACTTATTTTCCAAAATCGATTTTTCATTTATAAAAACCCCACGTGAGAGAGGGGCCCGCCCGAGATCAAGGCGCCCCTTCCGAAAGGGAGTCTCGCATTCCGTCAAAAACGTCGTCCGCTCACACCACTACTATCATCGGGCCGCTCCGAGCCAAGACCACTCTCAAAGGAGAAAATAGTCCAACATTGGAGCGTCCACTAGGTCTCAAGAGACAAGTCAAAGCCGCGCAGGTCCAAGCCTCAGCATCTCAAGCCTTCAGGGGTAAGCCAATCAAACCGTATTTATTCTTGATCGAAGGGATAAAAATTTTTGTTTCCAAAATTATCGATCAAGGAATAAATACTCATTCCCAACCTGATTCCAAAATTATCACTCCTAAAGTCCCACCTCTCCAAGCCAGATTTTGAATCCTTGAAACTCTTTTAAGCAAGATTCCTAATCCTTGAAAACCTATCCAAGCTAGATTTTGAATCCTTGAAACTCCTTCAAGCGAGATTCTTAATCCTTAAAAACCTTTCCAAGCTAGATTTTGAATCCTTGACACTCTTTGAAGCGAGATTCTTAATCCTTGAAAAACCTCACCAAGGTAGATTTTGAATCCTTGAAACTCCTTTAAGTGAGATTCTTAATCCTTGAAAAACCTCTCCAAGCAAGATTTTGAATCCTTGAAACTCTTTCAAGCGAGATTCTTAATCCTTGAAAAACTCTACAAGCCAGATTTTGAATCCTTGAAACTTCTTCAAGCGAGATTCTTAATCCTTGAAAAACTCTCCGAGCCAGATTTCGAATCCTTGAAACTCCTTCAAGCGAGATTCCCAATCCCTGAAAACCTCTCCAAGCCAGATTTTGAATCCTTGAAACTCCTTCAAGCGAGATTCCCAATCCCTGAAAACCTCTCCAAGCCAGATTTTGAATCCTTGAAACTCCTTCAAGCGAGATTCTTAATCGTTGAAAAACCTCTCCAAGCTAGATTTTGAATCCTTGAAACTCCTTCAAGCGAGATTCTTAATCCTTGAAAACCTCTCCAAGCCAGATTTTGAATCCTTGAAACTCCTTCAAGCGAGATTCTTAATCCTTGAAAAACCTCTCAAAGCTAGATTTTGAATCCTTGAAACTCCTTCAAGCGAGATTCTTAATCCTTGAAAAACCTCTCCAAGCTAGATTTTGAATCCTTAAAACTCCTTCAAGCGAGATTCTTAATCCTTGAAAAACTCTCCAAGCTAGATTTTGAATCCTTGAAACACCTTCAAGCGAGATTCTTAATCATTGAAAAACTCTCCAAGCCAGATTTTGAATCCTTGAAACTCCTTCAAGCAAGATTACCAATCCTTGAAAACCATTCAAGCTAGATTTCGGTTCCTAATTATTACACATATAGGTTCATAACATTTCTAAATCATAAAAGGTGTTCTCCGAATGCCGATTCTCTGTCCGTGTCCCTGTTACACGTGACTTTCTCATAACATCATTTCATATCATATGCTCAAAAGCATCAGAACTTTGTCTGTGGGCCCGGCCCATGCGACCATTTCATATCATCCCATAGACCTGCCAAAGTGTCGAAACTCTGTCCGCGTGTCGGTATACACGCGACCATTTCATGAATTCATTAGGTGCCCCAAAGGCACTGAACCTCTGTCCGTGTGGCGGCTCACACATGAAATTGTTGCATAAACATTGGGGCTTCTTGGAATGTCCCAAGAAGAAGAAAAAATTATAAAAGAAACCATTCATGTCATCATTTCATACATAATCCCACTCCATCCATTTCAAGCATTCTCAATGCCTTAATTTTCATGCCACATCACGTCATTCATTCACAACCCTAATACCTCCTGTCTACTCCCAAGCAGAATACACTAGAGCAACCTGGGACAAGATCTCAGGCTTCAAGGGTAGCTAGGAGACAGAGGGTAGTTGAAAGCGACAGTGATTCTGAGTTTGGGGAAAGAATGAACATGGCAGATCAGTCACCAAGCATGGCGGATGTTCTAAAGGATTTCTTCAGATCCCAAGACTTTTGCGACATGTTAAAAGAAGAAATGAGGGCAGTAGTGAGAGAAGCTGGTGAAACCGATGGCAGTGGAGCCGAAAAGGAGAAAGAGGCTGAGTCATCCCAACATAGTGGTGATGCTTCGGCTAGCCTAGAAAAGGTACAAGAGATAGAGGCAGCTATAGAGCAGAGGATGAAAGCAAAATGTTCTAAGTTAGATGAAGTTATGGCGCAGTTGAAGAAGGGGGTCAGTATCAGTGCTGAATCAAAGAAGGGTGTAAATGTTGATGCCATGATCAGTAGGGGCATCGAGACATTCCCCATCGGCTTCCAAGTGCCAAAAGTCCCTACTTACAAAGGAATGGGCTCGCCGGGGGCCCATGTAAATCTGTATGCCCGAGTTATGATGACGGCGGGTGCCACAAAGCAGCAGCTGATCAATTTATTCCCCACCACACTGGAGGGAGGTGCTTTAGGATGGTATAACTCACTGTCAGAGGAGGAACAATCTGATTGGGAAGTTTTGTCGGCGGCCTTCATTAAATACAACAGCTTCAACACCAAAATCCAGGTGAAGCTATATGATATAGAAAGGGTGAAGCAGAAATTTAACGAGCCCTTTGATGAATACTATCAGAGGTGGATGAACAAGATGATCCTCCTAAAGAATTGCCCTGACAAAGATGAGCTTATACAGAAACTCATTGACGGTAGCAAAGACATTTTCAAGAACAACATGAAATTTCATCCCTTTCACGAGCTCAGTGAAGTTTACAGCATGGCAATGAAAATAGAGAGGGATGAGGAGGAGAAGTCACCCGGTCACAAGGGGGGAAGAAGCACAGGGTACAGCTCAGGATATAGATCAACTGCAGCAGCCGGGTCTGGCAGTGGTTCTGGTTCAGGTTCCAGTGGCAAACAGGGGCAATCTTCAGAAGTCAAGCAGGTTGAAGTGGCTACTGTAAATTAGCAACAAGGCAACCAGAATAGGGGTCCTGGAGGACAAGGCATATCACCTTAGATCTTCCTTTGGTGAAGATATTCGCCAAGTGTAGGAATGGTGGCCTGCTACAGTCTTTAAGGCCATTTGAGAAGCCATCTAAAGCTGACAAAGACAATTTTTGCACTTATCATGTGGTGATAGGCCATCGAACCAACAACTGTTACAAGCTAAGGGATGCCATCCAAAAGCTTATTGATGAGGCAAAGCTGTAAGAGCCAGCCAAATCTAGCACTAAAACCAACTCGTTGCCGGCATTCGAGAAGCGGGTCAACATGGTCCAATCAGGGTTGCCGGCTAATTTTATATTTGCTCAAGTTCTTCAAGCGAACCCTACAATTCAGGTAGTGGCAGTAGGGGAACCCGAAGTGGAACCCGAATGTGGGAAAAAGGTGGAATGTAAGGAGATCAAGCCCATAAGTTTGAATGATCTCGACTCCGATGATGAATATGAAGAATTTGACAGAGAAGAGGCAGTTAAACCCTTGGCTGTTGAAAAGCTAAAGATTCAGGAAGTGCAGCATGTGACTCGAAGTGGTAAGGTATATCAGTCGGCAGATCAGATGAAAGATAAAGCACCGATGAATGGGTCGGGCAGTACTTCGGCACCAGAAGGAGTTGAGAAGGAGGACCTGGTCATTTCCCAGCTAAAGAAGACTCCTGCCCAAGCTAGCTTATGGCATTTGCTTCTGACCTCCAAGGAACACAGGGCTGCCCTAGTAAAGAAATTGTCAGAGATTGAAGTCTCCCCCATAGCTTCACTAGAGGCTATATGCTGTTTGTTAGATAAAGTCCATGTTGGAAGCCCTGATATTGTCTTCTCCAAGAAAGACCTGCCTGCTGAAGGGAAGGCCCACAACAAGGCTCTTTATGTCAGGGCCCATGTGATGGATAAGGTAATGCCTTGCGTCATGGTGGAT
The DNA here is from genome assembly GCA_039660915.1 of Euphorbia tirucalli. Lineage (NCBI taxonomy): Eukaryota > Viridiplantae > Streptophyta > Magnoliopsida > Malpighiales > Euphorbiaceae > Euphorbia > Euphorbia tirucalli. Next base: position 40,933,034 of record CM077637.1, on the reverse strand, counting down.
GATGGATCGGCACTGAATATTTGTCCACTAAAGATGTTGCCATTTCTAGGGCTGAACGAAGAAATGTTAAAGAGATCCTTAACAGTCATTCGGGCATATGATGACTCTAAAAGAATGGTAATAAGGACGTTTGAGGCAGAAGTAGAGGTTGGGCCAGTTAGGTCCACAGTTGCTTTTACAGTGATTGATATCCCGGTCACATTTCCCAATTGCTTGGAAGGCCCTGGTTCCATTCTTTGGGAGGTGTCCCTTCCACATTGCATCAACAGATCAAGTTCCCTATGAACGGTAGAATTGTGACTGTTGAGGTGGATGCCCAATCGATGGTAGCTGCAGTGAATGAAGGAGTGGTTCCCTTTGGTGGATTTCAAGTCGTTGTAATTAAAGAGGAAGAGACCATGGATGCCCTATGGTCCTTTATGAGAATTATATTCCACAGTGGCTATCCCGGTATCTGTATAAGCAGAACTTTGTCTCGGGAATGGGACTTAGAATTAATTTACAGGGGGTTCCAGAATTTAAAATTGACTCAGGATAGTCGAACCAGTGTGGCCTTGGCTATGTAGAAGGGGCATCTGAGTAAAAGAATCTAAAAAAGGGCAAGAATGGTAAGATTATGATGAACCCATTTATAAAGGCAGGAGAAGGCCTTTATAAGGGTCAAGCTGAACCGGTGATGGTAGGACGTGTCGAGTATCCTGGCTTTGAGATTTTTGTAGATGTAGTTGATTTTGATAGAAGCCAGGAGGAACCAGTAGCCTCTGTAATGGTGTAAGAAACCGCTGTTGAATCTGATGAGCTACAAGGCGAGCCGCCTATAATGATGGAGAAAGCAGTAAAGGTGGCTGAAGAAGAAGATGAAAAGAAGGCTTGTGTTGAAACTACAGAAGTGATCTCGGGTGCTTTGACTGCTGCATTAAGCAAAGCTTTTGGGAAATCCAAGGAGGGATTCGATGAAGAACTGATGGCCAAAGTGAACTTAGACTCTGTGGTCGTTGAACTTGCCAAGATTATGGAAAATGCTAAGATGCAAGTGACCGGAAAAGAAGCAGAGAAAACTGCAGTCCCGGATGATGCTCTGAAAGGGAAGATGGAAGCTGATGAAGAACAAGGCCCTCCACCCGTGGAGGATGAAAATGATTTTGTTGTATCTATTTCTTCCATTTTCAATGTAACTGATGTACTTTATGATAAGTTCAATGCAATGAAATCCCAGTTTGCTTACTTGTGTGATGTTTATCCTGATAATTCTGTGCATGCATTTAAATCACCATCAAGCATATTTAGCATACATGACACTGCATTGCATGAAATCAATATAAGTACAAATGAAAACCCTAAAATGGTATTCATTTCACATGAGCTTAAATTTGAGGAAGAGAAGGAATTAATAAGAATACTCCAAAAACATGTTAAAGCTTTCGCCCTGTCGTATGAAGAAATGTCAGGTGTGGACACAGAGATAGCAGTGCACAAAATCCCAACAGACCCCAAGTTCAGACCGGTAAAGCAGAAGTTGAGAAGACTAAGGTCGGAATGGGATATGCTGGTGAAAGAAGAAGTGGTTAAACAGATAGACACCAGGTTTCTCGAAGTGGTGGAGTACACAGAATGGCTAGCCAACATTGTCCCTGTGCCTTAAAAGGATGGAAGGGTCAGAGTATGCGTCGACTACAGGGACCCGAATAAAGCATGCCCAAAAGATAACTTTCCATTGCCCCATATTGACGGCCTAGTTGATAGTGCAGTAAAAGCAGCAATGTATTCTTTTATGGACAGCTTTTCAGGGTACAACCAGATTCTGATGGATGTGATCGACAAGCTGAAAACATCGTTCATCACAGAGTGGGGTACTATCTGCTACAGAGTGATGCCTTTCGGATTAAAGAATGCTGGTGCCACTTATCAGAGGGCTGTCACAACTCTGTTGCACGATATGATCCATAAAGAAGTCAAAGTGTATGTCGATGATATGCTTGTTAAATCAACAACCCGGGAGGAACATCCTGTTATCCTGGATAGATTTCTAACATGCATTGGAAAGTACAACTTGCGACTTAACCCTAAGAAGTGCATATTCGGGGTCACATTGGGAAAGTTGTTGGGTCATGTAGTCAGCCAGAGGGGGATAGAAATGGACTCAGATAAAATCAAGGCCATCCAAGATATGCCAGCTCCAAAAACGGAAAAGGAAGTCCGGTCATTTCTGGGTTCCTTGCAATATGTCAGTCGCTTCATTCCACGGTTGACTTCCACTTGTGAACTAATCTTCAAGCTATTAAAGAAAGATCAGCCGATTGTGTGGGATGACAGGTGTCAACTGGCATTCGAGAAGATCAAGGCTTACCTGGTAAAGCCACCAGTATCGAGTCCACCAGTTCCAGGGAAACCTCTGATTTTATACTTGGCAGTTGAAGAATGGCACAAGAACAAGATGGCAAGAAGGAATACCCTATCTACTACCTTAGTAAGAAATTGCTGGAATATGAAACCAAGTACACACTGGTGGAGAAGACATGTGTAGCGATGATCTGGCTGACCAAGAAGCTGCACCACTATTTCCAGTCCTACAAGATACAAGTCGTGGCTAAGGTGGATCCAATGAAGTATCTCTATGAAGCACCAGTATTGGTTGGGAAGCTGTCCAAGTGGCTGTTACTCTTATCTGAGTTCGACATCGAGTACATCACAAAGAAAACCATTAAAGGGCGAGCCATGGCAGAGTTTCTAGCAAATCAACCGCTGGAATCGGATTATACAAAAAATTTAGGGTTCCCAGATGAACAGTTGGCCCTGTTTGAAGTAAAAAGGTGGGTAATGTGCTTCAAAGGTGCTGGGAATAGAAAGGGTGCTGGAATCGGGGTACTTATAGCAACACCGGATGGTGAGATTATTCCTTTATCCAAGAGGCTGATCTTTCTCGTAACCAATAATGGGGTAGAATATGAAGCATGCTTATTTGGACTGGAAGCTCTGTTAACCTTAGGGGCAAATGATGTCTTAATTGTCGGTGATTCACTTCTAGTGATCAGGCAAGCTCAGGGTGAGTGGGAGCTAAAAGAAGAAGCCTTATGGCCTTATTTGGAGCTGCTACAGTTGAGAAAAGATTTATTTGGCCAGTGTGAATTCAGACATATCCCCAGGGATGAGAATAAGATGGCTGATGCTCTAGCAACGTTATCCTCTATGTGGGAAAATCCAAAAGAAACTCAAGTACAACCAATGGTTATAGCCACTTCCAGACATCCTTGCTTCGAAGTACACGAGGTAATGGAATTGACAGTTGAAGAGAAACCATGGTTCTTTGATATCTACTGGTATGTTAAGGAAGGGAGGTATCCAGAAGAGGCCAGTGCTGCTAATAAGTTGACACTAAGAAAGCTGGCTAGTCAATTCAAAATCTTCGAGGATAAGTTGTACAAAAGAACTGCACACGGGATTCTTTTGAGGTGTCTAATAGAGCAAGAAGCAGAAGAAGTGATGCAGCAGGTACATGCAGGAACCTACGGACCACACATGAATGGGCTTGCCATGGTTAGGAAGATAATGAGACAAGGGTATTTCTGGATGATGATGCAAGTAGATTGTATAAGAAAAGTGAAGAGATGTCATGAATGTCAGATATATGCAGATATCAGTCATCTTCCACCATTTAAACTTCAGAATCTAGCATCTCCTTGGCCGTTTTTAGCATGGGGGATAGATATGATCGGTGAAATTCATCCAGCAGCATCTAATAGGCATAGATTCATAGTTGTGGCAGTTGATTACTTCTCCAAATGGGTGGAAGCAGAATCCTTCACTAATGTAACGGCTAAGTAGATGGTCAAGTTCATCTAGAAGAACATCTTCACTCGGTATGGGATTCCTCATCATATAGTGACAGACAATGGAGTACAGTTTCAAGGGGCAACAGCTGAGCTACTTGTAGAACATGTTATTGAACATCATAAGTCTTCTCCATACAAACCACAGGCTAATGGTGCAGTGGAAGTAGCTAACAAGGCAATAAAGAAGATCTTATCAAAGATGGTAACCACTTACAGAGATTGGGCCGATAAACTACCTTATGCTCTTTGGGGTTACAGAACCAGTGTCATAACACTGACAGGAGAAACTCCTTATGCCTTGGTATATGGAATGGAAGCAGTATTGCCAGTGGAAATAGAACTTAAGTCACTTAGAGTCGCCTTGGATATAACACCCGGGATCTGATCGTCTGTCCCCACAAACCAACACGTGTCTTTCCAGCATGTTTTGTCCTCACTCACATGCTTCCTGGAAATTCCTTCCCAGGAGGTCACCCATCCTGAAATTTCCCCAAGTCAAGCACGTTTAACTTTGAAGTTACTTCGGAATGGGCTACCGAAAAGAAGATGCATCTTGTTGGTATAGGTAGTACCTATCAAATCTCTTATGCCCTTTCTCAACTGTACCGTCCCATACCAGTACAGCCTCGAAATCTAGCCTTTCTTGACTATACCGTCCCATACCAGCATAGTCTCGAAACCCTCTCTTTCCGGTATAGATTCGGTTCATTCCTGCCCCCATCGACATCCTTCAGGGCCGCTCCTTGCTCAGGTCATCCACCCCGGCGCCACCCCTCTTAGGACCGGGTCGTTACAGGCCCACCAGCTTCCGCCTGGTTCGTCCCCGAACCACACCGTACTAGGAGAGAGGGCTGGCTCTGATACCAACTATAACACCCGGGATCTGATCGTCTGTCCCCACAAACCAACACGTGTCTTTCCAGCATGTTTTGTCCTCACTCACATGCTTCCTGGAAATTCCTTCCCAGGAGGTCACCCATCCTGAAATTTCCCCAAGTCAAGCACGTTTAACTTTGAAGTTACTTCGGAATGGGCTACCGAAAAGAAGATGCATCTTGTTGGTATAGGTAGTACCTATCAAATCTCTTATGCCCTTTCTCAACTGTACCGTCCCATACCAGTACAGCCTCGAAATCTAGCCTTTCTTGACTATACCGTCCCATACCAGCATAGTCTCGAAACCCTCTCTTTCCGGTATAGATTCGGTTCATTCCTGCCCCCATCGACATCCTTCAGGGCCGCTCCTTGCTCAGGTCATCCACCCCGGCGCCACCCCTCTTAGGACCGGGTCGTTACATTGGAGGCTCAGCTGCCAGAGACTGAATGGGTTCAAGCCAGATATGAACAATTGGCAGCACTAGATGAAAGGCGACTGAGGGCACTGGATCATCTTCAGATGTGCCAGCGCAGAATGGCCAGAGCCTATAATCGAAATGTGAAGTATTCCATACGACAGTTGAAAACAGGTGACTTGGTTCTAAAGCAGCTAAGGCCTTCCATTGTCGATGTTAGGGGCAAGTTCAAACCCAACTGGGAAGGGCCCTATGTGGTGACGAAGGTGCTATCAAAAGGTGATGTCAGCATCATGGACATGGACGAAAATGAATTCACTAATAATATCAACTAGGACGGGCTAAAGCTTTATCATGTGTAAAAAAAAAATCTGCTAGGCTGAAAACTCGAAAAGAGCGGTCTAGGCAAAAGTTAAGACACGAGAGAAAATAATCAGTCGGAAAACCTGAAAAGGACGACTGGTGACGAATTCTAGCTCAGTGTGGAATATGTACCATTTAGGAACCAACTCGTTTCAAATGTACTCATTTTGACTTCATCAATAAAGTGAAGTGTTTGTTCAAATATATTTGCATGGTTATGACAAATGCACAAGCAAAGTTGTCTTGCATAAACATACATTTAGAGAAAGCACTTTACATTCAACTGATTGAAATCATCGCATTATTTAACAAGTGAAAATGCACTAGATACGTGCAATTTGAAATCTTTTGTCGACCTCTAAAATCCAGTTCATCTCCCTAAAAGAGCAATAAAATGGTCATGGTGACATCTCAATCTTTAAAAAAAAAAAAGGCTCGCTGAGGTGAAAACCGAGAAGGCACCTCAGGGAAAAATTAGAGCGGCTCGCTGGGCTGAAAATCTGTATTGGACAACCCAGGCAAAAATTAGAGCACTTACAAGCTCATAATTTCCCCATGGAGCAGAAAAAGCAGAGTGTCCCCAACATTCCCCACAGAAGTCATCACATCACTCCCTAATAGGGTTTTCCACGCAATTCCCCAGCAGAATCTATGTAAAGAACACCGCAATCATCTTCCCATAGAGTCGCCACGTAATTCCCCAGCAGAATCTACATAAAGAACACCATAATTGTTTCCCCAATTGAGTTGCCACACTTTTCCCCAGCGGAATCTCTGTAAGGAACATTACCATTATCTCCCCAGCAGTATCATACATCCCTAGTAGTCACCTCACTCCTTTGAAAATCACCAAGCAAAGCCCCCGAAGAAAGCAAAATCAACCAGGGGCACGACATATCTCTCTCCAGCAGAAGACGGAAACATCAAATAACTGAAAATGCATACATGTACATATACATCATCATGCACTCATACATTGCATACATCAATCACTTATCCCCAGCTAGTCTTCATTCTTGATCAAAGAGGTAAAAATTTTTGTTTAAAAATCTCTCGATCAAGGAATGAAAACTTGCTATCTTAAGTGCATGAATTCATCATCCCTAGCTTCAATTCTTCAGCAAATCCGCCTCGAGTAATATAAACTCGGTATCGGCCCAGATCGGCTTCATCATTCACTTCTTCAGCAGATCCGTCTCTAGTAATGTAAACTCGGTATCGGCCCAGATCGGCTTCATCATTCATTTCTTCAGCAGATTCGCTTCGAGTAATGTAAACTCGGTATCGGCCCAGATCTTCTTCATCTATTTCCCTAGCAAAGCTTGCCTCGGGTAACCTAGACCCAGTATCGGCCAATTTCTTCCTCAACTTTACCTCGAGTAATGTAAACCCGGTATCGACCAATCCATAATCCATCTTTCTTTGCCTCGGGTAACCTAGACCCGGTATCGGCTAAACCATAATTCACCCTTCATTTGCCTCGGGTAACCTAGACCTGGTATCGGCCTATCCGCATCGACTTCACCTCAGGTAACCTAGACCTGGTATCAACTTATTTCCTCTCCAGCATAGCCTCGGGTAACCTAGACCCAGTATTGGCTTATCTCATCATCTCAGGTGTTCGTAGCACTTTGATTCGCGCTCTCAAATTCATCATCTCAAGTGTTGTAAACCTGGATCTAGGTGTCAAATTTGATCACGCGAGGGGCAGCTGTAAGCGTTGAAATTCTCTGTACTTTAAAAAAAAAGAAAAAAAATAAAAAAAGAGAAGAGAAGAGTCGTACGACTGTCCTTACAGTCGTGCGACTATAATTTAAAAATTACAGTCGTACGACTGTAATGTCGGAGCAGTTGCAAGAGCCCATACCTTTGCAGCAAAAAATGGAGAAAAAGGAGGTGGCACAATTAATGCACCGGGATGGACAGGAAGCAATCAGAAAGGAGAACATAAAAGGAAGAAAAGGAGGGGAGAGAAGGCCAATTGGGATTTCTGTTGAAAGAATTAGAGAGAGAAAGGAGAAAAGAGAGAAGGAAAAGAAAGAACAAAACCCAAACTCAAAAATTCTTCTTTTCCTCTTCTATTTTCTTTAGTTCTCAGAATTAGGATTAAAATTTGGTAGAAATCCTTAGGTTAATCACTTAACATCACAAACAAATCGAAATCTTAGATTAAAATCAACAGAAACCTTGACATTTGGAGATTGTTTGGACCAAAGCTCTCAACCCCAAACTTAAGGAAAAAGTGCAAATTCGTGTGGATTGGAGCGACACCAGGGGTCAAATCGACTTGGATAAGCTTCTAAAAAGGTAGGCACTCCTTTTCCTTTCACTTTTTCTTGCTTTATGGGTGATTGAAGTGTATTTTTGTGCTTTTTTGTGGTTTTTTCGTGCTTCTGTTTCTGGAAATTAAGAACAGTCGCACGACTTAGGTTAATCACTTAACATCACAAACAAATCGAAATCTTAGATTAAAATCAACAGAAACCTTGACATTTGGAGATTGTTTGCACCAAAGCTCCCAACCCCAAACTTAAGGAAAAAGTGCAAATTCGTATGGATTGGAGCGACACCAGGGGTCAAATCGACTTGGATAAGCTTCTAAAAAGGTAGGCACTCCTTTTCCTTTCACTTTTTCTTGCTTTATGGGTGATTGAAGTGTATTTTTGTGCTTTTTTGCGGTGTTTTCGTGCTTCTGTTTCTGGAAATTAAGAACAGTCGCACGACTTAGGTTAATCACTTAACATCACAAACAAATCGAAATCTTAGATTAAAATCAACAGAAACCTTGACATTTGGAGATTGTTTGGACCAAAGCTCTCAACCCCAAACTTAAGGAAAAAGTGCAAATTCGTGTGGATTGGAGCGACACCAGGGGTCAAATCGACTTGGATAAGCTTCTAAAAAGGTAGGCACTCCTTTTCCTTTCACTTTTTCTTTCTTTATGGGTGATTGAAGTGTATTTTTGTGCTTTTTTGCCGTGTTTTCGTGCTTCTATTTCTGGAAATTAAGAACAGTCGTACGAGTGTTCTTGATTTCCAGGTTGTGTTTCTTTCATTTTGATTCAAATAAAATTTTGGCAAAATCCTGATTCTGGGCTGCCTATAGTCACACGACTGTAATTTACAGTCGTACGACTGTAACCCTCGTTTCAGAATCAGAATTTCACCTTTAAGCCACAAAAATTTCCAAAAATCCATAAAAATTCAGAAAACCCCAAAAATCATCAAAATAAATTTTGTTGTGTGCATCCACGACCATATATTCAATTTTCATTAAAATTGCATTTAGAATAATTCAACGACGGAGACCCGGTTCTCCCGAAAACCGACCCACCTTAAATATAAAAATGCATGTAAACCAGAAAAATCGTTTTTAAAATGAATTTCTCACAAAACCAAAAATACAGAGACATTTCAAAATGTTTTCCAGGTCTAACTGGGTCGGCTAGCCGAGCCAACCCGGTTATCCCCTAAATGCATGCCCCCAATTCTTGATTTTCCAATTCTGTCTATTTGAGTCCTAATTGTGGCGTGCCGTGTAAATTGTGCTAACCATTGTTTTGCAGCTTTTATTTTATCTTTATTTTCATTTTATTAGTATTTTAATAGAATTAATCGTGTATTTTAGGCGATTGTATCATTTTTTTAGATCTTCATGTATCCTAGGTGATTGTAAAAGTGAGGCGAGAGTTTTTTTTTTTTTTCTATTCGATTTGGTTGTAGGCCAATTAATATTTATTACTTTTCTTTATCTTTGTATTACATATTTATATACGCACTGTATGTCTTTTATATGTAATAAAATTGACTTTAGAATTTGAAATACCATTTCGAGAACATTGGCATTATTTACTTTAATTAGACAAGAAATAAGGAACTTGTCCGGACCCGAATCTCTGGATAGTGTAGCGGCCATTCGTCCGGTTCAGCTACATTATAAATTTCCTGGTTAAGCTGAGTCGGGTGGCGACTCTACAACATTCATCAAGACTCAGGTCTTAATTCCACTTATTTTCCACAATCGATTTTCCATTTATAAAAACCCCATGCAAGGGAGGGGCCTGCCCGAGATCGAGGTGCCCCTTACGAAAGGGAGTCTTGCGTTCCGTCGAAAACATCGTCTGCTCACACCACTACTATCACCGGCCGCTCCGAGCCAAGACCACTCTCAAAGCAGAAAATAATCAAACATTGGAGCATCCACTAGGTCTCAAGAGACAAGTCAAAGCCGCGCAGGTCCAAGCCTCAGCATCTCAAGCCTCCAGGGGCAAGCAAATCAAACCGTATTTATTCTTGATCGAAGCGATAAAAATTTTTGTTTCCAAAATTATCGATCAAGGAATAAATACTCATTCCCAACCTGATTCCAAAATTATCACTCCTAAAGTCCCACCTCTCCAAGCCAGATTTTGAATCCTTGAAACTCTTTCAAGCAAGTTTCCTAATCCCTGAAAACCTATCCAAGCTAGATTTTGAATCCTTGAAACTCCTTCAAGCAAGATTCTTAATCCTTGAAAACCTTTCCAAGCCAGATTTTGAATCCTTGACACTCTTTTAAGCTAGATTCTTAATCCTTGAAAAACCTCTCCAAGGTAGATTTTGAATCCTTGAAACTCCTTTAAGTGAGATTCTTAATCCTTGAAAAACCTCTCCAAGCTAGATTTTGAATCCTTAAAACTCCTTCAAGCGAGATTCTTAATCCTTGAAAAACCCTACAAGCCAGATTTTGAATCCTTGAAACTCTTTCAAGTGAGATTCTTAATCCTTGAAAAACTCTCCGAGCCAGATTTTGAATCCTTGAAACTCCTTCAAGCAAGATTGCCAATCCTTGAAAACCTCTCCAAGCTAGATTTCAAATCCTTGAAACTCCTTCAAGTGAGATTCTTAATCCTTGAAAACCTCTCCAAGCCAGATTTTGAATTCTTGTAACTCCTTCAAGCGAGATTCTTAATCCTTGAAAAACCTCTCCAAGCTAGATTTTGAATCCTTGAAACTCCTTCAAGCGAGATTCTTAATCCTTGAAAAACCTCTCCAAGCTAGATTTTGAATCCTTGAAACTCCTTCAAGCGAGATTCTTAATCCTTGAAAAACTCTCCAAGCTAGATTTTGAATCCTTGAAACTCCTTCAAGCGAGATTCTTAATCCTTGAAAAACTCTCCAAGCCAGATTTTGAATCCTTGAAACTCCTTCAAGCGAGATTACCAATGCTTGAAAACCATTCAAGCTAGATTTCAGGTCCTTGAAAACCAATTCAGGCAAGATCCTAGATCCTTGAAACCAATCCAACATCAGATACACCTCGGGTAACCTAGACCTGGTATCGCTCCAGATCGGCTTCATTCCAGATCCTCGGCAGATCCACCTCAGGTAACCTAGACCCGGTATCGGTCCAGATCGGCTTCATTCCAGATCCCCAACAGATACACCTCGGGTAACCTAGATCTGGTATCGACTTATTTCGTCATAAACTTTACCTCGGGTAACCTAGACTCGGTATCGGCTTATTTCGTCATCAACTTTGCCTCGGGTAACCTAGACCCAGTTGTTGGAAATGCCCTAGTCCCGAGGCATTGGTCCTTGTGTTTGTATAATACATTTGTACATCAATGTAAACTTTATGTATTATACAATTTGTTTCAAGGAAATAAAGGCATTAATCTATTTATTATATGTCTTATGCTATATTTTAAATAGAGTATCCAATGGACATATCCATATCCATGTTGTCAAGTGTGAGGCACTTGGTAGTAAGACCGTGGATAGGGAAAACGATATGGCCATAAAGTCATCCGTAGTCTATTCCAATCATGGGAATGAATGGAACTAAAGACTATCATTAGCCTGGTTGTATGGTGGTGTCTTACCGGTCATTGAACATGAAATGTCAACCAGGTTAATGGGTACATGCAAAAAGGGCATGGTACTGGATCGATCCACTTAACGGGAATCTACATGGTATAGTATCACAAATGATTCTCGCGTAGTACTTGTATAAGTCCTTTGACCGGACCATATGATGGTGTTGCATGTGAAGTGGCACACTTTGGTGTACGCCTAACGGGCCTGTAAAAGGGTGCCAAGTATGGGTATGTTCGGGTGTGTTAGTGAACATGGCAGTGCTATGGATATGTAGAAGGGAATGTCACTCAGTGATTCACTGAGACGATATCACTGGCCTCTTGAAGAATGTTACTGATAAGTGTGCGGCCGCACCCAAACAAGATTCGATCTTGTTTGTGAGCATCAGTTCATTCGGTATCAAGTAAAGGTCCAGACACAAAGAGGGTGATACTTCCATGCCTCTGTGTTGGACACCGATATCAGCGACATAGGATTTACAAGTTCAAACTACAGGGCTACGGTGACAGTTTGACTGCTATCTCCATCTTAATTGGGGGCTGCAGTGGCTTGCTAGAGCCCGCCTGTAGTCTGTGGGCATTAGCTCACTGCCAACATAAAGACGGGCCCATCAGATCGTACACATTGAACGTCTGGACTTTAACTAGTCGGATTAAGTGTGTACTTGGAGTATACACGTTTGAAGAGAGAGAGACTTATTAATTATATTATATAAGTCAATTGGATTGATCAATATATTATAATTAATATTTATTTTGGCCTTCTCTTAATTAATTCATTGAATTAATTTATGATACTATTTCCTAGGTGGAAATATTATTACATGTATAGGTTTACATGTATTTCATTTTATGTATGTCTAATTTAATCCATTGATTAAATTAATAGGTCAAATGAATTTTAATTTAAATGTATGTAATATATTATGGTATAATATATAAGCATACATGGTTTATTAAAGTTGCATTTGAAATTAATTCAATCAAAGGATGTTAAATTGGGCTTAGGCTTAAATTGAAAAATGCCCACATGAAGTGGGATTTGTGTGGCCGAAATTTATGGAAGAATTGGGCTAAGGGATGACTCATTTTGTTGACAAAAGTGATTATGAATATGGTGAGTCATGTATAATCTTTTGGTAAGCAAAGTTGGACTTTGCTACTTAAGATATTTTTTTCATTCTTATGGTAAGAATGAAAAGAAAAAAAAATATCCCATGAATTCATCACTTTTGGCCAAATTATGGAGGTATTGAATGAGTCATATTTTTGACTTTAAATGGTAAAGTCTTTAAGATGAAAGTGTGATGGTGAAAGGTGATGGTGAGTCACCATGATAAGTCATTGGTATTGACTTATTTGGATGCGAAGTTGGACTTTGCTCTTTCATGCATCATTACACTCATTCACACCTTTATTTTTTTGGCTGTATATATTATTTCTTTCAAGAAATAATTTGCCCACTTTTTGAACATTTCCACATCTTAAGCTCCTGGGCCGGATTCGAGGAAATCGATGCGTATTTCCGCTTTTATCGGTCGGTTTCCCGTGACGAATCCCAACACCGGTATCGGCTTATTTCGTCATCAAACTCTACCTCGGGTAACGTAGACCCGGTATCGGCTTATTCCACTCCATGCTTGCCTCAGGTAACCTAGACCCAGTATCGACTTATTTCCCTCCACCCTTACCTCGAGTAACCTAGACCATGTATCGACTTATTTCTGTCCATCTTTGCCTTGGGTAACCTAGACCCGGTATTGGCTTATTTCCCTCCATCCTTGCCTCGGGTATCCTAGACCCAGTATCGATTTATTTCACTCCATCTTTGCCTCGGGTAACCTAGACCCGGTATCGGCTTATTTCCCCTCTACCCTTACCTCGGATAACATAGACCCTATATCAGCTTATTTCCCTCCATTTTTGCCTTGGGTAACCTAGATCCGGTATCAGCTTATTTCGTCTTCAACTCTGCCTCGGGTAACCTAGATTCGGTATCGGCTTATTTCGTCATCAACTTTGCCTCGGGTAACCTAGACCCAGTATCGGCTTATTCCGAATCATCACTGTAGCTCAGGTATGTCTTTCTTCCTTTCGCTTATGGCACTTCTTTCATGTTCTCAAATTCCCCTCAGGTAACCTAAACCTGGTATCATGTATTGAATTTGATCATGGGAGGGGCAGCTGTAAGCGCCTTGTTTTCTCGACCTCTATGATGAGAATTCCTGTGTTACCTATGGAAGGGACGAACTCGAATTAGACTTGAAAATGACAGAATGTTGCCTGGAGTTCCTTAGACATCCTAAAAACCAAGCTATCCGCAATCCAAAATCCCTAAAAAGGTCTCCCCAGTGGTTTCTAGGGTTTAGGGTGCGCGTCTGGTTTTTGAAATTTTGCCCTGGCTCTTGCTAAAGCCACACAGCTCTAGTGGGTGAACCAAGTTGCTTTGTAAAGCAGAGCAACTTGGCTCGATAGAAGGGATTGTGGGCAAAATCAGAAAGTCAGGCGGCCATTTAATGTTTGAAATGATATGTGAGAGGAGAGTATAAAAGGAAGAAAATCAAATCAAAAGAAGGGGGGGGGGAGACTTTTGCAACCTTAAGCAGAAAAACACTTTCCAAAGAAACAGAGAAAGAAAGGAACAGAGGTCGAGACATAAGCCCAAGGAGAACACAAAAACATCCAAGCTAAGACCCAAAATCAATCCCTAAAACATTGGTGACAAGTTGCTTAACCTTTGCTTATTGATTTGGGATCGTTTCGAATTCGTTTCGGATAGTTACGGTTTTTGGCTGGCTGAGTTCCCAAGAAACATTCCAAGATTTCAATCCGTTCCTTGAAGTTCAAAGCATGAAAACAACACCAAGGTAAACTCTGAGAGGCCTTAAACCTGTTTGCATTGTCTTTTCTGTGCGTTTTCTTCGTTTTTGCAACTTTCGGAAACCGGATTGCCTGAATAGAGCCGAGCGGCTGTGTTCTTGATGAACACAGCCGCACGGCTGTTGTTTTCATGATGAACAGAGCCAGGCGGCTCTAGTGCCAGAGCTGCCCAGCTCTGTTTTGTAGGGACAGACTCCCGGTTTGTCCCGATCGACTGAAAACAGTCTGTTTTCCATTTTGTGCATTCTGTTGTGATTATTTCGGCCCAAATCCATCTGTACGTCATAAAATTTTTATTTTCAAATTTCTGTACGTACGGATATTAGGGTTTTCAGTGTTTCTCGGGTTTATTTTCTGAGTTTCGGGGTTGTTTTATCCGAATCGGATCCATAGTCCAGCATTAGCGGACCCTCGAATCCTATAAAATCTCCAGAAAGTATTGAAAACGAATAAAATGATATTTTTCATAAATGTTTTTGGTGTGTTTATTGCATTTTGGACCCTAGATGGATTGTGCATTACGGAACCCGCACGAACGGAACCCTGGATTCCGGAATAATAGACCCACAAAAATGGAAATTTGCATGTAACCGAGCCAAATGTTTTCCAAAAATTGATTTTCCAGCACAAAAATTACAGGGTGTTTCAAAACCGTTTTTTAGGTCAACCGGTTGGGTCGACTCGGTTACCCCCTAAATGCATGCCCTTATTTGCTGAATTCCCAATTCTGTCCTATTTGAGTCTTATCTGTGTGTGCAATATAAATTGTGCTAACCAATTTGTTTTGCAGCTTTTATTTTTATTTTCACTATAATTAATAGATTATTTCATGTATTTTTAGGCGGATGTAATTTTTTAGATCCTCGTGTACTTAGGTGATTGTAAAATGAGGACGAGGGTTTTTTTATCTTTTATTCGATTGGGTTGTATAATCGGCCTCTACTATTTTCTTGTATATTTTGGATGTATGCTTTATTTATCTGTAATTTATTTTCTGCATTGTGGTTTAGTATCGGCTGATTAAAATAAACAAATTGGGGTTAAAGAAAGATAATAAAGCGAATTAAATATGGTAATATAAATTGCAAAGTGAAAGCAAGTTAGAGGTTAAGTAAGTCACTTGCCCAAATCCTAAATCTCTGGATCAGGTACGGTAGTCTACCCTCGATAGGGAGCTGTACCGGAATTTCCCGGATGAGCTGATCCGGGTGGTGACTCTGTCACTGATCTCGGGATTTAACTTTCGAGGTCTTTAAGTTAAAACGGGAAAATGTTTTCTACAAAGGAATTTCCAAATCAAATCCATGATTTTTCCAAGATATATAAAACCCGTCTTCCAAAACCAAAATGTAACGAAAACGTTTTTCCCGGTTCGCTTCGCCGCGTCCCGATTTTCCATTTCGAAAATGGTCGTCCGCTCATAAGTAGAATATATTTAAGGCCTTTTAGAAAATACCCTTATCGAGTATCCAGGATTTGATTGAGTTTTCGGGTTGGGTCCTTGAACTTGTAGCGGATTCTACTAAGTAGAATCAATCCAAAAACTTTCCTGAACCTTAAAAAACCTGCCTTGGAAGTCGAATCCCTAAAGTTTGGTGAAGGATTTAAAGTGTTTAGGAATTGGATTTGGTGATTTTAGGTTGAAATTAGAGTTTTTACAAAGGATTTGGATTGAAGGACTTGAAGGGATATTTTGTTGATTTTAAGTCTTGATCTTAGGCATAATATCTCTGTAATGCCTTTCTCCTCCATAATAAGGAAGAAAAATTAGTTTACATACATTCGTGCAAGTGTAAAATTCGGTCTAATGAGATTTCATCGAAAGATAAGCCGTGCAGCTTAACTTTGTAAAAAAATGAGTTGTGCGGCTCAAAATGATAGTTGCGATGCACCATCCATCGTTAAAATTCACGGCTTAAATCCACTTGAGATGAGTCATACAACTTAATTTGGACAAAGTAAGCCTTGCGGCTTAAGACTTATTAGGTTTAAAATCATTGGTTCTCATGTAGTTTTCTAGTTCGATTTGAAGCTCCTTAGAATCTATTTTTCACTTATCGGGCTGACACCTACAGAAGTCTCCATAGAGGATAACCAAATAGGCTTTCATCATTGATGTTAGAAAATATCTATGCTTATAATCTACCCCTTATGAGTTTAAATTCATCACTTAATGGGTTTACCTATACCCAAGGTAAATTTAATCGCACTACAGATAGCACAGTGAGAAAGGAAAGGTGGACTAACTTGATCGAGCTAGAGCTTAATCGAGGCTGAAATAGGAATGCTCAGTGCTGCACTGTGCATCATGCTAGTGTATGCCCTAGTCTTAAGGCATTGTATCTCATTTGTCTTATACATTATGGTTTATGTATCATACATTAGTGTGTTATTAATAAAGGCAGAATTTGTTTTATTAATTTCTTATGCAATTAATAGTAACAAAGTATTCATTAATTATGTTTGTACTCATGATTGATGATAGCATTCTCTGGGCAGTAAGACTATGAGTAAGGAATCAAACATAATTATAAATACAGCCCTAGTCTATTAGAATCGTGAGAACAATAATAACTAAAGACTAGCATGTGGCTTGATTGTATAGTGGTGTCTTACCGATCATTAGACATGGATGTCAATTAAGGGCATGGATACATGTTAGGTTATATGGTACTAGATCGATCCACTTAGAGAACACCACATGGTCCCTATGTCAATGTGTATATTTGGTGTGTATGGTTTTGAGCATTATTGGGCCTAGATTGAAGTTTGGGTTGTGTTAATTTTCGATTTGGTAAATACGGCCTGTGTGCCGTTTTTATTTTGTTGTAATTTTATTTATTACATGGATAGATTTTTATTTGATAAATTGTAATTACGCAAGCCCAATGTGGAGAGGAGCCTAGTTGGTGACAACCCCAACCAAATGCAAGCCTAGCCTGATGGAAGCCCACAAACTGGCATAGGTTTACTAGTTTTTCCATTAGGATGTAATATTCGACCTATAATGTCTCATTTATTTATTGCTTTATTATATTTGTTTTTGCATGTTTTAATTTATCCAATTAAAACCCGCGATTATGCATGTAAGCTCATTGAAATTGGAATCCCTTAAAATATGAAGTCAATTAAAAGACTTCCCACATTTGAACCTTATTGAGATATGGATAGGCCAATGTAGGCCTTGCCAAAGCCGTTTGCATTGGGGTATCTGCATTTTGTAAAGGGTTAAGGGTATTGGGTACGCCTAAACACTCGAATGGTGGTTTGACTTAACATGAGTAGTAGGAAAGCCTTGGCCCTAAGCATAGATGGGTAAGTGTCAATAAGCCCATCAAACCAAGAGTCCCTAGGTTGGCATCGGGTAGAGTTCCTACCTAAATGAGTTAAGGTTTAGGTGTACAACCTCAGCTTGACTAAGTCTTAATGAAATTTGGATCTTGGCCCACTGTGAGCTCAAGATTTCCATCCCCCGGTTTCAATGATGAATAAATCGTTTGTTTGCTTCTATAGCTTTCTACAGCCACAGGAGTCAAATTCAATTCAAGATTGAAGCTTCGATCAACTGAACTTCAAGCCTCGGATCATTTCCCAGATGAAGAAGGAGGCTATCCTGGATCAACAACCACATGGCTATAGTTAATGGCTGCACAATTGTTGCCATGACAGCCGCACGACCATCGAGTCAAAACCTGCATGAGTCTCATTCTCTGATAAAACCATGACTTTCTTCTTGGAAATGATTTTTTTGGGTTTTAGGGGGTGGATTCTACAAGAAAAGAGCATATTTCTACCTACATAAACCCTCTTTCAATTTGGTTTATTAGTTAGCAACTTGAATTTAGAGAGAGAGCAGAAGAAAAAGGAAGAAAAGGAAAATAGAAAACCAAACTTTTTCTTCAATTTCATCTTGAATCTCTGTTATTAGGTTTAAAATTGGTTAGAAATCTTAGCAAAATACTTTACTAAGGTTTTTAATAGGATTAGAGACTAATCTGGACACCAAAACCGTGACATTTGGAGCTTGAAGTTTGGGTGTGAAATCGAAGCCTTTTTTAAAGGATTTACGCCTCCTAAAGGTGTGGATCCAAGCTACATGGGTAAATATCTAAGAAATCAAAGCATTTGACTTGTTTGTGCTATATTTTGAGCATCATTTACATATTTTTGAAATTGTCTGTTTTTGGATTCTGGTTTAAGATTCAGAGCCGTGCAACTCTAGTTCCCAGAATAGAACCGTGAAACTGAAAATTTTGAAATCTGATTATGGTCTTAAAGTGACACCTATATGGGTGTTACCTCGGGACAAAATCACAAAAATCATTTTTCAAACATGTCATGACATTTGAACCTTAGGTTTACATTCTAGAAGCATGTACTAGATTATGGAAACTTAGTTGCCATGCTAGATAATTTTTCAAACATGTCTTGAAAACCGACTCACTTGCCATGCTAGATAATTAACTGGTAAAGCCATTTTCTCAAAAAATCAATATAGTGATGTTTCGAAATGTTTTCTAGGTCTAATTAGTGAATTTGTCGAGTTTCTTTGGTTATCCCCCCTAAATGCACGATCCCGACTCATTTATTATCCTGTTCTATCGTGGTCCTGTTTTGCCGTGGTTAAGTCCTTAATGTGATTATTCATGTACTAACATTTGTTTTGTAGGGTTGAATATATGTTTAAGCTTATTCATATATTAGATGAACTTGTGTATCTTAGGTGATTGTATCCTGATTCCCCATTTGATTCATATGCATCCCCTATGATAGTTTATTTGATTCGGCTTGTATAATTAATTTATTTACTGCTTTCTGTACCATGCATAAATGTCGTCTGCTCTAAATAAATCTCTTAGTTTTACAAAATGCAATAGTTTTATTGTTGAATTGTTTATTTTAATTAGATAACAAGTATGTGACTCATCCATACCTAGATCTCCAGAAGGTATAGCGGCCCTCACTTTGTTTCGGCTATACCTAAATTTCTAGGTTAAGCTGAGCCGGTGTAAGTGCCAGGTTTTCCCGACCTCTATGATGAGAATTCCTTATTACCTGTTGAGCAGACGGACACGAATCAGACTTGAGAATGACCGAAATGTCGCCTAGAGTATCTCAAACATCCCGAAAATTGAGCTATCCTCGATCCGAAACCCCGAGAAAGGTCCTCCGAATGATTTCAGGGTTTATGGTGAGCGTAGGCTTTTTCGTGGATTTCAGCCCCGGCTCTACTTAGAGCCATGCAGCTGTAGGTCTAGAGCCTCACGACTCTAGCACAACTAGAGCCTTGCAGCTCTAGTGGGTCAACCAAGTTGGTCTGCAAAGCAGAGCAACTTGGCTGAAAGAAAGGATTGCGGCCGAAACTCGCAGAAAAAGTGAACGGATCATTAATTTCTTGAAATCATTATGGATTGTGAGATATAAAATGAAAAATCAAAGAAAGAGAAAGGTGGGGGGGATTAGTCTTAAGATGGAAACAGAAAAAAAAACAAAAGAAAAAGAAGAGAAGAGAGGAGAGGGATAGAAACCGAAAACAAAGAGGAAGGAAACCGTGAACCAAAACCAAGAACTTAACATCTAAATCAATCCTTAAACATCAAAAGAAGGGTGAATGACCTTTGCTTAATCATTTGGAATCATATCGGATTGGTTTCAGATTGATTCAGGTTCGTTTTTGGAATTTCAGCCGATTGAGGATTCAAGGCACATTTCAAGTTTTCAATCCGATTCTGAACATTAAACACATCAAAACAATATCAAGGTAAACTGTAAGAGGCCTTAAACCTGTGTACATTGCTTTTTTCCTTGCATCTTTCTCCATTTCTCAAGTTTTTCGGAAACATACTACTCGAATATAGCCGCACGGCTATATTCCTTATGAACAGAGCTGCACGGCTCTAGTACTCAAAGCCGTACGACTGTGTTCTGTAGGGGCAGAATCCCAAAACCGCCCTGATCGGCCGAAAATAGTCTGTTTCCCATCTTATGCATTCTGTTGTGATGTTTTTCGGCCCAAATACATTCGTACATTATTAAACTCCGGTTTTCGGATTTCTATACGTACGGGTGTTAGGTTTTCGATTTTTCCTGGATTTGATTTTCTAGATTTCGGGGCTGTTTGATCTGAACCAGATCCGTAGTCCAGCATTTGCATACTCTCGAACCCTATAAAAATCCTCGGGAAATATCGAAAAATGAGCAAAATAGCGATTTTTGTAAAACCATTTTTCAGGCTCTGGAAGTTCTAGCCGCATAGCTCTAGTTACAGCCATATGGCTATAACCTCCAGAGAGAAACAAAGTCGCAGAACGACCCGTACGAACGTCGTGGCATGATGCTGTGTTTGAATTCAAACTGTTTTTGGCTTGTTCACTGCTTTTGGACCCTAGATGAATGTTGGATTTATGAAACCCGCACGAACGGAACCCTGAGTTTCAGAATAACAGACCCGCTAAAAAAGGAATATTTGCATGTAACCGAGCCAAATGGTTTTTCAAAATTATTTTTCAGCATAAAAATTACAGGGTGTTTCAAAACCGTTTTCCAAGTCTAACCGAACCGGTTGGCCGAGCTGATCCGATTACCCCCTAAATGCATGCCCCCATTCCTAAAATCCCAATTCTGTCCAATTTGAGTCCTACTTGTGTTGTGATATCAATTGTGCTAACCCATCTGTTTTGCAGCTTTTAATTTCTTTTTATGCTCATTTTTGATGTAATTAATAATTTAATTCGTGTAAATTAGGCGGTTATAATTTTCTAGACATTCGTGTATTTAGGCGTTTGTAAATGTGAGGACGAGAGCTTTTAATTTTTTATTCGATCTGGTTGTATAAGCGGCCCCTATTTTTATTCTTTTAAACTGCTCAAATGTATGGTTTACCTAATCTACAATTTATTTCTGTCATTTGCTTCAGCATCGGCTGATAAATAAATACAAATTGGGGTAGAGAAAGATAATAAAGCAAATAAAATATGGTAATATAAACTATGAAGTGAAAGCAAGATCGAGGTTAAAGTAAGTCACTTGCTCGAACCCTAAATCTCTGGATTAGGTATAGTAGTCTACCCTCGGTAGGGAGCTATACCAGAATTTTTCGGATGTGATCCGGGTGGCGACTTTATCACTGATCTTGGAATTTATGTTTCGAGGTCTTTAAGTTAAAAATGGGAAAAGGTTTTCTTCAAGAAGGATTTTCAAACAAATCAATAGATTTCCTAAAGATAAAAAAAATCCCGTTTTCCCAAAAGAACCAAAATGCCACTCAAAACGCACATCATTTTACAAAAGTTTCCTTTTCCCCGGTTCGCTTCGCCGCGTCCCGTGCCTTAAAGGTCGTCCGCTCACAGTTGGGTGGCTACTCCTATATCTTCTTTGAGATTTCGGTCTTGAATCTTTTATGAACATTGTTTTCCAAACAAACTTCATATCATAATTATATAAACAAACACATAATAAAAATTCCTTGGTTTGCTTTGTCGCGCCGTATATATAAAACATTGTCCGCTCACAGTGGTGACTCTGCTGGGGATTTCTTTTAAAAAGTTTTTCAAAACATATAAGATTTTGACGAGCATTGAAAGTATCTAATTAAAATAGCTTCAAAAAAATTTTCATAGCATTTTATATACATTGCATATTAGATAGATTTGGGCATTAGGCTAAGGTACCATTTAGCCTGGTGAATCGTTGAAGTGTCGCCTATGTTCCGTCAGGTCATAAAGACATGGATATGAGAAACCACCTATAGCCTCGTACAAACCCCTACATTTATACCCTTCAGTGGGGAGAAGTGAGGAGCATATACTTGCTATAGGGACCTTGATGTTATCCTGGAATTTGACTAAACTCATGCACATGGCCGTAGTAATTTCCATTAGGATACCGAAACGATATGTGTGATATATGTAGTTCTGCCTTTATCATTCCTCGTTGGTGATTAAAGAGAACCCTACATAGGACTTGGCTAGCATATTGACTATTTGACAACATGGAGAAATAAGGTTGGGAACTTGTGTTCTCATGCTACGTGCTATGTGACTCATTTTCTATACCATATCTTTGTAATCATTTTGTCATGCACATATTGTATAAACTCTGCATACCACTTGTATGATGCTAACCCACTATTTTTGTGCAGCCATATGCATTTATTTTTCATCTTGTTATGTGCCATATGTACATACCTCATTTCTTGTGCCATACAAACATTCCTATATCACGTCATGTGCCATACACATTCTTATTCTTTCATTATACAGCTCCACAAACCACTTGTGTGACATTCACATCCACTCTCATGTGCATCCGAACATATTGTTTATGGGTCATGCATTCACGCTAATATTTTCTTATGTAGCCATATGCATCATATTGCATACACTTCATTTACACTGAATCATTATTTCTGTGTAGGCCATACATATCATTTCGCAGGTCTTTACCTCATTCGTACGCTTTATTGTGCGACATCCACATTAACTTTTTTTATGTAGCCATATGAATTTGTTTCCCATGTGCATCCATACCATCCATATGCTTCATTTCGTGTGCCACATAAATGTTTTCATTCTTTCATGCACATATTATACAACTTTGCACAATATTTTCACTTTGTGTAACACATACACACACTTTCACATCATTTTCGTATGATACACACGCGCTTCCATACCGTTTTGTATGACATATACATGTGGTTCTACTTCTTGTCACATATCGTACATGCATTCTCATTTCATATGCCATGTACACGTCCACATATCATTCCATGTGTTATGAGCTCATAATCGTGTTATCACACACACACACTCACTCTCACGTCTTTTCATATGACATACACACGCTCTTATACATCGCGTGTCGAAATACACACTTCCATAACATTTGGTACGACATACACACACTTTCACAACACTTTATATGACCCATGCACATCTTCATAAGATCGCTTGATGAAATCTCCATAAAATTAAGTGCCATACTCACATTTCCATGTCATTTACACAACATACACCCACTTTCATGTCTTTTTTGTATGGTACACACTCTTGCATATCATTTTGTATGACTTACACATGTACTTCCACATCTTTCCATGTGCCATACACATATTCACATAGCTAGTTCCATGTGCCATATAAACATTCTCATATCATTTCGTGTGCCATATTCATATGTAGGGATGCACCACGGAAAATCAAACCAATCGCAGATGAAGCTGATTTAGATTTTTTAGAATCCATGTTCCAAGAACTTATAAAGACGAAATCAAAATCAAAATTGAGAAAGAAAAGAATTTGATCTCAACTTATAAGTCTCTTCTAAAGATGGTTGTAGAAATCAAACGAGATTCCCTCTATGCTCACGTACACAGAACGCCTATTGAACGAGCACCTGTGCTAGCGTCGGATCAAAACTTGAGAGAAGAGAGGGAAGGGGCAAAAATTTTGATGCTCAAAATTCCAGTTTAGGGTTTTCTCTCTTAAGTGGGTTTATATACTCATAAAACATTGGGCCTTAATTAATTACCTTAGTTTATAATTTAATTCCAAATGTAATTTAATTATACATGTATGAATAAATATTAAACCACGTCAATTAAATTTAGGTGTATGTATTGCCACACTCTTAGACGAATTAAATTTAATTGACGTGGTTTAATATTTATTTGAGTATAGCCACACTCTTATCAGTTGCACTCATCAAGGGGCCGATGATATCTTCTCAATGTATCATTGAGTGATATATCCCTTTGGCATATTCATGGCCTTGCTATGCTTACTGGCACACCCAACTATACCCCTACTTGGCACCCTTTTACAGGCCCTTTAGGTGCACATCAAAGTGTGTGAGTTCACATGTAACTCCATAATATGGTCAGGTCAAAGAATCCAACATAAATACTACACGAGAATCACTTATGATACTATACCATGTGGATTTCTTGTAAATGGATCTATCCAGTACCATGTCCCATTACATGTACCTATATACCTAATTGACAGTCCATGTACTATGGTCAGTAAGACACCACCATACAATCAAGGTAATGCTAGTCTTATGTTCCATTTATTCCCATGACTGGAATAGACTATGGATGGCTTTATGGTTATATCGTTTCCTTATCCATGGTCTCACTACTAAGTGCATGACACTTGGCAACATGGATATAGATATCACCATTGGATACTCCATTTACATTTATTACACAAGATATAAATCAAATAGATTATGCCTTTATATTTAAACACAAGTGTATAATACATCAATTCATAAATGGTCTAAGAATGCATGATACAAAACAAGGACCAATGCCTTGAGACTAGGGCATTCCTAACAATCTCCCACTTGCACTAGTTCCAACTAGGTATGGGCCTAATCCTTATAGTAGTGCCTTGGTCAAAGGATCTATGACATTGTCCTCGATGTCTACTCTATGTAATAAAATGTCACCCCTTTCCACGATTTCTTATATAAGGTGAAACTTCCTGAGCACGTGCTTTGTGTTCTTGTGCGACCGAGGCTCCTTAGCTTGTGCAACAGCCCCATTATTGTCATAGAAGATATCAACTAGATCTTGGATAGTTGGCACTACTCCTAATTCAGTGATAAACTTTCTCATCCACATAGCTTCCTTAGCTGCACCACAATATGATGTACTCGGCTTTTGTTGTAGAAACGGTGATGGTCGGTTGCTTTGAGCTTTTCTAGCTGATAACACCACCATTAAGTCATTTTACCACGTAAATAGGACTCATATATCAAGTGACTACATGTCAAATTAGCCTAGGATTCCAGCCTTGTGAAGCCTAGCTATGCGCTTCTCGTTTATGTGGCCTAAATGACAATGCCAAAGATAGACAGGATTAAGTTCGTTAGGCTTAACCCTTTTAGTATTTATGATATAGGTGTGATTAGTCTCGTTTAGATCTAGGATATATAGACCATTATTTAATAGAGCCTGTCCATAAAATAACCCTTCTTTAGATATATTTTTTCTACCATTATCAATAATAAAACAAAATCCAAAAATATCCAAAACTAAAATCGAAATAATATTCCTACACATTGTAGGTACAAAATAACAATGTTCCAGAATTAAAACTAATCCACTAGGCATCACTAAGTGGCATTCTCTGATCTCGATGGCAGCCACCCTGGCTCCATTCCCTACTCAAAGGTCCACTTCTTCGAATCCTAGCATCCTCTTATTCCTTAGTCCCTGCACATTGCAACAAATATGAGAATCACATCAAGTATCTAATACCCAAGATGTAGAAACAGTGAAGTTAATATCTACGACATAGATACCTAATAAAGATGCACCCTGGCTCTTCACGTGCTCTCCCACAAGCTGAGGACACGATCTCTTCTAGTGTCCAGTCTATTTGCATTGAAAACAGACTTCCTCAAGACTGGCCTTGGGCTTGGCTCCTTTCTTTGCCTTGGCTTTTGCCTTTGCCTTGCCCTTAGCGAGGGAAGGGTTCCCCTTGTTGACCATGAGTACCAGTGGAGTCTTCTTGACCAACTAGTCTGTGAGCTTAAGCATTCCATGCAACTCAGTGACAGTCTGGTTCATCCCTTGAATATTATAGTTCAGGATGAACGGGTCATAAGAATCTAGCAGGATGCTAGGATAGTGTCAACTACTAACTCCTGCGATACAGGCATGCCAAGATGGGAGCGCTCATAGATGTCCCAGCTCCTATCTTACAAGAGTTGAATACCTTATCAATCAAGTATCTCTCTTGACGGGCTTGCTCTTGAAACATCTCATTGAGAGATGCCATCATAGCAAAGGCTTGTATCTCCATGAACTGCTTTTGCAGTTTAGGGACCATGCATGCCAACATAAGGCAAGTCACATCTTGGTTGTCCCTTATAGGCACCTCATATTCCTCCAGCAATGCAGCTGGTGGATTACACCAAATAGGTGCAGGCAGTACAACCCTTTCTAGCATGTATTCCTTAGACTCCTATCTTAGAACTATTCTTAAGTTCCTAGACTAGTCCAGGACATTTGCGAGAAAGCTGTCCTTTTTGAGTACCGAACACAGTGATAACATATTATTTGCCATTTTATAACTACACATAAAGTAAAGAGTATTAATAAAGGTCTTAAAGTTATTTCCCATATATAATTAATAATGAATCCAAGTTATTAATTAAGTCAAGTTGTTAGGCTAGTGGGCCAAGATCCATATTTCACCAAGATATAGCTAGACAAGGGCCTGGAAAAACTATACCCTAATTACTTAGGTAGGAACGCCGTCCAATCCCAACCTAGGGACTTTTGGTTTGATGGGCATGTTGTCAATTTGTGCTTAGGGCAAGGAGAATCCTACTATCCATGCTAAGTCAAAACCTCCATCCTATTGTTGGAGTAACCAATGCTCCAGCCCAATACAAAATGATGATACCCTAATGTATCCGGTGAGGGCATGGTCTACAACTGGCCTATCCCCACTTCGACCCGGTTTCGTATAAGGGAAGAAATTTTAAGCGACTTAGTAATTTCCATTTGGTCCAAAGATTCAATTTAATAACTGCTTATATGCATAAGGCGGGTGAAATTGGAATGAGATCATTGCATGAACATGTAAATAAATAAATAGCATAAATTAAATAAATAATGAAATGTCATGGGCCTCAATTACTTCCTAATATATTTCTAGGAAACCTATACTAGAAAGACACCAAGTGGGCCGTCAAATCTCCTTTTGGGCTCACCTCTCCAATGGGCTCCATCTTCATAAAATATTATAATAATGAAATAAAAAAAATTACATAAAAGGGAAACGGCGCGCAAGCCATATTTACCCAAAATAAAATTACAACCCATCTTCAAAATGAGGCCCAATGACATCCATTTAAACATTTAAATCATACAAAGCATGTAATCCATTACATCAAATATTTACATGTTATAATGCATGAAATTAATTCCAATTAATTATGTTATAAGCCATTATTTAGAAATCGCCAGATCGGCCCTTCATGGTTCTAACCCTTAACGGGCTCTGGGCATCCAGCCAAGGTAGAACACTGGTCCCACTAGAATTGGGAAACAATGAATTCGATTCACGCTGTCTGGTTAATCTTGCCAAGAAAAACCAAACCAATTTCATTACACCATATTAATTTTTCCATATTAATATCCATGAATAAAATAAAATTTCATTCAAGAAACCATACGTATTTAAATTGCCAAAATTTAAACACACAAAAATTTTAAAAGCCATTAAAATTAAAAACCCCCGGGCCCAAACAACATACCCGTAAAATCCAGATGGACCCGGCCTGTTGCCTTAGCAGCAAGAACTGCCACTGTTACCCAGGAAGCAGCCCCAATTGATTTTTTTATAAGAAAAAAAATTAAAAAACATAAAATCAAACACATAATCATAAACAAAAAATCAAGAATGCAATATACCCAATATTCATTCAATTTTCAATTCATGAAACCATTGGGAAAAATAAAAAACCCAATGCAACAAGAATCCCAGTTTCAAAAACATCCAGTTTACAAAACAAAAGGATTCAACTGATTAACGATTCCATTGGATCATAAGCTTGGCTCTAATACCAGAGGAGGGATTCATCACGGAAAATCAAACCGATCACAGTGGAAGCCGATTTAGATTTTGTAGAATCCGTGTTCTAAAGACGAAATGAAAATCAAAATTAAGAAAGGAAAGGATTCGATCTCACCTTACAAGTCTCTTCTAGAGAGGCTGTAGAAATGAAATGAGATTCCCTCCACGCTCACGTACACAGAACACCTATTGAACGAGCACCCATGCTAGCATTGGATCAAAACTTGAGAGAAGAGAGGGAGGGAGCTGAAATTTTGATGCTCAAAATTCCAGTCTAGGGTTTTCTCTCTTAAGTGGGTTTATATACTTATAAAACCCTGGGCCTTAATTAATTACCTTAGGTTATAATTTAATTCCAAATGTAATTTAATTATACATTTATGAATAAATATTAAACCATACAATATGATTCATAGCATGTCAATTAAATTTGATTCGTCTAATTAAATTAATCCAAAATTAATTAGACACTACTCAAGGGAAAATACACCTATATATGTATAAATCATAAGGTTCTCCTCTCTGGTAAGTATACTCTAAGTATACAGCTGACCCATTAAGTGTTGGTTCAAACGTTCAATGTGTAGGATCTTATAGGCCTATCTTTATGTAGACAGTAGGCCTATGGCCCACAGATTGTTGTTGGACTCTAGTAGGCCATCACATCCCCCAATTAAGACGGAGACTGTAGTCTAACAAAAGTCGTAACCTTGTAGTATAACTTATATGTCCCATGTCATAAATATAGGTGTCCAATACGGAGGCATGGTATTATCACCCTCTTTTGTGTCCAGACATTCATTTGATATCGAGTGAACTAATGCTTGCAAATAAGTTCCAACTTATTTGGGTGTGGCCACACTCTTATCAGTTACACTCATCAAGGGGCCTGTGATATCTTCTCAATGTCTCATTGAGTGACATATCCCTTCGGCATATTCATGGCCTTGCCATGCTTACTTGCACACCCAACCGTACCCCTATTTGGCATCCTTTTATAGGCCCTTTAGGCGCATGTCAAAGTGTGTGAGTTCACATGCAACTCCATAATATGGTTAGGTCAAAGGATCCAATATAAGTACTACACGAGAATCACTTGTGATACTATACCATATGGATTTCTCGCAAGTGGATCTATCCAGTGCCATGTCCTATTACATGTACCCATATACCTGATTGACAATTCATGTACTATGCATGGTAAAACACAGCCATACAAGGTAATGCTAGTCTTATGTTCCATTCATTCCCATGACTGGAACAAACTATAGATGGCTTTATGGTTATATCATTTCCCTATCCATGGTCTCACTACTAAGTGCATGACATTTGACAACATGGATATAGATATCACCACTGGATACTCTATTTATATTTATTGCATAAGATACAAATCAAATAGATTATGCCTTTATATATTAACACAACTTTAAAATACATCAATCCATAAATGGTCTAAGAATGCATGATACAAAAGAAGGACCAATGCCTTGGGACTAAGGCTTTCCCAAAAGCACATTCTCGTATCATTACACATACATAAGCACACTTTCACAACATTTCATATGTCATACTCACATTTCCATATCATTCGCATGACATACATGCATTACCATATCATACATACACACATATCCATAAGATCGCATGATTAACACACATCTCCATAACATTGCATGCCATGCTCACATTTTCATGTCATTTATGCAACATGAACCCACTTTCATGTCATTTCCATATGGTACACATGTTTGCATACCTTTTTTTTGTGACATATACATGCACTTTCACGATTCGTCATGTGCCATGCGTGCATTCTCATCTCATTTGCCCTATGTGCATTCT
The DNA here is from genome assembly GCA_039660915.1 of Euphorbia tirucalli. Taxonomy (NCBI): domain Eukaryota; kingdom Viridiplantae; phylum Streptophyta; class Magnoliopsida; order Malpighiales; family Euphorbiaceae; genus Euphorbia; species Euphorbia tirucalli. The sequence goes on along the minus strand of CM077637.1, from coordinate 40,903,369 downwards.
CATTTCATATGGCATACACACATTCTCATATCATTTCATTTGTCATACACATGTTCTCATATCTTTTCATTTGCCATATGCACATTCTCATAGCATTTCACATACCATGTGTATATTCTTGTATCATTACATACACATGCTCTCAAATATTTTAGTGTGACATACAGACACTTCCATACTGTGCCCTAGTCCAAATGGCATTGGTTCTTATATTGTATTGTACTTTATATTTGGATATTTTGCATTATACATTTTGGGTTGAAATAAAGGCATGAATCTATTTATTCATATTTTGTGCTATTTATAAATAGAGTATCCAATGATTATAACCATACTGAAGTAAACCAATGTAGGTCATTGGATTATGAGACCTTTTAGTAGAGTTAAAGTTATGATCATAAAGATATCCCTAGTTTATTCAAATCATGGGAATGAATAGAACCAAAGACTAGCATATCCTTGACTGGATGGAGGCAACTCACCAGGCATTGGATATGGAATGTCAGTCAATGACATGGCTGTATGTTGTGTTGCATGGTATTGGATCGGTCCGCCACGAAAACACCACATGGTTCGATCATCATAGGTGTTTCTCGGGTAGGTCTTGTTACTATCCTCAGGCCTAATGTCATTGTAACATAACATGGGACCTCATACACTTTGATATACACCTAACGGGCCTGTAACAAGGTGCCAAGTATGGGTATGTTGGGTGGGCTAGTGAACATGTTGATGTTGATAGTGAAGCTGAAGGAATTGCCACTCAGCGTCCCCTGAGATGACATCACTGGCCACTTGATGAGTGGGACTGACAAGTGTATGGCCATACCCGAATAAGTTGGGATACTTATTTGTTAGGTTTAGTCCACTCAGTATCAAGAGATAAATAAGCATATAAGAGGATGACAGGGTCATGCCTCTTGCTTATGTATCGATGTCAGATGGCAAGGGATATACAAGATCACTATCGGGGTCATGTTTCACATTAGACTGCAAGTCTCCGTCTTAATTCGGGGATGTAACAGTTTGCTAGAACCCACTTCCAGTCTATGGGCCTTGGGCCCACGGCCAATATAAAGACGGACCCATAGGATCGGACACATAGAACAACTGAACGTTGACAAATCAGAATTGGGACGGAAACCAAATTAATTTAGTTATTGACATTAGGTTATGTCATAATTAATTCAATTATAAAGGGAGAAATTTATTTTATTTGATTAATTAATTACATGTAGTAAACAATTAATTAAATAAAATAATATTTCTTTGGTGGAAATATAAATACAAAGGTTGTATTTATTAAGGATGACTTTAATTTAACTTTGGCTTATTTTAATTTGATGAAATTGTATTTAATTATATCAATTAGGATTTTATAATATGGTTTTATTTAATCCTAAAGATATAAGGTAAATCAGTTAAATCAAATGAAATAATCTATAGTTTTAATTAAACTCCTAGTAGGCTAAGGAGTATTTATACTAAAGGAGTATATATAGGGAGCCTTAACATAATTCTCCCTAACCCTAATAGAGAATTTGGGCCAGCAATAATAAAATTGCAGCAGCCCCCTTTTTCACTTGCTCTTGGTTTTCGTTTAATCCGTTCACTAGCACGAGTCCCGTTCGAGAGTCGTTTGTTTGCCGGATTATGGAGGAAACGCGTTTGGGTTTCTACAGCAGTCTCTAGTGGAGACACTAAAGGTGAGAAAATTTGTTTTTCTCCGTTCTTATTTTCATTCTATTAATCTACATATATATTGGGCTTTGGAATCAAGAAAAATTTTAATCGGTATTCCACCTCGCATTTAATTTTTCTCGTGATGATTCCTTATAGTGGTATCAGAGCATAGGTTAATGTTCCGATTAATAGAGTGATTGTTATTAGGGTTCTTGGTGTTTGAATTAATTTTTTTGACAGTGGTTTTCAATTTTTTTTGGTTTGAAACCCTAATTGGTGATTTGGGGTTTTTAATTACTTTTCCCTAATCCATTTTTTTTATTTTCTGGTTTGAATTTGGAAAAAAATTTAATTAATTAGCTGTTGTTGGCCAAATTGGAATCGTATAGGAGGGATGCTAGAGATTGTCTTGCCTTATGTTGGGCACGATGGTGCCTGAGCTGCAAAAACAGTTCATGGACTGTCAAGCCTGTGTGATCATGGATGATCTCAAAAGGATGTACCAAGATCAGACATGTCAAGAATGGTTCTTGACAACTAAGGCACTCAACACCTGTAGGATGGCAGTTGGGACATCTGTAAGCGCCCACGTGCTCAAGATGAAGGGCTATATCGACACATTGGCCCGTCTCGGCATGCTAGTCCCACAAGAGTTGGTGATAGACATCATCTTGGGATCCCTCCCTGAGTCTTATGATCAGCTCATCATGAACTATCACATGCAGGGCATGGACAAGACTGTGGTTGAGTTACATGGAATGCTCAAGCTTGTTGAACAGTCTATCAAAAGTACTCCATTGGTGCTACTAGTAAACAAGGGGAACACCCCTGCTGTGAAGGGCAAAGGCAAGGCTAAAGCTAAAGCCAAGGCAAAGAAGGCCAAGGCCAAGAAGGCTAAGCAAGGGCCCAAGCCCAAGGCCGCTCCCGAAGATGTGTGCTTCAAATGCAAGTAGAAAGGACACTAGAAAAAGACATGTCCAAGGCTTGTAGTAGAGCAAGTGAAGAACCAGGGCAGTTCTTCAGGTATAAATATTATTGGCACTGTCATTTAGGCCACATAAATGAGAAGCGCATAGCTAGACTTCACAAAAGTGAAGTGCTAGGGTCATTTGAGTTGGAGTCTTATGACACATACGAACCTTGTTTAAGAAGCAAAATGACAAAGGCGCCTTTCAATAAGAAAGTTGAGAGGGCCAAGGGCTTGTTGGAGCTAGTACACTCGGGTGTGTGTGGGCCCATGAGCACTAGTGCTAGAAATGGTTTTCACTACTTCATTACTTTCGCAGATGACTTCAACAGATATGGCTATGTCTATCTGATGAAGAATAACTCTGAAACGCTTGATAGGTTTAAGGAGTATAAGAACGAAGTGGAGAACCAACTAGGCAAGACTATTAAGGCACTTCAGTCTAACTGAGGTGGCGAATATATGAGCCTAGAGTTTGATTCATTCTTGAGAGAGTGTGGGATAATCTCACAGCTCATTCCTCCTGGAACACCCCAATGGAATGGAGTGTCAGAAAGGAGGAATAGGACCTAGTTGGACATGGTCCACTCGATGAGTCGAACCACTCTCCTAACATCCTTCAAGGGATATGCAATAGAGACAGCTGCATTCACACTTAATTGTACACCGAGTAAGGTAGTTGAAAAGACGCCATATGAACTATAGACAGGCAAAGAGCCGAACATCTCTTTCATGCAGATTTGGGGTTGTGAGGCCCATATCAAGAAATTGACAAGTGGCAAGCTAGACTCCAAAATCAAAAAGTGCTTATTTATGGGTTACCCCAAGGAAACAAGAGGACATTACTTCTACAACCCTGTGGAGAATAAGGTGTTCATAGCACGAAAAGGTGTCTTTCTTGAAAAGAGTTTATCTCCAAGAAAGACAGTGGGAGCAATATTGAGCTAAGGGAAGTTCAAGATCCATAAGCACCTATATAGGATAGATCAGAGATCGAACCAAAACCTCAAGCAATTGAAGAATTTCAATTGATCACACATGACTTAGAAGGTCTGGTAGGGTCCTTCATCAACCCGAGAGATATGGGTTTCACATGACTGATGATGGGAATCTTCTAGTCTTTGACCAAGAAGAACCCAACACCTACTAGGAGGCTATTGAAAGCCAACTATCAGCTAACTGGTTTAAAGCCATAGAAGTTGAGATGCAATCGATGTACGATAACCATGTTTGGAATTTGGTTGATCCACCTCCTGGTGCTAAGGTAATTGGTTACAAATAGTGTTTTAAGTTGACAGCTGACAACACCTTCAAAGGGTGATTGGTGGCGAAGGGTTTCAGACAAGTCCAAGGAATTGACTATGATGAAACCTTCTCACCAGTTGCAATGCTCAAATCCATTAGGATACCACTTGCCACAGCTGCATGGTATGATTATGAGATATGGCAAATGGATGTTAAGACCACTTTTCTGAATGGAAAGCTACTTGAGGATGTGTACATAACACAACCTGAGGGTTTTATTGATCCAAAGTATCCTAACCGTGTATGCAAGCTTCAAAGGTCCATTTATGGATTGAAGCAAGCTTCTCGGAGTTGGAACCGAAGATTCAATAAGGTTATTAAGGAATATGGCTTTATATAGAATCTAGATAAGCCCTGTGTGTACAAGATGGTTAGTGGGAGTGTATCTACATTCCTAGTCCTATACGTAGATGACATCCTTCTCATTGGAAGCAACATACCAACACTACAAGGGGTCAAGCAGTGGTTGAGTAAGTGCCTCACATTGAAGGACTTAGCAGAAGTTGAGATGATCTTAAGGATTAGGATCTACAGGGATAGATCCAATCGGCTTCTGGGCCTAAGTCGGGCCTCTTATATAGACAAGGTTCTGAAAAGGTTTAGCATGTATAAGGAAAAGAAAGGTTTCTTGCCTGTGCGCCATGGGCTCAAACTAAGTAGGGACCATGGTCCTAAGACAAAGGAGGACTGGGAGGAGATGCAGAAGATCCCACATGCTTTGGCTATAGGATCCATCATGTACTCCATTTTATGTATGAGACTTGATATCGCTTTTGCACTGAGTATGACTAGTTGATACCAGTCCCATCTCGGGGAGGATCACTGGACAATAGTCAAGGCAATCCTTAAGTACATTAATAGGACTAAGGATAGCTTCTTAGTGTTTGGAGGTCAAGCAGAGCTGTCATTGTCAGGGCACACTGATGCAAGCTTCAAGACTAACCAGGACGAAAACTAGTCACAGTCTGGTTATGTCTTCCTATTGAATGGTGGTGCCATTAGTTGGAGGAGCTTGAAAAAGCCAACCATCACCGATTCTAGCATAGAAGCTGAGTACATTGCTGCATGTTTTGCTGCAAAGGAAGCAGTTTGGATGAAGAAGTTCATCATTGAGTTAGGAGTAGTTCCATCTATCCTAGACCCAGTGAATGTCTTATGTGACAACAATGGGGCCATTGCACAAGGTGAGGAGCCTCGTTCACATAAGAAATCCAAACACGTACTGAGGAAATTTCACCTCATTCGAGAGATTGTGGACAGAGGAGACATTACACTGCAGAGAGTTGACACCGAGAACAATGTCACAGATCCGTTGACCAAGGCACTGCCATAGGCACAACATAAGGGTCATACTAAATCTATAGGGATTAGGGCAATGCCTAGTTGGAACTAGTGTAAGTGGGAGATTACTGGTGAGCCCTAGTCCAAATGGCAATGGTTCTTGTATTGTATTGTACTTTATATTTGGATATTTTGTATTATACATTTTGTGTTGAAGTAAAGGCATGAATCTATTTTTTTATATCTTATGCTAGTTATAAACACAGTATTCAATAACTATAACTATACTAAAGTAAACCAATGTAGGTCACTTGGATTATGAGACCTTTTAGTAGAGTTAAAGTTATGATCATAAAGATATCCCTAGTCTGTTCTAATCATAGGAATGAATAAAATCAAAGACTAGCATATACTTGACTGGATAACGGCATCTCACCGGCCATTGGACATGGAATGTCAGTCAATGATAGGGGTACATGTTGGGTTCATGGTACTGGATCGATCCGCTATGAGAACACCACATGGTTCGATCGTCATAGGTGTTTCTCGGGTAGGTCTTGTTGTTATCCTTAGACCTGATGTTCATTGTAACATAGCATGGGATGTCATACACTTTGATATACGCCTAACGGGCCCGTAACAGGGTGACAAGTATGGGTATGTTGAGTGGGCCAGTGAACATGTTGATGTTGATAGTGAAGCTGACGGAATTGCCATTCTGCGTCCCCTGAGATGATAAGTAAATTCCGTAAGCAAGAAAGTAAAAAGGAAAAAGAAGAACCGGAAGTCGAAATATGACCTTTGGTAGAGGTCTTACGCGGAAGTGATAGTATAGCACAATCTCAGATTAGGGGTAGCCCTTGTCGGAGCACCAAATAGTTCTTTTTTATAATAAAAACTAGAAGTAGCTGCCCTAGCTCCATAGCTCGTAGCTCAACCGATTGCAACTAATGGGGCCGCTCTTGAGGCAACCGAAATGCCGCACAAGCGCTTCGGAGCTTATTTAAAACAACCGAAAGTCAGGAATTGAATTGCGGCCTTTCCAATTCCCACAGTCAATTCAACAAGAGGCACGAAGTCTCCCTCCGGTCACTTCGCTACTTTGAGAACAACAAGAGCAGAATCCGAAGAAGACTCTCGGATGGCACTTGCTTTCCTAACTGCAAGGGGATCTGATTCTTTATAATAGTTACGACCTCTTCTTCACATAAAACCATTCGTTACATCACTGGCCACTTGATGAGTGGGACTGACAAGTGTATGGCCATACCCGAATAAGTTGGAATACTTATTCGTTAGGTCCAGTCCACTCAGTATCAATGATAAATAAGCATATAAGAGGATGACATGGCCATGCATCTTGCTTATGTATCGATGTCACATGGCAAGGGATATACAAGATCACTACCGGGTTATGTTTCACATTAGACTGCAAGTCTCTGCCTTAATTGGGGGCTATAGCGGTTTGCTAGAACCCACTTACAGTCTGTGGGCCTTGGGCCCACTGCCAACATAAAGATAGACCCATAGGATCGTACACATAGAACGATTGAACGTTGACAAATCAGAATTTGAACGGAAACCAAATTAATTGAGTTATTGACATTGGGAAATTCATTTTCTTTGATTAATTAATTACATGTAGTAAATAATTATTTAAATAAAATAATATTTCCTTGGTGGAAATATAAATACAAAGGTTGTATTTATTAAGGATGACTTTAATTTGACTTTGGGTTATTTTAATTTGATAAAATTGTATTTAATTGTATCAATTAGGATTTTATAGTATGGTTTTATTTAATCCTAATGATATAAGCTAAATCAATTAATCAAATTAAATAATCTATAGTTTTAATTAAACTCCTAGTAGGCTAAGGAGTATATATAGGGAGCCTTAACCTAATTCTCCCTAACCCTAATAGAGAATTTGGGCCAGCAATAATAAAATTACAGTAGCCTCCTTTTTCACTTGCTCTCGGTTTTCGTTTAATCCGTTCACTAGCACGAGTCCCGTTCGAGAGTCGTTCGTGTGCTAGATTATAGAGGAAACGCGTTTAGGTTTCTCCAGCAGTCTCTAGTGGAGACAGTTAAGGTGAGAAAATTTGTTTTTCTCCGTTCTTATTTTCATTCTATTAATCTACATATATCTTGGACTTTGGAATCAAGAAAAATTTTAATCGGTATTCCACCTCGCATTTAATTTTTCCCGTGACGATTCCCTACAGTGGTATTAGAGCATAGGTTCATGTTCCGATTAAAAGAGTGATTGTTATTAGGCTTCTTGGTGTTTGAATTAATTTTATTGAAATTGGTTTTTAGTTTTTATTTTGTTGGGAACCCTAAGTGGTGATTTGGGGTTTTTAATTATTTTTCCCCAATCCATTTTTTTTTATTTTTTGGTTTGAATTTGAAAAAAAAATTAATTAATTAGCTGTTGTTCGCCAAATTGGAATCGCATAGGAGGGATGATAGAGATGTGTATTGCCTTATGTTGGGCACGATGGTGCCTGATCTGTAAAAACAGTTCATGGACTGTCAAGCCTGTGTGATCATGGATGATCTCAAAAGGATGTACCAAGATCATACATTTCAAGAATGGTTTTTGACAACTAAGGCACTCAACACCTGTAGGATGGCAGTTGGGTCATCTGTAAGCATCCACGTGCTCAAGATGAAGGGCTATATCGACACATTGGCCTGTCTCGGCATGCCAGTCCCACAGGAGTTAGTGATAGACATCATCTTAGGATGCCTCCTTGAGTCTTATGATCATTTCATCATGAACTATCACATGCAGGGCATGGACAAGACTGTGGTTGAGTTACATAGAATGCTCAAGCTTACTGAATAGTCTATCAAAAAGACTCCATTGGTGCTACTAGTAAACAAGGGGAACACCGCTGCTGTGACGGGCAAAGGCAAGTCTAAAGCTAAGGCCAAGGCTAAGAAGGCTAAGCAAGGGCCCAAGCCCAATGCCGCTCCCGAGGATGTGTGCTTCGAATGCAAGAAGAAAGGACACTGGAAAAAAGAAATGTCCAAGGCTTGTGGGAGAGCAAGTGAAGAACCAGGGTAGTTCTTCAGGTATACATGTTATTGGCACTGTCATTTGGGCCACATAAATGAGAAGCGCATAGCTAGACTTCACAAAAGTGAAGTGCTAGGGTCATTTGACTTGGACTCTTATTACACATGTGAATCTTGTTTAAGAGGAAAAATGACAAAGGCGCCTTTCAATAAGAAAGTTGAGAGGGCCAAGGGCTTGTTGGAGCTAGTACACTCGGATGTGTGAGGGCCCATGAGCAATAGTGCTAGAAATGGTTTTCACTACTTCGTTACTTTCACAAATGACTTCAATAGATATGGCTATGTCTATCTGATGAAGAACAAGTCTGAAACCCTTGCTTAGTTTAAGGAGTATCAGAACGAACTGGAGAACCAACTAGGCAAGACTATTAAGGCACTTCGGTCTAACTGAGGTGGCGAATATATGAGCCTAGAGTTTAATTCATTCTTGAGAGAGTGTGGGACAATCTTACAGCTCACTCCTCCTGGTACACCCTAATGGAATGGATTGTCAGAAAGGAGGAATAGGACCTTGTTGGACATGGTCCGCTTGATGATGAGTCGAACCACTCTCCCAACATCCTTCTAGGGATATGTAATAGAGACAGCTGCATTCACACTAAACCATACATCGAGTAAGGTAGTTGAAAAGAAGCTATATGAACTATGGATAGGCAAGGAGCCCAACGTCTCTTTCATACAGATTTGGAGTTGTAAGGCCCATGTCAAGAAATTGACAAGTGGCAAGCTAGACTCCAAAATCAAAAAGTGCCTATTTGTGGGTTACCCCAAGGAAACAAGAGGATATTACTTCTAAAACCCTATGAAGAATAAGGTGTTGATAGCACAAAAGGGTGTCTTTCTTGAAAAGAGTTTATCACCAAGAAAGACAGTGGGAGCAATATTGAGCTAAGGGAAGTTCACGATCCATAAGCACCTATATAGGATAGATCAGAAATCAAACCAGAACCTCAAGCAATTGAGGAATTTGAATTTATCACACAGGACTTAGAAGGTCTAATAGGGTCCATCATCAACCCGAGAGATATGGGTTTCACATGACCGATGATGGGAATCTTCTAGTGTTTGACCAAGAAGAACCCAAGACCTACCAGGAGGATATTAAAAGCCCACTGTCAGCTAACTGGTGTAAAGCCATAGAAGTTGAGATGCAATTGTTGTACGATAACCAAGTTTGGAATTTGGTTGATCCACCTCCTGGTGCTAAGGTAATCGGTTACAAGTAGTGTTTCAAGTTGATGGCCGACAACACCTTCAAAGGGCGATTGGTGGTGAAGGGTTTCAGACAAGTCTAGGGAATTGACTATGATGAAACCTTCTCACCAGTTGCAATGCTCAAATCCATTAGGATACTACTTGCCATAGCTGCATGGTATGATTATGAGATATGGTAGGTGGATGTTAAGACCACTTTTCTGAATGGAAAGCTTCTCGAGGATGTGTACATGACACAACCTGAGGGTTTTATTGATCCAAAGTATCCTAACCGAGTATGCAAGCTTCAAAGGTCCATTTATGGATTGAAGCAAGCTTCTTGGAGTTGGAACCTGAGATTTAAAAAGGTTATTAAGGAACATGGCTTCATACAGAATCCAAATGAGCCCTGTGTTTACAAGATGGTTAGTGGGAGGGTATCTACATTCCTAGTCCTATACGTAGATGACATCCTTCTCATTGGAAGCAACATACCAACACTACAAGGGGTCAAGTAGTGGTTGAGTAAGTGCCTTACATTGAAGGACTTAGCAGAAGTTGAGATGATCTTAGGGATTGGGATCTACAGGGATAGATTCAGTCGGCTTCTGGGCCTAAGTCAGGCCTCTTACGTAGACAAGGTTCTGAAAAGGTTTAGCATGGATAAGGAAAAGAAAGGTCTCTTGCCCGTGCGCCATGGGCTCAAACTAAGTAGGGACAATGGTCCTAAGACATAGGAGGACTGGGAGGAGATGCAGCAGATCCCACATGCTTTGGCTATAGTATCTATCATGTACTCCATTTTATGTATGAGACTTGATATCGCTTTTGCACTGAGTATGAAAAGTAAATACCAGTCAGATCCCAGGGAGGATCACTAGACAATGGTCAAGGTAATCCTTAAGTACCTTAGTAGGACTAAGGATAGCTTCTTAGTGTTTGGAGGTCAAGAAGAGCTGTCATTGTCAGGGCACACTGATGCAAGCTTCAAGACTGACCAGGACGAAAACTAGTCACAGCCTGGTTATGTCTTCCTATTGAATGGTGGTGCCATTAGTTGGAGGAGCTTGAAAAAGCCAACCATCACCGATTCTAGCATAGAAGCTGAGTACATTGCTGCATGTTTTGCTGCAAAGAAAGCAGTTTGGATGAAGAAGTTCATCATTGAGTTAGGAGTAGTTCCATCTATCCTAGACCCAGTGAATGTCTTCTGTGACAACAATGGGGCCATCGCACAAGCTAAGGAGCCTTGGTCACATAAGAAGTCCAAACACGTACTTAGGAAATTTCACCTCATCCGAGAGATTGTGGGCAGAGGAGACATTACACTGCAGAAAGTTGACACCGAGAACAATGTCACATATCCATTGACTAAGGCACTGCCACAGGCACAACATAAGGGTTATACTAGATCTATAGGGATTAGGGCAATACCTAGTTAGAACTAGTGCAAGTGGGAGATTACTGGTGTGCCCTAGTCCAAATGGTATTGGTTCTTGTATTGTATTGTACTTTATATTTGGATATTTTGTATTATACATTTTGTGTTGAAATAAAGGCATGAATCTATTTATTTATATCTTGTGCTAGTTATAAATACAGTATTCAATGATTATAACTATACTAAAGTAAACCAATGTAGGTCACTTGGATTATGAGACCTTTTAGTAGACTTAAAGTTATGATCATAAAGATATCCCTAGTCTGTTCTAATCATGGGAATGAATAAAATCAAAGACTAGCATATCCTTGACTGGATGGCGGCGTCTCACCAGCCATTGGACATGGAATGTCAGTCAATGATATGGGTACATGTTGGGTTGCATGCTACTGGATCGATCTGCCATGAGAACACCACATGGTTCGATCATCATAGGTGTTTCTCGGGTAGGTCTTGTTATTATCCTTAGACCTGATGTTTATTGTAACATAACATGGGATCTCATATACTTTGATATATGCCTAACGGGCCCGTAACAGGGTGCCAAGTATGGGTGTATTGAGTGGGCCAGTGAACATATTGATGTTGATAGTGAAGCTGGCAGAATTGCCATTCAGCGTCCCATGAGATGACATCACTGGCCACTTGATGAGTGGGACTGATAAGTGTATGGCCATACCCGAATAAGTTGGGATACTTATTCGTTAGGTTCAGTCCACTCAGTATCAAGAGATAAATAAGCATATAAGAGGATGACAGGGCAATGCATCTTGCTTATGTATCGATGTCACATGGCAAGGGATATACAAGATCACTACCGGGTTATGTTTCACATTAGACTGCAAGTCTCTATCTTAATTGGGGGCTGTAACGGTTTGCTAGAACCCACTTACAGTTTGTGGGCCTTGGGCCCATTGCCAACGTAAAGATGGACCCACAGGATCGTACACATAGAACGATTGACGTTGACAAATCGGAATTGGAACCGAAACCAAATTAATTGAGTTATTGACATTAGGTTATGTCATAATTAATTCAATTATAAAAGGAGAAATTCATTTTATTTGATTAATTAATTACATGTAGTAAATAATTAATTAAATAAAATAATATTTCCTTGGTGGAAATATAAATACAAAGGTTGTATTTATTAAGGATGACTTTAATTTGACTTTGGGTTATTTTAATTTGATAAAATTGTATTTAATTGTATCAATTAGGATTTTATAATATGGTTTTATTTAATCATAATAATATAAGGTAAATCAATTAAATCAAATTAAATAATCTACAGTTTTAATTAAACTCCTAGTAGGCTAAGGAGTATATATATTAAAGGAGTATATATAGGGAGCCTTAACCTAATTCTCCCTAACCCTAATAGAGAATTTGGGCTAGCAATAATAAAATTACAGTAGCCCCCTTTTTCCCTTGCTCTTGGTTTTTGTTCATTCCGTTCGTTAGCACGAGTCCCGTTTGAGAGTCGTTCGTGTACCGGATTATGGAGGAAACATGTTTGGGTTTCTATACCAGTCTCTAAAGGTGACAGTTAAGGTGAGAAAATTTGTTTTTCTCCATTCTTGTTTTCATTCTATTAATCTACATGTATCATGGGCTTTAGAAACAAGGAAAATTTTAATCGGTATTCCGCCTCGCGTTTAATTTTTCTCGTGACGATTCCTTACACATACATCATGCGTCAGAACACATACCTCCACATCATTATGAGACACTCATAAATATCCATGCATCGAGTCCCATATGCATATGCACAAATTGTTGTGTGATAAACACGTACTTCCACTAATGACACACACAAGTCCCACATTATCACATGCCAAAAGGGTGCTTCTTAGCATCACATGTTACGCGCGCACATATTTATTTGCATTCATATATTCCCATATCCTTTGTGGGGAATACACCCATTTCTATGTCATCACATAAGAAATTCATTCCACTGCATGATGTACACGCATTCATTCTCAATCACACATCCTCATGTATCAATTGTGTGATGCTCACAATAACCTTTATCTATGTGACCATATGCATTTTGTGAAACTCATGTTTCACCATTTCATTATGCATTTTCACGCATCATCTTTATGTGACTATATGTATTTAGTGATATTTGTATCATTTGTGTGTCATTCATATTAACCCCTCTTATGCAGCCATATGCATTGTGTGACATTTGCATTTAGGCCCTAGGTGATCCGACCTATACACATAGGCCCATCCTTATCGGTCCCATATATGTGTATGGTTATACATGGGCATTCCTGGATCCGCATATCCTTTTATGCATGTCTAAATTCTTAGGTGTTCAAACATGCCGAACTCCATTTATACACACTCATGTAGGAGTTCATTGTTTTGTAGACCTTGTTTCGCATCCAAACCCATAGGTGATCAAATACACCGAACTCTATCTATACGCACTGCAAACAAGTTCACTGTTTACCTCTAAGCCCCTAAGCATTCAAATACATCGAACCTCATTCCTGCATATTCATGTATGAATCATCCATTTATGAACTATGCTTACCCTTAGGTGTTCAAACATACCAAACTCAGTTCGTACATACTTGTGTACATGTTCACCCTTGCAAGCCATGTCTTACTCCAAATTGCTAGGCATCTAAGCACGTCGAACACCATTGTACACACTTGTGTATGAGTCACTTATTTGTGCAAATCAAGTTTTGCTCTAGTTTAGAATATTCATGTCTGTTGGATTCAGTCTATTTTTTTGACCTCCATAGACTTGTATATTCGATGACTGTATGGCAGTTCTAAACTAGCCATAGTACTTGTATAGTCAGTCATGAATATAGTTACATGTCGTTGACATGGGACTGCATCGATATGCACAAGAAATCCACATTGTTGTCACGTCATAGGTCTTTCTTGAGTAGGTCTCTTTTGTCCTTAGACCAGATTTCATTATAGTATTGATATGGAATCTAGTTCACTTTGACATACGCCTAACAAGTTTGTAAAAGGATGCTAAATACGGGTATGATTGGGTGGATCAGTGAACATATTGATATTGATGATGAAGTGATGGAATTGCCACTTGGGTAACAACGAGATGATATCAGTGGCCACTTGATGAGTAGGACTGATAAGTGTATGGCAATACCCCAATAAGTCGGTTGCTTATTTGATTAATCAGTCAACTCAAGATCAAGAAATATAGTAAATAGTAGAAGAGGATGACAAACACCATGCCTGTTGTTTATTCATATGGATATCTTTTGGCAAAGGACACTATGAGATTACTACTGGTTGAGTGTCTTTTAAAGACTGCTACATCTTTATCTTAATTGGGGGCTGTAATAGTTTGCTAGAATTCACTTATAGTCTATGGGCCTTAGGCCTACTGCCAACTGTGAGTGGACGACCTTTAAACGGGACGTGGCGAAGTGGACCAGGGAAAAGAGAGGAGAGATTAGATTTATTAGATTTATTAGATTTGATTTTGGAAAACGGGTTTTGTTTATCTTGAGTTAGAAAAATATGGATTTAACTTTGAAATTCTTTTGTAGAAAACATTTTCCCGTTTTTAACTTAAAGACCTCGAAACTTAAATCCTGAGATTAGTGACAGAGTCGCAACCCAGATCAGCTCATCCAGGAATTCTGGTACAGCTCCCTACTGAGGACAAACTGCCATACCTAATCCAGAGATTTAGGGTTCGGGCAAATAACTTACTTAACCTCTAGCTTGCTTTCAGTTTACAGTTTATATTACCATATTTAATTCGCTTTATTATCTGTTTCTAACTCCAATTCGTTTATTTTAATCAACCGATGCTATAGCAAAATGCAGGAAATTAATTGCAGAAAAATAAAACATACATTCAAAATATACAAAAAATAATAGAGGCCGATTATACAACCCAATTGAATAAAAAAGGAAAAACTCTCGTCCTCACTTTACAACCGCAAAAAATACACGATTTATCTAAAAATACAATCGCCTAGGATACACGGATAGATCTATCAAATACATCAAAAGTAAAAATAAAAAGCTGCAAAACAGAGGGTTAACACAATGTACGGCACGCCATAAATAGGACTCAAGTAAGACAGAATGAGATTTTAAGAATTCGGGAACATACAATTAGGGGGATAACCATGTCGGCTCGGCTAGCCGGCCCGATTAGACCTGGAAAACATTTTGAAACGTCCCTGTATTTTTGGTTTTGTGAGAAAATCATTTTGAAAACAATTTATTTTCCGGTTTAATTTAATTTAACATGTGAGGTGGGTCGGTTTTCGGGAAAATCGGGTCTCCGTCGTTGTATTGTTCTAAATGCAAACATACTGAAAATTAAATATAGGGTCGTGAATGCACACAACAAAATTCATTTTGATGATTTTTGGATTTTTTTTGAATTTTTAGCGATTTTTAGAAATTTTTCCGGGTTATTTTGGAAATTCTGCAATTGGACGAGCAATACAATCATGCGATTGTAATTACGGTCGTACGATTGTAATTACAGTCATGCGACCGTAAATCCTCCAATTTCAGGATTTCGTTAAAATTATTCAAAATAAAACTGAGAAATTAATGCAAATCAAGAACACTTGTACGACTGTAACTACAGTCGTATGACTGTTTATCAACTCAAGAACAGTCGTACGGCTGTTCTTGATTTCCAGAAATAAAATACAAGGAAATTGAAATAAAATGCACCAAATCACATCCAATCACCCATAAAGCATGAGAAAAAGAGAGGATGAAGTGTGCTTACTTCTTAGGCGCTAATCCACCGTAGGAATGACCCCTGGCGTCGCACCAATCCACTTAAATTTGCTCTTTTAATCCTTTAGTTGAGGTTGAGAAATTTGGTTCAAAAAATCTCCAAATGTTAGGGATTCTAATGATTTTAGTCCGAATTTTATTGAATTTAAAGTGTCAGATTATTAACCTATTGATTTCTAAGAGATTTTAAACCTAACACCTGAGAATTAAAAGAAAAAGAAGAGGAAAAGAGCTTGTGGTTTGTGTTTTTCTTTTCCTTGTCTTTTTCTCTCTTTTCTCTCTAAATTCTCTCTCCCTAAAACTAGAAATCAAAATGTCAAAAGTCCCCCCTGTTGGGGAATTAATCGCACAAAACAATACGCAGCGGAAATAAAAGGATTAATCCCCGCCAAGGATCCATGTATATTGCATTGAATTGGAAGGAAGGGTTAAAGAATTACCTCTTAGTTTTAATAGGATTTGAATCAAAGGAACCAAATTAGCTTCCCTCTACGGTTGATCCACACGGAGCAATTGATTCACCGCGTGCTAGCGCCGGGATTGAAGAACGATTCTTCGAACGAGAGAGAGAGGCAGAAAATCAAAATTTTCTATGTGTTGAAGAGCTAGGAATTTCGGCTGCCCCCCCTTTTCTTAGTGTGGTGGCCGAATTTCCTTTAGGTTTAGGAGTGTAGAGTTGTGTTAGGTTTAGGTCAATTATTTCCTTAAATAATTAACCTAAATAGTTAACTATAATTATAACCTAATACACCTATTAGTTATAATTATATATTAACCCACACAATTTAATATTAATTCTCAATTAACATTAAATCAAATCAATTCTCCATAATACATATATGTATATATAATATTATAATTAATTATATCTCCATATAATTTAATTATAATATGTAGCATACTTTATGTAATATTAATCACATTAATATTTATATATACATACATAAATATATATCACTATATATATTTATTCTCTTTCTCATTCATAAATTATTATCCAATAATAATTTATACCCGATAAGATGAACTTCATTTTGCTCTTGTGTGTGACCCCATAGGATCATATTAATTGGCAATAAGGAAATTACCATAATGTCCTTATAGGTCACAAGCGGACTCTAGCAAGCCATTACGACTACCCAATTAATATGATTGGAATGATCCAATACCTATTTATAGAATGTCATATTCCCTTTTGTCTCTTTGATATCAAGATTAATTATAAGACATGGTACACTTGTCAATCTTATATAATTAATCATATGCTTTCTCGATCTCAAAGTAAACTGTTCAGACAAATCAATTGATACTCTTATCAATTATTTGAGCACGGCCATGCATTTAACAGTCTTACTTATCGAGGGGCCCAGTGATATCGCTCTCTTGTTAGAGAGGGACAAAATCCCATATCTGTCACTCACATCCCTAAGCATGAGTCACATTGCACCCAACAACAGCCTTTATAACTACTCTGTTACAAGCAGCGTTTGACTGCGTCAAAGCACAACATGAGTTCATCCCGGAATCCATGGTGACCTCAGGTCAAAGGAATCAGCTGATGACACTACTATAATCAAGATCAGTTGTGACACGTGACCATGAACTTGATCTCATAGTGGGTCTCCAGCAACATGTTCTCTAACATATTGCCCGTGAGTATAATCTGTATCTGTATACACTATATTCATCTTATGAATATCCATTATCACTCACACTAGTCTTAGTTTGTTATTATTCCCATAATAACAATCGACTAGGGAAATTTAGAATTATACAATTAATTCATGGATACATTATCATAAATACTAACATACAAATATATATGATAAAATAAGTCTTTATTAATGACTTAAGAAGATTGTTTACATAATCCAACATTGGCTTAGGGCACAATCTCTAACAATCTCCCACTTGCCCTAAGTCCAATCTCAAATGTATCTAATACCCATGGACCTAGCATGACCATCATGTACAGCTTGTGAAAGAGCTTTTGTTAGTGGATCAGCAACATTGTCTTCAGACGCAACTTTGCATATCTTCACATCTCCTCTTGAGATGACTTCTCTTATGTAGTGAAAACGCCGAAGTATATGTTTGGATTTCTGTGACACACTAGGTTCCTTAGCAAGTGATATTGCCCCATTATTGTCACACAAGAGGCTCACAGGATTCACTATGCTAGGAACGACACCAAGTTCTTCGATGAACTTCTTGATCCAAACAGCCTCTTGGGCTGCATCTGATGCAGCAATATACTCAGCTTCTATTGTAGATGCAGCTATCGTGCTTTGCTTAGAACTCTTCCAACTTATCGCACCTCCATTCAGAATGAACACATACCCAGACTGTGACTGCATCTGATCTTGATCAGTTTGGAAACTTGCATCCGTGTAACCATTTACAACAAGATCTTCGTCCGAGCCTCCATATATCAAGAATGTATCTTTAGTTCTTCTCAAGTACTTAAGAATACTCTTGACAGCAGTCCAGTGACTATCACCTGGATCAGACTGATATCTACTTGTCATGCTCAAAGCAAAAGAGACATCTGGCCGAGTACATACCATGGCATACATGATAGATCCTATAGCTGACGCATAAGGAATCTTATCCATGCGTTGACGTTCTTCAACTGTCACAGGACATTGCTTACGACTAAGCTTTATCCCTTGCCCAATAGGAACATTTCCTTTCTTTGATTGATCCATACTGAACCTTTTCAGTATTTTGTCAATGTATGTACTCTGGCTCAAGCCTATCAATCTCTTAGATCTATCTCTATAGATCTTTATTCCAAGAATGTAGGCTGCCTCACCCAAGTCTTTCATAGAAAAACACTTTCTTAGCCAAGATTTTACTTCTTGCAAGGTAGGAATGTGATTTCCTATTAACAATATGTCATCGACATATAGAACTAGGAAAACTATATTACTCCCACTGAACTTCTTGTACACACAAGGCTCATCTTCGTTTTTGATGAAGCCAAACTTTTTGACTGATTCATCAAAACAATGATTCCAACTTCTTGATGCTTGCTTCAAACCATAAATGGCCTTTTGAAGCTTGCATACTTTATCAGGATTCTTTGGATCGACAAAACCTTCAGGCTGTGTCATGTACACATCCTCAACAAGATTTCCATTTAGGAAAGCTGTTTTGACATCCATTTGCCATATTTCATAGTCATAATATGCTGCTATG
Source organism: Euphorbia tirucalli (assembly GCA_039660915.1). NCBI lineage: Eukaryota > Viridiplantae > Streptophyta > Magnoliopsida > Malpighiales > Euphorbiaceae > Euphorbia > Euphorbia tirucalli. Next base: position 40,884,434 of record CM077637.1, on the reverse strand, counting down.
GCAACAAGAATTCTGATGGACTTGATCATAGCTACTGGCGAAAAGGTTTCGTCATAGTCTATACCATGAACTTGTCGGTAACCCTTTGCCACTAACCTTGCTTTATAAGTCTGAATATTCCCATCCATGTCCGTTTTCAACTTGAAAACCCATTTGTGCCCTATTGCTTTAGCACCCTTTGGGAGATCAACCAAAGTCCATACTTTGTTGTCGTCCATGGATTGAATTTCTGACTTCATAGCATCAAGCCATTTTTCAGATTCTGAATTAGAGACAGCTTCCATGTACGTGGAAGGTTCATTCTCTTCTAACAGAATCAGATCATTTTCATTCGTGACGAGAAATCCATATCTCTCGGGCTCATGACGAACTCTACTTGATCTACGTTGGACTTGTGTTACTGGTTCTGACTCAACAACTTCTTGTGAATCAGGTTGTTCCATTTGAAACTCACTTTCAACTTGGTTATCCATATTTTCTTGTAGGTGTACTTTACTCCCACTGATTCCTTTGGAAATAAACTCTTTTTCCAGGAATGTACCACCCTTAGCAACAAACACTTTGTTTTCACTAGGATTGTAAAAGAAATAACCTTTAGTTTCTTTTGGATAACCAACAAAATTGCATTTCACAGATTTTGGTGATAACTTGTCTGAAATCAAATATTTCACATAGGCTTCGCATCCCCAAATCTTGAGAAAAGACAAATTTGGTTTCTTACCAATCCATATCTCATATGGTGTCTTTTCAACTGCTTTTGATGGAACTCGGTTCAGTGTGAATGCCGCTGTTTCAAGTGCATATCCCCAAAAGGATAGAGGAAGATTTGTTTGACTCATCATAGACCGAACCATATCCAATAAAGTTCGGTTCCTCCTCTCAGACACACCATTCCACTGTGGTGTACCAGGAGGAGTTAATTGTGAGACAATCCCACAATTTCTAAGATGATCGTCGAACTCTTGGCTCAAATATTCACCACCTCGATCAGATCTAAGTGCTTTAATTGTCTTGCCAAGTTGGTTTTGTACTTCATTTTGGAAGGCTTTGAACATTTCAAAGGATTCCGACTTATGCTTCATTAGATATAGATAACCATATCTACTGAAGTCATCAGTGAACGTAATGAAGTATTGAAAACCACCTCTAGCAGTTGTGCTCATAGGCCCACATACATCTGTATGTATGAGTTCTAATAAGTCACTAGCCCTTTCACTGTGACCAGTAAAAGGACTCTTGGTCATCTTACCCATTAAACAAGACTCGCAAGTGTCATATGTTTCAAAAACATCTAGACCCAAAATTCCATCTTTATGGAGTTTTGAAATGCGTTTCTCATTAATGTGTCCTAGACGACAGTGCCAGAGATAAGTAGGATTCACAATATTTGTTCTTATCCTTTTGGTATTTATGTTATATACATGCTCATCATAACCTTCACTAAGGTTCAACAAATAAAGACCATCATGTAAATCCGCATTTGCATAAAACAAGTCTTTATTGAAAAGCAATAAGTGATTATTCTCAATAACACATTTAAATCCTTCCTTGTCCAAACATGAAATAGAAATGATGTTCCTAGACAAATTAGGAACAAAATAACAATTATTCAAAAGGAGAACAAGTCCACTTGGCAACTTGAGCTCGTAGCGACCGACTTCATAAGCAGCAACTCTAGCTCCATTCGCCATATGGAATTCTACCTCGCCCTTCTTGAGCTTTCTACTTCCTCTAAGCCCCTGCACATTTATACAAATGTGAGAACCACAACCGGTATCTAATACCCACGAAGTAGAAACAGAAGTAGAATGAAGTATTTCAATAACATGAATACCTTGATTAGCGGTCTCACCGCCTCTCTTCTTCCTCAAGTCCTCCAAATAAAGCTTGCAATTTCTGCGCCAATGACCAGGCTGATTGCAGAAATGGCATGTGCCTTCCTTTGGAGGCTTTGCCTTGGTAACAGCTTTGGGCTTCTTTGCATCCTTCCCAAACTCTTTGGGTTTGTTTGCTTTACCCTTCTTCTTCTGGATCCTACCCTTTTGCACCATATGGATCCCTTTGGAGCTTGGCTTCTCTTTTATCGTTACTTCAGCGTTTTTCAGCATCCCATGCAGTTCGCTGACCGTTTTGTCCATATCATTCATGTGATAATTCATGACAAAATGGGAGTAACTCTCAGGAAGAGAATTAAGGATCAAATCCGTTGCCAACTCAGGTCTGAGTGGCGAACCAAGCCTCTCCAACTGATCAATGTACCCTTTCATCTTCAGAACATGGGCACTAACCGAACTCCCTTCGGTCATCTTGCACCCAACCAAAGATCTCAAGGTCTCATACCTTTCCCTTCTCGCTTGCTTTTGGAACATTTCCTTAAGCTCTTGAGACATCTCATATGCCTCAAATGTTTCCAGATCCTTCTGAAGTTCCGGAATCATTGATGCGAGCATCAGGCATTGTACATCAATCTGATCGTTTTGATGCTTGTGAAAAGCATCCTTCTCAGCTCTTGAAGCTGTGGTGGGTGGAGGGTTAGCGGGCAAAGGCCCATCCAGAACATACAGCTTTCGCTCTTGCTTGAGAACAATTCTCAAGTTGCGATACCAATCTAGGTAATTGGTTCCGTTCAGTTTTTCCTTCTCAAGGATAGATCGAATAGAACCGGGATTGCTTGTGTTGGCCATTTATCTACAACAGAAAATATATGCAAAGTTAATTACATAAGAGAATTAAACTCCCACTAAAATTATAAAACCCTTTAAAATATTTAAGTGGGTAAAAGACCCAAAATCCATACTTAACCATAGCACTGCTTTGGCATGTCCCTATGATTAAATATAATTTCGGTAGACATCACCATGTCAATTACATCATTATGTAACTCTTTTAATTTATGAGATGCATGATATCATATATCATATTTAGTTTGTATGTTACTCATCTCATCCTTGCCTCGGGCTCAAACACCTTTTTGATTAACCCTTTGGTTAAACCAATTACAACACAATGAGAATCACCTTTTCTCATATTATTGCTTCGCTAAGGTCACAACATGCGTACCCGCCCTGGCGGTATACCATGATGCGAACATAGTACTTGACAAGTGTTATACGTAATTGGGTGGCAAAATATAAACTTCATAAGTTTATTTAGGGTTTATTAATTCCTGTGAGTTAATTGTATCATATACAATTTCATGGCATTAATATTAATCATACTTTTGTTAATATTAATTAGCATGGCATCTTATGGCATACAATTGTCTAGCATGCATATAGAATATCTAGCATGGCATCACATGGCATCTAAATAAAATAAAGCATGCATATGACTCGAACCGTGTTATGGTATGGTTTAAATCTACATTGATTTTCATAGGCCAATATGAAAATCAACAAGGTCATATCCTAGGTAGTAGCATCCATCACATGGTCATTGCACCGCCTCTTGGATCCGCCTCCACGTCTTTGCTTCCAAGCACCATCTCATGGATTTATATTTTACAAAAAAATTGCAACCTATACAATTTTTCTAGTAAAATAAATTTTACATATCATAAATTGCATCCTATACAATTTTTCTAGTAAAATTAAAATTTAAAATTTACATAAATACAAACGACTCGCAGGTCGTATTTATATAAAACCATAATAAATAAAATAAAGCATCCACGGGGTCCAAAACCATACCATAACACCATGCATAAAATTATCAACAATAATTTTATATCTAAAAGATTTAGGGTTCAAAAACTAAACACAATCTTATTGTATTTAAAAGAAATTGATTTGAGAAGAAAAGGTATAGAAGACAATTTCTACATTGCAGCACTAAGGGAACACGGCGTGCAAAACCGGTTTGCACGGCGTGCAACACTTGCACGCGGCCGTGTTCCTCGCTGTTACTCAGCGCACATGAGAAATTTCCGGTTGCACGCCGTGCAAAACCAGTACACGGCGTGCAACACACATATGCACGGCGTGCAACACTTGCACGCCGGCGAGTTATGCACTGATTCTCAGCTTACGAAAACGATTTCCGACTACACGCCGTGCAAAACCAGTACACGGCGTGCAACACACGTTTGCACGGCGTGCAGTGCCTGCACGCCGGCGTGTTCTGCACTGAAAAACAATTCTGCGTCAATTTGTTCAAAACAACAATTCCCAAATCAATTCCAAACGTCATTCACAATAACAAAGAACCCTAAATCAAAAACATATAACCCTAACATGCAATTTTGATCTAATCAAAATAACAAATCCAATTCAGTCAATGCACAAGTGGCTCTGATACCACTGTTGGGGAATTAATCGCACAAAACAATACGCAGCGGAAATAAAAGGATTAATCCCCGCCAAGGATCCATGTATATTGCATTGAATTGGAAGGAAGGGTTAAAGAATTACCTCTTAGTTTTAATAGGATTTGAATCAAAGGAACCAAATTAGCTTCCCTCTACGGTTGATCCACACGGAGCAATTGATTCACCGCGTGCTAGCGCCGGGATTGAAGAACGATTCTTCGAACGAGAGAGAGAGGCAGAAAATCAAAATTTTCTATGTGTTGAAGAGCTAGGAATTTCGGCTGCCCCCCCTTTTCTTAGTGTGGTGGCCGAATTTCCTTTAGGTTTAGGAGTGTAGAGTTGTGTTAGGTTTAGGTCAATTATTTCCTTAAATAATTAACCTAAATAGTTAACTATAATTATAACCTAATACACCTATTAGTTATAATTATATATTAACCCACACAATTTAATATTAATTCTCAATTAACATTAAATCAAATCAATTCTCCATAATACATATATGTATATATAATATTATAATTAATTATATCTCCATATAATTTAATTATAATATGTAGCATACTTTATGTAATATTAATCACATTAATATTTATATATACATACATAAATATATATCACTATATATATTTATTCTCTTTCTCATTCATAAATTATTATCCAATAATAATTTATACCCGATAAGATGAACTTCATTTTGCTCTTGTGTGTGACCCCATAGGATCATATTAATTGGCAATAAGGAAATTACCATAATGTCCTTATAGGTCACAAGCGGACTCTAGCAAGCCATTACGACTACCCAATTAATATGATTGGAATGATCCAATACCTATTTATAGAATGTCATATTCCCTTTTGTCTCTTTGATATCAAGATTAATTATAAGACATGGTACACTTGTCAATCTTATATAATTAATCATATGCTTTCTCGATCTCAAAGTAAACTGTTCAGACAAATCAATTGATACTCTTATCAATTATTTGAGCACGGCCATGCATTTAACAGTCTTACTTATCGAGGGGCCCAGTGATATCGCTCTCTTGTTAGAGAGGGACAAAATCCCATATCTGTCACTCACATCCCTAAGCATGAGTCACATTGCACCCAACAACAGCCTTTATAACTACTCTGTTACAAGCAGCGTTTGACTGCGTCAAAGCACAACATGAGTTCATCCCGGAATCCATGGTGACCTCAGGTCAAAGGAATCAGCTGATGACACTACTATAATCAAGATCAGTTGTGACACGTGACCATGAACTTGATCTCATAGTGGGTCTCCAGCAACATGTTCTCTAACATATTGCCCGTGAGTATAATCTGTATCTGTATACACTATATTCATCTTATGAATATCCATTATCACTCACACTAGTCTTAGTTTGTTATTATTCCCATAATAACAATCGACTAGGGAAATTTAGAATTATACAATTAATTCATGGATACATTATCATAAATACTAACATACAAATATATATGATAAAATAAGTCTTTATTAATGACTTAAGAAGATTGTTTACATAATCCAACATTGGCTTAGGGCACAATCTCTAACACCCCCATCCTTCCTCTTCTCTTTCTTTTTGTCTCCTCTCTTTCTTGCTGCAAGGGGCGGAGCATTAATTGCTCCCCCTCTTCTTCTCTTTTTGCTGCAGAGGTATGGGCTTCTACACCTGCTCTGACATTACAGTCGTACGACTGTAACAAAAGTGGCACGACTGTATATTACAGTCGTATGACACACGTGATTTTTTTTTTAGATGAAAAATTCCGGCGCTTACAGTTGCCCCTCGCGTGATCAAATTCAACACTAGGATCCAGGTCCAAAATACCTGAGATGATGAATTTGAGAGCGCGAATCAAAGCGCCGTAAACACAAGAAAGAGCCCACTGTTAAAATAAGTTGATACGGGGTCTAAGTTACCCGAGGCAAAGCTGGGCAAGAAATAAGCCGATACCGGGTCTAGGTTACCTGAGGCAACAAAGGTGAAAGGCGGATTGGCCGATACCAGGTTTAGGTTACCAGAGCCAATGAAAGGTGGAATGCGGATAGGCCGATATCAGGTCTAGGTTACCCGAGGCAAAGGAAGGTGGTGAAAGGCGGATTGGCCGATACCGGGTTTAGGTTACCTGAGGCAAAGGAAAGTGGTGAAAGGCAGATTGGCCGATACCGGGTCTAGGTTACCCGAGGCAAAGGAAGGTGGTGAAAGGCAGATTGGCCGATATCGGGTTTAGGTTACCCAAGGCAAAGGAAGGTGGTGAAAGGCGGATTGGCCAATATCGAGTTTATGTTACCCGAGGCAAAGGAAGGTGGTGAAAGGCGGATTGGCCGATATCGGGTCTAGGTTACCCGAGGCAAAGGAAGGAGGTGAAATAAGCCGATACTGGGTTTAGGTTACCCAAGGCAAGAAAGGTGAAAGGCAGATTTGAAAATAGAGCCGATCTGGACTGATACCGGGTTTACATTACCCGAGGTGGATCTGTTGGAGATATGGAATGAAGCCTATCTGTACCGACATCGGGTTTATGTTACCCAAGGTGGATCTGCTGGAGATATGGAGTGAAGCCGATCTGGGCCAATACAGGGTTTATATTACCCGAGGTGGATTTACTGGAGAACTTGGGATGAAGCTGATCTGGGCTGATACCGGGTTTATATTACCCGAGGCGGATCTGCTGGAGAACTTGATGATGAAGTGGATCTAGGCCGATACCGAGTTTATATTACACGAGGTGAATCTGCTGGAGATATGAGAGTGATGATGATGAATTCCTGCATTTGAAATGGCAAGTCTTCATTCCTTGATTGAGAGATTTTGAACAAAAACTTTTGCCCCTTCGATCAAGAATGAAGACTAGCTGGGAATGTATGATTTATGTATGCTATGTATGCATGTATAATGATGTATATGCACATGGATGTACTTCACGCTATTTGGTGTTTCCTCTTCCTATTGGGGAGAGGTATGTTTTGCCCCTGGCTGGTGGAAGGCATTCTTCACATAAGACTTTCCCTTGTTGAAGATATATGTGAGGACTACTGGGGAAATGAGATAATTGTTAGGAATGCATGACGATGCTGGGGAAAAAGATCATAGTATCCTTTTGTAAACATTTCGCTGGGGAATGATGTAGAGAATCCTGTTGGGGAGATGATGGGAAGACTTGGCTTCTCACTCCTATAATTTATGAATCTGGGAGTGCTCTAAATTTTGCCTGGATTGCCCAATGTGGGTTTTCAGCCCAGTGAGCTGCTCTTATTTTTGCCTAAGATGCCTTTTCGGTTTTCACCTCAGCGAGCTGCTCTAATTTTTGCTTGGGGCACCTTTTCAGTTTTCACCCCAGTGAGCTCTCTTTTTTTTTTACGAAGAGATCGATTGAAACAGCAAGTTCTTGGACAATTGCTGTCGCTATTCGGAAAGCTGAGTTGGATTCGGAGGATGACAAAAGATTTCAGTTGTATGTATTTAGTTCATTTTCATTGTTAAATAACGCGATATGTTCGACCAGTTAAATGCAAAGCGCTTTCCTTAAGTGGATGTTTAAGCAAGATAACTTTGTTTATGCATTTGTCATAACCATGCAATAATATTTAACAAACATTTCACTTTATTGATGAAATCAAAATGAGTACATTTGAAAAGATTGATCCCCAGATGGTATAAATTCCACACAAAGCCAGAATCGCTCACCAGTCCTCCCTTTAATATTCTCCGACTGTTCATTTCCTCTCTTGTCTTAACCTTTACCTAGGCCGCTCTTTTCGAGTTTTCAACCTAGCAGACTTTTTTTTTTTATAAATGATAAAGCTTTAAGTGGTCTTGGTTGACAGGATTGGTGACCTCATTTCTGTCCATGTCCATGATGCTGACACCACCTTTTGATAGCACTTTCTTCACAACATAGGGTCCTTCCCAGTTGGGTCTAAATTTTCCTCGAACATCAACATTCAAAGGCCTTAAGTGCTTTAGCACTTAGTCTCCTGCTTTCAACTGCCTCTTGGAGTACTTCACATTTTGGTTATAAGCCCTGGCCATTCTGCGCTGGTACATCTGTAAATGATCCAGTGCTTTTAGTCGCCTTTTGTCTAACGCTGCCAATTGCTCGTATCTAGCTTGAACCCATTCAGTCTCTGGCAATTGAGCTTCCAGGGCAACTCTGAGCGATTTGAGCTCTATTTCTATTGGTAACACTGCTTCCATACCATATACCAAGGCATAAGGAGTTTCTCCTATTGGTGTTCGGACACTGGTTCTGTAACCCCAAAGAGCATATGGTAGCTTATCAGCCCAATCTCTGTAGGTGGTTACCATTTTTTATAAGATCTTCTTTATTGCCTTATTAGCTGCTTCTATTGCACCTTCAGCTTGGGGCCTATATGGAGAAGACTTGTGATGCTTAATGTCATGTTCTGCAAGCAGCTCAGCTGTTGCCCCTTAAAACTGCACCCCGTTCTTATTCACTGTGTGATGGGGAATTCCATATCGAGTAAAAATATTCTTCTGGATGAACTTTACCATTTGTTTGGCTGTTACATTAGTGAAGGATTCTGCCTCCACCCATTTGGAAAAGTAATCTATTCCCATGACTATAAATCTGTGCCTATTAGATGCAGCTGGATGAATTTCACCAATCATATCTATCCCCCATGCTGAAAACGGCCAAGGGGTCGCTAGGTGCTGTAGCTCAAGTGGGGGAAGGTGACTAATATCCGCATAGATCTGACACTCATAACATCTCTTCACTTTTCATATGCAATTTGCTTGCATAGTCATCCAGAAGTACCCTTGTCTCATTATCTTCCTGGCCATAGCTAGACCATTCATTTGTGGCCCACAGGATCTTGCATGCACCTGTTCCATCACTTCTTCTACTTCCTGCTCTGTCAGACACCTCAGAAGAACACCATTTGCTGTTCTCTTGTATAGCTTATCTTCAAAGATTCTGAACTAATTGGCTAGCTTTCTTAATGACACCTTATCAGCAACACTGGCTCCCTCTGGCTATTTTCATTCCTTGCATACTGGTAGATATCGAAGAACCATGGCCTTTCTTCAACTGTCAACTCAATTACTTCGTGCACTTCAAAGTAGGGTTGTTTGGAAGTTGCTATAACCAGTGGCTGGACTTGAGTTTGTTCTAGATTTTCCCACATAGAGGATAGAGTCGCTAGTGCATCAGCCATTTTGTTTTCATCCCTGGGGACATGTTTGAATTCACATTGGCCGAATAATTCCCTGCTGAACTGTAGCAACTCCAAGTAAGGCTGTAAGGCTTCCTCTTTCAACTCCCATTTGCCCTGAGCTTGCCTAATCACCAGAAGTGAATCTCCAATGATTAAGACGTCATTTGCCCCTATAGCCAGTAGTGCCTCCATTCCAAACAGGCATGCTTCATACTCTGCCCCTTTATTGGTTATAGGAAAATTCAGCCTCTTTGATAAAGGAATGATTTCACCCCGATTCGGCTTTGCTATTAACACCCCGATTCCAGCACCCTTTCTATTCACTGCACCATCGAAGCACATAACCCACCTTTTTACTTCAATGATGGCTAACTGTTCATCTGGGAACTCCAAATCCTTAGTGTAATCTGATTCCAAAGGTTGATTTACTAGAAATTCTACCACGGCTCGCCCTTTGATGGTTTTCTTAGTGATGTACTCGATATCGAATTCTGATAAGAGTAATAACCATTTGGACAACTTTCCAACTAGCACTGGTGCTTCGTAAAGATACTTCATTGGATCCATTTTGGTGACAGCTTGTATTTTGTACGACTGGAAGTAGTGGCGCAGCTTCTTGGTCAGCCAGATCATCGGCACACACGTCTTCTCTACCACTGTGTATTTAGTTTCATATTCTAGCAGCTTCTTACTGAGGTAGTAAATGGGATACTCTTTCTTGTCATCTTGTTCCTGTGCCAACATCACCCCTACAGAGGAACCTTCAACTGCCAAGTACAAAATCAGAGGCTTCCCTAGAATTGGCAGACTCAGGATTGGTGGATTTACCAGATAAGCTTTGATTTTCTAGAATGCTAGCTGACATCTGTCGTCCCACACAATCAGCTAATCTTTCTTTAATAACTTGAAGATTGGCTAACAGGTGGAAGTCGACCGTGCTATGAAACGATTGACATATTGTAAGGAACCCATATTTGGTCGGACTTCCTTTTCTGTTTTCGGAGCTGGCATATGACATATGGCTTTGATTTTATCTGGGTCCATTTCTATTCCCCTCTGGCTGACTACATGACCCAATAGCTTCCCTGATGTGACTCCGAATATACACTTCTTGGGGTTAAGTCGCAAGTTGTATTTTCCAATGTGAGTAAGAAATCTATCCAGGATAACAGGATGTTCCTCTCAGGTCATTGATTTGACAAACATATCATCAACATACACTTCGACTTCTTTATGGATCATATCATGTAACAGAGTTGTAACAGCCCTTTAATAAGTGGCTCCAGCATTCTTTAATCCAAAGGGCATTACTCTGTAGCAAAAAGTACCCCATTCTGTGATGAACGATATCTTCACTTTATCTACCACATCCATCAGGATCTGGTTGTAACCTGAAAAGCCATCCATAAAGGAATACATTGCTGCTTTCACTGCACTATCAACTAGGACGTCAATATGAGGCAGTGGAAAGTTATCTTTTGGGCATGCTTTATTCAGGTCCCTATAGTCAACACACACTCTGACTCTTCCATCCTTCTTGGGTACTAGGACGATATTAGCTAGCCATTCTGTGTATTCTACCACTTCAAGAAACTTGGCATCTATCTGCTTAGCCACTTCCTCTTTTACCAGTGTAGCCCATTCTAGCCTCAATCTTCTCAGCTTCTGCTTTACTTGCCTGAACTTGGGATCCGTTGGGATCTTGTGCACTGCTATCTCTGTGTCTACACCCGACATGTCTTCATATGACAAAGCAAAAGCTTTAACATGTTTTTGTAGTATTCTTATTAATTCTCTCTCTTCCTCGGGTTTTAGCTCAAGTGAAATGAATACCATTTTGGGATTTTCATCTGTACTTATGTTGATTTCATGCAATACAATGTCATGTATGCTAAATATGCTTGATGGTGATTCAAATGCATGCACAGAATTATCAGGATAAACATCACACAAGTAAGCAAACTGAGATTTCATTGCATTAAACTTGTCATAAAGTACATCATTCATATTGAAAATGGAAGAAACAGATACAACAAAATCATTTTCATCCTCCATGGATGGAGGGCCTTGTTGTTCTTTAGCTTCCACTTTCATCTTCAAACCATCATCCAAGTTTGCAGCTGCTTCAGCTTCTTTTTCAGCCACCTGTGCCTTAGCGTTTTCCATGATCTTGGCTATTTCGGCGACCGCAGAGTCCAAATTCACCTTGGCCATCAACTCTTCGCTGAACCCTTCCTTGAATTTCCCAAATGCCTTGCTTAAGGTAGCAGTCAACGAACTTGAAATCACTTCTGTAGCTTCATTACAGACTTTTTCTTCATTTGTCCCTTCGGGCACCTCTACTGCTTTTGCCATCGCTTCAGGCGGCTCACCCTACAGATCATCAGATTTAGCAACTGGCTCGTCTGCCATCACGGGGGCCACTAGTTCCTCCTGGCTTTTCTCAAAGTTAGCAACATCAGTAAAAATTTCAAAACCAGCGTATTCAACATTTCCAACCCTTACTGTTTCAGCCTGGCCCTTGTATAGCCCTTCTCCCGCTTTCAGGAATGGTTTCATCATAACTTTGCCATTCTTGCCCCTTCTCGGGTTTTTCTGGTCAGATGTATCCTCTGTATACCCCAGCCCGAACTGCTTTGGTTTCCCCGAGTCAATGTTGAATTCAGGTACTCCTTGCAAGTTGATTCCATGTCCCATACCTGGGACAAAGTTCTGTTTATGCAAATATCGAGATAGCCACTCTGGCATATAATTTCCATAGATGACCATGGGAGCATTTGTAGCTTCCTCTTCCCCGATCATGGCGACTTGGAACCCACCAAAAGGGACAACCCCTTCATTCACAGCAGCAATCACCGATTGGGCATCTGCCTAAACAGTCATAATCTCACCATCTATCGAGAACTTAATTTTATGGTGCAAGGTGGAAGGGACACCGCCTAGAGGATGGAACCATGGCCTTCCTAATAGTAGGGAGAAGGTGATCGGGATATCTATGACCATGAAAATGACCATTGACTTGATTGGCCCAACCTCTACTTCAATTTCAAAAGTCCCTATCATTGTTCTCTTGGAGTCGTCATATGCTCGGATTACTGTTGAGGACTTTCTAAGAAAATCTTCATTTAGGCCCAAATATGGCAGCATCTTCAGTGGACATATATTCAGAGTTGAGCCATCATCCACCATCACACACGGCATCACCTTATCCATCACATGGGCCCTGATGTAAAGGGCCTTGTTGTGGGCCTTCCCTTCACCAGGCAGATCTTTCTCAGAAAAAATGATGTTAGGAGTCCCAGAATGGACTTTACCCAACAGACAGCACATGGCCTCCGGAGATGCAATAAGAGAGACCTCAATCTCGACAACTTCTTCACTAAAGCCGCTCTATGTTATTTAAAGGTCAAAAGCAGATGCCATAGGCTGGCTTGTGCAAGAGTCTTCTTTAACTAGGAACTAAGTCCTCTTTTTCAACCCTCTCCGGTGCTGATGTACTACCTGACCCAGTCAGTGGGGTTTTTTCCTTCACCTGATCCACTGCTTGATACACCTTGCCACTCCGGGTAACATTCTGGACCTCCTGAACTTTCAACTTCTCAATGGCCAGAGGCTTAACTGACTCCTCTCCGCCAAACTCTTCATATTCATCTTCAGAATCAAGGTCATTCAAGCTTATCGGCTTGATCTCTTTCTGTTCCACCTTCTTATCACATTTTGACCCCACTTCAGCTTCCTCTATTGCTAAGCCTGGATTGTGGGATTTTTTTGAAGAATATGAGCAAAGATGAAATTGGCTGACAATCCCGAATGTACCATATTGACCCGCTTCTCAAATGCCGGTAGCGGGTTAGCCTTCGTGCTTGGCTTAGCTGATTCTTGCAGTGTCCCTTCATCTATCAGCTTTTGAATGGCATCCCTCAGCTTGTAACAATTGCTAGTCTTGTGGCCAACAACAACATGATACGTGCAGAAATTATCTTTATCTGCCTCAGCGGGTTTTTCAAATGGCCTCAGGGACTGTAGCAACACACCGTTTCTGCATTTAGAAAAAATCTTGACTAAAGGAAGAGTCTAAGGTGATATGCCCTGCCCCTCTGGATTCCTATTCTGACTGCCCTGTTGCTGGGTTACTGTAGCGACCTCTACTTGTTTTACTTTTGAAGTCTGCCCGCCTTTTCCACCAGAACTTGAGCTAGAACCTCCACCAGACCCGGCTGTAATCGTTGATCTATACCTAGAACTGTAACCTGAAATTCTTCCACCCTTATGGCTTGGTGCCTTCTCTTCTTCGTCCTGCTCGATTTTCATCGCCATACTGTAGATTTCACTAAGCTCATTGAATGGATGAAACTTCATATTGTTTTTGAAGATGTCCTTACTGCCATCAATCAGCTTCTGTATCAGTTCATCTTCATCTAGGCGGTTCTTCAGAAGGATCATCTTAGTCATCCACCACTGGTAATACTCATCAACAGGCTAATTGGGCTTCTGCTTGATCCGCTCCAAATCATACAGCTTCACCTGAATCTTGGTGTTGAAGCTGTAATATTTAATAAAGGCTACTGACAGAACCTCCCAATCTGACTGCTTTTCCTCTGATAACGAGTTATACCACCCCAATGCTCCTCCTTCCAAGGTAGTCGGGAAGAGATTAATCTCCTATTACTTAGTGTTGCCTGCCGTCAGCATGACACGAGCATAAAGATTTACATGGGCCTCTGGTGAACCCATTCCCTTGTAAGAAGGCACCCTTGGCTTTTGGAATCCAATAGGAAAAGTCTCGATGCCCCTGCTGATCGTGGCATCAATGTTAACTCCCTTCTTAGACTCTGCACTAACACTAGCCCCTTTCTTCAACTAAGCCACTGCCTCCTCTAATTCCTAGCATTTTGCCTTCATCTTTCTTTCCATGGCTGCCTCTATTTCCTACAGCTTTTCTAGACTAGCCGAGGTATCACCACCCTACTGGGATGATTTAGCCTCCTTCTCTTTTCCGGCTCCACTACCACTAGTTTCTCCAGCCTCTTTCACTACTGGCCGCACTTCCTCCTTCAGCATATCACGAAAGTCTTGTGATATTAGAAAATCCTTCAAAGCATCAACAAGGCTTGATATTAGATTAGCCATCTCTACTTCTTCCCCAGAATCAAAATCACTTTCTGTCTCAACTACTCTCCATTCCCCAACAGCCTTCAAAGCCTGAGATCTCATCCAAGGTCGCTCCAGCTTATTCTGCTTTACATCAATCGAGAAATTTTTAGGGTCAATGCATGGAATGATGTCATGAAGAGTGAGACATTGAAAATACTTATGAAGAATGAATGGAGTGATGTCATGCATGAAATGATGATGAAAGTGATTCCCACTTATTATTCTATATTTTTATTTTTCTGGACATTCCAAGAACACGCAATGCTATGCAAAAGGATCACGCATGGACCACCACACGGACAAAGGTTCGGCGCCTTTGGGGCACCTAATGATTTTTGTGATATGGTCGCATGTGTGCCGACACACGGATAGAGTTTTGACGCTTTTAAGGTCTATGACATGATATGAAATGGTCAGTGGGACCGTCCCTTGGATATAGTTCTAATGCTTTTGGGGCCTATGATATGAAATGATGTTATAAGAAAGTCACGCGCCACAGGAGATATGGATAGAGGTTCGGCGTTCGGGGAACACCTTTCATGATTTGGGATGTTATGAAATCCCCTTACATATGTACTAACCCAGCACTCGGGGAGCGCCTTGAATAATGTAGTAATGTCATAAAGTAACCCGATGTGGATCACAGTGCTATATGTGTAAGCGCCGGAATTTTCCATACTTAAAAAAAAAGAGTATGGTCGTACGACTGTCCTTACAGTCGTACGACTATAATTTAAAAATTACAGTCGTACGACTGTAATATCGGAAAAGTTACAGGAGCCCATACCTCTGCAGCAGAAAAATGGAGGAGAGAGGGTGGCGCAATTAATGCACCGAGATGGGCAGGAAGTAAACTAGGAAAGCAGGATAAAAGGAAGAAAAAGAAAGGAAAGAGGGGATTTTGATTTCTGGTAGAAAGAATTAGGGAGAGAAAGGAGAAAAGAGAAAAGGAAAAGGAAGAAGTAAAAAACCATAAAAACTCATCTTTTCCTCTTCTATTTTCTTTTAATTCTCGGAATTAGGATTAAAATTTGTTAGAAATGCCCCCAATTATTGATTTCCCAATTCTGCCTATTTGAGTCCAACCTGTGGTGTGCCGTATAAATTGTGCTAACCTTTGTTTTGCAGCTTTTATTTATGTACATTTTTATTTTTATTTGTATTTTAATAGAATTAATCATGTATTTAGGCGGTTGTAATTATTTTTAGATTCTCGTATATTCTAGGCGATTGTATAAGTGAGGCGAGAGTTTTTATTTTTCTATTCGATTTGGTTGTAAGCCAATTAATATTTATTTCTTTTCTTTATTTTTGTATTATGTATTTGTATGCGCATTGTATGCCTTTTTATGTGCAATAAAATTGACTTTAGATTTTGAAATACCATTTGAGAACATTGGCAAAATTTAATTAGACACGAAATAAGGGACTTGTCCGGACCCGAATCTCTGGATAGTGTAGCGACCTTCGTCTGGTTCAGCCACCTTAAGAATTTCCCAGTTGAGCTGAGCCGGGTGGCGACTCTACAATATTCATCGAGACTTAGGTCTCGGTTCTTTTATGCATTAATTTCATTTATTTTCTAAACCCCACGCGAGGGAGGGGCCCACCCGAGATCATGGCGCCCCTTCCGAAAGGGAGTCTCGCGTCCCGTCAAAAACGCGTCGGCCGCTCACAGTGGTGACTCTCCTGGGGAAATTCTTAAAAAATTTTTTCTTAAAAACTTAAAAGAATTTTGACAAGCCCTGAAAAGTGTCTAATTAAAATAAGGCGGATGATTCTCTTTGGTGTTTTATTTGCATTTTAGCTAGCCATTGTTGCATTAGTTTAGGTATCCTTTTATAGCTTGGTGGATTGTTGAAGTGTGGCCTAAGTTCCTCTTGGTCTTGGGGGCACGAATACGAAACACCACTCATAGCCTCGTATGAACCCCTTCGTTAGAAGCCTTGAGTGGGGAGAAGTGAGGAGTATATCTTGCTATGAGAGCTTTGATGTTATCCCGACTTTGACCGAACCCATATAGGCAGCTCTAGTTGGATTCCCTTAGGATATCAAAATAATTGTGTGAATAATAATAAAATCGCACCTTCATCACCCCCGGTTGGTGATCAAAGTGAACCCCGCCTAGGACTCGGTTAGAAATTTTTGAGACCGACCACGTTGGAGGAATAAGGTAGGAAGAATTCGTTTTGCTTGCTATGTGCTCTTCACCATCTCGTGACACATCGCCGTTGCTACCTACGCGTGCATAACATATCATAATCACCATTTCCCATACATGTGACATACCACACACAAAACATTTTTGTGTGATACTAACCCGCATTTTATGCAGCCATTTGCATTTTATTTCGTGTGTAAAACATTAATTCATTCGTTTGTCATTCATGCTAACCCTTTCTTTTTCAGCCATGACATTAAACTTGCGTGATTAGCATTCTTTCACATAGCATACAAAACATCATTATGCGTGTCATGCATTCTAACCCACGTTTTCGTGCAGCCATTTGCATATTGTGTGACATGCTCATTCACCACATTTCACTTAAATTAAATTAAGGGGTATTTCAAGGACGCCTATCATGACCATCCCATTCCATTTCATAACATATTGGGTACCCAAAATTACCCGTGTTTTGCTGATGCACCGGATTGCATTTGGCCATTCCACCAAAATCATTTCATTCGATAGAAGCCACAACGGTCTTAGGCCCATTTTCGTGTAACAATTTACACGATGCATTGTTGGGATTCATCACGGGAAACCGACCGATAAAAGCGGAAATACGCGTCGATTTCCTCGAATCCGGCCCAGGAGCTTAAGATGTGGAAATCAAAAACTTAAAGCATAAAAAGAGGGTTTCAAAAACTTACCACAAAGTCTCTCTAAGAGACGGATGCGGACTGCAGGAACCAAAGTAGACTCCCTCCAACGTCACGTACACGAACGGCTCTCGGACCGAAACCCGTGCTAGCGACTCGGATGACAAGAAGAGAGGGAGAGAGGGCTGCTCACAATAGGAATAGATGGCTGTAATTTTTCTTTCCCAAAGAAAAATACCATCACCTTAAGTTAGGGCTCTCAATTTCTTTCCAAAAGATATCAATCCCTAAAATAGGCACCAATTTCTTTTCCTTAAGAAATTCATTCCTAAAGTGGGCAAAACATTTTGTTCTTATGAAAAGAAAAGGACGGCAGAAAAACATGAGAATAGCTGCTGATTTTTTCCTTATGTATCAACCTTCTTACCAAGAAAAAAATCATCAATGCCACCTAGCATGCAAAGTCCAACTTGGCAACTAACTAGGTCAAACCATGACTCACTCCATCACCATTGGACAAACATAAAGACTCATCATTTCTTCATTAAATGAAAAACATGACTCACCATCTTATTTTTGTCCAAGAATGAGTCACCATTCTCATCCATTCACCACCCATGAATTTCGGCCAACTCAATATGTGTGGGCTTAACATTTCAAGCCTTTGTTGCCCATTTAATTCTATGGTTTTAAATTAATTGCAAATAGAATTTTAATTCAACATGTGTGTAAATATACAATACCACATAATGTATAATACATACATTTAAATTAAAATTAATTTGACCTATTAATTTTAACCAAGGAATTAAATTGGACACACATATTACATGTAAACCTATACATGTAAATAATATTTCCACCTAGGAAATAATCTCATAAATTAATTCATTGAATTAATTAAGAGAATGCCAAAATAAATATTTAATTATATTAGTTTGATCAATCTAATTGATCCATATAATATAATTAATATATCTCTCTCTCTTCAAACGTGTATACTCCAAGTACACACTTAATCCGACTAGTTAAAGTCCAGACGTTCAATGTGTACGATCCGATGGGCCCGTCTTTATGTTGGCAGTGGGCCAAGGCCCACAGACTACAGGCGGGCTCTAGCAAGCCACTGTAGCCCCCAATGAAGACGGAGTAAGCAGTCCAACTGAAAACGTAACCCAGTAGTTTGAACTTGTAAATCCCATGTCGCTGATATCGGTGTCCAACACAGAGGCATGGAAGTATCACCCTCTTTGTGTCTGGACCTTTACTTGATACCGAATGAACTGATGCTCACAAACAAGATCCAATCTTGTTTGGGTGCGGCTGCACACTTATCAGTAACATTCTTCAAGAGGTCGATGATATCGTCTCAGTGAATCACTGAGTGACATTCCCTTCTGCATATCCATAGCACTGCCATGTTTACTAACACACCCGAACGTACCCATACTTGGCACCCTTTTACAGGCCCGTTAGGCGTACACCAAAGTGTGCCACTTCACATGCAACACCATCATATGGTCCGGTCGAAGGACTTATACAAGTACTACGCGAGAATCATTTGTGATACTATACCATGTAGATTCCCGTTAAGTGGATCAATCCAGTACCATGCCCTTTTTGCATGTACCCAGTAACCTGGTTGACATTCCATGTTCTATGACCGGTAAGACACCGCCATACAACCAGGCTAATGATAGTCTTTAGTTCCATTCATTCCCATGATTGGAACAGACTACGGATAACTTTATGGCCATATCGTTTTCCCTATCCACGGTCTTACTGCCAAGTGCCTCACACTTGACAACACGGATATGGATATGTCCATTGGATACTCTATTTAAAATATAGCACAAGACATATAATAAATAGATTAATGCCTTTATTTCCTTGACACAAATTGCATAATACATAAAGATTACATTAATGTACAAATGTATTATACAAACATAAGGACCAATGCCTCGGGACTAGGGCATTTCCAACAATCTCCCACTTGCACTAGCACCTACTAGGCATGGCTCTAATCCCTATAGATCTAGTATAACCTTCGTGCAGAGGCATAGCCAAGCATGTTGGTCAAAAGATCTGCGACATTGTCTTTGGTGTCCACTCTTTGTAATGAGATGTCACCCCCTCAGCGATTTCTCGCAATAGGTGAAACTCCCTGAGTTCGTGCTTCGTGTATATGTGTGACCGGGGCACATAGCTTGTGCAACAGCCCCTAGTTGTCACAGAAGATATCAACTGGTTCCCGGACAGTAGATACTATCCCTAGTTCCGTGATAAACTTCTCTATCCACACAGCTTCCCTAGCTGTGTCACACGTTGCAATGTACTCAGTTCCTGTGATAGAAATCGTGATGGTCGATTACTTGGAGCCTCTCCAACAATAGCATCACCATTTAGCATGAACACATACCTATACTGCGACTTATATTCATCCTGGTCGGTCTGGAAGCTCGCATCAGTGTACCTAGTAACTGACTACTCTTCCTAACTTTCATGCACTAAGAAGCTATCCTTAGTCCGGTTAAGGTACTTCAGGATTGCTTTGACAGCCTACCTGTGATCCATTCAGGATCCGGCTCATCATACTTAGTGCAAAGCCGACATCAGGACTTGTACATAGCATGGAGTACATGATTGATCCTATAGCCGAAGCCTATAGAACCAATTCATGTTCTCCTAGAAGTTTCAGCTCATGACCCATTGGCAAGAAACCTTTCTTAGCCTGGTCCATGCTGAATCTTTTCAGAACTATGTCTATGTACTTGGCCTGACTTAGGCCCAGAAGCCGATTGGATCTAACCCTGTAGATCCTGATCCCTAGGATCGTCTCAGCTTCGCCTAAGTCCTTCATTGCGAAGCACTTACACAACCATTACAATTCCCTTGTAGTGTTGGTATGTCGCTTCCAATCAGAAGGATGCCATCCATATATAATACCAGGAAAGTTACTATGCTCCCACTAAACCTTTTATACACACCTTTAAAGGTATTGTCGGCCTATAGCTTATAGCACCATTTGCAACCTATTACCTTAACACCTGAAGGTGAATCAACCAGGTTCCAAACCTGATTATCGTACATAGATTACAAATCCACCACCATGGCAGACAGTGGGCTAGCTATGGCCTACTAGTAGGTTTTGAGCTCCTCTTCGTCCAAGACAAAAGGAGCGTAATCATTAGAAACAAAAACCGATGTTTCTCATGTTCCTGATGATCCCTACCAGACCTTTTAGGTCCTTGTGTGACCTGGGCTGGTGCTTCCCCTTTTGGAAGCTTCACCCTGGTCTCCGAGTTATCCTTTTCAGGAGTTTCTGAGCTTTGAACTTCCCTGAGTTCAACATCGCTCCCACTGTCTTTCTTGGAAAGAAACCCCTTTTCAAGAAGGACCCCCTTTCGCGCCATGAACACCTTGTTCTCAGCGGGGTTGTAGAAGCAATACCCTTTGGTTTCCCTAGGGTAGCTCACAAACAGGCATTAGTCGGTTTTGGGTGCTAGTTTTGCTCACAGTCAATTTCTTGACTTGTGCATAACAACCCCAAATCCGTAAGAAAGACACATTAGGCACCCTGCCCGTCCATATTCCAAATGGGGTCTTTTCCAAAGCCTTAGTCGGAGTATAATTGAAATTAAGAGCCATTGTCTTAAGAGCGTATCCATTAAAAACTTATTGGGAGAGATGCATGACTCATCTTTTGAGCGGACCATGTCCAACAGGGTCCTATTCCTCCGTTCGGACACCCCATTCCATTGTGGTGTTCCTGGAGGAGTGAGCTATGGAACTATTCCATGCTCTCTTAAAATGAGTCAAACTATAGGCTTATATGCTCACCACCTCGGTCCAACCGAAAGGCTTTGATATTTCTGCCTAGTTGGTTCTGTACTTCGTTCCTTACACCCTTGAACCTATCAAGGGTCTCAGACTTATATTTCATTACATAGGCATATCCATTTCGGATGAAATCGTCTGTGAAGGAGACGAAGTATAGATGTTCACCCTTGGTTGCTATGCTTGTCGGTCCATATACATCTCAATGCATTAGGTCCAATAAGCTAGCGACCCTTTTAGCCTCCTTGCTAAAAGGTTCTTTAGTCATTTTACCTTATAAACAAGACTCGCATATATCAAGTGACTCCATGTCAAATGATCCTAGGATTCAAGCTATGTGAAGCCTAGCTATGCGCTTCTTGTTTATGTGGCCTAAATAACAATGCCAAAGGTAAATCGGATTAAGTTCGTTAGGCTTAACCCATTCAGTATGTATATTATAGACATGATTAGTTTCATTTAGATCCAGGATATAAAAGACATTATTTAACAGAGCTACTCCATAAAATAATTCTTTTCTAGATAAACCCTTTTTACTATTACCAATAGTAAATGTACATCCAGAAATATCCAAAAACTGAAACAGAAATAATATTCCTGTACAAAACAGGTACAAAATAACATAGTTTCAGTAACAAAACTAATTTACTAGGCATCATAAGCTGGTCCCGCTGATCTCTATGGCAGCAACCCTTGCTCCATTTCTGACCCGCAAGTCCACTTGTCCCGATCCCAGTGATCTCCTGTTCTTAAGTCCCTGCACATTACAACAAATGTGAGAACCACATCTAGTATCCAATACATAAGATGTTGAAACAGAGGTTAATGTCTATGACATATATACCTGATGAAGACACGCCCTGCATCTTCCTTTTCTCTCCCAAAAGCTTGGGACACGATCTTTTCCAATGTCCAGCCTGCTTGCAACCGAAGCAGACATCCTTGGAACGGGCCTTGGGCTGGGCTTTAGCCTTTTTAGCCTTGGCTTCCTTAGCCTTGGCCTTGCCTTTAGCAAAAGGAGGTTTCCCCTTGTTAACCTCAAGTACCGGCGGAGTCTTTTTGATCGACAGTTCAGCGAGCTCAAGCATCCAATGCAGCTCACTAACAGTACGGTCCATCCCTTGCTTGTAAAAGTTTAGGATGAATTGATCATAAGAATCCGATAAAGAATCCAGGATTGTGCTAACCGCCAGCCCCCGTGAGATAGGAGTTCCGAGATGGGCTAAATTATCCAGATAGCCCTTCATCTTGAGCACGTGTGCACTCACAGATGTCCCGGCTCCCATCTTACAGCTGCGGAATGCCTTGTGGATCAGGTACCTTTCCTGATAAGCTTACTCATAAAACATCTTGTTAAGAGTTGTCATTATAGCAAAGGCCTGATGATCCAAGAACTGCTTTTGCAATTCAGGAACCATACTAGCCAACATCAGGCATGTCACATCCCGGTTATCTTTTACATGTGCCAAGTATTCCTCCAGCTGGGCAGCCGGTGGATTACTTCCCATTGGCACAACCGGTACAGGCTTTTCAAGCACATACTCTTTAGACTCTTGTCTTAGAACTTTCCTTAAGTTCATAGACCAGTCCCAAAAGTTAGGGCCAGAAAGCTTGTCCCATTCCAAGAAAGATCGCAGTGATAAAGTATCATTCGTAGCCATTGGTTTCTACACAGAAAAATTACGAGCGTTGATAAAGGACTTAACATGTTCTTCCCATATATATAATTAATAATGAATCGTGTTATTAATTAACTCGAGTTGTTGGGCTCATGGGCCGAGATCCATATTATATCAAGATATAGCCAGACGAGGGCCTGGAACAACTATACCCCAATTTTTAGGTAGGAACGCCGTCCAATCCCAACCTAGGGACTCTCGGTTTGATGGGTCTGTTGGCACTTACCCATCTGTGCTTAGGGCCAGGAACATCCTACTACCCACGCTAAGTCAAAACCTCCATCCAAGTGTTAGAGTAACCAATACTCCAACCCAATACAAAATGACGATACTCCAGTGCATCCAACGAGGGTTGGTCTACAGCTGGCCTATCCCCACTTCGAGTAGGTTATGAATGAGGGAAGCACTTTTAAGAGACTTAGTAATTACCTTTTGGTTATTAGATTCAATTAATAACGGCTTAGATGCATAGGCGGGTGAAATAGGGTTTGTACATACATTCTCACATGTAAATAAATAAAGCATAATTAAATAAAAATGAAATGCTATGGGCCAAAATTTACATCCTAATATAATTCTAGTAAACCTATACTAGAACGACATCAGGTGGGCCGCATCCTCATCCTTCTAGCACGCCAATCCAATCGGCTTCTTCTTTACATAATATCATAATAAACAAATAAAATAAAATTACATAAAAAGAAAACGGCGCGTAGGCCGTATATACCAAAAGAATATTACAACCCAAATAAATAAGGCCCAAAACATCCATTCATGC
The DNA here is from genome assembly GCA_039660915.1 of Euphorbia tirucalli. Classification (NCBI taxonomy): domain Eukaryota; kingdom Viridiplantae; phylum Streptophyta; class Magnoliopsida; order Malpighiales; family Euphorbiaceae; genus Euphorbia; species Euphorbia tirucalli. The sequence goes on along the minus strand of CM077637.1, from coordinate 40,860,660 downwards.
ATTAATCATACATCCATGTAAACCAATACATACAATTTATAAACATGTTAAATGCATGAATTAATCCCATTTCAATTATGTCCATAGCCATTATTTTGAAATCGCCAAATTTTGGCCGATCATGGTTCTAAACCCGTGCGGGCTTTGGGCCTCCAACCCAGGCAAAATTGCTCCCAATCCAATTGGGAAACCATGAATTCCAAAATTAGCCGTCCGGGTAATCGTGCCAAGAAAACCCGAACCAATTTCAATTAACCGTATTTATTTCCAAAATAAATATCGCATGAACGAAAAATAAATTCCATTCATAAAACACGCGCATAAAAATTACCAAAATTGAAACACGCAAAATTTTAAAACCAATTAAAATTTTAAAACCCGGCCCGGCCCAAAACAAATCCCGCAAAATCCAAATTCGGGCCCGGCCCGCCGCGCGGGGCAGCCGCGGCGCTGCTGCCCAGCAGCAGCCCCGCTGCCGCGCAGCGGCTGCTGCCCAGCAGCAGCTGCTGGCGCGCAGCAGCCCTGCTGCAGGCGTGCAGCAGCTGCTGCCCAGCAGCAGCTGCTGGCCAGCAGCAGCCCAGCTGCTGCCGAGGCAGCAGCCAGCAGCAGCGGCTGCCTGTGGCGCCTAGCGCCGCAGGCAGCGGCTGCTGCCCCCGTTTCGACCCGAAACGGTCCGTGATTTTTTTTTTTCGCATAAAAACAACATGAAATTAAATCACTAAGAAATAAAATCATGCAATGGAAAAATAAATCTAGCATAAACCTATATGCAAAAATAAATTTCCATAAACAAAACACAAATAGAAAATACACCAAGCATAAACCAATATGCAAAAATTTTCCATTTGCAAAATTCAACGGGCAAAATCACAAACCCGAAACCAAAAGAATCCCATCCACAAAATCGCCAATTTTAAGACACGGGATCCGCCAAGTTAAAGATTTCCACGGATCAAAAGCCTGCTCTGATACCACTGTTGGGATTCATCACGGGAAACCGACCGATAAAAGCGGAAATACGCGTCGATTTCCTCGAATCCGGCCCAGGAGCTTAAGATGTGGAAATCAAAAACTTAAAGCATAAAAAGAGGGTTTCAAAAACTTACCACAAAGTCTCTCTAAGAGACAGATGCGGACTGCAGGAACCAAAGTAGACTCCCTCCAACGTCACGTACACGAACGGCTCTCGGACCGAAACCCGTGCTAGCGACTCGGATGACAAGAAGAGAGGGAGAGAGGGCTGCTCACAATAGGAATAGATGGCTGTAATTTTTCTTTCCCAAAGAAAAATACCATCACCTTAAGTTAGGGCTCTCAATTTCTTTCCAAAAGATATCAATCCCTAAAATAGGCACCAATTTCTTTTCCTTAAGAAATTCATTCCTAAAGTGGGCAAAACATTTTGTTCTTATGAAAAGAAAAGGACGGCAGAAAAACATGAGAATAGCTGCTGATTTTTTCCTTATGTATCAACCTTCTTACCAAGAAAAAAATCATCAATGCCACCTAGCATGCAAAGTCCAACTTGGCAACTAACTAGGTCAAACCATGACTCACTCCATCACCATTGGACAAACATAAAGACTCATCATTTCTTCATTAAATGAAAAACATGACTCACCATCTTATTTTTGTCCAAGAATGAGTCACCATTCTCATCCATTCACCACCCATGAATTTCGGCCAACTCAATATGTGTGGGCTTAACATTTCAAGCCTTTGTTGCCCATTTAATTCTATGGTTTTAAATTAATTGCAAATAGAATTTTAATTCAACATGTGTGTAAATATACAATACCACATAATGTATAATACATACATTTAAATTAAAATTAATTTGACCTATTAATTTTAACCAAGGAATTAAATTGGACACACATATTACATGTAAACCTATACATGTAAATAATATTTCCACCTAGGAAATAATCTCATAAATTAATTCATTGAATTAATTAAGAGAATGCCAAAATAAATATTTAATTATATTAGTTTGATCAATCTAATTGATCCATATAATATAATTAATATATCTCTCTCTCTTCAAACGTGTATACTCCAAGTACACACTTAATCCGACTAGTTAAAGTCCAGACGTTCAATGTGTACGATCCGATGGGCCCGTCTTTATGTTGGCAGTGGGCCAAGGCCCACAGACTACAGGCGGGCTCTAGCAAGCCACTGTAGCCCCCAATGAAGACGGAGTAAGCAGTCCAACTGAAAACGTAACCCAGTAGTTTGAACTTGTAAATCCCATGTCGCTGATATCGGTGTCCAACACAGAGGCATGGAAGTATCACCCTCTTTGTGTCTGGACCTTTACTTGATACCGAATGAACTGATGCTCACAAACAAGATCCAATCTTGTTTGGGTGCGGCCGCACACTTATCAGTAACATTCTTCAAGAGGTCGATGATATCGTCTCAGTGAATCACTGAGTGACATTCCCTTCTGCATATCCATAGCACTGCCATGTTTACTAACACACCCGAACGTACCCATACTTGGCACCCTTTTACAGGCCCGTTAGGCGTACACCAAAGTGTGCCACTTCACATGCAACACCATCATATGGTCCGGTCGAAGGACTTATACAAGTACTACGCGAGAATCATTTGTGATACTATACCATGTAGATTCCCGTTAAGTGGATCAATCCAGTACCATGCCCTTTTTGCATGTACCCAGTAACCTGGTTGACATTCCATGTTCTATGACCGGTAAGACACCGCCATACAACCAGGCTAATGATAGTCTTTAGTTCCATTCATTCCCATGATTGGAACAGACTACGGATAACTTTATGGCCATATCGTTTTCCCTATCCACGGTCTTACTGCCAAGTGCCTCACACTTGACAACACGGATATGGATATGTCCATTGGATACTCTATTTAAAATATAGCACAAGACATATAATAAATAGATTAATGCCTTTATTTCCTTGACACAAATTGCATAATACATAAAGATTACATTAATGTACAAATGTATTATACAAACACAAGGACCAATGCCTCGGGACTAGGGCATTTCCAACATGCATTTCATGACATCACACCCATTTATCATAAACATCACGTAACACCGTGGTCCACATCCGACCACTTCATGACATTAATTCACCATTCAAGGTACTTCCCGAGTGCCCCATTAGTATACATATAGGTCCATAACATCACCAAATCATGAAAAGGTGTTCCGTGAACGCCGAATCTCTGTCCGTGTTCCTGTTACATGTGATTTTCACATGACATCATTTCATATCATACGCTCAAAAGCGTCAAAACTTTGTCTGTGGGCCCGGCCCATGCGACCATTTCATATCATCCCATAGACCTATAAAGCGTCGAACTCTGTCCGTTTGTTGGTACACATGCGACCATTTCCCTAATTCATTAGGTGCCCCAAAGGCGCCGAAGCTCTGTCCGTGTGACGGCCCACATGTGACATTTTTGCATAAGCATTGGGTGTTCTTGGAATGCCCCAAGAAGAAGAAAAAAATAATAAAAGGGAACCATTCATACCATCATTTCATACATAATCCCACTCCATTCATTTCAAGCATACTCAATGCCTTAATTTTCATGCCAAATCACGTCATTCATTCACAACCCTAATACCTCCTATCTACTCCCAAGCAGAATACACTGGAGCGACCTTGGACAAGATCCCAAGCTTCAAGGGCAGCTAGGAGACAGAGGGTAGTTGAGAGTGACAATGATTCTGAGCCTGGGGAAGGAGTGAATATGGCAGATCAGACACCAAGCATGGCTAATCTTTTGAAGGATTTCTTCAGATCCTAAGACTTCTGTGACATGTTGAAGGAAGAGATGTGGGCAGTTGTAAGGGAAGCTGTTGAGGCCGGTGGTAGTGGAGCCGAGAAAGAGAAAGAGGCTGAGTCATCCTAATATGGTGGTGGCGCTTTGGCTAGCCTTGAAAAGCTGCAAGAAATAGAAGCAGCTATGGAACAGAGGATGAAAGCAAAGTGTTCTGAGCTAGATGAAGTTATGGCCCAGTTGAAGAAGGGGGTCAGTATTAGTGCTGAATTGAAGAAGGGCATAAATGTTGATGCCATGATCAGCAAGGGCATCGAGACATTCCCTATCGGCTTCCAAGTGCCTAAAATCCCTACTTACAAAGGAATGGGCTCGCCGGAGGCCCATATGAATTTGTATGCCCGAGTTATGCTGACGGCGGGCACCACAAAGCAGCAGCTGATCAATTTATTTCCTACCACACTGGAGGGAGATGCTTTAGGGTGGCATAACTCACTGTCAGAGGAGGAACAATCTGATTGGGAAGTTTTGTCTGCTGCCTTCATTAAATACTACAGCTTCAACACCAAAATCTAGGTGAAGCTATATGATTTGGAGAGGGTGAAGCAGAAATTCAACGAGACCTTTGATGAATACTACCAGAGGTGGATGAACAAGATGATCCTTCTAAAGAACCGCCCTGATGAAGACGAGCTTATACAGAAGCTCATTGATGGCAGCAAAGACATTTTCAAGAACAACATGAAATTCCATCCCTTTAAGGAGCTCAGTGAGGTTTACAGCATGGCTATAAAGATAGAGAGGGATGAGGAGGAGAAGCCGATCGGTCACAAGGGAGGAAAAAGCACAGGGTACACCTCGGGGTATAGATCAACTACAGCAGCTGGGTCTAGCAGTGGTTCTAGTTCAGGTTCCAGTGGCAAGGAGGGGCAATCATAAGAGGTGAAGCAGGTTGAAGTGGCTACTATGAATCAGTAGCAAGGCAACCAGAATAGGGGTCCTGGAGAATAAGGCATATCGCCTTGGACTCTTACTTTAGCAAAGATATTCGCCAAGTGTAGGAATGGTGGCCTGCTACAGTCTTTAAGGCCATTTGACAAGCCATTTGAAGCTGACAAAGATAATTTCTGCACTTATCATGCAGTGATAGGCCATCGAACCAAGAACTGCTATAAGCTGAGGGATGCTATCTAGAAGCTCATTGACGAGGGAAAGCCGGAAGAGCCAGCCAAACCTAGCACTAAAACCAACCCACTGCCGGCATTCGAGAAGCGGGTTAACATGGTCCAGTCAGGGTTGCCGGCTAACTTTATATTTGCCCAAGTTCTGCAAGTGAACCCTACGATTCAGGTAGTGGTGGTAGGGGAACTCGAAGTGGAACCCAAATGTGAGAAAAAGGAGGGATGTAAGGACATCAAGCCCATAAGTCTGGATGATCTCGACTCCGAGGACGAGTACGAAGAATTTGATAAAGGAGAGGCAGTTAAACTCCCAGCTGTTGAGAAGATGAAGATTCAGGAAGTGTAGCATGTGACCCGAAGTGGTAGGGTATATCAGCCGGCAGATCAGACGAAAGATAAAGCACCGATGAATGGGTCGGGCAGTACTTCGGCGCTAGAAGGAGTTAAGAAAGAAGACCTAGTCATTTCCCAACTAAAGAAAACTCCTACCCAAACGAGCTTGTGGCACTTGCTTTTGACCTCTAAGGAGCACAGGGCTACTCTGGTAAAGAAATTATCAGAGATTGAAGTCTCCCCTATAGCTTCACCAGAGGCTATGTGCTGTTTATTAGGCAAAGTCCATGTTCGAAGTCCTTATATTGTCTTCTCTGAGAAAGACCTACCTGCTGAAGGGAAGGCCCAAAACAAGGCTCTTTATGTCAGGGCCCATATGATGGATAAGGTAATGCCTTGTGTCATGGTGGATGATGGATCGGCACTAAATATCTGCCCACTAAAAATGTTGCCATTTCTAGGGCTGAACGAAGAAGTCTTAAAGAGATCCTCAACAGTCATTCGAGCATATGATGACTCCAAAAGAACGGTGATAGGGACGTTTGAGGCGGAAGTAGAGGTTGGGCCAGTTAGGTCCACAGTTACTTTCACAGTGATTGATATCCCAGTCATATTTTCCTTGTTGCTCAGAAGGCCCTGGTTCCATCCTTTGGGAGGTGTCCCTTCCACATTACATCAAAAGATCAAGTTCTCCATGAATGGCAGAATTGTGACTGTCGAGGTGGATGCCCAATCAATGGTAGCTGCAGTGAATGAAGAAGTGGTTCCCTTTGGTGGATTTCAAGTCGCTGTGATCAAAGAGGAAGAGACCACGAATGCCCCAATGGTCCTTTATGAGAATTATATGCCGGAGTGGCTATTGCGGTACCTATATAAGTAGAACTTTGTTCCGGGATTGGGACTCGGGATCAATTTGCAGGGGGTTCCAGAATTTAAAATTGCCTCGGAAAGTCGAAGCAGTATGGACTTGGCTATATAGAAGGGGCATCTGAGTGGAAGAATCTGAAAAAGGGCAAGAGTGGAAAGATTATGATGAAGCCATTTCTGAAAGCAGGAGAAGGCCTTTATAAGGGTCAAGCTGAACCGGTGGTAGGAGGTGTCGAATATCCTGGCTTTGAGATCTTCGCAGATGTGGTTGATTTTGACAAAAGCCAGGAAGAGCCACTAGCCCCTGTAATGGTGGAAGAAGCAACTGCTGAATCTGAGATTTTGCAAGGAGAGTCATCTGAGGTGGTCGCAGAAGCCATAGTGGTGGCCAAGGAAGAAGATGAAAAGAAGACCTGTGCTGAAGCTACAGAAGTGATCTCGGGAGCTTTGACTGCTGCATTAAGCAAAGATTTTGGGAAATCCAAGGAGGGATTCAGCGAAGAACTGATGGCCAAAGTGAACTTAGACTCTGTGGTCGCTGAAATTGCCAAGATCATGGAAAAAGCTAAGATGCAAGCGACCGAAAAAGAAGCAGAGAAAGCTGTAGCCCCGGATGATGCTCTGGATTCCATTTTCAATGTAACTGATGTACTTTATGATAAGTTCAATGCAATGAAATCCTAGTTTGCTTACTTGTGTGATGTTTATCCTAATAATTCTGTGCATGCATTTAAATCACCATCAAGCATATTTAGCATACATGACACTGCATTACATGAAATCAATATAAGTATAGATGAAAACCCTAAAATGGTACTCATTTCATTCGAGCTAAAATCCGAGGGAGAGAAAGAATTAATAATAATACTCCGAAAACATGTTAAAGCTTTCGCCTGGTCGTATGAAGATATGCCAGGTGTGGACACAGAAATAGCAGTGCACAAAATCCCGATAGACCCCAAGTTCAGACCGGTAAAATAGAAGTTGGGAAGACTAAGGCCGAAATGGGCTATGCTGGTGAAAGAAGAAGTGGGCAAACAGATAGATGCCAGGTTTCTCGAAGTGGTGGAGTATATAGAATGGCTAGCCAACATTGTCCCTGTGCCTAAAAAGGATGGAAGGGTCAGAGTATACGTCGACTACAGGGACCTGGATAAAGCATGCCCAAAAGATAACTTTCCACTACCCTATATTGACGTTTTGGTTGATAGAGCAGCAAAAGCGGCAATGTACTCCTTCATGGATGGCTTTTTAGGGTATAACCAGATTATAATGGATGTGATCGACAGGGTGAAAACATCGTTCATCACAAAGTGGGGTACTTTTTGCTACAGAGTGATGCCTTTCGGGTTAAAGAACGCCGGTGCCACTTATCAGAGGGCTGTCACAACTCTGTTGCACGATATGATCCATAAAGAAGTCGAAGCATATGTCGATGATATGCTTGTTAAATCAACAACCCGGAGGAACATCCTGTTATCCTGGATAGATTCCTAACACGCATTGGAGAGTACAACTTGTGACTTAACCCCAAGAAGTGTATATTCGGGGTCACATCAGGGAAGCTGTTGGGCCATGTAGTCAGCCAGAGGGGGATAGAAATGGACCCAGATAAAATCAAAGCCAACCAAAATATGCCAGCCCCAAAGACAGAAAAGGAAGTCAGATCATTCCTGGGTTCCTTACAATATGTCAGTCGCTTCATCGCATGGTTGACTTCCACTTATGAACCAATATTCAAGCTATTAAAGAAAGATCAGTCGATTGTGTGGGATGACAGGTGTCATCTGGCATTCGAGAAGTTCAAGGCTTACCTGGTAAAGCCACCAGTATTGAGCCTTCCAGTTCCAAGGAAACCTCTGATTTTGTACTTGGCAGTTGAAGAATCCTCTATAGGGGCAATGTTAGCACAAGAGCTAGATGGCAGAAAAGAGTACCCCATCTACTACCTTAGCAAAAAATTGCTGGAGTATGAAACCAAGTACACATTGGTGGAGAAGACATGTGTGGCTATGATCTGGTTGACCAAGAAGCTACGCCACTATTTCCAATCCTACAAGGTACAAGCCGTGGCTAAGGTGGATCCAATGAAGTATCTCTATGAAGCACCGGTATTGGTTGGGAAGCTATCCAGGTGGCTGTTACTCTTGTCTGAGTTCGACATCGAGTACATCACGATGAAAACCATTAAAGGGCGAGCCGTGGCAGAGTTTTTGGCAAACCAACCTCTAGAATCAGATTATACGGAGAATCTAGAATTCCCTGATGAGCAACTAGCCATGGTGGAAGTGAAAAAATGGGTTATGTGCTTCGATGGGGCAGTGAATAGAAAAGGCGCTGGAATCGGGGTACTCATAACAACACCGGATGGTGAGATTATTCCTTTATCCAAGAGGCTGATCTTTCCCGTAACTAATAATGGGGCAGAATATGAAGCATGCTTATTTGGAATGGAGGCTCTGTTGACCTTAGGGGAAAATGATGTCTTAATTGTCGGTGATTCACTTCTAGTGATCAGGCAAGCTCAGGGTGAGTGGGAGCTAAAAGAAGAAGCCTTACTGCCTTATTTGGAGCTGCTACAGTTTAAAAAAGGTTTATTCGGCCAGTGTGAATTCAGACATGTCGCCAGGGATGAGAATAAGATGGCTGATGCATTAGTAACTTTGTCCTCCATATGGGAAAATCCAGAGGAAACTCAAGTGCAACCACTAGGCATAGCCACTTCCAGACGTCCTTGCTTCGAAGTGCATGAAGTGATGGAATTATCAGCTGAAGAGAAGCCATGGTTCTTTGACATCTACCAGTATGTTAAAGAGGGAAAGTACCCAGAAGAGGCCAGTGCTGCTGACAAGTTGACACTAAGAAAGCTGGCTAGTCAATTCAGAATCTTCGAGGACAAGTTATATGAAAGAACATCACATTGAGCCCTTTTGAGGTGCCTGACAGAGCAAGAATCAGAAGAAGTAATGCAGCAGGTACATGCAGGATCTTGCGGGCCACACATGAATGGACTTGCCATGGCCAGAAAAATCATGAGACAAGGCTACTTCTGGATGACGATGCAAGCAGATTGTATAAGAAAAGTGAAGAGATGTCACGAATGTCAGATCTACGCAGACATTAGTCATCTTCCTCCACTCGAACTTCAGAATCTAGCATCTCCTTGGCAATTTTCAGCATGGGGGATAGATATGATTGGTGAGATTCATCCAGCTACATCTAATGGGCACAGATTCATAGTTGTGGCAGTGGATTACTTCTCCAAATAGGTCGAAGCAGAATCCTTCACTATGGCGAAAGGCAAGCAAATGGTCAAGTTTATCCAGAAGAACATCTTCACTTGGTACGGGATTCCTCACCACATAGTAACTGACAATGGAGTACAATTTCAAGGGGCAACAGCTAAGCTACTTGCAGAACATGGTATTGAACATCATAAGTCCTCTCCATATAGACCACAGGCTAATGGTACAGTGGAAGCAACTAACAAGGCAATAAAGAAGATCTTATCAAAGATGGTGACCACTTACAGAGATTGGGCCGATAAATTGCCTTATGCTCTTTGGGGTTATAGAACCAGTGTCAGAACACCGATAGGAGAAACTCGTTATGCCTTGGTATATGGAATGGAAGCGGTATTGCCAGTGGAAATAAAACTTAAGTCACTTAGAGTCGCCCTGGAGGCTCAGCTACCAAAGACTGAATGGGTTTGAGCCAGATATGCACAATTGGCAGCACTAGATAAAAGGCGACTAAGGGCATTGGATCACCTTCAGATGTACCAGTGCAGAATGGCCATAGTATATAACCGGAATGTGAAGTATTCCAGAAGGCAGTTGAAAACAGGTGACTTGGTTCTAAAGCAGCTAAGGCCTTCCAATGTCGATGTTAGGGGCAAGTTCAGACCCAACTGGGAAGGGCCCTATGTGGTGAAGAAGGTGTTATCAAAAGGCACCGTCAGCATCATGGACATGGATGGAAATGAGTTCACTAATCCTATCAACCAGGACAGGCTAAAGCTTTATCATGTATAATAATAAAAAAAAAATCTACTAGGTTAAAAACTCGAAAAGAGTGGTCTAGGCAAAAGTTAAGACATAAGAGAAAATAATCAGTCGGAAAACCTGAAAAGGATGACTGATGATGGGTTCTGGCTCACTGTGGAATCTGTACCATTTAGGAACCAACTTGTTTCAAATGTACTCATTTTGACTTCATCAATAAAGTGAAGTGTTTGTTTAACTATATTTGCATGGTTATGACAAATGCACAAGCAAAGTTGTCTTGCATAAACGTACATTTAAAGAAAGCACTTTGCATTCAACCAATTGAAATCATCGCATAATTTAATAAGTGAAAATGTATTAAATACATACAATTCGAAATCTTTTGCCGACCCCTAAGATCCAGTTCATCTTCCTAAAAGAGCAATAGAATGGTCATGGTGACATCTCAATCGTCTTAAAAAAAAAGAGCTCGCTGAGGTGAAAACCGAAAAGGCACCTCAGGCAAAAATTAGGGCATCTCGTTGAGGCAAAAATCGAAAAGGCGCCTCCGGCAAAAATTAGAGCGGCTCGCTGGGCTGAAAACCCGTATTGAGCAACCCAGGCAAAAATTAGAGCACCTACAAACTCATAATATCCCCACAAAGCAGGAAAAGCAGAATGTCCAAAATATTCCCCACAGAAGTCATCACGTCGACTCTCCATAGAGTCACCACACAATTCCCCAACAGAATCTACATAGAGAACACCGTAATTATTTTCCCCAATCGAATTACCACACTCTTCCCCAGCGGAATCTCTGCAAGGAACTTTATGATTATCTCCCTAGCAGTATCACACATCCCTAATAGTCACCTCATTCCTTCGAAAATCACCAAGCAAAGGCCCGAAGAAAGCAAAATCAACTAGGGGCATGACATATCTTTGTCCAGCGGAAGGCGGAAACGTCAAATGATGGAAAATGCATACACGTGCATATGCCTCATCATGCATTCATACATTACATACATCGATCACTGATCCCCAGCTAGCCTTCATTCTTGATCGAAGGGGCAAAAATTTTTGTTTAAAAATCTCTCGATCAAGGAATGAAGACTTGCTATCTTAAGTGCAGGAATTCATCGTCTCCAATTTCCATTCCTCAGCAGATCTGCCTCGAGTAATATGAACTCAGTATCGGCCTAGATCAGCTTCATCATCCACTTCCTCAGCAGGTCCGCCTCGAGCAATCTGAACTTAGTATCGGCCCAGATCAGCTTCATTTATTTCCCCAACAAAGCTCACCTTGGGTAACCTAGACCCGGTATCGGCCAATCTCTTCATCAAGCTCGCCTCGAGTAACCTAGACCCGGTATCGGCCAATCTCTTCATCAAGCTCGCCTCGGGTAACCTAGACCCGGCATCGGCCAATCTCTTCATCAAGCTCACCTCAGGTAACCTAGACACAGCATCGGCCAATCTTTTCATCGAGCTGCCTCGGGTAACCTAGACCCGGTATCGGCCAATCTCTTCATCAAGCTCGCCTCGGGCAACCTAGACCCGGCATCGGCCAATCTCTTCATCGAGCTCGCCTCGGGTAACCTAGACCCTGTATCGGCCAATTTATTCGTCAACTTCGCCTCAGGTAACGTAGACACGGTATCTGCTAGTTTCACTTTTCCTTTGCCTCGGGTCAACTTATGACATACATTAATCTGATCATTCCACATGACACATGCTATATCATACGACATATGTTAATATGTTCTTTTCACATGCACATGCTTCATGTCATCTGATAAACACTAACTCACTTCTCTCATGTAGCCATATGCATAATGTTGGGTGACATTCACCAACTCATTTATCTCATACCATGACATCATTTGTGTGACATCCACGCTAAACAATTTGGTGCAACCATAATAGCTTGCCAAACATTTTCCATGGCATCATTTGTATGGCATGCACACTAACAAGTTTGGTGTAGCCATAATAGCTTGCAAAACAGTTTTCATATCATTACCCGTGTGTCATGTACACTAACCCATTTCAGTGTAGCCATGATCACTTGCCAATGATTTCATTAAGTCGAAACCATTTAGGTGGTCCGGTGTTTGTATTTAGAGGAGTATGGCATGACATGACATCACATTGCATCACATACAGAACTTATCATGCATACATACATATCACGTCATAGCTCTTTCTGTGCATTAACATTCATGTTATTCCCCACATGCATGCATCACATCGCGTATACGCGTATGTACATTATCCTCCACTTAAGGCCTTTCCACGCATAAACCCACGAATGCTTATAGATATTTATGACCACGGGGGAGATTTAAGAAGGGATCAGTGAGGGACAACTCAAGGGGAAATAAATTAGTTCAACCACTAAGGTCAGAATAAAAAAAAAGTGAATTTGGGTTCATGACAGTGTCAGGTTCAGAATCAGATTTAGTAAAAGAGGTCATATTGCAGGTAAAAGCTCTTAAGAAATGGATAGCGCAGTGAACATAAATAGTATAATAGATTCTCAGGAAGACTACATCATTTCATCATGATTCTGAAAGGTTATCAGAGAAGAAATGGCAACAGTGCTAAAAGAAATGGTAGGGGATAACTTTGACAAAGTAGAGAGGTTAACGACAAGGTGTATCGAATTAGAAGCAAGGGTGGTAGAGCTTGGAAAAGAAATAGGCAGTATGGTAAGTACAAATGCTAGCTGCAATGCTCGGAAGAAGCAGAGCATCCCGGCTCTCACTGCTCATTCCCAGCACTAAAAAAAGGCCTACTATCGAGACTCTAGTCTGCCAGGTCCAGATATAGGTATGGAACCAATACCAATCGCCAGGATAACCATAGAACGACTATTATATCTTCTTGAATCTATGAAAGTTACAAGTCATCAAAAAGGTATCACAGTAGTTTCTCAGAGACAACTTAGTCAGACTAAAAGCCGAGGGAACCATGTGATCTCCCTTGAGACTGCATATCTACATCGGATGTCCCAAAAATGTAAAGATAAGGGTCTACTGCAATATCTCGAACCTTATATGCCACCCTTTAAGGCTAATCACTGTATATATGATCTGGGAACTAGCCAATGAGCTAATGGAGGTTATCAGCTACAAAAGGATATTCAAAGGTTGACCAGTAAATTAGAACTGAAAGAACCACCCAATATCAGTGTCCAAACTGACTTTGATTCTTAATATATCGAAAGTCCACCTACCAAGGGTAGCGGAGAAGGCATCTCTCCATAGGAGAGTATTTGCCAGATGAAGAAAGGAAGATATGTTATAAAGTATCAGGTCGTTTATGGTGCCAATAGAAATAGACAAAAATAATTTTTGCACTTATCGTGTGGAAAAAAGCCATTGGACCAATGATTACCTTTGTTTGAGGGATGAGATTCAGAAGCTAATCGATGAAGGGAAATTGAAAATTCCATCTAACTCTGATAGACAGTCTATGGCAATCAAGGAAAGTGCCAAGAAACTTCTCAGATTTCTCACCAGATGAAGCGTGACGAAGGGTCTAATTTGATGAAAAAAACAATAGGGCAATGACACTGAAGCAGAAGTCGTGACCAATCTAAAAGTAACTAGATTCTCTGGATCAACACCTTTTTAAAGACTCCTTGCTTGTAAGGAGCTCATTTTATCTGTAGGGTGTATTGTACTAATGCTGAACCCTAGAATAGCTTATTTTAAATGCAATAAAGTTTGTTGCCCCTTTATTCATGTGATGTTTACAAGTACATGGCATTATGTATTCATTTAATCATCTAAAAAGACATATCTAACACGCATAACATTAAGATGCATGGCATCAATTTGAGTACGATAAGGAACCTAAAAGTGAATTTGGCTCTGATCGAATTCTCTCTTGCAAAGTAAGTTTATGAGATAAATAAATAAATATGGCATGACAACTCCTCCATTGGGACATTGATCAATCGAGAAACCAAGACCTATAATCTTGATAAGCTATAATCCGAGATGCTATCATTGGTAACCGATGAGGCAGAAGAGTCCCACTCTAGAGTTTCAATTTAAGCAGTGCACTCAATACCTAAGCGATAAGCCATGGGCATGCATATTAAGAAAACCAAGCTCACAAAAAAAAAAAAAAAAAAACCATTTTGAGTTAAAAGCCATTGTAACTGAAACTCCAAAGCTGAACTCCAAAACTCAAACTCCGAAATCCAAACTCCAAAACCAATCTACAAATCAAAACTCCAACCCCAAGTCCTCATCCAAGTAGGGTACCCAATGCTAAAACTCTAAAGCCAAACTCCAAACTCATGAAAATCTGTGAGAAAATCGAGTCACCTTCATTACCCATCATGTTGTAAAACCTTAAAGAAGTTTATGGTTGTGGTACATTTGTTATTATCTTTTCCTTGTGACATTCATGTGTGCATAAAATTACGCATGCATTATTTATCCAAAAAGGTATGTTAAACACATATGACATATGAATGCATAAATTTGAGTGCAACAGGAAAACCAAAAGATGGCTATGGCTTTGATCAGGTTTCTTTCTTAAGTGTGAGAGAGAGATAAAAAAAAATAATAATAAAAAAAGAGGATGGTATCCCTGCAAGTCACTCAACCAATGGAAGACAAAGCTTACATGATCAATCAACTTGTGATTTGAAGTCCTTTTGTAAGCACTGGTTTTTCTGACCTCTATGATGAAAATCCTATGTTACTTGTTAAGACAGACGAACGTGAATTGGATTTGAAAATGAGCAGAATGTTGGCTGGAATGTCTTAAACGCTCTAAAAATAGAATGGTCCTCGATCCGAAACCCCGAGAAGGTCCTTCAAGTGCTTAAAAAGCTTAGATGTGAGTGTAGGATTTAGGAAAGCCTTGTTAGCTCTGGTTAGAGTCACACATCTGTAGTTTCACAAAAGAAAAAGAGAGAAACAAAGATGAAACACTCAGGAAACACATTGGGTGATAGTTTCTGGTCGTTTCATCATTTGTTTGAATCGTTTTTGGGTTTGTTCGGATCAGTTTGAGGTTCATGCTTGAAGTTTCAGTTGTGGGATTCTAAGCGCATTTCGATGTTCAAATCCACTTCCGATCATCAAATACACTGGAACACAAAAAGAGTAAACTTTAAGAGGCCTTAAACTCGTGATTGATTGCTTTGTGGTGTGCATTTTTATGTTTGAATGAAAATCTGAAACTGTTGGTTTGATTATAGTCATGCGACTATAATCCCTTTGAACAGAGCCACGTGACTATACCTCCATAGCTATACGGCTGTGTTCTTCTAGGTAGAAACCCAAAATGCCCTAAAACGGCCAAATACAATTAGTTTCCTATTTTGATTGTCTTGTTATGAATGATTTTAGTCAAATCACATCCGTTATATTCAAAATTGTGGTTTTCAGATTTCTGATAATGTTAATGTGAGATTTAAGTTTTTGTTGATTTTGATTTTTGGAATTCGGGGTTATTCGATCCAAATCAAATCCAAGGTTCAGCTTTAACGGACCCCCACATTCCCCAAAATCCTTAAAAATCATTGAAATGAGTTAAAATAGTGATTTACGAAAAGAAAGAAAACCAATTCGGGTACTGGACACTATAGTCATGTGACTATAGTGGCTATAGCTGTGTAGTTTTAACTAGAGCCGTACGACTATAGTTGCTGAGGCAGAATCTCAGGAAAATTCCCACGGATGTTGTCGTGTGATGCTGTCTCCAGTTTCAGATTCAAAACTATTTTTAGTGTGTTTATAGCTTTATACCTTAGATGAATGTTGGAATTAGGAACCCACACGAATAAAACCCTGAGTTTCGAGATAATTGACTCACTAAAAAGCAAGTAATTTGCATGTAATTGAGCCAAACTATTTTCCAAAATTGTTTTTGAGCACAAAAAACCTACAGGGCATTTCTGGCTTTCCTAGTCTAATCGAGTAAGTCACCTGGACTTCTCGGTTACCCCCTAAATGTATGCCCCCGTTTCCTGAGACTCCCCATTCTATCCTGCTGTGAGTCCTATGTGTGTTTGTGATATAATTGAGCTAACCATCTGTTTTGCAGCTTTTATTTTCCTTTTTTATTATTTTAGATGCATTTAATAGATCAACTCGTGTATCTTAGGCGATTGTACCTTTTTATAGATTTTCTGTATCTAGGCGGTTGTAAGGTGAGGATGAGAGTTTTTATCTTTTTGGGTTATGATAAGTGGCCTCTATTCCTTTGTTTGGTTTGGACGTATGGTTTACTTCTTGATGGAGCCCGAACGGACTCACAAACAAAGGCAGTGTACCTCGTCGTTCAAGTAATAAAATCTGGCCTAAAGTCCAGGTATCGATCCCACAAGGAATTTAAACCTCGATAATCACTAAATTACTAAGAGTCTTTACGTGTCTAAGCGGAACTAAATTTAAGTTTGATTATATTAACAACTATATTAGTCTACTCCTAGTTGATCTATCCCAGCTCACTTTGCTCTTGAATTTGGAATATCAATTGGCGGTTTTACCGACCTATGAAGACTGATGGGGATGGCTTACTTAATCAACTACAAAAGACGAAGTTAACTCAACAATTAACCCTCAATTATATTCCTCCAATTAAATCAACCTAGCGTATCTAGATCTTTTAGGTCCTTAGCCGGTTTTCCTTGTTTAGAGGCGGTCTAATTCTTAAAGCTCAGAAAATAGGGGCACGTATGTTCCACAGTGTCGTCAATACTAATGGTTGCCTAGGTGTCAATCTAGGTAATGCCACGAATATGAACTTAATAGATTAAGATCTTATGAGACTAGATTATCACTAAAGGGATTGCATAAAGAAAAGGGATAAAGATTGAAATTAACTTGCATTCAACTGTATTAATCAAGAAAGGTGTAACAGATTCAATGTTTTCAACCAAACAAAATCGATTGCGGAATCAAAAGCTAGCTAAATTGAATTACAAAAGACAAAAAGAAAACTTATGCCCTTCTTGATCCAATTAACCGGATGCCGACGGTGTGAAGATGCTTGGAGGTGTACCTCTATTAACGAACCCGAGCCGAAACTAAGAACGTTGCAAAAGGGGAAGGTTCAATGCAAAGCAATCTACCAATCGATGGTTCCAAAATTCAAAGAAAACAAAAAGGTCAAGCTAAACCCTAGCTACAAGTTTTTGCTCTGCCTCTACAAGTTGGGAAAAAGATCCCCTAAAACAAAGAAAATAACCTATTTATACGGCTAGGCTAAAACCACAGAAAAGAAAAGCTGAAATTAGGGCAACAGCAGATTTTCGGGCCTCAGCACGCCGTGCTGCCATTGTGGCACGCCGTGCTGCCATTGTTGGGATCGGCACGCCACGCTGATTGGAATGGCACGCCGTCGTGCTGCTTCCCTGGAACTCTTGGCACGCTGGTTGGCTTGGCACGCCGTGCTGCCATTGTGGCACGCCGTGCCATTCTGATTTTCAGCACTTCAAGCCCTTCCTTGCCACCGTTGCTCCAACTTCCGATCCGGGTCCTAATGCCTGTCCAAAACAAACACAAAGAGACATAACCGCACCACAACCACGGACCATAAAACACGAAAAACACGAGGAATACTAAAAAAATAAGAAATCAAACCAAGACATAAAAATCACAAAATACGAAAAAAAACAATCCAACATTCACATAAATGATTCTAAAAACTACCACTCAAACCACGAATTTGGCTAGAAGACAAGGTCGAAACCGACCTTATCACTTCTCTGCACTTTAATTGTATGCTTTTTATTTATGTCATTTGAATGAGCATCGGGCAATATTAAAGGATAAAATGGGTAGAGAATAAGTGAATATAATATGGTGGTATAAACTGTGACATCCCTAACTTTCTTAGCATGCAATGGCGGAAAACATTACATAAAGTCTAGGACATCATTATAAAAGAAACTTCCAATTATGCCTCTGATTACTACTACACATGTTCATAAAATACGTACTCCAAAATTTAATTCTAAGTGATAAATAATAATTCAATACGAATAATACTTCAATGACAAAAACCTAAAAGTTTAGAGAATTTGAAAATCTCAATTCTAAAATGTTCATAACAACTATTTAATGTCTACTCAAAGCAATCCCTCCACACAATCCCAAGGACGGGCGTCAGGCATCATTCAATCATCACCGGCATACTCTGAAATATCAACAGCGCCACTTAGTGACGAGTAACTAACAAATCCCAAACATCAATTTAAAGTTTGCATAAAATGATGACAGTTCACAAATATATGTTATATTAATTAATCAAGCACCGTAAGGGTAATAAACAACAATCATCATTCATACAAGTGTACATACTTATGCTCACAATCCTTGTAATAGGGAACGTACCTCGTTTAACAAGCCGCTCCAACACATATCACATAGATCATATCATTTAAGTAGCAAATCATTAATCAAAGAATAAAATTCCAAGTCAAGTCATACAAACTAGATGCATACAACCGTTTAGAACAAGGAATTGTATCATGAACATGACGTTATTTCATTTACACAATAACCATTATTAGTTTCCTAATACACAAATTCCAAAGTCACAAGATAGCTTACAAACCTCACTATCACAGCCAAGCATCAAAATCACATTGTAATCAACATTAACATGCAATTACATTCTTAACCATTGATTAACATCAACTTATGTATACGCGTACAACTCATTGCATTAACCTATACACTTGTGCTTATAGGGAGTTTGGCAGTAGACGCTGCAGAGTGCCATGAACCTAGGGCTTACCTCTGCGGAGAGCCATGAACCTAGGACTTACCTCCTTAACACATTGAGTACCATGAACCTAGGATTTACCTCAGAATGCCATGAACATAGGTCTTACATCATAATGCCATTAACATAGGTCTTACATCACCGAGTGCCATGAACCTAGGGCTTACCTCGGAATTTGGGGTGCTGTCCTAGTGCCTACCAATCAAACATGGTAAACACTTTGCCAAACTAACCAAAACACAACTGTATAAATCACTACAACTCAAATTAATTACTATAATCATACCAATATCAAAAGGGTGCCATTAAAATAGGTCTTATTCCCAAAACATAGCACAATACCTCAATAAACACAAGGTGCCATTAAAATAGGACTTACCCCAAACTCAATTTCATAATTCCAATATGTATTAATTTACCAAATCATATTTGTAATTATTATATTTCATGTCATGAGTTCTAGCACAAAATTTCTAGAATCAAATTATGCTTTACACACATTAAAAATAAATTCAGGCCTAAGGTGACAATTTCAAAATTCATAGTTCATGCCTCAACTTGCACATAATATTCCAGTAGGATAGACTCAGAATTCAGCATGGCAATACAAAGGTGAATTTTAGCCTTACATCTTAGGAACACATGCCAGCTTGAATCATGCAATTCGGAGTCCTATAGCAAAAGATATTAAGGAAACACTAAAAACATGCAATCTGTAAACTTACTTCAGTTCACTGCACATAGTCTGACTTCAACAGACAAAACGGACGTGTTACTCACTGATTTAGCAAAAATAATATAAAGCAACATTGAACATCAGGATTTCAGGAATACATATAATTTTGTTTCATGGCAAACGGAGCTACAGAGAGAAAATAAAGCCATAATCAACGCAAACTGTACAAACTGAAATTCAGCAGTTCCAGGAAATCGGCACAGTGCACATAAGGCAGTTTCAACAGGGAATACGAGCACTTTACTCACAGAATTTGCCAAAATAGTATAAAACAACCTTGTACACTTATGTCTCAGAAAAACACAGAAAGTTGAATCATGCCATTCGGAGTTATATAACGAAAATAAAGCTAAAATTACCACAACCTATACAATCTGAAATTTAGCAGTTCCAGCATAAAACCATTCCTAACATGCATATACATATTTCTTTCAACCCTTAACCTAATTATCACCATTTTATACCAGTAACATACATGCTTAAATTTCAATATACAAGATTATTATCTCACCATGCAATCAATAGGAACCTATCACGCAATCTATGAAAGCTTTAAATCGATATTAGAGTTTGTTTGTTACCTCGATTGCAGTGGGTCGGTCACTAGAGTAAAAACAGAAATTAGGAGAGGGTGCTCCTTGATTTAGGTCACGAACTTAATCCGATGATTCCCAAAGAGAAGAAACTTCGGAAAATTACAGAAAAGAACAAAGTTCTTAGCAAGTTTCTAAGGAGTTAAAAGATGGAATAAAACCGATTGGGATTCCTTACCTTCAGAAAGATGAATGATTTCCTCAACTGAGACAATGGAATTTCGGAATTCACAAGAATGATGCAAGGCTGGTTTGAGTGAAAGAGAGAGGAAGAGAAAGAATAAAGTTCGGCTAGGGTTAGAGGAAATTTCGAAATTTGTAGTGTTAAATAGGAAATAGAAGTTGATTTGATGAAGGAAAGGTAAGTGGGAGAGATTTGCTCCACTAAGTTGGTAGTTTCTGATTTGAATTGGTCAAACTAAATAAAAGGGATATATAAAATAGTAAATTTCGGATTTTATGGGATTTTATGTCTCCCAAACCAAAAATATAAATCCTAAAAAAAATAACTAAATTAAGCTAAGTTGGGTTCGAACTCTAGACCTCTAGTTATTAAACACATCTCTCTACCATTAGGCCAAAGCCTACTAATTGTTCTATCATGCAAACTCATAATTAAATGCATAATCATAGAATTAAATATACCACATAAAGATACAATTTAGGGCAAGGAAATCTAGGGCATTACAATCCTCCCTACTTCAAAAAAATTTCGCCCTCGAAATTCTAGACAAAAGAAAGATAGGAAAGGCCTCTAACCTAAAACGAAAAGCTCTGGATACTTAGTCCTCATGGTTTCCTCTAGTTCCCATGTAGCCTCTTCGAACTTCTGGCTACGCCAAAGCACCTTTACCAAAGGCATCTCTTTTCTCCTGAGTTTGCGAACCTGACGGTCGAGGATCTGAACAGGCTTCTCCTCATATGTCAAATTGGGTTCCACCTCCAACGAATCCACAGCAATAACGTGAGAAGGGTCGCTCACATATCTTCGTAGCTGTGAAACATGGAATACATTATGAACTTTTGCCAATTCCGGTGGTAGAGCCAACCGATATGAAACTTCCCCAATCCTCTCAAGCACTTCATATGGACCAATATACTTGGGACTGAGCTTGCCCTTCTTGCCGAACCTCATCACTCCCTTCATAGGAGATACTTTCAGCAATACCTTGCTACCGACTTCGAAGGTAAGAGGTCTTCTATTGAGATCTGCATAGGACTTCTGACGATCCTGGGCAGCCTTCATATTCGCCTGAATCACTTTCACCTTCTCAACTGTATCCTGAATCAATTCCGGACCCAACACCAATGTGTCACTAATGTCGTTCCAACATGTCGGACTACGACATTTCCTCCCATAGAGGACTTCATACGGGGCCATACGGATACTAGCGTGATAGCTATTGTTATAGGAGAACTCTACCAAACTCAGACATTTCACCCAAGATTTATGGAAGTCAAGAGCACATGACCGCAACATATCCTCTAAGGTTTGAATTGTCCTCTCCGTCTTTCCATCTGTAGCAGCATGAAAAGCTATACTCAACTTCAATCTAGTGCCCAAAGCTTCTTGAAATGATGTCCAAAAATGTGACAAGAACCGTGGGTCACGATCTGACACAATCTCCCTAGGCACACCATGTAGCCTTATAATTTCACTCGCATATGCCTCAGCTAACTGCTCCATAGACCAGGTCTTCTTCATAGGATTAAACCGAGCCACCTTGGTCAAACGATCTATAATAACCCACACTGTGTCTAAACCATTAGCAACCTTTGGTAAACCTGACACAAAGTCCATAGCAACCGAGTCAAACTTCCATGCTGGAATAGCCAAGGGCTGCAATAATCCTCCAGGCCTTTGATGCTCAATTTTCACCTTTTGACAAGTCAATCATCGGGCCACAAACTCGGCTACCTCTTTCTTCATTCTAGGCCACCAAAACTGCATCTTCAAATCTTTGTATAATTTCGCACCTCCCGGATGCACAGAGTAGGGAGTGCAATGAGCTTCACTTAAGATATGCTCTTTCAACATTGAATCATTAGGCACGCACCATCGGCCTTTTAATTTCATACTCCCATCTGCAAGAATCTTGAAATCTACAGCATTACCCTGCTCCTTCGCTGCACGAATCTTCTGAAGTACGGGATCACTCAACTGCTTTTCTTTCAATTCTACAAACAATACCGGTTCCACTCTGATTGCATTTAAACTCGCCCGAACCACTCCTCTCGGGACCACTTCAATTTCCAACTTGCTAAACTCCTTGCAAAGATCAATAGGGAGTCTTTTCATGAAGTTCACCGAATGGATGCTCTTTCTGCTCAATGCATCTGCGACTCTGTCGGCCTTTCCTACCTTATACTCCAAGGTCAAGTCATAATCCTTGATAAGCTCTAACCAACGTCTCTGTCGCATGTTTAGTTCTTTCTGGGTGAAAATATATTTGAGGCTCTTATGATCGGTGTATATCTTGCACGGCACACCATACAAATAATGGCGCCAAATCTTAAGAGCAAACACCACTGCAGCTAACTCCAAACCATGAGTCGGGTAGTTCCTTTCATGAACCCTCAATTGCCTTGAAGCATAGGCAATCACTTTTCCCAACTGCATAAGTACACACCCAAGTCCGTACTTGGAAGCATCACTGAACACTTCATACTCTACTCCATCAGTCGGCAATGCAAGAACTGGGGCTGAAGTAAGTCTCTCTTTCAATACCTGAAATGCTTCTTCACATTCTGCAGTCCATTGAAACCTACAGTCCTTTCTCATCAACTGAGTCAAAGGTCGAGCGATGGTTGAAAAGTTGTGTACAAACCTCCTGTAGTATCCAGCAAGACCAAGAAAACTTCGGACTTCGGTCACATTAGTAGGACTGGACCATTCAAGGACGGCCTTGATCTTTGCCAGGTCCACCTTCACACCCTCTTTTGTAATCACATGGCCTAGGAATGCCACTTCTTCTAGCCAAAACTCACATTTTGAGAACTTGGCATACCATTTCTGCTCCCTTTGCCGGAGCGAATTTGGGCTTCTTGGAAGTCGGCTGAACATATGAGGTAGGCTGAGACCTCTTTAAGAACATGGTTCGCTTAGCCGCTTCTTCATCCTGAACGGATGCATAGACTCCTAAAGCCACTTCATAGGCTCCCTGAAATGTTGTTGCTCCAGAACATAGGACATGTGTCCTCACTTTGGGACTCATCCGCTTGATATAGAACTGCACCTTCTCTTCTTCAGTGGGGATGACTGAACCCGCAAATCTGGACAGCTCAGAAAATTTGTCTGTGTACTGCTGAACAGACATACTTCCTTGAGTCAAACATAGAAATTCCTCTCGTTTCTGCCACCTCAACTCTCTTGGGTAGAAACGACTCTTAAGCTTCTCAGTAAATTGCTCCCAACCGAACCCTGCCAAATTCAGGCACTCAGTCTTAACCATGCCCCACCAGTTATCAGCCTCGCCTTTCAAGTAGTAGGCTCCAATAGCAACTTTCTCGGCGTCCGGACAACCAGTCACATCAAAAAGTTTCTCTATCTCTCGGATCCATCCCTCAAGCACCACCGGGTCGAAAGATCCTTCATAAATTGGGGGTCGGTGACGAGCAATGCGATCGAAGACAGTTTGGTTATTTGGATTTCTTTGAGCCATAGCGAGCACGGCATCTTCTAACAGCCGCATACGTCGCTGAGGAGAGTCATCGCGAACGGGATCTCTACGCGGAGGCATTCTAAAATTGTGGTTCTAGCTAGGTCTAAGCATATAATACATACAGCTAATAATAGAAAACAAGTAATTCAAAGCAATTAAGCCTGTTCTACCTACCCATGCACCTCACACTATGTTCAAATCTCTATCCTAGGATTCTGAGTTTTGGTTCCAAGTGACTTATGCTACCAAAGCCTCGGAACCAACGCGGGCTCTGATACCAACTGTGACATCCCTAACTTTCTTAGCATGCAATGGCGGAAAACATTACATAAAGTCTAGGACATCATTATAAAAGAAACTTCCAATTATGCCTCTGATTACTACTACACATGTTCATAAAATACGTACTCCAAAATTTAATTCTAAGTGATAAATAATAATTCAATACGAATAATACTTCAATGACAAAAACCTAAAAGTTTAGAGAATCTGAAAATCTCAATTCTAAAATGTTCATAACAACTATTTAATGTCTACTCAAAGCAATCCCTCCACACAATCCCAAGGACGGGCGTCAGGCATCATTCAATCATCACCGGCATACTCTGAAATATCAACAGCGCCACTTAGTGACGAGTAACTAACAAATCCCAAACATCAATTTAAAGTTTGCATAAAATGATGACAGTTCACAAATATATGTTATATTAATTAATCAAGCACCGTAAGGGTAATAAACAACAATCATCATTCATACAAGTGTACATACTTATGCTCACAATCCTTGTAATAGGGAACGTACCTCGTTTAACAAGCCGCTCCAACACATATCACATAGATCATATCATTTAAGTAGCAAATCATTAATCAAAGAATAAAATTCCAAGTCAAGTCATACAAACTAGATGCATACAACCGTTTAGAACAAGGAATTGTATCATGAACATGACGTTATTTCATTTACACAATAACCATTATTAGTTTCCTAATACACAAATTCCAAAGTCACAAGATAGCTTACAAACCTCACTATCACAGCCAAGCATCAAAATCACATTGTAATCAACATTAACATGCAATTACATTCTTAACCATTGATTAACATCAACTTATGTATACGCGTACAACTCATTGCATTAACCTATACACTTGTGCTTATAGGGAGTTTGGCAGTAGACGCTGCAGAGTGCCATGAACCTAGGGCTTACCTCTGCGGAGAGCCATGAACCTAGGACTTACCTCCTTAACACATTGAGTACCATGAACCTAGGATTTACCTCAGAATGCCATGAACATAGGTCTTACATCATAATGCCATTAACATAGGTCTTACATCACCGAGTGCCATGAACCTAGGGCTTACCTCGGAATTTGGGGTGCTGTCCTAGTGCCTACCAATCAAACATGGTAAACACTTTGCCAAACTAACCAAAACACAACTGTATAAATCACTACAACTCAAATTAATTACTATAATCATACCAATATCAAAAGGGTGCCATTAAAATAGGTCTTATTCCCAAAACATAGCACAATACCTCAATAAACACAAGGTGCCATTAAAATAGGACTTACCCCAAACTCAATTTCATAATTCCAATATGTATTAATTTACCAAATCATATTTGTAATTATTATATTTCATGTCATGAGTTCTAGCACAAAATTTCTAGAATCAAATTATGCTTTACACACATTAAAAATAAATTCAGGCCTAAGGTGACAATTTCAGAATTCATAGTTCATGCCTCAACTTGCACATAATATTCCAGTAGGTTAGACTCAGAATTCAGCATGGCAATACAAAGGTGAATTTTAGCCTTACATCTTAGGAACACATGCCAGCTTGAATCATGCAATTCGGAGTCCTATAGCAAAAGATATTAAGGAAACACTAAAAACATGCAATCTGTAAACTTACTTCAGTTCACTGCACATAGTCTGACTTCAACAGACAAAACGGACGTGTTACTCACTGATTTAGCAAAAATAATATAAAGCAACATTGAACATCAGGATTTCAGGAATACATATAATTTTGTTTCATGGCAAACGGAGCTACAGAGAGAAAATAAAGCCATAATCAACGCAAACTGTACAAACTGAAATTCAGCAGTTCCAGGAAATCGGCACAGTGCACATAAGGCAGTTTCAACAGGGAATACGAGCACTTTACTCACAGAATTTGCCAAAATAGTATAAAACAACCTTGTACACTTATGTCTCAGAAAAACACAGAAAGTTGAATCATGCCATTCGGAGTTATATAACGAAAATAAAGCTAAAATTACCACAACCTATACAATCTGAAATTTAGCAGTTCCAGCATAAAACCATTCCTAACATGCATATACATATTTCTTTCAACCCTTAACCTAATTATCACCATTTTATACCAGTAACATACATGCTTAAATTTCAATATACAAGATTATTATCTCACCATGCAATCAATAGGAACCTATCACGCAATCTATGAAAGCTTTAAATCGATATTAGAGTTTGTTTGTTACCTCGATTGCAGTGGGTCGGTCACTAGAGTAAAAACAGAAATTAGGAGAGGGTGCTCCTTGATTTAGGTCACGAACTTAATCCGATGATTCCCAAAGAGAAGAAACTTCGGAAAATTACAGAAAAGAACAAAGTTCTTAGCAAGTTTCTAAGGAGTTAAAAGATGGAATAAAACCGATTGGGATTCCTTACCTTCAGAAAGATGAATGATTTCCTCAACTGAGACAATGGAATTTCGGAATTCACAAGAATGATGCAAGGCTGGTTTGAGTGAAAGAGAGAGGAAGAGAAAGAATAAAGTTCGGCTAGGGTTAGAGGAAATTTCGAAATTTGTAGTGTTAAATAGGAAATAGAAGTTGATTTGATGAAGGAAAGGTAAGTGGGAGAGATTTGCTCCACTAAGTTGGTAGTTTCTGATTTGAATTGGTCAAACTAAATAAAAGGGATATATAAAATAGTAAATTTCGGATTTTATGGGATTTTATGTCTCCCAAACCAAAAATATAAATCCTAAAAAAAATAACTAAATTAAGCTAAGTTGGGTTCGAACTCTAGACCTCTAGTTATTAAACACATCTCTCTACCATTAGGCCAAAGCCTACTAATTGTTCTATCATGCAAACTCATAATTAAATGCATAATCATAGAATTAAATATATCACATAAAGATACAATTTAGGGCAAGGAAATCTAGGGCATTACATAAACTATTAAATGAAAGCCAGCTTGAGGTTGAATAGGGAAGTTGCCCGAACCTTGAATCCCTAGATTAGGTATGGTAGTCTACACTTGGTAGGGAGCTACATCGGAATTTCCTAGATGAGCTGATCCGGGTGGCGACTCCATCACTGATCTCAAAATTTTGATTTCAAGGTCTTTAAGTTATTAAAACGGGATTTTTCTAAAATGTAAAACCGGTTTTCCAAAAACTCAGATTCTAAATGATGTTTCCTATAAAAAGGGATTTTCAATCATATCAACTGGTTCTTAAACAAAATCATCAAAACAAACTCACCACACCTATCAAAACCTCCCCAGTTCGCTTCATTGTGTTCTGAACTTAAAGTCGTCTGCTCACAGTGGCGACTCCGTTGGGGATGAAATGTTTCTTAAAATGTTTTTTTTTATAATAAACTTAAGGAACTTAGGCAACTACTGAAATATAACCTTGCTTGCAGTCATAAATTAGTTCATAGTACCATATTTTACTCCCAACCACATAGCATGACATTTTCTTCTTCTCATCCCCTCAAACTCACTGATCAACCTGGTTTATTTCGGAAGGTAACCTACCTCTTCTGCCAAGATTGGAGGCACCCGAAGATAAGCCACTCGTAGCACTTCATGAACCTCACTCGTTCTATGTTGAGGAGTGTATATTCATTATGGGAACCTGTACGACCCTTGGTTTGACTTTGGCCCACATGTTATGACTTAGTAATTTCCCCTTATGATTACCAAAACATAAATATGAAATTGGACATTGAGAGTATGTCTTTGGTATCCCCGGTTGGTACCAAAGAGACCCAACACCTAGGAAGAATGCATGCAAATCGAAAGGAGGAATAAGGTTGGAGGAGTGAGCATATTGTTGCGTGTGCTAACATTTGTTCTGTGATGGTTTTATTTGACCTTTTCATGAAACATCAAGCATGCACTATCATTCGTGTGCCATTCTACCCACGTTTTTGCGCAGCTATTTTCAAGACATGAACATATGTATGACATTGATACTAACAACATCTTCGTGCAGCCATGATGTTTTATTTGTATGCCATATACATTTACATCTTGTGTGTTGACACTTCCACGAAGCATTCACAACATCATCCCGTATGTCATACATCCTAACCACATTTTCATACAGCCATTTATATCTCATGTGACATGAACATTCATACCAGTTCGTTACACTTAATATAAGGCATTCGGAGAATGCCCATAACGATCATTTCATTTCATATCAGGTGTCCCAAAACTACCCCGTGTTCTGCCCGTGCACTAGATTACACTTGGCCATTTCACTTGATCACTTCATTCACTAGAGTGGTCTTAGGTCTGTATTCATGTGGTGGGTCACACGGTAACATTATACTGAAGTTTTGTTTGTGTGTCACGATCCACATCGAATTGTTTCATGACATTATTGAATCATTTGAGGTACTCCACAAGTACCGGATTACTACACATATAGGAACATTTCACGACATTACTAAACATACAATGTGTTCCACAGACGTCGAACTTTTGTCCGTGTCTCTATTCACTCGTGACTCGTTTGGGACATCATTTCATCTTAGATGCCCTAAAAGCATAGAAACTCTGTTCCTGGGATGGCCCTTACATGATCATTTCATATCACTTCATTGACCTAAAAAGAGTCGAAACTCTGTCCGTGTGTCGGTACACACGTGACCATTCCATGACATTCACTAGGTGCCCCAAAAGTACCGAAACTCTGTCCGTGTGACAGCTCACACGTGACCATTTTGCATTTTTTTCACATGGCAATGGGTATTCTTAGGACATCATAAATAAAGAAAATGAAAAGAAAGTCATCCTCATTGCCATTTTCATCTATCTGACATCATCCTCATTACCATACATGTCACTTAGTGCATCGTGTCTAGAATCATGACATCCATCCATAATACTAACCCTCTGTTGATCGTGTAATTTGGAGTCGAACTTCAAAATGGTTAGTGCGTGTTGAATCAGAGTCCAATCAATCAGTTCAACCAGTTCAGTCAAAACCAGTAACCGTGGAAGAAGTTAGGGTTGGTTCAGATTCTTGAATCAGAGTAAGAATTCAGGGGACAGTTACCTTTTTTACCAATTGATAGTCAGTTGTTGTTAGTGTTGGGATTCGTCATCGGAAAATTAACGAGGCACAGTGGAATTACACCGTTTAAAATTTTCCTGGAATCCACCTATTGTGTCCAATTACCATTGATTGAAATAAAATCAATTTTGAATCAACAGAGATTCACTCACCAAATCCGTGTCTTTTAGAGGCTACTACAGAATCGACTCTTTAAGCGACCTCCAAAGTCCAGTGTATGACCAACTATCAAGCGGGAACCTGTGCTAATCGAAGAAGCGGAGGAATGGAAGATTAATGCTGGAATTTTGGCCAAAGGGGCTACTGTAAGGGGCTAAAAATTCTACCAATCAATCAGTTCAACCAGTTCAGTCAAAACCAGTAACCGTGGAAGAAGTTAGGGTTGGTTCAGATTCTTGAATCAGAGTAAGAATTCAGGGGACAGTTACCTTTTTTACCAATTGATAGTCAGTTGTTGTCAGTGTTAGGATTCGTCATCGGAAAATTAACGAGGCACAGTGGAATTACACCGTTTAAAATTTTCCTGGAATCCACCTATTGTGTCCAATTACCATTGATTGAAATAAAATCAATTTTGAATCAACAGAGATTCACTCACCAAATCCGTCTCTTTTAGAGGCTACTGCAGAATCGACTCTTTAAGCGACCTCCAAAGTCCAGTGTATGACCAACTATCAAGCGGGAACCTGTGCTAACCGAAGAAGCGGAGGAATGGAAGATTAATGCTGGAAATTTTGGCCAAAGGGGCTGCTGTAGGGGGCTAAAAATTCTAGCAATCAAAATAGGTTAGGGTTAGGTTTTCTTCCTTAAGTGTGCCCTTATATAGACTCCTTGTCTAATTAGGTTTTAATCAAGTTAATTAACCCAAGCCCACTAGGATTATAATTACATAAATAAACTTTAATTAAAAAGTATATACTATGTAATTTAATTCCATTTGGCTAAATTTAATTACCTCTAAAAAAAATTAAATCACACTTAAGTAAATACAATACATGTATATTAATTTTCCTGCTTAGGAAAAGTGTTTAATTAATTTGTTTACTTTATGCAATTCAATTAATTACATTATGTAAACTTATTAATTAAATTAAATCAACCCATTGTTAATTAATTACCTTAACACCGAATGTCAACTAATTAGTTAACGCATTCCTTCCAATGTACATTACATGTACAATTTCTACAAGTTTTGGCGTAGTTGATCTATGTGTACAGTCCTATGGGTCTGTCTTTATATTGACAGTAGACCTAAGGCCCACAGACTATAAGTGGGTTCTAGCAAATGGCTACAGCCCCTAATTAAGATAGAGATGCAGTAGTCTTTGCTGGATATGCCCTAGTCCCGAGGCATTGGTCCTTGTATTTTTATTATAAATTTATTGGATTTATGTATTATACTTATTCGTGTTATTAATAAAGGCATTAATTCATTTATTATATATATCTTGTGCATTATATTAAATGAAGTATCCAATGGACATATCCATATCCATGATGACAAGTGTCATGCACTTGGGAGTAAGACCATGGATAGGGTAAACGATATGACCATAAATAGATCCATAGTCTGTTCCAGTGATGGGAATCAGTGGAACTAGAGACTATTATTAACCTGGTTGTATGGCGGTGTCTTATCAGTCATTGGACTTGGGATGTCAACAAAGTTAATGGGTACATGTAAAAAGGGCATGGTACTAGATAGATCCACTAAACGAGAAATCCACATGGTATAGTATCACAAGTGATTCTCATGTAGTACTTGTATGGATCCTTTAACCTAACCATATGATGGTATTGCATGTGAGGTTGCATACTTAGGGGTACACCTAGAGGGCTTGTGATAGGGTGCCAAGTATGGGTACTTTCGGGGTATGTCACTTAGCATGGCAATGCTATGGATATGCAGAAGGGATTTGTCACTTAGTAGTCCACTGAGAAGATATCACCAGCCTCTTGATGGATGTGACTGATAAGAGTGTGGCCACACCCAAACAAGTTGGAACATGTTTGTGAGCTTTAGTACATTCGGGATCAAGTAAATGTCTGGACGCAAAAGAGGGTGATTAATCCATGCCTCTGTGTTGGACACCGATATCGATGACATGGGATGTACTACTTTAAACTACAAGGTTATGATATCAGTTGGACTGCCATCTCCATCTTAATTGGGGGCTGCAGTGGCTTGCTAGAGCCCAACTGCAGTCTGTGGTCCACAGGCCCACTGCCAACATAAAGATGGGCCTATGGGATCGTACACATTGAGCAACTGAACACTGACTTAAGGAATCACATGTATACTTGGAGTATACACTTTGGAGAGAGAGGAATATATTAATTATACTATAAAGATCAATTGGATTGATCATAATAATAAAATTAATATTTGATTGGCTTTCTCATAATTGATTGGATTAATTATGAGATTATTTCTTGGGTGGAAATATTCATATGTATAGGTTTACATATGAATTTATTTTGTGAATATCTAATTTTAATTTAATGGATTAAATTAATTAGTCAAACCAATTTTAATTTAAATGTAAATAATATGTTACATGGTGTAATATATTAAGTACATGGGTAAGTTAAAGTTGGGCTTGAAATTAATTTAAACCAGACTAATTAAAATAGGTTTGGGCCTGAAATAAAAGATGGTAGCCCACACAAAAAGGAAGAGCCAATTGGGCCGAAATTCTCCTTGAGAATTTCGGCCACCTAGGGTTAGAAGAACCGTTGGAATTTCGGCCTAGGTAGAAGATGCAAGCCTAGTTCCTCTCAAAAGTTTTGTGTTTTCCGGCACTAGCACAGGTAGTGTTCGTTAGGCTTTCGTGTACGTGAACGAGGAGGCATTCTAGATTGATTCCTGCAGTCTGCATCCGTCTCTTGAAGAGATATTCCGGGTAAGAGATTTATCTCTTGTGATTAAATTTTTGTTTTTCCAATTTCCATCTCAATTGCTCCTGGGCACAGATTTGAGGAAATCATCGTGTTCTTCTTCTTTAATCGGATGATTTCCGGTGACAAATCCCAACAGTCTTTACAAGACACTTACCCAGTAGTAATCTCATAGTGTCCTTTGCCAAAAGATATCGATATGAATAAACAAGAGGCATGGTGTCCGTCATCCTCTTCTATAGTTTATTAGATTTCTTGATCTTGAGTTGACTAATTAATAAAATAAGTAACCAACTTATTTGGGTATGGCCATACAATTATCAGTCCCACTCATCAAGTGGCCAGTAATATTATCTCAATGTTACCCGAGTGGCAATTCCATCACTTCATTATCAATTTCAATATGTTCACCAGTCCACCCAATCATATCCATATTTAGCATCCTTTTACAGACCTGTTATGCGTATATTAAAGTGAATCGGATTCCATATTGATACTATAATGAAATCTGGTCTAAGGACAAAAGAGACCTACTCAGGAAAGACCTATGACGCGACAACCATATGGCTTTCTTGTGCAGATCGATCCAGTCCCATGTCAATGACATGTACCTATATTCATGACAGAATAAACAAGTGCTATGGCTGGTTAAGAGCTGCCATACCGTCATCGACTATAAAAGCCTATGGTTCTATTCATTCCCACGATTAGAACAGACCTGGGATAGGTTTTATGATTATCAATCAATGGATACTCTATTCATGTTATAGCACAAGATATAAATGAAATAGATTATTGCCTTTGTTAATGTGACACAAATGATGTATACATACATAAAGTTTTAATGTACAATACAAAATACAAGAATCTAATGCCCTAAGAACTAGGGCACACCAACAATCTCCCACTTGCACTAGTTCCAAGTGGGTATTGCCCTAATTCCTATATATCTGGTATGACCGTAGTGCTGTGTCTGTGGCAGTGCTTTGGTCAACGGATCAACGACATTATTCTTGATGTTAACCCTTTGCAATGATATGTAACCTCTATTCACAATCTCGCGAATGAGGTGAAACTTTCTAAGCATGTAGTCACACTTTATTACTTAAGATCCATATATACTTTTCTTTATGATGAAATTCAAACGGCCAATAAATCCTTTATTACTTGAAACCAACATCTATCTCTCTTTATGAATAAGATTAAATGGCTACATAGGTTCTCATTACTTAAGATCAAAGTACATATCTCTTTAAAAGCTAGTTCAAACGGCCATCATTCCTTATGAATTGTATCAAACGGCTATGATGCCACTTTTTCTTATAAAAGGGATGAAGATGAAGACTTGAAGGTAAGGAAGACAAATTATCAATTCATACATTCTTAAGCATACACTTCTAGCCTTCCAAATTCCCAAAGAGAGCAAAGAGAAAAGAGATATATTTATTTTATTCAAATTTTTATACTATTCCATGCTCTCTCAAATATGAGTCAAACTCTAGGCTCATATACTCACCACCTTGGTCCGACTGAACGGTTTTGATGTTTCTACCTAGCTGGTTCTGTACCTCGTTCCTAAATCCCTTGAACCTATCAAGGGTCTTAGACTTGTGTTTCATCAGACAGACATAGCCATATCTACTAAAATCGTCCGTGAACGTGACGAAGTACAGGTGTCCACCTCTAGTCACTGCACTTATTGGTCCACATACATCTAAATGTATTAGGTCCCATAAGCCAGTGGCCCTTTCAGCCTTCTTGCTAAAAGGCACCTTAGTCATCTTGCCTCGTAAACATGATTTGCAGGTATTAATTGAATCCAAGTCCAATGACCCTAAGACTCCAGCTTTGTGAAGCCTAGCTATGCGCTTCTCGTTTATGTGGCCGAGATGACAATGCTATAGGTAGACAGGATTAAGCTCGTTGGGCTTAACCCTTTTTGTGTTTATGTTATAAACATGATTTGTTTCATTTAAGTCCAGGATATACAGGCCATTATTTAATAGAGCATCTCCGTAAAATAATCCCTCTCTAGATATGGAAATTCTACCATTAGAAATAGTAAAATAAAATCCAGAAATATCCAACATAGAAACTAAAATAATATTCCTGCACATGGCAGGTACAAAATAACATTGTTCTAAAATTAAAACCAATCCACTAGGCATCACAAGGTGGTATTCGCCGATCTCTATGGCAGCAACCCTTGCTCCATTTCTGACCCGCAAGTCCACCTCTCCCAACCCTAGTGACCTTCTGTTCTTAAGTCCTTGCACATTGCAACAAATGTGAGAACCACATCCTGTATCCAATACCCAGGATGTTGAAACAGTAAGGTTAATGTCTATAACATAAATGCCTGAAGAGGATGCACATTGGCCCCTTTTCTGCTCTCCCATCAGCTTGGGACACGATCTCTTCTAATGGCCCGCCTGCCTACACCCGAAACAGACATCCTCAGGACCTGCCTTCTGCTGGGCCTTGGGTTGGGCTTTGGCCTTCTTAGCCTTGGCCTTCTTGGCCTTGGCCTTTTCTTTGGCCTTACCCTTGGCAAAAGGAGGGTTCCCCTTGTTGACCAGTAGCACCGGCGGAGTCTTTTTGATCGACTGCTCAGTAAGCTTAAGCATCCGATGCAGCTCACTGACAGTGCGGTTCATCCCTTACAACTGATCATAAGAATCCAGCAAGGATGCAAGGATTGTGTCCGCCAACTCCTGAGAGATTGTCGATCTGTGACAGGCTAAAGTGTCCAAATAGCCCTTCATCTTGAGCATATGTGCGATCACAGATGTCCCAGCCCCCTGTTGGGATTCGTCATTGGAAAAATAACGTGGCGCAGTGAAAAATACACCGTTTAAAATTTCATAGAATCCATCTATCGTGTCCAATTACCATTGATTAGAATAAAACAATTTGAATCAAGAGAGATTAACTCACTGGATTCATCTCTTCTAGAGACTGCTGCAGAATCGTTTCTTGAAACTGCGATCTCAAAAGACTGGTGCATGACCAACTATTGAGCGGGAACCGGTGCTAGCCGAAGACATGAAGGAATGGATGATTAATGATGGGATTTTTGGCTGTTTGGGGCTGCTCTCGGTGGCTAAAATTTCCAGCAATTAATTAGGGTTGAATTAGGGTTTTATTCCTTAAGTGTGCCCTTATATAGACACCTTGTCTAATTGGGTTTTAATTAGGTTAATTAAACCCAAGCCCACTAGGATTATAATTACATAAATAAACTTTAATTAAAAAGTATATACTATGTAATTTAATTCCATTTGGCTAAATTTAATTATCCCTAAATAAAATTAAATCACACTTAACTTAATACAATACATGTATTTAATTTTCCTACTTAGGAAAATTATTTAATTAATTATTTACTTTATGTAATTCAATTAATTGATAAATTAATTAATTACATTATGTAAACTTATTAATTAAATTAAATTCAACCCAATGTCAATTAATTACCTTGACACCGAATGTCAACTAATTAATAACGCATTCCTTCCAATGTACATTACATGTACAATTTCTATAAGTTCCAGCTCAGTTGATCTATGTGCACGATCCTATGGGTCTGTCTTTATGTTGGCAGCAGGCCTAAGGCCCACAGACTGTAAGTGGGTTCTAGCAAACCATTACAGCCCCCAATTAAGACAGAGATGCAGCACTCTTTAAAAGACACTCACCCGATGGTAATCTCATAGTGTCCTTTGCCTAACGATATCGAGGCATGGTGTCCATCATCCTCTTCTGTTGTTTATTATATTTCTTCATCTTGAGTTGACTGATTAATAAAATAACACTTATCAGTCCCACTCATCAAGTGGCCAATGATATCATCTCGGTGTTACCCGAGTGGCAATTCCATCACTTCGTCATCAATATCAACATGTTCACCGGTCCACCCAAGCATACCCATTTTTAGCATCCTTTTACAGACCTGTTAGGCATATGTCAAAGTGAACCGGATTCCATATCGATATTATAATGAAATCTGGTCTGAGAACAAAAGAGACCTGCTCAAGAAAGACCTATGATGTGACAACCATGTGGCTTTCTTATGCGGATCGATCTAGTCCCATGTCAATGACATGTACCTATATTCATGACTGACTATACAAGTACTATGGCTAGTTAAGAACTACCATACAGTCATCGAATATACAAGTCTGTGGTTCTATTCGTTCCCACGATTAGAACAGACTTGGGATAGGTTTTATGATTATCAATCAATGGATACTCTACTCATATTATAGCACAAGATATAAATGAAATAGATTAATTGCCTTTATTAATGTGACACAAATAATGTATTTATACAATGAGTCTTAATGTATAATACAAAATACAAGAATCCAATGACTTAAGAACTAGGGCACACCAACAATCTCCCACTTGCACTAGTTCCAAGTGGGCATTGCCCTAATTCCTATAGATCTGGTATGACCGTCATGCTGTGTCTGCAGCAGCACTTTGGTCAATGGATCAGCGACATTATTCTTGATGTCAACCCTCTGCAATGATATTTCACCTCTGTTCACGATCTTCCGAATGAGGTGAAGCTTTCAGAGTACATGTTTGGATCTCTTGTGTGACCGGGGCTCCTTAGCTTGTGCGATGGCCTCGTTGTTGTTACAAAAACATCAACTGGGTCTAGGATAGTGGGCACTACTCCCAACTCAGTTATGAATCTCTTGATCCAAAAGGCTTTCTTTGAGCTTCGCACGTAGCTATGTACTCAACTTCCATTCTAGAGTCAGCAATGGTCGCCTACTTTGAGGACCTCCAACTAATGGCACCACCATTCAGGAGAAAAACATAACCAAACTGTGACTGGTTCTCATCCTCATCGGTCTCAAAGCTTACATCAGTGTAACCTGACACTACCAGCTCATCTTGACCTCCATACACTAAGAAAGCATCCTTAGTCCGGTTAAGGTACTTCAAGATTGCCTTGACTGCCTTCTAGTGTTCCTCATCGGGGTTCGACTGGTACCGACTAGTCATACTTAGTGCAAACACGACATCAGGCCTTGTACATAACATGGAGTACATGATAGATCCAATAGCAGATGTATAAGGGATCTTTTCCAAGTTCTCCGGGTCCTTCTTTGTTTTAGGACCATCTTTCTTACTCAGCTTCAACCCATGGTGCATAGGCAAGAATCCTTTCTTTGCCTTGTCCATGTTGAATCTTTTCAGAATCTTGTCAATGTACATGGCCTGACTTAGGCCTAGAAGCCGATTGGATCTATCTCTGTAGATCCTGATCCCTAAGATCGTCTCAGCTTCGCCTAAGTCCTTCATTGCGAAACACCTACTCAACCACTGCTTAACCCCTTGCAGTGTTGGTATGTCACCTCCAATGATAAGGATGTCATCAACATACAGCACTAGGAAGGCGGAAAAGCTCCCACTAACCATCTTATACACACAGGGCTCATCAGAATTCTGTGTGAAGCCATATTCTGTAATGGCGTCATTGAATCTCTGATTCCATGACCTCGATGCTTGCTTCAATCCATAAATAGATCTTTGAAGCTTGCATACCCGATTTGGATACTTTGGATCGATAAAACCCTCAGGTTGTGCCATGTACACATCCTCAAGTAGCTTTCCATTAAGGAAAGCGGTCTTAACATCCATCTGCCATATCTCATAATTGTACCATGCAGCTATGGCTAGTAGTATCCTAATGGATTTGAGCATAGCAACTGGTGAAAAGGTTTCATCATAGTCAATTCCTTGAACTTGCCAGAATCCTTTTGCCACCAATCGCCCCTTGAAGGTGTTGTCAGCCTTTAACTTGAAACACCACTTGCAACCTATCACCTTAGCACCCGGAGATGGATCCATCAAATTCCATACTTGGTTATCGTGCATAGATTGCATCTCAGCCTCCATGGCTTTACGCCATTGATCTGAGTGTGGGCTTTCAACAGCCTCCTGCTAGGTCTTAGGCTCTTCTTGGTCAACGACCATAAGGTCCCCATCATCAGTCATGAGAAAGCCGTACCTCTCTGGCTAAAGACATGTCCTACCAGACCTTCTAAGGTCTTGTGCAACCATTTATGGTTCCTCAATTTCTTGAGTAGTCAGATCGGTTCCCGAAGCTTCCTCAGCAGTAGCTGCAGGAGTTTGTGAGTCTTGAACTTCTGAAAGTTCAACATTACTCCCACTCTCTCTTGGAAAGGAATTCCTTCTCTAATAAGACTGCATTTCTGGCTATGAAAACTTTGTTTTCGACCGGATCGTAGAAGTAATAACCCTTAGTTTCCTTAGGGTAACCCACAAACTGGCACTTGACAGATTTCGACTCGAGTTTGCCACTTGTCAATTTCTTAACAAGTGCATCACAGCCCCAAATATTCAAGAAGGAAACATTGGGCTTTCGGCCCTTCCATAGTTCACATGGTGTTCCCTGAACTGCCTTGCTTGGTGTATTATTAGAGAATGTAAGCAGCTGTCTCTAAAGCATATCCCCAAAAGGAGACAGGGAGTGTAGCATGACTCATCATCTAGTGGACCATGTCAAGCAAGGTCCTATTCCTCCTTTTTGACACTCCATTCCACTGGGGTGTACTAGGAAGAGTGAGTTGGGACACAATCCCACACTCTCTCAAAAATGAGTCAAACTCTTGGCTCAAATATTCACCCCCTTGGTCAGACCGAAGTGCTTTTATTTTCTTGCCAAGTTGGTTTTCTACTTCATTCTTAAAGTCCTTGAACCTTTGGAGAGTCTTAGACTTATGCTTCATTAGATACACATAACCGTATCTGCTGAAGTCATCCGTAAAGGTGACGAAGTACAGAAAACCAGATCTAGACTAGTGCTCATTGGGCTATATACATTGAAATGTATTAGCTCCAATAGCTCTGAGGCCCTTTCAGCAGTCTTGCTAAAAGGCGCCTTTGTTATCTTGCCTCTCAAACAAGATTCGCATGTGTCATAAGAGTGGATGTCAAATGACCCTAGCACTCCACTAGAGTGAAGCCTAGCTATGCGCTTCTCATTTATATGGCCAAGTCGACAATGCCGGATGTAAGTAAGATTAATTTCATTTTGTTTAATCCTTTTAGTATTTATGTTATAGATTGAACTTTCACGTTTTATATCAAGGATATATAAGCCATTTTCAAGAAATGCTGTTCCATAAATAATATTGCCGCATTGCATAGAAATTCTACCATGTCCAATATTAAATACAAAACCAGAAATATCCAACAAAGAAATGGAAATAATAAAATAACAGTTTCATAGTTCCAAAACAAGTCCACTAGGCATCTCCAATAAATAATCTCCGATCTCCATGGCCTGAACCCGAGCACCATTTCCGACTCGAAAATCTACTTTTCCAGATCCTAATAATCTCCTATTTCTTAGACCCTTCACATTTGAACAAATGTGAGATCCACATCCAGTGTCCAAGACCGAAGATGTAGAAATAGCCAGATTAATTTCAACAACATAAATACCTAAAGTAGCAGTTTTGTCCTTCAGTTGCTCCCTTAGCTTTGGACATGAGCTCTTCCAGTGCCCCTTCTCATGACACTCATGGTAGACATCGCCAGGAGAAGCAACCCTTGCTTTAGATTGGGCCACCACCTTTTTGCCCTTAGCCTTGGCCTTAGATATGGCCTTTCCCCTAGCAATGGATGTATTGCCCTTGTTCACCAGCAATACTTTAGGAGTCTTCTTAAGAGACTGCTTAGCAAGCTTGAGCATGCCATGTAGCTCAACAACCGATTTATCCAACCTTTGCATATGGTAATTCATGATAAACTGGTTGTAAGACTCAGGAAGTGACTCGAGAATAATGTCTGCTGCCAAGTCCTGCGGAATTGGCGAGCCGAGGTGGGCAAGTGTATCAATATACCCCTTCAACTTTAGCACATGAGTGCTAACAGAAGTCCCAGCTGCCATCACAGTCATGCAAAGTGCCTTAGTTGTCAGGTAACATTCCTGACGAGCCTGATCTTGGAACATCTTTTTAAGCTGATCCATCATCTAATAAGCATGCTCGTCCATGAATTGCTTTTGAAGATCAGAAGCCATGGTACCCAGCATGAGGCACAAGACATCTCGGTCATCCCTCACATGCCGGTCATACTGCTCCACCATCGCAGTGGTGACGCTTCGACCTGCCGGAGGGCCAGCTGGTAAAGCAGCTTTTCGTACATACTCCTTAGACTCTTGTCTACGAACTATTTGTAAGTTCCTAGCCCAATCCATGAAGTTAGTCCCCTAAAGCTTCTCCTTCTCCAAGAGTGACCTAAGTGAGAGTGAGTTGTTGTTTGTTGCAGCCATTTAAATTGCTTAATTGAAATAGGATTATCTACATGGAAGAAATCATTACTTGAGTTAGAAATAAAAGACTTTTAAACCAATTCAAATTAATAATCCGATTTTAATTTCTTTGTTGGTGATGTTAATTGGCTGACTTGACCAAGATCCACAACTTATCAATGGCTGGCCGAACTAGGGCTCGCTAACCAACCATTGATTCGTTTGGTAGGACAACCTATCCAATCCTTCCATGAAGGACTCTTGGTTTGATGGGCTTATTGGCACTTTACCCCTTTTTGCTTAGGGCCTGCTCTGAGCTAATGCTACCCATATTGAGTCAAACCACCATTCACATGTTAACCATACCAAGTATCCTAACCCTCGATGGCCCATCGAATACTACAATGTACCTAGCTAGGGCATGGCGCACATCGTAGCATCAATAGGAGGAAGAGGTGTGAATGTGGGAAGCACTTTTAAATGACTCAATATTTTAATTTTCGGGTTAAAATTAAGTGATACGGTTTAGCATGCATAATCGCATGTTATAATCTAGTGATCCATACATCCATATTATATGAAAAATGCTATAGCATACTTAATTTAAAATAATGAGATCCTATGGGCCTCAATTACAACATAATGAAAAACTAGATATCCTATCTAATTCTTTATGGACCGTACCACAATCCTTCTTGGGCTCCCACCATGGGCTTGCTCCCTCTGGGCCTTCCTCCACACTTGATGCAATTACAATAAATTTATTTAAAATAAAATATATTCTAAATTTATATCAAAATAAAAGAAATGGCACGCAGGCCATATTTCCCAAAATCAATTTACAACCGATCATAATTTAGGAACCATAGAACTCAACACAACATTTCAAACAAAGTACCTGTCGTGCAAATACATACCAATATGATGCATGATCATGGCATTCCAAATTATGAATATAAATGTTAAGCTAAGTTTCTTAAGGTGAAACCGCCAATTTCAACAAATGCGACTAAGGTGTATAAAGCCTTATGGATAACATTCATTAATGCAAAATTAACAATTTTCCTCTCATTGGAATTTGGGTTGTCACAAATTTAAAATTTAGCTCTCCCAATTTTAACTGGTGCCATGGTTTATTGGCCAAATTCACAAAGTCCATATTCAATTTAATATGCAAAACAATTAAATTAAATTTGCATGTCAACATAATAAATAATTTAAATACAAATTAATTCAAAATAAAACATTTTAATTTAATTTACATTACGCGTCCGGATTAAAAAAATACCGGGAAAATCCAAAACCAGACCCGAACTCCACCGCGCGAGGTGCTATTGTCTGGGGACAGTAGCGCTGCTGTGCGGCAGCTTGCTGCTAGTAGCAGTTGCTGCTGTGTGTTGCAACATGCAATTTGCCTGCCGAAGCAAGCAGCAGCTAGCCAGAATTTGAATCGCAAATTGCAATTCCAATTTTGGCCAAAACATAAATATTTTTTTTGAAAATAAAAAAATCAGCATTAATTATATAATAACAGCAGCATAGAAAAAATACAACAGCATCAAATAAATTGCAGCAGAGAAAAAAAAAAGGATAAAACCAATCAGGAAAAAATTATCAAAACCTGAAAAACCATTCTTAAAACCTATTATTTCTTCAAGAACATAATCAATAATGAACTCTAATCAATCTAATGGACAAAACCTAGGCTCTAATACCACTGTTATAATTTGTCATCAAAAAAATAACATGGCGCAATGGCATTACACCATTTAAAATTTCCTAGAATCCACCTAATCGTGTCTGATTACCATTGATTGGAATAAAATCAATTTGATCAAGAGAGATAAAACTCACCAAATCCGTCTTGTCTAGAGATTGCTGTAGAATCAACTCTTTAAGCGACCTCTAAAGTCCGGTGCATGACTAACTATCAAGCGGGAACCGGTGCTAGCTGAATAAGCAAAGGAATGGAAGATTGATGTTGGCAATTTCAACCAAAGTGG
The DNA here is from genome assembly GCA_039660915.1 of Euphorbia tirucalli. Lineage (NCBI taxonomy): Eukaryota > Viridiplantae > Streptophyta > Magnoliopsida > Malpighiales > Euphorbiaceae > Euphorbia > Euphorbia tirucalli. The sequence continues at coordinate 40,818,209 of CM077637.1, read as the reverse complement.
CTGCTATAGGGGGCTGAAAATTACAGCATTCAAAATTGGGTTAGGGCTATCTTTTTTATTCTTAAGTGTGCCTTTTATAGACTTCTTGTCTAATTGGGTTTTGACTAGGTTAATTAAACCCAACCCACTAGGATTAAAATTATATAAATAAAGTTCATACTATATAATTTAATCCTATTTGGCTAAATTTAATTACCCCTAAATTAAAATTAAATCACACGTAAGAAAATACAATAAATGTATTTTAATTTCCTACTTAACAAAATAATTTAATTAATTGTTTACTTTATGTAATTCAATTAATCAATAAATTAATTAATTACATAATGTAAACTTATTAATTGAATAAAATCAATCCAATATCAATTAATCACCTTGACACCAAATGTCAACTAATTAATTAATGCATTCCTTCCAATGTACATTACATGTACAATTTCTATAAGTTCCGGCTCAGTTGATCTATGTACATGATACTATAGGTCTGTCTTTATGTTGGTAGTAGGCTCAAGGTCCGCAGACTGTAAGTGGGTTCTAGCAAACTGTTACAGCCCCCAATTTAGAAAGAAATGCAACAGTCTTTAGAAGACACTCACCTGATAGTAATCTCATAATGTCCTTTGGCAAAAGATATCAATATGAATAAATAAGAGGCATGGTGTCCGTCATCGTCTTCTAATGTTTATTGTATTTCTTGATCTCGAGTCTCATTAGTCAAATAAGCAACCAACTTAATTGGGTACGGCCATATACTTATCAGTCCCACTCATCAAGTTGTCAGTGATATAATCTCGACATTACCCGAGTGGCAATTCTATCACGGCATCATCAATATCAATATGTTCACTTGTGAAGGGATTTTCACAGAAAGATCAACTGATTAAAGTGGAAGTTTGTATTGATTTTCTTAAATCCGTGCCTAGGAGTAACTGAAATGGAAATCATTAACAACAAAATTAAAGATGAGAAATATTAAATTCTCACCCGGAATATCTCTATGAGAGATGGCTGCAAAAATCAAATTCGATCTCCCCCATGTTTTCGTACACGAACGACTATTAAACTAGAACCCCGTGCTAGTGATTGGATCAATGGAAGAGAGGAAAAATGTGGCTGGAAATTTTTGCCTTTAACTCACTTGTGTTGGCCGAATTCTTCTTAGGGATTTAACCCTAGATGGCCGAAATTCCCTTGTTGATTTTTGGCCTGATTCCCTTTAATTTTATGTGGGCTATTTCTCTCCTTTAAGCCTAAGTCTGCATTGATTCTTTTGGCCCAATTGACTTGCAAATATAATTTCAATTTAACATGTATTGTGAGCGGACGACCTAAAAGTAGAACGAAGGAACGCGGCGAAGCGAACCAGGGAAAAGGGAAAATGTTTTATTGGTGTGGAAAATAAGTTTTTTTTTATCTTGGAAAAATCATGGATTTGTTTTGGAAATCCCCTTTTATAGAAAACCTTTTCCCATTTTTAACTTAAAGACTTTGAAACTTAAATTCCATGATCAGTGACAAAGTCGCTACCCGGATCAGCTCATCAGGGAAATTCCCATACAGCTCCCTATCGAGGGTAGACTACTGTACCTAATCCAGAGATTTAGTGTTCAGGCAAGTGACTTACTTTAACCTCAAGCTTGCTTTCACTTTACAGTTTATATTACCATATTTGGTTTGCTTTATTATCTTTCTCTAACCCCAATTGGTATTCGTATTTATTTAATCGATGCTCAATCAAATGATAGAAAATAAATTGCAGAAAAATAAACCATACATTCAAAATACACAAAAAATAATAGAGGCCGCTTATACAACCAAATTGAATAAAAAAAAAGCTCTCGTCCTCACCTTTACAAGTGCCTAAATACACGAATATCTAGAAAATTACAGACGGCCTAAATACACGGATTAATCTATTAATTACAGCAAAAATGATATAAAGGAAAAATAAATGCTGCAAAACAGACGGTTAGCACAATTTATAACACAACACGAACAGGACTCAAATTGGACAGAACTGGGATTTTAGGAATAGGGACATGCATTTAGGGGGTAACCGGGTCGACCCGACCCGTCGGACCAGTTAGACCTTGAAAACGGTTTTGAAACGCCCTGTAAATTTTATGCTAGAAAACAATTTTTGAATATTATTTGGGTCGGTTTCATGCAAATTTTTCCGTTTAGCAGGTCTGTTATCCCGGAACTCGGGGTTCCGTTCATGCGGGTTTCCTAAATTCAACATTCATCTAAGGTTCAAAAAGCAGTAAACACGCCAAAAATAGTTTGAATCCGAAAACAGCATCACGCGATGACGTCCGTATGGGTCGTTTTGTGACTCTGTTTATTCTGAAAACTACAGTTGTACGGCTATAACTAGAGTCGTGCGGCTCTAAATTACAGCCATGCGGCTATGGCTTCCAGAACCCCAAAAAAATGGTTTTCTCATTTTTGAAAGCGCCGTTTTGCTCTTTTTTTATTTCCCGAGGATTATATAGTGTTCAGGGGTCCGCTGATGCTAGACTACGGATCTAGTTAGGATCAAACAACCCCAAAATTCAGAAAATAAAACTCGGGAAAAACTGAAAACCTAATATCCGTATGTACAGAAATCAAAAAACCAAAATTTTACAACATACGGATGCATTTGGGCCAAAATTGATCACAACAGAATGCATAAAAATGGAAAACAGACTACTTTCGGCTAATCAGGGCAGTTTCAAGATTCTGCCCCTATAGAACACAGCCGTGCACCTGTGTTCATTGACAACATAGCCGTGCGGCTGTATTCGGGAAATCCCATTTCTGAAAATTTACAAAAATAGGAAAAAAACAAAGAAAAGGCATTATACGTAGGTTTAAGGCCTCACAGAGTTTACCTTGATGTTATTTTGATGTGTTTAACATCAAGAAACGGATTGAAAACTCAAAATTCTCTCGAAACCTTAATCGGATGAAATCCAAAAACGAATCCAAAACAATCTAAAACCAATCCAAAACAATCCCGAAAAAATGTGTAAAGGTTGAGAATGCTCTCTTTGATGTTTTGGCATTATTCTTTGGTTTTGAATTGTTGGTTTTGGGTCTGGTCTTTCTACGGTTCTCCGTATTCGGTCTCTTTCTCCCTTTTCTTTTCTTTTCCTTTTTTGTTTCCTTTTCTCTCTTTCAAGAAAGATGTCTCCCCCTTTTTTGATTTGATTTTTTTTTCTTTTATACCTCTCACTTATCATCATTTCTACCAATTAATGAGCCATCTTCTCTTCTACAACAATTTCGGCCGCTTTTCTTTTCGTTCAGCCAAGTTGCTCTGATTTGCAGAGCAACTTGGTTGAACCCACTAGAGCCATATGACTCTAGTTATGCTAGAGCCGTGCAGCTCTAGACTACAGCCGCATGGCTGTAGTTTAAAAACTACAGCCGTGCGGCTCTAGCAAGAGCCGGGCCGAGATCCTAAAAAATCTGATGCTCACCCTAAACCCTAAAATCATCAGAAGGACCTTCTCGGGGTTTTGGATCGAGGATAGCTCGGTTTTCGAGATGTTTGAGATACTCTGGGTGACATTTCGGTCGTTTTCAAGTCTAATTCATGTCCGTCTGCTCCACAGGTAATACAGGAATTCTCATCATATTTGTCGGGAAAACCCGGCACTTATAGCTGCCCCTCATGTGACCAAATTCGATACCTGATACCAGGGTTAGTTTACCTGAGGGGAATTTGGGAATGCAAATTGAAGCACCGTAAATGGAAGGAAAAAAAGACATACTTAAGTTGCAGTTGATCTGGGCCTGACATCAGGTTTATGTTACCCTCGACGGATCTGCTAAAGTTTAAGGTGGAAGCAAATCTGGGGCTGACACCGGGTTTATGTTACCCGCAACGGATCTGCTGGAGTTTATGGTGGAAGCAAATCTAGGCCTGACACCGGGTTTATGTTACCCACGACGAATCTGCTGGAGTTTGAGGTGGAAGCAAATCTGGGCCTGACATCAGGTTTAGGTTACCCGCGAAGGATATGCTGAAGTTTGAGGTGGAAGCAAATCTGGGCCTAACACTGGGTTTAGGTTACCCGCTACGGATCTGCTGAAGTTTGAGGATAAGCAGATCTGGGCCTGACACCGGGTTTATGTTACCTACAGTGGATCTTCTGGATCGATGAGGAGAAGTAGATCTGGGGCTGTCACTGAGTTTATGTTACCCACGGTGGATCTATTGTTTCTATGAGGAGACGCTGATATGGGCCTGTCACCAAGTTTATGTTACCCGCAGCGGATCTGTTAGATCTATAAGGAGAAGCTGAACTAAGAATGACACCGGGTTTATATTACCCGCGGCGGTTCTGTTGGATTTCTGAGGTTGTATTGACAATGCGTATTTATTCCTTGATCGATAATTTTGGAACAAAAATTTTTGCCCCTTCGATCAAAAATAAATATGGCGCAATTGTCCTGCCCCTGGATACCTGCACTTAGATCAATCGTGATGCATGTATGCATGTGCATATATATGTTTTGAATGCTTATGTGTGCATATGCGAATGAACTCTAAGAGATGCATTTCCCGCTATTTGTCCAGTCTTGAGATCCTATGTCCTTGCTGGGGAGATTGTGTCGTGCCTCTGGTTAAGGTAAGTATATCACGCCTATGATTGACTCTAGCTGGGGCGAGTATATCCTTTGTGTGATGTGGCACTTGCAACTTCGCTGGGGACATACAAAGGCTGTTGGGGAAGTTCGATGACTACTGTGGGGAAAATGGTGACATTCTTTGTGATGGTTCCGCTGGGGAATAGTGCGGTTGATCTTGCTGGAGAATAGTGAAATGGCTTCTACTGGGGAACGGTGGAAGGGTTCCACTTTTTTTCCCTTAGGAATGGTGAATCTAGAAGCGGTCTAAATTTTGCCTGAACTGCCCAATGTGGGTTTTCAGCTCAGCGAGCTGCTCTAATTTTTGCCTAAGGCGCCTTTTCGGTTTTCACCTTAGTGAGCTTCTCTTTTTTTTTTTAGTCCTATGACATTGGAACTTGGATTTTTTTCGAGTTCTTCGGCCACCTCGAGGAATGATGAGTTTGATTCAGAGGATAAGAAAAGATTACATATTGCACATATTTAGCTCATTTTCATTGTTAAAGTAATGCAAGTCCTTTAATCCATTAAATGCAAAGTGCTTTCTTTAAATGGATGTTTAGGTGAGATAACTTTGTTTATGCATTCTGATATAACCATACGAATATATTTAAACAAAACATCACACTTTATTTATGAAAGTAGCATGAGTACGTTTGAAAAGGCTGGTTCCCAAAATGGTACACATTTCACATAGAACCAAAATTCGTCACCAGTCATCCCTTGTGGATTTTCTGACTGATCATTTTCTCTCGCATCTTGATTTTTGCCTAGCCCACCCTTTTCAAGTTTTCAAGCGTGCAGACCCCCTATTTTTTTAAACATCGTAAGGGTTCAGGCGATCTAGGTTGACAGGATTTGCAAATTCATTCCCATCCATGTCTGCGATGCTTACACCACCCTTTGATAGCAGTTTCTTTACAATGTATGGGCCTTCCCAATTCGGCTTAAACTTCCTTCGGGTGTCGACATTTGTAGGCCTTAGCTGTTTCAAAACTAAATCCTTGGCTTTCAGCTGCTGTCTAGGATACTTTACTTTCTGATTATAGGCTCTAGCCATTCTGTGTTGATACATTTGCAACTGATCCAGTGCTTTAAACCGCTTTTCATCTAACATTGCTAACTGCTCGTACCTAGCCTGAACCCATTTTGTTTCCGGCAACTGATCTTCCAAGGCTATTCTAAGTGACTTGAGTTCCATTTCCACTGGCAACACTGCTTCCATTCCATATACTAATGCGTAGAGAGTCTCACCAGTTAGTGTTCTGACACTGGTTCTATTAACCCCAAAGAGCATACGGTAGCTTATCAACTCAATCTCTATAGGTGGTTACCATTTTTTATAAAATCTTCTTATTGACTTGTTAGCCGCCTCCACTACACCATTAGCCTGTGGTCTATATAGAGAAGACCTATGATGTTCAATACCATGCTCTATGAATAGCTTGGTTGTCGCCCCTTAAAACTACAGTCCATTGTCAGTGACTACATGGTGTGGGATTCTGTCTCAAGAGAGGATGTTCTTCTGAATAAACTTGACCATCTACTTAGCTGTCATGCTGAAGAAGGACTCTGCTTCCACCCATTTTGAGGAATAATCAACTATAACCACTATGAATCTGTGCCCATTAGATGCTGTAGGATGAATTTCCCCGATCATGTTGATTCCCCACACCGAGAAAGGCCAAGGAGATGCTAGGTTCTGTAGCTCAAGTGGTGGCAGATGACTGATATCAGCATAGATTTGGCATTTGTGGCATCTTCTTACCTCCTTCACACAATCGGTCTGCATTGTCATCCAGAAGTATCCCTGTCTCATTATCTTTTTAGCCATAGCGATCCCATTCATATGGGGCCCACAGGACCCTGCGTGTACTTGCTACATTACCTTTTCTGCTTCCTGTTCTGTCAAGCATCTTAGAAGAACACCAATTGCAATTCCCTTGTATAGCTTATCTTCAAAGATTCTGAACTAGCTGGCCAATCTTCATAATGAAACTTTATCAGCGGTACTAGCACCTTCTGGGTACTTTCCCTCTTTCACATACTGATAAATGTCAAAGAACCACGGCTTTTCTTCTGCTGTTAACTCCATCACCTCGTGCATATCAAAGCAGGGTTGCCTGGAAATTGCTATAACCAGAGGTTGTATCTGTGTCCTTTCTAGATCTTCCCACATAGAAGACAGTGTTGCTAGTGCATCAGCTATTTTGTTCTCCTCCCGGGGGACATGTCTGAATTCACATTGGCTGAATAACCCTTTTCTGTACTGTAGTAGCTCTAATTAGGGCCATAATGCTTCTTCTCTTAAATCCCATTCACCTTGTGCCTACCTGATTACCAAAAGTGAATCTCCAACAATCAAGACATTGTCTGCCCCTAGTGTCAAGAAGGCTTCCATCTCGAATAAGCATGCTTCATATTCTGCCCATTGTTGGTTATGGGGAAGTCCAATCTTTTCGATAATGGGATGATTTTGCCATCTGGGGTTGCTATGATTACCCCAATTCTAGCACCATTTCTATTTACGGCACCATCAAAGCACATAACCCATCTCCTTACTTCCACTACAACTAACTATTCATTAGGAAACTCCAGATTCTCCACATGATCCGATTCTAGTGGCTGATTCGATAGGAATTTTGCCACAGCTCGCCCTTTGATGGTTTTCCTAGTGATGTACTCAATGTCAAATTCCAATAAGAGTAGTAGCAACCTGAATAATTTTCCAACCAACACCGGTGCTTCATAGAGATATTTAATTGGATCCACCTTAGCCACGGCTTGTACCTTGTATGACTGAAAGTAGTGGCGTAACTTCTTAGTCAGCCAGATCATTGCCACACATGTCTTCTCCACCAATGTGTACTTGGTTTCATATTCCAGCGACTTCTTGCTGAGATAATAGATGGGGTACTCCTTCCTTCCATCTTGCTCCTGTGCTAGCATTCCCCCTATGGAAGAATCTTCGACAGCTAAGTATAAAATCAAAGGCTTCCCTGGAGTCGGTGAGCTCAAAACCGGCGAATTTACAAGATAAGCCTTGATCTTGTTGAAAGCCAACTGACATCTATCATCTCACACAACTGGCTGATCTTTTTTCAACAGCTTGAAAATCAGCTCACACACTGAAGTTAACTGTGCTATGAAACGGCTGACATACTGTAAAGAACCCAGAAATGATCGGACCTCCTTTTCCATCTTAGGGGTTGGCATGTCTCGAATGGCTTTGATTTTATTTGGATCCATCTCTATCCCCTTTTGGCTAACTATATGACCGAGCAGCTTTCCTGATGTAACCCCAAATATGCACTTTTTGGGATTAAGTCGCAGGTTGTATTCTCCGATGCATGTAAGAATTCTATCCAGGATTGAAGGGTGCGCTTCTCGGGTCATTGATTTAATAAGAATATCATTGACATACAACTCTACTTCTTTGTGAAACATGTCATGCAACAATGTTGTGACAGCCCTCTGGTAAGTGGCCCCAACATTTTTTAATCCAAAAGACATTACTCTGTAGTAGAAAGTGCCCCACTCTGTAATGAAGGATGTCTTCACCTTGTCAATCACATCCATTAGGATCTGGTTGTATCCCGAAAATCCATCCATGAAGGAATACATTGCTGCTTTGGCTGCGCTCTCGATTAAAATGTCAATATGAGGCAAGGGGAAATTATCCTTCGGGAAGGCTTTGTTCAAGTCCGTGTAATAGACACACACTCTGACCCTTCCGTCATTCTTAGGCACTGGCATAATGTTGGTGTGAACACGAAATTTTTCGCATTAAAAAAAAACAAAAAAAAAAAGAAAGAAAGATCTAGCTGTTGGAACCACGACTGTATTTACAGTCGTGGGGATTTGATTACAGTCGTATGACTGTACCTTAAGTACAATCGTACTATTGTATGTTCGTGGGCAGGTTGCAGAACCCATATCCCTAGAATAAAAAATTGGTGGAAAATCTTGGGCATTTAATGCCTTAAGATTTTCCCGGAGAGAGAAGATACAAGGAAGGCAGAAATGATGGAAAGGGACTTTTGGCCATTTTTCTGAGCTAGAGGAGATTTAGAGAGAAAAAAAGAAAGAAAAAGAGGGAAGAGAGAAAAGAGAGAAAAGTGATAAAAACCTTACTTTCTTCTACCTTTTTCTTTCGAATTTCTTGATGTTAATGATTAAAATGAATTAGAAATCCTATGTTAATCTTCACACAAGAAATTTAACTCATCTCTGGACATAAATAAGATCAAAACCGTAGCTTTTTGGTGGATTTTTGGACTTCATTTGCAACCTTGACATTTCAAGGAAAAGGAGCAAATTCACGTGGATTGGTGCGTAGCCAGGGGTCATTCCAGCTGTGGATCGGCGCCAAAGATGTAAACACACTTCAACTTAACTCATTTTCCAGCTTTCTGGGTGATTTAGTTGATTTTTGTGCATTTTTATCCAAGTTTTTGCACTTCTGCTTCTGGAAAGTTAAGAATTGTCGTACGACTGTTCTTGTCACAAAGAACAGGGGCACGACTGTAATTATAGTCGTGCGATTTGATCTATAGTCGTACCACTGTTTTCAACTTTCTTCGTTTTAGTCCTTCGTTTTAAGTTTTGGCGATTTCTGCTCAGGTAAGGGCTACAGTCGCACGACTGTAATTACAGTCGTACGACTGTAATCACAGTCTCACTACTGTAGTTCTCGGCCAGAAGCAGAAATCCCTAAAAATCCATTAAATCCATAAAAACCCCAAAAATTTCATAAAAATCATAAATTTCCGAAAAATAAAAAAATCTTGAAAAATCAAAAATCATCAAAAATGAATTTTGGAGTGTGCATTCACGACCCTAGATTTATTTTTTGGTATTTTTGCATTTAGAACAAAACCAAGACGGAGACCTGTTTCTCCCGAAAACCGACCCACCTCACATGTGATAAATGTATGAAACCGGAAAAATGTTTTCAAAATGATTTTCTCAGAAAACAAAAAATACAGGGACGTTTCAAAATGATTTTCCAGGTCTAACCGAGCCGGCCGACCAGGCTAACCCGGTTACCCCCAATTGCATGACCTCGAATCCTTGAATTCCCAATTCTGTCAAACTTGAGTCCTAAGTGTGGTGTGCTATATATTAGTGCGAACCATTTGTTTTGCAGCTTTAATTTCTTTATTTTTCATTTTAAATGTATGTAATAGATTAAACCGTGTATATTAGGTGATTGTAAATTTTTCTTAGATTCTCGTGTATTTTAGGCGCTTGTATCGTGAGGTCGAGAGTTTTATTTTTCTTTGAATTGGGTTGTAAGCCTCTAAATATTTATTCCTTTTACTTTTTATTTTTATTTTTGCTGTATATGTATGCGCGCCGCATGTATTAATTCAATAAAATCTATTTTAGCAATTTAAAGTGTCGTAATTAGAACATTGACCAATTTATTTTGATTAGACATGAAATAAGGGACTTGTCCAAACCTAGATCTCTGAAAAGTGTGGCAGTTTCCGCTTTGGTTTAGCTGCACTGTAATTTCCCGGTTGAGTTGAGCCAGGTGGCGACTCCTATACTTTTTATCGAGATTTAGGTCTCGATTCTTTTATGAAACAATTAATTTTCCAAAAAACGAATTTCCAATCTAAAAAAAACCCCACGCGAGGGAGGGTCACACCCGAAATCGAAGCGCCCCTTTCGAAAGGGAGTCCCGTGTCCCATCAAAAATGCGTCATCCGCTCACAGTGGTGACTCTGCTAGGGATTTCTCAAAAGTTTTTCAAAAACTTAAAAGAATTTGACAAGCCCTGAAAAATGTCTAATCAAAATAAGGCGGATGATTCTTATATGGCATTTTATGCATTTTTTTAGTTAGACATTCATGCATTAGGTTAGGTATCCATTATTTAGTCCAGTGAATCGTTGAAGTGTCGCCTAAGTTCCTCTTGGTCTTGGGGGCACGGATATGAAACACCACCCATAGCCTCGTACGAACTCCTTCGTTTGGACCCTTGAGTGGGGAGAAGTAAGGAGTATATTTTTGCTATGGGAGCCTTGATGTTTCCCGACTTTGGACCGAACGCATTTAAGCAACCCTAGTTGGATTCCCTTAGGATACCAAAATAAATTGTGTGAATATTTCTAAAATGCGCCTTCATCATCCCCGATTGGTGATCGAAGAGAACCCCTCCTAGGAATCGATTAGAATTTTATCGACTTGACCACGTTTGGAGGAATAAGATTGGAGGAATTCGATTCATGTGGTAATTGCTATGTGTTTCCCATTCCTTCGAAACATACCATCATCCGTATTTTTCACAAACATAACATACCACATGTAAAGCATTTGTGTGACACTAACTCACATCTTTTGTACAGCCATGTCCATTATTTTTCATGTGTAAATACATTGATCACCCGTGTGACATTTACACTAACCACATTTTTTGCAGCCTTGCATCTTTTCATTGTGTGAAAAAAACATTAATTCACACATCATTTGAATGTCATAAGCATTAACCAATTTGTCTTGCAGCCATGTGGAACGAGTGTCATGCATAAAACATTCATGCGGACCTTGAACAACCTCAAAAGGGTCACACACATTACACCGCCTACCAAGTAGGAAATCATTTAGGTGCTCCACGAGTGCCGATAAAATTCATTTTATTTCATTAAATTATTTAGGTGCTCCACGAGCACCGAAAAAAAATTCATCACATTTCATTTAAACATTTTGGTGCTCCACGAGTGCCGAAAAAATTCATTTCATGTCATTAAATTATGTAGGTGCTCCACGAGTGCCAAAAAAATTCATTTCATTTCATTAAATCATTTAGGTGCTCCACAAGCACTGAAAAATTCATCACAGATCATTTAATCATTTAGGTGCTCCATGAGCACCGGAATTCCCATCGCGTGCCACATGCACGTTCATTTCACTTCTCATTACAAAAACTCAAGGTGCTTCCCGAGCACCAGAACTCTGCCCTTTCACCCAAGAACGCATTCATTTCACATCATGATGCGGAAATCGAGATACTCCTCGAGTATTGAAATTCCGCTCGTACATCAAGCACGAGTTCATCTCATATCATAAAAAATCCAAGGTGTCCCCCAGATGCCGAAATCTCGACCATGTGCCATGCACATGTCGATCTGACATCATGAAAATCCGAGGCACTCGTTGAGTGCTGAAACTCTGTTCGTTCGCTAAGAACATTTATCGCATGTCACAAAACCCGAGGTACTCCCCTAGCGCCAAGGGCTTCATCCATGCATCAAATACTCAAATTGCAATTCATACACACATAAATAGGTATTCATGCATACTTCACCACCCGAAGGATTAGTTGTTCAAGGTTTGCGTTACGAGTCCATTTCATACGACATCCACATATCATTCATCTAACACTCCATGCATACATGCATATCCCCTAGAGTTCATAACTCTTTGGGTGGTCATCTTTTACTAACTCTTGTTCAAAATGTTTTGTAGTTTGGCTCAGATCGAGGTGCAGACTCGTGAGATTAGAGCACAATGATTCGTAGTCCAGTGAGTCTAAGGAGTCTATTCAGTTCAGAGAGGTTCAGACAGCATTTGAATTGGGTGCTGAGTTTTTACCAGAGTTCCAACAGTTACAGCAAAGCTTTCAAGACATGGCACTCTCACCAGAAGCTGTGGCCTCCATGATGGCCACTACTGCCATCCGGGAATTCATGAACTTTGATGAATTCAAGGACCTCATCAAGAGTCAAGTTCAGAGTGCATTGAATGAGTCGTCCAATCAGCGACCAAAAAGGGCTGCTCGAGAGGAGAGTAGTGGGGGAAGACTGAATGATGGGCAATCAAATGCAGAAGAAGGCCGAAGGGATAATATTGAATGACCCGTGGAGTTTGCTTTAGAAAGGAAAATAAAGGAAATGGAGGAAACTATAGCAGAACTACGTGCAAACTCCAAGATCCAATCTTCTAAGAGCATTGATCCATCCACACTCATAGCCGGAGGGGTTGAGATGTTACCTGTAGGCTTCCAGATGCCTAGAATTGCACCTTATGTCCGGAAAAGCCCTCCTACAGCTCATTTGAACCAATATGTGCGGATCATGACCATGGTGTGGCTTACAACGAATCAATTGGTGGGACTATTCCCCACTACTCTGGAAGGAGGAGCCATCACTTGGTACAACAAGCAGCCCGAGAGTTTGTAAGGTGATTGGGATGCGCTGCCTGATGCTTTCATAAAATATTTCAGCTTCAATACACGGCTAGAGGTCAAGCTACAAGACTTAGAGGTGGTGAGATAGAAACCAAATGAGACCTTCTGGGAGTACTATCAAAGGTGGATGGATAAGATGATCCTCCTCCATCAGAAGCCGTTGGAGGACGAGCTGATTGTGAAGTTGATTGATGGGAGCTCAGAGGTCTATCGGAATGTGATGAAATATCATAAGTTTTAACCCTTGGTGGAAGTGCACGAGTTGGCCCTTAAAGTGGAGAAGTACAAGATCGATCCGGCCCATAACAGTTCTACAGGAGGATACCGAAGCCGGACGTATTCCTCAGGGTACAAGAGCAATAGCAATCCGGCAGCCTCCTCATTGACAAGCGCCAAACCAAGTCAGCCATCTGCCCCTATCAAGCAAGTAGAAGTGGCAGCAGTGACACAAGGAGCAAATCAACAAACAACTGGAAAAGGGATTTCTCCTTGGGAGGATTCTCTTGGGCTGATCTTTCTGAAGTGCAGAAATCTGGGCTTTCTTCAAAGCCTGACACCGTACACCCCTCCGGCTGAGGAAGACAAGAAGAATTTTTGCTCTTATCATGTAACCAAGGGGCATCGAACTAATGAGTGCCATGCATTGAAGAAGGCAATTCACCAGCTGATTGATGAAAAGAAGATAGAAGAGCCTCGCCCAAAACCTAATGTTTAGAGCAATCCATTGCCTTAGTTTGAAAGGAGAGTGAACATGGTACAGTTAGGGTTGTCTCCTAACTTTGTCCTTGCTCAGATTGCAAAGGCGAGCCCTGCAATACAAGTGGTAGTGGGCGAGGATGCTGAACCATCTGTGAAGGAGATCAAGCCCATGAATCTAGATGATGTGGACATGGATGACGATGCGGATGAGTTCGAACTAATGAGTAGACTTAAGCCTATGAGCCAGATAGCACCTGTTTATCCCATTTGCACCAAGGACGGGATGTACATAAGAAAGGAGGATGCTCCTATGAACAATGTCACGAGGAGTGGAAGGGTGTACCAACCCGAGCCGCAACGGTTAGGGGAGACAAGCAAAAGAGCTAAAGCCCCAGTCTAAGATTACTTGCCAGTCAAGGTGGATGAAAAAGAAGACTTGGTGGTAGAACAGCTTAAGAAAATGCCTGCACATGCATCTATGTGGCATCTACTTATGGAGTCCCAAAGGCACTAGGCTACGATGGTGAAGAAGCTTATGGAAATCAATGCTAATCCGTTGATGTCTCCTAAGGAGGTATGCATGGTAATTGGGAGTACCAAGAGTCAGCGACCTGATAGTCCCAAGGGGGTCACTTTCACTGATGATGACCTACCACCGAAAGGAACTAATCACAACCGAGCCTTGTACTTGAAAGTTGAAATGATGGACAGAACTTTTCCTTGTGTAATGTTTGATGATGGGTTAGCACTGAATATGTATCCTTTGAAAGTACTTCCCAGTCTTCACATGTCTGAAGAAGCACTCTCCCAATCCAACACAGTAATCCAGGCCTACGACGATTCAAAGCGCACTGTGATTGGTACTTTTAAGGCAAAAGTAGCGATTGGAGAAGTTAGATCAAATGTGATGTTCACTGTCATCGATATTCCGGTGATGTTTTCTCTACTTTTAGGAAGACCCTAGTTTCATGCACCAGGAGGCGTACCTTCAACCTTACATCAGAAGGTGAAAATCCCAGTAGGAGAGAAGATTGTGACCCTCGAAGCTGATGAATCATCTGTGGTAGCTGCATTGAACTCATTTGAACAACCAATGACTGGCTTTCAGGTAGCAGTTGTCTCAGAACACAAGGACAAAGACCTGATGTTTTCTCCATGGATCCATAAGTACTTTCAAAGGCAGAATTTTATCCCAGGAAAAGGGCTTGGAGTCCACCAGCAAGGGGTTGCAAAATTTGATATCACTATGGGCCAATCACACTGGGGAGGTCTTGGTTACAAAGGTGCTGAAAAGAAGGAGATCCCTGAGACAAAGAAAGTCCATCTCTTGGACACTTTTGTTCGAGCAAGTGGTGGGTCATACGATGGTAAGCCGGAGCCAATGATGATTGATGGGGAAACAGTCCCCGGGTTTGAGATCTTTGTTGATGTCATTGACTTCTCGAAGTATGGGGTCGGTTTGGTGGAAGAAATGCTTAAGCTTGAAGCTGTGTAAGAGATCAATACTCCTCTAATAACCCGAGTTGAAGTAGTGGCCCCCATCATTCTAGAGGAGCAATCAAAAGAAGGTGCAGATCCCTTGGTAGATGCCATTACTAAGGCATTTTATGCTTTATTGAAGAAAGGATTAAAAGAGAGTCCTGTGAGAAAGGAAGCTGTTTCGGGACAGGAAGAGTTGGTAGAAAAGGCTGTTGCTGAGCTCACCAATGATGGCTAAAGGTAAAGCAAAGAAAGAAGAAGATGTTCTATCAGAGGCACAAAAAGAGACCCTCGAGGCTGACCTGAGTGACTTGTTCGAGGAAGGACCTGTTGATCGAGAAGACCTTGCTGCTGAAGACCCTCCACATGTGGAGGGGGAAAATGATTTCTTTGTAAACTTATCTTATGTATTTGATGTGAACAATTCCGCCTATAAGGCGATGAATGAAATGAAATCTGACTTTGCTTATTTGTGTGATGTTTTTCCTAATGGCTCTGTGCATACATGTAATCATTCATTCAATGTGTTCAGCATTCACGACACTGCATTACATGAAATTAATTTGGGTACAATTGAAAATCCTAAAATGTATCTATCTCTAACGAACTCGCTCCTGAAGAAGAGAGAGGATTAATAAAAATACTCAAAGAACATATGGGAGCGTTTGCCTGGTCTTACGACGATATGCCAGGGGTTGACAGAGGGATAGCAGAACACAGAATCCCAATAGATCCCAAGTTCAGTACAGTAAAGAAGAAGCTCAGGCGTCTACATCCAGAATGGGCCAAGAAAGTCAAGGAAGAGGTAGCGAAGCAGATTAGGGCCAACTTCCTAGAGGTGGTAGAATATCCTGAATGGTTAGCCAATATAGTCCCAGTTGCCAAGAAAGATGGAAGAGTCAGAGTTTGCGTGGATTATCGGGATTTGAATAAGGCCTCTCTAAAGGATGATTTCCCACTCCCTCACATTGATGTCCTGATCGACAATGCAGCAAGGGTAGTTACGTACTCGTTTATGGATGGCTTCTCTGGATACAATCATATCTTAATAAATGTCATTGATAAAGTCAAGACAGCCTTCATCACTAAGTGGAGGGTGTACTGCTACAGGGTAATGCCATTCGGGTTGAAGAATGCTGCGGCAACTTATCAGAGGGCGGTTACGACATTGCTACATGACATGATCCACAAGGAGGTCGAGGTATATGTTGATGATATGCTGGTGAAATCCATGACCCGGGAAGAGCACCCTGCTATCTTGGATAGATTCGTGACCAGGATTAAAAAGTATAACTTGCGGCTTAATCCGAAGAATTATGTATTTGGTGTTGCATCGAGCAAACTATTGGGGCATATTGTCAGTCAGAAAGGCATTGAGATGGACCAAGACAAGATTAAAGCTATTCGAGATATGCCGGCGCCAAAAACAGAAAAGGAAGTCAGATCCTTCCTGGGGTCGCTTCAATATGTCAGCAGATTCATTGCCAGATTGACCACTTTCTGTGAGCCCATTTTCAAGCTTCTTCGGAAGGAACAGCTCGTCGTGTGGAATGACCAGTGTCAGGTTGCATTCGACAGGATCAAAGAATACTTGATCAATCCACCAGTGCTGAAGCCTCCAGCTCTGGGAAAGCCCTTGATTCTGTACTTAGCCGTTGAAGAGACCTCCATAGGGGCAATGTTGGTTCAAGAGCAAGATGATAAAAGGGAGCACGCTATTTACTACCTCAGTAAAAAGTTGCAAGATTACGAGACTCGGTACATCGTGGTGGAAAAGACTTGCACTGCTATGGTTTGGCTGAAGAAGAAACTGAGACACTATTTCCAATCCTATAAGATACAAGTGGTGGCAAAGGTTGATCCAATGAAATACCTCTGCTCCGCCCCGTTTTTAACAGGGAAACTGTCCCGATGGTTGCTTTTACTATCAGAATTCGACATTGAATATGTGACGAATAAGGTGATCAAAGGAAGAGCAGTGGCTGAATTCCTAGCCAATCAGCCACTTGAATCTGATTATGTGGAAAACCTGGAGTCTTCGGATGAATAGTTGACCATGGTGGAAGTGGAGGTCAGAAAATGGATTATGCACTTTGATGGAGCTGTAAACAAGAGAGGAGCAGGCCTCAGAGTAATCATTACAACTCTTGAGGGAGAAATAATTCCTTTGTCAAAGCGGCTAGAATTCTGAGTAACTAACAACGGCGCAGAATATGAAGCCTGTTTATTTGGCATTGATGCTCTCATCACACTAGGGGCAAATGATGTGACCATTGTTGGAGATTCACTATTGGTGATCCGTCAAGCCACCGGGGAATGGGAAATCAAAGAAGAATCACTTTGCCCATACTTGGAGACTTTGTGGGAAATGGTGAAAGTATTCGGGCATATTGAATTCAGGCATATGGCTAGAGTTAGATGGCTGATTCGTTAGCAACCCTGTCATCCATGTGGGAAGGACCTCAGACGGCACCAATGCAGCCCTTAATCCTGGAGACCACTAGAACACCATTTCATTGTTCTAGTGATGCCTTGACATTAGTAGCAGATGATAAGCCCTAGTACCAGGATATAGCTGACTTTCTACAAAATGGCCAATATCCCGAAGAAGCTGATGCATTAGATAAGGCCACACTAAGGAGATTGGCAGCTCAGTTCAGATGGTTTGGTGGACAACTTTCAGAAGGATCACTGATGGATTATTGTTAAAGTGTCTGACAGAAGCAGAAGCCAAGAGAGTTATGCAAGAAATGCATTCAGGGATTTATGGTCCGCATATGAACGGTTTAGCTCTAGCAACGAAGATCATGAGACAAGGGTACTTCTGGCTTACTGTGTAAACATATTGTGCAGAAGAAGTGAAAAACTGCCACGAGTGCCAGATTTACGGGGATATCAGCCATCTTCCACCCTTGGAGTTACAGAATCTCATGACTCCTTGGCCATTTTCAGTGTGGGGTATAGACATAATTGGTGAAATTCGGCCTCCAGCATCGAATGGTCACAAATTCATTGTAGTGGCAGTGGATTATTTTTCCAAGTGGATTGAAGCCGAGTCTTATGTCACAGTCACGGCTAAGAACATGGCTAAGTTTATAAAGAAGCATATCTTCGTGAGATACGGTATACCACATCACGTGGTGACCGATAACGGAGTGCAATTTCAAGGGGCCACAACTGAATTATTCGAAGAATACAAGGTAGAGCATCATAAGTCTTCACCTTATAGGCCACAAGCCAATGGAGCAGTGGAAGCGGCAAATAAGTCTATTAAGAAGATCTTATCCAAGACCACTTCAACCTACAGGGATTGGGCAGATAGATTACCTTATACTCTATGGGGATACAGAACCAGTGTTAGAATGCCAACTAGAGAGACACCGTATTCGCTGGTTTATGGGATGGAAGCAGTCTTTCCTATTGAAGTGGAATTGAAGTCACTGAGGACGGTCTTGGCAGCTCAATTGCCTGAAGCAGAATGGGTAAAGGCGAGGTTTGAACAACTGGCTATGGTCGATGAAAAGCGCCTCAAGGCTCTAGATCATCTATAGATGTACACTAAAGGATGGCTAGGGCCTATAATCAACAGGTTCGTCATCAGAAATAGCCTCTGAAAGCGGGAGAACTAGTGTTGAAACAGATGAGGCCAACTAACACGGATGCGAGGGGCAAATTCAAATCCAACTGTGAAGGGCCGTATGTGGTTAAGAAAATACTCTCCAAAGGTGCAGTGAAGATTATGGACATGGACGGTAATGAGTTCATCAATCCGATTAATCAGGATCACCTCAAATGCTACCATGTGTAAAAAAAAAACCTGTTTAGTCGAAAACCCGCAAGGGCGATTTAAGCAAATATTAAGGCAAAAAAAAGAGCAAAATATATATAAATAATAATAATGATAGTCAATACATGCATAATAATGAAAATCACCCTTCTTTCATGTTCTTCTTTTCTTGACAGGAAGTGATCTCGCGGCCTCAGAAGGAACCAGCCAGTGGAAAGTCGCACGCTCACCCGTCTCGCAGGTCGGTAGGTCCCGGATCTCATCCAACCACTGCTTGTAACAATCATCTGTCTCTGTGGGAGCAATAGAAGCATAGCTTAATGCCACACGGCGGGTATCCCTAGCCCAGCGAAGTCTGATGTGATATGGCCAAGAAGCAGTGTACTCCTCACAAGTAGTGACACAAGAGCGTTGGGGGATGTTCTGTAGATGGTAATACTGTCAGCAAAGGAGACCCAGAGAATAAAATGTCACTCTGGTCAATCCCAACAACTGCACACCATGTGCCCATATATCCACAATCACGTGGGTAATCTACCTAATCCGGTCATCAGTTAGGCGAGATAACCAAGTACCCCACTCATCAGCAGACATGTCGGTATAGGAGTCAATGGAGAAGCCTCTTTCCCTAAAGTTGGCCGGATGGTATTTCTTAAAATTCCCTCTCGGGATCTTAAGAATTGATAGCTTCTCCAATAACCATATCTGCAGTATGATAGGAAGCAAGGGTTAGAAGTTCGTTTGGTCCCTGGAATACATAGGCCAATAAGGAGATTTACCTGGAGTAGTATAAGATGAGGGCCGATGTGGAGGACACCGCTTGTCTTGGATGTATGCAAATTGATCAGTGTCTCAACAAGTGCAAAAGGAGCTGGAGATGCTCCCGTAGCCATCTGAGGGATAAGGGAGACAGCTCTGAAGGAGACAACCGCATCACTAGGACCACAGAAATGCCGGCTCACCAGTGACAGACTAACCACACAAGCCCAGCTCATGTGGTCCCTAGGGGCATTGATGCACCACTCCAGTATAGAATCCGAGCTCAATCTAGGAGAAAGGGACCCAATGGAAAGTAGAGCTTCCACCTCAGGATTGGGAAGCCCAAACAAGCTCACCAATGAAGAAACGTTGCCAAAGGTGAACTCAGGAACGGCAATGTCTACCCCTTTGTCACACTGGATATTCAGAATGGCACTAAATTCTTCACACAAGGGGCAGAGCTCTTGGCATGAGAAATAGAAAACATTGTCCACTGGATCCCAGAAAGGATCATAGGCACTCAACAGTTCAATGTTCCAGGGGTGTTTGTAATAGGCCTTGATATTCCATAACCCGAAAGGCTTCAATTTTAGCCAATCGGAGTCTTGTAACGATTCAAGAAAATTGTAAAAGCCTAAATAAAAGGAAACAAAAATTGAAAAAAGAAGAAGAAGGGTGAATTCTCAAAGATTAATAAAATAAAATCCCATAATATGAAATATGCAGTTCATGATGTGCGTAAAAATCCAATACAAGAAAAATAAGAACAATGTGTATGAAAAACTAGCACTATATCTAGCTATCATCATGTCCCTCTCCCTCCTCCTCCTCCTCAGACTCACTCTGATGCGTAGCCCTATAGGAGTCGAAGTCCTCCCACATTCGGGTCAGCTCAGCTTGCAGCCTGGCTACTTCAGCTCTTATCTGATCCGCCTCCTGGGCCGAAGCCAAGGCCCGAGCCTCAGAAGTAGCAGCCTGTCTGACCTAGTCCTGGAGTATCTGGACTCTAGTCCGCAAACAATAACATAAATTAACATGCATACATACATAAATACACACTCATGCATTGCATAAATTATAAAGATGATGCAAGAAATGCAGAATGCTCACCACCCAAACGGCGTGCTCCTGGGCCATGAAGTCCCCCATGCCTATGTATTGGTGAGCTATGTCCTCCACCTCGGCCCGGGGAACCTAGAACATACCAGAAAGTCAAAAAAAAAAAAAAAAAAAAAAAAAAGAGAGCTTAAACTTACATGAGTAGTGACCCTCCAGTACACCAATAGCCTGGGAAGCTGAGGCTGCAGTGCTACCAGTATGGACAGGGTGGCTCCTATCCTGAATTGGGGCATCCCCACCAATCATGGCCATCTCGGCACTCTCTCTGGCCAGTTCTCTCGTCTGAGTGGACCCGGATCCCCTACGCCTCTTAACTTGCAAGCAGAAAGACGTTAAAAAAAAAAGATAGAAAAGAAGAAGAAGTAAATACCTGCTGAGTGGAAGGAGCCACCGGTGTACCACCCGCAACTGGCAGTAGGCACTGCTGGATATAGGTCGGATAGTCCCCGTCGACAGGTCTAACGTTGTAACCCTCCCCGAATATGTCGCAGTCTACAGCAGGATCGGCGAGGTGAGCCCAGAACAATGCAAGCGGAAGCGGTGGAGGTACAGGTCGACCAGCTGGACCGTCTACATGGTCAGAAAGATTGAGGTGCTCGCCTAGATACCACTCCTACGACATCGGGCAATCCAGAACAAACCGGCAGAAGTCAAATCAGGAGGATGTCTGCATAAGAAGAGGAATGGCACCCTGACTATGCCATAAATGGTGTTGGATCTGTAAAAATACAACAAAAGAAATTCAACGCAGGTAAGTAAAAGTTAATTAAATTTTTCTACTAATAAGTTTTGTTTACTGACCCTCTGCTAGGAAGTATCAAGCAAGCTCTGCCTGACCTCCTCTAAGTCCCGGCCAATACCCTGCCACCCCTACGTCCAGCAACGCAGGACGATCGGCTGGGCATCATCCTGGACATCTCGCAGCTCTGGTGGCTCTAGGATACGGTGCTCGAAGGCCCAAATCTGTAATTAATAAAAGAGTCATAAAAAAAGAGCGAAGGAAGAGATAATACCAGAAGGCCGAACCAAAAGCTGAGGATCTCCTGCTGCTGCCCCCGAGCACACAAATCCAATCCATAAAATAATTGCCCCAACGCAGCTTGGGCCCAGTCCAGTGTAAGGAAGACAGTCAGGTCCACCAAGGTGGGGAGTTGAGTCATATTGCAAGTACTCTGCCCTATAGGGAATAAGGTGCATGACAATAAGATGAGCACATAAGCCCGAGTATACCTCTCTACATCATCCTCTGATAAATCTGGCCGAGTAGACCAGAAGGCCTCTACCCGCGAGCACAATACCTTCCCCTTTTCAGGGGAGCAGCTAATCAGCCTCTCAACATAGTCCTCCGCCAACTGACAACGGGTCAAATAGCAGTTGAATGCAATCAGGGTCCCGCTGAGCCTGAACCCAGTAATGGCAGCGAAATCGGTGGGAGTGACGGTGAACTCCCCGATAGGCAGGTGGAATGTGTAGGTGGTGCAGACCCACCTCTCACATAGGGCCATCAATAAAGCATGTGTAGTGTGCGGCGTGCTCGTGGGCAGTGACAAAATGAAGGTCTCTAGACCTAGAGCCCTAACCCGGGCCCTCACAGGCTCGGGAAGGCAGTCCCACCAGACCCGTGGCAAGGAAAGATTTCCACTGCCGGAAATCCTATTCGCCTACATTTTTGGGAAGTATAATACATACATATTCAATTTTTGCATAACAGTAGCATAATCAAAAATTAATTAAAAAAGTAAAATTTTAGGCCTGTTTTAGCTACAGTCGTATGACTGTAGTACGCTTCGCACGAGCATAACTACAGTCGCACGACTATACACCCTAGAGTCATACGTCTGTTCATCATTAGCGTGAATAGTCGCACGAATGTTCATATCCCTGCGGGCAGATTTTGATTTTCGTTCAATTTTTCATGATTTCTAACTTGTTTCCCCTAGTTTTTGTTCCTATTAACTACAGGGGAATAGTCGCACGAAAGTCGCACGCTCACCCGTCTCGTAGGTCGGTAGGTCCCGGATCTCATCCAACCACTGCTTGTTACAATCATCTGTCTCTGTGGGAGCAATAGAAGCATAACTTAATGCCACACGGTGGGTATCCCTAGCCCAGCGAAGTCTGATGTGATATGGCCAAGAAGTAGTGTACTCCTCACAAGTAGTGACACAAGAGCGTTGGGGGATGTTCTTAGATGGTAATACTGTCAGCAAAGGAGACCCAGAGAATAAAATGTCACTCTGGTCAATCCCAACAACTGCACACCATGTGCCCATATATCCACAATCACGTGGGTAATCTACCTAATCCGGTCATCAGTTAGGCGAGATAACCAAGTACCCCACTCATCAGCAGACATGTTGGTACAGGAGTCAATGGAGAAGCCTCTTTCCCTGAAGTTGGCCGGATGGTATTTCTTAAAATTCCCTCTCGGGATCTTAAGAATTGATAGCTTCTCCAATAACCATATCTGCAGTATGATAGGAAGCAAGGGTTAGAAGTTCGTTTGGTCCCTGGAATACATAGGCCAATAAGGAGATTTACCTGGAGTAGTATAAGATGAGGGCCGATGTGGAGGACACTGCTTGTCTTGGATGTATGCAAATTGATCAGTGTCTCAACAAGTGCAAAAGGAGCTGGAGATGCTCCCGTAGCCATCTGAGGGATAAGGGAGACAGCTCTGAAGGAGACAACCGCATCACTAGGACCACAGAAATGCCGACTCACCAGTGACAGACTAACCACACAAGCCCAGCTCATGTGGTCCCTAGGGGCATTGATGCACCACTCCAGTATAGAATCCGAGCTCAATCTGGGAGAAGGGGACCCAATGGAAAGTAGAGCTTCCACCTCAGGATTGGGAAGCCCAAACAAGCTCACCAATGAAGAAACGTTGCCAAAGGTGAACTCAGGAACGGCAATGTCTACCCCTTTGTCACACTGGATATTCAGAATGGCACTAAATTCTTCACACAAGGGGCAGAGCTCTTGGCATGAGAAACAGAAAACATTGTCCACTGGATCCCAGAAAGGATCATAGGCACTCAACAGTTCAATGTTCCAGGGGTGTTTGTAATAGGCCTTGATATTCCATAACCCGAAAGGCTTCAATTTTAGCCAATCGGAGTCTTGTAACGATTCAAGAAAATTGTAAAAGCCTGAATAAAAGGAAGCAAAAATTGAAAAAAGAAGAAGAAGGGTGAATTCTCAAAGATTAATAAAATAAAATCCCATAATATGAAATATGCAGTTCATGATGTGCGTAAAAATCCAATACAAGAAAAATAAGAACAATGTGTATGAAAAACTAGCACTCTATCTAGCTATCATCATGTCCCTCTCCCTCCTTCTCCTCCTCAGACTCACTCTGATGCGTAGCCCTATAGGAGTCGAAGTCCTCCCACATTCGGGTCAGCTCAGCTTGCAGCCTGGCTGCTTCAGCTCTTATCTGATCCGCCTCCTGGGCCGAAGCCAAGGCCCGAGCCTCAGAAGTAGCAGCCTGTCTGACCTAGTCCTGGAGTATCTGGACTCGAGTCCGCAAACAATAACATAAATTAACATGCATGCATACATAAATACACACTCATGCATTGCATAAATTATAAAGATGATGCAAGAAATGCAGAATGCTCACCACCCAAACGGCGTGCTCCTGGGCCATGAAGTCCCCCATGCCTATGTATTGGTGAGCTATGTCCTCCACCTCGGCCCGGGGAACCTAGAACATACCAGAAAGTCAAAAAAAAAAAAAAGAGAGCTTAAACTTACATGAGTAGTAACCCTCCAGTACACCAATAGCCTGGGAAGCTGAGGCTGCAGTGCTACCAGTATGGACAGGGTGGCTCCTATCCTGAATTGGGGCATCCCCACCAATCATGGCCATCTCGGCACTCTCTCTGGCCAGTTCTCTCGTCTGAGTGGACCCGGATCCCCTACGCCTCTTAACTTGCAAGCAGAAAGACGTTAAAAAAAAAAGACAGAAAAGAAGAAGAAGTAAATACCTGCTGAGTGGAAGGAGCCACCGGTGTACCACCCGCAACTGGCAGTAGGCACTGCTGGATATAGGTCGGATAGTCCCCGTCGACAGGTCCAACGCTGTAACCCTCCCCGAATATGTCGCAGTCTACAGCAGGATCGGCGAGGTGAGGCCAGAACAATGCAAGCGGAAGCGGTGGAGGTACAGGTCGACCACTCCTACGACATCGGGCAATCCAGAACAAACCGGCAGAAGTCAAATCAGGAGGATGTCTGCATAAGAAGAGGAATGGCACCCTGACTATGCCATAAATGGTGTTGGATTTGTAAAAATACAACAAAAGAAATTCAACGCAGGTAAGTAAAAGTTAATTAAATTTTTCTACTAATAAGTTTTGTTTACTGACCCTCTGCTAGGAAGTATCAAGCAAGCTCTGCCTGACCTCCTCTATGTCCCGGCCAATACCCTGCCACCCCTACGTCCAGCAACGCAGGACGATCGGCTGGGCATCATCCTGGACATCTCGCAGCTCTGGTGGCTCTAGGATACGGTGCTCGAAGGCCCAAATCTGTAATTAATAAAAGAGTCATAAAAAAAGAGCGAAGGAAGAGATAATACCAGAAGGCCGAACCAAAAGCTGAGGATCTCCTGCTGCTGCCCCCGAGCACACAAATCCAATCCATAGAATAATTGCCCCAACGCAGCTTGGGCCCAGTCCAGTGTAAGGAAGACAGTCAGGTCCACCAAGGTGGGGAGTTGAGTCATATTGCAAGTACTCTGCCCTATAGGGAATAAGGTGCATGACAACAAGATGAGCACATAAGCTCGAGTATACCTCTCTACATCATCCTCTGATAAATCTGGCCGAGTAGACCAGAAGGCCTCTACCCGCGAGCACAATACCTTCCCCTTTTTAGGGGAGCAGCTAATCAGCCTCTCAACATAGTCCTCCGCCAACTGACAACGGGTCAAATAGCAGTTGAATGCAATCAGGGTCCCGCTGAACCCGAACCCAGTAATGGCAGCGAAATCGGTGGGAGTGACGGTGAACTCCCCGATAGGCAGGTGGAATGTGTGGGTGGTGCAGACCCACCTCTCACATAGGGCCATCAATAAAGCATGTGTAGTGTGCGGCGTGCTCGTGGGCAGTGACAAAATGAAGGTCTCTAGACCTAGAGCCCTAACCCGGGCCCTCACAGGCTCGGGAAGGCAGTCCCACCAGACCCGTGGCAAGGAAAGATTTCCACTGCCGGAAATCCTATTCGCCTACATTTTTGGGAAGTATAATACATACATATTCAATTTTTGCATAACAGTAGCATAATCAAAAATTAATTAAAAAAGTAAAATTTTAGGCCTGTTTTAGCTACAGTCGTATGACTGTAGTACGCTTCGCACGAGCATAACTACAGTCGCACGACTATACACCCTACAGTCATACGACTGTTCATCATTAGCGTGAATAGTCGCACGAATGTTCATATCCCTGCGGGCAGATTTTGATTTTCATTCAATTTTTCATGATTTCTAACTTGTTTCCCCTAGTTTTTGTTCCTATTAACTACAGGGGATTCCTGGCATGCATTCTACTCAATCAATCAACCCAGAAAGCAGTAAATCATGCCAAATCACATTCATGCATTCAAAGGAAAAAATGTTCACAAAACTCAAAATCAAAGATTAAATTCGGATACCAACCTGAGTGACAGATAGATGGTAGTCCATCTCCAGCAAAATCGGGATCTCCATCCCAAGTCTAATCCCGAAGTGCTCCATGTACAGCGGATGGCCGTATCCGTTCGAAATGCTCACAAAAGGGATGTCGTTTGCATTGTTGGGCCTCTGAATCAAGTTGCTTGAGAGTTTTCTCACTTTCTTTCCCAATTTCTTCAACATTTTCGTAAGTTTTTGGGGTTAAAAATCGGTTTTGAGAGAGAGAGAGAACTGTTTTTTTGGAAAATGGAAGAGTGGGAAAGGAAAGGGCGGAAACCGCCCCTTTATTTCCTTCTGCCCATGAAGTATAGTCATACGACTGTACTTCATCTACAGTCGTACGACTGTACTCAAATTTGAATACAGTCGCACGACTGTAGTGGAAAAAGGGGAGTTTTTAATTAATTTTTCTTTATTTATTTCCCAAACCCTACTTTATCACCAAATGCTTAATTATTCCCCACGGGAAGTTATTTCAGTAATTTTGCAGGGCCAACCCAGCAGCGACTAATTTTTCTCTTGCGACAATCCGCCTCACCCAAGGGGCACGGAACCCGAGAAAAATCATGAAAAATTCACTGTGAGTACAATTCCTCAACATTGCATTTTGGCACAGCCCGAGTGCCAAGTCAAACCAAATCATCACACATTCTCACAAAATCACAGTCCACCATGACTTTAAAAGGGAACCAAAACTCAGTCTTAGTCTGTTGAGTGCGCCCAGTCGTACACGACTGTCACACATTCTCACAAAATTGCAGTCCACCATGACTTTAAAAGGGAACCAAAACTCAGTCTTAGTCTGTTGAGTGCGCCCAGTCGCACATGACTATCACACATTCTCACGAGACCATAGTCCTCCATGACTTTAAAAGGGAACTCGAAATTCAATTTCAGTCCTGTGCACCAAGTTGCACGCAACTATCACACATTTCCAAGTTCAGTCCCGCATGACTATAAAAGGCAACCAAAACACGCATTCCCGTATTTATTCTTGATCGAAGGGACAAAAATTTTTATTTCAAAATTATCGATCAAGGAATAAATACGTTCACCAAGCACACACCGCATGCATTTTTGGCTCTGTATGGCAAATCATAGACGACCATTTGACTCTAAAAGTCATTTTATCTTGGCGTCATCCTTACACGAAAATCATCGTAAGGAACCTCCCGACTCCAAAAGTCATCTTTTTCTTGGTGCCATCTTCATGCAAAAGGCATATGGACCACCTGACTACCAAAGTCACCCAAAGTTCACACACGAATCACACACTTGCATATCATCGCGAATTTCGTGTTCTTTGTCATGTACCTAAATCCGTTTCGAAAATCGGACTTTAGCTACACGAGGGGCAGTTGGCTAACCATTCTGTGTACTCCACCATCTCAAAGAACTTTGCTTCAATCTGTTTAGCCACCTCTTCTTTTACTAATGCAGCCCATTTTGGTCTTAGCCTTCTCAGCTTCTGCTTTACTGGCCTGAATCTGGGATCTGTTAGAATCTTGTGAAATGCTATTTTTGTGTCGACTCCTGGCATGTCTTCGTATGACCAAGCGAAAGCCTTAACATGTTTTTGTAGTATTTCTGTCAATTCTCTCTCTTCTTTGGATTTTAGATCGTGTGAAATGAATACCATTTTGGGGTTTTCATCTGTACTTATGTTAATTTCATGCAATGCAGTGTCATGAATGCTAAATATGCTTGATGGTGATTCAAATGCATGCACAGAATTATCAGGATAAACATCACACAAGTAAGCAAACTGGGAGTTCATTGCATTGAACTTGTTAAAAAGTACATCGTTCACACTGAAAAGAGAAGAAACAGATACAACAAAAGCATTTTCATCCTCCACAGGTGGAGGGACTTGAACTTCTCCATCCTTGCTTAGCTCTAGGATGCTGTCCAGGTCAGCAGCAATTTCATATTCTTGTTCAGCAGGGAGAGCAGTCTCCTTAATCTTAGCCACCTACGCCTTAGCCTTCATCATGATCCATGCTATTTCAGCGACTACAGAATCCAAGCTTGCCTTGGTCACTAGCTCCTTATCGGACCCTTCCTCAGACTTTTCAAATGCCTTGCCTAAGGCGGTAGCCAATGCCTCTAAAATTGCTTTCACAGACTCATCACAGACTTTTTCTTTAGCTTTCTCCTTAGCCACTTCTGCCGCTTCTGCTATTACTTCAGATGGTTTCTCCTGGGGGATGGTAGGCTTGACAACTGGCTCCTCTATTGTAACTGGTGCAATTGGCTCCTCCTGGCTCTTTTCAAAGTCTACAACATTAGAGAATACTTCAAAGCCTGGGTATTCAACAGCCCCGATCTTTACTGGCTTAGGTTGCCCCTTATATGGCTCTTCAGCTGCCTTAATGAACGGCTTAATCATGTGATTGCCATTCTTTCCTTTCTTTAGACTTTTCTTCTGAGATGCCTCTTCTATGTAGCCTAAGCCAAACTACCTTGGCTTCCCAGAATCAATGCTAAATTCAGGCACCCCTTGTAAATTAGCCCTGAGTCCCATGCCCGGAACAAAATCATGCCTATGAAGGTATTTAGACAACCATTCTAGCATATAGTTCTCATAGATAACCATCAGAGCCTCTGTAGTTTCCTCTTCACTAACCATGCCAACTTGGAATCTGCCGAATGGTATGGTCTCCTCACTAACAGTAGCAATCACGGACTAAGAATTTGCCTCAACTGTCACAACCACACTGCCTACTAAGAATTTTATCTTCTGGTGTAAAGTTGAAGGTACACCCCCTAGTGGGTGAAACCATGGCCTTCCTAAAAGTAGGGAGAAGGTGACCGGAATGTCAATCACAGTAAAGGTGACCGTTGACTTGACCGGTCCCACTTCCACTTCAGCTTCAAAAGTTCCGATCATAGTCCTCTTTGAATCATCATAAGCTCTGATCACAGTAGAGGACTTTCTCAAACCATCTTCACTTAGAACCAGGAATGGTAACATCTTTAATGGACATATATTTAGAGCAGATGCATCATCTACCATCACACATGGCATAACTCGGTCTAAGATGTTAACTTTAACATGCAGAGCTTTGTTGTGAGCCTTTCCCCCTTGTGGCAAATCCTTTCCTAAAAATACAATGTCAAGGGACCCTATATGAATCTTGTCCAGTAAGCAACACATGGCCTCTAGTGATGTAAGTGGAGAAACTTCAATTTCAGATAGCTTTTTAACTAGCATTGCCCTATGTTCCTTGGAGGTCAGCAACAAGTGCAACAGACTGGCCTATGCTAGAGTCTTTTTCAATTGTGAGATGACCAGGTCCTATTTTTCCACTTCCTTTGGTGCTGACATACTACCTGGTCCGGTCACTGGAGCCTTGTCACTCTGCTGAACCACCGGTTGGTAAACCCTACCACTCCTCGTTATATTCTGTACTTCGGGAACTCTCGGCTTCTCAACAACTAGCAGTTTAACTGTTTCATTATAGCCATATTCTTCATATTCATCTTCCGAATCCAGATCATCCAGACTCATAGGCTTTACTTCCTTCTGCTTTATCGGCTTTCCACATTCTAACTTTGCCCCAGCTTCATTGGCCACCACAGACTGCACAGTAGGGTTTGCTTGTAGGACTTGGGCAAAAATGAAGTTGTCTGGTAGCCCCGACTACACCATATTGACTTAGCTTTCAAATTCTGGCAAAGGGTTATGTTGGGATTTTTCACTGGAAATCACCCGATAAAAGCGGAAGAACTCGATGATTTCCTCAAATCCAGTCCCAGGAGCAATTGAAATGGAAATTGTAAAACATAAAATTGACATAGAAAGAGATCATATTCTTACCCAGAATATCTCTTTCTAGAGATGGATGAAGACTGCAGAAATCAAATTAGATTCCCTCCTCGTTCTCGTACACGAACGCCTAACGAACACAACCCGTGCTAGCATTGGAAAAACACGACCAATGGAGAGAGAGGTAGGGAATTTCGGCAATGGTGGCTACAAGTGTTAGGGGGGCCGAAATTTTTCCCTAGGTTTTTATACCTAGGGTGGCCGAATTCCCCTAGGGGAATTTAGGCCCAGCTTGGCTCCTTTCATTTTGTGTGGGCTTCCATCTTTTAATTCAGGCCTAATCTAATTTTCATTATTCTGGTTTAAATTAATTTCAAGCCCAATTTTAATATACCCATGTATTTAATATATTACACCAAGTAATATATTATTTACATTTAAATTAAAATTAGTTTGACCAATTAATTTAATCCATCAAATTAAAATCAAATCCTCATAAAATAAAATCATATGTAAGCCTATACAAATGAATATTTCCACCTAGGAAATAATCTCATAATTAATCCAATTAATTACGAAGAGCCAATTGAATATATTAGTTTCATTATTAGGATCAATCCAATTGATCTTTATAATATGGTTAATATATATATACCTCTCTCTCCACAGTGAATACTCCAAGTATACATGTGATTCCTTAAGTCTGTGTTCAGTTGTTCTATGTGTACGATCCCGTGGGCCCATCTTTATGTTGGCAGCGGGCCTTTGGCCCATAGACTGCAGTTGGGCTCTAGCAAGCCACTACAGCCCCCAATTAAGATGGCGATGGCAATCTAACTGTTATCATAACCCTGTAGTTTAAACTTGTACATCCCATGTCATTGATATCGGTGTCTAACACAGAGGCATGGATTGATCACCCTCTTTTTTGTCGGACATTAACTTGATCCCGAATGCACTGAAGCTCACAAACAAGTCCCACTTGTTTGGGTGTGGCCACACTCTTATCAGTCACATTCATCAAGAGGCCTATGATATCTTCCCAGTGGACTACTGAGTGACAAATCCCTTCTGCATATCCATAGCATTACCATGCTAAGTGACATACCCGAAAGTACCTATACTTGGCACCCTATTACGAGCCCTTTAGGCGTACCCCTAAGTATGTGACCGCACATGTAACACCATCATATGGTCAGGTCAAAGGATCCATACAAGTACTACACGAGAATCACTTGTGATACTATACCATGTGGATTTCTTGTTTAGTGGATTTATCCAGCACCATGCCCCTTATGCATGTACGCATTAACTTGGTTGACATTCCATGTCCAATGACCGGTAAGACACTGCCATACAACTAGGTTAATGATAGTCTCTTGTTCCATTCATTCCCATGATTAGAACAGACTACGGATCTATTTATGGTCATATCGTTTACCCTACCCATGGTCTTACTGCCAAGTGCATGACACTGGTCATCATGGATATGGATATGTCCATCGGATACTTCATTTAATATATTACACAAGATAAATATAATAAATGAATTAATGCCTTTATTAATAACACAAATAAGTATAATACATGAATCCAATTAATGTATGATACAAATGCAAGGACCAATGCCTCGGGACTAGGGCATATCCAACAGGTTAGTCTTTGTGCTAGGCTTGGCAGGCTCTTGTAACTTTCCTTTGTCAATCAGCTTCTGGATGGCATCCTTCAGCCTATGACAGTTGTTGGTTCTGTGTCCCACCATGATATGGTAGGTACAGAAATTATCTTTATCCTCCTCCGCTGGATTCTCAAAAGACCTGAGAGAGCTTAATAGACCACCATTCCTGCACTTGGCAAAGATCTTAGCCAAAGAGAAAGCCCACGGAGATATGCCCTGGCCCTCTAGACCTCTGCTTTGGTTTCCTCGCTACTGAGACATAATAGCAACCCCTGCTTGCTTACTTTCTGAAAGCTACCCACTCTTGCCCGTAGAACCAGAACGTGACCCACTGCTTTACCCAGCTGTAGTAGTCGGTCGATACCCGAAACTGTACCCAGAGCCTCTGTTGCCCCTATAGGTTGCTGCCTTTTCCTCTTCATCCCTCTCAACTTTCATAGCCATGCTATACACTTTACTAAGCTCACTAAAGGAGTGGAATTTCATATTGTTCCTGAAGATGTCCCTACTGCCATCAATCAACTTCTGAATCAATTCATCCTCGTTGGGGCGGTTTTTTAGCAGAATCATCTTATTCATCCACCTCTGGTAGTATTCATCAAAGGATTCATTCTGCTTTTGTTTAATCCTCTCCAAGTCGTATAGCTTCACCTGGATCTTGGTATTGAAGCTATAATATTTGATGAAAAATGCTGACAAGGCCTCCTAATCCGACTGTGCCTCTTCAGACAAAGAGTTATACCAGCTTAGCGCACCCCCCTCGAGTGTGGCCGAGAAAAAGTTGATTAGCTGCTATTTTGTAGCACCCATTGTCAACATGACTCAAGCATAAAGGTTCACATGGACCTTTGGAGAATCGATCCCCTTGTAGGAAGAAACCTTTAGCACTTGAATCCCAATGGGGAAGGTCTTAATGCCCTTGTTGATCATTGCATCTACATTCACTCCCTTTTTAGAGCCCAAACTAATGTTGGCCCCTTTCTTCAGCTCAGTGACTACTTCATCCAATTCCAAGTACTTTGCATTAATTTTCTTTTCCATGGCTGGCTTAATCTTTTGCAGCTTTTCTACCCTAGCTGAGACATCAGCCCCAAACTAAGAAGACTCATCCACCTTTTCATTTCTCGACCTATTGGTTCCGATTCCCCACTTTCTCTTATGACAGCCCGTATCTCTTCCTTCAGCATGTCACGGAAATCTTGAGATCTCAGGAAATCCTTTAGGGCATTAGCAAGACTTGGTGTTTGATTGGCCATTTCCACTTCCTCTCTGGAATCAGACTCACTATCAGTTTCTACTGTTCTCTGTTCCACAACAGCCCTCAAAGTTTGAAACCTTGTCCTTGGTCGATCCAGCTTACTCTATGAACTGTCTTTACAGAGCTTTGGTCTTTTCTAGTCTCATGTGTGTATGGCCCTACATCACAAATGGAGAGTTAGGGGTGGTAAATGAATGACGTGATGTCATGAAGAATGATGCTTGGATAATGCTTCGTGAATGGAGATGGAAATGAGAATGAACTTAATGTGTTTGATGTCCTTTATTTGGGATGTCCCAAGAGTGCTTGATGTCATGCAAAAATAATGTAAGAATGTTTCATGGGAGCAGCCGCATGGACAGAGGTTCGGTGCCTTTGGGGCAGCTAATGAATTGTCGTGAGATGGCCATGTGTGTGCCGACACACGGGCAAAGTTTTGACGCTTTGTAGGTTAATGGGATGAAATGAAATGGTCACATGGGGACCATCCCACGGATATTGTTCTGATGTTTTTGAGGCATGTGATATGAGATGATGTTACAAAAAGAGTCACGTGTAACCGGGGACACGGACAGAGGTTCGGCGTTCGTGGAACACCTTGCATGACTTTATAATGTTATGGAATGCCCATATATGTGCACTGACCCAGCACTTGGGGAGTACCTTGAATGATTTTGCAATGTCGTGAAATGACCCGACGTGGGCCATGATTTGTAGACAAGAATTCGGTGTCACGTGACACCTATGATGAATGAGTGTGATGTCATGTGCTGACATCATATGAACCGCCACACAAAAATAGACCTAGGACTATTATGGTCTTATATTGAATGACATGGTGTAGTGAAATTGCTGAGTGTAATCCGGTGCACGGGCAGAACATGGGTAATTTTGGGATACCCAACATTTTTATGGAATGAAATGATCATGAAAGGCATGCTTGAAACATCCTTTATTAGGTGAGATGAAATGGCATGCTGTGTATGTCACACAAAAAATGCAAGTGGCTACACAAAAATGGGGTTATGATGTATGACGCACGGGATGATGTCATGTATGCTTCGTGGAAAAGTCGCATGCGAGATGTAAATGGCATACAAATAAAACGTCATGGCTGCACAAAAATGTGATTAGTGTCACACATATGTCGATGCTCGAAGAATGGCTGCACAAAGATGTGGTTAGAATGGCACACAAAATCTATGCATGTTTAATGCTTTGTGAAACATTACCACACACAATAATATGCAATCCCTTCCAACCTTATTTCTCCTTTTGATCCGTCTTGCATTCTTCCTAGGAATTGGGTCTCTTTGGCATCAACAGGGGATACCAAAGGCGCACACTCAATGTTCAATTTGAATTTAAGTTTTGGTAATCCTAGGGGAAATTACTAAGTCATTACATATGGGTCAAAGTCAAAACCAAGGGTTGTACAGGTTCCCATAGCGAATATACACTCCTCATCATAGAACACGATGTAAAGTCATGCGGTGCTATGAGTGGTTTACCCCGTCGGGTGTCTCTAATCCGGGCGGTAGAGGTAGGCCACCTTCTTGAGTAAACCAGGTTGATCAGTGTATTTGAGGGATTGAGAAGAAGAAAATGTCATGATATGCAAAGTGCAAACAATTATGGTATTATGAATTAGGTAAAGTGACTGCAAGTGAGGTTATCTTTCAGTAGTTGCCTAAGTTCCTTAAGTTTTTGTGAAAAACTTTTAATAAACCTTTTTCCCTAGCAGAGTCTCCACTGTGAGCGAACGACCTAAAAGCGGAATGAAGGAACGAGGCGAAGCGAACCGAGGAAAAGGGAAAATGTTTTATTGGTGTGGAAAACAAGTTTTGTTTATCTTGGAAAAATCATGGATTTGTTTTGAAAATCCCCTTTTATAGAAAACCTTTTCCCATTTTTAACTTAAAGACTTCAAAACTTAAATTTCAAGATCAGTGACAGAGTCGCCACCCAGATCAGCTCATCCGAGAAATTCCGATACAAATCCTTACCGAGGATAGACTACTGTACCTAATCCAGAGATTTAGGGTTCGGGTAAGTGACTTACTTTAACCTCAAGCTTGCTTTCACTTTACAGTTTATATTACCATATTTAGTTTGCTTTATTATCTTTCTGTAACCCCAATTTGTATTTGTATTTATTTAACCGATGTTCAAGAAAATGGCAGAAAATAAATTACAGAAAAATAAACCATACATTCAAAATACATAAAAAATAATTGAGGCCGCTTATACAACCAGATTGAATAAAAATAAAAAGCTCTCGTCCTCACCTTTATAAGCGTATAAATACACGAATATCTAGAAAATTAAATGCCTAAATACACGAATTAATCTATTAATTACAGGAAAAATGATAAAAAGGAAAACTAAATGCTGCAAAACAGACGGTTAGCATAATTTATAACACAACACAAACAGGACTCAAATTTGACAGAACTGGGATTTTAGGAATAGGGACATGCATTTAGGGGGTAACCGGGTCGACCCGACCGGTCAGACCAGTTAGACCTGGAAAACAGTTTTGAAACGCCCTGTAAATTTTATGCTAGAAAACAATTTTGGAAGATTATTTGGCTCGATTTCATGCAAATTTTTCCGTTTAGCGGGTCTGTTATCCTGGAACTCGGGGTTCCGTTCGTGCGGGTTTCCTAAACCCAACATTCATCTAGGGTTCAAAAAGCAGTAAACACGCCAAAAATAGTTTGAATCAGAGAACAGCATCGCGCGACAATGTCCGTACTGGTCATTTCGCGACTCTGTTTATTCTGGAAACTAAAGCTGTGCGGCTATAACTAGAGCCGTGCAGCTCTAAATTACAGCCGTGCGGCTATGGCTTCCAGAACCTAAAACTATGGATCTGGTTCGGAACGAATAACCCCGAAATACAGAAAATAAAACCCAGGAAAAACCGAAAACCTAATATCCATACGTACAAAAATCTGAAAACCAAAATTTTACAACATACGGATTCATTTGGGCCGAAATTGATTACAACAGAATGCATAAAATGGAAAACGGACTTCTTTCAACCGATCGGGGCAGTTTCAGGATTCTGCCCCTATAGAACACAGCTGTGCGGCTCTAATGACCAGAGCCACCCGGCTTTGTTCATAACAAATACTGCCGTGTGGCTGTGTTCATGGAGAACACAGCCGTGCGGCTTTATTCGGGAAATCCGGTTTCGGAAAATTTGCAAAAATAGGAAAAAAGGCAAAGAAAAGGCAATGTACACAGGTTTAAGGCCTCTCAAAGTTTACCTTGATGTTGTTTTGATGTGTTTAATGTCAAGAAATAGATTAAAAACTTGAAATTCTGCCGAAACCTCAACCGGCCAAAATCTAAAAACGAATCCGAAACCAATCCGAAACGATCCCGAACAGATGTGTAATGGTTGAGAATGCTCCCTTTGATGTTTTGGTATTAGTATTTGGTCTTGAATTGTTGGTTTTGGGTCTGGTCTTTCTATTGTTATCTATATTCGATCTCCTTTTCCCTTGTCTTCTTTTTTCCTTTTCTGTTTCCTTTTCTCTCTTTTAAGAACAATGTCTCCCCTTTTTTTGATTTGATTTTTTTTCTTTTATACCTCTCACTTATCATCATTTCTACCAATTAATGAGCCGTCTTCTCTTCTGCAACAATTTCGACCGCTTTTCTTTTTGTTTAGACAGGTTACTCTGCTTTGCAGAGCAACTTGGTTGAACCCACTAGAGCTGCACAACTCTAGTTATGCTAGAGCCGTGCAGCTCTATGATAAGGTCGGTTTTTGACCTTATCTTTTAGGCAATTTCATGGTTTGAACGGCAGTTTTTAGAGTCCTTTGTGTGAATGCTTGTTTGGTTTTTACGTATTTTGTGATTTTTATGTTTTGGTTAGATTCTCATAACTTTTAGCATTTTTTCGTATTTTCTATGGGTGTTTTTGTAATTTTGGATAAAGCGTCATTTTTGTGGTCCGTGGCTGTGGTGCGGTTATGTTTCTTTATGTTGGTTTTAGACAGGCATTATGACCCGGACCGAAAGTTGGGGCGACGGCGGCAAAGAAGTGTTTGAAGTGCTAAAAAGCAAGGTGGCACGGCGTGCCGCAATGAGGGCACGGCGTGCCACTCTAGCGTGCCAAGGGACGGAATCCAGTGGATCGGCACGAAATCCTGCCACCCCCACCAGCGCGGCGTGCCAACCCCAAATCCACACAGTACGGTGTGCCACCACCACCAGCATGGCGTGTCACCCATAAATCTACACAGTACAGCGTGCCACCTCCACCAGCACGGTGTGCCGAGCTCTGGAATTCTGTTGTTGCCCTACTTTCATCTTTTCTGTTTAGTGGTTTTAACCTAGCCGTATAAATAGGTTATTTTCTAAGTTTTATGGATCTTTTCCCAGACTTTTAAAGTGTAAAGCATAAACTTGTAGCTAGATTTTTGCTTGAACTATTTGTTTCTTTGAGTTTTGAACCATCAATTGGTAGAAGTTTTACATTGAACCTTCCCCTTTTGTGACATTCTTAGTTCCGGCTTGAGTTCATCTATAGAGGTACACCCCAAGCATCTTCACACCGTCGGAA
The DNA here is from genome assembly GCA_039660915.1 of Euphorbia tirucalli. Lineage (NCBI taxonomy): Eukaryota > Viridiplantae > Streptophyta > Magnoliopsida > Malpighiales > Euphorbiaceae > Euphorbia > Euphorbia tirucalli. Next base: position 40,780,577 of record CM077637.1, on the reverse strand, counting down.
TCTGGTTAATTGGAAGGGCATAAGTTTTTCTTCTTCTCTTTTATAATTCGATTAAGTTAGTTTTTGATTCCGCAATTGATTATGTTTGGTTGTAAACATTGAATTCTTATCATCTTTCTTGATTAATACAATTGATTGCAATTTAATTTCAATTCTTACACCTTGTCTTTATCCAATTCCTTTAATGATAATCTAGTCTCATAAGATCTTAATTTATTAAGTTCATATTTGTGGCATTACCTAGATTGATGCCTAGGAAACCATTAGTATTGACGACACTGTGGAATTTAAGTGCCCCTATTTTCTGAGCTTTAGAATTAGACCGCCTCTAAACAAGGGAAACCAGCTAAGGACCTAAAAGATCTAGACACGCTAGATTGAATTATCGAAAGAACATAATTAAGGGTTAATTGTTGAGTTAAATTCATCTATTGTAATTAATTGATAAAGCCATCTCCATTAGCATTCATAGGTCAGTAAACCGCCAATTGATAACACGAATTCAAGAGGAAAGTAAGCTGGGATAGATCAATTAGGAGTAGGATAATTTAGTTGTTAGTATAATCACACTCCAAAATTAAGTTCCGCATAGGACACGTAAGGAACCCGAGTAGTTTAGTGTTTGCAGAATATTTTTCTCTGTGGGATCGATACCTGGACCAACCAGAATTATTACTTGTCAACGATAGGTACACTGCCTTAGTTGTGCGATTCTAGGTTTAGTTTCACTACTTCACCTAGGATCCGCCAAGTTTTTGGCGTCGTTGCCGGGGAAATTTATTTTTCTTGCATCATTGAACCAAAGGTCTATTTGCTGATCTAGGTACTGTTTATGTGCATATAGTTAGATAATTTATCTTTTCTATGGATATTTGTTGCAAATGTTTTTTTTCTTCTGTGTGTGTGTGTGTGCTTCCTAGCTTATGCGAACTCGTTCTCAGCACCCTGAGCTTTTACCCTATAACCCTAAAATTGAACATTTTTGTTGCAGGAACCGTAGGGCACAACAAGAGCGAATTGTCCAAATGGATCATCAGCAACATGAGGAAGAGGAGAGACAGCTTCTGGAAAGAGCTGAGCAAGAGCGACTCCGGTGAGAGCGGGAGGAGTTTGATAGAAGAAGGGGTGGTGATAGAGACAAAATGGTCATGACTGACCTAATGGCTCCACATCGACCCCGGAACAGATCCGGAGTGGTTCTCCTAGCCATCACTGCTAACCACTTTGAGTTGAAGTCCAGTATGATCAATTTGATCCAAGGGAACGGGCTATTCAGTGGTGGAATAAGTGATAACCCTAATGATCACTTAGATCGGTTCCTCATGCTGGCCGATACAGTCCGAATCGGTGGGGTGGCCCAAGATGCTGTGCGGTTGAAGTTGTTTCCCTTCTCATTATGCGGGGGAGCAATGGAATGGTACAAGTCCTTGAGACCCGAGTCAATGACTTCATGGGATCAATTGGAAGAACAATTCTTAGCATATTACTTCCCACCATCAAAGACGGTTCAGTTAAGGAACGAGATTATAGGATTCCAGCAATTTGGGACTGACACTCTCAATGAAGCATGGCAAAGGTTTCAACGGTTGTTGCGGAACTGTCCCCACCATGACATACCGCGATTCACTCAGGTAAGCACGTTTTATCATGGTTTGACACCAGCTAACCGTGCCATTATTAATTCTTCTGCAGGTGGAGACATTTTTAAGAAGACTGCTACGCAAGCCGAGGAGTTGATTGCGGAGCTAGCTAGGAAGAGTACCTTGTGGCAGTCAGACACGCCAACAAGGAGTGAGGTTCGGGCTGCGGATTTAGGATGCCAAGATGCAGCCATGGACCATGTGAACAAGAAGCTGGACCTGTTGATGTCCCGCCTGAATTTAAATGGGCCACAATATCAGCCGGTGTTGTGTGTATCATGTGGAGCGGAGCATCCCGGTAAAGAATGTGCATTGGGAGATCCATTTGCTCAACCGTCTGAGAATGTATGTTTTATGGGAGGAAACCAAAGGTACAACAACTCTAACTCTTACCCATAAAATTTCAATAATAATAATAATTACGAAAGAAGGTGTCAACACCCTAATAACCAGAATGTGTTGAGACCTCCTTCTAGATTCCATTATGAGCATCGTGAGCAGGGGTTAGGTAAGGCCCCATTTATTCCTAATGATCAGTACACTCAGCAACCTTAACAGTCTAAGCAAGTTGAGATGGTTTTGTCTTTATTAAAAGACATCTCGTCTCGGCTTACTGATAATGAGGCATACTGTAGGGATTTGGGTAAGCAGGTGGCTCAAATAAGTAGGGAATGGCAGGAAAGACCTCAAGGAGCACTCCCGTGTAGAACTGAACAAAACCCTAAGGGCAATCAACGGGAGACAGCTCAAGCTATAACCCTGCGAAGTGGTAGGCAAGTGGAGGACCGAGTGCAAATCGCTGATATTCCATCCCAACCTACTGAGGTAAGTGAAGAGTCGGGAGAGGTAAGCAACCCCGGCTCGATTTCTGAACCCGAACCTAGCACAAATGAAAAGGGGAAAATTCCTGACCCAGTGAGAGCCTATGTGCCTAAACTCCCTTATCCTCAAAGGGAGAAGAAAGATAAACTGGGGCAGAAATATTCCAAATTTCTGGAAATTTTTAAGAAGTTAGAATTTAATATGCCATTGATTGAGGCTCTCTAAGAGATGCCTTCTTATGTTCAATTCTTTAAAGACTTTCTGGCTGGGAAAAGAAAGCTGGGTGAGGACGAAGTGGTGGTTTTCACAGAGGAATGTTCGGCAATTATCACTAACAAACTTCTGCCCAAGCTCAAAGATAAGGGCAGTTTTACTATCGCATGCCGGATAGGAAACTTGCAGATTGCCAATGCCCTATGTGACTTGGGTGTAAGTATCAATTTGATGCCTCTGTCGTTTTTCAGGAGACTCGGACTGGGAAACCCAAAGCCGACCAATATGACCCTCCATTTGGTGGATAGATCTCTCACGAGGCTAAAGGGGGTGGTCAAGAAAGTGCTAATAAAGGTGGACAAGTTTATCTTCCCCGTGGACTTCGTGGTAATGGATATGGAGGAAGATAGCTCAGTGCCCCTTTTGCTTAGAAGGCCATTTCTTGCAACCGGTAGGACTTTGATAGATGTCCAAGAAGGTAAGATTATTTTTAGGTTGCACAACGAGGAGGTAAGTTTCAACGTCTATAACTCAATGAAATATCCATTAGATGTTGAAAGCTGTAATTTTGTAGACTCCTTTTGCCCTATTGATGCTTATGTGATAGAAAAGAGTTTCAATCAAGGGGAGTTGGAGCTCTTGTATAACTTCCGATTGAAACTATTTTCGGGCAAATTGAGAAGTCGGTGGACGGGACCGTTTACCATGCACAAGGTCTATCCCTCTGGGATGGTGGAAATTGAAACCCCAGAGGGAATTCAACAAGTAAACGGGCATCGGTTGAAGCCCTATGTCAGCGGAGGAGTGAAGGAGGAGAAGCAAGTCTTACTCCTTCGTGATGTGTAATGCGAAATCGTGGACGTAGAAATCGAGCTATTCCAACTATAAACATAGCAATGAGGTAGGTGTACATCCCTTGTACATTTTTTTTTGTGTTTTTGTGTGTAGGAATAGGTCACTAAGCAAGTTAATCACAAGTCTTGATCAAAGTGTGAAAAAGAAAGTAAAGGTTGGCAGGATTCAGCATGGCACGCCGTGCCACTATGGGCACATCGTGCCATGGTGAGAATGGGGTAGCACGTGACGTGCTAGTGTGGCACGCAATTGTGCCAGGGTGCTGTTCCAAAATCACGTGCAAGAGCAATTCAGCAGGCCGTGCTACAATTCCGCACGCCGTGCCAAAGTGAGGGTTATCAAGGTGGCACGCCGTGCTAATACAGCACGCCAACGTGCCGTCATGCTGTTCCGAAAGAGGATTGTGCAGGAGCAAGCAGTACACTGTGCCAAAATTTAGCACGCCGTGCCAACTATAGGGTCTTCAAGACAGCACACCGTGCCAAAATTTAGCACGCCGTGCCAACTATAGGGTCTTCAAGACAACACACCGTGCCAAAATTTAGCACGCCGTGCCAATACAGCATGCCAACGTGCCGTCGTGCTGTTTCAAAAGTGAAGTGTTGCAAGAGCGAGCCTCACTCCGTGCCAAAATGTAGCACGCCGTGCCGTTTATAGAGTTTTCAAGACTGCACGACGTTCCGAGCCAGCACGCCGGCGTGCCCTCACGCTGTTTCCAGGTAAGTTTCTATGCTCTGCTCAGCACGCCGTGCCGAGCGTTTAAATTTCAAATTTTTAGGTCAAAAATCACTCGCCTATATAAACCCTTCTCTTCTATTTCCTTGTAACAGCCCCACCACTTCTACTTCTTCTTCCTCTCCTTCTTCTTTTTCTTCTTCTACTCCTTTCTCACTCACTTTCTCTCTCTCTCCACTTTCTCTCTCTAGAACCAACCCTCACCTTCCCCCTCTCTACCCTTATTCTTCCTTCCCTTTTCATTTTCTTCCTTTCAACTTCTCTTCAACTCTTATTTTGACCTAGGATTTTATTTTGCATCATTCTCCTTGCAACCAGGTATGAATTCATGCTGTGATTTTCCTTTATTCTTTTTATTGCTTTTTCTTTTTCCCACTTTGATTTTGGTTGATTTACTGCTTAATAGGGTGATTGTACTGCATTCTTTTTCTTTTTTTTTTTGTTCATATTTTGTGGTTTGTATTTTTGAAAGTAGGGTTTCTTTGGATTTGATTTCTTTTGTTTTTTATTTTTGTTGTGTTTTTATGGTTGTGCAATAGTAAGATGAAGAAGAAGACTGTAGCTGATTAGAGACACGGTTCTTCGCGACGGCCTATAGACCCGTCACTGGAACCGGTGCCAAACGATGAATTACCTTCCGAACAGCAGATGGCCCCTTTAACTAGCCTCTCCAGGAAGTATAAATGCCCTTTCCCTCTCCTTTCTGAAGATGAAGGTAAACGATACAAAACTCTATTTCCATTAGAAAGTACCCCCTTTCGAACCTTCAATTGGGAATTTTTATTTGTGCAAGATAGGTCAGAGGCCGTACGTGCTAAATAAACTAATCTAGGATGGTATGAGTTTGTGAAGTCTAATCCACCTGTCTTTAGGGAGTTGAACCTACAATTCCACTCCATTTTAAGCTTCAAAACAAACCCTGATACTGGCCTTAGGACTATGACCTTCCGCCTATTTGGTACTGAACCCTTTTTAGATATTGAAGGCCTTAAGGCTTGCATAGGAATTGAAGGGAATAGTTACAAATGGCCGAAGAATATGGATGCCAAGAAATTTTGGCGTATGGTAGGTCAAGGGGTATACCAACCTAGGTTTGCTAAAACTTCCCAACTACATGACCCAATCCTGCAATTAATACACAAATTTGTGTGTTTTAAATTTTTGGGCAAAACTGAAAGCAACCGAGTCAATGCATTTGAACTTTTAATACTATGGCATGTGCATAATGATGTTAAGGTGCACATGGGCTTCTTCGTCATGGATGCCCTATACAACCACCATAACAGATCTAAGTCAGAACTAGGGTTAGGACATATTGTAACTTGTATTGCATGCTTCTTTCGTGGATACTTGTTATAAGAACCTCGATAGCATCCTTCCCAAGAAGCTTTCGAGGGGAATTTTGTCTTGTTCCCATGTTGTGGCAGCTGCAGGTACTTCAAGTGCAGGAGGTTCGAGTAGGGGTAAGGCCCCTATGGACGTAGATACTGAGGACGAGGGTGAGGAAGCTGAGGATAACGAGGAGGATGAGGAGAATGTTTCGGTGGGCCTAGATTTTATGGGGCGGATCGAAGGGCAGTTGGATGGTATAATTGAACAACTAGAAGGTTTAACCGTCCATCAGCTTATGCTTAAGGAGAGGATGAATGCGCGCCTTGATAGGCAAGCAGCTCAGCTCGCCAATGTCGAGGCGTTCGCCTCTCGTTTTTGTGCAGCCCAAGGGTGGTCGTACCCGCCGCCGCCGCCACCAGCCCCCGATATGTGAGGTAACCCTTTTCCTTTCCCACTTTATTTTGCTCCTTCTTCCATTGCACTTTTGGAAGTAAGTGCAATCTAAGTGTGGGGTGGGTAAAGGGATTTCTCCCTTTCTTTTGCTTCTTTTTACATTGCACTTTTTGGTTGTTTTATTGGGTATGTTTGTTTGTGTTTTTGCATTTTTGGATGTTTTGCATTGGTTTTTGGTTAGATTTAGGCTTTAGTTTTTAATGCATGTGGAGTTGGTTTTGGTTTGTTTCTTTGGTATGATAGTGTTTTTAGGTTGTTTATGTGTCAATTGCTGTTTGAATAACATTGCTTAATCTACCCTCGAAACTAAGCCTCTGTGCTTGGATTGGTAGCAATTGGCTAGGGACACTGGGAGTTAATTGCAAGTCATTAGCTTGTTTGTGCGTGATTTGTGATTCTTGATGGTAATCATTGGTTAGTTTTGTCATTAAGGTTGCATTAGGGAATTAACCCTCTACCTCTTCTTGCATGATCGAGCTAGGATTACGCCTTGGAACATTGGTTGAGTCACACGACCTAGCATACAACCCCTAGCACACTTGTGAGAATTTGAGCCTTCGGAACCATTTCACATCGGTTCTATTTCTTTGTGAGGTTAAAAACAATCGTGGCACACTAGATCGTAGAACCCAGAGTTGTTTTGCACTGGCATCGAGGGCTTAATATGTGGAGACCCTTAGGATTAACCCCTTGACTTAAATGAGCCTAACCCTAACTACTAATTTATCCCTTAGATCACCCAAAGCTACTAAATTAACCTTTTTGACTTAAAAAAAACTTCACCAAGCCACATCTATCATCCTAACTTTTTACCATTAACTTTGATTTTCCTTTCTTACCCTCCTCCCCTAAATCAAGTAATTGGCTAAGTTGTTCATTCATTTTGGGGTCAATCACCATTTGCATTTCAACTCTTTCACATCTAGTCCTATGGAAAAATTGTGTTAAAAAAAATCCAATTAGAGTCAATGTGTATTTTCGGCTTCTTTTCTTAAAATTCGGAGTTTGTAGAAGCATGTCTTGTTTGTCCGGTTCTTATCTTTAAGCCGGTGTATGTGTTCCATTTTAAGTTCATTTGTTTGAATAAGGGATCAAGGCGATCATCTAATTGCCTTGACCCATGTCTTGTCATCTTTTTCCCCGTTGAGTTGTGCTTTGGCCGTTGGTTATGGATAAGGCCCTCTCATTGTTAGTAAAATTTCTTTTTTTAAAAAAAAAAAAAAGAAAAAAAAGAAAAAAAGAAAAAATATATATATATATAAATATATAGCAAATCAAGCACTCTTAGGACTAGTTTTGAGTTGAAAATTGCATGATCCGTCTTTAGTACTCAGTCAATTTGCATATATCACTTAATTTTTAGGAGTTGTATACCTAAAATTTCCCTTTTATCAAACCTACCCTAAGCCGTAACATTACAAGCCCCAGGTTCTTGGATTTTGCTCCTTGACTAATGACTTCACCGGGATTGCCATTAGTTCGCTATGTGATGTGTGCCATTGTTTGTTTTTGTGTGCTCATCCGCCTCGCCTTGAACTTGAGCGCTAGAGTGACATCTTGTGAGGTTTTTTGTGGTCGTATAAACTCTGTTTGTTCATCGCCCTTTGATTAGCTAAATTTTGTTGGGTTCGGGTATTGAGTGGTTTTGAACCTGGTGCACCTAGTGTCATTTCGAAAGTGATGCTTTACCTTCTTGAGTTTATAAATTTCATACAGTTAAACCCTTAGTTGGATTTGCAAGTAAAAGCGAGCAAGTTTACTCCTTTGTCTTTAGTTTATTTGCTTGAGGACAAGCAAGACTTTAAGTGTGGGGTGGTTGATAAGGTCTGTTTTTGACCTTATCTTTTAGGCAATTTCGTGGTTTGAACAGCGGTTTTTAGAGTCCTTTGTGTGAATGCTTGTTTGGTTTTTACATATTTTGTATTTTTATGTTTTGTTTAGATTCTCATAACTTTTAGCATTTTTTCTTGTTTCTAGGGGTGTTTTTGTAATTGTGGATAAAGTGTCATTTTTGTGGTCCGTGGCTGTGGTGCGGTTATGTTTCATTATGTTGGTTTTAGACCGGCATTATGACCCAGACCGAAAGTTGGGGCGACGGCGGCAAAGAAGAGTTCGAAGTGCTGAAAAGCAAGGTGGCACGGCGTGCCGCAATGAGGGCACGGCGTGCCACTCCAGCGTGCCAAGGGACTGAATCCAGTGGATCAGCACAAAATCATGCCACCCCCACCAGCGCGGCGTGCCAACCCCAAATCCACACAGCATGGCATGCCACCACCACCAGCACGACGTGTCACCCACAAATCTGCACAGCACGGCGTGCCACCTCCACCAGCACGGCGTGCTGAGCTCCAGAATTCTGCTATTGCCCTATTTTCATCTTTTCTGTTTAGTGGTTTTAACCTAGCAGTATAAATAGATTATTTTCTAAGTTTTATGGATCTTTTCCCAGACTTTTAAAGTGTAAAGCATAAACTTGTAGCTAGGTTTTTGCTTGAACTATTTGTTTCTTTGAGTTTTGAACCATCAATTGGTAGAAGTTTTACATTGAACCTTCCCCTTTTGCGACGTTCTTAGTTCCAGCTTGAGTTCATCTATATAGGTACACCCCAAGCATCTTCACACCGTCGGAATCCGGTTAATCGGACAAAAAGGGCATAAGTTTTTCTTCTTCTCTTTTGTAATTCGATTAAGTTAGTTTTTGATTCCGCAATTGATTATGTTTGGTTGTAAACATTGAATTCTTATCATCTTTCTTGATTAATACAATTGATTGCAATTTAATTTCAATTTTTACACCTTTTCTTTATGCAATTCCTTTAATGATAATCTAGTCTCATAAGATCTTAATTTATTAAGTTCATATTTATGGCATTACCTAGATTGATGCCTAGGAAACCATTAGTATTGATGACACTGTGGAATTTACGTGCCCCTATTTTATGAGCTTTAGAATTAGACCGCCTCTAAACAAGGGAAACCGGCTAAGGGCCTAAAAGATCTAGACACACTAGATTGAATTATCGAAAGAACATAATTAAGGGTTAATTGTTGAGCTAAACTCATCTATTGTAATTAATTGATAAAGCCATCTTCATTAGCAGTCATAGGTCGGTATACCGCCAATTGATAACCCGAATTCAATAGCAAAGTAAGCTGGGATAGATCAATTAGGAGTCGGATAATTTAGTTTTTAGTATAATGACACTCCAAAATTAAGTTCCGCCTAAGACACGCAAGGAACCCGAGTAGTTTAGTGTTTGCAGAATATTTTTATCTGTGGGATCGATACCTGGACCAACTAGAATTATTACTTGTCAACGATAGGTACACTACCTTAGTTGTGCGATTCTAGGTTTAGTTTCACTACTTCGCCTAGGATCCACCACTCTACACTACAGCCGTGCGGCTCTAGCAAGAGCTGGGCTGAGATCCGCAAAAATCTAACGCTCACCCTAAACCCTAAAATCATCCAGGGGACATTCCGGTCATTTTCAAGTCCGATTCTTATCCGTCTCCTCCACAGGTAATACAGGAATTCTCATCATAGAGGTCGGGAAAACCCGGTGCTTACATGTATGTTTATATATTTTACCATATAATATATTACATTCCATTTAAATTAAAATTAATTTGACCTATTAATTTAACCGAGTAATTAAATTAGACTTTTATAAAATTAAACACATGTTAACCTATACATGTGAAATATTTCCACCTAGGAAATAATCTCATAAATTAATTCATTGAATTAATTACAAGAAAGACAACACAAATATTAATTATATTATTTTGATCAATCCAATCTATTTATATAATATAATTAATGGAATCCTCTCTCTCCAGTGTCTATACTCAAGTATACAGTTGATCCTTTTAGTTTAAGCTTAGACGTTCGATGTGTATGATCCTGTGTGCCCGTCTTTATGTTGGCAGTGGGCCTATGGCCAACAAATTGCATGCGGGCTCTAGCAAGCCACTGCAGCTCCCAATTAAGATGGAGATAGCAGTCCAACTAAAATCAAAACCCTGTACTTCAAACTTGTATATCCCATGTCATTGATATCAATGTCCAACACAGAGGCATGGATTGATCACCCTCTTTTATGTCCGGACATTTACTTGATCCCGGATGAACTGATGCTCACAAACAAGTTCCCACTTATTTGGGTGTGGCCACACTCTTATCAGTTGCATTCATCAAGTGGATGGTGATATCTTCTTAGTGGACTATGAGTGACATTCCCTTCTGCATATCTATAGCATTGCCATCTTCACTGACACACCCGAACGTGCCCATACTTGGCACCCTATTATAGACCCTTTAGGCCTACACCAAAGTATGCCACTTCACATGTAGCACCATGATATGGTCAGGTCGAAGGATCCATACACCAGAGTCCGCGATGGTCTGTTGCTTGGAGCTCTTCTAGCTAACAGCACCATCATTTAGCAAGAACACATACCCAAACTGTGACTGGTATTCATCCTTGTGGATTTGGAAGCTTGCATCAGTGTACCCAGTAACTTACAACTCTTCCTAACCCCCATACACTAAGAAGTTATCCTTAGCCCGATTAAGGTACTTTAGGAATGCTTTGATAGCCTTCTAGTGATCCTCACCAAGATCCTGCTGGTATCGGCTTGTCATACTTAGTGCAAAGGTGACATTAGGTCTTATACATAGCATGGAGTATATGATTGATCCTATAGCTGATGAATATGGAACCAAGTTCATGTTCTCCCTGTCCTACCTTATCTTGGGACAGTTCTTCTTACTATGTTTTAGCCCATAGCTCATTGGAAAGAAACCTTTCTTGGCCTGATCCATGCTGAATCTTTTCAGAACCTTGTCTATAAACGTGGCCTGACTTAGGCCCAAAAGCCGATCGGGTCTATCCCTGTAGATCCTAATCCCTAGGATCACCTTAACCTCACCTAAATCCTTCATTGTGAAGCACTTACACAACCACTACTTTACTCCTTTTAGTGTTGGTGTGTCACTTCCAATCAAAAGAATGTCATCCATATATAATACCAGGAAAGTGACAATGCTCCCACTAATCCTCTTATACACACAAGGCTCATCTTGATTCTGTATGAAGCCGTATTCCTTTATGGATTCATTGAATCTAAGATTTCAACTTTGGGATGCTTACTTCAATCCATAAATGGATCTTTGAAGCATGCATACCTTTTGAAGATGCTTTGGATAGATAAAACTCTCAAGTTGTGTCATGTACACATCCTTGAGTAGCTTTCCATTAAGGAAAGCAATTTTGACATCTATCTGCCGGACCTCATAGTCGTACCAAGCGGCTATGGCCAGCTAGATCCTTATGGATCTGAGCATAGCAACTGGTGAGAAAGTTTCATTTTAGTCTATTCCATAGACTTGTCTAAAACCTTTTGCAACCAGCCACCCCTTGAAGGTATTGTCGACCTTCAGCTTGTAGCACCACTTGCAACCTATCACCTTGGCACCCAGAGGTGGATCAACCAGGTTCCAAACATGATTATCATACATAGATTGCATTTTTGCCTCTATGGCCTTTCGCTATTTAGCAAACTGTGGGCTAGCAATAGCCTCCTGGTAGGTTTTGGGCTCTTCCTCATCGAAGATGGGAAGAGCATTATCATCAGTGATGGGACCCATATCTCTCGGGTTCCCAACGATCCCTACTAAACCATCTAGATCCCTGTACGACATGGGCTGGTGCTTCCTCTTGTGGAAGCTCCACCCTGGTCTCTGAGTTATCCTCTTTAGGAGTTCGTGAGCTTTGAATTCCTAGAGTTCAACATTGCTCCACTGTCTTTCTTAGAAATGAAATCCTTTTCAAGAAAGGCCCCCTTTCTTGCCATGAAAACCATGTTCTCAGCGGGTTTGTAGAAGTAACACACTTTGATTTCCTTAAGGTAGCCTACAAACAAGCATTTATCAGTTTTGGGTTCTAGTTTACCCCCAATCAATTTCTTGACATATGCGTCACATCCCTAAATCTGCAGCAAAGATCGATTGGGCGCCCTACCCATCCGTATTTCATATAGGGTCTTTTCCATAGCCTTAGTCGGAGTATTGTTCAAAATGAGAGCTGCTGTCTCAAGAGCATATCCACAGAAGCTTATTGGGAGAGAGGTGTGCCCATCATTGAGTGGACCATGTCCAACAATGTCCTGTTCCTCTGTTCGGACACCCCATTACATTATGGTGTTCCTAAAGGAGTGAGCTATGAAATGATTCCATGCTCTCTCATGTATGAGTCGAACTCTAGGCTCATATACTCGTCTCCTTGGTCTGAGCGAAGGGCTTTGATATTTCTACCTATTGGTTCTATACTTGGTTCTTAAATTCCTTGAACCTATCAAGGGTCTTGGACTTATGTTTAATTAGATAGACATAGCCATATCTGCTGAAATCATTCATGAAGGTGACGAAGTACAGATGTCCACCTCTGGTAGCTATGCTCATGGGCCCACATACGTCTGAATGTATTAGGTCTTGTAAGCCAGTAGCCCTTTCAGCTTTCTTACTAAAAGGCGCTTTAGACATTTTACTTTTTAAACAAGACTCACATATATTAAGGACTCCATGTCAAATGATCCTAAGATTCCAACTTTGTGAAGCCTAGCTATGCACTTCCTGTTTATGTAGCCTAAACGACAATGCCAAAGGTAGACAGGATTAAGTTTGTTAGGCTTAACCCTTTTAGTATTTATATTATAGACATGATTAGTTTCATTTAAATCCAAGATATATAGGTCATTATCTAATAGAGCTTCTCTATAAAATAATCCCTCTCTAGATAAACCATTTTATTACTACACAGAAACATTAAAGAGTGTTAACAAAGGTCTTCCTTTGTTTTTCCCATATTTAATTAATAATGAATCATGTTATTAATTAACTTAAGTTTGGGCTAATTGACCGAGATCCATATTTCATCAAGACATAGCCAGACGATGGGTTGGAAAAACTATACCCTAATTATTTAGGTAGGAATGCCATCCAATCCCAACCTAGGGACTCTTGGTTTGATGGGCTTATTGGCACTTACCCATCTATGCTTAGGGCCAGGAGAATCCTACTACCCATTCTAAGTCCAAACCTCCATCCAAGTGTTAGAGTAACCAATACTCCAACCCAATACAAAATGATGATACTCTAGTGTATCCAATGAGGGTATGGTCTATAAATGGCCTATCCCCACTTCGAGTTGGTTTTGAATGAAGGAAGCACTTTTAAGCGACTTAGTAATTTCCTTTTGGTTCTTAGATTCATTTTAACAACTTAGATGCATAGGCGGGTGAAAATGGATTTGGATCATACATTCATTCATGTAAACAAATAAAGCATAATTAAATAAATAATGGAATTCTATGGGCATATATTACAACCTAATATATTCTAGTAAACCTATACTAGAAACACACCAGGTGGGCCTCCTTCCTTCCTTCTGGGCTCGCCTCTTTAATGGGCTTCTTCTTTACATCATTTTATAATAAATAAATAAAATAAAATAAAATTACATAAAAAAGAAAAATGACACGCAGGTCATAATTACCCAAAAAGAAAATACCCATCTTGAAATAAGGTCCAATAGCATCCATTCATACATTTAATCACACAAGCATGTAATCAAATACATCAATTTATAAACATGTAAAATGTATGAAATTAATCCCATTTTCAGATGCCCTTAGCCATTACTTTGAAATCGCCAATTTTGGCCCATCATGGTTCTAACCCTTAATGGGCTTTGGGCCTCCAGCCCAGGCAAAACACTGCTCCCACTGGAATTGGGAAACCATGACTCCAAATCAGATGCCGGGGTAATTGTGCCAAAAAAACCCGAACCAATTTCAATTACACCGTATTAATTTCTAAAATAAATATATCATGAATAAAATTAAAATTTCAATCAAGAAACCAAGCGCATTTAAATTACAAAAAATTTAAACACACAAAATTTTAAAACCCATTAAAATTTTAAAAATGGGCCCAAGCCCAAAAACCCGCCAAATCCAAAACAAGGCCCAGCCCGCTGCACTTAAGGCAACAGAGTTGCCCTAGCAATGGCCCTGTTGGTGTGCCCTAGTTCTTACCGCATTAGATTCTTGTACTTTATATTAGACTCATTGTATGAATACATTATTTGTGTCACATTAATAAAGGCAATTAATCTATTTCATTTATATCTTGTGCTATAATATGAGTACAGTATCCATGGATTGATAATCATAAAACTTATCCCAGGTCTATTCTAATCATGGGAACAAATAGAACCACAGACTTGTATATTCGATGACTGTATGGCAGTTCTGAACTAGCCATAGTACTTGTATAGTCAGTCATGAATATAGGTACATGTCGTTCATATGGGACTAGATCGATCCGCACAAGAAAGCCACATGGTTGTCGCATCATAGGTCTTTCTTGAGTAGGTCTCTTTTGTCCCCAAACCAGATTTCATTATAGTATTAATATGGAATCCAGTTCACCTTGACATATGCCTGACAGGTCTATAAAAGGACGCTAAATACAGGTATGATTAGGTGGACTGGTGAACATATTGATATTGATCATGAAGTGATGGAATTGACACTCGAGTAACACCGATATGATATTACTGGCCACTTGATGAATGTGAATGATAAGTGTAGGGCCATACCCAAGTAAGTCGGTTGCTTATTTGATTAATCAGTCAACTTAAGATCAAGAAATATAGTAAACAGTAGAAGAGGATGACGGACACCATGCCTCTTGTTTATTCATATCGATATCTTTTGGCAAAGGACATTATGAGATTACTACCGGGTGAGTGTCTTCTTAAGACTGCTGCATCTCTATCTTAATTGGGGGCTGTAATGGTTTGCTAGAACCCACTTACAATCTGTGGGCCTTGGGCCTACTACCAACATAAAGACAGACCCATAGGATCGTACACATAGATCAACTGAGCCGGAACTTATAGATATTGTACATGTAATGTACATTGGAAGGAATGCGTTAATTAATTAGTTGACATTCGGTGTCAAGGTAATTAATTAACATTGGGGTGATTTAATTTAATTAATAAGTTTATATAATGTAATTAATTAATTTACCGATTAATTGAATTACATAAAGTAAACAATTAATTAAATAATTTTCCTAAGTAGGAAAATTAAATACATGTATTGTATTTACTTAAGTGCGATTTAATTTTGTTTAGGGGTAATTAAATTTAGCCAAATGGAATGAAGTTACAAAGCATTTACTTTTTAATTAAATTTTATTTATGTAAGTATAATGCTAGTGGGCTTGGGTTTAATTAACCTAATTAAAACCTGATTAGACAAGGAGTCTATATAAGGCCACACTTAAGGAAGAAAACCTAACCCTAACCCTAAGTTTATTACGAAATTTCAGCCCCATTGCAGCCCCAAAACAGCCAAAATTTATAGCTATTAATTCTCCATTCCTTCTTCTTCTTCGGCTAGCACAAGTTCCCGCTCTATAGTTGGTCGTGCACCGGACTTTGGAGATCGTAGTTTCATGAAACAATTCTACAGCTGTCTCTAGAAGAGATGAATCTGGTGAGTTAATCTCTCTTGATTCAAATTGGTTTTTATTCCAATCAATGGTAATTAGACACGATAGGTGGATTCTAAGAAAATTTTAACAGTGTAATTTCCACTGCGCTACGTCATTTTTCTGATATTGAATCCCAACAGTGGTATCAGAGCCTAGGTTTTGTCCATTAGATTGATTGGAACTCATTCTTGATTGTGTTCTTGAAGAAAGAATAGGTTTCAAGAATGTTTTTTCAGGTTTTGATATTTTTCCCTGATTGGTTTTATTGATTCTTTCCGTTGTTAGTTTAATTTCGGGTTTATTAAATTGATTATGCTTGCTATTTTTGTGGCTGGAATTTTTACTTTATTAAAATAAATAAATAAATAAATAAATAAAATATTGGTTTTGGGGAAGGGAATTGTAAATTTGTAATTCTCATCCCCGGCAGCAGCCCACTGGGCTGCTGCTGCCATGACAAGCTACGGTACGGCAGCGCTGTTGTCCGCCGTGGGGTTTGTGTCCAGTTTTGAATTTTGCGGGTATTTTTTCTTATCCCTGGCCCGTAATGCAAATCAAATTTATGTTTTTTTTTAATTAATTTGTATTTAAATTGTTTATTAAATTGGCATGCATATTTAGTTTAATTTTTTTGCATATTTAATTGAATATGGACTTTGCAAAATTGGCCTAATAAACTGTGACATCGGTTAAAATTGGGAGAGTTAAATTTTAAATATGTGACAACTCAAATTCAAGTGGGAGCAAAATTGTTAATTTTGCATTAATAGATGTAACCCATTGAGCCTTTATAGGCCTTAGTCACATTTGTCAAAATTGGCAATTTCGCTCTAAGTAACTCGGCTTAATATTTATATTTATAATTTAGAATGCCATGATCATGCATCATATTGTTATATATGTGCACGACAAGTACTTTGTTTGAAATATGATGTTGAGTTCTATGGGCCCTAAATTATTATCGATTGTAATTTGATTTTAGGAAATATGCCTGTGTGCCAATTTTTTTATTTTGATGTAATTTTAGAATAGATTTTATTTTTAAATAAAATTGTAGTAATTACATCAAGTATGGAGGAATGCCCAGATGGAGCAAGCCCATGGTGGGAGCCCAAGAAGAATTGTAGTCCGGCCCATTGGAGAATTAGATAGGTTGCCTAGTTTTTTATTAGGTTGTAATTAAAGTCCCATATGATCTCATTAGTTTAAATTAAGTATGTTATTGCATTTGACATATGATATGGATCTATGGATCACCAGATTATAACTCGCGTATATGCATGCTAAGCCGTATCACTTAATTTTAATCTAGAAATTAAAATATTGAGTCGTTTAAAAGTGTTTCCCACATTCACATCTCTTCCTCCCATTGATGCTGCAATGTGTGCCATGCCCTAGCAGGGTACATTGTAGTATTCGGTAGGCCATCGAGGCTTAGGATACTTGGTATGGCTAACTTGTGAATGGTGGTTTGACTCAACATGGGTAGCATTAGTTTAGAGCGGGCACTAAGCACAGATGGGTAAAGTGTCAATAAGCCCATCATATCAAGAGTCCTTCATGAAAGGATTGGATAGGTTGTCCTACCAAACGAATCAATGGTTGGTTAGCGAGCCCTAGTTCGGCCAGTAATTAATAAGTTGTGGATCTTGGTTAAGTCAACCAATTAACATCACCAATGAACAAATTAAAATTGGATTATTAATTTGAATTGGCAAAAGTCCTTTATTTCTAACTCAAGCAATGATTTCTTCCATGTAGATAATCCCTTTCACATTAGCAATTTAAAATGGCTGCAACAAACAACAACTCACTCACACTTAGGTCACTCCTAGAGAAGGAGAAGCTTTTGGGGACTAACTTCCTGGACTGGGCTAGGAACTTCCAAATAGTTCTTAGACAAGAGTCCAAGGAGTATGTACTGAATGCTCCTTTACCAGCTGGCCCTCCCGCAGGTCGAGGCTTCACCACACCGATGGTGAAGTAGTACGACCGACACGTGAGAGATGACCGAGATGTCTCATGCCTTGTGCTGGGTACCATGGCTTCTGATCTTCAGAAGTAGTTTATGGATGAGCATGCTTATGAGATGATGGATCAGCTTAAAAAGATGTTCCAAGATCAGGCTCGTCAAGAATGTTACCTGACAACTAAGGCACTTTGCATGACTATAATGGCAGCCAGGACTTCTGTTAGCACTCATGTGATAAATTTGAAGGGATATATTGATACATTTGCCCACATCAGCTTGCTAGTTCCACAGGACTTGGCAGCATACATTATTCTCTGGTCGCTTCCTGAGTCTTACAACTAGTTTATCATGAACTACCATTTGCAAGGGTTGGATAAATTAGTTGTTGAGCTGCATGGCATGCTCAAACTTGCTAAGTAGTCACTTAAGAAGACTCCTGAAGTGTTGTTGGTGAATAAGGGCAACACGCCCATTGCTGGGGGAAAGGCCAAATCTAAGGTAAAGGCTAAGGCCCAAAAGGCCAAGGCTAAGGGCAAAAAGGTGGTGGCCCAACCTAAAGCAAGGGTTGCTTCTCCTGATGATGTTTTCGATGAGTGTCATGAGAAGGAGTACTGGAAGAGCTCATGTCCAAAGCTAAGGGAGCAACTGAAGGGCAAAACTACTGCTTTAGGTATTTATGTTGTTGAGATTAATCTGGCTATTTCTACACTTGGGTCTTAGACACTGGATGCGGATCTCACATTTGTTAAAATGTGCAGGGTCTAAGAAATAGGAGATTACTGGGATCTGAAAGAAGTAGATCTTCGAGTCCGAAATGATGCTTGGGTTCAGTCTATGGAGATCAGAGATTATTTCTCAAAGAAGCCTAGTGGACTTGTTTTGGAACTGAGAAACTGTTATTTTGTACCTGCGATGCGCAGGAATATTATTTCTGTTTCTTTGTTGGATATTTTTGGTTTTATATTTAATATTGGATATGGTAGAATTTGTATGCAATGTGGCAATATTATTTGTGTAACAACATTTCTTGAAAATGGCTTATATATCCTTGATCTAAAACGTGGAAGTTCAATCTATAACATCTATATATATTATAAAGCAATAGACATTAAGGACACATGGCACTATCTCATTTTTCTCAATTATTTATAAATTAAAAATAATATTATATCGTAAATTTAAAGTTTTTCAATAATTAATTCTTTCCACAATTTTTGTTTTCATTTATGGTAGTAACTCCTTCTACAATATATCATTCCTTTTTCTAACTTTTCCGTTAAACTATGAAAATTTCTCTACAAGATACTCTGGAAAACTTCTCGAAAATGATTGCACATAATTAGCGTCTGTAATTATTCTCCTTTCTCTATTTTCTTCCTTCCCTCAATTCTTCTTATTAGAAATTTGACTGCGAATTCATTGATTGCAACCCTCAAATTTCTATTTCAAGAGGTAAATCAAACATCGAATTTGGTCCTTCAATATCCAATTCTTATAAAATTTTTTCTTCATTTACATTGGTTTTGCTTAAATATTGGAGCTTATATTATTGAATTTTCAACATTTTTGTATATTCTACTACGTGAGAAATCCTGATTTATCACATTAGCAAATATATTACAATTTGTTTGATTTTTTAATTGGTTCAAAAATTTTAATCTCTAACTACTTTTTGGTTTTTTATGTATTGATTATTAACAATAGAGATAGCTGTGGCAGAAATTGAATATAATGAAAATTACTATTTTCCTTAATTTCATGAGAAAACATATGCTTCTAAAAATAACAACGATTCATAATTACTATTTTTAAAATTTTAGTTATATACGAAACAAAACATAGTACGTTGCTGAATTTTATTAATCAGTTATCTCCAATCAATTCATTATTAATGTATAAGATTTTAGTTTAAATAACAAAAAATTAGTTACGTGTAAAACATCATTCCTATAATTAACCTAAGTTTTAAGTTGATTTTGTGAATAATAGAAAATCCGATTTATTACAAGTATATGATTTAAATTTTTCACTTAATTATAGGCCTTGCTTATTGAGAATGAGCAAATTGTGTACTGGCCAATTAACTTATTTGATCTGTATGCTCATCCTTCAAATTTCAGGGGGTAGATATGGATTTGTCCAATTAATTTACGGTTGCACTATGAACTAAGTTTGAAAAAAGTATCAAACATATTTTTAAAATTGTATCTTAGCTAGCAATATTGAAAATTAAAATTTCTCATTAATCTGAGCACACTAAGGTGCAACATTATAATAAAGTAAATAGGATATGATTAAGCAATTGAAAAATCAGAAGAGCAATTGAAAAAAATTATAAAAAAACTAAATTTATGTTTAATTTTTTTGGTGAATCATCCAGTTATATCTGGATTCGACTCATGATAAACCCTTTTTAAAGGGGTAAAGCTCTCTCAGTAACTATTTTTACCATTATACTACCTCAACTTGATAATGAATTTATCTTAAGTTGACAAATTTATTTATATATTATATAGTAGACAATGGAGTCACATGTCATTGCCACAATTTTTTTGCTTTTTAGTTATTAATTAATTTATATATTAATTCAGAAAAAATATTAATTAAATATTATTTTTACAACAGTTTTAAATAATGTGAAAGACAAGTAAATATTATTTCAGCTAAATTTTATTACCAATTTTAAAATATTATATGTAGATTGGTGCTTAATATATTAATAAATGGAAAACAACATAAAAGAAGAAAAGATATAATCTATCATCAATTAATCAAAATATTAAAAGATTTCATATGCAAGATTCTTTCCTTTCCTCTCTTTAATTTTCCTATTATTGCAATCAAACAATTATTATTGAAATTGCTAACTATTAAAATAATTAACTAAATGAAAAATTAACTATTTGAATTACTAAGTGGAAAATTAATAAATGGAAAACAACGTAAAAGATGAAAAGATATAATCTATCATTAATTAATAAAAATATTAAAAGATTTCATATGCAAGATTCTTTCCTTCCTCTCTTTAATTTTCCTATTATTGCAATCAAACAATTATTATTGAAATTGCTAACTATTAAAATAATTAATTAAATAAAAAATTAACTATTTGAATTACTAAGTGGAAAATTAATAAATGGAAAACAACGTAAAAGAGGAAAAGATATAATCTATCACTAATTAATCAAAATATTAAAAGATTTCATATGTAAGATTCTTTCCTTTCCTCTATTTAATTTTCATATTATCGCAATCAAATAATTATTATTGAAATTGCTAACTATTAAAACAATTAACTAAATGAAAAATTAACTATTTGAATTACTAAGTGGAAAATTAGTTCTATATCTATATCTATTAAAGTAGTAACAATCGTGCTAAGGTATCAAATTCTTAATTTTTTAAAATTATTTTATTTATGTATTATATAAAGCACAATTTTTCTATTTTTTAATTATTGATTAATCTATATATTAAATCAGTAAAAATATTAATTAAATATTATTTTAAAACAAGTTCTACATCACAAGAAAGCTAATTAAATATTATTTTAGCTAAAATTTATTACAAATTTTAAAGTTTTACGGATATATTTGTGTTCAAGATATTAATAAATGCAAAATATTTAAAAAGAGGGAAATATATAATCTATTATTCATTTAAATATTAATTAATCAAAATATTAAAAGATTTCATTTTCTTTCTGTAATTTTCATATTATCACAACAAGTAATTATCTTTGCAATTACTAAATAGGAAATTAATTAATGAAAAGGGAAAATAGCTATTTGAATTTGCTAAGTGGAAAAGTAGTAGCTTTGTATCTATATATATATACTAAAGTAGTAACAATCAAACTAAGATTTCAAATTTTTAAATTTGTGAAATTAATTTTTTTATTCTATATTTGTTTAATCTATACTAATTAATCTTCCAAATCTACTTACCAAAACAGTTCCACTACTTGATTTTTAATAATCTTAACTCTTTATTATATATGTGTTGCTTTTCCGAATGGGTATAATTGAAATACATCATTTGTTTATAAAAAAACTTATATGATTGTATATGTTGTGGTTTCTTTGTTCTTCATTAAATGTATCAATAGATTTCTATTATCATATCTCACATATTTTTTAATTAGTTATTGTTATTTTCTTTTCATCTTCAATTCCGCTATTACGAAAAAATTAAAATTTGAAATTAAAACCAAAACTAAAAAAAATTATCTTTCATATTGATAATATTAACCAATAAAATTTGATATTAATTATCATACCCTTCTCATAACATGTTTATGAGTTATTTAATTATTTATATAAATCAATAAATTATATAAAAGTAATAAAAAAAGCAATAAATCAAAAATAAACCAAATTTACATTTATAAAGTACTAAACAAATCCGTGCATCGCACAGGCCATAGGCTAGTAAATACTAAAATGATTAAACAAAATGAAATTAAACCTACATACATCTGGCGCTGTCAACTTGGCCAGTAAACAAGAAGCGCATAGCTAGGCTTCACTCTAGTGGAGTGCTAGGGTAATTTGACATCCAGTCTTATGACACATGTGAATCTTGTTTGAAAGGCAAGATGACAAAGGCGCCTTTTAGCAAGACTGTTGAAAGGGCCTCAAAGCTATTGTAGCTGATACATTCCAATGTATGCAGCCCAATGAGCACTAGTGCTAGATCTGGTTTTCTGTACTTCATCACCTTCACAGATGACTTCAGCAGATATGATTATGTGTATCTGATGAAGCATAAGTGTGAGACTTATCAGGAGGCTATTGAAAGCCCATACTCAAATCAATGGCGCAAAGCCATGGAGGCTGAGATGCAATCTATGCACGATAACCAAGTATAGAACTTGGTGGATCCACCTCCTCGTGCTAAGGTGATAGGTTGCAAGTGGTGTTTCAAATTAAAAGCCGACAACACCTTCAAAAGGCGATTGGTGGAAAAAGGATTCAGGCAAGTTCAAGGAATTGACTATGATGAAACCTTTTCACTAGTTGCTATGCTCAAATCCATTAGGATACTAGTAGCCAAAGTTGCATGGTACGATTATGAGATATGGTAGATGGATGTTAAGACAACTTTCCTTAATGGAAAGTTACTCGAGGACGTGCACATCGCACAACTTGAAGTTTTTATCGATCCAAAGTATCCTAACCGGGTATGCAAGCTTCAAAGATCCATTTATGGATTGAAGCAGGCATCCAGGTCTTCGAATCAGAGATTCAATTGGGCCATTACAGAATATGGCTTCACACAGAATTCGGATGAGCCTTGTGTGTACAAGATGGTTAGTACGAGCATTTCCTGCTAGATTTGCCCTAGTCCCGAGCATTGGTCCTTGTATTTGTATCACACATTTATGTGAGACATGTGTATTATACAATTTGTGTCATTAAATAAAGGCATCAATCTATTTATCATATATCTTGTGCTAAGTTTTAAATAGAGTATCCAATAGACATATCCATATCCATGTTGTCAAGTGTCATGCACTTGGCAGTAATACCATGGATAGGGAAAAAAATATGACCATAAAGTTATCTGTCGTCTGTTCTAATCATGGGAATGAATGGAACTAAAGACTACCATAAACCTGGTTGAATGGCGGTGTCTTACCGGTTATTGAACATGGGATGTTAACCAGGTTAATGGGTACATGCAAAGGGGCATGGTACTGGATCGATCCACTAAACGAGAAATCCACATGTTATTGTATCATAAGTGATTCTCGTGTAGTACTTGTACGAATCCTTTTACCTGACCATATGATGGTGCTGCATGTGAAGTGGCATACTTTGGTGTACACCTAATGGGCCTGTAAAAGGGTGCCAAGTATGGGTACATTTGGGTATGTCAATGAACATGGCAGTGCTATGGATATGCAGATGGGAATGTCACTTAGTAGTCCACTAAAAAGATATCACTGGCCTCTTGGTGAATGCAACTGATATGAGTGTGGCCACACCCAAACAAGTTGGAACTTGTTTTTAAGCATCAGTTCATTCTGGATCAAGTAAATGTCCGGACACAAAAGAGGGTGATCAATCCATGCCTCTGTGTTGGACACCGATATCAATGACATGGGATATAAAAGTTTAAGCTACAGGGTTACGATTCTGGTTCGACTGCTATATCCATCTTGATTGGGGGCTGCAGTGGCTTACTAGAGCTCGTCAATAGTCTGTGGTGTTGGGATATTTCACCGGAAATCACCCGATTAAAGAGGAAGAACGCGATGATTTCCTCAAATCCATGCCCAGGAGCAATTGAGATGGAAATTGAAAAAAATAAAATTTAATCACAAGAGATAAAACTCTTAGCCGGAGTATCTCTTTAAGAGATGGATGCAGACTACAGGAACCAATCTAGAATCCCTCCTCGTTTATGTACACGAACGCCTAACGAACACCACCCGTGCTAGAGTCAGAAAACATGAGGCTTTGGAGAGGAGGAAGAGACTAATTTCGGCTATACTGGCTTAGATTGTAGTGGCCGAAATTCCTAGGCTTATTAAACCCTAAGTTGGCCGAAATTCCCTAGAGGAATTTTTGCCCAACTTAGCTCCTTATTTGTGTGGGCTTCCTTCTTTTGATTCAGGCCCAATCTTATTTTAATTATTCTGGTTCAAATTAATTTCATGCCCAACATTAATTTACTCATGTATTTAATATATTGCACCAAGTAATATATTATTTACATTTAAATTAAAATCAGTTTGACCAATTAATTTAATCCATCAAATTAAAATTAGATCTTCACAAAATAAAATCATATGTAAACCTATACATATGAATATTTCTACCTAGGAAATAATTTCATAATTAATCCAATTAATTACGAAGAGCCAATCGAATATTAATTTTATTATTATGATCAATCCAATTGATCTTTATAATATATTTAATATATACCTCTCTCTCCAGAGTGTATACTCCAAGTATACATGTGATTCCTTAAGTTAGTGTTCAGTCACTCAATGTGTACGATCCCGTGGGCCCATCTTTATGTTGGTAGTGGGCCCGTGGCTACAGACTGTAGTTAGGCTCTAGCAAGCCACTGCAGCCCCCGATTAAGATGGAGATGGCAGTCTAACTGTTATTATAATCCTTTAGTTTAAACTTGTACATCCCATGTCATTGATATCGG
This sequence comes from Euphorbia tirucalli, assembly GCA_039660915.1. NCBI lineage: Eukaryota > Viridiplantae > Streptophyta > Magnoliopsida > Malpighiales > Euphorbiaceae > Euphorbia > Euphorbia tirucalli. The sequence goes on along the minus strand of CM077637.1, from coordinate 40,755,814 downwards.
TGTCCAACATAAAGGCATGGATTGATCACCCTCTTTTGTGTCCGGACATTAACTTGATCTTGAATGTATTGAAGCTCACAAACAAGTTCCAACTTGTTTGGGTGTGGCCACACTCTTATCAGTCACATTTATCAAGAGGACAGTGATATCTTCTCAGTGGACTAGTGAGTGACAAATCCCTTCCCCATATCCATAGCATTGGCATGCTAAGTGACATACCCAAAAGCACCCATACTTGGCACCCTATTACAGGCCCTTTAGGCGTACCCCTAAGTATGTGACCTCACATGCAACACCATCATATGGTCAGGTCAAAGGATCCATACAAGTACTACACGAGAATCACTTGTGATACTATACCATGTGGATTCCTCGTTTGGTGGATCTATCCAGTACCATGCCCCTTATGCATGTACCCATTAACTTGGTTGACATCCTATGTCCAATGACCAGTAAGACACCGCCATACAACCAGGTTAATGATAGTCTCTTGTTCCATTCATTCCCATGACTGGAACAAACTACGAATCTATTCACGGTCATATCGTTTACCCTATCCATGGTCTTACTGCCAAGTGCATGACACTGGTCATCATGGATATGGATATGTCCATTGGATACTTCATTTAATATATTGCACAAGATAGATATAATAAATGAATTAATGCCTTTATTGATAACACAAATAAGTATAACACAAATAAGTATAACACATAAATCCAATAAATGTATGATACAAATATAAGGACCAATGCCTTGGGACTAGGGCATATCCAACAATCTCCCACTTGCACTAGTTCCAACTAGGCATGGGCCTAATCCCTATAGATCTAGTATGACCCTCATGCTTGGGCTGGGCCAGCGCCTTAGTCAAAGGATCTGCGACATTATCCTCGGTGTCCATTCTGTGCAATGCAATGTCACCTCTCTCCGTAATCTCTCGTATGAGGTGAAACTTTTTGAGCACGTGATTTGTGTTCTTATGTGACCGGGGCTCCTTAGCTTGTGCAACCACCCCATTGTTGTCACAGAAGATATCACCTGGGTCCTGGATAGTTGGCACTACTCCTAACTCAGTGATAAACTTCTTCATCTACTCAGCTTCCTTAGCTGCATCACACGCCGCGATGTACTCAGCTTCTGTTGTAGAGTCTACAATGGTTGGCTTCTTTGAGCTCCTCCAGCTTACAGCGCCACCTTAAGCAAAAATACATACCCAGACTGCGACTGGCACTCATCTTGGTTAGTCTGGAAGCTTGCATTAGTGTATCCAGTAACTGATAGCACTTCCTTACCACCATACACTAAAAAGCTATCCTTAGTCCGGTTAAGGTACTTAAGGATTGCTGTGAGCGGACGACGCATTTTGGACGGGACGCGAGACTCCCTTTTGGAAGGGGATGCCTCGATCTCGGGCGGGCCCCTTCCTCGCCTGGGGTTTTTATAAATGGAAAATTGGTTTTGAAAATAAATGGAATTAATGCATAAAAGAACCGAGACCTAAGTCCCGATGAACATTGTAGAGTCGCCACCCGCCTCAGCTCAACAGGGAAATTCTTAAGGTAGCTGAACCGGACGAACGATCGCTACACTATCCAGAGATTCGGGTCCGGACAAGTCCCTTATTTCGTGTCTAATTAAAATAACTATTGGTCAATGTTTAAAGATGGTATTTCAAATTCTAAAGTCAATTTTATTGCATATAAAAAGGCATACAACGCGTATACACATATGTAATACAAAAATAAAAAAAAGTAATAAATATTAATTGGCTTACAACCAAATCGAATAGAAAAATAAAAACTCTCACCTCACTTATTCAATCGCCTAGAATACACAAGAATTTAAAAATAATTACAACTGCCTAAATACACGATTAATTCTATTAAAATACAAATAAAAATAAAAATAAAATAAAATAGAAGCTGCAAAACAAAGGTTAGCACAATTTATACGGCACGCCACAAATTGGACTCAAATAGACAGAATTAGGAAATCAAGAATTGGGGGCATGTATTTAGGGGATAACCGGGTTGGCTCGGCTAGCCGGCCCGGTTAGACCTGGAAAACGTTTTGAAATGTCCCTGCATTTTTGGTTTTATGGGAAAATCATTTTGAAAACAATTTTACCGGTTTACATGCATTTTTATATTTGATGTGGGTCAGTTTTCGGGAGAACCGGGTCTCTGTCGTTGAACTGTCCTAAATGCAATTTTACTGAAAATTGAATCAATGGTCGTGATGCACGCAACAAAATTCATTTTGATGATTTTCTGGAATTTTCTGATTTTTTATGGATTTTTATAAATATGAAGAGATAAAAGCTGAAATTCTGATTCTGTAACGAGAGTTACGGTCGTACGACTGTAAGTTACAATCGTGCGACTGTAAACGGCTCAGAATCAAAATTTCTCCAAAATTTTATTTTGAACCAAATCTGAAAAAAACTACCTGGAAATTAAGAACACTCGTACGACTGTATACATTATATACAGTCGTACGACTGTTCATCAAATGCAAGAACAGTCGTGTGACTGTTCTTAATTTCCAAAAACAGAAGCATAAAAATGCAGCAGAAAATGCATAAAATTCAATCCAAACACCTAGAAAGCAAGAAAAAGTGAAAGGAAAAGGAGTGTCTACCTTTCTAGAAGCTTATCCAAGTCGATTTGACCCCTGGCGTCGCTCCAATCCACACTAATTCGCACTTTTTCTTTGAAATTGAAGTTGAGAGCTTTATGTCCTAAAATCCAAAATGCTTGGGATTCTAATGATTTAAGTCCATGATTTTGATTTGGTTGTGAAGTTAATTGATTAACCTAAGGATTTCTAGCAAGTTTTAGCTTTAATCTTAAAGAATTCGAAAGAAATAGAAGAGAAAAGGAGGATTTTTTGAGCAAAGTCCTTTTCCCTTTTTTTCTTGTCTCTTTCCTTCTCCTCTCTCTTTAATTTTTCACCAGAAATCAGTTGTTGTCCCTCTCCCTTCCTTTCCTTCCTTTTATCTCTGCTTTTTCGGCTTACTTGCTGTAAGAACGGAGCAATTAATGCTCCTTCCTCTCTCCTCCATTCTTCTGCTGCAGAGGCATGGGCTCCTGTAACTTTTCCGACATTACAGTCATACGACTGTAAAGACATTCATACGACCATACTCTTTTTTTTTTAAGTATAGAAAATTCCGGCGCTTACAGCTGCCCCTCGCGTGATCAAGTTCGACAACTAGTTCTAGGTTTACAACACCTGAGATGATGAATTTGAGAGCGCGAATCAAAGCGTCTAGGTTACCCGAGGCGAGGAAAGATGGATTACGGATTGGCTGATACCGGGTCTAGGTTACCCAAGGCAAAGGAAAAGTGAAATTAACTGATACCGGGTCTATGTTAACCGAGGTGAAGTTGACAAACAAATTGGCCGATACCGGGTCTAGGTTACCCGAGGCGAGCTTTGCTGGGGAAATAGATGAAGCCGATCTGGGCCGATACCGAGTTTACATTACTCGAATGAATTCCTGCATTTAAGATAGCAAGTCTTCATTCCTTGATCGAGAGATTTTTAAACAAAAATTTTTGCCCCTTCGATCAAGAATGAAGACTAGCTGGGGATAAGTGATTGATGTATGTAATGTATGAATGCATGATGATGCATATGCACGTGTATGCATTTTCTGTCATTTGCCATTTTCGCCTTCCGCTGGAGAAAGATATGTCATGCCCCTGGTTGATTTTGCTTTCTTCGGGGCTTTGCTTGGTGATTTTCGAAGGAATGAGGTGACTATTAGGGATGTGTGATACTGCTGGGGAGATAATCATAGTGCTCCTTACAGAGATTCCGCTGGGGAAGAGTATGGTAACTTGATTGGGGAAACCATTATGGTGTTCTTTATGTAGATTCCGCCGGGGAATTGCGTGATGACTCTATGGAGAGTTGACATGATGACTTCTGTGGGGAATATTGGGGACATTCTGCTTTTCCTGCTTTGTGGGGTATTATGAGTTTGTAAGTGCTCTAATTTTTGCCTGGGTTGCCCAATACAGGATTTCAACCTAGCGAGCCGCTCTAATTTTTGCCTGAGGCGCCTTTTCGGTTTTTGCCTCAACGAGCTGCCCTAATTTTTGCCTGAGGCGCCTTTTCGGTTTTCACCTCAGCGAGCTCTTTTTTTTTTTTTTGAGATGCCACTATGACCATTCTATTGCTCTTTTAGGAAGATGAACTGGATCTTAGGGGTCAGCAAAAGATTTTGAATTGTATGTATTTAATACATTTTCACTTATTAAATAATGCGATGATTTCAATCGGTTGAATGCAAAGTGCTTTCTTTAAATGTATGTTTATGCAAGACAACTTTGCTTGTGCATTTGTCATAACCATGCAAATATATTTAAACAAACACTTCACTTTATTGATGAAGTCAAAATGAGTACATTTGAAACAAGTTGGTTCCTAAATGGTACAGATTCCACACTGAGCCAGAACCCATCGTCAGCCGTTCTTTTTAGGTTTTCCGACTGATTATTTTCTCTCGTGTCTTAACTTTTGCCTAGACCGCTCTTTTCGAGTTTTCAGCCTAGTAGATTTTTTTTATACATGATAAAGCTTTAGCCTGTCCTGGTTGATAGGATTAGTGAACTTGTTTTCGTCCATGTCCATGATGCTAACAGCGCCTTTTGATAGCACCTTCTTCACCGCATAGGGCCCTTCCTAATTGGGTCTGAACTTGCCCCTGACATCGACATTGGAAGGCCTTAGCTACTTTAGAATCAAGTCACCTGTTTTCAACTGCCTTTTGGAATACTTCACATTCCGATTATAGGCTCTGGCCATTCTGCGCTGTTACATCTGAAGATGATCTAGTGCCTTTAGTCGCCTTTCATCTAGTGCTACCAACTGTTCATATCTGGCTTGAACCCATTCAGTCTCTGGCAGCTAAGCCTCTAGGGCAACTCTGAGTGACTTGAGTTCTATTTCCACTAGCAACACCACTTCCATTCCATATACCAAGGCATAAAGAGTTTCTCCTGTCGGCGTTCTGACACTGGTTCTGTAACCCTAAAGAGCATAAGGCAGTTTATCGGCCCAATCTCTGTAAGTGGTTACCATCTTTGATAAGATCTTCTCTATTGCCTTGTTAGCTGCTTCCACTGCACCATTAGCCTGTGGTCTATATGGTGAAGACTTATGATGTCCTATACCATGTTCTGCAAGTAGCTCAGCTGTCGCCCCTTGAAACTATACTCCATTGTCAGTTACTATATGGTGAGGAATCCCATACCGAGAGAAGACGTTCTTCTGGATAAACTTGACCATTTGCTTGGTTGTTGTGAGCGGACGACGCGTTTTCGACAGGACGCGGGACTCCCTTTCGGAATGGGGAGCCACGATCTCGGGCAGGCCCCTCCCTCGCGTGGGGTTTTTATAATGGAAATCCGCGTTTTGGAAAATAAATAGAATTAATGCATAAAAGAACCGAGACCTAAGTCTCGATGAATATTGTAGAGTCGCCACCCGGCTCAGCTCAACCAGGAAATTCTTATGTAGCTGAACCGGAGGAACAGCCGCTACACTATCCAGAGATTCGGGTCCGGACAAATCCCTTATTTCGTGTCTAATTAAAATAAATATTGCCGATGTTCTCAAATGGTAGTTCAAAATCTAAAGTCAATTTTATTGAAGTAAATAGACATGCAGCGCGCATACAAAATATTTAATACAAAAATAAAGAAAAGGAATAAATATTAATTGGCTTACAACCAAATCGAATGGAAAAATAAAAACTCTCGCCTCACTTATACAATCGCCTAGAATACACGAAAATCTAAAAAATAATTACAGCCGCCTAAATACACGATTTAATCTATTAAAATACATTAAAAATGAAAATAAAGAGAAATTAAAACCTGCAAAACAAAGGGTTAGCATAATATATACAGCACGCCACAATTAGGACTCAAATAGACAGAATTGGGAAATCTGGAATTGGGGGCATGCATTTAGGGGGTAACCGGGTTGGCTCAGCTAGCCGGCCCGGTTAGACCTGGAAAACATTTTGAAACGTCCCTGTATTTTTGGTTTTGTGGAAAAAATCATTTTTGAAAACAATTTTTCCGGTTTACATGCATTTTTATATATTTAAGTGGGTCGGTTTTCAGGAGAAATGGGTCTCCGTCGTAGAATTGTTCTAAATGCAAATTTACTAGAAAATTGAATCTATGGTCGTGGTGCACACAACAAAATTCATTTTGATGATTTTTGGGGTTTTCTAATTTTTTGGGATTTTTACGGATAAAAGTTGAAATTCTGATTCTGGAACAGGGACTACAGTCGTACGATTGTAGTTTGCAGTCGTGTGACTGTAGTCAGTCCAAGATCAGAATTTCGCCAAAAATCATTTTTAACCAAAAACTGAAGAAAAATCGACTGGAAAAATAAGGACAGTCGTACGACTGTATATACAGTCGTACGACTGTTCATGAAAACCAAGAACAGTCGTACGACTGTTCTTAATTTCCAGGAACAGAAATACGAAAATGCAGCAAAAATCGCACGAAACTCACTTTAGACACCCAGAAAGCAAGGAAAAGTGTAAGGAAAAGAAGTGACTACCTTTTTAGAAGCTATTCCAAGTCGTTTTGACCCCTGGCATCGCTCCGATCCCAACAAATTCACACTTTCTCCTTTGGAATGGAAGTTGAGAGCTTTTTGTCCAAAATCCAAATTGCAAGGGATTCTGATGGTTTAAGTTCGAGTTCTTGATTTAGTTGTGAAGTTAATTGATTAACCTAGGGATTTCTAACAAATTTTAAGCTTGATTTCGAGAGTTTAAAGAAAATAAAAGAGGAGGAAAATGAGTTTTTTGTGGTTTTATTTTCTCTCTTCTCTTTCTCTCTCTAGATTTCTTTTTCACTAGAATCCTACCTCCTTCTCCTTCTCCTTCTTTTTCTCTTTTTTATCTCCCTTTTTTCCTCTTGCTTGCTGCAACAAGGGAGCAATTAATGCTCCTTTTCTCTTTCCTTCATAATGTCGTACGACTGTAATTTTTAAATTACAGTCGTACGACTGTAATAATAGTCGTACGACCATATCTTTTTTTTTTTTTTTTTAAGTATAGAAAATTCCGGCGCTTACAGCTGCCCCTCGCGTGTTGAAATTCGACATCTAGCTCCGGGTCTATAATACCTGTGATGATGAATTTGAGAGCGTGAATTAAAGCGCCGTGAACATTGGAATGAATCTTCTGATGAGATTGGCCGATACCGGGTCTAGGTTACCCGAGGCGACGCTGGGGAGGAAATAAGCCGATATCAGGTCTAGGTTACCCGAGGCAGAATTGATGAAGAAATTGGCCGATACCGGGTCTAGGTTACCCGAGGCGATGCTGGAGAGGAAATAAGCCGATATCAGGTCTAGGTTACCCGAGGCAGAATTGATGAAGAAATTGGCCGATACCGGGCCTAGGTTACCCGAGGCGATGCTGGAGATGAGATTAGCCGATACCGGGTCTATGTTACCCGAGGCGAACTTTATTGGGGAAATAGATGAAGCTGATCTGGGCCGATACCGAGTTTATGTTACTCGAGGAGGATCTGCTGGGGAACTTGGATGATGGAGCGGATCTGAGCCGATGCAGAGCCTACATTGCTCGAGGCGGACTCGCTGGAGAAAGTTGAGATAATGGAGCGGACCTGGGCCGATACCGAGTTTATATTACTCGAGGCGGATCTGCTGACTTGCTGAAGATATTGAGCTGGGGAAGAATTCCTGCACTTAAAATGGCAAGTCTTCATTCCTTGATCGAGAGATTTTTAAACAAAAATTTTTTGCCCCTTCGATCAAGAATGAAGACTAGCCGGGGATAAGTAATTGATATATGCAATGTATGGATGCATGATGATGTATATGTACATGTATGTATTTTCAGTTATTGGACGTTTCTGTCTTCCACTGGGGAGATATGTTGTGCCCCTAGTTGATTTTGCTTTTCTTGGGGCATTGTTTGGTGATTATCGATGGAGTGAGGTGATTGCTGGGGAAATGATCGTAGTATTCCTTGTAGAGATTCCGCTGGGGAAGAGTGTGACAGCTTGACTGGGAAAACAATTGTGGTGTTCTTTGTGTAGACTACATTGAGGAGTAACATGGTGACTCTGCGGGGAAGTATTTGATGGTGTTCTTTATGTAGACTCCGCTGAGGAATAGTATGGGAAACTCTGCTGGGGAGTGATGTGACGAATTTTGCAGGGAATACTGAGGATGTTCTATTTTTCCTGCTCCGTGGGAAGTTATGAGTTTTTTTTTTTTTTTTTTTTTAGGTGCTCTAATTTTTGCCTGGGTAGCCCAAATCAGGTTTTCTGCCTAGCGAGCCGCTCTAACTTTTGCCTAAGATGCCTTTTCAGTTTTCGCCTTAGCGAGCTTTTCATATGCCCTAACTTTTGCCTAAACTGCCCGATATGGGTTTTCAGCTTAGCGGGCTGCTCTAATTTTTGCCTGAGGTGCCTTTTCGGTTTTCACCTCAGCGAGCAAATTTTTTTTTTTTTTTTTTTTTTTAGATTTGACTAAAATGGTGTTGTGACTCTTTATTGCTCGTTTGGGAAGATGAACTGGACTTTAGAGGACGATAAAAGATTTTGAATTGCACGTATTTAATGCATTTTCATTTGCCTAATAATGTGATGGTATTGATCAGTTGAATGCAAAGTGCTTTCTTTGAATGTGTGTTTATGCAAGACAACTTTGTTTGTGCATTTGTCATAACCATGCAAATATATTTAAACAAACACTTCACTTTATTGATGAAGTCAAAATGAGTACATTTGAAACAAGTTGGTTCCTAAATGGTACAGATTTCACATTGTGCCAGAATCCGTCACTAGTCGTCCTTTTCAGGTTTTCCGGCTGATTATTTTCTCTCGTGTCTTAACTTTTGCCTAGACCGCTCTTTTCGAGTTTTCAGCCTAGCAGACCTTTTTTTTTTTTTATACATGATAAAGCTTTAGCCTGTCTTGGTTGATCGGGTTGGTGAACTCGTTTCCATCCATGTCCATGATGCTGACAGCACCTTTTAATAACACCTTCTTCACCACATAGGGTCCTTCCCAGTTAGGTCTGAACTTGCCCCTAACATCAACATTTGAAGGCCTTAGTTGCTTTAAAACCAAATCTCCCTCTTTCAACTGCCGCTTGGAGTATTTCACATTTCGATTATAGGCTCTAGCCATTCTGCGCTGATACATCTACAGGTGATCTAGTGCTTTTAGTCGCCTTTCATCTAGTGCAGCCAGCTGCTCATATCTAGCTTGAACCCATTCAGTCTCTGGCAATTGAGCTTCCAGGGCAACTCTGAGTGACTTGAGTTCTATCTCCACTGGTAACACTGCTTCCATTCCATATACCAAGGCATAAGGAGTTTCCCCTGTCGGTGTTTTGACACTGGTCCTGTAACCCCAAAGAGCATAAGGCAGTTTATCAGCCCAATCCCTATAAGTGGTTACCATCTTTGATAAGATCTTCTTTATTGCCTTGTTAGCTGCTTCTACTGCACCATTAGCCTGAGGCCTGTATGGGGAAGACTTATGATGTTCAATACCATGTTCTGCAAATAGCTCAGCCGTTGCCCCTTGAAACTGTACTCCATTGTCTGTTATTATGTGATGAGGAATCCCATACCGAGTGAAGATATTTTTCTAGATGAACTTGACCATGTGCTTGGCTGTAACATTAGTGAAGGATTTCGCCTTGACCCATTTGGAGAAATAATCAACTGCCATAACTATGAATCTATGCCCATTAGATGCAGCTGGATGAACTTCACCAATCATGTCTATCCCCCATGCTGAAAACGGCCAAGGAGACGCTAGATTCTGAAGTTCAAGTGGAGGAAGATGACTAATTTCGGCATAGATTTGACACTCATGACATCTCTTCACTTTTCTTATGCAATCTGCTTGCATTGTCATCCAGAAGTACCCTTGTCTCATAATCTTCCTGGCCATGGCTAGCCCGTTCATATGTGGCCCACGGGATCCTGCATGTACTTGCTGCATCACATCTTTTGCTTCTTGTTCTGTTAGACACCTTAAAAGAACTCCATATGCTGTTCTTTTATACAACTTGTCCTCGAAGATTCTGAATTGACTAGCCAGTTTTCTCAGTGTCAACTTATCAGCAGCACTGGCCTCATCTGGGTACCTTCCCTCCTTAACATACAGGTAAATGTCAAAGAACCATGGCTTTTCTTCGGCTGATAATTCCATTACTTCATGCACTTCGAAGCAAGGATGCCTGGAAGTGGCTACAACCAATGGTTGAGCTTGTGTCTCTTCTGGATTTTCCCACATGGAGGACAAAGTAGCTAATGCATCAGCCATCTTATTCTCATCCCTGGGACATGTCTGAATTCACACTGGCCGAATAAACCCTTTCTGAACTGTAACAGCTCCAAATAAGGCCGTAAGGCTTCTTCTTTTAGTTCCCACTCACCCTGAGCTTGCCTGATCACTAGAAGTGAATCACCGACAATTAAGACATCATTTGCTCCTAAGGTTAATAAAGTTTCCATTCCAAACAAGCATGCTTCATATTCCACCCCATTATTGGTTACAGGAAAGATCAGCCTTTTGGATAAAGGAATGACCTCACCATCCGGTGTTGCTATAAGTACCCCGATCCCAGCGCCTTTTCTATTCACTGCCCCATCGAAACACATGACCCACCTTTTCACTTCCACCATGGCTAACTGCTCATCAGGGAATTCCAGGTTCTCTGTGTAAACTGATTCTAGGGGCTGGTTTGCCAGAAACTCTGCCACGGCTCGCCCTTTAATGGTTTTCTTCGTGATGTACTCAATGTCAAATTCAGACAAAAGTAACAACCACCTGGACAACTTCCCAACCAATGCTGGTGCTTCATAGAGGTACTTCATTGGATCCACCTTAGCCACGGCTTGTATCTTGTAGGATTGGAAATAGTGGCGCAGCTTCTTGGTTAACCAAATCATCGCCACACATGTCTTTTCCACCAGTGTGTACATGGTTTCATACTCCAACAGCTTTTTGCTTAGGTAGTAGATGGGATACTCCTTCTTGCCATCTTGTTCCTGTGCTAGCATTGCCCCTATAGAGGATTCTTCAACTGCCAAGTACAAAATCAGGGGCTTCCCTGGAATTGGAGGACTCAACAGTGGTGGCTTTACCAGGTAGGCCTTGATCTTCTCGAAGGCCAGCTGACACTTGTCATCCCACACAACCGGCTGATCTTTCTTTAATAGCTTGAAGATTGGCTCACAAGTGGAAGTTAGCTTGGCTATGAAGCGGCTGACATACTGCAAGGAACCCAGGAATGATCTGACCTCCTTTTCAGTCTTTGGAGCTGGCATATCTTGGATGGCTTTAATTTTATCTGGGTGCTTTTCTATTCCCCTCTGGCTAACTACATGGCCTAATAGCTTCCCTGATGTGACCCCGAATATGCATTTCTGGGGGTTAAGCCGCAAGTTGTACTCTCCAATGCGTGTTAGAAATCTATCCAGGATAATAGGGTGTTCCTCCCGGGTCGTTGATTTAACAAGCATATCATCGACATACACTTCGACTTCTTTATGGATCATGTCATGCACCAGAGTTGTGACAGCCCTCTGATAAGTGGCACCAGCGTTCTTCAATCCAAAAGGCATCACTCTGTAGCAAAAGGTACCCCACTCTGTGATGAATGATGTTTTCACCTTGTCGATCACATCCATCAGAATCTGGTTATACCCTGAAAAGCCATCCATGAAGGAGTACATTGCCGCTTTTGCTGCGCTATCAACTAGGACGTCAATATGTGGCAATGGAAAGTTATCTTTTGGGCATGCTTTATTCAAGTCCCTGTAGTCAACGCATACTCTGACCCTTCCATCCTTTTCAGGCACGGGGACAATGCTGGCTAGCCATTCCGTATACTCCACCACTTCGAGAAACCTGGCATCTATCTGTTTGGCCACTTCTTCCTTCACCAGTGTAGCCCATTCCGGCCTCAGTCTTCTCAACTTCTGCTTTACCGGTCTGAACTTGGGGTCTGTCGGGATTTTGTGCACTGCTATTTCTGTATCTACTCCCGGCATGCCTTCATACGACCAGGCGAAAGCTTTAACATGTTTTTGGAGTATTCTTATTAATTCTCTTTCTTCCTCGGATTTTAGCTCGTGTGAAATGAGTACCATTTTAGGGTTTTCATCTGTACTTATATTGATTTCATGCAATGCAGTGTCATGTATGCTAAATATGCTTAATGGTGATTTAAATGCATGCACAGAATTATCAGGATAAACATCACACAAGTAAGCAAACTAGGATTTCATTGCATTGAACTTATCATAAAGTACGTCAGTTACATTGAAAATGGAAGAAATAGATACAACAAAATCATTTTCATCCTCCACAGGCGGAGGGCCTTGTTCTTCGTCAGCTTCCATCTTCCGTTCCAGAGCATCATCTGGGACTGCAGCTTTCTCGGCCACCTGTGCCTTAGCTTTTTCCATAATCTTGGCGATTTCAGCAACCACAGAGTCTAAGTTCACTTTGGCCATCAGTTCTTCGCCAAATCCTTCCTTGGATTTCCCGAAAGCTTTGGTTAATGCCGCAGTCAAAGCTCCCGAGATCACTTCTGTAGCCTTGGCACAGATCTTCTTTTCATCTTCTTCCTCGGCCACCTCTATGGTTTCTGCTGTCGCCTTAGATGACTCTCCTTTCAAAATTTTAGATTCAGCAATAGCTTCCTCCATCATTACAGGGGCTACTGGCTCTTCCTGGCTTTTCTCAAAATCCACAACATCTGCAAAGATCTCAAAGCCAGGGTGCTCGACATTTCCAACCAGCACCGGTTCAGCTTGGCCCTTGTAAAGGCTTTCTCCTGCCTTCAAAAATGGCTTCATCATGACCTTGCCATTCTTGCCCTTTTTCAGGTTCTTCTGCTCGGATGACCCTTCTACATAACCAAGGCCGTACTGCTTTGACTTTCTCGAGTCGATCTTGAATTCTGGCACACCTTGCAAATTAATCCCGAGTCCCATTCCCGGGACAAAGTTCAGCTTGTACAGATATCGGGATAGCCACTCTGGCATGTAGTTCTCATAAAGAACCCTAGAGGCATCTGTGGTTTCCTCCTCCTTAATGACAGCAATTTGGAATCCACCAAAAGGAACCACTCCTTCATCCACCGCAGCTACCATCGACTGGGCGTCTGCCTCAACAGTCACAATCCTGTCATTCATAGAGAATTTAATCTTCTGATGTAATGTGGAAGGAACACCTCCCAAAGGATGGAACTAGGGCCTTCCAAGCAGTAAGGAGAATGTGACCGGGATATCGATCACTGTGAAAACAACCATGGACTTAATGGGTCCAACTTCCACTTCTGTTTCAAAGGTCCCTATCACTGCTCTTTTAGAATCATCATACGCCCGAATAACTGTCGAGGACCTCTTCAACACTTCTTCATTCATGCCTAGAAACGGTAGCATTTTCAATGGGCAAATATTCAGAGCTGAGCCGTCATCTACCATAACGCATAGCATCACCTTATCCATGATGTTGGCCCTAATGTAAAGCGCCTTGTTGTGAGCCCTTCCTTCTGCTGGTAGGTCTTTCTTAGAGAAAACAATATTAGGAGCTCCAGCATGGACTTTTTCTAGCAAGCAGCACATAGCCTCTGGTGAAGCTATAGGGGAGACTTCAATTTCTGATAGCTTCTTCACTAAAGCCTCCCTATGCTCTTTGGAGGTCATAAGCAGATGCCACAAACTAGCTTGTGCAGGGGTCTTCTTCAGTTGGGAAATTACCAAGTCTTCTTTCTCGACTCTTTCCGGTGCCGAAGTACTGCCCGACCCATTCATCGGTGCTTTATCTTTCGTCTGATCTGCCGGCTGATATACCCTTCCACTTCGGGTCACGTGCTGCACTTTTGAAATCTTCAGCTTCTCAATAGCTGGGAGTTTAACAGCCTCTCTTCTGTCAAATTCTTCGTACTCATCTTCGGAGTCAAGGTCATCCAGACTTATGGGCTTGACCTCCTTACACCCCTCCTTTTCCTCACATTTAGGCTCCACTTCGTGTTCCCCTACCGCCACTGCCTGAATCATAGGGTTCGCTTGCAGAACTTAGGCAGATATAAAGTTAGCCGGCAATCCCGACTAAACCATGTTAACCCGTTTCTCAAATGCCGGTAGTGGGTTAGTTTTAGTGCTAGGTTTAGGTGGTTCTTGCAGCTTTCCCTCGTCGATAAGCTTCTGGATAGCATCCCTTAGCTTATAGCAGTTATTGGTCCGGTGGCCTGTCACCACATGATAAGTGCAGAAGTTATCCTTGTCAGCTTCAGGTGGGAACTCAAATGGCCTCAAGGACTGTAATAAGCCACCATTCCTACACTTGGCGAATATCTTTGCCAAAGTAAGAGTCCAGGGTGTTATGCCTTGTCCTCCAAGACCCCTATTCTGGCTGCTTTGTTGCTGATTCACAGTAGCCACTTTGACCTGCTTCACCTCTGATGACTGCCCCTGTTTGCCACTAGAACCTGAACCAGAACCACTACCAGACCCAGCTACTGTAGTTGATCTATACCCTGAACTATGCCCTATACTTCTTCCCCCTTTCTGACCAGCTGGCTTCTCCTCTTCATCCCTTTCTATCTTCATGGCCATGCTATAGACCTCACTAAGCTCCTTGAAGGGATGGAATTTCATGTTGTTCTTGAAAATATCCTTGCTGCCATCAATGAGCTTCTGTATAAGCTCGTCTTCATCAGGGCGGTTCTTTAGGAGGATCATCTTGTTCATCCACCTCTGGTAGTATTCATCAAAGGGCTCATTGAATTTCTGTTTCACGCTCTCCAAATCATACAGCTTCACCTGGATTTTGGTGTTGAAGCTGTAGTATTTGATGAAAGCTGCTGACAATACCTCCCAGTCAGATTGCTCCTCCTCTGACAGTGAGTTATACCATCCCAAAGCACCTCCCTCCAATGTGGTGGGGAAAAGATTAATCAATTGTTGCTTTGTAGCGCCTGCTGTCAGCATAACCCGGGCATATAAATTCACATGGGCCTCCGGCGAGCCCATTCCTTTGTAAGTGGGGACTTTCGGCACTTGGAAGCCAATAGGAAATGTCTCGATGCCCCTACTGATCATGGCATCAACGTTCACCCCCTTCTTGGATTCAGCACTGATCCCAGACCCCCTTCCTCAACTGGGCCATGACCTCGTCTAGTTCAGAGCACTTGGCTTTCATCCTCTGTTCCATAGCTGCCTCTATCTCCTGCAGATTTTCAAGACTAGCCGAAGTGTCACCACCATGTTGGGATGACTCAGCTTCTTTTTCCTTCCCGGCTCCACTACCACCGGTTTCACCAGCTTCTCTAATGACTGCCCTCATCTCTTCCTTTAACATGTCGCGGAAATCCTGCGACCTGAAGAAATCTCTCAAAACATCAGCCATGCTCGGTGTCTGTTCTGCCATATTCACTCCTTCCCTAGGCTCAGAATCACTGTCACTCTCGACTACCCTCTGTCTCCTAGCCGCCCTTGAAGCTTGGGATCTTGTCCAAGGTCGCTCCAGTGTATTCTGCTTGGGGGTAGACAGGACGTATTAGGGTCGTGAATGAATGACGTGATATGACATGAAAATTAAGACATTGAACATGCTTGAGATGCATGGAGTGGAATTATGCATAGAATGATGATATGAATATATTTTTTTATATATTTTTTTTATTATTTTATTTTCTTTTTCGAGGCATTCCAAGAACACCCAATGTTTATGCAAAAACGTCACGTGTGAGCCATCACACGAACAGAACTTCAGCGCCTTTGGGGCACCTATTGAATTCGTGAAATGGTCGCGTGTGTACCGGTACACGGACGTAGTTTTGACGCTTTATAGGTCTATGCGATGATATGATATGGTCGCATGGGCCGGACCCATAGACAAGGTCTTGATGCTTTTGAGCATATGATATGAAATGATGTTATGAGAAAGTCACGTGTAACAGGAACACGAACAAGGATTCGGCATTCGAGGAACACCTTTCATGATTTGGTGATGTTGTGAGCCTATATGTATACTAATCGGGCACTCGGGGAGTACCTTAAATGGTGAATTAATGTCATGAAGTGGTCGGATGTGGACCGCAGTGTTATATGATGTCTATGATAGATGGGTGTGATGTCATGAAATGCATCGTGTAAATTATTACACGAAAATGGGCCTAAGGCCGTCGTGGCTTTTATTAAATGAAATGATATTGGTGGAATGGCCGAATGCAATCCGGTGCATTGGCAAAACACGGGTAATTTTGGGTACCCGATATGTTATGCAATGGGACGGGATGGTCATGATAGGTGTCCTTGAAATGCCCATTAATTTAATTTAAGTGAAATATAGTGAATGAACATGTCACACAATATGTAAATGGCCGCATAAAAACGTGGGTTAGGATGCATGACATACATAATGATGTCATGTATGCTATTTCAAAAATAAAATGCTAATCACACAAGTTTAATGTTATGGCTGAAAAAGAAATCGTTAGTATGGATGACAAGCGAATGAATTAATGTTTTACACACGAAATAAAATGCAAAATGGCTGCATAAAAAATGTGGGTTAGTATCACACAAAGATGTTTGTGTATGGTATGTCATGTGTATGGAAAATGGTGATTATGGTATGTTATGCATGCGTCGGCGATGTGTCACGAAATGGTGAAGAACACATAGCAAGCAAAACGAATTCTTCCAACCTTATTCCTCCAACGTGGTCGGTCTCGAAAATTTCTAACCGAGTCCTAGGCGGGGTTCACTTCAATCACCAACCGGGGGTGATGAAGGCGCGATTTTATTATTATTCATACAATTATTTTGGTATCCTAAGGGAATCCAACTAGAGCTGCCTATATGGGTTCGGTCAAAGTCGGGATAACATCAAGGCTCTCATAGCAAGATATACTCCTCACTTCTCCCCACTCAAGGGTCCTCGCGAAGGGGTTCGTACGAGGCTATGAGTGGTGTTTCGTATTCGTGCCCCTAAGACCAGGAGGAACTTAGGCGACACTTCAACAATCCACCGGGCTATAAAAGGATACCTAATCTAATGCAAAAAAATGGCTAACTAAAAATGCAAATAAAATACCAAAAGAGAATCATCCACGTTATTTTAATTAGACACTTTTCAGGGCTTGTCAATATTCTTTTAAGTTTTTGAAAAACCTTTAAGAAATCCCCAGCAGAGTCGCCACTGTGAGCGGACGACGCGTTTTCGACGGGACGCGGGACTCCCTTTCGGAATGGGGCACCACGATCTCTGGCGGGCCCCTCCCTCGCGTGGGGTTTTTATAATGGAAATCCGCGTTTTGGAAAATAAATAGAATTAATACATAAAAGAACCGAGACCTAAGTCTCGATGAATATTGTAGAGTCGCCACCCGGCTCAGCTCAACCGGGAAATTCTTATGTAGCTGAACCGGACGAACAGCCGCTACACTATCCAGAGATTCGGGTCCGGACAAGTCGCTTATTTCGTGTCTAATTAAAATAAATATTGCCAATGTTCTCAAATGGTAGTTCAAAATCTAAAGTCAATTTTATTGAAGTAAATGGACATGCAGCGCGCATACAAAATATTTAATACAAAAATAAGGAAAAGGAATAAATATTAATTGGCTTACAACCAAATCGAATGGAAAAATAAAAACTCTCGCCTCACTTATACAATCGCCTAGAATACACGAAAATCTAAAAAATAATTACAACCGCCTAAATACACGATTTAATCTATTAAAATACATTAAAAATGAAAATAAAGAGAAATTAAAACCTGCAAAACAAAGGGTTAGCACAATATATACAGCACGCCACAATTAGGACTCAAATAGATAGAATTGGGAAATCTGGAATTGGGGGCATGCATTTAGGGGGTAACCAGGTTGGCTCGGCTAGCCGGCCCGGTTAGACCTAGAAAACATTTTGAAACGTCCCTGTATTTTTGGTTTTGTGGAAAAAATCATTTTTGAAAACAATTTTTCCGGTTTACATGCATTTTTATATATTTAAGTGGGTCGGTTTTCAGGAGAAATGGGTCTCCGTCGTTGAATTGTTCTAAATGCAAATTTACTAGAAAATTGAATCTATGGTCGTGATGCACACAACAAAATTCATTTTGATGATTTTTGGGGTTTTCTAATTTTTTGGGATTTTTACGGATAAAAGTTGAAATTCTGATTCTGGAACAGGGACTACAGTCGTACGATTGTAGTTTACAGTCGTGCGACTGTAGTCAGTCCAAGATCAGAATTTCGCCAAAAATCATTTTTAACCAAAAACTGAAGAAAAATCGACTGGAAAACTAAGAACAGTCGTACGACTGTATATACAGTGGTACGACTGTTCATGAAAACCAAGAACAGTCGTACGACTGTTCTTAATTTCCAGGAACAGAAATACGAAAATGCAGCAAAAATCGCACGAAACTCACTTCAAACACCCAGAAAGCAAGGAAAAGTGTAAGGAAAAGAAGTGACTACCTTTTTAGAAGCTATTCCAAGTCGTTTTGACCCCTGGCGTCGCTCCGATCCCAACAAATTCACACTTTCTCCTTTGGAATGGAAGTTGAGAGCTTTTTGTCCAAAATCCAAATTGCAAGGGATTCTGATGGTTTAAGTTCGAGTTCTTGATTTAGTTGTGAAGTTAATTGATTAACCTAGGGATTTCTAACAAATTTTAAGCTTGATTTCGAGAGATTAAAGAAAATAAAAAAGGAGGAAAATGAGTTTTTTGTGGTTTTATTTTCTCTCTTCTCTTTCTCTCTCTAGATTTCTTTTTCACCAGAATCCTACCTCCTTCTCCTTCTCCTTCTTTTTCTCTTTTTTATCTCCCTTTTTTCCTCTTGCTTGCTGCAACAAGGGAGCAATTAATGCTCCCTTTCTCTTTCCTTCATAATGTCGTACGACTGTAATAATAGTCGTACGACCATATCTTTTTTTTTTTTTTTTTAAGTATAGAAAATTCCGGCGCTTACAGCTATCACACTAGTGAAGGATTCTGCTTCGACCCATTTGGAGAAATAATCAACTGCTACAACTATGAATCTATGCCCATTAGATGCAGTTGGATGAATTTCACCAATCATATCTATCCCCCATGCTAAAAATGGCTAAGGAGACGCTAGATTCTGTAGCTCGAGTGGAGGAAGATGACTGATGCCTGCATAGATCTGACATTCATGACATCTCTTCACTTTTCTTATACAATCTGCTTGCATCGTCATCTAGAAGTAGCCTTGTCTTATGATCTTTCTAGCCATGGCAAGTCCATTCATGTGTGGCCTACAGGATCCTGCATGTACCTGCTGCATCACTTCTTCTGATTCTTGCTCTGTCAAGCATCTCAGAAGAACCCCGTGTGCGCTTCTTTTGTACAGCTTATCCTCGAAGATTCTGAATTGACTAGCTAGCTTTCTTAGTGTCAACTTATCAACAACACTGGCCTCTTCTGGGTACTTTCCCTCTTTAACATACTGGTAGATGTCAAAGAACCATGGCTTTTCTTCAGCTGATAATTCCATTACTTCGTGCACTTCGAAGCAAGGATGTCTGGAAGTGGCTATAACCAGTGGTTGTACTTGCGTTTCCTCTGGATTTTCCCACGTGGAGGACAAAGTTGCTAATGCATCAGCCATCTTATTCTCATCCCTGGGGACATGTCTAAATTCACACTGGCTGAATAAACCCTTTCTGAACTGTAGCAGTTCCAAGTAAGGCCGCAAGGCTTTGTCTTTCAGCTAAGGTTAGTACCCTGAGCGTGCCTTATCACTAGAAGTGAATCACCGACAATTAATACTTCATTTGCCCCTAAGGTTAGTACCATTCCAAATAAGCATGCTTCATATTCTAGCCCATTATTGGTTACAGGAAAGATCAGCCTTTTGGATAAAGGAATAATCTCACCATCCGGTGTTGCTATAAGTACCCCGATTCCAGCGCCTTTTCTATTCACTGCCCCATCGAAGCACATGACCCATCTTGTAACTTCCACCATGGCTAGCTGCTCATCAGGAAATTCCAGATTCTCTGTGTAATCTGATTCTAGGGGTTGGTTTGCCAGAAACTCTGCCACGGCTTGCCCTTTAATGGTTTTCTTCATGATGTACTCGATGTCGAATTCAGACAAAAGTAACAACCACCTGGATAGCTTCCTAACCAATGCTGGTGCTTCATAGAGATACTTCATTGGATCCACCTTAGCCACAGCTTGTATCTTGTAGGATTGGAAATAATGGCGCAGCTTTTTGGTCAACCAAATCATCGCCACACATGTCTTCTCCACCAGTGCTAAGGTAGTAGATAGGATATTCCTTCTTGCCATCTTGTTCTTGAGCAAGCATTGCCCCTATGGAGGATTCCTCAACCGCCAAATACAAAATCAGAGGCTTCCCTGGAACTGGAGGACTCAATACTGGTGGCTTTACCAGGTAAGCCTTGATCTTTTCGAATGCCAGTTGACACCTGTCATCCCACACAATCGGCTGATCTTTCTTTAATAGCTTGAAGATTAGTTCACACATGGAAGTCAACCGTGCGATGAAACAGCTGACATATTGCAAGGAACCCAGGAATGACATGACTTCCTTTTCTGTCTTTGGGGCTGGCATATTTTGGATGGCATTGATTTTGTCTGGGTCCATTTCGATCCCCTTCTAGCCGACTACATGGCCCAACAGCTTCCCTGATGTGACCCCGGATATGCACTTTTTGGGATTAAGTCGAAAGTTGTACTCTCCAATGCTTGTTAGAAACCTATCCAGGATAACAGGATGTTCCTCTCGGGTTGTTGATTTAACAAGCATATCATCGACATACACTTCAACTTCTTTATGGATCATGTCATGCAACAGAGTTGTGACAGCCCTCTGGTAAGTGGCACCGGCATTTTTTAATCTAAAGGGCATCATGCTGTAACAGAAAGTACCCCACTTTGTGATGAACGATGTTTTCACCTTGTCGATCACATCCATCAGAATCTGGTTGTACCCTGAAAAGCCATCCATGAAGGAGTACATTGCTGCTTTTGCTGCGCTATCAACTAGGACGTCAATATGGGGCAATGGAAAGTTGTCCTTTGGGCATGCTTTTTTCAGGTCCCTATAGCCGACGCATACTCTGACCCTTCCATCCTTTTTAGGCACAGGGACAATGTTGGCTAGCCATTCCGTATACTCCTGCGTAGCCCATTCCGGCCTTAGTCTTCTCAACTTTTGCTTTACCGGTCTGAACTTGGGATCTGTTGGGATTTTATGCACTGTTATTTCTGTGTCCACACCTGGCATGTCTTCATACGACCAGGCAAAAGCTTTAACATGTTTTTGGAGTATTTTTATTAAATCTTTCTCTTCCTCGGATTTAAGCTCGTGTGAAATGAGTACCATTTTAGGATTTTCATCTGTACTTATATTGATTTCATGCAATGCAGTGTCATGTATGCTAAATATGCTTGATGGTGAATTAAATGCATGCACAAAATTATCAGGATAAACATCACAAAAGTAAGCAAACTGGGATTTCATTGCATTGAACTTATCATAAAGTACATCAGTTACATTGAAAATGGAAGAGATAGATACAACAAAATCATTTTCATCCTCCACAGGCGGAGGGCCTTGTTCTGCATCAGCTTCCATCTCCCCTTTTAGAGCATCATCTGGGGTTATAGCTTTCTCTGTTTCTTTTTCTATCGCTTGCACCTTAGCTTTTTCCATAATCTTGGCAATTTCAGCGACCACAGAGTCTAAATTCACTTTGGCCATTAATTCTTCACCGAATCCCTCCTTGGATTTCCCAAAAGCTTTGCTTAATGCAGCAGTCAAAGCTCCCGAGATCACTTTTGTAGCTTCAGCACAGGTCTTCTTTTCATCTTCTTCCTCGGCCACTTCTATGGCTTCTGCTACCACCTCAGATGATTCTCCTTGTAAGATCTCAGATTCAGCAGTTGCTTCTTCCACCATCACAGGGGCTACTGGCTCTTCCTGGCTTTTGTCAAAATCAACTACATCTGCAAAGATCTCGAAGCCAGGATACTCGACATCTCCTACCATCACCGGTTTAGCTTGACCCTTATAAAGGCCTTCTCCTGCCTTCAGAAATGGTTTCATCATAATCTTTCCACTCTTACCCTTTTTCATATCCTTCCGCTCAGATGCCCCTTCTACATAGCCAAGGCCATACTGCTTCAACTTTCCTGAGTCAATTTTAAATTTCGGAATCCCCTGCAAATTGATTCCGAGTCCCATTCCTGGGACAAAGTTCTGCTTATACAGGTACCGAGATAGCCACTCCGGCATATAATTCTCATAAAGGACAATAGGGGCATCCGTGGTCTCTTCCTCTTCGATTACAACAACTTGAGACCCACCAAAGGTAACCACTTCTTCATTCACTGTAGCTACCATCGATTGGGCATCCGCCTCAATAGTCACAATTCTGTCGTTCATAAAGAACTTGATCTTTTGATGCAATGTGGAAGGGACGCCTCCCAAAGGATGGAACCAGGGCCTTCCAAGCAATAGGGAAAATGTGACCGGGATATCAATTACTGTAAAAGCGACCGTGGACCTAATTGGTCCAACCTATACTTTCGCCTTAAATGTCCCAATAATCGTTCTTTTAGAGTTATCATATGCTTGAATGACTGTTGAGGATCTCTTTAACACCTCTTCGTTCAGCCCCAGAAATGGCAACATCTTTAGTGGGCAGATATTCAGTGCCCATCCATCATCCACCATGACACAAGGCATTACCTTATCCATCACACGGGCTCTGACATAAAGAGCCTTGTTGTGGGCCTTCCCTTCAGTAGGCAGGTCTTTCTCGGAAAAGACAATATCAGGACTTCCAACATGGACTTTGTCTAACAAACAGCACATAGCCTCTGGCGAAGCTACAGGGGAGACTTCAATCTCTGATAATTTCTTTACCAGAGCAGCCCTGTGCTCCTTGGAGGTCAGAAGCAAGTGCCACAAGCTAGCTTGGGCAGGAGTTTTCGTTAGTTGGGAAATGACTAGGTCTTCTTTCTCAACTCCTTCTGGAGTCGAAGTACTGCCCGACCCATTCAACGGTGCTTTATCTTTCATCTGATCCACCGGTTGATATATCCTTCCACTTCAGGTTACATCCTGCACTTCCTGGATCTTCATCTTCTCAATAGTTGGGAGTTTAACTGCCTCTCTTTTATCAAATTCTTCGTACTCGTCCTCGGAGTCGAGGTCATCTAGCCTTATAGGCTTGATCTCCTTACATCCCTCGTTTTTCTCACATTCGGGTTCTACTTCGGATTCCCCTACTGCCACTGCCTGAATCGTAGGGTTCGCTTGCAGAACTTGGGAAAATATAAAGTTAGCCGGTAACCCTGACTGGACCATGTTAACCCGCTTTTCGAATGTCGGTAGTGGGTTTGTTTTAGTGCTAGGCTTGGCAGGCTCTTGTAGCTTCCCCTCGTCAATGAGCTTCTGGATAGCATCCCTTAGCTTATAGCAGTTGTTGGTTCGATGGCCTGTCACTACATGATAAGTGCAGAAATTATCTTTGTCAGCTTCAGATGGCTTCTCAAATGGCCTTAAAGACTGTAGCAGGCCATCATTCCTACACTTGGCGAATATCTTTGCTAAAGTAAGAGTTTAAGGCGATATGCCTTGTCCTCCAAGACCCTTATTCTGGTTGCCTTGCTGCTGATTCACAATCGCCACTTCAACCTGCTTCACCTCTGATGATTGCCCCTGCTTGCCACTAGAACCTAAACTAGAACCATTGCCAGACCCAGCTACTACGGTTGATCTATACCCCAAGGTGTACCCTGTGCTTCTTCCTCCCTTGTGACCGGCTGGTTTCTCTTCTTCATCCATTTCTATCTTCATAGCCATGTTGTAAACCTCACTGAGCTCCTTAAAGGGATGGAATTTCATGATGTTCTTGAAAATGTCTTTGCTGCCATCAATGAGCTTCTGTATAAGCTCATCTTCGTCAGGGCGGTTCATTAGGATGATCATCTTGCTCATCCACCTCTGGTAGTATTCGTCAAAGGGGTTGTTGAATTTCTGCTTCACCCTCTCCAAATCATACAGCTTCACCTGGATTTTGGTGTTGAAGCTGTAGTATTTAATCAAGTCCGCTGACGATACCTCCCAATCAGATTGTTCCTCCTCCGATGGTGAATTATACCATCCTAAAGCACCTCCCTCTAGTATGGTTGGGAATAAATTGATCAGCTGCTGCTTTGTGGCACCCACCCTCAGCATAACTCGGGCATACAGATTCACATGGGCCTCCGGCGAGCCGATTCCTTTTTAAGTAGGGATTTTCGACACTTGGAAGCCGATAGGGAATGTCTTGATGCCTTTACTGATCATGGCATCAACATTTACGCCTTTCTTCGATTCAGCACTAATACTGGCCCCCTTTTTCAACTGGGCCACAACTTCATCTAGCTCAGAACATTTTGCTTTCATCCTCTATTCCATAGCTGCTTCTATTTCCTGCAGCTTCTCAAGGCTAGCCGAAGCGTCACCACCATGATGGGATGACTAAGCCTCTTTTTCTTTCCCAGCTCCACTACCACCGGCCTCACCAGCTTCCCTTACAAATGCCTGCATCTCTTCCTTCAACATGTCGCGGAAGTCTTGGGATCTGAAGAAATCCTTCAAAACACCAGCCATGCTCGGTGTCTGTTCTGCCATATTCACTCCTTCCCCAGGCTCAGAATCACTGTCACTCTCCACTACCCTCTGTCTCCTAGCTGCCCTTGAAGCTTGGGATCTTGTCCAAGGTCACTCCAGTGTATTCTGCTAGGGAGTAGACAGGAGGTATTAGGGTTGTGAATGAATGACGTGATCTGGCATGAAAATTAAGGCATGGAGAATGCTTGAAATGAATGGAGTGGGATTATGTATGAAATGATGGTATGAATGGTTCCCTTTTATTATTTTTCTTCTTCTTAGGGCATTCCAAGAACACCCAATGCTTATACAAAAATGTCACATGTGGGCCGTCACACGGACAGAGCTTCGGCACCTTTGGGGCACCTAATGAATTCGTGAAATGGTCACATGTACCAACACATGGACGGAGTTCGACGCTTTATAGGTCTATGAGATGATATGAAATGGTCGCATGGACTGGGCCCACAGACAAAGTTTTGATGCTTTTGGGCATATGATATGAAATGATGTTATGAGAACGTCACGTGTAACAGGGACACGGACAGAGATTCGACATTCGGGGAACACCTTTTCATGATTTGATGATGTTATAGACCTATATGGATACTAATTGGGCACTTGGGGAGTACCTTAAATGGTAAATTAATGTCATGAAGTGGTCGGATGTGGACCACGGTGTTATATGATGTTTGTGATGAATGAGCGTGATGTCATGAAATGTATCGTGTAAGTTGTTACACGAAAATGGGCCAAAGACCGCTGTGGCTTTTATTGAATGAAATGATTTTGGTGGAATGGCCGAATGCAATCCGGTGCATCAGCAAAACATGGGTAATTTTGGGTACCCGATATGTTATGAAATGGAATGGGATGGTCATGATAGGCGTCCTTGAAATGCCCCTTAATTTAATTTAAGTGAAATGTGGTGAATGAACATGTCACACAATATGCAAATGGCTGCAAGAAAACGTGGGTTAGGATGCATGACACACATAATGATGTTATGTATGCTATATGGAAAATGCTAATTACACAAGTTTAATGTTATGGCTAAAAAAGAAAGGGTTAGCATGAATGAAAAACGAATGAATTAATGTTTTACACATGAAATAAAATGCAAATGGCTGCATAAAATGTGGGTTAGTATCACACAAAAATGTTTTGTGTATGGTATGTCACATGTATGGAAAATGGTGATTATGGTATGTCATGCACGCGTAGGTAGCAATGGCAATGTGTCACGAGATGGCGAGAAACACAGAGCAAGCAAAACGAATTCTTCCAACCTTATTCCTCCAACGTGGTCAGTCTCGAAAACTTCTAACCCAGTCCTAGGTGGGGTTCACTTCGATCACCAACCGGGGATGATGAAGGCACGATTTTATTTTATTATTATTCACACAATTATTTTGGTATCCTTAGGGAATCCAACTAGGGCTGCCTATATGGGTTCGGTCAAAGTCGGGATAACATCAAGGCTCTCATAGCAAGATATACTCCTCATTTCTCCCCACTCAAGGGTTCTAGCGAAGGGGTTCGTACGAGGCTATGAGTGGTGTTTCGTATTCGTGCCCCCAAGACCAAGAGGAACTTAGGCGACACTTCAACAATCCACCGGGCTATAAAAGGATACCTAAACTAATGCAAAAATGGCTAACTAAAATGCAAATAAAATACCAAAAGAGAATCATCCGCCTTATTTTAATTAGACACTTTTCAGGGCTTGTCAAATTTCTTTTAAGTCTTTAAGAAAACTTTTTGAAGAATTCCCCAGCAGAGTCGCCACTATGAGCGGACGATGCATTTTCGACTGGACGCGAGACTCCCTTTTGGAAGGGGGCGCCTCGATCTCAGGCGGGCCCTTCCCTCATGTGGGGTTTTTATAAATGGAAAATCGGTTTTGAACATAAATGGAATTAATGCATAAATGAACCGAGACCTAAGTCTCGATGAACATTGTAGAGTCGCCACCCGGTTCAGCTCAACCGGAAAATTCTTAAGGTAGCTGAACCAGACGAACGGTCACTACACTATCCAGAGATTCGGGTCTGGACAAGTCCCTTATTTCGTGTCTAATTAAAATAAATATTGCTCAATGTTCAAAGATGGTATTTCAAATTCTAAAGTCAATTTTATTGCATATAAAAAGGCATATAGTGCGCATACAAATATGTAATACAAAAACAAAGAAAAGTAATAAATATTAATTGGCTTACAACCAAATCGAATAGAAAAATAAAAACTCTCGCTCACTTATACAATCGCCTAGAATACACGAGAATCTAAAAATAATTACAACCACCTAAATACATGATTAATTCTATTAAAATACAAATAAAAATAAAAAATAAAATAAAATAGAAGCTGCAAAACAAAGGTTAGCACGATTTATACGGCACACTACAAATTGGACTCAAATAGACAGAATTGGGAAATCAAGAATTGGGGGCATGTATTTAGGGGATAACCGGGTTGGCTCGGCTAGCCGGCCCGGTTAGACCTGGAAAACATTTTGAAATATCTCTGTGTTTTTGGTTTTGTGGGAAAATCATTTTGAAAACAATTTTACCGATTTACATGCAATTTTATATTTGAAGTGGGTCGGTTTTCAGGAGAACAGGGTCTCCGTCATTGAACTGTCCTAAATGCAACTTTACTGAAAATTGAATCTATGGTCGTGATGCACACAACAAAATTCATTTTCATGATTTTCTGTATTTTTCTGATTTTTTATGGATTTTTATTAATTAGATAAAAGCTGAAATTCTGATTCTATAACGAGAGTTACGGTCGTGTGACTATCACTACAGTCGTACGACTGTAAGTTGCAGTCGTGCAACTGTAAACGGCTCAGAATCAAAATTTCGCCAAAATTTTATTTTGAACCAAAACTGAAGAAAAACTACCTGGAAATTAAGAAAACTTGTACGACTGTATATACAATTGTACGACTGTTCATCAAATGCAAGAACAGTCGTGCGACTTTTCTTAATTTCCAGAAATAGAAGCATAAAAACGCAGCAGAAAATGCATAAAATTCAATCCAAACACCCAAAAAGCAAGAAAAAGTGAAAGGAAAAGGAGTGTCTACCTTTCTAGAAGTTTATCCAAGTCGATTTGACCCCTAACGTCGCTCCAATCCACATTAATTTGTACTTTTTCTTTGAAATTGAAGTTGAGAGCTTTATGTCCAAAAATCTAAAATGCTTGGGATTCTGATGATTTAAGTCCGTGATTTTGATTTACTTGTGAAGTTAATTGATTAACCTAAGGATTTCTAGCAAGTTTTAGCTTTAATCCTAAAGAATTCGAAAGAAATAGAAGAGAAAAAGAGGATTTTTTGAGCAAAGTCCTATTCCCCTTTTTCTTGTCTCTTTCCTTCTCCTTTCTCTATAATTTTTCACTAGAAATCAGTTGTTGTCCCTCTCCCTCCCTTTCCTTCCTTTTATCTCTGCTTTTTCGGCTTACTTGCTATAAGAACGGAGCAATTAATGCTCCTTCCTCTCTCCTCCATTTTTCTGCTGCAGAGGTATGGGCTCCTGCAACTTTTCCGACATTACAGTCGTACGACTGTAATTTTTAAATTACAGTCGCACGACTATAAAGACAGTCGTACGGCCATACTCTTTTTTTTTTAAGTATAGAAAATTCCGACGCTTGAAATTGCCTTGACAGCTTTCCAGTGGTCCTCCCCGGGATCCTGCTGGTACTGACTCGTCATACTCAGTGCAAAGGCAACATCAGGTCTCGTACATAACATGGAGTACATAATTGATCCTATAGCCGAAGCATATAGAACTAATTTCATGTTCTCCTTATCCTCCCTTGTCTTAGGATAATGCTTCTTACTAAGTTTCAACCCGTGGCCCATTGGCAAGAAACCTTTCTTGGCCCAGTCCATGCTGAACCTTTTCAGAACTTTGTCCATGTATGAGGGCTAACTCAGGCCCAGAAGCTGATTTGATCTATCCCTATAGATCCTGATCCCTAGGATCATCTCAGATTCGCCCAAGTCCTTCATTGCGAAGCATTTACTCAGCCACTGCTTTACCCCTTGCAGTGTAGGTATGTCGCTTCCAATGAGTAGGATGTCGTCCACATAAAGTACCAAAAATGTGACAATTCTCCAACTTGTCCTCTTATACACACAAGGCACATCTTCATTCTGTATGAAGCCATATTCTTTCATAGCCTCATTGAATCTAAGATTCCAACTTCGGGATGCTTGCTTCAGTCCATAAATGGACCTTTAAAGCTTACATACCCTTCCCGGATACTCTGGATTGACAAAACCCTCAGGTTGTGTCATGTACACATCCTCGAGCAGCTTTCCATTAAGGAAAACAGCTTTGACAACCATTTGCCAAACTTCATAGTCGTACCATGCGGCTATGGCTAGTAAGATCCTGATGGATTTGAGCATGGCTACTGGTGAGAAGGTCTCATCATAGTCTATTCCATGGACTTGTCTGAAACCTTTCGCAACCATACGCCCCTTGAAGGTATTGTCGGCCTTCAGCTTGTAGCACCACTTGCAACCTATTACCTTAGCACCCGGAGGTGGATCAACCAAGTTCCAAACCTGGTTATCGTACATAGATTGTATCTCTGCCTCAATGGCTGTACGCCAATTTGCAGACTGTGGGCTTGCCATGGCCTCCTGGTAGGTTTTGAGTTCCTCCTCATCCCACATGAGAAGAGTTTGATCATCGGTGACGAGGAAACCATACCTTTCTGGTTCCCGATGATCCCTACCAGACCTTCTAGGTCCTTGTGTGTCCTGGGTCGGTGCTTCCTCCTGTGGAAGGTCCACCTGGGCCTCCGACTTATGCTCTTAAGGAGCTTGTGGACCTTGAACTGCCCTGAGTTCAACATTGCTCCCACTGTCTTTCTTGGAAAGGAATTCCTTTTCTAGAAAGACCACCTTCCTTGCCACGAACATCTTGTTCTCGGTGGGGTTGTAGAAGAAATACCCTTTGGTTTCCCTAGGGTAGCCCACAAATAGGCATTTATCAGTTTTGGGCTCCAGCCTGCCACTAGTCAATTTCTTAACATGTGCTTCACATCCCCAAATCCTTAGGAAAGACACATTGGGCTCCCTGCCTGTCCATATCTGATATGGGGTCTTTTCCACTACCTTAGTCAGAGTATTATTAAGATAAGAGCTGATGTCTCAAGGGCATGTCCCCAGAAACTAATTGGGAGAGAGGCTTGACCCATCAGTGAGTGGACCATGTCCAACAGGGTCCTATTCCTCCATTCGGACACCCCATTCCATTGTGGTGTTCCGGGAGGAGTGAGCTGTGGAACTATTCCATGCTCTCTCAAATATGAGTCAAACTCTTGGCTCATATACTCACCACCTCGGTCCGACCGAAGGGTTTTGATATTTCTACCTAGCTGGTTCTGTACCTCGTTCCTAAATTCATTGAACCTATCAAGGGCCTCAGACTTGTGTTTCATCATATAGACATAGCCATATCTGCTGAAATTATCCGTGAACGTGACAAAGTACAGGTGTCCACCTCTAGTAGCTGCACTCATGGGTCCACATACATCTGAATTTCTTAGATCTAATAAGCCAATGGCCCTTTCAGCCTTCTTGCTAAAAGGCGCCTTAGTCATCTTGCCTCGTAAACATGATTCGCATGTATCAATTGACTCCAAGTCAAATGACCCTAAGACTCCAGCTTTGTGAAGCCTAGCTATGCGCCGAGACGAAAATGCCATAGGTAGACAGGATTAAGTTCGTTGGGCTTTATAGACATGATTGGTTTCATTTAAGTCTAGGATATACAGGCCATTATTTAATAAAGCATCTCCACAAAATAATCCCTCTCTAGATATGCAAATTCTACCATTAGAAATAGTAAAATAAAATCCAGAAATATCCAACATAGAAACTGAAATAATATTCCTGCACATAGCAGGTAACATTGTTTTAAAATTAAAACCAATCCACTAGGCATCACAAGGTGGTATTCGCCGATCTCTATGGCAGCAACCCTTGCTCCATTTCCGAGCCGCAAGTCCACCTCTCCCGACCCCAGTGACCTTCTGTTCTTAAGTCCCTGCACATTGCAACAAATGTGAGAACCATATCCAGTATCCAATACCCAGGATGTAGAAACAATAAGGGTAATGTCTATAACATAAATACCTAAAGAGGACACACCTTGGCCCCTTCTCTTCTCTCCCATCAACTTGGGACACGATCTCTTCCAATGGCCTGCCTGTCTACACCCGAAATAAACATCCTCAGGACCTGCCTTTTGTTGGGCCTTGAGTTAGGCTTTGGCCTTCTTACCCTTGGCCTTCTTGGCCTTGGCCTTGGCCTTTTCCTTAGCCTTACCCTTGGCAATAGGAGGGTTCTCCTTGTTGACCAGCAGCACCGGTGGCGTATTTTTGATCGACTGCTCAGTAAGCTTAAGCATCCCATGCAACTCACTAACAGTGCGGTTCATCTCTTGCATATTGTAGTTCATGATGAACTGATCATAAGAATCCGGCAAGGATGCAAGGATTGTGTCCACCACCAACCCCTGAGAGATGGGTCATCCGAGACGGGCTAAAGTGTCCAAATAGCCCTTCATCTTGAGTACGTGTGCACTCACAGATGTCCCAGCCCCCATCTTACAAGAGTAGAATGCCTTGTTGGTCAGGTACCTTTCCCGACGAGCTTGCTCCTGAAACATCTCGTTTAGAGTTGTTATCATAGCAAAGGCTTGATGGTCCATAAACTATTTTTGTAGTTCGGGGACCATACAGGCCAACATTAGGCATGTCACATCCCTATTATCCTTGACATGCACCTCGTATTCCTCCAGCTGGGCAGCCGGTGGATTACGTCCTTAAGGCGCAGCCGGTACAGGCCTCTCTAGCACATACTCTTTGGACTCCTGTCTTGGAACTATTCTTAAGTTCCTAGACCAGTCCAAAAAGTTAGGATCGGAAAGCTTGTCCCTTTCAAGAATCGATCGTAGTGATAAAGTGTTGTTATTTGCTATTTAGAGTTTCTGCATAGAAAAACATTTAAGAGTGTTAATAAAAGACTTTACTTTGTTATTCCCATACATAATTAATAATGAATCAATTAATTAATTAAACTGAGTTGTTGGGCTCATGGGCTGAAATCCATATTTCATTAAGATATAGCCAGACGTGGGTCTGGTACAACTATACCTTAACTATTTAGGTAGGAACGCCGTCGAATCCCGTCGAATCCCAACCTAGGGACTCTCAGTTTGATGGGCTTGTTGGCACTTACCCATCTGTGCTTAGGGCCAGGAGAATCCTACTACGCATGCTAAGTCAAAACCTCTATTCAAGTGTTAGAGTATCCTATACCCTAGCCCAATACAAAGTGACAATACTCCAATGTATCCTGCGAGGGCATGGTCTACAACTGGCCTATTCCCACTTCGATCTAGTTTTGAATGAGGGAAGCACTTTTAAGCGACTTAGTAATTTCATCTGGTTATTAGATTCAATTAACAACGGCTTGCATACATAAGGCAAGTGAAATGCAGTTGGATCATACATTAATACATGCATATAAATATAAGGCATAATTAAATAAATAGGTAAAATGGACTGCTATGGGCCTTTATTGCATCCTAGTATTATTCTAGTAAACCTATACTAGAAAACAATATTAGGTGGGCCTCCATCTTCTTCCTTCTGGGCTTGCACCTCCACTTGGGCTCACCACTCCATGGGCTTCTTCTTTTACAAATTTTATGATAATAGAATAAAATAAAACTACTTTAAAAAAAGAAAAAAAACGACAAGAGGCCATATTTACCTAAAAAGAAAATACAACCCATCTTGAATAAGGGCCAATAGCATCCAATCATACAAAATATTTAATCACCCATATGCATCCAATACATATAATTCATAAGCATGTTATAATGCATGATTTAAGCCCATTTCAATTATGTCCAAGCCTTTATATTGAAATCGCCAATTTTTGCCCACCATGGTTCTAACTCATAACGGGCTTTGGGTCTCCAGCCCATGCAGTCCAACTGCTCCCACTGGAATTGGGAAACCATGGGTCTAATTTAGCCATCCAAGTAATATATAAGCATACATGTTGAATTAAAGTTCTGTTTGAAATTGAATAAAAACAAAAGAATTAAATGGGCTTGGGCTTGAGAAAGAATTAAAGCCCACATAGAATGGGATATGGGCCGAAATTTATGGGAGAAATGGATGAGTCATTATTTTGACATTAAGGTTGCAAAGTTGGAGTTTACTTCATATGGATAAGGAAGAGAAGAAAAGTGAGGATTCATTCTTTGACTTGAGATAGCAAAATTGGATTTTGCTACTTATAATGCTTATCTTCTCATTTCTTTTGGGTAAGGAAAATTTCAGCCATATCTCCTCTCCTCTCTTCTTGTAAAATCTGATCCGCTAGCATAGGATTAGTTCGATGGCCGTTTGTGTACATGACGGTGGAGGAAGTCTGTTTAGATTTCTACAGCCATCTCTTAAAGAGATATACCACATGAGTATCTAAACTTCCTCTTTATGGCATTGGTTTTTTATTTCCACATGAGTATTGCCGCTTTCATCGGTTGATTTTCGGTGACGAATCCCAACAGTAGTATCAGAATAGGCTTTTGATCCATGGAAATCTTTAACTTGGTGAATCCCATGGTTTTAAAATTTGTGTTTTTATGAATGGGATTTTTTGGTCTGGGGTTTGGTATTTTCCCCTTGGATTTTGCATTGGAAAATTTATTTACTTATGGTTTATGCTTGGTTTAATTTTTTGTTTGTTATTTTGATCCCTTGCTTTTTTTTTTTTGTAAAAATCACGGACCGTTTTCTCATATACGGGGTTGTCGGTGGTGGAATCACCACCGGATGCCGCTGTAAGTGTGGGAACAGTGTCAGCAGCTGTTGCTTGCTGCTACCACTGAGTCTAGCAGTGGCTGCTGGGTAGTAGTTGCTGCATGCCAGCAGCATGCCGCTGCTGGGCAGCAGGGCTGCCACTGCTGCTACGACCCTATTGCTGCTATGCAGTGGGCCATGCCCAATTTTGGATTTGGCAGGGTTTTAGGCTGGCCTAGTTTTAAATTTTTAATAGGTTTTAAAATTTTTTGTGTTTAAATTTTTTCAATTTAAATGAGCGTGGTTTTATAAATGAAATTTAATTTTTGTTCATTAGATATTAATTTTGAAAATTAATATGGTTAATTGAAATTGGTTCTGGTTTTGATGGCACGATTACCCAGACAGCTGATTTGGATTCATGGTTTCCCAAACCCAGTGGGAGTAGTGTTCTGCCTGGGCTAGAGACCCAAAGCCCATAAGGGCTTAGAACCATGATAGGCCAAAATTGGCGATTTCGAAATAATGCCTATGGACATAATTGAAATGGGATTAATTTCATGCATTTAACATGTTTATAAATTGATGTATTCTTTTACATGTGTGTATGATTAAATGTGTGAATGGATTCCATTGGGCCTTATTTATGTTGGATTGTAATATTCTTTTGGGTTAATTCGGCTTGCATGCCGTTTTTCTTTTTATGTAATTTTATTTTATTTGTTTATTGTAAAATTATGTAAAGAAGAAGCCGATTAGATTGGCAAGCCCACAAGGATGGAGAGGTGGCCCACCTGATGTTCTTCTACTATAGGTTTACTAGAATTATATTAGGATGTAAATTTTGGCCCATTGCAGCCCATTTTTTATTTGATTATGCTTTATTTATTTACATGTGTGAGTGTATGTTTCAATCTCAATTTCACCCGCTTATGCATCTAAGCCATTATTAATTAAATCCAATAACCAAAAGGTAATTACTAAGTCTCTTAAAAGTGCTTCCCTCATTCAAAACCTACTTGAAGTGGGGATAGGCCAGTTGTAGACCAGCCCTCGCTGGATGCACTAAAGTATCGTCATTTTGTATTGGGTTGGAGTATTGGTTACTCTAACACTTGGATGGAGGTTTGGACTTAGCATGGGTAGTAGGATTCTTCTGGCCCTAAGCGCAGATGGGTCAATGCCAACCGGCCCATCAAACCGAGAGTCCTTAGGTTGGGATCGGATGACGCTCCTACCTAAATAATTAGGGTATAGTTTTTCCAAGCCCTCGTCTGGCTTTATCTTTATGAAATATGGATCTCGACCCATGAGCCGAACAACTCAAGTTAATTAATAACATGATTCATTATTAATTATAATATGGGAAAAACAATGTAAGTCCTTTATTAACACTCATAAATTTTTCTATGTAGTAACCAATGGTAATGAGTAATACTTTATCACTGCGATCTATCCTAGAAAGGGACAAGCTTTATAGCCCTAACTTTTTAGACTAGTTTAGGAACTTAAGGATAGTTCTAACACAGGAGTCTAAAGAGTATGTGCTAGAAAGGCTTGTACCGGCTGCACCTACGGGCGTAATCCAGCGGCTGCTCAGCTGGAGGAATATGAGGTGCATGTAAAGGATAACTGGGACGTGACATGCCTGATGTTGGCATGTATGGTCTCTGAGCTGTAAAAGCAGTTCATGGATCATCAGGCCTTTACTATGACAACAACTCTTAACGAGATATTTCAGAAGCAAGCTCGTCAGGAAAGGTACTTGACCAACAAGGCATTCCACTTCTATAAGATGGGGGGTGGGACATCTGTGAGTGCACACATGCTCAAGATGAAGGGCTATCTAGATACTTTAGCCCATCTCGGATTGCCTATTTCACAGGAGCTAGCGGTTGACATGATCCTAGCTCCCTTAACGGATTCTTATGATCAGTTCATCCTGAACTATAACATGCAAGGGATGAACAGTGCTGTTAGTGAGCTACATGGGATGCTTAAGCTCACTGAGCAGTCAATCAAGAAGACTCCACTGATACTAATGGTCAACAAGGGGAAGCCTCCTCATGCTAAGGGCAAGGCTAAGGCCCAGCCCAAGGCCAATCCCCGAGGATATCTGGTTCGGGTGCAAGTAGGCTGGACATTGGAAAAGATCAAGTCCCAAGCTTTTGGGAGAGCAAAGGAAGACCCAGGGCATGTCTTCATCAGGTATGTATGTCATAGACATTAACCTTATTGTTTCAACATCCTGGGTATTGGATACTGGATGTAGTTCTCACATTTGTTGTAATGTGCAGGGACTTAAGAACAAGAGATCACTGGGATCTGGAGAGGTGGACTTGTGAGTTGGAAATGGAGCAAAGGTTGCTGCCATAGAATTCGGTACCATCTTATGATGCCCAGTGGATTAGATTTAATACTGGAACTATGTTATTTTGTATAGAATATTATTTTAATTTCAGTTTTGGATATTTCTGGATTTGATTTTACTATTTGTAATGGTAAAATGGGTTTATCTAGAAAAGGATTATTTTATGGAGAAGCTCTGTTAAATAATGGCCTTTATATCCTAGATTTGAATGAAACTAATTATGTCTAGAATATAAATATCAAAGCCCTTTGATCAGACTGAGGTGGTGAGTATATCAACCTAGAGTTTGACTCATATTTGAGAGAGCATGGAATTGTTCCACAGCTCACTCCTCTAGGAACACCACAATGGAATGGGGTGTCCGAATAGAGGAATAAGACCCTGTTGGACATGGTCCACTCAATGATGAGTCATGCCTTTTCCCCAATCAGTTTCTAGGGATACTGTGACAACCCTAACTTTTGCAAGCATGCAATGGCGGAAACATTACATAAAGTTTAGGTCATCATTTTCAAAACTTCCTTTTTATCTTTAAAATAACATAATCATAAATGAGTACTCGAAAATTTCCATTTCAAAAACAGTAATTTAACATAAATAGGTATTTCAAAAAGTAATATAACGGAGTAAAAAAAAAAAAATAAATAAATAAATCTTTGAACATCCATAACTACGAATAGATGATAAAATAACATGACGGAAACTCTCCACACAATCCCCGAGAACAGACATCAGGCATCTCCTATTCTGCACCGGCAAAATCTGAGAATATCAACAGCGCCACTTAGTGACGAGTAACTAATAAATCCCAAACATCAATTCAAAGTTCACATAGGAAGATGACAGATCATAAATTTCATATTACATTACTTAAGTATACTTCATCATGATTAATAGAAAGCAAATTTATCAATTTATACAAGCATGCATAATTCTCATAGTAACAATCATGTATCAGGGATCTTACCCTTATTTGTTAGCTGCATCACATACAACATATAAAGTTCAAGTTCAGCATATCACATAATTATCTATTTCAAATAATAGTACAAAACATTCCAAGTGGATAATCAATATCATCAAAATTCAGATTTCCAAGATAAGTCATGTACATACAAATACATACCAACATCCCAAATCAAAGTACTTCATCACAAACTTGACATCAACTCAATTATACCTTAACCTTTATTAATTTTGTGGTATACGCGTATAAATCATTTGTATTGACCTATACACCTATGTCCTTAGAGAGTTCTGCTCAGACGCTTCGGGGAACCACAACGGGACTTACCCCCTTATTAATAAGAAAAGAGTACCACGAAGGGATTTACCTCAGAGTGCCAACGAAGGGACTTACCTCACAGAGTGCCAACGAAGGGACTTACCTCAAAAATAAAATAAATTAGAGTACCACGAAGGGATTTACCTCTCTGAGTGCCAACGAAGGGACTTACCTCGAAACAAAGGGCGCTGTCCTAGTGTCAACCAATCAAACATGGAAAACACTTAGCCAAACTAACCAAGACACCAGAGTATATGCCACTACAAACACCAATTTAATTATCATAATTATATCAATATTCAAAAGGTGCCTTTAACATAGGACTTATCCCAACCAATTCAATAACCATAAGGTGCCATTAAAATAGGACTTACCCCAAAACATAATCTGATACATCAATAAACACATGGTGCCATAAAAAAAATAGGACTTACCCCAAACTCGATTTCATAATTCCAACATGTATTAAATTTACCAAACCATATATGTAATTATTAGATTTCATGTCAAGAGTTCTAGCATAAATTCCTAGAATCAAATTATGCTTTGCACACATTAAAAAAATCAGTTCAAGGCCTAAGGTGAAAATTTCAGAATTCATAGTTCATGCCTCAACTTGCATATAATATTCCAGTAGGTTAGACTCAGAATTCAGCATGGCAATACAAAGGTAAATTTAGCCTTACATCTTAGGAACACACGCCAACTTAAATCATGCAATTCGGATTCCTATAACAAAAGATATTAAGGAAACACTAAAAACATGCAATCTGTAAATTCACTTCAGATCACTGCACATAGTCTGACTTCAACAGACAAAACAGATGTGTTACTCACTGATTTAGCAAAAATAATATAAAGCAACATTCAACATCAGAATTTCAGGAATACATAGAATTTTGTTTCATGGCAAACGGAGCTACAGAGAGAAAATAAAGCCATAATCAACACAAACTGTACAAACTGAAATTCAGCAGTTCCAGGAAATCGGCACAGTGCACATAAGGCAGTTTCAACAGGGAATACGAGCACTTTACTCACAGAATTTGCCAAAATAGTATAAACCTTGTACATTTATGTCTCAGGAAAACACAGAAAGTTGAATCATGCCAATCGGAGTTATATAACGAAAATAAAGCTAAAATTATCACAACCTGTACAATCTGAAATTCAGCAGTTCAAGAAAAATCGGCACAATGCACATAAGGCAGTTTCAATAGGGAATATGAGCACTTTACTCACGGAATTTTCCAAAATAATGTAAAACAGCCTTGTACACCTATATCTCAGGAAAACACAGAAAGTTGAATTATGCCAATCGGAGTTATATAACGGAAGTTATGCCATAATTACCATAAACAGTCAATTCTGAAAATACAGCAGCTTACCAATTTCGACTCAATCACATGTATTTTCATATTTCTACCAATCTTTTAACCTAAAAGCAATTTCTTACACCAATATCATATACATTCATGTCTCAACAATAATTTCAGTAATAATACAACCTAGGATCAAATTCATCTACCATACATCCTATATAAATTTCGAACCGACATTTAGGGTTTAGTTGTTACCCTGTTTGCAGTGAAACCAACTGAGGCAATTAACTCGGAATGGAGAAGAATGAAGCAGAGTCTGAATGAATGAAAGTGAGGGAGAGAAAGTTAAGAATTTCGGCTGCACTGGAGCTCCACACAATGGAATGGCCGAAATTTTAACCCTAATAGAGATGAAGAGATTGCCTTGGAGTGAAACTTGGAAAGTGGAAGAGATTAAGGAGAGATTTTCTCCTTAGGTTAAGGATTCCTAATTTTTTTTGAATTGGTCAACTGAAAAATGGGATATTTATCATGGATTTTCGGAATTCCAACCTTCCCAACACAAAAATAAAAAGGCACAAAAAAAAAAAAAAAATAAATTTAAGCCAGGTAAGGTTCGAACTCTAGACCACTAGCTATTAGTCAGGACTATCTACCGCTAGGCCAAAGCCTACGAATTGTTATAAGCATACAAAACATCGGTTAAATGCAAAAATGCTCACTCATATGCACACATCACAACATAACTAAGTCAACTTATATCTGGGGCGTTACAGATACGCTCTTGAGACAGCAGCTCTCATTTTTAATAATACTCCGACTAAGGCTATGGAAAAGACCCCATATGAAATATGGATGGGCAGGGCGCCCGACGTGTCTTTCCTGCAGATTTGGGGCTGTTATGCACATGTCAAGAAATTGATTAGGGGCAAGCTAGAAACCAAAACTGACAAATGCCTATTTGTGGGCTACCCTAGGGAAACCAAAGGGTATTACTTCTACCACCCCGCTGAGAACAAGGTGTTCGTGGCACGAAAGGGGGTCTTTCTTGAAAAGGAGTTTATTTCCAAGAAAGATAGTGGTAACAATGTTCAACTCAGGGAAATTTGAAGCTCACAAACTCTTGAAAAGGATAACTCAAAGACCAGGGTGGAGCTTCTACAGGAGGAAGCACCAGCCCAGGTCACACAAGCACCTAAAAGGTCTCATAGGGATCGTAGGAAACTTGAGAGATATGGGTTTCTCATTACCAATGATCACACTCTTTTTGTCTTCTATGAAGAAGAGCCCAAAACCTACCAGGAGGCTATAGCTAGTCCATTGTTTACCAACTGGCAAAAGGCCATGGAGGCAGAAATGCAATCTATGTATAATAATCAGGTTTGGAACCTGGTTGATCCACCTCCGGGTGCTAAGGTGATAGGTTGCAAGTGGTGCTATAAGCTAAAGGCTGATAATACCTTCAAGGGGCGGCTGGTAGCGAAAGGTTTCAGACAAGTCAATATAATAGACTATGATGAAACTGTCTCACCTATCGTTATGCTCAAATCCATAAGGATCTTGCTAGCCATAG
The DNA here is from genome assembly GCA_039660915.1 of Euphorbia tirucalli. Lineage (NCBI taxonomy): Eukaryota > Viridiplantae > Streptophyta > Magnoliopsida > Malpighiales > Euphorbiaceae > Euphorbia > Euphorbia tirucalli. The sequence continues at coordinate 40,715,697 of CM077637.1, read as the reverse complement.
CCACTTGGTATGACTATGAGGTCTAGTAGATGGATGTCAAAACCACTTTCCTTAATAGAAAGCTACTCGAGGATGTGTACATGACACATCTAGAGGGTTTTGTCGATCCAAAGCATCCTGAAAAGGTATGCAAGCTTCAAAGGTCCATTTATGGATTGAAGCAAGCATCCAGGAGTTGGAATCTTAGATTCAATGAGGCCATAAAGGAATACAGCCTCATACAGAATCAAGATGAGCCTTGTGTGTATAAGAGGATTAGTGGGAGCATTGTAACATTCTTGGTACTATATGTGGATGATATCCTTCTGATTGGAAGCGACATACTAACACTGCAAGGGGTAAAGCAGTGGTTGTGTAAGTGCTTCGCAATGAAGGACTTAGGCAAAACTAAGACAATTCTAGGGATCAGGATCTATAAGGATAGACCCAATCGGCTTTTGGGCCTAAGTCAGGCTAAGTACATAGACAAAATTTTGAGAAGATTCAGCATAGATTGGGCAAAAATAGGTTTCTTGCCGATGAGCCATGGGCTAAAACTTAGTAAGAAGAACTGTCCTAAGATAAGGCAGGACAGGGAGAACATGATGTTGGTCCCATATGCATCAGTTATTGGATCAATTATGTACTTCATGTTATGTACAAGACCTAATGTTGCCTTTGCACTAAGTATGACAAGCCGATACCAACAGGATCCTTGCGAGGGTCACTAGAAGGCTGTCAAAGCAATCCTGAAGTACCTTAACCAGACTAAGGATAGCCTCTTAGTGTATGGAGGTCAGGAAGAGCTGTCAGTTACTGGGTACACTGATGCAAGCTTTCAGACCAACCAGGATTAATACTAGTCACAATCTAGGTATGTATTCATGCTAAATGGTGGTGCTTTTTGCTGGAGAAGTTCTAAGCAACCGACCATTGCGGATTCTATCACAGCAGCTGAGCACATTGCAGCGTGTGAGGCCGCTAAGGAAGATGTATGGATAAAGAAGTTTATCATTGAATTGGGGGTAGCGTCAACTAACCAGGATCTAGTTGATATCTTTTGTGACAATAATGGGGCTGTTGCATAAGCTAAAGAGCCCTAGTCACATAGAAACATGAAGCACGTACTCAGGAAGTTTCACCTCATACGAGAAATCACCAAAGGGGTGACATTTCATTACATAGAGTGGACACCGAGGACAATGTCATAGATCCCTTGACCAATGTGTTGGCTTAGCCCGCCTAGTTGGTACTAGTGCTGATAGGAGATTATTGGATTTGCGCTAGTCCCGAGGCATTGGTCCTTGTATTTGTATCATACATTTATGTGAGATATATGTATTATACAATTTGTGTCATTAAATAAAGGCATCTATCTATTTATCATATATCTTGTGCTATGTTTTAAATAGAGTATCCAATGGACATATCCATATCCATGTTGTCAAGTGTCATGCACTTGGCAGTAAGACCATGGATAGGGAAAATGATATGACTATAAAGTTATCCATAGTCTGTTCCAATCATGGGAATGAATGGAACTAAAGACTATCATTAATCTGGTTGAATGGTGGTGTCTCACCAGTCATTGAACATGGGATGTCAACTAGGTTAATGGGTACAAGCAAAGGAGCATGGTACTGGATCGATCCACTATACGAGAAATCCACATGGTATTGTATCACAAGTGATTCTCGTGTAGTACTTGTATGGATCCTTTGACCTGACCCTATGATGGTGCTGCATGTGAAGTGGTATACTTTGGTGTATGCCTAATGGGCCTATAAAAGGGTGCCAAGTATGGGTATGTTTGGGTATGTCAATGAACGTGGCAGTTCCATGGATATGCAGATGGGAATGTCACTCAGTAGTCCACTGAAAAGATATCATCGGCCTCTTGGTGAATGCAACTGATAAGAGTGTGGCCACACACAAACAAGTTGGAACTTGTTTGTGAGCATCAGTTCATTCTGTATCAAGTAAATGTTTGGACACAAAAGAGGGTGATCAATCCATGCCTCTGTGTTGGACACCAATATCAATGACATGGGATATACAAGTTTAAGCTATAAGGTTATGATTCTGGTTTGACTGCTATATCCATCTTAATTGGGGGCTGCAGTGGCTTGCTAGAGCCCACCAACAGTTTGTGGGCCATAAACCTACTGCCAACATAAAGACGGGCCCATCGGATCATACACATTTAACGTCTGGACTAAACTACAGGATTTGGTTTGTACTTAGAGTATACATGTGGAAGAGAGAGAATTCCATTAATTCTATTATACAGATCAAGTGGATTGATCAAAATAATATAGTTAATATTTATTTAGGCCATTTCCTAATTAATTTAATGAATTAATTTATGAGACTATTTCCAAGGTCGAAATATTTTTACATGCATACGTTTACATGTATTTCATTTTATGTTAGCCTAATTTAATTCCTTGGTTAATTTGATAGGTCAAATTAATTTTAATTTAAATGTATGTAATATATTATATGGCATAATATATAAGCATACATGTTGAATTAAAGTTTTATTTGAAATTAAATAAAACCAAAGAATTAAATGGGCTTGGGCTTGAGAAAGAATTGAAGCCCACATAGAATGGGATATGGGCCGAAATTTATGAGAGAAATGGATGAGTCATTATTTTGACTTAAGGGTTGGAAAGTTGGACTTTGCTTCATATGGATAAGGAAGAGAAGAAAAATGATGAGTCAGTCCTTGACTTGAGGTAGCAAAATTGGATTTTGCTACTTATAATGCTTATCTTCTCATTTCTTTTGGGTAAGGAAAATTTCAGTCATATCTCCTCTCCTTTCTTCATGTAAAATCCAATCCGCTAGCATGGGGTTAGTCCGATAGCGTTTGTGTACATGATGGTGGAGGAAGTCTATTTAGATTTCTGCAGTGATCTCTTAAAGAGATATACCATGTGAGTATCTAAACTTCCTCTTTATGGCTTTGGTTTTTGATTTCCACTTCACTAGCTCCTGGGCCCAGATTCGAGGAAATCAACGCATATTTCCGCTTTTATCAATTGATTTCTCGTGACGAATCCCAACATTTCTACCTTCCTAGTGTTGTATGTTGACAACATCCTTATCATTGGAGGCAACATACCAACACTGCAAGGGATTAAGCAGTGGTTGAGTAAGTGCTTTGCAATGAAGGACTTAGGTGAAGCTGAGATGATCTTAGGGATCTGGATCTATAGAGATAGATCTAATTGGCTTCTAGGCCTAAGTCAGGCCACGTATGTTTACAAGGTTCTAAAAAGATTCATCATGGATAAGGCAAAGAAAGGATTATTGCCTATGCACCATGGGTTGTAGCTAAGTAAGAAAGATGGTCCCAAAACAATGAAGGACCGGGAGAACGTGGAAAAGATCCCTTATACATCTGCTATAGGATCTATCATGCATTCCATGCTATGTACAAGGCCTGATGTCGCATTTGCACTAAGTATGACTAGCCGGTACCAGTCGGACCCCGGGGAGGAACACTGGAAGGCTGTCAAGGCAATCCTAAAGTACCTTAACCAGACTAATGATGCTTTCTTAGTGTATGGAGGTTAAGATGAGCTGGTAGTGTCAGGTTACCAGTTTTGAGACCGATGAGGACGAGAAATAGTCACATTATGGTTATGTTTTTATCCTAAATGGTGGTGCCATTTGTTGGAGGCTCTCAAAGCAAGCCACCATTGCTGAATCTATAATTAAAGCTGAGTACATAACTGCATGCAAAGTTACAAAGGAAGTCATTTAGATCAAGAAGTTCATAACTGAGTTGGGAGCAGTACCCACTATCCTAGACCCAGTTGATGTTTTCTGTGACAACAATAGGGCCATCGCACAAGCTAAGGAGCCCCGGTCACACAAGAGATCCAAACACATGCTTAGAAAGTTTTACCTCATTCGGGAACAGAGGTGACATATCATTGTAGAGGCGTTGATCCGTTGACCAAGGTGGTGATGGTCCTACTAGATCTATAGGAATTAGGGCAATGCCCACTTGGAAATAGTAGAAGTGGGAGATTGTTGGTGCGCCATATTTCTTAGGGCATTACTTTCTTGTATTTTGTATTATACATTAAGACTCATTGTATGAGTACATTATTTGTGTCACATTAATAAAGGCAATTAATCTATTTCATTTATATATTGTGCTATATTATGAGTATAGTATCCATTGATTGATAATCTTAAAACCTATCCGAGGTCTCTTATAATCGTGGGAATGAATAGAACCACAAACTTGTATATTCGATAACTGTATGGTAGTTCTTAACTAGGAATAGTACTTGTATAGTCAGTCATGAATATAGGTACATTTCGTTGACATGGGACTGGATCGATCCGCACAAGAAATCCATATGGTTGTCCCGTCATAGGTCTTTCTTTAGTAGGTCTCTTTTGTTCTCAGACCAGATTTTATTGTAGTACCAAATATGGAATCTGGTTCACTTTGACATACGCCTAATAAGTATGTAAAAGGATGCTAAATGCAGGTATGATTGTGTGGACCGGTGAACATATTGTTATTGATGATGAAGTGATGGAATTGCCACTCGGGAACACCGAGATGATATCATTGGCCACTTAATGAGCGGGATTGACAAGTGTATGGCCATACCCAAATAAGTCGGTTGCTTATTTGATTAATCAGTCAACTCAAGATCAAGAAATATAATAAACAGTAGAAGAGGATGATAGACACCATGCCTTTTGTTTATTCATATCGATATCTTTTGGCAAAGGACACTTTGAGATTACTACTGGGTGAGTGTCTTCTAAAGACTATTGCATCACTGTCTTAATTGGGGGTTGTAACAGTTTGCTAGAACCCACTTACAGTCTGTGGGCCTTAGGCCTATAGCAAACATAAAGACAGACCCATAGGATTGTGCACATAGATCAACTGAATCGGAACTTATAGAAATTGTACATGTAATGTACATTGGAAGGAATGCATAAATTAATTAGTTGACATTTGGTGTCAAGGTAATTGACTAACATTTGGTTGATTTAATTTAATTAATAAGTTTACATAATGTAATTAATTAATTTATTCATTAATTGAATTACATAAAGTAAACAAATTAAATAATTTTCCTAAGTAATTAAATATATGTATTGTACTTACTTAAGTGTGATTTAATTTTATTTAGCGGTAATTAAATTTAGCCAAATGGAATTAAATTACATAGTATATACTTTTTAATTAAAGTTTATTTATGTAATTATAATCCTGGTGGGCTTGGGTTTAATTAACCTAATTAAAACCCAATTACACAAGGAGTCTATATAAGGACACACTTAAGGAAGAAAACCTAACCCTAACCCTAAGCTTATTGCTGGAAATTTCTGTCGCATTGTAGCCCAAAAACAGCCAAAATTTATAGCAATTAATTCTCCATTCCTTCTGCTTCTTTGGCTAGCACCGGTTCCCGCTTGATAGTTGGTCGTGCACCAGACTTTGGAGATCGCAGTTTCAAGAAATGATTCTATAGCTGTCTCCAGAAGAGACGAATCCAATGAGTTAATCTCTCTTGATTCAAATTGGTTTTTATTCCAATCAATGGTCATTGGACACAATAGGTGGATTCTAGGAAAATTTTAACGATGTAATTTCCACTGCGCCACGTTATTTTTCCAATGACGAATCCCAATAGCCCCTGCTGCCATGCAGCGACATGCCACTGCCCTTGTTTTCATTTCTACGATGGTGGCAGGCGGTGGATTCCGCCACTGGCAGCCCCGTATCTGTGAAAATAGCTCATGATTTTTAATAGAATAAAGAAACAACAAATCACCAAGATTCATCCAATAGTAGAAAATTAAAATAAACATAACCAATATGCCATATTAATTTTCAATTGGAAAAACAAATAGGGAAAATCATAAAACCCCAAGAACAACGAATCCCAATACCAAAAACATCAATTTTAAATCAAGGGATTCAATCCAGTTAATGATTTCCCCGGATCAAAAGCCCGCTCTGATACCACTGAAGGGATTTTCACAGAAAGATCAACCGATTAAAGCGGAAGTTCGCATTCAGTTTTCTCAAATTTGTGCCCAGGAGAAATTGAAATGGAAATCATAAATAATAAAATTAAAGATGAGAAAGATTAAATTCTCACCCAGAATATCTCTACGAGAGATGGCTGCATAACTCGAATTCGTTCTCCTCCACATTCCCCTACATGAACGATTATCGAACTAGAACTCATGCTATCGATTGGATCGATGGAAGAGAGGAAAAATGTGGCTTGAAATTTCTGCCTCTAACTCACTTGTTTGGCCGAATTCTTCCTAGGGATTTAACCCTAGATGGCCCAAATTCTCTTGTTGATTTTTGGCCCAATTCCTTTCAATTTTAAGTGAGCTTTTTCTCTCATTTAAGCCCAAGTCTGCATTGATTCTTTTGGTCCAATTTAATTGCAAATATAATTTCAATTTAACATGTATGTTTATATATTATACTATATAATATATTATATTCCATTTAAGTTAAAATTAATTTGACCAATTAATTTAACCGAGGAATTAAATTAGACTTTCATAAAATTAAACACATGTAAACCTATACATGTGAAATATTTCCACCTAGGAAATCATCTCATAACTTAATTCATTGAATAAGTTATAAGAAAGACAACACAAATATTAATTATAGTATTTTGATCAATCCAATCGATCTATATAATATAATTAACAGAATCCTCTCTCTCTATTGTCTATACTCCAAGTATACAGTTGATCTTTTTAGTTCAAGCTTAGACTTTCAATGTGTACAATCCTATGGGCCTGTCTTTACGTTGGCAGTGGGCCTATGGCCCATAGATGGCAGGCAGGCTCTAGCAAGCCACTGCTGCCCCCAATTAAGATGGAGATAGTAGTCCAACTGAAATTGAAACCCTGTAGTTCAAACTTGTATATCCCATGACATTGATATCGGTGTCCAACACAGAGGCATGGATTGATCACCCTCTTTTGTGCTCGAACATTTATTTGATCCCGAATGAACTAAAACAAGTTCCAACTCATTTGGGTATGGCCACACTCTTATCAGTTGCAATCATCAAGTGGCCGGTGATATCTTCTTAGTGGACTACTGACTGACATTCCCTTATGCATATTCATAGCATTGCCATGTTCACTGACACACCCAAACGTACCCATACACGGCACCCTGTTATAGGCCCTTTAGGTGTACACCAAAGTATGCCACTTCACATGCAGCACCATGTCCAATGGCCAATAAGACACTGCCATACAACCATACTAATGATAGTCTTTGGTTCCATTCATTCCCATGACTGGAACATACTATGGATGATTTTATGGTCATATCATTTCCCCTATCCATGGTGTCACTGCCAAGTGCATGACACTTGTCAACATGGATATGTATATATCTGTTGGATACTCTATTTATAACATAGCATAACATATATAATAAATAGATTAATGCCTTTATTTAATAACACAAATTTTACACAAATCTCATAACAAAGTACAAATGCATGATACAAATGCAAGGATCAATGCCTTTGGACTAGGGCATATCCATCAACCTGTCCACCCAATAATCCCATATTTAGTATCCTTATATAGACTTGTTAGGCGTTTGTCAAAGTGAACCAGATTCCATATTGATACTATAACGAAATCTGGTCTAAGGACAAAAAAGACCTACTCAAGAAAGACCTATGACATGACAACCATATGGCTTTCTTGTGTGGATCGATCCAGTCCCTTATCAATGACATATACCTATATTCATGACTGACTTAAAAAATATTATGGCTAGTTAAGAACTACCATACAGCCATCAAATATACAAGTTTGTTATTCTATTCTTTCCCACGAATAGAATAGACTTGGGATATGTTTTATGATCACCAATCAATGGATATTTTATTCATGTTATAGCACAAGATATAATTGAATGGATTAGATGCCTTTATTAATGTGACAAAAATAATGTATACATATTAAGAGTCTTAATGTATAGTACAAAATACAAGAATCCAATGCCCTAGGAACTAGGGTACACCAACTGTAATACCCCGAATATTTTAATAATATTTTTCATCATTATTTTTATTAAATAAATTATTCTCATTATTTTAATTTTATGGCATTTAATATTTTTAGGCTTAATTAATTAATTTAATTTAATACCTTAAGCTCATTATATTTAAATGCATCTTTAAACATGATTAAATTTTGTGAATATTTTGGGGTTAGGAAAATTATATATTTTAGGACTAATATATTTAGACATTTCGGCCAACTTGTATTTATCATAATCCCTCTCTATTTAATCCCTCCTTAACCTAATTCACACTCATTCTACAACATAAAGTCCTAACTACACTAAAGCTCATCTCCCCCTCTCCCTTGTGTGTGCAATTCGGCCAAGCATCCCACCTTCCCCTCTCTCAAATTTTCGACCTCCTACCTCTACCACACCCCTTCATTGATTGTTCTCATTGCATACTTGAGGTTTAGAAGCTCAATTCAAGGAAGTTGGTTTTGGGTTTGATTTGCTCCTTGGATTTGGCCATCAACACCTTTAATTCTTCCCTTGGATCATCAATTTGAGCAATAGGACTTAGCAATCAAAGGTAACTACTCTATCCATACTCCTACACTTAGGGTTGAATGGTAGAAATTAGGGCTTTTATGTTTTTTTTTTATGTTGGAATTGATTAAATTAATTGTAATAACTTGATTGGTATTGCTAGAATTTGAATTGGCATGATTTGTTTACTGATTTTGGTCAATTGGGTTGATAGAATTCGAATTATAGGACTGGTATGATGATTTAAAAACTTGCACATAAGGTGTTTGATAGAATACCCTTGCTGGACAGCCTGCACAACATTTTTCTAAATTCGTTTTAAATAGGTTCTGGTTCTCAGAAACTTCTGAAATTTTTATATGTTTTAGATAACATGTAAACTGAAAATTCGTAGAAGAAACCATGTCAAAATTCATTGGTTTTCATGTCCTAAAAATTCACCCAAAGCTGTTGCTTGAAACTGCCCCTGATTGTTTTCAGCACTGACCTATAATGTTTGAAAATTCATATCTTTTTGTGTACTTCGAATTTTTACATGAAACCACTTGCAAAATTTTTCTAAGATTATGAACTACAAAAGTGCTTTATATTTTCTCTTCTAATTATGATGGTAAACTGGGGTTATACTGATTTTAAGATAGTGTAAAATTTGGTGCTCTGTTTCCAGGAATCTGTGATCAGTAATCTTTGGACGCTTTTAACTTTTGCTCTGGTTAATGAATTCATGAAATTCCAGTTGGTATTTGAAGATTATAATGCTATGTTGCTCCCTGAATTATTTCATGATTTTTGGACAAGTGCAACTATTTTATTCTGAATTTTGTTTTCCTGACCTGCTGCCTGCCCTGTTTTCGGGACAGCCTCACTGTTTGGCCTATATTTTTTTGTACACTTATCCGAATGACACGAAACGAATTGCATTTTGTGTGTATTAAATTGAACTTGGTTCCTTAAAATTTTGAGAATTTTTGGAAGAGTTTTCATATGGTTTATACTGTTTTGAAATTCAGGCAGTGGATCTGCCATATTTGGTGTTTTGGATTAAGGATGTTTTTATACCACACTTGGTGGATTTTTGATGAACTGAATTGGTTTATGTGGACACTTGGTCTTTTGGTTTTATATTGAGGAAGAATAGCCTATAATGGCATGTTTTGGACATTTGGTCCTTGGATTTGATGTTGATTTTGGGTTAAGCCTAAAGTGGCACCCTAATGTTGATTTGATGAGATTGGTTTGAAAATTGGTTTTTGATACACGATTGCATATGGGAGTTGCCGGACTGCGGTTTTTCTGGCATATGGACAGTGTTTCCCTTGTGATATTTTTGACCTCTTCATGGTGCACTTGGCCCATGATGGACTCACTTGACTGCGGTTTTTCTTGTGAGTGGTCCGACCTCTTCATTGGTATTTGTCCAATGATGGACTCTTTCGACTGCGGTTTTTCGATTGAGTGGTCATAGACCTCTTCATTGGTATTTGTCCAATGATGGACCTGCTTGACTGCGGTTTTTCGAGTAGGCGGTCTAGTCGTTCTCATTAGGCGAGTGGACAGCGGTTTTTCCCTCGTAAATGGGAGAGTTGGCCAGCTTAGACTTTTTGATTGATTGTGGGATTAGGGGACTGCGTTTTTTTTTTCCCGAGCGTCCGACCTATTTGCTATTCGTTGGCGATTTTGGATTGAGAAATTGACTGATGAGTTTTATATCCGAGACTGATTTTTTTTATCATGAGATTTTTATACCAATGTTGGTTTGATTTCGTATCATGTTTCTTAATTTAATTAGTTTAAACTCTTTTTCTTCGCTTTACTTTATTCTTGTTTTATTATTTAAACTGTTTTACTCGCTCAGCTTTATTTCAATTTGTTTTTGCCTTATTTTCAAGCTATTCGGTTTTAGGTGTTCGAATATGGACACTGTAGTTACTCGTCACTAAGTGGCGACCATTTTTTTTCAGATTTTGTAGGTACCGATGCCGATGCTTGACGTGTGATTGTTGTGTCGTGATGGGACTTGGGCGAGTGGACGGATTCTTTTTAGGCATTAGCTACTATAGTTGGGCATATTACTAGACTTTATTTCATTTATTCATTTATTGCTTAACAATGGTTTGTAAGGATATTTATTTATTTATTTATTCATTACTTAGCATTTTTAAGGCTCAATTTATATAGTTAGATAGTTGGTTTGCTCGATGATTACCGATCTCGTGTATTGAATTCCGCCTTTGCACGCTTACCGAGGTCGGGGTTGTCACAGTTGGTATCAGAGCCAAATTTGGTTCCAAAGCTTACAAAGCGTAAGTCACTTGGAACTGAACTAGGAAAATAGGATAGAGACTTAAAACTTTAGCGAGAGTGCTGGGTAGGTAGAAACGGGACGTTACCTGCTTTGTGTACTAATTGCTTATCTGTTCTTACATGTGTGCTTATGTTTGTGCTTTACTTGAATCATTAATTTCAGTATGCCTCCGAGAAGAGCCCCGCGACAGAACCCTGACCGACTCCAGACTTTGGAGGAGGTTGTCATAGCTCTTGCGAATCGTCAGGAGAATCCCCTTCCTCCGCCGCCGCCGCCTCCACCTGCGGTTCCGGCTAATAACCAAACTGTTTTCGATCGCTTTGATAGACACCGACCCCCGATTTATGATGGGAAGCCTGACCCCGTGGTCTTAGAGGAGTGGGTACGAGTGATGAAGAAGCTGTTCGCAGCGACGGGCTGCCCTGCTGAAGAGAAGGTAGCCATTGCCACTTACTATCTCCGAAAGGAAGCTGACAATTGGTGGGGATTGGTGCAAGATGAATGTTTGGCCGATGCTGCCTTCGGCTGGGATCAGTTTGTAGAGAAATTGAAGGATCGCTTCTATCCAAAGGAGCTGAGATGGCAGAAGAGGACTGAATTCCTCCGTTTGACTCAAGGTACTATGACGGTGCAGCAGTACACCGACAAATTTTCTGAATTGGCCCGTTTTGTTCCTACTTTGCTGCCCGATGAGATGGAGAAGGTACAGATGTATGTTAAGGGACTGGACCCCCGCATCAGTAATTTGGTCCTAGTCTCCGGAGCTTCTACCTTTCAAAGAGCGTATGAGGTTGCTCTTAGTGTATCTGCGAAAGTCCAAGAGGAAGACGCCGCTCGACGTGCTAATCTTGTGAAGAGGGCTCAGCAGTCTGGTTTTGCTCTTCCGGCTGTCAAGAAGCCGAGGTTTGCGCCTGCAAAAAGAGTCGTTAATGCTTCGGGTACTGATTCTAGGAAGTGCTTTAAATGCCAGAAAGACTACCACCCTGGCAAGAATTGTGACGGATCGGTGGTGAAGTGCTTTTTCTGTAATGGTGAGGGACACCGCTCATTCGCTTGTCCCAAGAACCCTAATGCTACTCAAGTGAGACCCCCTGCTAGACAAGGAGCTCCTGTGCGGAACCGTGTTTACAACATGGAAGAGACTGAGTATGAGGCTGAGGATGATGTCGACGCTAACGTGGTGACAGGTACTATACTTGTGAATTCTTTACCTGCTTTTGTACTTTTCGATACTGGTGCTTCTCTATCTTGTGTCTCTACTGCCTTTGTTAAGAAGGCTAAACTGCAATCTTCTGTGCCTATTAAATCCTTGGTTACCCTCCTGAATGGAGAGAACCTTTCTTGTCGATGTGCCTTTCGAGATGTTCCGATTGTGATAGAGGGAATTGTTTTGACTGCAACTTTGAAGGAACTTCCCTTAGAAGAGTTTGATGTTATCTTGGGCATGGATTGGCTGAAAAAGCACCGTGCTATCTTTTACTGTAGAGATGAGAAGGTGGTATTGAGGGATTCCAAAGGGAAGAGAGTCTCTTACTCGAATGTAAAGTTGAAACCCTCTGTTAAGGTTGTTGCTGCTTTGAGAATGAAGAAGCTTTTTAAGAAGGGGAATGAAGTATTCTTGTGTAGTATCACAGACACCGCTGAAGGGAAAAAGCTTGAGGATATCCCTGTTGTTTGTGATTATCCTGATGTGTTCCCTGATGAGTTACCGGGTATTCCACCTGAAAGGGATGTGGAATTTTCTATTGACCTTGTTCCGGGCACTGCACCAATTTCTAAGGCCCCGTACCGCATGGCTCCATCCGAAATGTTGGAGCTGAAATCTCAACTCCAAGAATTGATTGATAAGGGCTTTATAAGGCCTAGTGCTTCACCGTGGGGTGCTCCTGTGTTATTTGTGAAGAAGAAGGATGGTAGCATGAGACTGTGCATCGACTACCGAGAGTTGAATAAGGCTACGATCAAGAATAAATATCCTTTGCCTCGGATTGAAGATTTGTTTGATCAGCTGAAGGGTGCTGGAGTGTTCTCTAAGATCGACCTTCGATCCGGTTACCATCAAATACCGGTGAAAAAGGAAGATATTCCGAAGACTGCTTTCCGGACTCGATATGGGCACTATGAGTTCGAGGTCATGCCTTTTGGCTTGACTAATGCCCCCGCTGTGTTCATGGATCAGATGAACAGAACCTTTTATGAGTTGCTAGATGTCTGCGTGGTTGTCTTCATTGACGACATCCTAGTTTACTCGAGGGACGAAGAGGAGCATGTTGTGCACCTTAAAAGGGTGTTGGATATTCTGAGGAAGCAAAAGTGGTACGCTAAGTTGTCAAAGTGTGATTTCTAGTTGAAAGAAGTCGTCTTTTTGGGGCATGTAATCAGTAAGGATGGTGTGAAGGTGGACCCCTCGAAGATTAAGGCAATTGTGGAATGGTCTAGCCCGACCAATGTGACGGAGGTTCGAAGTTTTCTGGGTTTGGCCGGCTACTACCGTCGATTTGTGCATAATTTCTCCCTTATTGCTCAGCCGTTGACTAAGCTATTAAAGAAGAATAGTAAGTTCCGTTGGATCGAGGAATGTGAGAAGGCGTTCCAGTTGTTGAGAGAGAAGTTGACTACTGCTCTTCAAGAAGCTTTTGGTACGAAGCTTAAGTTGAGCACTGCTTTTCATGCTGCTACCGATGGTCAGACTGAGAGGACCATTCAGACACTTGAGGACATGCTCCGCGCTTGTGCATTGGAGTTTCAGAAATCATGGGTTAAGTCATTGAGCTTAGTTGAGTTCTCCTACAACAATAGCTACCATGCGAGCATTCAGATGGCACCATACGAGGCACTTTATGGTCGGAAGTGTCGTAGCCCGATGTGTTGGAGCGACACCAGCGATGCTTTGGTTTTGGGTCCTCAGTTGATTCATGATACAGTTGAGAAGGTCCGAGTGATTCAAGCTAAGATGAAGGCGGCCCAGGATCGTCAGAAATCTTATGCCGACTTGAAGAGGAGACCGATTGAGTTCGCTGTGGGCGACAAGGTTCTTTTGAAGGTCTCGCCTATGAAGGGAGTGTACCGGTTTGGGAAGAAGGGTAAGTTGACACCGAAGTATATTGGACCTTACGAGGTATTGGAGAGGATCGGCGAAGTGGCTTACCGTTTGGCCCTACCGCCCGGAATGGATAAAGTGCACGACGTGTTCCATGTTTCTCAGCTTCGACGATTCATCAGCGACCCGACTCAAGTTATACCCATCGATGCCGTAGAGGTTGAGCCCAATTTGACTTTCGAGGAGAAGCCCGTTCGCATTTTGGACCGTCAAGTTCGAGTTCTCCGAAGAAAGGAAGTGCCTTTAGTGAAAGTTCTGTGGCGCAGTCAGAAGTACGAAGAAGCGACTTGGGAGACGGAAGAAGCGATGTGCGCTAGATACCCCGAGTTATTTAGGGATTAGCTTCCGATGCTGTGATTGTGTTTTGTTTTGTTTGATTGTTCGCTGTGTGACTGTGATGCTTTCTGGTTTTCTGTGGTCCTTGAAGTTTCGAGGACGAAACTTTTCTAAGGGGGAATGATTGTAATACCCCGAATATTTTAATAATATTTTTCATCATTATTTTTATTAAATAAATTATTCTCATTATTTTAATTTTATGGCATTTAATATTTTTAGGCTTAATTAATTAATTTAATTTAATACCTTAAGCTCATTATATTTAAATGCATCTTTAAACATGATTAAATTTTGTGAATATTTTGGGGTTAGGAAAATTATATATTTTAGGACTAATATATTTAGACATTTCGGCCAACTTGTATTTATCATAATCCCTCTCTATTTAATCCCTCCTTAACCTAATTCACACTCATTCTACAACATAAAGTCCTAACTACACTAAAGCTCATCTCCCCCTCTCCCTTGTGTGTGCAATTCGGCCAAGCATCCCACCTTCCCCTCTCTCAAATTTTCGACCTCCTACCTCTACCACACCCCTTCATTGATTGTTCTCATTGCATACTTGAGGTTTAGAAGCTCAATTCAAGGAAGTTGGTTTTGGGTTTGATTTGCTCCTTGGATTTGGCCATCAACACCTTTAATTCTTCCCTTGGATCATCAATTTGAGCAATAGGACTTAGCAATCAAAGGTAACTACTCTATCCATACTCCTACACTTAGGGTTGAATGGTAGAAATTAGGGCTTTTATGTTTTTTTTTTATGTTGGAATTGATTAAATTAATTGTAATAACTTGATTGGTATTGCTAGAATTTGAATTGGCATGATTTGTTTACTGATTTTGGTCAATTGGGTTGATAGAATTCGAATTATAGGACTGGTATGATGATTTAAAAACTTGCACATAAGGTGTTTGATAGAATACCCTTGCTGGACAGCCTACACAACATTTTTCTAAATTCGTTTTAAATAGGTTCTGGTTCTCAGAAACTTCTGAAATTTTTATATGTTTTAGATAACATGTAAACTGAAAATTCGTAGAAGAAACCATGTCAAAATTCATTGGTTTTCATGTCCTAAAAATTCACCCAAAGCTGTTGCTTGAAACTGCCCCTGATTGTTTTCAGCACTGACCTATAATGTTTGAAAATTCATATCTTTTTGTGTACTTCGAATTTTTACATGAAACCACTTGCAAAATTTTTCTAAGATTATGAACTACAAAAGTGCTTTATATTTTCTCTTCTAATTATGATGGTAAACTGGGGTTATACTGATTTTAAGATAGTGTAAAATTTGGTGCTCTGTTTCCAGGAATCTGTGATCAGTAATCTTTGGACGCTTTTAACTTTTGCTCTGGTTAATGAATTCATGAAATTCCAGTTGGTATTTGAAGATTATAATGCTATGTTGCTCCCTGAATTATTTCATGATTTTTGGACAAGTGCAACTATTTTATTCTGAATTTTGTTTTCCTGACCTGCTGCTTGCCCTGTTTTCGGGACAGCCTCACTGTTTGGCCTATATTTTTTTGTACACTTATCCGAATGACACGAAACGAATTGCATTTTGTGTGTATTAAATTGAACTTGGTTCCTTAAAATTTTGAGAATTTTTGGAAGAGTTTTCATATGGTTTATACTGTTTTGAAATTCAGGCAGTGGATCTGCCATATTTGGTGTTTTGGATTAAGGATGTTTTTATACCACACTTGGTGGATTTTTGATGAACTGAATTGGTTTATGTGGACACTTGGTCTTTTGGTTTTATATTGAGGAAGAATAGCCTATAATGGCATGTTTTGGACATTTGGTCCTTGGATTTGATGTTGATTTTGGGTTAAGCCTAAAGTGGCACCCTAATGTTGATTTGATGAGATTGGTTTGAAAATTGGTTTTTGATACACGATTGCATATGGGAGTTGCCGGACTGCGGTTTTTCTGGCATATGGACAGTGTTTCCCTTGTGATATTTTTGACCTCTTCATGGTGCACTTCGCCCATGATGGACTCACTTGACTGCGGTTTTTCTTGTGAGTGGTCCGACCTCTTCATTGGTATTTGTCCAATGATGGACTCTTTCGACTGCGGTTTTTCGATTGAGTGGTCATAGACCTCTTCATTGGTATTTGTCCAATGATGGACCTGCTTGACTGCGGTTTTTCGAGTAGGCGGTCTAGTCGTTCTCATTAGGCGAGTGGACTGCGGTTTTTCCCTCGTAAATGGGAGAGTTGGCCAGCTTAGACTTTTTGATTGATTGTGGGATTAGGGGACTGCGTTTTTTTTTTCCCGAGCGTCCGACCTATTTGCTATTCGTTGGCGATTTGGATTGAGAAATTGACTGATGAGTTTTATATCCGAGACTGATTTTTTTTATCATGAGATTTTTATACCAATTTTGGTTTGATTTCGTATCATGTTTCTTAATTTAATTAGTTTAAACTCTTTTTCTTCGCTTTACTTTATTCTTGTTTTATTATTTAAACTGTTTTACTCGCTCAGCTTTATTTCAATTTGTTTTTGCCTTATTTTCAAGCTATTCGGTTTTAGGTGTTCGAATATGGACACTGTAGTTACTCGTCACTAAGTGGCGACCATTTTTTTTTAGATTTTGTAGGTACCGATGCCGATGCTTGACGTGTGATTGTTGTGTCGTGATGGGACTTGGGCGAGTGGACGGATTCTTTTTAGGCATTAGCTACTATAGTTGGGCATATTACTAGACTTTATTTCATTTATTCATTTATTGCTTAACAATGGTTTGTAAGGATATTTATTTATTTATTTATTCATTACTTAACATTTTTAAGGCTCAATTTATATAGTTAGATAGTTGGTTTGCTCGATGATTACCGATCTCGTGCATTGAATTCCGCCTTTGCACGCTTACCGAGGTCGGGGTTGTCACACCAACACCTTTTAGATTGGCCCGGAGATCTGGTCCTTGAGCTAATATCACTACCTCAACTTGCTTAATAGAGGCAGAAGCCTATGTAGGCTTGGGCTGTAGCTAGAATTGGTTGGAGTCGCAGTTGTATCATTGCTACTCTTGAACATAGGTGTGTAGCTCCAACCTCCTTGATAACTGTTACCAATACCATTGCTCTATTTTTCCTCCTCTTCATACTTCTCAATCTTTTTGGCCAGGTTTTATACATCGCAAAATAATTAAAACCATGAAGTTTCATGTTATCTCGGTAATTCTTCAGACTTCTATCCATAATCTTTATGATAAGTTCGCAATCCCTCAACCTCTGTTCCAACAGTTTTTGTTTATCCATCCATTTGATAATACTCCGTAAAGGTCTCATTTGGCTTCTGTTTCACTGCCTCTAGATCTACAGTGTAACATCAATTTGAGCATTATAGCTGTAATGCTTTACAAATGCCTCAGCCAGAGAGTTCCAGTCTTTTTTGATATAAGCCGACTGATTATTGAAGCATCAAGCGATGCTATCTTTAAGAGTGGTCAAGAAAAAACCCAACAGCTGGCTTGTAGTCAAGCCATTCATTATCATTGCCATCACATAGTTGTCGATGTGAGGTTCAGATGGCCAGGGTCCTTTGTGAAGGTATTTTCACAGAAAAAGCAACCGATTAAGTAGAAGTTTTCATTGATTTTTCTTAAATCTGTGCCCAAGAGCAATTGAAATGGAAATAAAAAAAATAAAGATGAGAACGATTAGATTCTCACCCAGTAGATCTCCTCCATATTCCCGTACACGAACGGCTATTGAACTAGAACCCGTGCTAGCAATTGGATCGAAGGAAGAGAGGATTTTTCTTGTTGAAATTTTCTACCTATTCTTCCCTAGGGCTAGCCGAAATTCTTAGTCTTAGTTGTTATTGTGTTTGGCCAAAATTCTTCTATTAAGTGGAAGAGTTTTGGCTGAACACAAAGACTCTAGGTGGCTTAGGGTTTTCTGCTTCTTTTAGTGGGTCAAAATTAACTTCCATAGGTTAATATTTAATTTCAATTCAATTTTAATTTTTATGTACATGTCATTATATCAAACATAATATAATACACTATACTTAAATTAAAATTAATTGGTTAAATTAAATTCACCCGATGAATTACTTTCAACCTAACTTAAAAGAAATACATATAAATGATATATGCAAAATATTACCACCAGGAAATAAACCCATGAATTAATTAATTTAATTAATTCATAGAAACCCAATTAAATTAATTATATTATTCTGATTAATCCAATTAATCTATAATTTAATCAATTAATAATTCCTCTATATGGTTAGTATACTCCAAGTATACATTTGGCCCGTTTTGTTCAAGCTCGGTCGTTCAATGTGTACGATCCTATGGGCCCATCTTTATGTTGGCAGCGGGCTTATGGCCCACAGATTGTAGGTGGGCTCTAGCAAGTCACTGCAGCCCCCAATTAAGATGGAGATAGCAAGTCTTACTGAAATCTAAACCCTATAGTATAAACTCATATATCCCATGTCATTGATATTCGGTGTCCAGCACAGAGGCGTGGATTGATCACCCTCTTTTATGTCCGAACATTAACTTGATCCTGAATGAACTGATGCTCACAAACAAGTTCCAACTCATTTCGATGTGGCCACACTCTTATCAGTTGCATTCATCAAGTGGCCAGTGATATCTTCTCAGTGGACTACTGAGTGACTGTGAGCAAGGGTTTTTTCCCGACCTCGGTGATGAAAGCTACTGTTACCTTTTTCACGAATAAATGTGAAGCAGATCCACACTGACTGGGATAATTTCAGAAATGTCCCGGATAGCCCGAAGGTGTGTGACAAGTCCTAATACGGAACCCCGAAGAATTCGAGTGAGTATTTTAGAAAGAACCGAAGGAAAAAATAGAAAACGGGGAAAACAAGCATTCTAGCAGCTACAGCCGCTCGGCTGTGAGTGTCAGTTTTCCTTTTTTGCCAAAAACAGCAATTAATTCTGATTTAATGCCAAAAAGGGGGATATATAAGCATCATAATCCGGGATTAGGGTTCAGGAGGACAGAAACAGAAAAACAAGAAAAAGAGAAAAGGGATTTTGAGAGAAAAATAACACCATCACTTAGATTTTCTCTAGGGTTCCTAAGGCAATTAGAAAAAAAAAGAGTTTGACCTAAAAAAAAAAATAATCTCAATAGAACACATAAAAACGATCCTTGGTGTGATTTATTTACGTGTGTTAACCGTATTTGGATGCAACTTTTATTTTTACTTTATTTTTATTTTCGAATGTATTTTATAGATTAAATCGTGTATTTAGGCGATTGTAATTTTTTAGATCATCATGTATTATAGGTGGTTGTAATGGTGAGGATGAGAGCTTTTTCTTTTTTATAGGTTGTATAATTTTTCCTCTATTTACTTTTCCTGCACTTTTACTTTTCTGCATTTTAGTTTGGATTTATATTTATGTCATATGTATGAGCATTGGTTAATAATAAAAGAAGAGATAAAATGAGTAGAATTAAGTGAATGCAACATTACATTATGAAATAATAATTGAAAATAAGTGAGGATTAGTGGATTTGTGGCCCGAACCCTGAATCTCTGAATTAGGTACCGCGTCTACACTTGGTAGGGAGCTGTACCAGAATTTCCCGGATGAGCTGATCCGGGTGGCGACTCTTTATCTAATTTTGAAATTTAGGTTTGAAGATCTTTAAGTTCAAATTGGGATTTTCTAAAAAACCCATTTTTCCAAAAAACCCATTTTTCCAAAATTCACACTTACAATTAAGTTTTCTACAAAAAAGTTTTTTTTTTCTACAGAAAGATTAAAACCCGTTTTCAAAACCAAAACATCAACTCTTAAAAAGAATATCCCCGGTTTTCGCTCCTCTGCGTGTTCCGAAAAAGGTCATCCGCTCACAGTGGTGACTCTGCTGTGGATCAACGGTTTCTTTTAAAAGTTTTTTTATAAAAACTTAAGGAACTTAGGCAACAATCGAAGTACATCCTCACTTGTAGGCTATTATTAAATCATAATTCGATGTTTCATTCACATTTGCATAAGCATGACATTTTCTCTTCTTGAATCCCTCCAACACTTGTTCATGCCCGGTTTATCTTCAAAGGTGACCTACCTCTTCCGCTAGGATTGGAGGCACTCGAGGGGGTAAACCACTCATAGCCTTATACGAACCCCTTCATTTGGACCCTTGAGTGGGGTGAAGTGAGGATTATATTTTCGCTATGGGAACCTCATGACCCTTGGCTTGACTCATGCCTTCATGTAATGGCCTAGCAACTTCCCCTTAGGATTACCAAAACATATTTGAAAATGGACATTGAGAGTGCGCCTTTGGTATCCCTGGTTGATGCCAATGAGACCCAATACCTAGGAAGAATGCGAGACCAATCGAACGGAGACATAAGGTTGGAAGGGTGAGCATATTGTTGCATGTGCTAACGTTTGTTCTATGGTGGTTCCATTCTTGACCTTTACATGCAACATCAAACATGCATCATCCGTGTGCCATTTTCTAACCACATTTTTTTTATGCAACCATTTGCAAGCATCACCATACTTGTGCTATTATACTAACCATATTTTCGTGCAGCCATAGCATCTTACTCATGTGTCTTACACATCTTGTGTGCCCGCATTTCATAAAGCATACATGACATCATCTCGTGTGTCATGCATTCTAACCATGTTTTTGTGCAGCCATTGGCATTTTCTTTGACATGGGCATTCATATCATCTCATCCCATCTAAAATGAAGGATGTTCTAAGTATACCCCTCACGATATTTCATCTCATGACATATCGGGAGTCCCTAAGATTATCCGTGTTTGCCTGTGCACCAGATTGCACTGGGCCATTTCATTACATCATTGCAC
This sequence comes from Euphorbia tirucalli, assembly GCA_039660915.1. Classification (NCBI taxonomy): domain Eukaryota; kingdom Viridiplantae; phylum Streptophyta; class Magnoliopsida; order Malpighiales; family Euphorbiaceae; genus Euphorbia; species Euphorbia tirucalli. The sequence goes on along the minus strand of CM077637.1, from coordinate 40,694,525 downwards.
CATTAGGGGACCACAACGGTCTTAGGCTCATGTTCAAGTGGCGGACCACACAATACCATTACATGGCATCATGTCCATTCATCATGGTGTCATGGTGACAATAAAGTCTTATTTGTGTTTCACAATCCACATCGGATTATTTCATAACATTGAAAATTCATTCAAGGTACTCCACGAGTGCCGAATTAGAACTTGTACTAGGACATTTCATAACAGGCCTAAATCATGCAAGGTGTTCCATGAACGCCGAAATGATGTCCGTGTCTCAAGTTACACGCGACTTGTTTGTGACATCACCTCATCTAAGATGCCATAAAGCATCGAATCTCTGTCTATGGAACGACTCCTATATAACCATCACATGTCACTTCATTGACCTACAAAGCATCAAACCATTGTCTGTGTGTCGGTACATATATGGCCATTTCACAACATCCGCTAGGTGCCCCAAAGGTGTCGAATTTCTGTCTGTGTGCCGGCCCACACGTGACATTTCCTTTTGCATGGCATGGGATATGCTTGGAACATCCAAAATAAAAAGAAAGAAAATACAAAAGTCATTTTCATCATCCACATCCATAAAGCATCATCCGATCATGAACATGAACACACCATACACATCATTTAGGGTGTTGAGTCTAGGTCTATGACATCCATCCGCGACTCTAACCTTGTGTTGAATGTGCAGTTTAAAGATGAACCTCAAAGCGGTTACTTCGTATCGAGTCAGTGCCAAACCCAACAATTCAATTAGTTCAATCAGAGCCAGTCACCGTGGAGGGGATCAGTTCAGGGTCAGACTCAGATCGGGAGATCAAAATTCAATTGCCTACTTTACCAGTTGACAGTCAGATTTTGTTAGAAGAAGCTGACAGAGTGGAGATGGGCGATGGAAACAATGGAAACTTGCCTTTTGACATGGCTGTTTTTATGAGGAGCTTTCTAACCTCAGACAAGTTCAAGGCTACTCTTAGGGAACAAGTGCAAGCTGTGATAAGCACCATCCCTGTTCAGACTGTTCCATCGGCTCAGACTATGGTTGGAAGTGAGGGACAATAGTTTTTCCAAATTACTAATGGTGCCGTAGGAAGCCTTCCTAAGGAAGTGGTGGAATGGTTAACCATAGAGAACCCGATCATCAGTCCAAAGAGGAAGAGGCCTTTGAGAAGGCAAGGAAAGCCTCGATTGAGACGATGTTGGAAAAGCGTCTCAATCAGAAATTTTCTGATATTAAAGCCATATTGCCTAAGCTGAAGGAGATGGTCCACTATAACCCTATTAAGTATGTCAACCCGACTACATTGATGGCTGATGGAGGTGAGCCGCTCCCAGCTGGTTTTCAGATGCCTCACCTGCCTCCGTACACTGGAGAGGGCCCACCGGAAGCCCATTTGGACAGTTATGTGAGGTTGATGACTAGCATGGGGATTGGGAAAGGTCATCTCTTAAATCTGTTTCTGACTACACTGAGGGGTGCTATGGCGAAGTGGTATATGAAGATGCCTCTCTACACCCATTCTACTTGGGAGGACCTATCTGAAGCTTTTGTAAAGCAGTACACTTACAATACCCAAGTAGAGACTACCCTCGAAGACCTAGGAGAATCCGCCAGAAACCAAATGAATCCTTCTCGGCTTACTACAAGCGGTGGATGGATGTGCAAGCTTTGGTGGATGGGGCACCAAAGTTAGAGTCGCTCATTGTGAAGCTGGTAGATGGTGGTCTTCCCCAACACAAGGACAAGATGAAGCTGAAGAGATTCCACTCCTTCAATGAGGTGGTGGAGTTCGCCAGATGTATCAAGCGATGCAAGGAAGAGGAGCAGATGGGCAGACAGAGTTCGGGCTCCTACATAAGCAATCAGGGGTACTCTCAAGGGTACAAAGGCAACAACTCTAAGGCTACTCCAGTGGGGTCCAACGCTAAGTCGACTCAGAATGTAGCCTGCTCAAAGTGCAATGGGAGGATGTAGCTGCTGTGAACATGGGAAGACAGACTCCTCAAAGGGTCACCAGTCCATGGGCTGAGTCAGTAAGCCAAATTTTTGCTAAGTGTAGAAAGGCTGGGTTATTATAGAGCTTGACGCCATTTTCGCCTCCAGCTGAGGCAGATAAAGATAACTTCTACACTTATCACGTGATGACGGGTCACAGTACAAATGAGTGTACCCAGTTGATTGGAGCCATCACGCAGTTGGTCATTGATGGAAGGATCATCGAGTCGGGTTTGAAACCTAGCTTTTAGAATAATCCCTTGCACAACCTCGGATGATTCGGCTTCACAAGACATTGAGGACCATGACACTGCAATAAAGAGAAGACCCTCCGCATATGGAGGCGATAGTTATTTTGATGTTTTAATTTGTTTTATTATTATTATCATTTATCATGTGAACAATTTGGCCTCTGAGGTGTTTAGTTTAATAGAGTTTGATTTTAATTACTTATGGGATATTTTTCGGATGGAACTGTGCATGCATCCAAACATTCATTTAATGCCTTTAACACACATGATACATCAATGCATGAAATGAATCTAGGGACAGATGACAACCCAAAAATGATATCCATCTTGGGAGACCTCACACCTGATGAGAGGAAAGAAAATTACAACATACCATAAAAGAAAATGGAAATCTTTCCCTGACTGAACGATATCGCGCAGAGATTGATGGAGAAATTACTGAATACAAAGTTCCAAAGGATTGAAAGACAAAATCAATCAAGTAGGAGCTTCGTATACTCGAATGGGCATCACTCCATGGTCGCAACCGCCAACTACTTCTCAGAGTGGGTAGAAGAGGAGTCATATATGAATGTCACCGACAAAAAAAAAAAGACAAAAAAAAGGGGAAAAAAAAAGCATTATCATGTCGTGACCAATAATGGCCTATAATTACAAGGGGCAAAGATGGAGCATCATAGATTATCTTTGCATCTCCCATAAGCCAATGGGACGATAGAAGCGGCTTACAAGATTCCGTCCAAACGACAATCACCTACAAAGGATAGGCCGATATGCTGTCATTTGTCTCGCAAGGGCATAGAACTAGCATCAGAGCACGCACTGAAGAAACGTCATACTCCTTAGCCTATAGGATGGAAGCGGTTCCACCAGGGGAGACAGAGACCAAGTCGTCAACCCCATCAACCCAGACAAGCCCAGGCACTATTACGTGTAATAAAAAAAAGGTCCGATGGGTCGCAAACCAAAAAGACGATCCATGCAAAAATCAGGATAGTCCAATGGATAAAAAACTGAAAAGGTGGTCCATGCAAAAGTTAGGACAGAGAGGCGAGCACCATCAGCCAGAAAATCTGCAAAGACTAGTTGGTGGCAAGTATGGGTCTAGTCGAGACGGATACCATTACTGATTCTTTCCTTAGCTTCATTTCATCTTTGATGTGCATTGTGCTAAAACATTATAAATGAGTGAATGAATGAATCCCATTTTCTGTTCTAGTTAAATGTCCCAAGTCTGCTTGAAATTGAATTCATATGGATGTGCACACTTTCTGTCTACATGCATCTCACTTAAAAAAAAAAATAAGAAGTCTGATGGATCGAAAACCGAATAGGCGGTCCATGCAAAAATTAGGACAGCCCGATAGATCGAAAACCCAAAAAGCGTGGTCTATGCAAAAGCTAGGGCATAAAATAAAGTCTGCTAAATTGAAAAGTCGAAAGGGCGGTTCAGGCAAAAATAAAGACAGTTCGATAGGCTAAAAACCCAAAAAGGGCGACCTATGCAAAAATTAGGACAGGCAATGAAAATAAAACAAAATTCATACAGTAGTATCAAGCTTAGACAACTCTAATCCTAAAAAAACTGTGGTACATCAAAGCGAGTGCCTCATGCCCACGCCTCGTGGAGCAAGCAATCAGGTCAATCAACCAAACTTCAATGCGATACCCCACCAAGGACAGACCCATCTGGGCATCCCAATCATCCGTCCGGTCCCTGAAAGTCTGATTCATGACCTCCAGCTCGGTGACCCACCGACGCAATTGATCAACCTCTGTTCTCAAACAAGCGGACTCACGGCGCTCGATCCCAATTGTTGTTTGCAACAAACAAAACATGAAAAAGCACCATAATCATACATATATGCATCCAGGACACACACATACACATACACTCAAAACATATCCACACACATGCATACACGCATCAATGTGTACTCAAGTATAGGTACATGCTGTCATCATTAGGCTATCTCGAGCCATGAGTACTCCAAAAGCAGAAATAACCTAACACTGGGGCATCCTCAAATCCCAAGTGTCCAGGGGCAAAAAAAATCAAGCCGTATTTATTCTTGATTGAAGCGGTAAAAATTTTTGTTTCCAAAATTATCGATGAAGGAATAAATACGTACCCCTAATCTAACTTCAAAGGTATTGCTCCACCACAGAGAGCCGATGTCAACGGTATTGCTCCACCATAGAGAGCCGATGTCAACGGTATTGCTCCACCACAGAGAGCCAGTTTCAACGGTATTGCTCCACCACAGAGAGCCAATTTCAATGGTATTGCTCCGCCATAGAGAGCCGATTTGAACAGTATCAAGGGGCAAGATATCCAGTCCATATTCATTCTTGATCGAAGGGGCAAAAATTTTTGTTTCCAAAATTCTCGATCAAGGAACAAATACATACCTGAAACAACTTTAAAACATCAAAGGAAATCATCAAGCTTCTCAAATCACCAAAGCATCTTTCCCCAGCCATAAAAGCTTCATGGGAAACACTATTATCCATTCCTTTAGTGACGCAGGCCCCACTAGAAGTGAAATGGCCAAAATGCCCTTCTGTTGGTAACTAAACTACCAAATGTCTAAAACAACTTCCCTTTAGTGACGCAAGCTTCACGGGAAACCAAATCATCGAAATATGTCTTCCCCTAGTGACATAGGCTCCACTAGAGGTGATATTACCAAAATAACATTCCTCCAAAGGATGCCAACTTTCCAAGCTATAAAATTACCAAAATACCCTTCACCTTCATGAACATCAATTCACAAGGAGAATCTAATCCGGGCAAAGTCCTCTGCTTCACAATGGAGTCGAAGCATGTCCCTGGAGCATCAACCCAATCCGGGCAAAGTCCTCTGCTTCGTAATGGAGTCGAAGCATGTCCCTGGAGCATCAACCCAATCCGGGCAAAGTCCTCTGCTTCGCAATGGAGGCGAAGCATGACCCTAGAAAACCAATACAATCTGGGCAAAGTCCACTGTTTCACGAAGGAGTCGAAGCACGTCCTTGGAGAACATCAAACAAATTCGTGCAAAGTCCTATGCTTCATAACAGAGTCAAAGTAAGTCCCCGAAAAATCAAATCAACCTGGGTAAGACCGCTGTTTCGCAAAACAACCGAGACAAGTCCCTACAAACATCAAAGCTAATCGACGCAGGAGGAGTCGCCAGGTACGTCCTCTTCCCCTTCTCACTGTGCTCCCTATTGCCGGACCAAACTCAAACCGGGAACAAACACCCATTCAAGTCGACTTTGGTCATGCGAGGGGCAGGCTGTGAGCACGGGTTTTTTCCCGACCTCGGTGATGAAAGCTACTGTTACCTTTTTCATGGATAAACGTGAAGCGGATTCGGATTGATCGGGATAATGTCGGAAATGTCCCAGATAGCCTAAAGTTGTGTGACAAGTCCTAATATGGAACCCCGAAGAATTCAAGTCAGTATTTTAGAAAGAACCGAAGAAAAAAATAGAAAACTAGCAAAATAGGCATTTCTAGCCCGCTACAGCCGTGCGACTGTGAGCATCAGTTTTCCTTTTTTGCCGAAATCAGCAATTAATTATGATTTAATGCCAAAAAGGGAGATATATAAGCATCATAATCCGGGATTAGGGTTCAGGAGGATAGAAACAGAAAAACAAGAAAAAGAGAAAAGGGATTTTGAGAGAAAAATAACACCATCACTTAGATCTTCTCTAGGGTTCCTAAGGCAATTGGAAGAAAAAAAAAAATGATTTTGACCTAAAAAAAAAATCTTAATAGAACACATAAAAACGATCATAGGGTTTTGTGATATCATAATCAATCCTTCATTCTTCTTCGGGGTTCCGTTCGGGCTTCGAAAATCGCCTACTGTTCGGGTTGCTCACGATTGCAAGGTGTTTCCTGGCATCCGAATCCATCCTTGGTGGTCCAAAACACTAGAACACAGACAAGGTATATTCTGAGAGGCCTTAAAAATCCTTTTTAATTCATTCTGGGTGCTATTTGTTTGTGTTTTTGAGTTTTATTTTGCGATTTTAGAAGCGCTTCCGGTTATAGTTGCCCCACCTGATGATTACAGCCGCGCGCTGTAATCTACAGGGGTGCGGCTATAAGCTACAGTGGTGTGGCTGTAACCTATAGTGGCGTGGCTGTAGTTGAGGCAAAATCACTAAATTTGCAAAATGATTTTCAAAAACGAGAAAAGAAGGCCGGAACACATTCTGGAGCATTACAGCTGTGCAGTTGTAACCTACAGCTGTGCGACTGTAGCCTACAGTGGCACGACTGTAGTTGAGGTAGAATTACAGTTTTGCCCTTTTGGGCCCCAAACTTGTTTACATTTTTTTTCTATCCGAAACTGAATTTTGGTGTGTTTACATTCTTTTTGGACCCTAGATGGATGTTTAACTTAGGCCCACACACGAACGGAACCCTCGGGTCCCAGGATATCAGGCCCACTAAAGTTGGAAAATGTATGTAAATGAGCCAAATGGTTTTCAAAATTGGTTGGGTCCCGGGATATCCGGCCCACTAAAGTTGGAAAATGCATGTAAATGAGACAAATGGTTTTCAAAATTGGTTTTTCATCCATAAAACCTACAGGGCACTTCAAAAAACCGTTTTCCAGGTCCAACAGGGCCGACCAATCGGGTTGACCTGGTTACCCCTTATGCATGATCCCGTTTCCTAAAATACCCCTATTCTATCCTATATGAGTCCTTGGTGTTATTTATTTACGTGTGCTAACCGTATTTGGATGCAGCTTTTATTTTTACTTTATTTTTATTTTTGAATGTATTTTATAGATTAAATAGCGTATTTAGGCGATTGTAATTTTTTAGATCATCGTGTATTATAGGTGGTTGTAATGGTGAGGATGAGAGCTTTTTCTTTTTATGGGTTGTATAATTTGGCCTCTATTTACTTTTCTTGCACTTTTACTTTTTTGCATTTTATTTTGGATTTATATTTATGTCATATGTATGAGCATTGGTTAATAAGAGATAAAATGAGTAGAATTAAGTGAATGCAACATTACATTATGAAATAATAATTGAAAATAAGTGAGGATTAGTAGATTTATTGCTCGAACCCTGAATCTCTGAATTAGGTATAGCGTCTACACTTGGTCGGGAGCTATAGCGGAATTTCCCGAATGAGCTGATCCGGGTGGCGACTTTGTATCTAATTTCGAAATTTAGGTTTTGAGATCTTTAAGTTCAAATTAGGATTTTCTAAAAAACCTATTTTTCCAAAATTCACAATTACAATTAAGTTTTCTACAAAAAAGGTTTTTTCTTTTTTCTAAAGAACGATTAAAACCTGTTTTTAAAACCAAAACATCAACTCTTAAAAAGAATATCCTTGGTTCCCTTCTCCGCGTGTTCTAGAAAAGGTCGTCCGCTCACAGTGACATTCCCTTTTCCATATCCATAGCATTGCCATGTTCACTGACACACCCGAACGTACCCACACTTGGAACCCTGTTACAGGTCCTTTAGGCATACACCAAAATATGCCACCTCACATGCAATACCATGATATGGTCAGGTTAAAGGATCTATACAAGTGTTATAAAAGAATCACTTGTGATACTATACCATGTGGATTTCTCATTTAGTGGATCTATCGAGTACCATGCGCCTTTGCATGTACCCACTAACTTGGCTTGCATTCCATGTTTAATAGCCGGTAAGACACCACCATACAACTAGGCTAATGATAGTCTTTGGTTCATTCATTCCCATGACTGGAATAGACTACGAATGACTTTATGGTCATATCGTTTCCCCTATCTATGGTCTCACTGCCAAGTGCATAACACTTGTCAATATGGATATGGATATGTCCATTGGATACTCTATTTATAACATAGCTTAAGATATATAATAATAGATTAATGCCTTTATTTAATGACACATATTGTATAATACATAAATCTCATAACAAAGTACAAATATATGATACAAATATAAGGACAAATGCCTCGAGACTAGGGCATATCCAACACTTTGTATGGGGTGAACTTGGGCATTTGGAAGCTTTGGGGGAGCAAGTCATTTCCATTGACCCTTAATGCATTTGGCTTGATGCATTTTACAATGGGAATCTATGCCATCTGCCAAAGCTTGGGTAGCTGCTCATCAAGCTCATAATGCTTCCTTTTCAACTTCCTTTCAGCCACCGGCTCAACCAGTGCCTCTCTCACTCTCCTAGAAGCATCCCCTTATTCAGACTGGTAATCTCCATCCCTTGCTGGAGCTTGTCTACCAACATTCCCATGGTTTATATTTTTTTTTGGCTGCCTATTGTTGATCTACCACAGGTTCTACTTACCTGTTAGTAACAATGCTGCCTACAACGGCCTACACTTGACTACGAATGCTAGCTCAGAACTTGTATAAATCTAAAAGGTCTTTGATGGATGCTGCCACAGAAAATGTGATAATAGCGGCATTCTACTGTTTGGTGTTCTGTTGATCTCCCATCTTTGCAGTATTCTTCTATAGCATAAACAAACTGTCTACCCCTAAATTCTGAATTTGTTTCTCTTGTTCCAAATCTGACCCTGACTCTACAACCACTGACCTAGATGCCACACTGACTAATCTTGGTCTAGTTCTTCACCCTAGTTGAGGATTTGCATAACTGACTCTTTCTAGTCTCCCTTCAGGATGATGATTCCAAAATACAGAGTCACAACCATACGTTAGCATTATGAATGAATGCATGACAATCCTTTAACCTAAAATGGTATGCGTGCATGTATAGATGACATGATATGGTCGATGCATGATATGCATATGATATGGATGTTCATGTAAGATAGGTGAGGATTCGATACTTCGAGAGCATACGAACCAGGGTTTAATACTCGGGGAGTGTCAAATAAGGTTAACTAGATTTTGCTAATCATAGTCGTATGAGTCTAAATACAGATAGAGGTTCGACACCTTTGGAGCACCTAAGGACAATACTAGATAGTTTTAAAGTCTTTAGACCTAAAACAACCTTGGGTTTTAAGGTTAGTGTGAGTTTACACACAGAAAGAGGTTTGATACTCGGGGAGCATCAAAAGGGGTTAAATAGATTCCGCTAGTTACAGTGATAAACGTATGAGTCTATATACGGACAGAGATTTAATGCCAATACTAAAAAGTTTTGAAATCTCCGGGTGCGTGTGAGTCTGCACACAGACAGAGTTTCGGTGCTAGGGAAGTTTCAAAAGAGGTTGTCTTTAAAGGACAACTGAGTGTGTGAGTTTCTTGTAGTAACCGTGGGTTACAAAAGAATAAATGCGAGGTTCTAAGTCACTGTTGGGAAATGCCCTAGTCTCAAGGCATTATATAAGCATCAGAATTTTCCAACCTCAATAATGAAAATCCAAAAGTCATTTTTACAGGGGTAAACATGGCTGTAGTCAAATTACAATCATACAACTGTAGGTCTATAACAGCTAGTTATAGCTCATCCTACATGGGAGAGAAATAGGGCGTGATTCAGGGGATTATGGTGTCCTTCTTTCTACTTTTTAGGTCTACAGATATCAGAAGAAAGGGACGAAAGACCAAAGGAAAAATTTTTGGATTGAAGAGAGCTCTAGAGATTAAGAGAAGAGAAGGAAAAAGAAGAGAAGAAAACACACCAAAGTTATCATCTTCTTCTACTCTTTTTCTTTTGATTCTTATGTTTGTGAGGTTAAAACTGGTAGAAATCATAGGTTAAAACTTGACAAACACACATAAATCATTCCAGAGCCTTAAACATGCTCAAATCCGTAACTAGTAAAGGTTTTTTGATATATATTTTGAACCTTGACATAAAAAAGAAAGGAGGAAAACTGGAGCTGATTTAAGGTGTTTTTCCGTTTAAATCGATGGTGGATCTGCGCTACAAGGGTAAATATACCTTAAACTAGTATTTTGCTTCATTTTCTGAGTATTTTGGTTCATTTTTGTGCATAAAATCACCTAAAACCAAAAATAAAAGTTTGCTATTTCTGGGCAGGATGAACAGTCGTACGGCTATAATTAGAGTCATGCGACTATAGTCACAGCCGTACGACTGTAGTTGGCTTCCACGGCTATAAATTCTCCCATATAAGCATGACTGTAATTACAGCCGCACGACTATAGTTACAGCCATGTGGCTATAGTTTCTGGCCAGCAACAGAAAATCATAAAAAATCCAGAAAAATTCAGAAAAACGTAAAAAAAAAAATCAAAAAAATCATAAAATGCATAAAAAATAAAAAAAAAATCCATCAAAAATAAATTTATTTCATGCATTCACGACCTTAGATTTAATTTTGAAGTTATCACACATAGACCAGAACAACTACGGAGATCCAAATCTCCTAAAAACCGACCCACATTTACATGCTAAATGGAAATAAACCAGTAAAAGAAAATATTTTCAAAAATGTATTTTCTCATGGAACAAAAATTACTGGAACATTTCAAAACTGTTTTCCAGGTCTAGCCGGGCGAACTGGCAGAGTTTGCCCGGCTATCCCATAAAGGCATGTCCCCAAATCTCTCATTTCCCTGTTCTATCTATTTGAGTCCAACTTGTTGCATATATTTGTACTAACCTTTGATTTGCAGGATTTGAATTTATTTTAATTTTGATTTAATTCGATACTCGTTATTATAGGCGATTATATCCTGATCCCCAAATTATACAAATGTATCCCCTATGATAGTTTTGTTGTGATTTGATTGGGTTGTGAATAATTAATTTGTTTATTGCTTTTTATCCATATGTACACCGCATGATTAAATCAATGGAGATCAACCTTAGAAATATAAAATGCTATCAATGAACATTGGCCAAATTTATGTTGATTAGACATGAAATAAGGGACTTGTCCGGACCTAGATCTTTGGAAAGTGTACCGGCCCTCATCCGATTCAGCTACGCAATAATTTCCTGGTTGAGCTAAGCCGGATGGTGACTCTTACATTTTCCATCAAGACTTAGGTCTCGCAAGGGAGGGTTGCCCGATATCGAGGCTCCCTTCCAAGAGAAAATGTCATCCGCTAACAGTGGCGAGTCTGCTAGGGATGTCTTACAAAAGTTTTCTCAAAACTTAAAAGAATTTGATAAGCCCTGAAAAATGACTAATCAAATAAGGTGGATGATTCTTTCATGGTATTTTATCTTGCATTTTAGTTAGACATACTTGCATTAGGTTGAGTATCCAATTTTCAGCTCGATGAATTGTTGAAGTGTCGCCTTTAGTCCTCATGGTCTTAGGGGCATGGATACGAAACATCACTCATAGCCTCGTACGTACCCCTTCGTTTGGACCCCTGAGTGGGGAGAAGTGAGGAGTATATCTTGCTATGGGGACCTTTATTTTATCCCAGCTTGGACCGAACTCATGTAGGCAACCTTAGTTGGATTCCCTTAGGATACCAAAACAAATTGCATGAATGATACAATTATGCCTTCATCATCCTTGGTTGGTGATCAAAGTGAACCCCTCCTAGGACTCAGTTAGAATTTTCTCAAAAAATGACCACGATTGGAGGAATAAGGTTGGAGGGATACGCTTCGCATGCTATGTGCTATGTGTTTCTCGTTTCTTCATATCATACCATCATCAAAATTTTCCACGAACATGACATGCTACACGTGAAGCATTTGTGTGATACTAACTCACATCTTTTGTACAACCACTTGCATTTTCCATCTGTGAAAACATTAATCATCAGTGTGACATTCATACTAACCATTTCTTTTGCTGCCATGCATCCCCTTATTGTGTAAAAAAAATAAACAAAAAATAAATAAAAAGATAAATAAAAATATTAATACATGCACATCACTTACATATCATAAGCACTAACCAATTTGTTTTGCAGCCATATGGAATGCATGTCATGCATAAAACATTCATGTGAATCTTGAACAATCCCATAAGTATCATACACATCACATCACCTACCAAGTAGGAAACCTTTAGATGCTCCACGAGTGCCCAAAACATCAATTCACACATCAAACTATTTAGGTACTCCACGAGTGCCGAAAAACCACACTTCATACATCAAATCGTTAAGGTGCTCCACGTGCACCCAAGACATCATTGTATACCTCATTTCATGCATCGAACCATTTAGTTGCTCCATAAGTACCTAAAACCTCATTTCACACATCAAACCAATTAGGTACTCCTCGTGTGGCAAGCACACGTTCATAGCACAAAACCCCGAGGTGCTCCCCGTGTGCCAAGCACACATTCATAGCACAAAACTTCGACCGTCTGCCAAGCACATGTTCATATCACGTCATAGCACAAAACCCCAAGGTTCTCCCTAAGCCCCAAAACTCTGTCCGTGTAATGAGCATACAATCATTACATCTCCATAACATAAAAGCCCAAGGTGCTCCACGAGCACTAAAACTTTGCCCGTGTGCCATACACATCACACATATATGTATAAGACCAGCTCTATACATATCCATGCCCTTGCATAAGACCAGCTCTATGCATGAATCACACACACATGTATAAGACCAGCTCTATACATATCCAAACCTATGCATAAGACCAGCTCTATGTGTTGGATATGCCCTAGTCCCGAGGCATTGGTCCTTGTGTTTGTATCATACATTTATGTGAGATATTTGTATTATACAATTAGTGTCATAAAATAAAGGCATCAATCTATTTATTACATATCTTATGTTATGTTTTAAATAGAGTGTCCAATGGACATATCCATATCCATGTTTTCAAGTGTCATGCACTTGGCAGTAAGACCATGGATAGGGAAAACGATATGACCATAAAGTCTTCCGTAGTCTGTTCCAATCATGGGAATGAATGGAACTAAAGACTATCATTATCCTGGTTGTATGGTAGTGTCTTACTGATCATAGTACATGGGATGTCAACTAGGTTAATGGGTACATGTAAAGGGGCATGATAATGGATCGATCCACTGAAAGAAAATCCACATGGTATTGGATCATAAGGGATTCTCGTGTAGTACTTGTATAGATCCTTTGACCTGACCATATGATGGTGCTACATGTGAAGTGGCATACCTTAGTGTACGCCTAACGGGCCTATGAATGGGTGCCAAGTACGGGTATGTTCGGGTATGTCAGTGAACATGGCAATGCTATGGATATGCAGATAGGAATATCACTCAGTAGTCCACTGAGAAGATATCATCAGCCTCTTGATGAATGCAACTGATAAGAGTGTGGCCACAACCAAACAAGTTGGAACTTGTTTTTGAGCATCAGTTCATCCGAGATCAAGTAAATGTCCGGACACAATAGAGGGTGATCAATCCATGCCTCTGTGTTGGACACTGATATCAATGAGATGGGATATGCAAGTTTAAACTACAGGGCTACGATTCCAGTTTGACTGTTATCTCCATCTTAATTGGGGGCTGTAGTGGCTTACTAGAGCCCACCTATAGTCTGTGGGCCATAAGCCTATTGCCAACATAAAGACGGACCCATCGGATCGTACACATTGAACGTCTGGACTAGACTAAAGGATTTAGTGTGTACTTGGAGTATACACATTGAAGAGAGAGAGTTCCATTAATTATATTATATAGATCATTTGGATTGATCAAAATGATATAATTAATATTTATTTTGGGCCATCTCATAATTAATTCAATGAATTAATTTATGAGATTATTTCCTAGGTGGAAATATTTATACATGTATAGGTTTACATGTATTTCCTTTTATGCATGTCTAATTTAATTCCGTGATTAAATTAATAGGTCAAATAAATTCTAATTTAATTGTATGTAATATATTATACGGTATAATATATAAGCATACACGTTAAATTAAAGTTACATTTGAAATTAATTAAATCATGGGAATTAGAATGGGCTTGGGCTTAAAAGAATTAAAGCCCACATTGGATGCAGTGGTATGGGCCGAATTCATGGTTGAGTATGGTGAGTCATCCTTATCTGATAAGGGTGATGAGTTATCTCTTTTGGATAGGGTTAAAGGAAGAAAAGTTGGACTTTGCTTCTTATGGATAAAGATGAGAAGAGAAGTGATGAGTCATGGTTGGACTTGAGGTTACAAAGTTGGACTTTGCATTCTTTTCTTTATATCTTATCCATCTTCTTCTTTTGTAAAAGGGCTAGACTTGAGCCACCCCACTGCTCTTTCTTTCTCTTCTTGAGTTTGTCGATCTGCTAGCACAGGGTTAGTCTGATAACCGTTCGTGTACGTGACGATGGAGGAAATCTATTTTGATTTCTGTAGCCTTCTCTTTAAAAGATTTCTGGGTAAGTTTCTAAACTTCCTTTTAATGGCTTTTGCTTTTGATTTCCACTTCATTAGCTCCTGGGCACGGATTTGAGGAAATCAACTCAACCTTCAGCTTTTATCGATTGATTTCCAGTGATGAATCCTAACACTATGCACAAATCACACACACATGCATAAGACCAGCTCTGTGCACATATCTACACATATGCATAAGACCAGCTCTATGCACAAATCACAAACCCATGCATAAGATAAGCTCTATGCACAAATCACCTGCCGTATAAGACTAGCTCTATACGTCCATTACAAAGGCCCGTATAAGATTAGCTCTATACATATTCATGACATTTCATCTTAAATATATACATGTGTACCCACACTCATTCATTCATTCTTTCATTTGTTCAACTTTTCTCATGGCGTCATTTCATCCATTCATCATGAATCATTCCTAATGTTTCATTCTTCACGTCATCATTTCATTCATTCATTATCCCTAATATTTCACGTATCATGTAAAACAGTACATATGTGAAGGACAAAAACTGGGCAAAGATAAGAAAGAAAGAAGCTTCACATAGACAGTCTATTGAGTAAGCTGGATCGACGTAGGACAAGATCTCAATCAGTGAGGGCGGTTGAGGAAGAAAGAATAGTCAAGACAGAAGGTGAAACTGAAAGTTGAGATGGCAAACTAGACACCAATTCTTGCTGATGTTCTAAAAGATGTCCTGAAATCTTAGGATTTTCATGATATCTTGAAAGATGAAATGCGGGCTGCTGTGAGGGTAAGTGGTGAAGTCGGTACCAGTGGGCCTAGGAAGGAGAAAATGGCTAAATCATCTTAGTTTAGGGATGATATCTCACCTAGTGTGGAGAAGCTACAAGAGATTGAGGTTGCAATGGAGAAAAAGCTTAAGGCTAAGTGCACGGAACAAGATGAATTAGCTGTTGAGTTAAAGAAGGTGGCTAACATCAATATAGCATCCAAGAGTAGTGTGAATGTGGATGCCATAATAAATAAAGGCATTGAGACTTTCCCTATTGGATTTTAAGTGCCGAAAATTGCTTCCTACAAAGGAATTGGTTCACCGGTAGCTCATGTGAACCTTTATGCCCGAGTCATGCTGATAGCGGGTGTCACAAAGCAACAACTGATCAATTTCTTTCCAACCACACTAGAAGGAGGAGCTTTGTCTTGGTATAGCTCATTGTTTGAGGACATACAGTTGGATTGGGAAGCTCTATCAATAGCTTTTATCAAGTACTATAGTTTCAACACCAAGATCCAAGTGAAGCTATATGACTTGGAAAGAATCAAGTAGAAACCGAACGAATCCTTCGATGAGTACTATCCGAAGTGGATGAACAAAGATTTTGTTAAAGAACCACCCTGATGAAGATGAGCTGATCCCGAAGCTAATTGATGGCAGCAAGGATGTCTACAAGAATAATATGAAGTTTCATACTTTCAATGAGCTCAGTGAGGCTTATAGCATGGCCATGAAGGTTGAGAGAGATGAAGAAGAGAAGGCAGTAAGCCACAGAGGTGGCAGAAGCTCTGGGTATAGTTTTAGGCGTCGGTCAACGACTGTAACTAGGTCAGGCAGTGGATCTAGTTCCAGTTCCGCAAGTAAAAATGGGCAGTTTTTAGAAGTGAAGCAAGCCGAAGTTGCCGCTGTATCTCAGCAACAAGGTAGTCAAGGTAGAAATCTAGGCAGTCAAGGTATATCCCCTTGGACTTTATCTTTGGCCAAGATTTTTGCAAAGTGCTGGAATGGTGGCCTGTTGAATCTCTAAAGCCATTTGAGAAGCCGACCGATGCAGATAAGGACAACTTCTGTACATATCATGTTGTAGTGGGACACAAAATTAACAACTGTTTTAAGCTGAGGGATGCCATTCAAAAGTTGATTAATGAAGGGAAGTTGCAAAAACCTACAAAGCCCAGCACAAAGACCAATCCATTGCTAACATTTAAGAAGTAAGTTAACATGGTGCAGTCGGGGTTGCCAGCCAACTTTGTTTTTGCTCAGATCCTGCAAGCGAATCCATCTGTGCAGTCTGTAGTAGCTGCTGAAGCTAAAACAGAGATAGAATGTGGGAAGCTGTGGAACAAAATGAAATAAAGCCAATGAGATTGAATGATCTTGATTCAGAAGATGAATATGAGGAATATGGCTGGGATGAATCAGTTAAACTATCGATTGTTGAGAAACCGAAAATTCCTAAATTCTAAAATGTGACGAGAAGTGGCAGGGTCTATCAGCTAGCAACTCAGCAGAAAGATAAGGCTCCAGCGACTGGATTGAGTAGCATATCAATGCAGAAGGAAGTTGAAAAAGAAGATTTGGTCATTTCACAATTGAAGAAAACTTCGGCTCAGGCTAGTTTGTGGCATTTACTGTTGGTCTCAAAGGAGCATAGAGCAGCATTAGTGAAGAAGCTGTCTAAAGTTGATGTGTCCTCAATTACATCTCTAGAAGCTATGTGTTGCTTTTGGACAAGGTTTATTCTGGATCCCCTCACATTATGTTCTCTGAGAGAGATCTGCCGAGGGGAGGAAGAGCTCATAACAAAGCTCTTTATGTCAAATCTAACAT
Organism: Euphorbia tirucalli; assembly: GCA_039660915.1. Lineage (NCBI taxonomy): Eukaryota > Viridiplantae > Streptophyta > Magnoliopsida > Malpighiales > Euphorbiaceae > Euphorbia > Euphorbia tirucalli. The sequence goes on along the minus strand of CM077637.1, from coordinate 40,677,416 downwards.
AATGGATAGGGTCATGCCGTGTGTAATGGTGGATGATGGGTCAGCTCTTAATATATGTCTATCAAAAATGCTGCCGTATCTGGGCTTAAGTGAAGACTCTTTGAAGAAGTCTTCAACTATGATTAGGGCTTACAACAACTCAAAAAGGACTATGATTGGAACATTTGAGACTAAGGTGGAAGTAGGACCAGTCAAGTCAATGGTTACTTTCACTGTAATAGATATTCTAGTCACTTTCTCTTTACTACTGGGAAGACCATGGTTTCTGTTGGGATTCGTCATTGGAAAAATAACATGGCGCAGCAGAAAATACACCTTTTAAAATTTCCTAGAATCCACCTATCGTGTCCAATTACCATTGATTAGAATAAAATCAAATAAGAATCAAGAGAGATTAACTCACCGGATTCCTCTCCTCTAGAGACTGCTACAGAATCGTTTCTTGAAACTGCGATCTCCAAAGTCCGATGCATGACCAACTATTAAGCGGGAACCGGTGCTAGCCGAAGATGCGAAGGAATGGAGGATTAATACTGGAATTTTCAGCTCTTTGGGGCTGCTTTTGGTGGCTGAAATTTCCAGCAATTAATTAGATTTGAATTATGTTTTTCTTCCTTAAGCGTGCCCTTACATAGACACCTTGTCTAATTGGGTTTTAATTAGGTTAATTAACCCCAAGCCCACTAGGATTATAATTACATAAATAAACTTTAATTAAAAAGTATATACTATGTAATTTAATTCCATTTGGCTAAATTTAATTACCCCTAAATAAAATTAAATCACACTTAAGTTAGTACAATACATGTATTTAATTTTCCTACTTAGGAAAATTATTTAATTAATTGTTTACTCTATGTAATTCAATTAATTGATAAATTAATTAATTACATTATGTAAACTTATTAATTAAATTAAATTCAACCAATGTCAATTAATTATCTTGACACCGAATGTCAACTAATTAATTAACGCAATCCTTCCAATGTACATTACATGTACAATTTCTATAAGTTCCAGCTCAGTTGATCTATATGCACGATCCTATGGGTCTGTCTTTATGTTGGCAGTAGGCCCAAGGCCCACAGACTGTAAGTGGGTTCTAGCAAACCATTACAGCCCCCAATTAAGACAGAGATGCAGTAGTTTTTAGAAGACACTCACCCGGTAGTAATCTCATACTATCCTTTGCCTCACGATATCGATATGAATAAACAAGAGGCATGGTGTCCATCATCCTCTTCTGTTGTTTATTACATTTCTTAATCTTGAGTTGACTAATTAATCAAATAAGCAATCAACTTATTTGGGTATGGCCATACACTTATCAGTCCCACTCATCAAGTGGCCAATGATATCATCTCGGTGTTACCCGAGTGGCAATTCCATCACTTCATCATCAATATCAACATGTTCACCGGTCCACCCAATCATACCTGTATTTAGCATCCTTTTACAGACCTGTTAGGCATATGTCAAAGTGAACCGGATTCCATATTGATATTATAATGAAATCTGGTCTGAGGACAAAAGAGACCTACTCAAGAAAGACCTATGACGTGACAACCATGTGACTTTCTTGTGCGGATCGATCCAGTCCCATGTCAACGACATGTACCTATATTCATGACTGACTATACAAGTACTATGGTTAGTTAAGAACTGCCATACAGCCATCGAATATACAAGTCTGTGGTTCTATTCGTTCCCACGATTAGAACAGACCTAGGATTGGTTTTATGATTATCAATCAATGGATACTCTACTCATATTATAGCATAAGATATAAATGAAATGGATTAATTACCTTTATTAATGTGACACAAATAATGTATTCATACATGGCTCTTAATGTATAATACAAAATACAAGAATCCAATGCCCTAAGAACTAGGGCACACCAACAGTTTCATTCATTGGAAGGTGTCCCTTCCATATTGCACTAGAAGATAAAGTTCTCAATGGGCATCGAGGTTGTGATAGTTGAAGCAGATTCTTAGTCTGTGATTGCTGCTGTGAATAAAGAAGTTCTACCATTCGACTGATTCCAGATCACCATGGTCAATGAAGAAGAAGTCACAGATGCTCCAATGGTTATTTATGATAATTACATGCTGGAGTGGTTGTCTAATTACTTGCACAAACAGAACTTTTTTTTGGGTATGGGGCTTGGAGCTAATTTGTAGGGAGTGCCTGAATTCAACATTTACTTAGGAAATTCAAAGCAGTTCAGTTTGGGCTACATAGCAGAAGCATCTGAAAAGAAAAGTCTGAAGAAGGGGAAGAATGGCAAGCTTATGATGAAGCCATTCATTAAAACTATTGAAGAACTGTATAAGGGGCAAGCCGAGCCTATGAAACTTGGAAGTGTTGAATACCCGGGTTTCGAAATATTCTCTGATGTGGTGGATTTTGAAAAGAGCCAGGAAGAACCAATCACAGCTGTGATGGAGGAGGAGATAGTTTTCAAGCCTGTTACCCTCTAGAAGGAGTCATCTGAAGAGGCATCAAATACAGTGGAAGTGTCTAACAAATGAGCTAAGAAAAAGATCTAGAATGAATCTGTGGAGGAGATTTCGAAGGCATTGGCTGTCGCCTTAAACAATGCTTTTGCAAACACCATGGAAGGGTACAAGAAGGAGCTGATGATCAAAGCAAGTTTGAATTCTGTATTTTTGAAATTATGAGAATCATGATGAAGGCTAAGGCACAACTAGCTGAGGTTGAGGGGACTGCTCTTTCTGCTAAACAAGAGTCCGAAATTGATTCTAGTTTAGACAACGTCTTGAAGCTGAGCGAGGAAGAAGAAGAAGTGCAAGGCCCTCCGCCTGTGGAGGATGAAAATGACTTTGTTGTATCTGTATCGTCTATTTTCAATGTAAACGATGTACTTTATGATAAGTTTAATGCAATGAAGTCTCGGTTCACTTACTTGTGTGATGTTTATCCTGATAACTCTATGCATGCATTTGAATCACCATCAAGCATATTTAGCATTCATGATACTGCATTGCATGAAATCAACATAAGTACAGATGAAAAATCCCAAAATGGTGTTTATTTCACATGAACTAAAACCCAAGGAAGAGAGAGAACTGACAAAAGTATTACAAAAATATGTTAAGGCTTTCGATTGGTCATACGAAGACATGCTAGGAGTCGACACAGAAATAGCAGGTCATAAGATTCCAATGGATCCTAAATTCAAGCCAGTAAAGCAGAAGCTAAGAAGGCTGAGACTAGAATGGGCTACATTGGTAAAGGAAGAAGTGGCTAAGATGATCAAAGCGAAGTTCCTCGAAGTGGTGGAATACACAAAATGGTTAGCCAACATTGTTCCAGTACCTAAGAAAGATGGAAGAGTTAGAATGTGTGTCGACTATAAGGATCTGAATAAAGCATGTCCGAAAGATAACTTTCCATTACCTCACATCGATGTTCTGATTGATAGTGTAGCTAAGGCACCAATGTACTCTTTTATGGATTGGTTTTCGGGATATAACCAGATCCTAATGGATGTAATTGATAAAGTGAAGACATCATTCATCACAGAGTGGGGCACTTTCAGTTACAAAGTAATGCCCTTCGGATTGAAAAATGCCGGGGCCACTTACCAAAGGGCTGTCACAATGTTGCTGCATGATATGATTCACAAGGAAGCAGAAGTGTACATTGATGATATGCTTGTCAAATCAATAACCTGGAAAGAGCATCCTGCCATCTTGGATATATTTCATACATGCATTGGGGAGTACAATTTATGACTTAATCCCAAGAAGTGCATATTTAGTGTTACGTCAGGAAAGCTATTGGGTCATGTGGTTAGCCAAAGAGGAATAGAAATGGATCCAGACAAAATCAAGGCTATTCGAGATATGCCAAGTCCTAAAATAGAAAAAGAGGTCTGATCGTTCTTGGGTTCCTTAGAGTATGTCAGTCGTTTCATAGCATGGTTGACTTCAGCTTTTGAGCCGATCTTCAAGTTGTTAAAGAAAGATTAGCTGATTGTATGGGATGACAGATGTCAATTAGCATTTGAGAAGATTAAAGCTTATCTGCTAAATCAGCTAGTTCGCACAATTCCGGGAAGGCCTTTGACTTTGTATTTGGCTGTTGAAGATTCCTCCATAGGGGCAATGCTAACGCTAGAGCAAGATGGGAAGAAGGAGTACCCCATCTCCTATCTTAGCAAAAAGCTGCTGGAATATGAAACCAAGTACACACTGGTAAAGAAGACATATGTGGCAATGATTTGGCTGATTAAGAAGCTATGCCATTACTTTCAGTCTTCCAAAGTACAAGCCGTGGCCAAGGTGGATCCAATGAAGTATCTATATGAAGCACCAGTGTTGGTTGGGAGATTATCTAGATTGCTACTACTCTTATCGAAATTTGATATTAAGTACATCACCAAGAAAGTCTTCAAAGGGCGAGTTGTGGTAGAATTTCTGGCGAATCAACCGTTAGAATTTGATTATATGGAGAATCTAGAGTTCCTTAACGAACAGCTGGCTATGGTGAAGGTAAAAAGATGGTTTATGTGCTTCGATGGTGTCACAAACAGAAAGAGTGCTGGAATTGGGGTCATCATAATGACACCAGACGGTGAGATTATTCCATTGTCAAAGAGATTGGACTTTCCCATAACTAGAGTTGAATTAGGTTTTTATTCCTTAAGTGTGCCCTCTTATAGACACCTTGTCTAATTGGGTTCTAATTAGGTTAATTAAACCCAAGCCCACTAGGATTATAATTACATAAATAAACTTTAATTAAAAAGTATATACTATGTAATTTAATTCCATTTGGCTAAATTTAATTACCCCAAAATAAAATTAAATCACACTTAAGTTGATACAATACATGTATTTAATTTTCCTACTTAGGAAAATTATTTAATTAATTGTTTACTTTATGTAATTCAATTAATTGATAAATTAATTAATTACATTATGTAAACTTATTAATTAAATTAAATTCAACCCAATGTCAATTAATTACCTTGACACCAAATGTCAACTAATTAATTAATGCATTCCTTCCAATGTACATTACATGTACAATTTCTATAAGTTCCAGCTCAGTTGATCTATGTGCACGATCCTATGGGTCTGTCTTTATGTTGGCAGTAGGCCCAAGGCCCACAGACTGTAAGTGGGTTCTAACAAACCATTATAGCCCCCAATTAAGACAGAGATGCAGCAGTCTTTAGAAGACACTCACCCGGTAGTAATCTCATAGTGTCCTTTGCCTAACGATATCGATATGAATAAACAAGAGGCATGGTGTCTGTCATCCTCTTCTGTTGTTTATTATGTTTCTTGATCTTGTGTTGACTGATTAATCAAATAAGCAACCAACTTATTTGGGTATGGCCATACACTTATCAGTCCCACTCATCAAGTGGCCAATGATATCATCTCAGTGTTACCCGAGTGGCAATTCCATCACTTCATCATCAATATCAACATGTTCACCGGTCCACCCAATCATACCCGTATTTAGCATCCTTTTACAGACCTGTTAGGCATATGTCAAAGTGAACCGGATTCCATACCGATATTATAATGAAATCTGGTCTGAGGACAAAAGAGACCTACTCAAGAAAGACCTATGACATGACAACCATGTGGCTTTCTTGTGCAGATCGATCCAGTCCCATGTCAATGACATGTACCTATATTCATGACTGACTATACAAGTACTATGGCTAGTTAAGAACTACCATACAATCATCGAATATACAAGTCTGTGGTTCTATTCATTCCCACGATTAGAACAGACCTGGGATAGGTTTTATGATTATCAATCAATGGATACTCTACTCATATTATAGCACAAGATATAAATGAAATAGATTAATTGCCTTTATTAATGTGACACAAATAATGTATTCATACATGACTCTTAACGTATAATACAAAATACAAGAATCCAATGCCCTAAGAACTAGGGCACACCAACAATCTCCCACTTGCACTAGTTCCAAGTGGGCATTGCCCTAATTCCTATAGATCTGGTATGACCGTCGTGCTGTGTCTGCAACAGCGCTTACGTCAATGGATCAGCGACATTATTCTTGGTGTCAACCCTCTGCAATGATATGTCACCTATGTTCACGATCTCCCAAATGAGGTGAAACTTTCTGAGTACATGTTTGGATCTCTTGTGTGACCGGGGCACCTTAGCTTGTGCGATGGTCCCGTTGTTGTCACAAAAACATCAACTGGGTCTAGGATAGTGGGCACTACTCCCAACTCAGTTATAACTTTCTTGATCCAAACGGCTTTCTTTGAGCTTCGCACGCAGCTATGTACTCAGTTTCCATTGTAGAGTCAGCAATGGTGGCCTGCTTTGAGGACCTCCAACTAATGGCACCGCCATTCAGGAGAGAAACATAACCAGACTGTGACTGGTTCTCATCCTCATCGGTCTCAAAGCTTGCATCAGTGTAACCTGACCTACCAGCTCATCTTGACCTCTTTCCACTAAGAAAGCATCCTTAGTACGGTTAAGGTACTTCAAGATTGCCTTGACTGCCTTCCAGTGTTCCTCACCGCGGTCCGACTGGTACCGGCTAGCCTTACTGAGTGCAAACACGACATCAGGCCTCGTACATTACATGGAGTACATGATAGATCCAATAGCAGATGCGTAAGGGATCTTTTCCATGTTCTCCCGGTCCTTCTTTGTTTTAGGACCATCTTTCTTACTCAGCTTCAACCCATGGTGCATAGGCAAGAATCCTTTCTTTGCCTTGTCCATGCTGAATCCTTTTAGAACCTTGTCAATGTACGTGGCCTGACTTAGGCCTAGAAGCCGATTTGATTTATCTCTGTAGATCCTGATCCCTATGATCGTCTCAGCTTTGCCTAAGTCCTTCATTGCGAAGCACCTACTCAACCACTGCTTAACCCCTTGCAGTGTTGGTATGTCACTTCCAATGATAAGGATGTCGTCAACATACAGCACTAGGACGGTGGAAACGCTCCCACTAACCATCTTATACACACAGGGCCTTTAACTTGAAACACCACTTGCAACCTATCACCTTAACACCCGGAGGTGGATCCACCAAGTTCCATACTTGGTTATCATGCATAGATTGCATCTCAGCCTCCATGGCTTTGCGCCATTGAACTAAGTGTGGGCTTTCAACAGCCTCCTGATAGGTCTTGGGCTCCTCTTGGTCAACGACCATAAGGTCCCCATCATCAGTCATGAGAAAGCCGTACCTCTCTGGCTGATGACATGTCCTACCAGACCTTCTAAGGTCCTGTGCAACCATTTCTGGTGTCTCAATTTCTTGAGTAGTCAGATTGGTTCCCAAAGCATCCTCAGCAATAGCTGTAGGAGTTTGTGAGTCTTGAACTTCTGAAAGTTCAACATTACTCCCACTGTCTCTCTTGGAAAGGAATTCCTTCTCCAAGAAGACTGCATTTCTGGTTATGAAAACTTTGTTTTCGGCCGGATCGTAGAAGTAATAACCCTTAGTTTCCTTAGGGTAACCCACAAACTGGCACTTGACAGATTTGGACTCGAGTTTGCCACTTGTCAATTTCTTAACATGTGCATCACAGCCCCAAATCTTCAAGAAGGAAACAGTGGGCTTTCGGCCTTTCCATAGTTCATATGGTGTTCCCTCAACTGCCTTGCTTGGTGTATTATTAAGAATGTAAGCAGCTGTCTCTAAAGCATATCCCCAAAAGGAGACAGGGAGTGTAGCATGACTCATCATCGAGCGGACCATGTCAAGTAAGGTCCTATTCCTCCTTTCTGACACTCCATTCAACTGGGGTGTACCAGGAGGAGTGAGTTGGGATATGATCCCACACTCTCTCAAAAACGAGTCAAAATCTTGGCTCAAATATTCACCCCCTCGGTCAGACCGAAGTGCTTTTATTTTCTTGCCAAGTTGGTTTTCTACTTCATTCTTAAAGTCCTTGAACCTTTGGAGAGTCTCAGACTTATGCTTCATCAGATACACGTAACCGTATCTACTGAAGTCATCCGTGAAGGTGACTGTAACGCCCCAGATATAAGTTGACTTAGTTATGTTGTGATGTGTGCATATGAGTGAGCATTTTTGCATTTAACCGATGTTTTGTATGCTTATAACAATTCGTAGGCTTTGGCCTAATGGTAGAGAGATGTGTTTAATAACTAGAGGTCTAGAGTTCGAACCCAACTTAGCTTAATTTAGTTATTTTCTTTAGGATTTATATTTTTGGTTTGGGAGACATAAAATCCCATAAAATCCGAAATTTACTATTTTATATATCCCTTTTATTTAGTTTGACCAATTCAAATCAGAAACTACCAACTTAGTGGAGCAAATCTCTCCCACTTACCTTTCCTTCATCAAATCAACTTCTATTTCCTATTTAACACTACAAATTTCGAAATTTCCTCTAACCCTAGCTGAAATTTATTCTTTCTCTTCCTCTCTCTTTCACTCAAACCAGCCTTGCATCATTCTTGTGAATTCCGAAATTCCATTGTCTCAGTTGAGGAAATCATTCATCTTTCTGAAGGTAAGGAATCCCAATCGGTTTTATTCCATCTTTTAACTCCTTAGAAACTTGCTAAGAACTTTGTTCTTTTCTGTAATTTTCTGAAGTTTCTTCTCTTTGGGAATCATCGGATTAAGTTCGTGACCTAAATCGAGGAGCACCCTCTCCTAATTTCTGTTTTTACTCTAGTGACCGACCTCACTGCAATCGAGGTAACAAACAAACTCTAATATCGATTTAAAGCTTTCATAGATTGCGTGATAGGTTCCTATTGATTGCATGGTGAGATAATAATCTTGTATATTGAAATTTAAGCATGTATGTTACTGGTATAAAATGATGATAATTAGGTTAAGGGTTGAAGGAAATATGTATATGCATGTTTCGAATGGTTTTATGCTGGAACTGCTCAATTTCAGATTGTACAGGTTGTGGTAATTGTAGCTTTATTTTCGTTATATGACTCCGATTGGCATGATTCAATTTTCTGTGTTTTCCTGAGACATAAATGTACAAGGTTGTTTTATACTATTTTGGCAAATTCCGTGAGTAAAGTGCTCATATTCCCTATTGAAACTGCCTTATGTGCATTGTGCCGATTTTTCTTGAACTGCTGAATTTCAGATTGTACAGGTTGTGATAATTTTAGCTTTATTTTCGTTATATAACTCCGAATGACATGATTCAACTTTCTGTGTTTTCCTGAGACATAAATGTACAAGGTTGTTTTATACTATTTTGGCAAATTCTGTGAGTAAAGTGCTCGTATTCCCTGTTGAAACTGCCTTATGTGCACTGTGCCGATTTCCTGGAACTGCTGAATTTCAGTTTGTACAGTTTGTGTTGATTATGGCTTTATTTTCTCTCTGTAGCTCCGTTTGCCATGAAATAAAATTCTATGTATTCCTGAAATTCTGATGTTCAATGTTGCTTTATATTATTTTTGCTAAATCAGTGAGTAACACATCTGTTTTGTCTGTTGAAGTCAGACTATGTGCAGTGATCTGAAGTGAATTTACAGATTGCATGTTTTTAGTGTTTCCTTAATATCTTTTGCTATAGGAATCCGAATTGCATGATTTAAGTTGGCGTGTGTTCCTAAGATGTAAGGCTAAATTTACCTTTGTATTGCCATGCTGAATTCTGAGTCTAACCTACTGGAATATTATGTGCAAGTTGAGGCATGAACTATGAATTCTGAAATTGTCACCTTAGGCCTGAATTTATTTTTAATGTGTGTAAAGCATAATTTGATTCTAGAAATTTTATGCTAGAACTCATGACATGAAATATAATAATTACAAATATGATTTGGTAAATTAATACATGTTGGAATTATGAAATTGAGTTTGTGGTAAGTCCTATTTTAATGGCACCTTGTGTTTATTGATGTATTGTGCTATGTTTTGGGAATAAGACCTATTTTAATGGCACCCTTTTGATATTGGTATGATTATAGTAATTAATTTGAGTTGTGGTGATTTATACAGCTGTGCTTTGGTTAGTTTGGCAAAGTGTTTACCATGTTTGATTGGTAGGCACTAGGACAGCAACCCAAATTCCGAGGTAAGCCCTAGGTTCATGGCACTCGGTGATGTAAGACCTATGTTAATGGCATTATGATGTAAGACCTATGTTCATGGCATTCTGAGGTAAATCCTAGGTTCATGGTACTCAATGTGTTAAGGAGGTAAGCCCTAGGTTCATGGCTCTCCGCAGAGGTAAGCCCTAGGTTCATGGCACTCTGCAGCGTCTGCTGCCAAACTCCCTATAAGCACAAGTGTATAGGTTAATGCAATGAGTTGTACGCATATACATAAGTTGATGTTAATCAACGGTTAAGAATGTAATTGCATGTTAATGTTGATTACAATGTGATTTTGATGCTTGGCTGTGATAGTGAGGTTTGTAAGCTATCTTGTGACTTTGGAATTTGTGTATTAGGAAACTAATAATGGTTATTGTGTAAATGAAATAATGTCATGTTCATGATACAATTCCTTGTTCTAAACGGTTGTATGCATCTAGTTTGTATGACTTGACTTGGAATTTTATTCTTTGATTGATGTTTTGCTACTTAAATGATATGATCTATGTGATATGTGTTGGAGCGGCTTGTTAAACGAGGTACGTTCCCTATTACAAGGATTGTGAGCGTAAGTATGTACACTTGTATGAATGATGATTGTTGTTTATTACCCTTACGGTGCTTGATTAATTAATATAACATATATTTGTGAACTATCGTCATTTTATGCAAACTTTAAATTGATGTTTGGGATTTGTTAGTTACTCGTCACTAAGTGGCGCTGTTGATATTTTCAGATTATGCCGGTGATGATTGAATGATGCCTGACGCCCGTCCTTGGGATTGTGTGGAGGGATTGCTTTGAGTAGACATTAAATAGTTGTTATGAACATTTTAGAATTGAGATTTTCAGATTTTCTAAACTTTTAGGTTTTTGTCATTGAAGTATTATTCGTATTGAATTATTATTTATCACTTAGAATTAAATTTGGGAGTACGTATTTTATGAACACGTGTAGTATTAATCAGAGGCATAACTGGAAGTTTCTTTTATAATGATGTCCTAGACTTTATGTAATGTTTTCCGCCATTGCATGCTTGCAAAAGTTAGGGATGTCACAGTGACAAAGTACAGAAAACCAGATCTAGCACTAGTGCTCATTGGGCCACATACATCGGAATGTATTAGCTCCAATAGCTCTGAGGCCCTTTCAGCAGTCTTGCTAAAAGGCGCCTTTGTCATCTTGCCTCTCAAACAAGATTCGCATGTGTCATAAGACTGGATGTCAAATGACCCTAGCACTCCACTAAAGTGAAGCCTAGCTATGCGCTTCTCATTTATATGGCCAAGTCGACAATGCGAGATGTAAGTAGGATTAATTTCATTTTGTTTAATCCTTTTAGTATTTATGTTATCGATTGAACTTTCACGTTTTAGATCAAGGATATATAAGCCATTTTCAAGAAATGCTGTTCCATAAATAATATTGCCACATTGCATAGAAATTCTACCATGTCCAATATTAAATACAAAACCAGAAATATCCAACAAAGAAACGGAAATAATATTCCTGCGCATCGTAGGTACAAAATAACAGTTTCTTAGTTCCAAAACAAGTCCACTAGGCATCTCCAAGAAATAATCTCCGATCTCCATGGCCTGAACCTGAGCACCATTTCCGACTCGAAGATCTACTTCTCCAGATCCTAATAATCTCCTATTTCTTAGACCCTGCACATTTGAACAAATGTGAGATCCACATCCAGTGCCCAAGACCCAAGATGTAGAAATAGCCAGATTAATCTCAACAACATAAATACCTGAAGCAGCAGTTTTGCCCTTCAGTTGCTCCCTTAGCTTTGGACATGAGCTCTTCCAGTGCCCCTTCTCATGACACTCATGGCAAACATCGTCAGGAGAGGCAACCCTTGCTTTAGGTTGGGCCACAACCCTCTTGCCCTTAGCCTTGGCCTTTTGGGCCTTAGCCTTGGCCTTAGATCTGGCCTTTCCCTTAGCAATGGGCATATTGCCCTTGTTCACCAGCAATACTTCAGGAGTCTTCTTAAGAGACTGCTCAGCAAGCTTGAGCATGCCATGCAGCTCAACAACCGATTTATCCAACCCTTGCATATGGTAATTCATGATAAACTGGTTGTAAGACTCAGGAAGTGACCCGAGAATAATGTCTGTTGCCAAGTCCTGCGGTACTGGCGAGCCGAGGCGGGCAAGTGTATCAGTATACCCCTTCAACTTTAGCACATGAGTGCTAACAGAGATCCCAGCTGCCATCACAGTCGTGCAAAGTGCCTTAGTTGTCAGGTAACGTTCCTGACGAGCCTGATCTTGGAACATCTTTTTAAGCTGATCCATCATCTCATAAGCATGCTCATCCATGAACTGCTTCTGAAGATCAGAAGCCATGGTACCCAGCATGAGGCACGAGACATCTCGGTCATCCCTCACATGCCGATCGTACTGCTCCACCATCGCCGTGGTGATGCCTCGACCTGCAGGAGGGCCAGCTGGTAAAGGAGCATTCAGTACATACTCCTTAGACTCTTGTCTAAGAACTATTTGTAAGTTCCTAGCCCAGTCTAGGAAGTTAGTCCCTGAAAGCTTCTCCTTCTCTAAGAGTGACCTAAGTGAGAGTGAGTTGTTGTTTGTTGCAGCCATTTAAATTGCTTAACTGAAATGGGATTATCTACATGGAAGAAATCATTGCTTGAGTTAGAAATAAAGGACTTTTAAGCCAATTCAAATTAATAATCCGATTTTAATTTGTTTGTTGGTGTTGTTAATTGGCTGACTTGACCAAGATCCACAACTTATCAATGACTGGCCGAACTAGGGCTCGCTAACCAACCATTGATTCGTTTGGTAGGACAACCTATCCAATCCTTCCACGAAGGACTCTTGGTTTGATGGGCTTATTGACACTTTACCCATCTGTGCTTAGGGCCCGCTCTAAGCTAATGCTACCCATGTTGAGTCAAACCACCATTCACATGTTAACCATACCAAGTATCTTAACCCTCGACGGCCCACCGAATACTACAATATACCCAGCTAGGGCATGGCGCACATTGCAGCATCAATGGGAGGAAGATGTGTGAATGTGGGAAGCACTTTTAAGCCACTCAATATTTTAATTTCCGGATTATAATTAAGTGATACGGCTTAGCATGCATAAACGCGGGTAATAATTTGGTGATCCATACATCCATATTATATGAAAAATGCAATAGCTTACTTAATTTAAAATAAATGAGATCCTATGGGCCTTTAATTGTTGGGATTCGTCACGGGAAACCGACCGATAAAAGCGGAAAGACGCGTCGATTTCCTCGAATCCGGCCCAGGAGCTTAAGATGTGGAAATCAAAAACATAAAGGCAGAAAAGAGGGTTTCAAAAACTAACCTCAAAGTCTCTCTAAGAGACGGATGCAGACTGCAGAAACCAAGTGCAGGTTTCCTCCACCGATGCGTACACGAACGGCTCTCGGACCGAAACCCGTGCTAGCGGCTCGGATGATTTAAAGAGAGGGAGAGAGAGGCTGCTCACAATAGGAATATATGGCTGTAATTTTCTTTCCAAAAGAAAAATACAATAACCCTAAGTTAGGGCTCTAGATTTCTTTCCAAAAGAAATCTATCCTTAACATAGGCACCACTTTCTTTACCTTAAGAAATCAATTCCTCAAGTGGGCAAAACTAATTCTCCCAAAGAATTATTCAAAAATGGGCAAAGCCTTTCTCTTACAAGAAGAAGAAAACCTACGGCCAAAACATGGAGTGAAGGACAAAGAAGATGTGTGAAGGAGCAAAGTCCAACTTTGCTACTAAGGAGTCAAACCAATGACTCACCATGGTGACTCACCTAATGACTCACCATCACCTTGTCTTCTTCATCCTACAATTCGGCCAAGAGAGGAAAGAAATGATGGATATTTTTTTTCTCATTAATGATACCATAATAATGACCAAAAATATCTCATGATGCAAAGTCCAACTTTGTCACCTAAAGTCATCCATGACTCATCATTTCTCTTCATCCTCTTTTGTCCAACAATGAGTCACCATTCTCATCAACAATGACTCACCATTCTTGCCCAAAGATGCTATGAATTTCGGCCAACACATCCCACACAATGTGGGCAAAAATCATTTTATGTCTTAAGCCCAATATTAACTCCTTTGATTTAATTAATTTCAAATGCAACTTTACTTTAATATGTATGCTTATATATTATACCATATAATATATTACATACATTTAAATTAAAATTCATTTGACCTATTAATTTAATCAAGGGATTAAATTAGGCATACATAAAATGAGATACATGTAAACCTATACATGTATAATAATATTTCCACCTAGGAAATATTTCCATAAATTAATTCATTGAATTAATTATGGAGGCCAAAATACATATTAATTATATAACTATGATCAATCCAATTGATTCATATAATATAATTAATGAATCTCTCTCTCTTCAAATGTGTATACTCCAAGTACACACTTAATCCGACTAGTTAAAGTCCAGACGTTCAATGTGTACGATCCAATGGGCCCGTCTTTATGTTGGCAGTGGGCCAAGGCCCACAGACTGCAGGCGGGCTCTAGCAAGCCACTGCAGCCCCCAATTAAGACGGAGTAAGCAGTCAAACTGAAAACGTAACCCAGTAGTTTGAACTTGTAAATCCCATGTCGCTGATATCGGTGTCCAACACAAAGGCATGGAAGTATCACCCTCCTTGTGTCTGGACCTTGACTTGATACCGAATGAACTGATGCTCACAAACAAGATCCAATCTTGTTTGGGTGCGGCCGCACACTTATCAGTAACATTCTTCAAGAGGCCATTGATATCGTCTCAGTGAATCACTGAGTGACATTCCCTTCTGCATATCCATAGTACTGCCATGCTCATTGACACACCCGAACGTACCCATACTTGGCACCCTTTTACAGGCCCGTTAGGCATACACCAAAGTGTGCCGCTTCACATGCAGCACCATCATATGGTCCGGTCTAAGGACTTATACAAGTACTACACGAGAATCATTTGTGATACTATACCATGTAGATTCCCGTTAAGTGGATCAATCCAGTACCATGCCCTTTTTGCATGTACCCATTAACCTGGTTGACATTCCATGTACTATGACCGGTAAGACACCGCCATACAACCAGACTAATGATAGTCTTTAGTTCCATTCATTCCCATGATTGGAACAGACTACGGAAAACTTCATGGCCATATCGTTCTCCCTATCCATAGTCTTACTGCCAAGTGCCTCACACTTGACAACATGGATATGGATATGTCCATAGGATACTCTATTTAAAATATAGCACAAGACATATAATAAATAGATTAATGCCTTTATTTCCTTAACACAAATTGTATAGTACATAAAGTTCACGTTAATGTACAAATGTATTATACAAACACAAGGACCAATGCCTCGGGACTAGGGCATTTCCAACAATCTCCCACTTGCACTAGTACTTACTAGGCATGGGTCTAATCCCTATAGATCTAGTATAACCTTCGTGCATAGGCATAGCCAAGCATGTTGGTCAAAAGATCTGCGACATTGTCTTTGGTGTCCACTCTTTGTAATGAGATATCACCCCCTCAGCGATTTCTCGCAATAGGTGAAACTCCCTGAGTTCATGCTTCGTGTATATGTGTGACCGGGGCACATAGCTTGTGCAACAGCCCCTCGATGTCACAGAAGATATCAACTGGTTACTGGATAGTAGATACTATCCCCAGTTCCGTGATAAACTTCTCAATCCATAGAGCTTCCCTAGCTATGTCACACGTTGCAATGTACTCAGTTCCTGTGATAGAAACCGCGATGGTCAATTACTTGGAGCCTTTCCAACAACAGCACCACCATATGGCATGAACACTTACCTATACTGCGACTTATATTCATCCTGGTCAGTCTGGAAGCTTGCATCAGTGTACCTAGTAACTGACTGCTCTTCCTGACTATCATGCACTAAGAAGCTATCCTTAGTCCGATTAAGGTACTTCAGGACTGCTTTAACAGCCTACCAGTGATCCACTCAGGATCCGGCTTATCATACTTAGTGCAAAGCCGACATCAGGTCTTGTACATAGCATGGAATACATGATTGATCCTCTAGCCGAAGCATGTAGAACCAACTTCATGTTCTCCCTGTCCTGCCTTACCTTAGGGCAGTACTTCTTACTAAGTTTCAGCTTATGACCCATTGGCAAGAAACCTTTCTTAGCCTAGTCCATGCTGAATCTTTTCAGAACTATGTCTATGTACTTGGCCTGACTTAGGCCTGGAACCCGATTGGATCTATCCCTGTAGATCCTGATCCCTAGGATCGTCTCAGCTTCGCCTAAGTCCTTCATTGTGAAGCACTTACTCAACCATTACAATTCCTTTGTAGTGTTGGTATGTCGCTTCAACTTAGAAGGATGCCATCCCTTTGTTATACCAGGAAAATTACTATGCTCCCACTAAACCTCTTATACACACCCTTAAAGGTATTTTCGGCCTATAGCTTATAGCACCACTTGCAAACTATTACCTTAGCACCCGGAGGTGGATCAACCAGGTTCCAAACCTGATTATCGTACATAGATTGCATATCTGCCTCCAAGGCAGACAGTGGGCTAACTATAGCCTACTAGTAGGTTATGTACTCCTCTTTGTCCAAGACAAAATGAGCATAATCATTAGAAACAAGAAACCAATTTTTCTCATGTTCCTGATGATCCCTACCATACCTTTTAGGTCCTTGTGTGACCTGGGCTGGTGCTTCCGCCTTTGGAAGCTTCACCCTGGTCTCCGAGTTATCCTTTTCAGGAATTTGTGAGCTTTGAACTTCCCTAAGTTCAACATCGCTCCCACTGTCTTTCTTGGAAAGAAACCCCTTTTCAAGAAGGACCCCCTTTCGCGCCATGAACACCTTGTTCTCAGCGGGGTTGTAGAAGTAATACCCTTTGGTATCCCTAGGGTAGCTCACAAACAGGCATTAGTCGGTTTTGGGTTCTAGTTTTGCTCACAGTCAATTTCTTGACTTGTGCATAACAACCCCAAATCCGCAAGAAAGACACATTAGGCACCCTGCCTGTCCATATTCCAAATGGAGTCTTTCTAAAGCCTTAGTCGGAGTATAATTGAAATTGAGAGCCATTGTCTCAAGAGCGTATCCATTAAAAAAACTTATTGGGAGAAAGGCATGACTCATCGTTTGAGCGGACCATGTCCAACAGGGTCCTATTCCTCCGTTCGGACACCCCATTCCATTGTGGTGTTCCTGGAGGAGTGAGCTGTGGAACTATTCCATGCTCTCTCAAAATGAGTCATACTATAGGCTTATATGCTCACCACCTCGGTCCAACCGAAAGGCTTTGATATTTCTGCCTAGTTCTGTACTTCGTTTCTTACTCCCTTGAACCTATTAAGGGTCTCAGACTTATATTTCATTAAATAGGCATGGCCATTTCTGATGAAATCGTCTGTGAAGGATACGAAGTATAGATGTTCACCCCTGGTTGCTATGCTTGTCGGTCCATATACATCTCAATGCATTAGGTTCAATAAGCTAGCAACCCTTTTAGCCTTTTAGTCATTTTACCTTATAAACCAGACTCGCATATATCAAGTGACTCCATGTCCAATGATCCTAGGATTCAAGCGATGTGAAGCCTAGCTATGCGCTTCTTGTTTATGTGGCCTAAATGACAATGCCAAAGGTAAACCGGATTAAGTTCGTTAGGCTTAACCCTTTAAGTATGTATATTATAGACATGATTAGTTTCATTTAGATCCAGGATATAAAAGACATTATTTAATAGAGCTACTCCATAAAATAATTCTTTTCTAGATAAACCCTTTTTACTATTACCAATAGTAAATGTACATCCAGAAATATCCAAAAAAAAACTGAAACAGAAATAATATTCCTGTACAAAACAGGTACAAAATAACATAGTTTCAGTAACAAAACTAATCTACTAGGTATCATAAGCTGGTCCTACTGATCTCTATGGCAGCAACCCTTGCTCCATTTGTGACCCGCAAGTCCACTTGTCCCGATCCCAGTGATCTCCTGTTCTTAAGTCCCTGCACATTACAACAAATGTGAGAACCACATCTAGTATCCAATACATAAGATGTTGAAACAGAGGTTAATGTCTATGACATATATACCTGATGAAGACACGCCCTGCGTCTTCCTTTTCTCTCCCAAAAGCTTGGGACACGATCTTTTCCAATGTCCAGCCTGCTTGCAACCGAAGCAGACATCCTTGGAACGGGCCTTGGGCTGGGCTTTAGCCTTTTTAGCCTTGGCTTCCTTAGCCTTGGCCTTGGCCTTTGCCTTGCCTTTAGCAAAAGGAGGTTTCCCCTTGTTAACCTCAAGTACCGGCGGAGTCTTCTTGATCGACAGTTCAGCGAGCTCAAGCATCCAATGCAGCTCACTAACAGTACGGTCCATCCCTTGCTTGTAAAAGTTTAGGATGAATTGATCATAAGAATCCGGTAAAGAATCCAGGATCGTGCTAACCGCCAGCCCCCGTGAGATAGGAGTTCCGAGACGGGCTAAATTATCCAGATAGCCCTTCATCTTGAGCACGTGTGCACTCACAGATGTCCCGGCTCCCATCTTACAGCTGCGGAATGCCTTGTGGATCAGGTACCTTTCCTGATAAGCTTGCTCATAAAACATCTCATTAAGAGTTGTCATTATAGCAAAGGCCTGATGATCCAGGAACTGCTTTTGCAATTCAGGAACCATACTAGCCAACATCAGGCATGTCACATCCCGGTTATCTTTTACATGTGCCAAGTATTCCTCCAGCTGGGCAGCCGGTGGATTACTTCCCATTGGCACAGCCGGTACAGGCTTTTTTGAGCACATACTCTTTGGACTCTTGTCTTAGAACTTTCCGTAAGTTCATAGACCAGTCCCAAAAGTTAGGGCCAGAAAGCTTGTCCCATTCCAAGAAAGATCGCAGTGATAAAGTATCATTCGTAGCCATTGGTTTCTACACAGAAAAATTAACGAGTGTAAATAAAGGACTTAACATGTTCTTCCCATATTATAATTAATAATGAATCGTGTTATCAATTAACTCGAGTTGTTGGGCTCATGGGCCGAGATCCATATTATATCAAGATATAGCCAGACGAGGGCCTGGAACAACTATACCCCAATTTTTAGGTAGGAACGCCGTCCAATCCCAACCTAGGGACTCTCGGTTTGATGGGTCTGTTGGCACTTACCCATCTGTGCTTAGGGCCAGGAACATCCTACTACCCACGCTAAGTCAAAACCTCCATCCAAGTGTTAGAGTAACCAATACTCCAACCCAATGCAAAATGACGATACTCCAGTGCATCCAACGAGGGTTGGTCTACAGCTGGCCTATCCCCACTTCGAGTAGGTTATGAATGAGGGAAGCACTTTTAAGAGACTTAGTAATTACCTTTTGGTTATTAGATTCAATTAATAACGGCTTAGATGCATAGGCGGGTGAAATTGGGTTTGTACATACATTCTCACATGTAAATAAATAAAGCATAATTAAAAATGAAATGCTATGGGCCAAAATTTACATCCTAATATAATTCTAGTAAACCTATACTAGAACGACATCAGGTGGGCTGCATCCTCATCCTTCTAGCACGCCAATCCAATCGGCTTCTTCTTCTTTACATAATTCCATAATAAACACATAAAATAAAATTACATAAAAAGAAAACAGCGCGTAGGCCGTATTTACCAAAAGAATATTACAACCCGAATAAATAAGGCCCAAAACATCCATTCATGCACTTAATCATACATACACGTATCCAATACATACAATTTATAAACATGTTAAATGCATGAATTAATCCCATTTCAAATATGTCCATAGCCATTATTTTGAAATCGCCAAATTTTGGCCGATCATGGTTCTAAACCCGTGCGGGCTTTGGGCCTCCAACCCAGGCAAAATTGCTCCCAATCCAATTGGGAAACCATGAATTCCAAAATTAGCCGTCCGGGTAATCGTGCCAAGAAAACCCGAACCAATTTCAATTAACCGTATTTATTTCCAAAATAAATATCGCATGAACGAAAAATAAATCCATTCATAAAACATGCGCATAAAATTTCCAAAATTAAACACGCACAATTTTAAAACAATTAAAATTTTAAAATCCCACGCGTATAAAAATTACCAAAATTTAAACACGCATATTTTTAAAATTTTAAATCCGGCCCGGCCCAAAAAATCCCGCCAAATCCAAAAACGGGCCCGGCCCGCTGCGCGGAGCAGCCGCGGCGCTGCTGCCCAGCAGCAGCCCCGCTGCCGCGCAGCGGCTGCTGCCCAGCAGCAGCCTGCTGCTGGCGTGCAGCAGCTGCTGCCCAGCAGCAGCTGCTGGCGCGCAGCAGCCCTGCTGCTGGCGTGCAGCAGCTGCTGCCCAGCAGCAGCTGCTGGCCAGCAGCAGCCCAGCTGCTGCCGAGGCAGCAGCCAGCAGCAGCTGCTGCCTGTGGCGCCTAGCGCCGCAGGCAGCGGCTGCTGCCCCCGTTTCGACCCGAAACGGTCCGTGATTTTTCCGAAACAAAACAAGCAACATGAAATTAAATCACCAAGAAATAAAATCATGCATAGGAAATTAAATCTAGCATAAAACCTATATGCAAAATAAAATTTCCATAAACAAAACACAAATAGAAAAATAAACAAAGCATAAACCAATATGCAAAACTTTTCCATTTGCAAAATTCAAGGGGCAAAATCACAAAAACCCCAAACCAAAAATAAATCCCGTCCACCAAAAATCGCCAATTTTAAAATACGGGATCCGCCAAGTTAAAGATTTCCACGGATCAAAAGCCCGCTCTGATACCACTGTTGGGATTCGTCACGGGAAACCGACCGATAAAAGCGGAAAGACGCGTTGATTTCCTCGAATCCGGCCCAGGAGCTTAAGATGTGGAAATCAAAAACATAAAGGCAGAAAAGAGGGTTTCAAAAACTAACCTCAAAGTCTCTCTAAGAGACGGATGCAGACTGCAGAAACCAAGTGCAGGTTTCCTCCACCGATGCGTACACGAACGGCTCTCGGACCGAAACCCGTGCTAGCGGCTCGGATGATTTAAAGAGAGGGAGAGAGAGGCTGCTCACAATAGGAATATATGGCTGTAATTTTCTTTCCGAAAGAAAAATACAATAACCCTAAGTTAGGGCTCTAGATTTCTTTCCAAAAGAAATCTATCCTTAACACAGGCACCACTTTCTTTACCTTAAGAAATCAATTCCTCAAGTGGGCAAAACTAATTCTCCCAAAGAATTATTCAAAAATGGGCAAAGCCTTTCTCTTAAAAGAAGAAGAAAACCTACGGCCAAAACATGGAGTGAAGGACAAAGAAGATGTGTGAAGGAGCAAAGTCCAACTTTGCTACTAAGGAGTCAAACCAATGACTCACCATGGTGACTCACCTAATGACTCACCATCACCTTGTCTTCTTCATCCTACAATTCGGCCAAGAGAGGAAAGAAATGATGGATATTTTTTTTCTCATTAATGATACCACAATAATGACCAAAAATATCTCATGATGCAAAGTCCAACTTTGTCACCTAAAGTCATCCATGACTCATCATTTCTCTTCATCCTCTTTTGTCCAACAATGAGTCACCATTCTCATCAACAATGACTCACCATTCTTGCCCAAAGATGCTATGAATTTCGGCCAACACATCCCACACAATGTGGGCAAAAATCATTTTATGTCTTAAGCCCAATATTAACTCCTTTGATTTAATTAATTTCAAATGCAACTTTACTTTAATATGTATGCTTATATATTATACCATATAATATATTACATACATTTAAATTAAAATTCATTTGACCTATTAATTTAATCAAGGGATTAAATTAGGCATACATAAAATGAGATACATGTAAACCTATACATGTATAATAATATTTCCACCTAGGAAATATTTCCATAAATTAATTCATTGAATTAATTATGGAGGCCAAAATACATATTAATTATATAACTATGATCAATCCAATTGATTCATATAATATAATTAATGAATCTCTCTCTCTTCAAATGTGTATACTCCAAGTACACACTTAATCCGACTAGTTAAAGTCCAGACGTTCAATGTGTACGATCCAATGGGCCCGTCTTTATGTTGGCAGTGGGCCAAGGCCCACAGACTGCAGGCGGGCTCTAGCAAGCCACTGCAGCCCCCAATTAAGACGGAGTAAGCAGTCAAACTGAAAATGTAACCCAGTAGTTTGAACTTGTAAATCCCATGTCGCTGATATCGGTGTCCAACACAGAGGCATGGAAGTATCACCCTCCTTGTGTCTGGACCTTGACTTGATACCGAATGAACTGATGCTCACAAACAAGATCCAATCTTGTTTGGGTGCGGCCGCACACTTATCAGTAACATTCTTCAAGAGGCCATTGATATCGTCTCAGTGAATCACTGAGTGACATTCCCTTCTGCATATCCATAGTACTGCCATGCTCATTGACACACCCGAACGTACCCATACTTGGCACCCTTTTACAGGCCCGTTAGGCATACACCAAAGTGTGCCGCTTCACATGCAGCACCATCATATGGTCCGGTCTAAGGACTTATACAAGTACTACACGAGAATCATTTGTGATACTATACCATGTAGATTCCCGTTAAGTGGATCAATCCAGTACCATGCCCTTTTTGCATGTACCCATTAACCTGGTTGACATTCCATGTACTATGACCGGTAAGACACCGCCATACAACCAGACTAATGATAGTCTTTAGTTCCATTCATTCCCATGATTGGAACAGACTACGGAAAACTTCATGGCCATATCGTTCTCCCTATCCATAGTCTTACTGCCAAGTGCCTCACACTTGACAACATGGATATGGATATGTCCATAGGATACTCTATTTAAAATATAGCACAAGACATATAATAAATAGATTAATGCCTTTATTTCCTTAACACAAATTGTATAGTACATAAAGTTCACGTTAATGTACAAATGTATTATACAAACACAAGGACCAATGCCTCGGGACTAGGGCATTTCCAACATTAATTACAACCTAATGAAAAACTAGATATCCTATCTAATTCTTCATGGGTCGGACTGCAATCCTTCTTGGGCTCCCACCATGGGCTTGCTCCATTTGGGCCTTCCTCCATACTTGATGCAATTACAATAATTTTGTAAAATAAAATCTATTCTAAAATTACATCAAAATAAAAAAAATGGCACGCAGGCCATATTTCCCAAAATTAAATTACAACCGATGATAATTTAGGGCCCATAGAACTCAACATAATATTTCAAACAAAGTACCTGTCGTGCACATACATGCCAATATGATGCATGATCATGACATTCCAAATTATAAATATAAATTTTAAGCCGAGTTACTTAGGGTGAAATCGCCAATTTTAACAAATGTGACTAAGGCCCATAAAGGCCCAATGGATAACATCCATAAATGCAAAATTAACAATTTTGCTCCCACTTGAATTTGGGTTGTCACAAATTTAAAGTTTAGCTCTCCCAATTTTAACCGGTGTCACGGTTTATTGGGCCAATTTCACAAAGTCCATATTCAATTTAATATGCAAACAATTAAATTAAATATGCATGCCAACAAAATAAATAATTTAAACACAAATTAATTTAAAAAAATTTAATTTAATTTGCATTAGGGTCCGGGATAAAAATTACCCGCAAAATCCAAAACCGGACCCGAAACCCGCGCGCGGCAGCAGCTGCCGCAGTGGGGGAATCGCAAAATTGCGATTCCCTCACCCAATTTGCAGCCATCAACATCAAACTATCAATAAAGAAAATACAATTCTAGATAGAAACCAATTGGGGAAAAAAAAACCCCCAAACAAAATTCTAGGGTTTATCAAAACCAAAACCAATTGAATAAAAACCCTAAAATCACAAACTTGAAACCCATTCTTTCTTCAAGAATGCTTTCAAGAACCAATTCCAATCAATCTAATGAACAAAACCTAGGCTCTGATACCACTGTTGGGATTCATCATCGGAAAAATAACGTGGCGCAGCGGAAAATACACCGTTTAAAATTTCCTAGAATCCACCTATCGTGTCCAATTACCATTGATTAGAATAAAATCAAATAAGAATCAAGAGAGATTAACTCACCGGATTTGTCTCCTCTAGAGACTGCTGCAGAATCGTTTCTTGAAACTGCGACCTCCAAAGTCTGGTGCACGACCAACTATTGAGCGGGAACCGGTGCTAGCCGAAGACGCGAAGGAATGGAGGTTTAATGCTGGGATTTTCGGCTGTTTTGGGGCTGCTATTGGTGGCTGAAATTTCAAGCAATTAATTAGAGTTGAATTAGGTTTTTATTCCTTAAGTGTGCCCTTTTATAGACACCTTGTCTAATTGGGTTCTAATTAGGTTAATTAAACCCAAGCCCACTAGGATTATAATTACATAAATAAACTTTAATTAAAAAGTATATACTATGTAATTTAATTCCATTTGGCTAAATTTAATTACCCCTAAATAAAATTAAATCACACTTAAGTTGATACAATACATGTATTTAATTTTCCTACTTAGGAAAATTATTTAATTAATTGTTTACTTTATGTAATTCAATTAATTGATAAATTAATTAATTACATTATGTAAACTTATTAATTAAATTAAATTCAACCCAATGTCAATTAATTACCTTGACACCGAATGTCAACTAATTAATTAACGCATTCCTTCCATTGTACATTACATGTACAATTTCTATAAGTTCCAGCTCAGTTGATCTATGTGCACGATCCTATGGGTCTGTCTTTATGTTGGCAGTAGGCCCAAGGCCCACAGACTGTAAGTGGGTTCTAGCAAACCATTACAGCCCCCAATTAAGACAGAGATGCAGCAGTCTTTAGAAGACACTCACCCGGTAGTAATCTCATAGTGTCCTTTGCCTAACGATATCGATATGAATAAACAAGAGGCATGGTGTCTGTCATCCTCTTCTGTTGTTTATTATGTTTCTTGATCTTGAGTTGACTGATTAATCAAATAAGCAACCAACTTATTTGGGTATGGCCATACACTTATCAGTCCCACTCATCAAGTGGCCAATGATATCATCTCAGTGTTACCTGAGTGGCAATTCCATCACTTCATCATCAATATCAACATGTTCACCGGTCCACCCAATCGTACCCGTATTTAGCATCCTTTTACAGACCTGTTAGGCGTATGTCAAAGTGAACCGGATTCCATATCGATATTATAATGAAATCTGGTCTGAGGACAAAAGAGACCTACTCAAGAAAGACCTATGACATGACAACCATGTGGCTTTCTTGTGCGGATCGATCCAGTCCCATGTCAATGACATGTACCTATATTCATGACTGACTATACAAGTACTATGGCTAGTTAAGAACTACCATACAATCATCGAATATACAAGTCTGTGGTTCTATTCATTCCCACGATTAGAACAGACCTGGGATAGGTTTTATGATTATCAATCAATGGATACTCTACTCATATTATAGCACAAGATATAAATGAAATAGATTAATTGCCTTTATTAATGTGACACAAATAATGTATTCATACATGACTCTTAATGTATAATACAAAATACAAGAATCCAATGCCCTAAGAACTAGGGCACACCAACAGCAAGTACATGTAGGATCCTGTGGGTCGCATATGAATGGAGTATGGCTAGAAAGCAAATGAGGTGGGGTACTTTTGGATGACTATGCAGTTTGATTTTGTGAAGGAGGTGAGAAGATGTCATGAGTGCCAAATCCATGCTGATATCAGTCATCTACCCCCACTTGAGCTAAAGAATCTGGCATCTCCTTGGCCATTTTTAGCATGGGGGATATATATGATTGGAGAAATTCATTCTGCAGCATCTAATGGGCAGAAATTCATAGTAGTTGTAGTCGGCTATTTTTCAAAATAGGTAGAAGCAAAATCCTTCGCTAGCGTAATAGCTAAGCAGATGGTTAAGTTCATCCAGAAGAACATCTTCGCTCGATACGGAATCCCCCATCATGTAGTGACCGATAATGAAGTACAGTTTCAAGGGGCAATAACTAAACTATTTACAAAACATGGCATTGAACATCATAGATCTTTTCCATATAGACCACAGGCTAATGGTGCAGTGGAAGTAGCTAACAAGTCAATAAATAAGATCTTATCAAAGATGGTAACCACTTACAGGGATTTGGCTGACAAGCTGCCATATGCTCTTTGGGGTTATAAAACCAGTGTCAGAACACCAACTGGTGAAACTCCCTATGCCTTGGTGTATGGTATGGAGTTGGTGTTGCTAGTGGAAATAGAGCTCAAGTCATTCACCTCAATTACTAGAAACTAGATGGATGCAAGCTAGACATTAGCAGTTGGTAGCGTTATACGAGAAGCAATTGAAAGCACTGGATCATTTGCAGATGTATCAATGCAGAATGGCTAAGGCCTATAATCAAAAGGTGAAGTATCCCAAATAGCAGTTGAAAGCCAAATATTTGGTTCTGAAAGAATTAAGGCCTACAAATGTTGATGTTCGAGAGAAGTTTAGGCCGAATTGGGAAGGTCCATACATTATGAAGAAAGTGCTGTCAAAAGGTGGTGTCAACATCATGGACATGGATGGAAATGAATTCACAAATCTAGTCAATCCAGATAGCTTAAAGCTTTATCATGTTTAAAAAAAAGTCTACTAGGTCGAAAACTCAAAAAGGGTAGCTAGGCAAAAATTAAGACAGGAGAGAAAATGATCAGTTGGAAAATCCGAAAGGGGCAACTGGTAACGGGTTCTAGTTCTATGAGGAATGTATACCATTTTAGGAACCAATATTTTCAAATGTGCTCATGTTGATTTTATCAATAAAGTGTGATGTTTGTTTAAATATATTCATATGTTTTGTCAAAATGCATAAACAAAGTTATCTTGTTTGAACATCCATTTAAAGAAAGCACTTTGCATTTAGCTGGTTGTAAGGCTCACATTGTTTAACAATGGAAATATACCAAATACATGCAATCTGAAAATCTTTTCCATGCTCTAAATCTAACTCATATTCTTAGGGTGGCTGAAAATTTAGAGACAGATCCAAGTTTAAATGTCATAAGGCCTTGTGTAATTATTATCATTATATATGAAGCACATATGGCAAAAAGAAGAAAAAAAGAAAAAGAAAAAGAAAAGCTCGCTTACGTGAAAACCGAAAAGGCACCTCACTTAAAAGTTAGAGCAGCTCGCTAAGCTGAAAACTCGTATTGGGCAGTATAGGCACAAGTTAGAGCACTTCCAAACTCACTCTTCCTAGGGGCAAAGTTGTAAAGTCTTTTCATTATTCCCTAGTGGAACCGTTACAAAGAATATCACAACTTTTTCCTCAACAGTCATCATATATTCTCAACAGAAATATAAGGATTGCATTGCATAAAGAATGTACTCCCCCAGCTAACATCATGCAGAGGCCTGACACATTTTCCCCAACAGAACGTGAAATATCAAGATTGGACAAATAGCAGGAAATGCATTCTTTAGGGTCCACATGCATATGCATCGTCATGCATTGATGCATAACATACATGGAATATTCATCCCCAGCTAGTCTTCACTCTTGATAGAAGGGGAAAAATTTTTTGTTTAAAATCTCTCGATCAAGGAATGAAGACTTATTGTTTCAAATGTAGAAATTCAAAAATCTGCCGTGGGTAAATGTAAACCCAGTATCGGCTCCAATCAAATCCACCGTGGGCAAATATAAACCCATTATTGGCTCCCATCAAATCCGCTATGGGTAAATATAAACCTAGTATCGGCTCCAATCAAATCGGCCATGGGTAAATATAAACTCAGTATCGGCTCCAATCAAATCCACCATGGGTAAATGTAAACCCGGTATCGGCTCCAATCAAATCTATCGTGGGTAAATGTAAACTCGGTATTGGCTCCAATCAAATCCGTCGTGGGTAAATGTAAACCAGGTATCAGCTCCAATCAAATCCACCGTGGGTAGATGTAAACCTGGTATCGGCTCTAATTAAATCTGCCGTGGGCAAATGTAGACCCGGTGTCGGCTCCAATCAACTTCGCCTTGGGTAAATGTAGACCTAGCATCATCTCAAATTAGATCATAACTGCGCCAATGCGGCTTCACCGAGTTAGGTATGCCTTTCTTTCCTTATGTTTATGGCGCTTTACTTCGTGTTCTCAAGTTCACCTCATGTATTTTAGACTTGGTATCGGGTATTGAACTTGATGACGCGAGGGGTAGCTATAAGCACCGAAATTTTCCAACCTCAATAATGAAATTCTAAAAGTCATTTTTCGAGGGGTAAACATGAAATTTTCTGGGATATATATATAAAGCAAAGCAACCATATGACTATAATTACAGTCACACAGCTGTAGTCAAATTACAGTCATACGACTGTAGGTCTATAGCAGCTAGTTACAGCTCATCCTGCATGGGAGAGAAATGGGATGTGTTTTAGGGGATTATGGTGTCCTTATTTCATCTTTTTAGGTGTACAGATATCAGAAGAAAGGGGGGGAAGACCAGAGAAAAAATTTTTGGATTGAAGAGAGCTCTAGAGATTAGGAGAAGAGAAGAAAAAAGAAGAGAAGAAAACACACCAAAGTTATCATCTTCTTATACTCTTTTTCTTTTGATTCTTGTGTTTGTGAGGTTAAAATTGGTAGAAATCACAGGTTAAAACTTGATAAACACACATAAATCATTATAGAGTCTTAAACACACTTAAATCCATAACTGTTGGGATTTTTCACTGGAAATCATCCGAATAAATGCGGATGATCGCAATAATTTCCTCAAATCCATGCCCAGGAGCAATTGAGATGAAAATTGTGAAATCAAAAATTTATCAGGGAGAGAATTAATTCTCACTCGGAATATCTCTTCTAGAGATGGCTGCAGAAATCAAAGCAGATTCCCTCCATGTTCACGTACACGAACGGCTCTCGAACACAACCTATGCTAGCGTCGGAATCAAAGATTTTTGGGAGAGAGATGGCTGAAAATTTCGGCTAAGATGTGCTACCTTCCCCTTGGTTGAAATCCCTAGGTCATAACATGACCTAGTGGGCTGAAATTTTGTGTAAAATTTTGGCCCAGGCTTCCCCATTCTACGCGGGCCCTTTTCTCCTTTTCAAGCCCAGTTCAACTTTAATTCTCCTGGCCTAATTGATTATCAAACTTAATTTTATTTAACATGTATCCTAACATATTATACCATATAATATGTTCTATACATTTAAATAAAAATTAATTTGATCAATTAATTTTTACTATGGAATTAAATTTGACAAATGTAAAATTAGGATACATGTAAACCTATACATGTCCAATATTTTCACCTAGGAAATAATCTCATAACATAATTTAATTAATTATGAGAAGGCCAATGAAAATATTAATTTAATTTGATCAATCCAACTGATCTATATAATATAATTAATATAATACTTTCTCTGCGGTGTGGATACTCCAAGTATACGGGGTGATTCCTTAAGTCTGTGTTCAGACGTTCAATGTGTACGATCCCTTAGGCCCATCTTTATGTTGGCAGTGGGCCTATGGCCCACAGACTGTAGGTGGGCTCTAGCAAGCCACTGTAGGCCCCAATTAAGATGGAGATGGCAGTCCAACTGAAATCATAACTCTGTAAGTTGAACTTGTATATCCCATGTCATTGATATCGGTGTCCAACACAGAGGCATGGATTGATCACCCTCTTTTGTGTTCGGACATTTACTTGATCCCTAATGTACGGATGCTCACAAACAAGTTCCAACTTGTTTGGGTGTGACCACACTCTTATTAGTCACATTCATCAAGAGGCCAGTGATATCTTCTCAGTGGACTACTGAGTGACATATCCCTTCTACATATCCATAGCACTACCATACTTAGTGCTGTACCCGAAAGTACCTATACTTGGCACCCTATTACAGGCCCTTTAGGCATACCTCTAAGTATGTGACCTTGCATGCAACACCATCATATGGTCAGGTCAAAGGATCCATACAAGTACTACACGAGAATCACTTGTGATACTATACCATGTGGATTTCTCGTTTAGTAGATCTATCTAGTACCATGCCCCTTTTGCATGTACCCATTAACTTGGTTGACATCCCATGTCCAATGACCGGTAAGACACTGCCATACAACCAGGTTAATGATAGTCTTTCGTTCCATTCATTCCCATGATCGGAACAGACTACGGATATCTTTATGGTCATATCGTTTTCCCTATCCGTGGTCTTACTACCAAGTGCATGACACTTGTCAACATGGATATGGATATGTCCATTGGATACTTTATTTAAAATATTGCACAAGATATATATAATAAATGAATTAATGCCTTGATTAATGACACAAAATTTGTATAATACCTGAATCCAATAAATGTACAATACAAACACAAGGTCCAATGCCTCAGGACTAGGGCAAATCCAACAATCTCCCACTTGCACTAGGTCCAACTAGGCATAGGCCTAATCCCTATAGATCTAGTATGACCCTCATGCTTGGGCTGAGCCAGCCCCTTGGTCAAAGGATCTGCGACATTATCCTTGATGTCCACTCTATGTAATGCAATGTCACCTCTCTCCGTGATTTCTCGTATGAGGTGGAAATTTCCTGAGCACGTGCTTTGTGTTTTTATGTGACCATGGCTCCTTAGCTTGTGCAATGGCTGTTGTCAGAGAAGATATCAACTGGGTCTTGGATAGTTGGCACTACTCCTAACTCAATGATAAACTTCCTTATCCACACAGCTTCCTTAGCTATATCACACGGTATGATGCACCCAGCTTCTGTTGTAGAGTCCACTATGGTCAGTTGCTTTGAGCTCCTCCACCTTACAGCACCACCATTTAGAAAAAACACATACCCAGACTGTGACTGGTACTCATCCTGGTCGCTCTGGAAGCTCCCATCAGTGTACCCAGTAACCGAGAGTTCTTCCTAACCTCCATACACCAAGACGCTATCCTTAGTCCGGTTAAGGTACTTGAGGATTGCTTTGATAGCCTTCCAGTGATCCTCCCTGGGATCCTGTTGGTATTGGCTCGTCATACATAGTGCAAAGGCAACATCAGGTCTCATACATAGCATGGAGTACATAATTGATCCTATAGCCGAAGCATACGGAACCAATTTCATGTTCTTCCTATGCTCCCTTATCTTAGGACAGTTCTTCCTGCTGAGTTTCAGCCCATGACCCATTGGCAAGAAACCTTTCTTGGCCCGGTCCATGTTGAATCTCTTTAGAACTTTGCCTATGTATGAGGCCTGACTTAGGCCTAGAAGCCGATTGGATCTATCATTGTAGATCCTAATCCCTAGGATCGTCCCAGCCTCACCCAAGTCCTTCATTGCGAAGCACTTAGACAGCCACTGCTTTACACCTTGCAGTGTAGGTATGTCACTTCTAATGAGTAGGATGTCATCTACATATAGTACCAGGAATGTGATAATGCTCCCATTAATCCTTTTATACACACAAGGCTCATCTTGATTCTGTATGAAGCCATATTCCTTTATAGCTTCATTGAATCTAAGATTCCAACTTCGGGATGCTTGCTTTAGTCCATAAATGGACCTTTGAAGTTTGTATACCCTCCCTGGATACTCTGGATTGACAAAACCCTTAGGTAGTGTCATGTACACATCCTCGAGTAGATTTCCATTAAGGAAAATGGTTTTGACATCCATTTGCCAGACTCATAGTCGTACCATGCGGCTATGGCCAACAAGATCCTGACGGATTTAAGCATGGCTACTAGTGAGAAAGTTTCATCATAGTCTATTCCATAGACTTGTCTGAAACCTTTTTCAACCAGATGCCCCTTGAAGGTATTATCAGCTTTTAGCTTGTAGCACCACTTGCAACCAATTACCTTAGCACCCGGAGGTGGATCAACCAAGCTCCAAACCTGGTTCTCGTACATAGATTGCATCTCTGCCTCCATGGCTGTACACTATTTAAAGACTGTGGGCTTGCCATAGCCTCCTCATAGGTTTTGGGTTCTTCCTCATCCAAGACGGGAAGAGTTTGATCATCAATGATGAGGAAACCATACCTCTTTGGTTCCGGATGATCCCAACCAGACCTTTTAGGTCCTTGTGTGGCCTGGGTCGGTGCTTCCTCTTGTGGAAGCTCCACCTGGACCTTCGAGTTATCCTTTTCAGGAGCTTGTGGACTTTGAACTTTCTTGAGTTCAACATTGCTCCCACTATCTTTCTTGGAATGGAAATCCTTTTCTAGAAAAACCACTTTCCTTGCCACGAACACATTGTTCTCAGTGGGGTTGTAGAAGTAATACCTTTTGGTTTCCCTAGGGTAGCCCACAAATAGGCTTTTATCGGTTTTGGGCTCTAGCTTGCCACTAGTCAATCTCTTGACATGTGCTTCCAATCCCCAAATCCTTAGGAAAGACACATTGGGCTCCCTACCCCTCCATAGCTGATATTGGGTCTTTTCCACTGCCTTAGTCAGAGTATTATTTAAAATAAGAGCGGCTGTCTCGAGGGCATGTCCGCAGAAGCTTATTGGGAGAGAGGCATGACTCATCATTGTGCGGACCATGTCCAATAGGGTCCTATTCCTCCATTCAGACACCCCATTCCACTGTGGTTTTCCTAGAGGAGTGAGCTATGGAACTATTCCATGCTCTCTCAAATATGAGTCAAACTCCAGGCTCATATACTTACCTCCTCGGTCTGACCGAAGGGTTTTGATATTTTTATTGGATATGCCCTAGTCCCGAGGCATTGGACCTTGTATTTGTATTATACATTTATTGGATTTATTTATTATACACATTTTGTGTTATTAATAAAGGCATTAATTCATTTATTATATATATCTTGTGCAATATCTTAAATGAAGTATCAAATGGACATATCCATATCCATGATGACAAGTGTTATGCACTTGGTAGGAAGACCATGGATAGGGTAAACGATATAACCATAAAGAGATCCGTAGTCTGTTCCAGTCATGGGAATGAATGGAACTAGAGACTATCATTAACCTGGTTGTTTGGCGGTGTCTTACCGGTCATTGGACATGGGATGTCTACCACGTTAATGGGTACATACAAAAGGGGCATGGTACTGGATAGATCCACTAAACGAGAAATCCATATGGTATAGTATCACAAGTGATTCTTATGTAGTACTTATATGGATCCTTTGACCTGACCATATAATGGTGTTGCATGCGAGGTCGCATAGTTAAGGGTACAGCTAAAGGGCCTGTAATAGGGTGCCAAGTATGGGTACTTTCAGGTATTTCACTTAGCATGGCAATGCTATGGATATGCAGAAGGGATTTGTCACTCATTATTCCACTGAGAAGATATCACCAGCCTCTTGATGAATGTGACTAATAAGAGTATGGCCACACCCAAACAAGATGGAACTTGTTTGTGAGCATCAGTACATTCGGGATCAAGTAAATGTCCGGACACAATTGGGGGCTGTAGTGGCTTGAAAGAGCCCGCCTATAGTCTGTGGGCCATAGGCCCACTGCCAACATAAAGATGGGCCCACGGGATCATACACATTGAGCGACTGAACACAGAGTTAAGGAATCACCTGTATACTTGGAGTATACACTCTAGAGACAGAGGATTATATTAATTGTATTATAAAGATCAATTCCATTGATCATGATAATAAAATTAATATTTGATTGGCATTCTCATAATTAATTGGATTAATTTATGAGATTATTTCCTAGGTGGAAATATTCATATGTATAGGTTTACAAATGAATTTATTTTGTGAAGATCTAATTTTAATTTCATGGATTAAATTAATTATTCAAACCAATTTTAATTAAATCTAAATAATATGTTACATGGTTTAATATATTAAATACATGTTAAAATTAAAGTTCGGCTTGCAATCAATTTAAACCAAATAAATTAAAATAGATTTGGGCCTCAAGACAAGAAAGGGAAGCCCATACAAGGTGAGCCAATTGGGCCAAAATTCTCAAGGAGAATTTCGGCCACCTAGGGTTAAAATAACCCTAGGTATTTTGGCCAACACTAAGCCAAGAGTGCCTAGCCGAAATTCTCACCCTCTCCCTCTCCAAAGTTTGTGATTTCCGATGCTATCACGGGTTGTGTTCAAAAGGCATTCGTGTACGTGAACAAGGAGGGAATCTAAGTTGATTTATGCAGCCATCTCTTAAAGAGATTATCCGGGTAAGAGTTTAATCTCTTGTTTGAAAATTTTATGTTTTGCAATTTCCATTTCAAATGCTCCTGGGCACGGATTTGAGGAAATCACCGCGTTCTTCCGCACTCAATCGGGTGATTTCCGGTGAAAAATCCCAACAGTGGTATCAAAGTGGGCTTTTGATCCGTGGAAAATTCTTAATTGGTTTGAATCCCTTGGTTTTAAAATTGGAATTTTTGATTGGGATTCTTGGATTGGGGTTTATGATTTTTCCCTCTTTGATTTTGTGCAATATAAATTAAATTTGCATATAGGTTTATGTTTATTTAATTTTATTGTTTTTGATCAGATTATTAGTGAATTCTTGTTGTGGTTGGTTTTATTTTAATTCAGAATTAAAAAAAATAGGTTGTTCCCGGCATGCGGGACTACCTGCGGTGAAATAGCGGCAGCAGCAAGCTCCCACTGCTAGGGCAACTAGGTTGCCCTAACCGCAGTGGGCCGGGCCCAGTGTTTTTGGATTTTGCGGGTTCAGGCCCATGGCCCAGTTTTAAAATTTTAACTGTTTTTAAAATTTTTGTGTTTAAATTTTGCAATTTAAATCTGCATGGTTTCTTGAATGAAATTTAATTTTATTCATGTGATATTAATTTTGGAAATTAATATGGTTAATTGAAATTGGTTCGGGTAATTTTGGCACAATTACTTGGACGGCTAAAATGGACCCATGGTTTTCCAATTCCAGTGGGAGCAGTTGGACTGTCTAGGCTGGAGGCCCAAAGCCCGTTAAGGGTTAGAACCATGGTGGGCCAAAAATTAGCGATTTCAAAATAATGGCTTGGACATAATTGAAATGGGCGTAATTCATGCATTATAACATGCTTATAAATTATATGTATTGGATGCATATGTGTGATTAAATGTTTGTATGGATGCTATTGGGCCTTTATTCGAGATGGGTTGCATTTTCGTTCTGGGTAAATCCGGCCTGTGTGTCATTTTTCTTTTTTTAATGTAATTTTATTTTCTTTACTTATTATAAAATTTGTAAAAGAAGAAGCCCATGGAGTGGTGAGCCCAAGTGGAAGTGCAAGCCTAGAAGGAAGAAGATGGAGGCCCACCTGATATTTGTTTCTAGTATAGGTTTACTAGAATAATGTTAGGATGTAATATAGGCCCATAACAGTCCATTTAATTATGCTTTATATTTATTTGCATGTGTGAATGTATGATCCAACAGCACATTTCACCCGCCTTATGCATGTAAGCTGTTATTAAATGAATCTAATAACCAAATGGAAATTACTAAATTGCTTAAAAGTGCTTCCCTCATTCAAAACGAGCTCGAAGTGGGGATAGGCTAGTTTAGACCTTACCCTCGCAAGATACACTGGAGTATCATCATTTTGTATTAGGTTAGGGTATGGGATACTCTAAGACTTGGATGGAGGTTTCGACCTAGCATGGGTAGTAGGATTCTCCTGGCCCTAAGCATAGATGGTGCCAACAAGCCCATCAAACTGAGAGTCCCTAGGTTGGGATTGGACGGAGTTCCTACCTAAATAATTAGGGTATATTTGTACCAGGCCCTCGTCTGGCTATATCTTAGTGAAATATGGATCTCGGCCCATGAGCCCAACAACTTGGATTAATTAATAACCTGATTCATTATTAATTATATATGGGAATAACAAAGTAAAGTCCTTTATTAACACTCTCAAATGTTTTTCTGTGTAGAAACTCTAAAATGGCAAATAACAACTCATTATCACTGCGATCAATCCTAGAAAGGGACAAGCTTTCCGGTCCTAACTTTTTGGACTGGTCTAGGAACTTAAGAATAGTTTTAAGGCAAGAGTCTGAAGAGTACGTACTAGAAAGGCCTGTACCGGCTGTGCCTCAGGGACGTAATCCACCAGCTGCTCAGCTAGAGGAATACGAGGTGCATGTCAAGGATAATAGGGATGTGACAAGCCTTATGTTGGCCTGCATGGTCCCCGAGCTGTAAAAGCAGTTCATGGACCATCAAGCCAATGCTATGATAACAACTCTCAATGAGATGTTTCAAGAGCAAGCTCGTCTAGAAAGGTACCTTACCAATAAGGCATTCCACTCCTGTAAGATGGGGGCTGGGACATCTGTGAGCGCCCACGTGCTTAAGATGAAGGGCTATTCGAATACATTGGCCCATCTCGGATCGCCCATCTCTCAGAGTTAGCGGTGGACATAATCCTTGCATCCTTATCGGATTCTTACAATAAGTTCATCCTGAACTATAATATGCAAGGGATGAATTGCACTGTTACTGAGCTGCGTGGGATGCTTAAGCTCGTGGAACAGTCGATCAAGAAGAGTCCGCCGGTGCTGCTGGTCAACAAGGGGAACCCTCCTCTTGCCAAGGGCAAGGCCAAGGAGAAGGCCAAGGCCAAGTCCATGGCCAAGAAGGCCAAGGCTAAGAAGGCCAAGGCCCAGTAGAAGGCAGGTCCCGAGGATGTCTGTTTTAGGTGCAAGCAGGCAGGCCATTGGAAGAGATCATGTCCCAAGCTAATGGGAGAGCAGAGGAGGGCCTAGGGTGCATCCTCATTAGTTATTTATGTTATAGACATTAACCTTACTGTTTCAACATCCTGGGTATTGGATACTGGATGTGGTTCTCACATTTGTTGCTATGTGCAGGGACTTAAGAACAGAAGGTCACAGGGATCGGGGGGAGGTGGACTTGCGAGTCGGAAATGGAGCAAGGGTTTCTGCCATAGAGATCACCGAATATCACCTTCTGATGCGTAGTGGATTGGTTTTAATTTTGGAACAGTGTTATTTTGTACCTGCTATGTGCAGGAATATTATTTTAGTTTCCATGTTGGATATTTCTGGATTTTATTTTACTATTTTGATGGTAGAATTTCTTTATCTAGAGAGGGATTATTTTATGGAGATGCTCTATTAAATAATGGCCTATATATCCTGGACTTAAATGAAACCAATCATGTCTATAACATAAACACTAACAGGGTTAAGCCTAACGAACTTAATCCTGTCTACCTATGGTATTTTCGTTTAGGCCACATAAACGAGAAGCGCATAGCTAGGCTTCATGAAGATGGAGTCTTAGGGTCATTTGACTTGGAGTCAATTGATATATGCGAGTCATGTTTATGAGGCAAAATGACTAAGGCACCTTTTAGCAAGAAGGCTGAAAGGGCCATTGGCTTATTGGACCTAATACATTCAGACGTATGTGGGACCATGAGCGCAGCGACTAGAGTTGGACATCTGAACTTCGTCACGTTCACAGACGATTTCAGCAGATATGGCTATGTGTATCTGATGAATCATAAGTCTAAGACCCTTGATAGGTTCAAGGAATTTAGGAATGAAGTGCAGAACCAGCTAGGCAGGAATATCAAAACCCTTTGGTCAAACTGAGGAGGTGAATATATGAGCCTAGAGTTTGGCTCATATTTGAGAGAGCATGGAATAGTTCCACAGCTCACTCCTCCAGGAACACCATAATGGAATGGGGTGTCTGAACGGAGGAATAGGACCTTGTTGGACATGGTCCACTCAATGATGAGTCAAGCCTCTCTCCCAATAAGTTTCTAGGGACACGCCCTCGAGACAGCTGCTCTTATTTTAAATAATACTCCGACTAAGGCAGTGAAAAAGACCCCATATCAGATATGGACGGGCAGGGAGCCCAATGAGTCTTTCCTAAGGATTTAGGGATGCGAAGCAGATGTCAAGAGATTGACTAGTGGCAAGTTGGAATGCAAAACCGATAAATGCCTATTTGTGGGCTACCCTAGGGAAACCAAAGGGTATTACTTCTACAACCCCACCGAGAACAAGGTGTTCATGGCAAGGAAGGGGGTCTTTCTAGAAAAGGAGTTCCTTTCCAAGAAAGATAATGGGAGCAATGTTGAACTCAGGGAAGTTTAAAGTCCACAAGCTCATGAAGAGGATAACTCGGAGGCCTAGGTGAAGCTTCCATAGGAGGAAGCACCGACCCAGGCCACACAAGGCCCTAGAAGGTCTGGTAGGGATCATCGGGAACTGGAGAGGTATGGTTTCCTTGTCACCGATGATCAAACTCATCTCATCTTGGATGAGGAAGAACCCAAAACCTACCAGGAGGCTATAGAGGCAGAGATGCAATCCATGTACAATAACCAGGTTTGGAACTTGGTTGATCCAACTCGGGGTGCTAAGGTAATTGGTTGCAAGTAGTGCTACAAGCTAAAAGCTGACAATACCTTTAAGGGGCATCTGGTTGTGAAAGGTTTCAGATAAGTCCATGGGATAGACTATGATGAAACTTTCTCACCAGTAGCCATGCTCAAATCCATTAGGATCTTGTTGGCCATAGCCGCTTGGTATGACTATGAGGTCTGGCAAATGGATGTCAAAACCTGAGGGTTTTGTTGATCCAGAGTATCCAAGAAGGGTATGCAAGCTTCAAAGGTCCATTTATGGACTGAAGTAAGCATCCCGAAGTTGGAATCTTAGATTCAATGAAGCTATAAAGGAATATGGCTTCATACAGAATCAAGATGAGCCTTGTGTGTATAAGAGGATTAGTGGGAACATTGTCACATTCCTTTATGTAGATGACATCCTACTCATTAGAAGTGGCATACCTACACTGCAAGGGGTAAAGTAGTGGATGTGTAAGTGCTTCGCAATGAAGGGCTTAGGCGAAGCTGAGATGATCCTGGGGATCAGGATCTACAAGGATAGATCGAATCGGCTTCTGGGCCTAAGTCAAGTGTAAGCGCCGGAATTTCACTTTCAAAAAAAAAAAAAAAAAAAAAAAAAAAAGGGGTATAGTCGTACGACTATTGATACAGTCGTACGACTGTAGTCAAACTACAGTCGTACGACTGTAGATCTACCCATAAAAGCTGAAAAAGAAAGACAAAAAGGAAGAGGACGGAAAAAAAAGAGAAAAAGAAAAACGGACAGACAGAGAGAAAAGGAGAAAAAGAGAAAGAAGAGAAAACCAAAGAAAAAAAAAGGAGGAAATCCTCATCAAAATCCTCAGCATTTGGAAATCTCTGGAGTCAAATCTCAAACCCTAATTCAAGGAGAAAAGTCCGGATTTTAGTGGATTGGAGCGACGCCAGGGGTCAATCCTACGGTGGACGCACGCCACAAAGGTAAATACCCTTTTTCCCCTCTCTTTTACAAGCTTTTTGGGTGTTTGGTGTGCTTTTTCTGCATTTCTGTCAATTTTTTCTGCGTTTCTGTTCTGGAAATCAAGAACAGTCGTACGACTGTTCTTGAGTTGATGAACAGTCGTACGACTGTAACTACAGTCGTACGACTGTAGTTGATTTCCAGGCAATTCTCTTTCCAGCTTGTTTTTAATGAGATTTTGGTGAAATCTTGAATTTTCAGCAACTACAGTCGTACGACTGTAGTTGATTTTCCACGACTGTAATTTACAGTCGTACCCCTGTGGTTCTCAGAATCAGAATTTTACCTTTAAAACCCAAAAATTTCATAAAAAATCCATAAAAATCCCCAAAAATTCCCAAAAAATCCCAAAAAATCCCAGAAAATTAGAAAACCCCAAAAATCATCAAAATGAATTTCGTTGTGTGCATCACGACCATAGATTCAATTTTTAGTAAAATTGTATTTAGATCAATTCAACGACGGAGACCCAGTTCTTCTGAAAACCGACCCATTTAACATATGAAAAATGCATATAAACTGGAAAAATTGTTTTCAAAATGATTTTTTCCACTAAAAACCAAAAATACAGGGACGTTTCAAAATGTTTTCCAGGTCTAACCGGGCCGGCTAGCCGAGCCAACCCGGTTATCCCCTAAATGCATGCCCCCAATTCTTGATTTCCTAAATCTGTCTATTTGAGTCCAACTTGTGGCGTGCTGTATATATTGTGCTAACCCTCTGTTTTGCAGGTTTTAATTTCTTTTTATTTTTATTTTTATTTTTAATGTAATTAATAGATTAAATCGTGTATCCTAGGCGATTGTATTTTTCTAGATTCTCGTGTCTATAGGCGCTTGTATAAGTGAGGCGAGAGTTTTTATTTTTCCATTCGATTTGGTTGTAAGCCGATTAATATTTATTTCTTTTCTTTATTTTTGTATTAAATATTTTGTATGCGCGCTGTATGCCTTTTATATTCAATAAATTGGACTTTAGATTTTGAAATACCATTCGAGAACATTGGCAATATTTATTTTAATTAGACACGAAATAAGGGACTTGTCCGGACCCGAATCTCTGAATAGTATAGCGACCGTTCGTCCGGTTCAGCTACATAAGAATTTCCCGGTTGAGCTGAGTCGGGTGGCGACTCTACAATATTCTTCGAGACTTAGGTCTCGGTCCTTTTACGTATTAATTCCATTTGTTTCCAAAACGCAGATTTCCATTATAAAAACCCCACGCGAGGGAAGGGCCCGCCCGAGATCGTGGCGCCCCATTCCGAAAGGGAGTCCCGCGTCCCGTCGAAAACGCGTCGTCCGCTCACATCAAGCCTCATACATAGATAAAGTTCTGAAAAGGTTCAGCATGGACCAGGCTATGAAAGGTTTCTTGCAAATGGGTCATGGGCTAAAACTTAGTAAGAAGAACTATCCTAAGACAAGGGAGGACAGGGAGAACATGAAATTGGTTCCATATGCTTCGGCTATAGGATCAATTATGTACTCCATGCTATGTACAAGACCTGATGTCACCTTTGCACTAAGTATGACAAGCCGATACCAGCAAGATCCCAGGGAGGATCACTGGAAGGTTGTCAAGGCAATCCTCAAGTACCTTAACCGGACTAAGGATAGCTTCTTAGTGTATGGACATCAGTAAGTGCTATCAGATACTGGGTACACTGATGCAAGCTTCTAGACCGACCAGGATGAGTACTAGTCACAGTCTGGGTATGCATTTTTGTTGAATGGTGGTGCTGTAAGCTGGAGGAACTCAAAGCAGCTGACCATTGTGGACTCTACAATAGAAGCTGAGTACATCATGGCGTGTGTTGCAGCTAAGGAAGCTGTGTGGATAAGGAAGTTTATCACTGAGTTGGGAGTAGTGCCAGCTGTCCAGGACCCAGTTGATATCTTCTGTGACAACAATGGGGCCGTAACACAAGCTAGGGAGCCCCGGTCACATAAGAAAACAAAGCACGTGCTCAAAAAGTTACACCTCACATAAGAAATCACGGAGAGAGGTGACATTGCATTGCACAGAGTGGACACCAAGGATAATGTCGCAGATCCTTTGACCAAGGCACTGGCTCAGCCCAAGCACAAGGGTCATACTAGATCTATAAGGATTAGGCCCATGCCTAGTTGGAACTAGTGCAAGTGAGAGATTGTTGGATATGCCCTAGTCCCAAGGCATTAGACCTTGTATTTGTATTATACATTTATTGGATTTATGTATTATACACATTTTGTGTTATTAATAAAGGCATTAATTCATTTATTATATATATCTTTTGCAATATCTTAAATAAAGTATCCAATGGACATATCCATATCCATGATGACAAGTGTCATGCACTTGGTAGTAACACCATGGATAGGGTAAACGATATGACCATAAATAGATCCATAGTCTGTTCTAGTCATGGGAATGAATGGAACTAGAGACTATCATTAACCTGGTTGTTTGGTGGTGTCTTACCGGTCATCGGACATGGGATGTCAACCAAGTTAATGGGTACATGCAAAAGGGGCACGGTACTGGATAGATCCACTAAACGAGAAATCCATATGGTATAGTATCACAAGTGATTCTCTTGTAGTACTTGTATGGATAGTTTGACATGACCATATGATGGTGTTGCATGCGAGGTCGCATACTTAGGGGTACACCTAAAGAGCCTGTAATAGGGTGCCAAGTATGGGTACTTTCGGGTATGTCACTTAGCATGGCAATGCTATGGATATGCAGAAGGGATTTGTCACTCAGTATTCCACTGAGAAGATATCACCAGCCTCTTGATGAATGTGATTGATAAGAGTGTGGCCACACCCAAACAAGTTGGAACTTGTTTGTGAGCATCAGTACATTCAGGGTCAAGTAAATGTCCAGACACAAAAGAGTGTGATCAATCCATGCCTCTGTGTTGGACACAGATATCAATGACATGGGATATACAAGTTCAAACTAGAGGGTTATGATTATAGTTGGACTGCCATCTCCATCTTAATTGGGGGCTGTAGTGGCTTGCTAGAGCCCGCCAACAATCTATGGGCCATAGGCCCACTGCCAACATAAAGATAGGCCCACGAGATCGTACACATTAAGCGACTCAACACGGACTTAAGGAATCACCTGTATACTTGGAGTATACACTCTGGAGACAGAGGATTATATTAATTATATTATAAAGATCAATTGGATTGATCATGATAATAAAATTAATATTTGA
The DNA here is from genome assembly GCA_039660915.1 of Euphorbia tirucalli. Classification (NCBI taxonomy): domain Eukaryota; kingdom Viridiplantae; phylum Streptophyta; class Magnoliopsida; order Malpighiales; family Euphorbiaceae; genus Euphorbia; species Euphorbia tirucalli. The sequence goes on along the minus strand of CM077637.1, from coordinate 40,634,664 downwards.
TTGGCGTTCTCATAATTAATTGGATTAATTTATGAGATTATTTCCTAGGTGGAAATGTTCATATGTATAGGTTTACATATGAATTTATTTTGTGAAGATCTAATTTTAATTTTATTGATTAAATTAATTAGTCAAACCAATTTCAATTAAATATAAATAATATGTTACATGGTGTAATATATTACATACATGTTAAAATTAAAGTTGGGCTTGAAATCAATTTAAACCAAATAAATTAAAATAGATTTGCACCTCAAGACAAGAAAGGGAAGCCCACACAAGGTGAGACAATTGGGCCAAAATTCTCAAGGAGAATTTCAGCCACCTAGGTTTAAAATAACCCTAAGTATTTCGGCCAACACTTAGCAAAGAGAGCCTAGCCGAAATTCGCACCCTTTCCCTCTCCAAAGTTCGTGATTTCTGACGCTAGCACGGGTTGTGTTCAAGAGGCGTTCGTGTACGTGAACGAAGAGGGAATCTAAACTGATTTCTATAGCCATCTCTTAAAAAGATTATCCGGGTAAGAGTTTAATCTCTTGTTTGAAAATTTTATGTTTTGTAATTTCCATTTCAATTGCTCTTGGGCATGGATCTGAGGAAATCACCGCATTCTCCTGCACTCAATCGGGTGATTTCCGATGAAAATCCCAACAATTTCTGCTCGGCTGGTTCTGTACCTCGTTCCTAAATTCCTTAACCTATCAAGGGTCTCAAACTTATGTTTCATTTGATAAGCATAGCTATATCTGCTAAAATCATCCGTGAATGTGACAAAGTACAGATGTCCACCTCTGGTCGCTGCGCTCATGGGCCCACATACATCTGAATGTGTTAGGTCCAATAAGCCAGTGGCCCTTTCAGCCTTCTTGCTAAAAGGCGCCTTAGTCATTTTTCCTCATAAACATGACTCGCATATATCAATTGACTCCAAGTCAAACGACCCTAGGACTCCAGCCTTGTGAAGCCTAGCTATGGGCTTCTGGTTTATATGGCCCAAATGACAATGCCATAGGTAGATAGGATTAAGTTCATTGGGCTTAACCCTTTTAGTGTTTATTTTATAGACATGATTGGTTTCATTTAAATCCAGGATATATAGGCCATTATTTAATAGAGCTTCTCCATAAAATAATCCCTCTCTAGATAAACAAATTCTACCATTAGGAATAGTAAAATTAAATCCAGAAATATCCAACATTGAAACAGAAATAATATTCCTGCACACAGCAGGTACAAAATAACACTGTTCTAAAATCAAAACCAATCCACTAGGCATCATGAGGTAATATTCACCGATCTCTATGGCAGTAACCCTTGCTCCATTACCGACCCATAAGTCCACCTCCCGCGATCCCGGTGACCTTCTATTCTTAAGTACCTGGACATTGCAACAAATGTGAGAACTACATCCAGTATCTAATACCCAGGATGTTGAAATAGTAAGGATAATGTCGATGACATAAATACCTAATGAAGACGAACCCTGGGTCTTCCTCTGATCTCCCATCAGCTTGGGACACGATCTCTTCCAATGGCCTACCTAGTTGCACCCGAAACAGACATCCTCAGGATTTGCCTTATGCTGGACCTTGTGCTGGGCCTTAGCCTTCTTAGCCTTGGCTTTCTTGGCCTTGGCCTTGGCCTTTTCCTTGGCCTTGCCCTTCACAAGAGGAGGGTTCCCCTTGTTGACCAGCAGCACCGGCGGAGTCTTCTTGATCTACTGTTTTATGAGCTTAAGCATCCTATGTAGCTCAGTAACAGTGCAGTTCATCCGTTGCATGTTATAGTTCAGGATGAACTGATCATAAGAATCCACTAAGGAAGCAAGGATTGTGTCCACCGCCAGCTCCTGTGGGATAGGCGATCCGAGACGGGTTAAAGTGTCCAAATAGCCCTTCATCTTGAGCACGTGTGTGCTCACAGATGTCCCAGCCCCCATCTTACAGGAGTGGAATGCCTTATTGGTCAGGTACCTTTCCTGATGAGCTTGCTTCTGAAACATCTCATTAAGAGTTGTTATCATAGCATAGGCCTGATGGTCCATGAACTGCTTTTGCAGCTCAGGACCCATACACACCAACATAAGGCATGTCACATCTCTATTATCCCTTACATGCACCTCGTATTCCTCAAGTTGGGCAGCTGGTGGATTACATCCCTAAGGCGTAGCCGACACAGGCCTTTCCAGCACGTACTCCTTGGACTCTTGTCTTAAAACTATCCTTAAGTTCCTAGACCAGTCTAAGAAGTTTGGACCGGAAAGCTTGTCCCTCTCTGGGATAGATCGCAGTGAAAGTGTGTTGTTATTTGCCATTTAGAATTTCTGCACAAAAAAATTTAAGAGTGTTAATAAAAGACTTTATTTTGTTTCCCATATATAATTAATAATGAATCAAGTTATTAATTAATCCGAGTTGTTGGGCTCATGGGTCGAGATCCATATTTCATCAAGATATAGCCAGACAAGGGCCAGGAAAAACTATACCCTAATTATTTAGGTAGGAATGTCGTCCAATCCCAACCTAGGGACTCTCTGTTTGATGGGCATGTTGGCACTTACCCATCTATGCTTAGGGCTGGGAGAATCCTACTACCCACGCTAAGTCAAAACCTCCATCCAAGTGTTAGAGTATCCCATACTCTAACCCAATACAAAATGACGATACTCCAGTGTATCCTGCGAGGGCAATGTCTACAACTAGCCTATCCCCACTTCAAGCTGGTTTTGAATGAGGGAAGCACTTTTAAGCGACTTACTAATTTCCATTAGATTATTAGATTCATTTAATAACGGCTTACATGCATAAGGCAGGTGAAATTTTCTTTTAGATCATACATAAACACATGCAAATAAATATAAAGCATAATTAAATAAGTAAAATGGACTGCTCTGGGCCTATATTATATCCTAATATTATTCTAGTAAACCTATACCAGAAACAAATATCAGGTGGGCCTCCTTCATTTCCTTCCTTCTGGGCTTGCACCTCCACATGAGCTCACCACTCCATTAGGCTTCTTCTTCATTTACAAATTTTATAATAAATGAATTAAAATAAAATTACATTAAAAAAAGAAAAATGGCGCACATGCCGTATTTACACAAAAGAAAATACAACCCATCTTGAATAAGGCCCCATAGCATCCAACCATACATACATTTAATCACACCATATGCATCCAATACATAAATTTATAAGCATGTTATAATGCATGAATTAAGCCCATTTCAATTATGTCCAAGCCATTATTTTGAAATCGCAAATTTTGGCCCACCATGGTTCTAGCCCTTAATGGGCTTTGGGCCTCCAGCCCAGGCAATTAACTGCTCCCACTGGAATTGGGAAACCATGGGTCCATATCAGCCATCTGGTTAATTGTGCTAAAAATACCTGAACCAATTTCAATTAACCATATTAATTTCCAAAATTAATATCCCATGAATAAAATTTAAATTTCATTCAAGAAACCATGAGCATTCAAATTGCAAAAATTTCAACACACGAAACTTTAAAACCAATTAAAATCCTAAACTGGGCCCCGGGCCCAAAACCCGCCAAATCCAAAATACAAGGCTCGGCCCGCTGCTGCTAGGGGCAGCCCGCTGTTGCCGTCGAGCAGCAGTCCGCTGCTGCCGCTGTTTCCGCCGAGTGCGGCGGCCGTCGGCAGTCCCGCATGCCCGGAAACAGCCCATGATTTTCCAAAATTAAATAAAAATTGCAGCCCGTAAACATGCAATTCACCAAGAAATACAACCATCCAACAAAATTAAATAAACATAAACCTAGATGCAAATTTATTTCAATTGAAAAGTACCAAAGGGTAAAATCACAAACCCTAATCCGAGAATCCCAATTAAAATGTCCAATTTCAAAACCAAGGGATTCAATCCAATTAAATAATTTCCATGGATCAAAAGCCCGCTCTGATACCACTGTTGGGATTTTTCACCGGAAATCATCTAAATAAATGCGGAAGATCACGACAATTTCCTCAAAGCCGTGCCTAGGAGCAATTGAGATGAAAATTGTAAAATCAAAAATTTATCAAGGAGAGAATTAATTCTCACCCGGAATATCTCTTCTAGAGATGGTTGCAGAAATCAAAGCAAAATCCCTCTGCGTTCGGCGGCCGCCGACGACAATTAATTTTTACCATGGAATTAAATTTGACAAACGTAAAATTAGGACACATGTAAACCTATACATGTGCAATATTTCCACCTAGGAAATAATCTCATAACTTAATTTAATTAATTATGAGAAGGCCAATGCAAATATTAATTTAATTATTATGATCAATCAAATTGATCTATATAATATAATTAATTTAGTCCTTTCTCTCCGGTGTGTATACTCCAAGTATACGGGTGTTTCCTTAAGTCTGTATTTAGACGTTCAATGTGTACGATCCCGTGGGCCCATCTTTATGTTGGCAGTGGGCCTATGGCCCATAGACTGCATGCGGGCTCTAGCAAGCCACTGCAGCATCCAATTAAGATGGAGATGGCAGTCCAACTGAAACCATAACCCTATAGTTTGAACTTGTACATCTCATGTCATTGATATCGGTGTCCAACATAAAGGCATGGATTGATCACCCTCTGTTGTGTCTGGACATTTACTTGATCCCGATTGTACTGATGCTCACAAAGAAGTTCCAACTTATTTCGGTGTGGCAACACTCTTATCAGCCACATTCATCAAGAGGCCTGTGATATCTTCTCAGTGGACAACTGAGTGACATATCCCTTCTGCATATCCATAGCACTGCCATACTTAGTGACATAACCGAAAGTACCCATACTTGGCACCTTATTACAGGCCCTTTAAGTGTACCCCTAAGTATGTGATCTCGCATGCAACATCATCATATGGTCAGGTCAAAGGATCCATACAAGTACTACACGAGAATCACTTGTGATACTATACCATGTGGATTTCTTGTTTAGTGGATCTATCCAGTACCATGCCCCTTTTGCATTTACCCATTAACTTGGTTGACATCCCATTTCCAATGACCGGTAAGACACTGCCATACGACCAGGTTAATGATAGTCTCTAGTTCCATTAATTCCTATAATTGGAACAAACTACAGATCTCTTTATGGTCATATCGTTTTCCCTATCCATGATCTTACTGCCAAGTGCATGACACTTGTCAACATGGATATGGATATGTCCATTGGATACTTCATTTAAATTATTGCACAAGATATATATAATAAATGAATCAATGCCTTTATTAATGACACAATATGTGTATAATACATGAATCCAATAAATGTACAACACAAACACAAGGTCTAATGCCTCGGGACTAGGGCATATCCAAGAGTAACTAGCAGAGGTTTTTGGACATATATCATGAACTTTGACATACAAAGGAAAGGAGGCAATCCGAAGCTGATTTAATGTGTTTTTCCGCTCAAATCGAAGGTGGATCTGTGCTACAAGGGTAAATATACCTTAAACTAGTATTTTGCTTCATTTTCTGAGTGTTTTGGTTCATTTTTGTGCATAAAATCACCTAAAACCAAAAATACAAGCCTGTTGTTTCTGGGCAGGATGAGCAGCCGTACGGGTATAATTACAGTCATCGACTGTAGTCACAGGCTTACGATTTTAGTTGGCTTCCATGGCTGTAAATTCTGCCACATAAATCATTTTGGCAATTTTCTGATTGGAAGCGAGTTACAGTCGTACGACTGTAATTATAGTCGCATGACTGTAGTTACAGCCGCGTGGCTGTAGTTTCTGGCTAGCAATAGAAAATCATAAAAAATCCAGAAAAACTCAGAAAAACAAAAAAAAACGAAAAAATTATAAAAATGCATAAAAAATAAGAAAATCATCAAAAATAAATTTATTTCATGCATTCACAACCTTAGATTTAATTTTTGAAGTTATCGCACTTAGAACAGAACAAGGACTGAGATCCAAATCTTCCGAAAACTGACTCACATTTACATGCTAAATGGAAATAAGCCGGTAAAAGAAAATATTTTCAAAAATGTATTTTCTCATGAAACAAAAACACAGTAACGTTTCAAAACTGTTTTCCAGGTCTAGCCGGGCGAACTAGCCGAGTTTGCCCGACTGTCTCCTAAATGCATGTCCCCAAATCTCTCATTTCCCTGTTCTGTCTATTTGAGTCCAACTTGTTGCATATATTTGTACTAACCTTTGTTTTGTAGGATTTGAATTTATTTTTATTTTTATTTTAATTTTGATTTCATTAGATACTCGTGATTATAGGCAACTGTATCTCGATCCCCAAATTATAGAAAGTATCCCTTAGGATAGTTTTGTTGTGATTCGATTGGGCTGTAAATAAATAATTTATTCATCAGTTTTTATCTGCATGTACACCGCATGATTAAGTCAATGGAGATCAACCTGAGAAATATAAAATGCTATCAATAAACATTGGCCAAATTTATTTTTATTAGACATGAAATAAGGGACTTGTCTGGACCTAGATCTCTGGAAAGTGTAGCGGTCCTCGTCCGGTTCAGCTACACTATAAAAGGAAGCTAAATACGGGTATGATTGGGCGGACCGATGAACATATTGATATTGATGATAAAGTGATGGAATTGCCACTCGGGTAACACCGAGATGATATCATTGGCCACTTGATGAGTGGGACTGATAAGTGTATGACCATACCCAAATAAGTTGGTTGCTTATTTGATTAATCAGTCAACTCAAGATCAACAAATATAATAAATAGTAAAAGAGGATGACGGACACCATGCCTCTTGTTTATTCATATAGATAACTTTTGGCAAAGGACACTTTGAGATTACTACTGGGTGAGTGTCTTATAAAGATTACTGCATCTCAATCTTAATTAGGGCCTATAACGGTTTACTTGAACCCACTTACAGGTTGTGGGCCTTGGGCCTACAGCCAATATAAAGACAGACCAATAGATCATACACATAGATCAACTAAGCCGGAATTATAGAAATTGTACTTGTAATGTACATTTGAAGGAATGCGTTAATTAATTAGTGGACATTCGGTGTCAAGGTAATTAACTAACATTGGGTTGATTTAATTTAATTAATAAGTTTACATAATGTAATTAATTAATTTGTTAATTAATTGAATTACATAAAGTAAACAAATTAATTAAATAATTTTTCTAAGTAGGAAAATTAAATACATCTATTGTATTTACTTAAGTGTGATTTAATTTTATTTAGGGGTAATTAAATTTAGCCAAATGGAATTAAATTACATATTATATACTTTTTAATTAAAGTTTATTTATGTAATTGTATTCCTAGTGGGCCTGGGTTTAATGAACCTAATTAAAACCAAATTAGACAAGGAGTTTATACAAGGGCACACTTAAGGAAGAAAACCTAGCCCTAACCCTAATTTTATTATTGGAAATTTCAGCCACCAACAGCAGCCCCAAAATAGCCAAAAATCCCAGTATTAATCCTCCATTCCTTTGCTTCTTCGGTTAGCACCAGTTCCAGCTCGATAGTTGGTCGTGCACCAGACTTTGGAGATTGTAGTTTTGAGCAATGATTCTGCAGCTGTCTCTAGAAGAGATGAAGTCAGTGAGTTAATCTTTCTTTATTCAAATTAGTTTTATTCTAATCAATGGTAATCAAACACGATAGGTGGATTCTAGGAAATTTTAAACGATGTTTTTTCCACTGCGCCACGTTATTTTTTCGATGACGAATCCCAATAGTGGTATCAAAGCCTAGGTTTTGTCCATTAGATTGATTGGAATTCATTCTTGATTGTTTTCTTGAAGAAAGAATTGGTTTTAAGAACGGTTTTTTGGGTTTTTGATAGTTTTTCTTGATTAGTTTTATCTTTTTTTTTTCCATCCTGCGATTTATTTTCTGCTCCTAATTTTTTTTTTTTTTTGCTTCTGTATATATTTTCTTGGCTAGAATTTTTTATGCTTTAAAAAAAATTATTGTTTTGGGCATTTGATTTAATTGCAATTTGCGATTCCATTTGCAGCAGCAGCGCCGATGCATGGGGCTCAAGTCCGGTTTTAGATTTTGTTGGTATTTTTTATCACGGGCCTATAATACAAATTAAATTAAAATTTTTTATTTTGAATTAATTTGTATTTAAATTGTTTATTTTGTTGGCATGCATATTTAATTTAATTATTTGAATATTAAATTGAATATGGACTTTGTGAAATTGGCCCAATAAACCGTGACACCAGTTAAAATTGGGAGAGCTAAATTTTAAATTTGTGACAACCCAAATTCCAGTGGGACCAAGTACGGAGGAAGGCCCAGATGGAGCAAGCCCATGGTGGGAGCCCGAGAAGGATTGTAGTCCGGCCTATGAAGAATTAGATAGGATATCTAGTTTTTCATTAGGTTGTAATTAAGGCCCATAGGATCTTATTATTTTAAATTAAGTATGTTATTGCATTAGTCGTATAATATGGATGTATGGATCACCAAATTATAACTCGCTTTTATGCATGTTAAGCCGTATCACTTAATTTTAATTTGGAAATTAAAATATTAAGTCGTTTAAAAGTGCTTCCTATATTCACACCTCTTCCTCCCATTGATGCTGCAATGTGCGCCATGCCATAGCTGGGTACATTTTAGTATTCGGTGGGCCGTCGAGGGTTAGGATATTTGGTATGGTTAACATGTGAATGGTGGTTTGACTCAACATGGGTAGAATTAGCTCAGAGTGGGCCCTAAGCACAGATGGGCAAAGTGTCAATAGGCCCATTAAACCAAGAGTCCTTCATGGAAGGATTGGATGGTTAGTTAGCCAATTAACATCACCAACAAACAAATTAAAATCGGATTATTAATTTGAATTGGCATAAAGCCCTTTATTTCTAACTCAAGCAATGATTTGTTCCATATAGATTATTCTTATTTTCACATAAGCAATTTAAATGACTGCAACAAACAACAACTCACTCTCACTTAGGTCACTCATGGAGGATTGGGCTAGGAACTTACAAATAGTTCTTAGACAAGATTCCAAGGAGTATGTACTAAATGCTCCTTTACTAGTTGGCACTCTCACTGGTCGAGGCGTCACCACAGCGATGGAGCAGTACGACCCACATGTGAGGGATGACCAAGATGTCTCGTGCCTCATGCTAGGTACCATGGCTTCTGATCTTCAGAAGCAGTTCACCAATGAGCATGCTTATGAGATGATGGATCAGCTTAAAAAGATGTTCCAAGATCAGGCTCATTAGGAACGTTACTTGACAACAAAGGCACTTTGCACGACTGCAATGGTAGTCGAGACTTCTATTAGCAATCATGTGCTAAATTTGAAGGGATATATTAATACTCTTGCTCGCCTCAGCTCGCCAGTTCCACAGGACTTGGCAGCAGCCATTATTCTTTGGTCACTTCCTGAGTCTTACAACTAGTTTATCATGAACTACCCATATGCAAGGGTTGGATAATTCAAATGTTGAGCTGCATGGCATGCTCAAGCTTCCTGAGCAGTCTCTTAAGAAGACTTCGAAAGTATTGTTGGTGAATAAGGGCAATGCACCTACTGCTAGAGGAAAGGCTAAATCTAAGGTTAAGGCTAAGGGCAAAAAGGTGGTGGCCCGACCTAAAGTAGGGGTTGCTTCTCCTGACGATGTCTGCCATGAGTGTCATGAGAAGGGGCACTAGAAGAGCTCATGTCCAAAGCTAATGGAGCAACTAAAGGGCAAAACTGCTGCTTCAGGTATTTATGTTGTTGAGATTAATCTGGCTATTTCTACATCATGGGTCTTACACACTGGATGTGGATCTCACATTTGTTCAAATATGCAGGGTCTACAAAATACGAGATTACTAGCATTTGGAGAAGTAGATCTTCGAGTCAAAAATGATGCTCAGGTTCAGGCCATGGAGATCGAAGATTATTTCTTAGAGAAGCCTAGTGGACTTGTTTTGGAATTGAGAAACAGTTATTTTGTACTTGTGATGCGCAGGAATATTATTTTTGTTTCTTTGTTGGATATTCTGGTTTTATATTTAATATTGGACATGGTAGAATTTCTATGCAATGTGGCAATATTATTTATGGAACAACATTTCTTGAAAATGGATTATATATCCTTGATCTAAAATGTGAAAGTTCAATTTACAACATAAATACTAAAAGGATTAATCAAAATGAAATTGATCCTACATATATCTGGCACTATCGAGTTGGCCACATAAATAAGAAGCGCATAGCTAGGCTTCACTCTAGTGGAGTGCTAGGGTCATTTGACATCCAGTCTTATGACCCATGTGAATATTGTTTAAGTGGCAAGATGACAAAGGCACCTTTTAGCAAGACTATTGAAAGGGCCTCAGAGCTATTGGAGCTAATACATGTATGCTGCCTAATGAGCACTACTGCTAGGTCCAGTTTTCTATACTTCGTCACCTTCACTGATAACTTCAGTAGATATGGGTGTGTATCTGATGAAGCATAAGTCTGAGACTTTTCAAAGGTTTAAGGACTTTAAGAATGAAGTAGAAAACCAACTTGGTAAGAGAATAAAAGCACTTCGGTTTGACCGAGGGGGTGAATATTTGAGCCAAGAGTTTGACTCATTTTTGAGAGAGTGTGGGATTGTATCACAACTCACTCCTCCTGGTATACCTCAGTGGAATGGAGTGTCAGAAAGGAGGAATAGGACCTTGCTAGACATGGTCTGCTGTATGATGAGTCATGCTACACTCCCTATCTCCTTTGAGGGATATGCTTTAGAGATAGCTACTTACATACTTAATAATACACCAAGCAAGGCAGTTGAGGGAATGCCATATGAACTATGGCAGGGTCAAAAGCCCAATGTTTCTTTCTTGAAGATTTGGGGATGTGATGCACATGTCAAGAAATTGACAAGTCGAAAACTCGAGTCCCAATTGTCAAGTGCTAGTTTATAGGTTACCCTAAGGAAACTAAGGGTTATTACTTCTACAATCTGGCAGAAAATAAAGTTTTCATAGCCAGGAATGCAGTCTTCTTGGAGAAGGAATTCCTTTTCAAGAGAGACAATGGGAGCAATACTGAACTTTCTGAAGTTCAAGACTCACAAACTCTTGTAGCTAATGCTGAGGATGCTTTGGAAACTAAACTAGTGACTCAAGAGATTAAGGAAGTTGAACCGGTTACACAGGACCTTAGAAGGTCTGGTAGGACACGTCATCAGCCAGAAAGGTGCGGCTTTCTCGTGACTGATGATGGGGACCTTATGCTCATTGACTAAGAGGGGCCCAACACCTCTCAGGAGGTTATTGAAAGCCCACACTAAGATCAAAGGCACAATGCCATGGAGGCTGAGATTCAATCTATGCATGATAACCAAATATGGAACTTGGTGGATCCACCTCTGGGTGCTATGGTGATAGGTTGCAAATGGTGTTTCAAGTTAAAAGCTGACAACACTTTCAAGGGGTGATTGGTGGTAAAAGGATTCAAGCAAGTTCAAAAAATTGACTATGATAAACCTTTTCACCAGTTGCTATGCTCAAATCCATTAGGATACTACTAGCCATAGCTGCATGGTACAATTATGAGACATGGCAGATGGACGTTAAAACCACTTTCCTTAATGGAAAGCTACTCGAGGATGTGTACATGGCACAACCTAAGGGTTTTATCGATCTAAAGTGTCCTAATCGGGTATGCAAGCTTCAAAGATCCATTTATGGATTGAAGCAGGCATCCAGGTCTTGGAATCAGAGATTCAATGAGGCCATTACAGAATATGGCTTCACATAGAATTTTGATGAGCCTTATGTGTATAAGATGGTTAGTGGGAGCATTTCCACCTTCCTAATGTTATGTGTTGATAGCATCCTTATCATTGGAGGTGATATACCAACACTACAAGGGGTTAAGCAATGGTTGAGTAAGTGCTTCACAATGAAGGACTTAGGCGAAGCTGAGACGATCTTAGGGATTAGGATCTATATATATATATCCAGTCAGCTTCTGGGCCTAAGTCAAGCCATGTACATTGACAAGGTTCTGAAAAGATTCAACATGGACAAGGCAAAGAAAGGATTCTTGCCTATGCACCATGGGTTAAAGCCAAGAAAGATGGTCCTAAAACAAAGAAGGACTGGGAGAACATGGAAAAGATCCCTTATGCATTTGCTGTAGGAAAAATCATGTACTCCATGTTATGTACAAGGCCTGATGTCATGTTTGCACTAAGTATGACTAGCCGGTACAAGTCAGACCCTGGGAGGAACACTGGAAGGCTATCAAGGCAATCATAAAGTACCTTAACCGGACTAAGCATAGTGTATAGAGGTGAAGATGAGCTGGTAGTGTCAGGTTACACTGATGCAAGCTTTGAGACCGATATGACGAGAACTAGTCATAGTCTGGTTATGCTTTTCTCCTAAATGGCGGTGCCATTAGTTAGAGGTCCTCAAAGTAGGCAACCATTGCTGACTCTACAATGGAAGCTGAGTACATAGCTGCATGTGAGGCTGCAAAGGAAGCTGTTTGGATCAAGAAGTTGATGAGTGGGACTGATAAGTGTATGGCCATACCCAAGTAAGTCGGTTGCTTATTTGATTAATCAGTCAACTCAAAATTAAGAAATATAATAAACAGCAGAAGAGGATGATGGACACCATGCCTCTTGTTTATTCATATCGATATCGTTTGGCAAAGGACGCTGTGAGATTACTACTGGGTCAGTGTCTTCAATAAACTGCTACATCTCTATCTTAATTAGGGGCTGTAATGGTTTGCTAGAACCCACTTACAATTTGTGGGCCTTGGGCCTACTGGGAACATAAAGACAGACCCATAGGATCGTGCACATAGATCAACTGAGCCAGAACTTATACAAATTGTGCATGTAATGTACATTGGAAGGAATGCGTTAATTAATTAGTTGCCATTCGGTGTCAAGATAATTAACATTGGGTTGATTTATTTTAATTAATAAGTTTACATAATGTAATTAATTAATTTATCAATTAATTGAATTACATAAAGTAAACAATAAATTAAATAATTTTCCTAAGTAGGAAACTTAAATACATGTATTGTATTTACTTAAGTGTGATTTAGTTTTATTTAGGGGTAATTAAATTTAGCCAAATGGAATTAAATTACATAGTATATACTTTTTAATTAAAGTTTATTTATGTAATTGTAATCCTAGTGGGTTTGGGTTTAATTAACCTAACTAAAACCCAATTAGACAAGGAGTCTATATAAGGGCACACTTAAGGAAGAAAACCTAGCCCTAACCCTAATTTTATTGCTGGAAATTTATCCCACCAACAGCAGCTCCAAAATAGCAAAAAATCCTAGCATTAATCCTCCATTCCTTCGCTTCTTTAGCTAGCACTGGTTCACGCTCAATAGATGGTCGTGCATCGGACTTTGGAGATCACTGTTACAAGAGATGATTTTGTAGCTGTCTATAGAAGAGACAAATCTGGTGAGTTAATCTCTCTTAATTCAAATTGTTTTTATTCTAATCAATGGTAATTGGACACGATTGGTGGATTCTAGGAAATTTTAAACGGTGTATTTTCTGCTACGCCATGTTATTTTTCTGATGATGAATCCCAACACATATCTATATTCGTGTTGTCAAGTGTCATGCACTTAGTAGTGAGACCATGCATAGGGAAACGATATAACCATAAAGCCATCCCTAGTTTATTCCAGTCATGGGAGTGAATGGAACATAAGACTAGCATTACCTTGATTGCATGGCAGTGTCTTATCGACCATAGTACATGTATTGTTAACTAGGTACATGGGTACATGTAATGGAACATGGTACTAGATAGATCCATAAACAAGAAATCCACATAGTACAATATCACAAGTGATTCTTGTGTAGTACTTATATTGGATCCTTTCACCTAACCACATTATAGAGTTGCATGTGAACTCACACACTTTGACGTCCACCTAAAGGGCCCGTAAAAAGGTGTCAAGTATGGGTACAGTTGGGTGTGCTAGTGAGCATGGCAAAGCCATGAATCTGTAAAGGGGATACATCACTCAGTAATTCATTGAGAAGATATCATTGGCCCCTTTTTGAGTGTAATTGATAAGAGTTTAGCCACACATAAAGAAGTTGGAACTTATTTGAGAGCATCAATTAGGTATCAAGTAAATGTTCGGACACAAAATAGGGTGATAATATCATGCCTCCATGTTGGACTCCGATATCAATGACATGCGACATATAAGTTATACTACAGGATTATGAGTTTCGTTAAACTACAGTCTCCATCTTAATTGGGGGCTGTAATGGCTTGCTAGAGCTTAACTATAGTATGTGGCCCTTGGGCCCACTGCCAAGATAAAGACAGACCCACAGGATCATACATATTAAACATTTGAATCAATACTTAACGGATCATCTATATTCTTGGAGTATATTAACCTGCGGGGAGAGTTATTAATTGAATCATAGATCAATTGGATTAATCAAAATTATTTAATTAATTGTGATTGATTATTTCATAGAGTTAATTGCATGAATTAATTTTACGATTTAATTTCCTGGTTGGAAATTATATATATATATATATATATTCAGGCTTATATATATATATATATATATATATATATTATTTATTAAGTCTTGTCTAATTAATTATTAGGCTAATTTTAATAGACCAATTACATTTAATTAATATGTTATGAATTATATCATATGGTATGATTTAATTTATATGGATAGAATTAAATCCAATTGAAAAATTAATTTTAACCTACAGTAAATTAATTAGACCTAAAGTTTATGTGCTATATAAACGTGCTTAAGAAAGTCAAACCCTTTAACCCATTTTCTTGTTAGAAAATTTGGCCCCCCCTCTCTCCCTTGGCTCTTGATCTGACACTAGCACGTGTATTGGTTCTATAGGTGTTCCGTGTATGTGAGCGTCGAGGGAATCTTGCTTGGTTTCTTCAGCAGTCTCTAGAAGAGAGAACAAAGGTGAGATCTAAATCTTGTTCTCTTGAATATTTTAATTTCGATTTCATCCACATAAGTTCCTACATTCAGATTCGAGAGAAATAAAAATGGTTTCTGTTGTTTGAGATTCATTTCTTGAGGACAAATCCCAATAGTTACATCTAGGGTTTGCCTAAATGTGACCATATACGGTTTATGCATAAGAGACACACAATTATGGATGCATCAAAATTCTTTGTGCATATGTCATACAAGGTGAGGTCTACGAGTGAGATTATTTACAGAAGAAAATTAATGCGTATGGCTGCACAAAAATCGTTAGTGTATGTGTCACATATAAGGAGGTGCATGAGTGAGATTTTTTACACATGAAAATAATGCATATGGCTGCATAAAATTAATGGGTTAGTATCACATAAGTGATGAAAGAATGATATAATGGTATGGTATGGGACAGTAAAATAAGTCTCATAGAATATAGCATACGAACACAAATTCTTGACCTTATTTCTCCATGTGGTCAAAAAGTTGATATTCTAACCAAGTCCTAGGTGGGGTTCTCTTTAATCATCAATGGGGGATGATAAAGGGAAACTACAGATATAAACGTGCATTATTTCAGTATCCTAATGGAAATCATTATGGTTACTTATATGAGTTCGGTCTAAGTCCGGGATAGCATCAAGGTCCCCATATCAAAGATATACGCCTCACTTCTCCCCACTTAAAGGTATCGAAGAAGGGTTTGTACGAGGCTATAGCTGGTGTTCCATATCCATGTCCCTATGACCTAGCAGAATGTAGGCGGCACTTCAACAGTTCTTCAGGCTAATAATGGTACCTTAACCTAATGTTTAATCTTGCTAATATGCAATGCACATAAACTGCTACAAGTGGTTTGTTGAAGCTAATTTAATTAGATACTTTTAGTGCTCGTTAAAATCTTTTAAGTTTTGAAAAACTTTTTAAAAGAAATCCCCAGCAGAGTCACCACTGTGTGCAGACAACGTTTTTGGTACAAGAAACGCGACGAAGCGAACTGAGGAATTTTTATTAAGTGTTTGTTTAGATAATTATAGTATGAAATTCGTTTTAGAAAATAATATTCATAAAAGATTCAAGACCAAAATCTCAAAGATGATATAGGAGTCGCCACTCAGCTCAGCTCAATCAGGAAATTTAGGTATGGCTGAAACCAAGTGAGGGCCAATATACCATCCAGAGATCAAGGTCTGAACGACTCAGTTACTTGTTATCTAATTAAAATAAACACTTCCACAATCTAATTATAGCATTTTATGAAACTAAATCGATTTTATTAGAGCATACGTTGTTCATGTAAAGTACTGAAAGTAGTAAATAAATTAATTATACAGACTGAATTACATAAGCTACCCTAAGGGATACATATGAATCAAATAGGGAATCTGGGCACAATCACCTAAAATACTCGAATTTATCTAACACAATATTAAAACCTAAACACAAATCTAATCCTGCAAAACAAATGTTAGTACACAAAAATTGCATGTAGGAGTCAATCAAGATAGAATGGGACGATTAATGAGTCGGGGTCATGCATTTAGAGGGGAGGTAGCTGGAGAGATCCAACAAATCTCACTGACCAGAGCTGGAAAACATTTTGAAACATCCCTATGTTGATTTTAGAGAAAACAATCTTGAAAACAGTTTTTCTATTTAATTATTTAACATGGTAAGTGGGTCGAATTTTAGGAAACTAGGTTTCCATCATTGTTCTATTCTAATACATTCTTTTGGAATATAAATCTAAGGTTTAAATGTCATGACATGTACAAAAATCAATTTTTGGTAATTTTTTCCCGAGCTGATACCTGCACAAGTGTTGAGACGATAGCTGTGCGGCTGTATATTTACACCCGTGTGGGTGTTACTTCAAGATCAGTAAAGGATTTCAAGATCCAAGGTTTCATGGTTTTGTTCTGGGAACTATAGCTGTACAGTTATAACTGCAACAACCGTACAGCTGTAACTACAACCGTGCAATTGTTGCGATGGCCGCACGGCTCTGGTTCTTAGTTCATAACTGAAAACAAAGTATTTCTAAAAATGATACAAATGATTCCAAAATACAGTACAAACAAGTCAAATGCTTTGGTTTCTTAGATATTTACCCTTGTAGCATGAATCCACATTTTTAGGAGGCGAAAATCCTTCAAGAAAGGCTCTAATTTTGGACCCAAACTTCAAGCTCCAAAAGTTAAGGTTTTCTTGTTTAGATAGTCTCTAAACTTATTAGAAGTCTTAGCGAAGTGTTTTCCTAAGATTTCTAACCAATTTTAAACTCAGAAACATAGATTGAAGATGAAAATTGAAGAAAAGGCTTGATTTTTCTTTTTCCTTTTCTTCCTTTTACTTCTCCTTTCTTTCCAAATAAAAGTTGCCAACCCCTATTTCATAAACAAAAAGCCTTTTTATAGGTAAGAAAATGGCTTTTTCTTGTAGAACCCGCCCCTTAAAATGCAAAAAATCATTTCTAATAAGAAGAGTCATGGTTCTGTCAGGCATCAACACACCCGTGCAGGTGTTGATACAACAGCCGTGCGGTTGATGGTGTAACAACCGTGCAACTGATGTTATAGTCATGCGGCTATTGTTCCCAGAAAGCCTTTTCTTCGCTCGGAAAATGTTCCAAGGCTTGAAGTTTGATTGACCGAAGTTTTGATCTGGAACTGACTTTGACTCTCACAGCTGTAGAAAGCTATAGAAGCAAATAGATAACTTATTCATCACTGAAACCGAGGATGAAAATCTGCGCTCACACCAGTACCATGTCCTATTATATGTACCCATATACCTAATTGACAATCCATGTACTATGGCTAGTAAGACACTGCCATATAATCAAGGTAATGCTAGTCTATTGTTCCATTCATTCCCATGATTAGAATAGACTAGGGATCGCTTCATGGTTATATCATTTTCCCTACTCATGGTCTCACTGCCAAGTGCATGAAACTTGACAACATGAATATTGATATGACCACTGGATACTCTATTTACATTCATTGCACAAGAAATATGTGAAATAGATTATGCCTTTATCTAATGACACAAATGTATGATACATCAATCAATAAAATATCCAATAATGTATTATACATAACAAGGGCCAATGCCTTAGGACGAGGGCATATCCCAACAATCTCCCACTTACAATAGTTCCAACTAGGCATAGGCCTAATCCCTATAGATCCGGTATAACCCTCTTCCTTCTATTGTGCCAGTGCCTTGGTCAAAGGATCTACGACATTGTCCTCGGTGTCCACTCTATATAATGAAATATCACCTTCTCTATGATTTGTGGCATGAGGTGAAACTTCCTAAGAACGTGCTTTGTGTTCTTGTGTGACCAAGGCTTCTTAGCTTATGCAATAGTCCCATTGTTGTCATAAAATATATCAACTAGATCCTAAATAGTTGGAACTACTTCCAATTCAGTGATAAACTTCCTCATCCACACAGCTTCCTTTGTTGCATTACACACAACAATAAACTCAGCTTCTATTGTAGAATCAATGATGGTGGATTACTTTGAGCTTTTCCAGCTGATAGCACCACGATTAAGCAAAAATATGTACCCAGACTATGACTGGTACTCATCTTGATCGACCTAGGAAATTGCATCAGTGTAACCTATTACTGACATCTCTTCTTACCCACCATATATTATGAATGCATACCCTTTATCCACTTTGAAATCAAAGGATGGTGTAAGAAATCAAAGGCTGACGCTGATTTCCCATCCAAGAATTCCATCAATAATTCTCCCATGTATTGGTTGGGAATATTGCAGATCATCAAGTTTGTTTTCCCACTAAAGTTAACTTCAAGATTGATCTCTTCAACAGTCAAGTTCTTTGAAAAGACAAATTAGATTTGGAGGACGATAAAAGATTTCAGATTGTATGTATTTGCTACATTTTCATTATTAAATAACATGATATGTCTAACTCTTTAGATGCAAAGTGCTTTCCTTAAATGGATGTTTAAGCAAGATAACTTTGTTTATGCATTTGACATAATCATACAAATATATTTAGACAAACACTTCACTTTATTGATAAAATCAAAACGTGTACATTTGAAAGAATTAGTGCCCAAAATAGTATACACTCCACATAGAATTAGAACCCGTTATCAATCGTCCCTTTCGGATTTTCCGACTAATCATTTTCTCTCATGTCTTAATTTTTGCCTAGGCCACCCTTTTTGAGTTTTCAACCTAGCAGACTTCTTTTTTTAAAACATGATAAAGCTTTAAGTGGTCTTAGTTGACAGGATTTGTGAACTCATTTCCATCCATGTCCATGATGCTGACACCCCCTTTTGATAGCACTTTCTTCACAATGTAAGGCCATTCCTAATTTGGTCTGAACTTCCCCCGGACATCAGCATTTGAAGGCCTTAATTGTTTTAGAACCAAATCTCCTGCTTTCAACTGTCGCCTGGGGTACTTCACATTTCGATTATAGGCCCTAGCCATTCCACGTTGGTACATCTGCAAATGATCTAGTGCTTTCAGTCATTTCTCATCTAGCATTACCAACTGCTAGTATCTAGCTTGAGTACATTTAGTCTCTGGTAATTGAGCTTCCAAGGCAACTCTGAGTGACTTGAGCAATATTTCTACAACTAACACTGCTTCCATACCATATACCAAGGCATAAGGAGTTTCACCTGTTGGTGTTTTGACACCGGTCCTATAACCCCAAAGAGCATACTGCAGTTTGTCGGCCCAATCTCTATAAGTGAATACCATCTTTGATAGGATCTTCTTTATCAACATATTAGCTGCTTCCACTGCCCCATTAGCTTGTGGTCTATATGGAGAAGATCTATGATGTTTGATGTCGTGTTCTGCAAGTAACTCAGCTATTACCCATTGAAACTGCACTCCGTTGTCAGTCACTACATGGTGGGGAATTCCATATCGGGCAAAGATGTTCTTCTAAGTGATCTTGACCATTTGCTTGGTTGTTACACTAGTGAAGGATTCTACTTCTACCCACTTCGAAAAGTAGTCGACGGCAACCACTACGAATCTGTGTCCATTAGATGCCGTAGGATGAATTTCCCCAATCATAGCTAACCCCCATGATGAAAATGGCTAAGGAGATGCCAGATTTTGTAGTTCAAGTGGTGGTTGATGACTGATGTCAGCGTAGATCTGACACTCGTGACATCTCCTCACTTTCCTCATACAATCAGCCTGCATAGTCATCCAGAAGTACCCCTGTCTCATTATCTTCCTGGCCATAATGAGTCCATTCATATGTGGTCTGCAGGATCCCGCATGTACTTGCTACATCACTTATTCTGCTTCTTGTTCTGTTAGACACCTTCGAAGAACCCCATTTACAGTTCTTTTTAATAGCTTATCCTCGAAGATTCTAAACTGGCTGGCTAATCTTCTTAGTGAGACTTTGTCAACAGTACTATCTCCTTCTAGATACTTTCCTTCCTTCACATACCGGTAGATGTCAAAGAACCATGGTTTCTCTTCAGTTGTCAACTTCATTGCTTCATGTACATCAAACTTGTCTGGAAATTGCTATAACCAGTGGTTGTATTTATTGGTTATACCCTAGTCCCGAGGCATTGGTCCTTGTGTTTGTATGATACATTTGTACATTAAGGTGCACTTTATGTATCATACAATTTGTGTCAAGAGATAAAGGCATCAATCTATTTATTATATGTCTTGTGTTATATTTTAAATAGAGTATCCAATAGACATATCCATATCCATGTTGTCAAGTGTGAGGCACTTGGCAGTAAGACTGTGGATAGGGAAAACGATATGGCCATGATGTCATCCGTAGTCTATTCCAATCATGGGAATGAATGGAACTGAAGACTATCATTATCCTAGTTGTATGGCAGTGTCGTATCGGTCATAGAACATGGGATGTTAACCTGGTTAATGGGTACATGCAAAAAGGGCATGGTACTGGATCGATCCACTTAACAGGAATCTACATGGTATAGTATCACAAATGATTCTCGTGTAGTACTTGTATGGATCCTTAGACCAGACCATATGATGGTGCTGCATGTGAAGTGGCACACTTTGGTGCACGCCCAACAGGCATGTAAATGGGTGCCAAGTACGGGTACGTTCGGATGTGTCAGTGAACATGGCAGTACTATGGATATGCAGAAGGGAATGTCACTCAGTGATTCACTGAGACGGTATCACTGGCCACTTGAAGAATGCTAGTGATAAGTGTGCGGCAGCACCCAAACAAGATTGGATCTCATTTGTGAGCATCAGTTCACTCGACATCAAGTAAATGTCCGGACACAATAGAGGGTGATACTTCCATGCCTCTGTGTTGGACACTGATATCAGTGACATGGGATTTACAAGTTTAAACTACTGGGTTATGATGACAGTTTGACTGCTCTCTCCATCTCAATTCGGGGCTACAGTGGCTTGCTAGAGCCCACCTGTAATCTGTGGGCCTTGGCCCATTGCCAACATAAAGACGGGCACCTTGGATTATACACATTGAACGTTTGGACTTCAACTAGTCGGAGTGAGTGTGTACTTAGAGTATACACGTTTGAAGAGAGAGAGAGACTTATTAATTATATTAAATAGGTTAATTGGATTGATCAATATATTATAATTAATATTTATTTCGGCATTCTCTTAATTAATTCAATGAATTAATTGATAAGATTATTTCCCAGGTGGAAACGATATTACATGTATAGATTTACATTTATCTCATTTTATGTGCGTCTAATTTAATCCATTGATTAAATTAAGAGGTCAAATGAATTTTAAGTTAAATGTATGTAATATATTATATGGTATAATATATATGCATACATGTTAAATTAAAGTTGCATTTGAAGTTAATTATATCAATGGGATTAAAATTGGGCTTGGGCTGTAAAGTGAATTGCCCATATGAAGTGGGACTTTTGTTGGCCAAAATTTTGGGCATTAATGGGCTGATTTTTTGGCTAAATGGTGAGTCATTTTGTTGGACAAAAGGGATGATAAAAAATGGTGAGTCATATGGTATGACTTTTAGGTAGCAAAGTTTGACTTTGCTTTCTTGATTTTGCCATCTTTCTTATGGTAAGAAAGTAGAAAAAAATCAACCATTTTTCCCTATCATTTGGCTGAATCTTTGTGCATAAAGTGATGAGTCATTTGGTGATTCATTTTTTTTTTTTGGACAAAAGATGATGATGAAAAGGTGGTGAGTCATAGTTTGACTCAATGAAGCAAAGTTGGACTTTGCTACTCTTTTCCCACTTGTTGGCCGCCCATTTTTTCTTTGAAATAAGAATGAGTTGATGCCCAATTTTTATGCATTCATTCTTTTGGGGAAGAATGAGTTTCGCCCACTTTAGGAATGAATTTCTTAAGGAAAAGAAATTGGTGCCCATTTTAGGGATAGATTTCTTTTGGAAAGAAATTGAGAGCCGTAACTTAGGGTGATGGTATTTTTCTTTCGGAAAGAAAAATTACAGCCATCTATTCCTATTATGTGCAGCCCCTCTCTCCCTCTCTTTGAAATCGTTCCAGTCGCTAGCACGGGTTTCAGTCCGAGAGCTGTTCGTGTACACATCGATGGAAGAAATCTACACTTGATTTCTGCAGTCTGCATCCGTCTCTTAGAGAGACTTTGTGGTAAGTTTTTGAAACACTTCTCTTTATGATTTAGTTTTTGATTTCCACATCTTAAGCTCCTGAGACCGGATTCCAGGAAATCGAATCGTATTTCTGCTTTTATCGTTTGGTTTCCCATGACGAATCCCAACAGTGGTATCAGAGCAGGCTTTTGATCCATGGAAATCTCTAACTTGGCAGATCCCGTGTTTTAAAATTGGTGTTTTATGGATCGAGACTCTTTTGGTTTTAGGGTTTTATATTTTTCCACATTTGATTTTCAAATAGAAATTGGTTTATGCATATTAGGTTGTATGTATATGTTTCTATTTGATTATTTTTTGCATCTTGGATTTAATTCTATGCATCTTGGATTTATTTTATTATCTTGGTGATTTTATTATCTTGATGTGTTGAATTATTTTATGCATTCCAAAAAAAATATAGGGTTTTTGAGGGGTTTTACCCCTCGGCAGCCTGCTGCTGCCCGGCTCGCTGCAGCATTGCGGGCTGGGCCCAAATTTGGATTTGGTGGGATTTTTGGGCTGGGCCGGGTTTTAAAATTTTAATTGGTTTTAAAATTGTGCGTGTTTAAATTTTGGTAATTTATATGCACGTGTTTTATAAATGGAATTTAATTTTCGTTCATGAGATATTAATTTTGGAAAAATTAATATGGTTAATAGAAATTAGTTCAAGTTTTCTTGGCATGATTACCTGGACGGCTAATTTGGAATTCATGGTTTCCCAATTGGATTGGGAGCAATGTTTTGCCTGGGCAGGAGGCCTAAAGCCCATACAGGCTTAGAATCGTGAATGGCCAAAATTTGGCAATTTCAAAATAATGGCTGTGGACGTAATGGAAATTGGATTAATTCATGCATTTAACATATTTATAAATTATATGTATTGGTTTACATGATGTGTGATTAAATGTATGAATGGATGTTATAGGGCCTTATTTATTTGGGTTGTAATATTCTTTTGGTAAATACGGCCTGCATGCCCTTTTTTTTATATAATTTTTTTATTTGTTTATTATGAAATTATATAAAGAAGAAGCCGATTGGATTGGCGTGCTAAAAGGATGAGGATGCAGCCCACTTGATGTCGTTCTAGTATAGGTTTGTTAGAATTATATTAGGATGTAAATTTAGGCCCATAGCATTTCATTTTATTTAATTATGCTTTATTTATTTGCATGTGAGAATGTATGATCCAACCCAATTTCTCCCGCTTTTGCATCTAAGCCGTTATTAAATGAATCTTATAACTAAAAGGTAATTACTAAGTCTCTTAAAAGTGTTTCCCTCATTCAAAACCTTCTCGAAGTGGGGGATGGGCCAGTTGTAATGCAGCCCTTGTTGGATGCGCTGGAGCATCGTCATTTTGTATTGGGTTGGAGTATTGGTTACTTTGACACATGGATGGAGGTTTGGACTTAGTGTGGGCAGTAGGATGTTCCTAGCCTTAAGCACAGATGGGTAAGTGCCAACAGACCCATCAAACCGAGAGTCCCTAGGTTGGGATTAGACGGCGTTCCTACCTAAAAATTGGGGTATAGTTGTTCCAGGCCCTCGTCTAGCTCTATCTTGATATAATATGGATCTCGGCCCACGAGCCCAACAACTCAGTTTAATTAATAACATGATTCATTATTAATTATAATATGGGAAGAACAAGTTAAGGCCTTTATTAACACTTGTAAATTTTTCTGTGTAGTAACCAATTGCTACGAATAATACTTTATCACTGCGATTTTTCTTGGAATGGGACAAGCTTTCTGGCCCTAACTTTTGGGACTGGTCTATGAACTTAAGGAAAGTTCTATGCCAAGAGTCGAAAGAGTATGTGCTAGAAAAGCCTGTACCGGCTGTGCCAACGGGAAGTAATCTATCAGCTGCCCAGCTAGAGGAATACTTGGCACATGTAAAAGATAACCGGAACATGACATGTGTAAGCGCCAGATTTAAAAAAAAAAAAGAAGAACTTGTTGACACGGAAAACCAAAAGGACGTGTCAGCAACAGGAGAGGGGTGATATACAAAGTCAGAGTCAATGTCACATTCCCTATTATACTCATTCCGATGTCATCATTGCAACATTGTGCATGTTTAGATTTCCAATCAGATGTTCATCTTGCATGCACCATGCCGTTTCATATAAACATCCATCAGTAAGACATTACGTCCAAGCCCATGATAATATCACAGAAACTCCTGTTATGCGGTATGGAAATGCAAAGTCTCACTCTCATCTTCTTGCTCAATCAAACGGACCATCCATCGGCACGGCCTACTATCTTGATCCATTCAGCACTGACAACGCTTCAGAATATGCAGAGGGTAAAGTGGAAAGTCACTTAAGATGGCCAACTCCCCTAATACCTAGATTGGCGTAATAGTTAGTCGGTCAGGAGACACGTTGGGACAATCGGGCTAGGTCACTTGGGCTACCATCGGGGCCAGCCACAAGCCATGAATTCTATCTCCGGGCTTGCACGGATACCAAGAATAAAGCATAAGCCACATGTTGCATGCACACATTTAGAACTATACATGCATCAGTACATACATGCATACGTTTAAAGTAAACATGTACAATTCATATGCATATGCATCACAAGTCATCCAAGTGCAGCTATCCACTGCCATCACCATGTCTCCCCTAAGTAGGATCGCTCTCAAAGCAGAGATGGCACAATGTCGGGGCAGAACAATCAAATTTCCAAGGGGCAGAGCAATCAAGCCGTATTTATCCTTGATCGAAGGGGCAAAAATTTTTGTTTACAAAATCATCGATTAAGGGATAAATACTCATTCCCCAGCCAACACCAAAATTATCCTTTCTCAACCTATTTCCTCATCTAATTCAAGCAAGATTTCAAACCCTTGAACTCCAGTATGTTCAAGCATGGTTACAAATCCTTGAATTCCCTTCCTTTATTCAAGTAAGATTTCGAACCCTTGAACTCCACTGCGTTCAAGCATGGTTACAAATCCTTGAACCACTTCCTTCATTCAAGCCAAATCTTAAACCCTTGAACTCCATTATGTTCAAGCATGGTTTCAAATCCTTGAACCTTTTATTATTTCAAGTCCACCCAATTCCAGTAAGATCTCAAATTGTCAAAACTCCACCTTCTTTTGCCTCGGGTAACATAAACCCGATATCGGCCAATCCGTATTTCACCTTCCTTTACCTCGGGTAACATAAACCCGATATCGGCCAATCCACAATCCACCTTCCTTTGCCTCGGGTAACATAAACCCGATATCGGCTTAACCATAATTTCATTTCCCTTTGCCTTGGGTAACATAAACCCGATATCGGCTTAACCACATTCCATCTTTTCATGCCTCGGGTAACCTAGACCCGGTATCGGCTTAGTTCTACATCAAACCCTTTATTTCATTCAAGCTAGATTTCAAATCCTTGAACTTCTTCAAGCATGATTTCCAATCCTTGAAAAATCGCCCAAGCCACATTTCGGATTCTTAAAGATCGATTCAAGCAAGATCCTAGATCTTTGAAACCAATTTGAATCCCACACTTCGAACTCATCATTGCCTCGGGTAACATAGACCCGATATCGGCTTATTTCTTCCTCAACATTGCCTCCGGTAACCTAAACCTCATATTGGCTTATTTCCTCCCCAGCATCACCTCGGGTAACCTAGACCTGATATCGGCTTATTTCAACGGTGGGTTCTTTCCTGTGTCTGCTGCGCTTTGAGTCGCGTTTCACAAATTCACATTATCTATCCTAGACTAAGTTCGGGTGGTGAATTTGATCACGCGAGGGGCAACTGTAAGCACCGTATAAAAAAAAAGAAGTATAGTCGTACGACTATCGCTACAGTCGTACGACTGTAGTCAAACTACAGTCGTACGACTGTAGATCATTACCCATAAAAGCAAAAAAAGAAGGACGGAAAGCGGGGGGAGCCCGAATAGAGACCACACAGAAAAAAAAGAGACAGAGATCAGACAGACGGGAAAAAAGGAGAGACCAGACAGAAAGAAGAAGAAAAGGAGAAGAGAAGAGAGGAGAAAATCAAAAAGAAAAGGAGGAACTCCTCATCAGAATCCCTCAGCATTTGAAATCTTTGGACCTAAAACTCTCAAACCCTAAATCAAGGAGAAAAGTCTGGATTTTAGTGGATTGGAGCGACGCCAGAGGTCAATCCTATGGTGGACGCATGCCAAAGAGGTAAACACTCCATTTCCCCTCTCTTTTACAAGCTTTCTGGGTGATTGGTGTGCTTTTTCTGCATTTCTATCCTTTTTTCTGCGTTTCTGTTCTGGAAATCAAGAACAGTCGTGTGACTGTTCTTGAGTTCGATGAATAGTCGTACGACTGTAGTTACAGTCGTACAAGTGTTCTTGATTTCCAGGTGATTTTCTTTCCAGCTTGTTTTAAATAAGATTTTGGCGAAATCCTGAGTCTGGAGTGTTTACAGTCGCACGACTATAATTACAGTCATACGACTGTAGTTGTATTTGCACGACTGTAATTTACAGTCGTACAACTCTCGTTTCCAGAACCAGAATTTCACCTTTAAGTCCCAAAAATTTCCAAAAATCCATAAAAATCCCCAAAAATTCCCAAAAATCCCAAAAAATTAGAAAATCCCAAAAATGAATTTTGTTGCGTGCATTCACGACCATAGATTCAATTTTCAGTAAAATTGCATTTAGAACAATTCAACAATGGAGAACAGTTCTCTTGAAAACCGACCCACTTAATATATAAAAATGCATGTAAACCGAAAAAATTGTTTTCAAAATGATTTTCCCACAAAAACCAAAAATACAGGGACGTTTCAAAACGTTTTCCAGGTCTAACCGGGCCGGCTAGCCGAGCCAACCCGGTTATCCCCTCAATGCATGCCCCCAATTCCTGATTTCCCATTCTGTCTATTTGAGTCCAACTTGTGGCGTGCTGTATATATTGTGCTAACCCTCTGTTTTGTAGGTTTTAATTTCTTTTATTTTTTTTAATTTTGGATGTAATTTAATAGATTAAATCGTTTATATTAGGCGGTTGTATTTTTCTAGATTCTTGTGTTAGGTGCTTGTAAAGTGAGGTGAGGGTTTTATTTTTTATTCAATCGGGTTGTAATAATTTAATTATTTACTATTTTACCTTAATTTGTATGCGCGCTGCATGTCTATTTACTCCAATAAAATTGACTTTTGATTTTGAAATACCATCTTTGAACATTGACCAATTTTATTTTAATTAGACACGAAATAAGGGACTTGTCCGGACCTGAATCTCTGGATAGTGTAGCGACCGTTCGTCCGGTTCAGCTACCTTAAGAATTTCCAGGTTCAGCTAAGCCGGGTGGCGACTCTACAATATTCATCGAGACATAGGTCTCGGTTCTTTTATGTATTAATTCCATTTATTTTCTAAAATGCGGATTTCCATTCATAAAAACCCCACGCGAGGGAGGGGCCCACCCGAGATCGAGGTGCCCCATTCGGAAAGGGAGTCCCGCGTCCCGTCGAAAACGCGTCATCCGCTCACAACATGCCTGATGTTGGCTAGTATGGTTCCTAAATTGCAAAAGCAGTTCATGGATCATCAGGCCTTTGCTATGATAACAACTCTTAACGGGATGTTTTATGAGCAAGATTATCAGGAAATGTACCTGATCAACAAGGCATTCCGCAGCTGTAAGATGGGGGTTGGGACATCTGTGAGTGCACATATGCTCAAGATGAAGGGCTATCTAGATAATTTAGCCCATCTCAGAACGCCTATCTCACGGGGGCTGGCAGTTAGCACGATCCTGGCTTCTTTATCTGATTCTTATAATCAATTCACCCTAAACTTTTACAAGCAACGGATGGACAGTACTGTTAGTGAGCTGCATTAGATGCTTCAGCTCGCTGAACTGTCAATCAAAAAGACTCTGCCGGTGCTTAAGGTTAACAAGGGGAACCCTCCTCTTGCAAGGGCAAGGCAAAGGCCAAGGCCAAGGCTAAAAAGGCTAAAGACCAGCCCAAGGCCCATCCCAAGGTTGTTTGCTTCGGGTGCAAGCAGACTGGACATTAGAAAAGATCGTGTCCCAAGCTTTTGGGAGAGAAAAGGAAGAGACAGGGCATGTCTTCATCAGGTATATATGTCATAGACATTAACCTCTGTTTCAACATCTTATGTATTGGATACTAGATGTGGTTCTAACATTTGTTGTAATGTGCAGGGACTTAAGAACAGGAGATCACTGGGATCGGGACAAGTGAACTTGTAGGTCAGAAATGGAGCAAGGGTTGTTGCCATAGAGATCAGTGAGACCAGCTTATGATGCCTAGTAGATTAGTTTTGTTACTGAAACTATGTTATTTTGTACCTGTTTTGTACAAGAATATTATTTCTGTTTCAGTTTTGGATATTTCTGGATGTACATTTACTATTGGTAATAGTAAAAAAGGTTTATCTAGAAAAGAATTATTTTATGGAGTAGCTATGTTAAATAATGTCTTTTATATCCTGCATCTAAATGAAACTAATCATGTCTATAATATACATACTTAATGGATTAAGCCTAACAAACTTAATCCTGTTTACCTTTGGCATTATCATTTAGGCCACATAAACAAGAAGTGCATAGCTAGGCTTTGCAAAGCTTGAATCCTAGGATCACATGACATGGAGTCACTTGATATATGCGCATCTCGTTTACGAGGTAAAATGACTAAAGCTCCTTTTAGCAAAGAGGCTGAAAGGGCCGCTAGCTTACTAGACCTAATTGGAATACAGACGATTTCATCAGATATGGCTATGCCAATTTAATGAAATATAAGTCTAAGACCCTTGCTACGTTCGAGGGATTTAGGAACGAAGTACAGAACCACTAGGCAGAAAGATCAAAGCCTTTCGGTTGGACCGGAGTTGCGAGCATATAAGCCTCGAGTTTGACTCATATTTGAGAGGGCATGGAATAGTTCCATAGCTCACTTCTCCAAGAACACCACAATGGAATGGGGTGTCCAAATGGAGGAATAGGACCCTGTTGGACATGGTCTGCTCAAATGATGAGTTATGCCTCTCTCCAAATAAATTTTCATGGATACGCTCTTGAAACAATGGCTCTCATTTTCAATTATACTCCGACTAAAGCTTTAGAAAAGACCCTATTTGGAATATGGACGGGCAAGGTGCCCAATATGTCTTTCCTACGGATTTGGGGTTGTTATGCACAAGTCAAGAAATTGACTGTGAGCAAAACTAGAACCCAAAACCGACTAATGCCTGTTTGTGAGCTACCCTAGGGAAACCAAAGGGTATTACTTCTACAACCCCACCTAGAACAAGGTGTTTATGGCACGAAAGGAGTCTTTCTTGAAAAGGAATTTATTTCCAAAAAAGATAGTGGGAGCAACATTGAACTCAGGGAAGTTCCTAGCTCAAAAACTCTTGGAAAGGATAGCTCAGAGACCAAGGTGGAGCATCCAAAGGTGGAAGCACTAGCCCAGGTCACACAAGGACCTAAAAGGTCTGGTAGGGATCATTGGGAACTTGAGAAATATAGGTGGTAAGGTGATAGGTTGCAAGTGGTGCTAAAAGCTAAAGGCCAATACCTTTAAGGGTGTGTATAAGAGGTTTAGTGGGAGCATAGTAATTCTACTGGTATTACAAAGGGATGGCATCCTTCTAAGTGGAAGCGACATACCAAAACTACAAGGGTAAAGCAATGGTTATGTAAGTGCTTCGCAATGAAGGACATAGGCAAAGCTGAGATGATCCTAGGGATAAAGATCTATAGGGATAGACCCAATCAGTGTCTCGGCCTAAGTCAGGTCAAGTACATAGACATAGTTCTGAAAAGATTCAGCATGGACCAAGCCAAGAAAGGTTTCTTGCCAATGTGTGATGGGCTAAAACTTAGTCAGAAGTACTGTCCTAAGGCAAAGGAGGATAGGGTGAACATGAAGTTGGTTCTATATGCTTCGGCTATAGGATCAGTTATGTACTTCGTGCTATTTACAAGACCTGATGTCGCCTATGCAGGTCAGCAAGAGCTGTCAGTTACTGGGTACACTGATACAAGCTTCCAAACCGACCAGGATGAATACCAGTCACAGTTTAGGTATGTATTCATGGTAAATGGTGGTGCTGTTGTTGGAGAGGCTCTAAGCAACCGACCATCGAGGATTCTATCACAAAAACTGAGTACAGTGCAGCGTGTAATGCAGCTAGGGAAGCTGTGTGGAGTAGGAAGAGTATCATGAAACTGGGGGTAGTATCAACTGTCCAGAAACCAATTGATATCTTCTGTGACATCGTTGGGACTATTGCACAAGCTAAGTGCCCCACTCACACATAACCACGAAGCACGAACTCAGGAAGTTTCACCTAATACGAGAAATCGTTGAGAGAGATGACATTTCATTACACAGAGTGGACACCAAAGACAATGTCGCAGATCACTTGACCAAGGTGCTGGCTTAGCCCAAGCACAAGGTTCATAATAGATCTATAGAGATTAGGCCCATGCCTAGTTGGTACTAGTGCAAGTGGGAGATTGTTGGTTACGCCCTAGTCCCAAGGCATTGGTCCTTGTGTTTGTATGATACATTTGTACATTAAGGTGAACTTTATGTATTATATAATTTGTGCCAAGAGATAAAGGTATCAATCTATTTATTATATGTCTTGTGCTATATTTTAAATCGAGTATCCAATGGACATATCCATATCCATGTTGTCAAGTGTGAGGCACTTGGCAGTAAGACTGTGGATAGGAAAAACGATATGGCCATGAAGTCATCCGTAGTTTGTTCCAATCATGGGAATGAATGGAACTAAAGACTAAAATTAGCCTGGTTGTATGGCAGTGTCTTATCGGTCATAGAACATGGGATGTCAACCAGGTTAATGGGTACATGCAAAAAGGGCATGGTACTGGATCGATCCACTTAAAGGGAATCTACATGGTACAGTATCACAAATGATTCTCGTGTAGTACTTGTATGGATCCTTAGACCAGACCACATGATGGTGCTGCATGTGAAGTGGCACACTTTGGTGTATGCCCAACGGGCCTGTAAAAGGGTGCCAAGTACAGGTACGTTCGGGTGTGTCAGTGAGCATGGCAGTACTATGGATATGCAGAAGGGAATGTCACTTAGTGATTCATGTTGAAAATGCCCTAGTCCCGAGGCATTGGTCCTTGAAGAATATACCAGCCACTTGAAGAATGCTATTGATAAGTGTGCGGCAGCACCCAAACAAGATTGGATCTTGTTTGTGAGCATCAGTTAATTCGGGATCAAGTAAATGTCTGGACACAATAGAGGGTGATACTTCCATGCCTCTGTGTTGGACACTGATATCAGTGACATGGGATTTACAAGTTCAAACTACTGGGTTACAGTGACAGTTTGACTTCTCTTTCCATCTTAATTGGGGGTTGCACTGGCTTGCTAGAGCCTACCTACAATCTGTCGGCCTTGGCCCACTGCCAACATAAAGACGGTCCCATTGGATCGTACACATTGAACATCTGGACTTCAACTAGTCGAAGTGAGTGTGTACTTGGAGTATACACATTTGAAGAGTGAGAGAGACTTATTAATTATATTATATAGGTCAATTGGATTGATCAACATATTATAATTAATATTTATTTTGGCATTCTCTTAATTAATTCAATGAATTAATTGATAAGATTATTTCCTAGGTGAAAACAATATCACATGCATAGATTTACATGTATCTCATTTTCTGTGTGTCTAATTTAGTCCATTGATTAAATTAAGAGGTCAAATGAATTTTAAGTTAAATGTATGTAATATATTATATGGTATAATATATACGCATACATGTTAAATTAATGTTGCATTTGAAATTAATTAAATCAATGGGATTAAAATTAGGCTTGGGCTTTAAAGTGAATTACCCATATGAAGTGGGACTTTTGTTGGCCGAAATTTTGGGCATTAATGGGCTGATTTTTTGGCTAAATGGTGAGTCATTTTGTTAGACAAAAGTGATGATGAAAAATGATGAGTCATATGGTATGACTTTTAGGAAGCAAAGTTTGACTTTGCTTTCTTGATTTTGTCATCTTTCTTATGGTAAGAAAGAAGAAAAAAAATCAACCATTTTTCCCCATCATTTGGCCGAATCTTTGTGGATAAAGTGATGAGTCATTTGGTGATTCATTTTTTTTGGACAAAAGATGATGATGAAAAGGTGGTGACTCATGGTTTGACTCAAGGAAGCAAAGTTGGACTTTGCTACTCTTTTCCCATTTGTTGGCCGCCAATTTTTTCTTTGAAATAAGAATGAGTTGATACCCACTTTTGTGCATTCATTCTTTTGGGGAAGAATGAGTTTTGCCCACTTTAGGAATGAATTTCTTAAGGAAAAGAAATTGGTGCCAAATTTAGGGATAGATTTCTTTTGGAAAAAAATTGAGAGCCCTAACTTAGGGTGATGGTATTTTTCTTTCGAAAAGAAAAATTACAGCCATTTATTTCTATTGTGAGCAACCCCTCTCTCCCTCTCTTTGAAATCGTCCGAGTTGCTAGCACGGGTTTCGGTCTGAGAGCGGTTCGTGTATGCATCGGTGGAGGAAATCTATACTTGATTTCTGCAGTCCGTATCTGTCTCTTAGAGCGACTTTGTTAAGTTTTTGAAACTCTTCTCTTTATGCTTTAGTTTTTGATTTCCACATCTTAATCTCCTAGGACCGGATTCCAGGAAATCGACATGTATTTCCGCTTTTATCGGTCGTTTTCCCATGACAAATCCCAACAGTATTTGTGTCCTTTCTGGATTCTCCCACATAGAAGACAATGTTGCAAGTGCATTGGCCATCTTACTCTCATCTTCAGGGATGTGTCTAAATTCACACTGGCCAAACAACTCTCCTCTGTATTGAAGCAACTCTAAGTAGGGTCGTAAGGCTTCCTCTTTCAGCTCCCATTCACCTTGAGCTTGCCTAATCACTAAAAGTGAATCCCCAATGATCAAGACATCATTTTCCCCTAGTGTCAGCACAGCTTCCATCCCAAATAAACATGCTTCATACTATAATCCGTTATTGGTTATGGGAAAGTCCAATCTCTTTGACAAAGTAAGGATCTCACCGTCTGGTGTCCCTATGATTACCCCAATTCCAGCACCCTTTCTATTCATGGCACCATCAAAGCACACAACCTATCTCTTTATTTCCACCATGGCTAGTTGTTCATCTGGGAACTCTAAATTCTCCATATAATCTGATTCTAGCGGCTGATTTGCCAGAATTCTGCTATGGCTCGCCCTTTGATGGTTTTCTTGGTGACATGCTCAATGTCAAATTCCGATAAGAGTAACAGCCACTTAGATAACTTCCCAACTAGCATGGGTGCTTCATACAGATACTTTATCGGATCCACCTTGGCCATGGCCTACACTTTGTATGACTGGAAGTAATGGCACAACTTCTTGGTCAGCAAGATCATTTCTACACATGTCTTCTCCACAAATGTGTACTTGGTTTCGTACTCTAGCAGCTTTAGACTGAGGTAGTAGATAGGGTACTCCTTCTTCCCATCTTGCTCTTATGATAGCATTGTCCCTATGGAGGAATCTTCGACTGCCAAATACAAGATCAGAGGCTTCCCCAGAATTGGCCGGCTTAGGACAGGTGGATTTACTAAATAAGCCTTAATCTTCTTAAACACCAATTGACATCTGTCATTCCATATAATAGGATGATCTTTCTTTAACAGCTTGAAAATCGGCTCATAAGTGGAAGTCAACCGTGCTATGAAACGACTGACATACTGTAAGGAACCCAAGAATGACCGGACTCCTTTTCTATTTTTGGAGCTGCATGTCTCGGATAGCTTTGATCTTGTCTAGATCCACCTCTATCCCTTTCTAGCTGACTACATGACCTAGCAGTTTTCTTGATGTGACCCCAAATATGCATTTCTTAGGGTTAAGTCAAAGATTATACTCCCCAATACATGGAAGAAATCTATCCAGGATAGCAGGGTGTTCCTCTCGAGTCATTGATTTAACAAGCATGTCGTCAACGTATACCTCTACTTCCTTACGTGTCATGTCATGCAGTAATGTTGTGACAGCCCTTTGGTAAGTGGCTCCAGTATTTTTCAACCCGAAGGGCATTACTCTGTAGCAGAAAGTGCCCCACTCTATGATGAATGATGTCTTCACTTTATCAATCACATCCATCAGGATCTGGTTGTGTCCTGAAAATCCATAAAAACATAGCCAGACGAGGGCCTAGAAAACCTATGTGTGAGCAGACAACGTTTTCCTCTCTCAGAAGGGAGCCTTGATATTGGGCAACCCTCTCTTGCGGGGGTTTTTGTAATGAAAATTTGGTTTTGTAAAATTAACTTATTTCATAAAAGAATCAAGACCTAAGTCTCAATAGAAGGTGTAAGAGTCGCCACCCAACTCAGCTCGATCGGGAAATTACAGCGTAGCTGAAAAGAACGAGGGCTGCTACATTTTCCAGAGATCTAGGTCCGGACAAGTCCCTTATTTCATGTCTAATCAAAATAAATTTGGCCAATGTTCATTGATGATATTTTATATTTCTAAACTTGATTTCTATTGATTTAATTATGCGCCATACATGCAGATAAAAAGCGGTAAATAAATTAATTATTACAACCCAATCGAATCAAAAAAAAAAAATATCCTAGGGGATACATTTCTATAATTCAGGGATCAGGATACAACCGCCTATTTTACATGAATATCTAATGAATTAAAATTAAAATGAATAAATAAAAATAAATAAAATCAAACCCTGTAAAACAAAGTTTAGCACAAGTATATGCAACAAGTTGGACTCAAATAGACAAAACAGGGAAATGAGAGATTTGGCGACTTGCATCTAGGCGATAGTTGGGTAAACTCCGCTAGTTCGCCCGACTAGACCTAGAAAGCGGTTTTGGAATGTTCTTGTGGTTTTGTTTCAAGCGAAAATATGCTTTTGAAAATATTTTCTTTTTCCTGTTTACTTCCATTTAGCATTCAAATGTGGGTCGGTTTTTGGGAGATTTGGATCTCCATCGTTGTTCTATTATAAATGTGATAGCTTTAAAAATTAAATCTAAGGTCATGGATGCATAAGATAAATTCATTTTTGATGATTTTTTTTTATTTTTATGCATTTTTATGATTTTCTGTTGTTGACCAAAAACTACATCCGTGCGGCTGTAATTAAAGTCGTGCGACTGTAATGCATTTCTGATCCAAAAAAAGATTGAAATTATTTCGATGGGCAGGATTTATAGCCAAAATAGCGAGAATAGTAGTTCGACTATAGTTACAGTCGTACGAATGTTCATCACGCCCAGAACCAGAAGACTTATATGAGCACAGGTTTTTCTCGACCTTTATAATGAGAGTTCCTTTGTTACCTGTGGAACGGACAGAGTCGAATAGGACTTGAAAATGACCGGAATGTTTCCTGGAGTATCTCAAACGTCCTAAAAACCAAGCTATCCGTGATCCGAAACTCTCGAAAAGTTCTGCCGAACTGTTTCTAGGGTTTGAGGTACGCATCCGATTTTCGAAATTTCGCCCTGGCTCTCGTTAGAACCACATGACTCTAGCTTTTAAGCTAGAGCCGGGCAGCTCTAGTACAAACTAGAGCCATGTAGCTCTAGTGGTCAAGACATTGCTTGACAAAAAGGAGAAGAAGGGGGAAAATTTCAAAAGTCAGGCGGCAGATTGATTGATTGAAAAAAGTATGAGAGAGAGATATAAAAAAAAAGGAGAAAACATCAGAAAATAGGAGGAGGGGAAAGAAAAAAAAAGAAGAGAAATAGAGAAAAAGAGAAGCAGAGAAGGGAGAAAGTGCGCGTGATAGAGGTTAGCTAGATGCCAAACCCAAGCCCTTAGATCAATCTCCAAACACACAACAAATCCCACGACCTTTGTTCATTGATTGGGGATCATTTTGGATTCATTTCGGCTTGTTTTGGATCCTTTCAGCTTTCAGCCAGTTGAGCTTCCAGGACAAATTCCAAGCTTTCAATTCATTTCTTGACGTTCAAAGCATCAAAACAACATTAAGGTAAACTCTGAGAGGCCTTAAACCTGTTTGCATTCCTATGCATTTTCTTCATTTTACAACTTTCAGAATCGGATTGCCTGAATAGAGTCGCACGGCTGTGTTCCTCATGAACACAGCAGCCCGGCTATGTTCATGACGAACAGAGCCGACTAGCTCTGTTCATCAGGGATAGATTCCCAGTTTGTCCCGATTGACCGAAAATAGTCCGTTTTTCACTTTAAGCATTCTATTGTGATCATTTTCGGCCCAAATCCATCCTTATGTTGTAAAATTTTAGTTTTTGGATTTCTGTACGTACGGATATTAGGGTTTTCGGTTTTCCCGGGGTTTTATTTTTTGAGTTTTAGGGTTGTTTTATCCGAATCGGATCCATAGTCCAGCATTAGCGGATCCCCGAATCCTATAAAATATCCGGAAAATATTGAAAACGAATAAAATGATACTTTTCATAAATGTTTTTGATGTGTTTATTGCATTTTGGACCATAGATGGATTGTGTATTTAGGAACCCGAATGAACGAAACCCTGGATTCTGAGACAACAGACCCGCTAAAATGTCAAAATTTGCATGAAACCGAGCCAAATGGTTTTTCAAAAATTGTTTTCCAGTATAAAATTTACATGGCATTTCAAAACCATTTTCCAGGTCTAACTGGTCCGACCCGGTTACCCCCTAAATGCATGCTCCCGTTTCCTAAACTCCCAATTCTGTCCTATTTGAGTCCTATTCGTGTGTGTAATATAAATTGTACTAACCCTTTGTTTTACAAAGTTTATTTTCCTTTTTATTATTTTTATTGTAATTAATAGATTATACTGTATAAATTAGGCGATTGTAATTT
This sequence comes from Euphorbia tirucalli, assembly GCA_039660915.1. NCBI lineage: Eukaryota > Viridiplantae > Streptophyta > Magnoliopsida > Malpighiales > Euphorbiaceae > Euphorbia > Euphorbia tirucalli. The sequence continues at coordinate 40,597,150 of CM077637.1, read as the reverse complement.
TTAGATCCTCGTGTATCCTAGGCGCTTGTAAAGTGAGGACGAGGGTTTTTATCTTTTATTCGATTAGGTTGTATAATCAGCCTCTATTTCTTGTATATTTCGAATGTATGCTTTATTTTTCTACAATTTATTTTCTGCATTTTGTTTGAGCACGGGCTAGTAAGTTAAACGAATTGGGTTAGAGAAAGATAATAAATTGAATAAATATGGTAATATAAATCATAAATCGAATATAAGCTTGAGGTTAAGTAGGTAAGTTGCTCGAATCCTGAATCTTTGGATTAGGTACAGTAGTCTACGCTCATTAGGGAGCTGTACCGGAATTTCCTAGATGAGCTGATCCGGGTCGCAACTCTGTCATTGATCTTGAAATTTAGGTTTTGAGGTCTTTAAGTAATAAATCAGGAAAATGTTTTCTACAAAACAAGTTCTAAAACAAACGAATGTTTTTCCCTAAAGCAAGATAAATGAAAACTCACTTTCCAAAACATCATGAGAACCCAGTTATCGAAAACCTTCCCTGGTTCGCTTCGCTGCGCCGTTTCCCGCTTTTTAGGTCGTCCGCTCACAGTGGCGACTCTGCTAGGGATTACACAATTTCTTAAAAAGTTTTTCATAACAACTTAAGGAACTTAGGCAACGATTGAAATACAACCTTTGCTTGTATTCATTTATCAATTTATAAATACTATATTTATTCATACCCTTGCATACCATGACATTTTCTTCTTCTCAACCCTCAAATACACTGATTAGCCCCGGTTCACCCAAGAAGTTGGCCTACCTCTTCTGCCAAGATTGGAGACACCCGACGAGGTAAACCACTCATAGCGCCGCATGACCTTACATCTTGTTCTATGGTGGGGAAGTGTATATTCACTACGGGAGCCTGTATGACCCTTGGTTTGACTTTTGCCCACATGTAATGGCTTAGTAATTTCCCCTAGGATTACCAAAACATGAAATTAAAATTGAATGCTTGAGTGTGCGCCTTTGGTATCCCCCGTTGATGCCAAAGAGAACCAATACCTAGGTAGAATGCGAGACCAATCGAAAGGAGAAATAAGGTTGGAAGGCAGTGCATATTTTTGTGTGTGCTAACGTTTGTTCCGTGTTGATTTTCTTTTTTTTTTTAATTTTTCATAAAGCATCCAAAATGCATAATCACTCGCGTGCCATTTCTAATCACGTTTTCGTACAGCCATCTCTTACATATGCATATCTATGGCATTTGTACAAATCACGTCTTCGTGCAGCCATGACATTTTACTCGCATGAAATATATATATATACACATCTTGTGTGCCAACATTTCCATAAAGCATACATGATATCATCCCATGTGTCACTCATTCTAACCACTTTTTTCTGCAGCCATTTGTATTTCGTGTGACATACACATTCATGCCATTTCATTCCATTCCATCTAATAAGGGACGTTCTGAGAATGCCTACCATGATCATTTCATTTTATACCATATCGGGTATCCAAAACTACCCGTAGTCTGCATGTGTGGTTGTTTTGCACTCGGCCAATTCACTACATCATGTCATTCATTAGAAAATCACAAAGATTTTAGGTCTGGTTGTGTGGCAAGTCACACGACAACATAACACTACGTCATCTCCACTTCATGTCCATTTGTTGTTGGTGTCACGGTGATGCCGAAACCTTGCTTGTGTGTCACAATCCACATCGGACTTGTTTCGTGACATTGATAACTCATTTGAGGTACTCCACGAGTACCAAATTTTTATACACATAAGACCATTCCATAACATTATCAATTCATATAAGGTGTTCCATGAATACCAAACCTCCGTCCGTGTCCCTACACAAGCCTGTCCTGTTTGCAGCATCATTTCATATTGGATGCCCCAAAAGCATCAATACTCTGTCCAAGGAACGACTTCCACGTGACCATTTCATACCATCTCATTTTGACCTAAAAAGCGTCGAAACTCCGTCCATGTGTCGGTACACAAGCTACTATTTTATAACACCCATTAGGTGCCCCGAAGGCGCCAGACCTCTGTCCGTGTGAAGGTCTGCATGTGATGTTTCTTGCATTGTCTTTTATACAGTATTGGGCATTCTTCGAATTTCCGAAAAAAAGGGGGGTCACATCTATTATCATTTTCATCTACGAAGCATCAAACGCACATGATCATTCATGTACCATTTTAACCACATTTTCGTGTGTCCATCTTTAACACATATGCATATGTGTGACATCTAGGCTAACCATGTCTTCGTGCAGCCATGGCATTCTATTTGCATGTTATACATACATCTCGTGTGCCAACATTTCCATAAAGCATACACGACATCATCCCGTGTGTCATGCATTCTAACCACTTTTTTCTGCAGCCACTTGCGTTTTGTGTGACTTAAATATTCATGCCATTTCATTCCATTAAACCTATTTAGGGACGTTCTAAATATGCCTATCACGATCATTTCATTTCATCCCATTTCGGGTACCCCAAAGCTACCCGTGGTCCACCTGTGCGCCGGTTTGCATTTGGCCATTCTACTATATCATAGCATTCGCTAGAAAATCACAAAGGTCTTAGGCCTGTGTCATATAGCAAGTCGCAAGACGACATAACACAACACCTTTTTTCATTCCATGTCCATTCATCGTAAGCGTCACAGTGATGTCAAAGCTTTGCTTGTGTGTCGCAATCCACATCGGAATTGTTTCATGGCATTAATAATTCATTCGAGGTGCTCCACGAGTACCTAAATTATTACATGCATAGGAGCATATCATAACATTACCAAGTGATGCAAGGGGTTCTGTGAACGCCGAACCTTCATCCGTGTCTTTATTTACACACAACTTGTTTGCAGCATCACTTCATGTCGGATACCCCAAAAGCATCAAAACTCTGTCCATGGAATGGCTTCTATGTGACCATGTCACGCCATTTCATTTTGACCTACAAAGCGTCGAAACTTTGTACTTGTGATGGTGCACGCGTGACCATTTCATAACACCCATTAGGTGCCCCGAAAGCACCGAACTTCCATTCGTGTGTCGTTTCACACATGATTTCTTTTACATTCTCTTTTGCATGACATTGGGCATTCTTAGAACATCTGGAACAAAGAGATCACGTCCATTATCATTTTCACTCACAAGGCATCAACACGCACAGTCATCCATGTATCGTCATCATCGCATATTTATCAACATATGCATGACATTGACACTAACCACATCTTCATGCAGCCATAACATTTCATCCATGTTTCGCTCATATCTCATGTGTGGCATGTTCATGAAGCATGCATCACTTTGTGTGTTATACATCCTAACCACATCTTTGTGTAGCCATGACACTTTATTTGTGTGACATATGCATTCGTACCTTACATGCACGACATTGTCTTGTATGTCCTTCTAACCACATCTTCGTGCAGCCATCCACATTTTGTGTGACATGGAAATTCATTCAAACCATTTCATTCCATTTTAAGTACGGATGTTCCAAGGATGTCCTATCATGATCATTTCATTTCATAACGGGTGCCCCAAAGCCACCCGTGTTTTGCTTGTGCTCTGGTTTGCACTCAGCCATTCCACTGTGCCATAACATTCACTAGGAGATCACAACTGTCCGAGATCTATTTTCGTATGGGGAGTCACATGACGAACATTGCACAACATCTCATCCATCCATTATTGGTGTCACAGGGTTACCATGATCTTGCTTGTGTGTCGTGATCCACATTGGATTGCTCATAACATTATTTAATCATCCAGGGTACTCCATGAATGCCCAATTACTACACATATAGGGGCATTCCATGACATTACCAAATCATGCAAGGCATTCCACGAACGCCGAACCTTTGTCCGTGGCTTGAGTTACATGTGACTTGTGTATAATATCATTTCATATCGGATGCCTCAAAAGCACCATACCTATGCCTGTGTGTCGGCACACGCATGACCATTCCATAACATACATTAGTTGCCCCAAAAGCGTTGAAGCTCTGTCCGTGTGTCAGCCACACGTGACCATTTCATGACATACACTAGGTACCCCAAAGGCAACAAATCCCTGCCCACGTGCCGGGTCACACGGGGCCTGTTTACATTGCCTTTTACATAGCATTAGGGAATCCATATAACATCCAAAATATATTAAAAAGAACAAAGTCATTTTCATTCTTGTTTCCATCCATCTGACATGATTCAATCATATCAACCCATAACTATATAACTCATTCATACATAAGCATAAAGCGCTCCCAAAGCCCCGAAACTCGGCTTGCGTGCCAAGCACGCTGTCTCATATCATTTCATCACATAAAAACCGTTTAGGTGCTCCCCAAGCGCTGAAACGCTATCTATGTGCCAAGCACACCAGATCATTTCATATCATCTAATTAAAACCCGAGGTGCTCTTTAAGCGCGGAGGCTCGACTAGCGTGCCAAGCATGCCATTTCATATCATTCCATCACATAGAAGCCCAAAGTGCTCCCTGAGCGCCGAAACGCTGTCTGTGTGCCAAGCACACTTTTTCATCCTATTCCATCCATGAATACCCAAGGTGCTCCCTGAGCACCGAAACCCGCCCATACACCACACGCATGCGTGCATCTATGGCATAAAATCTTCTTCGCAAGTCATATCTTGCTTCGACCCGTGGACACCCCAGTGTGTAATTTTCCCCTGGGTGCATAATTATGCACCCTATCTCATTCCTTCACAAGTAATATCTTGCTTCGACCCGTGGACACCCTAGTGTGTCATTTTCCCCCAGGTGCATAATTATGCACGCTATCTCATTCCTTCACAAGTAATATCTTGCTTCGACCCATGGACACCCCAGTGTGTCATTTTCCCCTGGGTGCATAATTATGCACCCTATCTCATTTCCTTCACAAGTCATGTCTTGCTTTGACCCGTGGACACCCTAGTGTGTCATTTTCCCCTGGGTGCATACTTATGCACCCTATCTCAATTCCTTCGCAAGTCATATCTTGCTTCGACCCGTGGACGCTCCAGTGTGTCATTTTCCCCTGGGTGCATAATTATGCACCCTATCTCAATTCCTTTGCAAGTCATATCTTACTTCGATTCATGGACACCCCGTGTGTCATTTCATCCCTGGGGTGCATAATTATGTACCCTATTTCAAATCCTCTTTGCAAGTACTACTTGCTTCGACTCGTGGAAACCCTATGTGTCATTTTATCCCTGTGGTGTATATTTATACACCATGCTTTACTTTAGCATGCATCATCCCTATTAGCGTTCATTACATTTATACATTCCTATTCTTGGTTTTGAATACACTTGGCTGGCTTGGGATTGTATAACATGACATGGCATTGCATGGCATCACATAAGCAGCTCACCATCCACACGTACACATTGCATCGCATACTCATGCATACGTCAATCCCTGTTTGGTATCTACCACCTGTCGACACTAATAAGTGTTCTTATCAGGGGGAAAGGATCTTGAGAATGGCTAACCCAGTGAACTCCAACGCTATAACTGTTGGTGTGCCCTAGTTCTTAGGGCATTGGATTCTTGTATTTTGTATTATAAATTAAGATGCATTGTATGAATACTTATTTGTGTCACATTAATAAAGTCAATTAATCAATTCATTTATATCTTGCGCTATAATATGAGTAGAGTATCCATTGATTCATAATCATAAAACCTATCCCACGTTTGTTCTAATCGTGGGAACGAATAGAACCACAGACTTGTATACTGGATGACTGTATGGTAGTTCTTAACTAGCCATAGTACTTGTATAGTCACTCATGAATATAGGTACATGTCGTTGACATGGGACTGGATCGATCCGCACAAGAAAGCCGCATGGTTGTCAAGTCAGAGGTCTTTCTTGAGTAGGTCTCTTTTGTCCTCAGACCAGATTTCATTATAATATCAATATGGAATCCAGTTGACTTTGACATACGCCTAACAGGTATGTAAAAGGATGTTAAATATGGGTATGATTGGGTGGACCGGTGAACATGTTGATATTGATGATGAAGTGATGGATTTGCCACTTGGGTAACACCGAGATGATATCATTGGCCACTTAATGAGTGAGACTGATAAGTGTATGGCCATACCCAAGTAAGTCGATGCTTATTTGATTAATCATTCAACTCAAGATCAAGCAATATAATAAACAACAAAAGAGGATGACTGACACCATGCCTCTTGTTTATTCATATCGATATCGTTAGGCAAAGGAAACTATGAGATTACTACCTGGTGAGTGTCTTCTAAAGACTACTGCATCTCTATCTTAATTGGGGGTTGTAATGGTTTGCTAGAACCCACTTACAGTCTGTGGGCCTTGTGTTGGGATTCGTCAAGGGAAACCGACCGACAAAAGCGGAAAAACGCGTCGATTTCCTCTAATCCGGCCCAGGAGCTTAAGATGTGGAAATCAAAAACTTAAAGCATAAAAGGAGGGTTTCAAAAACTCACCACAAAGTCTCTCTAAGAGACGGATGCAGACTGCAGAAATCAAGTGTAGATTCCCTCCAACATCACGTACACGAACGGCTCTCGGACCGAAACCCGTGCTAGCGACTCGGATGACAAGAAGAGAGGGAGAGAGGGGCGGCCCAAGATGAATATGGTTGTCCTCTATTTCTTTCCAAAAGAAATAAAACAAGTAATCAAGTTGGGCTCAAAGTTCTTACCAAAAGAAATTTCTCTCCAAAGTGGGCAAAAATGTTTTCACACCCACCATCCATAAAAACCATTTTTCCCATCTTATACAAACATGGTGGTCGGCCAAAAGATGAGAGAATGAATTAAATTGCTAAGTCCAACTTTGCAAGTTTTCTAGTCAAACTAATGACTCATCACCCCTTAATTGGTTCATCCAAATGACTCACCAAAAATCTCATCATTATGCATAAAGAAGCAAAGTCTCACTTTGCTTCTTCAAAGTCAAACAATGACTTACTTCTTTATGCATATATTCGGCCAACACCAAGAGAAAAATGGTCATCATCTTTTCCCCTTTCTTACCATAAGTAAAGGAAAGATCAAATGGAGCAAAGTCCAACTTTGCCACTTCTTAGGTCAAACCAATGACTCACCATTTTCTTATTGGTTCATAAGAATTGGTCATCATCATTTTGATCCATAAAATGACTCACATTCTTATCCCAACCTTGCCCACAATTTCGGCCAACACATCCCACTTAATGTGGGCATTTTTCATTTTAAGCCTTAAGCCCAATTTAAATTCCTTTGATTTAATTAAATGCAAATGCAACTTTAATTTAACATGTATGTTTATATATATGATACCATGTAACATATTACATACATTTAAATTAAAATTCATTTGACCTATTAATTTAATCAATGGATTAAATTAGACACACATAAAATGACAAACATGTAAACCTATACATGTCATAATATTTCCACCTAGGAAATAATCCCATAAATTAATTCATTGAATTAATTATGAGAAGGCCAAAATAAATATTAATTATATAACTTTGATCAATCCAATTGATTCATATAATATAATTAATATATCTCTCTCTCTTCAAATGTGTATACTCCAAGTACACACTTAATCCGACTAGTTAAAGTCCAGACGTTCAATGTGTACGATCCGATGGGCCCGTCTTTATGTTGGCAGTGGGCCAAGGCCCACAGACTACAGGCGGGCTCTAGCAAGCCACTGTAGCCCCCAATTAAGACGGAGTAAGCAGTCCAACTGAAAACGTAACCCAGTAGTTTGAACTTGTAAATCCCATGTCGCTGATATCGGTGTCCAACACAGAGGCATGGAAGTATCACCCTCTTTGTGTCTGGACCTTTACTTGATACCGAATGAACTGATGCTCACAAACAAGATCCAATCTTGTTTGGGTGCGGCCGCACACTTATCAGTAACATTCTTCAAGAGGCCGATGATATCGTCTCAGTGAATCACTGAGTGACATTCCCTTCTGCATATCCATAGTGCTGCCATGCTTACTGACACACCCGAACGTACCCGTACTTGGCACCCTTTTACAGGCCCGTTGGGCGTACACCAAAGTGTGCCACCTCGCATGCAGCACCATCATATGGTCCGGTCGAAGGACTTATACAAGTACTACACGAGAATCATTTGTGATACTATACCATGCAGATTCCCGTTAAGTGGATCAATCCAGTACCATGCCCTTTTGCATGTACCCATTAACCTAGTTGACATTCCATGTTCTATGACCGGTAAGACACCGCCATACAACCAGGCTAACGATAGTCTTTGGTTCCATTCATTCCCATGATTGGAACAGACTACGGATGACTTTATGGTCATATCGTTTTCACTATCCACAGTCTTACTGCCAAGTGCCTCACACTTGACAACATGGATATGGATATGTCCATTGGATACTCTATTTAAAATATAGCACAAGACATATAATAAATAGATTGATGCCTTTATCTCCTTGACACAAATTTTATAATACATAAAGTTTACATTAATGTACCAAATGTATCATACAAACACAAGGACCAATGCCTCGGGACTAGGACATTTCCAACAATCTCCCACTTGCACTAGTACCTACTAGGCATGGGTCTAATCCCTATAGATCTAGTACAACCTTCGTGCATAGGCATAGCCAAGCATGTTGGTCAAAAGATCTGCGACATTGTCTTTGGTGTCCACTCTTTGCAATGAGATGTCACCCCCTCAGCGATTTCTCGCAATAGGTGAACCTCCCTGAGTTCGTGCTTCGTGTATATGTGTGACCGGGGCACATAGCTTGTGCAACAGCCCCGCGTTGTCACAGAAGATATCAACTGGTTCCCGGATAGTAGATACTATCCCCAGTTTTGTGATAAACTTCTTCATCCACACAGCTTCCCTAGCTGCTTCACACGTTGCAATGTACTCAGTTCCTGTGATAGAAACCGCGATGGTCTATTACTTGGAGCCTCTCCAACAATAGCACCACCATTTAGCATGAACATATACCTATACTGCGACTTATATTCATCCTGGCTAGTCTGGAAGCTTGCATCAGTGTACCTAGTAGCTGACTGCTCTTCCTGACCCACATGGGCGACATTAGGTCTTGTACATAGCATGGAGTACATGATTGATCCCATGGCTGAAGCGCATATAGGACCAATTCATGTTCTCCCTATCCTGCCTTGTCTTAGGACAGTACTTCTTGCTAAGTTTCAGCTTATGACCCATTGGCAAGAAACCTTTCTTAGCCTGGTCCATGCTGAATCTTTTCAGAACGAAGTCTATGTACTTGGCCTGACTTAGGCCCAGAAGCCGATTGGATCTAACCTTGTAGATACTGATCCCTAGGATCGTCTCAGCTTCGCCTAAGTCCTTCATTGCGAAGCACTTACACAACCATTACAATTCCCTTGTAGTGTTGGTATGTGGCTTCCAATCAGAAGGATGCCATCCATATTTCATACCAGGAAAGTTACTATGCTCCCACTAAACCTCTTATACACACCCTTAAAGGTATTGTCGGCCTATAACTTATAGCACCACTTGCAACCTATTACCTTAGCACCTGGAGGTGAATTAACCAGGTTCCAAACCTGATAATCGTACATAGATTGCAAATCCACCACCATGGCAGACAGTGGGCTAGCTATAGCCTACTAGTAGGTTTTAAGCTCCTCTTCGTCCAAGACAAAAAGAGCGTAATCATTAGAAACAAAAACCGATGTTTTCCATGTTCCTGATGATCCCTACCAGACCTTTTAGGTCCTTGTGTGACCTGGGCTGGTGCTTCCCCTTTTGGAAGCTTCACCCTGGTCTCCGAGTTATCCTTTTCAGGAGTTTCTGAGCTTTGAACTTCCCTGAGTTCAATATCGCTCCCACTGTCTTTCTTGGAAAGAAACCCCTTTTCAAGAAGGACCCCCTTTTGCGCCATGAACACCTTGTTCTCAGCGGGGTCGTAGAAGTAATACCCTTTGGTTTCCCTAGGGTAGCTCACAAACAGGCATTAGTCGGTTTTGGGTTCTAGTTTTGCTCACAGTCAATTTCTTGACTTGTGCATAACAACCCCAAATCTGTAAGAAAGACACATTAGGCACCCTGCCCGTCCATATTCCAAATGGGGTCTTTTCCAAAGCCTTAGTCGGAGTATAATAGAAAATGAGAGCCATTGTCTCAAGAGCGTGTCCATTAAAAAACTTATTGGGAGAAAGGCATGACTCATCGTTTGAGCGGACCATGTCCAACAGGGTCCTATTCCTCCGTTCGGACACCCCATTCCATTGTGGTGTTCCTGGAGGAGTGAGCTGTGGAACTATTCCATGCTCTCTCAAAATGAGTCAAACTATAGGCTTATATGCTCACCACCTCGGTCCAACCGAAAGGCTTGGATATTTCTGCCTAGTTCTGTACTTCGTTCCTTACTCCCTTGAACCTATCAAGGGTCTCAGACTTATATTTCATTACATAGGCATAGCCATTTCTGATGAAATCGTCTGTGAAGGATATGAAGTATAGATGTTCACCCTTAGTTGCTATGCTTGTCGGTCCATATACATCTCAATGCATTAGGTTCAATAAGCTAGAAACCCTTTTAGCCTCCTTGCTAAAAGGTTCTTTAGTCATTTTACCTTATAAACCAGACTCGCATATATCAAGTGACTCCATGTCAAATGATCCTAGGATTCAAGCGATGTGAAGCCTAGCTATACGCTTCTTGTTTATGTGGCCTAAATGACAATGCCAAAGGTAAACCGGATTAAGTTCGTTAGGCTTAACCCTTTAAGTATGTATATTATAGACATGATTAGTTTCATTTAGATCCAGGATATAAAAGACATTATTTAATAGAGCTACTCCATAAAATAATTCTTTTCTAGATAAACCCTTTTTACTATTACCAATAGTAAATGTACATCCAGAAATATCCAAAAACTGAAACAGAAATAATATTCCTGTACAAAACAGGTACAAAATAACATAGTTTCAGTAACAAAACTAATCTACTAGGCATCATAAGCTGGTCCTACTGATCTCTATGGCAGCAACCCTTGCTCCATTTCTGATCTGCAAGTCCACTTGTCCCGATCCCAGTGATCTCCTGTTCTTAAGTCCCTGCACATTACAACAAATGTGAGAACCACATCTAGTATCCAATACATAAGATGTTGAAACAGAGGTTAATGTCTATGACATATATACCTGATGAAGACACGCCCTGCGTCTTCCTTTTCTCTCCCAAAAAGCTTGGGACACGATCTTTTCCAATGTCCAGCCTGCTTGCAACCGAAGCAGACATCCTTGGAACAGGCCTTGGGCTGGGCTTTAGCCTTTTTAGCCTTGGCTTCCTTAGCCTTGGCCTTGGCCTTTGCCTTGCCTTTAGCAAAAGGAGGTTTCCCCTTGTTAACCTCAAGTACCGGTGGAGTCTTCTTGATCGACAGTTCAGCGAGCTCAAGCATCCAATGCAGCTCACTAACAGTACGGTCCATCCCTTGCTTGTAAAAGTTTAGGATGAATTGATCATAAGAATCCGGTAAAGAATCCAGGATCGTACTAACCGCCAGCCCCCGTGAGATAGGAGTTCCGAGACGGGCTAAATTATCCAGATAGCCCTTCATCTTGAGCATGTGTGCACTCACAGATGTTCCGGCTCCCATCTTACAGCTGCGGAATGCCTTGTGGATCAGGTACCTTTCCTGATAAGCTTGCTCATAAAACATCTCGTTAAGAGTTGTCATTATAGCAAAGGCCTGATGATCCAGGAACTGCTTTTGCAATTCAGGAACCATACTAGCCAACATCAGGCATGTCACATCCCGGTTATCTTTTACATGTGCCAAGTATTCCTCCAGCTGGGCAGCCGGTGGATTACTTCCCGTTGGCACAGCCGGTACAGGCTTTTCGAGCACATACTCTTTAGACTCTTGTCTTAGAACTTTCCTTAAGTTCATAGACCAGTCCCAAAAGTTAGGGCCAGAAAGCTTGTCCCATTCCAAGAAAGATCGCAGTGATAAACTATCATTCGTAGCCATTGGTTTCTACACAGAAAAATTACGAGTGTTAATAAAGGACTTAACATGTTCTTCCCATATTATAATTAATAATGAATCATGTTATTAATTAACTCGAGTTGTTGGGCTCATGGGCCGAGATCCATATTATATCAAGATATAGCCAGACGAGGGCCTGGAACAACTATATCCCAATTTTTAGGTAGGAACGCCGTCCAATCCCAACCTAGGGACTCTCGGTTTGATGGGTCTGTTGGCACTTACCCATCTGTGCTTAGGGCCAGGAACATCCTACTACCCACGCTAAGTCAAAACCTCCATTCAAGTGTTAGAGTAACCAATACTCCAACCCAATACAAAATGACGATACTCCAGTGCATCCAACGAGGGTTGGTCTACAGCTGGCCTATCCCCACTTCGAGTAGGTTATGAATGAGGGAAGCACTTTTAAGAGACTTAGTAATTACCTTTTGGTTATTAGATTCAATTAATAACGGCTTAGATGCATAGGCGGGTGAAATAGGGTTTGTACATACATTCTCACATGTAAATAAATAAAGCATAATTAAATAAAAATGAAATGCTATGGGCCAAAATTTACATCCTAATATAATTCTAGTAAACCTATACTAGAACGACATCAGGTGGGCTGCATCCTCATCCTTCTAGCACGCCAATCCAATCGGCTTCTTCTTCTTTACATAATTCCATAATAATCACATAAAATAAAATTACATAAAAAGAAAACGGCGCGTAGGCCGTATTTACCAAAAGAATATTACAACCCGAATAAATAAGGCCCAAAACATCCATTCATGCATTTAATCATACATACACGTATCCAATACATACAATTTATAAACATGTTAAATGCATGAATTAATCCCATTTCAAATACGTCCATAGCCATTATTTTGAAATCGCCAAATTTTGGTCGATCATGGTTCTAAACCCGTGCGGGCTTTAGGCCTCCAACCAAGGCAAAATTGCTCCCAATCCAATTGGGAAACCATGAATTCCAAAATTAGCCGTCCGGGTAATCGTGCCAAGAAAACCCGAACCAATTTCAATTAACCGTATTTATTTCCAAAATAAATATCGCATGAACGAAAAATAAATTCATTCATAAAACATGCGCATAAAATTTCCAAAATAAACACGCACAAGTTTAAAACCAATTAAAATTTTAAAATCCCACGCGTATAAAAATTACCAAAATTTAAACACGCATATTTTTAAAATTTTAAATCCGGCCCGGCCCAAAAATCCCGCCAAATATAAAAATGGGCCCGGCCCGCCGCGCGGGGCAGCCGCGGCGCTGCTGCCCAGCAGCAGCCCCGCTGCCGCGCAGCTGCTGCTGCCCAGCAGCAGCCTGCTGCTGGCGTGCAGCAGCTGCTGCCCAGCAGCAGCTGCTGGCGCGCAGCAGCCCTGCTGCTGGCGTGCAGCAGCTGCTGCCCAGCAGCAGCTGCTGGCCAGCAGCAGCCCAGCTGCTGCCGAGGCAGCAGCCAGCAGCAGCTGCTGCCTGTGGCGCCTAGCGCCGCAGGCAGCGGCTGCTGCCCCCGTTTCGGCCCGAAACGGTCCGTGATTTTTTCCCGCATAAAAACAAGCAACATGAAATTAAATCACCAAGAAATAAAATCATGCATAGGAAATTAAATCTAGCATAAAACCTATATGCAAAATAAAATTTTCATAAACAATTCACAAATAGAAAATTACATAAAGCATAAACCATATGCAAATAATTTTCCATAAGTAAAATTCAAGGGGCAAAATCACCAAACCCCAAACCAAAAATAAATCCCGTCCACAAAAATCGCCAATTTTAAAACACGGGATTCGCCAAGTTAAAGATTTCCACGGATCAAAAGCCTGCTCTGATACCACTGTTGGGATTCGTCACGGGAAACCTGTTGGAAATGCCCTAGTCCCGAGGCATTGGTCCTTGTGTTTGTATAATACATTTGTACATTAATGTAAACTTTATGTATTCTACAATTTGTGTCAAGGAAATAAAGGCATTAATCTATTTATTATATGTCTTGTGCTATATGTTAAATAGAGTATCCAATGGACATATCCATATCCATGTTGTCAAGTGTGAGGCACTTGGCAGTAAGACTGTGGATAGTGAAAACGATATGACCATAAAGTCATCCGTAGTCTGTTCCAATCATGGGAATGAATGGAACCAACGACTATCGTTAGCCTGGTTGTATGGCGGTGTCTTACCGGTCATAGAACATGGAATGTCAACTAGGTTAATGGGTACATGCAAAATGGGCATGGTACTGGATTGATCCACTTAACGGGAATCTGCATGGTATAGTATCACAAATGATTCTCGCGTAGTACTTGTATAAGTCCTTTGACCGGACCATATGATGGTGCTGCATGTGAAGTGGCACACTTTGGTGTACGCCCAACGGGCCTGTAAAAGGGTGCCAAGTACGGGTACGTTCGGGTGTGTCAGTGAGCATGGCAGCACTATGGATATGCAGAAGGGAATGTCACTCAGTGATTCACTGAGACGATATCATCGGCCTCTTGAAGAATGTTACTGATAAGTGTGCGGCCGCACCCAAACAAGATTGGATCTTGTTTGTGAGCATCAGTTCATTCGGTATCAAGTAAAGGTCCAGACACAAAGAGGGTGATACTTCCATGCCTCTGTGTTGGACACTGATATCAGCGACATGGGATTTACAAGTTCCAACTACAGGGTTACGTTTTCAGTTGGACTGCTTACTCCGTCTTAATTGGGGGCTACAGTGGCTTGCTAGAGCCCGCCTGTAGTCTGTGGGCCTTGGCCTACTGCCAACATAAAGACGGGCCCATTGGATCGTACACATTGAACGTCTGGACTTTAACTAGTCGGATTAAGTGTGTACTTGGAGTATACACGTTTGAAGAGAGAGAGATATATTAATTATATTATATGACTCAATTGGATTGATCAAAGTGATATAATTAAAATTTATTTTGGCCTTCTCATGATTAATTAAATGAATTAATTTATGGGATTATTTCCTAGGTGGAAATATTCTTATACATGTATAGGTTTACATGTATCTCATTTTATGTATGTCTAATTTAATCCCTTGATTAAATTACTAGGGCAAATGAATTTTAATTTAAATGTATGTAATATATTATATGGTATAATATATATATGCATACATGTTAAATTAAAGTTGCATTTGCAATTAATTAAAACAATGGGATTAAAATTAGGCTTGGGCTTTTAAAGGAATAAAGTCTACATTTAATGGGATATGTTGGCCGAAATTTTGCATGGAATTATTAAGAATTGTGAGTCATTTTATGGACAAAAATGATGATGACATATTCTTATGGACCAATGAAAGAATGGTGAGTCATTGGTAGGACATATGATGGGGCAAAGTTGGACTTTGCCACCTTGCATCTTGCTTTTCCTTTATGGTAAGGAAATGATGAAGGTGGGATCACCAATCCTTCTTTTGGCCGAATGTTATTGTTGGCAAGAGAGGATGAGTCATTCTTTTCATCATTAGCATGGTGAGTCATATGGATGAGTCATAGGTTTGACTTTGATGAAGCAAAGTTGGACTTTGCTTTCCTTGTGTTGATCTTCTTTTCTTTAAGTGAAAAGAGAATAAAAATCTGCCAAGACTCACCTTGCTTTGCCGTGGGATATATATCTATTCTTGAAAAGAGATTTGGCCAAGCTTGATGCATTAATTCTTTTGGTAAGAATTAGGTGCACACTTGAGAATATTGGTTCTATCTTTTGGAAAGATAGATTTTTCTTTTGGAAAGAAATAGGGACAGCCATAAATCTCAAGTGAGCCGCCCCTCTCTCCCTCTCTTCTTGTCATCCGAGTCGCTAGCACGGGTTTCGGTCCGAGAGCCGTTCGTGTACGTGATGTTGGAGGGAATCTACACTTGATTTCTGCAGTCTGCATCCGTCTCTTAGAGAGACTTTGTGGTGAGTTTTTGAAACCCTCCTTTTATGCTTTAAGTTTTTGATTTCCACATCTTAAGCTCCTGGGCCGGATTTGAGGAAATCGACGCGTATTTCCGCTTTTATCGGTCGGTTTCCCGTGACGAATCCCAACAAAACCGACCGACAAAAGCGGAAAAACGCGTCGATTTCCTCGAATCCGGCCCAGGAGCTTAAGATGTGGAAATCAAAAACTTAAAGCATAAAAGGAGGGTTTCAAAAACTCACCACAAAGTCTCTCTAAGAGACGGATGCAGACTGCAGAAATCAAGTGTAGATTCCCTCCAACATCACGTACACGAACGGCTCTCGGACCGAAACCCGTGCTAGCGACTCGGATGACAAGAAGAGAGGGAGAGAGGGGCGGCCCAAGATGAATATGGTTGTCCTCTATTTCTTTCCAAAAGAAATAAAACAAGTAATCAAGTTGGGCTCAAAGTTCTTACCAAAAGAAATTTCTCTCCAAAGTGGGCAAAAATGTTTTCACACCCACCATCCATAAAAACCATTTTTCCCATCTTATACAAACATGGTGGTCGGCCAAAAGATGAGAGAATGAATTAAATTGCTAAGTCCAACTTTGCAAGTTTTCTAGTCAAACTAATGACTCATCACCCCTTAATTGGTTCATCCAAATGACTCACCAAAAATCTCATCATTATGCATAAAGAAGCAAAGTCTCACTTTGCTTCTTCAAAGTCAAACAATGACTCACTTCTTTATGCATATATTCGGCCAACACCAAGAGAAAAATGGTCATCATCTTTTCCCCTTTCTTACCATAAGTAAAGGAAAGATCAAATGGAGCAAAGTCCAACTTTGCCACTTCTTAGGTCAAACCAATGACTCACCATTTTCTTATTGGTTCATAAGAATTGGTCATCATCATTTTGATCCATAAAATGACTCACATTCTTATCCCAACCTTGCCCACAATTTCGGCCAACACATCCCACTTAATGTGGGCATTTTTCATTTTAAGCCTTAAGCCCAATTTAAATTCCTTTGATTTAATTAAATGCAAATGCAACTTTAATTTAACATGTATGTTTATATATATGATACCATGTAACATATTACATACATTTAAATTAAAATTCATTTGACCTATTAATTTAATCAATGGATTAAATTAGACACACATAAAATGACAAACATGTAAACCTATACATGTCATAATATTTCCACCTAGGAAATAATCCCATAAATTAATTCATTGAATTAATTATGAGAAGGCCAAAATAAATATTAATTATATAACTTTGATCAATCCAATTGATTCATATAATATAATTAATATATCTCTCTCTCTTCAAATGTGTATACTCCAAGTACACACTTAATCCGACTAGTTAAAGTCCAGACGTTCAATGTGTACGATCCGATGGGCCCGTCTTTATGTTGGCAGTGGGCCAAGGCCCACAGACTACAGGCGGGCTCTAGCAAGCCACTGTAGCCCCCAATTAAGACGGAGTAAGCAGTCCAACTGAAAACGTAACCCAGTAGTTTGAACTTGTAAATCCCATGTCGCTGATATCGGTGTCCAACACAGAGGCATGGAAGTATCACCCTCTTTGTGTCTGGACCTTTACTTGATACCGAATGAACTGATGCTCACAAACAAGATCCAATCTTGTTTGGGTGCGGCCGCACACTTATCAGTAACATTCTTCAAGAGGCCGATGATATCGTCTCAGTGAATCACTGAGTGACATTCCCTTCTGCATATCCATAGTGCTGCCATGCTTACTGACACACCCGAACGTACCCGTACTTGGCACCCTTTTACAGGCCCGTTGGGCGTACACCAAAGTGTGCCACCTCGCATGCAGCACCATCATATGGTCCGGTCGAAGGACTTATACAAGTACTACACGAGAATCATTTGTGATACTATACCATGCAGATTCCCGTTAAGTGGATCAATCCAGTACCATGCCCTTTTGCATGTACCCATTAACCTAGTTGACATTCCATGTTCTATGACCGGTAAGACACCGCCATACAACCAGGCTAACGATAGTCTTTGGTTCCATTCATTCCCATGATTGGAACAGACTACGGATGACTTTATGGTCATATCGTTTTCACTATCCACAGTCTTACTGCCAAGTGCCTCACACTTGACAACATGGATATGGATATGTCCATTGGATACTCTATTTAAAATATAGCACAAGACATATAATAAATAGATTGATGCCTTTATCTCCTTGACACAAATTTTATAATACATAAAGTTTACATTAATGTACCAAATGTATCATACAAACACAAGGACCAATGCCTCGGGACTAGGACATTTCCAACACCTTGGGCCTACTACCAATATAAAGACAGACCCATAGGATCGTGCACATAGATCAACTGAGACGGAACTTATAGAAATTGTACATGTAATGTACATTAGAAGGAATGCGTTAATTAATTAGTTGACATTCAGTGTCAAGGTAATTAATTAACATTGGGTTGAATTTAATTTAATTAATAAGTTTACATAATGTAATTAATTAATTTATCAATTAATTGAATTACATAAAGTAAACAATTAATTAAATAATTTTCCTAAGTAGGAAAATTAAATACATGTATTGTATTAACTTAAGTGTGATTTAATTTTATTTAGGGGTAATTAAATTTAGCCAAATGGAATTAAATTACATAGTATATACTTTTTAATTAAATTTTATTTATGTAATTATAATCCTAGTGGGCTTGGGTTTAATTAACCTAATTAAAACCCAATTAGACAAGGTGTCTATATAAGGGCACACTTAAGGAGAAAAAACCTAATTCAACCCTAATTAATTGCTGGAAATTTCAGCCACCAAGAGCAGCCCCAAATAACCGAAAATCCAAGCATTAATCCTCCATTCCTTCGTGTCTTTGGCTAGCACCGGTTCCCGCACAATAGTTGGTTGTGCGCCAAACTTTGGAGATCACAGTTTCAAGAAACGATTCTGCAGCAGTCTCTAGAATAGAAGAATCCGATGAGTTAATCTCTCTTGATTCAATTTGGTTTTATTCTAATCAATGGTAATTGGACACGATAGGTGGATTCTAGGAAATTTTAAACGTTGTATTTTCCGCTGCGCCACACTTTTTTTTCAATGACGAATCCCAACAGTAACAGATGTTGTGGAGGAATGTGTCGCTTCATCACGATTTTGAAAGGCAGTCAGAGAGGAAGCGGTGACGATGTTGAGGGAAATGCTAGGGGCTGATTTAGACAAAGCAGAGAGACTGACGGAAAGGTGCACTGAGCTAGAAGCACGGGTGGCGGAGCTCGAAACAAAAATAAGGGGCATGGCAAGCACAGACTCCAATGCTGATGCCAACAGGGAGCTGAGTGCCCAGATTGCTGACACTCACTCTTGGCATCTCAAAAGGCCCTCTCACCAGAACATGGGCTTACCGGGGTTGGCCGATGAAGTAGGACTGAAGGGGCCTCTTGACACCAGTGCCAACGCTGACCCTGTTCTGCAACATATCCAGAACCCGCTTCCCGAAGATAATGCAAAAATCACATCCTCTAGGCCTCACTCGGTGAACAGGCTATTTGCCATATGCGGAAAGATGGGTTTGCTGCAGAGTGTCTGGCCATATGTAGGGCCAACACCAGAACGAAAGGGTAACTACTGCATCTATCATGTGATAGCGGGCCACCGGACCAATGAATGTGTTGCTCTATGAAAAAAGATCTAAAAGCTAATCGACGAGGGAAAATTGAGAGTCCCATCTACCTCTGACATGTGACTAGGGGCAATCAGGGAGACCGCCAAGGAAATTCCTTAAACTTCTCAGGGAGAGGAATATGATGAAGAACTGCAAGGTCTGGTTTTATAAGAGCGAGGCAATGACATCGAAGCTGAGACAGTGACTAGACGGAGAATGATCAGATGCTATGAAATAAATACCCTTAGAGGTTTCCTTTTTGTAGGGGACTCTTTTTTTTTTTTTTTTTTGAAAGGTGTATTGAACTCATTTTGAATGCAATGCATTTATTTGTTTTCTTTCTTATGAGGTGATTGCATGTACATGGCATTATGCATGATTTGATCATCTAAAGTGACATATCCAATATGCATAATATCAAAATGCAGGACATCAATCTGAATACTATAGGGAACCTAAAAGTGAATCTGGTTCTGACTGAACTCTCTCTTGAAAGGTGAGCTTGTGAGATAAATAAATGATATGATGGCACCACCTCCTCCGAGTCATCTGCCGACTCAAATCAGCAAGTACTTACAAATCACAATCCAAGATGCTATTGGTCCTGCCCTAAAGTTTCAATTTAAATAGCACACATGATATCTAAACTATTGCAAGCCAGAAGCTATATTGAAACTCAAAACCCAACTCCCAAAATGAAGCCCCAAGCATTATTCCTTACCCAAGTAAGTACCTCATGTCAAAACCCCAAAGCTAAAATTCCTAAACTCGCCAAAATCTCCGACCAGTGGGAAACTCAAATGGCCTTCATCACCTTCATCACCCATCATGTGGTAAAATGTTGAAGCGGCTCTTGGTTGTAGTGCATATATTATCTTGGTCATCCAAAAAGCATATTAAACACACATGACATGCATGAATTTGAATACGGCAGGAAAGCCAATTGGTTGTTATGGCTTGGACTTAGCTCTTTCTAAAAAAAAGAAAGGATTGGTGCAGACAGAAGTCTTTCCCCCTCTCATGCATAGCCGCTATAGTTGACGTTGGAGCGCCACCACTTCCCAATTTTCCATCACTATTAGATTTTTATCCCCTTTCTATGAAAGGTTTGAACTTTCTTGTCTTCAAATCCAAAGCACTTCCCTTTTCCAACCTCTTCCACACCTTCAACACCCTTTTTCCTCCATTTACTTGTGAGCCGCAAACAGCTATTTGATGAAACCCCTTTTTATCCTCTTCCCTGAACTGATTTTGTGAAGGCTCATTTTCCACCATCAATGGCTTCTAACAAGAAATTGAATCCCAAGGTGTTTCGTATTGCATCACCCTATCATCACGAAGGTGCTGGGAGCATGTGGCAAAGCACTGACACAATCAGTCTTTGTTTATCATCAACCTATACCCGATCAGGGATTCTCTTTCTATCCCATGCCACTTCTCTTCAACCTAAACTCCCAAGCTAATTGCTTTGCATCCTCAGATGACAAGAAAGGTTTTGATGTCATGACAGAAAGAGGGTTTGAGTATAAGTCTGCTTCAAATGAGCTTAACAATGCTGAGAAAAGGGGAAAACAAGCTTGATGATCAGAAATTTACCAAATCAGTTTCAAAGACACAATCTACTGCAAATTCTGGAGGCGTTGTATTGAGGAAAACAAGAATAAGTCCAAAGGGAAGTTTGCTTATGATTCCTCTATTTGCTTATGGACTTTAAGACTGGGGGAAATTCCGGTTGTGCATCCATGAACTTCACCAATAGTGTCGGAGCAACCAGGTCTTGCAAAGCTTTCAACAATCATGAATGGGATGACCCCATCAATAGAAAGACTTACAAAGCCTGCTGTGCTAATATTCAGGGGAAAGTTGCATTTACCAACCATTTCAAGAACTCAGTCTTCAGCTGCAACGGAAGTGACTACTTACCAGTGGTCCTTTCACCTCCTAAAGATGGTGTGATTTTCTACAGGTTTATTGTGGTTGGTAGACATAGGAAAACCCCAATTAACTCAAGTCATGCTGAATCAGGCCACGCCTTGAAGGACTGAAAGCTGTGCCCATCTTCGGGGACTGCGCATAAGCTGGAATCTGGGGTGAATTAAAAACATGAATACAGTTTCAGACCCTTGGAGAATTTGGTGGTTAATTAACTCCATCCTAGGTCGTCCACTCACAGTGGCGACTCCATTCAGTAACCGGCTGTGTACCTTGGTGGCCAACCTTTAACATGTCCTCAGTGGAGTAAAAAAAAAAACCCTCCGATATGGAAAATCGAAAGGACATATTGGTAGCATGAAGCGGCATTGATCAAACCTGAGCCACGGGTTGGATTTTCCTAACGCATTCACATTCATCATGTCATAGATGTTTCATATTCTATTTTGTTGTTAAATAGGCATTAGTCATGCCATTGCATATAAATGTCTATGTATAGGTTGCCGTACGCAGCATACCAGATCTGATAAAGTGTTTAACAGCCAAACACTCGAACAAAAACCTCTAACACAAGGGGCACACCAATACAGTCATCGAATAGACAAGTCATCGGATATACAAGTCTATGACTAGTTAAGAACTACCATACAATCATTGAATATACAAGTCTGTGGTTTTATTCTTTCCCACCATTAGAATAAACCTGGGATAGGTTTTATGATTATCAATCAATGGATATTCCACTCATATTATAACACAAGATATAAATGAAATATATTAATTGCCTTTATTAATGTGATACATATGATATATACATACAAAGTATAATACCAAATACACGAATCCAATGCCTTAAGAACTAGGGCACACCAATGATAACCCTATAGTATAGCTTATATGTCCTCTATCATTGATATCGAAGTCCAACATGGAGGCATGGGTTTATCACCCTATTTTCTATTTGAACTTTTACTTGATACCGAGTGAACTGATGCTCTCAAATAAGATCCAGCTTATTTGGGTATGCCAACACACTTATCAGTTTCACTCATCAAGAGGTCGGTGATATCTTCTTAGTGAAACACTGAGTGACATATCCCTTATGTACATTCATAGTCTTGCCATACTTACTAACACACCGAACCGTACCCATACTTGGCGTCCTATTATAGGCCCATTAGACACACATCAAAGTGTGTGAGGTCACATGCAATTCCATAGTGTGGTCAGGTCGAAGGATCCAATATAAGTACTACACGAGAATCACTTGTGACCGTTAGTGGATCTATCTAGTACCATGTCCTATTACATGTATCCATATACCTGAATGACAATCCATGTACTATGGCCAGTAAGACAACGCCATACAATCAAGGTAATGCTAGTCTGTTGTTCCATTCATTCCTATGATTGGAACAGACTAGGGATCACTTATTGGTTATATTGTTTCCTCTTCATAGTCTCACTGCCAAGTGCATGACACTTGACAATATGAATATTGATATGACCATTGGATACTCTATTTACATTTATTACACAAGAAATAAGTGAAATAGATTATGCCTTTATCTAATAACACAAATGTATGATACATCATTGAATAAAATATCCAATAATATATGATATATAACAAGGGCCAATGCCTTAGGACTAGAGCATATCCCAATAATTATGACATTTGACTTTAGCATCAGAGTGTTTGTCGGAAGAACACCTTCTCTCACTGTAACAGGTATCTCATCAAGGATCGCCTACCATCACATCAAAGCTACGATCATCCAAGATCAACCGCACATCAGCTCAAGGTTAATCTTGCGACTAAGCCTCTCATCCTATCAACACTCAAATCAACACACAACGATTGATCTTCCTATTGTAAATACATGTTGTACTCATGGTACAACAAATTGATTATTCAATCTTTACAGTTTTTTTTTCTCGACTATTTCTTTACACATAAGAGTAAAATAAGTACTTAATTTATTAACTACAATTTTATAGAAAGAAAGATATTTTAGGGACCTAATCCATCTACAATTTGTCCGCTTCATTAAATTCTGTTATTTAGGTACTAAATGTTCTTTATTTTTATAAATTAGGAACCAAAAGGACCAACTTAATAGGT
Source organism: Euphorbia tirucalli (assembly GCA_039660915.1). Classification (NCBI taxonomy): domain Eukaryota; kingdom Viridiplantae; phylum Streptophyta; class Magnoliopsida; order Malpighiales; family Euphorbiaceae; genus Euphorbia; species Euphorbia tirucalli. Next base: position 40,573,432 of record CM077637.1, on the reverse strand, counting down.
CAGGTACTAAGTCCAAAAATTATGGATAGGTCCGCTCTAAAACGGTCTTTCTTTCCAATTTTATATGATATGGCTAAAAACGAGTAAGTGATATAGTTATAAGTTATTAACTCCTGCCCGCTTCATTAAATTCTATTATTTAGGTACTAAATGTTTATTTTTATAAATTAGGAACCAAAAAGATCAACTTAATAGGTCATGTACTAAGTCGGAAAATTATGGATAGGTCCGCTCTAAAACGGTCTTTCTTTCCAATTTGATATGATATGGATAAAAACGGGTAAGTGATATAGTTATAAGTTATTAAGTCCGCATTGAGTGAAATTTTAAATAGATGGTCGTTTATTGGATTTAGTATTTCAATTATGTAAGTTCAAAAGGTTTACGTCAAAAAATAAAAATCGGAGGCTATATTGTCAATATAGCTATAATTATTTTTCTTCTTCTTATCCGTAGATGTGATTTGTCCTAAATTAATATAGGAATCCCGTGAATACTAGAAGGAAGATCTTGAAGGATGTGAATGAAATCAACAAATATAATTAGGAATTAGGAATTGCAAAGGTGAGTGGATCCATATTTTTGTTAGAAAATATTGGTATTTGCTCGATTACGAAGGCGGAGCTTTGGGGCTTTTATGATGGGCTCACTTTAGCTTTGGAATCTTTGGTTTGAGATAGGTGGAGATGGATACTGATATTGCTGCTGTTCTCCAGATACTTCAAACGTACACTATCTCTAATGACTTTGCTAGCTTTATTGGACCTATCAAGAGCCGCCTTAATTGCGATTGGAGGATTAAACTCAAACCACACCTAATGCGAAGGGAATTAGTGTGCAGACTGGATAGCTAATTTTGATTTCACTATGCCTTTGGGTCCTCGTGATCTCCCTTTTGCCCCTGTTGGCTTGAACTCGCTTCTTCATAAGGATTGTCCTGGTTGTGCCTCTCAGAGGCTGTGTGTGTCACATAGTCCTTGGGCTACTCTCTCTTTGAAAAAAAAAAAAAAAACGAAACTTCGAAAATAAATAAATAGATTTGATATGGCCGTGGTCCATTCAATTCACGTATAAAGGAACAAAAAGATAAATAAGTATTGGGGTTTTATTAAATAGTGGTATCTGAAAACCTTACAAGGAATTCAAAATTTGGCAATAAAAATCTTTGTTGCTAAAGTACAAACTTTGTTCTCACAACTTTAGGCAACAATAAAAAAATTTGTTGCATGTTCCTGCTGTAAAATTGTGACTGAATCTATTTAAAGCAAAAATTTGTTATGATTTTGTTACTAAATCAGCTTTTTTACAACAACTTTTGAATATTGCTACTAAATGAGTTTTCTAGCAGCAAAATTTATGTTACTTCAGACTTTTTTACTGATATATCTAACATTTTTTGCAACGATAGTTGTTAGGGGACAAGAATTATAACTTTGATATTTATTCTCAATGAATGAAAGGAGAACTCTCCATTCACAACAATATTCTCACTTCCAAATTTAATAGTTGCCCTTAATTTGTTACATTATTTGTATCTTCATGTGGTAGAAATAATAATAAAAGTTAGGGGTATACACGATTGGTTAAACAATACAAATGGACTTCATTAATCGATTAACAATATGATTGGTTTTTAGAAATCATTACCCATAAACTAGTTCATTAAATTCGATTAACCATTAATTGGTTAACCACATATTTCGATCAGTTAACTTTGTATTTCGGTTTTTAACCATTAAAAATTGAACAAAATTTAATTCACACTTTCTAATTTGTTACCTAAAGTCTCAAATTAAAAATTTAAACACAAACATCATAAGTTAACAAATAACATCACATCCAACATATTCAATTAAAGATAAATTTCATAACCAATCCAAGAAAAAAGTTCTCAAATCATACAAATTGGCAAACAAAATCTGTATATATAATTCAAAACAACAATCAAAGTTAAGTTGATATGACAAATGTATAAATAAATAATAAACGACAAAATGGATTTGAAATAAATCATAGTATCCAAATTGATGATTTTTAATTTCTGACTATTTTGAAAATTAATTGGCTTATGTCTTGTATTATGTAGATGAAGTAATAAAAATATAAGTAATTAATAACATAAAATCGAAAAAAACACATGAATTATTAGCAAAACATAAATAAAAATAAAAATAATAAAAAGAGAGGTTTTGTACAGGTCCGCTTCAAGCCCACACGGCCACACCAAAACGAAACAGAGCACCTGTGCTTTCTATTTTCTCCTTTGCAAATCAACAATTCAAATCAAAATCATAATCCTTAGAGCACATAATGTTAGTCTATAAACTCAATATCACTATTTCAAATATCCAATTCAAAGAAAAAATTTCTTCATATAAAATAGGGTTGTTGCTTCATTAAGAAAGGCTGTGCTTCAACTGTGGAAACATAGAATTTATAGTTGATAACCATATATGTTTCAAATGCCTTTAAATTCTCCGTGGAACTTTATCGTTCAAGTTCAAATAATTATGAAATCATAATAATAGCTGATGCCTTTTCATAAAGAAGCAATGGTTTTCATTTGATTAACAAAATACTTAATAAAGTCAATCTAATAATGGACAACGGAAAGCCCTAGCTAGTACGCAGAATCATCTCCTTGAATCATAGGCAAAATAATACTTACATGATAATCTCACCCATCTCCCTTTGCATCTAAGGCATAAGGAACAAAATCAATCTAATAATGTAAAAACAAAAAACATGTAAAATCTTATCTACAACATAATTGCAACATCCAAGTTATCTCCTATTTGAAAGTCAAGGAGGTCGAGGACCTCTCGGAGTAGGCCGAACAGTCTTCCTTTTGGTCCCTTTTGCATATTAGAAATGGATGTCTTGTTAGTGCTATGGAACCAATTAACATAAAAGTTTAAACTGATAGATAAGGCCTAATTATAGATTTTTATTGTTATCTCTGATATTCCTTCGAACGCAAATGCTCATTGGGCTTGAAGGGTGTACACTACTGCCCCACCATGCCATATATTGGAATTTCACAAACTGATGAGATGTGAGGATTCAAACCTTCGTCCACTGGATCCAAAAAAACTTGATATCATGTCATGCAACTAATTAATATAAAAGTTTAAACTGATAGGTAAGGCTCAATTATAACTTTATTATTATCTCTAAAAGTTAGCACTGTGACCATTGTAAACATAATCATTTCAACACTCCAATTGACGAAATCCTTACCTTCATTCTGCTCACAGTATCATTTGAAGCCAAAGTCGCCATGCCACTGTAGATGAGCATTCGACAAAGCAAAATGAAATATGCAAGGAACACTGTAAATAAGCACCAATGACTACACTTTCAATTTCCTGCTCCATATACAGTCATGTATAAAAATAAAGAAACAACAATAGATAAGATTAAGAACTCAAACAAAATTATAATGGAAGTAAATGGAATAAACATGTTTCGTACATGATAGAAACATGAAATTAAATCTGCCTGATAAAACCAGTATGCATCAAGCAATTTGTATAATTGAACATTGATAAATATCATATATCAATAAATCATAACCATTATAACAATTACAATCTATGAAATACAACAATTCGAAGAAAATCATTATAAATAAACTAAATTTAAAAAAAAAAATTATTTAAAACTCTAAGAAATTGACACATCAACAGAAGAACATGGTACTGCTTTTAGCATATTAATAGATGGTACTGCTTTTATTATATTAGTAGATGAAAACTAAAACTAAAACATTATAGCTAAAGGTGTACAGACATATTAGAAAAATGAAGAATTGTTTCGTGATAGATTGAGTGAGTTTTTATAGCAACCAAAATTTGAAGATAAGAGAGCAACAAATACGAAGCAGATAAAATCAAACGAGAAAACTAATTAATTGGTGAAATAGGCAAGAGTTTGATATTTATAAGAAGACGTAAGAAACAAAATGGTTTATGCAGCCTGGGCTTCCAAAAAGGCATTGAAGTCGTCTCTAGCCTTACGCAGGCGAGGAGTGATGCAAGAAGGCGAAGATGATGAAGTTGAAAACCGAACTTGAGGATCTGATTCACATGATTTCCTTCCTCTTGCTCCTCTTCTTGATCCATTCTTTTTCAGCACTCCTTTTCTATCCTTGTCGAATATGAATGCAGCAGAAACAGGCGAATTGGTTTCATTCCCACTGCTTTGGATCAATTCAAGTGGTAAATCAAAATAGCCTCCATCTCCTCCTAATTCATAATCATTCATTATTGCTGATGATGCCCAAGAACCACATTCAAATTTCTCCAGTGACACCGTCCTCGAAATTACGCCTCCAACTTCTACTTCTTCTTGTGTTAATTCCTTCTTTGATCTTACTAGTTTTCCCTTTCCGAATCCTGGAAGGTAAATGCAAAGAGCACTGCATTTGAATTCCTCTTCTTGATTTGCATCCGTTTTCTTCACAACTTCTCTTTTGGTTTCTTGTAATTTGATGTTAAATTGGATCGGCTGCGAATTTGGTTTGGTGAAGAGAAAATCAAGTTCATCTACTGGCGGAGACCGCCGTCCTTCTGCGCAAGACTTGCTTCTTCGCAAAGTCACTTCATCTTGCTGTTGAACATCACAATCACAGTGTGCAGCAGAATGTCGATAAGCTAGCCGGTCGATTTGACGAGGAGATGCGTGGCTTTCATGTTTCCATTTCTTCTTTATGAGAGCGAAGCTGAATCTAGGGGATGAGCAAGCAGAATTCTGGAGGCTGCAGCTTAAAAGCGGTGGTGGTAGAGGGGGTGGTCCATCAGGAGGACTTTCTATCCGCGGCAACATTAGATTAAAGCTTGGCTCTCTCCTTGATGATGATTCTCTTAAAGATATTGGATCCACCAAAATCTGTCTCTCTTTAATTTGGAGGTTGTGGTTTGTGGTGGTAGGAGAGTGGGATTCTGCCATGACCGGGATACTGATCGAGATGAGAAGTTTATTGATTAAGGAAAGGTAGAGAGCAGACTGAATATCAAAACATGGTGTTTTAAGGGCAGAAAGAGTGAGGATGAATTGACTCATGAAATTGCATTTACTTATATAGCAGCCATACCAAATTCAGAACGTGACAACCATATTCCAACCCTGATTAGTAGTGATTTGCATGTTTAATGCTTAACATATAATAATAATAATAATAATAATAATAATAATAATTCTATCAATCATTATAATATATTTCATAAAATTTATGCAATGAACCTTTTAATTTGATTTAATATAACTGAAACTTTTACTTTAGGTTGCAATAAAAATTTCTCTTTAGAATCGCATTGACGCAAAATATTTTGGCCCCATTAAGTTTTTGAGTGAAATTTACATTTCTATCTCTTATATTGCTCTTACAATTTTATTTTTTTGAATGAAAAATCGCTATCATTAACCAAAAATGATAAAATCTTGAATGAAAAAGGAACAAAACACCAATTCGTTATGACATAATAGAACCAGAAGCACAGATTAACATGTAACATGATTCGCTTAACAAAACCACAGATATTGAAAGAAATAATGAAAAATTATAACACTCAGCAATTAAAACAAAAATCAGAATCGTTTGATAGTGTACATGTATAAATAAAATAAAATGTTTTGTTATTTGTTGCTCAATTTTCAATCCAAGGTGATGGAGTTTGGATACGCCCATGACTTTATAAGATAAAGACAAATCCATCCTAATACAATTAGAGAAACATTGTCTTTATTGAATGACATAATAGCAATTCATATAAAATTAGACTTGTATTCTTTAATTAATTAATTGGACTTATAGTTCTATAGGTAATAGAGATACTCCCTCTATATATGGGAGGCTAAGTCTAATTAACTAACACAAATGTGGAAACACAATTGATTTTTTCTAGAATAATCACTAGAGGAACTCTCTCCCTCTCTCTCCATAATTTTGTCCCTCCACCTCCCTCTGTCTCCATCGGCTTTTAGACGGTGAAAACTTATTATTATCCCAAGCACGTTGTGAGCGGACGACCTTTCAACGGAATGCGGCGAAGAGAATCGGAGAAAAAGAAAATGATTTCTTTTAGAATTGGTTTTGTTTGCAAAACGGGTTTGTATCTTACTTAGGAAAATCATTGATTTAATCTTGAAAATCTCTTTGTATAAAACCTTTTCCTTGAATGTGAGTTTTTGGGAAAACTGATTTTGTATTTTAGAAAATCCCATTTTATTACTTAAACATATTGAAACCTAAATTTTAAGTTCCGTGACAGAGTCGTCACCCGATCAGCTCATCTGGAAAATTTCGATACAGCTCCCTACCGAGCATAGACTATTGTAACTAATCCAGAGATTAAGGGTTCGGGTAACTTACCTATTCAGCCTCAAGCTTGTATTCATTTATAAGTGCATATGACCATAGTTTATTCACTTAATTCTCTACCCATTTTAATCTTTTGTTATTAGCCCATGCTCATTCAGATGATAGAAATAAAGTGCATAAAATTGAAGTACAGAAATATAAACCATACATCAAAACCAAACCAAAAAAGAAATAAAGGCTTCTTATTACAACCCAAAAGAGAAAAAGCTCTCATCCTCACCAATATAATCGCCTAGATTCATAAAGATCTAAAAAGTATAATCGCCTAAAATACACGATTAATCAAAAAAATACATCCAAAATGAAAATAAATAAAATAAAAACTGCAAAACAGATTGGTTATCACAACTATATTACAAGCACAAATGGGACTCATACAGGATAGAATGGGGATTTCAGGAAATGGAGGCATGCGTTTAGGGGGTAACCGAGAAGTCCGGGCGACTTGCTCGGTTAGACCTGGAAAACGGTTTTAGAAACGCCTTGCAGTTTTTGTGCTTGAAAACAGTTTGGCTCGGTTACATGCAAATTACTTCGGTTTAGTGGGTCGGTTATCCCAGAACTCGGAGTTCCGTTCATGGGGGTCCTAATACCAAACATCCATCTGAGGTCCAAAAGTAGTAAACACACCAAAAACAGTTTAATTCTGAAGACAGCATCATGCGATGACGTCCGTGTGGGTCGTCCTGTGATTCTGCCTATTGGGATTTTTCACCGAAAATCACCCGATAAAAGCGGAAGAACGCGGTGATTTCCTCAAATCCAGACCCAGGAGCAATTGAGATGGAAATTGAAAAACTTAAAATTAAATAGAAAGGGATTAATTTTCTTACCAGAAAATCTCTTTCTAGAGATGGATGAAGACTGCAGAAACCAAAGCAGATTTCCTCCTCGATTTCGTACACGAACGCCTAACGAATGCAACCCGTGCTAGCGTTGGAAAAACGAAACAATAGAGAGGAGAGGGCTAGAGAATTTCGGCTACTTAGTGTGCTTAGGTTAGTTGGCCGAAATTTCCCCTAGGTTTTATACCTAGGGTGGCCGAATTCTCCTAGGGGAATTCAGGCCCAAGCTGGCTCCATTCCATTCTGTGCGGGCTTCCATGTTTTAATTTAGGCACAGTCTAATTTTAATTATTCTGGTTTAAATTAATTTCAAGCCCAATTTTAATATACCCATGTATTTAATATATTACTCCAAGTAATATATTATTTACATCTAAATTAAAATTAGTTTGACAATTAATTTAATCCATCAAATTAAAATTAAATCTACACAAAATAAAATCATATGTAAACCCATTCATATGAATATTTCCACCTACGAAATAATTTCATAATTAATCCAATTAATTATGAAGAGCCAATTGAATATATTAATTTTATTATTATGACCAATCCAATTGATCTTTATAATGTAATTAATATATACACACTTCTCCCTCCATTGTGTATACTCCAAGTATACATGTGATTCCTTAAGTCTGCATTCAGTTGTTCTATATGTACGATCCCGTGGGCCCATCTTTATGTTGGCAGTGGGCCTATGGCCCACAGACTGCAGTTGGGCTCTAGCAAGCCACTGCAGCCCCCAATTAAGATGGAGATGGCAGTCTAACTGATATCATTACAGTGTAGTTTAAACTTGTACATCCCATGTCATTGATAGCGGTGTCCAACACAGAGGCATGGATTGATCACCCTCTTTTGTGTCCGGACATTAACTTGATCCCGAATGTACTGATGCTCACAAACAAGTTCCAACTTGTTTGGGTGTGGCCACACTCTTATCAGTCACATTCATCAAGTGGCCAGTGATATCTTCTCAGTGGGTTACTGAGTGACAAATCCCTTCTGCATATCCATAGTATTACCCTGTTCGGTGACATACCCAAAAGCACCCATACTTGGCACCCTATTACAGGCCCTTTAGGCGTACCCCTAAGTATGTGACTTCACATGTAATACCATCATATGGTCAGGTCAAAGGATCCATACAAGTACTACGTGAGAATCCATTGTGATACCATACCATGTGGATTACTCGTTTAGTGGATCTATCCAGTACCATGCTCCCAGGCATGTACCCATTAACTTGGTTGACATTCCATGTCCAATGACCGGTAAGACACCGCCATACAACCAGGTTAATGATAGTCTCTTGTTCCATTCATTCCCATGAGTGGAACAAACTACGGATCTATTTAGGGCCATATCGTTTACCCTATCCATGGTCTTACTGCCAAGTGCATGACACTTGTCATCATGGATATAGATATGTCCATTGGATACTTCATTTAATATATTGCACAAGATAAATATAATAAATGGATTGATGCCTTTATTAATAACACAAATAAGTATAATACATGAATCCAATCAATGTATGATACAAATGCAAGGACCAATGCCTCGGGACTAGGGCATTTCCAACAATCTCCCACTTGCACTAGTACCTACTAGGCATGGGTCTAATCCCTATAGATCTAGTATAACCTTTATGCATAGGCATAGCCAAGCATGTTGGTCAAAAGATCTGCGACATTGTCTTTGGTGTCCACTCTTTGTAATGAGATGTCACCCCCTCAGCGATTTCTCGCAATAGGTGAAACTCCCTAAGTACGTGCTTCGTGTATATGTGTGACCGGGGCACATAGCTTGTGCAACAGCCCTTCGTTGTCACAGAAGATATCAACAGGGTCCCGGATAATAGATACTATCCCCAGTTCTATGATAAACTTCTTTATCCACACAGCTTCCCTAGCTGCTTCACACATTGCAATGTACTCAGCTTCTGTTTAGAGTCCATGATGGTTGGCTGCTTTAAGCTCCTACAGCTTACAGCACCACCATTCAGCAAAAATACATACCCAGACTGCGACTGGTACTCATCCTGGTCTGTCTGGAAGCTCGCATCAGTATACCCAGTAACTGATAGCACTTCCTGACCACCATACACCAAGAAGCTATCCTTAGTCCGGTTAAGGTACTTGAGATCGCCTTGACAGCTTTCCAGTGATCCTCCCCGGGATCCTGCTGGTATCGGCTCGTCATACTCAGTGCAAAGGTGACATCAGGTCTCGTACATAACATGGAGCACATGATTGATCCAATAGCCGAAGCATATGGAACCAATTTCATGTACTCCCTGTCCTCCTTTGTTTTAGGATAGTTCTTCTTACTAAGTTTCAGCCCATGGCCCATTGGCAAGAAACCTTTCTTGGCCCGGTCCATGCTGAATCTTTTCAAAACTTTGTCAATGTACGAAGCCTGACTTAGGCCTAGAAGCCGATTTGATCTATCCCTATAGATCCTGATCCCTAGGATCATCTCAGCTTCGCCTAAGTCCTTCATTGTGAAGCACTTACTCAGCCACTGCTTTACCCCTTGTAGTGTAGGTATGTCGCTTCCAATGAGTAGGATGTCGTCTACATAAAGTACCAAGAATGTGACTATGCTCCCACTAGTCCTCTTATACACACAAGGCTCATCTAGATTCTATATGAAGCCATATTCCTTTATAGCCTCATTGAATCTTAGATTCCAACTACGGGATGCTTGCTTCAGTCCATAAATGGACCTTTGAAGTTTGCATACCCTTCCCGGATACTTTGGATCGACAAAACCCTCAGGTTGTGTCATGTACACATCCTCGAGTAGCTTTCTATTAAGGAAAGTGGTTTTGACATCCATCTGCCATACCTCATAGTCATACCATACGGCTATGGCCAGTAGTATCCTGATGGATTTGAGCATGGCTACTGGTGAGAAAGTTTCATCATAGTCTATTCCATGGAATTATCTAAAACCTTTCGCAACCAGACGCCCCTTGAAGGTATTATCAGCTTTTAGCTTATAGCACCACTTGCAACCTATTACCTTAGCACCCAGAGGTGGATCAACCAAGTTCCAAACTTGATTATCATACATAGATTGCATTTCTGCCTCCATGGCTTTACGCCAATTTGCAGACTGCGGGCTAGCCATAGCCTCCTGGTAGGTTTTGGGTTCTTCCTCATCCCAGATGAGAAGAGTTTGATCATCGGTGACGAGGAAACCATACCTCTCCGGTTCTCGACGATCCCTACCAGACCTTCTAGGTTCTTGTGTGGCCTGGGTCGGTGCTTCCACTTGTGGAAGCTCCACCTGGGCCTCCGAGTTATCCTCTTCAGGAGCTTATGGACCTTGAACTTCCCTGAGTTCAATGTTGCTCCCACTATCTTTCTTGGAAAGGAACTCCTTTTCCAGAAAGACCCCCTTCCTTGCCACGAACACCTTGTTCTCGGCGGGGTTGTAGAAGTAATACCCTTTGGTTTCCCTAGGGTAGCCTACAAACAGGCATTTATCAGTTTTGGGCTCCAGCTTCTTACTAGTCAATTTCTTGACATGTGCTTCGCATCCCCAAATCCTTAGGAAAGACACATTGGGCTCCTTGCCTGTCCATATCTGATATGGGGTCTTTTCCACAGCCTTAGTCGGAGTATTGTTTAAGATGAGAGCTGCTGTCTCGAGGGCATGTCCCCAGAAACTAATTGGGAGAGATGCTTGACTCATCATTGAGCGGACCATGTCCAACAGGGTCCTATTCCTCTGTTTGGACACCCCATTCCATTGTGGTGTTCTGGGAGGAGTGAGCTGTGGAACTATTCCATGCTCTCTCAAGTATGAGTCAAATTCTAGGCTCATATATTCACCGCCTCGGTTCGACCGAAGGGTTTTGATATTCCTGCCTAGCTGGTTCTGTACCTCGTTCCGAAATTCCTTGAACCTATCAAGGGTCTCGGACTTGTGTTTCATCAGATAGACATAGCCATATCTGCTGAAATCATCCGTGAACCTGACAAAGTACAGATGCCCACCTCTGGTCGCTACGCTCATAGGCCCACATACATCTGAATGTATTAGGTCCAATAAGCCAGTGGCCCTTTCAGCCTTCTTGCTAAAAGGCGCCTTTGTCATTTTGCCTCTTAAACATGATTCGCATGTATCAATTGACTCCAAGTCAAATGACCCTAGGACTCCAGCTTTGTGAAGCCTAGCTATGCGCTTCTCGTTTATATGGCCAAGACGACAATGCCATAGGTAGACAGGATTAAGTTCGTTAGGCTTAACCCTTTTCGTGTTTATGTTATAGATATGATTGGTCTCATTCAAGTCCAGGATATATAGGCCATTATTTAATAGAGCATCTCCATAAATTAATCCCTCTCTAGATATAGAAATTCGACCATTTGAAATAGTGAAAATAAATCCAGAAATATCAACATTGATACAGAGATAATATTCCTGCACATGGCAGGTACAAAGTAACAATGTTCTATAATCAAAACCAATCCACTGGGCATCATTAGGTGGTATTCGCCGATCTCTATGGCAGCAATCCTTGCTCCATTCCCGACCCGCAGGTCCACCTCTCCCGACCCCAGCAACCTTCTGTTCTTAAGTCCCTGCACATTGCAACAAATGTGAGAACCACATCCAGTATCCAATACCCAGGATATTGAAACAGTAAGGTTAATATCTATAACATAAATACCTGAAGAGGACACACCTTGGCCCCTTCTTTGCTCTCCCATCAGCCTAGGACACGATCTCTTCCAATGACCCGCTTGTCTACACCCGAAACAGACATCATCAGGACCTACCTTCTGCTGGGCCTTGGGTTGGGCCTTGGCCTTGGCCTTTTCCTTGGCCTTACCCTTAGCAAGAGGAGGGTTCCCCTTGTTAACCAGCAGTACCAGCGGAGTCTTCTTGATCGACTGCTCAGTAAGCTTAAGCATCCCATGCAGCTCACTGACAGTGCGGTTCATCCCTTGCATATTGTAGTTGAGGATGAACTGATCATAAGGATCCGGCAAGGATGCGAGGATTGTGTCCACCGCCAGCTCTTGAGAGATAGGTGATCCGAGACGGGCCAAAGTATCCAAATAGCCCTTCATCTTGAGCACGTGTGCACTCACAGATGTCCCTGCCCCTATCTTACAAGAGTGGAATGCCTTATTGGTTAGGTACCTTTCCTGATGAGCTTGCTGTTGAAACATCTCATTAAGAGTTGTTATCATAGCATAGGCTTGGTGGTCCATAAACTGTTTTGCAGTTCAGGGACCATACAGGCCAACATAAGGCATGTCACATCCCGATTGTCCTTGACGTGCGCCTCGTATTCCTCCAGCTGGCCAGCCGGTGGATTACATCCTTGAGGCGCAGCCGGCACAGGCCTCTCCAGTACATACTCTTTTGACTCTTGTCTTAGAACTATCCTCAAGTTCCTAGAACAGTCTAAAAAGTTAGGACCGGAAAGCTTGTCCTTTTCAAGAATGGATCGCAGTGATAAGGTATTTGTGTTTGCCATTTGGGTGTTTCTACATAGAAAAACATTTAGAGTGTTAATAAAGGGCTTTGCATTGTTGTTCCCATATAAAATTAATAATGAATCAAGTTATTAATTTAAACCGAGTTATTGGGCTCATGGGCCGAGATCCATATTTCATTAAGATATAGCCAAACAAGGGTTTGGTACAACTACACCTTAACTATTTAGGTAGGAACGCCGTCCAATCCCAACCTAGGGACTCTCGGTTTGATGGGCTTGTTGGCACTTACCCATCCGTGCTTAGGGCCAGGAGAATCCTACTACCCACGCTAAGTCAAAACCTCCATTCAAGTGTAAGAGTATCCCATACTCTAACCCAATACAAAGTGACAATACTCCAGTGCATCCTGCGAGGGCATGGTCTACAACTGGCCTATTCCCACTTCGATTCGGTTTTGAATGAGGGAAGCACTTTTAAGCGACTTAGTAATTCCGTTTGGTTATTAGATTCAATTATAACGGCTTACATACATAAAGCGGGTGAATGAGCTATTGGAACATACATTCATACATGCAAATGAATATGAAACATGATTAAATAAAATTAAAATGGACTGCTATAGGCCTATGTTACATCCTAATATTATTCTAGTAAACCTATACTAGAAATAGATATTAGGCGGGCCTTCATCTTCTCCTTCTGGGCTTGCACCTCCAATTGGGCTTGCACCTCCATTTGGGCTCACCACTCCATGGGCTTCTTCTTTTACAAATTTTATAATATTTAATTTAAATAAAATAAAATTACATTAAAAAGAAAAACGACACTCAGGCCGTATTTACCCTAAATAAAAATTACAACCCATCTTGTTCAAGGCCCAATAGCATCCAATCATACATTCATTCAACCATTCATATGCATCCAATACATATAATTCAAAAGCATTTCATAATGCATGATTTAAGCCCATTTAAATTATGCCTAAGCCATTATTAGGAAATCGCCAATTTTGGCCCACCATGGTTCTAACCCTTAACGGGCTTTGGGCCTCCAGCCCAGGAAGTCCAACTGCTCCCACTGGAATTGGGAAACCATGGGTCCAATTTAGCCGTCCGAGTAATTATGCCAAAATTACCCGAACCAATTTCCATTAACCATATTAATTTCCAAATTAATATCACATGAACGAAATTAAATCATCCAAGAAACGATGCGCATTTAAACTTCACAAATTTAAACACATGAATTTTAAAACCAATTAAAATTTCAAAACTGGGCCCTGGACCCAAAACCCGCAAAATCCAAAATTACTGGCCCCGGCCCGCTGTAGCTAGGGCAACGGAGTTGCCCTAGCAGCAGCGGCGGCGCAGCCACCTAGAGGCTGCCCGCTGCTGCCGCGCAGCAGCCACTGCCCAGCAGTGGCTACCGCCTGCAGTGGCACTGCCGTTGTGTAGTGGCCGCCCAGTGGCAGCTGCTGTCGCCCAGCGGCAGCTGCTGTCCAGCAGCGGCTGCTGCTGGAACCAGCGACAGTAGCCGCTTGCGCGGCTGCTGCTGCACCAAGGATTCCAATAATACAACAAAATTAAAACAACATAAACTAATATGCAATATTAATTTTCATTGTATAAAACATATGGGAAAAATCATAAAACCCATACAATGAATCCCAATAAAAAACATCCAATTTCAAAATAGGGATTCAACCAAATTAATCAATTTCCATGGATCAAAAGCCCGCTCTAATACCACTGTTGGGATTTTTCACCGGAAATCACCCGATAAAAGCTGAAGAACGCGGTGATTTCCTCAAATCCAGTCCCAGGAGCAATTGAGATGGAAATTGAAAAACTTAAAATTAAATAGAAAGGAATTAATTTTCTTAACAGAAAATCTCTTTCTAGAGATGGATGAAGACTGCAGAAACCAAAGCAGATTTCCTCCTCGATTTCGTACACGAACGCCTAACGAATGCAACCCGTGCTAGCGTTGGAAAAACGAAACAACAGAGAGGAGAGGGCTAGAGAATTTCAGCTACTTAGTGTGCTTAGGTTAGTTGGCCGAAATTTCACCCTAGGTTTTATACCTAGGGTGGCCGAATTCCCCTAGGGGAATTCAGGCCCAAGCTGGCTCCATTCCATTCTGTGCGGGATTCCATGTTTTAATTTAGGCCTAGTCTAATTTTAATTATTCTGGTTTAAATTAATTTCAAGCCCAATTTTAATATACCCATGTATTTAATATATTACTCCAAGTAATATATTATTTACATCTAAATTAAAATTAGTTTGATAATTAATTTAATCCATCAAATTAAAATTAAATCTACACAAAATAAAATCATATGTAAACCCATACATATGAATATTTCCACCTAGGAAATAATTTCATAATTAATCCAATTAATTATGAAGAGCCAATTGAATATATTAATTTTATTATTATGACCAATCCAATTGATCTTTATAATGTAATTAATATATACACACTTCTCCCCCCATTGTGTATACTCCAAGTATACATGTGATTCCTTAAGTCTGCATTCAGTCGTTCTATGTGTATGATCCCGTGGGCTCATTTTTATGTTGGCAGTGGGCCTATGGCCCATAGACTGCAGTTGGGCTCTAGCAAGCCACTGCAGCCCCCAATTAAGATGGAGATGGCAGTCTAACTGGTATCATCATCCTGTAGTTTAAACTTGTACATCCCATGTCATTGATATCGGTGTCCAACACAGAGGCATGGATTGATCACCCTCTTTTGTGTCCGGACATTAACTTGATCCCGAATGTATTGATGCTTATAAACAAGTTCCAACTTGTTTGGGTGTGGCCACACTCTTATCAGTCACATTCATCAAGTGGCCGGTAATATCTTCTCAGTGGGTTACTGAGTGACAAATCCCTTCTGCATATCCATAGTATTACCATGTTCGGTGACATACCCGAAAGCACGCATACTTGGCACCCTATTACAGGCCCTTTAGGCGTACCCCTAAGTATGCACCCTATTACAGGCCCTTTAGGCGTACCCCTAAGTCAGGTCGAAGGATCCGTACAAGTACTACGCGAGAATCCATTGTGAAACCATACCATGTGGATTACTCGTTTAGTGGATCTATCCAGTACCATGCTCCCTGGCATGTACCCATTTACTTGGTTGACATTCCATGTCCAATGACCAATAAGACACCGCCATACAACCAGGTTAATGATAGTCTCTTGTTCCATTCATTCCCATGAGTGGAACAGACTAGGGATCTATTTATGGCCATATCGTTTACCCTATCCATGGTCTTACTGCTAAGTGTATGACACTTGTCATCATGGATATAGATATGTCCATTGGATACTTCATTTAATATATTACACAAGATAAATATAATAAATGAATTGATGCCTTTATTAATAACACAAATAAATATAATACATGAATCCAATCAATGTATGATACAAATGCAAGGACCAATGCCTCGGGACTAGGGCATTTCCAACACTGCCTCCTTCTGGAAGCTACAGCTGTGCGGCTCTGTTAAAGCCACGTGGCTATAGAACCATAGTCGTGCGGCTGTATAACTACAGCTGTACGACTATAGCATCCAGAACCTGAAATTGGTTTTTTACATTTTGTAAACACTATTTTGACCATTTTCAATGATTTCTAGGGATTTTGAGGAACCTAAGGTCCGCTAATGTTGGACAGTGGACTAGGTTAGGATCGAACAACGCCAAAACTCAAAATCCGAAACCAAAGAATCCTAAAATCTCACATCAATGTTCAATGAAAACCAAAAACCAAAAAATAGAATGTGACGGATGTGATTGGGACCGAAATAGTTCGTGATAGAACAAAGAAAATGAAAATCTGACTGCTTTCGGTCAATTTAGGCTTTTCGGGTTTCAGCCCAAAAGAATATAGCTTGGAACAGAGCCAAGCGACTATAGTACTTGTGAGCGGATGATGTTTTCGATGGATGGTGCGTGGCGAAGCGAACCGGGGAAAAGAGAATGGTTTTGATTTGTTTGAAAAAACGGGTTCTGTTTATCTTAAGTTAGGAAAAATCATTCGTTTGTTTTAAAATTCTTTTTGTCGAAAACGTTTTCTCGTTTTATTACTTAAAGACCTCGAAACCTAAATTTCAAGATCAGTGACAGAGTCGCCACCCGGATCAGCTCATCCGAGAAATTTCGGTACAGCTCCTTACCGAGCGTAGACTGCCGTACCTAATCCAGAGATTCAGGGTTCGGGCAACTTACTTACTTAACCTCGAGCTTGTATTCAGTTTATGATTTATAGTACCATATTCATTCAATTTATTATCTTTTCTCTACCCAGTTTAATTTACTAGCCCGTGTTCAAGCTAAATGCAGAAAATAAATTGCAGAAAGATAAAGCATACATCCGAAATATACAAGAAAATAATAGAGGCCGATTATACAGCCCAATCGAATAAAAGATAAAAACCCTCGTCCTCACTTTACAAGCGACTAAGTACATGAGGATCTAAAAAAAATTACAACCGCCTAATTTACACTGGATAATCTATTAAATACATCCAAAATAATAAAAATAAATGCTGTGAAACAGAATGGTTAGCACAATTTATATTACACACACAATTAGGACTCAAATAGGACAAAATTGGGGATTTTGGAAACGGGGGCAAGCATTTAGGGGGTAACCGGGTCAACCTGACCGGTTGAACCGGTTAGACCTGGAAAACGGTTTTGAAACGCCCTGTAAATTTTTATGCTAGAAAACAATTTCTGAAACCATTTGGCTAGGTTTCATGCAAATTTCCACATTTTAGCGGGTCTGCTATCCCGGAACTCGGGGTTCTGTTCGTGCGGCTTCCTAAATACATGATCCATCTAGGGTCCAAAAGCGGTAAACACACCAAAAACATTTGTGAAAATACCGTCTTATTAGTTTTCAATATTTTCCGAGGATTTGGTAGGATTCGGGGGTCCGCTAATGCTGAACTATAGATCCGATTCGGATAATACAACCCCGAAACTCAGAAAGTAAACCCGGGAAACACCAAAAACCCTAATATCCATGCGTATAGAAATTTAAAAATCAAAATTTTATAATGTACGGATGGATTTGGGCCGAAAATGATCACAAAAGAATGCTTAAAGTGGAAAACAGACTGTTTTTGGCCGATCGGGACAAACCGGGAATCTGTCCCTGTAGAACAGAGCCGGGCGGCTTTGGGTGCCAGTGTTGGTGTGCCCTAGTTCTTAAGGCATTGGATTCTTGTATTTTGTATTATACATAAAGACTCATTGTATGAATACATTATTTGTGTCATATTAATAAAGGCAATTAATCTATTTCATTTATATCTTGTGCTATAATATGAGTAGAGTATCCATTGATTAATAATCATAAAACCTATCCCAGGTCTATTCTAATTGTGGGAACGAATAGAACCACAGACCTATATATTCGATGACTGTATGGTAGTTCTTAACTAGCCATAGTACTTGTATAGTCAGTCATGAATATAGGTACATGTCGTTGACATGGGACTGGATCGATCCGCACAAGAAAGCCACATGGTTGTTATGTCATAGGTCTTTCTTGAGTAGGTCTCTTTTGTCCTCAGACCAGATTTCATTATAATATCAATATGGAATCCGGTTCACTTTGACATACACCTAACAGGTCTCTAAAAGGATGCTAAATACGGGTATGATTGGGTGGACCGGTGAACATGTTGATATTGATGATGAAGTGATGGAATTGCCACTCGGGTAACACCGAGATGATATCATTGGCCACTTGATGAGTGGGACTGATAAGTGTATGCCCATACCCAAATAAGTTGGTTGCTTATTTGATTAATCAGTCAACTCAAGATCAAGAAATATAATAAACAATAGAAGACAATGACGGACACCATGCCTCTTGTTTATTCATATCGATATCGTTGGGCAAAGGACACTATGAGATTACTACCAGGTGAGTGTCTTCTAAAGACTGCTGCATCTCTGTCGTAATTGGGGGCTGTAATGGTTTGCTAGAACCCACTTACAGTCTGTGGGCCTTGGGCCTACTGCCAACATAAAGACAGACCCATAGGATCGTGCACATAGATCAACTGAGCTGGAACTTATAGAAATTGTACATGTAATGTACATTGGAAGGAATGCGTTAATTAATTAGTTGACATTCGGTGTCAAGGTAATTAATTGACATTGGGTTGAATTTAATTTAATTAATAAGTTTACATAATGTAATTAATTAATTTATCAATTAATTGAATTACATAAAGTAAACAATTAATTAAATAATTTTCCTAAGTAGGAAACTTAAATACATGTATTGTATTAATTTAAGTGTGATTTAATTTTATTTAGGGATAATTAAATTTAGCCAAATGGAATTAAATTATATAGTATATACTTTTTAATTAAAGTTTATTTACGTAATTATAATCCTAGTGGGCTTGGGTTTAATTAACCTAATTAAAACCCAATTAGGCAAGGTGTCTATATAAAGGCACACTTAAGGAAGAAAAACCTAATTCAACTCTAATTAATTGCTGGAAATTTCAGCCACCAATAGTAGCCCCAAATAGCCAAAAATCCCAACATTAATGTTCCATTCCTTCGCGTCTTTGGCTAGCACCGGTTCCCACTCAATAGTTGGTCGTGCACCGGACTTTGGAGATCGCAGTTTCAAGAAACGATTCTGCAGCAGTCTCTAGAGGAGACGAATCCAGTGAGTTAATCTCTCTTGATTCAAATTGTTTTTATTATAAGCAATGGTAATTGGACACGATAGGTGGATTTTAGGAAATTTTAAACGGTGTATTTTCCACTGCGCCACGTTATTTTTCTAATGACGAATCCCAACAGCCAGAGCCGGCTAGCTCTGTTCATCGTGAACATAGCCGTGCAATTGTGTTCATGAAGAACACAGCCGTACAGCTCTATTCGGGCAATCCAGTTTCTGAAAGTTGGAAAAATGAAGAAAACACACAGAAAACACAATGCAAACAGGTTTGAGGCCTCTCAGAGTTTACGTTGGTGTTGTTTTGATGCTTTGAACGTAAAAAATGGATTGAAATCTTGGAATGCTTCTTGGGAACTCAACCGGCCGAAAACCGCAACGGTCCGAAACAATCCAAAACAAATTCGAAACGATCCCGAATGAATGAGCAAAGGTTGTAGAACTTGTCACCAATGTTTGGAGATTGATTTTAGGTTTATGTCTTTGTGTTTTTAGGGCCTCTCGTTCTTGGTTTCTATCTCTCTTTCTCTGCCTTTTTTTTTCTCCTCTTTTCCTTTTCTTTTTCTTTTCGGATAAAAAAGAAGCCTTTCCCTCTCCCTTTTTCTGATTTCTTTTTTCTTCTTTTTATATCCCTCTCTCATAATCATTTCAACCAATAAATGAGCCATCTCATTTCTAAATTTCCACCCCTCTTTTCCCTCCTGTCGAGCCAAATTGCTCTGCTTTACAGAGCAACTTGGTCTCAACCCACTAGAGCCGCCCAGCTCTAGTTTAAAAGCTAGAGCCGGGGTAAAATTTTTGAAAATCAAACGCTCACCCTAAACCCTAGAAATCACTTGGGAGACCTTTTCGGGGGTTTTGGATCGTGGATAGCTTTGTTTTCAGGACGTTTGAGATATTCCGAGCAACATTCGCTTTCAAGTCCAATTCAAGTCCGTCCGTTCCATAGGTAACAAAGGAACTCTCATCATGGAGGTAAAAAAAAACCCATGCTCACAGGCTGCCCCTCGCGGGACCAAAGTCGGCTGGAAAACCTAGATCGATTTTGGTCCTGCCATTAGGAGCGCGGTGAGAAAGGAAAAGAAGGCATACCTGATGTCCTGGCATGTAGAGGAATAGGCGCAATATCCAGCTGGGGATGTCAGGTTAGTCCTGAAGTCAGCCCAGGGGGCATTCAATTCTTAAGATCGGCCCACGGAGGCATTTGATTTTTAACGTAGGCCCAAAAAGGGCATTTGGTTTGTGAGATCGGCCCAGGGGGTATTTGGTATGTGAGATCGGCCCGGCTGGAATTTAGTTTTCAAGGTTGGCCTGGGGGACATTTGGTTTTCAAGGTTGGCGTAAAAAAGGCATTTGGTTTTTAAGGTCAGCCCAAAAAGGGCATTTGGTATTTAAGGTCGGCCTAGGGGGCATTTGGCTTTTGAGGTTGGCCCAGGGGGCATTTGGTTTTTAAGGTCAGCCCAAAAAGGGCATTTGGTTTTTGAGGTCGGCCTAGGGGGCATTTGGTTTTCAAGGTCGGCCCAAAAAGGGCATTTGGTTTTTAAGGTCGGCCCAGAAAGGGCATTTAGTTTCTTCCCTTCTTATGTGGTGAAAAGGTTGAACAAAATACACTGTCCCTCCTATGTGGTGAAGAGGCAGCACGAACTAGAATATTCTTCAATAGGCATTTCTTCCTCTTTCATATGGCAAAGAGGTTGAAATGGTTGTTCTTCCCTTCCTATGTGGTGAAAAGGTTGAACCAAATGCACTATCTCTCTTATGTGGTGAAGAGGCAGCACGAACTGGGATTTGCTTTTAATAAGCATTTCTTCCTCTTTCATATGGCGAAGAAGTTGAAATGGCTGTTCTCCTCTTCCTGTGTGGTGAAAAGGTTGAACAAAATGCACTATCCCTCCTCTGTGGTGAAGAGGCAGCATGAACTGGAACATTCTTCAATAGGCATTTCCTCTTTCATGTGGCAAAGAGGTTGAAATGGTGGAAACGTACCTGGCATCCATTGCTCGAGATGCCGGTCGTGGTTCCTAGTCGACTCGCTGCAGTGGATTATGCCCGTAAAGATCGCTATAAGAGTTGTTTTTCTCCCAGAGCCTGTTAAAGGCAAGAAATACCCTTCTCGGAATGATATTGGCGTGAACAAATATTCTGATAATTGGAGAATTTTTATACCTGAGATTTGGAGTCGTAGGGCTTTGATTTGCATGCTATGACTCTGAAGGTGCCCCTGGATTAAATCATTTCCGCTTTGGTCGGGATGCTGACTCAGGATAATCCAATGATGGTGATGAGCACCTCAGCGGAAGTTGATTCAAAAGCATATATTTATTCCTTGATCGACAATTTTGAAAACAAAAATTTTTGCCCCTTCAATCAAGAATAAATACAGCTGAGTGTTTTGATGCATGTATGCGTGCACGCATGTATAATTCGAGTATATGCATGTATGCAACATGATGTTAATGTTACTGTGCTTAATATTTGCACTAGGCTAGGGAAAAGACTTATGGCTTCTGATGATCTTTTGTGGGGATTGCCTTAATCGGGGACCCTACCGAGGATCTGCTCGGGATCTTGACTCAGTAGGGACCGTCTTAGCTGGGGACTCTACTAGGGAAACTCTGACCCATTTAAGTTTCTTAAGAAGTTGTTCACGCTGGCGATTCCGTTTACCCTGAATGCCGTTTGTTCTGTTTGCCCGATTGAGACCAACAGATATTTCCTCCAAGGCTTGGGTGTTCTTCTAGGTCGATCTTGTCCACTCTAGTATTCTTCAGACCATTATGATCAATTGCGCAAGCGGGTTTGGCACATTGACACCATAGGCTTATTGCCCACTTTGTCAAGGGATGGTTTATTTGTCTAATCGGAGGAATGAGAGCTAGACCTTGAGTCCTGTATTGCGTTCTGCTGGGGACCCTGCTAGGGATGACCCTGCTGAGGATGATACACCCGGGCTAGGAGTTGCCATCTGTAACAGTAATTTCATTGCAGCCATCGTGGGCTTGGATGCAATGGCTTACTATTGGGCATTTATATGTAATGCACGATGTATGCAATATGAACACCTAAGTGGAAAATCAAACATACTTAATATCATTATGATGACATCAGAATGAATATGATAAGGAGATTAAAAAGTGACTTTGACTCTGAACGTCACTCTTTTCTTGTTACCAACACGTCCTTTCGGTTTTCCGTATTGGAAATTTTCTCCTGGGGATTTTTTTTTTGAAAGCACTGAAAATTATGCGCAAACGCTCCAGCCGAATAGATTTTTCACGCTGGCCTGTCTCAGGGTTGGAAAGTGTGCCTCCATATGTTCACCGAGGATTACGAAAAGATTATTCTTGATTATTCTTAGTGGTGTAGCTTTTACCTGCCTCTAGTGTTAGAGGTTTATGTTTGGTGTTTGGCTGTAAAACACTTCGCCAAATCCGGTATGCTGCGTGCGACACGGACATTTATATGCAATGGCATGACGCATGTGTATTGAACATCAAAATAGAATATGAAACATTTATGATATGATGAATGTGAATGCATTAGGAAAATCCATCCCGTGGCTCTGGTTTGACCTATGTCCCTTCATGCTACCAATATGTCCTTTCGGTTTTCCATATCGGTGTATTTTTTTTTTGATTTGTTGGGGACATGTTAAGGGTAGGTTATCAAGGTGTGCAGCTGATCACTGGATGGAGCCACCTCTGTGAACAGACAACCTGAGATGGAGTCAATTAACCATTGAATTCTCCAAGGGTCTGAAATTGTATTCATGTTCTCAATTCACCCCAAATTCCAGTTCATGCACAATCTCCAAAGGTGGGTACAGCTTTCAGTCCTTCAAGATGTGGCCTGATTCAGAATGACTCGAGTTAATTGTGGTTTCCTTATGTCTACCAACCATAATAGCTCTGTAGCAATCACACCATATTTAGGAGGTGAAAGAACCACTAGTAAGTAGTCACTTCTGTTGCAGCTGAAGACTGAGTTCTTGGAATGGTTGGTAAATGCAACTTTCCCCTCAATATTACCACAGTAGGCTTTACAAGTCTTCCTATTGATGGGGTTCATCCCATTCATGATTGTTGAAAGCTTTGTAAGACCTAGTTGCTCCAACACTGTTGGTGAAGTTCACAGGGATGAGTGTCAGTCTTCTCCTTTCCCTCTCACATTTTGCTCAATCGAACCCTTTGTACCATCCTTTGCTGGGTTGAATGTTACCGGCGGATAATCATCCCTTCTGAAAATGCCCCACCAGCTACTCTTTTCCCTGAAGTCTAGTATAGGCTATAGTGCAGACTTGGCTGGACAAGACAATGGTCATCTCTTGTTATGAGCTGCTCGCTGAAGTTGGCATGCGGCTTTTGGGTTTGTGAAATTTACAAATGCATACCCTTTGTTCACTTTGTTTTTGAAAACAAGAGGAAGGCATAAGAAATTGAAGGTTGACACTGATCTCTCATTGCTACTATCATTCTCTTTCATGCGGTGCTCATCCAGGAATCTTACCAATTGTTGCTTGTGCATGGGCAATCTCCAACTTAGCTAAAGCAGACTTGTATTCAGATCCTCTCTCTATAATGAAATCAAAGCATTTCCTATCATCTGAGGATGCAAGGTAATTAGTCTAGGAGTTTTGGTTGAAGAGAAGTGGCATGGGATAGAAAGAGAATCCCCAATCCGGTAAAGGGTGATGACAATAAAGACTGATTGAGGTAGTACAGTAACTGCCTATCCCGTAGCCCTTCTGGTGATGAGATGATGCAATACGGGACAACATTAGGGTTTAATTTCTTATTAGAAGCCATTGATGGTGGAAAATAAGGCTTCACAGAATCAGTTCAGGGAAGAGGATGAAAATGGGTTTCATTAAACAGGTGTTTGTGGCTCACAAGTAAACGGAAGAAAAAGGGTGTTGAAGGTGTGGAAGAGGTTGAAAAAGGGAAGTGTTTTAGATTTGAAGACAGGAAAGTTAATCTTTCATAGAGAGGGTACAAAAATCTAACCATGATGGAAAATTAGGAAGTGGAGATTACTTATTATACCTCACCATTTAATGCTATGAGGCACTCCAGTGTTAGCTATGGCGGCCACGTATGAGAGGGAGAGGGAGAAAGATTCCTGCTGGTTTTCCTACTGCATTTAAATTCATGCATGTCATGTGTGTTTAATATGCTTTTTGGATGAATAATGCATGCGGAATGTCACGTACACATGAATATCATATGAATAAGATAATATATGCACTACAACCAATAGCTGCTTCAGCATTTTACCACATGATGGGTGATGAAGGTGATGAAGGCCATTCGAATTCCCCACAGGTTGGAGATTTTGGTGAGTTTGGAATTTTAGCTTTAGGGTCCCAGCGTGGGGTACCCTCTTGGATCAGGAATTACGCTCGGGGCTTTATTTTGGGGTTTGGTTTGAGTTTCAATAATAGCTCTTGGCTTGGAATGGTTTGGGTACCATGTGCGCTATTCAAATTGAAACTCTGGGGCAGGGCCAATAGCATCTTGCAAGGATTGTTGATTTGGATCAGCAAATGACTCGGCGGAGGTGGTGCCATCATATCATATATTTATCTCACAAGCTCACCATTTAAGAGAGAGTTTGGTCAGGGCCAGATTCACTTTTAGGTTCCCTACGGTATTCAGATTGACATCATGCATTTTGATAGTATGAATATTAGATATGTCATTTTAGATGATCAAATGCATGCATAATGCCATGTATATGCAATCACCACACAAGTAAGAAGACGATGAACCATATTGCATTCAAAATGAGTTCAATACACCTTACAAACAAAAATGAGTCCTTTACAAAAAGGAAGCCTCTAAGGGTATTGATTTCATAACATTTGATCATTCCCCATCTAGTCACTGTCTCAGCCTCAGTGTCATTACCTTACTCTCATCAAACCAGACCTTGTAATTCTTCATCATATTCCTCTCCCCGAGGGGTTTGAAGAATTCCTTGATGATCTTTGTGATTGCCCTTAGCTGCTCATTAGAGGTAGATGGGACCCTCAGCTTTCTTCCGTCGATTAGCTTCTGGATCCTCCTTCATAGAGCGACACATTCATTGGTCCAGTGGCCTACTATCACATGATAGCTGCAGTAGTTACCCTTTTGTTCTGGTGTTGGCCCACATATGGTCTGACACTCTACAGAAAACCCATCTTCTTGCATATGGTGAATAGCCTGTTCACCGAATGTGGCCCAGAGGATGTTATTTTTGCATTGCCTTTTGGAGGCGGGTTCTGGATATGTCGCGGAGCAGGGTCAGCATTAGCACTGGTGACAAGAGGCCCTTTAGTTCTCCTTCATTGGTCAACCCCAGTAAGCCCAAGTCCTAGTGAGAAGGCCTTACAAAATGTTGAGGGTGAGTGTCAGCAATCTGGGCACTCTGCTTCTTATTGGCATCAGCATTGGAGTTTGTGCTTGTCATGCCCCTTATTTTTCTTTCTAGCTCTACCACCCGTGCTTCCAGCTCAGTGCACTTTGCTGTTAGTCTCTTCACTTGGTTAAGATCAGCCCCTAGCATTTGCCCCAACATCGCTGCCGCTTCCTCTCTGACTACCTTTCGAATTAAGATGAAGCGACATAGTCCTCCATAATATCTATTATGGTGTTGAAGTTCCTTGGATTGGCCATTCTCAAGATTCTTTCCTCCTGATGAGAGCACTCATTAGTGTCGATAGGTGCATGTGTGGTAGATACCAAACAGGGAATGATGTATGCATGAATGCGTGACGTGACGTGTACATGTATTGATGGTGAGTTACACATGTGATGTCATGTAATGCGATGTCATGTTATACTATTCGGAACTAACCAAGTGTATGCAAAGTGAAGAAGGGAAACGTGCAGATGCAATGAATGCTGTTGGGGATAATGCATACTAAAGTAAAGCATGGCGTATAAATATACACCATAGGGATAAAATGACACAAGGGTGTCCACGGGTCAAAGCAAGTAGTACTTGCAAGGAGATTTGGAGATAGGGTGTATAACTATACACCCAGGGAATAAAATGACACATGGGGATGGGTCAAAGCAAGTAGTACTTGCGAGGAGATTTTGAGATAGGGTCTATAACTATACACCCAGGGAATAAAATGACACACGGGGTGTCCACGGGTCGAAACAAGTAGTACTTACGAGGAGATTTTAAATAGGGTGTATAACTATACACCTAGGGGAATGAAATGACACATGGGGTGTCCACAGGTCGAAGCAAGTAGTACTTGCAAGGAGATCTTGAATAGGGTGTATAACTATACACCCAGGGGAATGAAATGACACACGGGGTGTCCACGGGTCGAAGCAAGTGGTACTTGCAGAGAACACTTTGAATAGGGTTTATAACTATACACCCAGGGGAATGAAATGACACACAGATTGTCCACGAATCGAAGCAAGTAGTACTTGCGAGGAGATTTTGAATAAGGTGTATAACTATACACCTAGGGGAATGAAATGACACACGGGGTGTCCACGGATCGAAGTAAGTAGTACTTACTGGGAGTTGTATGCTATGGTGCGTGTATGCGCATGGTGTATGGGCGAGTTTCGGTGCTCAGGGGGCACCTTGGGTATTCATGGATGGAATAGGACAAGATGAAATGGTGTGCTCTGCACGCGGATAGTGTTTCGGTTCTCGGGGAGCACCTAAACGGCTTTTATGCAATGGTATAATATGAGCTCACGCTTAGGGCATGAGCAGATTTTCGGTGCTCAGGGAGCACCTTGGGTTTTTATGTGATGATATGAAATGAGATGGTGTGGTGGACACACAGATAGCATTTTGGTGCTTAGGGAGCACCTAAACAGCTTGATGTATGAATGAGATGTGACTTAGTCATGGTTGAATGGACGGAGACTAGAATGAAAAAGGAGTTTGTTCTTTTATCTATTTTGGATGTTCTACGGATGCCCTAATGCTATGTAAAAGGCGATGCAAATAGGCCAAGTGTGATCCGGCACGTGGGTAGGGGTTCGGTACATTTGGGGCACCTAATGGATATCGTGAAATGGTCGTGTGTGGCCAACACACGAACAAGATTTCGACACTTTGTAGGTCTATGAGGTGACATGAACTGGTCTCGTGAGAACCATCCCACGGACAAAGTTCTGATGCCTTTAAGGCATCCAATATGGAATGATGTTATTGGTGAGTCACGCGTAACTTGAGGCACAAACAAAAATTCAGCGTTCGTGGAACACCTTGCATGATTTGGTAATGTTATGGAATGCTTCTATATGTGTAGTAACTGGGCACTCATAGAGTACCCTGGATGATTCGATAATGTTATGAGCAACCCGATGTGGATCACAACACACAAGCAAGATCTCGGTATCCCTATGACACCAATGATGGATGGATGAGATGTTGTGGAATGTTTGTCATGTGACTCCCCACACGAAAATAGATCTAGGACTGTTGTGGTCTCCTAGTGAATGTTATGGTATAGTGGAATGGTCGAGTGCAAACTAGAGCATAAGCAAAACACGGGCGGCTTTGCGACACCTGTTATGAAATGAAATGGTCATGATGGGGCATCCTTGGAACATCCTTTATTAGGTGTAATGAAATGAAATGGCATGAACATGTATGTCACATAAAATGCAGGTGGCTGCAGAAAAATGTGGTTAGGATGCATGACATACATGATGATGTCGTGTGTGCAAGGAACAAATGCATATGCCACACGAATAAAATATCATGGCTACACAAAGATGTGGTTAGCACATATGACACATGGGGTGATGCATGCTTCGTGAACATGCCACACATGAGATGTGAACGAAACAAGGATGAAATGTTGTAGCTGCACAAAGATGTGGTTAGAATGACATACAGGACAATGTCATGCATGCAAGGTACGAATGCACATGTCACTCAAACAAAGAGCCATGGCTCCACAAAGATGTGGTTAGGATGTATAACACATGATGTGATGCATGCTTCGTAAACATGCCATATATGAGATGTGAACGAAACATGAATGAAATGTCATGGCTGCACGAAGATGTGGTTAGTGTCAATGTCATGCATATGTTGATAAAGATGTGATGATAATGATACACGGATGATTGTGCTTGTTGATGCCTCGTGATTTCTTTGTTTCCTACATTCTAAGAATGCCCAATGTCATGTAAAAGAGAATGCAAAAGAAGTCATGCATGAGCCGACACACGAATAGAGGTGCGATGCTTTCAGGGCACCTAATGGGTGTTATGAAATGGTCACGTGTGCACCATCGCAAGGACAAAATTTTGACGCTTTGAGGTCAAAATGAATTGGTGTGACATGGTCACATGGAAGCCATTCCATGGATAGAGTTTTGATGCTTTTGGGGCATTTAAAATGAAGTGATGCTACAAACAAGTCGCGTGTAAATAGAGACATGGACGAATGACGCGATCAGCCTATCTAACAAAGATCAATCTAAAGAGCAAGAGCATGGAGCTAAGGAACAAGGAGCTGATTATGGCGTGGACTTGAAGATTCCAAGTGGGCCTATTACAAGGTCTAAGGCAAAGAGGGTGCGTGAGGCATTAAATGGACTGATTGCACGCTTATGGGATAACCAAGGCATTCAAGAGGCACCATGGCCAAGTGAGATGGCATGGAATGGTTCAACTCGTTTGATGGTTTTAATTCAAGCCCAAGAAGACCAGCCCATCAGGGTTGTGATTTGAGGCTGAATTGGTTTAAGTCATATTAAGTGAGCTTTGGACATGCATGTGCATGGCACATGTGTTAACCCATTGGGAACTTAGTATAATTTAAATTAATATTATCTTCATAAAAAGAGGCTGTTTCGTGCAAGTCAAATGGCGAGAGTGGGCTGATTTGTTGTGGGGGCCGAATCTACTCATTTGGACACATGGTAAAAGAAGAATCCTTGTCTATTTAGGTTTTCCTTGTGGGATAAGGATTACTAAGTGCTGATTTCTAGCTATTTTTCCTTTTTAGCTTAGGATTATTTTCTATTTCAGAATTATCTTATTTTAGCTTTCCTTTCTAAGTTAGTATTCCTTATTTTAGTAGGACAAAGCTTGTAAAGCCTATTTAAGGGCTATGGCCGAATTCTTTAGAGGATGTCAATTTTGCTTTTGCTAATAAAAATTCAGAACTTTGTTCTTCTTTCTTTGTTGAGTGATTTGAGTGATTGGCTTAAACTCTTAACATATTATTTTGATTGTGATCAATCGTCAAGGCTAGGCGATTAGGAATCAAACCATATATCAGGTTCTATCATACGAATCGAAAGGTTGGGTTAATCGAGTTATTAACTTGATTGTTCATTCACGTGGTTGGATTGGGTATTTCTATTGCCAACTTTATTTTGCTGCAATTTCATATCAAGTTCCACTGCATCTTCCACATCTATTCGTGAACCTCAACTTGATTTCGAACGGTCGGGCAAATTTCGCATTCGGTTGCATCTCGCTTAACCGGAATCGCGTCAGTTGGTATCAGAGCAAGGTTTCGAAATTGAGGTTTGTCAATTCTGATTTTTCTTCTTTCATTATTTCTTTCATCGAGTTCCTCATCTTTTTGCATCTAGAAAAATTAGGGTTCACTCTGTTGCTGAATTTTTTCTTCCTTCTCTTCAACTTACATCTTTTCTTCTCTTGTGTGATAAACCACGTGTTCACCATCTCAAATTGCTGGTTGCGTGTTGTGTTCATGTTACCATTACCAATTTCGTGTTTCTCATCTCACAATTGCTGAATTACGTGATTTTCATCTTCCCCACTACTAAATTGCGTTTTTTGCTTTCTGTTCCGCATTACTGCTACGTTTTGGCTGATTCGTCATTACTGAATTTCTGATTTGTGTGTGTGACATCTGATATAAAAAAAAAAAAAAAAGGAGACAAAAAAAAAAAAAAATCAGATCTGTGGAAATCAAGAACCAACAACCTGATTTGCTTTGTTCTTCACGAAAGAGGCACCTAAAATTCAAGAAACTTCAAGATTCACCCTAAACGAACCTGAAATTTGTTGAACTCAAATTGGCAGCCCTAGAATCACGTGTTCTACATATTTATCACACAAGCTAGCCCAATTTTTATTGAAACCCTCGTTTTGATTGAAACTCGTTTTTACCCTTCTTCTGTGTATTTCGTGCTTCATATTGTGTTTCGTTCCATCATATCAGTTTCGATTTCTAGTATTCAACCGTCCTTTTTTTTTCGTTTTGTGCCTTCTTGCTTCTGTTTGATTCTGATTCGTTTGGCCTAATACGCATTGAGCTTAATCAACATAATACAAGAGAGTATTGGAGCCAATTGTGAGTTATTTGCTTTTATTCTGATTTTCTTACTTTTCTTGCTTTTACATCTGTGTTTTTATTTCTGTCTGTCTAACCATGTCCCTAGAAGACGAAAACAACGTCTTTGAAAATGTGGACCCAAAATTGTTGCGAAAAGCTGTTTCAGGACAATTTGAGAGGATGCAACAATATATAAACAACTTGGAAGACCGGTTGGAGCGTATGGAGCTTGAAAAGCAAAATCACGGCCGTCCCCACCATAGGAGGCGAAATCTGTCCAGGAATGATTCCGAGGCTGATTTGTCGGACGAGGACTCTAGAAGGAGTCCCGGGAGGAGATCGCAAGCTGATGGTAATCTAGGTACCATAAAGATGAAAATGCCTTCTTTCTAAGGTAAAAGCGATCCGGAGGCTTATCTGAATTGAGTAAGAAAGGTAGACGCCATATTTGATATTCACCATTATTCGGAAGAAAAAAAGATAAAATTGGTTGTTTCCGAGCTAACCGACTATGCAGCAATATGGTGGGATCAAGATAAAAAGACCCGGAGAAGAGATGGAGATCCGGCCATTCAGACTTGGGCCGAGATGAAACGCATCATGAAAAAGCGTTTCGTGCCGTCCTACTATCACCGTGAGATTCTCCACAAACTGCAAACGCTGAAGCAAGGTAGTAGAAGTGTTGAAGACTACCACAAAGAATTGGAGATGGCAATGATGCGGGCTGATATCCAAGAGAACGAAGAGGCCACTATGGCACGTTTTGTGAGTGGCTTGAATGAGGACATTGCTGATGCCGTAGACCTCCAGCACTACATGACTTTTGAGGAGTTGCTACATAAAGCCATCAAAATAGAGAAGCAGCTCCGACGCAAGAGTAAGCCGCGTTTTAACTCTTCTTCTTCCACTCCTTGGAAGTCGAGCTTGAAACGTGAGGATTCAAAGGGTGCAACACCAGCCCCGAAGCCGAAATCAGATTTCAAACCGAAAGAAGTCGCGCAAGGTGGAGGTAAGGCTTCTGAATCTCAAACCCGTAATCGTGATATTAAATGCTTTAAGTGTCAAGGCCGTGGCCATGTGATGCGTGATTGTCCAAATAAACGCACAATGGTCATAAAGCATGGTGAGATCATTACGGATGATGAATATGAATCTGATAGTAGCATGCCACCCTTAGAAGATTGTGATGACGCTGAAAATCAAGGAGATCAGTTTGAAGACGAAAATGTTACCCTTGTTGTTAGACGTGTGTTAAGTGTTAAACAAAAACTTTCTGATGAACAAAGGGAAAATATTTTTCATGCTCGATGTCGTGTCCTTGATAAGGTGTGTAGCCTTATAGTAGATGGCGGTAGTTGTTGTAATGTTGCTAGCACCACCATGGTTGAAAAGTTGGGTCTGCCAACGATTCGTCACCCCAAGCCATACCGGCTTCAATGGCTGAATGATAGTAACGAAGTAAAGGTGACGAAGCAAGTGTTAGTGAATTTGTCAATTGGAGCATACCATGACCAGGTTCTTTGTGACGTCGTTCCCATGCAAGCATGCCACATTCTCTTGGGCCGCCCATGGCAATTTGACCGAGAGGCCATACATAACGGCAAGCTGAATAAGATCACCCTTGTTAAGGATGGCAAACGATACACACTTATGCCATTGACTCCCGCTCAAGTGTATCAAGATCAACTCCACCTTCAAAATTCCACAAGTAAGGAATCGGGTAAGGTTGAGAAGAGTGAAAACAAGAGCGATAAAATCAGTAAGGGTGTGTTGAGAGAAGAGGTGAGTGAAAAGGCAAGTGAGTTGAGAGAGAGAGACGTGAGGAGAGAAGAAAGTAAGGGCGTAACAAAAGCCAAAGGATTAAGTCTATACGCCAAGATGAGGGATGTAAAGCAAGCTGAATTTAATAAACTAAATATGCTTTTATTTTATTGTAAAGATTTATGCTTGTCTGTAAATAAATCTGACCACTCTCTTCCGAGTGTTGTTTCTTCTCTTTTGCAGGAGTTCGATGATGTCTTTCCCGAGGAGATGCCGAGTGGACTGCCACCAATTCGTGGGATAGAACATCAGATCGATTTCATACCCGGAGCATCAATTCCTAACCGACCAGCCTATAAAAGTAATCCAGAGGAGACGAAGGAGCTTCAAAGGTAAATCGAGGAGCTGATGTCTAAAGGGTTGGTACGTGAAAGTATGAGTCCGTGTGCTGTTCCGGTCATCCTAGTACCGAAAAAGGATGGGTCTTGGAGGATGTGCGTTGATTGTAGAGCTGTTAACAAAATTACGGTAAAGTATCGCTATCCCATTCCTAGACTTGATGATATGTTGGATGAATTAAGTGGGGCTGTACTTTTCACTAAAATTGATTTAAAAAGTGGTTACCATCAGATTAGAATGAAAATAGGTGACGAATGGAAAACCGCTTTTAAAACAAAGCATGGTTTGTATGAATGGCTGGTTATGCCTTTTGGGCTAACTAATGCGCCTAGTACCTTTATGCGTTTAATGAACCATGTTTTGAGGGATTTCATAGGTAAATTTGTTGTGGTTTATTTTGATGACATTCTTATCTATTCGAAATCGCATTCTGATCACCTTGACCATATACGAGCTGTGTTGCTTGTGCTTCGAAAAGAAAGGCTTTACGCTAACTTTTCTAAGTGCACGTTTTGTATGGAAAAGGTTGTGTTTCTTGGTTTTGTAGTTTCTGGCCGTGGAATTGAAGTGGACGAGGAGAAGGTTAAAGCCATTCAAGAGTGGCTGACGCCTAAGTCCGTTACCGAAGTGCGGAGTTTTCATGGCTTGGCGAGCTTCTACCGTCGGTTTGTCAAGAATTTCAGCTCGATTGCTGCTCCGTTGACTGAGGTAATAAAGAAAAACGTTGGGTTCAAGTGGGGTAAGGAACAAGAACTTGCATTTGATACATTAAAACGACAACTTACTAGTGCACCTGTTTTAGCATTACCGGATTTTGACAAAACATTTGAAATTGAATGTGATGCTTGTGGTGTTGGTATAGGGGCTGTTTTAATACAAGAAGGTCGCCCAATAGCGTATTTTAGTGAAAAATTAAATGGGGCAGCCTTGAATTACCCTACTTATGATAAAGAATTGTATGCCTTAGTTATAGCTTTAGAGACTTGGCAACACTATTTATGGCCTAAAGAGTTTGTTATACATTCTGATCATGAATCCTTGAAATTTTTGAAGAGTCAAAATAAGCTGAATCGTAGACATGCCAAGTGGATGGAGTTCATAGAAACGTTCCCTTATGTGATTAGGTATAAGAAAGGGAAAGAAAATGTTGTTGCTGATGCATTAAGTAGACGCGTGAGTTTATTGAATATGATGCATGCTAAGTTGCTTGGATTTGAGTTTATTAAAGATTTATATGCAACTGATGTTGATTTTGCGTCTATATTTGAAGCGAGTGAATCTGGTGCGTTTGGAAAGTTCTATAGGCATGATGGATTTTTATTTAAGGAAAATAAATTGTGTTTGCCTAAGTGTTCATTACGTGATTTGCTGGTTCGTGAGGCTCATGGAGGAGGTCTCATGGGACATTTTGGTGTGACTAAGACTTTAGACATGTTATGTGAGCATTTTTATTGGCCGCACATGAAACGCGACGTTGAGAACATATGTGCGAAGTGCGTGAATTGTAGACAAGCTAAGTCTAAATCTAGGCCGTATGGTTTGTATACTCCTCTACCGGTACCGAGTGAACCGTGGACTGATATTTCGATGGACTTTGTGTTAGGTTTGCCTAGGTCGAAGCGTGGCAATGACTCAATTTTTGTGGTTGTATGTAGGTTTTCTAAGATGGCACATTTTATACCATGTCATAAAACTGATGATGCTACTAACATTGCTGGTTTGTTCTTTAGGGAAATTATACGTCTACATGGAGTTCCTAAGAGCATTGTGAGTGATCGTGATACTAGATTCCTAAGTCACTTTTGGAAGACCTTATGGGGAAAGTTGGGAACTAAGCTTTTATTCTCTACATCTTGTCATCCCCAAACTGATGGTCAAACAGAGGTCGTGAATAGGACTCTAGGTCAGTTGTTAAGGGCTGTTATAAAGAGTAATTTAAAGTCATGGGAAGAGTGTGTACCATTCGTTGAATTCGCATACAATAGGGCTGTGCATTCTTCTACTTCTTTTTCACCTTTTGAAATTGTTTATGGTTTTAATCCACTGACTCCTTTAGATCTAATTCCTTTACCTTGTGATGAGAAAAAGAGTTTAGATGGAAAGCGCAAGGCTGATTTGGTGAAGAAGTTGCATGAACAAGTGAAACAGCGAATCGAGAAGGCAAATGAGCGCTACGCCGCCCAAGCCAATAAGCATCGCTCGAAAGTGGTGTTTGCGCCCGGTGATTGGGTTTGGGTTCATATGCGAAAGGAGAGGTTCCCCGCCCAAAGGCGAACCAAGTTGCATCCAAGGGGCGATGGGCCGTTTCAAGTAGTGGCGCGTGTGGGAGACAACGCATACAAACTAGACCTTCCGGGTGAGTATGGTGTACATGCTACGTTTAATGTTTCTGATTTGTCTTTGTTTGGTGTAGGCGATGATGATTCGAGGACGAATCCTTTTGAAGAGGAGGGGAATGACGCGATCAGCCTATCTAACAAAGATCAATCTAAAGAGCAAGAGCATGGAGCTAAGGAACAAGGAGCTGATTATGGCGTGGACTTGAAGATTCCAAGTGGGCCTATTACAAGGTCTAAGGCAAAGAGGGTGCGTGAGGCATTAAATGGACTGATTGCACGCTTATGGGATAACCAAGGCATTCAAGAGGCACCATGGCCAAGTGAGATGGCATGGAATGGTTCAACTCGTTTGATGGTTTTAATTCAAGCCCAAGAAGACCAGCCCATCAGGGTTGTGATTTGAGGCTGAATTGGTTTAAGTCATATTAAGTGAGCTTTGGACATGCATGTGCATGGCACATGTGTTAACCCATTGGGAACTTAGTATAATTTAAATTAATATTATCTTCATAAAAAGAGGCTGTTTCGTGCAAGTCAAATGGCGAGAGTGGGCTGATTTGTTGTGGGGGCCGAATCTACTCATTTGGACACATGGTAAAAGAAGAATCCTTGTCTATTTAGGTTTTCCTTGTGGGATAAGGATTACTAAGTGCTGATTTCTAGCTATTTTTCCTTTTTAGCTTAGGATTATTTTCTATTTCAGAATTATCTTATTTTAGCTTTCCTTTCTAAGTTAGTATTCCTTATTTTAGTAGGACAAAGCTTGTAAAGCCTATTTAAGGGCTATGGCCGAATTCTTTAGAGGATGTCAATTTTGCTTTTGCTAATAAAAATTCAGAACTTTGTTCTTCTTTCTTTGTTGAGTGATTTGAGTGATTGGCTTAAACTCTTAACATATTATTTTGATTGTGATCAATCGGCTAGGCGATTAGGAATCAAACCATATATCAGGTTCTATCATACGAATCGAAAGGTTGGGTTAATCGAGTTATTAACTTGATTGTTCATTCACGTGGTTGGATTGGGTATTTCTATTGCCAACTTTATTTTGCTGCAATTTCATATCAAGTTCCACTGCATCTTCCACATCTATTCGTGAACCTCAACTTGATTTCGAACGGTCGGGCAAATTTCGCATTCGGTTGCATCTCGCTTAACCGGAATCGCGTCAACGAAGGTTCGGCATTCACGAAACACCTTGCATGACTTGGTAATGTTATGATATGCTCCTATGTGTGTAATTATCTGGGCACTTATGGAGCACCTTGAATGAATTATTAATGTCATGAAGCAATTCCGATGTGGATTGGGACGCACAAGTAAGTTTTTAGCATCACCTTGATGCCTACAATGAATGGACATGGAATGAAAAAGGTGTTGTGTTATGTCATCTTGCGACTTGCTACATGACACAGACCTAAAACCTTTGTGATTTTCTAGTGAATGATATGATATAGTGGAATGGCTAAATTCGAACCGGCACACAGGCGAACCATGTGTAGCTTTAGGGTACCTGAAATGAGATGAAATGAAATGATCATGATAGGAATTTTTAGAACGTCCCTAAATATGTGTAATGGAATGAAATGGCATAAATATATATGTCACGCAAAATGCAAGTGGTTACAGAAAGATGTGGTTAGGATGTATGACATACAGAATAATGTTGGGCGTGCAAGGAACGAATATATATGTAACACAAATAAAACTTAGTGGCTACCCAAAGACATGGTTAGCACATATGACATAGAGGATGATGTCTTGTATGCTTCACAGAGATGTCAACATATAAGGCATTCATGTCACATGAATGAAAGATCATGGCTGCATGAAGATGTGGTTTGTGTTAATGTCATCCAAATGTCGACATCTTACAAATGATTGTGCAAAGACGTGATCGGAATAACATATAGATGATGTGTGTAATTGATGCCTCATGAGCGAAAATGATAATGGATGATAATTCTTTGTTCTGAACATACCAAGAATGCCTAAGGCTATGTAAAAGACAATGCAAGAATAGTCATGTGTGGACCGTCACACGGACAGAGGTTCGGCACTTTTGGGGCGCCTGATGGATGTTATGAAGTGGCCACGCAGGTACCGATGCATGGGCAGGGGTTCAACACTTTGTAGGTTGACATGAAATGGCATGAAATGGTCACAGGGAAGCCATTCCTTGGACAGAGTTCTGATACCTTTGGGGCATCCCACATAAAGTGAGGTTGTAAATGGGTCATGTGCAAATAGGGACACAGATAGAGATTCTGCGTTCACAGAACACCTTGCATGAATTCATAATTTTATGAGATGTTCCTATGTGTGTAAAAATTCAGCACTTGTGGAGTACCTCAAATGAGTTATTAATGTCATGAAGCAATTCCGATGTGGATTGTGACCCACAAGCAAGTTTTTGGCATTACCTCGATGCTAATGACAAATGGATGTAATATTATGTTATGTCATCGTGTGAATTGCCATAGCAGCTAGCCCTAGGATCTTTGTGATCTTATAGTGAATGATATGATATGGTGAAGCGGCCAATTGTAAACTAGTGCACAAGCGGACTACGGGTAATTTTGGGGTACCCGATATGGTATGAAATGAAATGATAGTGATACGTATTCTTGGACTGTCCCTTGTTTGGTGTAATGAAATGAAATGGGATGACCATGTATGTCACGCAAAATGCAAGTGGCTGCAGAAAAATGTGGTTAAGATGCATGACATACAGAATGATGTCGTGTATGTTTTATGGCAGTGTTGGCACACAAGATGTATATATGGCACGCAAATAAAATGTCATGGCTGCATGAAGATGTGGTTAGTGCCAATGCCATACGTATGCATATGTAAGAGATGGCTACATGAAAACGTGATTAGAAATGGCACACGAGTGATTATGCATTTTGGATGTTTTATGGAAAGTTAAAAGGAAAAACAACACAGAACAAACATTAGCAAACACAAAAATATGCACTCCCTTCCAACCTTATTTCTCCTTTCGATTGGTCTCGCATTCTTCCTAGGTGTTGGGTCTCTTTGCCATCAATGAGGGATACTGAAGGTGCACACTCAATTGTTCAATTTTAGATTTATGTTTTGGTAATCCTAGGAGAAATTACTAAGCCATTACATGTGGGCCAAAGTCAAACCAAGGGTCGTACAGGCTCCCATAGCAAATAAACACTTCCCCACCATAGAACACAATGTAAGGTCATGCGGGGCTATGAGTGGTTTACCCCGTCGGGTGTCTCAAATTCTGGCGGTAGAGGTAGGCCACCTTCTTGGGTAAATCGGGGCTAATCATTGTATTTTAGGGGTTGACAAGAAGAAAATGTCATAGTGTCCTTTGCCTATCGATATCGATATGAATAAACAACAGGCATGGTGTTTGTCATCCTCTTTTATTGTTTATTATATTTCTTGATCTTGAGTTGACTGATTAATCAAAGAAGCACCGACTTACTTGGGTATGGCCATACACTTATCAGTCCCACTCATTAAGTGGCCAATGATATCGTCTCGGTGTTACCCGAGTGGCAATTCCATCACTTCATCATCAATATCAACATGTTCACCAGTCCACCCAATCATACCCGTATTTAGCATCCTTTTATAGACCTGTTAGGCATATGTCAAAGTGAACTAGATTCCATATTGATAATATAATGAAATTTGGTCTGAGGACAAAAGAGACCTACTCAAGAAAGACCTATGACACGACAACCATATGGCTTTCTTGTGTGGATCGATCCAGTCCCATGTCAATGACATGTACCTATATTCATAACTGACTATATAAGTACTATGGCTAGTTAAGAACTGCCATACAGTCATCAAATATACAAGTTTGTGGTTCTATTCATTCCCACGATTAGAATAGACCTGGGATAGGTTTTATAATTATCAATCAATGGATACTCTACTTATATTATAGCACAATATATAAATGAAATAGATTAATTTCCTTTATTAATGTGACACAAATAATGTATTCATATAATGAGTCTTAATATATAATACAAAATACAAGAATCCAATGCCCTAAGAACTAGGGCACACCAGCAGAGTTTTCATTCTCAAACCTTTCAAACTTTCTACAAATTAACCCTTTTTCCTACAAAAATGGTGAACCATGTGAATGGGAGAGTTGATTTGAGGATTGAGTATTCAGCCATTTAAATTGCTTAACTGAAATGGGATTATCTACATGGAAGAAATCATTGCTTGAGTTAGAAATAAAGGAATTTCAAGCCAATTCAAATTAATAATCTGATTTTAATTTGTTTGTTGGTGTTGTTAATTGGCTAACTTGACCAAGATCCACAACTTATCAATGACTAGCCGAACTAGGGCTCGCTAACCAACCATTGAGTCGTTTGGTAGGACAACCTATCCAATCATTCCACGAAGGACTCTTGGTTTGATGGGCTTATTGACACTTTACCCATCTGTGCTTAGGGCCCGCTCTGAGCTAATGCTACCCATGTTGAGTCAAACCACCATTCACATGTTAACCATACCAAGTATCTTAACCCTCGACGACCCACCGAATACTACAATGTACCCAGCTAGGGCATGGCGCACATTGCAGCATCAATGGGAGGACGAGGTGTGAATGTGGAAAGCACTTTTAAGCGACTCAATATTTTAATTTCCGGATTATAATTAAGTGATACGGCTTAGCATGCATAAACACGGGTAATAATTTGGTGATCCATACATCCATATCATATGACAAATGCAATAGCATACATAATTTAAAATAAATGAGATCCTATGAGCCCTTAATTACAACCTAATGAAAAACTAGATATCCTATCTAATTCTTCGTAGGCCGGACTGCAATCCTTCTTGGGCTCCCACTATGGGCTTGCTCCACCTGGGCCTTCCTCCATACTTGATGCAATTACAACAATTTCATTTAAAATAAAATCTATTCTAAAATTGCATCAAAATAAAATAAAAAATGGCATGCAGGCCATATTTCCCAAAATTAAATTACAACCGATAATAATTTAGGGCCCATAGAACTCAACATCACATTTCAAATAAAGTACCTATCGTGCACATACATACCAATATGATGCATGATCATGGCATTCCAAATTATAAATATAAATGTTAAGCC
The DNA here is from genome assembly GCA_039660915.1 of Euphorbia tirucalli. Classification (NCBI taxonomy): domain Eukaryota; kingdom Viridiplantae; phylum Streptophyta; class Magnoliopsida; order Malpighiales; family Euphorbiaceae; genus Euphorbia; species Euphorbia tirucalli. Next base: position 40,533,077 of record CM077637.1, on the reverse strand, counting down.
GAGTTGCTTAGGGTGTGACTAAGGCCCGCAAAGGCCCAATGGATAACAACCATAAATGCAAAATTCACAATTTTGCTCCCACTTGAATTTGGGTTGTCACAAATTTAAAATTTAGCTCTCCCAATTATAACCGATGTCATGGTTTATTGGGCCAATTTCACAAGGTCCATATTCAATTTAATATGCAAACAATTAAATTAAATATGCATGCCAACAAAACAAACAATTTAAATACAAATTAATTAAAAAAAAATTAATTTAATTTGCATTAAGGTCCGGGATAAAAAAAAATACCCGCAAAATCCAAAATCGGACCCAAAACCCGTGCGCGGCACCGCTGTCCCGGCGGGGCAGCAGTGCCACTGTACAGCAGCCTGCCACGGCAGCAGTGGGCTGCTGCGTGGCATGCTGCTGCGGCCAGCAGCTAGCTGCTGCCGCTGGATGGAATCGCAATTTGCGATTCCATCCAGCCCCAATATTTTTTTTAACCTAATTAAAACATAACATTAATATCCAGCCATGAAGAAAAATAAATAATTAATAAAACAACAATTTTAGATGGAAACCAATTGGGGAAAAAAAAAACCCAATCCAAATTCTAGGGTTTATGCAAAACCAAAACAAATTGTACAAAAAACCCTAAAATCACAAACTTGAAACCCATTCTTTCTTCAAGAACGCTTTCAAGAACCAGTTCCAATCAATCTAATGGACAAAACCTAGGCTCTGATACCACTGTTGGGATTCGTCATTGGAAAAATAACGTGGCGCAGCGGAAAATACACCGTTTAAAATTTCCTAGAATCCACCTATCGTGTCCAATTACCATTGATTAGAATAAAACCAAATTGAATCAAGAGAGATTAACTCACCGGATTCGTCTCTTCTAGAGACTGCTGCAGAATCGTTTTCTTGAAACTGCGATCTCCAAAGTCCGGTGCACGACCAACTATTGAGCGAGAACCGGTGCTAGCCGAAGACGCAAAGGAATGGAGGATTAATGCTGGGATTTTCGGCTGATTTGGGGCTGCTCTTGGTGGCTGAAATTTCCAGCAATTAATTAGGATTTAATTAGGGTTTTATTGCTTAAGTGTGCCCTTATATAGACACCTTGACTAATTGGGTTTTAATTAGGTTAATTAAACCCAAGCCCCCTAGGATTATAATTACATAAATAACTTTAATTAAAAAGTATATACTATGTAATTTAATTCCATTTGGCTAAATTTAATTACCCCTAAATAAAATTAAATCACATTTAAGTAAATACAACACATGTATTTAATTTTCCTACTTAGGAAAATTATTTAATTAATTGTTTACTTTATGTAATTCAATTAATTAAATAAATTAATTAATTACATTATGTAAACTTATTAATTAAATTAAATTCAACCCAATGTTAATTAATTACCTTGACACCGAATGTCAACTAATTATTTAATGCATTCCTTCTAATGTACATTACATGTACAATGTCTATAAGTTCCGGCTCAGTTGATCTATGTGCACGATCCTATGGGTCTGTCTTTATGTTGGCAGTAGGCCCAAGGCCCACAGACTGTAAGTGGGTTCTAGCAAACCATTACAGCCCCCAATTAAGATAGAGATGCAGCAGTCTTTAAAAGACACTCACTCGGTAGTAATCTCATAGTGTCCTTTGCCTAACGATATCGATATGAATAAACAAGAGGCATGGTGTCCATCATCCTCTTCTGTTGTTCATTATATTTCTTGATCTTGAGTTGACTGATTAATTAAATAAGCAACCAACTTATTCGGGTATGGCCATACACTTATCAGTCCTACTCATCAAGTGGCCAATGATATCATCTCGGTGTTACCCGAGTGGCAATTCCATGACTTCATCATCAATATCAACATGTTCACCGGTCCACCCAATCATACCCGTATTTAGCATCCTTTTATAGAACTGTTAGGCGTATGTCAAAGTGAACCAGATTCCATATCGATATTATAATGAAATCTGGTCTGAGGAAAAAAGAGACCTACTCAAGAAAGACCTATGACGCGACAACCATGTGGCTTTCTTGTGTGGATCGATCCAGTCCCATGTCAACGATGTAACGCCCCAGATATAAGTTGACTTAGTTATGTTGTGATGTGTGCATATGAGTGAGCATTTTTGCATTTAACCGATGTTTTGTATGCTTATAACAATTCGTAGGCTTTGGCCTAGCGGTAGATAGTCCTGACTAATAGCTAGTGGTCTAGAGTTCGAACCTTACCTGGCTTAAATTTATTTTTTTTTGTGCCTTTTTATTTTTGTGTTGGGAAGGTTGGAATTCCGAAAATCCATGATAAATATCCCATTTTTCAGTTGACCAATTCAAAAAAAATTAGGAATCCTTAACCTAAGGAGAAAATCTCTCCTTAATCTCTTCCACTTTCCAAGTTTCACTCCAAGGCAATCTCTTCATCTCTATTAGGGTTAAAATTTCGGCCATTCCATTGTGTGGAGCTCCAGTGCAGCCGAAATTCTTAACTTTCTCTCCCTCACTTTTATTCATTCAGACTCTGCTTCATTCTTCTCCATTCCGAGTTAATTGCCTCAGTTGGTTTCACTGCAAACAGGGTAACAACTAAACCCTAAATGTCGGTTCGAAATTTATATAGGATGTATGGTAGATGAATTTGATCCTAGGTTGTATTATTACTGAAATTATTGTTGAGACATGAATGTATATGATATTGGTGTAAGAAATTGCTTTTAGGTTAAAAGATTGGTAGAAATATGAAAATACATGTGATTGAGTCGAAATTGGTAAGCTGCTGTATTTTCAGAATTGACTGTTTATGGTAATTATGGCATAACTTCCGTTATATAACTCCGATTGGCATAATTCAACTTTCTGTGTTTTCCTGAGATATAGGTGTACAAGGTTGTTTTACATTATTTTGGAAAATTCCGTGAGTAAAGTGCTCATATTCCCTATTGAAACTGCCTTATGTGCATTGTGCCGATTTTTCTTGAACTGCTGAATTTCAGATTGTACAGGTTGTGATAATTTTAGCTTTATTTTCGTTATATAACTCCGATTGGCATGATTCAACTTTCTGTGTTTTCCTGAGACATAAATGTACAAGGTTGTTTTATACTATTTTGGCAAATTCTGTGAGTAAAGTGCTCGTATTCCCTGTTGAAACTGCCTTATGTGCACTATGCCGATTTCCTGGAACTGCTGAATTTCAGTTTGTACAGTTTGTGTTGATTATGGCTTTATTTTCTCTCTGTAGCTCCGTTTGCCATGAAACAAAATTCTATGTATTCCTGAAATTCTGATGTTCAATGTTGCTTTATATTATTTTTGCTAAATCAGTGAGTAACACATCTGTTTTGTCTGTTGAAGTCAGACTATGTGCAGTGATCTGAAGTGAATTTACAGATTTCATGTTTTTAGTGTTTCCTTAATATCTTTTGCTATAGGAATCCGAATTGCATGATTTAAGTTGGCGTGTGTTCCTAAGATGTAAGGCTAAATTTACCTTTGTATTGCCATGCTGAATTCTGAGTCTAACCTACTGGAATATTATATGCAAGTTGAGGCATGAACTATGAATTCTGAAATTTTCACCTTAGGCCTTGAACTGATTTTTTTAATGTGTGCAAAGCATAATTTGATTCTAGGAATTTATGCTAGAACTCTTGACATGAAATCTAATAATTACATATATGGTTTGGTAAATTTAATACATGTTGGAATTATGAAATCGAGTTTGGGGTAAGTCCTATTTTTTTTATGGCACCATGTGTTTATTGATGTATCAGATTATGTTTTGGGGTAAGTCCTATTTTAATGGCACCTTATGGTTATTGAATTGGTTGGGATAAGTCCTATGTTAAAGGCACCTTTTGAATATTGATACAATTATGATAATTAAATTGGTGTTTGTAGTGGCATATACTCTGGTGTCTTGGTTAGTTTGGCTAAGTGTTTTCCATGTTTGATTGGTTGACACTAGGACAGCGCCCTTTGTTTCGAGGTAAGTCCCTTCGTTGGCACTCAGAGAGGTAAATCCCTTCGTGGTACTCTAATTTATTTTATTTTTGAGGTAAGTCCCTTCGTTGGCACTCTGTGAGGTAAGTCCCTTCGTTGGCACTCTGAGGTAAATCCCTTCGTGGTACTCTTTTCTTATTGATAAGGGGGTAAGTCCCGTTGTGGTTCCCCGAAGCGTCTGAGCCGAACTCTCTAAGGACATAGGTGTATAGGTCAATACAAATGATTTATACGCGTATACCACAAAATTAATAAAGGTTAAGGTATAATTGAGTTGATGTCAAGTTTGTGATGAAGTACTTTGATTTGGGATGTTGGTATGTATTTGTATGTACATGACTTATCTTGGAAATCTGAATTTTGATGATATTGATTATCCACTTGGAATGTTTTGTACTATTATTTGAAATAGATAATTATGTGATATGCTGAACTTGAACTTTATATGTTGTATGTGATGCAGCTAACAAATAAGGGTAAGATCCCTGATACATGATTGTTACTATGAGAATTATGTATGCTTGTATAAATTGATAAATTTGCTTTCTATTAATCATGATGAAGTATACTTAAGTAATGTAATATGAAATTTATGATCTGTCATCTTCCTATGTGAACTTTGAATTGATGTTTGGGATTTATTAGTTACTCGTCACTAAGTGGCGCTGTTGATATTTTCAGATTTTGCCGGTGGAGAATAGGAGATGCCTGATGTCTGTTCTCGGGGATTGTGTGGAGAGTTTCCGTCATGTTATTTTATCATCTATTCGTAGTTATGGATGTTCAAAGATTTATTTATTTATTTATTTTTTTTTACTCCGTTATATTACCTTTTGAAATACCTATTTATGTTAAATTACTGTTTTTGAAATGGAAATTTTCGAGTACTCATTTATGATTATGTTATTTTAAAGATAAAAAGGAAGTTTTGAAAATGATGACCTAAACTTTATGTAATGTTTCCGCCATTGCATGCTTGCAAAAGTTAGGGTTGTCACAGTTGGTATCAGAGCCCGCGTTGGTTCCAAGGCTTTGGTAGCATAAGTCACTTGGAACCAAAACTCAGAATCCTAGGATAGAGATTTGAACATAGTGTGAGGTGCATGGGTAGGTAGAACGGGTTTAATTGCTTTGGATTACTTGTTTTCTATTATTAGCTGTATGTATTATATGCTTAGACCTAACTAGAACAAAAATTTTAGAATGCCTCCACGTAGAGATTCCGTTCGCGATGACTCTCCTCAGCGACGTATGCGGCTGTTGGAAGATGCCGTGCTCGCTATGGCTCAAAGAAATCCAAATAACCAAACTGTCTTCGATCGCATTGCTCGTCACCGACCCCCAACTTATGAAGGATCTTCCGACCCGGTGGTGCTTGAGGGATGGATCCGGGAGATAGAGAAACTCTTTGATGTGACCGGCTGTCCGAACGCCGAGAAAGTCGTGATTGGAGCCTACTACTTGAAAGGCGAGGCTGATAACTGGTGGGGCATGGTTAAGGCCGAGTGCCTGGAATTGGCTGAGTTTGGATGGGGACAATTCACTGAAAGGTTGAAGAATCGTTTCTACCCAAGTGAGTTGAGGTGGCAGAAACGAGAGGAATTCCTATGCTTGACTCAAGGAAGCATGTCTGTTCAGCAGTACACCAACAAATTTACTGAACTGTCCAGATTTGCAGGTTCAGTCATCCCCACTGAAGAGGAGAAGGTGCAGTTCTATATCAAGCGGATGAGTCCCAAAGTGAGGACACATGTCCTATGTTCTGGAGCAACAACTTTCCAGAGAGCCTATGAAGTGGCTTTAGGAGTTTATGCATCCGTTCAGGAGGATGAAGCGGTGAGGCGGACCATGTTCTTAAAGATGTCTCAGCCTACCTCGTATGTTCATCCGACTTCCAAGAAACCCAAGTATGTTCCGGCAAAGGAAGCTGCTAGTACCGCTCAGACTAGGGAGAAGAAGTGCTTCAAGTGTAAGAAAGAGTGGCACTATGGGAAGAACTGTGATGGGACGCCTGTCCGATGCTACACTTGTAAGGAAGAGGGTCACTACTCTCAATCTTGCCCGAAGAAGTCAGGAAGTAAGAAGCCCGATTCTAGCTCAGGAGGCCCTGTTCGCAACAGAGTCTATAACATGATGGAGTCCGAAGTTGACGAGGCAGGGAATGACATCGTTGCAGGTACCATCCTTGTCAAATCTTTTCCTGCTTATGTATTATTTGACACTGGTGCGTCTATATCCTGTATTTCTACTACTTTTGCTCAGAAGTTGAATTTATCTGTATCTGTTCCAATTAATTCTGTGGTTTCCCTCCCTAATGGGGAGAGTGTTGCTTGCTATCGTGTTTTCCCCGAAGTTCCCGTAGTTATCGAGGGAGTTGAATTGAAGGCGAATTTGAGGGAATTTCCATTGACCGAATTTGATGTTATCTTCGGTATGGACTGGCTGAAGCAGCATCAAGCGGTGTTCTATTGTAGGGATGAGAAAATTGTGCTGAAGGACGGTAAAGGGAAGAGGGTTTCTTATTCAAATGTTAAGATGAAACCAGGAGTGAAGGTAGTTTCGGCTATGAAATTGAGAAAGATGGCGATGAAAGGCGAAGAAGTATTTCTGTGTAGAATAAAGGATACCTCGGAAGAACTGAAGATCGAGGATATTCCTATTGTTCGAGAATATGCGGATGTGTTTCCTGATGAACTGCCAGGGATTCCACCAGGAAGGGATGTAGAATTTGCCATCGACCTAATTCCGGGGTCAGCTCCAATCTCTAAAGCTCCTTATCGGATGGCTCCCTCGGAGATGCGAGAATTGAAGACCCAGTTGCAAGAACTTGTTGATAAGGGTTTTATTAGACCCAGCGTGTCACCTTGGGGTGCTCCGGTACTCTTTGTCAAGAAGAAGGATGGAAGCATGCGATTATGTATTGACTACCGTGAGTTGAATAAGGTGACCATCAAGAATAAATATCCCCTGCCAAGAATTGAAGATTTGTTTGATCAATTGAAGGGTGCAGGTGTGTTCTCTAAGATCGATCTGAGATCCGGCTATCATCAGATTCCGGTAAAAGAAGACGACATTCAGAAGACTGCCTTCCGGACAAGGTATGGGCACTATGAATTCGAAGTAATGCCCTTCGGTCTCACTAACGCACCAGCAGTGTTTATGGATCAGATGAACCGAACCTTCCACGAGCTCCTTGATGTGTGTGTTGTGGTATTCATTGATGATATCTTAGTATATTCGAAGAATGAAGAGGAGCATGCTAAGCATCTCAAAATGGTGTTGAAAGTATTAAGAGAGCAGAAGTGGTACGCCAAGTTCTCTAAGTGTGAGTTTTGGCTTGGAGAGGTGGCTTTTCTAGGCCATGTGATTACCAAAGAAGGTGTGAAGGTGGACCCGGCGAAGATTAAAGCCGTTCTTGAATGGTCCAGTCCTACTAATGTGACCGAAGTAAGAAGTTTTCTTGGTCTTGCTGGATACTACAGAAGGTTTGTGCACAACTTTTCAATTATTGCACGACCTTTGACTCAGTTGATGAAGAAGGACTGTAGGTTTCAATGGACTGCAGAATGTGAAGAAGCGTTCCAGATATTAAAAGAGAGACTTACTTCAGCCCCAGTTCTTGCATTGCCGACTGACGGAGTAGAGTATGAAGTGTTCAGTGATGCTTCCAAGTACGGACTTGGGTGTGTACTTATGCAGTTGGGAAAAGTGATTGCCTATGCTTCAAGGCAATTGAGGGTTCATGAAAGGAACTACCCGACTCACGATTTGGAGTTAGCTGCGGTGGTGTTTGCTCTTAAAATTTGGCGCCATTACTTGTATGGTGTGCCGTGCAAGATATACACCGATCATAAGAGCCTCAAATATATTTTCACCCAGAAAGAACTAAACATGCGACAGAGACGTTGGTTAGAGCTTATCAAGGATTATGACTTAACCTTGGAGTATAAAGAAGGAAAGGCAAACAGAGTCGCAGATGCATTGAGCAGAAAGAGCATCCATTCGGTGAACTTCATGAAAAGACTTCCTATTGATCTTTGCAAGGAGTTTAGCAAGTTGGAAATTGAAGTGGTCCCGAGAGGAGTGGTTCGGGCGAGTTTAAATGCAATCAGTGTGGAACCAGTATTGTTTGTAGAATTGAAAGAGAAGCAGTTGAGTGATCCTGTACTTCAGAAGATTCGTGCAGCGAAGGAGCAGGGTAATGCTGTAGATTTCGAGATTCTTGCAAATGGGAGTATGAAATTTAAAGGCCGATGGTGTGTGCCTAATGATTCAATGTTGAAAGAGCAGATCTTAAGTGAAGCTCATTGCACTCCCTACTCTGTGCATCCGGGAGGTGCGAAATTGTACAAAGATTTGAAGATGCAGTTTTGGTGGCCTAGAATGAAGAAAGAGGTAGCTGAGTTTGTGGCCCGGTGCTTGACTTGTCAAAAGGTGAAAATTGAGCATCAGAGGCCTGGGGGATTATTGCAGCCCTTGGCTATTCCAGCATGGAAGTTTGACTCGGTTTCTATGGACTTTGTGTCGGGTTTACCAAAGGTTGCTAATGGTTTAGACACAGTGTGGGTTGTTATAGACCGTTTGACCAAGGTGGCTCGGTTTATTCCTATGAAGAAGACCTGGTCTATGGAGCAGTTAGCTGAGGCATATGCGAGTGAAATTATAAGGCTACATGGTGTGCCTAGGGAGATTGTGTCAGATCGTGACCCACGGTTCTTGTCACATTTTTGGACATCATTGCAAGAAGCTTTGGGCACTAGGTTGAAGTTGAGTACAGCTTTTCATGCTGCTACAGATGGACAGACGGAGAGGACAATCCAAACCTTAGAGGATATGTTGCGGTCATGTGCTCTTGACTTCCAGAAATCTTGGGTGAAATGTCTGAGTTTGGTAGAGTTCTCCTATAACAATAGCTATCACGCTAGTATCCGTATGGCCCCGTATGAAGCCCTCTATGGGAGGAAATGTCGTAGTCCGACATGTTGGGACGACATTAGTGACACATTGGTGTTGGGTCTGGAATTGATTCGGGATACAGTTGAGAAGGTGAAGGTGATTCAGGCGAATATGAAGGCTGCCCAGGATCGTCAGAAGTCTTATGCAGATCTCAAGAGAAGACCTCTTACCTTCGAAGTCGGTAGCAAGGTATTGCTGAAAGTATCTCCTATGAAGGGAGTGATGAGGTTCGGCAAGAGAGGCAAGCTCAGTCCCAAGTATATTGGTCCATATGAAGTGCTTGAAAGGATTGGGGAAGTTGCATATCGGTTGGCTCTACCACCGGAATTGGCAAAAGTTCATAATGTATTCCATGTTTCACAGCTACGAAGATATGTGAGCGACCCTTCTCACGTTATTGCTGTGGATTCGGTGGAGGTGGAACCCAATTTGACATATGAGGAGAAGCCTGTTCAGATCCTCGACCGTCAGGTTCGCAAACTCAGGAGAAAAGAGATGCCTTTGGTAAAGGTGCTTTGGCGTAGGCAGAAGTTTGAAGAGGCTACTTGGGAGCTAGAAGAGACCATGAGATCCAAATATCCGGAATTGTTTGCAACTAATCAAGGTTAGAACCTAGCTTACTCTTTTGTCCTTGAGTTTCGAGGGCGAAACTTTTTGTTAGTGGGGAGGATTGTAACGCCCCAGATATAAGTTGACTTAGTTATGTTGTGATGTGTGCATATGAGTGAGCATTTTTGCATTTAACCGATATTTTGTATGCTTATAACAATTCGTAGGCTTTGGCCTAGCGGTAGATAGTCCTGACTAATAGCTAGTGGTCTAGAGTTCGAACCTTACCTGGCTTAAATTTATTTTTTTTTTTGTGCCTTTTTATTTTTGTGTTGGGAAGGTTGGAATTCCGAAAATCCATGATAAATATCCCATTTTTCAGTTGACCAATTCAAAAAAAATTAGGAATCCTTAACCTAAGGAGAAAATCTCTCCTTAATCTCTTCCACTTTCCAAGTTTCACTCCAAGGCAATCTCTTCATCTCTATTAGGGTTAAAATTTCGGCCATTCCATTGTGTGGAGCTCCAGTGCAGCCGAAATTCTTAACTTTCTCTCCCTCACTTTCATTCATTCAGACTCTGCTTCATTCTTCTCCATTCCGAGTTAATTGCCTCAGTTGGTTTCACTGCAAACAGGGTAACAACTAAACCCTAAATGTCGGTTCGAAATTTATATAGGATGTATGGTAGATGAATTTGATCCTAGGTTGTATTATTACTGAAATTATTGTTGAGACATGAATGTATATGATATTGGTGTAAGAAATTGCTTTTAGGTTAAAAGATTGGTAGAAATATGAAAATACATGTGATTGAGTCGAAATTGGTAAGCTGCTGTATTTTCAGAATTGACTGTTTATGGTAATTATGGCATAACTTCCGTTATATAACTCCGATTGGCATAATTCAACTTTCTGTGTTTTCCTGAGATATAGGTGTACAAGGTTGTTTTACATTATTTTGGAAAATTCCGTGAGTAAAGTGCTCATATTCCCTATTGAAACTGCCTTATGTGCATTGTGCCGATTTTTCTTGAACTGCTGAATTTCAGATTGTACAGGTTGTGATAATTTTAGCTTTATTTTCGTTATATAACTCCGATTGGCATGATTCAACTTTCTGTGTTTTCCTGAGACATAAATGTACAAGGTTGTTTTATACTATTTTGGCAAATTCTGTGAGTAAAGTGCTCGTATTCCCTGTTGAAACTGCCTTATGTGCACTATGCCGATTTCCTGGAACTGCTGAATTTCAGTTTGTACAGTTTGTGTTGATTATGGCTTTATTTTCTCTCTGTAGCTCCGTTTGCCATGAAACAAAATTCTATGTATTCCTGAAATTCTGATGTTCAATGTTGCTTTATATTATTTTTGCTAAATCAGTGAGTAACACATCTGTTTTGTCTGTTGAAGTCAGACTATGTGCAGTGATCTGAAGTGAATTTATAGATTTCATGTTTTTAGTGTTTCCTTAATATCTTTTGCTATAGGAATCCGAATTGCATGATTTAAGTTGGCGTGTGTTCCTAAGATGTAAGGCTAAATTTACCTTTGTATTGTCATGCTGAATTCTGAGTCTAACCTACTGGAATATTATATGCAAGTTGAGGCATGAACTATGAATTCTGAAATTTTCACCTTAGGCCTTGAACTGATTTTTTTAATGTGTGCAAAGCATAATTTGATTCTAGGAATTTATGCTAGAACTCTTGACATGAAATCTAATAATTACATATATGGTTTGGTAAATTTAATACATGTTGGAATTATGAAATCGAGTTTGGGGTAAGTCCTATTTTTTTTATGGCACCATGTGTTTATTGATGTATCAGATTATGTTTTGGGGTAAGTCCTATTTTAATGGCACCTTATGGTTATTGAATTGGTTGGGATAAGTCCTATGTTAAAGGCACCTTTTGAATATTGATACAATTATGATAATTAAATTGGTGTTTGTAGTGGCATATACTCTGGTGTCTTGGTTAGTTTGGCTAAGTGTTTTCCATGTTTGATTGGTTGACACTAGGACAGCGCCCTTTGTTTCGAGGTAAGTCCCTTCGTTGGCACTCAGAGAGGTAAATCCCTTCGTGGTACTCTAATTTATTTTATTTTTGAGGTAAGTCCCTTCGTTGGCACTCTGTGAGGTAAGTCCCTTCGTTGGCACTCTGAGGTAAATCCCTTCGTGGTACTCTTTTCTTATTGATAAGGGGGTAAGTCCCGTTGTGGTTCCCCGAAGCGTCTGAGCCGAACTCTCTAAGGACATAGGTGTATAGGTCAATACAAATGATTTATACGCGTATACCACAAAATTAATAAAGGTTAAGGTATAATTGAGTTGATGTCAAGTTTGTGATGAAGTACTTTGATTTGGGATGTTGGTATGTATTTGTATGTACATGACTTATCTTGGAAATCTGAATTTTGATGATATTGATTATCCACTTGGAATGTTTTGTACTATTATTTGAAATAGATAATTATGTGATATGCTGAACTTGAACTTTATATGTTGTATGTGATGCAGCTAACAAATAAGGGTAAGATCCCTGATACATGATTGTTACTATGAGAATTATGCATGCTTGTATAAATTGATAAATTTGCTTTCTATTAATCATGATGAAGTATACTTAAGTAATGTAATATGAAATTTATGATCTGTCATCTTCCTATGTGAACTTTGAATTCATGTTTGGGATTTATTAGTTACTCGTCACTAAGTGGCGCTGTTGATATTTTCAGATTTTGCCGGTGCAGAATAGGAGATGCTTGATGTCTATTCTCGGGGATTGTGTGGAGAGTTTTCGTCATGTTATTTTATCATCTATTCGTAGTTATGGATGTTCAAAGATTTATTTATTTATTTTTTTTTTTTACTCCGTTATATTACCTTTTGAAATACCTATTTATGTTAAATTACTGTTTTTGAAATGGAAATTTTCGAGTACTCATTTATGATTATGTTATTTTAAAGATAAAAAGGAAGTTTTGAAAATGATGACCTAAACTTTATGTAATGTTTCCGCCATTGCATGCTTGCAAAAGTTAGGGTTGTCACAAACGACATGTACCTATATTCATGACTGACTATACAAGTACTATGGCTAGTTAAGAACTGCCATACAGTCATCGAATATACAAGTCCGTGGTTCTATTCGTTCCCACGATTAGAACAGACCTGGGATTGGTTTTTTGATTATCAATCAATGGATACTTTACTCATATTATAGCACAAGATATAAATGAAATAGATTAATTACCTTTTTTAATGTGACACAAATAATGTATTCATACATGGCTCTTAATGTATAATACAAAATGCAAGAATCCAATGCCCTAAGAACTAGGGCACACCAACATATGGTACTTGTGTAATAGATGGAATTGTGTTGACTTCGGGGACTTGTTTTGATGTCTATGTGAAACAGTGGTCTTCCCTGTGTTGCTTAGGGACTTTCCTCAGTTTCTATGTGAGGTAGTAGTCTTGTTTATGTCGAGTAGGGACTTGCCTTGGTTTCTGTGGTAAGTAGTGGTCTTTCCCGTGTTGTTTGGGGACTTATTTTGAGGTCTATATGAAATAGCAGTCATGCCCATGTTGATTTAAGGGACTTGCCTCGGTTTCTGTGTGAGGTAGCGGTCTTGCCTGTGTTGAGCAGGGACTTGTTTCGAGGTTTTTATGAAATAGCGATATTGCCCATATTGATTATAGGGACTTACTTCAATTTCTGCATGAGGTAGAGGTCTTTCCCGTGTTGAGTTGATTTAGGGATAGCTTCGGCTCCTTCACAAGGTAGCGATCTTGCTTGTGTTGATTCTAGGGACTTGTTCCAAAGTTTGAGCGAAATAGTAGTCTTACCTTATTTGATTTGTTTTGCTGATATGTTTTGATATTTGTACGAAACAATGATCTTACCCGTATAGATTCTAGGGACTTGTTTCGATGTTTGTGTGAAACAACAGTCTTGCCCGTGTTGTTTGGGGACTTACTTTAGTTCCTTTGTGAAGCAGTGGTCTTGCCCAACTTGAGTTGGTTTAAGGACGTACTTTTTTTTCCTTTCCCAAGCAGTGGTCTAGCCCAATATGAGTTGATTTGGGGACGTGCTTCGGCTCCTTCACGAAGTAGTGGTCTAGCCTAATTTGAGTTGGTTTGGGGACATTGTGAGCATAGGTTTTCCCGACCTCTATGATAAGAGTCCTATGTTACCTTTTAAGCAGACGAACGTGTGAATTGGACTTGAGAATGAGCGGGATGTTTTTTGGAATGTCTCAAATACTTTGAAAATCGAACAGTCCTCGACCTGAAACCTTGAGAAAGGTCCTTTGAGTGATTAGAGGGCTTAAAGGTGAGTATGGGATTTAGGAGAATTTATCACGGCTCTAATTGGAGGCACACGGCTATAGTTTACAAAACTACAGTTGCACGGCTGTAATTCAGAGCCACACGGTTATAACCTTATAGTCGCGCAACTCTATCATGCGGATAGAAATCTTCCTAAATAGCAAAATCAGTCTTTGACTAGAGATAGAGGTCTTAATTAGAGGAAATTTCTATGATTCTCTAGGTTTTAACATAACAGGAAAGAGGGGACATAAGAAGGACAACAAAAAATAACACAAGACAAAAAACAGAGAGGATTAGGGAGGATTCTAGGAGAAAAAACCAAGAAAAAAGGGGCAAATTCTAAAAAGCGACACAACAAAAATAAGAAACACACAAAACAAACTTAGAAGATATAGAGTGAAACTTCCTGACCATATCTCTTTCATCTGGGTCTATTCTTGGGTTGCATTCAGATCAATTCGGGATGCATACTTGATGCTTTCAAAGCGTACGTGGTGTTGGGATACCCGATAAAAGTAGAAGAACGCGATGATTTCCTCAAATCCAGTCCCAGGAGCAATTGAAGTGGAAATTGTAAAACTTGAAAAATATAATAGAAAGAGACTAAATTCTTACCAGGAATATCTCTTTCAAGAGATGGATGAAGACTGCAGAAATCAAATTAGATTCCCTCCTCGTTTTCGTACACGAACGCCTAACGAACACGACCCGTGCTAGCGTTGGAAAAACAAAAAACTATGGTGAGAAGGGGGCTAGGAATTTCGGCTATCTCCTTTTTTGGTTAGTTATTGGCCGAAATTTTCACCTTAGGTTTTTATACCCAGGTTGGCCGAATTCCCCTAGGGGAATTCAGGCCCAGCTTGGCTCCTTTCACTCTGTGCGGGCTTCCATCTTTTAATTTAGGCCCAGTCTAATTTTAATTATTCTGGTTTAAATTAATTTCAAGCCCAATTTTAATATACCCATGTATTTAATATATTACACCAAGTAATATATTATTTACATTTGAATTAAAATTACTTTGACAAATTAATTTAATCCATCAAATTAAAATTAAATCTTCACAAAATAAAATCATATGTAAACCTATACATATGAATATTTCCACCTAGGAAATAATCTCATAATTAATCCAATTAATTATGAAGAGCCAATTGAATATGTTAATTCTATTGTTAGGATCAATCCAATTGATCTTTATAATATAATTAACATATATATACACCTCTCTCTCCATAGTGTATACGCCAAGTATACGTGTGATTCCTTAAGTCTGAGTTCAGTCGTTCTATGTGTACGATCCCGTGGGCCCATCTTTATGTTGGCAGCGGGCCTTTGGCCCGTAGACTGCAGTTGGGCTCTAGCAAGCCACTGCAGCCCCCAATTAAGATGGAGATGGCAGTCTAACTGTTATCATTACCCAGTAGTGTAAACTTGTACATCCCATGTCATTGATATCGGTGTTTAACACAGAGGCATGGATTGATCACCCTCTTTTGTGTCGGACATTAACTTGATCCTGAATGCACTGAAGCTCACAAACAAGTTCCCACCTGTTTGGGTGTGGCCACACTCTTATCAGTTACATTCATCAAGAGGCCGGTGATATCTTCCTAGTGGACTACTGAGTGACAAATCCCTTCTGCATATCCATAGCATTACCATGCTAAGTGACATACCCGAAAGTACCCATACTTGGCACCCTATTACAGGCCCTTTAGGCGTACTCCTAATTATGCGACCTCACATGTAACACCATCATATAATCGGGTGAAAGGATCCATACAAGAACTACATGAGAATCACTTGTGATACTATACCATGTGCATTTCTCGTTTAGTGGATCTATCCAGTACCATGCTCCCATGCATGTACCCATTAACTTGGTTGACATTCCATGTCCAATGACCGGTAAGGCACCGCCATACAACCAGGTTAATGATAGTCTTTGGTTCCATTCATTCCCATGACTGGAACAGACCACGGATCTATTTATGGTCATATCGTTTACCCTATCCATGGTCTTACTGCCAAGTGTATGACACTTGTCATCATGGATATAGATATCTCCATTGGATACTTCATTTAATATATTGCACAAGATAAATATAATAAATGAATTGATGCCTTTATTAATAACACAAATGAGTATAATACATAAATCCAATAAATGTATAATACAAATACAAGGACCAATGCCTCGGGACTAGGGCATTTCCAACACGTGGAAATCAAAGTGCATTCCAACTTTTTGATCCACTTTCGGACGTCGAACACGCTGGAACATCAACAAGGTAAACTCTGAGAGGCCTTAAACTCATCCTTATTTTTCTTCCATTCTGTTTTTCTGTGTTTTGATTAAATTTCTGGAACAGGCTGTTTCATTACAGCTGTGCGGTTCTAACTAGAGCTGAGCGGCTGTAATCTCCTAGAACAGAGCTGAGCGGCTATATAACACTACAGCCGCACGGCTATGTTCTTCTAAGTAGAAACCCGAAAAGCCCTAAAATCTACCAAAGCAGCCAGATTCCATTTTGTTCATTCTGTTATAATTTATTTAAACAAACATCACACTTTATTGCTGAAATCAATATGAGTACATTTGAAAGGCTTGGTTCCCAAAATGGTATACATTCCTCAAAGAACTAGAACTCGTTACTAGTCGTCCGATGAGCGGATGACGTGTTTAAGGCATACGTACTCTCTCGAAAGGGAGCCTCGAGATCGGGCAACCCTCCCTCTCGTGGGGTTTTTAGGATGGAAATTCGGTTTTGGAAAAATTAAATTAATTCATAAAAGAACTGAGATCTAAGTCTTGATAGAGTGTGTAGGAGTCGCCACTCGGCTCAAATCAATCGGGAAATTGCAGTGTAGCTGAACCAGACGAGGGCCATTACACCTTCGAGAGATCTAGGTCCGAACAAGTCCCCTATTTCATGTCTAATCAAAATAAAATCTGGCCAATGTTCATAGTGTTGGAGATTGTGCCCTAAGGCCAATGTTGGATTATGTAATTTGACTTCTAAGATTAATCTAGTGTAGATTAATATTATCATTTATGTTTGTATGTTAGCATTTATGATAAGTGTCCATGAATAAATCGTGTTATTCTAAATTTCCCTAGTCGATTGTTATTGTGGGAATAATAACAAACTAAGACTAGTGTGAGTGATAATGGATATTCATATATCAATATAGTGTATACAGATACAGATTATACTCACGGGTAATATGTTGGAGAACATGTTACTGGAGACCCACTATGAGATCAAGTTCATGGTCATGTGTCACAACTGATCTTGATTATAGTAGTGTCATCCGCTGATTCCTTTGACCTGAGGTCACCATTGATTCTGGGATGAACTCATGTTGTGCTTTGACGCAGTCAAACGCTGCTTGTAACAGAGTAGTTATAAAGGCTGTGATTGAGTACAATATGACTCATGCTTTGGGATGTGAGTGACAGATATGGGATTTTGTCCCTCTCTATCAAGAGAGCGATATCACTGGGCCCCTCGATAAGTAAGACTGTTAAATGCATGGCCGTGCTCAAATAATTGATAGAGTATCAATTGATTTATCTAAACAGTTTACTTTGAGATCGAGAAAGCATATGATTAATTATATAAGATTGACAAGTGTACCATGTCTTATAATTAATCTTGATATCAAAGAGACAAAAGGGAATATGACATTCTATAAATAGGTATTGGATCATTCCAATCATATTAATTGGGTAGTCGTAATGGCTTGCTAGAGTCCGCTTGTGACCTATAAGGACATTATGGTAATTTCCTTATTGCCAATTAATATGATCCTATGGGGTCACACACAAGAGCAAAATGAAGTTCATCTTATCGGGTATAAATTATTATTGGATAATAATTTATGAATGAGAAAGAGAATAAATATATATAGTGATATATATTTATGTATGTATATATAAATATTAATGTGATTAATATTGCATAAAGTATGCTACATATTATAATTAAATTATATGGAGATATAATTAATTATAATATTATATATACATATATGTATTATGGAGAATTGATTTGATTTAATGTTAATTGAGAATTAATATTAAATTGAGTGGGTTAATATATAATTATAACTAATAGGTGTATTAGGTTATAATTATAATTAACTATTTAGGTTAATTATTTAAGGAAACAATTAACCTAAACCTAAACACACTCTACACTCATAATAGAGTATTTTTTTCGGCCAGCCACCAAAAAAAGAAATAGGCAGCCGACTTTTGCCTTGCTCTCCTTCCAGGTTTTCGAAACTTTGGTCTCTCTCTCTCGTTCGAAGAATTGTTCTTCAAATCCGGCGCTAGCACGCGGTGGACGTATTGCTCCGTGTGGATCAACCGTAGAGGGAAGCTATTTTGGTTCCTGCTTGATTCAATCTTCAAAGAATTAAGGTATTTCTTTAACCCTCCTTCCGATTCAATGCAATGTACATGGGTCCTTGGTGGGGATTAATCCGTTTTTCCGCTGCGCATATTTTGTTTTGTGCGATTAATTCCCAACAGTGGTATCAGAGCAACTTGTATTTTGATTGAATTGGATTTATGATTTTGATTGGATCAAAATTGCATGTTAGGGTTTGTATGATTTTGATTGGATCAAAATTGTTGTTAAGGGGTTTGTATGTTTTTTTTATTTAGGGTTCTATGTTATTATGAATAACAATTAAAATTTGATTTTATACATTAATCATTGTGAATGATTTGTTTTAATGATTTGGAATGTTTAAGGGGTTGGTATCATGAATTTGATTCATGGGATTTTAATTGAAATTGTTTCAATTAATTAAATAAAAAAAAAATAATAATAATGTTTCGGTATTCTGGGCATAATGCCCAGAATAATTATGGATGCAATTGCAATTGCAATTGCGCCCAACTGCAATTGCAATTGCAATTGCATATTGCCATGCTGCGTAAGCAGCATGGGCTGCACAGCCCGTCGGGCTGCGCGCAGTATTGGATACTGCAGTGCGCGGCCCGACGAGCATGCTGTCCGACAGTTTTACCCCTTTTTCGTTTTAAGTGTGGAAAATTGTTTCTGCATATTTACGAATTTTTCCAAATTAATTAATTCTAAATACAATGTGATTGTATTTTACCACTTTGAACCCTAAATATTTTTAGATATAAAATTATTGTTGATAATTTTATGCATGGTGTTATGGTATGGTTTTGGACCCCGTGGATGCTTTATTTTATTTATTATGGTTTTATATAAATACGACCTGTGAGTCGTTTGTATTTATGTAAATTTTAATTTTAATTTTACTAGATAAATTGTATAGGATGCAATTTATGATATGTAAAATTTATTTTACTAGAAAAATTGTATAGGTTGCAATTTTTTGTAAAATATAAATCCATGAGATGGTGCTTAGAAGCAAAGACGTGGAGGCGGATCCAAGAGGCGGTGCAATGACCATGTGATGGATGCTACCACCTAGGATATGACCTTGTTGATTTTCATATTGGCCTATGAAAATCAATGTAGATTTAAACCATACCATAACACGGTTCGAGTCATATGCATGCTTTATTTTATTTAGATGCCATGTGATGCCATGCTAGATATTCTATATGCATGCTAGACAATTGTATGCCATAAGATGCCATGCTAATTAATATTAACAAAAGTATGATTAATATTAATGCCATGAAATTGTATATGATACAATTAACTCACAGGATTTAATAAACCCTAAATAAACTTATGAAGTTTATATTTGCCACCCAATTACGTATAACACTAGTCAAGTACTATGTTCGCATCATGGTAGCCACGCCAAAGCGGGTACGCATGTTGTGACCTTAGCGAAGCGATAATATGAGAAATGGTGATTCTCATTGTGTTGTAATTGGTTTAACAAAGGGTTAATCAAAATGGTGTTTGAGCCCGAGGCAAAGATGAGATGAGTAACATACAATTAAATATGATATATGATATCATACATCTCATAAATTATAAGAGTTGCATAATGATGCAATTGGCAAAGAAGTGCACATCCAAAATATGTTTAAATGGTTTAAAGCATGATTTTGAGTCTTTGCCTACCGAAATTATATTTAATCATAGGGACATGCCAAAGCAGTGCTATGGTTAAGTATGGATTTTGGATCTTCACCCACTTAAATATTTTAAAGGGTTTTATAATTTAAGTGGGAGCATTTAACTAAAATCTTTACACGCTTTATTATAGTTATAATTGCTATTACCTTGATCTCGATTGTTATTGAACATTGAGAATTGTTCTCAAATCAAAAGGAATCATATGTTCTCAATAATCCTTTTGCCCAATGAACCACTAGCAATTGTAACACGAGTATAAAAGATGCTTACTTGAAGCATCGAAGGGACTCTGTTTAAAATTTATTATCTTACACTTGCCACCAATTCTTCCGCACGTGGAAGTTTTACTTGAGGTACATGATACATCACAAATGGAAATGCTCCATCAGTTAGTGAGCAAGAAAAGATAAGTGTTTGAGGCAACATTTTCTCATTGGCCTCCAAAAGGTATTAAGATGTGATCTTGAATTCATTATTTGATAGTCATTGATGATGAACTATCATTTGAATGACATGGAGAAAATTGTGAATTAGTTGCATAGGATGTAAAAGAATGTTAAGTTATCCATAAAGGATAATTCCGCCTCAAATTGTGTGCTTATGGTTCAAAAGGAAAAGGATACAAGGAAGGTCGAAAAGCATAAAGACCAAAAGGGTTTGGGTAAACATGTTTTAAAGACCAAAGCTGTTGGCATAGAGAGATCTCCAAAAGAAGGGTGTTGCCATTTCTAGAATGAATCGTTCATTAGAATAGAAATAGCAAACTCTGTTTGGAGAACTATAAGAAGATGAAAGGTAGTAAGACCGCTACCTTAAGTATTTATTAACTATTCTACTTTTGTTTCTATATCAAAAGGTATTAGATACCTGTTGTGGATCTCATATTAGTAGAATATGTAGAATCGCAAATTGAGTAGAAACCTTATGAAGGTGAAAGGTAGAATGCGAATAGGCAAAAGAAGCAAAGGTTGTTACTCGAAGGTTTTGAACTTTTACATGAAAGTTGTGAACTTCAAGTTAAAAGCTATGAACCTTTTACATAACAGTTATGAACTTTCATATGAAAGTTATGAACTTCTACGTAAAGGTTGTGAATCGTTTACATAAAAGTTATGAATTTTGGTTAAAAGGTTATGAACTTTTACATGTGAGTTACGAACTCTTGTTGCCTATTGAGCTTGTTGGCTTGTGTAAACAAATGTTGTTTATTTTATAATTGTGAATTATAAACTTTATAAAGACATGATTATGAAATGTAGATTTACATAATTGTCTTTATATGTGGAGCCCATCTGTAACATAAATACTATAAGGATCAAATCAAATAGTTTGATTCAACCTATTTTGGCAGTGTCGTCTTGGAGACATAAGCAAAATCGCATTACGAAACTCCATGAGAATGGACTTTTGGATTCATGAGATTATGAATCATCTTGAATCATGCGAATGTTGTTTATTGTAAAAGATGATAAAGTGGTTCTTTGCTAAAAGTAGTTAAAGAATAATCGATTTATTAAGCATTATACATGTGGATGTATATGAATTATAAATCAACTGCTAAAGGAGGTTTTAATACTTCATTATTTTGTGGAACTTTTCACTAGATAAGTGTATCTAATGAAACACGAGTTTGGAACTTTTGAAGTGTTCAAAAGCTTGCAAAAGGAGTATGAAGTATATTGACAAGATAGTAAAGTCACTTAGATATGATCCGAGTGGTGAATATTTGAGTCAAGATTTTGACAATCATCTTAGAGATTGTGGGACTGTCTCACAATTGACTCCTCCAAGTACGCCACAAAGTATGTTGTGTCGAAAAGGGAGTAGTCGAACTCTATACAGATATAGTTCAATCTATGATGAAGTCAAGATTGATCATCGTTTTCTCGAAAATATGCCATTAAAGCAGCTGTGTATATTGTGAACCAAGTTCCGTCTAAAACAATTCATGAATCAACATATGAGATATGGTTGGGTAAGAGACCCAAATTGTTTCATTGAATAAGTTTAGGGCTGTAAAGCTTATTTCGAATAAGTTGGCACCTAAATTTAAATGTCGTATTTTGGATTACTCAAAAAGAAAATAGGAGTTGTTACTCCTGTGTTTCTTTGGGATACAAAATAGTTGTAGCTAGAAATGGTTTCCCCTTGAAGAGGGAGTTAATTTCTAGAAGAGTTAGTGGGAGTAAAGTACACCTACAAAACTCGTAATTCACAAAGTGACATTAACGTTGAAGAGGAACGTGGAAATGGTTTCATGATCATTGTTGAAATTACACAAGTCCAATGAAAGTCTAGTGGAATACGACATGATTAGGAGAGATATGGATTTCTCAAAATCATGATGTAATTTTACTAGATGAAGTAAGTCTTCTTTTATGAAGAAGCAATGTTAGATTTTGAATCTAATAAGTGACTTGATGCTACAAAGGTTGAAGATAAGTCCATGTCTGACAATCAAAGTATAGACTTTGATAAATCTTTTAGAAGATGCATATGCAATGGTTGCAAGTGAGTTTTCAAATTGAAAACCGACATGAATGGTGATCTTCAAACTTATAAAACACGACTAGTGACAAAAAGGGGTAATAAACAAGTTTATAGTAGTGACTATGAGGATACGAACAAATTCATAGTAGGACTATGATAAAATCTTTTTCCGTCATTAATCATGATCAAGTCAAATTGAGTTCTTGTTGCCACATCTGCATAATATGATTATAAAATATGGCAAATGGATATCAAAATCTGTTTTCTACGTGAAAACATGATTGAGGATGTGTACGTGACACAACCCAAAGTTTTTTGAGCATCCAAAGAATTCAAATAGCGTATGCAAGTTTCAAAGATTCTTATAAGGATCGAAACATGCATCAAATAGTTGGAATCATAGTTTTGATAAAGAAATCAAATGGTTTGATTTTATCAAAAGGATGATGAATCTTGTGTTTCAAAAGGATCAGTGGGAGCATATCGGTATTCCTAACGCTATATGTGGATGACATATGGCTTGTTGGAAATAACATTCTTACCTTGCAAGAAGTAAAATCTTGGCTAAGAAAGTAATTTCGGTTAATGTTATAAGCATGACTGCCTGTGTTCTTGAAATTGGAATCTATAGAGATAGATCTAAAAGAATGTTTTGGCTTAAGTCAAAGCATTGAAAGCGTTCAATGTAAAAAGACTTAATAGAAGCTTGCTTATGTTAACTGCACATATACAACTGATTGCAATTAGTTACAATATATCAGTCGAGATCTAGTATTCTCTTAAAAAGAGATGTTATGATCTTGAAAGGTTCAAAATAAAACAATATAGCTAAATATCTATAATAGTAGTCAAAGTATATTGTTACATATGATGTAAAAGAAATTTTGGTTGAAGAAGTTCATCAAAATTTTTGTGTTTTGTTCTAAGCATTGCTTATCCTGTGAGACTATTGTAGGGACAATAGTTCAATGCGTAAGAACCTTGTATGACACAAGCATATACTTAGGCGTTTTTCACTAATTTAGAGAGGCTGTCTCTAAAGAAGGAGTGAAAATGTGTAAAGTAGCAACGGAAGCGAAAATTAATAATTCACTGACAAAGACCCCTGCACGAATGAATACATGAAAGTCATGTAGGTCAATGGGTATGAGATACATGTATGATTGGCCATAGTGCAAGTGGGAGATTGTTGGAGATTGTGCCCTAAGGCCAATGTTGGATTATGTAATTTGACTTCTAAGATTAATCTAGTGTAGATTAATATTATCATTTATGTTTGTATGTTAGCATTTATGATAAGTGTCCATGAATAAATCGTGTTATTCTAAATTTCCCTAGTCGATTGTTATTGTGGGAATAATAACAAACTAAGACTAGTGTGAGTGATAATGGATATTCATATATCAATATAGTGTATACAGATACAGATTATACTCACGGGTAATATGTTGGAGAACATGTTACTGGAGACCCACTATGAGATCAAGTTCATGGTCATGTGTCACAACTGATCTTGATTATAGTAGTGTCATCCGCTGATTCCTTTGACCTGAGGTCACCATTGATTCCGGGATGAACTCATGTTGTGCTTTGACGCAGTCAAACGCTGCTTGTAACAGAGTAGTTATAAAGGCTGTGATTGAGTACAATATGACTCATGCTTTGGGATGTGAGTGACAGATATGGGATTTTGTCCCTCTCTATCAAGAGAGCGATATCACTGGGCCCCTCGATAAGTAAGACTGTTAAATGCATGGCCGTGCTCAAATAATTGATAGAGTATCAATTGATTTGTCTAAACAGTTTACTTTGAGATCGAGAAAGCATATGATTAATTATATAAGATTGACAAGTGTACCATGTCTTATAATTAATCTTGATATCAAAGAGACAAAAGGGAATATGACATTCTATAAATAGGTATTGGATCATTCCAATCATATTAATTGGGTAGTCGTAATGGCTTGCTAGAGTCCGCTTATGACCTATAAGGACATTATGGTAATTTCCTTATTGCCAATTAATATGATCCTATGGGGTCACACACAAGAGCAAAATGAAGTTCATCTTATCGGGTATAAATTATTATTGGATAATAATTTATGAATGAGAAAGAGAATAAATATATATAGTGATATATATTTATGTATGTATATATAAATATTAATGTGATTAATATTGCATAAAGTATGCTACATATTATAATTAAATTATATGGAGATATAATTAATTATAATATTATATATACATATATGTATTATGGAGAATTGATTTGATTTAATGTTAATTGAGAATTAATATTAAATTGAGTGGGTTAATATATAATTATAACTAATAGGTGTATTAGGTTATAATTATAATTAACTATTTAGGTTAATTATTTAAGGAAACAATTAACCTAAACCTAAACACACTCTACACTCATAATAGAGTATTTTTTTCGGCCAGCCACCAAAAAAAGAAATAGGCAGCCGACTTTTGCCTTGCTCTCCTTCCAGGTTTTCGAAACTTTGGTCTCTCTCTCTCGTTCGAAGAATTGTTCTTCAAATCCGGCGCTAGCACGCGGTGGACGTATTGCTCCGTGTGGATCAACCGTAGAGGGAAGCTATTTTGGTTCCTGCTTGATTCAATCTTCAAAGAATTAAGGTATTTCTTTAACCCTCCTTCCGATTCAATGCAATGTACATGGGTCCTTGGTGGGGATTAATCCGTTTTTCCGCTGCGCATATTTTGTTTTGTGCGATTAATTCCCAACACATAGATGGTATTTTAAAATTCTAAAGTTCATTTTTATTAAATTAAAGCACAACACAAATCAAAATAAAGTAAAAAGCAGTTAATAAATAAATTATTACAACCCAATTGAATAAAAATAAAAACTCTCAACCTCACTTTACAAGCACCTAAAATACATAAAGATCTAAGAATTTTACAATCGCCTAAAATACACGAATTAAGCTATTAATTACATCTAAAATGAATAATAAAAATAAACTAAAAACTGCAAAATAGACGGTTAGCACAATTTATAGCACACCACAAATAGGACTCAAGTAGGATAGAATAGGATTTTAAGGAGTTCGGGGGCATGCAATTGGGGGATAACCGTGTCAGCTCGGCCAGCTGGTCCGATTAGAACTAGAAAACAGTTTTGAAATGTCCCTGTATTTTTGTTTTGTGAGAAAATCATTTTGAAAACATTTTCTTTTTCCAGTTTACTCTAATTTAACATGTGAGGTGGACCAGTTTTCGGGAGATTTGGGTCTCCATCGTTGCGTTGTTCTAAATGCGATTACATTAAAAATTAAATCTAAGGTCATGAATGCACACAACAAAATTCATTTTTGGTGATTTTCTGATTTTTCTGAATTTTTATGATTTTTGAAAATTTTTGTGGATTACTTTGGAAATTCTGCCCCTGGACGAGGATTACAGTCGTGCGGCTATAATTACAGCCGTGCAACTGTACTACAGTCGTATGACTGTAATTACAGTCATGTGACTGTAGATCATCTGGGTGTAGAAAATCGCCAAAATTTATTCAAATAAAACTAAAAGCCGCGGGAAATCAAGAATACTCGTACGACCATATATATAGTCATGCGATTGTTCTTTGCCATAAGAACAGTCGTACGACTGTTTTTGATTTCCAGAAACAACAAGCTAAAAAAAAAGAGTTTTTATGCACAAAATCACATCAAATCATCCAGAAAAAGAAACAAAATAGAGTTTTGAGGTATAATTACCTTTGTGGCGCTGATCCACGGTAGGTTTGACCACTGGAAACCCCTCAATTGCCTCCAAATTGCTTCTTTTCCCTTGAGTGCTAAGGTTCCAAGAGTTGTCCAAAATTCTCCAAAATGTCATGGATTTTAGCAAATTGAAAGTCTGGAATTGATTGAGTGTAAAGTGTCGAGTTGTTAACCTATGATTTCTATCAGGTTTTAAACTTATCACACTAGAATCAAAAGAAAAAAAGGAGAAAAAGATGACTTGGTGTTGAATTCATTTTTTCTCTCCTTTTTCTCTTTTTTTTTTTTCTCTCAAATCTGCCAAATCCTAAGAGTCCCAAAAAAAAGTCCTTTTTCTTCCTCTCTTTCTCCTTTTTATCTCCCTTTTCCTCTCTGCAAATCCGGGCATTAATTGCCCTTCAAATTACACCATTTTTTTTATTTCTAAAGGTATAGGCTGCCGTAACTGCTCCACATTTACAGTCATACGACTGTAATTTTTCAATTACAGTCGCACGACTCTAAATAAAGTCATGTGACACCAAATTTTTTATTTAAGTCGGGAAAATTCTGGCGCTTGCAGCTGCCCCTCGCATGATCAAATTCGACACCTGGCACTAGGTCTAAAATACCTAGGTTGATGAATTTGAGAGCGCAGATTGAAGCGCCGTAAATGCAAGAATGAAAATGTGCAACTAACTTGTTGAAGTCTCACTATCGTGATGATGCACTGAGTTGATTGGACAAAATAAGCCGATTCCGGGTTGATGTTACTTGAGGTAAGGTTGATGACGAAATAGGCTGATACCGGGTTTAGGTTAGTCGAGGTGAGTTTGATGATGAAATAAGTCGATACTGGGTCTAGGTTACTCAAGGTGAGGTTGATGATGAAATAAGCTGATACCGACTCTAGGTTACCCGAGGCGAGGTTGATGATGAAATAAGCCGATACCGGGTCTAGATTACCTAAGGCGAGGTTGATGATGAAATAAGCCGATACCGGGTCTAGGTTACTCGAGGCGAGATTGAAGATGAACTAGAATGGAGCTGATCTGGGCCGATACCGAGTCCATGTTACACGTGGCAGATCTGCTGGGGATCTAGAATGAAGCCGATCTGGGCTGATATCTGGTCTATGTTACCCGAGGTGGATCTGCGAGGATCTGGAATGAAGCCGATCTGGGCTGATACTGGGTCTATGTTACCTGAGGCGGATCTGCTGGGGATCTGGAATAAAGCCAATCTGGGCCGATACTGGGCCTATGTTACCCAAGAAGGATCTGCTGGGGATCTCGAATGAAGCTGATCTGGGCCGATACCTGGTCTAGGTTACCCGAGGTGGATCTGCTAGGGATCTAGAATGAAGTTGATATGGGCTGATATCGGGTCTATGTTACCCGAGGTGGATCTGCGAGGATCTGGAATGAAGTCGATCTGGGCTGATACTGGGTTTATGTTACCAGAGGCGGATCTGCTGGGGATCTAGAATAAAGCCAATATGGGCCGATACTGGGTCTATGTTACCTGAGAAGGATCTACTGGGGATCTCGAATGAAGCTGATCTGGGCCGATACCTGGTCTAGGTTACCCGAGGCGGATCTGCTGGGGATCTAAAATGAAGTTGATATGAGCCGATACTAGGTCTAGGTTACCCGAGGCGGATCTGCTGGGGATCTGGAATAAAGTTGATCTGGGCAATACCGTGTCTAGGTTACCCGAGGATAGGTTGATGATGAACTGGAATGGAGCCAACCTATTCCAATACCGGGTCTATGTTACCCGAGGCGGATCTGCTGGGGATCTATCTATGTATGAGACAATGATGACGAATTCCTACACTTGAAATAGCGAGTCTTCATTCCTTGATCGAGAGATTTTGAACAAAAATTTTTGCCCTTTCGATCAAGAATGAAGATTAGGTGGGGATGAATGCTCTATGTTTGTTATGTATGTATGCATGATGATGTATATGCACGTGGATCCTAAAGGATGCATTTCTCGTTGTTTGTTTAATATTGATGTTTCTTCTTTTTGCTAGGGAAGATATGTTTTGCCCTTGGCTGGCGGAAGACACTCCTTACATAAAGCTTTTCCTCGGTGAAAATATATGAGGACTACTGAGGAAATGAGATGACTGCTGGGGATGCATGACAACAGCTGGGGAAAAGATCATAGTGTCCCTTGTAAATGTTCCACTGGCGAATAATGTGGGGAATCTTGCTGGGAGATGATGGAAAGACTCTGCCCTTTGCCCCTGTGATTTATGAATCTAGAAGCGCTCTAAATTTTACCTGGGTTGCCCAATGTGGGTATTCAGCCCACCGAGTTGCTCCAACTTTTGCCTAAGGCACCTTTTTAGTTTTCCCCCCAGTGAGCTTTTTTTTTTTATGTATAAGATGAACAAAGACCAACTGAAATGGCGTCATGGTCACTTGTCCCATCATCCTTCTCGTAATAAAATGATGCAGTGAAATCCGATATAGAGCATCATTGGGGTTCAATTTCTTGTTAGAAGCCATTAATGGTAGAAAAAAATAAGGTTTCACAGAATCAGTTCAAGAGAGCGGATAAAAGGAGCAACTCATCAGGCCAGTGTAGCTTCGACTCAACCTGATTTCTTCAATGGTCAAGTTCTTGGGCAACCACTGTTGCTCTTTGGAAAGATGAATTAGATTTGAAGGATGACAAAAGATTTCAGATTGTATGTATCTAGCACATTTTCATTATTAAATAACGGGATATGTTTAACCAGTTAAATGCAAAGCACTTTCCTTAAGTGGATGTTTAAGCAAGACAACTTTGTTTATGCATTTGACATAACCACACAAATATATCTAAACAAACATTTCACTTTATTGATAAAATCAAAATGAGTACATTTGAAAGGATTAATTCCAAAAATGGTATACACTCCACACAAGCCAGAATCCGTCACCAGTCGTCCCTTTCAGATTTTCCGACTGATCATTTTCTGTCGTGTCTTAACTTTTGCCTAGGCCACTCTTTTTGAGTTTTCAACCTAGCAGACTCTTTTCATTTTTTTCTTTTTTTTTTTTAACATGATAAAGCTTTAAGTGTTCTTGGTTGACAGGATTTGTGAACTCATTTCCGTCCATGTCCATAATGCTAACACCACCTTTTGATGGCACCTTTTTCACAACATAGGGCCCTTCCCAGTTGGGTCTGAATTTCCCCCTAACATCGACATTTGAAGGCCTTAATTGTTTTAGAACAAAATCCCATGAATTGCCTCCTAGGGCACTTCACATTTCGGTTATATACCATAGCCATTTTGCATTGGTACATCTGTAGATGATCTAGTGCTTTTAGCCGCTTTTCATCTAGCGCAGCCAATTGCTCGTATCTGGCTTGAGCCCATTCAGTCTCTTGTAACTGAGCTTCCAAAGCAACTTTGAGTGACTTGAGCTCTATTTCTACTGGTAATACTGCTTCCATACCATATATCAAGGCATAGGGAGTTTCCCTTGTTGGTGATCTGACACTGGTTCTATAACCCTAGAGAGCATATGGCACTTCGTTAGCCCAATCTCTGTAGGTAGTTACCATTTTTTTATAAGATCTTCTTTATCACCTTATTACCTGCTTCCACTACACCATTAGCTTGGGGTCTATATGGAGAAGGCTTATGGTGCTCAATACCATATTCTGCAAGCAACTCAGCTATTGCCCTTTGAAACTGCACTCCGTTGTCAGTGACTATATGATGGGGGATCCCATATTGGGTAAAGATGTTCTTCCGAATGAACTTGACCATCTGCTTAGCTATTACACTGGCGAAGGATTCTGCTTCTACCCACTTTAAAAAGTAGTCCACTGCCACAACTATGAATCGATGTCCATTTGACGTTGTAGGATGAATTTCACTAATCATAACTATCCCCTATGCTGAAAAGGGCCAAGGGGATGCCATATTCTGTAGCTCAAGTGGTGGTAAATGGCTGGTGTCAGCGTAGATCTGGCACTCATGACATCTCCTCACTTTCCTTATACAATCAGCATGCATAGTCATCCAGAAATACCCCTGTCTCATTATCTTCCTGGCCATAATGAGTCCATTCATATGTGGCCCGTAGGATCCCACATGCACCTGCTGCATCACTATTTCTATTTCTTGTTCTGTCAGGCATCTCAAAAGAATACCATTTGTTGTTCTCTTTTATAGTCTATCTTCAAAGATTTTGAACTGACTGGCTAGCTTTCTTAATGACATCTTATCAGCGGTACTGGCTCCCTTTGGGTATTTTCCTCCCTTCACATACTGGTAAATATCGAAGAACCATGACTTTTCTTCAACTGTCAATTCCATTACTTAGTGCACTTCAAAGCAGGGTTATCTGGAAGTTGCTATAACCAGCGGTTGTACTTGAGTTTCTTCTAGATTTTCCCACATAGAAGATAGTAATGCTAGCACATCATCCATCTTGTTCTCGTCTCTGGGGACATGTCTGAATTCACATTGGCCGAAAAGCTCTTTTCTGTACTGTAGCAGCTCCAAGTAGGGCTGCAATGCTTCTTCTTTCGACTCCCATTCGCCTTGAGCTTGCCTAATCACTGAAAGTGAATCTCTAAAGATCAAGACATCATTTGCCCCCAGTGTTAAAAGTGCTTCCATCACGAACAAGCATGCTTTATACTCTGCTCCGTTATTGGTTACAGGAAAATCCAATCTCTTTGACAAAGGAATGATTTCACCATCCAGTGCCGCTATGATAACCCCGATTCCAGTACCTTTCCTATTCACGGCACCATCAAAGCACAGAACCCATCTCTTTACTTCCACCATGGCCAGCTATTCATCCGAGAACTCCAAATTCTCTATGTAATCTGATTCCAGCGGCTGATTTGCTAGAAATTCTGCTACAGCTCACCCTTTGATGGTTGTCTTAGTGATGTATTCAATGCTGAATTCTGACAAAAGCAAGAGCCACCTATATAACTACCCAACCAACACCAGTGCTTCATATAAATACTTCATTCGATCCACCTTGGCCATGACTTGCACTTTGTATAACTGGAGTAATGGCGTAACTTTTTGGTCAGCCAGATCATTGCCACACATGTCTTCTCTACCAGTGTATACTTGGTTTCATACTCTAGCAGCTTCTTGCTGAGGTAGTAAATAGGGTGTTCCTTCCTATCATCTTGTTCTTGTGCCAAGATTGCCCCTATAGTGGAATCTTCAATGGCCAAATACAAGATCAAAGGCTTTCTTGGAATTGGTGGGCTCAGAACTGACGGATTTACCAGATAAGCCTCTATTTTCTCGAACGCCAACTGACATCTGTCATCCCATACAATCGGTTGATCTTTCTTTAACAGCTTAAAATTTGGCTGACAAGTAGAAGTCAACCGTGCTATGAAGCGACTGACATACTGTACCTAAGAATGAACGAACTTCCTTCTCTGTTTTTGGAGCTGGCATGTCTTGAATAGCTTTGATTTTATCTAGGTCCATTTCTATTCCTCTTTAGATGACTACATGACCCAACAGCTTCCCTGATGTGACTCTGAATATGCACTTCTTAGGGTTGAGTCACAGGTTATACTCTCCAATGCGTGTAACAAATTTATCCAGGATAATAGGGTGTTCCTCCCGGGTCATTGATTTAACAAGCATATCATCAACATACACTTCAACTTCTTTGTGGATCATATCATGTAGCAATGTTGTGACAGCACTCTGGTAGGTGGCTCCAGTGTTCTTCAACCCAAAGGGCATTGCTCTATAGCAAAAAGTGCCCCACTCTGTGATGAATGATGTCTTCACTTTATCAATTACATCCATCCGGATTTGGTTATATCTTGAAAACCCATCCATGAAGGAGTACATTGCTACTTTTGTTGGGATTTTTCACCGGAAATCATCCGATTAAAGCGGAAGAACGTGATGATTTCCTCAAATCCGTGTCCTGGAGCAATTGAAATGGAAATTGGAAAAATAAAAATTTAATAGAAAGAGATAAATCTCTTACCAGGAATATCTCTTTCAAGAGATGGATGCAGACTGCAGGAATCAAACTAGAAACCCTCCTCGTTCACGTAGACGAATGCCTAACGAACACCACCCATGCTAGTTTCGGAAAACATGAACTTTGGAGAGGGAGGCTAGGGAGAATTTCGGCTACCACTGTGTCTCTCTTGATTGGCTGAAATTCCTAGGGTTAATAAACCCTAGGTTGGCTGAAATTCCTTAAGGAATTTTGGCCCAACTTGGCTTTTTCACTTGTGTGGGCTTCCTTCTCTTAATCCAGGCCCAATCTTATTTTAATTAGTCTGGTTTTAATTAATTTCAAGCCCAACTTTAATTTACCCATGTATTTAATATATTACACCAAGTAACATATTATTTATATTTAAATTAAAATTAGTTTGACCAATTAATTTAATCCATCAAATTAGAATTAGATCTTCACAAAATAAAATCATATGTAAACCTATACATATGAATATTTCCACCTTAGAAATAATTTCATCATTAATCCAATTAATTATGAAGAGCTAATTAAATATATATTAATTTTATTATTATGATCAATCCAATTGATCTTCATAATATAATTAATGTATATGCCTCTCTCTCCAGAGTGTATACTCCAAGTATACATGTGATTCCTTAAGTCGGTGTTCAGTCGCTCAATGTCTACGATGCCATGGGCCCATCTTTATGTTGGTAGTGGGCCTGTGGCCCATAGACTGCAGTTGGGCTCTAGCAAGCCACTGCAGCGCCCAATCAAGATGGAGATGGTAGTCTAACTGTTATAATAACCCTGTAGTTTGAACTTGTATATCCCATGTCATTGATATCGGTGTCCAACACAGAGGCATGCATTGATCACCCTCTTTTGTGTCCAGACATTAACTTGATCCTGAATGCACTGAAGCTCACAAAGAAGTTCTCACTTGTTTGGGTGTGGCCACACTCTTATCAGTCGCATTCATCAAGAGGCCGGTGATATCTTCCCAGTGGACTACTAAGTGACAAATCCCTTCTGCATATCCATAGCATTACCATGCTAAGTGACATACTCAAAAGTACCCATACTTGGCACCCTATTACAGGCCCTTTAGGCGTACCCCTAAGTATGCGACCTCACATGCAACACCATCATATGGTCAGGTCAAAGGATCCATACAAGTACTACACGAGAATCACTTGTGATACTATACCATGTGGATTTCTCGTTTAGTGGATCTATCCAGTAGCATGCCCCTTATGCATGTACCCATTAACTTGGTTGACATTCCATGTCTAATGACCGGTAAGACACCGCCATACAACCAGGTTAATGATAGTCTCTTGTTCCATTCATTCCTATGACTGTAACAGACTACGGATCTATTTATGGTCATATCGTTTACCCTATCCATGGTCTTACTGCCAAGTGCATGACACTGGTCATCATGGATATGGATATGTCCATTGGATACTTCATTTAATATATTGCACAAGATTAATATAATAAATGAATTAATGCCTTTATTAATAACAGAAATAAATATAATACATGAATCCAATTAATGTATGATACAAATACAAGGACCAATGCCTCGGGACTAGGGCATATCCAACAGCTTTTGCTGTGCTATCGACCAGAATATCAATGTGAGGTAAAGGGAAATTATCTTTCGGGCATGCCTTGTTAAAGTCCCTATAGTCAAAACATACTCTGACCCTACTGTCTTTCTTGGGTACTGGGACAATATTGGCGAGCCATTCTATATACTCCACCACTTTAAGGAACTTGGCTTTGATCTGCTTGGCCACTTCTTCTTTCACCAATGTAGCCCACTAGCCTTAATCTTCTCAGTTTCTGCTTCATTGGCTTGAACTTAGGGTCCATTGGGATCTTATGAACTGCTATTTTCGTGTCTACACCCGGCATGTCCTCGTATGACCAAGCAAAAGCTATAACATGCTTTCGTAATATTTTTGTAAGTTCTCTCTTTTCCTTGGGTTTTAGCTCATGTGAAATGAATACCATTTTAGGGTTTTCATCTATACTTATGTTGATTTCATGCAAGTAGTGTCATTAATGCTAAACATGCTTGATGGTGATTCAAATGCATGTACTGAACTATCAGGGTAAACATAACACAAGTAAGCAAACTGAGATTTCATTACATTAAACTTGTTATAGAGTACATCATTCACATTGAAAATGGAAGAAATAGATACAACAAAATCATTTCCACCCTCCATAGGTAGAGGGCCTTGTATTTCTTCAGCTTTCCCATTTAGCTCCAGGACATCATCCAGATCTGCAGCTCCTTTGGCTTCTTGTTCAGTAGGAATGGTGGTCTTCTCAATTTTAGCCACCTATGCCTTCGCCTTCTTCATGATTTTGGCTTTCTCAGTAACCACAGAATCCATGTTTACCATGGTCATCAGCTCCTTTCCGAATCCTTATTTAGACTTCCCAAATGCCTTGCTTAAGGTAGTAGCCAGTGCCCCTGAAATTGCCTCTACAGATTCATCACAGATTTTCTCTTCAGCTTTATGTTTGGGCACCTCCACTACTTTTGCTATCTCTTCAGGTGGCTCATTTTGCAGAACAGCAGACTTAGCAATTACCTCTTCCACCATCATAAGGGCTACTAGTTCTTCCTGGCTCTTCTCAAATTCTGCAACATCAGAGAATATCTCAAAGCCCGGATATTCTTCCGTCCTGCTCTTGTGCCCGCATTGCCCCTATGGAGGAGCCGTCAACAGCCAAGTACAAAATCAAAGGCTTTCCCGGAGTTGGTGGGCTCAGGACTAGTGGGTTTACTAGGTAAGCTTTGATCTTGTCGAAAGCCAATTGACACCTGTCATCCCATACAACCGGCTGATCTTTCCTCAATAGCTTGAAAATCGGCTCACACATTGAGGTTAACCGTGCTATGAAGTGGCTAACATACTGTAAGGAACCCAAGAATGACCGGACCTCTTTTTCTGTTTTAGGGGCTGGCATATCTCGGATGGCTTTGATTTTGTCTGGATCCATCTCTTTTCCCCTTTGACTTACACATGTCCCAGCAGTTTTCCAGTTGTAACCCCAAATATACACTTCTTGGGATTGAGCTGCAGGTAGTATTCTCCAATATAGGTGAGAAATCTATCCAGGATAGTAGGGTGCTCCTCCTGGGTCGTTGATTTAACAAGCATATCATCGACATACAACTCCACTTCTATGGGAATCATGTCATGCAGCAGTATTGTGATAGCCCTCTGGGAAGTGGCCCCAACATTTTTCAATCCAAAAGGCATTACTCTGTAGCAAAAAGTTCCCCACTCTGTAATGAAGGATATCTTCACCTTGTCAATTACATCCATCAAGATCTGGTTATACCCTGAAAATCCATCCATGAAAGAGTACATTGCTGCCTTGGCTTCACTGTGGATTAAAACGTCAATGTGGCACACACTCTGACCCTTCCGTCTTTCTTAGGCACTGGCACAATGTTGGCTAACCATTCTATGTATTCCACCACCTCGAGGAACTTTGCTTCAATCTGCTTAGCCACTTCTTCCTTTACTAATGCAGCCCATTTTGGTCTTAGCCGTCTCAGCTTTTGCTTCATTGGCTTGAATCTGGGATCTGTTCGAATCTTGTGAACCGCTATTTTTATGTCGACCCTTGGCATGTCTTCGTATGACCAAGCAAAAGTCTTCATATGTTTTTATAGTATTCTTGTCAATTCTCTCTCTTCTTCAAATTTTAGTTCATGTGAAATGAATACCATTTTGGGGTTTTCATATGTACCTATGTTAATTTCATGCAGTGCAATGTCATGAATGCTAAATATGCTTGATGGTGATTCAAGTGCATGCACAGAATTATCAGGATAAACATCACACAAGTAAGCAAACTGGGATTTCATTACATTAAACTTGTTAAAAAGTACATCATTCACATCAAAAAGAGAAGAAATAGATACAACAAAAGCATTTTCATCCTCCACAGGTGGAGGGCCTTGAACTTCTTCAGCATCCTTGCTCAGCTCCAAGATGTTGTCTAGGTCAGTAGCAGTTTCAGACTCCTATTCAGCAGGAAGAGCAGTCTTCTCAATTTCAGCCACCTGTGCCTTGGCTTTTATCATGATACCTGTTATCTCAGCAATCACAGAATCCAAACTCGCCTTGGTCATCAGCTCCTTAGTGGATCCCTCCTCAGACTTTTCAAATGCCTTGCCTAAGGCGGCAGTCAGTGCCTCCAAAATTGCTTTCATAGATTCATCATAGACTTTTTCTTCAGCTTTCTCCTGGGCCACTTCTACTGCTTCTGCTATTACATCAGATGGTTTCTCCTGGGGAGCAACAGGCTTAACAACTGCCTCTTCCACTATCACTGGTGCAACCGGCTCCTCTTGGCTTTTTTCAAAGTCCACAAAATCAGAAAATATCTCGAAGCCTGGGAGTTCGATGCTCTCGACCTTCACTGGTTTAGTTTGCCCCTTGTACAGTTGTTCGCCAGCCTTAATGAATGGCTTCACCATGGGCTTGCCATTCTTTCCTCTTTTCAGATCTTTCTTCTCAGATGTCTCTACTGTGTAGCCCAGGCCAAACTGTCTCGTCTTTCCAAAATCAATGTTAAATTCGGGCACCCACTGTAGATTGGCTCCGAGTCCCATGCTCGGAACAAAGTCATGCCTATGAAGGTATTTAGACAACCATTCTGGCATATAGTTCTCATAGATAACCATTAGAGCCTCTATAGTTTCCTCTTCACTAACTATGGCGACTTGGAATCCACCGAATGATATGGTCTCCTTACTAAAGCAACAATCATAGAATGAGAATCTGCCTCGGCTATCACAACCTCACTACCTACTGAAAACTTGATCTTCTGGTGCAAGGTTGAAGGGACACCCCCCAACGGGTGGAACCATGGCCTCCCCACCAGTAAGGAGAAGGTGTGTCAATCATAGTAAAGGTGGCCGTCGACTTGACCGGTCCCACTTCCACTTCAGCTTCAAAAGTCCCAATTACAGTCCTTTAAAATCATCATAGGCCTTAATCACAGTGGAGGACTTTTTCAGACTGTCTTCAGTCAGACCCAGGAATGGAAGCATCTTCAGTGGACATATATTCAGGGCAGATCCATCGTCCACCATCACACATGGCATAACTCAGTCGAGGAGGTTAACCTTGACGTAAAGGGCTTTGTTGTGAGCTCTCCCTTCTTGTGGCAAATCTTTTTTGGACAATACAATCTCAGGGGACCATATATGAATCTTGTCCAGTAAGCAACACACGGCCTCTGGAGATGCCAGTGGAGAAACTTCGATTTCAGACAGCTTTTTGACCAGTGATGCCCTATGTTCTTTAGAAGTCAGCAACAAGTGCCACAGATTGGCCTGAGCTAGGGTCTTTTTCAATTGAGAAATAACCAAGTCTTCCTTTTCTACTTCTTTCAGTGCTGACATGCTACCTGACCCGGTCACCAGAACCTTGTCACTATGTTGAACCACCGGCTGGTAAACCCTGCCACTTCTTGTTACATTCTAGACCTTAGAAACCTTTGGTTGCCCAACAACTGGTAGCTTGACTGTCTCATTACATCCATATTCTTTGTATTCATCTTCTGAATCCAGATCATCCAGACTCATAGGTTTCACTTCCTTCTGCTCTGTCTATTGGGATTCGTCATTAGAAAAATAATATGGCACAGCGGAAAATACACCATTTGAAATTTCCTAGAATCAACCTATCGCACCCAATTACCATTGATTAGAATAAAAACAATTTGAATCAAGAGAGATTAACTCACCTGATTTGTCTCCTCTAGAGATGCTGCATAATTGTTTCTTGAAACTGCAATCTCCAAAGTCTGGTACACGACCAACTATTAAGTGGGAACCGGTGCTAGCCAAAGAAGCGAAGGAATGGATGATCAATGCTGGGATTTTTAGCTATTTTGGGGCTGCTCTTGGTGGCTGAAATTTCCAGCAATTAATTAGGGTTGAATTAGGGTTTTATTCCTTAAGTGTGCCCTTATATAGACATCTTATCTAATTAGGTTTTAATTAAGTTAATTAAACCCAAGCCGACTAGGATTATAATTACATAAATAAACTTTAATTAAAAAGTATATACTATGTTATTTAATTCCATTTGGCTAAATTTAATTACCCTTAAATAAAATTAAATCACACTTAAATAAATATAATCCATGTATTTAATTTTCCTACTTAGGACAAATATTTAATTAATTGTTTACTTTATGTAATTCAACCCAATGTTAATTAATTACCTTGATACCGAATGTCAACTAATTAATTAATGCATTCCTTCCAATGTGCATTACATGTACAATTTCTATAAGTTCCAGCTCAGTTGATCTATGTGCATAATCCTATGGGTCGTTCTTTATGTTAGCAGTAGGTCAAAGGCCCACAGACTGTAAGTGGGGTCTAGCAAACCATTACAGCCCCCAATTAAGACAGAGATGCAGCAGCCTTTAGAAGACACTCACCCGGTAGTAATCTCATTGTGTCCTTTGCCAAATGATATCGATATGAATAAACAAGAGGCATGGTATTTGTCATCCTCTTCTATTGTTTATTATATTTCTTGATCTTGAGTAGACTGATTAATCAAATAAGCACCGACTTACTTGGGTATGGCCATACACTTATCAGTCCCACTTATCAAGTGGCCAATGATATCATCTTGGTGTCACTCGAGTGGCAATTCCATCACTTCATCATCAATATCAATATGTTCACCGATCCACCCAATCATACCCGTATTTAGCATCCTTTTACAGACCTGTTAGGCGTATGTCAAAGTGAACTGGGTTCCATATTGATACTATAATGAAATCTGGTTTGAGGACAAAAGAGACCTACTCAGGAAAGACCTATGATGCAATAACCATATGGCTTTCTTGTGCGGATTGATCCAGTCCCATGTTAACGACATGTACCTATATTCATGACTAACTATACAAGTACTATGGCTAGTTAAGAACTGCCATACAGTCATCGAATATACAAGTCTGTGGTTCTATTCGTTCCCACGATTAGA
Organism: Euphorbia tirucalli; assembly: GCA_039660915.1. NCBI lineage: Eukaryota > Viridiplantae > Streptophyta > Magnoliopsida > Malpighiales > Euphorbiaceae > Euphorbia > Euphorbia tirucalli. The sequence goes on along the minus strand of CM077637.1, from coordinate 40,493,854 downwards.
ACAGGCCTAGGATAGGTTTTATGATTATCAATCAATGGATACTCTACTCATATGATAGCACACGATATAAATAAAATAGATTAATTACCTTTATTAATGTGACAGAAATAATTTATTCATACAATGAGTCTTAATGTATAATACAAAATACAAGAATCCAATGCCCTAAGAACTAGGGCACAACAACAATCTCCCATGTGCACTAGTTCCAAGTGGGCATTGCACTAATTCCTATAGATCTCATATGACCATCGTGCTGTGTATATAGCAGCGCTTTGCTTAATGGATCAACGACATTATTTTTGGTGTCAACCCTCTGCAATGATATGTCACCTCTGTTCATGATCTCCCGAATTAGGTGAAACTTTCTGAGTACATGTTTGGATCTCTTGTGTGACGGGGGCTCCTTAGCCTGTACGATGGCCCCGTTGTTGTCATAAAAAACATTAACTGGGTCTAGGATAGTGGGTACTACTCCCAACTCGGTTATGAATTTCTTGATCCAAACAGCTTCCTTTGCAACTTCACACGCAACTATGTACTCAACTTCCGTTGTAGAGCCAGCAATGGTGGCCTGCTTTAAGGACCTCCAACTAATGGCACCACCATTCAGGAGAAAAACATAACCAGACTGTGACTGGTTCTCATCCTCATCGGTCTCAAAGCTTGCATCAATGTAACTTGACACTACCAGCTCATCTTGATCTCTATACACTAAGAAAGCATCCTTAGTCCGGTTAAGGTACTTCAAGATTGCCTTGACTGCCTTTTAGTGTTCCTCACCGGGGTCTGACTGGTACCGACTAGTCATACTTAGTGCAAACGCGACATTAGGCCTTGTACATAACATGGAGTACATGATGGATCCTATAGCAAATGCATAAGGGATCTTTTCCATGCTCTCCCAGTCCTTCTTTGTTTTAGGGCCATCTTTCTTACTCAGCTTCAACCTATGGCGAATAGGCAAGAATCGTTTCTTTGCCTTGTCCATGTTGAATTTTTTCAGAACCTTGTCTATGTATGTGGCCTGACTTAGGCCTAGAAGCCAATTGGATCTATCTCTGTAGATCCTGATCCCTAAGATCATCTCAGCTTTGCCTAAGTCTTTCATTCCGAAGCACCTACTCAACCACTGCTTAACCCCTTGCAGTCTTGGTATGTCACCTCCAATGATAGGGATGTCGTCAACATACAACACTAGGAAGGTGGAGACGCTCCCATTAACCATCTTATACACACAGGGCTCATCAAAATTCTGTGTGAAGCCATATTCCATAATGGCCTCATTGAATCTCTAATTCCATGACCTTGATGCTTGCTTCAATCCATAAATGGATCTTTGAAGCTTGCATACCCAGCTTGGATACTTGGATCGATAAAACCCTCAAGTTGTGCCATGTACACATCCTCGAGTAGCTTTCCATTAAGTAAAGTGGTCTTAACATCCACCTGCCATATCTCATAATCGTACCATGCAGGTATGGCTAGTAGTATCCTAATGGATTTAAGCATAGCAACTGGTGAAAAGGTTTCATCATAGTCAATTCCTTGAACTTGCCAGAATCCTTTTGCTACCAATCACCCCTTGAAGGTGTTTTCGGCCTTTTACTTGAAACACCACTTGCAACCAATCACCTTAGCACCTAGAGGTGGACCCACCAAGTTCCATACTTAGTTATCGTGCATAGATTGCATCTCAGCCTCCATGGCTTTGCGCCATTGATCTGAGTTTGGGCTTTCAACAGCCTCCTGATAGGTCTTGGGCTCCTCTTGGTCAATGACCATAAGGTCCCCATCATCAATCACGAGAAAGCCACACCTCTCCGGCTGATGACGTGTCGTACCAGACCTTTTAAGGTCCTGTGCAACCGGTTCTGGTTCCTCAATTTCTTGAGTAGTTAGATCGGTTCCCAAAGCATCCTTAGCAATAGCTGCAGGAGTTTGTGAGTCTTGAGCTTTTGAAAGTTCAACATTACTCCCACTGTCTCTCTTGGAAAGGAATTCCGTCTCCAAGAAGACTGCATTTCTAGCTATGAAAACTTTGTTTTCTGCCGGATCATAGAAGTAATAACCCTTAGTTTCCTTACGGTAACCCACAAACTGGCACTTGACAGATTTGAACTCGAGTTTGCCACTTGTCAATTTCTTAACATGTGCATCACATCCCCAAATCTTTAAGAAGGAAACATTGGGCTTTCGGCCCTTCCATAGTTCATACGGTGTTCCCTCAACTGCCTTGCTTGGTGTATTTTTAAGAATGTAAGCAGCTATCTCTAAAGCATATCCCCAAAAGGAGACAGGGAGTGTAGCTTGACTCATCATCGAGCGAACCATGTCTAGCAAGGTCTTATTCCTCCTTTCTGATGCTCCATTCCACTGGGGTGTCCCAAGAGGAGTGAGTTGGGATACAATCCCACAATCTCTCAAAAATGAGTCAAACTCTTGGCTCAAATATTCACCCCCTCAGTCAGACCGAAGTGCTTTCATTTTCTTGCCAAGTTGGTTTTCTACTTCATTCTTAAAGTCCTTGAACCTTTGGAGAGTCTCAGACTTATGCTTTATTAGATACACATAATCGTATCTACTGAAGTCATCCATGAAGGTGATGAAGTACATAAAACCAAATCTAGCAATAGTGCTCGTTGGGCCGCATACATCGAAATGTATCAGCTCCAGTAGCTCTGAGGCCCTTTCAGCAGTCTTGCCAAAAGGCACCTTTGTCATCTTGCCTCTCAAACAAGATTCACATGTGTCATAAGACTGGATATTAAATAACCCTAGCACTCCTTTTGAGTGAAGCCTAGCTATGCGCTTCTCATTTATATGGCCTAGTCGACAATGCCAGATGTAAGTAGGATTAATTTCGTTTGTTTAATCCTTTTAGTATTTATGTTATAGATTGAACTTTCACATTTTAGATCAAGGATATATAAGCCATTTTTAAGAAATGTTGTTCCATAAATAATATTGCCACATTGCATAGAAATTCTCCCATGTCCAATATTAAATACGAAACCAGAAATATCCAACAAAGAAATAGAAATAATATTCCTACACATTGTAGGTACAAAATAATAGTTTCTTAGTTCCAAAACAAGTCCACTAGGCATCACCAAGAAATAATCTCTGATCTCCATGGCCTGAACTCGAGCACCATTTCCAACTCGAAGATCTACTTCTCCATATCCTAGTAATCTCCTATTTCTTAGACCCTGCACATTTGAACAAATGTGCCACATCCAGTGTCCAAGACCTAAAATGTAGAAATAGCCAGATTAATCTCAACAACATAAATACCTGAAGTAGCAGTTTTGCCCTTCAGTTGCTCTCTTAGCTTTGGACATGAGCTTTTCCAGTGCCCTTTCTCATGACACTCATGGCAGACATCATCAAGAGAAGCAACCCTTGCTTTACATTGGGTCACCACATTTTTCCCTTTAGCCTTAGCCTTTTGGGCCTTAGCCTTGGCTTTAGATCGAGCTTTTCCTTAGCAATGGGCATATTGCCCTTGTGCACTAGCAAAACTTCAGGAGTCTTCTTAAGAGAGTGCTCAGCAGGATTGAGCATGCCATGTAGCTCAACAACCGATTTATCCAATCTTTGCATATGATAGTTCATGATAAACTGGTTATAAGACTTAGGAAGTGACCCGAGAATAATGTTTGCTGCTAAGTCCTATGGAACTGGTGAGTTGAGGCGGGCAAGTGTATCAATATACCCCTTCAACTTTAGCACATGAGTGCTAACAGAAGTCCCATCTGCCATCACAGTCGTGCAAAGTGCCTTAGTTGTCATGTAACGTTCCTGACGAGCCTGATCTTGGAACATCTTTTTAAGCTGATCCATCATCTCATAAGCATGCTCATCCATGAACTGCTTCTGAATATCAGAAGCCATGGTACCCATCATGAGGCATGAGACATCTCGGTCATCCCTCGTGTGCCGGTCATACTATTCCACCATCGCCGTGGTGACATCTCGACCTGTGGGAGGGCCAGTTGGTAAAGGAGGATTCAGTACATGCTCCTTGGACTCTTGTCTAAGAACTATTTGTAAGTTTCTAGCCCAGTCTAGGAAGTTAGTCTCTGAAAGCTTTTCCTTCTCTAAGAGTGACCTAAGTGAGAGTGAGTTGTTGTTTGTTGCAGCCATTTAAATTGCTTAAGTGAAATGGGATTATCTACATGGAAGAAACGATTGCTTAAGTTAGAAATAAAGGACTTTTAAGCCAATTCAAATTAATAATCCGATTTTAATTTTTTTGTTGGTGATGTTAATTGGCTGACTTGACCAAGATCCATAACTTATCAATGACTGGCCGAACTAGGGCTCGCTAACCAACCATTGATTTGTTTGATTGGACAACTTATCCAATCCTTCTACGAAGGACTCTTGGTTTGATGGGCTTATTGACACTTTACCCATCTGTGTTTAGGGCCCGCTCTGAGCTAATGCTACCCATGTTGAGTCAAACCACCAATCATATGTTAACCATACCAAGTATCCTAACCCTCGACGGCCCACCAAATACTACAATGTACCTAGCTAGGGCATGGCGCACATTGTAGCATCGATGGGAGGAAGTGGTGTGAATGAGGGAAGCACTTTTAAACGACTCAATATTTTAATTTTTGGATTATAATTAAGTGATACAGCTTAGCATGCATAATCACGAGCAATAATTTGGTGATCCATACATCCATATTATATGACAAATGCAATATCATACTTAATTTAAAATAAATAAGATCCTATGAGCCTTTAATTAGAACCTAATGAAAAACTAGATATCCTATCTAATTCTTCATTGGCCGGACTGCCATCCTTCTTGGGCTCCCACCATGGGCTTGCTCCATCTAGGTCTTCCTCCATACTTAATGCAATTACAAAAATTTAATAAAATAAAATCTATTCTAAAATTACATCAAAATAAAAGAAATGATATGCAGGCCGTATTTCCCAAAATTAAATTACAACCGATAATAATTTAAGGCCCATAGAACTCAACATCACATTTCAAACAAAGTACCTGTCGTGCACATACATACCAATATGATGCATGATCATGGCATTCCAAATTATAAATGTAAATTTTAAGCCGAGTTACTTAGGGTGAAATCGCCAATTTTAACAAATCTGACTAAGGCCCAAAAAGGTCCAATGGATAACATCCATAAATGCAAAATTAACAATTTTGCTCCCATTTGAATTTGGGTTGTCACAAATTTAAAATTTATCCCTCCCAATTTTAACCGATGTCACGGTTTATTGGGCCAATTTCACAAAGTCCATATTCAATTTACTATGCAAACAATTAAATTAAATATGCATGCCAACAAAATAAACAATTTAAATACAAATTAATTTTAAAAAAAATTAATTTAATTTTCATTAGGGTCCGGGATAAAAAAAACCCGCAAAATCCAAAACCGAACATAAAACCAACGTGTGGCGCTGCTGTCCCTGCGGGGCAGTAGTGGCGCTACGTGGCAACCTGCCGCGGTAGCAGCAGCCAGGTGCTGCATGGCATACAGCATGCTGCCTAGCTGCATGCCACGCAGCACCAGCTGCTGCGCCAAGGAAGGGAATCGCAATTTGCGATTCCCTTTCCCAAAACTTTTTTTTATATTAAATCATAAAAAATTTCCAGCCATAAAAAAAATAAATAATCAATGAAACAACAATTTTAGATGGAAACCAATTGGGGAAACTTAATCAAAAACCCCAATCCAAAAATTCTAGGGTTCATCCAAAATAAAACCAATTGAATACAAACCCTAAAATCACAAACTTGAAACCTATTCTCTCTTTAAGAACGTTTTCAAGAACCAATTCTAATCAATCTAGTGGACAAAACCTAGGCTCTGATACCACTGTTGGGATTCGTCATTAGAAAAATAACGTGGCACAGCGGAAAATACACCGTTTAAAATTTCCTAGAATCCACCTATCGTGTCCAATTATCATTGATTAGAATAAAAACAATTTGAATCAAGAGAGATTTGAGAAGAAGAAAATTTCATGAAATGCAAGGTGCAAACAAATATGGTAATATGAACTAGTGAAGTGACTACAAGCTAAGTTATATTTCGGTAGTTGCCTAAGTTCCTTAAGTTTTTGTGAAAATTTTTTAAGAAACTTTCAAATCCCCAGCAAAGTCAGCACTATGAGCGGACAACCTTTTTCGAAAAGAAGGAAAAGGGACGCGACGAAGCGAATCGGGGAAAACATTTTCGTTCGTATTGATTTTTATTTGGAAAAATAGGTTTCGTTTATCTTGAGTTAGGAAAACCATTGCTTTGATTTGGAAATCCCTTTGTAGAAAACATTTTCCCATTTTAACTTAAAGACCTCGAAACTTAAATCCCGAGATCAGTCGCCACCTAGATCAGCTCATCCGGGAAATTCCGCTACAGCTCCCTACCAAGGGTAGACTACTGTAGCTAATCTAGAGATTTAGGGTTCGGGCAAGTGACTTACTTAACCTCTAGCCAGCTTGCACTTTACCATTCATATTACCATATTTAATTCGCTTTATTATCTTTCTCTAACCCCAATTTTGTTTATATTAATCAACCCCATGCTTAGGCAAATGAAGAAAAATAAATTGCAGAAAAATAAACTAAGCATTCAAGAAGTTAAAAGAATAAAAATAGAGGCAGATTATACAACCAAATCGAATAAAAGATAAAAACCCTCGTCCTCACATTACAATCGCCTAAGTACACGAGGATCTAAAAATTACAACCGCCTAAAAATACACGAAATCTATCAATTACATAAAAAATGAAAATAAAATAAAGATAAATGCTCCAAAACAGACTATTAGCACAGTTTATATTGCACACATGGATAGGACTCAAATAGGACACAATTAGGAATTTAGGAAACGGGGGCATGCACTTAGGCGGTAACCGGGTCGACCTGATCGGTCAGACTGGTTAGACCTGGAAAACGGTTTTGAAACGCCCTGTAATTTTTGTGTTGGAAAACAATTTTTAGAAAATTATTTGGCTCAATTTCATACAAGCTTTTCCTTTATAGCGGGTCTGTTATCCCGGAACTCGAGGTTCTGTTCGTGCGGGTTCCTAAATCCAACATCCATCTAGGATCCAAAAAGCAATAAACATGCCAAAAACAATTTGAAGCTGAAAACAACATCGTACAACAAATCTAATACGGGTCGTTCTGCGACTTTGTTTTCTCTTGGGGATTACAGCCGTACGGCTATGATTTGAGCCGTATGGCTATAATTACCAGGACCCAAGAATGGTGGCTATAATTTCCAGGACCAAAAATGGTTTTCTCAATTTAAAAATATCGTTTTACTCGTTTTCAGGATTTCCTAACAATTTCCATGGAAGCCAGGGGTCTGCAAATGCTGGACTACGGATCTGGTGTGGATCGAACAACCTTGAATCTTAGAAGAATGAAATTTTAGGAAACCCAAAACCCTGAATCCATGAGATTAGAAAATCCAAAAACCAAACTTTTATGATACACAGACACATTTAGGCCGAGAATGGATCAAGATCAGAAGGAAAATGCGAAAAATAGATCGACAAACGGGCAGTTTTCGAGAAAATGCCCTTAAAGGACAGAGCCGCCTAGCTCTGTTCATGATGAACATAGTCATGTGGCGGTGTTCTTGAAGAACACAGTCGTGCGGCTATGATGCGTTGAAGCCATTTTCCGAAAAACGCATAAAAAAAGACGATGAAACAGGTTTAAGGCCCCTCAGAGTTTACCTTGGTGTTGTTTTGATGTTTTGAATGTCAAGAAACGGATTGAGAACTTGGAATTTACCATGGATGCTTTACCAGCCGAAAACGAAAACAATCCGAAATCAATTCGAAACGATCCCGAATCAATATGCAAAGGTTGTGGAATTTGTTATCAATGTCTGATTAGTTTTAAGTCTTAACTTCTTTGTTTGGATCACTTCTCCTTGCCTTGGGTGTCTCGACCTCTATATCTCTCTATTCTCTGTTTCTTGGAAAGATGAGTTTTCTGCCTTAAGATTGAAAAATCCACTCCTCCTGATTTTATTTTTTTTTTATTTTCTTTTTATACTCTTCACTCACATATCATTTCAAACAATTAATGTTCCGCCTGACTTTTTGAAATTTCGCCTATATATCTCTTCATTCAAGCCAAGTTTCTCTGCTTTGCAGAGCAACTTGGCTCACCTACTAGAGCTGCCCGGCACTAGCTTAAAAGCTAGAGCCGTACGACACTAGCAAGAGCTGATGCAAAATTCTCAAAAATCCGATGCTCACCCTGAACCCTAAAAAACACTCGAAAGACCCTTTCGGCAGTTTTGGATCGTGATTAGCTTGTTTTAAGGATGTTTAAGATACTCCAGGTGACATTTCGATTGTTTGCAAGTCCAATTTGAGTCCGTCTGCTCCACAGGTAATACAGGAATTCTCATCATAGAGGTTGGGAAAACCCAGCGCTTACAATAGAGGTCGAGAAAACCAGGCGCTTACAGCTGCCCCTCGCGTGATCAAACTCGATACCTGATACTAGGTTTAAAGTGCCTAAAGGGAATTTGAGAACGCGAATTAAAGAACCGTAAATGGAAGGAACGAAAGGCGTACCTGACCTACTGATGTGTCATTATTGCAGTGATAGTTTGATTTGAACCAATACCGGGTCTATGTTACCCGAGTGATGGTTGAAATTGAGCCTGTACCGAATTTATCTCTATCCGAGGCGGAATTGATGAAATGAGCCTGTACCGGGATTACATTACCCGAGGCGGGGTGAACTGAGCCTGTGCCAGATTTATCTGTATCTGAGGAGATGGTGAACTAAGCCTGTGCCGGATTTATTTGTATCCGAGGCGATGGTGAATTGAGCCTGTTTCGGATTTATCTATATCCGAGGTGATGGTGAACTGAGCCTATGCCGGATTTATCTGTATCCGAGGCGATGGTGAACTGAGCCTATGCCGGATTTAGCTGTATCAGAGGAGAAGTTGATGGAATGAGCCTGAACGGGATTTATCTGTATCCGAGGAGATGGTGAGCTGAGCCTGAACTGGATTTATCTGTATCTGAGGCGATGATGGAATGAGCTTGAACCGGATTTATATGTATCCGAGGTGATGATGGAATGAGCCTGTACCAGATTTATCTGTATCCGAGGCGATGACGAAATGAGCCTGTACCAAATTTATCTGTATCCGAGGCAATGGTGGAATGACCCTGAACTGGAATTATCTGAGGCAATGGTGAGCTAAGCCTGATTGGATTTATCTGTATCCGAGGCGGTGGTGAACTGAACCTGAACCGGATTTATCTATATCTGAGGCGGTGATGAACTGAGCCTGTACTGGATTTATCTGTATCAGAGGCGATGGTGAACTGAGCCTGAACCGGATTTATCTGTATCAGAGACAATGGTGAACTGAGCCTGTACTAGATTTATCTGTATTCGGTGAATTGATCCTGAACCGGATTTATCTATATCCGAGGCGATGGTGAACTTAGCCTGAACCGGATTTACATGTATCCGAGGCGATGGTGAACTGAGCCTGAACCGGATTTATCTGTATCCGAGGCGATGATGAATTGAGCCTGTACCAGATTTATATGTATCCGAGGCGAAAATGAATTCTTGCATTTGAAATGGTGAGTCTTCATTCTTTGATCGAGAGATTTTGAGCAAAAATTTTTGCCCCTTCGATCAAGAATGAAGACTAGCTGGAGATGAATGTTCCATGTATGTTCTGTATGCATGCATGATGATGCATATGCATGTAGACTCCAAAAGACGCGTTTTCTGCTATGTCCAACCTTGGTATCCCATGTTCCTACTGGGGATGCTGGGGAGATTGTTGGGATTTTTCACCGGAAATCACCCGATAAAAGCCGAAGAACGCGGTGATTTCCTCAAATCCAGTCCCAGGAGCAATTGAGATGGAAATTGAAAAACTTAAAATTAAATAGAAAGACATAAAATTTCTTACCAGAAAATCTCTTTCAAGAGATGGATGATGATTGCAGAATTCAAAGTAGAATCGCTCCTCGTTTATGTACACGAGCGCCTAACGAACACCGCACGTGCTAGCGTCAAAAATCACAAAGATTAGAGAGTGAGGAGGTATGGAGAATTCAGCCAAAGGGGGGGACTACACACACATGTGTGTTGGCCGAATTCCCCTTAGGGTTTTAACCCTAGGGCTTCCAAATTCCTTTGTTGGAATTCAGGCCCAGTCTGGCTTCTGTGTCTGTGTGGGCTTCCTCCTTTTAATTCAGGCCCAAACTTATTTTAAGTAGTCTGGTTTAAATCAATATCAAGCCCAATTTTAATTAACCCATGTATTTAATATATTACTTCAAGTAACATATTATTTACATTTAAATTAAAATTAGTTTGACTAATTAATTTAATCCATCAAATTAAAATTAAGTCTTCACAAAACAAATTCATATGTAAACCTATACATATGAATATTTCCACCTAGGAAATAATTTCATAATTAACCCAATTAATTATGTGAAGCCAAATATTAATTTTATTATAATGATGAATCCAATTGATCTATAATATATTAATATATATACTTCTCTCTCTCTAGTGTGTACACTTCAAGTGTACCTGTGATTCTTTAAGTCGGTGTCCAGTCGCTCAATGTGTATGATCCCGTGGGCCCATCTTTATGTTGGCAGCGAGCCTTTGAGCCCGCAGACTGCAGTTGGGCTGTAGCAAGCCACTGCAGCCCCCAATTAAGATGGAGATGGCAGTCTAACTGTTATCATAACCCTGTAGTTTAAACTTGTACATCCCATGTCATTGATATCGGTGTCCAACACAGAGGCATGGATTGATCACCCTCTTTTGTGTTCGGACATTAACTTGATCCCGAATGTACTGATGCTCACAAACAAGTTCCAACTTGTTTGGGTGTGGCCATACTCTTATCAGTCACATTCATCAAGAGGCCGGTGATATCTTCTCAGTGGGCTACTGAGTGACAAATCCCTTCTGCATATCCATAGTATTACCATGCTCAGTGACATACCTGAAAGTACCCATAGTTGGCACCCTATTACAGGCCCTTTAGGCGTACCCCTAAGCATGTGACTTCACATGTAACACCATCATATGGTCAGGTCAAAGGATCCATATAAGTACTACACGAGAATCCATTGTGATACTATACCATGTGGATTACCCCGTTTAGTGGATCTATCCAGTACCATGCTTCTTGGCATGTACCTATTAACTTGGTTGACATTCCATGTCCAATGATCGATAAGAAACTGCCATACAACCAGGTTAATGATAGTCTATTGTTCCATTCATTCCCATGACTGGAACAGACTACGGATCTATTTATGGTCATATCGTTTACCCTATCCATGGTCTTACTGCCAAGTGCATGACACTTGTCATCATGGATATAGATATGTCCATTGGATACTTCATTTAATATATTGCACAAGATAGATATAATAAATGAATTGATGCCTTTATTAATAACACAAATGAGTACAACACATAAATCCAATAAATGTATAGTACAAATACAAGGACCAATGCCTCGGGACTAGGGCATTTCCAACAATCTCCTACTTGCACTTGTTCCAACTAGGCATGGACCTAATCCCTATAGATCTAGTATGACCCTCATGCTTAGGCTGGGCCAGCGCCTTGGTCAATGGATCTGCGACATTATCCTCGGTGTCCACTCTGTGCAATGCAATGTCACCTGTCTCTGTGATCTCTCGTATGAGGTGAAACTTTCTGAGCACGTGCTTTGTGTTATTGTGTGACCGAGGCTCCTTAGCTTGTGCGACGGCCCCATTGTTGTCACAGAAGATATCGACTGGGTCCTGGATAGTTGGCACTACTCCCAACTCAGTGATAAACTTCTTCATCCACACAGCTTCCTTAGCTGCATCACACGCAGCGATGTACTCAGCTTCTGTTGTAGAGTCCGCTATGGTTGGCTGCTTTGTGCTCCTCCAGCTTACAGCACCACCATTCAATAAAAATACATACCCAGACTACGACTGGTACTCATCCTGGTCTGTCTGGAAGCTCGCATCAGTGTACCCAATAACTGATAGCACTTCCTGACCACCATACACTAAGAAGCTATCCTTAGTCCGGTTAAGGTACTTGAGGATCGCCTTGACAGCCTTCCAATGATCCTCCCTGGGATCCTACTGGTATCGGCTCGTCATACTCAGTGCAAAGGCAACATCAGGTCTCGTACATAACATGGAGTACATGATTGATCCGATAGCCGAAGCATATGGAACTAATTTCATGTTCTCCCTGTCCTCCCTTGTTTTAGGACAGTTCTTCTTACTAAGTTTTAGTCCATGGCCTATTGGCAAGAAACCTTTCCTGGCTCGATCCATGCTGAATCTTTTCAGAACTTTGTCAATGTACGAAGCCTGACTTAGGCCCAGAAGCCGATTTGATCTATCCCTATAGATCCTGATCCCTAGGATCATCTCAGCTTCGCCTAAGTCCTTCGTTGCGAAGCACTTACTCAGCCACTGCTTTACCCCTTGCAGTGTAGGTATGTCGCTTCCAATGAGTAGGATGTCGTCTATATAAAGTACCAAGAATGTGACAATGCTCCCACTAGTCCTCTTATACACACAAGGCTCATCCAGATTCTGTATGAAGCCATATTCCTTTATAGTCTCATTGAATCTTAGATTCCACCCACGGGATGCTTGCTTCAGTCCATAGATGGACCTTTGAAGTTTGCATACCCTTCCCGGATACTTAGGATTGACAAAACCCTCAGGTTGTGTCATGTACACATCCTCGAGTAGCTTTCCATTAAGGAAAGCGGTTTTGACATCCATCTGCCATACCTCATAGTCATACCATGCGGTAATGGCCAGCAGTATCCTGATGGATTTGAGCATGGCTACTGGTGAGAAAGTTTCATCATAGTCTATTCCATGGACTTGTCTGAAACCTTTCACAACCAGATGCCCCTTGAAGGTATTATCAGCTTGTAGCTTATAGCACCACTTGCAACCTATTACCTTAGCACCCGGAGGTGGATCAACCAAGTTCCAAACTTGATTATCGTACATAGATTGCATTTCTGCCTCCATGGCTTTACGCCAATTTGCAGACTGTGGGCTAGCCATAGCCTCCTGGTAGGTTTTGGGTTCTTCTTCATCCCAGATGAGAAGAGTTTGATCATCGGTGATGAGGAAACCATACCTCTTTCGTTCCTGACGATCCCTACCAGACCTTCTGGGTTCTCGTATGGCCTGGGTCGGTGCTTCCACTTGTGGAAGCTCCACCTGGGCCCCCGAGTTATCCTCTTCAGGAGCTTGTGGACCTTAAACTTCCCTGAGTTCAACATTGCTCCCACTATCTTTCTTGGAAAGGAACTCCTTTTCTAGAAAGACCCCCTTCCTTGCCACGAACACCTTGTTCTCGGCGGGGTTGTAGAAGTAATACCCTTTGGTTTCCCTAGGGTAGCCCACAAACAGGCATTTATCGGTTTTGGGCTCCAGCTTGCCACTAGTCAATTTCTTGACATGTGCTTCGCATCCCCAAATCCTTAGGAAAGACACATTGGGCTCTTTGCCCGTCCATATCTGATATAGGGTCTTTTCCACACCCTTAGTCGAAGTATTGTTTAAGATGAGAGCTGCTGTCTCGATGGCGTGTCCCCAGAAACTAATTGGGAGAGATGCTTGACTCATCATTGAGCAGACCATGTCCAACAAGGTCCTATTCCTCCGTTCGGACACCCCATTCCACTGTGGTGTTCTGGGAGGAGTGAGCTGTGGAACTATTCCATGCTCTCTCAAGTATGAGTCAAACTCTAGGCTCATATACTCACCGCCTCGGTCAGACTGAAGGGTTTTGATATTCCTGCCTAGCTGGTTCTGTACCTCGTTCCTAAATTCCTTGAACCTGTCAAGGGTCTCGGACTTGTGTTTCATCAGATAGATAAAGCCATATCTACTGAAATCATCCGTGAACGTGACGAAGTACAGATGCCCACCTCTGCTCGCTGCGCTCATAGGCCCACATACATCTGAATGTATTTGCTCCAATAAGCCAGTGGCCCTTTCAGCCTTCTTGCTAAAAGGCGCCTTTGTCATCTTGCCTCTTAAACATGATTCGCATGTATCAGTTGACTCCAAGTCAAATGACCCTAGGACTCCAGCTTTGTGAAGCCTAGCAATGCGCTTCTCGTTTATATGGCCAAGACGACAATGCCATAGGTAGACAGGATTAAGTTCGTTTGGCTTAACCCTTTTAGTGTTTATGTTATAGATATGATTGGTTTCATTTAAGTCCAGGATATATAGGCCATTATTTAATTAAGCATCGCCATAAAATAATCCCTCTCTAGATATTGAAGTTCGACCATTAAAAATAGTGAAATTAAATCCAGAAATATCCAACATTGATACAAAAATAATGTTCCTGCACATGGCAGGTACAAAGTAACAATGTTCTAAAATCAAAACCAATCCACTGGGCATCATAAGGTGGTATTCGCCGATCTCTATGGCAGCAACCCTTGCTCCATTCCCGACCCGCAAGTCCACCTCTCCCGACCCCAGCAACCTTCTGTTCTTAAGTCCCTGCACATTGCAACAAATGTGAGAGCCACATCTAGTAGCCAATACCCAGGATGTTGAAACAGTAAGGTTAATATCTATAACATAAATACCTGAAGAGGACGCACCTTGGCCCCTTCTTTGTTCTCCCATCAGCCTGGGACACGATCTCTTCCAATAGCCCACCTGTTTGCACTCGAAACAAACATCCTCAGGACCTACCTTCTGCTTGGCCTTGGGTTGGGCCTTGGCCTTCTTGGCTTTGGCCTTTTTAGCCTTGGCCTTGGCCTTTTCCTTGGCCTTACACTTGGCAAGAGGAGGGTTCCCCTTGTTGACCAGCAGCACCAGTGGAGTCTTCTTGATCAACTGCTCAGTAAGCTTAAGCATCCCATGCAGCTCACTGACAGTGCGGTTCATCCCTTGCATGTTATAGTTCAGGATGAACTGATCATAAGAATCCAGCAAGGACGCGAGGATAGTGTCCACCACCAACTCTTGAGAGATAGGTGATCCGAGACGGGCCAAAGTATCCAAATAGCCCTTCATCTTGAGCACGTGTGCACTCACAGATGTCCCAGCCCCCATCTTACAAGAGTGGAATGCCTTATTGGTCAGGTACCTTTCCTGACGAGCTTGCTCTTGAAACATCTCATTAAGAGTTGTTATCATAGCATAGGCTTGGTGGTCCATAAACTGTTTTTGCAGTTCAGGGACCATACAGGCCAACATAAGGCATGTCACATCCCGGTTGTCCTTGACGTGCACCTCGTATTCCTCCAGCTGGGCAGCCGGTGGATTACGTCCTTGAGGCGCAGCCGGCACAGGCCTTTCCAGTACATACTCTTTTGACTCTTGTCTTAGAACTATCCTCAAGTTCCTAGACCAGTCTAAAAAGTTAGGACCGAATAGCTTGTCCTTTTCAAGAATGGATCGCAGTGATAAGGTATTTGTGTTTGCCATTTGGGTGTTTCTACACAGAAAAACTTTTAGAGTGTTAATAAAGGGCTTTGCTTTGTTGTTCCCATATAAAATTAATAATGAATCAAGTTATTAATTTAAACCGAGTTGTTGGGCTCATGGGTCGAGATCCATATTTCATTAAGATATAGCCAAACGAGGGTTTGGTACAACTACACCTTAATTATTTAGGTAGGAACGCCGTCCAATCCCAACCTAGGGACTCTCAGTTTGATGGGCTTGTTGGCACTTACCCATCTGTGCTTAGGGCTAGGAGAATCCTACTACCCATACTAAGTCAAAACCTCCATCCAAGTGTTAGAGTATCCCATACTCTAACCCAATACAAAGTGACAATACTCCAGTGTATCCTGCGAGGGCATGGTCTACAACTGGCTTATTCCCACTTTGATTCGGTTTTGAATGAGGGAAGCACTTTTAAGCGACTTAGTAATTCCATTTGGTTATTAGATTCAATTACAACGGCTTACATACATAAGGCGGGTGAAATGGCTACAGGATCATACATACATACATGCAAATGAATATAAAGCATAATTAAATAAAAGTAAAATGGACTGCTATGGGCCTATGTTACATCCTAATATTATTCTAATAAACCTATACTAGAAATGAATATCAGGTGGGCCTCCATCTTTTCCTTCTGGTCTTGCACCTCCACTTGGGCTCACCACTCCATGGGTTTCTTCTTTTACAAATTTTATAGTATATGAATAAAATAAAATTACATTAAAAAAGGAAAAACAACACGCAGGCCGTATTTATCCAAAAAGAAAAATACAACCCATCTTGTAAAAGGCCTAATAGCATCCAACCATACAAACATTCAATTACACATATGCATCCGATACATACAATTCAAGAGCATGTTATAATGCATGATTTAAGTCCATTTCAATTATGTCCAAGCCATTATTAGGAAATCGCCAATTTTATCCCCCCATGGTTCTAACCCTTAAAGGGCTTTGGGTCTCCAGCCCAAGCAGTCCAACTGCTCCCACTGGAATTGGGAAAACATAGGTCCAATCTAGCCGTCCAAGTAATTGTGCCAAAATTACCCAAACCAATTTCCATTAACCATATTAATTTCCAAAATTAATATCACATGAACGAAATTAAAATTCATCCAAGAAACCATACGCATTTAAATTACATAAATTTAAACACACGAATTTTAAAACCAATTAAAATTTCAAAACTGGGCCCCGGGCCCAAAACCCGTAAAATCCAAAATATTGGGCCCAGCCCGCTGCACCTAGGGCAACGCGGCTGCCCGCTGCTACCGCCAGCAGCGGCAGCTGCTAGTGCAGCAGCAGGCAGCGGCTGCCGCCACGCCTCCCGCCGCGTGCGGTTCGGGAGGTAGATTTTTTTAAAAAAAATAATCAGAATTAAATAAAAAAAATATCATCCATCAACACAAGGCAATTCTCCAAGAATTCCAACAACATAAAACAAAATTAAAATAACATAAACCAATATGCAAAATTAATTTTCATTATATAAAACATATGGGAAAAATCATAAAACCCATACCATGAATCCCAATAAAAAACATCCAATTTCAAAAATGGGATTCAACCAAATTAATCAATTCCCACAGATCAAAAGCCCGCTCTGATACCACTGTTGGGATTTTTCACCGGAAATCACCCGATAAAAGCGGAAGAACGCGGTGATTTCCTCAAATCCAGTCCCAGGAGCAATTGAGATGGAAATTGAAAAACTTAAAATTAAATAGAAAGAGATAAAATTTCTTACCAGAAAATCTCTTTCAAGAGATGGATGATGACTGCAGAATTCAAAGTAGAATCCCTCCTCGTTCACGTACACGAGCGCCTAACGAACACCGCACGTGCTAGCGTCAAAAATCACAAAGATTAGAGAGTGAGGAGGTATGGAATATTCGGCCAAAGGGGGGGACTACACACATATGTGTGTTGGCCGAATTCCCCTTAGGGTTTTAACCCTAGGGCTTCCAAATTCCCTTGTTGGCATTTAGGCCCAGTCTGGCTTCTGTGTCTGTGTAGGCTTCCTCCTTTTAATTCAGGCCCAAACTTATTTTAATTAGTCTGGTTTAAATCAATATCAAGCCCAATTTTAATTAACCCATGTATTTAATATATTACTCCAAGTAACATATTATTTACATTTAAATTAAAATTAGTTTGACTAATTAATTTAATCCATCAAATTAAAATTAAGTCTTCACAAAACAAATTCATATGTAAACCTATACATATGAATATTTCCACCTAGGAAATAATTTCATAATTAATCCAATTAATTATGTGAAGCCAAATATTAATTTTATTATAATGATCAATCCAATTGATCCTTATAATATAATTAATATATATACTTCTCTCTCTCTAGTGTGTACACTCCAAGTGTACCTATGATTCTTTAAGTCGGTGTCCAGTCGTTCAATGTGTATGATCCCGTGGGCCCATCTTTATGTTGGCAGCGAGCCTTTGAGCCCGCAGACTGCAGTTGGGCTCTAGCAAGCCACTGCAGCCCCCAATTAAGATGGAGATGGCAGTCTAACTATTATCATAACCCTGTAGTTTAAACTTGTACATCCCATGTCATTGATATCGGTGTCCAACACAGAGGCATGGATTGATCACCCTCTTTTGTGTTCGGACATTAACTTGATCCCGAATGTACTGATGCTCACAAACAAGTTCCAACTTGTTTGGGTGTGGCCACACTCTTATCAGTCACATTCATCAAGAGGCCAGTGATATCTTCTCAGTGGGCTACTGAGTGACAAATCCCTTCTGCATATCCATAGTATTACCATGCTCAGTGACATACCCGAAAGTACCCATAGTTGGCACCCTATTACAGGCCCTTTAGGCGTACCCCTAAGCATATGACTTCACATGTAACACCATCATATGGTCAGGTCAAAGGATTCATACAAGTACTACATGAGAATCAATTGTGATACTATACCATGTGGATTACCCGTTTAGTGGATCTATCCAGTACCATGCTTCCAGGCATGTACCCATTAACTTGGTTGACATTCCATGTCCAATGACCGGTAAGACACCGCCATACAACCAGGTTAATGATAGTCTATTGTTCCATTCATTCCCATGACTGGAACAGACTACGGATCTATTTATGGTCATATCGTTTACCCTATCCATGGTCTTACTGCCAAATGCATGACACTTGTCATCATGGATATAGATACGTCCATTGGATACTTCATTTAATATATTGCACAAGATAGATATAATAAATGAATTGATGCCTTTATTAATAACACAAATGAGTACAACACATAAGTCCAATAAATGTATAGTACAAATACAAGGACCAATGCCTCGGGACTAGGGCATTTCCAACAGAGATTGTGTCATGCCATTGATTGAATCTTAGGTAGGGGAGTACGTTCCTTGGGTAGTGCAATCCTTCTAGTCCTGCTGAGGATACTATAAGCAGACGACGTTTTCCTCCCTCGAAAGGGGCCAGTGATATCGGGCAACCCTCCCTCGCGTGGGTTTTTATAATGAAAATTTGATTTTGGAAAATTCATTATTTCAAAAAGGAATTGAGAACAAAGCTTGGATAGAGAGTGTAAGAGTCGCCACCCGGCCCAACTCAACCAGGAAATTATAGCGTAGCTGAAGCGGAAAATGGCCGCTACACTTTCTAAAGATCTAGGTCCGTACAAGTCCCTTATTTCATGTCTAATCAAAATAAATTTGGCCAATGTTCATTGATAGCATTTTATCTTCCTAAGGTGGATTTTTATTGATTTAATCATACAACATACATGCGAATAAAAAGCATTAAGTAAATTAATTATTACTACCCAATCGAATCACAAAAAAACCATCCTAGGGGGATACATTTGTATAATTCGGGGATCGGGATACAACCGCCTATTTTACACGAATATCTAATGACTTGAAATTAAAATGAATAAATAAATAAATAATTAAGAATAAAGAAAATCAAACCCTGTAAAACAAAGGTTAGCACAAATATATGCAACAAGTTGGACTCAAATAGACAGAACGGGGAAATGAAAAATTTAGGGACATGCATTTAGGGGGTGTGAGCGGACGACACGTTTTCGACAGGACGCGGGACTCCCTTTCGGAATGGGGCGCCACGATCTCGGGCGGGCCCCTCCCTCGCGTGGGGTCTTTAAAAATGGAAATCCGCGTCTTGGAAAATAATTGGCATTAATACGTAAAAGAACCGAGACCTAAGTCTCGATGAATATTGTAGGAGTCGCCACCCGGCTCAGCTCAACCGGGAAATTCTTATGTAGCTGAACCAGACGAACGGTCGCTACACTATCCAGAGATTCGGGTCCGGACAAGTCCCGTATTTCGTGTCTAATTAAAATAAATATTGTCAATGTTCTCGAATGGTATTTCAAAATCTAAAGTCCATTTTATTGAATATAAAAAGCATACAGCGCGCACACAAAATATTTAATACAAAAATAAGGAAAAGAAATAAATATTAATTGGCTTACAACCAAATCGAATGGAAAAAATAAAAACCCTCGCCTCACTTATACAATCGCTTATATACACGAGAATCTAGAAAAATACAATCGCCTAGGATACACGATTTAATCTATTAAATTACATTAAAAATAAAAATAAAAAGAAATTAGAACCTGCAAAACAGAGGGTTAGCACAACATATACAGCACGCCACAAGCTGGACTCAAATAGACAGAATGGGAAATCAGGAATTGGGGACATGCATTTAGGGGATAACCGGGTTGGCTCGGTTAGCTGGCCCAGTTAGACCTGGAAAACACTTTGAAACGTCCCTGTATTTTTGGTTTCGTGGGAAAAAATCATTTGAAAACAATTTTACCGGTTTACATGCATTTTTCATATATTAAGTGGGTCGGTTTTCGGGAGAACTGGGTCTCCGTCGTTGAATTGATCTAAATGCAAATTTACCAGAAAATTGAATCTATGGTCGTGATGCACACAACAAAATTCATTCTGATGATTTTTGGGGTTTTCTAATTTTTTGGGATTTTTTGGGAATTTTTGGGAATTTTTTATGATTTTTTATGCATTTTTTAAGAAATTTTTGGGTTTTAAAGGTAAAATTCTGATTCTGAGAACCACGGGGGTACGACTGTAAATTACAGTCGTGGAAAATCAACTACAGTCGTACGACTGTAGATGCTGAAAATTCAAGATTTCACCAAAATCTTATTAAAAACGAGCTGAACATAAAATCACCTGGAAATCAACTACAGTCGTACGACTGTAACTACAGTCGTACGACTGTTCATCAATTCAAGAACAGTCATGCGACTGTTCTTGATTTCCAGGAGCAGAAACGCAGAAAAATGGACAGAAATGCAGAAAAAGCACACCAAACACCCAGAAAGCTTGTAAAAGAGAGAGGAAAAGGGGTATTTACCTCCGTGGCATGCATCCACCGTAGGATTGACCCATGGCGTCGCTCCAATCCACTAAAATCTGGACTTTTCTCCTTGAGTTAGGGTTTGAGATTTGAGTCCAGAGATTTCCAAATGCTGAGGATTTTGATGAGGAGTTCCTCCTTTTTTTCTTTGGTTTTCTCTTCTTTCTCTTTTTCTCCCTTTCTCTCTGTCTGTCCGTTTTTCTTTTTTTTTTTTTTTTTTTCGTTCCCCTTCCTCCTTGCTTGCTGCAACAAGGGAGCAATTAATGCTCCCTTTCTCTCTCCTTCATTTCTGCTGTAGAGGTATGGGTTCCTGCAGTCTGTCCGACATTACAGTCGTACGACTGTAACAATAGTCGTACGACTATAATATTTTTTTTTTTTAAGTATAGAAAATTCCAGCACTTACAGCTGCCCCTCGTGTGATCAAATTCGACATCTAGCTCCGGGTCTATAATACCTGTGATAATGAATTTGAGAGCGTGAATTAAAGCGCCGTGAACACTGGAATGAACCTTCTGATGAGATAGGCCGATACCGGGTCTAGGTTACCCGAGGCGACACTGGGGAGGAAATAAGCTGATATCAGGTCTAGGTTACCTGAGGCGAAGGAGTGGGTGAATTATGGTTTAGCCGATACCGGGTCTAGGTTACCCGAGGCGAGTTTGATGAAGAGATTAGCCGATACTGGGTCTAGGCTACCCGAGGCAATGCTGGAGATGAGATTAGCCGATACTGGGTCTATGTTACCCGAGGAGAAATTGATGAAGAAATTGGCCGATACCGGGTCTAGGTTACCCGAGGCGATGCTGGAGATGAGATTAGCCGATACCGGGTCTATGTTACCCTAGGCGAAATTGATGAAGAAATTGGCCGATACCGGGTCTAGGTTACCCGAGGCGATGCTGGAGATGAGATTAGCCGATACCGGGTCTATGTTACCCGAGGCGAAATTGATGAAGAAATTGGCCGATACCGGGTCTAGGTTACCCGAGGCGATGCTGGAGATGAGATTAGCCGATACCGGGTCTATGTTACCCGAGGAGAAATTGATGAAGAAATTGGCCGATACCGGGTCTAGGTTACCCGAGGCGATGCTGGAGATGAGATTAGCTGATACCGGGTCTATGTTACCCGAGGAGAAATTGATGAAGAAATTGGCCGATACCGGGTCTAGGTTACCCGAGGCGATGCTGGAGATGAGATTAGCCGATACCGGGTTTATGTTACCCGAGGCGAAATTGATGAAGAAATTGGCCAATACCGGGTCTAGATTACCCGAGGCGATGCTGGAGATGAGATTAGCCGATACCGGGTTTATGTTACCCGAGGCGAAATTGATGAAGAAATTGGCCAATACCGGGTCTAGATTACCCGAGGCGAACTTTACTGGGGAAATAGATGAAGCTGATCTGGGCCGATACCGAGTTTACATTGCTCAAGGTGGATCTGCTGGGGAACTTGGATGATGGAGCGGATCTGGGCCGATGCCGAGCCTACATTACTCGAGGCGGACTCGCTGGAGAAAGTTGAGATAATAGAGCGGACCTGGGCCGATACCGAGTTTACATTACTCGAGGTGGATCTGCTGACTTGCTGAGGATATTGAGCTGGGGATGAATTCCTGCACTTAAAATGGCAAGTCTTCATTCCTTGATCGAGAGATTTTTAAACAAAAATTTTTGCCCCCTCGATCAAGAATGAAGACTAGCCGGGGATAAGCAATTGATATATGCAATGTATGGATGCACTATGATGTACATGTATGTATTTTCTGTTATTGGACTTTTCTATCCTCCGCTGGGGAGATGTGTTGTGCCCCTGGTTGATTTTGCTTTTCTTGGGGCATTGTTTGGTGATTATCGACGGAGTGAGGTGACTGCTGGGGAAATGATCGTAGTATTCCTTGTAGAGATTCTGCTGGGGAAGAGTGTGACAGCTTGACTGGGGAAACAATTGTGGTGTTCTTTGTGTAGACTACACTGAGGAGTAACATGGCGACTTTGCGGGGAAATAATTGATGGTGTTCTTTATGTAGGCTCCGCTGGGGAATAGTATGGCGACTTTGCGGGGAAATAATTGATGGTGTTCTTTATGTAGGCTCCGCCGGGGAATAGTATGGGAAACTCTGCCGGGGAGTGATGTGACGAATTCTGTGGCAAATACTGAGGATGTTCTGTTTTTTCCTGCTCCGTGGGAAGTTATGAGTTCTTGAGTTTTTTTTTTTAAGTGCTCTAATTTTTGCCTGGGTAGCCCAAATCAGGTTTTCAGCCCAGCGAGCCGCTCTAACTTTTGCCTAAGGCGCCTTTCCGGTTTTCACCTTAGCGAGCTTTTCATGTGCCCTAACTTTTGCCTAAACTGCCTGATATGGGTTTTCAGCTTAGCGGGCCGCTCTAATTTTTGCCTGAGGTACCGTTTTCGGTTTTCACCTCAGCGAGCGTTTTATATATATATATATATATATATATATATATGGATTTGGCTAAAATGGTGTTGTGACCCTTTATTGCTCGTCTGGGAAGATGAACTGGACTTTAGGGGATGATAAGAGATTTTGAATTGCATGTATTTGATACATTTTCATTTGTCAAATAATGCGATGATATTGATCAGTTGAATGCAAAGTGCTTTCTTCATTTGTCAAATAATGCAAAGTGTTTATGCAAGACAACTTTGTTTGTGCATTTGTCATAACCATGCAAATATATTTAAACAAACACTTCACTTTATTGATGAAGTCAAAATGAGTACATTTGAAACAAGTTGGTTCCTAAATGATACACATTTCACATTGTGCCAGAATCCGTCACCAGTCGTCCTTTTCAAGTTTTCCGGCTGATTATTTTCTCTTGTGTCTTAATTTTTGCCTAGACCGCTCTTTTCGAGTTTTCAGCCTAGCAGACCTCTTTTTTTTTTTTTTATACATGATAAAGCTTTAGCCTGTCTTGGTTGATCGGGTTGGTGAACTCGTTTCCATCCATGTCCATGATGCTGACAACACCTTTTGATAACACCTTCTTCACCACATAGGGTCCTTCCCAGTTAGGTCTGAACTTGCCCCTAACGTCAACATTTGAAGGCCTTAGTTGCTTTAGAACCAAATCTCCTGCTTTCAATTACCGCTTGGAGCATTTCACATTTCGATTATAGGCTCTAGCCATTCTGCGCTGATACATCTGCAGGTGATCCAGTTGTTGGAAATGCCCTAGTCCCGAGGCATTAGTCCTTGTCTTTGTATCATACTTTTGTACATTTATATGAACTTCATGTATTATACAAGTTGTGTTAAGAAATAAAGGCAACAATCTATTTACTATATGTCTTGTGCAATATTTTAAATAGAGTATCCAATGGACATATCCATATCCATGTTGTCAAGTGTGAGGCACTTGGCAGTAAGACTATGGATAGGGAAAACGATATGGCCATAAAGTCATCCGTAGTCTGTTCCAATCATAGGAATGAATGGAACTAAAGACTATCATTAGCCTGGTTGTATGGCGGTGTCTTACCGGTCATAGAACATGGAATGTCAACCAGGTTAATGGGTACATGTAAAAGGGTGCATGGTACTGGATTGATCCACTTAACGGGAATCTACATGGTATAGTATCACAACTGATTCTCGCGTAGTACTTGCATAAGTCCTTTGACCGGACCATATGATGGTGCTGCATGTGAAGTGGCACACTTCGGTGTACGCCTAACGGGCCTGTAAAAGGGTGCCAAGTATGGGTACGTTCGGGTGTGTCAGTGAGCATGGCAGTACTATGGATATGCAGAAGGGAATGTCACTCAGTACTTTACTGAGACGATATCACCGGCCTCTTGATGAATGTTACTGATTAGAGTGTGGCCACACCCAAACAAGATGAGATCTTGTTTGTGAGTATCAGTTCATTTGGGATCAAGTAATGTCCGGACACATATAGAGGGTGATCAACCATGCCTCTGTGTTGGACACCGATATCAGTGACATGGGACATACAAGTTCAACTACAGGGTTACGGTGACAGTTTGACTGCTATCTCCGTCTTAATTGGGGGCTACAGTGGCTTGCTAGAGCCCGCCTGTAGTCTGTGGGCCTTGGCCCACTGCCAACATAAAGACGGGCCCATTGGATCGTACACATTGAACGTCTGGACTTTAACTAGTCGGATTAAGTGTGTGCTTGGAGTATACACGTTTGAAGAGAGAGAGATTTATTAATTATCTTCTAGGTCAATTAGATTGATCAAAAGAATATAATTAATATTTATTTTTGGCATTCTCTTAATTAATTCAATGAATTAATTTATGAGATTATTTCCTAGGTGGAAATATTTTTACATGTATAGGTTTACATGTATCTCATCTTATATGTGTCTAATTTAATTCCTTGATGAATTTGATGTGTCAAATTAATTGTAATTTAGATGTATGTAACATATTATATGGTACAATATACTTACATACATATTGAATTACAATGTTATTTGAAATCAAAGAGAAACCAAAGAATTAATGTGGGCTAGGGCTTGAAATGGTAAGCCCACTTCTTCATCATGTGTTGGCCGAAATTCATGGTGGGTTTAGGGCAAGAATGATGAATTTTAAGATGAGAAGAATGAGTCATGGTGGGACAAAAGGTAATGATCAAATGGGTGAGTCATGGTGGACTTTTGGTTAGTAAAGTTGGACTTTACCAACTTGGATATTTGTTGGTCATTATGTGTTGGTCATTATGACTAAAGACAAGTGTCTTCCCCATCTTTTTCCCACCTCTTGGCCGAATCCTTGTGTCTTTGGACAAGGGAGGTGACTCATTCTTTGCCAAAAATTGTAATGAGTGAAAGTGGTGAGTCATTGTTGACTTTGTGGTGAGTCATAGTTGACTTTGCTTTATGGGATATTTTTTGCCTCTTGGTGAGAGATATTAGATGAAAGGCTTAAACCATTTTCATTCTAAGTAAGTGCTCTTGGCTGCCATCTCTCCCTCTCTTCTTGAATTTCCGAGTTGCTAGCACGGGTTTCAGTCCGATAGCCGTTCGTGTACGCATCGGTGGAGGAAATCTATCCTTGATTTCTGCAGTCTTCTTCTATCTCTTAAAGAGATATCTTGGTAAGACTTTATTCTCCTCCTTTGTGTTTTGTTTTTGATTTTCACTACTTAAGCTCCCGGGACCCGGATTCGAGGAAATCGACGTGTGTTTCCGCACTTTGTCGGTCGGTTTCCCGTGACGAATCCCAGCACCAGTGCCTTTAGTCGCTTTTCATCTAGTGTAGCCAGCTGTTCATATCTAGCTTGAACCCATTCAGTCTCTGGCAATTGAGCTTCCAGGGCAACTCTGAGTGACTTGAGTTCTATCTCCATTGGCAACACTGCTTCCATTCCATATACCAAGGCATAAGGAGTTACCCCTGTCGATGTTTTGACACTGGTCCTGTAACCCCAAAGAGCATAAGCCAGTTTATCAGCCCAATCCCTGTAAGTGGTTACCATCTTTGATAAGATCTTCTTTATTGCCTTGTTAGCTGCTTCTACTGCACCATTAGCCTGAGGCCTGTATGGGGAAGACTTATGATGTTCAATGCCATGTTCTGCAAATAGCTCAGTCGTTGCCCCTTGAAACTGTACTCCATTGTCTGTTACTATGTGATGAGGAATCCCATACCGAGTGAAGATATTTTTCTGGATGAACTTGACCATATGCTTGGCTGTAACATTAGTGAAGGATTCCGCTTCGACCCATTTGGAGAAATAATCAACTGCCACAACTATGAATCTATGCCCATTAGATGCAGCTGGATGAATTTCACCAATCATGTCTATCCCCCATGCTGAAAACGGCCAAGGCGACGCTAGATTCTGAAGTTCAAGTGGAGGAAGATGACTAATGTCTGCATAGATCTGACATTCATGACATCTCTTCACTTTTCTTATACAATTTGCTTGCATTGTCATCCAGAAATACCCTTGCCTCATTATCTTCCTAGCCATGGCAAGTCCATTCATATGTGGCCCACAGGATCCTGCATGTACCTGCTGCATCACATCCTCTGCTTCTTGTTCTGTTCGACACCTTAAAAGGACTCCATGTGCTGTTCTTTTGTATAACTGGTCCTCGAAGATTTTAAATTGACTGGCCAGCTTTCTTAATGTCAACTTATCAGTAGCACTGGCCTCTTCTGGGTACTTTCCCTCCTTAACATACTGGTAAATGTCAAAGAACCATGGCTTTTCTTCGACTGATAATTCCATTACTTCGTGCACTTCGAAGCAAGGATGCCTGGAAGTGGCTATGACCAGTGGTTGAGCTTGTGTCTCTTCTGGATTTTCCCACATGGAGGACAAAGTAGCTAATGCATCAACCATCTTATTCTCATCCCTGGGGACATGTCTGAATTCACACTGGCCGAATAAGTCTTTTCTGAATTTTAGCAGCTCCAAGTAAGGTCGCAAGGCTTCTTCTTTCAGCTCCCACTCTCCCTGAGCTTGCCTAATCACTAGAAGTGAGTCTCCAACAATCAGGATGTCATTTGCCCCTAGTGTTAGTAAAGCTTCCATCCCAAATAGGCACGCTTCATACTCTACCCCGTTATTGGTTATGGGAAAATTCAACCTCTTGGATAAGGGAATGACTTCACCATCTGGCGTTGCTATAAGTACTCCAATTCCAGTGCCCTTTCTATTCACTACCCCATCGAAGCACATTACCCATCTTTTCACTTCCACCATGGCTAACTGCTCATCAGGGAATTCCAGGTTCTCTGTGTAATCTGATTCTAAGGGCTGGTTTGCCAGAAACTCTGCCACGGCTCGCCCTTTAATGGTTTTCTTCGTGATGTACTCGATGTCAAATTCAGACAAAAGTAACAACCACCTGGACAACTTCCCAACCAATGCTGGTGCTTCATAGAGGTACTTCATTGGATCCACCTTAGCCACGGCTTGTATCTTATAGGATTGGAAATAGTGGTGCAGCTTCTTGGTCAACCAAATCATCGCCACACACGTCTTCTCTACCAATGTGTACTTGGTTTCATACTCCAGCAATTTCTTGCTAAGGTAATAAATAGGATATTCCTTCTTGCCATCTTGTTCTTGTGCAAGCATTGCCCCTATAGAGGATTCTTCAACTGCCAAATACAAAATCAGGGGCTTCCCTGGAATTGGAGGGCTCAACACCGGTGGCTTTACCAGGTAGGCCTTGATCTTCTCGAAGGCCAGCTGACACTTGTTATCCCACACAACCGGCTGATTTTTCTTTAATAGCTTGAAGATTGGCTCACAAGTGGAAGTTAGCTTGGCTATGAAGCGACTGACATACTGCAAGGAACCCAGGAATGATCTGACCTCCTTTTCAGTCTTTGGAGCTGGCATATCCTGGATGGCTTTGATTTTATCTGGGTCAATTTCTATCCCCCTCTGGCTAACTACATGGCCCAACAACTTCCCTGATGTGACCCCGAATATGCACTTCTTGGGGTTAAGTCGCAAGTTGTACTCTCCAATGCGTGTTAGAAATCTATCCAGGATAACAGGGTGTTCCTCCCGGGTTGTTGATTTAACAAGCATATCATCGACATACACTTCGACTTCTTTATGGATCATATCGTGCAACAGAGTTGTGACAGCCCTTTGATAAGTGGCACCGGCGTTCTTTAATCCAAAAGGCATCACTCTATAGCAGAAAGTACCCCATTCGGTGATGAATGACGTCTTCACCTTGTCAATTACATCCATCAGGATCTGGTTGTACCCTGAAAAGCCATCCATGAAGGAGTACATTGCCGCTTTTGCTGCGCTATCAACTAGGACGTCAATATGTGGCAGTGGAAAGTTATCTTTTGGGCATGCTTTATTCAAGTCCCTGTAGTCAACGCATACTCTGACCCTTCCATCCTTTTTAGGGACGGGGACAATGTTGGCTAGCCATTCCGTATACTCCACCACTTCGAGAAACCTGGCATCTATTTGTTTGGCCACTTCTTCCTTCACCAATATAGCCCATTCCGGCCTTAGTCTTCTCAACTTCTGCTTTACCGGTCTGAACTTGGCGTCCGTTGGGATTTTGTGCACTGCTATTTCTGTATCTACACCAGGCATGTCTTCATATGACCAGGCGAAAGCTCTAACATGTTTTTGGAGTATTCTTATTAATTCTCTTTCTTCCTCGGATTTTAGCTCATGTGAAATGAGTACCATTTTAGGGTTTTCATCTGTACTTATATTGATTTCATGCAATGCAGTGTCATGTATGCTAAATATGCTTGATGGTGATTTAAATGCATGCACAGAATTATCAGGATAAACATCACACAAGTAAGCAAACTGGGATTTCATTGCATTGAACTTATCATAAAGTACATCAGTTACATTGAAAATGGAAGAAATAGATACAACAAAATCATTTTCATCCTCCACAGGCGGAGGGCCTTGTTCTTCATCAGCTTCCATCTTCCCTTCCAGAGCATCATCTGGGACTGCAGCTTTCTCGGCCACCTGTGCCTTAGCTTTCTCCATAATCTTGGCGATTTCAGCAACCACAGAGTCTAAGTTCACTTTGGCCATCAGTTCTTCGCCAAATCCTTCCTTGGATTTCCCAAAAGCTTTGGTTAATGCAGCAGTCAAAGCTCCCGAGATCACTTCTGTAGCTTTGGCACAAATCTTCTTTTCATCTTCTTCCTCGGCCACCTCTATGGTTTCTGCTGTCGCCTCAGATGATTCTCCTTTCAAAATTTCAGATTCAGCAATAGCTTCCTCCATCATTACAGGGGCTACTAGCTCTTCCTGGCTTTTCTCAAAATCCACAACATCTGCAAAGATCTCAAAGCCAGGGTGCTCGACATTTCCAACCAGCACCGGTTCAGCTTGGCCCTTGTAAAGGCTTTCTCCTGCCTTCAGAAATGGCTTCATCATGACCTTGCCATTCTTGCCCTTTTTCAGGTTCTTATGCTCGGATGACCCTTCTACATAACCAAGGCCGTACTGCTTTGACTTTCCCGAGTCGATCTTGAATTCTGGCACACCTTGCAAATTAATCCCGAGTCCTATTCCCGGGACAAAGTTCAGCTTGTACAGATATCGGGATAGCCACTCCGGCATGTAGTTCTCATAAAGGACCATAGGGACATCTGTGGTTTCCTCCTCCTTAATGACAGCAATTTGGAATCCACCAAAAGGAACCACTCCTTCATCCACTGCAGCTACCATCGACTGGGCGTCTGCCTCAACAGTCATAATTCTATCATTCATAGAGAATTTAATCTTCTGATGCAATGTGGAAGGAACACCTCCCAAAGGATGGAACCAGGGCCTTCCAAGCAATAAGGAGAAAGTGACCAGGATATCGATCACTGTGAAAATAACCATGGACTTGATAGGCCCAACTTCCACTTCTGTTTCAAAGGTCCCTATCACTGTTCTTTTAGAATCATCATACGCCCGAATGACTGTCGAGGACCTCTTCAGCACTTCTTCATTGATGCCTAGAAACGGTGGCATTTTCAGTGGGCAAATATTCAGAGCTGAGCCGTCATCCACCATAACACACGGCATCACCTTATCCATGATATAGGCTCTAATGTAAAGAGCCTTGTTGTGGGCCTTTCCTTCTGCTGGTAGGTCTTTCTCAGAGAAAACAATATTAGGAGCTCCAGCATGGACATTGTCTAGCAAGCAGCACATAGCCTCTGGTGAAGCTATAGGGGAGACTTCAATTTCTGATAGCCTTTTCACTAAAGCCTCCCTATGCTCTTTGGAGGTCATAAGTAGATGCCACAAACTGGCTTGTGCAGGGGTCTTCTTCAATTGGGAAATGACCAAGTCTTCTTTCTCGACTCCTTCCGGTGCCAAAGTGCTGCCCGACCCAGTCATCGGTGCTTTATCTTTCATCTGATCTGCCGGCTGATATACCCTTCCACTTCGCGTCACGTGCTGCAGTTCTGAAATCTTCAGTTCCTCAACAGCTGGGAGTTTAACGACCTCTCTTCTGTCAAATTCTTCGTACTCATCTTCAGAGTCGAGATCATCTAGACTTATGGGCTTGCTTTCCTTACACCCCTCCTTTTCCTCACACTTGGGTTCCACTTCGGGTTCTCCTACCGCCACTGCCTGAATCGTAGGGTTCACTTGTAGAACTTGGGCAAATATAAAGTTAGCCGGCAGCCCCGACTGAACCATGTTAACCCGCTTCTTGAATGCCGGCAGTGGATTGGTTTTAGTGCTAGGTTTAGCTGGCTCTTGCAGCTTTCCCTCGTCAATGTGCTTCTGGATAGCATCCCTTAGCTTGTAGCAGTTGTTGGTTCGGTGGCCTGTCACCACATGATAAGTGCAGAAGTTATCTTTGTCGGCTTCTGATGGCTTCTCAAATGGCCTTAAGGATTGCAATAGGCTGCCATTCCTGCATTTGGCAAATATCTTTTCCAAAGTAAGAGTCCAAGGCGATATGCCTTGTCCTCCAAGACCCCTATTCTGATTGCCTTGCTGCTGATTCACAGTAGCCACTTCGATCTGCTTCACCTCTGATGATTGCCCCTGTTTGCCACTGGAACCTGAACCAGAACCACTACCAGACCCAGCTGCTGCAGTTGATCTATACCCCGAACTATACCCTGTACTTCTTCCCCCTTTCTGACCAGCTGGCTTCTCCTCTTCGTCCCTTTCTATCTTCATGGCCATGCTATAGACCTCACTAAGCTCCTTGAAGGGATGGAATTTCATGTTGCTCTTGAAAATATCCTTGCTGCCATCAATGAGCTTCTGTATAAGCTCGTCTTCATCAGGGCGGTTCTTTAGGAGGATCATCTTGTTCATCCACCTCTGGTTGTATTCGTCAAAGGGCTCATTGAATTTCTGCTTCACCCTCTCCAAATCATACAGCTTCACCTGGATTTTGGTGTTGAAGCTGTAGTATTTGATGAAGGCTGCTGACAATACTTCCCAGTCAAACTGCTCCTCCTCTGACAGTGAGTTATACCATCCTAAAGCACCTCCCTCCAGTGTGGTAGGGAAAAGATTGATCAATTGTTGCTTAGTAGCGCCTGCTGTTAGCATAACCCGGGCATATAAATTCACATGGGCCTCCGGCGAGCCCATCCCTTTATAAGTAGGGATCTTCGGTACTTGGAAGCCAATGGGGAATGTCTCAATGCCCTTACTGATCATGGCATCCACATTCACCCCTTTCTTGGATTCAGCGCTGATACTGACCCCCTTCTTCAACTGGGCCATAACCTCGTCTAGTTCGGAGCACTTGGCTTTCATCTTCTGTTCCATAGCTGCTTCTATCTCCTGCAGCTTTTCTAGGCTAGCTGAAGCGTCACCACCATGTTGAGATGACTCAGCTTCTTTTTCTTTCCCGGTTCCCCTATCACCGGTCTCACCAGCTTCTCTAACGACTGCCCTCATCTCTTCCTTTAACATGTCGCGGAAATCCTGCGACCTGAAGAAATCTCTCAAAACATCAGCCATGCTCGGTATCTGTTCTGCCATATTCACTCCTTCCCTAGGCTCAGAATCACTGTCACTCTCGACTACCCTCTGTCTCCTAGCCGCCCTTGAAGCTTGGGATCTTGTCCAAGGTCGCTCCAGTGTATTCTGCTTGAGGGTAGACAGGAGGTATTAGGGTCGTGAATGAATGACGTGATATGACATGAAAATTAAGACATTGAACATGCTTGAGATGCATGGAGTTGAATTATGTATGGAATGATGATATGAATATATTATTTTTTTTTCGAGGCATTCCAAGAACACCTAATGTTTATGCAAAAACGTCACGTGTGAGCCATCACACGGACAGAACTTCGGCGCCTTTGGGGCACCTAATGAATTCGTGAAATGGTCGCGTGTGTACCGGCACACGGACGTAGTTTTGACGCTTTATAGGTCTATGAGATGATATGAAATGGTCACATGGGCCGGGCCCACAGACAAGGTCTTGATGCTTTTGAGCATATGATATGGAATGATGTTATGAGAAAGTCACGTGTAACAGGAACACGGACAAGGATTCGGCATTCGAGGAACGCCTTTCATGATTTGGTGATGTTATGGGCCTATATGTATACTAATCGGGCACTCGGGGAGTACCTGAAATGGTGAATTAATGTCATGAAGTGGTCGGATGTGGACCATAGTGTTATATGATGTCTATGATAGATGGGTGTGATGTCATGAAATGCATCGTGTAAATTATTACATGAAAATAGGCCTAAGGCCGTTGTGGCTTTTATTAAATGAAATGATATTGGTGGAATGGCCGAATGCAATCCGGTGCATTGGCCAAACACGGGTAATTTTGGGTACCCTATATGTTATGAAATGGAATGGGATGGTCATGATAGGCGTCCTTGAAATGCCCCTTAATTTAATTTAAGTGAAATGTAGTGAATGAACACGTCACACAATATGCAAATGACTGCACAAAAACGTGGGTTAGGATGTATGACATACATAGTGATGTTATGTATGCTATGTCAAAAATAAAATGCTAATCACACAAATTTAATGTTATGGCTGAAAAAGAAACCGTTAGTATGGATGACAAGCGAATGAATTAATGTTTTACACACAAAATAAAATGCAAATGGCTATATAAAAAATGTGGGTTTGTATCACACAAAGATGTTTGTGTATGGTATGTCATGTGTATGGAAAATGGTGATTATGGTATGTTATGCATGCGTCGGTGATGTGTCACGAAATGGTGAAGAACACATAGCAAGCAAAACGAATTCTTCCAACCTTATTCCTCCAACGTGGTCGGTCTCGAAAATTTCTAACCGAGTCCTAGGCGGGGTTCACTTCAATCACCAACCGGGGGTGATGAAGGCGCGACTTTATTATTATTCACACAATTATTTTTGGTATCCTAAGGGAATCCAACTAAAGCTGCCTATATGGGTTCGGTCAAAGTCGGGATAACATCAAGGTTCTCATAGCAAGATATACTCCTCACTTCTCCCCACTCAAGGGTCCTAGCGAAGGGGTTCGTACGAGGCTATGAGTGGTGTTTCGTATTCGTGCCCCTAAGACCAGGAGGAACTTAGGCGACACTTCAACAATCCACCGGGCTATGAAAGGATACCTAATCTAATGAAAAATGGATAACTAAAATGCAAATAAAATACCAAAAGAGAATCATCCGCCTTATTTTAATTTGACACTTTTCGGGGCTTGTCAAAATTCTTTTAAGTTTTTTTGAGAAAACTTTTTAAGAAATCCCCAGCGGAGTCGCCACTGTGAGAGGACGACGCGTTTTCGACGGGAGGCGGGACTCCCTTTCGGAATGGGGCGCCACGATCTCGGGCGGGCCCCTCCCTCGCGTGGGGTCTTTATAAATGGAAATCCGCGTCTTGGAAAATAATTGGAATTAATACGTAAAAGAACCGAGACCTAAGTCTTGATGAATATTGTAGGAGTCGCCACCCGGCTCAGCTCAACCGGGAAATTCTTATGTAGCTGAACCGGACGAACGGTCGCTACACTATACAGAGATTCGGGTCCGGACAAGTCCCTTATTTCGTGTCTAATTAAAATAAATATTGTCAATGTTCTCGAATGGTATTTCAAAATCTAAAGTCCATTTTATTGAATATAAAAAGCATACAGCGAGCACACAAAATATTTAATACAAAAATAAGGAAAAGAAATAAATATTAATTGGCTTACAACCAAATCGAATGGAAAAAATAAAAACCCTCGCCCCACTTATACAATCACCTATATACACGAGAATCTAGAAAAATACAATCGCCTAGGATACACGATTTAATCTATTAAATTACATTAAAAATAAAAATAAAAAGAAATTAGAACCTGTAAAACAGAGGGTTAGCACAATATATACAGCACGCCACAAGCTGGACTCAAATCGACAGAATGGGAAATCAGATATTGGAGACATGCATTTAGGGGATAACCAGGTTGGCTCGGCTAGCCGGCCCAGTTAGACCTGGAAAACACTTTGAAACGTCCCTGTATTTTTGGTTTCGTGGGAAAAAATCATTTGAAAACAATTTTACCGGTTTACATGCATTTTTCATATATTAAGTGGGTCGGTTTTCGGGAGAACTGGGTCTCCGTCGTTGAATTGATCTAAATGCAAATTTACCAGAAAATTGAATCTATGGTCGTGATGCACACAACAAAATTCATTTTGATGATTTTTGGGGTTTTCTAATTTTTTGGGATTTTTTGGGAATTTTTGGGAATTTTTTATGATTTTTTTATGCATTTTTAAGAAATTTTTGGGTTTTAAAGGTAAAATTCTGATTCTGAGAACTACGGGGGTACGACTATAAATTACAGTCGTGGAAAATCAACTACAGTCGTACGACTGTAGATGCTGAAAATTCAAGATTTCACCAAAATCTTATTAAAAACGAGCTGAACATAAAATCACCTGGAAATCAACTACAGTCGTACGACTGTAACTACAGTCGTACGACTGTTCATCAATTCAAGAACAGTCGTGCGACTGTTCTTGATTTCCAGGAGCAGAAACGCAGAAAAATGGACAGAAATGCAGAAAAAGCACACCAAACACCCAGAAAGCTTGTAAAAGAGAGAGGAAAAGGGGTATTTACCTCCGTGGCGTGCGTCCACCGTAGGATTGACCCCTGGCGTCGCTCCAATCCACTAAAATCCGGACTTTTCTCCTTGAGTTAGGGTTTGAGATTTGAGTCCAGAGATTTCCAAATGCTGAGGATTTTGATGAGGAGTTCCTCCTTTTTTTCTTTGGTTTTCTCTTCTTTCTCTTTTTCTCCCTTTCTCTCTGTCTGTCCGTTTTTCTTTTTTTTTTTTTTTCGTTCCCCCTCCTCCTTGCTTGCTGCAACAAGGGAGCAATTAATGCTCCCTTTCTCTCTGCTTCATTTCTGCTGTAGAGGTATGGGTTCCTGCAGTCTGTCCGACATTACAGTCGTACGACTGTAATTTTTAAATTACAGTCGTACGACTGTAACAATAGTCGTACGACTATAATTTTTTTTTTTTTAAGTATAGAAAATTCCTGCGCTTACAGGGGGTAGTCAGGTAAACTCGGCTAGTTCACCCAACTAGACCTGGAAAATGGTTTTGAAACATTCCTGTGCTTTTGTTTCATGAGAAAATACATTTTTGAAAATATTTTCCTTTTCCGGTTTACTTCCATTTAGCATGTAAAGTGGGTCGGTTTTCGGAAGATTTGGATCTCCGTCGTCTTTATGTTCTAAATGCGACAATTTCAAAAAATTAAATCTAAGGTAATGGATGCATGAAATAAATTTTTTTTTTATGATTTTATGATTTTATGATTTTTATAATTTTTCTGATTTTTTAGGATTTTTCTGAAATATTTTTTTTTCGAATTTTCTGTTGCTGACCAGAAACTACAACCCTGCAGCTGTAATTACAGTCGTGTGACTGTAATGCATTTCTGATCCAAAAAAGGGTGAAATTATTTCGATGGGCAGGATTTAGAGCCGAAATAGCGAGAACAGTGGTACAACTATAGTTACAGTCGTGCGACTGTAATTATAGTCGTACGAATGTTCATCTCGCCTAGAACCAGAAGACTTATTTTTGGGTTTTATGCTGAGTTGCGGGAGGATTTACAGTTGTGGAAGGCCAATTACGGGAGTACGACTGTAATTATAGTCGTACAACTATAATTATAGCTGTACGGCTGTTCATCCTACCCAGAAGTAGCAGACTAAAATATATGGTTTTTATGCACGAAAGTGAACCAAAACACCCAGAAAAATAAAGCAAAACACAGGTTTTAAGTATAGTTACCCTTGTAGTACGGATCCATTGTTGATTTGACCATTGGAAACACCTTAAATTGGCTCCGAACTGCTCCTTTTCCTTTGAATGCTAAGGTTCAAAAAGAAAGTCCAAGATTCTCGACAAGCCAAGGATTTAACCAAGTTCAAGTTCTGGAATTTATTATCTTTGACTGACAAATTATTAACCTATGATTTCTACCAATTTTAGCATCACAATACAAAGATTAAAAAGAAAAGAGTAGGAGAAAGTATTTTGTGGATGTTTCTTCTCTTCTTTTCCCTTTTCTCAATGCTACTTTTGAGCTCTCTTCATACCAAATTTCTATCCCACCTTTTCTCATCCTTTTCTTTTGCTACTTATGGCCACTAAAAGGGGCAATCAGGCGGCATTAATGCCTCTGAAATCGCCCATACCTCTCCCCCTTTGGGTATGGCCAAAATATTAGAAAACGGATCTATAGTCGTACGACTGTAATGTTTGGTAATTACAGTCGTACGACTGTAATGAGAGGTGGACGACTGTAAAATTTGGTTGCTTATTTGACTTTGACTGAAAACATAATTATAGCCGTGGTAATAGAATTACAGCCGTACGACTGTAGTTACAGTCGTATGACTGTAATGTATAGCACACGTCCATACCCTTTATTTTTTTAGGGTTAGAAAATTCTGGCGTTTACAGCTACCCCTTGCATGATCAAATTCAACATCTGATTCCAGGTCTAAAATACCTGATGTGAATTTGAGAACGTGAATTGAAGTGCCATAAACATAAGGAAAGACAGACGTACCTGACTTGTCGAAGTCCCGTTGTTGCAGAGATGATTTGGTATAAGCCGATGTCAGGTTTATCTGTACCCGAGGTGAAGTTGAGATAAGCTGATACCGGGTTTATCTATACCCGAGGCTGAGGATGATTTGCCGATACCGGGTTTATCTATACCCGAGGCTGAGTGAATTAAATGAGCCTGTGCCGGATCTATCTGTATCCAAGGCAGTGATGGAATGAACCTGTACCGGGTTTCTCTGTACCTGAGGCTGAGTGGATGAAATGAGCATGTGCCGGATATATCTGTATCCGAGGCGGTGATAGACTGAGTTGAGTTTTGATTCGGGGACCTGATTTGATGTCTGTACGAAACAACGGTCTTGCCTGAATTGAGCTGGATTCAAGGATTTGCCCCGATGCCTGTGCGGAACATAATCTTGCTTGAGATAGATTCAAGGATTCAAAATCTTGCTTGAATTAAATGAGGTTCAAGGATTTGAAATCTTGCTTGAATTGAATGGGTTCAAGGATTTGAAATCTTACTTGAATTGAATGGGTTTAAGGATTTGAAATCTTGCTTGAATTGAATGGGTTCAAGGATTTGAAATGTTGCTTGAATTGAATGGGTTCAAGGATTTGAAATGTTGCTTGAATTGAATGGGTTCAAGGATTCAAAATCTTTATTGAATTGAGTGTTGGTGTGCCCTAGTTCTTAAGGCATTGGATTCTTGTATTTTGTATTATACATTAAGACTCATTGTATGAATACATTATTTGTGTCACATTAATAAAGGCAATTAATCTATTTCATTTATATCTTATGCTACAATCTGAGTAGAGTATCCATTGATTGATAATCATAAAACCTATCCCAGGTCTGTTCTAATCGTGGGAACGAATAGAACCACAGACTTGTATATTCGATGACTATATGGAAGTTCTTAACTAGCCATAGTACTTGTATAGTCAGTCATGAATATAGGTACATGTCATTGACATGGGACTGGATCGATCGGCACAAGAAAGCCACATGGTTGTCACGTTATAGGTCTTTCTTGAGTAGGTCTCTTTTGTCCTCAGACCAGATTTCATTATAATATCAATATGGAATCCAGTTCACTTTGACATACACCTAACAAGTCTGTAAAAGGATGCTAAATACGGGTATGATTAGGTGGACCGGTGAACATGTTGATATTTATGATGAAGTGATGGAATTGCCACTCTGGTAACACCGAGATGATATCATTGGCCACTTGATGAGTGGGACCGATAAGTGTATGGCCATACCCAAGTAAGTCGGTGCTTATTTGATTAATTAGTCAACTCAAGATCCAGAAATATAATAAACAACAGAAGAGGATGACGGACACCATGCCTCTTATTTATTCATATCGATATCGTTAGGCAAATGACACTATGAGATTCCTATCGGGTGAGTGTCTTCGAAAGACTGCTGCATCTCTGTCTTAATTGGGGGCTGTAATGGTTTGCTAGAACCCACTTACAGTCTGTGGGCCTTGGGCCTACTACCAACATAAAGACAGACCCATAGGATCATGCACATAGATCAACTGAGCCGGAGCTTATAAAAATTGTACATGTAATGTACATTGGAAGGAATGCGTTAATTAATTACTTGACATTCGGTGTCAAGGTAATTAATTAACATTGGGTTGAATTTAATTTAATAAATAAGTTTACATAATGTAATTAATTAATTTATCAGTTAATTGAATTACATAAAGTAAACAATTAATTAAATAATTTTCCTAAGTAGGAAAATTAAATACATGTATTGTATTAACTTAAGTGTGATTTAATTTTATTTAGGAGTAATTAAATTTAGCCAAATGGATTTAAATTACATAGTATATATTTTTCAATTAAAGTTTATTTATGTAATTATAATCCTAGTGGGCTTGGGTTTAATTAACCTAATTAAAACCCAATTAGACAAGGTGTCTATATATGGGCACACTTAAGGAGGAAAAACCAAATTCAATGCTAATTAATTGCTGGAAATTTCAGCCACCAAGAGCAGCCCCAAATAGCCGAAAATCCCAGCATCAATCCTCTATTCCTTTGTGTCTTCGGCTAGCACCGGTTCCCGGTCAATAGTTGGTCGTGCACCGAACTTTGGAGATCGTAGTTTCAAGAAATGATTCTGCAGCAGTCTTTAGAGGAGACGAATCCAGTGAGTTAATCTCTGTTGATTCAAATTGTTTTATTCTAATCAATGGTAATTGGACACGATAGGTGGATTCTAGGAAATTTTAAACAATGTATTTTCTGCTGTGCCACGTTATTTTTCTAATGACAAATCCCAACATTGAGTGGGTTCAAGGATTTGAAATCTTAATTGAATTGAGTGGATTCAAGGATTTGAAATCTTGCTTGAATTGAATGGTTTCAAGGATTCGAAATCTTGCTTGAATTGACTGGGTTCAAGGATTTGAAATCTTTCTTGCATTGAGTGGGTTCAAGGATTCGAAATCTTGCTTGCATTGACTGGGTTCAAGGATTCAAAATCTTGCTTGAGTTGAATGGGTTCAAGGATTTGAAATCTTGCCTGAATTGAATGGGTTCAAGGATTTGAAATCTTGCTTGAATTGAATAGGTTCAAGGATTTGAAATCTTGCAATTCAAGCAAGATTTTGAATCCTTGAATTGAATGGGTTCAAGGATTCGAAATCTTCCTTGAATTGAATAGGTTCAAGGATTTGAAATCTTGCTTGAATGAATGGGTTCAAGGATTTGAAATCTTGCTTGAATTGAACTGTGGCTGGCTCTAGGAGTGATAATTTTAAAATAGGGTCAAGAATGAGTATTTATTCCTTGATCGATAATTTTGGAAATAAAAATTTTTGCCCCTTCAATCAAGAATAAATATGGCTTGATTGTTTTGCCCCTTGATACCTGAGATGTTGAGGTTTGGGGCCGCATGGCTCTAATTTGTATCTTAAGGCCCAGTGGATGCCCCTGTGTTGGACTATTTCCACTTTGAGAGCGATCTTGATTCGGGACGACTCGATGATGGTGGTGGGTACCTGCACTTGGATTGGTCGTGATGCATGTATGCATGTGTGTGTAGGTTTTGAATGTATGTATGTATATGTTTCAATGTATGCACGCACGAATGGACTCTAGAAGATGCATTTCCTGCTATTTGTCCAATAATTATTTTCCATGCCCTTGCTAGGGGACTATGTCACACTGCTGATTGACCGTGGCTTGGGGAACACATTCCTTATGCAATGCAATTCTTACATTTCCACTGGGGACATATGATGACTGTTGAGGAAGTACGATGACTACCGGGGAGAAAAGCAGTGATGTTCTTTGCGATGGTTCCGTTGGGGAATAGTGTAGAGGATCCTGCTGGAGAAAAGTGGAAGGGCTCCTGCTGGGGAATACTGGAAGGGTTCCTCTTGGGGAATAGTGGAAGGGTTCCACCTTTTTGCCCCTAGGAATAGTGAATTTGGTAGTGCTCTATGTTTTGCCTGAACTGCCCGATGTGGGTTTTTAGCTCAGCGAGCTGCTCTAATCTTTGCCTAAGGCGACTTTTTGGTTTTCACCTCAGTGAGCCTCTTTTGATAGTGCTCTAACTTTTGCCTAAACTACCCAATGTAGGTTTTCAGCTTAGTGAGCTGCTCTAATTTTTGCTTGAGGCGCGTTTTCAATTTTCACCTCAACGAGCTCTTTTTTTTTTAGTGAGATGCATGTAAGCGGAAAATGTGCACAACCATATATGATGTATGATGTGAATTCAATTTCAAGTAGACTTGCGACATTTAAATGAACAGAGCAAGGCATTCATTCATTCATTCATAATGTTTTAGCATAATGCACATCACAGATAAAATGAAGTTAAGGACGGGATCAGCAATGGTATCCGTCTCGACCGAATCCACGACTACCACCAACCGGTCCTTGCAGATTTTCCCGCTGGTGGTGCTCACCTCATCGTCCTAACTTTTGCATGGACCACCTTTTTGGTTTTCGATCCATCGGACTGTCCTAAATTTTTATTTATTATTTTATTTTATTTATTTTTTATTTTTTTGACGTATTAGCGGCTGAGTTCGTCCTGATTGATAGGGTCGATGACTTGGTCTTTGTTTCCTCTGTTAAAACTACTTCCATCTCATAGAACAAACAACTACAGTGTTTCTCCTGTGTGTGCTCCGATGTTGGTCCCTTGTTCTTTGTGAGGCAAATGGTAACGTGTCAGCCCAATCTCTGTAGGTAAATGCCATATTTGACAACACCCTTTTGATGGATTTATTAGTTGCTTATACCACCCCGCTAGCTTACGGGTGATACAGAGGTGGTGTATGATGCCTCACCCCTTTATCCTGGAACAATTGCGTTGTTGCCCCTGAACCTGCGTTCCGCTACAGGACATGATATGGTGCGGAATGCCATATAGTACGAATTCATTCTTCTTTCTGAACTCGGGCCCACGTACATTTTTTTTTACATTCATATATAACCCTGATTCTACTCACTTTGAGGAGTAATTGACAGTTATGACCACGAATCAATGTCCGTTCGGCATAAGAGGCCCCGTTGTAAGCGCCGAAATTTTCCATACTCAAAAAAAAAAATTATTTCACACGACTATAGTTACAGTCGTAAGACTGTAAATGCGTAGCAGGTACAGCAACCCATACCTTAAAAATGAAAACATGGAGGTGATTTGAGGGGTAATTAATGCCCGGTTTTAAGCAGCAAGCAAGGCAGAAATAAAAAGGAAAAAGTGAAGGAAGAGAGGGACTTTTGGGTAGATTGAAAGATTAAAAAGAAGAAGAAGAAGAAGGAAAGAAAAAGAGGACATTCA
Organism: Euphorbia tirucalli; assembly: GCA_039660915.1. NCBI lineage: Eukaryota > Viridiplantae > Streptophyta > Magnoliopsida > Malpighiales > Euphorbiaceae > Euphorbia > Euphorbia tirucalli. Next base: position 40,451,523 of record CM077637.1, on the reverse strand, counting down.
ACCAGAAGATAGACAATCTCTTTTTCTTTTGATTCTAGTGTCATAAAAGTAAAATTTGATAGAAATCATAGGTTAAAACTTGACACACTAAATCAAATCAATTCCAGACCTTAAATCCACCAAAATCCATAACATTTTGGAGAATCTTGGAAAACTTTTAGAACCATAGCACACAAGCAAAAAGAAGCGATTTGGAGTCAATTGAGGCGTTTCCAATGGTCAAACAAGCAGTGGATCAGCGCCACAAAGGTAATTATACCTAAAACCTTCATTTTGTTACTTTTTCTAGGTGTTTTGATGTGATTTCGTGCATAAAATTCATATTTATGGCTTGCTGTTTCTGGGAAATAAGAATAGCCGTACGACTATTCTTGTGACAAAGAACAGTCGCATGACTGTATATATGGTCGTACAAGTGTTTTAATTTCCCGTGGCTATTAGTTTTATTTGAACAAATTTTGGCGATTTTCTGCAATTGGATGGATTACAGTCGCACGACTGTAGTTATAGTCTTACGGCTGTAATAACAGCTGGACGACTGTAATTTCCATATAAGACAGAATATCCAAAAAAATCAACCAAAATTCCCAAAAATCATAAAAGCTCAGAAAAATCAGTGAGTTATCGAAAATGAATTTTGTTGTGTGCATTTGCGACCTTAGATTTTAATTTTTGATGTAATTGCACTTTGAACAATGCAACGACGGAGACCTAAATCTCCCCAAAACCGACCCATCTCACATGCTAAATTAAAGTAAACCTGAAAAGAAAATGTTTTCGAAATGATTTTCTCAAAAAATAAAAATATAGGGATGTTTAAAAACTGTTTTCCAGGTCTAATTAGGCTAGCTGGCCGAGCGGACCCGGTTACCCCTTAAATGCATACCTCCGATCTCTAATTTGCCAATTCTGTCCAACTTGAGCCCTATTTGTGGTGTGCTATAAATTGTGCTAACCATCTGTTTTGCAGCTTTTAATTTCTTTTATTTTTATTTTTGATGTAATTAATAGATTAATCCATGTATTTTAGGCGATCTTATTTTTTTTTTCTAGATCATTCGTGTATTTTAGGCTCTTGTAAGGTGAGGTCGAAAGTTTTTATTTTTATTTGATTGGGTTCTAATAATTTATTTATTCAATGCTTTTTATTTTACTTTATTTGTATGTACGCTGTGTGCTTTAATTTAATAAAAATGAACTGTAGAAATTTAAAATACCATCTATGAACATTGGGCAATTTTATTTTGATTAGACATGAAATAAGGGACTTGTTCGGACCTAGATCTCTGGAAAGTGTAGCGGCCTTTATCCAGTTCAGCTACGCTGTAATTTCCCGATTGAGCTGAGCCAGGTGGTGACTCCTACATTATCTATCGAGACTTAGGTCTTGGTTCTTTTATGAAGCAATTTAATTTTCCAAAAATGAATTTCCATTCCAAAAACCCCACGCGAGGGAGGGTTGCCCGATATCGAGGCTCCCTTCCGAGAGAGTTATGTGCCCCTAAAAAGGTCGTCCCTTGTGGCGACACCACTGGGGACTTCTTACAAATGTTTTATTAAAACTTAAAAAATTTGATAAGCCCTGAAAAATGTCTAATCAAAATAAGGTGGATGATTCTTATATGGTATTTTATTTTGCATTTTTAGTTAGTCATTGTTGCATTAGGTTAAGTATCCAATTTTTAGTCCGGTGAATTGTTGAAGTGTCGCCTTTGTTCCTCATGGTCTCAGGGGCACGGATACGAAACACCACCCATAGCCTCGTACGAACCCCTTCGTTTGGACCCTTGAGTGGGGAGAAGTGAGGCGTATATTTTGCTGTGGGAGCCTTGATTTTACCCCGACTTGGACCGAACTCATATAGGCAACCTTAGTTGGATTCCCTTAGGATACCAAAATAAGTTGTATGAATGCTATAAATTGCACCTTCATCATCCCCGGTTGATGATCGAAGAGAACCCCACCTAGGACTTGGTTATAATTTTCTCAAAAATTGACCACGTTTGGAGGAATAAGCTTGGAGGAATACACTTCGTGTGCTGTATGTTTCTCGGCCTCCTATGACATACCATCATGGGCATTTTCATGAACATGACATGACATGCCATACACGCAAAGCATTTCTGTGATACTAACCCACATCTTTTGTGCAGCCATGTACATTTTATTTCCGTGTGTGAAAACATTAAATCATCCATGTGACATTCATACTAACCATTTCTTTTGTAGCCACAACATTATATTCATGTGTTAACATTTTTACAAAGCATACACAACATCATTATGTATGTCATGCATCCTAACCACATTTTCGTGCAGCCATTTGCATTTTGTGTGACATAAGCATTCATATCATCCCATCTCATTTAAATTAGGGACATTCCAAGGATGCCCATCACGATCATTTCATTCCATAACATAGAGGGAGTCCCAAAACTACCCGTGTACTAGATGTACTCAGCCATTTCAATACTCCATGGCATTCAATATAAGACCGCAATGGTCCTACGGTTGTTCCTATGTGATGGTTCACATGATGTTATCATATAGCATCATACCCATTCATCATAGACGTCACGGTAACGTCGAAATTCTTCTTACGCATCATGGTTCACATCGGACCATTTCGTAACATTGTGAAACCATTTAAGGTACTCTCCGAGTGCCGGATTAGTACACATATAGGGGCATTTCATAGTATTACCAAATCTTGCAAGGTGTTCCCCGAATGCTGAACCTCTGTCTGTGTCCTTAGTTACATGTGACTCTCTTATAACATCACTTCATATCATACGCCTCAAAGGCATCAGAACTCTGTCCATGGGGTAGCCCCATGTGATCATTTCATGTCATATCATAGACCTACAAAGCATCGAAACCCTGTTCGTGTGTCGACACGTGCGTGACCATTTCATAAAATTCACTAGGTGCTCCAAAAGCGCTGAGCCTTTATCCGTGTGGCGGTCCACATGTGATCTTTTTGCATTATCTCTTGTATGGCATTAGGTATTCCTGGAATGTCCAAAAAGGAAAAAATAATAAATAGAGATCATCCTTATCATCATGTCACTTATGACATCATTTCATTCATCCATCATAAATCACCTTTAGTGTATCATTCTTCATGCCACCATTCCATTCATTCATTGTCCCTAAACATTTCCCATGTGATGTCAAGCAGAGTAAACTAGAGCGACCGAGGACAAGATCTTAGGATTTCCTGAAGGATTTCTTAAAGGATTTCCTGATATCTAAGGATTTCTATGACATGCTCAAGGAAAAGATGCGGGCTGTTGTGAGGGAAGTTGCTGAAACCAGCGCCAGTGGAGCTGGAAAGGAAAAAGATGTTGAATCATCTTAGCAAGGCACTGATGCCTCGGCTAGTTTGGAGAAGCTGTAAGAAATTGAGGCGGCTATGGAAAGGAAAATGAGGGCAAAGTATTTAGAATTGGATGAAGTTGTGGTCCAGCTGAAGAAAGGGGCTAGTGTCAGTTCGGACTCCTAGAGGGGAGTTAATATAGATGCCATGATCAGTAAAGACATTGAGACTTTTCCTATTGGCTTTCAAGTGCCGAAGGTTCCCTCCTACAAGGGAATGGTCTCACCAGAAGCCCATGTGAATCTCTATGCACGGGTCATGCTGACGGCTGGTGCCACTAAGCAATAACTTATAAATCTCTTCCAGACTACACTTGAGGGAGGAGCATTGAGCTGGTACAATTCTTTATCTGAAGAAGAGCAATCAGATTGGAGGCTTTATCGGCGGCCTTTATCAAATACTAAAGCTTTAATACCAAGATTCAGGTGAAGCTGTACAACCTAGAAAGAGTTCAGTAGAAGTCAAATGAGCCTTTTAATGAATACTATCAAAGGTAGATGAACAAGAGGATCTTGTCAGAGAACCGCCCTGATGAGGATGAATTGATTCAAAAGCTGATTGATGGTAGTAGGGACATCTTCAAGAACAATATGAAGTTCCAACTCTTTCAGTGAACTCAGCGAAGTATACAGTATGGCCATGAAAATTGAGAGAGACGAGGAGGAGAAGACAGCATGCCATAAGAGAAGTAGAAGCTCTAGGTACAGCTGTGAGCGGACGACGCGTTTTCGACGGGACGCGGGACTCCCTCTCGGAATGGGGCGCCACGATCTCGGGCGGGCCCCTCCCTCGCGTGGGGTTTTTATAATGGAAAGCCGCGTTTTGGAAAATAAATAGAATTAATACGTAAAAGAACCGAGACCTATGTCTCGATGAATATTGTAGGAGTCGCCACCCGGCTCAGCTCAACCGGGAAATTCTTATGTAGCTGAACCGGACGAACGGCCGCTACACTATCCAGAGATTCGGGTCCGGACAAGTCCCCTATTTCGTGTCTAATTAAAATAAATATAGCCAATGTTCTCGAATGGTATTTCGAAATCTAAAGCCAATTTTATTGAAGTAAACAAACATGCAGCGCGCATACAAAATGTTTAATACAAAAATAAGGAAAAGAAATAAATATTAATTGGCTTACAACCAAATCGAATGGAAAAATAAAAACTCTCGCCTCACTTGTACAATCGCCTAGAATACACGAAAATCTAAAAATAATTACAACCGCCTAAATACACGGTTTAATCTATTAAAATACATTAAAAATAAAAATAAATAGAAATTAAAACCTGCAAAACAGAGGGTTAGCACAATGTATACAGCACACCACAATTAGGACTCAAATAGACAGAATGGGAAATCAGGAGTTAGGGGCATGCATTTAGGGGGTAACCGGGTTGGCTCGGCTAGCCGGCCCGGTTAGACCTGGAAAACATTTTGGAACGTCCCTGTATTTTTGGTTTTGTGGGAAAATCATTTTGAAAACAATTTTTTCGGTTTACATGCATTTTTATATATTTAAGTGGGCCGGTTTTCAGGAGAACTGGGTCTCCGTCGTTGAACTGTTCTAAATGCAATTTTACTAAAAAAAATGAATCTATGGTCGTGATGCACACAACAAAATCCATTTTGATGATTTTTGGGGTTTTCTAATAATTTTTTTTTTTTTGGGATGAGGCTGAAATTCTGATTCTGGAACAGGGATTACAGTCGTACGACTGTAGTTTACAGTCGTGCGACCGTAATCAGTTCAGGGTCAGAATTTCGCCAAAAATCATTGAAAATCAAAATCTGAAGAAAATAAATCTGGAAATTAAGAACAGTCGTACGACTGTATATACAGTCGTACGACTGTTCATGAAAACCAAGAACAGTAGTACGACTGTTCTTAATTTCCAGGAACAGAAATACGAAAATGCAGCAAAAATCGCACAAAACTCACTTCAAACACCCAGAAAGCGAGGAAAAGTGTAAGGAAAAGAAGTGACTACCTTTTTAGAAGCTATTCCAATTCGTTTTGACCCCTGGCATCGCTCCGATCCCAACAATTTCGCACTTTCCCCTTTGGAATGGAAGTTGAGAGCTTTTCGTCCAAAATCTGAATTGCAAAGGATTCTGATTGTTTTAGTCCGAATTCTTGATTTGGTTATGTAGTTAATTGATTAACCTAGGGGTTTCTAACAAGTTTGAACCTTAATTTCGAGAAATTAAAGAAAATAAAAGAGGAAGAAAGTGAGTTTTTATGGTTTTCTTTTTCTCTCTCTTCTCTTTCTCTCTCTAAATTTCTTCTCACCAGAAATCTCCTCTCTTCCCCTTCTTTTTCCTTCTTTTCTACCCTCTCTTTCTGCTTGCTTGCTGCCAAACCCGAGCAATTAATGCTCATCCTCTCTTTCTTCCATTTCTGCTGCAGAGGTATGGGCCTCTGCAGATTTTTCGATATTACAGTCGTACGACTGTAATTTTTAAATTACAGTCGTACGACTGTAACAATAGTCGTACGACTATAGATTTTTTTTTTTTTAAGTATAGAAAATTCCGGCGCTTACAGCTGCCCCTCGCGTGATCAAATTCGACATCTAGCTCCAGGTCCATAACACCTGTGATGATGAATTTGAGAGCGTGAATCAAAGCGCCGCGAACGCTGGAATGAATCTTCTGATGAGATAGGCCGATACCGGGTTTAGGTTACCCGAGGCGATACTGGGGAGGAAATAAGCCGATATCAGGTCTATGTTACCCGAGGCGAGTTGATGAAGAGATTGGCCGATATCGGGTCTATGTTACCCGAGGCGAGTTGATGAAGAGATTAGCCGATATCAGGTCTATGTTACCCGAGGCGAGTTGATGAAGAGATTAGCCGATATCAGGTCTATGTTACCTGAGGCGAAATTAATGAAGAGATTGGCCGATATCGGGTCTATGTTACCTGAGGCGATACTGATGAAGAATTGGCCGATATCAGGTCTATGTTCCCCGAGGCGAGTTGATGAAGAGATTAGCCGATATCAGGTCTATGTTACCCGAGGTGAGTTGATGAAGAGATTAGCCGATATCAGGTCTATGTTACCCGAGGCGAGTTGATGAAGAGATTAGCCGATATCAGGTCTCTGTTACCCGAGGCGATGCTAGAGATGAGATTAGCCGATACCGGGTCTAGGTTACCCGAGGCGAACTTTACTGGGAAAATATATGAAGCTGATCTGGGCCGATACCGAGTTTACATCACTCGAGGTGGATCTGCTAGGGAACTTGGATGATGAGACAGATCTGGGCTGATGCCGAGCTTACATTGCTCGAGGCGGACTCGCTGGAGAAGATTGAGATAATGGAGCGGATCTGGGCCGATACCGAGCTTACATTACTCGTGGCGGATCTGCTGACTTGCTGAGGATATTGAGCTGGGGATGAATTCCTGCACTTAAAATGGCAAGTCTTCATTCCTTGATCGAGAGATTTTTAAACAAAAATTTTTGCCCCTTCGATCAAGAATGAAGACTAGCCGGGGATAAGTAATTGATATATGCAATGTATGGATGCATGATGATGTATATGCACATGTATGTATTTTCTGTTATTGGATGTTTCTGTTCTCCGCTGGGGAGATATGTTGTACCCCTGGTTGATTTTGCTTTTCTTGGGGCATTGTTTGATGATTATCAAAGAAGCGAGGTGACTGCTGGGGAAATGATCGTAGTATTCCTTGTAGAGATTCCGCTGGGGAAGAGTGTAACAGCTTGACTGGGGAAGCAATTATGGTGTTCTTTGTGTAGACTACACTGAGGAGTAACATGGCGACTTTGCGAGGAAGTAATTGATGGTGTTCTTTATGTAGACTCTGCTGGGGAATAGTATAGGAAACTCTGCTGGGGAGCGATGTGACGAATTCTGCGGGGAATACTGAGGATACTCTGTTTTTCCTGCTTCGTGGGAAGTTATGAGTGTTTTTTTTTTTTTTTACTCTAATTTTTGCCTGGGTTGCCCAAATCAGGTTTTCAGCCCAGCGAGCCGCTCTAACTTTTGCCTAAGGCGCCTTTTCGGTTTTCGCCTTAGCGAGCTTTTCATATGCCCTTATTTTTGCCTAAACTGCCCGATATGGGTTTTCAGCTTAGCAGGGCGCTCTAATTTTTGCCTGAGGTGCCTTTTCGGTTTTCACCTCAGCGAGTTTTTTTTTTTTGACTAAAATGGTGTTGTGACCCTTTATTGCTCGTCTGGGAAGATGAACTAGACTTTAGAGGACGATAAGAGATTTTAAATTACATATATTTGATACATTTTTATTTGTCAAGTAATGCGATGATATTGATCAGTTGAATGCAAAGTGCTTTCTTTGAATGTGTGTTTATGCAAGACAACTTTGTTTGTGCATTTGTCATAACCATGCAAATATATTTAAACAAACACTTCACTTTATTGATGAAGTCAAAATGAGTACATTTGAAACAAGTTGGTTCCTAAATGGTACAGATTTCACATTAAGCTAGAATCCGTCACCAGTCGTCCTTTTCAGGTTTTCCGGCTGATTATTTTCTCTCGTGTCTTAACTTTTGCCTAGACCGCTCTTTTCGAGTTTTCAGCCTAGCAGACCTCTTTTTTTTTTTTTTTTTTATACTTGATAAAGCTTTAGCCTGTCTTGGTTGATCGGGTTGGTGAACACGTTTCCATCCATGTCCATGATGCTGACAACGCCTTTTGATAGCACCTTCTTCACCACATATGGTCCTTCCCAGTTAGGTCTGAACTTGCCCCTAACATCAACATTTGAAGGCCTTAGTTGCTTTAGAACCAAATCTCCTGCTTTCAACTGCCGCTTGGAGTATTTCACATTTTAGTTATAGGCTCTAGCCATTCTGCGCTGATACATCTACAGGTGATCCAGTGCCTTTAGTCGCCTTTCATCTAGTGCAGCCAGCTGCTCATATCTAGCTTGAACCCATTCAGTCTCTGGCAATTGAGCTTCCAGGGCAACTCTGAGTGACTCGAGTTTTATCTCCACTGGTAACACTGCTTCCATTCCATACACCAAGGCATAAGGAGTTTCTCCTGTCGGCGTTCTGACACTGGTCCTGTAACCCCAAAGAGCATAAGGCAGTTTATCAGCCCAATCCCTGTAAGTGATTACCATCTTTGATAAGATCTTCTTTATTGCCTTGTTAGCTGCTTCTACTGCACCATTAGCCTGAGGCCTGTATGGGGAAGACTTATGATGTTCAATACCATGTTCTGCAAATAGCTCAGCCGTTGCCCCTTGAAACTGTACTCCATTGTCTGTTACTATGTGGTGAGGAATCCCATACCGAGTGAAGATATTTTTCCGGATGAACTTGACCATGTGCTTGGCTGTAACATTAGTGAAGGATTCCGCTTCGACCCATTTGGAAAAATAATCAACTGCCACAACTATGAATCTATGCCCATTAGATGCAGCTGGATGAATTTCACCAATCATATCTATCCCCTATGCTGAAAACGGCCAAGGAGACGCTAGGTTCTGAAGTTCAAGTGGAGGAAGATGACTAATGTCTGCCTAGATTTGACACTCATGGCATCTCTTCACCTTTCTTATACAATCTGCTTGCATCGTCATCCAGAAGTAGCCTTGTCTCATGATCTTTTTAGCCATGGCAAGCCCGTTCATATGTGGCCCACAGGATCCCGCATGTACCTGCTGCATCACATCCTCTGCTTCTTGTTCTGTTAGACACCTTAAAAGAACTCCGTGTGCTGTTCTTTTGTATCACTTGTCCTCGAAGATTCTGAATTGACTGGCCAGCTTTCTTAATGTCAACTTATCAGCAGCACTGGCCTCCTCTGGGTACTTTCCCTCCTTAACATACCGGTAAATGTCAAAGAACCATGGCTTTTCTTCGGCTGATAATTCCATTACTTCATGCACTTCAAAGCAAGGATGCCTGGAAGTGGCTATAACCAGTGGTTGAGCTTGTGTCTCTTCTGGATTTTCCCACATTGGAGGACAAAGTAGCTAATGCATCAGCCATCTTATTCTCATCCCTGGGGACATGTCTGAATTCACACTGGCCGAATAAACCCTTTCTGAACTGTAGCAGCTCCAAATAAGGCCGTAAGGCTTCTTCTTTTAGTTCCCACTCTCCCTGAGCTTGCCTGATCACTAGAAGTGAGTCTCCAACAATCAGGACGTCATTTGCCCCTAATGTTAGCAAAGCTTCCATCCCAAATAGGCATGCTTCATACTCTGCCCCGTTATTGGTTATGGGAAAATTCAACCTCTTGGATAAGGGAATGACTTCACCATCTGGCGTTGCTATAAGTACCCCGATCCCAGTGCCTTTTCTATTCACTGCCCCATCGAAACACATGACCCACCTTTTCACTTCCACTATGGCTAACTGCTCATCAGGGAATTCCAGGTTCTCTGTGTAATCTGATTCTAGGGGCTGGTTTGCCAGAAACTCTGCCACGGCTCGCCCTTTAATGGTTTTCTTCGTGATGTACTCGATGTCAAACTCAGACAAAAGTAACAACCACCTGGACAGCTTCCCAACCAATGCCGGTGCTTCATAGAGATATTTCATTGGATCCACTTTAGCCACAGCTTGTATCTTATAGGATTGGAAATAGTGGCGCAGCTTCTTGGTCAACCAGATCATTGCCACACATGTCTTCTCCACCAGTGTGTACTTGGTTTCATACTCCAGCAGCTTCTTGCTAAGGTAATAGATGGGATACTCCTTCTTGCCATCTTGTTCCTGTGCTAGCATTGCCCCTATAGAGGATTCTTCAACTGCCAAGTACAAAATCAGAGGCTTCCCTGGAATTGGAGGACTCAACACTGGTGGCTTTACCAGGTAAGCCTTGATCTTCTCGAAGGCCAGCTGACACTTGTCATCCCACACAACCGGCTGATCTTTCTTTAATAGCTTGAAGATTGGCTCACAAGTGGAGGTTAGCTTGGCTATGAAGCGGCTGACATACTGCAAGGAACCCAGGAAGGATCTGACCTCCTTTTCAGTCTTTGGAGCTGGCATATCTTGGATGGCTTTAATTTTATCTGGGTCCATTTCTATCCCCCTCTGGCTAACTACATGGCCCAACAGCTTCCCTGATGTGACCCCGAATATGCACTTCTTGGGGTTAAGTCGCAAGTTGTACTATCCAATACGTGTTAGAAATCTATCCAGGATAACAGGGTGTTCCTCCCGGGTCGTTGATTTAACAAGCATATCATCGACATACACTTCGACTTCTTTATGGATCATATCGTGCAACAAAGTTGTGACAGCCCTTTGATAAGTGGCACCGACATTCTTTAACCCAAAAGGCATCACTAGGTAGCAGAAAGTACCCCATTCGGTGATGAATGACGTTTTCACCTTGTCGACCACATCCATCAGAATCTGGTTATACCCTGAAAAGCCATCCATGAAGGAGTACATTACCGCCTTTGCTGCGCTATCAACTAGGACGTCAATATGTGGCAGTGGAAAATTATCTTTTGGGCATGCTTTATTCAAGTCCCTGTAATCAACGCATACTCTGACCCTTCCATCCTTTTTAGGCACGGGGACAATGTTGGCTAGCCATTCCGTATACTCCACCACTTCGAGAAACCTGGCCTCTATCTGTTTGGCCACTTCTTCCTTCACCAATGTAGCCCATTCCGGCCTTAGTCTTCTCAACTTCTACTTTACCGGTCTGAACTTGGGGTCCGTTGGGATTTTGTGCACTGCTATTTCTGTATCTACACCCGGCATGTCTTCATACGACCAGGCGAAAGCTTTGACATGTTTTTGGAGTATTCTTATTAATTCTCTTTCTTCCTCGGATTTAAGCTCGTGTGAAATGAGTACCATTTTAGGGTTTTCATCTGTACTTATATTGATTTCATGCAATGCAGTGTCATGTATGCTAAATATGCTTGATGGTGATTTAAATGCATGCACAGAATTATCAGGATAAACATCACACAAGTAAGCAAATTGGGATTTCATTGCATTGAACTTATCATAGAGTACATCAGTTACATTGAAAATGGAAGAAATAAATACAACAAAATCATTTTCATCCTCCACAGGCGGAGGGCCTTGTTCTTCATCAGCTTCCATCTTCCCTTCCAGAGCATCATCTGGGACTGAAGCTTTCTCGGCCACCTGTGCCTTAGCTTTTTCCATAATCATGGCGATTTCAGCAACCACAGAGTCTAAGTTCACTTTGGCCATCAGTTCTTCGCCAAATCCTTCCTTGGATTTCCCGAAAGCTTTGGTTAATGCAGCAGTCAAAGCTCCCGAGATCACTTCTGTAGCTTTGGCACAGATCTTCTTTTCATCTTCTTCCTCGGCTACCTCTATGGTTTCTGCTGTCGCCTCAGATGACTCTCCTTTCAAAATTTCAGATTTAGCAATAGCTTCCTCCATCACTACAGGGGCTACTGGCTCTTCCTGGCTTTTCTCAAAATCCACAACATCTGTAAAGATCTCAAAGCCAGGGTACTTGACATTTCCAACTAACACCGGTTCAGCTTGGCCCTTGTAAAGGCTTTCTCCCGCCTTTAGAAATGGCTTCATCATGGCCCTGCCATTTTTGCCCTTTTTCAGATTCTTCTGCTCGGATGACCCTTCTACATAACCAAGGCCGCACTGCTTCGACTTTCCTGAGTCAATCTTGAATTCCGGCACACCTTGCAAATTAATCCCGAGTCCCATTCCCGGGACAAAGTTCAGCTTGTACAGGTATCGGGATAGCCACTCCGGCATGTAATTCTCATAAAGGACCATAGGGGCATCTGTGGTTTCTTCCTCCTTAATGACAGCAATTTGGAATCCACCAAAAGGAACCACCCCTTCATCCACTGCAGCTACCATCGACTGGGCATCCGCCTCAACAGTCACAATCTTGTCATTCATAGAGAATTTAATCTTCTGATGCAATGTAGAAGGGACACCTCCCAAAGGATGGAACCAGGGCCTCCCAAGCAATAGGGAGAATGTGACCGGGATATCGATCACTGTGAAGACAACCATGGACTTGATGGGCCCAACTTCCACTTCTGTTTCGAAGGTCCCTATCACTGTTCTCTTAGAATCATCATACGCCCGAATGACTGTTGAGGACCTCTTCAACACTTCTTCATTCATGCCTAGAAACGGTAGCATTTTTAGTGGGCAAATATTCAGAGCTGAGCCATCATCCACCATAACGCACGGCATCACCTTATCCATGATATAGGCTCTAATGTAAAGAGCCTTGTTGTGAGCCTTTCCTTCTGCTGGTAGGTCTTTCTCAGAGAAGATAATATTAGGAGCTCCAGCATGGACTTTGTCTAGCAAGCAGCACATAGCCTCTGGTGAAGCTATAGGGGAGACTTCAATTTCTGATAACTTTTTCACTAAAGCCTCCCTATGCTCTTTGGAGGTCATAAGCAAGTGCCACAAACTGGCTTGTGCAGGGGTCTTCTTCAATTGGGAAATGACCAAGTCTTCTTTCTCGACTCTTTCCGGTGCCGAAGTACCGCCCGACCCATTCATCGGTGCTTTATCTTTCGTCTGATCTGCCGGCTGATATACCCTTCCACTTCGGGTCACATGCTGCACTTCTGAAATCTTCAGCTTCTCAACAGTTGGGAGTTTAACAGCCTCTCTTCTGTCAAATTCTTCGTACTCATCTTCGGAGTCAAGGTCATCCAGACTTATGGGCTTGACCTCCTTACACCCCTCCTTTTCCTCACATTTAGACTCCACTTCGGGTTCCCCTTCAGGTTCCCCTACCGCCACTGCCTGAATAGTAGGATTCGCTTATAGAACTTGGGCAAATATGAAGTTAGCCGGCAACCCCGACTGAACCATGTTAACCCGCTTCTCAAATGCCAGCAGTGGGTTAGTTTTAGTGCTAGGTTTAGGCAGTTCTTGTAGCTTTCCCTCGTCGATAAGCTTCTGGATAGCATCCCTTAGCTTGTAGCAGTTGTTGGTTCGATGGCCTGTCACCACATGGTAAGTGCAGAAGTTATCCTTGTCAGCTTCAGGTGGGAACTCAAATGGCCTCAAGGACTGTAGTAAGCCACCATTCCTACATTTGGCGAATATCTTCGCCAAAGTAAGAGTCCAGGGTGTTATACCTTGTCCTCCAGGACCCCTATTCTGATTGCCTTGCTGCTGATTCACAGTAGCCACCTCAACCCGCTTCACTTCTGATGACTGCCCCTGCTTGCCAATGGCACCTGAACCAGACCCACTGCCAGACCCAGCTGCTGTGGTTGATCTATACCCTGAACTATACCCTGTACTTCTTCCCCCTTTCTGACCAGCTGGCTTCTCCTCTTCATCCCTTTCTATCTTCATGGCCATGCTATAGACCTCACTAAGCTCCTTGAAGGAATGGAACTTCATGTTATTCTTGAAGATATCTTTGCTGCCATCAATGAGCTTCTGTATAAGCTCATCTTCATCAGGGCGGTTCTTTAGGAGGATCATCTTGTTCATCCACCTCTGGTAGTATTCATCAAAGGGCTCATTGAATTTCTGCTTCACCCTCTCCAAATCATACAGCTTCACCTGGATTTTGGTGTTGAAGCTGTAGTATTTGATGAAGGCTACTGACAATACTTCCCAGTCAGATTGCTCCTCCTCTGACAGTGAGTTATACCATCCTAAAGCACCTCCCTCCAATGTGGTGGGGAACAGATTAATCAATTGTTGCTTTGTAGCGCCTGCTGTCAGCATAACTCGGGCATATAAATTCACATGGGCCTCTGGCGAGCCCATTCCTTTGTAAGTGGGGACTTTCGGCACTTGGAAGCCGATAGGAAATGTCTCGATGCCCCTACTGATCATGGCATCAACGTTCACCCCCTTCTTGGATTCAGCACTGATCCCGCCCCCCTTCTTCAACTGGGCCATGACCTCGTCTAATTCAGAACACTTGGCTTTCATCCTCTGTTCCATAGCTGCCTCTATCTCCTGCAGCTTTTCAAGGCTAGCTGAAGCGTCACCACCATGTTGGGATGATTCAGCTTCTTTTTCCTTCCCTGCTCCACTACCACCGGTCTCACCAGCTTCTCTAACCACTGCCCTCATTTCCTCCTTTAACATGTCGTGGAAATCCTGCGACCTGAAGAAATCTCTCAAAACATCAGCCATGCTCGGTGTCTGTTCTGCCATATTCACTCCTTCCCCAGGCTCAGAATCACTGTCACTTTTGACTACCCTCTGTCTCCTAGCCGCCCTTGAAGCTTGGGATCTTGTCCAAGGTCGCTCCAGTGTATTCTGCTTGGGAGTAGGTAGGAGATATTAGGGTCGTGAATGAATGACGTGATATGACATGAAAATCAAGGAAATATGCTTGAGATGCATGAAGTGGAATTATGTATGGAATGATGATATGAATGGTTCCCTTTTATTATTATATTTTTTCTTTTCTTCTTTTTTTTTCGAGGCATTCCAAGAACACCCAATGTTTATGCAAAAATGTCACGTGTGGGCCACCACACGGACAGAACTTCGGTGCCTTTGGGGCACCTAATGAATTCATGAAATGGTCGCGTGTATACCGGCACACGGACATAGTTTTGACGCTTTATAGGTCTGTGCGATGGTATGAAATGGTCGCATGGGCCGGGCCCACAGACAAGGTCTTGATGCTTTTGAGCGTATGATATGGAATGATGTTATGAGAGAGTCACGTGTAACAGGAACACGGACAAGGATTCGGCATTCGAGGAACGCCTTTCATGATTTGGTGATGTTATGGGCCTATATGTATACTAATCGGCATTCGGGGAGTACCTTAAATGGTGAATTAATGTCATGAAGTGGTCGGATGTGGACCACAATGTTATATGATGTTTATGATGGATGGGTACGATGTCATGAGATGCATCGTGTAAATTATTACACGAAAATGGGCCTAAGGCCGTTGTGGCTTTTATTGAATGAAATGATATTGGTGGAACGACCGAATGCAATCCGGTGCATTGGCAAAACACAGATAATTTTGGGTACCCGATATGTTATGAAATGGAATGGGATGGTCATGATAGGCGTTCTTTGAAATGCCCCTTAATTTAATTTAAGTGAAATGTAGTGAATGAATATGTCACACAATATGTAAATGGCTGCATAAAAACGTGGGTTAGGATGCATGACATACACAATGATGTTATGTATGCTATGTCAAAATAAAATGCTAATCACACACGTTTAATGTTATGGCTGAAAAAGAAATCGTTAGTATGGATGACAAGCGAATGAATTAATGTTTTACACACAAAATAAAATGCAAAATGGCTGCATAAAAAAAATGTGGGTTAGTATCACACAAAGATGTTTGTGTATGGTATGTCATATGTATGGAAAATGGTGATTATGGTATGTTATGCATGCGTCGGTGACGTGTCAGGGAACGGTGAAGAACACATAGCAAGCAAAACGAATTCTTCCAACCTTATTCCTCCAACGTGGTCGGTCTCAAAAATTTCTAACCGAGTCCTAGGTGGGGTTCACTTCGATCACCAACCGGGGGTGATGAAGGCGCGATTTTATTATTATTCACACAATTATTTTGGTATCCTAAGGGAATCCAACTAGAGCTGCCTATATGGGTTCGGTCAAAGTCGGGATAACATCAAGGCTCTCATAGCATGATATACTCCTCACTTCTCCCCACTCAAGGGTCCTAGCGAAGGGGTTCGTACGAGGCTATGAGTGGTGTTTCGTATTCGTGCCCCTAAGACCAGGAGGAACTTAGGCGACACTTCAACGATCCACCGGGCTATAAAAGGATACCTAATCTAATGCAAGAAATGGCTAACTAAAAATGCAAATAATAAAATACCAAAAGAGAATCATCCACGTTATTTTAATTAGACACTTTTCAGGGCTTGTCAATATTCTTTTAAGTTTTTAAGAAAACCTTTTGAAGAATTCCCTAGCGGAGTCGCCACTGTGAGCGGACGACGCATTTTCGACGGGACGCGGGACTCCCTCTCGGAATTGGGGGCCACGATCTCGGGCGGGCCCCTCCCTCGCGTGGGGTTTTTATAATGGAAAGCCGCGTTTTGGAAAATAAATAGAATTAATACGTAAAAGAACCGAGACCTATGTCTCGATGAATATTGTAGGAGTCGCCACCCGGCTCAGCTCAACCGGGAAATTCTTATGTAGCTGAACCGGACGAACGGCCGCTACACTATCCAGAGATTCGGGTCCGGACAAGTCCCCTATTTCGTGTCTAATTAAAATAAATATAGCCAATGTTCTCGAATGGTATTTCGAAATCTAAAGCCAATTTTATTGAAGTAAACAAACATGCAGCGCGCATACAAAATGTTTAATACAAAAATAAGGAAAAGAAATAAATATTAATTGGCTTACAACCAAATCGAATGGAAAAATAAAAACTCTCGCCTCACTTGTACAATCGCCTAGAATACACGAAAATCTAAAAATAATTACAACCGCCTAAATACACGGTTTAATCTATTAAAATACATTAAAAATAAAAATAAATAGAAATTAAAACCTGCAAAACAGAGGGTTAGCACAATGTATACAGCACACCACAATTAGGACTCAAATAGACAGAATAGGAAATCAGGAGTTAGGGGCATGCATTTAGGGGGTAACCGGGTTGGCTCGGCTAGCCGGCCCGGTTAGACCTGGAAAACATTTTGGAACGTCCCTGTATTTTTGGTTTTGTGGGAAAATCATTTTGAAAACAATTTTTTCGGTTTACATGCATTTTTATATATTTAAGTGGGCCGGTTTTCAGGAGAACTGGGTCTCCGTCGTTGAACTGTTCTAAATGCAATTTTACTAAAAAAAATGAATCTATGGTCGTGATGCACACAACAAAATCCATTTTGATGATTTTTGGGGTTTTCTAATAATTTTTTTTTTTTTTTTGGGGATGAGGCTGAAATTCTGATTCTGGAACAGGGATTACAGTCCTACGACTGTAGTTTACAGTCGTGCGACCGTAATCAGTTCAGGGTCAGAATTTCGCCAAAAATCATTGAAAATCAAAATCTGAAGAAAATAAATCTGGAAATTAAGAACAGTCGTATGACTGTATATACAGTCGTACGACTGTTCATGAAAACCAAGAACAGTCGTACGACTGTTCTTAATTTCCAGGAACAGAAATACGAAAATGCAGCAAAAATCGCACAAAACTCACTTCAAACACCCAGAAAGCGAGGAAAAGTGTAAGGAAAAGAAGTGACTACCTTTTTAGAAGCTATTCCAATTCGTTTTGACCCCTGGCGTCGCTCCGATCCCAACAATTTCGCACTTTCCCCTTTGGAATGGAAGTTGAGAGCTTTTCGTCCAAAATCCGAATTGCAAAGGATTCTGATTGTTTTAGTCCGAATTCTTGATTTGGTTATGTAGTTAATTGATTAACCTAGGGGTTTCTAACAAGTTTGAACCTTAATTTCGAGAAATTAAAGAAAATAAAAGAGGAAGAAAGTGAGTTTTTATGGTTTTCTTTTTCTCTCTCTTCTCTTTCTCTCTCTAAATTTCTTCTCACCAGAAATCTCCTCTCTTCCCCTTCTTTTTCCTTCTTTTCTACCCTCTCTTTCTGCTTGCTTGTTGCCAAACCCGAGCAATTAATGCTCATCCTCTCTTTCTTCCATTTCTGCTGCAGAGGTATGGGCCTCTGCAGATTTTCCGATATTACGGTCGTACGACTGTAACAATAGTCGTACGACTATAGAAAATTCCGACGCTTACAACAGCTCTGGGTATAGATTGAATACTGCAACTAGGTCAAGTAGTGGATCCGGCTCTAGCTCTACAAGTAAGGGAGGAAAAGTTTCTGAGGTTAAGCAAATCAGAGTTGCTGCGGTGTCTCAGCAATGAGGAAACCAAAGTAGAGGTCCAGATGGTCACTGCATATCACCTTAGGCTCTCTCCCTGGCCAAGATTTTTGATAAGTGTAGGAATGGTGGACTGTTAAGTTCTCTCAGGCCGTTCAAGAAACCAACGGATGAAGATAAAGATAATTTCTGTACTTACCACGTCAAGGTAGGACATAGAACCAATAATTGTTATAGGCTGAGAGACGCCATCCAGAAGGTCATCGACGAGGGAAAACTACCAAAGCCTGCCAAACCCAGTACAAAGAATAATCCACTACCAACATTTGAAAGGCAGGTCAACATGGTACAGTCGGGGTTACCAGACAATTTTATCTTTGCTCAAATCCTCCAAGAAAACCCCACCGTACAGTCTGTGGTTGCCAATGATGTTGAGGTGAAGTCAAAGAGTGGAAAGCTGATAGAGCAGAGGGAAGTGAAGCCTGTAAGCTTGGATGACCTGGATTCAGAGGTTGAATATGAAGAGTACGGTTGTGATAAGACTATTAAGCTACTTGTTGTAGAAAAGCCAAAGGTGTCTGAAGTTCAGAATGTAATAAGAAGTGGTAAGGTCTACCAGCTAGTATTACAGCAGAATGAGAAAATCCCAATGACTGGATCAAGCAGCATGTCAGTGCCAAAAGAAGTAGAAAAGGAAGATCTAGTTATTTCGTGACTGAAGAAAACTCCATCCCAAGCTAGTCTGTGGCACTTATTACTGACTTCCAAGGAGCACAGAGCAGATTTGGTCACAAAGCTCTCTGAAATTGAAGTGTCTTTGATTGCTTCTCTGAAGGCAATGTGTTGTTTGTTGGATAAAATTCATGTAGGATCCCCTCACATTGTATTTTCAGAGAAAGATCTGCCACACGGGGGAAGGGCTCAAAATAAAGATCTGTACATTAAGGTCAACATCATGGATAGAGTTATGCCATGCGTGATGATAGATGACGGGTCAGCCCTTAATATATGTCTTTTGAAAATGCTACCATTCCTGGCCCTGAGCGAAGAAAGTTTGAACAAAGTCTTCCACTGTGATCGGGGCCTATGATGATTCAAAAAGAACTATAATTGGAACCTTTCAAGCTGAAGTGTAGGTCAGGCCAGTCAAGTCAGTGGTCGTTTTCACTGTGATAGACATCCCGGTCATTTTCTCCCTACTATTGGGAAGACCATGGTTCCACCCGTTAGGAGGTGTCCCTTCTACTCTGCATCAGAAAATAAAGTTCTTGATAAACGGGGAAATTGTGACAGTTGAGGTGGATGCCCAATCCATGATTACTGCTGCAAATGAAGGAGTTGTACCATTTGGCAGATTCCAAATCGCCATGGTCAGGGAAGAGGAAGCCATAGATGCCCTGATGGTCATTTATGAAAACTATATACTGGAGTGGCTATCCAGATATATGCATAAGCAGAACTTCATCCCGGGCATGACTCAGGAAAGCCAAAACAATTCGGGCTAGGATATGCAGAAGAAACATCTGACCAGAAGAATCAAAGAAGGGGTAAGAACAGCAAACCTATGAAACCATTTATAAAGGCAAGGGAAGAACTATACAATTGCCAAGCTGAACCATTGAGGGTTGGGAACATTGAATATCCAGGTTTTGAGATATTTTCTGATGTCGTAGACTTTGAGAAGAGTCGAGAAGAACCAGTAGCCCCTGTAGTGGTGGGGGAGCTAATTGTTAAGTCTGCTATTCTGCAGAATGAACCGCCTGAATAGATAGCAAAAGCAGTGAAGGTACCCAAGTAGAAATCCAAAGAGGGAGTCTGTGATGAATCTGTAGAGGCAATTTCTGGGGCAGTGGCTGCTACCTTAAGCAAGGCATTTGGGAAGTCTAAAGAAGGGTTCTAAGAGGAGCTGATGACCAAGGTAAACTTGGATTCTATGGTTGCTGAGATAGCCGAGATCATTAAGAAGGCTAAGGTGTAGGTGGCTGAAATTGAGAAGACTACTATTCCTACTGAACAAGAAACGAAAGTATCTACAGATCCGGATGATGTCCTAAAGCTAAATGGGAAAGCTGAAGAAGTGCAAGGCCCTCCACCTGTGGAGGATGAAAATGATTTTCTTGTATCTATTTCTTCCATTTTCAATGTGAATGATGTACTCTATAACAAGTTCAATGCAATAAAATCTCAATTTGCTTACTTGTGTGATGTTTATCTTGATAATTCTGTGCATGCATTTGAATCACCACCAAGCATATTTAGCATACATGACACTGCATTGCATGAGACAACATAAGTACAGATGAAAACCCCAAAATGGTATTCATTTCACATGAGCTAAAACCCAAGGAAGAGAGAGAACTTATAAGAATAGTGCAAAAGCATGTTAAAGCTTTCGCTTGGTCATACAAGGACATGCCGGGTGTAGACACAGAAATAGCAGTTCATATGATCCCGACAGACCCTAAGTTCAAGTCAGTGAAGCAGAAACTGAGAAGACTGAGGCCAGAGTGGGCTACATTGGTGAAAGAAGAAGTGGCTAAACAGATCGAAGCCAAGTTCCTTGAAGTGGTGGAATATACAGAATGGCTAGCCAATATCGTCCCAGTACCTAAAAAGGATGGAAGGGTCAGAGTCTGCGTCGACTATAGGGATCTGAATAAAGCATGCCCAAAAGATAATTTCCCACTACCTCATATCGATGTCCTGGTTGATAGTGCAGCAAAAGCAGCAATGTATTCCTTCATGATATAATCAGATCTTGATGGACGTAATTGATAAAGTGAAGACATCATTCATTATAGAGTGGGGTTCTTTCTGCTACAAAGTAATGCCCTTCGGATTGAAGAATGCTAGAGCCACCTACAAAAGGGCTGTTACAACTCTGCTTCATGATATGATCCATAAAGAAGTCAAAGTATATGTCGATGATATGCTTGTTAAATCAATGACCCAGTAGGAACATCCTGTTATCCTGGATAGATTTCTTACACGCATTGGAGAGTATAACTTACAACTCAACCCTAAGTGCATATTTGGAGTCACATCAGGGAAGCTGTTGGGTCATGTAGTCAGAAAGAGAGGGATAGAAATGGACCCAGATAAAATCAAGGCTATTCGAGACATGCCAGCTCCAAAAATAGAGAAGGAAGTCCGTTAGAGAGCACCCCCTTTCGCACTTTCGATTGGGAATTTCTATTTGTGCAAGATAGGTCGGAGGCGGTAAAAGCTAAATTGACTAGTCTAGGGTGGTATGAGTTTGTGAAATCTAATCCACCAGTCTTTAGGGAGTTGAACCTCGAATTCTACTCCACCTTGAGCTTTAAAACACACCCGGATACGGGCCTTAGGAGCATGACATTCCACCTCTTTGGTACTGAACGGTCTTTGGATATTGAGGGCCTTAGGGCTTGCATAGGTATTGAGGGGAATGGTTACAAATGGCCCGAGAATATGGATGCCAAGAAATTTTGGTGCTTGGTAGGGCAAGGGGTATATCAACCTCGGTTTGCCAAAACTTCCCAAATTCATGACCCTATTTTGAAATTAATTCACAAGTTTGTGTGTTTTAATTTTTCGGGAAAAACTGAGAGCAACCGAGTTAATGCATTTGAACTGTTAATCCTGTGGCATGTGCATAGTGATATTAAGGTGCATATTGGCTTTTTTGTCATGGAAGCCTTATACAACCACACCACAACCGAGCTAAGTCCGAACTAGGGTTAAGACATATTGTAACTTGTATTGCATGCTTCTTTATAGGAACCTCGATAGCATCCTTCCCAAGAAGCTTTCGAGGGGAATCTTGTCTTGCTCTCATGTTGTGACAACTTCAGGTACTTCAAGTGCGGGAGGTTCGAGTAGGGGAAAGGCTCCTATGGACGTAGATGAGGAGGACAAGAGTGAGGAAGCTGAGGATAGTGAGGGGGATGAGGAGAATGTTTCGGTGGGCATAGATTTTATGGGGTGGATCGAAGGACGATTGGATGGCATAATTGAACAATTGGAAGGCTTAACCGTCCATCAGGTTCTGCTTGAGCAGCGGATGAACGCGCGCCTTGATCGGCAAGCAGCTCAGCTCGCCAACGTCGAGGCATTCGCCTCTCATTTCTGTGCAGCCCAAGGGTGGCCATGCCTGCCGCCACCAGCCCCCAATATGTGAGGTAACCCTTTCCCTTTCCCATTTAGTTTGCTCCTTCTTCCATTGCACTTTTGGAAGTAAGTGCACTTTACGTGTGGGGTGGGTAAAGGGATTTCTCCCTTTCTTTTTCTTCCTTTTACATTGCACTTTTTGATTGTTTGTTTTGAATGTTTGTTGGTGTTTTTGCATGTTTGGATGTTTTACATTGGTTTTTTGTTAGATTTAGGCTTTAGTAATGCATGTGGAGTTGGTTTTGGTTGTTTTTGGTTTGATAGTGTTTTTAGGTTGTTTATGTGTCAATTGCCGTTTAAATAACATTGCTTAATCCTCCCTCGAACCTAAGTCTTTGTGCTTGGATTGGTAGCAATTGGCTAGGGATACTAGGAGTTGTTTGCAAGTCATTAGCTTGTTTGTGCGTGATTTGTGATTCTTGATGGTAACCATTGGTTAGATTTTTCATTAAGGTTGCATTAGGGAATTAATCCTCTACCTCTACTTGCATGATTAAGCTAGGATTACGCCTTGGAACATTGGTTGAGTAACACGACCTAGCATACAACCCTGAGTACACTTGTGAGAATTTGAGCCTTTAGAACCATTTCACATCGGTTCTATTTCTTTGTAAGGGTAAAAACAATCGTGGCACACTAGATCGTAGAACCCGGTGTTGTTTTGCACTTGGCATCAAGAGCTTAATATGTGGAGACCCTTAGGATTAACCCCTTGACTTAAATAACCCTAACCCTAACTACTAATTCATCCCTTAGATCACCCAAAGCCACTAAATTAACCTTTTTGACTTAAAAACCTTCACCAAGCCAACTCTATCATCCTAAATTTTTACCATTCACTTTGATTTTCCTTTCTCACCCTCCTCTCCTAAATCAAGTAATTGGCTAAGTTGTTCATTCATTTTGGGGTCAATCACCGTTTGCATTTCAACTCTTTCACATCTAGTCCTATGGAAAAATTATGTTAACAAAAAAAAAAAAACAAAAATCCAAATAGAGTCAATGTGTTTGTTCGGTTTCTTTTCGTAAAATTCGGAGTTTGTGAACGCATTTCTTGTTTGTCCGGTTTGCATCTTTAAGCCGGTATTTGTGTTCCATGTTTCAATTCATTTGTTGAATAAAGGATTAGGGCCATCATCTAGTTGCCTTGACCCATGTCTTGTCATTTTTTTCATTTCTTTTATCCATTAAGTTGTGTTTTGGCCGTTGGGTGTGGATGAGGCCTTCTTATTGTAAAATTTAATTTCAAAAAAAAAAAATCTAGCAAAGCAAACACTTTTAGGACTAGTTTTGAGTTGAAAGTTGCATGACCCATCTTTAGTACTTAGTCAATTTGTATATTTTACTTGATTTGTAGGAGTTGTATACCTAAAATTTCCCTTTTATCAAACCTACCCCAAGCCGTAACATTACAAGCCCCAGGTTCTCTGATTTTGCTCCTTGACCAATGACTTCACCGGGATTGCCATTAGTTCACTATATGATGTGTGCCATTGTTTGTTTTTGTGTGCTCATCCGCCTTACCTTGAACTTGAGCATTGGAGTGACAACCTGTGATGTGCTTTGTGGTCGTATAAACTCTGTTTGTTCCTCGCCCTTTGACTAGCTAAATTTTGTTGGGTTCGGGTATTGAGTGGTTTTGAACCTGGTGCACCTAGTGTCATTTCGAAGGTGATGCTTTACTTTCTTGAGTTCATGAATTTTGTACGGTTAAACCCTTAGTTGGATTTGCAAGTAAAAGCGAGCAAGTTTACTCCTTTGTCTTTAGTTGATTTGCTTGAGGACAAGAAAGACTTTAAGTGTGGGGTGCTTGATAAGGTTGGTTTTTGACCTTATCTTTTAGGCAATTTCGTGGTTTGAACGGAAATTTTTAGAGTTCTTTATTTGAATGTTTGTGTGGTTTTTGAGTATTTTGCGATTTTTATGTTTTGGATAGATTTTTATAACTTTTAGTATTTTTTGTGTTTTCTAGGGTTGTTTTTGTAATTTTGCACAATATGTCGTTTTTATGGTCCGTGGCATTGGTGTGGTTATGTTTCTTTGTGCTTGTTTTGCACAGGTATTATGACCCGGACCGGAAGTTGGTGCATCGGCGGCAAGGAAGAGTTTGAAGTGTTGAAAATCAAGGTGGCACGGCGTGCCACAATTAGGGCACGACGTGCCAATCCGGCGTGCCAACAGAAGCAATCCAGTGGAGTGGCACGAAAATGTGCCACTCAGACCAGCGTGGCGTGCCAACCCCAAAACCACACGGCACGGCGTGCCACCTCCATCAGCACGGCGTGCCGCCTTCAATTCTGCACAGCACGGAGTGCCATTTCCACCAGCACGGCGTGCCGAGCTCCGAAATCCTGCTGTTGCCCTACTTTCATCTTTTCTTTTTCCTGGTTTTAACCTAGCCGTATAAATAGGTTATTTTCTAAGTTTGAAAGGATCTTTTTCCAGACTTTTAGAGTGAGAGCAAAAACTTGTAGTGAGGTTTGAGCTTGAACTATTTGTTTTCTTTGAGTTTTGAATCATCGATTGGTAGTAGCTTTACATAGAACCTTCCCCTTTTGCGACGTTCTTAGTTCTGGCTTGAGTTCGTCTATAGAGGTACACCCCAAGCATCTTCACATCGTCGGAATCAGGTTAATCGGACCAAAAGGGCATAAGTTTTTCTTCTTCTCTTTTGTAATTTGATTAAGTTAGTTTTTGATTCCGCAATTGATTGTGTTTGGTTGTAAACATTGAATTCGTTTCACCTTTCTTGATTAATACAAGTGATTGCAATTTAATTTCAATTTTTATTCCTCTTCTTTATGCAATTCCTTTAATGATAATCTAGTCTCATAAGATCTTAATCTATTAAGTTCATATTTGTGGCATTACCTAGATTGACACGTAGGAAACCATTAGTATTGACGACACTGTGGAACTTACGTGCCCCTATTTTCTGAGCTTTAGAATTAGACCGCCTCTAAACAAGGGAAACCTGCTAAGGACCTAAAAGATCTAGATACGCTAGGTTGAATTATCGAAATAACATAATTAAAGGTTAATTATTGAGTTAAATTCGTCTATTGTAATTAATTGATAAAGCCATCTCCATTATCATTCATAGGTCGGTAAACCACCAATTGATAACCCAAATTCAAATGCAAAGTAAGCTGGAATAGATCAACTAGGAGTAGGATAATTTAGTTGTTAATATAATCAAATCCAAAATTAGGTTCCGCCTAGGACACTCAAGGAACCCGAGTAGTTTAGTGTTTGCGGAATATTCTTTTCTCTGTGAGATCGATACCTGGACCAACCAGAATTATTACTTGTCAACGATAGGTACACTGCCTTAGTTGTGCGTTTCTAGGTTTAGTTTTACTACTACGCCTAGGACCCATCAAGTTTTTGGTGCCGTTGCTGGGGAGATTTATTTTTCTGCATCATTGAGCCAAAAGTCTATTTGCTGATCTAGGCACTATTTCTGTGCATATAGTTAAATAATTTTTCTTTTTTGTGGATATTTGTTGCAATTATTTTTATTATTTTTTTTTATTTTCAGTGTGTGTGCTTTGTAGCTTATGCGAACGCGTTCTCAGCATCCTGAGCTTTTACCTTATAAGCCTGAAATTGAATGTTTGTGTAGCAGGAACCGTAGAGTACGCCAAGAGCAAATTGTCCAAATGGAGCATCAGCAACAGGATGATGAGGAGAGACAACTCCGGGAAAGAGTTGAGCAAGAGCCACTCCGGTGAGAGCGGGAGGAGTTTGATAGAAGAAGGGGTGGTGATAGAGACAACATGGTCATGACTGACCTAATGGCTCCACATCGGCCCCGGAACAGATCCGGAGTGGTTATTCCATCCATTACTGCCAATCACTTCGAGTTGAAGTCCAGCATGATCAATTTGATCCAAGGGAACGGACTATTCAGTGGTGGAATAAGTGACAATCCCAATGACAACTTAGATCGGTTTCTCATGGTGGCCGATACAGTCCGAATCGGTGGGGTGCCCCAAGATGCCATACGGTTGAAGCTGTTCCCCTTTTCATTATGTGGGGGAGCAATGGAATGGTACAAATCCTTGAGGCTCAGATCAGTGACTTCATGGGACCAACTGGAAGAACAGTTCTTAGCATACTACTTCCCACCATCAAAGACGGTTCAGCTAAGGAACGAGATCATGGGATTCCGGCAATTTGGGACGGAGACTCTTAATGAAGCATGGAGAGGTTTCAACGGTTATTACGGAATTGCCCCCACCATGACATGCCGCGTTTCACTCAGGTAAGCACGTTTTATCATGGTTTGACACTAGCTAACCATGCCATTATTGATTCTTCTGTAGGTGGGGACATTTTTAAGAAGACTGCTACACAAGCCGAGGAGTTGATTGCGGAGCTGGCTAGAAAGAGTACCATGTGGCAGTCGGACACACCAACAAGGAATGAGGTTCGAGCTGTGTGCAGCCATGGACCATGTAAACAAGAAGCTGGACCCGTTGATGTCCCGCCTGAATTTAAATGGGCCACAATACCAGCCGGTGTTATGTGTATCATGTGGAGTGGAGCATCTCGGGCAAGAATGTACATTGGGCTACCCATTCGCCCAACCGTCCGAAAATGTAAGTTTTGTGGGAGGAAACCAAAGGTACAATAATTCTAACTCTTACCCACAAAATTTCAATAATAATAATAATAATTACGGAAGAAGGTATCAACACCCGAACATGTCTTATGGTAATAACCAAAATGTGTTGAGACCTCCTTCCGGATTTCATTACGAGCACCGTGAGCAGGGGTTAGGTAAGGCCCCATTTATTCCTAATGATCAATCCCCGCAGCAACCTCAACAGTCTAAGTAAGATGAGACGGTTTTGTCTTTATTAAAAGACATCTCGTCTCGGCTTGCTGATAATGAAGCATACTGTAGGGATTTGGGTAAGCAGGTGGCTCAAATGAGTAGGGAATGGCAGGAAAGACCTCAAGGAGCACTCCCGAGTAAAACTGAACAAAATCCCAAGGGACATCAATGGGAGACAGCTCAAGCTATAACCCTGTGAAGTGGTAGGCAAGTGGAGGACCGAGTGCAAAACGCTGATATTCCATCCCAACCTACTGAGGTAAGTGAAGAGTCGGGAGAGGTAAGCAACCCCGACTCGATTTCTGAACCCGTACCTAGCACAAATGAAAAAGGGAAAATTCCTGACCCAGTGAGAGCCTATGTGCCTAAACTTCCTTATCCTCAAAGGGAGAAGAAAGATAAACTGGAGCAGAAATATTCCAAATTCCTGGAAATTTTTAAGAAGTTAGAATTTAATATGCCATTGATTGAGGCTCTCTAAGAGATTCCCTCTTATGCTAAATTCTTTAAAGAACTTCTTGCAGGGAAAAGAAAGCTAGGTGAGGACGAAGTGGTGGTTTTAACAGAGGAATGTTCGGCAATTATCACTAACAATCTTCCACCCAAGCTCAAAGACAAGGGTAGTTTTACTATCCCATGCCGGATAGGGAACTTGAAGATTGCCAATGCCCTATGTGACTTGGGTGCAAGTATAAATCTGATGCCTCTATCGTTTTTCAGGAGACTCGGACTGGGAGACCCAAAGCCAACCAATATGACCCTCCAATTGGCGGATAGATCTCTCACGAGACCAAAGGGGGTGGTCGAGGACGTGCTAGTAAAAGTGGACAAATTTATCTTCCCCGCGGACTTCGTGGTGATGGATATGGAGGAAGATAGCGCAGTGCCCCTTTTGCTTGGAAGGCCATTTCTTACAACCGGTAGGACTCTGATAGATGTCTAGGAAGGTAAGATTATTCTTAGGTTGCACAACGAGGAGGTAAGTTTCAACGTCTATAACTCAATGAAATATCCATTAGATGTTGAAAGTTGTAATTTTGTAGACTCTTTTTGCCCTATTGATGCTTATGTGATAGAAAAGAGTTTCAACCAAGGGGAGTTGGAGCTCTTGTATAACTTCCGTTTGAAACTCTTTCCGGGCAAACTGAGAAGTCGATGGAAGGGGCCGTTTACTGTGCATAAGGTTTACCCCTCCGGGATGGTGGAAATGGAAACCCCGGAGGGAATTCAACAAGTAAACGGGCATCGGTTGAAGCCCTACGTCAGCAGAGGAATGAAGGAGGAGAAGCAAGTCTTGCTCCTTCGTGATGTGTAAAGTTAAATCGTGGACGTCGAAGTCAAGCTATTCCGACTATAAACATAGCAATGAGGTACGTGTGCCTCCCTTGTACATTAATTTTTGCGTTAATATGTTTTTGTGTGTTTTTGTGTGTAGGAATAGGTACTTAAGCAAGTTAATCGAAATTCGTGATCAAAATGTGGAAAAAAGCAAAGGTTGGCAGAATTCAGGATGGCACGCCGTGTCACAAGCAGCACGCCGTGCCAAGGTGAAACTGGAAGTAGCACGTGGCGTGCTAGGATGGCACAAAATCGTGCCGAAACGCTGTTCCAAAATCGCGTGCAAGGGCAATTCAGCACGTCGTGCCTGACATAGAGCACGCCGTGGCAAAGTGATGGTCTTCAAAGTAGCACGCCGTGCCAATACAGCACGCCCACGTGCCGTCGTGCTGTTCCGCAAGAGGGTTGTGCATAAGCAATCAGCACGCCGTGCCACATTCAGCACACCGTGCCAATTACAGGTCTGCAGGGCCGCACGACGTGCCAATAGTCACGCTGTTTCTAAAGTGAGTTGTGGAAGAGAAAACAGCACACCATGTCAAAACTGGAGCATGCCGTGCTACATATTCAAATTTCAAGGCAGCACGCCGTGCCGAGCCAGCACGCCGGCGTGCCCTCACGCTGTTTCCAGGTAAGTGTTTTTTGCTCTGCTCAGCACGACGTGCTTATTGTTTGGCACGGCGTGCCGAGCGTTTAAATTTTGAAATCCGAGGTCTAATCTGCCCGCCTATGTAAAGCCCCTTTCCCTTTCCCCCATTGTGAAATCTAATCCACCAGTCTTTTGGGAGTTGAACCTCGAATTCTACTGCACCTTGAGCTTTAAAACACACCCGGATACCGGCTTTAGGAGCATGACATTCCGCCTCTTTGGTACTGAACGGTCTTTGGATATTGAGGGCCTTAGGGCTTGCATAGGTATTGAGGGGAATGGTTACAAATGGCCCGAGAATGTGGATGCCAAGAAATTTTGGCGCTTGGTAGGGCAAGGGGTATACCAACCTTGGTTTGCCAAAACTTCCCAAATTCATGACCCTATTTTGCAATTTATTCACAAGTTTGTGTGTTTTAATTTTTCCGGAAAAACTGAGAGCAACCGAGTTAATGCATTTGAACTGTTAATCTTGTGGCATGTGCATAGTGATATTAAGGTGCATATGGGCTTTTTTGTCATGGAAGCCTTATACAAGCACCATAACCGAGCTAAGTCCGAACTAGGGTTAGGACATATTGTAACTTGTATTGCATGCTTCTTTCATAGTAATACTTGTTATAGGAACCTTGATAGCATCCTTCCCAAGAAGCTTTCGAGGGGAATCTTGTCTTGCTCCCAGTGGGAGGAAGAAGCTGCATGCTGATGAACTGGGGGTAGTCTCCCTCATCCCCCATAACCACATATCCAGACCCGAACAGATCTGGATGGTCCTCCTTCAACAGCAAGTATGGCTAGAATAGTCCAACTGGAGGTATAGGCGGGATCCTGCGCTCTGTAGGGCTAGCACACTAATCAGTAACCCTCTTCCTGAGATACAACTCCAAGCTGAATGGACTCTCCATCACGAATCATCAGGGCATCAGCCTCCTAGCATCCACCAGCTCCAAGGACTACACAACATGCCCCCACGGTTCCTTTATCAACTGAAATCGAAATGATAGAAGTAAAAAAAAAACAAAAAGCTACCAGACTGTAAAATCAAGACATATAAGGAAAAGAAGATATGTACCTGCTCAAAGCTCATATTAGCCAAGAGTTGGTGGCAGATCCAAGGGTCGGTGTCCATCTTGCTCCAGCCGTAACCCAACCACCGCCTCAGCCGGGGCAAGTCTGGGAACTCAGCATTGGCTGGTATGGCCAACTTCGGCTAAGGGACGAAGGATTACTCGTATGCCCAAACCTTCACAATGAGGAAGTTAGTAAAAAAAAAACTCACATTAAGGACTATCCATGAGCCCTTCACTTCCCGGTGCTTCCCCCGGGTGCAGATGTCAAGGCCGTAATATGGTTAAGCCAACCCAGCTCATCCCCAGTTTAAGCTCCCCACATCCTCTAGCTATATCAGCGAAGGGAGCACCACCAGATTCACATCACTCTAGCCCGGCGGGAACAGCAAGGTACTCAAGGCATACAACAGAAACGCCCTTATGTAACACTTCGCATCCCTAGGAGAGAACGCGGAGCCCTCAGGGAGATTGTCCTGCCTGCTCAACCAATAGTCCTACAGTGTGCTGCCTTGGACCTGCTTGCCCAGAGGAGACAAGCCAATCAGCATGGCATTGAGCTCTGGGCGGAAGCCCCCTCGCTCCAGGGTCTAGTTGAAATTGATGGTACACCCGTTAAATGGCAGCCCGGTGATGGCCACGAAGTCCTCAGGCGTAATGGTAAATTCCCCGATCGAGAAGTGGAAGGTATGGGTGCAATCCATCCACCGCTCCAGTAGTGGCATCAATAAACCCATCTGGGGTGGGACCTCACAAGTGGAGCACACAAACTGGTCTAGCCCGGTGGAGTCAACGATCTCCTTCACCTCGTTGAGGAGTCCCTGTACCAAACCAGCGCATTGGACACGGACCCAGCCCCCCGGTTATCGGTCCACTATGACAAAATAATAGACAGGGAGTTTCATGAGTTATTTATACTTTGCATTGTCTGAATAAATTAAATGGAAGCATTGAAATTGAATTAAAACATGAAAAATCCCCTTTTCTATCTGAACAGAGCCGCACGGTTGTAGCTACAGCCACGTGGCTATGTTCTGGGAAGACAGAGCTGTCTGGCCAAGAACAGAGCCGTCCGACTCTACCATTGAGCCGTGCGGCTCTGCTCGGGAAACCGATGGTTTCAATTCTAAACCCTAGGTTTTGCAAATTTTTCACCCTAAAATCGATTCTAATCAACTTTAAATCATCAACCAAGGTTTCTAGGGGAATAATCTACTCTAAACATGCATCAATTTCATGTAATTTAACCTAATTTTGCCTACATTGCAGAAATTCAAAAATTGGGAAAAAAGAGGGAAAGTGGGAAAAACTAACCAAATCTTGGGCAATATGCATCGATGGCTTGAGGGTCATGGGCACGGGATCGTTGCTCCTAACCCCGCAGTAGGCGACCGATTCTGGGAGTCCATACACATCCACTGTGGACTAAGTTGGTAGAAAAAATTCCCCCTCTGGTAATGCATATTTGACATGAGGAGTGGGTTGTGCAGGAGTGTTCGGGTGAAGATCTTTCTGCATTTTCTTCATTTTGGCAGTATGAGTTTGAGAGAGAGATTTCAGAGCAAAAGAGATAGAAAAAAGAGGAAAAAATTGGAGTTGTAAATCCACCTCTTCACCGCTAGAGCCGTACGGCTCTAGCCTGCGTGGCATGCTAGAGCCGCATGGCTCTGTCTTGCCAAGATAGAGCCGCACGGCTCTAACTCCCCTAGGTAAGCGATTTTTCTCGATTTTTCACACTTCCATTTATTCCAATATAATCCTGAGAAGGGTATTTCTCACCTTTTGTAGGTATCCAGGGGCAAAATAACCAAGCCGTATTTATTCTTGATCGAAGGGGCAAAAATTTTTGTTTCCAAAATTATTGATCAAGGAATAAATACATGCTTTCAACTCAATTTCGATGGTATGCTCCACCATAGAGAGCAGATCCTAGCAACAATCCCAATTTCACTAGGCACACTCCACCACACGGAAAAATCAATCTTATTGGGTGCTCTACCACACGGAGAATCAACTTGTTATTGGGTGTCCACCACATGGAGAAATCAATCTTATCAGGTGCTCCACCACACAGAGAATCAACTTTTTATTGGGTGCTCCACCACATGGAGAAATCATTCTTATTAGGTGCTCCACCATATGGAGAATCAATTTTTTATTGGGTACTGCACCACACGGAGAAATCAGTCTTATTGCGTGCTCCACCACACGGAGAAATCAGTCTTATTGGATGCTCCACCACACGGAGAAATAAGATTTTATTGGGCACACTCCACCGCAGTGAGTTGACATCATGGGCAACACTCCACCACAGCGAGTTGCAATCATGGGCGACACTCCACAGTGAGTTAAACAACATGGGCACACTCCACCATAGCGAGTCGACTCGAGACCAAAGCCAGTGCCTCAAGTGAGGGGCATCAGGTACGTCTTCTTTTACTTTCTCACCGAACTCCCAATCACGAGGCCAAACTCGATTCAGACTCCACAGCCTGATCATGAATCGACTTTGATCCCGCGAGGGGCAGCCTGTGAGCATGAGTTTTCCCAACCTCTGTGATGAGAACTCTTTGTTACCTCTGTTAAGCAGTTGGACTCAGAAAAGAGCAACATGTAGCCTAGAATGCCTTGAACTTTTCAAAATCGAACAATCCTCGATCTGAAACCAAGAGAAAGGTCCCCCAGGTGATTTTAGGGTTTAGGGTGCATGTTGGTTTTTTACGGATTTTGACCCCGGCTCTACCTAGAGCTGCACAGCTATTGTTTTCAAACTACAGCCATACGGCTATAGGTCTAGTGCTGCACGGCTCCAGCACAACTAGAGCTGTTCAGCTCTGACTGAAAGGAGCAAATTCGGTTGAAATTCACAAAAACAAAGACGGCATGTTTAATTCTCGAAATCATTGCAGGTTGAGATATAAAAGGAAATAAAAAAATCAAATAGGGGGGATTGAAAAAAAAAGAGTTTGGCGAAAAGAAAACTAAGACATGGAGTAAAAGTTACAGAGAGAAAGAAAAAGAAAGGAAGAAGAAGAGAGAAAGAGAGAAAGGGAAATTGGGATTTTCAAGCTCAATGTCCATACCCTAATCATCCTATAACTCATCTAGACCATTACTCATTCATCCGAATAAACTTTTGGATTCATTTCGGATTCGTTTTCGGGATTTCAGAATGTTCAAGGATTCGAAGCACATTCTCACTTTTCAATCCGTTTCTGTATATCCAATACACTGGAATAGCATCAAGCTAAACTTTGAGAGGCCTTAAACTTGTGTTCATTGCATTTTCTGTGCGATTTTCCTTTGTTTTCTCAATTTTTCGGAAAACCGGCTACCCGATCGGTCCAAATACGGCTATGTTCCTCCTTAAAAAAACATAAAAATGCCTGATCGGCCAAAAATAGCCCCGTTTTCCATTTTTATGCATTATGTTGTGATATTTTTCCGCCCAACTACATTCGTACATTATTAAACTTTGGTTTTCGGATTTCTGTGCGTACAGGTATTAGATTTTTAGTTTTTCTCGGATTTTATTTTTCTGATTTCAGGGTTGTTTGATACGATTCGGATCCGTAGTCCAGCATCAGCGGACCCCCGAACCCTATAAAATGCCCGCGAAACACTGAAAAAGAGCAAAATAGCAATTTTTTGAAAAATGTGAAAACCGATTTAGGGTACGAGTATTATAGCCGTACGGTTGTATTTTAGAGCCGCATGGCTTTAGTTACAGCTGCACGGCTGTAGTTCCCTGAAAAGACAAAATCGCAGAACGGCCCGTACGGATGTCGTCGTGCGATGCTGTTTTCGGATTCAAACTATTTTTTGTGTGCTTACCGCTTTCGGACCCTAGATGTTTGTAAAAATTAGGAAACCCATAAGAACGGAACCCCGATTTCCGGAATAACAGACCTGCTGAAATCTAAAAATTTGCATGAAATTGAGCCAAATAATTTTCTAATACTGTTTTGCAGCACAAAAATCTACAGGACGTTTCAAAACCGTTTTCTAGGTCTATCCGGGCTGACTGACCAAGTAGACCCGGCTACCCCCTAAATGCATGCCCCGGTTCCTAAAAATCCCCAATTTTGTCTTGCTATGAGTCCTACTTGTGTTTGTGATATAAATTGTGCTAACCGTCTATTTTGTAGCATTTATTTTCCGTTTTTATTATTTTTGGTGTAATTAATAGATTAATTCGTGTATTTAGGCATTTTTAATTTTTAGATTCTCGTGTATTCTAGGCGCTTGTAATGTGAGGATGAGTGATTTTATTTTTTATTTGATTTGGTTGTATAAGTGGCCTTTATTCTTTTGTATAATTTGGATGTATGGTTTATTTTTCTGCAATTTATTTCTGTCATTTTCTTGAGTATCGGCTGATAAATAAACGTAACTAGGTAGAAAAAGATAATAAATTGAATAAATATGGTAATATAAATTGTAAACAAATACGAGATCGAGGTTGAATAGGTAAGTTACCCGAACCCTAAATCTCTGGATTAGGTACGGCAGTATGCGCTCGGTAGGGAGCTATACCGGAATTTCTCGGATAAGCTGATCCGGGTGGTGACTCTATCACTAATCTTGAAATTTAGGTTTCGAGATCTTTAAATAATAAAAAGGGAAAATATTTTCTACAAAATGAATTTCTAATACCAACTGTGAGCGGACGACGTTTTCGATGGAACGCGAGACTCCCTTTCGGAAGGGGCGCCTTGATTTCGGGCGAGCCCCTCCCTCGCGTGGGGTTTTTATTTTGGAAATTTAGTTTTGAAAAATGAATGGAATTAATTCTTAAATGAATCGAGACCTAAGTCTCGATGAATATTGTAGGAGTCGCCACCCAGCTCAGCTCAACCGGGAAATTATAATGCAGCTGAACCAGATGAACGGCTGCTACACTATCCAGAGATTCGGGTCCGGACAAGTCCCTTATGTCGTGTCTAATTAAAATAAATATTGGTCAATGTTCTCAAATGGTATTTCAAACTCTAAGGTCAATTTTATTGAAATAAATAGACATACAGCGCGCATACAGGAAAAGTAAAATAGTAAACGATTAAATTATTACAACCTGATCGAATAAAAGATAAAAACTCTCACCTCACTTTTACAAGCGCCTAGAATACACGATTTATCTAAAAAAAATACAATCGCCTAGGATACACGTATTAATCTATTAAATACATCAAAAATAAAAATAAAAAGCTGTAAAACAGAAGGATAGCATAATATATAGCACGGCACAAATTGGACTCAAACATGACAGAATGGGAAATCAAGAATTGGGGGCATGCATTTAGGGGATATCTGGGTTGGCTCGGCTAGCCGGCCCGGTTAGACCTAGAAAACATTTTGAAACGTCCCTGTATTTTGGTTTTGTGGGAAATTCATTTTTGAAAACAATTTTGCTGGTTTAATTAATTTTAACATGTGAGGTAGGTCGGTTTTCGGGAGAACTGAGTCTCCGTCGTGGCATTCTTCTAAATGCAATTTTACTAAAAATTGAATCTAGGGTCGTGAATGCACGCAACAAAATTCATTTTTGATGATTTTTGGGGTTTTCTGAATTTTTATGGATTTTTGGAAATTTATGGGATTTATTTTGGAAATTCTGATTCTGGAAAATATGTTACAGTCATACGACTATAAATTACAGTAGTGCAACTGTAAGCAACCCAAAGTCAGAATCTCGCCAAAATTTTATTTGAAACAAAACTGGGAAAACACCTGGAAATCAAAAACACTTGTACGACTGTAACTACAGTCGTATGACTGTTCATCAAACTCAAGAACAGTCGCACAACTGTTCTTGATTTCCAGAAATAGAAACATAGGGAAACGAACAAGAACGGTACAAAACCACACCAATCACCCAGAAAGCTTGGAAAAGAGAAGGGAAAAGGAGTGTCTAATTTTTGGCGTGTGTCCACCATAGGATTGACCCCTGGCGTCGCTCCAATCCACTAAAATCCACACTTTTCTCCTTGAGTTAGGGTTAGGAACTTTGGATCCAAAGATCTTCAAATGCTGGGGGATCCTTAAAGATGGGCTCTTTCTTTCTCTCTGATTTTCTCAGATCCCAGAAGCCCTCTTACCTCTCTTCTCTCTCTTTTTTTTTCTCTGCCTTTTTCTCCTTCTCCCTTTCATCTCTTCGCGCCTCCCCCTTTTTTCTTTCTTTTTCTCTGCTTTTAGGGTATGGGTTAGTCACCTGCCACGATCTACAGTCGTACGACTGTAGTTTAATTATATTCGTACTACTATAGTTAAAGTCGTACAACTATAATTTTTTTTTGTGAGAGGAGTAACATTCCGGCGCTTACACCAACGAATGATTTTCCCTAAAGCAAGATAAACAAACCTGCTTTTTCAAACCAAAACCTATATAAAAAACCCCCGATTTGCTTCACCATGTCCATTTGAAACGTCGTCCGCTCACACCAGTGTTAATTAATTACTTTGACACCGAATGTCAGCTAATTAATTAATGGATTCCTTTCAATGTACATTACATGTATAATTTCTATAAGTTATGGCTCAGTTGATCTATATGCATGATCCTATGGGTCGTTCTTTATGTTGGCAGTAGGCCCAAGGCCCACAGATTGTAAGTGGGTTCTAGCAAACCGTTATAGCCCCCAATTAAGATAGAGATGCAGCAGTTAATAGAAGCACTCACTCGGTAGTAATCCCATATTGTCCTTTTCCAAAAGATATCGATATGAATAAATAAAAGGCATGGTGTCAGTCATCCTCTTCTACTGTTAATTATATTTCTTGATCTTAAGTTGATCGATTAATCAAATAAGCAACCAACTTATTTGGGTATGGCCAACACATATCAGTCCCACTCATCAAGTGGCCAGTGATATCATCACGTTGTTACCCGAGTGGCAATTCCATTACTT
Organism: Euphorbia tirucalli; assembly: GCA_039660915.1. Taxonomy (NCBI): domain Eukaryota; kingdom Viridiplantae; phylum Streptophyta; class Magnoliopsida; order Malpighiales; family Euphorbiaceae; genus Euphorbia; species Euphorbia tirucalli. The sequence goes on along the minus strand of CM077637.1, from coordinate 40,414,408 downwards.
CATCATCAATATCAATATGTTCACCAATCCACCCAATCATACCCATATTTAGTATCCTTTTACAGACTGTTAGGCATATGTCAAAGTGAACTGGACTCCATATTGATATTGTAATGAAATCTAGTCTAAGGAACAAAGAGACCTGCTCAAGAAAGACCTATGGCGCAACAACCATGTGGCTTTCTTATTCGGATCGATCCACTCCCATGTCAACGACATGTACCTATATTCATGACTGACTCTATAAGTACTATGGCTAGTTCAGAACTGCCATATAGTCATCGGTGAAACTTTTTGAGCATGTTTTTGGATCTTTTGTGTGACCGAGGCTCCTTAGCTTGTGCGATGGCCCCGTTGTTGTCACAGAAAACATCGTCTGGGTCTAGGATAGTGGGTACTGCTCCTAACTCTGTTATAAACTTCTTGATCCAAATGGCTTCATTTGCAGCATTGCGTGCAGCTATGTACTCAACTTCCATTGTAGCATTAGCAATGGTGGCCTACTTTGAGGACCTTTAACTAATGGCACTGCCATTTAGGAGAAAAACATAGCTAGACTGTGACTGGCTCTTGTTCTCATCGGTCTTAAAGCTTGCATCAGCGTAACTTGACACTACCAGCTCATCTTGACTTCCATACACTAAGAAAGCATCCCTACTCTAGTTAAGATACTTTAGGATTGCCTTAACTACCTTTCAGTATTCCTCACCGGGATTTGATTAGTACCGACTAGTCAATACTTAGTGCAAACATGACATCGGGCCTCGTACATAACATGGAGTACATGATAGATCCTATATCAAATGCATAAGGGATCTTTTCCATGCTCTCTCAGTCCTTCTTTGTTTTAAGACCATCTTTCTTACTCAGTTTCAACCCATGGTGCAAAGGCAAGAATAATCTTTGCCTTGTCCATGCTGAATCTTTTCAAAACCTTGTCAATGTATATGGCCTGACTTAGGCCTAGAAGCTGATTGGATCTATCTCTATAAATCTTGATCCCTAAGATCGTCTCAGCTTCGCCTAAGTCCTTCATTGCGAAGCATTTACTTAACCACTGCTTAACCCCTTGTAGTGTTGGCATATCGCCCCCAATGATAAGGATGTCATCAACATATAGCACTAGGAAGGTTGAAACGTTGTCACTAACCATCTTATACACACAGGGCTCATCAGAATTCTATGTGAAGCCATATTCTGTAATGGCCTCATTGAGTCTCTCATTCCAAGACCTGGATGCCTACTTCGATCCATAAATGGAACTTTGAAGCTTACACACCTAATTAGGATACCTTGGATCGATAAAACCCTCAGGTTGTGCTATGTACACATCCTTAAGTAGCTTTCTATTAAGGAAAGTAATCTTAACGTCCATCTGCCATATCTCATAGTCATACCATACAGCTATGGATAGTAGCATCCTAATGGATTTGAGCATAGCAACTGGTGAAAAGGTTTCATCATAGTCAATTTCTTGAACTTGCCTAAATCCTTTTGCCACCAATGGCCCCTTGAAGGTGTTGTCTGCTTTTAACTTAAAACACCACTTGCAACCTATCACCTTAGCACCCGGAGGTGGATCCACCAAGTTCCATACTTGGTTATCATGCATAGATTACATCTCAGCCTCCATTGCTTTATGCCATTGATTTGAGTGTGGGCTTTCAATAGCCTCCTGATAGGTCTAGGCTCCTTTTGGTCAACGACTATAAGGTCCCCATCATCAGTCATGAGAAAACGGAACCTCTCTAGCTGATGGTGTGTCCTACCAGACCTTCTAAGGTCCTGTGTAACCGGTTTAGCTTCCTCAATTTCTTGAGTCACTGGTTCGGTTCCCAAAGCATCCTCAGCATTAGCCGTAGGAGTTTGTGAGTCATAAACTTTAAAAAGTTCAACATTGCTCCCACTTTCTCTTTTGGAAAAGAATTCCTTCTCCAAGAAGACTGCATTCCTAGCAATGAAAACTTTGTTTTCTACCGAATCATAGAAGTGATAACACTTAGTTTCCTTAGGCTAACCCGCAAACTGGTACTTGACAAATTTGGACTAGAGTTTGCCGCTTGTCAATTTCTTGACATGTACATCACAACCCTAAATCTTTAAGAAGGAAGCATTGGGCTTTCAGCCCTTCCATAGTTCATATGGTGTTCCCTCAACTGCCTTGCTTGGTGTGTTATTAAGTATGTAAGCAGCTGTCCCTTAAGCATATCCCCAAAAGGAGACAGGGAGTGTAGCATGACATCATCTAGCGGACCATGTCTAGCAAGGTACTATTCCTCCTTTCTGACACTTTATTCCACTAGGGTATACCAGGAGGTGTGAGTTGGGATATAATCCTACACTCTTTCAAAACCGAGTCAAACTATTGGCTCAAATATTCACCCCCTCGGTTAAACTAAAGTGCTTTTATTTTCTTGGCAAGTTGGTTTTCTACTTTGTTCTTAAAGTCCTTGAACCTTTGAAGAGTCTTAGACTTCTACTTCATCAGATACACGTAACCATATTTACTGAAGTCATCTGTGAAGGTGATGAAGTACAGAAAACTGGATCTAGCACTAGTGTTCATTAGGCCACATACATCGGAATGTATCAACTCCAATAGCTCTTACGCCCTTTTAGCAGTCTTGCTAAAAGGCACCTTTGTCATCTTGCCTGTCAAATAGGATTCATATGTGTTATAAGACAGAATATCAATTGACCCTAGCACTCCACTAGAGTGAAGCCTAGCTATGCGCTTCTCATTTATGTTCCCAAGACGACAGTGCCAGATGTATGTAGGATTAATTTCATTTTGTTTAATCCTTTTAGTATTTATGTTATGGATTGAACTTTCACGTTTTAGATGAAGGATATATAAGCCATTTTCAAGAAATGTTGTTCCATAAATAATATTGCCACATTGCATAGAAATTCTACCATGTCTAATATTAAATAGAAAACCAGAAATATCAAACAAAGAAACAGAAATAAGATTCCTACGTATTGCAGGTACAAAATAACAGTTTCTTAGTTCCAAAATAAGTCCACTAGGCATCTCTAAGAAATAATCTCTGATCTTTATAGCCTGAACCCTAGCACCATTTCTGACTCAAAGATCTACTTCTACAGATCCTAGTAATATCCTATTTCTTAGACCCTGCACATTTGAACAAATGTGAGATCCACATCCAGTGTCCAAGACCTAAGATGTAGAAATAGCTAGATTAATCTCAACAACATAAATACCTAAAGCAGCAGTTTTGCCCTTCAGTTGCTCCCTTTGCCTTGGACATGAGTTCTTCTAGTACCCCATCTCATGACACTCATGGTAGACATCGTTAGGAGAAGCAACCCTTGCTTTTGGTTGGGCCTCCACCTTTGTGCCCTTAGCCTTGGACTTTTGGGCCTTAGCCTTGGCCTTGGATTTGGCCTTTCCTCTGGCAATAGGCATATTTCCCTTGTTCACTAGTCATACTTCAGGAGTCTTCTTAATAGACTACTTTGCAAGCTTAAGCATGCCATGTAGCTCAATAACCAATTTATCCAACCCTTGCATATGGTAGTTCATGATAAACTGGTTGTAAGACTTAGGAAGTGACCCGAGAATAATGTCTTCTGCTAGTCCTATAGAACTGGCTAGCCGAGGTGGGCAAGTGTATCAATATACCCCTTCAACTTTAGCACATAAGTGCTAACAGAAGTCCCAGCTGCCATTGCAGTTTGTGCAAAGTGCCTTGGTTGTCAGGTAACGTTCCTGACGAACCTAATCTTGGAACATCTTTTTAAGCTGATCCATCATCTCATAAGCATGCTCATCCATGAACTGCTTTTGAAGATCAGAAGCCATGACACCCAGCATGAGGCATGAGGCATCTCGGTCATCCCTCACGTGTTGGTCGTACTGTTCCACCATCGCCATGGTGACGCCTCGGCCAGCAAGAGGGCTAGCTGGTAAAGGAGCATTCAGTACATACTCCTTGGATTCTTGTCTAAGAACTATTTGTAAGTTCCTAGCCCAATCCAGGAAGTTAGTCCCTGAAAGCTTCTCCTTCTCCAGGAGTGACCTAAGTGAGAGTGAGTTGTTGTTTGTTGCAGCCATTTAAATTGCTTTGTGAAAATGGGAATAACCTACACGGAAGAAATCATAGCTTGAGTTACAAATAAAGGGCTTTATGCCAATTCAAATTAATAATCCGATTTTAATTTGTCCGTTAGTGATGTTAATTGGCTGACATGACCAAGATCCACAACTTATCAATGACTGGCTGAACTAGGGCTTGCTAACCAACCATTGATTTGTTTGGTAGGACAACCTATCCAATCCTTCCATAAAGGACTCTTGGTTTGATGGGCTTATTTACACTTGACCCATGTGTGCTTAGGGCCCGCTTTGAGCTAATGTTACCCATGTTGAGTCCAACCACCATTCACAGTTTAACCATACCAAGTATCTTAACCATTGATGGCCTACCGAATACTACAATGTACCCAGCTAGGGCATGGTTCACATTGTAGCATCAATGAGAGGAAGAGGTGTGAATGTGGGAAGCACTTTTAAACGACTCAATATTTTAATTTCTGGATGAAAATTAAGTGATATGGCTTAGCATGCATAAACACGGATTATAATTTGGTGATTCATAGATCCATATTATATGACAAATGCAATAGCGTACTTAATTTAAAATAATGAGATCCTATGGGCCTTAATTACAACCTAATGAAAAACTAATATCCTACCTAATTCTTCATGGACCCGACTACATCCTTTTTGGGTTCCCACCATGGGCTTGCTCTATCTAGGCCTTCCTCCATACTTGATGCAGTTAAAAAAATTTAAAAAACAAAATCTATTCTAAAATTACATCAAAATAAAAAGAAATGGTGCGCAGGCCATATTTCAAAAGAAAAATCAAATTACAACTGATAATAATTTAGGGCCCATAGAACTCAACATCACATTTCAAACAAAGTACCTATCGTGCACATACATACCAATATGATGCATGATCATAGCATTCCAAATTATAAATATAAATGTTAAGCCGAATTACTTAACGTGAAATTGCCAATTTCAACAAATGTGACTAAGGCCCAATGGATTACATCCATTAATGCAAAATTAATAATTTTGCTCCCACTGGAATTTGGGTTGTCAAAAATTTAAAATATAGCTCTCATAATTTTAATCAGTGTTATGGTTTATTGGGCCAATTTCACAAAGTCTATATTCAATTTAATATTCAAAAAATTAAATTAAATATGCATGACAACAAAATAAACAATTTAAATACAAATTAATTCAAAATAAAACATTTTAATTTGATTTGTATTACGGGCAAGGGATGAAAAAAATACCAGTAAAATCCAAAAGCAAACCGGAACCTTGCACATCGGCGGTGCTGTCACAGCGGAGCAACAGGTTGCAGCAGTAGCTAGCCCAAAACAATAATTTTTTTTTAAATCATAAGAAAATTCCAGCCAAGAAAATATATACAGCAGCCAAAAAAAAAATTAGTAGCAGAAAATAAATCACAGTAGGGAAAAAAAATGATAAAACTAATCTGGAAAAAAATTATCAAAAACCCGAAAAACCATTCTTGGAACCTATTCTTCCTTCAAGAATACAATCAAGAATGAATCCCAATCAATATAATGGACAAAACCTAGGCTCTGATACCATTGTTGGGATTATCGGAAAAATAATGTGGAGCAGCGGAATTACACCGTTAAAATTTTCCTAGAATCTATCTATCATGTCCGATTACCATTGATTGAAATAAAATCAATATGAATCAAGAGAAATTCACTCAGAATCGAATCTTTAAGCAAAAACGATCTCCACAATCCAGTGCACGACCAACTATCAAGTAAGAACTGGTGCTAGCCGAAGAAGCGGAAGGAATGGAGAATTATTTCTGTAAATTGTGGCTATTTTGGAGCTAAAATTTCTAGCAAATAAAATAGGGTTAGGGTTAGGTTTTCTTCCTTAAGTGTGCCCTTATATAGACTCCTTGTCTAATTGGGTTTTAAATAGGTTAATTCAACCCAAGCCTACTATGATTATAATTACATAAACAAACTTTAATTAAAAAGTATATAAGATGTAATTTAATTCTATTTGGCTAAATTTAATTACCCCTAAATAAAATTAAATCACACTAAAGTAAATACAATACATGTATTTAATTTTCCTACTTAGGTAAATTATTTAATTAATAGTTTACTTTATGTAATTCATTATTTGATTAATTAATTAATTACATTCTGCAAACTTATTAATTAAATTAAATCAACCCAGTATTAATTAATTACCTTGAACCGAATTTAAAAAAATTAATTAACGCATTACATCCAATGTAAATTACATGTACAATTTCTATAAGTTCTGGCTCAGTTGATCTATGTGCACAATCTTATGGGTCTGCCTTTATGTTGGCAGTAGGCCCAAGGCCCACAGAATGTAAGTGGGTTCTACCAAACCCTTACAGCCCCCACTTAAGATAAAGATGCAGCAGTAAATAGAAGAGACTCACTCGGTAGTAATCTCATAGTGTCTTTGCTAAAAGATATTGATATGAATAAATAAAAGGCATGGTGTCTGTCATCTTCTTCTACTATTTATTATATTTCTTGATCTTGAGTTAACTGATTAATCAAATAAGCAACCAACTTATTTGGGTATGGCCATATACTTATCAATCCCACTCATCAAGTGGCCAATGATATCGTCTCGGTGTTACCCAAGTGGCAATTCCATCACTTCATCATCAATATCAATATGTTCAACTATCCACCCAATCATACCCATATTTAGTATCCTTTTATAGACCTGTTAGGCATATATCAAAGTGAACGGGATTCCATATCGAAACTATAATGAAATCTAGTCTGAGGACAAAAGAGACCTACTCAAGAAAGACCTATGACATGACAACCATGTAGCTTTCTTATGCGGATCGATCTAGTCCCATGTCAACAACATGTACCTTTATTCATGACTGACTCTACAAGTACTTTGGCTAGTTCAAAACTGCCATACAGTCATCAAATGTACAAGTCTGCACTTTTACTCGCTCCCACGATCATAACAGACCTGGGATAGGTTTTATGATAATCAATCAATGGATACTCTACTCATATTATAGCACAAGATATAAATGAAATAGATTAACTGCCTTTATTATTGTGACCAAAATGTTGTATTCATACCATGAGTCTTAATGTAAAATACAAAATAGAAGAATCCAATGCCATAAGAACTAAGTCACACCAACAATCTCCCACTTGCACTAGTTCCGAATGGGCATTGCCTTAATTCCTATAGATCTTGTATGACTGTCGTGTTGTGTCTATGGTAGTGCTTCGGTCAATGGATCAGCAACATTATTATTTGTGTCAAACCTCTACAATGATATGTCACCTCTGTTCATAATCTCCTGAATGAGGTGAAACTTTCTGAGCATGTGTTTGGATCTCTTCTATAACTGGGGCTCCTTAGCTTGTGTGATGGCCCCGTTGTTGTCACAGAAAACATTGACTGGGTCTAGGACAGTGGGTACTGCTCCCAACTTAGTTATAAACTTCTTGATCCAAACAGCTTCTTTTGCAGTTTCGTATGCAGCTATGTACTCAACTTCCATTGTAGAGTTAGCAATGGTGGCCTACTTTGAGGACCACTAACTAATGGCACCACCATTAAGGAGAAAAACATAACCATATTATGACTGGCTCTCGTTCTCATCGGTGTCAAAGCTTGCATCAGTGTAACCTGACACTACCAGCTTATCTTGACCTCCATACATTAAGAAAGCATCCCTAGTCTACTTAAGGTACTTTAGGGTTGCCTTGACTACCTTCCAGTGTTCCTCACCGGGATCTGACTAGTACCAACTAGTCATACATAGTGAAAACATGACATCAGGACTCGTACATAACATGGAGTACATGATAGATCCTATAGCAGATGCATAAGGGATCTTTTCCATGCTCTCCCGGTCCTTCTTTGTTTTAGGACCATCTTTCTTACTCAGTTTCAACCCATGGCGCATAGGCAAGAATCCTTTCTTTTCCTTGTCCATGCTGAATCTTTTCAAAATCTTGTCAATGTATATGGCCTGACTTAGGCCTAGAAGCTTATTAGATCTATCTCTATAGATCCTGATCCTTAAGATCATCTCAGCTTCGCCTAAGTCCTTCATTACAAAGCACTTACTCAACCACTGCTTAACCCCTTGCAGTGTTGGTATGTCGCCTCTAATGATAAGGATGTCGCCAACATATAGCACTAGGAAGGTGGAAATGCAGTCACTAACCATCTTATACACACAGGGCTCATCAGAATTCTATGTGTAGCCATGTTCTGTAATGGCCTCATTGAATCTCTGATTCCAAGACCTGGATGCCTGCTTCAATCCATAAATGGATCTTTGAAGTTTGCATACCTGGTTAGGATACTTTGGATCGATAAAATACTCAAGTTGTGCCATGTACACATCCTCGAATAGCTTTCCATTAAGGAAAGAGGTCTTAATGTCCATCTGCCATATCTCATAATCATACCATGCAGCTATGGCTAGTAGTATCCTAATGGATTTGAGCATAGCAACTGGTGAAAGGGTTTCATCATAGTCTTTTTCTTGACATGTGCATCACAGCCCCAAATCTTCAAGAAGGAAACATTGGGCATTCGGCCCTTCCATAGTTCATATGGTATTCCCTCAACTGCCTTGCTTGTTGTATTATAAAGTATGTAAGCAGCTGTCTCTTAAGCATATCCCCAAAAGGAGACAGGGAGTATATCATGACTCATCATCTACCAGACCATGTCTGGTAAGGTCCTATTCCTCCTTTTTGACACTTTATTCCACGAGGGTGTACCAGGAGGAGTGATTTGGGATATAATCCTACACTCTCTCAAAACTGACTCAAACTCTTGGATCAAAAATTCACCCCCTCGGTCAGACCAAAGTGCTTTTATTTTCTTGCCAAGTTGGTTTTCTACTTTGTTCTTAAAGTCCATGAACCTTTGAAGAGTCTCAGACTTATGCGTCATCAGATACAAGCAACCGTATCTGCTGAAGTCATTCAGGAAGGTGACGAAGTATAGGCCATTAGGCCACATACATCGGAATGTATCAACTCCAAAACCTCTGTGGCCCTTTCAGCAGTCTTGCTAAATGGCTCTTTGTCATCTTGCCTCTCAAACAAGATTCGCATGTGTCATAAGACTAAATGTCAAATGACCCTAGCACTCCACTAAAGTGAAGCCTAGCTATGTGCTTCTCATTTATGTGCACAAGACGATAGTGGCAGATGTATGTAGGATTAATTTCATTTTATTTAATCCTTTTAGTATTTATGTTATAGATTGAACTTTCATGTTTTAGATCAAGGATATATAAGCCATTTTTGAGAAATGTTGTTCCATAAATAATATTGCCACATTGCATAGAAATTCTACCATGTCCAATATTAAATAGAAAACCAGAAAAATATAAGAAAGAAATGGAAATAACATTCCTGTGTATTGTAGGTATAGAATAAATGTTTCTTAGTTCCAAAACAAGTCCACTAGGCATCACTAAAAAATAATCTCAGATCTCCATAGCATGAAACCGAGCACCATTTCCAACTCAAAGATCTACTTCTACAGATCCTAGTAATCTCCTATTTCTTAGACCCTACACATTTGAACAAATGTGAGATCCACATCCAGTGTCCAACACCCAAGATGTAGAAATAGCGAGACTAATCTCAACAACATAAATACCTGAAGCAATGGTTTTGCCCTTTAGTTTCTCCCTTAGCTTTGGACATGAGCTCTTCCAGTGCCCCATCTCATGACACTCATGGCAGACATCGTCAAGAGAAGCAAACCTTGCTTTAGGTTGGGCCTCCACCTTTGTGCCCTTAGTCTTGGCCTTGGATTTGGACTTTCCTCTAGCAATGGGCATATTGCCCTTGTTCACTAGTAATACTTAAGGACTCTTCTTAAGAGACTACTCAGCAAGCTTGAGCATGCCATGTAGCTTAACAACCAATTTATCCAACCCTTACATATGGTAGTGACCTAAGAATAATGTCTGCTACTAAGTCCTGCGGAACTGGCGAGCCAAGGCAGGCAAGTGTATCAATATACCCCTTCAACTTTAGCACATGAGTGCTAACAGAAGTCCCAGCAGCCATTGTAGTCGTGCAAAGTGCCTTGGTTATCAGTTAACGTTCCTGACAAGCTTAATCTTGGAACATCTTTTTAAGCTGATCCATTATCTCATAAGCATGCTCATCCATGAACTGCATTTGAAGGTTAGAAGCCATGGCACCTAGCATGAGGCACGAGACATCTCGGCCATCCCTCACGTGTAGGTCGTACTGCTCCACCATCACCATGGTAATGCCTTAACCAGCAAGAGGTAAAGGAGCATTCAGTACATACTCCAGGGATAAAAAAAATACCCGTAAAATCCAAAATCGGACCCGAACCCCACGCATCAACAGTACTGTCCCGGCGGGGCAACAGCCTGTAGCGGCAGCCAGCTGTTGCAGATGGAATTGCAAATGTGATTCCATTAAATGCCCGAAACAATAATTTTTTTTTAAATCATAAAAAAATTCTAGCCAACAAAATATATATAGTAGCAAAAAAAAAAAAAAAATAGCAGCAGAAAATAAATCACAACAGGAAAAAAAAAGATAAAACTAATCGGGAAAAAATTATCAAAAACCCGAAAAATCATTCTTGAAACTTATTCTTTCTTCAAGAATTCAATCAAGAATGAATCCCAATCAATCTAATGGACAAAACCTAGGCTCTGATTGTTAGGATTCGTCATGGGAAAAATAACGTGGCACAGTGGAAAATACACCGTTTGAAATTTCCTAGAATCCACCATTTGAATCAAGAGAGATTAACTCACTGGATTCGTCTCTTCTAGAACTGCGGTAGAATCATTTTTTGAAGCTGCGATCTCCAAAGTTTGGTGGATGACCAACTATTGAGCGGGAACCGGTGCTAGCCAAAGTCACGAAGGAATGGAGGATTAATGCTGGGATTTTCAGCTATTTAGGGCTACTATTGGTGGCTGAAATTTCCAGCAAGGGTTGAATCAGGGTTTTATTCCTTAAGTGTGCCCTTATATAGACACCTTGTCTAATTGGGTTTTAATTAGGTTAATTAAACCCAAGCCCACTAGGATTATAATTACATAAATAAACTTTAATTAAAAAGTATATACTATGTAATTTAATTCCATTTGGCTAAATTTAATTACCCTTAAATAAAATTAAATCACACCTAAGTTAATACAATACATGTATTTTATTTTCCTACTTAGGAAAATTATTTAATTAATTGTTTACTTTATGTAATTCAATTAATTGATAAATTAATTAATTACATTATGTAAACTTATTAATTAAATTAAATTAAACCCAATTGTATTTAATTAATTTATGTCAACTAATACCGAATGTCAACTAATTAATTGACGCATTCCTTCCAATGTACATTACATGTACAATTTCTATAAGTTCTAGATCAGTTGATCTATGTGCACGATCCTATGGGTCTGTCTTTATGTTGACAGTAGGTCCAAGGTCCGCAGACTATAAGTGGGTTCTAGCAAACCATTACAGCCCCTAATTAAGATAGAGATGCAGCAGTCTTTAGAAGACACTCACCCGGTAGTAATCTCATAGTGTCCTTTGCCTAATGATATCAATATGAATAAACAAGAGGCATGGTGTCCGTCATCCTCTTCTGTTGTTTATTATATTTCTTGATCTTGAGTTGACTGATTAATCAAATAAGCACTGACTTACTTGGGTATGGCCATACACTTATCAGTCCCACTCATCAAGTGGCCAATGATATCATCTTGGTGTTACCCGAGTGGCAATTCCATCACTTCATCATCAGTATCAACATGTTCATCGGTCCACCCAATCATCCCTGTATTTAGCATCCTTTTACAGACCTGTTAGGTGTACGTCAAAGTGAACCGGATTCCATATTGATATTATAATGAAATATGGTCTGAGGACAAAAGAGACCTACTCAAGAAAGACCTATGACTCGACAACCATGTGGTTTTCTTGTGCAGATCGATCCAATCCCATGTTAACGACATGTACCCATATTCATGACTGACTATACAAGTACTATGGCTAGTTAAGAACTACCACGTAGTCATCGAATATACAAGTCTGTGGTTCTATTTGTTCCCACAATTAGAACAGACCGGGGATGGGTTTTATGATTATCAATCAATGGATACTCTGCTCATATTATAGCATAAGATATAAATGAAATAGATTAATTGCCTTTATTAATGTGACACAAATAATGTATTCATACATGACTCTTAATGTATAATACAAAATACAAGAATCCAATGTCCTAAGAACTAGGGCATACCAACAATCTCCCACTTGCACTAGTTCCAAGTGGGCACTGCCCTAATTCCTATAGATCTGGTATGACCGTCGTGCTGTGTCTATAGCAGCGCTTTGGTCAATGGATCAGCGACATTATTCTTGGTGTCAACCCTCTACAATGTTATGTCACTTCTGTTCACGATCTCCCGAATGAGGTGAAACTTTCTAAGTACATATTTGGATCTCTTATGTGATCGGGGCTCCTTAGCTCATGCGATAGCCGTTGTTGTCACAAAAAACATCAACTGGGTCTAGGATAGTGGGTAGTACTCCTAACTCAGTTATGAATATCTTGATCCAAACGGCTTCCTTTGAGCTTCGCACGTAGCTATGTACTCAGCTTCCATTGTAGAGTCAGCAATGGTGGCCTGCTTAGAGGACCTCCAACTAATGGCGGTGACTGTGACTGGTTCTTATCCTTATAAGTCTCAAAGCTTGCATCAGTGTAACCTGACACTACCAGCTCATCTTGACCTCCATACACTGAGAAAGCATCCTTTGTAATACCCCGAATATTTTAATAATATTTTTCATCATTATTTTTATTAAATAAATTATTCTCATTATTTTAATTTTATGGCATTTAATATTTTTAGGCTTAATTAATTAATTTAATTTAATACCTTAAGCTTATTATATTTAAATGCATCTTTAAACATGATTAAATTTTGTGAATATTTTGGGGTTAGGAAAATTATATATTTTAGGACTAATATATTTAGACATTTCAGCCAACTTGTATTTATCATAATCCCTCTCTATTTAATCCCTCCTTAACCTAATTCACACTCATTCTACAACATAAAGTCCTAACTACACTAAAGCTCATCTCCCCCTCTCCCTTGTGTGTGCAATTCGGCCAAGCATCCCACCTTCCCCTCTCTCAAATTTTCGACCTCCTACCTCTACCACACCCCTTCATTGATTGTTCTCATTGCATACTTGAGGTTTAGAAGCTCAATTCAAGGAAGTTGGTTTTGGGTTTGATTTGCTCCTTGGATTTGGCCATCAACACCTTTAATTCTTCCCTTGGATCATCAATTTGAGCAATAGGACTTAGCAATCAAAGGTAACTACTCTATCCATACTCCTACACTTAGGGTTGAATGGTAGAAATTAGGGCTTTTATGTTTTTTTTTATGTTGGAATTGATTAAATTAATTGTAATAACTTGATTGGTATTGCTAGAATTTGAATTGGCATGATTTGTTTACTGATTTTGGTCAATTGGGTTGATAGAATTCGAATTATAGGGCTGGTATGATGATTTAAAAACTTGCACATAAGGTGTTTGATAGAATACCCTTGCTGGACAGCCTGCACAACATTTTTCTAAATTCGTTTTAAATAGGTTATGATTCTCAGAAACTTCTGAAATTTTTATATGTTTTAGATAACATGTTAAACTGAAAATTCGTAGAAGAAACCATGTCAAAATTCATTGGTTTTCATGTCCTAAAAATTCACCCAAAACTGTTGCTTGAAACTGCCCCTGATTGTTTTCAGCACTGACCTATAATGTTTGAAAATTCATATCTTTTTGTGTACTTCGAATTTTTACATGAAACCACTTGCAAAATTTTTCTAAGATTATGAACTACAAAAGTGCTTTATATTTTCTCTTCTAATTCGGATGGTAAACTGGGGTTATACTGATTTTAAGATAGTGTAAAATTTGGTGCTCTGTTTCCAGGAATCTGTGATCAGTAATCTTTGGACGCTTTTAACTTTTTCTCTGGTTAATGAATGCATGAAATTCCAGTTGGTATTTGAAGATTATAATGCTATGTTGCTCCCTGAATTATTTCATGATTTTTGGACAAGTGCAACTATTTTATTCTGAATTTTGTTTTCCTGACCTGCTGCCTGCCCTGTTTTCGGGACAGCCTCACTGTTTGGCCTATATTTTTTTGTACACTTATCCGAATGACACGAAACGAATTGCATTTTGTGTATATTAAATTGAACTTGGTTCCTTAAAATTTTGAGAATTTTTGGAAGAGTTTTCATATGGTTTATACTGTTTTGAAATTCAGGCAGTGGATCTGCCATATTTGGTGTTTTGGATTAAGGATGTTTTTATACCACACTTGGTGGATTTTTGATGAACTGAATTGGTTTATGTGGACACTTGGTCTTTTGGTTTTATATTGAGGAAGAATAGCCTATAATGGCATGTTTTGGACAATTGGTCCTTGGATTTGATATTGATTTTGGGTTAAGCCTAAAGTGGCACCCTAATGTTGATTTGATGAGATTGGTTTGAAAATTGGTTTTTGATACACGATTGCATATGGGAGTTGCCGGACTGCGGTTTTTCTGGCATATGGACAGTGTTTCCCTTGTGATATTTTTGACCTCTTCATGGTGCACTTGGCCCATGATGGACTCACTTGACTGCGGTTTTTCTTGTGAGTGGTCCGACCTCTTCATTGGTATTTGTCCAATGATGGACTCTTTCGACTGCGGTTTTTCGATTGAGTGGTCATAGACCTCTTCATTGGTATTTGTCCAATGATGGACCTGCTTGACTGCGGTTTTTCGAGTAGGCGGTCTAGTCGTTCTCATTAGGCGAGTGGACTGCGGTTTTTCCCTCGTAAATGGGAGAGTTGGCCAGCTTAGACTTTTTGATTGATTGTGGGATTAGGGGACTGCGTTTTTTCCCGAGCGTCCGACCTACTTGTTATTCGTTGGCGATTTTGGATTGAGAAATTGACTGATGAGTTTTATATCCGAGACTGATTTTTTTTATCATGAGATTTTTATACAAATGTTGGTTTGATTTCGTATCATGTTTCTTAATTTAATTAGTTTAAACTCTTTTTCTTCGCTTTACTTTATTCTTGTTTTATTATTTAAACTGTTTTACTCGCTCAGCTTTATTTCAATTTGTTTTTGCCTTATTTTCAAGCTATTCGGTTTTAAGTGTTCGAATATGGACACTGTAGTTACTCGTCACTAAGTGGCGACCATTTTTTTTTCAGATTTTGTAGGTACCGATGCCGATGCTTGACGTGTGATTGTTGTGTCGTGATGGGACTTGGGCGAGTGGACGGATTCTTTTTAGGCATTAGCTACTATAGTTGGGCATATTACTAGACTTTATTTCATTTATTCATTTATTGCTTAACAATGGTTTGTAAGGATATTTATCCAGTGTTCCTCACCGGGGTCCGACTGGTACCGGCTAGTCATACTTAGTGTAAACATGACATCAGGCCTCGTACATAACATGGAGTACATGATAGATCCAATAGCAGATGCGTAAGGGATCTTTTCGATGTTCTCCTGATCCTTCTTTGTTTTAGGATCATCTTTCTTACTCAGCTTCAACCCATGGCGCATAGGCAAGAATCCTTTCTTTGCCTTGTCCATGATGAATCTTTTCAGAACCTTGTCAATGTACATGGCCTGACTTAGGACTAGAAGCCGATTGGATCCATCTCTATAGATCCTGATCCCTAAGATCATCTAAGCTTCACCCCTAAGTCCTTCATTGCGAAGCACCTACTCAACCACTGCTTAACCCCTTGCAGTGCTAGTATGTCACTTCCAATGATAAGGATGTCGTCAACATACAGCGCTAGGATAGTGGAAATGCTCCCACTTACCATCTTATACACACAGGGCCATTAACTTGAAACACCACTTGCAACCTATCACTTTAGCACCCGGAGGTGGATCCACCAAGTTCCATACTTGGTTATCATGCATAGATTGCATCTCAGCCTCCATGGCTTTACGCCATTGATCTGAGTATGGGCTTTCAATAGCCTCCTAATAGGTCTTAGGCTCCTCTTGGTCAACAACCATAAGGTCCCCATCATCAGTCACGAGAAAGCCGTACCTCTCTGGCTGATGACGTGTCCTACCAGAGCTTCTAAGGTCCTGTGCAACCGGTTCTGGTTCCTCAATTTCTTGAGTAGTCAGATCGATTCTCGAAGCATCCTTAGCAGTAGCTGCAGGAGTTTGTGAGTCTTGAACTTCTGAAAGTTCAACATTACTCCCATTGTCTCTCTTAGAAAGGAATTCCTTCCCTAAGAAGACTGCATTTCTGGCTATGAAAACTTTGTTTTCGACCGGATCGTAGAAGTAATAACCCTTAGTTTCCTTAGGCTAACCCATAAACTGGCACTTGAGTGATTTGGACTCAAGTTTGCCACTTGTCAATTTCTTAACATGTGCATCACAGCCCCAAATCTTTAAGATGGAAACATGGGGCTTTTGGGCCTTCAATAGTCATATGGTGTTCGCTCAACTGCCTTGCATGGTGTATTATTAAGAATGTAAGCAGCTGTCTATAAAGCATATCCCCAAAAGGAGATAGGGAGTGTAGCATGACTCATCATTGAGCGGACAATGTCAAGCAAGGTCCTATTCATCCTTTCTGACACTCCATTCCACTGGGGTGTACCAGGAGGAGTGAGTTGGGATACAATCCCACACTCTCTCAAAAACGAGTCAAACTCTTGGCTCAAATATTCACCCCCTTGGTCAGACCAAAGTGCTTTTATTTTCTTTCCAAGTTGGTTTTCTACTTCATTCTTAAAGTCCTTGAACCTTTGCAGAGTCTCGGACTTATGCTTCATCAGATACATGTAACCATATCTGCTAAAGTCATCCGTGAAGGTGATGAAGTACAGAAAACCAGATCTAGCACTAGTGCTCATTGGGCCACATACATCGGAATGTATTAGCTCCAATAGCTCTAAGGCCCTTTTAGCAGTCTTGCTAAAAAGTGCCTTTGTCATCTTGCCTCTCAAACAAGATTCACATGTGTCATAAGACTAGATGTCAAATGACCCTAGCACTCCACTAGAGTGAAGCCTAGCTATGCACTTCTCATTTATATGGCCAAGTCGACAATGCCAGATGTAAGTAGGATTAATTTCATTTTGTTTAATCCTTTTAGTATTTATGTTATAGATTGATCTTTCACGTTTAAGATCAAGGATATATAAGCCATTTTCAAGAAATGTTGTTCCATAAATAATATTGCCACATTGCATAAAAATTCTACCATGTCCAATATCAAATATGAAACCAGAAATATCCAACAAAGAAATAGAAATAATATTCCTGCACATCGCAGGTATAAAATAATAGTTTCCTAGCTCTAAAACAAGTCCACTCATCATCTCCAAGAAATAATCTCCGATCTCCATGGCTTGAACCCGAGCACCATTTCTGACTTGAAGATCTACTTCTCTAGATCCTAATAATCTCCTATTTCTTAGACCCTACACATTTGAACAAATGTGAGATCCACATCCAGTGTCCAAGACCCAAGATGTAGAACCGACTTACTTGGGTATGGCTATACACTTAATCTTGAGTTGACTGATTAATCAAATAAGCACCGACTTACTTGGGTATGGCCATACACTTATTAGTCCCACTCATCAAGTGGCCAATGATATCATCTCGGTGTTACCCGAGTGGCAATTCCATCACTTCATCATCAATATCAACATGTTCACTGGTCCACCCAATCATAACCGTATTTAGCATCCTTTTACAGACCTGTTAGGCGTATGTCAAAGTGAACCGGATTCCATATTGATATTATAATGAAATCTGGTCTGAGGACAAAAGAGACCTACTCAAGAAAGTCCTATGACACGACAACCATGTGGCTTTCTTGTGCGGATCGATCCAGTCCCTTGTCAACGACATGTACCCATATTCATGACTGACTATACAAGTACTATGGCTAGTTAAAAACTACCACACAGTCATCGAATATACAAGTCTGTGGTTCTATTCGTTCCCACGATTAGAACAGACCTGGGATGGGTTTTATTATTATCAATCAATGGATACTATACTCATATTATAGCACAAGATATAAATGAAATAGATTAATTGCCTTTATTAATGTGACACAAATAATGTATTCATACATGACTGTTAGTGTATAATACAAAATACAAGAATCCAATGCCCTAAGAACTAGGGCACACCAACACTGATAACACGGTTATGATTCATCATCGGAAAAATAACATGGCGCAGCGGAATTACACCGTTAAAATTTTCCTAGAATCTACTATCGTGTCCGATTACCATTAATTGGAATATAATCAATTTGAATCAAGAGGATTCACTCACCAAATATGTCTCTTCTAGAGACTACTACAGAATCAAAACTTTAAGCGGAAACGATCTCCACAATCCAGTGTACGACCAACTATCAAGTGGGAACCGGTGCTAGTGGAAGAAGCGGAAGGAATGGAGAATTATTGCTGTAAATTGTGGCTGGTTTGGAGCTGACATTTCTAGCAAATAAAATAGGGTGAGGGTAAGGTTTTCTTCCTTAAGTGCGCCCTTATATAGACTCCTTGTCTAATTGGGTTTCAATTAGGTTAATTAAACGCAATCCCACTAGGATTATAATTACATAAATAAACTTTAATTAAAAAGTATATACGATGTATTTTAATTCTGTTTGGCTAAATTTAATTACCCCTAAATAAAATTAAATCAATACTTAAGTAAATACATTGTATGTATTTAATTTTCCTACTTAGGAAAATTAATAAAATAATTGTTTACTTTATGTAATTCAATTAATTGATAAATTAATTAATTACATTCTATAAACTTATTAATTAAATTAAATTAACCCTGTGTTAATTAATTACCTTGACACTGAATGTCAACTAATTAGTTAATGCATTCCTTTCAATGTATATTACGTGTACAATTTCTATAAGTTCTGGCTCAGTTGATCTATGTGCACAATCCTATGGGTCTGTCTTTATGTTGGCAGTAAGCCCAAGGCCCACAGATTGTAAGTGGGTTCTAGCAAACCGTTATAGCCCCCAATTAAGACAGAGATGCAGCAGTCAATAGAAGACACTCACTCAGTAGTAATCTCATAGTGTCCTTTGCCAAAAGATATCAATATGAATAAACAAGAGGCATGGTGTCTATCATCCTCTTCTACTATTTATTATATTTCTTGATCTTGAGTTGATTGATTAATCAAATAACAACCAACTTATTTAGGTATGGCCACACACTTATCAGTCCCACTCATCAAGTGGCCAGTGATATCATCTCTTTGTTACCCGAGTGGCAATTCCATCACTTCATCATTAATATCAAAATGTTCACCTATCCACGCAATCATACCCAGATTTAGTATCCATTTACAGACCTGTTAGGCATATGTCAAAATGAACTGGATTCCATATTGATACTATAATGAAACCTGGTCTAAGGACAAAAGAGACCTACTCAAGAAAGGCCTATGACACGACAACCATGTGGCTTTCTTGTTCAGATCGATCCAGTCCTATGTCAACGACATGTACCTATATTTATGACTGACTATACAAGTACTATGGCTAGTTCAGAACTACCATACAGTCACTGAATATACAAGTATGTGTATTTATTCGTTCCCACAATTAGAACAGACTTGGGATAAGTTTTATTATTATCAATCAATGGATACTCTACTCATATTACAGCACAAGATATAAATGAAATAGATTAATTGCCTTGATTAATGTGACACAAATAATGTATTCATACAATGAGTCTTAATGTATAATTCAAAATACAAGAATCCAATGGCCTAAGAATTAGGGAACACTGACACAATTGTTGATGTTCGAGGAAAGCTTAAGCCAAATTAGGAAGGTCCATATGTTATGAAGAAAGTGCTATCAAAAGGTGGTGTCAGAATCATAGATATGGATGGAAATGAATTCATGCATCCAATCAACCAAGATCGCTTGAAGCTTTATCATGTGTAAAAATAATAGAAATATAAAAAGAAAGAAAAGAAAAATCTGCTAGGTTGAAAACCCAAAAAGGGCAGCCTAGGCAAAAATTAGGACATGAGAAAAGATGACGTGTCTGGTTTTGTGTGGAATATATACCATTTTGGGAATTGATTCTTTCAAATGTACTCATGTTGAATTCATCAATAAAGTGTGGTGTGTTGTTTAAATGTGCTTTTATGATTGTATCAAAATGCATAAATAAAGTTATCTTGTTTGAACATTCATTGAAAGAATGCACTTTGCATTTAGCTGGTTGTAATGATTACATTGTTTAACAATGGAAATGTATTAAACATATGCAATTTGAAATCATTTTTATCCTCTAAATCTGATTCATCTTTTCTTGATGTTGCTGAAAATACTGATACAAATTTAAGCTTGTATATTGTAAGGCTTGGTGTAAATTCCGGTGTGTATAAATAAAGCACATATGATTTATATGATTCATCATTTCATTTCTTTAGAAATAAATTAATAAATAAACAGCCCACTAAGGTGAAAACTAAAAAGGCGTCTCAGATAAAAATTAAAGCTGCTTGCTAAGTTGAAAATCCACATTGGGTAGTTTAGGCAAAAATTAGAGTATTTTCAAATTCATTCTTCCCTAGCAGCAGTTGATGAAGTTTAATTCCTCCCTAGCTAGTCTTCATTCTTAATCGAATGGGCAAAAATTTTTGTTTTAAAATCTGTTGATCAAGGAATGAAGACTCACTGCATCAAAGATAGAAATTCAACAATCCTCAATGAAAAGAATTTCATTCTCAGCAAACTACTCGATAAAGGATTTACAAAGTTTCAAACAGAGTCACACACAAGGCAGCAGAACATCATTCCCACCAAGCCAGTTACTAATAAAGCTTCTTTTTCCCCACAGAGTATCAAAGCCCTCATTATCAAAGCCCTTATTATCAAAGCCGTTATTATCAAAGCCCATATTACTGAAGCCCTTATGAAATCCTAACAAGTCAAATTGCTAAATCCTAATAAAGTTAACAGTCAAAGCACAACATCTAAGACATTGAATCCCAAGGCAGGTAAGTTTTTCTTTCCTTTGTTCATGGCACTTTTTTTCGTGTTTACAAATTCACCTCAGTTATTTTAGACATGGTATCGGTATTGAATTTGATCACGCGAGGGGCGGTTGTGAGTGCTTGGTTTTCCCGACCTCAATGATGATAGAATACCATATGTCATATAGCCTTATTGTTCATTACGAGAGTTGATTCGAGAAGTAAAGATTCATATTTGATTAAACTTGAAACTTAAAACCGAGAAGAATTTGAAGAATAAGGGTTGAACTTATCACAAAAGCCACACGGCCATTGCAAAAGTCGTACGACTATTGTGTCAACAGCCGCATGGCTATTGTGCAATAGCTGCATGGCTATTGTGTCAACAGCACCACGACTATTGATGCAGCAGCTGCACGGCTGTCCATGTGTCACCAGCAGCTTGCATGAAAGAGAAAGGTGTTTGGATTTGTGGGAGACACCTTAATTTCCATTAACGGTTGATTACAGGGTCCGTTTTTGGATTGAAGGGGGCTCAAGGAAGGAAAAAATAAAAAAGATTAACAATTAACATCAAAGATTAAGTAAGAAAGAAGAGGAGAAAAATCGAATTCTTAAAGTTTCAAAATCTTAAAATAAAGAATCAAAACCATAATCACTCAAATTCAGTCACTAGATTCATTATTCTAAACCAAAATCAAGCCTTCAGAGACTTATTGATCATTGGAATCACTGGAATTGGAGTTGAGTTAGAGAATTTCAAGGTTTGGGTTTCAAAGTTCAATTTCAATTCAAATACGAAGTCAAGCTTCAAGAATCGGTTTTCTATCAAATTGAACCATAGAGAGACATCTAAAAGGTAATTCTTAGAGGCCTTAAACGATTTTACACCTTTCTAGGTTGATTTGATGTGCATTTCATCATTTTATATTTTGCACTATTTTCTCTGTTTTCTGGAGAACCAGAGCCTTACGGCTATTGCAAAAGCTACATGGATGTTGCAATATAGTTGTACGGCTGTAGTTCATTTTAGAATCTAGTGATTTTGAATTTTTAGCGATTTCTCTATTGCATTTAAAACTAGAGCCGTACAAATGTTTTGATAGCTGCACGGCTATTGCTGTTACACCTGCACAGTGGTAGTTTTAATTTCAAAATTTAATTTTGTAAATTTTTATTATTTTTGCATATCATTTTGACTTAGATTTATATTCTATATTTATTTAATCTATGTATTAATTTCTGTAAATCAGTTCAACGGTAGAAATATGAGTTTCTTGAAAACCGACCCATTTTTTTATGCGTATAAATTAAACCAGACAAATCGATTTTCAAATAAATTTCCTGTCTCATCAAAATTGCGTTTTAAAATGTTTTCCAAGTCAAATTGCGTACTTCATCAAATTTCCCGATTTTCCCTGTTTCATGTCCCGTGCTATCTTGAATTCCAATTTTAAGTCTGTTTGAATCCTACATGTATATATTTATCTGTACTAACTTTCTTTTGTAGATAAATGTATGTTAGGTTAGATGAATGTCTAGCTTTTTATTTTTAGACATTTTGTATATAGATAGATTTTGTACCCCAAATCCCTTTTATATAATTGTATCAAATAGGATAGTTATTTTTTGGTCTGTATATTTTAGATTTCCCAAATTTATTTATTGCGTTGTGAATTTATTTATTGCTTTCAGCTTTTGTATCTCATGTGTGAGTATCGATTAAATAACAAAGATAAAATCAACCGTAAAAATATAAAAGGCATTGATATAAACTATTAAATATATTTTGAATCGAGAAGAAATAAGTGATTTTTCCGAACCTGAATCTCTGACTAGAGGTATACTGATTCATTGCTTGTCTCGGTTGTACCGTAATTTTCCCGGTTGAGGAGAGTCGAGTGGTGACTCCTGTCACTTTAGCAAGAGCATTCAAGTTTATTTGTTTTTTTTACTATAAAACCCGTTTTTCCTAAAACCCATTATTAAATTATCCCGGCCCAGTCACGAGGACCGTCTCTTTAGGATCGTCCACTCACAGTGGTGACTCCACTGGGGATTTTTGTTTTTTATTTTAAAAATCAACATTGATAAACACTGAAAATTCTCAATTCAAAATGTTTTAACACTTTATATCAATGCCTTTTATTTGCATATCACTTAGAAACACTTTACACATACACTTTGAGGTACCCTTTTAAACCTTGATGTTTCAAGAGCTAGCTCGTTAAGAAAGGTACTTGATCACCAAGGCATTTAACTACTATAGGATGGGAGCTGGGACATCTCTGAGCACTCACATACTCAAGATGAAGGGTTATATTGATACCTTAACCCATCTCGGCACACCGGTCTAGGAAAAGTTGACTATTGAAACTATCCTGGTGTCCCTGCCAGATTCTTATGACCAGTTCATCTTGAACTACCACGTACAAGGGATGAACCTGACTATCATTGAGCTGCATGGGATGCTCAATTTCACGGAACAGTCGATTAAGAAGATTTTGTCAGTACTGATGGTCAGCAAGGGGAACCTTCCTCTCGCTAAAAGGAAGGCAAAGGCTAAGGCTAAGAAAGCTAAGGCCAAGAAGGCCAAGAATGGTGCTAAGTCGAAGGTCAATCCTGAGGATGTCTGCTTTGAATGTAAACAGACTGAACACTAGAAGAGATCGTGTCCTCAACTTTTATGAGAGCAAATAAAGAACCTGGGGGTGTCTTCATTAGGTATATATGATATAGATGTTAACCTTACTATTTCTACATCATGGGTATTGGACACTAAATGAGGTTCTCACATTTGTTGTAATGTGCAAGGAGTAAGGAATAGAAGGGCGTTGGGATCTGAAGAAGTGAACCTTCAAGTTTGGAATGGACCAGGGTAGCTGCCATCAAGATTGGAGAGTACCACTTAGTGGATTAGTTTTGATACTGAAACATTGTTATTTTGTACCTGCAATGTGCAAGAATATTATTTTAGTTTTTCAATTTTGGATATTTCTGGATATTATTTTACTATTGATAATGGTAGAATTAATATATCTAGAGAAGGATTATTTTATGGACAAGCTCTATTAAATAATGGTTTATATATCCTGGATCTTAAAGAAACTAATCAAATCTATAACATAAATACTAAAAGCATTAAGCCTAATGAACTTAATCCTATCTATCTTTGGCATTGTCGTTTAGGCCATATAAATAAGAAACACATAGCTAGGCTTCACAAAACAAGAATCCTAGGCTCATTTGACATGGAGTCACTTGACATATGGAAGTCCTGTTTACGTGGCAAAATGACCAAAGCGCCTTTTGGCAAGAAAGCAGAAAGGGCTACTGGCCTATTGGACCTAATACATTCAGATGTATGTGGGCCCATGAGCACAGCTACCAAAGGTGGACATCTGTACTTTATCACTTTTACATATGATTTCAACAGATATGGCTATGTTTATCTGATGAAACACAAATCTAAAACCCTTGATAGGTTTAAGGAATTTAAGAATGACGTACGGAACCAATTAGGTAGGAATATAAAAGCCCTTTGCTCAGACTGAGGAGGCAAATACATAAGACTAGAGTTTGACTCATACTTGAGAGAGTGTGGAATCATTCCATAGCTCACTCCTCTAGGAACACCATAATGGAATGGGGTGTCCAAAAGGAGGAATAGGACCCTGTTAGACATGGTCCACTCAATTATGAGCCATGCCTCTCTCCCAATCACATTCTGGGGATATGCGCTTGAGACAACCACTCTCATTCTAAATAATATTCCGACTAAGGATATGGAAAGGACCCCATATGAAATATGGATGGGTAAGGCACCCAATATATCATTCCTGCGGATTTGGGGCTATGATGCCCACGTCCAGAAATTGACGGGGGGTAAACTAGAACCCAAGACCAATAAATGCGTATTTGTGGGCTACCCCAAAGGGTATTACTTCTATAATCCCACCAAGAATAAGGTGTTTGTGGCACGAAAGGGAGTCTTTCTTGAAAAGGATTTCATCTCCAAGAAAGATAGTGGGACCAATGTTGCACTCAACAAAGTTCAAAGCACATAAACTCCTGAAAAGGATAACTCAAAGACTGGGTAGGAGCTTCAAAGTATCGAAGCACTAGCTCCAGTCGTACAAGAACCTAGGTGGTCTAGTAGGAAATGTCGAGTACCCATGAGATATGGATTTCTCATAACTAACGATAACACTCTTCTCATGTTCAATGAGGAAGAGCCCAAAACCTACCAGGAGGCCATTGATAGCCCGCAATCTACTAATTGGTGCAAATCCATGGAAGTAGAGATACAATCTATGTAAAAAAATCAGGTATGGAACCTGGTTGATCCACCTCTAGGTGCGAAAGTAATAGGTTGTAAATGGTGCTACAAGTTGAAGGCTGACAATACCTTCAAGAGGCGATTGGTCACGAAGGGTTTCAAGTAAGTCCATGGGATAGACTATGATGAAACCTTCTCACCAGTTGCCATGCTCAAGTCCATAAGGATCTTACTGGCCATAGCCATATGGTACGACTATGAGGACTGGCAAATGGATGTCAAAACCGCTTTCCTTGATAGGAAGCTGTTCGAGGATGTGTACATGACACAGCCTGAGGGATTTATCGATCCAAAGCATCCTAGACAGGTATGTAAACTGCAAAGATCCATTTATGTATTGAAGAAAGCATCCCCGAAGTTGGAATCTTAGATTCGATGAAGCCACAAAGGAATATAGGTTCATATAGAATCAAGATGAGCCTTGTGTGTATAAAGGGAATAGTGGGAGCATTGTCACATTTCTAGTGTTATATATGGACGACATCCTTCCGACTGGAAGCGACATACCAACACTGTAAAGAGTTAAGTAGTGGTTGAGTAAGTGCTTCACAATGAAGGAATTAGGTGAAGCTGAGACAATCTTAGGGATCAGGATCTATAACGATAGATCAAATTGACTTCTGATCCTAAGCCAGGCCACGTACATAGATAAAGTTTTGAAAAGATTCAGCATAGATCAGGCCAATAAAGGCTTCTCACCAATGAGCCATAGGCTAAACTAAGTAAGAAGAACTGTCCTAAAACAAGGAAGGACAGGGAGAACATAAAAACTATCCCTTATGCATCAGCTATAGGATCGATCATGTACTCCATGCTATTTCGCACTAAGTATGACAAGCCGATACCAGTAGGATCCCGAGGAGGATCACTAGAAGGCTGTCAAAGCAATCCTGAAGTACCTTAACCAGACAAAGGACAACTTCTTAGTGTATGGTGGTTAGGAAGAGCTATTAGTGATAGGTTACACTGATGCAAGCTTCCATACCGACTAAGATGAGTATCAGTCATAGTCTAGGTACATATTTCTACTCAATGGTAGTGCTATCAGCTGGAAGAGCTAAAAACAGCCAACCATAGCTGATTTTACAATAGAAGCTGATTACATCACTGCGTGTGATGCAGCAAAGGAAGCTGTATGGATGAGGAAGTTTATCACTAAATTGGGAGTAGAACCAACTATCCAGGATCCAATTGATATCTTTTATGACAACTGTGAGCGGACAAAGCATTTTCGACGGAACGCGGGACTCCCTCTCGGAAGGGGCGCTAGGATCTCGAGCGGGCCCCTTCCTCGTGTGGGGTATTTATAAATGGAAAATCGGTTTTAGAAAATAAATGGAATTAAATGCATAAACGAACCGAGACCTAAGTCTCGATGAATATTGTAGAGTCGCCACCCAGCTCAACTCAACCGGGAAATTCTTAAGGTAGTTGAACCAGACGAACGGCCGCTACACTATCCAGAGATTCGGGTCCGGACAAGTCCCTTATTTCGTGTCTAATTAAAGTAAATATTGCCAATGTTCTCAAATGGTATTTCAAAATCTAAAGTCAGTTTTATTGCAAATAAAAAGGCATACAGCGCGCATACATTTATACAATACAAAAATAAAGGAAAGTAATAAATATGAATTGTCCTACAACCAAATTGAATAAAAAAATAAAAACTCTCGTCTCACTTATACAATAGCCTAGAATACACGAAAATCTAAAAATATTTACAACCACCTAAATACACGATTAATTCTATTAAAATACAAATAAAAATAAAAATGTACATAAATAAAAGCTGCAAAACAAAGGTTAGCACAATTTATACGGCACGCCACAAGTTGGACTCAAATAGACAGAATTAGGAAATCAAGTATTGGGGGCATGCATATAGGGGATAACCGGGTTGGCTCGACTAGCCGGCCCGGTTAGACCTGGAAAACATTTTGAAACGTCCCTATATTTTTGGTTTTGTGGGAAAATCATTTTGAAAACAATTTTACCGGTTTACATGCATTTATATATTTAAAGTGGGTCGGTTTTCGGGAGAACCGGGTCTCCGTCGTTGAACTGTCCTAAATGCAATTTGACTAAAAACTGAATCTATGGATGTGATGCACACAACAAAATTCATTTTGATGATTTTTTGGATTTTTTTGATTTTTTATGGATTTTTATAAATTTGAAGGGATAAAAATTGAAATTCTGATTCTGTGATGAAAGTTACAGTCGTGTGATTGTATCTATAGTCGTACGACTGTAAGTTACAGTCGTGCGACTGTAAATAGCTCAGAATCAAAATTTAGCCAAAATTTTATTTTGGATCAAAATCGCAAAAAACAACGTGGAAATTAAGAATAATTGTATGACTGTATATACAATCATACGACTATTCATGAAATCCAAGAACTGCCGTGCGCCTGTTCTTAATTTCCAGAAACAGAAGCGCGAAAACACAGCAGAAAATGCACAAAATTCAATCCAAACACCCAGAAAGCAAGAAAAAGTGAAACGAAAAGGAGTGTCTACCTTTCTAGAAGCTTATACAAGTCGATTTGACCCCTGGCGTCGCTCCAATCCATACAAATTCACACTTTTTCTTTGAAATTGAAGTTGAGAGCTTTATGTCCAAAAATCCAAAATGCTAGGGATTCTGATGATTTAAGTCCGTGATTTTGATTTGTTTGTGGATTTAATTGATTAACCTAGGGATTTCTAGCAGGTTTTAATCCTAATTCCGAGAATTAAAAGAAAATAGAAGAGGAAAAGATGAGTTTCATGGTTTTTTACTTCTTCCTTTTCCTTTTCTCTTTTCTCCTCTCTCTCTCTAATTCTTTCTACCAGAAAATCCAGAATCCCCTCTCTCCTCTCTTTTTCTTCCTTTTATCCTGCTTTTCTGGTTTACTTCCTGCCCATCTTGGCGCATTAATTACGCCACCCTCTCTCCTCCATTTTCTGCTACAGATGTATGGGCTCCTGCAACTTTTCCGATATTACAGTCGTACGACTGTAATTTTTCAATTACAGTCGCACAACTGTAAGGACAGTCGTACAACTATACTTTCTCTCTTCTTTTTTTTTAAGTATAGAAAATTTTGGTGCTTACAGCTGCCCCTCATGTGATCAAATTCGACAGTTAGCTCCAGGTTTACAACACCCGAGATGATGAATTTGAGAGCGCGAATCAAAGCACCGCGAGCACTGGAATGAACCCTCTGATGAGATAAGCCGAT
The DNA here is from genome assembly GCA_039660915.1 of Euphorbia tirucalli. NCBI lineage: Eukaryota > Viridiplantae > Streptophyta > Magnoliopsida > Malpighiales > Euphorbiaceae > Euphorbia > Euphorbia tirucalli. The sequence continues at coordinate 40,385,622 of CM077637.1, read as the reverse complement.
ACAGGGTCTCGGTTACCCGTGGCAATGTTAGGGAGGAAATAAGTCGATATCGGGTCTAGGTTACCCGAGGCAAAGGAAAAGTGAAATTAGCCGATACCGAGTCTATATTACCCGAGGCGAGCTTGATGAAGAGATTGGCCGATACTGTGTCTAGGTTACCCGAGGCGAGCTTGATGGAGAGATTGGCCGATTCCGGGTCTAGGTTACCCGAGGCGAGCTTTACTGGGAAAATAGATAAAGCTGATCTGGGCCGATACCGAGTTCACATTACTGGAGGTGGATCTACTGAGGAAGTGGATGATGAAGCCGATCTGGGCTGATACCGAGTTTACATTACTCGAGGCGGATCTGCTGAGGAATTGAAGCTGGAGACGATGAATTCCTGCACTTAAGATAGCAAGTCTTCATTCCTTGATCGAGAGATTTTTACACAAAAAGTTTTGCCCCTTCGATCAATAATGAAGACTAGCTGGGGATAAGTGATGGATGTATGTAATGTATGAATGCATGATGATGCATATGCACGTGTATGCATTTTCCGTCATTTGATGTTTCCGCCTTCCGCTGGAGAAAGATATGTCGTGCCCCTGGTTGATTTTGCTTTCTTCGGGGTTTTGCTTGGTGATTTTCGAAGGAGTGAGGTGACTGCTGGGGATGTATGTTACTGCTGGGGAGATAATCATAGCGTTCCTTACAGAGACTCCACGGGGGAAGAGTATGGCAACTCGATTGGGGAAACAATCATGGTGTTCTTTATGTAAATTCCGCTGGGGAATTACGTGATGACTCTATAGGGAGCCGATGTGATGACTTCTGTGGGGAATGTTGGGGACATTCTGCTTTTCCTGCTTTGTGGGGAAATTATGAGTTTGTAAGTGCTCTAATTTTTGCCTGGGTTGCCCAATACGGGTTTTCAGCCCAGCGAGCCGCTCTAATTTTTGCCTGAGGCGTCTTTTCGGTTTTCGCCTTAACAAGCTGCTCTAACTTTTGCTTGAGGCACCTTTTTGGTTTCCACCTCAGTGAGCTTTGTTTTTTTTTTTAGACAATTGCAATGTTACTATGACCATTTTATCGCTCTTTTAGGAAGATGAATTGGATCTTAGAGGTTGGCAAAAGATTTCGCATCGTATGTATTTAATACATTTCCACTTGTTAAATAATACGATGATTCCAATCAGTTGAATGCAAAGTGCTTTCTTTAAATGTGTGTTTATGCAAGACAACTTTGTTTGTGCATTTGGCATAACCATGCAAATATATTTAAACAAACACTTTGTTGGTGTGCCCTAGTTCTTAGGGCATTGGATTCTTGTATTTTGTATTATACATTAAGAGCTATGTATGAATACATTATTTGTGTCACATTAATAAAGGTAATTAATCTATTTCATTTATATCTTGTGTTATAATAGGAGTAGAGTATTCATTGATTGATAATCATAAAACCTATCCCAGGTCTGTTCTAATAGAACCATAGACTTGTATATTCGATGACTGTATGGTAGTTCTCAACTAGCCATAGTACTTGTATAGTCAGTCATGAATATAGGTACATATCGTTGACATGGGACTGGATCGATCCGCATAAGAAAGCCACATGGTTGTCATGTCATAGGTCTTTCTTGAGTAGGTCTCTTTTGTCCTCAGACCAGATTTCATGATAATATCGATATGGAATCCGGTTCACTTTGACATATGCCTAACAGGTCTGTAAAAGGATGTTAAATACGGGTATGATTGGGTGGACTGGTGAACATGTTGATATTGATGATGAAGTGATGGAATTGCCACTCGGGTAACACCGTGATGATATCATTGGCCACTTGATGAGTGGGACTGATAAGTGTATGGCCATACCCAAATAAGTTGGTTGCTTATAATAAACAACAGAAGAGGATGACGGACACCATGCCTCTTGTTTATTCATAGCGATATCGTTAGGCAAAGGACACTATGTGATTACTACCGGGTGAGTGTCTTCTAAAGACTGCTGCATCTTTGTCTTAATTGGGGACTGTAATGGTTTGCTAGAACCCACTTACAGTCTGTGGGCCTTGGGCTTACTACCAACATAAAGACAGACCTATAGGATCGTGCACATAGATCAACTGAGCTAGAACTTATAGAAATTGTACATGTAATGTACATTGGAAGGAATGCGTTACTTAATTAGTTGACATTCTGTGTCAAGGTAATTAATTGACATTGGGTTAAATTTAATTTAATTAATAAGCTTACATAATGTAATTAATTAATTTATCAATTAATTGAATTACATAAAGTAAACAATTAATTAAATAATTTTCCTAAGTAGGAAAATTAAATACATGTATTGTATTAACTTAAGTGTGATTTAATTTTATTTAGGGGTAATTAAATTTAGCCAAATGGAATTAAATTACATAGTATATACTTTTTAATTAAAGTTTATTTATGTAATTATAATCCTAGTGGGCTTGGGTTTAATTAACCTAATTAAAACCCAATTAGATAAGGTGTCTATATAAGGGCACACTTAAGGAGGAAAAACCTAATTCAACTCTAATTAATTGCTTGAAATTTCAGCCACCAATAGCAGCCCCAAAACAGCCGAAAACCCCCGCATTAAACCTCTATTCCTTCGCGTCTTCAGCTAGCACCGGTTCCCGCTCAATAGTTGGTCATGCACCGGACTTTAGAGATCGCAGTTTTAAGAAACGATTCTGCAGCAGTCTCTAGAGGAGATGAATCTGGTGAGTTAAACTCTCTTGGTTCAAATTGTTTTATTCTAATCAATGGTAATTGGACACGATAGGTGGATTCTATGAAATTTTATTTTCCGTTGTGCCACATTATTTTTCCAATGACGAATCCCAACACACTTCACTTTATTGATGAAGTCAAAATGAGTACACTTGAAACAAGTTGGTTCCTAAATGGTACAGATTCCACACTGAGCCAGAACCCGTCATCAGTCGTCCTTTTCAGGTATTCCGACTGATTATTTTCTCTCGTGTCTTATCTTTTGCCTAGGCCGCTCTTTTCGAGTTTTCAGCCTAGCAGTTTTTTTTTTATTTTTTTATTATTATTTTTTTTATTTTTATACATGATAAAGCTTTAGCCTATCCCGGTTGATAGGATTAGTGAACTTGTTTCCGTCCATGTCCATGGTGGTGACAACGCCTTTTGATAGCACCTTCTTAACCACATGGGGCCCTTCCTAGTTGGGTCTGAACTTGCCCCTAACATCAACATTTGAAGGCCTTAGCTGCTTTAGAACCAAGTCACCTGTTTTCAACTGTCGTCTAGAGTACTTCACATTACGGTTATAGGCCCTAGCAATTCTGCACTGGTACATCTGAAGATGATCCAGTGCCCTCAGTCGCCTTTCATCTAGTGTTGCCAACTGTTCAAATCTGGCTTGAAGGCTTGAGTTCTATTTCCACTGGCAATATCGCTTCCATTCCATATACCAAGGCATAAGGAGTTTCTCCTATCAGCGTTCTGACAGTGGTTTTGTAACCCCAAAGAGCATAAGGCAGTTTATCGGCCCAGTCTCTGTAAGTGGTTACCATCTTTGATAAGATCTTCTTCATTGCCTTACCACTGTGAGCGGCCGACGCGTTTTCAACGGAACGCGGGACTCCCTCTCGGAAAGGGCGCCATGATCTCGGGCGGGCCCCTTCCTCGCGTGGGGTATTTATAAATGGAAAATCGGTTTTAGAAAATAAATGGAATTAAATGCATAAAAGAACTGAGACCTAAGTCTCGATGAATATTGTAGAGTCGCCACCCGGCTCATCTCAACCGGGAAATTCTTAAGGTAGCTGAACCAGACGAACGGCCGCTACACTATCCAGAGATTCGGGTCCGAACAAGTCCCTTATTTCGTGTCTAATTAAAGTAAATATTGCCAATGTTCTCAAATGGTATTTCAAAATCTAAAGTCAATTTTATTGCAAATAAAAAGGCATACAGCGCGCATACAAATATACAATACAAAAATAAAGGAAAGTAATAAATATGAATTGGCCTACAACCAAATCGAATAAAAGAATAAAAACTCTCGCCTCACTTATACAATCGCTTAGAATACACGAAAATCTAAAAATATTTACAACCGCCTAAATACACGATTAATTCTATTAAAATACAAATAAAAATAAAAATGTACATAAATAAAAGCTGCAAAACAAAGGTTAGCACAATTTATACGGCACGCCACAAGTTGGACTCAAATAGACAGAATTGGGAAATCAAGTATTGGGGGCATGCATATAGGGGATAACCGGGTTGGCTCGGCTAGCCGGCCCGGTTAGACCTGGAAAACATTTTGAAACGTCCCTGTATTTTTGGTTTTGTGGGAAAATCATTTTGAAAACAATTTTACCGGTTTACATGCATTTTTATATTTAAAGTGCATCGGTTTTCGGGAGAACCGGGTCTCCGTCGTTAAACTGTCCTAAATGCAATTTTACTGAAAATTGAATCTATGGACGTGATGCACACAACAAAATTCATTTTGATGATTTTCTGGATTTTTCTTATTTTTTATGGATTTTTATAAATTTGAAGGGATAAAAACTGAAATTCTAATTCTCTGACGAAAGTTACAGTCGTGCGACTGTAAACGGCTCAGAATCAAAACTTCGCCAAAATTTTATTTTGGATCAAAATTACAGAAAACAACCTGGAAAATAAGAACAATCGTACGACTATATATACAGTCGTACGACTGTTCATGAAATCCAAGAACAGTCGTGCGACTGTTCTTTGATTTCCAGAAACAGAAGTGCAAAAACATAGCAGAAAATGCATAAAATTCAATCCAAACACCCAGAAAGCAAGAAAAACTGAAAGGAGAAGGAGTGTCTACCTTTCTAGAAGCTTATCCAATCGATTTGACCCTTGGCGTCGCTCCAATCCACACGAATTCGCACTTTTTCTTTGAAATTGAAGTTCAGAGCTTTATGTCCAAAAATCCAAAATGCTAGGGATTCTGATGATTTAAGCCCATGATTTTGATTTGTTTGTGGAGCTAATTGATTAACCTAGGGATTTCTAGTAGGTTTTAATCCTTATTCCGAGAATTAAAAGAAAATAGAAGAGGAAAAGATGAGTTTTATGGTTTTTTACTTCTTCCTTTTCCTTTTCTCTTTTCTCCTTTCTCTCTTTAATTCTTTCTACAGAAAATCCAGAATCCCCTCTCTCCTCTCTTTTTCTTCCTTTTATCCTGCTTTCCTGGTTTACTTCCTGCCCATCTTGGTGCATTAATTGCGGCACCCTCTCTCCTCCATTTTCTACTGCAGAGGTATGGGCTCCTTCAACTTTTCCGTTATTACAGTCGTACGACTGTAAGGACAGTCGTACGACCATACTTTCTCTTTTTTTTTCAAGTATAGAAAATTCTAGCGCTTACAACAACAATGGAGCTGTTGCACAAGATAAGGAGCCTCGATCACATAAGAAAACAAAGCACATGCTTATGAAGTTTCACCTCATAAGAGAGATCATAGAAAGGGGTGAAATTTCATTACATAGTGTAGACATCGAGGATAACATCGTAGATCCTTTGACCAAGGCACTGGCACAGCTAAAGCATAAGGGTCATACTAGATCTATAGGGATTAGGCCAATGCCTAGTTAGAACTGTTGGTGTGCCCTAGTTCTTAAGGCACTGGATTCTTGTATTTTGTATTATACATTAAGACTCATTGTATGAATACATTATTTGTGTCACATTAATAAAGGCAATTAATCTATTTCATTTATATCCTGTGCCATAATATTAGTGGAGTATCCATTGTTTGATAATCATAAAACCTATCCCAGGTCTGATCTAATCATGGGAACAAATAGAACCACAGACTTGTATATTCGATGATTGTATGGCAGTTCTGAACTAGCCATAGTACTTGTATAGTCAGTCATGAATATAGGTACATGTCGTTGACATGGGACTGGATTGATATGCATAAGAAAGCCATATGGTTGTTGTGCCATAGGTCTTTCTTGAGTAGGTCTCTTTTGTCCTCAGACCAGATTTCACTATATCATCAATATAGAATCCAGTTCACTTTGACATACGCCTAACAGGTCTGTAAAAGGATGCTAAATATGAGTGTGATTGGGTGGACCGGTTAACATATTGATATTGATGATGAGGTGATGGAATTGCCACTCGAGTAACACCAAGATGATATCACTAGCCACTTGATGAATGAGATTGATAAGTGTATGGCCATACCCAAATAAGTCGGTTGCTTATTTGATTAATCAGTCAACTCAATATCAAGAAATATAGTAAACAGTAGAAGAGGATGATTGATACCATGCCCCTTGTTTATTCATATAGATATCTTTTGGCGAAGGACACTATGAGATTACTACCGGGTGAGTGTCTTCTTAAGACTACTGCATCTCTGTCTTAATTGGGGGCTGTAATGGTTTGCTAGAACCCACTTACAGTCTATGGGCCTTGGGCCTACTGCCAACATAAAGACAGACCCATAGGATCGTGCACATAGATCAATTGAGCTGGAACTTATAGATATTATACATGTAATGTACATTGGAAGGAATGCGTTAATTAATTAGTTGACATTCGGTGTCAAGATAATTAATTAACATTGGGTTGATTTAATTTAATTAATAAATTTACATAATGTAATTAATTAATTTATCAATTAATTGAATTACATAAAGTAAACAATTAATTAAATAATTTTCCTAAGTAGGAAAATTAAATACATGTATTGTATTTACTTAAGTGTGATTTAATTTTATTTAGGGGGTAATTAAATTTAGCCAAATGGAATTAAATTACATAATATATACTCTTTAATTAAAGTCTATTATAATCTTAGTGGGCTTGGGTTTAATTAACCAAATTAAAACCCAATTAGACAAGGAGTCTATATAAGGGCACACTTAAGGAAGAAAACCTAACCCTAACCCTAAGTTTGTTGCTGGAAATTTCAGCCCCATTGCAACCCCAAAACAGCCGAATTTTACAGCAATTAATTCTCCACTCCTTCCGCTTCTTCGACTAGCACCGATTCTCACTTGAAAGTTGGTCGTGCACCAGGCTTTGGGGATCGCAGTTTCAAGAAACAATTCTGGAGCTGTCTCTAAAAGAGACGAATCTGGTGAGTTAATCTCTCTTGATTCAAATGTGTTTTTATTCTAATCAATGGTAATCGGACACGATAGGTGGATTCTAGGAAAATTTTTATTGTGTAATTTCCGCTACGCCATGTTATTTTTCCGATGATGAATCCCAACAGGAACTAGTGCAAGTGGGAGATTGGGAAATGCCCTAGTCCGAAGCATTGGTCCTTGATTTTTATCATACATTGCTAGACCCTTTTATGGATTAATGTATTAGACATTTGTGTTGTTAAATACAGGCATAATCTATTTAATTTAATACTTATGCAATGAATGTAAATAGAGTATCCAATGGTCATATCTATATTAATGTTGTCAAGTGTCATGCATTTGGCAATGAGACCATAAATAGGGAAACAATATAACCGTAAAGCCATCCCTAGTCTATTCCAGTCATGGGAATGAATGGAACATAAGACTAGCATTACCTTAATTGTATGGTGGTGTCTTACTGGCCATAGTACATGGATTTTCAATCAGGTACATGGGTACATCCAATAGGGCATGGTGCTGGATAAATCCATTAAATGAGAAATCCACATGGTACAATATCACAAGTGATTCTCGTGTAGTACTTATATTGGATCTATGGACCTGACTACATTATGGAGTTGCATGTGAACTCACACACTTTGACGTGCGCCTAAAGGGCCTGTAAAACGGTTCCAAGTATGGGTACGGTTAGGTGTACCAGTGAGCATGGCAAAGCCGTGAATGTGTAGAGGGCATATGTCACTCAGTGATTGTCCAATTGCAAACCGCGTTTATGCATGTAAGCCTGTTAAAATTAATAAATCCCTAAACATTAAGTTGCTAAAGTGCTTTCCGCATTTGAACCTTGTCGGGATGTGGGTTACCCAATGTGCGCTGTGTCAAAACCAAGTGCTTTCCACATTCGATTGGTGGTTTGACTTAAAATGGATAGTAGGACATTGCCTAGCCCTAAGCACAAATGGGTTAGTGCCAATAGGCCCATCAAACCATGAGTCCCAAGGGTGGGAATGGATGGTGTTCCTACCTAAATAGTCAAGTCTTAGATGTACCGGCTCAGCTTGACTAAGTCTTTATAAAATATGGACTTTGGCCCACTTTTCATGCTACAATAACTTGAATAATAATTAAAATGGGATTTTCTATTCAATTAAAGTGGGAAAAACTAAAAGACCCTTTTCTTAACCAACCCTATTATTTTTCTATAGTAGATTTAAATTGGCAACACCATTCAATATGTTTTCACTGTGATTTGTCCTTTATAAGGACCTATTATCTGGTACTAACTGCTTAGACTACTCTAAGTATTTAAGGATAAATCTAATGCATAAGTCTAGGAGTATGTATTGGATAGGGCTTTACCTAAGGCACTTGCTTGTACTACCACTAGACCACGAGAATGTCAACTGCCTGATGCTTGATACTATGGTCCCTAAGCTACAAAAGTAGTTCATGGAGATTGGAGCATGTGCTATTCTGAATAGTCTCAAGGAGACATTTCAGGAGCAAGCACGTCATGAAAAGGTTCATGATGATAAAAGCATTAAACTCTTAAAGAATGGCACCAGGCATATCTGTGAGTACTCATGTACTCAAGATGAAGGGATATCTGGATTCTTTATCCTAGCTTGGTTCACCAGTCCCACAAAGAGTTGACAATTGACACGATCCTTGCATCCCTGCTGGATGCTTTTGAGGGGTTCATAATGAACTATAACATGCAGGGCATGAACAAAACTATGGTTGAATTGCATGGAATACTCAAGTCATTCAAATAGTCCCTTAAAAGGTGATTATTATGCTTATGGTAAACAAGGGAATGGTTCTCTTGTGAAGGGAAGGGGAAAGGCAAAAGCCAAGCACAAAAAGCAAGGAGCCTTAGGTAAGGACACCAAAGCCTATTCTACAACCTAAAGCCCAACTTGATGACATCTCCATCCAGTGCAAACCATTATGGCATTGGAAGAGGAAATGTCCTCATTTACTGAAAGAGCAAAGGAAGGACAAGGTTGTCATTTCTAGTATATATATGTTATAGATATTAATCTTACTATTTCAACATCTTGGGTATTGGATACCTGATGTGGTTCTCATATTCGTAGTGATATAGAGGAACTAAAAAGTAAAAGATTGCTAGGATCTATCCAGATGGACCTCTGATTGGAAATGGGGCAAGGATTGCAGCCATTAGGATTGGAGATGACTATCTAGAAAGGCCCACAGGATTAGTGTTACTCATTGGAAATATTGGTATATATATCATGGACTTGGCTGAAACAAATCATGTCTATAACATAAATACTAAAAGGGTTAAACCTAATAAGTTAAACCCCATTTACTTTTGGCACTATCATCTAGGTAAATGATAAACATATAGCTAGACTCCACCAAGTTGGAATTCTAGGCTCATTTGACTTGAAGTCATATGGGACTTGTGAATCTTGTTTATATGGCAAGATGATGAAGAGTCCTTTCAACAAGCAAGCTAAAAAGTCTTTGAGCTTATTGAACCTGATACACACAAACATATGTAGGCCCATGAACACCAGTCCCAGAGGTGGGTTTTCATACTCCGTAACTTTCACAGATGACTACAGCAAGTATGGCTATGTCTACCTCATGAAGGATAAATCTGAGACTCTTGATAGGTTTAAGGATTTCAGAAATGAAGTTCAAAACGAATAAGGCAAGAGTATTAAAGCCACTTAATCGAATCGAGGTGGTGAATAAATGAGCCTAGAGTTTGATTCATACTTGAGAGGGCGTGGGATAGTCTCACAACTCACTCCTCCTGGAACACCCTAAAGGAATGGAGTGTTTAAAAAGAGGAATAGGAACCTGTTGGACATGGTTCGCTCAATGATGAGTCATGTTGCTCTTCCAACATCATTCTAGGTTATGCCCTAGAGATGACAGCGGTCCTGCTTAATCGTACACTGGCTAAGGCAGTGGAAAAGACACCATATGAAACATGGACAGGCAAGTTGCCTAATATTTCTTTCCTACGGATTTAGGAATGTGATGTCCACATCAAGAGATTAAGTGCAGAAAAAATATCCTCCAAAACCAATAAATGCCCATTTATGGGATACCCAAAGGAAACTAAAGGGTACTACTTCTACAACCCTGATGAGAATAAGGTGTTCGTGTTAAGAAAGGGTGTCTTTCTGAAAAGGGAATTTATTTCCAAGAAAGACTGTGGGAGTAGAGTTGAATTTGGAGAAGTTCAACAACCACAAATTCTTGAAGAGGATAGTTCGGTGATTGACTTAGAGACACAAGCAATTGAGGAGTCTAGACCAATCACACAAGACCTACGAAGGTCTAGTAGAATCCATCATCAGCCAGAGAGATATGGGTTTCTCATGGACAACGACAACACCCTTATGGTTTATGAACGTGAGAAACTGACTACCTACCAGGAGGCTCTTGCAAGCCCAGACTCATCTAGGTGGCTTGGAGCCATGGAAGCTAAGATGCAATTGATGTACGATAACCAAGTTTGGAACTTGGTTGATCCACCTTCGGGTGCTAAGGTAATCGATTGCAAATGGTGCTTCAAGTTAAAAGATGATGATACCTTCAAAGGGTGACTAGTGGCGAAGGGTTTCAAATAAGTCCATGGTATCGACTATGATGAAACCTTCTCATCTGTCACAGCACTCAAATCCATAAGGATACTGCTTGCCATAAATATATGGTATGACTATGAGATATGGCAAATGGATGTCGAAATAGCTTTCCTAAATGGAAACCTCCAAGAGGATGTTTACATGGCTCAACCAAAGGGTTTTATCGATCCAAAGTATCCTGATTAGGTATGTAAGCTGTAAAAGTCCATATATGGGCTTAAGCAAGCATCTCGAAGTTGGAATCATTGTTTTGATGAAGCTATAAAGGAATATGGCTTCACAAAAAATGATGATGAGCCTTGTGTGTATAAGAAAGTTAGTGGGAGCACTACCACATTTTTAGTCTTATATGTGAACAACATCCTACTTATTGGAAATGACATAACAACACTGCTTGGCATTAAGCAATGGTTGTGTAATTTCAAAATGAAGGACTTAGGCAACCCGAGATGATATTGTTGGGATTTTTCACCGGAAATCACCCGATTGATTGCTGAAGAATACGGTGATTCCCTCAAATCCTTGCCTAGGAGCATGAGTTGATAATTGTAAAACTTTAAATTAAATTGAAGAGAATAGATTCTTACAAAGAATATCTCTTCAAGAGATGGCTGTAGGAACCAAAAATGATTCCCTCCGCATTCACATACACGAATGGCTATCGAACACGACCCATGCTAGCGAGAGGATCAACCGGAAGAGAGAGTTTGGTGGCTGAAATTTTCTGCTCTAAAACTCTTGTGTTGGCCGAATTCGATCCTAGGTTTTTAACCTAGGGGGCCGAAATTCCCTTTGGGAATTTTAGGCTCAATTCCATTTAATTTCATGCGGGCTTTTCTCCTCTTTAAGCCCACATCCAATTTAATTTCAAATTTAAATTCTATTTAACATGTATGGTAACACATTATACCATAAAATATATTATATACACTTAAATTGAAGTTAATTTGACAAATTAATTTAATAGCGGAATTAAATTAGACATTCATGAAATCAAATACATGTAAACCTATACATGTAAAATATTTCCACCTAGGAAATAATCTCATAAATTAATTCATTGAATTAATTATGAGAAGGCCAATTCAAATATTAATTTTATTATTTTGATCAATCCAATTGATCCTTATAATATAATTAATATATCCTCTCTTCCGATGCATATACTCCAAGTATACTGGTGATCCCTTAAGTCTTAGTTCAGACGTTTAATGTGTACAATCCTGTGGCCCATCTTTATGTTGGCAAGTAGGCTCTAGCAAGCCACTGCAGCCCCCAATTAAGATGGAGATAGCAGTCCAACTGTAATCATAACCCTATAGTTTGGACTTGTATATCCTAAGTCATTGATATTAGTGTCCAACACATAGGCATGGATTGATCACCCTCTTTCGTGTCTGGACAATTGCTTGATCCCGAATGTACTGATGCTCACAAATGAGTTCCAACTTGTTTGGGTGTGGCCACACTCTTATTAGTCACATTCATCAAGAGGCCGATGATATCTTCTTAGTGGACTACTTAGTGACATATCCCTTCTGCATATCCATAGCACTGCCATGCTCAGTGACATACCCGAACATACCCATACTTGGCACCCTCTTACAGGCCCTTTAGGTGTTCACCAAAGTATGTGACTTCGTATACAACACCATCATATGGTGAGGTAAAAGGATCCATACAAGTGTGAGAATCACTTATGATGCTTTACCATGTGGATTTCTCATTAAGTGGATCTATCCAGTACCATGCCCCTTTTGCATGTACCTATTAACTTGGTTGACATCCCATGTCCAATGGCCGATAAGACACTACCATACAACCGGGTTAATGATAGTCTCTAGTTCCATTCATTCCTATGACTGGAATAAACTACAGATCTCTTTATGGTCATATTGTTTTTCCTATCCATGGTCTTAGTGCCAAGTGCATGACACTTGTCAACATGGTTATGGATATGTCCATTGGATACTCCATTTAAAATACAGCATAAGATATATAATAAATTGATTAATGTCTGTATTTAATGACATAAAATATGTAGTATAATGACATGGTTATGGATAAATCCAATAAATGTACAATACAAGTATAAGGTCCAATGCCTCGGGACTAGGGCATATCCAACAATCTACCACTTGTACTAGTTCCAACTGGGCATGGGCCTAATCCCTATAGATCTAGTATGAACCTTGTGCTTGGGTTGAGCCAGCGCCTTGGTCAAAGGATCTACGACATTATCCTCGGTGTCCACTCTATGCAATGAAATATCACACCTCTCTGCAATTTCTCATATGAGGTGAAACTTCCTGAGCATGTGCTTTGTGTTCTTGTGTGACCGGGGCTCCTTGGCTTATGCAACAGCCCCATTGTTGTCATAAAAGATATCATGTGGGTCCTAGATAGTAGGTATTACTCCTAACTCACTGATAAACTTCCTTATCGACACAACTTCCTTAGCTGCATCACATGCTGCAATGTACTCAGCTTCTGTTGTAGAGTCTGTAATGGTCGGTTGCTTTGAGCTCCTCCATCTTACAGCACCACCATTTAGCAAAAACATGTACCCAGACTATGACTGGTACTCATCCTAGTCGGTTTGGAAGCTTGCATCAGTATACCTAGTAACTGATTGCTCTTTTTGACCTCTATACACTAAGAAGCTATCCTTAGTCCAGTTAAGGTACTTGAGGATTGCTTTGACAGCCTTCCAGTGATCCTCCCCGGGATCCTGCTGGTACCGGCTCATCAGTCTTAGTGTAAAGGTGACATCAGGTCTCATACATAGCATGGAGTACATGATTGATCCTATAGCTGAGGCATATGGGACCAACTTCATGTTCTCCCTATCCTCCCTTGTCTTAGTACAGTTCTTCTTACTAAGTTTCAGCCCATGCCTAATTGGCAAGAAACCTTTCTTGGCTCGATCCATGCTCAATCTTTTCAGAATTTTTCAATGTACATGGCCTGACTTAGTAAGGGCCTAGAAGGTCTAGTACGGATCATTGGGAACCAGAGAGATATGGTTTTCTCGTCACTGATGATCACACTCTTCTTGTCTTTGATGAAGAAGTGCTCAAAACCTACCTGGAGGCTATGGCTAGCCCACAGTCTACAAATTGGTGTAAAGCCATGGAGGTAGAGATGCAATCTATGTACGATTACTAGGTTTGGAACCTGGTTGATCCACCTCCGAGTGCTAAGGTAATAGGTTGCAAGTGGTGCTACAAGCTAAAAGCTGATAACACCTTCAAGGGGTGTTTGGTTGCAAAAGGTTTCAGATAAGTCCATGGAATAGACTATGATGAAACCTTCTCACCAGTCGCTATGCTCAAATCCATCAGGATCTTGCTGGCCATAGCAGCATCGTACGACTATGAGGTCTGGCAGATGGATGTCAAAACCACCTTCTTTAACAAAAAGCTACTTGAGGATGTGTACATAACACAGCCTGAGGTTTTTGTTGATCCAAAGTATCCTAGGAGGGTATGTAAACTTCAAAGGTCCATTTATGGAATGAAACAAGCATCCCGAAGTTGGAATCTTAGATTCAATGAAGCTATAAAGGAATATGGTTTCATATAGAATCAAGATGATCCTTGTATATATAAAAGGATCAGTGGGAGAATTGTCACATTCCTGGTATTATATGTGGATGATATCCTTCTTATTGGAAGTGACATACCAACATTGCAAATGGTAAAGTAGTGGTTGTGTAAGTGCTTTGCAATGAAGGACTTAGGCAAAGATGAGACTATCCTAGGGATCAAGATCTACAAGGATAGATCCAATCAGCTTCTGGGCCTAAGTCAGGCCACGTACATAGAAAAATTCTGAAAAAATTGAGCATGGATGAGTACCAGTCATAGTTTGGGTACATGTTTTTGGTAAATGGTGGTGCTGTAAGATGGAGGAGCTTAAAGCAACCGACCATCGCAGACTCTACAACAGAAGCTGAGTACATTACAGCATGTGATGCAGCTAAGGAAGTTGTAGTAGTAATACCCTTTGGTTTCCCTAGGGTAGCCCACAAATAGGCACTTGTTTGTTTTGGGTTCTAGCTTGTACCCAGTCAATCTCTTGACATGTGCCTCGCATCCCCAAATCGGCAGGAAAGACACATTGGTCTCCCTGCCTATCCATATCTCATATGGGGTCTTTTCCACTGCCTTGGTCAGAGTATTATTCAAAATAAGAGCGGCTGTCTCAAGAACGTATCTCCAGAAGCTTATTGGGAGAGAGGCATGACTCCTCATTGAGAGAACCATGTCCAACAGGGTCCTATTCCTCTATTCTGACACCCCATTCCGTTGTGGTGTTCCTGGAGGAATGAGCTGTGGAACTATTCCATGCTCTCTCGAATAAGAGTCAAACTCTAGGCTTATATACTCGCCTCCTCAGTCTGACCGAAGGGCTTTGATATTTCTGCCTAGCTGGTTCTGTACTTCGTTCCTAAATTCCTTGAACCTTTCAAGGGTCTCAGACTTATGTTTCATTAGATAGACATAGCCATATCTGCTGAAATCATACGTGAACATGACGAAGTATGATAGGTCCGAGGTGAAGTAGTGAAACTAAACCTAGAGTCACACAACTAAGGTAGTGTACCTATCTTTGACAAGTTATAATTCTGGTTGGTCCAGGTATCGATCCCACAGAGAAAAATATTCTGTGGAACCTAATTTTGGGTTGTGATTATACTAATAACTAAATTATCCTACTCCTAGTTGATCTATCCCAGCTTACTTTGCACTTGAATTCGGGTTATCAATTGGCGGTTTACCTGTAGGGATTCGTCACGGGAAACCGACCGATAAAAGCGGAAATAAGCATCGATTTCCTCGAATCCGGCCCAAGAGCTTAAGATGTGGAAATCAAAAACTTAAAGCATAAAAGGAGGGTTTCAAAAACTCACCACAAAGTCTCTCTAAGAGACGGATGCAGACTGCAGAAATCAAGTGTAGATTTCCTCCACCGATGCGTACACGAACGGCTCTAGGATCGAAACCTGTGCTAGCGACTCGAATGACAAGAAGAGAGGGAGAGAGGGGCTGCTCACTTTGAGAATTATGGCTGTCCCTTTTTCTTTCCAAAAGAAAAATCTATCTTTGATCTATCTATGCAAAGATAGAACCCATTTTCTCAAGTGTGCACCCAATTTCTTTCCAAAAGAAATAAGGCATAAAAGTGGGCAAAATAGCTCAAGCTCTTTTTCTTTTATTCTCAAAAGGAGCAAAAGTGGTCGGCCTGATTTTTCTCACACACAAAAGAAATGATATGGAGAAGCCATAAGCAAAAGAAAGCAAAGTCCAACTTGCAATCACAAAGTCAAACCAATGACTCACCTCATGACTCATCACATATCACCTCCTTATCAAGCATCACTCACCAAGCTATTTTGTCCCAAGAATGAGTCATCATACTCATCCAATTCATGCATGAATTTCGGCCAAGGATGAAAGAAAGGAGAAGATATTTACTTTAAGGAAGCAAAGTCCAACTTTGCTACCAAAATGTCATACTAATGACTCACCCTTCTTTAATTAGTCCATAAGAATATGTCATCATCATTTTTGTCCATAAAATGACTCATAATTCTTACACTAATCCTATGCAAATTTCGGCCAACATATCCCATTCAATGTTGACTTTATTCCTTTAAAAGTCCAAGCCTAATTTTAATCTCATTGATTTAATTAATTGCAAATGCAACTTTAATTTAACATGTATGCATATATATATTATACCATATAATACATGACATACATTTAATTAAAATTCATTTGCCCTAGTAATTTAATCAATGGATTAAATTAGAAATACGTAAAACGAGATACATGTAAACCTATACATGTATAAGAATATTTCCACCTAGGAAATAATCCCATAAATTAATTCATTGAATTAATTATGAGAAGGCCAAAATAAATATTAATTATATAACTTTGATCAATCCACTTGATTCATATAATACAATTAATATATCTCTCTCTCTTCAAACGTGTATACTCCAAGTACACACTTAATCCGACTAGTTAAAGTCCAGACGTTCAATGTGTACGATCCAATGGGCCCGTCTTTATGTTGGTAGTGGGCCAAGGCCCACAGACTGCAGGCGGGCTCTAGCAAGCCGCTGCAGCCCCCAATTAAGATGGAGTAAGCAATCAAACTGAAAACATAACCCTATAGTTTGAACTTGTAAATCCCATGTCGCTGATATCAGTGTCCAACACAGAGGCATAGAAGTATCACCCTCTTTGTGTCTGGACCTTTACTTGCTACCGAATGAACTGATGCTCACAAACAAGATCCAATCTTGTTTGGGTACGGCCGCACACTTATCAGTAACATTCTTCAAGAGGCCGATGATATTCCCTTCTGCATATCTATAGTACTGCCATGTTCACTAACACACCCGAACGTACCCATACCTGGCACCCTTTTACAGGCCCGTTAGGCATACACCAAAGTGTGCCACTTCACATACAGTACCATCATATGGTCCAGTCAAAGGACTTATACAAGTACTACGCGAGAATCATTTGTGATACTATACCATGTGGATTCCCGTTAAGTGGATCAATCCAGTACCATGCCCTTTTTGCATGTACCCATTAACCTGGTTGACATTCCATGTTCTATGACCGGTAAGACACTGCCATACAACCAGGCTAATGATAGTCTTTAGTTCCATTCATTCCCATGATTGGAGCAGACTACGGATAACTTTATGGCCATATCGTTTTTCCCAATCCACGGTCTTACTGCCAAGTGCCTCACACTTGACAACATGGATATGGATATGTCCATTGGATACTCTATTTGAAATATAGCACAAGACATATAATAAATAGATTAATGCCTTTATTTCCTTGACACAAATTGTATAATACATAAAGATTACATTAATGTACAAATGTATTATACAAACACAAGGACCAATGCCTCGGGACTAGGGCATTTCCAACAATCTCCCACTTGCACTAGTACCTACTAGGCATGGGTCTAATCCCTATAGATCTAGTATAACCTTTGTACAGAGGCATAGCCAAGCATGTTGGTCAAAAGATCTGCGACATTGTCTTTGGTGTCCACTCTTTGTAATGAGATGTCACCCCTCAGTGATTTCTCGCAATAGGTGAAACTCCCTGAGTTCGTGCTTCGTGTATATGTGTGACCGGGGCACATAGCTTGTGCAACAGCCCCGCGTTGTCACAGAAGATATCAACTGGTTACTGGATAGTTGACACTACCCCCAGTTGCATGATAAACTTCATTATCCACACAGCTTCCCTAGCTGCTTCACACGTTGCAATGTACTCAGTTCCTGTGATAGAAACCGCGATGGTCTATTACTTGGAGCCTCTCCAACAATAGCACCACCATTTAGCATGAACACATACCTATACTGCGACTTATATTCATCCTGGTCGGTCTGGAAGCTTGCATCAGTGTACCTAGTAACTGACTGCTCTTCCTAACTTTCATGGGCGACATTAGGTCTTGTACATAGCATGGAGTACATGATTGATCCCATAGCCGAAGCGCATATAGGACCAATTCAATGTTCTCCCTATCCTGCCTTTTCTTAGGACAGTACTTCTTACTAAGTTTCAGCTCATGACCCATTGGCAAGAAACCTTTCTTAGCCTGGTCCATGCTAAATCTTTTCAGAACTATGTCTATGTACTTGGCCTGACTTAGGCCTAGAAGCCGATTGGATCTAACCCTGTAGATCCTGATCCCTAGGATCGTCTCAGCTTCGCCTAAGTCCTTCATTGCGAAGCACTTACACAACCATTACGCAGTGTTGGTATGTTGCTTCCAATCAGAAGGATGCCATCCATTCACAATACCAGGAAAGTTACTATGCTCCCACTAAACCTCTTATACACACCCTTAAAGGTATTGTCGGCCTATAGCTTATAGCACCACTTGCAACCTATTACCTTAGCACCTGGAGGTGAATCAACCAGGTTCCAAACCTGATTATCGTACATAGATTGCCAATCCACCACCATGGCAGACAGTGGGCTAGCTATAGCCTACTAGTAGGTTTTGAGCACCTCTTCGTCCAAGACAAAAGGGGCATAATCATTAGAAACAAAAACCGATGTTTCCCATGTTCCTGATGATCCCTACCAGACCTTTTAGGTCCTTGTTGTTGGTGTGCCCTAGTTCTTAGGGCATTGGATTCTTTTATTTTGTATTATACATTAAGACTCATTGTATAAATACATTATTTGTGTCACATTAATAAAGGCAATTAATCTATTTCATTTATATCTTGTGCTATAATATGAGTAGAGTATCCATTGATTGATAATCATAAAATCTATCCCAGGTCTGTTCTAATCGTGGGAACGAATAGAACCACAGACTTGTATATTCGATGACTGTATGGTAGTTCTTAACTAGCCATAGTACTTGTATAGTCAGTCATGAATATAGGTACATGTCGTTGACATGGGACTGGATCGATCCGCACAAGAAAGCCACATGGTTGTTGTTGGAGATTGTGCCCTAAGGCCAATATTGGATTATGTAATTTGACTTCTAAGATTAATCTAGTGTAGATTAATATTATCATTTATGTTTGTATGTTAGCATTTATGATAAGTATCCATGAATAAATCGTGTTATTCTAAATATCCCTAGTCGATTGTTATTATGGGAATAATAACAAACTAAGACTAGTGTGAGTGATAATGGATATTCATAAGATGAATATAGTGTATACAGATACAGATTATACTCACGGGTAATATGTTAGAGAACATGTTACTGGAGACCCACTATAAGATCAAGTTCATGGTCATGTGTCACAACTGATCTTGATTATAGTAGTGTCATCAGCTGATTCCTTTGACCTGAGGTCACCATTGATTCCGGGATGAACTCCTGTTGTGCTTTGACGTAGTCAAACGCTGCTCGTAACAGAGTAGTTATAAAGGCTGTGATTGGGTACGATATGACTCATGCCTTGGGATGTGAGTGACAGATATGGGATTTTGTCCCTCTCTAACAAGAGAGCGATATCACTGGGCCCCTTGATAAGTAAGACTGTTAAATGCATGGCCGTGCTCAAATAATTGATAGAGTATCAATTGATTTGTCTGAACAGTTTACTTTGAGATCGAGAAAGCATATGATTAATTATATAAGATTGACAAGTGTACCATGTCTTATGATTAATCATGATATCAAAGAGACAAAAGGGAATATGACATGCTATAAATAGGTATTGGATCATTCCAATCATATTAATTGGGTAGTCGTAATGGCTTGCTAGAGTCCGCTTGTGACCTATAAGGACATTATGGTAATTTCCTTATTGCCAATTAATATGAACCTATGGGGTCACACACAAGAGCAAAATGAAGTTCATCTTAACGGGTATAAATTATTATGGGATAATAATTTATGAATGAGGAAGAGAATAAATATATATATAGTGATATATATTTATGTATGTATATATAAATATTAATGTGATTAATATTGCATAAAGTATGCTACATATTATAATTAAATTATATAGAGATATAATTAATTATAATATTATATATACATATATGTATTATGGAGAATTGATTTGATTTAATGTTAATTGAGAATTAATATTAAATTGTGTGGGTTAATATATAATTATAACTAATAGGTGTATTAGGTTATAATTATAATTAACTAATTAGGTTAATTATTTAAGGAAACAATTAACCTAAACCTAATTTTTTCTCTACACTAATACAACCAGTTTTTCGGCAGACATAGAAGAAAAAGAAAAGGTGCCAGCCGAAAATCCCATCCCAAGCCAAAGAAAAATTTGATTTTTCTGCCTCTCTCTCTCAATTCGAAGAAACCGTTTCTTCTATCCCGGCGCTAGCACGCGGTGAACGTATTGCTCCGTGTGGATCAACCGTAGAGGGAAGCTATTTTGGTTCCTTTTGATTCAAAACCTACAAAGAATTAAGGTAATTCTTTAACCCTCCTTCCAATTCAATGCAATGTACATGGGTCCTTGGTGGGGATTAATCCTTTATTTTCCGCTGCGTATTGTTTTTGTGCGCTTAATCTCCAACAGTGGTATCAGAGCCACTTGTGCATTGGTTGAATTGGATTTGTTATTTTGATTAGATCAAAATGCATGTTAGGGTTTGTGTGTTTTGATTTAGGGTTCTTTTGTTATTGTGAATAACAAATTGAAATTTGATTTCAATGTTGATCATTATGAATGATTTGTTCGTTGTTATTGTGAATAACGTTTGGAATTGATTTGGGAATTGTTGTTTTGAACAAATTGACGCAGACTTGTTTTTCCAGAGCAGAACACGTCGGCGTGCAGGCTCTGCACGCCGTGCAAACGTGTGTTGCACGCCGTGTACTGGTTTTGCACGGCGTGTAATCGGAAATCGTTCCGTGTGCTGAGAAACAGAGCAGAACATGCCGGCGTGTAGGCTCTGCACGCCGTGCAAATGTGTGTTGCACGCCGTGTACTGGTTTTGCACGGCGTGCAACCGGAAATTGGTTCCGTGCGTGCTGAGACACAGCGAGGAACACGGCGGCGTGCAGGTGTTGCACGCCGTGCAAACCGGTTTTGCACGCCGTGTTCCCTTGGTGCTGCCGTGTAGAAATTGTTTCTACACATTTAGCCTTTTCAAATCAATTCCTCAATGCAATAAGATTGTATTTTGCCTTTGAACCCTAAATCTTGTAGGTATGAAATTATTGTGATAATTTTATGCATGGTGTTGTGGTATGGTGTTTGAACCCCGTGGATGGTTTTTGTTTTCTTTTGGTTTTGTGGATGTAAGGTTTTATAAATACGGCCTGCGAGTCGTTTATATTTATGTAGCCTTATTTTTCTAGATAAACTGTATAGGAAGCAATTTATTGTTTGTAAATTTTATTTTACTAGAAAATTGTATAGGATGCAATTTTGTAAAATATGTAAATCCATGAGATGGTGCCAAGGAACAAAGACGTGAAGACTGATCCAAGGGGTGCGGCTGTGCTGTAACCATGCGATGGTTACCACCACCTAGGAAATGACCTGTTGATTTTCATATTGGCCTATGAAAATCAATGTAGATAAAACCATACCATAACACGGTTTTGATTCTTATGCATGTTATATTTATTTTATGCCATAAGATGCCATGTTAATAAATATTGATGCATGTTAGAAATTATTTTGCATGTGATGCAAATGTTTATATATATGTGCAAATGCATGCCTTGTATCATTTAGATGCCATGTGATGCCATGCTAGATTGCATGCTTAACATATGTATGACATAGGATGCCATGCTAATTAGTATTAACAAATGTATGTTTAATATTAATGCCATGAATTGTATGAGATACAATTTAATCACAGGATTTTATAAACCCTAAATAAACTTAAGAAGTTTATATTTGCCACCCAATTACGTATAACACTAGTCAAGTACTATGTTCGCATCATGGTATACCGCCCGGGCGGGTACGCATGTTGTGACCTTAGCGAAGCGATAATATGAGAAATGGTGATTCTCATTGTGTTGTAATTGGTTTAACAAAGGGTTAATCAAAAAGGTGTTTGAGCCCGAGGCAAAGATGAGATGAGTAACATACAATTAAATATGATATATGATATCATGCATCTCATAAATTAGAAGAGTTGCATAATGATGCAATTGGCAAAGAAGTGCACATCCAAAATATGTTTAAATGGTTTAAAGCATGATTTTGAGTCTTTGCCTACCGAAATTATATTTAATCATAGGGACATGCCAAAGCAGTGCTATGGTTAAGTATGGATTTTGGATCTTCACCCACTTGAATATTTTAAAGGGTTTTATAATTTAAGTGGGAGCATTTAAATAATAATCTTTACACGCTTTATTATAGTTATAATTGCTATTACTTTGATCTCGATTGTTATTGAACATTGAGAATTGTTCTCAACCAAAAGGAAATATATGCTCTCAATAATCCTTTTGCCCAATGAACCACTAGCAATTGTAACACGAGTATAAAAGATGCTTACTTGAAGCATCGAAGGGACTCTGTTTAAAATTTATTATCTTACACTTGCCACCAATTCTTCCGCACGTGGAAGTTTTACTTGAGGTATATGATACATCACAAATGGAAATGTTCCATCAGTTAGTGAGCAAGAAAAGATAAGTGTTTGAGGCAACAATTTCTCATTGGCCTCCAAAAGGCATTAAGATGTGATCTTGAATTCATTATTTGATAGTCATTGGTGATGAACTATCATTTGAATGACATGGGGAAAATTGTGAATTAGTTGCATAGGATGCAAAAGAATGTTAAGTTATCCATAAAGGATAAGCCCGCCTCGAATTGTGTGCTTATGGTTCAAAAGGAAAAGAATAAAAGAAAGGTCGAAAAGCATAAAGACCGAAAGGTTCGGGTGAAAGTGCTTTAAAGACCAAAGCTGTTGGCATAGAGAGATCTCCAAAAGAAGGGTGTTGCCATTTCTAGAATGAATCGTTCATTAGAATGGAAATAGTAAACTCTGTTTGGAGAACTATAAGAAGATGAAAGGCAGTAAGACTGCTACCTTAAGTATTTATTAACTATTCTACTTTTGTTTCTATATCAAAGGTATTAGATACCTGTTGTGGATCTCATATTAGTAGAATATGTAGAATCACAACTTGAATAGAAACCTTATGAAGGTGAAAGGTAGAATGGGAATAGGCAAGAGAAGCAAAGGTTGCTACTCGAAGGTTTTGAACTTTTACATGAAAGTTGTGAACTTCAAGTTAAAAGTTATGAACCTTTTACATAAAAGTTATGAACTTTTATATGAAAGTTATGAACTTCTACGTAAAGGTTGTAAACCTTTTACGTAAAAGTTATGAACTTTGGTTAAAGGTTATGAACTTTTACATGTGAGTTACGAACTCTTGTTGTCTATTGAGCTTGTTGGCTTGAGTAAACAAATGTTGTTTATTTTATAATTGTGAATTATAAGCTTTATAAAGACATGATTATGAAATACAGATTTACATAATTGTCTTTATATGTGGAGCCCATCCGTAACATAAATACTGTAAGGATCGAATCAAATAGTTTGATTCAACCTATTTTGGCAGTATTGTCTTGGAGGCATAAGCAAAGTTGCATTACGAAACTCCATGAGAATGGACTTTTGGATTCATGAGATTATGAATCATCTTGAATCATGCGAATGTTGTTTATTGTAAAAGATGACAAAAGTGGTTCTTTGCTAAAAGTAGTTAAAGAATAATCGATTTATTAAGCATTATACATGTGGATGTATATGAATTATAAATCAACTGCTAAAGGAGGTTCTAATACTTCATTACTTTCATGGAACTTTTCACTAGATAAGAGTATCTAATGAAACACGAGTTTGGAACTTTTGAAGTGTTCAAAAGCTTGTAAAAGGAGTATGAAGTATCTTGACAAGATAGTAAAATCACTTAGATATGATCCGAGTGGTGAATATTTGAGTCAAGATTTTGACAATCATCTTAGAGATTGTGGGACTGTCTCACAATTGACTTCTCCAAGTACGCCACAAAGTATGTTGTGTCGAAAAGGGAGTAGTCGAACTCTATACAGATATAGTTCAATCTATGATGAAGTCAAGTTGATCATCGTTTTCTCGAAAATATGCCATTAAAGCAGCTGTGTATATTGTTCCGTCTAAAACAATTCATGAATCAACATATGAGATATGGTTGGGTAAGAGACCCAAGTTGTTTCATTGAATAAGTTTAGGGCTGTAAAGCTTATTTCGAATAAGTTGGCACCTAAATTTAAATGTTGTATTGTGGATTACTCAAAAGGAAAGTAGGAGTTGTTACTCCTGTGTTTTCTTTGGGATACAAAGTAGTTGTAGCTAGAAATGGTTTCCCCTTGAAGAGGGAATTAATTTCTAGAAGAGTTAGTGGGAGTAAAGTACACCTACAAAACTCGTAATTCACAAAGTGACATTAACGTTGAAGAGGAACATGGAAATGGTTCATGATCATTGTTGAAATTACACAAGTTCAATGAAAATCTAGTGGAATACGACATGATTAGGAGAGATATGGATTTCTCCAAATCATGATGTAGTTTTACTAGATTGGAATAAGTCTTCTTTTATGAAGAAGCAATGTTAGATTTTGAATCTAATAAGTGACTTGATGCTACAAAGGATGAAGATAAGTCCATGTCTGACAATCAAAGTATAGACTTTGATAAATCTTTTAGAAGATGCATATGCAATGGTTGCAAGTGAGTTTTCAAATTGAAAACCGACATGAATGGTGATCTTCAAACTTATAAAGCAAGACTAGTGACAAAAAGGGGTTATAAACAAGTTCATAGTAGTGACTATGAGGATACGAACAAATTCATAGTAGGACTATGATAAAATCCTTTTTCGTCATTAATCATGATCAAGTCAAATTGAGTTCTTGTTGCCACATCCGCATAATACGATTATAAAATATGGCAAAAGGATATCAAAATCTGTTTTCTACGTGAAAACATGATTGAGGATGTGTACGTGACACAACCCAAAGTTTTTGAGCATCCAAAGAATTCAAATAGCGTATGCAAGTTTCAAAGATTCTTAAAAGGATCGAAACATGCATCAAATAGTTGGATTCATAGTTTTGATAAAGAAATCAAATGGTTTGATTTTATCAAAAGGATGATGAATCTTGTGTTTCAAAAGGATCAGTGGGAGCATATCGGTATTCCTAATGCTATATGTGGATGACATATGGCTTGTTGGAAATAACATTCTTACCTTGCAAGAAGTAAAATCTTGGCTAAGAAAGTAATTTCGGTTAATGTTATAAGCATGACTGCCTGTATTCTTGAAATTGGAATCTATACAGATAGATCTAAAAGAATGTTTTGGCTTAAGTCAAAGCATTGAAAGCGTTCAATGTAAAAGACTTAATAGAAGCTTGCTTATGTTAACTGTGTAAATAGTTGCACACATACAACTGATTACAATTAGTTGCAATATATCAGTCGAGATCTAGTATTCTCTTTAAAAGAGAAGTTATGATTTTGAAAGGTTCAAAATAAAACGTTATAGCTAAATATCTATAATAATAGTCAAAGTATATAGCTACATATGATGTAAATTTTGGATGAAGAAGTTCATCAAAATTTTGTGTTTTGTTCTAAGCATTGCTTATCCTGTGAGACTATTGTAGGGACAATAGTTCAATGCGTAAGAACCTTGTATGACACAAGCATATACTTAGGCGTTTTTCACTAATTAAGAGAGGCTGTCTCTAAAGAGAGAGTGAAAATGTGTAAAGTAACAACGGAAGCGAAAATTAATAATTCACTGACAAAGACTCCTGCACGAGTGAATACATGAAAGTCATGTAGGTCAATGGGTATAAGATACATGTATGATTGGCCATAGTGCAAGTGGGAGATTGTTGGAGATTGTGCCCTAAGGCCAATATTGGATTATGTAATTTGACTTCTAAGATTAATCTAGTGTAGATTAATATTATCATTTATGTTTGTATGTTAGCATTTATGATAAGTATCCATGAATAAATCGTGTTATTCTAAATATCCCTAGTCGATTGTTATTATGGGAATAATAACAAACTAAGACTAGTGTGAGTGATAATGGATATTCATAAGATGAATATAGTGTATACAGATACAGATTATACTCACGGGTAATATGTTAGAGAACATGTTACTGGAGACCCACTATAAGATCAAGTTCATGGTCATGTGTCACAACTGATCTTGATTATAGTAGTGTCATCAGCTGATTCCTTTGACCTGAGGTCACCATTGATTCCGGGATGAACTCCTGTTGTGCTTTGACGTAGTCAAACGCTGCTCGTAACAGAGTAGTTATAAAGGCTGTGATTGGGTACGATATGACTCATGCCTTGGGATGTGAGTGACAGATATGGGATTTTGTCCCTCTCTAACAAGAGAGCGATATCACTGGGCCCCTTGATAAGTAAGACTGTTAAATGCATGGCCGTGCTCAAATAATTGATAGAGTATCAATTGATTTGTCTGAACAGTTTACTTTGAGATCGAGAAAGCATATGATTAATTATATAAGATTGACAAGTGTACCATGTCTTATGATTAATCATGATATCAAAGAGACAAAAGGGAATATGACATGCTATAAATAGGTATTGGATCATTCCAATCATATTAATTGGGTAGTCGTAATGGCTTGCTAGAGTCCGCTTGTGACCTATAAGGACATTATGGTAATTTCCTTATTGCCAATTAATATGAACCTATGGGGTCACACACAAGAGCAAAATGAAGTTCATCTTAACGGGTATAAATTATTATGGGATAATAATTTATGAATGAGGAAGAGAATAAATATATATATAGTGATATATATTTATATATGTATATATAAATATTAATGTGATTAATATTGCATAAAGTATGCTACATATTATAATTAAATTATATAGAGATATAATTAATTATAATATTATATATACATATATGTATTATGGAGAATTGATTTGATTTAATGTTAATTGAGAATTAATATTAAATTGTGTGGGTTAATATATAATTATAACTAATAGGTGTATTAGGTTATAATTATAATTAACTAATTAGGTTAATTATTTAAGGAAACAATTAACCTAAACCTAATTTTTTCTCTACACTAATACAACCAGTTTTTCGGCAGACATAGAAGAAAAAGAAAAGGTGCCAGCCGAAAATCCCATCCCAAGCCAAAGAAAAATTTGATTTTTCTGCCTCTCTCTCTCAATTCGAAGAAACCGTTTCTTCTATCCCGGCGCTAGCACGCGGTGAACGTATTGCTCCGTGTGGATCAACCGTAGAGGGAAGCTATTTTGGTTCCTTTTGATTCAAAACCTACAAAGAATTAAGGTAATTCTTTAACCCTCCTTCCAATTCAATGCAATGTACATGGGTCCTTGGTGGGGATTAATCCTTTATTTTCCGCTGCGTATTGTTTTTGTGCGCTTAATCTCCAACAGTGGTATCAGAGCCACTTGTGCATTGGTTGAATTGGATTTGTTATTTTGATTAGATCAAAATGCATGTTAGGGTTTGTGTGTTTTGATTTAGGGTTCTTTTGTTATTGTGAATAACAAATTGAAATTTGATTTCAATGTTGATCATTATGAATGATTTGTTCGTTGTTATTGTGAATAACGTTTGGAATTGATTTGGGAATTGTTGTTTTGAACAAATTGACGCAGACTTGTTTTTCCAGAGCAGAACACGTCGGCGTGCAGGCTCTGCACGCCGTGCAAACGTGTGTTGCACGCCGTGTACTGGTTTTGCACGGCGTGTAATCGGAAATCGTTCCGTGTGCTGAGAAACAGAGCAGAACATGCCGGCGTGCAGGCTCTGCACGCCGTGCAAATGTGTGTTGCACGCCGTGTACTGGTTTTGCACGGCGTGCAACCGGAAATTGGTTCCGTGCGTGCTGAGACACAGCGAGGAACACGGCGGCGTGCAGGTGTTGCACGCCGTGCAAACCGGTTTTGCACGCCGTGTTCCCTTGGTGCTGCCGTGTAGAAATTGTTTCTACACATTTAGCCTTTTCAAATCAATTCCTCAATGCAATAAGATTGTATTTTGCCTTTGAACCCTAAATCTTGTAGGTATGAAATTATTGTGATAATTTTATGCATGGTGTTGTGGTATGGTGTTTGAACCCCGTGGATGGTTTTTGTTTTCTTTTGGTTTTGTGGATGTAAGGTTTTATAAATACGGCCTGCGAGTCGTTTATATTTATGTAGCCTTATTTTTCTAGATAAACTGTATAGGATGCAATTTATTGTTTGTAAATTTTATTTTACTAGAAAATTGTATAGGATGCAATTTTGTAAAATATGTAAATCCATGAGATGGTGCCAAGGAACAAAGACGTGAAGACTGATCCAAGGGGTGCGGCTGTGCTGTAACCATGCGATGGTTACCACCACCTAGGAAATGACCTGTTGATTTTCATATTGGCCTATGAAAATCAATGTAGATAAAACCATACCATAACACGGTTTTGATTCTTATGCATGTTATATTTATTTTATGCCATAAGATGCCATGTTAATAAATATTGATGCATGTTAGAAATTATTTTGCATGTGATGCAAATGTTTATATATATGTGCAAATGCATGCCTTGTATCATTTAGATGCCATGTGATGCCATGCTAGATTGCATGCTTAACATATGTATGACATAGGATGCCATGCTAATTAGTATTAACAAATGTATGTTTAATATTAATGCCATGAATTGTATGAGATACAATTTAATCACAGGATTTTATAAACCCTAAATAAACTTAAGAAGTTTATATTTGCCACCCAATTACGTATAACACTAGTCAAGTACTATGTTCGCATCATGGTATACCGCCAGGGCGGGTACGCATGTTGTGACCTTAGCGAAGCGATAATATGAGAAATGGTGATTCTCATTGTGTTGTAATTGGTTTAACAAAGGGTTAATCAAAAAGGTGTTTGAGCCCGAGGCAAAGATGAGATGAGTAACATACAATTAAATATGATATATGATATCATGCATCTCATAAATTAGAAGAGTTGCATAATGATGCAATTGGCAAAGAAGTGCACATCCAAAATATGTTTAAATGGTTTAAAGCATGATTTTGAGTCTTTGCCTACCGAAATTATATTTAATCATAGGGACATGCCAAAGCAGTGCTATGGTTAAGTATGGATTTTGGATCTTCACCCACTTGAATATTTTAAAGGGTTTTATAATTTAAGTGGGAGCATTTAAATAATAATCTTTACACGCTTTATTATAGTTATAATTGCTATTACTTTGATCTCGATTGTTATTGAACATTGAGAATTGTTCTCAACCAAAAGGAAATATATGCTCTCAATAATCCTTTTGCCCAATGAACCACTAGCAATTGTAACACGAGTATAAAAGATGCTTACTTGAAGCATCGAAGGGACTCTGTTTAAAATTTATTATCTTACACTTGCCACCAATTCTTCCGCACGTGGAAGTTTTACTTGAGGTATATGATACATCACAAATGGAAATGTTCCATCAGTTAGTGAGCAAGAAAAGATAAGTGTTTGAGGCAACAATTTCTCATTGGCCTCCAAAAGGCATTAAGATGTGATCTTGAATTCATTATTTGATAGTCATTGGTGATGAACTATCATTTGAATGACATGGGGAAAATTGTGAATTAGTTGCATAGGATGCAAAAGAATGTTAAGTTATCCATAAAGGATAAGCCCGCCTCGAATTGTGTGCTTATGGTTCAAAAGGAAAAGAATAAAAGAAAGGTCGAAAAGCATAAAGACCGAAAGGTTCGGGTGAAAGTGCTTTAAAGACCAAAGCTGTTGGCATAGAGAGATCTCCAAAAGAAGGGTGTTGCCATTTCTAGAATGAATCGTTCATTAGAATGGAAATAGTAAACTCTGTTTGGAGAACTATAAGAAGATGAAAGGCAGTAAGACTGCTACCTTAAGTATTTATTAACTATTCTACTTTTGTTTCTATATCAAAGGTATTAGATACCTGTTGTGGATCTCATATTAGTAGAATATGTAGAATCACAACTTGAATAGAAACCTTATGAAGGTGAAAGGTAGAATGGGAATAGGCAAGAGAAGCAAAGGTTGCTACTCGAAGGTTTTGAACTTTTACATGAAAGTTGTGAACTTCAAGTTAAAAGTTATGAACCTTTTACATAAAAGTTATGAACTTTTATATGAAAGTTATGAACTTCTACGTAAAGGTTGTAAACCTTTTACGTAAAAGTTATGAACTTTGGTTAAAGGTTATGAACTTTTACATGTGAGTTACGAACTCTTGTTGTCTATTGAGCTTGTTGGCTTGAGTAAACAAATGTTGTTTATTTTATAATTGTGAATTATAAGCTTTATAAAGACATGATTATGAAATACAGATTTACATAATTGTCTTTATATGTGGAGCCCATCCGTAACATAAATACTGTAAGGATCGAATCAAATAGTTTGATTCAACCTATTTTGGCAGTATTGTCTTGGAGGCATAAGCAAAGTCGCATTACAAAACTCCATGAGAATGGACTTTTGGATTCATGAGATTATGAATCATCTTGAATCATGCGAATGTTGTTTATTGTAAAAGATGACAAAAGTGGTTCTTTGCTAAAAGTAGTTAAAGAATAATCGATTTATTAAGCATTATACATGTGGATGTATATGAATTATAAATCAACTGCTAAAGGAGGTTCTAATACTTCATTACTTTCATGGAACTTTTCACTAGATAAGAGTATCTAATGAAACACGAGTTTGGAACTTTTGAAGTGTTCAAAAGCTTGTAAAAGGAGTATGAAGTATCTTGACAAGATAGTAAAATCACTTAGATATGATCCGAGTGGTGAATATTTGAGTCAAGATTTTGACAATCATCTTAGAGATTGTGGGACTGTCTCACAATTGACTTCTCCAAGTACGCCACAAAGTATGTTGTGTCGAAAAGGGAGTAGTCGAACTCTATACAGATATAGTTCAATCTATGATGAAGTCAAGTTGATCATCGTTTTCTCGAAAATATGCCATTAAAGCAGCTGTGTATATTGTTCCGTCTAAAACAATTCATGAATCAACATATGAGATATGGTTGGGTAAGAGACCCAAGTTGTTTCATTGAATAAGTTTAGGGCTGTAAAGCTTATTTCGAATAAGTTGGCACCTAAATTTAAATGTTGTATTGTGGATTACTCAAAAGGAAAGTAGGAGTTGTTACTCCTGTGTTTTCTTTGGGATACAAAGTAGTTGTAGCTAGAAATGGTTTCCCCTTGAAGAGGGAATTAATTTCTAGAAGAGTTAGTGGGAGTAAAGTACACCTACAAAACTCGTAATTCACAAAGTGACATTAACGTTGAAGAGGAACATGGAAATGGTTCATGATCATTGTTGAAATTACACAAGTTCAATGAAAATCTAGTGGAATACGACATGATTAGGAGAGATATGGATTTCTCCAAATCATGATGTAGTTTTACTAGATTGGAATAAGTCTTCTTTTATGAAGAAGCAATGTTAGATTTTGAATCTAATAAGTGACTTGATGCTACAAAGGATGAAGATAAGTCCATGTCTGACAATCAAAGTATAGACTTTGATAAATCTTTTAGAAGATGCATATGCAATGGTTGCAAGTGAGTTTTCAAATTGAAAACCGACATGAATGGTGATCTTCAAACTTATAAAGCAAGACTAGTGACAAAAAGGGGTTATAAACAAGTTCATAGTAGTGACTATGAGGATACGAACAAATTCATAGTAGGACTATGATAAAATCCTTTTTCGTCATTAATCATGATCAAGTCAAATTGAGTTCTTGTTGCCACATCCGCATAATACGATTATAAAATATGGCAAAAGGATATCAAAATCTGTTTTCTACGTGAAAACATGATTGAGGATGTGTACGTGACACAACCCAAAGTTTTTGAGCATCCAAAGAATTCAAATAGCGTATGCAAGTTTCAAAGATTCTTAAAAGGATCGAAACATGCATCAAATAGTTGGAATCATAGTTTTGATAAAGAAATCAAATGGTTTGATTTTATCAAAAGGATGATGAATCTTGTGTTTCAAAAGGATCAGTGGGAGCATATCGGTATTCCTAATGCTATATGTGGATGACATATGGCTTGTTGGAAATAACATTCTTACCTTGCAAGAAGTAAAATCTTGGCTAAGAAAGTAATTTCGGTTAATGTTATAAGCATGACTGCCTGTATTCTTGAAATTGGAATCTATACAGATAGATCTAAAAGAATGTTTTGGCTTAAGTCAAAGCATTGAAAGCGTTCAATGTAAAAGACTTAATAGAAGCTTGCTTATGTTAACTGTGTAAATAGTTGCACACATACAACTGATTACAATTAGTTGCAATATATCAGTCGAGATCTAGTATTCTCTTTAAAAGAGAAGTTATGATTTTGAAAGGTTCAAAATAAAACGTTATAGCTAAATATCTATAATAATAGTCAAAGTATATAGCTACATATGATGTAAATTTTGGATGAAGAAGTTCATCAAAATTTTGTGTTTTGTTCTAAGCATTGCTTATCCTGTGAGACTATTGTAGGGACAATAGTTCAATGCGTAAGAACCTTGTATGACACAAGCATATACTTAGGCGTTTTTCACTAATTAAGAGAGGCTGTCTCTAAAGAGAGAGTGAAAATGTGTAAAGTAACAACGGAAGCGAAAATTAATAATTCACTGACAAAGACTCCTGCACGAGTGAATACATGAAAGTCATGTAGGTCAATGGGTATAAGATACATGTATGATTGGCCATAGTGCAAGTGGGAGATTGTTGGAGATTGTGCCCTAAGGCCAATATTGGATTATGTAATTTGACTTCTAAGATTAATCTAGTGTAGATTAATATTATCATTTATGTTTGTATGTTAGCATTTATGATAAGTATCCATGAATAAATCGTGTTATTCTAAATATCCCTAGTCGATTGTTATTATGGGAATAATAACAAACTAAGACTAGTGTGAGTGATAATGGATATTCATAAGATGAATATAGTGTATACAGATACAGATTATACTCACGGGTAATATGTTAGAGAACATGTTACTGGAGACCCACTATAAGATCAAGTTCATGGTCATGTGTCACAACTGATCTTGATTATAGTAGTGTCATCAGCTGATTCCTTTGACCTGAGGTCACCATTGATTCCGGGATGAACTCCTGTTGTGCTTTGACGTAGTCAAACGCTGCTCGTAACAGAGTAGTTATAAAGGCTGTGATTGGGTACGATATGACTCATGCCTTGGGATGTGAGTGACAGATATGGGATTTTGTCCCTCTCTAACAAGAGAGCGATATCACTGGGCCCCTTGATAAGTAAGACTGTTAAATGCATGGCCGTGCTCAAATAATTGATAGAGTATCAATTGATTTGTCTGAACAGCTTACTTTGAGATCGAGAAAGCATATGATTAATTATATAAGATTGACAAGTGTACCATGTCTTATGATTAATCATGATATCAAAGAGACAAAAGGGAATATGACATGCTATAAATAGGTATTGGATCATTCCAATCATATTAATTGGGTAGTCGTAATGGCTTGCTAGAGTCCGCTTGTGACCTATAAGGACATTATGGTAATTTCCTTATTGCCAATTAATATGAACCTATGGGGTCACACACAAGAGCAAAATGAAGTTCATCTTAACGGGTATAAATTATTATGGGATAATAATTTATGAATGAGGAAGAGAATAAATATATATATAGTGATATATATTTATGTATGTATATATAAATATTAATGTGATTAATATTGCATAAAGTATGCTACATATTATAATTAAATTATATAGAGATATAATTAATTATAATATTATATATACATATATGTATTATGGAGAATTGATTTGATTTAATGTTAATTGAGAATTAATATTAAATTGTGTGGGTTAATATATAATTATAACTAATAGGTGTATTAGGTTATAATTATAATTAACTAATTAGGTTAATTATTTAAGGAAACAATTAACCTAAACCTAATTTTTTCTCTACACTAATACAACCAGTTTTTCGGCAGACATAGAAGAAAAAGAAAAGGTGCCAGCCGAAAATCCCATCCCAAGCCAAAGAAAAATTTGATTTTTCTGCCTCTCTCTCTCAATTCGAAGAAACCGTTTCTTCTATCCCGGCGCTAGCACGCGGTGAACGTATTGCTCCGTGTGGATCAACCGTAGAGGGAAGCTATTTTGGTTCCTTTTGATTCAAAACCTACAAAGAATTAAGGTAATTCTTTAACCCTCCTTCCAATTCAATGCAATGTACATGGGTCCTTGGTGGGGATTAATCCTTTATTTTCCGCTGCGTATTGTTTTTGTGCGCTTAATCTCCAACAGTGGTATCAGAGCCACTTGTGCATTGGTTGAATTGGATTTGTTATTTTGATTAGATCAAAATGCATGTTAGGGTTTGTGTGTTTTGATTTAGGGTTCTTTTGTTATTGTGAATAACAAATTGAAATTTGATTTCAATGTTGATCATTATGAATGATTTGTTCGTTGTTATTGTGAATAACGTTTGGAATTGATTTGGGAATTGTTGTTTTGAACAAATTGACGCAGACTTGTTTTTCCAGAGCAGAACACGTCGGCGTGCAGGCTCTGCACGCCGTGCAAACGTGTGTTGCACGCCGTGTACTGGTTTTGCACGGCGTGTAATCGGAAATCGTTCCGTGTGCTGAGAAACAGAGCAGAACATGCCGGCGTGCAGGCTCTGCACGCCGTGCAAATGTGTGTTGCACGCCGTGTACTGGTTTTGCACGGCGTGCAACCGGAAATTGGTTCCGTGCGTGCTGAGACACAGCGAGGAACACGGCGGCGTGCAGGTGTTGCACGCCGTGCAAACCGGTTTTGCACGCCGTGTTCCCTTGGTGCTGCCGTGTAGAAATTGTTTCTACACATTTAGCCTTTTCAAATCAATTCCTCAATGCAATAAGATTGTATTTTGCCTTTGAACCCTAAATCTTGTAGGTATGAAATTATTGTGATAATTTTATGCATGGTGTTGTGGTATGGTGTTTGAACCCCGTGGATGGTTTTTGTTTTCTTTTGGTTTTGTGGATGTAAGGTTTTATAAATACGGCCTGCGAGTCGTTTATATTTATGTAGCCTTATTTTTCTAGATAAACTGTATAGGATGCAATTTATTGTTTGTAAATTTTATTTTACTAGAAAATTGTATAGGATGCAATTTTGTAAAATATGTAAATCCATGAGATGGTGCCAAGGAACAAAGACGTGAAGACTGATCCAAGGGGTGCGGCTGTGCTGTAACCATGCGATGGTTACCACCACCTAGGAAATGACCTGTTGATTTTCATATTGGCCTATGAAAATCAATGTAGATAAAACCATACCATAACACGGTTTTGATTCTTATGCATGTTATATTTATTTTATGCCATAAGATGCCATGTTAATAAATATTGATGCATGTTAGAAATTATTTTGCATGTGATGCAAATGTTTATATATATGTGCAAATGCATGCCTTGTATCATTTAGATGCCATGTGATGCCATGCTAGATTGCATGCTTAACATATGTATGACATAGGATGCCATGCTAATTAGTATTAACAAATGTATGTTTAATATTAATGCCATGAATTGTATGAGATACAATTTAATCACAGGATTTTATAAACCCTAAATAAACTTAAGAAGTTTATATTTGCCACCCAATTACGTATAACACTAGTCAAGTACTATGTTCGCATCATGGTATACCGCCAGGGCGGGTACGCATGTTGTGACCTTAGCGAAGCGATAATATGAGAAATGGTGATTCTCATTGTGTTGTAATTGGTTTAACAAAGGGTTAATCAAAAAGGTGTTTGAGCCCGAGGCAAAGATGAGATGAGTAACATACAATTAAATATGATATATGATATCATGCATCTCATAAATTAGAAGAGTTGCATAATGATGCAATTGGCAAAGAAGTGCACATCCAAAATATGTTTAAATGGTTTAAAGCATGATTTTGAGTCTTTGCCTACCGAAATTATATTTAATCATAGGGACATGCCAAAGCAGTGCTATGGTTAAGTATGGATTTTGGATCTTCACCCACTTGAATATTTTAAAGGGTTTTATAATTTAAGTGGGAGCATTTAAATAATAATCTTTACACGCTTTATTATAGTTATAATTGCTATTACTTTGATCTCGATTGTTATTGAACATTGAGAATTGTTCTCAACCAAAAGGAAATATATGCTCTCAATAATCCTTTTGCCCAATGAACCACTAGCAATTGTAACACGAGTATAAAAGATGCTTACTTGAAGCATCGAAGGGACTCTGTTTAAAATTTATTATCTTACACTTGCCACCAATTCTTCCGCACGTGGAAGTTTTACTTGAGGTATATGATACATCACAAATGGAAATGTTCCATCAGTTAGTGAGCAAGAAAAGATAAGTGTTTGAGGCAACAATTTCTCATTGGCCTCCAAAAGGCATTAAGATGTGATCTTGAATTCATTATTTGATAGTCATTGGTGATGAACTATCATTTGAATGACATGGGGAAAATTGTGAATTAGTTGCATAGGATGCAAAAGAATGTTAAGTTATCCATAAAGGATAAGCCCGCCTCGAATTGTGTGCTTATGGTTCAAAAGGAAAAGAATAAAAGAAAGGTCGAAAAGCATAAAGACCGAAAGGTTCGGGTGAAAGTGCTTTAAAGACCAAAGCTGTTGGCATAGAGAGATCTCCAAAAGAAGGGTGTTGCCATTTCTAGAATGAATCGTTCATTAGAATGGAAATAGTAAACTCTGTTTGGAGAACTATAAGAAGATGAAAGGCAGTAAGACTGCTACCTTAAGTATTTATTAACTATTCTACTTTTGTTTCTATATCAAAGGTATTAGATACCTGTTGTGGATCTCATATTAGTAGAATATGTAGAATCACAACTTGAATAGAAACCTTATGAAGGTGAAAGGTAGAATGGGAATAGGCAAGAGAAGCAAAGGTTGCTACTCGAAGGTTTTGAACTTTTACATGAAAGTTGTGAACTTCAAGTTAAAAGTTATGAACCTTTTACATAAAAGTTATGAACTTTTATATGAAAGTTATGAACTTCTACGTAAAGGTTGTAAACCTTTTACGTAAAAGTTATGAACTTTGGTTAAAGGTTATGAACTTTTACATGTGAGTTACGAACTCTTGTTGTCTATTGAGCTTGTTGGCTTGAGTAAACAAATGTTGTTTATTTTATAATTGTGAATTATAAGCTTTATAAAGACATGATTATGAAATACAGATTTACATAATTGTCTTTATATGTGGAGCCCATCCGTAACATAAATACTGTAAGGATCGAATCAAATAGTTTGATTCAACCTATTTTGGCAGTATTGTCTTGGAGGCATAAGCAAAGTCGCATTACGAAACTCCATGAGAATGGACTTT
This sequence comes from Euphorbia tirucalli, assembly GCA_039660915.1. NCBI lineage: Eukaryota > Viridiplantae > Streptophyta > Magnoliopsida > Malpighiales > Euphorbiaceae > Euphorbia > Euphorbia tirucalli. Next base: position 40,347,831 of record CM077637.1, on the reverse strand, counting down.
TGGATTCATGAGATTATGAATCATCTTGAATCATGCGAATGTTGTTTATTGTAAAAGATGACAAAAGTGGTTCTTTGCTAAAAGTAGTTAAAGAATAATCGATTTATTAAGCATTATACATGTGGATGTATATGAATTATAAATCAACTGCTAAAGGAGGTTCTAATACTTCATTACTTTCATGGAACTTTTCACTAGATAAGAGTATCTAATGAAACACGAGTTTGGAACTTTTGAAGTGTTCAAAAGCTTGTAAAAGGAGTATGAAGTATCTTGACAAGATAGTAAAATCACTTAGATATGATCCGAGTGGTGAATATTTGAGTCAAGATTTTGACAATCATCTTAGAGATTGTGGGACTGTCTCACAATTGACTTCTCCAAGTACGCCACAAAGTATGTTGTGTCGAAAAGGGAGTAGTCGAACTCTATACAGATATAGTTCAATCTATGATGAAGTCAAGTTGATCATCGTTTTCTCGAAAATATGCCATTAAAGCAGCTGTGTATATTGTTCCGTCTAAAACAATTCATGAATCAACATATGAGATATGGTTGGGTAAGAGACCCAAGTTGTTTCATTGAATAAGTTTAGGGCTGTAAAGCTTATTTCGAATAAGTTGGCACCTAAATTTAAATGTTGTATTGTGGATTACTCAAAAGGAAAGTAGGAGTTGTTACTCCTGTGTTTTCTTTGGGATACAAAGTAGTTGTAGCTAGAAATGGTTTCCCCTTGAAGAGGGAATTAATTTCTAGAAGAGTTAGTGGGAGTAAAGTACACCTACAAAACTCGTAATTCACAAAGTGACATTAACGTTGAAGAGGAACATGGAAATGGTTCATGATCATTGTTGAAATTACACAAGTTCAATGAAAATCTAGTGGAATACGACATGATTAGGAGAGATATGGATTTCTCCAAATCATGATGTAGTTTTACTAGATTGGAATAAGTCTTCTTTTATGAAGAAGCAATGTTAGATTTTGAATCTAATAAGTGACTTGATGCTACAAAGGATGAAGATAAGTCCATGTCTGACAATCAAAGTATAGACTTTGATAAATCTTTTAGAAGATGCATATGCAATGGTTGCAAGTGAGTTTTCAAATTGAAAACCGACATGAATGGTGATCTTCAAACTTATAAAGCAAGACTAGTGACAAAAAGGGGTTATAAACAAGTTCATAGTAGTGACTATGAGGATACGAACAAATTCATAGTAGGACTATGATAAAATCCTTTTTCGTCATTAATCATGATCAAGTCAAATTGAGTTCTTGTTGCCACATCCGCATAATACGATTATAAAATATGGCAAAAGGATATCAAAATCTGTTTTCTACGTGAAAACATGATTGAGGATGTGTACGTGACACAACCCAAAGTTTTTGAGCATCCAAAGAATTCAAATAGCGTATGCAAGTTTCAAAGATTCTTAAAAGGATCGAAACATGCATCAAATAGTTGGAATCATAGTTTTGATAAAGAAATCAAATGGTTTGATTTTATCAAAAGGATGATGAATCTTGTGTTTCAAAAGGATCAGTGGGAGCATATCGGTATTCCTAATGCTATATGTGGATGACATATGGCTTGTTGGAAATAACATTCTTACCTTGCAAGAAGTAAAATCTTGGCTAAGAAAGTAATTTCGGTTAATGTTATAAGCATGACTGCCTGTATTCTTGAAATTGGAATCTATACAGATAGATCTAAAAGAATGTTTTGGCTTAAGTCAAAGCATTGAAAGCGTTCAATGTAAAAGACTTAATAGAAGCTTGCTTATGTTAACTGTGTAAATAGTTGCACACATACAACTGATTACAATTAGTTGCAATATATCAGTCGAGATCTAGTATTCTCTTTAAAAGAGAAGTTATGATTTTGAAAGGTTCAAAATAAAACGTTATAGCTAAATATCTATAATAATAGTCAAAGTATATAGCTACATATGATGTAAATTTTGGATGAAGAAGTTCATCAAAATTTTGTGTTTTGTTCTAAGCATTGCTTATCCTGTGAGACTATTGTAGGGACAATAGTTCAATGCGTAAGAACCTTGTATGACACAAGCATATACTTAGGCGTTTTTCACTAATTAAGAGAGGCTGTCTCTAAAGAGAGAGTGAAAATGTGTAAAGTAACAACGGAAGCGAAAATTAATAATTCACTGACAAAGACTCCTGCACGAGTGAATACATGAAAGTCATGTAGGTCAATGGGTATAAGATACATGTATGATTGGCCATAGTGCAAGTGGGAGATTGTTGGAGATTGTGCCCTAAGGCCAATATTGGATTATGTAATTTGACTTCTAAGATTAATCTAGTGTAGATTAATATTATCATTTATGTTTGTATGTTAGCATTTATGATAAGTATCCATGAATAAATCGTGTTATTCTAAATATCCCTAGTCGATTGTTATTATGGGAATAATAACAAACTAAGACTAGTGTGAGTGATAATGGATATTCATAAGATGAATATAGTGTATACAGATACAGATTATACTCACGGGTAATATGTTAGAGAACATGTTACTGGAGACCCACTATAAGATCAAGTTCATGGTCATGTGTCACAACTGATCTTGATTATAGTAGTGTCATCAGCTGATTCCTTTGACCTGAGGTCACCATTGATTCCGGGATGAACTCCTGTTGTGCTTTGACGTAGTCAAACGCTGCTCGTAACAGAGTAGTTATAAAGGCTGTGATTGGGTACGATATGACTCATGCCTTGGGATGTGAGTGACAGATATGGGATTTTGTCCCTCTCTAACAAGAGAGCGATATCACTGGGCCCCTTGATAAGTAAGACTGTTAAATGCATGGCCGTGCTCAAATAATTGATAGAGTATCAATTGATTTGTCTGAACAGTTTACTTTGAGATCGAGAAAGCATATGATTAATTATATAAGATTGACAAGTGTACCATGTCTTATGATTAATCATGATATCAAAGAGACAAAAGGGAATATGACATGCTATAAATAGGTATTGGATCATTCCAATCATATTAATTGGGTAGTCGTAATGGCTTGCTAGAGTCCGCTTGTGACCTATAAGGACATTATGGTAATTTCCTTATTGCCAATTAATATGAACCTATGGGGTCACACACAAGAGCAAAATGAAGTTCATCTTAACGGGTATAAATTATTATGGGATAATAATTTATGAATGAGGAAGAGAATAAATATATATATAGTGATATATATTTATGTATGTATATATAAATATTAATGTGATTAATATTGCATAAAGTATGCTACATATTATAATTAAATTATATAGAGATATAATTAATTATAATATTATATATACATATATGTATTATGGAGAATTGATTTGATTTAATGTTAATTGAGAATTAATATTAAATTGTGTGGGTTAATATATAATTATAACTAATAGGTGTATTAGGTTATAATTATAATTAACTAATTAGGTTAATTATTTAAGGAAACAATTAACCTAAACCTAATTTTTTCTCTACACTAATACAACCAGTTTTTCGGCAGACATAGAAGAAAAAGAAAAGGTGCCAGCCGAAAATCCCATCCCAAGCCAAAGAAAAATTTGATTTTTCTGCCTCTCTCTCTCAATTCGAAGAAACCGTTTCTTCTATCCCGGCGCTAGCACGCGGTGAACGTATTGCTCCATGTGGATCAACCGTAGAGGGAAGCTATTTTGGTTCCTTTTGATTCAAAACCTACAAAGAATTAAGGTAATTCTTTAACCCTCCTTCCAATTCAATGCAATGTACATGGGTCCTTGGTGGGGATTAATCCTTTATTTTCCGCTGCGTATTGTTTTTGTGCGCTTAATCTCCAACAGTTGTCACGTCATAGGTCTTTCTTGAGTAGGTCTCTTTTGTCCTCAGACCAGATTTCATTACAATATCGATATGGAATCCGATTCACTTTGACATACGCCTAACAGGTCTGTAAAAGGACACTATGAGATTACTACCGGGTGAGTGTCTTCTAAAGACTGCTGCATCTCTGTCTTAACTGGGGGCTGTAATGGTTTGCTAGAACCCACTTACAGTCTGTGGGCCTTGGGCCTACTGCCAACATAAAGACAGACCCATAGGATCGTGCACATAGATCAACTGAGCTGGAACTTATAGAAATTGTACAGGTAATGTACATTGGAAGGAATGCGTTAATTAATTAGTTGACATTCGGTGTCAAGGTAATTAATTGACATTGGGTTGAATTAAATTTAATTAATGAGTTTACATAATGTAATTAATTAATTTATCAATTAATTGAATTACATAAAGTAAACAATTAATTAAATAATTTTCCTAAGTAGGAAAATTAAATACATGTATTGTATTAACTTAAGTGTGATTTAATTTTATTTAGGGGTAATTAAATTTAGCCAAATGGAATTAAATTACATAGTATATACTTTTTAATTAAAGTTTATTTATGTAATTATAATCCTAGTGGGCTTGGGTTTAATTAACCTAATTAGAACCCAATTAGACAAGGTGTCTATAAAAGGGCACACTTAAGGAATAAAAACCTAATTCAACTCTAATTAATTGCTGGAAATTTCAGCCACCAATAGCAGCCCCAAAACGGCCGAAAATCCCAGCATTAAACCTCCATTCCTTCGCGTCTTCGGCTAGCACCGGTTCCCGCTCAATAGTTGGTCGTGCACCGGACTTTGGAGATCGCAGTTTCAAGTAACGATTCTGCAGCAGTCTCTAGAGGAGACGAACTTGGTGAGTTAATCTCTCTTGATTCTTATTTGATTTTATTCTAATCAATGGTAATTGGACACGATAGGTGGATTCTAGGAAATTTTAAACGGTGTATTTTCCGCTGCGCCACGTTATTTTTCCAATGACGAATCCCAACACTTGTGTGACCTGGGCTGGTGCTTTCCCTTTTGGAAGCTTCACCCTGGTCTCCGAGTTATCCTTTTTAGGAGTTTCTGAGCTTTGAACTTCCCTGAGTTCAATATCGCTCCCACTGTCTTTCTTGGAAAGAAACCCCTTTTCAAGAAGGACCCCCTTTCGAGCCATGAACACCTTGTTCTCAGCGGGGTCGTAGAAGTAATACCCTTTGGTTTCCCTAGGGTAGCTCACAAACAGGCATTAGTCAGTTTTGGGCGCCGCGTGTGGGTTTCGGGTTCGGTTTTTGATTTTGCGGGTATTTTTTTTCCCGGACCCTAATGCAAATTAATTTTTTTTAAATTAATTTGTATTTAAATTGTTTATTTTGATGGCATGCATATTTAATTTAATTGTTTGCATATTAAATTGAATATGGACTTTGTGAAATTGGCCCAATAAACCGTGACACCGGTTAAAATTGGGAGAGCTAAATTTTAAATTTGTGACAACCCAAATTCAAGTGGGAGCAAAATTGTTAATTTTGCATTTATGGATGTTATCCATTGGGCCTTTATGGGCCTTAGTCACAATTGTTAAAATTGGCGATTTCACCCTAAGTAACTCGGCTTAACATTTATATTTATAATTTGGAATGCCATGATCATGCATCATATTGGTATGTATATGCACGACAGGTACTTTGTTTGAAATGTTATGTTGAGTTCTATGGGCCCTAAATTATTATCGGTTGTAATTTAATTTTGGGAAATATGGCCTGCGTGCCATTTTTTATTTTGATGTAATTTTAGAATAGATTTTATTTTACAAAATTATTGTAATTGCATCAAGTATGGAGGAAGGCCCAAATGGAGCAAGCCCATGGAGGGAGCCCAAGAAGGATTGCAGTCCGATCCATGAAGAATTAGATAGGATATCTAGTTTTTCATTAGGTTGTAATTAAAGGCCCATAGGATCTCATTTATTTTAAATTAAGTATGCTATTGCATTTGTCATATAATATGGATGTATGGATCGCCAAATTATTACCCGCATTTATGCATGCTAAGCCGTATCACTTAATTATAATCCGGAAATTAAAATATTGAGTCGCTTAAAAGTGCTTCCCACATTCACATCTCTTCCTCCCATTGATGCTGCAATGTGCGCCATGCCCTAGCTGGGTATATTGTAGTATTCGGTGGGCCGTCGAGGGTTAAGATACTTGGTATGGTTAACATGTGAATGGTGGTTTGACTCAACATGGGTAGCATTAGCTCAGAGCGGGCCCTAAGCACAGATGGGTAAAGTGTCAATAAGCCCATCAAACCAAAAGTCCTTCATGGAAGGATTGGATAGGTTGTCCTACCAAACGAATCAATGGTTGGTTAGCGAGCCCTAGTTCGGCCAGTCATTGATAAGTTGTGGATCTTGGTCAAGTCAGCCAATTAACAACACCAACAAACAAATTAAAATCGGATTATTAATTTGAATTGGCTTAAAAGTCCTTTATTTCTAACTCAAGCAATGATTTCTTCCATTTAGATAATCCCATTTCAGTTAAGCAATTTAAATGGCTGCAACAAACAACAACTCACTCTCACTTAGGTCACTCTTGGAGAAGGAGAAGCTTTCGGGGACTAACTTCCTGGACTGGGCTAGGAACTTACAAATAGTTCTTAGACAAGAGTCTAAGGAGTATGTACTGAATGCTCCTTTACCAGCTGGCCCCCCTGCAGGTCGAGGCATCACCACGGCGATGGTGGAGCAGTACGATCGGCATGTGAGGGATGACCGAGATGTCTCGTGCCTCATGCTGGGTACCATGGCTTCTGATCTTCATAAGCAATTTATGGACGAGCATGCTTATGAGATGATGGATCAGCTTAAAAAGATGTTCCAAGATCAGGCTCGTCAGGAATGTTACCTAACAACTAAGGCACTTTGCACGACTGTGATGGTAGCTGGGACTTCTGTTAGCACTCATGTGCTAAAGTTGAAGGGGTATATTGATACACTTGCCCGCCTCGGCTCGCCAGTTCCGCAGGACTTGGCAACAGACATTATTCTCGGGTCACTTCCTGAGTCTTACAACCAGTTTATCATGAATTACCATATGCAAGGGTTGGATAAATTGGTTGTTGAGCTGCATGGCATGCTCAAGCTTGCTGAGCAGTCTCTTAAGAAGACTCCTGAAGTATTGCTGGTGAACAAGGGCAATACGCCCATTGCTAAGGGAAAGGCCAAATCTAAGGCCAAGGCTAAGGGCAAAAAGGTGGTGGCCCAACCTAAAGCAAGGGTTGCCTCTCCTGACGATGTTTGCCATGAGTGTCATAAGAAGGGGCACTGGAAGAGCTCATGTCCAAAGCTAAGGGAGCAACTGAAGGGCAAAACTGCTGCTTCAGGTATTTATGTTGTTGAGATTAATCTGGCTATTTCTACATCTTGGGTCTTGGACACTGGATGTGGATCTCACATTTGTTCAAATGTGCAGGGTCTAAGAAATAGGAGATTATTAGGATCTGGAGAAGTAGATCTTCGAGTCAGAAATGGTGCTCGGGTTCAGGCCATGGAGATCGGAGATTATTTCTTGGAGATGCCTAGTGGACTTGTTTTGGAACTAAGAAACTGTTATTTTGTACCTGCGATGCGCAGGAATATTATTTCCGTTTCTTTGTTGGATATTTCTGGTTTTGTATTTAATATTGGACATGGCAGAATTTCTATGCAATGTGGCAATATTATTTATGGAACAGCATTTCTTGAAAATGGCTTATATATCCTTGATCTAAAACGTGAAAGTTCAATCTATAACATAAATACTAAAAGGATTAAACAAAATGAAATTAATCCTACTTACATCTGGCATTGTCGACTTGGCCATATAAATGAGAAGCGCATAGATAGGCTTCACTCTAGTGGAGTGCTAGGGTCATTTGACATCCAGCCTTATGACACATGCGAATCTTGTTTGAGAGGTAAGATGACAAAGGCGCCTTTTAGCAAGACTGCTGAAAGGGCCTCAGAGCTATTGGAGCTAATACATTCCGATGTATGTGGCCCAATGAGCACAGTGCTAGATCTGGTTTTCTGTACTTCGTCACCTTCACGGATGACTTCAGCAGATACGGTTACGTGTATCTGATGAAGCATAAGTCTGAGACTCTCCAAAGGTTCAAGGACTTTAAGAATGAAGTAGAAAACCAACTTGGCAAGAAAATAAAAGCACTTCGGTCTGACCGAGGGGGTGAATATTTGAGGCAAGATTTTGACTCGTTTTTTAGAGAGTGTGGGATCATATCCCAACTCACTCCTCCTGGTACATCCCAGTGGAATGGAATGTCAGAAAGGAGGAATAGGACCTTACTTGACATGGTCCGCTCGATGATGAGTCATGCTACACTCCCTGTCTCCTTTTGGGGATATGCTTTAGAGATAGCTGCTTACATTCTTAATAATACACCAAGCAAGGCAGTTGGGGGAACACCATATGAACTATGGAAAGGCTGAAAGCCCAATGTTTCCATCTTGAAGATTTGGGGCTGTGATGCACATGTTAAGAAATTGACAAGTGGCAAACTCGAGTCCAAATCTGTCAAGTGCCAGTTTATGGGTTACCCTAAGGAAACTAAGGGTTATTACTTCTACGATCCGGCCGAAAATAAAGTTTTCATAGCCAGAAATTCAGTCTTCTTGGAGAAGGAATTCCTTTCCAAGAGAGACAGTGGGAGTAATGTTGAACTTTCAGAAGTTCAAGACTCACAAACTCCTGCAGCTACTGCTGAGGATGCTTCGGGAACCAATCTGACTACTCAAGAAATTGAGGAACCAGAAATGGTTGCACAGGACCTTAGAAGGTCTGGTAGGACATGTCATCAGCCAGAGAGGTACGGCTTTCTCGTGACTGATGATGGGGACCTTATGGTCGTTGACCAAGAGGAGCCCAAGACCTATCAAGAGGCTGTTGAAAGCCCACACTCAGATCAATGGGGCAAAGCCTGTTGGGATTCGTCACGGGAAACCGACCGATAAAAGCGGAAATACGCGTCGATTTCCTCGAATCCGGCCCAGGAGCTTAAGATGTGGAAATCAAAAACTTAAAGCATAAAAGGAGGGTTTCAAAAACTCACCACAAAGTCTCTCTAAGAGACGGATGCAGACTGCAGAAATCAAGTGTAGATTTCCTCCACCGATGCGTACACGAACGGCTCTCGGACCGAAACCCGTGCTAGCGACTCGGATAACAAGAAGAGAGGGAGAGAGGGGCGGCACACAAGAAGGAATATGGCTGTCCAAGTTTTCTTTCCAAAAGAAAAATCTATCTTTCCAAAAGATAGAACCAATATCCACCAAGTATGCACCCAATTCTTAGCAAAAGAATTAATCAAGCATAAAGTGGGCAATCTTCATACTTTAAAAGAAAACCAATTTCTCTTAAAGCACAAGTGATGGACGGCCAAGCCTTCCTCAAACTCGATGAGTTAAGACAAAATCATTCTTATTAAATCCTTAATAGAAGAATTAAGATGATGGTGAAAAGAGAAGTCAAAGTCCAACTTTGCTACCCCATTTTCAACCTAATGACTCACACCATGAGTCATCACCAACCCATCATCATCTTTTGTCCAAAGTTGACTCATCCCTTCACTTGCCAAGCTTCATTCGGCCAACACCAAAAATTGTCATCATTCTATTTCATTTAAGGAAGCAAAGTCCAACTTTGCTACCTCAAAATCAAAGAATGACTCACTCTTTTCCTATTGGTCCTAAGGAATGTGTCATCATCATTTTGTCCAACAAAATGACTCACCATCCTTGCCCATTCCACACCAAAATTTCGGCCAACACAATTCCTATTTAAGTGGGAATATTCATTTTACATCTTAAGCCCAATTTTAATTCCTTTGATTTAATTAAATCAAATGCAACTTTAATTTAACATGTATGCTTATATATGATACCATGTAACATATTACATACATTTAAATTTAAAATTCATTTGACCTATTAATTTAATCAATGGATTAAATTAGACACACATAAAATAACAAACATGTAAACCTATACATGTCGTAATATTTCCACCTAGGAAATAACCCCATAAATTAATTCATTGAATTAATTATGAGTAGGCCAAAATAAATATTAATTATATAACTTTGATCAATCCAATTGATGCATATAATATAATTAATATATCTCTCTCTCTTCAAATGTGTATACTCCAAGTACACACTTAATCCGACTAGTTAAAGTCAAGACGTTCAATGTGTATGATCCAATGGGCCCGTCTTTATGTTGGCAGTGGGCCAAGGCCCACAGACTACAGGCAGGCTCTAGCAAGCCATTGTAGCCCCCAATTAAGACGGAGTAAGCAGTCCAACTGAAAACGTAACCCAGTAGTTTGAACTTGTAAATCCCATGTCACTGATATCGGTGTCCAACACTGAGGCATGGAAGTATCACCCTCCTTGTGTCTGGACCTTGACTTGATACCGAATGAACTGATGCTCACAAACAAGATCCAATCTTGTTTGGGTGCGGCCGCACACTTATCAGTAACATTCTTCAAGAGGCCGATGATATCGTCTCAGTGAATCACTGAGTGACATTCCCTTCTGCATATCCATAGTGCTGCCATGCTCACTGACACACCCGAACGTACCCGTACTTGGCACCCTTTTACAGGCCCGTTGGGCGTACACCAAAGTGTGTCACCTCACATGCAGCACCATCATATGGTCCGGTCTAAGGACTTATACAAGCACTACACGAGAATCATTTGTGATACTATACCATGCAGATTCCCGTTAAGTGGATCAATCCAGTACCATGCCCATTTTGCATGTACCCATTAACCTAGTTGACATTCCATGTTCTATGACCGGTAAGACACCGCCATACAACCAGGCTAACAATAGTCTTTGGTTCCATTCATTCCCATGATTGGAACAGACTACGGATGACTTTATGGTCATATCGTTTTCACTATCCACAGTCTTACTGCCAAGTGCCTCACACTTGACAACATGGATATGGATATGTCCATTGGATACTCTATTTAACATATAGCACAAGACATATAATAAATAGATTAATGCCTTTATTTCCTTGACACAAATTGTATAATACATAAAGTTTACATTAATGTACAAATGTATTATACAAACACAAGGACCAATGCATCGGGACTAGGGCATTTCCAACAATCTCCCACTTGCACTAGTACCTACTAGGCATGGGTCTAATCCCTATAGATCTAGTACAACCTTCGTGCATAGGCATAGCCAAGCATGTTGGTCAAAAGATCTGCGACATTGTCTTTGGTGTCCACTCTTTGTAATGAGATGTCACCCCCTCAGCGATTTCTCGCAATAGGTGAACCTCCCTGAGTTCGTGCTTCGTGTATATGTGTGACCGAGGCACATAGCTTGTGCAACAGCCCCGTGTTGTCACAGAAGATATCAACTGGTTACTGGATAGTTGACACTACCCCTAGTTGAACTTTATTATCCACACAGCTTCCCTAGCTGCTTCACACGTTGCAATGTACTCAGTTCCTGTGATAGAAACCGCGAGGGTCTATTACTTGGAGCCTCTCTAACAATAGCACTACCATGAACACATACCTATACTGTGACTTATATTCATCCTGGTCGGTCTGGAAGCTTGCATCAGTGTACCTAGTAACTGACTGCTCTTCCTGACCCACATGGGCAACATTAGGTCTTGTACATAGCATGGAGTACATGATTGATCCCATGGCTGAAGCGCATATAGGACCAATTCATGTTCTCCCTATCTTGCCTTGTCTTAGGACAGTACTTCTTGCTAAGTTTCAGCTTATGACCCATTGGCAAGAAACCTTTCTTAGCCTAGTCCATGCTGAATCTTTTCAGAACGAAGTCTATGTACTTGGCCTGACTTAGGCCCAGAAGCCGATTGGATCTAACCCTGTAGATACTGATCCCTAGGATCGTCTCAGCTTCGCCTAAGTCCTTCATTGCGAAGCACTTACACAACCATTACAATTCCCTTGTAGTGTTGGTATGTCGCTTCCAATCAGAAGGATGCCATCCATATTTCATACCATGAAAGTTACTATGCTCCCACTAAACCTCTTATACACACCCTTAAAGGTATTGTCGGCCTATAGCTTATAGCACCACTTGCCACCTATTACCTTAGCACCTGGAGGTGAATCAACCAGGTTCCAAACCTGATTATTGTACATAGATTGCAAATCCACCACCATGGCAGACAGTGGGCTAGCTATAGCCTACTAGTAGGTTTTGAGCTCCTCTTCGTCCAAGACAAAAAGAGAGTAATCATTAGAAACAAAAACCGATGTTTTCCATGTTCCTGATGATCCCTACCAGACCTTTTAGGTCCTTGTGTGACCTGGGCTGGTGCTTCCCCTTTTGGAAGCTTCACCCTGGTCTCCGAGTTATCCTTTGTAGGAGTTTCTGAGCTTTGAACTTCCCTGAGTTCAATATCGCTCCCACTGTCTTTCTTGGAAAGAAACCCCTTTTCAAGAATGACCCCCTTTTGCGCCATGAACACCTTGTTCTCAGCGGGGTCGTAGAAGTAATACCCTTTGGTTTCCCTAGGGTAGCTCACAAACAGGCATTAGTCGGTTTTGGGTTCTAGTTTTGCTCACAGTCAATTTCTTGACTTGTGCATAACAACCCCAAATCTGTAAGAAAGACATATTAGGCACCCTGCCCGTCCATATTCCAAATGGGGTCTTTTCCAAAGCCTTAGTCGGAGTATAATTGAAAATGAGAGCCATTGTCTCAAGAGCGTATCCTTTACAACTTATAGGGAGAGAGGCATGACTCATCGTTTGAGCGGACCATGTCCAACAGGGTCCTATTCCTCTGTTCGGACACCCCATTCCATTGTGGTGTTCCTGGAGGAGTGAGCTGTGGAACTATTCCATGCTCTCTCAAAATGAGTCAAACTATAGGCTTATATGCTCACCACCTCGGTCCAACCGAAAGGCTTGGATATTTCTGCCTAGTTCTGTACTTCGTTCCTTACTCCCTTGAACCTATCAAGGGTCTTAGACTTATATTTCATTACATAGGCATAGCCATTTCTGATGAAATCGTCTGTGAAGGATATGATATGTTCACCCTTAGTTGCTATGCTTGTCGGTCCATATACATCTCAATGCATTAGGTTCAATAAGCTAGCAACCCTTTTAGCCTCCTTGCTAAAAGGTTCTTTAGTCATTTTACCTTATAAACCAGACTCGCATATATCAAGTGACTCCATGTCAAATGATCCTAGGATTCAAGCGATGTGAAGCCTAGCTATGCGCTTCTTGTTTATGTGGCCTAAATGACAATGCCAAAGGTAAACCGGATTAAGTTCGTTAGGCTTAACCCTTTAAGTATGTATATTATAGACATGATTAGTTTCATTTAGATCCAGGATATAAAAGACATTATTTAATAGAGCTACTCCATAAAATAATTCTTTTCTAGATAAACCCTTTTTACTATTACCAATAGTAAATGTACATCCAGAAATATCCAAAAAACTAAAACAGAAATAATATTCCTGTACAAAACAGGTACAAAATAACATAGTTTCAGTAACAAAACTAATCTACTAGGTATCATAAGCTGGTCCTACTGATCTCTATGGCAGCAACCCTTGCTCCATTTGTGACCCGCAAGTCCACTTGTCCCGATCCCAGTTGTCTCCTGTTCTTAAGTCCCTGCACATTACAACAAATGTGAGAACCACATCTAGTATCCAATACATAAGATGTTGAAACAGAGGTTAATGTCTATGACATATATACCTGATGAAGACACGCCCTGCGTCTTCGTTTTCTCTCCCAAAAGCTTGGGACACGATCTTTTCCAATGTCCAGCCTGCTTGCAACCGAAGCAGACATCCTTGGAACGGGCCTTGGGCTGGGCTTTAGCCTTTTTAGCCTTGGCTTCCTTAGCCTTGGCCTTGGCCTTTGCCTTGCCTTTAGCAAAAGGAGGTTTCCCCTTGTAAACCTCAAGTACCGGCGGAGTCTTCTTGATCGACAGTTCAGCGAGCTCAAGCATCCAATGCAGCTCACTAACAGTACGGTCCATCCCTTGCTTGTAAAAGTTTAGGATGAATTAATCATAAGAATCCGGTAAAGAATCCAGGATCATGCTGACCGCCAGCCCCCGTGAGATAGGAGTTCCGAGACGGGCTAAATTATCCAGATAGCCCTTCATCTTGAGCACGTGTGCACTCACAGATGTTCCGGCTCCCATCTTACAGCTGCGGAATGCCTTGTGGATCAGGTACCTTTCCTGATAAGCTTGCTCATAAAACATCTCGTTAAGAGTTGCCATTATAGCAAGGCCTGATGATCCAGGAACTGCTTTTGCAATTGAGGAACCATACTAGCCAACATCAGGCATGTCACATCCCGGTTATCTTTTACATGTGCCAAGTATTCCTCTAGCTGGGCAGCCGGTGGATTACTTCCCGTTGGCACAGCCGGTACAGGCTTTTTGAGCACATACTCTTTAGACTCTTGTCTTAGAACTTTCCTTAAGTTCATAGACCAGTCCCAAAAGTTAGGGCCAGAAAGCTTGTCCCATTCCAAGAAAGATCGCAGTGATAAAGTATCATTCGTAGTCATTGGTTTCTACACAGAAAAATTATGAGTGTAAATAAAGGACTTCACATGTTCTTCCCATATTATAATTAATAATGAATCGTGTTATTAATTAACTCGAGTTGTTGGGCTCATGGGCCGAGATCCATATTATATCAAGATATAGCCAGACGAGGGCCTGGAACAACTATACCCCAATTTTTAGGTAGGAACGCCGTCCAATCCCAACCTAGGGACTCTCGGTTTGATGGGTCTGTTGGCACTTACCCATCTGTGCTTAGGGCCAGGAACATCCTACTACCCACGCTAAGTCAAAACCTCCATCCAAGTGTTAGAGTAACCAATACTCCAACCCAATACAAAATGACGATACTCCAGTGCATCCAACGAGGGTTGGTCTACAGCTGGCCTATCCCCACTTCGAGTAGGTTATGAATGAGGGAAGCACTTTTAAGAGACTTAGTAATTACCTTATGGTTATTAGATTCAATTAATAACGGCTTAGATGCATAGGCGGGTGAAAAAGGGTTTGTACATACATTCTCACATGTAAATAAATAAAGCATAATTAAATAAAATGAAATGCTATGGGCCAAAATTTACATCCTAATATAATTCTAGTAAACTGTTGGGATTCGTCACGGGAAACCGACCGATAAAAGCGGAAATACGCGTCGATTTCCTCGAATCCGGCCCAGGAGCTTAAGATGTGGAAATCAAAAACATAAAGCCAGAAAAGAGGGTTTCAAAAACTAACCTCAAAGTCTCTCTAAGAGACGGATGCAGACTGCAGAAACCAAGTGCAGGTTTCCTCCACCGATGCGTACACGAACGGCTCTCGGACCGAAACCCGTGCTAGCGGCTCGGATGACAAGAAGAGAGGGAGAGAGGGCTGCCCACAAGAGGAAATATGGCTGTCCAAATTTCTTTCCAAAAGAAAAATCTATCTAGCCAAAGATAGAACCAAGTTTCTCTCAAGTGTGCATCCAATTTCTTTCCAAAAGAAATAATGCATAAAAGTGGGCAAAATTCATACTTTAAAAGAAAACCAATTTCTCTTAAAGCAAGAGTGATGGACGGCCAAAAGTGGAGTCAAGTTTATGGTGATTATGTCTCATAAAAGAAAAGGAGATGAGATGGAAGAGCAAAGTCCAACTTGCTACCAATGAGTCAAACCAATGACTCACCATGGTGACTCACCACCATCACTCACCATCACCTTTTCTTCATCTTCATCCATAATACCAAAAAGTCAAGAATATGACTCACCAATACTCCAACAATTCGGCCAAGAGAGGAAAGAGAAAGGGGTGGATATTTTTCTCATCATCATACCATAATAATGACCAAAAAATATCTCATGAAGCAAAGTCCAACTTTGCCACCTAAAGTCATCCATGACTCATCCTTTCCACCATCTTCTTTTGTCTTAAGATGACTCACAATTCTTTCCTTTCCTTGCCCAAAATTTCGGCCAACACATCCCACTTAATGTGGGCATTTTCATTTCAAGCTTTAAGCCCAATTTTAATTCCTTTGATTTAATTAATTTCAAATGCAACTTTACTTTAACATGTATGCTTATATATTATACAATATAATATATTACATACATTTAAATTAAAATTCATTTGCCCTAGTAATTTAATCAAGGGATTAAATTAGACATACATAAAATGAGATACATGTAAACCTATACATGTATAATAATATTTCCACCTAGGAAATAATCCCATAAATTAATTCATTGAATTAATTATGAGAAGGCCAAAATAAATATTAATTATATAACTAATTGATTCATATAATATAATTAATATATCTCTCTCTCTTCAAACGTGTATACTCCAAGTACACACTTAATCCGACTAGTTAAAGTCCAGACGTTCAATGTGTACGATCCAATGGGCCCGTCTTTATGTCGGCAGTGGGCCAAGGCCCACAGACTGCAGGCGGACTCTAGCAATCCACTGCAGCCCCCAATTAAGACGGAGTAAGCAGTCCAACTGAAAACGTAACCCAGTAGTTTGAACTTGTAAATCCCATGTCACTGATATCGGTGTCCAACACTGAGGCATGGAAGTATCACCCTCCTTGTGTCTGGACCTTGACTTGATACCGAATGAACTGATGCTCACAAACAAGATCCAATCTTGTTTGGGTGCGGCCGCACACTTATCAGTAACATTCTTCAAGAGGCCGATGATATCGTCTCAGTGAATCACTGAGTGACATTCCCTTCTGCATATCCATAGTGCTGCCATGCTCACTGACACACCCGAACGTACCCGTACTTGGCACCCTTTTACAGGCCCGTTGGGCGTACACCAAAGTGTGCCACTTCACATGCAACACCATCATATGGTCCGGTCGAAGGACTTATACAAGTACTACGCGAGAATCATTTGTGATACTATACCATGTAGATTCCCGTTAAGTGGATCAATCCTGTACCATGCCCTTTTTGCATGTACCCATTAACCTGGTTGACATTCCATGTTCTATGACCGGTAAGACACCGCCATACAACCAGGCTAATGATAGTCTTTAGTTCCATTCATTCCCATGATTGGAGCAGACTACGGATAACTTTATGGCCATATCGTTTTCCCTATCCATGGTCTTACTGCCAAGTGCCTCACACTTGACAACATGGATATGGATATGTCCATTGGATACTCTATTTAAAATATAGCACAAGACATATAATAAATAGATTAATGCCTTTATTTCCTTGACACAAATTGTATAATACATAAAGTTTACATTAATGTACAAATGTATTATACAAACACAAGGACCAATGCCTCGGGACTAGGGCATTTCCAACAATCTCCCACTTGCACTAGTACCTACTAGGCATGGGTCTAATCCCTATAGATCTAGTACAACCTTCGTGCATAGGCATAGCCAAGCATGTTGGTCAAAAGATCTGCGACATTGTCTTTGGTGTCCACTCTTTGTAATGAGATGTCACCCCCTCAGCGATTTCTCGCAATAGGTGAACCTCCCTGAGTTCGTGCTTCGTGTATATGTGTGACCGAGGCACATAGCTTGTGCAACAGCCCCGTGTTGTCACAGAAGATATCAACCGGTTACTGGATAGTTGACACTACCCCTAGTTGAACTTTATTATCCACACAGCTTCCCTAGCTGCTTCACACGTTGCAATGTACTCAGTTCCTGTGATAGAAACCGCGAGGGTCTATTTCTTGGAGCCTCTCTAACAATAGCACCACCATTTAGCATGAACACATACCTATACTGCGACTTATATTCATCCTGGTCGGTCTGGAAGCTTGCATCAGTGTACCTAGTAACTGACTGCTCTTCCTGACCCACATGGGCGACATTAGGTCTTGTACATAGCATGGAGTACATGATTGATCCCATGGCTGAAGCGCATATAGGACCAATTCATGTTCTCCCTATCGTACTTCTTGCTAAGTTTCAGCTCATGACCCATTGGCAAGAAACCTTTCTTAGCCTGGTCCATGCTGAATCTTTTCAGAACTATGTCTATGTACTTGGCCTGACTTAGGCCCAGAAGCCGATTGGATCTAACCCTGTAGATCTTGATCCCTAGGATCGTCTCAGCTTCGCCTAAGTCCTTCATTGCGAAGCACTTACACAACCATTACAATTCCCTTGTAGTGTTGGTATGTCGCTTCCAATCAGAAGGATGCCATCCATATATAATACCAGGAAAGTTACTATGCTCCCACTAAACCTTTTATACACACCCTTAAAGGTATTGTCGGCCTATAGCTTATAGCACCATTTGCAACCTATTACCTTAGCACCTGGAGGTGAATTAACCAGGTTCCAAACCTGATAATCATACATAGATTGCAAATCCACCACCATGGCAGACAGTGGGCTAGCTATAGCCTACTAGTAGGTTTTGAGCTCCTCTTCGTCCAAGACAAAAAGAGCGTAATCATTAGAAACAAAAACCGATGTTTTCCATGTTCCTGATGATCCCTACCAGACCTTTTAGGTCCTTGTGTGACCTGGGCTGGTGCTTCCCCTTTTGGAAGCTTCACCCTGGTCTCCGAGTTATCCTTTTCAGGAGTTTCTGAGCTTTGAACTTCCCTGAGTTCAACATCGCTCCCACTGTCTTTCTTGGAAAGAAACCCCTTTTCAAGAAGGACCCCCTTTCGCGCCATGAACACCTTGTTCTCAGCGGGGTTGTAGAAGCAATACCCTTTTGGTTTCCCTAGGGTAGCTCACAAACAGGCAATAGTCGGTTTTGGGTGCTAGTTTTGCTCATAGTTAATTTCTTGACTTGTGCATAACAACCCCAAATCCGTAAGAAAGACACATTAGGCACCCTGCCCGTCCATATTCCAAATGGGGTCTTTTCCAAAGCCTTAGTCGGAGTATAATTGAAATTAAGAGCCATTGTCTTAAGAGCGTATCCATTAAAAACTTATTGGGAGAGATACATGACTCATCTTTTGAGCGGACCATGTCCAACAGGGTCCTATTCCTCCGTTCGGACACCCCATTCCATTGTGGTGTTCCTGGAGGAGTGAGCTATGGAGCTATTCCATGCTCTCTCAAAATGAGTCAAACTATAGGCTTATATGCTCACCACCTCGGTCCAACCGAAAGGCTTTGATATTTCTGCCTAGTTGGTTCTGTACTTCGTTCCTTACACCCTTGAACCTATCAAGGGTCTCAGACTTATATTTCATTACATAGGCATATCCATTTCGGATGAAATCGTCTGTGAAGGAGACGAAGTATAGATGTTCACCCTTGGTTGCTATGCTTGTCGGTCCATATACATCTCAATGCATTAGGTCCAATAAGCTAGCGACCCTTTTAGCCTCCTTGCTAAAAGGTTCTTTAGTCATTTTACCTTATAAACAAGACTCGCATATGTCAAGTGACTCCATGTCAAATGATCCTAGGATTCAAGCTATGTGAAGCCTAGCTATGCGCTTCTTGTTTATGTGGCCTAAATAACAATGCCAAAGGTAAATCGGATTAAGTTCGTTAGGCTTAACCCATTCAGTATGTATATTATAGACATGATTAGTTTCATTTAGATCCAGGATATAAAAGACATTATTTAACAGAGCTACTCCATAAAATAATTCTTTTCTAGATAAACCCTTTTACTATTACCAATAGTAAATGTACATCCAGAAATATCCAAAAACTGAAACAGAAATAATATTCCTGTACAAAACAGGTACAAAATAACATAGTTTCAGTAACAAAACTAATCTACTAGGCATCATAAGCTGGTCCCGCTGATCTCTATGGCAGCAACCATTGCTCCATTTCTGACCCGCAAGTCCACTTGTCCCGATCCCAGTGATCTCCTGTTCTTAAGTCCCTGCACATTACAACAAATGTGAGAACCACATCTAGTATCCAATACATAAGATGTTGAAACAGAGGTTAATGTCTATGACATATATACCTGATGAAGACACGCCCTGCATCTTCCTTTTCTCTCCCAAAAGCTTGGGACACGATCTTTTCCAATGTCCAGCTTGCTTGCAACCGAAGCAGACATCCTTGGAACGGGCCTTGGGCTGGGCTTTAGCCTTTTTAGCCTTGGCTTCCTTAGCCTTGGCCTTGGCCTTGGCCTTGCCTTTAGCAAAAGGAGGTTTCCCCTTGTTAACCTCAAGTACCGGCGGAGTCTTTTTGATCGACAGTTCAGCGAGCTCAAGCATCCAATGCAGCTCACTAACAGTACGGTCCATCCCTTGCTTGTAAAAGTTTAGGATGAATTGATCATAAGAATCCGGTAAAGAATCCAGGATTGTGCTAACCGCCAGCCCCCGTGAGATAGGAGTTCCGAGACGGGCTAAATTATCCAGATAGCCCTTCATCTTGAGCACGTGTGCACTCACAGATGTCCCGGCTCCCATCTTACAGCTGCGGAATGCCTTGTGGATCAGGTACCTTTCCTGATAAGCTTGCTCATAAAACATCTCGTTAAGAGTTGCCATTATAGCAAAGGCCTGATGATCCAAGAACTGCTTTTGCAATTCAGGAACCATACTAGCCAACATCAGGCATGTCACATCCCGGTTATCTTTTACATGTGCCAAGTATTCCTCCAGCTGGGCAGCCGGTGGATTACTTCCCATTGGCACAACCGGTACAGGCTTTTCGAGCACATACTCTTTAGACTCTTGTCTTAGAACTTTCCTTAAGTTCATAGACCAGTTCCAAAAGTTAGGGCCAGAAAGCTTGTCCCATTCCAAGAAAGATCGCAGTGATAAAGTATCATTCGTAGCCATTGGTTTCTACACAGAAAAATTACGAGCGTTGATAAAGGACTTAACATGTTCTTCCCATATATATAATTAATAATGAATCGTGTTATTAATTAACTCGAGTTGTTGGGCTCATGGGCCGAGATCCATATTATATCAAGATATAGCCAGACGAGGGCCTGGAACAACTATATCCCAATTTTTAGGTAGGAGCGCCGTCCAATCCCAACCTAGGGACTCTCGGTTTGATGGGTCTGTTGGCACTTACCCATCTGTGCTTAGGGCCAGGAACATCCTACTACCCACGCTAAGTCAAAACCTCCATCCAAGTGTTAGAGTAACCAATACTCCAACCCAATACAAAATGACGATACTCCAGTGCATCCCACGAGGGTTGGTCTACAACTGGCCCATCCCCACTTCGAGTAGGTTATGAATGAGGGAAGCACTTTTAAGAGACTTAGTAATTACCTTTTAGTTATTAGATTCAATTAATAACGGCTTAGATGCATAGGCGGGTGAAATTGGGTTTGTACATACATTCTCACATGTAAATAAATAAAGCATAATTAAATAAAAATGAAATGCTATGGGCCAAAATTTACATCCTAATATAATTCTAGTAAACCTATACTAGAACGACATCAGGTGGGCTGCATCCTCATCCTTCTAGCACGCCAATCCAATCGGCTTCTTCTTCTTTACATAATTCCATAATAAACACATAAAATAAAATTACATAAAAGAAAAACGGCGCGTAGGCCGTATTTACCAAAAGAATATTACAACCCAATAAAATAAGGCCCAAAACATCCATTCATGCATTTAATCATACATCCACGTATCCAATACATACAATTTATAAACATGTTAAATGCATGAATTAATCCCATTTCAAATATGTCCATAGCCATTATTTTGAAATCGCCAAATTTTGGCCGATCATGGTTCTAAACCCGTGCGGGCTTTAGGCCTCCAACCCAGGCAAAATTGCTCCCAATCCAATTGGAAAACCATGAATTCCAAAATTAGCCGTCCAGGTAATCGTGCCAAGAAAACCCGAACCAATTTCAATTAACCGTATTAATTTCTCCAAAATTAATATCGCATGAACGAAAAATAAATTTCATTCATAAAACATGCGCATAAAATTTCCAAAATTAAACACGCACAAGTTTAAAAACAATTAAAATTTTAAAACCCCACGCGCATAAAAATTACCAAAATTTAAACACGCATATTTTTAAAATTTTAAATCCGGCCCGGCCCTAAAAATCCCGCCAAATCCAAAAATGGGCCCGGCCCGCCGCGCGGGGCAGCCGCGGCGCTGCTGCCCAGCAGCAGCCCCGCTGCCGCGCAGCGGCTGCTGCCCAGCAGCAGCCTGCTGCTGGCGTGCAGCAGCTGCTGCCCAGCAGCAGCTGCTTGCGCGCAGCAGCCCTGCTGCTGGCGTGCAGCAGCTGCTTGCGCGCAGCAGCCCTGCTGCTGGCGTGCAGCAGCTGCTGCCCAGCAGCAGCTGCTTGCGCGCAGCAGCCCTGCTGCTGGCGTGCAGCAGCTGCTGCCCAGCAGCAGCCCAGCTGCTGCCGAGGCAGCAGCCAGCAGCAGCTGCTGCCTGTGGCGCCTAGCGCCGCAGGCAGCGGCTGCTGCCCCCGTTTCGACCCGAAACGGTCCGTGATTTTTTTTCGCATAAAAACAACATGAAATTAAATCACCAAGAAATAAAATCATGCAATGGAAAAATAAATCTAGCATAAACCTATATGCAAAAATAAATTTCCATAATCAAAACACAAATAGAAAAAATAAACAAAGCATAAACCAATATGCAAAAATTTTCCATTTGCAAAATTCAAGGGGCAAAATCACAAACCCGAAACCAAAAGAATCCCGTCCACAAAAATCGCCAATTTTAAAACACGGGATCCGCCAAGTTAAAGATTTCCACGGATCAAAAGCCCGCTCTGATACCACTGTTGGGATTCGTCACGGGAAACCGACCGATAAAAGCGGAAATACGCGTCGATTTCCTCGAATCCGGCCCAGGAGCTTAAGATGTGGAAATCAAAAACATAAAGCCAGAAAAGAGGGTTTCAAAAACTAACCTCAAAGTCTCTCTAAGAGACGGATGCAGACTGCAGAAACCAAGTGCAGGTTTCCTCCACCGATGCGTACACGAACGGCTCTCGGACCGAAACCCGTGCTAGCGGCTCGGATGACAAGAAGAGAGGGAGAGAGGGCTGCCCACAAGAGGAAATATGGCTGTCCAAATTTCTTTCCAAAAGAAAAATCTATCTAGCCAAAGATAGAACCAAGTTTCTCTCAAGTGTGCATCCAATTTCTTTCCAAAAGAAATAATGCATAAAAGTGGGCAAAATTCATACTTTAAAAGAAAACCAATTTCTCTTAAAGCAAGAGTGATGGACGGCCAAAAGTGGAGTCAAGTTTATGGTGATTATGTCTCATAAAAGAAAAGGAGATGAGATGGAAGAGCAAAGTCCAACTTGCTACCAATGAGTCAAACCAATGACTCACCATGGTGACTCACCACCATCACTCACCATCACCTTTTCTTCATCTTCATCCATAATACCAAAAAGTCAAGAATATGACTCACCAATACTCCAACAATTCGGCCAAGAGAGGAAAGAGAAAGGGGTGGATATTTTTCTCATCATCATACCATAATAATGACCAAAAAATATCTCATGAAGCAAAGTCCAACTTTGCCACCTAAAGTCATCCATGACTCATCCTTTCCACCATCTTCTTTTGTCTTAAGATGACTCACAATTCTTTCCTTTCCTTGCCCAAAATTTCGGCCAACACATCCCACTTAATGTGGGCATTTTCATTTCAAGCTTTAAGCCCAATTTTAATTCCTTTGATTTAATTAATTTCAAATGCAACTTTACTTTAACATGTATGCTTATATATTATACAATATAATATATTACATACATTTAAATTAAAATTCATTTGCCCTAGTAATTTAATCAAGGGATTAAATTAGACATACATAAAATGAGATACATGTAAACCTATACATGTATAATAATATTTCCACCTAGGAAATAATCCCATAAATTAATTCATTGAATTAATTATGAGAAGGCCAAAATAAATATTAATTATATAACTAATTGATTCATATAATATAATTAATATATCTCTCTCTCTTCAAACGTGTATACTCCAAGTACACACTTAATCCGACTAGTTAAAGTCCAGACGTTCAATGTGTACGATCCAATGGGCCCGTCTTTATGTCGGCAGTGGGCCAAGGCCCACAGACTGCAGGCGGACTCTAGCAAGCCACTGCAGCCCCCAATTAAGACGGAGTAAGCAGTCCAACTGAAAACGTAACCCAGTAGTTTGAACTTGTAAATCCCATGTCACTGATATCGGTGTCCAACACTGAGGCATGGAAGTATCACCCTCCTTGTGTCTGGACCTTGACTTGATACCGAATGAACTGATGCTCACAAACAAGATCCAATCTTGTTTGGGTGCGGCCGCACACTTATCAGTAACATTCTTCAAGAGGCCGATGATATCGTCTCAGTGAATCACTGAGTGACATTCCCTTCTGCATATCCATAGTGCTGCCATGCTCACTGACACACCCGAACGTACCCGTACTTGGCACCCTTTTACAGGCCCGTTGGGCGTACACCAAAGTGTGCCACTTCACATGCAACACCATCATATGGTCCGGTCGAAGGACTTATACAAGTACTACGCGAGAATCATTTGTGATACTATACCATGTAGATTCCCGTTAAGTGGATCAATCCTGTACCATGCCCTTTTTGCATGTACCCATTAACCTGGTTGACATTCCATGTTCTATGACCGGTAAGACACCGCCATACAACCAGGCTAATGATAGTCTTTAGTTCCATTCATTCCCATGATTGGAGCAGACTACGGATAACTTTATGGCCATATCGTTTTCCCTATCCATGGTCTTACTGCCAAGTGCCTCACACTTGACAACATGGATATGGATATGTCCATTGGATACTCTATTTAAAATATAGCACAAGACATATAATAAATAGATTAATGCCTTTATTTCCTTGACACAAATTGTATAATACATAAAGTTTACATTAATGTACAAATGTATTATACAAACACAAGGACCAATGCCTCGGGACTAGGGCATTTCCAACATAAACCTATACTAGAACGACATCAGGTGGGCTGCATCCTCATCCTTCTAGCACGCCAATCCAATCGGCTTCTTCTTCTTTACATAATTCCATAATAAACACATAAAATAAAATTACATAAAAAGAAAACGGCGCGTAGGCCGTATTTACCAAAAGAATATTACAACCCGAATAAATAAGGCCCAAAACATCCATTCATGCATTTAATCATACATACACGTATCCAATACATACAATTTATAAACATGTTAAATGCATGAATTAATCCCATTTCATATATGTCCGTAGCCATTATTTTGAAATCGCCAAATTTTGGCCGATCATGGTTCTAAACCCGTGCGGGCTTTAGGCCTCCAACCCAGGCAAAATTGCTCCCAATCCAATTGGGAAACCATGAATTCCAAAATTAGCCGTCCGGGTAATCGTGCCAAGAAAACCCAAACCAATTTCAATTAACCGTATTTATTTCCAAAATAAATATCGCATGAACGAAAAATAAATTCATTCATAAAACATGCGCATAAAATTTCCAAAATTAAACACGCACAAGTTTAAAAACAATTAAAATTTTAAAACCCCACGCGCATAAAAATTACCAAAATTTAAACACGCATATTTTTAAAATTTTAAATCCGGCCCGGCCCTAAAAATCCCGCCAAATCCAAAAACGGGCCCGGCCCGTCGCGCGGGGCAGCCGCGGCGCTGCTGCCCAGCAGCAGCCCCGCTGCCGCACAGCGGCTGCTGCTGGTGTGCAGCAGCTGCTGCCCCGCAGCAGCCCCGCTGCCGCACAGCGGCTGCTGCCCAGCAGCAGCCTGCTGCTGGCGTGCAGCAGCTGCTGCCTGTGGCGCCTAGCGCCGCAGGCAGCGGCTCCTGCCCCCATTTCGACCCGAAACGATCCGTGATTTTTCCGAAACAAATATAGCAACATGAAATTAAATCACCAAGACATAAAATCATGCAACGGAAAAATAAATCCAGCATAAACCTATATGCAAAAAAAAATTTTCCCATAAACAATTCACAAATAGAAAATTAAATAAAGCATAAACCATATGCAAATAATTTTCCATAAGTAAAATTCAAGGGGCAAAATCACCAAACCCCAAACCAAAAATAAATCCCGTCCACAAAATCGCCAATTTTAAAACACGGGATCCGCCAAGTTTAAAGATTTCCACGGATCAAAAGCCCGCTCTGATACCACTGTTGGGATTCGTCACGGGAAACCGACCGATAAAAGCGGAAATACGCGTCGATTTCCTCGAATCCGGCCCAGGAGCTTAAGATGTGGAAATCAAAAACTTAAAGCATAAAAGGAGGGTTTCAAAAACTCACCACAAAGTCTCTCTAAGAGACGGATGCAGACTGCAGAAATCAAGTGTAGATTTCCTCCACCGATGCGTACACGAACGGCTCTCGGACCGAAACCCGTGCTAGCGACTCGGATAACAAGAAGAGAGGGAGAGAGGGGCGGCACACAAGAAGGAATATGGCTGTCCAAGTTTTCTTTCCAAAAGAAAAATCTATCTTTCCAAAAGATAGAACCAATATCCACCAAGTATGCACCCAATTCTTAGCAAAAGAATTAATCAAGCATAAAGTGGGCAATCTTCATACTTTAAAAGAAAACCAATTTCTCTTAAAGCACAAGTGATGGACGGCCAAGCCTTCCTCAAACTCGATGAGTTAAGACAAAATCATTCTTATTAAATCCTTAATAGAAGAATTAAGATGATGGTGAAAAGAGAAGTCAAAGTCCAACTTTGCTACCCCATTTTCAACCTAATGACTCACACCATGAGTCATCACCAACCCATCATCATCTTTTGTCCAAAGTTGACTCATCCCTTCACTTGCCAAGCTTCATTCGGCCAACACCAAAAATTGTCATCATTCTATTTCATTTAAGGAAGCAAAGTCCAACTTTGCTACCTCAAAATCAAAGAATGACTCACTCTTTTCCTATTGGTCCTAAGGAATGTGTCATCATCATTTTGTCCAACAAAATGACTCACCATCCTTGCCCATTCCACACCAAAATTTCGGCCAACACAATTCCTATTTAAGTGGGAATATTCATTTTACATCTTAAGCCCAATTTTAATTCCTTTGATTTAATTAAATCAAATGCAACTTTAATTTAACATGTATGCTTATATATGATACCATGTAACATATTACATACATTTAAATTTAAAATTCATTTGACCTATTAATTTAATCAATGGATTAAATTAGACACACATAAAATGACAAACATGTAAACCTATACATGTCGTAATATTTCCACCTAGGAAATAACCCCATAAATTAATTCATTGAATTAATTATGAGTAGGCCAAAATAAATATTAATTATATAACTTTGATCAATCCAATTGATGCATATAATATAATTAATATATCTCTCTCTCTTCAAATGTGTATACTCCAAGTACACACTTAATCCGACTAGTTAAAGTCCAGACGTTCAATGTGTACGATCCAATGGGCCCGTCTTTATGTTGGCAGTGGGCCAAGGCCCATAGACTACAGGCGGGCTCTAGCAAGCCACTGTAGCCCCCAATTAAGGCGGAGTAAGCAGTCCAACTGAAAACGTAACCCAGTAGTTTGAACTTGTAAATCTCATGTCACTGATATCGGTGTCCAACACTGAGGCATGGAAGTATCACCCTCCTTGTGTCTGGACCTTGACTTGATACCGAATGAACTGATGCTCACAAACAAGATCCAATCTTGTTTGGGTGCGGCCGCACACTTATCAGTAACATTCTTCAAGAGGCCGATGATATCGTCTCAGTGAATCACTGAGTGACATTCCCTTCTGCATATCCATAGTGCTGCCATGCTCACTGACACACCCGAACGTACCCGTACTTGGCACCCTTTTACAGGCCCGTTGGGCGTACACCAAAGTGTGCCACCTCACATGCAGCACCATCATATGGTCCGGTCTAAGGACTTATACAAGCACTACACGAGAATCATTTGTGATACTATACCATGCAGATTCCCGTTAAGTGGATCAATCCAGTACCATGCCCATTTTGCATGTACCCATTAACCTAGTTGACATTCCATGTTCTATGACCGGTAAGACACCGCCATACAACCAGGCTAACGATAGTCTTTGGTTCCATTCATTCCCATGATTGGAACAGACTACGGATGACTTTATGGTCATATCGTTTTCACTATCCACAGTCTTACTGCCAAGTGCCTCACACTTGACAACATGGATATGGATATGTCCATTGGATACTCTATTTAACATATAGCACAAGACATATAATAAATAGATTAATGCCTTTATTTCCTTGACACAAATTGTATAATACATAAAGTTTACATTAATGTACAAATGTATTATACAAACACAAGGACCAATGCCTCGGGACTAGGGCATTTCCAACAAAGCCATGGAGGCTGAGATGCAATCTATGCACGATAACCAAGTATGGAACTTGGTGGATCCACCTCTGGGTGCTAAGGTGATAGGTTGCAAGTGGTGTTTCAAGTTAAAGGCCTTGTGTGTATAAGACGGTTAGTGGGAGCGTTTCCACCGTCCTAGTGCTGTATGTTGACGACATCCTTATCATTGGAAGTGACATACCAACACTGCAAGGGGTTAAGCAGTGGTTGAGTAGGTGCTTCGCAATGAAGGACTTAGGCGAAGCTGAGACGATCTTAGGGATCAGGATCTACAGAGATAGATCCAATCGGCTTCTAGGCCTAAGTCAGGCCACGTACATTGACAAGGTTCTAAAAGGATTCAGCATGGACAAGGCAAAGAAAGGATTCTTGCCTATGCGTCATGGGTTGAAGCTGAGTAAGAAATATGGTCCTAAAACAAAGAAGGACCGGGAGAACATGGAAAAGATCCCTTACGCATCTGCTATTGGATCTATCATGTACTCCATGTTATGTACGAGGCCTGATGTCGTGTTTGCACTAAGTATGGCTAGCCGGTACCAGTCGGACCCCGGTGAGGAACAGTGGAAGGCAGTCAAGGCAATCTTGAAGTACCTTAACCGGGCTAAGGATGCTTTCTTAGTGTATAGAGGTCAAGATGAGCTGGTAGTGTCAGGTTACACTAATGCAAGCTTTGAGACCAATGAGGATGAGAACCAGTCACAGTCTGGTTATGTTTTTCTCCTGAATGGCGGTGCCATTAGTTGGAGGTCCTCAAAGCAGGCCACCATTGCTGACACTATAATGGAAGCTGAGTACATAGCTGCGTGCAAAGCTCAAAGGAAGCCGTTTGGATTAAGAA
The DNA here is from genome assembly GCA_039660915.1 of Euphorbia tirucalli. NCBI lineage: Eukaryota > Viridiplantae > Streptophyta > Magnoliopsida > Malpighiales > Euphorbiaceae > Euphorbia > Euphorbia tirucalli. The sequence continues at coordinate 40,318,671 of CM077637.1, read as the reverse complement.
AGTCATAACTGAGTTAGGAATAATGCCCACTATCCTAGACCCAGTTGATGTTTTTGTGACAACAACGGGGCCATCGCACAAGCTAAGGTTCCCCGGTCACACAAGAGATCCAAACATGTACTCTGAAAGTTTCACCTCATTCGGGAGATCGTGAACATAGGTGACATATCATTGCAGAGGGTTGACACCAAGAATAATGTCGCTGATCCATTGACCAAAGTGCTGTTGCAGACACAGCACGACGGTCATACCAGATCTATAGGAATTAGGGCAATGCCAACTTGGAACTTATGCAAGTGGGAGATTGTTGGTGTGCCCCAGTTCTTAGGGCATTGGATTCTTGTATTTTGTATTATACATTAAGACTCATTGTATAAATACATTATTTGTGTCACATTAATAAAGGCAATTAATCTATTTCATTTATATCTTGTGCTATAATATGAGTAGAGTATCCATTGATTGATAATCATAAAATCTATCCCAGGTCTGTTCTAATCGTGGGAACGAATAGAACCACGGACTTGTATATTCGATGACTGTATGGTAGTTCTTAACTAGCCATAGTACTTGTATAGTCAGTCATGAATATAGGTACATGTCGTTGACATGGGACTAGATCGATCCGCACAAGAAAGCCACATGGTTGTCACGTCATAGGTCTTTCTTGAGTAGGTCTCTTTTGTCCTCAGACCAGATTTCATTATAATATTGATATGGAATCCGATTCACTTTGACATACGCCTAACAGGTCTGTAAAAGGACACTATGAGATTACTACCGGGTGAGTGTCTTCTAAAGACTGCTGCATCTCTGCCTTAATTGGGGGCTGTAATGGTTTGCTAGAACCCACTTACAGTCTGTGGGCCTTGGGCCTACTGCCAACATAAAGACAGACCCATAGGATCGTGCACATAGATCAACTGAGCTGGAACTTATAGAAATTGTACATGTAATATACATTGGAAGGAATGCATTAATTAATTAGTTGACATTCGGTGTCAAGGTAATTAATTGACATTGGGTTGAATTAAATTTAATTAATAAGTTTACATAATTTAATTAATTAATTTATCAATTAATTGAAGTACATAAAGTAAACAATTAATTAAATAATTTTCCTAAGTAGGAAAATTAAATACATGTATTGTATTAACTTAAGTGTGATTTAATTTTATTTAGGGGTAATTAAATTTATCCAAATGGAATTAAATTACATAGTATATACTTTTTAATTAAAGTTTATTTATGTAATTATAATCCTAGTGGGCTTGGGTTTAATTAACCTAATTAGAACCTAATTAGACAAGGTGTCTATTGTTGGAGATTAATCGCACAAAACCAAATGCGCAGCGGAAATAAAAGATTAATCCCCACCAAGGACCCATGTACATTGCATTGAATTGGAAGGAGGGTTAAAGAATTACCTTAATTCTTTGTAGGTTTTGAATCAATTAGGAACCAAAGTAGCTTCCCTCTACGGTTGATCCACACGGAGCAATTCATTCACCGCGTGCTAGCACCGGGATTGAAGAACAATTCTTCGAACGAGACAGAGAAAGCGAAAAATCATATTTTTCTTTGGAGTTTTTATGTAAATTTTGGCTGCCACTATTCCTTGTTTTGGTGGCTGCCGAAAAACAGTTTTTGTTATATTATAATTAGGTTATATTATTTCCTTATATATATAACCTAATAAGTTAATTATAATTATACCCTAATACACTTATTAGTTATAATTATAAATTAACCCACACAACTTAATATTAATTCTCAATTAATATTAAGTCAAATCAATTCTCCATAATACATATATGTATATATAATATTATAATTAATTATATCTCCATATAATTTAATTATAATATGTAGCATACTTTATGCAATATTAATCACATTAATATTTATATATACATACATAAATATATATCACTATATATATTTATTCTCTTTCTCATTCATAAATTTATTATCCAATAATAATTTATACCCGATAAGATGAACTTCATTTTGCTCTTGTGTGTGACCCCATAGGATCATATTAATTGGCAATAAGGAAATTACCATAATGTCCTTATAGGTCACAAGCGGACTCTAGCAAGCCATTACGACTACCCAATTAATATGATTGGAATGATCCAATACCTATTTATAGAATGTCATATTCCCTTTTGTCTCTTTGATATCAAGATTAATTATAAGACATGGTACACTTGTCAATCTTATATAATTAATCATATGCTTTCTCGATCTCAAAGTAAACTGTTCAGACAAATCAATTGATACTCTATCAATTATTTGAGCACGGCCATGCATTTAACAGTCTTACTTATCGAGGGGCCCAGTGATATCGCTCTCTTGATAGAGAGGGACAAAATCCCATATCTGTCACTCACATCCCAAAGCATGAGTCATATCGTACCCAATCACAGCCTTTATAACTACTCTGTTACAAGCAGCGTTTGACTGCGTCAAAGCACAACATGAATTCATCCCGGAATCCATGGTGACCTCAGGTCAAAGGAATCAGCTAATGACACTACTATAATCAAGATCAGTTGTGACACATGACCATGAACTTGATCTCATAGTGGGTCTCCAGTAACATGTTCTCTAACATATTACCCGTGAGTATAATCTATATCTGTATACACTATATTCATCTTATGAATATCCATTATCACTCACACTAGTCTTAGTTTGTTATTATTCCCATAATAACAATCGACTAGGGATATTTAGAATAACACGATTTATTCATGGATACTTATCATAAATGCTAACATACAAACATAAATGATAATATTAATCTACACTAGATTAATCTTAGAAGTCAAATTACATAATCCAATATTGGCCTTAGGGCACAATCTCCAACAATCTCCCACTTGCACTATGGCCAATCATACATGTATCTTATACCCATTGACCTACATGACTTTCATGTATTCACTTGTGCAGGAGTCTTTGTCAGTGAATTATTAATTTTCGCTTCCGTTGTAACTTTACACATTTTCACTCTCTCTTTAGAGACAGCCTCTCTAAATTAGTGAAAAAACGCCTAAGTATATGCTTGTGTCATACAAGGTTCTTTCGCATTGAACTATTGTCCCTACAATAGTCTCACAGGATAAGCAATGCTTAGAACAAAACACAACATTTTGTGATGAACTTCTTCATCCAAAATTTCCTTTACATCATATGTAACAATATACTTTGACTACTATTATAGATATTTAGCTATATCGTTTTATTTTGAACCTTTCAAAATCATAACATCTCTTTTTAAGAGAATACTAGATCTCGACTGATATATTGCAACTAATTGCAATCAGTTGTATATGTGCAACTATTTACACAGTTAACATAAGCAAACTTCTTTTAAGTCTTTCTCATTGAACGCTTTCAATGCTTTGACTTAAAACAAAACATTCTTTTAGATCTATCTATATAGATTCTAATTTCAAGAATATAGGCAGCCTTGCTTAAACATTAATTGAAATTACTTTCTTAGCCAAGATTTTACTTCTTGCAAGGTAAGAATGTTATTTCAAACAAGCAATATGTCATCCACATATAGCATTAGGATGCCGATATGCTCCCACTGATCCTTTTGAAACACAAGATTCATCATCCTTTTGATAAAATCAAACCATTTGATTTCTTTATCAAAACTATGATTCCAACTATTTGATGCATGTTTCGATCCTTATGAGAATCTTTGAAAACTTGCATGCGCTATTTGAATTCTTTGGATGCTCAAAACTTTGGGTTGTGTCACGTACACATCCTCAATCATGTTTTCACGTAGGAAACAGATTTTGATATCCATTTGTCATATTTTATAATCATATTATGCGGATGTGGCAACAAGAACTCAATTTGACTTGATCATGATTAATGACGAAAAAGGATTTTATCATAGTCCTACTATGAATTTGTTCGTATCCTCATAGTCACTACTATGAACTTGTTTATAACCCCTTTTGTCACTAGTCGTGCTTTATAAGTTTGAAGATCACCATTCATGTCGGTTTTCAATTTGAAAACTCACTTGCAACCATTGCATACGCATCTTCTAAAAGATTTATCAAAGTCTATACTTTGATTGTTAGACATGGACTTATCTTCAACCTTTGTAGCATCAAGTCACATATTAGATTCAAAATCTAACATTGCTTCTTCATAAAAGAAGACTTATTCCAATCTAGTAAAACTACGTCATGATTTTGAGAAATCCATATCTCTCCTATTCATGTCGTATTCTACTAGACTTTCATTGGACTTGTGTAATTTCAACAATGATCATGAAACCATTTCCATGTTCCTCTTCAACGTTAATGTCACTTTGTGAATTACGAGTTTTGTAGGTGTACTTTACTCCTACTAACTCTTCTAGAAATTAACTCCCTCTTAAAAGGGAAAACATTTCTAGCTACAACTACTTTGTATCCCAAAGAAAACACAGGAGTAACAACTCCTACTTTCCTTTTGAGTAATCCACAATACGACATTTAAATTTAGGTGCCAACTTATTCGAAATAAGCTTTACAGCCCTAAACTTATTCAATGAAACAATTTGGGTCTCTTACCCAACCATATCTCATATGTTGATTCATGAATTGTTTTAGACGGAACAATATACACAGCTGCTTTAATGGCATATTTTCGAGAAAACGATGATCAACTTGACTTCATCATAGGTTGAACTATATCTGTATAGAGTTCGACCACTCCCTTTTCGACACAACATACTTTGTGGCGTACTTGGAGGAGTCAATTGTGAGACAGTCCCACATTCTCTAAGATGATTGTCAAAATCTTGACTCAAATATTCACCACTCGGATCATATCTAAGTGACTTTACTATCTTGTCAAGATACTTCATACTCCTTTTACAAGCTTTTGAACACTTCAAAAGTTCCAAAACCGTGTTTCATTAGATACTCTTATCTAGTGAAAAGTTCCATGAAAGTAATGAAGTATTAGAACCTACTTTAGCAGTTGATTTATAATTCATATACATCCACATGTATAATGCTTAATAAATCGATTGTTCTTTGACTACTTTTAGCAAGGAAAACCTTTTGTCATCTTTTACAATAAACAACATTCGCATGATTCAAGATGATTCATAATCTCATGAATCCAAAGGTCCATTCTCATGGAGTTTCGAAATGCAACTTTGCTTATGTCTCCAAGACGACACTGCCAAAATGGGTTGGATCAAACTATTTGATTCGATCCTTACAGTATTTATGTTACAGATGGGCTCCACATATAAAACAATTATGTAAATTTACATTTCATAATCATGTCTTTATAAAGTTTATAATTCACAATTATAAAATAAACAACATTTGTTCATTCAAAACAACGAGCCCAATAGGCAAGAAGAGTTCATAACTTACATGTAAAAGTTCATAACCTTTAACCAAAGTTCATAACTTTTATGTAAAAGTTCACAACTTTTACCTAGAAGTTCATAACTTTCATGTAAAAGTTCATAACTTTTAACCAGAAGTTCATAACTTCCAAGTAACAACCTTTGCCACTCTTGCCTATTCGTATTCTACCTTTCACCTTCATAAGGTTTCTACTTAAGTTAAGATTCTTCATATTCTACTAATATGAAATCCACCACGGTATCTAATACCTTTGATATAGAAACAAAAGTAGAATAATTAATAAATACTTAAGGTAGCAGTCTTACTGCCTTTCATCATCTCATAGTTCTCCAAACAAAGTTTGCTATTTTCATTCTAATGAACGATTCATTCTAGAAATGGCAACATCCTTCTTTTGGAGATCTCTCTATGCCAACAGCTTTGGTCTTTAAAACATGTTTCACCCGAACCTTTCGGTCTTTATGCTTTTCGACCTTCCTTTTATCCTTTTCCTTTTGAACCTTAAGCACACAATTCGAGGCGGGCTTATCCTTTATGGATAACTTAACATTCTTTTGCATCCTATGCAACTAATTCACAATTTTCTCCATGTCATTCAAATGATAGTTCATCACCAATGACTATCAATTAATGAATTCAAGATCACATCTTAATGCCTTTTGGAGGCCAATGAGAAAATGTTGCCTCAAACACTTATCTTTTCTTGCTCACTAACTAATGGAACATTTCCATTTGTGATGTATCATATACCTCAAGTAAAACTTCCACGTGCGGAAGAATTGGTGGCAAGTGTGAGATAATAAATTTTAAACAGAGTCCCTTCGATGCTTCAAGTAAGCATCTTTTATACTCGTGTTACAGTTGCTAGTGGTTCATTGGGCAAAAGGATTATTGAGAACATATGATTCCTTTTGATTTGAGAACAATTCTCAAAGTTCAATAACAATCGAGATCATGGTAATAGCAATCATAACTATAATAAAGCGTGTAAAGATTTTTTTATTTAAATGCTCCCACTTAAATTATAAAACCCTTTAAAATATTTAAGTGGGTGAAGATCCAAAATCCATACTTAACCATAGCACTGCTTTGGCATGTCCCTATGATTAAATATAATTTCGGTAGGCAAAGACTCAAAATCATGCTTTAAACCATTTAAACATATTTTGGATGTGCACTTCTTTGCCAATTGCATCATTATGCAACTCTTCTAATTTATGAGATGCATGATATCATATATCATATTTAATTTGTATGTTACTCATCTCATCCTTGCCTCGGGCTCAAACACCTTTTTGATTAACCCTTTAGTTAAACCAATTACAACACAATGAGAATCACCTTTTCTCATATTATTGCTTCGCTAAGGTCACAACATGCGTACCCGCCCTGGCGGTATACCATGATGCGAACATAGTACTTGACAAGTGTTATACGTAATTGGGTGGCAAAAATATAAACTTCATAAGTTTATTTAGGGTTTATTAATTCCTGTGAGTTAATTGTATCATATACAATTTCATGGCATTAATATTAATCATACTTTTGTTAATATTAATTAGCATGGCATCTTATGGCATACAATTGTCTAGCATGCATATAGAATATCTAGCATGGCATCACATGGCATCTAAATAAAATAAAGCATGCATATGACTCGAACCGTGTTATGGTATGGTTTAAATCTACATTGATTTTCATAGGCCAATATGAAAATCAACAAGGTCATATCCTAGGTAGTAGCATCCATCACATGGTCATTGCACCGCCTCTTGGATCCGCCTCCACGTCTTTGCTTCCAAGCACCATCTCATGGATTTATATTTTACAAAAATTGCAACCTATACAATTTTTCTAGTAAAATAAATTTTACATATCATAAATTGCATCCTATACAATTTTTCTAGTAAAATTAAAATTTAAAATTTACATAAATACAAACGACTCGCAGGTCGTATTTATATAAAACCATAATAAATAAAATAAAGCATCCACGGGGTCCAAAACCATACCATAACACCATGCATAAAATTATCAACAATAATTTTATATCTAAAAATATTTAGGGTTCAAAGTGGTAAAATACAATCACATTGTATTTAGAATTAATTAATTTGGAAAAATTCGTAAATATGCAGAAACAATTTTCCACACTTAAAACGAAAAAGGGGTAAAACTGTCGGACAGTATGCTCGTCGGGCCGCGCACTGCAGTATCCAATACTGCGCGCAGCCCATGCTGCATGAGCAGCATGCTGCGTAGAAAAAAAAAATAATTTTTTTTTTTTTATTATAATGTGGCGTTGCAATTGCAATTGCAATTGCAACGCCAAAAAGTTTTCTGGGCGTCATGCCCAGAAAAGGAAAAAAAAACATTTTTTTTTTTTTTTTTTTATTTTTATAATGTGGCGTTGCAATTGCAATTGCAATTGCAACGCCAAAAAGTTTTCTGGGCGTCATGCCCAGAAAAGAAAAAAAAAACATTTTTTTTTTTTTTTTTTTTTTTTTTTTTTATTAATTGAAACAATTTCAATTAAAAACCCATGAATCAAATTCATGACACCAACCCCTTAAACATTCCAAATCATTAAAACAAATTATTCACAATGATTCACATTAAAATCAAATTTTAATTGTTATTCATAATAACATAGAACCCTAAATAAAAAAAAAACATACAAACCCCTAACAACAATTTTGATCCAATCAAAATAACAAATCCAATTCAACCAATGCACAAGTGGCTCTGATACCACTGTTGGAGATTAATCGCACAAAACCAAATGCGCAGCGGAAATAAAAGATTAATCCCCACCAAGGACCCATGTACATTGCATTGAATTGGAAGGAGGGTTAAAGAATTACCTTAATTCTTTGTAGGTTTTGAATCAATTAGGAACCAAAGTAGCTTCCCTCTACGGTTGATCCACACGGAGCAATTCATTCACCGCGTGCTAGCGCCGGGATTGAAGAACAATTCTTCGAACGAGACAGAGAAAGCGAAAAATCATATTTTTCTTTGGAGTTTTTATGTAAATTTTGGCTGCCACTATTCCTTGTTTTGGTGGCTGCCGAAAAACAGTTTTTGTTATATTATAATTAGGTTATATTATTTCCTTATATATATAACCTAATAAGTTAATTATAATTATACCCTAATACACTTATTAGTTATAATTATAAATTAACCCACACAACTTAATATTAATTCTCAATTAATATTAAGTCAAATCAATTCTCCATAATACATATATGTATATATAATATTATAATTAATTATATCTCCATATAATTTAATTATAATATGTAGCATACTTTATGCAATATTAATCACATTAATATTTATATATACATACATAAATATATATCACTATATATATTTATTCTCTTTCTCATTCATAAATTTATTATCCAATAATAATTTATACCCGATAAGATGAACTTCATTTTGCTCTTGTGTGTGACCCCATAGGATCATATTAATTGGCAATAAGGAAATTACCATAATGTCCTTATAGGTCACAAGCGGACTCTAGCAAGCCATTACGACTACCCAATTAATATGATTGGAATGATCCAATACCTATTTATAGAATGTCATATTCCCTTTTGTCTCTTTGATATCAAGATTAATTATAAGACATGGTACACTTGTCAATCTTATATAATTAATCATATGCTTTCTCGATCTCAAAGTAAACTGTTCAGACAAATCAATTGATACTCTATCAATTATTTGAGCACGGCCATGCATTTAACAGTCTTACTTATCGAGGGGCCCAGTGATATCGCTCTCTTGATAGAGAGGGACAAAATCCCATATCTGTCACTCACATCCCAAAGCATGAGTCATATCGTACCCAATCACAGCCTTTATAACTACTCTGTTACAAGCAGCGTTTGACTGCGTCAAAGCACAACATGAATTCATCCCAGAATCCATGGTGACCTCAGGTCAAAGGAATCAGCTAATGACACTACTATAATCAAGATCAGTTGTGACACATGACCATGAACTTGATCTCATAGTGGGTCTCCAGTAACATGTTCTCTAACATATTACCCGTGAGTATAATCTGTATCTGTATACACTATATTCATCTTATGAATATCCATTATCACTCACACTAGTCTTAGTTTGTTATTATTCCCATAATAACAATCGACTAGGGATATTTAGAATAACACGATTTATTCATGGATACTTATCATAAATGCTAACATACAAACATAAATGATAATATTAATCTACACTAGATTAATCTTAGAAGTCAAATTACATAATCCAATATTGGCCTTAGGGCACAATCTCCAACATCTATAAAAGGGCACACTTAAGGAATAAAAACCTAATTCAATTCTAATTAATTGCTGGAAATTTCAGCCACCAATAGCAGCCCCAAAACAGCCGAAAATCCCAGCATTAAACCTCCATTCCTTCGCGTCTTCGGCTAGCATCGGTTCCCGCTCAATATTTGGTCGTGCACCGGACTTTGGAGATCACAGTTTCAAGTAACGATTCTGCAGCAGTCTCTAGAGGAGACGAACTTGGTGAGTTAATCTCTCTTGATTCTTATTTGATTTTATTCTAATCAATGGTAATTGGACACGACAGGTGGATTCTAGGAAATTTTAAACGGTGTATTTTCCGCTGCGCCACGTTATTTTTCCAATGACGAATCCCAACACTTGTGTGACCTAGGCTGGTGCTTTCCCTTTTGGAAGCTTCACCCTGGTCTCCGAGTTATCCTTTTTAGGAGTTTCTGAGCTTTGAACTTCCCTGAGTTCAATATCGCTCCCACTGTCTTTCTTGGAAAGAAACCCCTTTTCAAGAAGGACCCCCTTTCGAGCCATGAAGACCTTGTTCTCAGCGGGGTCGTAGAAGTAATACCCTTTGGTTTCCCTAGGGTAGCTCACAAATAGGCATTAGTCGGTTTTGGGTGCTAGTTTTGCTCACAGTCAATTTCTTCACTTGTGCATAACAACCCCAAATCCGTAAGAAAGACACATTAGGCACCCTGCCCATCCATATTCCAAATGGGGTCTTTTCCAAAGCCTTAGTCGGAGTATAATAGAAAATGAGAGCCATTGTCTCAAAAGCGTATCCATTAAAAAACTTATTGGGAGAGAGGCATGACTCATCGTTTGAGCGGACCATGTCCAACAGGGTCCTATTCCTCCGTTCGGACACCCCATTCCATTGTGATGTTCCTGGAGGAATGAGCTGTGGAACTATTCTATGCTCTCTCAAAATGAGTAAAACTATAGGCTTATATGCTCACCACCTCGGTCTAACCGAAAGGCTTTGATATTTCTGCCTAGTTGGTTCTGTACTTCGTTCCTCAATCCCTCGAGCCTATCAAGGGTCTCAGACTTATATTTCATTACATAGGCATAGCCATTTCAGATGAAATCGTCTGTGAAGGATACGAAGTATAGATGTTCACCCTTATTTGCTATGCTTGTCGGTCCATATACATCTCAATGCATTAGGTCCAATAAGCTAGCGACCCTTTTAGCCTCCTTGCTAAAATGTTCTTTAGCCATTTTACCTTATAACCAGACTCGCATATATCAAGTGACTCCATGTCAAATGATCCTAGGATTTAAGCAATGTGAAGCCTAGCTATGCGCTTCTTGTTTATGTGGCCTAAATGACAATGCCAAAGGTAAACCGGATTAAGTTCGTTAGGCTTAATCCTTTTAAGTATGTATATTATAGACATGATTAGTTTCATTTAGATCCAGGATATAAAAGACATTATTTAATAGAGCTACTCCATAAAATAATTCTTTTCTAGATAAACCCTTTTTACTATTACCAATAGTAAATGTACATCCAGAAATATCCAAAAACTGAAACAGAAATGATATTCCCGTACAAAACAGGTACAAAATAACATAGTTTTAGTAACAAAACTAATCTACTAGGCATCATAAGCTGGTCCTGCTGATCTCTATGGCAGCAACCCTTGCTCCATTTCTGACCCGCAAGTCCACTTGTCTCGATCCTAGTGATCTCCTGTTCTTAAGTCCCTGCACATTACAACAAATGTGAGAACCACATCTCGTATCCAATACATAAGATGTTGAAACAGAGGTTAATGTCTATGACATTTATACCTGATGAAGACACGCCCTGTGTCTTCCTTTTCTCTCCCAAAAGCTTGGGACACTATCTTTTCCAATCTCCAGCCTGCTTGCAACTGAAGCAGACATCCTTGGAACGGGCCTTGGGCTGGGCTTTAGCCTTTTTAGCCTTGGCTGCCTTAGCCTTGGCCTTGGCCTTTGCCTTACCTTTGGCAAAAGGAGGTTTCCCCTTGTTAACCTCAAGTACCGGCGGAGTCTTCTTGATCGACAGTTCAGCGAGCTCAAGCATCCAATGCTGCTCACTAACAGTACGGTCCATCCCTTGCTTGTAAAATTTTAGGATGAATTGATCATAAGAGTCCGGTAAAGAAGCCAGGATCGTGCTAACCGCCAGCCCCCGTAAGATAGGCGTTCCGAGACGGGCTAAATTATCCAGATAGCCCTTCATCTTGAGCACGTGTGCGCTCACAAGTGTCCCGGCTCCCATCTTACAGCAGCGGAATGCCTTGTGGATCAGGTACCTTTCCTGATAAGCTTGCTCATAAAACATCTCGTTAAGAGTTGTCATCATAGCAAAGGCCTGATGATCCATGAACTGCTTTTGCAATTCAGGAACCATACTAGCCAACATCAGGCATGTCACATCCCGGTTATCTTTTACATGTGCCAAGTATTCCTCCAGCTGGGCAGAAAAATTACGAGTGTAAATAAAGGACTTAACATGTTCTTCCCCATATATAATTAATAATGAATCGTGTTATTAATTAACTCATTTTTGTCCATAAAATGACTCATAATTCTTACACTAATTCCATGCAAATTTAGGCCAACATATCCCATTCAATGTTGACTTTATTCCTTTAAAAGTCCAAGCCTAATTTTAATCTCATTGATTTAATTAATTGCAAATGCAACTTTAATTTAACATGTATGCATATATATATTATACCATATAATACATGACATACATTTAATTAAAATTCATTTGCCCTAGTAATTTAATCAATGGATTAAATTAGACATACGTAAAATGAGATACATGTAAACCTATACATGTATAAGAATATTTCCACCTAGGAAATAATCCCATAAATTAATTCATTGAATTAATTATGAGAAGGCCAAAATAAATATTAATTATATAACTTTGATCTATCCAATTGATTCATATAATATAATTAATATATCTCTCTCTCTTCAAACGTGTATACTCCAAGTACACACTTAATCCGACTAGTTAAAGTCCAGACGTTCAATGTGTACGATCCAATGGGCCCGTCTTTATGTTGGCAGTGGGCTAAGGCCCACAGACTGCAGGCGGGCTCTAGCAAGCCACTGCAGCCCCCAATTAAGACGGAGTAACAGTAAAACTGAAAATGTAACCCTGTAGTTTGAACTTGTAAATCCCATGTCGCTGATATCGGTGTCCAACACAGAGGCATGGAAGTATCACCCTCTTTGTGTCTGGACCTTTACTTGATACCGAATGAACTGATGCTCACAAACAAGATCCAATCTTGTTTGGGTGCGGCCGCACACTTATCAGTAACATTCTTCAAGAGGCCGATGATATCGTCTCAGTGAATCACTGAGTGACATTCCCTTCTGCATATCTATAGTACTGCCATGTTCACTAACACACCCGAACGTACCCATACTTGGCACCCTTTTACAGGCCCGTTAGGCATACACCAAAGTGTGCCACTTCACATACAGTACCATCATATGGTCCAGTCAAAGGACTTATACAAGTACTACGTGAGAATCATTTGTGATACTATACCATGTAGATTCCCGTTAAGTGGATCAATCCAGTACCATGCCCTTTTTGCATGTACCCATTAACCTGGTTGACATTCCATGTTCTATGACCGGTAAGACACTGCCATACAACCAGGCTAATGATAGTCTTTAGTTCCATTCATTCCCATGATTGGAGCAGACTACGGATAACTTTATGGCCATATCGTTTTTCCCAATCCACGGTCTTACTGCCAAGTGCCTCACACTTGACAACATGGATATGGATATGTCCATTGGATACTCTATTTGAAATATAGCACAAGACATATAATAAATAGATTAATGCCTTTATTTCCTTGACACAAATTGTATAATACATAAAGATTACATTAATGTACAAATGTATTATACAAACACAAGGACCAATGCCTCGGGACTAGGGCATTTCCAACATTACCGACCTATGAATGCTAATGGTGATGGCTTTATCAATTAATTAAAATAGATGAATTTAACTCAACAATTAAACCTTAATTATGCTCTTTTGATGATTCAACCTAGCGTGTCTAGATCTTTTAGGTCCTTAGCCGGTTTCCCTTGTTTAGAGGCGGTCTAATTCTAAATCTCAGAAAATAGGGGCACGTAAATTCCACAGTGTTGTCAATACTAATGGTTTCCTAGGCGTCAATCTAGGTAATGCCACAAATATGAACTTAATAAGTTAAGATCTTATGAGACTAGATTATCATTAAAGGAATTGCATAGAGAAAAGGTGTAAAAATTGAAATTAAATTGCAATAAATGTATTAATGAAGAAAGATGACAAGAATTCAATGTTTACAACCAAACATTTCAATTGAGGAATCAAAAACTAACTAATCGAATTACAAAAGAGAAGAAGAGGAACTTATGCCCTTTTGGTTCGATTAACCGGATTCTGGCGGTGTGAAGATGCTTGGGGTGTACCTCTATAGACGAACACAATCCGGAACCAAGAACGTCGTAAAAGGGGAAGATTCAATGCAAAACTTCTACCAATTGAGGGTTCAAACTCAAAGAAACAAAGAGTTCAAGCAATAAACCTAGCGACAAGTTTGTGCTTTCTACTTTAAAAGTTTGGAAAAAAAAATCCATACAACTTAGAAAATAACCTATTTATAGGGCTAGGCTAAAACCACTAAACAGGAAAGAGGAAAGTAGGGCAACAGTAGAATTCCGGAGCTCGGCACGCCGTGCTGGTGGTGGTGGCATGCCGTGCTATGTAGATTTGGGGGTTGGCACGCCGTGTTGGTGGTGGCACGCATTCGTGCCGATCCACTGGACTCCGTCCTTTGGCACGCTGGAATGGCACGCCGTGCCCTCATTACAGCACGCCGTGCCACCTTGCTTTTCAGCACTTCAATCTCTTCTTAGCCGCCGCAGCTCCAACTTTCAGTCCGAGTCATAATGCCTGTCCAAAACAAACATAAAGAAACATAACCACACCACAGCCACAGACCACAAAAAATAATGCATTGACCAAAATTACAAAAACACCCCTAAAAACACGAAAAAATACTAAAAGTTATGAAAATCTAACCAAAACTAAAGATCACAAAATACGTAAGATCAAACAAGCATTCACATAAAGGACTCTAAAAAATTACCGTTTAAACAACGAAATTGCCTAAAAGATAAGGTCAAAAACCGACCTTATCAAAGTACAGATGTCCACCCCTGGTAGCTGCGCTCATGGGCCCACATACGTCTGAATTTATTTGGTCCATTAAGCGAGTAGCCCTTTTAGCTTTATGGCTAAAAGGCGCTTTAGTCATTTTGCCTTGTAAACATGACTCATATACATCAAGTGACTCCAAGTCAAATGACCCTAGGATTTCAGCTTTTTGGAGCCTAGCTATGAGCTTCTCGTTTATGTGGCCTAAACAACAATGCCAAAGGTAAATACGATTATGTTCGTTAGGCTTAACCCTTTTAGTGTTTATGTTATAGACATGATTGGTTTCATTCAAATCTAGGATATATAGGCCATTATTTAATAGAGCTTCTCCATAAAATAATCCCTCTCTAGAAAAACTAATTCTACCATTAGAAATAGTAAAATTAAATCCAGAAATATCCAACACTGAAACAGAAATAATACTCTTGGATATAACAAGTACAAAACAACAATGTTCCAATATCAAAACAAATCCACTAGGCATCATGAGGTGATATTCACCGATCTTTATGGCAACAACCCTTGCTCCATTACGGACCCGCAAGTCCACCTCCCCTGATCCCAGTGAGCTCCTGTAAGCGCCGGAATTTCCTATACTTAAAAAAAAAAAAAGATTATGGTCGTACGACTATTCTTATAGTTGTGCGACTGTAATTTAAAAATTGCAGTCGTACGACTGTAATATCGGGAAAATTGCAGAAGCCCATACCTCTGCAGTAGAAAATGGAGGAGAGAGAGGATGAGCATTAATTGCTCCGGTTTTGCAGCAAGTAAGCAGAAAAAAAAGGGTAGAAAAAGGAGTAAAAGGAGAGAGAGAAGGGAGGAGATTTTCTGGTGAAAAATTTAGAGAGAGAAGGAGAAAAGAGAGAAGAAAAAGAAAGAAGTGGAAAAACTTATCTTTTTCTCTTCTATGTTCTTTTAATTCTCATAATCAGGATTAAAAACTTGTTAGAAATCCCGAGGTTAATAGTTTAAGTTCACAAACAAATTGAAATTTCGGACTAAAACAATCAAAATCCCTTGCAATTTGGGTTTTTGGACATAAAACTCTCAACTTCAACTTCAAAGGAAAAAGTACGAATTTGTTTGGATTGGAGCGACGCCAGGGGTCAAAACAACTTGGATTAGCTTCTAAAAAGGTAGACACTTTCTTTCCTTACACTTTTTCTCGCTTTCTGGGTGTTTGAAGTGAGTTTTGTGCTGTATTTTCGTGTTTCTGCTTCTGGAAATTAAGAACAGTCGCACGACTGTTCTTAATTTCCAGTTAACTTTCATCAGTTTTGATCCAAAATGAATTTTTGGCGAAATTCTGATCCTGAACTGATTACAGTTCCACGACTGTAAACTACAGTCGTACGACTGTAATCCTCGTTCCAGAATCAAAATTTCAGCTTTTATCCCTAAAAAATCCCAAAAGAATTAGAAAATCCCAAAAACCATCAAAATGAATTTTGTTGTGTGCATCACGACCATAGATTCAATTTTTAGTAAAATTGCATTTAGAAAAATTCAACGACGGAGACCCAGTTCTCCCAAAAACCGACCCACTTAATATATAAAAATGTATGTAAACCGGAAAAAATTGTTTTCAAAATGATTTTCCCACAAAACCAAAAATACAGGGACGTTTCAAAATATTTTCCAGGTCTAATTGGGCAGGCTAGTCGAGCCAACCCAGTTACCCCCTAAATGCATGCCCCCAATTCTTGATTTCCCAATTCTGTCTATTTGAGTCCTAATTGTGGCGTGCCGTATAAATTGTGCTAACCTTCTATTTTGCAGGTTTTAATTTCTTTATTTTTATTTTTAATGTATTTTAATAGATTAAATCGTGTATTTAGGCGGTTGTATTTTTCTAGATTCTCGTGTATATAGGTGATTGTATAAGTGAGGCGAGAGTTTTTATTTTTCCATTCGATTTGGTTGTAAGCCAATTATTATTTATTTCTTTTCCTTATTTTTGTATTAAATATTTTGTGCGCTGTATGCCCTTTTATATTCAATAAAATGGACTTTAGACTTTGAAATACCATTTGAGAACATTGGCAATATTTATTTTAATTAGACACGAAATAAGGGACTTGTCCGGACCCGAATCTCTGGATAGTGTAGCGACCGTTCGTCCGGTTCAGCTACATAAGAATTTCCCGATTGAGCTGAGCCGGGTGGCGACTCCTACAATAGTCATCAAGACTTAGGTCTCGGTTCTTTTATGTATTGATTCTATTTTATTTTCCAAAACGCGATTTTCCATTCATAAAAACCCCACGCGAGGGAGGGGCCCGCCCGAGATCATGGCGCCCCATTCCGAAAGAGATTCCTGCGTCCTGTCCAAAATGCGTCGTCCGCTCACAGTGGCGACTCCGCTGGGGATTTCTTAAAAAAATTTTCTTAAAAAAACTTAAAAGAATTTTGACAAGCCCTGAAAAGTGTCTGATTAAAATAAGGCGGATGATTCTCTTTTGGTATTTTATTTGCATTTTTTTAGTTAGCCATTTTTTGCATTAGATTAGGTATCCTTTTATAGCCCGGTGGATTGTTGAAGTGTCGCCTAAGTTCCTCTTGGTTTTAGGGGCACGAATACGAAACACCACTTATAGCCTCGTACGAACCCCTTCGCTAGGACCCTTGAGTGGGGAGAAGTGAGGAGTATATCTTGCTATGGGAGCCTTGATGTTATCCCGACTTTGACGGAACCCATATAGGTAGCTCTAGTTGGATTCCCTTAGGATACCAAAATAATTGTGTGAATAATAATAAAGTCGCGCCTTCCTCACCCCCGGTTTGTGATTGAAGTGAACCTCGCCTAGGACTCGGTTAGAAATTTTTGAGACCGACCACGTTGGAGGAATAAGGTTGGAAGAATTCATTTTGCTTGTTAAGTGTTCTTCACCATCTCGTGACACATCGCCATTGCTACCTTCGCGTGCATAACATATCATAATCACCATTTTCCATGCATGTAACATACCATACATAAACATTTTTGTGTGATACTAACCCATATTTTTATGCAGCCATTTGCATTTTATTTTGTGTGTAAAACATTAATTCATTCGCTTGTCATCCATACTAACGATTTCTTTTTCAGCCATAACATTAAATTTGTGTGATTAGAATTTTATTTTTGACATAGCATACATATCATCATTATGTATGTCATACATCCTAACCCACGTTTTTGTGCAGCCATTTGCATATTGTGTGACATGTTCATTCACTACATTTCACTTAAATTAAATTAAGGGGCATTTCAAGGACGCCTATCATGACCATCCCATTCCATTTCATAATATATTGGGTACCCAAAATTACCCGTGTTTTGCCAATGCACCGGATTGCATTCGGCCATTCCACCAATATCATTTCATTTAATAAAAGCCACAACGGCCTTAGGCCCATTTTCGTGTAATAATGTACACGATGCATTTCATGACATCACACCCATCTATCATAAACATCATATAACACTGTGGTCCACATCCGACCACTTCATGACATTAATTCACCATTTAAGGTACTCCCCGAGTGCCCGATTAGTATACATATAGGCCCATAACATCATCAAATCATGAAAGGCGTTCCTCGAATGCTGAATTCTTGATGGTGTCCCTGTTACACGTGACTTTTTCATAACACCGTATCATGTGCTCAAAAGCATCAAAACCTTGTCCGCGGGCCCAGCCTATGCGACCATTTCATATCATCTCATAGACCTACAAAGCGTCAAAACTCTGTCCGTGTGCCAGTGTACACGTGACCATTTCACGATCATTAGGTGCCCCAAAGGCGCCGAAGTTCTGTCCGTGTGACGGCCCACACGTGACGTTTTTGCATAAACATTGGGTGTTCTTGGAATGCCTCGAAAGAAGAAAGATAATAAAAAGAAAACATTCATATCATCATTTCATACATGATGCCATTCCATTCATTTCAAGCATTCTCAATACCCTAATTTTCATGTCACATCACGTCATTCATTCACGACCCTAATACCTCCTGTCTACTCCCAAGCAGAATACACTGGAGCGACCTTGGACAAGATCCCAAGCTTCAAGGGCAGCTAGGAGACAGAGGGTAGTTGAGAGTGACAGTGATTCTGAGTTTGGGGAAGGAGTGAATGTGGTAGAACAAACACCGAGCATGGCTGATGTTTTGAGAGATTTCTTCAGGTGGCAGGATTTCCGCGACATGTTAAAGGAAGAAATGAGGGCAGTGGTTAGAGAAGCTGGTGAGACTGGTGGTAGTGGAGCCGGGAAGGAAAAAGAAGCTGAGTCGTCCCAACATGGTGGTGAAGCTTCAACTAGCCTTGAGAAGTTGCAAGAGATAGAAGCAGCTATGGAATAGAAGATGAAGGCAAAGTGTTCTGAATTAGACGAGGTCATGGCCCAATTAAAAAAGGGGGTCGGCATCAGTGCGGAATCCAAGAAAGGGGTGAACGTTGATGCCATGATCAGTAGGGGCATCGAGACATTTCCTATCGGCTTCCAAGTGCCGAAAGTCCCCACTTACAAAGGAATGGGCTCGCCGGAGGCCCATGTGAATTTATATGCCCGGGTTATGCTAACAGCAGGAGCTACAAAGCAACAATTGATTAATCTTTTCCCCACCACACTGGAGGGAGGTGCTTTGGGATGGTATAACTCACTGTCAGAGGAGGAGCAATCTGACTGGGAGGTATTGTCAGCAGCCTTCATCAAATACTACAGCTTCAACACCAAAATCCAGGTGAAGCTGTATGATTTGGAGAGGGTGAAGCAGAAATTCAATGAGCCCTTTGACGAATACTACCAGAGGTGGATGAATAAGATGATCCTCCTAAAGAACTGCCCTGATGAAGACGAGCTTATACAGAAGCTCATTGATGGCAGCAAGGATATTTTCAAGAACAACATGAAATTCCACCCCTTCAAAGAGCTTAGTGAGGTCTATAGCATGGCCATGAAGATAGAAAGGTATGAAGAGGAGAACCGAGCTGATCAGAAAGGGGGAAGAAGTACAGGGTATAGTTCAGGGTATAGATCAACCGCAGCAGCTGGGTCTGGTAGTGGTTCTGGTTCAGGTTCCAGTGGCAAACAGGGGCAATCATCAGAGGTGAAGCAGGTCGAAGTGGCTACTGTGAATCAGCAGCAAGGCAACCAGAATAGGGGTCCTGGAGGACAAGGCATATCACCTTGGACTCTTACTTTAGCAAAGATATTTACCAAGTGTAGGAATGGCGGCCTGTTGCAATCCTTAAGGCCATTTGAGAAACCATCAGATGCCGACAAAGATAACTTCTGCACTTATCATGTGGTGACAGGCCACCGAACCAACAACTGCTACAAGCTGAGGGATGCTATCCAGAAGCTCATTGACGAGGGAAAGCTGCAAGAGCCAGCTAAACCTAGCACTAAAACCAACCCACTATCGGCATTTGAAAAGCGGGTTAACATGGTTCAGTCGGGGTTGCCGGCTAACTTTATATTTGCCCAAGTTCTGCAAGCGAACCTTACGATTCAGGCAGTGGCGGTAGGGGAACCCAAAGTGGAGCCCAAATGTGAGGAAAAGGAGGGATGTAAGGAGATCAAGCCCATAAGTCTGGATGATCTCGACTCCGAAGATGAGTACGAGGAATTTGACAAAAGAGAAGCAGTCAAACTCCCAGCTGTTGAAAAGCTGAAAATTCAAGAAGTGCGGCACATGACCCGAAGTGGAAGGGTATATCAGCCGGCAGATCAGACAAAAGATAAAGCACCGATGAATGGGTCAGGCAGTACTTCAGCACCAGAAAGAGTCGAGAAAGAAGACTTGGTCATTTCCCAATTGAAGAAGACCCCTACACAAGCCAGTTTGTGGCATCTGCTTATGACCTCCAAAGAGCATAGGGAGGCTTTAGTGAAGAAGCTATCAGAGATCGAAGTCTCCCCTATAGCTTCACCAGAGGCTATGTGCTGCTTGCTAGACAAAGTCCATACTGGAGCTCCTAATATTGTTTTCTCTGAGAAAGACCTACCTGCAGAAGGAAAGGCCCACAACAAGGCTCTTTACATTAGAGCCTATATCATGGATAAGGTGATGCCGTGCGTTATGGTGGATGACGGCTCGGCTCTGAATATATGCCCGCTAAAAATAGTACCATTTCTAGGCATGAATGAAGAAGTGTTGAAGAGGTCCTCGATAGTCATTCGGGCATATGATAATTCTAAAAGAACAGTGATAGGGACCTTCGAAACAGAAGTGGAGGTTGGGCCCATCAAGTCCATGGTTGTCTTCACAGTGATTGATATCCCGGTCACATTCTCCTTATTGCTTGGAAGGCCCTGGTTCCATCCGTTGGGAGGTGTTCCTTCCACATTGCATCAAAAGATTAAATTCTCTATGAATGACAGGATTGTGACTGTTGAGGCAGACGCACAGTCGATGGTAGCTACAGTGGATGAAGGAGTGGTTCCTTTTGGTGGATTCCAAATTGCTGTCATTAAGGAGGAAGAAACCACAGATGCCCCTATGGTCCTTTATGAGAACTACATGCCGGAGTGGGTATCCTGATATCTGTTAAAGCTGAACTTTGTCCCGGGAATGTGACTCTGGATTAATTTGCAAGGTGTGCCAGAATTTAAGATCGACTCGGGAAAGACAAAGCTGTACGGCCTTGGTTATGTAGAGAGGTCATCCGAGCAGAAGAATCTGAAAAAGGGCATGAATGGCAAGGTCATGATGAAGCCATTTCTGAAGGTAGGAGACAGCCTTTACAAGGGCCAAGCTGAACCGATGTTGGTTGGAAATGTCGAGTACCCTGGCTTTGAGATCTTTACAGATGTTGTTGATTTTGAGAAAAGCCAGGAAGAGCCAGTAGCCCCTGTAATGGAAGAAGAAGCAACTGCTGAATTTGAAATTTTGAAAGGAGAACCATCTGAGGTGATAGCAGAAACCATAGAGTTGGCCGAAGAAGAAGATGAAAAGAAAGCCTGCACTGAAACTACAGAAATCATCTCAGATGCTTTGACTGCTGCATGAAACAAAGCTTTTGGAAAGACCAAGTAGGGATTTGATGAAGAACTGATGGCCAAAGTGAATTTAGACTCTGTGGTTGCTGAAATCGCCAAGATTATGGAAAAAGCTAAGGTACAGGCGATTGAAAAACAAACAGAGAAAGCTACAGTCCTAGATGATGCTTTGGAAGGGAAGATGGAAGCTGAGGAAGCACAAGGCCCTCCACCTGTGGAGGATGAAAATGATTTTGTTGTATCTAGTTCTTCCATTTTCAATGTAACTAATGTACTCTATGATAAGTTCAATGCAATGAAATCCCAGTTTGCTTACTTGTGTGATGTTTATCCTGATAATTCTGTGCATGCATTTAAATCACCATCAAGCATATTTAGCATACATGACACTGCATTGCATGAAATCAATATAAGTACAGATGAAAAGCCTAAAATTGTACTCATTTCACACGAGCTAAAATCCGAGGAATAAAGAGAATTAATAAGAATACTCCAAAAACATGTTAAAGCTTTCGCCTGATCGTATGAAGACATGCCGGGTGTAGATACAGAAATAACAGTGCATAAAATCCTGATAGACCCCAAGTTCAGACTGGTAAAGCAGAAGTTGAGAAGACTAAGGCCGGAATGGGCTACGCTAGTGAAAGAAGAAGTGGCCAAATAGATAGACACCAGGTTTTTCGAAGTGGTGGAGTATACGGAATGGCTAGCCAACATTGTCCCCGTGCCTAAAAAGGATGGAAGAGTCAGAGTATGCGTCGACTACAGGGACTTGAACAAGGCCTGCCCTAAGTATAATTTCCCACTACCTCACATTGACGTATTGGTTGATAGTGCAGCAAAAGCGGTAATGTACTCCTTCATGGATGGCTTCTCGGGATACAATCAGATTCTGATGGATGTGATCGACAAGGTGAAAACATCGTTCATCGCAGAATGGGGTACTTTCTGCTATAGAGTGATGCCTTTTGGATTAAAGAACGCCAGTGCCACTTATCAGAGAGCTGTCACAACTCTGTGGCATGACATGATTCATAAAGAAGTCGAAGTGTACGTCGACGATATGCTCGTTAAATCAACAACCCAGGAGGAACACCCTGTTATCCTGGATAGATTTCTAACACGCATTGGAGAGTACAATTTGTGACTTAACCCCAAGAAGTGCATATTCGGGGTCACATCAGGGAAGCTTTTGGGCCATGTAGTCAGCCAGAGGGGTATAGAAATGGACCCAGATAAAATCAAAGCCATCCAAGATATGCCAGCTCCTAAGACAGAAAAGGACACCAGATCATTCTTGGGTTCCTTACAGTATGTTAGCCGCTTCATAGCACGGTTAACCTCCACTTGTGAACCAATCTTCAAGCTATTAAAGAAAGATCAGTCGGTGGTGTGGGATGACAAGTGTCAGCTAGCATTCGAGAAGATCAAGGCTTACCTGGTAAAGCCACCCGTGTTGAGTCCTCCAATTCCAGGGAAGCCTCTGATTTTGTACTTGGCAGTTGAAGAATCCTCTATAGGGGCAATGCTTGCACAAGAACAAGATGGCAAGAAGGAATATCCTATCTATTACCTTAGCAAGAAATTGCTGGAGTATGAAACCAAGTATACACTGGTGGAAAAGACATGTGTGGCGATGATTTGGTTGACCAGGAAGCTGCGCCACTATTTCCAATCCTATAAGATACAAGTTGTGGCTAAAGTGGATCCAATGAAGTATATCTATGAAGCATCGGCATTGGTTGGGAAGCTGTCCAGGTGGTTGTTACTTTTGTCTGAATTCGACATCGAGTACATCACGAAGAAAACCATTAAAGGGCGAGCCGTGGCAGAGTTTCTGGCAAACCAACCTCTAGAATCAGATTACACAGAGAATCTGGAATTCCCTGATGAGCAACTAGCCATGGTGGAAGTGAAAAGGTGGGTCATGTGTTTCGATGGGGCAGTGAATAGAAAAGGCGCTGGGATCAGGGTACTTATAGCAACACCGGATAGTGAGGTCATTCCTTTATCCAAAAGGCTGATCTTTCCCGTAACCAACAATGGGGCGGAATATGAAGCATGCTTGTTTGGAATGGAGACTCTATTAACCTTAGGAGCAAATGATGTCTTAATTGTCGGTGATTCACTTCTAGTGATCAGGCAAGCTCAGGGTGAGTGGGAACTAAAAGAAGAAGCCTTGCGGCCTTATTTGGAGCTGCTACAGTTCAGAAAGGGTTTATTCGGCTAGTGTGAATTCAGACATGTCCCCAGCAATGAGAATATGATGGCTGATGCATTAGCAACTCTGTCCTCCATTTGGGAAAATCCAGAAGAGACACAAGTTCAACCACTGGTTATAGCCACTTCTAGACATCCTTGCTTCGAGGTGCACGAAGTAATGGAATTATCAGCTGAAGAAAAGCCATGGTTCTTTGACATCTACCAGTATGTTAAGGAGGGTAGGTATCCCGAAGAGGCTAGTGTTGCTAATAAGTTGACATTAAGAAAGCTGTCCAGTCAATTCAGAATCTTCGAGGGCATGTTATACAAAAGAACAACACCTGGAGTTCTTTTAAGGTGTCTGACAGAACAAGAAGCAAAAGATGTGATGTAGCAGGTACATGCAGGATCCTGTGGGCCGCATATGAACGGGCTTGCCATGGCCAGGAAGATCATGAGACAAGGGTATTTCTCGATGACAATGCAAGCAAACTGCATAAGAAAGGTGAAGAGATGTCATGAGTGTCAGATCTATGCAGACATTAGTCATCTTCCTCCACTCAAACTTCAGAATCTAGCATCTCCTTGGCCATTTTCAGCATGGGGGATAGATATGATTGGTGAAATTCATCCGGCTGCATCTAATGGGCACAGATTCATAGTTTTAGCGGTTGATTACTTCTCTAAATGGGTCGAAGCAGAATCTTTCACTAATGTAACAGCCAAGCAAATGGTCAAGTTCATCCAGAAGAACATCTTCACTCGGTATGGGATTCCTCACCACATAATAACTGATAATGGAGTACAGTTTCAAGAGGCGACAACTGAGCTATTTGCAGAACATGGTATTGAACATCATAAGTCTTCCCCGTATAGGCCTCAGGCTAACGGTGCAGTGGAAGCAGCTAACAAGGCAATAAAGAAGATCTTATCAAAAATGGTAACCACTTACAGGGATTGGGCCGATAAACTGCCTTATGCTCTCTGGGGTTACGGAACCAGTGTCAGAACACCGACAGGAGAAACTCCTTATGCCTTGGTATATGGAATGGAAGCGGTGTTGCCGGTGGAAATCGAACTCAAGTCACTCAAAGTTGCCCTGGAAGCTCAATTTCCAGAGACTTAATGGGTTCAAGCTAGATATGAGTAGGTGGCTGCACTAGATAAAAGGCGACTAAAGGCACTGGATCACCTGCAGATGTATCAGCGCAGAATGGCTAGAGCCTATAATCGAAATGTGAAATACTCCAAGCGGCAGTTGAAAGCAGGAGATTTGGTTCTAAAGCAACTAAGGCCTTCAAATGTTGATGTTAGGGGCAAGTTCAGACCTAACTGGGAAGGACCCTATGTGGTGAAGAAGGTGTTATCAAAAGGCGTTGTCAGCATCATGGACATGGACTGGAATGAGTTCACCAACCCGATCAACCAAGACAGGCTAAAGCTTTATCATGTATAAAAAAAAGAAGAAAAAAGAAAAAAAAAAGAAGGAGAGGTCTGCTAGGCTGAAAACTCGAAAAGAGCGGTCTAGGCAAAAGTTCAGACACGAGAGAAAATAATCAGTCGAAAAATCTGAAAAGGATGACTGGTGACGAATTCTGGCTCAGTGTGGAATCTGTACCATTTAGGAACCAACTTGTTTCAAATGTACTCATTTTGACTTCATCAATAAAGTGAAGTGTTTGTTTAAATATATTTGCATGGTTATGGCAAATGCACAAACAAAGTTGTTTTGCATAAACACACATTCAAAGAAAGCACTTTGCATTCAACTGGTCAATATCATCACATTATCTAGCAAATGAAAATGTATTAAATACGTGCAATTTAAAATCTTTTATCGTCCTCTAAAGTCCAGTTCATCTTCCCAAACGAGCAATAAAGGGTCACAACACCATTTTAGTTGTAAGCGCCGGAGTTTTCTATACTTAAAAAAAAAAATTAATATAGTCGTACGACTATTGTTACAATCGTACGACTGTAATTTAAAAATTACAGTCGTACGACTGTAATGTCGGACAGACTGCAGGAACCCATACCTCTGCAGCAGAAATGGAGGAGAGAGAGGTTGAGCATTAATTGCTCCGGCTCTGCAGCAAGCAAGCAGGAAAAAAGAGATAAAAAGAGAAAAAGAAGGAAGGAAGGGGAGATTTCTGGTGAGAGGAAGCTTAGAGAGAGAAAGAGAAGAGAGAGAAAAAGAAAACCACAAAAACTCATTTTTCTTCCTCTTTGATTTTCTTTAATTCTCGAAATCAAACCTAAAACTTGTTGGAAATCCCTAGGTTAATCAATTAACTACATAACCAAATCAAGAACTCGGACTTAAACCATCAGAAACCCTTGCAATTTGGATTTTGGACAAAAAGCTCTCAACTTCCATTCCAAAGGGGAAAGTGCGAATTTGTTGGGATCGGAGCGACGCCAGGGGTCAAAACGACTTGGAATAGCTTCTAAAAAGGTAGTCACTTCTTTTCCTTACACTTTTTCTTGCTTTCTGGGTGTTTGAAGTGAGTTTGGTGCGTTTTTTGCTGCATTTTTATATTTCTGTTCCTGGAAATTAAGAACAGTCGTACGACTATTCTTGGTTTTCATGAACAGTCGTACGACTGTATATACAGTCGTACGACTGTTCTTAATTTCCAGTTGATTTTCGTCAGTTTTTGTTTCAGAATGAAATTTTGGTGAAATTCTGATCCTGAACTGATTACAGTCGCACGACTGTAAACTACAGTCGTACGACTGTAATCCTTGTTCCAGAATCAGAATTTCAGCTTTTATCCGTAAAAATCCCAAAAAATTAGAAAACCCCAAAAATCATCAAAATGAATTTTTGTTGTGTGCATCACGACCATAGATTCAATTTTCTGGTAAATTGCATTTAGAACAATTCAACGACGGAGACCCATTTCTCCTGAAATCCGACCCACTTAAATATATAAAAATGCATGTAAACCGGAAAAATTGTTTTTTCAAAATGATTTTTTTTCCACAAAAACCAAAAATACAGGGACATTTCAAAATGTTTTCCAGGTCTAATCGGGCCGGCTAGCCGAGCCAACCCGATTATCCCCTAAATGCATGCCCCCCCCCCCCAATTCTCGATTTCCCAATTCTGTCTGTTTGAGTCCAACTTGTGGCGTGCCGTATAAATTGTGCTAACCTTTTGTTTTGCAGGTTTTAATTTCTTTTATTTTTATTTTTGATGTATTTTAATATATTGAATCGTGTATTTAGGCGGTTGTAAATATTTTTAGATTTTCGTGTATTTTAGGCGATTGTATAAGTGAGGCGAGAGTTTTTATTTTTCCATTCGATTTGGTTGTAAGCCAAGTAATATTTATTTCTTTTCCTTATTTTTTTTTATTAAATATTTTGTATGCGCGCTGTATGCCTTTTGTATTCAATAAAATGGACTTTAGATTTTGAAATACCATTTGAGAACATTGACAATATTTATTTTAATTAGACACGAAATAAGGGACTTGTCCGGACCCGAATCTCTGGATAGTGTAGCGGCCGTTCGTCCGGCTCAGCTACATAAGAATTTCCCGGTTGAGCTGAGCCGGGTGGCGACTCCTACAATGTTCATCGAGACTTAGGTCTCAGTTCTTTTATGTATTAGTTCCATTTATTTTCCAAAACACAGATTTCCATTTATAAAAACCCCACGCGAGGGAGGGATCCGCCCGAGATCATGGCGCCCCATTCCGAAAGGGAGTCCCGCGTCCCGTCGAAAACGCGTCGTCCGCTCACAGTGGCGACTCTGCTGGGGAATTCTTTAAAAAGTTTTCTTAAAAACTTAAAAGAATTTTGACAAGCCCTGAAAAGTGTCTAATTAAAATAACGTGGAGGATTCTCTTTTGTTATTTTATTTGCATTTTTAGTTAGCCATTTCTTGCATTAGATTAGGTATCCTTTTATAGCCCGGTGGATCGTTGAAGTGTCGCCTAAGTTCCTCCTGGTCTTAGGGGCACGAATACGAAACACCACTCATAGCCTCGTACGAACCCCTTCGCTAGGACCCTTGAGTGGGGAGAAGTGAGGAGTATATCTTGCTATGAGAGCCTTGATGTTATCCCGACTTTGACCGAGCCCATATAGGCAGCTCTAGTTGGATTCCCTTAGGATACCAAAATAATTGTGTGAATAATGATAATAAAATCGCGCCTTCATCACCCCCGGATGGTGATTGAAGTGAACCCCGCCTAGGACTCGGTTAGAAATTTTTGAGACCGACCACGTTGGAGGAATAAGGTTGGAAGAATTCGTTTTGCTTGCTATGTGTTCTTCACCGTTCCGTGACACATCACCGACGCATGCATAACATACCATAATCACCATTTTCCATACATATGACATACCATACACAAACATCTTTGTGTGATACTAACCCACATTTTTTATGCAGCCATTTTGCATTTTATTTCGTGTGTAAAACATTAATTCATTCGCTTGTCATCCATACTAACGATTTCTTTTTCAGCCATAACATTAAACTTGTGTGATTAGCATTTTATTTTTGACATAGCATACATAACATCATTATGTATGTCATGCATCCTAACCCACGTTTTTATGCAGCCATTTACATATTGTGTGACATATTCATTCACTACATTTCACTTAAATTAAATTAATGGGCATTTCAAGGACGCCTATCATGACCATCCCATCCCATTTCATAACATATCGGGTACCCAAAATTACCCGTGTTTTGCCAATGCACCGGATTACATTCGGCCATTCCACCAATATCATTTCATTCAATAAAAGCCACAACGGCCTTAGGCCCATTTTCGTGTAATAATTTACACGATGCATCTCATGACATCATACCCATCCATCATAAACATCATATAACATTGTGGTCCACATCCGACCACTTCATGACATTAATTCACCATTTAAGGTACTCCCTGAGTGCCCGATTAGTATACATATAGGCTCATAACAATCACCAAATCATGAAAGGCGTTCCTCGAATGCCGAATCCTTGTCTGTGTTCCTGTTACACGTGACTTTCTTATAACATCATTCCATATCATATGCTCAAAAGCATCAAGACCTTGTCTGTGGGCCCGGCCCATGCGACCATTTCATACCATCTCATAGACCTATAAAGCGTCAAAACTACGTCCGTGTGTAGGTATACACGCGACCATTTCATGAATTCATTAGGTGCCCCAAAGGCGCCGAAGTTCTGTCCGTGTGGTGGCCTATGTTGGAAATGCCCTAGTCCCGAGGCATTGGTCTTTGTGTTTGTATGATACATTTGGTACATTAATGTAAACTTTATGTATTATACAATTTGTGTCAAGGTGATAAAGGCATTAATCTATTTATTGTATGTCTTGTGCTATATTTTAAATAGAGTATCCAATGGACATATCCATACCCACGTTGTCAAGTGTGAGGCACTTGGCAGTAAGACCGTGGATAGGGAAAATGATATGGCCATAAAGTCATCCGTAGTCTGTTCCAATCATGGGAATGAATGGAACCAAAGACTATCGTTAGCCTGGTTGTATGGCGGTGTCTTACCGGTCATAGAACATGGAATGTCAACTAGGTTAATGGGTACATGTAAAAAGGGCATGGTACTGGATTGATCCACTTAACGGGAATCTGCATGGTATAGTATCACAAATGATTCTCGTGTAGTACTTGTATAAGTCCTTCGACCGGACCATATGATGGTGCTGCATGTGAGGTGGCACACTTTGGTGTACGCCCAACGGGCCTGTAAAAGGGTGCCAAGTACGGGTACGTTCGGGTGTGTCAGCAAGCATGGCAGCACTATGGATATGCAGAAGGGAATGTCACTCAGTGATTCACTGAGACGATATCATCGGCCTCTTGAAGAATGTTACTGATAAGTGTGCGGCCGCACCCAAACAAGATTGGATCTTGTTTGTGAGCATCAGTTCATTCGGTATCAAGTCAAGGTCCAGACACAAGGAGGGTGATACTTCCATGCCTCTGTGTTGGACACCGATATCAGCGACATGGGATTTACAAGTTCAAACTACAGGGTTACGTTTTCAGTTGGACTGCTTACTCCGTCTTAATTGGGGGCTGCAGTGGCTTGCTAGAGCCCGCCTGCAGTCTGTGGGCCTTGGCCCACTGCCAACATAAAGACGGGCCCATTGGATCGTACACATTGAACGTCTGGACTTTAACTAGTCGGATTAAGTGTGTACTTGGAGTATACACGTTTGAAGAGAGAGAGATATATTAATTATATTATATGCATCAATTGGATTGATCAAAGTGATATACTTAATATTTATTTTGGCCTTCTCATAATTAATTCAATGAATTAATTTATGGGATTATTTCCTAGGTGGAAATATTATGACATGTATAGGTTTACATGTTTGTCATTTTATGTGTGTGTCTAATTTAATCCATTGATTAAATTAACAGGTCAAATGAATTTTAATTTAAATGTATGTAATATGTTACATGGTATCATATATATAAACATACATGTTAAATTAAAGTTGCATTTGAATTTAAATAAATCAAAGGAATTAAATTGGGCTTAAAACTTGAAATGAATATTCTCACTTGGCTTGGAATGGTTTGGCCGAAATTCATGGGTGGATGGGCAAGAATGGTGAGTCATTTTGTTGGACAAAATGATGATGACACATTCCTTGGGACCAATAGGAAAAGAGTGAGTCATTCTTTGATTTTGAGGTACCAAAGTTGGACTTTGCTTCCTTAAATGAAATAGAATGATGACAATTTTGTGTTGGCCGAATTGTTGGAGTATTGGTGAGTCATATTCTTGACTTTTTGGTATTATGGATGAAGATGAAGAAAAGGTGATGGTGAGTGATGGTGGTGAGTCACCATGGTGAGTCATTGGTTTGACTCATTGGTAGCAAGTTGGACTTTGCTCTTCCATCTCATCTCCTTTTCTTTCATGAGATATAATCACCATAAACTTGACTCCACTTTTGGCCGTCCAATACTCTTGCTTTAAGAGAAATTGGTTTTCTTTTAAAGTATGAATTTTGCCCACTTTTCATGAATTAATTCTTTCGGTAAGAATTAGGTGCACACTTAAGATTATTGGTGCTATCTTTTGGAAAGATAGATTTTTCTTTTGGAAAGAAAATAGGGACAGCCATAAATCTCAAAGTGAGCAGCCCTCTCTCCCTCTCTTCTTGTCATCCGAGTCGCTAGCACGGGTTTCGGTCCGAGAGCCGTTCGTGTACGCATCGGTGGAGGGAATCTACACTTGATTTCTGCAGTCTGCATCCGTCTCTTAGAGAGACTTTGTGGTGAGTTTTTGAAACCCTCCTTTTATGCTTTAAGTTTTTGATTTCCACATCTTAAGCTCCTGGGCCGGATTCGAGGAAATCGACGCGTATTTCCGCTTTTATCGGTCGGTTTCCCGTGACGAATCCCAACAGCCTACACGTGACATTTTTGCATAAACATTGGGTGTTCTTGGAATGCCTCGAAAAAAAAAATAATAATAAAAAAATATATATTCATATCATCATTCCATACATAATTCCACTCCATGCATCTCAAGCACGTCCAATGTCTTAATTTTCATGTCATATCACGTCATTCATTCACGACCCTAATACCTCCTGTCTACCCCAAGCAGAATACACTGGAACGACCTTGGACAAGATCCCAAGCTTCAAGGGCGGCTAGGAGACAGAGGGTAGTCGAGAGTGATAGTGATTCTGAGACTGGGGAAGGCGTGAATATGGCAGAGCAGACACCGAGTATGGCTGATGTTCTGAGAGATTTCTTCAGGTCGCAGGATTTCCGCGACATGTTGAAGGAGGAAATGAGGGCAGTGGTTAGAGAAGCTGGTGAGACCGGTGGTAGTGGAGCCGGGAAGGAAAAAGAAGCTGAGTCATCCCAACACGGTGGTGACGCTTCGGCTAGCCTTGAAAAGTTGCAGGAGATAGAGGCAGCTATGGAACAGAGGATGAAAGCCAAGTGTTCTGAATTAGACGAGGTCATGGCCCAGTTGAAGAAGGGGGTCGGGATCAGTGTTGAATCCAAGAAGGGGGTGAACATTGATGCCATGATCAGTAGGGGCATCGAGACATTTCCTATCGGCTTCCAAGTGCCGAAAGTCCCCACTTACAAAGGAATGGGCTCGCCGGAGGCCCATGTGAATTTATATGCCTGGGTTATGCTAACAGCAGGCGCTACAAAGCAACAATTGATTAATCTTTTCCCCACCACACTGGAGGGAGGTGCTTTGGGATGGTATAACTCACTGTCAGAGGAGGAGCAATCTGACTGGGAAGTATTGTCAGCAGCCTTCATCAAATACTACAGCTTCAACACCAAAATCCAGGTGAAGCTGTATAATTTGGAGAGGGTGAAGCAGAAATTCAATGAGCCCTTTGACGAATACTACCAGAGGTGGATGAACAAGATGATCCTCCTAAAGAACCGCCCTGATGAAGACGAGCTTATACAGAAGCTCATTGATGGCAGCAAAGATATCTTCAAGAACAACATGAAATTCCATTCCTTCAAGGAGCTTAGTGAGGTCTATAGCATGGCCATGAAGATAGAAAGGCATGAAGAGGAGAAGCCAGCTGGTCAGAAAGGGGGGAGAGGTACAGGGTATAGTTCAGCGTATAAATCAACCACAGCAGCTGGGTCTGGCAGTGGGTCTGGTTCAGGTGCCAGTGGCAAGCAGGGGCAGTCATCAGAAGTTAAGCGGGTTGAGGTGGCTACTGTGAATCAGCAGCAAGGCAACCAGAATAGGGGTCCTGGAGGACAAGGCATAACACCCTGGACTCTTACTTTGGCAAAGATATTCGCCAAGTGTAGGAATGGTGGCTTACTACAGTCCTTGAGGCCATTCGAGTTCCCACCTAAAGCTGACAAGGATAACTTCTGCACTTATCATGTGGTGACAGGCCACCGGACCAATAACTGCTATAAGCTAAGGGATGCTATACAGAAGCTTATCGACGAGGGAAAGCTGCAAGAACCACCTAAACCTAGCACTAAAACTAACCCACTGCCGGCATTCGAGAAACGGGTTAACATGGTTCAGTCGGGGTTACCGGCTAACTTCATATTTGCCCAAGTTCTGCAAGCGAACCCTACGATTCAGGCAGTGGCGGTAGGGGAACCCGTAGTGGAGCCCGAATGTGAGGAAAAGGAGGGGTGTAAGGAGATCAAGCCCATAAGTCTGGATGACCTTGATTCCGAGGATGAGTATGAAGAATTTGACAGAAGAGAGGCTGCTAAACTCCCAGCTGTTGAGAAGCTGAAGATTTCAGAAGTGCAACATGTAACCCGAAGTGGAAGGGTATGTCAACCGGCAGATCAGACGAAAGATAAAGCACCGATGAATGGGTCGGGCAGTACTTCGGCACCGGAAAGAGTCGAGAAAGAAGACTTGGTCATTTCCCAACTGAAGAAAACCCCTGCACAAGCTAGTTTGTGGCACTTGCTTATGACCTCCAAAGAGCATAGGGAGGCTTTAGTGAAGAAGCTATCAGAAATTGAAGTCTCCCCCATAGCTTCACCAGAGGCTATGTGCTGCTTGCTAGACAAAATCCATGCTGGAGCTCCTAATATTGTTTTCTCAGAGAAAGACTTACCAGCAGAAGGAAAGGCTCACAACAAGGCTTTTTACATTAGAGCCTATATCATGGATAAGGTGATGCCGTGCGTTATGGTGGATGATGGCTCAGCTCTGAATATTTGCCCACTGAAAATGCTACCGTTTTTAGGCATGAATGAAGAAGTGTTGAAGAGGTCCTCGACAGTCATTCGGGCGTATGATGATTCTAAAAGAACAGTGATAGGGACCTTTGAAACAGAAGTGGAAGTTGGGCCCATCAAGTCCATGGTTGTTTTCACAGTGATCGATATCCCGGTCACATTCTCCTTCTTGCTTGGAAGGCCCTGGTTCCATCCTTTGGGAGGTGTTCCTTCCACATTGCATCAGAAGATTAAATTCTCTATGAATGACAGAATTGTGACTGTTGAGGCAGACGCCCAGTCGATGGTAGCTGCAGTGGATGGAGTGGTTCTTTTTGGTGGATTCCAAATTGCTGTCATTAAGGAGGAAGAGACCACAAATGCCCCTATGGTCCTTTATGAGAACTACATGCCGGAGTGGCTATCCCGATATCTGTACAAGTTGAACTTTGTCCCAGGAATGGGACTCGGGATTAATTTGCAAGGTGTGCCAAAATTCAAGATCGACTCGGGAAAGTCAAAGCAGTACGGCCTTGGTTATGTAGAGGGATCATCCGAGCAGAAGAACCTGAAAGAGGGTAAGAATGGCAGGGCCATGATGAAGCCATTTCTGAAGGCAGGAGAAAGCCTTTACAAGGGCCAAGCTGAACCGGTGCTGGTTGGAAATGTCGAGCACCCTGGCTTTGAGATCTTTACAGATGTTGTGGATTTTGAAAAAAGCCAGGAAGAGCCAGTAGCCCCTGTAATGATGGAGGAAGCAATTGTTGAATCTGAAATTCTGAAAGGAGAATCATCTGAGGTGATAGCAGAAACCATAGAGGTGGCCGAGGAAGAAGATGAAAAAGAGACCTATGCCGAAGCTACAGAAGTGATCTCGGGAGCTTTGACTGCTGCATTAACCAAAGCTTTCGGGAAATCCAAGGAAGGATTTGGCGAAGAACTGATGGCCAAAGTGAACTTAGACTCTGTGGTTGCTGAAATCGCCAAGATTATGGAGAAAGCTAAGGCACAGGCAGCCGAGAAAGCTGCAGTCCCAGATGATGCTCTTGAAGGGAAGATGGAAGCTGAGGAAGAACAAGGCCCTCCGCCTGTGGAGGATGAAAATGATTTTGTTGTATCTATTTCTTCCATTTTCAATGTAACTGATGTACTTTATGATAAGTTCAATGCAATGAAATCCCAGTTCGCTTACTTGTGTGATGTTTATCCTGATAATTCTGTGCATGCATTTAAATCACCATCAAGCATTTTTAGCATACATGACACTGCATTGCATGAAATCAATATAAGTACAGATGAAAACCCTAAAATGGTACTTATTTCACATGAGCTAAAATCCGAGGAAGAAAGAGAATTAATAAGAATACTCCAAAAACATGTTAAAGCTTTCGCCTGGTCGTATGAAGACATGCCGGGTGTAGATACAGAAATAGCAGTGCATAAAATCCCAACGGACCCCAAGTTCAGACCGGTAAAGCAGAAGTTGAGAAGACTAAGGCCGGAATGGGCCACACTGGTGAAGGAAGAAGTGGCCAAACAGATAGATGCCAGGTTTCTCGAAGTGGTGGAGTATACAGAATGGCTAGCCAATATTGTCCCTGTGCCTAAAAGGGATGGAAGGGTCAGAGTATGCGTCGACTACAGGGACTTGAACAAGGCCTGCCCTAAGGACAATTTCCCACTACCTCACATTGACGTATTGGTTGATAGTGCAGCAAAGGCGGCAATGTACTCCTTCATGGATGGTTTTTCAGGGTATAACCAGATTCTGATGGATGTGATCGACAAGGTGAAAACATCGTTCATCACAGAGTGGGGTACTTTTTGCTACAGAGTGATGCCTTTTGGATTGAAGAACGCCGGTGCCACTTATCAGAGGGCTGTCACAACTCTGTTGCATGATATGATCCATAAAGAAGTTGAAGTGTATGTCGATGATATGCTTGTTAAATCAGCAACCCGGGAGGAACACCCTGTTATCCTGGATAGATTTCTAACACGCATTGGAGAGTACAACTTGCGACTTAACCCCAAGAAGTGCATATTCGGGGTCACATCAGGGAAGCTGTTGGGCCATGTAGTCAGCCAGAGGGGTATAGAAATGGACCCAGATGAAATCAAAGCCATCCAAGATATGCCAGCTCCAAAGACTGAAAAGGAGGTCAGGTCATTCCTGGGTTCCTTGCAGTATGTCAGCCGCTTCATAGCCAAGCTAACTTCCACTTGTGAGCCAATCTTCAAGCTATTAAAGAAAGATCAGCCAATTGTGTGGGATGACAACTGTCAGCTGGCATTCGAGAAGATCAAGGCTTACCTGGTAAAGCCGCCAGTGTTGAGTCCTCCAATTCCAGGGAAGCCCCTGATTTTGTACTTGGCAGTTGAAGAATCCTCTATAGGGGCAATGCTAGCACAGGAACAAGATGGCAAGAAGGAGTATCCCATCTACTACCTAAGCAAAAAGCTGTTGGAGTATGAAACCAAGTACACACTGGTGGAAAAGACATGTGTGGCGATGATTTGGTTAACCAAGAAGCTGCGCCACTATTTCCAATCCTACAAGATACAAGCTGTGGCTAAAGTGGATCCAATGAAGTATCTCTATGAAGCACCGGCATTGGTTGGGAAGCTATCCAGGTGGTTGTTACTTTTGTCTGAGTTTGACATTGAGTACATCACGAAGAAAACCATTAAAGGGCGAGCCGTGGCAGAGTTTCTGGCAAACCAGCCCCTAGAATCAGATTACACAGAGAACCTGGAATTCCCTGATGAGCAGTTAGCCATGGTGGAAGTGAAAAGGTGGGTCATGTGTTTCGATGGGGCAGTGAATAAAAAAGGCGCTGGGATCGGAGTACTTATAGCAACGCCAGATGGTGAAGTCATTCCCTTATCCAAGAGGTTGAATTTTCCCATAACCAATAACGGGGCAGAGTATGAAGCATGCCTATTTGGGATGGAAGCTTTGCTAACACTAGGGGCAAATGACGTCCTGATTGTTGGAGACTCACTTCTAGTGATCAGGCAAGCTCAGGGAGAGTGGGAACTAAAAGAAGAAGCCTTACGGCCTTATTTGGAGCTGCTACAGTTCAGAAAGGGTTTATTCAGCCAGTGTGAATTCAGACATGTCCCCAGGGATGAGAATAAGATGGCTGATGCATTAGCTACTTTGTCCTCCATGTGGGAAAATCCAGAAGAGACACAAGCTCAACCACTAGTCATAGCCACTTCCAGGCATCCTTGTTTCGAAGTGTATGAAGTAATGGAATTATCAGCCGAAGAAAAGCCATAGTTCTTTGACATTTACCGGTATGTTAAGGAGGGAAAGTACCCAGAAGAGTCCAGCGCTGTTGATAAGTTGACACTGAGAAAACTGGCTAGTCAATTCAGAATCTTCGAGGACAAGTTGTATAAAAGAACAGCATATGGAGTCCTTTTGAGGTGTCTAACTGAGCAAGAAGCAGAAGAAGTGATGCAGCAAGTACATGCAGGGTCCTGTGGGCCACATATGAATGGACTTGCCATGGCTAGGAAGATCATGAGGCAAGGCTACTTCTGGATGACGATGCAAGCGGATTGTATAAGAAAAGTGAAGAGATGTCATGAATGCCAGATCTATGCATACATTAGTCATCTTCCTCCACTCGAACTTCAGAATCTAGCGTCTCCTTGGCCGTTTTCAGCATGGGGGATAGACATGATTGGTGAAATTCATCCAGCTGCATCTAATGGGCATAGGTTCATAGTTGTGGCAGTTGACTATTTCTCCAAATGGGTCGAAGCGGAATCCTTCACTAATGTTACAGCCAAGCACATGGTCAAGTTCATCCAGAAAAATATCTTCACTCGGTATGGGATTCCTCATCACATAGTAACAGACAATGGAGTACAGTTTCAAGGGGCAACAGCTGAGCTATTTGCAGAGCATGGAATTGAACATCATAAGTCCTCCCCATATAGACCACAGGCTAATGGTGCAGTAGAAGCAGCTAACAAGGCAATAAAGAAGATCTTATCAAAGATGGTAACCACTTACAGGGATTGGGCTGATAAACTGCCTTATGCGCTTTGGGGTTACAGGACCAGTGTCAGAATACTGACAGGAGAAACTCCTTATGCCTTGGTATATGGAATGGAAGCAGTGTTGCCAGTGGAGATAGAACTCAAGTCGCTCAGAGTTACCCTGGAAGCTCAATTACCAAAGACTGAATGGGTTCAAGCCAGGTATGAACAATTGGCAGCATTAGATGAAAGGCGACTAAAAGCACTGGATCACCTGCAGATGTATCAGCGCAGAATGGCTAGAGCCTATAATCGAAATGTGAAATACTCCAAGCGGCAGTTGAAAGCAGGAGATTTGGTTCTAAAGCAACTAAGGCCTTCAAATGTTGATGTTAGGGGCAAGTTCAGACCTAACTGGGAAGGACCCTATGTGGTGAAGAAGGTGTTATCAAAAGGCGCTGTCAGCATCATGGACATGGATGGAAACGAGTTCACCAACCCAATCAACCAAGACAGGCTAAAGCTTTATCACGTGTAAAAAAAAAAAAAAAAAAAGAGGTCTGCTAGGCTGAAAACTCGAAAAGAGCGGTCTAGGCAAAAGTTAAGACACAAGAGAAAATAATCAGTCGGAAAATCTGAAAAGGACGATTGGTGACGGATTCTGGCTTAATGTGAAATCTGTACCATTTAGGAACCAACTTGTTTCAAATGTGCTCATTTTGACTTCATCAATAAAGTGAAGTGTTTGTTTAAATATATTTGCATGGTTATGACAAATGCACAAACAAAGTTGTCTTGCATAAACACGCATTCAAAGAAAGCACTTTGCATTCAACTGATCAATATCATCACATTAAGTGACAAATGAAGATGTATCAAATACATGTAATTTAAAATCTCTTATCGTCTTCTAAAGTCTAGTTCATCTTCCCAGACGAGCAATAAAGAGTCACAACACCATTTTAGTTAAAAAAAAAAAAAAAATTTGCTCGCTGAGGGGAAAACCGAAAAGGCACCTCAGGCAAAAATTAGAGCGGCCCGCTAAGCTGAAAACCCATATCGGGCAGTTTAGGCAAAAGGTAGGGCATATGAAAAGCTCGCTAAGGCGAAAACCGAAAAGGCGCCTTAGGCAAAAGTTAGAGCGGCTCGCTGGGCTGAAAACCTGATTTGGGCTACCCAGGCAAAAATTAGAGCACCTAAAAAAAAAAAAAACTCATAACATCCTACGGAGCAGGAAAAACAGAACATCCTCAGTATTCCCCGTAGAATTTGTCACATCACTCTCCAGCAAAGTTTCCCATACTATTCCCCAGTGGAGTCTACATAAAGAACACTATCAATTACTTCTCCACAAAGTCGCCATGTTACTCCTCAGTGTAGTCTATGCAAAGAACACCATAATTGTTTCCCCAGTCAAGCTGTCACACTCTTCCCCAGCGGAATCTGTACAAGGAATACTACGATCATTTCCCCAGCAGTCACCTCGCTTCTTTGATAATCATCAAACGATGCCCCAAGAAAAGCAAAATCAACCAGGGGTACAACATATCTCCCCAGCGGAGGACAGAAACGTCCAATAACAGAAAATACATACAAATGCATATACATCCTCATGCATTCATACATTGCATATATCAATTACTTATCCCCGGCTAGTCTTCATTCTTGATCGAAGGGGCAAAAATTTTTGTTTAAAAAATCTCTCGATCAAGGAACGAAGACTTGCCATTTTAAGTGCAGGAATTCATCCCCAGCTCAATATCCTCGGCAAGTCAGCAGATCCGCCTCGAGTAATGTAAACTCGGCATCGGCTCAGGTCCGCTCTATTATCTCAACTTTCTCCGGCGAGTCCGCCTCGAGTAATGTAGGCTCGGCATAGGCCCAGATCCTCTCCATCATCCATGTTCCCCAGCAGATCCGCCTTGAGTAATGTAAGCTCGGTATCGGCCCAGATCCACTCCATCATCCCAGTCCCCTAGCAGATTCGCCTCGAGTAATGTAGACTTGGCATCGGCCCAGATCAGCTTCATCTATTTCCCCAGTAAAGTTCGCCTCGGGTAACATAGACCTGATATCGGCCAATTTCTTCATCAATTTCACCTCGGGTAACATAGACCTGGTATCGGCTAATCTTATCTCCAGCATCGCCTCGGGTAACCTAGACCCGGTATCGACCAATTTCTTCATCAATTTCGCCTGGGGTAACATAGACCTGATATCGGCTAATCTCTTCATCAATTTTGCCTCGGGTAACATAGACCTGATATCGGCTAATCTCTTCATCAATTTCGCCTCGGGTAACATAGACCTGATATCGGCTAATCTCTTCATCAATTCGCCTCGGGTAACCTAGACCCGGTATCGGCTAATCTTTTCATCAATTTCGCCTCGGGTAACACAGACCTGATATCGGCTTATTTTATCCCCAGTATCGCCTCGGGTAACCTAAACCCGGTATCGGCCTATCTCATCAGAAGATTCATTCTAGCGTTCGCGGCGCTTTGATTCACGCTCTCAAATTCATCATCACAGGTATTATGGACCTGGAGCTAGATGTCGAATTTGATCACGCGAGGGGCAGCTGTAAGCGCCGGAATTTTATATACTTAAATAAAAAAAAATTAATATAGTCGTACGACTGTAATGTCGGACAGACTGCAGGAACCCATACCTCTACAGCAGAAATGGAGGAGAGAGAGGTTGAGCATTAATTGCTCCGGCTCTGCAGCAAGCAAGCAGGAAAAAAGAGATAAAAAGAGAAAAAGAAGGAAGGAAGGGGAGATTTCTGGTGAAAGGAAGCTTAGAGAGAGAAAGAGAAGAGAGACAAAAAGAAAACCACAAAAACTCATTTTTCTTCCTCTTTGATTTTCTTTAATTCTCGAAATCAAACCTAAAACTTGTTGGAAATCCCTAGGTTAATCAATTAACTACATAACCAAATCAAGAACTCGGACTTAAACCATCAGAAACCCTTGCAATTTGGATTTTGGACAAAAAGCTCTCAACTTCCATTCCAAAGGGGAAAGTGCGAATTTGTTGGGATCGGAGCAACGCCAGGGGTCAAAACGACTTGGAATAGCTTCTAAAAAGGTAGTCACTTCTTTTCCTTACACTTTTTCTTGCTTTCTGGGTGTTTGAAGTGAGTTTGGTGCGTTTTTTGCTGCATTTTTATATTTCTGTTCCTGGAAATTAAGAACAGTCGTACGACTGTTCTTGGTTTTCATGAACAGTCGTACGACTGTATATACAGTCGTACGACTGTTCTTAATTTCCAGTTGATTTTTGTCAGTTTTTGTTTCAGAATGAAATTTTGTGAAATTCTGATCCTGAACTGATTACAGTCGCACGACTGTAAACTACAGTCGTACGACTGTAATCCTTGTTCCAGAATCAGAATTTCAGCTTTTATCCGTAAAAATCCCAAAAAATTAGAAAACCCCAAAAATCATCAAAATGAATTTTTGTTGTGTGCATCACGACCATAGATTCAATTTTCTGGTAAATTGCATTTAGAACAATTCAACGACGGAGACCCATTTCTCCTGAAATCCGACCCACTTAAATATATAAAAATGCATGTAAACCGGAAAAATTGTTTTTTCAAAATGATTTTTTTTCCACAAAAACCAAAAATACAGGGACGTTTCAAAATGTTTTCCAGGTCTAATCGGGCCGGCTAGCCGAGCCAACCCGATTATCCCCTAAATGCATGCCCCCCCCCCAATTCTCGATTTCCCAATTCTGTCTGTTTGAGTCCAACTTGTGGCGTGCCGTATAAATTGTGCTAACCTTTTGTTTTGCAGGTTTTAATTTCTTTTATTTTTATTTTTGATGTATTTTAATAGATTGAATCGTGTATTTAGGAGGTTGTAAATATTTTTAGATTTTCGTATATTTTAGGCGATTGTATAAGTGAGGCGATAGTTTTTATTTTTCCATTCGATTTGGTTGTAAGCCAAGTAATATTTATTTCTTTTCCTTATTTTTTTTTATTAAATATTTTGTATGGGCGCTGTATGCCTTTTGTATTCAATAAAATGGACTTTAGATTTTGAAATACCATTTGAGAACATTGACAATATTTATTTTAATTAGACACGAAATAAGGGACTTGTCCGGACCCGAATCTCTAGATAGTGTAGCGGCCGTTCGTCCGGCTCAGCTACATAAGAATTTCCCGGTTGAGTTGAGCCGGGTGGCGACTCCTACAATGTTCATCGAGACTTAGGTCTCGGTTCTTTTATGTATTAGTTCCATTTATTTTCCAAAACGCAGATTTCCATTTATAAAAACCCCACGCGAGGGAGGGATCCGCCCGAGATCGTGGCGCCCCATTCCGAAAGGGAGTCCCGCGTCCCGTCGAAAACGCGTCGTCCGCTCACATTAGTCAAATCTAAAAAAAAAAAAAGCTCGCTGAGGTGAAAACCAAAAAAGGCAAAAATTAGAGCAGCGCGCTAAGCTGAAAACCCATATCGGGCAGTTTAGGCAAAAGTTAGGGCATATGAAAAGCTCGTTAAGGCGAAAAGCGAAAAGGCACCTTAGGCAAAAGTTAGAGCGGCTCGTTGGGCTGAAAACCTGATTTGGGCAGCCCAGGCAAAAATTAGAGCACTTAAAAAAAAAAAAAAAAAAAAAAAACCTCATAACTTCCCACGGAGCAGGAAAAGCAGAACATCCTCAATATTCCCCACAGAATTCGTCACATTACTCTCCAGCAGAGTTTCCCCTACTATTCCCCAGCGGAATCTACATAAGGAACACTATCAATTATTTCCCCGCAAAGTCGCCATGTTACTCCCTAGTGTAGTCTACATAAAGAGCACCATAATTATTTCCCCAATGGAGCTGTCACACTCATCCCCAGCGGAATCTGTACAAGGAATACTACGAACATTTCCCCAGCAGTCACCTCACTTCTTTGATAATCACCAAACAATGTCCCACGAAAATCAAAATCAACCAGGGGCACAACATATCTCTCCAGCGAAAGACAAAAACGTCCAATAACAGAAAATACATACATGTACATATACATCATCATGCATCCATACATTGCATATATCAATTACTTATCCCCGGCTAGTCTTCATTCTTAATCAAAGGGGCAAAAATTTTTGTTTAAAAATCTCTCAATCAAAGAATGAAGACTTGCCATTTTAAGTGCAGGAATTCATCCCCAGCTTAATATCCTCAGCAAGTCAGCATATCCGCCTCGAGTAATGTAAATTCGGTATCGGCCCAGGTCCGCTCCACTATCTCAACTTTCCCCAGCGAGTTCGCCTCGAGTAATGTAAACTTGGTATCGGCCCAGATCCGCTCCATCATCCAAGTTCCCCAACAGATCCACCTCGAGTAATGTAAACTCGGTATCAGCCCAGATCAGCTTCATCTATTTCCCCAGCAAAGCTCGCCTCGGGTAACCTAGACCCGGTAT
The DNA here is from genome assembly GCA_039660915.1 of Euphorbia tirucalli. Classification (NCBI taxonomy): domain Eukaryota; kingdom Viridiplantae; phylum Streptophyta; class Magnoliopsida; order Malpighiales; family Euphorbiaceae; genus Euphorbia; species Euphorbia tirucalli. The sequence goes on along the minus strand of CM077637.1, from coordinate 40,275,391 downwards.
CGGCCAATCTCTTCATCAAGCTCGCCTCGGGTAACCTAGACCCGGTATCGGCCAATCTCTTCAGCAAGTCCGCCTCGGGTAACCTAGACCCGGTATCGGCCAATCTCTTCATCAAGCTCGCCTCGAGTAACCTAGACCCGGTATCGGCCAATCTCTTCAGTAAGTCCGCCTCGGGTAACCTAGACCCGGTATCGGCTAATCTCTTCATCAAGCTCGCCTCGGGTAACCTAGACCCGGTATCGGCCAATCTCTTCATCAACTCGCATCTGGTAACCTAGACCTGATATCGGCTTATTCTCTCCCCAGCATCGCCTCGGGTAACCTAGCCCCGGTATCGGCCTATTTCATCAGAAGATTCATTCCAGTGTTCGCAGCGCTTTAATTCACGCTCTCAAATTCATCATCTTAGGTGTTGTAAATCTGGAGCTAGATGTCGAATTTGGTCACGTGAGGGGCAGCTGTAAGTGCTGGAATTTCCTATACTTAAAAAAAAAAAAAAGATGATGGTCGTACGACTATTCTTATAGTCGTGCGACTGTAATTTTAAAATTACAGTCGTACGACTGTAATATCGGGAAAATTGCAGAAGCCCATACCTCTGCAGCAGAAAATGGAGGAGAGAGAGGATGAGCATTAATTGCTCCGGTTTTGCAGCAAGTAAGCAGAAAAAAAAGGGTAGAAAAAGGAGTAAAGGAGAGAGAGAAGGGAGGAGATTTTCTGGTGAAAAACTTAGAGAGAGAAGGAGAAAAGAGAGAAGAAAAAGAAAGAAGTGGAAAAACTTATCTTTTTCTCTTCTATTTTCTTTCAATTCTCATAATCAGGATTAAAAACTTGTTAGAAATCCCTAGGTTCATGGTTTAAGTTCACAAACAAATTGAAATTTCGGAATAAAAAAATCAAAATCCCTTGCAATTTGGGTTTTTGGACATAAAACTCTCAACTTCAACTTCAAACGAGAAAGTACGAATTTATTTGGATTGGAGCGACGCCAGGGGTCAAAACGACTTGGATTAGGTTCTAAAAAGGTAGACACTTTCCTTCCTTACACTTTTTGTCGCTTTCTGGGTGTTTAAAGTGAGTTTTGTGCGTTTTTTGCTGTATTTTCGTGTTTCTGCTTCTGGAAATTAAGAACACTCGCACGACTGTTCTTGGTTTTCATGAACAGTCGTACGACTGTATATACAGTTATACGACTGTTCTTAATTTCCAGTTGACTTTCTTCAGTTTTGATCGAAAATGAATTTTTGGTGAAATTCTGATCCTGAACTGATTACAGTCGCATGACTGTAAACTACAGTCATACGACTGTAATCCTCGTTCCAGAATCAAAATTTCATCTTTTATCCCTAAAAAATCCCAAAAGAATCAGAAAATCCCAAAAATCATCAAAATGAATTTTGTTGTGTGCATCATGACCATAGATTCAATTTTTAGTAAAGTTGCATTTAGAACAATTCAACGACGGAGACCCAGTTCTCCCAAAAACCGACCCACTTAATATATAAAAATGTATGTAAACTGGCAAAAATTGTTTTCAAAATGATTTTCCCACAAAACCAAAAATACAGGGACGTTTCAAAATATTTTCCAGGTCTAACCGGGCCGGCTAGTCGAGCCAACCCAGTTACCCCCTAAATGCATGCCCCCAATTCTTGATTTCCCAATTCTGTCTATTTGAGTCCTAATTGTGGCGTGCCGTATAAATTGTGCTAACCTTCTGTTTTGCAGGTTTTAATTTCTTTTATTTTTATTTTTAATGTATTTTAATAGATTAAATCGTGTATATAGGCGATTGTATAAGTGAGGCGAGAGTTTTTATTTTTCCATTCGATTTGGTTGTAAGCCAATTAATATTTATTTCTTTTCCTTATTTTTGTATTAAATACTTTATATGCGCGCTGTATGCCCTTTTATATTCAATAAAATGGACTTTAGACTTTGAAATACCATTTGAGAACATTGGCAATATTTATTTTAATTAGACACGAAATAAGGGACTTGTCCGGACCCGAATCTCTGGATAGTGTAGCGACATTCGTCCGGTTCAGCTACATAAGAATTTCCCGGTTGAGCTGAGCCGGGTGGCGACTCCTACAATATTCATCGAGACTTAGGTCTTGGTTCTTTTATGTATTGATTCTATTTTATTTTCCAAAATGCGATTTTCCATTCATAAAAACCCCATGCGAGGGAGGGGCCTGCCCGAGATCGTGGCTCCCCATTCCGAAAGGGAGTCCTGCGTCTCGTCAAAAACGCGTCGTCTGCTCACACCTCCTGTTCTTAAGTCCCTACACATTGCAACAAATGTGAGAACCACATCTAGTATCTAATACCCAGGATGTTGAAATAGTAAGGTTAATGTCTATGACATAAATACCTAACGAAGACATGCCCTGGGTCTTCCTCTGCTCTTCCAACAGTTTGGGACACAATCTCTTCCAATGCCCCGCCTGCTTGTACCCGAAGCAGACATCATTAGGACTGGCCTTGGGCTGGACCTTGGGCTGGGCCTTCGACTTCCTAGCCTTGGCTTTCTTTGCCTTGGCCTTAGCCTTTTCCTTGGCTTTCTCTTGTTTACCAGCAGCACCGGTGGAGTCTTCGTAATCAACTGTTCATTAAGCTTAAGCATCCCATGCAGCTCACTAACAGTACAGTTCATCCCTTGCATATTATAGTTCGGGATGAACTGATCATAAGAATCCGATGAGGAAGCAAGGATTGTATCCACTGCCAGCTCCTGTGAAATAGGTGATCCGAGATGGGCTAAAGTATCCAGATAGCCCTTTATCTTGAGCACTTGTGCGCTCACAGATGTCCCAGCCCCCATTTTACAGGAGTGGAATGCCTTATTGGTCAGGTACCTTTCCTGACGAGCTTGCTCTTGAACATCTCATTTAGAGTTGTTATCATAGCATAGGCCTGATGATCCATGAACTGCTTTTGCAGCTCAGGGACCATACACGCCAACATAAGGCATGTCACATCCCTATTAACCTTAACATGCTCCCTCGTATTCCTCCAGCTGGGCAGTTGGTGGATTACGTCCCTGAGGCGCAGCTGATATAGCCCTTTCCAGCATATACACCTTTAACTCTTGTCTAGAACTATTCTTAAGTTCCTAGACCAGTCTAAAAAGTTAGGACCAGAAAGCTTGTCCCTTTCCAGGATAGATCGCAGTGAAAGTGAATTGTTGTTTGCCATTTAAAATTCTACATAGAAAAATTTAAGAGTGTTAATAAAGGACTTTATCTTGTTTCTTATATTTAATTAATAGTGAATCAGGTTATTAAGTAATTCGAGTTGTTGGGCTCATAGGCTGAGATCCATATTTCATTAAGATATAGCAGACGAGGGCCTGGAAAAACTATACCCTAATTATTTAGGTAGGAACGCCATGCAATCCCAACCTAGGGACTCTTAGTTTGATGGGCTTGTTGGCACTTACCCATCTGTGCTTAGGGCCAGGAGAATCCTAGTACCCACACTAAGTCAAAACCTCTATCTAAGTGTTATAGTAACCAATGCTCCAACCCAATACAAAATGATGATATTCCAGTGCATCCAACGAGGGCATGGTCTACAACTGGCCTATCTCCACTTCGAGTCAGTTTTGAATGAGGGAAGCACTTTTAAGCGACTTAGTAATTTCCATTAGGTTATTAGATTCATTCAATAACGGCTTACATGCATAGGCCGGTGAGAATGGATTTGGATCATACATACATACATGCAAAAAAATATAAAGCATAATTAAATAAGTAAAATGGACTGCTATGGGCCTATATTACATCCTAATATAATTCTAGTAAGCCTATACTAGAAAATACATAAGGTGGGCCTCCTTTTCCTTCCTTCTGGGCTCGCCTCTCCACTGGGCATCTTCTTTACAAATTTTATAATAAATAAATAAAATATAATTACATTAAAAAAGAAGAATGGCAAGCAGGCCGTATTTACCCAAAAGAAAAATTACAACCCAACCTGAATAAGGCCTAATAGCATCCAAGCATGCATACATTTAATCATACAAAATGCATCCAATACATCAATTTATAAGCATGTTATAATGCATGAATTTAAGCCCATTTCAATTATGTCCAAAGCCATTATTTTGAAATCGCCAATTTTGGCCCATCATGGTTCTAGCCCTTAACAGGCTTTGGGCCTCCAGCCCAGGCAGATAACTGCTCCCACCGGAATTGGGAAACCATGAGTCTATATAAGCCGTTAGGGTAATTGTGCCAAAAAAACCTAAACCAATTTCAATTAACCATATTAATTTCTAAAATTAATATCCCATGAATAAAATTAAAAATTTCATCCAAGAAACCATACACATTTAAATTACAAAATTTAAACACACAAAACTTTAAAACCCATTAAAATTCAAAACTGGGCACCAGGCCCGAAACCTGCCAAATCCAAAACTGGGCCTGGCCCGCTGCAGCTAGGGTAACAGAGTTGCTCTAACAGCAGCAGCCAATGCTGCTAGGGACAGTAGTAGCTGATGTTGTTGTTTCTGCCGCATGCGACGGTCGCCGGCAGTGATTCCACCGCTGGCAGTCCTGTATGCGTGGAAACAGCCCCGTGATTTTTGCCGAAAAAATGAAATGCAGCCAAGAAAATAAATCACTAAGAAATATAATCCAATCAACAAAAAATTAAATAAATATAAACCTATATGCAAATTAATTTCAATTGAAAAATCCAAGGGGAAAAACCACAAACCCCAAACCATGAATCCCAAATCAAAATTTGCAATTTCAAAACCAAGGGATTCAACCCAGTTTTAACAATTTCCACGGATCAAAAACCTGCTCTGATACCACTATTGGGATTTTTCATTGGAAATCACCGGATTAATTACGGAAGAACGTAGTGATTTCCTCAAATCCTTGCCCAGGAACAATTGATGTGAAAATTGTAAAACTTTAAATTAAATTGAAGAGAATAGATTCTTACCAAGAATATCTCTTCAAAAGATGGCTGCAAAAACCAAAATTGATTCCCTCTGCGTTCATGTACACAAACAGCCATCAAACACGACCCGTGTTAGCGAGAGGATCGATCGGAAGGGAGAGTTTGGTGGATCAAATTTTCTGCTCTAAAACTCTTGTGTTGGCCGAATTCCACCCTAGGTTTTTAACCTAGGGGGCCAAAATTCCCTTTGGGAATTTTAGGCTCAATTCCATTTAATTTCATGCGGGCTTTTCTCCTCTTTAAGCCCACATCCAATTTAATTCTTCTGGTCCAATTTAATTTCAAATCTAAATTCTATTTAATATGTATGCTAACATATTATACCATATAATATATTACATACATTTATATTGAAATTGATTTGACAAATTAATTTAACCGAGGAATGAAATTAGACATTCATGAAATCAAATACATGTAAACCTATACATGTAAAATATTTCCACCTAGGAAATAATCTCATAAATTAATTCATTGAATTAATTATGAGAAGGCCAATACAAATATTAATTTTATTATTTTGATCAATCCAATTGATCCTTATAATATAATTAATATGATCCTCTCTTTCGGTGTGTGTACTCTAAGTATACTGGTGATCCCTTAAGTCTGAGTTCAGCAATTCAATGTGTACGATCCTGTGGGCCCATCTTTATGATAACAGTAGCAAGCAACTACAGCCCCCAATTAAGATGGAGATAGCAGTCCAACTATAATCATAACCTGTAGTTTGAACTTGTATATCCCATGTCATTGATATGGTGTCCAACACAGAGGCATAGATTGATCATCCTCTTTTGTGTCCGGACAATTACTTGATCCCGAAAGTACTTGATGCTCACAAACAAGTTCCAACTTTTTTGGGTGTGGCCACACTCTTATCAATCACATTCATCAAGAGGCCGGTGATATCTTCTCAGTGGACTACTGAGTGACATATCCCTTCTGCATATCCATAGCACTGCCATGCTCAATGACATACCCGAACATACCCATACTTGTTACCCACTTACAGGCCCTTTAGGCGTACACCAAAGTATGCGACTTTGCATGCAGCACCATCATATGGTGAGGTCAAAGGATCCATACAAGTACTACACGAGAATCACTTGTGATGCTTTACCATGTGGATTTCTCGTTAAGTGGATCTATCCAGTACCATGCCCCTTTTGTATGTACCCATTAACATGGTTAACATTCCATGTCCAATGGCCGGTAAGACACCACCATACAACCAAGTTAATGATAGTCACTAGTTCCATTCATTCCCATGACTAGAACAGACTATGGATCTCTTTATGGTCATATCGTTTTCTCTATCCATGGTTTTACTGCCAAGTGCATGACACTTGTCAACATGGATATGGATATGTCCATTGGATACACCATTTAAAATACAGCACAAGATATATAATAAATAGATTAATGACTTAATTTAATGACATAAAATATGTATAATACATAAATCCAATAAATGTACAATACAAATACAAGGTCCAATGCCTCGAGACTAGGGCATATCCAACAGATACTAGGTATCATGATCTACAGGAATAGATCACTTTGACTTCTAGGCCTAAGTTAGGAAAGGTACATAGACAAGGTCCTAGCTAGGTTCATCATGACCAACTCCAGGAGAGGTCTCTTGCCAATGCGTCATGGGCTGAATTTGAGCAAAAAGGACCATCCTTTTACTAGGTAACAGAGGTATTACATGAGTGGCTTTCCATATGCTTTTGCTATTGGATCTACCATGTACATCATGTTATGTACTAGACCTAATGTCACATATATACTGATGACTTTCGATCGCAGTGAGATTATATGTTGATATTGTGTATAGGTATAGTTAGCTAAGAAGCTCAAGGCCAAACACCATTGCCATTCTATGACAGAAGCTGAGTATCTTGCTATATGGTATGTAGTAAAGGGAATTGTTTGGATTAGGAAGTTCATAACTGAGGTAGGAGTCATTCACTCTCTCCTAGACCTGGTTGACTTCTTCAGTAACATCAATATGGCTGCCGCACAAGCTAAGGAGCCATAGTTACGCCTGAAATCTAAACATGTACTTAAGAGATCCCATCTCATTCATAGGGTTGTATCTGATGATAAACATTATGGATCCCTTGACCAAAGCTATTGGTGAGGACGTAGTCTGAGGGTCATGTGAGATCTATGGGGATTAGGTCATTGCATAGCAGGGACTAGTGTAAGTGGGAGATTATTAGTGTATGCCCTAATCCCTATATAATGTAATCAGATATTTTGTTATAAGTAAAAAGGCGTAATCTATTTTGTTAATTTCTTGTGCAGTTAATACTAATAAAGAATCCATTAACTGGTGTTTTACTCAAGTATGTCGATAACGTTCTCTGAGCAGTAAGACCTTGAGTAGGGAAATAACACCAGTTATAAAGCTATCCCTACTTTGTTAAAGTCATGGGAATGATTTTAACTAAAGACTAGCATGTGTCTTGATTGTTTGGTGGTGTCTTACCGACTATTGGACATGGAATGTCAATAAAAAATACGGGTACATATTAGGTTACATGGTACAGGATTGATCCGCTATGAGAACACTGTTGGATAGGCCCTAGTCCCGAGGCATTGGACCTCATATTTATATTGTAAATTTATTGGATTTATGTATTATACATATTTGGTGTCATTAATAAAGGCATTAATTCATTTATTATATATATATCTTGTGTAATATTTTAAATGAAATACCCAATGGACATATCCATATTCATGATGAAGAGTGTCATGCACTTGGTAGTAAGACCATGGATAGGGAAAACGACATGACCATAAAGAGATCCGTAGTCTGTTCCAGTCATGGGAATGAATGGAACTAGAGACTATCATTAACCTGGTTATATGGAAGTGTCTTATCGGTCATTGGTCATGGGATGTCAACCAAGTTAATGGGTACAAGCAAAAGGGGTATGGTACTGGATAGATCCACTAAACGAGAAATCCACATGGTATAGTATCACAAATGATTCTCGTGTAGTACTTGTATGGATCCTTTGACCAAACCATATGATGGTGTTGCATACGAGGTCGCATACTTAGGGGTATACCTAAAGGGCCTATAATAGGGTGCCAAGTATGGGTACTTTCTAGTATGTCACTTAGCATAGCAATGCTATGGATATGCAGAAGGGATTTGTCACTTAGTAGTCCACTGAGAAGATATCACCGGCCTCCTTATGAATGTGACTGATAAGAGTGTGGCCACACCCAAACAAGTTGGAACTTGTTTGTGAGCATCAGTTCATTCGGGATCAAGTTAATGTCCAGACACAAAAGAGGGTGATCAATCCATGCCTCTGTGTTGGACACCGATATCGATGACATGGGATATACAAGTTCCAACTATAGGGTTATGATTTCAGTTGGACTGCCATCTCTATCTTAATTGGGGGCTGCAATGGCTTGCTAGAGCCGGCCTGCAGTCTGTGGCCTATAGGCCCACACGATCATACACATTGAATGTCTGAACACAGACTTAAGGAATCGCCTGTATACTTGGAGTATACACACTAGAGAGAGAGGATTATATTAATTATATTATAAAGATCAATTGGATTGATCATAATAATAAAATTAATATGTGATTGGCATTCTCATAATTAATTAGATTAATTTATGAGATTATTTTCTAGGTGGAAATATTTCACATGTATAGGTTTACATGTGTCTTTGTCTTATGGATGTCAAAATTAATTCCATGGTATAATTAATTGATCAAATTGATTTTAATTTAATTATATCAAATATATTATTTGGAATAATATGTTAAGGATACAAGTTAAATTAAATTGGGTTTGATAATTAATTGGACCTGGCAAATTAATATTCGGCTGGGTTTTAAATGGAGAAAGGCCCACATGAGACAAGGAAGAAAATTGGGCTGAAATCTCAAGGAGAATTTCGGCCCACCCTAGGTAAAAATACCTAGGGATTTTGGCCAAGAGGTGAGGTAGACATCCTAGCCGAAATCTTAAGCTTCCCTCTCTCAAAAGTTTTCCCGATTCTAATGCTAGCACGGGTCGTGTTCCATAGGCGTTTGTGTACGTGAACAAGGAGGGAATCTACATTGATTTCTCCAACCATCTCTGGAAGAGATACTCCTGGTAAGAGTTTAATCTCTTCTCGATAAAATTTTTGATTTCACAATTTTCATCTCAAGTGCTCCTAGGCACGGATTTGAGGAAATTGTCACGATCTTCCCCATTTATTCGGATAATTTCCGGTGAAAATCCCAACAGTGGTATCAGAGCGGGCTTTTGATCCATGAAGATTGTTTAATTGGATTTAATCCCTTGGATTTAAAATTGGATTTTTTCATTTGGGATTCTTGGATTGAGGTCTGTGATTTTTCCCCTTTGATTTTTGCAATTGAAATTAATTTTGCATATAGGTTTATGTATATTTAATTTTATTGGGTGGATGTGATTCTTGGTGAATTATTTCATTTGGTTGCATTTTTTTTAATTTTGGAAAAATCACGGCTTGTTTCCGGCCATGTGGCGAGCTGCTGCTGGGTAGTGGCCGCTGGGCGACCATTGTACAGCTGCAGTGGCGGCTACTGCTAGGGCAACTTGGTTACCCTAGCTGTAGCAGGCCGGGCCTAGTGTTTTGGATTTGGTGGGTTCGGGCTAGGGGCCCAGTCTTAAAATTTTAATTGGTTTTAAATTTTTGTGTGTTTAAATTTTTGCAATTTAAATGCGCATGGTTTCTTGAATGAAATTTTAATTTTATTGATTGGATATTAATTTTGGAAATTAAAATGGTTAATTGAAATTGGTTTGGGTATTTTTGGCACAATTACCCGGATGGCTAATATGGTCTCCCAATTCCAGTGGGAGCAGTTAACTGCCTGGGCTGGAAGCCTAAAGCCCGTTAAGGGCTAGAACCATGATGGGCTGGATTTGGCGATTTCAAGAATAATGGCTTGGACATAATTGAAATGGGCTTAATTCATGCATTATAACATGCTTATAAATTTATGTATTGGATGCATATGTGTGATTAAATGTTGGGAAATTATCAGATTTACGTTGGATTGGGCTTTTGTTTTTTGGGCCTACCTTTTATTATTTACTGAAATACGTGTTTTTGTTTTTTCTTTCTCCTCTTTACCTTTTTCTTCTCTTTTCTCTCATCTTTACCCCTTTCTTCTCCTTTCTCCCATCTTTACGATTTTCTTCTTCTTCTTTCTCTGTTCTCTACTTTTTTTCTTCTTCAAACATTCACTCAATATAAACAGCTGCTGAAGTTGTTTAAGAGGAATCTGATGGACGGCGGTGAAGATAGTGGCGACGGTGATAATCTATTGCCGGAGACGCCTAGCCGGAGCGATTGGCAAGGGAATGCGACGGAGGCTGCTGATTTTGGGAATGGAAATGAGGGTGTTATTGGCGATAACGTTGCTGGTTCTACAGTCCCTGAACCAATGTTGCAGGAAGAAACAACATTGTATAAACCCTTGGTTTCACAAATGGATCTGAAATCGAGTGGTTTGTTGCTGAGAATATAATGTGGGAGAGTAATGTCACTACTCCCTCAACTCAGGTAATTTCACTCCTTTCACTATTACAGAATTTACTTTCAAGTTTTGTTGCTTTCTTGACAGGGAAAGGTTATACCTTATTTAAACCTAAATTATACCTTAGTTATACTGAGTTATACCTTAGTTATACCCTAAGATACACTGTTATACCTGATTTATACCTTTGTTATACATTCTGATACACTATAGTAACTGATTATACCTTAGTTATACCGCAATTATACCTTAGTTATACTGAGTTATACATTAGTTATACCCTAAGATAGATTGTTATACCTGATTTATACCTTTGTTATACATTCAGATACACTTTTTTCACTGATTATACATTTGTTATACATTCAGATACACTTTTTTCACTGATTATACCTTAGTTATACCGCAATTATACCTTAGTTATACTGAGTTATACATTAATTATACCTTAAGATACACTGTTATACATGATTTATACCTTTGTTATACGTTAGGATACACTGTTATTATGATTATACCTTAGTTATACATTCTGATACATGAAGTATACCTTAGTTATACATTGATTATACAATTTTTTCACTGATTATACCTAGTTATACCTGAATTATACCTTAGTTATACTGAGTTATATTGAATTATACCTTAGTTATACCTGAATTATACCTTAGTTATACTGAGTTATACCGTTAGTTATACCCTAAGTTACACTGTTATTGTGATTATACCTTAGTTATACATACTGATACACATTTTTCACTGTTTATACCTTAGTTATACATGAATTATACCTTAGTTATACTGAGTTATACCCTAAGATACATTGTTATTGTAATTATACATTTGTTAAACATTCAGATACACTTTTTTCACTGATTATACCTTAGTTATACATGACTTATACCTTAGTTATACCTGACTTATACCTTAGTTATACCTTTGTTATACATTCAGATACACTATTTTCACTGACTATACCTTAGTTATACTGAGTTATACCTTTGTTATACATTCAGATACACTTTTTTCACTGTTTATACCTTAGTTATACCTGAATTATACCTTAGTTATACTGAGTTATACTTTAGTTATACCCTAAGTTACACTGTTATTGTGATTATACATTTGTTATACATTCAGATACACTATTTTCACTGACTATACCTTAGTTATACTGAGTTATACTTTAGTTATACATTCTGATACACTTTTTTCACTGTTTATACCTTAGTTATTCTGAGTTATACCTTAGTTATACCCTAAGTTACACTGTTATTGTGATTATACCTTAGTTATACATTCTGATACACTTTTTTCACTGTTTATACCTTAGTTATACCTGAATTATACCTTAGTTATACTGAGTTATACCTTAGTTATACCCTAAGATACATTGTTATTGTGATTATACCTTTGTTATACATTCAGATATACTTTTTTCACTGTTTATACCTTAGTTATACATGAATTATACCTTAGTTATACTGAGTTATACCTTAGTTATACCTAAGACACATTGTTATTGTGATTATACCTTTGTTATACATTCAGATACACTCTTTTCACTGATTATACCTTAGTTATACCTGAATTATACCTTAGTTATACTTAGTTATACCCTAAGTTACACTGTTATTGTGATTATACCTTTGTTATAAATTCTGATACACTCTTTTCACTGTTTATACCTTAGTTATACCTGAATTATACCTTATTTATACTGAGTTATACTGAGTTGTAATTGATGAATCTGTAATCTTCAGTCCAAGTTCCATTATCATGGAGCAGAATTGTGATTTCTTGCATATCTCTGTGATCGATTGAATTGCTATATCTGTTTTGCAGTGATCGATTGAATTGCAGTGATCGATTGAATGTGTAGGAGAGAGATCGATCGATATAGATGTGCGATTTCTAGATGGCGAAACTGATCTGTGATTATCGATCCAGGTATGCGATTCCAGGTGAAGAAACTGATCTGTGATTCTTGGCGAAATTGATCTGCGATTTCTTGGCGTTTGGGAGGTTTTTGAGCCGGAGGGAATCACGTATTTTGGAGATTTATGTTTTTCTGTTTTGTGTTTTTTTCTGCAGATTTACGTAAAACAGGAATTTCCTGTTTTATGTATTTTTGTAATTTTGGAAAGTTTTTAAAGTATTTAAGTAAAGTTTTCCCTTGTAGGTAAAAAAGTTAGGTGGTGTAAAAAGGTAAGTATTTATGTAAAAAGCCCTTAAATGTTTGTATGGTTGGATGATATTGGGCCTTAATTCAAGATGGGTCGTATTTCTTTTTGGGTAAATACAGCCTGCGCGCCGTTTTTTTTAATGTAATTTTATTTTATTCATTTATTATAAAATTTGTAAAAGAAGAGCCCAACAGAGTGGTGAGCCCAAGTGGGTCTGCAAGCCCAGAAGGAAGGACATGGAGGCCCACCTGATATTTCATTCTAGTATAGGTTTACTAGAATAATATAAGGATGTAATATAGGCCCATAGCAGCCCATTTTACTTTTTTATTTAATTATGCTTTATATTTATTTGCATGTTTGAATGTATGACCCAACAGCCAATTTCACCCGCCTTACGCATGTAAGCCGATATTAAATGAATCTAATAACCTAATGGAAATTACTAAGTCGTTTAAAAGTGCTTCCCTCATTCAAAACCAACTCGAAGTGGGGATAGGCCAGTTGTAGACCTTGCCCTCGCAGGATACACTGGAGTATCATCATTTTGTATTGGGTTAGAGTATGGGATACTCTAACACTTGGATAGAGGTTTTGACTTAGCATGGCTAGTAGGATTCTCTTGGCCCTAAGCACAGATGGGTAAGTGCCAACAAGCCCATCAAACTGAGAGTCCCTAGGTTGGGATTTGATGGTGTTCCTACCTAAATAATTGGATGGTGTTCTTTATTAACACTCTTAAATTTTTCTGTGTTGAAATTCTAAATGGCAAATAACAACACATTTTCACTGTGATCTATCCTGGAAAGGGACAAGCTTTCCCATCCCAACTTCATAGACTGGTCTAGGAACTTAAGGATAGTTCTAAGACAAGAGTCCAAGGAGTACGTACTGGAAAGGCCTATGCCAGCTGTGCCTCAGGGACGTATTCCACCAGCTGCCCAACTGGAGGAATACGAGGCACATGCGAGGGATAATATGGATGTGACATGCCTTATGTTGGAATGCATGGTCCCTGAGCTGCAAAAGCAGTTCATGGACCATCAGGCCTATGCTATAATAACAACTCTTAATGAGATGTTTCAGGAGCAAGCTCGTCAGGAAAGGTACCTGACTAATAAGGCATTTCACTCCTGTAAGATGGGGGCTGGGACATCTATGAGCGCACACATGCTCAAGATGAAGGGCTATTTGGACACTCTAGCCTGTCTCGGATCACCTATCTCATAGGAGCTGGCGGTGGACACAATCCATGCTTCCCTACCAGACTCTTATTATCAGTTCATCCTAAACTATAACATGCAAGGGATGAATCACACTGTTACTGAGTTGCATGGGATGCTAAAGCTCACAGAACAGTCGATCAAGAAGAGTCCACTGGAGCTGCTGGTCAACAAGGGGAACCCTCTTCTTACGAAGGGCAAGGCCAAGGAAAAGGCCAAGAAAGTCAAGGCCAAGAAGGCTAAGGCTCAGCCCAAGGTCCAGCAAAAGGCAAATCCCGAAGATGTCTGTTTTGATGAAAGTAGGCAGGCCATTGGAAGAGATCATGTCCCAAGCTAATGGGAGAGCAGAGGAGGACCCAGGGTGCATCCTTATCAGGTATTTATGTCATAGACATTAACCTTACTGTTTCAACATCCTGGGTATTGGATACTGGATGTGGTTCTAACATTTGTTGCAATGTACAGGGACTTAAGAACAGAAGGTCACTAGGATTGGGGGAGGTGGACTTGCAGGTCGGTAATGGAGCAAGGGTTGCTGCTATAGAGATCAGTGAATATCACCTCATGATGCCTAATGGATTGGTTTTGATTTTGGAACAATGTTATTTTGTACATGCTATGTGCAGGAGATATTTCTGGATTTAATTTTACTATTTCTAATGGTAGAATTTGTTTATCTAGAGAGGGATTATTTTATAGAGAAGCTCTATTAAATAATGGCCTATATATCTTGGATTTAAATGAAACCAATCATGTTTATAACATAAACGCTAAGAGGGTTAAGCCCAATGAACTTAATCCTGTGTACCTATGGCATTGTTGTTTGGGCCATATAAACGAGAAGCGAATAGCTAGGCTTCACAAGGCTGGAGTCCTAGGGTCATTTGACTTGGAGTCAATTGATATATACGAGTCATGTTTACGAGGAAAAATGACTAAGGTGCCTTTTAGCAAGAAGGCTGAAAGGGCCACTGGCTTATTGGACCTAATACATTCAGATGTATGTGGGCCCATGAGCATAGCGACCAGAGGTGGGCATCTGTACTTCATCACGTTCACAGATGATTTCAGCAATATGGCTATGTCTATCTGATGAAACATAAGTCTGAGACCCTTGATAGGTTCAAGGAATTTAGGAACAAAGTACAAAACCAGCTAGGCAGAAATATCGATACCCTTCGTCAGACCGAGGAGGTGAGTATATGAGCCTAGAGTTTGACTCATATTTGAGAGAGCATGGAATAGTTCCACAGCTCACTCCTCCAGGAACATCACAGTGGAATGGGGTGTCCGAACGGATGAATAGGACCTTGTTGGACATGGTCCACTCAATGATGAGTCAAGCCTCTCTCCCAATAAGTTTCTAAGGACACACCCTCGAGATAGCTGCTCTTATTTTAAATAATACTCCGACTAAGGCAGTGGAAAAGACCCCATATCAAATATGAACGGGCAGGGAGCCCAATGTGTCTTTCTTAAGGATTTGGGGATGCGAAGCACATGTCAAGAGATTGACTAGTGGCAAGCTAGAGCCCGAAACCGATAAATGCCTATTGATGGGCTACCCTAAGGAAACCAAAGGGTATTACTTCTAACACCCTACCGAGAACAAGGTGCTCGTGGCAAGGAAGGGGGTCTTTCTAGAAAGGGAATTCCTTTCCAGGAAAGATAGTGGGAGCAATGTTGAACTCAGGGAATTTCAAAGTCCACAAGCTCCTGAAGAGGATAACTTGGAGGCCCAGGTGGATCTTCCACGGGTGGAAGCACCGACCCAGGCCACACAAGGACCTAGAAGGTCTGGTAAGGATCGTCGGGAACCAGAGAGGTATGGTTTCCAAGTCACCGATGATCAAACTCTTCTCGTCTTGGATGAGGAAGAACGCAAAACCTACCAGGAGGCTATGGTAAGCCCACAGTCTATAAATTGGCGTAAAGCCATGGAGGCAGAGATGCAATCTATGTACGATAACCAGGTTTAGAACTTTGTTGATCCACCTCTGGGTGCTAAGGTAATAGGTTGTAAGTGGTGCTACAAGCTAAAAGCTGATAATACCTTCAAGGGGCGTCTGGTTGCGAAAGGTTTTAGACAAGTTCGTAGAATATACTATAATGAAACTTTCTCACCAGTAGCCATGCTCAAATCCATCAGGATCTTGCTGGCCATAGCTGCATGGTACGACTATGAGGTATGGCAAATGGATGTCAAAACCGCTTTCTTTAATAGAAAGCTACTCGAGGATGTGTACATGACACAACCTGAGGGTTTTGTCAATCCAGAGTATCCGGGGAGGGTATGCAAACTTCAAAGGTCCATTTATGGATTGAAGCAAGCATCCCGTAGTTGGAATCTTAGATTCAATGAAGCTGTAAAGGAATATGGCTTCATAGAGAATCAAGATGAGCCTTGTGTGTATAAGAGGATTAGTGGGAGCATTGTCACATTCCTAGTACTTTATGTAGACGACATCCTACTCATTGGAAGCGACATACCGACACTGCAAGGAGTAAAGTAGTGGCTGTGTAAGTGCTTCGCAATGAAGGACTTAGGTGAAGCTGAGATGATCCTAGGGATCAGGATCTATAGGGATAGATCAAATCAGCTTCTGGGCCTAAGTCAGGCCTTATACATAGACAAAGTTTCGAAAAGGTTCAGCATGGATCGGGCTAAGAAAGGCTTCTTGCCAATGGGTCATGGGCTGAAACTTAGTACGAAGAACTGTCCTAAGTCAAGGGAGGATAAGGAGAACATGAAATTGGTTCCATATGCTTCGGCTATAGGATCAATTATGTACTCCATGCTAGGCAACTCATGTTGGATATGCCCTAGTCTCGAGGTGTTGGGAATTAATCGCATAAAATAAATACGCAGCGGAAAGAAAAACGGATTAATCCCCACCAAGGACCCATGTACATTGCATTGAATTGGAAGGAGGGTTAAAGAATTACCTCTTAATTTTTGCAGGATTGGATACAGGAACCAAAGCAGATTCCCTCTACAGTTGATCCACACCGAGCAATTGACTCACCGCGTGCTAGCGCCGGGATCGTAGAACAGTTCTTCGAATGAGAAGGTGAAAAATTGATATTTTTCACTTTATGCCAAAAGCATTTTTTCGGCAATTTGATGGAGATGGGGGGGCTGCTGTATCACATCAAACACACACTTGTTTCTAGGGTTTTTTTCTTTTATTATTAACTTATAATTGTAATTAAATACTATATTTAATTATAATTATAAATTAGCCCCCATAAGTTTTATTAATTCTCAATTAATATTAAACTTAGTCAATTCTCCATCATATACCCATATGTATGTAAAATTAATTATATCTCCATATAATATAATTAGCATACTTTATGCTATATTAATCTTATTAATATTTACATACATACATACATATATATATATACACATATACGTAAATGTATATTATAATTAATTATATCACCATATAATATAATTATAATATACATATATATATATATATAGCATACTTTATGCCATAAATATATTAATCTTATTAATATGTTCATGTGTATATACATATACATGTAAATATATATCTTTATATATATTTAATTTCTCATCAATAATAAATCATTATCTCATAATGATTTATCCCCGAATTAAGTGAATCTCATTTTGCTCTTTGTGTGTGACCCCGTAGGATCATATAAATTGGCAATGAGGAAATTACCATAATGCCCTCATAAGTCATAAGCGGACTCTAGCAAGCCATTATGACTACCCAATTCATATGATTGGTATAATCCAATAAACCTACTTATAGAATGTGTCATATTCCCTTTTGTCTCTTGATATCATGATTAATTATAAGACATGGTACACTTGTCAATCTTATATAAATTAATCATATGCTTTCTCGATCTCAAAGCGGACTGTTTAAACA
This sequence comes from Euphorbia tirucalli, assembly GCA_039660915.1. Taxonomy (NCBI): domain Eukaryota; kingdom Viridiplantae; phylum Streptophyta; class Magnoliopsida; order Malpighiales; family Euphorbiaceae; genus Euphorbia; species Euphorbia tirucalli. The sequence goes on along the minus strand of CM077637.1, from coordinate 40,257,531 downwards.
AATCAATTGATACTCTTATCAATTATTTGAGCACGGCCATGCATATAACAGTCTCACTTATCGAGGGGCCCAGTGATATCGCTCTCTTGATAGAGAGGGACAAAATCCCATATCTGTCACTCACATCCCAAGGCATGAGTCATATCGTACCCAATCACAGCCTTTATAACTACTCTGTTACAAGCAGCGTTTGACTGCGTCAAAGCACAACATGAATTCATCCCGGAATCCATGGTGACCTCAGGTCAAAGGAATCAGCTAATGACACTACTATAATCAAGATCAGTTGTGACACATAACCATGAACTTGATCTCATAGTGGGTCTCCAGTAACATGTTCTCTAACATATTACCCGTGAGTATAATATGTATCTCTATACACTATATTCATCTTATGAATATCTATTATCACTCACACTAGTCTTAGTTTGTTATTATTCCCATAATAACAATCGACTAGGGATGTTTAGAATTACACGGTTGATTCATGGATACTTATCATAAATGCTAACATACAAACATAAATGATAATATTAATCTATACTAGATTAATCTTAGAAGTCAAATTACATAATCCATTATTGGCCTTAGGGCACAATCTCCAACAATCTCCCACTTGTACTATGGCCAATCATACATGTATCTTATACCCATTGACCTACATGACTTTCATGTATTCACTCGTGTAGGAGTCTTTGTCAATGAATTATTAATTTTCGCTTCCGTTGCTACTTTACACATATTCACTCTCTCTTTAGAGACAGCCTCTCTAAATTAGTGAAAAACGCCTAAGTATATGCTTGTGTCATACAAGGTTCTTACGCATTGAACTATTGTCCCTACAATAGTCTCACAGGATAAGCAATGCTTAGAACAAAAACATAAAATTTTGATGAACTTCTTCATCCAAAATTTCTTTACATCACATGTAACTGTATACTTTGGCTGCTATTATAGATATTTAGCTATAACGTTTTATTTTGAACCTTTCAAAATCATAACTTCTCTTTTTAAGAGAATACTAGATCTCGACTGATATATTGCAACTAATTGCAATCAGTTGTATATGTGCAACTATTTACACAGTTAACATAAGCAAGCTTCTATTAAGTCTTTTATATTGAACGCTTTCAATGCTTTGACTTAAGCCAGAATATTCTTTTAGATCTATCTGTATAGATTCCAATTTCAAGAATACAGGCAGTCATGCTTATAACATTAACTGAAATTACTTTCTTAGCCAAGATTTTACTTCTTGCAAGGTAAGAATGTTATTTCCAACAAGCCATATGTCATCCACATATAACATTAGGAATACCGATATGCTCCCACTGATCCTTTTGAAACACAAGATTCATCATCCTTTTGATAAAATCAAACCATTTGATTTCTTTATCAAAACTATGATTCCAACTATTTGATGCATGTTTCGATCCTTATGAGAATCTTTGAAAACTTGCATACGCTATTTGAATTCTTTGGATGCTCAAAACTTTGGGTTGTGTCACGTACACATCCTCAATCATGTTTTCACGTAAAAAATAGATTTTGATATCCATTTGCCATATTTTATAATCATATTATGGGGATATGGCAACAAGAACTCAATATGACTTGATCATGATTAATGACTAAAGAGGATTTCATCATAGTCCTACTATGAATTTGTTCGTATCCTTATAGTCACTAGTCGTGCTTTATAAGTTTGAAGATCACCATCCATATCGGTTTTCAATTTGAAAACTCACTTGCAACCATTGCATATGCATCTTCTAAAAGACTTATCAAAGTCTATACTTTGATTGTCAGACATGGACTTATCTTCAACCTTTATAGCATCAAGTCACATATTAGATTCAAAATCTAACATTGCTTCTTCATAAAAGAAGACTTACTTCATCTAGTAAAATTACATCATGATTTTGAGAAATCCATATCTCTCCTAATCATGTCGTATTCCACTAGACTTTCATTGGACTTGTGTAATTTCAACAATGATCATGAAACCATTTCCACATTCCTCTTCAACGTTAAATGTCACTTTTGTGAATTACGAGTTTTGTAGGTGTACCTTACTCCCACTAACTCTACTAGAAATTAACTCCCTCTTCAAGGGGAAACCATTTCTAGCTACAACTACTTTGTATCCCAAAGAAACACAGGAGTAACAACTCCTACTTTCCTTTTGAGTAATCCACAATACGATATTTAAATTTAGGTGCCAACTTATTCGAAATAAGCTTTACAGCCCTAAACTTATTCAATGAAACAATTTGGGTCTCTTACCCAACCATATCTCATATGTTGATTCATGAATTGTTTTAGACGGAACAATATACACAGCTGCTTTAATGGCATATTTTTGAGAAAACGATGATCAACTTGACTTCATCATAGATTGAACTATATCTTTATAGAGTTCGATTACTCCCTTTTCGACACAACATCCTTTGTGGCGTACTTGGAGGAGTCAATTGTGAGACAGTCCCACAATTTCTAAGATGATTGTCAAAATCTTGACTCAAATATTCACCACTCGGATCATATCTAAATGACTTTACTATCTTGTCAAGATACTTCATACTCCTTTTACAAGCTTTTGAACACTTCAAAAGTTCCAAACTCGTGTTTAATTAGATACTCTTATCTAGAGAAAAGTTCCATAAAGGTAATGAAGTATTAAAACCTCCTTTAGCAGTTGATTTATAATTCATATACATCCATATGTATAATGCTTAATAAATCGATTATTCTTTAACTACTTTTAGCAAAGAACAACTTTATCATCTTTTACAATAAACAACATTCGCATGATTCAAGATGATTCATAATCTCATGAATCCAAAAGTCCATTCTCATGGAGTTTCGTAATGCGACTTTGCTTATGTCTCCAAGAGGACACTGCCAAAATAGGTTGAATCAACTATTTGATTCGATCCTTACAGTATTTATGTTACAGATGGGCTCCACATATAAAGACAATTATGTAAATCTACATTTCATAATCATGTCTTTATAAAGTTTATAATTCACAATTATAAAATAAACAACATTTGTTTACTCAAGCCAACAAGCTCAATAGGCAACAAGAGTTCGTAACTCACATGTAAAAGTTCATAACCTTTGAGTAACAACCTTTGCTTCTCTTGCATATTCGCATTCTACCTTTCACCTTCATAAGGTTTCTATTCAAATTGCGATTCATCATATTCTACTAATATGAGATTCACAACGGTATCTAATACCTTTTGATATAGAAACAAGAGTAGAATAGTTAATAAATACTTAAGGTAGCAGTCTTACTGCCTTTCATCTTCTTATAGTTCTCCAAACAAGGTTTGCTATTTCTATTCTAATGAACGATTCATTCTAGAAATGGCAACACCCTTCTTTTGGAGATCTCTCTATGCCAACAGCTTTGGTCTTTAAAACATGTTTCACCCGAACCTTTCGGTCTTTATGCTTTTCGACCTTCCTTTTATCCTTTCCTTTTGAACCATAAGCACACAATTCGAGGCGGGCTTATCCTTTATGGATAACTTAACATTCTTTTGCATCCTATGCAACTAATTCACAATTTTCCCCATGTCATTCAAATGATAGTTCATCACCAATGACTATCAAATAATGAATTCAAGATCACATCTCAATGCCTTTTGGAGGCCAATGAGAAATTGTTGCCTCAAACACTTATCTTTTCTTGCTCACTAACTGATGGAACATTTCCATTTGTGATGTATCATATACCTCAAGTAAAACTTCCACGTGCGGAAGAATTGGTGGCAAGTGTAAGATAATAAATTTTAAACAGAGTCCCTTCGATGCTTCAAGTAAGCATCTTTTATACTCATGTTACAATTGCTAGTGGTTCATTGGGCAAAAGGATTATTGAGAACATATGATTCCTTTTGATTTGAGAACAATTCTCAAAGTTCAATAACAATCGAGATCATGGTAATAGCAATCATAACTATAATAAAGCGTGTAAAGATTTTTATTTAAATGCTCCCACTTAAATTATAAAACCCTTTAAAATATTTAAGTGGGTGAAGATCCAAAATCCATACTTAACCATAGCACTGCTTTGGCATGTCCCTATGATTAAATATAATTTCGGTAGGCAAAGACTCAAAATCATGCTTTAAACCATTTAAACATATTTTGGATGTGCACTTCTTTGCCAATTGCATCATTATGCAACTCTTCTAATTTATGAGATGCATGATATCATATATCATATTTAATTGTATGTTACTCATCTTATCTTTGCCTCGGGCTCAAACACCGTTTTGATTAACCCTTTGTTAAACCAATTACAACACAATGAGAATCACCATTTCTCATATTATGGCTTCGCTAAGGTCACAACATGCGTACCCGCTTTGGCGTGGCTACCATGATGCGAACATAGTACTTGACTAGTGTTATACGTAATTGGGTGGCAAATATAAACTTCTTAAGTTTATTTAGGGTTTATAAAATCCTGTGATTTAATTGTATCTCATATAATTCATGGCATTAATATTAAACATACATTTGTTAATACTAATTAGCATGGCATCCTATGTCATACATATGTTAAGCATGCAATCTAGCATGGCATCACATGGCATCTAAAAGAAACAAGGCATGCATTTACACATATATATAAACATTTGCATCACATGCAAAATAATTTCTAACATGCATCAATATTTATTAACATGGCATCTTATGGCATAAAATAAATATAACATGCATAAGACTCAAAACCGTGTTATGGTATGGTTTTATCTACATTGATTTTCATAGGCCAATATGAAAATCAACAGGTCATTTCCTAGGTGGTTGTAACCATCGCATGGTCACAGCTCTCCCGCACCCCTTGGATCCGTCCTCACGTCTTTGTTCCTTGGCACCATCTCATGGATTTACATATTTTACAAAATTGTATCCTATACAACTTTCTAGTAAAATAAATTTACATATAATAAATTGCATCCTATACAATTTATCTAGAAAAATAAGATTACATAAATACAAACGACTCGCAGGCCGTATTTATAAAACCTTACATTCACCAAAACCAAAAGAAAAACAAAAAACATCCAAGGGTCCAAAACCATAATAAATAAAATAAAGCATCCACGGGGTCCAAAACCATACCATAACACCATGCATAAAATTATCGACAATAATTTTATATCTAAAAATATTTAGGGTTCAAAGTGGTAAAATACAATCACATTGTATTTAGAATTAATTAATTTGGAAAAATTCGTAAATATGCAGAAACAATTTTCCACACTTAAAACGAAAAAGGGGTAAAACTGTCGGACAGCATGCTCGTCGGGCCGCGCACTGCAGTATCCAATACTGCGCGCAGCCCGACGGGCTGTGCAACACGTAGCTGCGCAGCCCATGCTGCGCAACACGCAGCTGCGCAGCCCATGCTACGTAAGCAGCATGCTGCTTACGCAGCATGTGCAATTGCAATTGCAATTGCAATTGCAGTTGGGCGCAATTGCAATTGCAATTGCATTGCACCCACAATTATTCTGGGCATTATGCCCAGAATAACGAAAACTTTTTTTTTTTTTTTAATTGCATTTAATTAATTGAAACAATTTCAATTAAAATCCCATGAATCAAATTCATGATACCAACCCCTTAAACATTTCAAATTATTAAAACAAATCATTCACAATGATTCACATTAAAATCAAATTTTAAACATGTTATTCACAATAACATTGAACCCTAAATCAAGAACATACAACCCTAACATGCAATTTTGATCTAATCAAAATAACAAATCCAATTCAACCAATGCACAAGTGGCTCTGATACCACTGTTGGGAATTAATCGCATAAAATAAATACGCAGCGGAAAGAAAAACGGATTAATCCCCACCAAGGACCCATGTACATTGCATTGAATTGGAAGGAGGGTTAAAGAATTACCTCTTAATTTTTGCAGGATTGGATACAGGAACCAAAGCAGATTCCCTCTACAGTTGATCCACACCGAGCAATTGACTCACCGCGTGCTAGCGCCGGGATCGTAGAACAGTTCTTCGAATGAGAAGGTGAAAAATTGATATTTTTCACTTTATGCCAAAAGCATTTTTTCGGCAATTTGATGGAGATGGGGGGGCTGCTGTATCACATCAAACACACACTTGTTTCTAGGGTTTTTTTCTTTTATTATTAACTTATATTTGTAATTAAATACTATATTTAATTATAATTATAAATTAGCCCCCATAAGTTTTATTAATTCTCAATTAATATTAAACTTAGTCAATTCTCCATCATATACACATATGTATGTAAAATTAATTATATCTCCATATAATATAATTAGCATACTTTATGCTATATTAATCTTATTAATATTTACATACATACATACATATATATATATACACATATACGTAAATGTATATTATAATTAATTATATCACCATATAATATAATTATAATATACATATATATATATATAGCATACTTTATGCCATAAATATATTAATCTTATTAATATGTTCATGTGTATATACATATACATGTAAATATATATCTTTATATATATTTAATTTCTCATCAATAATAAATCATTATCTCATAATGATTTATCCCCGAATTAAGTGAATCTCATTTTGCTCTTTGTGTGTGACCCCGTAGGATCATATAAATTGGCAATGAGGAAATTACCATAATGCCCTCATAAGTCATAAGCGGACTCTAGCAAGCCATTATGACTACCCAATTCATATGATTGGTATAATCCAATAAACCTACTTATAGAATGTGTCATATTCCCTTTTGTCTCTTGATATCATGATTAATTATAAGACATGGTACACTTGTCAATCTTATATAAATTAATCATATGCTTTCTCGATCTCAAAGCGGACTGTTTAAACAAATCAATTGATACTCTTATCAATTATTTGAGCACGGCCATGCATATAATAGTCTCACTTATCGAGGGGCCCAGTGATATCGCTCTCTTGATAGAGAGGGACAAAATCCCATATCTGTCACTCACATCCCAAGGCATGAGTCATATCGTACCCAATCACAGCCTTTATAACTACTCTGTTACAAGCAGCGTTTGACTGCGTCAAAGCACAACATGAATTCATCCCGGAATCCATGGTGACCTCAGGTCAAAGGAATCAGCTAATGACACTACTATAATCAAGATCAGTTGTGACACATAACCATGAACTTGATCTCATAGTGGGTCTCCAGTAACATGTTCTCTAACATATTACCCGTGAGTATAATATGTATCTCTATACACTATATTCATCTTATGAATATCTATTATCACTCACACTAGTCTTAGTTTGTTATTATTCCCATAATAACAATCGACTAGGGATGTTTAGAATTACACGGTTGATTCATGGATACTTATCATAAATGCTAACATACAAACATAAATGATAATATTAATCTATACTAGATTAATCTTAGAAGTCAAATTACATAATCCATTATTGGCCTTAGGGCACAATCTCCAACACGAGGCATTGGACCTCGTATTTGTATTATACATTTATTGGATTTATGTACTATACATATTTTGTGTCATTAATAAAGCCATTAATTCATTTATTGTATATACCTTGTGCAATATTTTAAATGAAGTACCCAATGGACATAGCCATATTCATGATGACGAGTGTCATTAGGGGTGAGCATGAACCGAAAAAACCGATCCAAAAAACACTATATTTTATAAACCAATCCAATCCAAACTAAATTTTGGTTCGGGTCAGGCCAAACCGAACTAGTTCGGTTCGGTTCGGTTTGGACTAGCTCGAACCAAAAACATCAACTTTTTTTTAAAAAAAATCAAAATAAAAATTTTATATAAGTAGTTTGTTTTAAAAGAAAAAAAGAAATACAAAAAAATTAACTTAAAAAAAACAGTAATACTAAATAATACCATTATATCACGATAAAATACTAAAATTCTCTTCTTCTTTTTTTCAACTCTCAAGTTTTAACAACTATAAATTAGCATAAAAAAATCACAATATAAAACAATATAACGTCTAAAATTCTCTACAATTAGTATATATTAATTTTATAATTAATTTTAATATTTTACCAATTATTCGGTTTTTTGGTTTATTCGGTTTTGAACCGAACCAAACCGATCCGAACCGAAGTGCAAACTTCTTCATAACTTAAAACTTTCCGAACCAAACTATTAAATGGATCGGTTTGGTTTGGTTAGGTTCGGTTTGGATTTTCGGTTTTTAGACATTGGTTCGGTTTTGCTCACCCCTAAGTGTCATGCACTTGGCAGTAAGACCATGGATAAGGAAACCGATATGACCATAAAGAGATCCATAGCCTGTTCCAGTCATAGGAATGAATGGAACTAGAGACTATCATTAACCTGGTTGTACGGCGGTGTCTTACTAGTAATTGGACATGGGATGTCAACAAAGTTAATCGATACATGCAAAAGTGGCATGGTACTGGATAGATCCACTAAACGAGAAATCCACATGGTATAGTATCACAAGTGATTCTTATATAGTACTTGTGCGGATCCTTTGACCTGACCATATGATGGTGTTGCATGCGAGGTCGCATACTTAGGGGTACGCCCAAAGGGCCTGTAATAGGGTGCCAAGTATGGGTACTTTCAGGTATGTCACTTAGCTTGGCAATGCTATGGATATGAGAAGGGATTTGTCACTCAGTAGTCCATTGAGAAGATATCACCGGCCTCTTGATGAATGTAACTGATAAAAGTGTGGCCACACCCAAACAAGTTGGAAATTGTTTATGAGCATCAGTACATTCGGGATCAAGTTAATGTCTAGACACAAATGAGGGTGATCAATCCATGCCTCTGTGTTGGACACCGATATCGATGACATGGGATATACAAGTTCCAACTACAGGGTTATGATTTCAGTTGCACTGCCATCTCCATTTTAATTAGGGGCTGCAGTGGCTTGCTAGATCCTGCCTGCAGACTGTGGGCGATAGGTCCACTGCCAACATAAAGATGGGCCCACAGGATCATACACATTGAACGTCTCAACACGGACTTAAGGAATCGCCTGTATACTTGGAGTATACACACTAGAGAGAGAGGATTATATTAATTATATTATAAAGATCAATTGGTTTGATCATAATAATAAAATTAATATGTGATTGGCAATCTCATAATTAATTAGATTAATTTATGAGATTATTCCTAGGTGGAAATATTTCACATGTATGGGTTTACATGTGTCTTTGTCTGATGGATGTCAAAATTAATTCCATGGTATAATTAATTGATCAAATTGATTTTAATTTAATTGTATCAAATATATTATTTAGAATAATATGTTAAGGATACAAGTTAAATTAAATTGGGTTTGATAATTAATTGGACCAGGCAAATTAATATTGGACTGGGTTTTAAATGGAGAAAGGCTCACATGAGACAAGGAAGAAAATTGGGCCGAAATCTCAAAGAGTATTTTGGCCCACCCTAGGTAAAAATACCTAGGGATTTCGGCCAAGAGGTGAGGTAGACATCTTAGCCGAAATCTCAAGCCTCCCTCTCTCAAAAGTTTTCCCGATTCCAATGCTAGCACGGGTCGTGTTCCATAGGCATTCGTGTATGTGAACGAGAAGGGAATCTACATTGATTTCTGTAGCCATCTCTAGAAGAGATACTCCTGGTAAGATTTTAATCTCTTCTTGATAAAATTTTTGATTTCACAATTTTCATCTCAATTGCTCCTGGGCACAAATTTGAGAAAATTGTCACGATATTCCGCATTTATTCGGATAATTTCCGGTGAAAATCCTAACAGTGGTATCAGAGCGGGCTTTTGATCCCTGAAGATTGTTTAATTGGATTGAATCCCTTGGATTTAAAATTGGATTTTTTTATTTAGGATTCTTAGATTGGGGTTTGTGATTTTTCCCCTTTGATTTTTGCAATTGAAATTAAATTTGCATATAGGTTTATGTTTACTTAATTTTATTGCATGGATGTAATTCTTCGTGAATTATTTCATTTGGTTGTATTTTTTTAATTTTGGAAAAATCACCGGCTGTTTCCGGGCATGCAGGACTGCCGGCGACGGAAACAGTGGCAGCAGCAGCGGCCACTTGTGCTGCAACTGCTGCCTCAGCGGTGGGCTACTGTTGGGCAGTGGCCGCTGGGCGACCATTGTGCAGCAATAGTGGAAGCTGCTGCTAGGGCAACTTGGTTGCCCTAAGTTGCCCTAGCAGCAGCGGGCTGGGCCCAGTGTTTTGGATTTGGAGGGTTCGTGCCCGGGGCCCTGTTTTAAAATTTTAATCGGTTTTAAAATTTCGTGTGTTTAAATTTTTGCAATTTAAATGTGCATGGTTTCTTGAATGTAATTTTAATTTTATTCATCAATTTTGGAAATTAATATCAAATTGGTTTGGGTATTTTTCGCACAATTACCCAGATGGCTAATATGGTCTCCCAATTCCAGTGGGAGCAGTTAACTGCCTGGGCTAGAAGCCCAAAGCCTGTTAAGGGCTAGAACCATGATGGGCCGGATTTGGCGATTTCAAGAATAATGGCTTGGACATAATTGAAATGGGCTTAATTCATGCATTATAACATGCTTATAAATTTATGTATTGGATGCGTATGTGTGATTAAATGTTTGTATGGTTGGATGCTATTGCGCCTTAATTCAAGATGGGTTGTATTTCTTTTTTGGCTAAATACGGCCTGCGCGCCATTTTTTTTATAATGCAATTTTATTTTATTCATTTATTATAAAATTTATGAAAGAAGAGCCCAACGGAGTGGTGAGCCTAAGTGGAGGTGCACGCCCAGAAGGAAGGACATGGAGGCCCACCTGATATTTCATTCTAGTATAGGTTTACTAGAATAATATTAGGATGTAATATAGGCCCATTGCAGTCCATTTTACTTATTTATTTAATTATGCTTTATATTTATTTGCATGTGTAAATGTATGATCCAACAGCCAATTTCACCCGCCTTATGCATGTAAGCCGTTATTAAATGAATCTAATAACCTAATGGAAATTACTAAGTCGTTTAAAAGTGCTTCCCTCATTCAAAACCAGCCCGAAGTGGGGATAGGCCAGTTGTAGACCATGCCCTTGCAGGATACACTGGAGTATCATCATTTTGTATTGCGTTAGAGTATGGGATACTCTAACACTTGGATGGAGGTTTTGAATTAGCATGGTAAGTAGGATTCTCCTGGCCCTAAGCACAGATGGGTAAGTGCCAACAAGCCCATCAAACCGAGAGTCCCTAGGTTGGGATTGGACGGCGTTCCTACCCAAATAATTAAGGTATAGTTGTACCAGGCCCTCGTCTGGCTATATCTTAATGAAATATGGATCTCATCCCATGAGCCCAACAACTCGGTTTAATTAATAACTTGATTGATTATTAATTATATATAAAAACAAAATAATGTCCTTTATTAACACTCTTAAATTTTTCTGTGTAGAAATTCTAAATGGCAAATAATAACACATTTTCATTGCGATCTATCCTGGAGAGGGACAGGCTTTCCCGTCCCAACTTCTTAGACTGGTCTAGGAACTTAAGGATAGTTCTAAGAGAAGAGTCTAAGGAGTACGTAGTGGAAAGGCCTGTGCCAGCTGCACCTTAGGGACGTATTCAACCAGCTGCCCAACTGGAGGAATATGAGAGGCATGTGAGGGATAATAAGGATGTGACATGCGTTATGTTGGCATGCATGGTCCCTGAGCTGCAAAAGCAGTTCATGGACCATCAGGCCTATGCTATGATAACAACTCTTAATGAGATGTGTCAGGAGCAAGCTTGTCAGGAAAGGTACTTGACTAATAAGGCATTCCACTCCTGTAAGATAGGGGCTACGACATCTACGAGCACACACGAGCTTAAGATGAAGGGCTATTTAGACACTTTAGCCTGTCTCGGATCACCTATCTCATAGGATCTAGCGGTGGACATAATCCTTTCTTCCCTACTAGACTCTTATGATCAGTTCATCCTAAACTATAACATGCAAGGGATGAATCACACTATTACTGAGCTGCATGGGATGCTAAAGCTCACGGAACAGTCGATCAAGAAGAGTCCGTTGGTGCTGCTGGTCAACAAGGGGAACCCTCCTCTTGCGAAGGGCAAGGCCAATGAAAAGGCAAAGGCCAAGGCCAAGAAAGCCAAGGCCGAGAAGGCTAAGGCCCAGCCCAAGGTCCAGCAAAAGACAAATCCCAAGGATGTCTGTTTTGGTGAAAGCAGGCAGGCCATTGGAAGAGATCGTGTCCCAAGCTAATGGGAGAGCAGAGGAGGACCCAGGGTGCGTCCTCATCAGGTATTCATTATTGGGATTCGTCATTGGAAAATAACGTGGCACAGCGGAAAATACACCGTTTAAAATTTCCTAGAATCTACCTATCGTGTCCAATTACCATTGATTAGAATAGAAACAATTTGAATCAAGAGAGATTAACTCACCAGATTCGTCTCCTCTAGAGACTGCTGCAGAATCGTTTCTTGAAACTGCGATCTCCAAAGTTCGGTGCACGACCAACTATTGAGCGGGAACCGGTGCTAGCTGAAGAAGCAAAGGAATGGAGGTTTAATGCTGGGATTTTCGGCTGTCTTGGGGCTGCTCTTGGTGGCTGAAATTTCTAGCAATTAATTAGGATTGAATTAGGTTTTTCTTCCTTAACTGTGCCCTTATATAGATACCTTGTCTAATTGGGTTTTAATTAGGTTAATTAAACCCAAGCCCACTAGGATTATAATTACATAAATAAACTTTAATTAAAAAGTATGTACTATGTAATTTAATTCCATTTGGCTAAATTTAATTACCCCTAAATAAAATTAAATCACGCTTAAGTAAATACAATACATGTATTTAATTTTCTTACTTAGGAAAATTATTTAATTAATTGTTTACTTTATGTAATTCAATTAATTAATAAATTAATTAATTACATTATGTAAACTTATTAATTAAATTAAATTCAACCCAATGTTAATTAATTACCTTGACACCGAATGTCAACTAATTAATTAACGCATTCCTTCCAATGTACATTACATGTACAATATCTATAAGTTCCAGCTCAGTTGATCTATGTGCACGATTCTATCGGTCTGTCTTTACGTTGGCAGTAGGCCCAAGGCCCACAGACTGCAAGTGGGTTCTAGCAAACCATTACAGCCCCCAATTAAGACAAAGATGCAGCAGTCTTTAGAAGACACTCACCCGGTAGTAATCTCATAGTGTCCTTTGCCTAACGATATCGATATGAATAAACAAGAGGCATGGTGTCCGTCATCCTCTTCTGTTGTTTATTATATTTCTTGATCTTTAGTTGACTGATTAATCAAATAAGCAACCAACTTATTTGGGTATGGCCATACACTTATCAGTCCCACTCATCAAGTGGCCAATGATATCATCTCGGTGTTACCCGAGTGGCAATTCCATCCCTTCATCATCAATATCAACATGTTCACCGGTCCACCCAATCATACCCGTATTTAGCATCCTTTTACAGACCTGTTAGGCGTATGTCAAAGTGAATCGGATTCCATATCGATATTATAATGAAATCTGGTCTGAGGACAAAAGAGACCTACTCAAGAAAGACCTATGACGTGACAACCATGTGGCTTTCTTATGCGGATCGATCCAGTCCCATGTCAACGACATGTACCTATATTCATGACTGACTATACAAGTACTATGGCTAGTTAAGAACTACCATACAGTCATCGAATATACAAGTCTATGGTTCTATTCGTTCCCACGATTGGAACAGACCTGGGATAGGTTTTATGATCATCAATCAATGGATACTTTACTCATATTATAGCACAAGATATAAATAAAATAGATTAATTGCCTTTATTAATGTGACACAAATAATGTATTTATACAATGAGTCTTAATGTATAATACAAAATACAAGAATCCAATGCCCTAAGAACTAGGGCACACCAACAATCTCCCACTTGCACTAGTTCCAAGTGGGCATTGCCCTAATTCCCATAGATCTGGTATGACCGTCGTGCTGTGTCTGTGGCAGCGCTTTAGTCAATGGATCAGTGACATTATTCTTGGTGTCAACCCTCTGCAATGATATGTCACCTCTGTTCACGATCTCCCGAATGAGGTGAAACTTTCTGAGCACATGTTTGGATCTCTTGTGTGACCGGGGGTCCGTAGCTTGTGCGATGGCCCCGTTGTTGTCACAAAAGACATCAACTGGGTCTAGGATAGTAGGTACTACTCCCAACTCGGTTATGAATTTCTTGATCCAAACGGCTTCCTTTGCAGCTTCGCACGCAGCTATGTACTCAGCTTCTGTTGTAGAGTCAGCAATGGTGGCCTGCTTTGAGGACCTCCAACTAATGGCACCGCCATTCAAGAGAAAAACATAACCAGACTGTGACTGGTTCTCATCCTCATCGGTCTCAAAGCTTGCATCAGTGTAACCTGACACTACGAGCTCATCTTGACCTCCATACACTAAGAAAGCATCCTTAGTCCGATTAAGGTACTTTAGGATTGCCTTGACAGCCTTCCAGTGTTCCTCCCCGGGGTCTGACTGGTACCGGCTGGTCATACTTAGTGCAAACGCGACATCAGGCCTCGTACATAACATGGAGTACATGATAGATCCAATAGCAGATGCATAAGGGATCTTTTCCATGTTCTCCCGGTCCTTCTTTGTTTTAGGACCATCTTTCTTACTCAGCTTCAACCCATGGCGCATAGGCAAGAATCCTTTCTTTGCCTTGTCCATGCTGAATCTTTTCAGAACCTTGTCAATGTACGTGGCCTGACTTAGGCCTAGAAGCCGATTGGATCTATCTCTGTAGATCCTGATCCCTAAGATCGTCTCAGCTTCGCCTAAGTCCTTCATTGCAAAGCACCTACTCAACCACTGCTTAACTCCTTGCAGTGTTGGTATGTCGCCTCCAATGATAAGGATGTCGTCAACATACAGCACTAGGAAGGTGGAAACGCTCCCACTAACCATCTTATACACACAGGGCTCATCAGAATTCTGTGTGAAGCCATATTCTGTAATGGCCTCATTGAATCTCTGATTCCATGACCTCGATGCTTGCTTCAATCCATAAATAGATCTTTGAAGCTTACATACCCGGTTTGGATACTTTGGATCGATAAAACCCTCAGGTTGTGCCATGTACACATCCTCGAGTAGCTTTCCATTAAGGAAAGCGGTCTTAACATCCATCTGCCATATCTCATAATCGTACCATGCAGCTATGGCTAATAGTATCCTAATGGATTTGAGCATAGCAACTGGTGAAAAGGTTTCATCATAGTCAATTCCTAGAACTTGCTTGAATCCTTTTGCCACCAATCGCCCCTTGAAGGTGTTGTCGGCCTTTAACTTGAAACACCACTTGCAACCTATCACCTTAGCACCCGGAGGTGGATCCACCAAGTTCCATACTTGGTTATCACGCATAGATTGCATCTCAGCCTCCATGGCTTTGCGCCATTGATCTGAGTGTGGGCTTTCAATAGTCTCCTGATAGGTCTTGGGCTCCTCTTGGTCAACGACCATAAGGTCCCCATCATCAGTCACGAGAAAGCCGTACCTCTCTGGCTGATGGCATGTCCTACCAGACCTTCTAAGGTCCTGTGCAACCGTTTCTGGTTTCTCAATTTCTTCAGTAGTCAGATTGGTTCCCAAAGCATCCTCAGCAGTAGCTGCAGGAGTTTGTGAGTCTTGAACTTCTGAAAGTTCAACATTACTCCCACTGTCTCTCTTGGAAAGGAATTCCTTCTCCAAGAAGACTGCATTTCTGGCTATGAAAACTTTGTTTTCGGCCGGATCGTAGAAGTAATAACCCTTAGTTTCCTTAGGGTAACCCAGAAACTGGCACTTGACAGATTTGGACTCGAGTTTGCCACTTGTCAATTTCTTAACATGTGCATCACAGCCCCAAATCTTCAAGAAGGAAACATTGGGCTTTCAGCCTTTCCATAGTTCATATGGTGTTCCCTCAACTGCCTTGCTTGGTGTATTATTAAGAATGTAAGCAGCTGTCTCTAAAGCATATCCCCAAAAGGAGACAGGGAGTGTAGCATGACTTATCATCGAGCGAACCATGTCAAGTAAGGTCCTATTCCTCCTTTCTGACACTCCATTCCACTGGGGTGTACCAGGAGGAGTGAGTTGGGATATGATCCCACACTCTCTCAAAAACGAGTCAAAATCTTGGCTAAAATATTCACCCCCTCGGTCAGACCGGAGTGCTTTTATTTTCTTGCCAAGTTGGTTTTCTACTTCATTCTTAAAGTCCTTGAACCTTTGGAGAGTCTCAGACTTATACTTCATCAGATACACGTAACCGTATCTGCTGAAGTCATCCGTGAAGTTGACAAAGTACAAAAAACCAGATCTAGCACTAGTGCTCATTGGGCCACGTACATCGGAATGTATTAGCTCCAATAGCTCTGAGGCCCTTTCAGCAGTCTTGCTAAAAGGCGCCTTTGTCATCTTGCCTCTCAAACAAGATTCGCATGTGTCATAAGGCTGGATGTCAAATGACCCTAGCACTCCACTAGACTGAAGCCTGGCTATGCGCTTCTCATTTATATGGCCAAGTCGACAACGCCAGATGTAAGTAGGATTAATTTCATTTTGTTTAATCCTTTTAGTATTTATGTTATAGATTGAACTTTCACGTTTTAGATCAAGGATATAGAAGCCATTTTCAAGAAATGCTGTTCCATAAATAATATTGCCACATTGCATAGAAATTCTACCATGTCCAATATTAAATACAAAACCAGAAATATCCAACAAAGAAACGGAAATAATATTTCTGCGCATCGCAGGTACAAAATAACAGTTTCTTAGTTCCAAAACAAGTCCACTAGGCATCTCCAAGAAATAATCTCCGATCTCCATGGCCTGAACCCGAGCACCATTTCCGACTCGAAGATCTACTTCTCTAGATCCTAATAATCTCCTATTTCTTAGACCCTGCACATTTGAACAAATGTGAGATCCACATCCAGTGTCCAAGACCCAAGATGTACAAATAGCCAGATTAATCTCAACAACATAAATACCTAAAGCAGCAGTTTTGCCCTTCAGTTGCTCCCTTAGCTTTGGACATGAGCTCTTCCAGTGCCCCTTTTCATGACACTCATGGCAAACATCGTCAGGAGAGGCAACCCTTACTTTAGGTTGGGCCACCACCTTTTTGCCCTTAACCTTGGCCTTTTGGGCCTTAGCCTTGGCCTTAGATTTGGCCTTTCCCTTAGCAATGGGCGTATTGCCCTTGTTCACCAGCAATACTTTAGGAGTCTTCTTAAGAGACTGCTCAGCAAGCTTGAGCATGCCATGCAGCTCAACAACCGATTTATCCAACCCTTGCATATGGTAATTCATGATAAACTGGTTGTAAGACTCAGGAAGTGACCCGAGAATAATGTCTGTTGCCAAGTCCTGCGGAACTGGCGAGCCGAGGCGGGCAAGTGTACCAATATACCCCTTCAACTTTAGCACATGAGTGCTAACAGAAGTCCCAGCTGCCATCACAGTCGTGTAAAGTGCCTTAGTTGTCAGGTAACGTTCCTGACGAGCCTGATCTTGGAACATCTTTTTAAGCTGATCCATCATCTCATAAGCATGCTCGTCTATGAATTGCTTCTGAAGATCAGAAGCCATGGTACCCAGCATGAGGCACGAGACATCTCGGTCATCCCTCACATGCCGATCGTACTGCTCTACCATCGCCGTGGTGATGCCTCGACCTGCAGGAGGGCCAGTTGGTAAAGGAGCATTCAGTACATACTCCTTAGACTCTTGTCTAAGAACTATTTGTAAGTTCCTAGCCCAGTCCAGGAAGTTAGTCCCCGAAAGCTTCTCCTTCTCCAAGAGTGACCTAAGTGAGAGTGAGTTGTTGTTTGTTGCAGCCATTTAAATTGCTTAACTGAAATGGGATTATCTACATGGAAGAAGTCATTGCTTGAGTTAGAAATAAAGGACTTTTAAGCCAATTCAAATTAATAATCCGATTTTAATTTGTTTGTTGGTGTTGCTAATTGGCTGACTTGACCAAGATCCACAACTTATCAATGGCTGGCCGAACTAGGGCTCGCTAACCAACCATTGAGTCGTTTGGTAGGACAACCTATCCAATCCTTCCACGAAGGACTCTTGGTTTGATGGGCTTATTGACACTTTACCCATCTGTGCTTAGGGCCCGCTCTGAACTAATGCTACCCATGTTGAGTCAAACCACCATTCACATGTTAACCATACCAAGTATCTTAACCCTCGACGGCCCACCGAATACTACAATATACCCAGCTAGGGCATGGCGCACATTGCAGCATCAATGGGAGGAAGAGGTGTGAATGTGGGAAGCACTTTTAAGCGACTCAATATTTTAATTTCTGGATTATAATTAAGTGATACGGCTTAGCATGCATAAACGCGGATAATAATTTGGTGATCCATACATCCATATTATATGACAAATGCAATAGCATACTTAATTTAAAATAAATGAGATCCTATGGGCCTTTAATTACAAGCTAATGAAAAACTAGATATCCTATCTAATTCTTCATGGGCCGGACTGCAATCCTTCTTAGGCTCCCACCACGGGCTTGCTTCATTTGGGCCTTCCTCCATACTTGATGCAATTACAATAATTTTGTAAAATAAAATCTATTCTAAAATTACATCAAAATAAAAAATGGCACGCAGGCCATATTTCCCAAAATTAAATTACAACCGATAATAATTTAGGGCCCATGGAACTCAACATAACATTTCAAACAAAGTACCTGTCGTGCACATACATACCAATATGATGCATGATCATGGCATTCCAAATTATAAATATAAATGTTAAGCCGAGTTACTTAGGGTGAAATCGCCAATTTTAACAAATGTGACTAAGGCCCACAACGGCCCAATGGATAACATCCATAAATGCAAAATTAACAATTTGGCTCCCACTTGAATTTGGGTTGTCACAAATTTAAAATTTAGCTCTCCCAATTTTAACCGGTGTCACAGTTTATTGGGCCAATTTCACAAAGTCCATATTCAATTTAATATGCAAACAATTAAATTAAATATGCTTGCCAACAAAATAAATAATTTTAAATACAAATTAATTAAAAAAAAATTTAATTTAATTTGCATTAGGGTCCGGGATAAAAAAAATACCCGCAAAATCCAAAACCAGATCCAAAACCCAGGCACGGCGCCGCTGTCCTGGCGGGGCAGCAGTGCCGATGCGCGGCAGCCTGCCGCGGCAGCAGCTGTTGCCACAGCTGCTGCCGCTAGATGGAATCGCAATTTGCGATTCCATCCAGCACAAAATCATTTTTTTTTAAACATAAACAAAAAAAAAAATGTTTCCAACAAAATATATATAATTAATATACAAAACAATTTTAGATGAAAACAATTGGGAAAAAATAATCAAAAACCCCAATCCAACAATTCTAGGGTTTATCCAAAACAAAACCAATTAAGCAAAAACCCTAAAATCACAAACTTGAAACCCATGCTTTCTCAAAGAACGCTTTCAAGAACCAATTCCAATCAATCTAATGGACAAAACCTAGGCTCTGATACCACTGTTGGGATTCGTCATTGGAAAAATAACGTGGCGCAGCGGAAAATACACCGTTTAAAATTTCCTAGAATCCACCTATCGTGTCCAATTACCATTGATTAGAATAAAATCAATTAAGAATCAAGAGAGATTAACTCACCGGATTCGTCTCTTCTAGAGACTGCTGCAGAATCGTTACTTGAAACTGCGATCTCCAAAGTCCGGTGCACGACCAACTATTGAGCGGGAACCGGTGCTAGCCGAAGACGCGAAGGAATGGAGGTTTAATGCTGGGATTTTCGGCTGTTTTGGGGCTGCTATTGGTGGCTGAAATTTCCAGCAATTAATTAGAGTTGAATTAGGTTTTTATTCCTTAAGTGTGCCCTTTTATAGACACCTTGTCTAATTGGGTTCTAATTAGGTTAATTAAACCCAAGCCCACTAGGATTATAATTACATAAATAAACTTTAATTAAAAAAGTATATACTATGTAATTTAATTCCATTTGGCTAAATTTAATTACCCCTAAATAAAATTAAATCACACTTAAGTTAATACAATACATGTATTTAATTTTCCTACTTAGGAAAATTATTTAATTAATTGTTTACTTTATGTAATTCAATTAATTGATAAATTAATTAATTACATTATGTAAACTTATTAATTAAATTAAATTCAACCCAATGTCAATTAATTACCTTGACACCGAATGTCAACTAATTAATTAACGCATTCCTTCCAATGTACATTACATGTACAATTTCTATAAGTTCCAGCTTAGTTGATCTATGTGCACGATCCTATGGTTCTGTCTTTATGTTGGCAGTAGGCCCAAGGCCCATAGACTGTAAGTGGGTTCTAGCAAACCATTACAGCCCCCAATTAAGACAGAGATGCAGCAGTCTTTAGAAGACACTCACCCGGTAGTAATCTCATATTGTCCTTTGCCTAACGATATCGATATGAATAAACAAGAGGCATAGTGTCCGTCATCCTCTTCTGTTGTTTATTATATTTCTTGATCTTGAGTTGACTGATTAATCAAATAAGCAACCAACTTATTTGGGTATGCCCATACACTTATCAGTCCCACTCATCAAGTGGCCAATGATATCATCTCGGTGTTACCCGAGTGGCAATTCCATCACTTCATCATCAATATCAACATGTTCACCGATCCACCCAATCATACCCATATTTAGCATCCTTTTACAGACCTGTTAAGCGTATGTCAAAGTGAATCGGATTCCATATCGATATTATAATGAAATCTGGTCTGAGGGCAAAAGAGACCTACTCAAGAAAGACCTATGACGTGACAACCATGTGGCTTTCTTATGCGGATCGATCCAGTCCCATGTCAACGACATGTACCTATATTCATGACTGACTATACAAGTACTATGGCTAGTTAAGAACTACCATACAGTCATCGAATATACAAGTCTGTGGTTCTATTCGTTCCCACGATTAGAACAGACCTGGGATAGGTTTTATGATCATCAATCAATGGATACTCTACTCATATTATAGCACAAGATATAAATGAAATAGATTAATTGCCTTTATTAATGTGACACAAATAATGTATTTATACAATGAGTCTTAATGTATAATACAAAATACAAGAATCCAATGCCCTAAGAACTAGGGCACACCAACACTTGAACCTTTATAGAGTCTCAGACTTATACTTCATCAGATACACATAACCGTATCTGCTGAAGTCATCCGTGAAGGTGACAAAGTACAGAAAACCAGATCTAGCACTAGTGCTCATTCGGCCACATACATCGGAATGTATTAGCTCTAATAGCTCTGAGGCCCTTTCATCCGTCTTGCTAAAAGGCGCCTTTGTCTTCTTACCTCTCAAACAAGATTCACATGTGTCATAAGACTGGATGTCAAATGACCCTAGCACTCCACTAGAGTGAAGCCTAGCTATGCGCTTCTCATTTATATGGCCAAGTCGACAATGCCAGATGTAAGTAGGATTAATTTCATTTTGTTTAAGTAGGATTAATTTCATTTTGTTTAATCCTTTTAGTATTTATGTTATAAATTGAACTTTCATGTTTTAGATTAAGGATATATAAGCCATTTTCAAGAAATGTTGTTCCATAAATAATATTGCCATATTGCATAGAAATTCTACCATGTCCAATATTAAATACAAAACCAGAAATATCCAACAAATAAACGGAAATAATATTCCTGCACATCGCAGGTACAAAATAACAGTTTCTTAGTTCCAAAACAAGTCCACTAGGCATCTCCGAGAAACAATCTTCGATCTCCATGGCCTGAACCCGAGTACCATATCTGACTCAAAAATCTACTTCTCCAGATCCTAATAATCTTCTATTTCTTAAACCCTGCACATTTGAACAAATACGAGATCCACATCCAGTGTCCAAGACCCAAGATGTAGAAATAGCCAGATTAATATCAACAACATAAATACCTGAAGTAGTAGTTTTGCCCTTCAGTTGCTCCCTTAGCTTTGGACCTGAGCTCTTCTAGTGCCCCTTCTCATGACACTCATGGCAGACATCGTCAAGAGAAGCAACCCTTGCTTTAGGTTGGGCCACCACCTTTTTGCCCTTAGCCTTGGCCTTAGATTTGGCCTTTCCCTTAGCAATGGGCGTATTGCCCTTATTCACCAGCAATACTTTAGGAGTCTTCTTAAGAGACTGCTCAGCAAGCTTGAGCATGCCATGCAGCTCAACAACCGATTTATCCAACCCTTACATATGGTAATTCTTGAAAAATTGGTTGTAAGACTCAGGAAGTGATCCGAGAATAATGTCTACTGCCAAGTCCTGTGGAACTGGCGAGCCGAGGTGGGCAAGTGTATCAATATACCCCTTCAACTTTAGCACATGAGTGCTAACAGAAGTCCCAGCTGCCATCACAGTAGTGGAAAGTGCCTTAGTTGTCAGGTAATGTTCCTAACGAGCCTGGTCTTGGAACATCTTTTTAAGTTGATCCATCATCTCATAAGCATGTCATCCTAAACAGCTTCTGAAGATCAGAAGCCATGGTACCCAGCATGAGGCACGAGACATCTCGGTCATCCCTCACATGCCGATCGTACTGCTCCACCATCGCCGTAGTGAGGACTCGACCTGCGGGAGGGCTAGCTGGTAAAGGAGAATTCAGTAAATACTCCTTAGACTCTTGTCTAAGAACTATTTGTAAGTTCCTAGCCCAGTCCAGGAAGTTAGTCCCTGAAAGCTTCTCCTTCTCCAAGAGTGACCTAAGTGAGATTGAGTTGTTGTTTGTTGCAGCCATTTAAATTGCTTAAGTGAAATGGGATTATCTACATGGAAGAAATCATTGCTTGAGTTAGAAATAAAAGACTTTTAAGTCAATTCAAATTAATAATCCGATTTTAATTTGTTTGTTGGTGATGTTAATTGGCTGACTTGATCAAGATCCACAACTTATCAATGACTGGCTGAACTAGGGCTCGCTAACCAACCATTGATTCGTTTGGTAGGACAACCTATCCAATCCTTCCATGAAGGACTCTTGGTTTGATGGGCTTATTGACACTTTACCCATCTGTGCTTAGGGCCCGCTCTGAGCTAATGCTACCCATGTTGAGTCAAACCACCATTCACATGTTAACCATACCAAGTATCCTAACCCTCGATGGCCCACTGAATACTATAATGTACCCAACTAGTGCATGGCGCACATTGCAGCATCAATGGGAGGAAGAGGTGTGAATGTGGGAAGCACTTTTAAACGACTCAATATTTTAATTTCCGGATTATAATTAAGTGATACGGCTTAGCATGCAAAAACGCGGGTAATAATTTGGTGATCCATACATCCATATTATATGACAAATGCAATAGCATACTTAATTTAAAATAAATGAGATCCTATAGGCCTTTAATTACAACCTAATGAAAAACTAGATGCCATATATAATTCTTCATGGGCTGGACTGCAATCCTTCTTGGGCTCCCACCATGGGCTTTCTTCATCTGGGCCTTCCTCCATACTTGATGCAAACTTGTGATTCCAATTATGAACAATTATTTTTTATATATATATAAATCATAAAATTAAAATTTCCAGCCAAAAAAATTTAAACAAAACCCTAAACAATTTTAGATGGAAACCAATTGAGGAAAAATAATCAAAAACCCCAATCCAACAATTCTAGGGTTCATCCAAAAACAAAACCATTTGAATAAAAAACCCTAAAATCACAAACTTGAAACCTATTAATTCTTCAAGAATGCTTTCAAGGACCAATTCCAATCAATCTAATGGACAAAACCAAGGCTCTGATACCACTGTTGGGATTCGTCATTGGAAAAATAATGTGGGGTAGCGGAAAATACACCGTTTAAAATTTCCTAGAATCCACCTATCGTGTCCAATTACCATTGATTAGAATAAAAACAATTTGAATCAAGAGAGATTAACTCACCGAATTCATCTCCTCTAGACACTGATGCAGAATTGTTTCTTGAAACTACGATCTCCAAAGTCCGATGCATGACCAACTATTAAGCGGGAACCGGTGCTAGCCGAAGATGCGAAGGAATGGAGGTTTAATGCATGGATTTTCGGCTGTCTTGGGACTGCTCTTGGTGGCTGAAATTTTCAGCAATTAATTAGGATTGAATTAGGTTTTTCTTCCTTAAGTGTGCCCTTATATAGACACCTTGTCTAATTGGGTTTTAATTAGGTTAATTAAACCCAAGCCCACTAGGATTATAATTACATAAATAAACTTTAATTAAAAAGTATATACTATGTAATTTAATTCCATTTGGCTAAATTTAATTACCCCTAAATAAAATTAAATCACACTTAAGTAAATACAATACATGTATTTAATTTTCCTACTTAGGAAAATTATTTAATTACTTGTTTACTTTATGTAATTCAATTAATTAATAAATTAATTAATTACATTATGTAAACTTATTAATTAAATTAAATTCAACCCAATGTTAATTAATTACCTTGACACCGAATGTCAACTTATTAATTAACGCATTCCTTCCAATGTACATTACATGTACAATATCTGTTGGGATTCGTCACGGGAAACCGACCGATAAAAGCGGAAATACGCGTCGATTTCCTCGAATCCGGCCCAGGAGCTTAAGATGTGGAAATCAAAAACTTAAAGCATAAAAGGAGGGTTTCAAAAACTCACCACAAAGTCTCTCTAAGAGACGGATGCGGACTGCAGGAACCAAAGTAGACTCCCTCCAACGTCACGTACACGAACGGCTCTCGGACCGAAACCCGTGCTAGCGACTCGGATGACAAGAAGAGAGGGAGAAGAAGAGAAGAGAGGGGCGGCCAAGCATAGAGTAATGGCTGCCCAAATTTCTTTCCAAAAGAAAAATCCAAACTCTCTATCTCTCACAATTGTTTCTTCACTCACAATTGTTTCTTCCCTTCTAAACAAAGAGCATTAAGGAAAAGAGGACTAAACATTCTTACCATAAGAATGTATATCTACGGCCAATTCAAAAAAAACAAGTGAGAAGAAAAGTCATCCCTTCATTTATTTCAAGTCATGATGAAAAGAAAGAAGAAGGATGAGTTGAAAAGTAAACAAAGCAATTTTCAACCTATGACTCACACCATGAGTCATCACTTTTCATCATTCAATTTTGTCAACAAAATGACTCATCATTGACTCATCACTTGCCTTAACATTCGGCCAAGCTAGAAAAGATGGTGGGATGATTTTGTTTTATCCATTCTTACCATAAGAATTAACCAAAATATCCAAGTAGCAAAGTCCAACTTTGCCACCCCAAAAGTCTTCCATGACTTCACACTTACATCATCTCTTTTGTCCAACAAAATGAGTCATCTTTCTAGCCCTTTCCATGCTCAAAATTTCGGCCAACACATCCCACTTAATGTGGGCATTTTTCATTTTAAGCTTTAAGCCCAATTCTAATTCCTTTGATTTAATTAATTTCAAATGCAACTTTACTTTAACATGTATGCTTATATATTATCCCATATAATATATTACATACATTTAAATTAAAATTCATTTGACCTATTAAGTTCATCAAGGGATTAAATTAGACATACATAAAATGAGATACATGTAAACCTATACATGTATAAAAATATTTCCACCTAGGAAATAATCCCATAAATTAATTCATTGAATTAATTATGAGAAGGCCAAAATAAATATTAATTATATAACTATGATCAATCCAATTGATTCATATAGTATAATTAATATATCTCTCTCTCTTCAAACGTGTATACTCCAAGTACACACTTAATCCGACTAGTTAAAGTCCAGACGTTCAATGTGTACGATCCGATGGGCCCGTCTTTATGTTGGCAGTGGGCCAAGGCCTACAGACTACAGGCGGGCTCTAGCAAGCCACTGTAGCCCCCAATTAAGACGGAGTAAGCAGTCCAACTGAAAACGTAACCCAGTAGTTTGAACTTGTAAATCCCATGTCGCTGATATCGGTGTCCAACACAGAGGCATGGAAGTATCACCCTCCTTGTGTCTGGACCTTGACTTGATACCGAATGAACTGATGCTCACAAACAAGATCCAATCTTGTTTGGGTGCGGCCGCACACTTATCAGTAACATTCTTCAAGAGGCCGATGATATCGTCTTAGTGAATCACTGAGTGACATTCCCTTCTGCATATCCATAGTGCTGCCATGCTCACTAACACACCCGAACGTACCCGTACTTGGCACCCTTTTACAGGCCCGTTGGGCGTACACCAAAGTGTGCCACTTCACATGCAGCACCATCATATGGTCCGGTCTAAGGACTTATACAAGTACTACACGAGAATCATTTGTGATACTATACCATGCATATTCCCGTAAAGTGGATCAATCCAGTACCATGCCCTTTTTGCATGTACCCATTAACCTAGTTGACATTCCATGTTCTATGACCGGTAAGACACCGCCATACAACCAGGCTAATAATAGTCTTTGGTTCCATTCATTCCCATGATTGGAACAGACTACGGATGACTTTATGGTCATATCGTTTTCACTATCCACAGTCTTACTGCCAAGTGCCTCACACTTGACAACATGGATATGGATATGTCCATTGGATATTCTATTTAAAATATAGCACAAGACATATAATAAATAGATTAATGCCTTTATCTCCTTGACACAAATTGTATAATACATAAAGTTTACATTAATGTACCAAATGTATCATACAAACACAAGGACCAATGCCTCGGGACTAGGGCATTTCCAACAATCTCCCACTTGCACTAGTACCTACTAGGCATGGGTCTAATCCCTGTAGATCTAGTATAACCTTCATGTAGAGGCATAGCCAAGCATGTAGGTCAAAAGATCTGCGACATTGTCTTTGGTGTCCACTCTTTGTAATGAGATGTCACCCCCTCAGCGATTTCTCGCAATAGGTGAAACTCCCTGAGTTCGTGCTTCGTGTATATGTGTGACCGGGGCACATAGCTTGTGCAACAGCCCCGCGTTGTCACAGAAGATATCAACTGGTTACTGGATAGTTGACACTACCCCCAGTTGCATGATTAACTTCATTATCCACACAGCTTCCCTAGCTGCTTCACACGTTGCAATGTACTCAGTTCCTGTGATAGAAACCGCGATGGTCTATTACTTGGAGCCTCTCCAACAATAGCACCACCATTTAGCATGAACACATACCTATACTGCGACTTATATTCATCCTGGTCGGCCTGAAAGCTTGCATCAGTGTACCCAGTAACTGACTGCTCTTCCTAACTTTCATGGGCGACATTAGGTCTTGTACATAGCATGGAGTACATGATTGATCCCATAGCCGAAGTGCATATAGGACCAAATCATGTTCTCCCTATCCTGCCTTGTCTTAGGACAGTACTTCTTGCTAAGTTTCAGCTCATGACCCATTGGCAAGAAACCTTTCTCAGCCTGGTCCATGCTGAATCTTTTCAGAACTATGTCTATGTACTTGGCCTGACTTAGGCCTAGCAGCCGATTGGATCTAACCCTGTAGATCCTGATCCCTAGGATCGTCTCAGCTTCGCCTAAGTCCTTCATTGCGAAGCACTTACACAACCATTACAATTCCCTTGTAGTGTTGGTATGTCGCTTCCAATCAGAAGGATGCCATCCATATATAATACCAGGAAAGTTACTATGCTCCCACTAAACCTCTTATACACACCCTTAAAGGTATTGTCGGCCTATAGCTTATAGCACCACTTGCAACCTATTACCTTAGCACCTGGAGGTGAATCAACCAGGTTCCAAACCTGATTATCGTACATAGATTGCAAATCCACCACCATGGCAGACAGTGGGCTAGCTATAGCCTACTAGTAGGTTTTGAGCTCCTCTTCGTCCAAAACAAAAGGGGCATAATCATTAGAAACAAAAACCAATGTTTCTCAGGTTTCTGATGATCCCTACCAGACCTTTTAGGTCCTTGTGTGACCTGGGCTGGTGCTTCCCCTTTTGGAAGCTTCACCCTGGTCTCCGAGTTATCCTTTTCAGGAATTTCTGAGCTTTGAACTTCCCTGAGTTCAATATCACTCCCACTGTCTTTCTTGGAAAGAAACCCCTTTTCAAGAAGGACCCCTTTTGCGCCATGAACACCTTGTTCTCAGCGGGGTCGTAGAAGTAATACCCTTTGGTTTCCCTAGGGTAGCTCACAAACAGGCATTAGTCGGTTTTGGGTTCTAGTTTTGCTCACAGTCAATTTCTTGACTTGTGCATAACAACCCCAAATCCGTAAGAAAGACACATTAGGCACCCTGCCCGTCCATATTCCAAATGGGGCCTTTTCCAAAGCCTTAGTCAGAGTATAATAGAAAATGAAAGCCATTGTCTCAAGAGCGTATCCTTTATAACTTATAGGGAGAGAGGTATGACTCATCGTTTGAGCGGACCATGTCCAACAGGGTCCTATTCCTCTGTTCGGACACCCCATTCCATTGTGGTGTTCCTGGAGGAGTGAGCTGTGGAACTATTCCATGCTCTCTCAAAATGAGTCAAACTATAGGCATATATGCTCACCACCTCGGTCCAACCGAAAGGCTTGGATATTTCTGCCTAGTTCTGTACTTCGTTCCTTACTCCCTTGAACCTATCAAGGGTCTCAGACTTATATTTCATTACATAGGCATAGCCATTTCTGATGAAATCGTCTGTGAAGGATATGAAGTATAGATGTTCACCCCTGGTTGCTATGCTTGTCGGTCCATATACATCTCAATGCATTAGGTCCAATAAGCTAGCGACCCTTTCAGCCTCCTTGCTAAAAGGTTCTTTAGTCATTTTACCTATAAACAAGACTCGCATATATCAAGTGACTCCATGTCAAATGATCCTAGGATTCAAGCTCTGTGAAGCCTAGAAATGCGCTTCTTGTTTATATGACAATGACAAAGGTAAACCGGATTAAGTTCGTTAGGCTTAACCCTTTACGTATGTATATTATAGACATGATTAGTTTCATTTATCCAGGATATAAAAGACATTATTTAACGGAGCTACTCCATAAAATAATTCTTTTCTAGATAAACCCTTTTTACTATTACCAATAGTAAATGTACATCCAGAAATATCCAAAAACTGAAACAGAAATAATATTCCTGTACAAAACAGGTACAAAATAACAGAGTTTCAGTAACAAAACTAATCTACTAGGCATCATAAGCTGGTCCCGCTGATCTCTATGGCAGCAACCCTTGCTCCATTTCTGACCTGCAAGTCCACTTGTCCCGATCCCAGTGATCTCCTGTTCTTAAGTCCCTGCACATTACAACAAATGTGAGAACCACATCTAGTATCCAATACATAAGATGTTGAAACAGAGGTTAATGTCTATGACATATATACCTGATGAAGACACGCCCTGCGTCTTCCTTTTCTCTCCCAAAAGCTTGGGACACGATCTTTTCCAATGTCCAGCCTGCTTGCAACCGAAGCAGACATCCTTGGAACGGGCCTTGGGCTGGGCTTTAGCCTTTTTAGCCTTGGCTTCCTTAGCCTTGGCCTTGGCCTTTGCCTTGCCTTTAGCAAAAGGAGGTTTCCCCTTGTTAACCTCAAGTACCGGCGGAGTCTTCTTGATCGACAGTTCAGCGAGCTCAAGCATCCAATGCAGCTCACTAACAGTACGGTCCATCCCTTGCTTGTAAAAGTTTAGGATGAATTGATCATAAGAATCCGGTAAAGAATCCAGGATCGTGCTAACTGCCAGCCCCCGTGAGATAGGAGTTCCGAGACGGGCTAAATTATCCAGATAGCCCTTCATCTTGAGCACGTGTGCACTCACAGATGTCCCGGCTCCCATCTTACAGCTGCGGAATGCCTTGTGGATCAGGTACCTTTCCTGATAAGCTTGCTCATAAAACATCTCATTAAGAGTTGTCATTATAGCAAAGGCCTGATGATCCAGGAACTGCTTTTGCAATTCAGGAACCATACTAGCCAACATCAGGCATGTCACATCCCGGTTATCTTTTACATGTGCCAAGTATTCCTCCAGCTGGGCAGCCAGTGGATTACTTCCCATTGGCACAGCCGGTACAGGCTTTTTGAGCACATACTCTTTGGACTCTTGTCTTAGAACTTTCCGTAAGTTCATAGACCAGTCCCAAAAGTTAGGGCCAGAAAGCTTGTCCCATTCCAAGAAAGATCGCAGTGATAAAGTATCATTCGTAGCCATTGGTTTCTACACAGAAAAATACGAGTGTAAATAAAGGACTTAACATGTTCTTCCCATATTATAATTAATAATGAATCATGTTATTAATTAACTCGAGTTGTTGGGCTCATGGGCCGAGATCCATATTATATCAAGATATAGCCAGACGAGGGCCTGGAACAACTATATCCCAATTTTTAGGTAGGAACGCCGTCCAATCCCAACCTAGGGACTCTCGGTTTGATGGGTCTGTTGGCACTTACCCATCTGTGCTTAGGGCCAGGAACATCCTACTACCCACGCTAAGTCAAAACCTCCATTCAAGTGTTAGAGTAACCAATACTCCAACCCAATACAAAATGACGATACTCCAGTGCATCCAACGAGGGTTGGTCTACAACTGGCCCATCCCCACTTCGAGTAGGTTATGAATGAGGGAAGCACTTTTAAGAGACTTAGTAATTACCTTTTAGTTATTAGATTCAATTAATAACGGCTTAGATGCATAGGCGGGTGAAATAGGGTTTGTACATACATTCTCACACATGTGAATAAATAAAGCATAATTAAATAAAAATGAAATGCTATGGGCCAAAATTTACATCCTAATATAATTCTAGTAAACCTATACTAGAACGACATCAGGTGGGCCGCATCCTCATCCTTCTAGCACGCCAATCCAATCGGCTTCTTCTTTACATAATTCCATAATAAACACATAAAATAAAATTACATAAAAAGAAAACGGCGCGTAGGCCGTATTTACCAAAAGAATATTACAACCCAATAAAATAAGGCCCAAAACATCCATTCATGCATTTAATCATACATCCATGTAAACCAATACATACAATTTATAAACATGTGAAATGCATGAATTAATCCCATTTCATATATGTCCATAGCCATTATTTTGAAATCGCCAAATTTTGGCCGATCATGGTTCTAAACCCGTGCGGGCTTTAGGCCTCCAACCCAGGCAAAATTGCTCCCAATCCAATTGGGAAACCATGAATTCCAAAATTAGCCGTCCGGGGTAATCGTGCCAAGAAAACCCGAACCAATTTCAATTAACCGTATTTATTTCCAAAATAAATATCGCATGAACGAAAAATAAATTCATTCATAAAACATGCGCATAAAATTTCCAAAATTAAACACGCACAAGTTTAAAAACAATTAAAATTTTAAAACCCCACGCGCATAAAAATTACCAAAATTTAAACACGCATATTTTTAAAATTTTAAATCCGGCCCGGCCCTAAAAATCCCGCCAAATCCAAAAACGGGCCCGGCCCGCCGCGCGGGGCAGCCGCGGCGCTGCTGCCCAGCAGCAGCCCCGCTGCCGCGCAGCGGCTGCTGCCCAGCAGCAGCCTGCTGCTGGCGTGCAGCAGCTGCTGCCCAGCAGCAGCTGCTGGCGCGCAGCAGCCCTGCTGCTGGCGTGCAGCAGCTGCTGCCCAGCAGCAGCTGCTGGCCAGCAGCAGCCAGCAGCAGCTGCTGCCTGTGGCGCCTAGCGCCGCAGGCAGCGGCTGCTGCCCCCGTTTCGACCCGAAACGGTCCGTGATTTTTTCCCGCATAAAAACAAGCAACATGAAATTAAATCACCAAGAAATAAAATCATGCATAGGAAATTAAATCTAGCATAAAACCTATATGCAAAATAAAATTTCCATAAACAATTCACAAATAGAAAATTAAATAAAGCATAAACCATATGCAAAAAATTTTCCATAAGTAAAATTCAAGGGGAAAAATCACCAAACCCCAAACCAAAAATAAATCCCGTCCACAAAATCGCCAATTTTAAAACACGGGATCCGCCAAGTTTAAAGATTTCCACGGATCAAAAGCCTGCTCTGATACCACTGTTGGGATTCGTCACGGGAAACCGACCGATAAAAGCGGAAATACGCGTCGATTTCCTCGAATCCGGCCCAGGAGCTTAAGATGTGGAAATCAAAAACTTAAAGCATAAAAGGAGGGTTTCAAAAACTCACCACAAAGTCTCTCTAAGAGACGGATGCGGACTGCAGGAACCAAAGTAGACTCCCTCCAACGTCACGTACACGAACGGCTCTCGGACCGAAACCCGTGCTAGCGACTCGGATGACAAGAAGAGAGGGAGAAGAAGAGAAGAGAGGGGCGGCCAAGCATAGAGTAATGGCTGCCCAAATTTCTTTCCAAAAGAAAAATCCAAACTCTCTATCTCTCACAATTGTTTCTTCACTCACAATTGTTTCTTCCCTTCTAAACAAAGAGCATTAAGGAAAAGAGGACTAAACATTCTTACCATAAGAATGTATATCTACGGCCAATTCAAAAAAAACAAGTGAGAAGAAAAGTCATCCCTTCATTTATTTCAAGTCATGATGAAAAGAAAGAAGAAGGATGAGTTGAAAAGTAAACAAAGCAATTTTCAACCTATGACTCACACCATGAGTCATCACTTTTCATCATTCAATTTTGTCAACAAAATGACTCATCATTGACTCATCACTTGCCTTAACATTCGGCCAAGCTAGAAAAGATGGTGGGATGATTTTGTTTTATCCATTCTTACCATAAGAATTAACCAAAATATCCAAGTAGCAAAGTCCAACTTTGCCACCCCAAAAGTCTTCCATGACTTCACACTTACATCATCTCTTTTGTCCAACAAAATGAGTCATCTTTCTAGCCCTTTCCATGCTCAAAATTTCGGCCAACACATCCCACTTAATGTGGGCATTTTTCATTTTAAGCTTTAAGCCCAATTCTAATTCCTTTGATTTAATTAATTTCAAATGCAACTTTACTTTAACATGTATGCTTATATATTATCCCATATAATATATTACATACATTTAAATTAAAATTCATTTGACCTATTAAGTTCATCAAGGGATTAAATTAGACATACATAAAATGAGATACATGTAAACCTATACATGTATAAAAATATTTCCACCTAGGAAATAATCCCATAAATTAATTCATTGAATTAATTATGAGAAGGCCAAAATAAATATTAATTATATAACTATGATCAATCCAATTGATTCATATAGTATAATTAATATATCTCTCTCTCTTCAAACGTGTATACTCCAAGTACACACTTAATCCGACTAGTTAAAGTCCAGACGTTCAATGTGTACGATCCGATGGGCCCGTCTTTATGTTGGCAGTGGGCCAAGGCCTACAGACTACAGGCGGGCTCTAGCAAGCCACTGTAGCCCCCAATTAAGACGGAGTAAGCAGTCCAACTGAAAACGTAACCCAGTAGTTTGAACTTGTAAATCCCATGTCGCTGATATCGGTGTCCAACACAGAGGCATGGAAGTATCACCCTCCTTGTGTCTGGACCTTGACTTGATACCGAATGAACTGATGCTCACAAACAAGATCCAATCTTGTTTGGGTGCGGCCGCACACTTATCAGTAACATTCTTCAAGAGGCCGATGATATCGTCTCAGTGAATCACTGAGTGACATTCCCTTCTGCATATCCATAGTGCTGCCATGCTCACTAACACACCCGAACGTACCCGTACTTGGCACCCTTTTACAGGCCCGTTGGGCGTACACCAAAGTGTGCCACTTCACATGCAGCACCATCATATGGTCCGGTCTAAGGACTTATACAAGTACTACACGAGAATCATTTGTGATACTATACCATGCATATTCCCGTAAAGTGGATCAATCCAGTACCATGCCCTTTTTGCATGTACCCATTAACCTAGTTGACATTCCATGTTCTATGACCGGTAAGACACCGCCATACAACCAGGCTAATAATAGTCTTTGGTTCCATTCATTCCCATGATTGGAACAGACTACGGATGACTTTATGGTCATATCGTTTTCACTATCCACAGTCTTACTGCCAAGTGCCTCACACTTGACAACATGGATATGGATATGTCCATTGGATATTCTATTTAAAATATAGCACAAGACATATAATAAATAGATTAATGCCTTTATCTCCTTGACACAAATTGTATAATACATAAAGTTTACATTAATATACCAAATGTATCATACAAACACAAGGACCAATGCCTCGGGACTAGGGCATTTCCAACAATATCTAAGTTCCAGCTTAGTTGATCTATGTGTACGATCTTATGGGTTTGTCTTTATGTTGGCAGTAGGCCTAGGGCCCACAAACTGTAACTGGGTTCTAGTAAACCATTACAGCCCCCAATTAAGACAGAGATGCAGCAGTCTTTAGAAGACACTCACCCGGTAGTAATCTCATAGTGTCCTTTGCCTAACGATATCGATAGAATAAACAAGAGGCATGGTGTCCATCATCCTCTTCTGTTGTTTATTATATTTCTTGATCTTGAGTTGACTGATTAATCAAATAAGCAACCAACTTATTTGGGTATAGCCATACACTTATCAGTCCCACTCATTAAGTGGCCAATGATATCATCTCGGTGTTACCCGAGTGGCAATTCCATCACTTCATCATCAATATCAACATGGTCACCGGTCCACCCAATCATACCTGTATTTAGCATCCCTTTACAGACCTGTTAGGTGTATGTCAAAGTGAACCAGATTCCATATTGATATTATAATGAAATCTGGTCTGAGGACAAAAGAGACCTACTCAAGAAAGACCTATGACGCGACAACCATGTGGCTTTCTTGTGCGGATCGATCCAGTCCCATGTCAACGACATGTACCTATATTCATGACTGACTATACAAGTACTATGGCTAGTTAAGAACTGCCATACAGTCATCGAATATACAAGTCTGTGGTTCTATTCGTTTCCATGATTAGAATAGACCTGGGGTAGGTTTTATGATTATCAATCAATGGATACTCTACTCATATTATAGCACAAGATATAAATTAAATAGATTAATTACCTTTATTAATGTGACACAAATAATGTATTCATACATGACTCTTAATGTATAACACAAAATACAAGAATCCAATGCCCTAAGAACTAGGGCACACCAACATTTATGTCATAGACATTAACCTCACTGTTTCAACATCCTGGGTATTGGATACTGGATATGGTTCTCACATTTGTTGCAATATACAGGGACTTAAGAACAAAAGGTCACTAGGATCGGGGGAGGTGGACTTGCAGGTCAGTAATGGAGCAAGGGTTGCTGCCATAGAGATCGGTGAATATCACCTCATAATGCCTAATGGATTGGTTTTGATTTTGGAACAGTGTTATTTTGTACGTGCTTTGTGCAGGAATATTATTTCTATTTCAATGTTGGATATTTCTGGATTTAAGTTTACTATTTCTAATGGTAGGATTTGTTTATCTAGAGAGGGATTATTTTATGGAGAAGTTCTATTAAATAATGGCCTATATATCCTGGATTTAAATGAAACCAATCATGTCTATAACATAAACACTAAAAGGGTTAAGCCTAATGAACTTAATCGTGTCTACCTATGGCATTGTCGTTTGGGCCACATAAACGAGAAGCGAATAGCTAGGCTTCACAAGGCTGGAGTCCTAGGGTCATTGGACATGGGGTCAGTTGATATATGCGAGTCATGTTTACGAAGCAAAATGACTAAGGTGCCTTTTAGCAAGAAGGCTGAAAGGGCCACTGGCTTATTGGACCTAATACATTCAGATGTATGTGGGCCCATGAGCGCAGTGACCAGAGGTGGACATCTGTACTTCGTCACGTTCACGGATGATTTCAGGAGATATGGCTATGTCTATCTGATGAAACCCTTGATAGGTTCAAGGAATTTACGAACAAAGTACAAAACCAGCTAGGCAGAAATATCAAAACCCCTCATCAGACCGAAGGGGTGAGTATATGAGCCTAGAATTTGACTCATATTTGAGAGAGCATGGAATAGTTCCACAGCTCACTCCTCCAGGAACACCACAGTGGAATGGGGTGTCTGAACGGACGAATAGGACCCTGTTGGACATGGTCCGCTTGATGATGAGTCAATCCTCTCTCCTAATATGTTTCTGAGGGCATGCCCTCGAGATAGCTGCTCTTATTTTAAATAATACTCCGACTAAGGCAGTGGAAAAGACCTCATATCAGATATGAACGGGCATCTTTCCTAAGGATTTGGGGATGCGAAGCACATGTGAAGAGATTGACTAGTGGCAAGCTAGTGCCCAAAACCGATAAATGCCCGTTTGTAGGCTACCCTAAGGAAACCAATGGGTATTACTTCTACAACCCCGCCGAGAACAAGGTGTTCGTGGCAAGGAAGGGGGTCTTTTTAGAAAAGGAATTCCTTTCCCGGAAAGATAGTGAGAGCAATGCTGAACTCAGGGAAGTTCAAAGTCCACGAGCTCCTGAAGAGGATAACTCGGAGGCCTAGGTGCAGCTTCCATGGGTGGAAGCACCGACCCAGGCCATACAAGGACCTAGAAGGTCTGGTAAGGATCGTCGGGAACCAGAGAGGTATGGTTTCCTATTCACCGATGATCAAACTCTTCTCGTCTTGGATGAGGAAGAAACCAAAACCTACTAGGAGGCTATGGCAAGCCCACAGTCTGCATATTGGCGTAAAGCTATGGAAGCAGAGATGCAATCTATTTATGATAACCAGGTTTGGAACTTGGTTGATCCACCTCTGGGTGTTAAGGTAATAGGTTGTAAGTGGTGCTACAAGCTAAAAGCCGATAATACCTTCAAGGGGCGTCTGGATGCGAAAGGTTTCAGATAAGTTCATGGAATAAACTATGATGAAACTTTCTCACCAGTAGCCATGCTCAAATCCATCAGGATCTTGCTGGCCATAGCTGCATGGTATGACTCTGAGGTCTGGCAAATGGATGTCAAAACCGCTTTCCTTAACAGAAAGCTACTCGAGGATGTGTACATGACACAACCTGATGGTTTTGTCGATCCAGAGTATCCGGGGAGGGTATTCAAACTTCAAAGGTCCATTTATGGATTGAAGCAAGCATCCCGTAGTTGGAGTCTTAGATTCAATGAAGCTGTAAAGGAATATGGCTTCATAGAGAATCAAGATGAGCCTTGTGTGTATAAGAGGATTAGTGGGAGCATTGTCACATTCCTGGTAATTTATGTAGACGACATCCTACTCATGGGAAGCGACATACCGACACTGCAAGGAGTAAAGCAATGGCTGTGTAAGTGCTTCGCAATGAAGGACTTAGGTAAAGCTGAGATGATCTGAGGGATCAAGATCTATAAGGATAGATCAAATCGGCTTCTGGGCCTAAGTCAGGCCTCATACATAGATAAAGTTTTGAAAAGGTTCAGCATAAATCAGGCTAAGAAAGGTTTCTTGCCAATGGCTCATGGGCTGAAACTTAGTAAGAAGAATTGTCCTAAGTCAAGGGAGGATAGGGAGAACATGAAATTGGTTCCATATGCTTCGGCTATAGGATCAATTATGTACTCCATCCTAGGCAACTCATGTTAGATATGCCCTAGTCTCGAGGCATTGGATCTCGTATTTGTATTATACATTTATTGGATTTATGTATTATACATATTTTGTGTCATTAATAAAGCCATTAATTCATTTATTATATATATCTTGTGCAATATTTTAAATGAAGTATCCAATGGGCATATCCATATTTATGATGACGAGTGTCATGCACTTGGCAGTAAGACCATGGATAGGGAAAATGATATGACG
Source organism: Euphorbia tirucalli (assembly GCA_039660915.1). Classification (NCBI taxonomy): domain Eukaryota; kingdom Viridiplantae; phylum Streptophyta; class Magnoliopsida; order Malpighiales; family Euphorbiaceae; genus Euphorbia; species Euphorbia tirucalli. Next base: position 40,219,605 of record CM077637.1, on the reverse strand, counting down.
ATAAAGAGATCCGTAGTCTGTTCCAGTCATGGGAATGATTGGAACTAGAGACTATCATTAACCTGGTTGTATGGTGGTGTCTTACCGGTAATTGGACTTGGGATGTCAATAAAGTTAATGGGTACATGCAAAAGGGGCATGGTACTGGATAGATCCACTAAACGAGAAATCCACATGGTATAGCATCACAAGTGATTCTCATGTAGTACTTGTATGGATCCTTTGACCTGACCATATGATGGTGTTGCATGCGAGGTCGCATACTTTGGGGTACGCCTAAAGGGCCTGTAATAGGGTGCCAAGTATAGGTACATTCGGGTATGTTACTTAGCTTGGCAATGCTATGGATATGCAGAAGGGATTTGTCACTCAGTAGTCCACTGAGAAGATATCACCGGCCTCTTGATGAATGTAACTGATAAAAGTGTGGCCACACCCAAACAAGTTGGTACTTGTTTGTGAGCATCAGTACATTCGGGATCAAGTTAATGTCCGGACACAAATGAAGGTGATCAATCCATGCCTCTGTGTTGGACACCGATATTGATGACATGGGATATACAAGTTCCAACTATAGGATTATGATTTCAATTGGACTGCCATCTCCATCTTAATTAGGGGCTGCAGGGCTTGCTAGATCCCGCCTGCAGACTGTGGGCTATAGGCCCACTGCCAACATAAAGATTGGCCCACAGGATCGTACACATTGAATATCTGAACACGGACTTAAGGAATTGCCTGTATACTTGGAGTATACACACTAGAGAGAGAGGATTATATTAATTATATTATAAAGATCAATTGGATTGATCATAATAATAAAATTAATATGTGATTGGCATTCTCATAATTAATTAGATTAATTTATGAGATTATTTCCTAGGTGGAAATATTTCACATGTATAGGTTTACATGTGTCTTTGTCTTATGGATGTCAAAATTAATTCCATGGTATAATTAATTGATCAAATTGATTTTAATTTAATTGTATCAAATATATTATTTGGAATAGTATGTTAAGGATACAAGTTAAATTAAATTGGATTTGATAATTAATTGGAATTAAATTGGATTTGATAATTAATTGGAATTAAATTGGATTTGATAATTAATTGGACCTGATAAATTAATATTGGAGTGGGTTTCAAATGGAGAAAGGCCCACATGAGACAAGGAAGAAAATTGGGCCGAATTCTCAAGGAGAATTTTGGCCCACCCTAGGTAAAAATACCTAGGGATTTCGGCCAAGAGGTGAGGTAGACATCCTAGCCGAAATCTCAAGCCTCCCTCTCTCAAAAGTTTTCACGATTCCAACGCTAGCACGGGTCGTGTTCCACAGGTGTTCGTGTTCGTGAACGAGGAGGGAATCTACGTGGATTTCTGCAGCCATCTCTAGAAGAGATATTCCTGGTAAGAGTTTAATCTCTTCTTGATAAAATTTTTTATTTTATAATTTTCATCTCAATTGCTCCTGGGCACGGATTTGAGGAAATTGTCACGATCTTCCTCATTTATTCGGATGATTTCCGGTGAAAATCCTAACAAACACCACATGGTTCCTATGTTATAGGTTGTTCTTTGGTAGTACTTATATACGATTCTTTGACCTGATATCACTACAGACCTAGATGCTAGCTCACATACTTTGACGTATGCCTAACGGGCCTTTAACAGGATGCTAAGTATGGGTAATGTGATGGGACTTTCCACACTCTTAATTGAGAGTAGATGTCACTGGCCACTTGATGAGTAAGATTGAGAAGAGCATGGCCATGCCCAAGTAAGGTAATCACTAGGTGATTAGTTGCTTTTGTTTTTCAATCTACTCGGAATCAAGGAATGCCCTTGCAGCTAAAGAGGGTGACATTGTCATGCCTCTTGCAGGACACTGATATCACTAGCATAGGATGTGTAAGTTAACTACAAGGTTTACATCACCGATAGGATTGATGTTTCTATCTTATTTGGATAGCTGTAACGGTTTTGCTAGAACCCACTTGCAATTTGTAGGCCTTAGGTATTGGACCCACTGTCAACATAAGTGGACCTACAGTATCGCACACATAGGATGTCTGAATGAATTTGTCACGGACCATATGACATGTATTGGATACATATCATATACTTTGGAAATTTTGGATTTATTAGTTTTATGGTAAAGGCTTAATATATAACTCCTAGGAGAGATTTATTTTATTTATATTGTTAATTTATTATAGGGTGATAAATTAATCAATAAAATAAAATTCATATCAAATATTAAATTAGGCTATTTAATTTTTTGATTATAATTAATAAATATCTAGGATATTTATTTTAAAGTAGGAATTAAAATTGAGATAGATTTATTTAAAGTTAATTTGAATTTCAAATATTAGATTTTTCTCGGTGGAAAATCTAATTAATGAAATTAGAATTAATTAAAATAAACACATCCTAATTTTTCTCCTTAATCCTGCGTTTTTTCTCTCTCTCTTTTCGATCTAGCTAAAAGTTAAACAAGAAAAAAATCTCTCTGTGAAAATCAGTCAAGGCAGTAAAAGGAGGAGAAGGATTTTCCAGTCCAGTGTTAGCACGCCAGCTGATTCTAAGGGCATCCTTGTGTGTGAACGTGGAGGTTCTTGACACAAATGCAAAAAGTTGAATCAATCTTAATAGGACACAGCATAGGTATGGGTTTATTCTGCTTTCTGATTAAGTCAGTTCTTGTTTCTCTTTTTTAATCTAAGCAATCGTTCTTGGTATTGGATTCGAGTATAAATTAGAATTTCTTCTATTGCGGTTAAGTTTTTTATTTACACCGGAAAAATCCCTGTAAGTTCTATCTTGTCCATCGTAAGAACTTGGTTAAAGAATATTTGGATAAATGTTTGACTGATTGGACGGTGTAAATATTAATTGATTTTAATGTTGTTGATGATTGATTTTTCATTTGGTATTTCTAAATTCTAATTTCACGAGATTATTTGTACATAATTAAACTATATTCTAAAAAGAAAGGATGGATTTTAAAAATAGCTATTTTATTCACAAGTTGAGAATTTTATTTTTCATAAAATAAGGATATTTTTTTCTTCTTATTCTTGTTTTTCAATTATTATTTTTTCTTTTTTAATCATTTTCCCCTTTTTTTCTAGTTTTGTCTTATTTTCTCAATGTTAAATTCAATAACATGATGTCAATGTCTTTGAGGAGGTCGTTGAGAAGAAAAACCAAACTAATTTAATGAACTTTTGGGATAAAACAAGGATTAGAGTGAAAGACGCGGAAATTCGTGCGTTTGAGGAACATATTCAATTCTAATGTTAAATGTTTATTTGATGAAATAGTTCAGATTGATAACATGACAGACTTGTCAGCTTGAAAATGAAAACAAAACTGACCTAATCTACTCAACAACAATAATAATAATAATAATAATAATAATAATAATAATAATAATAAATAATACTAATTCCTTGCACCTTCAAACTTGGGTTTTCAGCAAAATACCTTAATTTTGGTCTCAAATCTCTTTTATACGGAACATAGAGATTTTCTTCAAAAAATAATATAAAACTTTTTCAAAATCCTTGAGATATGTGATCTTTACATTTCTATAATACGCAAAAAAGAAAAAAAAAAAAAAAAGAGTACGAAAAGATTGAAAATATCCAAATACCTTGCGCATTCCTATACTTCCAATATCTCTGTGAGCAAACGACATTTTCGAGATGTGACGAAAGAGCTTAGCTATTTGTTTTGAAAGTTAATATGATATAAATGTGTAATTCGTTTTAAAAACTATATATTTCATAAAAGATTCGAGACTGAAATCCTGAAAAAGGCATAAGAGTCATCACGTGGCTCAGCTCAACCGGGAAATTTAGATACAGCCAAAACCAAGTGAGAGCCGCTATACCATCCTGAAATCTAGGTCCAAATGAGCCACTAACTTATTATCTGATTAAAACAAATGTTTTAGCAATCATATCATAGCATTTTATAGAACTAAGTCGATTTTATTTGGAGCACACGGCGTTCATGCAAGGTATAGAGAACAGTAAATAAATTAATTATACATACCAAATCAAAAACCTACTCCAGGGGATACAAATGAATTAGATGGGGAATCGGGATACAACCGCCTAAACACATGAATTTATCTAAAAGAATAAATAAAGCTAAGCATACATATAATCTTGCAAAACAAGTGTTAGTACAAAAATGATCACATCTAGAACTCAAACATGATAAAACGGGATCACAGAAGTATCGGGATCATGCATCTAGAGGGGATAATCGATGAGAGTCGGCTAGACCTGGAAAACATTTTAAAACGTTCCTGTATTGATTTTTGATAAAACGGTTTTACCAGTTAACTATTTAACATGTCAAGTGAGTTTGTTCATACCAAGATTAATCTTGGATCTTGTTCATAAGGGTTTTATACTTCTTATGGGATTTAATCTAGGTCCAAATGCTGTAAACATCCATAACGGTTTTGACACGTGGGATAGTAGACTGAAAATCAAAGACCAAAAGAAGCAAAGCGTATAGCCAAAACAAAAGTCGTATGGCTATGGGAACAACTGTACGACTATAAAGCTTGAATAAGCAGAAAACACTGAAATTCGATTTGTAGAAATCTAGTTTTGAAGACAAGAGCTGTGCGGTTTTTAGGTGAGATCAGTGCGGCTATAAATGATACTCATATAGCTCTAAAGTACTTATGAGCAAAGCCGTACGGCTCTTACCTTTGTAGTGTGTTTTACATATTTGAGCGAGATTTCCGACTCGACCTTTGGAATTTGAACGGGATGCAACCAAGCTCCAAAAATAACTCGAGATGCTTCCCAAACCCAAATCGAACTCTAGGTGTTCGAGGTTTTTAGTTTGATTTGTGTTTAGGTTGTTTTGGTGTCTGGTTTTGTGTGTTTGGGGAGTGGTTTGTGGCTTAGTTTGTGACTTCTTTTTTTACTTGCTTACTCTCATTTGAAAGCTCTCTTCAATCCAAAATCATTTTCTGGTCTAAGAATGGTCTCCCCCTCTTATTTCCTCTTTCAATCTATCCTTTCATACCTATAAAAATCCAAAATTTTTATTTCTAAGAGAAGGGTCATAGACTGCCGGATCAAAGCTACACGATTCGTGCATCGATAGTTTCATCACTATTATTACAACTGCATGGCTCTTAATACAACATTTGTTCCAGTGTTGATCCAAAGTCTATGGTTTTGGCCGATTTCGGGGTCTATTCTGAACTTGTTTGAATCCGATCTTTACTCCTTGAATCGAGCATCTATAGAATACTCATTAAAAGGATAACCAAAATGTTTTCATCATTGAGGTAGAAAAAATCTGTGCTCACAATTGCCAAAGCTCTCCCAATATAGAAAACTTACAATTGCAGAAAACACTCCTATCTCAAAAATCTCTCTAATCACGACAATCGCATACATCACTGCATCATAATTCGATAACAAAAATCGCAAATCAAAGAAAACAAACAGATGGCATAAAAATATCCAATCATAGAAAACTCTTCAATCACACACATCACTGTATCGTAAATCACAAAATAAAGAACAATCAAAAAATTACAAATCGCAATAACAAATAGAGTACAATTAAACAGAAGAAAATGACCATACACCATACACAATTATATAAATAGTGTATCAACATAATATTCACAATCACAGTAACACACCAACACATGTATCAATACGCTATCACAGAGTGTATCAGATATGTATGAAAATAGTATATAGAAAAAAATGCATAAATAAAAACCGAACACCAAAAATAATGTATCAACACCATATCAAAAATTTATCACAAATGTGTCAACAATGTTACAACATGGAATACATAAAAACAATAAAACAATGAAACATCTATACAGTATCACAAATGTAACAAAAATGTAACAAAAATGTATCAACCACGTATCAACATGAATAAAATAACAAGCAAGCAAACACCAAAAATGTATCAATAATGTCACAACACCAAACACAAAGAATATGTACAAAATTTTCAAGATACCTTCAAGATGTTTGTCTCATTGACATGGGGTGTTGACGAAGAACATCAAGACCACGCAAGCACAATTCATATATCTATCCATGATAACCACTAACAGATGATCTATCCATGTTACCTACTAAGTTCTTTACCACTTGGAAAGTGAAATGGAAATATTCTTATAACCCCATAACTTGAAGAACAATATTACCCATCTGAAAAAGTTCAAAGAGAAAAACATCTATTTTCTAAACATAGGCTTTCACCTCAAATGCATAATATTGTTCTCAAAGTAATGGAGTACTAGAAGAGAATTTTGTGAGATATCTTAAACGAATTTTTCATTTTCCTAGGCGACTCATGTTGGATATGCCCTAGTCTCGAGGCATTGGACCTCGTATTTGTATTATACATTTATTGGATTCATGTATTATACATATTTTGTGTCATTAATAAAGGCGTTAATTCATTTATTATATATATCTTGTGCAATATTTTAAATGAAGTATCCAATGGACATATCCATAATCATGATGACGAGTGTCATGCACTTGGCAGTAAGACCATGGATAGGAAAAACGATATGACCATAAAGAGATCCGTAGTCTATTCTAGTCTTGGAAATGAATGGAACTAGAGACTATCATTAACCTGGTTGTATGGCAGTGTCTTACCGATCATTGGACATGCGATGTCAACCAAGTTAATGGGTACATGCAAAAGGGGTATGGTACTGGATAGATCCACTGAATAAGAAATCCACATGGTATAGTATCACAAGTGATTCTCGTGTAGTACTTGTATGGATCCTTTGACCTGACCATATGATGTTGTTGCATGCGAGGTCGAATACTTAGGGGGATGCCTAAAGGGCCTGTAATAGGGTGCCAAGGATGGGTACTTTCGGGTATGTCACTTAGCATGGCAATGCTATGGACATGCAGAAGGGATTTGTCACTCGGTAGTCCACTGAGAAGATATCACTAGCCTCTTGATGAATGTGACTGATAAGAGTGTGGCCACACCCAAACAAGTTGGAACTTGTTTATAAGCATCAGTACATTCGGGATCAAGTTAATGTCCGGACACAAAAGAGGGTGATCAATCCATGCGTCCATGTTGGACACCGATATCGATGACATGGGATATACAAGTTCCAACTACAGGATTATGATTTCAGTTGGACTGCCATCTCCATCTTAATTGGGGGTTGCAGTGGTTTGCTTTAGCCTGCCTATAGTCTGTGGGCCATAGGCCCACTGCCAACATAAAGATGGGCCCATGGGATCGTACACGTTGAACGTCTGAACACGGATTTAAGGAATCGCCTGTATACATGGAGTATACACACTAGAGAGAGAGGATTATATTAATTATATTATAAAGATCAATTGGATTGATCATAATAATAAAATTAATATGTGATTGGCATTCTCATAATTAATTAGATTAATTTATAAGATTATTTCCTGGGTGAAAATATTTCACATGTATAGGTTTACATGTTTCTTTGTCTTATGGATGTCAAAATTAATTCCATGGTATAATTAATTGATCAAATTGATTTTAATTTAATTGTATCAAATATATTATTTGGAATAATATGTTAAGGATTCAAGTTAAATGAAATTGGGTTTGATAATTAATTGGACCTGGCAAATTAATATTGGATGGGGTTTTAAATGGAGAAAGGCCCACATGAGACAAGGAAGAAAATTGGGCCGAAATCTCAAGGAGAATTTCGGCCCACCCTAGGTAAAAATACCTAGGGATTTCAGCCAAGAGGTGAGGTAGACATTCTAACCAAAATCTGAAGCCTCCCTCTCTCAAAAGTTTTCCCGATTCCAACGCTAGCACGGGTCGTGTTCCACAAGCGTTCGTGTACGTGAACGAGGAGGGAATCTACGTTGATTTCTGCAGCCACCTCTAGAAGAGATACTCCTGGTAAGAGTTTAATCTCTTTTTGATAAAATTTTTTATTTCACAATTTTCATCTCAATCGCTCCTGGGCACGGATTTGAGGAAATTGTCGTGATTTTTTGCATTTATTCGGATGATTTCTGGTGAAAATCCCAACAACTCAATTAATTCCCTTTTTCTTTTTGCTTCTATTTCATTGATACATGCTCCACTTTATCATAAATAAATCCAATAGCCTAATTGCACAAAGTACAACAAATTTAGAATTATTCCCTTTAGCATATCGGTAACATCGAGAACTTCAAGTAACTAAGTTACAAACGCTAAAACTTTTTGCATTCAGACAATTCATAACTTATATTCACAAATAGCAAACAACACTCCGCAATACAAAAATTTATGTTCCTTCGATTATCACAAATGTATATAAGAAATGTATCACAAATGTATTAAGAATGTATTAACACAATACACATAACAACTAAACACCAACACATATATCAACACAGTATCACAAAATGTATAAAAGATGCATCAGATATGTATGAAAACATTGTATGACAAAAAATGCGTAAATAACTACCAAACACCAAAATAATATATCAACCTTACAAATATATCAATAATGTATCAAAAAGTACATCAACACAGCATATCGTAAAAAATACTTATATAACAACAACCAAACATGTATCAACAATGTATTACCTATGTATCACCATATATAAACAACAAATAACAAAAAGAAATAAACAAACTAAACATAGCAGACAACCAAACAAAAATTAGACACATACCATCATAGGCCTCTCAATTAGGAGTATAACAACTTCCTTTTTACTCGTAATTGTACCACCATTCTTCCTCTTAGAAACCTCACAATATTTGAACTATTGCCAACCTTAATCTTTTATATTCTACTGGCACAAGTCATAGGCCTTTTTTCAAACTTAATTTTTTGTCATAGGCCTTTTTTCAAACTTAATTTTTTGATAACTTTCAACAATCGGAACGTTATTGTCAGAATCGCAATCATCCCTCTTCTTGTTAGACATGTCAACCTTCTTCACCGTTATCGAACCAAACAATCATAAATGGAAAAACAAAAATAAAAAATAAAAAAATCAACACAAAAAATCCTAATTCAAAAAAAAACATTGAAAAGTAGTACAAAAAATATATCAAAATTGCAAACACAAGAGAAGTTCAGATAATGTATCCAAAAACAAGAACAAAAATGCCAAAAATAACGGAGAATCATAGATCATTGAGAAGAAAAATACAATGATCTTGGAGAAGAAGTCGTTCATAGAAGAGAAGAGAACACAAAAAGTCAAAATTGACAAAGAGAGTATAAAAAAAGTATTCAAAATAGAGAATATTTTCAAAAATAGATAAAGGAATGCACAGAAACCAAAGTTAAAATAGAGTATTTCTAGTAATTTCCCTTCAAACTTTTAGTGTGCTTCATATATCCATCAACTGCAGCCAACAACCAATTTGATCATTATGTTCTTGTTTATACCTCAATACTGCCTTAATTTCGTTACCACTTAGCTATATTACCATTTTGTAGCCACCAATTGATTCAAGATTACTCATATGTCCATAAGATCTATATAATTTCTTTAATTTTCATTCTCATTACCTTTAATAGTTTTAAACTTACTATTACAGTATCAACCAACATACCAGTCCGCGATGATGTAGTTTTTCAAAAAAATTTATCAGTAAATACATACATGTAGCGAAAATTTTGTTAATATATATATATACATATATATATGTGTGTGTGTGTGTGTGTGTGTGTGTGTGTGTGTGTGTGTGTGTGTGTGTGTGTTTGTGTGATGTATATTCCATTCCAAAATGATATATTAATATGCTAATAAGTAGTTTAATGGCAGTTCCATCTATCACATTATTGGAAAGGCCATATTGGCCTGCTCAGCCAGAAGTGCCTCTATATTTTGCTTAGTAGGGTTCGACAATGGGTTTGAGTCAATGATTGGAAACTTCCTTTTCTCGATCTTGATTCACATACAAATTCAAAATTCATGTCAATCTCATAGAATTAATTAGCTTAGATCCTATAATTTTAAACTTACACAGGGTAATATATAATTTATATGCATCCATCCACTTTACCAAAATTCATACCTATTTACGTAAAATTATCAAACCGTTACAAATTTTCATAAATTAATTAATTTCCATTTAATTACTAGTAAAAATAATTTTATCTAATTTAAAATATATGTTGTATTTATAAAAAAAACTTAGAATGTTTTAAATTCTTCATTAATCTAAAAAAAATATAAATTATTCTCATTTTTACTTACATAAAATGTAAATAAATATATTTCAGCAACTTCTATTCATTTTCTCGAAATTAAAAATTTTTGTAAAGTAATAATATTACAAGAATTATTTATGACTTCATGTAAAATATGTCGTGCATTACATGGATTTTGTAGATATTTAAAGGTTTTACGTGAAACCTAATATTTTTACTATTTTTTTTTACTATACGAAATTTTTCATCTTCATACAAAAAAATATTACTGAATTATTATATTTTCTTAAAATTAAAACATTTGTCACCACATGTTTATTCTTTTGTGTTTCAGCAATTTTCATTTATTTTTCACCAAGTTGAAGCCTTTTTTTCTAAAGTAATAATATTACAAGTATTGGATATCATTTCACGTAAAATATGTTGAGCATTACATGGATTCCTATTTAAATTTTTTACGTGAAACATATTTTTCTACCATTTCTTGTACTATGGGGAATTTTTCATCTTTATATAGAAACATATTACTGAATTATTGTATTTTTGTAAAATTAAAATATTTTTTGCAAAATATTTATTCTTTTATATTTCAAAAATTTCCATTCATTTTTTGCAAAGTTGAAGAATTTCTTGTAAATTAATAATATTACAAGAATTAGGTACCAATTCACGTAAAATATGTTGAACCATTACATGAATTCCGTAAAATTTAAATTTTTTATATGAAACCTAATTTTTCTACTGTTTTTTATACTATTTGGAATTTTGCATCTTCATACTAAAAAATATTATTAAATTATTATATTTTCATAAAATTAAAATATTTTTTGGTAGGTATCTGTTCTTTTATATTTCAATAGTTTCCATTCATTTTTTGCGAAGTTAAAGATTTTTTTATAAATTAATAATATTACGAGAATTGAGTATCACTTCACATAAAATATGCCTAGCATTACATGGATTCCATAGTATTTAAAGGTTTTAGGTGAAACCTAATTTTTCTTATTTTTTTGTAACATGCATAATTTTTCATGTTTATATGGGAAAATAGTACTCAATAATTATATTTTCGTAAAATTAAAATATTTCTCGTGAAATATTTATTCTTTTATATTTTAGTAGTTTCTTATCATTTTTTATGAAGTTGAAGTTTTTTTATAAATTAATAATATTACAAGAATTGGGTATCACTTTATATAAAATATGCCTAACATTACATGGATCCCATAGAATTTAAATGTTTCACATGAAACCTAATTCTTCTACTTTTTTTTTGTATTATGCGGAATTTTTTATCTTTATACGGAAAATATTACTCAAATATTATATTTTTGTAAAATTAAAATATTTTTCACGAAATATTTATTCTTTTATATTCCTACAATTTCCATTCATTTTTCGCGAAGTTGGAAAAAGTTTTTATAAAGTAATAATATTATGAGAATTGAGTATCGCTTCACGTAAAATATGTCTAGTATTACATGAATTTCATAAAATTTAACGGCTTTATATGAAACTTAACTTTTCTACTTTTTTTGTACTATGCGGTAGTTTTTATCTTTATATAGAAAAATATTACTAAATTATTATATTTTCGTAAAGTTTAAACATTTTCCAATAAGTATTTTTTTTAGTAGTCTCCATTTACTTTTTGCGAAGTTGGATATTTTTATACAAAGTAATAATATTACAAGAACTAAGTATCACTTTATGTAAAATATGTCTAACATTACATAGATTTCATAAAATTTAGAGGACTTGTTCATTTTTATATAAACAATATTAGCAAATCACAATATTTTCGTAAACTTAAAATATTTTTTGTAAACTACTGTTTTTTAGAAATTGTATTGAAAAGCAGTTTAATTTAATTTTATTGGTTTTAGATTCGCCCATGATATTATGGATTGGCAGAGACTAAACTGTAATTATTTGTAAATTACAGGGACCAAATGTGTAATTTGGACTAACCCTATATATAGATGGAAGTTGAGATTTCCTCTATAAATAGAGAAGAAGTTTCTCCATTTCGTTCTTGTTTCAAAAAAAACATCCCTAGAGAGAAAACACGACATACTACTTTTGTTCGTCGTAAGAATTCACGGATTAAGCCCGTACTCAGTGTATTCGTACATTCATAGGAAAGGCAACCGGAACGATTCAGTTTTCCCCTTATTGATCAAAATCAATCCGTAAACGAGTTTCCGCTGCACATAACCTGTAAGTCTGTTTATTTATATTATTTACGTGATCTATGCATTTGTTGTACGATTGGTTAAAATATGATTTCATTGGTATCAGAGCTAAAAGGTTCATAGATTGATGTGTTCAAATCTTGATTTCTGGTATTCCATGAATAAGAATACGTTTTTTTTTATTCATTTGAATGCGTTTTTTGTTCGTTTGAAACCTTTTTTGTTCGTTTTGATACGGATTTACATTGATATCCATGTCAAAATGATACCGTAAATCTTGATTTCTAATGTTCTATGAATAAGAATACGTTTATTGTTCATTTGAATATGTTTTTATTCGTTTTGATACAGATTTGCATTGATATCCGTGTCTAAATGATACCATATTTCATCCAATAGTACAAAGTGTCAAAATTTTTTGTCAGAATTTCGTAAATCTAATCACAACACTAAAATCAGCACGAAAATTCGAGTTGGAATCTCAAATTTCACGGCCAACGGATGTTGGGATTTTTCACTGGAAATCACCCGATTGAGTGCGGAAGAATGCGGTAATTTCCTTAAATCTGTGCCTAGGAGCAATTGAAATGGAAATTGCAAAACATAAAATTTTTAAACAAGAGATACCTAAGGCTATTTTAACCCTAGGTGGCTGAAATTCTCTTTGAGAATTTCGGCCCAATTGGCTCACCTTGTATGGGCTTCCTTTTCTTGTCTTGAGGCCCAAATCTATTTTAATTTATTTGGTTTAAAGTGATTTCAAGCCCAACTTTAATTTTGACATGTATTTAATATATTACACCATGTAACATATTATTTACATTTAATTAAAATTGGTTTCACTGGAAATCACCCGATTGAGTATGGAAGAAAGAGGTGATTTCCTCAAATCCGTGCCCAGGAGCAATTGAAATGGAAATTGCCAAACATAAAATTTTTAAACAAGAGATAACTAGGGTTATTTTAACCCTAGGTGGCTGAAATTCTCATTGAGAATTTCGGCCCAATTGGCTCACCTTGTGTGGGCTTCCCTTTCTTGTCCTGAGGCCCAAATCTATTTTAATTTATTTGGTTTAAATTGATTTCAAGCCCAACTTTAATTTTAACATGTATTTAATATATTACACCATGTAACATATTATTTACATTTAATTAAAATTGGTTCGACTAATTAATTTAATCCACGAAATTAAAATTAGATCTTCACAAAATAAGTTCATATGTAAACCTATACATATGAATATTTCCACCTACGAAATAATCTCGTAAATTAATCCAATTAATTATGAGAACGCCAATCAAATATTAATTTTACTATCATGATCAATCCAATTGATCTTTATAATATAATTAATATAATCCTCTCTTTCCAGAGTGTATACTCCAAGTATACAGGTGATTCCATAAGTCTTTGTTCACTCGCTCAATGTGTATGATCCCGTGGGCCCATCTTTATGTTGGCAGTGGGCCTATGGCCCACAGACTGTAGGCGGGCTCTAGTAAGCCACTGTAATCCCCAATTAAGATGGAGATGGCAGTCCAACTGTAATTATAACCTTTTAGTTTGAACTTGTATATCCCATGTCATTGATATCGGTGTCCAATACAGAGGCATGGATTGATCACCCTCTTTTGTGTCCGGACATTTACTTGATCCCGAATGTACTGATGCTCACAAACAAGTTCCAACTTGTTTGGGTGTGGCCACACTCTTATTAGTCACATTCATCAAGAGGCCGGTGATATCTTCTCAGTGCAATACTGAGTGACAAATCCCTTCTGCATATCCATAGCATTGCCATGCTAAGTGACATACCCAAAAGTACCCATACTTGGCACCCTATTACAGGCCCTTTAGGCGTACCCCTAAGTATGCGACCTCGCATGCAACACCATAATATGGTCAGGTCAAAGGATCCATAAGAGTACTACACAAGAATCACTAGTGATACTATACCATGTGGATTTCTCGTTTAGTGGATCTATCCAGTACCATGCCCCTTTTGCATGTACCCATTAACTTGGTTGACATCCCATGTCCAATGACCAGTAAGACACCGCCAAACAACTAGGTTAATGATAGTCTCTAGTTCCATTCATTCCCATGACTAGAACAGACTACGGATCTCTTTATGGTCATATCATTTACCCTATCCATGGTCTTACTGCCAAGTGCATGACACTTATCATAATGGATATGGATATGTCCACTGGATACTTCATTTAAGATATTACACAAGATATATATAATAAATGAATTAATGCCTTTATTAATACCACAAAATGTGTAAAAAACATAAATCCAATAAATGTATAATACGGGACTAGGGCATATCCAACAATCTCACATTTGCACTAGTTCCAACTAGGCATGGGCCTAATTCCTATAGATCTAGTATGACCCTCGTGCTTGGGCTGAGCCAGCGCCTTAGTCAAAGGATCTGTGACATTATCCTTGGTGTCCACTCTGTGCAATGCAATGTCACCTCGCTCCGTGATTTCTCGTATGAGGTGAAACTTTCTGAGCACGTGCTTTGTGTTCTTGTGTGACCGGGGCTCCTTAGCTTGTGCAACGGCCCCATTGTTGTCACAGTAGATATCAACTGGGTCTTAGATTGTTTGCACTACTCCTAACTTGGTGATAAACTTCCTTATCCATATAGCTTCCTTAGTTGCATCACACGCCGTGATGTACTCAGCTTCTGTTGTAGATTCTGCGATGGTCGGCTGCTTTGAGCTCCTCCAGCTTACAGCACCACCATTCAGCAAAAATATATACCCAGACTATGACTGGTACTCATCCTGGTTGGTCTGGAAGCTTGCATCAGTGTACCCAGTAACTGATAGCACTTCCTGACCTCTATACACTAAGAAACTATCCTTAGTCCGGTTAAGGTACTTGAGGATTGCCTTGATAGTCATCTAGTGATCATCCCCGGGATCCTGTTGGTACCAGTTCGTCATACTTAGTGCAAAGGTAACATCAGGTCTCGTACATAGCATGGAGTACATAATTGATCCTATAACTGAAGCATATTGAACCAATTTCATGTTCTCCCTGTCCTCCCTTGTCTTAAGACAGTTCTTCTTGCTAAGTTTCAGCCCATGACCCATTGGCAAGAAACCTTTCTTAGCCCGGTCCATGCTGAATCTTTTCAGAACTTCATCTATGTATGAGGCCTGACTTAGGCCCAGAAGTCGATTCGATCTATCCGTGTAAATCCTGATCCCCAGGATCATCTCAGCTTCGCCTAAGTCCTTCATTGCGAAGCACTTACACAGCCACTATTTTACCCCTTACAGTATAGGTATGTCGCTTCCAATGAGTAGGATGTCATCTACATAAAGTACCAGGAATGTGACAATGCTCCCACTAACCCTCTTATACACATAAGGCTCATCTTGAATCTGTATGAAGCCATATTCCTTTATAGCTTCATTGAATCTAAGATTCCAACTTCGAGATGCTTGCTTCAGTCCATAAATGGACCTTTGAAGTTTGCATACCCTTCCGGGATACTCTGGATAAACAAAACCCTTAGGTTGTGTCATGTACACATCCTCGAGTAGCTTTCCATTAAGGAAAGTGGTTTTGACATTCATTTGCCATACCTCATAGTCGTACCATGCGGCTATGGCCAGCAAGATCCTGATGGATTTAAGCATGGCTACTGGTGAGAAAGTTTCATCATAGTCCATCCCATGGACTTATCTGAAACCTTTCGCAACCAGACGCCCCTTGAAGGTATTGTCACCTTTTAGCTCGTAGCACCACTTGCAACCAATTACCTTAGCACCTGGAGGTGGGTCAACCAAGTTCCAAACCTTGTTATCATACATTAATAGCTCAAACCTTGTTATCAAACCTTGAACCTATTAAGGCTCTCAGACTTATGTTTCATCAGATAGACATAGCCATATCTACTGAAATCGTCTGTGAATGTGACAAAGTACAGATGTCCACCTCTGGCCGCTGCGCTCATGGGCCCACATACGTCTGATGTATTAGGTCCAATAAGCCAGTGGCCCTTTCAGCCTTCTTGCTAAAAGGTGCCTTAGTCATTTTGCCTTGTAAACATGACTCGCACATATCAATTGTCTCCAAGTCAAATGACCCTAAGACTCCAGCTTTGTGAACCCTAGCTATGTGCTTCTCGTTTATGTGGCCTAAATGACAATGCCATAGGTAGACAGGATTAAGTTCGTTGGGCTTAACCCTTTTAGTGTTTATGTTATAGACACGATTGGTTTCAAGGATATATAGGCCATTATTTAATAGAGCATCTCCATAAAATAATCCCTCTTTAGATAAAGAAATTCTACCATTCGTAATAAAATCTAGAAGTATCCAACATGGAAACTGAAATAATATTCCTGCACATATTGTTCCAAAATTAAAACCAATCCACTAGGCATCATGAGGTGATATTCTCCAATCTCTATGGTAGCAACCATTACTCCATTTCCGACCCACAAGTCCACCTCCCTTGATCCCAGTGACCTTCTATTCTTAAGTCCCTGCACATTGCAACAAATGTGAGAACCACATCCAGTATCCAATACCTAGGATGTTGAAATAGTAAGGTTAATGTCTATAACATAAACACCTGACGAAGACACACCCTGGGCCCTCCTCTGCTCTCCCATTAGCTTGGGACATGATCTCTTCCAATGGCCTGCCTGCTTGCACCCAAAACAGACATCCTCGGTACCTACCTCCTGCTGGGCCTTGGGTTGGGCCTCGGGCTGGGCCTTGGCCTTCTTAGCCTTGGCCTTCTTGGCCTTGGCCTTGCCCTTGGCAAGAGGAGGGTTCCCCTTGTTGACCAGCAACACCGGTGAACTCTTCTTGATCGACTGTTTCGTGAGCTTAAGCATCCCATCCAGCTCAGTGACAGTGCAGTTCATCCCTTGCATATTATAGTTTAGGATGAACTGATCGTAAGAATCCGGTAAGGATGCAAGGATTATGTCCACCGCCAACTCTTGAGAGATGGGCATGCCGAGATGGGCCAATATATCCAAATAGCCCTTCATCTTGAGCACGTGTGTGCTCATAGATGTCCCAGCCCCTATCTTACAGGAGTGGAATGCCTTATTGGTCAGGTACCTTTCCTAACGAGCTTGCTCTTGAAACATCTCATTGAGAGTTATTATCATAGCATAGGATTGATGGTCCATGAACTGTTTTTGCAGCTCGAGGACCATGCAAGCCAACATAAGGCATGTCACATCCCTATTATCCTTGACATGCACCTCATATTCCTCTAGCTGGGCAGCCGGTGGATTACGTCCCTGAGGCGCAGCCAGTACAGGCCTTTCCAGTACGTACTCTTTAGACTCTTGTCTTAGAACTATTCTTAAGTTCCTAGACCAGCCCAAAAAGTTGGGACCGGAAAGCTTGTCCCTTTCTAGGATTGATCGCAGTGATAATGAGTTGTTATTTGCCATTTTAGAGTTTTTACACAGAAAAACATTTGAGAGTGTTAATAAAGGACTTTACTTTGTTATTCCTATATATAATTAATAATGAATTAGGTTATTAATTAATCCAAGTTGTTGGGCTCATGGGCCGAGATCCATATTTCACTAAGATATAGCCAGACAAGGGCCTGGTACAACTATACCCTAATTATTTAGGTAAGAAAGCCGTCCAATCCCAACCTAGGGACTCTCAGTTTGATGGGCTTGTTGGCACTTACCCATCTGTGCTTAGGGCCAGGAGATCCTACTACCCATGCTAAGTCAAAACCTCCATCCAAGTGTTAGAGTATCCCATACCCTAACCCAATGCAAAATGATGATACTCCAGTGTATCCTACGAAGGCAAGGTCTACAACTGGCCTATCCCTTCTTCGAGCTGGTTTTGAATGAGGGAAGCACTTTTAAGCGACTTAGTAATCTCCATTTGGTTTTAGATTCATTTAATAATAGCTTACATGCATAAGGTGGGTGAAATATGTTGTTGGATCATACATTCACACATGCAACAAAATATAAAGCATAATTAAATAAATAAGTAAAATGGATTGCTATGGGCCTATATTACATCCTAACATTATTCTAGTAAACCTATACTAGAAACAAATATCAGGTGGGCCTCCATCTTCTTCCTTCTGGGCTTGCACCTCCACTTAGGCTCACCACTCCATGGGCTTCTTCTTTTATAAATTTTATAATAAGTAAATAAAATAAAATTATATTAAAGAAAGAAAAACCACACGTAGACCATATTTACACAGAAAGAAAATACAACCCATCTCGAATAAAGGCCTAATAGCATCCATCAATACAAACATTTAATCACACATATGCATCCAATACATATAATTTATAAGCATGTTATAATGCATGAATGAAGCCCATTTCAATTATGTCCAAGCCATTATTTTGAAATCGTTAATTTTTTTTTGGCCCACCATGGTTCTAACCCTTAACGGGCTTTGGGCCTCTAGCCCAGACAATCCAACTGCTCCCAATGGAATTGGGAAACCATGGGTCCATTTTAGCCGTCCAAGTAATTGTGCCAAAATTACCCGAACCAATTTCAACTAACCATATTAATTTCCAAAATTAATATCACATGAATAAAATTAAATTTCATTCAAGAAACCATGCGCATTTAAATTGCAAAATTTAAACAAACGAATTTTAAAAACCATTAAAATTTGAAAACTGGGCCTCGGGCCCGAACCCGCAAAATCCAAAAACACTTGTTCCGGCCCGCTGCGGCTAGGGCAACCTAGTTGCCCTAGCAGCAGTCGCCGCCGCAAGGGGCAGCAGTGGCAGCCCGCTGCTACCGAACGGCACCGCTGCCCCGCAGTGGCTGCTGCCGCTGTTCTCACCGCCGGTAGTCCCGCATGCCGGGAACATCCTGATTTTTATATTAATTCTAAAATTAAAATAAAACCAACCACAACAAGAATTCACCAAGAATCTCATAAAAAACAATAAAATTAAATAAACATATACCTGTATGCAAATTTAATTTATATTGCACAAAATCAAAGAGGGAAAAATCATAACCCCAATCCAAGAATCCCAATCAAAAAATCCAATTTTAAAACCAAGGGATTCAAACTAATTAAGCAATTTATATGGATCAAAAGCCCGCTCTGATACCACTGTTGGGATTTTTAACTGGAAATCACCCGATTGAGTGCGGAAGAACATGGTGATTTCCTTAAATCTGCGCCCAGGAGCAATTGAAATGGAAATTGCAAAACATTAAATTTTCAAACAAGAGATTAAACTCTTACCCGGATAATCTCTTTAAGAGATGGCTGCAGAAATCAATTTAAATTCCCTCCTCGTTCACGTACATGAACGCCTCTTGAACACAACCCGTGCTAGCATCAGAAATCAGGAACTTTGGAGAGGGATAGGGTGAGAATTTTGGCTAGGCTCTCTTGGCTTAGTGTTGGCCGAAATACCTAGGGTTATTTTAACCCTAGGTGGCTGAAATTCTCCTTGAGAATTTCCGCCTAATTGGCTCACCTTATGTGGGCTTCCCTTTCTTGTCTTGAGGCCCAAATCTATTTTAATTTATTTGGTTTAAATTGATTTCAGGCCCAACTTTAATTTTAACATGTATTTAATATATTACACCATGTAACATATTATTTACATTTAATTAAAATTCGTTTGACTAATTAATTTAATCCATGAAATTAAAATTAGATCTTCACAAAATAAATTCATATGTAAACCTATACATGTGAATATTTCCACCTAGGAAATAATCTCATAAATTAATCCAATTAATTATGAGAACGCCAATCAAATATTAATTTTATTATCATGATCAATCCAATTGATCTTTATAATATAATTAATATAATCCTCTCTCTCCAGAGTGTATACTCCAAGTATACAGGTGATTCCATAAGTCTGTGTTCAGTCGCTTAATGTGTATGATCCCGTGGGCCCATCTTTATGTTGGTAGTGGGCCTATGGCCCACAGACTGTAGGCGGGCTCTAGCAAGGCACTACAGCCCCCAATTAAGATGGAGATGGCAGTCCAATTGTAATCATAACCCTGTAGTTTGAACTTGTATATCCCATGTCATTGATATCGGTGTCCAACATAGTGGCATGGATTGATCACCCTCTCTTGTGTCCGGACATTTACTTGATCCCGAATGTACTGATGCTCTTAATTAAGTTCCAACTTGTTTGGGTGTGACCACACTCTTATCAGTCACATTCATCAAGAGGCCGGTGATATCTTCTTAGTGGAATACTGAGTGACAAATCCCTGATGCATATCCATAGCATTGCCATGCTAAGTGACATACCCGAAAGTACCCATACTTGGCACTCTATTACGGGCCCTTTAGGCATACCCCTAAGTATGTGACCTCGCATGCAACACCATAATATGGTCAGGCTAAAGGATCCATACAAGTACTACACGAGAATCACTTGTGATACTATACCATGTGGATTTTTCGTTTAGTGGATCAATCCAGTACCATGCCCCTTTCGCATGTACCCATTAACTTGGTTGACATACCATGTCCAATGACCGGTAAGACACCGCCAAACAATCAGGTTAATGATAGTCTCTAGTTCCATTCATTCCCATGACTGGAACAGACTACGGATTTCTTTATGGTCATGTCATTTACCCTATCCATGGTCTTACTACCAAGTGCATGACACTTGTCATCATGGATATGGATATGTCCATTGGATACTTCATTTTAGATATTGCATAAGATATATATAATAAATGAATTAATGCTTTTATTAATAACACAAAATGTGTATAATACATAAATCCAATAAGTGTATAATACAAATAGAAGGTCCAATGCCTCGGGACTAGGGCATATCCAATAACGGAGGCCCGAAAGGCAGCGCGTGGCCCTCACGTGCCACCACTGCGGCTGGGTTAATAAATAAAGGCATCAATATATTTACTATATGTCTTGTGCAATATTTTAAATAGAGTATCCAATGGACATATCCATATCCATGTTATCAAGTGTGAGGCACTTGGCAGTAAGACTGTGGATAGGGAAAACAATATGGCCATAAAGTCATCCGTAGTCTGTTCCAATCATGGGAGTGAATGGACCTAAAGACCATCATTAACCTTGGTTGTATGGTAGTGTCTTACAGATCATAGAACATGGAATGTCAACCAGGTTAATGGGTACATGCAAAAGGGGCATGGTACTGGATCGATCCACTTAATGAGAATCCACATGGTATCACATCACATTGGATTCTCATGTAGTACTTGTATGGATCCTTTAACCTGACTATATGATGGTACTGGATGTGAAGTGACATACTTTGGTATATGCCCAACGGGCCAATAAAGGGTGCCAAGTATGGGTACGTTCGGGTATGTCAATGAACATTGCAGTGCTATGGATATGCAATTAGGAATGTCACTCAGTGCTCCACTTAGAAGATATCACCAGCCTCTTGATGAATGCAGCTGATAAGAGTGTGGCCACACCCAAACAAGTTGGAACTTGTTTGTGAATATCAGTGCATTCGGGATCAAGTTAATGTCCGAACACAATAGAGGGTGATCAAACCATGCCTCTGTGTTGGACTCCGATATCGA
The DNA here is from genome assembly GCA_039660915.1 of Euphorbia tirucalli. NCBI lineage: Eukaryota > Viridiplantae > Streptophyta > Magnoliopsida > Malpighiales > Euphorbiaceae > Euphorbia > Euphorbia tirucalli. The sequence goes on along the minus strand of CM077637.1, from coordinate 40,197,608 downwards.
TGACATAGGATGTACAAGTTTAAACTACAAGGTTAAAGTTTCAGTTGGACTACTTACTGCATCTTAATTGGGGGCTACAGTGGCTTGCTAGAGCCCAACTATAGTCTGTGGGCCTTAGCTCACTACCAACATAAAGACGGGCCCATCGGATCGTACACATTGAACATTTGGACTTTAACAAGTCGGATTAAGTGTTTACTTGGTGTATACATGTCAAAGAGAGAGAGGTCTATTAATTATATTATATAGTTAATTGGATTGATCAAAATATAATATGATTAATATTTATTTGGCCACCACATAATTAATTTAATGAATTAATTGTGTGTATTTATTTCCTAGGTGGAAATATGTATACATGTATAGGTTTACATGTATGTCATCTTATGTATGTCAAATTTAATCCATTGGTTAATTTGATGTGTCAAATAAAGTTTAATTTAAATGAATGTTACATATTATATGGTATAATATATTAACATACATGTAGAATTAAATTTCATGTGAAATCAAATTAAAACTAAAGGATTAAATATGGGCTTGGGCTTGGAAATTTGAAAGCCCACATAAGGATGAGGTGGCCGAATTTTGGGAGATTTTTTGTCAAGTTTTGGTGAGTCATTTTGTGATAAGAAGATTGACTCACACATTAGACAAAAGGTGATGATGGAAAAATGGTGAGTCATGGTTTTCACTTTTGGGAGCACAAGTTGGACTTTGCTTCTTGACATATTTTTCTTTTGGAAATAAAAGAAAAAAAAAAGCCATCTTTCTTCACTTCTTGGCCGCCCCTCTTGCTCTCTCATACTCTCTCTTATTGATTTTCTGAACCGCTCGCACGGGTTTCAGTCCGAGAGCCGTTCGTGTACGAGACGAAGGAGGAAATATAATTTGGTTTCTGCAGTCTTCTTTATGGTGAGATTTGAAAACCTTCTTCCTTATGCTTTGTGTTTTTGATTTCTGCTACTTAAGCTCATGGGACAGGATTTGTGGAAATCGATGAGTGTTTCCACTTTTGTTAGTTGATTTCCGGTGACGAATCCCATCAGTGGTATCAGAGCTGGCTTATGTTCTGTGGAAATCTCTAACTAGAAGTGAATCCCATGTTTTAAAATTTGGCGATTTTGTGGATGGGATTTGTTTTTGGTTTAGGGTTTGTGATTTTGCCCTTTGAATTTTACAAATGGAAAATTATATGCATAGGGTTGATGCTAGATTTAATTTTCTATTGGTGTTGATTATATGATATTTGCATATGAAGTTGATTAGCATATGGTAAATGCTAGGGTTCCAATTTCTTTTTTGCAAATATATATAATTTTTAGATGCTTGAATTTAATTCTTGGTTGATTTAATTTCTTGCATCTAGGTTGTATGCTAGGTTTGATTTCTTGGTGATTTTATTTCTAGCATATTGTTTTTGTGTTTTTTAAAAAAAAAAATCATGAACCGTTTCGTGCGGAAACGGGGGCAGCAGACGCTGCCCGCTGCTGCTGGCCAGCAACAGGGCTGTTGCGGGCCAGCAGCAGCGTAGTGGCGGCCCCGTATGGTGGGCCAGGCCCGTACTTGGATTTGGCGGGAATTTTTTTGGGCTGGGCCGGGTTTTGAAATTTTAATTGGTTTTCAAATTTTGCGTGTTTAAATTTTGGAAATTTAATGCGCGTGGTTTCTTGAATGGAATTTATTTTTCGTTCATGTGATATTTATTTTGGAAATAAATACGGTAAATTGAAATTGATTCAGGTTTTCTTGGCACGATTACCCGGACGGCTAATTTTGGAATTCATAGTTTCCGAATTGGATTTGGAGCAATTTTGCCTGGGTTGAAGGCCCCAAGCCTGCACGGGTTTAGAACCATGATCAACCAAAATTTGGCAATTTCAAGAAAATGGCTATGGACTAATGAAATCGGATTAATTCATGCATTTAACATGCTTATAAATTATATGTATTGGTTTACATGATGTATTGGTTTACATGATGTATGATTGAATGTGTGGATGGATGTAAATGGGCCTAATTTATGTTGGGTTGTAATATTCCTTTTTGGTTTTTACGGCCTGCGTGTCATTTTCCTTTTATGTAATTTTATTATATATGTTTATTATGAAATTATGTAAGCAAGGAGTCGATTGGATTGGCGAGCCCAGAAGGATGAGGAGGCAGCCCACCTGATGCTGTTCTAGTATAGGTTTACTAGAATGATATTAGGATGTAAATTTTGGCCCGTTGCATTCCATTCTTTAATTTAATTATGCGGTATTTATTTCCTTGTGCTTTTGCATCTAAGCCATTATTAATTGAATCAAATAACCAAAAGGTAATTACTAAGTCTCTCAAAAGTGCTTCCCTCATCCAAAACCTACTCGAAGTAGGGATGGGCCAGTTGTAGACCAGCCCTCGTTGGATGCGCTGGAGCATCGTCATTTTGTATTGGGTTGGAGTATTGGTTACTCTGACATTTGGATAGAGGTTTAGACTTAGCATGGGCAGTAGGATGTTCCAGGCCCTAAGCACAGATGGGTAAGTGCCAACAGACCCATCAAACCGAGAGTCCCTAGGTTGGGATTGGACAGCGTTCCGACCTAAAAATTGGGGTATAGTTGTTCCAGGCCCTCGTCTGGCTATATCTTGATATAATATGGATCTCAGCCCATGAGCCCAACAACTCGGTTCAATTAATAAATGATTCATTATTAATTATATTATGGGAAGAAAAAGATAAGTCTTTTATTAACACTCAATTAATTTTTCTGTGTAGCAACCAATGGCAACGAATAATACTTTATCATTGCGCACTATCCTTGAAAGGGACAAGCTTTCTGGCCCTAATTTCCTGGACTGGTCTAGGAACTTATGAATAGCTCTAAGACATGAGTCTAAGGAATATATGCTAGAGAGACCTGTACCGGCTGCACCTACAAGTCGTAATCCACCGGCTGCCCAGCTGGAGGAATAAGAGGTGCATGTTAGGGATAACCGGGATGTGACTTGCCTTATGTTGGCTAGTATGGTCCCCGAGCTGCAAAAGCAGTTTATGGATCATCAAGCATTTGCTATGATGACAACTCTAAATGAGATGTTTTAAGAGTAAGCGCATCAGGAGAGGTACCTAACTAATAAGGCATTCCATTCCTGTAAAATGGGGGCTGGGACATCTGTGAGTACTCACGTGCTCAAGATGAAGGCCTATATGGATTCTTTAGCCCATCTTGGATCACCTATTTCACAAGATTTAGTGGTTGACACTATCCTGGAATCCTTACCAGAGTCTTATGATCAGTTTATCTTGAACTATAATATGCAAGGGATGAACAGGTATGTTAGTGAGCTGCATGGGATGCTTAAGCTTATTGAACAGTCGATCAAAAAGACACCACCGGTACTTATGGTTAGCAAAGGGAAAACCCCTATTGCTAAGGACAAGGCAAAGACCAAAGCCAAGGCAAAGGCCAAGGCTAAGAAAGCCAAGGTCAAAAAGGCTAAGGTCCAGCCCAAGGCTAGTCCCGAGGATGTCTATTTCGGGTGCAAGCAGACTAGACATTGGAAGAGATCATGTCCCAAGCTCTTGGGAGAGCAAAGGAAGACCCAGGGCGTGTCTTCGTCAGGTATATATGTCATAGACATTAACCTTACTATTTCAATATCTTGGGTATTGGATACTGGATGTGGTTCTCACATTTGTTATAATGTGCAGGGACATAAGAATAGGAGGTCATTGGGATCAGGAGAAGTGGACTTGCGGGTCGGCAATGGAACACAAATCGGCGAGTACCAGCTTAAGATGACTATTGGATTAGTTTTGTTACTGGAACAATGTTATTTTGTACCTGCTATGTGCAGGAATATTATTTCTGTTTCAATTTTGGACACTTCTAGATATGTATTTACTATTGGTAATGGTAAAATGGTTATATCTAGAGAAGGCATATTTTATGGAAATGCTCTATTAAATAATGGCCTTTATATCCTGGATTTAAATGAAACTAATCAAGTCTATGTTGGGATTCGTCATTGGAAAAATAACATGGCGCAGCGGAAAATACACCATTTACAATTTCCTAGAATCCACCTATCGTGTCCAATTACTATTGATTAGAATAAAATCAAATTGAATCAAGAAAGATTAACTCACCAGATTCGTCTCCTCTAGAGACTGCTGTAGAATCGTTTCTTGAAACTGTGATCTCCAAAGTTCGGTGCACGACCAACTATTGAGCGGGAACCGAAGCTAGCCGAAGACACGAAGGAATAGATGATTAATGTTGGGATTTTTTGCTGTTTGGGGCTGCTCTTGGTGGCTAAAATTTCCAGCGATTAATTAGGGTTGAATTAGGGTTTTATTCCTTAAGTGTGCCCTTAAATAGACACCTTGTCTAATTGGGTTTTAATTAGGTTAATTAAACCCAAGCCCACTAGGATTATAATTACATAAATAAACTTTAATTGAAAAGTATATACTATGCAATTTAATTCCATTTGGCTAAATTTAATTACCCCTAAATAAAATAAAATCACACTTAAGTAAATACAATACATGTATTTAATTTTCCTACTTTGGAAAATTATTTAATTAATTGTTTACTTTATGTAATTCAATTCATTGATAAATTAATTAATTACATCATGTAAACTTATTAATTAAATTAAATTCAACCCAATGTTAATTAATTACCTTGACACCGAATGTCAATTAATTAATTAACACATTCCTTCCAATGTACATTACATGTACACTTTCTATAAATTCCGGCTTAGTTGATCTATGTGCATGATCCTATGGGTCTGTCAGCCCCCAATTAAGACAGAGATGCAGCAGTCTTTAGAAGACACTCACCCGGTAGTAATCTCATAGTGTCCTTTGCTTAACGATATCAATATGAATAAACAAGAGGCATGGTGTCCGTCATCCTCTTCTGTTGTTTATTATATTTCTTGATCTTGAGTTGACTGATTAATCAAATAAGCAACCAACTTATTTGGGTATGGCCATACACTTATCATTCCCACTCATCAAGTGGCCAATGATGTTATCTCGGTGTTACCCGAGTGGCAATTCCATCACTTCATCATCAATATCAACATGTTCACCGATCCACCCAATCATACCCGTATTTAGTAGCCTTTTACAGGCCTGTTAAGCGTATGTCAAAGTGAACCAGATTCCATATTGATATTATAATGAAATCGGGTCTGAGGACAAAAGAGACCTACTCAAGAAAGACCTATGACGCGACAACCATGTGGCTTTCTTGTCTGGATCAATCCAGTCCCATGTCAACGACATGTACCTATATTCATGACTAACTATTCAAGTACTATGGCTAGTTAAGAACTGCCATACAGTCATTGAATATACAAGTCTGTGGTTCTATTCGTTCCCACGATTAGAATAGACCTGGGATAGGTTTTATGATTATCAATCAATGGATACTCTACTCATATTATTGTTGGGATTCGTCACGGGAAACCGACCGATAAAAGCGGAAATACGCGTCGATTTCCTCGAATCCGGCCCAGGAGCTTAAGATGTGGAAATCAAAAACTTAAAGCATAAAAGGAGGGTTTCAAAACTTACCACAAAGTCTCTCTAAGAGACGGATGCGGACTGCAGGAACCAAAGTAGACTCCCTCCAACGTCACGTACACGAACGGCTCTCGGACCGAAACCCGTGCTAGCGACTCGGATGACAAGAAGAGAGGAATAAAGAGAGAAGAAAAGGGGCAACCAAGCTTGGATATTATGGCTGCCCAAAATTTCTTTCCAAAAGAAATTAAATCCAATTTCTCTCTTTACTCACAATTGCTTTTTCTACCAAAGAAAAAACCAAAGTCCAAAAGTGGGCATAAATTCTTTTAAAAGAAAGAATGTATACGGCCAAGCATGGAAGAAAATCATGGCTCATCATTTCAATCCATTGAAAATGAGATGGATGAGAATAAAGCAACAAATATCAATTTTGTCACTAAGCATGAGTCACCACTTTCCCATTGGTCAAAAGATGCAAAGTCTCACTTTGCTTCCTTTTCCCTTTAGTCCAAATGGTGACTCACCCCTCTCATCCCTCCATATTCGGCCAACTAGAAGATTGGTGATCCCACCTTCATCATTTCCTTACCATAAAGGAAAAGCAAGATGCAAGGTGGCAAAGTCCAACTTTGCCCCATCATATGTCATACCAATGACTCACCATTCTTTAATTGGTCCATAAGAATATGTCATCATCATTTTTGTCCATAAAATGACTCATAATTCTTACACTAATTCCATGCAAATTTCGGCCAACATATCCCATTCAATGTTGACTTTATTCCTTTAAAAGTCCAAGCCTAATTTTAATCCCATTGATTTAATTAATTTCAAATGCAACTTTAATTTAACATGTATGCATATATATATTATACCATATAATACATGACATACATTTAATTAAAATTCATTTGCCCTAGTAATTTAATCAATGGATTAAATTAGACATACATAAAATGAGATACATGTAAACCTATACATGTATAAGAATATTTCCACCTAGGAAATAATCCCATAAATTAATTCATTGAATTAATTATGAGAAGGCCAAAATAAATATTAATTATATAACTTTGATCAATCCAATTGATGCATATAATATAATTAATATATCTCTCTCTCTTCAAATGTGTATACTCCAAGTACACACTTAATCCGACTAGTTAAAGTCCAGACGTTCAATGTGTACGATCCAATGGGCCCGTCTTTATGTTGGCAGTGGGCCAAGGCCCACAGACTACAGGCGGGCTCTAGCAAGCCACTGTAGCCCCCAATTAAGACGGAGTAAGCAGTCCAACTGAAAACGTAACCCAGTAGTTTGAACTTGTAAATCCCATGTCACTGATATCGGTGTCCAACACTGAGGCATGGAAGTATCACCCTCCTTGTGTCTGGACCTTGACTTGATACCGAATGAACTGATGCTCACAAATAAGATCCAATCTTGTTTGGGTGCGGCCGCACACTTATCAGTAACATTCTTCAAGAGGCCGATGATATCGTCTCAGTGAATCACTGAGTGACATTCCCTTCTGCATATCCATAGTGCTGCCATGCTCACTGACACACCCGAACGTACCCGTACTTGGCACCCTTTTACAGGCCCGTTGGGCGTACACCAAAGTGTGCCACTTCACATGCAACACCATCATATGGTCCGGTCGAAGGACTTATACAAGTACTACGCGAGAATCATTTGTGATACTATACCATGTAGATTCCCGTTAAGTGGATCAATCCTGTACCATGCCCTTTTTGCATGTACCCATTAACCTGGTTGACATTCCATGTTCTATGACCGGTAAGACACCGCCATACAACCAGGCTAATGATAGTCTTTAGTTCCATTCATTCCCATGATTGGAGCAGACTACGGATAACTTTATGGCCATATCGTTTTCCCTATCCATGGTCTTACTGCCAAGTGCCTCACACTTGACAACATGGATATGGATATGTCCATTGGATACTCTATTTAAAATATAGCACAAGACATATAATAAATAGATTAATGCCTTTATTTCCTTGACACAAATTGTATAATACATAAAGTTTACATTAATGTACAAATGTATTATACAAACACAAGGACCAATGCCTCGGGACTAGGGCATTTCCAACAATTATAGCATAAGATATAAATGAAATAGATTAATTGCCTTTATTAATGTGACAAAAATAATGTATTCATACAATGAGTCTTGATGTATAATACAAAATACAAGAATCCAATGCCTTAAGAACTAGGGCACACCAACAATCTCCCACTTGCACTAGTTCCAAGTGGGCATTGCCCTAATTCCTATGGATTTGGTATGACCGTCGTGCTATGTCTACAGCAGCACTTTGGTCAATGGATCAGCGACATTATTCTTGGTGTCAACCCTCTGTAATGATATGTCACCTCTGTTCATGATCTCCCGAATGAGGTGAAACTTTCTAAGTACATGTTTGGATCTCTTGTGCAACCAAGGCTCCTTAGCTTGTGCGATGGCCCCGTTGTTGTCACAAAAACATCAACTGGGTCTAGGATAGTGGGTACTACTCCCAACTCAGTTATGAATTTCTTGATCGACTCAGCTTCCATTGTAGAGTCAGCAATGGTGGCCTGCTTTGAGGACCTCTAACTAATGGCACCGCCATTTAGGAGAAAAACATAACCAAACTGTGACTGGTCTCATCCTCATCGGTCTCAAAGCTTACATCAGTGTAACCTGGCACTACCAACTCATCTTGACCTCCATGCACTAAGAAAGCATCCTTAGTCCGGTTAAGGTACTTCAAGATTTCCTTGACTGCCTTCCAGTGTTCCTCACCAGGGTCTGACTGGTATCGGCTAGTCATACTTAGTGCAAACACGACATCAGGCCTCGTACATAACATGGAGTACATGATAGATCTAATAGCAGATGCATAAGGGATCTTTTCCATGTTCTCCCGGTCCTTCTTTGTTTTAGGACCATCTTTCTTACTCAGCTTCAACCCATGGCGCATAGGTAAGAATCCTTTCTTTGCCTTGTCCATGCTAAATCTTTTAAGAACCTTGTCGATGTACGTGGCCTGACTTAGGCCTAGAAGCCGATTGGATCTATCTCTGTAGATCCTGATCCCTAAGATCATCTCAGCTTCACCTAAGTACTTTATTGCGAAGTACCTACTCAACCACTACTTAACTCCTTGTAGTATTGGTATGTCACCTCTAATGATAAGGGTGTCATCAACATACAGTACTAGGACGGTGGAAACACTCCCACTGACCATCTTATACACACAGAGCCTTTAACTTGAAACACCACTTGCAACCTATCACCTTAGCACCCGGAGGTGGATCCACCAAGTTCCATACTTGGTTATCGTGCATAGATTGCATCTCAGCCTCCATGGTTTTGCGCGATTGATCTGAGTGTGGGCTTTCAATAGCCTCTTGATAGGTCTTGGGCTCATCTTGGTCAACGACCATAAGGTCCCCATCATCAGTCACGAGAAAGCCGTACCTCTCTGGCTGATGACGTGTCCTACCAGACCTTCTAAGGTCCTGTGCAACCGTTTCTGGTTCCTTAATTTCTTGAGTAATCAGATCGGTTCCCAAAGCATTCTCAGCAGTAGCTGAAGGAGTTTGTGAGTCTTGAACTTCTGAAACTTCAACATTACTCCCACTGTCGCTCTTGGAAAGGAATTCCTTCTCCAAGAAGACTGCATTTCTAGCTATGAAAACTTTGTTTTCGACCGGATCGTAGAAGTAATAACCCTTAGTTTCCTTAGGGTAACCCACAAACTAGCACTTGATAGATTTGGACTCGAGTTTGCCACTAGTCAATTTCTTAACATGTGCATCATAGCCCCAAATCTTCAAGAAGGAAACATTGGGCTTTCGGCCCTTCCATATTTCATATGGTCTTCCCTCAACTGCCTTGCTTGCTGTATTATGAAGAATGTAAGCAGCTGTCTCTAAAGCATATCCCCAAAAGGAGACAGGGAGTCTAACATGACTCATCATCCAGCGGACCATGTCAAGCAAAGTCCTATTCCTCCTTTCTCACACTCCATTCCACTATGGTGTACCAGGAGGAGTGAGTTGGGATACAATCCCACACTCTCTCAAAAACGAGTCAAACTTTTGGCTCAAATGTTCACCCTTCGGTCAGACAGAAGTGCTTTTATTTTCTTGCCAAGTTGGTTTTTACTTCATTCTTAAAGTCCTTGAACCTTTGGAGAGTCTCGGACTTATGCTTCATTAGATACACGTAACCGTATCTACTGAAGTCATCCGTTAAGGTGACAAAGTACAGAAAACCAGATCTAGCACTAGTGCTCATTGAGCCATATACATCAGAATGTATTAGCTCCAATAGCTCTGAGCCCTTTAGCAGTCTTGCTAAAAGGCTCCCTCGTCATCTTGCCTCTCAAACAAAATTCGCATGTGTCATAAGACTGGATGTCAAATGACCCTAGCACTCCACTAGAGTGAAGCCTAGCTATGCGCTTCTCATTTATATGGCCAAGTCGACAATGCTAGATCTAAGTAGGATTAATTTCATTTTGTTTAATCCTTTTAGTATTTATGTTATAGATTGAACTTTCACATTTTAGATCAAGGATATATAAGCCATTTTCAAGAAATGCTGTTCCATAAATAATATTGCCACATTGCATAGATATTCTACCATGTCCAATATTAAATACGAAACCAGAAATATCCAACAAAGAAACAGAAATAATATTCCTACGCATCGCAGGTACAAAATAATAGTTTCTTAGTTCCAAAACAAGTCCACTAGGCATCTCCAAGAAATAATCTCTGATCTCCATGGCCTGAACCCAAGCACCATTTCCGACTCAAAGATCTACTTCTCCAGATCCTAATAATCTCCTATTTCTTAGACCCTACATGTTTGAACAAATGTGAGATCCACATCCAGTGTCCAAGACCCAAGATGTAGAAATAGCCAGATTAATCTCAACAACATAAATACATGAAGCAGCAGTTTTGCCCTTCAGTTGCTCCCTTTTGCTTTGGACATGAGCTCTTCCAGTGCCCCTTCTCATGACACTCATGGCAGACATCATCAGGAGAAGCAACCCTTGCTTTAGGTTGGGCCACCACCTTTTTGCCCTTAGCCTTAGCCTTTTGGGCCTTAGCCTTGGCCTTGGATTTGGCCTTTCCTTTAGCAATGGGCATATTACCCTTGTTCACCAGCAATACTTTAGGAGTCTTCTTAAGAGACTACTCAGCAAGCTTGAGTGTGCCATGCATCTCAACAACCGATTTATCCAACCCTTGCATGTGATAGTTCATGATAAACTGGTTGTAAGACTCAGGAAGTGACTTGAGAATAATGTCTACTACCAAGTCCTGCGGAACTTGCGAGCCGAGGCAGGCAAGTGTATCAATATAACCCTTCAACTTTAGCACATGAGTGCTAACAGAAGTCCTAGCTGCCATCACAGTTGTGCAAAGTGCCTTAGTTGTCAGGTAACGTTCCTAACGAGCCTGATCTTGGAACATCTTTTTAAGTTGATCCATCATCTCATAAGCATGCTCATCCATGAATTGCTTCTGAAGATCAGAAGCCATGGTACCCAGTATGAGGCATGAGACATCTCGGTCATCCCTCACGTACCGGTCATACTGCTCCACAATCGCTGTGGTGACGCCTCGACTGGCAGGAGGGCCAGCTTGTAAAGGAGCATTCAGTACATACTCCTTGGACTCTTGTTTAAGACCTATTTGTAAGTTCCTAGCCCAGTCCAGGAAGTTAGTCCCCGAAAGCTTCTCCTTCTCCAAGAGTGACCTAAGTGAGAGTGAGTTGTTGTTTGTTGCAGCCATTTAAATTGCTTAAGTGAAATGGGATTATCTACATGGAAGAAATAATTGCTTGAGTTAGAAATAAAGGACTTTTAAGCCAATTCAAATTAATAATCCGATTTTAATTTGTTTGTTGGTGATATTAATTGGCTGACTTGACCAGGATCCATAACTTATCAATGACTGGCCGAACTAGGGCTCGCTAACCAACCATTGATTCGTTTGGTAGGACAACCTATCCAATCCTTCCACAAAGGACTCTTGGTTTGATGGGCTTATTGACACTTTACCCATCTGTGCTTAGGGCCCGCTCTGAGCTAATGCTACCCATGTTGAGTCAAACCACTATTCACATGTTAACCACACCAAGTATCCTAACCCTCGACGGCCCGCCGAATACTACAATGTACCCAGCTAGGGCATGGCACACATTGCAGCATCAATGGGAGGAAGAGGTGTGAATGTGGGGAGCACTTTTAAATGACTCAATATTTTAATTTCTGAATTATAATTAAGTGATACGGCTTAGCATGCATAGACGAGGGTAATAATTTGGTGATCCGTACATCCATATTATATGACAAATGCAATAGCATACTTAATTTAAAATAAATGAGATCTTATGGGCCTTTAATTACAACCTAATGAAAACTAGATATCCTATCTAATTCTTCATGGGCCGGACTGCAATCCTTCTTGGGCTCCCACCATGGGCTTGCTCCATCTAGGCCTTCCTCCATACATGATGCAATTACAATAATTTTGTAAAATAAAATCTATTCTAAAATTACATCAAAATAAAAAAAATGGCACGCAGGCCATATTTCCCAAAATTAAATTACAACCGATAATAATTTAGGGCCCAAAGAACTCAACATCACATTTCAAACAAAGTACATGTCGTGCACATACATACCAATATGATGCATGATCATGGTATTCCAAATTATAAATATAAATGTTAAGCTGAGTTACTTAGGGTGAAATCGCCAATTTTAACAAATATGACTAACGCCCATGAAGGCCCAATGGATAACAGCCATAAATGCAAAATTAACAATTTTGCTCCCACTTGAATTTGGGTTGTCACAAATTTAAAATTTAGGTCTCCCAATTTTAACCGATGTCACGGTTTATTAGGCCAATTTCACAAAGTCCATATTCAATTTAATATGCAAATAATTAAATTAAATATGCATACCAACAAAATAAACAATTTAAATACAAATCAATTTTAAAAAAATTAATTTAATTTGCATTAGGGTCCGGGATAAACCCGCAAAATCCAAAACCAGACCCGAAACCCGCACGCGGCGCCGCTGTCCTGGCGGGGCAGCAGTGCCACTACGCGGCAGCCTACCGCTGCAGCAGCCTACAACAACATACATTAAATCATAAAAAAATATTCCAGCCATCAACAATAAATAATCAATAAAGAAAATACAACTCTAGATTGAAACCAATTGGGGAAAAAAGATCAAAAACCCCAAACATAAATTCTAAGGTTTATCAAAACCAAAACCAATTGAATAAAAACCCTAAAATCACAAGCTTGAAACCCATTCTTTCTTCAAGAACGCTTTCAAGAACGAATTCCAATCAATCTAATGGACAAAACCAAGGCTTTGATACACTTGATTTTATTCTAATCAATGGTAATTAGACACGATAGGTGGATTCTAGGAAATTTTAAACGGTGTATTTTCCGCTGTGCCATGTTATTTTTCCAATGACGAATCCCAACAGTCTATAACATAAATACTAAAAGGATTAAACCAAATGAACTTAATCCTGCTTACCTTTGGCATTGTCGTTTAGGTCACATAAATGAGAAACGCATAGCTAGACTCCACAAAGCTAGAATTCTAGGATCTTTTGACTTGGAGTCACTTGATATTTACGAGTCTTGTTGATGGGGTAAAATGACCAAAGCGCCTTTTAGCAAGAAAGCTGAAAGGGCTACTGGCTTATTGGATCTAATACATTCGGATGTATGTGGACCTATGAGCACTGCTGCCAGGGGTGGGTTTCTATACTTCGTCACCTTTACAGACGATTTCAGCAAATATGGCTATGTCTATCTGATGAAACACGAGTATGAAACACTTGATCGGTTCAAGTAATTTAGGAACGAAGTACAGAACCAATTAGGCCAAAATATTAAAGCCCTTTGGTCGGACTGAGGTGGCGAGTATATGACCCTAGAGTTTGATTCATATTTGAGAGAGCATGGAATAGTTCCATAGCTCACTCCTCCTGCAACACCACAATGGAATGGGGTGTCCGAACGGAGGAATAGGACCCTGTTAGGCATGGTCCACTGAATGATGAGTCATGCTTCTCTCCCAACAAGTTTCTAGGGATATGCTCTTGAGACAGCAGCTCTCATTTTGAATAGTACTCTGATAAAGGCAGTGGAAAAGACCCCATTTGATATATGGACTGGCAGGTCCCCCAATGTGTCTTTCCTACGGATTTGGGGTTGTTATGCACATGTCAAGAAATTGACTGGGGGCAAACTGGAACCCAAAACTGACAAATGCTTGTTTGTGGGCTACCCTAGGGAAACCAAAGGGTATTACTTCTACAACCCCACCAAGAACAAGGTGTTCGTGGCACGGAAGGGGGTCTTTCTTGAAAATGAGTTCATTTCCAAGAAAGATAGTGGGAGAAATGTTGAACTTAGGGAAGTTCAAAGCTCAAAAACACCTGAAAAGGATAACTCAAAGACCAGGGTGGAGTTTCCATGAGAGGAAACACCGACCCAGGTCACACAAGGACCTAGAAGGTCTGGTAGGGATCGTCGGGAACCTGAGAGATATGGGTTACTTGTTACCGATGATAACACTCTTTTTGTCTTCGATGAAGAAGAGCTGAAAACCTACCAGGAGCCTATAGCTAGCCCACTGTCCGCAAATTGGCAAAAGGCCATGGAGGCGGAAATGCAATCTATGTACGATAATCAAGTTTGGAATCTGGTTGGTCCACCTATGGGTGCTAGGGTAATAGGTTGCAAGTGGTGCTACAAGCTTAAGCCAGACAATACCTTCAAGGGGCGGCTAGTAGCAAAAGGTTTCAGGCAAGTCCATGGAATCGACTATAATGAAACTTTCTCACCAGTCGCTATGCTCAAATCCATACGGATCCTGTTGGCCATAGCCGCATGGTACGACTATGAGGTCTGGCAGATGGATGTCAAAACCGCTTTTCTTAACAGAAAGCTACTCGAGGATGTGTATATGACACAGCCTAAGGGTTTTGTCTATCCACAACATCCTGAAATGGTATGCAAGCTTCAAAGGTCCATTTATGGATTGAAGCAAGCATCCTGGAGTTGGAATCTTTGTTTCAATGAGGCTATAAAGGAATATGGCTTCATACAGAATCAAGATGAGCCTTGTGTGTACAAAAGGATTAGTGGGAGCATTGTCACATTCCTTGTGTTATATGTGGATGACATCCTTCTTATTGGAAGCGACACAGCAACACTGCAAGGTATAAAGCAGTGGTTGTGTAAATGCTTCGCAATGAAGTACTTAGGCAAAGCTGAGACGATCCTAGGGATCAAGATCTACAGGATAGACCCAATCGGCTCCTAGGCCTAAGTCAGGCCAAGTACATAGACAAAGTTCTAAAAAGATTCAGCATGGACCAGGCTAAGAAAGGTTTCTTGCCAATGGGTCATAGGCTGAAACTTAATAAGAAGAACTATCCTAAGACAAGGTAGGACAGGGAGAACATGAAATTAGTCCCAT
Source organism: Euphorbia tirucalli (assembly GCA_039660915.1). Taxonomy (NCBI): domain Eukaryota; kingdom Viridiplantae; phylum Streptophyta; class Magnoliopsida; order Malpighiales; family Euphorbiaceae; genus Euphorbia; species Euphorbia tirucalli. The sequence goes on along the minus strand of CM077637.1, from coordinate 40,182,517 downwards.
ATGCTTCAGCGATAGGATCAATCATGTATGCCATGCTATGTACAAGACCTGATGTCGCCTTTGCACTAAGTATGATTAGCAGGTACCACCAAGATCCCGGGGAGGATCACTGGAAAGCTGTCAAAGCAATCCTAAAGTACCTTAACCGGACTAAGGATAGCTTCTTAGTGTATGGAGGTCAAGAAGAGCTATCAGTTACTAGGTACACTGATGCAAGCTTCTAAACTGACCAGGATGAATATAAGTCACAGTCAGGATATTTATTCATGCTTAATGGTGGTGCTGTAAGCTGGTGAAGCTCCAAGCAACCGACCATACCGAATTCTATCACAGAAGCTAGTACATTGTAGTGTGTGATGCAGCTAAGGAAGCTGTATGGATAAAGAAGTTTATCATGGAACTAGGGGTAGTGTCAACTATCCAGGACCCATTCATATCTTCTGTGACAACAATGGGGCTATTGCACAAGCTAAGGAGGCCCGGTCACATAGGAACTCGAAGCACGTACTCAGAAAGTTTCACCTCATCAGAGAAATCGTTGAGAGGGGTGACATTTCATTACAATGAGTGGACAACGAGGAGAATGTCGCAGATCCTTTAACCAAGGCACTGGCTCAGCCCAACCACGAGGGTCATATTAGATCTATAGGGATTAGGCCCATGCTTAGTTGGTACTAGTGCAAGTGGGAGATTATTGGATATGCCCTAGTCCCGAGGCATTGGTCCTTATGTTTGTATTATACATTTGTACATTTTATGTAAGATATGTATTTTATAATTTGTGTTAATAAATAAAGGCATCAATGTGTTTACTATATGTCTTATGCAATATTTTAATAGAGTATCCAATGGACATATCCATATCCATGTTGTTAAGTGTGAGGCACTTGGCAGTAAGACTGTGGATAGGGAAAACGATATGGCCATAAAGTCATCCGTAGTCTGTTCCAATCATGAGAGTGAATGGAACTAAAGACCATCATTAACCTTGGTTGTATGGCGGTGTCTTACCATTCATAGAACATGGAATGTCAACCAAGTTAATGGGTACATGTAAAAGGGGCATGGTACTGGATCGATCCACTTAACGGGAATCCACATGGTATCACATCAGATCAGATTCTAGTGTAGTACTTGTAAGGATCCTTTGACCTAACCATATGATGGAACTAGATGTGAAGTGGCATACTTTGGTGTACACCCAACGGCCCTGTAAAAGGGTGCCAAGTACAGGTGCATTCAGGTATGTCAATGAACATTGCAGTGCTATGGATATGCAGATGGGAATGTCACTCAGTGTTCCACTGAGAAGATCACTGGCCTCTTGATGAATGCAGCTAATAAGAGTTTGGCCACACCCAAACAAGTTGGAACTTATTTATGAATATCAATGCATTCGGGATCAAGTTAATGTCAAGACACAATAGAGGGTGATCAAACCATGCCTCTGTGTTGGACTCCAATATCGATGACATGAAATGTACAAGTTTAAACTACAGGGTTAAAGTTTCAGTTGTACTGCTTACTCCGTCTTAATTGGGGGCTATAGTGGGTTGCTAGAGCCCAACTATAGTCTGTGGGCCTTAGCTTACTACCAACATAAAGACGGGCCATCGGGTCGTACACATTGAACATTTGGACTTTAACTAGATGGGTTAAGTGTGTACTTGGTGTATACACGTCAAAGAGAGAGAGGTCTATTAATTATATTATATAGCTCAACTGGATTGATCAAAATATAATATGATCAATATTTATTTTGGCCACCACATAATTAATTCAATGAATTAATTGTGTGTATTTATTTCCTAGGTGGAAATATGTATACATGTATAGGTTTACATGTATGTGTCAAATTTAATCCATTGGTTAATTTGATGTGTCAAATAAAGTTTAATTTAAATGTATGTTACATATTATATGGTATAATATATTAACATACATGTAGAATTAAATTTCATGTGAAATCAAATAAAAACTAAAGGATTAAATATGGGCTTGGGCTTGGAAATTTGAAAGCCCACATAAGGATGAGTTGGCCAAATTTTGGGAGATTTTTTGTCAAGTTTTGGTGAGTCATTTTGTGATAAGAAGAGTGACTCACACATTAGACAAAAGGTGATGATGGAAAAATGGTGAGTCATGGTTTTGACTTTTGGGAGCACAAGTTGGACTTTGCTTCTTGAGATATTTTTTTTTTGGAAATAAAAGAAAAAAAAAACAGCCATCTTTCTTCACTTCTTGGCCACCCCTCTTGCTCCCTCATACTCTCTCTTATTGATTTTCCGAACCACTAGCATAGGTTTCAGTCCGAGAGCCGTTTGTGTACGGGATGAAGGAGGAAATCTAATTTGGTTTCTGTAGTCTTCCTCTATCTCTTGGAGAGACTTTAAGGTGAGATTTGAAAACCTTCTTCCTTATGCTTTGTGTTCTTGATTTCTGCTACTTAAGCTCCTGGGACCAGATTCGAGGAAATCAACGCATGTTTCAGCTTTAATCGGTCGATTTCTAGTGACGAATCCCAATAAAGGCATAACCATTTAGAAACGGTAAAAAAAAAACTTCCACGTGGTAGACACATGGACCAATCACATGACAACACGTGTTAGGCAGTTTGTGTATGTGCCACGTGGTGGACACATATTAGATATGTGGACCAATGACGCGATGACACGTGGCAAAGTAGTTATGTATGTGCCACATCATCCACCATGTCAGTACTTGAACCAATCAGGTGATGAGACATGGCAGGTGTGTCACATCATCACCAATCACATGTTGCCATATGTCACATGAGTCAGTAGGACCTTTTGAGTGCATGATGGCGCGTGACAAGTGTTCAGTCGGCGCGTGGGGGTGTTCCCGGCATCCAAATTTTGTCAAATTTTTCCCATAATTAAAATTTACATTTTTCTTGAATTTTTGGTATATTTTGATGAATTTTTGGAATTCATTTGATATTTTAAACTAATTTACTAGTATTTATTGTGTATAAATGCTTAATTTATGTTTAATAAATTTAAGGAAATTCAATATATTTCTTGTGTATTTATATACTGATTTTTGGTTTATCATTAACAAGTTTTTGTTATTTCTATGTGTTATAGAAATGGCAACTTTCGTAAAAACAGCAAAGGTGATCTAGTCTCAAGAGGAGGCATGGACAATACAAAGACTTGAAGATGAGCCTTTCTCTAAATGTCTCCTCCATTGGAAAAAGAGAACATTGTTGGAGTTATGGAGAGGTTTAATACGTTAAACCGGGAAATCCAAGAGCTTATCTAGAAAGGAGGATTTTCCTCTGGAACTGATCAATTAAAAATGTTAAAATTTGCGAAAAAGGCTTTTCGTGAAAAGCATTTTAAGAAATTCTGGTTTGGAGAAAATTCTTCATTTGATGAACTGGTGGACTCTATTGAAGGATTAGTTCCTGAACAGGATTATGAATCCTAATGCAAAGTATTTGTGTTGAACTTGGCTGAAACGAGAGCTAAGTTATCTCATAATCCTAAAATCATGTTACTTAGAAGTAACAAATTGGTTTGCCGCCCATGTTTGGATGTTGTTATTGAGGACGTTGAGAACATCCCTTTCGATCTATACTATAAGTTTGTAGAGACGATCCCAGTCACTTCCAAAGAAATTGAGATTGTTGACCTAGAAGAAGAGGATGAGATCAACACTAGTGTCGAGGATGATGCGATGACTCCAGAAGGTTACCATAGTGTGGACTATTGGGCTGGAAATGAAGATTGAGTTCTTCAGTTTCCTAAATGAACACTCTTGCTGATTTCGTTTTTAAATTTTGTATTGAATAGCTTCGTGCTAAGAATTTTAAGTGGTTATAATTTTGATTACTGTTGGATATTTTTTTATGGTACAATAAAATGTTTATTTGTTAAACATTGCTATTTTGGTTAGTTGTCTTAGTTATTTTAATTTATTTATTTTGAAATTATAATTAAGTGTTATATTATTCATTAGTTTTATACTTAAAAGAAGTATAAATGTTAAATAAATTAAAATATAATCTAAAACAAATCTAAATAGAAATATTTATTATTGATAATTTAAACCTAATATAGTGTTTGTATTAGCCTATGTAAATGGTGACTCTGTGCATTGCGCATAGTATTCGATTTTACGTGAACCAAAGACTATTTTTAGTTTTAAATGATCTTATAATAAATATGGTGTATCGCTTACTTATTAGTGCTACTTTATCTTTAGCGGGTTTTTTTCAATGGCTGATTCAAAAGCAATAGTTGCTGAACTAAATAAGGATCTTCATTTGAACGGTGACAATTATCAAATTTGGGCTATGAAAGTCTAATACATAATTGAAAAGCAAGAGGCTCTAGACACTCTGGTGAGGAATATGGCTCCTTCGGAAGAGGGTAACACTGCTCAAGCAAGGAGGGACCTTGAGACTTATCAAGCCTGGAAGAGGAAGAACTCGTCTGCCCACATCATCATGTTTAGTGCTATGGATGATGACATTGCGAAAAGGTTTTGCATAGACAACACAGCTAAAGAACTGTGGGATGCTCTTAAGGGGAATTTTGGAGGTGTCTCCTTAACAAAACTCCATTCTTTAAGTATCAAGTTTGATACTTACTAGAAAAGAGCTGACCATACAATGAAGAGGCATTTAATAGAAATGTATAACATGATAACTGAGCTTCATGATGCTGGTCATAAGTTGACTGAGGAACAGAAAGTTCAAGTTATGATACGTTATTTGCCAAATGGGTGGGAGCATATGAAGTTGCAACTCACTCATGCAACAACATTTAGACCTTTGATGATGTAGTTCATCATCTTGAGGTGGAAGAGGACCATTTGGCTTCTCTTAATGTGAAATCTGAAGTTCACATGGCCAGTTCGAGTTATGGTCCGAAGTCCAAGGGAAACAACAAGACGTTCTTCAAGAAGAAGGCAAAGGAAATGGCGGGCAGTGTTCCGATTCAAAAGAAGGGCAAGAATAAGGTTAACAGTTTTAGGGTGAAATGTTACAATTACAGACAGAAGGGGCATTTTGCAAGAAACTGCTAAGCTCCTCAGGTAAATGTTACCGAATTGTATAAGTGTTATACATTTGTCTTAAGTTATGTTTTCCTAACTGATTCTTATCCTTTGTGGATTGTAGACTCAGGAGCCATAGACCATGTAACAAATGAACAAGATTCCTTTTTAGAGTTCCACAGTGTTCCACGAGGAACTAGAGGGATTTACGTCGGTAGTAAATCAAGGGAGGAAGTCTTAGGGATTGGCTATTGCCAGCTAGTCTTAAATGGTGGTCGACCACTGTTTCTTGAAGATGTCCTCGATACTCCTTGAATTCCAAGGAAATTGATATCTGTTTCTGCCCTTATGAATTTGGGATTTACGTTATCTTTTGAATTAAACAAATTTAGTCTCTTTATAAACAATATCTCCTTTGGTGGTGGATATTTGTTGGATGGTTTTTTTTTTTTTTTTGGATTTGGGTCCAAATTATTTGTGTCATAATAGTTTTTCCTTTTCTATTAACTCGTCTATGGATAATGTTAATTTCAAAAATGTGGCATGCGAGACTTAGTCACATCGGTCAACATTGTTTAGTACGATTGGCCAAAGCAGGTTTGTTGGCTGATTTATCAAAAGTAGATCTCCGAACTTATGAAAGTTGCTTAAAAGGAAAAATGATAAGAAAACCATTTGGTAAAGCTACATGAGCTAACCAACCATTGCAATTAATCCATTCTGACATCTGTGGCCCAATGAATGTTAGGGCAAGGCATGGTGCGTATTATTTCATTACATTCATAGACGACTATACAAGGTATGGTCATGTCTATTTGATTGCACATAAATCTGAAGCATTAGCATGTTTCAAATGATTTATGGCTCTGGTTGAAAATCAACTAGATAAGAGAATAAAAGATTAAGGACCGATCGGGGAAAAGAGTACCTCTCCGAGGAATTTAAAGTTTTATGTGATGAAAGAGGTATTGAACATCAGTTGTCCATACGAAGAACTCCATGACAAACTGGAGTTGCGGAAGATGAAACCGAACCCTCTTAGAGATGGTGAGGTCTATGATGGCTGAAGCCAATTTGCCTATCTCCTTTTAGGGAGACGCATTATTTCCTGCCACATTTGTACTCAATAGAGTACCTTCTAAGTCCATTGAAACCACACCTTAATGAATTGTGGATGAGCTGCAAGCCTAATTTGAACCATTTACGACCATAGCGATGTGCTACTGATGTTCATGACATATCTAGCAAGCTAGGCCCTAGAGGTAAGAAAGGTATCTTTATAAGATATCGTTATCTCTCAAAAGGATATGTTCTAGTGGGAGAGAATAAAAATGGTCAAATAACAAAATTTGAGTCACGAGATGTCACATTCTTAGAGAATGAATTTCCTAAACTGGGAGATGTGGATAAAGAATTCACATTCTTTGAAACTCAAGAGTCTAAAACTTCAGGATCACACAATCTGAGTGGGAGGAATGAAGTTGAAAACATAAGGGAAAGGGAAGAAAATGATGTTTTTCAACCTTCACAAGTGGATTTAAGTAATCCTGACCCTGACTTGAGTGGTCTTGATTTGAGTGGGAGTCTTGTTCAAAATTCAAGTGTGAATATCGATATAGATCCTAGTGGGAGTGGTCCCAGTGGGAGTTCTATCCAAAATCTTGATGAATATATGAGATTCGTTTATCAAGAAGCAGAACCTCTCAGACAATCAACGAGAGGAATGTTTCGCGACGTCGTCATTTAGTTGATAGCAAAGTTTTCTCTATCGTAGCTCAAATTGAAGACATTCCCACTAACATGAGAGAGTTATTGGCATCTCCAGCAAAGGAAGAATGGATAAAAGCAATAGAAAGTGAGATGGAGTCAATGAGGGTTAACAAAGTTTGGGAACTAGTTATCTACCCAAAGGGTGTAAAGCCATTGCGAATAAGTGGGTACATACTATTAAGCGATCAACGGATGGGATACCTATCTAGACTAAGAGTCAGCTGGTTGCGAAGGGGTTCACACAACAGGAAGGAATTGACTATCAGGAGACTTTTTACCTGTTGTCTATTTCGCATCTATTAGAATAGTATTTGCTTTTGTAGCATGTATGGACCTTGAATTACATCAAATGGATATAAAGACTGCGTTCTTAAATGGTGAACTGAACGAAGAAATCTATATGGTTCAACTTGAAGGTTTCGTTGTCCAGGGTCAAGAACATAAGATTTGTAAGTTGAAAAGGTCAATTTATGGCCTTAAGCAGTCTTCAAGACAATGATAATTTCATTTCCATGAAGCGATTATATCAATGCAATTTAAGGTGATTGATGTAGACTCATGTGTCTACATTAAACATGAAAATGGAGGGAAATTTATCATTCTAATATTATATGTTGATGATATTTTGTTAGCAAGAAATGACATTTCCTTACTGAAGAAAGTAAAGACTTGGTTGTCTTCTAACTTTGAGATGAAGGATCTAGGAGAAGCCAATTACATTCTTGGGGTTAAGATATCAAGAGATCGATCTAAGAGATTAGTGGCTCTTTCACAAGAGACGTAAATCAATAAGATCTTAGAATGGTTTGGTATGGCTCACTGTGATCCTGATCCAACCCCTATTGCTAAAGGTACGGAACTGAATGCAAGCATGTGTCCCATGACTCTAAAAGAGAGTAAAAAGATGGAGAGAATACATTATAGGTGTGCAATTGGTAGCTTGATGTACGCTATGATTTGTACAAGACCTGATATAGGTTTTACGGTTGGTCTCACAAGCCGATATCAGGCAAATCCAGGTTTAGAGCATTGGGCAGAAGTGAAAAGGATATTGAGATATTTGAAGGGGACTTCAAATTATTCCTTTTATCACTGTGAGCAGATGAAATTTTTTGGAACACGCAGCAAAGCGAGAACCGGGGATTTTCTTTTTGAGTGTGAGTGTGGTTTTGAAAATAGGTTTTTATCTTTCTTAAGTAAAATCCTTCATTTTATTGAGAAAACTCGTTTTGTAGAAAACTGAATTTTAAGTGTGAATTTTGGAAAACAGATTTTTAGAAAATACCAATTTAAACTTAAAGATCTCGAAACCTAAATTTCATGATCAGATATAGAGTCACCACCCAAATCAGCTCATCCGGGAAATTCCAGTACAGCTCCCTACCAAGTGTAGATGCAGTACCTGATCCAGAGATTCAGGGTTCGGGTAACACCTCTACTAATCCTCAACTTGTTTTCAATTATTATTTCATAATACAATATAACATGCACTTAATTCTACCCATTTTATCTTCTTTTAATTTTAGTTAATGCTCATGCAAATGACATAAATATAAACCATAAATAAAGTGCAGAAAAATAAAAGCGCAGGAAAAGTAAAGTAATGGCAAAATTATACAACCCGAACCAGAAAAACTCTCATCCTCACCATTTACAACTGCCTATAATACATGATAATCTAAAAAAGTACAATTGCCTAGGTACATGAAATGATCTATTAAATACATCAAAAGAAAAATAAAATAAAATAAAAAAAAGCTGCATCCAAATACGGTTAGCACAAACAAACAAATCACACTAAGGACTCGCATAAGACAGAATAGGGGTATTTTAGGAAATGGGATCATGCATAGGGGGATAATTGAGGAGTCTGGCCAACTACTCGATTAGACCTGGAAAGCTAATGAAAATCAACTTTGAAAACAGTTTGGCTCGTTTTACATGCATTTCCATCTTTGAGTGGGTCGGATATCCAAAACCCAGGGGATCCGTTCATGAGCGGGCCTAAATTGAACATCCATCTAGGGTCTGGAAACATAAACACACCAAAAATCCTCTTTTGAATCGAAAGGAGAAACAAAATTACAAGTTAGAGGCCAAAAAGGGCAAAACTGTAATTATGTTTCATCAACTATAGCCGAACCACTGTGATACTACAGCCGCGCCACTGTAATGGCTAGGGCAGCTGTAGCAACTATAGCTGAGTGGCTATAGTGCTCCAGAATCAATAGTCTAGTTTTCTTTCTAGTATTGAAAATCGTTTTCGTAATCTGATGGTTTCGGGTAATCTGGGGTTTCTGGAAACTTATGAAATTCCACAAAATAGATCCAGATCGGATCAAACGAATCTGAAAACCCCTAAAAAGTTAAAATCATCAAAACTAAATCACACACCCATCAATCAGAAACTCGAAAACCGCAAATCTAATCATATGTGGATGTGATCCGACAGATATTATTCATGAAAAACACATTTGATTTAGAAAAGGAAGTGTTATCGGCGGATTTAAGGCATTCGGAGCTTCCACCCTGAAGACTGCAGCCTAGTGGCTATAATCAAAAGACTATAGCCATGCCACTATAGATTACAGCTGTGCCATTGTAGTCATTAGACTACAGCCAAGCGGCTGTAAGCATCTAATGGGGCGGCTATAGCTAGGTTTCCACTTCCAGCTTTGAGAAAAATACAAAATCACATGCAATCAACATCTAAAACAATTCAAAATAGGTTTCTAGGGCCTCTCAGAGCATACCTTATCTGTGTTCCAGTGTTTTGGATCACCAGGAATAGATTCGGACGCTGGAAAACTCTCGGAATCATGAACAACCCGAAATCGTCCACGATTCTCCAAACTCGAACGGAACCCTAAATTGATCTGAATGAACATCAAATTGACTAGAATTACTGCCAGAATATGAATTCTCTCGGGACCCTTATGGTTTCTATGGATTAGATTAGAGTTTTAATGGCTTTTAAATTGAATTTTGGTTTTTCTCTCCTTCTCTCTCTAATTTCTCTAAGAATATCAAAACCCTAGCCATTTTTCTGATTAATTTTAGAATGCACTCTCTGTCCTCTGACCTAATTTCTTGTCTCTCCTTTTATATGGCCCAATTTTGGTTAAAAATCTAGAAAATAAAATACACCTTATTTAGAAGAAAAATTAAATCTGGTAACTACAGTTAAGTGGCTGTAGTGTCCTATATCCCGGCAGCTGTAGTTGTGCAGACTACAACCACATGGCTATAGGCACTATAGCCGAACGGCTATAGTAGTCAGCTTTTGTATTTCTCATCCTTTTTCACTTTTCTCTCCGGTTCTCTTAAGTGCTCACTCGACCTTCTTTGGGGTTCCGCACCAAGATTTGTTGTACTTCTTCGGGTCATCCAAGACATCTCCAATGTCATCCTGGGTGTTTTGAATCTACCTCATGTTTATCCTTGAAAAAGGTAATAAAGGCTTTCATCATCGAGGTCGGGAAAAAATCCGTGCTCACAGGCTGCCCCTCGCGTGACCAAAGTCGATTTAGACGGTTGTTTGTGCCCGATTTGGGTTTGTTCTCACAATAGGGAGTGCGGTGAGAAGGAAAAGAGGACTTACATGGGGGTTCTCCTCGTGTTGACCTACTATGATGCTCATAGGGACTTGTCTCGGTCGATTCATGGAACAGTGGTCTTGCCTAACTTGATTTTTCAGGGACTTACTTCGACTCCGTTGTGAAGCATAGGACTTACCCAAATCGGTTCAATGTTCTCCAGGGACGTGCTTCGACTCCATTGCCAAGCAAAGGACTTTGCCCAAATTGGATTGGTTCTCTAGGGACGTGCTTCGACTTCATTGCAAAGCAGAGGACTTTACCCAGATTGATTTGGTGCTCCAGGGACATGCTTTGACTCCATTGTGAACCCTAGGACTTTGCCCAGATTGGATTGGTGCTCCAGGGACGTGCTTCAACTTCTTTACGAAGCAAAGGACTTTGCCCGGATGAAAAGGAAGGGTATTTTCGTAATTTTGTAGCTTAGAAAGCTGGTGTCCTTCGGAGGAAGGTTACTTTGGTCATTTCACCTTTAGTTGAGCCTATGTCACTAGGGGAAGAAATATTTCAATGATTTGGTTTCCCGTGAAGCTTGTGTCACTAAAGGAAAAGTGTTTTAGCCATCTAGCAGTTTGGTTATTAACAGAAGGGCATTTGGGTCATTCTACTTCTAGTGGGGCCTGTGTCACTGGAGGAAAGGATAATGGTGTTTCCCGTGAAGCTTATGTGGCTGGGGAAAGATGCTTTGGTGATTTGAGAAGTTTGATTATCTCTTTTGATGTTTTGAAGTTGTTTCGGGTACGTATTCGTTCCTTAATCGATAATTTTGGAAAAAATTTTTGCCCCTTCGATCAAGAATGAATATGGACTTAATATCTTGCCCCTTGATGCCATTGAAATCATCTCTCTATGGTGGAGCAATACCATTGAAATCGGCTCTCTGTGGTGGAGTACACCATTGAAATCGGCTCTCTGTGGTGGAGTACACCATTGAAATTAGATCTCTGTGGTGGAGTGTACCATTGAAATCGGCTCTCTGTGGTGGAGCAATACCATTGAAATAGGCTCTCTATGGTGGAGTATACCATTGAAATTGGCTCTCTGTGGTGGAGTGTACCATTAAAATTAGCTCTTTGTGGTGGAGCATACCATTGAAATTGGATCGGGAGTGCATATTTATTCCTGATTGATCATTTTGGAAACAAAAATTTTTGCCCCTTCGATCAAGAGTAAATACAGCTTGATTGTTTTGGCCTTGGATACCTGCAAAAGGCAAGAACTACCCTTCTCAGGATTATATCAGTGTATATGTGAATTCTAAAAATTGAGAAAAGTTTCTTACCTAAGGTTTAGAGGATGCCCCAGTGTCAGGTTATTTCCGCCTTCGGAGCACTCACTGTTCAAGACAGCCCGATGATGATAGTGAGTACCTGTACTTGGGTTGATCTTTGATGCATGTATGCATGTGTGTATGTATGCTTTGAATGTAAGTGATTATGATTATGATGTTTGTGAGCGGACGACGCGTTTTCGACGGGACGCGGGACTCCCTTTCGGAATGGGGCGCCACGATCTCGGGCGGGCCCCTCCCTCGCGTGGGGGTTTTTATTATGGGAATCCGCGTTTTGGAAAATAAATAGAATTAATACGTAAAAGAACCGAGACCTAAGCCTCGATGAATATTGTAGGAGTCGCCACCCGGCTCAGCTCAACCGGGAAATTCTTATGTAGCTGAACCGGACGAACGGCCGCTACACTATCCAGAGATTCGGGCCCGGACAAGTCCCTTATTTCGTGTCTAATTAAAATAAATATAGCCAATGTTCTCGAATGGTATTTCAAAATCTAAAGTCCATTTTATTGAATATAAAAGCATACAGCGCGCACACAAAACATTTAATACAAAAATAAGGAAAAAAAAAATAAATATTAATTGGCTTACAACCAAATCGAATGGAAAAATAAGAACTCTCTCCTCACTTATACAATCGCCTAGAATACACGAGAATCTAGAAAAATACAACCGCCTAAATACACGATTTAATCTATTAAATTACATCCAAAATAAAAATAAAAATAAAAAGAAATTAAAACCTGCAAAACAGAGGATTAGCACAATATATACAGCACGCCACAATTAGGACTCAAATAGACAGAATTGGGAAATCAAGAATCGGGGGGGCATGCATTTAGGGGGTAACCGGGTCGGCTCGGCTAGCCGGCCCGGTTAGACCTGGAAAACATTTTGAAACGTCCATGTATTTTTGGTTTTTTGTAGGAAAATCATTTTGAAAACAATTTTTCCGGTTTACATGCATTTTTATATATTTAAGTGGGTTGGTTTTCAGGAGAAATGAGTCTCCGTCGTTGAATTGTTCTAAATGCAATTTTACTAAAAATTGAATCTATGGTCGTGATGCACACAACAAAATTCATTTTGATGATTTTTGGGGTTTTCTAATTTTTTTGAGATTTTTACAGATAAAAGAGGAAATTCTGATTTTGGAATAATGATTACAGTCGTACGACTGTAGTGTACAGTCGTGCGACTGTAATCAGCCCAGGACCAGAATTTCAGCAAAAACTCATTTGGAGTCAAAAACGAAAAAGGAATATCCTGGAAATTAAGAACAGTCGTACGACTGTATATACAGTCGTGCGACTGTTCATGAAAACTAAGAACAGTCGTACGACTGTTCTTAATTTCCAGGAACAGAAATACGAAAAATACAGCAAAAAGGCACAAAACTCACTTCAAACACCCAGAAAGCGAGAAAAAAAGTAAGGAAAAGAAGTGACTACCTTTTTAGAAGCTATTCCAAGTCGTTTTGACCCCTGGCGTCGCTCCGATCCCAACAAATTCGCGTTTTCTCCTTTGGAAATGAAGTTGAGAGCTTTTTGTCCAAAATCCGAATTGCAAAGGATTCTGATTGTTTAAGTCCGAGTTCTTGATTTGGTTATGAAATTAATTAGTTAACCTAGGGGTTTCTAACAAGTTTTAGGTTTAATTCCGAGCATTAAAGAGAATCAAAGAGGAAGAAAAGTGAGTTTTTTGTGATTTTCTTGTTCTCTCTCTTCTCTTTCTCTCTCTAAATTCCCTTTTCACCAGAAAATCTCCTCTCTTTTCCTTTCTTCTTTCTCTCCTTTTATCTCTTTGCCTTCTCTTGCTTGCTACAACAAGGGAGCAATTAATGCTCCCTTTCTCTTTCCTTCATTTCTGCTGCAGAGGTATGGGCCTCTGTAGTTTTTTCGACATTACAGTCGTACGACTCTTCTCTTTTTTTTTTTTTTTTTAAGTATAGAAAATTTCGGCGCTTACAGCTGCCCCTCGCGTGATCAAATTCACCACCTGAACTTAGTCTGGGGTAGATGATGTGAATTTGAGAAACGCGATTCAAAGCGCCGTAGACACAGGAAAGAACCCTCCATTGAAATTGGCCGATATCAGGTCTATGTTACCCGAGGCAAAGTTGATGAGGAAATAAGCCGATATCAGGTTTAGGTTACCCGAGGCGAAATTGATGAAGGAATTGGCCGATATCAGGTCTATGTTACCCGAGGCAAAGTTGATGAGGAAATAAGCCGATATCAAGTTTAGGTTACCCGAGGCGAATTGATGAAGGAATTGGCCGATATCAGGTCTATGTTACCCAAGGCAAAGTTGATGAGGAAATAAGCCGATATCAGGTTTAGGTTACCCGAGGCGAATTGATGAAGAGATTAGCCGATACCAGGTCTATGTTACCCGAGGCGGACTTTACTGGGGAAATAGACGAAGCTGATCTGGGCCGATACCGAGTTTACATTACTCGAGGCGGATCTGCTGGGGAGCTTAAATGATGGAATAGATCTGGGCCGATGCCGAGCTTACATTGCTCGAGGCGGACTTGCTGGAGAAAGTTGGGATAATCGAGCGGATCTGGGCCGATACTGAGTTTACATTACTCGAGGCGGATCTGCTGACTTGCTGAGGATATTGAGCTGGGGATGAATTCCTGCACTTGAAATGGCAAGTCTTCATTCCTTGATCGAGAGATTTTTAAACAAAAATTTTTTGCCCCTTCGATCAAGAATGAAGACTAGCCAGGGATAAGTAATTGATATATGCAATGTATGGATGCATGATGATGTATATGCACATGTATGTATTTTCTGTTATTGGACATTTCTGTCTTCCGCTGGGGAGATGTGCTTTGCCCCTGGTTGATTTTGCTTTTCTTGGGGCATTGTTTGGTGATTATCGACGGAGTGAGGTGACTGCTGGGGGAACGATCGCAGTATTCCTTGTAGAGATTCCACTGGGGAAGAGTGTGACAGCTTGACTGGGGAAACAATTGTGGTGTTCTTTGTGTAGACTACACCGAGGAGTAACATGGCGACTTTGCGAGGAAGTAATTGATGGTGTTCTTTATGTAGACTCCGTTGGGGAATAGTATAGGAAACTCTGCTGGGGAGCGATGTGACGAATTCTGCGGGGGATACAGAGGATGTTCTGTTTTTCCTGCTCCGTGGGAAGTTATGAGTTTTTTTTTTTTTTTTTTTTTTTTTTTTTTTTTATTCATGCTCTAATTTTTGCCTGGGTTGCCCAAATCAGGTTTTCAGCCCAGCGAGCTGCTCTAACTTTTGCCTAAGGCACCTTTTCGGTTTTTGCCCTAGCGAGCTTTTCATATGCCCTAACTTTTGCCTAAGCTGCCCGATATGGGTTTTCAGCTTAGCAGGCCGCTCTAACTTTTGCCTGAGACGCCTTTTCGGTTTTCACCTCAGCGAGCATTTTTTTTTTTTTTTAAAGTTGTGACCCTTTATTGCTCGTTTGGGAAGATGAACTGGACTTTAGAGGACGATAAGAGATTTCAAGTTGCATGTATTTGATACATTTTCACTTGTCAAATAATGCGATGATATCGATCAGTTGAATGCAAAGTGCTTTCTTTGAATGTGTGTTTATGCAAGACAACTTTGTTTGTGCATTTGTCATAACCATGCAAATATATTTAAACAAACACTCCACTTTATTGATGAAGTCAAAATGAGTACGTTTGAAACAAGTTGGTTCCTAAACGATACACATTTCACATTAAGCCAGAATCCGTCACCAGTCGTCCTTTTCGGGTTTTCCGACTGATTATTTTCTCTCGTGTCTTAACTTTTGCCTAGACCACTCTTTTCGAGTTTTCGGCCTAGCAGACCTTTCTCTTTTTTTTTTTATACATGATAAAGCTTTAGCCTATCTTGGTTGATCGGGTTGGTGAACTCGTTTCCATCCATGTCCATGATCTTGACAGTGCCTTTTGATAACACCTTCTTCACCACATAGGGTCCTTCCCAGTTAGGTCTAAACTTGCCCCTAACATCAACATTTGAAGGCCTTAGTTGTTTTAGAACCAAATCTCCTGCTTTCAACTGCCGCTTGGAGTATTTCACATTTCGGTTATAGGCTCTAGCCATTCTGCGCTGATACATCTGCAGGTGATCCAGTGCCTTTAGTCGCCTTTCATCTAGTGCAGCCAACTGCTCATATCTAGCTTGAACCCATTCAGTCTCTGGCAATTGAGCTTCCAGGGCAACTCTGAGTGACTTGAGTTCTATCTCCACTGGTAACACTGCTTCCATTCCATACGCCAAGGCATAAGGAGTTTCTCCTGTCGGCGTTCTGACACTGGTCCTGTAACCCCAAAGAGCATAAGGCAGTTTATCAACCCAATCCCTGTAAGTGATTACCATCTTTGATAAGATCTTCTTTATTGCCTTGTTAGCTGCTTCTGCTGCACTATTAGCCTGAGGCCTGTATGGGGAAGACTTATGATGTTCAATACCATGTTCTGTAAATAGCTCAGCCGTTGCCCCTTGAAACTGTACTCCATTGTCAGTTACTATGTGGTGAGGAATCCCATACCGAGTGAAGATGTTTTTCCGGATGAACTTGACCATGTGCTTGGCTGTAACATTAGTGAAGGATTCCGCTTCGACCCATTTGGAAAAATAATCAACTGCCACAACTATGAATCTATGCCCATTAGATGCAGCTGGATGAATTTCACCAATCATATCTATCCCCCATGCTGAAAACGGCCATGGAGACGCTAGATTCTGAAGTTCAAGTGGAGGAAGATGACTAATGTCTGCATAGACCTGACATTCATGACATTTCTTCACCTTTCTTATACAATCTGCTTGCATCGTCATCCAAAAGTAGCCTTGCCTCATGATCTTCCTAGCCATGGCAAGTCCATTCATATGCGGCCCACAGGATCCTGCATGTACTTGCTGCATCACTTCTTCTGCTTCTTGTTCAGTTAGACACCTCAAGAGAACTCCATGGGCTGTTCTTTTGTATAACTTGTCCTCGAAGATTCTGAATTGACTAGCCAGTTTTCTCAGTGTCAACTTATCAGCAGCACTGGCCTCTTCTGGGTACTTCCCCTCCTTAACATACCGGTAAATGTCAAAGAACCATGGCTTTTCTTCGGCTGATAATTCCATTACTTCATGCACTTCGAAGCAAGGACGCCTGGAAGTGGCTATAACCAGTGGTTGAGCTTGTGTCTCTTCTGGATTTTCCCACATGGAAGACAAAGTAGCTAATGCATCAGCCATCTTATTCTCATCCCTGGGGACATGTCTGAATTCACACTGGCCGAATAAACCTTTTCTGAACTGTAGCAGCTCCAAATAAGGCCGTAAGGCTTCTTCTTTTAGTTCCCACTCTCCCTGAGCTTGCCTCACCACTAGAAGTGAGTCTCCAACAATCAGGACGTCATTTGCCCCTAGTGTTAGCAAAGCTTCCATCCCAAATAGGCATGCTTCATACTCTGCCCCGTTATTGGTTATGGGAAAATTCAACCTCTTGGATAAGGGAATGACCTCACCATCTGGCGTTGCTATAAGTACTCCAATTCCAGCGCCCTTTCTATTCACTGCACCATCAAAGCACATGACCCATCTTTTTACTTCCACCACGGCTAGCTACTCGTCAGGGAATTCCAGGTTCTCTGTATAATCTGATTCTAGGGGCTGGTTTGCCAGAAACTCTGCCACGGCTCGCCCTTTAATGGTTTTCTTCGTGATGTACTCGATGTCGAATTCAGACAAAAGTAACAACCATCTGGACAGTTTCCCAACCAATGCAGGTGCTTCATAGAGGTACTTCATTGGGTCCACTTTAGCCACAGCTTGTATCTTGTAGGATTGGAAATAGTGGCGCAGCTTCTTGGTCAACCAAATCATCGCCACACATGTCTTCTCCACCAGTGTGTACTTGGTTTCATATTCCAGAAATTTCTTGCTAAGGTAATAGATGGGATACTCCTTCTTGCCATCTTGTTCCTGTGCTAGCATTGCCCCTACAGAGGATTCTTCAACTGCCAAGTACAAAATCAGAGGCTTCCCTGGAATTGGAGGACTCAACACTGGTGGCTTTACCAGGTAAGCCTTGATCTTCTCGAAGGCCAGCCGACACTTGTCATCCCACACAACCGGCTGATCTTTCTTCAAAAGCTTGAAGATTGGCTCACAAGTGGAAGTTAGCTTGGCTATGAAGCGGCTGACATACTGCAAGGAACCCAGGAATGATCTGACCTCCTTTTCAGTCTTTGGAGCTGGCATATATTGGATGGCTTTGATTTTATCTGGGTCCATTTCTATTCCCCTCTGGCTGACTACATGGCCCAACAGCTTCCCTGATGTGACCCCAAATATGCACTTCTTAGGATTAAGTCGCAATTTGTACTCTCCAATGCATGTTAGAAATCTATCCAGGATAACAGGGTGTTCCTCCCGGGTTGCTGATTTGACAAGCATATCATCGACATACACTTCAACTTCTTTATGGATCATATCATGCAACAGAGTTGTGACAGCCCTCTGATAAGTGGCACCGGCGTTCTTTAATCCAAAAGGCATCACTCTATAGCAGAAAGTACCCCATTCGGTGATGAATGACATCTTCACCTTGTCAATTACATCCATCAGGATCTGGTTGTACCCTGAAAAGCCATCCATGAAGGAGTACATTGCCGCTTTTGCTGCGCTATCAACTAGGACGTCAATATGTGGCAGTGGAAAATTGTCCTTAGGGCATGCCTTATTCAAGTCCCTGTAGTCGACACATACTCTGACCCTTCCATCCTTTTTAGGCACGGGGACAATGTTGGCTAGCCATTCCGTATACTCCACCACTTCGAGGAACCTGGCATCTATCTATTTGGCCACTTCTTCCTTCACCAGTGTAGCCCATTCTGGCCTTAGTCTTCTCAACTTCTGCTTTACAGGCCTGAACTTGGGGTCCGTTGGGATTTTGTGCACTGCTATTTCTGTATCCACACCCGGCATGTCTTCATACGACCAGGCGAAAGCTTTAACATGTTTTTGGAGTATTCTTATCAATTCTCTTTCTTCCTCGGATTTTAGCTCGTGTGAAATGAGTACCATTTTAGGGTTTTCATCTGTACTTATATTGATTTCATGCAATGCAGTGTCATGTATGCTAAATATGCTTGATGGTGACTTAAATGCATGCACAGAATTATCAGGATAAACATCACACAAGTAAGCAAACTGGGATTTCATTGTATTGAACTTATCATAAAGTACATCAGTTACATTGGAAATGGAAGAAATAGATACAACAAAATCATTTTCATCCTCTACAGGCAGAGGGCCTTGCTCCTCATCAGCTTCCATCTTCCCTTCAAGAGCATCATCTGGAACTGCAGCTTTCTCGGCCACCTGTGCTTTAGCTTTCTCCATAATCTTGGCGATTTCGGCAACCACAGAGTCTAAGTTCACTTTGGCCATCAATTCTTTGCCAAATCCTTCCTTGGATTTCCCAAAAGCTTTGGTTAATGCAGCAGTCAAAGCTCCCGAGATCACTTCTATAGCTCCAGCATATGTCTTCTTTTCATCTTCTTCCTCGGCCACCTCTATGGTTTCTGTTGTCACTTCAGATGATTCTCCTTTCAGGATTTCAAATTCAGCAGTTGCTTTTTCTTCCATTACAGGGACTACTGGCTCTTCCTGGCTTTTCTCAAAATCCACAACATCTGCAAAGATCTCAAAGCCAGGGTACTTGACATTTCTAACCAGTACCGGTTCAGCTTGGCCTTTGTAAAGGCTTTCTCCCGCCTTCAGAAATGGCTTCATCATGACCTTGCCATTCTTGTCCTTTTTCAGATTCTTCTGCTCGGATGTCCCCTCTACATAACCAAGGCCGTACTGCTTTGACTTTCCCGAGTCGATCTTGAATTCTGGTACACCTTGCAAATTAATCCCGAGTCCCATTCCCCGGGACAAAGTTCAGCTTGTACAGATATCGGGATAGCCACTCCGGCATGTAGTTCTCATAAAGGACCATAGGGGCATCTATGGTTTCCCCCTCCTTAATGACAGCAATTTGAAATCCACCAAAAGGAACCACTCCTTCATCCACTGCAGCTACCATCGATTGGGCGTCTGCCTCAACAGTCACAATGCTGTCATTCATAGAGAATTTAATCTTCTGATGCAATATGGAAGGAACACCTCCCAGAGGATGGAACCCAGGCCTTCCAAGCAATAAGGAGAAAGTGACCGGGATATCGATCACTGTGAAAGTAACCATGGACTTGATGGGCCCAACTTCCACTTCTGTTTCAAAGGTCCCTATTGTAAGCGCAGGAATTTTACTTTCAAAAAAAAAAAAAAAAAAAAAAAGAGTATAGTCGTACGACTATTGCTACAGTCGTATGACTGTAGTCAAACTACAGTCGTACGACTGTAGATCTACCCATAAAGGCAGAAAAAGAAAGACAGAGAAGGGGGGACGAAAAAAAAAAGAGAGGAGAAAGAAAAACGGACAGACAGAGAGAAAGGGAGAAAAAGAGAAAGAAGAGAAAACCAAAGGAAAAAAGGAGGAAATCCTCATCAAAATCCTCAGCATTTTGGAAATCTCTGGAGTCAAATTTCAAACCCTAACTCAAGGAGAAAAGTCCGGATTTTAGTGGATTGGAGCGACGCCAGGGGTCAATCCTACGGTGGACGCACGCCACGGAGGTAAATACCCCTTTTCCTCTCTCTTTTATAAGCTTTCTGGGTGTTTGGTGTGTTTTTGCTGCATTTCTGTCCATTTTTCTGCGTTTCTGCTCCTGGAAATCAAGAACAGTCGTACGACTGTTCTTGGATTGATGAACAGTCGTACGACTGTAGCTACAGTCGTACGACTGTAGTTGATTTCCAGGCCATTCCCTTTCCAGCTTGTTTTTAATGAGATTTTGGCAAAATCCTAAATTTTCAGCATCTACAGTCGTACGACTGTAGTTACAGTCGTACGACTGTAGTTGATTTTCCACGACTGTAATTTACAGTCGTACCCCTGTAGTTTTCAGAATCAGAATTTTACCTTTAAAACCCAAAAATTTCTTAAAAAATGCATAAAAAATCATAAAAAATTCCCAAAAATTCCCAAAAAATCCCAAAAAATTAGAAAACCCCAAAAATCATCAAAATGGATTTTGTTGTGTGCATCACGACCATAGATTCAATTTTTTAGTAAAATTGCATTTAGAACAATTCAACGACGGAGACCCAGTTCTCCTGAAAACCGACCCACTTAAATATGTAAAAATGCATGTAAACTGGAAAAATTGTTTTCAAAATGATTTTTTCCACTAAAAACCCAAAATACAGGGACGTTTCAAAATATTTTCCAGGTCTAACCGGGCCGGCTAGCCGAGCCAACCCGGTTACCCCCTAAATGCATGCCCCCGATTCTTGATTTCCCAATTCTGTCTGTTTGAGTCCAACTTGTGACGTGCCGTATAAATTGTGCTAACCCTCTGTTTTGCAGGTTTTAATTTATTTTTATTTTTATTTTTATTTTGGATGTAATTTAATAGATTAAATCGTGTATCCTAGGCGGTTGTATTTTTTTTTAGATTCTCGTGTATATAGGCGATTGTATAAGTGAGGCGAGAGTTTTTATTTTTCCATTCGATTTGGTTGTAAGCCAATTAATATTTATTCCTTTTCCTTATTTTTGTATTAAATATTTTGTATGCGCGCTGTATGCCCTTTTATATTCAATAAAATGGACTTTAGATTTTGAAATACCATTCGAGAACATTGGCTATATTTATTTTAATTAGACATGAAATAAGGGACTTGTCCGGACCCGAATCTCTGGATAGTGTAGCGGCCGTTCGTCCGGTTCAGCTACATAAGAATTTCCCGGTTGAGCTGAGCCGGGTGGCGACTCCTACAATATTCATCGAGGCTTAGGTCTCGGTTCTTTTACGTATTAATTCTATTTATTTTCCAAAACGCGGTTTTCCATTATAAAAACCCCACGCGAGGGAGGGGCCCGCCCGAGATCGTGGCGCCCCATTCCGAAAGGGAGTCCCGCGTCCCGTCGAAAACGCGTCGTCCGCTCACAGTGGCGACTCCGCTGGGGATTTCTAAAAAATTTTTCTTAAAAAACTTAAAAGAATATTGACAAGCCCTGAAAAGTGTCTAATTAAAATAAGGCGGATGATTCTCTTTTGGTACTTTATTTGCATCTTAGTTAGCCATTTTTGCATTAGATTTAGTATCCATTTATAGCCCGGTGGATTGTTGAAGTGTCGCCTAAGTTCCTCCTGGTCTTAGGGGCACGAATACGAAACACCACTCATAGCCTCGTATGAACCCCTTCGCTAGGACCCTTGAGTGGGGAGAAGTGAGGAGTATATTTTGCTATGGGAACCTTGATTTTTAACCCGACTTGGACCGAACCCACATAGGCAGCCCTAGTTGGATTCCCTTAGGATACCAAAATAATTGTGTGAATAATAATAAAATCACGCCTTCATCACCCCCTGTTGGTGATCGAAGTGAACCTCGCCTAGGACTCGGTTAGAAATTTTTGAGACCGACCACGTTGGAGGAATAAGGTTGGAAGAATTCGTTTTGCTTGCTATGTGTTTCTCGCCATCTCGTGACATATCGCCATTGCTACTTACGCATGCATCACATACCATAATCACCATTCTCCATACATGTGACATATGATATACAAACATCTTTGTGTGATACTAACCCATATTTTTATGCAGCCATTTGCATTTTATTTTGTGTGTAAAACATTAATTCATTCGCTTGTCATCCATACTAACGATTTCTTTTTCAGCCATAACATTAAATTTGTGTGATTAGCATTTTTATTTTTGACATAGCATACATAACATCATTATGTATATTATACATCCTAACCCACATTTTTGTACAGCCACGTGCATTTTATTTTCGTGTGCAAACATTAATTCATCCGTTTGCCACTCATACTAACTCTTTCTTTTTCATCCATAACATTAAATTTGTGTGACTAGCATTTTTCACATGGCATACATAACATCATTATGTGTGTCATGTATCCTAACCCACATTTTTATGCAGCCATGTGCATTTTTATTTTCGTGTGCAATCATTAAATCATCTGTTTGCCATTCATACTAACCATTTCTTTTTTCAGCCATAACATTGTATTTGTGTGATTAGTATTTTTTCACATAGCATACATAACATCATTATATGTGTCATGCATCGTAACCACGTTTTTGTGCAGCCATTTGCATTTTGTATGTCATAGCATTCACGACATATCACCTAAATTAAATTAGGGGCATTCCAAGGATGCCCACCACGATCATATCATTCCATCATATATCGGGTATCCTAAAATACCCGTGTTCTGCCAATGCACCGGATTGCATTCGGCCATTCCACCAAATCATTTCATTCCATAGAGACCACGATGGTCCTAAGTATATTTCCGTGTGACAATGCACACGATGCATCTCATGACATCATACCTATTCGTCATCGTCATCACATAACACTGTAATCCATATCGAGTTACTTCATGACATTACTACATTATTCAAGGTGCTCCCCGAGTGCTGGATTAGTACGCATGTAGGGGCATATCATAACATCCCAAATCATGAAAGACGTTCCCCAAACGCCAAATCTCTATTCGAGTCCCCAGTACACGTGACTCGCCTACGACATCATTTCATTTCATACGCTCAAAAGCATCAGAACTCAGTCCATGGGCCGGCCCCATGTGACCATTTCAGATCATCTCATAGACCTACAAAGTGTCAAACTTCGTCCGTGTGTCAGTACACATGCGACCATTTCATGAAATTCATTAGGTGCCCTAAAAGCACCGAACCTTCATCTGTGTGGTGGTCCACACGTGGCGTTTTTGCATAGCATTGGGTGTTCTTGGGATGTCCAAAAATAAAAGTAAAAATAAAAATAAACAAAAAGGGAACATCCCCTTATCTCACGATATACATCTTATTCATCCATCAAACATTCAAGCACTCCATAATGTTCAAGCATTCCATAAGCACCAAGGACTTCACAGCATACACTACCGTCATTCAAGTGTTCCAAAAGTGCTAGAAACTCCATCAAGCCCGTTAGGTCCTCCATAATCATTAGAAACCTTGTCCTTGTGTCCCGCACACTCAAATACCAAAATATCTTCCCCGTGTAAGACTAAGCTCTACACGTACCGCTCCAAATCTTCCCCGTACAAGACCAGCTCTGCACGTACCGCATCAAATTCCGCACTTCCTCCCCGTGTACGACCAAGCTCTGCACGTACCGCTCCAAATTCCCCGTGCAAGACCAGCTCTGCACGTATCGCTTTAAACTCTACACTTCCTCCCCGTGTAAGACCAAGCTCTACACGTATCGCTCCAAATCTTCCCGTGCAAGACCAGCTCTGCACGTATCGCATCAAACTCTACCCATCCTTCCCGTGCAAGACCATCTCTGCACGTATCGCTCCAAATTCCCCGTGCAAGACCAGCTCTGCACGTATCGCTTTAAACTCTACACTTCCTCCCCGTGTAAGACCAAGCTCTACATGTACCGCTCCAAATCTTCCCGTGCAAGACCAGCTCTGCACGTATCGCATCAAACTCTACCCATCCTTCCCGTGCAAGACCAGCTCTGCACGTATCGCTCCAAATTCCCCGTGCAAGACCAGCTCTGCACGTATCGCATCAAACTCTACACATCCTTCCTGTGCAAGACCAGCTCTGCACGTATCGCTCCAAATTCCCCGTGTAAGACCAGCTCTGCACGTATCGCATCAAACTCTACCCATCCTTCCCGTGCAAGACCAGCTCTGCACGTACCGCTCCAAATTCCCCGTGCAAGACCAGCTCTGCACGTATCGCTTTAAAAACTACACTTCCTCCCCGTGTAAGACCAAGCTCTACACGTACCGCTCCAAATCTTCCCGTACAAGACCAGCTCTGCACGTATCGCATCAAACTCTACCCATCCTCCCCGTGCAAGACCAGCTCTGCACGTATCGCATCAAACTCTACACATCCTTCCCGTGCAAGACCAGCTCTGCACGTATCGCTCCAAATTCCCCGTGCAAGACCAGCTCTGCACGTACCGCATCAAATTCCACACATCCTCCCCGTGCAAGACCAGCTCTGCACGTATCGCATCAAACTCTACACTTCCTTCCCCCGTGTAAGATCCGCTCTACACGTATCGCTCTAAACACCACACCTCTTCCCGTGTAAGATCCGCTCTACACGTACCGCTCTAAACATTAAACCTCTTCCCGTGTAAGATCCGCTCTACACGTACCGTTTTAATCATTAAACCTCTTCCTGTGTAAGATCCGCTCTACACGTACCGCTTTAATCACTACATCTCCTTCCCGTGTAAGATCCGCTCTACACGTACCGTTTCAAATGTCAACTCTCCTCCCGTGTAAGATACGCTCTACATAGGAATCCTTCGCAAGTATCACCTTGCTTCGATCCGTGGACATCCTGTGTGTCATTTTATCCATGTGGTGTATATTTATATGCCACGCCATACTTCAGCATATAGCTTCATCAACCACATTCATTGCATTTTGCATGTTTCCATTCCTGGCTTTGTGTACACATGACTAGCTTAGAATTGCATAACATGACATGGCATCACATGACATCATCATTCACGCGTGCATGCATCATATCTCGCATTCATACCTACATCATCCCTTGACTTGGTATTCTCCGTGCACATGCCCCAGTCGATGCTAACAGGTATTTTTATCAGGACAGAAAAGGGAAGGAGTCTCGAGAATGGCTGGCCCAGTGAACTTCAACACCGTAACAGATGTCCTCGATGATTATGTTGCCTCATCGCGATTCCGAAAGGCGGTCAGGGAAGAGGCAACGGCAATGTTGAAGGAAATGCTAGGAGGTGACCTGGACAAGGTGGAAAAGCTGACAACAAGGTGCTCTGAATTGGAGGCACGTGTGATTGAGCTTGAGGGAGTAATAAAAGGGCTGACTGGTGAAGCAGAATCGAAGGCCCCCCTCAAAGCCAATACTGACCTTGTTCCGCAACTAACCAGGTGTCCACTCCCTAAGGGTGACGGAAAGGGCATATCCCCGTGGCCTTTCTCGCTAAGCCAATTATTTGCCAAATGCAGAAAAGAGGGGCTACTGCAGAGCGTCAAGCCGTATGTGGAGCCGGCACCAGATCAAAAGAACAACTTCTGTACCTATCATGTAACGACGGGTCACCGAACCAATGCTTGCTATATTTTAAGGAAGGAGATCCGGAAGTTAGTTGACGAGGGAAGATTAAAGGTGCCATCCACTACTAATGAGCAACTAGGGGCAAGCAGGGGAACTGGCAAGGAAATTCCTCAAACCTCCCAGGGAGAGGAATATGATGAAGAGCGACAAAGCCTGATCTGACGAGAGTGGGGCAATGACCGGATAAGGGATAGTCAGGCGCTGTGAGATCAATACCTTTAGAGGCTCCTTCTCGTAGGGAACTCATTTTGTTGTAAAGTGTATTGAACTCATTTTGAATGCAATGCATCTTGTTATTTTCTTACTCATGTGGTGATTACATGTATATGGCATTAAGCATGCATTTGATCATCTGAAACGACATTGTCCATCACGCATAATATTAAGATGCATGACATCAATCTGAATCTTACAGGGAATTTACAAGTGAACCTGACTTCGATAAAGCCCTTTTCTTCAAAAAAAAAGAAAAAAAGAGAGAAAGAGAAAAGTCTGCTAAGCAAACAATGGGATGGTACCATATCCTTCGAATCAATTGCCAGCCTAGATCAGTGATCCCTATAAACCACGATCCAAAAATGCTGTCGGTCCTGCCCTAAAAAGTTTTAACTTGGACAGCCCACAATACACTCAAATCATTCCAAACTAAGGACCATTGCCAAGTTTCAGAGCCGAGCCCCAAAAAGAACCTTTGAGCCTAATTCGTGCTGGAAAGAAGCACCCCACATCAAAAACCAAACCCACCAAAAAGCGCCAAGCTCTAAAAATCCAAATGGCCTTCGCCATCCACCGTGCTGTAAAGCTCTGAAGCAGACATTAGTTTTAGTGCATGTATAGTTTTGTTTGTGTGGCATTCATGTGCATATGACATCACACATGCATTGTTCATCCAAAAAGACATATCAAACACGCATGACATTCACAGATCTGAATGCAGCAGGGAAATCGATAGGTGGCTGTGGTTTGGATTTAACTTCTTCAAAAAAAAAAAAAAAAAAAAAAGAAAAAAGAAGAAAAAAAAAAAGAAGCAAGCACCGGTGGAAGACCTCAGCTCTCCCTTACAGTCAAATTTCTGCTCCTGGTCTAAAGTTGCACTCTCTTCAATCATAGAGTCAAACTCTGTTGAGTGCTTGATGAATCTGGGGGCGGTCTACCTATTGTATGAAGTGCCGGGGTCAATGAGTTGAGACAATGGAGATAAGTACGTTGTTGCCTATTCTGAAAAGTTAACTTCATGCGGTGATAGAGAAGATCAGTGTCTTTACCCAAAGCAGTTCCCTTTTCACTCTCCTCTCTGTCTTCTCCATTTGCCTTCAACACCTTTGTCTCCCCTTTATTGTCTTTCCTTCACTTTCATCTTCTATCTTTCATCTTCTCTCTGGAACTTGAGCCTATTCTGTGATTCCATATTTCCTACCTTCAATGGCTCCAAACAAGAAATTGAACCCTAATGCTGCTCCATATCATTTTTTGTTCCGTACCATCTCATCAGCGGATGGGCATCGGAACAGGTGGTTATGGTGCCGTTTCAATCCGTCTTCGTTTATCATCAACCTGTACTAAATTGGGGATACCCTTTTAATCCCACACCATTTCTCTTCAATCTAAACTCCCAGACTAATTATTTAGTACCCTCAGAGAGTGGGAAGGGATTTGATTTGATGATAGATAGAGGATTTGGATATGAATCTGCTTCAAATGAGTTCAACAATGCTGAAAAAGGGGGAAAATGAAATATATAGCTCCGAGATTCCAGAGTAAGAAGAAAATAGTTTCTGTAAGTGAAAAGGAACAACAGTGGTCGCCCAAGAAATTGACTATTGAAGAGACCAAGCTGGATAAAAGAGAGATTGAAGCTAATCCTGGTGGAAAAACAAGCCTGATGATCAGAAATCTACCAAATCAGTTTCAAAGACATAATCTACTACAAATTCTGGACAAGCATTGTCTGGAGGAAAACAAGAATAAGTCCAAAGGGAAGCCTGTTTATGATTTCCTCTACTTGCCTATGGATTTCAAGACTGGAGGAAATTTTGGTTATGCATTTGTGAACTTCACCAACTGTGTTGGGGCAACTTGACTTTACAAAGCTTTCAACAATCATGAAGGTTACGACACCGTCAACAGGAAAGCTTACAAAGTCTGTTGTACTCATATTCAAAAGGAAAGTTGCATTTGCCAACCATTTCAAGAATTCAGTCTTCGGGAGCCATGCTTGAACTGAAATCTGGGGTGAATTGGAAGCATGGAGAATCTAGTGGTCACTTGAATTCATCTCAGATTGTCCATCCCCAATAACAACTCTATCCGGTGATCGAGTAAAAAAAAAAAAAAAAAAAAAAACCTCCAATGTGTAAAACCGAAAGGGCATATTGGTAATTTGAAGGGGCATCAATTAAAACCAGAGCCACATTTTAAATTTTCCTAATGCATCCGCATTCATTATGTCGTGAGTGTTTTGTATTCAATTTTGGTGTTCAATATGCATTTGTTGTGTTGTTGCATGTCAATGTTCACTTACAGGCTACATTACACAGCAAACCTTGTCTGTGGAAGTGCTTCACTCCCCAAACACAAACCCTTAATACTCCCTAAACACAAACCTATAATATTAGGGGCAAGTAAAAAACTGTCCCATCCTAAGACAAACCGTCGTGAAAGGGATCAATGCAGACAAAATGGCCATCGCAAAATCTTTCTCAAAAAAAAAAAAAAAAAAAAAAAAAGAAAAAAAATTGTTGACATGGAAAACCGAAAGGACGTGTCGGCAACAAGAGAGGGGTGACATGCGAAGTTAGAGTCACTGTCATACTCCCTGTTATACTCATTCGGATGTCACCATTGCAATATTGTGCATGTTTAGATTTCCGATCAGATGTTCATCTTGCATGCACCATGCCATTACAGATAAACATTCATCAGTAGGACATTGCATCCAAGCCCGTGATAATATCCCAGAAGCTCTTGTCATGCGGTACAGAAATGCAAAGTCTCACTCTCATCTTCTTGCTTAATCAAACGGACCATCCATCGGTACGGCCTATTATCCTAATCCGCTCGGCATTGACAATGCTTCAGAATATGCAGAGGGTAAAGTGGAAGGTCACTCAAGATGGCCAACTCCCCTAATACCTAGGTCAGCGTAGTATTCAGTCGGTCAGAAGACACACCGGAACAATCAGACTAGGTCACCTGGGTTACCATCGGGGCCAGTCTCAAGTCGTGAATTCCATCTCCGGGCTCGCACGGATACCAAGAACAAAGCATAAGCCACATGTTGCATGCATACATACATTTAGAACTATACGTGCATCCGTACATACATGCATACGTCTAAAGTAAACACATACAATTCATGTGCATATGCATCGCAACCCATCCAAGTGCAGGTATCCACTACCGTCACCAGGTCTCCCCTAAACAAGATCGCTCTCAAAGCAGAGATGGCACAATATTGGGACAGAACAATCAAGTTTCCAAGGGGCAGGGTAATCAAGCCGCATTTATCCTTGATCGAAGGGGCAAATATTTTTGTTTCCAAAATCATCGATCAAGAGATAAATACTCATTCCCCAGCCAACGCCAAATTACCATCCCTAAACCTATTTCCTCTCCATTCATTCAAGCAAGATTTCGAACCCTTGAACTTCATTACGTTCATGCATGGTTGCAAATCCACAATCCACTTTCCTTTGCCTCGGGTAACATAAACCCGATATAGGCTAATCCATAATCCATCTTCCTTTGCCTCGGGTAACATAGACCTGATATCGGCTAATCTCTTCATCAACTCGCCTCGGGTAACATAGACCTGATATCGGTTAATCTCTTCATCAATCTCGCCTCGGGTAACATAGACCTGATATCGGCTAATCTCTTCATCAACTCGCCTCGGGTAACATAGACCTGATATCGGCTAATCTCTTCATCAATCTCGCCTCGGGTAACATAGACCTGATATCGGCTAATCTCTTCATCAATTTCGCCTCGGGTAACATAGACCTGATATCGGCTAATCTCTTCATCAATTTCGCCTCGGGTAACCTAAACCTGATATCGGCTTATTTCCTCATCAGCTTTGCCTCGGGTAACATAAACCTGATATCGGCTTATTTCCTCATCAGCTTTGCCTCGGGTAACCTAAACCTGATATCGGCTTATTTCCTCATCAGCTTTGCCTCGGGTAACCTAAACCTGATATCGGCTTATTTCTTCATCAATTTTGCCTCGGGTAACATAAACCCGATATCGCTTTAATCGCAATTTCATTTTCCTTTGCCTCGGGTAACATAAACCCGATATCGGCCAATCCATAACCCATTTTCCTTTGCCTCGGGTAACATAAACCCAATATCGGCTAATCCTCAATCTACCTTCCTTTGCCTCGGGTAACATAAACCCGATATCGGTTTAATCGCAATTTCATTTTCCTTTGCCTCGGGTAACATAAACCCGATATCGGCCAATCCATAACCCATTTTCCTTTGCCTCGGGTAACATAAACCCGATATCGGCTAATCCTCAATCTACCTTCCTTTGCCTCGGGTAACAAAAACCCGATATCGGCTAATCCACAATCCACTTTCCTTTGCCTCGGGTAACATAAACCCGATATCGGCTAATCCACAATCCACTTTTCTTTGCCTCGGGTAACATAAACCCGATATCGGCCAATCCACATTCCATTTTCCTTTGCCTCGGGTAACATAAACCTGATATCGGCTAATCTCTTCATCAATTTCGCCTCGGGTAACATAGACCTGATATCGGCTAATTTCTTCATCAATTTCGCCTCGGGTGACATAAACCTGATATCGGCTTATTTCCTCATCAGCTTCGCCTCGGGTAACCTAAACCTGATATCGGCTTATTCCTTCCTCAGCATTGCCTCGGGTGACATAAACCGATATCGGCTTATTTCCTCATCAGCTTTGCCTCGGGTAACCTAAACCTGATATCGGCTTATTTCCTCATCAGCTTTGCCTCGGGTCACCTAAACCTGATATCGGCTTATTTCCTCATCAGCTTTGCCTCGGGTGACATAAACCTGATATCGGCTTATTTCCTCATCAGCTTTGCCTCGGGTAACCTAAACCTAATATCGGCTTATTCCTTCCTCAGCATCGCCTCGGGTAATATAAACCTGATATCGGCTTATTTCATCATCAGCTTTGCCTCGGGTAGCCTAAACCTGATATCGGCTTATTTCCTCACCAGTATCGCCTCAGGTGACCTAGACCTGATATCGGCTTATTTCAATGGAGGATTCTTTCCTGTGTCTGCGGCGCTTTGAATCGCGTTTCACAAATTCACATCATCCATCCCAGACTAAGTTCGAGTGGTGAATTTGATCGCGCGAGGGGCAGCTGTAAGCGCCGGAATTTTACTTTCAAAAAAAAAAAAAAGAGTATAGTCGTACGACTATTGCTACAGTCGTACGACTGTAGATCTACCCATAAAGGCAGAAAAAGAAAGACAGAGAAGGGGGGACGAAAAAAAAAAGAGAGGAGAAAGAAAAACGGACAGACAGAGAGAAAGGGAGAAAAAGAGAAAGAACAGAAAACCAAAGGAAAAAAGGAGGAAATCCTCATCAAAATCCTCAGCATTTTGGAAATCTCTGGAGTCAAATTTCAAACCCTAACTCAAGGAGAAAAGTCCGAATTTTAGTGGATTGGAGCGATGCCAGGGGTTAATCCTACGGTGGACGCACGCCACGGAGGTAAATACCCCTTTTCCTCTCTCTTTTATAAGCTTTCTGGGTGTTTGGTGTGTTTTTGCTGCATTTCTGTCCATTTTTCTGCGTTTCTGCTCCTGGAAATCAAGAACAGTCGTACGACTGTTCTTGGATTGATGAACAGTCATACGACTGTAGCTACAGTCGTACGACTGTAGTTGATTTCCAGGCCATTCCCTTTCCAGCTTGTTTTTAATGAGATTTTGGCAAAATCCTAAATTTTCAGCATCTACAGTCGTACGACTGTAGTTACAGTCGTACGACTGTAGTTGATTTTCCACGACTGTAATTTACAGTCGTACCCCTGTAGTTTTCAGAATCAGAATTTTACCTTTAAAACCCAAAAATTTCTTAAAAAATGCATAAAAAATCATAAAAAATTCCCAAAAATTCCCAAAAAATCCCAAAAAATTAGAAAACCCCAAAAATCATCAAAATGGATTTTGTTGTGTGCATCACGACCATAGATTCAATTTTTTAGTAAAATTGCATTTAGAACAATTCAACGACGGAGACCCAGTTCTCCTGAAAACCGACCCACTTAAATATGTAAAAATGCATGTAAACTGGAAAAATTGTTTTCAAAATGATTTTTTCCACTAAAAACCCAAAATACAGGGACGTTTCAAAATATTTTTCAGGTCTAACCGGGCCGGCTAGCCGAGCCAACCCGGTTACCCCCTAAATGCATGCCCCCGATTCTTGATTTCCCAATTCTGTCTGTTTGAGTCCAACTTGTGACGTGCCGTATAAATTGTGCTAACCCTCTGTTTTGCAGGTTTTAATTTATTTTTATTTTTATTTTTATTTTGGATGTAATTTAATAGATTAAATCGTGTATCCTAGGCGGTTGTATTTTTTTTTAGATTCTCGTGTATATAGGCGATTGTATAAGTGAGGCAAGAGTTTTTATTTTTCCATTCGATTTGGTTGTAAGCCAATTAATATTTATTCCTTTTCCTTATTTTTGTATTAAATATTTTGTATGCGCGCTGTATGCCCTTTTATATTCAATAAAATGGACTTTAGATTTTGAAATGCCATTCGAGAACATTGGCTATATTTATTTTAATTAGACATGAAATAAGGGACTTGTCCGGACCCGAATCTCTGGATAGTGTAGCGGCCGTTCGTCCGGTTCAGCTACATAAGAATTTCCCGGTTGAGCTGAGCCGGGTGGCGACTCCTACAATATTCATCGAGGCTTAGGTCTCGGTTCTTTTACGTATTAATTCTATTTATTTTCCAAAACGCGGTTTTCCATTATAAAAACCCCACGCGAGGGAGGGGCCCGCCCGAGATCGTGGCGCCCCATTCCGAAAGGGGGTCCTGCGTCCCGTCGAAAACGCGTCGTCCGCTCACACCTATCACTGTTCTTTTAGAATCATCATATGCCCGAATGACTGTCGAGGACCTCTTTAACTCTTCTTCATTCATGCCTAGAAACGGTAACATTTTCAGTGGGCAAATGTTCAGAGCCGAGCCGTCATCCACCATAACGCACGGCATCACCTTATCCATGATATAGGCTCGAATGTAAAGAGCCTTGTTGTGAGCCTTTCCTTCTGCTGGTAGGTCTTTCTCAGAGAAAACAATATTAGGAGCTCCAGCATGGACTTTGTCTAGCAAGCAGCACATAGCTTCTGGTGAAGCTATAGGGGAGACTTCAATTTCTGATAGCTTCTTCACTAAAGCCTCCCTATGCTCTTTGGAGGTCATAAGCAAGTGCCACAAACTAGCTTGTGCAGGGGTCTTCTTCAGTTGGGAAATGACCAAGTCCTCTTTCTCGACTCTTTCCGGTGCTGAAGTTCTGCCCGACCCAGTCATCGGTGCTTTATCTTTCGTCTGATCTGCCGGCTGATATACCCTTCCACTTCGGGTCATATGCTGCACTTCTGAAATCTTCAGCTTCTCAACAGTTGGGAGTTTAACAGCCTCTCTCCTGTCAAATTCTTCATACTCATCCTCGGAGTCAAGATCATCCAGACTTATGGGCTTAATCTCCTTACACTCCTCCTTTTCCTCACATTCAGGCTCCACTTCGGGTTCCCCTACTGCTGCTGCTTGAATCGTAGGGTTTGCTTGCAGAACTTGGGCAAATATAAAGTTAGCCGGCAACCCCGACTGAACCATGTTAACTCGCTTCTCGAATGCCGGCAGTGGATTGGTTTTAGTGCTGGGTTTGGCTGGCTCTTGCAGTTTTCCCTCGTCAATGAGCTTTCGGATAGCATCCCTTAGCTTGTAGCAGTTGTTGGTTCGGTGGCCTGTCACCACATGATAAGTGCAGAAGTTGTCCTTATCAGCTTCAGATGGCTTCTCAAATGGCTTCAAGGATTGCAGTAGGCCGCCATTCCTACACTTGGCGAATATCTTTGCTAAAGTAAGAGTCCAAGGCGATATGCCTTGTCCTCCAGGACCTCTGTTCTGGTTGCTTTGTTGCTGATTCACAGTAGCCACTTCGACCTGCTTCACCTCTGATGACTGCCCCTGTTTGCCACTAGAACCTGAACCAGAACCACTGCCAGACCCAACTGCCGTGGTTGATCTATACCCCGAACTGTACCCTGTACTTCTTCCCCCTTTCTGACCAGCTGGCTTCTCCTCTTCATCCCTTTCTATCTTCATGGCCATGCTATAGACCTCACTAAGCTCCTTGAAGGAATGGAATTTCATGTTGTTCTTGAAAATATCCTTGCTGCCATCAATGAGCTTCTGTATAAGCTCGTCTTCATCAGGGCGGTTCTTCAGGAGGATCATCTTGTTCATCCACCTCTGGTAGTATTCATCAAAGGGCTCGTTGAATTTCTGTTTCACCCTCTCCAAATCATACAGCTTCACCTGGATTTTGGTGTTGAAGCTGTAGTATTTGATGAAGGCTGCCGATAATACTTCCCAGTCAGACTGCTCCTCCTCTGACAGCGAGTTATACCATCCCAAAGCACCTCCCTCCAGTGTGGTGGGGAAAAGATTAATCAATTGTTGCTTTGTTGCGCCTGCTGTTAGCATAACCCGGGCATATAAATTCACATGGGCCTCCGGCGAGCCCATTCCTTTGTAAGTGGGGACTTTCGGCACCTGGAAGCCGATAGGAAATGTCTCGATGCCCCTACTGATCATGGCATCAATGTTCACCCCCTTCTTGGATTCAGCACTGATCCCGACCCCCTTCTTCAACTGGGCCATGACCTCGTCTAATTCAGAACACTTGGCTTTCATCCTCTGCTCCATAGCTGCCTCTATCTCTTGCAGCTTTTCAAGGCTAGCCGAAGCGTCACCACCATGTTGGGATGACTCAACTTCTTTTTCCTTCCCGGCTCCACTACCACCGGTCTCACCAGCTTCTCTAACCACTGCCCTCATTTCCTCCTTTAACATGTCGCGAAAATCTTGCGACCTGAAGAAATCTCTTAAAACATCAGCCATGCTCGGTGTTTGTTCTGCCATATTTACTCCTTCCCCAGGCTCAGAATCACTGTCACTTTCGACTACCCTCTATCTCCTAGCCGCCCTTGAAGCTTGGGATCTTGTCCAAGGTCGCTCTAGTGTATTCTGCTCGGGGGTAGACAGGAGGTATTAGGGTCGTGAATGAATGACGTGATATGACATGAAAATTAAGACATGCTTGAGATGCATGGAGTGAAATTGTGCATGGAATGATGCTATGAATGATTCCCTTTTATTATTATTATTTTTTTTTCGAGGCATTCCAAGAACACCCAATGTTTATGCAAAAATGTCACGTGTGGGCCATCACACGGACAGAACTTCGGCGCCTTTGGGACACCTAATGAATTCATGAAATGGTCGCGTGTATACCGGCACACGGACGTAGTTTTGACACTTTGTAGGTCTATGAGATGATATGAAATGGTCGCATGGGCCGGGCCCGCGGACAAGGTTTTGATGCTATTGAGCACGTGATATGGTGTTATGAGAAAGTCACGTGCAACAGGGACACGGACATGGATTCGGCATTCGAGGAACGCCTTTCATGATTTGGCGATGTTATAGGCCTATATGTATACTAATCGGGCACTCGGGGAGTACCTTAAATGGTGAATTAATGTCATGAAGTGGTCGGATGTGGACCACAATGTTATGTGATGTTTATGATGGATGGGTATGATGTCATGAGATGCATCGTGTAAATTATTACACGAAAATAGGCCTAAGGCCGTTGTGGCTTTTATTAAATGAAATGATATTGGTGGAATGGCCGAATGCAATCCGGTGCATTGGCAAAACACGGGTACTTTTGGGTACCCGATACGTTATGAAATGGGATGGAATGGTCGTGATAGGCGTTCCTTGAAATGCCCCTTAATTTAATTTAATTTAAGTGAAATGTAGTGAATGAACATGTCACACAATATGCAAATGGCTGCACAAAAACGTGGGTTAGTATGCATGACATACATAATGATGTTATGTATGCTATGTCAAAAATAAAATGCTAATCACACAAGTTTAATGTTATGGCTGAAAAAGAAATCGTTAGTATGGATGACAAGCGAATGAATTAATGTCTTACACATGAAATAAAATGCAAAATGGCTGCATAAAAAAATGTGGGTTAGTATCACACAAAGATGCTTGTGTGTGGTATGTCATGTGTATGGAAAATGGTGATTATGTCATGTTATGCATGCGTCGACGATGTGTCACTAAACGGTGAAGAACACGTAGCAAGCATAACGAATTCTTCCAACCTTATTCCTCCAACGTGGTCGGTCTCAAAAATTTCTAACCGAGTCCTAGGCGGGGTTCGCTTCAATCACCAACCGGGGGTGATGAAGGCGCGATTTTATTATTATTCACACAATTATTTCGGTATCCTAAGGGAATCCAACTAGAGCTGCCTATATGGGTTCGGTCAAAGTCGGGATAACATCAAGGCTCTCATAGCAAGATATACTCCTCACTTCTCCCCACTCAAGGGTCCGAACGAAGGGGTTCGTACGAGGCTATGAGTGGTGTTTCGTATTCGTGCCCCTAAGACCAGGAGGAACTTAGGCGACACTTCAACGATCCACCGGGCTATAAAAGGATACCTAATCTAATGCAAAAAATGGCTAGCTAAAAATGCAAATAAAATACCAAAAGAGAATCATCCACGTTATTTTAATTAGACACTTTTCAGGGCTTGTCAATATTCTTTTAAGTTTTTAAGAAAACTTTTTGAAGAAATCCCCAGCGGAGTCGCCACTGTGAGCGGACGACGCGTTTTCGACGGGACGCGGGACTCCCTTTCGGAATGGGGCGCCACGATCTCGGGCGGGCCCCTCCCTCGCGTGGGGGTTTTTATTATGGGAATCCGCGTTTTGGAAAATAAATAGAATTAATACGTAAAAGAACCGAGACCTAAGCCTCGATGAATATTGTAGGAGTCGCCACCCGGCTCAGCTCAACCGGGAAATTCTTATGTAGCTGAACCGGACGAACGGCTGCTACACTTGTTGGAAATGCCCTAGTCCCGAGGCATTGGTCCTTGTGTTTGTATAATACATTTGTACATTAATGTAAACTTTATGTATTATACAATTTGTGTCAAGGAAATAAAGGCATTAATCTATTTATTATATGTCTTGTGCTATATGTTAAATAGAGTATCCAATGGACATATCCATATCCATGTTGTCAAGTGTGAGGCACTTGGCAGTAAGACTGTGGATAGGGAAAACGATATGGCCATAAAGTTATCCGTAGTCTGTTCCAATCATGGGAATGAATGGAACTAAAGACTATCATTAGCCTGGTTGTATGGCGGTGTCTTACCGGTCATAGAACATGGAATGTCAACCAGGTTACTGGGTACATGCAAAAAGGGCATGGTACTGGATTGATCCACTTAACGGGAATCTGCATGGTATAGTATCACAAATGATTCTCGTGTAGTACTTGTATAAGTCCTTCGACCGGACCATATGATGGTGCTGCATGTGAGGTGGCACACTTTGGTGTACGCCCAACGGGCCTGTAAAAGGGTGCCAAGTACGGGTACGTTCGGGTGTGTCAGTAAGCATGGTAGCACTATGGATATGCAGAAGGGAATGTCACTCAGTGATTCACTGAGACGATATCATCGGCCTCTTGAAGAATGTTACTGATAAGTGTGCGGCCGCACCCAAACAAGATTGGATCTTGTTTGTGAGCATCAGTTCATTCGGTATCAAGTCAAGGTCCAGACACAAGGAGGGTGATACTTCCATGCCTCTGTGTTGGACACCGATATCAGCGACATGGGATTTACAAGTTCAAACTACAGGGTTACGTTTTCAGTTGGACTGCTTACTCCGTCTTAATTGGGGGCTGCAGTGGCTTGCTAGAGTCCGCCTGCAGTCTGTGGGCCTTGGCCCACTGCCAACATAAAGACGGGCCCATTGGGTCGTACACATTGAACGTCTGGACTTTAACTAGTCGGATTAAGTGTGTACTTGGAGTATACACGTTTGAAGAGAGAGAGACATATTAAGTATATTATATGCATCAATTGGATTGATCAAAGTGATATAATTAATATTTATTTTGGCCTTCTCATAATTAATTCAATGAATTAATTTATGGGATTATTTCCTAGGTGGAAATATTATGACATGTATAGGTTTACATGTTTGTCATTTTATGTGTGTCTAATTTAATCCATTGATTAAATTAATAGGTCAAATGAATTTTAATTTAAATGTATGTAATATGTTACATGGTATCATATCTAAACATACATGTTCAATTAAAGTTGCATTTGAATTTAAATAAATCAAAGGAATTAAATTGGGCTTAAAAACTTAAAATGAATATTCCCACTTGGCTTGGAATGGTTTGGCCGAATATTTGCATGGAAAGGGATGATAAGAATGAGTCATTTTGTTGGACAAAAAGTAATGATGAAGATGGTGAGTCATGCATGACTTTTTGGTAAACAAATATGACATCTTCATTCTCTTCTTCTTTTTGGCCGAATTGTTGGAGTATTGGTGAGTCATATTCTTGACTTTTTGGTATTATGGATGAAGATGAAGAAAAGGTGATGGTGAGTGATGGTGGTGAGTCACCATGGTGAGTCATTGGTTTGACTCATTGGTAGCAAAGTTGGACTTTGCTTCCATCTCATCTCCTTTTCTTTCATGAGACATAATCACCATAAACTTCACTCCACTTTTGGCCGTCCATCACTTGTGCTTTAAGAGAAATTGGTTTTCTTTTAAAGTATGAATTTTGCCCACTTTTATGCATTATTTCTTTTGGAAAGAAATTGGATGTACACTTGAGAAATTTGGTTCTATCTTTGGCTAGATAGATTTTTCTTTTGGAAAGAAATTAGGACAGCCATATTTCCTCTTGTGGGCAGCCCTCTCTCCCTCTCTTCTTGTCATCCGAGTCGCTAGCACGGGTTTCGGTCCGAGAGCCGTTCGTGTACGCATCGGTGGAGGAAATCTACACTTGATTTCTGCAGTCTGCATCCGTCTCTTAGAGAGACTTTGTGGTGAGTTTTTGAAACCCTCCTTTTATGCTTTTAGTTTTTGATTTCCACATCTTGAGCTCCTGGGCCGGATTCGAGGAAATCGACGCGTATTTCCGCTTTTGTCGGTCGGTTTCCCGTGACGAATCCCAACAACACTATCCAGAGATTCGGGCCCGGACAAGTCCCTTATTTCGTGTCTAATTAAAATAAATATAGCCAATGTTCTCGAATGGTATTTCAAAATCTAAAGTCCATTTTATTGAATATAAAAGCATACAGCGCGCACACAAAACATTTAATACAAAAATAAGGAAAAAAAAATAAATATTAATTGGCTTACAACCAAATCGAATGGAAAAATAAGAACTCTCGCCTCACTTATACAATCGCCTAGAATACACGAGAATCTAGAAAAATACAACCGCCTAAATACATGATTTAATCTATTAAATTACATCCAAAATAAAAATAAAAATAAAAAGAAATTAAAACCTGCAAAACAGAGGATTAGCACAATATATACAGCACGCCATAATTAGGACTCAAATAGACAGAATTGGGAAATCAAGAATCGGGGGGGCATGCATTTAGGGGGTAACCGGGTCGGCTCGGCTAGCCGGCCCGGTTAGACCTGGAAAACATTTTGAAACGTCCCTGTATTTTTGGTTTTTTGTAGGAAAATCATTTTGAAAACAATTTTTCCGGTTTACATGCATTTTTATATATTTAAGTGGGTCGGTTTTCAGGAGAAATGGGTCTCCGTCGTTGAATTGTTCTAAATGCAATTTTACTAAAAATTGAATCTATGGTCGTGATGCACACAACAAAATTCATTTTGATGATTTTTGGGGTTTTCTAATTTTTTTGAGATTTTTACAGATAAAAGAGGAAATTCTGATTTTGGAATAATGATTACAGTCGTACGACTGTAGTGTACAGTCGTGCGACTGTAATCGGCCCAGGACCAAAATTTCAGCAAAAACTCATTTGGAGTCAAAAACGAAAAAGGAATATCCTGGAAATTAAGAACAGTCGTACGACTGTATATACAGTCGTGCGACTGTTCATGAAAACTAAGAACAGTCGTACGACTGTTCTTAATTTCCAGGAACAGAAATACGAAAAATACAGCAAAAAGGCACAAAACTCACTTCAAACACCCAGAAAGCGAGAAAAAAAGTAAGGAAAAGAAGTGACTACCTTTTTAGAAGCTATTCCAAGTCGTTTTGACCCATGGCGTCGCTCCGATCCCAACAAATTCGTGTTTTCTCCTTTGGAAATGAAGTTGAGAGCTTTTTGTCCAAAATCCGAATTGCAAAGGATTCTGATTGTTTAAGTCTGAGTTCTTGATTTGGTTATGAAATTAATTAGTTAACCTAGGGGTTTCTAACAAGTTTTAGGTTTAATTCCGAGCATTAAAGAGAATCAAAGAGGAAGAAAAGTGAGTTTTTTGTGATTTTCTTGTTCTCTCTCTTCTCTTTCTCTCTCTAAATTCCCTTTTCACCAGAAAATCTCCTCTCTTTTCCTTTCTTCTTTCTCTCCTTTTATCTCTCTGCCTTCTCTTGCTTGCTGCAACAAGGGAGTAATTAATGCTCCCTTTCTCTTTCCTTCATTTCTGCTGCAGAGGTATGGGCCTCTGCAGTTTTTCCGACATTACAGTCATACGACTGTAATTGTTAAATTACAGTCGTACGACTGTAACAATAGTCGTACGACTCTTCTCTTTTTTTTTTTTTTTTTTTAAGTATAGAAAATTCCGGCGCTTACAATGTTTTTTATGCTTTGCTTGGTGCAGACAACGATTGGGATTGGGCGCCGTGAGTCCACTAGCTTGAGGGCGGAGAATGACCAGTTGTGTCGACGGGTGACCGAGTTAGAGATCATGGATCAAACCTTTAGATATCCGGTGGGTGATTTGGAGGCCCAGATGGGGATTGTGGGTGAGCATGTGAGCGAGAACCTGACCAAGGAGCCAGGAGGTGGCGGAAATGATGATGATGATGCTGGCTTTGCACCTCCTTGGGCCTATTTCTTAGTCTTTCCGTTTGTGATGTATTGACCTGTTTGTGGGTTACTTTCTTTGACTTTTACACATTCTGGCCCCTTACATGGGTCTTGCTTCATGATGGCTTGATGGCTTGGATGATTTACACCTTAGAGCCACCCCACA
This sequence comes from Euphorbia tirucalli, assembly GCA_039660915.1. NCBI lineage: Eukaryota > Viridiplantae > Streptophyta > Magnoliopsida > Malpighiales > Euphorbiaceae > Euphorbia > Euphorbia tirucalli. Next base: position 40,141,242 of record CM077637.1, on the reverse strand, counting down.
TCGAGTTGGTTTGATTGGCTAAGGAGCTGGACTAACGTCTCTATTCGATGGGTCTGCCCCTGATGGGATATTTTTGATGTGACAAATGAGACCTGGGCCAGAGGTGTCCAGTTGTTTGGATTGATCCATGTGACTTTCTACTCTCCCGCTTGGTTATGTGGACAGTGTGGTAAGCTACAGGGGGTCTCTCGATCTTTATGCATAACTGAGTGCGGGGTGTTTACACCACAGTGGCCTCGACGCGTGCAGCATCAGTGGATGCATCCTATTTGCACTGAGATTTTGAGATATGATTATACCGTACCTGTGGAGATGGATGTTCACAATAGAGTTTGGCTAATTGACTTGATTGCTTGCCCCACAAGACATAGACGTGAGGTGCTGACTTTGAGGTACCTCGGTCTTTAGAGGATTAGGATTAATTGGGCTGGATGCTACTGAATGACTGTTATTCTTTTTTTTTTTTTTTATGTCCTAACTTTATTCTTTTCTTTTTAGATGCATGCAAACAGAGAACGTGCACATCCATATATGTATAATACGAATTCAATTTCAAGCAAACTTGGGACATTTAACCGAACAGCAAATGGCATTCATTCATTCACTCATTAATAATGTTTTAGCACAATGCACGTCAAAGATGGAATGAAGCTAAGGACAGAATCAGTAATGGTATCCGTCTCGACCAGATCCACACTTGCCACAAACTAGTCTTTACAGATTTTCCCGCTGATGGTGCTCCCCTCTCTGTCCTAACTTTTGCATGGATTGTCTTTTCGGTTTTTGATCCATCAAACTCTCCTGATTTTTGCATGGACCACCTTTTCGGTTTTCGATCCATTGGACTTCTCTTTCTTTTTTTTTTTACATGTAACAGCACCTGGGCTTGTCTTGGTTGATGGGGTTGACGACTTGGTCTCTTTTTTTCCTGGTAGATCCGCTTTCACTCCTTAGACCAACAAGTATGGCATTTCTCCAATATGTATTCTGATATTAGTTCCGTGCCCTTGCAAAGCAAATGGTGATTTGTCAACCCAAACTCTATAAGTAACTCTACCACTTTCGATGGAACCCCTTTGATGGATTCATTGGCCGCCACTGTCGCCCCATTGGCTTATGGGAGATACGGAGATGATCTATAATGCTCCACCCCTTTATTCTGGAACACCGCGTTTTTGCCCCTTAGAATTGTACTCCCTCTTCGGTTATGACATGATAACACGATTTTTTTTATGAGGCCATGATATTCATATATGATTCCGATTCTACCCACTTTGAGAAGTAGTTGAAGATTGTGACCATGGAGTGATGTCCGTTCGACGCCAGTAGCCTTGCTTTGCTGACACAGTCAATTCTTTTTCTGGTTTGAGTCTATGGAGCTCCTACTTGGCTGGTTTCATCTTCGAATCCTTTGGAACTTGGTGTTGGGTAATTTGTCTATCACCCCAGCACGACGTCCTATAGCCAGGCAAAGATTTCCATGTGCTTTTGTGGTACTTTTGCAATTTTCTGTTCTCTCATCAGGCATGAGGTCCTTCGAGACGGATATCATTTTCAAGTCATCATCTGTCCTTAGATTCATTTCATGCATCGATGCATCGTGTGTGTTAAAGGCATTAAATGAATGTTTGTATGCATACAAAGTTCCATCCGAAAAAATATCACACAAGTAATTGAAATCAAATTGTATTAAACTAAACACCTTAGAGGCTAAATTGTTCACATGATAAATGATAAAAATAATAAAATAAAATAAAATAAAAAACTAAAACATCAAAATGACTATCATCCTCCATATGCGGAGGGTCTTCTTTTATTTCTGCATCATGGTCCTTAATTGCTTGTGCACCCGAGCTAGCCAAAGTTAGGCAGGGGGTTGTTCTGAACACTCGGTTTCAAAGCCGGCTCCATAATCTTTCCATCAGTGACCAACTACTTGATGTCCTTGATCAAATAGGCACACTTATTTGTACGGTGATCCATCATCACTTGATAAGCACAGAAGTTATCTTTATCCGCCTCAGCTGGAGGTAAAAATGGCTTCAAACTCCGCAACAACCTAGCCTTTCTACACTTAGCAAAAATCCGGCTTGCTGACTCAGCCTATGGACTAGTGACCCTCTGAGGAGTCTGTCTTCCATGGTTCATAGTGGCCACCTCCACTTCCCTTACTTATGTTGTTCTCGAGCTAGACTCGGGTGGTGTAGTTGTGGAACTACTGCCCTTGTAACCTTGTGAATACCCCCGGCTATTTCAATAGATACCTATGCTCTGAATACTCCTCTGCTCTTCCTCTTCATATCGCTCAATATGCTTAGCAAATTCAACCACTTCATTGAAAGAGTGGAACCTCTTGAGCTTCATCTTCTCCTTATACAGAGGCAAACTGCCATCAACTAGCTTTACAATAAAGGACTCCAATTTCGGAGCCCCATCAATAAGAACTTGAACATCCATCCACCTTTTATAGTAAGCCGGGAAGGATTCATTGGGCTTTTGGTAGATCCTCTCTAAATCTTCAAGAGTGGTTTCCACCTGGGTATTGTAAGCATATTGATTCATAAAAGCTTCAGACAGGTCCTCCCAGGTACAAAGGCATCTTCATATACCACTTTGCCACAGTATCCCCTAAAGTAGTCGAGAACAGATTTAGGAGGTGGCCTTTCCCGATTCCCATACTTGTCATTAGTCTCACATAACTGTCCAAATGGGCTTCTGGTGGGCCTTCCCCAGTGTAGGGAGGAAGATAAGGCATATGGAAACCAGCCAGAAGCAACTCTCCTCCGTCAGCCATCAAAATAGCCAGGTCGATGTACTTAACAGGGTTATAGTGCACCATCTCCTTCAGCTTAGGCAACATAGCTTCAATATCAGATAGTTTCTGATTGAGACGCTTCTCCACAACAGTCTCAATCGAGGCTTCTCTCGCCTTCTCAAAAGCTTCATCATCTTCAGATTGACGATCAGGTTCCCTATGATTAACAACTCCACCACTTCTGTTGGGAACACTTCCTCTAGCTCCATTTGTCACTTGGACAAACTGTTGTCCTTCACTTCCAACCGAAATCTGAGTTGGTGGAACAGTCTGAATAGGGGTAGAATTCATCACAGCCTGCATTTGCTCCCTAAGGGTAGTCTTAAATTCATCAGAACTCAGAAAGCTTCTCATGAAAGCTGCCATGTCAAAAGGCATATTCCCATTGTTTCTGTTAGCCATTTCTGTTCTATCTACCTCTTCCAACAAAGTCCAACTATCAACTGATAGAAAAGGCAGCAGAATCTCAACCTCCCGATCTAAATCTGACTCTGAACTGACCCCCTCCATGGTGACTGGTTCTGATTTAGCTGACTGAACTGGTTGACTCAGCTCTGACTCGACACGAACTAACCGCTTCGAGGTTCGACTCCAAACTGCATGTTAAACATGAGGTTAGAACTTCAGATGGATATCGTGAACCTAGACTTGACACAATAAGTGGCGTGTATGATAAGTTCGTGTTCATGATGTTGGGATTTTTCACCGGAAATCACCCGAGTAAAGCGGAAGAACGCGATGATTTCCTCAAATCTGTGCCCAGGAGAAATTGAGATGGAAATTGGAAAAATAAAAATTAATATAAAGAGATAAATCTCTTACCTGGAATATCTCTTTCAGAGATAGATGTAGACCGCAGGAATCAACTTAGAAACCCTCCTCGATCACATACACGAATGCCTAACAAACACGACCCATGCTAGCGTCGGAAAACACAAAACCGTTGAGAGGAGGCTTGGGTGAATTTCAGCTATAGTGGCTTGGATTGATGGTGGCCGAAATTCCTAGGGTTATTAAACCCTAGGTTGGCTGAAATTCCCTAGAGGAATTTTGGCCCAACTTGGCTCCTTATTTATGTGGGCTTCCTTCTTTTAATTCATGCCCAATCTTATTTTAATTAGTCTGGTTTAGATTAATTTCAAACACAACTTTAATTTACCCATGTATTTAATATATTACACCAAGTAACATATTATATAAATTTAAATTAAAATTAGTTTGACCAATTAATTTAATCCATCAAATTAAAATTAGATCTTCACAAAATAGAATCATATATAAACCTATACATATGAATATTTCCACCTAGGAAATAATCTCATAATTAATCCAATTAATTACAAAGAGCCAATCAAATATTAATTTTATTATAATGATCAATCCAATTGATCTTTATAATGTAATTAATATACACCTCTCTTTCCAGAGTGTATACTCTAAGTATACATGTGATTCTTTAAGTCAGTGTTCAATCGCTCAATGTGTACGATCCCGTGGGCCCATCTTTATGTTGGCAGTGGGCCCGTGGCCCACAGACTACAGTTGGGCTCTAACAAGCCACTGCAACCCCCAATTAAGATGGAGATGGCAGTCTAACTGTTATCATAACCCTGTAGTTCAAACTTGTACATCCCATGTCATTGATATCGGTGTCAAACACAGAGGCATGGATTAATCACCCTCTTTTGTGTTCGGACATTAACTTGATCCTGAATGCACTGAAGCTCACAAACAAGTTCCCACTTGTTTGGGTGTGTCCACACTCTTATCAATCGCATTCATCAAGAGGCCGGTGATATCTTCCCATTGGACCACTGAGTGACAAATGCCTTCTGCATATCCATAGCATTACCATGCTGAGTGACATACCTGAAATTACCCATACTTGGCACCCTATTACAGGCCCTTTAGGCACACCCCTTAGTATGTGACCTCACACGCAACACCATCATATGGTCAGGTCAAAGGATCTATACAAGTACCACACGAGAATCACTTGTGATACTATACCATGTGGATTTCTCGTTTGGTGGATCTATCCAGTACCATTCCCTTTATGCATGTACCCATCAACTTGGTTGACATCCCATGTCCAATGACCGGTAAGACACCACCATACACCAGTTAATGATAGTCTCTTGTTCCATTCATTCCCATGACTGGAACAGACTACGGATCTATTCAAGGTCATATCGTTTACCCTATCCATGGTCTTACTGCCAAGTGCATGACACTGGTCATCATGGATATGGATACATCCATTGGATACTTCATTTAATATATCGCACAAGATAAATATAATAAATGAATTAATGCCTTTATTAATGACAAAAATAAGTATGATAAATAAATCCAATAAATGCATGATACAAATACAAGGACCAATGCCTCCAGACTAGGGCATATCCAACAATCTCTCACTTGCACTCGTTCCAACTAGGCATGGGCCTAATCCATATAGATCTAGTATAACCCTCGTGCTTGGGCTGGGCCAGCACATTGGTCAAAGGATTTGTGTCATTATCCTTGATGTCCACTCTGTGCAATGCAATGTCACCTCTCTTCGCAATCTCTCGTATGAGGTGAAACTTTCTGAGCACGTGCTTTGTGTTCTTGTGTGACTGGGGCTCCTTAGCTTGTGCAACGGCCCCATTGTTGTCACAGAAGATATCAACTAGGTCTTGGATAGTTGGCACTACTCCCAACTCAGTGATAAACTTCTTCATCCATACAGCTTCCTTAGCAGCATCACACGTATCAATGTACTCAGCTTCTGTTGTAGAGTCCACGATGGTTGGCTGCTTTGAGCTCCTCCAGCTTACAGCACCACCTTTTAGTAAAAATACATACCCAGACTGTGACTGGTACTCATCCTGATCTGTCTGGAAGCTTGCATTAGTGTACCCGGTAACTAATAGCACTTCTTGACCACCATACACTAAGAAGCTATCCTTAGTCCGGTTAAGGTACTTAAGGATTGCCTTGACAGCTTTCCAGTGATCCTCCCCGGGATCCTGCAGGTACCGGCTCGTCATACTTAGTGCAAAGGCGACATCAAGTCTCGTACATAACATGGAGTATATAATTGATCCTATAGCCCAAGCATATGGAACCAATTTCATGTTCTCCTTGTCCTCCCTTGTCTTAGGACATTACTTCTTACTAAGTTTCAGCCCATGGCCTATTGGCAAGAAACCTTTCTTGGCCCGGTCCATGCTGAACCTTTTCAGAACTTTGTCTATGTATGAGGCCTGACTTAGGCCCAGAAGCCGATTTGATCTATCCCTATAGATCCTGATCCCTAGGATCATCTCAGCTTCACCCAAGTCCTTCATTGCGAAGCACTTACTCAGCCACTGCTTTACCCCTTGCAGTGTAGGTATGTTACTTCCAATGAGTAGGATATCGTCCTCATAAAGTACCAAAAATGTGACAATGCTCCCACTTGTCCTCTTATACACACAAGGCTCATCTTGATTCTGTATGAAGCCATATTCCTTTATAGCCTCATTGAATCTAAGATTCCAACTTCGGGATGCTTGCTTCAGTCCATAAATGGACCTTTGAAGCATGCATACCCTTCCCGGGTACTCTGGATCGACAAAACCCTCAGGTTGTGTCATGTACACATCCTCGAGTAGATTTCCATTAAGGAAAGCGGTTTTGACATCCATTTGCCAGACTTCATAGTCGTACCATGCGGCTATGGCTAACAAGATCCTGATGGATTTGAGCATGGCTACTGGTGAGAAAGTCTTATCATAGTCTATTCCATGGACGTGTCTGAAACCTTTCACAACCAGACGCCCCTTCAAGGTATCGTCGGCCTTTAGCTTATAGCACCACTTGCAACCTATTACCTTAGCACCCAGAGGTGGATCAACCAACTTCCAAACCTAGTTATCGTACATAGATTGCATCTCTGCCTTCATGGCTTTACGCCAATTCGCAGACTGTGGGCTTGCCATAGCCTCCTGGTAGGTTTTGGGTTCTTCCTCATCCAAGATGAGAAGAGTTTGATCATCGGTGATGAGGAAACCATACCTCTCAGGTTCTTGACAATCCCTACCAGACCTTCTGGGTCCTTGTGTGGCCTAGGTCGGTGCTTCCTCCTGTGGAAGCTCCACCTGGGCCTCCGAGTTATCCTCTTCAGGAGTTTGTGGACCTTGAACTTCCCTGAGTTCAACATTGCTCCCACTATCTTTCTTGGAAAGGAACTCCTTTTCTAGAAAGACCCCCTTCCTTGCCACGAACACCTTATTCTCAGCAGGGTTGTAGAAGTAATACCCTTTGGTTTCCCTAGGGTAACCCACAAACAGGCATTTATCGGTTTTGGGCTCCAGCTTGCCACTAGTCAATTTCTTGACATGTGCTTCGCATCCCCAAATCCTTAGGAAAGACACATTGGGCTCCCTGCCCGTCCATTTATGATATGGGGTCTTTTCCACTGCCTTAGTTGGAGTATTATTTAAGATAAGAGTTGCTGTCTCGAGACCATGTCCCCAGAAACTAATTGGGAGAGAGGCTTGACTCATCATTGAGCGCACCATGTCCAACAAGGTCCTATTACTCCATTCGGATACCCCATTCCATTACGGTGTTCTGGGAGGAGTGAGCTATGGAACTATTCCATGCTCTCTCAAATATGAGTCAAACTCTAGGCTCATATACTCACCACCTCGGTCTGACCGAAGGGTTTTGATATTTCTGCCTAGCTGGTTCTGTACCTCATTCCTAAATTCCTTGAACCTATCAAGGGTCTCGGACTTGTGTTTCATCAGATAGACATAGCCATATCTACTGAAATCGTCTGTGAACATGATGACGTACAAGTGCCCACCTCTGGTCGCTGCGCTCATCGGTCCACATACATCTGAATGTATTAGGTTCAATAAGCCAGTGGCCTTTTCAGCCTTCTTGCTAAAAGGCACCTTGGTCATCTTGCCTCGTAAACATGACTCGCATGTGCCAATTGACTCCAAGTCAAATGACCCTAAGACTCCAACTTTGTGAAGCCTAACTATGCACTTCTCGTTTATGTGGCCAAGATGACAATGTCATAGGTAGACAAGATTAAGTTCGTTGGGCTTAACCCTTTTAGCGTTTATGTTATAGACATGATTGGTTTCATTTAAGTCCAGGATATATAGGCCATTATTTAATATAGCATCTCCATAAAATAATCCCTCTCTAGATATAGAAATTCTACCATTAGAAATAGTAAAATAAAATCTAGAAATATCCAACATAGAAACTGAAATAATATTCCTACACATAGCAAGTACAAAATAACATTGTTCTAAAATTAAAACCAATCCACTAGGCTTCACAAGGTGGTATTCGCCGATCTCTATGGCAGCAACCCTTGCTCCATTTCTGACCCGCAAGTCCACCTCTCTCGACCCCAGTGACCTTCTGTTCTTAAGTCCCTGCACATTGCAACAAATGTGAGAACCACATCTAGTATCCAATACCCAAGATGTTGAAACAGTAAGGTTAATGCCTATAACATAAATACCTGAAGAGGATGCACCTTGGCCCCTTCTCTGCTCTCCCATCAGTTTGGGACATGATATCTTCCAATGGCCTGCTTGTCTACACCCAAAACAGACATCCTCAGGACCTACCTTCTACTGGGCCTTAGGTTGGGCCTTGGCCTTCTTGACCTTGGCCTTCTTGGCCTTGGCCTTACCCTTGGCAACAGGAGGGTTCCCCTTGTTGACTAGTAGCACCGGCGGAGTCTTTTTGATCGACTACTCAGTAAGCTTAAGCATCCCATACAGCTCACTGACAGTGCGGTTCATCCCTTGCATGTTGTAGTTCAGGATGAACTGATCATAAGAATCCAGCAAGGATGCAAGGATTGTGTCCACCGCCAACTCCTGAGAGATGGGCGATCCAAGACGGGCTAAAGTGTCCAAATAGCCCTTCATCTTGAGCACGTGTGCACTCACAGATGTCCCAGCCCCCATCTTACAGGAGTGGAATGCCTTGTTGTTCAAGTACCTTTCTTGACAAGCTTGCTCCTGAAACATCTCGTTTAGAGTTGTTATCATAGCAAAGGCTTGATGGTCCATAAACTATTTTTGCAGTTCGGGGACCATACAGGCCAACATTAGGCATGTCACATCCCTATTATCCTTGACATGCGCCTCGTATTCCTCCAGCTGGGCAGCCGGTGGATTATGTCCCTGAGGCGCAGCCGGTACAGGCCTCTCTAGTACATACTCTTTGGACTCCTGTCTTAGAACTATTCTCAAGTTCCTAGACCAGTCCAAAAAGTTAGGACCAGAAAGCTTGTCCCTTTCAAGAATCGATCGAAGTGATAAAGTGTTGTTATTTGCCATTTAGAGTTTCGACACAGAAAAACATTTAAGAGTGTTAATAAAGGACTTTACTTTGTTATTCCCATACATAATTAATAATGAATCAAGTTATTAATTAAACCAAGTTGTTGGGCTCATGGGCCGAGATCCATATTTCATTAAGATTTAGCCAGACAAGGGCCTGGTACAACTATGCCTTAACTATTTAGGTAGGAACATCGTCCAATCCCAACCTAGGGACTCTCGGTTTGATGGGCTTATTGTGTTGGAGATTGTGCCCTAAGGCCAATATTGGATTATGTAATTTGACTTTTAAGATTAATCTAGTGTAGATTAATATTATCATTTATGTTTGTATGTTAGCATTTATGATAAGTATCCATGAATAAATCGTGTTATTCTAAATATCCCTAGTCGATTGTTATTATGGGAATAATAACAAACTAAGACTAGTGTGAGTGATAATGGATATTCATAAGATGAATATAGTGTATACAGATACAGATTATACTCACGGGTAATATGTTAGAGAACATGTTACTGGAGACCCACTATAAGATCAAGTTCATGGTCATGTGTCACAACTGATCTTGATTATAGTAGTGTCATCAGCTGATTCCTTTGACCTGAGGTCACCATTGATTCCGGGATGAACTCCTGTTGTGCTTTGACGTAGTCAAACGCTGCTCGTAACAGAGTAGTTATAAAGGCTGTGATTGGGTACGATATGACTCATGCCTTGGGATGTGAGTGACAGATATGGGATTTTGTCCCTCTCTAACAAGAGAGCGATATCACTGGGCCCCTTGATAAGTAAGACTGTTAAATGCATGGCCGTGCTCAAATAATTGATAGAGTATCAATTGATTTGTCTGAACAGTTTACTTTGAGATCGAGAAAGCATATGATTAATTATATAAGATTGACAAGTGTACCATGTCTTATGATTAATCATGATATCAAAGAGACAAAAGGGAATATGACATGCTATAAATAGGTATTGGATCATTCCAATCATATTAATTGGGTAGTCGTAATGGCTTGCTAGAGTCCGCTTGTGACCTATAAGGACATTATGGTAATTTCCTTATTGCCAATTAATATGAACCTATGGGGTCACACACAAGAGCAAAATGAAGTTCATCTTAACGGGTATAAATTATTATGGGATAATAATTTATGAATGAGGAAGAGAATAAATATATATATAGTGATATATATTTATGTATGTATATATAAATATTAATGTGATTAATATTGCATAAAGTATGCTACATATTATAATTAAATTATATAGAGATATAATTAATTATAATATTATATATACATATATGTATTATGGAGAATTGATTTGATTTAATGTTAATTGAGAATTAATATTAAATTGTGTGGGTTAATATATAATTATAACTAATAGGTGTATTAGGTTATAATTATAATTAACTAATTAGGTTAATTATTTAAGGAAACAATTAACCTAAACCTAATTTTTCTCTACACTAATACAACCAGTTTTTCGGCAGACATAGAAGAAAAAGAAAAGGTGCCAGCCGAAAATCCCATCCCAAGCCAAAGAAAAATTTGATTTTTCTGCCTCTCTCTCTCAATTCGAAGAAACCGTTTCTTCTATCCCGGCGCTAGCACGCGGTGAACGTATTGCTCCGTGTGGATCAACCGTAGAGGGAAGCTATTTTGGTTCCTTTTGATTCAAAACCTACGAAGAATTAAGGTAATTCTTTAACCCTCCTTCCAATTCAATGCAATGTACATGGGTCCTTGGTGGGGATTAATCCTTTATTTTCCGCTGCGTATTGTTTTTGTGCGCTTAATCTCCAACAGTGGTATCAGAGCCAGGTTGTGCATTGGTTGAATTGGATTTGTTATTTTGATTAGATCAAAATGCATGTTAGGGTTTGTGTGTTTTGATTTAGGGTTCTTTTGTTGTTGTGAATAACAAATTGAAATTTGATTTCAATGTTGATCATTATGAATGATTTGTTCTGTTATTGTGAATAACTATTTTGAATTGATTTGGAATTGATCATTGTGAATGATGTGTTTCTTCAATTGTTTTGCTCATTCGTGCACTAGAAATCGTTTCCAGATATGAGTTCAGTTCCGAACTCGTCGGCGTGCAGGTGCTGCACGCCGTGTTAACATGCTGTGCACGCCGTGTGCTGTCTTTGCACGGCGTGCAACTGGAAATTGTTTCCAGTATTGGCTTTCAATTCGGAACACGACGGCGTGCAGGCTCTGCACGCCGTGCAAACATGAAGTGCACGCCGTGTGATGGTTTGGCACGGCGTGCAACCGGAAATTGTTTCCGTGTGTGCTGAGACACAGCGAGGAACACAGCGGCGTGCAGGTGCTGCACGCCGTGCAAACCGGTTTTGCACGCCGTGTTCCCTTGGTGCTGCCGTGTAGAAATTGTTTCTACACATTTAGCCTTTTCAAATCAATTCCTCAATGCAATAAGATTGTATTTTGCCTTTGAACCCTAAATCTTGTAGATGTAAAATTATTGTGATAATTTTATGCATGGTGTTGTGGTATGGTTTTGCACCCCGTGGATTTTTTTTTGTTTTCTTTTGGTTTTGGTGGATGTAAGGTTTTATAAATACGGCCTGCGAGTCGTTTGTATTTATGTAACCTTATTTTTCTAGATAAATTGTATAGGATGCAATTTATTGTTTGTAAATTTTATTTTGCTAGAAAATAGTATAGGATGCAATTTTGTGTAATATGTAAATCCATGGGATGGTGCCAAGGAACAAAGACGTGAAGACGGATCCAAGGGATACGGCTGTGCTGCGACCATGCGATGGTTACCACCACCTAGGAAATGACCTGTTGATTTTCATATTGGCCTATGAAAATCAATGTAGATAAAACCATACCATAACACGGTTTTGATTCTTATGCATGTTATATTTATTTTATGCCATAAGATGCCATGTTAATAAATATTGATGCATGTTAGAAATTATTTTGCATGTGATGCAAATGTTTATATATATGTGCAAATGCATGCCTTGTATCATTTAGATGCCATGTGATGCCATGCTAGATTGCATGCTTAACATATGTATGACATAGGATGCCATGCTAATTAGTATTAACAAATGTATGTTTAATATTAATGCCATGAATTGTATGAGATACAATTTAATCACAGGATTTTATAAACCCTAAATAAACTTAAGAAGTTTATATTTGCCACCCAATTACGTATAACACTAGTCAAGTACTATGTTCGCATCATGGTATACCGCCAGGGCGGGTACGCATGTTGTGACCTTAGCGAAGCGATAATATGAGAAATGGTGATTCTCATTGTGTTGTAATTGGTTTAACAAAGGGTTAATCAAAAAGGTGTTTGAGCCCGAGGCAAAGATGAGATGAGTAACATACAATTAAATATGATATATGATATCATGCATCTCATAAATTAGAAGAGTTGCATAATGATGCAATTGGCAAAGAAGTGCACATCCAAAATATGTTTAAATGGTTTAAAGCATGATTTTGAGTCTTTGCCTACCGAAATTATATTTAATCATAGGGACATGCCAAAGCAGTGCTATGGTTAAGTATGGATTTTGGATCTTCACCCACTTGAATATTTTAAAGGGTTTTATAATTTAAGTGGGAGCATTTAAATAATAATCTTTACACGCTTTATTATAGTTATAATTGCTATTACTTTGATCTCGATTGTTATTGAACATTGAGAATTGTTCTCAACCAAAAGGAAATATATGCTCTCAATAATCCTTTTGCCCAATGAACCACTAGCAATTGTAACACGAGTATAAAAGATGCTTACTTGAAGCATCGAAGGGACTCTGTTTAAAATTTATTATCTTACACTTGCCACCAATTCTTCCGCACGTGGAAGTTTTACTTGAGGTATATGATACATCACAAATGGAAATGTTCCATCAGTTAGTGAGCAAGAAAAGATAAGTGTTTGAGGCAACAATTTCTCATTGGCCTCCAAAAGGCATTAAGATGTGATCTTGAATTCATTATTTGATAGTCATTGGTGATGAACTATCATTTGAATGACATGGGGAAAATTGTGAATTAGTTGCATAGGATGCAAAAGAATGTTAAGTTATACATAAAGGATAAGCCCGCCTCGAATTGTGTGCTTATGGTTCAAAAGGAAAAGAATAAAAGAAAGGTCGAAAAGCATAAAGACCGAAAGGTTCGGGTGAAAGTGCTTTAAAGATCAAAGCTGTTGGCATAGAGAGATCTCCAAAAGAAGGGTGTTGCCATTTCTAGAATGAATCGTTCATTAGAATGGAAATAGTAAACTCTGTTTGGAGAACTATAAGAAGATGAAAGGCAGTAAGACTGCTACCTTAAGTATTTATTAATTATTCTACTTTTGTTTCTATATCAAAGGTATTAGATACCTGTTGTGGATCTCATATTAGTAGAATATGTAGAATCACAACTTGAATAGAAACCTTATGAAGGTGAAAGGTAGAATGGGAATAGGCAAGAGAAGCAAAGGTTGCTACTCGAAGGTTTTGAACTTTTACATGAAAGTTGTGAACTTCAAGTTAAAAGTTATGAACCTTTTACATAAAAGTTATGAACTTTTATATGAAAGTTATGAACTTCTACGTAAAGGTTGTAAACCTTTTACGTAAAAGTTATGAACTTTGGTTAAAGGTTATGAACTTTTACATGTGAGTTACGAACTCTTGTTGTCTATTGAGCTTGTTGGCTTGAGTAAACAAATGTTGTTTATTTTATAATTGTGAATTATAAGCTTTATAAAGACATGATTATGAAATACAGATTTACATAATTGTCTTTATATGTGGAGCCCATCCGTAACATAAATACTGTAAGGATCGAATCAAATAGTTTGATTCAACCTATTTTGGCAGTATTGTCTTGGAGGCATAAGCAAAGTCGCATTACGAAACTCCATGAGAATGGACTTTTGGATTCATGAGATTATGAATCATCTTGAATCATGCGAATGTTGTTTATTGTAAAAGATGACAAAAGTGGTTCTTTGCTAAAAGTAGTTAAAGAATAATCGATTTATTAAGCATTATACATGTGGATGTATATGAATTATAAATCAACTGCTAAAGGAGGTTCTAATACTTCATTACTTTCATGGAACTTTTCACTAGATAAGAGTATCTAATGAAACACGAGTTTGGAACTTTTGAAGTGTTCAAAAGCTTGTAAAAGGAGTATGAAGTATCTTGACAAGATAGTAAAATCACTTAGATATGATCCGAGTGGTGAATATTTGAGTCAAGATTTTGACAATCATCTTAGAGATTGTGGGACTATCTCACAATTGACTTCTCCAAGTACGCCACAAAGTATGTTGTGTCGAAAAGGGAGTAGTCGAACTCTATACAGATATAGTTCAATCTATGATGAAGTCAAGTTGATCATCGTTTTCTCGAAAATATGCCATTAAAGCAGCTGTGTATATTGTTCCGTCTAAAACAATTCATGAATCAACATATGAGATATGGTTGGGTAAGAGACCCAAGTTGTTTCATTGAATAAGTTTAGGGCTGTAAAGCTTATTTCGAATAAGTTGGCACCTAAATTTAAATGTTGTATTGTGGATTACTCAAAAGGAAAGTAGGAGTTGTTACTCCTGTGTTTTCTTTGGGATACAAAGTAGTTGTAGCTAGAAATGGTTTCCCCTTGAAGAGGGAGTTAATTTCTAGAAGAGTTAGTGGGAGTAAAGTACACCTACAAAACTCGTAATTCACAAAGTGACATTAACGTTGAAGAGGAACATGGAAATGGTTCATGATCATTGTTGAAATTACACAAGTTCAATGAAAATCTAGTGGAATACGACATGATTAGGAGAGATATGGATTTCTCCAAATCATGATGTAGTTTTACTAGATTGGAATAAGTCTTCTTTTATGAAGAAGCAATGTTAGATTTTGAATCTAATAAGTGACTTGATGCTACAAAGGATGAAGATAAGTCCATGTCTGACAATCAAAGTATAGACTTTGATAAATCTTTTAGAAGATGCATATGCAATGGTTGCAAGTGAGTTTTCAAATTGAAAACCGACATGAATGGTGATCTTCAAACTTATAAAGCACGACTAGTGACAAAAAGGGGTTATAAACAAGTTCATAGTAGTGACTATGAGGATACGAACAAATTCATAGTAGGACTATGATAAAATCCTTTTTCGTCATTAATCATGATCAAGTCAAATTGAGTTCTTGTTGCCACATCCGCATAATACGATTATAAAATATGGCACAAGGATATCAAAATCTGTTTTCTACGTGAAAACATGATTGAGGATGTGTACGTGACACAACCCAAAGTTTTTGAGCATCCAAAGAATTCAAATAGCGTATGCAAGTTTCAAAGATTCTTAAAAGGATCGAAACATGCATCAAATAGTTGGAATCATAGTTTTGATAAAGAAATCAAATGGTTTGATTTTATCAAAAGGATGATGAATCTTGTGTTTCAAAAGGATCAGTGGGAGCATATCGGTATTCCTAATGCTATATGTGGATGACATATGGCTTGTTGGAAATAACATTCTTACCTTGCAAGAAGTAAAATCTTGGCTAAGAAAGTAATTTCGGTTAATGTTATAAGCATGACTGCCTGTATTCTTGAAATTGGAATCTATACAGATAGATCTAAAAGAATGTTTTGGCTTAAGTCAAAGCATTGAAAGCGTTCAATGTAAAAGACTTAATAGAAGCTTGCTTATGTTAACTGTGTAAATAGTTGCACACATACAACTGATTACAATTAGTTGCAATATATCAGTCGAGATCTAGTATTCTCTTTAAAAGAGAAGTTATGATTTTGAAAGGTTCAAAATAAAACGTTATAGCTAAATATCTATAATAATAGTCAAAGTATATAGCTACATATGATGTAAATTTTGGATGAAGAAGTTCATCAAAATTTTGTGTTTTGTTCTAAGCATTGCTTATCCTGTGAGACTATTGTAGGGACAATAGTTCAATGCGTAAGAACCTTGTATGACACAAGCATATACTTAGGCGTTTTTCACTAATTAAGAGAGGCTGTCTCTAAAGAGAGAGTGAAAATGTGTAAAGTAACAACGGAAGCGAAAATTAATAATTCACTGACAAAGACTCCTGCACGAGTGAATACATGAAAGTCATGTAGGTCAATGGGTATAAGATACATGTATGATTGGCCATAGTGCAAGTGGGAGATTGTTGGAGATTGTGCCCTAAGGCCAATATTGGATTATGTAATTTGACTTCTAAGATTAATCTAGTGTAGATTAATATTATCATTTATGTTTGTATGTTAGCATTTATGATAAGTATCCATGAATAAATCGTGTTATTCTAAATATCCCTAGTCGATTGTTATTATGGGAATAATAACAAACTAAGACTAGTGTGAGTGATAATGGATATTCATAAGATGAATATAGTGTATACAGATACAGATTATACTCACGGGTAATATGTTAGAGAACATGTTACTGGAGACCCACTATAAGATCAAGTTCATGGTCATGTGTCACAACTGATCTTGATTATAGTAGTGTCATCAGCTGATTCCTTTGACCTGAGGTCACCATTGATTCCGGGATGAACTCCTGTTGTGCTTTGACGTAGTCAAACGCTGCTCGTAACAGAGTAGTTATAAAGGCTGTGATTGGGTACGATATGACTCATGCCTTGGGATGTGAGTGACAGATATGGGATTTTGTCCCTCTCTAACAAGAGAGCGATATCACTGGGCCCCTTGATAAGTAAGACTGTTAAATGCATGGCCGTGCTCAAATAATTGATAGAGTATCAATTGATTTGTCTGAACAGTTTACTTTGAGATCGAGAAAGCATATGATTAATTATATAAGATTGACAAGTGTACCATGTCTTATGATTAATCATGATATCAAAGAGACAAAAGGGAATATGACATGCTATAAATAGGTATTGGATCATTCCAATCATATTAATTGGGTAGTCGTAATGGCTTGCTAGAGTCCGCTTGTGACCTATAAGGACATTATGGTAATTTCCTTATTGCCAATTAATATGAACCTATGGGGTCACACACAAGAGCAAAATGAAGTTCATCTTAACGGGTATAAATTATTATGGGATAATAATTTATGAATGAGGAAGAGAATAAATATATATATAGTGATATATATTTATGTATGTATATATAAATATTAATGTGATTAATATTGCATAAAGTATGCTACATATTATAATTAAATTATATAGAGATATAATTAATTATAATATTATATATACATATATGTATTATGGAGAATTGATTTGATTTAATGTTAATTGAGAATTAATATTAAATTGTGTGGGTTAATATATAATTATAACTAATAGGTGTATTAGGTTATAATTATAATTAACTAATTAGGTTAATTATTTAAGGAAACAATTAACCTAAACCTAATTTTTCTCTACACTAATACAACCAGTTTTTCGGCAGACATAGAAGAAAAAGAAAAGGTGCCAGCCGAAAATCCCATCCCAAGCCAAAGAAAAATTTGATTTTTCTGCCTCTCTCTCTCAATTCGAAGAAACCGTTTCTTCTATCCCGGCGCTAGCACGCGGTGAACGTATTGCTCCGTGTGGATCAACCGTAGAGGGAAGCTATTTTGGTTCCTTTTGATTCAAAACCTACGAAGAATTAAGGTAATTCTTTAACCCTCCTTCCAATTCAATGCAATGTACATGGGTCCTTGGTGGGGATTAATCCTTTATTTTCCGCTGCGTATTGTTTTTGTGCGCTTAATCTCCAACATGTTGGCACTTACCCATCTGTGCTTAGGGCCAGGAGAATCCTACTACCCATGCTAAGTCAAAACCTCCATTCAAGTGTTAGAGTATCCCATACCCTAACCCAATACAAAGTGACAATACTCCAGTGTATCCTGCAAGGACATGGTCTACAATTGGCCTATCCCCACTTCGAGCTAGTTTTGAATGAGGGAAGGACTTTTAAGCGACTTAGTAATTTCATTTGGTTATTAGATTCAATTAACAGCGGCTTGCATACATAAGGCGGGTGAAATGGGGTTGGATCAAACATTCATACATGCATATAAATATAAAGCATAATTAAATAAATAAGTAAAATGGATTGCTATGGGCCTATATTACATCCTAATATTATTCTAGTAAACCTCTACTAGAAAATAATATCAGGTGGGCCTCCATCTTCTTCCTTCTGGGCTTGCACCTCCATTTGGGCTCACCACTCCATAGGTTTCTTCTTTTACAAATTTTATAATAATAGAATAATATAAAATTACATTAAAAAAAGAAAAACGACACACAGGCCGTATTTACCCAAAAAAAAAATACAACCCATCTTGAATAAGGCCCAATAGCATCCAACCATACAAAATATTTAATCACCCATATGCATCCAATACATATAATTCATAAGCATGCTATAATGAATGATTTAAGCCCATTTCAATTATGTCCAAGCCATTATCTTGAAATCGCCAATTTTGGCCCGCCATGGTTGTAACCCTTAATGGGCTTTGGGCCTCCAGCCTAGGCAGTCCAACTGCTCCCACTGGAATTGGGAAACCATGGGTCCAATTCAGTCGTCTAAGTAATTGT
This sequence comes from Euphorbia tirucalli, assembly GCA_039660915.1. Taxonomy (NCBI): domain Eukaryota; kingdom Viridiplantae; phylum Streptophyta; class Magnoliopsida; order Malpighiales; family Euphorbiaceae; genus Euphorbia; species Euphorbia tirucalli. The sequence continues at coordinate 40,122,469 of CM077637.1, read as the reverse complement.
GCCAAAATTACCCGAACTAATTTCAGTTAACCATATTAATTTCCAAAATTAATATCACATGAATAAAATAAAATTTCATTCAAGAAACTAAACGCATTTAAATTACATAAATTTAAACACACGAATTTCAAAACCAATTAAAATTTCAAAACTGGGCCCCGGGCCCAAAACCCGCCAAATCCAAAAACACTAGGCCTGGCTCGCTGATAAGGTCGGTTTTTGACCTTATCTCTTAGGCAATTTCGTGGTTTGAACGGCAATTTTGAGCGTCTTTTGCGTGAATGTTTGTGTGTTTTTTTTGAGTATTTTGTGTTTTTATGTTTTGGATAGTTTTTATAACTTTTAGTATTTTTCGTGTTTTCTAGGGTTGTTTTTGTAATTTTTGTTTATTTGTTGTTTTGGTCCGTGGCGTTGGTGCCGTTATGTTCTTTGTGTCTGTTTTGGACAGGTATTATGACCCGGACCGGAAGTTAGTGCATCAGTGGCGAAGAAGAGTTCAAAATGCTGAAAATCAAGGTGGCACGGCGTGCCACAATTAGGGCACGCCGTGCCAATCCGGCGTGCCATTCAGGAGCAGTCCAGTGGAGTGGCACGAAAACGTGCCACTCAGGTCAGCGTGGCGTGCCAACCCTAAAATCACACGGCACGGCGTGCCAACTCCAGCAGCACGGCGTGCCGCCTTCAGTTCTGCACAGCACGGCGTGCCAACTCCACCAGCACGGCGTGCCGAGCCCCGAAACCTGTTGTTGCCCTACTTTCATCTCTTCTTTTTGCTGGTTTTAACCTAGCCGTATAAATAGGTTATTTTCGGCGTTTCAAAGGATCTTTTTTCAGTCTTTTTGAGTGATAGCAAAAACTTGTAGTGAGGTTTTTGGAGCTTGAACTATTTGTTTTCTTCAAGTTTTGCACTATTGATTGGTTGTAGCTTTACTTAGAATCTTCCCCTTTTGCGACGTTCTTAGTTCCGACTCGAGTTCGTCTATAGAGGTACACCCCAAGCATCTTCACACCGTCGGAATCCGGTTAATCGGACCAAAAGGGCATAAGTTTTTCTTCTTCTCTTTTGTAATTTGATTAAGCTAGTTTTGATTCCACAATTTGATTGTGTTTGGTTGTAACATCGAACTCAGTTCATCTTTCTTGATTAATGCAATTGTTTGCAAGTTAATTTCAATTTTTATCCCTTTTCTTTATGCAATTCCTTTAATGAATGTCTAGTCTCATAAGATCTTAATTTAGTAAAGTTCATATTTGTGGCATTACCTAGATTGACACCTAGGAAACCATTAGTATTGACGACACTGTGGAACTTACGTGCCCCTATTTTCTGAGCTTTAGAATTAGACCGCCTCTAAACAAGGAAAACCGGCTAAGGACCTAAAAGATCTAGATACGCTAGGTTGTATTATCGAAAGAGCATAAACAAGGATTAATTGTTGAGTTAAATTCATCTTGTGTAATTAATTGACAAAGCCATCCCCATTAGTATTCATAGGTCGGTAAACCGCCAATTGATAACACAAAACTCAAGTGCAAAGTAAGCTGGAATAGATCAACTAGGAGTAGGGTAGTTTAGCCGTTAATATATTCAACCCAAACTACGTTCCGCCTAGGACACGCAAGGAACCCGAGTAGTCTAGTGTTTGCAGATTATTCTTTTCTCTGTGGGATCGATACCTGGACCAACCAGAATTATTACTTGTCAACGATAGGTACACTGCCTTAGTTGTGCGTTTCTAGGTTTAGTTTTACTACTACGCCTAGGACCCATCAAGTTTTTGGCGCCGTTGCCGGGGATCTTTATATTTCTGCATCATTTAGCAAAAGGTCTATTTGCTGATCTAGGCAACATTTCTGAGCATATAGTTAAATAATTTTTCTTTTCTGTGAATATTTATTACGATTTAGTTTCTTTAATTTCTGTGTGTGTTTTCTAGCTTATGCGAACTCGTTCTCAGCATCCTGAGCTTTTACCTTATAACCCTGAAATTGAACGTTTGTGTAGCAGGAACCGTAGAGTACACCAAGAGCAGATTGTTCAAATGGAGCAGCAGCAGCGTGATGACGAGGAGAGACAACTCCGGGAAAGAGTTGAACAAGAGCAACTCCGGCGAGAGCGGGAGGAGTTTGACAGAAGAAGGGGTGGTGACAGAGATAACATGGTCATGACAGACCTAATGGCTCCACATCGGCCCCGGAACAGATCCGGAGTGGTTATCCCAGCCATCACTGCCAATCAATTCGAGCTGAAATCCAGTATGATCCATTTGATCCAAGGGAACGGACTATTCAGTGGCGGACTAAGTGACAACCCCAATGATCACTTAGACCGGTTCCTCATGGTGGCCGATACAGTCCGAATCGGTGGGGTGCCCCAAGATGCTGTGCGGTTGAAGCTGTTCCCCTTTTCACTATGCGGGGGAGCAATGGAATGGTACAAATCCTTGAGGCCCGGATCAGTGACATCATGGGACCAACTGGAGGAGCAATTCTTAGCATACTACTTCCACCATCAAAGACGGTGCAGCTAAGGAACGAGATCATGGGATTCCGGCAATTTGGGACGGAGACTCTTAATGAAGCATGGCAGAGATTCCAACGGTTATTGCGGAACTGCCCCCACCATGACATGCCGCGTTTCACTCAGGTAAGCACGTTTTATCATGGTTTAACACCAGCTAACCATGCCATTATTGATTCTTCTGCAGGTGGGGACATTTTTAAGAAGACTGCTACACAAGCCGAGGAGTTGATTGCGGAGCTGGCTAGAAAGAGTACCTTGTGGCAATCGGACGCGCCAACAAGGAATGAGGTTCGAGCTGCAGATTTGGGACGCCAAGATGCAGCTATGGACCATGTAAACAAGAAGTTGGACCTGTTGATGTCCCGCCTGAACTTAAATGGACCACAATACCAACCGGTGTTGTGTGTATCATGCGGAGCGGAGCATCCCGGGCAAGATTGTGAACTGAGCGACCCATTCGCCCAATCGTCAGAAAACGTAAGTTTTGTGGGAGGAAACCAAAGGTACAATAACTCTAACTCTTATCCACAAAACTTCAATAATAATAACAATTACGGAAGAAGGTATCAACACCCGAATATGTCCTATAGTAACAACCAGAATGTGTTGAGACCTCCTTCCGGATTCCATTATGAGCACCGTGAGCAGGGGTTAGGTAAGGCCCCATTTATTCCTAATGAACAATCTCCACAGCAGCCTCAACAGTCTAAGCAAGATGAGACAGTTTTGTCATTACTAAAAGACATCTCGTCTCGGCTTGCTGATAATGAAGCGTACTGTAGGGATCTTGGTAAGCAGGTGGCTCAATTGAGTAGGGAGAGGCAGGAAAGACCTCAAGGAGCACTCCCGAGTAGAACTGAACAAAACCCTAAGGGTAATCAAAGGGAGACAGCTCAGGTTATAACCCTACGAAGCGGTAGGCAAGTGGAGGACCGGGTGCACAATGCTGATATCCCATCTCAACCTATCGAGGTAAGTGAAAAGTCGGGAGAGGTAAGCAACCCCGATTCGATTTCTGAACCCGAACCTAGCATAAACGAAAAAGGGAAAATTCCTGAACCAGTGAGAGCCTATGTGCCTAAACTCCCTTATCCTCAAAGGGAGAAGAAAGATAAACTGGAGCAGAAATATTCCAAATTCCTTGAGATTTTTAAGAAGTTAGAGTTTAACATGCCGTTAATTGAGGCTCTCCAAGAGATGCCCTCTTATGCTAAATTTTTTAAAGAACTTCTTGCAGGGAAAAGAAAGCTAGGCGAGGATGAAGTGGTGGCTTTGACAGAGGAATGTTCAGCAATTATAACTAACAAACTCCCACCTAAGCTCAAAGATAGGGGCAGTTTCACTATTCCATGCCGGATAGGAAACTTGGAGATTGCCAATGCCCTGTGTGACTTAGGTGCGAGTATAAATTTGATGCCTTTGTCCTTTTTCAGGAGACTCGGATTGGGGAACCCAAAGCCAACCAACATGACCCTCCAATTGGCGGATAGATCCCTCACGAGACCAAAGGGGGTGGTCGAAGATGTGTTAGTAAAGGTGGACAAGTTTATCTTCCCTGCGGATTTTGTGGTAATGGATATGGAGGAAGATAGCTCGGTGCCCCTTCTACTTGGGAGACCTTTTCTCGCGACCGGTAGGACTTTGATAGATGTCCAGGAAGGTAAGATCATTCTTAGGTTGCATAATGAGGAGGTAAGTTTCAATGTCTATAATTCAATGAAATATCCGTTAGACGTTGAAAATTGTAACTTTGTGGACTCCTTTTGTCCTATTGATGCTTGTGTGGTTGAGAGTTTGTGCAGTGAACTAGATTGCATCATAGGAGAAGGTCTAGGTGAAAGTGAGGCAAATGCAGTGATTAGTGAGGAATGCTCATGGGTGAAGGGACGGTTTGATAAGCTGGAGCGTGAAGTCAAACCAGCACCTAAATCCTCATTGGAGGAACCTCCATCATTGGAGCTCAAAACCCTTCCCCCTAACCTTAAATATGTTTTTCTGCATCCTCCAAAGGACTTACCCGTTGTAATCTCTTCTTTGTTAACAGGAGAGGAAGAAGACAAGCTGCTAGAGGTGCTAAGGAAGCACAAGGGAGCATTCGGGTGGACAATCCACGACATCAAGGGAATAAGTCCGACGTTTTGCACACATAGGATTTTTCTGGAAGATGAGGTAAAACCGTGTGCACAGCCTCAGCGTCGGTTGAACCCCAACATGAAGGAAGTGGTAAGAACCGAGGTGATCAAACTCCTCGACGCAGGTATTATCTTCCCTATTTCTGATAGTCAATGGGTGAGTCCGGTCCAATGTGTGCCTAAGAAAGGAGGCACGACGGTCGTGAAAAATGATAAAGGGGAACTAATCCCTACTAGAGCTGTCACGGGTTGGCGTATGTGTATTGATTATAGGAAGTTGAATGACGCCACCCGGAAAGATCATTTTCCATTACCGTTCATTGATCAAATGTTAGAAAGGATGGCCGGGCACGAATATTTTTGTACTTTAGATGGGCTATCCGGTTATATGCAAATTCCAGTGGACCCTCTCGATCAAGAGAAAACCACGTTTACGTGTCCATATGGGACATTTGCATATAGGCGGATGCCTTTTGGATTGTGTAATGCCCCGGCTACTTTTCAAAGATGCATGCTAGCCATTTTTGCTGATATGGTTGAGGATTTTATGGAAATCTTTATGGATGATTTTTCTGTTGTTGGTCATACGTTTGAGTCATGTTTGGGAAATTTGGACCGGGTGCTTCAGAGATGTGAAGACACCAATTTGGCACTTAGTTGGGAGAAGTGTCAATTTATGGTCCGGGATTGCATTGTCTTAGGGCATAAGTGTCGGGAAAGGGAATCGAGGTTGACCCGGCCAAGATTGAGGTGATTGAGAAACTGCCTCCCCCAAATTCGGTTAAATTAGTTAGGAGTTTCTTGGGACACGCGGGCTTTTATAGGCGCTTTGTGAAAAACTTTTCTAAAATTGCTAAGCCGTTGACTGAGTTACTCTTAAAGGATGCCCCATTTAATTTCAATGATGAATGTATGTATGCTTTTAATTTGCTTAAACGGAAATTGATTGAGGCACCGGTTATGGTGAGTCCGAATTGGGAAATTCCTTTTGAACTTATGTGCGATGCAAGTGACAATGCTGTTGGGGCATGTTTAGGTCAGAGGGTGAACAAAATTTTTCATCCAATTTATTATGCTAGTAAAACATTAAATGGTGCTCAAATGAATTATACTGTGACTGAGAAAGAATTACTAGCTGTTGTGTTCGCTTTTGATAAGTTCAGGTCTTACTTGGTCTTATCAAAAGTCATTGTGTATACTGACCATGCTGCTCTTAAGTATTTGTTGGCTAAACAGGATGCAAAGCCCAGATTGATTCGATGGATTCTACTCCTCCAGGAGTTTGATGTGGAGATTAAGGATAAGAAAGGAGTAGAGAATGTAGTGGCCGACCATCTGTCAAGACTACCAAGTGAAGGATCCATATCCTCTCCGGAAGTGAACATTCGTGACACATTCCCCGATGAACAGTTGTGTGGGGTAACTTCTATACCATGGTTTGCGGATATCGCAAACTTCAAAGTCGGTAACATTCTTCCACCTAACCTTTCATATGCACAGAGGCGTAAATTCTTTCATGACGCTAAGGATTATTTTTGGGATGACCCTTATCTTTTTAGATTATGTGCTGACAGTGTGATTAGGCGGTTTGTTGCGTATGAGGAGGTTCCCTCCATTATTGAAATGTGTCATGATAGAGAAGCGGGTGGCCATTTTGGACCCGATAGGACTGTAGGAAAAATTTTATCTAGTGGGTTCTATTGGCCAACCATGAAATAGGATGTCATTAGTTATATTCGAGCCTGTGATGCGTGTCAGAGGACGGGAAATATCTCCCAAAAGAATGAAATGCTCCAACAGGGTATCTTGGTGTGTGAACTTTTTGATGTTTGGGGCATAGATTTCATGGGACCCTTCCCAATATCTCACAACAACCAATACATTCTTGTGGCGGTTGAGTATGTGTCTAAATGGGTAGAAGCTGTCGCTTTACCAACCAACGATGCGAGGGTAGTTGTCAGGTTTCTAAAGAAAAACATTCTTACTAGGTTCGGAACCCCGAGAGCTATCATCAGTGATGGGGGTTCCCATTTTTGTAATAGGCAATTTGACAATCTTTTGCATAAATATGGGGTTAAGCATAAGGTAGCGACTCCTTACCATCCTCAGACGAGCGGGCAAGTTGAGGTTTCGAATAGGGAGCTAAAACGCATCTTAGAAAAAACGGTAAGTGCATCTAGGAAAGACTGGAGTTTAAGATTAGATGATGCATTATGGGCATATAGGACTGCTTTTAAGACACCTATAGGAATGTCCCCTTATCGTTTGGTCTTCGGTAAATCTTGTCATCTACCTGTGGAATTAGAGCATAAGGCATATTGGGCTTTAAAATTTCTTAACTTTGATATGCAAGCTGCAGGTGAACTTCGACTAAGGCAACTCATGGAGCTAGATGAGCTTCGGTTGAGCTCGTATGAGAAAGCCAAGATTTACAAGGAGAGGACCAAGAGATGGCATGACCAGCATGTAATAAAGAAAGGTTTCAACCAAGGAGAGTTGGTGCTCTTGTATAACTCCCGGTTGAAACTCTTTCCGGGCAAACTGCGGAGTCGATGGACGGGACCGTTTACCGTGCATAAGGTTTACCCCTCCGGGATGGTAGAAATTGAAACCCCGAAGGGAATTCAACAAGTGAATGGGCACCGGTTGAAGTCCTATGTCAGCGGAGGAATAAAGGAGGAGAAGCAAGTCTTGCTCCTTCGTGATGCGTAATGCTGAACCACGGGCGTAGAAGTCGAGCTATTCCGACTATAAACATAGCACTGAGGTACGTATACCTCCCGTGTACATTAGTTTTCACGTTAATATGTTTTTGTGTGTTTTTGTGTGTAGGATTAGGTACTTAAGCAAGTTAATCGGAAATCGTGTTCAAAATGTGAAGAAAAGCAATAGTTGGCAGAATTCAGAGTTGCACGCCGTGCCATCACTCAGCACGCCGTGCCAAAGTGATCTTATGCAGGGTGGCACGGCGTGTCACATCAGCACGCCCGCGTGCCGCTGTTCTGTCCCGCGCGAGATTTGTGAGAAAAAAGTTAGCACGCCATGTCAAAAGGCTGCACGCCGTGCCTCTCAGCGTTCTGAAGAACAGCACGCCGTGCTAAGTTGGCACGCCCACGTGCCGGCTTTCTGTTCCAAAAAGGGAGTTGCGAGGAAAAGGATCAGCACGCCGTGTCAAGACCTCGGCACGCCGTGTCATATGTTTAAATTTCAAGTCAGCACGCCGTGCCAAGGTAGCACGCCGGCGTGCCATCATTCTGTTTCCAGGTACGCGCATTTAACCCGCTCAGCACGCCGTGCTGAATGGTTGGCACGGCGTGCCGAGCGTTCAAATTTTGAATCCCAAGGGATTTTCACCGCCTATTTAATGCTCTCTTCCCCTTCCCCCTTCTCATAACCGCCCACTTCTTCTTCTTCTCCTTCCTCTCTCTCACTTTCTCTCACCTTTTCACTTTCTCTCTCCCCTTTTCTTTCTCTCTCTCTAAAACCCATTCTCTCCTTCTCCTCCTCCATTCTTCATCTTCTTCCTCCCTTTCTCCCCTTCTCTTTATCTTTTCTTACTTTCTTCTTCCTCTTTATCTTCTTTTTCTTTTCCTTCTTCTTCTCCATCTCATCCTTTTTTTTTCCCCCATTCTTTTGCCCTAGGTTTTTATTTTTTGTTTCAATTTCCTTGAATCAGGTATGAATTCTTGCTTTATTCTCTCTTTTATTCATTATTCTTATTATTGTTGTTCTTTTTCTCATTTTGGCTTGATGGATTGACTGCTTTATAGGATTTTATCTTTACTTTTTCTTCTGCTTTTGGGTTTTGTATATTTGACAGTAGTTACCCTTTGGTTTTGTGTTTTTGTGTTTTTGATTCTTGTTTTATTTTTATGTTTGTGCAATCGTAGGATGAAGAGAAAAACCGTAGCCGATCGGAGACATGGTTCGTCTCGCCAACCCCCGGAACCGTCATCGGAGCCGGTGCCACGTGACGCGCCGCCCACCGACCCATTGATGGCTCCGCTGACAAATCTCTCCCGGAAATACAAATGTCACTTTCCCTTACTTTCGGACGATGAAGGTAAGAGGTACAAAACTCTATTTCCTTTAGAAAGCACTCCGTTTCGTATTTTCGATTGGTCATTTCTTTTTGTTCAAGATAGGTCGGAGGGCGTGAAAGCTAAGTTAACTAGTCTAGGGTGGTACGAATTTGTAAAATCTAACCCCCCGGTCTTTAGGGAACTAAACTTAGAATTTTACTCTACTTTGAATTTTAAAACCAACCCGGACACAGGCCTTAGAAGCATGACCTTCCGCCTCTTTGGCGTCGAGCGAACTTTGGATATTGATGGCCTTAGGGCTTGTATAGGGATTGACGGGAATGGTTACATGTGGCCCGAAAATCTGGATGCCAAGAAATTTTGGCGATTGATAGGGCAAGGGGTTTACCAACCCCGGTTTGCCAAGACCTCCCAAATCCAAGAACCTGTGTTGCAATTAGTTCATAAATTTGTATGCTTTAATTTTTCGGGAAAGACTGAGAGCAACCGGGTTAATGCATTTGAATTGTTGATTTTGTGGCATGTGCATAATGAGATAAAGGTGCATTTGGGCTTCTTTGTCATGGAAGCCTTATACAATCATCACAACAGAGCCAAGTCCGAACTAGGACTAGGGCACATTGTTGCATTGCATGTTTTTTTCACGGTAATACTTGTTATAGGAACCTCGAAAGCATTCTTCCCAAGAAGCTTTCGAAGGGAATCTTGTCTTGTTCCTATGTTGGTGCAGCTGCAGGTCCTTCAAGTGCAGGAGGTTCAAGTCGGGGAAAGGCCCCCATGGAAGTAGATGCGGAGGAGGAGAGTGAAGCAGGAGAAGACGGCGAAGAGGACGCGGAGAACGTGTTGGTGGGGGTCGATTTTATGGGGAGGATTGAAGGACGGTTGGATGGCATTATTGAGCAATTGGAAGGCTTAACCGTCCATTAGGTTCTGCTGGAGCAGCGGCTGAATGCGCGCCTTGATCGGCAAGCGGCTCAGCTCGCCAACGTCGAGGCGTTCGCCTCCCGCTACTGTGCCGCCCAAGGGTGGCCGTACCCACCGCCCCCACCGCCAGCTCCCGATATGTGAGGTAACCCTTCTCCTTCCCCATTTAGTTTGTTTCTTCTTCCCTTGCACTTTTGGAAGTAAGTGCAATCTAAGTGTGGGGTGGGTAAAGGGACTTCTCCTTTTTCTTTTTCTTTTCCTTTTTCTTATTTTGCACTTTGTGATTGTTGTTTAGCATGTTTGTTGGTGTTCTTGCATGATTGAATGTTTTATGTTGGTTTTTGGTTGGATTTAGGATTTACTTTTCAATGCATGTGAAGTTGGTTTTGGTTGTTTTGGTTTGTTAGTATTTTTAGGTTGCTTTTGTTTCAATTGCCGTTTGAATAGCATTGCTTAATCCACCCTCGAACCTAAGTCTCTGTGCTTGGATTGATAGCGATTCGCTAGGGATATTAGGAGTTGTTTGCAAGTCATTAACTTGTTTATGCGTGGTTTGTGATTCTTGATGGTAACCATTGGCTAGAGTTGTCATTTAGGTTGCATTAGGGAATTAGTCCTCTACCCCGACTTACATGATTGAGCTAGGATTACGCCTTGGAACATTGGTTGAGTCACACGACCTAGCATACAAACCCTAATACACTTGTGCGAATTTGAGCCTTTAGAACCATTTCACATCGGTTCTATTTCTTTGTGAGGGTAAAAACAATCGTGGCACACTAGATCGTAGAACCCGGTGTTGTTTTGCACTTGGCATCGAGAGCTTAATATGTGGAGACCTTTAGGATTAACCCATTGACTTAAATAACCCTAACTATAACTGCTGATTCATCCCTTAGATCACCCATAGCCACTAAATTAACCTTTTTGACTTAAAAACCTTCACCAAGCTAACTCTATAATCCTAACCTTTCCCCATTTCACTTTGATTTTCCTTTCTCACCCTCCTCTCCTAAATCAAGTAATTGGCTAAGTTGTTCATTCATTTTGGGGTCAATCACCATTTGCATTTCAACTCTTTCATATCTAGTCCTATGGAAAAATTGTGTTAAAACAAAAAAAAAAAATATATATATATATATATATATATATATATATATATATATACCCAAATAGAGTCAATGTGTTTGTTCGGTTTCCTTTTGTAAAACTCGGAGTCTGTAAACGCCTGTCTTGGTTATCCGGTTTGCATCTTTCAGCCGGTATTTGTGTTCCATGTTTTGTAATTTTTTTTTTTATTGGTTGAATAAAGGATTAGGGCGATCACTTAATTGCCTTGATCCATGCCTTGTAATTTTTGTTTTCGTTTTCTCATTAAGTGGTGTTTCGGCCTTTGAGTGTGGATAAGGCCTTCTTTTTTGTCAAGTTAATTTCAAAAAAAAAAAAATAATAATAATAATAATAATAATAATAAAAAAAATAAAAATAAAAATAAAAATAAAAAAAAGCAAACACTCTTAGGACTAGTTCTGAGTTGAAAATTGCATGACCCGTCTTTAGTGCTTAGTCAATTTGTATGTTTTACTTGATTCGTAGGAGTTGTACACCTAAAATTCCCCTTATCAAACCTACCCTAAGCCGTAACATTACAAGCCCCAGGTTCTCTGATTTTGCTCCTTGACCAATGACTTCACCGGGATTGCCATTAGTTCGCTATGTGATGTGTGCCATTGTTTGTTTTTGTGTGCTCATCCGCCTTGCCTTGAACTTGAGTGTTGGAGTGACATCTTGTGAGGTGCTTTGTGGTCGTATAAACTCTGTTTGTTCCTCGCCCTTTGACTAGCTGAACTATGTTGGGTTTGGGTATTGAGTGGTTTTGAACCTTTTGCACCTAATGTCATTTCAAAGCTGATGCTTTACTTTCTTGAGTTTATGAATCTCGTACGGTTAAACCCTTAGTTGGATTTGCAAGTGAAAGCGAGCAAGCTTACTCCTTTATCTTTACTTGATTCGCTTGAGGACAAGCAAGACTTTAAGTGTGGGGTGGTTGATAAGGTCGGTTTTTGACCTTATCTCTTAGGCAATTTCGTGGTTTGAACGGCAATTTTGAGCGTCTTTTGCGTGAATTTTTGTGTGTTTTTTTTTGAGTATTTTGTGTTTTTATGTTTTGGATAGTTTTTATAACTTTTAGTATTTTTCGTGTTTTCTAGGGTTGTTTTTGTAATTTTTGTTTATTTGTTGTTTTGGTCCGTGGCGTTGGTGCCGTTATGTTTTTTGTGTCTGTTTTGGACAGGTATTATGACCCGGACCGGAAGTTAGTGCATCAGTGGCGAAGAAGAGTTCAAAATGCTGAAAATCAAGGTGGCACGGCGTGCCACAATTAGGGCACGCTGTGCCAATCCGGCGTGCCATTCAGGAGCAGTCCAGTGGAGTGGCACGAAAACGTGCCACTCAGGTCAGCGTGGCGTGCCAACCCTAAAATCACACGGCACGGCGTGCCAACTCCAGCAGCACGGCGTGCCGCCTTCAGTTCTGCACAGCACGGCGTGCCAACTCCACCAGCACGGCGTGCCGAGCCCCGAAACCTGCTGTTGCCCTACTTTCATCTCTTCTTTTTGCTGGTTTTAACCTAGCCGTATAAATAGGTTATTTTCGGCGTTTCAAAGGATCTTTTTTCAGTCTTTTTGAGTGATAGCAAAAACTTGTAGTGAGGTTTTTGGAGCTTGAACTATTTGTTTTCTTCGAGTTTTGCACTATTGATTGGTTGTAGCTTTACTTAGAATCTTCCCCTTTTGCGACGTTCTTAGTTCCGACTCGAGTTCGTCTATAGAGGTACACCCCAAGCATCTTCACACCGTCGGAATCCGGTTAATCGGACCAAAAGGGCATAAGTTTTTCTTCTTCTCTTTTGTAATTTGATTAAGCTAGTTTTGATTCCACAATTTGATTGTGTTTGGTTGTAACATCGAACTCAGTTCATCTTTCTTGATTAATGCAATTGTTTGCAAGTTAATTTCAATTTTTATCCCTTTTCTTTATGCAATTCCTTTAATGAATGTCTAGTCTCATAAGATCTTAATTTAGTAAAGTTCATATTTGTGGCATTACCTAGATTGACACCTAGGAAACCATTAGTATTGACGACACTGTGGAACTTACGTGCCCCTATTTTCTGAGCTTTAGAATTAGACCGCCTCTAAACAAGGAAAACCGGCTAAGGACCTAAAAGATCTAGATACGCTAGGTTGTATTATCGAAAGAGCATAAACAAGGATTAATTGTTGAGTTAAATTCATCTTGTGTAATTAATTGACAAGGCCATCCCCATTAGTATTCATAGGTCGGTAAACCGCCAATTGATAACACAAAACTCAAGTGCAAAGTAAGCTGGAATAGATCAACTAGGAGTAGGGTAGTTTAGCCGTTAATATATTCAACCCAAACTACGTTCCGCCTAGGACACGCAAGGAACCCGAGTAGTCTAGTGTTTGCAGATTATTCTTTTCTCTGTGGGATCAATACCTGGACCAACCAGAATTATTACTTGTCAACGATAGGTACACTGCCTTAGTTGTGCGTTTCTAGGTTTAGTTTTACTACTACGCCTAGGACCCATCACTCGCTGCGGCTAGGGCAACGGTGCTGCTGGTGCAGCAGCAGGCAGCGGCCGCCGGCGGCCTGCACCCCGCGAACAGCCAGATTTTTTTTTTAAATAACTGGAAAAATTAAATTAAAAAAAAATATGGCATCCTATAACAAGAAATTTACCAAGAATTCCAAAACATACAATTAAATTAAACAAACATAAACCTATTATGCATATTCAATTTCAATTATATAAAAATCAAATGGGAAGAATCTTAAACCCAAACCAAGAACCCCAATCAAAAAACCACCAATTTAAAACATGGGATTCAACCAATTTTAACAATTTCCACGGATCAAAAGCCCGCTCTGATACCACTGTTGGGATTTTTCACCAGAAATCACCCGATTAAAGCGGAAGAACACGATGATTTCCTCAAATCCGTGCCCAGGAGCAATTGAGATGGAAATTGGAAAAATAAAAATTAATAGAAAGAGATAAATCTCTTACCAGGGATATCTCTTTCAGAGATGGATACAGACCGCAGGAATCAACTTAGAAACCCTCCTCGATCACGTACACGAACGCCTAACAAACACGACCCGTGCTAGCATCGGAAAACACAAAACCATTGAGAGGAGGCTTGGGTGAATTTCGGCTATAGTGGCTTGGATTGATGGTGGCCGAAATTCCTAGGGTTATTAAACCCTAGGTTGGCCGAAATTCCCTAGAGGAATTTTGTCGGCCCAACTTGGCTCCTTATTTGTGTGGGCTTCCTTCTTTTAATTCAAGCCCAATCTTATTTTAATTAGTCTGGTTTAGATTAATTTCAAGCCAAACTTTAATTTACCCATGTATTTAATATATTACACCAAGTAACATATTATATACATTTAAATTAAAATTAGTTTGACCAATTAATTTAATCCATCAAATTAAAATTTGATCTTCACAAAATAGAATCATATGTAAACCTATACGTATGAATATTTCTACCTAGGAAATAATCTCATAATTAATCCAATTAATTACGAAGAGCCAATCAAATATTAATTTTATTATAATGATCAATCCAATTGATCTTTATAATGTAATTAATATACACCTCTCTCTCCAGAGTGTATAATCCAAGTATACATGTGATTCCTTAAGTCAGTGTTCAGTCGCTCAATGTGTACGATCCTGTGGGCCCATCTTTATGTTGGCAGTGGGCCCGTGGCCCACAGACTGCAGTTGGGCTCTAGCAAGCCACTGCAGCCCCCAATTAAGATGGAAATGGCAGTCTAACTGTTATCATAACCCTGTAGTTCGAACTTGTACATCCCATGCCATTAATATCTGTGTCCAACACAGAGGCATGGATTAATCGGACATTAACTTGATCCCGAATGCACTGAAGCTCAGAACAAGTTCCCACTTGTTTGGGTGTGACCACACTCTTATCAGTCGTATTCATCAAGAGGCCGGTGATATCTTCCCAGTGGACCACTAAGTGACAAATCCCTTCTGCATATCTATAGCATTACCATGCTAAGTGACATACCCGAAAGTACCCATACTTGGCACCCTATTACAGGCCCTTTAGGCGTACCCCTAAGTATGTGACCTCACACGTAACACCATCATATGGTCAGGTCAAAGGATCCATACAAGTACTACACGAGAATCACTTGTGATACTATACCATGTGGATTTCTCGTTTAGTGGATCTATCCAGTACCATGCCCGTTATGCATGTACCTATCAACTTGGTTGACATCCCATGTCCAATGACCGGTAAGACACCGCCATACAACCAGGTTAATGATTATCTCTTGTTCCATTCATTCCCATGACTGGAACAGACTACAGATCTATTCATGGCATATCGTTTACCCTATCCATGGTCGTGCTGCCAAGTGCATGACACTGGTCATCATAGATATGGATACGTCCATTGGATACTTCATTTAATATATCACACAAGATAAATATAATAAATAAATTAATGCCTTTATTAATAACAGAAATAAGTATGATACATAAATCCAATAAATGCATGCTACAAATACGAGGATCAATGCCTCGGGACTAGGGCATATCCAACACATGATTGAATAATGTTTCATGGATGGGGACGATGATGAAAATAACCTTTATATTTTCCTTCTTTTTATTTTGGACGTTCCAAGCATACCCCATGCCATACGAAAGATAATGCAAAAATGTCACGTGTAAGCCGTCACACGGATAGAGGTTTCGGCGCCTTCAGGGCACCTAGTGGATGTCATGAAATGGTCACATGTGTACCGACACACGAACAGAGGTTTGACGCTTTGTAGGTCAATGAGATGATATGAAGTGGTCATATGGGAGCCGTTCCATAGATAGAGCTTTAATGCTTTTATGGCATCTTGGATGGAGTGATGTCATAGACATGTCACATGTAGCTCGAAACACGGACAGAATTTTGACGTTCGTGGAACACCTTATATGACTTGGTAATGTTATGAAATACTCATACATGTATCTAATAGCTCGGCACTCGTGGAGTACCTCGAATGAATCATCAATGTTATGGAACAATCCGACGTGGATCACGACACATAAGCAAGACTTTGGCGTCGCCATGACAACAATGATGAATGAGCATGATGCCATGTAATGATATTGTGTGACCCACCAACCTAAGACTATCGTGGTCCTCTAGTGAGTGAAATGATGTAATGAAATGGCCAAGTGCAATCCGGTGCATGGGCAGAGTACGGGTAGTTTTGGGACACCCGGTATGTTATGAAATGAAATGGTCGTAAAGGGTATACTTAGAACATCCTTTCATTTTAGATAGGATGAAATGAGTTGAATGTCCATGTCACACAGAATGCAAGTGGCTGCACAAAGATGTGGTTAGGATGCATGACACACAAGATGATGTCGTGTATGCTTTATGGAATGTGAACACACAAAATGTACATGGCACACGAAAAAAAGCCATGGCTGCATGAAAATATGATCAGTATAATACCACACGTATGATAATGCTTCAAAATGGTTGCATCAAAACATGGTTATAAACTGACAAACGGATGATACATGTTTGATGTTGCATGTAAAGGTCGAAGATAAAACAACCATGGAACAAACGTTAGCATACGTAACAACATGCACACCCTTCCAACCTTATTCCTCCTTTCGATTGGTCATGCATTCTTCCTAGGTGTTGGGTCTCTTTGATACTGTGAGCAGACAACCTTTTTCGGAATGCACGGTGAAGCGGGAACCGGGGATTTTCTTTTTGGGTGGTTATGTTTTGGTTTTGAAAACGGTTTTTAATCTCTCTTAGAAAAAACCTTTCATTTTATTGAAAAAGTCTTTTGCAGAAAACTTAGTTGTAAGTGTGAATTTTGGAAAGACAGGTTTTTAGAAAATCCCAATTTGAACTTAAAGATCTCGAAACCTAAATTTCGAAATTAGATACAGAGTCGCCACCCGGATCAGCTCATCCGGGAAATTCCGGTACAGCTCCCTACCAAGTGTAGAGGCGGTACCTAATTCAGAGATTCAGGGTTCGGGCAACAGATTTACTAACCTCACTTATTTTTAAATATTATTTCATAATTTGATATTTCATTCACTTAAATCTACCCATTTTATCTTCCTTTAATCATTAACCAATGCTCATGCAAATGACATAAATATATAAAACTAAAATAAAGTGCGGAAAAATAAAAGTGCGGAAAAGTAAATCAGAGGCCAAATTACACAACCCAAGAAAAAGAAAACTCTCATCCTCACCTTTTACAATCGCCTATTATAGAAGACGATCTAAAAATTTACAATCGCCTAGATACACGATTTAATCTATAAAATACATTCAAAAATAAAAATAAAGCAAAAATAAAAGCTGCATCCAAATATGGTTAGCACCGATAAATAAATCACACCAAGGACTCATATAGGACAGAATAGGGGTATTTTAGGAAACGGGATCATGCAAAGGGGGTAACCGAGTCGACCCGACCGGTCGGCCCGGTTAGACCTGGAAAACGGTTTTTTAAACGCCCTGTAGCTTTTATGGATGAAAAATCAGTTTTAAAAGCGGTTTGGCTCATTTACATGCACTTTTCCAACTTTAGAGGGCCGGATATCCCGAGACCCGGGGGTCCCGTTCGTGTGTGGGCCTAAATCAAACATCCATCTAGGGTCCAAAAGTATGCAAACACGCCAAAATTCATTTTTGAATGAGGAAAGAATGTAAAATTACAAGTTTGGTGCCCAAAAGGGCAAAACTGTAATTCTGCCTCCATTACAGCCGTGCCCCAGTAGCTTACAGCCGTGCGGCTGTAATGCCCCAGAATTGATTCCAGTGTGTTTTCTCGTTTTTGAAAATCATTTTGCAAATTTAGTAATTTTGCCTTAACTACATCTGCACGGCTGTAGGTTACAGCCACACCCCTGTAGATTACAACCGTGTGGCTGTAGGTTACAGCCGAGTAGCTGTGATCATGAATGGGGCGGCTGTAGCCAAAAAACTCCCAAAAATCGCAAAAAACTCAAAACATGGCATTACAGCCGCGCCCCTATGGGTCACAGCCGTGCGGCTGTAGGTTATAGCCGAGCGGCTGTAGGTTACAGCCGAGCGGCTATGATTATGAATGGGGCGGCTGTAGCTGGAAAAACTCCCAAAAATCGTAAAAAACTCAAAACATGCAATCAAATCACAACCAGAATGAACAAAACGGATTTCTAAGGCCTCTCAGAAGATTACCTTATCTGTGTTCCAGTGCTTGGACCACGAAAAATGGATTCGGATCCCAGAAACGTCTTACAGTCACGAACAACTCGAAAAGAGTGCGATTTCCAAAGCCCGAACGGAACCACGAAGAAGATTAAAGGATTGGTTGTTATGTGTTCTTTTAAGATTATCTCTATGTTCTTCTTTTTTTTTTTTATTTTAGGTGCAACTCTTTTTTTATTTCAATTGTGTTAAAAACCCTAGAAAAATCTAAGTGATGGTGTTTTTCTCTCCAAAAATCCTTTCTTTCTTTTTTTTCTTTTTTAGTTTTCTGCCTCCTTTAACCCTAATCCCGGATTAGGATGTTTAAATACCTCCCTTTTTGGTATTAAATCGGAATTAATTGTTGATTTTGGCAAAAACGAAAAATTGAGGCTTACAGCCGCGCGGCTATAGGTTACTGTCGCACCCCTGTAGACTACAGCTGCTCGGCTGTAGGTTACAGCCGAGTGGCTTTAGCGACTGAAATGTCTATTTTGCTTAAAAACCGAATTAAATACTGAATTTGACCAAAAAAGGAAATATGAAGATAACAGCCGCGCCCGGCTGTATGTTACAGCCGCGCCCCTGTAGACTACAGTCGCGCGGCTGTAGCGACCAAAATGCCTATTTTGCTTAAAAACCGAATTAAATGTTAATTTTGACCAAAAAAACGAAATATGAAGATTACAGCCGCGCCGCTGTAGCGATAAAAATACCTATTTTGCTTAAAATATGAATTAAATGCTGATTTTGACCAAAAAAAGGAATATGAAGATTACAGCCGTGCGGCTGTAGGTTACAGTCGCGCCTCTATAGACTACAGCCACGCAACTGTAGTTTACAGCCGAGCGGCTGTAATGTCCAAAAAAGGTCATTTTCACTTATTTTTCGCTCTTTTCCTCGGTTCTCTTAAAATACTCACTCGAATTCTTCGGGGTTCCGTACTAGGACTTGTCACACAGTTTCGGGCTATCTGGGACATTTCCGACGTTATCCTAGTCGGTCCGAATCCGCTTCACATTTATCCGTGAAAAAGGTAACAGTAGCTTTCATCACCGAGGTCAGGAAAAAACCCGTGCTCACAGATACCAACCGGGGGTAACAAAGGCGTACTTTCAAAGTCTAATTTACAAATTTTTGTTTTGTAGTCCTAAGGGGAAGTTACTAGGCTGTTACATGAAGGTATGCGTCAAACCAAGGGTCGTACAGGTTCCAATAGCAATAATACACTCCTCATTGTAGAACATTATGTAAGGTTCATACGGTGCTATGAGTGGTTTACCCCCTCGGGTGCCTCCAATCCTAGCGAAAGAGGTCGGTTACCTTTGGAAATAAACCGGGCTAATCATGTCTTGGAGGGATTTGAGAAGAGAAAATGTCATGCTATGGGGTTGTGAATGAGACATCGGATTATGAATTAATAAGTGACTACAAGTGAAGATACACTACAATGGTAGCCTAAGTTCCTTAAGTTTTTATGAAAACATTTTTAAAGAAACCCTTAATCCCGAGCGAAGTCGCCACTGTGAGCGGACGACATTTTTCGGAACGTTCAGTGAAGTAGGAACCGGGGATTTTCTTTTTGAGTGTGAGTGTGGTTTTGAAAACGTGTTTTCATCATTCTTAAGTAAAACCCTTCATTTTATTGAGAAAACTCGTTTTGTAGAAAACTGAATTTTAAGTGTAAATTTTGGAAAACAGATTTTTAGAAAATTCCAATTTAAACTTAAAGATCTCAAAACCTAAATTTCATGATCAAATATAGAGTTGCCACCCAGATCAGCTCATCTAGGAAATTCCAGTATATCTCCCTACTAAGTGTAGATGCAGTACCTGATCCAGAGATTCAGGGTTCGGGCAACACATCTACTAATCCTCAACTAATTTTCAGTTATTATTTCATAATACAATATAACATTCACTTAATTCTACCCGTTTTATCTTCTTTTAATTTTAGTTAATGCTCATGCAAATGACATAAATATAAACCATAAATAAAGTGCAAAAAAATAAAAGCGTAGGAAAAGTAAAGCAATGGCCAAATTATACAACCCGAAAAAGAAAATCTCTTATCCTCACCATTTACAACCTCTTATAATACACGATAATCTAAAAAAGTACAACTGCCTAGGTACACGGAATGACCTATTAAATACATCAAAAGAAAAATAAAATAAAATAAAATAAAAAACTGCATCCAAATACGGTTAGCACAAATAAACAAATCACACCAAGGACTCACATAAGACAGAATAGGGGTATTTTGGGAAACGGGATCATGCATAGGGGGATAATTGAGGAGTCCGGATGACTACTAGATTAGACCTGGAAGGCATTTTGTAAAAGTGCCATGTAGATTTTATGAATGAAAATCAACTTTGAAAACAAGTTGGCTCGTTTTACGTGCATTTTCCATCTTTTAGTAGGTCGGATATCCCGGAACTCGGGAGTTCCGTTCATGAGTGAGCCTAAATTGAACATCCATCTAGGGTCTGGAAACATAAACACACCAAAAATCCTCTTTTGAATCGAAAAGAGAAACAAAATTACAAATTAGAGGCCAAAAAGGGCAAAACTGTAATTCTGTTTCATCAACTACAGCCGAGCTACTGTGATACTACAGCCACGTCACTGTAGTGGATAGGGTGGCTATAGCACCTACAGCTGAGTGGCTATAGTGCTCCAGAATCAATAATCTGGTTTTCTTTCTCGTTTTGAAAATCGTTTTGGTATTTTGATGGTTTCGGGTAATCTGGGGTTTCTGGAAACTTATGAAATTCCAAAAAATAGATCCAGATCAGATCAAACGAATCTTAAAACCCCTAAAAACTTGAAATCATCAAAACTAAATCTCACACCCATCAATCAAAAACCTGAAAACCGTAAATCTAATCATATGTGGATGTAATCTGACCGATATTATTCATGAAAAACATAATTGATTTGAAAAAGGAAGTGTTATCGGCGGATTTAGGGCATTCGAGCTTCCACCCTAAAGATTACAGCCTAGTGGCTATAATCAGAAGACTATAGCTGTGCCACTGTAGATTACAGCTACGCCACTGTAGTCATCAGACTACAGCCGAGCAGCTGTAAGCATCTAATGGGGCGGCTATAACTGGGTTTCCACTTCCAGCTTTGAGAAAAATACAAAATCACATGCAATCAACATCCAAAACAATTTGAAACAGGTTTTTAGGGCCTCTCAGAGTATACCTTGTCTGTGTTCCAGTGTTTTGGATCAACAGGAATAGATTCGGATGCCGGAAAACTCCTCAGAATCACCAACAACCTGAAATCGTCCACGATTCTCCAAACTCGAACGGAACCCTGAATCAATCCAAATGAACACCAAATTGACCAGAATTACTCCCAGAATATGAATTCTCTCGGGACCCTAATGGTTTCTATGGATTAGATTAGAGTTTTGATGGTTTTTAGATTGAATTTTGGTTTTTCTCTCTTTCTCTCTCTAATTTGTCCAAGAATATCAAAACCCTAGCCATTTTTCTGATTGATTGTAGAATGCACTCTCTGTCCCCTGACCTAATTTCGTGTCTCTCCTTTGATATGGCCCAATTTTGGTTAAAAATCCCGAATTAATGATCAAATAAACCTTATTTAGGAGAAAAATTAAATCTGGTAACTACAGCCGAGTGGCTGTAATGGCCTATAGCCGAGAGGCTGTAGTTGTGCAAACTACAGCTGTGCAGCTATAGGCACCATAGCCGAGTGGCTATAGCAGTCAGCTTTTGTATTTCTCATCCTTTCTCACTTTTCTCTCCAATTCTCTTAAGTGCTCACTCGACCTTCTTCGGGGTTCCGCACCAAGATTTGTTACCCTTCTTTGGGTCATCCGAGACATCTCTGACGTCGTCTGGGGCGTTCCGAATCCTCCTTATGTTTATCCGTGAAAAAGGTAATAAAGGCTTTCATCATCGAGGTAAAAAAAAAAACCGTGCTCACAGTTACCAAGGAAAGGATCTGCAGTTAAAGGGATGTACAGATGCTGATCATGGAACTGATAAAGTGGGGAGGAAGTCCACTTTTGGGTATATTTTCACTCTAGGAAATGGTGCAATTTCCTGGTGTAGTGAGAAACAAACTTGCGTGGCATTGTCGATAATGGAGTCGAAATACATAGCTACAGCAGCTGTGGTACAAGATGCGGTTTAATTAAAATGCTTCATAGATCTTTTGGATCTATTGCCTAAAGGGAAATGTACTACTATCTATTCCGACAGTACTGCGTCGATAGCTTATTCCAAGAATCCCTGTTATAATGGAAAAAGCAAGCATATCGAAATAAAATATCATTTTGTTAAAGACAAAGTAGCACAGGGTGAAATAAGTTTAGTGCATGTTCCAACTGGAGAAATGATTACAGATTTGTTAACGAAGCCAATAGCACCAAATGTTTTTAGTAAACACATTTTGGAATTTGGTCTTCGTAGGTTATAGGAACATGTTGTTGTTTTTGAACTGTTGTAGTAACTTTGGTAAATTCTATTGGAATAGAATTTGAGTTATTTCATTGTGTTCAAATTCATTCACTATTTAAAGCGATACACATAGAGCTATTGAGTATAGTTCAGTATGTTGATGAAATGCATCTACTCACATAGATGAATCTTTTACTATGAGCAGAGAGTTCATAGGTAAAAGTATAGATGGAGATGTGAGAAACTCCATATGTGATATGTGTAATATCATAATTTTGTTTGTACCGAAAGCTGTCCTGTGAAAGGCTTAAATGTGGACTAGAGGTAATGATGCATGAGTTGCATTTAGAGACTGAATGCTTTCGCATAGTGTTTATAAAACATACGTCCTAAGAGGATTAACACTATGGCATATTTTATTAATATGTGTAAAAGCCGACCAAGGGATGGAAAGAAGAAAATTGATCTCAAACTTTCCTAATGTCAGACCCAAATGAAACTATAAGTTTCAATTCACCCTTATGGACTCTTGTAAATAACGAGAAGGGTATGTCTAATTGTTTATCTTGATTGGAACCCAAACCAAGCTGCGTTAGCAATGAACGGGCATATAGGGACCTTTCAGATAAACAATAGATATATGGTGGAAGGTTATTTATAGTGAGGAAGTACATTTTTAGTAACATGTCACTTGTTAATCATATGAAACTCAAGCTCAATACTTTTTCATGGAAAAGGTATGTAGTGTATATGAATGTTTTCGTGAGATCAAAAGTGAGTTGAAAACTAGTGACCATGGAAAATGGACTAGGGGGATGTTGCGCTAAGCTAAAGGTGGAACGATGAAGAAGAGCTTCAAAGGTTTTACCGTTACGTTGACTGGTCGCGTAAATTCTCAGATTAAGAATTGAAAGAAGTATATGTGTTCGATCGCAATGAAAGTGTGTCTTGTCATGTGCGAGTGGGAGATATTGGTTTTAGGTCCGCCCATGACATTATGGATTGGCAGGTTCTAAACGGTATTATGTGTAAATTATAGGGACCAAATGTGTAATTTGGACTAACCCTATATATAGATGGAAGTTGGGATTTCCTCTATAAATAGAGAAGAATTTCTCCATTTCCTACACAGAACAAAATCATAGAGATTCCTTCTTGTTTCGGGAAAACGTCCCTAGAGAGAAAACACAATATACTATTTTCGTTCATCGGAAGAATTCACGGATTAAGCACGTACTCAGTGTATTCGTACATTCGTAGGAAACGTAACCAGAACGATCCGGTTTTTCCCTTATTGATCAGAATCAATCCGTAAACGAGTTTCCGCTGCACATAAACTGTAAGTCTATTTATTTATTCTGTTTACGGAATCTATACATTTATTGTAGGATCAATACAGAATATTGATTTCAAATTTTAAATTTTTTTTTAACTAAGAGGTGAAATTAATTTTATTAACCTCTAGTAGATTAAATTTTGAACTTAAATTTATTTCTTTTTCCATAATAAACTTAAAATAAATAATTTTCTATACTTTTTGTTATTTTTCATGATGATTTTTCTGTAAATTAATGATATTATGAAAATTAAGTATTACTTCACGTAAAATACGACTAGCCTCACATTGATTTTATAATACTTAAAGGTTTTACGAGAAACTTATTTTTCTTTGTTATTTTTATACTATGCAAAATTTGTCATCTTTACACGGAAAAATTAACGAATCATAATATTTTCGTAAATTAAAACATTCTTTGTGAACTTATTCTTGTGTTATCTTTTTATTGGAAGATATTTATGAATTATCATTTTCCTTCAAAGAGTTAGAATAATGTCTATGAATTTGACATTATTGTGGAAATAAATCTAACATAAATCACTTATAGTAGATTTTTTTGAAGTTCTTGTAAAATTTTATATCATATAGAATACGGCGTGGTCAAACTGCCAACACACAAATTGAAAATATCAAATTATGTTTATTTTATTCTTTATTTATTAGTTTGGTTTTCTTATTTTATTATATCATTATGATTATAATTTAGTGCAATAGACACATAGATGCAGCACTATGAGAAAATTATTGATTTCCGACTCAAATTTTCAGTCACTAATCTAGTCAAATTTGTAAATAAAAAGTGTTTGTAATGGATTTTGACAGGAGTAAATATAGAACACCAATTTAAAGAGAGGCAACTTAAGAATCAGAGTAACACAAAAAAATGCAATTTATACTTACTAAATGGAAAACATTGAATTCAAAAAAAAAAAAAAAAAAAAAAAAAACATCGAGGAATCAAGCAAAGAAACCCATGACATGTTAACAAAGGTAATGAGCCATTAATTAACCTTGCAAAAGAATAGCAGCACGCACAAAGCTATTTAAGATGCAAGATTATTTCCGATGGACCAACAAGAAACCTTCTAGTGGTGATGATTCTTGATCAACATCAACACTAAAAATAAAATGAAAAAGCATTGTTAGGAAGGTCTCCTTTTCACCTTCTCTTTTTCACTAATTCTTCTTGGAATTTATACACGACGAGCAAAGAAAGAGATATAGAACTCCAATTGGATTCACAAAACTTAAGTTAACTCATGGCAATCTCTTTTAAGCCAATAAATCAGAATAAAAGAATCAAAAGATATAATCCCATTCATGTCAAGGATTTAGCATTTGGCCAATAAATCAAACAGATAGATTGCTGATGCCTACCTCAGAGTGACTAACGCACATGGAGAAGTCTAGTTTTGAATGCTTGAATGCTTGGAGATTGCTTAAATGCTTCAATTATAGCCACAATGATGATGTTGGAGTTGAAAGTGAAAGAGAAGCTTAATCGCGAAGGAGACTGAAGCAGAGAGAAAGAGAGGAAGCTAGAAACCAAGTCGTGGAGGAGACTGAATCAAAGAGTAAGAGAAGAAAGGTAGAAGTAAGTCGTGGATGAGACACAGACAAAGGCTAAGAGAGCAAAGGTCGGTTTTCAATCAAACCATCATTTACCGGTAGTACGGGTTTCAAGTTGATGTTAGTTAAAGAATTAAATGGATCTTATTTACCGTCTTTACAAATCAACGGTCGAGAATACAAAGTAGAGTTATTTTGTTTTCCAACAAAGTAAGGATAGCCAGCACCATGAAGTTAAATTTTTTATAAAACCAAAGAATAACTACAACAAAACCTCTATAAATTAATAATGTTGGGACCATGAAATTTTATTAATTTGTAGAGATATTAATTAATCTTTAAATTTTTTTAAAAATAAATTTTAAATTACTAATTTAAATAAAGTTTTTGTTTAAAATCAATGAAATATATTCATCATATTTTTAGGTAATAAAATTAAATATGCATTATATAAGTTAATTGAACTTGAAAGTTTATTATACTTATGTTAAAAATATTCAATGTATCATAATTAATGAATTATTATATAAATTTCTATTATAGATGAAATTCAACTAGATTTAAATTTCAAGAAAAAACAAAACACTATAGAGTTATATTTTGCTAAATTATCCTAAGTATATATCTATACATACTTGGTGTTGGTTTTTGGTCCGCCCATGACATTTTGGAATGCCAGGGACTAAACTGTAATAATGTGTAAATTACAGGGACTAAACTGTAATTATGTGTAAATTACAGGGACTAGATGTGTAATTTGGTCCGACCCTATGTATAGATGGAAGTTGAGATTTCCACCATAAATAGAGAAGAAGTTTCTCTATTTCCTTACGACGGGAGAATCGTAGAGATTCCCTTCTATTCCTGGGGAAAACGTCCCTACCGATAAAACACGAATTACTTCTTCGTTCGTCGGAAGAATTCACGGATATAGCCCGTACTCAGTGTATTCATACACTTGTAGGAAAGGCAACCAGAACGATCCAGTTTCTCGCGTAGATCAGATCCATTCCATAAACGAGTTTCCGCTGCATATAAACTGTAAGTCCGTTTATTTATTTTGTTTATGGTAATTATACATTTGTTGTATAACCGTTATGGAAATCTGACTTCATTGGTATCAGAGCAGAAAGGTTTATAAATTGATGTGTTCGAATCTAGTTTTCTGGTATTCCATGAATAATTGATGTGTTCATATCATGGTTTATGGAAATCCGTGAATAAGGATACGTTTCTTTATTCGTTCGAATACGTATTGATTCGTTTAAATACATATTCATTCATTTTGATATGGATTTATATTGAAATCCTTGTCAAAATGATTTCCGTAGACATTGAAATCTGATATTCCATGACAAGAATATGTTTTTGTTCATTTTGATACGTTTTTTTTTTTGTTCGTTTTGATACGGATTTGTATTGTTATCCGAGTCAAAACGATACCGTATTAGATCCAACAGTACAGAGTGTCAAAAATTTTTGTCAGAATTTCGTAAATCTGACCACACCACTGAAATCATCACGAAAAATCGAGTCAGAATGTCAAATTTCACGGCTAACGGAGGACCAGAAGGTGGCGCGTGGCCCTCACTCTCCACCACCGCGAGTGGAATTTGTTTCCAAAGCGGTTGGGGAAGTTTTGTTGCTGGACACGTGGCGCGACGGGATTGGTTAGTTTTTCTGACCGTTGAAAAGTCCGACTAATAAAGAAGGGACACGTGTATCAGTCAACTGCTTTGGAATAGTTAAAAGCCATATGTCAGAAACGTGGACCAATAGCATGTAGCCACGTGTCAAAACGCCTGTGATTTTTCCAAGTCATTGTGACACGTCACCTGACACATAATCACTATGGACCAATAGGGTTATGACACGTGTCATCATGGTGCCACATAAGCAAGCCACGTCATCAACCACGTCATTAGTTGACCCAATCAGGTACTAACACGTGGCAGATTTCCCATGTCTGCACGAGTCTTAAGCTGCCACGTGTCACATGCATCAGCAACCCTATGTAGCACGTGGAAGCGCGTTTTCGCCCGTGGTGGCGCGTGGAACAGGATCTGGAGGAGCGTTTAGGCGCGTGCGGTGTCCTCCGACGCTCAAATTTCATCAAATTTTTTCCAAAATTAAATTTTACATTTTTCTTGAATTTTTGATATATTTTGATGAATTTTTGGAATTCATTTGATATTTTAAACTAAATTTACTAGTATTTATTGTGTATAAATGCTTGATTTTTGTTTAATAAATTCAAGAAAATTCAGTATATTTATTGTGTATTTATATACTGAATTTTGGTTAATCATAACAAGTTTTTTTTTGTTATTTCTATATGTGTTATAAAAATGGCAATTTTTGCAAAAACAGCGAAGATATTCCAGTCTCAGGAGGAGGCAAGGACTCTACAAAAACTTGTAAATAAGCTTTTCTCTAAATGGTATCCTCCGTTAGAAAACGAGGATATTGTTGGAGTTATGGAGTGGTTTAATGCGTTAAACAGTGAAATCCAAGAGCTTGTCTAAAAAGAAAGATTTTTCTCTGGAATTGATCAATTAAAAATGTTAAAATTTGCGAAAAAGGCTTTTCGTGAAAAGTACTTTAAGAAAATTCTGATTTTGACGAACTAGTGGACTCCTTTGAAGGATTAGTTCCTGAACAGGATTATGGATTCCAATGCAAAGTATTTGTGTTGAACTTGGCTGAAACGGGAGCTAAGTTATCTTATAATCCTAGAACCATGTTACTTAGAAGTAACAAGTTGGTTCGTCACCCAGGTCTGGATACTGTTATCGAGGGTGTTGTGAACATGCTTTTGGATCTCTACTATAAGTTCGTAGAGATGATCCCAGTCGCCTTAAAAGAAATTGAGACGGTTCCACTTGATGAAAATGAAGATTGAGCTCTTCATTTTTCACTCTTTCTCTTGCTAATTTCATTTTTCAATTTTGTATTAAAGGCCTTTGTGCTAAAGTTTTTATTGTGGTGGTAATTTTGACTAAATGTTGGATATTTTTATGGTATTATAAAATGTTTATTTGTTAAACATTGCTATTTTAGTTATTTGTTTTAGTAATTTTTAATTTATTTATTTTGAAATTATAACTAAGTGTTATATTACTCATTAGTTTTATACTTAAGAGAAGTATAAATGTTAAATAAATTAAAATATAATCTAAAACAAAACTAAATAGATATTTATTATTGGAAATTTAAACCTAATATGGTGTTTGTATTAGCCTATGTAAATGGTGACTCGATGCATTGTGCATGGATGTTCGATTTTACGTGAACCAAACACTATTTTTAGTTTTAAATGATCTTATAATAAATATGGTGTATCGCTTACTTATTAGTGCTACTTTTGTGTTTAACGGTTTTTCAATAAGTGCTTCAAAAGCAATAGTTGCTTACCTAAATAAGGGACTTTCGTTTGAACGGTGACAATTATGAAGTTTGGGCTATGATAGTCCAATACGTAATTGAAGAGCAAGAGGCTCTTGACACTCTGGAGAGAATAATGGTTCCTCCTGCAGAGGGTAACACCGTCCCAACAAAGAAGGACCTTGAGGCTTATCAGGCCTGGAAGAGGAAGAACTCATCTACCCGCATCACCATGCTTAGTGCGATGAATGATGATATCGTGAAAAAGTTTCACGTATAAAACACATGTTTAGTGCAATTTATGCTCTTGAGGAGCGGAAAGTTCAAGCTGTGATACAATCTCTGCCGAATGGGTGGGAGCATATGAAGTTGCACCTAACCCATACCAACGACATTAAGACCCTTTGATGATGTTGTTCATCATCTTGAACTGGAAGAGGACCGTAAGGCCTCTCTTAGTGTGAAATCTGAGGTTCACATGGCTAGTTCAAGTCCTGGTCTGAAGTCCAAGGAGAGGAACATGAGGTTCTTCAAGAAGAAGGCAAAGAGAACAGTGGGCATTGTTCCAGTTCAAAAGAAGGGCAAGAAAGATTTTAACATTTCTAGGGTGAAATGTTACAATCGCAGACATAAGGGGTATTTTGCAAAAGATTACACAGCTCCTAAGGTAAATGTTACCGAAGTGTATAAGTATTATACATTTGTTTCAAGTTCTGTTTTCCAAACTGGATCTTGTCCTTTATGGATTGTAGACTCAGGAGCAACAGACCACGTAACAAAGGATCGAGATTCTTTTGTTGAGTTCCGCAGTGTTCCACGGGGACCAGGGTGGATATACGTGGGAAACAACTCTAAAGAGGAAGTCTTAGGGATTGGCTGTTGTCAGCTGGTCTTGAGTGGTGGTCGACCACTATTTCTTGAAGATGTCCTCTATGCTCCTAGAATACGAGGGAACTTGATATCTGTTTCTGCCCTCATGAATTTGGGATTCATGTTATCTTTTGAATGGAACAATTTTAGTCTCTTTATGAACAATATCTACTTTAGTGGTGGACATTTGTTGGATGGTTTTATTGTTTTGGATTTGGATCCAAATTATGTGTGTCATAATAGTTTTTCCTTTGCTGTTAACTCATTTGTGGATAATGTTAGCATTTCAAAAATGTGGCATGCGAGACTTAGTCACATTGGTCAACATCGTTTAGTACGATTGACTAAAGCAGGTTTGTTGGCTGATTTATCAAAAATAGATCTCCCAACTTGTGATAGCTGCTTAAAAGGAAATATGACAAGAAAACCATTTGGTAAAGCTACGCGAGCTGACCAACCATTGCAACTGATCCATTCTGACATCTGTGGCCCAAATGAATGTTCGGGCAAGGCATGATGTGTACTATTTCATTACATTTATAGACGACTATACAAGGTATGGTCATGTCTATTTGATTACACATAAATCTAAAGCATTAGCATGTTTTAAAAGATTTATGGGTCTAGTTGCAAATCAATTAGAGTAGAGAATCGAACCTTTGAGGACCAAATGGGGAAGAGAGTACCTCTCCGAGGAATTTAAAGTTTTATGTGATGAAATAGGTATTGAACATCAGTTGACAATACCTAGGACTCCACAACAAAAATGGAGTAGCGGAAAGAAGAAACCGAACCCTCTTGGAGATGGTGAGGTCTATGATGGCTGAAGCCAATTTGCCTATCTCCTTTTGGGGAGATGCACTATTGGCTGCCATATATGTACTCAATAGAGTACCTTCTAAATCCGTTGAAACCATGCCTTGTGAATTGTGGACGAGCCGCAAGCCCAATTTGGACCATTTGCAACCATAGCGATGTGCTACCTATGTTCGTGATACATCTAGCAAGCATGGCAAGCTAGGCCCAAGAGGCAAGAAAGACATCTTTATAAGATATCTCGATCTCTCCAAAGGATATGTTTTAGTGGGAGAGAATGAGAATGGTCAAATAACAAAATTTGAGTCACAAGATGTCACATTCTTAGAGAATGATTTTCCTAAGCTGGGAGTATTGGATAAGGAATTCACTTGCTTTGAAACTCAAGAGTCTGAAACTTGAAACTTCAGGATCACTCAATCCGAGTGGGAGAAATGAAGTTGAAGATGTAAGGGAAAGGGAATAGAATGATGTTTTTCAACCTTCACAAGCGGATTTGAGTAATCCTGACCCTGACTTGAGTGGTCTTGATTTGAGTGGGAGTCTTGTTCCAAATTCAAGTGTGAATATGGATATAGATCCCAGTGGGAGTGGTCCCAGTGCGAGTTTTGCCCAACACCTTGATGAATATATGAGATTTGTTTATCAAGAAGCAGAACCTCTAAGATGATCACAGAGGGGAAATATCCCGCGATGCCGTCATTTAGTTGATAGTGAAGCTCTTTCGATCGTAGTTCAAATTGAAGATATTCCAACTAACATGAGAGAGTTATTGGAATCCCCAGCGAAAGAAGAATGGATTAAAGCAATGGAAAGTGAAATGGAGTCAATAAGGGTCAACAAACTTTGGGAACTAGTTGACCTGCCCAAAGGGCGTAAAGCCATTGGGAATAAGTGGGTACATATTGTAAGCGCCGGAATTTTACTTAAAAAAAAAGAAGAAAAAAAAAGAAAAAAAATAATATATTACAGTGGTACGACTGTAATTATAGTCGTACGACTGTAATTTAAAAATTACAGTCGTACGACTATAGATCGCGGCAGGTAAGTAAACCTATACCTTAAAAGCCGAAAAAAAAAGCGGAAGAAGGCGGGGAAGGGAGACCAGACAGAAAGGAGAGAAAAAGAAGAAGAGAAAAAAAAAAGAGGGGAAAAAGGAGAAGAGAAAATCAAAAAGAAAAGGAGGAACTCCTCATTAAAATCTCTCAGCATTTGGAAATCTCTGGACCCAAATCTCAAACCCTAACTCAAGGAGAAAAGTCCGGATTTTAGTGGATTGGAGCGACGCCAGGGGTCAATCCTACGGTGGATGCACGCCACAGAGGTAAATACCCCTTTTCCCTTCTCTTTTACAAGCTTTCTGGGTGATTGGTGTGCTTTTTCTGCATTTTTATCCGTTTTTCTACTTTTTTGTTTCTGGAGTCAAGAACAGTCGTACGACTGTTCTTGAGTTGATGAACAGTCGTACGACTGTAGTTGATTTCCAGGTAATTTTCTTTCCAGCTTGTTTTAAATAAGATTTTGGTGAAATCTTGAATTTTCAGCATTTACAGTCGTACGACTGTAGTTGAGTTTGCACGACTGTAATTTACAGTCGTACCACTGTAGTTTCCAGAATCAGAATTTCACCTTTAAAACCCAAAAATTTCTTAAAAAATCCATAAAAAATCATAAAAAAATCCCCAAAAAATCCCAAAAAATTAGAAAACCCCAAAAATCATCAAAATGAATTTTGTTGTGTGCATCACGACCTTAGGTTCAATTTTCAATAAAATTGACTTTAGATTTTGAAATACCATTTGAGAACATTAGCAATATTTATTTTAATTAGACACGAAATAAGGGACTTGTCCGGACCCGAATCTCTGGATAGTGTAGCGGCCATTCATCCGGTTTAGCTACCTTAAGAATTTCCCGGTTGAGCTGAGCCGGGTGGCGACTCTACAATATTCATCGAGACTTAGGTCTCGGTTCTTTTATGTATTAATTCCATTTATTTTCCAAAACGCGATTTTCCATTCATAAAAACCCCATGCGAGGGAGGGGCCCGCCCGAGGTCGAGGCGTCCATTCCGAAAGGGAGTCCCGCGTCCCATCGAAAACGCGTCGTCCGCTCACAGTGGCGACTCTGCTGGGGAATTCTTTAAAAAGTTTTCCTAAAAAAAAAACTTAAAAGAATTTGACAAGCCCTGAAAAGTGTCTATTTAAAATAAGGTGGATGATTCTCTTTTGGTATTTTATTTGCATTTTTAGTTAGCCATTTTTTGCATTAGATTAGGTATCCTTTTATAGCCCGGTGGATTGTTGAAGTGTCGCCTAAGTTCCTCTTGGTCTTAGGGGCACAAATACGAAACACCACTCATAGCCTCGTACGAACCCCTTCGTTCGGACCCTTGAGTGGGGAGAAGTGAGGAGTATATTTTGCTATGGGAACCTTGTTTATAAACCCGACTTGGACCGAACCCATGTAGGCAGCTCTAGTTGGATTCCCTTAAGATACCAAAATAATTGTGTGAATAATAATAATAAAATCGCACCTTCATCACCCCCGGTTGGTGATCGAAGTGAACCCCACCTAGGATTCGGTTAGAAATTTTTGAGACCGACCACATTTGGAGAAATAAGGTTGGAAGAATTCGTTTTGTGTGCTATGTGTTACACGCTTCTTGACATTTCACTCCATATCATAATCCATATTTATCATACATGTGACATTTTCCATACATCGAACATCTTGTGTGATACTAACCCACGTTTTTATGCAGCCACGTGCATTTTATTTTCATGTGTAAAACATTAATTCATCCATTTGCCATTCATACTAATCCTTTCTTTTTCAGCCATAACATTAAATTTGTGTGATTAGCATTTTTCACATGGCATACATAACATCATTATGTGTGTCATGCATCCTAACCACGTTTTTGTGCAGCCATTTGCATTTTATTTTCGTATGAAATCATTAAATCACTCGCTTGCCATTCATACTAACCATGTCTTTTTCAGCCATAACATTGTATCTGCATGATTAGCATTTTTTTTTTCACATAGCATACATAACACCATTTTGTATGTCATGCATCCTAACCATGTTTTTGTGCAGCCATTTGCATTTTGTATGTCATAGCATTCACGACATATCACCTAAATTAAATTAGGGGCATTCCAAGGATGCCCACCATGATCATATCATTCCATCATATATTGGGTACCCCAAAATACCCGTGTTTTGCCAATGCACTGGATTGCATTCGGCCATTCCACCAAATCATTTCATTCAATAGAGACCACAATGGTCCTAGGTGTATTTCCGTGTGACAATCCATACGTTGCATTTCATGACATCATACCCATTCGTCATAAACATCATACCACACTGTGATCCGCATCGGGTTACTTCATGACATTACTATATCATTCAAGGCGCTCCCCGAGCGCCAGATTGGTACGCATTTAGGGGCATTTCATAACATCCCAAATCATGAAAGGTGTTCCCCGAACGCCAAGCTTTTGTCCGTGTCCCTATTACACGTGACTCTCTCATAACATCATTTCATTTCATACGCTCAAAAGCATCAGAACTCTGTCCATGGGCCGGTCCCATGTGACCACTTCATATCATCCCATAGACCCACAAAGTGTCGAACTCCGTCTGTGTGTCAGTACACACGTGACCATTTCACGAAATTCATTAGGTGCCCCAAAAGCACCAAACCTTCATCCGTGTGGTGGTCCACACGTGGCATTTTTGCATAGCATTGGGTGTTCTTGGGATGTCCAAAAATAAAAATAAACACAAAGGGACCATCCCCTTATCTCACGATATACATCTCATTCATCCATCAAACATTCAAGCACTCCACAACGTTCAAGCATTCCATAAGCACCAAGGACTTCACAGCATACACTACCGTCATTTGAGTGGTCCAAAAATGCTAGAAACTCCATCAAGCCCTTTAGGTCCTCCATAATCATTAGAAACCCTGTCCTTGTGTCCCGCACACCCAAATACCAAAATATCTTCTCGTGTAAGACAAGCACTGCACATTTACTCTCCGTGTAAGACTAAGTTCTACACGTGTTATCCAAATCTTCCCGTGCAAGACCAGCTCTGCACGTATCGCATCAAATTCTATCCTTCCTCCCCGTGTAAGGCTAAGCTCTACATGTATCGTTCCATATATCTTCTTGTGCAAGATAAACTCTACCCATTCTCCCCGTGTAAGACTAAGTTCTACACATATCGTTCCATATATCTATATATATATATATATATATATATATATATATATATATATATATATATATATATTGTGCAAGACAAGCTCTGCACACTTCCCCCGTGCAAAGACCAGCTCTGCACGTACCGCAGCAAACTCTACCCTTCCTCCCCGTGTAAGACTAAGTTCTACACGTGTCATTCCAAATCTCCCCGTGCAAGACAAGCTCTGCATGTACCGCTTCAAATTCTATCCTTTCCTCCCCTTGTAAGACTAAGTTCTACACGTGTCATTCCAAATCTCCCCGTGCAAGACAAGCTCTACACGTACCGCTTTAACTCTATCCTTTCTTCCTGTGCAAGACCAGCTCTGCACGTACCACTTTAACTCTAAACCTTCTCCCGTGTAAGACACGCTCTACACGTACCGCTCTAAACACACTTCACTCTCCCGTGTAAGACACGCTCTACACGTATCACTTTAAACACACTTCCTTCCCCCGTGTAAGACACGCTCTACACGTACCGCTCTAAACACTAAACCTTCCCCATGTAAGATACGCTCTACACGTACTGCTCTAAACACTAAACCTTCCCTGTATAAGACACGCTCTACACGTATCGCTCTAAACACTAAACCTTCTCCCGTGTAAGACATGCTCTACACGTACCACTCTAAACACACTTCACTCTCCCATGTAAGAAACGCTCTACACGTATCGCTTTAAACACACTTCCTTCCCCCGTGTAAGACACGCTCTACATGTACCGCTCTAAACACTAAACCTTCCCCGTGTAAGACACGCTCTACACGTATCGCTCTAAACATTACACCTTCCCCCGTGTAAGACACGCTCTACACGTATCGCTCTAAACATACTTCCTTCCCCCGTGTAAGACACGCTCTACACGTATCGCTCTAAACACACTTCATTCTCCTGTGTAAGACACGCTCTACACGTATCGCTCTAAATACACTTCATTCTCCCGTGTAAGACATGCTCTACACGTATAGCTCTAAACACTAAACCTTTCCCCGTGTAAGACACGCTCTACAAGTATCGCTCTAAACATTCAACCTCTTCCCGTGTAAGACACGCTCTACACGTACCGCTTTAACTCTATCCTTCCTTCCCATGTAAGACACACTCTACACGTATCGCTCTAAACATTCAATCTCTCCCCGTGTAAGACACGCTCTACACGTACCGCTTTAAACACTAAATCTCTTCCCCGTGTAAGATCCGCTCTACACGTACCATTTCAAACGTCAACTCTCCTCTCGTGTAAGATACGTTCTACACGTAAACCCTTCGCAAGTATCACCTTGCTTCGATCCGTGGACACCCTGTGTGTCATTTTATCCATGTGGTGTATTTATATGCCACGCTATACTTCAGCATATAGCTTCATCAACAACATTCATTGCATTTTGCATGTTTCTATTCCTGGCTTTGTTTGCACTTGACTGGCTTAGGGTTGCATAACATGACATGGCATCACATGGCATCATCATTCATGCATGCATGCATCACATCTCGCATTCATACCTACATCATCCCTCGACTTGGTATCCTCTGTGCGCATGCCCCAGTCAGTGCTAACAAATGTTCTTATCAGGGGAGAAAGGGAAGGAGTCTGGAGAATGGATGGCCCAGTGAACTTCAACACTGTAATAGATATCCTAGATGATTATGTTGCCTCATCGTGATTCTGAAAGGCAGTCAGGGAAGAGGCAGCGGCAATGTTGAAGGAAATGCTAGGAGGTGACCTGGACAAGGTGGAAAAGCTGACGACAAGGTGCTCTGAATTGGAGGCACGTGTGATTGAGCTTGAGGGAGTAATAAAAGGGCTGACTGGTGAAGTAGAATCGAAGGCCCCCCTCAAAGCCAATACTGACCTTGTTCCGCGACCAACCAGGAGTTCACTCTCCAAGGGTGACGGAAAGGGCATATCCCCGTGGCCTATCTCATTGAGCCGATTATTTTCCAAGTGTAGAAAAGAGGGCCTACTGCAGAGCATCAAGCCGTATGTGGAGCCGGCACCGGATCAAAAGAACAACTTCTGTACCTATCATATCGTGACAGGTCACCGAACCAACGCTTGTTATATTTTAAGGAAGGAGATCCGGAAGTTGGTTGATGAAGGAAGATTAAAGGTGCCATCCACTACTAATGAGCAACCGAGGGCAAGCAGAGGGACTGGTAAAGAAATTCCTCGAACCTCCCGGGGAGAGGAATATGATGAAGAGCTCCAAAGCCTGATTTGATGAAAGTGGGGCAGTGACCGGATAAGGAATAGTCGGGCGCTGTGAGATCAATACCTTTAGGGGCTCCTTCTCGTAGGGAACTCATTTTGTTGTAAAGTGTATTGAACTCATTTTGAATGCAATGCATCTTGTTACTTTTCTTACTTGTGTGGTGATTACATGTATATGGCATTAAGCATGCATTTGATCATCTGAAATGACATGTCCATCTCGCATAATATTAAGATGCATGACATCAATCTGAGTCTCACAGGGAATTTACAAGTAAACCTGACCTCCGCTAAAGCCCTTTTCCGCAAAAAAAAAAACAAAAAAACAAAAAAACAAAAAGAAAAAGAAAGAGAAGAAGTCTGCCAAGCAAATAATGGGATGGCACCATTTCATTCGAATCAATTGCCAACCTAGATCAGTGATCCCTACAAACCACAATCCGAAAACGCTGTTGGTCTTGCCCTAAAAGTTTCAACTTGGATAGCCCACAATACACTTAAATCGCTCCAAACTAGGGACCATTACCAAGTTTCAGAGCCGAGCCCCCAAATAAAGCTTTGAGCCTAACTCACGCTCAAGAAAGCACCCCACATCAAAAAAAAAAAAACCATTAAAAAGCACCAAACCCTGAGAAATGACCTTCGCTGCCCACCATGCTGCAAAACTCTGAAGCAGACATTAGTTTTAGTGCATGTATAGTTTTGTTTGTGTGGCATTTATGTGCATATGACATCACATATGCATTGTTCATCCAAAAGGACATATCAAACACGCATGACATACATGGATCTGAATGCAGCAGGAAAATCAATAGGTGGCTGTGGTTTGGATTTAACTTCTTCAAAAAAAAAAGAAAAAAAAAAGAAGAAGAAAGCACCGGTGGAAGACCTCAGCTCTCCCTTACAGTCAAATTTCTGCTCCTGGTCTAAAGTTGAGTGCTTGATGAATATGAGGGCGGCCTACTTATTGCATAAAGTGCCGGGGTCAATGAGTTGAGACAATGGAGATAAGTACGTTGTTGCCTGTTCTGAAAAGTTAACTTCATACGATGACAGAGAAGATCGGTGCCCTTACCCAAAGCAGTTCCCTTTTCACTCTCCTCTCTGTCTTCTCCATTTGCCTTCAACACTTTTGTCTTCCCCTTATTGTCTTTCCTTCACTTTCATCTTCTATCTTTCATCTTCTCTCTAGAACTTGAACCGATTCTATGATTCCATATTTCCTACCTTCAATGGCTGCTAACAAGAAGTTGAACCCCAATGCTACTCCATATTGTATTTTTCCGTATCATCTCATCAGCGGAAGGGCATCGAAACAGGTGGTTATGGCGCCGTTTCAATCCGTCTTCGTTTACCATTAACTTGTACCAAATTGGGGATACCTTTTTTATCCCATGCCATTTCTCTTCAATCTAAACTCCCAGACTAATTATTTAGTACCCTCAAATAGTGGGAAGGGATTTGATTTGATGATAGATAGAGGATTTGGATATGAATCTACTTCAAATGAGTTCAACAATGATGAAAAAGGGGGAAAATGAAATATATAACTCCGAGATTCCAGAGTAAGAAGAAAATAGTTTCTGTAAGTGAAAAGGAACAACAGTGGTCACCCAAGAAATTGACTATTGAAGAGACCAAGCTGGATAAAAGAGAGATTGAAGCTAATCTTGGTGGGAAAAAACAATCCTGATGATCAGAAACCTACCAAATCAGTTTCAAAGACATAATCTGCTACAAATTCTGGGCAAGCATTGTCTGGAGGAAAACAAGAATAAGTCCAAAGGGAAGCCTGCTTATGATTTCCTCTATTTGCCTATGGATTTCAAGACTAGAGGAAATTTTGGTTATGCATTTGTGAACTTCACCAACTGTGTTGGGGCAACTTGACTTTGCAAAGCTTTCAACAATCATGAAACGGACGATACCATCAACGTGAGAGCTTACAAAGCCTGTTGTACTCATATTCAAAGGGAAAGTTGCATTTGCCAACCATTTCAAGCATGCAGTCTTCGGGAGCCATGTCTGAACTGAAATCTAGGGTGAATTGGAAACATGAATACAACATCAGACCGCAGGACGATCCAGTGATTACTTGAATTCATCTCAGGTTGTCCATCCATAATAGCAACTCTATCCGGTGATCGAGCTTAAAAAAAAAACTCTCCAATGTGTAAAATCGAAAGGGCATATTGGTAATTTGAAGGGGCATCAATTAAAACCAGAGCCACATTTTAAATTTTCCTAATGCATTCGCATTCATTATGTCATGAATGTTTTGTATTCAATTTTGGTGTTCAATATGCATTTGTTGTGTTGTTGCATGTCAATGTTCACTTATAGGCTACATTACACAGCAAACCTTGTCTGTGGAAGTGCTTCACTCCCCAAACACAAACCCTTAATACTGCCGAACACAAACCTATAATAATAGGGGCAAGTAAAAAAAAAAAAAAAACCGAACCACTCGGCATCATCGACAGCATTATCTTCGCGAGCCGTAATGAATATATCAAGGTATATTTTTCCTGTCCTAAGCCAAGCTGTCGTGAAAGGGATCAACGCAGACAAAATGTCCATCATAGAATCTTTCTCGTCAAAAAAAAGAAGAAAAAAAAGGGGGGTTTATTGACACGGAAAACCGAAAGGACGTGTCAGCAACAGGAGAGGGATGGTATACAAAGTCAGAGTCACTGTCATATTACCTGTTATACTCATTCTGATGTCACCATTGCAATATTGTGCATGTTTAGATTTCTGATCAGATGTTCATCTTGCATGCACCATGCCATTACAGATAAACATCCATCAGTAGGACATTGTATCCAAACCTGTGATAATATCGCAGGAGCTCCTATTATGCGGTACGGAAATGCAAAGTCTCACTCTCATCTTTTTGCTCAATCAAATGGACTGTTTGTCAGCACGGCCTACTATCCTGATCCGCTTAGCACTGACAACCCTTCAGAATACGCAGAGGGTAAAGTGGAAGGTCACTCAAGATGGCCAACTCCCCTAATACCTAGGTCAGCGTAGTATTCAGTCGGTTAGAAGACACGCCGGAACAATCAGACTAGGTCACCTGGGTTACCATCGGGGCCAGTCTCAAGCTGTGAATTCCGTCTCCAGGCTCGCACGGATACCAAGAAAAAAGCATAAGCCACATGTTGCATGCATACATTTAGAACTATACATGCATCCGTACATACGTGCATATGTTTAAAGTAAACATGCACAATTCATATGCATATGCATCATAACCAATCCAAGTGCAGGTACCAACTGCTATCACCAGGTCTCTCCGAACCAGGTTCGCTCTCAAAAGCAGAGACGGCACAATGTCGGGGCAGAACAATCAAGTTTCCAAGGGGCAGAACAATCAAGCCGTATTTATCCTTGATCGAAGGGGCAAAAATTTTTGCTTCCAAAATTATCGATCAAGGGATAAATACTCATTCCCCAGCCAACAACAAAATTACCATCCCTAAATCTATCCATCTTCTTCATTCAAGCAAGATTCCGAACCCTTGAACTCCATTATGTTCAAGCATGATTTCAGATCCTTGAACCTCTTATTATTTCAAGTCCACTCAATTCCAGTAAAATTTCAAATCGTCCAAATATCCATCTTCCTCTGCCTCCGGTAACATGAACCCGATATCGGCTAATCCTCAATCCACCTTCCTTTTGCCTCGGGTAACCTAAACCCGATATCGGCCAATCCATAATCCATCTTCCTTTTGCCTCGGGTAACTTAAACCCGATATCGGCCAATCCACATTCCATCTTCCTTTTACCTCGGGTAACCTAAACCCGACATCAACCAATCCATAATCCATCTTCCTTTTGCCTCGGGTAACCTAAACCCGATATCGGCCAATCCATAATCCATCTTCCTCTGCCTCCGGTAACCTAAACCCGATATCGGCCAATCCATAATCCATCTTCCTCTGCCTTGGGTAACATAGACCCGATATCGGCTAATCCATAATCCATCTTCCTCTGCCTCGGGTAACATAATCCCGATATCGGCTAATCCTCAATCCACCTTCCTTTGCCTCGGGTAACATAAACCCGATATCGGCTTAACCATAGTTCCATCTTCCCTTGCCTCGGGTAACATAAACCCCGATATCGGCTTAACCGCATTTCATCTTTTCTTGCCTCGGGTAACCTAGACCCGGTATCGGCTTAGTTCTACATCAAACCCTTTATTTCATTCAAGCTAGATTTCGAATCCTTGAACCTTCCTCAAGTATGAGTCCCAATCCTCGAAAAATCGCCCAAGCTATATTTTGCATTCTTGAAGATCGATTCAAGCAAGATCCTAGATCTTTGAAACCAATTCGAATCCCACACTTCAGACTCACCTTTGCCTCGGGTAACATAGACCCGATATCGGCTTATTTCTTCCTCAACTTTGCCTCGGGTAACCTAAACCTGATATCGGCTTATTTTCTCATCAGCTTTGCCTCGGGTAACCTAAACCTGATATCTGCTTATTCCTCCCCAACATCACCTCGGGTAACCTAGACCTGATATCGGCTTATTTCAATGGCGGGTTCTTTCCTGTGTCTACGGCGCTTTGAGTCGCGTTTCTCAAATTCACATCATCTATCCCAGACTAAGTTCGGGTGGTGAATTTGATCATGCGAGGGGCAGCTGTAAGCGCCGGAATTTCACTTAAAAAAAAAAAGAAGAAGAAAAAAAAAAGAAAAAAATAATAATAATATATTACAGTGGTACGACTGTAATTATAGTCGTACGACTGTAATTTAAAAATTACAGTCGTACGACTGTAGATCGCGGCAGGTAAGCAAACCCATACCTTAAAAGCCAAAAAAAAAAAGCAGAAAAAGGGGGGGAGGGAGGCCAGACAGAAAGGAGAGAAAAAGAAGAAGAAAAAAAAAAGAGGGGAAAAAGGAGAAGAGAAAATCAAAAAGAAAAGGAGAAACTCCTCATAAAAATCTCTCAGTATTTGGAAATCTCTGGACCCAAATCTCAAACCCTAACTCAAGGAGAAAAGTCCGAATTTTAGTGGATTGGAGCGACGCCATGGGTCAATCCTACGGTGGACGCACGCCACAGAGGTAAATACCCCTTTTCCCTTCTCTTTTACAAGCTTTCTGGGTGATTGGTGTGCTTTTTCTGCATTTTTATCCATTTTTCTGCTTTTTCGTTTCTGGAGATCAAGAACAGTCGTACGACTGTTCTTGAGTTGATGAACAGTCGTACGACTGTAGTTACAGTCGTAGGACTGTAGTTGATTTCCAGATAATTTTCTTTCCAGCTTGTTTTAAATAAGATTTTGGTGAAATCTTGAATTTTCAGCATTTATAGTCGTACGATTGTAGTTGAGTTTGCACGACTGTAATTTACAGTCGTACCACTGTAGTTTTCCAGAATCAGAATTTCACCTTTAAAACCCAAAAATTTCTTAAAAAATCCATAAAACAATCATAAAAAATCCCCAAAAATCCCAAAAAAATCCCAAAAAATTAGAAAACCCCAAAAATCATCAAAATGAATTTTGTTGTGTGCATCACGACCATAGGTTCAATTTTCAATAAAATTGCATTTAGAACAATTCAACGACGGAGACCCGGTTCTCCCGAAAACCGACCCACTTTAAATGTAAGAAAATAAATGCATATAAACCGGAAAAATTGTTTTCAAAATGATTTTCCCACAAAACCAAAAATACAGGGACGTTTCAAAATGTTTTCCAGGTCTAATCGGGCCGGCTAGCCGAGTCAACCCGGTTACCCCCTAAATGCATGCCCCTGATTCTTAATTTCCTAATTCTATCTATTTGAGTCCTAATTGTGGCGTGCCGTATAAATTGTGCTAACCTTTGTTTTGCAGCTTTTATTTATATTTATTTTTAATTTTATTTGTATTGTAATAGAATTAATCGTGTATCCTAAGCGGTTGTATTTTTCTAGATTCTCGTGTATATAGGCGATTGTATAAGTGAGGCGAGAGTTTTTATTTTTCCATTCGATTTGGTTGTAAGCCAATTGATATTTATTTCTTTTCCTTATTTTTGTATTAAATATTTTGTATGCACGCTGTATGCCTTTTATATTTAATAAAATTGACTTTAGATTTTGAAATACTATTTGAGAACATTGGCAATATTTATTTTAATTAAACAAGAAATAAGGGACTTGTTCGGA
This sequence comes from Euphorbia tirucalli, assembly GCA_039660915.1. Taxonomy (NCBI): domain Eukaryota; kingdom Viridiplantae; phylum Streptophyta; class Magnoliopsida; order Malpighiales; family Euphorbiaceae; genus Euphorbia; species Euphorbia tirucalli. Next base: position 40,079,428 of record CM077637.1, on the reverse strand, counting down.
CCCGAATCTCTGGATAGTGTAGCGGCCGTTCGTCCGGTTCAGCTACCTTAAGAATTTCCCGGTTGAGCTGAGCCGGGTGGCGACTCTACAATATTCATCGAGACTTAGGTCTCGGTTCTTTTATGTATTAATTCCATTTATTTTCCAAAAAGCGATTTTCCATTCATAAAAACCCCATGCGAGGGAGGGGCCCGCCCGAGATTGAGGCGCCCATTTCGAAAGGGAGTCCTGCATCCCGTTGAAAACACGTCGTCCGCTCACACATACGATAAAGCAATCAGCGGATAGGAAACCTATCCAGACTAAGAGTCGGCTGGTTGCGAAGGGGTTTGCACAACAGGAAGGAATTGACTATCAGGAGACTTTTTCACCTGTTGTCCGGTTCGCGTCTATAAGAATTGTACTTGCTTTTGTAGCATGTATGGACCTTGAATTACATCAAATGGGTGTAAAGACTGCGTTCTTAAAATGGTGAACTGAACAAAGAAATCTATATGGTTCAACCTGAAGGTTTCATCGTCCAGGGACAAGAACATAAGGTTTGTAAGTTGAAAAGATCAATTTATGGCCATAAGCAGTCTTCAAGACAATGGTATTTTCGTTTCTATGAAGCGATTATATCAATGCAATTTAAGGTGATTAATGCAAACTCATGTGTCTACATTAAACGTGAAAACAGAGGGAAGTTTGTCATTCTAACGTTATAAGTTGACGATATTTTTTTTAGCAGGAAATGACACTTCCTTACTCAAGAAAGTAAAGACTTGGTTGTGTTCTAACTTGGAGATGAAGGATCTAGGAGAAGCTAATTACATCCTTGGGGTTAAGATCTCAAGAGATCGATCTAAGAGATTGTTGGCTCTTTCACAAGAGACGTATATCAATAAGATCTTAGAACGGTTTGGTATGGCTCACTGTGATCCCGATCCAACCCCTATTGCAAAAGGTACAGAACTGAATGCAAGTATATGTCCCATGACTCCAGAAAAGACTAAAAGGATGGAGAGAATTCCTTATAGGTGTGCAATTGGTAGCTTGATGTATGCTATGATTTGTACACTACCTGATATAGGTTTTGCGGTGGGTCTCGCAAGCCGTTATCAGGCTAATTCAGGTTTGAAGCATTGGGCAGCAGTAAAAAGGATATTGAGATATTTGAAGGGGACTTCAAATTATTCCTTTATTACCAAGGAAAGGATCTGCAGTTAAAGGGATACACAGATGCTGATCACGGAACTGATAAAGACGGGAGGTAGTCCACGTCTGGGTATATTTTCATTCTAGGAAATGGTGCAATTTCCTAGTGTAGCAAGAAACAAACTTGCGTGGCATTATAGACTGCAGTAGCTGCAGTACTAGAAGCGTTTTGGTTCGCTTCATAGATCTTTTGGATCTATTGCCTAAAAGGAAATATACGACTATCTATTCTGACAGCACTACATCGATAGCTTATTCCAAGAATATTTGTTATCATGGAAAAAGCAAGCATATCGATATAAAATATCATTTTGTTAAAGACAAAATAGCACAGGGAGAAATAAGTTCAGTGCATGTTCCAACCGGTGATATGATTGCAGATTCGTTAGCGAAACCAATAGCTCCAAATGTTTTTAGTAAACACATTTTGGAATTTGGTCTTCGTAGGTTATAGGAACATGTTGTTGTTTTTGAACTGTTATAATAACTTTGGCAAATTCTATTGGAATAGAATGTGAGTTATTTGTTGTGTTCAAATTCATTCACTAATTAAAGCTATACACATAGAGCTATTGAGTATACTTCAGTATGTTGGCGAAATGTCATCTACTCACATGGATGAATCTTTTACTATGAATTGTGTGTTCCTAGGTAAAAGTGGGAGTGTGAGTTATTCCATATGTGATGTCAAATATCATTATTTCGTTTATACCGAAAGCTGTCCTGTGAAAGGCTTAAATGTGGACTAGAGGTACTGATGCATGAGTTGCATTTAGAGACCGAATGCTTTCGCATAGTGTTTATAAAACATACATCATAAGTGGATTAACACTATGGCATATTTTAGTAATATGTGTAAAAGCCGACCAAGGGATGGAAAGAAGAAAATTGATCTCAACTTTCCTAATGTGAGACCCAAATGAAACTATGAGTTTCAAGTGCACCTTTAAAGACTCTTGTAAATAACAAGAAGGGTATGTCTGATGATTAACTTGATTGGAACCCTAAACCAGGTTTCGTTAGCTATGAACGGGCATATAAGGACCAGTCAGATAAGCATTAGACATATGGCGGAAGGATATTTATGAAGAGGAAGTACATTTTCAGTAACATGTCACTTGGTAATCATATAACACTCGAGCTCAATACTTTTTCGTGGAAAAGATATGTAGTGTATATGAATGTTTTCGTGAGATCAAAAGTGAGTCGAAAACTAGTGATCATGGAAAATGGACTAGGAGGAAGTCACGTTAAGCTAAAGGTGGAACGATGAAGGAGAGCTTCAAGGTTTAACCGCTACATTGACTGGTCGCGTGAATTCGCCGAATAAGAATTGAAAGAAGTATATGTGTTCAATTGCAATGAAAGTGTGTCTTGTCATGTGCGAGTGGGAGATGTTGGTTTTTGGTCCGCCCATGACATTTTGGAATGGCAGGGACTAAACTGTAATTATGTGTAAATTACAGGGACTAAATGTGTCATTTGGTCCGGCCCTATATATAGATAGAAGTTGGGATTTCCACTATAAATAGAGAAGAAGTTTCTCTATTTCCTTACGACAGGAGAATCGTAGAGATTCCCTTCTATTCCCGGGGAAAACGTCCCTACCGATAAAACACGAATTACTTCTTCGTTCGTCGGAAGAATTCACGGATATAGCCCGTACTCAGTGTATTCATACACTTGTAGGAAAGGCAACCAGAACGATCCGGTTTCTCGCGTAGATCAGATCCATTCCATAAACGAGTTTCCGCTGCATATAAACTGTAAGTCCGTTTATTTATTCTGTTTATGGTAATTATACATTTGTTGTATAACCGTTATGGAAATCTGGCTTCACTTGGCATATGTATTTGAGAAATTATTAATTTATAGAGATAATAAAGCAATGTATTTTATAAAGGGTTGTTCTAAAAAATTATTATCTTATTAATTTATTAAAATTGATCATTTTTTGAACTGGCCCAAGTCGGGGCCAGAAGAAATTATTATTTTAAAGATATTATTAATTTATGAAGATTTTACTGTACTCCATATTTCACTTATATATATATATATATATATATTAATTTTATTAATTTTATTCATTATTCTCCAATTTCTTTATTTTCCCTTGATATTTTATTGTCATTTGTTTTCCTTCCATATTTTTCTGAATTTTCTATTTTTTTCACTTTTTCCATCTATTTTATTTTTATGTTTTTCTTTGCTTTACTCAATTTTTTCTTCATTCTTTTTTCTTATCTCATTGTTTTATTGTTTTCTTTATTTTTATTGTTTGATTTTTCTTCATTGTTTACACCGATTTCACCAAGGTTTTCTTCGTTTTTTTTCCTTTCAATGACATATTCCAATATTATTCTAATATTGAACCAAATATTGGAATATGATAGGAAATGAATAATTATTCTATTTCTCTATTATATTCCATAGAGTAGCTAATCTATTTCACGTTATTCCATTCCACAAACTAAATATGACCATCGTGTTTTTCATTGTAGGTAAACACCTATAGTTTAATAATATAAAATTATATAAAAATTAAATTTATAATCTTTAAATATATAATTTAAGGCTTAAAACTGTGAATGAAAATAAAAGAAAAAATGAAAATTAGCTTAATAATAATGACATTGGGATGTTAAAAAAAACAAAACAAAACAAAACCATTTACCTCATGGATTTACTATGAGCTGCCCTGCTCATTTGCACCTCAAAACTACCTTTTCTTACCATGATAACCCGCAAACCAAATAAAGGGTAAATCACTCTTAAAAAAAAAAAAGGTCAAAGGGCATTATTCAACCTTAACCTAAAAATTAGTAACCATGTTTATACACATTGCTATGAAATTTCACATTAGAAGGTAATTTTGAATGTTCACGGTGATACCTCCAAACCTGCCATTTACCTATTCAAGAAACAAATAAACAAATTGAAAAGAACTTAGAAATATAAAAAAATCAATTTTCCAATTGAAAATTCAAGTGCATGTGTAGCACCAAATTTCACACCATGGATCACACTGAATCTCCCAAACAGAAAGGACACAAAAGTACGCATTCTGAATTTCTGATTAGATACATAACTATTTTGTACTACCGAAACTGCAGGCAAAGTTTTATATTTTGCAGACATTTAAAAATGTTTATTCACAAATATTGCCACAACCAATTTTTCTAAAAAAACGAGGGGCAAGAAAGTGTGTGTGTAGCATAATCCTTCAATGGTTCTACACGTGTTGAGTTGGAAAACATTGATACCCATTTATTGAATCACGGGAATGGATCCACCAGCTGCCACAATCTGCTGCTCCAGCTGCAGTTGAACAAAGAGAAAACAAATCCCGAATCATTTATGTGAAATAACAGATTAATGTAAAATGTATAATTAGGGTGTTTTTCTATCACCAAAGTGATAGGAATACTGTAAGTCTGTAAGGAGAAGCCCCATAAGTTCTTAGCACAACACAGTATGTGAAATTGGTAAATCTTCTTAACTAAACCAGATCTAAAATAATATGTAGCATCAAACAGACCTTAGATGCGTGTACTGTGTCTAGTAAGTGATATGTCCCCTAAGGTGCACAATGAAACAATTTATGAAGACTCTTCCCAAGATGATCATCTATTCCTCGGAGAAAGTTAATATTTGACCCTATCCTTGGCACAATTCATCACCTTGGCCACTGTACTTCTCAATTTTGGTACATTTAGCCTCGTACCTTAATTTTTTATACTATTTTCCTTGACAGAAAATTTGGCCTTTCACAAGTAATTTCATTCTCAGTTTATTACATGCACTGTTAGACAATGGAGAAAATAATTTGAACACATACTAACCGGCGTAATACACAATTAAAAAAAAAGCATGTCAAGGGTTTTACGAAAAGTTTAACTATAGCAGCACACAAGATTTCCAACTTGAAGTACATAGGCCAAAGTAACAAACTATGTCCAATAAAGGCGCTAAACTTGAGCTTTTGGCTTCTCTATTCCTAGGACTGTCAGCAGATTGGAAGCCACCTTTTGCGTAAAATTTTTTTAACTTACCCTGAACAAAGTTTGAAGCTTGATCTTCAATTGAGCAAACTCATGATTCACCTGTTGAAGACATCGCAAACACCTGTACCAATATTCTTCAGTCAATCCAAAATGTCGATCCCCCAGGTCATCTTTAGATTCAAATAAAAGCATATAACTACTATAATAACAACTACAAAGATGAAAAGGACTATCTTATTCTCATGTAGCACATTAAGCACTTTATATGAACTTAATCAGCTGGTCCTACTTTTATTATAATTTTTTGACAGGAAAAAACTCAATTCTCAAACAGACTAAAAAATATACAAATTATTGCAATAGCTGCCAAAATTATTTAATAAGTGTATGATATGCATTTAACACTATTAAAGGGATTAAAAAAAAAAAAAAAAAAAGAATGTGATGCTTACCCTTCACGGTCTTGGGTATCGCAGTAAGTTCTGAAAGCAATGCATACATTTTTAATCCTTGCTGCACCCAGGCTGTTAAATCGCCAAAGCAATTTTTATATCAAGCTTGATACAAATCAAAAAGGAAAGGAAAATTTTTATAAGATTAATAAGGTTGGGTAATAATGTACAATAGAGAGAACTAATGTTTCTAATTATCCCAAGCATTGTGACAGCACAATCAAATACCAATTCGATACATAACAACCATTACTAAACATAATTCAAGCCCTTAACCATAATTGATAAAGCAGATATGTAAAGGTTTTATATCATTTACTTGTTTATAACCATGGGCGACTGCTATTTAACAATTGAATTACAATAACAACCATGGTTGTAATACTTTAGAAAAAAAGTTATATATTTCTTTTAGCTATCAATTTATCTGAGAACTAGGAGTTAATATTAGTCATTGGTTAGTTGCATCCCCAAACTTAGGCAACCCTTTTGAAAGTATATTCATTTAATACAATGCCTATCCAGCTATAGGCTAGTGGTAAAGGCATCTCTCCCAGTTGGGAGGTATAGGGTCCGAGTCTCATTGAAACTAGATACTACACCCTTAATTAAGAATGAGAATAGTGAAAAAAAAAAAAGTTCATTTAATACAGTACAAGGTTTTCACAAAAGGAAAACAAAAACGTGGTAGCAAACATGAAATATTTTAGTCATGTCATTTCCAATGATCTCTAAGTGGTCATACTATTAACTCTAATCTGCATATGAAAGAAACAAAAAACATAATTAGATCAACACGATGAAACAAATACCTGGAACTACTACCCTTCAATTGATGAACATGTGAATCCACCTGTTTAAAATCTACAGCCCGTTGTTCTCTAAATCGAATAATTAAAACAAATAATAATAAGCAATTTCTCCAAAAAACAAATGAAGTTCTTTTTCCTGAACAGCCATTCTTGCCTTCCAATTATCCCACAATCACAGAAATAGCAACCAAACAAAAACTAGAGAAACAAATCAAAAGAACTGAAGGACTGAAAGGCAAGAATGACAAGGTACGACAAAAATACTCACAAGGCTCTGGCCATATTGTTAACAAGCTTCTCGCAATCATCAAAGAAGAGAAACGCAACCTCCATCACGAAATCAGGACTGCTCTCATCTTGCAGCTTCTGCAGCTGATTAAATTGATCATCCACGTAGCCCTTTTGAGAAAAAACATAAATCCATCACCAGAAATACCAAAGTCGTATATCAAAAATTGATTTCTACTATTAGAATTTCAGAAATCTTTACATCATAACATATCAAAATATCACATAAAAACTCTGTATCAGTAAGTTATACTTTATCCCAACAATTTAGGAACAATTAGACCAATATCACCCGAAAATACACATTTTCGCAGAGATTGGTCGAATAAATCAAAAACCAATTACCCCACCAGATATACAAGTAGATATCAGTAGATAGATATAAACTCACCTCTCGATATAGAGAAGCTGTGAAATCAGCAATCTGCCTTCGCAATTGACTGAAAACATCCATGAAGGCAATTGCGTCTAGTAATTTATCACTCGCAAGAGAATAAGAGGAATGGAAGAAAGAAATATACTGCAACAAACCAATGGAAAACTATTTAGTGGATTTGAAACGATTGATGACACTAAGAAGAGTCGACATTGACCGACTTCGAGTAGCTCAGGAATTCTCATTCAAAATATTATCTAATAGATAGGTTCTTACTATATATATATATATATATAAGCGAGAATTGAGGAAAAGTATGAAAGAACAAAAAAATTAAATTGAAGAAGAAATTTGATGAAAAGCGTACTTGATTACAGGGTACAGACCCTGTGAAAAACAATAGGTAAGCTCTTGTTTTCTATGTTAACAGCTAATGCTTTGATTGGTGATGTACCAAAACGTCCATTTGTATGCGGCTGTTTCTTCAACTGCAGGGAATTTCGATCCAAAATTTTGATTAGAGCGAGAATCAACTGGATGACCCGGATATGCAGATTCGTTTTACATATAGTTTGAACTGATTTTCAACTCAATATGACTCGAGCCAAGGCCGTCGATCGCCACAGGCACCAGGATGCGCGTTGGTATCGAGAGAATTGAGATGCAAGAACAAGTGGGATAGACAAGGGTGTAGGGTTTCCTCTTAAAACGACGTAGCTTGAAAGGGTTGTAGCCCTGCCTTGTGTCACGAGGTCAATCCTCGGACACTGTGGGGCGCTTACATCTACGTCTAGAAGTAAGCCAGCCAACACACTTTATGCACTAATCATGCACTAGGAGCAAATACGAGATTAGATCCAGTTATGACATTCGTTTATATTAGGCTCGGAGGTCACTCCGCATTCTATATGTTAAATATCGACACATTGGATTGGAATAAACAATGATAAGCATCCATCCACACATACACACACATACACGAGACACATGAAAAGTGATGTGCAAGGCTTTTATTCATATATCAACAACAAGTACATCAAGCAAGTTCCCACCCGTAGTAGTAGGGGATCCTACTACGGATGTGGCAATCACAAGCACCCACGTGCAGCTGACATTGGTTGAGACCTGCCACACCCCCCTACAGTAATCCTTATACCAACTTCAAGGTTGGGAGGAACAACCATCAAGATGTCTCACCTATCACACTTCCCCTCCCCTTTCCTCCCTTTACACCTTGCAGATCTGGCCTCTGAGATGTTAATCATGGGCTTTTTAGCAAAATAGTCAATTTTGCCCCCCAAATTTCTAATGTACGTAGCACGAATATTATAAAAAAAGTTTGAAAATTTTCCAAATACATGATTTTCCAAAGTGCGCTACTCTCCATCATTTCTCGCATCGGGAAATCAAAATTATATCCCACTTATTTATTTATTAGATTTAACTATATAAAATATATAATCAATGGTTATGTTCTTTTGGTGAAATGTTACATTGAATCATTATATTGTTTCAGTGAAAGCTACGTTCAACCATCATGTTCTTTTGGTGAAAGATCACGCTGAACCATTGTGTTTATTCATGAATAATTGTGACTCTTAATAGTACCTGATGGAGGACTATATAAAGAGAGTTGAATCCCTAAAACTGATATAAATATATATATATATATATATATATCTATATATATATATATATATATATATATATATATATATATATATATATTTAACCATAAAGTATATTGAGATCGCATAAGGACTTGTAGTTTTTAACTACAAGAATACAATATTTTTGTATGTACCAAATAACTACGATATTAGTGTATACATTTTATATGCCCACAGGTATGAATTTTCATACACTGGCATGAAAGATAATTCACTTTATACTTGAGTTTTCTTGTATAGTAAATTATATATATATAGCAACCTCTACCCACAGGAAGGTTTTGTATTTACAATTGGAATTGACATTGGTTGATTCCATTTTATTGTTAGTCATAACTTTGGTTTTCCATGATAGGGCTACTCTTTTCCTATTAAAGAAGATACAACATCTATAAAATGTGCTTAGGAAAAGTGGGAGTAGTGTAATTGCTTGAGTTTGATGCTTATTAAGTATCACATAAGTAAAAGCAGTAGAGGTCAGTTTCTAATGTTGATAAGGTGAGAGACTATCTGAAGACAATTGAGAAGAAATATTATAAATTTTGCATGCAATACAGATAAAGATTTTTTTATCATGATATTACAAGTTATTGATCTTGTATAAAAGTTGTTGATGATTTTGTTGTGATAAGTCCTTAGGTATAACTTGCTAACAATGTAGTGGGAGTTATGGCAAACACATCAATATAAAGTATCTTGTTGTGAGTGATCAAATCAGAAAGTGATTATTGAGCATATCGGTATTGATTTGATGGTTGTTGACCTTTTGACTAAAGGATTACCGGTTGAGTCACTGGATGAGGGTCATGTGCGTAATAAAGAGCTCATGAGCATTTAAGTTTCTTGATTATAGATGAAATATGGTGTTACTTATTTATGGCCCACATGATTGGTTATTAGCCTATGGACATGGCATTGTAGGTGCACATCTAGATATATGTCATGTGTTAATTGTGGACTTTGAATAAATTATAACAAGTTTATTCATACAATATATGTTTGGTTATTCATTGGGGTTTAAAGTTTCGTAAATGTTTTAAACTTTCACTATTATTGAGCAATTATTTATTTAGTTTGGCCAAAAATAGTTGTTATATTATTTTACTCATTTCAAATAAATAAAATGGTCCAAGTGGGAGAATGTAAATCAAAATCATGTCCCACTTATTTATTTATTAGATTTAACTATTTAAAATGTATAATCAATGGTTGTGTGCTTTTAGTGAAAGGTTATGTTGAACCATTATGTTGTTTTAGTGAAAGCTACGTTAAACCATCATGTTCTTTCGGTGAAAGGTTACGTTGAACCATTGTGTTTGTTCATGAACAATTGTGTCTCTTAATAGTACCTAATGGAGGACTATATTAAAAGAGTTGAGTCCTTAAAACTGACACGTAAAAATGCATGTATTCTTGACCATCAAAGATCTCATAAGGAATTTTGGTGTCGGTTTTATAAAGCGATTTCATCATCCAATAGAAGTAGCGACTCCGTTAACAATTCTAGAGCTATGGTTGAAGGTATGTCTTTGGACCTGTATTTAATTTTCTAACAGCATCTACTTCCTCTGTTCCACTATAAGTGACGTGAACAACAAATCGCCCTAAATCAATGTGGCTTCTTCACTCTGTCGGTCGATGGAGTTGATATGTCAGTTGTTTTGGTGGTCAGCTGCTTGCAAGGAGCCTTTTCTCTTATAGATTTTCTTGTTTTTAATGTCACTACATTGTAAATTACTAATTGCAAATCGTAACAACAAATAAAGCAATCAAACACAATAAATACAATCACAAATGTATCAATATTGAAACCCAACAAAAATAATAGATAACAAACTTAATAGAAAACACACTTCATAAAAGTGTATTAGCAATGTAACAACACAATATACACAACAGCAACAACAACAACATATATATCAATACAGTATCACAAAATGTATCAAAATAGTAAATGAAAAAGAAAAGCATAAAACATAACCAAACACCAAAAGACAATGTATTAACACATTATCAAAAAATATCACAAATGTATCAACAATGTTACAACACATTATACATAAAACAAGAAAACACCAAAACATGTAATATCACAGTATCACAAATGTAACAAAAATGTATTAACAATGCATCAACCATGTATCGTTATCAATAAGAAAACAAACAAACAATATCACAAAAATACAAAAACTGTATCAACAATGTCAAAAAACTAAGCATAAAGAATATCAACAAAATTTTCAAGATACCTTCAATATGTTTATCTCATGAGATAGGGTGTTAGAGATGAACATCAAGAGCACACAAGCACAATCCATAGATCTTTCCATGGTAACCACTAATAGATGATCTATCCATATTACAACCTAAGCTCTTTAGAATTTGCAAAGTGAAATAGAAATATTCTTGTAACCCCATAACTTAAAGGACGGAGTTTACAACAATTTTTAATTTTTGATATTTTGTATTTAATGTAAAGTTTAATTAAATTTTTAGCATATGGGGGATCAATTAATTAAAATATCAACCCATTAATAATCATTTAATTAAATTATAATGTATTATTTTAATTAGAAATGTGCAATTTTTTATTTGGAAGTTGGTAAGTCAGTTGAGCCGACCTCCTGGTGGTTACTTTAGCAGATGGTGGATGGCAGTTATTGAAAGGAGAACAGCTTATCAGGAGCAGTTGCAAGCGGTTATCAAGAGCAATTACAAGGAGCAGGCTATATAAACTCAAGCCTCTCTCATTTTCAAGGTTCCAGCAAATTTCCTGAATAAGACAGTCCACAAGCACAATCCATAGATCTTTCCATGGTAACCACTAATAGATGATTTATCCATGTTACAACCTAAGCTCTTCAAAATTTACAAAGGGATATAGAAATATTCTTGTGACCCTATAACTTAAAGGACAATCATTTACAACCATTTTTAATTTCGTATATTTTGTACTTAATGTAAAGTTTAATTAAATTTTTAGCGTACGGGGGATCAATTAATTAAAATCTCAACCCATTAATAATTATTTAATTAAATTATTATGTATTATTTTAATTAGAAATGGGTAGTTTTTTATTTAGGAGTTGGTCAGTCAGTTAAGCCGACCGAGCCTCTTGATGGTTACTTAGCAGATGGTAGATAGTAGTTATTGAAAGGAGAACAACTTATCAGGAGAAGTTGCAAGTGGTTATCAAGAGCAATTACAAGGAGCAGGCTATATAAACTTAAACCTCTCTTATTTTCAAGGTTCCAGCAAATTCCATGAATCAGATGGTCTAAGATAACTTGAAAGCGATGTGCGAGGCCCTCACTAAGCACTTCAGTTATAACTTTAAGATTGAGCTGGTGACCTAAATATGGTACGTCAGCAGTACAATGAGCCATACTTTGAATATTTCCAAAGATGGATTCAGAAAATAGCAATGGATAAAGAGAAGTCCTTTGAAAAAGACTTGATGAAGAGGCTGATATAAGGATCCCTACTAGTGTTCCAGGAAACAATGTGGTTCTCCCCTTTTGCAAGTTTCAATGATGCTTACCAAATGGCTCTAGAAATTGAGAAACATGAGCTCACTAAGTAGTCGATTGGATACATAAATATGGAAAATAGTTCCGTCAATCAGTAAACCTCTAGAAGTGGTAAAGCTCCATAGGCTTTATCTCCTATAGTAAAGACAGTGGAAATGGCTACAATAGCATAGAAACAGAGTTCAAGGCCCAAGCTATTTTGGGGGATTATTTTGGCTCAAGCATTCTCTAAGACGAGCAAGGCTAGACACATTCAACCGCTGAAACCAATCATCTCCTTAATAGAGTCGCCACTGTAAGCGGATGATCCTTGAAATGAGCTCCAATGTCAGAGGGCCGGGCCTTTTAAATATGTAAGTAATGGGTTTAGGGTTTTATGAAAAAGGGTTTTAAGGTTTTAGAAAAGGAGAAAAAAAAAAGGAATGAACAAAACTGATTTCTCGTGCTTTAAAGGTTAACAGGAGTTGCCACCTGGCTCAGCTCTTACTGAGAAATTGTGGTATAGCGAAGTCCGATAGGGATTCCTATACCTTTAAGATAGAGATTATGGTCCAGACAAACTACTTATTTCTGCTTCATTTTGAAATAACATTTAACCATACCAAATATGTGCCTTTTCCTTTATTTAATTCTTATTCTGTATTCAACCTTAATTATATATTCTATATGCTAATACAAATAGCCATAAATAGATATAGAAAACGATAAATAAACTCGGGAAATAAAATTATTACAAACATATTGAATAAACTAACCTAGGGGATACAATTAGCAAAAAGGAATCGGGGTAAACACACCTAGTTTGCACATATTCTAATATTTATAATTGCCTAAATATACAAAATAAGCTAAAAATAGAAAGCTAGCATACATCTAACCTAACATACATCTACCTGCGAAACAAAGGTTAGCGGTATGAATAAAATATATACATATTGGACTCAGATAGGATATATATAGGATATCCAGATAGCTCGAGGTCAAGCATTTAGGGGATAATCAGGAAAACCCTGTTAGTGTGCCCTTAACGGGACTAAGGATGCTTTCTTAGTGTATGAAGGTTAAGATGAGCTGGTAGTGTTTGGTTACACTGATGCAAGCTTTGAGACCGATGAGGACGAGAAACAGTCATAGTTTAGTTATGTTTTTCTCCTAAATGGCGGTGCCATTAGTTGGAGGTCCTCAAAGCAGGGCACCATTTTTAACTCTACAATTGAAGCTAAGTACATTGCTGCATGCGAAGCTGCAAAGGAAGCCGTTTGGATTAAGAAATTCATAACTGAGTTATGAGCAGTACCCACTATCCTGGACCTAGTTGATTTTTTTATGATAACAATGGGGCCATCACATAAGCTAAGGAGCCCCGGTCACATAAGAGATCTAACACACGTGCTCATAAAGTTTTACCTCATTCGAGAGATCGTGAAAAGAGGTGACATATCATTGCAGAGGGTTGACACTAAGAATAATGTCGCTGATCCATTGACCAAGCCGATGCTGTAGACACAGCACGATGGTCACACCAGATCTATAGGAATTAGAGTAATGCCTACTTGGAACTAGTGCAAGTGGGAGATTGTTAGTGTGCCTTAGTTCTTAGGGCATTGGATTATTGTATTTTATATTATACATTAAGATTTCCTGCATGTATACATCATTTGTGTCACATTAATAAAGGCAATAATCTATTACATTTATATCTTGTGCTACAACATGAATAGAGTATCCATTGATTGATAATCATAAAACATATCCCAAGTCTAAAATGAATAGAATCACACACTTGTATATTCGATGATCGTATGGTAATTCTTAACTAGCCATAGTACTTGTAAAGTCAGTCATGAATATAAGCACGTGTCGTTGGCATAGGACTGGATCGATCCACTCAAGAAAGCCACATGGTTGTCACGTCATAGGTCTTTCTTGAGTAGGTCTCTTTTATCCTCACACCAGATTTCATTATAGTATAAATATGGAATCTAGATCACTTTGACATACGCCTAACAGGTCTATAAAAGGATGCTAAATATGGGTGTGATTAGGTGGACCAGTGAACATATTGATATTGATGATGAAGTGATGGAATTGCCACTCGGATAACATCGAGATGATATCATTGGCCACTTGATGAGTGAGATTGATAAGTGTATAGCCATACCCAAATAAGTTGACAACTTAATTTGATTAATCAGTCAACTCAAGAGTTCCTTTAGGGTCTATCTATTTGTTAGACTCAGAAATCACAGATTTTCACTTCGGATTCCATAAAACCAAAGTTCTTTGAAACAGAGGATTTTAAGCTATGAGACTCACAGGCCATGGCTAAGCTGTGTGGCTTAAAATCCCCTTAAGATAGGTCATACGACCTAATTTGAAAATTTACAGAAATTACAGTTTCAGTTTTGAGCCAAAACAACGCATCACAAGGATATCAATCAATGCATAAATGAAAAGGAAGGATTTTATAGCCTTTCACAAGTTACCTTTGATGTGTTTATCTAGAATTCTATTGAGTACTCATATTTGATCCTTGATGCTGGAATGGATTCTAACTCGTTGATTCCAAGATGAAATCTGTCAAAAAATCCAAAAACAATTGCAAAGTGTCTTAATCTCTACTTCTCTGTGAATAGAAATGGGTTTGATGTTGAAGTCTCAAGGATGAGTGATAGTTTTTAGGATTTTTGTGTGAGATTTTTGGCTGGGAGATGATGAACAGTCATTGGTTAAGCGTTAAAGGTTGGGAGCTTAACGCTTAAGTTTCCTCTGTGTTGGCCCCAAAATAGGCTAGAGACACACTGGAGGGGGGTGAATAGTGTGTATCACCAAATAAAAATTCTTTTATTAAGCTTTTTTGGTAAAAATAGTTTTGCCCAATAAACACAGTTTTACTTAAAATGCAGAAATAAAATTTTCGTAAAACTTGTGAATATGATTGCTTTGATTAGTTTAAGCAATATCTCTAAATAATACTAATGCCATTAAGTTAAATGCTCAATAAGTAAATAGAAGTAAGTAAAGAGAACAGGGGTAGAGATATTGAAGACACAATGCTTTATACAGGTTCAGCCTAACAGGTCTACTCCTATCCCTAAGCCCACCGCTTAAGATTTTCCCTTATGATTCCTTTACGGGTAGGAACCAAGCTTGTGATTTCTTTACGATCAAAAACCAAGCCTTTTTACTTTTATGAGTTCAAGTAACCAACTCTACACTTTTCCAAGCAAAGTATCAAAACCTCTACCGACACTTTTTACAAGATCTAGTGTCAAACTTATAGGTGTTGTTTTATAGCTTAACAATAACTATCCAGTTGCTTTTTGCAAGATCAAACACCAAACTTTTACAATTTTTGTTTTCAAGCTAAACTATCACGACACTTTTCAATCTTAAGTGTGAAACCTTTTAATTGCTTTGTTGAAATCACTGTTGGTGTGCCCTAGTTCTTAGGTCATTGGATTCTTATATTTTGTATTATACATTAAGACTCATTGTATGAATACATTATTTTTGTCACATTAATAAAGACAATTAATCTATTTCATTTATATCTTGTGCTATAATATGAGTAGAGTATCCATTGATTGATAATCATAAAACCTATCCCAGGCCTGTTCTAATCATGGGAACGAATAGAACCACAGACTTGTAGATTCGATGACTGTATGGTAGTTCTGAACTAGCTATAGTACTTGTATAGTCAGTCATGAATATAGGCACATGTCATTGACATAGGACTAGATCGATCCACACAAGAAAGCCACATGGTTGTCGTGTCATAGGTCTTTCTTGAGTAGGTATCTTTTATCCTCAGACTAGATTTCATTATTGTATCAATATGGAATCCGGTTCACTTTGACATACGCCTAACAGGTCTGTAAAAGGATACTAAATATGGGTATGATTGGGTGGACCAATGAACATATTGATATTGATGATGAAGTGATGGAATTGCCACTCGAGTAACACCAAGATGATATCACTGGCCACTTGATGAGTGGGACTAATAAGTGTATGGCCATACCCAATTAAGTCTGTTGCTTATTTGATTAATCAGTCAACTCAAGATCAAGAAATATAATAAATAGCAAAAGAGGATGACAAACACCATGCCTCTTGTTTATTCATATCGATATCGTTTGGCAAAGGACACTGTGAGATTAGTACTGGGTCAGTGTCTTCAATAGACTACTGCATATCTGTCTTAATTGGGGGCTATAATGGTTTGCTAGAACCCACTTATAATCTGTGGCCCTTGGGCCTACTGCCAACATAAAGACAGACCCATAGGATCATGCACATAGATCAACTGAGCCGGAGCTTATAAAAATTGTACATGTAATGTACATTGGAAGGAATGCGTTAATTAATTACTTGACATTCGGTGTCAAGGTAATTAATTAACATTGGGTTGAATTTAATTTAATAAATAAGTTTACATAATGTAATTAATTAATTTATCAGTTAATTGAATTACATAAAGTAAACAATTAATTAAATAATTTTCCTAAGTAGGAAAATTAAATACATGTATTGTATTAACTTAAGTGTGATTTAATTTTATTTAGGAGTAATTAAATTTAGCCAAATGGATTTAAATTACATAGTATATACTTTTTAATTAAAGTTTATTTATGTAATTATAATCCTAGTGGGCTTGGGTTTAATTAACCTAATTAAAACCCAATTAGATAAGGTGTCTATATAAAGGCATACTTAAGGAAGAAAACCTAACCCTAACCTAAAATTAACCCAAAACCAGTTGAAAATTACGGCAATTAATTCTCCATTCCTTCGGCTTCTTCGGCTAGCATCGGTTCTTGCTTGATAGTTGGTCGTGCACCGGATTTTGGAGATCGCAGTTTTAAGAAACGATTCTACAGTAGTCTCTAGAAGAGACGAATCTGGTGAGTTAATCTCTCTTGATTCAAATTGTTTTTTTTCTAATCAATGGTAATCGGACACGATAGGTGGATTCTAGGAAATTTTAAATGGTGTATTTTCTACTGCGCCACGTTATTTTTCCGATGACGAATCCCAATAATCACCACAACAAAGCTCCCCCCACACAATTCTTTGAATATCTCTACAAAGGCTTGTGTTGGAAAAGACTCTTAATTGTAAGCTTTTATTATGATTTTGCAAATGTCTTTTCCACTTGTGAAGGCTGTAATGGCTTTCCTTTTATAAGTGAAAAACTAGCCATTTATAGCTGTTTTATAGCCGTTTTATGACCATTATATAGCTGATACTCACAAGGGTAATTTGATGGAGTATTTTGTTCTTTCAAGCCTTTGAAGCTTTGTAAAAATTCGTTCTTGTGATGCACAACCTCTTAAAGCTTGTAAATTGATTTTTCTTCAGCCTTTTGTATGTGACAGTTATACAGTGCATAACTTCCAAGAGGTGCATAGCCTTCTCAAGAAATGTTCCCTTTTGTAACTCCATACATGTATAGTCTTTCCTTTGTCTTCACTTTTTTTTGTATATCTTCATCATTTATAATACTACACTCTTTATAATCTTATCCAGATTTAAGTATGTACTATCTTCTTTTCTTCTTTTTTCTTTTTGTGGAATAATAATAATGCATCCTTTGTAATGTTAATTAAGACCATTATTAGTTTAATCTTAATTTGATTACTTAAGATTATATTATTATTATTATTATTATTATCTTCTTTTTATAATATTGTTAGCATCAAAACTTGGTTCAACACTCTATAATGGATTTTTTTTCTGTAATGATAGTTGATGTCTTTAATCTTAGAAAGAAAAAAGCCTTTTATAATTTGTTTGCGCAAGTGGGGCAATTGGCTCTACTGTTTCTACTTTTGGAGATAGGTTGTATGACCTAAAGTTCCCAAAATTAGGCTGTATGACCTTAATAATGAGTCATATGACTTTACTCCCAAATACAGCTATTTTAACTTTAACCAGCTCTCTTTTACGGCTTAACCCTTCTTGATACGATCCAACTTAGCTCCAGTAGGCCGTACAGCCTAGCTTTTGAAGTCAGCTTCTTCCTTTAGGCTTTTTGACTGTTTTTGGTCCGTTTTGATGTGAACTAGAATCCTAACCTTGCTTCTCGGGCTAGTGTCTCCGAGAAACTCAAGGCAAAGGATAACGTATACGGCTTCATCATAGAGGTCAAAACCTAACTTGTAATAGTCCCTTTGAATAAGAAAGTTAGGAATTCACAACCTAAAATGAGTTCACCTGAACTTGAGTTTTAGCATGCCAAGCACCTTATGCGAGTAACATGGTAGGTTACCAAGCAGGATCTTGCTTAGGCCCTAGTTCAAGCATGATGGAAATTAGCAGATGCATTGTATGAGATAGTCGAGCAAAATCCTACTATTTCAACCTGTAGTGTCCTCACTCGGCTAGGCCGGATATTGGATCACTATATATTCTCTATAAAATGACCCTAAGGTTAAATTAAACAATTTATAAGACTAGATCAATTAAATAAATAGCTAACACTATAATATCAAGTGATTTCATTAATACATTTATACAAGAAAATTAATAACCTCTTTCTTATAAGAACTCCTAAAGTGTACATACTAGTTGAACCATTCATACATATCTACATATATTTATGCAATCAAGATAACAAAGCTAATGTGAGAGGACGATGTTTTTTAATCTCTTAGAAGGGAGCCTCGATATCGGGCAACCCTCCCTCGCGTGGGGTTTTTATGATGGAAATTCAGTTTTGGAAAATTCGTGATTTCGAAAAAGAATCGAGACCTAAATCTCGATAGAGAGTGTAGGAGTCACCACCCGGCTCAGCTCAATCGGGAAATTGCAGCGTAGCTGAACCGGATAAAGGCCGCTACACTTTCTAGAGATCTAGGTCTGGACAAGTCCCTTATTTCATGTATAATCAAAATATATTTGGCCAATGTTCATTGATGATATGTTAAATTTCTAAAGTTGATTTTTATTGAATTAAATCACACAGCGTACACGCAAATAAAAATAAAACAGTAAATAATTAAATTATTACAACCCGATCGAATAAAAATATAAACTCTCGTCCTCACATTACAAGCGCCTAAAATACACGATAATCTAGAAAATTACAATCGCCCATAATACACGAATTAAGCTACTAATTACATTAAAAATGAAAATAAAAATAAAAATAAACTTAAAGCTGCAAAACAAACGGTTAGCACAATTTATAGCATGCCATAAGTAGGACTCAAACAGGACAGAATTGGGAAATTAGAGATTGGGGACATGCATTTAGGGGGGGGGGGGTAATCGGGTGAACTCGGCTAATCTTGTACTGTGTATTCATTCTCATTCGTGGCACTCTCGTAGGATGTTGTTGTTTATGGCATGAATTCCATTTTCTTCGGCATGGTCTTGGATGCAATGTCCTACTAATGAGTGTTTATATGTAATGGCATGATGCATGCAAGATGAATATCTAAATAGAAATCCAAGCATGTATAATATTACCATGATGACATCAGAATGAATGCAATAAGAAGATCAAAGGTGACTCTAGCTATGAACATCACCCTCTTCTTGTTACCAACACGTCCTCTCGGTTTTTTGTGTCGGAAATTTTCTTTTTGTCATTTGATTTTTTTTTGGAATGAATGGTCCAAAAATTCTGCGTGAACACTCTGTACGAGTTGATCTCTTTGCACTGGCTTGTCCTAGGATTGGAAAGTGTACCTCGATATGTTCATCGGACATTACGAGAATATTGTTATCAATGAAATCCAATGGTTTGGCCTTTACCTGCCCCTAGTATTAGAGATTTGTATTTGAGGCGTAAAGCACTTTTTCAGATCTGCTACGCTACATGCTACAATCTGTATCTGAACATTAACATGCAATAACATAACGAATGCATATTGAGCATCAAAACAGAATATGAAACATCTATGACATAATGAACATGAATGTATTAGGAAAATCTAATTGGTGGCTCTGGTTTCGATTGATGCCCCTTCAAATTACCAATATGTCCTTTCGGTTTTCCACATTGGAGAGAATTTTTGTTTTTTTACAAAGAATACATGTTAAAAGCAAGTCATCAAAGTGTACAACCGAACACTAAATGAAGTCAATTGATTAACCACTGGCCATTGGATTCTTCAAGAGCTTGAACCCAAATACATGTTTCCAATTCACCCCAGATTCCAATTCACGCATAATTCCCAAAGATGGACATAGCTTTTAGTCCTTCAGAGCATGGCCTGATTCAAAATGACTTGAGTTAATTTTGGTTTCCTTAGGCCTACCGCTCACAATGACCCTATAGCAAATCACACCATCTGCCGAAGGTGAAAGAATCACTGGTAAGTAGTCACTTTTGTTGTAGCTGAAGACTGAGTTCTTAAAATAGTTGGTAAATGCAACTTTTCCCTGAATATTGGCACAGCAAGCTTTGCAAGTCCTCCCATTCATCATTGTTGAAAGCTTGGTAAAACCTGGTTGCTCCAACACTGTTAATGAAGTTCTTGAGTGCACCGCCAGGGTTTCTCCCAGTTTGAAAGGGACTAAGTGTCAATCTCCACCTTCTCCTTATCACCTTCTGCTCAACTAAACACCTTGTACCATCCTTTGATGGAATGAACATTGTTGGTAAATAATTACCCTTTTCACACTCAAATATTGACCTCTTGAAGTGCGTCACCAGCTCCTCTTTGTTTTGAAGTCTAGCATCGGCTATTGTGCAGATCTTGCTGGGCTAGGAAAGTGGCCATCTCTCATTGTGAACTGCTCACTAGAACTTGCATACAGCCTTTGGATTCGTGAAATTTACAAATGCATACCCTTTGTTTACTTTGTCTTTGAAAATAATAGGAAGGCATAAGAAAGTGGGTATATTTCTGATCCTCAGGCTTGTCTTCCCACCAAAGTTGACTTCAATCTTTTTCTTGTTCAGCTTTGCCCCTTCAGTAGATAAGTTCTTGGGTAACTTCTGCTACTCCTTATCTAGCTCACTTGAAGCAGATTTATATTCAAATCTTTTCTCTCTACCATGGAATATAAACCCTTCTTGCAGTTCAAGGGTACAAAACAATTAGTCTGGGAGTTAGTATTGAATAGGAGTGTCATGGGATAAATAGGTATTCCCAATCTGGTACAGGTTGATGATAAATGAAGACTGATTGAAACAATGCCATACCTACTTGCTTTGTCACCTCTCTAGTGATGAGATGACATGGAAAAATGCAATATGGGATAGCATTAGGGTTCAATTTCTTGCTAGAAGCCATTGGTGGTAGAGAATAATATTGCACAGGATCAATTCAAGAGGGGAGATGAAAGGGGTAGTTCATCGAACAAGTGTTCGGGTCTCATATGTAAACGGAAGAGAAAGGGTGTTCAAGGTGTGGATGAAGGTCGAGTAAGGAAGTGCTTTGGGTTTGGAAACAGGAAGGTTCAAATCTTTCACAGCTTGTTTAAGAATAGGAAAGTCTAAATCTTTCATAGAAACGGTGTAAAAATCTAATAGTGATGGAAATTGGGATGGCGAGACATTCCAGTGTTAGCTGTAGCAGCCATGTATGAGAGAGAAGGACTTTTCTGTCTGCACCGATTTTTTTTTTGAAAGAACTAAATCCGAGCCACAGCCACCTTTTGGTTTTCCCACCGCATTCAAATTCGTGCATGTCATGTGTGTTTAATATGTCTTTTGGATGAACAATGCATCCTTAATGTGCACATGAATGTCATACAAACACGATTATGCATACACTACAGCCAAGAACTGCTTCAGTGTTTTACTACATGGTAGATGATGAAGGTCACTTGAATTTCTTATAGGTTGGTGTTTTCAATGGGTTTGGAATTTTAGCTTCGTGATTTCGGTATGGGGTACTTTCTTGGATAAGGAATTAGGCTTGGAACCTCATTTTGGGATTTGTCTCTGAGATTTAGCAATAGCCTTTGGCTCAGAATGGTTTAGGTATTATGCGCGTTGCTCAACTTGAAACTCTAGGGCAAGGCCAATAGCGATTTTGGTTGTGATTTACAAGGATTGTTGATCTAGGTTGGCGAATGGCTCGAAGGAGGTGATACCATCATGTCATTTATTTATCTCACAAGCTCACTTTTTAACAGAGAGTTCCATTAGGACCAGGTTCACTTTCAGGATCCCTATAGTATTTAGACTGATATCATACATTTCAATATGATGCATATTGGATATGTCGTTTCAAATGATCAAATGCACGCATAATTCCATGTACATGAAACCACCATATAAGTAAGAAAATAACAAGACGCATTGCATTCAAAATGAGCTCAATACACCTTACAACAAAATGAGTCCCCTACAAGAAGGGAGCCTCTAAGGGTATTGATTTCATAATTGACTATACCCCGACTAGTTGTCATCTGGGTTTTAGCACCTCATTCTTATCAGACCAGACCTTGTAGTTCTTCATCATAATCCTTTCCCTGAGAAGTTTGAGGAATTTCCTTACTGGTCTCCCTGATTGCCCCTAGTCGCTTATCAGTGGCAGATGGAACTTTCAACTTTCCTTCGTCGACTAGCTTTTGGATCTCCTTTCTTAAGGCAAAGCATTCATTGGTCCGGTGGCCCGTCATCACATGATAGGTGAAAAAATTACTCTTTTGCTTTGGCATTGGTTCCATGTTTGGCTTGACACTCTGCAGCAGTCCCTCCTTTCTACATCTGGAAAATAGTCTACTCAACGAGCTAGGCCAAGGGGATATGCCTTTTCCGTTAGCCTTGGGAAGTGGATTCCGGGTGTGTTGCAGAACAGGGTCAATATTGGCCTTGAGAGACGCCTTCAGTTCCACTTCATCGGTCAACCTCGGTAAACCCGAGTCCTGGTAAGAGCGCCTCACGACTTGTCGAGGGTGAGCGTCAGAAATCGAGACATTTTGTTTCTGGTTAGCATCGGCATTAAAGTCTATACATACCATGCCACTTATTTTTCCTTTGAGCTTCGCCACCTGTGCTTCCAACTCGGTGCAACTTGTCGTCAGTCTTTCTACCCTATCAAGCTCACCCCCTAGCATTTCCATCAGCATTACTACCGCTTCCTCTTTGATCGCCTTTCGAAACCGTGATGAGGCAACATAATCATCCTTGACATCCATAATAGTGTTGAAGTTCATTGGCCCGGACATTCTCAAGACTCTTTCCCACCCCCTTGATAAGAATGCTTGTTAGCATCTACAGCTGCATGCGCACGAAGAATACCAAATCAAGGATGATGTAGGCATTAATGCATGATGTGATGCATGCATGTATGAATGATGATGTCATGTGATGTTGTGTCATGTTATACAATTCCAAGCCAGCCAAGTATACACAAAGCCAAGAATGGAAACGTGCAAATGCAATGAATGTTATTGATGAGGCTATATGTTAAAGTAAGGCATGGTGTATAAATATACATCACATGGATTAAATGACACATAGGGTGTCCACAGATCGAAGCAAGATAGACTTGCGAAAGTCATCGGTATAAGGCGTATAATTATACACCGGGGGTAAAATGACACACGAGGTGTCCACGGATCGAAGTAAGACAAACTTATGAAAGGAATGTACATGTGCATAGTATATGGATAGAGTTTCGGCGCTCAGGGAGTGCCTCGGGTTTTCATGAAATGAATACATGCCATGATGTGATATAAACATGTGCTTGGCACACGGGCAGAGTTTTGGCACTCAGGGAGCACCTTGGGTTTTGACGTGTGAGATTTTCGGCTCTGGTGGAGTGCCTAAATGTCTTGATGTCTGAGATTATATTTTTCGATACTCGTGGAGCACCTAAGTGGACTTGATGATGTTTTCAGCACTTGTGGAGCACTTAAACGGCTTGATGCATGAGATGATGTCTTTGGTGCTCGTGAAGTACTTAAACGGTCTGATGTATTAAATGACATTTTCGGTGCTCATGTAACACCTAAATGGTTTGGTGTATGAAATAAGGTTCTTGGTGCTCGTGGAGCACCTAAATGACTCAGTGTGTGATATGAAGTTTTCGGTGTTCGTGGAGCACTTAAACATTTGACGGGTGAATGAGATGTACGTTGTGAGTTAATAAGGATTACTTCCTTTGTTTTTATTCTTTTCATTTTGGACGTTCCAAGAATACCCAATGCCATGTAAATGATAATGCAAGAACGTCGCGTGTGAGCCGTCACATCGACAGAGATTTGGTGCTTTTGGGGTACCTAGTGGATGTCATGAAATGGTCACGTGTGTGCCAACACATGGACAAATTTTGACACTTTGTAGGTATATGAGATGAAGTAAAATGGTCATGTGGGGGCCAACCCACGAACAGAGTTCTGATGCTTTTAAGGCATGTGATATAAGATGATGTTATAGAAAAGTCACGTGTAACTAGGAACACGGACAGAGGTTCGACATTCATGGAACACCTTGTATGACTTGATAATGCTATGAAATACCCCTATATATGTACTAATCCGGCTCTTAGGGAGTACCTTGAATGGTTTCACAATGTTATGAAATGGTCCGATGTGAACCATAATGCGCAAGAAAGACTTCGGCAATATATGATGCCTATGATGAATAAGTATGATGCCATGTAAAGACATCATGTAAACCTTCACACAAAATAAATCTAGGACCATTGTGGTCTTATATTGAATGACATGGCATAATGAAATGGCCGAGTGCAATCCGGTGCACAGGGAAAACACGAGTAGTTTTGAGACTCTCGATATGTTATGAAATGAAATGACCATGATGGGTGTCCTCCTAACATCCTTAATTTAAATGAGATGAGATGACATGAATGCTTATGTCACACAAAATGCAAATGGCTACACAAAAGTGTGGTTAGGATGCATGACATATGTGATGGTGTCGTGTATACTTCGTGAAAATGTTAACACACAAATATAATGTTATGGCTGCAAAAGAATGGTTAGTATGAATGTCACACAGATGGTTTAATGTTTTCACACACGAAATATAACATGTAAGTGGCTGCACAAAAGACGTGAGTTAGTATCATGCAAGTGCTTTGCGTGTAACATATTATGTTTGTGGAAAATGTTGATGGTAGTATGTCATGGGAGAACGAGAAACACGTTACATATAGCACGCGAAGCGTATTCCTCCAACCTTATTCCTCCAATCGTGGTCAATTTTTAGAAAATTCTAACCGAGTCCTAGGAGGGGTTCACTTCGATCATCAACCAAGGATGATGAAGGCGCAATTTATAACATTCATGCAATTTATTTTGGTATCCTAAGGAATCCAACTAAGGTTGCCTATATGAGTTTGGTCCAATTCGGGTTAAAATCAAGGCTCCCATAGCAGAATATACTCCTCACGTCTCCCTACTCAAGGGTCCGAACGAAGGGGTTCGTACTAGGCTATGGGTGGTGTTTCGTATCCGTGCCCCTAAGACCATGAGGAACAAAGGTGACACTTCAACAATTCACCGGGCTGAAAATTGGATACTTAACCTAATGCAATGATGTCTAACTAAAAATGCAAAATAAAATACCATGCAAGAATCATCCACCTTATTTTGATTAAATATTTTTCTTTTAAGTTTTAAGAAAAACTTTTATAAGTAGATCCCCAGCGGAGTCGCCACTGTGAGCGGACGACGCTTTTAAACCTCTCGGAAGGGAGCCTCGTTATTGGGAAACCCTCCCTCGAGTGGGGTTTTTATGATGGAAATTCAGTTTTGGAAAATTCGTTATTTCGAAAAAGAATCGAGACGTAAATCTCGATAAAGAGTGTAGGAGTCGCCACTTGGCTCAGCTTAACAGGGAAATTACAACGTAGCTAAACCGGATAAAGGCCGCTACACTTTCCAGAGATCTAAGTCCGGACAAGTCCGTTATTTCGTGTCTAATCAAGGTAAATTTGGCCAATGTTCATTGATGATATTTTAAATTTCTAAAGTTGATTTTATTGAATTAAATCACACAGCGTACACACAAATAAAAATAAAACAGTAAATAATTAAATTATTAATACCTGATCGAATAAAAATAAAAACTCTCATCCTCACATTACAAGTGCCTAAAATACACGATAATCTAGAAAATTACAATCGCCTATAATACATGAATTAAGCCATTAATTACATTAAAAATGAAAATAAAAATAAACTAAAAGCTGCAAAACAGACGGTTAGCACAATTTATAGCACGCCACAAGTAGGACTCAAATAGGACAGAATTGGGAAATTAGAGATTGGGGACATGCATTTAGGGGAGGATAGTAGGGTGAACTCGGCTTATCTGCACGACTAGACCTGGAAGACAGTTTTGGAACATCCTTGTATTTTTGTTCTGTGTGAAAATACATCTTAAAAACATTTTCTTTTCCAGTTTACTTTAATTTAGTATGTGAGGTGGGTCAGTTTTCGGAAGATTCGAGTCTCTATCGTTGCATTGTTCTAAATGCAATAATTTCAAAAATTAAATCTAAGGTCGTGAATGCACACAACAAAATTCATTTTGATGGTTTTATGATTTTTCTGAATTTTTATGATTTTTGTGAATTTTTATGGATTTTTGTGAATTTTTATGGATTTTTTTTGGAAATTCTGCTTCTGGACGAAAATTACAGTCGCTCGGCTGTGATTACAACCGTGCAACTGTAATTACAGTCGTGAGACTATAACTACAGTCATGCGACTGTAACTCTCCCAATTGCAGAAAATCACCAAAATTTGTTCACTGAAAGATAATAGAAGGGGAAATTTAAAAACAGTAGTACGACTGTAGCTGTGGTCGTACGACTGTAATTACAGTCTTGCGACTGGTCATAGCTACAAGAACAGTCGTACGATTGTTCTTATTTTCCAGAAACAGCAGGCCGAAAATGTGAGTTTTATGCATAAAATCAAACCAAAACACCCCAAAAGAGAAACAAAATGAAAGTTTTAGGTGTAATTACCTTTGTAGCACTGATCCACCGTTGGTTTGACTGTTGGAAACGCCTTAAAATGCTCCAAATTACTCCATTTCCCTTGTGTGCTAAGGTTCCAAAATCAAGTCCAAAATTCCAGGGAGTTACGAATTTGAATGAATTGGTAATTTGTATGTTTTTATCAGGTCCAATCCTATGATTTCTAACCAGTTCTAAGCATCACAACATTAGAATTAAAAGAAAAGAGTAGAAGAAATTGTGCTTTTTGTTGGATATTTTTTTTTCTCTCTTTATCTTTCAATCTCTCTCCCTTAATCTAATTTTTTCTCTGTTTTTCTCCTTCTCTGCTTTTTGCCCCTTTTTCCTCCTCTCCCCTAATGCTGAAATAGGCATTTAATGCCCCTTAAATCTCTCTCTCTTTTTCTATCTCACGGTATGGGCTGCTGCACTTGCTACGAATCTACAGTCGTGTGACTCTTTTCTCTTTTTTTTTTTTTTTTTTAATTCCGGCGCTTATAGCTAATTAACCTTAAACTCTTGATACACTTCTTTCACTTCTTCCTTAATTCTTCAAACCTTGTCTATCGCATCACCTCTTTATCACCTAATCCTACATATAGAAAATACTATACGCTAGGTAACAAGTACTCAGTGGTACACTTATAATGGCAATAGTCGCATTAGAATATATAAAATTGTATTTTGGACGGAATAAAAAGAAATGCAAGCATCATAGTAAAATCGGATTAAAACTTTAATCACATTTAAAAACATGTCGAGTCTCATATAGTACTCATAAATTCTTAAGAATAATTTCTTGCCCTAGAAGATTCAGACCAGTTGGTGGTCGCCAACCAGGTATAAGAGAATCTAACCGAGTCTCGCTGACTCATCTTAATCCATCAACTCATCTTCCAGTCTCAATACCAGTGTTTCAATTCACAGCATTTAATCATATTATATTCAAAATCACATCATAACAGGCCATGGCCACCTGTGGTCTAGCCACCTTGTGATTCCATCACATTTGGTTAGGTAGTACTACCATCCTATCTTTTGTTGGATCTAATACACTTGTTCTACCAACACACTTGTCACTTCTATAGGGCTAAAAACCAAACTATAATATTTTTTAAATAAAACACATGTCGCTTCAATCCGGTCAATACATAAAATGCAATTAAAACATCTAATTCATGAAAAACACACTATTTATTCCAACTGCATCTTAATTTGATAAACTCTTATAAACATATTTAAAGTAATTTATAACAATAAATCTTATCTTGAAGGCTTCTAGAATACATGCATGAACATTTACTTTTCAAATCATTCACAAGAAATGATATAAAATATTGCAACTTTGTCATAAACATCATTGTAAAAATTTCTAAGTTTCTAGGAAATCAACTAAAGTTTGTAGAATTAAACTTCATTACAACAAATATTATTTTCAAAATAAAGGAAACTATATTTCTCCTTTCAAAATATATATATAAACTTTTCAGCAAATCAATATATGAGAAAATTGAAAATTCAAATGTCATGTCAAGCAAGTGTACTAATCTCAACTTAAAGGTCCTTCAAGTACAGTCCCTCCCCTATCTTTTACTTGATTCTCAGCTTCTACAAATTATAAATCTTCATTTAACCATGGAACTTTCCAGACACTTAAAGAAAGAGTAGACTATGAGTTCTAAAATTTATCCCTCTAACAATGCCAACCGCTCTCTTTTTAACCACTATTCTACCAACCCCTAATCATTAGATTATGACACTTGTCCACCTAATCCCTAAACTACCATCCCTAACTGACACACCAACCTCTCTCTTTTTAACCACTATTCTACCAACCCCTAACCATAAGATTATGACACTTGTCCGCCTAACCCCTAAACTACCATCCCTAACTAACACATGTATCTTACTAAGCTTTCATCTTAAAATGACATATGTTACTTAATGTACTTCTTACCACTTACTGATCCTGCTTCCGCTTATTCCACATCTCATAGTCATATAACTTTACCTAACTCGACTGCCATCCAATCTGCCATCCCCCTGATCTGTTCCATGACATATGGTTGTTCTCTACCCATAACTAATCCAGTTACTCTTCCATAAGCATCCCACCTTCCCAAGCCATTAGCCATTCCACAGATCTGGATTAACTCGATCTCATACGGGTCAAGATTCTCAATCCTACTAACCCATGTGAACATGTGATTTTAATCTGCAGTTTCAGTGATAAAAAATAGAGCTTTATTTGATTTGTTTTTGTAGCCACACGGGTCAAAGCCAACTCAAAGTTAAAGCTCTGAATTGCTGAATGGATCAAATTAGGGTTTTTAATTAACAAATCATAACCGAATGGGTGAAGACCAAGAAGCATACAGTTATAGTTTGACAAGCATACAAGCATAGCCAATAACCGTACATGTATCTAATAAAACACACCCACTTGCATCTAGATCAAATCTAAATCTCTGATTTAGTCAGGATGTAAATAGAAAGCGATAAGGAGACAAAAGAGGATGGTGATTGTGAGCTTAGAACACCGAAATTAGGTTTTGAGAGAGTTAGAGAGAAGAGTTAAAAAAAAAGAGAGAAAGAGCAAATTCAAGGCTTTTTATTCATTTTTTTTACTTGAATCTCCATTATTAGGCTTTAAAATCTATTAGAAATCATAGGTAAACATGTAACTAAGATTTATAATAGGTTTAGAGACTAAAAAAATCACAAATCCCTAACTCTTGGAAATTGTTGGTTGTTTTTGGAGTTATGGAGTTCCAATCGAATTTCAACATTCCAGAGTTCTTTTGAAGTGTTTCTAAACCCATAAAGCTGTGGATTCATGTGTCAAAGGCATATTTCTGAGAAACCAATAACTTTCTATCATATTTCTATTGTTTGAGCGCCATGTTGCATATTTCTTCAACATACTCTGTTTTTGCTTATTTTAGTTTCCTACCCAAAAATAACATTAGTACATTCATGATAACAATCACACGGATATAGTAAAGGCCATATGGATGTTGTTCTTTGGTCACACGACTATTAAACCTAGAAATCCCTAAATAATTGCTAAACTTTGAATCTGATTCCCTCTAGGAAGTAATAGCCATGTGGTTGTCACCATACCCGTACAGATGTTATTTCTAGTTAGAATGTATTTAAAGATGTCTCCATAACATTTCATTGTATAATAAAATTTAGATCTAATTTCCATAACTGATGTTAGACTAGATTGATAATAGAGATCTAATCTCTTAAAAACCAACTCACTTAACATGTTAAATGATAAAGTGGCAAAATTATTTTCAAAACCATTTTCTCAAAATCAATATAGTAATGTTTCAAAACCATCTTCCAGGTCAAGTCAGTTGAATCTATAAGATTCTCCCAACTTTCCCCATTCACATCCCGAGCTATTTGTTATCCCTTGCTGTCTTGATTGAGTCTAGTGCATATACTGCGTTACTAACATTTGTTTTGCAAGATTAAATTTACTTTCAGTTTTATTTCCATATTAGATGAACTCGTGTATTTTAGGAAATTATAACCCGATTTCCCCATTTGATTGATATGTATCCCCTAAGGTAGCTTGTTTGATTTGGGTTGTAATGATTAATTTATTTATCGCTTTATGTACCTTGAATGAAAGCCGTATGCTGTAAATTAAAATCAATGTAATTCTATAAAATGCTATGATCGAATGTTGAAGCATTTATTTTAATTGGATAATAAGTAAGTGATTTGTTCGGACCTAGATCTATAGAAGGTACAGTGGTTCTCATCTAATTCCAGTTATACCTAAATTTCCCATTTGAGCTGAGTTGGGTGGCGACTCCTATACCTTATTTGAGATTTTGCACCCGAACCTTTTATGAATATTATTTTCCAAAAATGAATTTACATAATAATGTTATTGTTGGATGTACCCTAGTCCCGAGGCATTGGTCCTTGTATTTGTACTTTACATTTATTGGATTTATGTATTATACAATTTGTGTCATTAAAATAAAGGCATTAATCTATTTATTATATATATCTTGTGCTATGTTTTAAATAGAGTAACCAATGGACATGTCCATATCCATGTTGACAAGTGTCATGCATTTCGCAGTAAGACCATGAATAGGGAAAACGATATGATCATAAAGTCATCCGTAGTCTGTTCCAGTCATGGAAATGAATGGAACTAGAGACTATCATTAGCTTGGTTGTATGGCTGTGTCTGTTGTGATTCGTCACCGGAAATCAACCGATAAAATCAAAAATACGCGTTGATTTCCTCGAATCCGAGCCTAGGAGCTAGTGAAGTGGAAATCAAAAACCAAAGTCATAAAGAGGAAGTTTAAATACTTACGTGATATATCTCATTAAGAGATGACTGTAGAAATCTAAACAGACTTCCTCCACCGTCACATACACGAACGGCTATCGGACTAACCCCGTGCTAGCAGATCGGATTTTCCAAGTAGAGAGGAAGAGAAGAAGTGGGTGGCCCAAGTGTGATGGAAAACTAGCTTATTTACATTTTTCTTACCAAAAGAAAGTAGATAAATACCAAGGAAGCAAAGTCCAACTTTACTACATCATGGCCAAACCATGACTCACCACCATAAGTCACTACTTTTCCATCATTATCCATAAGAAGCAAAGTCTCACTTTGCTACCTTAAATTAAGAGAATGACTCATTCTCATGCCCAAAAATTTCAGCCCATACATTCATTTCATGTGGGCTTTCCATTTCTCAAGCCCAAGTCCATTTAATTCTTTGGTTTTTATATAATTTCAAATAAAACTTTAATTTAACATGTATGCTTATATATTATACCATATAATATATTACATACATTTAAATTAAAATTAATTTGACCTATCAAATTAACCAAGAAATTAAATTAGACTAACATAAAATGAAATACATGTAAACCTATACATGTAAAAATATTTGGGCAAATTACAAAAAAAACCCTGTGGTTTCACTTTTTTGCAAATAAAGGATTGTGGTTTTTTTTGTTTAAAAAAGAGGATTGTGTTTTCAAATGTTAACAAAAAAAGGATAACTTACATTTTTCCGTTAAAAATGATGATATAGCGGAGGGTATTTTTAGTTGTTTAACGTACCAATAATTTATGTATATTATTTAAGAATTTTACATCAAAATTTGAATATTTTTCCAAGATTTTTCAATTTGTTATGATTTTTTTTAAATCTATTATCATTATTTAATTTATAAAAATATTTGCGCTTTTCAAAAATTTTCAAAATTTATCATTCATGTGTATTGTATTTTTATTAACCAACTTGAAAATTTTGAGTTCAAAATGAACAAGAATATCCTATGTAATGTCATGATTTAATTTTAGTTATCCTTTTTTTGTTAACTTTTGAAAACACAATCCTCTTTTTTAAACAAAAAAAACCACAGTCCTTTATTTGCAAAAAAATAAAACCACAGGGTTTTTTTTGTAATTTGCCCAAAATATTTCCACCTAGGAAATAATCTCATACATTAATTCATTCAATTAATTATGAAATGGCCTAAACAAATATTAATTATATTATTTTGATCAATCCAATTGATCTATATAATATAATTAATGGAACTCTCTCTCTTCCATATGTATACTCCAAGTACACACTAAATCCTGTAGTCTAGTCCAGATGTTCAATGTGTACGATCCCATGGGCCCGTTTTTATGTTGGTAGTAGGCTTATGGCCCACAGACGGTAGGCGGGCTCTAGCAAGCCACTGCAGCCCCCAATTAAGACGAAGATAGTAGTCAAACTGGAATCATAACCCTAAAGTTTAAACTTGTATATCCCATGTCATTGATATCGGTATCCAACATAGAGGCATGGATTGATGACCCTTTATTATGTCCGGACAATTACTTGATCCCGAATGAACTGATACAAACAAGTTCCAACTTGTTTGGGTGTGGCCACACTATTATTAGTTGCATTCATCAAGAGGCCGGTGATATCTTCTTAGTGGACTATTGAGTGACATTCCCATCTACATATCCATAGCACTGCCATGTTCACTGACATACCCGAATGTACCCATACTTGGCACTTTTTTACAGGCCCGTTAGGCGTACACCAAAGTATACCACTTCATATGCAGCACCATCATATGGTCAGGTCAAAAATCGATACAAGTACTACACGAAAATCACTTGTGATACTATACCATATGGATTTCTCATTTAGTGGATCTATCCAGTACCATGCCCCTTTGCATGTACCCATTAACCTGGTTGACATCCCATGTTCAATGACTGGTATGTAGGGAATCGTCACAGGAAAAATTAAATGAGAGGCGGAACACCGATTAAAATTTTCCTCGATTCCAAAGTCGAAGATACATGTAGATTAATATAATGAAATCAAGAATGGAGAAAATAAATTTTTTCACCTTAACTGTCTCCTCTAGAGACTGCTGCAGAAACTCAAACGCGTTTCCTCCACAATCCGATACACGAACGACTCTCGAATGGGACTCCTGCTAGCTAACGGATTGAACGAAAACCAAGAGAAAATCCAAAAGGGGGCTACTATAATTTTTCTTATTGTGGCTGAAAATTCTCTATTAGGGTTAGGGAGAATTAGGTTAAGGCTTCCTATATATACTCCTTTAGTATATATACTCCTTAACCTACTAGGATTTTAATTAAAACTATAGATTATTTAATCTGATTTAATTGATTTACCTTATATCATTAGGATTAAATAAAAATATATTATAAAATCCTAATTGATACAATTAAATACAATTTCATCAAATTAAAATAACCCAAAGTTAAATTAAAGTCACCCTTAATAAATACAACCTTTGTATTTTTAATTTGCACCAAGGAAATATCATTTTATTTAATTAATTATTTACTACATATAATTAATTAATTAATTAAATAAAATAAATTTCTCCCTTTATAATTGAATTAATTATGACATAACCTAATGTCAATAACTCAATTAATTTGGTTTTCGTTCTAATTCCGATTTGTCAACATTCAGTCGTTCTATGTGTACGATCCTGTGGGTTCGTCTTTATGTTGGCAGTGGGCCCAAGGGCCACAGACTGTAAGTGGGTTCTAGCAAACCGTTACAGCCCCCAATTAAGATGGAGACTTGCAGTCTAATGTGAAACATAACCTGGTAGTGATCTTGTATATCCCTTGCCAACTGATATCGATATATATATAAGCAAGAGGCATGGCCCTATCATCCTATTATATGCTTATTTATCTCTTGATATCGAGTGGACTGAACCTAACGAATAAGTATCCCAACTTATTCGGATATGGCCATACACTTGTCAGTCCCACTCATCAAGAGGCTAGTGACGTCATCTCAGGGGACGTTGAGTGGTAATTCCATCAGCTTCACTCAACATCAACATGTTCACTGGCCCACCCAACATACCCATACTTGGCACCCTATTACGGGCCCGTTAGGTGTATATCAAAGTGTATGAGATCCTATGTTATGTTACAATGAACATTAGGTCTAAGGATAATAACAAGACCTACCTGAGAAACACCTATGAGGATCGAAACATGTGGTGTTCTCATGGTGGATCGATCCAGTACCATGCAACCAACATATACCCATATCATTGACTAACATTCCATGTCCAATGGCCAGTGAGACACCGCCATCCAGTCAAGGTTCTACTAGTCTTTGGTTCTATTCATTCCCATGATTAGTGTTGGTGTGCCCTAGTTCTTAAGGCATTGGATTCTTGTATTTTGTATTATACATTAAGACTCATTGTATGAATACATCATTTGTGTCACATTAATAAAGGCAATTAATCTATTTTATTTATATCTTGTGCTATAATAATGAGTAGAGTATCCATTGATTGATAATCATAAAACCTATCACAGGTCTGTTCTAATTGTGGGAACGAATAGAACCACAAACTTGTATATTCGATGACTGTATGGCAGTTCTTAACTAGCCATAGTACCTGTATAGTTAGTCATGAATATAGGTGTTGGTTATGCCCTAGTCCCAAGGCATTGGTCCTTGTGTTTGTATGATACATTTGTACAATAAGGTGAACTTTATGTATTATACAATTTGTGTCAAGGAAATAAAGGCATTAATCTATTTATTATATGTCTTGTGCTATATTTTAAATAGAGTATCCAATGGACATATCCATATCCATGTTGTCAAGTGTCAGGCACTTGGCAGTAAGATTGTGGATAAGGAAAACGATATGACCATAAAGTCATATGTAGTCTGTTCCAATCATGGGAATGAATGGAACCAAAGACTATCATTAGCCTGGTTGTATGGCGGTGTCTTACCGGTCATAGAACATGGAATGTCAACCAGGTTAATGGGTACATGCAAAAAGGGCATGGTACTGGATCGATCCAATTAATGGGAATCTACATGGTATAGTATCACAAATGATTCTTGTGTAGTACTTGTATGGATCCTTAGACCAGACAATATGATGGCGCTGCATGTGAAGTGGCACACTTTGGTATACGCCTAACGGGCCCGTAAAAAGGTGCCAAGTACGGGTACGTTCGGGTGTTTCAGTGAGCATGGTAGTACTATGGATATGCAGAAGGGAATGTCACTCAGTGATTCACTGAGATGATATCACCGACCTCTTGAAGACTGCTATTGATAAGTGTGCGGCCTCACCCAAACAAGATTGGATTTTGTTTGTGAGCATCAGTTCATTCGTGATCAAGTAAATGTCCGGACACAATAGAGGGTGATACTTCCATACCTCTGTGTTGGACACTGATATCAGTGACATGAGATTTACAAGTTCAAACTACAGGGCTACAGTGACAGTTTGACTGCTATCTTCGTCTTAATTGGGGGCTGCAGTGGCTTGCTAGAGCCTGCCTGCAGTCTGTGGGCATTAGTCCACTGCTAACATAAAGACGAGCCCATCGGATCGTACACATTGAATGTCTGGACTTTAACTAGTCGGATTATGTGTGTACTTGGAGTATACACATGGAAGAGAGAGTATTATATGGATCAATTAGATTGATCAAACTAATATAATTAAATTTTATTTTGGCCTTCTCTTAATTAATTCAATGAATTAATTTATGAGATTATTTCCTAGGTGGAAATATTTTTACATGTATAGGCTTACATTTATTTCTTTTTATGTGTGTCTAATTTAATCCCTTGATTAAATTAATAGGTCAAATGAATTTTAATTTAAATGTATGTAATATATTATATGGTATAATATATAAGCATACATGTTAAATTAAAATTGCATTTGAAATTAATTTAAACTAAGGGATTTAATGGGCTTGAGCTTGGAAAAATAAAGCCCACATGAAATGGAAGTGTTGGCCGACATTTGGTGGTGAAATGGGATAAGAATGTGAGTCATTTTGTTGGACAAAATGTTATGATGAAATGGTGAGTCATGGAAGACTTTTTGGTAGCAAAGTTGGACTTTGCATCTTTGGATATTTTTGGTCCTTCTTATGGTAAGAATAAAAGGAAAAAAATATCCCACCATTTCATCATCACTTGGCCGAAAGTTTATTGCTTGGATGAGTCATAATGTTGACTTTGAGGTAGCAAAGTAAGACTTTGCTTCTTATGAATGATGAAGACGTATTTTGGTGACTCATTTTGGATGAACCAATTAAGAAGTAATGATTCATTGGTTTGACTAGTGAAGTTGCAAAGTTGGACTTTGCTATCTCTTCATCATCACCCATCTTTTGGCCCTCCCATATATTGGATGGTATGGGAAAATTGTTTTCTTTGAGGAAAAATATTTTGCCCACTTTTGAGAGGAATTTCTTTTGGCAAGAAATTTGAACCCAACTTGATAACTTGGTTTATTTCTTTTGGAAAGAAATATTGGACAGCCATATTAGTCATCTTTGGCCTCCCCTCTCTCCCTCTCTTCTTGGTTAATTCGAGCCGCTAGCACGGGTTGGGTCCGAGAGCCGTTCATGTATGCGACGTTAGAGGGAGTTGGCTTCGATTCCTGCAGTCCTCATCGGTCTCTTAGAGAGACCTTGTGGTGAGTTTTTCAAACTTCCTTTTCTATGCTTTAAGTTTTTGATTTCCACATCTTAAGCTTCTGGGACCGGATTCGAGGAAATCGATGTGTATTTCAGCTTTTATCGGTTGGTTTCCCGTGACGAATCCCAACAATAGGTACATGTCGTTGACATGGGACTGGATTGATCCACACAAGAAAGCCATATGGTTGTCGCGTCATAGGTCTTTCTTGAATAGGTCTCTTTTGTCCTCAGACCAGATTTCATTATAATATCAATATGAAATCCGGTTCACTTTTACATACGCCTAATAGGTCTATAATGGGTATGATTGGGTGGACCGGTGAACATGTTGATATTGATGATGAAGTGATGGAATTGCCACTCGGGTAACACTAAGATGATATCATTGGCCACTTGATGAGTGGGACTGATAAGTGTATGGCCATACCCAAGTAAGTTGGTTGCTTATTTGATTAATCAGTCAACTCAAGATCAAGAAATATAATAAACAACAGAAGACGATGACAAATACCATGCTTTTTGTTTATTCATATCGATATCGTTTGGCAAAGGACACTATGAGATTGCTACCGGGTAAGTGTCTTCTATAGACTGCTGCATCTTTATCTTAATTAGGGGCTTTAATGGTTTGCTAGAACCCACTTATAATCTGTGGGCCTTGGGCCTACTGCCAACATAAAGATAAACCCATAGGATCGTGCACATAAATCAACTGAGCCTGACCTTATAGAAATTGTACATGTAATGTACATTGGAAGGAATGCATTAATTAATTAGTTGACATTCGGTGTCAAGGTAATTAATTAACATTGGGTTGAATTTAATTTAATTAATAAGTTTACATACTGTAATTAATTAATTAATTTATCAATTAATTAAATTACATAAAGTAAACAATTAATTAAGTAATTTTCCTAATTAGGAAAATTAAATACATGTATTGTATTTACTTAAGTGTGATTTAATTTTATTTAGGAGTAATTAAATTTAGCCAAATGGAATTAAATTACATAGTATATACCTTTTAATTAAAGTTTATATATGTAATTATAATTCTAGTGGGCTTGGGTTTAATTAACCTAATTGAAACCCAATTAGAAAAGGTGTCTATATAAGGGCACACTTAAGGAAGAAAACCCTAATTAATTGCTGGAAATTTAGCCACCAATAGCAGCCCCAAAACAACAAAAAATCCCAGCATTAATCATCCATTCCTTTGCATCTTCGGCTAGCACCGGTTCCCGCTCGATAGTTGGTCGTGCACCGGACTTTGGAGATCGTAGTTTTAAGAAACGATTCTGCAGCAGTCTCTAGAAGAGACGAATCCGGTGAGTTAATATCTCTTGATTCAAATTGTTTTATTATAATCAATGGTAATCGGACACGATAGGTGGATTCTAGGAAATTTTAAATGGTGTATTTTCTACTGCGCCACGTTATTTTTCCGATGACGAATCCCAACAGTGGTATCAGAGCCTAGGTTTTGTCCATTAGATTGATTGGAATTGGTTCTTGAAAGTGTTTTTGAAGAATGAATAGGTTTCAAGTTTGTGTTTTTAGCGTTCTTATTCCATTGGTTTTGGTTTGTGATGAACCATAGAATTTTTGGATTGGGGTTTTTGATTATTTTTCCCAATTGTTTTCCATTTAAATTTGTTGTTTTGTTTATTTTATTTGATGTTTTTTTTATGATTTTATTTTATAAAAAAAAGTGGGAAAAAGATGGAATCGCATTTGCGATTCCATCTTATGCTATTTGAAGCAGTTGCGGCAACAACTGCTAGCCCGCTGGGACAGCAGTGCCTCGCTCGGGGTTTAGGTCCGGTTTTGGATTTTGCGGGTGCTTTTTTTTTTATCCCGGACACTAATGCAAATTAAATTAATTTTTATTTAAATTGTTTATTTTGTTGGCATGCATATTTAATTTAATTGTTTGCATATTAAATTAAATATGGACTTTGTGAAATTGGCCTAATAAACCATGACACTGGTTAACATTAGGAAGGCTAAATTTTAAATTTGTGACAACCCAAATTCCAGTGGGAGCAAAATTGTTAATTTTGCATTTATGGATATCCATTAGGCTTTTATGGGCCTTAGTCACATTTGTTAAAATTGGCGATTTCACCCTTAGTAACTCGGCTTAACATTTATATTTATAATTTGGAATGCCATGATCATACATCATATTGGTATGTGTGTGCACGATAGGTACATTGTTTGAAATGTGATGTTGAGTTCTATGGGCCCTAAATTATTATCGGTTGTAATTTGATTTTGGGAAATATGGCCTGTGTGCCATTTCTTTTATTTTGATGTAATTTTAGGATAGATTTTATTTTATAAAATTTTTGTATTTGCATCAAGTATGGAGGAAGGCACTGATGGAGCAAGCCCATGGTGGGAGCCCAAGAAGGATTGCAATCCGGCCCATGAAGAATTAGATAGGGTATCTAGTTTCTCATTAGGTTGTTATTAAAAGCCTATAGGATCTCATTTATTTTAAATTAAGTATGCTACTGCATTTGTCATATAATATGGATGTATGGCTCTCCAGATTATAACCCGCGATTATGCATGCTAAGCCGTATCACTTAATTTTAATCCGAAAATTAAAATATTGAGTCGTTTAAAAGTGCTTCCCACATTCACACCTCTTCCTCCCACTGATTCTGCAATGTGCGCCATGCCCTAGCTAGGTACATTGTAGTATTCGGTGGGCTGTCGAGGTTTAGGATACATGGTATGGATAACATGTGAATGGTGGTTTAACTCAACATGGGTAGCATTAGCTCAGAGCGGGCCCTAAGCACAAATGAGTAAACTGTCACTAAGCCCATTGAACCAAGAGTCCTTCATGGAGGGATTGGATAGGTTGTCCTACCAAACGAATCAATGATCGGTTAGTGAGCCCTAGTTCAACCAATCATTGAGGAGTTATGGATCTTGGTCAAGTCAGCCAATTAACATCACCAACGAACAAATTAAAATCGAATTATTAATTTGAATTGGCTTAAAAGTCCTTTATTTCCAACTCAAGCAATGATTTCTTCCATGTAGATAATCCCATTTCACATTAGCAATTTAAAATGGCTGCAACAAACAACAACTCATTCTCACTTAGGTCACTCCTGGAGAAGGAGAAGCTTCCGGCGACTAACTTCCTGGACTGGGCTAGGAACTTACAAATAGTTCTTGGACAAGAGTCCAAGGAATATGTACTAAATGCTCCTTTACCAGTTGGCCCTCCCGCAGGTCGAGGCGTCACCACAGCGATGGTGGAGTAGTACGACCGGCACGTGAGGGATGATCGAGATGTCTTGTGCCTTATGCTGGGTACCATGGCTTCTGATCTTCAAAAGTAGTTCATGGATGAGCATGCTTATGAGATGGTGGATCAACTTAAAAAGATGTTCCAGGATCAGGCTCGTCAGGAATGTTACCTGACAACTAAGGCACTTTGCACTACTGCAATGGTAGCTGGAACTTCTGTTAGCACTTATGTGCTAAAGTTGAAGGGGTATATTTATACACTTGCCTACCTCGGGTGGCCAGTTCCACAGGACTTGGCAGCAGACATTATTCTCGGGTCACTTCCTAGTCTTACAACCAGTTTATCGTGAACTATCATATGCAATGGTTGGAGAAATCGGTTGTTGAGCTGCATGGCATGCTCAAGCTTGCTGAGTAGTCTCTTAAAAAGACTTCTAAAGTATCACTGGTGAACAAGGGCAATACGCCTATTGCTAAGGGCAAGGCCAAATCTAAGGCCAAGGTTAAGGCCTAAAAGGCCAAGGCTAAGGGCAAAAAAGGTGGTGGCCTAACCTAAAGCAAGGGTTGCTTCTCCTGACGATGTCTACCATGAATGTCATGAGAAGGGGTGGAAGAGCTCATGTCCAAAGCTAAGGGAGCAATTGAAGGGAAAAACTACTGCTTCAGGTATTTATATTGTTGAGATTAATCTGGCTATTTCTACATCTTGGGTCTTGGACACTAGATGTGGATCTCACATTTGTTCAAATGTGCAGGGTCTAAGAAATAGGAGATTACTAGGATCTGGAGAAGTAGATCTTCGAGTCAGAAATGGTGCTCAAGTTCAGGCCATGGAGATCATATATTATTTCTTAGAAATGCCTAATGGACTTGTTTTGCGATACTTGTTAGGTTCTAAAGTTATAATTTATACTGATCATGCTGCTTTGCGATACTTGTTTGCTAAAAAAGATGCTAAGCCACGCCTTATTCGTTCGGTGTTACTTTTGCAAGAATTTGATTTAGAAATAAGAGATAAGAAAGGTTCGGAAAATTTAGTTGCCGATCATCCTCCTATGTTAGAAAATGAGAACGGTCCAATTGGTGAATATGATATTATTAATGAAACATTTCCTAACGAGGGTTTAATGGCTATGCAACATGCTAAGGAACCTTGGTATGCTGACTATGCTAATCACCTCGAAGCCGATGTTACACCATATAACTTAGATGCGAATGCTAGGAAAAACTTCTTTAATGATGTGAGAAGTTATATCTGGGACAATCCTTATTTGTTTAAGATATGTGTTGATAATATTATTAGGAGATGTGTAGATGAGTCAAAATATGAGTCCATTTTATCTCATTACATGATAGTGCTTATGGAGGCCATCATGCAACAAATAAAACCACTGATAAAATGTTGGAGAGTGGAATTTATTGGCCTACTTTGTTTCAAAATGCTAGTTTCTATGTTAATCATTGTGATAAGTGTCAACGTGTTGGTGATATTAGTCGTAAATATGAGATGCCACTAAAGAATATTTTAGAGGTTGAAATCTTTGATGTGTGGAGAATAGATTTTATGGGTCCTTTTCATGTATCTCAAGGGTAGAAATACATCTTAGTAGTTGTCGACTATGTTTCCAAATGGGTTAAGGCTTATGCATGCCCGACAAATGATCTGAGAATAGTTGTTAAGTTTTTAAACAAATTATTTAGTAGATTTAGGATACAACGTGCTATAATTAGTGATGGTGGTACGCA
This sequence comes from Euphorbia tirucalli, assembly GCA_039660915.1. Taxonomy (NCBI): domain Eukaryota; kingdom Viridiplantae; phylum Streptophyta; class Magnoliopsida; order Malpighiales; family Euphorbiaceae; genus Euphorbia; species Euphorbia tirucalli. Next base: position 40,037,134 of record CM077637.1, on the reverse strand, counting down.
TTTTATTAATAAATTATTTGAGTCACTTCTGAGGAAATATGGAGTTCATCATAAGGTTGCAACTACGTATCATCCCCAAACTAGTGGTCAAGTAGAAATTTCAAATAGAGAACTTAAATGGATTTTGGAAAAGACTGTATCTAATTCGCGTAAGGATTAGGGTAAGAAGCTAGATGAAGTTTTATAGGCTTATCAAATGGCTTATAAGACTCCCATTGGGATGTCTCCTTATCGGTTAATATATGGTAAGGCTTGTCATTTGCCGATCTAGTTAGAACATAAATCTTATTGGGATATTCGTTCCTTGAACTTTGATGCGAGTCAAGCCGGTAAAAATAGGTTGTTGCAAATGTGAATCGCGATCATGACAATTAATCATGACTGTGACACCTGGATTTTCAGATCTTGACTTTTGCTTATTTTTGCTTTAAAACGGCTATAATTGGCTTAACTGTCATTCTTATCCATTCTTAACTGTCACATCTACTTCAAAAGTCATGTCTTTTCATGTTTTCACTCTAAATAAATATTTTTCCATTTTGAATTTTTCACTTTCAAAGTATTGAAACTCTAAGATTATCAAAATTTCAAAGTGGAGTCAAACCTTTCAAACTTTCTACAAATTAACCCTTTTTCTAACAAAAATGGTGAATCATGTGAATGGGAGAGTTGATTTGAGGGCTGAGTATGGAGCACCTTTCCCTATCCGAAGTGCTCATGAAGGGAAGAGGTATGCTCATTTGAAGAAAATAGACTTTCGAGGGATGTTGTTTCTAGATATCTTGTTTCTTATTAACAATGATACCCGAGATGAAGTGTTCGGGTACTTGTAGTACCTCGGTTGGAGTAAGTTTAGGGCAATGTTATTCCCCCAGAAAGATATTTATGTATTGGAGTGTTATGCACATTCCAGTTTTTGGATAATATAAAGGGTAATTTTCTATTTCACAACAATGGAGTTGAATATACCATAGGGTACGACCAAATTTCTGAATGGTTTGGTTTTCCAAAAGAAAACTTGGCTGTTATGCCTTCTAGTTTCAAACCAGGCATTTGGAGTTTCTTGACGGGTTTGCATTGTTATGTGCCGAGCCATGCTTCAAATAAACTTATTCAAGATGAGGCAATGTTGTACTTGCACAAGTTCCTTACACATTCATTATTTTGTAGGGTAGATAGTTCCATTGTTCATCCCACTAATCTTTTCGTTCTAGAATGCGCATTTAGGGGTACTCCCATTGATTCATGTGACATTCTCTTCAATTCCATTAACAATGCATCAAAGTAAAGATATGGGCCGATTGGTGGTGCAAATATCATGACTGCAATAGTAATGGGTGCAAGGGGAGAACTTCCATGTCGTGTTGATTCGAGAGCTTGTGTCAATTTCCTTAATGGTATGGTGATGATTCCAGAAGGACTTTTAGGGCAGATAATCTAGGGCGTGACATGTTCCTGCCTTATATGGAACACCTTAAGTCTACTCTAAGTCCGATTGACCCTTATGAATCATTGGCCATTGACGACAAAGGAAAGGACCCAATTGATGACTCTCCGATAAATTGGGAGGATGGTCCAGAACCTACAAGCAGAATGTAGTGCATGGATCGGATTAGAGAGTTGCAATATGAAGTTAACAATATGCGTAGGACACTATTCCAAATTCGTCAAGCACATGAGTCCTTGAAGAATGAAATCCTTTCCTGGGCTAGCAATGCTAACTTCACATTCACTCCGTGTTCATCCTTGTCATCCGAGGAGTGATTCTCCTTTTACCTAAATGTGCTAATATATATATAGAGTGTGGTGTGCTTATATATATGTAACTCTTCTTCTAAGTATGGTTTTCTTTTCTTATTCTTTATACAAGGAGGACCTTGTGTTCTTCAAGTGTAGGGGAGGGAATATGAAGAAGAATATGATGTACATATATTTGTTGTTATGTTTGTTGTTGCATAAAATAAATCTAATTTGGTGTGTGATTTGTAAGTTTTTGTTGTTTTCGTTGAAAATAAGGTTAAAATTTCATGAACCATGTGAATCACGATCGTGATGAATCATTGCGATCGTGATTAAGCACTTCAAAGAAAAAAGAAATGGGGACTAAGCACGCATCACGATCATGACCCTTCATCGCAATCGCGACTTAAATGCACAAAAATTCCAAAACTCTCTATTTTCAAATCACGATCGCTACATGCGTGTCATGATCGCGACTCAGTTTTTTATATGAAATTTTGTATGTCTCTCATATAGATCACAATCGCGACCTGGGTAAAATTTAAACGGTTCAATTTTTACATTTAACAGTAATATTGGCTCAAATTTTCAAAATTTGACCGTTATATGACCGTTGGAGCAGTAAAAACCTGTTCCTATTGGTTAATAACTATAATTGATTAATATTTTTATTGTATTTGATGAAAGGATGTGTCTTTTGGTGAAAATTCACTATAAATAGGGAAGCCTATCTTTGTTGTTACTCACAAATAGTGTACTTCCTTTACAAATTAGACTACTAACAATTCTTTTCATCTTTTATCTTTCAAGTCCATATTTTCAAAACCCTAGCCAAATTATTTTCTATGCCGATGCAAAAGAGAATTGCTACCAAGAAGGGCCAAAGTTCTTCATGAACTCCCCAACCAATGAATTTGCGTGAGACCTCTAGTGCAAACTTCCCAATTCGTAATGAAAAGGAAGGGAGGCAATTCATAAGATTCAAAAACATTGAAATCATTAGTATGTTTTTCCTTGATGAGGTCTTTATGATAAATAATGGAATTCATGATGAGATGAAGAGGTTTTTGAATGTTCTTGGGCTTTCAAAATTTGCTTCAATGTTTTTCCCACTAAATCGTGATTGGATTGTGGAGTTGTTGACAACTTTTTGCTATGTAGATAAAAACCGGATGGCTATTATCTTCCGTAATGAGGGTAACGAGTACACGGTTGGCTATGAAGAGATGACTAATTGGTTTGATTTTCCTACGGAAAGTGAGGGATGGCTTTATCCATTTTTTTAGTATAACCCACATCCTTTTTGGAAAAGTATAACCAGATTAGAGAAAAAATCAGCAAAGAATTCACCAAACCATTTGACTAAGAGTAATGTGCTTTTGTATTTACATAAGTATTTGTGTCATTCTATTTTCTGCAGGGTGGAAAGCAATAAAGTGCAAACAAAAGACTTATATGTCTTAGATCAAGCCATGAAGGGAAGAAAAGTGGTTTGCACGGATCATATTTGGGAAGGAATTTCTCGAGCAACAAATTCCAATAAGAAGAAAGTTGGAGGAGGTCATGTAACGACAGCCATAATTTTGGCTGCTAGAGGAGAATTGCCTTACACATTGCAACATGGAGAAAAAGGGTGATTCCTTGATGGGAAATTGATGAAGAATGCTGGATAAGCAAAGGAGATCAGTGGAGCTTTCAAATTCACTTCCTATAAAGAGAGAACAAAGAAGATTCTCATTACCTTAGAAGAGGAAGGAGAAGCTGGACCTTCATATGCAAGATCTAGGAACAAGGGGAAGCAAGTGCAAAGGGAAGAAGAAGGAGGTGATGAAGATGATGAAGAGGAGGAGAGTGATAATGAAGAGCAAGAAGCGGAAAGTCATGGTTGGCAACAAGTGCTAACCAAGGTTGAAGCGGTGGAGCAAAATGTCCACCAAGTTCAGCAAGAAGTGAAGGAGATGTGGAAGGAGAATGTGTCATTGAAAAGGAAGCTTCTCAAGTTCTTCTGATGCAAAAATATTGAGTTTACTCCAAGTCCACCAGGATCACCAGAGGCTTGATTTGGTTACTTCTATCTTTTTCTTCCTTAGTTTATTTTATTTTCTATGTCTAGTGTTTTCTAGTTTTTAGTTAGTGATTGAAGTTAGTTTATTTTCCTACACATTGAGGGCAATGTGCAATTCAAGTGTAGGGGGGTAAAATTAGGATAATTTTAAATTTTTATTTTTATATATCATTATAATATCAAGTATTCTTGCTTTTTTATCTTATTTTGTGATTGTCAAAAAGCTTATGACATCTTTTTCTGTCTTGAGTTGAAGTGTATGATTACGATAATACAATCTTTGGATAATGTAAATGAAGATGATCTCACCTTAAGTTAAGGAATAAGAGGTTTTGATTCTATAAAAGTATGTATATTCAAGTGGTAAAATGTAGAAAAATGGAGTATGTTTATTGTTGAAGTAGTTTGAAAAGCATGACAAAAGAATAAATTCTACAAGTGTTTGGGTATCCATTGGCAATCTTTGTTTAAATGCAATAAGATGCATGATTTTCTACCTTCTAAGACTAAGTTTGAAGTGATTGAACTAAGGAAACTAAAGCCATAATACGAATTAGCATTGTTCAATAAAAGATGAGGGTATTGCAAAATAAGTGTTGATTGACTAACCAAATTGTTATGTAAAAGGGGGGAATGGTATGGAGCATAAAATGCAACCACTAAAAGCGAGATAAAGAATATTTACTTTTATATAATACAAGAAAAGAAAAATTGCAAGATGAATGGTAACAAACTAGATAAAAGGGGAGGTGTGGTATGGAGTGAAACGCAACCACACATGAGTGCTTAGAAAAAAAATCTAGGTTACCTAAAAATGCTTTGAGGACAATGGCTAAACATGTGCTAAAATTTGTCCTGAAAAGCTTTCATCGATATACTTTGGTTGAAGTAAGTTGAAATTGTGTTGATTAAGGTATGAACATGGTTAAAGGTGCATACAAACTCTACATATGGTCGATAGTTCTAAGTTAGGCTTAGTAAAACAATCTTCTAGCAAGACCCATACTTAATAAAAGTATAAAGAAGGATATCATATGTGTTGTTAAAATTCAAAATGCCTCATAGTTGCCTTAGAAGTCGAAGGTTGAGACTCTTTATTTTTTGTTTCAAAGACTAACTGTGTTGGGTCATCACAAGTAAGATGATTAAGAGATTCATATTTTGCTTGAGAACAAGCAAAAGGATAAGTGTAGGGGCTTGATAAGTGCTAAAAAGGCACTTATATATGATATAATCTATAAGGAATTTGCCATGTTTTTACTTATTATATATTAGATTTCACATTGGTATTGCTTGTTTTTGATGATTTACAGTTTTAAAGTCTAAGTATGCAAATATGTGGAATTTAGCTTGCGTCACGATCATAATGCATTGTCACGAGCACGACAGAGCACTTTGATTTATAAAGAAATTAAAGGAAAGAGGCAGACCACAAGCGTGATGTCTATCGCGATCGCGACCTAGCACATCGGCAGACTTTGACTTCAGCATCGGCAGACTCAACAATAGTTATTCGATTTTATCCAATTCAGACTTCAACCGCCACAATGGATAAACGCAACCCTTTATGAAAAGACACAACTTTCCAAGAAGAACCAATAGTATTCAAGAGACACAACCATTCATTTGATCAACACAAGCTTTCACAAAGAGACACAATTGTGAGCGGACGACGCGTTTTCGATGGGACGCGGGACTCCCTTTCGGAATGGGGCGCCACGATCTCGAGCAGATCCCTCCCTCGCGTGGGGTCTTTATAAATGGAAATCAGCGTTTTGGAAAATAAATAGAATTAATACGTAAAAGAACCGAGACCTAAGTCTCGATGAATATTGTAGGAGTCGCCACCCGGCTCAGCTCAACCGGGAAATTCTTATGTAGCTGAACCGGACGAACGGCCGCTACACTATCCAGAGATTCGGGTCCGGACAAGTCCCTTATTTCGTGTCTAATTAAAATAAATATAGCCAATGTTCTCGAATGGTATTTCAAAATCTAAAGTCCATTTTATTGAATATAAAAAGCATACAGCGCGCACACAAAACATTTAATACAAAAATAAGGAAAAGAAATAAATATTAATTGGCTTACAACCAAATCGAATGGAAAAATAAGAACTCTCGCCTCACTTGTACAATCGCCTAGAATACACGAGAATCTAGAAAAATACAACCGCCTAAATACACGATTTAATCTATTAAATTACATCCAAAATAAAAATAAAAGGAAATTAAAACCTGCAAAACCGAGGGTTAGCACAATATATACAGCACGCCACAATTAGGACTCAAATAGACAGAACGGGAAATCAGGAATTGGGGGCATGCATTTAGGGGGTAACCGGGTCGGCTCGGCTAGCCGGCCCGGTTAGACCTGGAAAACATTTTGAAACGTCCCTGTATTTTTGGTTTTGTGGGAAAATCATTTGAAAACAATTTTTTCAGTTTACATGCATTTTTCATATGTTTAAGTGGGTCGGTTTTGAGGAGAAATGGGTCTCCGTCGTTGAATTGTTCTAAATGCAATGTTACTATAAATTGAATCTATGGTAGTGATGCACACAACAAAATTCATTTTGATGATTTTTGGGGTTTTCTAATTTTTTAGGATTTTTTACGGATGAAAGCTGAAATTCCGATTCTGAAACAAGGATTACAGTCGTACGACTGTAGTTTACAGTCGTGCGACTGTAATCAATTCAGGGTCAGAATTTTCGCCAAAAATCATTGAAAATCAAAATCTGAAGGAAATAAATCTGGAAATTAAGAACAGTCGTACGACTGTATATACAGTCGTACGACTGTTCATGAAAACCAAGAACAGTCGTACGACTGTTCTTAATTTCCAGGAACAGAAATACGAAAAATGCAGCAAAAGGCACAAAACTCACTTCAAACACCCAGAAAGCGAGAAAAAAAGTGAGGAAAAGAAGTGACTACCTTTTTAGAAGCTATTCCAAGTCGTTTTGACCCCTGGCGTCGCTCCGATCCCAACAAATTCCCACTTTCCCCTTTGGAATGGAAGTTGAGAGCTTTTTGTCCAAAATCCAAATTGCAAAGGATTCTGATTGTTTTAGTCCGAATTCTTGATTTGGTTATGTAGTTAATTGATTAACTTAGGGGTTTCTAACAAGTTTTAGGTTTAATTTCGAGAATTAAAGAAAATCAAAGAGGAAGAAAAATGAGTTTTTTGTAGTTTTCCTTTTTCTCTCTCTTCTCTTTCTCTCTCTAAACTTCCTTTCACCAGAAAAATCCCCCCCCTCTTCCTTTCTTCTTTTTCTCTTTTTATCTCTTTTTTTTTTTTTTTTTGCTTGCTGCAACAAGGGAGCAATTAATGCTCCCTTTCTCTTTCCTTCATTTCTGCTGCAGAGGTATGGGCCTCTGCAGATTTTCCGACATTGCAGTCGTACGACTGTAACAATAGTCGTACGACTATATTTTTTTTTTCTTTTTAAGTATAGAAAATTCCGGCGCTTACAGCTGCCCCTCGCGTGATCAAATTCGACATCTAGCTCCCGGTCTATAATACCTGTGATGATGAATTTGAGAGCGTGAATTAAAGCGCCTTGAACACTGGAATGAATCTTCTGATGAGATAGGCCGATACCGGGTTTAGGTTACCCGAGGCGATACTGGGGATAAAATAAGCCGATATCAGGTCTATGTTACCTGAGGCGAAATTAATGAAAAGATTAGCCGATACCGGGTCTAGGTTACCCGAGGCGAGATTGATGAAGAGATTAGCCGATATCAGGTCTATGTTACCCAAGGCGAGTTGATGAAGAGATTAGCCGATATCAGGTCTATGTTACCCGAGGCGAGTTGATGAAGAGATTAGCCGATACCGGGTCTAGGTTACCCGAGGCGAATCTGCTAGGGGACTTGGATGATGGAGTGGATCTGGGCCGATACCGAGCTTACATTACTCGAGGCGGATCTGCTGGGGAACTTGGATGATGGAGCGGATCTGGGCCGATGCCGAGTCTACATTGCTCGAGGCGGACTCGCTGGAGAAAGTTGAGATAATGGAGCGGACATGGGCCGATATCGAGTTTACATTACTCGAGGCGGATCTGCTGACTTGCTGAGGATATTAAGCTGGGGATGAATTCCTGCACTTAAAATGGCAAGTCTTCATTCCTTGATCGAGAGATTTTTAAACAAAAATTTTTGCCCCTTCGATCAAGATTGAAGACTAGCCGGGGATAAGTAATTGATATATGCAATGCATGGATGCATGATGATGTATATGTACATGTATGTATTTTCTGTTATTGGACGTTTCTGTCTTCCGCTGGGGAGATATGTTGTGCCCCTGGTTGATTTTGCTTTTCTTGGGGCATTGTTTGGTGATTATCGACGGAGTGAGGTGACTGCTGGGGAGATGATTGTTGTATTCCTTGCAGAGATTCCGCTGGGGAAGAGTGTGACAGCTTGACTGGGGAAACAATTGTGGTGTTCTTTGTGTAGCTCACACTGAGGGATAACATGGCGACTTTGCGGGGAAGTAATTGATAGTGTTCTTTATGTAGACTCCGCTGGGGAATAGTATGGGAAACTCTGCTGGAGAGTGATGTGACGAATTCTGCGGGGAATGCTGAGGATGTTCTGTTTTTCCTGCTCCGTAGGAAGTTATGGGTTTTTTTTTTTTTTTTTTTTTAGGTGCTCTAATTTTTGCCTGGGTAGCCCAAATCAGGTTTTCAGCCCAGCGAGCCGCTCTAACTTTTGCCTAAGGCGCCTTTTCGATTTTCGCCTTAGCGAGCTTTTCATATGCCCTACCTTTTGCCTAAACTGCCCGATATGGGTTTTCAGCTTAGCGGGCCACTCTAATTTTTGCCTGAGGTGCCTTTTCGGTTTTCCCCTCAGCGAGCAATTTTTTTTTTTTTTGATTTGACTAAAATGGTGTTGTGACTCTTTATTGTTCGTTTGGGAAGATGAACTGGACTTTAGAGGATGATAAAAGATTTTGGATTGCACGCATTTAATGCATTTCCATTTGCCTAATAATGTGATGATATTGATCAGTTGAATGCAAAGTGCTTTCTTTGAATGTGTGTTTATGCAAGACAACTTTGTTTGTGCTTTGTCATAACCATGCAAATATATTTAAACAAACACTTCACTTTATTGATGAAGTCAAAATGAGTACATTTGAAACAAGTTGGTTCCTAAATGGTACAGATTTCACATTGTGCCAGAATCCGTCACCAGTCGTCCTTTTCAGGTTTTCCGACTGATTATTTTCTCTCGTGTCTTAACTTTTGCCTAGACCGCTCTTTTCGAGTTTTCAGCCTAGCAGACCTCTCTCTTTTTTTTTTTTATACATGATAAAGCTTTAGCCTGTCTTGGTTGATCGGGTTGGTGAACTCGTTTCCATCCATGTCCATGATGCTGACAGCGCCTTTTGATAACACCTTCTTCACCACATAGGGTCCTTCCCAGTTAGGTCTGAACTTGCCCCTAACATCAACATTTGAAGGCCTTAGTTGCTTTAGAACCAAATCTCCTGCTTTCAACTGCCGCTTGGAGTATTTCACATTTCGATTATAGGCTCTAGCCATTCTGCGCTGATACATCTGCAGGTGATCCAGTGCCTTTAGTCGCTTTTCATCTAGTGTAGCCAGCTGCTCATATCTAGCTTGAACCCATTCAGTCTCTGGCAATTGAGCTTCCAGGGAAACTCTGAGTGATTTGAGTTCTATCTCCACTGGTAACACTGCTTCCATTCCATATACCAAGGCATAAGGAGTTTCTCCTGTCGGCGTTCTGACACTGGTTCTGTAACCCCAAAGAGCATAAGGCAGTTTATCAGCCCAATCCCTGTAAGTGGTTACCATCTTTGATAAGATCTTCTTTATTGCCTTGTTAGCTGCTTCTACTGCACCATTAGCCTGAGGTCTATATGGAGAGGACTTATGATGTTCAATACCATGTTCTGCAAATAGCTCAGCCGTTGCCCCTTGAAACTGTACTCCATTATCAGTTACTATATGGTGAGGAACCCCATATCGAGTGGAGATATTCTTCTGGATGAACTTGACCATATGCTTGGCTGTAACATTAGTGAAGGATTCTGCTTCGACCCATTTGGAGAAATAATCAACTGCCACAACTATGAATCTGTGCCCATTAGATGCAGCTGGATGAATTTCACCAATCATGTCTATCCCCCATGCTGAAAATGGCCAAGGAGACGCTAGATTCTGAAGTTCAAGTGGAGGAAGATGACTAATGTCTGCATAGATCTGACATTCATGACATTTCTTCACTTTTCTTATACAATCTGCTTGCATCGTCATCTAGAAGTACCCTTGTCTCATAATCTTCCTGGCCATGGTAAGCCCGTTCATATGTGGCCCACAGGATCCTGCATGTACCTACTGCATCACGTCTTCTGCTTCTTGTTCTGTTAGACACCTTAAAAGAACTCCATGTGCTGTTCTCTTATACAACTTGTCCTCGAAGATTCTGAATTGACTAGCCAGTTTTCTCAATGTCAATTTATCAGCAGCACTGGCCTCTTCTGGGTACTTTCCCTCCTTAACATATCGGTAAATGTCAAAGAACCATGGCTTTTCTTCAGCTGATAATTCCATTACTTCATGCACTTGAAGCAAGGATGCCTGGAAGTGGCTATGACCAGTGGTTGAGCTTGTGTCTCTTCTGGATTTTCCCACATGGAGGACAAGGTAGCTAAAGCATCAGCCATCTTATTCTCATCCCTGGGGACATGTCTGAATTCACACTGGCCGAATAAACCCTTTCTGAACTGTAGCAGCTCCAAATAAGGCCGTAAGGCTTCTTCTTTTAGTTCCCACTCACCTTGAGCTTGCCTAACCACTAGAAGTGAGTCTCCAACAATCAGGACGTCATTTGCCCCTAGTGTTAGGAAAGCTTCCATCCCAAATAGGCATGCTTCATACTCTGCCCTGTTATTGGTTATGGGAAAATTCAACCTCTTGGATAAGGGAATGACTTCACCATCTGGCGTTGCTATAAGTACCCCGATCCCAGTGCCTTTTCTATTCACTGCCCCATCGAAACACATGACCCACCTTTTCACTTCCACCATGGCTAACTGCTCATCAGGGAATTCCAGGTTCTCTGTGTAATCTGATTCTAGGGGCTGGTTTGCCAGAAACTCTGCCACGGCTCGCCCTTTAATGGTTTTCTTCGTGATGTACTCAATGTCGAATTCAGACAAAAGTAACAACCACCTGGACAGTTTCCCGACCAATGCCGGTGCTTCATAGAGATACTTCATTGGATCCACTTTAGCCACGGCTTGTATCTTGTAGGATTGGAAATAGTGGCGTAGCTTCTTGGTCAACCAAATCATCGCCACACATGTCTTCTCTACCAGTGTGTACTTGGTTTCATACTCCAGCAATTTCTTGCTAAGGTAATAGATGGGATATTCCTTCTTGCCATCTTGTTCCTGTGCTAGCATTGCCCCTATAGAGGATTCTTCAACTGCCAAATACAAAATCAGGGGCTTCCCTGTAATTGGAGGACTCAACACTGGTGGCTTTACCAGGTAGGCCTTGATCTTCTCGAAGGCTAGCTGACACTTGTCATCCCACACAACCGGCTGATCTTTCTTTAATAGCTTGAAGATTGGCTCACAAGTGGAGGTTAGCTTGGCTATGAAGCGGCTGACATACTGCAAGGAACCCAGGAATGATCTGACCTCCTTTTCAGTCTTTGGAGCTGGCATATCTTGGATGGCTTTGATTTTATCTGGGTCCATTTCTATACCCCTCTGGCTAACTACATGGCCTAACAGCTTTCCTGATGTGACCCCAAATATGCACTTCTTGGGGTTAAGTCGCAAGTTGTACTCTCCAATGCGTGTTAGAAATCTATCCGGGATAACAGGGTGTTCCTCCCGGGTTGCTGATTTAACAAGCATATCATCGACATACACTTCAACTTCTTTATGGATCATATCATGCAATAGAGTTGTGACAGCCCTCTGATAAGTGGCACCGGCGTTCTTCAATCCAAAAGGCATCACTCTGTAGCAAAAAGTACCCCACTCTGTGATGAACGATGTTTTCACCTTGTCGATCACATCCATCAGAATCTGGTTGTACCCTGAAAAGCCATCCATGAAGGAGTACATTGCCGCTTTTGCTGCACTATCAACCAATACGTCAATGTGAGGTAGTGGGAAATTGTCCTTAGGGCAGGCCTTATTCAAGTCCCTGTAGTCAACGCATACTCTGACCCTTCCATCCTTTTTAGGCACGGGGACAATGTTGGCTAGCCATTCCGTATACTCCACCACTTCAAGAAACCTGGCATCTATCTGTTTGGCCACTTCTTCCTTCACCAGTGTAGCCCATTCCGGCCTTAGTCTTCTCAACTTCTGCTTTACCGGTCTGAAGTTGGGATCCGTTGGGATTTTGTGCACTGCTATTTCTGTATCTACACCCGGCATGTCTTCATACGACCAGGCGAAAGCTTTAACATGTTTTTGGAGTATTCTTATTAATTCTCTTTCTTCCTCGAATTTAAGCTCGTGTGAAATGAGTACCATTTTAGGGTTTTCATCTGTACTTATATTGATTTCATGCAATGCAGTGTCATGTATGCTAAATATGCTTGATGGTGATTTAAATGCATGCACAGAATTGTCAGGATAAACATCACACAAGTAAGCAAACTGGGATTTCATTGCATTGAACTTATCATAAAGTACATCAGTTACATTGAAAATGGAAGAAATAGATACAACAAAATCATTTTCATCCTCCACAGGCGGAGGGCCTTGTTCTTCATCAGCTTCCATCTTCCTTTCCAGAGCATCATCTGGGACTGCAGCTTTCTCGGCCACCTGTCCCTTAGCTTTCTCCATTATCTTGGCGATTTCAGCAACCACAGAGTCTAAGTTCACTTTAGCCATTAGTTCTTCGCCAAATCCTTCCTTGGATTTCCCAAAAGCTTTGGTTAATGCAGCAGTCAAAGCTCCCGAGATCACTTCTGTAGCTTCAGCAGAGGTCTTCTTTTCATCTTCTTCCTCGGCCACCTCTATGGTTTCTGCTATCACCTCAGATGATTCTCCTTTCAGAATTTCAGATTCAGCAGTTGCTTTTTCTTCCATTACAGGGGCTACTGGCTCTTCCTGGCTTTTCTCAAAATCCACAACATCTGCAAAGATCTCAAAGCCAAGGTGCTCGACATTTCCAACCAGCACTGGTTCAGTTTGGCCCTTGTAAAGGCTTTCTCCTGCCTTCAGAAATGGCTTCATCATGACCTTGCCATTCTTGTCCTTTTTCAGATTCTTCTGCTCGGATGACCCCTCTACATAACCAAGGCCGTATTGCTTTGACTTTCCCGAGTCGATCTTGAATTCTGGCACACCTTGCAAATTAATCCCGAGTCCCATTCCCGGGACAAAGTTCCACTTGTACAGATATCGGGATAGCCACTCCGGCATGTAATTCTCATAAAGAACCATAGGGGCATCTGTGGTTTCTTCCTCCTTAATGACAGCAATCTGGAATCCACCAAAAGGAACCACTCCTTCATCCACTGCAGCTACCATCGACTGGGCGTCCACCTCAATAGTCACAATCCTGTCATTCATAGAGAATTTAATCTTCTGATGCAATGTAGAAGGAACACCTCCCAAAGGATGGAACCAGGGCCTTCCAAGCAATAGGGAGAATGTGACCGGGATATCGATCACCGTGAAGACAACCATGGACTTGATGGGCCCAACCTCCACTTCTATTTCCAAGGTCCCTATCACTGTTCTTTTAGAATCATCATACGCCCGAATGACTGTCGAAGACCTCTTCAACACTTCTTCATTCATACCTAGAAATGGTAGCATTTTCAGTGGGCAAATATTCAGAGCTGAGCCGTCATCCACCATAACACACGGCATCACCTTATCCATGATATAGGCGCTAATGTAAAGAGCCTTGTTATGAGCTTTTCCTTCTGTTGGTAGGTCTTTCTCAGAGAAAACAATATTAGGAGCTCTAGCATGGACTTTGTCTAGCAAGCAGCACATAGCCTCAGGTGAAGCTATAGGGGAGACTTCAATTTCTGATAGCTTCTTCACCAAAGCCTCCCTATGCTCTTTGGAGGTCATAAGCAAGTGCCACAAACTAGCTTGTGCAGGGGTCTTCTTCAGTTGGGAAATGACCAAATCTTCTTTCTCGACTCTTTCCGGTGCCGAAGTACTGCCCGACCCATTCATCGGTGCTTTATCTTTCATCTGATCTGCCGGCTGATATACCCTTCCACTTCGGGTCACGTGCTGCACTTCTGAAATCTTCAGCTTCTCAACAGTTGGGAGTTTAACAGCCTCTCTTCTGTCAAATTCTTCATACTCATCCTCGGAGTCAAGGTCATCCAGACTTATGGGCTTGATCTCCTTACACCCCTCCTTTTCCTCACATTCGGGCTCCACTCCGGGTTCCCCTACCGCCACTGCCTGAATCGTAGGGTTCGCTTTCAGAACTTGGGCAAATATGAAGTTAGCCGGTAACCCCGACTGAACCATGTTAACCCGCTTCTCGAATGCCGGCAGTGGGTTAGTTTTAGTGCTAGGCTTAGGTGGTTCTTGCAGCTTTCCCTCGTCGATAAGCTTCTGGATAGCATCCCTTAGCTTGTAGCAGTTATTGGTCCGGTGGCCTGTCACCACATGATAAGTGCAGAAGTTATCCTTGTCAGCTTCAGGTGGGAACTCAAATGGCCTCAAGGACTGTAGTAAGCCACCATTCCTACACTTGGCGAATATCTTTGCCAAAGTAAGAGTCCAGGGTGTTATGCCTTGTCCTCCAGGACCCCTATTCTGGTTGCCTTGCTGCTGATTCACAGTAGCCACCTCAACCCGCTTCACTTCTGATGACTGCCCCTGCTTGGCACTGGCACCTGAACCAGACCCACTGCCAGACCCAGCTGCTGTGGTTGATCTATACCCTGAACCATACCCTGTACTTCTTCCCCCTTTCTGACCAGCTAGCTTCTCCTCTTCATCCCTTTCTATCTTCATGGCCATGCTATAGACCTCACTAAGCTCCTTGAAGGAATGGAATTTCATGTTGTTCTTGAAGATATCTTTGCTGCCATCAATGAGCTTCTGTATAAGCTCATCTTCATCAGGGCGGTTCTTTAGGAGGATCATCTTGTTCATCCACCTCTGGTAGTATTCATCAAAGGGCTCATTGAATTTCTGTTTCACCCTCTCCAAATCATACAGCTTCACCTGGATTTTGGTGTTGAAGCTGTAGTATTTGATGAAGGCTGCTAACAATACTTCCCAGTCAGACTGCTCCTCCTTTGACAATGAGTTATACCATCCTAAAGCACCTCCCTCCAATGTGGTGGGGAACATATTAATCAATTGTTGCTTTGTAGCGCCTGCTGTCAGCATAACTCGGGCATATAAATTCACATGGGCCTCCGGCGAGCCCATTCCTTTGTAAGTGGGGACTTTCGGCACTTGGAAGCCGATAGGGAATGTCTCGATGCCCCTACTGATCATGGCGTCAACATTCACCCCCTTCTTGGATTCAGCACTGATCCCGACCCCCTTCTTCAACTGGGCCATGACCTCGTCTAATTCGGAACACTTGGCTTTCATCCTCTGTTCCATAGCTGCCTCTATCTCCTGCAACTTTTCAAGGCTAGCCGAAGCGTCACCACCGTGTTGGGATGACTCAGCTTCTTTTTCCTTCCCGGCTCCACTACCACCGATCTCACCAGCTTCTCTAACCACTGCCCTCATTTCCTCCTTTAACATGTCGCGGAAGTCTTGCGACCTGAAGAAATCTCTCAGAACATCAGCCATACTCGGTGTCTGCTCTGCCATATTCACGCCTTCCCCAGTCTCAGAATCACTATCACTCTCGACTACCCTCTGTCTCCTAGCCGCCCTTGAAGCTTGGGATCTTGTCCAAGGTCGCTCCAGTGTATTCTGCTTGGGGTAGACAGGAGGTATTAGGGTCGTGAATGAATGACGTGATATGACATGAAAATTAAGACATTGGACGTGCTTGAGATGCATGGAGTGGAATTATGTATGGAATGATGATATGAATATATATTTTTTATTATTATTTTTTTTGAGGCATTCCAAGAACACCCAATGTTTATGCAAAAATGTCACGTGTGGGCCACCACACGGACAGAACTTCGGCGCCTTTGGGGCACCTAATGAATTCATGAAATGGTCGCGTGTATAACGGCACACGGACGTAGTTTTGACGCTTTATAGGTCTATGAGATGGTATGAAATGGTCGCATGGGCCGGGCCCACAGACAAGGTCTTGATGCTTTTGAGCATATGATATGGAATGATGTTATGAGAAAGTCACGTGTAACAGGAACACGGACAAGGATTCGGCATTCGAGGAACGCCTTTCATGATTTGGTGATTGTTACGAGTCTATATGTATACTAATCGGGCACTCGAGGAGTACCTTAAATGGTGAATTAATGTCATGAAGTGGTCGGATGTGGACCACAATGTTATATGATGTTTATGATGGATGGGTATGATGTCATGAGATGCATCGTGTAAATTATTACACGAAAATGGGCCTAAGGCCGTTGTGGCTTTTATTGAATGAAATGATATTGGTGGAATGGCCGAATGCAATCTGGTGCATTGGCAAAACACGGGTAATTTTGGGTACCCGATATGTTATGAAATGGGATGGGATGGTCATGATAGGCGTCCTTGAAATGCCCATTAATTTAATTTAAGTGAAATGTAGTGAATGAATATGTCACACAATATGTAAATGTCTGCATAAAAACGTGAGTTAGGATGCATGACATACATAATGATGTTATGTATGCTATGTCAAAAATAAAATGCTAATCACACAAGTTTAATGTTATGGCTGAAAAAGAAATCGTTAGTATGGATGACAAGCGAATGAATTAATGTTTTACACACGAAATAAAATGCAAAATGGCTGCATAAAAAATGTGGGTTAGTATCACACAAAGATGTTTGTGTATGGTATGTCATATGTATGGAAAATGGTGATTATGGTATGTTATGCATGCGTCGGTGATGTGTCACAGAACGGTGAAGAACACATAGCAAGCAAAACGAGTTCTTCCAACCTTATTCCTCCAACGTGGTCGATCTCAAAAATTTCTAACCGAGTCCTAGGCGGGGTTCACTTCAATCACCATCCGGGGGTGATGAAGGCGCGATTTTATTGTCATTATTCACACAATTATTTTGGTATCCTAAGGGAATCCAATTAGAGCTGCCTATATGGGTTCGGTCAAAGTCGGGATAACATCAAGGTTCTCATAGCAAGATATACTCCTCACTTCTCCCCACTCAAGGGTCCTAGCGAAGGGGTTCGTACGAGGCTATGAGTGGTGTTTCGTATTCGTGCCCCTAAGACCAGGAGGAACTTAGGCGACACTTCAACGATCCACCGGGCTATAAAAGGATACCTAATCTAATGCAAGAAATGGCTAACTAAAAATGCAAATAAAATACCAAAAGAGAATCATCCACGTTATTTTAATTAGACACTTTTCAGGGCTTGTCAAATTCCTTTAAGTTTTTAAGAAAACTTTTTGAAGAACTTCCCCAGCAGAGTCGCCACTGTGAGCGGACGACGCGTTTTCGACGGGACGCGGGACTCCCTTTCGGAATGGGGCGCCACGATCTCGGCTAGCCGGCCCGGTTAGACCTGGAAAACATTTTGAAACGTCCCTGTATTTTTGGTTTTGTGGGAAAATCATTTGAAAACAATTTTTTCAGTTTACATGCATTTTTCATATGTTTAAGTGGGTCAGTTTTCAGGAGAAATGGGTCTCCGTCGTTGAATTGTTCTAAATGCAATGTTACTATAAATTGAATCTATGGTCGTGATGCACACAACAAAATTCATTTTGATGATTTTTGGGGTTTTCTAATTTTTTAGGATTTTTTACGGATGAAAGCTGAAATTCCGATTCTGAAACAAGGATTACAGTCGTACGACTGTAGTTTACAGTCGTGCGACTGTAATCAATTCAGGGTCAGAATTTTCGCCAAAAATCATTGAAAATCAAAATCTGAAGGAAATAAATCTGGAAATTAAGAACAGTCGTATGACTGTATATACAGTCGTACAACTGTTCATGAAAACCAAGAACAGTCGTACGACTGTTCTTAATTTCCAGGAACAGAAATACGAAAAATGCAGCAAAAGGCACAAAACTCACTTCAAACACCCAGAAAGCGAGAAAAAAAGTGAGGAAAAGAAGTGACTACCTTTTTAGAAGCTATTCCAAGTCGTTTTGACCCCTGGCGTCGCTCCGATCCCAACAAATTCCCACTTTCCCCTTTGGAATGGAAGTTGAGAGCTTTTTGTCCAAAATCCGAATTGCAAAGGATTCTGATTGTTTTAGTCCGAATTCTTGATTTGGTTATGTAGTTAATTGATTAACCTAGGGGTTTCTAACAAGTTTTAGGTTTAATTTCGAGAATTAAAGAAAATCAAAGAGGAAGAAAAATGAGTTTTTTGTGGTTTTCCTTTTTCTCTCTCTTCTCTTTCTCTCTTTAAACTTCCTTTCACCAGAAAAATCCCCCCCCCCCTCTTCCTTTCTTCTTTTTCTCTTTTTATCTCTTTTTTTTTTTGCTTGCTGCAACAAGGGAGCAATTAATGCTCCTTTTCTCTTTCCTTCATTTCTGCTGCAGAGGTATGGGCCTCTGCAGATTTTCCGACATTACAGTCGTACGACTGTAATTTTTAAATTACAGTCGTACGACTGTAACAATAGTCGTACGACTATAGTTTTTTTTTTTTTTTTAAGTATAGAAAATTCCGGCGCTTACAACAATGCTTCAATGATTACAAATAAAGAAGGAATTCCAGATTGTAAAAGGGAGAAAAAAATAGGCCAAATGGAAGATACTTGTAGTATATAAAGTTAGAAAAATAGAGTGTCTCGAGAGTTCGAGTATTTTTTGTAATATTTAGTATATGTAAAGGGGAGCCTACCGCCAAGGTCCTTGAATCAAGTATATTTGTTGTATAGAGAAAAGATACCGCTGAGGTTGCAATATACCTACAGGCGTAACGGAGTGTTTTATGCCCAACTGCTTTCTTAAGTCTATTCTTATGTTTTTCCTTTATGAGAGCGTCACACTTGTATATGTATTGAATGTTTATGAAATCAATATCGATAAGTTCTCTTATATCTTACTCTTCATTGCATGACTAACGCCAAGTATGCATTATTAACATAGATTCATAATAAGATATAGAGAAGTTCGCATTTTACTTTGTCTTGTTTAGCTACTAAGATAGAATAAATTATGATATATGATTGTTTTGCTTCACTTTGTTAAATTAATTGGAGATCATCTTAATATAGCTTGGCCATTGTGTATTAAGACCTTTAGTTATTTTGACAAAGGTATTCAATAATTTGTCTATAAGTTATTGAATAAAATCTATTTATAGACATGCTCGTTGAAATAAAACTTATCCAACATACTCTTATCATAAGGATTGAATAGATAATTAATGCATGTGCAACGAATATCTAAGATAAAATGCTTGTATATTTATGTGACTATATATTAAACAACAACTCAACTGATAACTAGTACTTTAATTGATTTAACTTGCCATTTGCCCAATTCCCCATATCACTTTATAATTCGATACTCTATAGACACAAAGAAAAACAAACTAATGTGTACATACATATTCCTCGTGGGATTGATATCTTTTATTACTATGTTGAGATTCATATACTTGCGAGCACTAATCTCTAAATGGCATAATTGTTTGAAAAATTATTGTTAAAAGATAAGTAAGAGATTTGTACAAAAAGCAACACTCATTGATCTTAAAGCTTGCTTTAGTGTAACCTGACAGTACCAGCTCATCTTGACCTCCATACATGAAGAAAACATCCTTAGTCCGATTAAGGTACTTCAGGATTGCCTTGACAGCCTTTTAGTGTTCCTCCCCGGGGTCTGACTGGTACTGGCTAGTCACACTTAGTGCAAATGCGACATCGGGCCTTGTACATCACATGGAGTACATGATAGATCCAATAGCAGATGCATAAGGGATCTTTTCCATATTCTCCCAGTCCTTCTTTGTTTTAGGACCATCTTTCGTACTTAGCTTCAACCCATGGCACATAGGCAAGAATCCTTTCTTTGCCTTGTCCATGCAGAATCTTTTCAGAATCTTGTCAATGTACGTGGCCTAACTTAAGCCTAAAAGCATACTGGATATATCTCTGTAGATCCTGACCCATAAGATTGTCTCAGTTTTGCCTAAGTCCTTCATTGTGAAGCACTTACTCAACCACTGCTTTAACCCTTGCAGTGTTCGTATGTTGCCTCCAATGATAAGGATGTCATCAACATACAGCACTACGAAGGTGAAAACGCTCCCACTAACCATCTTATACACACAGGGCTCATTAGGATTCTGTGTGAAGCCATATTTTGTAATGGCCTCATTGAATCTCTGATTCCATGACCTCAATGCTTGCTTCAATCCATAAATGGATCTTTGAAGCTTCCATTCCCGGTTAGCATACTTTGGATCGATAAAACCTCAGGTTGTGCCATGTACACATCCTCAAGTAGCTTTCCATTAAGGAAAGTGGTCCTAATGTCCATCTGCCATATCTCATAATCATACCATGCAACTATTGCTATTAGTATCCTAAGGTTTCATCAAAGTCAATTCCTTGAACTTGCCTGAATCCTTTTGCCACCAATCACCCCTTGAAGGTGTTGTCGGCTTTTAACTTGAAACACCACTTGCAACCTATCACCTTAGCACCCAGAGGTGAATCCACCAAGTTCCATACTTGGTTATCATGCATAGATTGCATCTCAGCCTCTATGGCTTTGCGCCATTGATCTGAGTGTGGGCATTCAACAGCCTCCTAATAGGTCTTGCGATCCTCTTGGTCAACGATCATAAGGTCCCCAACATTAGTCAAGAGAAAGTCGCACCTATCTGGCAGATGACATGTCCTACCAGACCTTATAAGGTCCTGTGTAACTGCTTCTGCTTCCTCAATTTCTTAAGTAGCCAGATTGGTTCCCGAAGCATCCTCAGCAGTAGCTGTAGGAGTTTGTGAGTCTTGAACTTCTAAAAGCTCAACATTACTCCCACTGTCTCTTTTAGAAAGGAATTCCTTCTCCAATAAGACTGCATTTCTGGCTATGAAAACTTTGTTCTCCGCCGGATCGTAGAAGTAATAACCCTTAGTTTCCTTAAGGTAATCCAGAAACTGGCACTTAACAGATTTGGACTCGAGTTTGCTGCTTGTCAATTTCTTAACATGTGCATCATAGCCCCAAATCTTCAAGAAGGAAACATTGGGCTTTCAGCCCTTCCACAGTTTATATGGTGTTCCCTCAACAGCCTTGCTTGGTGTATTATTAAGAATGTAAGCAGCTGTCTCTAAAGCATATCCCCAAAAGGAGACAGGGAGTGTAGCATGACTCATCCTCGTGTGGACCATGTCGAGCAAGGTTTTATTCCTCCTTTCTGACACTCCATTCCAGTAAGGTGTACCAGAAGGAGTGAGTTGGGATTATCCCAAACTCTCTCAAAAACAAGTCAAACTCTTTGCTCAAATATTCACCCCCTCAGTCAGACCAAAGTGCTTTTGTTTTCTTGCCAAGTTGGTTTTCTACTTCATTCTTTAAGTCCTTGAACCTTTAAAGAGTCTCAAACTTATGCTTCATCAGATACATGTAACCGTATCTGCTGAAGTCATCCGTCAAGGTGACGAAGTATAGAAAACTAGATCTAGTACCAGTGCTCATTGGGCTACGTACATCGGAATGTATAAGCTCCAATAGCTCTGAGGCCCTTTCAGTAGTCTTGCTAAAAGGCACCTTTGTCATCTTGCCTCTCAAACAAGATTCGCATTTGTCATAAGACTGGATGTCAAATGACCCTAGCACTCCACTAGAGTGAAGCCTAGCAATGCGCTTCTCGTTTATGTGGCTAAGTCTACAGTGCCAGATGTATGTAGGATTAATTTCATTCTATTTAATCCTTTTAGTATTTATGTTATAGATTGAACTTTCACATTTTAGATCAAGCATATATAAGCCATTTTCAAGAAATGCTGTTCCATAAATAATATTGCCACATTGCATAGAAATTTTACCATGTCCAATATTAAATACAAAACTAGAAATATCCAACAAAGAAATAGAAATAATATTCATGCACCTCGCAGGTACAAAATAACAGTATCTTAGTTCCATAACAAGTCCACTAGGCATCTCTAAGAAATAATCTCCGATCTCTATGGCCTGAACTTGAGCACCATTTCTGACTTGAAGATCTACTTCTCCAGATCCTAGTAATCTCCTATTTCTTAGACCCATACATTTGAACAAATGTGAGATCCACATCCAGTGTCCAAGACCCAAGATGTAGAAATAGCCAATTAATCTCAACAACATAAATACCTGAAGCAGTAGTTTTGCCCTTCAGTTGCTCCCTTAGCTTTGGACATGAGCTCTTCCAGTGCCCCTTCTCATGACACTCATGGCAGACATCGTTAAGAGAAGCAACCCTTACTTTAGGTTAGGCCACCACCTTTTTGCCCTTAGCCTTGGCCTTTTGGGCCTTAGCCATGGCCTTAAATTAAGCCTTTCCCTTAGCAATAGGCATATTGCCCTTGTTCACCAGGAAAACTTTAAGAGTCTTCTTAAGAGACTACTCAGCAAGCTTAAACATGCCATGCAGCTCAAAAACTAATTTATCCAACCCTTACATATGGTAGTTCATGATAAACTGGTTGTAAGACTCAGGATGTGACCCAAGAATAATGTCTATTACCAAGTCCTGCGGAACTGGCAAGCCAAGGCGGGCAAGTGTATCAATGTACCCCTTCAACTTTAGCACATGAGTGCTAACAGAAGTCCCGGCTACCCTTGTAATCATGCAAAGTGCCTTAGTATTCAGGTAACATTCTTGACGAGCTTGATCTTAGAACATCTTTTTACGCTGATCCATCATCTCATAATCATGCTTATCCATGAACTGCTTCTGAAGATCAGAAGCCATGGTACCCAGCATGAGGCATGAGACATCTCGGTCATCCCTCATGTGCTGATTGTATTTGTGACAACCCCGACCTCGGTAAGCATGCAAAGGCGGAATTCAATGCACGAGATCGGTAATCATCGAGCAAACCAACTATCTAACTATATAAATTGAGCCTTAAAAATGCTAAGTAATGAATAAATAAATAAATAAATATCCTTACAAACCATTGTTAAGCAATAAATGAATAAATGAAATAAAGTCTAGTAATATGCCCAACTATAGTAGCTAATGCCTAAAAAGAATCCGTCCACTCGCCCAAGTCCCATCACGACACAACAATCACACGTCAAGCATCGGCATCGGTACCTACAAAATCTGAAAAAAAAATGGTCGCCACTTAGTGACGAGTAACTACAGTGTCCATATTCGAACACTTAAAACCGAATAGCTTGAAAATAAGGCAAAAACAAATTGAAATAAAGCTGAGCGAGTAAAACAGTTTAAATAATAAAACAAGAATAAAGTAAAGCGAAGAAAAAGAGTTTAAACTAATTAAATTAAGAAACATGATACGAAATCAAACCAACATTTGTATAAAAATCTCATGATAAAAAAAATCAGTCTCGGATATAAAACTCATCAGTCAATTTCTCAATCCAAAATCGCCAACGAATAACAAATAGGTCGGACGCTCGGGAAAAAAACGCAGTCCCCTAATCCCACAATCAATCAAAAAGTCTAAGCTGGCCAACTCTCCCATTTACGAGGGAAAAACCGCAGTCCACTCGCCTAATGAGAACGACTAGACCGCCTACTCGAAAAACCGCAGTCAAGCAGGTCCATCATTGGACAAATACCAATGAAGAGGTCTATGACCACTCAATCGAAAAACCGCAGTCGAAAGAGTCCATCATTGGACAAATACCAATGAAGAGGTCGGACCACTCACAAGAAAAACCGCAGTCAAGTGAGTCCATCATGGGCCAAGTGCACCATGAAGAGGTCAAAAATATCACAAGGGAAACACTGTCCATATGCCAGAAAAACCGCAGTCCGGCAACTCCCATATGCAATCGTGTATCAAAAACCAATTTTCAAACCAATCTCATCAAATCAACATTAGGGTGCCACTTTAGGCTTAACCCAAAATCAATATCAAATCCAAGGACCAATTGTCCAAAACATGCCATTATAGGCTATTCTTCCTCAATATAAAACCAAAAGACCAAGTGTCCACATAAACCAATTCAGTTCATCAAAAATCCACCAAGTGTGGTATAAAAACATCCTTAATCCAAAACACCAAATATGGCAGATCCACTGCCTGAATTTCAAAACAGTATAAACCATATGAAAACTCTTCCAAAAATTCTCAAAATTTTAAGGAACCAAGTTCAATTTAATATACACAAAATGCAATTCGTTTCGTGTCATTCGGATAAGTGTACAAAAAAATATAGGCCAAACAGTGAGGCTGTCCCGAAAACAGGGCAGGCAGCAGGTCAGGAAAACAAAATTCAGAATAAAATAGTTGCACTTGTCCAAAAATCATGAAATAATTCAGGGAGCAACATAGCATTATAATCTTCAAATACCAACTGGAATTTCATGCATTCATTAACCAGAGCAAAAGTTAAAAGCGTCCAAAGATTACTGATCACAGATTCCTGGAAACAGAGCACCAAATTTTACACTATCTTAAAATCAGTATAACCCCAGTTTACCATCAGAATTAGAAGAGAAAATATAAAGCACTTTTGTAGTTCATAATCTTAGAAAAATTTTGCAAGTGGTTTCATGTAAAAATTCGAAGTACACAAAAAAGATATGAATTTTCAAACATTATAGGTCAGTGCTGAAAACAATCAGGGGCAGTTTCAAGCAACAGTTTTGGGTGAATTTTTAGGACATGAAAACCAATGAATTTTGACATGGTTTCTTCTACGAATTTTCAGTTTAACATGTTATCTAAAACATATAAAAATTTCAGAAGTTTCTGAGAACCATAACCTATTTAAAACGAATTTAGAAAAATGTTGTGCAGGCTGTCCAGCAAGGGTATTCTATCAAACACCTTATGTGCAAGTTTTTAAATCATCATACCAGCCCTATAATTCGAATTCTATCAACCCAATTGACCAAAATCAGTAAACAAATCATGCCAATTCAAATTCTAGCAATACCAATCAAGTTATTACAATTAATTTAATCAATTCCAACATAAAAAAAAACATAAAAGCCCTAATTTCTACCATTCAACCCTAAGTGTAGGAGTATGGATAGAGTAGTTACCTTTGATTGCTAAGTCCTATTGCTCAAATTGATGATCCAAGGGAAGAATTAAAGGTGTTGATGGCCAAATCCAAGGAGCAAATCAAACCCAAAACCAACTTCCTTGAATTGAGCTTCTAAACCTCAAGTATGCAATGAGAACAATCAATGAAGGGGTGTGGTAGAGGTAGGAGGTTGAAAATTTGAGAGAGGGGAAGGTGGGATGCTTGGCCGAATTGCACACACAAGGGAGAGGGGGAGATGAGCTTTAGTGTAGTTAGGACTTTATGTTGTAGAATGAGTGTGAATTAGGTTAAGGAGGGATTAAATAGAGAGGGATTATGATAAATACAAGTTGGCCGAAATGTCTAAATATATTAGTCCTAAAATATATAATTTTCCTAACCCCAAAATATTCACAAAATTTAATCATGTTTAAAGATGCATTTAAATATAATAAGCTTAAGGTATTAAATTAAATTAATTAATTAAGCCTAAAAATATTAAATGCCATAAAATTAAAATAATGAGAATAATTTATTTAATAAAAATAATGATGAAAAATATTATTAAAATATTCGGGGTATTACAATCATTCCCCCTTAGAAAAGTTTCGTCCTCGAAACTTCAAGGACCACAGAAAACCAGAAAGCATCACAGTCACACAGCGAACAATCAAACAAAACAAAACACAATCACAGCATCGGAAGCTAATCCCTAAATAACTCGGGGTATCTAGCGCGCATCGCTTCTTCCGTCTCCCAAGTCGCTTCTTCGTACTTCTGACTGCGCCGCAGAACTTTCACTAAAGGCACTTCCTTTCTTCGGAGAACTCGAACTTGACGGTCCAAAATGCGAACGGGCTTCTCCTCGAAAGTCAAATTGGGCTCAACCTCTACGGCATCGATGGGTATAACTTGAGTCGGGTCGCTGATGAATCGTCGAAGCTGAGAAACATGGAACACGTCGTTCACTTTATCCATTCCGGGCGGTAGGGCCAAACGGTAAGCCACTTCGCCGATCCTCTCCAATACCTCGTAAGGTCCAATATACTTCGGTGTCAACTTACCCTTCTTCCCAAACCGGTACACTCCCTTCATAGGCGAGACCTTCAAAAGAACCTTGTCGCCCACAGCGAACTCAATCGGTCTCCTCTTCAAGTCGGCATAAGATTTCTGACGATCCTGGGCCGCCTTCATCTTAGCTTGAATCACTCGGACCTTCTCAACTGTATCATGAATCAACTGAGGACCCAAAACCAAAGCATCGCTGGTGTCGCTCCAACACATCGGGCTACGACACTTCCGACCATAAAGTGCCTCGTATGGTGCCATCTGAATGCTCGCATATAGCTATTGTTGTAGGAGAACTCAACTAAGCTCAATGACTTAACCCATGATTTCTGAAACTCCAATGCACAAGCGCGGAGCATGTCCTCAAGTGTCTGAATGGTCCTCTCAGTCTGACCATCGGTAGCAGCATGAAAAGCAGTGCTCAACTTAAGCTTCGTACCAAAAGCTTCTTGAAGAGCAGTCCAAAATTGCGATAGAAAACGTGGATCACGGTCAGAAATGATCTCCCTCGGTATGCCATGAAGTCGAATGATCTCGTTAGTGTAGGCTTCGGCTAGCTGTTCCATAGACCAGGTCTTCTTCATGGGAACAAATCTAGCACCCTTAGTCAACCGATCCACAATCACCCAAACCGAATCTAAACCTCCAACAGTCCTCGGAAGTCCCATCACGAAATCCATGGATATAGAGTCGAACTTCCAAGCAGGGATAGGCAATGGCTGTAGCAAACCACCAGGTCTCTGATGCTCTATCTTTACCTTCTGACATATCAAACACTTTGCAACAAACTCGGCAACTTCCTTCTTCATCTTAGGCCACCAAAAGTGAGTCTTAAGGTCCTTGTACAACTTAGACCCACCAGGATGAACAGAATACGGTGTGTTATGAGCTTCCTTAAGAATTTGATCCTTCAAAGCTGAATCATTAGGCACACACCATCTCCCTTTAAACTTCAAACTGTCGTCACCCAAAATCTCAAAATCCTCGGCACGGCCCGCAGCTTTCGCAGCTCGAATTTTCTGAAGTACTAGATTAGCTTTCTGCTTTTCTCGTATCTCGGTAAACAAAGTGGGCTCAATGCTCATGGCACTCAACTGAGCTTGAGCACAACCCTCGGGCACAAATTCAATCTCCAATCGTCGAAACTCATTGCACAAATCATCCGCCAAAACCCTTAAGTAGTTCGATGTGTGAGCACTCTTCCTACTGAGGGCATCGGCAACTTTATTCGCTTTTCCTTCCTTGTACTCCAAAGTCAGGTCATAGTCTTTAATCAACTCAAGCCATCTCCTCTGGCGCATATTAAGCTCTTTCTGAGTGAAAATGTACTTGAGGCTCTTGTGATCTGTGTAGATCTTACATGGAACCCCATACAGATAATGTCGCCAGATCTTCAATGCAAAAACAACAGCCGCTAGCTCAAGATCATGTGTCGGGTAGTTCTTCTCATGTACCCTCAACTGTCGAGAAGCATAAGCAATTACCTTACCATCTTGCATCAATACGCAACCCAGACCATCCTTAGATGCATCGCTATACACCTCGAACTCAATCCCTTCTGTCGGTAAGGTAAGGACCGGAGCAGTAGTCAACTTCTCTCTCAACAACTGGAACGCCTTCTCACATTCCTCGGTCCAACGGAACTTACTATTCTTCTTTAATAGCTTAGTCAACGGCTGAGCAATAAGGGAGAAATTATGCACAAATCGACGGTAGTAGCCGGCCAAACCCAGAAAACTTCGAACCTCCGTCACATTGGTCGGGCTAGACCATTCCACAATTGCCTTAATCTTCGAGGGGTCCACCTTCACACCATCCTTACTGATTACATGCCCCAAAAAGACGACTTCTTTCAACCAGAAATCACACTTTGACAACTTAGCGTACCACTTTTGCTTCCTCAGAATATCCAACACCCTTTTAAGGTGCACAACATGCTCCTCTTCGTCCCTCGAGTAAACTAGGATGTCGTCAATGAAGACAACCACGCAGACATCTAGCTGTTGGAGATTGTGCCCTAAGGCCAATATTGGATTATGTAATTTGACTTCTAAGATTAATCTAGTGTAGATTAATATTATCATTTATGTTTGTATGTTAGCATTTATGATAAGTATCCATGAATAAATCGTGTTATTCTTAATATCCCTAGTCGATTGTTATTATGGGAATAATAACAAACTAAGACTAGTGTGAGTGATAATGGATATTCATAAGATGAATATAGTGTATACAGATACAGATTATACTCACGGGTAATATGTTAGAGAACATGTTACTGGAGACCCACTATGAGATCAAGTTCATGGTCATGTGTCACAACTGATCTTGATTATAGTAGTGTCATTAGCTGATTCCTTTGACCTGAGGTCACCATTGATTCCGAGATGAACTCATGTTGTGCTTTGACGCAGTCAAACGCTGCTTGTAACAGAGTAGTTATAAAGGCTGTGATTGGGTACAATATGACTCATGCTTTGGGATGTGAGTGACAGATATGGGATTTTGTCCCTCTCTATCAAGAGAGCGATATCACTGGGCCCCTCGATAAGTAAGACTGTTAAATGCATGGCCGTGCTCAAATAATTGATAGAGTATCAATTGATTTGTCTAAACAGTTTACTTTGAGATCGAGAAAGCATATGATTAATTATATAAGATTGACAAGTATACCATGTCTTATGATTAATCATGATATCAAAGAGACAAAAGGGAATATGACATTCTATAAATAGGTATTGGATCATTCCAATCATATTAATTGGGTAGTCATAAAGGCTTGCTAGAGTCCGCTTATGACTTATAAGGATATTATGGTAATTTCCTTATTGCCAATTGATATGAACCTATGGGGTCACACACAAAGAGCAAAATGAAGTTCATCTTTTCGGGTATAAATTATTATTGGATAATAATTTATGAATGAGAAAGAGAATGAATATATATATAATGATATATATATTTATATATGTGTATAAATATTAATATGATTAATATTGCATAAAGTATGCTACATATTATAATTCAATTATATAGAGATATAATTAATTATAATATCAAATATACATATGTGTATGATGGAAAATGGAATTGATTTAATATTAATTGAGAATTAATATTAAATTGTGTGGGTTAATTTATAATTATAACTAATAAGGGTATTAAGTTATAATTATAATTAAGTTTAAAGGATATATAAAAGGAAGTTTTATAACCTAAAAACCCTAACCCTAGTCATTTTTAACATAAGATGCAGATTTTCTGCAGCCTCCAAGGGGCCAGCCGAAATCTCCCCTTCTCCATCTCCCAAGGTTTTCGAAACTTTGGCCTTCTCTCGTTCGAAGAATCGTTCTTCAATCCCGGCGCTAGCACGCGGTGAATGAATTGCTCCGTGTGGATCAACCGTAGAGGGAAGCTACTTTGGTTCCTAATTGATTCAAAACCTACAAAGAATTAAGGTAATTCTTTAACCCTCCTTCCAATTCAATGCAATGTACATGGGTCCTTGGTGGGGATTAATCCTTTTATTTCCGCTGCGTTTTGTTTTGTGTGATTAATTCCCCAACAGTGGTATCAGAGCAACTTGTGCATTGGTTGAATTGGATTTGTTATTTTGATTAGATCAAAATTGCATGTTAGGGTTGTATGTTCTTGATTTAGGGTTCAATGTTATTGTGAATAACATGTTTAAAATTTGATTTTAATGTGAATCATTGTGAATGATTTGTTTTAATAATTTGAAATGTTTAAGGGGTAGGAATCATGAATTTGATTCATGGTTTTTTATTGAAATTGTTTCAATTATTTAAATTAAAAAAAAAAAATGTTTTTTGTCGTTATTCTGGGCATAATGCCCAGAATAAGTTTTGGGCGCAATGCAATTGCAATTGCAATTGCGCGCAACTGCAATTGCAATTGCAATTGCACATGCTGCGTAAGCAGCATGCTGCTTACGCAGCATGGGCTGCGCAGCTGCGTGTTGCGCAGCATGGGCTGCGCAGCTACGTGTTGCGCAGCCCGTCGGGCTGCGCTCAGTATTGGATACTGCAGTGCGAGGCCCGACAAGCATGCTGTCCGACAGTTTTACCCCTTTTTCGTTTTAAGTGTGGAAAATTATTTCTGCAAATTTACGAATTTTTCCAAATTAATTAATTCTAAATACAATGTGATTGTATTTTACCACTTTGAACCTTAAATATTTTAGATATAAAATTATTGTTGATATTTTTATGCATGGTGTTATGGTATGGTTTTGGACCCCGTGAATGCTTTATTTTATTTATTATGGTTTTGGACCCTTGGATGTTTTTTGTTTTTCTTTTGGTTTTGGTGAATGTAAGGTTTTATAAATACGGCCTGCGAGTCGTTTGTATTTATGTAATCTTATTTTTCTAGATAAATTGTATAGGATGCAATTTATTGTTTGTAAATTTTATTTACTAGAAAATTGTATAGGGATGCGGCTGTGCTGCGACCATGCGATGGTTACAACCACCTAGGAAATGACCTGTTGATTTTCATATTGGCCTGTGAAAATCAATGTAGATAAAACCATACCATAACACGGTCTTTCGAGTCTATTGCATGTTTTATATTTTGATGCCATGTGATGCCATGCTAAGTATGATATATGCATGCTAGATGAATGTATGACATTGGATGCCATGCTAGAATTAATATTAACTTAGAAAGATTAATGTTAATGCCATGTATTGTATGAGATACATTTTAATCACTGGAATTAATAAACCCTAAATAAACTTATGAAGTTTATATTTTTGCCACCCAATTACGTATAACACTAGTCAAGTACTATGTTCGCATCATGGTAGCCACGCCAAAGCGGGTACGCATGTTGTGACCTTAGCGAAGCGATAATATGAGAAATGGTGATTCTCATTGTGTTGTAATTGGTTTAACAAAGGGTTAATCAAAACGGTGTTTGAGCCCGAGGCAAAGATGAGATGAGTAACATACAATTAAATATGATATATGATATCATGCATCTCATAAATTAGAAGAGTTGCATAATGATGCAATTGGCAAAGAAGTGCACATCCAAAATATGTTTAAATGGTTTAAAGCATGATTTTGAGTCTTTGCCTACCGAAATTATATTTAATCATAGGGACATGCCAAAGCAGTGCTATGGTTAAGTATGGATTTTGGATCTTCACCCACTTAAATATTTTAAAGGGTTTTATAATTTAAGTGGGAGCATTTAAATAAAAATCTTTACACGCTTTATTATAGTTATGATTGCTATTACCATGATCTCGATTGTTATTGAACTTTGAGAATTGTTCTCAAATCAAAAGGAATCATATGTTCTCAATAATCCTTTTGCCCAATGAACCACTAGCAATTGTAACATGAGTATAAAAGATGCTTACTTGAAGCATCGAAGGGACTCTGTTTAAAATTTATTATCTTACACTTGCCACCAATTCTTCCGCACGTGGAAGTTTTACTTGAGGTATATGATACATCACAAATGGAAATGTTCCATCAGTTAGTGAGCAAGAAAAGATAAGTGTTTGAGGCAACAATTTCTCATTGGCCTCCAAAAGGCATTGAGATGTGATCTTGAATTCATTATTTGATAGTCATTGGTGATGAACTATCATTTGAATGACATGGGGAAAATTGTGAATTAGTTGCATAGGATGCAAAAGAATGTTAAGTTATCCATAAAGGATAAGCCCGCCTCGAATTGTGTGCTTATGGTTCAAAAGGAAAGGATAAAAGGAAGGTCGAAAAGCATAAAGACCGAAAGGTTCGGGTGAAACATGTTTTAAAGACCAAAGCTGTTGGCATAGAGAGATCTCCAAAAGAAGGGTGTTGCCATTTCTAGAATGAATCGTTCATTAGAATAGAAATAGCAAACCTTGTTTGGAGAACTATAAGAAGATGAAAGGCAGTAAGACTGCTACCTTAAGTATTTATTAACTATTCTACTCTTGTTTCTATATCAAAAGGTATTAGATACCGTTGTGAATCTCATATTAGTAGAATATGATGAATCGCAATTTGAATAGAAACCTTATGAAGGTGAAAGGTAGAATGCGAATATGCAAGAGAAGCAAAGGTTGTTACTCAAAGGTTATGAACTTTTACATGTGAGTTACGAACTCTTGTTGCCTATTGAGCTTGTTGGCTTGAGTAAACAAATGTTGTTTATTTTATAATTGTGAATTATAAACTTTATAAAGACATGATTATGAAATGTAGATTTACATAATTGTCTTTATATGTGGAGCCCATCTGTAACATAAATACTGTAAGGATCGAATCAAATAGTTGATTCAACCTATTTTGGCAGTGTCCTCTTGGAGACATAAGCAAAGTCGCATTACGAAACTCCATGAGAATGGACTTTTGGATTCATGAGATTATGAATCATCTTGAATCATGCGAATGTTGTTTATTGTAAAAGATGATAAAGTTGTTCTTTGCTAAAAGTAGTTAAAGAATAATCGATTTATTAAGCATTATACATATGGATGTATATGAATTATAAATCAACTGCTAAAGGAGGTTTTAATACTTCATTACCTTTATGGAACTTTTCTCTAGATAAGAGTATCTAATTAAACACGAGTTTGGAACTTTTGAAGTGTTCAAAAGCTTGTAAAAGGAGTATGAAGTATCTTGACAAGATAGTAAAGTCATTTAGATATGATCCGAGTGGTGAATATTTGAGTCAAGATTTTGACAATCATCTTAGAAATTGTGGGACTGTCTCATAATTGACTCCTCTAAGTACGCCACAAAGGATGTTGTGTCGAAAAGGGAGTAATCGAACTCTATAAAGATATAGTTCAATCTATGATGAAGTCAAGTTGATCATCGTTTTCTCAAAAATATGCCATTAAAGCAGCTGTGTATATTGTTCCGTCTAAAACAATTCATGAATCAACATATGAGATATGGTTGGGTAAGAGACCCAAATTGTTTCATTGAATAAGTTTAGGGCTGTAAAGCTTATTTCGAATAAGTTGGCACCTAAATTTAAATATCGTATTGTGGATTACTCAAAAGGAAAGTAGGAGTTGTTACTCCTGTGTTTCTTTGGGATACAAAGTAGTTGTAGCTAGAAATGGTTTCCCCTTGAAGAGGGAGTTAATTTCTAGTAGAGTTAGTGGGAGTAAGGTACACCTACAAAACTCGTAATTCACAAAAGTGACATTTAACGTTGAAGAGGAACGTGGAAATGGTTTCATGATCATTGTTGAAATTACACAAGTCCAATGAAAGTCTAGTGGAATACGACATGATTAGGAGAGATATGGATTTCTCAAAATCATGATGTAATTTTACTAGATGAAGTAAGTCTTCTTTTATGAAGAAGCAATGTTAGATTTTGAATCTAATATGTGACTTGATGCTACAAAGGTTGAAGATAAGTCCATGTCTGACAATCAAAGTATAGACTTTGATAAGTCTTTTAGAAGATGCATATGCAATGGTTGCAAGTGAGTTTTCAAATTGAAAACCGATATGGATGGTGATCTTCAAACTTATAAAGCACGACTAGTGACTATAAGGATACGAACAAATTCATAGTAGGACTATGATGAAATCCTCTTTAGTCATTAATCATGATCAAGTCATATTGAGTTCTTGTTGCCATATCCCCATAATATGATTATAAAATATGGCAAATGGATATCAAAATCTATTTTTTACGTGAAAACATGATTGAGGATGTGTACGTGACACAACCCAAAGTTTTGAGCATCCAAAGAATTCAAATAGCGTATGCAAGTTTTCAAAGATTCTCATAAGGATCGAAACATGCATCAAATAGTTGGAATCATAGTTTTGATAAAGAAATCAAATGGTTTGATTTTATCAAAAGGATGATGAATCTTGTGTTTCAAAAGGATCAGTGGGAGCATATCGGTATTCCTAATGCTATATGTGGATGACATATGGCTTGTTGGAAATAACATTCTTACCTTGCAAGAAGTAAAATCTTGGCTAAGAAAGTAATTTCAGTTAATGTTATAAGCATGACTGCCTGTATTCTTGAAATTGGAATCTATACAGATAGATCTAAAAGAATGTTTTGGCTTAAGTCAAAGCATTGAAAGCGTTCAATATAAAAGACTTAATAGAAGCTTGCTTATGTTAACTGTGTAAATAGTTGCACATATACAACTGATTGCAATTAGTTGCAATATATCAGTCGAGATCTAGTATTCTCTTAAAAAGAGAAGTTATGATTTTGAAAGGTTCAAAATAAAACGTTATAGCTAAATATCTATAATAGCAGCCAAAGTATACAGTTACATGTGATGTAAAGAAATTTTGGATGAAGAAGTTCATCAAAATTTTATGTTTTTGTTCTAAGCATTGCTTATCCTGTGAGACTATTGTAGGGACAATAGTTCAATGCGTAAGAACCTTGTATGACACAAGCATATACTTAGGCGTTTTTCACTAATTTAGAGAGGCTGTCTCTAAAGAGAGAGTGAATATGTGTAAAGTAGCAACGGAAGCGAAAATTAATAATTCATTGACAAAGACTCCTGCACGAGTGAATACATGAAAGTCATGTAGGTCAATGGGTATAAGATACATGTATGATTGGCCATAGTGCAAGTGGGAGATTGTTGGAGATTGTGCCCTAAGGCCAATATTGGATTATGTAATTTGACTTCTAAGATTAATCTAGTGTAGATTAATATTATCATTTATGTTTGTATGTTAGCATTTATGATAAGTATCCATGAATAAATCGTGTTATTCTAAATATCCCTAGTCGATTGTTATTATGGGAATAATAACAAACTAAGACTAGTGTGAGTGATAATGGATATTCATAAGATGAATATAGTGTATACAGATACAGATTATACTCACGGGTAATATGTTAGAGAACATGTTACTGGAGACCCACTATGAGATCAAGTTCATGGTCATGTGTCACAACTGATCTTGATTATAGTAGTGTCATTAGCTGATTCCTTTGACCTGAGGTCACCATTGATTCCGAGATGAACTCATGTTGTGCTTTGACGCAGTCAAACGCTGCTTGTAACAGAGTAGTTATAAAGGCTGTGATTGGGTACAATATGACTCATGCTTTGGGATGTGAGTGACAGATATGGGATTTTGTCCCTCTCTATCAAGAGAGCGATATCACTGGGCCCCTCGATAAGTAAGACTGTTAAATGCATGGCCGTGCTCAAATAATTGATAGAGTATCAATTGATTTGTCTAAACAGTTTACTTTGAGATCGAGAAAGCATATGATTAATTATATAAGATTGACAAGTATACCATGTCTTATGATTAATCATGATATCAAAGAGACAAAAGGGAATATGACATTCTATAAATAGGTATTGGATCATTCCAATCATATTAATTGGGTAGTCATAAAGGCTTGCTAGAGTCCGCTTATGACTTATAAGGATATTATGGTAATTTCCTTATTGCCAATTGATATGAACCTATGGGGTCACACACAAAGAGCAAAATGAAGTTCATCTTTTCGGGTATAAATTATTATTGGATAATAATTTATGAATGAGAAAGAGAATGAATATATATATAATGATATATATATTTATATATGTGTATAAATATTAATATGATTAATATTGCATAAAGTATGCTACATATTATAATTCAATTATATAGAGATATAATTAATTATAATATCAAATATACATATGTGTATGATGGAAAATGGAATTGATTTAATATTAATTGAGAATTAATATTAAATTGTGTGGGTTAATTTATAATTATAACTAATAAGGGTATTAAGTTATAATTATAATTAAGTTTAAAGGATATATAAAAGGAAGTTTTATAACCTAAAAACCCTAACCCTAGTCATTTTTAACATAAGATGCAGATTTTCTGCAGCCTCCAAGGGGCCAGCCGAAATCTCCCCTTCTCCATCTCCCAAGGTTTTCGAAACTTTGGCCTTCTCTCGTTCGAAGAATCGTTCTTCAATCCCGGCGCTAGCACGCGGTGAATGAATTGCTCCGTGTGGATCAACCGTAGAGGGAAGCTACTTTGGTTCCTAATTGATTCAAAACCTACAAAGAATTAAGGTAATTCTTTAACCCTCCTTCCAATTCAATGCAATGTACATGGGTCCTTGGTGGGGATTAATCCTTTTATTTCCGCTGCGTTTTGTTTTGTGTGATTAATTCCCCAACACTAGCAATTCATGAAAGGTTCTGTTCATCTGATCCATGAACACAGCGGGGGCATTAGTCAAGCCAAAAGGCATGACCTCGAACTCATAGTGCCCATATCGAGTCCGGAAAGCAGTCTTCGGAATATCTTCCTTTTTCACCGGTATTTGATGGTAACCGGATCGAAGGTCGATCTTAGAGAACACTCCAGCACCCTTCAGCTGATCAAACAAATCTTCAATCCGAGGCAAAGGATATTTATTCTTGATCGTAGCCTTATTCAACTCTCGGTAGTCGATGCACAGTCTCATACTACCATCCTTCTTCTTCACAAATAACACAGGAGCACCCCACGGTGAAGCACTAGGCCTTATAAAGCCCTTATCAATCAATTCTTGGAGTTGAGATTTCAGCTCCAACATTTCGGACGGAGCCATGCGGTACGGGGCTTTAGAAATTGGTGCAGTGCCCGGAACAAGGTCAATAGAAAATTCCACATCCCTTTCAGGTGGAATACCCGGTAACTCATCAGGGAACACATCAGGATAATCACAAACAACAGGGATATCCTCAAGCTTTTTCCCTTCAGCGGTGTCCGTGATACTACACAAGAATACTTCATTCCCTTTCTTAAAAAGCTTCTTCATTCTCAAAGCAGCAACAACCTTAACAGAGGGTTTCAACTTTACATTCGAGTAAGAGACTCTCTTCCCTTTGGAATCCCTCAATACCACCTTCTCATCTCTACAGTAAAAGATAGCACGGTGCTTTTTCAGCCAATCCATGCCCAAGATAACA